>JAPDNY010000003.1:200280003-210280003 GCA_029375565.1 Gekko gecko
TATAACATATGAGAACAATGAAAATCCTACAGCTTCCCAGCTCTGGCTGAGCTGAATCACTCCCAAGAGGTTCAAAAAGTACATATTGTAAGTGAGAACATAAAAACCAATCTTTAAAAATATATAGAGAGAGGGGGAAAAAACTCAGTGCATTGAGAAATTTATATTTGCTAAGGAAATGTATTGGGAGTAGGGTGGGATCAAAAAGTACAAACAGGGTATGTGCTGTTCTGCCGGATTATTCCCCCATGTATGTTGTCTTGCGCACCTTGGATGATGTGTGGGCTAAAAATGTAATGATAATAAATAAAAATGTATTGCATTCGGCCTAGGATGGTACACCTGTTGCTGGCGGGCTCCAGGATACAAGGTGATAAACTTATGCGTAAAACATTTTTTTCAAACAATATTTTCTCAACCCCTCCCCAGCAATAAAACCACTCTACATCTGCTGACCCAGTAAGGCAGCACTAACAATGCAGTTCTCTCCCCCCCCATTCCCTGCATCTGTTCTCCTGATTTGGTAGCTTTTATATGAAAAAATAAATATGAACCATTTATTCATCATAAAGATAGATGGACTCTGTTCCCCCAACCTGGTTCATGCACAATGTATTTTTCTTACAACTACAGCTTTGCTTGCATTCAAAATACTATTTCCCAAACACCCTAGTTTTTTAAACATCCAAGTGTATGAAGTGGATTCTACTTTAAAAAAACCCTATGATTTATTACTTAAATTCAAAGCTTAACTAATGAACAAAGCATTTGCAGGAGAAAGATGGCCAAGCACATTCTCCCTCCTGTGCTTATCTCCATTGCTGCCCTACCTCTTTAAATTCAAATATTTCACTTATACTCTGCCAAATAAATTGCATAGTTCTTTTATTTTGGGTTATTATGTGCCACAGAAACCTCCCAACTCAAGCACAGGGTCAGAGGAGGAAAATGTATCCCATTCCATCTGGAACAATTGCCCAGAATCCTCTTGGTCCAGGTGGTCAGGTGATATCAGAGGACCAATCTTTCACTCCTGTTTTGATTATAAAGGTTCCAGAACTGCTGTAGCATGTGGAACTTGTTGCTGAAAGAGGCTGCCAAGTTTCCTCCTCTGCCTCAGTACTGTTGCTTGGTTTGCCCACCCTTGGATTTAAGACCTAACATGATTTGTCTCATAATGCCCTCAAGGAAAAAAAAAATATCAAAGGGTTATCTCAAGCAACAGGTACAATTTAATACTTCTTCTGAGCTAAAACCTTGATCCCAATAATATAAACTACATACACATTACAGGCTGTTTGGGCTGCTTCCATCTTAGGTCAGTTTCTAGCTGGTCCCTTAGTAATGTGCAAATGTTTCATATTCATTTGGGACTAAGACTCAGATTTCTTGAAGACAAGGTTTGTACAAGCACGAAAAAGAACAAGAAATTGCTTGTGGGAGACAGGTGGATGAATCACTTTAGCAGCCTTTTATTTTCTGCATCTTCCTTTGGGAAAATGTAGGAAAATCAGGAGGGGCTGCAAGCAAGGCAAATTAAAATGCTGTGCGTGTTACTTGGATAGTGACATCATATTTCTGAATGTGTGCACTGTATGTGGACGTCGTTTTGAGGCACTGACAAAGATCTGGCATACTTCTTCTGTTTCAAAACTGACTCTTCATGGATGTGTGGAAAATCTGGGCAGAGCATTGCAAGCCATTGCTGGATGGTTATAACAGAGCAGATTGAAATGGAATCCATCAAAGATGAAGGTCCTGTACCTGGATCGGGAATCGGGCTTCCAACCTTTGATAGGGCCTCGTTGGTGCCAGCATTGAGAGTGAAGAGCTTGGGGGTCTTTCTAAATGCCTCCCTCACTCTGGAGGCCCAGGTTGCCACCACTGCCATGTCTGCCGTTTTTTACCTGAGACAGATCAGGCAGTTGGCCCTAGACCTTAACCCTCAGGATCTGGCTACTTGGATTATTGTAATTCTCTTTTTGTGGGGCTGCTCTTGACTCTGCACCAGAAGTTGCAGCTAACATAGAACGCAGCAGCACAGGCATTGATTTTGTTGTCTGTGCAGACGCGTATCCATCCTGTGTTGCACGAACTGCACTGGCTGCCTATTGCATACCAGATCTGTTTCAAGGTGCTGGTGCTTACCTTTAAAGCCCTATATGGCCAAGGGCCTGCATACCTGTGAGACTGCCTTTCCCCATATGAGTCCCAAAGAGCATTACGATCTGCTAATCAACATTTACTAGTGGGGCCAGGGATGTCCATCTTGCCTCAACCAGGGCCAGAGCTTTTTTGGTCTTAGCCCCTACCTGGTGGAATGAGCTCCCATATGAGATCAGGGCCCTGCGGGACCTTTTGCAGTTCCTCAGGGACTGTAAGTTATTTATTTAATTCAATTTATATCCCCCTTCCCCCCAAGGCATGTTCAGAGTGGCTTACATTAAAAGTGAAAATACATTAAGATGGAGCTGTTCTGCCAGGCTGTTAGTTGAGGCGGCGGGCATCCTTCTTTTTATCCATCTACTGGGCCTCCCCTTCAGTGGATCAAATCTGAGTAACCATTGGAACCCAATCATGATAGGATACATCTGTTGAGGCTCTGATTGGATATAGAAATTGCACTATATCTGTTTGATGTGTTTTAAATTGTTTTAACTATTGTATATTATAGTGATTGAACCCGCCCTGAGCCTGCTGTGCAGGGAGGGCAGGATGTAAATCTAATGAAATAAATAAAACAAAATAAAAATAACAGGGCCAAAAACAGGACTTTCATTTGCTAAATAGGTTCTCTCCCAACATTTCCATTCCAGCCGCTGAGGCTCCTCAGAGTATGGTTGGTACGTAGCAGCCATCGAGGGCTGTTCTATGTGCTACAGCCCCTTGCATGCATTTCTTTCTCCACTATAGCTTCAAATGCTAAGAATTCTCTCTCTACCTCTACCTATGTAAGTTTTTCTAGTGGTGAGCTCAATTTCTTTGGTACTGTTGCTTCTTATGGAAAATACTGGCAGCTTTATCCATTGCTTTCCCCACTTTGCATATATCACCTTAGGATGGCAGTTGTTTTCACTCAAGGACGAGTCTCCATTTTGGCTTTGGTGCCACGGTGAACAAAAAAGCATTCACAGAGACATGGAACCACTGGTGGTGGAAAGTGCCATTAAGTCTCAGCTGACTTATGTCAACCCCAAAGAATTTTGAAGGCATGAGGCAAACAGAAGTGGTTTGGCATCGCCTCCCTCTTTGTAGCCTGGACCAGGGCATGGAGACTCTATAGAGGGTGTTCCCCATTCTTTCCCCTTGTACCTGCTATTACCCTCCCCCAGCCTTGGTGGGCTTTTGCCAGTTTTGTTAAGCTGATAGTTTATATATGCCTAGTACTGGTAATAACATTTAGAAAATGCGCAAAAAGCATGCAGATATTGGCGAGGAAAGAGCAGGCAGAAAGGGGATGTGGACAATGAAGTGTAGAAATCTCCATCTTCTGGTCCATGGTTTCCCCAAACTGCTTTGGGTACAGTCTTTCAGGACAGGTCATATCAAGTCAGGTTTGGGAAACTGTAGAGGGAAACTAGGGAGAACCCAGAAGAATGATGCCACTGTGCAGTAATGCTGGATCCAGTATAATGCCTACACTTCTATTTGAGTCAGCAAGGGTCAGCTGAACCCCATCAAAGGTGGTAAGTACAATGTCCTCCAAGACTTCAGTCTTCCTAATTAGCATTACCTCTGCCTTGTTTGGGTTCAGTTTCAGTTTGTTCACACAGAGACATTTAACTACTGGTTTCAAGTGGTGGCCTGAGAACTTTACTGCATCACCAGGAGATTTGGACAGAGAGAGACAGAGTTGTGTGACATCAGCATATGGATGAAACCAGAAATGATTTTTCCTGAGGGTTTTACATAGAGATTGAATAGCACAGGGAATAGGACCATGCTTTGTTAGACACCATAGGTCATATTTATTTATTGTATGGCCCCACAGGACAAATCTCTTGCTGATGACAATTCGTCTCCAGTGGTGACTCTTTGACTCTAGCCTGTAAGGAAAGCCCAACCCACGATAACTGCTAACTAAGCCTCCTAGCATGACTTAGTACCAAGGCTACCCAGTGAGACAAGACTTGAAATGAGGACTCCCTGGGTTGTATTTCAGTGCCTATATGTGATGTTGCTTATTTACCAAGAATAAGCATCTAGCTAGTTACCATAGACAAGTCAATATGACTAATTCCTGAGATAAATTTGTTTTCAACTTTCATATTGCTGTTCTAGGTACAAATTTGACAGATTATAGAAACTACATGTTGACCTTTTAACACATACCATGGTCTTATTATCTAGCTTAATTACTAGAAACAGTTATCAGTAATTACCATTTCTCATACTGGTGTGCAAAATATCTTTCAGCACAGACACCTCTAATCACCTGCCCTCCAGTGATGGTGAATGTTTGTCAGCCAATAATATTTATTTCACAAAAGTGGAGAAGTATGTTAAAGCAGAGAAGTATTATAAAGTGTGAAATAATGACTGGCATTTTAAGATGCCTAACCTGCATTCAGACATCATGCTAAGCTACAATTTGCCCTGACAGCCACAAACACAGCTTCTTTCTCACACCCACACATTTCCTTTGTATTGTTGAGTTGACTATGCTCTCCTAGTTTGAATCTGACTCTGGTTTTCCAAACCATACAAATGCCAATTTCCAGGAGTCATAAACATATATTCCTGTTTCATCCTGTTTTAGAATCCCTGTTTGGGTGGAGAGCTCTTATTTATCCAGTTGCCTTGATATGTCATTCATTGAATACCAGTTTTAAACCAGGATTCCTTAGTTATACCCATAAAAAAGTAGTGGGAAAGAGACGGGAGAGCATATCTTTATTACCAAATAAACTTTCTAGGTTGTCTTCCAAGGGAAGCCCCTTGTAGAGCACACCGTAGTAATACAGGCTTTGAGTGTATACATTCTTGCTTTGCAGATATAAAAACACCTCTGTAGACCATGGGGTTTCTAGGTAAAAAATCAGACACTTAATACTGAAGTTAGCCTACCCAGGATCCAGTTGAGTGAAATGCAGTGGAATCTTTTTTTGAAGTCTGATTTATGTGGTTAATAAACCTGCAAAATTGCTGTATATTGAGACAGATCATTGATCCATTTAATCAAATGTTGTCTATTCCAACTAGTGACAGCTTTCCAAAAGTCTTGAGCAGAAGTCTTTCTTAGGCCTGCTACCAGAGATAATTAACTGAAAGTGTTGGATGTTGAACCTACATGCAACACATGTGCCTTAATTTTAACCTATGATTCCTACATGCCGTTTCTCCCTAACTTGATTTCTCCTATAGCCAATAGTTTGGTTGACTACATTAAATGACCTGGATTATTTTAGCTGGCTTGTTCAGGAATCTCTGGCAAATGTCATCTTATTAAGTCTTCCTTCTCTATGGGATAACCTGCCATCTGGATGTTGCAGATGTTTTAAGTGGAGTGGATGTTGGTCAGGTCACTGAAGGACTGGAATGAAGGTCTTCAGGCCTAACTATCATACAAAACACTGTCTCTTCTGGGGACTCAAAGTATCTACCAGTGTAGCAGAAGCAATAGTAGGTATGCCACCTATGATGCAAACCCATGTCTTTGATTAAAGAAAGCTTGAGCTTCCATATTGTCCAGACATGCGTTATTAGCACCTTAATTGAGAGGCTCATCATACATTAACTTTCCCCTACCCACTAATGTGAGAAAGGAGCTTGCCTACTTATACTTTAAGAAAGCGAAGCAGATGTTGGCTACTTATCCTCTCTTGATAAATATAGATGGCTACCATGAGACTGCTGTTAAAGGACATTCATAGTCATGACAAAGCATATTAGAATCTTAAGTGTTTCCATTTATTTGTGTCTTCAAAATTTCCTCTTAATAAGATACCAAAGTATAGCACCTTCAAATGACAACTGGGGTTTCAGTCACCACTAATCTTTGAGAAGCAGATTGGAACTTGTGCCCTTGAGAGACCTGTCTGTCATTTATTACCAGTTTTGTGAAATTCCAACAGCCCTTAAGAACTCTTAAAACAAATCTTTTACAACATGGAGTAAAGAATGCAAGGAGGTCCTGTTTATAGATAGAAAGCCTGAATTTGTTGCAGCATTAAGGGCAATAATCCAACAACAGATACAACACTGTATATTTTCTTTCTCCAGTAGCCATCTAAAATATTGTTTCTTCCACATCCCTCTTTCTTTCTTATAGTTGACTTGTCTTCATTCCAGTGTCTTTTAAAAACAGTTCACATGATGCTTGGACAGGCTTCCATTTCTGATCAGCAGTTTGTTCTTTCTTTAAGGGTGGAACAAACAACACTGGGAAATTGCTGGAAGAAGATACCCCAACTTCTGTGCCATCATCTTTGGAATGTGTGTAATATCTTAACCCATATCATGACATCAAAGCCTTATGTGTTTCCTCACCCCATCACTGGCAGTCAGTGACATAACACAGATAATGAGTTGTGTACTGTTAGCCAAATTGCCACAAATTGTTAATAACTTTGGGGAATTATGATATTATAAATGGCAACAATCACCTATGTATACAGAGGTCCCACTTCTTCCAGAAACATCAGAAATAAATGCAGAGACCAACTTCAGAATGACATGGCTTCTTTTACTGATAGTACTTCACAAGCATACAGTTACTTAAACACGCTCACAATTACACAGTCCTAAGAAAATTAGATAGAAAAGGATAGTGACATACGCATGAGCAGGATGTTTCATTGAGGGGTAATATTTACCTGTCCTTGGCATGACGAAGTGATCCACAGGAAAAATAAGGTAGACTATGGGGAACAGGGGTTGTATTCTGGACCAGCAGAACACATGGAGACTCTGGCTGCGCAAACCAAGAGTCATGGAGGTAGGGTGGGTCTAGAGATAAGGAGAGAGAGAGAGAGCACATGGCCAGGCTGGCTCTTTTATGAGGGGGCTTGGGAGTGGGCTATACTGGCCACTTCCCCAGCACATCCCCTGGTCGTCCCCAAAACATGCTAGCTGAAACTGGTTTCATGGGGCGGGGGATTAAGGGATTGGGCAATATTGAGTTCTAGTTCCTCTGAGCAATGGCACCTGGGAGGGTGATGACTAATGTGACCAAAGTCATTGTATGTGCCAGTCCCTTGATTAACTTATGGCTGTGAAGCTTCTTATTAGGCGAGGCTCGGGGGTGGGGGAGAAGGTTGCCTGCATGACAATGAAGGTATTCTTCATGGAGTTTAGATTCCAGGTTTCTAGTCTTTTGCCTTAGCATGGCATTTGTTTAAGCTAGCATCGGTTGTTGGCTTCATGGTGCTTCACGTGGCTAGGGGACTGGTCCAGGTAACCTCAGGAACATAAGAACATAAGATAAGCCAATGTTGAATCAGGCCAATGGCCCATCTAGTCCAACACTTTGTCACACAGTGGCCAAAAATACCAGGTGCCATCAGGAGGTCCAGCAGTGGGGCCAGGACACTAGAAGCCCTCCCACTGCTGCCCCCCCAGCACCAAGAATAGAGTGCATCACCTGCCCCAGACTGAGAGTTCCTATCTATACCTTGTGGCTAATAGCCACTGATGGACTTCTGCTCCATATGTTTATCTAATTCCTGCTTGAAACTGTCCATGCTTGTAGCTGCCACCACCTCCTGTGGCAGTGAATTCCATGTGTTAATCACTCTTTGGGTGAAGAAATGCTTCCTTTTATCTGTTCTAACCCGACTGCTCAGCAATTTCATGGAGTGCCCACGAGTTCTTGTATTGTGAGAAAGGGAGAAAAGTACTTCTTTCTCTACCTGCTCTATCCCATGCATAATCTTATAAACCTCGATCATGTCACCCCTCCGCTGTCATTTCTCCAAGCTAAAGAGCCCCACGTGTTTTAACCTTTCTTCATAGGGAAAGTGTTCCAATCCTTTTATCATTCTAGTTGCCCTTCTCTGCACTTTTTCCAATGCTATAATAACCTTTTTGAGGTGTGGTGACCAGAACTGTACACAGTATTCCAAATGAGGTCGCACCAATGATTTATACAGGGGCATGATGATACTGGCTGATTTGTTTTCAATTCCCTTCCTAATAATCTCCAGCATAGCGTTGGCCTTCTTTATTGCAGTTACACACTGTCTAGACATTTTCATTGAGTTATCTACTACGACTCCAAGATCTCTCTCTTGGTCAGTCTCTGCCAGTTCAGACCCCATCAACGTGTATTTATATTTAGGATTTTTTGCTCCAATGTGCATCACTTTGCACTTGGCCACATTGAACCCCATTTGCCACGTTGACGCCCACTCACTCATCCTTGACAGATCCCTTTGGAGTGCCACACAATCCTCCCTGGTTGTCACCACCCTGAACAACTTCGTGTCATCTGCAAATTTAGCCACTTCACTGCTTATTCCCAATTCTAAATCATTAATAAACAAGTTAAAAAGTATCGGGCTGAGTACCGATCCCTGTGGTACCCCACTGTTTACTATCCTCCACTGAGAAACTTTCCCATTTATACTCACTTTCTGTTTCCTATTTATAAGCCAGTTTTTGATCCACAAGAGGACTTGTCTTTTTATCCCACGACTATTGAGCTTACTTAGGAGCTTTTGATGAGAAACTGTATCAAAAGCTTTCTGGAAGTCAAGGTAAATAACATCTGTTGGGTCCCCCTTGTCCACATGTTTGTTCACTCCCTCAAAAAACACTAACAGGTTAGTGAGACAAGATCTTCCCTTACAGAACCCATGCTGAGTCTGCGTCAATAGTTTTTGTTCATCAATGTGCCTACTAATTCTTTTCTTAATAACAGTTTCCACCAACTTGCCCGGTATCAACGTCAGAATGACTGGCCTGTAATTTCCCGGATCTCCCCTGGAACCCTTTTTAAAGATGGGAGTGACTTTAGCTATCTTCCAGTCCTCAGGAATGGAGGCGGATTTTAAAGAAAGAGTACATATTAATGTAAGGAGATCCACAAGTTCACATTTGAGTTCTTTCAGAACTCTCGGATGAATGCTATCCAGGCCTGGTGATTTATTAGTTTTTAAATTGTCCATCAGTTGTAGGACTTCCTCTCTTGTCACCTCAATCTGATTCAGGTCTTTCAAACCCCCTCCCGAAATCGATGGTTCTGGGCAAGCACTTGTCGTCTTCCACAGTGAAGACAGAGGCAAAAAATCCATTCAGCTTCTCAGCCATTTCCCTGTCATCCTTCAGTAGCCCTTTTACCCCTTGGTCATCCAAGTGCCCCACTGCCTCCCTGGCTGTTTTTCTACTTCTAATGTATTTGAAGAAAGTTTTATTGTTGGCCTTTATGTTTTTTGCGATATGCTCCTCATATTCCCTTTTTGCTTGCCTGATCACAGACTTGCATTTTATTTGCCACAGCCTGTGTTCCCTTTTATCAACCTCACTGAGACTAGCTTTCCACCGCTTAAAGGAATCCTTCTTACCTTTTACAGCTTCCATTACTTTATTGGAACATCATCTCTGGGGAAGGCTTCCTTCTTCTGGGTGTGTGTCTACAGCTGGCATCACTTCAGGGATACCACGCAGTTCAGTCCCTTTTTACACACTGATTGCACAGTCCAGATTTTACCCCTTATGAACTATAGTCCATAAAAGTGCAATAAGTGCCTTGCAGGGCAACAGTACAACATTGTGACATTATAACGTGTAGTGATGTTAACGTTATTGAGGAGGGAATGGAACATGACACAAGGATGCCATTTTCAGTGGCAGGTCTGTGCCTTCCATTACTGCCTTTTAGATCAACTCCTTCTTTGAGATCCATGTACTGAGTGCACCTTTTACATAACTCACTTAATCTTGTCATCTGTGTTGCTTCTGCTATGATTCTGCTTTACCCAATGCCTAATTTGTCAATGCTCATTTTCCCTCTCCACATTTTGATTATGAGTCCTTTGAACTGGGTCTGCACAACATTTTTGTAGCACCTCGCATACCCTTGAAGCTAAATAAAATGTTAAATAATACTTATATTTCTCTTTCTATTTCATCACTCTGATGTGTGTTTGGTTCCTAGTTTCCAGGCTGGCTAGTTTGGGATTTGGAATTCACAGTCTAGTCATTCAGAATGTCAATTGTCTTCCAGGGCGCTGCACTGTGAGTCCCTGTGCAGGAGACTCTTTCAAAGACTATCTGACTTTTAAATGGTTACGGGCAGGATAAAACTCTCCCCCTCCCACAGATATATTAACACTGACAACCATTAACACCTGCTAAAATTAGTTAGAAATTGCTTTTTCTATAAAGCTACCACATTGCCATCCTGAACTGAATTATTTGTGCCACCCTATCTGCCTCAAATAGTGGTGTAATTGTACTGCGGTGCTTCAGTGTTTCATTTTAATGTCATTGTTGGAATGCCCTGAGGTGAAGTGCAAAGTTGTGTGTTTCACCCACAATTATATTGAAGGCTGTATTCAAACATCATAAATTGTTGTTTGTTTGGGGGGGAAGCTTTGGAAGTCCTCAGACTTTTTCAGTCTCTCTCTTCCTCCCTCCCTTTGATCATAGCTGAGGAGTGAAACATTTCCAGCTTCTGAACAAACTTTGGTTTGTTGAGTGGTTTGAATTGCAGCAAACAACAAACTTTGATTTGTTCTCTTGCCTACAAACCAGTATGCCAAACCTTGGCCTCAGTCCTGGTGTGAAATTCTAGTTTACAGATATGAGAACAAATTACAGTTTGTTGGTTGTCATGGGCATCACAACAAACCCCAGTTTGTCTAGAACACAGAAGCCTTCAGTTTTCCATCTACATGTGAAGGGAGGAGAGAGAGAGGAGGGAGTACATGAGCTTGAAACCTTATATGACTCATTCTCATGATAAACAAATCATGTTGTTTGTGATATCTGAATGCAGGCTAAGTTCTACAACACTGTAACTGGCTAGTTACATGGATAGATAAACAACAACAACTCATATCCCTAACATCCTGCTCCTAAATATTTTTAGCAAGAGGTAAGTCCTTTTGGTTTTAGGACAGCTGCTTTAAAGTAGATATTTCCCCTTAAAATTCAAAATGGTAGTTCAAGTTCTGAAGACATGTTGATGGCATGCTCATTTGGCACGTACAAGTCAATAATGGTGATCACCTCATGCATTAAATAGGGACATGTCTGAGCTTGCCTCTGAGTATGCACTTGATATGAAGCTACAACTAGTTAGAGTTTCCTGACTAGTGCAACCTGTATGAATGCTGTAAAGGCATGAATCATGCTGTACATTTTGTTGTAGTTGTTCAGTTGCACAGTCGAGTCCAACTCTTCACGACCCCATGGACCACATCATGCCAGGCCCTTCTGTCTTCCATCGTGCTCCAGAGTTTGCTTAATTTCATGTTCGTTGCCTCAATAACACTGTTTAACCATCTCATCCTTTGCTGTCCCCTTCTTCTTTGACCTTCAATCTTTCCCAGTCTTACATTTTTAGGTGCAGACATAAACATCCTAAATATTTTATTTAAAAACTAGCCTGCTACCCATGCTTCACTATGGTATTTAAGTTCTGTAAATCCAGCTATAATACTGATGATGTGAAATTTGAAATGTGACATTTGTTGTAGGAATTCTAATAGAGAAGATTGTAGTATAAGAAATGAAGTGAGACATATGTACTTTTTTCTCTCTCTACTGAAGGACCTCTCTCTAGACCACAATGATGGTTCTGCCCTCAGGTGCTAGGATCACCGGGCTGCTTAATGAGCTCACTCTGGAGCTGGCCACATAGAACTGTCCATTTAAGAAGCAGTCCTCTGTTAAGTCAGCTTCTGCCACCTTCCACGAAAGTGATGGCCTCTCTACTTGTGTTCCTGGATTGTTTTGCTCATATGGAGACTGTGTTGTTCGGAGCACCTCAGGGTGATCTTGCAGGTACTTGGCCTGTGCAACTCAGTGCACTGTAGGAGTACTATGTGCAAATGTCTTTGCTGCATTCCTAAGTTGCCTCCTCCTTGTAGCGTTGGTGTATCTGGTTCGACATTTGCCAGGAGCTTTCTTGGAGGTGGTAAGAGGTGAGAGGTGTGAGGAGGAGTTGGTGTGAGAGAGTGGTGATGTGGTGGACATTTCTTCAGGTTCATGAGGGAGGCATGCATCGAAAAGGCTCCTAGAAATGTCCTTTACTTTCTCCCCATAAACATTTATACCTTGGTCCTGCTCCTACACCTGACAGACACCGGCCTGTCTGGTATTGGGGGGGATTGTATTTAAAGGCATCTGGGAGGCTGGGCCAGCAGCAGTGCTAAGACAATCCTGCTGAGCAAACCTCCATTGTGGCTGTAAGCATCCCACCTCCTTTCCTCCACCTGACAGGTAAGTGCCTGTCCAGTGTAGGAGGGGGAGGGGGGAGGAGTATTAGAAGCCACTGTGGAGGTGGGGTTGCACCTGACAGACAACCGCCTGTTAGGTGTAGGAGGTGGGGGGAGTGTCTTGGAAGCCATCCCACCTCCTCTCCTACACCTGACAGGCAGCTGCCTGTCCTGTGTAGGAGGGAGAGTGGGGAGGAGTATTAGAAGCCACTGTGGAGGTGGGGCTGCATCTGACAGATAACTGCCTGTTAGGTGTAGGAGGTGGGGGGAGTGTCTTGGAAGCCATCAGAGAGGCTGGGCCAGCAGCTTTGCTTCGCCTCACAGGTGGTTGTTGGCCACTCCTGATTTCCTCAACTGTCATTAGCTCTCTGCAGTCCCCTGTAACTTTTTTTTTTTTACTTCAAAACACTGAGCTCTGCAGCTGATCAGTCAGAGAGTGGGGGGTGCAGGGAGGCAGATGCCTGGTAGCTGCATAGGAATCAATGGGGGGAGCACATTTTACCCCTTTTGACCCACTTAGGGGGCAAATTTCTAAAAATCCTTTCTTAGTGAGCACCTACGCCATGGTACGAGTGCTCTCCCTGAATTTGGTGTCTCTAGGTCCAGCAGTTTGGCCTGGGTGTTGATTTTATGGTGAGGGGACTTTCTTTTATATATATAGATATAATTTGAGAAATGTCTCTGGGCTGTAGGTTAATAGGTCTTGGAAGTTAATAACTTTCCAAATTTGTACTGGCCCATGATTTGTATTGAATTTATCACAAATATGAGAAACATGTGCATATGCAACCCAAGTAATGAAGGAATGGACTGATGGAACATTTCCTGTGGAGTGAAGGATTTCTTCCTCACATAGTATAACCTTCTCAACTCCTCCCTGCCCAAGACAAAAATCCCCCCCCCCCAAAAAAAAAAAAAATTGGGAGGGAGGAGGTTAGAAAGTCACACTCCATGGGCTGAAATCTTTTTTTCAATAGGATCCATCCGGCAAAGTCAAGTTGTACCAGAAAATATTTTCATTTGCATCTACTCAAAGTGCAGTCAGAAAAAGTAGTACCACAGGAAGTACTAAGTCTTTGCTTAATACCTTTTAGATTAGGAGTGGCCAAACTTGCTCAGTTTAAGAACCACATAAAATAAACGTCAGATGTTTGAGAGCTGCAAGACATGAAGAAATATTACATACACTTTTCATTGAAAAATATGCAAATTTGCATTTTATTATGAGACTGCCAAGTGAGACTGCCAAAAATAAAAACAAAAGAGGTAAGGACAGATATTGATAATAATCATTATTTGTTAAATTATACTTATTTGTCTACAAGAGAGAAAGTGAGAGAGGTGGAAAGAAAGAGAAACAGAAACAAAGAAAGCAAATAGATGGAGGGAGGGAGAGAAAGGAGGGAAGAAAGGGAGAAAGAGAAAGGTGGAAAGAAAGCAAATAGATGCAGGAGGGAGGGGAAAGTGAGAGAGAAACAAAGAAAGCAAATAGATGGGGGAGGGAGGGAGAGAAAGAGAAAGTTGGAAAGAATGAAAGAGGTGGAAAGAAAGAAATAGAGAAAGAGTGAAACAAGCAAAGAAAGTAAATAGATGGCGAGGGAGGGGAGGAAATAAGGAAGAGAGAGAGAGAGAAAACAGATGAGGGAATGGGAGGAAGGAAGGGGGAGAGAGAGAAATGAAGGATGGGAGAGAGAGAAAGGTGAAAAGAAAGGTGAAAAAAGCAAATAGATGGGGGAGGGAGGAAGGAAGGGGAAAAGAGAGAGAAAGTGAGAGAGAGGTGGAAAGAAAACAAATGGGGAGGGAGGGAAGGAGGCAGGGAGACAGGGAGAGGTGGAAATAAAGCAACTTTAAATGTTCCCTAAACTCCCCCCATGCCAGCCAGCCAGCTTGGCTTGGAGAAGGGATTTAAAGAGACAGATATCTTCTTTGAGCCCAGGCAGCCAGCCAGTGTATCAGTGTGGTGGGCCTTGGAGAACACATTTAACTTTAGATGGGGAGAGGGGGGGAGAGAGAGAGAAAGAAAGAAAGAGAAAGAAGGAACATAGATGGGGGGAGAGAGAGGTGAACAGAAAGCAACTTTAAATGTGTCCTCTAAGGCCCCCACTGCCAGCTGGCTTGGCTTGGAGAAGGGATTTAAAGAGACAAATGCCTTTTCCAAGCCAGCCGGCCTGGGGGCTTTGAGAACACATTTAAAGTTGTTTTCTTTTTCTGCTCCCCCCACTTCAAGCTTATCTGGGGAGGGGAACACTGGCTGGGGAAGAGAAGACCAATTGGGGAGGTATGCCTCCCTTTAGCTTCCCCAGCCGCCCTGCTGGGAGCCGCATAATATATGTGAAAGAGCTGCATGTGGCTCCTGAGCTGCAGTTTGGCCACCCCTGTTCCAGATTCTGCCAGTGACATTTCTGATGGATGGGAGCCAATCCTGGTTATCAATTATGTTTCCAAAATGATTTCTCTTGTTTAAGGGAAGAATAATTGGACATCCTTATTCAAGAAGCTGAGGAGCTCTGCTAGGTTCTGTCAGATTGCACTCAGTAACTCAATTTGCTTCGTTTGCATGTCATTATTGTCTATGGGAAGCTTAGCATGAGATTATGCAAGCACATTATTGAAAATACAGAGATGTATATATTTACACATTACATAATGAGAAAAGCCCCTTGCTGTATTGCTGGGATTAAATGGCCCAGTAGGCAAATTGCAGGCGGGATGCAGTAAGCCCAAGTGAACTGTTGCTAGTTGAAGGATAGAATAATTGTTGCCCATACCCTTGCTTAGAGCAGATGCCAGAGAAATGAGCAAAGTCAACAGTAGACCTAAACTAACTGCATTTATACCCTGCCTTGATAATACTGGATTGTTCTGATTTGTATTTTCATCCAGCTCTGTGCATTTCTCCAGGGCTGCTGTGGGACCCTGGTTTTATACCTTGTCAACATATACTTTATTAATGGAATCTTCAGACTACATCAGAAGGGCCCAGACTTGATGAGACTGTGGGCATTTTTGGAGTTTTGAGAACGGGTAGTAGGCATCACCATAAAATGGCTGCCACTTAGGGTAATCACAAAATCATCTCCCTGTGATGAATGCTCCCTGTGGACCTGGAGGTGATGCCTCCTTGGCTCTTCTGAAGCACTTCTTGCACCAATGGAACAGAGTCGGGATGGCTTTTTGCTTTGGGGAAGAAGGAAACATACTGGTGGGCATCTACAGGCACCACATTTGGGATCACTGGACCAATCATAAGAAGTCTTCTTCAGTCTAAGATTGCTCAAAATGTAGAATAGCTAGAGGAGTGGACATGTGAAATGCATTTGTTCCCTTCTTAAGTCCAAACAAGTCAAGCCACAAGTCAGGAAATAGAGTTGCAAGGGTCACAATATTTTCCAGTGATCTAAAACCGGGGCTGATTTCCCAGTACAGCTGCCTTGGTGTTGTGCCGCCATTTGCCCCGACACTATTGGTCAATTTCACACCTGAAGCCGCGGGGCTGCATTTTGACCCGCGGCTTCGCCCAATTTCCCCCGCAGTTTCATGATCCTGTTTTTTGAGGATCACGAAACTGCGGGGGAAATCGGGCGAAGCTGCGGGTCAAATGCAGCCCCGCGGCTTCGGGTGTGAAATTGACTAATAGTATTGGGGCAAACGGCGGCGCAACACCAAGGCAGCTGTAGTGGGAAATCAGCCAGAAAGCTTTAGTGAGGCAGGTGTAGGGAATGAATCATGGTGGCCAGGGATCCCCAGTACAAAAGATCACAGTGACTCCTGAGCATGCAATTCTATATGGTGGTGGTGACGGAGAGAGATCATTCCCAGAAACAGTGATATCTTATAGTTTAAAACCTGGGCATTAAATATAAAGCTCAAGGATCACCTTCTGAAGAAATGCAGCACGCCACACAGAAATACAGCATCTCAGTGGTTTCTCAGTCTTCCAGGTGTATCTAGGATGAGGAAAGGGAAGAAAGATCCTGACAAAATGGTAATTTCTCAGAGACCTGAGAAAGATACAAAGCCACGATGTGTTCTGTGCCAGGGAAAGTACTGCCTTGTCAGCAGAGAGCAGAAGACCTCCATATACCTAGGAAATATGGGTCAAGCTAGCAATACGATAATGCCTAGTTTAAACATGATACATTGAGGCACTGCTTTTCAAGCTTACCAGACCCTGGGCCCACCTTTAGTTCCATGGTGAAATCCATTGAGCAGCAAACATGTGACAAAGTCATGTGGCATCATAATTATGGGATCTCACAGTCACATGACAGGAGGAGTTATGATCTCACTAGTGAGACTGAGGTTATGTGTGGCTAGGTTACACAGTGGAGGACTGACTGGTGGGATGGTGGCAAGGTTGCCAGCCTTCAGTTGGGGCCTGGCGGTCTCCCAAACTTACAACTGATCAGCACACAGATGGCCCCTTTGGAGGATTGACGCTATGGAATTCCTCCCTGCTGAGCTCCCTCCCCGAATTCTGCCGTCCCCAGGTCCTGCCCCCAAATCTTCAGGAATATCTAGACCCAGAGGTGGCAACCCTAGATGAGGTGGGTGATCAGGCTGGGCCAGGGGCAAACAGAGAAAGCAAATAAAGATTTTGTATGTGTTTAGAACATTTCAGGACTATCTGTTAGGCATGGCCTGGGTCAGGTTGTGCTAGTGTGTGGCAGACTGAGAAGGTAAGGGAAAGCTTTTTTGTGTGTGTGTTTATTATGTTGTTGAAGGCTTTCATGGCCAGAGTTCATTAGTTGCTATAGATTTTCTGGGTTGTGTGGCCGTGGTCTTGGCATTGTAGGACCTGATGTTTTGCCAGTAGCTGTGACTGTCAGAGGTATGACACAGAAAGATGTACTACTCTCTGTGTCAAGTGTATGTCTCTTGTCCTCAACATCCCGTTGATCTTCTCAGCATTCATACAAGGAGAATCAGAAGGGTGAGCATCCTTGCTCTCTGTGCATGCACACTATAGCCACAGATCCTTCCACAAACAGCAAAGAAGCTGCTCTTTAGGGGCTTGCAGCCTAGTTGATGGGGCTCTGTGACTCACCTGAAGGTCATAACCCAAGAAGCCAAGGCCAGTGCATTAGTGAACTCATTACAACTGGACTTTATCCCTATACGGAGATAAAATACAGGAGCAATGGCATGCTTTTTACCTCAGAAGTGAAACACTGTTAAGCTAGATAACCAAAGCAGCTTTAACTTCCTGATGGAACAAAAATGGTTTGAAGTGGATGTTGCAAGTTGTAAAGAACTCTGCGAAGGGGGCTTTCTTAGGTTCACATGTTTGCCTCCTATCCTTAATAACAGCAGTGGGAATGGCTGTGGTAGTAATAAGGAAGGAGTCCTGGAGTTGTGAGGGAGTTTTGAAGGGAGATGCTACAGGGCAGTGAGAGGCTGACTGCAGTAAATCCCTTGCTAGATTTAAAAATAGGGTCATTATCTCTATGGGGAAACTGAGACCTAGGAGAGAGAAACAGCTGATTTGGAGAGAAGCTGATGCTCCACATCTAGTAGCTGTAATTCAGATCAAGCAGAGCCAGGCTTTATCCTAAGATCTCAACCACTGGCGAATAGTTCAGAGAGGACTCCCACAGCATGTCAACTCTGTTTGCAAAGGCTGCAGCGGAGATGAGTTTGGTCCAAGCCAGACAGAAGGCAGGCAGCAGTGTATGAGTCACATTGCCTTCTGAGTGGTCTGGGGAAAGGCATCCAACATGAACATTGTAAGCAGCACACTGACTCTTTGCTATAGTGCTGCATGAATGGTACCTGAGTGCTCTGATGTGCTAAGGTGCAGCCTTCTGCCATGAAAGCATCCAAAGATATGTTGCTCTGATTCCGTATCAATTCAGTCCGGGAATTTCTGTTCTTATTTTCTTTTCATGGCATTGTATTGGTGTCAGGGGCAGTCTTAGCTTGGGGCACTTGGGACCCCTGGCTTGACTTGTGGCAGCTGTATGGGGCATGACAGCCCCTTCACTATACCAGGGCTCCCCAACCTGCAGGCACCTTTGGAATTCTGACACCGGGAGCAAATGTCATGGAGTAACTCTAATAGTTATTATTCAATACCTCAAGCAGAATTTCTCTTTGACAGAATGCCTTTTAAAATGAACATACTGTTTTAAAATATTTTCTTACATACACATAGCTTACCTTCAGTCATACAGCAAAATTCCTTATGCTGTGGTGGCAGCTGTTAGGAAAGCAATGTAAAAAAATCTGCTCAGCCAGTCAGATCTCTGATTGCCAATCAGAAGCCCTAATGGGGAAAAGGTCCATCTAACCCTGCTCACTTTCTAAAAACAGTTGTTAGGCACAAAGAAAGGAATTGGTGGGCACCATGCCATGCTGGGGACCTCTGCACTACACCTAGTGATTCAGAGGCCCCATCCTTGACTTTGCCCAGGGACCCTGAATTGTTAAGACTGTCCATGGGAGGGGCATCAAGGAGGGACTGTAGCTCATTGGAAGAGCACAAACTTTGTATGCAGAAGATCTCAGGTTTAGTCCCTGGCCACTCCAGTTAAAGGATTTTGGAGAGCTGGTGCTGAGAAAGACCTCTTTGTGCATGAGATTTTGGAGTGCTCTTGCCAGTCAGAAAAAGATAATACTGGTCTTGGTGGATTAATAGAAAAAGATAATACTGGTCTTGGTGGATTAATACTCTGATTCAGTATAAGGGAACTTTATATGGTTATAGCACAGGGCTGTGAGTTTGCTAATATTTGCAATAATGAAAGTGGGGGTGGCAGGTGCTGCAGAGATTGGCATTTACATAGCACTTTGCAAGGAGTAAGCTTCTGAGGGCCTTAAGCCTGGGCTTTTGGCAAAATCGACTTGGCATGGAATATGACATTTTTCCTTTAGTTTTTCTCAATGGGGGTTGTTGATTTGATTGGGGAAAGGGGACTGGGGGAGAGGGTGTTTAATTCTTTAATCCCATTCTTTTCCCAGACCTAAATTATGCTTCCCATACTGCTGCAAGACCCACTGGTAGAAAAAAAAAAGTCCAGATACAGATTAGGCTGAGACAGAGTGACTGATCAAAGGTCACCCAGCAACCTTCCATGAGAGAGTTGGGTTCTGAACATGAGTTTCCCAGATTATAGTCTGATATACTAACCACTACAACATACTAGTCCTCAAAATCTGAACTGTATGTTTACTCCAACAGCCATTTCAGATTGGAAAAATGACAATGTGGTGGGGATGATCTGCTCTACCCTGGCGCTGTGTCCCTAATGGAAACTGGACTTTGCACACTAGTGCAGAGTGCTTCACATACAGCACACTAGTAAGTAGGGTTGCCAACTCTGGGCTGGGAAATACCTGGAGATTTTGGGGGTGGAGCCTGGGGAGGGCAGGACCTGGGGAGCAGAGGAACTTCACCAGGATATAATGCCATAGAGTCCATCCTCCAAAGCAGCCATTTTCTCCAAGGGAAATTATTTCGGTTACCTGGTAGATCTCCAGGTGCCACCTAGTAAGCATTCTAATGGCCCTGTAAGGTAGACTGCCCTAGAGTTCTATCCTGAAGGTGGGCAGACTGCAGGCACTGGGATATTCGCTGGCTTACGGCAGGAGAGAGATTTGAAATGAGGATATCCCAGGCTTGCATTTTTAGTCACTATACTACACCAAGAAGGCTTGGCAGTGCAGCTGCAAAACATCAACCTTTTTTGCCACTGACAGCTCCTTTTCTGTGTTAGTCCTTTTTAGTGGAGAGTTTGTAGTAAATGGGAGTGATTAACACACTGGGAGTAATTTCTGTGTCCTGCAAGGGAATAGAAAGAGCCATCAGAGAAACCCTAGACGTGATTGCTCTGCAGGGTTATTTTCTGTCTCTTCCCCCCCCTGCCCTTTTTGCTTTGTGCCTTGGTTTTGTTCCCCCCACCATTTGTGTTAAGAAAGCTGGAGAGCAGAAATGGTCTGTAAATTGCCTTCATGCTGAGCACAAGCTAGGTAGGTTGGTTAAAGGTCACTCTCTGACTATGTTACTTTAGTGGACAAGGAGGTTAGGGGGACAAGGCATAAAACAACGGAGGGCACATGGTTTATGCAAGCTTCCTTGTGGCTTTCTGTTCTCCAGATCAGACCCCAAAGAGCTCAGGTTTTGAACTGAATCAGTTTAATAGTCCCAGGAGGTGAGAACCTTGAAGGGTGATTATCATCATTATAAAATATTAACTTTTTCAGCAGCCAGATGGCTTCCCAGCCTGATCAGTTTTGAAGTGTCTGGCTGCGCTGTTGCAGCCCTGCAATCAGTATTGAATGGAGTGGCTTGCCATTGTTCTCAGGACCCCACATGGGGCTACTGGTGGCATTTCAGCTCTGGACGGGGCCTGACATGAGTTTGAATGTTCTCAGTGTGGCACCATTTTGCAGCCTGTGTTCCATAGAGGACACCTCAGGGGCCCAGCCGTCTTAATGAAAAGACAGTTTTATGCTTCTTTCAAAAAGAAGAGGAGGAACATAGTTGGAATAAGGAGTAAAGAAGAATGAGAATTTAGAAGGAGAGGTGGGCAGTACTTGATAGCAATGCATTTCATTTGTGTGGAACTGGGTTTCTAGAGTCAACAAATAGAACACAGAGACCAGGACTTCCCCTAATGATGCCTCTTGGCCTTGATAGGTTAACTGCCTCTGGATATGGAGGTTCCCTGTGGTCACCGTGGTTAGTAGCCATTGATGGAGCTTTCCTTCATGAATCTGTCAGCTCGTCTTGTAAAGCTACCACACTTTTGGCCATCAGTTTGTTCACTGACAGTGAATTCTGCAGTGTATTTACTTGTTGAGTAAAGAAGTATCTCCTTTTGTCTGTTGCTCATCAACTTCATTGGATGCCCCCAGGTTCTAGAGCAGTTAGGTATGCCAAAATCAGCAGGTGAAACTTTCCATAACATGAACCTAAACATGTCCATGAAAGGCACAGCTATAGTAGTTGGTAGGTTTGTCAACCACCAGGTGGGCCCTGGAGATCTCCCAGAATTGTGACTGATCTCCAGAGGACTAATATCCATTCTCCTGGAGGAAATGGCTGCCTTGGAGGGTGGAATTTATGGCAATGTACCTTGCTGAGGTCCTCCCAAAACACCACCATCTCCAGGCTCCACCAGCAAATCTCCAGGAATTTCCCAACCTGGAACTGGCAACCCTAGTGGTTGGTTGAAAATCTGGCAAAAAAAAATCCTCCCCACTATCTTGAATGTGAATTATGGTCCTTCAAAATATCTAATGAATTCCCCCCCCCCATTATCTTAATATGTTAAAAGGGGAAAAAAATGTCCCAGTCATGTTGAGAGAGTAGCGGTAGATTAAAGCACAATATTTTGTATAAGGCAAAATCTTTTGTGCTTACTTAGAACTAAGTCATTATCATTTTTAAAATCTCATTCTTCCTTCAAGGAGCTCAAGGCAGTATACATGTTTCTTCATCCTCCGTTTCATCCTCATAGCAACCTTGTAAAGTAGGTTAGGCTGAGCGTTGACTACTCAACTATGTGGCTAAATGGGGGTGGAACTGAGATCTCCACCCCCCAGGTCAACATTCTAACCATTACAAACACTGAGTTCAATAAAATATATTCCCTAATAAATGCCCTTATGGTTCCAGCTTTGAGGCCAAACTGTATGTTATGGCAGCCATGGGTCCAACCTGTGGCCACTGACATCATTTTAGAGGAAAATTTAGCCATTTAAAAATTGCCATGAGGGCCCTATGAAGCGCTATGACCCCATGGCTGTTTCGGCTCTTGAAAAGGTTCCAGGGATGGGGGGAACATGACAAAATTCCCTGGTACTGCTACAGCTCTGGCCAATATAACATGTTGTTTGGCAAAGACTTTTGATGAAACATCAGTGTTATTACTTTTCATGTAGTAATGCTCTATCTTGATGCCATTTAACCCCATCCTAATGCTATGTGTCAGAGTGGAAGGATGCACAAAAGGCTAGAATAGGAAGGGTGGTTGAGAGGGAATTTACCAGTGATTGGTAAATTCAAATATATCTGTAAGCATCTGAAGGACCACTTAGTGATCCAGGGAAGTCAGCATGGTTTTGTCCCTAACAGATCTTGTCAGACCAACCTGGTTTCCTTCTTTGATAGTGTGATGAGCTTACTGGATCATGGGAACTCTGTTGATGTGATTTACCTGGATTTCAGTAAAGCTTTTGATAAGGTTCCCCATGACATTCTTATGGGCAAACTCGAAGACTGTGGGCTGGACTATAGGACAGTTCGGTGGTTAGAGGACCTCACCCAAAGAGTGGTGGTCAGTGGTGTTTCATCGGATTGGAGGGAAGTGTCCAGTGGGGTGCTGCAGGGCTCAGTTTTGGGCCCAGTACTTTTCAATATTTTTTTAATTTTAGTTTTATATCCCCCCTTGCCTGCACTTTTATCAATGATCTAGATGAAGGTGGAGAAGGGCTACTCATTAAATTTGCTGATGATACCAAATTGGGAGGAGTAGCAGACACCCAAGAAGACAGAGTTAAAATTCAACAAGATTTGAATACTCTGGAGAAGTGGGCAGTTGCAGACAGGATGCAATTATACAAAGATAGATGCACAGTATTACATCTGGGCCACAAAAATGTCAAGCACAAATACTGGATGGGGGATAAGTTTCTGGGGTGTAGTGTATGCGAAAGAGATCTTGGGTTAAGGATGGACTATAAACTAAATATGAGCAGTTAGTGTGATGCTGTGGCAAAAAAGGCAAATTCAGTCCTGGGTTGTATTAAAAGGGCCATAACATCGAAATCGCAGGAGGTCATAGCCCCTCTGTATACTGCCTTGGTCAGGCCGCACCTTGAGTACTGTGTGCAGGTCTGGAGGCCTCACTTCAAAAAGGATGTGGACAAAATTGAGAGGCTGCAGAAGAGAGCGATGAGGATAATCAGGGGTCTGGCAACTGAGCCCTATAAGGAAAGGCTAAGGTCCTTGGGAATGTTTAGTTTGGAGAAGAGGAGATTGAGGGTGGACATGATTGCTCTCTTGAAAGGCTGTCATTTGGAGGAGGGCAAGGAGCTGTTCCAGTTGGCAGCAGAGGATAGGACCTGAAACAGTGGGCTTAAATTACATGCAGAAAGGTATCAGATGGATATTAAGAAAAACTTTTTTCACAGTCAGAGTGGTTCAAAGGTAGAATCAGTTGCCTAGGGAGGTGGTTAGCTCCCCTTCACTGTCAGCTTTCAAGAAGAGGCTGGACGAATATTTGTCAGAGATGCTTTAGGCTGGTCCTGCATTGGGCAGGGGGTTGGACTAGATGGCCTGTATGACCCCTTTCAACTCTATGATTCTATGATTCTATTCCCTGCTCTGCCTCTTAAACACACACACCTGATCAGACAACAGGCTTCTCTGGTGTACAAGAAAATAATGTGGTGCTTTTAAAACCCTAGGGAAGGGTTAAGGACCACCATTTGGTGTAGAGTTGTAGACCACACATGATGGTCTTTCAGAAGCATTTCTTTTTTTCTCATTAGTACAAAGTATTAAAATATTACAAAAGAAAGCACAATGAACACTCTTAAATGATACCACTTTTCTTCTACAAATTTATATTGACTATATCCAAATAGGTCTTTCAGCTTTGCTGTGAATCCTGCCTCACAGGACTAAAATCTTCCTCTTTCTTCGCCAGTATGTATAATAGCATTCCTCAGAACGGCCAGTTTTTTAGTACAAAGAGAAACAATGTTGTCTGAGTTTTCTTTATATACATTTTAAAAAAGCTTTTCTCCTACCTTCCCTCTGGAAATGTTTCACAGTGTGCCCTGTCCAAGCAAGATCATGACCATAAAGACTGTCAAATGTTGTTGGTGTTTCGTCCTACCCCAACCTCCCTGTTTGACACAAACAAGACAGTTTTCCTGTCAGCATTTTAATTTTCATCTTAAGCCATTTCTTTTTCAGTATTCAGTTGAGGATAGGTTGTGTGGAAGAATGGTGCCTCGTTGTGGACCCAATTCAAGAAGTGCCAGCTAAACAGAACTCTTTATATTATCCTGGGTTAGATGTGTGCAAAAAGGAAATAGTTGCTCACTTTCTCACATGGCAAATTTGGCTTCTGATATCAGTTATGGATTTTGAATTTTATGGGATGGTATCAGAACATGCTTTGAGGCTGTCATGATCCCAGGGCTGTGTTCTGGTTTGGCCTGAGCCTAAATGTAGGAACTCATGGAACCTTAAGAAGAGCCCTGCTGGATCTGACTAGTGGCCCATTTAGTCCAGCATCCTGTTTCAGATAGTGGCCAATCAGTTACTTAAACAGGCCAACAACAGGATAGAGGGTAAGGCCTTCCACAGATGCTGCCTCTTGGCACTGGTGTTCAGAGGTTTACTGCTACTGAATATGGAGGTTCCCGTTAGTTACCATGAGTAGTAGCCACTTACAGACCTCTCCTACATGAATCTATCTCTTTTTAAAACTTGCTGTGCTTGTGGCTATCCTTCCACATTTTAATTAGGTGTTGTGTAAAGAAATATTTCCTTTTGTTTGTCCTGAATCTACTGCCCTTGCTGTGCAAGAGGAATACATTTGGGCAATATTTTCAGGAATACCGTTCTTGTCAAGTAAACTGAATCCATTTTATTGTAAAGTTGAAGGCTGTCTTTTTCAAAATTCTTTGCTTTCAGGGAACGCTTGCCTCATTGACTTGTCTGTTGAGGAATCCCGAGAGCATCTGCCATGGAACTTCTGTACAATGCACAGGATACTGAGCCACACTCTAGGGCCCACACTAAGTTTATATAGAGAAGTAGTCAGACCTGGTAGGATTCACTGTTGCTGGCATATCTAAAGGACCACCTTCTCCCATGTAAATGTACTTGCTCACTCTGGTCATCTTTGGAGGCCTTGCTTCATGTCAGGGGTGGCCAAACTGTGGCTCGGGAGGCACATGTGGCTCTTTCACACACATTGTGCTGCTCTTGGCAGGGCAGCTATGGAAGTGAAGGGAAGGCATACGTTTTCTCCCTCCCTCCCATCTATTTGCTTTCTTTTGTTTTGTGTTCTCTCTCTTTTGCCCTCCCTCCCTCCTCCATCTATTTGCTTTATTTGTTTTTCTTTCTCTTTCTTTCCACCTCTTTCATTCTTTCCACTTCTCTTTTTTTCTCTCAGGCAAATATTATTAGCAAACAAATAAATATTATTGGACAAATAAATATCATAATAAATGTCTGTTTTTACCCCTTTTGTTTTTATTTTTGGCAGTCTCAATGTTAATAAAAAGCAAATTTGCATATTTTTAGAATAAAATCATGTGTGTAATATTCATGTCTTGCGGCTCTCAAACATCTGATGTTTATTCTATGTGGCTCTTACGTTGAGCAAGTTTGGCCACCCCTGCTTCAGGTGCTCCCACCATTGGAGGCCAGACTGGTGGGCAACCCAAGAAAGGACCTCCTTGGTTGTGGTGCCAAAACTTTGGAAATCCCTCCCTAGGGAAGTTCGTCCCTCTCCCTCTGTCAGCAGATGAAGATTTGTTTTGTTTTGCTTGGCATATCCCCAGTAAACTCTTATTGGCCCTCCTCTCTGGTTGTGTATGTTTGTTTGCCTGTATGTGTGTTCTGATTGTATTGTTTATATATTTATATTATTATTAATATACACATTTTAAATGTTATTTTAACATTTTAAATATTTTAATATTTGATGCTTGCTGTCTTGAGGACCCTGTTTGGGTGAAAAGGTGGCCTATAAAATTTTCCAATAAATTTAATCAGCAGGAAGTGGGAATCAGTAGAAGATTGCAGCCTCCATATAAGAAGATGAAAGTGCCCTTCCATCTAGGTTGAAGTGTTTTGGGGTTCAAACCAGTATATCTAAAGCTAAGCTAGATGCCTTCCCACTTCTTTTTTTTTTTTTTGCTGTCAAGTCACAACTGACCCAATGGGGTTTTCAAGGCAAGAGACATTCAGAGGTGGTTTGATATTGCTTGTCTTTACATCACAACCCTGGACTTTCTTCGTGGTCTCCCATCCAAATACTGACCAGAGCTTATCCTGCTTAGCTTCTGAGATCCAATGAGATCATACTAACTTGGGCTATCCAGGTGAGGGAATTTCCCACTTACATGAGTCCTGTTTATTGAGTATGCCAGCAATATCACAGCCCAATAAATACAAGCACACCATATTTATATCTCTGTAGAAATTGTTTTATTCACATTTATGGCAGTGATTTTATCACTCATATTGTAGTTTTTGTTTCCTACTTATTATTTTATATATTAATTTTATTTTATTTTACTTACAATCTGCATTGAAATGATGCTTGTGAAAAAAAACTTTATAAAAAGAACTTCTTTTAATAAGAATGCATGCATCATACATTATAGAGAAAGGTTGCTAATGATGGTTCAGATGTCTTTCAAAGAAGCTTGTCTGCCATTAGTAATCTCATCAAGAAATTCTTACCTGAATTTTTGAAGGAATCACAGAACTTCCTGGTGCACAGTTTGAGAAATTCTAGTATAGGTGATATGAAGTTACCATTAAGTCATTTTTATAGTCTGTGTGGGGAGATCCTTGGCTAGAGACAGCATTGTGGGAAACGGATTGGCCTCTTAGCAGAGAATGTATGAAAGAAGGTGATACAAGTCCTGCTTCTGTTTCCACTGAATGGCACTGTTGTTCCTTCTGTATGTGGAACTGCTCCAAGTCACACTTAAAATATATACATTCCCAAGCAGTCAACAAAAAACTGGCTATTAATGGAGTGGAAGCAGGCAGGGAGAGTGACAAATCCAGACTGTGGAAACTTTTTGAACCGTTTATTAAATACCTGCATGTCAGCACAGCAACCAGCTCCCTTCTCTGCCTTTTGAGTAGTCTGTCATGTGGTGAGATGTTTGCAAAGATATTAACCCTACATAAAAAAGTGTGCCAGTGGGTAATTATGGAAATGAGCTGGCAATTAGATAATGTCACTCACACACTTTGCTCTCTGCACAGTGTGGGTAAGCCTTGGAGAGCTCTTTTGCAACAAAGGTGGGTCCCCTCCCAGAGCTCTTAAGCAGATGGATGAGATTTCTCAGCAGAAGGTATTTTGGTGACCTGGGCAGGGTGACCACTGGCTTGGCTGTATGTGAGGCAGAAAACTCTTCCCTAGTAGTGATCTAGCAAATGTTACCCTGTTCCTGACCCTAATTTGAAAGTTAAGCTCACAGTCATTTATTCCTATGAGTGGGAAGGTTGATTAGAGCTAGTGGGTGTATTTCCAGCAGAGGTATTTCTAAGGGAGGAATGCTGAGCCGTCTGCTTAAAGCGTAGGGTCTACTCTTTGCCTTTATTTCTGTTCAAGAATCTAAATCGGGTGTGTTGGGGGGGAGAGAATATATATCTGAAGTATAGCAAGTGACTTTGTCATGTTCTCTTGACCTCTTTCTCACGGTGGTTCATGAAGATCTAGCTGATTACCGGAGAACATTCTCTTGCTGGTAAAGAAAATTAAAATAAGAATATACATTAAATGCATACAAAAGTCTACTTTTTCCATGCAGTTGATGGCACATGGAGGTTATATCGATGTAACCAGATGTTGAGGAGGGTGAAATACACCCACTCATTAAGCTGCAGTTCAAAATTCACATTTTCCTTCCTGTCTTGACAGATTTCAAACAAGACTTAATTGCTTTTTGATACTGCTGTAGTGTTGTGTTGAGTATGATTGTGAGAGCTCTGTGTGGCACTAGGTGTGCCACTACCTCTCTGCTTGCTTTCCCCCTCATACCTGTTGTGAGGATAAATGAAGTGGGTCCTGTCTATACTGAAACAATGCCAAGGAAATAATAAGATTTTATTCATTACATTTCTGTCTCACCCTGGCACTGAGAAGCTCTGGGTGGTTCTCTCCTTCTGAGACAGTGACTGTTCGAAGGTCACCAACATCCAGTGAGTTTTTCATGGTGAGTGGGGATTTGAATGTAGGTCTCTCAAGTCTAATCCAAAACACAGCATTGGCTGCACCATACAAAGTGCATGTTGGGGCTATCCTCGTACTGTGTTGGGGAAGAGAAAGATTTATTCAGGTTGGGAGGTAGGGATTTTAAACAAGTAATGATAGTAGGGTTTGATAAAGCACAGAGCATGTCAAGCTCACGTACTTTGAGGTTTGTATTTTATTTATGTATTGATTGATTGATTGATTTCTATCCAGCCCATTCTGGCCTAGGATGGCTCAGGGCAGCTCACAACAGCATAAAAATTCCCGTAATACATAAAACACAGTTTGTCACATTAATAAATAATACAATGACATAAAACAATAATAAAATCAACAATATTAAAGTGCTAGAATTCTGATGTTGCCCTAAGTTCTACTGGTCCACTTCATTTGTAGAAGGGGGGGGAGGGCTGGGCCAGTCGGTGGTCATAGGGAACCTATGGCTCAAGGCTTCCACCAATCAGTTGCTACTAATAGTACCACTGATAGTTGCAGTTGTAATAGCAGTGATGGTAGGGGTGGTGGTGGTAGTGGAGGTGGTGGTTCTAAAAGCCTGGCAGAAGAGCTCCATTTTGCAGGCCCTGCAGAACTGTAAAAGGTCCCGCAGGGCCCTGATCTCCTCTGGAGCTCGTTCCACCAGAATGGAGCCACCACCGAAAAGGCCCTGACCCTGGTTGTTGCCAATCTGGCCTCCTTAATACTCAGGAGGACCAGTCGGTGCTGGGTCCCTGAATGCAATGCTCTCCAGGGTATATATGGGGAAAGGCGGTCCCTCAGGTATGTCGGACCCTGGTCATAAAGGGCTTTATAGGTAAGAACCAGCACCTTGAAGCGAATCCAGTATGCTATAGGCAGCCAGTGCAATGCCTTTAGCGCAGGCTGGATGTGGTCCCAAATTGAGAGCCCCATCATCAGCCTGGCCACGGCGTTTTGCACCAGCTGCAGCTTCCGGATTTGCACCAAGGGCAGCCCCATGTAGAGGGCATTACAGTAATCCAATCTCGAGGTGACCATCGCATGGATCACTGTTGCCAAATCACCACATTTGAGGAAGGGAGCCAACTGCCTTATCAGCTGAAGGCCAACTTGGCAGTGACTGCAATCTGGGCCTCCATTGTTAAGGAGGCATCCAGGAGCACCCCCAAACTCCTAACCTCCGGCGCTGGCACCAATGGCGTCCCATCAAAGGTTGGGAGCCAACTGCCATGACTCAGGCACAGGACCTCCATCTTTGTCGGATTCAATTTCATCTGGCTCAGCCTAAGCCACCCAGCCACGGCTTGTAGCGCCTGATCTAGGGCTTCTGGTTTGGAGTTGGACTGGCCGTCCAGCAACAGATAAAGCTGGGTGTCATCCACATACTGATGACAACCCAGTCTGTACCTCTGAGCAATCTGGGCAAGAGGTCACATATAGATGTTAAAAAGCATTGGGGACAACACCACCCCTTGTGGCACTCCACATTCCAGTGGGTGCCTCTGGGACAACTGTTCCCCCAGCGCCACTCTTTGTCCCCGATGTTGGAGAAAGGAAACAAGCCACTGTAAGGCCAGTCCCTGGATTCCAGTGTCAGCAAGGTGGTGGATCAGTAGCTGATGGTCGACCATGTCAAACACAGCCGACAGTTCTAATAGCAGCAGCACTGTCAATCTGCCCCAATCCAGATGCCTTCGGAGGTCATCTGTGAGGGTGACCAGCGCTGTCTCCGTCCTGTGCCCAGGGTGAAAGCCAGACTGGAAGAGGTCTAAAATTTAGAATTCAAATCCTGCCTTTCTATAACAGGATCCCCCCCCCATTTACTGTTAATGTCTGCTTCATATTTTAAAATTAGCATCATGGCCGAACAGTTGCGCGCCGGCAGATGTGGCTGAGGACGGGAAAACAAAGGACAGAACAGGAGAGACACAAAACTAGTTCTGAGGGAAGGTCACTGAGGGAAGGTCCTCATACTCTGAATATGAATTAGGGTTGCCAACTCTGGTTGAGAAATTCCTGAAGATTTTTAGGGGGGAAGGGGTTGGGGAGGGGAGAGACCTCTGCAGGGTATAGTGTCATGGAGTCCACACTTCAAAGCAGCTGTTTTCTCCAGGGAAATTAATTTCTATGAGATGGAGATCAGTTGTAATTCCGGGAGATCTCTAGTCCCCACTTGAAGGTGGGTGGGCCTAGTATGAATCCTACTTTTAACTAAAGTCACACACTTGTATTTGGTCTTCAGCTGGGAAGAAGGGACTCACATGGTTGAACACTTCTCCATACAAAACGATTCCTTGTGTACTGACTACTACTGGTCGGCGGCTAAGTGGGAACCTTTCTTCCTGACATCTAAGGGCAGGTGATTTTTGTGTGTGGAGGTGCATTCAAAGTCAGTGAAGTAACCCCCCCATCTACACTATGAAGGTATGTAGCCCAGACACAAGTGAACCAGATAAAAATAGTCTGCCATGTCCCAAGAAAAATAAATTTTAATGGGACTGCCTACATCCATGCTGATTCCCAGCTATTGTCAAAAGAGAAGACTTTTTCTTCATGAAGAAGGTGTATGCTGTATGCTGACTAGATTGGCTTTTTTCATTACATTACTTGGAAGCTTTAGGGACAGCTCTTAATATAGAAACCTGCAAATGAAACCTGAAGTGAAGGAGCAACTAGTAATCATTTTATGCAGATCTGTACTTGTTAATGGGTTCACTATCCTGGCACCATATGCCTGGCAAGCCTTATTTTATCACATAACCATAAGGTTGGAAGAGAACATGCATATATTAGACCTTCAGAGATCAGCCCACACAATCTAGACTAGAGTATTCCACAGGCAACCCCCCCCCCACAAAAACACAAAACCCAAGAGAACTGAGGTAATGGCCACTTTAATGACCTATGAGCATTAGTGGTCCCTTTCAGGACTACAAAAGAAGAGAAAGGTAAGTAAGTGTAAGAGCAGAGTGGTAACAGGCAGACAGAATTAATGGATGTATGCTCTGATAATCAGATAGTTAAAATGAGGCATGTATATGCTATGGAGTGTGGTATGACTGACTGAATCTGGGTCAGTAGATACCACCCAAAATTTCTGGACAGTGAAGTGGCAATAGTACCCTAGTTTGGCCTCAGAGAATGGTCTTACATTATCAATGGAGGGAGTACAAGTACCTGAAACTCATGCTTTGAGACCTTGTGTTCCAGGCCTTTGCAAAACAAACTATTCCAGAGTCCAGATAACTCAAGTAAGTTAGCCAGACTGCATAACAGATGGGAAAGCCAGGTGTAGAAGAAGAAAAAGAGATTGGGTTTATACCCCCCACAACAGATATCCTGTGAGGTATGTGGGGCTGAGAGAGCCCTTTCAAGAACTGCTCTGAGAGAACAGCTCTGAAAGATCTTGTAACTGACCCAAGATCACACCAGCAGCTGCAAGTGGAGGAGTGGGGAATCAAACCTGGTCCTCCCAGGTTAGAGTCCGTGCTCCTAACCACTACACCAAAATGGTTCTCAATCTGGAAGGATCTGGGAGACCACCACCCCTCCTTTGTAATTACTAGCCTGCTATAGAAACTTGCTGGATGACTTGGACTAGTTACACATTCTTAGTGTCGCCTACCCCATAGGATTATTGTGAGGATAAAATAGAGGAGAGGAGAACAGTGTAAGCTCTTTGTGTCCCCATTGGGGAGTAATGTGGGGTATAAATAAATAAAATAAAAGTAGAGTCACTAAACAATTTTCTTGATCCCAATTCTACATGAACTATACAAGGAAAACATTCTGGACAGTGAACTGCCGCTAGTGACATCTTTGATCTTTACCAGGAGTAGGATGCTATTAAAGCTTCCACCATTTTTTTTAAAGTTAGTCAATTAATCATGTGACTTGCTGTTCATTTTAAATGCATAAAGTTGCAAATGGATATGGCAGTAGTTCTGAAAGAAAAAACATGCTTTATTTAATGCATGAATTTGCAGCAGGCACCATCTTGGAAGATGCATCCCCTCCTGTGTGCCAGAGAAGGTGGCCAGTGTTTTCTGCCAGTGTTTCTTTTTAAATTGGCATTTGTATTAAAATAAATCAATATTAATTGATTAATGATTAAAATGAGGTAACTGTTCACTTAATTGATTAAGTATTGCCATCATAGTGTATACTCTACCAGTTGGATTCTATGCAGATGACCAAAATGTGCATGCTGCTTTCTAATTTTTTAAACTCTTTGGATGACCATCTATATGTTTACTCAGAAAGAATCCCCAGTGAAATGTGACTCAGCCTAATTAATGGTTCAGTTCAGTGCAAATCACACTTTTTGGTATGGCCTTAGATCCAGTTCATTGTAAGAAGAAAAAAAATTGGAGGCTGTTGAAATTCTTGGTAGCAATGTAGAACCATATGGACATCAGTGAAAATTAGGAGTGTAATCCACTTATGTTTACACATTCTGTTAAGATTATGTGACAGATGGAAATGAGGAGTATTATTAGGAATGCAAGGGTCTTTGAATGAGATTGGGATGGTTTGTATTGCAAAATGAACTACATTTTGAGGAAAGTAGGCATAATTCAAAGTTAGTGCTTGCTTTAACTCTAATGACTGTGTTAGCCTGATTGCTCTGAGTTATTAATTAATATTGTGGACTTATGATATTACAAACAGCAGTTGGCAACAGGGAGCAATCACCAGTGTATACAGAGGTCCCGCCCTTCCAGAGATATCAGTGACAGACAAGGAGGCTGGAATTAGTTCAAAATTATGTCTTTACTGTAGTTCTTTTCCACATACAAATAATACACAATCAGACACACAATTATACAGCTTCTAGGAAAATTAGATAGATTAAGAGACTTTTGCATTAGCAGGAGATTCGTTGGTTTAGGCAATACGTTACCTGATCCGATGAGATGAAGCATCCAAAATGGAAAAATAGGGGAGTTATAGAAAAATGGGGATTATGCAAACTGAACCGGTAGAAAGCATGTGGAAGACTCTGGCTGCAGTCCAAGAGCCTCAGGGTAAGGTGGGTAGCAAGGTAGCTACAAGTTCAAGAGTAGGAGAATATAGAGGTTGTTGAGGGGGTGTAGAGAGAGAGCGCACGTTGATGTGTACCCTCTTTTATGGGGTGACCTCAGGGGGAGGACTTAGATGGTCACCTCCCTTGGGGTGTCATCAGGGGGAGGGCTTGCTGGTCACCTCCCTTGGGACAGCCCCTTATGGTCCATTTCAAAAAGTCATGTATGCAATGGAGGAGAGGGGCTTAGGTTGGGCAATACTGGATGCTGGTAGCAGAAACACCTGGCTTAGCACGATGAGTCATCGGCTAGCATTGATTGCTCCCTTTGTTTCAAGGCTGCAAAAACTGGTTCTTCCAGGTGAACAGGAGAGCCAATTCCTTTATCAAGGGAATGCTGGAGATTATCCTTTTGTGTTCCTCTCAGAGGTGAAGGTGTGGGGGAGGAATGTGCCAGCATAATAGAAACAGAGTCCCTTAATGGCGTTGTGAGCTCTTTAGTTTGAGTAGCAATGGCAAATGGCTGCTTGTGTAGTGCTTGGTTTGTGTGTGGGTACATATCTGGAAAAGGGCAACCTCTGGAAACCATGGGCACATCATCTCAGGCTTCTGCTGGTGTGTGTCTGGCATCTCATTCTGGTCACCTGGCATCATAGTCCTTTTACGCACATTATGCGCAGTTCATAATTCATAAGAGAGCAAAAAGCTCCTTGCTGGCTAACAATTGGGAACAGTCACAGTATCTAGAAAAAAAACTAGTTGTATGATGTTTCACCTAGATTGGTTTAAAGTAGAATAATGTTTTAGGTTAAATTGCTTTATTCAAAGTACAATATACCAGGGAGAGGGAAAGCAGCATGCTATAACCTGGTTTTGTTGGGGTCAGTACTCAGATGAGAAATCACCAAGGAAGATTCTGCAGAGGAAGGCAATGGGAAACCTGGTATTTTGGGCCACTGTATGACAAAGTGTTGGACTGGATGGGCCATTGGCCTGATCCAACATTGGCTTCTCTTATGTTCTTATGAAACCACCTTCTCACTTGCCTTGAAAGCCTCTTGTTAAGGTCACCATAAGTTGGTTGTAACTTGATGGCACTTACATACATATGTACAAGCGGTCTCCTTTAAACCAGCCTGATATTATCCTAGGACAGGCTGGAATCAGTTCTGTGAAATAAATTATCCTTCTTAGAAAAGGACCGGCTTACTTTCCCATCACTTCTCCCTTCAAAATGTACACATATTGCATAAAATGAAGCATAAAGAAGTACATACACGTTAACATTGTTAATGAGTCTTTGTGGAGTTCTTCACTGTCTGGCTGATTTATGTGTCTCAGGCTCTGTGCTGGTTGATGTAGTAGCCATTGATAATATAGTGTGTTGTGCTGTATGAACTAAAGTTTGACATCTAGATCCCAGGTTCCTATCATCTTCCTTTGGGGGACTTGGTGGAATGTGTTTTTAGTTGGTTCTAATATATAAACATATTTTCCCCCCTTATGAATATGTCTCAGTCTTCTTAGTTCCTGTATCATCTGTCCCTTATGTGCTTCATGATGTACACATACTTTATAATTAGGTTCCACCAGTTGCAAACCCTCTTGCACAGTGTAGTTTTTGCCTATTTTTGTCGTGTTTTATTTACTTCGATGTGCATCCAAATCCATTCCCTGTTTCTGAGCAATACTGACTAAATTAGAAAGCTGAGTTCTAAGTTTGTTATGGAATAATATCACCGACAATACTCTGAATTTCAGGATTACAAAATATGGTTATATCCCCGAATCTGTGGCTTTCTTTAGAAGCCAGACTACAGTTTCTACCAAATACATAGACTGTAGCTAATTTGAACTTGATTGGACATTTGGAAAGCCATAGTCATGGTCACAGATTTTGAATTAGTGTCTAGAAAACTGAATAGTATCAGTCAGTAGCACACATGGTGTGCCCTTCCTTGAAAGTACAGCTTTTAAGTACATGATATTTTGCATTGTCAGAGTTTTTAATATGGCTATTTCTTGAAGGTGCAAATAATAATCTAAAACCAACAAGCAATTTCTGCTAGAGATCTTAAAGATGTCAACACACATTTGGTAGTAGTGTGCTTCTAACATGTCATTATTCTTGTGCATGGGGCTTTGCCAGTGAGCAGACTATTTTTATTGTGTAAGTTCCCCCATCTGCTTAACATGTGGATTCATTGAGCCTAATGTAAGATACATGTGGTTCTCTTTCTATAATTTTCAATACTCTGATTTCTGTCATGTGGTATCTGAAGTGTATCCCTTTGCAATGATTTGAGCAGTATCAGTCTGAGGTCTGTGAACAATGTTTTGCACCCTGTGCTGTTCCTGAGGCTCCGCTGACTACAGGACAAAATTTTAGGGGCCTCTGTGGGCTACAGCTGGAGGGGGAAACAGGAAGGTCTCACTCCACAAAGTCCATTGATGGTTAGATACACAGCCCTGTGCTTGAGGATACTGTATGCTGTTAGGGATGCAGCCTACTTTATAGTTTAAAGAGTCATTGGGTGGGATGGAGGTGCAGTTAATTAAGATTAGAAGTACTTTTTCCTTTAGTCCCAATTAACCTCCTGCTGAGACTCTTTTAGCTTTAAAATAGTCAGAGTCCCTAAAAGTTTGCAGCATCCTGACTGGGTGGTGGGAGTTATTGATCCTAATCACTTCCCCTCAGGTTACTACAAACTCTTAAAGAGCTCCATCAGGTCAATTTCTCTTCTCCCTTCAGGTTTCCTTCCCTTCTTCAACTAATGCTCAACAGCCCTCAACATTTCATGGCTCCTGGGGGGGAATGAGAATGCTCAGTCCTTGTCAGGCTGTGTTTCCCCAGAGGTATCTGTAGTTTCTTTTTTAAAAAATGTACAACCTAATATTTTTCTGCATATTGAGGGCACTCCGAAGTATGCATAAACTCCTACCCATGTCCATGGGTGGTCTTTTTGCTGTCCTACTGATAAGCACTTGACCTTCAAGTTCTATATCATTAAATAAAATTATGCAAGCCAGCCCAGTTTAACAATTCATTGTATTTTGGGGTTACAAAGGATAGCCAGAGCTGAAGAGAATTCACCTCCATTTACTGCTGTCAGAGATTATAGCAGTGAGTCATAGCAAGCAATCATCTTTGCGTACATAGAGGAAAATGCATCTTTTTGTCAGAAAGCTGGCTCCCTATGGCACATCTGAGCAGAGAATTCCCCAGAAAATTGGCAGCACCAGCAATCTCCACCCACATAAGATCTGGGGATAGTGGAACATGATAAATGGATGCCGGCTGCACTGTGGCCCATACCGTGTCTCTTCCACTGGGGACTGTTATATCTTCATATGACATGACTTTCTAGGACTGTTGATGCCTTGCAATAGGATTGCCCTGTCTGTTTTCACTCTTAAAAGAGAAGCTGTCATCATCACTTCTCTTAGCAATGGTGACATCCATCTTGCCTAAGAGAGCCAAAAGCTTAGTAACGGAGACCTCATGTACTTAGATTTGGTATACTGCTTGCCTATCTTATGGACTTCTAAACTGAGGAGTTCAGTGATGGCAGAGCTTCTCTGTGTGAGAGGCCTCTCCCAAGGGAAAGAATGGCCAGTTGCATTGCAGGTATGAGATCCTCTACTATGCTTACAACCTCCTGTGTTCTTCACTGGCTTGAGAAGCAAAATACCACCTCATCCACATTTAACACAGGAGGCTATGTATGTGTGTCTCTTCATTATTAATTTGGTGGGGAGGCAATGGAACAAACCTATTCTGCAAGCTTTTTGCTTTTATAGAGATCCCCCCCCCCAAGAACCTTAAAATATGCTGTGAGGTGTGCTCTTTCAGCTTTCCTTTGGGCTGTACACAAACAGTGCTTTCAGGCAAGCTGTTCTTGTGTCATTCTCATTGGGCCAACCTGTTATTTTCTTGACTAAGGGAGAACTTTGAATAATGGTTTAAGAGGCATCATTGCAGAATCTGAGGCATTTAGAGTTGCTCAGAGCATCTTTCTGGCTAATTTACAGTTTATTATATTTCTATTCCCATCACATCAATAATTCCAGGCCTGCCCCATCCCTCCCCATGCACTTTACCTGTATCTTCATCTCTTCTTATTCTACGTAAATCACAGGCTGTTTTTAGTGTGACCACGAGGGAGCCGAGAGGAGAAAGGTAAACAGAGAGGATGTTCCACAGTAACTTTGCAAGGCCCGAGAGGGAATAAAGGTTTCTCAGTGCCTCCAGCTTTTTCCCTTCCATCCGTAGAACCAAGCTGTTAACAATTAAAAGGAATTATCTTCCCTCTGGTTTTGACTTGATTGCATTTGTGTTTATAGCAGTTTAGCTAACAAGCTCCAGGTAGGCTGCTGCAGGAAATGGTTTATGCTGAGCATTTGGATGTTTGCTTTTCTTTTGCTTTCAGGTTCTCTTGTCTCTGATTTTAATTATTTTGTTTTCTTTTACATCTGACTTGGTTTACCATGTGGCAACCAGAGAGATTTATGACTTCTTTTTGTATTGTGTTTAGCATCCACGGTAATATTCCTTGTCTCACAGCAATCTAGCCCTGCTCTGGGGGCAGAGAAAGAACTTGTCATCTTTGGACTGCTAAGGATGACAGGCAGAAGAGCGACAAGACTCTGCTGAAATTCTGGATATTTTATTAGCACATGTGTGTCTGTACCACCTGTTTTTTTTAGTGTGATTCGTGCTGGAATATAATGAGCAGCTTGTTTAATCTGAGCTGTATCTCATGCCAAGCATCTAGTATAAAACTGTTCTGCCAGGTAACCAGTGCTAAGATCTGAAAAGTAAGCTATGGCCAGGCTCCACCCATGAAGTTCTACTTTGGCTGCCAATGTTGACCTAGTTCCACCCCATGGCTACCAGATTTTATCCTAGCTCTGACCCATGCCCATCCACTTTCTTCCCTGTCTTCTGTATATTCTAGATCTGACCCCTGCTTCTAGGAACTGCTGCTTTTGAAATATAAATGTATTTATTTATTTTCTTTAGATTTATATCCTGCCCAATCCCAGAAATTGGCTCAGGGCAGCTCATGACAATTAAGGGAAAAAAATAACAATAGCATATAAAAAACAAGTTAAATCATTCAACAATACGACAAGATGGCAGTAAACAAGATAAAACTCCGAGGCAGCCCTTAATGCCTCTTGCAGGATGATTAGTCCAATAATATATTTCTGGACTGGATGCCTGCTGCCTCAACCAAAGGCCTGGTGAAACAGCACTGTTTTTCAGGCCCTGCGGAACTGTCACAGGTCCCGTATGGCCCTGGTCTCACATGGGAGCATGTTCCTCCAGACTAGGGCCAGGGCAGAGAAAGCCCTGGCCCTAGTCAAGGCTAAGCAGACGTCTTTCGGGCCAGGGACTACCAATAGGTGTTGATCAGCAGAGTGCAAAACTCTCTGGGGTGCGTACAGGGAGAGATGGTCCCGTAGGTATGCTGGTCCCAGGCTGCATAAGGCTTTAAAGGTCAATACCATAACCTTGAACTGGATTCAGTACTCTATTGGCAGCCAGCGCAATTGGCGGAGCACCAGCTGAACGCATGCCCGGATAGATGTCGCTGTCAGCAAGCATACTGCTGCATTCTGCACTGGCTGCAGTTTCCAAGTCAGGTTCAAGGGCAGCCCAACTTAGAGCGAGTTACAGTAATCTAGCCTGGAAGTGACCATTGCATGAATCACTGTAGCTAATTCCTGGGAGGTGAAACAGGGAACCAGTTGCCTGACCAGCCAGAGACGATAAAAGTCTGATCTGGCAACAGTGGTGACCTGGGCCTTTATTGAATGTGAGGCATCCAAGATCACACCACGGCTCCTCACCCTCAGTGCTGGGGTGAACAGTGTCCCGCCAATCATTGGGAGCCAGATTCCCGATCCCAGGCCCTCGTGATTCAGATACAGGACCCCCATCTTTGTTGGATTTAATCTCAGGCAGGTAACCAGCCAGCCACGGTCTCTAATGCTCTGTCCAAAATATCTGGGATGGAATCCATCCATCCACCAGCAGATAAAGCTAGGTGTCATCAGCATACTGATGGCAGCCCAGCCCAACCCCCTAGACCAACTGGGTGAGGGGGCACATATAGACGTTGAACAATATCGGAGGGAGGATTTCCACCTGTGACTCTCCACATTAGAGTGAGTACCGTGGAGACATTCTTTCCCCGAGCCCCACCCTCTGTCCCCAACCATGAAGGAAGGAGGAGAGGCTTTGTAAAGCAGTTCCCCATATCCCTACATCAGTGATGAGCTGACACTCCTATCCCACAGACTTCCCTGATTCTGCTTATATTTTTAGCATGAAAATTTTGTTACCTCCTAAAACCATTACTACCCTTTGCATGATGTACAGATGTCTTTGAGGGACCATCTCCATCCCTATAAGCCTGAATGAAGGCCAGTCTAGACATCTGCTTTTTAAAAGAGCTGGGTACAGGTTCCATGGGCCTAATGCCAGTTCCCCATAGCCATTCAGAAGCTGCATGGAATGGCTATTTAAAAATAAAGCAGAGCCAGTTTGAGCTCTGAATGCTGACATGGGGGAGAAAGAAAGAGCTCCTGCCTCCTCCTAAGCAGTTTGCCACGTTAAAACAGTACTTGAGGGAGTTATTTCCCTGTTTTTGCTGCTCCATGTGCACAGGAACTAGCCTTACAACTGATCTCCGTATTGGTAACCATAATAGGAAAAGAAAAAGTGGTTGTATGGACTGCCCTGAGAGGGAGGGATTTGAGATCTGTTTTAGACAAATTTGCCATTTTTTAAAAAAAATATTGCCAGTACTTTTCATACTGGTTATTTATGTGATTATTAAAAACATCTGATTTAGGCATTATTCTTTTACTGCACTGATATTTTATGTTGCTGTTTGTCACCATTTCAAGGCATCTTGAGTACTCCTTGAACAGAAAGGCAAGATGTAGATTTCCCAAATAAATAAAAATAAAACCTGTAATGGCCCTCAGCCCAGCTAGTGCCTTATTAGGGTTGCCAGGTCTGTCCTGGCAACTGGCAGGGGATGGGGGAGGCTTACCAGGAGTGGGAGGGAGGCCCAGGATACACCATTGGCAACATGATGTCAACAACTATGTGAATAGGCAATTAATAAATGGAATAATGTAGTAGTAGTAGTAGTAACAATAATAACAGCAGCAATAATAATAATTAGGCTTCCCAAGTACTTACTGTAAACCGGTGGGGGACGCATACGTCCTGGCAGGACCATCCCTGGTTGAAGGAAAGATGCGCCACACGATGCCATTGCCAGGAAGTGATGCTGGGCGACGCTCTGGCAATGTGGCTGGAAACTTGATGGTACCATCGAGTTTCCAGCTGCATTGCCAGAGCATCGCTCGGCGTCACTTCCTGGTGACGGCATCGTGCGGCGTGGGTGTTGCCCGGGGGAATGTTCCAGCTGGGGACTGTATGTCCCCTGCCAGTTTACGGTAAGTACTTGGGAACCCTAATAATAATAGCTGAACCACAAGCTACAGCTTCACTTGCTCAGAAACTAGGGATGTGCATTTGGTATAAACTGAGCTGAAAGAATACCACCCAAATACCTTATCAGTATTGCTCAGGTGTTATTTATGCTGGGTACAGATCAGAGAATCTGATCAGGTACCAGTATAGTGAGCCCAAATAAAGCTGGGGGGGTTTGCTTTTATTTGGGTGTATTCAGCTATACCGAATGGCTGGTGGGCTTCGCTTGCAGCTCGGGTTAACCTGAGCTGCAAGAGGAGCCAGCTCCAGCCAAGGCAGTGTGGAACTCTCAGCTCCTGAAGCTCTGGCTGATCCTCCTTTACCTCCTCACTGCATGCAGATCCTGGGGCCAACTTCTCCTGAAGTGTAGTTTAAACTGCACTGCAGGAGAAGCCCTCCCAGCTAGGTCTGCATGCAGTGGAGAGACACTGAGTCTTGCGCTGCACATAAGCAGTTGCTATACATACAGTTTTAAGCTTCACAAACCAATACTAAAGTACTACACAGGCTAAATTAGTAAAACACCAGGAGCAGCTAAGTAACACACCCAAATTCCACAGGAACAAACAAGCCCACTGGATGTAAAGTAAACTGATTTTAATTGCCACAGAGGTAGGAATACTGACCAAGCAGAAAAGAGCTGCTCCTTGTACAGGAAGCAAAAGCTGCAGCCCAGTTATGGTTAGCCTAGGTCTGACCACACCCTAAAGGTGCCAGTTCTAGGTTGGGCAATTCCTCGGGAATTTGGGTAGTAGAGACTGGTGCGGCAGGGGAGAAACCTTAGTAGGTTATAATACCATGGAGTCCAGTGTTCAAAGCAGCCATTTTTTCCAGGGGAACTGATCTGGGTAGTCTGGAGATCAGTTGTAATCCCAGGAGGTCTCCAGACCCTACCTGGAGATTGGCAACCCTACCACCCAGCCCTTGCTCCTACGTACTAACTCACTGGCCAGCGAGAAGGCCTCAGTCCTTGAGCCAACCCAGTCAACTTTTGCTTCCCCCTTTCCAGGATTCCTCTTCTTGCAGTTTTCTTCTGGGCAAAGATTACCTGTGCATATAGAAAGTTTTCCTTTCCCCTTAAAGGGAAAAAGAAAAGTAGGCATGAATCTGATCTTCATCATTTGAAGAGCAGTTGTAATTCTGGGAGATCTCCAGGCCCCACCTGGAGTCTGGCAACCCCAGCAGCTGGATGTGGTGATGTAGTGCCTGGTTGGCCCAGCCTCTGCTTTTTACAGCTATGTGTAGGTTGTAGATGTAGTGGGTTATGAGTAGGGTTGCCATCCTCCAGGTGGTGGCTGGAAAACTGTAATTACAACTGATCTCCGGGTGACAGAGGTCAGTTCTCCTGGAGAATATGGCTGCTTTGGAAAGTGGACTCTGTGGCATTACACTCCGTTGGTCACTCCCCATCCCAAACCCTGCCATCCTCAAGCTCTACCCCAAAATCTCCAGGTGTTTCCAAACCCAGAGCTGCAACTTTAGTCCTTAGCTATGAGTATGAGCCTCAAACTCCACACACTCCATGTGCTCTGTAGTGCGAACTGGAGCTTGTGTTGTCTCTCTGTCCTCCTGCAGATAGGTATCCACACAATCCATTTGCCTTAATATTTGCATTCACGTGCACACGCACACGCACACACACAAACAGAGGGCCATAACCACGGTGGGACGAGTGGGTGCTTTATCTCATTTGGAGTATTGATTTGCACCAAGGTAGAGGTTAAGATGCTGAGCTGCAGACCAGAAGGTCTGTAGTTTGGCAGTTTGAGACCCTAGTGCTGCATGATGGAGTGAGCTCCCATCTCTGGCCCCAGCTCTTGCCAGTCTAGCAGTTCGAAAGCAAGAAATTGCAAGTAGATAAATAGGTACCACTTTGATGGGAAGGTAACAGCATTCTGTATGCCTCAGCATTTAGTCATGCAGGCCACATAACCAGAGAGAAGTCTTTGGACAGCGCTGGCTTTTTGGCTTGGAAATGGAGATGAGCACTGCCCCCTAGAGTCGGATTCGACTAGCTTTCAAGCAAGGGAAACCTTTTAAGCTTTGCTAGAACTTTTTTTGGAAAAGTTTGTGAGATAATTGCTTTCATTTAAGGAATAGGAGATTGTTTGTAGAATAGGAACATTTATTGTTAAAAAAAATAAAATCAGTGATACCTAATGTCTCCCCAAGGTAATGATGCTCCAAACCCCACTTGCCTGACCTTTCCTGCTGTGCCCACCCAAGATTCCCCCTGTTGCGGCATGGATTTTTTAGTCATCCTTATGATGCTGAAATGGGACTCAAAAGTCCCACATGTGAGTATGATAGATTCTTTACTTGAGGACTGCATTTGAATAATTTAGTTTTTTAAATTTATTGGCAGTCCTAATTGTGATTTTAAATTGTGGTCTTTTGATTATAATTGTTATTTTATTTACACTGCAAGTTGCATTGAGTTTCACAAGGTAGAAAGGCTGCTAATATATTTTCTAAATAAACAAATAAGTGAGTAAATAAATAAAAGCTACTGAACTTAAAAATAATTTGTTTTAGTCCAGGTTGGAGCTGCGGTGGTTTAGAGATTAAGACACTGAGCTGCAGACTGGAAGGTTGGTAGCTCAGCAGTTTGAAACCTGAGTGCCATATGATGGAGTGAGCTCTCATTTCTGGCCCAACTCCTGTCAACCTAGCAGTTTGAAAGCAAGAAATCGCAAGTAGATAAATAGGTACCGTTTTGATGGGAAGGTAACAGCATTCCATGTGCCTCGGCATTTAGTCATGCCAGCCACATGACCATGGAAATGTCATTGGACAGCGCTGGCTCTTTGGCTTGGAAACGGAGATGAGCACCATCCCCTAGAGGTGGATTCGACTGGCTTTCGAGCAAGGGAAACCTTTACCTTTATTATACAATTGCCTGATTTAAAAAATTATTGGATGCTAAGAAGCATATAGAGCTACTTGGTCCTAGCAACAGACTATAGACATTTCCGTTATAAGAACACCAGAGATTTCTAGACCCCACCCCAACAATTTGGGAGTGTGGCAATCCCATGTAATAAGGATGGCTGACTTTGACCCTGTATACATCAGATGTTCTGTCTGTAGCCTGGTGCAGTGGTTAAAGCTTTGAACTATGATTTGGGAGACCCGGGTTTGAATCCTCACTTGCCATGAAGCTTGTTGTTTGTCCTTGGGACAGTCACACTGTCTGAGCCTTATGTTACAGACCTGTGAGAGTAAAAAGGGGACTGGAGACTGATGTATTCTGCCTTGAGCTCCTTGGAGGAATGCTGGGGCAAAAATGTACAAAATAAATAAATATGGGAGGATGCGCAAACCCAAGTTGCTATGGATTACCTTCTGTCCGTATCAAGTAAAATGTTTGGATCTAGCATTTAAGTTATGTATTTGATGGGATGTACAGTGAATATGTTTTCTTGAGAAACCTGGAGCCTTCTTTGGGTGTGCTGTGAGGCAGATGGTGTGCATAAGAAATGCTTGACTTTTCTGTAAGCTTTTTAAGTGCAAATGGAGAGTTATCAGTTTTTGTTCAGTGTTGGGAGAAGATGGATGTTACTGTGGCCTAGCTAACAGGTATAGCACATTCAGTGTTCCCTCTAAGCTGAGTTAGTGTGAGCTAGCTCACAGTTTTTTAGCTTCTGGCTCACACCTTTTTGTCTCAGCTCAGGAAGGATGGCTCCAGAGCAAACTAATTTATGCAGTAGCCAAATTACTCACTGACAACTTTAATGCCAGTAGCTCACAAATGTCAGTAGAATTTTTGTTCACAAGACTCCACAGCTTAGAGGGAACATTTATCACACTACAGGAAGTATTACATGACACTAATGACCATAGCCCTGAGCTGGAGGGCCAAAGCTAGCCCAGTCTCATCAGATTTGGTTAGTACTTGGATGGGAGACTACCAAGGAAATCCAGAGTTGCTACGCAGAGCCAGGCAATGGCAAATCCCTTCTGTTTGTCTCTTGCTTTGAAAACCCTATAGGGTTGCCATAAATTGGCTGTGACTTGACAGCACTTTCCACCGCCGCCACCACCACCATTGGCCAGATATGAATAAATGGATGTGTCCTGATCAGGGTGCATTCAGTTCTAACATGACAAGCTCTAATGTTAAATGACAACATGAAGTGTTTAGCAGAATTAATAGTTTTAACTATTTTCTTCTATTGTCTCTTCAGGACTCGATTGCCACGAAGCGGGGGAATAAGGGACTGGATCAACTTCCTTACACAATGAAGATTGACTTTGCCTTCTCTGTCCAAGGAGTTATGCGCTCAATGAGTTCATGGTTACCTCTGCTTTGCTGCTGTTGCCACTGCTCCTAAGGGAATTCTTGTTCGGTTGTTGATTCTGCCTCCATTCTCCTCTGAAGACAGCAGGTGTCAGCAGCCCGTGGCCAAAAACCTCTCCTGAAGAATCCTCATCCTGCTCCTTCTCCTCTTAGGATAAAGGCCTCTGGATCCTACCAGATAGCTGAGATCTTTCCTTGGCAGGGAGAATTTGCCACCTCATCTCCTGTTTTCTCTTGTGGAATTTAACAGCTGTCGTGCTTATTACCAGAGCCTCTTCTGCGAGTGGCTTTCAACCTTTTTTGTCTCTTAAGGAAAAACGGCTTCTTTCAAACATGGGCTTTATTCTCCACTCTGCCTCTTTCACCCTAAAGGTGAGCTTATTGCTGGGCTCTTTTCTCAGCCTGTGTCTTGGGCTGGAGTTTGTGGGTGTTCCCAATCAGTGGGCGCGTTACCTCCGCTGGGATGCCAGCACCAGGAGTGACCTCAGCTTTCAACTGAAGACCAATGTTTCAGCTGGATTACTCCTCTACTTCGATGATGGTGGCGTCTGCGACTTTCTCTGTTTGTCCCTGGTGGATGGGCGTATTCAGCTCCGATTCAGTGTGGACTGTGCCGAAGCCACAGTTGTCACAGATAAGCAAGTCAATGACAGCAACCTGCACTTCCTGATGGTCAGTCGCAACCACCTCCGGACAGTTCTTGTGTTGGATGGTGAAGCCAAACCTGCAGAGGTGCGCCCGCAGCGCCAATACATGAATATTGTCAGTGACCTCTTTGTGGGAGGTGTCCCATCAGACATCCGTTCTGCAGCCTTGACCCTTGACAGTGTCCTGGGTGAACCACCATTTAAAGGATTTATCTTGGACCTGAAGTATGGCAGTTCAGAACCCCAGCTCCTGGGTCACCACGGTGTCCGTCTAGACATGGAAGGGCTATGTACAGAGAACCCATGTGAGAATGGTGGGAATTGCTTCCTTCTGGATGGCGAGCCACAGTGTGATTGCTCAGCCACTGGATATGTTGGGAGATTCTGTTCTGAAGGTAAGAGATCATTTTAACTTCTGTCTTCTGGATTTTGCTGCACAACATTCTGTGTTATTTATTGGCTATGTTGTTGCCTCCATTGGATGTGTTTCAAAAAACTTAACACTCTTCAGTACAACAAATTGAATAGCCAGACTAGCAAGTTGGACAAGAAACCAAAACAGGAACTAGCAAAACTATTTTCACAGTTTTTGCTATGTGTTCATTGCTTGGTTCTTAGCAATTCTCCTATATGTTTTTGGCAAAATTTGGGATTCAGAGTTCTCTGAATGAGTTACTTGACTACCCTCTGAACCTCTTGAAATGATACAAACAAAGGTGAGGGGTTAGGAGAGATGCTTTAATACCTCCAGCCAAGAGCAATCACTATTTGATTCCTTTATATGGTCAAGTAAGAATGGCAGGAGTAAGTACCTGGATATTAACAAAGGATGCATAGAGCCTGAGTGCTCAGTAGAAATTCTGTTGCTCACAGCATTTTGAGTTGGATCTAGCTCTGCCCATTGCTCTGGCTAGGTTTGAAGATGATGGAATTGGAAATTATATTTGTTCATGCTGTGACATGGGTAAAACAGAGCATCGCATTAGATCAGTTACTTCATATGCAGAATGCTCATGCTGTGCTGTGATCAGGTCTTTTGAACAGGAATACACCAGTGTCATATCCTGTTTCCTGTAATTCTGTTTTGATGTTCAAGTCCACTTTGCCCTGATAGGGTAATCAAGAGTGGGGAGGGGCCTGTTTGTCACTCGTGCTTCCGAAGTAAGGATCCTGTAAAAGGACCAGGGTCACAGTGCCAAGAAAAGCTGTCAAGCTTCACAAAAGGAAATCCTGGGTGAGGACTATTCATCACAAGAAGCTCTTTCAGTTGGCTCAGTGCATTGGAAACTTATCAATGGAAGGAGCAAGTATCAGGAAAATGATGTTATTAGTTATACACTTGCCCTTATTGTTTGTGGCATTTTAGCTGCTGTTTATTTATGCAAAATGGATCCTTCCCCTCGGTTTCTTCCTCTGCTCAATTTCCAATGAATGCTGAATCCTGATTTGTGGTGTCCTGATCCTTTTATGAGCTGTGGCTATGTCCTTTTAGGGGCTTTGCTGCTTGCTCTGGAAGGAGGTAGGAAAACATTCCCTTCCAAAACAAATACCCCCAAGACGTATTGAGCAAGGTAGAAGAATAAACCATCCTCAGCATTTTTGTTTGGTTGTTCCAATAAGGTAGTTTGGGGAAGTAGCTCTGATCACCTCTAGTAGATTTGGATCATCATAACTTTATCCTCTTAAAATGTTTCCATTCTCTTTCCTCGTTGCTTTATGTGCTGTTGTAACAAATAATTTGGTGTGTCAATTAACACATTTCAGGGTGACTTTCATTTTCAACAGGATACCAGCATTTTGCCCCCTCTTTGGATCATTAACCTGCTTTATACCATTTGCCAGCCTGTTGATTTCTGAGCTGATTTGTACTCACTTGATGACTGACTTTGGTTGGCTGGCTGATGGGACCTGATCAATAGCTCCAGTTTTAATAGCTAAATGTAGTGTGTACCTTTTTAATAATGAGTTCTCTCGACAGAGTTCAGGCCATTACTTGGCTATTGATTGATACCTGTGTCTGCAGATGGCAAAACCACAACAAGCTCATTTATTCAGTGGACAGAGGGAAGATATATAAATAAATACTTAGCAAACCCTGCTGATAGTGAAGTTCCATTTACAGTATCCCAGCTTCATTAATGCAAACTGCAGTTCCAGTTAGTGAACCTCAGTGTGGAAATGTCCTAAGAAATACTTACAGAAATCAAGCAAAGAACGTTATAGATATAAACATGCACTGAATATGTTAGGCTGAACTACATATGACAATTTGTAATGTATAGTATTGTGGTTCCCCCATTCTGGTTTCGATGTTGATAGTCTGATGTCAGGAGTGAACATACCTTATACTGACTCAGACCATTGGTTTGTCAAGGTCAAGGGTGACTACTCAGACTGGCAGCGTTTCTCCAGGGTCTGAAATAGAGGCCTTTCACATCACCTCCTGCCTGATCCTTTTAAATGGAGAGGCTGGGGATTGAACCTAGGATGACAATACTATATCCAGCCTGGAGATAACATAAAACTCCTTCCTAAAGAGAATTCTAATCCTGCTTCAGGGCACTCCAGCTGCACTGCTGAGAGCTGAATTTGGCTTGCCTTCCATTAAGGTCCATGCCCATGCTGTCTTGATGAATTACTGGAGAAAGTTAAAGAATTCTCCTTCTAGGTACCTTCCTAAGCAGTGTTTTATCCAGCTTCAGAAAGACACCTCTTGGGTTGCCAGCTATCACAGGCTTTTCTGCCGGTACCCAATACCTGTTGATCCCCAGGGCTTCCCTCTGAGTGGGTTCAAAACTTGGGATCTGATATTCAATATACATGCCACCTTAGACAGAGAAAGTATTATCAGTTCTAGATTTCCCCCATGGTTTAAACTGCTCAAACGGGATCACACCAGAGCTTCCTATTCATCCAGCATCACCTTAGAGAAACCTCAGATTTCAAATAATGACAACAGCCACGTTAGTTGGCCGTTATCAGCATATACCGGTTGTTCAGCGAATATGTATCTGTGGAGCCCTGGAATTGGAGGATCTCCTCAGTATGTCCTGTTTTGTGACCTTTACTTGGTTCTCAGGGCCAAGTTCCTTGCAGCCATTTTTGCCAGGCTAGCCTTGCATTCAGTGGCATACAAAATCATCTACCTCTTATCTGATGATTATCCTTATGTCACCTATATAATACCACTGTATGCATTGGCTGCCAAGAAGATTTGTGCAGAACTTTTGCCCTGATGTTCAAAGTGCTGTATTCTATGTTATGTCCTGGTCCTGGCAATTTTAACATTGTTTTTAACCTTGTTGTGTTTTTACTGTAATATTTATTATTGTTTGGACAGCTATTATTATATTGTTATGGCCTTTGACTTCATGCAATAAAGTTCTGCCATCTACCATTAAACTGGAGATGCTGAGGATTGAACATGGGACCTTCTGTATACAAAGCAGATGATCTTCCACTGAATCACAGCCCTTCCCTGTGTGGGAACTTGTTTTCCAAGTGCCTGAGGCCTGGATGTAGATTGGGACTGTGATATTTGTGTGTGCATGTAGAAAGGCATTCAGCCTTATTCCATGCTGTTTTCCTGATCTGAAATGGTCTGGAGGCTGGTGTTTACCTGTTGGTGCAGTGCTGTGCATGTAGCCCATCAGTACCTATGTTAAGTAGGGCAAATAGTCATTTCTGGTTGGAAAAACAGTGTAGAGGGGAGGCTGAAGCCCCTTCTCCCCCTGCACCATGGCTCTGATCTGAATTGGCACTTGGTAAACAATTTCCTGTACTTCTGACATCTGATGGTTGCCATCCAAGTCAGGTTGGGGAATGCCTGACCCTAAATGTTACAGATCATAAAGCTTAGTTTGATTTTTAGTGGCCAGTTGAATACACATTCCAGATTTTGGGGGACTCTCATCAAGATGACTTCCAGTAGGCCCCACTAGTATTTGCCACCACTCATGCGGTGGCAGCTGCCCAAATTGCCATCTGAGGGGGAGGGAGGAGAAAAAGGTTGAGAGTATACGTATTAAGTCTAATGTGCCTTGACACATCTGCACCACAAACTTCTATCTTTTTCATGCCAGTAACTTCTGTAAATTTTTCTAGACAAATCCTGTGAATTGTTTTTTGGTAATGGTGGTAAGACTAACAACAGTTCCCATGGTTTCCTGAGGAGAAGGGAGGAATATTAAACTAAATTGTGTAGATAGGTCCTCTGAATCCAGGTGTTTTGGCATCAGAGAGAAGATTTTTGAATAACAAGTAACTTCTGCTTGCTGGCTTACATTTTTGCCATAGATATGCATTCTCACACAACAGCATCAGTTCATCCATTCAGAGGAAACAAGTGAAATGGGAATTAAAATATAATCTCAGTTGTTTTGTTTATCCTGTCCAACAATTTCAATAAAACCAGAAGTTGTAAAAAATCCTTTTGGTTCTCCCCATCTACCAACCAATAAATCTTCTCAGTTTTCTGGGATTGCTGTGGCACTAGGAGCAGCTCAGGTCTCCACCGGGGTTTGAATTTCACAGAAAGACAAAGTATACATTGAAATTATGCCTTTGTAAATACTTCAAATAAAACAAAGAGAGAACCAGCAGTCCAGTATATTGGCATGCTCAGCGTTACTTTCAGCTTTACAAGATCAAGAACAGTCAGGGCAAGTTCCAGGTTTTGTGGTAGCCCTGGGCAAAATGCCCTCCATTTCTCCCTTCCTCTAAGCATGCTGCCTTATCAAGAAAGCACACATGCTCCTGAGAGCACAGCATGACTCTTTCATGTTCCTTGAATCTTTTTAGATATGAGCAAGGATAGGTTCCTCTGCAAGCATAAATACAAGATTGTCCTAGAAACTCCTGGGACAAAGTTCCATTACTTCATGTATACAGATGGAACAAGTATCTCTAGTTGCTGGTGGTCCCTCTGTCAAGCCATGGCCCTTGGCAGTTGTCCTCACCATGCCAGTTCTTGATGCCACCCCTGACAAGTCCAAATTGGTCCTCAGAATAACCTTTCCCCCCACATGCAGAAGCTACAGAGTTGGAATGTTTTGAAAGGCTATCTAATCCATCCCCACCTTTCTCACATTTAATCTGGGCAACAGCATGCTTATAATTTAAAACTTAAAACAGGAAATAGCTCTCCTAGGATTGAGTTTGGTAGCACCATAGAGACCAATAGGGTTGCCAGGTCTCACCTTGATCCCAGTGGTGGGCTCCAGCCTGGCTCCTGGAGTCTTCTGGAAGTGACATCATCTCACTAGGCATGTCATTCAGGGGACTTTCTAGCATTTGGGTAAAAACTCTATGGTCACCATAGAGTTTTTACCCAAATGCTAGAGCGTCCCCCACACACTGTGCTCAGCATGATGACATCACCCTGGGTGATATCATCATGCCAGGCATGTCGGGTGCACTGGCACTCTTTGGGGGCAGAACTCCGCCCACCAGTAAGTTGGCTGGTAGTGGACTGAGGGCCCTGAAATCAGAGGAACTCCCATCTCCGTCAAGGGGTTGGCAAGCCTAGAGACGAATAAGACTTGTTGGTCCCTAAGGTGCTACTGGACTCCAATCTAGCTGTCCTACTGTAGACCAGCACTGCTACCCTCTGAAATTATCTTCATGAAATAGCTCTTGTATCACCTGCGAGATCAGTTTGCAGAAATGGGATTTCCAAATTGTGCAGGATAAGGAGACCTGTAGATCCCCAACAAGGTCTCCATTCCTGAGGCTTCCTTTGGGGTTGCAGGTGAAACTGAAATTTTAATAAATTCTAATAAACTACTCTGGTGGTAGCAAATCCATGTAGATGATGCTGCCACCATCTCCACAAAGTGACATCTCAAAACGGCTCATGCCGCCTGCAGGGGCTGTTTCAAAACGCAGCCTGAATAGGGTCCTGATTGCACCTCTTTCCTTGATTACAGAGCAAGATTTCCTGGGGATGCGGCCTCCTGAAATGACAGAGGAGCTTGTCACTCTGTAATTATTACACTTTTAACAGCAGAGTGAACAGATTTCTCTGTTCCCTTTTAAAAAGAGACAGGTTACTGCAGGGCTTATCTTCCACCTGACCCTTTGGCATGGCCAAGGCTTCCTGTTCCAGATGGGTTTGGTGGCAGCTGCTTGGCCCTCTCTTGCAGACATGTGGTGCCCTGTTGCCACCTCCCTTCCATTTTATGACACTAATAACCACTCTGGCACTTTTCCAGGAGCCTGATGGCTGTACTTAATTTGCATACATTTTGTAATCAAAAAACAAATGAACACGACCATAATATTTGCTTCTACTTGCATCTTCCTTGATGAATGAATATAAATTGCTTGTTGTTTGAATTCACCAGTGGTAAACAGCCAAAGTGTTTGTCTGATCCTTGCCCTGCTCTTTTAGGTTGAGGGCAGGCCAGTGTGGACTATGTCTCCCCCACCCCCCGCTGCTGTTCGAATGGCTCAGACCTAATTCTCCAGCTGAAAACTGCACTTAAGGAAATTCATAGTAACCTTGGGTTGCCCAATAAATGGGAGAAGGGAGAGATGGGCCCAGTGTAGCTCCTTCCTTGATGCTGGTGTTCTGTAGTGAGGATACTTACTGTGCAATCTTGAGCAGAGTTGCAGCCTTCTAAATCTGTTAAAGTTAATGAAGGATATGACTCTGTTCAGGATTACTCTGTTAGATTTTCAGAGCAATGTGTTTGATATGCTTTTGATGCTACTTTTTGTGCATCAGAGATGATTCACACCACCCCTTTCTTTACCTATAACCTCTATCTGTGGTGTTTTGTTAAAAGCATCATGGATTAAAGAAAGAGATGAAGAAGCCACTGCCTGAATCTATTTGTTTATTTGGTTTATTTATACTGCCTTTCTCGCAGAGGTTCTCAAGGCAGATTTAATTTTATTTTTTTTAAAAAAGAAACTATACCATAAGTACAATAAAAATACCTAGAGAATTTCTGCAAACATTACAACATTATTCTACCACAGGCACAACTCCCAATGTATTGAGTGGTTGCAAATGAGAAAGTGTCCTTTGCTGATGGGATCTGCATCAAGTATAAACTATGTTGGGCATCTGCTGAGGATTATTGGCCTTGGGAGAACCTGCCACTGCACAGCAGTTTCAATCATAGCCTGTCCCCTCTTTCTCTTTAGGTGCTGGCAGTGCTGGCTTTTGGCCCTCTGGATAGATTGTGCTTCCTCCCTCCCTAGTTAAGCATTCTGCCACCATAAGGAAAAAGTGGTGGATTGCATCCAGACTTTCTGATAACACAAGACCTTTCCGCTAGTGGAACATAACTTCCCTGGTTTCTCCCCTCCTGCAGCTGTCCACTGGTCCCCCTGAAATCCTGCTTTTGGGGGACAAAGGACCCTCAGGAATGGTGTGAGGAGCAAACCTGGGGGTCTGCAGCAGCAATTGGTGGAAAGTACATCTCTCCTTCGATTAGTGGAAATTTTAGTCTGGATCTGGCCTGGTAGCATCTCCTTATCCGGGTGGTCAGAGGTCAGGTATCAGAGGTTGCCACCAGTCTCTGTCCCTTGTTCATTCACCTGCATGAGGGAGTAGTCGTGGCTGGTGGGAACAGCAGTTGCCAACTCTATTGTGTGATCAGGTGAATGAGCAATGCTTGGTTCTCCTTGCAACAGGAGCTGCTTGTCTGCTTGGGCAGATGAGCAAAAAAGGAATGGTGTCTGGTGGCAGCTGCATTCATTTCATTGCCAGCCCTTCCCTCTCTCTGTGTTATGGCTGTAACTTTGGGGGAGGGGTTCATTGGACAGCACCTTGATGATGGTTCCCTAAAACCTGGAGGTGGCCCTGCTTAGTTGAGTAAAACATGTCTACTTCAGTACCTTATTTTTCTGCCTTTGGTGTTAAAAAGTCACAACAGATGCGGGAAGGCTAGAGGAAGTTCAGAAGATGAAAGGAAGCATATGGGGTAGAAAGCTGTAGTATAAACTGACTCTGGTTGAAACCCTTTTAATATTTTGCACATCTTTTACAGAACAGCTCCTTTTTTGTCATGTTTTTAAAGCTGTTTCCCAATCATGTCTTAATTTGATGGTGATCCAGATGGTCAGTAGAGACGTAAGATGAACTAATAAATGGCTGCAAAGTGCTTGCAGGCATTGCAGTGCAGTGTAAGCACAGTTTGTTGTCATTAATAATACTAGTAAAGAGAGGAAGAAAATCTGCAGCCTTGGAGCAAGGTCCTAAATTGTTTCTCTAATTTATGTTTGTCAAATGGTACCCTCTCTCAAAACATGTGTGTGTGTGTGTATATGATACACACACACACACACACACACACACACACACACACATTCTTTCACTTGAAATGGGATGCTGTATGAGCTGTGAAAGCTGAGCATGACACCTGTGGTATGGGGATTCTAACTTCTTGCATAGAGTGGAGATATTACATATCTAATATGTAGTGTTATAGTATATTATTGGAAATTTGTGTATCACGGACCTAACCAGGCCCATCTGGGTGATAGAACTGGATGATGGTTGCAGTTCTAACCTTTTCATAAAAGTCAAATCAGATGCAGGCTTCCATCTCTCCACAGATTGCACGCATTATCTGGGTCAAATTGGAGGCTCTGATATCCGTCATGGGAACATGTGAACATCAGGTGAATTGTTCTCTGGTATGTATGGTATTTGGGCAAGAGTCTTCCCTAGTTGATTTCACTGGGAAGGATGACTAGTATCACTGGAGTAACCTTCTTTCTTCTTTGTATTGGAAAACTTGCCCAGGAACAATAGGAGATGCAGACAAAGAACTAACACATTCATTGAACCCAGGACACAAGTCTAACATTCACCTTATCCTGTGGATCTAGTTCTCTGGGCTGGTAGAGAATGTTGTTTCTAAACTCCAGAGGAGGTAGTTAAAAATAGAATTTCACAGGGGATTCCAGTGAGCAATGGAAACTTCACAGTTTATAGCACGCAAGGATCAAGTGGAGGAGAATGAGGAGGAATGCACAGTGAATGGTCCCTGAAGCTGCTGAGAGAAGACCTGCACCTTACTTGTGTTCTCAGATGCTCAGTGCCCAGGGAGAAGGTGACTATACATAGTGATTATTTCAGGATTACTCTTCTCTTTCGGTTCTGGCCATCCCTACCTGGGGAGAGCAACAGAATTTTCGGTGTGCTGCTGCTGCTGCTGCTGTCCAGCGACAGCAACATTGGTCTTGAGTGGAACTACACTGTTTCCCCACAGTCCTTCACTGCAGACATACTTATTTTAACCCTAAAATGGTCCCTAGTGGTTTATACTGATTGATGTATACAATGCTGCATTTATAGATTTATTTTGTAACATGTATATTTAAATGTATAACATCAGTTGCCCTCATAAAAGAAAATACATCCTTTTCCTCTGGTTTTATTACATCTCTTTTCCCCAGGGGAAAAAAATTTTTTTCCCCTGCATTTTTAAAGATTATTTTATGGTAACATTTAAAATATAAACAAACAAACAAAATCTGTAAAAAATTAATGCTGATGATGATAGTAAGTCAGGTGCACTTTTAAAAAAATCAGTCATGGTTTCACTTCAGTTTAGTGGGCTGGATCCAGCCAGCTCTTTCACTCAATCCCACCCAATTGCAGCTCCCATCCCACATGGCTTTTGTCCCTGCAGATCCCATGTCTCCCAGCATAGCAGCATAGACTACCTGATGATCAAAGGGACCCCTCCTTCCCTTTTTCAACAGTGGAAAAGCTGGTTGGATCCAACACATCTTACACCTGCTTTTGTTTTGTCTTTTTGAATATTTCAAGCAAAGCAAGTTTAAATTGGTTGTGATGCTCTGTGATGTTCATTTCAGCCTTTGTCACACACTTCAAGTTTCCTACATTCTAGTAATGAACATGCATCTCTTTGGCTTTTAAAAATTTCTTTTCTATACTAACTTTGCAATTTGAAGAATGCTTTCCTGGGGGTAAACCCTATTGAATAGGCTAGAGTAGGATTATGAATAGGCTTGTTTCAGATTGCTCTCTGAATCTGATTTCCCCCCCACAAAACTTTTCCTGTTCTACTTAAAGCATGTCAATGTATGTGTATGTGGCTTGTATGTGACTTGGATGCCCTCTTTCCTTGCTTTTGGCATTTCCTTGTCTTTTTACAGCTGTGCTATGTCCAACTTAATTCTTCAGTTACCTGTGGTCTATTGTGCAATTTTCATATATCAATTACTTTCTCTTTGGCAATATACATTACTTTGGAAATACATATGAATTTTTTCCTCCTCAGATTTCTTTCTCCCCTTGCATACCTTGGTGCTGCTTTGTGCTGGCTGTTTTTAAAACTGTATTTTTCATATCATTCTCTTTGCTGTTGTATTCCCATCTTTTTGGATATGTGAACACCTTTTCTGTTTTTGTAACAACTTGTTGAATTCTCTCAGTTTTGTATTGATCAGCAATGCTTCCCTTGGCTTCCTCTACTGTACTATATGAATCTTTTACATAGGTATTGTGTTCATTCTTTAACCATCAAATATTTCCTGAGTCTATTTTAGAAACATTCCATTATTTTTGCCTTAAATTCCTCTTCTTTCCTCACACATATTTATGTCACTCTGCTCTTGTATTAGCATTGTTATCTTAAATTGAACTGAACACCTCTCACCTTCTGAGAGGGGTGATGAAATTTCATTTATTAAAATATTTTATATTTTCCTTTGTTTTGGTCTACAAATCACCATACATTTAAAATATATCATGTGCCCCAAATAGCCAGTGTACAATAATCTAAAAATGTTACAAGGGGTTAAAGGCCAGCTGAGAAAAAAAAAACCCCAAAGCAAAGCTGCATCTACAGTGGAATTAAAAGAGGGGATCAGATTAAAGCCAGGATTCAAGTCAACACCAATAGAATTAAAATAGGGTATCCAGTTAACTCTACCAATTAAAAGGCTCTCTTCACCTGTTTATGGAAGGTTAACAAAAGTGATGACAAATGAGCCTTTTGTGAGAAGGAATTCCATAATCCCAGCAGTGCCACTGAGAAGACCTTGTGAAGCATTGCTGTTTACTCAGCCTCTGAAGGTGATATGATGAGGAACTGTCAGGGTCCCTCAGTCTAGATTTACAGGGGTGGCCAAACTTGCTTAATGTAAGAGGCACATAGAATAAACATCAGATGTTTGAGAGCCGCAAGACATGAACAAATATTACACATGTTTTTATTGAAAAAATATGCAAATTTGCTTTTTGTTAACATTAAATAAAAAGGGGTAAAAACAGGTATTGATAATGATATTTATTTGTCCAATGATATTCATTTGTTTGCTATTGATATTTATTTGTCTAAGAGAGAGAGAGAAGGGGGGAAAGGAAGAGAGAATGAGAAAGTGAGAGACAAAGAAAGCAAATAAATGGGAGAGGGAGGGGGGGGAGGGAAGGAAGAGAGAGAGAGAAGGAAGGAAGGAAGGAAATAGAAGGGGAGGGAGGGAGAGGTGGAAAGAAACTTTAACTTTAAATGCATCCTCCAAGCCCCACCCCCATGCCGGCTGGCTTGACTTGGAGAACGGATTTAAAGAGACAAATGCCTTCTCCAAGCTGTGGGGGACACTTTGAGAATGCATTTAAAGTTAAAGTTGCTCTCTTTCTCTGCTCCCTCCCACCTCAAGCCTACCCAGGGAGGGGAACACTGGCTGGGGAAGGGAAGACCGACTGGGGAGGCATGCCTCCTACCGGGAGCCACACAATATGTGTGAAAGAGCCACATGTGGCTCCCGAGCCATAGTTTGGCCATCCTGGTCTAGATGTTTTCCATGAGTGGACAGCCTTATGTGGGAAAAGGCAATTTTTTCAGGTGTTCAGGGTAGGTGAAACCAATATATGGTTTGGTAACTGATTGTATTTTTAAAACCTGGGAGAAATCAACCAATTTTTAGTTTACTCCATTAACTTTCTGAATTGATAGTTCATCTTCCATCTTCTTGTGCTGCCCTACATTGGGACTGCACCTGTCCAGGCCAGCTGTGGACATTCTGTTTTCTAGCTAAAAACCTCCAAAGAGGAGTGCCCTGCCCCTTTTGGAGCTGGCACATGCACCCAATATGTTACATGCTCTGACGGGCGGGTGCCCCTTTCCCTCAGTTCCATTTTTGCCACCACGAGGATAGAAAGTTTTTCTAGCGTACTCTGTTTCTTCTTCATCATTCTGGAAAGATCTCTTCCTTTGTTCATGGGAGATCTCCTCTGCAGGCTTGAGAGTCTGTGTTCACCCTTGGAAACAAGCCCAGCTCCAACAGGGCTTTCCCGATTGTGCCTGGGGAAACTGGTATAATGGCGTCAAAAGCACTATTCAAGAAATGTTCCAAGTGTGGATGACTCATAGTGATGCACATGAGCTTAGTCTCCTGTGTTTATGAGAGGTCCATAATGTTGGGGCCTTGTCAGTTTGCCAGTGCTTTGGTGTAGTGGCTGGGAGTGTGGAGAACCAGGTTTGATTCCCCACTCATCTACATACAGCTGCTGGTGTGACCTTGAGTCAGTAGCTGTTCTCTCAAGATCAGCTCTTGTAAGAGCTGTCTCAGCCCCGCCTATGTCACAGGGTGTCTGTTGTGGGAAGGGGAAGGGAAAGGAGATTCTGAGACTCATTTGGGTAGTGAAGGGTGGGATATAAATCCAGTTGCTTCTTCTCTGTCTTATGCCCAAAGCTTGATCTGATAGAGCCTCTCAACTAAAGGCTGCACTGTGAGAGAAGGCCTTGTCCTCCTATCAGCCAAAACAACCCTGGGCTTGAGGTTGACAAACTCGGGTTTGCCACCTCTGGCTCTGATTTCCAAACTGTGCTCTAGAACCCCTTTCGTCCGATTGATTCCAGCAGGTCTGACTGCTAGAGAGCCCTGCTTCCTCCAAAAGAGGGGTCACTTCAGTGTCCCAGAATCAGAGTCTGGTTGAACTCGTTCACCTCTTCCAGAACTGTCAACTAAGGTCCAATCTCACTTGGAACTTTCTGCAAAAAAGGACAAAAGGGCAAAATACGACTATAAGACATGTCATATATGCTCAAAATGATGTGTGAACTATTGCTTAAGGATCTGGATCCAGACTGAGATGAGGTTCCTCCTCATACTCCATCCCCTCACTTGGCTTTGTTTAGGGATGATGATCACTATGGCATTCCTGCAGGGCAACCTCTACCACCAGAACCTGGACCCCCACTTTCTTGGTGATCAGCAGGTTCACTGCAACATAATTATTATATGTCTCCATTCTATCTAGATAGATGGGCCCAACATCACCTTCAGATATTAGAAGAGCATAACCTCACTTCAAGTGGATATATGGAGGACCATTCAACTATGGTTCCATTTAGATCACCATACCATGAACCAGGGAAGGTGGCTTCAGTGATGTCTCATTGCAGTTCCAAGAGTACATTGAACCTGTCTCTGGATGATACAGTAGGTGATCCAACTCCCTTTTCTCCCAATGAGGACCTATTGCCTCTATGGGGAGCAGATGATGAGGATGGCAATGTAGCTACCTTCAGACAACCACCTGATAGATAGAATTTTGATAGCCATCTGTATTTTGACACACTGGGCACAGTGGCATTTCTGAACTTAGAAGGCTTGTCTGACCTTACAGTCCTGATTTGGCAAAAACCAGCCTCCATTCAAACCACTCAGTGAAATATAGAGAATCTGTACAGGGTGAAGCAGGACTCCTGCGAGTATCTATCCATTCATCGTCCACCATCTTCATTAATTACAGAAGACATGCAGGCATGAAAATGATTGGGTCAACCTTTCTCCCCAACAGACAGAGAAAGCTGTCGTTTGGATACTCTGGGGAGAAAATTTTACTCCTCAACTGCACTTAATTTCCGCACAGCGAATTACCAGACTATTATGGGAGGATATCAACTCTTCCTCTGGGAAAGTCTTTCACAATATTTAGATAAATTGCCAGAGGAATCCCTAGTAAAGCTTATTCAAGCAGAAGCCATCAAACTTTCCAAACAAGAAATCTACGCTGGGAAACATTCTGTTGATATTGCTGCTAGATGTATGGCATCTGCCATAGTTCTCTGATGACACTCATGGTTGCGCTCCCATTGGAGACTTGTTACAAAGTAGAGGAACTCCCTTTTGAGAAATCTACTCTCTTCTTTCATCCATGAAAAAGAATTGACAAACGGCTAGGTTGCAGAATGTGTTTACTTCAGCTCCGAGGCAGCATGACTGTCACCCCATTCTATAGGGGTCAGATGCAACACCAATCTACATTCATGTACCCTCAATGCCTGTTCCAGTCACCTACCTTTCTGAAAAGAAAGGGCACATTGTGACCAAGACCCTCTCAGCAGAAACTTCAGAGGGACCAGGGACCACAGTCAACAAAATCCGTCCTGGTGGTTGGGGATGCTCTTAGTTTTAAGATAGGTTGGCACATCTTCTGGAGTTTTGGTGCCAAGTTACTTCAGATAATTGGATGCTGTCGATAGTTCAAGACAGTTATAGATTAGAATTACTGTCCCATTCTCCCTGTCACCTGTAGTGACTGTAACAGACAACCCTTACTCAGAGCTCATGGTTAAATTAGAAGACCCCCTTTAAAAGGGAGTAGTTGAGCAGGTCTCTGAAAGGCTTGATTCCAGGGGCTTTCATTCCAGGTTTTTCCTAGTGGATAAGAAGGATGGTGGGAGCAGACCTATTTTAGATTTGAGAAAATTAAACAAGTTCTTGAAAACTGCAAAGTTCAGAATGGTTTCACTTTCTTCTGTAACTGAATATCTTACCCCAGGTGTATGGTTCGCAGTTCTTGATTTAAAAGATGCATATTTTCACATCTCTATCCACCGATCTCACAGAATGTTTTTATGTTTTAGGCTAAGTTCCCAATTATTCCAGTACATGTCCCTCCCATTCAGTCTGGCAACGGCTCCTAGCGTTTTCACCAAATGTATGGCTGTAGTAGTAGCACACCTATGTACACAAAGTTGCTCTGTATTCCCATACCTAGGTAACTTGCTTCTTGTAGCCCGCAGTTGTAAAGTTCTCAAAGACCAGGTACACCATATTATTGCCATCTGTAACAGTTTGGGCTTAATTATCAATTGTGAAAAGCCCAGACCCAAACCTTTTCAGAAGGCAGAGTTCATTGGTGCCTCCCTCAATGTGTTTAAGCGCTGTGCTTTTTTACCTAAGGACAGAGCCCAGAGCATTAAGGTGGTGGTGTTAAGCCGTATTAGGAAACATTGGCAACCAGTAAGGGCCATTCAGCAATTTCTAGGGCTAATGGCCTTGACAACTGCTGTAATTCTATTAGCAAGGCTGCACATGAGGAATTTACAGGTCTGATTTGTTAGGAAGTACAACCCTGTCAGACACTGCTCAAGATGCAGTTTCTCTGTACCTAGAGTGATAATCTGGTCCATACATTAGTGGTTAGAAGACACAAATTCATTTTCAGGGGTTCAGTTTGGGTTCTGGGTTCCCCAAGTCATCCTGATCATGGGTGCATTTTTTAACAGGTTGGGATGTCCACTGTCAAGGCCTCTCAGTGTAGGGCAGATGACCTTTGGGGCAAGCAACTCCACATATTAATGTTTTGGAACTGCATGTGGTTAGGTTTTCCCTAACCTCCTTTTCAGATATTCTCAGAGGCAAGGAGTTCTGATTCAGACAGACAACACCATGACAATGTATTCTTTCAACAAGCAGGGAGGCACGGGCTCCCAGAGCTTTTGCTTAGAAACAACTGCGACTTGGGAAATAGCTTTAAGTATCAGAAGCATGCCCCAAACCATCCATATAGCAGGATCACTAAATACCAGTGGTTTATAAGACCAACTACAAGTGGTTGATGAGGACAAATATATCAAAGTGAACTTTGATACCTGGGGGTATCCTCAGGTAGACCTATTCGCCATGGCTGAATCCAACAAAGCACTGAAGTTCTGCTCCCTAGTGGGCTGTGATCCCAGCTCACTGGAAGATACTTTCCAAATCCCCTGGTTGGCCACTTTTTTCTACTCATTTCCCCCCTTTCCTCTCCTGAGCAGAGTTATAGAGAAAATATTAGAGCAAATGGATGGTCTCCTGGTACCCCTGTTAGATCTGCAATGGTCATTACCATTAGTGTTGGCTAGCCTGATGAAGCCTCCATTTGAGCCTTTGGCTTCATGTTCCTTATCTGTGCTCACTAGAAAAGTAGCTTTTTTGGTGGCAATCACCTTGGCCAGAAGAGTTAGTGAACTGGCAGCACTTCAGGCTGACCCACCATTCCTTAAAATATTCAGTGAAAGAGTGGTTTTACATACAAGCTTAGGTTTTCTTTTGAAAATAGTGTCTTAAGTTTCATTTGGTGCAGGAACTTGTATTGCCAATCTTTCCCCCCAATCCAGTCTTACATGCTGAAAAAGCCTTACATGCCCTTGACTTTAGGAGAGCCCTTTTATATTATTTAGAAAGAATGAGGCTTTGTCATAAAGATAAAGCATTGTTTATTTGCTACTGGGGCTCCAAAAAGGGGAAAGCTGCTTCAGCCCAGTCCATATCCAGATGGGTGGTAGCCACCATTCAGTCCTGCTACAAGGTAGCTAAGAAATCATATCAGCTTGATGTTAAAGCACATTCCACATGAACACAGGGATTGTTGGCTGTGTTTCATCAACGAGTACCCCTTTTAGACATCTGTAAAGCAGCAACTTGGTTGATGGAGAACACATTTGTGAGGCATTATGCACTGGACCTGCAAGCAAGAAGAGAAGCGAAAGTGGGAAAGGCTATTCTTCAGGCTTTATTTCAGTGAGAGACTCACCCCACCTCCTTCTGTTGAGCAGCTTGTGAATGGTCCCAGTGTGGGGCTGCACAAGAAAATGGAAGACGAAAACAGAGTTGCACTTACCTGTAACTATTGTTCATTGACATCTTCCATGCAAATACACATTCCCTCTCTCCTGCCCCACTGTGAGCTCTCACATGGCTTATTGTGGCAAAAAAGAGAAGAGTATGGGAGCTTACAACAGCTCAGCAGGAACTGAGGGAAGGGGTACACCACTATTGTAGCATGTGCTGGCTCTGAAAGGGACAGGGCCACCCCTTCTTTGGAGTTTTTCAGCTAGAAAACAAAATGTCCACAACCGACCTGTGCAGGTGCAGTCCCAATGTGCATCTGCACAGAAGACATTGATGAACAGTAGTTACAGGTAAGTGCAACTCTGTTTTTCTTTGGTGTAGGGAATATGGTTGAGGTTTTTTTCCCTTCTTCTCACAGCATATATATACTTTGAAATCACAGCGTTCGTTTCTCCTTATCTAATTTCCTTTAATTTATTTCTATTAATAATTGTAGCTTTCCTAATTTGGTTTCCTTATCTATGTTTTCTAAATGCTAGGTTCTGATCAATCCATTTCTTTTTCTACCGTATACAATGTTTAAACTTGTTTTTGTTTTCCTAATTTTGCTGTTACTCTCTGTGTTTTGCGTGACTTCTCAATTTTTACCGTGGTCTGCTTCCTACTTTTTAACCTTCTGCTAAGTTTTTCCTTCTCAAAGTCTTGGAAGTTTTTCTCTGATTCAGTCTGTAAACATTAGGGTACCAAGCTTTAGGTGGGGCCTGGAGGTCTCTTGCTGTTACAGTTGAACTGCAGGTAACAGAGATCAGTTCATCATCAGCCTTCTGTGCAGGCCCACAAGTGGACTGTGTGTGAGCAGGCCTGCCATTGGATAGGTCTTTACAGTTAAAAGCATTTAGGGGGCACTGTGCGCCAGAGCCAGAGGCTTGTTCCTGCTCAGGGACCACATGCTTCTGTGCAGCAGTGCCCCACCCTCAGTTCCTCTTTTGCCACCAAAGGAGAAGGTTATGCTTTTCAGAGTTTCCAATTATAGTCAAGATGAATTGTTCCAGATTGTTGAAGGTACTCTGGCTTCTGAGTCCTTTCCATGGCTCAGAAGGCCCTTTTCAATAAATGCTTCCATGTGAGGCAAAGATGATCCAAACTAATGAACATGACCTCTGTCTGTTTTGTTTGGGTGAGGGGCATAGTGCCTCCACATATAAGGCCTGCCGACACTTTACCCCTAAAGCTAAGGGGGATAGGGCATAAAAACTTAAAGCAGCATTGTGGGAGAAAGTCCTTAAAGCCCCGGGGCCCTCATCCACGTTGGCCCAGAGAAAGCTCTCAATTCTGCATCTTTGGAATCGATATGGTCAGCTCCACCTAGTGGATCCATGTCTCAGCAGATCCAATCTTGGTCACACTCTCCTCCAACTCATTGTGACTGTTCTGAGGCTAGGGACAAGATGAAGGAAATACTTAAATTGGCTTCCCAGCGGAGTGGTCCCATCTGCAGTCCTGAGCCAACACCAATTGTGCAGGAAAAACCCAGGACTCCATCTCTGGGTCCAAGATCTCTACTTATGTCTATCTGAGATGGGGATGGGGATGCAGGCTTACCACATGGCCAGGTTCCATGTGATTCTGATCCACAGCAAAGGGCCATGTTGCTGTGCAGTGGCCTTCACAGCCCTACATGATGTCTTTGGGATATGTGTAGGAATGGGGTGACAATTTTGTGAACCCCAGGGATGCATGTTTCTACCATTACCCTCATCAGGTGTCGTCATATCCACCTTCAACGATTGTTGCGTGCAGGCTATGTTCTCCTATTCCTGCAGTGAGAAGAGAAGAAGCAGTGATTGAATCTGATGGATCTGACACAACATTGGATCTGAGCCCAGATGAGATGTTAGGTGAGCCATCTCTGGTATCTCTGACAGAGGATCTCCAAATGTTTGGAGAACAGATGTTTTGTGAGGCCCCGTCACTCACACAAACTCAAAGATATGATTCTGAGTCACCTTTGTTCAGAATCTCCCATGATTATTGCTTTCCCAGTGTTGGAGAGCCTCATGCAAGAACTGTGGCAAAAACCTGTGTCTCTCCAGCTTACCTCATGAAGGGCAGAACATTTTTATAAGATCAAAAAGGAGCCGTTTAACTACCTGATGACTCATCCCCCACCATCCTCCTTGGTGATTGTTGTGTACCAACTGAAGACCGCACACACGGTCGACTTCGCACGTGGTCATGCAAAGAAGCAAAGCTTCACTTCCAGAGACAATAGCCCACACAGATCCTAGAACGGACCAATCAGTCAGTCAGGATCCGGGTATGAACCAGTGGGAGATGGGTGCACTGTAAATAAACCTATCATGGGTATGGAATGTGTGTGGGGTGTGGCATGCAACTGGGATATAAGCTGGCCCCTGGGCTGGCTGAGTCATCTTCTCTTCTATCTAGAGCAATAAACTATGAGCTGATTCACTACACAATGCATCTAGAACCCAGTACTTTACAGTGATGGAGGAGATGCAGCCGAAGGGCCACCAGGCCTACCACTGTGCTCCCATAGCTAGAGAGGGGGAGAAAAATAGATGTCCTGGGTCAGAAATTATATTTGTCAGCAGTGCTAGGTTTCAAAATTGATATCTATGAAACCATTATGGCTGGTTATCAGCTTTTCTTATGGGAGAGGATTCTTCCATTCCTGGAACTCCTGCCTGAAGATAAGCGTCCCCTTGCTAAAGTTCTCCATATTGAAGCCATTAAACTGTTGAAACAGCCTATGGAGACCAGGCTTAAAGTTGAGGACTTACCTTACAAAGGTTCCACTCTCTTCTCTTCTAAGATGGATGAGATGCTTTCCCTGATAAAGAAAAACAAGCAAACAGCTAAGTCTCTGGGAGTGTCACAATTGTCCTCGTCCCAGTTGAAGCAGAGGTCTTTTGTGAGACAGCCCTGGCATCTGTATCAATGAGACTATAACTTTTCTGGCCCCTTGGGGTCTTAGTATCCTACCTCTAAGCTCTTTACTCCAGAGCAGGGTTACCATGGACATAAAGGTTCCAATTGACCTAAATAGAACCAGCAACCACCCTCTTCCAGAGAGGTAACTTCATCCCAGAAGTCATCCTTCTGACTAGGATTGTTGTCAACCCCTGTTAAATTCAGGGACAGGTTTACTATAGCCTAGGAAGCTATCACCTCCAACGAGGGGTTTTTGTCCATAGTTAAATTTGGTTTCAGATTAGAATTTAAGTCTATTCCCCCTTGGTCTTAAGGGGATCCAACCAAACAGTTTTGGGTCTTGGCCAGGCTTTGGCCTCCCTAATTGATAAGGGCACCATTGACAAGCTTATGGGGTCTCAGGCATCTGAGGGTTTATTCTCTTGGATATTCCTAGTAGATAAGAAAGATGGGGGAGTTAGACCCATTTTAGAACTAAGAAAATTCAGCTTTTTCTTCATCTTTTTAAGTTCCATATGGTGTCCATTCTTTCGATTTTACAATTATTAAAATTTAATTGTGGGTTCATTGTTATTGAGAGGGCTATTTTTGGGCAGGAACACACAGGAATGGAGTTCCAGCTGGCTCCTGAGTTGGCCATGCCCAGCAGGAACTCATTAGCATAACAGGCCACACCCAACAGCAGAAACTCATTAGGACTGGTTACATTAGGGGTGTGTGGCCTAACATGCAAAGGAGTTCCTGCTACAAAAAAAGTCCTGGGTTTTGACAACAAACAAGGTAAACAGAATAAGAAGCAAAAGGTGGGTGTGGCTGGATGACCACACTTCTGGTAAGATGGGGTGTGGCCTAATATGCCAATGAGCTGTGCTATCGGGTGTGGCCTAATATGCTAATGAGTTTCTGTTATTGGGTGTGGCCTATTATGCTAATGAGTTCCTGCTGGGCTTTTTCTACAAAAAAAGCCCTGGTTATTGATTTGACGGATGCCTATTTTCGTATTTCAGTCCAGGCTCAACATTGAAAGTTCTTTCCTAGATGATTGATTACTGGTGGCAGATTCTAAGGATCGATTGTTGAATCATTGTACTCTTGTCCTGGAGACCTGTCAAAGATTAGAACTCCTTGTGAATGGGGATAAATCAAGATTAGTCCCACCCCAGAGGGTACAATTTATTGGAGCTGTGCTGGATTCTCTAGTGAGAAAGGGTTTTCTCTTTGCCGAAAGGATACAGGCCATCTTTGCCTTGGTGAGACGGTTCAGATCCCACTGGTTCCAACCAATTCATGAAATTCTGCACCTTTTGGGATGTAGGTCTTTTACCACTGCAGTCCTGCGTGTGGCTAGGCTACAGATGTGACACCTGCAGCTCTGGTTTCTGTCTTGTTATAGAGCTGGGTTCATGCATTATGGGCAGATTTTCTGTTCCCACACCTCTCATGTGTTCTTTATTGTGGTGGTGTTCTGTGGATAATTTATCCTGGGGGGTTTCCTTTGGAGTTTCTGAACACGAGGCCATCCTTACTACGGATACTGTGCTCTTGGGTTGGGGCACCCACTATGAGAGATTCTTGGCTAGAGGCACTTGGTTAGAAGATGAGAAGGTGCTGCACATTAATATTTCAGAATACTGAGCAGTTTGTTATTACCTTAGATATTTCTCAGATATCCTTTGGAACCAATCTATTCTTGTCCAAATGGACAATACAGTTACAATGCTTTATTTAAACAAGCAAGGGGGTCCAGAGGTCTATGTCAGGAAGCTACCCTTGCATGGGACAAGGCAGTGAAGCTCAGTGCTTCCATTAAGGTCATCCACAGCCCTGGTAGTTTAAACATGGAAACTGACAGATTGAGCAGGGTTGGCATACTTTCCCATGAATGGCCCATAAAGGCAACTTACCTGGAATAGTTTTTTACCCACTGGGGGGGTTCCAGATATTGATCTTTTTGTGACGAGAGAAAACAAAAATGCTATAGGTTGTTGTTCCCAAGGAGTAGGAATTGGTTCTCTTAGGGATGTGTATCAGCTGTGGTGGCAGCGAGCCCTGTTTTACTCATTCCCTCCACTCCTGCTCCTTATCAGGGTAATAGAGAAAGCCAGGAGGGAGAGATCACACATGATCCTGGTAGTATCCTTTTGGTTTCCAGTCCTTATGGAGATCTTCCAGGGCCAGTTTCTTCCCCTACCAAATCAACCAGATTTAATCAGCTATGGTTTCCAGTCCTTATGGAGATCTTCCAGGGCCAGTTTCTTCCCCTATCAATTCAACCAGATTTAATCAGCATCAGTCAGGAGTTTCATCATGATTTGAACTGCCTCAGCTTGACAGCTTGGAGGCTTCAGATAGACCTAATTTTTTCAAAGGAGGTTAATGATGTTCTCCTGAAATCATGCAAGCCTAACGCTAGGAAATCCTATATGTATAAGTGGAAGCAATTTTCCCACTAGTGTGGTGAGGGGGACATGTTGCCGAGTAATGCCCTGTTGCAGGCCATATTTAATTATTTATTACACCTGAAAACTAAGGGCCTGGCATTTTTCTCTTTGAAGGTTCACCTGTCTGCTATCTCTTGCTATCACAAGGGTATTGAGGGAGGATCAGTTTTCTCCCATCTTTTGTCCAAGAGGTTTGTTAAGGGGCTAGGTAATCTCTGCCCATCACAGGACCCTTTAATGCCCCAATGGTCTCTATCTGTTCTGTTAGCACAGTAAATGCTCAAACCTTTTAAACACTTTGCTCCCTATTCTTTGCCAGAACTTTCTTTGAAGGTGTGTTTCTTAGTGGCTGCTACCTCAGCCAGGAGGGTGAATTAGTGGCTCTTCAGATAAATCCCCCATTTTTGAAGTTCTTTCCTGAGAGGGTAATCCTTTGCCCTAGTCTTAGGTTTCTTCCTAAAGTAGTTTCCCGGTTCCATCTATCCTAAGATATTATTTTGCCCATGTTTTTCCTTCACCAAACTCTGAAAATGAGTGCTCGTTACATTCTTTAGATGTTAGAAGGGCATTATCATTTTACCTCAAGAGAACCCTGGAGTTTTGGGGGGATAGAGCCCTGTTTGTTTTAGTGGCCCTAAGAGAGGTAGGAGTGTGTCACCTCAGATGCTGTTCTGATGGATTGTTAGGGCCATTAGGGAGTGTTATGACTGGGCCAGATTACCATGCCAGTTGAACATTCATGCCCATTCCACTAGAGCAGCTTTCCTGGATGGAGTGCCCTTGACAGAGATCTGCAGAGCTGCCACCTGGTTGTCAGCAGACACATTTGTCCATCACTATGCTTTGGATCTGCAGGTGAGACATGAGGCTCAAGTGGGCAAGGTAGTTCTTCATTAACTGTTCAAGTGACAAGAGCTTGCCCCACCACCTGGTGAGTAATTTGCTAGAATCCCCATGTGGGACTGCACAGATCAATGATGAAAACAAAGTTGCACTTACCTGTAATTGTTGTTCATCAAGCATCTTCTGTGCAGGCACATATACCTTCCCTCCAGCCCTGCTGCATGCTCTGGCTTTGGCGGTGCTAGAGGTAATGAGGGTGGGGGCGGTGCTACTCAGGAGTATGTGGTCTCTAGGGAGGAAACAAGCTTCTGGCTCTGGCACACAGTGCCCCCTGGAGGTTTTTAGCTGTAAAGACTTATCTGATGGCAGGCCTGTTCATGCACAGTCCCAATGTGTGTCTGCACAGAAGATACTCAATGAACAACAGTTACAGGTAAGTGTATCTTTGTCTTCCTCTGGAGAAAATGGTTGCTTTGGAGTACACTGTATAGCATGGTCCCTTGCCGACATCTGTCCTGTCTCCAAACCCTACCTTCCTTGGGCACCACCCTCAAAATCTCTAGAACGTTCCTAACTCAGACCTGACAACCCTAGTAACCATCCCATTTCTAACATAATTATTATTTCTTCCCACCTGCTAATGTCTTTCATTTTTCAGATGTTCTAATCTTTGCCCCAATCTTTTTATGCATGTCCTCATATTTACCTTTTCTTTCCCAGTGCTATTGTTCATCCCTGTGCACATGTTTAAAATGCAGATGTGCATAGTTCCACCACATCCTTGGTAGAAGAGGTGCTTCAGAAGAAATCAGGAGGCATCACCTTGGTGCTGGAAAGGAGCATCCATTTGGAAACAACTGCTTTCATCATAGGATAACACATTTAGTGATTGGCCCCAGATCCTATTGTAGCCATTTTATGTTTGGCCATCTCCTCTCAGTAGCCATTTTGTGGTGACACTCAGTAATTGTTCTCAAAATTCCAAAGTGTATACGGTTGCAACAAAGTGAAAGACCCCTGCTTTAATACAATCAGTTTCCTTTTGAAACCTGAAATCAAAGGCTGATATTGGATTAGAATCTGTGGCCATAGTATGTGTGTGGGAGCAAGAAGGGTGTGGGTGGAAGGTGCTGGTGTCAGCAAATACTTCCCTGGTATCCCAGGGAAATGCAAACAGCACTTTTCTGAATGCATTTGCAAATATTCCCTAAGGAAATAACAACCCAGAAAATATGTTTGGTTTGTTTATCCAATAAATTGCTGTTTAAAAAGGGGGGAGAGCCAAAGAGATTAAATCACTTGGCTGTGATCCAGGTCAAAGATAAAAGCTGCAAAGCAGCCTCAGCCAGGACAGCCTTGGTATTTGCAGAGTCCAGGGCAACTAGGAGGGAGCCTTTTAGTATGGTATTCTGAGCTGATAGAGACTTGCTGGCCTGATGGGAAACAGAGGAAAATGCAGTAGGTGTGGCTGTCTGAGGCACTGCATTCACCAGCAGGAAGCAAATTCTGTACATGAAGGCTCTGTGCTTGGTCAGGTGGGGCTTTGGGGATGCTGTGTCAAACAGCTGCTTAGTAGGTAGGATTGTTACTTCTAAGTCCTGGAGAGGGCTCCTCTGGTACTTTTAAGAGGAGCACATAAATGAGAATGTCAGCTAGTCCAATGTACCACAACAATGTTGCACTGTGAAGGGAAAATAAACACATCATTCAGGAAGCCCTGCAACATCAATGAGACTGAAGCTAATACTTTTGCAGAGCTTTCTACTGGTGAAGTGAGGAAGACCTTTGCCCTGGAGGCAAGGGCCAAACATAGTTTCTTGGGGTCCTGTACACTGTTACAACACCCACACCCAAACACCATACATGCAATTTTTTGAGTAATCAAAGGTAGATTTTGGTTTCTGAAATGTCATATAGACTGTATTATGAAGATAGGCTTGTACGTGGCTCCCTCTTCTTCCTGATCCTGCTAAAGTGTATCAGTTTCCACTTCCCATAGTACTTTAGCCCTGCCAAATAAAATGTCTTTGCTGCTAAATGTTGCCTTGCCAAGATTCATAGATACTTATAGCTCCTTTCCTGAAACTCCCTCATTAACTGTCCTGAAACTATCAGTCCTGAATAGGGTTGCCAGGTACTTTGCTCTCACTGGTGGGAGGTGGGAAGGAGCTTTTCGGGGGGGGTGGAGGGCAGGATGACTGCCATATGCAATATCCCCGACGTGATGACATCATGCAAAAATAATGTCATTGTGCCATGGACCATAATGTTTTGCCCAAAATACCAGAGTGTTGCTGTGCGACGTCCCTGACATGATGATGTCACTTCCGCATGATGTCATCACATTCGGGGCACTGCACCGGGTTGTGGCTGTCGTGGGTGGGGCTTCTCCCCCAGCCAGCCAGTTGTCCGGTGGCAGGCAGGAGCTCGCAAAATCAGGGGATCCCCTGCTCCCACCTGGGGGCTGGCAACCCTAGTCCTGAAGGTAACTGGAGGCATTCCGGTTTCACCAGAACTTCACCAGGAACACAGTGCTGCCCCGTTATCTCAGAGCTGATCTTCTACAGCTTGGGTAAGGGTGGACTTTAACTAATGGTGGAGCTGGCCATCATAGGGCAGTCTAGGTGGGCCAGACTGTTTACTGGGTATTTTATACAGGTGGGGATACTAATTTAGTACTCTCAGGTATAATATTTGCACAATTCTGTGGACAATGTATAATAGAAGTAATATTGCACCACTCATAAATGAAATTGCACTAGAAGTACAATTGCACAGCCCATTAGTCAGGTTACACTAGACATAGTATTGCACTGCCCTACAATTAAATTATGCTACACTTTGATCAATTGCACAGAAAGTAATATTGAACAGCTTTATAATTAAGTTGTGTTATTTATATTTCTTATGGAATTGCATCTACAATCTTTAGTGCCTTAGATTTAATTGTCACTGCACATTGCAGGCTGTCTTGGTGTTTGACTGAGATTTGAGAGGAAGGGGCTGGAAACACCTTTCTCTGAGATGTGAGACTTCGATCCTCCCTGGCTACATTTGATATAAAAATGCCCTGGCTCATGATAACTCATGGGACAAATCTTGGCATGTATCTACCCCTTGGACTGGAAGAAGTTCTTCTAGCCTTAGAAGCTTTCCTCCAGCTTAACAGCCACTTGAGTCGGAGGAGGTATCCTTAGACTGGAGGATGGCTTGAAACTTTCCTCAGTGAAGGGTTAAGATGCATGCAGGAATCTTTAAGCAGGTCCCAGGTTGCTCACCCCTATTCTGTGATGGGACACAGAATACAGTCTTCTTACAGGAGTAGTTCGTCCCTTATTAACAGTCAGTCAGGAATGGATCAGCACTTCAGGTCATCTCTCTTGGACCTACATGCCTTAGCTTTGTATCCATCTCCAGTTGCTTTGGACTCCCTACTCCTGGGAAGCTCTTCCCCCCTCTGAAGGCAGGGCTGGCAGACTCTTCAGGCATGGAGGGGGAGGAGCTGGTTCCCTGGAACCCAGTCTGTCCGGCCCTGCAGTTGAAGCAGGACATGGTAGACCGTGCTCCTGAAGAGCAAGAAAATAATAATAATAATAAGAAGAAGACAAGAAGGCATTGGAAGATATTAGGAGAAAGGAGGCAGCAGGTAGCTGATTAGTTCCCCTCCATTTTTTCTCCTCATTGTCCCAGCCACGGAGAAGACGAGCGGCTGTCCTAAGGCAATGACGGACCTGGGCAACCCCCGGGGAACCACGGAACTACTGAGACCGCTGCTGCGCTGCCAGTCTGGGAGGGGGACTGGTGCGTTATATCTCCGCTCTCTTCTCATAGGGAGCTTTGGAGATAAGCAGAGGGGTCTCCAGTGATGGCGCAATGATCCCTTCTGTGAAAAGGCAGCTGTTCCTAATTGCCTGCAGTCGGCTTCATTTCCTGGCGTCCATGTAGGAGGCTGAAGGAAGTGCCTGGTCACGGTGCGGTAAGTGGAAGAAATTCCAAAAAAGGGTTTTCCTTTTTTACTATCCTTGTGACCCCCCCCGGGAATTAAGGGGAGATCAGAAAAGTGGCTGGAGCTCCTGCTGTGTGCTGAGGAAATGGGACTAAGTGTGGTTCTTTTTTCCATTCGCCCCTTTTCTGTCCCCCTCCCTTTACCTTTCAGGAACGGAAGCTTGGGGGGGGGAATGCCTTTTGGGAATTCGGGTTGAACATTCACCCAGGACACCTAGGCATCGCTGATGGAGTGAAAAAAAGGGGGGGGACTTGATTGAGTTTTTACAGTCAAGTTTGAACTCATGCGTCTTAGCTTTCGCTTTCCTTTGTGTCTTTGGGAAGAAACATAACCTAGTCCGTGGGGGAGTTTTTTGGTGGGAAACGGCCATGTTGAGTACTGATGTTTCTTTCACTTTCAGGCAAAACCTAACATGGCTGCCAAGTCTTCTACCTCTCAGGAGATGGACACTGAGACATGTCCATTTACACTGGCTGAGTCTCCAAAATCTCCTTCCACCCAGACACAACCCCCCCCCTTTGGGTATAGGGAACCAAGGTGACTTACTCTCATGGTTGAAAACAGAAATGAAAAAGGAGCTTAGGGCTATGTGCCAGGAGTCTCAAGAACAATCCCATACCCACCAACACTGTAAGAGATGTAATACTGGGGATAGAGAGACTGAAGTTCTTGATAGGAAAAGAAAAAAGACTTCAGAGTCTATAGGAGATTGCAGTCCTTTATTGGAGGAACAGGCCTCTGAATCTACTTCTGTTACCTCTGAGTCACCCAAAGAGGAGGGCGAACTTTTGGAAGAGGAAGAGGTAGTTCCTACATCTCAATCCAGGCTCTTCCCTCAGGAACTATACAACAGGTTGCTTCCAAAAGTAATCAGAACACTGGAACTGGCCTATACTCCTAAAGAGGAAGAGGACTCAGTCTTTCTGGTAGGGTCAGATAGAGCCATACCTAAACCTAGCACAAAATCCGTAGGAGTCTCACTACCTGCTTCTTTCTACAAAATAATGAAGAGAGAGTGGGAACACCCAGCCAGACCTAAAGGCACTAGTCCAATTTTTGGAAAGTTTTACTCTTTAATCCCTGAAGCATCAAAAAAGCTAAAGTTACCTATAGTGGATGATCCAATCAATAGTCTGGCCTCTACATTGGTCCTTCCCATGGGGGCAGATGGTCTTCCAAAGGAGAGTAGTGATAAGCGCATAGAATAAGCGCTATGGAAAGATTTTGAGGCATCTTCTAATTCATTGAGAGCTTCTGTTACAGGTTCCTTATTTGCCACAGCAGCTTATGCGTGGTCATCTTATCTTGCCAAGGCAGACAGTGGCATTCCTAAGGAACTGAAAGATGAGTTTAAAAAGATCGCTCTTGCCACAGCTTTTGCTGCAGATGCGTCACTGGATGCAATACAACAGTCTGCAAGGAGCATGGCATGCAGCATCACTGCACAGAGGAATACTTGGCTCAGAAGTTGGGATGTGGATCCTTCAGCACGGGCAAAAGTGCAACGGTCCCCTTCAAAGGTACCAAGTTGTTTAGAGAAGACCTGGACCATTACTTTATCGAAGATAAGGATAAAAAGAAAGTACTCCCATCAAAAAAGAGGGAGGGAAAAGCAAGACGATACCAGCAATTCTTTTGTGACTCAAGAAAAGATTCTAAAGCCAGCAATAGCAGATCGTACAAAAGTAAATGGCAACCTAAATACAAGGATGGAAAACCCACCACCTTTCCTGCAAAACAATCCACCAGTGGAAAGAACATTAAGAAATGCCGAAAGGGAGATAGGAACTGGAGTAGGGGAACATCTTCAGAATTTTGCACCTGTTTGGCAACAGTTGATCACAGACAGATGGGTAAGAGATACCATAATGAGAGGATACTCCCTAGAATTCCAGTCCTTTCCTCCTTCACGCTTCTTGGAACTTCCACAAAACAGATGTGAAACACAAACAAATGGAGGGAGCCATAGACCACCTGATCAAGATAGGGGCAATAGAGACAGTCCCACCTGTAGAGAGATCCCAAGGAGCCTACTCAGTGTTCTTCACCGTTCCGAAGAAGAATAGAGATGTGAGAGCAATACTGGATCTCAAGTGGCTCAACAAGAGAGTGATTACCAAAAAATTCAAGATGGAGACGGTAAAATCCATATTAACATCCATACAGAAAGGAGACTTCATGGCATCAATAGATCTTTCAGAGGCGTACCTGCACATCCCGATACTGGAGTCTCATCACAGGTTTCTGTGTTTCACCTACCACAACAAACATTATCAGTACCGGGCACTTCCTTTTAGTCTCAAATCATTACCAAGCGTATTCACCTAGGTCTTGGTCTCACTGATTGCTTTACTGAGGACCAAAGAGGTATCACTATACCCTTATCTCAAAGATATTTTGGTCAAAGGCACAATGTATGAACTGATGGTTCAGTCATTGGAGACCACGATGACGATACTCCGGGATCACAGTTTTGTGATCAATATAGAAAAGAGTTCACTGATACCAACTCAGTCATTGATTCACCTGGGAGTGCAAATAGACATGGTGAGAGACAGAGTATTCTAATCTCGAGGGAGGCAGGAATGACTGATACAGCTGACACAGGAAGTACTCAGTCTTCAGAAAGTAGAGATTATGACACTAATACAGCTACTGGGAATGCAGGTATCGTGTCAGGATGTACTGCAATGAGCCAGGTTTCACACAAGGCCCCTGCAATGCCTTCTCAGGCTCTTTCAGGAACTGATAGCTCAGAAGAAAGTAAAAAAGATAACACTACCACAGGAGGTGAAATCCCAGTTACTTTGGTGGCTGGAACTGGACCGTTTTTTGGAGGGAATGCCACTTCGGGCTCCAGTTCGGGTGATCATCATGACGGATGCAAGCCAGTTCAGCTGGGGAGCCCATATGAAGGGACAGGTGGCACAGGGGACCTGGGAACAGTCAGAGAAGTTCAAAAGTATGAATCTATTGGAACTCAGGGCAATCAGGTTAGCACTGATAGCCTTCCAGCAAGAGATAATGGACAGTCACGTCTTGATTCAGACAGACAATGTAATGGCAAAGGCCTACGTAAACAAACAAGGAGACTCTCACTTCAAGCATCTTAACAAGGAGGCGAGCCTTGTAATAACATGGGCAGAGACACATAAAGTCCATAAAGGTGATCCATGTGGCAGGAAGGGAAAACATGATAGCAGACTGGTTGAGCCTGGCAGTGGGTCAGCCAGGCGGAGTGGATGCTAAACAGGACAGTGTTTACCCTAATTTGCCACAGATTCGGATTTCCAGAAGTGGATCTGTTTGCCACACTACAGAATCAGCAAACAAAGCTTTTCATGTCAAGACTACAACATTCAATGGCACTGGGAACAGATGCACTGCATCAAGACTGGCCGAGAACACTGTTGTATGCTTTCCCGCCACTACAGGTCATACAAAGGGTGGTTCAAAGGGTTACTCATACAAGTAACTCCTTATTGGCCCAGAAGAGCCTGGTTCCAGGAACTCATGAGGTTGTCAGTGAGGGAGCCATGGCGATTACGAGTAGTGCAGGATCTCCTGACACAGGGGGAGATTGTTCATTCTCAGCCAGAAACTCTACGCCTCACAGCCTGGAGGTTGAGCGGGAACAAGTCATGAGCTTAGGTTACCCTGAGGGAGTAGTCAAGACCATGTTAGCAGCCAGGAAAGGGTCCACCAGTAAAGTGTATAATAATACTTGGCAGGTGTTCCAGACATGGTGTGGAAAGAGAGGACAGGATCCTATGAGGGTTTCTGTATCAGAGGTTTTGTCTTTCCTTCAAGAGGGCTTAGAAAAGGGACTTAGTACGAATACATTGAAGCAATAGGTGGCGGCTATATGAGCCGTCAGGGGAGTCAAGAAAGGTCATTAGTTCTCTAGGCATCCTCACATCAAAAGGTTCCTTAGGGGTACATCTCTGTTGAATCCCTCAGTAGCACACAGGTTTCCCACCTGGCACCTTAACTTGGTCCTTAAGGCTCTGTGTAAGGCTCCCTTTGAGCCTATGGCTTCTTGCCCATTGAAGGAGTTAACATTCAAAATGGTGTTCCTCGTGAGCCTCACTTCAGTGAGGCGGGTTTCAGAGTTGGGGGCCCTTTCCATAGATCAAGACCTATGCATCTTTCATAATGACAGAATGGTGCTGTGTACTGATCCAGCCTTTGTACCCAAGGTTAATTCAGCCTTTCACAGGTCTATGGATATTGTTCTCCCATCCTTCTGCCCCAATCCCAAAACCAATAAAGAGAAGGAGTGGGACTGCCTGGACGTGCAAAGGGCACTCAGTTTTTACATGGAAAAGGACCAAATGTGAGGTTGACTGATTTTCTATTCTTGTCTTTTAGGAAGTCAGCCATAGGAAGGAAGGTTTCACCCTCCTCTCTGAGCAGGTGGATTAGGGGGTGCATATGTCTGGCGTACAAGGCTAGGGGACTAGACCCCCCACAAGGGGTGATGGCACATTCTCTTACAGGGACATCTACGTCTACAGCCTACAGGGCTTTCCCTTCATTGGAGGTGGTGTGCAAGGCAGCTACCTGGAGGTCGGTGCACTCTCTTACGAGGCACTACAGGATAGACAAGGTAGCATCAGCGGAGGCAGCCTTCGGCTGTAGGGTCTTACAACACACTCTGTAGTTGGGGAAGCGGTTGGACCTGCCCTGAATGGTACAGCTTTTTCACGTCCCAGGAGTAGGGAGTCCAAAGGGCTGCCGCACTCCTGGACCACCAGAGAATGGAAGATTTGTATCCACTTACCATGAAGCTTCCTTCTCAGTGGTCTGGAGTGGGGCAGTGCTTCCCACCCTTGTTTTTGGGAGCCACTTCCCCAAGGAACAGGAGTGTTGTTGTTCACTGTTTGTACAGTTACAGGTAGAGGGGGTGTTTCGCCTGCCTGAGGGTCCTGGCTAGGATGGTTGGTTTATGTTGTTGACCGTTTAGCTCCCCGTTGGGAGCAGAATTGTTGTCAGTTATTTTTCACTGTGTGGAATAGTGGCTTGGAAATCGACTGGGTTCCAAGGGACAAGCCCCTCCCCCTCCATGCCTGAAGAGTCTGCCAGCCCTGCCTTCGGAAGGGGAAGAGCTTCCCAGGAGTAGGGAGTTTGAATCCATCTTGCTTGTCTGCTCTGCAACAAATCTATGGCTAGGATTGAAGATACTCCACACCCTGACTGCCTCTGCCACCATCACTGGCATAAGTTCCTCTGGAGGATCCTGAAACAGGAGATCTGGAGAGTTCAGCAACTAATCTAGCCACCAAAATTTTGCATTTGGTGGAATTCTTTGTATTTTTGAAAGGTACAAAAACCTTTTCATAACTGTGGCCCTGGCCAAGTAACCAGTCATGAAAGGGAAGAAATGAATACAGTTTATGAGGGCTGAGGGCACCATGGGGTCATGATCCTGTCTAACTGCAAGCCCATTGTTATGATATGATCTATTTATATCACTTCAAAAACAGTGGGCATTTCTCTTTCGGGACTCATGTATGGAATCCTGTCTGTGTTTTTCCAAATTTGTACCAGGAAAAAAAAGGCTTTGCCACTGGACATGGCAACCCTATTGGTGGCTGGCCACTATAGTATAAAGGCTGTGTGGGTAGTCTGACTGGAAGGTGGGTGCGTGGGTGGGTGAGTGGCTCATGTGCTCTACTTGCATCGCTTGGCTACTCAGGCCAATTTCAATGTCATTGCTTCTCTCTACCCCCACCTTACTTTACCTTTTCCATTTACTCTTAAGAGGCTGCACTTCCTTACAGGGTAGATTAAATATTCAGAAATGGAGGCCTTGATGAATGATCAGGTCAATCCAGATGGCTTTTGTTTTGTTTCATGTATTCAAAGCCAACAAATAGCACAAGCCTGGACTGGCTTAGTCACTCCAGTCTGGGTTTTGTTTTTAAAAGAAAGCCGATCGATAAACTTTAAAGAAGAGATGAATTTCTTGATGTATGGCAGTCTCCTCAGATCTCACAACTTAAGCAAGATGAAGTCAGGACATAGGAGACAATGTCATGGGAGGTGCTGCAGGAAGGATGTGTGGTAAGGTGCTGGAGGCAGAGTTGGGTTTATAGAGGCCTGCATTTGAATGGCAGGTCAAACATAGAGGTTAGAACATAGAAATAAATCCTGCTCTTATGACAGGTTTGATTCTGTATGCCTTCACTTTCATTTGACCTCATTATTTATTGTTTGATATAGGATGGTGTGTCTTATTTATTATTTACATGTCATGTAAAACAACAACATACAGAAACAAATTGTGGATACTTTTCCCATGCCCTGACCTGGATAGCCCAGCTCACCAGATCTTGGAAGCTAATCAGGGTTGGCCCTGGTTAGTATTTGGATGGGAGATCACCAAGGAGGTCCATGGTCATGACATAGAGACAGGCAATGGCAAACCACCTCTGAACATCTCTTGTCTTGAAAATTCTGAGGTTGCCATAAGTTGTCTGCAATTTGACAGCACTGTCCACCACCACCATTTTCCCCAGTGGCTGAGGAGCTGTTTTCACAATTCCCCCACCCCTTCTTCCAAATAGCTCAGGGCAGCTCAGATGGATTTTCTGATTTTATCCTCAAAACCACTCTGCGAGGTAAGTTAGCCTTGGAAAAAGTAATTAGCCTAAGGTTACCCAGTGAAAATTGTGGGTGAATGGTAACTTGGATTGAGGAGGCCATGGATTTAAGTCTCCATGCTTGATCTCTTATATCACATGGGTTTGCATGTGTCTCACATGTTTCTTGTCTGATGCTTCTCCTCAGAGGTTAATCTCTAAGCCACCTCTAGTCATATCTCAATCCTGGTAAGAATCCATATCCTCTTTTGGAAAAACTTTGTGGACATACATGTAGGCTGGCTGTGGTCATTCAAGTGATTCTGCAGATGTTCAGAGTCACTCTTTGTCTTGCTCTTCTCATGTTTTGGGGGTGAATCCTGGCTTTGAACAATAGCTTCTGAAGCTATGATTTGGTGACTCCTGGGTCAAATTAAGATATCCCTAGATTGGCAATTTTAAATTCTGTAATCCTAACTGAGATTGGCTTGGCCTTTCAAATTAACAACCAGTTCCTGATAATCAAATATTCTGACTACTACACTGATGGATGTATTCGTACTGCCAGATGGCCTATGACAGTTTCTTCTCCTTCAGTGCACTCTAGTATCACCTTTTTCATGATGTCTTAGTAACTAGAGCCTGCTGAGAAGATGAGTATATATTTGAGACTTCTTTTTGCTAATGTTGTTAAACCCAGTTACCTGTGTAACTGTGTTTGCTCCCTTAGAAAATCAGGTTGTTACTCTAAATGGCCCTTGGGGCTCTATGAATGACTGGCCAGGAGTGGCATGGCTTTTGTGAGATTGCAGTTATGTGCACTTTGTTTTCTTTGAACCGGCAAGCTGAAGTGCCCGTGCTTTGTTTTTAATATCAGTTGCCTCACAAGAGGTTTATTCAGAAAATTATGTAAATTCGATGCACAATGGGAGTGCCCCTGCCAGCCCTGCCTTCTCCCCAACTCTTCACACATATCATGTATTTGAAGTAATGCATAAATGGCATATATGCACGTGGAGTTCTGTGCACCTATGCTTGGTATATGAAATCTTTGCACTTTGATTTCAAGAGCTATGGATTGCCTGTACATGCATAGGTATATAGGATATGTGTGTATACATGCTGTTCGTGCATTGCATCAAATATATGGAAATGGCAGGGGGCATGAACTTTGATCAGATGCAACTTAGTTAAATGTGTGACGATGCTTCCAAACTCTGTGACATCGTAAAGTGCTGCTTGTGGGGGTGGGGACTACCCTTTTGATTGCTAGAGAGGGACCATTGGTGGATGAATTTTAGGGCTGTAATCTTAGTGGTAACTATAATCAAGGATCATGTACCTTGCTGTTGAAACATTTAATGAGTTTGCTGGTGGCAGTGAGTAAGATCTGGGTATATCTGTATGTCAGTTTGTGTGTAGGCTTTGAGAAATCTTTCCTGGGTTTACCCTGGAATTCAGTGTAAACCTGTTCATAGAAGTCTTGCTTAGGCATCTGCTTTACCATGCTCTAGTTATGCTGCAGAGCTGAAGGGCCACCTCTTTTATCCTTTACACCAGTTGTGTTCCTCTCACCAGTTTCTGGTTGCTGTCCTTCCTCCTAGCAGAGCTTGTGTGTGTTGTTGCTCCAACCATGTGGTTTGCCTTTTCCTTGGGAGGCTGGGGAGCGCCATCTATTAGAGGTTTCAGGAAGAGATGTAAAACAACTTTGTTTGAATGAGCATTTTGTTGACCTTGAAGAGCTTTTAATGTTGTTGGCTTCTTAGTGGTTGAATGTCTTAATAATGATGTTGATACCTGTCGGCTTCTATTTCATGTCTTCAGCTATCTGGGGAAAAGGTGGGATATAAATGGTTTTAAATAGAATATAATGAATTTTTAAAATGGTGGATGGGAGAAAGAACCTATTGTGATCCAGAAAAGGGACTGCCTAGGCTTTAGGTCCAGTTATTTGCCTTTGTATCTAGGTTCCCCATTTCTTTGACCTTTTTTTACAGAAGAGGAAGACTGTTGGTAGGATAGGGTTGTCAACCTCCTGGTGGTGGCTGGAGATCTCCCTCTATTTTGCTGATCTCTAGGTGACAGAAATCGGTTCAGTTGGAGAAAATGGCTGCTTTGGAATGTGGACTCTATGGCTTTAAACCTTGCCGAGGTCCCTCCCTTCCCCTCCCCAAACCCTGCCCTCCTTAGGCTCCACCCCATAAATCTCCAGGTATTTCCCAACCCAGAGCTGGCAACCCTATGGTAGAAGAATCTTGGACTGAAAACAATTTGAAACAGAATTTCCTGACTACTTCCTGTGGCACTCAATCCAGCTACAGTCAGTTGCGAATCTGAACAGAGAAGTGTGGCTTTTCTGTATTGATGCTGTTTTCCTTCCAAGCCTTTCAGGGTGGTGTGGCTCTCCCCAGTTTTGCACTCGTAACAACTTTGTGATGTAGGATAAGCTGAGACAGAGTGACTGGCCCAAAGTTTCCTACTGAGTTTTGTGGCAGAGTGGGGATTTGAAGTCTGGGCCTCCTGGATCCTGATCTGATACTCTGACTGCTGTACTCCACTGGCTCTCCATCCTGGATGTCATAGACCTATTATGTTGTTTTGTCAGTTGATGGGTACCTTTAGTGACCACAGTACATAGGGTTGCCATCTCTGGGTTGGGAAATTCCTGGAGATTTTCAGGTGGAACCTGGGGAGGGTGAGGTTTGAGGAAGGGAGGCCATTTTCTCTGGGAGAACTGATCTTTATAGGTTGGAGATAAGCTGTAATTCCAGGAGATCTCTAAGCCTTGGAAAAAGTGCAGAAAAGGGCAACTAGAATGATAAAAGGGTTGGAACACTTTCCCTATGAAGAAAGGTTAAGGCGCCTGGGGCTCTTTAGCTTGGAGAAACGACGGCTGAGGGGTGACATGATAGAAGTTTATAAGATTATGCATAGGACAGAGCAGGTTGAGAAAGAAGTACTTTTTCCCTTTCTCACAATACAAGAACTCGTGGGCACTCAGCGAAATTTCTGAGCAGTCGGGTTAGAACAGATAAAAGGAAGTACTTCTTCACCCAAAGAGTGATTAACCCATGGAATTCACTGCCACAGGAGGTGGGGGCAGCTACAAGCATGGACGGCTTCAAGAGGGATTTAGAAAAACATATGGAACAGAGGGTCATCAGTGGCTATTAGCCACAAGGTATAGATAAGAACTCTCAATCTGAGACAAGTGATGCACTGTATTCTTGGTGCTTGGGGGGGGGGCAACAGTGGGAGGGCTTCTAGTGTCCTGGCCCCACTGCTGGACCTCCTGATGGCACTTGGTATTTTTGGTGACTGTGTGACATAGTGTTGGACTGGATGGGCCATTGGCTTGATCCAGCATTGGCTTCTGTTATGCTCTTATGTTCTTAATTAGCCCCACTTGGAGGTTTGCAACCCTGCAGCACAACTTTTTTGTTCATGTATATAAGGAAAAGAATTTAAATGAGTCTTGAAGCATGTGGTAGCTGGTGTTTTCAGCTTCTGACCCGAGATGGGCCTTTGTGCCTTTAACAAAGGTTTCATGTGGGAAAGCTCTAATTAGTACCCTTTGTTTTCCCCCATCATAATTCTGCAACAGTGAGAAAACTAAGTCACATCTGCTGAAATTCTGCCTGTCAATACAGGTGCAACAAGATCAGCTTGTAACCTTTGCTGTTGGCAGTACTAGTGATAACAGGAAAATTCATTGAAGTGTGTAGCTGCAAAGTTTTCAGAACTTCCAATTCTGACAGTATTGACATTTCAAAGGGGAAAAAAAGCTTTTTGTGTGTTTCCATTGTTCAACGTTGAAAATGAAACAGAAATTTTAAAATTTATTTTAAAAGTTTTTTTTTAAAAAAACACCCAAATAGCAAGTGCTGTTCCATGCAGGAGAGAATGATAGATTAAATTTTGCCTTTTGAGGTGATCATGTATGTGTGAGAGCAGAATTCGAGTCCAGTAGCACCTTAAAGACCAACAAAGTTTCCAAGGTATAAACTTTTGAAGGTCAGCGCTCTGTTCATCAGAGACTAGCACTATGTGTGTTTTCTCCAGAGACAATCTTCATATTCTTCAGAGTTTGATGAAAGATATTGAGCCATTTGTGACATGTAGGAGTGAAAGGAAGGAAATGTACCTTTTTACTACATGTATTTTGCAACTCCATATTTCCCCTGTACTTTGCCATGTATGAGAACTGGCTGTTCTACTGAAGATCTTGGATGAAGAGACAAAAAAACCCCAAACACCACCCTTCATAACAAATAAGAAAGATGGTTATATTGACAACTTAAGAAGTAAATTATGGTTCCTGTCACAGTGAAACATTACACTGAATCTACTCAGCTGTGCCCACCCTCCCTTTCAAAAGAGAGAGCTAGAAAAACCCTTGCTTGAATAATTCTGACAAATTCATATTTGCTCCAAAAATAGCAAATTGAAATATTTCCATGAAGTCAGGTTGCTTTTACTGTTCATTCTCTCTGGATGGAATAGAGGCAGCCTAGTCTCTCATTTTGTTCCAAGAGTTGGTGTTAACAATGGCATGCAATTTTTTTCATTGCTAAAGATGCCTCCCCCTTCTCCTCTGTAGATTTCCTGTGGTGCTAAGAGATACCTGCAAACCGGAGAGCTAGTTTTAGGTAGTGTGGTAGGAATGAAATATTTCAAATAAAGTCTGTCTTATTGTGCACTCGTGTTTACAAATTTTATGTAGACCTGTCACATATACTTTGTTTTTCTGGTAGAAATTATCAGTTCATTCACCTTTTAAAAATCCTGTTTGGCATCTCTGTTCTTTTTCATTTCTGTTGGTTCTCCTTCTTCTATTCCAGATTAGTCACATGGGCGATTCCATTGAATCAGTGATCACACAGTGAACAGGATGACGGGATGATCCTCTGTAGGCCATCAGATATGGCTACTTGAAAATAGACAAGTGCAGGAGAGGGTGATAGATAGAATTGCCAGCTCTGAGTTGGGGTGGAGCTTTGGGAGTGCAGGATCTGGAGAGGTTGGGGACCCCAGAAGCGTATAGTGCCGTAGAGTCCACCCTCCAAAGCAGGCATTTTGTAATAGAGGGAGATCTCCAGGTACTACTTGGAGGGTGGCAGCCCTAGTAATACAGCATGAAAGTTAGTGTGGACAAAGAAAATAACTGAGGAGTATTTTAAAATTTGCCGTAAGAGGAAACAGGATTTGGTTTTAAAAAAAAACCCGGGTTTTTTTCCCAAAAGCAGAATAGTTTTAGGTTATTTCTGTATTCGATTGCATTGCATTTTTGGGGTAGGTTGAGAAGTTAAAAGAACTCATCAGAGTGGCCCTGAGTATGTTCCTGATCAGGTTAAGGGGTAAGGCCTAGCAAGTCAAAGGGCACTGAAGTATGCTTATCCAGACCTGATCCTGACCAGACTTTTTGTCTTTTTTTTTTGCTGCATAAGTGCTTCAAACATTTTTCATCCCTCCCTCTGCACTTTCCTTTAAATATCTAGGTCTGTATTATTTTCAGCTAGTCTACTAGCACAGGAACAGATGTGCCTGGACAGGGGACTTGTACCCTGGCTGGTTTGCAAAGGAGGGTGGGGGAGGTGGACTCTGCTCAGATCACAATCACTGAGCCATGGCCACTCCCCAAAATCTTTATTTTGCTAGATACTTCTGCCTGGGTTTCCCAGCCAAATATGGGACTTGAACCAGCAGCTTTTGGATGCTATGCCTGTGCTTTCCCATGGTACGATGCCATTCACTAACAAATTATTGAAAGAAGGAGAGACAGAACTGTGCCATGTCTAGTTTGGCCCTGATAGAAATTGACGATGAGAAACGTCTTGCTAGTGGACAGAGATGCACAACAGTGCCACCATAAGCAAAGTTACATCCTTTAAATCTATGGGATTAGAAGAACGTAGCACTGTTTAGAATGGTTCTGAATGCTAAAGGGTTTTTGGTGGCATTCTTTTCTAACATTCTGGAGTACCATTTTGCTTATCCTTTGATCTGATAATGATTAACCTAAAAAAAAGTCATGCTTATGATAGTCCTTTAGTTGCAGCTGTGATGAGGAAATTTTTGCCATCAGGATCTGGAGATTTCTGCAATTGAGTTTTATTGCCTTGGGGCTAGCTGTTGAATCTTGGCATGACTATTGGATCTCTCTCCCTCTCCCTTTCTGTGTTGCTGAAGTAAGGAGAGGGTGTTTTTCCAGTGTGATGTTCCTCGTCATGTCTTGACCCTGACCCCTAGTGCTCAAAAATGGGAGGCTGATCTAAAGAAGAGGAGGAGGGTGATGACAGGATGGTGTGACGGGAAGGCAAAACTGTCAGAAACAATCCCAGCTGGCACTGGAAAGAACTTCTTGGTTGTGACTGGCAAGGCCAGCTTTCGAGTGCCAGCCACAGGAGGTGAAACAATCTCTCTGAGGGAGAGGGGTCAGAGGGGGAGGGGCACAGAAAACAAAACAGAGTGCATACTTGCTCTGATTCATTGATTCCTCAAAAAAGTAAAGAAGTCACCATGACACCTGTTAGGCTGCTCAAACTGTTGTCCCCTTCATTTCTGACCCAGTGCTGTAGCGCAAAATTTGGGAGTAGAGATGATCAGAGGAAAGAAGGTAACAATAAATATCTTTTTGGGATCAGATCTATAAAGTTGTCCCTTTAGTTGTGGCCACCTTGATGCCTCTGAGTTGGTCAGGTAATGAATGGCTGCAATGAAGCCATCCTCAATGTATGGCAGGAGCAGCCCTATGAAGTTTGAACAGTTCCTATGCTGAGGTAAAAACTTCCAGGTTGCCTTTCTCTTCTAGCCAAACTTTCTTCACCATTGGGCCAGGGGAGACCCAGCTCTGTTCTGCTTATACTGCCTCTCCTAAATCATTGGAACATGTATATATGTTTCCTTTACTAGCTGTTCTGTTGCCTGGTGGAACTCAGAGGATGGACACGCTATCTCTTACTGCCCCCCCATTCTGAATGCCTTCTCTTTGGGATCATATGGGGCACAGAAAGCCTGGTCTTGTGCATTCTAATTTCTGTTGATCTGTCTGCTTCCAGTCCCAAGGGTGTGTGTGTGGGGTGGGAGGGCTGTAAACTAGATGGCCTATCTTCGCCATATCTTAGTAACACGGAAGGAGTCTTAATTCTTTTCTTTTTTTTTTAAACTCAGGGAAGCATGCTGTTGCTGAGCATAAGAACCTCTTTTTAATAATTCAAGGTCTTCTTCTAAGCACTCTGTCAGCACAAGTCAGTGGAGCTTTTGCCAGCAAAGTGTTGTGCATGGCTTGAGAACTTATTCCTTTAGCATGATCTATGTGTCCTCGCTCCCATGGGCAGCTTCTCTACATGGAGATGACAATGTGTTGTATTAACTGATATGTGAAGATGTCACCATACTGATAATCCTGCACATTCCTGACAATCTCAGCATTGCGCTCCCTGTGTGGAGAAGCTACCCTATAGATGTATATTATTTTTTAATTAGATAAAGACCAAACACCAGTGCAATACAACTACATTTACATCAAATAAAATAAAAATGTATAATGTAGGAACAATAGGTCAATAATTTTCATTTTAGCAGAAGAAGTGATGACTATACAAAGCACAACCAGAAGATAACTTATATTTATATTTATTTATAGCCCATCTTTTTCCCCATAGGGACCCCAAAGTGGCTTACATCATTCTCCTCTCCTCTGTTTTATCCTCACAGCAACCCTGTGAGGTAGGTTAGGTTTAGAGCATGTGAGTGGCCCAAAGTCACCTAGCAAGCTTCCATGGCAGAATGGGTATTCACACCTGGGCTTCCCAGATCCTAGTCCAGCACATATATCACTACATCATACTAGTTCTCTGAAGCTGCTACTATCCAAGGATTCTCAATGAAAGCATTGCATGTTCCAGACAAGCTCCACATTATACCTCCTGTATGGAGAAGATACCCCACAGAAGTTTATTATTAGCAGTCTCCAAGCTGTTACATAATGCTTGGCAAACATGTATGATATCAATGTGTCCAGAAATTAGTGGCAGTCAATGCTGTGATAAAATAAGAACAAATTTCAGCTCTTCTTCTTGTCTTTTCTGGCTTATAGGTTTTCCTTATTGTGGATCTGAAAGCCTTCATAGGGTAGTTTCTATGCCCCCTTTCCCCTGGCCTTCTGAGAGGAAGCCCTTTGGTATGTGAAGAGCTGAGTTCCGTCTCTTAATCTTTAATAAAGAAAAAAATAAATCTTTAAGGGGGGAGTGAAAGTATGCTTCAGGTGCTTGAGAATTAACATCATGGTTGGATGTGTGGAAGCATCTTTAAAAATCCACCCTCAGCCATGAGGTGAACTAGGAAGTCACGAGCATTACTGTTTCTTTTGTCTAACTTCTGTTATCAGAGTAGCCAGGTGGTGAGACTGAAATTAGAATTACAAAGCATGTTGTACACTGAATTGTCACTCCCAACGCTCAACCTGATGCTCCAGTTGCACTTGCAATATACTCCCTGTTGAATTCAAATGATATAATTTTCGTTATAGCAGATCTAAATACGACAAAAGCCAATGTGCTTGACCAACTTTCATTGTTCATTAGTAGAAGGGGGGGAGATACATCAGTATTGTGTTGATTATTGGATTATATTTATTGCACCAAGCTAAGAGGCATCAAGGCTTGGAAGCTGCACCAGAATTAAATATCAGGATCCCAGCTTTGGTCTTGAGGAGGCCACATTGCCCAGAGCTTACCTGTCATTACAACCCATTGCAAACGTTTCAAGCTCTTATTCTGTAGTCATCTTGGCGGGTGGGGGGAATTTCAGGTGCCCCAGTTAATAGAAATTCGGGCTTTCTAAATTGTGAGGAAGACAGAGCCAGCCGTGTTATATCCAAGCACTGTAGAGCCTGTGCATGTCACCCTTTAGGGCACCTTTTGATGAGTCTTCTTTTCTGTAAAGATAAATTACCAAAATGTCCAGGCTGAGTCCCTCAGGAAACAAGCTGCCTAGATTTGATTTCCTCTAAGTAAATGGCCGTAATCTCTTCCTCTGTGTGTGTGTATTTTGGAGCAGTGGCAGTGATTGCTTCATCCCTACTTTCTCGAGGGTCTGCCTCCATCCACTTCACGTCATGCAGACATTAGGGATGAATGAGCCTATGATAAAATGAATTAGATAAGGCAGGCGCACTACTTCTAGGTAGAATTTCAATTGTTCTAGGATAATGAAATGATTATGTGTAAATTCCTAAGCTAAGCTCCAGTCATCACATTTCTTTCATAGTGTGGGTGTTTATGGAGGGAAGGTGGTGTGATATAGTACAGTCTTGTCAGATCTTAGAAGCTAAGCAGGGTCAGCTCTTGGATGGGAGAACACCAAGAAAGACTGCGGAGGAAGGCAGTGGCAAATCACCTTTGCTTCTCGCTTGCCTCGAAAGCCCCTAGATGGGGTTGCCAAAAGTCAGTTGTGACTTGATGGCACTTTCGTATGTACGTGCATGTGATGTCTTCTCTCTTGAAGACTTCTTCGCCTGCAGGAGTGCAGACTTCCAGCATCTTGATAGTAGTAGTTTTGAGCAAAAGGATATCCACCCTTGACGGATAAAGCCATCTTCCCTTTAGGTGCTCATGTGGCCGTGGTCAGCCCTTTCTGGAGATCCCTCTGGGCTAAATGCTGTTGTTATCTGGGATTCTAGGAACTAGTTCTTATTGTTGATTCTTTGCTGAGCCCTTAGCCAGAGTTCAGAATGCCTAGGTGGTATAATTTAGAGCATGGCAAAATGAGAGGGAACCTTTCTCTTTTGTACAAAACTACATTGGTAGTAGAGGCCTTGAAAGGAAGAGACATTTCAGCCTTGCAACCCCATTCCCCCATCATGCATAACCTCACATCCCCTCTGAGTAAGGAACAGACAGCACTGTCAGAATCATCTGGTGGGATTGAAGGGTCTTCTCTCTCTGCTACCTCCCTCTGCTAGCTACCGGCAGCTCTTCCAAGCTTCAGCTGTGCTTCTCCAGATTACTCTAGGGGGAATATTAGCATCCTTTAATAACTCCAGCAGACTTACCAAGGGATTTGTTTTATTAATTTCAAGGCCGAGTACAGCAAATAGGTTACAGCCCCAGCCAATTCACAGAATTTACCAGCTCCTTCTTTGCTTAATCATCACTTCCTCCTCCTTTTCTCTGCACTCGCCTTGTATAGGCTCCTTGCCTTGCTTTTCAGAGGACTATTTACCCCCTGAGCACTCAGAGCTGTGCAGAGTGCATGGCAGAGGTGTACAGGGCTCTCTCCCATGGGAGCTAAGGGCCATTTCATCTCTTGCTGTGAATTCTCAGTATTGGTCTTTGTAGCAGTGGCAAACTGTTCAGAGAATAGCAAGCTCCCCATGCATTTCTTTCAGGTTGGGAGGGGAACGGAAGAGACAGTGCGCAAGAGGTCGTTTTCAAACATCTGATTATGGTATGACGTTGGTTACAGTTCTGATGGAATAATGCAGGGTATTCAGTGTCCCCTGCAATTCACAGTGGGAAGCTCTGAACTTGCAGGATCAGTCAGGAGCTGAGGTTATTGCATAAATGGAAGTGGAGGGTGATGCTGCATTCTTAGAAACAGCAAGGCAACTTTTAATAGAAGAATCTGTTCAAACACTGAATTGTTTTCCAGTGTTCCATTGACTTTCCTATTCACCTTGCTTTCCCCCCTAAAAATTGCTGACCCATTCTAGGAATTATTATTTTTTTACAGTAAATCCAAATGGCTGGTGATGGAAAGTGCTGTCAAGTTGCAGCCAACTCATAGTGACTGTGTAGAGTTTCCAAGACAAGAGATGAATTGCGGTGGTTTGCCATTGCCTGCCTTTCCATAGCAACCCTGGATTTCCTTGCAGGTTTCCTGTCCAAGTACAAACCAGTGTTGACTCTGCTTAGCTTCTGAGATCTGATGAGGTCCAGCCAGCCAGGTCAGGACCAATCCAATGGCTACAGTCTTACTCAAGAACGCCATATCTCAGAAATAAGTTACTCTGCTTTGATAACTATTAAGGATAGAAAAAAGAAAGTAATGACTGAATAATAGTGAAAATGTTACTTAAGGGTTAGAGTGAATGAATTAATATGTTTTAAAAGAAGAATTGACTATGGGATAAGTTTTTATTGTTATTGAATATTGAATGAAACAGTTAGCGGGGTGGAGCATTGCTGGAAGCCAAGAGGGGGGAGGAAGGGGATAATTGAAAAGGATGTATTTAAAAATATTATGAGTTATGGAACGTGTTAATATAGCCTATTAATAAAAGTTTTTATTACAAAAAAAGAACACCATATCTCTTTCACCAAGATTAACATTCACAGTATCATTTTGTAAAACTGTTCTCTAAGGTTGGACATAAACTGATCTTCTTTACTCCTAAACCTGTTGTTGTAAACAATCCCACGGAAAAATAGCAGTAAACCACAACTTCCCTCTTCTGTAAGATGACAGAACAACTAAACTGATCTGTGGACTACTTCTACTGGTAGCTCATTTTATCCACCCCCCCATTTCATTATGCCCAAATAGCTGTGTGTTTGTAGTGTTCTCACACAGTGCTAAAATTGTTTGGAGTCAGGGTTGATGCTAAGGTTGAGTTTCAGTATTTGTGTGTATACATGTATGTCAATGCAGGATAGAGACTATAGGACAGAATACTATACTGATCAATGTAAGCACTAATTTGTTTTCCAGAAGCAAAAAAAGGCACAGACTGTTATGTCCTGAGCTTGGATTGCATCCCTATTGACAGGCTGGTATCCTAAATGGCAATGCCTGATTGGCTACTCTGTGTAGCAGGCCAATCAGGAGACAAGGATTGCACTGGAGGGAAGCAAAGTGATTGGATGTTATCTCTGTAATACCACTGGTTATTAACCTGACTGTGGGCATGGCTATGCTAGCCCCCATGGTTTAAATAAGAGCCTGTTGCTCTATGTTTCATTTTCTATTCTGAGCTGTTGAATCACTTATTAAAAGCTGAATCACTTTTGTTGAGAACTGCCTAAGTGTCATACTTATCAGTGGCGATGAGGATGGGATATAGTGGGTAGGCAGCCCTGCTGAATACCGACACAACGGCAGACAAAGTGGGACCAAGCGAGGTTCCAATACCAGCAGAACAGCACCTTGCCAACCCACCGGCAGAACCGGTGAAGGGGATGGCAGCCAGCGCCAAATTAGAGGTGTTCAAACCAAGCCTGGAAGATTGGGAATTGTACATAACATGGTTCGAATGTCACATAAAGGCACACCAAATCAAGGAAGACGCCACGAAATGAGTGGTCCTAATGAGTTCCTGCGGCCGAGCAGTGTTTGAGATAGCACAGTCCCTGTTCACGCTGACCGACATCCTGATGGTGTCATTGGCGGACTTAAAAACAAAGCTGAAAAATCACTATGCGCCTAGTCTGTCCGAAATTGCGTGCTGTCACGCATTCTATAAACAGGACCAGAAGGTCGGAGAATCGATCACAGAATTTGTCACTGAGCTGTGGAAAGCTGCCCGCACGTGTGGATTCTCTGACCTAGAGATGGCTTTGAGGGACCAGTTGGTGTGTGGCCTACAAGACGACTGTCTACAGCAGTGGCTATTTGCCAAAGCTGAACTCACCTACATGACCACTTATGCAGAGGCTATAGCCACAGAAGCTGCTGAGCAGTCCACCCGGGAGGTCCAGCAAGCCACCGGACCATCACAACCAAAGGTCGAGAAGGCCGTTCACCATGAATTGACATCCAATTCCAAGGCAGATGGCGAGGATGTTCATCAGATGCAGAGAGTGCAGCCGCAGTGGACCACAAGGAAAGCAACACAGAGGCTGACATGCGCAGGTTGTGGCGGCAATCACGAGCAAGACCAGTGCTGGGCATGTGACCTAAGGTGCCGAAACTGTCAAAAGTGGGGCCATCTGGCCAGAGTCTGCAAGGCTACAGGACCGAATAAGTCCCCTCAGTCATCACCTGGAATGCCAAGGAGAGAGCAAGATGCCAGAGCATGGAGGCAAGCAGAGTGCAATGTGACCACCAGCCGTTCCAGCCCAACTACCGTCCTGAGCACCCAAAATAGTGCCAAGAAGAAGACCCATGTTAGACGGAGTGCCATGTGAGATGGAAGTCGACTCGGGATTGGCATTGACCATCATCTCCATGGAAACATTCCATTGTTTGTTCCCTCACAGGAGCCGCTGCCAGTTAGCACCCAGTGGGGTGCATCTTTCAGATTTCCAGGGGCGGCGCATACCTGTGGCTGGGGAAGGCACTTTCGAGGTACAATTTAGGGGACCCTAGGTCTCCAAGTGGCTGAGGGGTGGAGGTCAGTCTGCTTGGGTTACACTGGTTTGAGGCTCTGGGAATCACTGTGTCTGGGATCGACGACATTGGTGGGAATAAATTGAGTTCGTTGTATGCTGAGTTCCCAGAAGTGTTTGACGGGACCCTTGGGAAGTATACAGGTCTGCCAGTCACATTTGAGTTAGATCCCTCAGTAGCGCCCATTAGGTTGAGGTACAGAACTGTGCCGCTTGCCCTCAAACTGAAAATTGAGGCGGAACTCGACAAGTTGGTGGCTCAGGGGTTTTTAGAGCCTGTGCCTTATGCTAAATGGGAAACACCCATTGTAACACCCATCAAACCAGATGGTTCGGTCAGGATCTGTGCTGACTATAAATATACTTTGAACAAAGCTTTGCAACTGCACTCTTACCCCATTCCTATTATAAGCCACATATTGGCTTTGCTGAAGGGGGGACGACTGTTTGCAAAGCTAGACCTGGCACAAGCATATCAGCAGTTGCCCATGGACCCCAAGGCAGCAAAGGCACAGACAATTGTGACCCATCGCGGGGCATTCAGGGTCAATCGCTTACAATTTGGAGTCAATGCAGCTCCTGGTATTTTCCAGAGTTTAATGGAGGGGTTACTCAGGGATCTACCAGGGGTGGTGCCTTATTTTGATGACGTGCTGGTTGCTGGCACCGATGAGGAAGAACTGGCAGATCGTCTGAGGGGTGTGCTGGGCTGATTCCAAGTGGCTGGATTAAAGATCAAAAAACAAAAATGCCAGTTCAGGGTTGCACAGGTTGAATTTCTGGGGTTTCTGATTGATGAACAAGGTGTGCACCCCACAAAAAGCAAGGTTGCTGCCATCCAACGAGCGCCAAAGCCCAAAACAAAAAAAGAGCTGCAGTCATTCTTGGGCATCATGAATTTTTACCATACCTTCTTACCCCACAAGGCGTTGGTGGCAGAACCGTTACACAAACTTCTTGAAGGCAATGGGACATGAGGACACCTTGAGCCGGTGTCCCATTCTGGGACCTGCCATGGACCCTGCTCCCGCCTATGAGGTAATGGTCCTGGAAGAACTATCACAGTCACCATGCCTCGGACATTGCCGCCAAATCGGCAAAGGACTCCACAATCGCCCGAGTGCTGAATTGTGTGTAGAGAGGGTGGCCAATGGGTCATTTGCTGCCAGAATTTAAAGCGTATTGTTTGCGCCAAAAAGAACTTTCTGTTCATAAAGGATGTCTATTGTGGGGAAACAGGGTGGTAGTGCCTCCACCCTTATGGGAAAGGGTCTTGGAGGCTCTGCACAAGGGTCATCCGGGCATGGTGAAAATGAAAGCTCTGGCCCAGAGCTATGTCTGGTGGCCCACGATTGACCACAACATTGAGGAGTGGGTAAAGGTCTGCAACGAGTGTCAGCTGTCCAGACCTGATCCCCCTCATGCTCCTCTGCACCCTTGGGAAACCCCACACAGACCATGGTCCAGAATCCATGTGGACTTTGCTGGCCCATTTCATGGGGAGGTTTTCTTAATTGTAGTGGATGCTTATTCCAAATGGCTTGAGGTACTCCCAGTGAGCAAAATGATCACAGGGGCAGTCATAAAAGCACTGCGGAAGCTTTTTTTCACACATGGGCCGCCGGACACATTAGTTTCTGATAACGGGCCTCAATTTGTGTCGGCAGAATTTGAGAAGTTCATGCAGGACAATGTAATTAGACACATTACATCTGCGCCATTCCATCCTGCAATGAACGGGCAGGCAGAGAGAATTATTTGAACAACAAAAGAGGCTCTGGGGAGAATGACTCAGGGGGACTGGAGTCAAAAGGTGGCATAATTTCTCCTCTATCAGCACATTACACCACACTCTGCTACAGGGAGGAGTCCTGCAGAGTTATTAATGGGTTGCCGCCTCACCACTCTCCTTGACAGACTCCACCCCGATCTAACCACAGGTTGACCAGCCCAGAGGGAGTACAGGAAAACTCCTAGGTCCTTTAAGGCAGAAGACTTAGTGTTCACCTGGAACAATGGGGAGGTATACCTCTGGCTTCCGGGTGTTATCACTGAAGTGGCTGGAATGCTATCGTATGTGGTGCAGATAGAAGATGGTCAACAACCTAGGTGCCACATCGACCAGCTTTGCCAGCGATGGTCCACCCCAGACCGATAAGCAGAGAGCCCAACTGCCAGACCAGTTTCTCTAGAGGTAGAGGTAGAGGTGGGTGAAACTCCTCAGGTCACCGAAGCTAGGGAGGTAGCTCCGACCAGACAAGGGACAGAATCCAAGGTGCCTGAACAGGCAAGTAGTAGTCTGCAGATTACTAGTGAGGAGCAGACACCCCCGACAGAGACCCTGAGTCGGTCTCAACGGTCTAGGCAAAGGCCGGCTTATTTGAAGGACTACATCTGTTCTGAGATAGTCCATTCATAGGGTGGAGGGATGTTATGTCCTGAGCTTGGATTGCATCCCCATTGACAGGCTGGTATCCTAAATGGCAATGCCTGATTCACTACTCTGTGTAGCAGGCCAGTCAGGAGACAAGAATTGTGCTGGAGGGAAGCAAAGTGATTGGATGTTATCTCTGTAATACCATTGGTTATTAACCTGACTATGGGCGTGGCTATACTAGCCCGCACGGTTTAAATAAGAGTCAGTTGCCTTATGTTTCGTTGTCTATTCTGAGCTGTTGAATCACTTATTAAAAGCTGAATCACTTTTCTTGAGAACTGCCTAAGTGTCATATTTATCACAGACAGTGTGTCATTTTGGCTGAGCAGTGTTCCTAAACTAACTAGCTGCAGTAAGGTAAAAAGGGATTTTTTTTTTTACTTCACATTTTTCAGTGGATTCTTTCCCAAAATATCAGCCAGAATGTCTGAGGTGTGCTGTTTGGTAGTAAGTCTTCTCTTTACTGCACAACCTGATGTCTCCTCTTTCCTGCTTACACCTGTTATTTGAAATGTTTCCCATTGAAACTCACAGAGTAACCCGAGACCAGTCTAGGTAGGTGTAGCTAAAGGGATCAAGTGACTGGTAATTGGAGAGGAAGCCTTTCACTGCTAGATGAATGGCTCCCTTTCGTCTTGGGTTGTTCCCATCTGACGGCTGTTCAGAGGCTGGACTTGGTAGAGTCACAGTGGTCTCTGTTACCAGCAAGACAGGTGTCTACCACAGAGTCTAGAGAGGATGAGGCCTAAGTCTGTGGTGGAAAATGAAGAGGCCCACAATACCTTTAGAGGGTGCCCCCTTCAGCTTTGCTTTGCCAAGACACATAGGGTTGCCAACTCCAGGTAGGTAAACACCTGGTGATTTCGGAGGTGGAGCCTGTGGAGGGGAGGGGTTTGGAGAGGGATGGGACCTCAGAGGAGTATAATGCCAAGGAGTCCACCTTGTAAAACAGCCATTTTCTCCAAGGGACCTGATCTTTTTCACCTGGAGATAAGTTCTAATTCTGGGTGATCTCTAGGTCCCACCTGGAGGTTGGCAACCTTCACTAAGAGGGCTAGTGACCTGTTATAGGATTGCCCTAGGAGCTAACTGTCTTTATGCCACTCAAACAAAAGCCTTCTTTCTCCAGGGCTGTCAGTTCAGCATCTTTTATCATTGACAAAACTCACATAAAATATTAAAATAAAATGCCCCAGACGTTTCTCACTACAGGCACGACAATGATCTGAGCTACAATATCATCTGTTCCTTCTCATCTCTCTTGATCTTCCTGTTTCCTTTTCCACCCTGCCCAGGTGGTGAACGCTGCACATGGATGACAAAGGCAGTCGCCCCGCTGATCTCTGTTTCTGCACAGCTATTAGCATCAAAGAACTAAAGCAAACAGCCTTGGCTTGCCGCTCAGCACTCTACAAAGCCACTGTAAACGAGCCCTTGTGTATAGGACAAAGGGAATCCAGCCATTTCTTTGTGTCAGGAGACTTACCTCACTGTTTATGAAGGGTTATGAGCTAGTGAAGGGGATAACCTCTACACAGAAGGAGAGGCCTGTGATAGCTAAGAGTTGTGCAAGGGATGTAGAATCTGTAGTACGTTCCTAGCAGTGTTCCCTCTAAGCTGAGTTAGTGTTGAGCTTCCAGCTCACACATTTTTATCTTAGCTCAGGAAGAATGGCTCCAGAGCTAACTAATTTATGCAGTAGCCACATCACTCGCTCACAACTTTAATGCTGGTAGCTCACAAAGTAGAATTTTTGCTCACAAGACTCCACAGCTTAGAGGGAACTTTGGTTCCTAGTATTGTATAACAAGCCTTTAGGCCAAGATGACAGTTGCAAAGTTGATGAGCAGAATTCAGGGACTTGCTGGGACATAAAAAGGAGTGGGAGGTTAGAGAGTAACTGTTCCCAGATGTGTGTAATAGAGCCCCAGCACCACTGTTAAAAGTACCTTCAGGAGGAGGAATTTGGAGTGTGGTGGTGGTGAAGGAGAGAGGATGCTTAGCCTCATCTGTCACTTTTTCTTGTGCAAATTGTAGCCCGAGGAAGCAGCCCAGTGTGTGGGTGAATATGCTCAATATATGTACATGATCTGAAGTAAGGTTTTGCTATCCAGAGGGGTTCATTGATTAACTAGCATGCTGGAGTAGGGGTTGGGGGACCACCCAGGGTTCAAATCGCCACATCATCATGGAAGTCACAGGGTGGTCTTGGGCCACAGTCCATAACTCAGCCTTATGTACCTTACAGGGTTGTTATGAGGATGCAGTGGGTGGGAGAGGACCACGTTCCTTCTAGGGATAAAAAATGTAATATAGCAAAGAAAGGATTACGCCCCCCCCCCGATTCTTGTGCTTCTTAGCTTCAAATAAACTCCTTCTGAAGTAGCCTTCAGACTCAACAACTTTTGGGCTTATATATGAGACAAGGGAGCAAAGCCCGTTGTGGTGGAAGACAACGGACCCTAGAAAGAAAGGGAGGGAGGGTGGAAGGGAGAGAGGGTTGGAGAAAGGAAGGAAGAAAGGAAAGGGGGAAAGGAAGGGAAGAGGGGTGGAACGGGCTTCTCTAGGCCTACTGGGTCCATAGAAGGGACAGAGGATGGGGGGGCGGGCAGAACAGGCTTCTCTGGGCCTACTGGGTGATGATCTCCTCCTCCTCCTCCTTTTATCATCTCATCTTCTGCTCAGTGCCATCTGAAGCAGAATTGCACCCTTTGAAGTCTATTGAAGTCATTGAGCTCAGAAAACTGTAACTGCATAGGGTGGTACTGCCAGTGTTGTTGCTCTCTGACAACATTTAATTAACTGCTGTGTAGTGAGCATTAATCCAACAAGTTCATCAGGCACAGATCACAAAATGAGTACTTATTTGACTTGAACTCACTCTGTCCAGTCCCATTCCACTCCTTTTTCATTTTAAGAGTGCCAGCAGAGTAAAAGTTTTAAGTTAATTAGCAGTCATCTGACTGATTGATAATTAAAATCTGTATTTGTCTCTTGGTGCTATCTGATAACAAAGACAATTAGTACCTCTTGACTAAGTAATGTAAATAAATCATTTTCTTGTTTCAGCAGTCCTCTTGAACAAATTGCCCAAATTAAGAGTGCATAGATTGTACTCAGCTATGTTGCAGCAAATAGTCTTTACCAATAGTTGCAGGCAGACTATGGGGCTGGATGGGCACCTCCCTCTACTCTTCCTTATACAGAAGGCATTGCAAGTGTAGCCATATACCAGCAAGCAAAGTGACCCTGTTACCAGTACCCTGACGTGGGGATTCAGGGGCTCGCCCTTCAATGGTTTGCCTCTTTTCTCCAAGGTCGGGGACAAAGGGTGGCGATAGGGGATTGGCGGTCCTAGAGGCACCCTCTTGAGTGTGGAGTGCCTCAGGGGGCGGTGCTGTCCCTGATGTTTTTCAACATCTACATGCGCCCCCTTGCCCAGATTGCCCGGAGTTGTGGGCTTGGGTGCCATCAATATGTGGATGACACCCAGCTCTATCTGATGTTGGGCAGCCAGTTGGACTCCACCCTGGATGACCTGCATTGGGCGTTACAGGCTGTGGCTGGTTGGCTCAAGCTGAGCCGGTTGAAACTAAACCTGGCAAAGACAGAGGTCCTGGGTCTGAGTCAGATTGGTTCAGGGTCGGGGCTCCCTCTCCTGACCTTCGACAGGGCGCCTTTGGTGCCAGCGTCGGAGGTTAGGAGTTTGGGTGTGCTCCTGGATTCCTCCTTAACGATGGAGGCCCAGGTGGCAGCCACTGCCACCTTTTACCATCTTTGGCTGGCTCAGCAGTTGGTCCCTTTCTTCGACCATGATGATCTGGCCACAGTGATCCATGCGATGGTTACCTCGAGGCTAGATTACTGTAATGCTCTCTACATGGGGCTGCCTTTGTTGCAAATCCAGAAGATGCAGCTAGTGCAGAACGCTGCAGCCAGGCTGCTGATGGGCCTCTCTAGGAGGAACCACATCCGGCCTGTGCTGAAAGCGCTGCACTGGCTGCCAATGGTGTACCAGATTCTCTTCAAAGTGCTGGTTCTTACCTTTAAAGCTCTATATGACCAGGATTCAGCTTACCTAAAGGACCGCCTTTCCCCACACGTTCCCCAAAGGACACTATCGTTGGGGAGTCAAAATCTCCTGGTAATTCCAGGCCCCAGGAACATCAAACTTGTGGTTGCCAGGGCCTTTTCGGTGGCGGCTCCTACCTGGTGGAATGAGCTCCCGGAGGAGATCCGGGCCTTGTGGGACCTTGGGCAGTTCCGCAGGGCCTGTAAGACAGAGTTCTTCCACCGGGCTTTTGAGTAGGAGCTGCCACCACCACCACTTTTTACCATCACTATTTTCCACCATCGCTTCCCTACCACCATTGTGTAGGCTTTGTCGGGGTGTGAGACATCCCTGGATGAAGATGAAGATGGGATGGTGAACCATGGGGTGGTATGTTGCTGGACTGAAATTAACAACTTTTCTTAGAAACCCATCTTTGAGAGTATTGACATTGAGAGCATCAACACTTTAGTATATTGTTTCATTCTGTTTTATTTGTTTTAACTGTGGCATTTATGCCTCTTTGTTAGCTGCCCTGAGTCTCAGGGGAGGGCGGGATATAAATTAAAAAATAAATAAATAAAATAAATAAATAAGTCTCTCTGGACCTAATTGTTCCTGGTTGCCAATCCTGAACATCCCTTGAATTAGAACAAACACATGAAAATGAAACTGACTCACACATATTTTATGTGATACAAGCCAGATACAGGTGAGATGGCAGCTTGCAACCTCTTAGGGTACCATTGAAATGTGGGGTTGGTATAGAATGAGGCTACAAGCTTCCATCTCACCAGTTATCTGTGATATGTCAGGACATGAGTATCAATACTCACCATTAGGAATTCTGACTCTATTGTGGCTTTAACAACCTCAGCTGATAAATCTGAATCCACCCATGGCTTTCCAGCATGATTTCTTCTAACCTTCATCTAGTCTGAACTCATTTGTGTGCATGCTGATGCCTTCCACATCTTCTTATTTTCCTGGTCCTTATCTCTGTTGTTTCCCTGCCCTCAATAATATATATTTAATTTATTCACTTAAAACATTTATGTCCTGCACTTTCAGCTATCACTCAGAGTGGCTACCAGTCTCTGACTGTAAATTCAGAGTAAACTATAAATATCAGAGAACCAGTCATAAGACCCAGCAATAATAGACCATGTATCAGAACCTGCTTGAGACTAGAGTCCAGCATAGAGTTGCCAGCTGTGGTTGGTGAATATCTGAAGACTTGGGAGGTAGAGCCTGAGAAGGGCAGGGTTTGTTGAGAGGAGGGACTTCAATAAGGTATAATGCCATTGACCCCACCTTCCAAAGCAGCCATTTTCTCCAGGTGAACTGATCTCTGTCACCTGGAGATCAGTCATAATAGCAGGAGATCTCCAGCCACCACCTGGGGGTTGGGAACCCTAGTCTATGCAGATGGTTTCTGAGAAGCAGCAACAGATTAAAGCCTGGGAGAGGCAGGAAAACAAATGCATGGGATAATTTTAAAAACTCAACAAGAGTGGTGCCAGGTGAACAACAGTGAGAGAGGGAATTCTATAACCAAGGAGCTGCAATTAAAAAGGCCATGTCTTTTTTGGCTCATCTAGTTTACCTCTGAGTTCACATAGAACAGAATCAGATCTTAACTAGTAGCTCGTTATGTGCTGCTAAATAGCCTCCCTCTATTGATAGATTCATTCTTCTTTGCTTAGCAGTCTGGTATCTTTCATGCATCGTAAAACTATGAAGTCTATTGCACAGTGCCTTTACTGTTCATAAAATATACAGTTCATGGGTCCCACGCTCCTCAGGCTCTACCCCCCACATCTCCAGGTATATTCCAACCCAGAGCTGGCAACCCTACAGCTAAGTAGGCCTACTCACAATAATTAGCAGTGTCTTCCGTCATCTGTTGACCAAACATTATTTGGGTTATTTATAGAATCTGGTTGTTCGCTGTGAAGGAAAATGGATATTATTATATGCCTACAGTATTGATCTGATGACCTGCATATAAAATGACCATGATCCTGAAGACCACAAAAGTCCAAGGTTGCCATTGCTAGCTAAGGAAAAGCAAGTTACACAGAGTTTTTGTTATTGTTGCTGAGGAGGAATGCTCTTTTTCCAGGGTTGCAGTCATATGCAGCATAGGCTTCTTTGACTCACAGAAAATAGAAAAGGTCATCCTCTCTAAAAAGGCATACCTATAGAATTGATCATTGCCATTTTAAACTCCATGCTTTGTAATTCTAATTTCAGCAGCAGTCTCTTGGCTGGCCTGGCACTGCCTCGCCTTGCAGGCTGATGGTCAGCCCCTGGCCTGTGGCACACTTGGCAGCCTGCTGCTGTAGCTGCACCCACCCACTAAGCATCCAGCAAAGGCCACGAAAGAGACCTGATGGCTGGGGATGGGGGAACTGCAAATGCAAAGGTGGCGGAGCCCAGGATGCCCCACCGCTGGCCTATGGCCCTGTTGATAGATGCAATTTTCAGGGTCTTATGGATAATGATCCAATAGACACCTGTGAGAGTCCTTGTAGGAACTGCTTAGTCATTGTTAATAGGTATTCTGTTAGTCATCCCTTAAGCTCACTTGAATAAGTAGTGTGGGTAATGAATGCATTTGTATTTATGAGTAGTATATAACCATATGTCTATACAAATAGTCAGTGCGTATTTTTTTCTTTTTAAAAAGTACAAGAAGGGAGGGGGGCTCAAAATCCAGTAACTAATAAAAGGGGGAAGGAAAAAAAGCATACAAACAAAAATATAACAAAAGTGGTGGCAGATCTTCACATACATTTCTATAAAAGATTTCCAAGTATTTTAAAGTAAGTCCATCTGCAATTGTTGTCTATATGCCATGCATTCAAATATTGATAAGAGCTGTAAAGTCCCCAATCTATAGATTTACGGGAGTGGGCATTTATCTCTCCAGTGTTGTAATACAAGTCTTAGTTGTAGAAAGGGCACAGAGGGTTCATTTTCCTTGACTATTGGATAACCTCCAAGAGAGGCAGATAGTTTAAAAGTACCTAAGCATCCTCCAAAAGCAATAAACATTCTAATATAGAATTGATATGAGTAATAAAATCCTCCCAGAAAAAACAAATTACTGGACATACCCAAAGCATATGTTTATGTGACGTGTCCTGTGAGTTGCAACACCAACAATTAGATACTTTACTCAGTCTGTTACTAAAGAGTCACTTTGGTATCCAGTATATCCTAAACCTATTTTTTTTTTTTTGCTGAATAACTTGCAGCTTAAGATCCATAGAGAGAGCAATTATAACCTTTAAAGCCATATCCCATTGCTTTGGCAAAATAGGGCAATCTACCTCCTTATTCCATTTGTTCCTGAAACTCTGCATCTCATATTTATTAATTGGCATCAAATATTTATAAACAAATATTGTAAGTTTTGTTTTCTGCATCAATTCAATTAGTGTTTCCAGAATCAAAGGGGCCTCTGAGACTCTTAATGCCACAGGGCTGTATTTAGATACCAACAGATTTACAATTGTAAATGTTGCCATTCAACAGAAGTTGACAAGTTGTATCTAGACTTCAGCTTAGAAAATGACAAAAACTCATCATCATAATCTATCAGCTGGTCCAACATAAAAATCCCCCTATCGGTCCAAGCCTTCCATAAAAAAGAGTTCTTCTCAATTTTGTAGCTTTGCATTGGCCCCTAATGTTAATTTATCTATGTGAAAAACTGATATTTTTGTGACTTTATGCACCATAGTTCTCTAACTGCAGAAATTGCAGGAGGAACAGTGTCAACTCTAGCATAAGTAGACGCTAATGCATTCTGCTTAGAGAGGGGCACCAGCCAAGAAGCCTCTGAAAGAGCCCAAGGTGGATAGTCCAACTGCAAGGAGTAATCCCAGTAAGTACTACAAGTTAACAAATATGCTTCATGATACAAACTTAAGATCAGGGAGTTCAAATCCTGCTTCATTAAATTGGAGTTGCATCCTCTTTAATGAAATCTGAGGTGGTAAGGAACCCAACATAAATTTCCAAAACAAAGTATTAATTTTATAAATATGTTTACAAGGTATATGAAAAAGAATTTCATATAAAATATAAATACTCCTAGGTATACTATTCATTTTGAGTTTATTTACTTTGCCTCATAAAGAGAAGGTTGCCTATCTGTCCAAATCCAGTGATGTATCAGCAACTAGCTTGTTAACCTTTATCATAGTCATAAGCATAATGTCTCTGGCACTAGTCAGTGTGTAAATGTGATATAGGACATGCAAAATCTCTACACATGCTACCAAGAAGGATTGTTGAAGTACCATCATCCAGTGACAACATTTGAATAAGGCTCATATTCATTGAATGTTGAAGACTGCATTGGCCAGTTTTTGGCTATTTTGGCTGGACATGTGATTACTAGTTCTGAATGTGGTAAGGGGTTGTAGTTATATGCTGATCTGAGACAAAATGCATGTAGCAACACTCTGAGGTATTTGGTGGCACCCTGGAAGGAAAATAAAAGTATCTATTCAAGTTCACTTCTAATACTGAGCTACTGACCAGCTTTATTTGTGAGATCTGAGATGATTTTGACAGGTGTGCTATGGTAAATGTAAATATCTGGGATGACTAAACTAGCAAGAACAAAAAAAGAGAAATGTATGTCTTTATTTGCTTACTTGATTTTTGTATCCACCTTTTCAGTTGGATTCACTGAAGTGGTTTACAATATTCAGAAAATGCAACATTCCAATTTAGAAGCAGATAACTTTCTCCTCCCCTTTCCATGGGCTATGTTGACTGAAACAGCTGTGTTGCAGTGTTACTCTAGATTATAAACTTAATCAAATTTTCATTTGACAGGAGACCCTCATAATTTTTTCTGTTTGTTTCCTTAAACATACTTTTCAGGGTTAATTTGATCACATGGCAGAGCTCTTGCATTGTGTGTGGGGAAAATGTATGGGATGGTGTTTGAATTGCATCTATAGATCTGAACATACAAAACTGCATTTTACCAAGTCATACCATTTGTCCAATGCCCAGTTTTTAGTCTGGGATCCTTCTGTATGTGAAGCATACGCTGAAGTATGGTCACTTCCTGGTGAAAGATGACCTATAGAAACACCAACAAACTGAATATTGTCTGCAGTGAAGGATGGTCAAAGGGAACAGTAGTCAGAAGAAGTGAAAGAGCTAGTTTTCCCCCTAGCTCTTTGGGACTGAATTTGGAGCCCAGCAACTGGTCATAAATTCATGTGAACCCTTTCTGAAAGGGGAGCTGATGCCTCTCTTTCCCCACTGTAACTTGAATGTTCTTGAATTTATGTGAATGAAAGTATCCTGCTGCAGGGGCAATGTTATTTTTTGCTTGTCTGAAACAGTGTGTGAAATGAAACAGCACCAATTATTCTTCTTGCAGGAGCTGACTTAGCCTGGGTCTATCTGATTCCGGAACCTCTCTTTCTCTCCAGACAGATATGACATCAGATTTATTTCACATGCACAGCGGAGGAGGAGCCAAAGCCCTTTTCCCTTGCATGGGTGGGATTCTTGCTATAGATGGGTGACTTTCAAGCAAACTTGGTTTTGCATGAAATTGATTTCCATGCAAAGAAGCTTAGCTGCTTGTTGATGCATGCATGTGTCTAATACTTTTTTTCTTTCTCTTTCTCTCTTTCTCTCTCCTTTCCTGCTTCCTATGAAAATGCTTCATCAGATGCCAATCGTGTTCCAGGTGAGTGTTCTGTTTGCTAGAGTGGAAGGTTGCCCTTTTAAGGACAAGGGTGAAAATGAGTAAGAATTCCAACTGTGGGAGCTTGAAATAAACACTCGAGGTGGGGATGGGGAAGGACCAGATTACATGAGTGGTGTCTTCAGGTGCCATATAATGTCTTTTTTTGAGAATGTGGAAAATAAAATGGTAAAGCAAACTGTGCTGCAAAATGCTATGTAAATAATGAATAAGAAGAATGCATCACGTTAACTTGTTTTTCAGATTATATTTTCAGGTATTGTCCCAAAAGCAAAGGGCTAATGTGCCTATGTTTCTACTACCATAGTGTGAATATGACATCATAAAAAGACATTTTATCTGAAATATTTAAGAGCTGAAAAACTAAACTGATAGAAGAAGTTGAAAGAATTTTTCTTACCATTTTTTTTTAAACTTTACCATCCCAAAATATTGCTTGGAGAGCATAGTATAAAGGCTTATTTGCTTATATCAGGAGAATGAATGAACAAATTTTATTCTCCTAAATTCTGTATTTCTCAGCTCCAAGGAAATATTCATCCACAGAGAATGCTCCTTTCCTGTTCTTTGTCCAGTGTTTTACTACTGTCAAAGGTAGCCTTCACTTGCAAGGGGGCAGACTGAACAAAGTGCATAAATAAAATGTTGGTTTGTGGGCCACAGAAAACTCACAGCCAAAGGTGATCATCCACCTCTAAGAGATAAAGGGCCAGACTAGACGTTACATACACACGTATATAATCTTCATTTTTTTTAATAAAGAGAAAATCAGCCTTCCAGGGCTGCAATAAACAAATAACAGGGTGCTTAACCCCTTCCCTCCTGGTTGTTTTTTGATTGAAATTCCCTCAGCTATTCCCTCAGTGGAAATTGTGTGGAGGAAATTTCAATCAATCACGTGGCTATCAGTGAAAAAGTAAGCACCCTCCTCTCCACCATTCTTTACTCATGATTGGAGTGTCCAGGATTGTTTTTCTTCTTTAAAAAAGTGGGCAGAAAGATGTACGGATCAGCATTGACTCTATATATGTCAATAAGTACAGTTTCTACTACTGGCTTCAGACATTGTCTGTACAACTTCTTTTATGCTGTTGGCTATAAATGAATTGCCTACACACACACACACGTGCACATGACACCTTTCTATCCCAATGACCATTTGACAGTTTATAAAATATATTTATGCCCATCCAATCAATTTATGAAAATCAATATATTTATTAAAATATTTATACCCTGTCTTTTTTCTTAACTTAAATATAGGGTTGCCAACTTCAGGTTGAGAATTTCCTGGAATTTTGGGAAGGGGAGGGATATCACCATGTATAATATAGGGTTGTGAGGTCCCTTTTACCCACTGGCAGGGGGATGGGGGGACATTCCAGGAGTGGGAAGTGACATCACTCCCCCTTCCCCCTGAAACAGTGACATCACATGCAGTGTGCCTGTGTTACTCGGAAATGATGTTGACACATCGGCGATATCAGGGGCAGTGCTCTGGATTTTGGCCAAAGCTCTATGGTAAAATTGGCATCAAACCATAGAGTTTTGCCCAACATTCAGAGCGTCACCCCCCAATGCCAATAATGTACAAATGTCACTTTGGGGTGACTTAGGCACATTGTGAGCAACATTGCTGGGGAGGATTCCCTCCCACCGGCCAGCTGGTTGGTGGCAGGCAGGAGCCCACAAAATTGGGGGATCCCCCACCCCCAGTGGGCAAATGGTAACCCTAGTATAATATCATGGTGTCTACCCTCCAAAGCAGTCATTTTCTCCAAGGGAACTGATCTCTGTTCTGGAGATCAGTAGTAACTGAAGTTACCAATCACAACTTGGGAAATTCCTAGAGATTTAGGGGTGGAGCCCGGAGATCAGTTGTAATTCTGGGAGCTCTTCAGCTGCTATCTGGAGATTGGCAACCCGAGTCAGTATTTCTGGGAGATATTCAGGCCCTACCTGGAGTTGGCAACCCTGCTCAAGTAGCTATTAAATAATTATAGAGTAAAAGCAAATAAAAACTCCAAATATCTGCCCCCAATTCAAGAGCCTGCTCTTCTCACCCCATCAGAGCTTTTGTCCATTGCTCACTGTATCTCTCTTTATGGCCATCAATTAAAGGGCTATACATTCTTTCACCACATGGTGATAAAAGAGGCCATGGCATATTTTATACTTCTTTGACATGATTTTGAAGGAGTGATTCTTATCAATCATGACACCAGTATCTTTGCTGAGTAATTTTTGCCTAAGCAAGCCACAAATCCATTTGAAATATGAAGTGGATCCTCTGTCCCATGACTGGGATACTATCTACACAGAAATCTCATGGAAAAGCTGTAAAGTAACAATCTCCTGCACAAAGATTAGGGCTTGCTGAATCATGGGGAAGAGTTTGGCAGCAGTGTTGAAACTTTGTGAAGATGCATGACAAACATTTGTCAGCACAGCTGGTACTGAAGGAGGAGTTATAAAATTTCCCAAAGGTACCAATGCCTAAATTTGGCTCACTTTGGCACCCACTTCACAATCATTCTCACTCAGAAGCACCTGCCTATTTCAAGACATTCTTGTTACCACTGCAGTTTACTTATCTTAATTGGTACACATTGGCCTCTGGATTTCTGTCTCATAAAAGCTGTTTCTTAGGTCACTGACGCACAAGTTGTGTGGCCTGTCTTGCATGCTATTGAGAAGTGGTTTTATTTTCTGGCTTCCTCAGAGCATTGGGGGTGCTCCAGTGAACTTCTAAGGTTCTCCCTGTCCTTTCTGTGGCCTTTCCAAATATAGTAGTGTAGGAATAACCAGCATCAGTATTCTGAGGGACCACTTTATCCTCTAGGTAATGGTTTGGTAGCCAGAGGGTGTATTTTGCCTGATTTACCAAACCCTGTTTAAATGCACATGTCCTATAATAAAGCTGGGTATCTAACACTCATCTAACCCACATGTATTGTATGGTAACTGCCCCATTTTTAAACTGTGTATGGAATAAAATGTGGAATAGCTTTAACACACATCCTGAGAACATTTTGCTTTTGCTTAGAGCTGCCAGGAAAAAAAAATAAAAGTACCAACAGCCCTGCCCCTCCCTACTATACCCTATTGAGATGCAGAAAGGTGCCTCAGGCCACTTCTAAGAGTCCAGTTTTAATAGCCCACTGTTTGTAAGACAATTTGGGGGTGTTATGTGTCAGTGGAGCTATTTATTCACAGGCAGCAGGAGGACTGCAAAGCACTCTTTGATTAGTTTTACTTGCCAAGTGGATGGGCTAGAACTAAAATATCCAGTTGTACAAGTTCCCTGTGAACTGCTTGGCTGTGACTGTCACAAAACGCAGTCCTTCCAAGTACCTCTGTGGTCAAGGGCTCCCAAATATGGTGAAATGGGATTTGCTTTGAATGAACTGCTTATGTTCATGACAGCTCTCTTGTTTTGTGAGATTCACCTTCCTGTTAATTTGGAAACCACCTGAGTGGTTGCCAGTTGTGGTGCTTCTGTCCTTTTCATGATCTGCTTGAAATGTCAGTTCAGTTTGGCTACATTGATTTTGCTCCAAATCACAGCCAACCTTCCATACACAGGAGGCATCCAAAGTTAGTTTATAGAGGAAGACCCTGAAGATTACTAGTCTGTTTAGGATCCCTTTGCCGCTGACTTACCATGAAAATATCGTGGTCAAATTTCTTGTATTCTTATCCTTTGTAGCTAATGCCATGTTACATTTAAGCCCAAGTGCTGATCCCTCATTAAAAGAGTCCTTGAGTGTGAAGAAGTGATAGGTGAAGAAGGGTAGTGAACCCTTTCCATTTTCTTCCTTTGTTTCCAAATTTTCCTTCCCAAGCAGTTACCATCATACGGTTTTAAATGAAGGGTTGCAAGGGCTACACTCTCTTATCAAACTGACTCAAGGAACTGCCTTTAAATTCCAAAAGGAATTTAAAATTTCCTACAGGAAATCTGCCTTCTTTCTCACCTGAAGTAGCAGGATCTTTAATGGGATGGCAGCAGTGATAGCTTTTGAAAGTTGAAACAATTAAGTCCATGCTTTCCCCCCTGATGTTCTTTTGAATAAATTTGTCACTGAATGTTGCCTAATGAAAAATGTTCCGGTGAATTTAGAGATTTCTTTTGCCGCAGAAGATTCAAGGAACTTGAAAGGAGGTGAAAACTTTAATGATACCTTCTAGTTGGGGCCGGGAGTCCTGCACATTCATCTGTGGGATCTACAGAAGTCAATGCTGCTGGGAGTGTCACCTGCTTCTTACCAGTATTGTATATCTTTCTAGGTATCTGGGGGGTGGAGTCTATGTACTGACAGAAGTAAGTAAAAATAGAAACTAGGTTTGCTATCAAATCTTCCCAAATATTTTCTTTATGGATCTGTAACTCTTCCCTAGGGTAGGAACCGCAGCCCAAGTTTCTACTTCAAAATTGTTTATGATGGTTCATAAGAGCTGAAGAAATATAACAACAGGGTCCAAATTTGCCTTTAAACCATTGAAATGTCCCTGTTCTGACTGGAGGATATCAACTGAGAACAAAGAATACAGAGCTTGGCATGCAATTTTTCAGTTGATTTTGCTTTTTGGAGAGCCTCCTGCTAGGCTGAGCTGGGTGGAGGTCACAAAGCAATAATATTTGGTGAACTGAGCACCACCCTCAAAATCTCCTGCCATTTGCTGAGGCAGTGCTGGCAACCCCTAGGTGCTAGATTCTGATGGTGTTTGTATTCCCATTTTGCACAATTGAATTTTTGTCCACTTTCTCCAGAGGGCACAGGTCAGGTTTTGGTAATTTAAATGTAGCAGTGTCAAAGATTAAAACAAAACACAACTAAAATAGAACTAAGTGGGTAGCCATGTTGCTCTGAAGCAGCAGAACAAAGTTTGAATCCAGTGGTGCCTTTAAGACCAACAAAGTTTTATTCAAAGTATAAGCTTTCGTGTGCGTGCACACTTTATCAGATGTGCAGATGAAAGCTTACACCCAGAATTAAACTTTGTTGGTCTTAGAGGTGTCACTGGACTCAAACTTTGTTCTAAAATAGAACTGATACACAAAGCTATTAAACCTAATCTTTCTAAAAGTGACGGATAGCTAACATGTCAGGGCTAACTTATAGGGTCTATTCACATAAAAGAGGTTATGTAACTTTCTACAAAGGCACTGGCTGTATGGCTGGACTCATAATTAATTTGTCACTCTTAACTCCATACATTTTCTTCCTATTGTTCAATGTATAATGAGGACAACTCAGTGTCACTTCTTACAATCTGCATCCAATAATCTTGGACCTTGAATTCTTGAATATAGTGGTGAATTTAAAGTGCAAGGTTTCACAGTAGACATTCGCTTTAATCAAAGGGCCAAACTAGAAGTGACAATGTCCACATGTCCAACATGGCGGCACTGCCACTCTTTGAAAACCTAACATGGGTGATTTAAAAATGCCATACTTGAAAATGTGTGTGTGTGATCAAGAGCACCTTGTCCCACTGCGCTGTGAGCCTCATAAAAACTGGACTGTCATGACATTTTTAAATCACTCGCATTATGCTTTTAAATGGTACTGTCATCCTATGTCAGATATGTGGATGACATCATGTCTTATCTGGCCCTAAGTACATATGCAAAAGTGGGCTTCTACAAATATGTACAAAGCAGCATACCATTATTTACTAAGCAGAGGGCAGAAGAATAACTGCTATCTTCCTCAGTCTCCCACCCAAATACCTCCTGAAGGCATGCTCAAAAGGTTCTTTGGATCTCATATTTTACCTCTAAATGCTTTTCCCCCCAATGTTGGCAGAGACTTATTTCATCTTGAAGGGTGATAGAAGAAGTAGAATAACACAGCTGTTGTGTGTCATTGGACTGGAAATGGGCCTGACTGTCTTTGCTCAGCTTCTGGGTGGCTGCTCTGTTAGGGCCTTTAGAGAGCTCATTGGCTACTATGCATTCCATTGATTAGTCAAATCAGACCAAACTACAGTTTGGTATATTGAGGCAGGATGGACATCATGCATTCTGGAGGCTAGGAACTCACCTTAAGAACATAAGAACAGCCCTGCTAGATCAGACCAGTGGCCCATCTAGTCCAGCATCGTGTCTCTGGAGGACCAACAACAGGCCATAGAGGCTGAGGCCATCCCCTGATGTTGCTTCCTTGCTCTGGGATTCAGAGAATTAGTGCCTCTGAATGTGGAGGTTCCTCTCAATCACCATGGCTAGTAGCCATTGATAGACCTATCATCCATGAATCTGTCTAATCCTCTTTTGTAGCTGTCTTTTCCTGTAGCCATGACTACATCATCGGGTAGCAAATTCAACATTTTAATCACTGATTGTGTAAAGAAGTATTTCATTTTGTCTGTCCTGAATCCTCAGCTTCATTGGATGTCTGCAAGTTCTAGTATCTAAGAAAGGGTAAAAAGTTCTCTTTATCAACTCTCTCCACCCTGTACATAATTTTATAAACTACTATGATGTCCCCTCTTTTCTAAACTGAAAAGTCCCAGACTCATCAGCCTTTCCTCATAGGGAAGGCCCACCAATCTCCTAATCAACTTGGTTGCCCTCTTCTGTACTTTTTCCAGCTCTGCAAAGTGTTTTTTTGAGATACACTGATCAGAACTGCACACAGTATTCCAAATGAGGCTGCACCATAGAGGTATGCAGGAGCATTATAACATTGGCCATTTTATTTTCATTCCCTTTCCTAATAATCCCCAAAATAGTTTGCCTTTTTCACTGCTGCAGCACACTAGGTTGATACTTTCATTGAGCTATCTACTACAGCCTAGGGGTGTGCAAAAATTTTTTAACTGGTATTTTTCAGTTCAGGTCTATTGGACCTGAAAAAATTTCAAGATTTCTGAAAAACCCCAGATCCCAATATTTGGATCCAAGGGTGTTTTTTTTTTAAATCCCATTTTTTTCTGAGTCCAATAGACCTGAGAAGAAAAATACTGTTGTTGTTTTTTAAGCCAAAGTGAAGCTGAGCTCGTGGGGAACAATCTGCTCCCCATGGGCACAGCCAATCCTGGCTGGGCTCACTTCTCCTGCAGTCCAGTTTAAGCCAAGCTGCAGGAGAAGTGAACCCCAGGAGCTGCTGTGCCACACAGAGCACATTGCTCCATGCAGCACAGAAGATCCTGGCTGGGCTCACTTCTCCTGCAGCCTGGTTTAAACTGGGTTTCAGGAGAAGCCAACTCAAAGCCCAGCCTGCAGGGAGCTATCTGTTCCTGGCAGTACAGCAGATCCTGGGGCTAGCTTCTTCTGCAGCCTGGTTTAAACTGGGCTGCATGAGAAGCCAGCCCCAAACCAAGCCAGCAGGAACAGTCTGCTCCCCACTAGTATAGGTAATCCTCAGGTTGTCTTCTGCTTTGGCCTCTCTGCTGTTTTCGGCTCAATAATTCCTGAATATATCCAGGATTTTTTCAGGATTTTTTCTCCAGTTTCCTGAGAAAACCCAGATACATATAGGATGCCAAAATCTACTCGAAAAATACTGGTAAGGTATATTTTGGGTAGATTTTCAGTTTGTGTAGACCCAAATGCACACCCTTTCTACAGCCCCAAGATTTCCCCTTTCTCAGTCTCAGCAAGTTCAGACCTCATTAGGCTATACCTGAAGCTGAGATTTTTTGTCCCAGTGTGCATCACCTTACACTTACCAACACTGAACTTCATCTACCACACTGTTGCCTACTCACCCAATTTGTGAAGATCCTCCTGGAGCTCTTCACAATCATCCTTGGTTTCACCATCTTGAATAATTTTGTGTCATCTGCAAACTTGGCACTGCACTACTCATTCCTAATTCCAGATTGTTTATGAGCAATTTAAATAGTAACAGCCTCAGTACCGATCCTTGTGGGACTCTGCTGCTTACTTCCCTCCATTGTGTGAACTATACATTTATTCTTATTTTTTGCTTCCTGTCATTTAACCAAATTTTTAATCCGTAAGAGAAACTGCTCTCTTACCTTGTCAAAGGCCTTTTGAAAGTCCAAATATATAATGTCTATTAGGTCACCATTGTCTACACGCTTGTTCACTTTCTCAAAGAACTCTAAAGGCTGGTGAGGCAGGACTTCCCTTTGCAGAAGCCATGCTGATTTTCCCTCAGCAGGCTTTGTTCCTCTATGTGCTTAACAATTCTTATTTTAGATTACAGTTCCTACTAATTTGCTTGGGACAGGCATTAGGCTAACTGGGCTATAATTTCCTGGTTCCCATCTGGACTCCTTTTTAAAAATTGGTGTAACAGTTGCTACTCTCCTGTCTTCTGGTACAGTGGCTGAATTTAGTGATAGGTTACATATACGGGTTACTAGGTCAATCATCTCACATTTGGGTTCCCTAAGAAATCTTGGGTAGGTGCAGTCAGGACCTAGAGATTTATCAGATTTTAATTTCCCCAGTAGGTCTAGAACTTCATCTTTTGTCACCTCAATTTGACAGTTCTTCAGACACCCTTCCTGAAAATAGTGGCTGTGGCATGAGTGCATGCCCCACACTTTCTACAGTAAACACAGAAGGAAAAATTCCATTGAGTTTCCCTACCATCTCCCCATCTTCCTTTAGCAATCCCATTATTCCTTGGTCATCCGAAGGCCCAACTGCTTCTGACTGGTTTCTTGCTCTGAATATATATTTTAAAAATGTTTATTGCATGCCTTTATATTTTTAGCACCCTGCTCCTCAAATTTTGGTTTTACATGCCTAATTATTGACTGAGATTTCATTTGCCAGAACCTGTGGTCCCTCCTGTTCAATTCATTGGGGCAGACTTCTGCTTTTTAAAAGAAGCCTATTTATTTTTTATAGCATCCTTGACTTGTGTTGGTAACCACTCAGGCCTTCTTTTAGACTTGGCAGTATCGTTCCTAATCTGTGGAATGCATTCTATTTGGGCTTCTGTTACTGTGGTTTTGGAGCGCCCGCCCGGCAACGCTGCTGGTGGGCAGGAGCTCATTTGCTGCTCCGAAGAATGGGGACGGCAACAGCAGAGGGACGCTATGTGTCCTGATGCAGCGGGGAGTGGAGCCGGCCGAGTCAAAGGGCCAGGCTCCACTCCCACCCTCTGTCAGTTGCTCCACGTTCTCATCCACCCTCCCACCCAGTTTCTTAGTGCAGGATTGGACCGGTCACCACTCGAGCCAGGTAGGAATTTTTCGCATGCACCCTGATTGGTGGAATGGGTGGAGGTGTTTTCGCCTACCTTGCACTGAGAGCAGTGGCGTGGGATGTTAGGGTGGATGGCATTTAAATAGTTTGGTCACTTGGCAGGTTTGTGCAAGCAAGAAAACAGAACTGGTGAGCACCTTTCAGCATATCCCGTTAGGGAACAGGTGGTCATCAGGAACTGCCTTCGGATTCTAAGGTCCTGGGTTGGGGAATGGTGATCACCTCTGGGAACCTTTTAGGGCAGGCTCCTCCCTGCAAGTTGAAAGGCTTCAGGGGTAGGTGCTCCTAGGGGGCAACCAGTTGCTGGGCTGCCGGTCGAGAGCCAGAGAGTAAATGGCTCATGGACGGAGCTGCGTGACCCGCCCTTTAAGGGCAAGGGGGTTGGTCAGGGAGTGACACCTGCCTTGCGTGTTCCATGCTTGCTTAGTTGTCTTTGCTGCAGTGTTCTGTTAAATAGTTAATAAAGTGGCCCTTATTTAATTCCATATCATTGTCGTCTCATTATTCTGGCTGGGGGGGGGGCAATAAACAGCTTCCAAGCATCGTCTAGGGATTTGACTCTCATGTTTCCCTTTCACCTTCCATTTTACTATTCTCATTTTTGTAAAAGTCCCTCTTTTGAAATAAAGTGTTACAGTTTTGGACTTTAAGGGTAATTTTCCATTGACCTGAATGCTGAACTTAATAGCACTGTGATCCCTGTTCCCAATTGGTGCAACAGCCTCTACATCTCTCACCAGCTCTTGAGACCAGCTCAGAATGAAGTCCAAGATCACTACCCCTCTGGTTAGCTCTGTGATCAGCTGTTTCAATGCACAGTCATTTAAGATGTCTAGGAATCTCATTTCTGCAGCATGACTTAAGCACGTGTTTACCAGTCAGTGTGAGGGTAGTTGAATTCCTAGTATCATATCATTTATTTTCCCTAGTCACCTTCCTTATTTCCTTCTTTATCTCAAGATCAGCCTTAAGGGTTTGATCAGGTGGGCAGGAGTATACCCCCACTTTTAAGTAACCCTTAGGGCCCACTTTTAAGTAACCCTTAGGGCCCACTTTTAAGTAACCCCAGTATTTCCACCCATATTGCTTCTGTTGGGGAGATGTTTTGTAACTTTTTTTTATTCTTGTTTGATTACAATGCAACACCTCCTCAACCTGCTCTGCCCTATTTTGCCTATAGAGCTTGTACCCAGGATGACTGTATCCCATAGATTTTCCCCATTCCACCATGTTTCTGAGATACCATATCTAAATTATCATTGAGCACCAAGCACTCCAGCTCCAGCATCTTGGCTTGGAGACGTCTAGCATTGGCATATAGACACTTATAATGTATTTCCCTTCCCAGCAACTCTTTGCTCCTTTGTCACCACACATGGCCCTCCTTCACAATCCTATCCTCACTGCCAAGTTCTATTATGCTTTAATCAGTGTTACCCTGAATGTTTACACAATCATTTCTTTGGACTAACTTGTCCCGAACCAGAGGCTCCCCAGCACTTGTTGGCTTTCCCATGGTATTAGTTTAAAAGCTGTTCTGCCACCTTTTTGATATTAATAATCAGCAGCAGCCTGGTCCCCTTTTGGTTCCAGTAAAGCCTGCCTCTTTTGTACAGGTTAGGATTGTCCCAGAAATTTTCCTAGGGCCTAACAAATCCAAATCCTTCTTCCTGGCACCACTTTCTCATCCATGCATTGAGAGTGCTGATCTGTACCTGTCTAGCTGGCTCTGTACATGGAACTCGTAGAAATTCTGAGAAGGCTACTTTTGAAGTCCTGGCCTTTAACTTTCTGCCTAGGAACCTAATTTTTTTCCTGCAGGACCACACAATTACATTTCCCTGTATCACTGGTGCCAACATCCACCACAATGGCTGACTTCTCCTCAGCAGTATCTATCAGTCTACCTATAAAGCACATGATGTCCTCAATTTTTGCTGCAGGCAGGCGAGTCACCATGTGGTCAAAATGCCTGTCACAGATCCCTCTCTCTATATTCCTAATAATCAAACCACCCACTACCAGAAGCCTCCCTCCCTCCAACCCCAGAGGGGAATCCTCAGTACAATATTAGTCTGCCACCCAAAGAAGTCTCCCTCCTATCCGTACAGAGTCAGCCTGATCAACAGAATCCAAAGGGAACAGTTTGTCTATGTGTTTTTCTGTCACTGAATCTCTGCATTTTTATTTATGATGGAGCTCTGTGATGCTGGTGAAGTTCTTTCCCCTCTTCATTAAACACTTATGTATAAGAGCTGAGGAACTGTACTTACATTTTTTAAAACCTGGGTTTAGTCTAGAGAACTTTCAGGTAAATCCCCAGTTTGTATTAGAAGCAATTCCCATCCCTGTTTGATGGAAATAAACCAAGTGAGCATGGCAGGCAGTGCATTGAGGGATAAAGCCCAGTTCTTGCCGTGTTGTTTGTTATATTTTGTAATTCTTTCCTGCTGCCATTCAGGGGTAGAAATGGCAGTCTCTGGGCCTAAATGGAACCATTCGTATTCCATCATGCTAACACACTCTTTTTATTCCAGCAGATACACAAAAAAACCCTCTACCCAATGTAGCACTGACTGAGTGCAACAGGACAAGCTATAATTAAGAAGAACAAAAAAGACTCTGTCGTCCGTCATGGCCTCAATCGGTTGTCATTTTAAGCTGGTTTTTTTAAATACATTTCTCCTACTCCTTTATGTTTAGTGGTTTTAATTTTCCTGCTCTTTAAGTACTAAGAGCCTGAGCATAATTAGCTGCCATAAAAAGGCCGTAGTTCCAAGGCCTCCATTGTAACTACCCCACCCCACCAAAGTGCCCCCTAATAAGTCCTAAAACACGAGGGCCACTGTTTAATTACATCGTGCTTTTCATGTAATTGTGCTGAGATGCTACTTTTCAAAATGTCCTTCTGGCTTCATGTAGATCCAGGGTTGGCCCTTAAGTACTTTGTGCAATTAGCAACACTTAATTCCTTACTTTCATATGGAAAGTGGAACTGTACACTACTGCCCCCCCCCCAAAAAAAGGAAAGACAACTTTAATTCCTGAAAATGGTACTTAGAGATCCCATGCAATTAAAACTAACCTTTTAAAAGAATATATGAATAAATGGCAATCATGTTGTGCTTCAAGCTCTGAGGTTTAGGGTGCCCTGCCTCCAAAGATCACATTGTCTTAATAGATGCATCTGCTTTCAAGCATGTGGGTGAGTGTTAACTTTCTCTTTTGGATCAAAATTAAAGTTAAAAGAAAGTGCCTAGGTCTTCAGATGGACAACTTGGATCATCACTACATGCTGTGTTGATCACCATGGGGACTTAGAAGAGATCCCCATAGAAGTCAGTTCTCAGGTGTATGAACCCTGATTTGGATTGGAACCACAACATGTAGGGAGAAGGAGTTCTTGTCTTCCTTCCATTTTCCTGACCAAAAATGACAACAAATTGATATTTGCCCTGTTGGTAGCCACATATGGACTCCCCATTGGGACCCTATGCACCACCATAAGCATCACAGAACCTTTATTAGGTATTTGTTACAGAAACTTAATCTAAATCCCCAGCACTTGAGATGTGAATCCCATGGTGAACTCATTTGACTGCAAGTTCTTGAGCCGAACGTGTGTTGACAGAAATGTAGTTGGGCCCTAAAGAAGCATCTTTTAGCTGTTTTGTCACTGGCACTCATACTATACAAAGAATATTGACAATAGGCAATTTCACACTCATCATTTTTAATAGGATCATTGTACATGTGTGAGTTGTTCCAAATGATACATTCAACTATTATTGGTCATGCACATTTTAAAAATAACTAGAGACAGCATTAGAACAGGTATGAGTTTTCATATGCGCATAACACTTCCTCAGATAAAAACTGTGTTGGTCTTAAAGGTGCCACTGGACTCCAAATTTGTCGTGCTGCTTCAGACCAACACGGCTGCCCACCTAGATCTAGAGACAGCATGTGGGAGTAGCTGTACAACAGTTATTTTATATTCCTGCCTTTCTAACTTAGCTGTTTTCAGCAGTTAACACCCCCCCCAAGCCAAATATACAATTTCATTTAAAACAATACGCATTAGAAGAAAACACATGGCATACAGGACAATAATTAAAAATTCTGATCTTTGATCAGGTTGTTCTGCTACAACAACTGTGCTATTATGAATAAAGACAGACACCAGATGGGAGCCTTTCTTCCCAGATCTGTCAAAAGTGATCTTCCATGAAAGGCTTTGTCTTTGTCAGAAATAGAAATAACGGGGGACTCTGACTAGAGGGCATTCCTCAGGAGGCCTCTAGGCATGACACAAGCTTTCCCACAAAACAGGCAATTGAATGGTGTAAGGAACCTTACATAGCTACTGTGGTTGGTAGCATTTTGTAACATGAATATAGAATAAGTGGGGGAATTGCCCCATGCGACCTTCCTCTCAACAGATGTGACTGCAGAAGACAATGGCATTTTTCTCCAGGACAGTTGGTAACCCTAGTTGTAGCTGTTCACAGCATGCTGTTTCTCTGTCTCATTTTGTCTTCCCATTTTGTACATCCTTTGGGTAGTGCTGTCTTATCAATCAACTTGTCTTTCTTGGGCCACAAAGTAGAAACAGACTGTCCAAGTTCCAGGCTGCTGCCAGATCTTACAGTTAGATGTAATGGTAACATGGAGCTCTGAATGTGAAAGCATCTGATAAAAGAACTACTCCTTATTTGGGTGGAAGGGAGTGAGTTTTTGTCTCTATGCAAGTGTGTTCTCTCCCTTCTCTTGCCCATTCCAGTGTTTGGAATGGGGACTGTCCTCTTTCCTGCTCATACATATGTTTTATGGGTGATCCATATGCCAGCAGCTTGCAAAATGTATCCTCTAGAAACACCTAGAGGCTCTCATGAACTAACAGAACACTGGCAGAATCATTTGGGGATCTAGTTTCTTGCGCTCAGTCGGCTGCATCCAGCACAACATTTGTGCTTGGGCTAGAACTCCTGCACAAGGAAAATTGCACAAAAAAGTCCACGGTTCCCACTTGTGCTTAGTCAAACTTACTGTATCCCCACTTGTGTTTCCACTTCTGCATGATCTTATGTAACCAGTTTCTGAGCACTCTGACATATAGGGAGGAAGGTGCTAGGTATTGCACAAGGCGCTGGGCAACCAGAACTGCTCTGAATGGGTTCATGCACAAGGTCTTGCACATCACTGGATCCAAGCCACTGACTCTATTGTTCATGGCAGACCAATCAATTATAATAATTAATTCCCTATATGATGCACATGTAGGGCAAGTCCTCAAGGAATTCATACATGGTTCTAAACTGCGAGGAACTGAACTGTGGCTGTCACTGGATTATTTAAAAGTGATTCTGCAATTAGTAATTGGCTACTGAACATTAATTGTTTAGTTGCAGCCAATTTTTTTAACAGTAGAAAGCAAGCTGGGAGGTGATAAGTCTTTCCACTTCTGTACTATTACTATATTCTTGCTGCTACTCTTTTTCTCCCCAACTGGGTGTCCTAAAAACATAGAACTTCTAGCAAACCTCTGTAGTTTACTATTGCTTCAACATCTCTGTATTTATGATCAGTGTGATTCTGCTTCAGCATATCCCTGAACCTCAACTCTTTTACAGCATTCATCAGAACTAAACCAGCAATTGATGCTTTCCAGGGCATCTGTGGCAGAATCAGTCATAAATGGACTAGTAGTATCCCCAAATGAAGTAAAACAAAATGATGAACAATCATGTTGTATTTGAATGAGAGAGAGAGAGAGAGAGAGAGAGAGAGAGAGAGAGAGAGAGAGAGAGAGAGAGAGAGAGAGAGGAATCGAAACAAATCTGCTCCTTTTTAAAAGTACCCCATGATTGCTAAACCTGTTGTTTCTTATACCATCCCCAAATCCTTCATAATCTTTAGCAATTTAAACATTTGTATTCAGATTTGTACTGTTATTACAGCTATTAATCCCCTTTGGAGAGGAATTCTTTTGGATGAGCATTTCCTTTGGATGATATGGGTTTTAGATTTCTAACATGGTCAAAGAACAGGAAGAGATGAAAACAGTTATTTAAACCTCGTAACTGCTGTTGATTGAAAAACCTGAGGGATTCTTCTTAAACCTGGAACTCTCAAAATATTGATCACATGCAGCATATCTGATTTAAGAAGATCATAGATAAATAGATAGATAGGCAGTAGCTGTGTGGTCATGTGCATACATCTATGTATCTATATGGATTGTTTGTGCATGTGAAATATATCCCTGCAGGCCTGTAGCTAGGAATTTGGGGGGGGAGGGCGCGGGGGCCACTAATGCAATTAACAGAGCTCATGTAATTAAGTGTGAGATACATTTAAGTCACTGAAAGAGACTTACCAGCTCAGCTCTTCACCTCACCCAAATGTGCAATGGAAGAGAAAGCTGAACAGGTCCCCATCCCCTCCCCCCAAGGGACAGTCCTCATCTATTCCTGATCACACACATACCCTGGGTCACTACCATGAGAGTTCACAGGCCCTTTCCTTGTGCCCCTCCACATAAATAAATGCAGGCAGAGAGCTTCCTTGCCACCTATATATGCACACCACCCTCAAGAAAAGGAGGGGAAACTGCAGCACATCTAACTAGGACACGAGTCAAGGAGAGGAGGAGGTGGTGGCAGCGTAGTGGCAGCGGCAGTAGCCCCGTCCCTCCTTATTCACTGGCAACCAGCAACACTGGCAAGTGCAGAAGAAGCGGCATTTCCAGTAGAGCTTCCTGGTGTTGCTTTATGTAGGACAGGGAAAGAGAGTGAGAAGGAGGGAGGGAGGCAAAGCCAAACAAATCCTCTTACCAGCTCCTTGGTTGTGAGCAAGGCAGGACCGCCAGTGAAAAGCCCCCCCCCCCCGAATGCTCCCCAGTCCATCCTGGTCTGTGACTGGCCAACAGAAAGTCCCTGGGAATCCTGGCACCTGGCCTCCCCCCCCCACTCTGCCTCCCATGCAGGGAAAGCACAGCCAAGTCATGCCTTCTTGCTCAGCAAGGTCTCTCCTCTCATTTGATTTTGCCTGTCTGCCTGCCTGCCTGCCTCCCTCTTGCTCTCTTTCCCTGCCTTATGTAAAGCAATACCAGGAAGCTCTGCCATCCTCAGGTAAGGTTGCTGTTGCTGGGCTTGCTCCTCTCTCACAGGGAAACTTTCTGGGGCTGCAGGGGGCGGGAGTGGGGGCACTGCAGATTTGATAGGGCACTGCCCACAGTGTCCCACCACTGGCTACAGCCCTGTGTCCCTGTATGGATGTTGGTAGCATTGATTACATGTGCATGTGTGTGTGTTTATACACACCCAAGTGAACCTGTATGTGTGTACTTGAAATGCATTGGTATTGAACTTGGAAATAAAAGCTATGAGAGGCACCTGATGTGGGTACAGCAGTGGCTTAATCAGTGATACAGGCTAAATTTATGGCTGAATACCCAAGCTGTTTAATGAAAATGAGGATGATTAACTGCATACCCTTATATTAGAGTGCTTCCTGATTGCCTTTCATATTTTTAACACAGACTGTGACTATGACTCTGACTGTGGTCATATTCCATTCCATTAAAGTCAGTGAGTGTTTTCTTACTGGCATCAATGGGGTGTTACTGACATCTTTTCTGTACCTGCAGACCAAGCTATCCCCTTTTTGATAGGGGAAGCTATGGTGTGTGCATGCACAGAGTGTGATACCCATACTTACTGTTCAAGTATGTGATGTTCTCTAATGTTATTGAGCTGTATAAATGGGCAGATACACATGTCTTATATTTGCCTTTCTTATTTCCTGCTTTTTTTCTTTCTCACTTCCTTTCTTTCTCTTTCTCAAAGGACTTTCACACCTGATGATGGGTGAACAAGGTAGGTCTTCTCTTTCCTACTGTGCCAATGGCTGAATGTGGCCATGACGACTCATGCTTCTTCCTAATTCGGGATTGGCTTGCATAAGCCCACCCATCCAAAGCAGTAAAACTGCTTTGTGTTCTCCTTCCCTACCTTGCCTGTCCATCCCATTTGCTGAACTTTGGGCTGTGTGACCAGTGCTCAAGAGAATGATCTCTGGAAGCCTGGTGTGTTGACAGTGAGCTGATAAGATGAATGCATTGTTTAAAGAAAAGCATAAAAATACCGCTTCTCTTCATATCCACTACCCTTTTATAAATACCTGGCATGGTAAGTTTATCCTCTTGGTAAATACAGCCTTCAGAAGCCTGATCCCCTTTTCTGGGCAGTTTTCATGGCATGATCCCAGATTCTTGCATACCTCGATGACACTTTGCAGCCAAAAGTCCTTACTGTTTTGAGTCTGCAAAATTAAAGTATTCAAATATGTATGGAATGCAGTATTTCAACAAATGAACTTTGGTAACCTGAGGCTGGCCTGCAAAAGGACTGTAGTTCAACCCAGATGTTGTTGTACATTGATTGGATTTGGCAGAATGGGCTCATTGGTTTCTTGCTGGGCACACAATGATGATGTAGGGTTTGTAGAGGAAGGAGAAATACAAAAGGAGAGAGGAAAACAGAAAGAAGGCTTCTGAGATGGTATGGCCAGATCTGCAGGTCTTTTGATCCACTAAGAGTTCATAGCTCTATCTGGATATGGCATGTACAGGGGACCATTTAGTGAGTCAGAGGAGAGAGACAGGTTGTGCCTTGACTAGAGGTTCATACCATTCAGCTTTTGGTCTCAGGTACAACTGGCATTGCTGGTTAACACATTTCCAGCTTACTAGAACTAATCAGGGCTTTTATTCTGGGAGAATGTCCAGGGAAGTGGAGTTCCAGAATCTCTTTGACAAAATTCTTCTTAAAATGTTTAAAAGTTCATGAGTTTTCAGTATATAGATTGAACATTTCCCTTTTGAGAGTTCTGGCACCTCTTTTTCATTTTTTTAAAAAAGCCCTGGAACTAATGAATATAAGAGAGTTGGGTGGATCTAGCCAACTTTTCCAGCTGGTGAAAAATGGAGGACCATGAGGATTATGAGTCCTCCATGGACAAAAGCTATGCAGGTTAGGGGTGGCAATAAGGAAGGGGATTGGCTGAGATTGAGTGAAAATCTGGCTGGATCAAACCCAGCAGATAGAAAGAAGGGATCCTTCCATTTTGGGATTCAAGAACTCTGTTTCAGCTAGGGATGCCAGCCAGGTGGGACCTGGGGATTCCCTGAAATTACATCTCATCTCCAGATTACAGAGATTGGTTCCCCTGGAGAAAATGGATGATTTGGAGAGTAGACTCTAAGGCATTGTACCCGACTGAGGTCCCTGTCCTCCCCAGGATCCATCCCTAAATCTCCAGGACTTTCCCAACTTGGATCTGGCAACCCTACTCCCCCATGGCCAGGTAGGACCTGGCAACCTACTTTCAGCCCATATTTGCAGGAACAATATACTTCTGGTAGTTCAGGAAATAGGAGGAAATAATCTGGGAACATGAAACTAGGATACTGTTCAGAAACCATAAAGCCATGTTGGAGTACAGTTGTTCCTGTGTTGTCGATCCTTTTTGTTTATTTTTCTGAAGAATTTATATCCCTCTTATCAGTCAGACTGGCTACCAAAGTAGCTTACAGTTAAAATCTAGAGCCAGTGGCTGAGATGCACAGTTTAATTTTTAGTGGCAGTGGCATAAACAGAGACTTATATGTTGCAGCTGTCACAATGCCCTTGCACAGGCAGGTGCCACAGAGCTACTCAGTTTTACTTGCCATTAAAAAAATCCCTTTTTCAAAGTGATTGTTATAAAAGGACAACATAGCCTTTACCTTCTCTTTCTGAAGCTGCTGGATCTGATAAAAAGAACTTCAATGTGAAACAGAAAGGGATTAGCAATAACAAACACCATATTCTAGTACCCAGCCCTACCTGTTGCTTTCCCAGTGCAGAGGAGATGCTTTTTGCTTCCTGCTGAAGTCATTTTCAAACAGATCATGGACAGCATGCTGTGGAATCTGCAAGCCTAACGTGGAATACTGATGAATGTTACTGGCCAATAGGAAATGATGTCACAGGGCACCAGAGAACTGGTGCCTTACCCAGATTTTAAGATAGTATAGCAATCTGGGTTTCTGCCAGGAGGCCTGATCTCAGCTCCTGTGACTATTCTCATTACATTATAAACATATTCCTCTCTGTTCATAGTAGTTGGCTGGGCTCCAGGGAGTTCTTCGCTTGCTCTCCACCCCCTGCATCAGTGTTCAGCTGGTCTCATTGACTGGATAGTCAAGTGTGATAAGCTGTCATTGGGTAAACCTGTAGCTGGATGTAAAAATTGAAGTCAGTGGCAGGTCCACAGAGCAAAATCTATGAGAATATCAAACTTTTCTAGCTAGATTTATGCACAAGCATTGTATTAATGAATGCACATCCACAGAGCCTGTGATGCCGTACTCATTTTATACAGTATGGCAGCACTAGTCTGTTGGCTGCAAGCTGCAACCCATTTGAAGAGGGTCCTGGAGATGGAAGCAGCCTTATGGACCAAATATTCCAATTATCCTGCTCAATGCAGGAAATTCAAATCTAGGGTATTCCTGACAGGCGGCTGTCCAGTCTCTGCTTGAAGACCTTCAGCACGGGACCACCCCCTCCAGGTAATTGGTATCATCACTGAACCACTCTTTAACTATTAGGAACTTTATCCACATCTTCAGTTGAAGTCTTGAAACTTAATCCCATTAGATGTAGCTTTGTCCTCTGGAGCAGCAGAGTGCAAGTCTTTGCACTATTCCAACATGATAGCTCTTGAGGTATTTGAAAACCGTGATCTCCCCTCCATCTTCTGTTCTCAAGGCTAAACACTCCCAGTTCCTTCAGCCTTTCTTCACATGACCTTAGCCTATCTTTGATCAATAATCATGGTTTTCATCTTGTTTCCTCTTGCCTAGTGAATGGTCTAAGAACCACCAACCTTTGACATTTTGTTACCTTCCCCTTTATCCATCTCACTGGGTCAAGCAATTGTGGCTGTACTTTACTATTTTTTCCTGCTAATTCTCTCAATTTTTCCACTCTGATTAATATTTATATAGTATGTGTAAACTGCTAATGCACTTGTGTGAATGGGTGTGCCTATAAATACATATTATATACAGTGGCCATATAATATAGCAATAAAGTGTGTATTTGTGTATCCAGAAAGACTACACAATTTTATTCATCCTACTTATACCATATTCTGGTAGGTGGAAAATATTGAACAAATATGTTTCCACAGGATATCCCTTTCCCTTTCCCCCATGTTTTGAGGGGTTTTTTTAAGTGTTTTTAATTTGATGTGGAGTGCTGTGGAGTGCTAACATGCTGCTATTGCATGACAGTTTTGCCTTTCTTCATATGCAGTTGGAGCGAAAAAGCTGAAATGGTGCTTTTATCTGTGCTGCATGTTTTGTGATTCCCTCATTTTTATTTTTAATGTGTGCTTTTGCAGTGTGTATTCTTTTGTGCTGTGCTCATGAGCTTAGTGTCTCTTGGTGATGTGGATAGTGATCTAATTTTATTTGTTTTTACATTTTTTATCCTTCCTACTCTTTTCTCTTGCCTTCTCCCTGGTGGACACTTCTCCGTACCTGTGCTTATGTGGACATACAACTTCATACCTTATAGGTAGAAGTAAAGGTATAGATCATTTTTCTTTCAAAAAGAATCATTCTATTTATTAAGTGTTTGTTAAATGTTTGGTTGTTACATAGAACGTCTTTTAGAAATGCTTGTGCTCCCTACTAATGCTTCTATATTAAAAAAAGCTTTTTGGTGAGTCATCTCCCTTGTAGTCTTGAAGAATAGATGCTTTTCCAATTTATAATGAGCTGTGGCCACTGTGAGACATTTGTAACTAACTAAAATATGAAGGATGTTTGGTTATCACAGGATATAGGTGGGGGCATGGAGAAACCAGTTGCCATTCTAGTATAGTGGCCACTTTTGGAAGTTATTACTTATGCTGTAGTCAGCGTTCCCTCTAAGCTGAGTTATTCTGAGCTGGCTCACAGTTTTTTAGCCTCCGGCATACACATTTTTGTCTCAGTTCAGGACGGATGGCTCCAGAGCAAACTAATTGATGCAGTAGCCAAATCACTCACTCATAGCTTTAATGCCAGTGGCTCACAAAGTAGAATCTTTGCTCACAAGACTCCACAGCTTAGAGGGAGCATTGGTTGTAGTAACATGAAATGAAGCCAATGACATACCAGTAGTTTGCATGCTCAGGAGGCCTTGGCTACTCACCTATGTTGAGTGTTTTGTTGTATTGGTGTTTTGCCAAAATACAGAATCAAGGGAAAGTGGGGAGGACTATGAAACATGATACACCAATTTCATGAAGGACAAGTCGCCTTATATCTAAATGACTTGCAGCACAGTCCTAAATAAAGTTATACCCTTCAGGGTGCAGCTCTATTAGGACTGTGCTGCTACACACTTGTAATCTAGGAAAAGGAAATATGAAAATGCTCCTGAAAACCATGGATTATGGAATTTAAGTGAGAAAACAACACTATGTAGTTGGACTGAGTGTTGTAACTGGGAATGATTTGTTCGGAAGAGCCATAAATTAGGAGAGTATAGTAGAAGGACTACACCCTCCCATACACGTCTCATTAAGGCCAATCAAGTGAGATATATGTCTTCAGCTTCCCCTTTGGCAGAATTACACCCTTTAGTAGAAGGGCAATTTAGTAGAAGGGCAGTAATCCATCCCTAATAATAGTTTATGTATACCCTAGACCTCCTTTTGGAGTAAGTGGGTGGAAAAGGGGAGGATAGGAGGAAATGAAACCCAGTGCAAACTTATTCAAATGCAACAAAAACTTGCAAGTCATCAGAGAGATTATTGAATTTTTTTTGTTGCCTAACAAATACATTGTTCAATGTGTTTTGATGGTATGGTATAGATGCCTTGGAATCTAGAAATTTTTACGGCTGAATTCCAACAATGCACTGGGTGATGAAAACCAGGTATACACTTTTCTCCTTTACCACATACATATTGATGGGGTTGTTCCACACTGTACAAAGGGGAGAAGATAATGGACGTAGGATTTCATGCATTTTGACCTCCATGTGGAACATTTAACATTCAGCTGTGGTCATGGTGGAAAAGAGGTGTCTGGTCCTCTATCACTCAGAGAATGTCACCATCCATATAAATGTCAGAACCAGGCCTAAAGAACTGATTAGACTGCAAAACAATGAACTAGGGAGATAAACAATGAACTTTTGAGATAAACATCACCTATCCTCATTGCAAATTTTATGTTTCCTGTATGCTTCACCTGGACACTTGTTCTATTAAGTACACTTAAGCTATGTTGCTTCTGCACAGGTTTCACCTCTTCTTCCCCAAATGTGTTTTATGTTTCCTATGTCCTCAGTGGTATGATGCTACAAATAATTAAAACTATTTCATCTGTTCAGCTGCTATCTTTTCTTCTCAGGTTGGCAAAGATAAATAATAAGACAGGGCAACAATGTAAGATGGTTTGTTGGTAGTAACTCCTGTGACAGTTTCCACAGCAATGTATTTCTGCTGTCTTTTGTAACACATTCTCCTTCCTGGCTTTTGAGGTATCCACCTTGGGAAGGGGATCATTGTAGTTTTCAATGTGATCTCTAAAGTATGGAGGACCCTTTAAGCTGAGTTGGTATGAACAGACGGGATCCATGCCTGAATGTGTGGACAATGGCTATTTAACTCACATGGTAATATTTAAATAACATCAGTGATAAGTGGTTTTATGCTAGTTGACCATCCAAAAGACATCATGTGTAGTAGACAGTAGGCTCTATGAAGCCATTATCAAATTCTGCTATCTACAGGGCATCAGGATATATATAACAGAACTGGTGCACAGGAATAAAATATTAATTTTGTCACTGAATAGTATTACAAACTGCATTTCTTATTGTCATGAATCAGCTATCTAGCATGCCATTACATTACTACTATAGTATAGGTCAATGTGCCTGTATCCAGCGTTGTTGTAAGTCTTACAATAAAAGGAATTCCAGTTCAAAACAATCTATTGTTGAAAAGTCTATTTAAAGTATTTGGGGGAAATGCAAACATATACTTAATCCCCCATTAAATGGATTGATTACTTGACTTCTTCAGGTTTGCTGACTCTGGGTTGGGAAATTCTTGGATGTTTGGGGACAGAGCCTGGAGAGGGCAGAGTTTGGGGGAGGGAACTGATTGTGGATACAATGCTACAGTCCACCTTCCGAAGCGGTCATTGTCTCCAGGGGGAATTGATCCCTGTATTTTGGAAATGGACTGTAGTTCTGGGAGATCTTCAGGCTTCACCTGAAGATTGCAATTCTGTGTACAATAAAAGTTTTGCAAGTGATGAATAATTTTTTTTAGTTGGGTTTGGGAAGGGAAAAAGAAGTCAAATATAGCTACTGAAATAATTGGCAATGACTGAAGGCCCCCCCCCGAAGAAGGATCATTTTGTTTTTAAAAAAGCATTTATTCAAAATGGACATTTCTGGGTTCTGAACAAGCCTTAAGATTGTGCAAGATGCCTTTAAGTGAACAAGAAACCAAAACCAGGTGTGGGCTTGCTTTGAAGTGGCAATTCTTTTGTGCAGAGTAAGTGGAGGATGAGCGTTAAAGAGCCATTATGCAGAGTACATTCCCTAACCCCACTAAATAAATGATGAGAAAACAGATCATAAATAAGCAACTTGGTATTTGCTGTTGAGCTTGAGTTAATGTCCAGTCACGCTCTCCTGTATCATTTGTTCTCTTGACAGCTTTTGGTTAAGGAAATGATAATTGGCCTTTTTTGTTACATTTCATACTAAATACCTTTGTTTCTACAGTGCTTTTTAAATGTTATGATCACTTTTGGTTTGACTCAAACATTCATGCACACGGACTTCAGTTCTCACTTTGCAGAACATATGTGACTCTTCCACTTACAAACTCATGTACAATGCAAAGTGGGAAGCCTCCGAAAGGAAGCCGTCAGTTTTATCCCCAGGGAAATTGAATTGTTTTCACTCTTGGCAAGCCAGTCTTGCATTCCTTCCCTTGACTGTGTAGGGGGAGAAAAACTCCCACTGAGAGCTGTTCAGATGTAATGGCAGATGGTAGGCTGGGGAGTCCCCAGTTCCAACTTTGCCTTAGCCATGAATTCGCTATGTGGCTGTGTAGGCAAGCCACTGTGCTCTCAGCCTCCATACCTTCTTCTGCATCATGGGGGAAACAGTGGCTTCCCAGACAAGATTGTTGAAAGTATAACTTGCATGAGTAATTAGGGCTTAACTATACAATACCCTGCTCCTAGCTTTATCCCAGATCTAGTCAAGCAGGTATAAGCTGAAGTTTCTAGGTGGTGTAAATTTCAAAGCATGCAGGGGCCAAATCAGAGTAGAGCAACAGTATGTGGAGAATATAAGCCTCCCACTCCCTTGCCATTTTTCTGACCTGAAATGGCCCTGGAGGACTGCTGTTTACTTACTGGGGAAAGTTGTGAGTAATCCAACAGCAAATAGGAGCTCTCCAAGGGGTTTCAGGTCAGGAAATTGGTGCAGAGGGTAAGTGTCATGAACCCCTCTGGGACACACTCAGGATCAGATTCCTCAGATGATGACCAGTATGAGCCAGAGACCATTCTAAAGGAAGACCAGGAGACTCAGAAGACACCCAACATCACTGGACCCTCCTCCAGACCCCAAGCCTCTTCCAGACGCAGAGCCCCTGGATCCCTAAGCCTCTGTTGAAGGACTTACCCCTGGAGACTTACCTCTGGGCAGTGCTGCTAGTATGCCAGAATCCAGGGCAACCAATCCCTTTTCTTTTAGGGCTAAATCCTGGCATACCAGTTGTCAATTTCTTCCCCTACCCAACAAGAGCAACAGAGATGGAGGAAAGAGCCAGGAGGAGATCACAGCCTAAGTGCACTTAATGCTTTTCAGGACTGGGGCTCAATGAAGCTCTGGCCAGATGAAGCCCAGGAACAGGTGGGGCCTCTTGCCCTTCAGGATACTTAAGCCCTGGGCTAAGCAGGGAACCTTGCTGACCATTTTGAATGGTCATCTTCCTTCCATGCTACCTACAAGACTAGACGCAGCACCTGTATCTGCTTCAAGTCCTTGCTTTGGAGTCAGAACAGTAAGCCCCAATTCCTTGCATTCTGAGGCCCTAAATTTGAATTGGGCCCCTGGGAATCTAAGTTTCCGCAAAACATGTTTGCTTGACAGTATGTGGGGTAGACTTTGGTAGTAAGGCCTTATGATATGCATTTTAAGTGTTATTGCTGTTATTATTACTGATAAATAGTAGTACTATTAGTATAGAGTATTAAGTGACTTTGAGTGAAATCCTAAAGGCAATGTAACTGTATGCATACTAAAGACCAACTAAAATCAATGTGACTTAAAATTTCTTATTGATTTTGGTGGGAACTAAGCACATCTAAATTTCTCTGGTTTATATCCCGGTGTACAGACCAGAAGGTTCAGTAAAATGCTTGGGTTATGCATGTATTATTATTAACATGAAGGAGGTGTATCCCCCTGGTTTCCTACAGTGCAGCACATTTATCCAGTCTTTGAGGAACACAGATCTGGGTGGAAAAGTCCATTTTTGGGAATAGATTGAGGGCTGGTGGATATTTCTTTATTGTATGGATATACGTTTATTTTTTAAAGTCTGCACCTATAAGTATAATGTATGAATGCAGCCATCTGGTGTATCACACAGATGTACTTATTAGAGAGCTGGAATTACCTGTAGGCTCTGCCTGGTTACTTGATAGCAAATCTTTCTTTCAATGTATATATGAAGTAGCCTTTAATTCTATGTATATATTTTGAGTATGACTCACTCCCATGTTTTATGAACAGAGGGTGATGAAACACAGTATTTGCTATTGTGCTGCATCAGCTTTTAATGGAGATTTCCCATCCCATACAATAAAGGGAAGAATTGGAAGCCAGACTTGCTAAGAATGAAGACAGTTACGTTTCCTTAGGGGCGAATTTGGCTCCTTTCCTTTTGAGGCTTCCCACTCTCTACTGTACATGAGCTTGCAAGTGTAGAATCGCATATGTCCTGCAATGTGCAAAGAGAATTGAAGCTGTAGCCTACAGTTTGTTCTGTTTCTTCACGGATGCAATGATTATAAGCGTATTTTTTTTCCCTGGAAGTGAGTTCCAGTCATGTCACTGGCATTTATATCCCAGCTGAAGAACAAGCTGAAAAGGACTGAATGGCAAGTGATTGGGGAAGGGGGGAGATACTGACCTCTCTTTTTGCATGCTTTAAATAATTAGTAGCATTTAAATGAGTTATGTGCAAAATAATTTTCTGTATCTCTTTGCCAGTAAAACCACTAGGATTTAAGATCCCTGTGAATAAGAGCAGCTTAGTAGCCAAGGGTTTATGCAAATATTTCAGCAAACCATCAGTGTCTAATTATTTTAAAAAATTATTTGTGTTCTAATAGTGTCTAATTATAATAACATTACACCCACCCACCCCCGGAAAGACACAATTACATCTATATTGCCAGCCCTGGCTATTATTCTTAAAATACTGATTTGAAATATAAAATGGTAGTGGCATTTTTTTGTTGTTCTTTGAAAATCCTTTTTCTGACGTTTTGAAACACTGGGATTTTCTGCTCTCACTTTTGAACTTCTTTTAAAAACAACAACACTCCTTGGCTTGCTAGGCAGAAGGCATTTCAGATCATTTACTTCCCTTTTAATTGCATGATTTTTTAGAACAAAAAAAGAAAACATTTAGTTTAGCTATTTATAAAAAGGTAATCCATATAATCCAAAGAGTGAAGCCAGCCCCCACCCCAAATGTTAGTCAGGAGGAAACTCATTTGAAATTGTTATATAGATAGTACCTAGAATCTGAAAAACCATGAACACTTCATCCAGGAATAAGCTGTAATTGTCAGCCTCTACAGATGGTGGGAATTTTTACATAACTGATAGACTTTCTCATCTATGTAAAATATTGATTTGGTGTAATAAATGCAACAGAGCTAACAGTTTGTGTTTTGGTCCTACATAGTCCTTTGGTGGTTCTGTGGGGTTACTTGGAAGAAAGCATCCTGGGCAGCTCAAGAGAACTGGGAATATACTGCTTCATAGCTTCAAAGATGATTGTAGCTCACTATATGGAACCAGTGTGGTGTAGTGGTTAAAAGTAGAGGACTCTGATGTGGAGAACCAGGTTTGATTCCCCATTCCTCCACATGAAGTCAGCTGGGTGACCTTGGGTTAGTCACAGTTCTCTCAAAACTCTCTCAGCCCCACTAACCTCATAAGGTGCCTGTTGTTGAGAGAGGGAGGGGATGTGATTGTAAACCACCTTGAGACTCCATATAGTAGAGAAAAGTGGGGTATAGAAACCTACTCTTTCTTCTATTGATGAAGGGGGCACTTTGGTGCAAGAATGGTTTAAAAAGGTATTGGAGGCGGTGAAAATAATGACTATAATGTACTATATCAAAATAAAATAAATTGTCTAGATGAAGGGTAGTGTTCAGAGATAGTGGCCTCTATTTATCTTGCATTAAGATAAATGACTCCAATAAAGAAAATGTAACTCATTTTCCTCCAACTCAGTCTCTTTTCTCTAATCCATATACTTCTTGAGTTTTTCATATGTTAGGTTTTATTCATCCAGCTGAAAGTGGCACTCTGGTTATGGGGCAGAACTTTCTCACCTTTCCTCTGCTGCTCTAGCCACTGGGCCCGCCCCCCAAGATCTGCCCTTTGGGGTCCGCAGGACCTCTTGAATAATGCTGGGCAGAAAGTGAGTGTGTGCAATTGGGTGGGGGTGGGGTGACAGGCCTGTGCCTGCAGAAGTGCTGTTCTGCTGGCCTAAAGCAATAGCTGTATACAGCCCTTTGTAACACTAGTACTTGAAATGCTGAAGTATTCATGTTAATTTAGTGGACTGATTTTGGCTGAACAGAGACAGTGTTTGTGCTTTTAAATATTTCACCCGGTCTACGATCTGGTCTATAGCTCAGCCGCAGCACTGTGGGTTGCTGTGCTAATATATCTCTAAGCAAACTGCAGGCATACTTGGCATGAGGAGTCCTGTTCTATTGTCAGTGATGCTGCCATGACTTGTGGAGGCTATCAGAATAGCATCTGGTGAGGAGATACAAGGCTGTGGTGCCCTATTCCTCATCTGAGCATTGTTTCACTTGTAGAACACACAGAGAGCTGCCATATGCAGTCTTAGACCACTGGCTTGTCTAGTCTAGTTAATCTCTCTTTCTGCTGACATTCCAGACAGCCTGTGTCAGGCTGAGGTTTTTCCCACCTGTGCTATCTCAGAACCTTTTAAACTGAAGATGTCAAACCTTAAAGCTGGGTTCTTGTATTTGGAAAAATATGTGATTTTCCAAGAAGCTATGGCACCCTCCTGCCCTGTTCTGATCATTGTCGTAACTATATTGTCTCTTATGTGACAGCTGGGCAGTGTGGTTTCCAGTCCTGAGGATCTCTGGACTGTAGGTTCCTAACTCCCTGTGTGGGTATGGAAGAAAGTAGAGAAGAGCTGTTTCTAGCATAAGGGAACTATTTTGTGGGTTTTGTCCTCTCAGTAGGAAAGATGGTCCTTTCTACTTCATTCAGGTCAATGGGAAATTGTCCGTTGGTCCAGTCGAGGTGGGGAACACACAGAATGTAGATGGAATTGTTCTGGATTATTCTGGTCAAGCCTGATTCAGGTATAGGCAGGGGTCTTTTCATAGAAAAACAGCTGCAGGAGCTCATTAGCATATGGTATGTTAATGAGCTATTAGGCTATTAGCATATGCCACACCCCCTAACATCACCAGAAGTGATGTCAGAAGGGGAAGCAAAAGGGGGGGGAGGCATCTTCAAAAGCCTCCCCTTCCCTTCCCCAGCTGGCCTGGGTGGGGGAGCTAAGAGAGAAGGAGTTTAAAGTTTAAACTCCTTCTCACTAGAGTTGGGCCACAGAAGGAGGAAAGAGGGAAAGAAAGAAGGAAAGAAAGAGAGGGAAAAAGGAGGGAAACAGGGAAAGGAGGAAAAAAGAGAAGAGAAGTTGGGAAAGAAAGAGAGAAGGGAAGAAGGAGGGAAAGAGGAAAAGGAGAGAAGGAAAGGAGGGAATGAAAGAAATTTGGCGGCAATTTGGCCTCATTATATCCTATGGGCCATTGAAGTCAATGGTGAAAACATAGGGTATATTCTGGGGGCTGGAGGGAGGGGTTTGAGGGAGAGGCTCCAAACTCACCGGGTAGCTGATGGAGCCTCTCCCCAAGATACCCACCAAGTTTCAAGAACATTGGATCAGGGGGTCCAATTCTATGGGCCCCCAAACAGGTTGCCCCCATTTCCTCCATTGTTCTTTATGGTGGGGAAAAAGTTACTTTTTCCCCACCATAGAGAACAATGGAGGGAATGGGGCAACCTGTTTGGGGTCCCATAGAATTGGACCCCCTGGTCCAATGTTCTTGAAACTTGGTGGGTATCTTGGGGAGAGGCTTCATCAGCTACTCTGTGAGTTTGGAGCCTCTCCCTCAAACCCCTTCCCCTCTAGCCCCCAGAATATACCCTATGTTTTCACCATTGACTTCAATGGCCCATAGGATATAATGGAACTGAAATTGACATTCAGCTGCCTGAAAGATTCCGGGGACGCCAGCTGGGGGCGGGGCTTGGCTTCTGAGCTGCCGGAGCTGTGCTCCGGTGCGCTCCCCTCAAAAAAGACCCCTGGGTATAGGGCTGCACATAAAAAGCTCTAGGCATCTAGTTAATTTTCCTGTATCAGATCATTTAGTTCCTAGCAAGAGTTACACCTCAACATTTTAGGTTCATTATGGGTACAGTACACAAATGATGCTATCTTGCTTCCACTTTACACCTTTATTGCAGTTTAACTGTTCTGCATATTTAACACTAACTCAACAGAACACTATATCATCAGTTAGTAAAGGTAAAGGTTTCCCTTGCTACATAAGTAATTACCCAAAGATAAGCCTGTCACAAGCAAGGAGTCAGGCCTAAAGAATAAGCCAGTCCTTAGAAAATGGGAATCAATTCAGCTTCCCATATTTGTAGGTTTTAAAAATCATCTTCTAACAATAGCTAGCTCCCCTACTTGGTAAGAGCATACATTCCTGGCTAACTAATTCTCTTATAACTTCAAATACCATGTACAGTGATCTATTTTTGAATATCTTAAAATATATAAAAACTGTTAAGTCATTCTTGCTACTTTTTATTATAACAAAGTCTGCTTAAAAATAATGATTACAAGTTTCAAGTTTCACATACTTATGAATATCTTTTGGCCTTCAACCAATACACCCACCCTTGAACTATATGTTCACTTCAATGTAGCTGGACATTCTCGCCATTCTCAGATTGTTCTGCACCTGGGCCTCAACCCATAGTATCTATTGACAGGGGTTAGTCGGTTCCTTCCTACTCTAGAAAAGACCATAGAACTGTGTTCCTTCTTTGTTTCTTGCCCCCTCCAAGGCTGTTCAATTCTGGGTCTCTAAACTCCCTTCTGACTTTTTTAGCTGAGACGTTGGACCAGTTCTGTTTCTGGTATGCAGAAACATCCTCCATTATCTTTATGATCAAGTTCAGCAATTGTTCCCCTAAATTTCTGGCCATATCTGTGACAGAACGACTACTTTCTACTATCTGATGTAGTCTATATGGGGATTCTCTGCCTTCCAGAATGAATTTGGGAGGTATTGCCTGAAAAATGAGATGCAATATGGGTGATGGCAATTTACCTCAAAAGAAAGGGATCATTGGTCATTCCTCTAGCAGGGAAAAAATAAGACTGTGTGAAATTATCAAAATAATTAGTGTTTCTCATCTCAACTCTAAATACATTTTTTAAAAACTCAGCTACATACTGAAATTATTCTGAGACATCAGTATTTACATTAACTGTCTTTGTTAATTTTTTCCATCTTTGTAGCATTGTCCTCAAAGCCCTTTACATACAATCTTTAATCATATATTCCAGGAAGGTGACACACTCGAAATCTCAAGGTATAATGCATTTATTTGTGTTGTAAAGATTCTTGTATAGTGTGTGAGTGAGGAGCAGAGAACAATGTCTTAGGGATTATACAGACAAGTAATTTGAGTGAACATAGTGCTAATGTCTCTCTTTTATGTTAAAACTGTTCCTCTTTATATGTGAATGAGCATCTGACTCCTGCTTGGTTTTAATTTTCATTAAGAAGAATGATTCCTTTGGGAGTTGTAGGCATTATGCCTGCATTGTGTGTAAACAGAAGCAGAAATATTGTCCTCTGATGTATTATTGCAGTGTAGTGGGGGTTTTTTGATGGGGCTCAGGTTTCACTTTGTGCAAAGTGAATATTTAATTGATACGGTGGAAAGCTTTTTTTCTCTAATTTGCAACATTCAGTGGTACGTAGAGATATGGAGGTAGAGAAACAGGCCATATGTTTTGTAAAAGCTGGGCTAATAGCACTTCTGATGGATGTCTGATTTTTAAAGTGCTGTATCTTTCATTAAAATTTACATGCAAAGTAAGGGCATGCCCAGTGACATGAAAGCTAATGCAACTTGCCTATCTTGACATAATAACAATCAGAAGAAACTGGAGATCCCAGATGGCAGCTTGGCCTTTGCCATCCTTTTAATAAGCTACTAACTGCTAATTATTGCACTCTTTGGGGCAAGTTAATTTACTGCTGACTCTTAAAGAGACATTGCTCCTTTTCCTGGCACATAGTACTTTCCATGAAGGGCACGTGAAGAGGAGGGTTGATTTGTGTGTGTGTGTGTGTGTGTGTGTGTGTGTGTGTGTGTGTGTGTAGAGAGAGAGAGAGAGAGAGAGAGAGAGAGAGAGTTTTCTTAGGTTGGAAGTTTCTGGTGGAGAGTAGGAAAGATGCAGAATTTCAGAGAGAAGCTGAATTAATAAGTATATTCTGTATAAACGTGCACTTTAAACGTATCTTCCAAATGTGGTTAAATGCTTATATAATAGCTTTCTCTCTTAATCTGAATGGAGGGATTGTATCTTTGTGTGGAGATAAGGATGTGCCTGCACATTAGCTTTCTCTGCAGAAATACAGCATGCATTCATTGAATGATGTATTTAAACATGTATACCCTGCCTTTCATTTGTGGCTCAAGGTGGCTTACAATTTCAAGATACATACAAAATAAAATAAACCCCCCTTATTCTCTCTCCCCACAAATGCTTGCAGCTCAGACCTCATTAGAAAAAACACACAGATAAAACAGGCTTATGACACCTCTTAAAAACTTCTAAATATGATGTCCTGCTTTTGGGGAGCCTGTTCCACTGGGTAGGAAGAACAATAGAGAAGGAATGGTCTCTAGCAGATCCCAAGCAGGGCACCTTAAAGGGAGAGGGGTCAGCTAGAAGATGTGCACATTTTAAAAAAGCGAGTTCATTCTAAGCAGTTAAGGTGTACTTAGTGGGCCTTACTTCCAGGAAAGTGTTCTTATTTAGGATTGTACTGTGCAATACTCACTTGCAGAAAAGATATAGTTAGCCATTTAGAACCCACAGAAGTACTTAATGGACACAAATAATATATAATGACCAAGGATCCTCATCTATTTATTCATGCATGAGTACTTTTGTTCAGTCCTGACCTGAATAGCCCAATCTCATCTGATCTCAGAAGCTGAGCAGGGCTGGCGCAGGTTATTACTTGGAAGGGGGACCGCCAAGGAAGACCAGGGTCACTAAAGAGAGGCGCAGGCCATGGTAAGCCACCTCTGAATGTCTCTTGCCTTGAAAACCTTACGGGGTTGCTATAAGTCGGTTGCCACTTGATGGCAAAACAAACAAATTCTATTAATGCTGAAAGTGAGTGTTATGGGGCATCCATTTTTGAACAATAATGGAGCATGCAGGTGAGGGGAGCCAAATGTCACCACACCTGACCCTGATCCATGCTGATGCCCAAAGCATGTTTCTCCCAGCCACACTACAATATTGGGAGCAAGCCAGGCTAAGAGAGAAACATGTCAAGTCCCAGAAAAGTCCAGGTGTTCATTTCTCTCAACTGCACACCCCATTCCTGTTTAAAATCAACACCACCTTGAACATTAACAGGTAGATAAGTGTAAATGCACAAAAATCCCTAGTTTGGCTCTTAGATTAATTAAGGAAAAGATTAACTGACTCTTCTTCCCTCTACTGGGATTACTAATAGCTTGGGAGAGGATTTAATATGCAAAATAGCAAGGGGGGAAGTGTTAATCCCCCCATTGGCCCCACTGTGTACCTGCTTTTAAGGTAATTGAAAGACTATAAGAGATCTCATATCCTTCATTATTGCTGTCCACTGCATCATGTGTAGTTTGACCCCAAGTCTGCACCTCTGCCTTTCTTGTATTGTGGAATGTAGTGCATACAGATTAAAATGGCCTTGGAGATGGGAAAGAACAGCTGTTGACTCCATCCATACCACCTCCTACAGTGGTGTCATGTATGCAAGTGTGCCCATGTTTAACCCAGTAGCAGTCCCTGCTTGCTGCCATGGGGGTTATATAACAGCGTCTGTGTCAGTGCGCTTATATACCATCTTCTGGAAGTAAATTTTACCTGGTGGGGGTTGGGCAGCAAGCATATCCTCAATCCCAAATGCTGTCTGCCAATATGCTGCCAGCATGTGCAAGCAAAACGTTTGTCCCTGAGCCTAGCAGGCAAAACAGTAGAAAAGGCAGAATAGCATGCAAACAGGAACTACTGCACTTACATAGAATCAAATTAAAACCCTCCCCAAGCTCATGAAGCACTGCAAGTCTTTCCAAAAGTTGGAAAGACTAATCTAGCTACAAAAACCCCTTAGGTGGCATGATCTCTATATAATTTTGCTGGCTGGCAAATGTCTCTGATCTCCATCCCTCAGACCTCCACAAACTGTAAACCATGAGAGTCATGTGTCAGAATTAGGGCCACATCTGAATGTTCTTAAATATTGTTAATTTCTCAGTTATAACATTAACAAAGGAGGCATTTTCAGTTTAGATTTTGATTAGTTAATACCTGAATGCATAGCCTTAATTGAAATTAATTTGAATGCCATTCTGAGTTCTGTGTGCCTATTGTAGCTCCCATGCTCGGAACAGATTGTTGAATCCGGGAAAGTGTGAGGTCTGACAGGGATGCTGCTAGAGAGATGCCTAATTTTAGATGTGATTTGTTTGAAAATCTAGACTAGGACTATACATTCTGTGGCTGAGCACTTTTGGGTCTGTCTCACTCCAGACCGCGTATACTGGTTTGCTTGTTTAAATGTTTAGTGGATTTTAGATATATTACAGGTTTGAATTAGTTGTTATTATGCTAACAAGGGGCCTTCAATAAGTGCTTGGGGTGAGGACAGACAGCTGCTACATCTATAAAGTATCATGTTTATGATATATGTATACAGGAAGCTGCCTTATGTGAAGTCAGACTTTTGGTCTGTAAGGTCAGTACTCATGTACTCTGAGTGGCCGTAGCTCTCCATGGTCTTAGGCAGAGGTCCTTCACATCACCTGGGACCTTCTGTGTGCAAAGCAGATGCTCCATCGCTGAGCCATGGCCCTTCCCCAATGTTATGATACACTGTTATACATGCCTTAGAATCCAGGTACCAGAGGCTTAGTTCAGGAAGGCAAAGGCAAAACCAGCTAGAGGCAGAGGCTGATGCCCAGCGGCTTCAATTAATTATCCATGTTAAGTGAAGAGTGGACAAAGTCATCCATAATGGAAAGTCATTTTGACTTTATTTTTTTTCCTTCTTCCGAGGTTATTGTCATTAAAGGCATGCAACTCTGGCAGGGCAAATTTACATATAAAGTATGTCATTTTTTAAAAGACTGGTTGTTCCTCTTTAATTGTTGAAAGGCACAATCAACGGAGGCCAGTCCAGACTCACAGAATGGGGTTGTGCATTGAGTGCTTGTTTAGAAATGAAGGAACAGCTGCTGTTTTAAATGGGCTCTAATTTTGACAGTTTATGCTGTTCTGTGAATGCATGATTCTCTGCGATAATGTTTAGGAGGACTGATGGCGGGTAATAGCTTATTTCCTGGGCTTTATGGTAATGCAGCAAAGTGATTATAATAATGTCATCAGGAACTGAAATAGACCCCCTTGTCACACACATCAGACAGCCCTGCAAAAAAAAAAAAAAAAGGAACCCAATGAAAGTTGCTTTAAGTCTCATTGTAGCCTTTCATGCAAGAGACTGATAACGTTAAAGCATGGGGTAGTTTATAAAATATATGCTGTGTAAGCTGGATCTGCAGCAGAGTATTTTTTTTTTTAAGGAACAGGCACACATGGGTGCAGTACAGGTAGTATAAACCCATCCCTTGAATTTCAAGCATGAAGTGGAGCTTAGAGTTTCATTAAGACTCTAACCCAGTTCTTGAAAACTGTCACAAACGCCTTCAGATTACAGGACTCCAGAGCTGTAGAAAGCCTCAACTGGTGTGTGTGTGTGTGTGGAGGAGCCCTATGCTACCTTACTGTGGCAAACAAATGGTGCATGTATATTCTTTTCCTTGACTCTGAAAAGGAAGAGGCTGCTGCAAATCTGCATAACTAAATTTTACAACATTGGCTGAGGTGCTGTGATTGTCAGACTCCTGAGGCAATCAGTTCCCAACAATGTTCATTCAGAGAAGTGAAATTTATTGAGAACATGGTGCTACAGGTATCATAACTATTTCGTGTTAGAACTAAAGAGAAAACGTGCAAAGCAAAGAGATATACATAATTCAAAAGGGTCCTCCGATGGCTCCCAGCCAATCAGGTAGCCAGCAGAAGCCTGCCAAAGTAACGGGTAACATTTCCCAGGAGAAAGACTATACCAGGCACTCAAGGTCATATCACACAGAAGACAGATAATAAACCCAGTGTAGGCACAGCAGAAAAAAACTCATCATTCCAAAGCATCCCTCCCATCTACATGACAGCCAGGCATCCCCCCATCTACATGACTTTATGGCAACCTTTGTGTAATCACAAACATTGCTTGTTGTAGTGCTTGTCTACTCTCTCCTCAGCTCCTCCATTCTCAGTTTAATCCTACTTCAGAATCCCATTTAGTAGGGAGACAACAGATCCTGGTTTCCACAGGTACTAAGTCTATGGACCCCTGAACAAAGATTTCATCTGCCTGTCCCATATGACCCAGATCCAAACCAAATACCATGACAAAAAAAATCACTTGGCTTGCTGTTACGATGGAATTATAGTAATAAAACTATCAGCCTGTCAGTCCATCTCATCAGAGAATAAAGCTCGGAGATTCAAAATTGACCACAGGCTTCGGGATGATTCTGGGAGTTCCAAGCATGGGAATATCCTGGCCCAGGTTATTTTGAGACACACACACACACACACCCTTGATGTTTATGGTCATAGTTCTGTCAGAGCTGTCCTTGAAAGAGCAGTTCTTGAAAGAGTTCTCTCAGCCCCACCTACCACACAGGGTGTCTGTTGTGAGGAGGGGAAGGGAAGGGAAAGGAGTTTGTAAGCTGCTCTGAGACTCCTTTGGGTAGTGAAGGGTGGGGTATAAATCCAATCTTCTCTTCTTCATCATCTTCTTCTACAGTGGAAGCTAAGGGTCTCTGTTTGCGGCAGGCACTACTCATCAGAAAATAATGCTACATGTTTGAAAACCGGCCACCAACCCCAGAATGATGGAAGTTGTGGTGCCAAAAATGAGGGGAATTGGGACACTCTGAACCAGATTATTTTCACAGGTTGCTTTTAAGCAACCTGCCATGTTTCTCTCAGATCCCCAATCTGCCAATGAAGGTTGCTGCGTGACACACTCTCAGTCAGACCTACCTCACAGGGTTGTTTTGAGGACAAGGCCATAGCCAGGATTTTTGAGGGGCATTTAAATAAGGCAGGGGGCACCCATGCACACACCCCCAGGCTGTGTCAGGTGCAATGAGAGAGTAAAAGTAAAAAAAAAAAAGCAACAAGATAGAGGGAGAGATGAGAGGCAGGGCAGGGTGATGGTGTGGCATGGCTGTGGTGTACACATAAAATAAAGTAAAGTAAACCAGCTGGATGGGAAGTCAGGAGGCCTGGGCAATAAGTTGGGGGGGCCCAGTCCTGAGATGCCCCACTGTAGCTACAGGCCTGTTTGAGGATAAAATGGAGGACGAGAACAGTACAGCTTTGGGTCCTGATTGGGGAGAAGAACTGGGGATGCCATTTGATATAGATATAATTTTGCCTATGGTTCACCCCCTGCAATGATAGCTATTGCTGTTGCTTTATCAGGTATTGCTACTGTTAAATATTGCAAGCACAGTGGTCAGGGGCAGCCCCCTATAGAAGCCATCATAATTCTGTGAAAGAAGGAGGAGTGGTTTCCTCGCTCTTTCCAGGCAAGCTGTGCCTGTCAAAAATTCCCTCCACATGTACTCCATTTTCATAGCCTGTGCCTCTCAATATTACTCTCTATAGCCATGTACCTATTTTCGTAATGTTATATTTATGTCTACCTATGTAGGATACACTTATTACATCTGATGAAGTGGGCTCTAGATCACAGAAACTTCATGTCACAATAATTCTTTAGTAAGGAAATCAGAAAGAAATCTCCTTCAGTTTACTCTTATAACTATACCTAGCATAAAAGCAGGGGCAGACTGGGTTATTGACTGATCCTGAATGAGAAGTACTGAGACCACTGGGATTGATTTTGCTGCCATTAAAAGATTATGTCATTTGTCATACAGCAATGTAGCCTTTACAAAGGACTATTACTTCGTCTCTGTTCATATTAACAAATGTTTGCTACTATGCTACTATTAAGTACATTCTAAATTTCCAGAAAGGATACAAATGAGGAGTTGGGACCAAGATTTGAAAATAAAGGGGAGGGACATGGAAAAATTAGGTGGAGGGAGAAATGAATGAAAAAATGTAGAAAAGAGGGAGAGAAATTAAGGAAAACAGAGGGAAAGGTTGTTTTATTTTGCTGCCACATACTGCTTTGTAAGATCTGGCTGGGCAGGCCAAACTATAGAGCTGGATGCAAGGAAAGGAAAAAGAAAATGATAGATTGCTGAAGACAACAACCTTGTTAGCTGGCTGCAGGCTGGGAATTAGCTGTATCGGTCACCAGCCATTCTGGCTTGTCTTGCTCCAATGCTGACTTGGTTGATGTGCTTAGCATGATCTGTTAGTTCGTCTTGCCTCAACCTGGACCAGAGCCTTTTTGGTTCTGGCCCCAGCCTGCTGGAATGCTCTTCCAGATGAGAACCTGGCTCAGTTCCCTAGGGCCTGTAAAACAGAAATGTTCTGTCAGGCATGTGGTTGAGGTAGCAAGGTTTTCCATCCAATTTGGCCTTGCCCAGCTCCCCTCCCCCCTCTGCCATTCATTGCACTGTGTACCAACTTTATAAACCACACAGCCCACACAAGCTCACCAGAATAAATTATGTTTTTGGTGCCTAATGCTGCCACCTGATTTAATTTTTAATTATTATGTTAAATTGTTTTAATGTATGATATTGTTTTAAACTTGTACCCCGCCCTGAACCTTGTGGTGCAGAGGAAGGCAGGCTAGAGGCTTAATAAAATAAATAAGACAAGTTTGATTTGGTCTTGAAGAGAGACAAGTGTAGCTGATAGTCAGAGCATCTTTTACTGTGGTCAAACTTCCAACTCCTCTAGTGGCTGCAGCCAAAACTTCATTAAAAGAAAACAAATGGAAAGGTATTCAGCTGTAGTAGCATGACTCTGGCTTCAAGGGCTCTCAGTGGATTTGGGCCCCCAGAATTTTATCCCCCCAGTCTCCCCCCTCTCACCATACCTAACAGGTACCTGTGTTTGCACAATATGGCATAGTATGTATTTTGAAAAGCTTCCAGCCAGTTCTCCCCAAGGGGACTCAAGGATGCTTACAAAATTCCCAATCATAATAAATAACAACTGACAAAACTTAGCTTAAAAATCACCAAATTCAATTTTAGTACAGGATTTCTGAAGTTAGGAAGGGGAAGAGCACTAGAATGGGGTTAGAAAGGAAGGAGTGTGTGAACTCAGCATAAAAATGGATGTGTCTGTCATGAACAGACATGTTTGTTAGTGATGTCTGTATCCAGTGAGAATGATCTGAGGGCAGGTAGCACAACACAAGGCACAGAAAGGGCTGCAAACAGTTCCAGACAATTGAAGGCAGATTTCTGACATGTCCTCTGCTTGCTTAATGGCATATTCATTTCCTTAGATTAAAAAAAAAGGGTTGTTCGGAGTGCCTCAGTGTGCTTGTGGTAAAGGGTATAGAGAAATAAGGGAAGTTCTGAATAATGCATTTAAACCTGTCCGTGAATTTCCCTAGGCCACATGTCTGTCTGGCTAATACCACACAGACACTTTATACTCCATGCAGATGTCAGATGAAGGCACTGATCAGTCTCTGGTTCTGTTTGTTTCATATATTAAGAACATAAGAGAAGCCAATGTTGGATCAGACCAATGGCCCATCCAGTCCAACACTCTGTCACACAGTCATCAAAAATACCAGGTGCCATCAGGAGGTCCAACAGTGGGGCCAGGACACTAGAAGCCCTCCCACTGTTGCCCCCCAAGCACCAAGAATACTGTGCATCACTTGCCCCAGCCTGAGAGTTCCTATCTATACCTTATGGCTAATAGCCACTGACAGACCTCTGCTCCATATGTTTATCTAATTCCCTCTTGAAGCTGTCCATGCTTGTAGCCACCACCACCTCCTGTGGCAGGGAATTCCATGGGTTAATCACTCTTTGGGTGAAGAAGTACTTTCTTTTATCTGTTCTAACCCGATTGCTCAGCAATTTCATTGAGTGCGCACAAGTTCTTGTATTGTGAGAAAGGGAGAAAAGTACTTCTCTCTCTACCTGTGCTGTCCCACGCATAATCTTATAAACCTTGATCATGTCACCCCTCAGTCTTCGTTTCTCCAAGCTAAAGAGCCCCAAGTGTTTTAACCTTAAAGGGTTCCAACCCTTTTATCATTCTAGTTGCCCTTTTGGAAATTTGAAAGTTTGAAAATTAAGAGTTCACAAATAGGCAGGGGGAAATTACCTTGGAGGCAAAGCTAGAATCTGCACCCATGAACTCATCCTCTAAAACATTCCACACAACTTGTGTGGGCTTTGACTTAGACCATCTGCAGCTGCAGTGTGCAATTCCACATTCCCAGCCCCATCTCCTGCAGAGCTTAGATTTCCCAGTTGTATAGCCATGATCTGGATGCCCAGGCTAGCCTGACCTCATCAGATCTCAGAAGCTAAGCAGGCTTGCCCCTTGTTATTACCTGGATGGGAGAACACCAAAAAATACCAGACAGGCAATGGCAAACCACCTCTAAATGTTTCTTGCCTTGGAAACCCTACATAGTCATAATAAATTGACTGCAACTTGACAGCAAAAAAAGGGAGGGGGAGCTAATGCACTGAAGGATATATTTTCCATACGCTCTATTATGTGAATGTTTGCCAATTCCACTTACATTCCACTGTTCGTGCTAGGACATAAGGGAAGCTAGTCCTTTAAAAAATTTTTTGGCTATCATAAAATCCCAGAGCAATGATTTCTATCTGTTAATGTTGCATTCTGTGAATTAGTTTGTGCGATATCTTCATTTTAATTGGATGACCTTGAGTTTTTCTATTTTAAGAGAGGGTGAATAATGTTTCATATTCACCCTTTCCACCCCACTTCTACCTTCCTATATCTTTTAGCTGTCTTGGTCTGCAAATGTTGGATAAGAGTCTGCACAGCTTTCCTAAGGGGTCAGACCTCGACAAATGATGCAACTGTTTGTGTCAAGTACAAGGATTGATACATTTATTAGCCTAGGAATGGTGATTTACCTAGCGTTTCATTCTGCACTGCTTAATGCTACTTTCAGGAAAAGATCCCAGTGAAGTTTAGGAGAATAATGACAGTGTAAAACTGGAACTGTGTCATGGTAAATTGGATAGTAAATCTCCTTTGGCTATTGCCTAGAAATTTCCTGATCATCTTCACTAAAGCATAGTTCTCAAGGAGGAGCTACCCATTATGTGTAGTTTTGTGATTCTGTTCTGTGCCAGAACTTTTAAAAATAGAACATAGCCACTGAGGTGGTAGTTTAAAGTAGAAGTCAGTAGAAAGGAGAAAGAGGGGCTTTAGACAGAAAATGGTGCTGTCCCTACTGGATACCCAAGCCTTTTTCCTTGTGGGAGTATAAGAAGTTTGGTGGAGTGATGTTCAATTAAAAAAGAATACATTTAGGGGTTAAGAACCCCCTGCTATATGTTGATCTTTCTTTGCAAATCTCACTAGCTCACTATCTGTCACAAAAATTAATGGAAAGGTTGTTGGGTATTAGAAGCCGCAGATGATGAGGCTATTCAGTGTTTGTATGGGGGGGTGTTTCTTGATGAAGTCTTCAGTTACAAAAATGTACACAGAAAAAACAAGCATGAGAAGGCTGCTCACTGTGTTCAGGGTTTGTAAAAAAAGTTTTTACACAGAAGTGCATTAAATTATGTGAATAGTCACCCACAATTTAAAGTGGTACTGTCCAAAGGTTTGCCACCTCCTCTGCTCTCTATGAGTGCTAGGCCTTAATTGTAGACTGTAGTTAAATATGTTGTTTTCCAGCTCTTGTTAAATATAGATGGCAGCTTATATACCCAACTACTTGCTTTAGGAGAAAGTTCTGAATGCAAACAGAGCCAAAGCTTTGAAAAACTGTATACCTTTTAAGAAGCCAGCCGCATTAGCTAACAGTGGCCACACTGTGGTGTCTGGGACAGTGAGTGAATTCCAATTGGTACTTAATAGAAGAGAAGAAAAATATAACCATCATGAAGGGGTTTTAAGGGAAAAGAAGAATGTGATAGTTTGTTGTGTGAGCTGAGGCCTGTTTCTGAAGGCTGTCTTGTCCCATTTTTAATTGGTGAAAATTTTATAGCAGTAGTTAAAGTTAGGAAATAGAAACCAGACATTAATTTTGAAATGAATGTTGCTGACAGTTGGATATATTGTATAAAATATCATGTTTTTGTATGAATAATTGTAACTCCATTTCTAGGATTTCAGGGACCAAAAATGGTAGGGGAAAATCTACTCCCACCCTAGACAGCATTAGCTGTATCTGGTGAGTGATATGGGATAATGTATCTCATGTCTACAGCACCCTTCCTCCAAGGAGCTCAGGGTGATATGTATGGTTTTCCCTTCCACATTTTATCCTTGGAGCATTCCTGTGAGGTAGTTTAGGTTGAGAGAGGATGTCTGGCCAAAGGCCCCCAAGTGGATATCATGACAGAATGGGTACTGGAGCCTTTGTCTCCCAGATCCTAGTCTGAAACTTCAACCAGTTCAATGTACTGGCTCATGATATGATTTTTAATGGAGCCCTGTTCTTCCCTTCCTTCTCCTTGGCTGTGGCAGCCATTCCTTGCTATAGGAGACTGATGTGCATTTCCTGTTAATGGCCATGTATTTTCTCACATACAACTTCCTGAGTAACCTGACCTGCAAGTTACTCCTCCTGCTGTTGCAATTGAAATTAATTGTAGACTGGGATTCTGGGAAAGAGATGTGTATGCAAGAAGTGCACTTTGGCTTCCCATAGCAAGTAATAACTGGAGCACTGTCATGTGCTTGGGGAGGCCAGAGAGAGGAAAGGAAGGGGAAGTCTGTGAGAACTTTAGGAGGATGTCTCTGAATTGGATGAGAAGGCAGCAATATGGCAAATGAAGTTTGCCCCCCACTTGGAATAACGAGATAGACAACTGTTGGAATCAAACAAGGGCCAGTTTATTAACTATTTAAAATAACTGTAACTAAGCGGCAAGGGGAAAAAACTAAGCGGCTGCAGAACAGGCAAGGCAGGTGTCAGTCTAGCCAGCCTCCTTGCCCATACTGGGGCCGAGCCACGCACCCCGGTCTTCAGCCACCCATCTGGCTCATGACCAGCAGCCCAGCTCACTGGTTACCCACCAGGAGCACCAACCCCTGAAGCCGTACACCTTGCAGAGAGGAACCCACCTAATAGGTTTCCAGAGGGAATCATCATTCCCTGTCCTGGGCTGTAAAACCCTAAGGCCATTCCTGATGACCCCCTTGTCCCCAAATGGGAAAATGGCTGAAGGTGTTCACCGGTTCTGCTTTCTTATCTGCACAACTCTGCCAAGTGGCCAACCTGTTTAACAGAAACCACCCATAACCACTTTAAATCCACTGTCCTTAGGCGATAGGCGAAAACACCCCCATGCACCAGCCAATCAGGATGAAAGTGAAAAATTCCTACCTGGTCCCAACAGGTGACCGGATGAGATCCGGCCAGCCTGGTCTATCCAGGTCAGGGCTAACCTCTGAATACCAGTACTGGGAGGCAGCATCAGGGGAAGGACTTGGCATCTATACCTTGTTTGTTAGCCCTCCAGGGTAGCTGGTTGTATGCTTTGTAAAAAAAAAAAAAAAAAAAGAGGGGATGTTAGACTAGATGGACCACTGGTCTGATCCAACAGGCTCTTCCTGTGTTCTTAAAATTTTTTGATTTCCCTGACCTGGTTGTGGAATTATGTCTAAATAGCTGTTATTGATATTCAAATTCTACATTGTTCTAAAAGGGATTCCTAAATTATTATGGTGAGTTATGGCTCTACTTTTCAAGTACTTATGGAAATAAGGATAGAGCATGATAAGAATATCTTCAGCCAAACTAAGAATGCAAGGAAATGCCTTTTTCGTATGTTGATATTTTGAACACACTTTCCATGATAGCTTATTCAAACGTAGTCATCATGCATGGGAAGTTTGTATTTCCCCTCTTCTTCCTGCTTCTGGTTTAGTGCTAATCAGGTGTCCGCTGTCTGGATGCAGCCTGTGGGTAGGATCCTGTGACCTGTCAGTAGAAGGCACTGATAGTCACCAGTCTTACCTGCTTTCCTCTCCCCAGCAGCCATTTCTAACTCCCAAAAAGTTTATTCCCAGAGGTGCCAGACCCACATGGTGTATTAGCTGCTTGGTTTCGAAGGCTGAAGTGGAGAAGGCAGTGAAATTGCATCCTTTTTCTGCTTTTATAAGTGGCACTCTGCTCATGCAGGAGTCAGGAGGGAATGATTTAACTTCTTTCCATTCCCTACTAGCACCTCCCGACCCAGAGCATGATTTGATGGGTCCAGGTGGGTCACACACTCCTAGGAATAAGCTTTACTGGGGTCAGAAATGGCTGCTGGGGGTGAGGGGAAAGCAGGAGAGTTGGGGATCCTTGTGTGGACCTCAGGTGGTCCTTGCAGTGGATCCAAGTATTGTGCCCCAAAGTGCAAAACTAAAGGATGAAGAAGAATATAAATATGTCTTGTAAAGAGCAAATGGAACAATACACAAATATTTAGAATGTTAAAACATAATAAGACTCTGTATAATTTGCTCATTTAATATCATCTTCAGAATTTTTCAATAGGAAAATATTGTGTGATAAATCAGACACAAAGTGTTTGCCATCTGAAAGCTACCTTAGTGTTAACTCCACAAAAGATCTGAGAAAGATTCTTGGTTGTGATTTATCTTGTTCTGGAACTGTTGAAGTTTACCAGATGGGCTATAGCTTGTGGAAGCCTGTGCTTTGATAAACAAGGTACCACAAGACTCTCCTGTTTGCTTTTACTCCAGAAGGCTAACATGGTATCAAACTGACCCTGAGCATTTTCCAAAGTGATGCAAGACACTGTGGGGAAGATATTAGTAGAAGTAGTTAGTACTTACTAAATGACTAAATCAGTATATCTTTTAAAAAGTCCAATTTCTGTGTGACTGTGTTTTGTTTCCCAGTGGTATAACTGTACATATTTCCCCCAAAAGATTATATGATTACTGAGTATTGTTTTAGATTACATGAATGCATGTATGTATTTATATGAATCCATTTGGTTACACTCTGTCATATTCAGCACCAATTTAAGTAAGAAAAATAGTTATCCAAACTTGCTTATATTAAAAGTCACTCAAAAGATTTTGCCTTTTAAATGTGTCTTGAGGAACCAGATCAGTGACGTTTTTGAATCATTCTATGATGTTGGGAGTCAAACTGTGAACAGTTATTTTCCAGACTTGTGAAGGTAGATAAAAGTACCTCACATAGCTCTTGGCTTTGCCTGTGAGTCTGAGAATTAGAAACTTTGACGGTGCATGGTAAGATTACAGAACAGAGATTATAGAATCTTGGCTGTGTTCACACACACTAAATAATCCACTTTCAATGCACTTTCAAACTGGATTTTAACTGTGTGAACTGGCAAAATCCAGTTTGAAAGTGCATTGAAAGTGGATTGAAAGTGGATTATTTAGTGTGTGTGAACATAGCCATTGTCTAGGTCTGTGTGAAACTTTCTGAGAACTCTGTTAGCGGACCTTGGAGAGCTCCCCAAAGTCTAATTCTTGTTACTCAAGACCTTTTGCCTGTAAATTCATGATCCTTTGCAGCTGCTAGTGTATCTTGCAAAGTGATGTGTACATTTGGTTTTATTTGCTCACTGAATCTAAAAGTACAGTCAGGGTGATAAAATAATCCATTTGTTTTTATGAATACTTACAAGAAATGTAGGGTTTCTAACTTCTGTAGTTATAATTCTGAAGCCAGTGAGTAGTAGTAATTTTTAGATTCAGGTGGGTAGCAGTGTCGGTCTGAAGCAGCATAATGTTGTGATTTTGTTGTATTCTTGTATTCATGAGTACCTTGCTTTAGTTATAGAATAGTCTAATGTATGAATACAATGTAAAAACAACCATCACCATGATGCAACATATTTTTATGATAAGCACAAGGCTTGGGTGGGGGGCAGCGATGAGTGGAACATAAAACTTAAACAGTGTTTTGAAACAACCATAGTTGTACTAACAGTCTGTAAACACACATTTCCTTCATAGAGATAAATTGCCTAAAAGAGGTGTAATTTGCTGTCAGCTTTATATATTATGAACTTTCCAGATTGTTTTAGCACTTGACACTGGCAGTGTAAACAGTTTGAATACCTTACAACTGTTGCCAAGAAATGGCAGGATTATCATGGGATGCTTCGTTTTCTAGTATGAGAAAAAAAACAAATATGGTGATGATGCGAGTCCCAAGACTGAGACACATATTGACATAAAAGTCCACATAAAGCAATGTTTCTCAGACTGGAGTCTGTAAACCTCTAGGGGTGTTTGAGGGTATTTCAGGGGAAAAGTCCTTTGTGACAGTAGTTGAGTCCCTCATTTTCTAGAAATGAGAGAAGGGACTGAATCAGCTTCCCTTTCCTTTGAAGGTCAGGAGCTCATAGAGTCGCCATTGCGCACCATCATCTAGCTTCCAGATCACCTCAAAGCAGTAGCCAGAAATTGCATTGACTGTTTGCTGGGAACTGATAGTTCAGTCCTATGAAATCTAATTGGCTGAGTGGTGCCAAGGTGGTGCTGTCCAAATGCAGTTTTCATAATTACTTGCAATATACAGGTGAACTGGCTTGCACTCTGTTTTCCAGGGCAAATGGTTTCAGTGGGGGGGGGGGGGGGAGAGAGAGAGAGAGAGAGAGAGAGAGAGAGAGAGAGAGAGAGAGAGAGAGAGATGCCATTCTACACCAGTGTAATAAAGAGAGTAATAGCCAATTGTGGTTTTCAGTGGAATAGTGGAATTTCAAGTTTTGCGTCATGCTGGTCTGTTTCTGTGAGCAGATCTGAATGTTGTTTATTTTAGGCCCCTCTGGTTTTCATTGTGCTCTCAAGTGCCCTCATCTAATCTCTTTTTATCCAAGTATGGATGTTAGCAACAGTTCAAACAGAGTAATCTTAAACTGGGGAGGGGCCATGGCTCAGTGATAGAGCATCTGCTTGGCATGCAGAATTGAAAGGACCAAATAGTAAGTGATGTGAAAGATATATATGCCTGAGATCTGATGGGAATACAGCCCATCAGATACATATTATGGCCTGTCAAGGACTAGACAATCCCCTTGTGTTTGTATCCCACATGTACGACAACAGAACAGGAGGATTATTGAAATCTTGGTGAGCTGCCACCCATGACGTGTGGGCCAAGTTTAGCTTAATGGGTCATATGTTGCATTAGGCATGCTATGTGTGCATTTGTGCCAGCGTATTTCTTTTGAGTTTTAACCAGCAACATTAAAGGTAGATAAAAGAAAGCAAGATGCAAAACACAGAGTTCAGTCCAAGGATTCTGTTCCACTAAGTGAAGAGTCTCCCTCCAATGGAAAGGGAAAGCTTGAATGACAGTCTGTGTTACAGGAGAGCAAATTGGTTTGATTCAGCAAGAGCTGACAAGGATTTACTTGATGAAAATGCGGGACCAGGCAGACTGACAGCCTGGCTCCCTGAAGGTGTTAGAGGGGATTCTGACAATGGAATGGAACGGAACATACAGCATACAAGATGCTTAGAACTAGTTGAAGTTTGGGGCCTGTTGTTAAGCTGGAATATTAAGTATGACCAGTATTGGCATGCTTTGTTATTGATGTTTGGTTCATTCATGTAAGGAAAGGTTGACCATGCTTCATTTTGAAGAAAATAAGGGGGCAGGTGTCATGTCTAATGGAGTTCGTTAGTATATGGGATGCCACAGTTTCACTGGAAGATGCAGGTTTCCTGTATGCCTGAATTCATTTACTTGATTGACATTTAGAAGGTCTGGCCTTGTAAACTTCTTGAATGGGAAGCTACCTTGGTAATAATCTGCTATGTCTCTTTGGAATAGTGTCAGGGTATACTAATAGTAGTTAATCATGACATTTATGGAGAAATCGAAGGGTAAGATTCATGAGCCCATTGAAATGCCATTCCCAGTTACAGCAGCAAATATTTTGAAGCAAATTCAGGGGGGGAAAGCATTTCTCAACTAAGCAATGTAATAAGTTGCCTAATGAAGGAGTTCCATCACTGGTGGTTTTAAGGTTCCATAGGAAAGCAGGTCCTTATATGAAATGTTTTCTATTTAGCAACAAGAGGTTGAGCTAAGCAGTCCACTTAGTTTATTCCTTCTTTCTAATTCTAACACTGAATGACTACATGTAAACATTTTACTAGCCGTGATTAGTTGTGTCAAAGTTTAGAAGTCAGGGTTTTTACCAAAGTACCTTTCATTCTCCTTTTAAATAGTCACCCTGTTTCACATTATTTTTCTGTGTCCAAGGGAACTGAATAATGTTATCTTGTTCTTTTTTCCTTCTCTTGCCTATGATTTTTATTTAAACTAGTGTGACTTTCTTACTAATTTTCTCCTTCAGGTATTTTGCTATCCATCCACCAGCTTAAACTTCTGCTGTTCCATCAGGCAAGTTTGGTAGATGTTGATCAGTGCATGAAATCAGTTCTTAAATGGCTGCAAAATTGCCTGCCTTCAGACTGTTTTGATCACAAGGGCTTTCAAGTGTCAAAGTCATTTGGAGAACTAGATAGATAAAATGCATGAGCACTAAGCTTTTTCCAGGATAGAATAAATAAATGTGTTTTCAACTGTGTGCTTTGCTTTTGATAGTGATTTGTTAAAATGGGGGGGGGATGCAATGATATTAAATATTTACAAGAGTGATTTAGTTGTATAATCTTGTGCCATTTGTCCCCGTTCAGTAGTGAAATCTGCTACTGTTGAAGGAAGTGCCATTAAACTGGTAACACTGTGAAGATCATTGCCTATACAATGTTGAAGCAATTTACAGAGAATAATGATTTTTCTCTGCTTTCTATTGCACCCCTCTTCTTCTCCACCATAGGTTTTTGGTCTTCTTTTCCAAAAATAAATGAAAGGAAATACATTTCAGGACTCACTTTCTCACTCTTCCCCCTCTTTTGACTGATCTAGGAAACTGGAAAATTGTTGTATGTTTCCTTGATGAATGTACTCGGGTCTTTTGGGGGGGGAGCACGCTGGAGCACAGCTCCGGCAGCTCAGGACCCAGCCAGCGTCCCTGGTAGGGGTGTGCAAAAAAAAAAAAGTTTGGCCCAATTCGGTTTGGCCAAATCGGGCACAAGCAGTTTTGGAGGGCAGAAAGGCTCCCGCATGTCAGTTTTGGCAGTAGGAGCCAGCTGAATGTCAATTTCAGCCCCATTATATCCTATGGGTCATTGAAGTCAATGGTGAAAACATAGGGTATATTCTGGGGACTGGAGGGGAGGGGGTTTGAGGGAGAGGCTCCAAACTCACGGGGTAGCTGATGGAGCCTCTCCCCAAGATACCCACCAAGTTTCAAGAACATTGGACCAGGGGGTCCAATTCTATGGGTCCCCAAACAGGTTGCCCTCATCCCCTCCATTGTTCTCTATGGTGGGAAAAAAGTTACTTTTCCCCACGGTGCTGTTAGTAGCTCTGGGGGGGGGGGAGGCGGTTTGAGGGAGAGGCTCCAAATTTTCAGGGTAGTTTCAGGAGCCTCTCCCCACATACACCCCCACGTCTCAAAGCAGTTGGACCAATGGGCCTAATTCTATGGGCACCCAAACAGGTTACCCCCATTACCTCCATTGTTTCCAATGGGGAAACCCAGCTAGCAGCACTTAAGGCAGGCAAGCAGGCGGCACCAGCAGTCAGACTCTCCCAGAGAATCTCAGGGAAAGTGAACTGTCTTGGGAGGTGCTTGTTTGCCATGAGAACAAGTAGCACACTCCAGAACAAGTGGCACTGCGGCAGTGCAAGCATGCCACAGTGCCACACAGAAACCCCAAAAGACCAAAAGGAACATCATTTATACATGTATAAATTGATGGTGCAACCTCATTGGACCACACACACCACACACACCTCAAAAAGAATATTTATAGCACTGGGAAAAATGCAGAAAAGGGCAACTGCAGATGAAAGGAAGTACTTCTTCACCCAAACAGTGATTAACACATGGAATTCACTGCTACAGGAGGTGGTGGTGGTTGGCATGAACAGCTTCCAGATAGAATTTGAGAAATGTATGGAGGATGGAGCAGACAGGAAAAAAACAAATCAACCCCCTCAAGCAACAGCAACCAGCAGAACTTTTTAAAGTTGTAAACCTGTAAGAGCCAAAAAACCTTTCATCTGTTCTCACTTCTAACCTAAAGAATACTGATTCAAAATGGGTGACAGTAACAGAATAGAATTGGTAACATCAAAATAACTGTCAAGTTATTTTTTCCCACCATAGAGAATAATGGAGGGAATAGGGGCAACCTGTTTGGGGGCCCATAGAATTGGACCCCCTGATCCAATGTTCTTGAAACTTGGTGGGTATCTTGGGGAGAGGCTCCATAAGCTACCCTGTGAGTTTGGAGCCTCTCCCTCAAACCCCCTCCCCTCCATCCCCAGAATATACCCTATGTTTTCACCATTGACTTCAATGGCCCATAGGATATAATGGAGCTGAAATTGACATATGGCTGCCTGAAAGACTCCCCGGGACACTGGCTGGGGGCAGGGCTTGGCTTCTGAGCTCCTGGAGCTGCGCTCCGGTGCGCCCCCCCAAAAAAAGACCTCTGCCCAGGAGCAACAGCAAACTGTTTAAAATGTTGGAGATGAGGGCCAATCAGGCCATATATACAAACGACCTCTGTGTTCCAACTGGCTATGGTGGGGGGATGACATGCAGAATGGAGTGAGGCCAAATCAGCCCACATATGCAAATGACCTTGAAAGGCTGACCCAATCAGGTAGAAGGTGAGTCATCAGGATTAGGAACACAGCTCACCTTTTATATATATCTAGATAGGAAATTGATTTCATAGAATCACATTACATCAAAAAGTAATGTGAACATTGGGTATAACTGAGGATCTTGCAGGAAAAAATGGTTTTTATTTTATCTTAGACTGATCTACAGGTAGTATAGCAGAGTCTAAAATAGCCATCATGGTAAGACACATGAAGAGTAAGTACTTGCTGTGAGTTCAAGAAAGGAGTCTAAACAAAGTAATTCTGCAAGTAATTGGAAGATAAGGAATGATGCAGCATTAGAAACCAGAAAGACTGTGGGTGATTTCCCACTAAAGCTGCCGCGGGGTTGCGCCGCCGTTTGCCCCGAGATTTTTAGTCAATTTCACACCCGAAGCCGCGGGGCTGCATTTTGACCCGCGGCTCGCCCGATTTCCCCCGCAGTTTCGTAATCCTCAAAAAACAGGATTATGAAACTGCGGGGAAATCGGGCGAGCCGCGGGTCAAAATGCAGCCCCGCGGCTTCGGGTGTGAAATTGACTAAAAATCTCGGGGCAAACGGCGGCGCAACCCCGCGGCAGCTTTAGTGGGAAATCACCCTGTGTGTGTATGCTATCAAGTCACTTCCGATTTATGGTGACCCTATGAATTAATGTCCTCCAAAACATCCTCTCATTAACAGCCTTCCTCTGGTCTTGCAAACTAAAGACTATGGCTTCCTTTATTGAGTCAGTCCATCTCATGTTGGGTCTTCCTCTTTTCCTACTGCTCTCAACTTTTCCTGGCATTATTGTCTTTTCCAGTGAGTCTTGTCTTCTCAGAATGTGACCAAAGCATGATAGCCCCAGTTTAATTATTTTAGCTTCTAGAGAGAGTTCAGGCTTGATTTGGTCTAGAACCCACTTATTTGTCTTTTTGGCAGTCCATGGTATCCGTAAAACTCTCCTCCAACACCACATTTTAAAGGAGTCTACTTTCTTCCTGTCAGCTTTCTTCATTGTCCAACTTTCACATGCATTGATAGTAATGGGGAATACTATGGCATGAATTAACTTGGTCACCGGCAACACACTTAACTAAATTTTCTAGCTCTCTGTGGCTGCCCTCCCCAGTCTCAATCTCCTTCTGATTTTTTGGGTGCAGTCTCCTTTTTGGTTGATGATGGTGCCAAAGAATAGAAAATCTTGAACTGCTATTTTTTTATAGTCAGCCTTAAAGTGGTGTAATTCCCCAGTAGTCATTACTTTTGTCTTCTTGATGTTCAGCTGTAAGCCTCCTTTGGCACTTTCTGCTTCAGTTTTCATCATTAGTCATTTCAAGTCTTCACTGTTTTCTGCCAGTAATGTGGTGTCATCTACATATCTCAAATTGTTAAGACCCAAGAGTGAGAATCATGGGGAATGATTGAGTTAATCAGCAGCAGTTTTGGAGTTTGTGATGATGAGGATAAATCAGGTGGATGGTAGAAGCTACTTATGTTTAAATAAGGAATAATTTGGATTTTTCTTCTTTTTTATGAGGTGCTTTGGGTCCTTCTGTGGAGAAAAACCATCTAAAGTCACTTAAATAAGAGCTACAGTAGGACACTCATAATTGGAAACTAGGAACTTATGCTGAATCAAGAAGCAGGTATTCAGAATATCCAAGAACAGCTAATGTTAAACACCAAGACTTGGATATTATGAATGAGTTCTATGGTAGGCTGGGCCATGGAGCATATTTCCTTTCCCAGCAAAGTTTCTGTTTGTTCAAGGGCTCATGGAGCTTGCACAAAGTCTTATCAAACAGGGCACTCTGGTACTGCTTTCAGTGATAAAAATTCCATGGAAGGGAAGCCCAAAGCCTTTCCCTCCCCTGCACCCTGTTTGCAGCCAAACAGAGAAAGTGAAAACATTTTAAAGGTCAGTCTTTGCTTGAACATATAACCACAAGCCAGGTCAGGGACCCTATGTGGCATTCAGTGAGAGACAAATTTCAAAAGAAGAGATGGGCTAGCTATAGTACTAGAAGCATTGACCAAGAGCACTTGCATTTTGTTTAGTTTGTGAGGATGAGATATTGCTCTCGATTATTTCTGACTGTATTTATAGCTGCTAAGCATGATAGTTTATCTTAAATTATTTTAATTTTAGATGATCTCATTTCATAATGTGTTCAGAAGGTTAAGCGCATAATTTCCAGACATGTCTTTTCAAAAGGTGTGTTCTTCTTGCTGTCTCCTTCAGCTCTTTTCGTTTTCTTTTTCCCTGAAAATTGATTGAATCTTTTATTGATTATGGTTTAGCAGAGCCCCTGGAATGAGTGTGTATTTAGTTTCAGTCCTTGATTTCCTTTTTTCTCCCTGATTTATCTGACTCTTGGTCTCCTTGTATGAAGAGTGTGATTACTAAAGCATTATTTCTAAAATGCTGGCAAAGGGGAAGAGAGAAACCAGGTGGATAGCATAAAACAACTATTGAAAGTTTAAATAGAGAAAACATGTGAAGGGCAAGAACTTTAAATGAAGAAATGAGAATGGGAAAGAGAGGATTTGAGAATGGCAAAAAGATGCAAGAAGAAAACCAATATCTCTGACCCAGTAGGGCTCCAGGTGTTATAGAATCTGATACCAAAATTGAGAACATTTTTATGCCACTTTTTCACTCTTATCAGGATCCACAGGGTGGCAAGGATGAAAAAAATTAAAACATTGGAGCAATTAAAATGTAGTTAAAATTATAACATAAATCAATTGAAACAAACACTAGAAGGATGGCCAGTGACTGCTGGTGGGGGTATGCCAGATGAAGCTGGTGAAAGACACTGATAGATGAGTCTCCCTGGGAATGGAGTTCCAAAGTTTTGGTGCTATGACTGAGAAGGCCATTTCTTGGGTAGCCACTCATGTAGCTTCAGGTGGCCGGGGCAACCAAAGTGGGAATTCTGAAGATAACCAGAGTATATGGGTAGGTTCATATGGGAGGAGGTGGTCCTTAAGGTACGTTGGTCCCAGGCCATACAGGGCTTTAAATGTCAATACCAACACCTTGAATTGAAGAAGAAGAAGAAGAAGAGATTGGATTTATACCCCACCCTTCACTACCCAAAGGAGTCTCAGAGTGGCTTACAAACTCCTTCCCCTCCCCACAACAGACACCCTGTGAGGTAGGTGGGGCTGAGAGAACTCTAACACAAACTGCTCTTTCAGGAACAGCTGTGCCAGAGCTTGTGACTGACCCAAGGTCACATCAGCAGGTGCAAGTGGAGGAGTAGGGAATCAAACCCGGTTCTCCCAGATTAGACTCCGTGCACTTAACCACTACACCAAACTGGGCCCAGAAGCAAACTGGAAGCCAATATAGATGAAACAAGACTAGAGTGATATGGTACCTACAACCCACTCCAGTTGACATTCTGGCCACATTCAGTACTAACTTTAGCTTTCGGGCAGTCTCCAAGGGCAGCCCCACATAGAGTGCAATTAAGTAATCTAATCTAAAAGTTACCAGGGCATGCACCGCAGTGGCAAGATCTTTTCTGCCCAGGAAGGCTGCAGCTGTCACCTGTTTGCCAAAGAGGAGGTGTGGGTCCAGGTACACCCCCCCAAGGTGTGAACCTGCTCCTCTAGGGGAAGAGCAACCCCATCCAGAACAGGCAATAACCCATTCCCTGGATTAGACCCCCCACTAGTAGCACTCCATTTTGTCAGGATTAGGCTTCAGCTTGTTAGCCCTCATCCGTCCCAAAACTTCCTCCAAGCACCTGTTCGCTGTTTCTACAACCTCCCTGGGATCTGCTGGTAGCAAGGGATAGAGCTGAACGTCATCTACATGTCATCTGCTCTGTGTTTGCAAATGTCATGCAGAGTTCTGTATCTCTTTCCCCTGAAGGTTTTTAAAACTGAAAATCACCTTAGGGGCTGCAATGAAGAACAAGGGGGGTGGGACTGTGGTTCAGTCCCAGGTTCAATTCCCAGCATCTCCAGTTAAAAGGACCAGGTGGCAGGTAATGGGAAGGACCTCAGCCTGAGACCCTGGAGAGTGGCTGCCAGTCTGAGTAGACAATACTGGCCTAGATGGGACTAGTGGTCTGCTTCAGTATAAGGCAGCTTTGTGTGTGTGACCAATACAGGGGCAGGGTCTTTATGCTTCCCTCTTTGCAGCTTAGAGAAGGCAATTTTGAACAGAACAATGAACGAGGGGGAAACAGCCATGCCTTACCATCACTTCCTTGCCTCAGCCTATCAAGTTTACTTTTGTTAAAAAATAAAAGAGAGGAAAGTCAAACTCAATTCCATGTATGGTCTAACTTGGTCCCCATGGTTCCTTGATGCTGTCTTAATGATTGAAGTGGGACTAATCCATTTTAATCTAGAAAGCATTTCTTGTGAGGAAGAATTTGTAGACTGAAGACATAACAACAAAAGAGTATCTACTCATAGTCTTCTTATTTATTTATTTATTTATTTTATTTCTTCACATCTATATTCCACCCTCCCTGCGAACGGGCTCAGGGTGGATCACAATTCAACTTAAGCCTTACAGAATTACAACAAAATAGTAATGGTAATAATTAATTAAAACCATTAAAACTTCATTTAAAACAATATGCATAAATTTTGTATAATCCCCAATACTGGCATAGCTGAAATCCAAGGCTGTATAGTCTGGGCTGCAAAGGATGGGATCTTCAGCCGGGGGTGGGGGTGGGGGTGTCAACTTTCTTCCTGGATGCCCGCCAGCTTCATTTTGCAGGCTCTGCGGAATGGTAATAGATGTGCTGCAGGGCTGTTTCACACTGGATGTTTTTCCTGCATGGGTGTACAGGTTATTGCATGTAGGGTAGCGTGACATGATGATCACGTCCATGTCTGATTTGCAACATGTGTCATTTTGGAAGCTCTGTTTGTGTGGGGAAGATATCTTGTCTGATATGGCCTTCAACCGTGTCCTTGAGGACATGCCTCTTTCAGGAACAAGAAGAAAGATTGTCACTGCAGCTCATTCTATACTTGGAGTTTCCATTGAGTGCCAACAAGAAAGCCCGTTAATCTTAATTACCTTAGTGTTTGGTATTGGTGAAGGGCAAAATTATGGTTTCCTCTTCTTAGTTAGGAAACTGGAGTGAAAACATGGGGTTTTTATTATTGTTATTATGGATTTGTTTTAAAATAATTATATCCCAGCAGCTCTGCAGTGATGTGGAGAAGGACTGAAATATTAAAACCTAATAAATGACAAAATAAGGACAAAATAACAGGCCCACATTAAACCAAAACACCCAATAGTTGAGAAAATATTGTCTTAAAATCACTTCACAAACCGTTGGAGAATGTCAAGATCCATTTTAAGTGACGATACACTGGCATTGCAAGCACACCTCTATATGTATGGGAAGGACAAATGAATCAATCATATTCAATAATGCTCACTCCCTCACCTTTCCATGATAAATCAGCAGAAAATCTAACAGAAAGGGCTTTTCTGCATTTTTGATTTACTACTGATTTTCTTGGCAGTCGATCCACAAGCATTGGAATCAGTTTGAGCACAGTTGTTCTGCATGTCTGCCCTCCCTCTGCATTTTCACAGTTGTGGAATCAGTTTATTTCCTTCCACATGAGCCTTCAATAATGAGGATTTTCAAGGGAGGGTGCTGTCATCATAGGTGGTGTCATTGGTGGTGTCACAGCACCCCCCTGTTAAAAATAAAGATGCTAAAATATCAATATATCATTGGAGCATTGTAACAATAGCCTTAGTAGGTTCTCTGAATTCCCAGCTTTAGTTTTTTTTAAAAGTAAGTCTCTAGTTCTTTCTCTTATGGAGATGTGCCTTTTTCCTTATATCTACATGATGGGAGAGGTGAGAGACTTACTTCTTCTAAAATGAAAGCTAGGAATTCAGAGAACCTACCAAAGCTATTGTTACAATGCTTCTGCAATATAGCGATTTTTAGTGACCTTTTTAAAGAAAGAAAAATAAATCACTCATCTACAGCGTGGCGGGAAGGGGAAGGAAAGAGTGGTTTGATTATGACAGTCCAATCATTGAATAGTGGGTGGGACAAAGAAAACCAACAGAAACATTTTGTATGAGGAAAAAGCGAACAAGAATTGGCTTCCAGAAAAACATCAGGGTAAAAGTGGTCTAAAAACAACAGGAAAAAAATGGGGGGGACCCCCCCCATAAAAACTAAAGGCACAAAAATGTGTGCAGAAATACGGTTGCCATTTCCCTGGTTGGGATGGGGGCTCCCCTGATTTTGGGGGCTCCAATACACCACCAGCCAGCTGACCAGTGGGGGAAGTGCCACCCCCAAACAGCCCCCTGTCATCAGCATGATGTCATCACACTGGGCATGTTGCATGGCAATGCTCTAGCATTTTGAACAAAACTCTATGATAATCATAGAGTTTTGGTTGAAACACTAGATCTTCACTGCATGACATGCCCAGCGTGATGATGTCATTTTCAGGTGACATAATCACGTGGCGTGCGTGGTTTGCACATGTGTCAGAAGATCCAGGCTTGGAGCCAGGAGCCCCCCAACACAAGCTCAGTAAGACCTGGCAGCCCTATGTAGAAATCAGAGAATAAACTACAGCATTATGGGGCCAGAACCAATAGTTAATCCCCATGCAGAAAAGCCCAAAGCATGGGGAATGGAAACATTTTTGGCTGGTCCCTGAAGATCAGGAAGTTAGGTGTCAGATGAACTGAAGAGGGGTAGCACTGTGGAAAAGGCCTTGTTCCTTGCCCTCACCAAACTAATTTCAGCAGGTAGAGAACACACCCAACATGGCTTCAGCAGCAGGTCTTAACTAATCAGCAGGTTTCTACAGGTCTGGATAAGAACATGGAAAGATTGCCATTTGGCTTGTTTGCCTGTGGAGAGGAAATAAATTTCACTGTGAGAAAGAGCAGTAATTACTTAACTGTTTTCACCCGGTGCTCTGAAGATCACTAGTCATAGCTTGAAATGTTTTCAGCTGGAATGCCTTCTCCTCTTTGGCTTGTTCTACAGCCTTTCTTCACATTGTTACAGCTCCAGGAAACCTGATGGCATAACCCCTCTCCTATCCTGTCATCAGGAAATGGTTCACCATTGTCTATACACGCAGAACAATGAAGACCTGGGTTGCTGTGCGGGCAAGTGCAGTTACGGTTGCTAAGTATTTGGAAAAATCAAATTTATATAAATTATTGATTGCAATACTGCAGTGTTAGAGTGCAAAATTCTTTGTAATCCTTATGTCTTAGTCCTGTGAGGTACACCATTCATTTTTTAAATATTAAGATGTCATTATGACTGTGATTTACATAAACTCATCCAGTAGAGTCAGGATTTGAACTCATACCTTCCTCAGCCATGCCCAGTGTTTTGCTTACCATAACAACAGTAGCTTACAAATATGCAAGACTGTCTTATTAGAAGATGTTAATTGTACCTCATCTGTTGACCCTCTGCCATTCAGCCTGTCATGCAGTTAACAGAACTGGATTACCTTTCTCCCTGAAATAGCCATTTCATATTCCAAGCAACAACAATCTAGTTTATATTGAATCTCCTGTATATATTTTGTACTGTTTGTTTTGGTTTATTTACATTTATTTGGTTTCCAGTATACAATACACACCGACTCTCCCAATATCTATATATCTAATTCCCAAGTGGCCCCCTGTGTGCAGACATCTAAATCCGCACATCAGGGGCACTTGGGGGGCAGGGAAATTTTTCTGCACATGTGGGGCAGTCCCCAGGTGTGCAGAAAGATAGGATCATGGTGTAGCGGGTGGTCCTACAGGTACCCTGGTCCCAACCCTGTTAGGGCTGTACTAAAGTTTCAGCAGAACTGTTTTCAGAAGATACTTTGTTTTGGCTGTTTGTGCCTTAACCAAATAAGTTCACACTTTACAATAGCCAGGGGTGTCTGAAGTACTTTCACTAGTGTTCCCATGGAGGAAACAAAAGTTCTATGAGGGGCAGGCCTCTCCAAATCCCTGGTGGGCACACAGGTGCTTGAGAAGCTGCAACTGACCACAACTCCCTAGCATACGCTTTCCACTTGTATGGAGACAAATGCACTTCCAATCACACTTGACATGCCTGTTACAAAAGGTTCAGACACGAATCCTGAACTAGAAAAAAACCCAGACGAAACCATCTGGCTTATACCCATTTTAGGATTTCTGTGTTTGAACATATAGTTAGATCCTGGTCTGCTATAATGCATACTACTGCACAGTCTGGAGCCTCTTGCTAGTGTAGCCAAAAATTATGCAGAGTCTGTGTCTTTTCTACCCTGACCTGGATAGCTCAGGCTACCCTAATATCAGTTCTCAGAAACTAAACAAGACCAGCCCTGGTCAGTATTTGGAAGGGAGACCACCAAGGAATACCAAGGTCATGAAATGGAGGCAGGCAATGGCAGACCACCTCTGCATGTGCTTTGCTCTGTTCTGGATGGTCCAGGCTAGCCCAAGCTAAGCAAGGAATAGCAGGGTCACTATGCAGAGGCAGGAAATGGTATACCACCTATGACTGCCTCTTGCCTCGCAAACCCCGCAGGGTGGATATAGTTCAGCTGTGATTTGATGGCAAAAAAACCCAAAATTGTTCCAAGTCCAAGTCTCCATTAGCTTTGTCAGTCTATCACAGTCTGCAAAAAACTGGGTGAGAGATGACTGAGAACACTGAATCTCAATAAATAAATAAATAAATAAATAAATAAAACCTGTGTACAGAACCAGTTCTTTCTTGAAATATTGTTGTGGTGCTTTTTTTTTATTATTCTGCATTTTACATAAGGAGATCCTGAGAACTAACTAACTCCTGAGTTAATAAGATAAATGATAGCAGTTAAGGTGTCTGGTACAGATTGCAAAATTGCATTTCCTTGGGAGGAGGAGCTAATAGGCACTTCATAGCTTTGGATACTTGACAGGTTGTTGCCCAGTTTCTCAAGGAGTATGTAGACCAGGCTGCATCTCACAGCTAAACAATACAGAGCAGCAGCAGAGTGATAGAGCTGTTGGACTCCAGTACTGTAGAACTGGTTTTTCTGTTCCAGGATTTACTGAGTTAAAGCTTAAAGAACATCTTGAATTACTCAGTGGGGAGCATCTTTTAACAGATACCAGGTGCATTTGCTCTCCATTGCATTTGGGCTTTATGCCTGCAACTCCTTTTGGTGAAAATAAATATCTACACTTTCTTACTCTTCCCTCATACAGCCATTTCCCCCCCCCTGCCTAGCCTGTTTTAACATACTGCCAATTTTATGTGGTAGGTTTTCCAAGACACCTCATGGCCAAAGGATCTGTCCATGTGGGCTGCAGGTCCCTGAAACGATTACACGTTTTCTTCTCATGTAAATTCTATGGTAGGTTTAAGAGCACTCCTGGAGATCTCTTTTTCTTATAACGTTCTCCAACCATTGAGATGATTATCACATACTTAATCTCCTCTCTGGGAATTAAGATTGTACTACTTTGAATGTTGCCAAATATATTTCAGCTGCTCTTAAAACTTGAACCTTCTCCATTAATTCAGTGTTAGGATCATTAAGAAGCGAGCCTGTGTTTTCAGTGAATTTTAATTTATACTATTTTAAAATATGTACATTTTCATTATTTTTAAATTCAGGAATAATATTCTGTTCCTTTTGTATTATATCATTTTATTATTTTTGTCTAAAAGCCAATGTGCTATATATGGACTTTTCTGGAATACACTAAATAATAATAAAGTATGAAAGTATAACTGGTACCCAGATGATTTGCTAGTTCTGTTAATATGTAGGTTATGCAGTGAGTAAATGGCCAGAAAAGAAACTGGGGAATTGATGTCCATGCATGATTTTATTATTGCATTTGCCATTATCCATATTTGAGTAGCTGAGGACACATCAGACCAATATTCAGAAAGATACTTAAGCAGCATGTTGCATTCTGTGATAAATGGTTGGGTTTTTTGTGGCTGTAGGTTTTGTTTGCCTAATCAATGGCTGGTGGGAAGAATCAAGTTACAATATAGGCAAATAAAAGCTAAATACATCTTTATTTGGGAAGTATAAGCCTATATAGTTTGCCAGGAAATGGGGTGGTTAACTTTCATTGTATGGGGAGATTTAGCTTTGCTCCCGTAATTGTATAAAATACAAAGGAGGGGGTAGTAAAGGGGAATGCTGGAAGAACAAAATAAAATCAAGAGTCTCTTGTTACCCGATTATCTGGCAGGCTCTTTGACAGGGCTGCATATTTATTACATGTCCTGTCTCTGGTTACAGACAGGTGACTGCCAGGGTTCAGGTGTTTGCCGACTGCCTTTTGGGATGCTAAATAAACAGCAGTAAATAGAGCTAGTTATTCAATCCATTCATAGAAAGGTTAAATTGCTGGTCTCTGGGCTTCCCAGGGGTACAAATAATGCAGGAGCGGAAGTGAGAGCACACAACAGGTCGCCTTGCCAGCAAATGGAGCTTTCCATTATTGTTCCTTCTGCTGCTGGGAAGGTTTAAAAATGGAAACCTGATGTTTAACTGGTGACAAAAATGAATGCTGGGACACCAGGTGCTTGGAATGGATGACTGAGCCATTTTGAATGTTTAGGCATGGTATGGGAGGAGCAGGAAGGAGGTGGGCTCCTTTATTCATTGTAGGGATGCCCAAGGATTGGAAAGTGCAGCAGGCTCTTCTCTTGCTCAATAAGAAAGCTACCTGAAGAGTGTCAGAAAGAATGATGTTCAAAGTTTCAGCAAGTCTTCTTTAATTTTATCTCTGCTCCTTTATTTTTAGCTGGTATTTCCATATTCCCTATGCACTGAGGACCACTTTGGACGTATCTGTAATTAACAGATATCCAGGCTACAGGGTTCACTGACACCTGTACGTTCTCACTAACTTAATATCCAGATTGCTGGCTGACAGATTTTACCTGCAGCCAAATCTGATCCCCATTGTGAGTGCAGATGCCCAGGCATGAATGATGCTTCCTTCTTCACTAACAGCTTAAATTCAACAAGCGATAGTACTACAGAGCCTGGCAGGCTGGAAGAGTAATGATTTTCATGGCCAGTTTATAGATACAGTAGTACCACTAAAACCTTGCTAACTTTTCCAGGAGACCTGCAGTTGCTTTCTGATAATGCCAATCCAAAATATCTGGAATGTTGTCAGGGGGTGAAAGTTGTTCTGTTCTATTGTAAGTACACACTTGCTAGTACAACATAATTTATGACTGGGTTGTTTTGGAGCAATTCCCATGCCAAAAGGGATAAAATAATCATTAAGGTAGACAATTTCACCCCCTTAATTGTATGACAACTGTTACTATTACTAGTTCTAGAAATAACAGGACATTTATATAGCATTTTTGAGTGTTTGAAGTGATTAACATACGTTGTGATCCTTACAACAGGCCTGTAAGGGAGTTCAGTATGAATAGTCATCCCCAAATTTTGGGTGAGGAACTGAGGCTGAGAAAGAGTGGCTGATATTAGGCTTTCCTAATGAGTTTCTAGCAGAGACTAGGCTGAAATGGGTGACAGGGGAATCTGTTTTCTACCCACTCAGTTCCATCAGCCAACCATTTATATTGCAGTGTTTTATTTCCTAACCCTGCTCTGTTCCAAACCTCTTAATCCCATGTGTGTAATCCCATACACACAAAATGAATGAAAAATATTAATACTTCAAAACACATAATAATGTCAGAAATTTAGTTTTTGAAATTAGCCAGCTGCTAGAATAAACAGTGGAAACCATATTGTGAGAAAAAACTCAAATGTAACTGCTTTGAAGGGCAGTTTCTCAACAATAGAAACGGAACAACTTTATATATTTCTCAGTGTGTCAGATAAAGTTTAAAAACAAACAAAACCCTAACTACCAAATTATGGTTGAGTGCTGGTGTGCTTTATCTAAATTACACTGTGATTGTTGAAACAGGACCTCATTTAATATGACTAGAAACTCTAATTCAGTTCTGAATGACATAAGTCTTTTCAGTAGTGTTAAAGGAGCTTGCTGATGGGGAGCCCTCAAGCACTGTGAAGACAACCATTTAATATTTATTTATTTATTTAGTTCATTTGTGGTCTGTCTTTGTCACTGAGTCACTGGGTTAATGAACAGGAACCACTGTTTATTGAGGCACCACAGGAGTGGACTCAGAAGATGGCCCTGGAGCAAGCCAAGCTGAGGAGCCCCTGTAGTGCTACAAGCCAGCATTGTAGGGGTCACTTGAGTCAGCAGTGTAGACAATGGGTATTAGCTCACCCATTGCTTCCTCTTGGACACATGCACCAATGTGGGAAGAGACAGTCGGTGAACTGACACCAACTACTGTTACTGATGGCAGGTCTGAGTCAAGTGGCCTCTGAGGATCTCTTGCTAGAGCTTGGTTATGCTTGCTCCTGGCCACAAGTGCCCCCCCCCCCGGAATTCCCCTTTTAAGTTAAATGGCCAGTCTGCCACTGTGGTGACATAATGGCATATTGCTCACTGCCCCTAAGAGGACTTACTGCTGATCCACCACAAGCTCTCTCTACTGCCACCACTCACTGTATCCCTGGGCAGGAGCACAGATTTGAGCCAAGGGTCTCCTTTGGGGCTGGGCTCTTGTCTCTGCTTACTTCCTCAACATGTATCACTAGGGAAACAAGATGGTAAGTCGATATTGGTTTAGTTGCCATTGGGGTTGCCAACCTTCAGGTGGGTCCTAGAGTCTCCCACTTTTACAACTGATCTCCAGACTACAGAAATCAGTTTCTCTGGAGAAATTGGCTGCTTTGGAGGGTGGACTCTATGGCATTGTACCTTGCTGAGGTCCCTCCCCTCCCCAAACCCCATCCTCTCCAGGCTCCACCCCCAAATCTCCAGGTATTTCCCACCACAGATCTGGCAAGCCTACGTGACATGCTTGAACCAAGAGGAAAGGTGGGATATGAATGTTTCAGTAAATGCTTGAACATGAGAACATAAGAAGAGCCCTGCTGGATCAGACCAATGGTCCATCTAATCCAGCATCATGTCTTACACAATGGTCAAGCAGTTCCTCTGGAGGGCCAACAACAGGGAATAGAGGCGGAGATCTTCCCCTAATGTTGCCTCCTATCTCTATGATTCAGAGGTTTAGTGCCTCTGAACATGGAGGTTTCCCTTAGTCATCATGGCTAGTAGCCACTGATAGATCTATCCTCCTATTTCTTTTTGTCCATCCTGAACCTACTGCCCATCACCTTCATTGAATGTCCTCAAGTTCTAGTATTTTGGGAAAGGGAGAAAAAGTTCTCTTTGTCAACTCTCTCCATCCCATTAATGATTTTATAAACCTCTATCATGTCCTCCCTTAGTTGTTTCTTTTCTAAATGTAAAAGTCCCAAATTCTTTAGTCTTTTCTCATAGGAAAGTTGCTCCAATCCCCTAATAATCTTAGTTGCCCTCCTTTGTATGAAGGGTAGGTGCAGGTAGCTGTTGACATGGGTATGGGTTGGATGAAACCTGTTAAGATCTTTTTTTTTTATTTAGAGATGCCCCTTGGTGTAACATGCTCTCTAGATCCTTGTTTTCCTCCTTTCAGACTTGTGTATGTTGTCATTCACTGCCCCCACTTCATAGGAAGCACTGTTGTGGCATCAACTAGCAAGATGGCATGGCACACAATGGGCAAACATCTTTTTAAAAAAGAGACTGGATATTTAGTTATTATTGGTAATGCACTGTTGGGCACAAATATTATTTCCTTTTCTCCCACCTTTCCAGCTTAATCACCTTCGTTCGACTTGAGGTGGCTGTTTCTTCTTGAGTTCATTAGTAGTTTCCATTTTCATTTGAGCCTGTTATGCTAATGGACTGTTATTAAACACAGTTGTGTCTCTGGTCAACACACAGTGTGATGATGATTTTGTGCAATGAAGTGAACCATCTGACCTTGTAGGAGGTGTCTAAATGGCTGGAAATAAAGAGCATTTGCAACTTGACTTCAAGAGGGCCACTGATGGCCATAGCCCTTGTTCACTTGAGTTAGTCGAATCTCTGGGGTCTTTAAAGCTGGGAAGACAATTGCATGAGACTAGGCCCCTTGAGAGGTGTCTGGTAATTGCAACATCTGTTCCGGTTGCAAACACTGCAAAAGCAACTCCCAGGGCACCTTGCAGCGATAATGGATCCCAAATGGAAAGTCATTGATCTGAAACCCTCTGCATGTTGAAAAGGACTTAGGAATCTTATTCAGTGGAGTCAAACCAACCCTGTATTTAATGAAGTCCAAACCTTTCAGGCTCAGGCAATCATACACTTAATCACTAGAGCTGCACACTTTTATTATGACTACATTATTTAGTGGCTCTTGGTAAAATCTCATTTCAGTGGTCTGCATGACACTTACCAGATGACAATACATTTCATTAAGGAACAGTTCAAGCTACCTCTGCATTTCCCAACTTACATTCTGAAACCTCATGGCGGCCAGGAAATGGCTGCAGATGGCTATCTTTGGGCCACTTCATGCATGCATGTGGAATTGCATGATGACTACAAAAATCACTATTGTTTAGCATATATGAAATGTCCAACACAAATCTGTAGTTCTGAGATATCTCCAGACCCTACCTGGAGTTTGTTGGTTATGACTAGGGTTTGGGTAATTATATGTTATATATTTAGGTTAAGATTACTTTATGTGTTATGTTTAGGATTATTTTATCCTATGAGAAACAGGATTACTTTATGTTATGGGCTACAGTTGCCTTATATATTTGAACTTGGGTTTGGTTAGTAATACAGAGTAGGGTTTGAAAGATTAAACCCTTTCCCACTCCCCACATGGTCCCTATCTGAATCAGGCCCTTTTAGAGATCTTCATACCTATTTTTGTTCTCTGTCTGCTGAAGTGCAGCTGCAGCAAAGCTTAAAAGTTTAAGCTTTCTGTAAATAAGCTCTGCTTTATTCACTTTGGATTTCTTAATTTCCCTCCCACCAAATAATGGTTGTTTACCTCCATCATAGAAGTGAAGGTGAAACAGGCACTGACAAAGCTGAAGAAGGCTGGGCACACCTAATCTTTCTCTCAATGCTTTATACAGTCCTAAACTGCAGCTCCCTCTGCAGTTCCTATCTGGCTTTACCACATAATGAATTTAGAGCAGACTTTCTGTTTCCATAATGAAAAGCCCCTTTGTACAAACAGCATGGAATTCTGCATACCAAAAAGCCGAATATTGAGGATAAAGTATATCTAACAGTTCTGTGTAGCAATTAGTTTTCTGTGTGGAGGAATTATATTTTAAGGCAAGAGTTTTCAGTCCCAGCAGTGCCGCTCTGCAGTCTGAACTCTCACAGCCCAGACACAGCACTACCTCAGTGAGAACCAGGCCAGGGTTTCTGGAGATGCAGCACCTTGTGGGGGTAGATTGTTGTCTAAAGGGTTGCCACCATAATTTAAATTTCAGAAGGCTAGAAAGCAGAGCCCTAGAGAGGCCACAGTAGGTGCCTGAGGGGCTGCTTCTCCAGTGGTTCAGCCATATGCCTAGGGATGTCCCTTCATTCTCTTGTCAAACTGCTCAGCAGCAGAAGGTTGAAAAGAGACACAGCTTTTCCTACCAAACTGCTGTATCCCAAGAGAGCTGCAGTCCAAGGCAGAGGGAACGTCTGTTGTCTTCACCTTACTGTTGTGTACATGGAAAGGGGATGATGGAGAGAGATTCCATATGGATATGCTGGGAAAGAATCAAATAGTGGTTTTGGTTGTTCTTAGTGGTCCAAGGATCTCACAGACAACAGAAACTGTAAAAAGTTGTGTGTGTGTGTGTGTTGGGGGTGGGGAGACATTTGAAGTTGATAATCACTTGTGTGTGAAATTCAGACAATTTTTAAAAACCTGGTTACCTTAAAATGTAATGCATGTGCCTAAGAATCTAAAATACCTTTACAGTTTGGCCATGTATAATGGAAGTGTGAGCCAATGAAATCAGGCTGGGACATATTTGTTGACCATCTACAAAGACAATGTGTTAAAATGGGCGATAATATCAGGCAGTTTAATCCATGATAATAACTGAAGGGATTACTAAAGTGTATAAAGAGGCAAGGCATCTATTATTGCACTGTAATGCTGTTCCAACATCTGGCCAGGCTTTTGTTCAAGTGAACAACACTAGCTAAAATTTAAAACAAAAGAGAACTTGCTTCTCTGATCCTATGCAGTGCAACAGGCACATAGTTCCAAAGTCCAGTTTAAACAGAGAGACCTTAAGGCCAATCTGTTTCAATGGCAAACATATAACAATGAGCCGTCTCGGTGGGAGGGTGGGATAAAAGCCTAATAAATAAATAAAATAAATAAATTTTTCTGATGAATTTACTTCTGATGAATTTGCTAGATGCAAATTTAAATGTTCTTAAATACAAAAGGTCAATTTTTATAGAATATGATTGGATTCCCCTCTTCTCTCTTTTTCCATCTTGGCCTTGGCGGTTGGAACTTTGCCAGAAATGTTTGCATTCCTTAACCAATGTTCAACAGATATGTTCAAACTGCTCCCTTGTGCTCCTTTGGTAAGGAGCTGTATCTCATGTAAAAACTCCAGTGCTAACATGTAATTTTGCTCTATTTGAGATTGGCCACTACTCTGTTTTACCTCCAAATTTCAAATTCCACTGCTGTTGGCAGTTCTTGAGTCACAGGAAAATCCTGTAGCAGTTAACTGTCACATATTTGCCAAACATTGGTCAAATAACATGGCACTTATTAAAAGCTGTCAAACATTGTTGCAGGTCAGCCTTTAAAGAGATGTCAAAATACTGAAATTAACTATATAATCAAAAGTCAGACACTGATACCAAATATTAGTGAAACTTCAGCCAGGGTTTATTTGGGGGAATTATACCCTGCTCTTTTACTATTAAAATAGTACTCAAGGTGGGCTTACCACATAAAAATTAAGAATGAGAAACAACAAATACAATAAAATAATCATTGTAAAACTAAAATAACATTTCAAAACAGTGACTGGCAGGAGTCTAACAGGTAAAAGCAACAACAACTAAAAAGCAGTAAAATTGTGCACTGTTAATTTAAAATACCATTCAGAGCAGCAATTAATCATCTATAAAATGGGACACTATTCCAGACTAAAACAAGATGCTCCTGCGAAGAGACTTGGAGCAGAATAGTTCTAACCTTTATCCAGAAATGAGGGGATGTGATAAAACTGTTGAGGCAAGTAATGTCATCACCAAGGACCCACTGCTAAAAACAAACCCTGTCCTGCATACCCACCTATATTATTTATATAGCGTTTGGGGCCAGTGGTAGTTGTAGGACATGCAATATGTACAGAACCGATATGTACAGGAATACTGACAGCCACCCTGGAACCCCCAAATCAAGATTCTTTCTGGGTGCTTCTCATTCCACCTAATCTGAAACCAAATTTATAAAAGTGAATCAGATGACTTGTGAACTTGCTATGCATACCATATCTAGTGTGTGCTGGCTTAAACACCATGATTATTTCTTGGATTTTCTTTAGCTTAATGACCTATGTGTATTGGATGTTAAATATGCGTACCTATTGCTAAAGTTATGTCCATGCATGTATTACCAATGAGTGCCATTTCCTCACTGTGGCTATTTAAGCATATGTTGGGTGTGGTCAGCATTTCTGAAGCATTCAAGTCTGAGAATTAGCTCTGAAGACCATAGTTCTAATGTTCTTCATACTGGGGGGGGGTATAATCAGGTAGGTATAAGGCATAGGCTAGTACAGGTGTTTGAAAGTCAATGCTGAGCTGGCCAACATCATTATCTTTCTCCAGTGGGTGATTTATTTGTTATTACCGGGATGTGACTCAGGCCTTCCCTTCTGAAGAGATAAATCATTCCAAGCAGAGTAAATGTCACATGCAGATATGCCTGTGACTACGGTGAGTATTGCCTTTAATAGCTTCCTGGTAACATTTCCTCATAGTTCTTGGATAAATGCAGTGACAAAAAAAGGGGACCATTGCTGACCCTCCTGTGCTCTTTATATCAGAGCCTGTCATTTTTGCCTTGGAGCCACAGCCTCTGAAAGGGGGTGACTCAAAGCTCTGATGAAGCATATAATGACAGTCCCAAAAGGAATTGGGTAGTGTATACATTCAGCAGGTTTCACTGTTAAAATATTTAGGGATCCCATAAAATAATCCGAGGAATGGGTTTTGGGGTAATATGAAATAGAAACACCCTCTTGTTTCATAAATTGTAATAAAGTTCCACCATAATGAACAAAATGTGCAATGTCCTTACAAACTGATGAGGAACAATAGATGTTTTTGTAGCAAGGAAATAAAGTCCCACTCCAGTCTTATATGTCATCATGCTTCATGTATGTAAAACCAGCGCTCTGTCAAAATAGATTGAAACTACTTGTAAGTGAATTCTTTTCCTTGTAGTTCTTACTGGGTCAGTGGGATACCAGTAGAGTACCAATCTCGGCACAAGCTTTATTCATAAAACTTCCATGGGATTACAAAAAAATATTAAATGACAGAGCTTGTTTAAATATCCCCCCAATAGAAACAGAAGGTGCTAAAACTAACAGTGGTTTTACATAGCAGTGTCTGACTCATGAATGTTACAGCAAAACAGTTCCAAAAATTCTTGCATGACAGATGTGACAAGAGTGAAAAAAGATCTAAGGGTAAGGAAACAATGTCCAGGATCTCATGTGGTCAAATAGTATTTTTGATGTAAAAGAAAATTCCAGCAAATTATGGGCAAACTATGCATTCCTTCATGAATGCAATTGGCCCAGTTCAGTATTGTGCCTTATGAATTTATGTGTCTAGTCAGATCAAGGAGAATAGACAGTGAAACACGGAGTACTGATAGCAGTGAAGTTTGGAAGTACAAAACGAAGATACAAAAAATGTGTGATTCTGGACACCCCCCACCCCAGCAACCCATTAACAATTATTCCAGACTTCTTAGGAAGTTGGGTCTGATCCATAGGGATTTCCTATTGCAAGTGTGTCTTGCTACTTGCATAGCTCCCCACTTTCCTTTCTTGCCCAAATTACCTGGTTGCCTCAGCGGGAAGATCTCATGGCAGGGCCTCCATTAGTGGCAGCATCTAGGACAACAGAACTCCTAACTACACTTCCCATGGCTCTTGCCAGCCATAGGTACTATTCAGTACTAGGGCATAATGAGGCCTCATTGTGAGCCCCACCTTCAGCAATTACTATCAAGTGAATTTTGGACCAGAAATGTGACATATGTAGCAGGGCCAGAAGGATCATTAGACTGGATTGTGAGGTTGATGACTTCGGGAGTGTGCTGAGATCTAAATGCTGAGATCTGCTTGAGTTAAAATGATTTCTTTTGAAAATGCATAGTTTATTTGAGCCAGGTAATTATAAATTGGGTGCTCAAGTGCTGAGGTGGTGGAAAAGCTGGAACCTGGAAGACCTCTAGGCTTGTGTGTATCTTATGGTCTGAAGAGGTGGGTTTAGCAGGGAATTATTTAAAGTCATGGAATACTTTAGAGCAATGTAAATACCTTCAAGCCCTGTATGGTGAAGATAGTAGCACAGTGACATGCATAATGAGAGTGATAATCAAGGGGCATTTCACAGCTGCTAAGAGAGAAAGAGGGGAGGGAGATAGAAATCAGTGAGATGAAAAAATGCTGTCAGATTGCCATTCAAAAACGGCATTCAGAGGATTTGTTCTCCAGAGGGTTAAGGCCCCATGTGTGTGAGTGCTACTGAGTGGTGGCCAGAAAACAAAGAGAGGAATCCAAGGGTAAATGATCACTTTGTGTGGTTAAAAGCTAAGGGAAAACACACACTCTATTTAATCTCCTCTTTCCTTCCTGTGAGATAACAGTTTGCTAGACTAAAGAAGATTATGAAGTAGAGACACAGTGTTGTCCTGAGACTGTTTGCAGCAGCTCCTCTACTGCTGCTGCTGCTTCCTGTTGTGCCTCTGAATATTTATGGTCAGACATACCGCTCATGTAGCATTCTACTGTAGCCTAAATATTTCCTCATTCTCAATATGCCCTAGTACAGTTGAAGGAGGATATGGAAGAGAAAAGGGAACCAGATGGTCATGTTTTTATTAGAGCAATTTATAATGAACTCTATCAGTTTTGAATTAAAAACAGATGAGAAATGTGGAAGTATGAATAAAGCAGTACCAAATGTCCCTTTGGAGAAGTAGCGTCAACTTTACTTTATAAAACTTCTGTGGATGAATACAGTCTGAGTGGTGAACCTTGCTTCTGGCTTTGTTTCTTTCCCTATTCTTTTCATTATACTAATTATTAGTGGAGGCATCCTTTCTGTCCTTTCACATATTCTCCCCATATGAAGCCAGTAGTTTGTTTGTTTGTTTATTATCAAATTTATACCCCACCCTCCCCACAAAGCAGGCTCAGGGCGGCTTCCAATAATATGGATACAAAATAAAACATACATAACTAGCGGCCAAGCCCGTTGCGTGGCACGATGCAACGGGCCCTAGCCGTTTGGTGGGTGAAGGCCCCCCGCGCCCTCCTGGGATGCAGCGTTGGCGGCGCGCCTCTCCAGTGCTGGAGAGGCGTGAGAAGGAGGCATTTTGGTGGCTGTGGGCCGCGGTAGGGGCCAGTAGCCAGCACGGTCGTCGAGCTCCCTGAGGGCTACCTGTGTGAGGCAGCCTCGGCGTCGGGGAGCCTGTTGCTTGTGCGGCTGTGGAGGAAGTGGGAGGCGCCTCTTTTCAGGCGCCTCCGCAGCAGGGCGGGCCCGTCGGCCTGGAGGGCGAATCTGCCCGGACGGCGGAGGAAGCGGGCGTGGCTCCTCCTGAGGCGCGGGTCTAGCAGGGACGATGTGCCGGGCTGGAGGGCGAATCCTGGCGCACGGCGGAGGAAGCGGCCGCCGCCTCTCTCCAGGCGAGTCTGCCGGCGGCGCGAGCAGAGGTCCGGGTCGTGGGGTGGGCTGTCGCCAGAGCAGCCATCCCTGCCGGCGTCCGGCGTGAGAATGGGGGCGTGAGGCCCTACGGCGCGTGCGTGGGCGGGTCTGCAGCCGCGCAGGAACCCAATGCAGCCAGTGGCGAGGGACCCCCTATCTGACTGGCAGGTCCCTCAGCCAACTGATTCCGGCGCGCATTTTGGCCATATAAGGTATGACCAAAATGCAATTATATATAAGGAAGGATACGTAATTAAAATATCACAGTTAAAATAATACATTGCAAAGTAGTTCATAGTACATCATAGTGCATGATAGTATATAGTACATCGAAAAATAATACAGCACAAAGTAGTTCATAGTACATCATCTTTTTTGTAAGCTCCATTAATAGTATGGTCAAAAGGTAAAAGTGAATGACCACAGTCCACAAACCACTTACTGTGCAACATTCCTGCTGACATTTTCAGGAATTCTTTATATGATACGTGCCAAGAATGCTACATGATTGTTGCAAGAAACATAGGTGGAAGTAAAATATGCATGGATAGGGCTGCCATGCCCTGGTGGGGCCAGGGGATCCCCTAATTTTGGGGGCCCCAATCCGCCACTGGCCAGCTGGGGAAGCACCACCCCTGAACAGCAGCGTCCCATGGGGATGCTGCTGACACAATGATGTAACTGGTAGTGATGTCATCATTCTGGGGCTGTCGCAGGCCAACACTCTAGCATTTTGGGGGGGGGACTGTATGGCAGAAGAGGAGCCCCCTGCTGCAGCAAAGGTGAGACCTGGCAACCCTTTGCATGGACCCTACATCTAAAGAAATCTGGTTGGCCCAAGTTTCCCATATACACGTATACTAGAATTTAAAGAGTTGGGTTCTACATGCTATCACTTCTAAAACTGACAGTTATAGCATGTAGCACTGCCCTGGATTGCCCAGAATTTGGCATTAGAGAGATTTTTGGTAACATAAACTTGGTTGGATTATTTAGGACACTGAACACTCAAGCGAAGACTAACAACATTTCATTGTATTATTCTGATACTTGAGAGAGCTGTTCCCTCAGCTGAGCTATGTCTTTTAATAAAGTTAGCACAAACTATTGAGTTTTTTGAATTTCATATATAGAGATGCTGACTAAGTACTTGATGGCTTTACTTAACTGTGTTCATTTAAATATGGTTTAAACTATGAACATCCAATTCTGCTTTCTTTTGCATTCTTAAATTCAGTCAGAGTTGTGATCAAGCTTTTAAAATATCTGTCATTCAGTTTTGCTTTAGCCAGGTAGAGCAATTTTAATAGTGCAGTCCTAAACAGTTACACCTAAACCCCTGAATTCAGAGGACTGTAACTGTTTAGGATTTCACTGAAATTTGTTGTTTATTACAACCCCAAACTGACATCACCTTTAGAAGTTGCCTTTCTGCAGTCTGCTTGTCTAAAATTGTTTCCCATGTTTTCCTGGATTTTTTGGTAATCTCTATTTTTTTGTCTTTTAATTTAACTCTTCCTTTGTTTATTCCCAGCTTTGGTTTCTTTCTGTTTTAACACCAAAAACTGTTTGCCAATACAATATTCAAACGCAGACACGAAATGACACATTGTACAATTATGATTTGTTCCCAGGGTATGATATCTGGTGGTGAGTACCCCACCTTGAGCCTGCTTTGGTGAGGAGGGCAGGGTATAAAGCTAATAAAATAAAATTTAAAATATATTAATATAGGTATACTGATGTGTGTGTTACACTTTGTCGTATCCCAGGGTTGGAAAGGTCTGTATAGGCCAGTGATGGCAAACCTTTTAGAGACCGAGTGCCCAAACTGCAACCCAAAACCGACTTATTTATCGCAAAGTGCCAACATGGCAATTTAACTGGAATACTGAGGTTTTAATTTAGAAAAAACAGTGGAAGTGATGAATACTGCATGCACTGAATTTTAGTTCCACTTTTTCACTTTCTGGGTGTTTGTCCATTTATGGTACAGCTTTAACAGCACAATGTAACTGCAAAAACTACACCCAAATATTTTCTCTGTAAATATGTGGACTAATTTCGATTTAGTGTCAGAGCAATTCATTATTTTGATACATCATCAAAAATGCTTTTTGGACAGAGAGTATGAGTGTATATTTTCATTAAAAGCCTTCCGTGTGTTCTCTTTGCAATTGGCCAGAAAATGTTGGTAGTTTTGGTCCTAGTATTGGAGGGGAGGGGAGGGGAAGGAGGGTTCAGAAATCAGAGAGAATATTATTAAGAGTATAACATCTCTCTTTTTGGAAAGTCTGAGCAAAATTGATCCAGGTACATCATTATGCTAGCAGTGTTTAAAACTTTCCAAACTTTCTTCCCAGCTTTATCTTATGTGGAGTTTCTTGGCTTAAAGACCCTGGCTATAGAATTATAAACTTTCCATGAAATGGACAGAAATTATTCCACTGGAAGAAAACCTAAAAGCATCAGTAGGGTAATATGCTGGTGCTGCTCGTCGCGGTCAGCCGCCTTGGAGGAGAAGGCGGGGCACAGCTGGCTTCTCTTCCCCATCCGGCTCGACGTCTGCCTTGCGTGACTCCTGCCTTCCATTCAAACTGCCTAATTGGGGGCCACCCGGGCAGCTGGGGCAAGGGCGTGTGTGCCCACAGAGAGGGCTCTGTGTGTCCTCTCTGGCACGGGTGCCAAAGGTTCGTCATGGCTGGTATAGGCTATCTAGTTCAATTCCCCACTCAGTGCAGGAAATCTTAGACATATTTTTTTCCTTATAACCATTATCACATGGTGTGAAAAGTCACCTTGGGAAATTTGCAGCTGTTGGCCCCCTTTGCTTACCAGTATCTAGTCTGTTTACATGTTAATTTAAACCAGTGAGACTTCCACTCTGATTCATATGTAACACGGTCACTCATGTAGGGTTGCCAGGTCTTGCCGTGGCTGCATCTGGGGACTTTGGGAAGTATTCCGGGGGTGGGCAGGGATGTCACGGGCAGAGACACTTTGGTATTTGAGCAAACTCTATGGTTTTTTTCAGCCTAAAACGATAGAGTTTGCCCAAATACCAGAGTACTTCCTGTGCAATGTCCCTGGCATGATGTCACTTCCGGGTGATGTCATCACACTGGGAACATCATGCAACAACATCCCTGTTCAGGGGTGGGGCTTTCCCCACCAGCCAGCTGGCTGGTGGCAAGCTGAAGCCCCAAAACTCAGGGGGTTTACCCAGTGCAGCGAGGGGAACTTCTCATTTTGTGCACATGAAGTGCCTGATTAAGATCAGGACAATGGTGTATGAAGAGGGGGTTTTACCTTTCCACCCTTGTGCCATTTTCCGTATGTGAAACAGTCCCAGGGATGTGCTTCTGAGCCTGATAGGAAAACCCATGTCCTAAGAAACATGTGGGTTACCCAAAATATCACCCCCGAGTCTGTTTTGGTTGGGAAGATGTTGTGGGGGGGGATGGGGGAGAAGCCTAAAGCCCCTTTTCCATGTGCACTGCCGTGCTGATCCAAAGTGGGCACCCCACACACAAGAATTAAAGAGAATCCACAGCTCACATGTTTGTGTTACATCTAACACAGGATAGGGGCCCAGATCTGATCAGTGTACTCTGTAATGTGTGAAGACTAATCCATGATGCAACTCCCTATCCCTAGCTATAATATCTAGTGGAGCATACCCCTTGCAGATCTTGTGTTTGCATGACAGCCCTGATTGTTCCTTAGGTTTGCCAACTGCACCTTGCATAGCCTTTCAAGGAACTGGGGTGGGGCAGGGACATGTGTGCTGGCATAGTGCCAGTACATGACCTTGCTTCTGGCTCAAACTGGAAGCAATGTCGTCATGTCACAGTCAGGGGCAATGTGACAGGATTCACCAAACTCGGTGGTTAAGTGATGACATCACTTCCAGTTTGGCATCAGAAGTGATGTTGTGCATCAGCGTGACTCCAGCACCACTCATTCCACCCCCACTGGCCTGTGAAGTACTGGCAGGGACTGGGGGAAATTCCCAGGAGACCCGGTTCCCTTAATGTTCCTGCAGGCATGAATTGTTGTGAGGACACACATGGAAAGGCATAATATTATAGCCTTGGCAGGGATTATAGCACCTTGTTTTCGAAGCACTGACAAGAAAGGGCCAGCTACTGTTTAAAGTGAATTCTTCATGGAGGTGAATGTATGGGGAGGGGGAATAAAAACTAAAGGTAGCCTACAAGCAGTTTCCCTGTCATTGCTGCATGGACCCTGCAGTACAGAAGTAAAGATTGGAAAGGACCCTTGCTCTGCAATTACCTCTCTTGCTGCTCTTGAAATCAAAGAGAGCAGCAAGAGAGGCAATTGTGTATGTGCATGTGTGTGTGGGCAGTTGCCTTGTTTGGTACTTAAGTATTCATTGGCAATTGCCTTCATTCTTCCCCACTTTATTAGCTTTTGCCAAGTAGTTCAGCTTTTACTAAGGGCAGCGGGGTTTATGGCAGCAATATTTCTCATAGTGTCAGAGATGAAATACTAGGCTAATCCTGGTAATGTAAATCACAGAAGGAAAGCAATCTCATTTTGAAGAAGTCCTGTTAAAAGTCTCCTGTTTTGGAAGAAGCAGCCTACAAAATTTGGAACCCTTTATGCTTGCTAAGAGGATAAATCATTTGTCTTAAGTGACAGGAGGCAATGGAGGTCTAATTTCAGCCACTGCCTTTCCCAGTCGCCAGCAGTCGCATCCCTTTGTGGATTGTCTGGCCTTATCCAGAGTGATGCTGAATATCCATGACTACTGCATTCCCTAAGCATTCTGGGTGCTCAGAGGCCAGAGATGAAATATTCTGGCTAGTCTCTGCTCAGTGACGAAAAGAAAGATTGGGGAGGAAGGAAAATGAAAACCTGGAACTTCTATGTTTTCTGGTGAGTGATCTATGGCTGGACTAAATTCTTCATGTCTGAGATATCTGGGACAAATAAGATAGAATATTGACTTTGGGTGTTAAGGGATGATGGGTTAAAGTGCAATTGGCTTCTCCTAAAGAACACTGGGAAACTGAGTTTGGTATGCTCTGAGTTCCCTGTTAAAGACTGTGAATTCTTTCTAATTCCCAAAGTTCCGTGGGGAGAGGGAATGGTTATTAAATAGGTTTAAACTTACAATGTAGGCACCTCCCTAGATTCAAACCGTGCTCATTTATGAAGCTTGTTGCACAAACTTTGGCTAGTCAAGGCCTCTCCACTTAACTGAGAATTGGAAGGCATCTTGTACACTGAAAAGGTTGTGGAAACCTGTCCATCTTCTGCAATTGAATGATTCCTGTGCAGGGATAATATGAGTAATGTTGCTTTGATATTGAAAATGCATATATGGCTTTTCCAGGAAAGTGCCCTAACACTGAGCAGTAGTCTCTCCCCTGAAAAATCTATAATAACCCTCAATGCTTTTTCATAGTGCTTGTTAGAAATGTACAGTTTGGCAACTGTATTAATATCCTCCATAGATACAAGTTTCTGGTGTTTCCTCAAGGCTTTTGCCACAATCTCATTGCCATGATCTCATTGGCTTCATAGAAAATTTTTCCAACTGTAGCCTTAAACAGCATCTCAAGTTAGCATTTGGGTGAAGGAGTGCAAAATATTGAGTTTAAGCCCAAAACTCATTGAATATCTGGAAGAGAAAATATCTTTCGAGGAATTTGAGCTCTGATGGGAGGAGTGAAAAAACAACAAGAAGAAGAATGGTGAAAATGTATGTACCAACCAACCCTGATGTTCCATCTCCTTCTAGACAAGGATTGAATGTGGTTCCTGAGAGTAACGCTGAAAATTGGATGCCAACAGGTAAATCTGTCCACTGAGTTTCTACTTTCATGATGGGAGAAACTGAAAAGGAAGACGCAGATGAAGAAACTTCTGAACAACTGACAGCTGGAGAAGTTCTCGTCCTGGAGATGGTACTTCATAGAGAAACCAAGGAAATGGTGAAGGAACAATGGCTCTACAGTAAATTACCTTGGGCCCTGAGAGGCCTCATAGATGAAGTCAATATTAGGTTTGCTCGAGGAGAACATGGAGAGGCTATTCTGATGTGCATGAAGATCATAAGACAAATAATGGTGTATATGGTTCTCCCTTCCCCTTTTTATTCCCACCACAACCCTCTGAGTTCGGTTATGCTGAGATAAAATAACATTTTCACAAAATGCAATGGAAATACTAAGGCTGTGTCTGGTCTTTACCAGTTCAGATTTCAGGTAGAAGTGCATAGGAATGAATATTTTAAAGCCCTACCTATAAAAAAGCAATTGAGTTCATGGTTTGTGGCTGAACCATGAATCCAGTCATGAACTGATAGGCTGGCTTGCAAACTGAGCCAGTTCGTGAGCCATTTGAAGTTTAAACCTCTTCTTTTGTTCACTGTGAAAAGATGCAGGGAGCAGAAAGCAGGGGTTTTGTATAGGAAAAGACTTTCCTGAAGTATTCCTGTTAGGGCCAAATGGCCTAGCTGCTAACATGTCCATGTGACTTTTGTCACCTGCAACAGATGGCATGCCAGATGCCAAGCCTGATATCCACATACAAGACACTTTGACACCTTTGCTGGGAAGAGCAAACATTAAGGCATCTTCCCAAGCGTGGGACACAGATGTCCCAAGACATTAACACATCAAAGTTCCTCTGACATGGCTTCTGTCACATTGACCCAGATATTTGGGCACACCCCTTCGTCCCCTTGTGATTGGATAAATGGCCATATTCAATTATGACGGGAAAGGGAGGGAATTGTTATCACCCTATGGGAAAAGGGGGAGAGAGTTTTCTTGGAAAGAGAGCTCCTTTCTGAGGGAGAGTTCCCCTTTGGATTGTATACCTGCAACAAGGAATTTTACCAGTGGGCAGCAAAGCTGGACATAACTGCCCACAGCAATCATGTGGTTCATCCTCAAGATTCCCTGGTTACACAATGGACATTGAATTTCTGGTACCTCTGAATGACTGGTAACTATGAATACCGCTATGTGTAGTTAGAGCTGAATAAGCTATAGTTATTATTTGTTTTCCTACCTCTGCAAGTCTTATGATATATGCATGCTTCTGCACTGATTAAAGATAATATCTGATCAATATTATCTGAGTTTGTGTCCTATGTTGCAACTTGGCTTCTAAGCCTAAATCTTGTCGCCTGAGCTGACTCAGCTGATGTGGCTACTACTAGATTAAATAGTGGTTTGCAGCTCTGACACAGAGCTGGTAAAATTGCTAAGTCCTCTAGACCAGGCAGGAGTTTAGATCTCTGCTCCTGAGCCTTGGTGAGGGCCTTGATATAAGAGATCTTGGTCACAGTGACTACTGGTAAGCTTCTGGGCTTGTTTAAGTGTTCCTGAAGCATATGGGATTTTGGTATCTCTCCTTCCTGGACTGGAGTGAGGGAGAAGTAAAATCCTGTACATGCTGGCAGAGTTCAGGAGTTGTGCCTCTTATCCCTGGACTGGGGTGAAGAGAGGCCAGTACCTGTACAGGTTTAAACCCCCAGGTTTTTGCTCATAGTGACTTTTGGAGGTGAGCAAAAAGCAGGGTGTGAAATGCCTCCTAGCCATTTCACCCACTGCTTTCTGCTCACTATGAAAAACTGCAGCCAGCAGAAAGCAGGGGGGGGGAAATGCCCCCAACGATTTCACCCCAGCTTTCTGCTCTCCATGGCTTATGACTGGATGAGGCCAATGGGTAGCCAGAGTCATGCCTGAGCTGTAGAGTTTTGAGAGGCACAGGCAAGGGGAAATGGTGGAAGAGGAGCCTTGGTGAAGGTCTAGTGGTAGGAGACCACGGTTGGCTAAGTAAGTTCCTCTTTTCAGAGGTGCTGAAATGGGCACTTATTAGGCCCATATCACCACATGTGTTAACTCAATCAAAGACTGATGAGACAGGACTTCCATTTACAGAAGCTGTGCTGCTTCTTCTCAATAGGACTTGTTCCTCTCTGTGCTATGTTTCCACCAGTTTACTCAAAGCAGATGCTAGGCTAACTAGCTTGAAATTTGTTGGACCTCCTTTTCAAAAACTGGTGTTATGTTTGCTGCCTTCCAGTTAGGGTTGTGCAGGGGGGGAAATTCAGGGGTTTTTTTGGATTTGGGTATAATAAAGCCAATTTTTTTTGTATTCCCAAATATACCCGAATACCGATTGGTACCAGGAAAATATTGGTACCTGAAAATATTTGGTATTCCTGAAAATTTTTGGCTCCATTATATCCTATGGGATCATTGTAGTCAAGGGCAAAAACCTTCTAACAAATATTCAGGAGGCTGGGGGGAGGGAGGGACACCAAATGTGTACTATAGCTACTGGAGCTACTCTCCAAAAGAACTCCCAAGTTTGGAAAAGATTGGACTAGGGGGTCCAATTCCAGGAGCATCTGAAGAGGGTGCCCCCAATCCTCCATTGTTTCCTATGGAAGGGGATGGGGGAAAAGGCAGGCAGCAGTGCCTTCCAGAGAATCTCTGCACTAGAAAGTAAGTGAGGTGTGGTGGTGTGAGGGGGCATGTTTGGAAGGCCAAAAGCAGAACCAGTGCAATGTGCCTGCCCACCAGAACCAGTGCCACTGTGGCAGTTGGTGCCCAAACCCAACAGGATTCAGGACTGAGAATCTTTGGGGGCATGTTTGCAAGGCCAGAAGCAGAACCAGTGCAATCTCCAACCCAGGCTCTCTCAGCAGCAGGGGCAGTAATGGAGTCAGCCAGCCAGAGATCCCTGATTTTATGCTCTCTGGGCATACACAGAAGAATTTCAAAAAAGAACACTTCTGTGATTGGCCAAAGAGCAGTATGCCAAATCCTATTGGCCAGTGCTCCTCCCCTGGGAAAGCAGCAAGCTAGTACCTGGGCTTCAACAAAGGAAGCCAGCAGCAACAACAGCCTTGCAAGCTGCAATGGCATTTCCTAATGCATTGCAGTGACTGTCTGTCTATATGGTCCCTCTTCCCCCTCCCTCCTGGAAAGCAGAGCAAAGGGTGGGAAAGAGATAAAAACAGCAGGAAAAAGAAGGAGCCCTTTAAAGTTTAAAGCCTCCCAGAGCTCGTATTGAGTAATGCCAAAAAAGCCAAAAAAACCCTCCAAATATTCAGTATTTGGCAGTTCAGGGAATCTGATTCGGTATGCCAAATACCCGAAAAATGCTGAAAAGACATTTTTTTTGGGGGGGGGGTTGGTTTGGCTTTACCGAATGCATACCCCTACTGGACCAGTTTTTTTAGCTACAGATTCCATATTTTTGCTAGGAGACCAACACTTTATTGATTTCCTGAGGAACCACCACTATTCCAACTGGTGACTTATTTCTTCAACAAGTTACTTCTAGCTGGTATTGTCTTTAGTAAACTGATACAGGAAATTAGGACCCTATTCACACATGTGTTTGTATGCATATAATGGAGGACATCACATAGGAAACCACACAGTGCTTAACTAGGACTATATAAAATGAGAACCAGCTTCTAGGCTTCTTCAGATGAGTGGATTAACTGACTGGATAGTCTCATTAACCTATTAATTCATGCACACATTTTACTCTAAGCCATTTCCTGAATAATGCTATTGATTGTTTACAATAATGCTGTTAGCATTGATGGCATTACTGTAAACAATCCATATATGTCAAGGAAAAAATACCCATGAAATCTACCGCAAGCTTAAATGTGTATAAGGACTGTTTGAAGAAGTGGAACTTAGCAGCACAGTTAAACACTAAAGTCCTCTTGATTTCAATGGGAACAAAGTATACTTAACTTTCTCTGAATTATAGCCGTTAGGTTCAAGATGGTTTTTCTAGCAATAAATGTTTTGTTGGAGGTTAGACAAGGAAAAGTATTACCTTCATTATATATTCTCAAAATAACACCTGTATCGAGGTTCTGTCATATTTATTTTAATTGGTTAACTAATTGATTAATTGGTTAAGAAAGCAAGGTATTTAATCACCCAAGATTAGAGTTAGCAGACAGCCCCAAAGTTTCCCATGGAATGCACACAGGAGTTTTTTTGCAGGGAAAAAATGGATTCATTTTGTGACTCACTTATTTGTTTCTTGGGATTACATGCTATGAAATCGATCATTTTAGAGCGAGTCACTCAAGGATGTGGGACAGGAGAAATTCCAAATGATAAAATGCCAGTTGGGGGCAACTGGAGGCATTAGGTTTTTATTTGGTCATGATATCTCAAGCCTTCACATTGCCATGGTTGCAGTGGTAGGGCAAAAACAAGGTCTTTTCTGGCAGCTGGGGTGATTGATGACCCCAAGGACTGCATGTAGCATAAGCAGTAATGTGATACAGGGTGCACATTATAGGCAATTACAATTTGAATAAGTTATTGGTTGAAGAAGGGAGAGGACTGGAAAGCTGTTTTATTAACCCCCTGATGTTATGATCACAGCATTGGGAGGGGGGACTCCTTTATGAATTGATGTGAATTATGATCACAGTGACAAATGCTGATGCCCTGAGAATTCCTGATCACAGCCTTTATATTAGGCAGTATATTATCAGCACTATTTAAAGAAACATTCCATATATTTTCCAAAATTGAGGAAACAAGCAATATGGAGATGGAAAACCCTTCAAATTGACATACATGCTATGTTCAACACATTATACACTCTGCCTTTAAAAAACACACACACAAAAAAACTCAGCATTGTCTAGTCCTAGAATGAAGAAAAATGCCCTGGTTATAGAACAGGTTGTAAACCTAACACTGCAAATGTTAGCAGAGTTATACCATTCTAACCCATTGAAGGGTAACTCTTTTTATAGTTTGCACTGAACTGTCCAAAACCCCCGTTGGCTGTTGGAATTTACCATTGTAGGCAATATCTTTTTAAAAAATTATTTTTGTTTATTTGTTAAAGCATTTATTTCCCCACCATTGCTTTCTGTAATGCTAAAACAGGACAGCAGTTCTATTGCCCCCCCCCCCCGGCAAGTTTCCATTATCAGACCTGCTGTTTTTACAGCACTAAGACCCAAGGCACTGGCCTGGCCTATCTAAGGTGAATCCACATGCAAAATTGTCCACGTTTTTCAGACATACTGCTGATGTGCTAGTGATGGTAGACTGGTGGGCTTGAGTCCTAGGACTCAATGGTTCATGTCTTTCCTTGGCCAAGAAGCTCATTTGGACCAGCCATTGGATTGCATTCACACTTCTGCAAATGGAGGGAGTTCATGCACATGGACCTTTCCTGCCTTCCCCACACAATTTCCTGTGCCTCTGTAAACCTGCTGCTAAGGGTCAGGAGACCCTCAAGAAAATATGCCATGCCCCCTCATTCTTGTGCAAGTTTTCTTTTCATTGAAGGAGCTTGCTCCACTCATCCAAATGTGAAGGGGGGAGATTTAGTCCAATTCTGCTTTTTGCTGCCAACTTCCTGTGCTATGTGGCATGCAGTTCTCTGAAGTCCCTGACTCTCAGAAGCAGTTTTATTGGGGGAGGGAAGGGTCACAAGGTTGCTGTTGGGAAACATTTACTTCTGTGGATACTCTCCGATTTCAGGAGGTTGGACATTATCTCTGAGCCTAACTTACCTCACAATGTTGTAAGAACAGAATTGGATGAAAGGTTGGTACCCAAAATAAAGTTGGGATTAAAATGTGATAAGCCCCTGAGCAGGGCTATTAGAATTGTGTAGATCAGGCTTAATCACAAAAGATTTCTTGAAAGAATTGTCCCTAATAGTTTTGCAACAAGTCAAGATGGTCAATTATGTATAGATGAAATTAAAAAAATGCCTCCTTTGAGCTCTAACTGAGTTTTGTCTGTATGAGTCTGTATAGTTTTGGCTTGCTTTCAGGGTGGGGTGGGGGGATGGGGTGAAAATTTGGGTTACTTCTGGTGCTGTTCTGTAAGCTATTGCTGCTGTTTTCAAGCTGCTTACTTGTCAGTGCTCAGAGCCACCCCCCTAGATCTGAATGAGATGTAATGCAAATGCTATGGCTTATATTTACAGACTATAAGAAATCATCATATGATATATGAACTTATATTTTATTTTTATGGAAAAGATACTGAATTTTGTGGAAGATTATATGCACAGTGTCTTTCTACTGTATGTAAATTAGTATTGTTCAAAAGTGACATGTGTTGATCCTATCACACTAGAAGTGATATAGAGCTTTGCTTTTAATCTCATATGTCAAGTGCAAAACTTTGAAGGAAGAGATTTTATAGCCAATTTTTACAGAATCAGTGAACACATAAAGATGCTTTGTACTGAGGCAAATCATTTGTTCTTTCATCTCAGTACACCATGTTCTGATTGGCAACAGTTCTCCTGAGTCCCACATTGAATTCATTCATAATATCTGCTACATGAGTTCCTAACTAAGGTGGCCAGGATTGAACCAGTGAACATGTGGGTGCAATGCACAAGCTCTGTCATCAAGTAAAGTTTTTTCTAGACTGTTCTTCATTATCTTGTAAGCAGAGCACCACAAGTTTAATTATTTCCTTTACAAAAAAGTCCCCTGTCAATAGAAAGTTAGTTACTCAGTAAGAAGAAACACCCTGGCATGCTAATATTCTGTATCCATGAAGATTTTTTGGTTAGGAACAAACATACAACTTTCCCACCTGTAGGGTTACCAGGTCCCTTCAAGACTCCAGTGGGGGGATGGGGGGAAGCTTCAGGAGATGGAAGTGTTGCCCCCAGTGTGCCAGTGTCACTGGAAGTGATGTTGCATGCTGGGCCTATGTCACCCAGAAATGGCATAGGCATGTCAGGGGGTGCCGCTCTGGTTTTTGGGCAAAACTCTATGGTAAAATCACCCTCAAACCATAGAGTCTTGCTCAAAAACCAGAGTGGCCCCCCCCCAATGTCATCAACGTGCCTACATCACTTCCAGGTGATGTAGGCACGTTGCTCTATGTTGCTGTTGGGGGAGGGATTTTCTCCTGCTGGCCAGGAGCCCGGAAGACTGGGGGATCCCCCAGCCCACATCTGGGGACTCAAACAGCAGAGAAGCTGGGAAGGGAGTAAAGTAAACAAAAAATGAAACCTGTACAAAAATAACGGAAAACATTCAACAGACCACTTATATAAGTCCATATCAATATATTGTCTGTTGAATGTTTTTCGTTATTTTTGCATGGGTTTCATTTTTTGTTTACTTCACATTGGGGGACTGGCAACCCTATCCACCTGCGATCTGAAGTCTGAGGGAAAAACTTTTCCTGTTGATTCTGCAATTTGCATGAGCTAAGCTTTATTTATGCCATTATAATGTTCTGGATTGGCACACTTTGGCAGGAAGTAGTAAGAGCAAGCAAAGTCCTTGGGGGCTGCAGATTTCTTACAATATATCATTTATTATCAGAATACCTTGCAGATATCCAGAGAATATTGTAAAGTTCTTGGTGGATGTGACCTAATTCAGTCCTTTTATAGGGGCTTGGTTTATTTGAACATAGTGCAGGCATGCCACTTTAAGTTGAAGGTGAAGTCATTGCCTTAACCAAGTGCAACTTAATTCAAATAAACAAAAAAAAATGCTAATGATCACTATTGATGCATTAAGAAGCCTATCAGGGACCACATGCCAGGAAAGAGAGCTTGCCATATGGTGCCTCTGGAAGCGGATATTGATTCTCATTATTTTTAAATGATTACAAACATTGCAGGTGTTTTGTAATAATCTCTATTGTCTAATTAGAACATGCATGAAATGAGCTCATTCTGGCTGCTAACGAATATTGATTTGAACAACCCAGCTCTGCCTTTATATGAATGGTGAGAGCTTGATGGCCAAGGAACTGTTTGGTGTAATCACTTAGCAAAATATGCGTCTGGCTAGGGAATGTGGGGAGATCAAAGAATTTGCTCCCAGAGATTCCTTTTCTGAATATTCCCCCGATAATGTCTTGCTGCTTCAGTATTCTCAGAATACTGGGTCTCTGTATTTGATAGCCAATTGTGTTTGGTTTTCTGACTGATAATGGATACTTTGCACTATTTGATAGTTGCTGTGTAATGGCATCTAGTATTGGAAAACATGGATCACTTATATACAATGATTTTTTGCAGTGGTTTTAAGTGATCACTTTACCTATGGCAGGCTACTTATGTAATATGTACAGAGTCTTTGTGTACTGCAGAAGATTCTGGGGATTTTTGGGGTGTGTGTGTACTCTCAATTCAAAAAGGGCAGTACTGGGCCTCACCTTTCATTTCTCTGAACTGAGAGTGTGTCCTAGAACATATCCAACATTTCCTCATGGAAGGTCAGTGGTGGTGGACCAACTGTCTCCCATCTGTTCTTCTCATTGACAAACTCTTGTTCATTTATCCTTCCAAAGAACTTCCAGAATTCCTTGGAAGACCATGTGAAAACTGACCTATCTATTTGAACATCAGCACGCAATAGTATTTGAAATTAGGTAATATTTGGTAGTTGACATACAGTAACCTTATCATAACATTTTATAATTTCATGTTTGGATTAGAGAAAATGTTTGAAGTGCTTGTTTGATAATGAGCAAGGAAAGCACGAACCAGTAAAATACGAAGATGACCCCCCCCAAAAAAAATGTAAAATAGAAAAATACCTTGTAATAGGGATCATCGCTGCTTTCATTTCAATGTTGATAAAAATGAGTGGTGACAATCTGTGCCATATATATATTGTCCCCAGAGGAGGGGAGCCTGATTCTCTTGGAATTCTACGGTCATGGACTCAGTTTACCCACCATCTGAACTGAAGAACTGAGAGCCTTGAGGGTTCAGGTGGTCTTTTTTGAGATATTAGAAACTCTGATCGGGCAGTGCCAGTGAGGCAGAGTTCTCAGGTCCAGGCAATGCATAAATGAGTCCAGGTGAAATTCTGCTAGACATGGCATCAGTGAACATATTAACTACAGCGTGGTTCATCTGGCTAGGTAATCTGAAGTAGAATCACAGTCTGAGCAAAGTGATGGATCATGGAGAATCTCTTGGGCTGGAAAAACAGTTAGACAGACTCTCTTGTATTGGAATCAGGTAGTATCTTAAGGCATCTAATACATTTAGAGAAAATGCAGCACTTCCTCAGTGCTCTGCCCAAATATTATGATGGGACTCTGTGTTGGAAGGAAAATTTATGTTGAAAGACAAGCTGCATAGTAAACATATAAGAACTTTCATGAACTGATCTTCAGTTGTGTTTAATATGTAGGTACCTGAATCCTGTGTACCCCTGTGGCAAATATAATCAGTACTGTGTAGCTGTAATTATAGTTCCCATTAGGAAACATCAGTTATATTCTCCTTACATAGGCCCCGTCTACACGGAGCATTTGCCCCGCTGAAGTCACGGGAGCCCTGCGGACTTTCCGTGCGCGTTCATACGAGCACATCTGGGAGGCGTAGGGCTCCCGTGGCCAACCCGCAGCTTCCCTCCAAAAACGCGGGGTAAAAAACTAGTAGGTCCGAGGTACTAGTTTCTGGAAACCCTGGGGCAAAGGCTGGCGTCTGATCGCGGGAGCGCCAGTATCCCGCAGCTTACAACGCCCGCCCATGTCCCCGGGGTTTCCGGATGTTGTAAGTTTCCCTGGGATGCACACCAACACTGGACAGAGCATGCGCACACACAAGTCACCGACAGCGGCCTGCCCCCCCCTAACGGTGCATGCGCACTTTGCACTTGCGTGGTCTGCTGTGCTGCTGTTTTGCCGCGCTGCAGCAGCGCGGTGTGATCGCAGTGCGGAGCTGGCGCATGGCAACCCGGTGGCCTGTGAGATCGGGCTACCGCGCCTTATTTAGCTCCGGGACAAACTGCCATGCCTCCCCCACGCATTTTCTGGCCCATGTGACCGGGGCCATACTTAGTTAAATGGGTGGTAGCTGTGATCTGGTGGCTTCTGCCCTAGGAGACCTTGGGTTGGATCCTACCAACTTTTAATTTCAGTCCTGCCTTGTTATCCTTCTCACCTTTTTGTGCTTTTGGGCACCAGGATCTATAGCATAGCCTTTCCAGTGATCTGTAAGAGCCTCTCCTCCCTCTTTCATGAGTGGAAAATTGGATAGTATCCAGTCTCTTGGTTCTTACACATTATGTTTTAGGTGTGTTGCTATGCATATGTGAAGCTGCTTTATACCAGTTCATAGCACTGACTCATCTGGTTCAATATTGTCTCCTGTAACAGCAGAGGCTTTACAAGGTCTTGTGTGGAGAAGGACCTGTGCCTGCACTTACTAGCGTGGGCAATTTTAACTGGAGATGCCAAGGATTGAACCTTCAACCTTCTACATGCAAAGCATGTGTGCTACAATTGACACACAGCAGCTTCCCTTTTAGGATTATGCCTAAAAATGTTAAATGGGAATGAGACAGCATGTTTTTAAAATGTATATCACACAGATACAGTAGCTGGGTTGTAAAATTTCCACTTGTGCAAGCAGAAATACAGAAAACCCAAAAACAAAAAAATGGTACCCAATTGTGGTAAGTCAAAGTTATTGTATCCCCACTTGGGTTTCTTGGAAACCCTCAGTAGAGCTCTTGCACAAACTGAAACACAAGAAAAAAGACCACAGTATCCACTTGTAGTAAGTCAAACTTACTGTGATTCCACTTGCACAAGATCTTGTGTAACCAATTTCTGTGTACTGTAATATATAGGGAGGAAAGCGCTAAATGTTGCAGAAGATTTTGCACAAGCAGCACTGTATTGTTTCTGTTTCTGCTTGCACATTGCTGGATCCAAGCCATTGGCTAGAACTTCCTGTTAGGTGTGCATGCTTGGCAGCAAAGTCTGGTTTCCTTGTATGACATTTCTGAAATGGCCCTGAGTCAAGGGTTGTCTTGAGTGTAAGTCCATGATGTAATTGGAAATTTGATGGAGAAATATGTGGCTTGTGAGTTCCAGGCCTCTTGAGTAGCAGCAGCTCACTCTTGGGATCATATTTTTTTCTAATACTTTATCCAATGACTTGAGAATGAATGTTCCCCTTTCTCCTCTTAACTTCTTCCTTGGATCCTTGATTCTGCTTTCACATTCCCCAAACCTTTCTCCAAATTTGAGGTAATCAGTATCCTGCTTGGCTAGAACCCTGATTTTAGTGAAATCTCTGCAGGCAGGAAGCTGGGGCCTCATTGAGATGCATCTACCCTGGCAAGGCCTTTCTGAGAGCAAATGTTCCTGGCATGGTCAGTTTGGAAGTAAGGCTGAGAGGAGTGCTTGGATGGGACCCACATAATTAGACATTTGTTGCTCCCATTTGGCAGTGGTTTGAAAACCACAGGCATTTTTGACACACTCAGCAGAATGGTGGAAATTGGTGTCATGGGGGGCATTTCCTTAATGGGAAAGACTCGGCTGGATGGAGAGGCAATAAATAGGTTAATAAATTTTTGTGATGCATGATACCTATAGTCCAGTCCCTTCACTAGGGATTTTTTCTATGGAAAAATGGCCAGAATGTAAGAGTGTTCCATTTTCCAGACTTCTTCTCAGTATCCGTTACAAAATATTGAGTGGCAATATTTTGGGGACTGGGCAAAGGGTGGCAGAAAATTTATGAAATTCCTTTAAACTTGCATTTGATATTATTTGAAAGGATATATTAAATAGATGTGTGACTATATTGGCATGCAGAAAAATATAGTAGATTTTCTAATAAGTTGGGCTTCCCGTACCTGGACTTCATTATCATGGCAGTCTTAACATTTGCTTTTTCATTTGCTAAAACAACCACCACCCAGCATTGTCGTAGAAGAACATGAACCCATGAAGCTGCCTTATACTGAATCAGACCATTGGTCAATCAAGGTCAGTATTGTCTACTTAGACTTGCAGCAGTTCTTCAGATCTTTACATCACCTTTTCACCCAATTCTTTATTTTTAAATTTTTGTGAGTATTTTTATTGTGTGTACGTGCCTGGAAGTCATGGTTGACTTCTGGTGACCCCTAGTGGGGCTTGGACATTTCAGAGAGGTGGCTTACTATTGCCTGCCTCTGCATCTTAGTCCTAGTATTCCTTGAAGGTCTCCCTTTCAAGTACTTGCCAGGATCAGTATTTTTTGAGTTTGGGTACATTGAACCCGAAAAATATTGATATTTCCTGATATTCCTGACTCCTACTATCTGTATGGTATTAGGGTTTGGGAAATATTCAGGATTGCCAAATTTTTGGCTCCATTATACCCTATGGGGACCACTATAATCAATGGTCCCCATAGGCTATAATGGAGAATCGATCTGGGAATATTTAGGGCTCAGAGGGGCTGTTTTTTTGAGGCAGAGGCACCAGATTTGCAGTGTAGCTGGTGCCTCTCCTCAAATCCCCCCCCCAAGTTTCAAAAAGATTGGACTGGGAGTCCAATTCTATGGGCCCCAGAAGAAGGTATCCCCATCTTCCATTGTTTCCAATGGAGAAAAAATGGCATTTAAAGGGACATGGTCCCTTTAAATGCCTTCTCCAAGCCACACTGTGGTGAGTGTGCTCCGAAGTGAACTGTAACTGCAGCTATCTGGTGGCCCTGAAAAATCCTGAATATTCTCAGGATTTTTTTGGGTTGACATTTTCGGATGTCCCTTGGACTGCAAGGAGATCAAATCAGTCAATCCTAAAAGAAATCAACCCTGACTGTTCCCTGGAAGGCCAGATCCTGAAGCTGAAGCTCAAATACATTGGCCACCAAATGAGAAGGGAGCATTCACTGGAGAAGACCCTGATGCTGGGAAAGATTGAAGGTCAAAGAAGAAGGGGACGGCAAAGGATGAGATGGTTAGACAGTGTCATCGATGCAACGAACATGAAATTGGGCAAACTTCAGTGGACAGCGGAAGACAGGAGGGCCTGGCGTAATCTGGTCCATGGGGTCGTGAAGAGTCGGACTCGACTGCGACTGAACAACAAAAAAGAACCCTACCTGGACCTTCTGTATGCAAAGCAGATGCTCTACCACTGAGCCATGGAGCTTCCTATTTTAAAAAAATATTTCTCTTGCATTGTAAGTCTTGTTGCTGAGATGAAGCAGCTGGTACCGCTAATGGCCCAGTTCCCATTTAGGACATCAAGCTAAGGGCTCTTGGGCTCAATGGCTTGAGCTGAAAGCTGGAGCCAGAAGTGCAGTGAGCAGAAGTGCACGGCTGATGAACCAGAGGTGGAAAGATCTCTTTATAAAACCCCGAAGAGCCCCTGCCAGTCCATGTAGGCAGACTTGGGTTAGATGCAACAGTGGCCTGAACTCACTGTAAGGCAGCTTTCTATCTTCAGTACCACCTGTTGTGTAAACTGCAAATATTTCCCACAAGCACACGGCATTCGCTCAAGCAGTACTTGTGGGGATAAAGAGTATTTGTTTCATGTGCGTATAAGGGGCTCCCAGGGGACTCTTTGAGAAAATCAAATTTACTGTTACTGAAACTGAAAGTTCAAATGTGTTGCTGGCCTTTGCTGCACTGTCAGTATCCCGGATCAGAGGCTCGCAGCCAGTTTCCTGCTGCCTTATTACGCACCCTCACAACTGAGTGGGCCTGCTCAATAGAGCAGAAGAACTTGAGAGGAGTCCACCTCTGAGCCTGCCTCCTTTTCCTCTTGACCAGCTATTGTGATGGGGGGGGAGAGGTTAGCAGAGTGTTTGATTAGCTACAGGTTTGTCTTTTCTTGAAGAGGGAGTTCATGTTACCACTTAATTGGAAGCAACTGGCTTTGACGACAGGGGAAGCCGTTCATCCACCTACTTCTGTTATCTGTTACTCCTGTCATGTGTCTTTTTCAGGAACAGTGCTGACCTTTGATGTGGAGAGATAATTTTGGAGGATCAGAGATCGAGGTTGTCTAAGTCCTGCTCTGTTGACAAGAATCTCTCTCCACTTTTCCCCCTTCTCCTTGCCTGCATTTTCATGGGAAAGACACTGATGGGAAGGGACAAGACTTTGCTGTGTGACACATCACAGGGAGGTCTGTTAATTAATTCTGCCTAGGTGGAAATGTCTTTGTTGACATTTTCCTGATTGATCAACTTGGTGTTTGCTGAAGAAGCGCACCAGCAGCATTTGTTCTTCTGGATTTGTACATTTCATAGAAATGTTAATTTAGAACAACAACAAAAATTAAGAGGGCCATTTGCCAGTGGAGCTTGAGTCTTGCCTTTGGTGCATGAAAGTTGCTCTGTCTTTATAGATTCTATATTTAATATTGTTCTTAAAAAACCTTCGGGAACAGACATTATGGCTGAGTTCTAATGTGTGATCTGACACTGATTTCCTTTATGGGTTTTGGTAAAGTCATATCTGATGTCAAAATGATTACTTTCATCTCCAAAATAGAATAAGTTTAAGTAATTCCTCAAGAGTGCCAAGGAAATAAGAAGAAGGAGAAAGAGAAGAGGAGATTGGATTTATACTCCAGCCTTCACTCAGAGTCTCAGAGCGGCTTACAAACTCCTTTCCCTTCCCCTCCCCACAACAAGACACCCTGTGAGGTAGGTGGGACTGAGAGAGCTCTGACAGAAACTGCTCTATTTCAAGAACGGCTGTACTAGAACTATGGCTTGCCCAATGTCATCCAGCAGGTGCAAGTGGAGGAGTGGAGAATCAAACCCAGTTCTCCCAGATTAGAGTCCATGCAAGGTATAGATATGAAAAACAATAATTAAATGCTTGAAAGAGAAATATCACAGTGGAATAATTGCAGTACTCATGGGGACAGAGAGACTATATGGCCTAGGGTGGGTTTGGTGCAGGTCAAGCCTGGGATACCTGTCGTATTTCTCTATGGACGTTAGCAGCATGATTGCATTAGCTGCATAAGGGATGGGACTGTAACATTATTTGATACTGTGACAGTGTTGTCCTTGTGCAGTGGCCAGTGGCACTGGCTCAGTATGAACTATTATATATTATTTGAAGACTGTTGTCCTCAAACCTGAAACAGAATTCTGACTTGGGCCTAGGATTGCCAACCTCCAGGTACTGGCTGGAGATCTCCCATGATTACAATGGATCTCCAGGTGACAGAGATCAGTTCACCTGTAGAAAATGGCCACTTTGGAAGGTGGACTCTACAATATTGTGTCCCAAACTCTGTCCACCTCAAGCTCCACTTCCAAAATCTCCAGTCATTTCCCAACCTGGAGCTGGCAACACTACTTGGGCCACCAGAAACCATGTTCTGTCACCACGAGGCGCGCTGGCAGAGAAAGCCCCCCCCACCCTTCTCTGCCCGCCTGCTTTCTTCTTTCCCTCCCTCTCTCCCTTTTTCTCTTCCTCCCTCCCTCTTTCTTCCTTTCCCACTCTTTGCCACCTTTCCCTTCCTCCCCATCTCTTTTCTCTTCCCCCCTTTCTTTTCTTCTTTCCCAAAATTCTTTGCCCTCTTTCCCTCCCTCCCTCTTTCTCTTTCTTCCTTCCTTCATCTCCATATCTCTCTCTGTCTCTCTCTCTTTTATTTACTCTCTTTATCTCTCACTCTCTTTCTCCCTCTTTCTCTCTCTCTTTCTTTCTCTCTTTCTTGCCAGCATGCAATAATTCCCGTGATGTCAGGCTTTGTGTGCAGAAAAGGGCAACTTGAATGATAAAAGGGTTGGAACACTTTCACTATGAAGAAAGGTTAAAGCACTTGGGGCTCTTTAGCTTGGAGAAACCATGGCTGAAGGGTGACATGATTGAGGTTTATAAGATTATGCATGGGACAGAGCAGGCTGAGAAAGAAGTACTTGTCTCCCTTTCTCACAATACAAGAACTCGTGGGCACTCAATGAAATTACTGAGCAGTCGGGTTAGAATGGAAAAAGGAAGTCCTTCTTCAGTGATGAACACATGGAACTCATTGCCACAGGAGGTGGTGGCAGCTACAAGCATGGACAACTTCAAGAGGGAATTGGATAAACATCTGGAGCAGAGGTCCATCAGTGGCTATTAGCCACAAGGTATAGATAAGAACTCTCAGTCTGGGGCAAGGGATACTCTGTATTCTTGGTGCTTGGGGGGCAACAGTGGGAGGGCTTCTAGCATCCTGGCCACACTGCTGGACCTCCTGATAGTACCTGGTATTTTTGGCCACTGTGTGACAGAGTGTTGGACTGGATGGGCCATTGGCCAGATCCAACATTGGCTTCTCATGTTTTTATGTCTGGGGCAAGGGATGCTCTGTATTCTTGGTGCTTGGGGGAGGGCAAAAGTGGGAGGGCTCCTAGTGTCCTGGCCCCACTGCTGGACCTCCTGATGGCACCTGGTATTTTTGGCCACTGTGTGACAGAGTGTTGGACTGGATGAGCCACTGGCCTGATCCAACATTGGCTTCTCTTATGTTCTTATGTCTGTGGCAAGTGATGCTCTGTATTTTTGGTACTTTGGGGGGGCAACAGTGGGAGGGCCTCTAGTGTCCTGGCTCCTCTGCTGGACCTCCTGATGGCACCTGATATTTTTGGCCACTGTGTGACAGAGTGTTGGAGTGGATGGGCCACTGGCCTAATCCAACATTGGCTTCTCTTATGTTCTTATGTCTGGGGCAAGGGATGCTCTCTATTCTTGGTGCTTGGGGAGCAACAGTGGGAGGGCTTCTAGCATTTTGGCCCCACTGCTGGACCTCCTGATGGCACCTGGTATTTTTGGCCACTGTGTGACAGAGCGTTGGACTGGATGGGCCTTTGGCCTGATCCAACATTGGCTTCTCTTATGTTCTTATGAAAACTGGCACTCTCAGAAATTGATTGCTCATCTGAATGCTCTCTAGGGCTGCCCCTCTAATGATAAAGTCTCGGTGCCCCTGGGCCTGCGAGATGAGATTTTGTTCTAACAAGTGGAGCAGAGGCTAGGAATCAGATATTGTAATACCTTTGACAACAGCTTTCCTCTTCGAAGTTTGCTCGCTGCATGTTTACTGAGTATCTTAAGAGTGTGTGGAAAGTGGCAGTATGCACTGTAGTGCTGCGCTGTTAGTAACCCATTCACCAAGTGGTTGGAGTAGTTACCTCAGCAATTGTATTCCTTGCACTTTCCCTCTTATCATTTCCATTTTCACTGACCTTAAACTCATGTATTAGCACTTAGTTCAGATAAAGTACTACAGAAGATGTTAATGTATGAGTTGTTTTTTCTAAACTAAAACCTCAGTATTCAGGTTAAATTGCCATGTTGGCACTCTGTGATAAATAAGTGGGTTTTGGGTTACAGTTTGGGCACTCGGTCTCTAAAAGGTTCGCCATCACTGCCCTAGTTACCCTTATATTTTTCAAGTTTTCCTTTTATAAAACAAAACAACCCTCCCAACAAAACCACAACCTTAGATCCTATAACAGTGATTCCTTTGCGCTTCCTACTGCTGTCAAGGTTTTCATCCATTCTAGTGCTCACTTCCTCTGCCACCATCACTTCTACATGCTCCTTCAAAAACATTAACCTTGCACAGTGCCCAATTAGATTAACAGTTGTGTTTATAAATGATATTGGGACATTTCAAGAACTTAGCAGTCAAAAACGTTAGAAGTTAGAAATGTGTGAACTCTTTCCATGCAGGTATCAAGGCCCTCTCCCCTTCTACTGTTTCTTATACCTTTCTTCAGAACTACTAACATCTGCAATGCCTGACTTAGAGAATGTATTGGTCCTTCATTGACAGTGTTGTACATTATGGGCTAGTGGCATGTATGTTTTATGGAAGGACACCTCATGCAAAACATTACTTTCTCTGTCCTCTTCTCCACAGTGTCAGTGGCACATTTCTGTCTTTTTCTGTACATAATTTCTGTCTCTGTGTGTCACATATTCTCACTTGGCTGATATTGAAAGTGCCAATGGAAATGTAGCAAAAACCTCATTGGGATGTGCAATGTTTGGTGAAAAACAATATGGATTTTTTTTTGGGGGGGGGATCCAGTAAGGCGAAAAATATAGAGCACTTTATTTGGGAACGGGCAGTGTGGCTCAGTGGTAGAACATCTGCTTTGCATGCAGAAGTTCTCAGGTTCAATGCCTGGGATCATCACTTTCAAATAAAAGCTCAGGGAGTAGGTGATGGGGGTGTGAAAATTCCCGAGCAAAAGATATACACCAAAATTGCTGGTTTGGGTAACTGGTGTTATTTTCTGGAATGGTAACACAAATATGAGATTCTTAGGCATTATGAAAACTTCCTAGAACAATGAGTGTTGTTTTTCATCTTTCAGTGGAGGATTTGGTTTCCCTGGTCTTAGTTAATATCATCAGGCGTGCTTGTTAACTTGTACTAATTATTGGGATTGTTTCTTGCAGCTGGAGTGCTTTTGGAGGCTTCTTGGCTGTGGTGCCTCTCTCTAAGTGGAATGTATTAGGGTCTACTTATGCTAGAGTGGACCCCATTTCTCCTGCAGTTTATGCAGCTAGAGAATAATAGGCATAATGTCACAACAATATCAGTTTGATAAATGATGGCTGAGGGTTGACATGATCGAGGTTTATAAGATTATGCATGGGATAGAGCAGGTTGAGAAAGAAGTACTTTTCTCCCTTTCTCACAGTACAAGAACTCATGGGCACTCCATGAAATTAAAGTATGAGAGAGAGAGAGAGAGAGAGAGAGAGAGAGAGAGAGAGAGAGAGAGAGAGAGAGAGAGAGAGAGAGAGAGAGAGAGAGAGAGAGAGAGAGAGAGAGAGACTGTCTAAAAGTGTAATACAGGTTTCTGTGGTTTGCCTCCCCTTTTATATCACACAAACCTTGCAATAGCATTGTAGCTAACCCCACCTAAGAAACTTCCATGCTGTTTCTATAATTTCTAAAATGTACTTCACACCTCCATTCTTTTCTAATTCCTCTTGACTATGTACAGCTTTCTATGTCGTGCTTCATTTGGACTGCTTTGCTTTCTCAGGTCCTAGCCTCCTTTTCTATAACCATGGATCTACATCCCCTTCCTCAAGCCTTGCTGCTTGTCCCAACTCTCTAAAGTCAGACCAGTTTGGCCAGTGGCAACCCAAAATACATCTCCCTGTCCAGGAAGTTCAACTAAATACCACTAGAGGTTCTGTCACCACTGCTACATCACTTAATGCATTACAATATAGGTTCATGTTCAGCCGATAATTTATGATATTTTAGTTTGGGAAGATCTGTTTTCTTGGTCACATCAGTTGGTGCTATTTTTTCCCTGTAAACTCCTCTTCCATCCCAATGGACTCTGCTGCTCACATGTTGTCTGTCAATCCCCTCTTTATCCCACCCTTCCTCCAGTCTCCTTTTCCTTATATTGACCTCACAATAATGGCAATATCACCCAGCCTGATGAAGGGAGCTTTGACTCTTGGAAGCTTATTCCCTGAACCTCTTGTTGGTCTCTAATCTGCTGCTGGACTCGAATCTAACTGTCCCAGTATCACCGAGTAAGTATCATGCAAAATGTAGATCTGAACATGGGTCTCCTCAATCTACACTGGTCTTCATGCCATTGGTCCATCTACTTCAGCATGGTCTGCTCTGATGCAGGTGATCTCTAGAGACTCGGACAGAGAAAGATCCTTTCCAACACCTGTTCTGTTAGACCTCCTCTGTTTAAACCTTTATCTTTTGGCACACAAAGCATGGTTTCTCTACCATCAGTCCATCAGTGTCATCATTGTCTACTCAGACTGGCAGTGGTTCTCCAGGGTTTTATGTAGAGGATTTTGCCCATGCCATGCTTTGTTTCTGAGCCGTTAGGCCTGGCTAGGGGGGTTCTCAAGGGTTCCCAGGCCCTCCTAAATTTCTGGAGAGCCCCTTCTTAAATCCCACATTGCTCCACCTCCATAAATCGTGACAATGGCCTGTGATGTCACTGGATCCTCCCTATGATGTCACTGGGCCTCGGTTCTTTTGAGGACCTAGCACAGCCATGCCTCTGGCCCAGCCCCAGGCACCCCCCCCCCAGGAAATTGGAACATCTACGCCCTTGACAGTAGCAAGATCCTTTTTTCCCAGGGAGGATGGTAGCCAGCTCACTAGCCAGAACTGGTGAAAGGTGTTCCTGGCTGCTGCTGCCACCTGCTTATTCAACAGGAGCCCTGTATCTAGCAGTACCTTCAAGTGCCAGACCTGCTCCCTGACAGGACAGGAGACATCTTGATTTCTGAGTCAATTCTTTTTCCTACCAGTAGCACCTTCATTTTGTTGGGATTACGTTTCATCTCGTTCTGAAGTTAATACTTGCTTTGAGTGACAGATACTGGCATATTGTAATCCAGGAAGGGTTTCCAGGGAGGTGGGAAGATAATAGAGCCACAAAAAATGGTTCAGATCTTTGCCCTATCCTTGGTATCCTACCAAGAATAGTCAGAAACTTGTCCACTGCCAGTGGCAAGAAATAGCTCCATCTTTTTGGGATCCCTTAGAGGGAGGTGAGAGAAGATAAGTAAGGGTGCTGAAAAAAACCTTCTTGAATACAGGAATCAAGGATGATAAGCGCTTGCAGTAAAGGAAATGTAGACCTCAGCTATCGTTTTTTGTGAGTGTTCATTTTGAAGCCTTTCCTTCCGAAGGGTAATGAGCACTACTTCTACCTGTCTGGGAACAGCACACACATTTGGGTTCATTTTGAAACTCAGAGGCAGTCAATAGAAATCTTTTCAGATGGGGACAAAATGATTGGTTACCTCTTTGTGTGTTGAACCTGACAGCAAGGACCATTAATGGGGACCGAGCTTCCATTGTGCTGTTGCATGGCGGCTCAGGAGATCGCTGTAGATAAATGCCATTTGCACACCGATCCTGTTCTTTTTTTCCTTTTTTAAAAAAAAAACAAAAAACAGTTGTATAGTAGAAGGGAGCGGGAAGAAGCTATAAGGGAGTCTTATACGAGATAGCAGCCCTGGCTCCCAGCAGTGCTGTATAAATAACAAATGATAAGGAAAAGGAATGGGCCACCTGCCTCTACTGAATTGCTTATGTGAAAAACTAAAGAAAACAAGCTTGCTGCCCATGATAAGATCAAGCTTGGCGGCTTGCAGAGCTAGGACGATGTTTATGGGATTTAGAAGGAAAAATTGGTTTTTGAAGCGTTTCTTAAATAAAATGGAATGTGGCGATAGCAGGGTTTAACTCTTGAAGATCTGGGAAGCAAGAGTGGTGCTTTTCCCAGGCCAGCTGTTGAGGCCTGCTTAGAAAGGCACAGGTTTGCCATGAGGAGAATGTAACTCAATGCTGCTTTAACTGATGGGATATGTGGAGGAGTAAGCCATGGCAAAGACAAAAAGGAAGGCCACACCACTACAGTGGCATGGAAGAAGCAAAGACAACTGGGTGTTCCACCAGTTCAACAGATTATTTGCACAGTACATTTGTAATGGCTTCATTGCAGGTGATTACATGGCAGTTAGGTGGACAGAGCATTGCATTCCCTTCTAGCACTTATTTGTGGAGAAACTGGGTGTCCACTGCTAGTTATGGCATTTCACACATTTACTGGCTTCACTTGTTTTGGGTAGTGGAGCAAACAACAAACACCCAGTTCTATTTGGCTGAAGGACTCTTTATTAACAGTAATTGTAGCACAAGTAACTTGGCTATTAGAATAACAATAGGCTGGCTGGTCCCCAGGTGGGGGCAGAGGATCCTCTGCTTTTGTGTGTGTGTGTCCCCACCACCAAACAAATGTCCCTGTGCAACATTGGTGAAGTGATGACATCACTTCTGGAAGTGATGTCATTGTGTCAGTGCCGTCAGGGGCAACCCTCTACTTTTTTGGACAAAACTATATAGTTTGTAGCCATTTTTACCATAGAGTTTTGCCAAAAAAGTAGAATGTCATCCCAACGTTGCGATGACGTCACTTCCAGAAGTGATGTCATTGTGCCACCAACATCCCCCACCCACCCCCAGAATGCCCCCCAATCCCACCCCCGGCACAAGGTAGGCACCTGGCAACCCTAACTAAGGAATAACAGTACTTAACTAGGCTGTTTCTAGAGCTGTAGGCCAGGGTTGTCCCAGCCTGGTTTTGCAGATTCTTAGTAGGCCCTGCATGCCTGCAGGCTGCTAGCAGGGAGACTGAGAAGAGAAGCACAGAGTCCCTCCTACTTCTCTGCTTGCTCTGAGGCCTATTGGGACAGACTCTTAAAGAGACACTGCACAACAACTTGGATGTTGATGTTTCTGGTTAGTTCTTTGAAGACAGAGGAGGAAGCTTTAAAGAAAAACAATGCTGCCGCTCTGGGCAGGTCAGCAAAACAGCCATTTTTTTAAAAAAAATAATTCAGGTGAGAGAAGAATTCAAGTTTCTTAAACATAGATGACCCCTAAGTTTACAGGTCCTTGCATACCTTGTGGTGGTATATTTTGGATGCATACAGATGTGCCTGGAAACTGGAGCAGGCATGAATTTTTCTCCCATACAACAAGCTTTGTTTCCCTCCATCTGTAGTCCTCAAATGACAGCTAGTGTATGAAATCCTGATTGATACTTCCTGCTTGCCCCTCCTGACATGCTTTTGCCGGCCAGGAAAGGTGTACCCATCTTGCCAATCATCGGGCCCTGGTAAGAACCCCAGCCAAAAATGGAAACACAAAAATCTGCCATATGTCGAGTCACGCCATTGGCTCCACTTGGCTCTGACTGGTAGCAGTTCTCCAGGGTCTCAGGCAAGTCTTTCCTAATGCCTTCTGTCTTACCAGGGGAGAGGCCAAGGCTTGAACCTGAGACCTTCTGCATGTAAAGCAGGTACTGTATAACTGATCCACAGCCCTCCCTCTAGGTACTACGTGGCCACACACGTACTGGACCAACAAATAAACTTTCAAGTGAGGAAACAGTCTTTTGAGATTAAAGGCACTGCTTACATTTCTGGCCATTTTCATATTACGTACTTTGCTGGTTTCAATGACACACTCCAGCACCCTGTGGGCCTTTCGTTTTTCACATTCAACAGATCCTGAAAAGAAATATGTACCCTAATTTCAACTTTTCATTCGGGCATCCAGCTGTAGCATTCAACTTTAGATACTTCTGGATCAACAGATTTGCTCACGTCAGTCTCTTATGAATTCAGAACATTTAGAAGTTGCTGTCCCTTATCCTTCTGATTTATTAGAAACAAACTTACCAGAGGGTTTTAACTGTAAAAACACACAGGTGTCAAAACCAAAAGCTTCTCTCCCACATTACTATATTCTCATATTTTATAATTTGGGTTTCTCATTGCTTTTTTGAATCCATTCTTACATGTTTGCATATGTGATCTGTTCTATATTTCTCAGTATGATTGTGACATTATCCAAACATTGCTGGTTATTAGAAATGTGGAAATATTAACCCTAACAAGCCAACGTAAGGTTTCTTACATGGCTAAAGAATATTCTCAACAGAGGAGAAAAAGAATGCTTGCTCATGTGACTTAATTCAACTGTGTGAATGAACTATGTGTTTGAGACCTTTGGTTTGTTAATTGGTTTTGCTTATTTAGTCATAGCACTTGAGTTGGGGGCTGTTATTTTGCACTATTCGAAGTAGAAAAATTACCCAGCTTGAGATACTCTTAAATGCATCTAGCAATGCAGCTAGGTCAAGGAGTCATCTGGTTCAGTATTTTAAAAGCAAAAGGATATGCATGGAAATACAGAACTCCATGGCACCAAGAGTCTGCTAGGGCCCAAGAGGCTGTAAGACAGTGTTGCTTCTGGTTATTGCCCAATTCACACAGCTATTTTTGAAATTATTTGTTCTTTAGCAGCAAAGAGGGATGTGGAAATTGTAATGAAAGAAGTTGCAGTGATTTTTTTCTTACTGCTTACTGTTGGAAGAAGCTAGTCATTGCTAGAGGGTGAGTGAGCACATATCATTTTTGGGAGGGCTAGAAGGAGGATCTTTGCAGATATCTGTAGCTGATGGTTATACCAGCTGCCCCAGCAATCACATGGTAAATGATATGCAGGCTGGTGTGTGAACTAAATCTCTGCATCACTCTGTGTGATGGTAAGCAAAAGGACCTTGAAAGAACAGCTCTCCACTTATTTTATAAATTGATACCAATTTCCTTCTTTAAAATAACTAATGTATTTGATTACCACTCATGCCAGTTCAAGGGGCTAAAGGAGACACAAGAGCTGTTACAACCTTTAAATCCATCAAAATTACTCAGTTTGGATCCAGCAATTCACAAATGCAAACATAAACTGAATTGGTGCAGTTCTGCTTGCACAGATCCTGTGCAATGCCTAGCACTTTCCTTCCTGTGTATTATAGCACTCCCAAATTGGTTGCACAAGATCATGCACAAATGGAAGCGCAGGTGGGTCTACAATGTTTGACTTAGAGCAAGTGGCTATTTTGGTCCTTTTCATGTTTTTCTGCTTGCACAAGGGATCTAGTGCAAGTAGAAAATTTACCCTGGATCCAATCCCTTGTGCTCCTCCCTTTCTCTATTGCAGTAGAGGAGTCTCCCACACTGGCCTCTTCTCTTATGGCTTCCTTAATTTCTAGAACAGATAAGTTACAGAGGAACTGCATGTGTAAGTCCTACCAGAATGTCAAAAGATGCTTCAGCAGGAATAACAGAGATACTATTAGTGATCCCGTCCCTTTCCAAAATAAGGGGGGTGGAGTGCTGCTAGGTAAATGTATACGAGGAAACAATATGTTGCATTCTACATGCAGTAATTGTGATCTGTACAAAGACGAACAAGTTGAATAAAGAGGCTGTATACTGCAGATCCTGTTTTACAAGCAGGAGGACATACCAGGGCCACAGACGTTCTGCATCTTTACTATCTCCAAATGGTTCTCCAGTTCCCCAGTGACTGCCACCTTCCCAGTCCCCAGGTCCTGGCATTTCCGCCCATTTAATCAACAGGTCTGCACAGCTGCCAAAATCTGTTCATATTCTGTTAGCCATCTTCCATACTTTATGTGGCAAGTCAAATCCTGAGGGCCTCTCATTGGTGTTTATCAGGTTATGGATATTGGGTAGAACTGATTGCATCCATATTTGCAACCATTCATTCCCTAGATTGAAATTTTGTGATTGTAGGATTTATGTAGATCGTTGGGTGTTGGGATCTTAGTATGGATAGGCCTGTGTCAGCCATGTTTTTGTGGATGGGCAACTCTCTGTTTTTAATTATCTTTCTATCTTCACAAAGAAGAGCATCTTGTCTTTGGAGATGCAGCGGGTGAGGGTGATGTGGTTAGCCAATAGGTCAGAATGGGTTTAATACATCCGCTGATGGTTCTCATTGTTGTATTGAGTTGGACGTCAAGTTTGTGGACATCGGGGTTGTTGAACCACACTGAATCACCATATTACACAGTGCTATACACCAACCCCACAGCAACTGACTGTTGTAGCAGACGCACCCCAAGTTGTACCACATAATTTTTGGAGAATCTTGTTTCATGTGCAATGTTTTGCTGCTACATTGGTAAAATGGTGTTTATAGCTCAAGGTCCAGTCCAGGGTAATGCCAGGTAATGCGACTGTGATGCAGCCCACCAAACTATTTCCCATCTGTCATGGGAAAGTGAGTATCATGCTTTCCAGGAAGATGTGATGGAGCTCTTTGAACTCTCCCCAGCTGCGACTGAGTGGATTGAAAATTTAGATATTAGTATTTAGAGGGATTACCCAATTGATCCACATGCCCATTGTATCAACTTGGTCATGTGTGTTATATTATTATATGCTTCCTGTGTGTAACTCTGCCATACAATAAATAAATAATAATAGTCCCAAGGTTTTATTATGATCCTCTATAATGTTCATAAAATGATCACTGCTTCTAAACAAATATAGCAGCAGCCATGATTAACCCTGCCCCCCGCTGGTTGCCAGGTTCTCCTTGGCAACCCTATTAACTATGGATATTGCCATTTGTGTACTTGGTGGTGACCATGTTGTTTTAATGCTGCATGTAGAAATGTGCATAAAGGAACACAGTAGCCAGGATGGGAAGGTGGCAAATTATCTGCATGGGTTCAAGTTGCACAACTGGGAGAAGTCTCACCTAGAATCGTCATCTTAGATATATAATGTTGTTCTGTAGATGGGAGAACAATCAAAGGCTCAACTTTCCTCTTCTGCAAGCTTAAATGGTACTGTTAGGGTTGTCAGCACCAGGATGGGAAATTCTTGAAGATTTTTGGGCTGGAACATGGAGAGGATGGGGTTTGGGGAGAGGAGGGACCTCATCAAGATATAATGCCGTAGATTCCATCCTCCAAAGCAGCCATTTGCTCCATGAAGACTGATCTGTGTAGCCAGGAGATGAATTGTGATTCCAGGAGATCTCCAGCCACGACCTGGAAATTGCAACCCTGCATAGGATTCTTATTCACATTAGTACAGGGTTGCCAACCCTGGGTTGGGGAGTTGTTAGAGATTTTGGGAATGGAATTGGGATGGTGAGGTTTGAGGAAGGAGTGACCTCAGCTGGGTATTGTTTACGGTTGCCAGGTCCCCTCAGCACGCAGAGAATTCCCCTTGTTTCCGGCACTCCTCCCCCCTGCACCAGCAAGCTGGCCAGTGGGGGACCACAACATGCCTATGTCTCTCAAAAAGTGATGTCAGCATATCGGTGATGTGGGGGGCAGTGCTCTGGGTTTTGGGCAAAACTCTATGGTGGAATTAGTTTCAAAACATAGAGTTCTGCCCAAAAACCAGAGCATTGCCCTCTAACATTACTGATGTGCCTACGTCTGTTTTTGGTTTTTGTTTATGGTTTTTGTTTATTTTTATGATGGATTTGAATTGTATTTATTTATATATGCATTTTATGTAAGCCGCCCCAGGCCTGCCTCGGTAGGGAGGGTGGGGTATAAATAGAATACATACATATATACATACATCACTTCTGGATGATGTGGACATGGAGTGCTTCTTCCCTCCCTTCTCCCAGAGCATTCTGGTAAGTCCCCTGTGGAGTTGTCATTCAGACTGACACCCTAGTATTACATAAGAACAACATAAGAACATAAGAGAAGCCAATGTTGAATCAGGCCAATGGCCCATCTAGTCCAAAACTCTGTCACACAGCGGCCAAAATATACCAGGTGCCATCAGGAGGTCCAGCAGTGGGGTCAGGGCACCAGAAGCCCTCCCACTGCTGCCCCCTCCAGCACCAAGAATAGAGTGCATCACCTGCCCCAGACTGAGAGTTCCCATCTATACCCTGTGGCTAATAGCCACTGGTGGACTTCTGCTCCATATGTTTATCTAATTCCCTCTTGAAACTGTCCATGCTTGCAGCTGCAACGACCTCCTGTGGCAGTGAATTCCATATGTTAATCACTCTTTGGGTGAAGAAGTATTTCCTTTTATCTGTTCTAACCCAACTGCTCAGCAATTTCATAGAGTGCCCACGAGTTCTTGTATTGTGAGAAAGGGAGAAAAGTACTTCTTTCTCAACCTGCTCAATCCCATTCATAATCTTATAAACCTCGATCATGATCATTGTATTGTTTATTTTATTTTTTAAAAAATGCTGCCTTTCACCTAGTCAGGGTCCCCAAGGTGGTATAATGCCATAGAATCCAGTTTTCAAGGTAGCCATTTTCTCCAGGGGAACTGATCCCTGTGTTTTGGACATCAGTTGTAATCCCACAACAGATCCAGGCCCCACCTAGAGGTTGGCAGCCCTAAGTATGGATATCTGCATAACTGGAAAGAATAAGCAGAACAGGGCTACGTTGAACCTATGAGAATTTTTTAGACCTGGGCGCTGTGCTCCATTATGGACTACATTGTGCCCTTTAATTGTACAATAAACTACATTAAAGTATACCAGAAGGTAGTGGTGTATAGGAAATGATAGAGGTATGAAATGAGCATCAGTGTTGATTATGTACATCGATCCAAGCCTTAGGCAGAATGAGGGTTAAAGGTAAAGCAATCATGAATCAATAGTTCAAAGTAACTTTCAGAAAACACTTTCAAATTGATTTTGTATTGCCTCTTTCTAGTCCTGCTTAAAATTACAAGAAATAAAAGAACTGTAAGGAGAAGGAAGAGCAATTTTCAGACAAAACACCCTACTCTGAAAAATCAAACATTTATATTCTGATTATGGATTTGCCAGGCAATGGCTACCATCTGTGTCTCCCTTCATCTTACTTTCCATCCATTATGTGTTTCTGTGTTTTTTTAAAGGGCCTAATCATAGATTTGCAACTGATATTGTGTGTATGTGAAATGAAAGTCTAATTTTTTTTCACTTATATGGATCAAAAAAGAATGGCTGGAAGAGGAACATTTTACACTGTTACTTATTTTGTGCCCAAAAGACGTGAAAATAATTATGGCTATACAGTCAAGTGCAATTTTAGACTCTAGGCTGCTTTGAGCGGAATACTATGTGCACCCAGTGTTCTATCTCCCCTGTTTGCTTTGCTTTTCATTTCCAGCCACACCCACCATTTTTCTTTTCCCTGGTGACACCTCTTCTACCTTCCCCAGCAGCCAGTACACCTGATTGTATTAGCCCCATTCATACGTTACACTGGACACGTGTATATTCTGCACATATATACATGCATTTGTTTATAAAAAAACATCCAACACAAGTTCACTTCATATATGAAACTGGGAGCCAGTAGAATTTAAGTCATACATTCAGCGGTACATGCATTGAATGAAACATGAGAATTACTTAACATACCTATAAGAAAAATCAAGTGTATGCTGTACACAGTAGCCCTGTTCACATGTCATCGTGAATATATGTACATCTTTTGTAAGAAAGAGCCAGTACAAATGAAACCGGGGACTTTCGCGTTGCAAATGATATCTGGATAAATGTGTGGTATCAATCACACATCCAATTGTTTGAATGCGGAATTTAACATGAGAATTACTCAATACATGTATTTAGAGAAATCCAGTGTTCTCTGTATGTGGTTCGCTGTAACTTGTAAACAGGGGTATTGTGTGAAAGTGACAGCTGCATTGGTTAGAATTTCCTAGCTCCCTAGGTTCTTGGTACTGCCAGCAAGGTTCATTTATTTGTTTATTATGAGCATTCATATCATGTTAATGCTTTAGGTTAGGAATGCTTGAGCACCTATGACTCTAAGCTTACCTTCCAAATGCTGGTCTCAAACAGGAAACTGATTTTTTAAATGATTGGTTCAACTGTTCATTGACCTGGTCATGGCTGTTTGGAAGGTTGCTTCATTGTATTCCTTCCTGACAGTGCAGTTGGCTTTTCTTATAGGTGTGGTAGCCATTTCCTTTGCTGTGCCACCGGAGGATTCTTTGAGGACTTACACACACACACCAGTTTTGCTGTCATTAAAGTGGGCCCTCACATTCTAGAAATCTGCTGCCGTGATTTTTGAATCCCCTGTTTTCATTATAAAAAAAGTAAGTCTCCAGCCCTTTTGCCAGGTGTTGTTTCTTTCCCCTGATTTATTACATGGCAAAGACATTTGCAGCTCTTGAATGTGGTAAATTGCATATGATATAGTTGGCCTGAATGTGATAAATCTTTGTTTTGGCAAGTTGGGATGCACTTACAAAAAGTGCACGTCACACACAAAAGAACAATACATGCCTCCCCTTAGTGACTTCACCATATCAAAAATGGAATGGGACAAAGTAAAAATTTCCAGTTCTAAGAAGAAAAGAATATACTCTGTTAAACTCAGAACAGTGTGGTGTAGTGGTTACAGTGTTGGAATGGGACTTGTGAAAACTCAGTTCTCTAAGTGAAAGAAGTCAGTTGATGCCAGGAATAGGGAACTCATGTTCAAAATTTATTTTGCTTGAGGCTCCTTCTGAATTGATAAAATATGAAAGCCCACATACAAATGATGGGTGAGAGAGAAAGGATGAAGTTGGTATTGGGAAAAAAAAAAGCTGTCTTACATGGGCAAGCTGTTAGGGACAAAGTGCTCTTTAGTGAAGAAACAGGTAAATCTCCCAAGGGGCAGTTACTCATTATTGCTGCCTGTGACCTGATAGTGCTTTCTTACTGTGCTACAGGTCAACATCAGAAAAAAAGAAGAAGATGCTAGACTACTCAGGCCCCTAAGGTGAGGCTGATAAAATAGCTGGCGGATCCAACTTCTGAAATGGCTTAGGTGGAATCCAGAGATGGATGGAAGAGGTGGGTGGCTGGGTTTCTCGGTGAACCCCCCCCCAGCTCATTAGGAGCGACTGCTTGCTTCACCTCCTTCAACTTTCTCTTGGCAATAGCTGTTCTGTGCATGAATGGAATCAAGGCTGTGCAAGGAAAAGTGGGCCGCCTGATTTTCCTTGGCACGATTGTGTGACTCAGTTGTCTACTTTGACTTAATTTGAGCAGAGACAGTTTTATGTGCAGGAGAAATTTTCCTCACCCACACGTGGTGGAGAGAGGCACAATAACAAAGTCTCAAAGACGTTAATGATGGAAGAGACTTGTGCAGCTCAGGGTTGTGAATGCTTTCAGCCCACTCAGGCATTTTGGTATTGAGTCAAGGACAGGTTTTCCCAGCCTTCATTCTGTCATGAAGGGGACTTTCCTCTGCATGTCACTTTTTTTGCACTAGAGGATTCATCCTGATATTCAGCCACTGGTGTTCAGTTTCCCCTAAGTTCTTATAAAGAAGTATTAAGTGTATTTCGTACACGCTCCAGAGCTGAGAAAATGCATTTCTGTGGAGAAGCGAAAGTGATGCTGTGGCCAAGGCAGAGATCAGATGGTGTGGAAGACTGGGAGAGGCTGCAAGATGGAATTATTGTTGAGCAGATTGGTTGTCAAGCTAGAAGCTGGTATAGGAGTAGGACGTGTTTTCTCTGTGAGCATTCTAAATGTAATACACAAACTGTGGGATTGGTGACCTGTGAATGAGAGAGATAAAAAGGGGAGATAAGAGCTTTGGTTGGATTGATCAGTTCTCTTAAAGTTTTGCACCCACAAGATCTCTCCCAGTGCTAAATGTGTTCAAAGCAAAATGAACATTGATGACAGATTTGGCTGCATATCATAACTGTTGGTTAGATGGCTGGGTGTTTTCCTGTAAGGACAAAGGAAGTGAGACGAGATGGTGTTAATTGATTTCCAGACCGTTTACAGAGGACATCTCTTGGAGTTCAGGTTTCTTTAAGCCTTTAAAAATTAAGCAAATGAACATTTAGAGCAAACATAAATGTACAACTGGAATTAGAAATGTTAAGTTGAGTTATATATATGTGTTAAAGGAATTGTCTAAGGGGGTAGGCAAACTAGAGCCTTACATTTTCATTGCATCTTACATCACTTTTTCATGTGTCCCCCAAAATATGGGACGGGGGTGGGGGGGACTGAACCTAAAAAAACCTAGAATCCAGAACCTGAAAAGCTTAGTTGGAAAAGAGGGCCAGCAATAAGAGCTTAATATATATAGTGTATAAAAAGATACATGTACTTATTAACAAAATTTTTAAAAAATATGTAAGGGCCCAATCACACCTCTTGTAAAAATACCAAACTCAAGCACACAAGGGCTAATGGACTTGACTTGACGCATTTCAGCCTGCATAGGCCTTCCTCAGAGGTCAAACACAGTGAGGAACATATTGGCTAATATAATAGTACAGAACAATCATACAGATACAAAATATAAATACAAGAAGGACCAGAAAAAAGTTGCTGTAAAAAATAAAGAGAAATGGGAAATTAAATACATACAATAAAATGGATAAATAAATTATAAGTATATACTAGTAAAAAAGCAGAGACAGGATCAAGATGAAGCTGTTCTCCATGTCTATAAGTACATAAGGAAAGCCCTGCTGGATCAGCCTAGTGGTCCATCAAGTCCATCTAGTCCAGCATCCTGTTTTACCCAGTGGCCAACCAGTTGCCCTGGCATAGAGGGCAAGGCCTTCTCCTGATGCTGGCTCCTAGCACTTGTTTTCAGACATTTGCTGCCTATGGATATGGAAGTTCCTTTAAGCCATTAGTTAGCAGCCCTTGATGGACAAATGATATATCTAGGCCTCACTGCTACTAAGAGGACTTTGGTCTAATGTGTCTGGTGAGTGATCTCTTTCTTTGCCAGAATTTGTTTCTAATGCAATAACACTATTAAACATAGAGATATTAGAATGAAATGTAGTGTGCAAATTCAGGATAATACTCTGTGTTGCAAGTACAGCCCCCACGCCAGCTCAGTCTCTGCATCTGTTTACAAGAAGGTCAGGAAGCTGATGCACTGTGAGCCAGAGAAAAGTACACAGCAGGAAGAGAGAGGGAGAGGGGCTGACGAGCATGTATAAGATTTCCCCAATAGTCTCCTAGAGGATATGGAGTGGAACATGAAAATATCTTGGCCAGGCTGGCAGGAGACTTGCCTTCCAGCGGTGTTGATGGTGCTGGTCTAGATGGAACAATAATCTGACTGTTTGCATAAAGACCCAGTATCTGCATCCAGATTATCCAAATCCAGATCAAATACACTCAGCCACTGCACCACACTTATTTCTATTTTGCTCCATTATACATGGATATAAAGATTTATTCTTAGCGAAGCTCCCATACACATAACATTTTTTTGGCATTATATTTCACAAATACTGTGTTGAAAACCTCTTTTTATGGAAGTTGCTCACACTTCAGTAGGTGTAAAACAGTAAAATCCTAAATACAGTTATTATCTTCTAAACACATTGACTCCAATGGACTTGGAAGGATGTAACTCTTTTTAGGATGGCATTGAAAGCAAATAACATGCTTCCTTCCTTCTTGCTTTCAAGCATGTATTTTCACGGCCTGAAATCTTGGACTTGTGTTTTGAATGTGTATCCTCCATCCCCCACTAACATTTAACCAGAGAAATGGACTGCAAGGAATTCTATACAAAAAGGAGTATTTAACATATATTTAATGGCCTTTAATTTTGTGTGTGTGTGTGTGTGTATGTATATGTATATGCATGTGTGTGTTTTAACTTGTTTTAATGATTGTATTGTCCTGTGTTTTGGAGACCCTGTGTAGGATGGAAAAAATATATTTGATTCCTGCCTCAGCATTTGAGTTCTTGGCTGTCCTCAACAAGCCCTTCTTTCTTAGTATGTTGTGTGACTCCTTGTGCATTTCTGTCTATGGCACATCCTACCAAGGACATCACCATGACTTTTTACAGAACTGTGTAGGACAGAATAAGCAGTCAGTTTCTTTGGTCATTTTCAGCTACAGGACTTGAGAGCTATAGCGGTTAGAGACTTGGCTTAGGATCTGGGAGACCTAGGTTTGAATCCCCAGTCTGTTGGGTGATCTTGGGCCAGTCACACTCTCTCAACCTAACCTACTGTCTCACAGGATTGTTGTGAAAGATAAATTAAAGAGATGAAAAATATCTAAGCCACTTCAGGGCCCCACTGGGGAGAAGAGGTAAGGAATGAGGTAAGGAAATAAATACAGGACAGAGGTAAGGAAATAAATGAGGTAAGGAAATAAATACAGGACAGAAATAAATATCAAAACATGTGACTTACCATCTGTTACATACTTTACCAGAATGTTACTTGATATTTGTTTAGGAAGATCTGCTTAAAGTCTCTCATTGCTGAGATCATGACAATATCTGGGTGGCAGGGAGGCTTATTGTTTATATCCATCCAGCTACTGGGCATATTGCCCGGTAGATAGGTTGGTAGATAGGAAATGGCCTTCCATCACACTTAATGGCTTTCTGCTCTGTCCATTCAAATGGATAGCTTCTGTTGAGCTGTTCTTTGCTTAATGCTTTCCAGCACGGATTCCTACAAGAGGCCTTCTGCTAGCATGATTCATGGCTTACCTTTTCCCTACCTTTGACCACCTTCTAGTCTCGCTCTCTCTCCCATTCCTCCCTCCTCTCTTTAGTTACCTTTATGGAGGAGCAGACAGACACGCAGCTACACATTGTCAATACTGGCACTAGAAGTCAATAAGGAGCCAGACGGGGAGTGAAATTGAGGGAGGCAGCTATAGATTTCCAGGCTTATTCCTTGTGAGTTTTTCAGAACTTGTGTGATTCACTCTTGTCAGATACTATTTTGAGCCAGGCTGAGATGAACACATTCCCCTAGTGAACGATATGCTACTGCCTCTGCTCTCACTTCTTTTATTCCCCTCACTCCATTGAATCACTTGGGCTTTTGTTTTTTGTGGACTTTTTCACGATAGGGAATGAATGGAAAGTGGACTGAAGGAGTGAAATGTTTTCAAAGCTGAGACAAAAAGTGAAGAGAAAAGAAAAGAGATGCTCTCAGGAAAGTCCACAACACTTAAAATGGCAGACCAGGGTGAAGCTATTAAGGGAGTAAGATTGTCATGAGCCTTGCATGGAATGGCAGGCCATGGTAAAAGGGTTAGCAGGAAATACATAGAAATGAGAAATCAATGGTATGTCAATAGAAGTATGGTAACCCTGACCTGGATAGCCCAGGCAAGCCTGATCTTGTCAGATCTCGGAAGCTAAGCAGGGTTGACTCTGGCAAGTACTTGGATGGGAGACCTCCTTGGAGTACCAGCAGTTAGGAGGCCAGGGAGGCCTTATTCAGCCACCTCTCTGAATATCCTCCAGGCTCCCAGAACGGGTCAGTCGCCAGCAGTCACCATGACTTCCAGGTGCCCACACACTCACATGCGCACGCACACACATCCTGTCCTTATTAATATTTGAATTTTGGTTCCACCACATTCTATGCTTGCCATAATTGATTCGGCACAAGAACTGGCAGTCAGAGGACACTGGCCAGGGCTGACTGGCTGCTTGGCGAAGTCCCGCCCACGTCAGCCCCAGTCAGTGTGTTCAGCTCAGTCTGCTCCAGTCCTCCGACAGGAGAGGACCGTCTGGAGTGTGAGCGCAGGGACAGGCCCTCAAGGCTGAGGCAAGTGAGAGAAGCCCTTTTCCGTCCCCCCACACCATCCCCTGGGCCTTCTATGAGGGGACTAGGCCCAGAGAAGGCCTTTTCCATTCCCCACACCCCATCCCCTGGGCCAGCTCTGGCACAGCTGTTCTCTCAAAGACAGTTTCTGTCAGAAGTTCTCTCAGCCCCACCTGCCTCACAGGATGTCTGTTGTGGGGAGGGGAAGGAAAAGGAGTTTGTAAGCCACTCTGAGACGCCTTTGGGCAGTGAAGGGCAGGGTATAAATCCAATCCCTTCTTCTCTTCTTCTTCTGTGGGGGCAGTAGGCCCAGAAAAGCCCTTTTCCGCCCCCACCATCCCCTGGGCCTTCTGTGGGGACAGTAGGCCCAGAGAGCCCTTTCCGCCCCTCACACCATCCCCTGGGCCTTCTATGGGGGCAGTAGGCCCAGAAAAGCCCTTTTCCACCCCTCTTCCCTTCCTTTCTCCCCTTTCCTTTCTTCCTCTCTCCTTTCTTTCACTCTTCCCCCCTTCCTTCCTTCCACCCTCCCTCCCTTCCTTCCTTCCTTCCTTCCACCCTCCCTCCCTCCCTTCCTTCCTAGGGCCCGTTGTCTTCCACCACAACGGGCTTTGCTCCCTAGTATATGCATATATGAAAAATACAAAAAAATAGAAGTATGGTAAATGGGATAGTGAGTTAGCCAACATAATAAAAGGAAGGAGCCCAATTAATTGAGTCTTTTAATACTAACAAAGAGAAAGCATCCCAGCATTAGTTACTCCTGGGGGTATAATTCCAAAGGGGAGCTATGCTAGCTTGTTGTTCCAATACACTGTAGTCCAGTAATACCTTAAAGCCTGACAAAACATATTCCAGTGTAAGCTGTCATGAATCAGAGCTTACTTCCTCAGATGCACCTGAGGAAGTGAGTTCTGACTCACAGTGGCCTATAAAATGAGTTGTTAGTCTTTAAGGTACTGTGGGACTCCTGTTTAACTCCTGTAGTGTTATGAAACTCTGGTGGATGAATATTTCATGCATTGATAACAATATGTGCAGTAGCCAGGGGTCTTTTGTGGGGGGAGCGCACTGGAGCGCAGCTCTAGGAGCTCAGGAACCAAGCCCCGCCCCCAGCAAGCATCCCAGGGAGTCTTTCAGGCAGCTGAATGTCAGTTTCAGCTCCATTATATCCTATGGGCCATTGAAGTCAATGGTGAAAACATAGGGTATATTCTGGGGGCTGGAGGGGAGGGAGTTTGAGGGAGAGGCTCTAAACTCACAGGGTAGCTGATGGAGCCTCTCCCAGACACCCACCAAGTTTCAATAGCATTAGACCAGGGGGTCCAATTCTATGGGCCCCCAAACAGGTTGCCCCTATTCCCTCCATTGTTCTCTATGGTGGGAAAAAAGACTCCCCGGGACGCCGGCTGGGGGCGGAGCTTGGTTCCTGAGCTCCCAGAGCTGTACTCCGGTGCACTCCCCCCCCAAAAGACCCCTGATTATAGGAGAGGAAGAGAATTCCAAGAAGAGAAAGCAAAAGGGGCTTGAAGCTGTAGCATTTTAAATTAAACAAAATGGTCTCCTCAAGAAATCCATGTTCTTATTTTGTGAAGAGCGGTGAGAATTGGAAAGTACCATCAAACTCAGATTTGTGCATTTTATTATTGTTTTATTGGTTATGAATCTGACATCCCTCATGGTGTTTGGCTAATAGCCACTGAGACTTCTGCTCCATATACTTATCTAATTCCCTCTTGAAGCTGTCCATGCTTGTAGCCACCTCCACATCCTGTGGCAGTGGCAGTGAATTCCATATGTTAATCACTCTTTGGGTGAAGAAGTATGTATTTGAAGAATGTAGCAGTAGAAGATAATACCAAGATGGAATTATATGCTTGTACTAGTGGTTTGGTGGCTAGCTTCTTATTTTATAGTACATCAGCCTGCTACCTCTGGAGGAGAGCACCTTTGGCCTTGACTGTTACACTTCTTCTCAGTGCCCCATGTCTCTGGAGCTTCAGTACCTGGTTACCATCACAGAGCTGCATATGAAAGGCAGGTTTGTGTGCCACCTTGGTACTGGACAATTAGTCTCTTTTCTTACCCATTCTCTTGAGGAGACGTGAGAGTAACAATGTGATAGTGTATATTGTTAAAGTTGGAAGAGGTCAGTAAGCTTGTATGGAGGAGGCCATGATAGAAGTGAAAGATCCTTTGTCCATGTACACATTTGTCTCTTGCTTTCCCTATGGAATTTTCCTGTTAAATGTGTGTGTGTGTGTGGGGGGGGGTTTAAAGACAACCAACCAACCAACCAACAAATTACATAAAAATTGGAGGTATCATTTACATCGTTATTTTAACTGATTTGTTACCTCCTACATTGTCTCCTTTATAAATTTATATTTTCCACTTTATATTTTATATGAATATTTTGCATTATTGTTAAATGTATAATTCATATCATCTTCTAGTTTGGTTATATTCTTTATAGTCTATTTATTGTAGTCTTCCAACCATTTGTAAAATCTTGACCATGTATTTACAAAACTGTCTTCCTCTCAAAATTAAAGTTAATTTATCCATCTCTGCAGTCTCAAGCATTTTGGTTATAATTTCTTCTTTAGAGGGCACTTCATTTTTTCTCCAGTATTTAGCATATAATATTCTTGCAGTTGTCAATATATGTATAATAAGATAAAAGTCTTGTTTTTTACAATTTTCTGGCATTATATTCAATAAAAACAGGTACAGTACAGCCTAACATTTTTTGTAACATTTCATGAATCCAAGACCAATACTTTTTAGCTTTGTCACATGACCACCACATATGAAAAAATGAACTGTTAAACGTGGTTCTAACCTACTCCTTCAGCTGGAAACATGTGTCCTTTTCCAGTGCACCATCACAGAATCAAACAGCTTGCATCACCAGAGCCTATGATGGTTGTTCAGGAAACCAGAGGCAGTTGCCTGCAGTTGCTTCAAAGGTGCTTATATCATAGTTACAAGACAAGCAGTTGCATGTAGAGTACATGTATTAATCTTCTCAATGAGGAGGAGAGGCTTCATGCCTGTGGAGACCACACTGTATCACTGCTAATGCAAACCGGCAGCAGCTAGCAGTGGGAGCAAGCAGAAAGAGTATTAAGAGCTCTTTATCTTTGCACAGGCTAAACTGTGTTCAGAAAATCTCATGTAGGAAGGAAGAAGTACTTTGTCACTGTGGTACTTCTCCTGGTGGTCTCCACGAAGTAGTTTTAACTGCTTGGTGGGACAGTGATGACAGGGGACAGTAGCTCTTTGTTAAGTAGAATGGTGTCTATTTACATCATTGTCCCATCACGTAGGCCCCTGTGGATGTACTTGGTTTTTCTCAAGTCATCTTGTCTGTGTATTTGCTATGGAGCTACATTTTCTAATTTTCTAGCGGCAATAATAGGAGAGAACAAGAGAAAGTAAATTTCTATGAAGCAAAAAAGAAAAGCATTAATAGTAGACAGTTTGTCTGCCTTGGATGGATTTCCTGCGAGCACACGAGTTGACCATGAAGTCTGTACCAGGCAGCTGCTTGTAAGAAACCAACTGTTCAGGAAACCCCAAACAGCCGTCCTTATGGGTTTGTTTGCCTACATAGCTTTGTTCTTTCTAAAACCTAAAAACAGCCAATGTAGTTGTTTTCAGTAAAGAGGAAGACTTTTTAAAACATCACCAGAGTGCAGTTTCCTCTGTAAAGAATTAGGGCTGTGCTGAATAACTTTCTAGTTTTGGATTTTGAGCCTAGGAAAATAATTTTAGAAAGGTAGGAATTGTTCTCCAAAATACTTTTTTAAATGTTTTTTTTTCTTATGTGGTTCAGTGCCATTCTTTTTCCAAGCCATCATTATGTCCATGGTCACTTGTCTTTCTTCAATGGATTGGTCACATGGTTAGGGTTGCCCGCTCTGGGTTGGGAAATACCTGGAGATTTTGGAAGTGGCGCCTGAGGAGGAAAGGGTTTGGGGAGGGGACAGATGTCAGTGGGGTTATAATGTCATACAGTCCACCTTCCAAAATGGCTGTTTTCTCTAGGTGAACTAGTCATCTGGAGCTGTGGTAATAGTGGGAGATCTCCAGTCACCACATGGAGGTTGGCAACCCTACATATAGTTGATCCCAGTCATTCAGTAATCATGCAAGTTAAGGTGATGACATCATAATGCAGTGCTGGGTGAGATCACTAATGGCAAAGGAAATCAGCTGAAATGAGCATAAGAAACAGCAATGCAAATATAAATAGGTGAACATTTCACCCACAAGGAGTTCAGAAGGTTGAGAAATCATTGAAAATTGTTTCAGCGTTTCGAAAATAGCCCCAAAAAACAAAGAAAAAAAGTGTGTACCAGTCTTGGCTAAGCTCTATCAATAACTGATCTTAGGTAAAAGGTAAAGGTAAAGGTTCCCTTGCTCGAAAGCCAGTCGAATCCGACTCTAGGGTTGCGGTGCTCATCTCCGTTTCAAAGCCGAAGAGCCAGCGCTGTCCGAAGACGTTTCCGTGGTCATGTGGCTGGCATGACTAAACACCAAGGTGCATGGAACGCTGTTACCTTCCCATCGAAGTGGTACCTATTTATCTACTTGCAATTTCTTTCTTTCGAACTGCTAGGTTGGCAGGAGGATCTTAGGTAACACACATTATTAAACTACTATATATGGGCTGACAGAAAATAATATTACACAAGAAGGAACTTAAGAACTGTGATTCTACACTTGCATGATCACATCTGATTGCCACTAATTTCAGCGTCCTCAATCAAGTGTTCTTTTTAAAAAGTTTCTTGTCATTAAAGATAGATTTGAAAATGTGTAGACCCGGTAAAAGTGCGCAATGAGAAGATCTGGGTGGAAAGGCCAAGCTCACTCTCCACTTTTTGGCCACAGAACACATGCATTTAGGAGACATCAGTAATCTCTTCCAGTAATTGGTCAGCTTTCATTAGGGAGACTTGCTTCAAACTTAACCAGGGCTGTTGGCTTGGCCACTCCTTTAGAAGCTAGGTGGATGACCACAGCAGATGGGGTGTTTTCTATAGTGATGCCTCATGGGTGGAACTATCTCTTTGCATCCATTCACTTGGTGCCTACTATGTTGAGTTATAGGGTTAAACTAGATGTGACATTTTACATGAATTTCTTCTGCAAATGCAGAGGTGAATGGCGTGAGGGAGTGGGCTCTTCAACCTTTTCCTCCCCCTTTTCTTTCTGACAAGCTGCTTGTACCCCCATTGCAAAAAAACCCTGGGGGTACTTGTAGGTTTTCACCTCCTGGGGGTTATAGCAACTTAAAAGTGGCTGTTTTTTCCTGTGGAGAAAATGGTAAAGGAGGAAAGGGTTCCTCCTCACTCAGTTCTCAAAAAGAACAAAATATTTTTAAAATGAACATAAAAGAAAGCGTAGCATGTAGTTTGACAATTGGTGAAGATATTATGTTTCCTGGCATCTCATGATCAAGATGCTGAAAACTTTGACACAATGTGATTGCCAGTCACTGTGTTTGAGCTGATTATTTGCTGTTTCAAACAGCTTTGTACCTGCCTCATAGCTGCTTATAAGGCTTTTCTGCATAAATGGATTCAAATGGCACAGGGTTATGTAGAGGCTGTGCCTTGATGAATGTGACATTTTTATGTTTCATGTTGTAGCCTGTGGAGCTTTTGTGCCTGTGCAGTCAGTTTACAGAATCATGAAGGCACATACCCCCAGGGTCATGTTCCAGTCATTAAACTGACCTAATTTTCATGTGCAGATCATTCATAGTTTCCCCCTTTGTGCATGTGCTGTCAGGATGCATAGTTTAAATAGCTTGTAGTTTATGTGCCACTTTTCACAAGAATGTGTGAAGAGAGCCAGTCAGAGCAGCCCTTCCTTGTGATACATGTGGTTACACAAGGAATAATAGGCATTTTCCATCAAGAGCCATGGTGATGGTGGAGAGAGAACCTGCAGGAAACCTAAATGAGATGGTGTATGCACAATGGGTTAGCATATGCACAATAGGGGAGGGACTGTAGATCAGTGTTAGTGCAGGTATTTGCATGTAGAAGATTTCAGGTTCAATCCCCAGCATATCCAGTTAAAAGGCTCAGGTGGCAGATGGTGTGAAAGACCCTCTGCCAGAAATTCTGGAGAGCCACTGACAGTCAGAGTAGACAGTACTGACATTGATAGACAAAGAGTCTGATTCAGTTAGGCTTGCCAGGAGGTGGATTGGGGGTGAGGATATGCAGATGTGTATTGTCTTGATGATGTGTATTGTTCTGGTTGTCAGCCTCCAGGTAGCACCTTGAGATCTCCCTCTATTACAACTGATTTCCAGATGACCTAGACCAATTCCCCTGGAGAAAATGGCTGCTTTGGAAGGAGGACTGTATGGCATTATATCTTACTGTGGTCTCTCCTCTCCCCAAACCCCACCCTCCCCAGACTCCACCCCAGATATTTTGTAATCCAGAGCTGGCAACCGTACTGACAGCACAATCCTGTAAGTGATGTCATTGTACTGGTGCAACTTCCCCAAAACTTGATGCATCAGAATGAGTATTCCCCCCCCTTCCCCCCTGCTGCCCTACTGAATGGGAGGTCTCCCATTATAGCAAGATACCTAGATGGCAGCCTTAAATTCAGTATAAGGCAGCTTCATGCATTCAAGTGGTTATTTAGTATAATTAAACCTGTTCAAAGTATCCTGACCCCTCCCACCAGTTTGTTGAATGTTCAGCCCAGTTCATCACAACTTGAGAACAGATCGTGAACCAAGCCAGTGAGTGATCAAGCGTCTTTAGCAATAATTAGGGTTTTACTGGTACTATTTATTTGCACTCTTCTTTGTTTCAAATTGATTTAGCTGCTGCTGTATTCTTTTCATCTGCTGCCATTACAATAATATTTTAGTCCCTTATTACTTATTTGTTATGACTGTTTATTTGAACTGGTGAAAATCTGCTACTGTTGGATCATTGCTATCGGTTTGAGGGTTTTACTGGTGTGTAAAAAATGTCTGGAGAATGGTGCTCTAAAAATGGCCTAAATGAATAAACACTGCAAGAGGAATGGCAGCAGCAGCAGCTGCTTTCTCATTCTAATAAAATGCTGCCTTTTACCCATTTTATTCGTATGGATAAACCCCATGTAAAATTCTATGTTTTAACTGCTCCTAGGGATGGTAACATTCTCGTTAGCCAAGTAATGGTTATTGCGTTCCTGGTATATTTTGGAATGTCTCGTATTTGTGAAGGGAGCAATGACATTCGAACAGAAGGAACAAGGCTGCACTCTGCGTAGTGCTTGGCCCGCAAAGTGGTACCTTTCCTCAGACTCCGGAGATTCCGAAGCAAAGCTGTTAAGAGCATGGAAATGAGCATCAGAGAGATCCATCTGAGCCATACAGAGTGGAGGCATTGATCTGGGGCTGTCGGAGGGATAATATAACCCCTCCTCAATGAGTTTGATTTACCCTGTGTATTGTAATCAGATAGCAGTGTAAGTTGTTCCCAGCAAGCTCTTTTAAATCACTTTTAGTACGTATTGAAAGTGACAACATTGTATTTTATTGCTGAATTGCCATCCTCCAGTAATAACTAACACATGTCATAAGCTTTAGCTGGGCTGCTGCCACTTTCCCTCTCTCGCAGGCGGAGATGAGGTCTGTCACCCACGTGAGCTTGTTAAGAGCCTGCAATGGGAATACCCACTGTCAAGGCATTCAGAGTCCTAAAATAAACCTGTTTTTCTCCTTCCAAGACTGGTTGGATTTTTCACTTGTGCTGTGTATTAATCATGATGATGGATGACTTAAAGGGAGAGGAACAGAACTGATACCAGGAGGAAAAGGAATAGTGTGATGTGCTATAAACTGGGAAAGTATGTATTTATTCAAATTTATATCTCACTTTTCTGCTCTCAAAGCTGCTTATAACAAACAAATAAAACATTATCATAAAATCAGTCTTTAAAAATAACAGTTCTTAAAATCTAGTGTTGTCAAAACCAGCAACAGCATACTAATAACCAACAAACTCCAGGGTAAAAGTTACTTGGGGGAGCTGAGACTTTTATATTGAGTATGAAGTAGAACAGGTGGACTATTTAACTGAGTAATTTATTTATTGAACATCTACAACCGAAGTAGTGCAATCCTAAGCACAGCTACACCCTTCTAAACCCATTGATTTCAGTGGACTTAGAAGAGTGTAACTCTGCACTGGATTGCACTTTTGCCAGCTCTGGGTTGGGAAATACCTGGAGATTTTGGGGGTGGATCCTGGGGAGGGACTACATCTGGGTATAGTGTAGTCTCCACCCTACAAAGCAGCCATTTTCCCCAGGGGAATTGATGTGTGATGTCTGGAGATCAACTGCAATAGTGGGAGATCTCCAGGAGCCACCTAGAGCTTGGAAACTCTAGCTAGGGTTTTATGTAAAACAGAAGTATAACACAGGCCTCATGTAAAGACATTGATAAAACAAGATATACAAAAGAAGACAGGGAAAACAAACAGCACGGCATGTTTCTTTTGCATGTATTTAGTACATTTCTAACCCACCATTCCTCCAAGGAGTTCAGAGCAGCATAAATTTTTGTTCGAAATAAATATAAAAACAGATGAAGATTATTCAATTGGTAATATTGGGGGGGGGGAGCTCCAGCAAAGCAAGGATATAGCTATGCTGTATCTAAATCATAGAACCCCCTGTCTCATCTTAGGAAATCACTCCACAAGTCCCACCTTCTAAGGAACGTGCGAGTCAAACCTGTTAACAAAAGCATCTATCACGTAGCCACTAGACTGAAACTGACACACACACATAAACTATTAGTAAGGTGTGGCCCCTCTCTGTAGATAGCTGAATCCATGGATTGGGGGCACATGGATGCTAAACAGATTTTTCAGCAAACTTGGGGCACTCTCCAAGTTTGCAGAAAAATCTGAAAATTTTAAAAATCAAATTAAAAAAAAATCAAATTTAAATTAAATTTAAAAAATCAAATTAAAAAATACATGGGGAGTTTTAAATCCCTTGCATTTTAAATCTCTGCTTGCGCAAAGGTGATCAACGGCAGTGGTGCTGGGGAGCTGCACTAGGCCCAGCAGCAGTCGCTGCACAGTCGAGAGTTCTGTACTGGGTCCGGTGGTGGCTGAACAGCCCAGGATCCCTGTTTGGCATGCCACCACTGATGCAGCTTAGAAGCAATGCTCCCTCTAAGCTGTGGAGTCCTGTGAGCAAAAATTCTACTTTGTAAACTACTGGCATTAAAGCTTTGAGTGAGTTTGCTCTGGAGCCATCCTTCCTGAGCTAAGACAAAAATGTGTGAGACAGAGGCTACAAAACTGTGAGCTAGCTCACAGTAAATCAGCTTAGAGGGAATATTGCTTGGGAGTTGTGCTGGGCATGCAGCTGAAGCCTGGGAGCCATGTTGGGCATGTTGCTGCTGCCAGGAGTCGTGCTGGATGCAGGCCCGTCAATAAAGTGGGGGATCCCCCCCATGAGTAGTGTGGGCCTACACTTGTCTGTCTACTATTTGCTACCTGTGGGCCCCATCTGTAGATAGTTAAATGCGTGGATTGTGGCCACATGAAGGCTATAAAGAGATCTTTCTACAAACTTTAGAGATACCCCAGAAGAATCTGAAATCAAAACTGAAATATTTAGGGGGTTTAAATCCCCCTAAATACATTTGCATTGTCTGTGTATGTGCCAATAATGCTCTTACCAGATGAGAGGCTGCTCCAGCCTGGCCCCATGGCAGATTTCAGCAGCGACTCTGGGTCTGGCCTCAGAGTCAAAGGAGGAAGACACTGGCAGCTGGCCCAAACACGGCAGAGGAGGAAATCGGCAGCCATGCCAGCAGACGATACCAGAAGCCACACCAGCCATGGAGGATGCCAGCAGCCATGCTGCACCAGGCTTGGCCCTGGCAGTAGAAGACACTGGCAACTGTGTGAGGCTCAACCACAGAGGATGCCAGCAGCTGTACCAGGCTCAGTAGTGGTGGTGGAAGACACTGGCAGTAGTGCTGGGAGGCCCCAGGCTCATTAGTCACTGCACGAGGTTTGGCGATGGGATTCCCCCTGTGTACCTCCCCTCCCCAATGAGCTGTGTGAGGAATCAGCAGAGATGGGGGTAGGGATCTCCTTGTGAGTATTGTGGGTCCCCACTTGTATTCTAATAACCAAATCAGGAAATCTTTGGGTACTTAAATCCAATGATTGGCACAGTGAATGTGCAAGACAGATCTTTCTACAAACCTGAAAAAGGCCCCAGGTTTGCAGAAAAAAATTGAAATCTAAATATATATATACACACACACACACACACATTGTGGAGTTTAAGAAACCTGGAAATAATAAAAGGAGCTCCTGTATCTTTAAGAACCTAAGAGAAGCCAGTGTTGGATCAGGCCAATGGCCCATCCAGTCCAACACTCTGTCACACAGCGGCCAAAAATACCAGGTGCCATCAGGAGGTTCACCAGTGGGGCCAGAACACTAGAAGCCCTCCTACTGTTGACCCCCCCCACAAGCACCAAGAATACAGAGCATCACTTGCCCCAGAGTCCCTATCTATACCTTGTGGCTAATAGCCACTGATGGACCTCTGCTCCATATATTTATCTAATTCCCTCTTGAAGCTGTCCATGAGCAATAGATTTGAGCAACAAATTTCCTTCAGTGGCTGTTGCTAGGCAGCCACAGTATTCCAGGCTTGGCTCTGTCAGTAAAAGGCAGGGTCCTTTCTGGGGCTGTTTTGGCCTTTGAGGGAGGTCTCTTTGGGGCCAGGCCTGTCTTGGATTGCCAGTTCCAGATTGGGAAAATCCTCAAAATTTTGTGACAGAGTCTGAAAAGGGCAGGGTTTATGGAGGGGAGAGGTCTCAGCTGAATATTATGCCATAGAATCCATTTTCTTCAGGGGGGCAGATCTGTATCATCCAGAAATCAGCTTTAATTCTGGGAGATCGCCAGGTCCCATCTGGAGGTTGGCAACTATAGGCCTGGAAGCCTGGGTGACACCACCCAACTTAAATGACACAACTAGGCCTGGTTGCTTCCCTCCTCAAACCTCACCCTCCCAAGGCTTCACCCCCAAATCTCCAGGAATTTCCCAACCTGGAGCAGAGAACCCTAAGAGGAACTGATCTCTGTAGTTAGGAGATCTGTTGTGATTGCTGGAGAGCTGTTCCCGACAATGCTGCTGTGGGGAGGAGGAGGAAGCAGGTGAGCGACTGGGAGAGCCATTGCTGCTGCTGTGCAGGGGGAGGGGGGAGCAGGCAAGAGCCCGGGGGAGTGAGGGTGGACGGAAAGAGAGAGTGATGGAATTTGGGGCAGAAAGAGGGAGAAAGAGACAGGAACAGAGGAGAGGAGAGGAAGTAAGAAAAGGTGTGGTGGGAGGGAGAAAGAGTGTGAGAGAAGTAAGGGGAGGAAGCAAAGGTGGGGGGAATAGGATACCCACTCCACAAGTTTCTTGCAGGTCCCCACTTGCACAGATAAAAATTATGTAGTACAAGAACTCTGTGAGAGGTTGAGCTGAGGGAGTCGTTCCTGTGATCCTCAGCTGGAAGCATCCAGGCCATCTCTGCCTCACAACCTCCTGACCTGAATGAGACCATCTCTTGTCACCTCCCTCTGACACACCTGCTCATCTAAAGAGGGCTGAATACAGCCTTGCATTTCATTCATTTTACTTTGTTTCTATACTGTGCTTTAATTGAATCAAATTACATACAATTTTACATAAACAACCATTGATAAAAATGAATAGAGCCAGAAAAATCACTTAAATCACAAAACAAAACAACCTATCAACAAGTCAAACCAAAACAACTGAAATCAGACAACCAAATCCATTGGGTAGATTAACTATTAAAAGTTAAGAATGTTTAAGAGCAGTTAAAGAATTAAAATCTTCTATACAGGATTAGCAACCACCACTCCTCTCTATGTCTCTCTTTGCTCCAGAGGGATGGTGTCCCTTGAGATCTCTATGGAGGGCAAAGTCTGGGTTCATGTTCTGCTAGGCAGTTTAATTTATTCCTAGTGTGTAAAGACTGACAGAATGATCAGCCAGTCTAAGGAGACATTGAGGCCTTTTAGTCTTGCTCTGGAGAGAAAACAACAGAATACCTTTAGACCATAGGTAGCTTTGTACATCACAGAACCCCCCTGTATTGAATTTTACATTCTGTGTATCAAGCTGGGGATAGTTCTTGGCAATATCCGAGGCTGCTCTTGAACTTTAACAGAAAGGCAAACCAGAGTAATGCCTCAGGCCAAAAGGGAGTTCTCTAGAGAAAATAAATTGATAATCTATAACATTGAAGAGCTGAATAATATGCCCCATGACATTATTATATTGTAACTCTTTTAATGTGCCAAGCATTTTTCACACATTTATGCAGAGTCCATTATTTCAAGTCCAAATAGTATCAGCAACACATACTTGAACCTGATATATGTGCTCACCTACCAACAATGCCCTTCTGTGGTTTACATAAGGCATAGTCTATCAAAGGGAATGAATGGACAGGCATGCATCAAACATTAGACAGAAACTCAGTGGGTGAATAATCCTATCTCCCAGAGCATTCAGTTTCTGACCTCAAGGTCACTGTTCAAAGAACAACAACAAAAAAGTTTAAGAGGCTGATCAAGCACAAGGTTGCGTGCTGAAGTGGAGTTCATTTGCATGTTTGACACTATTTCATCAGTTTGCATTTGAAACAGTAATCAACTCACATGTGAGCTCATGCAAATAGACATGGCTGCTGAAAAAAAACCTTGGCCCCCTTGACAAGCATTCTCCTGTCACACCATCCATACCCAAATCAATCACCATATGACATATCACATGATTTACTCAGCTCAGTGTGTAACTAGGGCCCCTGGAATTTTGTCTGCCCCAGTTTAAAAAATAAACCATTGTATTTCATGGTACAATGAGGACTAGCATTGGTATGTTGTTATGGGGAGTGGATTATTTTTTCTGAAATCAATTTTTGTTATAGCCATTGATTCCTCTTATTCTCTTTCAAAAGAGGAATTCTCTTTGATTTCTCTTTGTAGTTTTCGGTTACATCACAAGGTGGTGCTATATGTGTTCTTTTATAAATTCATCCCTTACAGGTACTTTACTGTGGCAGGTTATGAGCTTTCATGAGTTACTGCTCACTTCTTCAGCATCTGAAGAAGTGAGCAATGATTCAAGAAAACTCATATACCCTGCCACATATTTTCTTAGTCTTTAAGGTGCTACTGGACTCTTGCTCTTTTCTGCTACTACAGAAACGACTACCCATCTTGATCTAGGTACTTCATTGTTGCACATTGCTTCAACTAGGATTTGAAAAACCTGGGTTTAACACTCTTAACAATTACTCATCATTTGCTCAAAAGCACCCATGCAATCTATAACCAGAGCCACTGCCACATGATTTTCTGTGTAGCTCTCACTGCTGCCCATCAATGCAAGTGCAGCATCCCTCCCAACAAGGCTGTTTTGAATCAGGAAAACAGTATGGAGGGAACAAGGAAGACCCTTCCCCCCACAGTGCTGTGATTCTGACCTGAATCAGCCATTGTGGTGCTTGGAAAGTGTTTCCTAGCAGCTGGTGCCTGACTAACAGGAACAGGAGTTGGGTAAGGTTGCCAGCTTTGGGTTGGGAAATACCTTGAGATTTTGGGGGTGGAGCCTGAGGAGGGTGGGATTCAGGGAGGGGAGGGACTTCAGTGGGGTATGATTCCATAGAGTCCACCTTCCAAAGTGACCATTTTCTCTAGGTGAACTGATCTGTATCACCTGGAGATCTGTTGTAACAGTGGAAAATCTCTAGCTACCACCTGGAGATTGGCAACCATAAAGTTGGGTGGGGGGATTCTGACCCAACTCACAAAAAAGGCCCATCAACTTTGGCCCTTAGAATGAAAGTTTTCTACTTTAGTTTGGACTAGGGGTATGCGTTCAGCTTTGCCAAACGGAATAAATACCCCCAAAATACCTTATCAGTATTCTTTGGGTATTTGTTCAACTGAATCAGATTTTCTAATCTGATTCAACTGCCTATAAAGTGCTCCTGAATAAAACCCAATCTTATTTGGCTTTTATATGGGCACACATCCCTGAATCAGGGAAGGAAGGCAATGGTCAGTTTCAGTGGACTGAAACTGACCAGCTCTCCCTTCCCTTCCTTTCCCCAGCTGGCCCTCTACAGAGGAAGGGAAGACAGATCACAGGGGAAGGGAAGACAGACATCTTTAAATGCCTCCCTGATTTGTCTTTGCTTCCCCAGCCAGCCTGCCACAGCAGCAGGCCCATAGCTAATGTGGCCACAGGGCCCGGCCCTCCATGCTGTTTTTGCAGGCCACCCCCGCAGGCCCATAGCTAATGTGGCCACAGGGCCTGGCCCTCCATGCTGTTTTTGCAGGCCATCCCCTGATCCTCAGCTCCCCCTCCCTCCGGCCCCCTGATCGATCTGAGCTGGCATCTCCCTGTTTGAGCTCATCTGCAATGAACTGAGTCTCTTTAGGACCCAGCAACAACCAGTGGTTGACTGAGTCACGCACACATTGGTCGGATTGTAGCAGTTAGCTCCTCCTGTTGGATTTTCTGTGCCAGGCTTCAGAAAAGATCGTCGGCTCAGGGAAGGAGGGAGGAATAATGCCAATAAAGGTCTCTCTCTGTGTGTGTGAGTGAGTGAGGGAAGAAGCTTGATCCCCGCTCTCTTAAAAAAAAAAAAAAAAACAGCAGCTTTCCTAGGCCTTTTAGTGTCTATTAACACTGGGATTCTGGCTCGCCTCAGAGGAAGGCTCTAGTGGGGGCTGTGTGGGTGCCTTTGATGCCCTGGAGCCTTTGATGTAATTAGCTGGTGCCCCCCCCCCCCAAGGCCTCAAAAATATTTCCCTCAAAAATCCCTAGCTATGGGGCTGCACAGCAGGGGCTCTTCTGGGCTGCCCAGTTGAAGCCAGTTGAAGCCAGATAGCCCAGCAGAGCCCACAAAACAGCTGATCCTGTGGGGAGCAGTCTTCCCTCCTGCTCAGCTGGGGCTCTGCTGGGCTGTCTGGTTAAAGATGGATAGTAGAGTCTGCAAAGCCTTCCCTTTGTCTTCCCAGGCATCCCGCTGCTATAGCATGCCTAGAGAATCAAATTAAACTTCCTTCCCTTGTCTTCCCCAGGTGCCCTGCAGCCACGGAGCACCTGGGAAAGCTGAGGCTTGGAGGGAAGGCAATTTAAGCTGACTTCCCTTGACTTCCTCAGGAACCCTGCAGCTGCAGAGCACCTGGGGAAGCTGATCCTGCAAGGGAAGCCTCGCCTTCCCTTCCCTGGGGGCCCTAAAGCTGCGGGGTGCCTGGGGAAGCCAATCCTTTCCCAGCTGCCCAGCTGCTTCCACTGGTCAATTTCTCTCCATAGATGATCAGTGGGAGTGAAACTGACCAGAGGTAGGGCAGCTGGGGAAGGAGAGGCTCCAATTCCATTATACTCTATGGGGAATTTCCTCAATGGGTATAATGGTGCTGCATGTATTCGGCAATACCGATTTTCCCCAAACATCAGTATGATATTGGGATTCAGGAATATCGGTATATATTGATATTTGTAGGGCTTGGTTTGCCCGAACCTGTAAAATACCAATTTTTGTATTTGTACACCCCTAGTTTGGACTTGCATAGGGTTTTTACAACACAATGGCTTGCATCCAAAATACCGTAAAATAGGGCTAATTGAGAGGAATGAGATTTGTCTGCCTTCCCTGTCCTGCTGCAGGCAACTGTGTGTCAGCTGATGCCGCCATGGATTGTCTGTGTCTGTTTCTCACCTGGCCTGCCTCCTCCAGCTGGCCCCTTGCTTCCCCGTGCTCCTCCCCCCCTTGGTATGCACTTCTCACCTCTGCCCTTGAAGCCGAGCACCGCTTTTTCCTGCTGGGAGCCGTTTTCTTTTGGGCGCGCAAGTTTACCCCCCTCATTGATTTATGCCCTCCTGATGCTTAGTATGAACTGGGTATCTGTCTCCCTGCCTAAACCTCATTCCTGGCACAGAATGTGTCGAATGATGACCTAAGTACCTTCCTCAATAAACTGCACTTTGGGGACTCTGACACTATGGCCCCTGAAAAGCTTCCCGCAGGGATTAGAAGACCCACTGCAATCAGCCCTGGGGTAGTGGGAGGGTCTGCTCTAGGGAAGAGAACTTCAACTGGCAGAACACAAGGTTTGGAGTCAGGCCATGATCCCCTGTAATATTGCATGCTAGCATCATAAAATGCTAACTTTTTTGTGTGTGTGGTGGGGGTGGGCAGTCTCTTGGTGAATTCTGTTAATTTGGTGAGTTACTTTTTCTACTACTAGCAGGGCACTGTGAATTTAACCAAGGCTGGGACTTCTTTCTGCATGAATTCAGAGTGAAGAGCACCTCCTATTGAGTGCTCAGGACTGCTATCTCTGGCAATCTGTCCTATTCTCTGGAGATCTTCCATTTCAAGACCGTTGAATTACCTCTGGGTTAAAAGCTGCTCAGCGGGATGTTAGAGTGGCAGAGTCAATGTTAAATATTAATAACTGAATATGTAGTGTTTAAAAAACAAACAGGATAAGAAACCCAACAGGCTTCTGTCCAGGTTGTCTGGCATTAAATAAACAGCAGCCCTGCCAGCGCTGCGATTGTGGAGGCAACGGGAAAGAAGATTGCACAGCTTTCTAATTTCAGTTTGGTTTATCTCGCTTGTTTTATCACACTCTAGTCAAATGGAAGAAATATTTCTGCCATTTAAGCTTTAAATGGGTGAGACTGTGTTCATACTCAAGCAGTGTTTATGATTTTGAGTGATATTGGGCAAGCCTCTTTCAGGACCAGAGATGTTTAGAACTTGGACACGAATACAATGGCTTGTCAGATTGACTTGGACTAAACACCTTGTTTACAAATGAGTCAAGTTCCTTTGCTGGATTGCTTGTCTATAATCCAGGGTTTGTCTTGAATGCTGTTCTGTTCTGACCAGCTTTGTGTGTGTGCAATACTTGCTTGTGCTGCAAGTTTATGGCCAGTTTGTGTTTTGGTACATAAGGTGCATTTGCAACTTATGACCACTCTTATGCCTGTGCAGTGGGAGAATTGAGAAAGCCTAAGCAGGTCTACTCAGAAGGAAGTCCCATTTTAATCAATGGGGCTTACTCCCAAAAAAGTATTCTTAGGACTACAGCCTAAATCTTGATCGTGAGGGAAGGTGGTACATATTCCTGAAGAACATGGTCAAATCATTAAAGGGATCTACCTGATAAGCAGAGAATCACTCACAGTGTGGTGCCTCCTCTGGGGACTTGTTCAGTCAAATTGAGCCCTTAAATGGCCAACTGCTGTAAATTTATCACTGAATAGGACTGTTATGTGTTGTGTTATGTGGATAGCCTGAATTGTAGTATAAGCCTGAGCTTCAGTCACAAGCTCCATAGACTCAGTATCCTGAAATCAACAGCCTGATTGTGCAATGGACCTGTTGTGCAATGGACCAATCAGGGAAGACTATGACTTTCAGCGGGAACAAACACTGTTGGTCCTCACTTATGAATGGACCTTACTTTTCTAGGGGTATGGTTTAGCCAGTTCCAAACTGTATATAAGTTGGAGTCATTCTGTGTGTTCTGTGTTGTTGTATGTTCTGTTCTAATAAACTGAAATCACTGATTAAAGAAAGAGCTGCCTGATCTCGAGTTACAGCCATGAAAAACTAACAACAAAGACCCAAAGGAAACTGTACAGAATGTTGTTAGTGATCTCGAGTTACAGCAAGGATAGTTTGGCTTTCTTACTTTTTGGCTGTCAGAGTGAATGCAATTGCACCAAAAACAGTAATAATGTGCCACAACTACAGTAAGTCCTGAGATGTATCTCTTTTAGTCAAGTAAAAGATTTTAAAACAAGGTTTTTTGCAGATATGGGAGGGGGCACAGGTATTGATGGGTTTTTCATGTCACCAAAGTAGTAAGTCTGAATGAAAAAAATGTCAGATTCTCTTTTTCAATCTAACAATGAGTCATTAAGTAATGACTCCGTAATGGCATATGGAGTGGGAGAAGGGGGGACAGTAGTGGCAGTTGTGACAAAGCAGTACATGATCATGCATGTGCAGCTGTTTCCTTTCTGTCATCAGATATGGATGCAGATGAGCATCATAAAACATTTAGCTCCCATGATCATTGCTTCCCCAGACGGAAGAAAGAGTTAGACAACCAAGTTTGGGTAAAACTAAGGCCACTTTATTGAGCATAACTGAAAGTAATGGCAAGGGCAAACAGTGAACAGTGGCACAGTTAAGTCCTGGGGTCACCTTGGCTCCATCCTTACCGTACAACGGGCAAGACAATGAGGTCCCAGGTTGGAGCCAACTGCAAGTTGCTTGCAACCCGGCTGGCCCAGCAATTGGGATGCGCCTTGAGGATCCCTCCAACACAACCGCATGGCCTGTGTGGAGGACCCATCGTGGCCATCCCCAAAGGCAGTCTGCAATCCGCATCCCTGGCTGCATGGCCGTAGGGGTGATCCTATCAGACACCTTTCCCATAGAGTTGCTGATTGGTGCTTACTGAGCCGCATGAACCCTATCTAAGATCTAATTCTGCCATGAATAAAGTGACAAATCCATCACATGGCACCATCCCAAGCCAGTTCCTCAGTCCACTAGCCGCAGTACAGGATAGGCCTGTCAACCACCAATCAGAGAAGAGGCAAAAAAAATCCTGCCCAACCCCCCGTTCAACAAGGCAACCAGCCTATGCTTACACTACATACAGGGTGGGTGGGTGGGCTGAGCACGAGGTGGCAACTGAGAAGGGAGGAGTGTAGCCAGCTGTTAAAGAGGTGCCAGCTCGCCCCCCCTTTAGGAGGCCAGGGTGCAGTTGCAGCCCTTCCCCCTTTCTCCACTCGAGGAGGCAAAGGCGGCCCTCATGAGGCATGCCATTGGCTGCCTCATCTAGGGCCAAACTGCCCCCCCAGATGGAAGAAAGAGTCAGACAACCAAGGTTGGGTAAAACTAAGGCCACTTTATTTAGCATAACTGAAAGTAACAGTAAGGACAAACAGTAAACAGCGGCATGGTCAAGGCCAAGGTCACCTTGGCCCCATCCTTACTGTACGACAGGCAAGACACCAAGGCCACGGATTGGAGCCAACTGTAAGTCGCTTGCAACCCGGCTGGCCCAGCAATTGGGATGCGCCTTGAGGATCCCTCCAATACAACACAACCACATCCCCAAAGGCAGTTTGCAATCCTCATCCCTGGCCGCAGGGATGACCCCTATACTCCCCCACAGGGATGAATCTTTTACACAGGCTATTTATACTCCTGCCTATGTTATTTTTGTATTCTTTCCTGCCCCTTACCTACATCAGTTAATGGACCAATGGAGAAGTGCATGATATGATGACATCATAATATGGGTAATTTGGTGTGTACAGTGGGATTTGACATGTGGCTATGTTTTGAATAGTGATTTCATATCTAAATAATGCCTAATTCTAACCTCAAACAATTGGATTTTCTCTGAACCAGGATTAAACCTACTGTCTCTCTGATACTGTCACTTTCCCATGGGTAAATGCTTAGCATACACTGCATATATTGTTTGAGGTTTTTCCCACCTGCATATGAATTTCCAAATGATATTCCAGAAGACACTCTCCATTCCCCTGAGATTCTAACAAAGAGATCTGGATTGCCTATACAATTTTTGGCACTTATAATTATTTGAAAGAAATGGGAAGTGTGTCAAAAATCTATATCACTGATGGTTGTCCTGTTGTAATAGTGAGAAGAGCTCTGCTGAATGAGACTAGAGTTCCCTCTAATCCAGCATCCTGTTTCACAGAGTGGCCAATCAGTTTCTGTTATGCTAACTGGACCTAAAGAAGGGGAAATTAGTTTTAAAAAGGTTCCAGAAAGGAATAATGCAAGATCTGTATATACCTGGATGGATCTCAGTAGGGGTACCCCAAAATAAAATTATGAAGAAAGAGAGAGTGACTGTAAACACAAACAACTTTATTGTGTACAAAATAAAATAAAAAGAATAAAAATGTAAAGAATCTACACTAGGTGCTTGAGCACTAATTCCTTAAGTATCCATACACACACACATACACCAACAAGAGGATATACTTGTAAAAGGTATGCTGGCTAGTTTAAAGATAACTGCTGTTAAACTTTAGTGGAAAAAAGTGGATAAATACCTTGATTAGGATATTGTGAGTCAAATCTGCATGGGCGCATAGAGCCTGGGTGGGGCAACATGATTAGCATACTTTAATAAGGTTGAAGTGAGCAAGATCTGCATTGACACAATCATTTGGGTGAGTCAAGATAGCTCCTGAAACAGAAGGAACATAAATTAAATAACTTGAGTGCCTTCTTGACTGAGTAAAAAGGGGGAAAGAGGAGGCATTGGTTAATGAAATTGCAACTTCCTTGGGCTGGGCAGATGCCTCTGGGATATTGGGTGATGTCTCCAGGGGTCATTCCGTAGAAAAAGAGGTGCAGGAGCTTATTTGCGTATCTCATTTGCATATGCCACACCCCCTGAAAAACGGCAGGCATGCAAGCATGCCTGGATTACCTGCCTGATCTTCTCCAGGTGCCCCATTCCAGCATGTTCCAGCAGGAAATGCCCCCTGGATGTTTCCAGTATTGAAAAATCTATTTAACTTTGTATATGTAATCAAGCTAGTAGAAAAGATTCAAATTCCAACATTATGAGAACCAGTGTAATGTAGTGGTTAGAGTGTTGGACTAGGATCTGGGAGACTCAGGTTTGAATCCCCATTCATGTCATGGAAGCTTGCTGGATGACCTTGGGCCAGTCACATTACTCTCAGCCTAGCCCTGATCTGGATAGCCCCAGGATAACCTGATTTCATCTTATCTCAGAAGCTAAGCAGGGTGGACGTGGAAGCAGGCAATGGCAAACCACCTCCAAAAGTCTCTTGCCTTGGAAACCCTCCAGGGTCACCATAATTCAGCTGTGACTTGATGACAGCACTTGGGAAGGCTTTTGTTCTCCATTTTGAAGCTCTAGAGCAGGCCATCTACAAGGTATTTTTGTGAGCTAGGAGTCTGCCTTTGTACTAACTTTCTCTAACTAACACTAGCCAACACATCACAAAATAGTGATCGCAAGCTTCACCAGATGGGATGATAAGCAACATACCATCCCCCAAATAAGGTGTCCCCATCCTCCATTGTTTCCAAAGGACTAAAATCAAGCCAGAGAATCTTGGTAGTAGAAACTGAAGGTGGGGGCATTTTTGCAGAACCTGTGCAGAACCACTGAGTACCCAGGAGTACCAGTGCAATCACAGAGTGCCCAGCAGAACTCAGTGCCATTGTGGCAATGCCAGCTGATGTCAAGCACAGAATTAAGAGAGGGAAAGATTGTTTTATCTTGCTGCGACTACTCTTTCATAATATCTGGCTGAGCTGGGTGCAAGGGAGAGAGAAAGACTAGGCACTTGAAAAAAATGACCTGCAGACTGGCAATTACTGTAGCAGCTATCAGCATGCTCGCTTGGTTGTATGATCTATTAAGCACGTTTGCTTCAGTCTTGGAGAAAGGGAAGTCTAGCCAATCCTAGAGTGTTTTTTGCTGTCCTCAGACTTCCCTGCACCCCTCATGGCTGCAACCAGAACTGCATTTTAAACATAAAAGGAAAGAAGTTTGGCTGGAGGCAGCATGATGCTGACTTCAAGGACCCCTTCAAAAGCCTTCCTCAAGCTGTGCCTGGGGTGGACCACACCCCCTGCCCTGCCCTTGGTATGCCACTGTTTGGCACCTTAAGAATGTGTTTTGCTTCTATTTATGGGAGTTTCCCATTTTCTTTTTTAATTCTTTCTGGCAAACCCCCCCCCCCAACATTTTACTTGTTGATTTTCCTTCCCCTTCATACTTTTAGTTCTGTTTCCTTCTGGTAGAAATGGATTTCATTTTGTTAGCGTTTTGACAGGTTGTATGAAAATATGTAAAAGCCTTTTCCAAGAATGCCTATTTGCCTTTTTGAAAGCAATTTGAGGAAAAAGCAGGGGGAAGCAAGGGTGTTAAATCATGATTTTATTAATGAGTAATGAATAACTAACATTTGCATAGCTTCCGCCATACAGATATTCCAAAGCACTGGGTAGACTCAGCAGACCAAATATAGGAATTGATTCATCTAGCCAAGAAATTCAGCCACCTCTACTGTAAGTGTTGGAGGCTGTTGAACAGACTTCAGGCAAGCCTTTTTTCAAGCCTCTGAAAGCTGTCAATTTGAAATTTTATGAAGGAAAGAAAGGTGTCAGAATAAAATTATTTGGAACAGAAATTAACTGGCATTCCCCATCTTTTCTTTTTTTTAATTACATAGATATTTTAAAGACTACTGGCAGAAAATCTTTGGGATGTATTGATGTTTATCTTGAGATCCAAAGGCCCAATGGCCAAGCTGTACAGGTGGGAGATTCAAAATAGATAAATAAGTGATTTGTTGAAAATCACATATAGTGGAGATCTATAGCAGCAACTGGAAAAATGTGACTCCTTCTTCCCAATTCAAATCACTGGATCATTGATTAACTCTTTAATTTTAAACACAGGTGAAGAGTTAGACCCTGTATGCAAAAAATCATTTTGTATAATGAAACCATAGAGCAAAGAGATTTGTTGGAAGGATGCTGATTCTTGTTGGCAGACCTGAATTCTGCAGGGACTCTGCAAGTCACTAACAGTGCAGTCTCAAGCAGTTATATCCTTCTAAGCCAAATGAAAAACCAGCTTGTTAAATGAAAAGCATTTTTCCTCTAGTTCTGACAATTTGATCCTTCCTGCCTTCCTTCCTTCCTGCCTGCCTGCCTTCCTGCCTTGTAAAAGGATACTGAATTCTATGCAGACTCCATGTTAGACAGGGACTGTACACACAGCACTGGTCACCACAGTAGTCGCTGGTAACCCTGGTATTCTGGTTGTGTATATGGACATTAGTACTTTTTGAACAGATGTCAGAGCTGACTGACAATCTTTATGCCAATAAAGGCTAACTTGAACTTGACAATCAATGTGGTGCTATCTACAAAGTCTTTGGATCTCTTATTGGCAGAATACAGTGGAGACATATGAATATTCTAAATGCTATATGACTGCGTTTCCATTGATGTATCTTAATATTAACTGGTATAAGATGGAGGTGGTGGGTTAGATTCCACGGAACATGGAAAATAGAAACACAAGGAAATCAATTTACATATAGTTAACAGCAATTCCAAGTAAAATAGGAGTCCCATTAAATTCCAACACGTAGGATATAAGGTATAATAAATACATAGTATCATTTAAAATATACATAAAAATCATAAAAATCTTTAAAATCATGTTAGAAGGAGGAAAGAGATGGACCCCTATATATGTATGGCTCTGTTACTTACTACAGAATTTTATCACATGAACACAAACCTTGGCTATTTTCCTAGAGATAGTTGGGTTCTCATCAATTAGAAATTTCTCCAGGCAGGCCTTATCCACAAATACTGTTGGTCTATCTGAGGGGAGGAATAATCTTGTCCCATAGTTCTTCATAAAAGCGGCAATGGAAAAAAACATGTCCCAGTGATTCCACTTTGCCCTTAGTGCAGGAGCAAAGTCTTTCTGCATATGGGATCTTTTTATATCTCCTTTCTAGTACCATTAGTGTCATAGCCACACATCTAGACAGGGTAAATGCTGTCCTATAAGAAGGAACATCTAACTTGCCAAGATATTGGGCCATGGGTATAAATTCCAATGTTCCTTCTAAGCTGTGGAGCCTTGTGAACAAAAATTACTGGCATTAAAGTTGTGAGTGACTGATTTGGCTACTGCATGAATTAATTTGCTCTGGAGCCATCCTTCCTGAGCTAAGACAAGAATGTGTGAGCCAGAAGTTTAAAAACTGTGAGCTAACTCACACTAACTCAGCTTAGAAGGAACACTGATCATAACATATCTAAGCTTCATGGGAGTCATAAAGTTTGGTGATTTCATTAAATCTTGTTGACGCTTGAATCCTTTGTTTAGTAATGCATTTCACCTGATCACTATTCTAAACCAAAAGGACACAAGACGAAAGTCTCATTCTTTCTGAATTGCTCTCAACCATTTGCATCCACCTTGGATGGTAGAGGTCTTGTGTTATTAGGGGAAGGAGGCCTTTTTGATTTGTATGCACCCTAAGCCACTGAAAAGCAGATAATAACAAAATTCTAGACTCAATTCTCATTTGGCTTGTTTCTAAGCGGAGGAAGGCATTAGGCACACCTGGGGGGGGGGTAACCTGTAAAATAGCATGGAGAAACTTAGATTGTGTCTTCTCAAGGGAACACAAGCTAGCAGCAGGAATGCCCAAATAAATACCATAGAGGAGCAGTGTTATAACTTTGGCTTGATATAGCTTCAAAGCTGTTGGAGCATATAAACCCCCCTTGGAACAGAAAAATCTCATAATAACATACGCAAATTTCTCAGCATGGTCAACCATCAACTGCCAGTGTGCTGTTTTGGACCTGGTCTCCTGCAATACCACCTCCAGATAAGTGAATTTGTTTACTTGTTCAATTTTGTTCCCCTTCATTGTCCAAGACCACTTTTTTGGACACCTGCCAAATGCCATCACCTTAGTCTTATCAAAATTAATTGTCGGCCGTTCTTTAGCACAATATGTTGTGAAACTATCTAGTGCCCTTCAGAGTCCCAATGGAGTTCTAGATAAAAGGGCTGCATCGTCTGCATATAGGAATATTGTTAGATGATGCACAGCAAGTTTTGGTGGGTGGAATTTGATGTCCGTCATGTGTTTAACCATATCACTAATATAGTAATTATGTAGCATAGGGGCCAAAAGGCAACCCTGCCTCACTCCTTTAGAGATTTTTATTGGGCAATTGAGGACTCCTTGTGCATTACATCTCACCCTGCGAAAAGATCGCAAGGAAATCATGGCAAATAGTGCTTGCTCTAAGTAAACTTGACTTCTTGCATTTCTGTTTGCTGAAGACATAGTGCAAGCTAAATTCAGTAGCCCATAAAGACCTTCGATTAAATGATGTTGCATCTCCAAGGTGGGCAGTTGTTAAAGGCTCACCCATCAATAGTTGAATAGTTGAACGCCTGAGGCCCGCCGGGATGGAGACAAAAAAAAAAAAAAAAAGCCCTGCTGCCTGGGTGCTGCTAGGATGTCACCCCCCTATAAAAATTGTGGCCCTAGATAGATGGAATTAAAAATTGTGTAAACCGCTCAGAGACCCTTCGGGGCAAGAGTGGTATAGAAATCAAAAGTTAAATAAAAATAAATAAATAAATAAATTTGGCCATTATATGCATTTGTCTATGACAGACACACATTGTATCTGTAGTTCAGTGGGCACAAAGAATATACTGCAAGATGGTATTCAGAAAGCAATGAAAGAGGATAAGTGTTCAACAGCCAGTGGCCTTGTGTAGCTTCTTGGGATTGGATTATGAAGCTGGCACATTTTGCAATTCTAGCACATAGATTTATACATTGCTACATCCAAGCTTTCTTCATTTCCTTTTAAAATCTGTGGCATGTAGCCAAGATGCAGTTGCTACAGGAAATAAAACTTTGAACAGTTAAAGGCTGTATGATTGCAATCTCGGTTGTAATTAAGATTCTTTTTTTTTTTTTGCACTGATTACCCTTGTTCTTTGCTTCCTAGTTTGTTTCATAGAGATCTGTGATTTCAGATTTCAGAGATGTCTCCCTTCATTGCTGAGGCAAGTGGTTATTTTGAGGCACTAGTTTAGGAACTTCAAATTTGACCCCCTGAAACATAGGGGTGGCCAGGTATCCTGCTATAATAGTGGGAGGCCTCCTGAAATCCCAGTACATTGGGGTGAAAATGGGAGGTTGTAAGAATGGAGTGCACACCAGCTCCACATAATGGATACTCTAGAATTTATCACAGAGTTTTGTAAATTCTAGAGTACCTAATGATATAACTTCCAGCTTTTACTGGAAGTGATGTCAGCAAGCTGGCATTGGCCCCACCCCCAATTTATTCTGATGATTGCTGGCTGAGATCTGGTAGCCCTACTTAGATGTGTGCTGCTGGGTTATGGAGATCAGGACAAATAAGAAGCTTGCCATATGGAAAGGCAGAAACTGAGGGAGGTTTTACTAGGATGGAGTATCTAAATCACAGAAAATTATATAAAACAATGAAAGGTGTGATAGAAGTGATTAGGGAACTGTTATATCGACATTTACCAATAACATGAGAGCTAGAGGACATCTCTCCTTATAAATAATTATCTTTTGGTTTCACAAGATTCCATGCGCTCCCATTGGCTGTAAAATGCCCTCCCTCAGCCATTGGCCCATCAGCCGCCACTCAAGAGTACTCGCGTGCCATTGGCTGGGTGCTGGGTCTGCTCCTCTTCCCCACCCACTCCCCCTTCAGACAGATTTTGCATGTCAGATTTACTGGCAGACAGCTCTCTTTCCAGAGGAAGACAGTTCTCTTGACTCCTGTGAGGGACTGTCCCCTCAGTGGCTGTTGGTAGGCAACCAAGCTTGGTTCTGTGAGTAAAAAAACAAAGGACTTTCAGCATAACCCCCTCCCCAACCCATAACCCCCTCCCCAATGGCCACTTTCCTGTCAGGATAAATGGGAAAAGGCTCTTTCTCCTGCTTAGCTTCAGCATGGCAGGCTGGCTAACGAGGTGGGCCAGCGACCATCAGACCATTTTCTTCAACTCCCCGCTGTGTGGCTGACTTTCCCCTAGGTTGCCAATCTCCAGGTGGGACCTGGAGATCTCCCACTGTTACAATTGGCCTCCAGATGACAGAGATCAGTTCCCCGGGAGAAAATGGTTGCTTTGGAGGGTAGACTCCATTATACCCTGCTGAGTCCTTCCACACACACTCCAAATGCTGCCCTCCACAGGATCCACCCCCCCAAATCTCCAGGTATTTCCCTAATCAAAGTTGGCACCTGTACTTTCTCCTCTGTCAGTAAAAGGCCCTTTCCACATCTGTGTTGGCCTTTGGGAGAAAACTCATTGGCCCAGTCCTGATCAGGTTGCCAACTCCAGGTGGGCAATTCCTGGAAATTTGAGGGATGGAGCCTGGAGAGGGTGAGGTTTGAAGAGAGGTGGCACCTCAGACAGGTACTATGCCATAAACTTCACCCTCCAATCCAGCCGTTCCCTGATGGGGAACCATTGTTGCCAATCTCCAGGTGGGGGCTGGAGATCACTCAAAATTACAACTGCTCTCTAGGAGGGAGGGGGGAGGAGATGGAAAACTAAAGGTAGGTTGATGGTTGGCTGGGAGGAAGATAGGGTTGTCAACTCCAGGTTGGGAAATTTCTGGAGATTTGAGGGGTCGAACCTGGAGAGGGTGAGTGTTGAGGAGGGGTGGGACCTCAGACAGGTACAATGCCATAGACTCCACCCTCCAAACCAGCCACTCCCTCCTGGGAAACCACTGTTACCAATCTTGGGGGTGGGCTGGAGATCACCCAAAATTACTACTGCTCTTCAGGTAGCAAAGATCAGTTCCTCTGGAGAAAATGGTGGACTCTGTCATTATACCCTGCTGAGATTGCCACAGCAAATTGTCACTGAGTGCCCAAAGCCAGGGCACTCTCCCAGAGCCTCTTTCTAGAGCCTGTTGTATTTATTTCCACAACGGGCCTTATTCCTAGTCTTATTATATTAAGCAATGGTAGACTTTTAAAAGGTTTCCCCCCCAATATATGTGGTATAAGCTTTCACATGCATGCACACTTCTTCAAATGCAATTAAATGGAATTTGGAATTTGCTAGTCCATACATATAGGTAGAAGATGCACAGCAAATTAGCATACAATGTAATGAAGATACTTAACAGATGCAAGAACTAAAGAGGAATAACAAGCTTAGGTTACCATTTGTTTGGGTTTAATTTCCTCATTATGTTGTGAGCTAATTTGCTGCCCACCCTCTACCTCTGTGTATGAACTGGTAACTTCCATTTCATTGTATCTGAAGAAGTGTGTGCGTATATGAAAGCTTATACCTTGAACACAACTGTTGGTTTTAAAGGTGTTGCTGGACTCAAACTTTGTTCTACTGCTTCAGACCAACATGGCTACTCAGCTGATTCTACCGCCCTATACATGCTACACTTGATTTATAGAATGCATTACCGTGGGCTATTGAGAAAACATTTATTTAATATCATCCTTTTTCCCCATTGGGGACACAAAGCACCTTACTGCATTATTCTCCACTCTTCTGACTTATCCTCAAACCTGCAACCCTGTCAGTTCGATTATACTGAGAGACTGTGATGGAACCAAGGGCACCCAGCCCTTGCTTCCATGGTAGAGCAAGGATTCCAACCTGGCTGTCCCAGTCCTAGTCTGACACTCTAAACATGACACCATGATGGCACCTTGTATATAATGGAGTTAAAATGCATCCTTCACATGCATGGAGATTATATGTGGATTCATAATATTTGGGCCTATTTCCAGTGCCACAAAGATGTACTTTGGTTTTGGGGATCAAAACTCTTTTCTGAATGTTCTTGAGAGCTTCTGTTTCAAAATCCATTGCAGTTTCCCAGCACTCAGTGAGCAACGTTTTGGAAAATGCTATTTGTTCTCACTTAGCATGTCAATAGTGAATACTGTACAGAATGTGGCTATACATGGGCCTCTTTTGCATAGTGCCTGTGACCACTGGCATACCTGCACCATGCTGTGATGGTATGAAGCTTAATTTTATTTTTATTGGAACTTTCAAGCAGAGAACTCTCTTGATGGGTGACTGAAGTACAGGAATGCCCGTGTGTCTTTAAAAAAGGAAAGAGGAATGTAAGAAAGGTCATCTGGTCCCTTCTACTCCAGCAATAACCTACAACATTTGTTAAAGTTCTTTGGATAATGTGTCCTATATTTCTCTGCCCCTACATGGCACATCTCTTATACAGTTGAACTGAAGTCATAAATACAATCCCCCATCCCCCTTCAACCAAGCCATCCCCCCTCCTCCCCATCTACCTCCTTCAAATACAGTTCCTAATTGATGAATTGATAGAATTGCTGCAAAACTGAACAGTGTGTTGATCCTTGGGGAAATGTGCTAAGCTCCTTGGAGCACTGCTGAACCCATCCATATGGTATCTGGTGAATTCTCTTTCTGTTGGCTAACAAAGAGGAGATCAGATGTCCCTGCCTCTGAGACTGGACAAGGTTTTCCCCACTTCCTTGCCAAGCCATTGGGAGCCCTGAGGTGTGAAAGGGAAATTCATTTGAGTCATTCCAGATTTCTTATTACTATTACTTTCTCTACAAACACGAGATTATGTTAGAGACGTCTTTTTCGTAAAATTAAGACAGGTGAAAATTCAACTGCAAAAGTGTCCTGACAATAAAACCTATTAGACTGTGCATTTATCTCCCAAGGGAAATGGTGGAATCATCCTCACTTGCTGCATTTAAAACCAGACTTGACAAAACAGGAGTAAATGTGCCGTAGGGAATAACTGGCTCGTGCCTTCCAGATATGCAAGTGAATATAGCTTTCCTGTACCATCTTCTGTAATTGTTTGGGTCTGTGTGGTTTTGTGAGGCTTTTATGCTTATCTGTCCTGGTTGTATTTGGCAGGGGCTTTTTGGAATTCTGTAATTAAGGCAAAACAGCAGATTTTTCCACAAAAGTACCAGTGTGTATAAGGAGGCTAGAAGTTGGAAGAGAGGAATTTTGCCAATCTAACTACGAAACAAATCCCGAAGCAACAGTGGAGATTATTATTAAGACAGGAAAAAAATAGGAGTGCTGTCTCAGAACCAGGAAAAGAAATCATATATTGGAAGAAGGTGTCTATTTTTTATGAGTGTAGGCCATATTTTTACTTATTTATTTAAAGCATTTATTAGCCACCTTTCACCTTTGCAGAACTCAAAGCAGTTTACAATATAAATAAAACTTCATAAAAACACACAATAATCCAACAGTTATAAAACCCATAAATGTCACAGTTTTAAAACTCCATTTAGGACTGCCAATAATAAAAGCTAAATCAATTAAAACACAGTCCTAAATAAAACTGTCTTTAGCTGCCTCCTGAAGATCAACAGTGAAGTGGCTGGGGGAGGTTGTTCCATAATTGCAGGGCTGCCACGGGAAAGGCCCTCTCTCATGTGAAAACAAGCATCTTTAATTGGTAGGAAAGTCATAGAGTTGCCAGGTCTTACCTGGCTGCCAGTGGAGGGGGGGGTGTCTTTCCATCAGTCTGGGATGTCTTTGCTGCATGCGCTGTGATGACATCACCCAGAAGTGATGACATCACACAGGGCGTGTTGCTGTGGACACTCTATTGTCAAATGATAGAGCCAGTTTGGTGTAGTGGTTAAGTGTGTGGGCTCTAATCTGGGAGAACTGGGTTTAATTCCCCACTCCTCCACTTGCACCTGCTGGATGACCTTGGGCAAGCCATAGCTCTGGCACAGCTGTTCTTGAAAAAGAGCAGTTTCTGTCAGAGCTCTCTCAGCCCCATCTACCTTACAGAGTATCTGTTGTGGGGAGGGGAAGGGAAAGGAGTTTGTAAGCCACTCTGGGACTCCTTTGGGTAGTGAAGGGTGGGGTATAAATCCAATCTCTTCTTCTTCTTCCCCTGCAACGTGACGTCACTGTGCCAGGCATGTTGACACAAACAGGACACTTTGGGGGCAGGGTTCCCCCTGCCAGCTGGATCAGGGCTGGTGGATTGGGCCCCTGAAAGCAGACAAACTGCTGCCCCTGTTGAGGGAATGGGAACCCTAGACAGTCAGGAGATCATCTCCCAACAATCTTAATTGCTGAGCAGGAATGTATGGGAGAAGATCGTTCAGATAACCCAGAGGTGTCAACATACAGCCTATAAGCCGGAACTGGCCCCTGCAGGGTTTGTTTCTGGCCTGCAAGCAACTGGCTCTCTCCCACTTCCTTCTTCAGAGCTCCTGCTGCATCGTAGCTTGCTTTCACCTGGCTCCCCCAGTTGGGTGAGTACCAGCCAAGAAGGCAATCAACAGCCAATTCAGGGCTGGGCACATAAATTAAAAAGAGGGAGGGAAGGAGAGACACTCCCTTTCCACGCGCACACTCACACATAGACATGCACACACACAGAGGCACGCGCCAGGCTTCCTTGCTGGGGAAAACAGTCTTTTGCATTCAGCAGGCAGGCACCATTGCCATGTGTGCCTCTTTGGCTTCCTTGACCAGCCCCTTCAGGTTGCTTCGGTCCCCAAGGAAAAAGCCTCCCCATCAGGGCCGGCTGGTCGGTGCACTGCACAATCCAGTTGAGTCATTGGCAAGGCAGGTGGGTTTCAATGCAAGATGTTTTCTCCCCCCCGCCCTTGCTTTTGTTTACTGGGAATCAATCAGATGTTGGCTTGCAGAGAAAGCAGCGGGCTTCTTGCTCTCCCTCCTCATTGCTCACATCTACCCGCCTTCAGGACTGCAAGTGTTTTGAGGCAGCTGGGTGAGTCAGATGCAACCCCTCACACACACATGGCTACACACATGCTCATGCATCTACACACATGCACGTGCATACACTAGTGCTGCCCATTGCTCCCTGCACAGCCATTGAGCCGCAGCCATCACCCAGAGAGATGGGCTGGAGAAAGGCAATGCAGAGCAAGCACAGGGAAGAGGGGAGGGAACACGGGGGGGGGGCATCCCAAGGCTGCTTTTGACCAGTCAAGACCCCCTCTGTGCCAAAAAGCAGGTGCCTCTGTCTCCAGTAGCATGTGTGAACTGTATGCAAGGATGATAGGGGCAACCAGACACACATTCGGCAGAACTCAAGAAGGTTTGGGCTGGCTTTTGATCTTGTGTGTGTGTGCACGTGCGCAACAACAAACAAGAAATGAATGAAAGAAGAACGTGCTGTTTAATTTGGGTGTGCAACTAGTCTGGAGCTTCTCATGCAAGGACAGATTATTATGCATGGGATTAGAGTCAGGTTCATTGTTCCCATCAACGGGTATGGGTCAGCCCACAGGCTAGGGGTGTGTGGCTCTCCCTGCCAGCAAAGCCACTGTGAGCAACAGTTGGCACTGGGGAAAGGGGAGGGCAAGGAGGCACCATGGCTCTGCCCTGCCTGCACCAGTCGCTGGCTGCCCCTCACCCCAAGGCTCGGGGGTGTTATTGAGGTGATCCAATTGGATGGAAGACTCCAGGCTGGGTGGTTCCGATGTGTGGCAGCCCCATCTCTGGGGCATCTGGGCCCTGGCATGTTGGGATGTGTGGGGGAGTTGTGCACAGTTAGAGCAGGCACGAAGGAGCCAGAGACCGTTTGTCAGTGTGCGGGTGGGTTGGGCTTTTTTTAGCTCCTAGCTCAGAGAAAAGCAATAGCAGCCTGATATGTGGCTGCACAAAATGCAGGAACGTCAGTGGTATGAAGGGGATGATCGTCTGCTCGCCTAGTTGGGAGCATGCCCTTCCGAAATGAATGGGATTTCCTCCCAAACAGCGGGCTTGCAGAGATTTCAGTTTATGGCTGCTACCCCAAATGCACACCTCTGAGTAAGTGTTGTTAGAAACCCATGCAGTTTGTCTCTTGATTCCTCTTTACTCAGTTTCTCCCTGAAATCCCGCCATCTGTTTCTTCCCCTCTTTTTAGGAATTTGGAGTCTGTTTCTAATGGAGGGGAGGGCAAGAAGGGGGGTTCTGCAGAGTTTCAAATTTGTACCTTGTGTTGCATTTTATGACACACATGGTCTGGCCCAACAGTGACATTTATGTCAGATCTGGCCCTTGTAACAAATGAGTTGGACACCTCTGAGATAACCCAGTAGCAAGCTATGTGAGACTTTAAAGGACAAAACCGACATCTTAAATTGGTCTCAGGAGCTGATTGGTTGGTAGCCGATGTAATTGCTGTAGTTTTGGGGCTCCAAACAGCAGCTTAACTGCAGCATTTTGCACTAGCTGCAGCTTCTGAACACTCTTCAAGGATAGCCCCAATCAGAACATATTGCAACAGTCCAGTCTAGATTAACTCCAGTATGGATCACTCCTGGCTAGATCTGACTGACCCAGGAACAGGTGCAGCTGTTGCACCAACCAGAGCTGGGCAAATGCACTCCGAGCCACAGCAGCCTTCTGGTTTTCTAAGGTGACTGCTGTGCCAAACAACATTCCCAACCCGTGAACCAGGCTTTTCAAGGGGGGTATAACCCCAGGGGAAATCTGAAGTCTATGGTCTCCCTTTTTACTAAACCAGTGAACCTCTCCCTTGTCAGGATTAAGTTTCAGTTTATTCATCCACATCCAGCCTATTACTGACTCCAAGCAGCAGCTGAGAACATCAACAGCATGCTCAGAATTAGGCGGACAAGAAGAGTAGAGCTGGGTATCATCTGCATATTGGTAACATTGCTGCCCAGCGTGGTGTAGTGTTTAAGAGCAGCAGACTCTAATCTAGAGAAACGGGTTTGATTCTGCACTGCTTTACATGAAGCCTGCTGGGTGACCTTGAGCCAGTCCCAGTTCTCTCAGAACTCTCTCAATTCCACCTACCCGACAAGGTGCCTTTTGTGGGGAGAGGAAGGGAAGGCAATTGCATGCCACTTTGTGACTCTTTAGGGTAGAGAAAAGCAGAGTATAAAAACCAACTCTTCTTCTTCTTCCATACCTCCCAGTGACCTCTCTAGTGGCTTCATATAGATATTAAATAGCACAGGGGATAAGATGGAACTATGCGGCACCTCACAAGTCAACAGCCTTGGGGAAGAGCAGGGATCCTTCAACACTGTCTTCTGAGATTGATCCCCTCAGATAGGACTCGACCCACCATAATACGGTTCCCCTTAGTCCCAGTGTGGAGAGGCAGCTTAGTAGGATACTATGGTTGATAGTATCATAGGCCACTGAGAGATCAGGCAAAACTAGCAGGGTCCCCTCTCTTGTTCTCGATAGAAGTCATCAACCAAGGCAACCAAAGCAGTCTCTGTTCCAAATTCTGGCCTGAAGCCAGATTGAAATGGGTCCAGAAAAACAGTCTCTTCCAAGAACCCCTGGAGCCATTTCTACTATCTTTCTGATTTTCTAGTGTGCTCTGCTCCCTGTATGTTTTATTAGTATCATTAAATGCATCCTAGTCATTATGAAATGATCAATGGAGTTATTACTGCCAGTGTCTGCTAATGGTAGCCAATGTTCCAAAGACTTATTGTCTAGCAAACATAGATTGTATGTAAGATTCAGTTAAATGGATTCAGGGAAGGACTGTGCCTCAGTGGTAGAGTAAGAACATAAGAACATAAGAACATAAGAACATAAGAACATAAGAGAAGCCAATGTTGAATCAGGCCAATGGCCCATCCAGTCCAACACTCTGTCACACAGCGGCCAAAATATACCAGGTGCCATCAGGAGGTCCAGCAGTGGGGCCAGGGCACCAGAAGCCCTCCCACTGCTGCCCCCTCCAGCACCAAGAATAGAGTGCATCACCTGCCCCAGACTGAGAGTTCTCATTCTATACCCTGTGGCTAATAGTCACTGGTGGACTTCTGCTCCATATGTTTATCTAATTTCCTCTTGAAACTGTCCATGCTTGCAGCTGCCACGACCTCCTGTGGCAGTGAATTCCATATGTTAATCACTCTTTGGGTGAAGAAGTATTTCCTTTTATCTGTTCTAACCCGACTGCTCAGCAATTTCATAGAGTGCCCACGAGTTCTTGTATTGTGAGAAAGGGAGAAAAGTACTTCTTTCTCAACCTGCTCAATCCCATTCATAATCTTATAAACCTCGATCATGTCACCCCTCAGCCGTCGTCGTTTCTCAAGCTAAAGAGCCCCAAGCATTTTAACCTTTCTTCATAGGAGAAGGTGTTCCAACCCTTTTATCATTCTAGTTGCCCTTCTCTGCACTTTTTCCAATGCTATAATATCCTTTTTGAGATGTGGTGACCAGAACTGTACACAGTATTCCAAATGAGGTCGCACCAATGATTTATACAGGGGCATGATGATACTGGCTGATTTGTTATCAATTCCCTTCCTAATAATCCCCAGCATAGCGTTGGCCTTCTTTATTGCAGCTACACATTGTGTAGACATTTTCAGCGAGTTATCCACTACGACTCCAAGATCTCTCTCTTGGTCAGTCTCTGCCAGATCAGACCCCATCAACGTGTATTTATATTTAGGATTTTTGGCTCCAATGTGCATCACTTTGCACTTGGCCACATTGAACCCCATTTGCCACGTTGACGCCCACTCACCCATCCTCAACAGATCCCTTTGGAGTGCCTCACAATCCTCCCTGGTTTTCACCACCCTGAACAACTTCACTTCGTGTCATCTGCAAATTTAGCCACATCACTGCTTACTCCCAATTCCAAATCGTTAATAAACAAGTTAAAAAGCATGGGACCGAGTACTGATCCCTGTGGTACCCCACTGCTTACCACCCTCCACTGAGAAAGTTTCCCATTTATACTCACTCTCTGTTTCCTATTTATAAGCCAGTTTTTGATCCACAAGAGGACTTGTCCTTTTATCCCATGACTATTGAGCTTACTTAGGAGCCTTTGATGAGGAACTGTATCAAAAGCTTTCCGGAAGTCAAGGTAAATAATATCTATTAGGTCCCCCTTGTCCACATGTTTGTTCACTCCCTCAAAAAACACTAACAGGTTAGTGAGACAAGATCTTCCCTTACAGAACCCATGCTGAGTCTGCCTCAATAGTTTTTGTTCATCAATGTGCCTACTAATTCTTTCCTTAATAACAGTTTCCACCAACTTACCCGGTATCGATGTCAGACTGACTGGCCTGTAATTTCCTGGATCTCCCCTGGAGAGCCCTTTTTAAAGATGGGAGTGACATTAGCTACCTTCCAGTCATCAGGAATGGAGGCAGATTTTAAAGAAAGATTACATATTTTTGTCAGGAGATCCACAAGTTCACATTTGAGTTCTTTCAGAACTCTCGGATGAATGCCATCCGGGCCTGGTGATTTATTAGTTTTTAAATTGTCCATCAGTCGGAGGACTTCCTCTCTTGTCACCGCAATCTGATTCAGGTCTTTCAAACCTCCTCCCGAAATCAGTGCTTCTGGAGTGGGCAAACACTTCTCCTCTTCCACAGTGAAGACAGAGGCAAAAAATGCATTCAGCTTCTCAGCTATTTCCCTATCATCCTTCACTACTCCTTTTACCCCTTGGTCATCCAAGGGCCCCACTGCCTCCCTGGCTGGCTTCCTACTTCTAATGTATTTGAAGAAAGTTTTATTGTTGGTCTTTATGTTTTTTGCGATATGCTCCTCATATTCCCTTTTTGCTTGCCTGATCACAGACTTGCATTTTTATTTGCCATAGTCTGTGTTCCTTTTATCAACCTCACTAAGACTAGCTTTCCACCGCTTAAAGGAATCCTTCTTACCTTTTACAGCTTCCATTACTTTATTTGTTAACCATGCAGGCTTTTTTCTATACCTATTTGTACCTTTCCTAACCTGCGGTATATATTTTTTCTGAGCTTCTAGGATTGTCTTTTTAAATAGTCTCCAAGCTTCCCCAATGGTTTTGACCTTCTCCACTCTTCCTTTCAATTTCTTCCTCACATGTCCCCTCATACCAGAGAAGTTACCCCTTTTAAAGTTAAAAGTGGTTGCGTCAGTCTTTTTGGGCAACTCCCTATCTGTACAAATGTTAAACTCAATGACATTATGGTCACTGTTTCCAAGTGGTGCAATCACTTTTACATCTCTCACCAGGTCTTGGGTGTTACTTAGGACCAAATCCAGGATCGCCTCTCCCCTGGTAGGATCTGTGACCATCTGTTCCACAGCACAGTCATTGAGAGTGTCTAAGAACGCTGCAATCTCTTTTTCCCGACTAGAACTCATATTGACCCAATCAATGTGTGGGTAGTTAAGTCGCCTATTACAACACAGTTATTTCGTCTAGCCGCTATCTTTAATTCATTCATCAATTTATAATCCTCCTCTATCTTTTGATCTGGTGGGCGATAACAAACTCCCACTGTTAAGCCTCCTTTTGGACCCACTATTTCAACCCATAGCATTTCCAGAAGGGAATCCAATTCTCTTACCCTCTCAATCTTACTGGATGGTATACCCTCTCTGACATACAGAGCCACCCCACCTCCAACCCTTTCCCCCTATCCTTCCGATATAATGTATAACCAGGAATCACCGTATCCCACTGATTTTCCTCATCCCACCAAGTTTCTGGAAATACCCACAATGTCTATTTCCCCCCCAACACCAAGCATTCCAACTCCCCGATTTTACCTCGGAGACTTCTAGCATTTGTGTATAAACACTTATAGTTTCCCACGTTTGTTAAGCCCTCAGCCTTCCTCTCTGCCTTGCTGCCTCGAGACCTTGCCAGGCAGTTCCTATCATTAGCCACAGTCTCAGTGGACAATTGTAATCCATTTCCTTGTACAAAAGTAATAGCTACCCCTTCATCTCTTTGAGATGAGCCATCCCGAACCAGAGACTTTTCATCTCCTGTCGGCTTTCCCCCATTATTCAGTTTAAAAACTGCTCTGCCACCTTTTTGATTTTGAGCGCCAGCAGCCTGGTTCCTTCTCGGGACAAGTGGAGACCGTCCCTTTTGTACAGCTCCTCTTGTCCCAAAAAGCATCCCAGTGCCTAACAAACTTGAACCCTTCCCCCTACACCACCGTCTCATCCACGCATTGAGACTCCTGATCTGTGCCTGTCTCTCCGGCCCTGCGCGTGGAACAGGTAGCACTTCCGAGAAGGCTACCTTGGAGGTCCTGGCCTTGAGTTTCCTGCCCAGCAGCCTAAATTTCTCCTCCAGGACCTCACGACTGCATTTCCCCACATCGTTGGTGCCGACGTGCACCACGCCGACCACTGGCTCCTCCCCAGCACTATCTACCAGCCTATCTAAAACACGCGTAATGTCCGCTACCTTCGCACCAGGCAGGCAAGTCACCATACGGTCAGTACGCGGGTTCGCCACCCAGCTGTCTACCTGCCTAAGGATCGAATCACCAACTACCAAGAGCCCCCCTCCCACCCTTCCCAGGGACGGTTCCTTGGTACGAAAGGATACCCGTTCACCAGCTGAAGAAGAGGTCCCTTCTGAGGGCACATTCCCCTTATGCTCAGCATGGTGCCCCTTTTCCCCTTGACCCTCATGCTCCCTGGCAGCAGCCGGGCTGCCAGATCCAGAGTGGGACATATCTAACAAGTCCCCGAGAGTCTTCCCCGTGCACCTAACTGACTGTCCCTGCTTCTCCAGGTCAGCCACCTTGGCCTCAAGGGAGCAAACTCGCTCCCTGAGAACCAGGAGCTCCTTGCACCGAGCACACACCCAAGACTTCTGACCAGTGGGCAGATAGTCATATCTGCTTTGTATGTAGAAGGTCCTGAATTCAATCTCTAGCATCTCTGGGAATGATCAGGTAGCATGTGGTGTGAAAGATCTCTACCTGAGACCTTGGAGAGCTGCTGCCAGTCTGAGTAGCAGGGCTATTTTGGGGGCAAAACACACCGGAATGGTGTTCTAGCTGTCTTTTTAGCCCGCTCCTCCCCTCCCTGTCCCTCCCTGGTCGAAAGCCCTGAGTGAGCGGCAATCCCACTGGGAGCAACTCATGTGGTCGTGCATGTCCCGTTGCTGCTTCCTCCTGCTCAGGGCTGGGCTGCTTCCCCCTTGCCCAGCACCTGCGCGTCCCAGCCTGGTGCCTCCTGCCTGGCCCAGAGGGTCAGAGAGGGGAGGCGACGCGAGGCAAGGGGCAGGCCTGGCCCCTGCACTCCCTTGCCAACTTGGCTGCGGCTTCTCCTTCCTCTGCTTGCCCAGCTGCCGGGAGTGAAGGTAAGCAGGTGGGAGGGAATAGGCGAGCCCCCGGGGACTCTTGCATGGGGAACAGAGCTGCCCAGCCGATTGCTGCAAGCGCAGCTTAGCTGCTGCGGGAGGGGAGGTGGGGGTAGGAAGGATCAGGGGGCTGGAAGAGGAAAATAGAAATGGTGAGGGGGCTCTTTTGACCCCAGACTGGTGGGAGGGCCTGCCCTGGAAAGAAGCAAGAGGCATCCTGCAGGTGATTATGTGGGGCCAGCCGCAGCCCCTCCCCACCCCTCAGTTTCAACCCCCAGAAAGACCCCCCTCAAACAGGAGGCCGGCCTGGTGTCTTCCTCCCCCCTTTCTCCCCTCCCCGCGGCCTTCTGTGGCTGCTCACCTGCTTTCTCAATCTTGCCAGACATGTCTTGGCCGTGCCGGGGTTGGGCTCCAATCCTGCCTGCCGGAGAGGGGAGCCCGGGAGCTCAGGCTCAGAGGCCCAGGCCGGCCAGGGGGTCTGGTGGAGAGAGTGGCTGAGCCAGACACACGAGATGTGCACAGCGGTGGCCAGGAGATGCTGCAGCGGCCTACAAGCGCCTCAGCCTGGACCCCCGCGCCTGCCTCACCTCCGGGATCAGGGAGCAGGCCTTTGGCGGGGGCCTCTTTCTTTCCCTCTTTTCCTCCTTTCCTTCTCTGTCTCTTGCTTTCCCTCTTTCCCTCCTTTCCTTCTCTCTCTTTCTTTCCTTCCCTCCTTTTTTCCTTCTCTCTCTCTCTCTTTCTTTCCCTCCTTTTCCCTTCTCTCTTTCTTTCTTTCCCTCCTTCTTTCCTTCTCTCCCTCTTTATTTTTCTTTCTTTCTCCCATTTATTACATACAAATATATACAGGGATTTCTGGGTTTAAAGTCGTTGGGCAGCAGGTAGAAATTCAACAGACAAAGCTAGTAATAGTTTTCTTTATACTGCTGTTTTATACCTTTTGAAAAGCAAAGCCACTGAGTTCCTGATTATATTATGGTCTCTGAAGGACAAGTAATAAAATGTAAACATATAATGAAGTGCACAAAGCATGCACAGGCAACTAGCATGTCAGGAGAAAGACTAAGCTGAAGCTTTGCTCCCTGATATCTAGTTTTCTCTGTGCAGAAGCTCTTGCTTTATTTATTTACTTTACTAATACCCTCTTTTTTCCCCGATGGGGAGGGCCCTAAGCTGCTTCTCCATTGTGTCCTCTCCACAACCACGTGAAGTAAGTTAGGCTGAGGCTGGCCCAAGGTCACCCAGCAGGTTTCTGTGCCAGAGTGGGGATTGCAACTGGGGTTTCCCATAGTGATGTCAACCTCCAGGTGGGACCTGGGGATCCCCTGGAATTACAGGTCATCTCTATTCTACAGGGATCAGTTCCTCTGGAGAAAATACATGCTTTGGAGGGTGGACTCCAGGGCATTGTATCCTACTGAGAACCATGCCTTCTCCAGGCTCTATACCCAGGACTATTTTTGGGCAGGAATGGAGTTCCGGCTGGCTCCTGGGTTGGCCACGCCCAGCAGGAAATCATCAACATAACAGGCCACACCCAACAGCAGGAACTCATTAGGATTGGCTATATTAGGGGTTTGTGGCCTAACATGCAAAGGAGTTCCTGCTCCAAAAAAAGCCCTGGGTTTTGACAACAAACAAGGTAAACAGAATAAGAAGCAAAAGGTGGGTGTGGCTGGGTGACCACACTTCTGGTAAAATGGAGTGTGGCCTAATATGCTAATGAGCTGTGCTGTCAGGGGTATGGCCTAATATGCTAATGAGTTTCTGCTGCTGGGTGTGACCTAATATGCTAATGAGTCCCTGCTGGGCTTTTTCTACAAAAATAGCCCTGTCTATACCCAAATCGCCAGGATCTGACAACCCTCCCCCCATCCCCCACCTTAATTCCTAGTCCTACACTCTAACCACTATGCAACACTGGCTCTCTCTATATGTTGCTTCTTTTTGAATATGAAACAGGTTCCATTTTGAATGTAAAAGTGGCACAGTCCAGACCCAGGATTGTCATACCTATGAGAATGAAGCCAGATAGTTTTCTGTAGCACTTTAAAGCCTAACAAATCTATTGTAGCTTTGCAGTTACAAATTTCTCATGTTTTTCTAAAAAATTAACCTTTCTAATCTCAAATATAATGATTATATTTAACACAATATACAGTGAAATCCTATGCTGTTACTGTAGTCTAAACACACTGAATTTAATGAAATAATTGGAAAGCAGTCAATCAGCATAGGATTACAGAGATAGCCTAGTAAATTAGATTTTTTACAGTATAAAAGGGGCATAATAACATACACACAATCCATCCAAAGCGAAGTATTTTTACATCCCCATTGTCTGAAAGGGCAACAGCATATGCTTAACTTTCCCACAGAAATTACTGGGAGAATACTGGGAGAATTACCATGGAAGCTATGCTTACCCTTCTCTCTCTCTTTCCCTCTTTCCCTCTTTCCCTCTTTCCCTCTTTCCCTCTTTCCCTCTTTCCTTCCTTCCTTCCTTCCTTCCTTCCTTCCTTCCTTCCTTCCTTCCTTCCTTCCTTCCTTCCCAGATCTGCGTATTCTCCCCCCCGCCAGAGCTAGCAATCCAAAAGAGTCCAGTGGCACCTTTAAGACCAAGGTTTATTCAGGTACAAGCTCTCCCTCTTTTGTGAGGGCAGAGTTGTGACCACACTTCTGGTAACATGGAGGTGTGGTCTAATATGCTAATGAGCTGTGTGGTCAGCGGTGTGGCCTATTATGCTAGAGAGATCCTGCTGGGCTTTTTCTACAGAAAGAGCCCTGCTGAGTAGACAACACTGATCTTGATGAACCAGTTGTCTGACTGAGTATAAAGGCAGCTTCATTTGTTCATGTGCTGAATTGGGATTTTTGTGTAAATTATCACCAGAGGACAAGGAAACTAATATTCTGATAACCAGCATAGAGGCCTTAAAATGAAAGTTTCAGGATTATTTATTTAGGAATTGGGTGAGGACAAAAGTTTTGCAGTGTGGATAGTCATTAAATGAAAGGAATAAAGAAATCCTGGGCGTTTGGATGAAGTATGCTTGTATTGTGTATTCTGGAACTATGTACTGTTCCTAGGACTATCATTCACGTGCATTGTCTTCAGGGCAAGTCAGAGTTTATCTCTTTACTTCTGTTTTCCCTGTTTTGTTTTGTTTTAAATGGTGTGGGCATATCTGCCTGCTATTACAAGGCACTTTCAGGTCACTGGATTTGATGTAACACTATTTTCCTGGTTTTACTCCATAAAGCTGTGCTGAAATCAGTAGAATTGCACTGGTGTTAAAATGGACTAATGCAGTAATGATTCAAGCCTTTAGAGCTTAGAGTACTCTCTTGAGACACTAAGTACTCCGATTATCCAGGACTTGGATCCAGATACTACTTAAAATGTAATAAACAGCAAAACCATTTGTGAAGAGGGGGCATGTAGAATTGCTTTGGATTTGTCCTGGTTGTTGATGACATCACTGGAAGCCTGGTGTGCAACAAACAAAATTTCCCCCCCTTTGTCTGTACACATTCTGGTGTATGCCATACTATTTCAGTGGGTTTTCTGCAACCTGAGATGAAAATTGCTACCCCTCAGCATGATGGTTCATTAGTTACCTAGTTGTTTGTTTACTTCCTTTATGAATAGAAAAATGGTTGCCTACTTTGCCAACAGAAGACATGTCATCACAGGAGATGGATGTTATTTCTCTCTCTCGCTCTGTGTGTGTGTGTGTATGTGCGTGCGCTTTCTTTTTCTGTGCAATAACTGCAGAGGAGGAGTCAGCTCCGCCCTGGATTTGCAGTTTTCCGAGAAGCACAGTGCGTTGGCAATACTCCCAATGACCTTAATGCATATTTTTAATCAAGTCTTTTGAAAAAAGCACTGGCCCTTATTCCCAAGAAGCTTTGTTGAAGGATTAAACAAGATGCCCCCTGGGCCCTGGATTTGTGTGTGTGTGTGTGTGTGTATCTCACTTGTTCACAGGTTCCAGAAGGTCATGTGGCTTGAGAGATAACCCTCCAAGGCTATTCTCAGGAGAAAACTGATAGCTGGGCATGTTTATTTTCCATTTGAACCCCTCCACTATTCTCTTGAAACAGCTATAAATTTGTTCAACAGCTTGAACAGTAGAGCAGAAGATGGCTGAGTGGCCCTCCAAGAAGCCTGAAATTTTCTTACAGTATTTTTGAAAAACCTATATAACAGCATGCTCATTTCATTGTCTTGACTTGTCCATTGATTGCGAATTGTATTTCAGTGAATAGCTGAAAGACATTTATATTCTGAAAATAGACAGAAGAGGGAGGGAGGAGAAAAGAGTTTCCCCTCCCTGTTTTAACTTGAACAATGCTTCAGGGAGATAGATCCAGATGGGCAGCTTAGCTTGTTATTGTTGTTTAGTCTTTGCATACGTCAAAACATCTTCATTCAGTTGTATGCTAATTTGCTGTTCACCTATGTAGAGGCATCTGCCTATATATACGATATATACGAGCTGTTAACTTCCATTCCAATGTATTTGAGGAAGGGTGTGTACACACGAAAGCTCATACCTTGAATAAACCTTTGTTGGTCTTAAAGGTGCCGCTGGAATCAAAAATTGTTCTAATACTTCAGGGAGCCACTTCAAGGTCCCATCTTTGTGCCAGTAGAAACTGATACAAACTGGACTTCCTTTTGGCTGAGCGAAACCGGTACTATTCCTGGAGGGCAGATTTCAGAAGGGGGCACAGAGTGAGTGCTCCACTTCCTAGTGTTTGGTTTGTGGGGTTCTTGCAAGGTATCATCCTGTAGCCTGTGCTGCTGAACATCTACATGAAAGTGTTAAATGAGGATCTCCAGAGTTTTTGATCACAGTGTCACCAATATGCAGACGTCACCCAGTGCTAACTCCCCTTTTCATCAAATTCTGAGGAAGCAGATGAAATCCTGAACTAATGATGAATTGGATGAGAATGATACATTGATCCAGTCAAGATGGACCTACTGATTGTTGTGATTCTGTCTAATCTAGGAATAGGGGTTCAACATTTTATCAGTGTGGATATGGCCCTACACAAACGGATGGTTTCTAGTCTCATTTTGATAGCAGCCAGGTTGCAGGGAAAAAAAGGCAGGGAGGGGCAAAGAGGATATAATAGGCTAAAGTGGGACGAAGGGAAGGAATCAGAAAGAATAGCTTGGCTGAGCTACTGGTGATCTTGCTCTCTTGGGCTACACAGCAAGCCTCTGCTTGTACAGAACTTCTTGCATTGTGGGTTTAAAGAACACATTCATTTTGTTTTTCCAGCACACTGAAAGCCAAGCGACCGTTGTTGCTTTTCCAGTTGCTTGGAATGATGTGGCAGTGGGCAAGGGGCCTGCCCTTGTTGTATATGAACTTTCCCCGAGCCAAAAATCTGAAGAGAGGTTTTTTTGTTGCTGCTCCTTCATCTTCTTCATTTTACGTTTTAATTTTATATGTGCTTGCTGGCTTATCTGTGATATACTCCCTTGTATTTCTCTGAAATACAATAATAAATTTTCTCAGTTCCCTCGCCTCTGTCAGGCAAGGATTCCCCTCTCACAGATGATACTTGTGCTGACCAGCGTTGACTCAGACTTGGCATCCATGCTCTGGCAGGGAAACAAGAGGATGCTTTGAACTTCTGCCAGTGCACGATGGTGTCAGCTGGGATGAACCTGTGAGTAGTCTTCCTTTTGTTTATTTGCAACCCAGAGTGTAGCTACAGAAGCAGGGCTGATGGACATTTCAGTTCTCATAATCTGTACAGTCCTTTTTATTTTAAACAGTAGTAGTTATAGAGTGCCCAGCAGAAAAGGAAGGCATCCATCTGTCTGTCTGCTTACCTACTCACCTAATTCACATCCCCATGCAAGAGTCTCAGGTGGGGGATTGAAGGGCACATCATATTACAAGAGGGTTCTCAGTCTCTCAAGTTCTCTCTGGGAATCCAAACCCACCCCGATTGCTAGTGTAGCAGTGAACTAAGAGAGTGATCTGGGAGGTCCCCTTTTCAAATCATACCTCTGTCATGAAAGGAGGGGTTGATCTTAGGCAAGCCACTCCCACTGAGCCTACTAGACTGCCTTACAGGTAAGTATAATATTATTCCCTAGGTTTAGTTGTCACAGTCTGGGTCTCACAGGTGCTTTGTATATTCTGCCACCTATTAGGCTTCATAGCTTTCCCTAGTAGCTCTCTAAGGCTATGATCACATACACCTTTAGATCTGACATAGGTGCGAATGCCTGATGGATCTAAAGGGAGCAATCAGACAGCAACATTTGGGAAGCATCCCACAGTTGTCGCCAACCTGTGCTGCTCTGCCACAGAAGCGGAGTTAAAAAACACCAGAGAAGGTCTGGCTCTAATGGGTTCTGATGGGCCATGGACGGACTTTCCCCTGTCTGATCGTGCAAGCATGCTCTCATGCCGTCGGGTGCCTCCCCCCACCCTTCGCTGTATGTGCATCATTGAATACTCCATAGGGGCCCTCAGTGCAGAGGTGTGATTTGTTGTTTATGTACATGGGAAGCAAACAGCAAAAAAATAAAGATTTACCCGCAGTTGTGTCTGATCACACAGTGACGGGCTGCACCTGCAGCTACAAAGGGAGGTGTGATCTCACAATTGCTTGTCAAATTCCTCCAGAGGAAATAGCCTCACTTCCCCTCTGCTTTGGCTGTTGGTTCATCCAGTACTGCTGCAGCCTTTCAGCAGGAGGCAGAACTGCTCATTCAGTATCCAAACTACTATTAAATATTGTGAGAAGGGCTAGCAGGCATGCCTCCAGTACACAAATTTATAAAGCATCTGTTAGATCAAGTAGGTTGGTGCCTAGCAATTGTGAATGCAAGAGGTTTGCAGAAGCAGACCTTTTCTCTTGTTCATCCTCTCTCAGCCGCCCGTATTGACCCATAGAAAGCTGATGTTGTGGGTTGGTGGGCACATGTGGCAGGGGTCTGCAATAAGGAGGGAAGAACAGACCTATTATTCCCCCTGGCTCTTCCAAAGGTGCTTCTACTGGTGAGAGAGTCTCCATTGGTGTATGAGGCAGAGAGTTTCCCTCTCATGCATGCAGCTACTTCGTTTTGTGGCTTTCCTCCCTACACTGGTCCCCTGCCTTCCAGTATAAGAGTTTGTGAGGAAGATTAATGTCAATGAGTGCTTTCCAGTAGCACCTCCTAGAATCCGTATCAGTGTTGCAAATTTTAGAAGGGGGGAAGACTAATTTGCCAGCTGTTTTGATTAGAAGTGCATGGAATAAATCCAAACAGAACAACTCGTCCAGGCTTAATGAACAGGCAGAAATTAACAAGATGCTAAAATGCCCCACAATTCTTGTATAACAAAAACAATCCTTGAACCATATATTCCCAAAGGGCATTTTCTATTTTTGAAAGTCAAGAGGGAGGCATTCTTTATTGGAGTAATTGACCCAGGGGAAGGCAGGAACAGGCTACCGTCACAAGACTCCAATGGTCTTAATATGCAAACCATTTTCTGTTACATTGCCTATACATATATTGCTTATATGTATACATAAAAAATGCATACTTTGAACATGTGTCTTAAAACACATTTTCTCAGGTTAAAGGAAATAATCGCAGGGTCTCAGTTGGGTTGCATTCCCACAACCTTACTTGCTATATTGTATTTAATAGATGCTTTTACATTTTTAAAAATGTTTTGATAATACGTAGTGACTTTCAATATACCTCTTCTATGTCATTTTCTACCCTGTATACAGGAAACGCTATAAAGTAATGATGTTACCAAATGTTGTAAGTACTTTGTTTCTAACAGAGAATTCTACTTTCTGACATGTTTTCTCCCTCTGTGGGAGTTGGAATTATGCTAATAGATTCACCCACCCTGACTTTACTATCAAATACAATATTTAGTTATTTTCATAAGAAAATTCACTGCTGTTGAGACCCGCTTAAGGTGGCTCACAAAGTAAAAAATATAAAACAGTAAAATGTAATGGAAGCACTCTTTCCTCCAAATTAGACAGCCTGGTTGTTCAGCTAAGCAAGTAGATTTTCTTACCATGGGGAATCTGAATTCTGCTCTGAACATTTCCCTCTCCTTAACATTTCCCTGAAAAAGCTAGGAGAAGATGTTCAACTGTGAACAGTATTTGCAAAACCAAATGCAAAAACAGCCTTTGTCCTCATATATTATTTAAACTGCACCTGTCATTAGGTGAGGTGTCATGTACAAATTAAAAAGGACTCGGCTTAGCCCACAGGCTTACAACTGAATAAAACACAGGAGGAGAAACAAAGGGATAACATGCCAAGTTACTGGGTTTTTTGTTATTAGGACAATATGAAAAAATAAGGGAGGTATCATCTCTGCAAACGACATGTGCAGCCCATAGAATTAAAGTTATCAGATGTCATTGCTGGTGGGAATAAGAATGTGATGTGAAGATTTCTTTTTTTAAGATGCTTGATCACTTTGTCAAAATTTTACAGAACATGTGTCCTGTAAGATAACTCACATGGTCACCTATCAGTGACCCACATTTCCTACCACCGCCTTTCAGTAGTAGGATTGCCAGAGCTTGGTTTGGATGGGGAACATTTGACATTAGCAAAACCTTGTCTCTTTTCATTCCTGTGTGTTCTTCCAGCTCAAATCCGGCCAATCTTGGCAGATCAGAATGGGAAGAGGAAGTCCAAAAGAGGGTCCAGTTGACTGAGAGTGTTTTTTTTTAAATCAATTTGTCAGTGTTGCTACATCTTGCCTTCTTCAGCATTTTAATCATGGATGTTACCATGTTGTAACTGGTTCCCATTCCCTTAATGAAACACTGGTTGTGCGTGGATACCTGGTACACCAGCAGAAGCACTACAGAGGGCAACATCAGATTGTCAGAACTATATAGTGTACTGTCATTGGCAATTTTAGAGGCTACTTGGCTAGTTTGTTCGGTTCCCCAAAGAAATACTTTTTTGATGAATGTTTTGGATTGATTTTCCTCAGTTTGCTTTTTCTGCTGCTCCTGATTAATGGGAATAATTGATTTCAGGGTTTTAAAAAAAATATTGGCTCCTTTTACCAGCAGTAGCTGTTATGTTTACTTAAGTCTCTTGTCACATCTCCCCAGACTGCATATGCCTCATTTTCCTAAAAAGTCTGGTACAAATTAGATACAAATTGTGATGTCAGAGAGGTGGCAATGGTGCTAGATTATACAGGATCTATCTAGCCTCTTCACTATAAGTTTCAACAAAGGGAAAAATATTTAGTGGATGTTTTAAGTGTCTTTGACTTTTTTAAAAATCCCTGGCTATGAAAAATGGATGCATTTGAAAGAAAATGAAATAAATCTATTTTAGTTTAATTCATTGCAAACCAGCAATACTGTCTTGAGAGAAAAGATTTCCAAGTTAGGTGATGGTGAACTTAGCTTCTCTGCAAAAAGGCTAGTTTAAGGACGCAAGATGGCTACCCTATCCAGTCTCCCCAACTGACAGTGTCATTAGTTTATATGTTCCATTTCTCTGACAGCTCCATGAACTTGAGTTTGGGGCACAATTTATTGCTTAAACAAAATGTGGGTTGGATTCAGCTTTGCTGGATCCTGTGGCTCTCTTCTGTTAACTCTTCCTTTAAGGAATAAATACATCTTCTGGTGGAGAACAACTTTTTGTGGCAGAAAGAGGCTGCTTCTTCCTCTGTTGAAGAGAAGTTTTTCTTTGCTGGAGGAAGCCTCCGTCTCTTGGAGGAAGGTTTGATGGAAGGGAGCCATAAAATCCAACCTTGTCAGTTTGAAGTGTACCTTCAGCACATTCCAACCTTTTTCAGGCTAGAAGTCTCAGTTCCATGGCAAGATCCAGCACACAGGAAATGTGTGGGGTCACAGCTTCACTACAGAACAAACATGGCAGTCCTGAGGTTCACTTTGCCCTGAGATGACTCTGTTTTAATTGCCTGTGTGAGTTTGATGCTCTCAAGATACAGCTTCACAATGATCCTAGCAGAAAATGGTGCAATACACTTTATATGATATTATGGGCAATATCCAATAGATACCTGTGATGCATGCCCAGTTTTTCTTTAGACAGTGCTCCAAATTGCAGTGTGGCCAGAAGACGAGATCTTTGATGTACATTTTATAAACACCACCAAGTTATGGCTTGAGTGCTGGGAAAAGCCGATATACTCTCAAACAGGATCAGTTCTTTGGAGAACTTCTTGCAGTGGATGGGCCAAATGATAGCAACATAATTGACTGGGAAGGCTTTGTGTTTGTTCTTTGTTTAAAGTTTATCCTGGTAATTTATTTTATTTATTCATTTAAAATATTTTATGCCGCCTTTTCTCCTGATCAGGGTCTCTAAGGTGGCGGGTGTAAAAACATTAAAACAATTTAAAACAGATAAAATGATAAGATAATTCAATAAAAACACAAAACAACCGCAGAAGTAGAGAGGAGGGCCAATAACCATTACTGGAGGTAAGCCAAATGAAACAAAAAAGCCTTCCCCCACTGGCAGAAGATACAGAGGGAGACAGACAAATCTCGCAGAGGAGAAAGTTCCAAAGTTTTGGTGCCATAACCAAGAAAGCTCGTTCTCAGGTTGCCACCTGTCTAGCCTAGGGGTGTGCATTTGGTCTATCTGAGCCAGAGGAGGGTAACAAAAACTATCTTACTAGTATTTTCTGGATACTTTTTCAGCCAAATATAGAAAACCAGTATTTGTTCAGCTATCTAAAATGGCCATGTCTGAAAAATCCCAAAAATATTCAGGATTTTTTTTGGGACTGCCATATACCTGCAGTTAAAGTGCATTTAAAGGGCATGCAGTCCCTTTAAATGCCTTATGAGTGAACTCTCTGTTTGGAGAAGGCATTTAAAGGGACTGTGAGCCCTTTAATGCCTTCAGAGTTCACTTTTAGGCACACAGCTTGCAAAGGCGTTTAAAGCAACTGTGAATGCCTTCTTTCCCCCTCCATTGGAAACAATGGAGGAAGGGGGCAGAAGAAGTGAGCCCAGCCACGATTGGCTGTGCCACGTAGAAGCTCGTGAGGCTCACTTCTCCAGCAGCCCAGTTTAAATTGGACTTCAGGAGAAGCGAAGCCAACCAAGTTTGGGTGTGCCACATGGAGCAATTTGCTCCATATGGCACAGGAGCTCCTGGGTCTCACTTCTCCAGCAGCCAATTTAAATCAGACTGCAGGAGAAGTGAGCTCAGCCAGGATCAGCTGCAGGAGGAGCCAAGCCAGTCCCAGGATCTGCATGTGGCAGGGAAAGACCTCTCCGCCGCATGCAGAACCTGGAGCCAGCTTCCCCTGCAGCACGGTTTAAACTGTGTTGCAGGAGAAACCAAGCCAGCCCCAGGATTGGGTTGGCTTTTTAAAAAATCCAGTATTTTTCTTTTGGGGTCTATTGAACATGAAAAAATTCGAGATTTCCGAAAAATCCCAGATCTGAATACCATACTGGTATTGGGATCCAGGCTTTTCGGAAGTACTGAATTTTTTTTGGTTCCAATTTACCCAAACTGAAAAATACCAGATTAAAAAAATTGCACACCCCTAGCCTAGCCTTAGATAGCAAGAGTAACCAAAGTGGGGCAGCTGAAGAAGATTGGAGTGAGAGGGTAATTTCGTATGGGAGAAGATGGTCCTTAAAGTAAGTTGGTTCCAAATCATAGAGGACTTTAAAGGTCAACCTTGAATTGAGCCTGGAGGCAAATCAAAGTCTGTGTAGCTGGAACAAGACTGGAGTGGTATAGTCCCTATAAATGAACTAACTTATTTGCCTCCTGATGTCTGCTTGTGGCATCTCTAATATGGTTTGATCTGAGGGCAGTACGTGTGGGCTAATGCTTGAGCATGGTGATTCTTGCCTCTTTGGAAGCTGTGAGTTGACCTTTGAAGTCCCATCCAGTTCTATGTTTAGTGTTCTGTTAATCTGACAAGCTTCACAAGAGCCATACATGAGGCAAGGACTGCTGATGTTTCAAAGCAGGGTTTTGCAAGCTTATATTTGTAACCAGATACCGTAAGTTTTAGGGCACCTTAAGGTTACACGCACACAGAGCATCATGCCTCAAAACCAAAATATAAAGCCGCACAATCTAGTTTTTAGTGCCCCATGCTGAGAAGCAGACATAAAAATAAAACAGCATGTGTGCTGGAAGTTACGGTTAATAGCTTTTCTTTGTCCTGATCTGTCATGTTATTAGTCATGTTGGTGTGTTTTTGTCTTTAATATCTGGATTTTTTCCTCCGCTTGACCCTGTTCCTTTAACCTTATCTTCTAAATTTCCAAACATTTGATGGATTTTAATGCTCTCCTGCTGACATTCCCCTCCCCCAGGTCTATTTCTCAGTAAATGAAAAAACAAAGCAAACCCCAAAAACCTTGCTACCATTTATTCCCAGGCAATTGCTGGTTGAGGTTTTCATGTGAACACAGCCCTCTTAATCCTAGCAAACAGGATTCTCCTCCTAATCCCTAATCCCTGAGTACTTTAGCTATTAATCTGGAGATGCTTCCCCCTACCCAGTCATGATTAAGAGGAGAATGGTTTCCCATGGTTACCAGATCTTTCCCTCCTGGTCACTGAGAGCGTTTCTGAAACTCTCTTGAAGCCTTTGGTCCATATTCAGCAATTTAATTTCATCTGGGGGGGGGGCTTACTTCTCCTGCCAGCGAACTCTCTATGCCTGCTGGTCTACCAGCAGTCTTGTGTGAGATCTGCTGAAATGCAGAACAGAGTAGCATGTGCAGTGACCAGAATACTACTCTTGCCCTAACAGAAATGGCAAATTTCTGTGGATAGAAGAAGCCCAAATTTGTTGCTTTCAAGAGTGTTTCTTCTGCTGAAAAAAATTCATTAATTGATACTTTTCCTGTGCTGTGTAGTTTTTCTATTTTTTGCCACCAACAACATGGTAGGTAACTCTTTGCATTTTATTGCTAGTGTGAAAGTAAGTACCTTGGCTGAGAGATCCTAGTGCCGAAAAGTGATTTGAACTGGGATATCAAGATCCAAGCCAAGAACACTTGAAGAAATTGTAATATTTTAAAGTAAAAGGAAGACTATGTCTCTGTGTAAGGAAATTTCTGTACCACTGCTCACCTCACATATTGGATTATGCCATCTATTGTTCCCCATCACAACACTGCTTTTTCTTGTTGTCCATCCAGGACAAAAATATGCCTTTTCACCAATACCATATAGTCATAGGACAAGGGAACTCTCGAAATATGCTCACTGCATTCAGTTCAAATGCATCTGTTCCAGTGTATTCTGCATGTTTTACATAGAAGCTGCCTGTGCACAGTGTTGATTGGTTGGCACTTGTAATGTCACCAATGCAGGGTTTCCCCCCAGTTTTATAAAAAAGAAATGAATGGATAAATGCATGAATGTTCATAGAGATGGACAGCTTGCCTGAAGCAGAGGACAGGGGGAGACTGATGGCTGAGCCGGCATTCAATTACATATGCTTGTCTGTCATTTCAGCATGGAGAAGTCAAGAAGAAGCAAGCTTGAGAATTCACTGTGAGCTCTAATTTCATATCGCACCCGTCTCACCCATAGTAAATACTTTATATAAGTGAAGAGTATACTTAACTTACATTTTCCTTGTAACTCTTGCAGCAATTCTGTTGTATCTGTGTAAGTGCTGTCAGATCACTTCCAACATGGCAACTCTAGGCCAGGATTATTAACCCTTCACATGTGATACTTTTATTGACCATTTATGTTAGGATTGCTAGCTCAGCGCTGACCACCAAGGGACTATTTTGGGAGTGGAGCTCAATATCGCAGTGTCACTTCCAGTTTGTGGTCTTGATGCCCCCACCCGTTTGCTCCTGCTGGAGTGAAGAACCATATAGGGCCTGTAGCCTGGGAGTGAGATCTTGTGTTCTGCCCCTGGGCAAATGGCAAGCCTATTATGTGTTTACATTTATTTTATAAATAGCAACCACAGTATGAGGAAGAGGGGTTAATTTGTTTCCTCTGAATACCTGGCAATCCTACCTCTGCACCTCTACCCCAGATGTCTCCACCCAGAACTTCTATTTGCCCACTGAAGAAAATATGCTGACCTCATTCAGGCAACCTATGTATTTCCCCAAGCAGAGCAAGTATCAATCAGAGGGGCATAAGAACATAAGAGAAGCCAATGTTGAATCAGGCCAATGGCCCATCTAGTCCAACACTCTGTCACACAGCGGCCAAAATATACCAGTTGCCATCAGCACCAGAAGCCCTCCCACTGCTGCCCCCTCCAGCACCAAGAATAGAGTGCATCACCTGCCCCAGACTGAGAGTTCCCATCTATACCCTGTGGCTAATAGCCACTGATGGACTTCTGCTCCATATGTTTATCTAATTCCCTCTTGAAACTGTCCATGCTTGCAGCTGCCACCACCTCCTGTGGCAGTGAATTTCATATGTTAATCACTCTTTGGGTGAAGAAGTATTTCCTTTTATCTGTTCTAACCCGACTGCTCAGCAATTTCATGGAGTGCCCACGAGTTCTTGTGTTGTGAGAAAGGGAGAAAAGTACTTCTTTCTCAACCTGCTCAATCCCATTCATAATCTTATAAACCTCGATCATGTCACCTCTCAGCCGTCGTTTCTCCAAGCTAAAGAGCCCCAAGCCTTTTAACCTTTCTTCATAGGGAAGGTGTTCCAACCCTTTTATCATTCTAGTTGCCCTTCTCTGCACTTTTTCCAATGCTATAATATCCTTTTTGAGATGTGGTGACCAGAACTGTACACAGTATTCCAAATGAGGTCGCACCAATGATTTATACAGGGGCATGATGATACTGGCTGATTTGTTATCAATTCCCTTCCTAATAATCCCCAGCATAGCGTTGGCCTTCTTTATTGCAGCTACACACTGTCTAGACATTTTCAGCGAGTTATCCACTACGACTCCAAGATCTCTCTCTTGGTCCGTCTCTGCCAGTTCAGACCCCATCAACATGTAGTTATATTTAGGATTTTTTGCTCCAATGTGCATCACTTTGCACTTGGCCACATTGAACCCCATTTGCCACGTTGACGCCCACTCACCCATTCTCGACAGATCCCTTTGGAGTGCCTCACACTCCTCCCTGGTTTTCACCACCCTGAACAACTTCGTGTCATCTGCAAATTTAGCCACGTCACTGCTTACTCCCAATTCCAAATCGTTAATAAACAAGTTAAAAAGCATCGGACCAAGTACTGATCCCTGTGGCACCCCACTGCTTACCACCCTCCACTGCGAAAGTTTCCCATTTATACTCACTCTCTGTTTCCTATTTATAAGCCAGTTTTTGATCCACAAGAGGACTTGTCCTTTTATCCCATGACTATTGAGCTTACTTAGGAGCCTTTGATGAGGAACTGTATCAAAAGCTTTTCGGAAGTCAAGGTAAATAATATCTATTGGGTCCCCCTTGTCCACATGTTTGTTCACTCCCTCAAAAAACACTAACAGGTTAGTGAGACAAGATCTTCCCTTCCAGAACCCATGCTGAATCTGCCTCAATAGTTTTTGTTCATCAATGTGCCTACTAATTCTTTCCTTAATAACAGTTTCCACCAACTTACCCGGTATTGATGTCAGACTGACTGGCCTGTAATTTCCCGGATCTCCCCTGGAGCCCTTTTTAAAGATGGGAGTGACATTAGCTACCTTCCAGTCCTCAGGAATGGAGGCAGATTTTAAAGAAAGATTACATATTTTTGTCAGGAGATCCACAAGTTCACATTTGAGTTCTTTCAGAACTCTCGGATGAATGCCATCCGGGCCTGGTGATTAATTAGTTTTTAAATTGTCCATCAGTCGGAGGACTTCCTCTCTTGTCACCACAATCTGATTCAGGTCTTTCAAACCCCCTCCCGAAATCGGTGCTTCTGGAGTGGGCAAACACTTCTCCTCTTCCACAGTGAAGACAGAGGCAAAAAATGCATTCAGCTTCTCAGCCATTTCCCTATCATCCTTCACTACTCCTTTTACTCCTTGGTCATCCAAGGGCCCCACTGCCTCCTTGGCTGGCTTCCTACTTCTAATGTATTTGAAGAAAGTTTTATTGTTGGTCTTTATGTTTTTTGCGATATGCTCCTCATATTCCCTTTTTGCTTGCCTGATCACAGACTTGCATTTTATTTGCCATAGTCTGTGTTCCCTTTTATCAACCTCACTAAGACTAGCTTTCCACCACTTAAAGGAATCCTTCTTACCTTTTACAGCTTCCATTACTTTATTTGTTAACCATGCAGGCTTTTTTCTATACCTATTTGTACCTTTCCTAACCTGTGGTATATAGTTTTTCTGAGCTTCTAGGATTGTCTTTTTAAATAGTCTCCAAGCTTCCCCAATGGTTTTGACCTTCTCCACTCTTCCTTTCAATTTCTTCCTCACATGTCCCCTCATACCAGAGAAGTTATCCCTTTTAAAGTTAAAAGTGGTTGCGTCAGTCTTTTTGGGCAACTCCCTATCTGTACAAATGTTAAACTCAATGACATTATGGTCACTGTTCCCAAGTGGTGCAATCACTTTTACATCTCTCACCAGGTCTTGGGTGTTACTTAGGACCAAATCCAGGATCGCCTCTCCCCTGGTAGGATCTGAGACCATCTGTTCCACAGCACAGTCATTGAGAGTGTCTAAAAACACAATCTCTTTTTCCCGACTAGAACTCATATGGACCCAATCAATGTGTGGGTAGTTAAAGTCGCCTATTACAACACAGTTATTTCGTCTAGCCGCTATCTTTAATTCATTCATCATTTTATAATCCTCCTCTATCTTTTGATCTGGTGGGCGATAACAAACTTCCACTGTTAAGCCTTCTTTTGGACCCACTATTTCAACCCATAGCATTTCCAGAAGCGAATCCAATTCTCTTACCCTCTCAATCTTACTGGACGGTATACCCTCTCTGACATACAGAGCCACCCCACCTCCAACCCTTCCCCCCATCCTTCCGATATAATTTATAACCAGGAATCACCGTATCCTACTGATTTTCCTCATCCCACCAAGTTTCTGAAATACCCACAATGTCTATTTCCCCCCCAACACCAAGCATTCCAACTCCCCGATTTTACCTCGGAGACTTCTAGCATTTGTGTATAAACACTTATAGTTTCCCATGTTTGTTAAGCCCACAGCCTTCCTCTTGCTGCCTCGAGACCTTGCCAGGCAGTTCCTATCATTAGCCACAGTCTCAGTGGACAATTGTAATCCATTTCCTTGAACAAAAGTAATAGCTACCCCTTCATCTCTTTGAGATGAGCCATCCCGAACCAGAGACTTTTCATCTTCTGTCGGCTTTCCCCCATTATTCAGTTTAAAAACTGCTCTGCCACCTTTTTGATTTTGAGCGCCAGCAGCCTGGTTCCTTCTCGGGACAAGTGGAGACCGTCCCTTTTGTACAGCTCCCTCTTGTCCCAAAAAGCATCCCAGTGCCTAACAAACTTGAACCCTTCCCCCCTACACCACCATCTCATCCACGCGTTGAGACTCCTGATCTGTGCCTGTCTCTCCGGCCCTGCGTGTGGAACAGGTAGCACTTCTGAAAAGGCTACCTTGGAGGTCCTGGCCTTGAGTTTCCTGCCCAGCAGCCTAAATTTCTCCTCCAGGACCTCACGACTGCATTTCCCCACATCGTTGGTGCCGACGTGCAACACGACCACTGGCTCCTCCCCAGCACTATCTACCAGCCTATCTAAAACACGCGTAATGTCCGCTACCTTCGCACCAGGCAGACAAGTCACTATACGGTCAGTACATGGGTTCGCCACCCAGCTGTCTACCTGCCTAAGGATCGAATCACCAACTACCAAGAGCCCCCCTCCCACCCTTCCCAGGGACGGTTCCTTGGTAGGAAAGGATACCCGTTCACCAGCTGAAGAAGAGGTCCCTTCTGAGGGCACATTCACCTTATCCTCAGCATGGTGCCCCATTTCCCCTTGACCCTCATGCTCCCTGGCAGCAGCCGGGCTGCCAGATCCAGAGTGGGACATATCTAACAAGTCCCCTAGAGTCTTCTCCGTGCACCTAACTGACTGTCCCTGCTTCTCCAGGTCAGCCACCTTGGCCTCAAGGGAGCAAACTCACTCCCTGAGAACCAGGAGCTCCTTGCACCGAGCACACCCCCAAGACTTCTGACCAGTGGGCAGATAGTCATACATGTGACACTCCATGCAAAACACTGGATAGCCCCCAACCCCCTGCTGGCATTCTGGCTTCATAATTGTTTTTAAACAAATACTTTTCTATAACCCCCCTTTTAAAACACTTTGTATTTATATGGCTCCTGTTGTAGAAGTCTACTTACCTTACTGGGAACCCAAGGAGCCAAGGTCCTGGCTTTCTGGCTCTTCCTGGGCTTCTTACAGAGCCCCTAGGCTAAGAGCCACAGGCAAAGAGCCTCTCCCTTTTGCTCTCCTATTTTGCTCTCCTATGGCATTTGACATAACCCTGTCATGCCATAGTCCCAAGCTAAATCAGGTCCCAAGCTAAATGCTGCTATTTACAAAAAAGAAGAAGATGAAAAAGAATTGTGCTGGATACCTTCTGGCATCTCATTTAATTTTACCCTTCATTTTGGATCTTTCCGAGAACCAGCTGACTTGATCCTTCCTTGCTTATTTCTGGACATAGGGAAGGCACGGCATTATAGAAGCTGTGATGCTTTACTGATTCATTGTTAGGTGCATGTAACAAAATGTGTCAAAGGTCAGCCAGTGTCACTCTCTTTTTCATGTAAGAATTACTAGTGGCTTAGGGACCAGAGGCCTGCCATGATCTATCACAGCTGATGGATTCATTTAAATCACTTCTACAAGGTAGTTCAGAATTAGTATGAGAGATTAAACTTGTAATATCAAATAAAACAAATAAATAATATTTTGCACTGTAGACAAACACCTACAACCCTGGTTGGTAGGGTTGGTTTTTGTTGTTTTGTTGCCATGAAGTCACAGCTGATTTATGGCAACCCCATGAGGTTTTCAAGGCAGGAGGCATTCAGAGGTGGTTTGCCATTACCTGTCTCTGTTTTTCAGCCCTGGCCTTCCTTCAGGGTCTCCCTTTCGAGTACTAACCAGGGCCAACCCTGCTTTTGAGAATCTGACAAGACTGGGCTAGGTCAAGGCTAGCTGGATGTGCCAAAATCCAGAGATAATCCAGGTAGCAGGCTCAGAGTCAAAATGGTGATTTTGGTTACTATAATTCTTCTGGGCAACAGCAGTCAGCTATACTAATACTATACCTCATTTGGTCTATGGATAGAATCTTCTGTTTAGGATACTCTCCTCCCTTTTAAAAGAACTTCTGACCATCCAAAGCTAGAATGCAAAAGCAGCCATTCCTACAAGCATAGCCACTGACTCAAAGCAGCCCATAGATTCCTGAGGGAGATTTTCAGTTGACAGCTTTCTTATATGAGTGATATTCCTCACCTTTGATTTCACACAAAGGGCAAGCATCATCTTTCTGTTTCCCAGATTCCTTACATTAGATAACTTGATTCCTTTGTTTGTTGCAAATATAAGAGTGATGAGAGTTTGGAAATGGGGTGTAATTTCCCTCCTATGTTATTACCTTCATCTTCTCATAAATGAACTCCTAGTGAAATGAATACATAAGAGGGTGTAATTAATCTTCCCTTGCCCTGGCTCTTTCCAAGTTGGTGACCTTTCTAATGAGAATGACCTTGTAATTAAAATGCATCCCATGGGTATTTGATCTCTCTGCCATGACAGACTCCCATCTGACATCTGTTGGAAGAGTGCACTAGGAAATGGGCAGGTTGAGCTGGGTCTGCAGACCCTGCTCAGTCAAGGAGAAGAATGCAAGTATTGGTGAACAAGAAGGGACCTGTTGGAGGCATCAGAGTATCCTCCAGTTAATGCTGCAGGCTGTATCTACATAAGCAAATGTGAACAGCATTGGTTAACCTCTAGGGAATATTCAGCCAAAAGCATTCCTGTACTGACCACTCATGTTTTAAGAGCAGGAATACGTAGTTCCTTTGCCTGAAGGATGTTAATAAGTGAACATATGTTAAGGGTATTCCATGACATTTCCAGCTTTCTGTAGGAGCAACCATACTTCTTTAAGGCTGACAGAGGCTATCTGAGAAGGGGAGGAGGGGCCCTGCTGCTCTAAGAAGCGCCAGTATAGTGTAATGGTTAGAATGTTGGATTAGGAGTGGAAAGTGGTCCAGTGGTCCAGTTTCTCTCAGCACAACCTAGTTCTTAGGAGGAGAGGAGAACCATGTACACCTCCTTGTTGGGAAAAGTAGATAATGATGACACATGCCAACAAACCATTCTCCAGAGCAGGAAGGAAGGCCTTCTATATCCTTTGGATTTTCCAGTCCTATCAGATGCTGTTCTTTCATGTCAAGAAGAATATGAAATGACCTTCTGCCTATTCTGAAGGGGAACGAATGAAAGGGAATTCTTACCATGGATTCCTGTTCTCAGGGCAGAGGGTTACCAATCTCCAGGTGAGCCTGGAATTATAACAAACTAGGAGCAAAGCCTGTTGTATAAAAGCAGTACAACAGGCTCTAGAAAGAGGGGGTCCCCCACAGCAGGCATGCGGAGCTGCCGCCTCCTCCTCTTCTAGGTGGTCTCTGCCTCCTCCAAGCGAGCTGCGGCAAAGAGGTGAGTGGCACTACCCGGCACGTATTCTGGTGCTCCTACATCATTGAGAGCACTGCCGCTGCCTCTCGCTCTCTGGCCACATGTTTCCAGGCGCACATCAGTGGCCACCAGGCTTCTGCCACTCTGGTGAGGCCTGCTCAGGCCGGTCTGCATGCTCAGAGCCTTTGTCTCTCCAGGGTGAGCAGGGCCAGCTCCCACCCAACACCTTGGAGAGAACTTGCACGACACTGAGGCCAAGACATTGGCCACCTCTTCTGTGTCTGGGACTCCAGCAACGCAGCCACTGGATTGGCACACTGTTGGAGTGACAGGTCAGTGAGCCAAATGCTGTGGGAGCATGTGGAACATTCACCCGAAAACAGATTTATATATAAGGAGAGATGTCCAGACTAAAGACATCAATCTCCCAGAAAGAAATGGCAGCTTGAGAGAGCAGACTCTATGGCATCACATCTCTGTTGAATTCTGTCCCTAATCTGTGCCCTCCATAGGTACCACCCTCAATTCTCCCAGAATTTCCCAAGCTGCTGTCGACAGCTCTGTCAGGACAGTTGAGATAATTTTGATCTTCACTGTCATTTCATTTAGTATTTAATCCATTCTTTTGGATGGCTAGCTGTCGGGGAAACAGTCAGGTACCTGTGGGTACCATTTCCTCCATCTTTGTTTATGTATTAAAGTTGGGCATAGAGAGCTTAGATGTCTAGAAGAACAGTTGTAACCTACCATACTACCTGATATGCTAATTTGCTATGTATACTTACTCCCCCTCCCCCAGGAGCATTCAGTAGATTGTGTGCAGATTGCAGATATCTTTTTTATGATATTTGTCCACATTATCCCACTTGTCCTCCAAGGAGCTCAGAGGGGGCATACATGTAGTGTAGAAGCAGGTTTACCACCGTTCTTGTTGGTCATGCAGGCCTAAGAATCCAGAAAAAAACTTAATTTTCCTCCACTGATTTTCCTGTGTGTTTAGTATCCTTTCTTTAAGATACAAAAGCTGGGGAGGGGGAGCAAATTTCCCCAGGAAATTTATGAAAGATGATGACACTGATATCATTGGTTGCAGTGAAAGAAGCTAGAAGGTTAGTATGTTCTGTTATTGTATTTATTTTAAGCTTTACTTTCAGTTTGTTTTAATGATATATTTGCATGTTGGTTTTAATCATTTTAATGGTTTTTAAGATAAATTTGTATGTTTTAATTTGTTAACCACCTTGGTGGCCCTATGGGTGCAGAAAGGCAGGGTAAAACTCTTATAAGTAAATAAAAAAATAAATATCAAAAACAGAAAAAATAATCTTCAGTAAAATTCAAGGCCAGTAGTACCTTAAAGACCACCAAATCTCCCAGGATATAAGCTTTAATGAGTTAAGGAAAATTTTATTGATCTCTGAGGTGCTATTGGATCTGAATTTTGATTGATTACTAGGGGTTGCCAGCTCTGGGTTGGAAAATATCTGGATATTTTTGGGTTAGAGCCTGGGGAGGGCAGAGTCTGGGGAGGTGAGGGACTTCAGTACAATGTAATACCATAGAATCCACTCTCCAAAGAGGCTGTTCTCTCCAGGGTTGTAATACCAGGAGATCACCAGGTCTTATCTGAAAGTTGGCAAACCTATCTACTACTAAGTCATGGTTACCTACCAGAAAAACTCTTGTGATCCTTTCTCCTCAGTTTGGAGGATTTCTTTTCAAAGGTGAGGTCTTATTTCTTCGTAACTTTTACTGAGAGAAAAACTGAGGCTGATGAATACTGAAAGCTGCAGTTCTCTCTTCTTTTGCTTTACAATTATCTATGGAAATCAAGGCAAACACATTACTTTGTACAAGGCAGTGTAAGGCCAAATGAGTCTTGGTGATGCTTTCCATAATATTCCAACTACAGCTCTTGATGTTTAGTAGTAATTAACTTATCAAAAGCACCTTTTTCTTCATATGCCATGGGGTTTTACATTTTTTTCTCCCTTAGCTTTTTATTGATTGGGAGAGGGGGGAAAGAGCTTTATTCGTTAATTGAATATTGATAAAGAATTTGAGGGAACAGAGATGACAGAGGTCTTTGTTTTTGGTTTACAATAGCTGTAAAAAAGGGTAAGTGAGTGTGTGAGAAAAAAGAGGATGGAAAGAAGTTTCAGAATCACAGCTAGGAAATCATTCTTTTAGTCTATGTGGTCATGGCAAGATTAATTTTCAATTTGTTCCTTTGCCTTCTGTGTTTCTTGATGCTTGCATTTAACTGGCATCCAATGGCCTCTACTAGGGACTGTTTGTTTAGAATATATCTGTTTAAATGTGTTTTCCCACCAATCACATGTGGCATAAGGACAGTGATTCTAAGGTTCTGACACTCCTCTTAATCTTTGTACATGAATATAACCCTGATTCAGTAGAGTTAGTAGCTTCATGTATAGGGGGTGACCTGAGCATTCATTTATTGGTTTATTTATTGATTTATACTCTGCTTTTCTCATCAATGGGGACTCAAAGCAGCTCACGGCGTTGTTCTCCCCTCTTCTACCTAATTCTCACAACAACAATCTTATAGAGTAGGTTAGGCTGAAAGAGAATAACTGGCCCAAGGTCACCCAGCAAAGGCCCTCTCTTCTATACCAGCCAAATTAAGTCCTTTGATTAATGGGACAGTCAGGATGGCCTCTCCCCGTGATCTTAATTCTTGGACAGAAACATATTGGAGAAGACAGCCCTTCAGGTGCCTTGGTAGCAAACCATGTAGGGCACAGCTATCTAGACGGTGCCCAAAGCCTTGTCGTGCAGTGCTTGTGGTTCGGGGAGGGATGTGTGATCATGCCAACTGAAAAAAAAATCCCAATCAAATCCCTTGGACTGCAAGGAGTCCCTTGGACTGCAAGGAGATCAAATCAGTCAATCTTAAAAGATATCAACCCTGACTGTTCCCTGGAAGGCTGGATACTGAAGCTGAAGCTCAAATACTTTGTCCACAAAATGGGAAGGGAGCACTTACTGGAGAAGACCCTGATGCTGGGAAAGATTGAAGATAAAGGACAGCAAAGGATGAGATGGTTATACAGTGTTATTGATGCAATGAACAATTAAGCAGTTTTGATTATAAAAGGGTTGGAACACTTTCCCTATGAAGAAAGGTTTAAACGCATGGGCTCTTTAGCTTGGATAAATGACAGCTGAGGAGTGACATGATCGCGGTTTATAAGATTATGCATGGGATAGAGCAGGCAGAGAAAGAAGTACTTTTCTCCCTGTCTCACAATAAAAAAAACTTGTGGTCACTCAATGAAATTGCTGAGCATTTGGGTTAGAATGGATAAAAGGAAGTACTTCTTCACCCAAAGAGTAATTAACGCATGGAATTTACTGCCACAGGAAGTGGTGGCAGCTACAAGCATGGATGGCTTCAAGAGGGAATTAGATAAACATATGGAGCAGAGGTCCATCAGTGGTTATTAGCCACAAGGTATAGATAGGAACTCTCAGACTGGGGCAAGTGATGCACTGTATTCTTGGTGCTTGGGGGGCCAACAGTGGGAGGGCTTATAGTGTCCTGGCCCCACTGGTGGACCTCCTGATGGCACCTGGTATTTTTGGCCACTGTGTGACAGAGTGTTGGACTAGCTGGGCCATTAGCCTGATCCAACATTGGCTTCTCTTATGTTCCTAATCTATAGCGGGAACAAATCGCAATAAGCTTGCCATTTGACCACAGCCTAATTGCTGTAATATCAGGCTCACGTGCTGTAATATCAGGCTCACATGCTCCCACTAGCTGGCCCCAACCAGCAGTCTAGCTGTACTGCACTAACTGCAGCATTTGAACACTCTTCAAGGGTAGCCTCAAGAAGAGAAGAAGAAAAGTTGGTTTTACATCCTGCTTCTATCCACCTTTAAAAGTCTCAAAGTGGCTTACAATTGCCTTCCCTTCCCCTCCCCACAACAGGCAGCTTGCAAGGTAAGTGGGCCTGAGAGAGTTCTGAGAGAACTGTGACTGGCCCAAGGTCACCCAGTGGACTTAATGTGGAGGAACAGGAAATCAAACCCAATTTTTCAGATTCCAGTCTTTCGCTCTTAACCCTTACCATGGCTTCCACTTGGCTTTACCAATCCCAATATATGATCCACCATATGGAGGGAATAAAGTTATATGTACACCATCAATTATCTGGAGGAATTATTATTATTTTCTATTTATTGTTTTATTTATTGTTTTTAATTGCTTATGATTAAATATGATGTACACTGCCCTGAGCCTTCCAGGGGAGGGCGGTTTATAATTTAGATGATGATGATGATGATGATGATGATGATGATGATGATGATGATGAACTGTGCTGGCTCCCAAGTAGAGCAGATTGCAGTAGTCTAGTCTAGATGCAATTAAGGCATGGATCACTCTGGCTAAATCTGACTCACTCAGGAATGAACACAGCTGATGCACCAGCCGAAGCTGGACAAAAGCACTCCAGATTACTGCAGCCACCTGCTTACACAGTGCATAACACCTGGCTTTGTTGCAGTATGCAGATGAGGAACTGCAGTGTATGTCTTGGCAGAATGGAGAGACAGGTGTGAAAGCTGGATGGAAGAAGAATTTTAGAAATGGGTTTAGATGAAAATAAATGTTGTCAAATATCTCCACTAACATAATTAGATGTTAAACACAAGGAGTGATATAGATCCCTGTACAGATTCTTAGCATGGCACCTATCTCATAAACAAATAATTGTGGCTAAGTTCCTGTGACATCTTCCAGAGCCTGCAAGTGAAATCACACAATAGGAATCTCTAATGCCAAGGAGTGCCTGTCATTCACAGATCCCCTTGTGATCTTCTGGTTCTTTGGAGCAGTTGGTGCTGCTTCAGCATATGCAGCATATGCAGAGGAGCTATTTAAGGATTTTACTTTGCATTTCCATTTTGTAAACATATGGATTGCTATGCTGGGCCAGTCTAAAGGTCCAGCCAGCATAGTTCTTTGCCCTCTGAAATTGACCAGATGGGTGTTCAAGGATTCAAGAGAATTAATTTCTCAGTGTTGTTTTCCCCATCAAAAATGTTTTGATGTATGTTTGATTTGTAGCATATAAGTAAAGGCTTCCCTTGCTCGAAAGCTTGTCGAATCCGATTCTATGCTCATCTCCATTTTCAAGCCAAAGAGCCAGCGCTGTCTGAAAATGTTTCCGTGGTCATGTGGCCAGCATGACTAGATGCCGAGGTGCGCGGAACACTGTTACCTTCCCACTGAAGCAGTACCTCTTTATCTACTTGCAGTTTCTTGCTTTTGAACTGCTAGTTTGGCAGGAGCTGGGGCCAGAGATGGGACCTCAGTCTACCACGCGGCACTAGGGTCTTGAACTGTTGAGCTACAGACCTTCTGGTCTGCAGCTCAGCATCTTAACCCCTGAACTACCAAATGTCATTAAAATTTGAAGATATTTACATTGTTCTTTCATGTTGTTGACTCCCCACCCACCCCGTTCTAAGGATGTGCTCCTCACCCCCTGTTCTAAGGATGTGCAAAACTTATTCCCCTAATTTCAGCAGCATTTTCTGCTTTGCTTCTCCATGCTATTATATAGCTACAAGTGGAGACCCGCAAGAAACTTGCGGGATGGTCATCCCATTCCTCACACCTTTGCTTCCTCCCCTCTACCCTTACCTATCTCACACTCTTTCTCCCTTCTGGGGGTGGAGCCATAGACTCAACCCTCCAAAGCAGCCATTTTATCCAGAGGAACTGATCTCTGTCACCCGGACAACAGTTGTAATGCTGGGTGATCTCCAGCCCTCACCCAGAGGCTGGCAATGGTAGTTCTCATGGAGGAAATGGCTGGTTTGGAGGGTGGAGTCTATGGCATTATACTGGTCTGAAGTTCCTCCCCTCCTCAAACCCCACCATCCCCAGGATCCACCCCTTAAATGTCCAGGAGTTTCCCAATCCAGAGTTGGCAACCCTATTTCCTTCCCACCCAACAGCCAACTTAACCTTTATCTGCCTTTATCTGTCTTCAGCTTTTCGTCTCCACCCCCTCCCCCACAGCTTCTACCAAGGAAAATTATAGTCTTTCTCCACAGTGGGGACCAAAGCAGCTTACATTATTCTCACCTCCTTTTTATCTGCACAACAACCCTGTGAGGTTGGTTAGGCTGAAAGTATGTGACTGATCCAAAATCACCCAGTCAGCTTCCACCGCAATATGGGGATCTGAACCTGGGTCTTGCAGACCTATTCTGAGGCTCTAACTGCTGCACCACTGCTGGCTTTCATCGGGTGGCTGCTGAACAGCAGCAAGCAGCCAGGCCAAGTTGAGTCATGCAAATTAGGTGGTATCAAGTCACCCAGAGGGTGCTGCCTAGGGATGCCAGCCTCCAGGTGGGATCTGGGGATCCCCTGGAATTACTGCTCAGCTCCAGACTACTGAGATAACTTCCCCTGGAGAAAATGGATGCTTTGGAGGGTGGACTCTAGGGCATTGTACCCCACTGAGGTCCCTGTCCTCCCCAGGCTCCATCCCCAAATCTCCAGGAGTTTCCAGACCTGGAGCTGGCAACCCCACTACCCCATCCCCTGCCAGTGCCTGGCAACCCTATACTGCTGCCAGGCCTAGGGTTGGCAACCTCCAAGTGGGGCCTGGAGAGTGAACTCCAGAGATCTGTGAACAACAGAGATCTGTCTCCCTGGAGAAAATGGCTGCTTTGGAGGGTGGATTCTGTGGCATGATACCCAGCTGAGGCCCCTCCCTTCCCCAAATCCTGCCCTCCTTGCACTCCACTCCAATCTGTGGTCACTCCACCGTATAAAATGAAAAAACAAACACCCCTCTCTGATGTTTCACTTTCTCCAGAGACAAGAGGTCTTAATTCTTTTTGGTAAATGGCAGGAAATGTCTCCATACTTCCAAAGACCTCGTAATAAATGCCATACTCTGATGAAGACAGATTTTCGAAGACCTCTACTTAAGGTTCTTTTCGGGGGGGGGGAGCGCACTGGAGCACAGCTCCAGCAGCTCAGGAGCCAAGCCCCACCCCCAGCCGGCATCCCTGGGAGTCTTTCAGGCAGCCACGTGTCAATTTCAGCTCCATTATATCCTATGGGCCATTGAAGTCAATGGTGAAAACATAAGGTATATTCTGGGGGCTGGAGGGAAGGGGGTTTGAGGGAGAGGCTCCAAACTCACCGGGTAGCTGATGGAGCCTCTCCCCAAGATACCCACCAAGTTTCAAGAACATTGGACCAGGGGGTCCAATTCTATGGGCCCCCCAACAGGTTGCCCCCATTCCCTCCATTGTTCTCTATGGTGGGAAAATAGTAACTTTTCTCCATTCCCTCCATTGTTCTCTATGGTGGGAAAAAGTAACTTTCCCCCCCACCATAGAGAACAATGGAGGGAATGGGGGCAACCTGTTTGGGGGCCCATAGAATTGGACCCCCTGGTCCAGTGTTCTTGAAACTTGGTGGGTATCTTGGGGAGAGGCTCCATCAGCTATCTTGTGAGTTTGGAGCCTCTCCCTCAAACCCCCTCCTCTCCAGCCCCCAGAATATACCCTATGTTTTCACCATTGACTTCAATGGCCCATAGGATATAATGGGGCCGAATTTCTTTCATTCCCTCCTTTCCTTCTCTCCTTTTCCTCTTTCCCTCCTCCTTCTTCTTTTTTCCTCCTTTCCCTGTTTCCCTCCTTCTTCCCTCTCTTTCTTTCCCTCCTTTCCTTCCCTCTTTCCTTCCTTCTTCCCTTCTCTCTACTCTCTCTCTTTCCTTCCCTCTTTCCTCCTTCTGTGGCCCAACTCTAGTGAGAAGGAGTTTAAACTTTAAACCCCTTCTCTCTTAGCTCCCCCACCCAGGCCAGCTTTTGAAGATGTCTCCCCCCTTTTGCTTCCCCTTCTGACATCACTTCCGGTGATGTCAGGGGGTGTGGCATATGCTAATAGCCTAGTAGCTCATTAGCATACCATATGCTAATGAGCTCGTGCCGCTCTTTTTCTACGAAAAGACCCCCTGCCTCTACTTATGCCACTTACTCACTTGCTTAGATGGGACAGGCAGGTGTGAAAAAGAGGACAAAAAGACTCTGTCTCCTGATCTTTAAATGTCCAACTGCCACAGTGCTGCACAGCTGTACCTGTAGCTGGGAAGATCACCATTGCTCTGCTGTCTCTGCTGTGCCCTAGCTTGAAAGCATGTGTAAGGCTGTGCCTTGGGTATATTTGGTTCGACTATATACCTGAAAAATACCTTATCAGTATTTTTCTGTATATTTGGGTATTAGGAGCAGTATTCTGGATTCTTTGGAGTACCAGTATCCAGGTCCTGTATATTTTTTGGAATATCTGGGTCCAACATTTTATGGATCCCAAATCTTTCCCCCCTGAATCAGGTTTCTCAGGCAACAGGAGGGCAGGAGGGAGGGAGGCATCTCTCTTGGTCCAGGGAAAGAGGCTGATGGCCAGTGTTGAGTCTTGCCCAGCCCAGGGAAGGAGGCTCCCATCTGGCATAAGTCTCACTTGGCCTGGGGAAGGCATCTCCTGGCCAGCATGAGCCTCACCCAGCCCAGGGAAGACTGCTCCCAGCCTGGGCAAGCCAGGTGCAAGATCCAAAAGAGCTGTGGGCCTGACTGGCCTCTTGCCCCTCCTTTCTTTTCTCTCTCCTTTGTGGGGTTGGAGCTCTTTTCCTATAAGTAGGATGGCTAGGAGCACCTTTTTCAGGGGCCCATAGAACTGAACTCCTTGATCCAATTCACTTGGTACATGGTGGGTCTTTAGTGAACTGGCAGCACTAGATTTTCTGCAATTTTTATGTCATTTGGTTGAGCCAGCCCCAGTCCCCTGAAATGTCCTTTGTTGGGAATAATGGATAGAAAACAATAAATAAATAATGGAAACCAAATAATTCTGGAATCCCGGGGGGGGGGAGGAACCCTCAGGCACAAATCCCAAAATGGTATCAGGGAACCTGAATATCATTGAGTGCTGCTGTTTATGTCATTCTTGAAGTCTGACTCTGAAAAAATACTGTTTTCAAAGGTTCACACCCCTAAGCATGAGAATAGGCAGGCAATATAGCTCTGCAAATGAACCTTAAACCTGACGGCATAATCAGCTATAGGACGAGATGGGGCTTGTGTGTCTTGAGACGTATTGCTAGTTTCCTAAGATATATGAGAGTGGAAAAAATCATGTGGTGTGGAGCAGCTCAACCATTTGCTTCCTTGATTTCTGCTCAGACATTAATAACACAACTAGAACAGTCTTGTGGGATCATTTGTTAGGTTGTACTTCAGGTGAAGGATCAAATGTTCAAGTGTGGTCCCATCTTTGAGCCCCTGACTGTGGCTTGGAGCAGAATATCATAGCAGCAGAAGACCTACGTACATGACATTTTGATGTACAGGGCCAATGTGCATAGAGGGGGAGCAAGAGCGAACATGTTAGCACACCTGCTTCTGGCTCCATCACTTCTGAAGTGCATATGGGTACCTGCGCAGGCTGTGTCCCTGAGACTGGACACAAAATACAGCAAATCACTGCTGTCAAAGCTGGCAAGATTCTTAAGCACTGAAATATCTACAGTGCACCTCAGACCTTGTCCTTGCTTCTGTAATCACTGGCATCTAATTATTGACATTGATGTATGAAGATGTTTATCCTGACTCTTACATAGACTTGGATCCAGTGGATTGGCTGCAGCAGCAGCTCCTCTCATGGAACAGCTTTTCTATCTGTAGGGGAGGGGAGGGTGGTTGTAACTGATTCCCCACTCCTGCTGCAGACTCCCAGTGTGCTCCCCCTCACTGTTGGGGCATGGGCAAAAAAGGCTGTAGTGGGAGGGCCAAGCCAGAGAAGTTACCTTCCTTTAATGCAACTCCCTTCATGGTGCTTAGAATCTAACCACAATCATGGGAAAGGGAGAAATCTAGAGTTTCTGATAATGGACAGATTCTTCATTACAGGAAGTGTGCCATGGGTGTAGAAACATGAGCTGCTTAAGGTCAACTCTGATACATCTGATAAATATCAGGAATCTTTACAATGAATACAGTTGGTGTTGGTGACTTTTTTATTCTGTGTTTCAGTCTGGATTATTGGGGGGGAGAGCAGAGTACGTGATAGCTCCATGCCATGCTGGAACACATTTCAGCCAGGATCTGTGCATTATGCTTTCTTGCTGTTAGTCAGAGGCCACAGAATGTCCAGCTGGTTTGACTGGCAGTGTTTAACCTTGTGCTGTCTTCAGGCCCGTTGTTGGCCATGTGCCTTCTCCCTCGGTAGCTGGGGTGTGCTTGTCTGATTAAGGGAAAAGGTGTTCGACACGGTTGAATTACTCTTTGTCTGAGACTGTCCTTCGCACATGATAATTTGCAGGCTAGGACTACTCACTAGTAACTTTGCCTTGCTCTCTCTCCCCCCCCCATCTGTGCTCCTTTCCTTGGCCTTGTTTGCATTTTATTAGGCTGACGTGATTCAGCTCTCTTTCTGTTGGTCAGTAGCTATATATATCCATTTGGCTCAGAGCATTATGTTTGGGTGGCATTAACCAAAGAAAGGCCATGTTTTAGCTACTGGGTCTAATAATCTGGGTAGCTTTCTGAAGCTAAGTGACATTTTATATATATGTAAGAAGGTAGCCTGGTACTGTAGTGAGTTATTTTGGTTGTTTAGAAGATGGGCATTTCAAATAATTCAGTTGCAGGCCACTTTCAAATTCATATTATCCAATTAACTGCTCTCAGTTGGGTTCTGAGTACTTCACTGACTGCCCTAAACTCACACGTGGAGTTGCTACATTTCAAGAGCAGCATTTTCCACCGATGGAGCAAGTCCTTTTTGCTTGATGGTTTGAAAACCACCTTCCTGATGACAGGGTATATTGAAAGGTATAAAATTATTATCATTGTAGCTCAAGAAGACTATTATACTGGCCAGTGTGAACTAGATGGAACAGTGAGTTCCAACCTTGTTGAACACTAGCAAGTGCTGTGACAGTCGCCTGGAGTATCTTTTTTCAGAACATAGGCTTGCATATTTGAATGCTGAAATGTTCAAGTTATCTGGCTCTTGGGGTCTGCTTGACAACTGCAGTTCCTTTCTGAGGCTTGGAAACAACAAAGTGGTGGTAACAGGGAACTACAGGAGGGAGAAAAGGAATGACTGGTATAAAAGTAGCAAAAACATACATAGGATAGTTAACATTTCTTATATGCAGTTCTCAGTTATTTTGAACATAATGGGCCATAACAATGGGAATCAAAACCCTTTCACCAAAATTGCTTACTCCATTCCATTCTTGAACTAGCCGAGTTAAAAATGATCCACTATTAAGTTCTCCTTGTACTGTGGGAAGGGGCTTCTTATAAGAACATACCATATTTACTTGAAAGATAGGGTTTTGTTTTCTCATGTCATCAAGAATAGAGTGGACTGTTTTAAATTCACACATCTTACAGTTATATACAGTAAATTAGAGTTATATCTATACTAGGAATAAGGTCCGTTGTGGAAATAAATACAATGAGCTCTAGAAAGAGGCTCTGGGAGAGTTCCAAAGCCTTGGACACTCAGTGTCAATTTGCTGTGGCAACCTCAGCAGGGTATAATGACACAGAGTCCACCATTTTCTCCAGAAGAACTGAACTCTGCTACCTGAAGAGCAGTTGTAATTTTGAGTGATCTCCAGCTCTCACCTGGAGATTGGCGACAATTGTTACTCAGGAGGAAATGACTGGTTTGGAGGGTGAAGTCTATGGCATTGTACCTGTCTGAGGTCCAACCCCTCCTCAAACCCCACCCTCTCCAGGCTCCACCCCTCAAATCCCCAGGAATTGCTCTGCCTGGAGTTGGCAACCCCATCTCCTTCCCAACTAACCATCAACCTACCGTTATCTGCCCCTCTGACTGTAGCTGACTTCTGCCATCCCAGATGAGTTGTAATTCTGAGTAATCTCTACCCCTCACTTGGAGATTGGCAACAGTAGGTCCCCAGGAGGGAATGGCTGATTGGGAGGATGGAGTCTAAGGCATTGTACCTGTCTGAGGTCCCACCCCTCCTCAAACCTCACCCTCTTCAGGTTCCATCCCTCAAATCTCTAGGAATTTCCCATCTGGAGTTGGCAACTCTGTCTCCTTCCCAGCCGAGCATCAACCTACCTTTATTTTCCCCTCACTCTTCAGCTTTCCATTTCCCCCACCCCCTCAGCTGCAGCCTCTACGGTGCTCTGAAACTCTGACTGCCATGTCACATTGGCTGTCATGGGGGGGCATCACAGCAAGGTATAAGGACACAGAGTCCACCATGTTCTCCAGGGGAACTGATCTCTGCCATCTGGAGAGCAGTTGTAATTCTGAGTGATCTCCTGCTCTCAGCTGGAGACTGGCAACAATGGTTTCCCAGGAGGAAAAATGGTCTTTCTCTGCAATGGGGACCAAAGCAGTTTACATCATTCTCCTCTCCGCCTTTTGATTTGCATAACAACCCTGTGAGGTATGTTAGGCTAAAAATCTGTGACTGGTCCAAAATCACCCACTCAGCTTCTACAGCAAAAACCTGGATCTAGCAGACCCTGCTCTGAAGCACTGACTGCAATGCCTAGGGTAGCCAACCTCCAGGGGGAGCCTGAAGATCACCAGGTATCACAACTGAACCCCAGACAACTCCTAACTGGAGCTGGCAATTCTAGTAAGGGCTGGCCCCAATGAGTTCCTCACAAAGGCCTGCACAGGGTTTCCTTCCTTTGTCTGAACCAAGCTTGGTTGCCTACTCTAGTGAAACGGGCTCTAGTTTACAACTAAGCTTTTCACCTCCCACCCTCATTCCATGGGTGTATCTCACTGCCTTTTTAGAAGGACAGTGAGACCCCTCTGGCCAAATCTCCATATTTAGAGGTGGAATCCCCAGTCCTTGGGGAATCCCTGGAAAGTTTTCAACCCAAGGGTCTGGCCTTTCCTTGCTTCCCTGGGCTACCCTTTCCCTTTGGTATTGTGCAGAGTGGGGGAGACTATGTGGTCAGAGCACAACACAGATTATTAGGCCAAATAAACTATTTACACAATTATGGAGCACACACACACTAAATAAATAAGGCACAACTATAGGATTAAGCACACACCATGAACCAACAGGGCATAAATCAACAGGGATTAAACACAATCCTCTTTCCATAGATCTGGAGGTTGTGGGCTCAGGATAGGATCTCTCCTTGAACTGGCTCTGCTTCAGCCTCTCTCTCTCGCCCAAAAAAGCAGGGAAACTTCCATTCATTCCCCAGTCCAGCCGACTGCAGAGTGGCTGAATTTCTGCTGCCTCCCAGGGTTCCCCCACATCTCTGGCTTGTGGCCTAGCTGGAGTCTATGTTGATGCTGGCCTGCCCCTTCGGACGGTCACTCTTTTCCCGCACTTTTTGGCTGTGCTGCAGCTGGGAACTGTAGGTCGGTAGATGAGGAAGCCCCATTTAACCCAGTGAGTGATACTCCTGCAGGCCCCTCTCTAGAACTACAGCTCAATTAAGCCTTCTGGGGGAACATTTTAAACACACAGATGGCAGCCATCTTACAGACACAGGTAATTGCCATTTTGTTATACCTACCAACAGCTACTGAGGGAAAAAGTTAGTCTCACACAGGAGGCAAGCATCTTCGTCAAGAGAGAACGCCATCTGCCAGAAATTCTGACAGGGCACAGAGGCTGAAGGAGTGGGCGGGGAAGAGGAGCAAACCCAGCACCTGGCCAATGGCATGTGAGTATTCTTGAGTGGTGGCTGGACGGGACTCAGGCAATGCAGCCAGTAGCTAGGGACACGTTCTGAGTGACAGATCATTGAGCCAACTGATTTTGGCAGTGTATGGAATGTTCAGGAGAGTCCATGACCAAAACAGAATTATAGAGAGACTAGGGAGCAAAGCCCATTGTGGTGGAAGACAACGGGCCCTAGAAAGGAAGGGAGGGAGGGTGGAAGGGAGAGAGGGTTGGAGAAAGGAAGGAAGGAAGGGAGAGGGGGAAGAGTGAAAGAAAGGAGAGAGGAAGAAAGGAAAGGGGGGAAAGGAAGGGAAGAGGGGCGGAAAAGGGCTTCTCTGGGCCTACTGCCCCCACAGAAGGCCCAGGGGATGGTGTAGGGGGGTAGAAAAGGGCTTCTCTGGGCCTAGTCCCCTCATAGAATGCCCAGGGGATGGGGTGTGGGGGACGTAAAAGGGCTTCGCTGGGCCTAGTCCCCTCATAGAAGGCCCAGGGGATGGGGTGTGGGGGACGTAAAAGGGCTTCTCTGGGCCTAGTCCCCTCATAGAAGGCCCAGGGGATGGGGTGTGGGGGACGGAAAAGGGCTTCTCTGGGCCTAGTCCCCTCATAGAAGGCCCAGGGGATGGGGTGTGGGGGACGGAAAAGGGCTTCTCTGGGCCTAGTCCCCTCATAGAAGGCCCAGGGGATGGGGTGTGGGGGACGGAAAGGGCTTCTCTGGGCCTAGTCCCCTCATAGAAGGCCCAGGGGATGGGGTGTGGGGGACGGAAAAGGGCTTCTCTGGGCCTAGTCCCCTCATAGAAGGCCCAGGGGATGGGGTGGGGACGGAAAAGGCTTTCTGGGCCTAGTCCCCCTAGAAGGCCCAGGGATGGGGTGTGGGGACGGAAAGGGCTTCTCTGGGCCTAGTCCCCTCATAGAAGGCCCAGGGGATGGCGTGTGGGGGACGGAAAAGGCCTTCTCTGGGCCTAGTGCCCCATAGAAGGCCCAGGGGATGTTGTGTGGGGGACGGAAAAGGGCTTCTCTGGGCCTAGTCCCCTCATAGAAGGCCCAGGGGATGGCGTGTGGGGGACGGAAAAGGCCTTCTCTGGGCCTAGTGCCCCATAGAAGGCCCAGGGGATGTTGTGTGGGGGACGGAAAAGGCCTTCTCTGGGCCTAGTCCCCTCATAGAAGGCCCAGGGGATGGGGTGGGGGGGCGGAAAAGGGCTTCTCTCACTTGCCTCAGCCTTGAGGGCCTGTCCCTGCACTCACACTCCAGACGGTCCTCTCCTGTCGGAGGACTGGAGCAGACTGAGCTGAAAACCCTGACTGGGGCTGACGTGGGTGGGACTTTGCGAAGCAGCCAGTCAGCCCTGGCCAGTGTCCTCTGACTGCCAGTTCTTGAGCCGAATCAATTATGGCAAGCATAGAATGTGGTGAAAACAAAATTCAAATATTAATAAGGACAGGATTACAGTATACCTTTTCTGTCTGTTAGAGTTATCGTCTTACATTCAGGGTCATCTTCCTTTCAGATAAAATGGGTATTAAAGTTGTCTTGATGGATCAGCTCAAGTGTACATCTAGTCCATTCAGATGCCTTCGGGTACTGTTGTTATGGGGAGGGGAATTTCTTTTTTGAAATTCACTTCTTTAGATATACTTAGTTCTTCTAATTCACTCTTTTCTCCTTTAAAAATGGGGTTTCTGTTTCATTTTTCTTGGATTTCTCTTTGTGGAGAAATCAGTTGACCTTTTTGTAACTACTGCCCTTGCAACTGTATTATGCTACACACCACAAGGTAGTACTCTAGCAGGAAAATCGGAAGGTTTGGGAAGACATTGCCTGCCTTGGTGCATGTACAGCGTGAGATTTCAAAACCTTCCTGCCCCACATTCCTTAAATTTCTCATTGATCCAAATGTAATTGATTAAAAACGGACTCAGAATTCCTTAAAAAAAAAAAAAGGAAAAAAAGCAATTGTTGGATTTCAGGGAGAAACTGGGCAAAGAGGAAGTAAGGGAATTTCTAACAATCCTATCATCAGAACACTCATTAGCAGGACATGGTATAAATCTCCTGTTGCACTAGATCAGAAGATCTTAAATTGGTAACAGAAACTTTGTAGGGTTGCCAGGTTCCCCCCCCCCGGCCAGTCGCAAGGGATGGGGGTAGGATTGCTGGATCCAGGTTAAGAAATTCCTAGAGATATTTCCTTCATTATGTGTCCCCCCAGAAGTAAACTTATACAAATGGTAACCATATAAACTAAGCCTGTTATTCCTGTTTTGTCCTTGAATTCATTAAACATCTTCATTATGTTGTATACTAATTTACTGTTCATCCTCTACCTATATGTATGGACTGATAACTTCCATTTTGTTGTATCTGAAGAAGTGTGCTTGCAATGAAAGCTTATGCCTTGAATAAACCTTTGCTGGTCTTAAACGTGCCATTGGACTCAAACGTTGTTCTGCTGCTTCAGACCAACACAGCTACCCACCTGAACCATATTTTCAGTGGGCTTAGACTGGAACAACTGCATAAAATTTATGCCATTGGATTCAAGACTGGCCCTGCCATGGAAACCATGCTTTGCTCTGAGCAATTCACTGTTGTATACCCTACCATTCTGTACAGAAGACACAGAGCTTCCTTGCAGTCCTCACTATTCCTGTCATTCCTTCTGACCCCGAGAAACATCATTTACTGGGTTGTGGGAGCTACACAAAGGAATAGCTCTGTGGGTTGGGGGTGAGGACTGGAGTGAAGCCAGATTCTTATCACTCCTTTTCCTGCAAATGTACCTCTGCTGAGGGGCAGGTTTATTTCATCCCCTTTCTTCTACACACACATACATATATCCTGGCTTTTGATAAATATGAGCTGAAGGCAGCTAAAAGCCAGTTCACTAAAACAACAACAAACAATAGTAAAATCTAGCATATTAAAAGAAAAAAGAAAAACCACTCCAGTGTAGCAGCCTATCTCAATGGCTGCTTTCAGCATAAGCATAATAAAACATGTAAGTCATTTTGCAAAATAAAACTGAAATAAATGCCAATGGTTGCTGAGGCTGGAGAGATCCTATCTTCCTGAGTGATTATGATAGACCCCTGGAAGTACAGAAGGCACCTTTATGGTACCCATTTATATGGCACAAAGCCTCAGAATGCAGTGGTATAGTATACTGTGCAATTCAAAGGCAGTACCACTGAAGAATGTGGAGTCTGAGTAACAACTGCTACTGTGGCATAGTAAGTCATAGACAAAAGAAATGGCCCTAAGTCTTGTGACCAGGCTGGTAGCTACGGTGGGGCTTTTGGGGGCTGCGCCCCCCCCCTTTTTTCAAGGAACAGCCACACAAGAATTTCTTCTGTAAATTCTTTTTTCAATCATTTTAAAACTTTTTAAAGGTATGTGCTCCTTTTAAGCAGATTGGGGCACTGTAGTTGACTAATTTGCACACTGAGCAAGGGGGTTGGAGTAGGTGACCTCTAGGATCCCTTCTAACTCTATGTCAAGAAACTGGTCTTCTTTAAGTGAGTTTTCTGCCTAAGTGTTAGCTTTCTTGACTATAGAAGTCATCACCCCCACCTGCTGGCTTGTTAATCAGAATTGTTGCTTAGGCTGGCAGAAGTGATTAACTTGCAGCCTCTGAGAACTGTCATTTAAAGTGGTTGACAGCTTGTAATTTAGAGATCTATCCTGGTAACAGCTTTCTATTGGCTAAATGGCTTTTCTTTCTGCACTGAGAACCTCTGCCCCACCAGGAAAATAATTACCCCAGAAGCCACAAAATCCTGGCTACGGGCCTGCTTGTGACCATCAAAATGGCTGACTTCCATCATGCATGTACTTCTCCTTCTCCCAGCAATTTCCCCTCATTCTTTCTTAACTTATTGACATTTAAGAAGCTAAAGTCAAAGCTGTTCCTTGCTGTGAGAGTCTCCAGGGAGCAGCAGTGAGGCGGAACTGTCAAGTCTGAGTTGGGCAGAAAATGAAGTGAGGAGAATGAGAGACAACACACAGTGTGGGCACCACTGCCTCTGAGTGTTGCATTCACATTTCCTGTATAAAGTAAATAAAGGAGAAAAAGAAGGGCAATCATTTTGTGGAAAGGAGAGGCAAAGACTGGTGATGAGGATTACTTCTCTTGTAGAAAGGAACAAACTGACTGGACATCACAGAAACCAGGTTTCAGGCTTCCACTTGAGAAATATAGCTGTTGCAACAGTAATATGATTCCAATAATAATACCAGTCATTATAAGTTTAAACACACTACTGGGGTGGGAAAAGCCAGGGGCATAACAAAACAATATTAAACAGCCATCATGTACTCTAAAAAAAACCCATAAAACAGACCTCAGACCAGAAAGAAAATGTAAATCAGCTAAAAAAGACAGAATGCTGGGTAAAAAAGAAGAATTTTGGCCTGTTGCATAAAAGACAGGATGGTAGGCACTGCCAGGCAAGCCTCAAGTGGGGGGGCAGCCATTGTCATTCTCCCCACAATAGTCATTGGAGTCATTGACTCCATTCTCCCCATAAAGTTTCTCCAGTTTAAATGGAGGGGCTGTGGTAGAACTTTTGCTGTGGTAGAAAAAGCAGTGCTGGAGTGCTGTGATATGCGCACCTGCTTTTTTTCCTGACCAGAGCTCACAAATGGAGACTCTTCAGATTATGAGAAATGACAGTGCTGGGAAATTAGCTTCATTTCCATAGAACAATGGCACTGATCCCGATTCCCACCCCACACAGCTGCTTTATTTGGGGGGGTTGCATTTGTGTGTGTGTGTGTGTGCCTGGAAGTCATGGCACACACTCTTAATGGGTCAAGGAGAACATTCAGAGAATATCCTGCCTCTGCATCCCAGCCTGGTATTCTTTGGAGGTCTCCCACCCAAATACTTGGCAGAGTCGGCCCTGCTTAGTTTCTGAGATCTGATGAGATTAGGCTTGCCTGGACTATCCAGGTCAGGGTCACAAAGCTGCTTTTAAAGGTCAAATTACACAAATAAAATTCCAATCTCAGAAATCCAGCACCAAATATAATTTGGCAGTTAGTTTTCTTCTGTAAACACCTGGGGTGCAGAATGGGGCCCTTTTTCTAGGTGGGATGGTTTGTTCGTATGTTATTTGCCCTCCCCTTCCACATAAGTACTGAAAGACCAGGAGTGGCCATTCATCAACACCTATTTTCTCTCCAATCTTATCTCCTCTTCGATATCCAGAAGTAAGGAAGATCCTGCATTGAGATACTCCTGGTTTGAACATCAGCACATGACTTTCTCTGTGTAGTGCAAGAGGTAATGGAGGAAGCTCAAAAGTCCAAGGTCTCCTTTGGATATTACCACATATGGACAGTAGCATCAACCAGGGCACAATGTGAGAATGTTGCCACTAAAGCTATCATAATAGATGACCTACAGGATAAGTCTTAAGTGTCCATGTGCAACATCCTGTCTCTTTCAGTGACCACCAAGATGTCCCCAGGAAGCTCAGAAATAGGACAAGAAGACAATAATTTTTCCCTGTTTGCTGTCCAGCAACTGATATTTAAACTATTTAGTGCCTCTGAGCCTGGAGTTCCCATTTCACTGTTATATTTAAATGCCATTGATAAACCTGTCCCCCATCGCTAGTCTTTTTTGAAAGCCATCTAAACTGGTGGCCATCACCACATTGTGACAGTGAGTGTCTTATGCTAATTATCTGTAGTTCCAATACTATGATAGAGGGAGAAAGAAAAACCCTTTGAATTCTATTTATTTAATTTATTTATTTAGTTAATTTATACCCCGCCCTCCCCACTTTACAGCAGGCTCAGGGCAGCTTACACTAGTTAATGCAATACAATTAAAATTGCATAAAATCATCTAAAACAATTCAGTTACAAACAGTCATAATTTATAAAGTGCTGCGTGACAGTAATTAATTGTTATAAGATGGGACACCTAAGAGGGTACCCAAGGTCTCGCTATCATTCTGCTCATGATCTTCCTTTTTTTTTTTTTTTGTAAAACTCTCTTAAAGAAGAGAGAATTTTATTCTTTTTATAAGAAAAGGGAAGGGTAGACAGATGGAAAAAGAGAAAGATGGAGTGAAAATTTTTTCTGTTACTGAGAGTTAGTTTAGGTTAATAACCAATACCAATTTTGGTATCCATCATGGTTAGAAGATCTTCTTTTTCACCATCGCAAAGTCCAAAGTCACTCTGTTAATGCAGTTAGTAAAGTCCATTGGGGTTAGTAATTAAACAGCTCCTTCCAGATGCTACACGAACAGTCCTCAAAGTATCTTCTTTTTAATTTTCTTCCAGTTATGGATTGAGTCCATTTTAACTTTGAAGTCTTCCGTTCCATCACCACTTTCCCCTGGGCTGCTGTCTTCTTCACTTTTCCCAGTTTTGAATGCTGCATCCTCCTCCCTGCTGGCGTGTCTCTTCAGAAGTTTCCGTATTTTGAAGATGAAATCCATCTTCTTTCTTTTCCCTTTTTCCTTAAACTTCTGGCCTTCAAGTTTCCAGGGCTCCATAAACTCTTCAGATGAAATTAGATCTCCAGTTTGTCGCCTGCTATGCTTGACATCCCCTTCTACTGGCAGAGTATTTTCTTTTATAAAAGCGGAATAGGCTTTGGGAGCCTTATCCACCTCTTCTTTTAACTTTATCGCTTCACTGCCAGTTAGGGGTGCCAAGACATTTGTCAAGGTAAATCCGAGATCTTCTTTCTCTTCTTCTTTAACGCCCTGGAAACCTAGAATCAAATTCAATTTCTCTTCGATCTCCATCATCTTTCTAGTTGTTTCCGATATCTGTTTCTGTCGACTGATGAGAACACTTTCCATTTTGAACAGAGTTTCGTTGATTTTCTGCAATTGTTCCAGCAGGGGGCACAGCGTCTCCTTTTCCTGTTGATTGACAGCAAGCTCTTGGGGGGGCTGTCTGGACCGGAAGTCCCTCCTCTCTTCTCTTCCGGTGTCTGCAGGACTTTTTCCATTATCGACATTTTGTTTTTTTGTTTACTTTTAAAAAGTTCGTGCCGCATCCCCCAGGAAGCTAAGATGATCGATCTTCCATGCAACCCCAACGATACTTTCACCAACACTTTGTTTTCTCTCTGCCCCCCTTCGCGCTCCCTTTGTAGATCTTGCTTCTCAAAGGGGGTGGGAATTCCTCCCTCCTCCCAACGCTTATACGCATGCAGGGGGGCTCTGATTTACGCTTCAAAATAGATCTTCAACTCATGATTCGATGCCACTTCTTCTTTTTATGTTAGACCATGGCGCTGTCTTCACTCCTGGAAATCGGTGGCGCCGCTAAGTCCCATTACGGGCATGCCGCAGCGGGGCCGATTGGGGCGGGGAGAAAGCCTCAATTTCCCGGCTGTCTGCCGGCAAAGAGGCTACTCCCCAAGCGCCCCCGGTTCGGAGCCTTTACCTAAGGCTCACTAGGGTCTTTCGCACATGCGAAGACCCCCCCTAACTGCGCGTGGGCTAACCGCCTCCGGGAGCGTCCCGAGAAGCGGCCGCCATTCGCGACGCCGAAACCGAAACCCCCTGCTCATGATCTTCCTGATGGGTGGCTCAGGCTAGGTGTCAGGACCCAAGAGCCAGGGCTATCATTAAAGCTGTTAACATGATGACAGCTCCTAATTAAAAGCCTGGTGGAAGAGCTCTGTCTTGCAGGCCCTGCAGAACTGTAAAAGATCCCGCAGGGCCCTGATCTCTTCCAGGAGCTCATTCCACCAGTGTGGATCCACCACTGAAAAGGCCCTGGCCCTGGTAATAGCAAGCCTGGCATCTTTGGGCCCTAGGAGGGTCAATCGGTTTTGTGACCCCAACTGTAGTGCTCTCTGGTGTAGATATGGGGAAAGGCAGTCCGTCAGGTAGGTCAGACCCTGACCATATAGGGTTTTAAAGGTAAGAACCAGCACCTTGAAGCAAATTCGGTATGCTATTGGGAGCCAGTGCAGTGTCTTTAGCACAGGCTGGATGTGCTCCCACCTGGGGAGACCCATCAGAAGCCTGGCCGCAGCATTCTGCACTAGCTGCAGCTTCTGAATTTGCGACAAGGGCAGTCCCATGTAGAGAGTGTTACAGTAGTCCAGTCTCAAAGTGACCATCACATGAATCACTGTTGCCAAGTCTTTGCAGTCGAGGAAGGGAACCACCTGCCTAATCAACTGAAGGTGGTAAAAGGCCAACTTAGCAGTGGCTGCTCCCTGGGCCTCCATTGATAAGGAAGCATCCAGGAGCACTCCCAAACTCCTCACCTCCAGTGCTGGCACCAATGGCGCCCCATCGAAGGTTGGGAGTGGGATCCCTACCCCTGCACCGTCCCAACTCAGACACAGGAGCTCCATCTTTATCTGATTCAGTTTCAGCCAGCTTAGCCTAAGCCAACCAGCCATGACTTGTAATGCCCAGTCCAGGTCTTCCAGTCTGGAAGCCCACCCAACATCAGATAGAGCTGGGTGTCATCAGCGTACTGGTGACACCCCAGCCCATGCCTCCGGGCAATCTGGGCAAGGGGGCACATATAGATGTTAAACAGCATCGGGGAAAGCACAGCCCCTTGAAGCACTCCACAGTCCAGTGGGTGCCTCCTGGACTGCTATTCCCCTAGTGCCACCCTTTGTCCCCGATCATGGAGAAAGGAAGCGAGCCATTGCAAGGCAAGCCCCTAGATTCCAATGTTGGCAAGGTGGTGGGTCAGTAGCTGATGGTCGACCATGTCAAATGCTGCCAACAGGTCCAATAACATCAGCACTGCCGATCTGCCCCAATCCAGATGCCTTCAGAAGTCATCTGTGAGGGTGACCAGTGCCATCTTCATACCATTCATAATTTTATAAACTGCCTTGTAGCATATGTAATGTTGTAACACTCTCATTACCCCTGTAGCTCTCTTGTTTTCTTAAACTGAAAGCTCCAAACTCTTCAGCCTTTCCTCCAAGAGAAGGTGGACTGGCCCCTTGATTGTATTGACCACCTTTTTCTGCCTCTGCTCCAGCTGTATGATATCCATTCTGAGATAGGGTGATAAAAACTGCATGCTGGCTTCCAAATACAGCCACAGCATAAAATCTGAGCATATTTTAGTGTATGATCATTGTATTCTGTAGACTGGCCCTGCAGAGTGCAATGCCAATTCTGTAGCTGACTGCTCTTCAAAGCACAAAAGGAATCCATATGTTAACAGGAGGTAAGTAGGATATATCTCAAAGAAAGAACATTTTTATTGAGAGGTCCCTGATGTGGCTGGCTCCTTTTCTCTAAATGTGGTCTTCTCTAAAATAGCTAGCTGGAGAGAGAAGAAGAAGAAGAGAAGATTGGATTTATACCCCGCCCTTCACTACCCAAAGGAGTCTCAAAGCAGCTTACAAATTCCTTTCCCTTCCCCTCCTCACAACAGACACCCTGTGAGGTAGATGGGGCTGAGAGAGCTCTGACAGAAACTGCTCTTTTTCAAGAACAGCTGTGCCAGAACTATGGCTTGCCCAAGGTCATCCAGCAGGTGCAAGTGGAGGAGTGGGGAATCAAACCCGATTCTCGCAGATTAGAGTCCGCTCACTTAACCGCTGCACCAAACTATATTTTTCAGTTGATACTGAAATGAAGCTTGGCCATATCCATCCATTCATTCATCTGTCTATCTATCATCTATCAGACCAGGAGGCACCCCAAATCTACTGTGTTGGTTGAGGGGGCTTTTTAGACTGAACAGAAGGATGAGGCTAGAGGCCAGAGGCCCTTTTTCATCTCCTAAGATATATTTAGGCTTTCCAGTGGCAAGCAGGCAAATCTGATTTTTTGGGTTGCATAGGACTAGGCAGACCCCTTCCAGTTCTTTGCAGAATACCTCTTTGGGAAGCACTGCAAGGCCTACATGTTTGGACAGGCTTTAGTGTCTCAGGGTTGCATCAACAGAAGTTCAGTATGTGTGAGTGTTTCATGTGAGGTGATTAAACGATGTACTGTTAATGTTCATTTGGGCAATGGCCCATCCAGTCCAACACTCTTTGTCACACAGTGACCAAAAATACCAGGTGCCACCAGGAGGTCCACCAGTGGGGCCAGGACACTAGAAGCCCTCCCACTATTGACCCCCACAAGCACCAAGAACACAGAGCATCACTTGCTCCAGAGTCCTTATCTATACCTTGTGGCTAATAACCACCAATGGACCTCTGCTCCATATGCTTATCTAATTCACTCTTGAAACAGTCCATGCTTGGAGCTGTCACCACCTCCTGCGGCAGTGAATTCCATGTGTTAATCACTCTTTGGGTGAAGAAGTGCTTTCTTTTATCCGTTCTAACCTGACCGCTCAGCAACTTCATTAATAATATATTTGCTGTCTCTCCAGGAGGTGAAATGTGGATGTTTTATTGAGCCCTATCAAGCTTTTGTCTACTACACTAGTCAGAGGGTGAGAAAATCTGGTTATCATTTGGATTTCTACCTAGTGCTGAAATTTCCTGTAGTCCATTTGCTAGCCTGTTAGATTGTCTGCTCCTTTGGGCTTCTTGTTCCTATGTGTTTGCTTCAGAATGGGTACAATCAAAGCTACAGTGACTCAATTGGGCAACAGAGTTAAATAACAGATTATAAATAATAGACTTGTGCAACAGCACAATAGTTACAGCAGCTGCTGGTAGAAGGGGTGATGGAGGCCAGGAGAAAGAAAGAGATGCCTGGATTAAAAAAAAATACATATCTCTCCTTCCAATAAAAGAGTGAATTATATAGTGGGATCAATTAGCTGGTATTTTCTTTTGCTGTCTTTTTCAGTGCTCTTCCCCCCTTTTTCCAGTTGCTGTGTCCCTAGGTTAAATTGTCTGCGAGTAGGCAAGTATAGGCTGGCTGTTATCTCTTAAGCCTCTTAATGCATTTATTCCTTTCCTCTGTGCTGCTAATGGATTCATTATTTGGACTGAGAGATAATAGGTGCTCCTGATGTTCCCCTAGCCAAGGCCTGCTTTCTCATCTGGAAGAAGTGTTTACCCAAAAGCTGCCCACATGAGAGTCCAGTAGAGTGTGTGTGTGTGTGTGTGTGTGTGTGTGTGTGTGTGTGAGAGAGAGAGAGAGAGAGAGAGAGAGAGAGAGAGAGAGAGAGAGAGAGAGAGAGAGAGAGAGAGAAAGGTGTAGGGGATCTGAGGTAAAGTATTCGAGGAAGTGTGGATAAGGTCAAATAGATGAATTAGCTTAAAAAAACCTAACTAAAAAGCCAAATTCTGATAGCCAACCTGTATTCTTTCTTGCATAGAATACATTCACCCCACCCCAGTGACTTTTCAAAGAAGCGTGTGTGTAAATTAATGTCATTAAGTGAAGCATGCGAAAGCTTGTCTCGACACTATACTGATTGTGAATTAGTGCAGAAGAAATCAGAGAGATGCAAACTGCAAGATGCTCTTTGGATTGGGGCTCATTTTCCATTATCCTCCTTGCTGTTAACTCCTTCCTTGCTGCTGTTAACATGATGCTGAAATTCACCAGCCAAGCCAAAACATGGCCAGAAGAATGTGACATGGATTTCAGCAAGGTGGACACAGGGACAAAACTGAACATGAACAACTGAAGCTGTCTGAGAAACTTCAGAGAAAGCACCATTATTTTTATTTCTATGGCAAGGAAAGAGAATGTAAAGACAATGATGTCAACTAAGTTCTAAGTTTGTGTAGGAGAATTTCCGGTGAATTGTCCCCTAGTGTGTTTGGAGGATGCTAAGAAATGAATAGCTGCTTTCTTCCTGTAAGCTCCATTCTAATACTCAGTACAGTGCAGTACCTATTGTACAGCTTATTTACTTTGCGAACATGCTCCCCCCCCAGATTTTGCTTAATTCCAGCTAACACAGATAGATGAGGCATTGTGGGGGAAAATGCTTTTGCACTGGGCCATGGCTAAATTGTCTTAACAGAGGCATCTCATCCCAATTAAGGAGAATTAATGTCTGTTTTATGCCGTGGTCACTGCCATTTGAGCCTCATTGGCTTGTGCTGAGTCTTGGCAGAAGGTACCAAACACTGTTGTTTGCTTGATGAAACCATACCTTAATGAAATGGAATACAAACTAAGCCATTGTTAGACTGTAATGCAGGATTTCACTAGCTATTTTTCCCCTTTAAAAATACTACTACTACTACTACTTCTACTACTTCTACCACCACCACCCATCTTGTCAGGCTGCCCTTTCCTGCAAGCAGGGCTCAGAGTGGCTTGTATAAAAAACCAAACATAATGATATTCCATTTAGTGGCATTAAAAACTACTAAAACAATATATTTCAAACAATACGACTTCAGCATCCAAGATGGTGAAAAAAAAATTCCCCATCAAGCCCCTGAAGTGAAGGGTATGACAGCTGTCACTGTCCTCAACCAAAGGCTTGGTAGAACATCTCTGCCTTGCAGGCTGTACGGAAAGGTAGTAAATACCATAGGGCCTGAATATTTTCTGGTAAAGAGTTCCACCAGGCAGGGGCCTTGAAGATCAACACCAAAAACTTGAGCCGGATCCGATGTGCCACTGGAAGCCAATGAAGCTCATGGCAGGAAAGGTTGAATATGTGCCATCTGCGGGGTACCAGTAAGGACTTGTGCAGCTGTGTTCTGGATCAGTTGGAGCTTCTGGATCAGATGCAAGGGTAGACCTGTATAGAGTGAATTACAGTAGTCCATCCTGGAGGTGACCGTTGCATGGATTACTGTGGCTAGGTCAGGGCAAGACAGGTAGGGAGCCAGCTGCCTGACCTGGCACAGTTGGAAAAATGCCAGCTTGGCAACCCTTGTGACCTGGGCCTCCACAGATAAAGTGGAGTCAAGAATCACGCCCAGACTCTTGATAGTTGGAGCTGGTGATAGGTCATACCATCAAGAGTCAGAAGCTGACAGCCCAACCTCAGCTCACCAGCCAGAGAGCCTCCATCTTACCCAGATTCAGCTTCAATATCAGGTTATTAATATTAGTACCTACAGACACAGTGGCAGAATTCCTTACTGGATGGTGAATCATTAGTGTTAAAATCTCCAAGCAAGATGTGGTTGGGCAGTTGTAAATCATGTGACTGCTCTCTTTGGCAGTGTCTGAGATCACTTTAGAAACCCAAGAAATTGATAGGGGAAGGGGTGCAAGTACAACACAATGGCCTGTGCTGTAATTCAGTGCTGAGACAATTGAAGCAATTGTGCTTCTTGCAGTGTTTGATCACAATGTTGTCCTGCTATAATGTTCAAACCATTATGACGTGAAGTTGGCAAGGGGATTTCCTCCAAGAGTAGGACTCCACACAAAAGGGAAGGGGGGAAATTTGTCAGTTTCCCCTTAAAATATGTACTGTGTACATACTTGGCTCTGGAGCTGCTGTTCCTGTACTGCTTTTAATAGGCACCCCTGGCCCCAAACCCTCTTCTTTCTTTGAGGAGGAATAACAGCCACAATGGTGGCAGCAGGTTCCCTTTATGAGGAAAACGGTGGTCACCCAGCAGTTATACTGATAGGCACCCTAATGGAAGTAGTAGTACAGCTATCCCTTACTGAAGAAGGTGATTTGTCACATAGGTACTATGCATTAGGCAGTTCACATTTGTAGAGTATTTGTTTTTAACAAAATTTGTTTTGGTTTTTTTTCTTGTTGTCTTGAAGCACCTTTTGCTTCCTGGAGATCACCCTCCTGATGTCTTTATTCAGACATTTTGACATGCTGAATCATCATTCTTTGTAAATTGGGCAATTGATCATTTTTCAGCCAATTTACAGATGCTCAGGCACCTGCTAGTTTGTCATGTATCCTGATTGCCAGTTGTGAGGAGGAAACTGACCATTCGGTGAGGTATTCATTTGCTTTGCGTAATAACACAGTTTTCGCGTACATACTAGAAAGCATAGTGCCAGCTGTCAGCCTCCATCTAAATGTCTTGCTGTAGTCACCATTTTAAAAAATTGAACTTGGCACTATTATGCCATTACACTGTTTTCTACCAACAGGTGATTTTCCAGATCAGCTTAAACAAAAGAAATAATGTGTACTTTCTTAACATAAGTATTCAGAGGTACAAGCACTATTAGGCCACCAGTCACAGTGCGTTTTGACAGGCACATAGTTAAAAGAAAAACATCCCTTTTGAATTGAGAGTTACTATTTAAGTGTCTCTATGTGCCTTCAGTGTTTGGTCATTATGATCATTAATCTGCATCAGCCAGCAGTTCAGAAGTTAACAATAGGAAATTTAAGAACTGAAGGTGCAATAACTTGGCCTTGTAGACTAGACTGCCACTGTACAGGCTCAAAGCTGCTCGTTGAGAACTTTAATAGCAATTATCTAGGTGATTCAACAGGTGTTCACTGTACACCTGATTGTGGGAGCTGATCAAAATAAACTTGTGTGGCAATCTTGCTAATGTTGAACTTTGCAGCATGTCTAGATATTAGATGGTCCCGTGACTGTGCTTAGAAAATTGGTAGTTTTGCTGATGTTTAGGGATCTTAGATGTATTTGGGTAAAGCCAGCTTGCCCGGCAAGGCAGGATAGAAAATCAATCAATCAATCAATCAATCAATCAATCAATCAATAAAGTCCAAATATCTTAGTGAACTGGAGTCTTTATTCTGCCAAACACAACGTTCTCTCTCTGTTTCCCTCAGCATTGTTGAATTGAAAGATATTATACTTAGCCAGTCACAAAAACCACCAAGCCAAAGAGTCTTCCTGCCCATAAGATTCAGTTTTAATGGACTACCAAAAGGTATATTTCAGATGCTGGGGAGTTGCAGGGTAGTTCTACAGCGCAGAGCAATCCACTGTCACACTCTTTTTACCTTTGCAATCCTCCTCCATGCTGTTTTTCTGATAAAAATAATTTCCCCAACATCAAGGTGCTTTTTGCCTCATGTAGGAAATGATATGGGTACCTGTACCTTTTCCTTGAGGGGAAACTTTTAACGAAAAATGTCCATAAGAGGAAAGTGTCTAGATGCCTCTATTTTCCTGTCTCCCCCTTTAGATTGCAACATGTGTGGCTGAATTCCTAAAAGCAACCAACCAAACAAATATTAGAGGCAAATTATAGGCCATTGGATATCATGCATAAGTAGACTGGTCCTCAGATCTGATCGTGTGGGCTATAGACAAGGGCCTTTGCATAATTTCGCCCTGTGCCTTCACTTTGTCTTTGCCTCACTGCTTTATAGAAGCCAGGTCTGAAGAAGATGTTTTAGCTGCTAGAGGAAATTCTTTCCCTTTACCAAGTGCAATGGCCTAGCCCTCTGCTGAATCTGGCACCTTTATTCTTATTTTTAGCTATTTTCAACCTGTTGTACTCTTGCCAGATTTGCTGCAATCATAGTCAGTGTGATGGGTGATTAATTCATGAGGTCTGGGTACCTGGAATTTTACACAATTGCTAAATGTAGTAGTGCTATGCTCACAACTATGTTTTTTGTGTGTGCAAAGGCTCTAGTTTCAGAGGTTTCATCCTTTCCCAGCCATGTTTTACCTCCTTGCCTACATCACCACACCAAATAAATTGTACTGACAGACAAAGGCAGGATTATGAAGAAGAGATTTGCAAGACAACGGGATTACAGGAGCTAAAACAAGCAAACATCGGGATTAGGTTTGGGAAGTGGGGAGGATGAGGTGCAGGCAATAGTAGATAACATGGGAGTGGTAAATAGTGTGGTGCTTGTGTGTGCAGGGTTGGAAGTTGTAGGAAAAGGAGATTTAATATGTTTTAGGAAACAAATGCACAGACCAGTCAGAGATTAAAGTTGCTGGTATATCACAACCCCCAAGGAAAACAGCCTGAAATATGGTGGATTTGCAGCTTTAATTTCAGGGTTTTGGTGTGTGGGGGGGAGGGGCGTTGCTTGCTGGATTTGAATGGACTGGAGGATGGTAAGCGGGGAGGAAAAAGTCTGTCAAGCCCTGCACTGCCTTGGTGGGGAATTTGTGGAATTGGAGGCAGCAGCTGTCAGCTGATCTGTGCTGGGATCAGCTGTGACCTGATTATTAGTCTCTTAAACCTGCATTATTCCTTTCATTTTCCACCTCATTGACATCCTATAGAGAGAAGAAAGCAGGGTGGAAGGGGTGGTAAAGGAAGGCATTGATACTAGAGTCTCTGTGCCAGTTCAGTCTGGCCTCCGTTATGGTCCGATGAGTACTCTTGATGGACAGCACTACGGGTGGCTGCCTTTTAACCATTTACGTTCGTACCAGCAAAGTAACAAAAATAGCATTTCAGTTTTTTTAAAAATGAAATATACTCAGTAGGGAGCTATATATGTTGTACAGAGGAAATAGAATGACCCCAAAGAGTTCTGTGTAGGCTTGTACTGGAGATGAGTGGGGAGTGGGGAGGAAGTAGAGATATCCATATAGTTATAAAAATGTTGTAATGCTGTCAAGGCCAGCTCTGCCCAAGAGCCAAAAACCTTAGAAATCAAGAGATGCTGGGTCAGTCTAGAAAATCCTGATGAGTAGGATGGAATTGTCCACCTGCACAGAAATTTGGGAGAAAAATATATGAGTGAGGGGGAAGGTTATCCAACTCCTCCCAAAGATTTTCCCGGCTGAAGCCTCTTCCCCTCGCTGCCACTACTTATTCACTAGAGGAACGTTTCTCTCACTTGAAAGCTAGTCGAATCTGACTCTAGGTTGGCGGTGCTCATCTCCATTTCCAAGCCAAAGAGCCGGAGCTGTCCAAAAGACTTTTGTGTGGTCATGTGGCTAGTATGACTAAATGCCAAGGCACACAGAATGCTGTTACCTTCCCACCGAAGCAGTACCTATTTATCTACTTGTAATTTCTTGCTTTCGAACTGCTAGGTTGGCAGGAGCTGGGGCCAGAGACAGGAGCTCACTCCATCACACGGCACTACGGTCTCAAACTGCCAGTCTACAGACCTTCTGGTCTGCAGCTCAGCATCTGCCACCTCTGAGCCATCACAGCTTGCACTAGGGAAATGGCACTGCAATTAAGAAAACTCTGGAGGAGAGGATACACTTTCAGTCAAGATGCAGGATGGGGGCAAATGAAGTTTTACTGAGGGCAACAGTGTAGCTTGATTGGGCCCTGACTATCTGGGGCGACATTTCTGGCTGTCTGATTCTTCTGTTTGAACGCAATTGGGATGAATGCCTACCAGGTGTGTGTGTGGAAGATGGAAGCAGTCTGTCATTTGGGAGTTTTGAGATTTCTGGTTTGCTGCCAAATGCCTTGGGCACTTTAATAAACTACAATTGTAACAAACCACAGTTTGTCATGAGAGCAAAACTAGACATGAATAGAAGAGCCATGTTTGTTTATTCCCTGTCTACTACATTCATGTCTAAAATATGGTTGGTGTTAACTTTTTACAATAAAAGTTGCACACAGTGAGAAGAACTGAAGCATACCTCACTGCTTTATATTGCTTCAAACACTTTCCCCCTAGCCTACTTCACTATAGGAACCCTGAGTATTTATTAATTTATTTCATATATACCCCACCTTTCTTCCCTGTGGGGACCCAAAGTGGTTTCCATTGTTCTGACCTCCTTCACTTTATTCTCACAACAATGATCTTGAGAGGTAGGTTATGCTGAGAGCATGTGACTGGTCCAAACTCACCCAGCAAGCCTCCGTGACAGACTGGATATTGAAACCTGGGTCTCTAATAGCCAATCTCCACTTTTTTGAAAGCCAAACACCAAGAAATTGATGTACAGACTGTTATATGATCGTTGTTTACTCTGTATTTTAGTCTAGATTATCCCTCACCCTCACCCTTTGTAGTTTGTAGCGATAAAAAGCAATTAAAAATGTTTTAAAAAATGAAAGTCTCTTCCAGATCATGGTTTAGCTCTTTAAGCACAACAATGGCTCTTGTGGAGGATATGAAAAAGGTGATTTGAGACAACTCTGTGAGGCAGAGGGGAGACTTTACTTCCCTTCATATGTACATATAATTGTTTTTTTTAATAGAACCCCCCTCATTTTAGACAACAGCAGGACAGACATGTGCAGAGTAAACATGGTAGCCTCCATCAGTCAAGAAGGAGCTTCAACCAATTCCAACTCTCTATCATATTTGTATTTTCAAGCACCTGTTGGTTGTATTCACATTTCACATCCTTAGCATACATTCTAAAAGATTCACACCTCAAAATACAATGTGTGACAAGGTCTCTCTGAAGAAATCCTGTGTGTGAACAAAATCTGCTGGAAAAGTCTCCCCCCAGTCTTCAAACTGAGCTCTCTGTGTCCTCGCTTGTTTTCTGGTCTGTGTATCTCATCAGACAGGAGTGTTGCGACTTGTGACCACTCGAGAAGTCAGTGCCTCTGCTAATGAAAGACCTCACAGAGACAAAGAGATCTCCTGCATTCCCTAATCCAGCCCAAGATGTTGAGACTAGCTGTAAATTGTTGGAATAATTGACCTTCAATCTTTTATAATACTCTGCTGGGGATGAAATACATTTCACATTCTTTTTGGCTGTTTGAAGGCTATTGCAGCCATTCCAAAGCTTCTGCTGACAAACTTTAATCAATAACCTAGTCAGTAGTAAGCCTGAATCTATTGTATCTATTACTCTCCATGGTAGCAGTTTCCTTTTGGCTGTCAGAACAGCCAGAAGTAGAACATTTGGAACTAGATATCTGCAGGTCTTTTACTCCATATTCATTAATCTGGGCTAATTACCACTCCTGCATTTGTGCTCAGTGGTGCAGGCTAGAATCACCATTCCAATAATCAATGTGTGTCCAAAAAAAGGGGGGGGAATAAATCCACAACTGTACTATGCATTGGACATCTCTACAAGTGCAAGCAGCAGGGCTGCTAAAGAGTGCTGGGGTGGGGGGTCATGTAGTAAGAGATCTAAGTAAATACATACCTAGATGTCCAGCTGGCATCTTCAACTAGATTTGGTGAAGATGGAAGCATTGATATTTATTTCCTCTCAAACCCTTGTTCTTTTCACATACTTCTGTGAATATATAGAAGAACATGTTATACTGAAGCATCTGGGTAATGGTGAACTGCTCCTTTTTCTTTTTCACATATAGGTGACTGACAATGGCATGCAATCATGTTTTCTCAAAGATGTGTGCAGCAGTTAAATACAACCCCTCCCCACACACTTGTTCACACCTAGTCCAGAAAGGCATAAGGTACCCTCTGTGTTTGAGCTGGGCACTTCTTTCTCTCTTGTACACTTTGGTCCACCTTCCTCCAAGGATAGAATCATAGAATCATAGAGTTAGAAGGGGCCATATTGTTGTTGTTGTTGTGCAGTCACACAGTCGAGTCCGACTCTTCATGACCCCACAGACCACATCACGCCAGGCCCTCCTGTCTTCCGTTGTGCTCCAGAGTTTGCTTAATTTCATATTCATTGCCTCGATAACACTGTTTAACCATCTCATCCCTTGCCATCCCCTTCTTCTTTGAAGGGGTAATACAGGCTATCTAGTCCAACTCCATGCTCAATGCAGGGTCAGCCTAGAGCATCCCTGACAAGTGTTTGTCAAGCCATTGTTTAAAGATTGTCAGTGAGGGGGAGGTCACCACCTCCTTAGGCAACTGATTAGAGTGGTATACATCATTCCCATTTCCTCATTTCATCCTTGCAATTACCCTGTGAGGCAAGTTGGGCTGAGAGTATGTGACTGGCCCAAGGTCACCTAGCAAGCTTCACAGCAGAGTGGGGATTTGATTCCTGGTCTCCCAGATCCTTGTCCAAAACTCTGTTATCCTGAAGATGATGGTAATGATTGGGCTGGTTCATCTGGGTGTAGGTGGTCCTCTAGGTATGCTGGTCCCAAGTCATAGAGGATTTTAAAGGACAATGCCAGCACTGTGAATTGGACCCAGAAACAAATTGGAAGAAACAACTTTGATATTTTATGTTTTTGAGTTCTATAATATAATACAGACCAAAGTAAGAAAATATTTAGATTTTTAAAAAGTCACATGGACTAGCCATATTTCAACTAAACAGTCTTCCTCAATGATCTCTAAAAATAGTATTAATAAAAGTACATACACATATATAGTGAAATACCAAGAATATAGATACCATAGTTGGACTAAGCCCCTACAGTAGAATACAGCAAAAGTTCAATAGCACCTTAAAGACTAACAAAATCTGTGGCAGGGAATGAGCTTTCATGAGTTACTCCTCACTTCTTTGGATACAGCTACAGTGTGAGTCCATCTATCCTTACATCTTGAAAATGGAGTGATTTCAGATGCTGAATGACAATAGCAGGCAAATGACAATCGCAGGTGAATGACAATAGCAGGCTTGATTGGATTAGGTGTGATGTGCAGAGAGGTAATAGGTGTGGAGAAATCAGCACTGGTAATGAGGCAAGAAAACTAGGTCCAGTCCAGGAGGATGCATTGTCTTGAACTTCATTATCAATTGCAATTCAGCAATCTCTCACTAAAATTCCTTTGTAAGAAAACTGCTATTCTTAGGACAACAGCTGAATGTCCTGGAAGATAACGATGTTCACCCACCGTTTTTTGTTTTTTTTTAATGTTGTGGTTTCTAATGTCAGACAGATGTCCATTTATTCTTTGTTGTAAGGCCTGGCATGTTTGTCAGACTCCTGCAGCAATCAGTTCCCAACAACTTTCTTGCAAAGAAGTGAAGTTTATTGACACATTGAAGTATGCAGATTGTCTTTACGCATCTCGTGTTAGAACTGGCAATAAGCACACAAAGCAAGCAGATATACATGATTCAAGAGGGACCCCCAATGACCTGAAGCCAATCACAGAAAAGATAGAAGCCCACCAAAGCTAATGGGTCCAGTTTTCCAGGAGAAAGCTGGTGCAAGACCCCAAGGCCAAACACTCATGTTACAGAGATAAACACTGAAGTCACAGAGAAAAGAAACCTAACATTCCAGAGGGACCACCCTCACTCCATGGCAGCTAGAGGCCTAGCTGACATATAGAGCATTGCAGACACATGATAACATAAATCACATGAGGATGAGCAGGAATATAGGGTTGCCAGACCCTTTGATGGAGGCAGGGGTCCCCTGCTGCTAGGTCCCACTGCCTCTCTACCAATCAGCTGGCTGGTGGGGGGACTTACCCCCCAAAAGAACAAGGCCCAGTTGATGATGCAGCAATGTGTCTATGTCACTTCTGATGTGAGGTCATCATATTGGAGCAACTCTCTGTTATTTGGGGCAAAAACTCTATGGTAGAAGCCAAATTTAGCATAGAGTTTTTGCCCAAATACCAGAGCATTACCCCAGTGATACTACATGATGATGTCACATTCGGGTCATGTCGGAAGTGACATCGAATGTCCCTGCAATTTTAACTGGGCTTCTCGCCTGCTCCTGGTAAGTCCCCCCACCCCCACAAGTTGCCAGGAGGGACCTGGCAACCCTACAGGAGTATGAACCTGAGATGGTATGGCTGATGTTCCTGGGTCCAATTAAGGTGTTGCCAGGATTTATATGAGAGCCCCTTCAGGCCTTCTTATGAAAAACCACAAGATTCTGTTTCCACTGTATAATATATTGGCAAATTCACTAAAATGCCATCTATGATGGTCGGTGGGCTGTGCTGGCCAAAAGAGAGTTAACAGCTCCATTTTAAACAAATCATTCAAATTAATGAAGGAGGAATTGCCCTGTAGACAATGAGGTTGAATGTGGATATCCAAAGTACTACCAATCCAAAAAAGCCTACATTCAAAATAAATATAGTCTATCTAATCAGGCATAGTGCCTGAGAGTCTTCAGGGACTATGCCTGATAACATTGACTACATTTATTGTGTTGTTTCTTGAATGGGTTCAGAACGGGTAGAATGACCTTGTGATGGAAATCCAGCTAAGATATTATAACTTACTCAAGTGCATTTTTTTTGAATGACCACAGGTTTAAACCTTGTTTTCTTACATCTGAGCTCCAAATTGTAGCCTTTATATCATGCATACCCTCCACTTATTTACAAGGCTACCCACAGAAATTTGAAATTTTGGACAGTTAATAAGCAATGTTGATTTCATTTGAGTCCAACACTACTTTTATTTCAGGGACTGGGGATGCAATAACAAGGAGACACCTGGAGGATAGCTCCAGCAAGAGAGATTGTTAGCTAGTTCGTCCTCACTTAGGTATTCTAATCGGAATGTACAGCATCCCCTAAAGGGTAAATGGTTTGCATGCCAGGAAGTTCCCTTAGTCAGCTCCGTAAGAGGTACTATCTATCACCTTAGAGCTGCAAGCAATGACACCCTCTAATACAACCAGACGGAGCCTCAGGCCAGCGTATACATTTATTATGAAGCACATTAATAAATCATCATAAAAATAAAGCACACTTATTGTCATTAAAAATTAATAGGAGACATTTGTCGTATCGACCCCTCTCTTTTACCATGGCCCGGATACTGTAGTGATAGGCACATTAACTGGAAGGAGTAGAAGAGGAATCGGGCTAACTTGTGGCCTGGTGGCTTAAGGTTTTGAGTGTTTAGAACAGTGGAATGATGTAACAGCTTGAATGATTTGGTATAATTAGGTGTCAAATGAAAACCCTACAAGCTTTTCTGTCTGCAGGGACTCTCTGACCTAGGAGTTACCATTATGTGTATTATTACAGGGCAAGGTGGACAGTTATTTAACTGGATTAAGGCGAAGCACTTTACTGCCTCTGTTATTGTCAGAAAGCAGCATCAGAAGAGCTGGCATTATCTGGCAACCGATTCAGTTGCTATTTTGAGTTGCCAGCGCTCTAGTGCATGGACCACTCAGTCAAGTGCCAGTGAGGTGGTTCTAAAGTGCTGAATCTATGCTCTGGAGACAGTTTTTATTAGGACTGAGCCAAAGCCGGGTTTTGTATCAGTATTCATGAACATTGAAAGTGCTTCCTGTTTTCAACTTCTTTCTTTGCCTACTTTCTTCTTGAGCTCCTTTTCCCCTTTCCACCATTGGATCTAAGTTACAAACATGTAATTCTGGAGGTCTGTGCCTAGAGCTTCAGATATGTTTGGACCTAAAAAGCAGCCTCACAAAGTGCTAAAGTACAGATAGGTTATGGTAGACAATGCCCCCTTCCCCATGTTGTTTCAAACCACAGCAGAGGAAAAAAACCCAGTATGTATGCCAGCATGGTGTAGTGGGTTAAGAGTGACAGACTCTAATCTGAAGAACTGCTTTTGATTCCACACTCCTCCACATGAAGTCTGCTAGATGATCTTGGGTCAGTCACAGTTCTCTCAGAACTCTCTTAGCCCCACCTACCTCACAAGATGCCTATTGTGGCAAGAGGAAGGGAAATGCAATTGTAAGCCGCTTTGAGACTCCTTAAGGTAGAGAAGAGCAGTCTATAAAAACCTACTCTTTTTCTTCTACCCTGTCTTTTTTCCCTACTGGGGCTTAAAGCTGTCAGGAGAGGGGCATTTTTAATCAAGGAAATGGCACAGGAGAAGTGGAAGAGTGTACTTCCTCTGTCCCAGCCTCAATCCATATTCTGATTGCTTCTGCTTGTTAAAATGTATGGAATGCTAGTTACAACTCCAGGGTCAAATGTAGTTTGATTCTGGTTGGCTCTGTGGCACACTATGTGCTTTTTGTTGAAAGAGCCATGGTACTACATCTGATAGGGCATCATTGATGCCCGTAAACAAAATTATATGGGTCACAGCAGCCAAATTGAGAGAAATGGCAGTTCAAGTCATGTAAAGACTGTGAGGGTCAGAAGAACAATATGACACAGAAAAGACTCAGATTCCAGGACAACCAAAGGACACTGAGTTGCTCCAAAAGAAAGAGAATGTTTGTCCAAGGGAAGGGTTATATGGGGTCTTTTTTATTTTTGGCAATTTGTTCAGCCGTGTTTCCAAGTGACTTTATTTTATTTCAGAATTTATATTCTGCTTTTTTGCCCAATCAGAGCCACCAAGGCAGCTAACAATTAAAAGCAGAACATTATCAAACAATCATAAAACCAATTTAAACTGCCAAAATAAAAACACAGGCCCAGCAATTAAAACACAGGGCAGGAAGGAGAGGTCACTGAGGGAGGGCCGGATGAAACTTCACAGCTAGCAGAAGACAGTGATAAAAACACAAATATTCCTGGGAAGGGAGCTCTACAGTTTTGTCAACAGACAGAGAAGGCCCTCTCTTGTGTTGCCACCCATCTAACCTCAGAAGGTGGAGCACCCGAAGCAAGACCTTAAAAGATTACTGTAGTGGTTATGTTAGGTTCATATGGGAGTAGGCAGTCCTTAACGCTACCATGAGAGAATATTTGCACACCCCAGATTTTTTTCCAGCATGCCAGGCTACCATTCTTATAGCTGATGCTATCTATCGTGCAGTTAGTAGATACTATGAAACTTCCATTGGGGGGAAAAGGCTCTTGCAAGTGGAACGAAGGTGTGGTAGATAGTGTGCCAGCTGCTCTGGACTTTTTTCAGCAGTTACCAGTTTGCTGTTATCAGTCCACTGTGTCCCAGTTAGGAGAAGTGAATTGCAGCTTTTCGGGCCATTCTCAGAGGCAAATGGCTATGATTGTCCTTAAGTTGTTACTAGGGTGTGAAAGACACTAGTGATGGGGTGTCCTAGCCAATGCTCCCTCTAAGCTCTGGAGTCTTGTGAGCAAAATTTTCTACTTTGTGAGCTACTGGCATGAAAGTTGCAGAGGGTATCCCTCCATGCATCTGATGAAGAAAACTGTGTTTCTCAAAATCTTATGGTACAATAAAGTTTGTTAGTCTTAAAGGTGCTACTGGGCTTCTTACCATTTTGTGGCATTAAAACTGTGACTGAATGATTAGGCTACTGCATAAATTAGTTTGCTCTGGAGCCATCCTTCCTGAGCTAAGACAAAAATCTGTGAGCTGGATGCTAAAAAACAGTGAGGTAGCTCACACTCTCAGCTTAGAGGGAGCACTGGTCCCAGCTGGTTTTAAAATACCAGGGCCCCCGGTCATACGGGCCAGAAAACGCGGGGGGGGGGAGGCTTGGCAATTCACCCCGGAGCAAAATAAGGCACGGTAGCCCGATCATACGGGCCACCGGGTTGCCACGCTCCAGCTCCAAGTGCTGATCACACCGCGCTGCTGCAGCGTGGCAAAAAAATGGAGCAGCAGACCAAGCAAGCTGCACTGTTGCAAAGTGCACATGTGCCGTTGTGGGGGGGCGGCTCCTGCCAGTGTCTTGCATATGTGCATGCCTCATTCAGCGTTGGTGCGCATCCCATGAAAACTTACAACATCCAGAAACCCCGGAACATGGGCTGGCGTCGGAAGCCGCGGGATACTGGCGCTCCTGCAATCAGACGCCGGCCTTTGCCCCGGGGTTTCTGGAAACTAGTACTTCGACCCTAGTAGTTTTTTACTCCGCATTTTTGGAGGGAAGCCGTGGGTTGGCCACGGGAGTGCTATGCTCGTATGATCATGCACGGAAAGTCTGCAGGGCTCCCGTGCCTTCAGCGGGGCAAATGTTCCGTGTGAACGGGGCCAGGGTTGACCTTTCCTGGTGGCATTCCTAGTTAGATCTCTAGCCACTTGCAAGATGGGCTGTGTATATTTAATGGGTACCTAGTTACAGTACAAAGCTGCTTCTGCCTGGAATTGTTTGGTCCTAGTTTTGTGTAGGTGTTAGTGTATTTCCACCGATGGCTGCTGGTTTTATTAGGACAGGCACCTGAGAGTTGCATGTCTCCCAAAGAATCCAGCTGTGATTTATGAATTGGCTATCAGCAGTTATTATGCCATCCACTGCATGCATCCATTCTAATAAATTTCCTGCATCTTCCTTAGCAGCTTGTTTTACTCTCGTTTATTGATACCATGGTCTTAACAAAAGCAGCACATCAATTATAGTAATTGCATTCTGCAAAGCCAGTCGGGTTTGATGACAAGCTGCGTGAGGCTGGCTGGGGATTACAGGCTATGAGGCGGTCTTGGAGAGAGGAGGGCATAAGTTAAGTTGATACCTAGGTGGATTTCCCCAAGTGCTTGCTAGCCATTTTAAAATGATCTTTACAGAACTGGGGTAGGAGAGGTGTGGTGCAAGGAAGGAGATAAATCTTAATCTAGGCCTAAGGCTTCACATTTAGAAAATATGCACAGTTTAATTAATGCTTTGTTCCATTTAAGTTTTACTTAATTTTCTTAGTATTGCAAACACTAATATCAACAGACTATGTGGTCAGTTGTTTCACACCACGCCCCATGATTAGAACATGGCCAAATTTGGTTATGAATTATGCATCTCATTTGCCCGTTCACTCCCTCCAAATGTTCATGTAAATGGAAATGATAGAATTAAAAGTTACTCTTCTTTCAAATGAAACTGTTCTCACTTAACTACTTAGATACAGCTGTAGAAATATGACATTCTGTGTATGTGTGCAATTGTTTGCTCAGGTCTGGCAAAACAACAGGATTGTGGATCTCCAGCATGGCAAATTCCAGGGACCTGTGGGCATATCTTTGAGCTTCCATAATGTGCTTAGTCTGCCATTAACTATCCTGTTATAGCCATGGAAACGTTAAAGCTGCCACCAAGATCCTGTTGACCCATGAATTGTCTGCTTCTATGTTCTCTTCTATGGCTGCTGAGTCTCCTGGAGAATCCTTTGAGCAATGGCTAATGGCACAGGCTTTGGTCACATTACTGCTGTTCCTTGATTTAGACATAGCTTTTGTCTGAAACAGAAGGGAAGAAAAAAGGCTGGATGATAGGTAAGAGAACAAAGGAAAACAACGCACAAGGGAGAGCTGAATATTCACCTTGGCCTTTGTCTGAAACTGAAGACCAGTTTCAACTTCTACCAAAAAAAATATAAAATCAGATACACCTGTCTAGATTGTGAGATTTTAAAAATTGCCACACATGACTCACTTAATTTGCCACTGAAAGTCACTGGAAAAAGGTCTTTTGCTATTTTTGCATACAAGCTGTCAAAGGCCCACCTTTGTCAAGAGTGTGTCCATGGTTGTGTGGGAAAAGGTTAATTTCCCCATCTAGATTGGACTTGGATGCAGCCACTTGTGACTCCTGAGACTGTCTAACCGCGCAATCGTTCTGTGATTGTGGCAGCTGGAAAAGTGTAGCTGTAATTTCAGAAATGGTGGCTGATTTATTTTTTTAGCCTACTGTTTCACCCAGACCTTTCTCTGCATGACTGTAGCTCAGCAACTGTTTGTGTGGAAGTGAATCTGACTCTGCGAACCAGCCCTGGAACTCTGGAAGATCTATAGTAGGCAGGCATAGTTATTGACCAGTCACTGCCTGCTTTCTTTTGATGCATGGATGCAAGTGAATTTGTTCAGTCTTCCAGATAACAGTGGGACACAGAAGAGGCTAAACTGGGTATGATCAGTTTTCCTAAAATATAAAGGAACACACAACACATTCACCTTAGAACTCTTAATTGGCTTCTTCTAATTAGCCCTGAGTCAAAATAGGTGTGAGAATATATGGGGGATGAAAACATTTAGGGCAAACTTTGATTCATCTTTGTGAAAATGTGCACAACCGCTCACAACTAGTGGATATTATGGGAAGAAAGAACATGCTCTCATTGTGGAGGCAACATGGGTAACACTATGTGATCCCAGACAAGCTACACTTTATTTGAATTTTATTTACTTATTTATAGTCTCTCTTTCCTCATTGAGACTCAAGGTGGGTGTGAATGGTACTTTCTGCTTCACTGACTATGCTAAAGCCTTTGATTGTCTGGATCACAACAAACAATGGCAAGTCCTTAAAGAGATGGGAGTACCAGACCACCTCACATGTCTCTTGAGAAACCTGTATAAGAGTCAAGAAGTGACAGAACCGGATACGGAACAACTGATTGGTTTAGCATCGGACAAGGATGTATATTGTCCCCTTGCTTATTTAATTTATATGCAGAGTACATCATGCGAAACACTGGCCTGGATGAATCACAAACCAGAATTAAGATTGCTGGGAAGAACATCAACAGCCTCAGATATGCAGACGATACCACTCTAATGGCAGAAAGTGAAGAGGACCTAAAGAGCTTCTTGTTCAGGGTGAAAGAGGAGAGTGCAAAAGTTGGCTTGAAACTCAACATCAAAAAAACTAAGATAATGGCATCCAGCCCCGTCACTCCTTGGCAAATAGAAGGGGAAATTGTGGAAGCAGTGACAGACTTCACGTTCCTGGGATCCAAAATCATTGCAGATGGTGATTGCAGCCATGAAATTAAAAGATGCCTGCACCTTGGGAGGAAAGCGATGGCAAATCTAGACAGCATAATAAAAAGTAGAGACATCACCCTGCCAACAAAAGTCCATATGGTCAAAGCAATGGTATTCCCAGTAGTAATGTATGGCTGCAAGAGTTGGACTATAAGGAAGGGTGAGCGCCAAAGAATAGATGCTTTTGAATTATGGTGCTGGAGAAGACTCTTGAGAGTCCCTTGGACTGCAAGGAGATCGAATCAGTCAATCCCAAAAGAAATCAACCCTGACTGTTCCCTGGAAGGCCAGATCCTGAAGCTGAAGCTCAAATACTTTGGCCACCAAATGAGAAGGGAGCACTCACTGGAGAAGACCCTGATGCTGGGAAAGATTGAAGGTCAAAAAAGAAGGAGGCGGCAAAGGATGAGATGGTTAGACAGTGTTATCGAGGCAACGAACATGAAATTAAGCAAACTCCAGAGCATGACGGAAGACAGGAGGGCCTGGCATGATGTGGTCCATGGGGTCACAAAGAGTTGGACTCTACTGTGCAATTGAACAACAACAGTGCAGATGGGTGATATCCATATCAGCTGCTGCACTTAAAAGCACATGTTGTCCATCGGCATTGAATTATTTGTAATGATATGTATACTCAAGTGCACATTCAAAGGGTGCATCTTCAACCATGTTCTGATTCAAGTAGTTAAGGTACTCATGACTAGAGCTATAGGGGGCCAAAAGTCTTCCTAGATAATGCTAGAGGGCCATAAAACACCAATACAGGGAAGCAAGATAGAGAAAAATGACCTAGTTGTCTCGGCAATGGAATACCGACCCTTCTTCCCCCCTCCCCATTCAGAGTGATGACAATGTGAAGGATTTGTTTTTCTTCAGTGATGTCCTCATGTAGCCACATTTGCTTGGCTTTATGCTGCCATGACATCATCATGCGTACAAGGCTTGGTCAGCTGGGATCATAGAGTGAACAAATCTTTTAATGTACATAAAAGAATTTGGCCAAAGTCACAGCAGACCAGGAAAACGATGGCTGTGAAAAATGCATATGAATATGCTGAAATGAATTTAGGTAGGGGAAGGCAGGGAATATTCATGAACATTTCCATACAAATGACAACATTCACAGTGAAAGTCAAACTGCCTAATTCAGTCCAATCATAATTACAATATTCGTGATCTAGTAATCCTTGCTGATCTAGGGGTTGAAAGTAGATTTAACTCAGCCCTCATTTGAGGTTAACAACTGAGTAGCTTTTGCCTTACCTGGCTATAATGTTAAATGCCTAGTCCTTTTATATTTTCAATGAACTATTGACTGAGGCACTTTAAAATAAAAAGTAGAAAACCTATTTTGGACTGAAACCAGTGGGACTTGCTCATGCATAACTGGATGCAAGACTGGCATTGCAATGTCGACTTCAAAAGACTTCATTCTGTGATTGTGGCAAGCGCTCTTTCTTCCTGCAAGTGAGTGAATTAATAATGCTCTTCAAATAGTTCCACTGGGGATTAAAATTCACCCTTTCTCCACCCCGCCTCCTCATCCCTGGATTATTTCTGTTTCTTTTTGAGAAACGATCGCTTAGTACAAGGGCAATATGTTGATTTCCCCTTTATGGTTATTGCATTTTCTGTTCCTAAATCAGGAATTAATTTGGCTTTACTGGGTCCCTTGGTGCCTCTACATTTAATAGCCAAATATATCTGGGCTGTGTAATCTAGCAAACAGTACCAAATCTAGACAGAAAAGCGATGCAATGGCTATGGCTGTCCCTTATGCCTACAAAGCCTTGTGGGAATTCTTCTCTCCTTTGTGGCCCACTGGCACTTACAGATAAGAATGCTGGCATTGATTAATATCCATAGCAGTTATCACTTTTCTGGGATCTTAAAATCGTAGAACCCCAAGGTTCAGCCCTGTCCAGGTTTTGTGTATTTTGCCAGTGTTACATCCTAAATAGTTTTAAATGTCCCAAGATGTATACCTCTGGGAAGGCATGGAGAGAAATTGATGGGTAACAGTGAACAAGACGCTGAGATGGGATTGAAAACAATTGTACTGCTTACATTGTAGTGCCCAGCCAGTATGCTGGATAAACACTGTCCAGCCCATCTGTTGGGTAAAACCATGTCAGAGCAAAGTGGCACAAGAGAGTAGGCAATACAGATCAATGTATAAAACTATGATCTATTCCAGGCAGGTACCCAGTTTGGAGTACAAAATCCCATGAGGCTTCTTAAACTGGACTCCCCCAACATAGGGATGAATGGATGCTTTTATGGGCAGATTTTTTGCTGTTGAATATGGTGATATTATGTGTGAATGTTATATTGTTTATATATACTTATATGGAATGTATATGTACAATGTAAGTCATTGATATATGTAACGTATGTATAGTATATACGGCTGCCAGCCATTTCACCAGTCCAGGAAGGTGCTACCCATCTCCCTGTTTCCTGGCCATGCAGCCAGGAGAAAGCAGGGTAGGAGAAAGCGGGGTAGGATCATAAAAACATAAGAAAATAAGAGAAGCCAATGTTGAATCAGGCCAATGGCCCATCTAGTCCAACACTCTGTCACACAGCGGCCAAAAATACCAGGTGCCATCAGGAGGTCCAGCAGTGCAGCCAGGACACTAGAAGCCCTCCCACTGCTGCCCCCTCCAGCACCAAGAATAGAGTGCATCACCTGCCCCAGACTTAGAATTCCCATCTATACCCTGTGGCTAATAGCCACTGAGGGACTTCTGCTACATATGTTTATCTAATTCCCTCTTGAAACTGTCCATGTTTGTAGCTGCCACCACCTCCTGTGGCAGTGAATTCCATATGTTAATCACTCTTTGGGTGAAGAAGTATTTCCTTTTATCTGTTCTAACCTGACTGCTCAGCAATTTCATGGAGTGCCCACGAGTTCTTGTATTGTGAAAAAGGGAGAAAAGTACTTCTTTCTCAACCTGCTCAATCCCATTCATAATCTTATAAACTTCGATCATGTCACCCCTCAGCCGTCGTTTCTCCAAGCTGAAGAGCCCCAAGCATTTTAACCTTTCTTCACAGGGAAGGTGTTCCAACCCTTTTATCATTCTAGTTGCCCTTCTCTGCACTTTTTCCAATGCTATAATATCCTTTTTGAGATGTGGTGACCAGAACTGTGCACAGTATTCCAAATGAGGTCGCACCAATAATTTATACAGGGGCATTATGATACTGGCTGATTTGTTTTCAATTCCCTTCCTAATAATCCCCAGCATAGTGTTGGCCTTCTTTATTGCAGCTACACACTGTCTAGACATTTTCAGCGAGTTATCCACTACGACTCCAAGATCTCTCTCTTGGTCCGTCTCTGCCAGTTCAGATCCCATCAACGTGTATTTATATTTAGGATTTTTGGCTCCAATGTGCATCACTTTACACTTGGCCACATTGAACCCCATTTGCCACGTTGACGCCCACTCACCTATCCTCGACAGATCCCTTTGGAGTGCCTCACAATCCTCCCTGGTTTCCACCACCCTGAACAACTTCGTGTCATCTGCAGATTTAGCCACATCACTGCTTACTCCCAATTCCAAATCATTAATAAACAAGTTAAAAAGCATCGGACCGAGTACTGATCCCTGTGGTACCCCACTGCTTACCACCCTCCACTGAGAAAGTTTCCCATTTATACTCACTCTCTGTTTCCTATTTATAAGCCAGTTTTTGATCCACAAGAGGACTTGTCCTTTTATCTCATGACTATTGAGCTTACTTAGGAGCCTTTGATGAGGAACTGTATCAAAAGCTTTCCGGAAGTCAAGGTAAATAATATCTATTGGGTCCCCCTTGTCCACATGTTTGTTCACTCCCTCAAAAAACACTAACAGGTTAGTGAGACAAGATCTTCCCTTACAGAACCCATGCTGAGTCTGCCTCAATAGTTTTTGTTCATCAATGTGCCTACTAATTCTTTCCTTAATAAGTTTCCACCAACTTACCTGGTATCGATGTCAGACTGACTGGCCTGCAATTTCCCGGATCTCCCCTGGAGCCCTTTTTAAAGATGGGAGTGACATTAGCTACCTTCCAGTCCTCAGGAATGGAGGCAGATTTTAAAGAAAGATTACATATTTTTGTCAGGAGATCCACAAGTTCACATTTGACCGAGGCTTCCCATCCCATCTCCCTGTCTCCTGGCTGCACAGCCAGGAGAAAGCGGAGTGGGATTGCTTGGGAAGAGGTTTCCCATCCCATCTAGAGTTGCCATTCCCCAGTTGGGGGTGAGAGATTCCCTGGTTTTGCAGGCTCCTGCCCACCCCTGGCCAGCTGGCTGGTGGGAAGAAATTCCCTCCCCCCAACAGTGACATCACTGGAAATAAATGCAATTGTGCCTACGTCACCTGGAAGTGACATAGTCACATCAGTGACGTTGAGGTGGTGGTGATGCTCTGATGTTTGGGCAAAACTCTATGGTTTGAGGCTGATTTTACCATAGTGTTTTGCCCCCAAGAAACAGAGAGTCACCCGGCACCGATGTGCCTATGTCATTTCTGGGTGATGTAGGCACATCACACAACAATGTTTCCAGATCTCAGAATGCCCCCCCATCCCCCCAGCAGCATTTCCAACAGACCTGGCAACCCTAATCCCATCTCCCTCTCTCCAGGCCATGTAGCCAGGAGAAGGTGGGGTGAGATTGATGCTTCCCAGCCCATCTCGCTGTCTCCTGTACAAGCAAGCCTGAGACAGCTGGGCCAGTGTGGGGAGGCTCTCCATGCCAGCTCAGCCACCTGTGAAGGGGAGATGGGATAGCTGGGAGTCTCCCTGTCTCCTGGTCATGTTGTCCAGTTGTTTTGGGCTCTCTGGCACAGCCCATTTAAAGGGGCTATGCCAGGGAGCCAGAGGCTGCAAGCCATTAAACCCATCCATTTTTCTCCCCCTGCTTCAAAGCAGGGAAAGGGATATAGACAGATTAAATGGCTGCCAGCCATTTAACTCTTTCTGGGCAATCCCTTATTTCTCCAGGCTTTAGCAAGCCATGGTTGGGAGAATGGGGGGATTCAAACTCCCAATTTGGTTTGGGGAATTTTTGTCTCATTTTGGAGTTCAGTTCGGGACAGTTTTAGGTTCTGTATCATATGAGTTCAGTATCATATGAGGCATGTTAACTATCATATGAGGCAGATAAAGTATTTCTTCCCTCTCTGATCTGGGCACCTTTCCTTAGTGGAAGTTGACCATTCTCCTTTATCTCAAATAAAGTGGATGGTGCTGATTCCCCCCCCCCAACCATTATTATCTTTTTAGGTAGAAGACAACAAAGTAAAACAATTTTAGCAGGCATATAACTTGGTAAAGTAGGCGGGCTTTTCTTGCCCTAAGGGTGGAAGTCTAATATCTTCAGTCTCAAGGATGTGTTTGTGGTTATTCAGTAGCTCAGGAAAGGCAAGCTCAGAGATACTCTTTCATTAATTATTATACTTTGCTGTTTTCTTGATGATAATATGTGAAGGTTTGAGGTGCAGTGTAATTGGCACCAGCTTCTATAGGGTCTCTCTTCACATCATGATCCATCTGACTAAGACTAAAGTTCCCTACATGGAGAGAAATGCATTGCAGCAGATTTGTTTGTTTCTGTAGTGTTTCTTCAAGTATCTGAGGGCAGCTTTGGCTTCTACCATAGAGTTTTTTTCCCAAATGCCAGAGTGTCACCCCAATGTCCCAGATGTGATGACATCACTTCTGGGTCATGTGGGCAGTGACATAGACATGTTGCTGCATGTTGGATGGATCTCCCTCTTTTTTGAGGTAAGCCAGCTGATCGGTGATGGGGAGGTGGGACCTGTCAGTGGAGGACCCCTGCCTCCACCAGGGGGTGCGTCTGGCAACCCTATGACATGTGAATCCTACAAGGGAGAACAAAACACTGAAGTGGAGGGGAATGGGTTATATTTGCTCTAAGGAGCTCAGGGCATTGTACATTGTTCTCCCTACCACCATTTTATCCTCATACCAGTCCTGTGAAATATGTTAGGCTAGGAGAGATTGACTGCCCTTAAAGTCATGTAGAGAGGTTCATGGCTGAGTGGAAATTTTGTTCCTAGTCCAGTGTTTCGACCACTACTGGCTCTGTTCTTTAAAAGATCATTTCAGGGACTTGAGAAGGCAGAAAAGCATATTCCTCTTCATCCATTTGTTGTACATAATACTACCTTACAGTTTAAAATCATTATACTTAAAAATAAGCAAATGTTCCAATCAGCATAACCAGGTCTGCAATTTAGCACATCATTTGGGGATCAATTGAAAATGAACTCTTGCATCTCCAACTGAGTACTGTGCAATCTTATCTGTTACCAATCTTGTTGTGTATGATAACGCACAAATAAGTTGAGACTGTGAAGACCAGCCAATCATGTTTGTAAGAAATGGCTCCAGAAGTGCCTTCCTAGGAATCCATACAAGAGGCAAAAAATCTCTTCAATATTTTTGACTTATACAAAGCATTAAGTGGTGGAAAGCTAGTCTCAGTGAGGTTGATAAAAAGGAACACAGGCTGTGGCAAATAAAATGCAAGTCTATGATCAGGCAGGCAAAAAGAGAATATGAGGAGTATATTGCAAAAAACATAAAGACCAACAATAAAACATTCTTCAAATACATTAGAAGCAGGAAACCAGGCAGGGGGGCCCTTGGATGACCAAGGGATAAAAGGAGTAGTGAAGGATGATAGGGAAATGGCTGAGAAGCTGAATGCATTTTTTGCCTCTGTCTTCACTGTGGAGGAAGAGAAATGCTTGCCCACTCCAGAACTGCTGATTTCTGGAGGGGTGTTGAAAGACCTGAGTCAGATTGAGGTGATGAAAGAGGAGGTTCTACGACTGATAGACAGCTTAAAAAACTGATAAATCACCAGGCCCGGATGGCATACATCCGAGAGTTCTGAAAGAACTCATATGTGAATTTGTGGATCTCCTTTCAAAAATATGTAATCTTTCATTAAGATCTACCTCCATTCCTGAGGACTGGAAGGTAGCTAATGTCACTCTCATCTTTAAAAAGGGTTCCAGAGAAGATCCTCATCAAAGGCTCCAAGCAAGCTCAAAAATCACAGGATAAAAGGACAAGTCCTCTTGTGGATCAAAAACTGGTTTATAAATAGAAAACAGAGAGTGAGTATAAATGGGCAATTTTCTCAGTGGAAGGTGGTAAGCAGTAGGATACCACAGGGATCAGTACTCAGTCCAATGCTTTTTAACTTGTTCATTAATGATTTGGAGTTGGGAGTAAGCAGTGAAGTGGCTAAATTTGCAGATGATATGAAGTTGTTCAGGGTGGTGAAAATCAGGGAGGATTGTGAGGCACTCCAAAGTTGAGGATGGGCGAGTGGGCATCAATGTGGCAAATGGGGTTCAATGTGGCCAAGTGCAAGGTGATGCACATTGGAGCCAAAAATCCTAACTATAAATACACATTGATGGGGTCCAAACTGGCAGAGACTGAACAAGAGAGAGATCTGGGAGTCATAGTAGATAACTCACTGAAAATGTCGAGACAGTGTGCGACTGCAATAAAAAAGGCCAGTGCTATGTTGGGGATTATTAGGAAGGGTATTGAAAACAGAGCCAATATCATAATGCCTGTATATAAATCCATGGTGCAACCTCATTTGGAATACTGTGTACAGTTCTGGTCACCACACCTTAAAAAGGATATTATAGCATTGGAAAAAGTACAGAAAAGAGCAACTAGAATGATAAAAGGGTTGGAGAACTTTCCCTGTGAGGAAAGGTTGAGGCGCTTGGGGCTCTTTAGCTTGGCGAAATGATGGCTGAGGAGTGGCATGATGGAGGTTTATAAGATAATGCATGGAATAGAGCAGCTAGAGAAAGAGGTACTTTTCTTCCTTTCTCACAATACAAGAACTCATGGGCACTCAATGAAATTGCTGAGCGGTTGAGTTAGAACAGATAAAAGGAAGTACTACTTCACCCAAAGAGTGATTAACACTTGGAATTCACTGCCACAGGAACAAGGTATAGATACAGCCACAAGGTATAGATACAGCCACAAGGTATAGATAGGGACTCTTGGGCAAGTGATGCTCTGTATTCTTGGTGCTTGGGGGGTCAAGAGTGGGAGGGCTTCTAGTGTCCTGGCCCCACTAGTGGACCTCCTGATGGCACTTGGTATTTTTGGCAGAGTGTGACAGAGTGTTGGACTGGATGGGCCATTGGCCTGATCCAACATTGGCTTCTCTTATGTCCTTATGTACAGTTAACTAACCCTCCTGGCATTGGTTATCTTCCATCATTACTCACTCCAGTTAATTCTTTGAAATATTTTATGTTGGGATGTAGAAAAAATGTGTTTAGACTACCTCATGGAGAGTGGCTGTGATGAAGCACACTCACCTTGGCTAATCAGGAACCAGTAAGCTATCTGAACATTTCCTGTATCTATGTGAGAAGTGTTAGGTACTAGTGTGGGGCACACAAGGTTGATTTTTCTATTTTTAAGACATGTTTAAGATTGTCCCAGGGTCATTCTGGTCAGTTTCTAGGAATTTTAATCCACTAGCTTTCATTTTCATGGTTGTTTAGAGGATTAAATTGGATTGGTAAATCCTGTGATAAATGAAGATAGGCCAAAATTGAGGAAATAGAACAACAGAAACAATAAAATAGAAATATGAAAACCTCCTGCTTCTCTCTTTCCTCTTCTTAACCCCCCTGACTTTTCTGGAGCCACAGAGGTTTCCAAGGAAGAAGCCAAACCATAAATTATGGAGGAGTTTTACCCTCCAATCTCATATTTCCTCATCATGGTTGACTAGGACAGAGAAGGGGGCAGGGAATCAAAGGACCCAGAGCAGTATTTTACCATTATCTAGAAGTGATAGTTTAATAGGAAAGACTGTTAGTTTAAGGCCAGAGGTCTCTGAAACCTGAGGAGAACTTGTTCAAAGCTGAAGATATATATTTTTAAAAAAAATACATCTGAGCAGTCACTTTACTTGGATAAGAGAGTCTCTTTGGCTGGCGGGTGTTTTGGTGGCATGAACACTAGGGATCATATCCTATGATATTGTTTCCCTCATGATTCTCTCAGGTTGCTGTAGAGGCTTTCCTTTGTTTTGCTGCATACTTCCTCTGCCACTAGCTCTTCTGTGTGCACAAGATCAGTGTTTTTCAAGGAGTCCTTATGCATGTGGAAGTGGTGGATGCAAACAAAGTGAGCACCTCAGCAGAGCCTCTGCAGCAGCTGAAGAGAAATGCAAGGTGAAAAGTATCACAAGATCCAAGCCCATATATGTGATTAGTCCAGAAATGACACTCTGTGTTACACGGTTGGATCCCAACCAAGCTTTCCACTATTGGAAGGCACTTCTGTCAACAGAACAGAACTTTACTGCTCTTCCTCTCTCATTGCTGCCCACTGATCTCCCTGAAATATGGCAGCTGGGCAAATGAGGGTGTGCACCAGAAATTACTCTTCCCTTTGCATTGGCAGAAGGTTTAGTCTGGGTTCAACCTCTAGCCACATTCTTGAGGACTCGAAAGAATATTCAAAGGACGTAAGTCATCCATAGAAGTGTATGGAGAGGTGTCCACCAGGGAAAGGCACAAGCAGCAGAGGCACAAGCCTCAGCCACACTAGTGCATATGTGATGTAGTGGGAAAAACATGATATTCAAGACTTCCTCAGAGCATAGAAGCCTCTGAACTTGCTTTTCTGCCAGCAAATATTAGGCCCTTCCTTCTCCCTCTCTCACACCACAGTAGAATTGTCCAGTTAGTTGGGAGCAATGGGGAGTTTCTGATCTGTGTCAGGAGGAATGCAGCAAGCTCTAAAATCTGCCACCAATATTCCACTGGTGGAACAAGATTTTATCCATATCTTGAAATAACAGCTGAGATTTTTTGTGTGTGTGAATGTGTGCCCTCCTTCACATGTGATGATCAGTGCATGCTGTAGTGGTTAAGAGCAGTGGATTCTAATCTAGAAAATCGGGTTTCATTCCCCATTCCTCTACATGAAACCTGCTGGGTAACCTTGGGCCAGTCACAGTTCTCTGAGAACTCTCTCAGCCCCACCTACCTCAGAAGGTGCCTGTTGTGGGGAGAGAAAGAGAAGGCAATTGTAAGCTGCTTTGAGACTCCTTCAGTTAGACAAAAGTGAGGTACACAAACCTACTTTTCTTCTTCTGTGGCTGTTTAGGAAGTAAATACATGCTGGTCCTGGGAAACCCTGGCTGGTCAGCACTTCCCAGCATGTGTCTACATGGTTAAATAGATGCATCTGTGATCATCTTTTGTGGTAGATTACATGTAGGGTACCTGCTAAGTGCATGAAAATGGTTAGTAGGTGGTTTGAAGAAGCATTACTAGTGATATTTTGATCCTTGTAAATGACATGCTCAGTAATCAGACTTATCCTGCTTGTAATGGCCATTTAGGTCCCCTTGTATTATAAATTGCTGATATACTCATAATTTAAAGTAAGTTGGATTTGAAGCACTTGTACAGCTTTTCTATCTGTAAACCAAAAAGGGAAAAAATGCCTGGCAATAGGTAACTAATTTATTATCATACAAAGCCCCTATGCATTTCACTGTGCAGGCAATTAATTGCCATGGAGAGGTCCAGCATTAGGTGAATTCTCTGATCCCTGTGATGAAGCCTGCATGGTGAAATGTGTAGGGGTTCGGTGTGATAATAAAACAGTCACCTATCACCTGCCATTTTTTTCCTTTTTGGTTTGCTGGCACAATTCTCGGTGTAGCCCAATTTTTCTTAATCCTTGGCTTTTCTATCTGTGCCATTGAAAGCATTCACTTGCATGAACACATGAAGTTGTCTTATCAGACCATTGGCCCATCAAGGTCAATATTGTCTATTCTGACCAGCTCTCCATGGTCTCAAGGTCTACCACCCAGTCTTCTGTTAGCTAGAGGTGCCAGGGATTGAACCTGGAACCTTCTGTATGCCAAGCAGATACTCTGCCACTGAACCACAGCTCCTCACCAATTCCACATTACAGCAGGACTGTCAGCTGCTAGCTGCTACTGATGGATACTGAGAATGCACTGAATCTGTGGCCCAAGATCAGGGGCAGGGCATGCATAATTTAAAATCTGAGTTTATGTGCTGCTTTTCCATCTGTACAGTTAGTGGCATCAATCATTCATAATCAAAATAGGTAGCTGGTCAATAGACACTGTCAGTGCATGCTCAGGATCATAGGGTAAGGCATCATGATGTACACAATGTCTCACAGGTGTCCTGACAATGAAATGCCTTGCTCTGGACATGAATCACAGGTCCCATGCAGCAGTGCAAGAGCTTGCATAGACAACGCTAAATTAATATGGGATTTTTTCAGGAGCAGAGGAAATTTGCACATCTGGGTTTACACTAAATTTCTGTGACATTACTACCTCTTGTTTATGAAGGCTAGAGACTTTTCTAAACAAATGAAAGTGTCTCATGATTTAGTGGTAAAGGTGGGATTTTAGAGTGCAAGGAAGGAGCTCCCAAAATGATCTAGCAACCTTCTCTTTGGATGAATTTTTTGTTGTTATGCAGAAGGGTGAACTTTCCCCCTATTTTCTTATGCTCTGTATGTCTAAAGTATGATGATCTAAGCAAAGCCATAGATTTCCCCTCATTTCCTTCTGTAGACTTTTTAGCTTCAAAAAACTAATTTCAACTCCTAACAAGTATAGTGACTGTTCTCTTACAGATAGGATCAAATGCTGACACATTTTATCTGTTTGCCTGTTAGAATTGGTCAATATCAAACAAGCTAATCTGGGGAAAGTGATGAAGCATTGATCTTTTGGGGCTTATCAAATGCTCAAAATAAAGCTGGCTTGGTAAGAGGGTTTGTTCTTTTCCTTTTTTAAGAGAAAAACAGTGAAGAAAGGGGGCAGGAGAGGAGGCATTTTATCTGCACGTTTATTTATATCATGCAAAATTAGAGCATTTATTAAAATGTCACACGTGCCTTAAGTCCCAAAGGCATGCCCTTTGCAGACATAAACATAACACAGAGATTTGTTTCACTGTAAAAATAGATAAAATAATTAAAAATAAATAAATCCTGCCCTCTTACTAGCTCCAGATAAAAAAGTCCACATGAACATGTACACATGAAGCTGCTTTATACTGTATCAAACCCTTGATCTGTCAAGGTCAGTATTGTCTACTCAGACTGGCAACAGGTCTTCATAGTTTCAGGTAGAAATATTTCTCATCACCTACCTTTTCTTTTTGTGACCCCATAGGGTTTTCAAGGCAAGAGATTTTCAGAGGTGGTTTGTGTCGTGACCTGATATTTCTTGGAGGTCTCCCATCCAAATAGCCAGGGCCAACCCTGCTTCTGAGATCTGATGAGATCAGGCTAGCCTGGGGTATCTAGGTCAGAACCATCCTCCACTACCTGATCCTTTTACCTAGAGATGCCAGATACTTAACCTGGGGTCCTCTGAATGCCAAGCAGATGCTTTACAACTGAGCCCCACCCCAAACAACACATGGATTAGAAACATTTGGCAAGCTGCTGTAGTTACAGGAATTGAAAATGCATGAGAAGTTTATATCTGTATATACTGGTTTGCTCTGTCTTGAGAAATGAGGGGAATTAACAGTTGTTGGACGTAAAATACCAGCCACCACAACATTGTCCCATGCCTCTTCAGACAAAAATCAGTCTAAATTTCAGTGTGAATTGATCTAGTTAAATTAGTCAAAACTTAAATGGAAACATTTATACCAAAAATTCCATATAGAGGCTTGGGCTGATTAAGCAATCTAAAATCAATCTAAAATACCCACTTAATTTCTTCATGAAGGAAAGCCCTAAGCATATCACATACTAGTGCTGGAACTTCCAACCGCCAGAAGAGCTGGTAGAATTTAACTCAGGCCCACTTTCTAAAAGTATGTTCTTGACCAGCATTGTCTATATTTATTTAGCTGTCTTTCTTTGGCCATCTATTTTAATTTTTATACCCACAGTTCTGTGAAATAGTTTTCAAGTATTTTCCTTCATTGTAATTTAGCATGGTGGAAGTAGTCCTAATGTCTGGTTTATTAGTTTTTTCTTGTCATTGGATTTGCAGAGAAACATAACTGTTAATAGATCAGACTGATAAGTAGTGTCAAAGTAGGTTACTCCAGAGTAAAATTCTTGAACTCTATTTATTCCTCATCATGGTACCTCCACAGTCCCTCTTCAGGACTTAGAAGAGCCCTCAAGAAATGTGCTGGTACTCCGTATCAGTAAGAACCACCATCAAAAAAGAAAAACCATGGATTGTTCACATGTGCAGGCCAACTTGGAGAGATTGTGGAAACTAAAGAAGTAGATGGTACTCCTTTCCCCTCTCCCATGCTGTTTCCCCATCTTTTTCAGCTTGGAAGGGTTGGGGTGTGTGCCAGTCCCTCAGTCTTCTCTCTTTTGCTGCTGAGAGAGGTCATCTTTAGTGAAGCTCTTCTTTCTGAGGAAAAAAAAATGGATTTTTCTACTATTATTTTTTCTGCCAGGCTTTTCAGTCTCATTGCTTATAGAGGAGACATCCTATTGGGATTAATTTTGTTTTTTTCCTTAGAAGAAAGTGTTTTTGCTTGGAAAACAGGGTGACTTCTTTATAGCTTATGTTTTTTCTTGAAAATACAAAGAAAGAAAAGAGATTTGAAATTGATAGTGTTAATGGCCTTTTGATATGGTTCAAAAATCTCTATTTAAAAATGTATGATATCCCCTCATCAGTTCAAGGTATTGGCCATCACAAAGAAAGCCCTTCATGGCCTTAAACCTCTCTTATTTATGGGCCACCTCTCTCCCTATGCTTTGCCATGACAACTTTGCTCAAGTCAGCAGGGGCTATAGCTCCCATCTTGTAGAAAGAGCTCTGAGAAAGAGCAAGAGAAAGAGCAGCTAGAGGGGTGAGTGTTTTTTTATTTGCTTTTCAGCTAAAGGGATTTAGCTGAGGGGATTGTGTGGGAGGCCTGTGCTTGGGAGTGTGTGCAAGAGATTAGAGTTGTTGCAGAGTGCTGGCTGCTTAAGAGAGGATGAGGAAGGGCCATTGTTTGAATGTAATTGAGTGCCTGGTGATTTTGAATAGCTGCTGCCCCGCCCTTTCCTGGGGGAGGCCTCTACTTAAGGAAGCACCTGGCCAGTGGCATGAGCCTTTGGCACGAGCCGAAAGCAAGCTCCAGGGCTGTTTGCCTGTGGGCTGCGTAAGAAGCCCAGGAAGAGCCAGATAGCCGGATAGTAAAGTAAGTAGACTTCTATAAGGAGAATGACATAATTACAAAAGGGTTTTAAAAGGGGGCTTATATATAATTATTCTTTTATCCTTTTATAAGCTATTATGAAGCCACAATGCCAGCAAGGGGTTGGGGACTATCCAGTGTTTTGCATGGAGTGTCACATGTATGACTGTCTGCCCACTGGACTGAAGTCTTGGGTGTGCAAGGAGCTCCTGGTTCTCAGGGAATGAGTTTGCTCCCTTGAGGCCAAGGTGGCTGACCTGGAGAAGCTTCTAGTGTCCTGGCCCCACTGGTGGACCTCCAGATGGCGCCTGGTATTTTTGGCCACTGTGTGACAGAGGGTTGGACTGGATGGGCCACTGGCTTGATCCAACATTGGCTTCTCTTATGTTCTTAATGGCCTGCCTGAAGAGGTCAGGAAAGCTCCCTCTCGGGCTTCCTGCTCCAAGTTGGGAAATACCTGAAGATTTTGGGAGTGGAGAATGAGGAGGGCAGGGTTTGGGGATGAAAGGGACTTCAGTAGCATATAATGCCATAGAGCCTACTTTCCAAAGTGGCCATTTTCTCCAGATGAACTGATCTATGTCACCTGGAGATCAACTGTAATCCCAGGAGATCTTCTGCCACCCCCTGGGGTTGGCAATTCTAACCCCCACTTTCCTGGCCTTCCATAAACTATGCAAAACTTAACTATTCAAGAGAGATTTTCTGTGCATCTAATAAGGCTACACTGCACAAAATGGTTTTACAAACTTGCTTGGATAAGTGATTTGGAACTCTGGTCTATACTGGTTTGTGCAGCTTATTGCAAGTAGGATCCTATTTATGTAATATCTGTACCACTTAATGTGTCATGTGAATACTTCTGCCATGCTCCAGTTCTTTCTGGTGGTTTCAGACTTCTAAAATCCTAATGTGTTGGTTATTGAATGTCCCATTTTTGTGATTGTACTGGCTCACTATGTGTAATCCGCATTGAGTCCCTGTGAGAAAGGCAGGCTATAAATAACATAAATAAAAATAAAATACTCTACCTTCCTTGTTTCTGTGAGGAGCTTGACATTTGCAGGTGATCCTTTTTGCAAGCATTTTACACTGAAAGCAAGGCCTGATCAAGCCTGCCATCTTAAGACAGCACTGAGCTCTCTTTAGTTCAGTGTCTGAAAGTCATCCTGACCGACACCTCTCCCACCACATGAAGGGTAGTTCTCTGTCACTTCCAGCAGCTCTGAGATCAGCTCTGATGGCTTTGGACCTGACCTTGGTTCCAGCTAGGGTTGCCATTTGCCTGGTGGAGGTGGGGGATTTCCTGATTTTGCGGGCTGCTGCCCACTGCTAGCCAGCTGGTTGGTGGGAGGGAATCCCTACAAACAGCAATGTCACACATGATGTTCCTGCATCACCCAGAAATGTTGTTGGCAACTCGGGGGGTAATTCTCTGGCTTTCGGCAAAGCTTTATGGTTTGATGCTGATTTTACCATAGAGTTTTGCCCAAAATCCAGAACATCACCCCTGACAAGCTAGTGTGCCAATGTAACTTCCAGGTGATGCAGGCACATCACATGCAACATCACTGTTTTTGAGGGAACAGGGGGCAATGACACTTCCCACTCCTGGAATGCCGCCCCCATCTTCCTGCTGGTGGGCAAAAGGGACCTGGCAACCCTAGTTCTAGCAAAGTGTCTGACTCTGAACCTGCCAGATCCAAAGCAGCATGCCTTGGAGCCACCTCCAAAGAAAGATCTTCACATGTAGAAGCACCATGAGAAGGCATCAGTTCCTACCTTAAACAAATTGTCTTTGGTTTTGTCACATCATTGTTGCCAAGATACAGTCCCTTTTAATGCTGTAAAAGTTGGGAAAGCAGCATGGTGGAGTGGAAAAAGTACACGCTCTTCTTCTTCAGAGCTTCTGTAATCTCTTCATGGCTGCCCTGCACATGTGCAGAACCCATGTGTGACTGCACAGATGACCACTCACTAAACAATAGTTAATGCAACCATGTCTTTATTTCATAATATCTACTGTACCCTTCCTTTAAGGAACTCAGAATAGTGTATATCATTCTCTCTTCTTCCACTGTATCCGCTCAACAAACCTGTGAAGTAGGTAAGACTGAGATATAGACATGGGAGGAGGACTGGCCTAAGGTCAACCAGCAAGTTTCATGGCAGAGTGTACACTTGAACCTGCTTCAGATCCTTGTCCGACTTTCTAGCCACTATACTTAGCCAGCTCTCAACAATGAAACCCATTTCACCTCCTTGGGTTAGATCCAGACTAAATTTCCTGGTCAAGCAAAGGGTAACATTACCAGCCTTCTGCCTTGGCTTAAATGTGGAAAGGCAGATGGAATAGAGAAGGACAAAATGGTGGTAGTGTGCATAGCTGAGAAGGCACACCAGAGAGCATGTTCACTAGGAACACCAAAAGCTGGAGCTGATCCTGGTGGCCAGTTAGTGAAACTGGACTGGAAGTGAATCATGTGCCTGAGTTGCAAGTGACTGATTAATTACTGGTTCTGCGGATGGAACCAGCCCTTGTTTTAGCAAACACACATCCCCTGAGGCCAGAGAATAGTTGTTTCCAACAGAATCTGGGTGAAACTGAGAGCTCGTGCTTGTTTGCTTGAAGAGGAAACCTAATGTTTTTCAGTTATATAAATCAGGGTAAGCCCTGAGTAAATGTATCAGAATTAAACCTTATTAATTAAACCGGAATGGTGCAGATCTTCCCAGGATAACAAAGTAAGGGGATTAAGGGAGCATATTTAACTGGAAGCACTGTGGATATTTAGAGGACAATCTTAAGCAGAGTTACACTGTTCTAAGACACTTGATTTCAGAGGAATTAGAAGAGTATGTAACTCTGTGTAGGATTGCACTGTTAGTTTCCTAGCTATCCTTTCTTGAACATATCCTGTTTTTCATTGTCAGTGCTGTTGAGCCCTTATCATGGATTTACTTACAAAAGAAACATTGCCAGATTCTGTCCTGTTCAATATTCTTGCATGTACACAGTATAAAATGAAACCACAATGACTAATGGGCTGCACATGCAACGAATAGACAAATTATTAAATTAAACCTTTGCTATTGATAGATTCATTACTGCAAAGGTATAGCATGCTTCGCTCATGTGCTTGAACTACCTGTACCCAGAAGTAACCATATAAAAAATAAGGAGTTTTTATGGGGTTATCAGAGCACATCAGCTGGCCATTTGCCTCTCAGCTCATAGCAAGTAAAATATGTTTTAAGATTTGATTGCTTTTGATCATAATAATAGCCCTTCTCAGAGTGACAGATGTTAGGGTGAAATCTTTTTGTTTTTCTTTAGATAGGTAGCCAGATTGAGTCATTTGCAGCTTGTTGTGTTTGGAGGGAAAATGTATTCCATGCATGGGCTAAAGCTCTATAAATTATAGCTGCAGATTTCCATCTTTAATAGGGCCATAAAGAATCATGCTTTCTTGTTCGTTCCTGCTTTCTTTCTCTCATATCTCACCTACTGACTTGACGTGTTGTGGAAAATCCTTTCAGCAAATATGGCCATCTTGTGGGGGCAATCAAACAAACCCTGAAGTGTGTTATTTTCAGCACAATCAGAGTGGAAGGTAATGTGTTAAGGTACTAACTGGTTAGTAGTAGAGAAGTATAAAGGTAACGGTACTATGAAGGTAAGCTATAATTAGTTTGATCATAGGTGTAGCATCAGTCGTGCACAGCAGTTCTCTTACACTGTCATGTCTACAGCATGTAGCACCAATCACCATGGCACTTTTTTGGCTGCTGAGTATAACGTTGGCCCCACCCAGCAGGCAGGGCAGGGAGAGATTGACAGAGTTCCCAAACCGCACTGGAAATTAAGGGGCACATGCTATTTGAGTAGTCTAGCCACTGTGGTGCAGTGGTTAGAGTGCTGAACTTGGACCTGGGAAGACTCTTTGCCATGAAACTCAGTGGGAGACAGGGGCAAGTCACTCTTGGCCTAACCCTACTCACAGGTGTGTAGTCATGATGAAATGGAGAATGGGAAGATGATAATATTGCCCTGAGCATCTGGGATAAAGAGTGGGATTAAAATATACCAAAGGAGTAAATAAACAAATACAAATCTCTATGTTTGTGCCCTTATTCTGCATTGAAAGCCTGGCCATCTCACATTGATCACCCACATCAACTACATGTTGCTTACGTTGGGACCAAATCGCAGCAGAAAGTTTTATTTATTTATTTATTCATTCATTCATTTAAATATTTAAATTTTCTCCCTATAGAGACCCAACTTAATCAGCCACCCTTTAACACATGAGTTAAATGCTTCTCTCTTGTGTTCTAATGTTTTTGTGACCACCTGACACTGTTACCACATCCAGAAATCATGAGGAAAACAAGATGGATGGACCCTGGAATTAATGAGATTTTATGTTAGCCAATATGAAATTTGTTTGCTTATTTATACTTTGCTTTTCTCCCAATGGGACCTGAAAGTGGATTACAGCATAATTCTCTCCTCCTCCATTTTATCCTTACAACATCAGATGTGTGAGGTACATTAGACTGGCCGACAATGAGTGGTCCCGGGTTACCCAGCAAGCTTTTGTGGCAGAATGGGGATTCGAATCTGGGTCTCATCAGTTCTAGTATGACACTCTGACAACTACACCATACTAGATATAAACATATGACTGTGCCTTTGCACACCAGTGGAGAGAATGTTATCATTTTCAAAGTCTCTCCTCACTGCCGCCCCCCACATGGATTCACACAGTTATTTTTTGAGAAAGCTGAGTTTATATATTTATTAATTAAATTAGATTTCTAGACCGTCTTCCCCTGTAAAATAGGGCTCAGGGTGGTGTACAATGATAAAAAGCATTCGTATATTAAAATCACAGTTAAAAACAATAAAAGTACAATAATTGGCCTAGTCAGATGATACTAAAACGTCTGATTGTACTGTTGCCTCCGGGGTGGGGTGGGGGCAAGAGAAACAGGAGTGCCAGACAGATGTAAGCCATTGCTGTCCTCAACCAAATGCCTGCCGAAACATCTCTGTCTTACAGGCCCTGTGGAACTGCATTAAGTCCTGCAGATGTTATTCGGCAGAGAGTTCCACCAGGTTGGAGCTAGGGCAGAAAATGCCCTGGTTCTGGTCAAGGACAGCTGGATATGACTTTCCCCTTCAGTACATATGTGATAAAATGATTATGTGGAAGGACCTCTTTGTGGTAAGCTTCCAAGTTATTTGTAATGTTTGGTGGCACCTGGGAAAGAGGTTCTCTCATAAGTTCTGTTCTGCCTATGAATATTGAGGAGAAAATTACTTTGCAGTGAGCCACCCTCTTCAAAGGTGGTCTTCAAAATAAATGATGATATCAGGAGAAGGGCCTTGACTCTCTTGCAGGATGTATGCCTGGTCCAATCCCTAGCACCTCTACCCAAAGAACTGAGGTAGAAGAGCTGGCTGTGACATCCAGCAAGAGGTCTGAATAGTCCACAGGGCTACATGGTGTGGTAGAAATACAAAGCATAAGTAGCTTTTTAGAAGAAAAACCCCCTGAAACTTTGCTAGTCAGTTGTAATTGCTAGTCAGAATAGAAAGTATATGATTTGAAGGACTGGCAGCTCCTTATATTGGAATACCAAAGCCTGGATTATATGGATAGAAAAAATCCACCTTTTGCTTATATTTTTCTACCCTTATTTTCTGTGTGATATGGTTTGTGTGTTGATGGCATTTTTATTTTGCTCAGAGCAAGAGAGACGGTTCTCCTTCCTTCATTTTTATCCTCACAACAGTTCCGGTGAGGTAGGTTAGGCTGAGAGAGAGGATAACTGGCCCAAGGTCAGCCAGTGAGCTTCACAGCGCCAGGGGGGATATGAACACTGGTCTTCCTGTTCCTAGACCAACACTATACGGTCTTTTTGACAGGAAAATCCTGTCACTAAGGCCCTTTGATTAGGACACTCTAGAGCAGGCAGAGCAAACATCCACTGAAGGTTTGATGTTAGTCTGAAGCAGATTGTTGTTCGTGGGAGCCAAGAATCATAGAGGCAGTAACAGGGGAAATGGAAAGTAAACACTGTTATACAAAACTGTGCCTACTTCTGATCAGAAAAAGGGGTGGCCCTCAACTGTTCAGTAGGCACAGATAATATACCAAGAATAACTGACTGGCCAGGAAAAGGAGAAAGCTGCCCACTGGTACCATAAATGGTGTTGATTGCTGACAGCAAGCATGAAATTGCTCACAGGGTTATACCCAGAAGCTCCCATGTCCAAATGAGCGTGGGGAATATTGGAGCCACACCACTCTGGAACTTGCTGATACACTCAAAAGACACCTGCATTGCCTGCAGCAGTGGTGGTGGCTGGTATAAGTGATCCTGAGTATACCATCTGAGTCTCTCTCCTGTTACAAGGGTTTCATTTACATCACTCTGCTGTTTGATATTCCCCTGGGAGATTGAACAAGAGCCTGGAGTGTCCCTGAGATGAATGAGGGGCAGGCACATCAGTAACGGGGGCTGAGTTCCCTCCCCTTTTTATAGACTTAGGAGCAATACATGTGTCTGGTAGAGAACTCTAATTGTAACAGGCAGAATTCCTCCTGCCCCCTGGCCAGGTGTCCGGCCTGTCATAGTGAATACATGGCAGGCAGGCATGAAGGATTAGAGGAGAGAGCCAGTCAGAGATCATAGGAAGGGCGCTGCTGTTGCTGCTTGTGGAGCCAGAAATAAAACAGGGCTGTTGGGACCAAAACTGTCTGGATGCTTCATGGTTTTGTGTCCTAAGGGTCTTCAAACTTATTTCAGTGATAAGCCTATTTCCACTGAAAGATTATTCAAGGAGCTATCAGCATCAACATATCATGTCTGCCAACACTGATAAACAGCGCCCGCAGTAGAGACATCTGCATAATTGTTCACAAAGGTGTATCAACTGACATAATATTGCACACCTTTGGTGAATTATGCACCCATTCTCAAACAGTCCTCCTTCTCCATCTGAGATATTTGAACATTTTCTGCTTCCACTGATAAGGGTGTCTCCACCTTTCTTTTTACAGTAGCCTGGTGACTTGGGGGGGAGGTGAATGGAGCCCCCCTTTTCCATTTAGAAAAAGGATTTGGATCAGTGATAGAGCCCACGCTTTGCATGCATAAGTTTTGAAGTTTAGTCCCTGGCATTTCCAGTGCAAAGGATCAGCTAATAGTGATGCCTGAGAGCCCAGAGAGCTGCTGCTGGTAAGACAGTGCTGTCCTTGATAGATCGAAGGTTTAACTCAGTGTAAGGCAGTCCCGTGTGTATATGTTTATAATGTGGAAAACCAGCATGGTATAGTGGGATACAGCGTTGGAAGCCTTGCCCATCTTGTTTGCTATCAGTCCAGAGAAGGTTGTGGAGCAAAGCTTGATGTCCATGACGGCTGTTTACAGGGTGGGTAAACACCAAAAGGGGACTTTTCCCTGACATATCTGTATACTTTTGGGGTTCCAACCTCACGGCAAAATCAATGAGACTATGTCTTAGGAATAGTTTGATTTTGCCACAGGATGATTCTTGCCTTTTCTACTCTACATAAGGGTGAGAGAGGGATTACCACAGTTTAAGAACCTGACCTGGTCTTTAGTTTAAATCACTAAATAAGAGATAGAATAATAATAGGGCATAGCTTAAGTATGGTTTTTTTGGGGAGGGGGTTCTACAGAAATGAGTTTCTTTTCCTTTCTAGTATGCACAGTAGCTTGCTATGGATCCCAGTGAGATGTATACATACTCCAACATGATTGGTTCGCTTTGCTGTTGAGAGACTTGAGAACCAGGTTTGGAAAGGCACATTGTGTTACTGTGGATGAACTCTTATGAATCTGTTCAACTGAAGGCCCTGGTACAATCGCTTTTATTCAGGCAAAGTTGCCTTCTTCATTCATTCTTTCTTTTCTTTTTAAAGTTTGCCAGTTCTATCTTTGGGTTTTCTGGATTTCCTCAATGTAAAATCCCAGGTGGCAAAGCTATAGTAATGTCCTAGCCTCACTGTTGAGCATGACTGCAGGAATTGTTGCATTCTGCCATCAACTGGTCGCTTTTCTTCTGTGTCAATATGGAGCCCAGAAGATTGGCATTTGTTTTGCAGCTCTTTGGCCTGTTGTCTGCATCCAGTCTGGAAATTGGGAAGGGAGAGGGCAGCACTCCAGGTGTCAAGAAGAAAGGGCTCTGGAGAGACCTCCCTGCCACTGCTGCCCCCTGCCACAATCAAAGTGAAGGAAGTGGAAGGCAGAGAGAGTGGCAAGGCAGAGCAGAGAACTATCTTCTGTGGCTCAGGTTATAAAGCCAAAAAAGAACTCTCGTGGCTGTAGTGTTTGGCTCATATTGAAGGTGAGCATTACAAACCACCGAGATTCACAAACTAAGCCAGGTGACTAACTATACATTTGCACACAATCACAAAACAGAATTTATTCATTTTGTGTGTTATACTGTTGATGAACCACAAAGGGCTGGCTGACATAGAAAAGTGTGGTCAAGTGTGGTTAATAACATATGTTTGTGTATATGTCTGTACTAGTAACTTTTAGAGATGATTTATGGGTATATCAACCTCCATTAATCTGGAGTTCCATGAAGGCTTTGGGGAAACAGACTAGAAGCCAGGAAAAGGATGAAGAGCTTGGGACAAAGGTAGTGGGGGAGAGGGACAGTCAGGCTTATCATCTGATTATGTTAGAAGTAGAAACTGCATCAGTTGATTCTTTCTTTCTTTCTTTCTTTCTTTCTTTCTTTCTTTCTTTCTTTCTTTCTTTCTTTCTTTCTTTCTTTCTTTCTTTCTTTCTTTCTTTCTTTCTTTCTTTCTTCCTTCCTTCCTTCCTTCCTTCCTTCCTTCCTTCCTTCCTTCCTTCCTTCCTTCCTTCCTTCCTTCCTTCCTTCCTTCCTTCCTTCCTTCCTTCCTTCCTTCCTTCCTTCCTTCCTTCCTTCCTTCCTTTTTTTCTTTTTGCATTCAACGCCTCTAATCCGCTTGGTCTAATCCTCTTACAGCATCTGCTCTATCGGACTTTTATCTGATCTCTCTGTCTCCCAAACAAGCTGGCTGAGCTCCTCACATTTGAGTTGCATTTACCCCTTTACCAAAGGGCTATCTTTGTATCTCTCTTTTTTGGCCCGAAGTGGAACTCTCAGGCTTCACTGATTACAGATGATCATTTCCAATGCCAGCTTGACGTATGGCAAGAATTATTGGGATTTAGAGGCCATTCATGTCCACAGATCCTATCACTACTCCTGAGAAGTCACAGTAAATAGTGCTGGGTTTTCTGGGAAACGGCATAAGATGGATATTATTTGTATCAAGGATGTGGTGTATGTTGAGGATTCTTTCAGAATTTGGGGGAAGGAGGCTCTCAAATCAAGGCCCTCATGGAACCCCCCCCTTTCTAGTCTGCAGTCTTCTTGAGGTTTCCTGTTGAATTGGAACCAGAACCAGTGTGATATAGTGGTCAGTGTGATATAATGGCAGAGTTCAAATTCCCACTCCAACAGGGAAGCTCACTGGATGACCATGGGCCAGTCACTCTGTCTCAGACTAACTAATACATTTTCCAAGTAAGTATCTTTCCCTAGGTAGTTAGGCCAGGCAACTGGCTCCCTACCCGTCTCGCCCCAACCTAGCCACAGTTATCCATGCAATGGTTACCTCCAGGTAGGACTACTGTAATTCTCCCTATGCGGGCCTGCTGTTGCACCTGATCCAGAATCTCCAACTGGTTCAAAATGCAGCTGCGTGTGTCCTTACTGAGACCCCCCAGACAGTACATATTCAACCAGTGCTACGTGAGCTGCATTGGCTTCCAGTGAAGCACCGGATCAGGTTGAAGATTCTGTTTTTGACCTTTAAGGCCTTTAGCAGTCAGGGACCTTCATATCTTCAGGACTGCCTCTCCCAGTATGCCCCGGGAAGAGTGTTACACTCAGGAAACAAGAACTTCTTAGTGGTCCCCAACCTGAGAGAAGTCCAGCTGTCCTCAGCCCTGGCCCCCACCTGGTGGAATGCTCTGCCAGAAGACATCTGTGCCCTGTGAGAATTGTTACCTTTCTGCAGGGCATGCAAGGCAGAGACATTCCGCTGGGCCTTTGGTTGAGGACAGCAATGGGGCATCATTTGGCACTCTTACATAAGTCCCCATCCCCCATAACCCCTCCCGTAGGAAGGCTGGGGAGTTGGAATTCTTTCTGCCATCTTATATAGGCTGTTTTCTGCTATCACAAATATGTGTTTTATGTATTGGTATTTATTGGGCTATTTAAATCTAGTTTTAAATTGAGATTGTATATTTATTCTGTTGTAAGCTGCCCTGAGCCCTATTCTAGGGAAGGGCAGCCTAGTAAATCAAATTTAATAAATAAATAAAAACAAATAAATATCACCTGGACCTACCTCACACAGGTTTGTTGTGGGGATAAAATGGGAAACAATGATGTATGCTGCCTGAAGCTACAAAGGGTCAGGCAAGGGTCTTTTCGTAGAAAAACAGCTGCAGGAGCTCATTAGCACATGGTATGCTAATGAGCTATTAGGCTATTAGCATATGCCACGCCCTCTGACATCACCGGAAGTGATGTCAGAAGGGGGAGCAAAAGGGGGGGAGGCATTTTCAAAAGCCTCCCCTTCCCTTCCCCAGCTGGTCTGGGTGGGGGAGCTAAGAGAGAAGGGGTTTAAAGTTTAAACTCCTTCTCATGAGAGTTGGGCCACAGAAGGAGGAAAGAGGGAAGGAAAGAGAGAGAGTAGAGAGAAGGAAAGAAGGAAGGAAAGAGGGAAAGAAAGAGGAAAGAAAGAAAGGAAAGGGAGGGAAAGAAAGAGAGGGAAGAAGGAGGGAAACAGGGAAAGGAGGAAAAAAGAGAAGAGAAGAAGGTGGGAAAGAAAGAAAGAGAGAAAGAGAAAGAAGAGAAGAAGGATGGAAAGAGGAAAAAGAGAGAAGGAAAGGAGGGAATGAAAGAAATTCGGTGGCAATTTGGCCCCATTATATCCTATCGGCCATTGAAGTCAATGGTGAAAACATAGGGTATATTCTGGGGGCTGGAGAGGAGGGGGTTTGAGGGAGAGGCTCCAAACTCACAAGATAGCTGATGGAGCCTCTCCCCAAGATACCCACCATGTTTCAAGAACATTGGACCAGGGGGTCCAATTCTATGGGCCCCCAAACAGATTGCCCCTATTCCCTCCATTGTTCTCTGTGGTGGGGAAAAAAGTAAGTTGTTTTCCTACCATAGAGAACAATGGAGGGAATAGGGGCAACCTGTTTAGGGGCCCATAGAATTGAATCCCCTGATCCAATGTTCTTGAAATTTGGTGGGTATCTTGGGGAGAGGCTCCATCAGCTACCCTCTGAGTTTGGAGCCTCTCTCTCAAACCCCCTCCCTTCCAGCCCCCAGAATATACTCTATGTTTTCACCATTGACTTCAATGGCCCATAGGATATAATGGAGCTGAAATTGACATTCGGCTGCCTGAAAGACTCCCCCAGATGCTGGCGGGGCGGGGGGCGGGGCTTGGCTCCTGAGCTCCCGGAGCTGCGCTCCAGTGTACTCACCCTCCAAAAGACCCCTGGGGGAAGGATAAGGTGCATAGATAAATTCTGCTTACTTTCCCTCTACACATCCCAAACGGTATTGAAACAACATCATGATCCACCTAGGAATGTCTCTTCTCAATTCTTCTTTGGCTGGTTTCATGTTAGATACCTGTGAGCACCTTTGTATGTTACTAATTAAGGGCAGGCATGAAACAAAGCCAGAGCTGATGATAAATTCCAGGCAATGTAAATATATTAAAGTTCATCTGATGAGTTTTTAAGTGACACTTTCTATTAATTCAAGCACAGTGGGATGTAGGGTTGCCAGCTCCAGGTTGGGAAATACCTGGAGATTTTTTTGGGGCGGTGGAGCCTGAGGAGATTGGGGTTTGGGGAGTGGAGAGGCTTCAGTGGGGTATAACGCATAAGAACATAAGAGAAGCCAATGCTGGATCAGGCCAATGGCCCATCTAGTCCAACACTCTGTCACACAGCAGCCAAAAATACCAGGTGCCATCAGGAGGTCCAGCAGTGGGGCCAGGACACTAGAACGCCATAGAATCCACCTTCCAAAGTAGCCGTTTTTCTCCATGTGAACTGATCTCTGTCACCTGGAGACCAGTTATAACAGTGGGGGATCTCCAGCCAGTGCCTGGAGATTGGCAACCCTAGTGGGGTGTCTCTGAGTTTCGAGAGACACAAAGAGTTAAATGACCTCCTCCCTTCCCACATCGGCCTAATCTGAATCGAAGCCCCTCATAGCTGTAATTTAGCTTCTGAAGATGAACAGAGATCTGGGGCATCTAGTTTGACCCATCAAACACGGGCAAGATAGGGTTGCCAATCCCTAGGTGGGTGATGGAATCTCCTACCCCCAGTTCCCATTTCCTGTCACAAATGTGGGTGAATTTTAAAAGAAAAAGTCTGTTGGGGCTATGGTGTAATGTCACTTCTTGGGAAAACCCAAAAGTGATGTCAATCCTCTCTAGTAATCACCAAAAAAGCCATAATTTTATCATAGGCTGAGCCTTGGCCAAGGCACTGCTCCTGAAGGCAGGATATAAAGTATAAGCTTAGCATGCAAGTGTGCTGGAAGCCACTTCTCTGGTCATTTTCTGGTAGGGGTAAGTGTGTCACAGGAGGGTGATTGAGTGGGAAAATTATTTGGGGAGAGTATAACAATCTGCCTTGCCATTTCTCTACTAAAACTGGAGCCTCCTGAGGCTTTTTACTTTTTAAAATGCCATGTAAGAAAGACACAAATATGATGGCTTTTCTTTCTTGTTGGGTGGCTTCATACGCAGTGTGTTCTAACCAGATAAATCAACAGTTCAACAGATCTTAATTTTTGAGGTGCATGATACTTCCAAGCCAAGGTTACCCTATGCAAAGTTAAAGGAAAAAGCATAGCAGTAACTAATGGAACACTAAACCCAGCTTATTTTCTAGTAAATATCTGCAATCCAAAAACAAACAAAACAAAAACAAAGCTGTTCTCTCCCCTGCCCTGTATTGTATTGTATACTGATTAATTAATCCAATTAACTCAGGCCATTTACAATTTCCCAAATATTGGGGATCAGGAGAACTAATTTGAATATTGCTGTTTAGGTGGACAAAAGCTCTGCATGACTGCTGTTTATGCACAAGCTATGGTTCACAGTTCCTGCCGGCTCACAGTTTTTCTCCTTCTGGTTTTGTTGCCTCCCCTCTGGAGGACCAATCCACTGGCTTAATGAAGGCTAACCATGTAATTAATCACTGTGCACATGCCTAGCACTGCAATTCCTCGGACCTAACTGGATGTGACAGTCGCTTTGAGAGAGAATGGGGAAAATCCAGTGACAATGATATGGAAAACAGGCTAACAAAAAAGTTATCATAAGGGATAAATGAATGGTATAGCAATTTGGTCTGTGGAGTTAAGGCTGGTCTCTCAAACAGAAGCCATATATTTTTATTCAGCCGCCATTCAGCAGTCAGGGCTGACTCCAAGTTTGGGCTCATACCACTCCATGTATGGCTTCCTTGCCTCCTAAACAGTATTTCTTTCCACTTGTGGCTCTGTCCCTCCTCCATCACAACCACCTTCTCCTTCCATCATGGCTCCTTTCTTTTATACCAGCTGTAATAACAAGGGGGAGTGAACTGTGACTTCCTTGCATCTTTTTAGCCCTCCCAATGCCAGCATTTCTAAGTGGAGTCAGAGTCACTGGAATGTTACAGGGTCCTCTTGGAAGGATTACCTAGAGGAGGCAATAGCAGAGTATGAATCTCTTGCACTTGACTTCTTCCACTGTCTATATAGGAACATCTCTTGTTAGGAGATGGGAGGTCAAATCAGCATCTACATTTGGGGCTGGTGTCTTCTGCCAGACTGTGGACCTTCACAGATGTCCAGCAGTACCAACTTTTGGTGCCTATAAACAAAAGAAATTATTTCTGTTTTCACTCTTACCCCTTTTCTTCCTTAAGAATGAGATGATAAGGGATAAGAGGAGGAGCAGAAATAATGTATCGACAGGCATCAGAGTAGCATTTTTGGGCATCTGGTGAGGTCTGGAGTCTGGTAGAGGGCTCTACCCCCCAAATATTCCCTGTGTAGACCAGGGATGGCCATTGGGGTGGCAATATTTTTAGGAGCAACAATGAAGCAATGTATCATCTGAGACGTTCTTCTCAGGAGGATTCCTTGCAGCATCACAAAGGACAATGTGGTTCTGATCAGATGTGATCATGCTGGGAATTGTGCATCCTCTGTTACATCCCAAGTAGGACTATCAGCCAGTTAAAGAAATCTTAATCATGATGTTTAATCAACAAATATACCTTCATTTGCTTATGGATAAAACAATAGCTTTGAAGGGTAAAAGGCATATATATTTCACCATCACTGAAGAGGCATTCCCTCCTGTGTGAGTGTGAAGGGAGGATGCCTCTTCTAAGATGGTGCCTGTCATTTGCACCTTTATTAAAAAATGACTTTTCTAAGTCATTGAATAAAAATGATTCTTCTAAGATGGTGCCTGTCATTTGCACCTTTATTAAAAAATGACTTTTGGAAAATATAGTGTACAGAGACATGAGTGTCTGTGTAATCAATCTGAAAGGTTCTGGTTAAAATAAAAGATAAATCAGATAACCAGCCTGATTTCCCAGAGATCTCGGGGCACACTGAGGTCCTGAATTACATAATTCACCCCCTTGCAGGGTCACAGTTGGACCACCCCTGGTCCAGGCAGTTCTCATTTGAAGATTTGGGGATGCCATTTCAACACCACCAATTTTTATAATCAAGGCATAAAGTCCATATTCACTCCCTGTAGGGATGACCCAATGCGATAGATGGGAAGGTTTATGTATCCCCCTTTTTAAAATGTCCATCCAATAAACTGAAGGAGAAGCACAGTCTGGAAAGGGGGGGACAAAAAAAGGGAATCTGTGAATGGCAAATGATCTGCAGAAGGAATAAGTTCAATATTTATACAGTATTGTTCTAATTAAATTAACTGGCATACAGGTGTGCAGGGGAGGCATCATCCCATCTCCCTCCCCCTCTCTTGCCAACCTTTTTCTCTTTAAGAAGAGCACCAATTATAATAACACAACTTCAGCTCCATTCCATTTTTACCATTTAAAAGAAGGAGGGAAGTCACAGAACTCCTCTTGATTATTCATGGAGTATAAGGGGGAAAGGGGGGAGAGAATGGAGGAAAGGCCCTAATCATTCCTTTTTTGAATAAACACCTTGCACTGATTAACCAGGTATAGTACAATGATACCATTTATTGTAGTTCTTCAGATTATTTATGACACTTCGCATATATTATCTCGCTGCAGTGCTTACAACAACCCTGTAAAGTAAGTCAATCTTATTATCTCCATATTGTGGAGTGAGTGGTAGAGACTGAGAGAAAGTGGCTAAGGTCAATAAATGAGATCATGGCAACCAGGGAATTCCTGCTTCTTGCCTCAGCTTATCTGCTACTTTGGATATGTTAGAGCAGAGTATTGGTTTGTCTTGTACCACTTTTCTGAACTAAAGCTGTGGTCATACACACAGTTTGTGGTGAAGTAGTGACATTACCGGAGTGGAATAAATGGGCCCCTCCAGACAAGGACATCTACCTCCCGTGGCACAGCCCGTGCTGTTCTGCAATGGAAGCAGAGTAAACAGATACAAGGAAAGTCCGGTATTAACTGATTGTTTCCCTCTGGGTTTTCTGATGTCTGAACTCTCCTGCAGCCCAGAAGGAGCATCTGAACTTGCAGATCCATTTTTGCCACTGTATTTTTTAGAGGTACATCCATCCACTTGCATTTAAATAAAACCCACCCTTACAGCTCGTCCCGTGGTTGAAGCACAAGACCAATGTGGGTGCTCTCCCATGTGATGGCCACAAGGGTAACCCACCACAGGATGTGCAGTCTGGATGAAATGCTCTGCTACACTTTAAACCAGTACAATTTGAGGCACCACCATACTGCAACAAGCCGCTAGTTTGACCGCAGCCTAATACAACGCCTTCTGGTATCTCTCCTTTACATCACGAGGATATTCTAAGTGAGCTCTGGAAATCATACCATCTCACTTCTCTCTCTCTCTCTCTCTCTCTCTCTCTCTCTCTCTCTCTCTCTCTCTACACACACACACACACACACACACACACACACACACACACACACACACAGTTATACCCTATTTTACCCTCCCAACAACCCTGTGTTAGTTAGGATGAGAGAGAGTGACTGGTCCCAGGTCACCCAGTGAGCTTCCATAGTAGAGTGGGGATTTGATCCAAGGTCTCTCAGATCTTAACCCAGTGTTCAAATCCAGTGGTTATCAAACTTTTAAGGACTTCCAGTTAATGGCGTCTTGCAAGCAAACATGCCTACGGGGTGCTCCCAGGACACAATCTGCACGCTAGCGGTTTTGGAGGGGGGGCGAGCAATCGCTACTCCCCGGGAGCCTTGGGGAAAAGGCTCCCAGCCAAGGGGCTTCTGAGGGGCTGCACGATACTGGAGAATTGAGGTGCTCCTCCGCCCCAATGGTCCGACCGCTGTGCGTCCATATGGATTTATTGCTGCCAGCTGGGACAAGCAGCGGAGATCGAGCGACTATACGAATTCAAGCGAAATCTTAAGAAAGCAATGAGCAGTAAGTTATATAAAACCATAAAATCGGTGCTTTAAAGAGACAGCACCCCCCTTGGTAGTATTGTGGGAAGCAAGCGGGGGAGGGGCCCCTCCCATACACAGAGACTTAAAAGTGGAGTAGCAAGGGGAGAGCGGAAGAACAAGCAAATAAACCAATTTTGAGAACCTTACCAGTAAAGCTAAAGCGTTTTAGAGACTTTCAAAGACTTTATAAATTTTCAGTTAAAGTAAACAATCCAGAAAGATGGCGGGGAAGCGACCCGACAAAGGACCGAAATGGAAACCACCAGGCGGCATGAGTCCAAGGCCGGAAGAGACCATAGAGTTTCCTAAGCTTCTGGCAGACTCTTTACGCCCTCTGCTGGACCAGATGACTAACATCAATCAGCAAATGACAACTCTAAACCAGAATTTTGAAGCACAGCAACTGCAGCTTGTGGAAACTACAAAGAAAACAGAGCAGGTGGCTGCAAAAGTGATGGAACTAGATGCCAGTTCAAAAAAGCATGGGAAAAGATGCAAATGCTAGAAAAGAAGCAAGTTTTGGAGGAAACTCAACTGCTACAGCTACAAATGGAGAGAGCAGATATGGTACTTGGTTCCAAGGGGTGCCTGAAGCTTCCAATGAGAATCTTAAGCAACTACTGAGCAATGCATTGGCCCCAATGACAGATTTAAAAGCAGAAGACATTCTCAGAGAAATGGATGTGGCCTATAGAGCCTATTCTACATACATTAAAAAGAATAATCTGCCAGGGGAAATTGTTGTGAGATTCTCAAAGAGACATTTAAGAGATTCGATATTAAAAGCGACTACAAATACACCCCTGAAAATTGGAGGCAACAATATAAGGATACTAAAAGGTATTCCATTTGAGATAAGAAGAAAGAGATAGAAGTATAAGGATTTAATCCTTTTTTTTTTTACAAACAAACAGCATTGCATACAGGTGGCTAATTCCCGAAGACTTCACCTTTAAAATAAAGGAAAAGAGAGAAAAAATTGACTCTGTTTTCAAAGCACGGGAGTTCCTGCGGCTGCAACTGGGAGATTCAGAAGAGTATACGAAAGAAGAAGAGGATAGTAAGTCTACTGGTGAATTGGACTCTGTGTCCTCCGACGAGGGCTCTGATGCAGAAAAGGGGGCAGCTGCTCCCGAACAAAGCTACCAACTAAGAGAGCACAAGGAGAAGAAGAAAAAGAACTGAGACTCTGAAAGTTCATTTAAAGTCTTTATTTTATGAGATGATCTGGGGAGGGCTCTTAAAATGGGCAAACAATTAAGCTGATGCAGAATTGGGACTATTAGATTATGCTCAATGCTTTTTAAGATTTTTTATTGGACTAATACAGATATAAGCATATTTGAAGATCTCCATCTCTTGGGGTTTTAGTTAGGTGTGGTTATCTTTATTTTTTCCCTAGTTGTAGTTGGTTCCCTCTCCCTTTCTGTTGTAGTTTGTAGTGTCTAGAAAATGCAAATTAAAAAATCCCCTTCGGGGGGCCAAAAAAAAACACTTTTAAAAGTGGGACTCACTTCTAAATGTACTGGGCTTATCTACTTCTAAGCTTACTGTAGATTTTGAGACCCACTTCCAAAGTAATTCCACCCTCTCTTCCCAACATAAAATATAGGAATCTTACTCAGTTACCTAGAGAGTTAGAGCTGGAAAGGACCTTGATCTATTTCAAAACCTTGCTTAGAACATAAGAACATAAGAGAAGCCAATGTTGAATCAGGCCAATGACCCATCTAGTCCAACACTCTGTCACACAGTGGCCAAAAATACCAGGTGCCATCAGGAGGTCCAGCAGTGGGGCCAGGACACTAGAAGCCCTCCCACTGCTGCCCCCCAGCACCAAGAATAGAGTGCATCACCTGCCCCAGACTGAGAGTTCCTATCTATACCTTGTGGCTAATAGCCACTGATGGACTTCTGCTCCATATGTTTATCTAATTCCCTCTTGAAACTGTCTATGCTTGTAGTTGCCACCACCTCCTGTGGCAGTGAATTCTTGATAAAGGAATACACAGCTACAGCATGTTTGACCATTGTTTGCTTGAAGATGACCAGTGAAGGAGAGCTCACCACTTTCCAAGGCAATCTGTTCCGTGGTTGAACAGCTCTTGCTATTAGGAAGTCACTGCTAACATTTAACCATTATAGCTGAAACCATAATTTGAAGTTGGTTTGGAAACCATAATTTTAAGGGAACCACATTTCTTTAGCAGTGGAAAAGAATAAGAGTCCAGGAGCACCTTAAAGAGTAAACCGAACTGTATTAGGATATGAGTTTCATGAGTCACTGCTCACTTCTTCAGATACAGCTAGATTGTGAGTTCGTCTGTCCTATATATTGGAAAGTAGAGTGATTTCAGATGCCAAATGAATTAGCAGGCAACTGACAATAGCAGGTGTGATTGGATTAGGTCTGATATGCAGAGAGGTAGTAGGCATGGAGAAATCAGCATTGGTAGTGAGACAGGAAACTGAGGTCTCAATTTAGTCCAGGTATCTTGAGCTTCATTATCAGTTGCAATTTTAGTAGTCTCTCTCTGGACTGGACTGAGACCTAGGTTTCCTGTCTCATTACCAGTGCTGATTTTTTCATGCCTACTACCTCTCTGCATATCACACCTAATCCAATCACACCTGCTATTGTCATTTGCCTGCTAATTCATTTGGCATCTGAAATCACTCCACTTTCCAATATATAGGACAGATGGACTCACGTTCCACCTATACCGAAAGAAGTGAGCAGTGACTCACGGAACCTCATGCCCTACCATACTTTTTTTTTGTCTTTAAGGTGCTACTAGACTCTTACATTCCATGCACCTTGGTGTTTAGTCATGCTGGCCACATGACCACGGAAACATCTTTGGACAGCGCTGGCTCTTCGGCTTTGAAACGGAGATGAGCACCGCAACCCTGGAGTCGGATTCGACTGGCTTTCAAGCAAGGGAACCTTTACCTTTACTAGACTCTTACTCTACTGCTACAGGCAGTCTAACATGGCTACCCATCTTGAGATTTCTTTCACTGTAGCTTATGTCAAATTTTGAAACATTGCTATATAATCTGGAGATGACATTGATGATGTATTTTTACACTAGGATTTTCTTATGATTTGAAGGAATTTGTTTATTGTATCATTGTATTGTGTTGTAGTGCTTTTGACCATAATATACAGAAAGCATTTTCTTTGCAAGTCTTATTGACTGCTTGATCTGTGGGCCAGACTCTCATGACTGTTTTCTTTACATTTGTTCTCTGATTGGGTCGTGATTGTCCACATTTGTCTTATGTCAAATGACACCATGGTAACATGAGCCTAGTTACTGGGATGGGGACAGGTAATTGCTCAGGGAAAGGACAGGGGTGTGGGAAGATGCATTTAAGGCTGCAGCCTTTACCTGTAACAGAAGCACAAGTATACTGAGCCTTAGTGCCTGTGCCTCAGATTAAAGGGCCACTCCTCAGTTTGCAGTCCTGTAGCCATGCCCCAGTCTTTTTACTGAATGGCATAATTTTCTCAGTGGCATGATAAAAGTGATGTCCAAAATATTAAGAAATGGGGCTTTTGGCAGAACAGTGTGAGAAGAATGTCCAACAAATAAGGGCCCTTTCAGACTTTTAGAAAATCATAAAGGATATTAACTGCCCTAATTTTAACTATGCATGAGAGCTGTGAATGTTAAGCAAATATAAACTTAAAGCAATAAGTTTTTTCAGGATTTTTTTAAAGGTTACAATGTGGCCTAGGTTATGAACCTCAAGGTGGGACCTGGAATTATCAAAGAATTACAGCTGATCTCTGGAGTATAGAGAACAGTTTCTCTGGAGGCAATTAGCAGCTTTGGAAGGTGGACTCTGTTGCATCACATCCTTGCTCCCTCCCCAAGCACACACACCCATCTCCAGGAACATACTAACCTGGAGTGGGCAACCATAGTGCATTGATAATATTGCTTTCAGGATGTTTTGAATCAATATTCACATTTCATATTTCAAGAGAATGAAGTGCTTCAGATGGGATAATTGCTCTAGTGAATATACAATAGTTACCCTCAGGCAGGAAATGTTTGCAAGACATTTTCATAAAGTGTATATTAAAATATGTCAGTATGCATGTTCATGTGTGTATATCTTCCAGTTTTATATAACACACAAGATTTTAGAAATCATATAGCAAGTCTTACAACCAATGACTGCTGCTATGTAGGGAGCCCCAGGATGGTCTTGGGGCAGGTGTTATGCAGGAAAGCTACAATTACGTAATAGGAAGCACATGTGATAAACACCAAAAGTACCACTTTATACGGACATTGAATGTTGTCTGAATCAATATTGCCTTCTGTTAGCCAGACGAGCACTCACAGTCCTGCTTGTCTCACCTTCCCCCTGAGAATGGCAAAGACAGATAGGCATTCAACTCAAAGTAGTTAGAAGGATCTTTTTTTAGCACATGGAATGGACGGCCCAGACTTCTTTCATGAGGATAAGAAAGAAATAATTTTCTGGCTAAGCTGGGCATTTTTATCACTTCCCTTTTTCCAGTAATGAGGATTTTGAATTAAAAAAATACTTTTCAAGTTCTGAGATACAGATTTCAGATTGATAATCTGATAAATCTGCCCCATAAACATTTTCTGTATTCTGGAAAGTTGAGACAGCACTTGACTTATTCTTCCATGTGTGGATGTGCCTTAATTTGGGTCTTGGATACTTCTGGGTCCACAGGTAGATTAACAGAATGAAGAATGGCTTAAAACAACTTTACTAGAAACAGCAACTAAAACATTTCATAGGGCAGTCTGTAAGCCTTATTCTAAAACAAACTGAGGTTTTATGATCTCAGGACAAGTCTTCAAATCACTAATTCCATGGCACTATAAAATAGAAAATAATCTCTCTAAATTATACATTCTGTCACTACAGCCCTTGTCTTCTTTTCCTATGCATACAACTAGTTAATCATAGGCAAAATGAGCCTGTTTTTCTCCATTTGTTATCCTGCACTAAGAACTGATTTGGTAACTTCCAAATTGGATTCTATATTATAGAATGGCAGCCTTGGCCTGGATTAGAGAATGGATTATGCTGGAAGATAAAAGAATATTAAAATTGGAAGGTCATGATCTAATGTTGGGTTGGCATGCTTTTTTATGGTATGAGAAAGTTATATCTCATAAATATTTTAAAGAGCATTGGTTGCGAGCAGCCTTAATAAAAGTATGGTTAGTGATACAAAAGAGCTGGTTTAGAAAGAAATCTAAGTTAATTGCACCACTGGAAGCATTTACTTTCCCCAAGTCGTATGAGGAGGAGACGCCAAGGAGATACTTAGATATAATAGATTCAAGCAGTAACCTCAAATTAGATGAAGATCTGTTGTGGTGGCAGTGAATGCAGACAGAGTCACGATTTGCTAAAGATAAAAAGGATGGAATTTGTGAAAACCTCAGTGAAATGGAAAAGGTTTTGATGACAGAGGGGAAGTTTATATAAAAAAATGTATGTCATATTGTTGAAAGAAGTAATGTCTGATGAAATTGTTAAAAATAATATGATCCAATGGGCTCAGAACTTAGGCTATAGTATTAATTTGAAACAATGGGAACAGATATGGTGTAAGAATATTAAAATAACTAAAGCAGTGACGTATAAAGAAAACATGCATAAAATGTTTTATAGATGGTATGTTACGCCTGAGAAAATCACAAAACAAGATAAGAAATGCTCTACTCAGTGTTGGAAATGTGAAAACAAGGTGGGCTCCTTCTTCCATATGTGGTGGAATTGTGATATTAGTAAAAAGTATTGAATTTGGGTACACGAGATAATTAAAAAAATTGTAGGGAAGGTAATCCCTTTTAAACCAGAAGTCTTGTTATTAGGCATATTACCGAAAGACCTGACCTGAGAAGATCGATACTTGCTAATATATCTAACCATGGCGGCTAGGATTGTATATGCACGTTATTGGAGATCCCCCCAAACACCAAGGAGGGAAGAATATATTGCGAAGATACTGGAGGCGGCCGAGATGGATAAATTGACATTGACACTAAAAGGTCAACCAGAGGATACCTTTCTGAACACATGGGGTCATTTCTATGAATGGTATAAGACAATTAAGTAGAGATAGTAGAGATAGTTGATTGACTTTAGAGATAATAAGATAATCTGAGTTAAAAAGAAAGCAATAGTTGGTATTAAGAAAGCTTTCAGCAAAAGGCTTGTAGAAATGGATGTAAGAATAAACTGAGGTGGTTAGCCCCCCCCCCCCCGGTATATGTTTAATGTTAGAATAGGATGTTGGTTGGTGTTGTGCGTTGTTTTATGTGGATGTTGTGTATAGTGTATGTATTGTAGATTGTGTGTGTATAAAATAAATAAAAGTGGCCTTTAGGCCTTAAAAAAAAAAAAGAACTGATTTGGTACACAAGAGCATCTCTTTAGGTTATACTAGGAAGGGAAGCCCGTTGTGGAACCGAGACAACGGGCGCTAGACAGGCCCCCTTCCCGCGAAGAAGGTGCTGGAGGCAGGCGTATCTGGCGGCCATTGGGGAAGGAGCTCACCCGCCGTCCCCAGCCTCCGCTGTCCCTCTCGCTGAGACTCCGTCTCTCCGGGGCTGCAACGTCCCCCTGGCACTGGCCCTGCCTCGCTCCCCGGCCAGCACCGTCGGCTGGCATCGCAGCCTCCCTTCCCTGGCTCCTGGTGGCGGTGTTCGCTCGCAGCGTTCGCCTCCCGCCTCCCAGCCAATGGCACACCAGCAGTCTTGAGCGGCAGCTGGCGGGCCAATGGCAGCAACGCAGGCAAGCAAGGCAGCCAGTGGCAAGGGACCCTGTCTCTGACTGACAGGTCCCTCAGCCAACTAATTCCGGCGCGCATTTTCACCATATAAGGTATGACGAAAATCCTTTTATATATAAGGATTCCAGCCATTGGCCTCATCTGAGACTCAAGGCCAATTTGTGTCAGGGGCTGTGCATTTATTTTAAATTTATTTTTAATTTCCGCTCTCATTTCACTGCTATCATTTCTGCATCCAACAGGTGGCATCAAATCATTACAGATGCTTTTATTTTTTGTAGTGCATTTATAGTCTGAAGCAAAAGTCCTCCTTTCAAAGACCATAAGGTTCTTATATTTAACAGAACATTTCAAATCTTTTTCCTTCACCTTTTTGATGTATATGATTATACTCTTTAAAGTCTATCCCCTTGTCTCATTCATGTATTTCTGAAAGATAAAAGAATCTTCTTGGGCTACAATGCATTTGGGAGAGTAGTTTCAAGCTTTGTAAATTGTGCACTTGTGCAGAGCCACAATATTTTCTGATCTGGCACAGCACAGCAAGGTCCATCACCCTGTCCAGTTCATGCTTTCCCTCAGCTTTCTTTGCTTCCTTGAGCACTGTTTTGGGTTGGGATAACTACTCACTCATTTGCAAACTACAATCAGGGCATCAAGCAGGAAAGGATCCTGTGTGAAGCTTTTGTATCAAGAACCATTAATAACTCAGAGTATATACTTATCTGGGATCATGAGGCCTAAACATGTTACACACATGAGTTGTCCTATGTCTTGATAAATTAGGGACAATTAACATTCATTTAAAAGGCACAGTTCAGAGAAAGTGAAACTTGACTGAGGGACACTGTTTTTAATATGATATACATCCACTTCATTTTTCCAGCTAGAAGTTTTTCCTTGTGCTAATGATGTTTGATTTAACAGTAATGTAAGGAATCTAACAAACCTTTGGAGATTAAGTAGTAAATGTGAGACAGTCCAGAACTTTGGGTCTTTCTACAGTTGTAAAAAAGGGACCATCATTACTTATATTTTTGTATGGGATCCAGGTATCACTCAAACTAGCACTCATTACATTTTTATCTCACCTATCCTCTAAAGCATTTAAGGCAGCATACCTCATTCTCTTCTCCCAAATCTTGTCTTTACAACAACCATGGGAGGTAAGTTAGGCTAAGAAAAGTGACTCTCCCAAGATCACCCCATGAGGATCATGGATATGTGGAAGTCTGAACTCAGGTCTCCCCAGTCCTACTCTGACATGCTACAGCGTTCTGGGTGTTGCAAAAGCTGTCATATTTTTGGAGCACTCAGTGCAAAATTTGTACCTATTTATTTGTTTAGGATATTTCTATGCTGCCTCTCTAGGGAACCTGCCTGAGGCATCTTTTAGCAGGTGTGACCATTTCTGCAGTAGTGAAATTCCCCCCACTGATGTTTTTAAAACTGTGTGTTATGTGAACTTTTCCACAGTAGATTTTTCCTCACCAAATGCAAACCTGAAGTTTTCTCCTTCTTACCCTGTGTTCTTGGAATCCCCCATTTTAGCAAGTTCCAAAAACATGGGGTTAGAAGGAGAAAACTTCGGTTTGCGCCTGGTGAAGATATCTACTGCAGAAAATTTCACATAGTGCACAGTTTTTAAAATGTCAGTGTTGGGAATTTCACTACTACAGAAATGGTCTGTGGAAGCATAAGAAAGATGCTGTTTTAGCCCCTTCTGGCATTCCCCTCCACACAACAGGCTCAGAACTACAGCATTAGGATTGCTGCTAGCTCTCTCTAAAGGTTGTTATCTGGGCCAGTTTTGCTGGTGGGTATTTCACTGATATTACCATGTGGGATTTCATCCACACTCCCAACACAGGAGAAGAGCTCATGGCCTTCTCCCCTCCCCCCTTCTGTTAGTGTCTTCTTGGTCTACAATGCATTTGGGATGGGCCTGAGCACAGCAGATGCTTTGTAACATTTCAGCTCTTTGTTCTGTCTAAACAGAGTATATAAGGCTGTCAGGCTAAGTTGAAAAGATGCTCAGTTAGGCATTGTGTGCTTAATATTCTCCCGTAGTCCTTAGCTGCGGTATCACCTCCATTTTGGCTTCTCCTAGGATCTAAATGGAGCCTGCCATTCTCTCCTCAAAGCAGAACCCAGACTGATCCATGCTGTTCTAAGACATCTCAAGCAAACAACCTTTGCCAGATTTTCTGCTCACCCTTTCCACAGAACCTTTCTGTCACTTCAGTGGTGGCACATTATGGACAACTGAGTGTTCAGGATGCATCAGTATCTCAGGAACTCAGTCCCCACAGAGGAAAAATTAATCCTGGCTTGCCAGTTAGCTGTGCTGAGCTCCTGGGGGCCTTGCTAGTGCTACTAGCTGAGCATGCTATATCTGTAGTTAGGGTTGCCAACCACCAGGTGGTGGCTGGAGATCTCATGGGATTACAAATGATCTCCAGGTGACAGGGATCAATTCACCTGGAGAAAATGGACGTTCTGGAAAGTTGGTGCTAGACCCCATTGCAGTGTCTTCCTTCCCCAAATACTGCCCTCTTCAAGCTCCACCCCCAAAATCTCCAGGTATTTCCTAGCCAGGAGCTGGCAACCCTATCTATAGTATAGTGTAGTGTAGCAAATGATGTCATAGAAGTACTGTAAGTGTTACCTCAGGTTACCAACCTCAAGGCAGGGTCTGGAGTGCTCATGGAATTACTGTTGATCTTGAGACTACAGAGATCACTTCTCTTGGTGGAAATGGCAGTTTTGCAGGCAAGTTGTATGATATACCATAGAGGATAGGAGAAACAGAGGTCCTAGAGTGCCAGTGTAGGGATAATGCTCTAGGAATTCTGTTTCTCTTATGGTAAGCAACAGAGACTTGGAGAAACTGATTGTCACGTGTAAATAAAATAAGGGGCTGGGCCTGGTTGGGATTTGAGAGAGGAATGGGACTGTTGCTAACTGGTATCCTTGTATGGACCTTCATAGTAGATTTTTCTCCTTAACATTGAGGAAACCTATAAAGAATTTTGAGAATTTTTTTGGTAGAGTGGAACATAATGGGATAGAATCCAGTTATAGTAAAACAAATGTTTAGGATCAGAGATTTAGTATTGTAATGAACGGGCTTAACTTTGATGCTAAAATAGTACAAATTTATTTGCTTGAATGGATAATCAGATCCCCAGCTGCACTAAAGGGGCAAAGTAGCATTTTTAGAGTGATGCATGACTTGGAAAAATCTGGGCAGGCAGTGAGGCATCCTTGAGCTCTTGCTTCTTCTCTCGTGAAAGATCTTGCTTTTACCTCCAAGGCACCAAATGCTAAATTGGCCAAGCACCAAACTGAGATGCATAGGACCAGAAAGTCTCTGGTATCTGGGAATATTATTGGTGAATTAGTTTGTGGTGGGAACTGGAGAGTAAGCCCCTTGTGTTTGACAAGAACAAGGGGTATTCCCTATTCCACAATCTCAAGAAACAGAGGTACACACGGCACTGTGCCCCCTTGTTTAGACATTGTGTAGCCAGCCTTGTCTAGTCTTTTACTTTGTCTGGTCCTGGACCTTGGGGGAATGATCTTCTGTATGCTTATTCAGAGGTGGGGCAGAGACTGTCCCATCTCTCAATATTAAGAGGATGGAGGCTGTCCAGCAGATTGTGAATTAACTCTACCACTGTTTTATATTTGTTTTCTCTAGCCAGTCCTGTTGTATTTTACTTTTCTGTATAATATGTCCCAACTAACTGTGCTTTCTTCTTAATTGGATGCTTAGTGGAATTAAACTCTTGTAGAAACTAAAGGCCTTGATCTTTGGAAGAAAGGGAATTTCTTGCATAAATGGCTACAGCTGATGTAAGCTAGACTGCTAAGCCATGCAAAGATACTGATAGTCCTAGAAGGACAGCTCTCTATCTTGTTGAGAAATAAACCTGGTCAGCTATGTATCCTGTTGAGAGGTAAACAAGGAAGGAAGGATGGATATCCCAACTTCCTTTTATATATGTGTATATTCAGCCAAATTAAACCAGAGACCATCTCTTCCAGTATTACACTAGGAAAATCCCAATAACTGGAACCTCTTTGATGTTGGCATGCTACCTGGTTCTAATCCAGTTTGGATGGGAAAGGGCCCAAACTGGGTAAAAATTTCCTCACAAATCTAGGCTCCTTCTGGGTCTAGTTTAGAAACTGAACCAAGGTGGCAGACGAAAGGGAATGAGCTGAATGCTGACAGAGACCAGGGTCATGACAAATGTGGCATATAGAACACAAATGTGGCATATAGAATACAGATGCCCTTAAGTGATATACTATGGAAGGAAAAGGGGGGAGAGTGGTATAAGGCTGGAAATTTGAATTTTAGTGGAAGGAATGTATGTATTTTATTTAAAAGATTTATTAGCAACCTCTCTTACTTATGGTGCTCAAGGCAGCTTACAATATTAATAAAATACATAAAATAGAATACATAAAAACATAAAACCAACATTTAAAGTACCTCACAGTAAAGGGAAGAGCTGAAGGAGCTGACTTTCAATGCAGATGTGACATTACGCCCCCTCTGAGCTCCCTCCCCAAACCCCACCATTCCTAGGCACTGCCCTGAAACCTCCAGGCATACACAAATTGTTACCTAAAAGTTAATTATTTTGTCAGTGGAAGAGGTAAATTCAAAAATAAAGCCACTCTTAGATAGTGTTGTTATGGGGAATTTTTTAAAATCACTTTTTAGATATAGCTATTAGTTCCTCTTATTCTTTTTTCCCCTCCTTTAAAAGATGGATTTCTTTTATTTATCTTTGGAAAGAAATCAGTGCATCTTTTTGTAACTTCAGCCCTTGCAATTGTTTTATATTATGCACCAGAGGGTGGCATTCTACCAGGAAGGTTTAGGAAGACACTGCTTGTCTCTGAGCATTTACGGAGTGAAATTCTGCAGAACCTCCCTGTCTCTTCTCTATTTTAATTTCTCTTTTATCAAAATGGAATTGATTAGAAACAGACTCCAGAGTTCTAAAAAGAAGAAAATAAATGGATTGTTGGATTTCAAAGAGAAAGTAGGAAAAGAGGAATAAAGAAAATTTATCTTAACAAAGCTAATCTCAGTCAATACAAAGCACTCCATCCCATTCACTCTTCCAGTATGGTGCTAAGTACAGCAAGGCGTCACACCATCTGTCCAGCAACACCTACTGCTGCTTTTCTGCCAGTGCATACCTCTGCCCTACTCAGTTTGTATCATACAAGGAAATGTTTGTCGCAATAATGGGGGCACCACAATCTCCTAGATCTTCTCAGGATCCTAAAAATAACTCTGGACAGTTAACCATCCTCTCTATGTACCTCATAAGAAATATGTACCACATAAGAAATAGAACATCCATATATTTTAGAAGCAATGTGAAAATTTTATTTTATAGCAGGCATACACTTGTAATAAGGGGGAATTGCCCAATGCTTTTCATGACAAAAACTGAGCACCTTCCAAAGTAGTTTTCCATAGCACTGAACTGTTCACAAGAAACACATGGATACCCATAGTTATGTGACAAAACAAAAAGTAGTTTTGTGAATTCAGCCTCTCATGTTCCAACCTAGTCATTCTGGCTTTCAGGGTTTTGGTGTGTGCATAGACACCCTCCTTGGAGGGCTTCCCTTTTCATCTTAATAGTGAGTCTTCTCTGCGTGAACAGAGGGCTCTTCTACCTGTCCAACAGTGTTGAAAGAGGTAGCATGTTGTTGTGGTTTCTGGACAGAGTTTTGGCTCAGTCCAGTCAGGTTTTCTCTCTTTTCCTATCTGGAAGAGGGAAATCACCACCTCCTTGTAAGGCCGCACAGACTGGAGTTTGATTATTTGTGGAATATTTTGAGACCTCGAACACAAGGGAACAGTGCTGTTAGAATCAGAGAGAGAGAGAGAGAGAGAGAGAGAGAGAGAGAGAGAGAGAGAGAGAGAGAGAGAGAGAGAGAGAGAGAGAGAGAGAGAGAGAGAGATTCTACATAGGGGTCTTTCCTGGTCACTGAGCTCTGGAGTTGTAACAGCTTCATAGTATTTCAGCCTTCATTCAAAGCATCCTTCTGGAATATTTCCATAAACTGGTTTCATAGAATAGAATAATAAAGTTGGAAGGGGCTATACAGGCCATCTAGTCCAACCCCTTGCTCAATGCAGGAACAGCCTAGAGCGTCCCTGAAGTGTTTGTCCAGCTGTTGCTTAAAGACTGCCAGTGAGGGGGAACTCACCCAGGCCTGTAGCTACAATTGGTGCCCCTCGAGGTCTGCCCCCCCGACTTACTGTCAAGGCCCCGTGACTTCCCATGCAGCCCAGGCCCACTGACTTCCCATTTTTTATTTTATTTTTTTAGCACACTTCCCTCCTCTCCTGCTGCCACCTGCCCTCTTTCTCCCACCCCTGCAGCACTGCCTTCCTTTGTGGCCTGCTGTGATCACGGCAAGCCACCAAGTGCCCCTCGGCTATCATTCTCTCTGCAAACCCCCCCCCCATCTTTGGATGAGCATCTTTCCAAGGTACAGAGCCCAGGCACTGGCATAAAGAACGGGGCTTGGTGAGTGGGCAGGGCAAAGCGCTATTGCTTTCCTGGGCAGCCCACTCCATTCCTCCCCCCCTTTGCTCCCAAGGAAGCAGAGGATGCCCCCGACAGCTCTCCTTTGAGTCAAGGCTTGGCCCTTCCCATTCCAGCTGGCTAATCCACTCTCTCTTTCAAATGTGTGCCTCGTTGCAGCCTGCCCTTCTTCACCCAGGGACTCACGGGGCTGCTTCTCTCAGGCCAAGCTGAACTAGAGCCGCTTGCCCTGCTGGGTGTGTCTGCTTTGGGCCGTCAAAAGAGGACAGAATTCACCACTTCTCAGCTGGTACAGCTGAGAAAAATAGGCTGAAATTAGGGGCCAGCCCCCTTTCCTGGCAGCAGGCAGCCGGTGGGGGTGGATAGAAGGCCTCTATGAACAGAGTGGCTGGGAATCTCCACTTCACGTCTGTCTCAGCATGTGTGAGTTGCAGGGAAGGGCTTGCTTGGTGTGTGCATGCGGGGGTGCCCCCCAACTTATTTAAAGGCCCCCTGAATTTAAAAATTCTGGCTACGGACCTGAGCTCACCACCTCCACAGGCAGCTGATTCCACTGTTGCACAACTCTCATTGTAAGTAAGTTTTTCCTAATATTCAGCCAGTTCCTTCCCACCCTTAATTTAAACCCATTATTGTGAGTCCTATGCCCTGCTGCCAACAGGAACAGCTCCCTGGCCTCCTCTAAGTGACAGCCCTTCAAATACTTAAAGAGAGCTTGCATCTCCTAGCTTACATTTCAGCATTTCTTTTCAGACGAGCTTCATCCTGTGTTTGCTTGTTTGCTCTGGATCTTTGGACTGTCTCCCATCCCAACAATTAATACATCTTCAATAACAAGAGACCCAAATTTAACTACTTGTATTGGAGTAAAAAATGTACTATAGGCTAATTTGCTCTTTGCATCCTTTGATGGCCTTTTACAAAGAAAGCAATTTCGTCTGGTACACAGTTCCCTGAAATTTCGGTCCCACTTATGAAGAAGGATGCATGCCCATGCCAGCAGCCCCATCATTTCTCTGTTATAACTAAAGACTATCTAATCATTGTGAGCAAATTTAATAATTATGTGTAATGAGTGAATTAGGGTTATAATTTAAGGAAATGAGAATCAATTCTTCCAAATGTTTATCTTATCATTTAATTGAAAAGAAACTTTTAGAAGAATCCCCCAATAGACTGAATGAGCCCTAGGTGCTGTCTGTGTTTAAGCAGCCTGTATAGATTTCTTTGTAACAATAGAGATGGAAGAGGACAAAGCCTTGCCCACCTAGACAATTGGGATGAACATGCTTGGACTGTATTCTCTGGTTGTCAAAGCTGTGATGTTGGAAGTGGGAGGCAGGTGAGTGGGTGGAATGGAAGGAGGGCATGAATGCCTGATGGTGGGCTGAGGAGGGATGGGGGGGGCCTGTGAACTCTCTGCATGGAGCCCCCCAAAAACCTCAAACAGGCCCTGGACTCAGTTTAAAGCAGCTTCATATATTCATATATATATATTCATCTTTGCTGACATGCTGTTGTATGCTAAAGATGGTCATTTTAGTTAATTAGTACACATTAATTAGTAAAGGGTAGTTTTTGAGGTTAGTTATGTGGGCTGGATCCCCTTGAAAAGACCCATACACGTGGGGGGGCAATTTTTTCTGGTTTCTCTCCTTCCATGGCAGCTGCAGCATTTGGAGGGGGCAGTATTTGGGCCTATAGTGGGAGGGCAGAGACAGAAGTCATGAACCATTGCATTGTGCATGGAAATTTTAGAGACGATCCAACTCTATATTTTTAATTATGATGGTTTTAATGGTCTGTGTAAAAGTGGAAATTGGAGGCTGCCTATTGGCTTGTAATTGTGTGTATGCATGCACTTTATTGTAATAGTGTCTTCTCTGTTTAAATATGTTGTAACCTGCTGCAGGGTCCTCCCAGGGTATTTTGCTTGGACACATTAGACATACATGCTGGAAATAATATATAAATAAGTTGTAGATCTGCTGATGAGGACAAAAATTCTGTTTGTGTTAGAGGTATTGCAAAAGCAGAAATGCAAAAAACCCCAACAATACCCAAACAAACATGGAAGCAGCCGCTTGCATTAAATCAAACCTTGTATCCCCAGTTGCATATCAACTTGTGTAAGATGTTTTTGTTATTATTATATTTATTAAATTTATACCCTGCCCTAAATCCATGAATGTTCTTCATCCAATTTATGGGCCCCATAATATATAAGGAGGAAAGCTCTAGGTGTTGCCCAAGATTTTGCAAGGCAGAAGTGTGCTAAATCCATTTATGTTTCTTCTTGCCCATCACTGTCTCCAAGATATATAAGCAACTGGAATAGTGTCCTCTTGACCATGCTGGTTGGAGGAAAATCTCTGTGCTGGGGAACGTAACCAAGGGTCATAATGAAGAGGAGTCTCTGGGATGGAGTGTATAGTGGGGGCCAAATGGCATGAACTTGGAGGCCAGACTGAGTCTCACACTTGTCAGGCTCTCACACTTGTGTAAACTGAGAATCCTTTGATTTCTTCCTCCAAAGGCATCAGAAGGCACATGAAGCAGAATCTTTGATGACATTGACTCTGGATTAGGTCTGGTCATTGATTGGATGGGAAGCCATCTGACTGCCCCATTGGACTCCTTCAAGAGGGGTGATCTTAGTCAATGGACAATGGAGGCAATTGCCCTTGGCCCTGCCTATGCCTCCCAAAGACGAGGGTAACAGAAGAAGAAGAGCAAGCTGCTGTTGTTTGCATCTACCCCATCTGGGACTTAGGTAGCTGGCTTGTGATGTTAGTAGTAGCTGTTGCCCCCCCCACACAAGGTGAAGGTCACACCTTGCTTAGCCATAGTAAGGGGGGTCCATCCTGTACTTTTGCCCAGGGCCCCAGTATCATGATGACCACACCTACTTTCACAGGAAGTTGAAGCAATTATTATAAGGAATAAACAAGCTAGTCATTACTTGGTATATTCCAGCTTTTCTGCATTTTTGAAATGGTTATACACTGGACACATAAGAGAAACGCTGCTCTTCTGGGTATCTTTAAAGGCTGTGGAAAACTCACCTCTTGCTTCTTGTCTCTAGAGACACTTTTCTTTGCTAAACGGTATTAGTTTACAAATTATATATTGAGAAGACTATTAACTATTCCCACTCCTGTTTTATTGAAGCATTAAGTGGATGGTCCAAAGATGTTAAACACTATAAATTACTGCTGTGTCTGTGGGCTCATATAGCTTCTTGCACTGGGTTGGGTGCATGCACTCATATGAACATTTTATACCCTTTCCCAGAGGTCAGGGGAGATGAGGCCTGAGATGTATCTGAAGAGCAGTGGGTTTTATGAGGACTGGGAAGGAAAGAATTCTGTGCCAAATACTCTGTAACCACACCTTGTAGACTGAAGAGACCCTAAATAAGCACTATGCTCTCAAAGACTAGATGGGCTGATATCCTTTAATGTATGTTGCTCCCAGACCATTCTAGGCTATAGGCAGTGACCATCAGCTTGAACTGTATTTAGAAGTGAATAGACAGCCAGAGAATTTGCTTGCAGTGGATATGAATATGGTGTGACCTGTGCATATATCATTTAATATATGACCTATGCATACATGTCATTAAATAAATGCATTTTTGTATTCGTTGTGCAACAGTGTCATTTACAGTGCAACCCTAAGTCTTCCAGGTCCATTAATGTCAGTGGACTTAGAATGGTGCCACATTATTTAGGATTGTTATGCATACTAGGTTGGAAGTCCACCCTAATTCCAAGCTAGTCCACAAACAGCTTTGGGGGGTGGGTGGAGGTTGCATGATTTCTTGTAGTTAATACCCTTAGTGGCTGTTTACACACATTTTATTTATATATTCATACCCTGCCTCTCTACAATGTGCACATGAAGCGGCATCTAATTTAAAAAGTTAGAAAACAATAAGCCATTTAAAGACGTCTGAAATCAGAATGATAAAACCAGCATTAAAATAAATGAAAGCAACACAGCAGCAGTAATGTGATAAAAGAAATGTTCAGATCAATAAGACTACAGTAACATTTAAATATAATTCTAAAACCAGCAAATGTTGCTCAAAATAGGCAGTCTCCACTTCGTTTGGGGTTATTTGCTTGGAGATGGAACAAGAGGCAGGTAACTGGGATCTCCATCTATGTATATGGGGATTTGTCCCTATGAGAACTCTCGGAAATAACCAGGCTGTTATTTACAGGAAGGGTTTTCATTGAAAACAGAAAGAAAGCAAAACAAAAACAAGGAATGTACACAACAAACACAAGAGCTAACTAGGAAAATCAGGGAGGAAAAGGGAAAGTGTTAAAGGGATAGGTGATAATTACTGATCTTGAAGAGGTCTGCAGAAGCAGTAAAGTCGAAGAGGAAATGGCCAGTGTTTTGGGAAGTGTGAGAGGACACACACACAAGTGGGGGTATGAGGGAGATCCAAGAAGACACACAGAACTGGAGCAGGCAGGTGACATTTTATATGGCAAAATGTATCCTGAGCCAGGTTGACTCACTGCCAGAGGACAATGACTTGATCATTCTACTGGAGGTAGACAAAAGGGTGGGAGAGGTTTGATAGCCCTAAAAACACCAAATGGGAAGGGTGATAGGGAAGATAAACATACTTAAGCATTGATTAATCACTGCTTAATCAAGGGTAATTAGTGAAGGGGAAGTCACGCTGGGTTGCTGAAGGGATTATTGGTGAATTTATAGGTGATCCATTGTTCTGAGTCATGCATCTCTCCAGGGCAAGGAGGGGGTAATAGCCAGCCAGCTGTTCTGTCGTGCCTTGAAAACAGCTTTCCCAGACCTTTGCCTGACTGGCCTCCATTTTGGTTCACTTTGGCCCAAGCAGTGTCCTATATTTAAGGTATTAGGGTGATGTATGGAGAGGTGTTTCTGGCTTTGTAGCCTATAAACTGCCCCTCCACTTACACAAAGGATATTCAAAGTAGTAGAATAACTCAGAGAAAAGGAACCAACCAGCTAGTCAAAAACAGAAGCAAAACAGTCGAGCAGAGCAAAGCCAAACCAAGTAAGCAGTACATGAAAGACTATCAACATCCACCCATCTGAGCTCCTTGGTGTACAAGCAGAATCGGAATGTGATAGGCAGAAGTGTAAATGTATCACACAGAGGCCCTAATGATGTCGTGCCCCCTGCTCCCTATGAGAGAGCAAAGGGAGAATACTTTTTTGAACTGGTAACTTGCATTCCCTCCCTTCTACTCTGTGTTCACCTCCATTGTATACTTCCTCATACTGCTGGGTGACCTATAAAATCAGGACATCCATCTGCTTTATCATTCTCAGCAGTCAACACAGCAAAAACATCATAGACAAAACAACAACATGCAGCTCTACTTTCCCCAAGGGATGGAGCAGCATGCAGGTTCCTTGTAAAGAGCAAGTGAAGCTGCCTTAAGCTTCCCCAAGCGTAATGCCTTGGATACCAGCTACTCAGTCTCTCTTTCTTCTTTGTGCAGTCTTCTTTGAAACTTTCTACCCAGCTTTCCTTTGAAGTCTCTGCAGTATGCACAGCTACTTAAGCCAGTGCCTTCCAGGATACATGTTGCAAATTTATTTTATTATTTATTAAATTAGATTTGCTAGGCCGCCCTTCCCTACAAGTAGGGCTCAGGGTGGCTTACAACAGAATAATAACAGTTAAACAATATTGACCATTAAAAACAGATTGATAAATAATTTTTTTTAAATGTACCAGTTGGTGGAAGATCAGCTCCCCTAGCCTCCTTGGGAGGAGAAGTTACGAGGGATGGGGGAGTATATGAGAGTGCCAGATGTCGTCCCCCATTGCTGTCCTCAGCCAAATGCCTGGTGGAACATCTCTGCCATACATGCCCTGCAGAAAGGTAATAGTTCCCTCAGGGCACAGATGTCTTCCAGCAGAGAGTTCCACCAGGTGGGGGCCAGGGCCAAAAAAACCCTGACCCTGGTCAAGGACAGCCAAATTCCTCTCAGCTTGGGGACCACTAGGAAGTTCTTATTTCCTAAGCACAGTGCTCTTCCAGGGGCATACTGGGAGAGGCAGTCCCAAAGGTATGTAGGTTCCTGACTGTTAAGGGCCTTAAAGGTTAGAAGCAAAACCTTGAACTTGATCCAGTGCTCCACAAGAAGCCAGTGCGGCTCACGCAGAACCGGTTGAATATGTGCTGTCCAAGGGGTCCCAGTGAGGACCCACATGGCTGCATTCTGGACCAGTTGGAGCTTCCGGGTCAGGCACAAGGGTAGGCTCACATAGAGCGAATTACAGTAGTCTATCCTGGAGGTGACTGTTTCATGGATCATCATAGCTTGGTCATGGTGAGACAGATAGGGAGCCAGTTGCCTGACCTGGCAACTTTTATTCCTATTTCGCCCAGGAATGGCTAGAGTGCTGGACTGGGACTGGGGAGACTGGGGTTCAGATCTTTGGTCACCAGTGAAGTTAACTGAACTTTGGCTATTTTCTAAAACTCAGGCAAAGCTATTTTGCAAGGTCACTGTGAGAAGTAAATTAGGGAGAAACCTATGAGCTCATTGGTAGCAAGGGTGAGATATTGTTGTGATAAATGCTGTAATATTACCAACAAGATTTCCAGGGTATAAACCTTTGGGTGTCAAAAATCCCTTTGTCAGATAGGGGAAATGCTGTATATCTCTCAGTGAGCGTAGACTGCTTTGTGTTCAGGACTTGGTTGAAAAGTACTGCAAGTGTCAAGAAATGGCAACAAAATATGAAAGCTTGTGTTTGTTTTTTGTAATATTGAAATAAAGCTAGTTTTGGCTCAGTTACAGTCATGATGAACTAAGTATATTTAAAGAGATCATAGCATTGGACCCATTACATAAAGCAAAACAATGTTAAATGTGTTGGTAAGGTCATTTTTAACAGGACCACTTCCCAGTGTTATTAGCCCCCCACCCCATGGCAGCTTCACTCATCTAATCAATATCCTCTCAGGATTCTTTTCTGCAAGAGGGTAAAAATAGTGATTCCTTATTCTTGGTCTTTTTCAGCACTGGCTCCTATTAGATGGAGCACTTTGCTATTGGCAACCCATTCTTGTTCTTTAAGAGACTTCGTAATGCCAAGCTTTCTAGGAAAAATTCTGAACATTTTTTAAAGTATCTTTTTTCTGTGGCCCAGTAGGTTGAAATGGGGTTCGTTTTTGTTTGGTGTTTTAGTATTATTGTTGTACGAGCTTTCCTGTATTTTATTGTAATTTTTAATTGAAAATTTAATTGAAAATGTAACCTGCCTTAAGTCCCTTCGTGAACAAATTGGGCTAGAATGCAGAGGAACAAATTGGGCTAGAATGCATTGATTTTAATTGCAAGTTTGTAAAGAACATTGCAACAGGGCTGCTTGTGAGTAGGAAAGAAGCATATTGGGGAACCTCCCTCAGTGCATTATCCCAAAGTTCCTGTGCTTACAACTTCTGCCTTGTTCTCTTGAGCTGAAGAAACCCTTTCCAGACGGCTGCATTTCAGACCTAATGCCCCTCCTTTTGGGTTGTTATGCTTCACCTGCTGCTGCAGTGGCTGGAGCACACACTGTGTAGCCATTTATTTATTCTGAGTGGCAGCACCATATAATTGCATTTTGTGTTCAATGAGTATCAATGTCTCCAGAGCACTCTCGAAAGGTCGTTTCATGCCAGAAGAGCCCCAGCACCACAGCCAGCGAAGTCCTGTCTATTTCCTCTTGATGCCTTTCAATAGACAAGGACAGGGGATTTAGCTCTTGAACCTTTCTTTTTGCCTTTCCTCCTGCCTCTGCCTCAAAGATCTAGCATACCTTCTGACGGTTCCTCTTTATTAGTTGCTGTAGATTTTCCAGGTTGTGTGGCCGTGGTCTTGGCATTGTAGGACCTGACATTTTGCCAGGAGCTCTGACTGGCATCGTCAGAGGTATAAGACAAAAAGATGGAGTAGCAACACTATGCATTTTCTGCATGGTGTATTTGCAGGTTATCACTGTTGCAGGCTGACTCTGTATTTGACAATGGAGTTTACAAGCCAACTGTTCCTGTATGAATGGCACAAAACAAAAGGAATCTCATGACTTTGAGAAGTACAAATGATGAAATACTATTTTTATTTCTTTATTTTATTTTATGGCCTTTATCTTTTTATTGTATTTACTCTTTTTTGCAACCAGAGTCATAAACAGCAAACCCTCATTCCACAGTAAACCTCGTTGCACAGAAAAAAACATGGCAGAACTTAAAGGCTGCTACTGCAAAAGTTGTCACGTGATTTGACAACAGCTGCTAGAAATTTTGTCACATGGTGGTTAGTTCATTTTATGACCTTTATACCTTGCCTTTCTCTCCAATTGGAGTGAGAGGAGCAAAGCGGCTCCTCTCCTCCATTTTATCCCCAAAACAACACTGTCAGGTAGGTCAGGCTCAGAGTGTGTGACTGGCCCAATGTCCCCTATTAAGCTTCCACCACACTGTAATGGTTAATACACACTATGCTATACAGACATATTGGACTATGCAATGACTAAATACTATATACAATGTATTATGAAACTTGGGGGAAATGTTCAGATTTGGTAAGAAAATGTAAATGGATGTTTTGTGGACCACTGTAGAAAACAGGATGCTAGTATGCATAGAGACTTGGCTAGATTTAAGGCTACAGCCACACATTATCAGATATTTAGGGTTGCCAACCTCCAGGTGGTGGGTGGAGATCTCCTGGGATTCTATCTGACCTCTACGTGACAGACATCTGTTTACATGAAGAAAATGGCCCCATTGGGATGTGGATTCTTTGGCATTATGCCTCCCTTCTCCAAACTCCACCCTTCTTAGGCTCCACTCCCAAAATCTCCAGCTGTTTCCCAATCCAGAGCTGGTAGACTTAAGATATTGTGCCATTGTTGCTCTATAGCAGGGATCTCCATCAGGTAACTCACAAACTACTGGTAGCTCATCAGCTTCTGCAGAATAGCTAGTACAAAGACCCAGGGGGAAAATCATGAAAATATGTGCTCTAGCCTTTTAAAAACACACACACACACAAGTTTTTATTTCATAGGCATTTCCTCTCTGCTTCTTGTCTGTTAGCTTCATTTCTGGTGCTCTTCCTAGTCCATGTTTGGTTTTTAGGATACTACTGAATGTGGTAACATTCCAGAGTAGGGTGATGGTGGTAGGGAGGACCTCAGGAGATTTTTCATTATTCAGAAGTTGCCATTTGTGTTCATAAGGCACAGGAGCCTAGACATATATCAGGGTGAGTGTGGCGCACTTTTCAATCAGAGCCCAAATTCATCCTAAATGCTCCTTTCACTGTCTTTCCTACACTAAAGAAACCATTGGCAAATAGTCTACTTTTTAATAGACGTTTGAAAAAATGTATACAACTTGTTCTTGGGATAGTGAAATATCACCATTTTTTTTACATTTCTGCTGGCAGAAGTCAGTGTGCCTCATGACACCCAGAACCTGTTTCATCCATCTGTCATTAGTAATCACTAATGTTTTTTGTATCTGCGAGGCATTTTTTTCAGCCCGTAACACACATCTGTCTGTAGCAAGGTAAATTTTCTCTAGTGCAGCTCATTGTCTGCACCAACTACAGACAGGTAGATAACACTTCAGTCTATTCCTTCTATGGATCAATTTGCCCCTGCCAAAACTAATGGGTCATTTTTAAAAATTCCATTCTGTTACATTCAGTGTTCCCTCTAAGCTGAGTTAGTGTGAGCTAGCTCACAGTTTTTCAGCTTCTGGCTCACAAATTTCTGTCTTAGCTCAGGAAGGGATGACTCCAGAGCAGACTAATTTATGCAGCAGCCAAAGTGCTTGCTCAGAGCTTTAATGCCAGTAGCTCACAAAGTAGAATTTTTGCTCACAAGACTCCACAACTTAGAGGGAACATTGGTTACATTGGTCTGAGACAAAAAGGGAACCCAATGCCCAGATCCGTAGATATCTGAGGAGTTGTTCAGTGCCCTGTTGCTTTTCTGTTTACATGAGAAAATTCTATGTGTTGAGAGGCTGTACTTTGAGGAGGTTTTTTACTGTTGTCCAGGTCCTAAAAAGATGACTTTGTTGACTCATCTGTGCATCCTGCCAAAAACAGTACAACCAGGGAGTCTTTTATCTCATCTTTTCCCCAAAGGGATTTAAAAGAATTCCCCCAAATCTGAGCAGAGGCCAAACATAACGGCTATAAGGGACACATTCTCAAAATAGTGAGGTGCCTCTATAAGCTTGGAAGGAAGACTGAGAATCGTGAATATAGAAACAAAGCACACTAAAATATAGAAACAAAGCAAGCACACTAAAATAAGCCAAAAATTCCAAGCACCCCCACTATGTACTGTACTCCACTCAGGATGTAAGGGATGAGGCCAAATAGGGTAAATTACGGTAAATCAGCTCTAGTCCCCAAGGCAGGGGTTCAAGCATCTGGGCAGCCAGCATTCCGAAACTTAATTCAAAAAGAAAGATCAGTGTCAATAACTGAAAGTGTGTCAAGAAGATTCTGTGTCAGAAGATTGGGGGGGGAACAAGCTGAACCACATGTTTTGTGCAAATTCTGGCCCCAGTTAGAGGATGAGTGGCTTGGGGGGCAAGGAGAAAAGTCAAGTGAGGAGAGGAGAACATAATTGTTCAAAGGTGCTAGAAAAACCTGCAAATAAAGGAAAAGAGATGAGGTCTCCAGGTGTGGAACATGTTTGTTTGGAGGCAATGTTGATCAGGCTGGTGATAAGTAGCTTTGGTGGGCAATAGAACAGTATTAGTCAGATCATTATGAAGCAAGAAAACCCTTTTCATGGAGGAGTAATGTGACAGGCTATTTATGTGGGTAAAGACATACTGATCAATTGCTGAGAGGTCAATGGAAAATACATGTGAGAGTGCTAAGGGGACCCAATGCAATAAAAGGACAGGCCTTTCCCATATCTTTAATAATGTGCAGAATATATGAATTTGCAGCTTTTCAGGTTACAGTTGGAAAAGTTGTGCTTACTGTTTTTTGTTGTTGTTGTTGTGTGCAGTTAAAGAAAACAGAAGAACTAAATTGCATTGGTCCAGTTGGTCAGCTGAGTTGGTCTGAAGCAGTACAACAAATATAGAGTCTAATGGCACCTTTAAGACCAACAAAAGTTTATTCAAGGTCTCCCTAAATAGCCAGACCTGATCTTACTATCTACTTTTCCTTTACATGGGCATAGCTGGAGGTTGGCAAGCTTTCCTTTTTAGAAGTTCCCTTTTGTGTGTTTCTTCATACTGGAAAGCTGAGATGTGAGTCTATCATATAACGTTCCTTTGTAGTACAGTCATTTCTTGTCATTAACTCCTGTCAGGAATGTTTACATGGCAAAGATATCTAGCAGGTTTTAGCCACAGTGATAACTACTTTGGCAGTAGGAGGCTTCCATGCACAAATAAGTAGCGCCAGTGATGCAAGAAAATTGCTGGTGATGAGTGTTCCCACAATCAAGAGGGCTTAATTACTATGAGTAGGTACATCGGTAGTGTCATTTCTCCTCTGACTCCAAAGGAGTTATTTCCACCAGTGGGAGCAGAAAATAACTAGTGTGGTTGTATTTACAGGAATGACGAGGGAACAAACAAAGCACGCACATGCACACCCAAGGCCACGTCTTTACTGTCAGTAGTATGACTAAAGATGTATTTATTTTTATATTTTACCATACGTTGTACATGGCCAATTATATGGAATATTGGAAACAAAAAAGAAAAAGAAAGCCTTGACCCTGAAGAGTTTACAGTCTAAATTTAGTCTTGGCGTGGATGTGCACATTTGGGAGATAATAAATGGAGTCATATGATGAAAAGGAAAGGATCACAAAGAGTTCTTCCAAGTAAACACATTTACATGCATTTAGGCAGAGGTCTTGTGCATGCCGTTGGGCCTCCCAGTGTGATCTTACAAGTTGGTGAGTGCCCAGCTTGACTGAAATTGCACAGCAAAGCAAATGATATCATCCCACACTTCCACATGGAGATTATATATTCTGCCATTTGCACAAATATAACTGCCCTTTTTTATCATGATCATGTGAGCAGAAGGGACCATGTGTATAGCTCCCATACAGAGGCACTGGGTCATACAAGTGTGTTTCCTGCTCTGTGGCAGCTCTGTGACTTCCACAAGTGTAGGGGCCACCAACCTAACACATGGGGTGATTTCCCACTAAAGCTGCCGCGGGGTTGCGCCGCCGTTTGCCCCGAGATTTTTAGTCAATTTCACACCCGAAGCCGCGGGGCTGCATTTTGACCCGCGGCTTCGCCCGATTTCCCCCGCAGTTTCGTAATCCTGGGAATGAGGCTCAAAGTTATTAATTGATTTCGGTTTCACACCTATAATTGAAAGCACGAAAGGGCAAAAAAAGAGAGAGTTGTGACTGCAACAAGGCCTATGCACTTGTGATTGCATTGTGTATGGGGGGGTTGTCCATAAAATGTGGAAGTTTGGTGTGATGGACTGCACTTTTTAAGAGGCTTAGAAGTGCTGTACCAACAACTAAAAGGCTGTGAAGGGTTAATTTTTCACAGAGCCAGAGAGTCTTGAGGGACAGGCTGCCCTAAACAATCTGACTGGTTAGCGTCAGCTGAGCAAAAAAAAAGTCTCGAGAGAGCTGGGTGCTGAGGAGATTCAGTCAAATTCCTACCTTAACTGAGAAGAGATATGTACTGGGATTGTCTGACAATAGCCCTGACAGAAAAACGGTTTAGTGCTGACAGTCAGATTTCTACCTTGACTGAATGCCATCTGAATTCAGCATTAGCTGAGAGCAGTTTGAACACAGACAAGGAAGTTTGGGTAGTAGAAAAGACTCCCATTCAGGACAAAGGAAAAGGGATAGATCTTGTAAAGAGAGAAGAAGATTCCCTACCCAGTCGAGCAGGGAGAGTTATCTCTGAGGAGCAGAGAATTCCCTGGTCTGGTGTGATTAGAAACTGCCTGTAGAGACCTTAAAAAGTCAGTGAAAAACTCAAGAAGCGTACTGGTGTTCCAAAGAGAAGGAATTTGGGTACTAGGAAGAGGGTGCCAGCCTTTTGGGCACCAATACAGTCAGCAGTTACTCAAATAAAGTATACTAGGGCCCCGGTCACATGGAGAATTTGCCGCTCAAGAGGCACGAATGTCGGGTGGATTTTCGGGGTGCAATCACACTGCAACATCTGGGAAGCGTAGCGCACCCGTGGCATCCCACCAAAAGATGTGGAGTTAAAAAGTACCTAGGAAAGTGCACTAGTATCCAGAAAATGCACAGTACAGGCGGGGCATCTGATCACAGGAGCACTAGTATCCCATCACAAACTGGATGTTTTTTTTAAGCCTCCATAGGATGCGCACAAACACAAAACTGAAAGCAGTGCTGCTCCACAGAACTGCGTGTGCGCATAAACGCAAAACCGAGGGCAATTGCCTGTCTTATCCAGAAGCGGTGGCTTGCGATCGCCGCTTATATGATCATGCTGCACCTCTTCTTTGCCATGCTTCAGCATCGCTGCATGATCGGCAGCTAACAGCCTAAGCATGGAGACTCAGGGGGTCGTGTGATTGGGCTACCGCACTTCATTTTGCTCTGGGGCGAACAGCCATGCCTTCCCCCTGTGTTATCTGGCCCGTGTGACCAGGGCCTAGAGTGTTTGGGAAAACACTGGAACAAAAGCCTCTCAATATAAAGATCTACGTGACTGAATAAATTAAGAACCTCTCATTAGCCTGATATATAAGACCAAAAGTCTGTGCTTTTACTAGTTTTACCTCAGTAATTTCAACCTCTGATTTCACCTTACCTTTCCCTTAGATGTTAGATACAACCTTTTGTTATTTTTGAATGTTAAAAGTGTCTCAAGTGCCATTTCCAAGGATTTAAGGGCCATCCTATCCCTTCCCTCAGATTCCCAGACTAAGTAAATTGTCAAAACGTACCTTACTGACAGGGACGGACAGCCAAAGTTTCTTCAGGGGAGAATAAAACATGTTACCAGGGCTGCTGAGCCAGTGCAGGGACAGAAAAGCAGAGGGAAAATCTAGCCTCTGAGGGAGTGAAGCAAAAGGGGTCTGTCATATTTGACTTCAAGTGCCAGTCTATTAGTTGGCTTCTTTCCCTTACCCTCATACTTCCCAAATGAATGCATCATGCTCAGCAAGGCATAGGCTCCACCTCTGCTAACTAAATATTTGCATGTTCTGGCTTTATTAGTGCAAGCAAATACAGCCCATTCATGAAAATGCCACTCATAGTTCATTTCAGTCTCATTGCAAGCAAGAATTTCAAAACATCTAAAAAGATCCCACTGTGTTGGATCAAATGTCCATCCTGCCCAGCATTGTATCTACAGAAGCTCTGGGAAGGTCTCGAACAGTAGTTTATTTCTGGCATCTGATTCAGAGGTTATACCAACATTCCATTTTGCTTTCATGGCTAACTAATACACAGCTGTACAAGCCCGGTTGTTGGGGTGGGCATTGTAGCTGAATTTATCTTAGTTTCTGAAGGTTTACAGATAATAACTCTCCAGGCTTCTTTAAAAAAAGGTCCAGTCAAGACTAGTGGAACTGGGTGGCTAGTTTGTCCTTACTCAACTTTGTGTGTGGATGAAATCAGGATTTGGAGGAAAGGCGGGGTATAGCGGAAGGAGCAGCCTGAATTTAGCTAGAGCACATGGTTCATTCTGTCTAAGATTTCATAGTAATCTCATTAGGACTGTAGTCTGCGAGCGCCCCTGTGAGACAGCTTTGTAAAACGTCACAGCTCTGACTCATCGTCCACTGTGAAAAGCTTCAATCAAATTATCAGAAGGAATGCAGAGGGGAAAAAATTTGCTTGTAGTGAATTCCCTTCTGCCACCCCCTCCTCCTGTCAGCATACATCAGCAGTTCCAAAAATAGGGATGATGAGCTGGAAGCTGCTGAAAAAGGAGAGAGAAATTGACAGTGTGTGCACATACATCTACAAGCAGCAGAAGGAACAAGGAGCTGCTTTATCTGAGTCCACATTAGCCAGGACTGTCTAGTCTTGACGGTTGTTTCATGCCTTATGTTTTAAAAGATGCATCCACAAAAAGTTCTGTGTACCTTAAAGTATAATGCATGCACAGAATGCTCAGGCAAAAGCTCCAGTTCAGCTATGAGAGCTTCAAAATCTGGTGTCTGATAATTTATACATGAAAAATGGTATACTCCACTATTAAGCTGTGGTGTTTGTCACCTGCAGTTCATGCAGGAGCCCACAAATGAAGCTTCATATGGTAAGGAGCTGTTTTTTTACAAACAGTAAGTACACCTTCAAGTATGTGTGGAAAGCCCACATATTGTCATTGACTTAATGTATACTGAGTTCGACTGCATGCGAGGTCTGGTCAGCACACGGTCAGGCGAAGAGCCCGAGCTTCGCTTCAAGAGACAATAGCCAAAGTAAATCCTAGACCGCTCCTATCAGGAACTCTTGCCACTGTAAATAATCCTACCACGGCTGTGGGGTGTGTGTTGGGTGTGGTTTGCCTTAGGGATATAAGCCAGCCTGCAAGCCGGCAGTTTTTGTCTTGTTCCTGAACCTTACTAAAGTAAGAGCTGATTTCACTCAACGACACATCAGTCTCAGTACTTTACACTTAAACACTGCTTACTTGCTTACACATGATCTCGAACATTTACGCTTCCCCATCCCAGGCAGTCTTTGCTCTTCTTAGGCTCAAAGTTGTAGAGATGAACAGTGAAGATTCAGCAGCTTCCTTGTTCTTTTCCAAGGCCAAGAAGGAGCTAGGCATGCTGGAGTGATAGCAAATCATTGGACGGTACCAAAGGTACTGTAAGTGGGTTGGAAGGGGGCTGCAGTAAGGGTGAGCGGCTGGCTGCTACAGTCACCTAAAGGGTTTCCTCTATGTGGCGCCTCATTTATGGGTCCCTGTGTAGAAAAACGTCCATTCCCCCCTTGTGTAAAGTTTACAACTAGATTAGAACCAGCTACCACAGCAGCACAAAGGAGCAGGTAAGGTTTTGCTAGCCTATAAAGGTGATTTAAATTTATGTATTTATTTATTTATTTAGGGATTTTTATCCTGCCCTACCCCACAAGGAGACTCAAGGCCATTAATTAAAACAATTCATTAAAACATTATTATTAAAAATTCAAATTGAAACCTACTGTCCACTCAGCGAATAGTTCATTTCAGTGCAAGCTGGGCCTGTGCCAGAGAAGGTGGTGGTAGCCTCTGATTAAGCTAAGTCAGTCCCTCCTGGTGCCCATGATGTAAAAGCACCAGGGATCACTTGAAGCAAAGGAGGCCAGTGTTCTTTGATGTCCACCTGCTCAACCAAAGTCCTGGTGGAACAGCTTCATTTTACAGGCCCTGTGGAATTGCAGTAAGTCCCGCAGGGCCCTGATCTCAATTGGGAGCATGCTCCACTTTGCCAGGGCTAGGGCTGAAAAGGCCCTGGCTCTGGTTGAGGCGAGGTGGATGTTTTTGGGCTGGGAAATGTTAAATGGTGTTGGTCTGAAAAGTGCAAGGCTGTTTGGGGCACATAAGGCCAGAGACAGTCATGCAGGTATGCTGGTCCTTGGCCACATAGGGCCAGTGAGGAACTGAATCCCAGATCCATCCTGAAACCTTTGAAATGTCTCAGGATATCCTTCTTAGAAATGCAGTATTATGTCTGCCAGGGCCTTAAATGAGATAGAGAATCTGTCCTCTTATACTTTCCTGGCAAATGATAACGTGGCACGGCTGAAGTTCACATTTAGAGGGTCTGATGCTGGTAGCATTTTCTAAGTGACGGAGACTTCGAAGGTGTTATGACTATGTACAGGTTGTGGGAAGGCTCTTGTTTTACTTTGAAGAGGACTTCTGTGCTTTGGCAGCACCATGACAGCATGATGAGCCAGGGAGAGTCCTAATCATTTCCTTAAAGGGACATGATGGGGACAGAGGACTAAATGTTCTTGCAGTGCTTCATGTTATACATCATACACGTAGGCAGATATAGATACACACACAGAGATTCCCCTGTTCTGTTGTGCCGCTGTGTGGAGCTTCCAATGCTATGCTCATCTGTGTATGTTTCCAGAAAGCAAGCTAAGAAAGTTGTCCAGGGTATATATGTGAAGGCAGAATTTTATCTCTTTAGAATGTTTTTATTCCACTTCTCTCCCACACTGGGAACTCAAAGAACAGGTTGCCCAATGAGACAAACAATACAGTTTACAAAACGCACACACACTCCCTGTCAGACTACTAGTACAAACTGCAAGCAGATAATAAGCCACAACAACACCCCAGGTTGGTCACAGTTTCACCTGTCAGCATACCTGAGTTGTGAGCCATGGCCAGGCTTTAAATTGGGGGAAATGCCCTACCTAGGTCTTGTCTAGTCAGTGTCAGTGATCCCAGTTCCTCCCTGTACAAGGCAGCTGCCACCACTGAGCAATCCCAGAGAGTGTTGCTTTGCAACGGCAGGGTTTACATATTTCAAAGATCACATGGTACGTGGCAGCTTGGTAGCAAGCAAAATGAAGCATGGCTCAGTGACATCAGTAACATGCCCCAGCCATTCTTGTCTAATAGCCCCCCAGCAGAAGTGACTGGCTGCATATCACCCTCAGCCCAGCTCTATTGCATGCATTGCCACTGGTTGTGATTCTTTGCTTTATCCCAACGTACCTTTTCCATGCTCTTCCTTTGCAGCCTTGCAAAGATGGGAGAAGAGATTGTGCATTCACTCTTGTCTCGGCTTGATTAGTAGAACCAAAAAAGGGGGGGGGGTGTTAGTTCAGGCTAGTGATCCTGGAAGAATTGTTGCTTTAGTGACAATCAGAATAATCAGTAAATTTTGGCACCCATCTTTCAATTCTTAATTGCAGAGTTTGCAGATTGAAAGGTTAGAAAGGGGTCAGTGGATTCTGTGCTCATCTCTCTGTGGCCTTTTAAACCAAAAAAAATACACTTTGGTTTGGGATATTCATTTCTTGCATTCTGACTGTTTTGTTTCTGGTGTCTTGAAAGGTTTTTGGTGTTCCAGAGGAGCTTTATTCCTTTTTCTGATGTATGGCATATACATGTTCCCTTATTGTTTCATAATGGAAAGAAGGATCTGATTTTGTAAGTAGCAGCCATTCGATCAGCTTCATGGGAGGACGAGCAAGGGCCACCAGTGCCTTCTTTTGCATTAATTTCACTCGCAGGCACAGCTGTGTAATGCTGCTAATTATATGGTAGAGCAGAATTGCTTGGCTGTGCAGTGAGGCTGTGCCTGTTTGCCAGTCTGTAAAAGTTTCTCAAGCGACAGAGTCCATCTGTATCGATTGCTACTTCTTTTATTGTTGACTATAACACATTGTTTTTATATTGGTCTGGCTTGTTTGCCGTGACTTGAAATGCATCTTCTTTTTTATATTCCCTCCTCTTCTGCAATACATGCAGAGCATTTTCTTGATAGTGGTCATGTTGTTCTGATTTCCCCCAAAGCAGGAAGGAGCAGTGAGTAGCAATGGCTCAGTGGTGAAGCATTTGCTTTGTATGTGGAAGGTCCAAAGCTTCAATCCCTACCACCTCCCATTTAAGAAATGAGGCAGCAGGTGATATGAAGGACCTTGACCTGAGATCCTGTACAGCCACTGCCAGTCACAGTAGATAATACCGGCCTTGATAGACCAGCTTCGTATGTTCAACTAGTGCAATTTTCAGTGGACGTCTATGGCTGTACATGCCATTTCATTCCAATAACAATTTTGATTCCAGTATAGTTCATCTAAGTTAATAACTGGATGTGCCTGTGGAGGGGAGGCTATTTCAAAGTAACCATTAATAAGCCCAGATTTAGGTTCGAGGAGCTCCCAGTTACTTTTCCTGCCAAGGCCATCAGTTACTGCTGTCTGCTTCTACACACAGGGGTGCCCTGTCAACAGGATCAAAATAATGCACCCAAAATGCCAAAATGTTAGCAATTGGCAAACCACTTTAGAGGTATTTGTTTGAACACATTGGAAAACATATCTGTTAGCAAGGGCTTCTGGGTCTGATTATGATGATACTTCATCATTCTCCTTCTCATCATCATCATTGTAATTGTGATTACTTACTATTACTACTACTACTACTACTACTATGGAGTTCCTGGGGCTGAAATTTTGCACATAGAACTTTTTAGACAAATATACTGAGGTCCCTAAAATTTCTAAGTTTGCCTATAGGTAAATCCAGGGCTGATCCCATACAATGCAGTCATAAGCACACCCTTCCAGGATTATTGACCAGTGAATTTAGAAGAGTGTAATTCAGTTTAGGGTTGTACTGTAAATGAAACCAAATGTGGTGAAGTGGTTAGACTGTCCAACTAGAATCTGGGAGACCTAGATGCAAAACCCCAGCCTGCTGTGGAACCCAGCTTGGTGTAGTGATTAAGAGCGGCAGACTCTAATCTGGAGAACTGGGTTTGATTCCCTGCTTCTCCACATAAAGCCAGCTGGGTGACCTTGGGTCAGTCACAGTTCTCTCAGAGCTCGTTCAGCCCCACCTACCTCACAAGGTGTCTGGTGTGGGGAGAGAAAGGGAAGGTGATTGAAAGCCACTCTGAGGCTGCGATCATACACACAATTAGACCTAACATAGATGCGAATGCCAGGCAGATTTAAAGGGCGCGATCAGACAGCATCTGGGAAGCGCCCCGCAGCCGTTGGCAATCCATTCTGCTCCACTGCAGAAGTGGAGTTAAAAGACACAGTAATAAACGGGTTGCAATGAGCCACGGACGGACTTTCCTGTGTCTGATCTCTTCAGAGCGCCCTCTCATGGTGTCGGGATGGTCTGATCAGGCCATCTTGACTCTGTGCCATTGTTTTTTCCCCCTTCACAGTGTGCACATAATTGCAATCTCCATTGGGCGCCCTCGGTGCAGAGGTGCGATTCATCGATCCCTCATTTAAGCTCATGGGGGGGGGAAGCACACAAAAAATGACTCACCTGCAGTTGCGTTTGATCACACACTGATAGACTGCGCCCGCAGCTTCAAAAGGAGGTATGATCATGCAACTGTGGGTCAATCTCTTCTGGAGGAAATAACCTTGCTTCCTCCCCATTTTTTCTGCTGCGTGTGACTGCAACCTGGCTTTATTTCTTTATTTTAATAATTTGTGACCTGCTTTTATTCAAAAGGGATGCAAGGCAAGTTACAATACAACTTGGTGTGTACACCACCGAGTCCTGTCCCACTTCCACTGAGCCACAGCATGCATTATTTGGTTTTAGCAGAGTCATACAACTAATCTGGGGATTCATGCTGATACATACCTGCCTTTGGTGGCATTCTGAGAAAGCATTCTTTCTCCTTGGATAGCCGCTTCTTAAGGTTTTACTGCTGCTTCTTTTTTTTGTCATTCCAGTTTTGTAGTTTCCAGTTAGTATCTTACCATGTCCAAGGAATAAGGGCCTTAGTTCACAGGTCCAGTGCACAATTGGTGTTTTTTTGTGTGGAAACCAATTTGATAATTAATCTGTGATTTACAAACAGAACCTTTGAAATTGGCCCCAAGTCAGATTGAGAGGTTTCTTTGATATCAGAACCATTTTTGATAGCTTGATTGATAAGGACCTGACCAGGGGTCTTTTCGTAGAAAAACAGCTGCAGGAGCTCATTAGCATATAGTATGCTAATGAGCTATTAGGATATTAGCATATGCCACACCCCCTGACATCACCGGAAGTGATGTCGGAAGGGGAAGCAAAGGGGGGGAGGCATCTTCAAAAGCCTCCCCTTCCCTTCCCCAGCTGGCCTGGGTGGGGGAGCGAAGAGAGAAGGGGTTTAAAGTTTAAACTCCTTCTCATGAGAGTTGGGCCACAGAAGGAGAAAAGAAGGAAGGAAAGAGGGAAAGAAAGAGAAGGAAAGAAGGAGGGAAAGAAAGAGAGGGAAGAAGGAGGGAAACAAGGAAAGGAGGAAAAAAGAGAAGAGAAGAAGGTGGGAAAGAGGAAAAGGAGAGAAGGAAAGGAGGGATAGAAAGAAATTTGGCGGCAATTCGGCCTCATTATATCCTATGGGCCATTGAAGTCAATGGTGAAAACATAGGGTATATTCTGGGGGCTGGAAGGCAGAAGGTTTGAGGGAGAGGCTCCAAACTCACAGGGTAGCTGGTGGAGCCTCTCCCCAAGATACCTACCAAGTTTCAAGAACATTGGACCATGGGGTCCAATTCTATGGGCCCCCAAACAGGTTGCCCCTATTCCCTCCATTGTTCTCTATAGTGGGAAAAAAGTAAGTTGTTTTCCCACCATAGAGAACAATGGAGGGAATGGGGGCAACCTGTTTGGGGCCCATAGAATTGGACCCCCTGGTCCAATGTTCTTGAAACTTGGTAGGTATCTTGGGGAGAGGCTCCACCAGCTACCCTGTGAGTTTGGAGCCTCTCCCTCAAACCCCCTTCCCTCCAGCCCCCAGAATATACCCTATGTTTTCACCATTTTCAATGGCCCATAGGATATAATGGAGCTGAAATTGACATTCGGCTGCCTGAAAGACTCCCCGGGACGTCGGCTGGGGGTGGGGCTTGGCTCCTGAGCTCCCCTGGACCAGACTAAATATACCTTGAATCTGATTGTACCACTGACATTTCTTTCTGTAGAGACTCCATGACTGCCACTTTTGTTCCTTCTGCAGATATTGTTTCCAGACAACAATAGATGAACAATTTCTGCCAAGATGCAGGTTACAGGTGATCAGATATCAATGCATTTCTTAGTTTTCACAGAGCTTACCAAAGGGAATGCCATAAAACGACTGAGGGTTCAATGCCAAGCCAAATGCCCCTTGTATATCATTAAGGCTAAGAGACTGAGTGAGATTCATGTGAGATCCCAAGGCTAAGAGATTGAGTTGTGAATCAGGAAGTTAATGGTATGAATCCCACCTCTGCCATTACTCATTAAGTGATCTAGGTAAGCCACTCTCTCTTATCTACTTAACAGCAACATGAGGATAGTAGAATTGGCCAGCTTGTTTTAAAAACTACTGAGGTAATGTATATATAACACTATAAATGTTATATAAATGTGAGGTATTGCTCTTTTATTATTCTGCTTTTCACACAAGCTGTACCTTAAATCCAGATTAGTTTCCTCTCATCCTGCATGTGAATTTTAGCATGTCATGAGACATTCTTTCCCATCTGTCACTCAACATTCACTCTCTAATTGTACCATGTGATGAATGCTTTGGGTCCTGTTTCAAATTCAGAGCAAACTGGTGAGAATGTCCAGAGTAGTTCTGAATTTTTGAATCCCCCCTCCTGAGGTGATGCAATAGTATCTCTGTACTGAACTTTCCGATGATTTTTTTGTGCTCCCCATAATCTCAGCAACATTAATATCGTAAGAATCAATAAACTGCCAATCTTACGGTCCTGCAAAACCTACTGGGACTAGACCTGGGGTAGCTGAGCACAGTAGAAGCCATTCCTTTTTCTTTCCTTGTGTAGGAAATACTCCCACTGACACAGGGAAGGGGTTAATTGCTCCTGGGCCTTCCTATCGGAGTGCCAAGGCAGAGAGAGAGAGAGAGAGAGAGAGAGAGAGAGAGAGAGAGAGAGAGGCGAGAGCGCTGATGGGCATGGATGCTTCGGTCTTGTGAAAGTGGCTTTCTCTTTGAGGTAGCAACAGTGATATTTCATGTCTTGTTTGGTGTCTTCTGCTTTTAAATGTCAGTCTCTGCAGCCAGCTTTATCTCTTGTAGCACATTTCAATTAGGTATTCCAAATCGCGCTCTTTTCTTCCAGGACAAATATGCCAGAGGTGATATTTACTCTTGCAGTAGCATTTTAAATAGTGTGGTGTTTTTTTTAAAGACAGTGAATAGCAATTTCTCCTTCGGAGAGGAATAACTATTATTAATACATTAATACAAAAGGAAGAAGTGAATTCTAAGCCCTGCCCAGGGAACAGGATTGTTTTAATGAAGCACTTTTCTTCCAGCTCTGTGGGAACGTTATTGAGCTTCTAAGATAGCTACCAATGCTCTGCATGCTTGTTCTGGCTATAGACTGTCTGTACTGGCTAGCTGGATGTCAATTCATCTATTGCTCCATTTATTTGATTTTACATTCCACACTTTCAGCCATACTTTGCTCCTGAGGCAGATTACACCAAAAAGGCTGTAAATCACAACAAAACTTACATAGCAATAATACTAATACAAATAATAATAATAATAATAATAACAACAACAACTACTACTACTACTACTACTACTACTACTATGAACACCAGTAATATCAGCAACATCCGAAAGTAAAATTGGTAATCAGCTCTGTAAAACTTTTTAAGGCACTAACAATGCAAACCTAAATGGAATTTTACCTTTTAAAGGCCATTGATTTTAGTGGGTTTTAAAGGGTGTATTTTGTTTAGGACTACAGTGTAAAAAGTGCAAAAAGCAAAGCAAATTAAAACACACTCAACTGAATAAAAATGCCTGACAGAAATGTTGGATTTTGACCAGTTTCAAGTGAGTTCATCTGATGTGGGGGAGATGGCAGCTCCTTCTGTCTTCAGGGAGAATGTCAAAAACTGATAAGACTCCATGAATATATAAAGGGGATCTAGCAGTTTGCAAGACCATAGCTGGGTCACTGCCTATTAATTCTATGTGATGTCAACATGATGTGTAAGGAGGCTAGAAGGACCAGGAGCAGAACTTTCCACTGTTTGTCTTTCCTTGAGCGCCACAATTTGCGGAATCCTGATATAGCACCTCATACTTGTTTCCTATCTTGTCAAAGGCAGTTTCCTACCATTTTTGGTTATGGTGACAGATCTCAGTGAATTTTCAGTGCCCACAGTGTATGTTTCTGATCATCTACTTTAGAGTCAGGTGGCTAGCTGTATTGGTTTGAAGCAGCAGAACAGTTTGAGTCCAGTGGCACCTTTAAGACCAACAAAGTTTTATGCAAGGCATAAGCTTTCGTGTGAAGTGTGCTTGCACATGGAAACTTTATACCTTGAATAAAACTGTGTTGGTCTTAAAGGTGGCCCTGGGCTCAAGGTTTGTTTACACAACAAAGTTACAGTCATTATAATGGCCTTAAAATATAGCCTTAAAATTCAGACACTGTCAAGGCTTATTTGAGCTTGATGCACTACATGGAGAAACACCAGAATGAATGAAGATGGCCATCCCCATGACCACATACAGTTACCTTCTGCTGAATAGGACTATTTCTTCATCTAACCTGGTACTTTAAGGTTTCAGCCAGAGATCTTTCCCAGCCTTGGGACCGGAGGTCCTTTTAACTTTAGATGCCAGGAATTTAACCTGAGGTCCTGCAGAGTATAAGCTGTGACTGTGGACGTCTACTATGATTATGGTGGCTTAATAACGGTTACCAATGAAGTGGCTGAGATGCAGCTGATTCACACAGATAGATATGTACCCACATGCAAGGCTGGCAGAAGTGAAACAGCCCTGAGATATTTTCTTTGGATTGCCTTTTTTCAGTCAGAGGAGTATTTCACTTGTAAGGGTTTCAAGGCTTTTTGAGAGTGTGTATTTCAGAGCATTACAAATGATGGTATTTGTTGCACTAGAAGGCTTATTAATAGTTGGGTTTTTTTATCAGCCCAGGCTGAATTGCACCTGCTACCATAGGCTCAAAAGATATTACTCAAGAACCCATGCTCCGGGGCAGTGCTTTTTTGGGGGGAGGAGAAGGTGCTATACTCATATGTAATGCTGCACCAGTTGCCACCAGTTCCCCCTTAGAACTTGAGAGAGCCTCCCAAAAGGCGTCAATACTCAATACCAGTGAGTACTGTCACAAAAACCCTACTTCTGGGCATACAGGAGATCATACAAGTTTGGTTATAAGGAACAGTGGTTCATGAATACAAATAATTGAGTCAGGATGATCTCACTCAGTGACTAGTTTCACATACCCTTTGGGCTGACCCAAACCTGTGATACCCACCCACTCCACTGGACACATAGCACAGAGCGTTGTGATCTGTGATTACCTGTTAGGGTTAAATTTGTCAGGTAGGAGTGAAACAGCGTCCATAAACAATGTAATGTGTGAACTGGCTCTTTGGATCTGTCCAGTGGTTGTATTGAGAATTGTAAAAAGGATCTGAAAGAAATGAGAGTCAAAAATATGCACCTAGTTGAAGCCCGTTCAGTTGGAGACTCTATAAAAGTGCACTCCTGCCATCTACTGGATTGAATTTATCAAACATGTGCCGTGGATGTTAGTATATTGTTACGTATTTCAAGAGCGCATGCTAAACTATGGGGCCGTTGTCATGTGAATGGCAGAGACCAAAGGCAGAGAAGCGATGAGACAGTTTCCTTTACTGAACTACATCAGTGCTAGCTTTTGCAGTTCACAGAGCTCTTTAGCCAGCATAAGACCAAATTGATCATTTTGAGATTAGGTTGACCACAGAGGTTCCTGATAATGCAATGCAGAAATAATATACATGCTACTTCAGGGTTTACTTATGCTACCAAGGTGCAGAGGTTATCATTTCCTGAATGTTATCCTGAAGGAGCAAACTTTGTCTGTATGAAAGAAAGATATGCCAGCAGGGTGTTCTGCTGTTGCAGCTGCTTGAGTGACTATCTTGAGCTATTTGCACATCATTACATTTTTCTCTGGAAATAGAATCCTCATGCCAAAGACAGGACACCTTTGATTTGCAGTGAAGGCATTGTATCAGGGTGTGTGAACATCCAGGAGGGAGGCCTGCCTTTGTTCCCACATCCTGTGTTCTGCATCTCCAAGCTTTGATTGCACCAGGAGTCAAACCTCATATTAGGGTGGAGATCTGAAATTAAATTTCCCATGATGTTTTAGTACTGATATCATCTCAGTGAAGGACTCCTGCTTGTGTTACTGTGCCCCTGTTCTATGCCCCTCATGTTTTAGCTGGCCATTCATTTTACTGAGCTTAAACGATAGGGTAATCAGTTGGCAGTTTCCAAACTCTACAACATCATCTTTGTTCTTCCTTCTACTAGATCCAGAAAAAAAGTCCAGGCTGCAACAGCAGGAGCATTAGATGGCCTACAGGGTGGTATACACTGTTTAAATGCCTGCTTTGATATAATATATGCAGATAAGATTTTACTTATATGCATGAATCCTCTTGTGCCAAGAACCCTAGAGAATAAGGAACAGTTACATACATCATGACATACCTGCTTTACTTCAAGCTTCTATGAATCATGCTTAAGCTCTGGATAGACCCAGTTTAATATGGGTGCTATTTCAAGCAGTATGGCCCCAAACAGTGTCAACTTGGTTACAACAAAAACCTGGCAGGAAGTATTTACTCATAAGAATATTCACAGGGTATGTGCATGTATAGCTTTTTTGGTAGATATTGTAAAACTGAAGTCCAGACGGTGGGATTATGCCACTCCAGTGTGCATATATAGAGATTTAAAATATTTTGAGATCTTGAACCCGTGGAAAAAACCATTAAGGGATGGTAATGGTGGGGTGGTGGAAATATAGGCAATAATTACTTCCTTATCAAACCTTGGATTTGTTTTACAGCAAACAGTGCATAATTTATAACCTAGTTAGCATTTAAAAGTGCTGTATATGATATATTTATGAAATTTAAAAGTATAAGTGCCTTGTAGTGCAATCTGAGTCCATTGGTGTCAGTTGATTTAGAAGGTATAATTCATTATTAGTTTTCTACAAGCAAACTTGTGACCATACCTTATGCTAGAGAGAGAAAGAGAGCTTTAGATTGTTGTACCCTGTGGTACCTAAGCTCATATGTCTTAGTTTTTTGCCATCTAAATAATAATAAGAACAATGCAAGTGGAAGTAGAAAAATGCCCTGGCCCCACTGCTGGACTTCCTGATGGCTCCTGGTATTTTTATCCACTTTGTGACAGAGTGTTGGACTGGATGGGCCATTGGCCTGCTCCAACATTGGCTTCTTTTATGTTCTTATGTTCTAACACAGCTTTTGTAGTAAACAAAAAAAAATGCAGTAGGACAGGAAAAAATCTTCTGTGGTTACAGAAGGACTAGCCACATATTTGGAGCATATGCCTCAGACAGCAGTTATGATCCTGCTGATCTGCTAGTTGTTCCACAGCTTAGGATAGCCTACCTGACAATCAACTAGAGCCTTTTCCATCATAGGTCTTACCCTATGAATTGGGTTGCCAACCTTCAGGTAGTGGTTGGAGATTTCCAGCTATTACAACTAGTCTCCAGGTGACAGAGATCAGTTCACCTGGAGAAAATGGCTGCTTTGAAGGGTGGGTTCTGTGGTATCATACCCTATTTAAGTCCCTCCCCCCACCCTCCTCAGGCTCCACCCCCAAAATCTCCAGGTATTTCCAAACCCAGACCTGACAACCATATGAGGTTTAACTCTTGGTGCAATCAAGGCTCGGGGATGTAGAACATGAGATGATGGCACAAAGGCAGGATCCATCCTGGATGTTCACACACCCTGAAATAATGCCTTCACTGCAAATCAGAGATCTCCTGTCTTTGGTATGAGGGTTCTGTTTCCATGGTGTCCATATTGTCAGCTGTTAGGACCAAATGTTGGGGGTTAGCTTCTAGTCCCTTCACGATTTAACAGGACTACTGCTAAAAATGGGGAAGGAATATTTCCCTGGCCAAGATTAGAAAATGGTGGTTGGTTGGCTGGGCTAGTGGGCAGGCTGATTGGGCAGGGCAGCAAAGCCTCCCAGGAGTGCAGGAGCCTGCCCACCTGCCAGATGAACACTCATCACTTTCTAATGCTGGCCAAGTAAATACCCCTTCTCCTCTCTGTCAGCTGATAGGGATTAATGGTTGTTGGTTGGTGGCCAGTGGGCCAAGTTTACCTGCTACTGGAAATAATGGAGCTGTTATTCCCTAGGGACTGTAGAAAAGCCAAGTCTACAATGGCTCAATTATTTCCAATGGCAGTAGACTGGGCCTCTGGTCTACCAGTCTATCAGTAGTTAGTCATAAGGCTGCCAGCTCCAGGTTGGGAAAAACCTGGAGATTTGGGAGTGAAGCCTGTGAAGGGCAGGGTTTGAGGTGGGATGAAGCCTAGCCATGATTTGATACCATAGAGTCCAGCCTTCAAAGAAGCCATTTTCTCCAGGGGAACTGAAGCCTGTAGTCTGGAGTCTGACAACCCTAGTTAGTCAGCATCACCTGTAAAGTGGGGCTTGTATTCCCTGAAAATTGAAGTAGATGGAGTGACAACTAACACTCTCTTTCCTTCCCTACTCTTGCATTTCCCCAAAAACTGAAATATAGAGATGCTATAGAGATGCTTCGAGCTCCTTTTTAAATTCCTGTTTTGGCTCAAAATGAATGCCTGCTGCCTGTGCCACTTGTGGCACTTGTGCCACAGGTTGGCCATCCATGGTTTAAAGCTTACTTTGTATCTTTGTAACATATTTGCAATGCATCGTGGTGAGCCAGCCGTTGCATACAGGGAGTCGCTATTTATTCTCTGGCAAGCGTGACTCTGGAAGGCAAAAACCTGGCAAGAATATAGCAGCACCTTTTTCTCTCCTCTGAGATCACGTCTGATTCCCACCCCCATCTCTCTGCTTCACTTTGCTTTATAAACTGGGTATCTGAACAGGCGACAGCAATAAAACAAAACCTCTCGTTATTTGCGTAGCTCCTGCTTGCTTTTTTTAGGCTCTTTGTTCAAGTGTCAGTCTTGGTTTGTAAAACATGAACAGAGTTTGAAAAAAAAAGTAATTACATTTCACATCTGGTGCTTCTCCCGACACAGAGCTGTACTCGCTAAATTTCACTGATGTTAATTTTCTTTTAGTCTTCAACTTCTGAAAATATTTGGGTAGAACTGTGCACAGTCCTTTTTCCAGCCTCCTCTTGGACTCCTTTCTCAACCCCACAATGAACTCTCTTGGCCATCTTTGCTAATAGAGCCATTCTAGTAAAGGGCCTGATCATGTCACCATTAACAAGCTTGGCAGAGCCAAGAGTGTTTGGTGCTTGGATGATGAAACTGCACTATGCTACAGATGGTGAAGTTAATGGCTCAGTGGTTTGAGGTGGAAGGTGAAGCTTTCTGCTACATAAGTGAGTATTGATGCCACAATTCCAAGAAATAACCATGGTTCATAAGTCAATGCCTTTCTGATAAACACAAAATTAACTCCATGGGGGATGGCACAATCCCATGGGCGGGGGGAGCTTGTAAACTCCACATGGAGTTGAAGCAACACAAAATAGAACATGAACTCCCAAAGATGTCTTATGTTGATGGATGGTTGATCTAGTTATGAGTTATCTCCTCTAGCAACAACTCTCCAAGGACTTTTGTAGTCCTGTTCAGTGTGATCCTTTGAAGTGAACTTGTAAAGGACTGAAACTGGGATGCAAATTCTGTGACGACTGCAAGAATAGTGAGGGACAGGGCTGAGATTCTTGTCAAGATGGTTATCTTGCTATTTATTCCTTCATTCACCTACTCAAAGCATCCTGTTTTGGTTATTCAGGGTTTATATGGCTGAGAATCTTTAGGTTTTCCCCAGTCAGCTTCTTATAGGCCTGCTTGCTCTGGGGGACAAAGTTCTTTTCCTGAAACCTTGTAGTGCTTTTGACATGTAAGGAATACTGTGGTTGATGAACTATTGACCAGATTAGGAGGCATAAAAACAGCAAGGATACCATGTTGGGAAGTTTGCTCACATCTTATATACACTACTGTAGCTATTTATGTTACAGTCCATGGTTTCTCCCCTTAGTTACCAACTTGATCTGTTGTTCTGGAGTAAAAATGTTGGTTCTTCATGGATTGCTGCAGTGTTTTGTCATTACTTTCAGGATCTTTGTTTATGGAAGTAGATGGTTGAATGGGAGCTTAAATCAAGCCCCTGTTGTGTATAATTATCCATGTGTATTATTTACATGTGATCTTCACTCAGTTGGGTTTTGCTTTATTTTAAAATGTAGTGAGCATGTGTGCATGACTTTAGAAAATGGGGGGGACACATTCACTCCATACATTAAAATACAAATTAAGACTTTATACATATTCATACCCATGCATCAGCTTCATCACACAACCCAAGAGTAGAGTTATCAGGGTACAATTTATTGTTAAAAAATAAATATCTAACACCCCTATACAAAATGTGAAATTTTAAAAAAGTCTTACAAAGTCTGCAAGTATTTAAATCTTAAAACCTTAATCAACAGTACTTGATAGTGAGGAATCTGAAAACTGTGGATAACAAGTATGAAACACAAACTGTTCCTTAAATGAAGATTCTATTTATAAAACCATAGAGCTTGCATTCAACATCACCTGCCGCAGTGACCATATAACCAAGGGGAAAAATGTGGGAAAGATATCAACCTTCATTGCATATATGTGCTAGAGAAAATACACTATATTTGTAGTAATACAGACAGCTAGGCAACTACATCAGAAATCCATGTTCCCTGGGTCACTCACATGTCAGGCAGATCTAAATAAGCTTACTGAGTTTCAGATGCTTCCGTTTCCTGTCCAAACATGATTTTCTCTAATAAAGATTAAGTAATCATATTATTTGGGGTAACCGGTTTAGGGGGATGGAATCTTGCAGTGGAAAAGCCAGAGAGTCTTGAGAAGAAGACCTGTTATGTGGCATGAAATGTGGGAAGGATGACACTTGTTGAATGCAATTTGGGGATATGCAAACTTCAGACTAAACAGAGGGATAAGTATGTATCGACAATTAAACCTTGTCAGCAAAATCCGGGCACATGGTGTCATGGACAGGAAGGGGGAGGGGGGAGCTAAACCCCAACTTCATTGAACAGGGTGAAATTTGTAATCAAACCCTGAACTGTCTGTATTTATCATTTGCTATCTGATTTTCCATAGCAGGGACAGACACTCCTTCAAAGCTATAAGTAAAGGGGAATCAAAGCAAACATACCTCTGTTGACCTGACATTCACAATAGTGGGACTAGGAGGACATGCAGTAAATGTCACTAGTGAAGCAATATTCATGAGGTAAAAATGTCAGTTTTCAATTTAGCATGTGGAGATTTTGACATATATTAGGCTTGTATAGGTGATTATCATAATTAATACATGAAATCATACTGTCATCCTTCCCTTGGAAATAAAGGGGAAGATGGAGTAGTCCTAACCATCCTTTTTGGACCATATTTGACTGCCTGATCTTTGGGGAAAGTTAGAACCAGATCTGTTCCTACCTCTCATTTTCACATTTTGTGTTATCTAAGGCTCAATTCTTCCTGAATCTTACAAGACTTTTGTGGATGTAAACCCCAAGTTTAGCAAAGTACGGCCCCATACTAGCTGTTTCTTCCCAATGTGCCAGACAGGAGGCCCCTAGGAAAGGGCACAGTGCTTTTGCTGTTCTGCAGCTCTCATTCATTTTAAAGGTGTGTTTGTCTGGAAGAACTTTTCATGGGTTGTGTGTAAAATTTCTTCATCCTCTCACAAAGGTGCAAAGACATTTTTTTTTAAAAAAAATATTTCTCAGAGACAGGACCACATATAGTATTGGTTGCAACTTTATTCATGTCTTTTCAGGGATGCTCAAATGCTCTCTGTTTTGGCTTGAAATCTATTCACCAGCAGTGATCAGCACAGCTGAAAATTCAACAAACTATTTGCATGGGTCCCAACATGTTTCATTGTGCTAAACAGCCAATTGCATGTGTGCAGTCTTCATACTGCTTTCCTAATGTCCCCCCCACCCCCCGCAGCTACTTGATGCTTTCCCTGTGACCATTCCCCTTGCAGCTTGCCATAGGATTGCCAAGTTCTTCCTGGCAAGTAGTGGGGTGTGTGGGAGACTTACCAGGAGAAAGAAGAAGGCCCAGGCCATGTTTCTGGTGTCACACAGGAAGTGACATCATCACACTGCAACATCACTGCAGTGCTCTGTATTTGGGCACTCTATGGTAAAAGGAGAAGAAAAACAAGGGATTGGATTTATACCCTGCCCTTCACTACCTGAAAGAGTCTCAGAGTGGTTTACAATCTCCTTTCCCTTCCTCTCCCCACAACAGACACCCAGTGAGGTAGGTCGGGCTGAGAAAACTCTTTCGAGAACTGCTCATGAGAGAACAGCTCTGAAAGAACTTTGACCCAGAAGTCACACAAGCAGCTGCATGTGGAGGAGTGGGGAATCAAACCTAGTTCAACCAGATTAGAGTCCACACTCTAATTGCTAAACCAAACTGGCTCTCTACCATAGAGTATTTGCCCCAGTACCAAGGGTGTTGCCTGGACATTGCTGGTGTAATGGTGTCACTTACCATGCAACACCAGCAACACGGCCTGGACCTTCTTTCTCCTGGTATGTCCCCCCTCCCCACCAGCCAGCTGATCAGTGGCTGAGGGGCAGGGCCTGGTGGTGGGGGACCCCTGCCTCCACCAGGGGTTTGGCAATCAGGTCCGTAGCCAGGATTTCTTTGGTTGGGGGGGCATTGTAATTTGCAAACAAATTGCCATCTGAACACAGGAGTCATTGAACATCCGTGATCCTTAGGTGGAACCTTCCCAGGGATGGACCAAGGTGAAACATTCTCCATAACTATGATGTCCTCATAGGTGACTTCACTTATCCAGGCAGCCCTTGGTTCCCTTGATCTGAAAGTTACAAAAGCTTCCAGATCAGACACAGGCTGTGCATTTAAATTTTTAAGGGGGCAGTTAAAAAACAGTTAATTAAATTAATCTGAATGCCTGTCTTTAAAGGGGGAGGCTCTATGCCTGTTTCTAGCCGTTCCTTTCAGGGGACAGGGCAGCAAGTATGTCAGTTCCTAGGAAAAAACAGCTCAGAGGGCATTTAATTGCTTTCAGAAGGCATTTAAATGCCTTTTGAGTTCCCTTCCACAGCTTGAGACTGTTTCCCAAAAGCTCATGGGAATGCTTTTGAAAGACTCACCACAACCTAGGTGGTATACAGCAGGACTGGGCTAGCAGAAAGGAGGATTTGTTGGAGATGTACTGAAGGTGCCACTCTTAAGTACCTTCTTTTGAGTTTTCTTACCCTGTGGAATGGAATTCAAAAGACATTTAAATGCCTTCTTTTCCCAGGTCCCATGATGCTCCCCCCAGTTCCACAGTGGGAGGGAGAGGGAAGCCTGAGGGCAAGCTGTGGCACTCTCCCCCTGGCTGCTGCCAGCAGCAGGCAGTGTGTGTGGGGGGTCCTCTCCTCAAAAATAAGGTTTCTGGCACGGCTATTTGTGGGGTAGGGCTTTTAATTAAGGGGGTAGGCCCCCAAAATGTCACACTGTAGCTACAGGCCTGTCTTGTCACATTCTTAAAATAAGTGAAGCATTCACAGTGTGTTCACAGCTGCTTATAGATGTGATGTGCCTCTGTGTCCATTTTATCTTCACAAGAGCAACCCTGTGAGATAGGTTAAGCTGAGAGAGTGTCACTGGCCCAGGTTACCCAGAGATCTTCCATGGCATGAGTGGAGATTCAAACCCAGATCTTCCAGATACTAGTCGTGTAACCGCCAATGGCCTGCCTGGTTGTTTGGGGAAATTAGCTAGGCAGCAGGCAAGGCCAGAGGGGTATAAGGGACCTGTACACGTTTTATACCAAGGTCCAGCACAGTAGGAAGACTCCGGATTTGAAGAGTAAATTAAATAGGTTTTATTAAAGAATTTCCATTACTACAAGCACACTAAGCATTCAGAAAGAGCAAGCAATACAGAACTAAGAAAGCAGAGGTGATTGATAGTGAATAGAGAGGTCAGTTATTGGATAATATTACCTGTCTAGATATGCAGAAGTCCTTGAAGAGAATAGCGCCAGTGGCCAGTGTTATGCGCTATGGAGGGGCAGAGAAAAAGAGAGAGTGGTGTGTGTGCATGGACGGATATAGACTTTGGAAAACTATGCTGACCAATAGGAGGTCTTGAAGTGCTTGTTTCAGGTGAATACGAAAGATTACCTGGGCCAGTCCTGGGTCCCCGGGTTGCAGCATCAGGAGAAGCCAGACCTAGATCCAGCCAATGAAGTTCTAGAGTGGCATAGTCATGCTTAACAATGGCCTTGTTGAGATTAAGCCAGGTGCTGGGTGGCTAGTTGAATGGGTTTTCTGACCACTAATGGTCCAGTCAAGGCAGTTTGAAAGGGTTCCCAAGTATAGATAAAAGGTGTTAGATGAGTCCCTGATTAGTGTCAGGAAAGATTGCTAAATATTTGAATGTATGATTGGTTTATCTTGGTATCCAGAGAGATGGAGCAGAAAAACAGATCTGGAGACAAAGGATTCTCACGTAGACTTGGGGTCACACAAACGGGCTAGGTGAAGTTCTGTAGAAGGGCTATGTGCCAGGTGGCAACTGAATAGCCTTTAGAAATGCAGATACCTACCTGGTGGAACCCATTGTTTCATATGCATACTTTTGCTGGGTGTGGGGAGAAGACTGGAGGTTCACTTGAAGAGCTGCCTTATGCCACCTGAAAATGGAGAACCTTTTTCAAGGCTTTTGCTAGTTCTGTGGTTCAGAACCAGGAGTGTCTTCCTTGGTCTGGGTTTGTAGGTCTCTGGCTCAGGTTAGAACGTGGGGTGCCCTTGTTGTTGGGTCTACCCTAGGGTGAAGGCAGCACCTCTGGGCTACAGTCTGACATTCTTAACCACTAAACCACACTGACTGTCACACTGGTTTGTGGGCTGAGTAACTCGAGTTCTTGGTCCATTGCACCTACATGATTTGAAGTTTATTAACAGATCAGGCAAGTCATAAACTGTTCAGATCAGTTTTTAATATTTCTGACAGTGCTAGACAGAAAATTCAGATGAGCCTGTTTTATGTATATGCATACACCCTGCCCTGCTCGCAATTTTCTTTCTTTCTTCTTTATTTGGGTAAAGTTTTGGAACTTGCACTTGGTTTCGAAAATGTGCCTGATTAAACTAACTGTTCTCCTGAGACACTTTAGCTTTTAATTCCTCCTGGGACAGTCTAGTTGCCTGGAATATGAATCCAGAGGGGTTTTTGTAAGAGCAGAGATGACTGATAGTTTTTTCCCCCTTCCATTTTGAATCAGTCAGAGAGCGTGCATTCACACAAATACATAATGTATAATTGAATGTAACTTCAAAATTTGATAAACCTTTTAAGTAGTAAACAGTGTGTGTTATCTGTTAAATCACATTATGAAGCCCCGGCAGATGCAGCGTGAGTTGGTATACATAATTTATTGCTTTATATTCTGGTACGCAATCAGATTCATTATTTATCATTTACTACTACATGAAGACGTAAGTGTAGGGATGTTATGTTGTGTAGAGAGACAGTTAATATTAAGAGCTTGGTGTTATTGAATTTATCTTACCTTGAAAAGTCCAGAATGGCACTGAGCATAATCAGGGGGCTTCGGTCTGAGACTCGGTTTGAAGAGTGCTTCGCTTGATTCAGTGGAGGGACTGTGGCTCAGCGGAAGAGCATCTGCTTTCCATGTAGAAGACCCTAGGTTCAATCCCCAGCATTTCCAGTTTAAAGAACCAGGCAGTAGGTGATGTGAAAGACCTCTACTTGAGACCCTGGAGAGCTGCTGCCAGTCTGAGTAGACAATGGTATGATTCAATATAAGGCAGTTTTGTGTGTATTTATGTCTATTCCTGAAGGAAACTTGACTTGTGAGACTTAGAATTGTCAGGTAATTATTCTGTTGAGGGTGGTAGAATATGTATTGATTTCATGGGTGTTAACAGCTCTGATGGAGCTTTATAGTTGGTGTTTCTTTTTCTTGGGGCACCAACCATATAGCATTCCCCAGGACCAATGCCCTTCTCGTCAAGGGATTAAAAAACAACAACAGCTGATCTGGACAATTAAAATCCCATTTGAACTTCAGCCAGTATTCCAGATTACTCTGGAATATGAATCCAGAGGGGGTTTTGAAAGAGCAGACATGACTGATCGTTTACTCTGGAATATCTACTACTGTCTATTTCCATACGTTTCAAGGACTAATGGAAGCAACTTCAAAAAAACTAAGATCATGGCATCCGGTCCCATCACTCCTTGGCAAATAGAAGGGGAAGTCATGGAAGCAGTGACAGACTTCACGCTCCTGGGATCCAAAATCACTGCAGATGGTGTCTGCAACCATGAAATTAAAAGGCACCTGCTCCTTGGGAGGAAAGCGATGGCAAACCTAGACAGCATAATAAAAAGTAGAGACATCACCCTGCCAACAAAAGTCTGTATGGTCAAAGTAATGGTATTCCCAGTAGTAATGTATGGCTACTGCGAGAGTTGGACCATAAGGAAGATCGAGCACTGAAGAATAGATGCTTTCGAATTATGGTGCTGGAGAAGACTACTGAGAGTCCCTTGGACTGCAAGGAGATCAAATCAGTCAGTCCCAAAAGAAATCAACCCTGACTGTTCCCTGGAAGGCCAGATACTGAAGCTGAAGCTCACATACTTTGGCCACCAAATGAGAAGGGAGCACTCACTGGAGAAGACCCTCATGCTGGAAAGATTGAAGGTCAAAGAAGAAGGGGGCGGCAAAGGATGAGAAGGTTAGACAGTGTTATCAATGCAACAAACATGAAATTGAGCAAACTCTGGAGAATGGTGGAAGACAGGAGGGCCTGGTGTGATGTGGTCTATGGGGTCATGAAGAATTGGACTCAACTGTGTGACTGAACAACAAAATTCCCCATTTAAAATTGCAGTGGGGTTGCCACCTAAGGTTGAGGGAATTCTTGCAGGTTTGGGGGCAATTTCTGGGGAAGATGGAGTCTGGGGACGGAAGGAAGCTCAGCCAGCCAGGATGTGATTCCACATAGTCTACCCTCCAAAGCCATTTCCTTCAGGGGAATTCATTTCTGGAATCTGAAGATCACCTGGAAGCCAGCAAACCTAGATTAGAGGGATAGCAAAGGCCATTACTAGCAGAGTCAGCATTTTGCTATATAGAGGCTTGTTTGTTTGTTTTATATCCCGCCCTCCCTGCTGAGGCAGGCTCAGGGCGGCTCACATAACATTCCTTTAAACAGATAATACAGAGAACTGAATAAAATGTAAATATAAATATAGATATAAAAATATTAAAAAAAAACTGCATAAAGTGCTAGTGCACATCATATGGCGATGGTGCGACATCAGTAGCATAAAGGTACAGTTGGCAGATAACTCATTCTGGGTCATATCAGCATATACAGGCTGTCGATGATGGTATTCGTGTTGGGGCCAGGGCCTCAGTTGGTTAAGTGCAGAGGCAATACTAGAAGATTATCTTTTCCTTTCAAAATAAGTTCTCTTCCTGGTAAAACAGAGGAAAGCTCTTACTGAATTGCACAGGGACAGCCTGTCCAGTAGGCAGCTCTAGGTGATGACCTAGGATGCCAGGGGTGCTGGGTTACGAACCAGTCCTGCCCTTTCCCACTTAGCCACAGTGCTAGGGTGTGCAGTAGCAGGCAGCACCCCCCTGGCCCTAGTGAGTTGCTGTGTGGAGCCTGCTCTTTCTCTCCCACCCTTTATTGTCAGAGTGCAACAGGGTGAAGGCCCAGCCCTCTCCCCCCCCTGCTTTGTCAGAACATATGGAGGGTAGACAGCAATCTCCTCCCTCCCCTTGCCAGTTTGCTTCATTGGGGGGGATAAGGAGTGGGTGGTGTGTTCTTGCCTTCCATCACTGCTTCTCTGCCTCACCTTAGAGCAGGGGGAGTGAGAAGGGCAGGCAATGGCTTCCTGTCTCCTTTCACCATTTCGCCTCACTGCTGGGTGTGTGTGTGTGAGGAAGGCAGGTGCAGCTTCCTGCCTTAGTGCAGACAAGGCATGAGGGTGGGCAGTGGCTTTGTGCTTCTCTTTGATGGGGGGTGTTGAACGGTTACTTCCCTGGAGTCTGGAGGTGAAACGTCACTATCTAGGCCATTGAAAATCCTTGGGCCAGCCCTGAACATGCACAGCACATGTCTGATCTGGAAGCTTTTTGTAACTTTCAGATCAAGGGAACAAAGGGCTACCTGGGTAAATGAAGTCACCTATGAGGACATCATAGTTCCGGAGAATGTTTCACCTTGATCCATCCCTGGGAAGGTTCCACTCAAGGATCAGGGATGCTCAATGACTCCTGTGTTCAGATGACAATTTGTTTGCAAATTACAAGGAAGACTCTCAAACGGAGAAAAAAAGTTGTTTGCTTTTTAAGACTTTAGAAACAGGATCCAAAATCTGACTCACCATCTTTGTTAAATGTGAAAAAGCACATTAAAAAGATGTTGCAGTCCTGTCCTGCACAGCAGGGGTGGTGGGAGTTGCATGGCTTTTCTGTTTAGTCTTGTGTTGCCTGGCTACCCCAAGGCAAGTTGGAGCGTCAGTTGCATTTTGCATTTTTCCTAACGGAGCAAGCAGGGAAGAAGAAGGGGACCTACCACAGAGCCAGGGACTAGCTCCCTTACTGTAGTTGCGGTGATTGCTTGCCTGCCCTGAATGTGACTGGAGCAGCCAGCTCCTTAGTGGCAGCAATGAGAACCAACCAGAAGAGGACAAAGGCTGCTTCTCAATTGGGGTGGGGCGGCCCCCATAGGAGAGAGGTGCCCCCCCAGCTATGGGCCCACCTTAATGGCCACTTTGACCCTGCCTGACATGGGAGTTCTGAAAGTTCCTGGTTCTAGTCCCAGGAACTCCTAACAGTCATCTTGATTGCAAATAGAAAGGTACGGATAAAACATGTTAAATGGGGGATAATCTGTGTGACCTAACATTGAATATATCTGTGTCTTTGGCTTCCCCGTTATAGAACGTTAATCACATAGTCACGTTTGCTATGGAGTTGTGAAAATAAGCTTCTGGGGGAAAGCTTTCTAAAATAAAGCCAGCAAATGCTTAGTTTAAAGGATTTTCAGTAGAATACGAAAGGTTTCCCTCCCCATCATGTGTAATGTTGGGTTTATTTTATAAAGAAGAAGAGGTTTTACAAACAAGTTAGTTCCTTGGTAGTAACAAAAATGTTCAAACAAAGCCTGCATTTCTGCAGGGGGGAGGGAGAGAGAGAATTGTAAGCTGAAGAAAGAAAGATGGTAAACAACCACACATCTAAGTGTCAGTTTTGCAGGTCTGTCTAGAGGATGCCCTAGAGGTACGGTTCAGCTGTCTGGAGTGGCATAGAAAGCCTGAGAGGTGACCAAATGTGATTGCAAAGTGAAAAGAATATAAATGGTGAGATTTTATTGCTCTGCTACTGGGCAGATTTTAGCTCTTTATAACAATGCAAACATGGACTGTAAGTACAGCCAAGGGCATGCATATTTTCAGTCTTAATTATTTATGAAATTTGCCATGAAAGCTGGCAGGTAAGTGTAGTCATATTTTGAATTGCCTTGGAAATAAGGATAACGTGACAGGTACCAGAGTTGCCTGGGCTTTGAGCTTTGCCCAGGAATATGGAACTGTTTCCTGTCACTTTGCTGACCCAGGAGCATCACATCCCTGCTGAGCTCTTTCCCCTCCCCAAAATCTGCACTCCTCAGGGACCGCTCTCAAATCTATAGGAATTTCCCAAGCCAGAGTTGGCAACCCTAGGAAGGGGAGAAGGTCTTTAGGCAAGGGTTGTGTGGTTACATTTCGTAGGGCAATTCAGAGAGCCAGATTGGTACTATGAGTATATGACTGATTCCACATGTGACTATGTCTTTCTTCAGCATGACTTGGGGGCCTGGGTGTGTGGTCTGTGTTTAAGTGGAACATCAGCACGTTGAGATGTACTACAGCTTCTGACTTGACTGGGCCATGCTCTGCTTTACAATGTCCACAGGCCTATGAGGTGCCATTCAAAAGCTACTTTAAGGAGCAGGGTTGCCAGCTCCTTCCTGGCAACTGGTGGCAGATTGTGGGGGGGCATCAGGAACAGAAGGGAGGCCCAGGCAATGTCACTGGTGACATGGCTATATCACTCCCAGCATGTACTGGAACTGACATCATCACATCACAGTTTCAAGAAATGCTCTGGTATTTGGGCAAAAACTCTATGATAAAAATGACTTCTACCATGGAATTTTTGCCCAAATACCAAAGTATTGCTTGGACATCACTAACACGATGATGTCACTTCTAGTGCATTCCAGAACTGATGTCGCCACATTGCTGGGGTGAAGGTTAGGCCTCCCTCTCCTAGTAAGTGCCGCAATGGTCAGGTGATCAATGGCGGGAGCAGGGCCTAGTGTCTGGAGACCTCTGTCGCCACTGGGGGGGTCCGGCAACCCTATTATGGAGAGAGATTGTTGGCTCTTAGTTGGTTATTGCTGATCTATTCTCTGCAGAAACTAATCTACTTTGAATGGTTTCATACAATTCAGTCTTTATGAACTATTTTCTGGAACTGGTTGGATGATAAAATGCTGTCTCATTTTGCCTTTCGGAGAGATGTTGGGACTGCCCTTTTTTAAAAAAAATAAATGTCAGCCTGCACACATACATGAACTACATTTATTCTGGTTTCAGTTCTTTGCCATAAGTCTTTGTGTTAAATATATCTGCATGGTGAAGGGGTGTGTGTGTGCATACATAGTGTAAAACCATGCATAAAATGCATAGACACAAAGGCTTGGATTGAATCCTGCCTAGAATGCCCTCAGGTCCAAAGGAGAGGGGATTTTTGCTAATTCACCCCTCCATTGGAGACCTTTGACTTCCCCCAAGCTATTCCTGGGGGTCCCCCATCCTCCACAAGGAACATTTAGGTTGACGTCTTAGGCAGGCCCATAGGGGGGGCATCTTGGGGCTTGGCCCCCTGACTTACCACCAAGGCCCCCCAACTTCCCATCCAGCCCAGGTGTTCCCTTGAGTGTGTGTGCAGGGGTGTGTGTGGGTGCCCCCTGACTTATTTAAAGGCCCCCTGAATTAGAAAATCCTGGCTATGGGCCTGGTCTTAGGCTGTCGTGGGAGGAGGAAATTGGGAAACATCACCCCCCTTCTTGTATCTGCAGACTTTATAACTGGGATTCAAGTCAATATGTGCTCTGCTTCCCTTTCATTCCACCTGTACTCATCCAGGTAATAAATAGTGCTAAATGTGTTTCAGATGCAGTTTTCCCCATAATCTACATGTAGATCCACTATATGACTAAATGTTCTTCTCAATACTGTTGGAAAACTGTAATGGTCACTCACTACCCCAATTTTTGAAGCTACAGAGAATAGGCTGTTGCAGAATGAATGCACACAATGTAGCGTAGGCAATAAATATCTGTCATCCATGCATAATGGGCCGTGTGTGTATGCATAGGCTCCCAGGTAGTGATCCTTATTGTGTGAATAAGCATTGCAGATATTTTCATCTGTGAAATATTGGAAGGTATGAGCTTCCTGTAGGCAGAAGTTATTTGCAAGGGGTCTGACACAGGGTAAAGCATTGTTTGTGCTAAAATTACCGGGGAAAAAGAAGGAAAAAGTAGTAAATGGCTTCAACACGTGTGAAGGTATAGCATAGCATTTCCCTTTTCCTTTTAATTGCTTCTTCCTATTGTTGCTCCCAGGCTAGCTAGAGGAGAGAACTGGAAGGCTTCAGCAGTGTAACTACGAACATGGTTTGGCACAGTTTATATCTCACGGCACAAGTTCCTTCCAGTAACACTGTGACTGCCAAGCCTGCGTGTTTGCTAAACACTTGGCAGCAGCTGAGTCTTGTAACATACCAGATTTATGAGTACAGAAAAGGGAGGCAGAAAATATGTCACTGTGCTCATGCTGCTGTGCCAGTACAGCTATAGTAAGGGTTTTTGTGAGTGCTTCACATAACAAATGTCATCTTTATCTTCATTAGTTCATGTGTCTGTAAGAGCATCAAGGAAGAGAACAACTGCATTTCCAGGAGTGTTCAGCTGGAACCAGCTTCAGAGTATATATTAACTATTGCCTAGACATGGTTAAAGGTAATAAAGGATTTTCTTTTCCCTCCTTCCTAGGACAGCAGCATGGCCAATTAGGGTGGGGGGACAGATGGGGGGACATGAGGGGCTGCCACTGGAAACATTGTGATGCCACTTTCATGGGGAAAATGGAATCAACATCATGCCTCTCTAGGTGTCACCAGAAACTCTATGGTAACTCTATTCCACTTTCCTAGAAGTGACATTATGCCGCTGGCCATTTGTTATTTTTCTCCTGCCACTGCTCAGAGTGGTGGCAGGAAACAAGAAATGGGATATGCCCGCCCTCACCAGCAGCTTGGCAGCCCTATGGCACATACAAATTCCAAAGATATAGAAGAAGAAGAGTTTGGATTTATACCCCGCCCTTCACTGCCTAAGGTGTCTCAGAGTGGCTTACAAACTCCTTTCCCTTCCCCTCCCTACAACAGACACCCTGTGAGATAGGTGGGGCTGAGAGAACTTCTGACAGAAACTGTCCTTGAGAGAACAGCTGTGCCAGAGCTTGTGACTGACCCAAGGTCACATCAGCAGGTGCAAGTGGAGGAGCGGGGAATCCCAGTTCTCCCAGATAAGAGTCCGCGCACTTTCCTGGCATGAAGGAACAGTGATGAGGCAATGCTCAAAGAGTCTTGTGGCACAAATGTATTGTTGCTTGAGCTTTCATGGGGTAGAGTCCACATCATCAGACACATAAAGTAGTATAATAAACTCAGAAGCCTGGATGCTGAGTGTGTGGCCTCCCTCTTTCTAGATACAGATGAATGAGTCTACCCTTCTGGATATGTTTTCCATTCTTATGATATTTGTATGGATTTTTCCAAAATGACTGAAAGCAAATATATAAACTACATGTAGGACAAAAACACTGACATAAAAATTACAATTAATAAAAGAGAAAAGAAAAATAGGGTGAAAGCACATTTTTTAAAAGTCCTGGGTCATGTAATTTGCCGTCTGGATTATGCCAAGGTGGAATCCAGTGGATTTAATCATCCTTCCTTTAGCAAAGTGAGACAGATAAATATGCTAACCTAACGCCCACCAGAAGTGGGGCCTTTTCAGTGAAACTGGTGAAGGGCACCCCGGCCACTGCTGCCACCTGTTTATCTAATGGGAGGCCTGGGTTCAGAAGCACCCCCAAGTTAAGAACCTTCTCCTATCAGAGTAGTGTATCCCCATCCAAAACAGGGAATTAGATCTGACCTTTGCCCCACCAATGGGACCTCCGTTTTCAGGGGGGGGGGATTACACTTCACTTTGTTAGCTTTCATCCATCCCAAAAGTGCCTCTAGGCATCTGTTCACAGTTTCCACAGCGTCCCAGAGATCTACTGGAAGTGTGAGAGAGAGCTGAGTGTTGTCTGCATATTCATGGCACTTCTGCCCCCATCTCCGGATGACCTCTCTCAATGGCTGTATGTAGATATCTCTCCTTATAATAATTATCTTTTGGTTTCGTAAGATTCCATGCACTCCCATTGGCTGTAAAATGCCCTCCCTCAGCCATTCGCCCATCAGCCACCACTCAAGAGTACTTGCATGCCATTGGCCGGGTGCTGAGTCTGCTCCTCTTTCCCACGCACTCCCCCTTCAGACAGATTTGCATGTCAGATTTACTGGCAGACAGCTCTCTCCTGAGGAAGACAGTTCTCTTGACTCCTATGAGGGACTGTCCCCTCAGTGGCTGTTGGTAGACAACCAAGCTTGGTTCTGTGAGTAAAAAAAAAAGGACTTTCAGCATAATCCCCTCCCCAGTGGCCACTTTCCTGTCAGAATAAATGGGAAAAGGCTCTTTCTCCTGCTTAGCTTCAGCATGGCTGGCTGGCTAATGAGGTGGGCCAGCGATCATCAAACCATTTTCTTCAACTCCCCGCTGTGTGGCTGACTTTCCTCTAGGGTTGCCAATCTCCAGGTGGGACCTGGAAATCTCCCACTGTTACAATTGACTTCCAGATGACAGAGATCAGTTCCCCGGGAGAAAATGGTTGCTTTGGAGGGTAGACTCTATGGCATTATACCCTGCTGAGTCCTTCCACACACACCCCAAATGCTGCCCTCCACAGGATCCACCCCCAAAATCTCCAGGTATTTCCCTAATCAGAGTTGGCACCTGTACTTTCTCCTCTGTCAGTAAAAGGCCCTTTCCACACCTATGTTGGCCTTTGGGAGAAAACTCATTGGGCTCAGTCCTGATCAGGTTGCCAACTCCAGGTGGGCAATTCCTGGAGATTTGAGGGATGGAGCCTGGAGAGGGTGAGGTTTGAGGAGGGGTGGCATCTCAGACAGGTACGATGCCATAGACTCCACCCTCCAATCCAGCCATTCCCTGATGTGGAACCATTGTTGCCAATCTCCAGGTGGTGGCTGGAGATCACTCAAAATTACAACTGCTCTCTAGGAGGGAGGGGGGAGGAGATGGAAATCTAAAGGTAGATTGATGGTTGGCTAGGAGGGAGATAGGGTTGTCAACTCTAGGTTGGGAAATTCCTGGAGATCTGAGGGGTCAAACCTGGAGAGGGTGAGTGTTGAGGAGGGGTGGGACCTCAGACAGGTACAATGCCATAGACTCCACCCTCCAAACCAGCCACTCCCTCCTGGGGAACCACTGTTACCAATCTTGGGGGTGGGCTGGAGATCACTCAAAATTACTACTGCTCTTCAGGTAGCAAAGATCAGTTCCTCTGGAGAAAATGGTGGACTCTGTCATTAAAACCTGCTGAGATTGCCACAGCAAACTGTCACTGAGTGCCCAAAGCCAGGGCACTCTCCCAGAGCCTCTTTCTAGAGCCCGTTGTATTTATTTCCACAACGGGCCTTATTCCTAGTTAAAAATGTTATAGTGTGGTGTATTAGTTAGAGCAGATAAGGATCTATGAGACCTAGGTTTGACTGTGCCATGGAAGCTTGCTGGGTAACTTTGGGCCAGTCAGCGCTCACACATTCTCAGTCAAACCTACCTTGCTGGGTTGTTGTGAGGATAAAATGGAGAAGAGAATGCCGTGAGCAGCTTTGAGTTCCTATTGGAGGGAAAGGCTGGGAGTATAAATGAAGTAAATAAGATATATAATACTGGGATTTCCACCAGTATATATATTACATAGGCAAATGCCTGCTCCTTCTGAATGAAAAACTATTTCAGAAAGTGGTAGTGGAAAGCAAAGGAGTAGCTAGAAAAGGTTACACTTAACCCTTTAGTTGCCCATTGTTACCCCTTTAAAAAAAAAATCTTTCTCCAAATCACAATGGCAAACACATATGTAGAACTTAGCAAGAGGGGGAAAAGCTGGGGGAGCTATTTGGAGTGGGAAAACAGTCAATGGGGAACTGATTAACCTTTCTCCTGCTTCTCTGTGCTCAACTGCTCACTCTTAAAGTGGCTTTTTTTAATCAAGGGGAGAGGCTGTTAGGCTTTCAGTGCCCACATTTGTCTGTAACATGTTGGTTGGCTCTTTAAGTATTATTTTGGATAAGCAATGCCTTCTGCCTTAACTCGCTTGCTCTCTTCATGGTTTGCGACAGCCCATAGCTGTTTACACTAATGTTTTGACACATGCTTTCTTTTATTACCCTTGTCCTTTGTGATTGTAGCCTTCTTGTTGCCCCAAGGAGTGGCTGCTGTAATTTAGCTCTCTACAGATGGATGCAGGATCTTCCCTTTACAAAAGTGCCAGTGTAGGATAGCTGCAGACATAGAGACAGTTGCTGAAATTTCCTTCCAAAGCTGTTGGTGGAGGAAGTTGGGTCAGGGAGAGAGGTATAGTAAGAGATTCATCCACAATCTGATGGTACCAGAGCTCAGTAAGTAATGCACACAAGGGTAGAAAATTTCCTCTGCTTTGATAGCTCCATCCTTGAATTCAACCCTTCAGCACTGCCCAGCTTTTGTTTCTAGGAAAGTGAAGCCCGTCCTGATAATGCAACTCATCTTTTCTGTCAGGCTGTCAACCAGAGAGCGATGTGATATTTTTCTTTCTCTGAGTCTGGCACACAACATCCTGTCCCTTTGAGACTAAGCAATTTAATGCATTTTACCTGAGGGTGCTGAGCTTCTTTCCCTGGGGTCCAAAAAGTGAAGAGGTTGCCAAAATCTGCACATATTGGTGAAGATGTGAGTGGTGCGACATGCTGGCTATGACAAACAAGCATTTGTAGGGCTGTGAAGCAGACAAAGCAGAAATGGAGAACACGAGAATGTTCTGTGATACTCTGAACTTCTTGGAGGAAGGATAGGATGCAAATAAGATAGGTAGGTAGGTCAGTTGAACAGAAAATTCAGTTCCTGTAAGAGAAAGAAGGTGGGATTTATGCATGAGGGAAAAGAACTCACAGGAAATGAAATTTGAACAGATCCTAGAAATCTTCTTCAAATGTTTAGCTATGTAGACAATACAAGGCTATATACTTGAGGTGCACTCATACAGTGTTTGAAATATGGCATTTTGTTGTAATTGATTAATGGCCTTAATTAAATGCAAGTCCAGTGGCACCTTAAAGTGTAACAACATTTAGTCCAGCGTAAGCTTTCATGAGTCAGAGCTCACTTTCCCAGAAGCTTAAAGGGGATGTGATGTCACAGAGACTGCCATTCAAAGCTGTCTTTTCCTCCAGTGGAATTGATCTCTGCACTACTGGGAGAACTCCAGGCCCCTCCTGGAAGTTGGCCACCCAACTTCTGGGCATTTTATTCCCCTTTTGAGGATGCTGCGTTAAAATGTTGCTGGAGCCAGGCCAGTTGCTGGAATTGTCATTATTCAGGGTCCAGCTGTTCCCCAGGGACTCTAGGAGTTGCACCTTGGAATGGAGAGTGAAAGTCTGTTGTCTCTAATGCCCATCCATGCAAATCCATGGTGAGGCATATTTATTTACTTTATTTATTTAGAATATTTCTATGCTGCTTCTGCAGGGTCCTGCTTGAGGTGACTTACATTTACGGCAGCTTACATACGCTGCATCTCTCACTCTGTAGCCACTGAGGTAAATTTTTGACCTGATAAACTATTGTTGACCAATTCGTTTTTTCTAGTAAATTGAAAGGACACATTTTGACCTTTCAAATGATGGGGGCTTTTATGGAATGAACGAATAAAATATACAGCAAGCAGGGTAAACTTTAGCAAGGTGTAATGATTTGGGGGGAAGGTCCTTGGTATGTGAGTTGGGGTTGTGCCTATTTTCATCGGTGAAATGTTGCTGGGTTTGCACTGGAAAAGGGGGAAGATCCTGTAGAATGTCATGAAGGCAGTGTCTTGAGAATGTTACCCCCATAGCTTTCCATGGCCTTAAGTAATCCAAATCCCTTTGTGGCCTGATGTGATGTCTCATCCTGTGAGGATGGTCTCTTGTCACATACTTATTAGCTGAAGGACTTTATGCTACTATAACAAGCTTGCTTTGCTTACTGGAAATAAGATTTGTAAGCATTGGTTCTAACATGACTCTGAGTGTCATGAGACAGCCAAGACTCAGCGATAGCAAGGACTCCTCAGGAGAAGAGGACTCCTTGGGAGAAGAGGAGCCTCATGTAGCCAACCTTGAGTCAACAGAAGCTGACCAGCAGGAAAATGAGCTGCAAGATTCACACAGCCAACAGCTGTGCAGAGTCACCACACCCTCCAGCCCTGGTTCAGCAGGTGAACCTCAGATGGCCATTCCTTGCCCACCAGTATCACCTATACCCTTAGAGCACTGCAGTCGAAGGTGGAGAACAGATCTACGGACAAGACAGCAAAGTGTACATCTCCTGGCCCAACACTAGCTGCTTGCTGATAACAAAGATGAGTAGTTGCAGGATTGCTTCTGAGCAGCAAGCTACAAGCCTGACCTTTAGGTGTGTGGCTATAAAACCAGCCAAGAGAGGCTGTTAGGTGTGGACACAATGTGTATGATAGATGCTAAGACGCTGACTCTGCCTTGCCTTTTTTTTTTTTAGTAAAACTCTCCTAAAAAGGAGAGAATTTTATTCTTTTTATAAGAAAAAGGTAGGGTAGACAGCTGGAGAAAGAGAAAGGATGGAGTGAATTTTTTCTGTTAATAAGGGTTAGTTTTAGTTAGTACTATTTTTAGCATCCATCGTGGTTAGAAGATCTTCTTTTTAACAGTCCAAAGTCCAAAATAACTCTGTTAATGAAGTTAGTAAAGTCCATTGGGGTTAGTTATTAAACAGCTCCTTCCAGATGTTACATGAACAGTCACTGCTCCAGTTGTCTTCTTAGGTCTCTTCAGCTAAAAATTGAGTCCATTTCATCTTGATGACTCCCTCTCCGTCACCTCTTTCCCCAGGGCTGCTGTCTTCATCGCTGCTTGCATTAATCCAAGGTTTGTGAGCTGCTTCCTCCATGCTGGCGTGTCTCTTCAGAAGTTTTGTTGCTTTGCAGATGGATTCCATCTTCTCTCGTTTCTCTTTTTCCTTATATTTCCGACCAGCAATTTTTACGGGCTTCATACTCACTACAGATGGAATTAGATCTCTAATGCATTACCTGCTCGGCTCAGCAACCCCTTCTCCTGGCAGATTATTTTCCTTTATAAAAGCGGAGTAGGCTTTGGGAGCCATGTCCGCCTCTTCTTTTAATTCATTAGCTTCACTGCCAGTTAGGGGTGCCAAGTCATTCGCCAAGGTAAAATTGAGATCTTCATTCTCTCCTTCTTTCTCGCCCAAAAAGATTAGCGTCAGATTAGCCTTCCTTGTTGTTTCCGAGATTTGCTTTTGCCGACTGATGAGAGCACTTTCCACTTTAAACAAAGTTTCATTGATTTTCTGCATTTGCTCCAGCAGGGGCCGCAGTAACTCATTTTCCTGTTGATTGACAGCAAGCTCTGGGGGGGGTTACCCGGACCGGAAGTCCCTCCCCTCTTCTCTTCCGGTTTTTGCAGGACCATTTTCAGCGTCGCCATTTTCTTTTTTGTTTACTTTTTTCAAAGTTCGTGCCGCATCCCCCAAGAAGCTAACACTGTTGCGATCGCCTGCAAAACCCCAACGGTACCTTCACCAACACTTTTTTCTCTTTACCCCTCTCTTTGCGCTCCCTTTATAGATCTCACTTCTCAAAAGGGGCGGGGACTCCTCCCTCTTCCCTTACGCTTATACGCTTGCGGGGGGGTTTAATCTCGCTTCAAACTAGATCTTCAACTCACGATTCGATGCAATTCTTCTTTTTATTTTAATTCATGCCGCTTTCTTCACTCCTGGTGGAATTCAGAGGCGCTGCTAAGTCCCATTACAGGGTCACTACGCAGCGGGGCCGAATGGGGCGGGGAGAAAGCCTCAATTTCCCGGCTGTCTGCCGGCAAAGAGGCTACTCCCCAAAGCGCCCCCGGTTCGGAGCCTTTGCCTAAGGCTCACTAGGGTCTTGCATACATGCAAAGACCCCCCCCCAAACTGCGCATGGGCTAACCACCTCTGGGAGCGTCCCAAAAGGTGGCCGCCATTCGCAGCGCCAAAACCGAAACCCTGACTCTGCCTTGCCTGATCCTTGGCACCTGATACTCGGAGCCTGCAAGTCAGTACAACATATGTACAGAACTCCCTTCTTGAATGCCCTAAGTGACTGGATCAAAGTATGGCTTGGGGCTAACTAATCCTTTAAAGGATTGCTGCTTGTAGAATTTATTCCCAGTGTATTGCTGTTTCTCTGCTTAAGGTGGACACCGCTGAGTGGCAAAATAAGCAGCCTCCTGAGTTTTCCCTGCTTCATTAGTATTTTTCTTACGTTTAGTCTAGCCACATTTAAAATGGAAAAACAAACCAAAGCCAACCCTCCCCTTTTCTAGATGTATGGAAAGCTATTAACTTTACATGCACACACCATCTGTGCGGTCATTATTACCACTTTATCACTGTGTGCATGTGTGTATAATATTGAATGCCTTGTGAAGGTTCATTGCATTTTTCTTTTTCTTTTTCCAAATAGTTTTATAGTAGTCCCAGGTTTGCCATGAACAGAAATAGTTTTCTTAAGTGAGATGCCGTAAACACCAAGGACACACATCTCATGTCACATTGACCTACAGAACCCCTGGCACAGGGCTGTATATAAACACTTCCAATATGTTGGGTGTCAGAGACATCAAAGTTTGTGAGGAAGGCTGGACTGAGAGGTTTGGAGCATAGTCAGGCTCCATCTGCTTGTTACAAAGTTCCTGTGTTCCACCAGTTTTCAGCAATGTCTAGTCATTAGCCAGCATCGTGTAGTGGTTAAAGTGTCAGACTGAGATCTAGGAAATTCAGATTCAAATCCCTACTTGTGCTGTGGAAGCTTACTGGGTGACCTTGGGCCAGTTACACACTTTCAGCTTAATTTACCTCACAGGGTAGTTGTATGGATAAAACAGAGGAGAGGAGAATGATGTAAGCGGCTTTAGGTTCCCATTGGGGTGAAAGGCGGGATAGAAAAGACGTGGGAAACAAACAAAAAAAGAAAAACCAACAAGCATTCCATGATGGTGGTAGCAGTGCAGGTAAAACTGAATGGTATGCATTACAGCATACCTGAGGCAGGGTGAGATCTAATCAGACCTGAAGCCACAATGCCTTAATGGATCTGGAAGGAACTCCTTGTATGTTGCCATTATCCCCAAGCTACAGGCCCAGCAGCTAGCTATGGAGAAAGGGAGTGGCAAATATTACTCAAGCATCATCAGGGCTTAGCCAGGAAACTGAGCCATAGGCATGTGTGACGGAATTAGAGGTTTACAAGAGGCGGGACCCGCAATACTCATGGGGGGGAGTATTCTGGCCTGCCAAGCTTCCCCCTCCCTCCCCCCGAGCAGCGGCGGCGGCAGCAGCGAGGCTAGCCGGCCCGCCAAGTTTCCCCCTCCCCAGCAGCAGCAGGGGTGGCGGTGGCGAGGCTGGCTGGCCCACCAAGCTTCCCCCTCCTTTCCTCCCTCCCTCTCAAGCAGCAGCAGCGGGGGTGGTGGCAGCGAGGCCGGCCGCCTGCCCGCTGAGTTTCCCCCTCCCCGGCGGCGGCAAGGCCAGCCGGCTGCCAAGTTTCCCCCTTCCCAGCAGCAGCGGGGGTGGCGGCGGCGAGGCTGGCTGGCCACCAAGCTTCCCCCTCCCTCCCTCCCAAGCAGCAGTGCAGCAGCGTGGAGGCCGGCCGCCTGCCAAGCTTCACCCTCCCTCCCCAGCATCAGCGGCGGCGGAGGTGAGGCTGGCCGGCCCGCCAAGCTTCCCCCTTCTTTCCTCCCACCAATCAGGCCCCCAAGCCTTCTCCCACCCTCCCGTCCCTTGTGGTGGTGGCGGCAGCAGCGAGGCAATTTGCAGAGCATTCCCTGTGCATGCGCAGGGAGGGCTCTTTTACTTTTTGGGGGATTTAAATATCCCCGTATACTTTTTTCAACTTTTTAGATTTTTCTGCACACCTGGGGACTGCCCCAGGTTTGCAGGAAAATCTCCCTGCCCCCCAAGTGCCCCCGATGTGCGGATTTAGATATCCACACACAGGGGGCCACTTGGGAATTAGATATATAGACAAGTGGTTCCCACCTTGAAACAGCTGTTTCCAAAATTCTCCTCATCCAGCCTCTGGATTTTGTAATTATAAGTTATCTGGTCCTGTTTCTGAAGTAGTTTCATTTCCAGATTTTGTATGGTGCATTATGCATCCCAGTTCCTTTTGTATATTTTTGTCCTTTTTCTTTCCTTCACATTTACAAGTTGTATATATCATTTGAAAACATTTTGCAGAAAAAAGTTTTGAACATGTACATCAGAGGTGTCAAACTCATTTGTTACAAGGGCCAGATCTGAAATAAATGTCACTTTGTCTGGCCGGGACATGTGTGCCATAAAACATAATGCCAGGTACTGGAGATAGAAACTGTGTAAAGGATAGCAGCTAGTAAGCTCTGAGTTGGTATATCCTCACTGCAAGGCCTCGTGGGCTGGGAGGGGGCACAGAGGAAAACCCATATGGGCGGACTAGAAAGCCAGCAGTGCAGCATGGGGCAGATGCTCCAATGCTGCTTGACAACTGCAGACGAGGTTGTTCTACCATGCTGCTGGTGACATGGCTCTGCCTACTCCCCCCTACCAAGCAGTCTCCTGTTCCCTCCCTTGCACTAGTTGCTTGCAGGCCACAGTAGAGCCCTGGATAGGCTGGTTCCGGCCCCCGGTCCTTTTGTTTGACACCCCTGAATTGTATGTGATTATCTGAAGATTCTTTCTGTATGATGGTTTACTGAGACATATGTACATTTATAAAGCTGTAAAAAAATCATGTGTTCACAATCATATGCTTTTTTTTTTTTACAGGGTTTTATCCATATAGATTAGGGGAAGTATAAACTGAAGGAGCCAGACCCTTTAACAAAATGCATATGTTCTAGTTCAGAATCAGTTATCTTAATCAAACTGAAATTAAGGAGGAGTGAAACTCAGTGCAAAGCAAAACTCCAAAATAGTGAAGCCAGTGATACTCACACATTGGCTCATGTTGCTCTTTGAGAGAGCCTGTTTGATGTAGTGGTTAAGTGTGCAGACTCTAATCTGGGAGAACCAGGTTTGATTCCCCACTCTTCCACTTGCAGCTGCTGGATGACCTTGGGCAAGCCATAGTTCTGACAGAGCTGTTCTCTCAAGGACAGTTCTCTCTGAGCTCTCTCAGCCCCACCTACCTCACAGGGTGTCTGTTGTGGGGAAGGGAAGGGAAAGGAGTTTGTAAGCAGTTCTGAGACTCCAAGTGAAGGGTGGGGTATAAATCCAATCTCCTCCTCCTCATTCTTTGATGTGCCACCTGTGGTTGTTCCACAGTGTGGCAGTTGCCCATATTCCAGGAAAGGAAGCAAGGCCATTGCCCAGTATGGTTTGTCCTTGACAAGTGGTTCCCACCTTGAAACAGCTGCCAGTGCAGGGACTGGAATACAAGTAAATAGTGTGCCTTCCTGAGTTGCATGCCTTGTGCCAGGGATGGAAGTAAAGGGCCCATTATCTCCAACATCCTTTACCCTTCTCCGCAGTCTCTATCCTCCCATCGTAACACCCAGGGCTCTGCCAGGAGGAGAGCAAGCTGGCCACAGAGAGCTGTTATGCCACATGTTGAACAGAGAGAGGGAAGGCAGAGAGAGAAGGCCTTCCCTTGACTCCAGGTACACAAGGACTCATTAAGGCTCAACAGTGATGGAGAGAGACAACGATGCATTTTCAGAAATAATCTGATAATTTAGTTATATATTTAATATTAATTGTTATATCTTACATTGTGTATGTTTGGTGGGGCGATACACAGGACAAACAGTAGTCATGTGACTTTTGTATTGATGGTATTTGTGAATGTGGCTCTTCACAAGCCATGGATTGAGCATCACATTGTCCCAGCTGCGTGGTACGCACTCACAGGCAACTGGCTCCAGTGTAGTAAAGGTAATCAAGCCCCTCTCCTTTTTGTTTGTTTGTTTTCTTTTGAGTATAAATTTGCTCTTGAGCAGGGCCTGTTGCTCTGCAGGCCAAGGAATCCCGCAGCTGCCGTCTCCCCCATTCTAGAGAAGAGGAAATGAGCCATTTACCAAAACCCCCAGTGGGCCACTACCCTGGAGGACAGTCCATTACACAGCCCCTGGTCCTACAGTTATATATATTTACAAGTGGAGACCTGCAAGAAACTTGCGGGATGGTTATCTCATTCGTCACACCTTTGCTTCCTCTGCTCACCCCCTACCTCTCTCACACTATTTCTCCCCTCTGCCCCCTTTTCTTACTCTATTTCTGCTCCATGCATGTGACTTTCTCTCTCTTTCTGATCTGTCATCTTTCTCTTTGTTTTTCTGCCTCCCCACTTCATCACTCTTTCTCTCTCTTTCTGCCCACCACCCCATCATTCTTTCTTTCTGCCCCCATCACTCTCCCAGCCTCCTGCCTACTTCCTCCCCCCACTCCGCAGAGCAGCAGTAGCAGTGGTGGCAGTGCTCTCAGCCACCCACCTGCTTCCTCCCCCCCCCACCGCAGCAGTGGCAGCACTCTGGGTTTCCCAACCTGGAGTTGGCAACCCGATTTCCCTCCCAACCAACAGCCAACCTACCTTTATCTGCCTCTCTGTCTCTTGTTTTCCATCTCCACCCCCCAGCCTCTACCTAGGAAAATTACAGTCTTTCTCCACAGTGAGGGCCAAAGCAGCTTTCATTATTCCCTCCTCCTTTTTATCTGCACAACAACCCTGTGAGGTTGGTTAGGCTGAAATATGTGACTGGTCCAAAATCACGCAGTCACCTTCCACTGCAAGATGGGGATCTGAACCTGGGTCTTGTAGACCCTACTTTGAAGCTCTAACTGCTGCACCTCACTGGCTTTCATAGGGTAGCTGCTGATGAATGGTAGCAAGCAGCCGAGGCTAGGTGAGTCAGGCAAATCAGGGGGGACCTGGCAACCCTAGACTACTGCCAGGCCTAGAGTAGCCAACCTCCAAATGGGCCCTGGAGACCCCCCAGAATTACAACTGGACTCTAGACAGCAGAGGTCTGTCTCCCTGCAGAAAATGGCTGCTTTGGAGGGTGGACTCTGTGGCATTATACCCAGCTGAGGCCTCTCCCTTCTCAAACCCAGCCCTCCTTAGAGTCCACCACAAAATCTCTAGAAATCCCCCAGCCTGGCACTGGCAACTCTTGTGAGGCCTGGCCCCAAGGCTCCCTCCCTCCCAGGCTGAAAGAGGCCTGGAAAGGGCCCTGCCCCCACCCTTTTACTGACAGAGCCAGTTAGAAGCCTCCCCCCCACATTCTAATCTCTCACCATTGATGCCTGGAGTTAGGTCCTTGCAGAGGCCATTTCAAAAGGCTTTTTGGGGAATTCAACCGTTCCTGAAGGGATTTCTTCACTTTTTGGATTTTTCTACAAACCCAGGAAGTCTACTGACTATGCAGGAAAAGCTGTTGGGGGATAGTGAGCCCCCTGTTGGTGGGAATAGGTATCCGCACATTTTGGCTATTAGAATAATGATGGAAAGCAGCAAGGTAAACCCAGCAGCTGCTGAGTCACATGACACTGAGAGAGGTGGGGGCCAGGTGGCTCGGAACTCTCAGGGAGATGAATGACAGATAACTGTACCGAAATGACAGTTGAGAGCTGACCGTTGGGAGAATCAGGGAGTTTGTAGATTGTTGACAGGGAGTTAACACACAGAGATAGTTTCTGAGGGAGCTTTGACAGCCTCTGAGCTTATTTTTATTTATTTATTTATTTATACCCCGCCCTATCCGGTAGCTCAGGGCGGCCAACAAGCAACCAAGCCGAGTTTCAGAACTAAAACAATAAACAATATTACATACAGTAAAAAATTCAATACAACAGTGAAATTCAGTACAACAGTAAAATTCATATAAAACCAAGATGCACGATCCACATTGGCGGCAAATTTCTTAATTGCATGGGCACCAGGAGTAGTATATCCCAGCTCACAGGCGGCATCTATCTCTCCAGTGGAATCACTCTCCAGCTTAGTGGAATCAGCTTGAGAGCAGTTGAAGTGAAAAACTGTGGCTGAAAAAGCCCTCTGCACTGGTACCCTCTAAGATAAAGAGGAGAGTGGCGAGAGAGTGAAAAGTACAAGACCTCAGGGGTCACAAACCACAAATACCCTGCTCCATACGAACTTAAGGTGGCTAAGTTTGGTGTAGTGGTTAAGTGCGTGGACTCTTATCTGGGAGAACCAGGTTTGATTCCCCACTCCTCCACTTGCACCTGCTGATGTGACCTTGGGTCAGTCACAAGCTCTGGCACAGCTGGTCTCTCAAGGACAGTTTCTGTCAAGAGTTCTCTCAGCCCCACCTATCTCACAGGGTGTCTGTTGTGGGGAGGGGAAGGGAAAGGAGTTTGTAAGCCGCTCTGAGACGCCTTTGGGCAGTGAAGGGCGGGGTATAAATCCAATCTCTTCTTCTTCTTCTAAGGAAGGGCAAAGGGTCTGGAGACCTGGGCTTTGTCAAACTAGTAGACTCAGGAGGCCAGGCCATTAAAGCCCAAAGGTTAACCACAAAACAGGTTCTGGAGAGTGAAGTCAGAGAAGGGTTTTGTGAACCAGAGAATATCTGAGTCAAACTGAGAATAATAACCCTACAGTTTATGAAAAGATGAAGTGAAGTGTTTATAGTACAAAGTATCCAAAGTATCCTGTGTAAATATATCCCATCCCTGTGCTGGAGTTTTCTGTATAGTAAAGATCTGTGCTGTGTGATATTTATAAGCCCTGGTGCCTGACTCTGTGGGGAAGAATAATACTGGGCAGTTGTCCTCCATATATCCAGAAGTTGAAGCAAACCCTAAAGAGTCTACTGTTAAGGGTGAGCTGATCAGCCATCAGAGATAGGAATCAGGACTGATCAGTCACCTCATAAGAGTATAAACTGAATACGGTGCCATTACATATATAGAAAGGTGGTGACGCCACAGCTACCTCATGGCAGTGTCCTGGGCCGGGGCAGTGCTCGTGATAGCATGTGATGGCTCAAGGCTCGGGGCGAGGGTAGTTTTGCTAATAAAATCAGGGATACAGTAACAGAGGGAGTGTGACTCTTCTCCGTCCCATCAATTGTGTATACTGTAACTAAGCCTGGAATGGGGATGGCCTGTGGGTTGCCCTTCCAACCTTATTGTATTACAGTGACGAACAGTGCTGTCTTAAGCAGAGTTATGCCCTTCTAAGACATCTGACTCCAACAGATCTAGAATAGGGGTGTGCAAAAAAAAAGAAATTCAGCCTGATTTGGTTCAGCCGAATTGAGCAAAATCTGATTCAGCTGGCTGAATAACCCTCCATTGCCACTATTGGCTATTTAAACCGATTCAGGGCTCATTTGGCCAGCCAAATCAGATTCAGCCAGGGACGCCCAGGGAAGCCAAGGGAAGGCAGTTAAACTGCCTTCCCTCCAAGGGTCGGCTTGCCCAGGCACCCTGCACCTGAGGGTGGGGGGCAAGCCAAGGGAAGGATTGCCCGGGCTTCCTGCAGTGAAGGGAGCATGCTGCCTCTGCAGCGTGACTGGAGGTTTAAAGATTAACCACCCCAGTCGCACCATAGAGGTGGCATGCTCCCTTCATTGGGAGAGAGTGGAAGGCATTTAAATACCTCCCCGTGCCTTCCTCAGCTTGCCCGCCTAAGCGGGCGAGCCGAGGAAGGCTTCTGGAGCCCCCCCCAGCCTCTCCTGGCTCGCCTGTTTTCCCTGGGGCCAGGGCTGCTTTTCGGGCTGGGGCTGAACCGCCACCAACATTAGAGAATCTGGTTTGGCCTGCAGCTCCCCAAAAGAGAGCCGAATGGTCCCTTTTCTGGCGTGCATTCAATTCGGATGAACCGAATGCACATCCCTAATACAGAAGGGTGTTACTCCTAGGAAATCACTGTAAAATATTGAACTGACATCACTATGCATCTTCCCTCTTCCATGAACTCTGCAGATGACCTTAGGCAGTCATTTTCTTTTTGCTTCAGCCTGCCCCCCCAGCAGTACAGGGTTGATAATACTGCTTTACCCATTGGTGCAACTTTAAATTGTATATATGTGTAGAAAGTGCCTTGAGTGCTCTGAATTGCTGTCTCTGTATACCCAGAATTATTATAAGGGTCGGTAATCTGCTTCAATTGCATTGTTTTGACTTCAACTGGTGAGATATAGGTTTGAATCTCCTCTCAGCCATAGAGCTCAGAAGATGACTTGACCACTTGCATCCACTTTGCCCAACCTACTTCATGGGGCCATTGTCAGGATGAAATAGCATAGCCCCCATATATGCCACTCACAATTATTTTGAGGAAAGCTGGGGTCAAACATAATAAATATTTTATTTATCATTTATTTAATACCCTGCTTTTCTCCCCAATGGGGACCCAAAGTGTCTTAAAATATTCACATCTCCTCTACTTAATCCCCTCAACAGCAACCCTATTAGGTAGGTTAGGCTGAGAGTGTGTGACTGGCCCAATGTCACTCAGGAACCTTCCAAGGCAGAGTCGGGATTGAAACCTACACTTCCCAGATCCTAGTTCAAAGTGGATAGAGCTGTTTCTTTCTCATCCCGGGTGCAGTGGTGGGATAGGGTTTTCCTACACTATTCTGTTCCTACTTCTTCAACAGTGCTTCTGGCTTAGAGCTATAACTGATAAGCCAGGAAGCCCCCTTGCAAGTATGTACTGAGAGCACATATTTGGCTGCCTGTGTCTTTTCATTGTGTAAACATATGCAAAGTTCAATTACAGTTGCTCTTTAATTATGAAAATTTTGCATGAGATATGCAGGGTAGCTTTGTTCAGAGCAGATCATTACAGGAGTCTCTTTGATATGCATGTTAAAAAACAATGGCCCATGCAAGGATATGTGAGCTCCAGTGAGGTTCACACCTAACATTTTCAGTGGCTGTAAACGATCAGTAAATCCCCTCCCTCGTATACGACTGGGGCTTCTATTGCTACAGATAAGGTGGGGGCATATGATCTTTGCTAGTTGTTTTGGCAGTCATCATTTGTTGGTTTTATAGCATTTAGGTTTCCTGTCTCAAAAAAATGCAAGTCAGATCTATCCTGCCTTCTCCTATATATTAGGAAGAAAAGAAGGGGACCTCCCACTATACTAGGGATGTAGGAGCTTTTTTCTCTCTCGAGTTCTCATCTTCTCCTGTAAGGGGAGATTTAAAGGAAAAGATTTCTAAGATCCCATCCTACTGGTAGGGTGGATCTTTTCCTTTTTAATTTGTTCGCTGCTTCTTCTGCTTCTGCTTCTGCTTCTTCTTCGTCTTCTTCAGGTGGCAACACATCCAAAGGGTGGATTATTTGTTTTCTCATTTTGGTTCAGAACTTCTTGCATCTAACATTAATAATAATGGCAGCAAAACAGTTGCATGAAACAAAATGTCCCATTCCACTGCTGAGAACAGATGTGCCCCAAAATGTAATATTGAAAACTGTGATGTCATTAAATGGAATATTAGCACTTATAAATCTCAGAATAATGACAGTGATCTCTATCCAGACTGTATTTGTTGTCTTGGTGGTATATCACTGATGCTTGTCCCTGAGTTATCGGTTTCAGTTACTTTACAGAATGTAATCAATGATTCAGTTGTTGTGAGTTTTTCTGTTTGAACTTCTTAAAATCCTGAGATTGCAAAAACCAAATCTGATAATGTATCTCAAAACACAGTAAGCAAATTGACTGGCCTAGTGTCAATGACCTAAATGTTCATAACTGCTCAGGATTGTACCTAGCATTGTCACGAATGGGGAAGCAAGCCAGAATATTTGACAAGAAGTTCTGCATTTTTCAGTTTTGCTTTGCCCCTTTGCTTTTTTCCCTCTGCTTGGGAAACCTTGACTTTGCTCCTTGTCAGAGTTTTCAAGCCTGTCAGAAACTTCTCTTCATTCACACTGCAGCTTGCAAATGCCTCCCTGAGACACTTCTCAGGAGACAGAAGGGTCACCTTCTTCCCAGACACTTTGGTGAAGCAGGGAAGCAGGAATGACCCAGCTAGCAGAGGAGAGCTCTCTTTTCTGTGACTTGAAACATGTATTCTGTTTCCTTTGAATTTAGCCAGCAAGGGAAACATGTGCCAAGAGCCCACCTGTTTGGCTTTGTTTCTTGTTCAGCTGTGCACTTCATTCTCTGCCTCCCACAACTGCTATCTGTTGAACTGTGTGCTATTTTCTGCACTCCCCCAAGCTAGTCCTGACAGTGGGCTGCTCCAGTGGCAGGTGTAGCACAAGGCGAGGGGAGAGTGTTGAGGCATGGCAAGCTGGGATTGGCTGGAGATGAGGTAATGTTATGCAGTATAAATAGAGATGCAGTGTTGAGGATGCAGCTTGTCAGCATGTCTGAGTCCCATCCCCATGTAAAGGAAAGCACTGGTCTATGAAAAGGGTCTGCAGCACTTCTGAGACAAATGAGAAAGAGGCAGAGAAAAACCCTGAACAAAGATTCTTTTCTGTCAGCTTGGCTGGGAGATACATACAGCCCAGTGTTAGGTTTTCTCAGCCTCATCCTTGATTTTAGGAGCCAAAACAGCTGCAGGCTAAGGAAGAGTGCAGCCCTGAGACAAAAGGATATGGATATAAATTGAAAAGAGTTGTGGCATAAAGGCAGAATTGCAGATGAGACATATATAGCATAGCAGCTCTTTGCAGGTAAAGAGATGATTTAGCGAGGATGTGGATACCGCTTGCAGGTGGAACTGTCAATTCCTGTAGTGATAACCAGGAAGATGCTTGTAATCTTTGCATGCTGGGGAGAAGTAGGCTTCCTATCTCCCCTTGGGGCAAGGCAAAGAATCAAAGCTGCACCAGACCTCTAGGCTCTGATCTTTGTAAACTGCAGGACAGGGTCTATGTCTGGTCTTGTTAGAATCAGCTTAGAGGAGAAAGAGTAATGTGGAAAATACAGAGCCAGGGGCAGCCCTCAAAGTCACCTGCTTTTTATAGCTGCAGGACAATGGCTAGTAAAAACTACCTCTGAAGCAAATTCACTGGGACGTGTCATGCCACAGAACAAAGGAGGGAAGGTATTGAGTGGTGGTGCACCTGGTTTAGAACTGGCTGGCATGCGTCACCTTTTGGACCAAAAGGGAGAACAAGAACAAAAGAAGCAGTGGTAATTTAATTCTACGTAGTTCCTTTCTGTTCACTGCAGCATTACAGCAGATTAATTATGTGCAGATTAATTATATGGGCAGCAGTCTGTAACAGAATGCTGTCACTGGAACCTAACAGTATACGTTTGTGCATGTGGACATGCATATTTATGCATTACATTGACTAACATGCATAGAGAGAAAAAAATGTGTGGTTTGGTCATAACAAGCAGAACACCTTGAGACAATTTTTTTTTTTTAATTCCTATACGTTACTGTGCAGTGAGGATTAGCCCTTGAAATTTTATCCCAGCAGAGATGGAAATAGAACTTGTTTTCAGTAGTGGTTCTATGGCACAATGTTGCATGAAAGTCTCCAGCACAGATGATTGGCTAAGGCAGCACATGTGGGGAAATTAGTACCACATATTGCGCAAACTCCTCTTTCTAGATGGACAAGACATAGAATAGAGGTTTGCTCTAAAGCGGGCCAAAGGGGTTTTCCACACAATTAAAGAAGCCTCTTAGTGGCCTATTTGGCTAGTCAGTGGTGTCATCTTATTTCCCAAGTAATGAACAGAAAATGGCATTTTCCAGCCTTAAAGTGGAAGAAAAGAACATAAGGCTGGGTGAGTGGGCATCAGCGTAGCAAATGAGGTTCAACATGGGCAAGTGCAAAGATCTTAGAGTCATGCTAGATAATTCATTGAAAATTTCAATTCGGAGTGCAACTGCAATTTTAAAAAAAGCAAATACTATCCTGGGGTTTATTAGGAAGGAGATTGAAAACAAATCAGCCAGTATCATAATGCCCCTGTATGCCCCTGTCATTTGGAGTACTATGTACAGTTCTGGTCATCGCACCTCAAAAAAGATATTATATAACTGAAAAAGGTGCAGAAAAGAGCAATTAAAATGATTAAGGGGATGGAACACTGCTGCAGGAAATGGTGGTGGCTACAAGTGTGGACAGCTTCAAGAGGGGATTGGATGAACATATGGAGCAGAAGTCCACCAGTGGCTGTTAGCCACAAGGTACAGCTGGAACACTATGTCTGGGGCAGTGATGCTCTGTGTTCTTGGTCCTTGGTGGGCAACAGTGGGAAGGTATCTGGAGTTCTAGCCCTGCTGGTGGATCTCCTGATGGCACCTGGATTTTGGCCACTGTGTGACACAGAGTGGTGGGCTGGATGGGCCATTGGCCTGACCCAACATGATTCTTCCTCAATAGCTTTTGTTCATCGATGTGCTAATTCTATTTTTAATAATGGATTCCACCAACTTACCCAGTATCGATGTTAGACTGACAGGCCTGTAATTTCCTGGATCTCCTCTGGAATCTTTTTTAAAGATGGGGGTTGCATTAGCTACCTTCTAGTCCTTGGGAATGAGGGCAGATTTTTGTGATAGATTGTATTTTTTTTTCAGGAGATCTACGTCTCTGACTTACAGAGTGACTCCACCTCCGATCCTTCCCTCCTTATCTTTCTAATGCTAAATAAGATGGATGTGTGGGGAGAAAGACCCTTTCCCCTCACAGTATTTTCTCCTGAAAATCACTTCTTCTCCCCCACTCTGAAGCTACTTTGGTCTCTCTGGGGGAGGAAATCTCTGTATCTTTTCTTCAGCGAGGGTCAACTCTATGGCATTATAACTTGCTGAGGTCTCTCCCCTCCCCAGACCCTGTTCTTCTCAGTCTATACCCCCAAATCTCCAGAAATTTCTCTGTCTCTTATGCACATGCTGTAAAGCATATATTTGGAAAACACTGTTCAACTTAACAAGTTTCTAACCACAGCACATTCTCCACTTGAGAATCAGATCACTTGGAAAGTGTTTGAGGTGATACAAGAACACAAGTGATAGTTGTGCCATAGGTATCCAGTAGGGAAAGTTTGCAAGGCTCTGAGTACAGCCAGAGGGCTTCAAAACTATCATTTAGGGATGCAACTCATGTACTTGCTTTATCATGACAGATGCCTTTTGCCCGCCTCCCCCACAACTACTTCCTGTTTGCTTTGTACGTTTCCTATGCAGCTGGTAGGTTTTAGCCTGAATCCATTAGTGATGGAAAGTATTCTTTTGATTCATATCAGGAAAGGGTTTTTTCTTTCTTTATGTCAGGCATGAATAACCTGTGGTACTCTAAACCGACTGCATCCCTCCAGCCTTGTATTATGGCCTTCCAGGTGCTTGGCAGCTCCCTTTGTTTTGTACAGCTGGGCAGGTGGCACAACCAGGAGGCTTATTGAGTGCCTTAGGGGCTGCCTTGTGTGGCTGGTTGGCTGCATTAGACTCAGTGGGCTGCAGGTTGTGCATGTGTACAATGCCTTCTGCATTGCTTAGCTGAGACTATCCTGCATGACTTTTAATGCTCCTTTTCCGTGACCTACTGACTACGATGATCAAGCATTATGCAAGAAGCTCACTTAGAATTTAGACCTCACAATATTTCCTTCAATGGGAAAGTGCAGGTCCAGTCCTTATGTAAGCCATTGGGGGTAACATGCCTGTGGTGATTGGCAGCATAAGCTCTGTGTGATACTGTCACTTTCTGACATTCCTTGTTATCAAGGAGAGGGAGAGACACTATCCTTTCTCAGTTAGGAAGAAAAAGATTTGCAGCTAGTCTCGGGGATGGGTGCTCCAACTGGTATACCAATCTGTTTCTATGGGTTACATGCTCGATTATAAGTGCAGGCAGCAATGTGAGCACTCATTACCATAATTTCTAATTATGACTGTCTAGAAACCCAGTGAGAGGAAAAATAATTATGTTTAACAGGCAGAGTGATAAAGAGAAAAGATTAATAAATTCCCCACCTTCTCTTTCCGATCACGGCAAGATCTTTCACGTTTTTCTCTGCGGCTCGCAAGCCTGTGTCTGTCAAGAGAAAATTTATGCCCCAGAGGATAGGGCTTGGTTCCAGCGGTAGCAGGAACCCCCCACAGCTGTGCTAGGCAGGCTGCCCAGACTCCTCTTGAAAGGGCTCTTGAACGCAAACTTCACAACAGAAGAGAAAATAATGTAGAAAGAAATATTAACTCCTCTGAAATGAGCCATTTGGGCTCTTTAATCTATGGATGAACAAGGGCTGGGGCGGCAGTGCCAAGGGAGAGGGAAAACCTCAGCAGCATCTGGATCCTTTCCAGTCCTTTAAAGTGTGCAGGGGAGATGGGATTTTACTTGGAGCTTTGATCAGCAATATTTGTACGAAGTTGAAGGGGAGGGCGAAGCACAGATGCCAAATGAAGCAACCCGCATACTTAGGTAATCTTAACACTGGCATCCCATGTTCACTGCCATAAGTCTCTTCCCTCTCTTTGGTTCTTTGTGCATGGCCAGTTGAACAATTTGTAAGGGCTCCATGCTTCAACAGTTGCACCATTCCAGCTTTTCATGGTACGGGCAAGAAGGTCAGAGATGGGGAATGTGATCAGATGTGCAGTTTAATCCGTTGCCATTGCTGTTCCCCTACAGGTTTAAAATGCACAATCGGACAGCAACATCTGTCTGTCATGCCCCAGTCGTCTGTGTCCCCATCCCCTCCACAGTTTACTGCATGTTTACTTGATACGTGTGAAAGTCTGGTCCTTTTAAGCGGAGCTGTTTTCAAACTGGATTTCCTGTTGTCTGATCGCTCTGTTGTACACCTGAGCCATCACACAGGTCTGACTGGTCTCTTGTTTTTCAGCTGGATTTTTTTTTTACTAGTTAGTGAAGTGCTCTCAACTTAGGGCTGCCAGCTCCGGATCAGGAAAAATCTGGAGATTTGGGGGTAGAGCCTTGGGAAGGCAGGGTTTGGAGAGGGGGAAGGACCTCAGCATGGTATATTTACATAGAATCCACCCTTCAAAGCAGCCCTGTATTTCAGCTTTTTCCTGCGCTTTGGGGAAGGGGTAAATTGAAAAGTTTACGGAGGGATACTACATGTCCCAGCAGGCTGATCAGCACTTGTGCACATGCCCAGAGGACAAACTTTTTAAAAAGTCGCCAACAGCCCCATGAACTACATATTCCCGGAGGCATTGCATTGCTTGTGGGCATACTCAAGGGAGAAACTATTTTTTAAAAATGGCAGACAGCAACACTCCTTGGCTGCTGGGTCTGATATGCATCTGATCACTCAAGAATGGGATGAAAGTGCTTTGAAGAGCATTGAAAGGGGTGAGTCTGATCACTAGTCTCTGTTCCAAATAACTCTGGATCAATTAGAGGCGGGGCAACAGCAGATTAAAATGCATGTCTGACCACACACTGTGTGAGAGAATTTCCAGTCTGCACACCTACTTCTCCCAAGGGTACCATTGCATCATGTCTGAAGGCTTCCAGAATTCTGGAGCTGGTTATGTCCAAGGTCACACTTTCAGGAAGCATTTTTCAAGAATTAGAAGTGTTCATACATTGAATCTGACCCTTCCAACCACACAGTGCCCAGCGTTTTCAGTCTACAGTTGTCCTGTGACTATAGCACAATTCATGTGTTACTGCAGTAACATGGCAACTTTTTCTATGATCTATATAATGCAGTGTTTGGAATGGTGGTTCCTATGCTAGCATTGCCTTCTGGGGTTGGTGGGGGGAGAGACAGACAGTATGCAGGAAGAGGGGGCCTTGGTGTGGTGTAATATATAGAGTCTACCCTTCAAATCAGACATTTTCTTCAGAGGAACTGATCTCTGTTATCTGGAGGTCAATTGAAATTCTGGGAGCTTTCCACACCCCACCTGGAGGCTGGCAACCCTTCCTGAGGTACCATTTTTTAGAGAATATGAGATGATAGAATAGTGGTAGCCAGACCAGGAAAGTGACTTATTTGCAGAATGTGTTTGAGGCATGAGCACCTTTGCCCTCCCCTCTTCTTATGGGTTCCATTTTATAGTGAAAGGAAGTAATGGTCAGTGTATTTATCCAGTTTATCTGATAGGATATATTTGTGAGAGGCTTAGTACAGATGTAGCAAGATATGAGAAAGAAGTGTTAGCAAACAGAGGGGAGAGAAACGGTAGATCATTTCTTTTCTATAAAAAAGACAAAGTAATAGTTTTCTCCGCTGGAGTGCTCACCACAGAGCTTTCCTGGAGTGTTACAAATTAACACTTTGTTTATAAACTGCACCAGAATAAATACCAGCTATAAATACCAGCTGCCAATGTCATCCATCTAGTCTTTCACATTTGCTTTGCAGGTTGGTTCCCTCATTTTGTTTCTCAGTCAGAGAAGATTTTGACCATCAGTCATCCCAGGTTTCATTCTGGGAAACTTTTTGGGGACAACTCAGAATTTCCAAGGGCAATTGTACCATTTGAGCACTTGCCAGCCCAAATCTGCCCACAAACAACGCACACAGAGAAAACTCCCTGGAGTGTCTGTTCAGCTAATTGCTTTGTGACGAACATGTCTTTTACTTCCCTGGTCTTAACCGCTATAAAATCTTTGTCCTTATCCTTTCCTGCTGTTGTGACGGTGTTTCTGATGCTATTTTGTTGAACTGCTTGCTGATTAAAAACGAGTTGACTTTATAGCTTTCTTATTGCTGTGACTGTTACTGTTAAACAATGGCAGTCCTAGATGCACTGTAAATCCAATTGAACCCAATGGGAATTGCTTCCAAGTAAGTGCATACTGGGTTGGCCTACAAGTCTGTCATTTCTTGTTTATTTCTGCAGCCCCTTGTGAAGTCCCATTGAGTCTGGAGATACCATACTTGGAAGCTCTCTGAGGAAAGTAAGGTCTTGTCAAAGCAAATGGGCATTTTGTTCCTCAGCCTGCAGTCGGAGATAGTTAGTCAAAAGCAAGAGGTCAGGATTGTAAAGAGAAGCTGGAGAGAGGATTTGCATACAAGCAGTTTAGGAAGAATTTGTTTTTGTCAAGGACTGTTTTAGTTCTCAAACCCTTTTAAGAACCGACTGGCCCAGAGGAAAGGAAGAGTTGTGTTGATGTCAGAAGTGCTCTGAATGTTCAAGTAGTTTGTCACTTGTTTGTCCCTATTGTTTTGGGTCCCCCCCCAGTTTTTCACATGTGTTTTGCTTCCTCTGGGACTACTAGAGAGAGCAAAACACATTGGAGGGGAAAACCCCTGAAGCAATAGGGACAAATGAGTGACAAAAATGACAGTGTGGAAGTGGCCTAGCTTTACCTTAGTAAAGGTAAAGGTTTCCCTTGCTTGAAAGCTAGTCGAATCCACTCTAAGGAGCAGTGCTCATCTCTGTTTCCAAGCTGAAGAGCCAGCACTGTCCAAAAATGTTTCCATGGTCATGTGGCCAGCATGACTAAACGCCGAGGTGCATGGAACTCTGTTACCTTCCCACCATAGTGGTACCTATTTATCTACTTGCAATTTCTTGCTTTCAAACTGCTAGGTTGGCAGGAGCTGGGGCCAGAGATGGGAGCTCATTCCATCACGTGGCACTAGGGTCTTGAACCGCCAAGCTACCGACATTCCAGCCTGCAGCTCAGTCTCTTAACCTCTGAGCCACCACAGCCCCAGCTTTACCTTATCCACTGTCAAATATCTTTCTGCACTCATAGATGCCTGTCTATCTGTGAACCCAGGCTCTGGATTGATGAGTTAATATCCATGGGACAGAAAAATGGGAAACTATATCTCAGTTGGTCTTCAGTGGTGGAAGACTCAATGCCACTAATTTACCAAGGGGTTAAAATTCAGGAAGGGAAATGAAATCTAGATTAAAATCAATGGTAACTACATGAGCTATCTATATCTGCTTTGCCCCTTGATCTCCGAGGATGTCCAGCTTCTCTCAACTGAGCAGTAATTACATACATAGCTAGGACAGTATGTTCTCTACATTAAAAAAAAATCAAAATTCTGTACTAAAGTAACCCAAATTCTTGTGCCAGAAAAAAAAAATGCTGCAACTGTTAGAAGTTATATAAAACAAGTGTGCTTGCATATTTTATTTTAATAATTGTTTACATATTTTCTTCTGCTAGAGAATTTAAGGGCCTACACAGAGCACTATAGAAGGCTTCTAATCTCAGTCTCAAGAGTACAACCTGGTTGGCATCTGGTTTACTATCAATCAAGCAAAAACATATTAAAAAAAATCTTGTTCCAAACATTCCTTCATTAGAGGCCACGGGTGCAAGAGCAGGGGCCTCTGACATCACAAAGTCAGGTAGCTTTTGGCTAATCCTGATGTGTTTCCAAAACTGCTTGTGATATTTAGCTGAAGTAAAGTATCCTCCATGCAGACACTGAGGGCTCGGTCTCAGATGGGTGGAAGGCTGGATACGATGAGGTTTTTACCAATAATTTGATCAATAAAGATCCCATGTTGTTGCAGAAAAATATCATTGTGAACTATCTCTGGCCAATGATTAGGCTTGTCATGTTCCTGCTGGAGGTGGGGGATTCCCCACCTTCATCTGTTCCTTCTCACCAAAGCTCTGTTGGGTGGGGGGAATGGAAGGGGCAGTCAACAGCAACCCAGTATGCTGATGCCATTTCCAGCACAGCTGTAAGTTATGTCAGTGGGTCACCGGTGACATTCTGGCCATAATTAAACCATAGAGTTTTGGCAGAATGCTACAGCATTGCTGGTCACGTTGTTACATCACTGGTATGATTCCCACCCATGGTGAGTCTCCTACTGGTTGCTCATCTTATGCCAGTAACCTGACTAAAGAGGGCAACCTGCACACATTAGCCTTGAGTACACCAGAGTCTTATCTATATCTCATTCATCCTCAGCCACCCCAAGAGGTTGCAAGTTTGGTGGGAGCTCTTGAGCCATGGAGCCGACATTCCTAAATTTGTTCTTCTCAGCAGCTCCAAAAAAGTGGTGGTCAGGAGTACCCAGGGGTGGGTAGCATGTCAGCTCAAGAAATCTTGAAGTGTGGTATGGCCTCATGATACTGTCCCTGCATCTCAAGAGTTCTCAGGCTGCAGCATGATCTCTCTAGAGTTGTCTCCTCAGCAGTTCCAGGTTACTAGTTGGCACCAGACTGTCCAATGAATTTCTCGGCATTGGATCCACAAAATCAGCATGTAGGAAATTTTGTCTGCAGCTACCAGCCACTGGTAAGAGGAAATGGTGAGGAAGGCACATTGAATTGATATGTAATGAAATAGCAGAGAGATTCCATAAGAATGCAAGCATGATTGAAAACATGCAATATATGCTTTTCCAGTCCAGTAATGTTTACTTATTGAGATCCACATGTAGTGAGATCACTTTAATTCAGAAACAGAGTCACTGAGAAAGGCAAAGAATTCTGTGTCTTGGAAGTGGTTTCCCCCACCCCTGCAGTGCAGAATATTTGTAATCCCTTCTGATGGTCCTTTTATTTGGGAGTTCATCCACAACCCATGGACATTCATTTTCAATAGCAGAGCTCAAACTTTGGAACAGCCTGCCAGACATGGTACAGAAACCTCTCTTACTCTTTTATTCCATAAAAGGTGCAGACGTTAATTATTTTGACATGCCTGTAGCTGGAGTAATTAATGAATGTTTCTGACCGCTGGTACTGATAATGTTTTAATTTGATGTATTTTTAATTTATGTGTTTTAAGCATTTTATAATTGTATGTGTTTACAATTTGTAAGCTGCTTTGGACACTGTGGAAAGGCAGGACAGAAATATTTTAAATAAATAAAATAGGAAGTATTTCTGCTTGCATTCAGCTGGACAGGAACTTGCATAATACAAGCTGGATTAGAACAAAGACTCCTGGAAAACATGACTGTTGTGATATTTCAATTACAGATGCTGTTTTTGAATGTGTTCTAAACTTCTGTAACATCTCTATTCATTTTCTGTCCATTGTTCCCATTCCCTTTTTTCCTGTCTGTGTTGTGTGATATGGGAATGTGGAAACTGGTATGTCGTCTGCTCCCCCCCCCCCAGTAATTTTTTAAAAGTCTGCAAGAGTACTTGAATTTTCAACAAGATCACTTTTCCAATATCATAAAGAGACCCGTTCTGCTGAAAAAATATAGACTTGGGTAACAGAAGAAGAAGAGGAGGAGGAGGAGATTGGATTTATACCCTGCCCTTCACTTGGGAGTCTCAGAACGGCTTACAAACTCCTTTCCCTTTCCCTCCCACAACAGACACCCTGTGAGGTAGGTGGGGCTGAGAGAACTCTTGACAGAACTGTTCTTGAGAGAACAACTCTAACAGAACTATGGCTTGCCCAAGGTCATCCAGAAGCTGCAAGTGGAGGAGTGGGGAATCAAACCTGGTTCTCCCAGATTAGAGTCTGCACACTTAACCACTACACCAAACTGGCACCAGACAGAAGTAAACACAGAAGTAAACACTTGATGTGTGCAATCACTTCTGAAGACTGCTTGTTACCACATCCTAAACTCCACAAAAATAATTTGGTTTTGGATATCATGACATGAGTGACTTGTGCCTCCAAAGTTACACAAACTCTTTCTTCCCTTGGTTTCATCCACCCAAACTCTTTTTACATGCTACACTCAAGGAAGGTCTTTCTGTCAGTTAATAGTAAATAATGATTTGTGCCATGGAGTCTCATGGTGACCCCAGGCTATGGATTTTTTGAGGCAAGAGATGAGCAGAATTGGTTTGCTGTTGCCTGACTCGGCAGAGGACTGACTTCCTTGGTGGTCTCCTATCCAAGTACTAACCATGACCAACCCTGTTTAGCTTCCAGGCACTGATGAGAAGGGGCTAGGCGGAGCTATTAGGCTGCCAATTATAGTACTTATATTAATTGTCCATGTTCTGAGTGTCAGTACCAGAAGCAGGGACAAACAATGGGAATGCCATTACCTATACGCCCAACATTTTGTTTAAACTTTTACATTCTGAATGTTAGCTGGCCAGAGATCCATAGGAGGGATGGGCATGAACCAAGAAAATGCAGGTTCATGCAGGTTTTTGACGTTGCATGAACCATGAACTGTGGAGCAGCTTTAAAGGGTTCTGACCAGTGCCTTGGGCACCAGCATATGTGGACCATGAACCCATTCAATGAACCGAATGAACCTCAGCAAAAATCATGGTGGTTTGTGGTCGGTTCGCATATCATGCTATTGCACAAACGGGGTTCATGAATCATGAACCGGGCCTCGGTTGGTGATGAATTCCAGTTCATAATTCTGTTCATGCCCATCCCTAATCTATAGTCCAGTCTAGTATTGCTTTGGCATGCTATCATTGTGCATGTTACAGTTTAAATGAAATGTTGGGTACATGTAATGTTGCATTGGCAAGCTTTTCTTACCTGCCAGTATCATATTTAAATTAGATCTCCATGGAGAACAAAAGTGCAACATTTAGGTTACGTACCAGTCTCAGGCCAGTTGGTAGCAATATACCAATGCCCAAAATGAGCCTGCCTGCTTCCAGACATTCATCTACTCTTCAGCGGTCTGTTCTGAAGGAGCATAGATACCCATGTGTAATTAAATTATTGTTTAGGAGCATGCTGAGAGTTACTTTTCTACACTGTTTTGTGTTTCTCTTCTGGTACAGTTCCACTTGTTCTATCTGTGAACTTTTATGTATATGAATATTATCATTATTATTAATGTACATGAATGTATTCACATTTTATTAAGAAACATTTTGTTTTTGTCAGAGTCTTTCACAGTGAAGCCATCATGAGGCAACTTCTAGCACTGATGGAGGGAAAGCCTACATATATTGAATTTTGGCCTGTTGCTCATCTATTGAAGGCAGTGGAACTGGGTCAGAATAAAGTTGGCAAGGCTAGCATATGCTTGTACTTCCTCCTGAGCATTCTAAGAATATAGAATACCTCCTAGTCATTTCCACATTTAAAGTGGCTAATCTGGCATCTACTAGATCCCATGGCTTTTCTATAGTGGCTCCCTCCTTGTGAAACTGGATCACTGAGGTGAGGGGGCACCTTCTTTAGAAGTTTTTAGGAGGCGCTATAAAGCTGTTTTTATTTGTAAGGGCTTTTAATTGCATTTAAGCAGCAGGCATTTTCTAGGGGAAGGGGTTGAATGGCAGTTTTGCAGTATTTTATGTGTTTTTAGTTTTGGTATTGGGAATCACCTTAAGCCACGGCGGAAAACTGAGATATCTCTCCTTATATATAATTGTGAAGTGGGGTGGCACTTTCTGAACATTCCACACACTCCTAAATCAGTTGGCTTCATGATGTGTCACTCAGAAGCTGTCCCTATCCATTGGCTGGTTGCCTGAATCCTGCTTCCAACATTCCAAACAGTTTGCTGTTCCTCTCCCCTCCCACATAGCCAGTCGGATCACAGAGGTCATTTGCATATGTGGCCTGATTGGCCTTTGCATCTAACATTCTAAACACTTTGCTGTTGCTGTTGGAAGTCACTGAATGTGTCCTGAGGTAAAATACACATCCCAATCTTCCCTTAAGTAGTCACTGAAGTTGCCAATCTCCTTGTGTGGCCTGGAGATCTTCCAGAAATCACTGTGTTACCATGTGGCTGTCCTCCCATACTACCCAAGGGGGAGCAAAATGACTTGAGACAGCCCTGCCTTATAGCTAACCAGAAGGAAATAAACACGGCTTGCCTCCCTCTATTTTCCCCTTCCCTCTGCCTCCCCACCAGCCATAGCCGAGGCACTCACCTGGAGCTTCCTTCTAGAGCTCATTGTATTTCTTCCCACAATGGGCCTTACTCCTAGTAAATAATAAATAAATATAACTGAGGATGTTTTGCATGGGTGTGTGTTGTGGATGACAGGCAGTTTCTCTGGTGCAGTGTTGGCTTATGGTGGACTTGCTCTAAGCTTTCTGATGAAGGGAGCTTTTTTTACTCTCAAAAGTTTACCCCCCCCCCATCTTACTGGTTTTTAAAGTCTGATTGGAGTCATCTAGCTTTTGCTCTAAGCTGTGTAACTCTTTCAGACATTCCAGTAGGGCTGCTTTCTGTCATGTTTCTCTTCACCCACCTTGTATCAGCAGTTACTTCCTCCCTTCACTAACCTTTCCTTTGCCATGATGTAATTGGGATGCCCTTTAGACATTCATGGTGCAGAATGAAAACTGCACATATATGAGAGTTACCAACAAACCACCTGGAGAAAAAGCACCCTGTCCCTTTAACAAGAAGTTTAATGAGTGGAAATGGGAAGGTGAAGCTTTTCATGATGTGGGGGTGGGGGAGTTACATCACTTGATAGAGAACATCCCATTAAACTTCTGTTAAGGGGACCGAATGCTTTTCCTCCAGATTGTTGGCAACTCTAGATGGCACTGTGCTGTGTCTAAGTGATATAATCTATCTAGGTGGGTCCAGCCAGTTAAGTGGGATCTTTCTATGGAATAACTACTCTGCCAGGGGGGAGTTGCTGATCCTACAGAAAAGACACATGCAGTGGGGCCTACCCATGTGTTCAACTCATTTAAACATTCTCCTAACCGCATGAGATCTTCTTATGGAGTAATGGCTCCCACACAGCTGGGAGAACATTTAAAGGGCACCTGGGTCTCCATGGCAACAGGGGATGGCTAGAGAATGGCAGCTAAATGCAGCTGCCCCTCATTTAATATCGACTCCAGCGCTGACAGAACAGATAATAATGGGCAATAACACACCATTATGCTGCAGGGAAATGAAATGCTTCAGCAGACGTCTGTCATGCTGTGAGGATTTGTTACTGTACCATCACTGATGATTTCTCCCTCACACACCCCTTTTGTTTACCACACTCCATCTTTCTTCAGTTCTGTGAGTCTCACAGCTCCCCCCATCCTGTCTCTCTCACTTCTGTTATGCCTTTCTCACCTTTCCTTGTTTTCCCCTTAGCCCTTTTCTCTTGTTTACAAACCTATCTCTCTTAAATTGCATTTGAACAAAGCTGTGCTTTCCTTGGGTATATGTAAACTTACCTTTAAAACATTCAGAAAAGGTTTCCACCATGTTTGCTCTGAACTAGCAACTTTATGGCTGCAGTCAGATGACAGGCTTGGAGTCGCCTGGCTGTGCCTCTATTTTATCCAGTGTTATTTGTTCTGGAGAGGATTGTCCAAACATAACACCCTTTACCCGCCTCACCGCATGCTCACTCTGTGGTTGACAATAGAGATCATTGCTCTGTAGTAACCACGGAGCGGTTGGTCAGTTGGCATCCTTTTAAAAAACTGTCTTTCACACATGCGCGGAAGCTGTCAATCAAAGCACCACTCAATTTTGACAGCTCCACGAACTCTCTGTCAAGAATCGTGGCCCCTCTCAGCCTCCTGAACTTTGTCTCTCTTCCTTGGAATGCATGGAGAAAGTGTGATTTAAATGAGAGTAGTCCCACTGGGATGCAACAAACATGAAATTAAGCAAACTCCGGAGCACGACGGAAGACCAGAGGGCCTGGCATGATGTGGTCTATGGGGTCACGAAGAGTCAGACTCGACTGTGTGACTGAAAAACAACAAAAAGCCCAACTGACTTCAATACATTTACTCTTGTGTCAATCATGGGATGCTCTCAAGCAGCAACTCTGAAGCAGAAAACCCATGGCTTTCCAACCACAAGAAACAGGAGAGAGGGTTTTTTTTTTGGGGGGGGGGATTTGTCGCTCAAAGACAACTCCCCCAGGGGCTGCCAATCCTGTTTGGGTACAGAAATGTGCAAGCACTGATTTACAACACTGGGGTGATGATCCACTTATGTGTACATTGCAAACTGAATGTTAAAAATGGTGCAAAGAAGGAGGTGTACAATCTGACTTCCCAAATGGCTTCAGTTCACAAGTGAGAGTTCAGACTTTGGGAAATGTGCAGTGAGACCAGTTAAATCTTTAAAGATTGGACTTCCTCTAGTGTTGGGAGAGTTGGGAGTGAGAATGGGGCATTGATGACTGGGGAATGGGATACAGATGTTGCTGCCTGAACAAACCTTTTAAATCTGGAGGACAGAAGCAACGACATCAGATCAAACAGCTTGTCTGACTGCAGCCTATCAGAGGCCCTTTACTGTGACCACATGGGACCATTTTTCTGTAGATGTTTCCAAAATTCTCCTCATCCAGTCTCTGGATTTAGTAATCATAAGTTATCTGGTTCTGTTTCTGAAGTAGTTTCATTTCCAGATTTTGTATGGTGCATTATGCATCCGTTCCTTCTGTATATTTTTGTCCTTCTTATTTCCTTTACATTTACAAGTTGTATGTATCATTTGAAAACATTTTCCAGAAAAAAGTTTTGGAGTGATCATGTACATCAGAGGTGTCAAACTCATTTGTTACAAGGGCCAGATCTGAAATAAATATCACTTTGTCTGGCCGGGCCATGTGTGCCATAAAACATAATGTCAGGTACTGGAGATAGAAACTGTGTAAAGGATAGCAGCTAGTAAGCTCTGAGTTGGTATATCCTCACTGTAAGGCCACATGGGCTGGGAGGGGGGCACAGAGGAAAACCCATATGGGCGGACTAGAAAGCCAGCAGTGCAGCACTGGGCAGATGCTCCCATGCTGCTTGACAACTGCAGATGAGGTTGTTCTACCATGCTGCTGGTAACATGGCTCTGCCTACTCCCCCCTACCAAGCAGTCTCCTGTTCCCCCCCTTGAACTAGTTGCTTGCAGGACACAGTAGAGCCCTGGACAGGCTGGTTCCGGCCCCCGGTCCTTTTGTTTGACATCCCTGAATTGTATATAATTATATGAAGATTCTTTCTGTATGATGGTTTACTGAGACATATGTACATTTATAAAGCTGTAAAAAAAATCATGTGTTCACAATCATATGCTTTTTTTTTTTTGCAGGGTTTTATCCATATAGATTAGGGGAAGTATAAACTGAAGGAGCCAGACCCTTTAACAAAATGCATATGTTCTAGTTCAGAAATTAATTTGAATCAGTTATCTTAATCAAACTGAAATTAAGGAGGAGTGAAACTCAGTGCAAAGCAAAACTCCAAAATAGTGAAGCCAGTGATACTCACACATTGGCTCATGTTGCTCTTTGAGAGAGCCTGTTTGATGTAGTGGTTAAGTGTGCAGACTCTAATCTGGGAGAACCAGGTTTGATTCCCCACTCTTCCACTTGCAGCTGCTGGATGACCTTGGGCAAGCCATAGTTCTGACAGAGCTGTTCTCTCAAGGACAGTTCTCTCCGAGCTCTCTCAGCCCCACCTACCTCACAGGGTGTCTGTTGTGGGGAGGGGAAGGGAAAGGAGTTTGTGAGCAGTCCTGAGACTCCAAGTGAAGGGTGGGGTATAAATCCAATCTCCTCCTCCTCATTCTTTGATGTGCCACCTGTGGTTGTTCCACAGTGTGGCAGTTGCCCATATTCCAGGATAGGAAGCAAGGCCATTGCCCGGTTTGGTTTGTCCTTGACAAGTGGTTCCCACCTTGAAACAGCTGCCAGTGCAGGGACTGGAATACAAGTAAATAGTGTGCCTTCCTGAGTTGCATGCCTTGTGCCAGGGATGGAAGTAAAGGGCCCATTATCTCCAACATCCTTTACCCTTCTCTGCAGTCTCTATCCTCCCATCGTAACACCCAGGGCTCTGCCAGGAGGAGAGCAAGCTGGCCACAGAGCAGAGACTAAAACCACAATCTCACTGTCTTGCCTAAGCTGTTATGTCACATGTTGAACAGAGAGAGGGAAGGCAGAGAGGGAAGGCCTTCCCTTGACTCCAGGTACACAAGGACTCATTAAGGCTTAACAGTGATGGAGAGAGACAACGATGCATTTTCAGAAATAATCTGATAATTTAGTTATATATTTAATATTAATTGTTATATCTTACATTGTGTATGTTTGGTGGAGCGATACACAGGACAAACAGTAGTCATGTGACTTTTGGATTGATGGTATTTGTGAATGTGGCTCTTCACAAGCCATGGATTGAGCATCACATTGTCCCAGCTGTGTGGTATGCACTCACAGGCAACTGGCTCCAGTGTAGTAAAGGTAATGTATATCAAGGCCCTCTCCTTTTTGTTTGTTTGTTTTCTTTTGAGTATAAATTTGCTCTTGAGCAGGGTCTGTTACTCTGCAGGCCAAGGAATCCCACAGCTGCCCTCTCCCCCATTCTAGAGAAGAGGAAATGAGCCATTTGCCAAAACCCCCAGTGGTCCACTACCCTGGAGGACAGTCCATTACACAGCCCCTGGTCCTACAGTTATATATATTTACAAGTGGAGACCCGCAAGAAACTTGCGGGATGGTTATCTCATTCATCATACCTTTGCTTCCTCTGCTCACCCCCTACCTCTCTCACACTATTTCTCCCCTCTGCCCCCCTTTTCTTACTCTGTTTCTGCTCCATGCATGTGACTTTCTCTCTCTTTCTGATCTGTCATCTTTCTCTTTGTTTTTCTGCCTCCCCACTTCATCACTCTTTCTCTCTCTTTCTGCCCACCACCCCATCATTCTTTCTTTCTGCCCCCATCACTCTCCCAGCCTCTTGCCTACTTCCTCCCCCACTCCGCAGAGTAGTAGTAGCAGTGGTGGCAGTGCTCTCAGCCACCCACCTGCTTCCTCTCCTCCCCCACCGCAGCAGTGGCAGCACTCTGGGAATCACAACGGATCTCCTAGCTACAGAGATCAATTCACCTTAGGGCTGCCAGCTCCAGGTTGGGAAATTCCTGGATATTTGGGGGTGGAGCCTTAGGACAGTGAGGCTTGGGGAAGCAAGCAGCCTCAGCAGGGTATGATACCATAGGCTCAACCCTCCAAAACAGCCATTTTATCCAGGGGAACTGATTTCTGTCTCCTGGACAACAGTTGTAATTCTGGGTGATCTCCAGTCCTCACCCAGAGGCTGGCAATGGTGGTTCTCGTGGAGGAAATGGCTGGAGGGTGGAGTCTATGGCATTACACCAGTCCAAAGTTCCTCCCCTCCTCAAATCCCACCCTCTCCAGGCTTCACCCCTCAAATGTCCAGGGGTTTCCCAACCTGGAGTTGGCAACCCTATTTCCCTCCCAACCAACAGCCAACCTACCTTTATCTGCCTCTCTGTCTCTTGTTTTCCATCTCCACCCCCCAGCCTCTACCTAGGAAAATTACAGTCTTTCTCCACAGTGAGGGCCAAAGCAGCTTTCATTATTCCCTCCTCCTTTTTATCTGCACAACAACCCTGTGAGGTTGGTTAGGCTGAAATATGTGACTGGTCCAAAATCACGCAGTCACCTTCCACTGCAAGATGGGGATCCGAACCTGGGTCTTGCAGACCCTACTTTGAAGCTCTAACTGCTGCACCTCACTGGCTTTCATAGGGTGGCTGCTGATGAATGGTAGCAAGCAGCCGAGGCTAGGTGAGTCAGGCAAATCAGGGGGGACCTGGCAACCCTAGACTACTGCCAGGCCTAGAGTGGCCAACCTCCAAATGGGCCCTGGAGACCCCCCAGAATTACAACTGGACTCTAGACAGCAGAGGTCTGTCTCCCTGCAGAAAATGGCTGCTTTGGAGGGTGGACTCTGTGGCATTATACCCAGCTGAGGCCTCTCCCTTCCCAAACCCAGCCCTCCTTAGAGTCCACCACAAAATCTCTAGAAATCCCCCAGCCTGGCACTGGCAACTCTTGTGAGGCCTGGCCCCAAGGCTCCCTCCCTCTAAGGTCGAAAGAGGCCTGGAAAGGTCCCTTCCCCCACCCTTTTACTGACAGAGCCATTCTAATCTCTCACCATTGATGCCTGGAGTTAGGTCCCTGCAGAGGTCATTTCAAAAGGCTTTTGGGGGAATTCAACCGTTCCTGAAGGGATTTCTTCACTTTTTGGGTTTTTCTACAAACCCAGGAAGTCTACTGACTATGCAGGAAAAGCTGTTGGGGGACAGTGAGCCCCCTGTTGGTGGGAATAGGTATCCTCACATTTTGGCTATTAGAATAATGATTGTATGGCATCCTGGCCCTACGGTGCAACCAATGAGAAGCAGCTTCTTAGCCCTGTTGCCCTGAGCATGGTGTGGCCACTGAGGACTGGCAACAATGCGGACAGGAAGGGGAAGCTAAGGAACTTCCTTTAGCCTTATGGGGAATCCCCCTTACTTCTCATGTAATTCACCATCTACACAGAACTGCATGCATGGGAGGGGATAGATCGATGGACTGCACTGTATATCAATGAACATCAGAAACTTGTTTTCCTTCCTCAGTCTTGTAAACCTGCATTAGTTAAATGCTGTTGTGAAAGAGGAAATGGTTTGCTTAAAAAAAGGAAAAAAGAAAACCCACCCTGATTTAAAAAAAAAAAAAAAAAAGGAATACCATCAGGAGCAAGCTATGATTAATACACATAATTGAAGCAAATTGCAGCTAACTGCAGCAAACCATCTCCCAGCTGTTGATAGAAGGAAATTGCTGACAGACTTTTCCAATTCAGTGGAAATTGGGAATGGAAGTGGGGAGGAGGCCTCCAACACAAACATACGCAGCAAATGTATACACATACACATCCAGAAAATGAGCATATACCAAATAAATGTACACACCACTATTGCTAATAATAATAATAATAATAATAATAATAATATACTTTATTGTCATTGTACATAGTACAACGAAATTAAAAGTGCAATCATTTCAGTGATCTACAACAATAACCATGCACGCTCACACAGCCATTCACAACTGCTTCATAGCTCCCCTAAAGTTCACATAGCAACTAGTGTAGTTGCTATTCAATATTTATTAAGATCCCCCACTGTATGCTATAAGCTGGTGGAATAAGTAACAAGGAGGCAATATCAAGATTTAGAGAATGTGTGCACCCAGCACTAGCCATTTCTGCACTCTAGACAGCCCCCACTTTTATCACTGAAGAAATTGGGGGGGGGGGCGTTGTCATGAAAACAGTAATTAAGAAGAATGAAAAAAAAGATATCTGCAAACTCAGTGAAGCTCACTAGTATTTGTGCACCATAGTGGTTTTTGGAAGGGAAGATTACCTGTTCCCCTTCCAAAGAAGTGCATATGGTCCATGGTCTTGTTCAGACGGGCAGCAAATCCCACCATTGGCCCGGTTCTAATTTGATCCAGATCTTTTTTATCCAGCGTTGCATGACCAGATAGCTCCCTTTCCACGCACGCACTCTGCGGTGGATTGTCTAGACAGCGTCCACCTGAAGGAGCCGTGAAGTCGTGTTTTTTTTTAAAAAAATTCTTTTTGCACTTGCTCATCTTTGCCTCAATATGTACTTGTTTTTCCGCACACACGCAGAATTGAATGGTTAAAGCACTGCCAGTGGTACCTCCCTCTAGGCACCATTTCAATTAACGCCATTCATAAATTTCACGCACTCTTCAGAAACATGAAATTGTCCAGAATATTTGAGTGGAGCTCTGTGGCAGTCATGCGTTTATGCGTTTATGCGCATATTGCTAAGATTTTTTAAAATCGTGGCTGTTCAGCATGGTCTGGAGTCAGACCACCCCGATGGGAAGATTGCACACTGGAATGACCAGATGGGGGAAACTGCCTATATCGGGCCAAACTGCCAGTCTGAACTCGGCCAGTGTGTTTTAGAATCTTCAGTTCTGAACTGGAGGGAGGAAAAAAAAAAACGGTTGAAAAAGGTGGTTAATGGCTGACTGCTGGTCTGAAGAGGAAGGGGGAAAAGGATGCTCTTGGATGGGAGAGAGAGCATGGACGCTGTGAGCTGCTGAGGATAGAAACTCCTGGTGTATAACTCAGACACACATAGTGCTCTTCTATAAGAAATCCTGTTGGGGAAGGTTATACAGTTCTAGCTAGGGACCAACTGCAAGTGAAGCAGTTTAAGGAGATGCTAAACTGTGGGAGAGCCTTCAATAGAACAGAGATATAAAAGATGGAGTGTGCAGGAAGTGTGTGGTCTGGAAGAAAACTAAAAGACTCAAGAGTAATCCAATGTTAAAAAGGAAAAAAAAGGAACAAAAGAAAGCCTGAACAATTGATTGACTCCCTGTATATAACCCTGTCCCCCGGTGTTATTTTAAATAAACTTGTATTTGTGTTTAAAGTGGAGGGTGTCATAAACCTCTGTGTAGAAGAGGGTGAACTGGCGGTAGAGAGGGGGAAAGTGTGCCGAGAGCCCCCTGCAGTTACAGCCCCCAGTACTGGTAATCTGCAGATCAAGGGAAAGGGATCATGATTGTGCAACTGAAGAAGATCTGACCCCTGGATATGTGTGACCCCTTTGAAAAGGAAGATATTTAGGGATGCAGATGGATGAAGGAATAGGTCTTTGTGTTTCTTTTTGCTTTCATGTGTTCTTATGAACCTGTTTCTTTTGCCTGTTTCTTTTAACAGCCAGCAACATGACCCACATTGTACAAATGTTAATTCATTCAGCTGTTATCTTTGTATGGTACCAACTAAACATTACTGTTTTTGAAGAGCTGGGTATGGGAAAACTTGACCCAACTTGTGTTCCCCACAGCCACCCCACAGCTCTGGTGAATGGCTTCTAAAAGAAAAAGGAGAGCTTGGAATGGCACAGCAGGGGGAGGTGCTCCTGCCTCCTCCACAAGCCATTTTCACATTCAAAAACCTTACGACAACAGGGGGGAGTTGTTTCCTCAGTTTTGCTGGTCCACATGCATAGATATACCACCCAATTCTTTAAAAACAATAATGTTTACTTTGGCCTTATGTCTCACACTGTATTTTCTGACTAAAAATATGGTCATAAAATTCAGTAGCAACCATAAAGGAAATACGCTTACAATGACAGGGAGAATAGACTACTATGATACAGAAATGGTATATGCAGAGAGGAAAAGGTGTGTTCCAGAGAGGAGGACGTCAACAAAGTGACAGGGCTTGCTAATGGGTTGGCTGGAGAAGACAGAAATGAAGGAGTCAAATGGGACCTTAAATCTTCATATCTTTGGAAATAGAAAAATATCAGGATGTTGGTAATGGAGGAGAGGAGAATGATATAAGAGATTTGGGTCGAGATTGGAGAGAATGGCATGGTGTAAGTGAAGTAAATAGATACATAATGGGAAAAAATGTGGTGAGATAGTTCCAGAGATTGGTGGACATCTGATTGGACCTGATCTTTTAAATTCTGGCTGTACTGTTCTAATAGCATTGTGATGCATACCAAATGGTAAGGAGGGCTGGAGGTGGAAAATGGAGAACAGTATGTATGTGTTTCATACTGTCCAAACCTGTCTGGTGGTCTATCTGTTTGCTAGTACTAAAAGAACCATAGTTATTGCTGAGCCTTAAAAAGAGAAGGGCAAAAATGAAATGGCAGTGTTTTGGGTGATTTGAAACTGCTCACATATTATATGAGCTAGGAAAAATAGCGATTTGTGCTGGTCCTCATTCCAATTCCCCCTCCATCTATGCTTGTGTTTCATTGTAAACACATCAATATGGAGCAGTCAGCAAACAAACAGTCCTTTATCTGAGGCATGTGTGGATCGCAATGGATGCTAAACAGCTCAGGAAAAGAGATCCAAAAGCAAAGTAAATAACTGATAAAGCCCACACATTTAGTTTTGTAGATTAATTTTGTTAGACAGTAACTTGCCATTGCAAAAGATGCAGTGTGAAGAATGGAAGGGAGCTATAGCAACTGTTATTGGAAGTGCAGAAAAGGTATTGGTGATAATAAAGGAGGTAGAAAAAAGTGCATAATTTGTTTTTTCAGCCCATATTCTCAGGGAACATGGAAGTTGATTTATGTGACCCTGAACAGAGGAAGCTGAAAGAAAATATAGGGGGGGGCATAAAATGGACAAAATAGATGGTTGGTGGGTGGGAGATTGTGTTGCATTCCATATTGCAGTGTTGTTGCACAAATACATGGCTATAGGAGAGCCAGTGTGGTACAGTGATAACAATGCTGGACTAAGACAGGGGAGACCTGAGTTCAAAGTCACAATCCATTGAAAGTAGGGTTGCCAACCTCCACATGGCATCTGGAGATCTCCCACTGTTACAGTTGCTCTCCAGATGACTAAGATCAGTTCCCATGGAACATATGGCTGCTTTGAAGGGTGGACCCTATAGCATTGTTCCCTGATGAAGTCCCTCTCCAAACCCTGCCCTCCACAGGCTCCACCGCCCAAATCTCCGAGTGTTTCCCAACGCAGAGCTTGTGGTCCTGTTCACAAAGTTTAATTCATGACTTTTAGCCAGTGAGGCTTTGACCACTGAAACGTACCTTACAGGCTTGTTGTCAGGATAAAACAGAGATCGAGAGAATCATGTGCAGTGCAGTGAGTTTATTGGAGTAATGGTGGGATAAAAATATATAATTCAGACAAGGTGAGCAGACAGCTGAGCAGGCAGGCAGTTTTCTCTCTCCTTTAGTCCCAGCCAGTGTTGCTGTGACTTTGGAAGTGATCTGAAGTTAAGAATGAGCAGATCTTCTCTTTGCATGGAAATCTAGTCCTCATCAATTCAGGTTCAACTAGAAACATCTCTAAAATTCTGGACTTGGCTCGTGGACAATTTGTTGCAACTTTTAAGTTCAGTTTATTTGCATTTTTCCTCAGTCCAGGTGCATGTGTGTGTGTGTATTGGCAGAACACTGCCAAAATAAAACCAAACAAATTTGATAAAACCACATCAAGAATCCTTTTGTGTGATGTTTTTCCAGTGCATATATGCATTCCTATGCATCGGTAAGGCAGCATGCAAATTGCTTTTTTGCAGTCTTTTTCCAAAGTCACACATGCACATCAACAATGTAAGAGGGGAGAAGAATCTGAACAGAAAGAAGTGAAAACTGCAGCATGCTGTGCATGTGTAGTACTCTCTACGCAGCTGAAGTGAGGAAGAATGCCCAATGTATTGGTTCTGCTTCAGAAAAAAGGTTAGGTAATCCAGTACTCCCAAAGCTGGAAAGAAATGTGGACGAAAATGTCAGAAGCATCACCGTCTGAAGTGTAAACTAGTGGTATGCTATCCTAATTTGAGGTCTTTATTTTGAAATGTGTGTCCTAGGGTTGCCAGGTCCCTTCAGGCAGCTGGCAGGGGATTGGGGGTGGGCTTACTGCGAGTTTATCCCACATTCCAGCGATGTGCCCATGTGACTTCAACATGATCCGAAAGTGACATAAGCACATCAGGGGCATGGGGGTGATGCTCTGGTTTTTCAGCAAAAACTCTGTGCTAGAATTAGCTTTTATCACAGGTTTTTTGCCCAAAAACCAGAACATTGCTTCAGCATCCCCGATGTACCTACTTCACTTCTGGGTCATGGTGAAGTCATGTAGACACATCACTGAAATGTTTGGTGTGCCTCCCTCTTTTGGGGGGTAAGTATCCTTCCCGTCAGCTGATTGATGGTAGAGAGGTGGGGCCTGGCAGCAGGAGACCCCTGCCCCCACTAGGGAGTCTGGCATCCCTAGTGTCTCCAGATCCTTCTCTATGTATCCAAAACTTTTTCACTGTCCATCCAAACTCGGAACACTTATTGTCAACCTACATCTCAGTGTTCTTCTGGAATGGTTTTGAATCAAGTTTTGGAGGCTAAATGATCTTAGTCTATGATTTTGTATGATTTTCTAAGATAACCAATGACAGAACTTTAAAAAAACTGGTGAATGGAAGCTGAGCGGATAGCAGTGAAAAGAAAATAATCTGGAATCATCAGTACCACTTTTATACTATTACCAAAAATGTTTATATTGAATATCATGTGTTCCATATGCCTCATCTCAGTAATACTTACAATAGTCCTATTGGCCAAGCTGTATTATTAGTCTCATCATTGCAAATCAAGGTGGATAGAGGTGGGGTGGGGTTGAAGTGAAGAGACAATTATTTGCAGCAACATAGTGAATTCATGACAGAAACTGAAACAGGGCTCCTCAGAATACAGCTGTCTGTCTTACACCAACTCTCACTTGTTTAGGCCCTTCCCAGTATGGCAGCTAACTCTAGATTGCAACAATCTTGTAGATTTGGGATTGAGCCTGGGGAGGGGAGGGTTTGGAGAGGGGAAGGATCTTAGTGGAATATAAAAGTAATAGAAATCCACCCTCCAAGGCAGCCTTTTCTGCCAGAGGAATTGATTTTTGTAGTCTATGATTCCAGGCTCAAGAAAGAGCTGTCCAAATATAAAATCTCTCCCATATAATAATCCTGTTTTGGGGTGGCAAGATTCCATGCTTGCCCTCAGCCATTGGCCTGTCAGCTGCCACTCAAGAGTACTCATGTGCCATTGGCCAGGTGCTGGGTCTGCTCCTCTTCCCCGCCCACTCCACCTTCAGCCACTGTGCCCTGTCAGAATGGCTTTCTCTCTTGACGAAGACACTTCTGCTTGCCTCCTGTGTGGGAATAACTCTTCCCTTAGTAGCGGTTGGTAGGTGTGACAAAATGGCAGTTACCTGTGTTTGTAACACAGCTGTGGTTCTTTGTTTAAAATGTTCCCCCATCAGGTTTAATTGAGCTGTAGTTCCAGAGACGGGCCTGCAGGGGTATCACTCACTGGGTTGAATGGGTCTTCCTCATTTGTTGGCTTATAGTTCCCAGCTGCCGCAAGGCCAAAAAGTGCAGGAAAATAGGCACTGTCCCAAGGCAGTCTTCGTCCCTGGGAGCAGCAGAAATTCAGCCACTCCACAGTCGGCTGGACTGGGGAATGAATGGAAGTTACGCTGCTCTCTTGGGCAAGAGAAAGAGGCTGAAGTACAGGTGAGCCCACAACCTCCAGAGGTAGAGAGTATTGTGTAGGGAAAGAGGATTGCATTTAACACCTGTTGATTTATGCCCTGTTGGTTCATAGTGTGTGCTTACTCCTACAATGTGTGTGTGCTCCATAACTCTGTAAATAGTTAAATCTATTTGTTTGGTGTAGTGGTTAAGTGCGCGGACTCTAATCTGGGAGAACCGGGTCTGATTCCTCACTCCTCCACTTGCACATGGCTGGATGACCTTGGGCAAGCCGTAGCTCTGATAAGAGCTGTTCTTGAAAAAAGAGCAGTTTCTGTCAAGAGCTCTCTCAGCCTCACGAAGCTGAGTGGGTGATTTTGAACTAGTCCCAGACATTCAGCCTAACCTACCTCACAGGGTTGTTGTGCAAGTCAAAAGGGGGAGAGGAGAATGATGTAAGCTGCTTTGGTCCCCATTGCAAAGAAAGACGACTTTTTTCCTGGGAAACCATTGTTGCCAATCTTCAGATGAGGGCCGGAGATAACTCAGAATTACAACTGCTCTCCAGATGGCAGAGAGCAGTTCCCCTAGAGAAAATGGTGGACTCTGTGGCAGTCAGGGCTTCAGATCACGGAAAATGGTGGATTCTGTGGCAGTCAGGGCGTCGGAGCACGGTAGAGGCTGCAGATGAGTTTGGGGGGAATGGAAAGCTGAAGAGAGAGGGGGAAATAAAGGTAGGTTGCTGATTGGCTGGGAAGGAGATAGGGTTGCCAACTCCAGGTGGGAAATTGGGACCTCAGAAAGGTACAATGCCGGAGACTCCACCCTCCCAACCAGCCATTCCCTTCTGGGGAACCACAGTTGCCAATATCAGGAGAGGGGTGGAAATCACTCAGAATTACAACTAATCTCCAGGAGGGAGGGGGGAGGAGATGCAAAGCTGAAATCAGAGGGGCAGATAATGGCAGGTTGATGCTTGGCTGGGAAGGAGATAGAGTTGCCAACTCCAGGTTGGGAAATTCATGGAGATTTGAAGGGTGGAGCCTGGAGAGGGTGAAGTTTGAGGAGGGATGGGACCTCAGACAAGTACAATGCCATAGACTCCACCCTCCAAACCAGCCATTTCTTCCTGGGTAATTATTGTTGCCAATCTCCAGGTGAGGGCTAGAGATCACTGAAAATTACAACTGGTCTTCAGGTAGTGGAGATCAGTTTATCTGGAAAAAATGGTGGACTCTGTGTCATTATACTCCGCTGAGGTCACCACAGCACATTGACGCTGAGTGTCCAAGGTCTTGACACTCTCCCAGAGCCTCTTTCTAGAGCTCATTGTATTTATTTCCACAACAGGCCTTATTCCTAGTAATAAATAATACTACCTATACTATTTTGACACAGATACACATTCATGTCTTTTTATATATATATATATATATATATATATATATATATATATATATATTTTATTGATTTTATACTCTACATCCTAAACCTAAAGGATACAGGGGAGTACTACCACTAACTTAAAACAGGAATTTAATGTTAGATTACAGATAAGTAAATCACTCCTTCAATAACAATAATACACTAAAGACTATAATTATATACTGAAGGTTATAAAACCAAAAGAGAGTCCAAGCCCCTCAAAATAGAATTTAGTTACGCTACAGTCAAATATTTTGTAATCCAGAGTAAATCATTTATTTCTTCCACTTCTTTTTCTTCACTTTTTAATTTGGGCGCTGCTGCTCCTTTCTCAGACTCTGAAACAGAACTGCTCGAGTCACTTGAAGTATTATCTGACTCTTCCTCGCTGGGTTCCTCTCCTTCCTCCAAATTTGAATCTTTGTCTTTATCCACGCCCAACTGTTGCTTCAAGAATTTTTTGGCCTTTTGGACAGAGTCAATTTTAATTTTCTTATCCTTATATTTGAAGACAAGTCCTTCCAGAAAGCTCCATCTGTAGACTATTTGTTGATTTCTCAGGAAAAGGATTAGGTCTTTATATTGATGTCTTCGTTTCCGGATCTCAAATAGAATGTCTTTTAAGACTTTAATTTCTTCCTCATTCCTGATGTAGCTTTTAAAACATTGTCTCTCATTGTTCTCTTAGAAAATTTAATGTAAATTTCGCCAGGTAATTTGTATTTTCTTATAAAATCAGGGTAAGTACGATATGCCAAGTCCATGTCACTCTGGAAATGCTCTTGTTTTGAGTCTGAAATCAAAGCTATCATTCCACTTAACGTTGTTTTTAAATCTTCTCCCTTCTGTTCAGATGTTTCTTGGAAGCGTAGAACATGCATAGATCTTTCAAGTTGTAGTTGTAGTAATTGATTTTTAGCCGTATTTCTTTCTTTTTTGACTTCTTCCAGTTCTTGCTTAATATCTGTAGTCTTTGTTTCAACTTTTTCAATCCTTTTGTCTGTCTTTTTGGCCTTTTTTCCATGTGGGTGAGTTGATTTTGCGCGGAATCCAGCTTGTTCTTGATAGTTGACATCTACTCCAACAGAGGTCGCAATGCTGCAGCAAGCACATTGGAAAAGTCTGCAGCTGCTTCTTGTGTCTGGGGGGAGTCATTGGCGCAGAGCTTCCTGGCATTGGTTTATTTTCCAGCGCTATTCTCCTCCCTCTCCCAGACATCTTGTTTACAAAGAAGAAAAGCTTTATTTTTAAAGTAAAGTTTATCTGAATTCCACGTTTCTTGGCTTAAAATGTAGTTTTCAAGCTCAGGAGTCTTGTACGGTCCATTTTTCCTCTCTTTTTAAAAACGCTTAAGAACCGCTCCATTTTGAGAGGGGTGGTAGATCTCCAACCCTTCCCCGCCCGCCGTTCCTCCTTGGATCGATCTAGCAGACCAAGACTTCTTCGCTTTTACAGGGGTTTGATTGACTTACTGTTTAGATGATTTCGATTGTTGCCAGGGTTACTTTCACTGATTTTCCTGTCCGCTCGTCTGGAGGCCGGCTCTAGTCACCATGTTGGCTCAGAGAATTCCATCAAAACTAGAATCCCAAACATAATGCACAGAAGTGCCTTATCAAGTCATAGTGCATATTACACAGAAGCAATAGCCCTTATTCCTCCTTTGCATTGGCTTAGTTCTATTAACATTCATTCACTTGCTCCCTTGTCTCATCTTGAGGAGATCAGAATGCTTGAGCCAAAGACAGCCAGTGACTATTTGTGTTCCTTTTTGACATCAAGAAGTATCAACCAGGCAGGGTATTGATAATGTTCTCTCCATCCTGTGAAGTGTCCGTTGAATCCATACAGATGGAGTGCTTACATAAGTAAATCATATCAAGATATGAAAATAATTTCATTCATGTTATGGAATGTTTCACTTTGGTGAGCCAGCAGGATTCCTGTGATCTATCTCATGAAATCAATGGTGGTATACTTAGGACTCTGAGAAAGGAGGTGAGTTCTGGAAAATCCCCTTCACAAGGCATGCAGTATAAAATAAATAATGCTATTCTATGTATAAGAACAGTTTATTCAGACTCAAAGGCCAGAAATAAGAATACTGTTATTTTATGTAGACAAAGTGATAAAAGGACAAAAGTGTGGGGGCTTGCATTTTTTCATCCACTCATCTACAGCCCATCTTTTTAATGTTAATGGTTCCCTGAAAGGGTTTTCCCCAAACTTTTAAAACCAGAACCAAATGACCAAATAACCCCCAAACCACAAAGCTGCAGGCCCTCTGTGTGGCTCACTTCCACCTCAAAATTAAATATTGATTGAGTAGTGGGTGCTGGGTCTGATTTCTTCCTCAGAGATCTGCACACTTCTAACAATTGGTGAAGCCTATTCTATACAGTGATAAATCCCACCCTTTGTTCCCTTTCTACAAGGAGATCTCAAATGTTGTTGGTCTTAGATGTATTTAAGAGTTCCCCTTTTCCCCCAAAGTTGAGAGGAAGGTTGTACCTTGGGGGGTTGTACGTGCAGAGCTGTATTTCACTTGTGATGAATGTTTGTGGGAGGGATTTTTTGTTTGTTTGCTTTTGTCCTGTCTAAATCAATACCGGTAGTTGAATTCCACCTCCACAGTGATAAATTGAATGGTGATGATTTCATTTATTATAGAATTTCCCTTTCCTCTCAGACAGGAAAGTATCTCTTCTCCTTCTCCCGAGGTCAAACTAAATGAGACAATGGTAGATGTGTGACTAAATCCTCCCATGCTAATAGAGTCCACTCAGGACGGGTTTCAGATCAAGCTGTCAAATAAAGAGAGACAGACAGCCCACCCCCACCCCCTTTTGAATGCTAGCAGTGGCATGGTAGAGGGGTGACAATTTTGATTTGCAAAATTGCATGGAGGTGCAGAACTGCACTTAATCTCCCTCCTCTAACCCTACAGTTCCAACTCCGTACCAACTGGGCCAATGTGCAGCTTCAGTTAGCATTTTAAACATGTTAGGATGATCTGATTGGATCTCCTAGTATCTTGTTCTGACACTTGCTGGGAGGTTTCAGCGATCTTTCATACCTAGAATTTTTAAATCATGTTTTTTAAAAGGCACTGAACTCTTGCATTTGAGGATTATTTTTAAAATATTAGCTACAAACCTTGGGGAAGATGTCCTGTCCAGAGGGTTGCCATCTTGTTTATTAGCCTTGATGTCAGAGAGCAGCATCCTGACACAGAAATTTAGCAACTGAAGCTTGTCATCCCACATCTCCATGCCAAAAAAGGCATTCCCTACTAAATGTCTGGGTATCAGGATAGCTGCACAACCAAGAAAGAAAGCAACTCTACCAGAACAAACCCTATAGAAAGAAATGGCTACACAAGAGAACTTCAGACCCAGTTATCACAATGGGGCTCATGCAGTAGAACTAGACAATTCAGTTTTGTGAGCCTTATGCTGCTATTGGAGCATTCACTTGTGTTAATTCTGTGGTCATAGGATCTTGGTTTGACCTTGAACTGTTCAATGTGAAAGATTTGAGGTCTTCTATTATTCAGTTTATGGGAAGAGGCGCAGGATGTAAAGAAAATGCCAATATCCTAATCCTGTCCTTATAATAATTCAGTTTTGGCCACCAACGTTCTATGCGCTCCAACAGTGGTTGGTGGCCCAGCTGCTACTCAGCAACTGCCACCCAATCAGAATGAGAAGCCCACATCCCACCTGCATTACCACTGCCCGGGAAAATCCGCCTCGCTGTGGCCCGTTTCTGCCCCTCCTCTCCTCACCTTCAGAGACATTGGGAGGGGGAAAGGGAAAGGCCGGTGGCACCACTGAGCTCACCTCCATGAGCCCATTTCCGCCACTCCCCATCCCCTTGCCTTCAGAGGCATTTGGGGGGGCAGGAGAAGCCCACTGGCGATGCTGTGCTGGCCACTGTCGGCCCGATTCTGGAGCTCCCCCCTGCCTCCGGGCAATCTGGGCAAGGGGGTGCATATAGATGTTAAAAGTATCGGGGACAGCAATGCAGTGGGGACAAACTTTTCCCAGGGAATGGTTGCCAGGAGAGGGAAGGCAGGAAAGCTGAAGACATGGGAGCAGTTAAAGGTAGATTGATTGGTAGATGAGAAGGAAGCTGGAAAAGGGGAGAAGCTATAGGCATTGCCAGTGAAGCAAGGGAGAAAATAATTGGTGAGGGGTTTCAGAGGAAAATGAGATGTCCCCTGTAAGTCCTTGTTGGTCCTCCACTTAGAAAATTATGTGGCTGAATTTAAGCCCAGCCAATAAAAGCCAGTCTAAGACAGAAGGTGTTGCTGTTCATCTGACAATATGTTCCGGTTTTGATATGCCTCCAGTGGGAAAGAGCTGCACAGTTAAAGGGCATTGGTCCATGTTGTGCTGAGAAAATGAATGGATAAAAACAGAGTCAGCAATAGCATACTAATCTTTAAAAGTTCCTGGGATATTTCTCTAAGGAGGTGTTTTCTTCCTGGCAGAAAATCCTAATTCCAAAGAGAACAATCAGTTCTCTAGTCACCATGAATCTCTGGCCAAGAAGAAAGGAGGAACCATCTGTGACCTTGAAGGAAACATTCATTTGTTGATTGAACTGACAACTTCCTTTTCCCACAGAAATGATGTGACTTGCCCTGAGCTGGATAGCCCAGGCAAACCCAATCTCATCAAGTCTTGGAAGCTGAGCAGGGTTGACTCTGGCAAGTACTTGGATGGGAGACCTCCTTGGAATACCAGCAGTCGGGAGGAAAGGGGCAGGCTTTATTCAGCCACCTCTCTGAATATCCTTCAGGGTCCCCTCCAATAGGGGTCAGTCACCAGAGGTTGCCATGACTTCAAGGTGCATGCACACAAACACACACAAAACAAAAATATAAAAAACAAGAGGCGGGACCCGCGATACTCGTGGGGGGAGTATTCAGGCCTGCCAAGCTTCTCCCTCCCTCCCCCCAGCGGTGGCAGCGGCAACCCCAACCGACCGCTGAGTTTCCCCTCTCCCCAGCAGCGGCAGTGGCAGTGAGGCCGACCAGCCTGCCAAGCTTCCCCCTTCCCAGCAGCAGCGGGGGTGGCAGCGGCAAGGCTGGCTGGCCCGCCAAGCTTCCCCCTCCCTCCCGAGCAGCAGAAGTGCGGCGGCAGGGAGGCCGGCCGGCGTGCCAAGCTTCTCCCTCCCTCCCCCCACCAGTGGCAGCACCGAGGCCAGCCAGCCCACCAAGCTTCCCCCTTCCTAGCAGCAGGGTGGTGGTGGTGGCGAGGCTGGCCGGCCCGCCAAGCTTCCCCTCCCTCCCAAACAGCAGCAGTGCGGTAGCAGGGAGGCCAGCCGGCGTGCCAAGCTTCTCCCTCCCTCCCCCCACCAGCGGCGACGACGAGGCCAGCCGGCCCGCCAAGCTTCCCCCTTCCCAGCAGCAGCGGGGGTGGTGGTGGCGAGGCTGACCAGCCCGCCAAGCTTCCCCCTCCCTCCCGAGCAGCAGCAGTGTGGCGGTGGGGAGGCCGGCCGGCCAAGCTTCACCCTCCCTCCCCAGCAGCAGGGATTTAAATATCCCCGTATACTTTTCCAACTTTTTAGATTTTTCTGCACACCCGGGGACTGCCCCACATGCACAGGAAAATCTCCCTGCCCCCCAAGTGCCCCCAATGTGCGGATTTAGATATCCGCACGCAGGAGGCCACTTGGGAATTAGATATATAGATGAAATGAATTGATTCATTCATGAAAAGGCAGGTGAAGGAGCACCTTTCCTATGGTTGGGGATGTCTTTCTGTTTCCTCTTCTGAAGAGGTCATTTGATTGATCCTATTACATTGGAGGTATCTGACCAAGAAGAACAATCTTGACAGCACCACAGGAAGCCAATTTCACTGTGGTATGTACAGGCCTGTAGCCAGGATTTCTTGTGTTGGGGAGCTTTTAAATTTCTTGGGGGGCATCTAATTGATTTGGTTAAAGTACATTAAATTAAGTGCCCCTTTCATCCAGCTACATCCGATGGCTTCCCCCCCCCAGAAGGGGCTTCCCCAGCCTGGACCCCTACCCCCCAACTCACTCACCCTGTAGGCAGGGCAGGCAGGCGAGAAGGGAAGGCGGTGGAAGAGCACGCCAGAGCACTTGCCCACTTGGAGAGCCCCCAGCCAGCCAGCCACCACTCTCCCTTTTACAGGGGCTGAGTGGGGGAGGCAGGTGGGAAGGTGAGGTCATGGAGGAGTGCGCCAGTGCATTCACCTGCTGGGAGACCTCTCAGCCAGCCAAAACTGAGCGTGGCCAGCCCAGGAAGGAGCATGGCTGCAGCAGGCTTGTCTCATCTCTGCTCACCTCCACGTGCTCCACCCTCTGCTTAGTGTCAGTGTTGCTGCTGTCTCCAAACCCCTCCCCAAGCAGCAGCAGGCCAGGCCCAGGTAGTTGCCACCGCCACTGCTGTGTGTGCCTCGTCCTCTCTCAGCCAGCTGCCTGCCCACTATGGCCTGCATAGGGCTACTGGTTTTTCATTGTATGTATTCATACGAGTGGGGCTGCTGGCAGGTGGGGAAAGGGATGGGGCGGTGGTGGTGAGTACTCTGGGCAGCCCAGAGAGTCGGGAGCCCTGAGCTGCATAGGAAGTCATGGGGCCTTGGAAGGAAGTTGGGGGCCAGGCCCCGGGAGGTCTCACCACAGCTATGAACCTGGGTATGTAGGAATTGGATCTGATGGTATCTCAGTCTTCTCTACAGAGCTCTTTACTGTGGATACAGTTTGTACTTTGTGTTTTGAACTGATGGTCATTTCAGGCCTTGCAAATTTCTTTTTTCCTTGCTACCTTTCTTTTATCCTCTTCTCTCTTAGCCAATCTGGCACTTCAGGTTCAGTCCAAAGCTATTCATTCAGTGGGACCATTGCCATTAATTTCTATGTGAAGTAAAATGCATCCTTCAGTCATATAGACGACTAAAAGGTGCAGGTGAAAAGAATGCCAGTTACCTGTCAAACATCTCTGTTAGATCTCCTCTCTTAGTCCCACCCTCCATTCAGTGATAGATTCTCATGACAAGCTAATGTCCTCTGCAGGCATTGTATTAATTGTTTTTGATATTTGTGTTTTTTTCCTCTGGATGGCATGCAGTAGTAAAGCCCGGCTTTCAGGAACAGGTCTGTGCATGGCTGATAAGGTGTTCAGCAGACTAAATTTGATTCATTAGGGTTCATCCCTGTAGACATGGATTCTAGTGTGCTGCAGAAGAAGAAAAAAAGAGGTGAGCAGGGGGAGCATTGGCCCATCATAGGGAAGGCAGGCAGGCGTGAACATACGACGAGGTGGAATACACCATTTGCTACATTCCGGGTGCGTTCAGACGCGCCATTTGAACCGCTTTTGGCACGCCTCAGGAATGGATTTTACATGCATGTTCACACGCCCAACATCTGCACACCGTCCCCAGCCATGGTTTTCTGGATCAAACCCCTTTAAACCGGAGTATTTTGATACCACTTACCAAGTGGTGTTTTCCTGATTCTCCGGTTTCGAGCCACACTTTTCTGACATCTGATCGCTCCATCGAGCCACTTCTGGGTGCTTCAACCCCCCCCCCCGGGAAGCTGCCTCAGGCTTCCGCTTTTCGTCAGCCATTTTTTTTAATGCCTTGGCGGTGTGCACTTGGGCGGAGCTCCGTTCCTAAGTTAATAAAAGAAAAGCTTAAATGGTGCCTAGTTTAAGCATTTAGACAAGTCCGGGATCTCAGGGAGGCCAGTTTCAGGGTAAAAGTTTAAAGAGAAGTCTTCATTTAAAGTTTAAAGGGACATGTGGAAATCGCTGTTCTGCGCACACGTGAAAATGTTAGCTCTAGAGAGGGCTGCCTATGCACATGCTGAAACTGAGAGGGAAAAAACCAACCTGTGTTTGGACGGCGGGGAGCCCGGAACAAGGAGGTCAGTGTGATCGTGATTCTCCAGGTTAAAAAAAAAACAAACGCATTGGACTGGAGCAATTTAAACCACTCCATAACGCTGTCTGAACGCACCCACAGGCTCCATGTGTTCCTTACACTTCCTTGCTCATGTGTCTTCCCTTCCCCCATTCTTACTTTAGCTACTGTAGGAAGAACTGTAGCATGGAAACATACTTTCTCTTTCAGCAGATGTCTTGTAGTTTGAGACACAGTGTATGCATGATCAGCTCCACGGCTATGATACCTCACCAGTGCTGCACTGACATTTTTGTATAATATACTATCTGCAGGTATGATGCTCATCAGATTGAATTAAATGGTCTGTGGGCTGACAGATCTGTGCTCGTACATATCTGTCCCTAAGACATTCTTATTCAAAAAAGACACCTGTACTGTATGTGCACAATTGACCAACTGATTGATTTTGAGAATTGATATGCTATGTTCTCTGCCAACAATGGGAGCCCCAAAGTATCTCTCAGTAAATACAACATATAGCAGCCCTCATTTCAGCCATCTATAAGCATCAAAGTTGTCCACTGGCTGATGATCATGGGTCTTGTACTATGAAACATGATGAGACTCGGAACATCCTGGCATAAGTTATCTCTAGAACCCTCCCCCACCAACACTGCTTTTTGCATTGGAATCTATGGTTAGCTACCATATTCAGGATGACAATGGAAGTGACAGTACCCCAAATTAAGGGAAGCATTGGTGGGCTGTAATGTTTTGTTTGAAATTTGCCTTTCTGGGGGTTAGGCCAAGGCATTATTGATGGAAGTCTTCTTTTTTAACATTTATATTTATTTCTCAGAAGGTGCCTCGCACATCATAGGCAATTTTAAGCTATATAGAGAAGTCTTCTAGAATTCTTACAGCAGGCTCACCATCTTGTAGGATTGCGAGGTCCTTACCACATTCCGGTGTGGGGCTCCAGTCTTCTTCCTGGAATCTTCTGGTGTGTGTGCTTTGCATGCACACTGCTATAACATCACCTGAAAGTGACATTATCATGCAGGACACATTGTGTGAGGGATGCTCTAGTATTTGGGGGGACTGTATGGTTACCATAGAGGGTTTTTTCCAAATGCTATCGTGTCCTGCACATGATGTGCTGTGTGTGATGATGTCACCTCTGGGTGACATCATCATGCCAGGCACAGCGGGCTCACCCCACCATCCAGCTGGCCAGCAGCAGATTGGGCCCCCTGAAAGTGGGGAAACCCATGCCCCCATCAGGGAGGTGGCAACACTACCATCCTGGAAATGTATTATTCCAAAATGGCTGCACTTAGTGGTGAGCACTTTATTTCTTTGTGAAGCTCACAAAGCAGAGTCTGATTTTAAAAGCTGGGTTTACTCTAAATGGTTTACTCATAAGTTTCTAATTAGGCGAACATTAAGACCTTTGTGGCTAAAATGTGACTAAAAGCTTTAGGATAAAAACTGGCTAAAACCTTTAGGATATTAAAAATGTTTAAAGGCTCTGCCCACATTGAAGCTAAAAGAATCCTGGGGGATTTCTGAAGATGACAAGAAAAACAATTTTTTGAATTCTAATTTATGTCCATTCAGATGTGAATGGAGCTGGGCTCCAGTTTATAGAATCTTAGAACAGGGCATGAAATTAGGGTCAGAGAATGGTTTGTTTATTTAACTCATTTACTTAATATATAGGCTGCCTTGCTTGCTGAGACTCAAAGTGTATTTATTTGTTTATTTATATGATTTATAGTCCACCTTTCTCACTGACACTCAGGATGGATCACATCCTGTGAGTCAAATACAATCAACAGGATGGGACATCCAGTCAAATTGTGCAACAGGGTTTGGCTTTCAGAGCTAAAACTGAACTTGAAAGAAAGCTTAAGTGTTTAAACATTAAAGAATGCAGTAACAATAAAAAATATATTTTAAAGATTCAGTCATTTCCCAACTCGAGGAATTTCCCAACTCAGAGCTGGCAACATTAGAAGAGAGAGAAATAAATTTAAAAAAGTCTTGTGTTGTATAGGCTTGCATCTCAGCTACAATTGTGATGTACTAGTAATCTAAGAGAAATTTAGCAGTTTTGTGGTATCATAGCTACGAGAGGCAGAATTTTCCAGTTGTTTGTTCAACTACCATGATTTGTCCAACTGTTTGTCCAATTGTTTGTCCAAACTCAAGTAGACCACAAATTCCTTAATTCATGTGAACAAATCTCATTTTCCTTACATCTTCCTGGCTTCTGTGTACTGTGTCTCTATGCATAGGTGTTTATATAAACATTCTGAGCGTCCATAGGGATTAATCTAAAGATGGATATAAGTGTCACATTCCTTCCTGTACCTGATCAACCATTCAATTAGCCTGTAAAACAGTGCATTCTTTTAGACCATTGACCAGTTTTTACACTGTAATATGAAAGTATTAAAGGTTGCAGTTGTAAGAAACTTTCCTGGGAGTAGGTGCCAGTGAATAAAATAGAAGTTACTTCTGAGTAGGCCTGCTTAGGCTTGCTCTCAAGAGTTGCTTAGAACTCCTCCTCAGACTGAATATTCTCAAGAAAGAAAGAAAACCCTGTTAGGGCATTGGCTTAAGGAAGAAGAAGAGGACTTGGTTAAGACGCTGAACTGCAGGCTGGAAGGTCGGTAGTTATTTACAGGCACACAAAACAGATTCACACACACATACATTCAAGTTCCTTTAGTTACAATAGAAATGGAAAACAATATTTGGGGTTTTAAACTAAAGGTATGCTGAGGAGGGGGGGGGCAAAGCATATATACTTATCTGTTCCAGTAGATTCGACCTTCCAGTGTTCAGGAACAAGGATAGTTTCTAACTAGGGAAACTCTCACCTTACAATGTTGGAACCTGCCAACAATTGTAAAGGGTCTCTTGGTCCAGATTCCAAGAGAGCGCACGAAAGTTACCTTAAGTTACAAAGGTTGCTTTTCTTGCAGGAGGCTGCAGGAGCGCGCTTGTCAGCTTTTCCAGCTTTCTTTCTTTTTCTTCCCTGGAACAAAGGGTTGCACCCCGTTTTATCAGCTAGTCTGGGGGCTGGCTTTGGGGTGTCTCTGGGTCCATCCCATCCCTATACCATTGGCTAAAGGATGTGGGGGTTCCCTCCTACTAAGGTGGGGCAATACTGAAAATTTGCACCTTTCTACAAGGGAGGTTTGGTCAAGGTGCTAAGATGGGTTGGCATGGAAACCTTTAGGTAGGTAGATGGATCTGGCCATTCTCAGGTGGGAACTTCACACTTGTAGGCGTTAAGCATCCTGTGGGTTACGTGAGAGGTAGAGATTCTTTAATGGTGGGAAGGCTGTTGTTTCTACATTCTGCTGATGGACCGTAATGGAGATGTTAATGGAGAGGCTTCTTGTTCCCAAGGCCTCATGGGTAGATATGTGCAAGGCATGTCTGTGACCTCATTTGCATGGAAGTACAGGCTGTGTGTGGTACCTCCTCTACACAGAGAGTCACATTAACTCAAGCTTACATTCTCCCAAAGCAAAGACACTTGCTGGCACCATTGGTTATGTGGTTATGTGGTTGGCATGAGCGGGATTCATGGTGAATCGGTGCTGTTTCAATGCTTGCATATTATGTCATGAATATATGTTGGTCCTAATGAAAGTATTATTTTATGCAACTTTTATTACAATAAACAAAAATATGATTTATCAAAATTTGTGCCTGACTTTTACAAGGTCTTTTTTGCTCCTCTATTGATTAGAAATGGGTTATTGTACCAGTCTCCCACACTTCCTGTGACATTGAGCGAATGATGTCATTTTTTAGTGTCTGTGGTGTCACAGTAGACTGCGTGAGTATATGATGTATTGGCTCAGTCAGGCAAGAGGAAGAGTAAGTGGACCAAAAGCACAGATCTTAGTTGCTCAAAGATGGCATGTTGCTTAAGCAGGAGGAAGAACAGAGGGAATAAAATAAGCCAGTTTGATGGTGAGTTGCATAATACTCAGTTTGGCTGTTGACAGAGTTTATTGCTAGTTGTTAAAAGGTAATGTTGTAATCATTATTCATCACCTTTGTCTGTCATAGCACCAGCCGGTTCAGTTTATTTTGATGTGGCTTCCACTGAAGCTTGTCTGGATACCTTTGACTGTGAAACACTATCAGAGAATGACTGAAATGTCTGCCCTTCCTGGACACTGGCTGCTTTATTTTTCATCAGATGATCTGGTGTTTCCTTCTGATTCTGTAGGGCACCAGAGGCAAGGAAGTGTGAATGAAAGACTGAATGACACTGCATGACAACAGGCAAATGCAGGATAAACTTGCGTCTTGCTCTTCCAGCCAGAACAGGATAAGCCTTTATGGTCTATTGTCTAGAGATTTTGCTAATCTGGACTTCTAGCACTTGCCCTAGAGAGACAATTTTCCAGTTCTCACAAGGAAAAAAAAAAAAGTGTTTTGCCTTGGCTCAGTCAAACTGGACTGGAGACTAAGAGTGCCATCCTAAGCAGAGTTACGCTCTTCTTAGTCAATCAAAGTTAATGAATGGTGTAACTCTTTTTAGGATGGCACTGTAAACCACAGAAGTCTTCTTGCAGGAACGTCATATGATCCTAAGTCAGAGATGCTTCAATATGATTCTTCTCTATATGAAGAAGGGAGCAAAGAACTTCCAACTGGCAGACTCTGATTTCTGATGTATCATTATATCCTGAAGGGTTGTCCTCATCTATTTCTAATATATTCAGACGTAATGTTGACCCACTCATCTTCAGCTGACACAACTTTGGGGGAAGCCCTGGGAGCCCTATGAATAGGGTTGCCAGTCCGGTTTGGGAAATACCTGGATATTTTGAGGGTGAAGCCTGAGGAGGGCAGGGTTCAGGCCCGTAACTACAGTGGGGCATCTCAGGGCCTGGCCCCCTGACTTACCTCCAAGCCCCCCTGACTTCCCATCCAGCACAGGCTCTCCCTTGGGTATGTATGCAGGGGTGTGTGCAGGGTGTCCCCTGACTTATTTAAAGCCCCCCCAAATTAAAAATTCCTGGCTATGGGCCTGGCAGGGTTTGGGGAGGGGAGGGACTTCAGTGGGGTATAATGCCATACAGTCTACCTTCCGAAGCACCCATTTTCTCCAGGTGAACCAATTTCTGCCTCCTGGAGGTCAGTTGTAATCCCAGGAGATTGATCTCCAGCCACCACCTGGAGGTTGGCAACCCTATCCATGAAGCATGCCAAAGCTCCTAAATAAAGGGGTGGCCTGCTGTGCACCACCTGAAGGAAAATTCCAATGTGGAAACTGCCTCCTGAATGTGTCTGCTGTGCAGTTCTTAAAGGCACAGGGACTCGTATTAAGGCCAAGAATTTGCAGTCAAGGTGAATTACTTTCCAGTCCTCTATAGAGAAGCCTACCTTACATTTTGACTCCTGTGGCGTATGATCAGTTGGTTGAAATTTGCTCTGTGAACCTGGAAATCCTCGATTTGTTCTGTGCTGGCCCTTGGAGTGATTCATTCAGAACTGTATTAATGTAAACTTCTCTATATTTCTTCCAGAACAATGCAGTTCCATTTTTTCTGATTAAGGATTTGGATTTAGATTATGGTAACATTAGCAAGTGAAGCGTAAAATGAAAATGTTTTTTCATGTGCTGAACAACCGACATTCAAAGCCGTATTTATGTACATCTACATGGTGTCAACTGAGCAATAAATTAGCACTTGCAAATCACCAGTTTGCATGCACTGTATTAAAACTAGTTTCTGTAAACTTTATTTTACTTCTAGTGGTAGTCTGCTGTGCTGTTTCACTGCTACATCTAGAGGCAATCTGTTGAGTTGACATGGAAATAAATGGGAGTTGTATGAACTTAGAGTGGTTAAATGAAGTTGAATCATGCCTTTAGTGCCTCTGTGATACTTGGAGGTGGTCATATCTAATGCTAAATCATTTTCTACCCATCTATCTCTTTTTTTTATCCAAACCTCCTTCCAATGAGCACAGGGCAGCATTAATGGTTTCTCATGTCTCCACAACAACCCTGTGAGGTAAGCTAGGTTGTGAGAGAGTTACTGGCCAAATGTCACCTAGTGAGCTCTGCCAAAGAGTCAAGATTTGAACCCAGCTTTCCCCAGTACTTTTTCCGTGCATTACCGCATTTATATTAAGCTGCAGACATTATTGGTTATGAAAATCAAGCTGTGATTTGGCATGATTAGTTTTAATTCCTCATCATAGTTATGGAAAAATGAATGTGGATGGAAATTCCAAACACTTTACTTATAGCAAAGGTGGAGTACAAAACAGTGGTGGCATCGCTGACTTCCAGCATTTCTGAATTTCATCAGTCCTCTCCAGATGCTATGTTGTGTTCCAGTCATGTGGAGTGGAAGCCCATCAGCCACATATTTTGGGAGCATGATGTGCCTGATGACCATATTATGTGACCTGGGCAGTGCATGGGTGTTCCATGTAGGTTTAGCTTCCATTCATGCCAGAGCTTTGGGTTGTGTGAATGGAAGCTGTGGTAGTAGAAAATATTGTCAAGCCACAACTGACTTATGGTGACCCTGTAGTTTTTTCAAGGCAAGAGACAAACAGAGGTGATTTGCCATTGTCTGTCTCTGCACAGCAACCTTGGATGTCCTTAATAGTCTCCCATCCAAGAACCAATCAGGACCAACCCCACTAAGCTGCTGAGATCTAATGAGATCGAGCTAGCCTAAGCCATCCAGGTCAGGGCAATGGAATAGTACTTGTAAGCTTTTAAAGAGAATACAGCAATCCAGGCCTTGCCCAGTTCAGTCCTTTGCACAATACAGGTTCATGTGTCTTGTACTCCCCAAATGCATGGCTGGTGGGCTTCCATTTACATGAACAAAATGTCTGCAATGTCCACAAAGAACGATCGTGTGTATTATATCATTTCATTAGCTCTTCAATATGTTAAATTGAAATCCTTCTGCCTTTTCTTGTCTGATTGATATGGTAAACAATACGTAATGTCCTAATAAATGATACTTGGTTTCATCAGTAGATAAAAGCTGCACATCTCTTTCCTTGGCAAAATTCTTGGTGTGTTTATGTCTCATCTTTATTTGGGATGTACTGTAGTCTTCTGGTGAATGTTGGTAAATCTACTGGATGATAGAAACATCCTGCCTTAGACTGGAAAGAATGACTCCTGTCCTTACTCACTTCCAGCCCTGTGATCTCAGGAATAAGGCACATGCTTTCTAGGATAAGGACATACTACATAGAAATATCATGTCTGCATTGGTCTCCTGGTCTCTTTTCGTGTCTGACCTCTGTCTGGAAGAGCTATTGTGTCTTCCTTTATGTTGGATAGTAAAGAATATAGTGCATAAAAATAAACCACCCACTATTTAGATTCCTTGCTCTTGAGATCCATAGTTTATACCCTGATAAGATTTGAAAGGCACCGTTGGTCCAAGGGGATTTCAAAATCATCGTGTCTGTCATTTTGTTCTATGGGATTTGCAGCACACATCTGATTTCCAGGACTTAAAGAGAATGTGTAGGATTGTCGGGTGTCCAGTGCTGAACTGGATAGACCAGTATTTTCCCTTTCTGTTCTGGATACAACTTGAGAAAATATTGGCCATGTCCAGTATTTTCTAATTAAGTAATCCTACAATCATCGCTCCCAGCAAAGTTGAAGAAGAACCAGATCCACTACTCAGTGGCCAGACAATCCTACTGACTCAACTGAAGAAAGTGGGTAAGGACACAGCTCTCTTAATTGACTTCCCATGCTGTTTCCAGTTGACTGTGGGGGCAGATGGTGGCAGGATCAAATCTTCTAAAGAAAAGTCAAAAAGACATCTTGTGGCATCATGGTGATAGAAAAGGCTAAAGTGTTTGGAGGCAGAGAGTCCCTTGGAGGGCAGTATGTAGACAGGGTGCCTTGCCTTGTATTTTTATCCTTTGTGCAATCCTGGTGACTTGCAAGGGCTTTACTTCTATTAAGAACTTTAAGGCTGCAAGACTGTGCACATTTTACCCGTGAGTGCCATTGAGCTCATTGAGGGTTACTTCTGAGCAGGGCTATTTTTGGGCAGGAACGCACAGGAATGGAGTTCCGGCTGGCTCCCAAGTTGGCCATGCCCAGCAGGAACTCATTAGCATAATAGGCCACACCCAGTGTCAGAAACTCATTAGGATTGGCTACATTAGGGTTGTGTGGCCTGACATGCAAAAGAGTTTCTGCTACAAAAAAAGCCCTGGGTTTTGGCAACAAACAGAATAAGAAGCAAAAGGTAGGTGTGGCTGGATAACATGGGGGTTTGGCCTAATATGCTAATGAGCCATGCTGTCATGGGTTTGGCCTAATATGCTAATACGTTTCTGCTGTTGGGTGTGGCCTATTATGCTAATAAGTTCCTGCTGGGCTTTTTCTACAAAAAAAGTCCTCCTTCTGAGTAAACATGGTTAGGATTCCATGGTAATTTTCCCAGTAATTTCAGTGCAAGAGATAAACACATGCTGTTTTCCTTCAGGACAATGGCGATTTTAAAATGCTTAGCTTTGGATGATGGTTTCTTATTATGCCCCTTTTATAGGTTGTGGTCACAAATGCCATATAAAAGGGGGGGGGAGTGAGGCTATTCCATCTCGAGGAATTTGACCCGCAGTTGCAAGATCACACCTCCCTTTGAATCTGTTGGTGCAGCCTGTCAGTGTGTAATCAGATGCAACTGCGGGTGAGTACTTTTCTCCCTTTCTCACAATACAAGAACTTGTGGGCACTCCATGAAATTGCTGAGCAGTTGGGTTAGAACGGATAAGAGGAAATACTTCTTCACCCAAAGAGTGATTAACATATGGAATTCATTGCCACAGGAGGTGGTGGCAGCTACAAGCATGGACAGCTTCAAGAGGAAATTAGATAAACATATGGAGCACAGGTCCATCAGTGGCTATTAGCCACAAGGTATAGATAGGAACTCTCAGGCTGGGGCAAGTGATGCACTATATTCATGGTGCTTGGGGTGTCAACAGTGGGAGGGATTCTAGTGTCCTGGCCCCACTGCTGGACCTCCTGATGGCACCTGGTATTTTTGGCCACTGTGTGACAGAGTGTTGGACTGGATGGGCCATTGGCTTGATCCAACATTGGCTTCTCTTATGTTCTTATGGTCTTAACTCAAGATGGTTTACATCACAATCCTATGATCTTTCCCATAAAGGCAATGACCTGACTCATACTTGCTTTGCTTTAGGAAACTTGCCATATTATGTGATGTCCAAAGGACTTGTTAACCTGGTTATAGGCTGAATTTTCTATGAGTGGGATCAGCTAAGAACTGTAGTGTGGACTCAGTGGTTCCCTTTACAAAATCCATTGTATATGGATATATCTTTGATAATCTTGGATAGTACAAACTGCCATGCTACTCCCAGTCCTTTTTTCAGCTTACCTGTCATGCCTTTGACTGTACCTCTCCCTTTCCTCTCTTTCCTTTATCCAGCATTGTAGCAGGAACTTGTGTGGCTTATGCTGTTTTATTAGTGAATGAAAACCAGGGTGAAAAATCCATCAAGATAATTTATTTTTAGTTATTAGCCAATTTTAGAAAACCCTAGTGGCTAAAGAGCAATTTGTCAGAAGCTGTTAATTAGTCAGATTAAGTTATCTTTTATACAATTGCACAATCACAAGAAGACTACCTCTGATAAATCTTCCTCTTTTCCACATACTCATTGATAGTTAAAGCGAGAAATTAATGTCTCCAAGACTTGGAATTCTTGGTGCAGGAGGGTTCCTAAGATTGTCATCTGGAGATCTAAATTTATTGTTCTGATCTCTAGAGGTTTGACCTCTAGATGTCAAAACAGTTTAGTGTAGGTAATAACGACTGCAATAACTGAATTGATTTTTAATTTTACTGGAAATCAACAGAAGTGGGCATTTTGGATCATCCTCTATATGTTCAGTGCCAAGCATGCAACACGTCTCCTGTCGGCTGCTGCAGTGCAACAACATAAGAATGCATACAGACATCTCACAAGTTTTGAAGAGTTTCATTATTTACTTGAAATGTGACTTGACTTTTCATCTTCCTTCTTGTGTCTTCCTGCAGCAAGAGAGGAGAATGTCGCCACGTTCCGTGGGTCTGAATACTTGTGCTATGACCTCTCCCAGAACCCCATCCAAAGCAGCAGTGATGAGATCACCCTCTCCTTCAAGACATGGCAGCGCAATGGGCTTATCCTGCACACGGGCAAGTCAGCAGATTATGTCAACTTGGCTCTGAAAGACGGCGCGGTCTCGTTGATCATTAACCTGGGGTCTGGAGCCTTCGAGGCCATTGTGGAGCCAGTCAGTGACCGTGGCAAATTTAATGACAACACCTGGCATGAAGTTAAAGTGACCCGCAACCTGCGGCAGGTAATGGGGGAGGAGAGAGAATGCTGGGAAGACTTCTGTCTAGTGTATCAAAGCTGGGGCAGTTGTTAGACACGTGGGGCACAGGGTGGGAGTGCCAAAGCATTTGGAACCCTAACATTGTGCAGTAACCGGAAGGAAATCATAGTGATGGTTAATTTACTGTAACTTAGCCTCATTGCAATATCTTCATTTCCACTTAATAATTTTCTCTTTCCCCCCCTTCCTTGATATGATTTAACAATACAATTTTGTGATTTGACTTCACTTTCATCTCCCTTTTCCTTTGCTCTTTTCCCCTTTCTTTTCTTTCTTTTATTATTTCCTTAATTACATTTCAATCTTATCAGTAACATTCTTGTTGCATTTAATTACAGTAGGAATGGAGGCTCTTTTCGCAGCTGCTTTACCCGCTCCCTTTTTTCTCCTTTATGTCCTGTTAATTGATTTAACCATTTCCATGATGTCATTACTCTAATTCTGTAAGGGGCACAATCCACTCGGAAGTTCTCTGGCACCAACCCCATTGAAACGAATGGCATCTGAAGAGGCTTGTGCAGAAGAACTTTCCAGGGGATGGTGTCCTCAGTCTTCAGTTTGCCTTTTTGGTCTTCTTTTTTTCTTTTGTGTGTGATGTACTTATTTTACCCTTATGCACTGAACTAGCCATACTTTTTCCAGATCTCATTTCTTTGCTTTGGTTTTTCGTTAACAAACCTACACTACTGCTGCTTTGTCTCTGTCTACTCTTCTTTGTGAGGACTTCAAAAATGGAATGACCTACTAATCAAAGCCACCACGGAAGAGCTTCCCCCACCCTGATTCTTGACCATTTTGGAACTCCACCGCTCTGTCAAGTGATAAACTCACTGAAATAGCCAATTTTAGAATATTGACACTTTTCTCTTTCTCTAATAAAATAAAATACATTCACTTTTTAGGTACAATCTGTTTAAATAACCTTGCTTCTGAAAACTGGTGAATATAGCAGGTGTTTGGGTGCATCAGCCACATGACAAATGAGCTTTACATTGCATATGTAAACTATTTGGGGGTTTATTGATTGGTAAAATGCTGTGTAAATAGCTTGTGAGGTACGAGTCTTTTAAATTAATACTTTTATGTTCTGGGGTTTTTTTTTAAATACAGCCATCCAGACTTGTACATGTTGATATAAGCAAAACATGGGCTATTTATTTTGCTTGCTGCCATGAATGTTAACTCTGTTCACTTTATGCAACTTACGAACGGAAAAAAGCTGCCCTCAGGGAATGTTTACACTAGTAGAAAGTAATAATCCTCATTCCTAAGGGCATTCACTAATCACAGTCAAGGGCTGAGAAAATCTTTTCTCCCTGTGGGCTTTTCTTTGCATAATTATGCTCACTTCCCAGAACCTTTCCATATCAGCAGTCCTTAAATAAGACCAGCAATTGAGTTCTCTTTTCTTTTAAGAACTGTAAGTCCTACAGCTTCTAGGATCCATGATTTCCCTTACACTATAATTTTATTTTGTATCACTTGAGAGATACAGGAATGTTCCCTTGCTCTCACCTGAACAACATTTAATGTTTTAGAATGTACTTCTGGATGAACAGGGCTGGACTCCTATGTTTCAAAGAAATAGTTAGACAGGAGGAATGCCTAATTATTAATGAAGACTCTTTCACTCTTCTTGAATGTAAGCAGTTGGAAATAAAATAGCTGTACTGCACCCAATAGCCCAGTTGCATTTGCCAGTTTGCTACCACTAGTTTTGGAACTATGATGAGATCTTCCAGTCTCCTTCAAAGACTGCTGTAACTCTCTATTATCTGATCCCTACAGAGATGTGCATTTGGGCTGGTATATGCAGTGCTTTGCTCTGTTATAACGAAGCAACCTTTTATTCCTGGCAAACAGGTCAAGACTGTCCTTCTAGTCTCCCTGTCACAATCCCATGATGACTGGTGTTAATGCATGCTAGCAAACTGCCCATCATTATGATGGACAGTTTATGTGCACATGAAAGACTTGTGTTACTATAACCCCTCCCTTCTGTAGCATCCTTATCAGTTAGGTCCAAGTCACTCATTGTCAGAAATTTTGTCCTCACTGCAGTGTCAACTCTAAGGGTGGCACATTACTTTCTTCCATGTAAGTGAATGGCTGCCATTCATTTCTGGGGGGCGGGGAATGAGGGGACAATTAGCATGAGACTGTTTGTTCTCTGTCTCCAGTTATCCCAGCCACTAAAACCCATGTGTATTTTTGTTTCTCTGTCACCCTGGAGTGTGACAGAATATTTGAAATTGGCTTATAAATATAGATGAGGATGAAGCTGCATTAATATTGTGGACTTCATAGTGCCAAAAAGCCATTTTGATAATGCTCAGCAAGTTCATCCTCTGTTTATGATGCTACCTGATAAAATTCTGTGCTACAAGGCAATTTTGTGCAGTACCACTACATATCATTTGGCAATGAGCAGGGCTGGTTCCCAAGTTGGTCACACCCAGTAGAAACTCATTAGCATAATAGGCCACACCCAACAGCAGAAACTCATTAGGATTGGCTACATTAGGGGTATGTGGCCTAATATGCAAAGGAGTTCCTACTACAAAAAAAGCCCTAGGTTTTGACAACAAAAAAGGTAAACAGAATAAGAAGCAAAAGGTGGGTGTGGCTGGATGACCACACTTCTGGTAACATGGGGGTGTGGTCTAATATGCTAATGGGCTGTGCTATCAGGAGTGTGGCCTAATATGCTAATGAGTTCCTGCTGGGCTTTTTCTACAAAAAAAGCCCTGGTAATGAGATCTATTTTTCTGTGCTCATGTTACACCCTGGCTAGATTCCCAATGGTGGTAGAACACCATATTATCAACTAGAACACTTTGAATCACTTACTTACTTTATCCAAAATTCTATTGGACTTTTGAGACATGGTTTCTCTCTTTTTCTTAACATGCATTGTTTGTATATTCAGACATTCTGCTTTTGACTTTGCACCAGTTTTCTGACATTCACATGCTTGTAGTTAGCCCAGGTTTTTTTGCAGCCTTTAAATGAGATTGGCATTATATGAGCTACTTTCTAGTTCTGTGGTATTGATGATAATAATAGAGACAAGCTATGAACCAGAGTTACTGGCTCAATTATTTCATGTTTCAGTTCTAAAAGTGCCACCTAGTCTAGTAACTTATTATTTTTTAGTGTATACACTTGTCCCCAAGCGACTTCCAAGCAGTTTTCATACTGTGGAAATTTTAAAAGATTTGTTGCTTGAAAGTAACAGTTCAGCTATCTCTTTGACATTTTCTTTTAGGAATGCAGCTATAGAGGTCTTGCTGGACTTCTGCATAATATCCCTATGGCCTGTGAATGTTCATCTTATGTTTGGGAGAATTAATATCTCTATCAAACCACTGGAATACTTCCTGCTTCTAATACATTCTTCCGTTTTTTATATCTTTAAGTATTTCTCAGAAACCTTCTCAGTTTTCTTCATAGGTCTAGGGTGACCACTTAAGTAGGCGATGCACCAGAAAGCTTTGTGCTGCATCATGGCTCAAAACCAAACACAAAAAGAGACACGTATTTCATTTGGAGGGGGTGCAGGTGTCCCTGCCTGCTGACTTGGCTACCACCTGTGAAAAGTAGCTTTGAGGTTTGAGGCAGTTTGCAGGCAAAGTAAAGGATTGAACATAGACTTAGAGACAGAAGAATAATGCACATCCTTTGGCTCTTGATTTGATTTGGGAAATCTATCAACCTCCACTTTCTAGATGACCATCCCACAACAAAATGAATAAATATATATTGGTTCCATAATCTGGTTGATGAGAGCTGCTGTGATTGGTAGTGCCTGCTATGAATTCTCATACACTGCCATGCCCTATGCTTTCCATATAATGATCTTCCATCTAACTTTCCATAGTTTAATGGTTGAAATTCCACAGCTTTAAGAATGACACATTTGATGTATCAGATCCAGGGATGCAGATCTCTCATTGTTCTTATTTGATACATTTGTGTGTAAGCAGAAAGAGTGCATGGTATCAGCCTAAATTCTGCTCAAAGTGATGTGGAGCTGCTGGGTTGCCAGTGAAGGCAACATTTGCTTCCACTGTATTAGGTACAGATGTTCATTTCATCCCTGATGTGGTGGATGGGCCTAATGACTTCATTTTCCTCAAACATGTTATTGGTCCAGTAAAAGACTATCAGACTCAAATGAAATTTGGAAAAGTAACTTTATTTTTTCATTTTTATCCATGTTATTTAAAAAAAAAAACATTTTCAGAATGGCTACTCTGTAAAATTCTATCTCTGCTTCATTGACTATTTTGGTTAATGGTGCATATTATTTTCTGGGGATAGGATGGGTGAGACTCTGTCTGACAGTGGCATGCAATGTCCAAAGGACAATGAATCTTCATGGCTTGCCAGAACTGTGCCTGTTCAAAATGTAGGACTAAGGAAGGATAGCAATGAGAATTGTTAAGTGCAGATAATGTTTTCACAAATAAATTAATATCTGTCTTTCTCATTTTCTTCTCAAGCACATTAGAAACTCGTACACATCTGCATAATCACATGCGGCAACTCTTGCTGGACTAGAAAAAAAAGAATCCCCACATTGAAAACTGGCATATCAGGAACTCAGCTATCTGAAAGTTTTTCTGCTTAGGGTGTTTGTTTTCTCTGTGCTAGGTGTGCATAAGTGTGAAAACTGAACCATGATAGAATGATATATCTGCACTTGTAATCTGAAGCAATGTATCCAGTAAGAATTAACATCATGTGGTTTTGTTGCATATATAAATCAGCTCAGAATTAGTGATCCAGCCAAAGTCTGTAGACCCTAAACCCAGAAGACAGTTCTTTATGACTTATAATATTCACCTTCAGTACCAATGTGTACATTATAGCCCTCTACTCCAGTGGAGTAGAGATACGTGTCTCTCTCTCTCTCTCTCTCTCTCTCTCTCTCTCTCTCTCTCTCTCTCTCTCTCTCTCTCTCTCTCATTTCCTCTTCCCTCCCCTTCCCAAGAAATACAGTGGTGGCAGCATGGAGGAGAGGTGGGAAGGAGGGCTCAGCTGGGGTTGCCAATGCTGGCTTGAGAAATTCCTGGAGATTTTCACAGTTCCTGGGGGAGGACTTCCATCTATTCTGTAGTCTATGGTATACGATAGAGTCTGCCCTCTGACACTGCCATTTTCTCCAGGAGATCTGTTCTCTGTCATCTGGAGATCAGTTATAATTCTGGGAAGATTCTAGCCCTTACATGGAAGTTGGCAACTCTAGGCTCAGCAGCATTCAGGGCTCCAAAGTGGAAAGAAAGAGGTTATGATAGTGTTCAAATCAAGGGGCTAGAGAGACAGGGAAATGTAGTATTTCCTGTGTTTCTTAGTGTTACTTACCCCTTGAAGGGTGTTGTAACCAAAAAGGGAGTGGGGGGAGAAGCAGGGGGAGGAAATAAGGCAGAGACAGATCTTCTTTTCCACACTACTATCCTTACAGTAGCTTCAACCCGCAGTATGTGGCCTGTATGGATAGTGGAAAGGCGGTTCAGGAGTGACATTGGAAAACCCTTGAGGAAAGATTTTTATTCCTTATTCTCCAGTTGTTTATAAATTGATAGGCCCTTTCCAGTTTGAGCAAGGGAAGTTCAGCCATCGTGATTAACCTCAAACAGTACCATTTGTGCTATTTAAATATTTTTTTCTTGCTAATGTCAATTTAAGGTTCATTCTGTCATTTTAACAAGTTTTTTAAAAATATATTTGCACAATGTTTTTGTGGCATAATTACTGCTATATTTCACCAGTACTTTCAGAAGAGGGTTGATAACAGAGTTCCTCTTTTCTCTTTGGAATGCAACACATTTTACTAGGGAGAGTAGGAGAGCTCAAAAAAGGAGACCCACTTCAGTTCTTGCCATTAACATTGCTTATTCTTTTGCCTTCCTCTACCTGTCCTCCTATATCAAATGGGGGGAGCAGCAATAATATTTCTGATATGCCTTGCAATATATGGTGAGAGGCTTTTCTAAGTGTCACTTTATACATTTACTTACACTGCAGTTGCCATCCTTATGGTTCTTTCTGACATGGTTGCATATTTGTTTGTCCTCTGATTTCCTTTCCCCATAAGTTGCATAGTTTTACTCCCCTTACTTCTGTTGCCAGTCGTACTATCTTCCCACTTCTTTTTTGAAGCATACCAATGTCCCTAAGGGCTGTACTTCTGGGTAAAACATTATTTATTTAATCGTTTTTTATCCTGGGCTTTTCTCCAAGGAACTTAGAGCAGCATACATACCATCTATTTTATTCTCACAGCAACTCTGGGAGGGACTGAGAAACAGTGACTGGTTCATGGTCACTCAGTCACTTGGACCCTCATCTCTCTGCATCTAGTCCAGTATTCTGTCCTCTGATAGCATTTGTCTTGGCCATTGATTAATTTAAGAAGGACTGTTTCACCGTAAAGATAAACCTGTCTTTATTGTCCTGTAGATCAACTTCTCATGTTCTAATAAAATCCTGGTAGGCAAAAAACAACAACGCAGTATTCACCATATGGACCAATCATTCCCACACAAACCACTCCAGAAAGATACCATGAGGGACAAGCAAAGTTATGGGCATCTGCATAACTTTTTTAAAAAAAAATCTCATGTGGAAAAACTTCTATAAAACCAGTGTAAAAATGAGTACCTTCACAGAATTGAGTGAATGTCTAAAGTGACTCTAACTTTTATTTATTTTCATCATTGAAAGAGAAAGGAAACAAAATCAGCATATTGAAAGCACTGTCTTGCAATAACGCATCTACCTTCCCCCAACTGACTGAACAACTAGACAATGCTAAATTGACACGTTATTCTAAAGTATTGTAGGAGTCCATCTTGCAAGCCAGTCCAGTGAGTTCCAGGCTGGAGATACATGGTTGTTTTTCTTTTGCCCCACTGTTAACTCTGGGTAAATGTGTTCTGCAATTTTTAAAACACTACAAAAGTCTGTGGAACCTGATTACCAGAGGCAATGGTAGGTTGAGTATACATTCCATAAACAACAATACTCTGTTCATACTAACTTTCAGCACTTCCAAACAGCATCATCAGTTTAACAGAATCACAGGCTCTGAAAAGACTCAATGAGTCTACCATGCTAATCCCATTTCTAGTGCATGTTACCTCATGTGGGAAACTTTCCTGAAGGGTGCCTGTTGAACCTAAATGTAAAATCCTTCAGGGAATCATTCCCAGCATCAGGGCCACCCAAGCAGTTTGTTCCTTTGCAATATCATTCCTAATTAAGTTTCCTGTATTTCTGGAACAGCAATTGGTTATCGGTTGAACAGCGAATCCTGGAATGTGCAACTTCTGTGGGCTACATGCTCATATTAATAATATGAGTGGCCCCAAGCGAAGCAAAGAAGCTGCTACAAGAGATGAAAGCATCCTTCTAAACAGCTAGGCAGCTGTATTAACTACTTATATATGAAACTTGAGGTAATTAAAAGACCAAAGCAATTTTAAAATTATTATTACACTGAAGAGGACACCTCTTGCTCCGTAAATTGAAAAGCATACTTGACAGAGGCCTGAGCTGTGCAAGCCTGTCAATGAGCAATGGAGGCATTTCCACACACTCCCCCAGGACATGCTAAATTCTATCAACATTCTTCCCTTCCTTCCAAAATATCTGATGCAAGCAGTCTCCATGCCTTCTGCTATTAGGCAAGCTTCTCCCCACCCTTCTGCGTATCACAGGTGAGCTACGCATTGTGTCTGTTAGTCCAATCTCTCTTGTTCTGTATGTCTTTCCTGAGAGTCACCAGTCCATCTGCTTTAAAGAAATCTGGAAATTGGGGGACGGGAAGGAGAACCCAAGGGAATCGTCAATCAACAGCCTGCACCCAAGAGATATATTCGGTTGGTTAGAGTAACTGAGCAACACCTGAGGGTAGCTGTGACTGGGATCATTGAAAGGAGAGAGAAATGGGCTGGGATGGAACACTGTTGGGATCTCTCATGGTGGTACATATTTGTGTGGGGTGGAATTGGGTGGATGGGGAATAAACACATTGATGGGCTTTTTGGAAAGTAAGTATTGTTTATATTCTCTGATTTTTTTAAAAAAAGCCAGTGTGTTGGGCAGTGGGAAGTGTTGCTAACATATCTTAGGGTGGGATGGGCTAGAACCTGTATAAAGAGAACAGGAAGGGGTAGGTAGCCCCCTTCCTCCTAACAATCTATATGGCATGGTTTCCCAGACAGTCCTGCTCATATTGTCCTCTTTTTCGCTCTGTGTGTGTTGGGCGCCCCACGCCTTTTTTTGAAAGACTAACACTAGACCATTCATGCAATGTGTCATTTTTACTAACCGACTAATGTACTAACACCCTAACGACTCATCTTTGCTTTTAGTTATTTTAATTAACAATCGTTCTGTTCACAATTTTTTAATTTCCTTTCTTCCCCCTTTTCCGCAAAGCACTCAGGCATTGGACACGCTATGGTAAACAAACTACATTGTCTGGTAGATATCATTCTTATTGTCTCTTTTTTTGGGTTTGCCGTGTGTTACCTGCCTTTACCTCTCCATTCCCTACCACCCTGTTCTCCCCTCCCCTTTATACTTATCTCTCCCCTTTTGTTTTTCTTTTGATTTTGCTGTAAACACCTTTCTTCCTCTTTATTTTATTTATTTATTTGTTTTTGGAAAAAACATTTTCTTTAAGAAAAACAAGAAGCAAACAAACAAACAAACACAACAGTTCTGGAACTGGGGTTTGATCATCTCTTTCCTTGGCTTCTTCAGTTTTCTATCTTTTAAAAATATTTTTGCTGCTCAGTAGATTGCTATTTTTATTCTCTCCTCTCTCTCTCTTTTGTTTTTCTTCCTTGTTCTGTCTTTTCTCCTCTATTGCTTTGGATTCCCTGAAGGCTTTTAAGTCAACAACCATGTCAGGGCCTATAGTTTGTTGTGGTGAGGCCGGCCTTTTCCCCTCATCTTTTTGTTGTGGCAATGGCTGTTGTAGGCAAAACTGGCCAGAGTTCCTCTTCTTCCCAATTTCATTCTAACCTCTTCCTCCTGTCAACTTTCCATACACATTCACAATCTCTCTCTCTCTCTTTCTCTTGTTCTTTGACCTTCTACTTACCATGGTCAAAAGGAGCTCAGCCGGTTGTTTGTTTCAGTACACACTTTGCATGGCATGCTCACATCTGATTAAGCCCCACCTACTCTTCCACTTTGCCCCGCCCCACCATACTTTATCTCAATCTCTTTTCCTCCATATCTCCTTTCAGTCACGAATGACCTTTTAACCAAATGCACATCAATTTCACCACCTTCCTTTCCCTGTTCCCCTTCTGTCTCTCTTCACCTTCCATGTGTTATGGGATTTTGGATCTTTTGGACCTTTTTTTTAAAAAAAAACAAAATTTTGTTACTGTTTTGATTATTTTTTTAGTTTAGTTTGTGTTTTTTTTACATTTTTTTTTATGACTGCATGCAAGTGTGACAGTCCACCTTCCTCTCTTTCTCTCTCTCTCAGAATCTTTCATTCTTCCCTTCCAAATATCACAGGCATGGGCGTGAAAATATGGTGTGTGTGCACGCTTGCCATTTTGTTCTTTCTCTTTTAAACTCTCACACTTGCTGGTGTGTGGTTGGTTCTTATTTCTTTTCTCTTTTCTATGATTATTAATAACATTTTTGGGTTAATACAGATTTTTTTTTATTTCACTTCCTCTTTTTTCTTTTTAAGTTGCGGTGGCGGGTGGTGGGTGTGTGTCTCTATAGGTACATAGCATGCTCATCCATAATGTATTGAAAGTGAGATCCCTTCCTTCCCTCCCTTCCCTGAATGCATGACCGTCAGTGTGCCGTGCACAAAAAAAAGAAGCAAAATCAAATATATCAACTTCGTCTTCATTAGTGTCTTTACTAACGATCGTAACTAACGATAATCACTACAAATAATGATTAATTAATCATCAAATCAACTCAGATAAGTTCTCTTTCTCTCTTCTAAGAACAGTTCCATTTTCTGGCCTGATTAAGGAAGAAGGCTTTCTGGTAGGTAGCGTAGCTCTCTTTGGCTTTATCAGTGCTGAAATAAACAAAGCAGACAACTTAGGAACTAAACTCAAGGGGCAGAAAAACAGACCAGTAAATGGAACTGGGCTGCACTAATCAAAACAAACCTCCACAAAACTTATCCCAAAAGTTACATCAAAAAATAGGGGAGATGACTTGCTCTTATAAGAACTGTAAGGTCATTGCTGGGAATTTTGTTTTTTTCTTTTCTTTTTTTGTTTTGTCCATTGTGTCCTTCAAACAGGTGACAATCTCTGTGGATGGAATCCTCACCACCACTGGCTACACCCAAGAGGACTACACCATGTTAGGCTCTGATGACTTCTTCTACGTGGGTGGGAGCCCCAGTACAGCTGATTTACCTGGTTCTCCTATCAGCAACAACTTCATGGGCTGCCTCAAAGAGGTAATGTTTTCAAACCCCACAGCATTCACTTATTTGACAAAGACCAAATTTTGTGGGCATTGCTCCCAAATATCAGGTGGAGATGTTGACATTCATACTTATACTTCAAATCATCTCTAGATGGCATTGACTATATATGAAAACATGTAGCCATTACCTTGTGTCCCATTGCCAAACCTCTGTCATTTGAACTATCGACTGATTCAGCAGCAATTAGTGTTCAAATATGGGTGTGTGATGAAGGAAATCATCACCTAGTCTTTGTTCACATGCTGAGACTGGGACAGGGGGTGGTGAAAAGAGATGAGGAAATGGAAGTGAAGCGAATATTCATCATAGCCTCAATATGCATTGGGGAAAGAGTGAACAAAACAAGCCAGAGTTGGAACCTGTTGTAAGCTCTCTATTTCCAACTTGTGGGAGGAAAGGAAAGGTTACCAAGTGAACCTCAAACTCTTTTCTGAGAGAGTAAATATAGAATATAGCAGACAAATATGACAAGTGGTAGTCCATGGGAAAATACAGGACAGTATAGAAATGGCATAAAAGGGAAGTAGAGCAAAATTACAATAGGAATGATGGTGAAAATATTGAATATTTATAGCTCACCTTTCTTTCACCTTTCTTTCATCATGGAACTCGAGCCGGTGTACATGATGCTGCCTAGAGGTATTCTATCTAGCCCCTGTCCAGATATAGGCCTGCTTTATCAAAGTTGGTGTGTCCTCCCTCTGTGTAGAGCCAACATGGTATACTGGTTAAGAGAGGCAGACTCTAATCTGGAGAACTGGTTTTGATTCCAATCCCTGCTCCTCCACATGAAGCCTGCTGGGTGACCTTGGGCCACTCATAGTTCTCTCAAGAGTTCTCTCAGCCCCACCTACCTCACAAGGTGACTGATGCAGCGAGAGGAAGGGAAGGGGATTGTAAGCTGCTTTCAGACTTCTTAAATAGTAGAGAACAGCAGGGTATAAAAACCAACTCTTCTTCTTCTAATATGCACGTTTTTTTAAAAAAAGAAAATATGACACTGGCAAGTAGAAAATTATAGTGTTCAAATTCGGAGAGCAGCAGTTAATTAAAGTTAGAAAAGAAATTATATGAAGTTGAACAGGAGAAATGAAAGATATGGATGTGAATACATAAACAAAACTTCTGAGAGGAAAAAGTCTCAGGTTTTGAAAGTAGCACCTACAATGAAGAAAATAAACAGCAATTTAGAAAACGAATAAAATAAGGTCTGTGAAATACAAATGTATACTAATTGTATAAAAAACATTAAATAGTATTTACATACCTTCCCCCGTCCCCCCAAAAGGAGGCAGCACATGAAGCAGAGCAAAACATATAACAAGGAGGAAAAATATATAAAGCAAATTAGAAGGGGGAGACAGGATGGCATTCAATTAAAGTTCAGGCTCGAATAATAGTCCAGTGAAGGTTGCTACAAGGGTAGATGAAAACAGAAGATGTTTGTGGGGGCAAAAAAAGTCATCAATGTTTGTGAAGTTGTTTAAAGAGATATTTGAAAGTGTATTGTTGAACAGAGAAGGTACCAAGACCAATTTAAGAGGTTCATAATATATGAAGTATTGTATAAATGTACAATAAAAGATGTGAGAGAAAATTTATACGCACTTTAGAAAAGCATGAGCAAAGTTGTTACTATAAACAAAACCAAGAACACAGAGAGAATACAATGTTAAAGCAAAAAACGCTAAAACCCACTTAAAGTTAATAATCCCTATACTAAAAACAGTCCAATATCAGAGTGACATAAATATGTGGGGGGTAAGGATGGTGTGGGAGGTGGCAAAATATTTCTCAATTGAACAAGAGAGGGAAAAAGCACTTTATCATACAGACTGTAAAAACAGAGTGATAGATATCATGCCACTGGTTTATACAATAGACTAATGGAAGAGGGCCTACTCCTGGAAAGCAGAACTGTAAAAAAGGGCAGGAAAATGCCAGCCATTAAGAGAAGAAAGCATCCAAGGTGAATATGTGTACATACGTTAACAAACAGAATAGTACTGGAGGAACATTGTAAGCAGAATCAGATTTATTGTGGAAAAGAGACAAAAAGAAAAACAGCTGATCCGATGCAGGCTCATTGTATGGAAATAAAGGAAAGAGCTGTGTGATAGAGTTTATTGAGGGCTGGCTATACAAACAAGACTATAGAAATGATGTTAAAGATAAATTCTCATATAAGAGCATCGATAAAGAGAAACATTTGGACCTCGAGCAGGGGCCCTCAACCTTTTTGAGCTTGCCAAGCTTTGCTGTCTGTGCCTCCCAACTTCAGAAGTGAGTTTCAGTGACTTGCTGGCGGGTGTGCTCCATCACAGCTCTGATGAGAGCAACCCGTGATCGTGCCAGATGGGAGGGGTCCTGGATGATTCCGGGGGCTCCCAGAGCCCTCGGAGGGGGCTTGTAGCCTGGGGCGCAAGGGTGCCTCTCCTGAGGTGACGGCCGAAGGATTGAGGCCTCCCTTTGCTCCGATAGGTCCCGCCACCATGAGACCATCCATGGTTCACAAAGAAGCACAGTGGAGTGAGCGAGCAAGGGATCTGGCGATGGGAGACTTTCCCTACTCTTGGATGTAAGCCAGGGAGCAAAAAACATGAGAGATTATCCAGTAAATGAAACAAACACCCAGATGCAAATCCACAAAGCCGCAGTGAAGACCCAAACAAAGCGAAGGGGGAGGGCAATCCTACCCTAGAAAACTAGGTAAAAAAACAAAGAAATCAAGGGGCAAAGCGGCGGCTGTGATCGGAGAACTTTAATTCAACTGATTACTGTGCAGGCGGATAGAAAGTGTGCAACTAAAAAGACTTTCAGAAACGTTAAAAAACCTTTACCTTTAATGTAAACAATTTCGCATCGGGGTGAAAAAATGGCACCCAGAGTGAAACCTTCTTCAGGAACTGCCAGCTCAATGACTCCGGTCACTAGACTGGAAGCAACCACAGGCATCTCTAAGACCATTGCTGCAGCATTGCGCCCTCTGCTGAATCAGATGACTAACCTCAACAACAACTTTGAAGCTCTACAAAAAGAACTGAAAGAAACCAATATAAGTACAGAGAAGACAACTAAGAAGCTGAAAAAAGTTGACAAGAAGACAAAACTATTCAATCAAAGAATGAAGGTAGTAGAAAGAGAGAGGACCTCTAAGAAGCAACAGCTGTTACAACTCCAGATGGAAAGATAATCATATGTCTTGAGATTTCAAGGTATTCCAGAAAAAAAAGGAGAGAACCTGAAAGAGATCTTAAGCGAAGCCCTAGCTTCAGTGGCAGATTGTAAAGCGGAAGTCTTACAAAATGACATGGATATGGTTTATCGGACCTATCCAGAATTTATTAAGAAAAACAATCTGCCTGGCGAAGTATTCGTGAAATTCTCTAAAAGGTCAACAAGAGACATGATATTGAAAGCGACTAATGGGATAACCCTAAAAATCCAAGGAGAAGAAGTGAAAGTTTTAAAAGGTGTTCCATTTGAAGTGAGAAAGAAGAGGGAGCAATACAAGAATCTGTCATTATTTCTCCACTCCCTACAGATGGATAACCCCAGAAGGATTAATCTTCAAATTTAAAGAGAAAAAAGAAATGATTGACTCTGTTACAAAAGCAAAAGCATTTTTGGAACAGCATCAAAGTCCAGCGAAGGAAAAGAAAAAGAAAAAGCAGAGGACAATATTGCTACAGAAGATGTCAGCGAACATGGATCGAATAGTAGTGACAGCTCCTCAAGTAGTTCCGCAGAAGAACTTTTTGACTCTGAATCTGAATTAGGAGTGGCGGCTCCTAAACTGCTTAAGGTTAAGCTGACCTTTGATAAGAACAAATGTAGAGGATAGAAAGCAGCCAAATAATTAGATAATCTGTTCTCTTTGTAGTCAGTAAATGCACAGACATCATAGCTAATCTTGCTTATATTTGTTTAAAGTTAATCTCCATTTATATAAAAGCTCAAAGCTAGGGAAACACCAAGAAACCAAAGAATAGAACATTATATGACCCTTGCCTACTCTGTATTTTAGTATAGACTATCCCTGGCCCCTATACCTTGTAGTCTGTAGAGATAAAAAGCAATAAAAATGTGTTTGTTTGTTTTTTTAAAAAAAGAATTGAGGTAGGTGGTGACCAGAGACAGAGCTTTTTTTCTGTGGTGGCACCTTGACTGTGGAATTTTCTTCCCCTTGAGGTCACCAGGCACCTATGCTGCTCTCTTTTAGGCTCTAGGCCAGAAGTCCCCAACTTGGCATCCATGGCTGGCATGGTGCCTGCCAACACCTTTCCTCATGCCCTCCAATTGTTTTTAGAAAGTGGGTGTTGCGAGGTGGAGTTCTGCCTACCAGTGCTTCTGATTGGCCAGTGGAAAGCTGATGGGCTGTACAGATTTTTTACATGTCAGTTTGGCAGCAACTGCCTGCCACTACAGCACAAGGATCTTCACTGTGTTGCTAAAAGCAAGCTGCATGTTTACAAGATATTTTTAAATAATATAAGACATCCCGTTAAACAGAACTTCTGCCTGATATGTGGAAGAGTTACTGTGAAAGTTTTGTATAACTTCACTCTTTGACATTTTGTGGCTGGCGACACCTCCTATGGCAGCCTTTTTGTGGCTGTACCCACTGTCCTGTGTCACAATTCCAACAGTGTCCTTCAGTTCAAAACGTTTGGGGACCTCTGCCATATGACTACTCTTTCATTTGCAGTTTGGTAGTTCAGATCCTCATAAACCTCATATCTACCCTCTGGCTCAATCTATGCGTGTAGCAGGTGCGAGTGAGTAGACGATGAGGTTATACAGTGATATGTACCTATTCAAACTGAAGACAGAGGAATCTTAAATTTATATTCCGATGCTTTTAAAAACCCTGCCTGCAAGTAGAAATCTAGCACAGCAGGGAAGAATTCAGATAGATATTTTCCCCTCATACAATACCTTTGTACCTGCAGGGTATATTTTATGTGAGGCAGTATTCAAAAATGGTGTCCTCACTGACAGTCTGAACTGGTGCAGTCCACTTTGTCACCTCATTAATGCCTCTATATGCTGCATTGGTAGACTTGACATTTTTCAGGAGAGAGTTCTGGCCACAAGCTCTCCCCTGCCCAGTAGTCTAAAACTAGAAAGGAGCTGTATTGTAGAGATGGTAGATATAGAGCATGATGCCAAAAAAAAAAGAAAGAAAAAAGGAGAGAGTGAATTGGAATGGCATAATTGATCCCATGAAATCCTTGCTCCTTTTCTGATTATTAGCCTATTTCAAACAGGATGATTTTTGCATCCAGTCTCTGAACAGATGATTAACGGTTTAATCTCTAATAATTTTACATTTTATGGAACCCTGCTAGGACTCTGCATCTGGTGAGCCAAGCTATTTAAAGCTGTGTTAATTCTGTTAATTGCTCTACGTTTATTTGGATTGCTGGCACCTGCGGGCTTTGGGATAATGTTTAGGGTTTATAGTCGCCTTGCTCCTTGCTGAGGAAAATGCATAGGGCCATTTTCCTTGGCTACAACTAATAACCTTGGCAGAAGGTGCCTGTTCTCAAGAAGACTCCCTCTTCCACCACAGCTGAAAGCAGCAATTTGCCACTCAGAACTCCGGATTTTGGCTTGGCTGAGGTAGACATGAAGCAAGCAGCCATCCTGTTTGGCATACATTTGCTATAGAAAGATGGCAGCTACAGTGTCATATAATGGAGCCAGAGAGTTTGAAAGGCTGGTCAGTTCTCTCCCATTAAAGCTATGCTTTCCTGCTGGTTGCCAGCACTCCATTTCCACTATGCAAAATGACTGGCTGCTTTCACAACACAGATGTGTGGAGAGGAAAAGCCTTCTGGTGATTTTTTTTTAACTTGGACTGGGAAAAGAAATTCAGGAGTTCCAAAGCAACAATTTAAAAGAAGTCCATCAGATTTATAGTGAGTTCTGGTGACCTGAAACTGAAAGACTGTGAGCTATGGAACCACAGCTGACAGATTGGGTGCATGGAATACAGCAGCCACATTCTACACACAGGTGGCTGCCTTATAGTGAGTTAGACCATTGGTATCTATCAAAGTCAGTATTGTGTGCTCTGATTGGCAGCTGCTCTCACAGATCTTGGGCAAAGATTGTTCACATTGCTGCTGCCTGCTTCTTCTAACTGAAGATGCCAGGGATTGAACCTGGGGCCTTCTGCATGAAAAGCAGATGCTCTACCACTGAGCTATGCCCAGCTCCCATTTGGGAGAGCATAGCATCTGCAAAGGGGAAGCAGTGCTGTCTTTGCCCCCACTCACAAACAAGTGCACTAGCATGGCTCCCTTCAGTTTGGTGTAGTGGTTAAGAGCGTGGACTCTGGAGAACCAGGTTCGATTCCCCACTCCTCCACATGCAGCTACTGGTGTGACCTTGGGTCAGTCATAAGTTCTTTCAGAGCTGTTCTCTCAAGGACAGTTCTGGAGAGAGCTCTTTCAGCCCCACTTACCTCACAGGGTGTCTGTTGTGGGGAGGAGAAGGGAAGGGGATTGTAAGTCGCTCTGAGACTCCTTCAGATAGTGAAGGGTGGGGTATAAATCCAATATCTTATTCTTCTTCTATACACATTTACTCAAATGTAAGTACGGTGCCTACGTCACAGTGTGATCAAGCTTTGAGCTTTTGTAGCCAAACCACCCATATTCAGGTAAATGCACATAAGAGCAGCTGGGCACACGGTTCTTGTATGTTAGTGGGAAGCAGAGCCAGTGCTCTCAGTCTCCCATACACCTGCTGTCCTCTGTACAAATAAGTCACATTTACAGGGGGCTTTTTTGTCATGAACTCTAAGTAGAGAAAACTGGCTTGTTTCCATGTCTGCAGAATTGTATATGTTCTAATTTGTCCAGTTAAGTTCCCAGTTTAATGAGCGACCACAATCTTCCTCTATGTTCACCTTCAAGGCTTCTTCTTACCCCAGTGTTTTGAAGTGATACATGTCTTATGGGAAAGCAGTTAAACTAAACTGTTTCTAAATCTGCACAATCCTGTTTTAAGGAAACAAACAAAACAAAACAAAAACCAAAAAACCCCACCCAGCCAGTATTCAAACTTAAACTTCATCTAAGGATTCTCCAACAAGGAAGGAAGGCTAAACCTGATGAAATGATTCTGGCGTTTATTTCCCTGCGGCTTCCAGACATAGAAAAGTGGTTGTAAAAATGATCATTACTGCCTGAAGCACTCCCCATTCGGAGCTTGGATCCTGGGCATGCTCAAAAACCGGGAGTCGTGTTTTTTTAACAGCCTTGAATCAGTGGACTGGTGCTGAGTACAAAAAGGAGGGATGTCTAATGAGAGTCTGGCCCACTGGGACATACTTCAGAAAATCATAGACATTAGAGGCAGCAACACCTGCCGGGCCTTCCTGTCCATCTCTTTTTACCTGGTTTCTTCATTGTCCCATCCACTGTATTAATGGGCAACGTTGCAATAAAGAGTCATTTAGCCTAGCACTTTGCTTGCCAGTTTTTCTCTTCCTTCCATTTCTGCAGAAGAAGAGATTTCTAAGGGCAAATACAAATTCTTCATCTGCTTTTTATCTGCACTTCTCTTGCATGTGGTTTGACCAGTGTGGCACCATGAGGATAGAATAATGCTGCACTTCAGTGCTTTGTATCACAAGTTTGCTTAAGCTTCTTTTTTGTAGATGAGCTGTTGATAGAATATGACTAAAGCTTTCTCACTCCCTTTCTTTTCTTTTTTTTTCTAGCAACATTAAAAAATTAATTTGCCTTGAATATTACAGAAGGTGGTTATAACACTCTATATTGCAGCCCTGTAGAACTTCCCACCCACACGCTAAGCTAAATGCTGTCCACTAGCAACATATGGCATCTCACCGGGATCCTGAGATATTGCCTATATCCTGCCTGCCTGGGGGACTGCAAAACCAGGAGAGTTGATAAACATCTGGCCAGTCAGAAGAGGCAGCTGGTCTGCATTTGACTTAAGTTCTTAAGGTCTGGTTAGTTTTAGAATATAACTAATCAAAACATTCCTTTCCTTCTCTTTCTCCTATTCCCTTTGACATTAATGTAGCATCAAAGGGGGAAGGAACCAAACACGGGAGTAATAATATAGACAAAGAAAGCTTGTTTATCTTTATAGTTGTCTGTCCATTACCCTTTCTTATAGATCACTTTCTCACAACCTACAAGGGGCAGCATCTCTATATTTGACCCAGGGCTTTCCAAGCTTGAAGTATGAGACAGTTGCCCACTGCCTTGCCCACTGCCCACATTGACTGTCCTGTTGCCTTAGACGGATTTTTGTTTGCTTGCACTGTTTTACAGTTCTTCAGTTCTAACCTCACCAAGAGCCAGTGTGGTGTAGTGGATAGAGCAGTGAATTATAACCCTGGGTAACCCAGGTTCAAATCCTTACTTCTATGATGGCATTTATCTGGGTGACCTTGGACCTGTCACAAACTCTTAGCTGGGCCTACCTCACAGAGTGGTTATTGTGGGAAAATGGAGGAGGGGTGAACAATGTTTTAAGCAGCTTTGAGTTCCAAATGGTGGAGATAGGGGTCCCCCACCAACAGACCCTGCCTCCCCAGATGCCAATGAGCTGGCCAGTGGTGGGAACTTACCTGGTGAAATACAAAGGCCCAGGCCTAGTCACTGGGGTCACACAAGATGTGACATCATCACACTAGTGATGTCTAGGCAACATTCTGGTATTTGGGCAAAAACTCTATGGTAGAAACTGGTTTTTCCATAGGATTGTTGCCCAAATGCTAGAGAACCACCTGGACTTCGCTGTGTGAGGGCATCATTTCCTGTTTGACACCAGTGAAGAGGCTTGGGCATTTCTCTTTCTCCAGGTAAGTTCCCCCATCCCCTGTTGGTTGCCAGGAGGGACATGGCAACTTAATGGCTGAATTGTTTTTACCATGTTTTGTAACCTATCTTGAGCGTCAATAAGAAAGGAAGATGATAATAAATAAATAGGTATATAATAATGAGGGTCATTGGATTCAGGTACACTTACCGAGATTCAGAGGCCCTACTATCAGGAGACACATTCCGTTTCATTTACTTTTTAATGATGAAGCTAAGAAAAAGATAATGGAAAATACTTGACCTTAATATCACCTTAATACCACTGATCAGTCATTAAGCTAGCTTTTATGTTCTCCTCAAGCCTTTAAATGTTAAGAACTAAAACCAAAACACAACAACAACAAAAATGGAAGGATGGAGTAAGGGCAAGATATTTCAAGACATGATAAAAAAACTTCATAGTCTGCAGTTTGTGAAGTCTTAACATGAAAGACTTACATAGCGTGATATTCAAAACAAGTTTCAAGATGCACCCAAGAGTTCTGGGATAGAGTAGCAACCCCCCCCCAAACATACAACCATACAAAATCCACAACAAACAAACAAGCAAAAAACAAATAACCCTACTCCTTTTTAGAATATAAAAGCCAACATTTAATCACATCCCCCACTCCCTGCAGTGCTAATTGAAACAGTTTGGTCCCTTGAAAAGCAGAGACCCAAAGAAATACATAAAGAAAGTTAATTTTATTTTATGTAAAGCACTAGATAAAGAGTGAATAGACAGCAGTCTACCACTGTAAGTAATAACAACTAGTGGTAGGAGGATAAGTAACCCCATGAGCAAAATCCCATTTGAAGATCATCTTACAGTTGAAGAACCTTGCACAGTTATATTTCTTTTCTTTTTATTTTACAGAATTTTGTATTCTGCCTTTCTTCCTTCACAAGGGCCATGAATGCAGCAAACAAAGTAAAGCATACATGATAAAAATCACTTTTAGAACCCCAACACACACATCATTAGAACAATTAAAAACAGGGCTAAAATATACACAAAGGCAAAAAAACAGCAATTAAAACATTGGTCAGGAAGTAGGGATCACTGAGGGAATGCCAAACAAAATAAAAAAGTTTTTACCCACTGGTGAGAGATGGCAACAGATGGGGATAGATAAATCTCCCTGGGAACAGAGTTCCAGATCTTTGGTGCCATGACTGAGAAGGCCCTCTCCCAGGTTGCCACCCACCTCATCTCAGAAGGTGGGGGTATCCAAAGCAGGGCCTCTAAAGGTGACTTTAGTGGCCAGGTGGGTTCATATGGGAGGAGATAGCCTTTCAGGTATGTTGGTTCCCAACCATATAGAGCTTTGAAGGTGAAAACCAGCTTGTTTCATTGTGCCTGGAAACAAATTGGATGCTAGTCCAGGTGGGCCAAGACTAGAATGATATGGTTCCTATGACCCACTCCAGTCAACATCCTGGCCATGGCATTCTGTATCAATCGAAGTTTCCAAATACTTTTTAAGGGCATACCTGCATAGAGTGCACTATAGTTATCTAATCTAGATCTAATCAGAGCATGCACCATAGTGACCAGATCTTTTCTGCCTCATGACCACATCTTTTCTGCCCAGAAAAGTCTGGAGCTGGCTAAACAGTAGGGTTGTCAAATCCTACCTGGATGCCAGTCAAGGGCTCCAGGGTCCATCTTAGGATCTTCTGGTGTATATGCAAAGCACACATGCCATGATGACACCACCTGGAAGTGATGTCATCAAGGCACTGATGTTGGGGGGTGATGCTTTGGTTTTTGGGCAAAACTCTATGGTTTGAGCCTAGTTTTACCATAGAGTTTTGCCCAAAAACTAGAGTGTCATCCCCAGCGTCAGCAACATGATGATGTCACTTCCAGATGATGTCATCACATCATGTTTGGGGGAGGAACCCACCTGGACTGGGGGCCTGGCAACCCCACTAACCAGTTGCAGCTGGTAAAAAGCACTCTTAGCCACAGCTGCCACATGCCTATCCAGCAGCAGGCCTGGGTCCAAGAGCACCCCCAGACTACAGATCTGTTCTTTCAAGGGAACTATAACCCATCCAGAATGGGTCACACCTCAAATCCCAGGTCAGAGCTTATGCCCACGAGTTCCACTTCCATCTTGTCAGGGTTAAACTTCAGTTTATTACCCTGCATCCACTCCAAAACTGCCATCAGGCGCTGTTTCAGGCTTTCTACAGTCTCCCTGGGATCATCTGTAAGTATGAGAATGAGCTGAGTGTCATCCGCATATTGATGACAACCTAGCCCATATCGCTAGTGATATCACCAGCAGTTTCATGTAGATGTTAAAGAGCATAGGGGACAAGAAGGAACCTTGTGGGACCCCCTAGGACAAAGGCAGTCCTCCAGCATCACCTTCTGAAACCTATCCTTTTGGTAGGATCAGAACCACTGCAGAAAGGTGCCTCCCAGTCTCATTGGTGGTGCAGAATGATACCATGATTGATGGTACTGAAAGCCACTGAGGGGTCCAGGACAATCAACAGAGTTGGGCTGTGGTTACACAGCAAGCTTATCCTGATTTGTTCCCACTATAGATTTGATCGGGAATATCACACATCCCTCCCCCAACCGCTTGCATTATGCAAGGAAGCTCTGGGCACCATCCAGACAGCTGTGCCGCCCAAGCAGCGGCATGGCTTTTTTTTTTAATTGCTTTGTGCATGCACATATGCACACAGCTGAATCACTGCCCCCCTCCCCTGGACTTGCCATACTCCCTTGTTTTTACAGGTCCCCCCCCCCCCGAACAGCGAACAAAATGAACTGGTGATGTACTACCAAGCGCTGGAGTCTATACATGCACTTGAACATTTAAACATTGAATTTATTCAGCACAGGATTGGTCATGGGCACAAAGGCAGAAGCTGGGGGGGAAAACACCTCATAGCGTGAAGGACAGTCAGATGACCTAATCGCAATCATTGCAATAGAGAGCTGTCCAGATCAGTGAAATTGTGGATTTAAAGCACAAATACTTCCGAAAGTACTTGATCTTCCTGGTGTCAGAAAACTTGCTAGGGAACCAGGAGGATTGCATGAGTGAGCCCACTTCAGTATGGGAGATGCATTCGGCCATCTGATCAGCAATTTTAAATGCGAGAAGGAACAGTGATGAAACCCAATCAAAATGACCATGTGACCATGGCCTTGTAATCCCTAGAATCAGAGAATGTTAGAGCTGGAAGTGACCTTGCAGGTCATCTAGTCCAGTCCCTTGCACTCTGCAGGAGCATAGCCGAACAATAGCCCTACAACATACCCAAAAGATGGTCATCCAGCCTCCGTTTGAAAACACCCAGTGAAGGAGCATCCACCACCTCCCGAGGCAGTCTGTTCCACTGCTCAACCACTCTTACAGTTAGGAAGTTTCTCCTGATATTTAGCCGGTATCGACTCCCTAGTAATTTCCACCCATTAGATCTAGTCTTGCATTCCGGAGCAAGAGAGAATAGATCTGCTCAGGTCCGTAGCTATCAAGGTACCCTGGCACCCCTGCAGTTTTTGTGGGCCACTCCCCTGATTCTTGGCTCCCCCTTCCCCTCTCTCCCCCCGGCCCCCTCCCCCCAGATCGATCATCTTGTCGGCACTCTGCTGGCTGACTCAGGAGAGGAGCAGCAGGACTTGTTGGGGGAAACAGAAAGAGGAGCAGAGTGAGTGCCTGCCCTGACCAACCTCAGGCTCAGCATTGGCTGCCTTATTTGGAATAATGGGCGGGCTCTAAGCAAAGAGCCTGTCAAATACAAGTTTAAGCCAGCCACCCTGCCACTTTTCCAACTCCAGGCAAACTGCAGCAGCAGCAGAGCATGAGGATCTGAGCCTTCTGCTTGTCCCCTTGCACAGCCCCGGGCCATAGCTCCTCCTTCCCCTTCTCTTCCTCCGTCAAACAATTGGATCCCAGCAGCTCTGCCTTCATTGGCTCAGCAGTCTTGGAGGAAGTCTCCTCTGCTGAGCCAGGTCATCCTCCATGGGGCCAGGCTGGCTGGCTGGGGTTTGTTGTTACCACCTCATTTTTGTGCTGCTTCATTTCCAGCATCCATTCCTCCCTCCACCATTGTGCAGCCTGCAGGACTCCAAGTTCAGGTAGAGACCAGAAGGGCTCATGTGGGCGATGTACTAAAAGGAAGGGCAGGATTGCCTATTGAAGGCCCATTGGAAATAATGGGAGCCAGGAATGCCAATTGACTTGCATGGGCTCCATTGAAATACATTACAGCTCAAGAAGAGTTGCAAAGAAAATGTGGAATGGATTTTCCATTAACGTATCTGGTCCCAAATACACTACTCTAGGACTGGAATGACAGGCCCACCAGTGGAATGACAGCCCCTGGAGGTAGCCGGTGTGTTCTAACAGTGGAATGACAGGCCCCACAGTGGAATGACAGCCCCTGGGGGTATCAGGAGTGTTCTGGGACTGGAATGACAGGCCCCAGGGTGGAATGACAGACCCTGTGGGTAGCAGATGTGTTCTGTGGGTGGAATAACAGGCCCCACAATGGAATGACAGCCCATGGGGGTATGTGTGTTCTGGGGGTGGAATGACAGGCCCTAGATTGGAATGACAGCCCCTGGGGGTAGCAGGAGTGTTCTGGGAGTGGAATCCCAGGCCTATCATTGCAGTCCCAGGACACATCTCCTTTCCCCCTGGGCTGTCATTCCACTCTGGAGCCAGTTATTCCAGTCCCAGAATACTCCTGCTAACCCCAGAGGCTGCCATTCCACTCTGGGGCCTGTCATTCCAGTCTCAGAACACTCCTGTAACCCCCAGGGCTGTCATTCCACTCTGGGGCCTGTCATTCCAGTCCCAGGACACATATCCTACACCCCTGGGCTGTCATTCCACTGTGGGGCCTATCATTCTAGTCCCAGAGCAGTGTATTTGGGACCAGAGATCTTAATGGAAAATCCATTCCACATTTTCTTTGCAACTCTTTTTGAGCTGTAATGTATTCCAATGGAGCTCATGCAAGTCAATTGGCATTCTTGGCTCCCATTATTCCCAATGGGCCTTCAAGTCTCTCCCTGAAACATTTTTGTGCAATAGACTGCTTGTATTTATTATTTAGTTGTTATATAGAAGTATGAGCATGGTATGGCAGTACCACACAGACATATAATGGCAGGCCCCCTGAGAAAAACATTGGCCCCCAGCAAAAAGTTGTTAGCCATGGGGCTGGATCTGCTCTATCTTCTACATGACCGCCCTTCAAATACTTGAAGACTGCAATCATGTCCCCTCTCAGCCTTCTCTTTCCCAGGCTAAACATACCCAACTCTTTCAGCCTTTCCTCATAATACTTGGATTCCAACCCTCTCACCATCCTGGTTGCCCTCTTCTGTACATGCTCAAGCTTGTCAACATCCTTCCTAAAATGTGGTGTCCAAAATTGGACACAGTACTCCAGGTGAGACCTGACCATAGCAGAATAGAGTGGAACTACCACCTCCCTTCATCTGGACACAGTGCTTCTGTTAATGCAGCCTAAGATTGCATTAGCTTTCTTTGCAGTCACATTGCACTGCAGGCTCATGTTTAGCTTGTGATCAACCAGAACACCTAGATCTTTTTCACATGAGCTGCTGTCTAGCCAAGTCCCTCACATTCTATATCTGTGCCTTTGATTTTTTGTACCTAAGTGTAGGACTTTGCACTTATCTCTATTGAAATTCATTTTATTTGTCTCAGCCCACTGTTCCAGGCTATCTAGATCATTTTGAATCCTGACTCTGTCTTCTTCAGAATTAGTAATCCCACCCATTAGTAATTGTGTCATCTGCAAATCTGATAAGCATCCCCTCTATGTCTTCTTCCAGATCATTTATAAAAACATTGAACAACACCAGGCCCAGGACTGAGCCCTGTGGCACTCCACTCGAGACTTCCCTCCATGTTGGTGCAGAGCCATTTATGAGCACTTGTTGGGTACGATTTTTCAACCAACCATGAATCCATCCAACGGTCGCACAATCCAGCCCACATTTAACCAGCTTATCCTCAAGGATATCATGAGAAACTTTGTTGAATGCATTACTGAAATCTAGATACACTATGTCCACAGCATTGCCAGAGTCAACCATTTTAGTAACTCTGTCAAAAAAGAAGATAAGGTTGGTCGGGCATGACTTATTCTTGATAAACCCAATTAACTCATTCTGTTCAAGGTGCTCACAGACAGAGTGTTTAATAATCTGCTCTAGAATTCTTCCAGGTATTAATGTGAAACTGACAGGCCTGTAATTTCCTGGATCCGTCTTTTTTCCCTTCTTGAAGATCGGGACAACATTCACTCTTCTCCAGTCTTCTGGCACAACACCAGTACTCCAGGAAATCTCAAAGATTAGAGCCAGAGGCTCTGAAATAACATCTGCAATTTGTTTTAGCACCCTAGAATGCAAGCCATCTGGCCGTGGAGATTTGAAAGTATTTAAGGCAGCTAGATGCTCTCTAACCATCTTCATACTTACTCTGGACTGGCAGTTCTTTCTTCCTTCATATGTCCTGCATTCTTCAGTTTGTATACAGCTTGTCTTACGGTTAAAGACCAATGCAAAGTGAGAGTTAAGTAATTCCACTTTGTCTTCATCCCTTGTTAGGGCTTGACCATCTTCCTCTAGCAATGAGCTTACCCCATCCCTGCTCTTCTTTTTGCTCTGAACATAGGCACAGAAAACTTTCTTGTTATTTTTAGCATCTCTTGCAAGCCTCAGCTCCATCTACGCTTTAGCCTTTCTGACATCATCCCTACAGATTCGAACCTGCTTCTTGTACTCATCCTCAGTAATTTGTCTCTCCTTCCATTTCCTGTACATTTTCCTTTTTAGTCGCAGCTCTTCAGAGAGTTCCTTGTTCAGCCACCTCAGTTTCATTACCCATCTCCCACCTTTCTTTCTCACCAGGACAGTTTGTGATTGTGCCTTAAGCACTTAAGCCCTTTGTTTATCTCATGTCACAGGTCATCCACCAGGGCAAACAAGCCTGTTTCAGTCCCATAACCAGGCCTAAATCCAGATTGGAAAGGATCTAAACAATTTGCTTAATTCAGGAAAGCTTGGAGTTATCAAGCCACCACCCATTCAATCACCTTACTCAAGAATGGAATATTTGAGACTGGGCAATATATGTGTGTGTGTTGTCAGATATATGTATCTCTGTTGTCAGATTTCACCTTCAGAAGAACTCAACGGTATTTCTGCCTGTACTGAAGTCATTTTAACACGAGGAATTACTTTACCGAGTTAAAGTGTAATTTAATGGTGCATTCTATATAAAGTGGAGAATGACAGATGAATACAACAGCAATTGTATAGACTGCAGGTATAGTTAAATAGAAGACACTGCAATGCAAAGAATACACACATTTTTAGGCACTGCCACCCCTCCACCCTTCTAATTGCCTCCTTTCATATGCATGAATGCAGAAGACCAAAATCTGGCAGAACAATTAGTGCTCCATACAGACAAAGCCACTGAAATGGGATTCTGAGTGGGCTAGACATAGTCATCATTGGTTTTCTGCTCAATGTCACCTTTCCTGGTTTGGTTTTGGGGGCTGGGGGCTGTGGCTGTACACTCATAGAAACAACTCTCAAACAAAACAGTGTATGCATCATAGCAGGGATGCTCCAAGATTTCACAGGCCCAATCTTTTGACTTGAGAAATCCCCATTTTGTTTTTGCTTCACCCCAGTGCCAATCAAACCTCTAAGCCTTTATTTTTGTGCCATTCTCTTGTGCCAGTTTTTTCCTATTACATCCATGCAGTCTTAATGTGATTCATGCATTGATTGCATTGGTAGAGTTTATTAACGATGTAGGATAGTGACAGTGCAAACTTAAGCAGTTACACCCTTCTGCACCCATTGAATTGTGTTTTTGTTTTGATATGTACTCAGTTCATTAGACCCCCTTTTTCCCCCAATGGGACTCAAAGCAGCTTAGAAAAATATACCTAACTTAAACAAACATCAATTTAAGTAAAAAAAGAGACAACTGAAATAAAACAAGGAAGGAGAGCAAGAAACAAAAGGCCAGTTTCTGAGCAGGTTTTGAATCCTGTGAAGCTCCTCACACATAGGCTGCAAGTCATGGGCCCAAAGGCTCCTGCCTCTGGCCATGCCCAAGCTTTTATATCTGCAGAGAGGAGGAAGGAGGCAGAAGGTCAGGCACATGTTGCGCAGCTGGGGATTGACATAAGAGGGTCTAACTCGGTTTAGGATTGCAGTGCAAGCCTCCCTCCTCCCCCTCCAAGGAAAAGTAACCAATTAAAAACTCCATTCAGACAGGCAGAGGCAGGGATAGGGAGAGTGAACTGGGAGTGATTAAGCACAAAGAGTCAGAAGCGGCTGAACTCAAAAACAACAGAGGCTGGGAAGATTTAAAGGGACATCAAGAGGCTTTAATTACTGCTTTTCACTTTGGTTGCATGAAATGCTTATTAATATATTTTATTTTTCATGATTGTTGATTCATAATTATATGATTAGAATAACAAACAAAAATGTGTTGGTCATAACAAGCAAGAGTAAGAATATCAACTCTAGTTTTTAAATATAGAGCTGCAAAAACATGGCAAAAGACCACGTTCTATACATTAACAGCTATGAATAAATATACAATCTGACATATAATCCATAAAGGAATCTGTTTTACTAAAAAACACAACAGACAATAGAACTACTGATATCCTTAGATCTCTAATGCTCCTCAATCCAGTTTTTGTAGTACCAGCAGTTGAATTTACAATCCTTCTGGTCAGCACTTCATCTATGAGCCCCCCCCCCATGCAATTTTTGGTTTGTTTTTGGCCAGGGAGATTAATATTCTATGGTACTGCAGCTATTCATTTGCAATATACCACCTAAGCTTGTAATTACAATGTACTTTTACCCTTCCCTCCAAACAGGAGAGCCTACCTTGATAAGCATGAGGTGGTTTAAACCTGTGGTTCTCAACCTTCCGTATCTTACTTACATCAACCACTCTGTCAAAGAACCTGGGTCTTGCTGTGTTAGAAAAGAAAAGCCCATTTTCCCTGGAAGGACATTGTATGTTTGCAGGCATTCTGTTATTACTACTAACATGTCAAAAGGTCACAGATGGATAATCTGTGGCAGGTAGGGTTGACAGAAAACAGCTTGTCACACTTGGAGGTGGATATGGGAATGGAAGGAGAGCAGATTCTTAGTAAATTTTAGGAAAACCCTACATCCCACCTAGACTAATTCTGTCTCCTGCCATTGATACATGTGCAGCTGGTTGAGAACCACTGGCCTAATCATCATAAAGCAATCCTCCAAATAATGTGTTCAGAAATTGCCCTGCTCCAATGCCTGATTTTCCTCAAAACTGTGCACCCCATCAGCCCACATTAATTATTGCTTCCATATATAAAATGAACAGAATTTCAAGTGTATTTGCATCTCCACAAATGCCAACATTTTACTTCACATAGGCAGCTGGCTAGTAGCTGCTCTTGGCACATGCTCACCAGTTGAGATTGGTGAAAATGATTGCCTCTTAGTCTTTTAGTTCAGGAGACCATGAAATCTACATGGTAATTCCCATCAACCCTGGCAAAAAAGTCATGCTAGGAATGTTTGGTGGAATGATTTGTATGAAAGATAGACCCCATTCAGAGCTTATCCTCTAAAGACCCATCCTGCACTGCAGATTGCTCCTCTGGCTTTAGAAAGGTCAGCTTGTAGCTTGGAGAGGGGGGAATGGTACAAGAAGGAATTGGCATGTGTGCTCACACATTTTACAAGTGTCCTGTCACATTTTTGTAAAGGCTCTCTAAACATTGACGGGTGATCTATGGGAACTAGGGTTGCCAGGTCCCCAATGGCCACTGGTAGGGGGTGGGGACTAGGGTTGCCAGCTCCAGGTTGGGAAACTCCTGGAGATTTGGGGATGGAGCCTGGAGAGGACAAGAACCTCAGGGGGATGCAATGCCAGAGCATCCACCCTCCAAAGCATCCATTTTCTCCAGGGGAACTGATCTCTGTAGTTTGGAGATGAGCTAAATTCTGGGGGATCCCTAGGCCCCACCTGGAGGCTGGTATCCCTAACAGAAACTCTCACAAAATGTGAACAGTTTCAAGTTGACCACATGAGTTTTCACCTTGTCTTTTACTGCTGTTCTGAAAAAGTTTCTGAAGTGTCAGACACAGGATCACATACTGCAGATGGTCCCAGATGAACACACTTTCCCACCTTGACTGAGTTATTATGTGTTATGTACCAAGGAAGACCGTACATGTGGTCGGGCCAACACGTGGCCATGCGAACAGGTTGAGCTTCGCATCCAAAGACAATAGAAGCGAAGGATCTGAGAACTCGCCAATCGGCCAGACCGGATCCTAAAAGGAACCAATAGGGAAAGTTGTTTATAAATAAACCTATCACGTGTGTGTGTGTATATTGGGTGTGGTTAAGAACTGGAATATAAGTGGGCCATGGGCCACACTAGTTATCTCAAGTTCTCCTGTGCTGTAATAAAGTATGAGCTGAAATCACTGCGCTGTGGATTAAAGCTGTAGTTAGCCATTGAAATGAAGGATTTAATTTTAAGTAAGAAGGATTGAAATATGAAGGCTTTCATTTGTAGCACTACCTCTCAACTTGCTGTTTATTTATTTATTTAGATTTCTACCCCACCCTCCCCACAAGCGGGCTCAGGGCAGCTAACAAACAAGGGCACCAAGTGCCAATGCATAAAACCAGATAAAAATGGAATAAATTACCCCAAAATTACATACAGTGCTCAATGTTGTTACTCTCACATTAACCAAGATGGGGATCAATAGATGTTACCTCATCCCTGTACAGGCAGGATGTGCATCCCTGTTTGGTTCTAATGTTGCCTTCAAAGATGCACAGGGTTTACAGAGTCCATGCTTTCATATGGCACCAATCTTGGATTATTCCTCCATTTCATCCCTGTACAAGATCCTTTGCACTCATAGGCAAATGTATGAGAATTCACTATTGTTCAGGGGAAGACTAATTTGGGTAGTACAGATGCAGTTCATAATGCTACGCAGAAATCTTCAGCGAGGGACAGAAAATCTGCTGAGTATCCTTTATTTCCATTGGTGAGGAATGAACCAAGCCCTTGTGTCATGTCAGCAGCCCCCTTCTTGTGCCAGCCAAACTGATGATTTGCAGGTAATCCAAAACTGAACCCCTGCTTGTATGTTACAGTGAACACATGCACATCCTGCCTGCACATCCATATTTCTGTTTGTAAGGAAGAGGCAACACACTTTCACTTTACAAATGAAGCTGGAGAGCAGTACTTGGGTAAATGTGGGACTTTTCTCACATGGTCAGCTGCACATGCATTTACTGTAGCATGAGAGTTACTCTCCCTGCTCATACAAATAACAATCAAGTGTACAATGTACACAGATTGTACATGTGTTCACTGTAACGTATGTCCACAATATGCTTAGAAGTGAGAAACTCTGTTTAGGCTGGCACTGTTGGTCCTGGAAATACATGTAAGGAACACTATGGAAAGACAACACACGATAACCTAGATACACAAAAAGTGGAAAATTAAACAGAAATAAGCACAATGCAAGGCATACCACAGACTGTATATGAATATTTATGGTGTTTTGATTCATGTGGATTGCTCGTTGCTTGTTATGTTTTATATATTATTCAGAATTCTTTCCTGTTTTGTTTTGAAGTATTGCTACCTGCCTTGAACCTTCAAGATGAGGTGGGTTAAAAATTCAAGTGAACACATTTTAGGAAGAGAATGAATGCAAATTTGTGTGCACAGAATTGCACTAACACTGTTCAATAAGACCAAAACTAGACTAGTTCACAACTTCATAGGAAAGACAGGCATGGACTGAATGTAAAAATACACTAATACAGATAGAACTAGCATAACAAACATGTTCACTGGCATGTATGAGCATGGATGTAAACAAAACCACATGCATGTGACTAGTACATGTATATTTTCCTTTAACATTTGCATGCATTGTTAAAAGGCAAACGTATAGCACTCACAGGCGTATGTAATATGACTTGCACACAGTAACTCATTCTTACAGGCATGTACATGCTTATAAATAGCTGTCTTGGCATTTGATTGACATGTGTACCTTTCTTACACCAAGTTAGATCACTGGGCCTTCAAGCCCTGTGCTGTCGGCTGTGGCCATCAGCAATTCTCCAAGTTGTCTCAAGCATGGATCTTTCCCTTCCCTGCTCCCTAGTGCCCTTTTGGGTGGAGATCAAAAAGGGATCACACTTGGATGATTATCTATGTAAAACTTGTGTGGTGATACTAAACTATGAACATATGAAGCTGCCTTATACTGAGTCAGACCACTGACTACTCTGAGTGGCAGCAGCTCTCCAAGGTCTCAGGTGGAGGTCGTTCACATCACCTGGGACCTAGTCCTCTTTGTTGGACCTGCTAGAGATTGAATCTGGGACCCTCTGTGTGGAAAGCAGATGCTGTACCATTGCGCCTCAGCCCCCTACACAGTCTCCTCTACAGTTATGTTAAAAGCATTGTTAAGTGCAAGTACAAATGTGAACTAATGCAGTTTGTTTCATGTGCTTCAGCAGCCTCTTGAGCTTCCATATGAAGCAGGAGTGATTTCAGTGGAGTTTGAGGATATAACTGTGCAGCACAAGAAGAAAAGGCTACCACACACATACCTTTGACACTTCAGAATCTGCTTGTGTCTCTCCTCCTTCAGAAATAGCTATGGGAATGCACTATGGGCAAGAATCTCTATGCAGACACTTAGATTTGAGTCCAGTAGCACTTTGGGCTGTGGTGGCTCAGAGGTTAAAACACTGAGCTGCAGACTGAAAGGTCTGTAGTTCAGCAGTTTGAGACCCGGGTGCCGCGTGACGGAGTGAGCTCCTGTCTCTGGCCCCAGCTCCTGCCAGCCTAGCAGCTTGAAAGCAAGAAACTGCAAGTAGATCAATAGGTACTGCTTTGGTGGGAAGGTAACAGCATTCTGTGCACCTCGGCATTTAGTCATTGCCGGCCACATGACCATGGAAATATTTTTGGACAGCGCTGGTTCTTTGGCTTGGAAACAGAGATAAGCACCACCCCCAGAGTTGTATTCGACTGGCTTTCAAGCAAGGGAAACCTTTACCTTTAAAACCTTTACCTAGCACTTTAGAGACCAACCAGATTTGGGGAGGTATAAGCTTTCAAGAGTTGAATGACCCGTTGTCAGAAGATCTTGTTGGTCTCTAAGGTGCTACTGGACTCGAATCAAGTTGTTCTACTGCAGACCTGGAGAAATCTGCTTGTTGTTGTTGTTGTTCAGTCGCACAGTCGAGTCCAACTCTTCGCAACCCCATGGACCACATCACACCAGGCACTCCTGTTCTGCATTGTCCTTCGGAGTTTGCACAACTTCATGTTCATTGCATCAATAACACTGTCTAACCATCTCATCCTTTGCCGTCCCCTTCTTCTTTTATCTTCAATCTTTCCCAGCACCAGGGTCTTCTCCAGTGAATGCTCCCTTTTCATTTGGTGGCCAAAGTATTTGAACTTCAGCTTCAGTATCTGGCCTTCCAGGGAACAGTCAGGGTTGATTTCTTTTGGGATTGACTGATTTGATCTCCTTGCAGTGCAAGGGACTCTCAAGAGATCCAGCACCATATTTTGAAGGCATCTATTCTTCGGTGCTCAGCCTTCCTGATGGTCCAACTCTTGCAGCAGCCATACATTACTACTGGGAATTCCATCACTTTGACTATGAAGACTTTTGTTGGCAGTGTAATGTCTCTGTTTTTTATTATGCTGTCTAGGTTTGCCATTGCTTTCCTCCCAAGGAGCAGGCATCTTTTAATTTCATAGCTGCAGTCACCATCTGCAGTGATCTTGGATCCCAGGAACGTGAAGTCTGTTGCTGCTTCCATGACTTCCTCTTCTGTTTGCCAAGGAGTAATGGGGTCGGCTGCCGTGCTCTTAGTGTTTTTGATGTTGAGTTTCAAGCCAACTTTTGCACTTTTCCACTGGAGAAGGAAATGGCAACCCATTCCAGTATCTTTGCCAAGGAAACCTCATGGACAGTAACAAAAGCTGAGAGGAATCTGCAACCTCCTCCATTTTCCATGCATGTAGAAAGCCTTAAGCCTTTAGTGGAACACTGTGTTATTTTGGCCCTAGTTTTAAGATGTATTCAAGCACTGAAAAGAGCTATATTTAAGCACTAAAAAGCAGCCTTTAGCCAATGATAAACAGTAATCCTAGTGGAAATCTATTCTAAAGAGATATCAGCTGTCTTTGGGAGAAGGTTATCTGACTTGTGAGTTCTGTGGAAGTCAACAGGTAGTGGTCCCAGTCTTGTGTTCTTAACACAATTTGTGTTCCAAAAAATCAGGGTGGTTGAGCCTTTTGCACTGTCAGGTTGTCAGAGTTACCTTTGTAGAATCAGCTAATCATTTTCCTTTTCATGTCAAGCATTGGCTAGCCAGCAATGACAGCCATCAGCAAAGCGCCTGATTGCAGCTTCATCCTTGCTTCTGGGAATTCATATTCAGTGGCATTAAACCTCTGCTACCATTGCTAGGAGGCATCCTGTTGGCCACAGTTTGAAACAGGATTCTGGCCTCGATGGACCCCTGGTCTGATCCAGCAGGGCTCTTCTTATGAAGGGAACATGAGACAGTGTCATTACGAGGATGCCTTGGGCCTCTGCTGTTATTTATATATGCTTGTGCCCTGCCTTACTATGAATGCCCTGGGAGGGTTGCAAAGATGTGCTAAAAAGACAAAGTACCCATCTTCTCAGCGTCTGACACCAGCCTCCCAATGAGAACCACCCTTCTCCTGTTTGTTCACAATCAAGATTCAGGAGAGGTGCTTATTTCCCTTAACTATTCTCAAAATCGCATCACAGCATCTTGTGCAGGAAAGGCAGCTGTATTATTCCCCATAAGGAAGCTGAGCTCATGCTCTGTGCGCACAGATTCCAGAGCAGACCAAATGATTAATGGGATGTGTCACTTGCAGCCTAGACGTGCTCTGGCGGGGCTGTTGGACTCTTCACTCGTGCTGATCAGGTATTAGGAACACCAAGCTGGGAAAACAGGTGTTTTTCCCCCATTAGAAATTGCTGGGCAGGGCTGTGTCAGCCTGTTGGGTCCAGAGGGAGTCACTGGAAGCCCTATACCCACCTCTATCTAATCTTTAATTGTGTTCAAAGGTGGCTCATGATCCATTATGAATCCACACTGCATCTTGCATGGCTTGGAGCCATGCAGACAAGTAGGTAGTCTTAGGCACTGATGCCAAAACAAATGCAGTGCAAGTCCTGAAGCTGTGAAAATAGAAGTGGCAGATTGTAGACATGGAGTAGTAGCTACACCAGTTTGGTGTAGTGGTTAGGAATGCGACTCTAATCTGGGAGAACCGGGTTTGATTCCCCACTCCTCCACATGCAGCTGCTGATGTGACCTTGGATCAGTCATAAGTCCTTTCAGAGCTGTTCTCTCAAGGGCAGTTCTCAAGAGAGCTCTCTCAGCGCCACCTACCTCACAGGGTATCTGTTGTGGGGAGGGGAAGGAAAAGGGATTGTAAGCCACTCTGAGACTTCTTTGGGTAATGAAGGGCAGGGTATAAATCCAATCTCTTCTTCTTTTCCACTTGCCTGGCAGTAGTGAGTAGCAATGGATAGATCAAAGTTCTTTTGGATATTCCAAATGGCAACCAATGTTAACACTGGTTATGCTTGCCATGGCTTCCTTGCAGCAGTGATTGAGATTGGGAAGGTTTCCATTGGGAATTTTACTAAACAATATGATAGGGTTTGGGAGGGGATGCTCCTACTTCAGCCTTAGTTAGTTCATCCTACTGTCCTGTCCAGATGTGAGCCCTGGACTCAACCCCCCCACCACCGTGGCCCCAGAGCTAGGATACTTACCTGACCTATGGCCTTCCTAGGGAAGGAAAGGGGCCAGGGAACAAGCTGCCTGCCTAAGGCAGATAAGAGAATCTATGGGAGCCAGCCAGCACATGATTGAAGAGGGACACCTGGACCAGGGAAACAGGTGAGGCAGGACTAGACCCAGGTGTAGGGACCATTGGGTGAAAGGGAAGGGGGGGGTAGTTGGCTCCTCAAGGACAGAGGCTGAGAGAGCAAGGCCTGCGAGGGAAATAAAAGGCAGGCTTTACAGGCAGGCCAGGGAGGAAGGAAGCAGCCCAGTGCCAGAGAGGGAGGCAGAGTGCTGTTCCAGATGAGGAAATGAGGGGCCTGCAGTGCTCATCTGGCTTCCTCCTAGTTTTGAGGCCTGAGGAGCTCCAGTGTGGAAGGCATGATGGCAGAGAGGGGGGAGAGTGACTTTGCAGAAGGGAGTGCTCACACATCCCTCCTCTTTTTGTTACAGGATCAAGCTATTCATAGTGCAGCCCTACACAGACTGAAGCAATTCTTCATAGGATTGCACTGAAAGTTAGTGACAGTGCAATTCAAAGCAGAGTTGCACCCTTCTAGTGTGACACAGATAGTGTGTGTACAAGCACTGGTTCAAGGTGTTCATGAATGAGACCTATGAACACTCCAGGGGAGGGGAAATATTATCCCCCTAGTCCCCACCCCCCGGCTTTGCCTGTGCATCTCCCTTCCTGTAGGGGCTGTGAGGGGGAGGTAAGTGGAGAGAGCACAGGGAGAAGGACCAGCAGGGGAATGAGATCCCCCACCCAGAGGCTCTTTGTGGGTTTCCCTGCTTGTCACCTTTATTTCAGAGAATCATAGAATGTTAGAGTTGGAAGGGACCTCGCTTGTCTGCATCTCTACTTTAAAAAACTGGCTTAGCAATGAGTATTCCTTTAACATCTTGTGCTGCGAAGGCAGAAGCAAAAAGAATTCATTCGGCTCTATGCATTTAGCTGTGTTTCTTGGTTAAGAGCTGTCTGTGTTTAAATAAAGCATCTTCTTTGGGATTAGCTTGGCCCCCATCACTTGCTTCAGTTAAGTGAAATCCAATGAAAAAGGAACCCAGCTGAGAGTTCATTGCCCAGCTGCAGGTATACTCAATACAGCTAATTCTTCATGCTAGTGTAAACCTTAGTGGTATTAATAGTCTAAGGAGGCTATAAGCAGCTAGGAGGGAGCCCTGTTCTTGCTTCTAGCTTAGTGTCTCTGTTTCATTTTATATCCCAGGAAGCAGATGAACTCAGAGACTAAGAAGACTGAGTACACACAGGGGGAAGAAAAGAACTGGGAGTGGGTGGGGAGACGATCTCCCTCATCTGCGTCAGCAGTGAACAAAATATAACACTCTTCTCAACTAGAGGCTGTTGGAATATGCAACAGGAGAGCTGCTGAGTTATCCAGAAAATGAAAGGATTTTGCCTAGTCTAGGAGGCAGCAAATCAATAAGTCTTGGGGTTATGCATCCACCTGAAGCTTCATTTTGTGGGCAGTTATCATGTCCATGAACGACAGTAAAGAAATGGCATGGGATTTTTTGGGTAACTTCCTTTTTGCCATTTGATTCACACACCTACTGCCCAGATATAAAACTGGACAACTGAACTCTGTAGGATGTTCTCCTTATACAAGGATTGGGGTTTTTTTTCTCTGAGAGGATATTAAACCCCATGACAAGACCTAGCTATCACATATGTTTTAAGAGCTTGCTCCAGCCTTCACCATCCTGCACCCAAGACTTGTTTGTATCAAGGCTTTACAATTCTGAGGGTCCGTGTACACTGCAACTCTCCTGGAAACCTGTCCTATTTATAGATTTTCTCGAAGATGATGATGATGATGATGATGATGGTGACTAGCACTCATTTCCAGATCAAGAGATCATCATGTTTTCCCACTTGGAATAGTACAGAATATGTGCCTATTTGTATTTTCAAAGAGCTCTCAGATCCATGGATGAAGAGAGTTGTGTGTAAGACTGAAAAAAATGTGATACATGCCAATATTGCTGTGCCAAGTAGGAATCCCATAAGAATGAACAGAAACCTTTGTCACCTTAAAGGCAGTGGGTTGGATCCTTCTGTTGCATTCTATCAGTCCCACGAAGACCTCCACCATTCTGCTGATGCAAGACATTCTTGGGTTGACACAATGCAATGTGTTGGGTCAGCAGAAGGTGCCTTGCACTGGATGAATGTGCTGGCATCAACAACAAAATGGTAGGACCAGTCAAGTATATTGTGCTATGAAGATCTTCCCTAGGAAAGGCCAGATACCAATCCATTGGCTAGTCCTCAAGGCACCACTGTACTTTTTACAGTTTTCTGTTAACATAGTCAACATTATTCTTCTGGAATTGGCCAGTGGGAGACATGGTGATTGTAATCCTATTTCTAAGGATGAGTTAACTTTTTATACAAAATTGTCTGTCTGGTGGGGTTTAAATCCAGCCTCTCCACTAAGTACAATATTCTGGCCACTCTTCTGTGAAGCTCTATATAGAAACAATGTACTGCTAACCTCTTGTAAGGAAGGCTGTACAAGTAAGTAATGTATAGAAGTCCCGTTACTTTAAAGCCATGAAATCAAATCAGATATGCATGAGAATTACTGACCATGCTCCTGCTGTACCAGTTTTATAGAAGGACAATGGTAGTCCTTAATAGGTGCTATCTATTAATAGCTTTTCCTACCCAGGGAAACGTGGTGCTCTGTAGTTCAAGAGATTGCTGGGTTAAACAATTTTGCTGTATGGTCCAGACCATTATTATATAAGCATCATGCATGTACATGCTATAATAAGAAGCCTTGCCTGTAGCATCAAATGAGGGCTAGATACAATGATTGCCTGTGCTTAATTGTAGGCTCTGGTTTTGTAAAAGTCCAAGGTGTGCTTGTACAAAGGCTTTATTTTTGCTGCCAAGTATTAGTTCATATCTCTGCAACTGAAATTGAATAGCTGAGGTACAAAACTCTGGAGCTGAAAAGGACAGGGGTGAAAGTATCCCGCTGATGACGCTGCTAGAATGAAAGGCCAACCTCTCCTGGCCTCAAATGCCAGAGTATAGATATAGATAGATAGATGTAATACAACAAGCTTTGGGGATAAAAGGTGGCAGGGTCTGCTTTGATCATGCAAAAAGATCATGAGGGATAAAATCCATGTGGGACAAGGGCTGTAGTAAAGAGGATAATTTGATGATGCTGAATGGAAAAGCAGTTTGGACCCAATAGAATACAAGAATTGTCCTTCCATACAGAACAGAAGGTCCGTACGTTAAGTGATTAAAAAGTTTGATAATTTGATCACAGGATCAGTCATGTACAATGTAAAAAAACCCAACAAAATGAAAAATCCTACAGGTCTCAGATTTCCAGTTTCTTGGGAATGAATATTGTATTAGTTTAACTTGAATATACTCATGATGCTGCTCTGACATGTGCTTAGTTGTGGTATTGTGTTCAGGAACTATTTGTAAATATAAGCCATATTTCAAGGTTTATAGCACGTACGATTTTTTGGTGAGTATTTTGTATTTGTGTGTGTGCGCTTGTGGGCCTGGAAGTCATGTTGACTTCTGGTGACCTCTAGTGGGCAGGCCCATAGCTACAATGGGGTATCTCGGGGCTAGGCCCCCAGACACTGGCAAGGCCCCACAACTTCCCATCCATCCCAGGGTCCCCAAGAGGTGGCTGGTCTAGGGAAGGAGCCAGGTATTCCTTTAATTCGATTAACCAGTGCCCCCTAAAGAAATTTAAATGCCCCCCAACTTAAAAAATCCTGGCTACAGGCCTGCTAGTGGGACTAGGGCATTTCAGAGCGGTGGCTTGATATTACTTGCCTCTGCGTCCTGTCCCTGGGATTCCTTGGAGGTCACCCTTCCAAGTACTTGCCAGGATCAGCCCTGCTGAGCTTCTGAGATCTGATGAGATCAGGCTTGCCTGGGCTATCCAGGTTAGGTCAAGCACGTACAAATTTTTGAATTGCCTGTTAATGCTTACATTAGATTTACAGTGCCACCTTAACCCAAGTAACTCCCTGCTAAACCTGTTGACTTCAATGGCCTTAGAAGATGTAACCCCACTTAGGATGGCACTATTAATGTCCAGCATTTGGTAAATGATTATATTAATGTTTTAATACTTGTTTAATGAAATGCTTTAATGGTCATATGTAAGTGTTGACAGTCCCTTACTCCCTTTGTGAATTTCAAAAATGCAGAGATTCATTATCAGTTAATGTTACCAACCATCTAAACATTAATGTCAAGTTTACCGGTATATCTGCACTAATAAGGAAGGTAATATATACGTAAGTTCATGAGATGTCCCTACAAATGCCAGTGTTCGCGTGTGAATGTTCTCATTCATTAAGTGTTGGTTGTTTGCAACCAACCATGTATACAAAGTGGTTTGAACATTCACAAAGCATTTTGCCACCCTCCTTAGGGAAGTTGGAAACCTTCTTTCAGTCCAAGGAGTTGTCCTACAACAACTCTTCAGAGAGCCATTTAAATTGGAGGATGTCTCCACAGCATGGAGGAAGGAAGCTTTGCTGAGTGTAGTGGTATGCCATCATATTAATGCTATCAATGATGCTGAGAACTTCATTACATTCTTCATTTGATTAATATATTTCTAATATTTGGATATTGTAGTAGCTTTAGTGATAATCCTTGCATTGCATTGTATGGTGCCTCAAGCAGATGCAGACACAAAAAGTACTTGTACCTGATAACCAGAACCTGACAATATGCTGTCCAAAATGGGCCAACTTCTAACTGAACAACAGTAATGTTAGAGAATGAGGTGTACCTCCATTACATCTTTTACTTCAGAATTAAATAAGGGCAATTCCTCCCCCCCATGTAATTTGATAATGGCAGCTGATCTTGGTAAAAGCTAATTTGTCTGAATAGTCAGAGGTGGGGGGATATCCAGAATATTCAGTTATTCAGACACGTGGATAGATGAGGATGCTATTTAGATGGGACCACACTGTTCTGAAAATGCATACTTGGTGTATAGGGTGCATTTGGACAAGTAGGACATTTAGATAACAGAGGGACTGATCATTGATCTTCTGCTCTAATTGGCCATCAGTTTCAGTTAGCATCAAGACGCTGTGAAGAGCCCGAGCAGCCTTGGGCATTATCATGAAGACGGGCGCCACAGAACAATGGATGACCAGCATTATGAAAATTGTGTCTCCCAACAAACTGATACAGCAAAACCCACAAACAGTGCTTGATACTGCAAGGATGTTTCCCCCCTCCCTTAAAAAGGTGTATGTGTCTGCCAATTCACAAATAGGATCTCCTTGCAAACAGTGGGCCAAATAGATGATAAAAGTGTAGACCCCAAAGAAATCAAAGGTCTTTGCCTGAATAGGAGTGGCAAGTGAGAAACACACACACAATTACATTTTGTCCTTCAAATTTAGTTCATTGGGAAGAGATTACGATGACTGTGTGAAAGCCCTTCAAGGTGCATTTTCCAAGACAACGAGGACATCTAGTGTCAGACTGCCTAACTGCACATGGGCGTTGCCCAAGGGAATAGGTAAATGTGAGAAGTCTGAAGCCAATGTTTCCTCCTGTACTCGACCTAACTTGAAGTGAAATGCATACTAGCCACTTGCCAAGTGTGGCACCTTCTCATTTTCTCCCTCTGCATATTCAGTTGATTGAAAAGAGGCTCTTAAAGCCATCTGATTAGAGTTCCCCCCACCTTTTATTAAGTCTAGGATCATAATTGTGTAGTGCAGGTGAGACTTTGAGTGTCCCAGCTTGCCAAGGCTTCCTATTGGCAAGAGTCTTGACACTTTATTTTTCTCTTGTTTATTTTGCTTAATGGTTGTCAATATAATGCACATTATATAAATAGGAGGGGGGAAACATTTCTTATTGTTTTGCAACTATTCACTAGTCTCTTTTTGACTTTTACTGTTCTAATAGAATAGATATGTTGTAACAGTTGGAGCCTTTGCATGTTTTACTTAAATGTGAACCCCAAAGAACTCAATTGCCTTTCTCCTAATTCTGCATGTAGGCTTGTTCTAGGAAACTACCTTCTTCTATGTTTTTTTTAAAAAGACAAAAGTCACCCTGCATTTAGTGGGCTTTTCTCCTGAGTAATTGTGCAGCATAAACTGCTAAAGACAGTTTGCAGTTCTATAACCTGAGAGGAAGTCCCTTGAACTTCATGGAACAGACTTTGAGCAAGCTGCAATCCTGTCCACAGATACTTGAGAGTCAGCCTCCACGGGACTGATTTCTGCATAAATGTGCATGCAATTGGACTGAAGCCTTACACACATTTAGGGTGGGAGGAAGTCCCATTACAGTCAGTGAACTTCCTCCCAGTGTTACTTAGGTGCAACAGACTGTATAATGTAAGAACCTTGGCTTGGAGTAAGACCCACTGAACTCAGTGGGGCTTATTTCAGAAGAATACGGACTTGGGCAGCCAGTCTCCAAACTCAGCCCAGGTCTTTCATAGATGCAGGGGTCATTTTGTAGAAAAAGCACTGCAGGAGCTCATTAGCATAAGGTATGCTAATAAGCTAGTAGGCTATTAGCATAATAGCTCATTAGCATATGCCATGCCCCCTGACATCACCAGAAGTTATGTCAGAAGGGGAAGCAAAAGGGGGGGAGGAAGGCATCTTCAAAAGCCTCCCCTTCCCTTCCCCAGCCGGCCTGTGGGGAGGGGGGAAGCGAAGAGAGAAGGGGTTTAAATTTCTCACTAGAGTTGGGCCACAGAAGTAGGAAAGAGGGAAGGAAAGAGAGAGAATAAAGAGAAGGAAAGAGAAGGAAAGGGGATGAAAAGAGGGAAGGAAAGAGGTAAAGAAAAAGAGGGAAAGGAGAAAAGGAGAGAATGAAAGGAGGGAAAGAGAGAAGAGAAGAAGGAGGGAAAGAGAAAAAAGAGAGAACAAAAGGAGGAAAGAGAAAAAGGAGAGAACAAAAGGAGGGAAAGAAAGGAAAGGAGGGACAGAAAGAGGGGACAGAAAGAGGGCAAAGAGATGGGGAGAGGGAGGAAGGCTCTCCCACCCCCCCATCAAGCCCCCCCCACCACCCCTGTGGATCCCTCACTTACCGTGATGGGCCTCCTCGAGCCTCCCTGGGGCCACAGCGCTCCAGCACGGGCCCTGCGGAGCAGCAGCGGGCCTCCTTGAGCCTCCCTGGGGCTGCAACACTCCAGCACAGATCCTGGGGGGTGGTGATGGGCCTCCTCGAGCCTCCCCAGGGCTGCAGCACTCCAACACAGGCCTGGGGGCTGCAACAGGCCTCCTTGAGCCTCCCCACAGCCGCAGCACTCCAGCGTGGGCCCCGGGAGGCCAGTGAGGAGCCTCCCCCAGGCCACAGCGCTTGGGGGCAGGGAGCTTGCCGCCACCTCCCTTTGTGCCGGGGCCTGGGCTGCCGGAGCTGTGCTCCGGTGCACTCCGGCCCCAAAAGACCCTGCATAGATGTATAAGGTTTGGCTGCTTAGGTGTGTGGGGAGTGACTGAGTGTACATCAGGCATTTGCAGTGAGTGACTGGCTTGTGCCATTGCTGATGCAACATCAGCCCAGATGAGACAATTCAGCTTCTCTCTCTCTTTCTCTTTCTGCTCACGAGTATGATATCTACATGGAGCACTCCTGTGCAAGACTGATTCTGTTATTAACAGAACAGCCCTTGACATTCTAGAGGCAGCTGTGAGCAGTAGAGATCTGATGGCATCAAGGAGTGCTGAATGTGCGAAATGGCCATTTGTCTGCCCTAACCGTCCCAGTTCAGAAAGCTTACCTTTGAGGATGTGTGTGGGCGCAGAGGCAAATACGTGTGTGTGTAAGGGGAGAAGCAGTGTTGGATTAAAATGGCAAATCAGTGTGCCACAGAGTAGGAACTAAAGTTCACAGTGCTAAGGATGTCAGTCAGTCAGCATCTCCTACATGATTTCTCTGTGGCATTGAAGGAAGAATATGATTCTCCTATACCATGCTGATTATGCTGGAGAAAAGGTCTTCATTTCAGCGTCTTTGAATGGTGAGCTTTCTGGTCTTGCCCTTCATGGTGTGAGAAGGATGAAGCTGCTCCTTTGTTGCAGGATAGACTCCTGTGGCCTTCTTGCAACTGTGGATACATTTGAACTACTGACGACTACCCACCATGAGTCCTTTTCTTGCAGATTCCAAATACAGCATTAACAGCATTGGTAAAGAATGCCTCTTCTTTTTTCTCCAAGCATGTTGGCAATGTAGGACTGCATACATTTACATACAGATTTTGTATGGAGGGTCACTTTCTAGTTATTGAGCTTGGGATGTCTTAAGCGAAAAAAAATTGTGGTGTGGGACAGCTGAATGATACCCAAGACATTTAAGAAAATGGAGTCAATGCATGTCCTTTTTGTGCACAAGATTCTGCCTTGATAATACTATGATATTTCTTAAGGAGAGCACAGCTGTAATGTATCAGTATATCTAATAGTAAATCTGGTCCCATCTGTGGATACTTAACTCTGTGGACTGGGACCATGTACAGACTACAGACTTTTTTGTATACGTGGGGGAACCCCCCAGGTTTGCAGAAAAATTGGAGGCCTGAGGGAAAATGGAAGGGTGTGTGAAATTGCCTAAAATAGAGGAGTGTTTGTGCATGCACATACAATGCACCTCTGTTGGACTTGCCTCCATCATTGCCTCCCTCTTTCTCCCTCATCCTCTGAGGATGAAAATGCCACTCGCCACAATGTTGGCATCAGCAGGGTTGGGCATAGAAGAGGCAGCATCCCAATTCTCTCTCCTCCTTCCCCAGCAGGACTGCATCAAGTGGAAATGCCGACAGAGGCAGCAACAAGAGCATCCTCTTTGAGGAGGGCAGTGAACAGAATGGCAAGAGGGGTGACCAGGCAAAGTAGCAAGGAGGGGAAGACAGAATGGCAGGAAAAGCGGGTGGGTGAGCAGAAAGGCAAGCAGGGGGATGGGTGGGCAGAATGGAAGGAGAAGTGTGGTTGGGCAGAAATGGGGAGTGGGGTGGGTGGGCAGGATGGCGAGATGTGGTAGGCAGATGGTGAGGAGAGAGTGGTTGGCACATTGGTGAGGGAGGGATGGGTGGGTAAGCAGAGGGATGGGGAGCAGAGATCAGATTGGGGAAAGGTGGGGCAGCAGGAGGACAAGGGGGTGATGGGGAACAGTGTTGGGAGTAGAGAAGGAAGAGGAGGAGGAGAAGGAGGCTGTGGAAAATGGGAGGAGGAGGTGACAAGGAGAGGAAACGGTAGACAAAAGGGGCTGAGGGTGTCAGAAGTCAGAGGCAGGGACCAGTGAGGGAATATGTTGGCCCTCCAGAGGAACTGGTTGGCCACTGTGTGAGACAGGATGCTGGACTAGATGGATCTGATCCAGCAGGACTCTTCTTATGTTCTTAATTTTCCTGTGAGCTTTTCATGAGTCCACACTTGTGTATATATCTAATTCTCAACATCTTAACATACTTAAATCCAGAGACTGGGGCCATGGATAGACAAGGCAGATCTTTCCACAGACCTGAAGAAAAGGTCCAGGTTTGCAGAAAAATCTGAAATCAGAGGTGGTAACCCACCCCCCAATGATAAGAGGAGTACCTGCAGCTTTAAGAAACAGATGCCCTGGCAACCACAGCAGTATCCAAGTCTTGGATTTGTGTCAGGAGAAGGCAGGAGTTTGGAAGGGGTCCTTTCCAGGGCTGTTCTGGCCTCTGAGGGTAAAGTCATCTGGGCCAGGCCCAGCAGCAGCCAGTAGTTAACTAGCTACCATGCAGTTTGCATGACTCACCTAGACCTGGCTGCTTGCTACTGTTCAACAGGAGCCACCCCATGAAAACCAGTGTTTCAGACTAGGATTCAGGGGACACAAGTTCAGATCCCCACTCTGCTGTGGAAGCTTACTGGGTGACCATGGGCCAGTAACACACTCTCAGGCTAACATACCTCACAAGGTTGTTGAGAGGATAAAAGAGAGGAAATAATGATGTAAGCTGCTTTGGTTTCCCTTTGTGGAGAAAAGCAGGGGAGAGAGAGAAAATAATAATAATAATAATAATAAATGTAGCAAAAAATGAGGGTCAGATAAAAGGTGGTGGTTGTGAAAGAAGCGAGGAACCAGGGAAAAGGCAAATATACAGGGGGGCAGCAAGGAAGGAAATAGGAAATAGTGTGGGAAGGGAAATGGGTAGGCTTGCCGGCCCCCAGGTCCAGGTGGTGGATTCCCCAATTTCAAGGTTTCTCCCTGCCACAGGCCAGCGAGCTGGTGGGGGAAACCCCATCCCTAAACAGGGACATCGCCGTGCAACATCCCCAATGCGATGACATCATCCGGAAGTGACATCACGTCAGGAGCATCAAATGGGGATGCTCTGGTATTTGGGCAAACTCTATGGTTTGAGGGTGAAAAAACATAAGAGTTTCACCCAAACACCAGAGTGTCCCCCTGTGCAATGTCTCCAACACAATGATGTCACTTCTGGGTGATGTCATTATGTCAGGGATGTTGTGCAGTGTTCTTGCCCACCCCTGGAATGCAACAAGGGGACCTGGCAACTCTAGAAATGGAGAGGAAAGTTAGGTGCCCCGTGCAAGTGCTTGCCTGGCAGCCAGTACTGAGCAGAGTTCTCCTAAGGAGAGGCTGCTAACAGGAGGGAAAGCTGGAGACAGGGGAACAGGTAACAGTAGGTTGGATGGTGGGTGGGAAGAAGAGAAGGAAGCAGGAAAGATGTAGAGACTATGATGGTTTTCTGTGAAGGACAAGAAGAAATAGTGGCAGACAGACAAATAAGATGTCTATTGTAAGTCTGTTCCTCCCCCATCAATATATCGAATTCTCAGCATGGCCCCATCTGCAGATACTTAAATCCTGGAGACTGGAGCCATAAAAATACAGCAGACATCTTTCTACAAATCTGAGGAAACACCTAGGCTTGCAGGAAAAAACTGAAATCTAAAAATAATTACTTTGGGAGGTTAACCTCTCCCAAATAATACAAACAGCATCTCTAGCTTTAAAAAAGTGCCTTCTCACTGGTAGTTGTGGGGGCTGCTAGGCAACCACAACAGTATTTCCAGACTTCAAGCCTTGATTTCTGTCAGTAAAATGCAAGAGGGAGTCAGGGCCCTTTCCAGGGCTGTTTCAGCCTTTGAAGGAGGACTTATCCGGGCCAGGCATGGCAGCAGCCATGAGGTGACTTGATACCATGAAACTTGCATGACTCACTCAGGACTGGCTAGTTGCTACTGTTCAACAGTAGTTATCCCATGAAAGCCAGTGAGGTACAGTGGTTAGCGTTTCAGAAGAGGTTCTGGGCAACCCACGTTCCAATACCCACTCTGCCATGGAAACTCACTAGGTGACTTTGGGCCAGTCTAGGGTTGCCAACCCTGGGTTGGAAAATACCTGGAGACTTTGGGGGTAGGGTTTGGGGAGGGGAGGGACCTCAGCATGCTACAGTGTCATAGAGTCCACCCTTCAAAGCAACCATTTTCTCCAGGAGAGCAGATCTGTCAGCTGGAGATCAGTTGTAAAAGCAGGAGATCTCCAGCCACCACCTGGAGGCTGGTAACCCTAGACCAGTCACACAATCTCAACCTAACCTATTTCACAGGGTTGTTATAAGGATAAAATGGAGGGATGCTTGTAAATTGCTTTGGATCTTCATGATGAGAAAGGTAAGGTATAAATCATGTAAATAGTAAAGCTGGATACAGGGCAGATAAAGGTAGTTTGGCTGGTGAATGGGAAAGAGAGAAGGAAGCAGGAGAAGGGAACAGTAATGGCCTTCAGGGAAGGGAAAGAGGAAATATTGGGCAGGAGAAAATGAGATATGTCCTGCAAATGTTTGTGGGTCTCCCACTTGTCAATATATCAAATTCTCAACATGGCCCCATCTATGGATAGGCTAGAGAGAAATAAAGAAATTTGGAGGAACCTCCAGGTTTGCAGAAAAATCCAAAAAGCATAAAACAACAAGGGGGGGGAGTTAAATCCACCCCAAACAGAGGAATGTTGTCTGCAATGAACCTGTGTTGGCCTACCTCATCAATGGAGGCCCATTCCTGCCAGACACCACCGCCACAGAAATGTGGGGAGGGTGGGGAGGGGAATGGAAACTGCTGCCCCCAACTGCATGAGGTACAGATGGTGGAATGCAGGCCAGCAAGGTAGGTGGGTGGGAAGACCAGGAGGCTCCACTGCCCCTTTCCCACCTCTATCGGGATGCCATCCTCCAAGTGGAACCTGGGGATCCCCCAGAATTGCAGCTCATCTCCAGACTACAGAGATCAGTCCCCTTGAGAAAATGAATGCTTTTGAGGTTGGATTCTGTGGCATTGTACCCCACTGAGGTCCCTGTCCTCCCCAGGCTCCAATCCCAAATCTCCAGGAGTTTCCCAACCTGCATCTGGCAACACTACTCCCCATCCCCTGCTGGTGGCCAGGGAGGCTCTGTGTGAGCCATAGAGGGGTGGTGATGCAGCCAGATGGGTGGAGGTCCAGTGGAAGGATCCACAGCCTCCCCCTCCACCACCATTTGTGCTCTAGAGGCAATGCAGGTGGGTAAAGAAGGAGCAGAACCTGGCAAAAGGGGGGCTTAGTGAGCCAGCAGAGGGAGGAAGGATGGAATTCCACCCCTGCCAGTCTAATTGCTCTCTGCTTGGTTGGTACAGAATCTTGCAGGCAGGATGTTGACTGGAGTGGGTCATAGGGACCAGTCTTGCCTCATTTACACTAGCGCCCATTTTGTTTCCTGGCCCAATTCAGGGTCCTGGTGCTGACATTTAAAGCCCTATGCAGTCTGGGACCAGCATAACTTAAGGACTGCCAACTCCCATATGATCCTACTTGACCACTACAGTCATGCTCTGGTGCCTCCTCCTCATGAGGTTAGGTGGCAACCTAAGAGAGGGCCTCCTCAATGAAGATTTTTTTTGTTCAGTGTTCCATCAGGGACCCCTTCTTCCTGCCTTGTGTTTTAATTGCTGTGTCTGTGTTTTTAGTTTGGGTTGCAAGCCCTTGGCTGTCCACCCCTGGAACGTTTCAAAGGACAGGGACTGTACACATTGGCGTAGTGAGATGCCTTGGCATCAGTATGGGGTTCTTAACGAAAAGTGATGTCCTGATGCTGCACAGCAATTCTAGGAATTCCCCAAGCTTTGTGTGGTTTTTACCATATTTCTGCAATCCTGAGACCATCGCATAATGCTGGTTCCCCCATCCTTCTGATCCTGCTGTTCCACTGAGCGGCAGCAGCAGGAGCCTGGAATCCAGGGCAACCCTAATTATTTAGTTTTACTTTCAATTGGACTCATGATTTGTTTTGGCAGTGCTCTGTTTTTAATTGTTAGCTGTGTGCAGTGGCCCTGTTTGAACAGTAAAGCTGCATATACATTTTTGTAAATAAAATAAATTTAGTGTCTGTGCAAATATAGTTTCACGTGCACATTATATCTGGTACACTGTATAACAATAACAAGTTTTTAGAAAACTTCACACAGGATATTTTCACATCTGTTGCCCTTGGTGTGTGATGTCAGGCAGGCATGGAATACCAGTGATTGTTATTCAGAGGTGCTGTCCTAGCATGGAGTCCCATATGGCTTCCATCCAGTCCTTAGAGCATCCTTAGGAGCGTCTTTCTGAAGTTTGCATTATTTCCTGGATTGATGTATAGCATTTTCCCTTGTCCTTGACAGGTTGTTTATAAGAATAATGACATCCGTCTGGAGCTGTCTCGCTTGGCAAGGATTGGTGACACAAAGATGAAAATCTATGGAGACGTGAAGTTCACATGTGAGAATGTGGCTACACTGGACCCCATCAACTTTGAGACACCTGAGGCCTACATTAGCCTGCCAAAATGGAACACTAAGCGAATGGGTTCCATCTCCTTTGACTTCCTCACCACAGAGCCAAATGGCCTCATACTCTTCACTCATGGCAAACCCCAGGAAAGAAAGGACTCCAGGAGCCAGAAGAATACCAAAGTGGATTTCTTTGCAGTGGAACTCTTGGATGGGAACCTCTACCTTCTCCTCGACATGGGCTCCGGAACTGTCAAAGTGAAGGCCACTCAGAGGAAAGCGAATGATGGAGAATGGTACCACGTTGATATCCAGAGAGATGGCAGATCAGGTAAGGAGTCCAGATCTCTGGCAATAGTAGAGCCTTCTTTTACTCTATAGTGTAACACAGAAGCTTTAACAGTATTGTACAGCAAACACCCTGTCCCATGTCATCTAGGATATAATGGGATTTTGTTTAATTCAGAAACTGGATATAACATAAGCTGGTGGTTTTAAAACCACTTTTGGTCATCCTGCCAGCATAAAAACAAGTGGACTTTAAAAAAAGGGCTAGCCCAACAAGCATGAAATCAATGGCTAAGCATCCATGAATACCCTCTGTCACATGCACAGACATACAAATGCGAGAGATTTCATTAGCATTACTGAAACATGCAGAATTTGGGGTTCAATGAGCCCGGGCCTTTCTGTTTTTCTATACTATGTTGGTTTTGCTGTAACTGACTTTGGTTTCTTGGTTCAGAGGTCCCATAAGCCTTCACTCTTTTGCTGACAGCCTAGGCATAAATACTAAAGCCTTGTCCTGTTAATGTACCTTTGCCTGAATTCACATTCCACGGCCTGCCAAGTGCCGGGCTCCAAAGCCTAAACATATCTGTCTAAGTCTTTTTGACATCACCATTAATAAAATTTATCTAGGCTAAAGGTCATACTAGCAAAGGTCCATCTTATCAACCTCAGATGGGCTGGTATTTGGTGAATTTGGTGTATTTTTAATTGACTCCTCCCTTGATTCTTATTGACTGAAAAGAGAATAAAAAGAATGCTTTGGGCTTTGCTTGGAGTTGTTTGGCCAGCCCAACACCCCACCTAGGCTTGAGTTATATTTTGGTCCACAGTCCAGGAATTCCTTGTTCTTTCTGAAGTGTATACTGTATCAGGTATTGGGCTTTTTCTATATGCTATTGGGTATTGATATTGACTATATGCTATTCAGTTTTACTTGTGTATGGTCTTAGCGTTAATAAATGCTTTTAATTTAAGGCAACTGTTCTCACTGTGTATCTCTCCCACCAGAGGCCTGAGTTCCTTAGCCAGACTCCACCCCCCCCATAGAAAAGAACCCTAATGGGGTTGGGGATCCCTGGAGGTATCCTGGACCCCTAAAATTCCCCTGCAATTTTTTTTCAATTTCTCTGAAGATTCTGTGGGTGTGTAGATACTCACACATCACTGGTCTTACGTTCTGACGGAATAAATTTATGATCACTTTACAATTAGACTCCTTTCTGCAGGGAGTATAAAATATAATATTGTACATAATTAATGTCAGGGATCTTAAGGCAGGACGCAGAGGAAAGGGTGTCACTCTTTTCCTCCAGGGCTGAAGACTTTGTTTTGTTTGGTGCTCCCTCAATGATCCCACCTTTGTGCCTTGTTTTAATTTGCTGTAGTTTTGCTTTATATATGTATTTTTAGCTTTGGTTTTTGATTGGTTCTGTGATGTATTTTTATTATGCTATGATGTATATTTATTATGCTATGCCTTGATAGCTCTGCTCAGGTAGAAAGGCAGGATATAATTATTATAAATAAATCAATAATCAATCAATTAATCTGTCAATATTGGCCTAGCCCCCTGGGTCGAACCTCATTGCTGCCTTGCTCAAGTGGTTGTCATGCCATCTACTGTGAGTCTTCAAGGTCCTTCAAGGTCCCATCCTGCTACTTGAGGTACTTTACCTAGAAGGCTAAACCTGAGGGGCTTCTGCATGTAAAGCATGCACTGTACCCCTGAGCTATGGTCCTGAGCTTTCTCTAGTTTTCTTTGTGACACACTGTAATCCAGATCATTACAGCATGCATTCTTCTCTGATACAGACTAATATTCAAACAATATTTGAATGATTAAAATCTTTGGGGCAATTGTACACCAATGTGTAGTGGTTGTATCAGTAATTGTGTAATTACACAGAGGTGTGCCAGGGTCTAAGTCATCATGAAATGTAGACTGGTGCAGTCATAGCATGAGCTCATGTAGTGGACAAGAAACTCCAGCAACAGGGCTGCTCTGCACCACGCCTTTCTTGATTGAAGAGATACAGTTCGTCCTTCTTCCCAAATCTTCCTGCACCAAACTGCCAGACTGAAGTAAAAATAGCCTTTTGAAGTTCCTGCATCATCACAGAGGACTGGTTTGAATGTCCTTCATATGTCTTCTAGTCTATCAACTTTATGATTCTGTGAATACGCTGTCTGACAGGTTTGGTAGAGGGCAGTAAAGCCCTGTAGGACAAGCTCTCTCTGTCACGGTTTTATCTCCTCTGAACTCCTTGTTCTGTAACAAAGCCTTCACCTTTCACCAGGATTCAAACCACAAAGAAACATGACTTGTGTTACATTTGGGACCACTGGTTGATATGATTTCTTCTTCCTTCAGGTACCATATCAGTGAACAGCAGACGGACACCATTCACTGCTAGTGGAGAAAGTGAAATCCTAGATCTAGAAGGGGACATGTACCTGGGAGGTCTGCCTGAAAATCGGGCAGGCCTCGTGCTTCCTACTGAACTCTGGACAGCCATGCTGAACTATGGCTACGTGGGCTGCATCCGAGACCTCTTCATTGATGGGAGGAGCAAGAACATCCGGCAGCTGGCAGAGCAGCAGAATGCTGCTGGGGTCAAATCTTCCTGCTCACGGCTGAACACCAAGCACTGTGACAGCTACCCCTGTAAAAACAATGCTGTCTGTAAGGATGGCTGGAACCGCTTCATTTGTGACTGTACTGGTACCGGCTACTGGGGGAGAACATGTGAGCGGGGTAAGTCCAATTTCTTGAGAGATCTTATGTACCGAGTTGCACTTTATGGCTCCCCCACTCCCATCCAGCCTCAGTCAACTTATGGTGACCTCCTAGGGTATTCAAAGCAAAAGACATTCAGAGGTGGTCTGCCATTGCCTGCCTCTGTGTAGCAGCTCTGGTGTTCCTTTGTGGTCTCCCAGCCAAACACTGATCAGGGCTGACCCTGCTTAGCTTCCAAGATCTGACAAGATTGGGCTAGCCTGGGCATTAGTTTAGCTCAAATGTTCCTGTGAACTGTGGCTCTTGGCAACTTATCCCAGTAGCCATTCTATAAAATGTTTATGTACGATGGAGCATACTGGCTATGCATGCAGCTCCCCAAAATCCCACTCAAGGCATATGCTTGGAGCTGGGATTCCCTTTATGTGTTCTAATCTTCCCCAGGGGGGAGTATTATGAGATTTGCCCATACACAAATATAAGTTGTGGGTACTCAAATAACCACTGTATCAGTTCATGTCCTGTTCACCAATTGTGAATCAGGAGGCACTTTTTCAAATAAATTGTTCAGTAGGTTGCATCAGCTATTCCTTCCTAACAGTATAGTATCTTGCAGTTGGCTTTTTCTGCATGTGCATTGTCCCAGAGCCCCATCCTTGGTGCACCACTGCTCCACTGAGCAGGCAGTTGTTTAAATAGACAGTCAAAGCAATCAGAAACCAGTCATAAATAAATCCCATAATTTTTAACCGTACCATTTGGTGCTCATCTAAGTACTACTTAGTGATGTTAAATGACTGCCAATTTGTTTGGATAGGCAGAATTTTCATGCATTGTAGCTTTCATGGCTAAGTTCATGGCTATGCATGCAGAATTTCTGGCTAGAGACTGTGTGAACCTTCTGAGGAATAGGCAATTCAGAACCTGTAGACCATGAAGCAAACCTGGAAGGACAGTTTTTGAGTGTAAATGGCTTTTTGAACATGACTTTTTGTGCTATGTGCTGAGTGTATATTCCTTGCTTTAAGATATATGTACAATATCATGTTTGAATAAGGAAGGACATTCCAATGGAAGACTAATTTAAGTTGGAAAAATAATCCTTAGGAAGGGCAGGATCCATCTCACTGTAATCAATGTGCTATTTACCATTCATGGATCTACCAACGCATGTCACATCTTTCTTAGAGACATCTTGATCTGACCTTAGACCTATACATGGATGTCTAGAGATGTTAAAGCTTGGACAGGTGTGCTTGGTGGGCAGAATGGGAAGTAGGTTTGCAACCACCAGGAGGGTTGGGGACAGGTCATGGCTGGGGGTGGGGGTGATACTGGCATGACAAAAGAGTTTCCAGTGGTTCCTAGAGCTACCTTCCACCACTTCTGGGGCAACAGTAATGACACTGTCAGTTTGGAGAAGCAGTGGGTAATAGGAGCTTGAGGAAAGGTATGTCTTACCCTTGCAGGAGGCTTGACAGACCTAAGAGGAAGGCATATTCATGGTGCTGTACCATAAACAGGGAGAAGAGTGATGAACGCATGATCTGATATGAGCCATTGTGGGAAAGTTATTTTCTGTTTGAAGAAAATCCTTGTTTCTCACACTAAATCTGAAAGTAAAGATTAGATTGAAAATAATAGGTTCTAGTCATGGATTACTGTATAGATGTGTTAATTTTTCATAAATTGGGAACTTTTGATGCAGGGAATGTGCTTATTTACAGTAGTCTCAAACAATTCTATGACAGTGTTTGTAAAGTATGCAGGGATTGTTTTAATGTAGTCTCTAGGATGGAAGACAAAGTATACTTTGTACCTTTCTAAGTATAGTTCCTCTAATAACCCAGATCTCTGTTTGGGTGTATAGGCCAAATTAATCAAGGTAGGCTTGAGCCAAGGGCAAACCTATAAGAGACTGAGCTTTGCTGGGTACAGTGGATGTCACACCACCATTTCCTCATTGTCTGTTCTGACTGTTCACTTAAAGGTGTCTGATTGGGGATATATGAGGCACAATAATTGCAGGTGCAGGCAGCCAAGACACATCCATTCTTGACCAAATGAGAAGAAGCTTAGTAAATGCAAGACATTTGATCTATACACTGTTCAAATTCCAGACGGTCCCATTAATTGTCATCCCCATATTGTGCTTGGTGCCGTGCTCAGAATGAACTGAGAGTTTAAAACACACACACACACACAATCAAACCAAACAGGTGGCACAAGGCCTTTTTAATGAAGAAAACAGAATTTTCCAATTTCCTTTTTTTCTGTGGCAAATTTATTGGTAATATTGAGATCGGGATCTTTCTGAACCATAGGCAGAATCCTAGGTTGCTCTTTCTCTTTCTCTATCCCGCTCCCCCCCTTATATCTTCATAGTGTGGTACAAAGACAAAACAAAAAGACGCAACTATTTAAGTTAATTCTGTCTTTTTCTCAGGATATAGTGTGGTATTATGGGAACCACCCTGGCCTAGTGGGTTGACATTTTCAGTCCATCAGTCCAACTGGTAGGCTGCTGTTTTTAAGACAATCTTGCAGGAAGGACAAAGAATGACTGAGTGAGAGGCAGCGCTGACCATCTCAGCCTTCCTGTTGCTATGGTGCTGCTACAGACTGCCTCTTTTGCTTCTGTGAGAGCTACTGAACCTTCCCAGCCTGTTCAACTAAGTAATAGTACTATTGCACTTTGAGCAGGGGAAGCTGAAAGTGGATTTCACTGCCACAGGAGGTGGTGGCAGCCACAAGCATGGATGGGAATTGGATAAATATATGGAGCAGAGGTCCATCAGTGGCTATTAGGTTTAGATAGGAACTCTCAGTCTGGGGCAAGTGATGCCTTGTGTATTTTTAGTATTTTAAGTGTATTTTTGGTGCTTGGGGGGGGCAACAGTGGGAGGGCTTCTAGTGTCCTGGCCCCACTGCTGGACCTCCTGATGGCACCTGGTATTTTTGGCCACCATGTGACAGAGTGTTGGACTGGATGGGCCCACTGGCCTGATCCAACATTGGCTTCTCTTATGTTCTTATGACCTGGGTTTAGGGAAAGGCAAAAGAGAATATGCCTTCATGATGCTTGCCAGGTTAGCATCTCTTTCTGTTATTTTTGTCTGCAGGTATCAAAGCTGTGTGTGGACCTTGCTAAGAGGCAAATGGGCAGGCTTACAACTGGAGGCCAAGTTCTGACAGGCTGAAGACTGTTAGTCTGGTGCCACAGAGGGTTGGTTAGGTGCTTTCCCTCAGCAATCAGTTATTCAATCCAAAGCAAGGCAGCTGTGGTGGGATGTTTATATGAATGCTCCTCTGACCAGCAGCCCAAGTGGTGCAGGGGACCACTGACTGATAGATAGCTCTCAGTGTAAACTGAGTGGAACCCAACTCTCTGTTTTGTTGATGATCTAGCCCAATCCAGAGGGAAAAGCTACTAAGAGACTGTTTTGCCATATTTCTTTAGAGTGTGATCTAGATAGACAGGTTGATACCCACATAATGTGGAATGTTCCCTATCAAGAGCTGTCCCCCAGCTTTCCTGCAATATTGTATTAACTGCTGGACCTCCTGATGGCACCTGGTATATTTTGGCCGCTGTGTGACAGAGTGTTGGACTAGATGGGCCATTGGCCTGATTCAACATTGGCTTCTCTTATGTTCTTATTATCATTTACAGTTTCCCTTCCAAGAATCTTTGGAATTATAGTTAAGTGAAGGTACTGAGAATTTTATAAGAGAATCCTCATTTATTCATATAACTACAGTCCCTGAGGATTTCCTGAGGTTTAACCCTGTAATATACATCCTCCAATAAAATAAGATGGAGTAAAGAATTCAGGAAATCCTGATCAGAACACAGAATAGATTAATAAATCACGTAGATAAAATATTACTCCATACCATTCTTCTTAGTCATGTGAAGCTTCCAATATTTGTTAAAGCTAAATATTTAGGTAACAGTTCCGCTCCCAGATGTTTATTCTTGTTCCACTGAAGTCAAGATGTTTATGCAACCATAAGTGGCCATGGAAATATAGCCTAAGGGATTAACCACTAGGCAGACCGCTTTGAACATTTCAGTAACTTTAAGTTCTTTGAAGAACAGTTGCCATGGCAGTCTGAGTATATTATTAAAAAAAATACAGGGGTGGAAAATGGTCAGTAAAATCAGTAAAAGTCAGTTTTTTCATCTTGGTCAGTAATTTGTCAGTTTTTTAAAAAATTGGTCAGTAAAGTCAGTATTTCTTTGATGTTTGTGAATGCAGTTTGTGTTCTTCTGTTTTCATTACTGCATTTTGGGGGAAATACGATGACTTCCCAGTGAGAAGACAGATTGTTTTCAATTTAGTCATGAAGTACTTTAAGGACTTTGTTCTTAAGAGTAAAAGTGATTTGGTGAAATCTTCCACAAAGTATAGAAACATAATTAACCTCTTAAAACATGAGACAATGAAAGTAGAGGTGACGGATATTGTGGGTTTCAACATGGCACTGCTCATGCTAGAAGGAGTTGAGAAAGCAATGGAAGAAGAGGACAAGGTGGGGAAATGCTTGTGGATGCAGTGCAGAAAACTGTTGCAAAATGAAAGAGTTTGTGAATAACTTTATTTATTTATTTATTCAATTTATACCCCACCCTTCCCGCCGGAGTGGGCTCAGGGCAGCTTACAAAGAGGCAGCCTACAAAAACATATAGGTAACAAATTATATACAATCTTGAAACAAATAATAAAGCTCTACATTATCATAAAGTGCTACTAACTGATTGGCTCCTTATAACAATGCTTACAAAAGGTGGAACCAATACTAGTGTTGTAATCAGATGATCTATATTGGTGGTTGATTTGTCTTGGTCTCTATATTTAGGCAACAGCACAGGCTGTTGGTAGTAAGCTAAGGACTAGGACACTGTCACTTCTCACTTATTTGATGTTATTTGGTGCAGCTCCTTAGTCGAAGGCCTGATGGAAGAACTCTATCTTGCAGGCCCTGCAGAACTGTAAAAGGTTCTGAGGGCCCTGATCTCTTCTGGGAGCTCATTCCACCAGTACGGACCCACCACTGAGAAGGCCCTGGCCCTGGTTGTGGCCAGCCTGGCATCTTTACGACCTGGGAGGTCAATCAATTTAGTGACCCTGAGCGCAGTGCTCTCTGGGGAACATGTGGGGAAAGGCGTTCCCTCAGGTATGTGGGTCCCTGACCATAAAGGGCTTTAAAGGTAAGTACCAGCACCTTGAAGCAAATTCGGTATGCTAACAGCAGCCAGTGCAGTGCTTTCAGGAAGGCCCATCAGAAGCCTGGCTGCAACATTTTGCACTAGCCAGGACAGCTTGAGGATACGGATCCTACTTCCTATCTTTGATGGGGCACCATTGGTGCCAGCACCAGAGGTTAGAAGCTTGGGAGTGCTCCTGGATGCCTCACTAACAATGGAGGCCCAGGTAGCAGCCACTGCCAAATCAGCCTCTTACCATCTCTGGCTGATTAGGCAGTTGGTTCCCTTCCTCAAATGCAGTGACTTGGCAACAGTGATCCATGTGATTGTCACCTCAAGATTGGACTACTGTAATGCTCTCTACATGGGGACCTCCATCTTCATCAGATTCAATTTTAGTTGGCTCACTCTGAGCCAACCAGCCACAGCTTGCAACGCCCGGTCCAGATCTTCCGGTGTAGAGTCAGACTGGCTGCCCAACAACTGATAGAGCTGGGTGTCATCTGCATACTGGTGACATCCCAGCCCATGCCTCCGGGCAATCCTGGCAAGGGGTCACATGTAGATGTTAAATAACATTGGGGACAATACCACCCCATGGGGCACTCCACAAATCAGTGCCTTTGGGATAGCTGTTCCCCTAGTGCTACCCTATGTCCCTGATCCTGAAGGAAGGAAGCCAGCCATTGCAAAGCAGGCCCCTGGACTCCAGTGTTGGCAAGGTGGTGGATCAGTAACTGATGGTTGACCATGTCGAATGCTTTTGACAGGTCCAACAGCAACATTACTGCCAATCTGCCCTGATCCAAATGCCTCCGGAGGTCATCTGTGAGGGCGACCAGTGCCAATTCCATGGCCTGGGTGGAAACTGGACTGGAAAGTGTCATCCAAATGGAATGGAAGTGTCATCCAAAAAGCTCTGTAGCTGAATTGCCATGGCAAAGGCCTCAGAGCCAGTGTCCAATTCCCTAACATTTGATCTGCCTTGTGGCAGAACAGTCATAGACTGAATTATTCTAAATAATTGGGCTGAGCATGAGCTCACAGATGCAATGTGGCCTCATAATACTCTCAGTGGCTTTGACTGCCATCTCATAGGATCTCATAAACATCCTATAAGATGTTCTTGTGGCTTCATCGCAGGCGCACTGCTACTGTCTTTCTAGCTGTCTTAGCCTTTGCTTCATCAGCCACAACTCCTGGGTAAACCAAGGAGCCAGTCTAGAGTGAGGGTGCAGAGGGCATCAGGGAGTGATCTCATTGATAGCTGCCGAGAGTCAGCTGTGCCAATCCTCCACAAGCTCATCTAGCAAGCTGCCAGGGGGCATCAGATCCCACAGGGCCATTTGAAGCCACATAGGGTCAATTTGGCTCTGTGGGCAAGCTGAAATCTGCTCAGTGCTCAAACAGGGTTGGGGTGAAACATTCAGATGGGCCTTCAGGGCATTATGGTCCAACCATGGCACCACTGAGGCAGTGACCCGGTCCACTGTGACCCCTGCTGTGAAGATCAGATCGAGTGGGTGTCCAGCCCGGTGAGTGGGAGTCGTTACATATTGGGAGAGTCCCAACACCACCACAGATGATACTAGGTCCATTGCCTGAGTGGAGGTCACATCGTCCACATGGACATTGAAATCACACAGGACAATCAGTCTAGGGTGTTCCAATGCCCAGTCCGACACAGCCTCCACCAGGTGATGGCAGGATGCTGGCCGGTTCTTTCTTCATCAAAAAACCAAAGATAAAGTAAAAACAAAGACAAGTCTTACCTTATGGTAATTATGTTTTGTTGTAATAATTATTACTTTATGTTTGGTTTTTAATGTTTTTGCTATTTTGCTGTTTTATTATCTGCAGTATGTGATTATTTTTCAAAGGGAATCTTTTTTTGCCTTACATTTTGTACAATAATGAAAGCATTGCCCTCTATACTTAAAAAAATCAATAAAAAGGTGTGGAATCCTTTTATCTGGGTCACATCTAACTATGGGGCTGGCTATGGGGATGGTGGAGGCCAGATAATAATAATTTTTAATGAAGTCCTAGTTTTACATTTAAAACACTAGCTTATCAGTAGGCTGACATTAAATTGTTCAATAATTTGTCAGTTTTTTGTCAGTATTTGGTCAGTTTTTTTGGAATTTTGGTCAGTAGAATCAGTATTTTTGATCCTCTGACTAGTTTCTACCGCTGTGATAACTCCACTTCAGGGCATGCACAGTAGCAAGCTCACATGCATTCAGTAACAAAAAGCTGATTCATTAAGCAATAGCTACAGAATTACCTTTCTCTGTCAGACCAACAAGGTCCATGTAGCCCATCTGTTTCCAAGAGTGGTCTGCCAAATGCTTTTGGAAGCACACAAGAGGGGCAACAAGGTGATGGCTGTCCTCCACTGCATGTGTCCAATCTGATATTACAAATGTACTGTCTCTGTTAGGATGATAATGAATTAGCTATGGATAGTAGTCATGAATCTGTCCCCTGTGGATTTGCTTAATTCCATTTTAAAAATGCAATCTCAATCACCTAAACTCAAGATGAATTATGTAATTCACTATTCATTGTATGAAGTAGTATTTTCTTTAGTCTGTCCTGAACTTATCTGAAACCAACTCAACTGGATGACCCCAAGTTCTAATATTCTGACAAAAGGAAAAAAAACAACAATACTCTCTTTCTATAAGGTTAATAATTGTATAAACCTCTATCATCATGGCTTCCTTTTCCCTCAAAGTTACAATTTTTTTTGTATTTCCTTTTAGTGAAGGTGTTCCAGCCCCTTAAGCATTTTGGTTGCCCACTTCTATTCTTTTCCCACTCTTTGAGATACTTATCAAAATGGGGCTACCAGGAGAGAAAACATTATTATAAATGTGGCTATACCAGTTTCATATTATTGCCATGGTATTTCTTGCTATATTTTCAGTCCATTTTCCTAAGAAGTCCTAACACTGGATTTTCCTTTCAGTTACCGGTATATGCTGAAGTGATGTTTTAAATTAGGTTTCTACCACATCTTCTGTCTTGAGTAGCCGCAGCCAATTCAGCGATAGGATGAGAAAATTTCCCCCAGTTCACTGATTGATGCATCTTACGTCTCCCAAAGATCGAAATACACAAAATGCTTCAACTCTGTGACTGAAACATCAGAAGTGTGATTTAGCCCATTGCACAGCATTCATGCGTTCATGGGGGAGTGATATATATTATTTAGAGAAAATTGATTGGAGCCATGGCACCAGGGAAGGTGAGCTTAATACTTCCCCTTGCACCATTTTCCTCCAGGCTGTTTTAAGCCTTAGCAGACAAAAATACTAGCCCAATACAAATGTTTATTTTTATCCTCTTCCAGAGAAGGGAGTGGTTCTTGATCTTGGGAATGGTGCATGGTGGGTGAAAAACAGGTAAACTCTCTCTTCTGTACATCAGCTACAATGAGTACCCATTCCATGTGTTCCTTCTGCCCTCCCTCCCGAAACTCCAGGATCACATTTTGGTTAGCCTCAGGGCTTTTTTAAAAAAAGAAGTGTCAGAAATCTCAAGAGGGAAACGAAATTTTCAATCTGTATACTGAAAAGTCATGAACTTTTAAACATTTTAAAAAGAATTTTGTCAAGGAGGTTCTGGAACTCCATTTCGGCATGTTCACCTGGAAAAAAGCCCTGGTTAGCTCTGAATTGCAGTTTAACTAAGAAAAATTATTTTAAAAATCCCCCTAATTTTAGAAAGGCAGCATGTTCCATTGGCTGGAGTTTTTAGGTTCTTCGTCTCTCTTGTTTCTCCATGTAATTGTATGCACTGTATGTTTCAAGATTCTTTTCCCCCAAGGTTTTACTGATGCACAATTATCCTGGTCAAATACCACACAAAAACAGCCTTTTTACTATTGTATGTACAATCAGAATACTTTTTAAAAGGTGTTTTATCAATATATTAATGTGAATCAGGAATGTAGAGGGGAGCACAAATGAGTGGATGGCTGAGGCATGCTGTGTGCAAGCTGCTCCGTACAAGATTTGGAAAGAAAAGGTGGAACAATGGATAATTCCCAGTATATCAGTTCCACTTTGGAAGCAAGATCCAGTAATCTAAGTCCCATATCCAGGGAAAAATTAGCATGAGTAGTATTTTAGAAACATCCCTGTTCATAGTCTACTGCTTGTTGTTTACTTTTTGGCTTAACTATGCAAATGTTCCAAACTGTGCAAAACTTCAAATAGCCAAGGACAAAATAAATTATGTAAACTGAGGAATCATGTGGGTAAAATAGTACAGCCACTTACTAGACTTTTTTTTTTTTTGCTGAAAAGAAGCACAGCTGCTGCTTATTGGTGGTGGTGGGAAATGAAGTTTGTGGTTGGATGGTATCATTGTTAAGCCTGAGAATAGGAAACCTCTTCCAAACATTCCCAAGGAACAAAAACCTTCTCTTTTTCTACATAGTGATTTGCTGTCTCTATGAAATACTTTGTAGCTTTGGCTTCTGTGCAACGAAAGGGAGTTGCATGGTACGGGTGGAACCTTTATGATGTTTTATTAAGCAGAACATGCAAGAATTTGGCTGATTCTCCTTAAAGTGATAACCCTTTTCATCTTGGTCATACCACACAGGCTAGAGGTAGGAACTGTAGGGTTGCCAAGTGGAAATTACCTGAAAGTGGGGGGAGTCCTGTCTCCGGCTGGGAGTCTTCTAGTGCGTGCGCTTTGGGCGCCCCCTACGGTGATGCCACCTGGAAGTGACATCATCACGTCGGGCACGTTGGGGGTGGGGCCACAATCATTCGAGGGGGAACCATAGAGTTTTCACTCGAATGATAGAGCTACCCCGGGTAACGTGCCTGATGTGATGACATCACCTCCAGGTGGCATCTTCACACCACACACATCACACACTTTGGGGGTGGGGTTTCCCACAGTGGCCCAGTCTGGACCAGTGGGGAATGGGCCTCTCAAGCAGGGGTTTCCCCGCCCCCTGGGAGGACCTGGCAACCCTAAGGAACTGTCATGTTTAACTGCTCATACACATGCCCTTCACATAGGAAACCAGCATAACTAGCCTGTTACTTGCTGTCTTTGTACACAGAGAGAGAGAGATTAGATTTATACCCCGCCCTTCACTTGGAGTCTCAGAGTGGCTTACAAACTCCTTTCCCTTCCCCTCCCCACAACAGACACCCTGTGAGGTAGGCGGGGCTGAGAGAACTCTAACACAAACTGCTCTTTCAGGAACAGCTGTGCCAGAGCTTGTGACTGACCCAAGGTCATATCAGCAGGTGCAAGTGGAGGAGTGAGGAATCAAACCCGGTTCTCCCAGATTAGAGTCTGCACACTTAACCACTACACCAAACTGGCTCTCACACCAAACAGAGTCAGATCTTTGGTATACCAAAGTCAATATTGTTTACACACTGTCTGGCACTAGCTCTCCAGGGTCTTATGCAGAGGTCTTTCACATCACCTACTACTTAATTTTAACGGGAGTTCCCAGGGATTGAACCTGAGACTTTCTGCAAGCAAAGCAGACGCTGTGTCACTGAGCCACAGTCCCTCTGCACCCTGTGTCAGGGTTCTTAGTCCTCTCTCTGACAACTCCTTTTACAGCTATGCCGATATATGTTTCTGTGGAGGATCATTTGATCATGGGGGCCCCTATTCACATCATGCCCCAGATTTAAGCTTGCAACCTCTGTGAGAACTAGTCCCAAACTTTATCTTGTAAATTTTCATTGATACACTGATATCAAAGGGGGCCTAAGTGGGGGTAAACAAATTATAGATGGAGAATTCTTGTTTTTGGAGGGCTAGGGATAGATATGTGTGATATGTTTTGGTTTTTGATGCCACTATTTAAAAAAAAAAAGGGACCTAAATAAAAAACAGCAAGTCTTTATCTACCACACAAAGTGATGTCAATTTTGTTAAGGCAAAATGAAGATGTCTGAGATGCTGTGCAGGGTGACCGAAGGTGAGAGGAGAGGGCTGGTTATACAGACAGATGGGTTCAGAGAGGCATTAAAAGTTCTTCTGACTTTGAGGGAGTAATTAGCATTTTCTATGCCTTTTGCTAAGAGTCTGACAGCAGCTGCAGCATTAGGTGAACACAGTCGCTGAGCTAATGAGAGAACTCTGCAGATGGAGAGAAAGATCTGGCTACTGGAGAACGATGTGCTTCTCTGCTCTGATGCAAAACCAGCTTTCCTGAAAACAAACTCCAGGCACTCAGCAATCTGAAGCATGGAAAGGTGCACTGTATTCAGATTAGTCACATTAACTGATGCATCCGTGTTACAAATGCCAGTCACTGAAGAAGGTGTAAGTTGTTTTGGTTGGTATTCAGGGTCTTATTTATTTAGATATTTATGCTTTGCTTTTCTTCCCAATGGGGATCAAATGTGGCTTTCAGTGTTGTTCTCCCTTCCTCCATGTTTTCCTCACAATAACAACCCTGTGAGGGAAGTTAGGCTGAGCATGTGTGATTAGGTCTAGGTCACTCCCAGTGAGCTTCTATGGGCCCAGGTCTCCCAGATCCTTGCCTGATCCTCTAACCACTACACCATTCTGTGGCTCTCTTCCTTGGCATCTTTTCTTAGGGTTCCCAGATCCTTCCTAGTCCCCGGTGGGGGACTTTGGGGGATCATTTCAGGAGGGGGTGGGGACATCTCCAATGCAATGACATCGTGCCAATGTGACACTGAAAAGTACTGAGGCATCGGGTAGCGTGAAATCAGGTCATACTTTTATTTCAAGATTGGGAACAAGACAAGAAACCATGGCTTGCAGGCCGGCTTATATGCTCCGTGAACCTGCTCCCAGAAACACCCCACCCCACTCAGTGATAGGCTATAGGTCCTGAATGGGAACCTAGCCCTCTGATTGCTGTGGACTAGAATCCATTTGGGCCATTGTTTCCTGGAACGAAGCTTGTGGGTTTCATTTGACCACGTGGAGAGCTCGCCTCGCACGTGGTCGGGTTTCGATACATTACAGACATCATCACATTAGAGACTGGTGCCCTGCCACCACTCACCTGTTTTCCAAGTGGCAGCTGCCATGTGCTCTGGCCGATCAGCTGGAGGAACCTTTAAATCTCACAGGAGGGAAGGGAGGGGGTGGCCACTGTGGGGGTGGGGCTTAGGGGTGGGCTTCCCTGCTGTCCAGCTGGCCAGCAGCGGCAGGAGTCTGACAAACCAAGGGAGCCCCACCTCCACCTGGGGACTGGCATCCCTGTCTTCTCTTCAGCTTCATCCTAAATAGGGTCATTGCATAGATCAGAAAACCCAAGAAGAATGGCAATGGAAACGATGAAGTGTTAAGGATCTATGGTTTGCCCTGATTACCTTTTTTTTTTTTACACAAGCCAATAGATTTTTCATGTCTATTAAGCAGGCAGTAAAATGGTAAAATGCAGTAAATGTGTGTAAAGAATTTTCCTAAATGAATGTGAGCTGAAATGGCTCCTTTTGGGTTGATTTTCAGGAGAGTTAATAACTGCCTAAAATTTGTAGTGTCTTTTCCCCACATATGCCCCAAAGAGCACTTTGGTCGGGGTCACAACGTTATCTGGTGACCCCAGGCCCTAAGAAGGCCAGGCTGGCTGCAACAAGGGCCAGGTCCTTTTCAGTGGCAGCTCCTACCTGGTGGAATGAGCTCCCGGAGGAGATCAGGGCCCTGCGGGACCTTCTACAGTTCCGCAGGGCTTGTAAGATGGAGCACTTCCACCAGGCTTTTGAGTAGGAGCCGCCACTACCACTGCCACCACTGTTCCATTATAGATCAGTACCGCTGGGTATTAACATCTATATCTATGGCCCTAGTCCCCGCCCACTATGCAAGATGTCGGGGAGTTATCCATTTCATTCAGGTTTTTAATCATGCATCTTTGATTGTAATTGTTGTATTTTAATGTTTTATCTTGTTTTATATATTTTATGTATCAGCACTCTGTGCCTTGTTGTGAGCTGCCCTGAGCCCATTCGTGGGGAGGGTGGGGTAGAAATGTAAATAATAAATACATTTTTTGTGGGGGGGTTAATTACATGGGATTCACACACCACTCTGGAACCAGGCACATGGCTATGTATATTCTGTTTTACCAAAAAGACAATTTCTATAATTAGAATTTATCAGGTTAAGCAGGGCTTTTTTTGTAGAAAAAGCCCAGCAAGAACTCATTAGCATAATAGGCTACACCCAACAGCAGGAACTCATTAGCATAATAGGCCACACCCCCGGACAGTACAGCTCATTAGCATGTTAGTCACACCCCATGTTACCAGAAGTGTAGACATCCAGCCACACCCACCTTTTGCTTCTTATTCTGTTTACCTTGTTTGTTGTCAAAACCCAGGGGTTTTTTTGTAGCAGGAACTCCTTTGCATGTTAGGCCACACACCGCTAGTGTAGCCAATCCTAATGAGTTTCTGCTGTTGGATGTGGCCTATTGTGCTAATGAGTTCCTGCTGGGTGTGGCCTACTAGGGAGCCAGCCGGAACTCCGTTCCTGTGTGTTCCTGCCCAAAAATAGCCCTGAAGTTAAGTATATGTTTTCCTAATAGATTCGGCTTCTACAATTCACGTTTGGGAAAACCTTATCCATGCCTCAGTGTTGCCGACTTTGTTGCACTCTTTCCACAAAGGATATTTATTTCAGGGATTTTTTTCTTGTATTAGGATCTGACCTTCTCCATGTGTTCTGCACTTCCTTTGAAAAGGGGTTGTGCGTCCATGTCATCAGGGCTATTTTTGGGCAGGAATGCACAGGAACGGAGTTCCGGCTGGCTCCTGAGTTGCTGCTATTTTGTTAATTATTAAGTGTATTATTGTCTCTGGTGAGCAAGGGCAAGATTATATTAGGCTCCTGGCTTCTCAGGGCCCAGGTCCTAGCTCAAGTGATACAGTCTTGGGCAAATGTGACTTGCAGTGATTTGCCCTTGGGATTATTTTAGTGACTGCATCATGGTTTGGTAATTTTGTTGGAGTGCGTGACTGGCATTTTGACAGCCCTACCACTGGGCACTTTTTGGCACCTTTTAATCTGAGTCAGTATCGTGAATTCTTGAGAACAGGAGGTCCTGACCCACACCCCAAAACAGTCCACTACATTACATAATTGTTTAAGGCTAATGTAGGTCAGTTTACCACTTCCTTGGTCACATGGTATTTTTCTTAATCAGTTGCCCACAATTGCATGATAGTGAGTGTGATTAATTAATTTATTTATTAAAGGCTAGAAAGCAGGCATAGGATTCTTAAGGTGACTTTGAACCTAGGAGTATATGGACTATATGTATCCTGGATAGTTTGCTAAACTACGCAAAGTCCATTCTTGCTCTGTTTACCCACCCGCTCTCCCTTAGCCTTGGCAGCAACCCTTCTTCATTATCTCTTTTCCTGGGGTGCTGTTGGTGAAGGGCAATGCATCCACTGTTGCTTATGTGATAGAAAACAGAGGGCGTCAGCCTTCATTTTGTTATCTGCCAAATACCTTTATTGCAGCATTTTCCTAAAAGCTCTTTAATGACAACACACATCTGCCCATTATGTATGCAATAAACTTTGGTACTATAAAATTACTGAGTAATAAGAAGTGCTACAAAATTATTTACTATGCTGGGTGAGTTGTACGACTTGTACTTTGTCTTTTGTTTGGCTGGAATGATGGATTGTTTTGGGGCTGGTGGTGTCATTTATAAATTAAGGACTAAGTTGAGATAATATGTCTGAGGATGTCTGAGGAATTTTTTAAAGAGTCCAGCCAAGCATCTTTAGGATTTGACCTGAAAATCATCTATGGAGAGAGTGTTAATTTTATCAGTTCACAGGATTTGATATATCCCTGCAAATGTCATCGCTATTGCCTTTGGGTGCAATCTGTTGAATTTAGATCTCAGGAAAAAAATATATGACAAATGGAAGTGGCATATGAGTGAGTGAAATAGAGGACTGGAGTCAGAAGAACTGTGTTAAGTTGGATATGTTTTAGTTCCTGGCACTGGAAGACCATGTGAGTGTACCCAGACTTCTATGTACATCTTCAGATGCTTAGATGTAGCATTTTGCACATTAGCTCTTTTAGTCTGGACTGGTTTGCTCATCCTTCATTAAGTTCCTGTCCTTTAAATTGTGACCCCTGCAGAGTTATTTAATTAATATTTATGTGATTTCTAACTCATGAAAAATGCATAGACACATTTATGAAGGATAGGGATACCTGTGTTTACCAAATCAGAGAATCATGGCATTATTCTACACACTTTACACTGTAACAGATCCTGTTGCTAAAATATATGTGGGGATATTTAATAGGCTGGACATGCCCATTGGAAACAGAATCAAGAATGGGCAGGTGGCCCTTGGGTTTATATGTAGAATTGGAGGTGAGAAATAGTCAATTTTAGGTAACTGAACTAGAGGTGCTGATTTTCAAACTATGGTTCAGTGAATCTGGGAATTCTTTGTAAGTTTATCAGAGGTTCCTTGTACTCACCATCACTTATCTTTTTTTTTCTTTTTGTTCATGTGAATTTTAAGATTTGTCATCCAGAGTTTTCCTAATTTAGGGCATGCCTGTATGCTTCTTTTAAAATCATATCTCTTCCTTCTCCATATCTGACAGTGTGTCTACATTATGGCCTGTGTGCCTGCCACATGGGGCAACTCTTGTATTATAATTTTTTTTGTTCTGCTACATCTCATTAAACTATTCATTCCCGGGTAATTTGGGCATGGTTTCACGTTTGAAGAAGAATTAAAGTAAGGGAAGCTGGTAGAATGGTCAAAACTACACTGAGGTCAATACAGGACTGTCTGTGTCCAGCCAAAAGGCTCTCTAATACATGTTGTCTTGTGTTAAGCTTAATGCTTTTAGTCTGTAATCCTGTTGTTAACCATCCCTGTGACAGATTGTGTGGAGCTAATTGCATAGCAGCGTGGATTATGTCATTTGGAGAAAATAATTTTGTGGTCTTCAGGAGGCTGGGCTTGCATGACAAGGCAGCTCATTGATCTGACAATCCCCAGGAGTGTTTGCCACTTGACAGCCAGAAATGTGAGGTCACTTGTAATGTGAAATGGAAGTCTGACACAACTGCATATTTTATTCAATTTTCCCTTTTTCTTAAGGCAAGATCCCGCCATTCTGTGCCTTCGTGTTAAGCCTTGATCATGTATGCAGTGGGTTTCCTATTCCGCGCAGCAGGGTGGTTGGTATATGGGGAGTGGCAATTTTTAGTTTGGGTGGAAGTAGTAATCTTTCTCATGCAGAATAAAACAATGCATTTCATGTTTCCTGCACCATTATGTTTGTTTCTAGGACTGGATATTGATGATATCCAATCATGGCAAAGATGCTGGTCATTTAGGTATGTGTTCAGCAGCTGTCTCTCTCTGTGTACATAGATGCTGCTGAACTTTGCATCCCAGGAAAAGTCAAGCTAATTTCAAATAGGATCACATTCCAGACCTTTCTTTCTTTCTTTCTTTCTTTCTTTCTTTCTTTCTTTCTTTCTTTCTTTCTTTCTTTCTTTCTTTCTTTCTTTCTTTCTTTCTTTCGAGAGGGAAGACATAGGCAACAGATTCCAGAGTGAGATAATGTGTTCATTTATTAGTGGTTTTTAACAGATGACAGGTCAGGATTTGCTTTCAGATACTGACTAATCTCACACGAAAAACATGGTATTAATTAAAGACTAAACTGTACTGAAAAATTAAGAATAATACTATGTCCATAGGGAAATCTTCTGATTTGTTGTTTTGGAGCCTGGCTACCTGGCTCAGTGTTGAAGAGAGTCAGAGGGAGGGACAGTGAAGGAGAGAATGACTCAGCAAAGGTGTGTGTGTGTGTGGGGGGGGGTGTTTGCCAGTCAGCAAATTTGTATTAAGACCTTGCATCCAATGAGAATTGCACTGGTGGGTTTATCTTTTACACCAATCGTATTGCTAGGTCACTAGTTTAAAAGAATTTTTATTTGGATTTGTATAAACTTGGTGATTTGATGTTCCATCTGCTAGAAGAAGAAGAAGAAGAAGAAGAAGAAGAGATTGGATTTATACCCCGCCCTTCACTGCCCAAAGGCATCTCAGAGCGGCTTACAAACTCCTTTCCCTTCCCCTCCCCTCCCCACAACAGACACCCTATGAGGTAGGTGGGGCTGAGAGAACTTCTGACAGAAACTGTCCTTGAGAGAACAACTCTGCCAGAGCTTGTGACTGACCCAAGGTCACATCAGCTGGTGCAAGTGGAGGAGTGGGGAATCAAGACTGGTTCTCCCAGATAAGAGTCTGCGCACTTAACCACTACACCAAACTGACTGCTAGGCAGACAGGCAACTTTTTTCTTGCACATGCTGGGAATACTGCAAACGGGGGTGGGGTGGGGATAAAGCTAGATGAATTCTCTCAGAATTACAATTTGTTTTCAGACTAGAGAGATGAGTTCCGGGGGAAACAGGAAATTTGGAAGGTGAGCTTTATGGCAAAACATCACTGCTGAGCCACCTCCCCTCCCTAAACTTCACCTTCCTTGGGATCCATCCCCAAATCTTCAGGATTTTCACAACCTACAGTTGGCGATATGGCAATGTAGCCCTGTTGTATGGGATCCTGGACTCCAGAATTTGATTTTAGATCCTAATCATAAATCTTTGAATATCTTATCTACTTGGAGCCTGAAACTAAAGTAGATGTATTGGAGGAAGGGTCCATGAGGAATGGGAGTGAGTAGGGTTGCCAGCCCCCAGGTCTGGGTGGGGGTTCCACAATTTTTTGGAGCTCCAAACCACCCTTGGCCAGCTGGCCAGTGTGGGAGCCCTGCCCCAAACTCCACCCCCAAGATCAACCACTTGCTGGGCCATTCCTCTCTCTCCCCTTCTGCCAGATGTAAAGGGTTTCAGCTGAATGGCAGGGACCACATGGCCCACTGATCAGCTGGAGGTCCCTTTAAATCTATCAGGAGGGAGGGAGAGGGGTGGTCATGGGCCACATGAGCAGTGTGGTGGCCACAGTGTGCGGGGCTGATTTCCCTCAGCCCCACATGCTGCAGCCACACCCTGAGCCAAGCTTGCGGCCACGAGTGCCCCTCTCCCTCCCTCCTGATAGATTTAAAGGGACCTCCACCTGCTTGGCAGGTCACATCGTCCCCGCTGTTCAGCTGAAGCCCTTGAAATCTGGCAGGAGGGGAGTGAGAGGGATGGCAAGGCAGGTGGTCACTCTTGGAGGCGGGTCTTGGGGCATCCCTGCCCACCCACAGAACACCCCCAACAGCCCCCACTGGAGTGACGAGGGGACCTGGCAACCCTAGGTGTGAACAAAGAAGTCAAATCTTGAGTTCTCCCTTCTTTGCAATCTCTGCATCCTGGTATTTGCAACATTTTTCTGGGTAAGAAGAAAAAGGCTTCAAATAACAGAGCGTTTTGAGGTAAGGCAAGGGAGTATGCAAGGTTTACCATGTGCTACATTTAAATAGTGCCCTTGGGCAGGCAAAGGCTATTTAAAGAGACAGTGGCTATCCTCACCTCCCTTTCAAGCCACACAACGAGGCACCCTTCCTCCCAATATTTCTGAGTTAGCACCAGCTGGTCAGAGTTGGGAGCTGAGTAAGAATCCCTCCCTGGCTCAATTGGCCACAAGCAGAAGGGAGACGGGATGTGGCACAGTTCCCTTAAGCACTAAAGAATGCTTGGCAAGGAGGAACATGAGCCATCTGACTACTCGAACTTGGACCCAGGGTGGCCTTGCCAGTAGACAATGCTGTGTGCTTTTCTGTTGGGATGCTGCAGGTTCCTGTGCCTGATGTAAAAATCAAATAAACTTCATCCTTCAATTATTCCATCCAATGATGTTGGCTTATTCCATATCTGTCTGTAATGGGTTATTATTGTGGGGTTCTACAGTTCCTTTGTCTATCTTGGAAATAGCTGTGCATATAAACGACACCAGATTTATGTTTTAAAATGCAGAGGAGATTTGCTGCTTAAACAACATGTCTTGGCAAGTGACCATGAATGCTTGACAGCTCCTTCACATTTCCCAGGGTACTGTAAATAAGCCAGGTAATTAATCCACATTTAGGGAGGATGAATTGCCAATAAAAATGTCATTTAAAAGCCTGACCATCCATCTTTATAGTTTCTGTAATGCAACAGTTGAAATAATTATTTTTGGTCCTGTATTCTTGATTTCATGTACTGTAGACCCAGAAGAGGAGCTTTGACAGTGCAAATAAAGTTGGGATCAGAGCCATTAGTGAGGACACTCTTGTGCTGCTTCCCTGAAAAGCAAACTCCATTGAACTGAGTCAGCAGGCCAGACATCCATGGCTGTATAACTTCTTTGCATTCCTGAACAATACTCGCTGTCTGTCGTCCAGTGTAATTTTTACTTGGGATAGTGATTGCTTAGCAGAGGCTATAATACAATATTGTTGGTTTGTGGCCTGATTAAGAAACACAGAGCTAATATGCCCACTGTAGTTGACTGATAATTCAAATTCTTAAGGATTTCCTCCAAAGGCACTCCACTTGTTTGCAAGATGAAAGACCAGTCTTGAAAAATTCAGGATTAGAAATCAATTTCAGGCTCATTAATCATCAACAGTGGAGTGGGACAGTGAAGTTGGGCCACCACTAGAGAGGATAGGGGTTTAGTTGGAGCTTCCCAGGTATACAGAAAATATATTAATTTGTATGTCTTTTTTTAAAAAAAATAACCCTTCCATCTTATACATCTCACCAAGCACTGAGCATGCTCATTACCTTTCTGGAGTCATGGAATATTGAGGGGGGAAGATGAAACTGACCTGTCTGAATCCCATTCTAGCTGTATCTGAAGTGAGCAGTGACTCACGAAAGCCCATATTCTGCCACATATTTTGTTAGTCTTTAAGTGCTACTGGACTCTTGCTCTTTTCTACTGCTACAGACAGACTAACATGGCTACCCATCTTGAATCCTTATGGTATCTGAAGCAGAACATTAGAGTTACATGGCATAATTCCCTTAATGTGAATCCACTCAGCATACACACACTATAAGCCACAAGCAGGAAGCCACTGGTATCTTAAAGTATCAAGTAATAGATGAGTAGATCAGGCCAGGATTGGTGCCTGAAAACTGCCATTCCTGATTTTTTTGAAAGTTTTATAAACAGTTTGAACAGTGAATGGAAAACTGCCATTCCTAAACCCAATTTCCTCCAGTGCAGACTCACCTATATGGAGTAAGGAGGGAGAGGTAAATAATACCCTCCTACATTGTACCCCCCAGGTTCAGGGTTAGAAGTGCAGCTTCCTACTCACTTATCCCAAACCTCTGAACATCAGTGCACCTGCACTTTCATACTAGACTGCTGTAGTTTGGGATGGGGTGTGCATTTGGTAAAGCTGAACCAAAAAAACTTGAAAAATTCCTTTTTGGTATTTTTCAGGTATTCAGCAAGCTAACGAATACAGAATGCTGAATAAAAGCCAAAACTATCTGGCTTTTATTCGACATTGCCAAATACAGGCTCAGGGGGGTTAAACATCAAAGGGCTGCACTTACCTTCTCTCTCCCACTATTTCTGTCTCCCTCCCTTTGCTCTGCTTTCCATTGCATTGCATTGCAACTTGCAAGGCTGTTGTTGCTGCTGGCTTCAAACTTGAAGCCTAACTACTGGCTTGCTTTCCCAGGGACAGAAAGGGGGAGGAGCACTGGCCAATAAGATTACAGGTAAGGGTGGGCACATTGCTCTTTGGCAATCACAGAAGTTTGCTTTTTTTTGAAATTCTTCTCTGTGTTGTTGTTGTGATGATTCTGTGCTTAAGTTAACATCAGTCCTCCTGTTCAGCTGGCATTTGCCACAATGGCACTGGATTCAGTTGATAGGTAGATTGGCACTGGGTTGTGCTGCTGGGCTCTAGCGCTAGAACATTGCACTGCTTCTGCTGCTGGCCTTGCAATCATGCCCCCTATGCTTCAGAGATTCTCAGATTTGATTTTAGTCCTGTTGGGTTTTGGCACTGCCACAGTGGCACTGGTTCTGGTGGGCACATTGCACTTGTTCTGCTGCCGGCCTTGCAAACATGCTCCTTCACACCACACCTCACTTAGTTTCTACTGCAGAGATTCTCTGGGAGAAACTGCTGGGCTGTTGTTTTATCTGCCTGCCTTTGGAAACAATGGTTGATGGACCATGCCCCCTGGTCCAAACTTTTCTAAACTTTTGGGTTCTTTTGTGGAGAGGCTTCAGAAGTTACAATACAAATTTGGTGCCTCTACCTCAAACCCCCTTTCCCCAGCCCACTGAATACTCCTTAGAAGATTTTGCCATTGACTACAATGGCCCCATAGAATATAATGGAGCCATTTTTTTTTGGTATTCCCAAATATTTCTGGATACCAGTACATTACTGGTATTGGCATTTGAGTATATTCAGGAATACCCCCAAAAGTGATTTCATTATACCCAAATCCAGAAAATACCATTTTTTCCTATGCACACCCCTAGCTTGGGACCAATGAGCCAGAATTCACTTTTTTGCAGGATTACAGTATGGGAGTGGAGGGAGGGACTTTCCCAATTGTTTACTCCTCATATAATGAATTTGGAAATCATGAGAATTATATTTTGGGGTGGGGAAGTAAATTAGTAAAACGTATGGGTCAAAGCAATATTTAAAAGTTCTTTGCTCAGAGATTTGTGCCCTCAAAGGTGGTGGCAGGAGGTCTTCAACTACTCTCGGTAAGCTGACAATACTGGTGTTATGGCTGAGTGAGGACTTGAACCTAGGTCTCCCAGTTCCTAGTCCAACTACAGCTCCCATGCTGATTGTTTTATGTAGGTTTCTGCCAAACAGGCAAATCACAGTTCAAGGGTCTGCTTGAATTCAGAGAAATGGTGTAGCAGAAAGGGTTGACACCCCCTGCATCGTGATCCTGATCTGAATTCCTCCCCCAGCCCATGGCTGATGTTTACCAATAAAAATAATTGGGCAACTCAGACATCTCAGCATCTTGTTAAGCATGGTCCTAAAAGTACAGCATTTTGTGTCGAAGAAAGTGTGTGCATGAAAGAACAAGTGAGTACATATTTAAAGCATTTTTCAGGCGTGTCTTATCAGAACTGAAAATAGTCTAAAATAACCAACATGAGCGGTTTGCTTGCACAAGCAAAGCCTTATGTGGAAGTCAATCAGAAAGCCATTTCACTCATAATTTCATTTTTTAGATGGACACTCATAAGATATAGAACTAAGTTTGAGTTCAGTGGTACCTTTAAGACCAATCAAACTCCTAAGATATGTTAGGGTTGCACCAAAGAATGGAAGGTTGAAGGTGACCAATATATATTTTTGCAAATGTACACAGGGAGCCGTTGACTGGCTGCAGAAAAACAGCTGAAGTAAACCCATATTTGCTGTGAAATATGTTAAGTAACCTTCTCTGTTCTGGCCTTGAGGTGATGTGCTGGTGCTCAGCTCTACAGTCTTCTCTAGGTTAGTTGTGTCAATAGTCTCATTTCAGAACTGGCTCTGCCCCATCTTGGTTCTTGATTGCCCACTCTTTTGCTGCCCTTAGTTTCTGCCGAGGCAAGCAGCTGCCACTGGCATTGATGAAGTGAAATGCCTTGATGGGAAAGTGGCCGGGAAGAAGCAGATTAATTTGTCATGAGACATTATTTCCAATATTTGAATTACCATATTGGCCTTGGAGATGTTATCTGTGAAATGAGTTCACTCTGTGCTTTGCCCCAATCCAGTCCCATTCAATTGAGAAGCAGGCAGCAGTCCAACACTATGCCACATCTCCTCCATCTTGTGAAAAGAAGGATGACTTTGCATTAATGACTCACCCTTAATTTACTCTTCTTCTTCACTATGAAGATATGGGCAGATTGATTGATGGGGTAATCAATTGATGGGGCAGAGCTGTCATCCTATATAGAAAGTGGATGCAAAAGCACAGTTGCCATTGCTGTTTGGAAAGGTCACACCCTGAAGAATGCATTTAATTCAGACTTGCTTAGTTAGACTGGTCCCCCCCCCCCGCCAGTATGTCAATAACTGACGAAGATTTCACCAATGTGTGTGTTAAGCTAGAATGCACAGATGACCAATGGTTGAATGAAAGATATGGACAGCTAGTTTGATTTGCTAGGCTTTTGATTTCATGAGGAACAAGATGAGTCTTCCCAAGAAGGCACCAACGGTAGACAGTAGGGGCTCGAACACTTCTTAGACCTCTTCCTGCAATGTGTTTCCATTGGACCAAGGTTCTGGGATGCTTTATTTGCTAGGGAAATTAGTGGGTACAGATCACTATTCAGGGCACATCTGTGTGGAAAATATGCTGTGTGCTTTTTATGACAGCATGTACTCTGTATGTTAGACATGAGGGGAATAACAGCCATTTGTGCTTCCCAACTGTCATCAGAATAAAAGGCAAGCATGGTTGTTATTCAGAGATATGTGCGCCCCTGTGGAATAAAAGGGAGTGTGTATATATTGTGTGTGCATGCACATTGATGTACATGTGCACTGATGTGAGGGGCAGCATAGGGATCTGAAGTGAGATCTTCAAGGGCTGAAACACACCTGTTTCAAGAAACTGAAAATGTGAGAAGAACTGCAGAAAACAGCCGAAGGATATATATTTTTTCTCTGCGTCGCTAAGTGTGCCCTTCATTTCCGTTTTTTAAGTAATCCACTGATTGGTGTGAGAAGGTTAGGAATGAGTGCATTTCCTCCATTCTGTTCCTTTATTGTTCAGCATCTGTGCTGCATTCTACTTTTCTTTAATTCTGGTTGAAGTATGAGAATTCCTAAAATTAATGCCAGAACTGGAACAAAAGCAGTTTGCCACACCTTTCCATTCTGTCAGTACACTTGCATCTCCCACCCCCACACTTTACCAATGAGTGTATGTACTTTGATAAAATATCACCCCTAAATTCTTTTTATGAGAACTTGTATGTATGTGCTTCTGTCAGGTGAGAACTCTACCTAGATCCAAGTTCTTCTACTTGCTCAGATTGAGTAGCTTGCCAGCTCCAAGTTGGGGAATTTCTTGAGATTTAAAGGTGAAGCCTGGAGAGGGTAGAGTTTGGGAAAGCAAACTCAGCGGGGATGCAATGCCACAGAGTCCACCTTCCAAAGCTACTGTTTCCCCCAGAGGAACTGATCTGTCTGGTCTGGACGTCAGTTGTAATTCCAGAACTCCTGGCCCCACCTGGAGGCTGGCAACCCTAAGTCCCACCCTCTGGCTGCTCTTCTAGTTCTTTAATTGTATATCAACAAAGTTTTATTCAAAGTATAAGCTTTTGTGTGCAAGCACACTTGGTCAACCAACTAAGTTTTATTGAAAGTATTAGCTTTTGTGTACAAGCTCACTTTGTGTGCTTGCACACAAAAGCTGATACTTTGAATTAAGCTTTGTTGGTCTTAAAGGTGTCCCAGGACTCAAACTTTGTTCTGCTGCTTTAGACTAACACCTGAATGTTTAGTTGTATATGTGACTTCAGATTGTTTGATTTTGTAAGCTGCTTTGAGTCCTGCTTTGTAGGAGAAAAAGTGGGATAAAAATATCTAAGCCAATAAGTGTGTGCATCAAAATAGCTTTTTTGCAGTGTTTTACCAAAAATGTTGATGCACTGGTACATATGATGACATCAGCAGGTTGCTTTTTTGTAGTATTGTACACTTGTGTATCATTAACGAAGACAAGGGAAAAGATGCAAAGGACTGCACACAGTGCTTGCCCAGGACTCTGTACAAAATTTAGGAAAGAAAGCAAAACAAAGGTTTCCTAGTGCATCTGTTGCACTTTAGAAATGGAACCTGGTAATTCAGAAGTCAAAATCCAGAGAGAAATCTAGATAAGAATTTTGAAAGCAGAAGGTGTCACAGGTAGCTCCCTTTGCAGGGACTTATACTTCTGTAATTACCCTGAGATATGAAAATGTGAAATAGTTCTAGAAGGGGTTTCAGAGAAGGAAGAAAAGGAAGTTTCCATTAATACAAAGGTCACTGTCATGAAATGAGACAAAAGGTTAGGAATGGAATGTCCAAGTAAAGAAGATAGATTATAAGAGCTTGTTGTCAGACCCACAGTGCTGCTGCTTCTTGTGTTAACATAGATCTTAATTTTCCGAAACCCTGACCTTTTAACTGCAGAGTCCTGTGGGTCCTGATTGACTAGGCTGTGATCGCAGCATAATTCATTGAATAACGGTGATGATATTCCTGTACTGGTGAAGAAGGGAGTACAATATTTTGATGTAGATATAGGATTGAAACAGACATCTTCAAATTTATGTGAAAGGGTCCTAGTACAAGTAGATAATGACATTTAATTGCAGGATTCATAGAACCAGTAACACATCATAGGTAGGACACAGATCCATGAATACACGTTTTAACATTCCATTAGAACCATGGCTTCATCTGCTGATGTCCCTGTCTGTAAGACACAGAGAAAGATGGTGGGATTACACAACGATGGGCTTGTGTTGAAGATTGCAATGTATGTTGTGCATTGAACTAAAGATAGATAGATAGATAGATAGACAGACAGACAGACAGACAGACAGACAGACAGACAGATAGATATAGATACACACACACACACACACCATTGCTCAAATGTCAAACATTCAAAGCAGGCAAACACTGAAAAGTCCAAGCTAAATAATTGTTTTGTGAATGGAGAGCATGTTGGTGTCATATATTGTGAATGACATATTTCCCAGTATTGGCCAAGGAAGCTTAATCACCCACTGGTTTGGCTCACTTTGTTCACCAGTTATGATCATCAAAGTGAATATTCATCAAATTGTTTGCTGGTATTTGAACAGTTTGGTTGTATTGGATTGTGCTAAAAAGTTGGTTGCACACTCACAGCCTCACACTGTGCACACCCACAGTCTTGCCGGCATAGGAGTTCATGGGGTAGTCTTGAAGTGGCTCACTTCATTTCTCCAAGGCCAGGGACACAGGGTAGCGCTGGGAGAAAGGGTGTCAACTAGGCATCCACTAGTACGTTGGGTTCCTCAGGGGGCAATTCTCTCTCCAATGTTGTTTAACATCTACATGCACCTCCCTCACTCAACTGGTGTAGAGTTCTGGCCTGGGATGTCATCTGATGACACACAGCTATGGCCATTGATGGGTGGCAGGCCAGATACCGCCCCAGCAAATTGGGCTGAGAGTTTGGAGGCTGTGGTGGGATGATTGAAACAGCCAGCTGAGACTGAATACTACTAAGATGGAGGTTTTGTGGCTGGGTAGGGGGGATTCAGATTTGGGATGTCAACTCCTGGCCCTTAACACTGTCTCCAACTGTCAAGAGCCTAGGTGTGGTTCAGTGGAGGCCCAGATCACAAATATTGCCAGACTGGCATTCTTCCAGCTGCGCCAGGTCAGGCAACTGGCTCTCTATGTGTCCCGCCCTGTCTTAGCCACAGTAATCCACACAATGGTCACTTCCAGACTAGACTACTGTAATTCGCTCTGCATAGTTGAGACTGACCTGGAAACTCCAAGTGGTTCAGAATGCGGTTGTGTGGGTCCTGATGGGGACTCTGCAAGAGACACATATTCAACCTGTGCTGCACTGGCTCGCAATGGAGTACTAAATCAGGTACAAGGTTCTGGTACTACCCTTTAAGGCTCTAAATGGTCTGGGACCCACATATCTTTGGGACTGCCTTTCTTGGTATACCCCCTATGACACGTGCCCCCTTTATACTGACAGCGGTACCGTGAGGGTCTGTGTGTTGTGCCTGATCAGAGCTGCTGATAATTTTGCTGACCCGTCCTTTATACAAATCTACAATAGTCTCTTTGAGGTATTTGTTTTCCCTTCTTGGGCTGAGTACAGACTGGCAGTTTGCCCCGGTAGCCGTAGCAAAAAAAAAAACCGGATTAAGCTATACCGGTTTTTCCTGTCCACACAGCGGGGGCCGCTGCTGGAAGATACAGGACAGAGGCGCGCGGGAGCGTTCAGACTGCCGCGCCAGAAGCGTGCTATATTCACCATTTCCCCATTAATTCGGCTGTGGGTGTATGTGCACATGAGCGCTCATGCGCATAAGCGCATTTTGCTGATTTTTTTTTTGCCCTGCAATGCCGGCACCGCATTGGGCAGTGGAGCGGAGCGCAGCCAATCACACTGCTGCTGCCTCGTGCCCAACGCGGGTTGCTCCCGGCTTTTCGGCTGCGCGTTCAGAATCCCCGGAAGCGGAGAAACGCGTGACACATGCGGACTTTCGGATTTGCTACGGCTTTTATCAGGTGTTTTTTTAATCCCTCAGTGAAGCGCAACAGCACCGGTTGGCTACGGGTGGGGGACGCCAGGCAGATGTGCCTGTGTGAACGTCCCATTTACTCCGGGATTGAATCGTCGTTGGCCTGGGTCCCTTCCCGGGGCAAATTGCCAGTCTGAACTCAGCCTTGGTCAGGGATATTTGTAAGGATCACTGCTAAGTGTATTTGCTCTACCATTAAATAGATAAGCACCACAGCTTGTTAACTTGAAAACAGAACAGGCTTTATTTAAAGAAAACACTACAAGGGAATGGAAGTTTTACATGGAGGTTAATTTGTTTCTTTTTCTCAGTTACACAGATGTTAAATAGTTCACTATACTCTCTGATGATCACACCCTCATGCACTGATTCGTGGTTAACTTTTGGCTTTGGTTCGCTGGCCCCTTTTTGAGTCCAACTGGCCACCACCAGTTTTCCTGACTCAGCTCAGACCTTTTTCTTAGCCCTCACGAAACCACTTCTCTCAGATCCCTTGAGGAGTGATGTCTCATTGGTATATGACACGATTGTGTTTTGTTTTTAACCATCTGGTCACTATCCCCTTCCTTCTGAGGAACTCAGTAAAACAGGTTATTCCACACAGAGCTACAGAGCTCCTTCAGTTCTCTGACAGACTCCCTGTTAGCTCTCTGTCCAACAACTAACTGCTGCTTCTCAACTACCAATTCCAAACTGGCTGTTTGGTCTGTTAAACGCCAATCACTGAGGGTTCCAAGCTAAATGGCCCCCTCCTCACTCCGTCATGTGACTCAGCAGTGTTCTGTGTTTACTTTCTGCTGGACCCAGATCTTTGAGTCCATCACACCCCCAAACGTGCATTGCACTCTGCAGATAAGAACTTACTGGTGGTCCCTGGCCCATCCAATCTGACACTCTGTGCTGCACAGTGAACAAAAACTGGGTGATCTGACACGGCTTCTCTTATGCTCTTATGAACCTCTGGGCAACCAGTGCCCAGCCTTAGAACCATGAATCCAGAGCAAGCATGAGTGTGAATCTTGTTCAGACATCACCTCTGAAATATCTGTGTCAGAAGTAGTCTTCAAGGATTCCATTGTTTCTCTGTGTGAGGACTTACAGATATATACAGAGCAACTGGTGCAAATGGCAAAATCCCTTGAGACAAGAGGTGACTTTCACTGCTTCAGCATCTACAGACCATATATTTACTCTGAAGTTATGAGTTCAGTGGTTTTTCCTGTCGTGCAAGGGATCCTTGGTGCCACTGAAGATATCTGTGCTGCATCTTTACAGACATACTAATAGTTTGTACCCATAGTACATAAGGTAGTTGAATGCATGATGGATTATGTGTTAAAATAAGAAGCTAGATGGGAGAGCTTCTGGACATAAATATTTTAAAAATCATATGATAAGAAGATCATTACTGACAACCTGTGAAAAGATTCATCCACTGATATACACTAAAATTCCAAGATGGGTATCTCCAGTGGAAGCCTTTTGTCAACCAACTTTGGTTTCAAAACAAGCAGTTATTAGATATGCAGAATTGTTAGATGATGGAAACAATTTAAAATCTCAGGAAGAATTAAAGAAAAGGGAAATAAACTTAGATTGGTGGACTAGAGTGCAAGTGGAATCTAGATATAGTAAGGACAAACAGACAGAGGGATTCTATTTAGAACAAGATGCATTTGAAAAATTATTATGCATCTCAAGAGAGAAACTTATTAAGAAAATGTATGTTATGCTGATGCAATTGAGAATGCAGGATGAAATAGTTAAAGAATGTGATCAGATGGATGCAAAATGTTGGTTATAGTATAGATCTGTCACAATTGAGTAAAATATGGAAAGTGAATATTAAGTTGGCTAAATCTGTTTCATTCAAAGAAAATTTATATAAAATGTTCTATAGATGGCACCTAACCCAGATAGGTTAGCTAAAATGTATAAAAACTTGAGTAGGGTGTTGGAAATGTAACAATCATGTTGGATCATACTACCATATGTGGTGGATATGTAAAAAGGTTCATAAATATTGGATTAGAGTACATGCTTTCTTACAGTCTGTCTTGAATATTACAATACCTTTTAAGCCAGAGATATTTCTGTTAAACTGTTTACCAGATGAGTTAGATAAGAACCATAGATACTTTATTTTACGTTATAACAGTAGCGGGAATTTTATTTGCAATGACATGGAGGACATTGAAGATCCCAACGCTGTATGAGTTGATATTGAAGATTATGTAATGTGCTGAAATGGACAGATTGACAAATATATTAAAAGGAAAAATGGAAGAAGAATTTATTGCATTGTGGAGGGCATTTTATGACTGGCTAAAACTTAAGTACTGAGAAAATAAGATCAAATGAAGAATAATAAGAATGATGGATGTAGTGGTTGTGAAGCTCTAATGAGAAGATTTGCATGCAGAATGTTAAACTGTGTGTATATATATATATATATATATTTCTGTATCTTTCCTCTTTCCCTTCTTTCCCCTTTTCCTTCCTCTGTGCATAAACTAATAAAATTCTTTTTAAAAAATAAGAAGCTAGAGTGGATGATCTTTTCATCCTGTGTCACCTCAGACTATTCTGTACTTTACAAGTTGAGGTGATAGAATTCTAGACTGTACCAAATCAGACAACTGGGGGGGAGTATATATTTGTGCATCTCACACAGATAGTTCGTTCCATATAGTAGCCTAGCCTATCAATGATGCTCTGTCACCCCTCAGTTATCTCTTTGCTCACAAATGATGAGGGGGATTGGCAGCCCTACTTACTACTGATCCTTTCAACTATGGATTGGAGTTGAGACATTCTGCATGCAAAGTTACATGTTCTTTCATTGAGCCACAACCCCTCATCTAGTGCTAAGATAGAACAACTTCCAGATCCTGGTGTCACTTTAAAACACAAGCACACACAAACACCATCTGATCCCTAGGTTGCGGCCCCACCTATCACAGTTGATTTCACACAATATACATTCTTCCAGATCTAGGAAAGAGGCCTTACTTGTGAAACTAAGATTAGGGTGCATAGGGTTGCCAACCCTGCTCCAGCAAACTCTGGGAGCAGGGCTGAGGGACCTGTGAGGGGGAGTGTTGCTTTAAGAATCCCCCTAATCTCTATGATAAAGGCCATAGAGATTGGGGAACTACCTAGAGTGTTACAGATGCTCATCTGGAAGTGACATCAGGGCATCTGAAACATCATCCAGCCTTTTTTTCTCTCCCTGCTCAGGCAAGTAAGTGCAGGCAATGGAGTTTGGGGACAGGCATTGTCTTGGTATGATCCCAGAAAGCAGCTATCTCTGAAATTTTATTACAGAATGACCCAGCTGGTACTTTTCATCATGTCCAATGAAATTGTGTGGCTGTCAGTTTAGAATAGCCAGAAAGAGAGGGTTGTTTTACAGAATGATTAATTAACCAAAGGAACTGACTATGCAAGTTGTAGTGATTTTTGCTTTGCTTTGGTAATTTTTTTAAAGGTTAGATAAAGTCACGGAGAGATGTCTGTCCATTATTAAATTTATGTGTGGAATTTACTAGGTGGCCTTAGGCAAGCTACTTTCTCCTACTTTCAGCTCCCCATTTATAATACAGAGGAAATAATACTGCCCTAAATAATAGAAAAAGTACCAAAAATAGTGTTGTTGTTGTTGTTGTTGGTGGTGGTGGTGGTGATGCTACACTGGGCTTTGAAGGAAACTACAAATATCTTGGGATTTTGGAAGCTGTCATCAAACATACCCTTGTTAAGAAAAATACAACCAAGGAGTACTACTAAAGAATTAAAAAGATATTGCAAAATTAAATGGATGCAACAATGAAGGCATTAACATTTGGGCATTCCTAGTTCTAAGATACACAACTGGCAGTATTGATTGGAAACAAGCAGAATTAGATGCAATAGATCGTAAACCTCACTACACTACACTCTAGAAGTGATGTTAATTGTCTTAACTTTCCAAGAAAATTAGGTGGAAGAGATCCCTAGGTAGTTAAGCAAGCAGTTGATGAAGAAAAATGAGCACTGAAAGACTACACCAAGAAAAGCAAATAGAAGCTTCTAGGTGAACTGTACAAGGCAGACTTATTTAAGGTTACAGAAACCAAAGAGGATTACAAAAAGATTGCAATCAAAATTCACTTTGACAACCAGAAACAAAAGCACTTGCATGAGCAATATTTGAAAGACATAGAGAACAAAGTTGATAATGGCTCCAAAGTGGGCACTTGAAGAAAGAAACAGAAGGACTCATTCTAGGCACAAGAGCAGGCACTCAAAATGAACAGTGTGAAAGCCAAGATTCAGAAGACCAATGGTGAAGTGAATGTTAACTTTGCAAGACGAAGGTTGAAACAGTTGACTACACAGTCAGTGCCTATAGTAAAATTGCTCAAACTGACTATAAAGAATGTCATGGTAAGAGTTGCAGCTATGTTGCACTGGAATCTTTGCAAGAAGTATAGCTTACCATCAGCTAGAAATTCATGGGAGCACAAACAGAAAAGGTCATGGAGGATGATGAAAACAAAAATTCTTAGGGATTTCTGATTATAAACATATAAGCATCTGGAGCATAACACCCCTGATATCACAACTGTATTGGGGGGGGACGAGAAAAAGGGTCTCGATCATTGACATTGCAATCTGAGGATACAGCAGAATAGAAAAGAAAGAACAGGAGAAGATCACAAAATACCAAGACCTATGAACAGAGTTAGAGAGCCTCTGGAAGAAGAAGGTTACCATCATGCCTGTTGTCATTTAAACCCCTGGAGCAGTGCCTAGAAGCCTCAAGAAATACCTGGACATTCTGGGCATTGAGCAAATAATGCCAGCTCAGCTCCAGAAGACAGTGTTGCTTGGAACAGCAAGAATACTGTGAAGATACATCTGCAATTACCAAGAACTTGGCTAGATTTTGAATTGCAGAACACCAGCTGCCAGTCAAATATCTGACTGTGACAATTAATAATAATATGTTTTAATGTGAAATTACCCTGTAGTTCCTATTGCTTCTATATTTTCAGCTATCACAGTATTGCTGCTATGAAAGCCTAATCCTGGCTTTGCAAGGTAATGTTGTACTGACAGAAAACTGTTGTTTCCAGTTTTCACAATCCAACCAAGAGCTTTCCACATGCTTGAATTACTCCTGAAATGGTTTGGGCACAGTTCTTCATCATGTCTGCCCTCCCTCTGCATTTTCACAGTTGTGATGTGAGTTTGTTTTCTTCCACACATGCCTTAAATAATCAGGGTTTTCAAGCGAGGGTGCCATCATCATCGGCACACCTCCCCTTTTATTTTTTTGTTCATGCTTACATTGATATAATGGCTGCATTTTTAAGGCATTAAAATATCACTATAAATATATTGTTGTAGTGATTGGTAAAGCAGGTCTTCTGAATTCCCAGCTCCCTCCCCCGCTCCCTCTCTCCCTTCCTCCCTCCCTCCTGGAGATATAAGGAAAAAGGCATATCTCCACGAGGGAAGGTGGTGAGACTTACTTTAAAAAAAGAAAGCTGGGAATTCAGAGAACCTGCTAAACCTACCATTTCAACAATATATCAATATTTTAGTTTTAAAAAAATGAAACCGCTTTTCTTTTGGGTGGGGAGAGGGGAGAGTGGTTTGACACTGATGATGGTCCAATCTTTGAAAAGTGGGCTGGAGGTGGGTGGGAATGAGAAGGATAAAGAAAACCAATAGAAGCTTTATGTATGAGGGAAAAGGTGACTCAAAACTGGCTTCCAGAAAAAGACTGGAGTAAAAGTAGTCTCAAAAGAAATGGGGGAAATGTGAGGGGGAGAAATGAAAATTAGGTACAAAAATGCATGCAGAAATCAGGATAAATTGAAGCAGTATGGGGCCAGAACTGACCCTCCCCAATTCAGAAAAGCCCCAAGCAAGGTTTTTTTCTGTTCTGAGCAAATGTGTTGAGACATCACTCACTAGTTATAGAGAAGGACACCTAATATTTGTGGATCCTATAATATTTGAAAATGTTCTGTGAAAAGCCTTTAATAGAACTGCAACATCCTTTTGTTTACTGTGTCTTGCAATCAATGTTGCTAATGCTGTGGTTTCAATGGGGTCCTGACGCTCTGCTACTTTTGGAGCTATAGAGGCCAGTCTGTTGGAATGAATACTCTTCAATCTGAGGCACTCAAGAGTAAAATCCCTGTTAGTTGCTTTAGCATTAGAGAGATACAATTGTCGATTGGCTTTATAAAATACCATACACGATCTTTCCCCCCCCCTTTCTTTGTATGTCAGGGCTTATTTTGTTTAGAAACTTGATTGAATTTATTTATCAGCTCAGCAACAAAGACAGAATTGCATGACACAAAACAAGAACACCGCCCTAAACAGTTTTACCAGCTGACCTTTGTCAAGATAATAAGTCCTCATGCTTTCCCCTGTCTGTGAAAATATGCAGTGGTAACTTGACATCAGAGATTCTGTGGTCAGCAGCCTCCACAGTCACTTCAGTAAATGTACCTGATAAAAAAGAAAGACAAGATCATATAATGTGCCTGAAGTAATGAGTTCCCTACGCTATTTACCCAAAGCTCTAAGGAGCCAGTGTCAAATAGTTTAGGTCTACACCTGAGGAACAATACTCCCTGTAGGAAGAAGAAAAATGATCAGAATAGGTACTAGTGACATGTGTAATAGAGCTGAATATGCATCGCTTAAGAGTGAGGATAGGCTATACATAGCCTCTGAAATGCATGGAGTCTGTTGTCGTCCAGTGCTTATTAAATTAGATTCAGGTGGGTAGTCGGGTTGTTCTGAAGCAGCAGAATGAAGTTTGAGTCCAGTGGCACTTTTAAGACCATGCAAAGATGGGTTACAAGCCATAAGGAATATGATTTCTGTCAACACCACAGCTGCCTTTGCCACTAAACTATGCCATTTTGTTCTCATCCATAACCACTTCAGAATTGGTGACAACTTGTTCCTTCAGATCAATGGTACAACCATGGGCTCCCACATGGCCCCACAATATGTTAACATCTTTATGGCTGACTTTGAGCAGCACTTCCTAAACTCTCACCCACTCATACCCATCTTATACCTGTGATACATTGATGACATTTTTATTGTCTAGACACATGGTAAAGAAGCCCTGGACATATGGCTGTGAAGAAAGCTAATGCAATCTTAGGATGCATTAACAGAAGCATTGTGTCCAGATCATGGGAGGTGGTAATTCCGCTCTATTCTGCTATGGTCAGGCCTCACCTGGAGGACTATGTCCAGTTTTGGGCACCACATTTTAGGAAGGATGTTGACAAGCTCAAGCGTGTCCAGAAGAGGGCAACCAGGATGGTGAGGGGGTTGGAATCCAAGTCTTATGAGGAAAGGCTGAAAGAGTTGTGTATGTTTAGCCTGGGAGAGAGAAGACTTAGAAGGGACATGATTGCAGTCTCCAAGTATTTGAAGGGCTGTCACGTAGAAGCTGGAGCAGATCTATTCTCTCTTGCTCCGGATTGCAAGACTAGATCTAATGGGTGGAAATGACAAGGGAGTCGTTACCGGCTAAATATCAAGAGAAACTTCCTAACTGTAAGAGTGTTTGAGCAGTGGAACAGTCTGCCTCGGGACGTGGTGGATGCTCCTTCGCTGGATGTTTTCAAGCAGAGACTGGACAACCATCTTTTGGGTATGTTGTAGGTATGTAGGTATGTAGAGCTATCTTTTGGCTATGCTCCTGCAGAGTACAGGGGGTTGGACTAGATGACCTGCAAGGTCCCTTCCAACTCTAACATTCTATGATTCTATTCCACCAGGCAATCAACAACTTTCACCCCACCATCAATCTGACAATAAACCAACCTATGCAAGAAATACATTTTTTGACGCTATTGTAAAAATGGACACATAGATACCATCTTATACAGGAAACCTACTGACTGACAAACATACCTACATGCCTCCAGATGCCATCCTAAACATACCAAATGATCCATTGTATACAGCCAGGCTCTATGCTACAGCTGCATCTGTTTCAGTCCTACAGACAGAGATTCTCACCTGAGGGATCTACAACATTTTTTTTTAAACTAATGTATCCACATGATGAAGTCAAGAAACAGATTAACAAAGTCAGAATGGTGCTCAGAGAAAGCCTTTTGCATGACAGGCCCAAAAGAGATAATAACAGAACACCACTAGTGGTCACGTGCAGCTCTCAACAGTTCAATGCATCATCAGCGATTTACAACCTCTACTGGATAATGACAGTTCATCATCAATCTTCTGTACAGTTCTGTACACATGTGCAGGCCTACCGATTGGTAGGTTATTGTAGCTAAAAGCTTCCAGAGTGTGCTGCATCCTGGAGCCAAGCCCTGTCCAGGCTTTCTGCTGCCTTTCAAGTAGGTCATGCATCAAGGAGTCTCTGGAGTTTTCTGTGGAAGGTTAGAGAGATTGTCAAAAATTTTCTTGACACAGATGGCCGAAAAGGGTCTATTTAAAAAATGCTCCTACTGTGGAAACAAGATGACCCAGACAGACACCCACAAACTATGCCTGTTCTGTCTTGGGGAAAAACATAATGTTTCAGCCTGTAATGCTTGTCAGAACTTTACCCCAAAATCTAGGGGGGACTGAGCCTTTAAAATGAAGGCAGCTCTGTGGGAGAAAGTGTTGAAAGTGTTGCATTCAACACACCTGTGGCTGGCACTCAGACCAGAGAGGCATTGTTGGAGCCTGAGCCTCAATGCTGGGCATTGGAACCCCCCCCCCAAAAGGTCAAGTCCTCTAAGGGGAAGGACAAATAGCTCTGGCCCCAAAAGACCCCTGGATACCAGTTAGAATTTGATTCTACCACTCCCATATCCTCACACCCCGATGTTATTAGTAATGGATCCAAGGAGATGCTACAGGCCCTGAAGGCCCTGGTACAGAAAGGGGTGACTAAGGAGTAGATGGTTCCCTAGCTCCAGAAGGGTTCTATTCTAGGATGTTTCTTGTCCAGAAGAAAGACAGGGGAGTCAGACCTATATTGGATTTAAGAAATTTAAATAACTTTATTAGAGTTAAAGAGGTCTGCATGGTTTCTGTAGCATCAGTTTTACAATTATTAAAAGTTCATTTGTGGTTTATTCTTATCGATTTGAAGGGCGCTTATTTTCATTTCATGGTCCATAAGGATCACTATAAATTATTCTGTTTCACTTGTGCATGAATCATCTTCCACTACACAGTCCTCTGGTTTGGTTACAGTGTTGAGGGTATTTTCAAAGTGTATGGCCATTGTTATGGCATTTCTGCAGATCCAAGGATGTAACATTTTCCTCTAGTTGAATGACTGGCTCGTAATAGCATAGTCCAAGTCCCAACTGCAAGAGCACTGTACGTTAATCCTCTCCCTGTCTCAGAGGTTGGGCCTTATCATAAAGTGGGAAAGGCTAAATAAACACCAACACAAAGGGCTCAGTTCATCAGTGCAATACTAGATTCCACCACACTCAAGGATTTTCTGCCTCCGGAACAAGTAGAAGCCATCAGGTCCCATACAGAATGGTTCCTAACTAACCAGTTCCAATCAACCTGAGAGAGCCTTTGTTTGTTGGGGTTCATGGCTTCTACCACTGTAGTCTTACCACAGGCCAGACTACACAAGAGTCCTTTACAGCTGTGGTTTTGGGGGGTTTATAAGCCTCTGTCACACTACTCTTGGGCAGGTTCTCCATGCCATGGGGGTCCTGGCTCATCTCGACTGGTGGTCCTCTCTTTCCAATTTAACACAGGGTATTCCTTTTGGGGTGGCTCATTTCCCTCTTGGGCTTGGGGGCATTGTGAAGGGTCCTCTGTCTGGGGTACCTGGTTTAGGGAGGAAAAGGAAGAGCATATTAATCTACTGGAGCTCAGAGCAGTACTTAATTCCCTTGACAGTTTCACAGATATTTTATGAGATCCAGCTATCTCGCTACAAATGGATAATGAGTTGCTATGTTTTATATAAATAAACAAGGGGGCATGGGTGCCAGACATTTGTGATGGGAAGCAGTGCTGATATGGCAGACAGTCCTAAATCTCAATTCCTCAATCCAGACCATACACATTTCAGGAGCACTGAATGTTCAGGACAACTACTTAAGCAGAGTGGGCATTATGTCTCACAAGTGGTCTCTCAATTGGAGTTACCTGCAACCTGTCTTTATGCAGTGGGGGGGTCTCAGTTCTAGACTTACCTGCCACAAAAGAAAATATGAAAATGAACAGATTCTGCTCCCGGGCCAGTTGGGGGCGGGGTCAGAAGGAGATGGGTTTCAAATCTCCTGGGCAGGGACCCTAGTTTATGCATTTCCTTATCTCCCTCTTCTGATCAGAGTCCTTGCAAAAGCCAGAAAGGACCATGCAGAGATGATATTGATAGCACCTTTTGGCCCAGACAAGTCTGGTTTCGCAGCCTGATGACCTTAGCACAGGGTCACTTCATCCATTTTCCTGACCAATCCAACCTACTCATTATCGGTTGGGTCCTGCATCATGACCCAGGCCGGCTCTGTTTGATGGCTTGGAGGATCAGGTCAGAGAGCTGGACTTTTCAGACAGTGTTACCTACGTACTACTAAATGCCAGAAAATCTTCAACTAAAAAAACTTATGGGTTCAAATGGGAATAATTTTCATCATGGTGCACAGCTAAGGTTGTTCAGCTGTTTACTGCTCCCTTAAGGGACATCCTTGAATATATTCTTTTGTGAAAGAATAAAGGTCTTCCTTACTCCTCTCTGGGGGTATATTTAGCAGCCATAACATGCTTCCAATGGGGGTGGAGGGCAGATCCATGTTCTTCCACCCCCTGTCCAAGATGTTCCTTAGGGGTCTAGCTAATTTAATTCCACCCAGAGGTCTCATGGTTCTCCGGTGGTCACTTTCCTTAGTATTATGCAATCTGATGGTGAAACCTTTTGAACCCCTAGCAACATGTTCTTTAGCTGACCTGTCTTGTAAAGTTAGTTTCTTGGTGGCTATCACCTCAGCTAGACGGGTCAGCGAGTTAGCAGTGCTCAAGATTTAGCAGCCTTACCTAATTTTTTTCCTGGAACATGTTGTACTTCATCCAGATCCTGCTTTTGTCCCCAAAATCATTTCAGCAGGGGTATAAGGGCTCTGACCACCCTGAAGGAGTCAGAGCAGCTTGATTAGTGGGCCTCAGCTTTGCTCTGCTCTGGTGTTTATCACAAAAAAATCTATTTTTTACCTCCTCACTCGGACTCAAATGAGTGTTCGTTATTGATACACAAACACTTGAGCCATATATTTTTGGAACATCAACATCAGTGGCTCTCTGGAGTGGAGTACCTCTGGTGGAGATATGTTGTGCTGCAATCTGATCACTGGAAGATACCTTCATCTGGCATTATGCCTTAGATATGCAGGCCAGAAAAGAGGCCCACTTGGGGAAGGTGGTGCTTCAATCTTTATTCAAATTGGTGAGCATGCCCTGCTGCCTTTATGTTAGTGTTAGTGTGTTAGAATTCTCATGTGGAACTGCACAGAAGATTGACAATGAAAACAGGGTTGTTTACCTGTAACTGTTGTTCATTGAGTATTTTCTGTGCAGGTACACATACCCTCCCTCCTACTGCACTGCATGCTTGGTGGCATTAGGAACTGAGGGTATGGGTGCTGCCATGCTGGAGCATGTGTCCCTGGGTGGGGGTTGGCTCTGGCATGCAGCACCCTCTGGAGGCTTTTAGCTATAATAACTTAATGATCTGCAGGCCTGTGCATGTGCAGTCCTCATGTATACCTGCAGAAGATACTCAGTGAACAACAATTACAGGTAGGCAACCCTGTTTTCTCTTACACAAGTACTTGGGGAGCAAACCTTTTCTTGTGCACAGATAGCCACCTAATCACAAACAACTTCTCACCCACAATAATGCAAAAACTAATTTGAACATGGACACTGTTACCAGAGCTTGCAATAAACCAAGATGCCAACTTTGCCGCCACACGTACCCAGACAACACAATCACTGGACCTAACAACATCAACTATACTAGAGGTTTTGAATTCGTTTGTTATGAGGGCTGGATCTGACATAAATGAAACCTTGTTGGGCTGTGCCATGTGTGTCATAAAATGTAATGCCAGATAGAGAAGATATAAAATTTATAAAGGACACAAACACAATTAAAACATGCTTAAAACATTAGCACTCTTGCAATATTTTGTTTATTTAATAGTCTCTGATAACTGACACCTGGAGCAAATGGCTGCTTTGGAGAGTGGACTCTATGGCATTGTACCTGTTAATGTCCCCCCTCCCCAAACCCATCCTCCCAAGGCTTCACCCCCAGAATCTCCAGGTATTTCACAACCCAGAACTGGTAACCCCAGTCATGATCCAAGAGTGGGTGATGACTCTTTCACTGAGGGTTCTTGAGGTTCTAACTCCAGACCTGGGAAAGGAAGCTTTGTTCCACCCCTTCTCCCAGTGGCAGGAAAAGAAGAGAGTTAGAGCTGCCAAACTGCCTCCTCTTCCCCTCCCTTTTCCTTGTAGCCCCATTAATTTCCAGGGTTTCCACTTGCTCCCAGATGCCATCAGTGTGTGAGGCAATGAGAGCTCATTGGCTCCCAGATCTGCACTATTGACAGCCTAGTAGTGGTGCACTGTAGTGGTGGGTCCTATAAAAAGGAGAATAAGGTTAGATGTTCATTCCACTTCAGAAAGTCTGAGAATCATTGCTGTAGTCCATCTACTCCTTCCTTAAGTAAGCATCCATAAATAAGTAGTCTGTGTCCTGCCAAGCTTCTGTATCCAGTTATGTGGCCATTAAGTTTCCTTGCAGGATCCAAAGAGTTATGAGTCATGAAACCATGAATCCAAGAGGACCTTAGAGGAATGTTTCAAGAACAGCAGTCTTCTGCATGTCACTTGACAAGTTGCTTCTGAAAGTAGGGCAAGTTTCTTGTAAGCTGGTACAGAGGTCAGCTCATCAAAAGAAGAAGGACAAAAATTATGTTGAACTGGCATAAGCCCTTTGCGCAAGTAACAGTAACAAGTAACAATTTGGATCGTGACCTGCACTGCATGAATCTGCCTTATTCCGCATCAGACTATGGGTCTATCAAAGTCAGTACTGTCAGTTTTGACCTGCAGCAGCTGTCCAAGTTATCAGGTAGTGGTCTTTCATGTCATCTGTTATCTGATCCTTTTTTAAAAACTGGAGATGTCAAGGACTGAACCTGAGGTTTTCTACATCCATCTCAGATAGTTTAGGTGGGTAGACAGGTTTGTCTGCAGTAGAAGAGCAGGATTTGAGTGCAGTAGCACCTTAAATGACCAACAAGATTTCTAGGGTAGAAACTTTCAAGAGTTAAAGGCTCATTCATGAGATACAGATAGGAATTGAGACCCTTCAGCCTTTATATCCCAGTTAGAAGGTGGAAGGGGTGTTGCAAAGAAGGGAGTCAGGCTGCAAAACTACAATGCCCCTAGCCATTTCTCCCTTGCTCTAATAGAGCTGATTACATTTTGCATTGTGCCTTTTCTTCTGGAGGTCTGGGGGGAAAAAGACATCTATTAGGTGTTTCCTGCATATTCATCTACGAGGGAAGGTTGTATGACTTAGTGAGGAAAAAATGAATAAAATAATAAAAATTCATTTTGAATATGAAAGAGGCCACACTGTACAGTTTTTTTAATTGCTCCATTAATTTGTCAATTGTAAACTTAATTTATAATGCTTCCTGCTAGATTACAAAATGCACATAAAATAGCAAGGTGGGACATGACCAGACTGGTTGAGAAATGAATGAGCAGGGGGAACCATTAATCTGATACAGAATAATGATGATTGTAATAAAGGCTTCTCAGTAAATAAGTCTTATCAGTGTTAATCATGAAGGCTAAATATGTACTATTTTGATTCTGAAGCCATTTTATCTCTTCCTAGGGTTGCCAACTCCCAGTTAAGAAATTCCTGGGGATTAGGGGGTAGAGTTTGTGGAGGGCAGAGTTAGGGGAAGGGGGAACCCAAGTGGGGATGTGAGTCCTCGAGTCTGGAACTGATGTTTGTAGTCTGGAAGATCAGTTGTGATTCCAGGAGAACTCCAGGACCCACCTGGAAGTTGGCAACTTAATGACTTTGGCTACTCTTATTGCCTCCTTCCTTATACCCCATCCCAGTCTTTCTGATAGAACAAACGATTTAGCACTTTGTCATTCAAACACAAAACTTTAAGCCTAGGGAGAAAAGTCAGTACAGACATTGGGTTGGATCCAAACTGCTTGTTCCCTCCCTCCCACCCTCCCTTTATTATAACCCATGTTTCCCACTGTTACTCAAGGCAGGTCACACAATATAACATAAAGAAATCAGACAGCATAGGACATCAAACAAACAATGCAATAGGATTAGGATTACAAAAATTATAAACAAAGACAGGAAGAAAAAAGGCTTCAGGCATGATATATCATAAAAAAGGCAGAAAACGAAATTACAAAAGTAGAAGACTGTGCAGTGAGCAGGATGATACCTACAATAAACATTAGAATAGACTGCAGTCCTTTTCCATTTATAAAAAGTATTATCCCGAACCATTCTATTATTCTACAGCCCTATTCCCTTTATTTAAAAAATGCTCACCTGAACAATTCTGTTTTACACAAAATGCAGAATGACAGACGTGTGGGAGCCCTTCCTGATTTCTTCAGGCTAGCTGTTGCACAAGGTGGGGTCACAACACAATGCATGTGTACAGTTAGTTGCTGATCTTGCCTATTTAAATGATGGCACCTTCAGAAGGCTTTCTTCAGATGACTGAAACTGCAGCACTGCCAGAGAAGTGGTCCTGCAGATATATAGGTCTAAGACCATGAAGGGTTTTGTAGGTGATAACAAGTACCTTGAACTGAATCCAGTAATTGATAGCTAGCCACTGCAGTGACTTCAAAATGAGTTTAATGTGGATATGCTGCCTAGCTCCTGCTAGTAACCAAGCTGTGGCATTCTGTACCAACCAGTTTCTGACTTCAAGGGCCAGTGCATATCAAGTGCATCATTATAGTATAGTCTCGAGGTCATTGTCACAGGGATCTAGGTGGTCAGATCGACCAAGTCAAAGTAGAGACCCACCCTACTTTCCAAGCTAAATGAAAATGGTAGAAAATTTTGTGTATGTGTGTGTGCAGAATTAACTTGCTTCTCCAGCAACAGTGCTCAGCACATAAATAACCTCTAGGCTTTTAACTAAGAGCATGGGTCAGTTGAACCCTATCAAATGTGGGAAGTACAGTTGCCTTCAGAACCTCAGCCTTCCCAAGCAGCATTATCTTCATCTTGTCAGCATTATCTCCACAGCGGTCAGGAAATGGGTCAAGACCTCTACCACATTACCAAAAAACAATAGATCAGGATGTCATCAGAATATTGATGACAACCAACTCCTGAAGCTTGAACGATTCCTCCTAAAGGCTTCACAAAGAGATTGAATAGCATGGGGAATCGGACACATCCCAACCTGGCAATAACTTGTCTCCAGCAGCAGCCCCCTGAATCTGATCCCATAAAGAACAATGTAAACCACTTCAAAGCAGGTTCCTTGATATATACGTCTGTCTCCAGACATCTCAACAAAATGGTATGGTCTGTGGTATCAAAGCCTGCTGATAAATCCAGTTAGAGCAACAAAGAGGAAAGGTCTGTCTACATTCAAAAGGAGATCATCAGCTAAAGCCACCAGTGCCATTTCTGCCCCATAGTCTGGCCTCAAACCAGAATGAAAAGGGTACAAAGCAAATGAGTCATCTAGGAAGGTCTGGAGTAGTTCTGCAACCATTCTTTCTATCATCTTGCTTGGAATGAGCAGATAAGAGTCTGGATGATAATTGGCCACATCACTTTCCTATAAAACTGCCTCTTTGAGTTGCCAAGGAAAAATGCCCTGAGTCAGTCATTGATTTATGAGGGACATCAAGGACTCATTATTCTGATCCTTACATGTTGTCAGCAACCATGATAGACAAGGATCCAAAGCACAAGTGGTGGTCTTCATAGATCCCCAAATCCTGTCTATATCTATCATGGTAACTGGGTCAGAATGATGGTGTAATAGATATTTCTTCTGTCTGAATTGAATTACCAGCACCAGTCTTGAAGGCACCTCTGCCTGCTCAGACAGAATGCCCTCTGGTACCTAAGTGGCCAGTAAACTAGTAGTATGATGGCCAATGTATCCCTGGAGCCTGTTGTAAAGAACAGACAATCATTGGCAGGAATAGCCTGCATTGTGAGTCTGTGAAAGGGAAACACTCACCCATTCTTAATATTACAGCCCCCGTCCCAGATAGCATATGTTCATACAGGTACCATAATTCTCATCATAACCTTTTTAGATGATCAAAGGGGACCCCTCCTTCCTTGTTTATCAGCAGAAAAGCTGGTTGGATTCAACCCACTGTCACACAATTCTGTTCAGATGATTCATGTGCATACCATGATGTTCACCTAGTCCCAATTGAACTGCAAGAATATATTTGGTACAGGTGAGGATGGGCTTCCCCTCTGAGACTTCATTGGCACCCAACTAAAAATGACTTGAGTTGCATCAGAGCCATAGATTTGCAATACATTATCCAGACAAGGTAGATAATATAGGCTACTATGGGCACTTCACAGGAATGTGTCATGCATTAATTATATTGTTCCCCCCTTTCTTTGGGGTAGACACTTTGCTTATATTCTATAAACATGCTACCTAGAAGCCATGAGTCATTTGGTGCTAGTACATTAATCAATACATGTTATCGAATTATTCCTGCAGTTAAATTCTACGTGTATGGATGAATCCTGATTTATCTTTTTTATTGTTATGCCTGGCTTCATGATAAAATGTATCAGAATTGCTTACTAAATAAATAACATAGGCTTTCCATTTAAGAAAATGAAAGTGATAAGGGGGGAAGATTTAAAAGCTATGCAGTATTCATCATTCTTAGCCAACCAATGTGTGTCTTTCTTAGGAGTTGCTGTACATGTCATCCTTTTCTAGTAACAATATGCTGCACTAACATCTGGCCCAGTTGCTTAAGCACTGAGGGTTGGATTCGGATTAGAAGAAGCAGAGTGAAATGTGCAGGATGGAACTTCCCCTCTCCCTGTAAGGAGGGGAGGAGACCCTCATGGTTTCCCAACTTTCTTCAGTTTAAGCCTGAATTTTGCAATGAGTAGCTCATGATCTGAGCCACAGTCAGCTCCATGTCTTGTTTTTACTGACTGTATAGTGCTTCTCCATCTTTGCCTGCAAATTATATAATCAATCTGATTTCAGTGTTGCCCATCCAGTGATGTCCATATCTAGAGTCACCTCTTAGGTTGTTGGAAGAGGGTGTCCACTATGACAAAACTCTGTTAGCCTTTTCCTGGCTTCATTTTGTTCTCCAAGGCCAAACTTGTCCATTATTCTAGTTACCTTTTAACTTCCTAATTTAGCATTCCAATCCCTGTGATGATAAGGACATCTTTTTTTGGTGTTAATTCTAGGAGGTGTTGTAGGTCTTCATAGAACTGGTCCACTTCAGCGTCTTCTGTGTCAGTGGTTGGGGCATAGATTTGGATTACTGTGATGTTGAATGGTTTGCCTTGGATTCAGACCGAGATCATTCTGTCATTTTTGAGATTGTATCCCATTACTCCCTTTTTCACTCTCTTATTGACTATAAAGGCCTACAGGATTCTTGGCCACAGTAGTAGATACAGTGGTCTTCTGAGTTAAATCCACCCATTCTCACTGATTCCCAAGATGTCGATGTTCATTCTTGCCATCTCATTTTTGACCACATCCAGCTTACCTTGATTCATAGATCTTACATTCCAGTTTCCTATGCAGTATTGTTCTTTGCAGCATCGGACTTTTCTTTCACCATCAGAAACATCCACAGCTGAATGTCCTTTTGGCTTCGGCCCAGCTGTTTCATTCTTCTTCATTCCATAGTATCCCCTTTTTTCTGCTTCATTCTCTCCTTCCTCCACCAGCCAACCTACCTTTACCTCTCCCTTTCAACTTTCCCTCCTTCCCTCTGCATGAGAGCCTCTACCTGGAAACACTAAGGCCAGGGCCGGCTCCAGGTGTCTGGGCGCCCTAGGCAGGAAGCCTGGGGCGCCCCCTACTGGTGGGGCCTGGTGGGGCCTGGAGACCGGGGGGGGGGTGGCGGCGGAGCGTTGGGTTTCCTGGAGGCTCCGCAGCTGCGGGGCCCCCAGGAAAGCCAGGGAAGGGAGCGGGGGTCTAGCCGCCGCTCCCTCCCTCCCAGCGCTGGCTTTCCTGGGGGCTCCGCGGCAGCGGGGCCCCCAGGAAAGCTGGGAAGGGGGAAGGGGGTCTAGCCGCCACCCCCTCCCTCCCAGCGCCAGCTTTCCTGGGGGCTCTGTGGCCACGGGGCCCCCAGGAAAGCCGGGAAGGGGGCAGGGATCTAGTGGCGGCGGCGGCAGCGGGCACCTGGTTAGGGCAGCCGGGGGGTGCTTTTCGGGGGGAGTGGGGCGCCGTTTGGCGCCCCTGAGGCCGTGGCTCCCTAGGCGAGCACCTAATTCACCCATTGGGCAATCTGGCCCTGACTAAGGCCGAGTTACCTGGTGTTGCCTGCCAGGCCAGGACCACGGGAACCCTCCATTTTATTCATACAACAACCCTGTGAGATAGGCTAGTCTGAAAGTATGTAACTAGCCCAAGGTCACCCAGCAAGCTTCCACATAAGAATGAAACTTGTGTCTCCCAGATTGTAATCTGAAACTCTAACCATTACCACTACAACACACTTTTGTGGGGTGGCTACTGTTGAACAGTAGCAAGCAGCTGGCCCTGGGTGAGACATGCAAGTTGGGTGACAGCAAATGAACCTGTCATTGCTGCCAGGTCTGGTCCCAGTGAGTCCTCTTTCAAAGGCCAAAACAGTGCTGGAAAGGACCTTGCTTTCTGCTGATAGGAAACAGGGCTTGAAGGCTGGGAGAACTGTTGTGGTTGCCTAGGAATGGCATTGAGGGCATTTGTTTCTTAAAGCTACAGGTGCTGCCTCTATTAGTTGGGGGGTTAACCCCCATTTAAAAAACATTTCATAGTTTTCTGCAAACCTGGGGCTTTTTCAGGAAAGTAGAAAGACCTGTTTTGTCTGTTCATACCTTCAGTTCCTCCATTTAAGTATTCACAGATGTGGCCACATTGAAAATTAGTTATCTTGGTTGTAAGTGCCATTTTAAAGATAGGAAATACTAGGGATGAGAGTTTAATTGTCTTGACAAGACAGGTAAATAATCCAAATCAGAGAATTTTAAGCATAATTAAGCACATTAATCCCATGGTGCAGATGGAAAAGCCTGAGAGAAATCTATCCAGTTCCCTAACAGAAGATTCTTAGACATACAAAGACTGGAATATATATGAGGCAATGTTCCCTCTAAGCTGTGGAGTCTTGTGAGCAAAAATTCTACTTTGTGAGCTCCTGGCATTAAAGTTGTGAGTGAGTGACTTGGCTACTGCATAAATCAGTTTGCTCTGGAGCCATCCTTCCTGAGCAAAGACAAAAATGTGTGAGCCAGAGTCTAAAGAACTGTGAGCTAGCTCACACTAACTCAGCTCAGAGGGAACACTGATATGAGGATGCATTCATTTACTTGAAAGTTGATGCAAGCATAGTAAACACCTACATATCACACAAATCCAGACTACTGTGGTGCAAGCTGATAGGAGTGCAGGCGGTAGTGTTCCCTCTAAGCTGAGTTAGGGTGAGCTAGCTCACAGTTTTTTAGCCTCCAGCTCACAGATTTTTGTCTTAGCTCAGGAAGGATGGCTCCAAAGCTAACCAATTCATGCAATAGCCAAATTGTTCACTCACAACTTTAATGCCAGTAGCTCACAAAGTAGAATTTTTGCTCACAAGACTCCACAGCTTAGAGGGAGCCACATAGAATAAACGTCAGATGTTTGAGAGCAACAATATATGAACAAATATTACATACATGCTTTCATTGGAAAATATGCAAATGTATTTTTATTAACATTAAATAAAAACAAAAGGGGTAAAAGTAGGTATTGATAATGATATTTATTTGTCCAATGATATTCATTTGTTTGCTAATGATGTTTATTTGTCTTAAGAGAGAAAAAGAGAGAGAGGTGGAAAGAAAGAATGAAAGAAGTGGAAAGAAAGAGAGAAAGTGAAAGTGAGAGAAATAAAGAAAGCAAATAAATGGGAGAGGGGGGAAGGAAGAGAGAGAAAAGGGAGGGGGGTGGAAAGAAAGCAACTTTAACTTTAAATGCATCCTCAAAGCCCCCCCCCACACCACAGCTGGCTTGGCTTGGATTTAAAGAGACAAATGCCTCCTCCAAGTTGGCGGGGGGGGGCTTTGAGAATGCTCTTTCTCTGCTCCCTCCCATCTCAAGCCTACCCAAGGAGGGGAACACGGGCTGGGGAAGGGAAGACCAGTTGGGGAGGCATGCCTCCACTTCACTTCCCCAGCCACGCTGCCGGGAGCCACACAATATGTGTGAAAGAGCCACATGTTGCTCCCGAGCCACAGATTGGACACCCCTGAACTAGCATAAGCTTCTTGGTCTAACAGACACTAAGGTGGATGAAGACAGGAACACTCAAACAAATTCTAGTTTCCTTCCTTATCCACAAGCTAGGGATCACTTCCTTCTTTTAGGAGCTATTTCCTTCAGACTTGTTAGGGATGGGCTATGCTTCCCACTTCCCTAACTAAGGAACCTTCTTGATCCTCTCCCAGTCTCCTAGCCTTCCTTCCCTGTCAACTATCAGTTCTTAACTGCCACTCCTGCAGAAGAATTCCATTAGAATCCCCTGTCACTCAAGGTTCTGAGACCAGGTCACAGCATTAACCATTTACTGCCCATCACAACACCTATCAAGAGCCATGTATTATTATGAGAACAAATGCTTGGTATAATATATATTAATAATTTCAAAGATTCTTTATGGGTGCTTTATTACAAAAGAAGGTGTTTTGTTACTTGATAGTTAACTGTTAGCAGTGGCACCTTTAAGACCAACATAGATTTATTCAAGGTATGAGCTTTTGTGTGCAAAGCATACTTTTTCAAATACAGTGGAATGGGATCTATGTTAGCAGAATATTACCAGTACATTCTTTCAGATCTACAAAGAATTTTTGAAAAATGAAGATAATTCTGTGGCTCCATAACCCTTAGGAATCTGCTTTCAACAGAGGGCATGAGAAAGTAGTTATTTTCCAGGATTGTTTGTAGGTACTCAGGAAAGTGCCTTTGTCTTGCCTCCTGAAAAATATTGGTTAAAATAACTGTTGGGGGTCACTTTGCAGATACACTACTCAGCAAACAAACAAACAAAAACCAGTATCTTTCCAGCACATTAAGGACCCAATGACTATATCTGTAAAATGATGATTCCCTCATGCCTTGTTGAGAGAGGTGGATGTATTCTTGCTTGAAAAAAGACGTTTGTTTTCCAGGATTGCTTCTGTGTCCTTAAGGAATAAGGATGCACTGGACAGGGTTTTTCTTTTTGTTGAGCTGGGTTAATGTCAAGTGTCAGAAAAGAACATCTATTTTTCCATGAAGAGGGGGAGCAATTGTGACCTTCATGGGTTTCTGACTCTTGGTGCTCTCTGAACACATTCAAATAAAAGGTTGAAAACAGTGCAGATCTTGCACAGTGACACCAATGAGTCTATTGAAGTCAGTGGGTTTAGACTCTGCTTAGGGATGTGTTGTAAGTCTGCAGCCTTGTTTTGGAATAAACCCTATTTTAGGATCTTACAAACATGTGTATGTGTGGCATTGTATGGTACGTACCCTTGATGTTGGCCAAACTAAATGTGGCACAGGGAGCAATATCCATGACAGATTTATCTCTCTTTTTTCATGTTGTGTTTCTGTTTGTATCCATGGAAATTTGATGTTATGGTAGAAGGTTATATTGCAGAAATGGTTCATGAGAAAGGAATTAGCAACTCTGTTTCAGTCTTATTTGCAATCCCCCACCTCAGTCAATCAATCAATCTCTTTATTCAGCCAATGACCAGTACAAGTCAAAAATAAAAACTTTACAGTAAAGTCATTAGAAAATAAAATTGGTCTGATCTATTGGCAACAATTAGTTAAAATCTGTACATAAAATTTCTCTATGAACTCTACAGGCTACTGAAAGAAATTTGGCAAAGCTAATGGTAACCTGTTGATTAACACCCATTAAAAGTGTCTTTAAAATATAAACATCGAAACATCCTGAAAAATTATTAAGTAGAGGGGAAATTATATTAGAACGAGCTTTGTGATAGAAGCGACAGTGGAACATTACATGCTCGACTGATTCCACCTCTTTAGCACCACACAGACAAATCCTCCTCTCCTTCATGGGAGTCTTTGTGTATCTCCCCTCTAGAACTGCAGAGGGGAGGACTCACCATCTCACCAAAGTAAAAGCTCTCCAATGACTGGGCACCTCCAGGACATAGAGATAAGGTGCTGGGGCAACAATGTATTTAAGCTTCTCTGGTATCAGGAAGTTCTAAACATTGTTAATGTCTCTTTGTTGCTCTACATTGAACAACCTTTGTTTGATCATTGATTTTGCTTGATCAAAACCCAACTGCAGAACAAATTCAGAGGAGAAGCCCAAATTCTGCATTTTAAGACGAATGGCCTTCTCCCAAGAGAATTGAAAATGGTCTTGCGGGACTAATGCTATTAAACCCCGTGGGTTATGTGATAATTTTAAACAATAGTTGATGGAGGCAAGGCTTACTCTGGCTTCTACTTTAATCAATCCTGACTCAAGATGTAAGCTGGCATTGGACACACAGCTTGGTACCTGAAATAAAGCTCTCAGAAATCTTGATTGAATTTTTTTCTAAAGGGGCAAAGTGGGAAGAGAGAGATCCAAGTGTTGTCCCATACATTAATTGGGGCAATGTTTTTGCCTGAAATAACCGGAGGGCTGCTGGTACATACATGCCTCCCTTGGAATGTGGAAATTTAAGAATGGCCTGTGCAGATTTTTGACCAGTTGCTGCAGCATAGTCATGATGAGTAGTTCTACTCCCTGAGGAGTGAATCATCACCCATAAGTATTTAAAATAGAATACTTGTTCCAGTTTATGGCCATTGATGTTCCAAGACCTTCTTTTCCAACCTTTGCTGAATGCAACGATTTTAGTTTTTTGATAGTTAATCTCTAATAGGGTCTCTTTGCAATAACAACTGAACACCTTAAGCGCTCTTTACAATCCCACTGGGGTTCTGGACAATAAAACCGTATCATCAGCGAATAGCAAAGCCAGGATTTTCCTATTGGCTAAAGTGGGGGGTGGGTGTCAACAGAGCTTATACTACTGACCAGATTATTAATATATGGATTGAATAACACTGGTGCCAAGACGCACCCCTGTTTTACTCCTTTAGCTGTAGTTACCAAGTTGGAAAGGTGCCCAGCCCCAATCCCCCACCTGACAAACTGTGAGAGGGATTAATAATGCCTTGGCATTGCATTATTAATTAGCCCTTACTTTTTCAAAACAAAAGGTGGTCAGTATTGGGCAGATATTACCTAAGAAGGAAAATAAATGTCTATGTTTGAGTAAGAATTGGAGACCAGCTCAAATACACTGTAGTGCTCAAGTTGTTACCAAACAAAAAAATGGTTTTACCTGTTCCCCAGTGACTGTAACCTAAAAGGCAGAGAAGGGTTTTTTTAAAAAGTGGAAAAGAAGAAGGAACTAGATTTTCTCACAGTAAAAACGTATTGACTGAAACATTTAAGAAATAACACAATGATTTAAAATAAACTTCCAGCTAGTTGTTGGTATTTGAAAGATAAAGATATGTTTAGATAAAAGGGAGTAAGAAAGAGACCTCACACAAACAAAAATGTATTTTTCTATCACATAGGTAGGGGACAATGAACTGGAGATAATTTAATAGTGGCTTTGAATTTACAAGCACAATTTGGTATTTGTTCTTGATCAGATAATCTGCTTCCCCCTTTTTCTGGTTAGAAAATTAATTGTTCTCTTTATTGGAGGGGAGGGAAGCTCTGGAGAGAATGTTAAAGTAAACTCACAGAAATAAAACCCTCCACTTATCAGACAAAGGAAGACATGCATATTTCAAGGGAAAGGGACTAGATTCAACCAGGGAAGGGGTTTCATTTCAGCTGCACATTTAAGAATGGTGTGAAGATGAGATGGTAAAACAATTAGAGATCAATAATGCTGCAGAAGGTGCTTGGAGTACATTTAGCTTAGCCCATGAATCACCTGTCTTAAAACAAAACAGAGCAACCTCAAAGCAATTTTGTAATGCATTCTGATCCTTGTAAATTTATTATTGGTGATAAAAAATAAGCTAGATGCTCCAAGTAGTGGAATTTGCAGGTTGATTTTAATGACCACTTCTGTTTGTATTTTCTTCTTGCTTCTGCTGCCAACTGTTAGCTGCTAAGAGAGTAGACTGATTAATACTTACTCTGCTCTTGAGTGGATAAAGATTTTACTAATCATCTTGTGAAGTTCAAATGCATTTAAACAGTGCCAGATGGGTGACTACTACCATTTGGCACTTTCACCCTTAATTCGGCAGTCAAATCATTAAATGTGCAAGCATGAAGATACAAGGAAGCCTCCTTAAATCTGGGTGAGAAAAATAGACTTTAGATAATGTTATAATTTAAAGAAAATAAATTGTCATCTTATTGTCCTGCCCACCAGCTGAACTGACAGGTTACGCCTACTTTAATGCCTGGTTTGTTATCAAGAAAAAAGCTTTAACCTTATAAATTGCCTGATTTGGATATCACAATACATTGCAGTTTAGTAAAGATTTCCTGGTTTGATTTTGTGTGTGTGTGCAAAGGGAGGAGGGAGAGAGAGGGTAGAATGCATGAGGCCAAGGATTTTGTCTGATGCTATTTTGTCTGATGCCAGGTCACTTTAAATCAGAAGGATTCAGGCAACAGCTGTTTCATTCTCACATGTGCAAGACTTCGGAGCTCTCTCTGCTCAACACCTGGCTCCTTCTCAGGCTATTCCTACCAGGAATTAATTAAAAATTGGCTATTAATAAATGGTGCCACTATTTCTGCACTTACTCTAAAGGGGTGGTTGAGGTCCTGTATCTTTGGCACAAGTGCCCTGAGTTGCTGTGTTGCAGAGGGTGAACCTAAAGTTAAAAAGAAAAAGAAAACCTATGACAATTATTCACCTGGGATTATTGCAAATGCTCCTGATTGGCCCAGGTATATCAGAATGGGCAGTGCAATCCCAAGAAGAGTTATGCCATTATAAATCGATTGAAGTCAGTGGACATAGAAAGGTATAACTATGCTTAGGACTGTACTGTTGAAGTGTAGCAGCTAAGCAGATTTGGCTTTGAGCAAGACCTACTGGGGTGATGTCCTGGAAGTGAAATTAGGGCCCTTGATGTGATGTAATTACCTGAGAGGCAGGATGCTTGGGAAATTCTCCCCCATCTGAATTTCTCACCAGATTTTGAGCGGTGAGATCTTGTTTGCAGTTGGTATCATAGTTATAGCAATCTGGCATCTTTCAGCTTTTATTTATTCATTTATTATTTCAATTTATACCCCGCTCTCCCCGCAAGCAGGCTCAGGGGTATAAATTTGAGTTGCAGACATTGTACAGAGTGCCAGGCAGGTAGAGTTTGCCACAGGTTTCTGTTTCCTTTTATTTCCTTATATTTCTGCTGAGGCACTTGCTGACTGCTGGGGTTTTTTTTGGGGGGGGGGGTTGGAATTCTTTTTATATGTGCACATGTGTGTGTGTGTGAGTGAGTGCACCTGGAAGTCATGGTGACCTCTGGTGACTGACCCCTACTGGGGGCCTGTGGGATATTTAGAGAGGTGGCTGAATAAAGCCTGTCTTTGCCTCCTGCCTCTGGTATTTCAAAGAGGTCTCCCATCCAAGTACTTGCCAGAGTTGACCCTGCTGAGCTTCTGAGCCCAGACTTGCCTGGACTATCCAGGGCAGGCACTTGCTGACGGTTGATGTTTATTTGGTTATTTCTTTTTCAGAATAAACTTATTTTTAATGTTTTAATTGTTGCTAAATAATTATTTCATCATCAATGGTTTTATTTTGTGGCTAATTTCTTAGTTTAATTTAGGGTCCTGTTTTATTCTGCTATTTCTGTATTTTTTTAAAAAAAATTGTTTGTATTCGTTCTTTACTGTTTCAGCTGCATTTTGTTCTGCAGACTGCGCACATACTGTAAATATATTAAATAAATAGTGGCTTTTGTCCAACCATTGTAGACTTTGCAGAGTGGGACTTTTCCCCTTCTCATTTCAGCTGCTGCCCACTGAACTCCCTGTAAAATTTTGGATTTTTCTGCATTCTCATTTTCTTCACTTGCAAGTTCCAGTAGCTTTGGGATTTTCCCTGTTCCATGTGTATATTACTCTTTCTAGGGGTAGATTCGATATTGCGTTGTTTACGTCCAGTGTATCTCCCTGCAGATTTAAACTACAGGTTTTCATGCTTTACATAAACCAGTGTAATATGACTACTAGAGGGAGCAAAACATGTGTGGAACAGACTCCCCCCCCCCAGCAACAGGAATTTACAAGCAAGGGAGAGGAGACTGCAGGAAAGTCCTTTGTTTTCAGTGACCACTGGACCCTCAGGAACAACATAGTGGGGCTTTGCAATCAGAATGGGAATTGATGGAAATTGCCATCCCCTTCTTTTATTGGCGCTGTTCTGCTGATGGAACTGTATGGTCAGATTAATGGGTTCAATCCAGACTAAATTTTCCAATGGCAGAATGAAATTTTTCTGCCTCCATTTTCCCAGTGCCACCCACTGATCTCCACAAAATGCTGGTCCTTGGGGACAGAGGAGCCTGAAGAATGATAGAGTATGTCTGCAACAGGGAGGGGGAGTTGGTAGATATTGCCAAATCAGTCTGGCCCCAACTCAATGTCTTTAATATGTTTTTGCCTCTGTTGAGGTTATGGATGTGCACACAGGTACTTATGCCTATCCTAAAAACGACAGTAGAAAGAAAAAGGTATGAATTAACAGGGGGAAAGTAAAGGCAGAATGTGTGAGTGCCAACTTCAGAATTTATTTTAGAAAATGTCTAAATTAATCTTGAATGAAGTTGGAGCAGAATGTGGGAGACAACAATTCTATGGAACAATAACAGAACAGTGCAGAGGTAGTCCATGCAACCTTAGCTGAAGACACCTCTTTGGGAAATGTTGACTTGATGTTCACAGAGCAGATGTTGACAAAATTGTCCACTATGCCATTTATTTTGAGTTCAGCACCTCGTGTGATGGTATTGCTGGTATGAGTATGGTTCACCAAGAATAGTGCCTTGTGTGGTTTTATGTCAACAGAGCATTCTCATTCAGCTTGGGAGTTGCTGGCACATACTCTCAATGGGTTGGTTTTCTTGAATTATATATGTGGGCAAGACAAGTAGAAGATAAAGTTGGCTACATTTCAGATGTATGCATTATTTTTGCACATTTGCAGTCAGCAGTGTTCAGCAGTTAGTGCATGCACAGAATTTATTTGTGCAAACTACATTTCTCAGGAGCCAGTGTGAGAATGGTAAAAATATTTCAATTCTATATGAAAGGTTAACAGTATTTATTTATTTATTTAATTCATTTCTACCTTACCTTTCTCCCCAATGGGGACCCAAGATGGTTTATCATTCTTCTCTCCTCCATTTTATCCTTATAACAACAGTGTGAGGTGGTTAGACTGAAAGTGTTTGACTGGTCCAAGGTCAGCCAGTGAGCTTCCTTGGCAAGAGTGGGGATTCAAACCTGTGGCTCCCAGATACTGATCTGATGTTCTTAACCACTACACCACACTGACACAAACATGGTTGCTCTGAGAGGCAGGCAGGTAAAGTGAATGAGGCTGGAATGGAAGAACATACAGAGCACCTGAATCCTGGTGTGCTCAAGAAGACCAAAGGAAGCACTTCTCCCCACTTCTGTTAGCTGGGCTGGGCAGGTGTCAGGTAGGGGAGGGGAATAGGGAGAGCTGCAAAAAAGCAATATGAGAACATGCAAGTACAGAATACTTGCAGTACAATCTAGAACTCGAAAATTGCATAACCCTCCCCACCAATTATTGAAGGTAATATTTGTGAAGGCTATTTGTGGATTAAATTGCAGATTGACCAAAAGGAGTGTCTGCTCCATTACTGATCCAAGATTTGAGTATCATGGGTATCCTGCTATGTCTTTTAATCTGTATCACTGATTGCACTTTAGCATAATTTCATCACAGTTGAGTGGATGAATGGCTCTTAAAATGGAGAATATGAAACCAATATCTGCATTGGATCATGCTGGAGATCTTGAAAACATGTTATAACTGTGTGTTACCTATAAATAAACTAATGCCAATAATGTTTAAGGAGTACTCTGGTATCCTTCTAGTGTCTTCTTATTGTATATAATAGGAGGAGGATATATAATTTTGTATATAATTAAAGAATAAAATGGGAGGAGAAAAGCCTCCTCACTTGGCTCTGGTCAGCTGCTGCAGGAGCCTGCTTGGATTAGTAGGCCATGGTCATTCCAATGGGAGGCATGAAATGCAAATGTTTAAATAAATAAATTTATATCGAATTAATTTATAATAGAAGAGATTGGATTTATACCCTGCCCTTCACTACCCAAAGGAGTCTCAGAGCAGCTTACAAACTCTTTTCCCTTCCCCCTCCCACTACAGACACCCTGTGAGGTAGGTGGGGCTGAGAGAGCTCTGACAGAAACTGCCATTTTTCAAGAACAGCTGTGCCAGAACTATGGCTTGTCCAAGGTCATCCAGCAGGTGCAAGTGGAAGAGTGGGGAATCTCCCAGATTAGAGTCCGCACACTTAACCACTGCACCAAACTAGAGAAAGATTTACCTATTGGATTATACTGGCTGGTGATTCCATGGGTTTCTGTATGTTGGCCTTCTTCCAAGCTCTTCTTGTAGGTTTCAGTGCAAAATTATCAACTGTCTGTTTTCTTTAGCAATGGTTACATACAATGCAGTTTCTGAAACAGTAGGGCTCAAACATTTTTGGAAGTCATATCCTCTTTCCCAAAAGGTTTCCTCCCTTGTCCCTGATGTCTGAAGGCTTTATGTGACCCTAGAAGAAAATTCACTCTTCATGTGCTCAGGGGCAAGCTTTTGTCATTATTGCTTCATTAGCCCTAGGGCTAGTACTGAAGACTAATCATGCAGCTAAGCCTTTGAATGGGCCACAAATTCAGCCCAGCCTGCTAACACAAGGGATGAGATCTCACACACAGACGGTTTGTTTTAATCTCCTTTAACAAACGTGAGATTTTTATAATTTGGTTGCTGGTGGAATCATGACATTAAGCACTGCCTGGGTAACTTTGTTTAGTTCCTCTAGCATTACCCTCCCCCCAAAAAATTAAAAAGAATTCCATGTGCATTCCCCACCCCAAGACTGGCAGCTATGGAATGAATTGTATAATATGTAATAGCTATGGAATGAATTGTATAATTGTGGCCATTTTCTAAACTGCTCTTGAAACAGGATATAAAAGCTTAACGTTTTCTAAAATGGGGTCACCTGCTGGTACAAACTTTTGGTTAATTTCTTGAATTCAGTGGAAAACCATCTGCAGATCAGGGAAGTCTGTCTCTTACCTTCTGAGAAAACATGCCCATTTCCTAATTGAAAAGCAATGTCTGTAGTAGTCCTCTGAGTGACCCCTTCATACTGTCAACCTCTAGCCCTGCTAAAATGCCAGCAAGTCCATGCTCTCCCTTGATGAATTTTCTTCTCACAGTAGGACTAACTGGCCTCTGATTACTACTATACGAGGAGAACCCATCCTGTCACTACAGATGACCCGATTAGTAGCTACAAAGGGCATAACTGGCTGTCCTATTGATAACATCCCTCTGAAAAAGGGATACTGTTGTTGTTCTTGCACCACTGCCGGTGCCACTCTCCAGAAGGTCACCACCCAGCAATTTACAGCTTTGCAAAACTTACACAAGAGAAAATGGCAGTTCTTTGATGGGGTTAAAAAATGGGATGTGAAGAATCCTCCTCCCACCTCCTGGTGTTATAAACACCACATAGTTGAACTTGTACTTGAAGTCTGGAAGGTGCATCTTAGAGCCGCAAATTAAATCACATACTGTAATCCCCCCCAGTTTGCATGCTGTCATTATCCGCCTAATTGCTGCTTGCTCTGCTCCATAACGCTTCCCCGATGCTGATTTATTTGTCACACTTAAATGTTCTCTAGTTTACAAGTGTGGCTGTTTGTCTTAAATTTAATAATTACTCTATACCTATTTCAGCTCCCTCCCCCAATTTGGATTTCTCCAGGCAGATGTGAGTCTAATATTTCACTCATGGGTTAGAAGATGTGCTATCCTTTGTTATTTTTTTTGTTAATTTGCACAGAGCTACAAATCATTTAATGGAAGGTAGATTTTTCCCAAGGATACTGAATTTACAAGACTCCTTATCCTTTAACCTTTTAAGTATACTTGTCAGAATGAGTGTTTGTGCTGAGAGAGATTCTTCCTCACAACAAACTTATGGAAACTCAACCCCAAAGTGACTTTAGTGCTGTCAAGTCACAGCTAACTTATGGAAGCCCTGTGGGGTTTTCAAGGCAAGAGATGTTTAGAGGTGGCTTGTCATTGCCTGCCCTTGCGTAGTAACCCTGTTATTCCTTGGAGGTCTTCCACCCCAATACTAGCCAGGGCCGACCCTGCTTAGCTTCTAAGATCTGATGAGATGGGGCTAGCCTGGGACATCCAGGTCAAGGCAAAATGACTTTATTGGTAGCCAAATAAAAGTCTGGAAACAGCAGTTGCTGCATTGTGCCATTATCACCTTAAAAAGGTAGGGAAAGGATGAAGTCGCAAGCACGGTACACACAGACTTGTAATCTGGTGTACTTGATGCATGCATTCCATCACCCCATAAGAGTCCTACTCTCCTCCTCCCTGACAGACCCACCATGGTCTCAACAAAGGACAAATGATGAGCAAACTGGTCAGATAGTGGCTGCAAATAAACAATACATTTCTGAAGGAGTTGACCATTTGGTGTTCATCTGGTCCTTTGTTGTCACTGAAGACATTTTGCACATAGGCACTAATGCACAGCTCTGTGGATGTCCCAGCACCCACCAGCAGGGAATCAGTCCAATCTGCTGTGAAGAAGTTGGTCAGACTGCAAGGCAGGAGGAGGTGGAACTGGACCACTGTGCAGCTGCTGTGTAGCTGTGAAACTGTTCAGGCATTGCTTGGAGCTTACTGTAGCAAGGCAGGAAAATCCAAAACTTGCTTTGAGGGTGGTATAGTTTTCCATAGGGACTTCTTGGAAGGAGGACCACTGTTCTCAGAACAACTCACACAGATATCTATCATCAGATAAATGGTTCCTAAGATCCTGGTGTGATTTAAACATAGTGCAATCCCACTAACTCAGGTGAACATTTCCAAAACTTACTGGATACAGGGTTGCTGTTTTTTTAAAAAAGTCTAGTGGCAAGTAAATACCATTTAAATAGCATTTTATATTGGAATTCTGTTGAACAGTAGCACAATGAGGATTTTTCTTTAAAATCCAGACATATATTATGCAAAGTCTTATCCTTTATAATGAAACATCTCTCTTTTCTCCACTGGAACAGAAATTGTTCTTTTTTCTCCCAGCCTACCTTCCTTCAAAGTGTATATACTAATAAACCCCTCATCCTTGTACTATCATTAAGTGGAACATCTTCACAGGGAGTAAGTTGATGTAATTCTAATTAAGGGCTTAACATCTTTAATACAAAATGTCTTAGGCATTGAAAATGTATGTATTGAAATCATGGTAGATACCAGCCCTGGCTTCTCTCACATCATCCCACTTAACAAAAATTCCATTCATTACTGTATCCATATATATCTTAAATACTTATACCTTTCCCAGTTGGAAAAAAAACCCACCAAGCCTTCTCTCTTTATTCAAGTTGTGATAATTCACAGAAGACTCTCTAAGGAGACCTAGATGGGCTCAATTTATACTTCTACTTCTTTCACACAGATAGATGTAGTGAAATAATCTTACATTTCACTATACTTACCCTTTCTGCAAACTGCAAAATATCCTCTAAGGATTTTAGCATATTTAGTTGTACTAGTCTCTGTCCAATAAAACATTTATTCATATTTAACCATTGCTTAAACCATGAAACCTCATCCTAAAAGCAGAAGATTAGGAATAGCTGACCTGCCTTCATTTACTGTTTTATACGTGGTTTTAGCCTTTAATCTGGGGTGCTTTCTTGCCCATGCACAATCTTCTATAGTCCTTTACCAACTCATCAAAAGTTGTAGGGAAAGAAACTGGAAGAGCAATTTTGAATGTATAGACAAGACATTTTAATTACAAAAATCCTGGCAAACCAAGATAGTTGAAGCTGATTCCATTTCTCTATTCTTTTCTCAAGCTTCTCCACCTTTCCATCATAATTGATCTTTGCCAGTTGTGATTTTTTAAAAGAGCAGTCTAGTTCCCTTAAAAAAACACACACACTCTCAAATATAGAGAGTAATTTGATTTGCTCTTTCTCTTTTTTAAAAACTTTTTTATTGCTTTTCTCTACATCCTACCACTGCACACTACAGTCTAAACTAAATCACACAGAGTAGGCAAGGATCTTCAAAAGTCCACATTACATTTAAGAGTTCCCTATTAAGTGTTATTACAAAAAGTTATATCTATTAAAGTATTGCTAGTACTAAATTCTATAACATAATGTTACATTATCACATTTCAATTTGCCAAGTAAGTTCTCAGATCTCATTTTAGGCGGCTTCTTCTGCTTGTACTTCTTGTTGTTGTTGAAGGGGAGTTTGACCTTGTATGATCTAGGAGCAGCTGCTCCTAGTTCAGATTCAGATTCTGAGTCCATAAAGTCACCCAAAGAAACCGAAGAAGAGTCAGAGGTACTGCTGGTTGCTCCTTCTTCGCCTTTGTCCGTAGCATTATTATCTATTATTTCTCCTGTAGGTTTTGCTGGAGTCTGCTGTAATTCCAAAAAGGTTTTGGCTTTAGTCAGAGAGTCAATCTGTGATATATGGCACCTGCTACACCCGGGGGACAAGGATTACACCTACTTCTCTGCCAGACATAATGTCTTTACCAGAATTGACTATTTGTTGGTCTCACAATCCCTGCTTCCATATGTTGAGGCAGCAAACATAAATCCCAGGCACTTAACAGACCACGCGTTGCTAGAAGGTGTGTTGAGAGCTGACAAGAATGTACATAAGGAAAACATGTGGTCAATGGATCATAGTATTTTATTAAGGGAGTCGGCAAGAAAAGCATTAGAACCAGACATTCAAAACTTCTTTAAGGAAAACACATTGCCAGACACTTCAATTCTGATACTGTGGGATTCAATGAAAGCGGTCCTGCGTGGTTCCATGATTGTGATTTCTTCACATCTAAGGAAAGAAAAAAAACATATTAGGTCAGAAACAATGTTACGGATTGCAGAGTTAGAAGCAGAACACAAATGTACAAGGAGGAAAGAAAACATTTCAGAAACGTCAGACGAAAAAGAAATTGCTTGAGGCCTTGGACATTAGTCAAATAAAAAAGAATTTGCTGTACCTCAAACAACAACATTGGGTAAAGTCTCCTAAAAATATTCGCTTGTTGACATGGAGGGTTAACAACAAACGTCAATGTTCCTTTATTGGCTCGATAAAACGAGAAAATGGTGACCTCTGTTTCTCACCCAAAAAAAATCGCTGACTCATTTGCTGACTTCTATAATAAACTGTACTGTTCAGGCAATCCAAGTGCACATGATATTGATACATATTTGAGTGCATCCTCCTTTACTTGCTGTCTATCTGCGGACTTGTATGGAGAAGCCAATTACACTGAATGAAATCTTAGACACCATGAAGTCCCTGAAAAACAATAAAACCCCAGGCGTAGATGGCATCCCTTCTGAATTTTATAAGTGCTTTAAATCCGTAATAGCAGAACATCTGCTAGTCACATGCAGTAATGTATTGCAAACAGGGGAAAAGCCTCTGTCTTGGAGGGTTGTAATTCATAGTTGTAATTCCAAAGGGTAACAAAGACCTCAATGACCAGGCTTCTTTTCATCCAATTGCATTACTTAATCATGATGCGAAAATATTTACTTCTATACTAGCCAACAGACTGAAATCCTTTATCGCAGAATATATCAAGGAAGATCAAACAAGTTTCATCCTGAAAAGATTCCTTGCAGATAATGTAAGATGAACACTCAGTGTTGTTCTGCACAGTCACTGTATTAAAGCTGAATCGGTAATTTTAGCTCTTGATTTCACCAAGGCCTTTGACTCAGTGGAAGTGCCATATATGCTCTCTCACTACAGAAAATGGGGTTTGGGCCAAACTTCTTGACTGCTTTTCAATCATTATACACTAAGCCTACTTCAAAGGTATGAATCAGTGGTCATTTATCCTACCCCTTTAACCCATCAAGAGGAACAAGACAAGGATGCCCACTCTCTCCACTGCTCTTCGTGCTTGCTATATAACCCCTGGCAGAAGAATTAAGACAATGCAAGGAATTTGCAGGCATCTCTGTGGGCGACACTGAACACAAGGTTAATTTATATGCTGATGACCTGACCTTGTATATCTCTAACCCGATCCAATCTATTCCACATATTCAGCATATGTTGTCTGACTTTGGGAAGATTTCAGGTTTGCATATTAGTCCAAGTAAATCAGAGGTGTACCCAGTCTGGCTCCAAACTAAAACTCAAACACAGCTAAAACTAATCTTCCCTTTTAAATGGGTTACTGACTCCTGGAGGCATTTAGGTGTTCAGATCCCGATTGATTTGAAAGATCTTCTGCGCTACAACCACATCAAATTATATGAGGACATAGGACAACGATTAAAAGACTGGGAAGCGCTTACCTTTTCTCTTTCAGATCACATACACTTGATTAAAAGCTTTATCCTGCCACATTTTTTGTTTCTCTTCAGAACAGTACCAATTTACATTCCAGAGAGATATCTCCACCTCTGGCAAAGAAAACTTCCTTCCTTCCTATGGGGGGGGGGGATGAAGAATTAATCAGAAAATACTAATCAAACCTTCTTCTCTGGGAGGTCTGGACTTCCCATCACTTAGCAACTATTTTCATGCCTCAGCTTTATCAACTGTGATTAAAATACAACAACAAAATTCACAATCAATTTGGGTTCAGATGAAACAGGAGTACGTGAAACCCTTCACGTCACAGGAAATAACATGGATGCCACCATCTCGGCACCCTAAAACTCTTCACAACAATCCCTTCCTCTCTGCAGCTATTAAAATCTGGGATCGCAGAAAGAAGAAACTAATTCCAGGCATCTCCTCTCTATCCACTATAATAAACCAGCCATGGTTCCCACCTGCTCAAAAGAAAGAATCCTATAAAGTGTGGAGACTTACTGGCTTGTCTCATTTAGCTGATTTTACATCTCAGGGGAGGATACGCGACAAAGCATTCTTCGACTCTCATCTAGACGCACAACTTCCCTGGCACTGTTACCTACAATTAAGAGATTTAATAGAAACATTAGCCTCTCAGGGAGTATTTACTGAACCAAAATCAGCCTTTGAACAGATTTTATTATTATACACATATTGTATCAAAGGGCTGACGGCTAAGCTGTATAAGGTCTTACTAGGTATCGATGATAACTCCCCGTTAAAGCATCAACTTAGTTGGCAAGCGGACCTACACATGAATTTGTCAGATTCACATTGGCAAAAGGTATGGAACTCACCTGCAAATTCTTCAAAAAACTTTAGCATCAAACTTCAATTCTTCAAAACAATCTCCCACTGGTATTACACCCTGGAACATCTGAATAAAGTGACATCTTCTCATAGTCCCCAGTGCTGGAAAAATTGTGGCCACATAGATTCTTACTGTCACTGTTGGTGGGAGTGTCCTAAGGTATCCCCCTTTTGGTGCGAAGTCATTGGACAAATCAATGAGATTACTCAGCTTAATTTACCCATCACTCCAGACTTGGTGCTTCTTAATATTTTGAATTCGATGGTTGGAACAGTAGCTCTTAAAGAACTCACCTCAATCTTATTGGCCACGGCAAAAATAACAATAGCTTCGCTCTGGAAATCGACCACTTCCCTGACTATTCAGAGCTGGTATGATAAGTTATAGGACCAGTTTATTCTAGCTAAAATCACAAATGCCGTCCAATTAGCGAATGGAGGTTCATCCGCTGTCGCTTCTTGCTTTAAGTCCATTTGGTTTCAGTTACTTCAATATATGGCAAACAAGAATATACTTCCAAAAAACACTTCTTATCTTTCTTGGTTACGCTTCTGACATAAAATGGGATCATTGAGCTGCTTAGATCTTCTGTAATGAACAGAGCTAAATATAATCTGAATTAACTTGCTTGTGGCAAGTTTTGTGGGGTTAACTAAATATACTAGAGAGCTGAAAGGTTGAATGTATTAATGCAAATTTGTGTGTTTTCTGAAAGGGAATAAAAAATTGAAAGGGAAAAAAAAGAGTCAATCTTTTCTTTTTTTTCCTTTGTAGTTGAAAGTCAGTTCTTCGGGGATGAGCCATCGATATTGAGTTGAATTTTCTTCTAGAAATGTAGTGACACTTTTATATTGCTTTCTCTTCTTTCGTATTTCAAATGGAATGTCTTTCAAAGTCTTTATTTCTATTCCTTGGATTTTTAAAGGTGAACCATTAGTTGCTTTCAAAATCCAGTCCCTTGTTGACTTTCTTAGAAATTTCACATATATTTCCCCTGGAAGATTATTTTTCTTGACAAATTCTGGATAAACCTGATAAACCATATCAATGTCCATCTCCAAAGTTCCTTGTTCATAATTTATCAGGGGAGCCAATGCTTCACTCAAGATCAGTCTGAGATTTTCATCTTTGTTTTCAGTAACTCCTTAGAATCAAAGGACATGGGCTGATCTTTCCACTTGAAGTTGTAGAAGTTGTTGCTTTCCTGAGTTTCTTTCTTTTTTTGCTAGTTCCACTTTTTGGTTCAGAGTTTTAGTATTGTGTTCAACTTTTTGCAGCTTTTTGTCTGTCTTCTCTGTTGTGGACTTGACTTCCTTAAGTTCTTTTTGGAGAGTTTCAAAATTTTTGTTGAGATTCATCATTTGCAGAGGGCGAAGTGCTTTGGAGATCATGCTTGCAGTATCTATGGTCATTTTCAGTCTCTGAGTCAGTGGTGCTGTATTAGAAGTTCCTGCTGTAAGTTTCGTTTTAGGTGCCATTCTGCCCCCTTGCTGCATCATTGTTTACATTTAAGGTAAAAGTTCTTTAAGTGTCTGAAAGCTTTCTCTGGCAAAGAAACATTTTAGAAGAAGAAGAAGAAGAAGAGATTGGATTTATACCTCGCCCTTCACTGCCCAAAGGCATCTCAGAGCAGCTTACAAACTCCTTTCCCTTCCCCTCCCCCCAACAGACACCCTGTGAGGTAGGTGGGGCTGAGAGAACTTCTGACAGAAACTGTCCTTGAGAGAATAGCTGTGCCAGCGCTTGTGACTGGCCCAAGGTCACATCAGCAGGTGTAAGTGGAGGAGTGGGTAATCAAACCCAGTTCTCCCAGATAGGAGTCCACACACTTAACCACTACACCAAACTGGCTCTCGTGGATTCAGGTAAATGCTTATTCGCTTAGATCAGCTTTCTTTCTTAATCTTGCACTAGGCATGGGTTACTCCCCCTCTGGAAGGGTTCCCCCCCCTTCTTCAGATTTCATAAGTTAAACTCCGCTCTTTTGGCACTCACATTTCACTTCGATTGAATGGATAAACACTGCGAAATAGGGCACATTCTTCCACTTCAATTGATCCTTTGCTCGCTCTGGAGTTGGTGTGGGCCTCTGGACGCCATTGCTGGCTCCAGTGCGGCAGAACCTTTAGGGGCAAAAGGGAGCCTCAATCCTTCAGCGGCTCTCTTCACGCCCCAAGCTAGAATCCCCCAACAGGAGCTCTAGGGCTGACCGAATAAGACCGGTCACCCTTCTTACCGGCCTGGGACAGAATGCACCCATCAGAGCTCGATGAGGTGCGACCGTCTAGTGAGTCGCCGAAACCGAAACCTGATTTGCTGTTTCTCAGTATATGACCCAGCAATATCCATTAATTGATTTCTTTCTCTCTTATACCCCCAAATAAGACTGTACTCCACTTTTAGTGGAAAACGAGATGAGAGTTAAAAGGTTGCTGAAACATAATATCATCTGCATTCAATGATTTTTTTTAACTTGATAATTCCATAACAAAATTCCCTTGATCTTTTCTGAAATTCATATTAGCATTACAAAAGGCTTAATAGTCAGCGCAAATAACAAGGAGAAGAAAGGCAGCCCTGTTGTGGATCATATTTCAGTGTTTGAGAGTTTGTTAGATGACCATTAATTAACCGTTTAGCCAGGACAGAATAAATAAATAGGCTGTATCTTTTCAATATATCTGGTATCTATATTGAAAAATTAACTTATTCCATACCACTCTGTCAAAGGCTTTAGCTGTTCTCTGAAGCAGAAGTATAGTAGGACTTCCAGCAATATGAACATTATTTATAATATTTATAGTTCTTCTGGTATTATTTATGATGATCCTTCCCTTTATAAATCTTGTTTCCGCCATGTTAACATATTTACCAATAATCTCATTTTGCCTTCATTCCTTTTTCCTTTTAATATTTTATGAACAGTGTTTATGAATGAGATTGGTTTGTGTGATCCCACTTTATCTCCACTTTTATTAGACTTGCCAGAACTATGTTTTTCTAAAAGAGTTCTCATTGTTTGTCTGATAAGTTGTTTCTCTATTTTTAAATGAAAATAAGCTTTAAAAACAACAACAACAGATGTTTGGAAAAGTTGTACAACACAAAATTTCGCTTTGCCCAGAAACAGTCAAATAATGTGCATCAAAAGAGTTATTCTTGAACAATAAAGTTAACAACATAGTCCATGATGTTTCTTACTGAATTTTTCTGCAGCGTGCTTTGTGTGCAAATGCTCATGATGATACTATACCTTTAGAGATGCCAACCTCCAGGTGGTGGGTGGAGATCTCCTGGGATTACAACTGATCCAGGCAATAGGGATAAGTTCACCAAGAGAAGATGACCTCTTTAGAGGGTGGGTTGTATGGCATTATACCCTATTGAAGTCCCTCCCTTCCCCAAACCTTGCCCTCCTTAGGCTTCCACCCCCAATATTAGAAAGGAAGCTACTATAGGTTTTAAATAAATAAAATAAATACTACTGGCTTAAATAAATTTTGCAGCAGTTTTGGAGTAACATGATCCAGCAATTTAAACACCACTTTCAGCAGTTGCCAGTTGCTGTTTTCTTATCTAAAAGATATAGGAGAAGCTAGATGTAGAAATTTGATTATACTGGATACTTCTTTCAGATACTTTTAACACATAAAAATAGTTTCTTATTAAGCAGATTGTGCCTATGGTCTCTACAGTGCAATAGTCTATAGCATATGGGTCCATGTCAGCAGAAAGGTAGATGATAAAATGCTCTATGACAGCTTGCCTTGCTGCCCCCACCCCCATAAGCATACCACAGGAACTGTTGTGTTCTGGGTTCCGGTGCAACCCTCTAAAGGTTCAGCTGGATGTTGGCATGGCCAGGCTGGAGGTGCATCTATTGTCACTGAAGCCAGGATGAGTACAAACCAATATGCTGAAAGTCCTTTAAAAGCTGCCTATCCTAGGGCAATGGAATGGATAGCATAGAGATAACTAATTGGAGGAAGAAGCTCCATGGCCTTTGTAGCAAAGCAGAAGGTGGCTGTGAGGCAGAGTTGGCAGCTGGCAAAGGATGAGAGAGACTTACCAGAGGCAGGAGAGAGACGGAGGCTACATTGCTGGCAAGATGGCGACGCACCAGAAGTGATGTCTTCATGTTGCACTGTCACAGCAATGTTCTGGTATTAGTGCAAAGCTCCATGGTAAAAATAGCTTCTACCATAGAGTTTTTGCCCAACTACCAGAGTGTTGCTGTGATGTTGTAGAAGTGATGGCATCATTTCCAGTACATGCAGGAAGTGATGTTGTCGCATTGCCAGTGACATAGTCTCGACCTCCATCCTGTTCCTGGTAAGTCTCCCCACTGGCCAGCTGATCAGCAGCAGGGAGTGAGGCCTCCAGGAGGGGGTCTGGCAGCCCTAGAGGGAGGAGGCATCTTCTGAGGTAGCAACCCAAGCCATTCTGCTACCTGGAGGTACCCTGATCTAGCTCGGTGTCTGACAGGTTGGACCCATAGCATTTCGGGGGGGTGTTGTTGGTGAATCAAGCAACAAGGGAAAACAGAAACCCAGCCTGCATAGAATGCCACTGATGAGAATAACCTCTGGTTCCAGATCAGCTGAACAAGAAACAGAAAAGCTTAGGATCCAAGGAGTCTTTGGCCTATGATCAGAGCTATACCCAATCAAGCTGTTAGCTCCATGTCTGGAGGGGAAACACCCTAACAAGAATCAGCTTAGTATATCAGTTAGACCGCCAGTCTAGGATCTAGGAGACCCAAGTTCAAATCCCCATTCAATATGAAGCTTGTCATTCTCCCTTAGCCTAGTTGAGGAGGGGAGACTGATATCTGTCACTCTGGGCTCCTTGGATGAAGGGCAGGATAAAAATGTTCTAAATAACTGAACAATAACTGATATGAGGGGAAGGGCCACTTGTTGCATGCTATATACAACTTTTGTTGCATGATACAATGCACCATTATATACACACGTCAAGGATTCCAACTCTGGGTCAGGAAGTTCCTAGAAATGTGGGGGTTGAGCCTGGGGAAGGGAGAGTTCACCCCCAAAGCAGCCATTTTCTCCAGGGCAGATCTCCAGGACCCACCTGGAGGTTGCCAACACTAACACACCCTGCAGCTGTGGAAGAAGCACAGTTGTAGCTAAGCACTTGTGGTTCTCTTTCTGTCAGACTTGCCTACTTTGAGCTACTTTTCCAGCCTTTGACCTTCTCATTTGTGATTTCTTTGCAAACAGTTCCACGTCGTTCTGTAAATGTTAGATTGACATTTTGAGCAGGCGTCCGGAGCTTCTGTGCTCCTTTTTGGCTCCTGCCAAGATTCAACAAGGCAGCAGTCCCCTGCTCCTCGGGTCTCTGGGCTAGAAATAACATTTACCAGCTACTGTTTCTTCTGTCTGCAAATGTTTCCGTTGCTTCTCCGATGTTCTTGAAGCTGCTTGCCAGACGACTCTCCCCAGCTGCCCCCATGAGTCCAGCCCTGCAAGAAGAGATGCCAAATTCTAGCCGTTCAATAACATTTCCCTTCCACTGTAGATTTAGGGTTTTCTTTTTAAAAAATAGAATGTCTGTGTACTTGAAAAAGTAAAGAGAGTGCTGTTCCTGTTAATTAGAACAGAACCTTGCAGCATTTTGAATTTAGTTCAGAGGAAGACAGTACGAGGGGAAAACTGTGAAAATGTGTGTGAGGTGTGTTGTGTGTAAAGGCCTTCTTCAACTGTCCATCTCTTTTGTCTTCCTCTTCCTGTGTCTCTCTATGCTTTTAGTAGATAGTAGGGAAAAAAAATCACAGTATGGCTGCTCAACTTACACTGAATATAGTTGAATGCATATGTCAAATAGGCCCAGCGCAAATCACATATCATAGACCTTTGTTAAAAACAATAAATTGTTTTTATAAGCAACAGTTACAAATTTAAACTCCTAAATAACAAGTCACTTACAACAATACTGACAAAGTTTCAACTGATAATAATAAACATAGGAGAAATTCCAACCAGTGGCAAAATCTTGCAAAAAACATGAACAAAGTGTCAGCTTGTTCTGACTTGTGACAAACACTTGCAGCAAACATAAGCATCAACTTGATGAGTAGCTAGGTTTCCCCTCATTTTGTAAGAAGTCTTCTTCAGAAGAAGATCAACTCCAGAGGTATTTTTGTTACAGTCTCTTGCATGAAGTTGTCTGAAACTAATCATAAACATGATCCTCCAGTAACCACAGACCTGCTTGAAATTTGGTACCTTTAAGAAGATCCTCAAAGGAGTATAATTTACCCAATCTTAAAAATTCAAAGTTCATATATAGAATAAGCCAAATTATCTTTATAAGAGCCTTCCAGCTTTAATATCCTTGGTCAAAACTTCTCTAAGCAATTGCTTATCTCAGTCATCATAAAAATTAATTTCTTGCACCTGCATGCCAACCCTTTAGTCTTTTAAACATACAGGTCATTATTTCTTTGCAAGTTCAACCAATCTAAAATATACTTACATTACACATTGAACAAAAAAATTAATTGTTAATATTTAAAACTTTATAGGACTGTACCTGACCCTAAACTAACCCTACTGAGTAAGGAGGAAGTTAGATGCTAATGCAACTGTCTCTTCCACCATGTAGCCATGGTCGCTTTGTTACCCCTACCAGCTTTGATTTAAAAAGTTGAATAGGTGATTTTAGTTTCTGGGGGAAATTAGTCAAATGATAGGCCTCAGCGAGAATTGGGGTAATAAGCATATATCTGCTATCGGTGGCCCTTAGTTGAGTCAATAACCAGTCCAAAATTGTAAAAGAAATTGATTTTATTAGGGGAAAATAACAATTTAGGTTGTTGTTGTTGTTCAGTCACACAGATGAGTCCAACTATTTACATTCAAATCAAGGATTGCAAGCATACAAGGAGATATAAAAAGAATTTAGCAGACAGACAGAGAGGTGGAGAGATTAGGGTAATACTATACCTATCCAGATGTGCAGGGATCCATTTCTGGAAAGGGGGGGACCCAAACTGTGGAGTTTGGGGGTGCATCTCTTCTGCAGACTGCCTCAGAGTGACACACCTTGATGGCCATGTGTTTTGGAGGATATAGACATGGGAAAACAATGCAGACCAATGGCAGACCTTGAGGGGCTTGCCCCAGGTGAAGAACAAAGATTATCTGGACCAATGAGAGCTCCCAGGGGGTGTGGCACCAGGAGAGGGAGAACCTTGGTATGATCAATGAGGTCTCAAAGGGGCAGAGTCTGGTTTCACAGTAGCGCTGATGAGATTTGCCAGGTGCTGGGTGCTGTACTGGAGCTGGTTGAATGGGTTTGATGACCACTAATGGTCCTGCCAATGTGGATTGAATAGGTTCCCAGGTTTAGACAAAAGGTGGGAGATGGTCCCTTATTAGCATCAGGAAGGACTGCTAAACATTTGAAGGTATGATTGGTTTATCTCGGTATCCTGAGGGAAGGAGCAGGAAGGACAGTTGTGGAGACAATGGATTTCCAGGTAGACATAGGTTTCACACATAAGGGCTTGGTGAAGTTCTGGAGACAGAAGGGCTATTCTCTAGGTGGCCTCTGAATAGCCTTTAGAAATGTAGATATTTTATCTGGTGGAACTCGGCATTGTTTCATGCTGGGTGGAGGGGAAAAACTGGAGATTGCTTGGAGGTCTGCCTTGTGAAACCTGAAAATGAAACCCTTTTCCATAGCGGCTAGCTCTGTGGTTCAGGCCAAGGGTGTCTTCCTTTGGTATGACTTTGTGGATTTCTGATTCAGATTAGAAGTGGGGTGTCCCTGCTGTTGGGTCTATTCTAGAATAAGGCAGAGCCTCTGGGTAACAGCTTCACTGAAAAGCAACACAAGTAGCTGCTGTTGGAGCAACATGGCAACAGGAGTGCAACTCTAGGCAGACAAAGCCGTCCTTTCTATTATTGTTTATGCATCTTTCCTCCCCAGTCCCATGGAGAGCTGCCGAGCTGGGCAGTTGTAGAAGACTCCTCTATAGGTGTAACTAAAGCTGAAATCACGAGCTTTACAAATAGCTGTAGTTCCCAAGCAGTGTCTATACATCCCTGTTATGAAACTTTAAGGTTTACGTGAGCAATACTCCCCTCCTCCCCCATTGTTGGTCTTGCTAGTTATGGATGCATGCAAGGAAACTTACATACAGTAAATAATTCTGTATAAATTTCAGAACTAATTGCATCTGACACATGCAGTCCTAGAAGGTATGTTGTTTTAAGTGTGTGTGTGTGAGAGAGAGAGAGAGAGAAAGGGAGGGAGGGAGAGAGAGAGAGAGAGAGAGAGAAAGAGAGAGAAGCAGGTACTTTTCAGCAATAATGTGCTATAACTTCCCTGGTCATTCACACAGGCACTATCTGAGTTTTCTGATAGAATGAAGATATTTAAGTTTACTTAAGTCCAAATTCAGTTTATCTACCTGCATGTATAACATAACTTCAGCTGGCTAAAAATTAAAATAAAATTATACAATAATTTATACTTTTAGTCGCATGGTGGGTAGAATTAAAATGTAGCTCCTTAAATGCCAGATGTTTTCCCACTGTCCTAACATCTTCATTCTCCCCTCATTTTTTTTTTTTTTGGATGGTGCTCCAAGTTTTACTGTCTTATAATACAATCCTGAGTTATACCTTTCTAAATCCACTTACTTCAATGGACTTAGAAAGGTTAACTCTGCTTAGGTTTGTACTGTTAATTATGCATTTTAAAAACTGCCCTATTTCATCTTTTAAAATATGCCTTGAAATGTTAAGAACAGTGGTAAAAGTATTTTAGCATTGTTTAGAACACTTACAAATGATATTTATTTTACTTTTGCTTGTCTACATAAATATGGTCATAATCTGGGGCCACTCAGATGAGAAATTTCCATGGAAAGTTTGGTTGAAAAATACGCTTTTCATTTAGGGTTGTCAGCCCCCCCTGGTCTGGGTGGGATTTTCCCCGCTTTTGTGGGCTCCTCCCCACCCACAAACTTCCTGGAATGCAACATGATGATGTCACCCAGAACATTGCCAACACTGTGCAGCAACGGGGAAGATTTGGGCAAATATGGTAAATTTGGGCTTAATCATAGAGTTTTGCCCAAAAACTAGAGCATCGCTGTGCAACACTGGTAGTCTGATGACATCACTTCTGGGTTGATATCATTATGACATGAGGGGCAGAAGATCCTGGCAAGGCCTGAAGATCCCCCCTACTGGAGAAGGTAGGACCTGACAACCCTATTTTCATTCCAGCACACTGAGAAGAAATATGGGGATTTTCCACATTCTCATTTTCCTTGTTTGTGTGTTCTTGTTGCTTTGGTGTTTTTCCCCCTTTCCACATGTGTTTTGCTCCCTCTAGTGGTCAATTCAGTATTACTCAGTCAGTTCATGTCTGGCATATCTCCCTGCAGATTTAAATGGCAGGTTTCTACACTGGACATAAAAAGATATCATATTGAATTGACCACTAGAGGGAGAAAAACATGTGTGGAACAGACCCTGCCCCCTGAAGCAACAGGACCACACAAGTGAGGAAAAGGAGAATGCAGAAAAGCCCCTTGTTATCTATCATTCTGTGGTGTCTTTACTGCATGAGGAAACTTGAAAGCAAATCCCTAACTGAAGCCCTCAACGCGGCGACGCAGCACAGCCGGAGCCAATCAGGACGGAGGCTAGTGCAGCAGTCGTTGCACAGTCGCGGACTGTGGAATCAAGCCCAGTAGGAGCTGCTGCAGAGCCACGCCACACTGGATCGCGCCGAAAAAACATCATGCAGAAGCTGGTCCATGCTGAGACACCGTAACAGAAGAGCCGCAGAAAAAACAACAAGCCGGTAGGGTGCCTGGTAGGCACTCATCTCCCCATTCAAGTGTGGCCCTAGCTAGGAAATATAAATTACTATGTAAACCGCTCAGAGCCTCCGGGATGGAGTGGTATAGAAATCGAAATAATAAATAAATAATAATGATAAATAATAATAAATCTTTTGATCATGTGGAAAAAAATCCTACTGTTACATTCACAAGAGTTAGGATTTCTTCTACCTGGTCTTAATTAAACTCCAGTTTAATTTTTTTTAATACAAATTCAATGTCTGTATGTTACAGTTCCTCAGGATAACACAAATGGGGGCAGCAGAGAAAGTAGGCTAGGGGAAGAGTCATGGAAAAGCTCAGGTCTCCCCTAGCAACTGCTTGTAATTCCGTAGGGAAGAATGACATTCCTTTTTTAAAAATCTTCTCTAACAGTGCAGTACTGTGCACAGTTACTCCAGTCTTTCTTCATTGAAGTTAATGGGCTTAAACTGGGGCAACTCTGCATTAGGAGTGCGCTGTGACATTCTCAGATAAGCTATAAAATGGCTTCCATCTCACAAATACATACTCCTGTAAAAATAGGCAAGGGGGCTGTTATTTCAATCCCTGTATATTCTGACTGTCTCCCCCCACCACATGCTTTGACACTGGCTGATTCTATGCACATGCGCAGATACTAGCACGAACAGTTTCATGCAGGGCACATCCAAGCTGAAGGTGTCAAAAAGAGCCATTTCATGCTTGACTGCATTTTCTAATACAATCCACTGAGAGGGAAGAGAGATGTGGTGTTGTTTCTGTAGTCGGTAGTTGGTAGGTATGTGTATAATGTGCAGTACATTTGGTTCCAGGCAGCAGCTGGAAGTAATAGCAATACAGGGGCAGAACTGAGAGAATGGAATTGAGCCTGAACATGCTGCATTTTTGTTTTACCTCAACACAAATGTGATCAGGGCACAAACTTACCCTCCTGACATAGGGCGTGGATTAAGGCTGTTTCCAAAATTCTTTTTATATTAATTTCTTCCCAGATTTTAGAGTTTTTAATTATCTGATTTTGTTTCCAAATAGCAATCAATGCAGTAGCAATCTTTTACTGTACTTTGTTTTATTATTTCCAGAAATGTATAGCATATTGTGCATGTGCAGCTAGCTGCATCCTGCAATGCAGTTGGCTCTTTCTCAAGTCATAAATCAATGCTTTAAAAAAATACACTACCTTTAGGTGATCATCCAAGGCACCGTTTCCCAACCTGTGGCTGGGGATCCAAGAGTAAGTCATGAAGCTTCTAAAAGTGGGTCATGGGCCAGTCTCCCCTAATGGTTCCCCTGCCCTTTCCATTGCTCTCTTTTCTGTTTTGGAAGCCAAGATCTGACCCTGGAAACAATATCTTCCATATTGTACATTAGTTGGTATTTTTTTTTCTTCACTGCATATACATGTTGGTCAAGTAAAGCATGTCCTGACGGTTACTAGAGTGAGTTGCTTAGAATTGAGGGGGGGGGTAGAGAGAGAGATGGAGAAGAAGAGGGTGGAATGTAACCTCCATCTGCAAAGGCTTGTATGTCAAAATACCACTTGCTTGGGATTCATAGTGGGGTTAGCTGCGCCCTTTGTGTGATGTTTATTGGTTTCTCAAAAAAATTGGTTAGCTATTGTAGAAAACGGCATGCTGAACTAGATGGATGCCAAGGACATTGTTTGCTTAGGGTACCTAGAAACCTTGGGTCAGCCTTAGATGGATCACCACATCAAGTAAATTTGGACTTGTGGGTCACCATATCATAAAGAATGGGAACTGCTGACCTAGGAGTCTATCTGGGTTGGCAGAGTTTTGGAGGATACTCAGTTTTGGGGGGGAAAGATGCAAACCTATTTGGCAGGTGTTCGCAACCATTCAGCATGAACCAAACAGAGCAGGTGAATGGTTTATATCTGATTAATGCTTTCAAACACAGTAAGTTTGACTGTCATACACTGAGTTCAAAACTTCTGGCATTCATAGATGCCACACTTTTAAGGAAGATGTATATAAATTAGAACAGGTTCAGAAGATGGCAGCAAAGGTGCTCGGGGGCCTATGAGCTATGAGGAAAGGTTGAAGGAATTGGGTGTATTTACCCTGTAGAAGAGAGAGATGACTGGATTCTTCAAATACCTGAAGTGTTGTCAAATGGAAGATGGAAAAGACTTGTTCTCTTTTGGTCTAGCAGGCAAGATGAGATCTAATGGTCTTAAATTACAGGAGGGTAGATTTCAGCTGAATGTTAGAAGAAACTTCTTGTTAGTACAGGGAATGGGAATGCTTGTGCTCATCTGTAAAACACTATACAGATTTTTTTTTGCTGTAGATGTATATATTCTAGCTATATGTGTGCAATGTTAACATAGCAATGCTGGCAAATTGCAAGGCATAGCAAATTGAGCATCTAACAGTTCTTAATTTAATTTTAGAAGTGTTCAGAGTGAAATTAAGTAGGAGGGAAACACTGTACCTTCTGAAATTACAGAACAACAAAAGAACAGAACAGGGGAAATACACTCATCCCTTGTGATTCAGTGGAGACATTAAAAGGTGAATGTAGTCAGTACGCTTCTCTGTATTAGGTCCTTCATCGGATTATCACAGCCTGCAACCTGTGGTTGAGGGAAATGAATACAGTTGCTGGCTGAACAAAGCAGCGTTCGGTTTTGTCTGCCTGTTTGGCATTCCCTTTTGGTAGGTACGCATGTACACATATTTCCCATAGAAGATTTTCCTTAAACATTGACATATCAGAATGAAATTTGGGGTGCATATTCAGGACATAGTAATGCGTCTGAAATTCAACTATCAGCCGGCAGCATAGGCAGCTCCTGGGCAGCTCATCCCCATGGGTGTGTTGTACAAATAGATTTCCAGCCAAAAAGAGAAGTCAAAATGAGGAGGAATGTTCATTGATTTTAATTGCAATTAAAACACCTGAAAACAGTTAGGCCAAACCAGCCCAACAAAAATAGACTGCTTTCTGAGCACAATAAGGAAGTACATGAAATTTTATACCCAGAGTGACATAGCTAAGAAGATAACATTCAGGTAGGGTTGCCAAGTCCGAATTTACTTACCGCGGGGGAGTCCTGTGCCATCCCGGGAGTCCGTGTGCACGCGCAAAGCACACTCACTGCCACGATGACGCCACCCGGAAGTGATGTCATCGTGTCGGCACGTTGGGGGTGGGGCCACTAGGATTCAAGGGAAAACCATAGAGTTTTCCCTCAAATCATAGAGCATCCTGCCCCCAACATGGCCAGCGTGATGATGTCACCTCCGGGTGACATCATCACGCTGGGGATATGTGCTGGAAGGGGTTGGAGTTCCCCCCGGGGCCTGATTTGCTGGCGTCCAGTAATGGGCCTCTTGGGCAGGGGTTTACCCGCCCCCTGGGGGGACCTGGCAAGCCTACATTCAGGATTCATAATTGATCACAAAATCACTGGGCATCATCTGAGTAGTAATTCACTCATTGGTCAAATACAGAAAAAAGTGTTCCTACATGATATCTTAAATGTTTATTTAACCTCACCTTAATAATAATACCTCAAGGATTCTTCATACCCAAACAAAAAAGGTTTTTTTTCTGATATGAAACTGAAGACCTTTTTGACCCAGACACTGCAGAGATTTACCCCAAACAACTAAAACCACGAACTGTATACTTCAAGCAAATATCTCTATTGAAAAACCTATCTTCTTCTATACCAGCAAAATAATGTCCTTGTCTGCTAGCATCAGTTAAAAAGATACTCTAACCTACAAAAGAGAAGCCCTACCACTTAATAGGCTTTTATTAAATCCTAATAAAATCTCCATAAAATCAGAAAAATATAAGAATAATCTGAATTAAAAAAATCATTATATATCCCCATCCATACTACAGATGGGATGTGGGGTCTTCCATGGAGACCCACCTCATCAACTATGTCTTGGATGCTGGAGGACTGGAAGCTGGGCCTGCTGGAAGTTTGGCTTTCCCCTAGCCCTCTAGACCAGTGTTTAAGGGGGATGACCCCATACTTCCCTTTGGAATTTTGGCCATCCCTGTCTCAGCCTTATTGCAAGGTTCTTTGGTGATTATTTCCCTCTTTCCTATGGGTTCCAGAGCCATAAATCAGTAACTAGATAACAGGGCCTGTTGGGAATTTTACCCTGATGTTATTTAGCTACCTGCCTGCAGGAGCTTCACTTTCCTCATAGTAAATTACTCCCAATATTCCATGACATTACACAAATTGAAATGCTGCCATTTGGCCCAATGTTGGGACATATGGTCTTTTTTGTTCATCACAACTGGGTTAGCCCTTGCGATAGAGACAGGAACCAGAATTAAGGTGCAGATGTGAGCAAGGATCTCTGTTTGTCTACTAAGGAGGTTAAGGCTAAGGCCCACATACTACCCAAGTAAGCGGTCTCCTAATTAGAGGGTGAAATTAGCATTAAGGAGACAAGTGAAAGGGGGTACCTTGGGATCTCCACGAATGTTTACGGGGATTGTTCCCTTTGAGAACTTTCAAAATAAACCAGTCAGGTGTTCAACTGGAAATTGTTCTATTGAAAAATAATAAAACAGCAAAACATACATACAAAACACACTTGGGGCACACAAGCTACCTAAGAGAAAAACAGGAAGGAGTGGGGGGACGCAAGGGAGTTACAAGGGTGCTATTTACCAGCATTTCTTTTTTTATTTTTTATTTAAAAAAAAAAAAAACCTCTCCTAAAAAGGAGAGAATTTTATTGCTTTTTTTTGTGAAAAAAGGGTCGGGTATATAGATGGATTAAGAAAAGATTTTGAGTGAATTTTCTGTTAAAATGTTAGTTTTAGTTAGTACAAGTAGAGTTTTTGGCTTCCACCGTGGTTGGAAGATCTTCTTTTCATCCTACCGAAAGTCCAAAATAGATCTATTAGTTAAATTAGTAAAGTCCTTTGGGGTTAGTTATTGATCAGCTCCCTTCTGCCGCCTCACGAACAGCTGCTATATCTTGGGGTGTCTTCTTTTTAAGTCTCTCAGATTATACGATAGGCCCTCTTTTGCCTTCTCGTCTCCCGCTCCGGCACCTCCCTCCTCCGGGCCGCTGTCCTCTTCGCTGCTTAACACTGTCCAATTGGCGAGCTCTGCATCTTCCTCTGACCTGGCGTGCCTCTTCAGAAATTCTTGAGGTTTGAAAACGGAGTCAATCTTCTCTCTTTTATCCTTAAATTTGAACACCAGTCCCTCGGGAAAGCACCATTTATAAATGGTTTGGTGCCTTTGTAAAAACATGGTCAATCCTTTATATGCTTTCCTTTTCATACGACTTTCATATGGAACATCCTTTAAAGTTCTGATAGTCTGCTCTCCAGTCTTCAAGGGCACTGCTGAAACTGCACGCAGAATCTGATCTCTAGTACGCTGCTTAGTAAACTTGACAACCACTTTTGCTGGCAAATTATTTTTCTTTGTAAAGCTGGAATAGCCTCTATAGGCCACATCCATCTCATCTTTTAATTCTTGCGCTTCTCTGCCAGTTTGTGGTGCCAAGGCATTCGCCAGTATAGCTCTAAGATCTTCTTTCTCTTCTTCCTTTATGCCCTGAAAGCGAAGAGTCAGATTTGCTTTTTCCATCTGAAGCATTAAAATTCTTTTTTCTTGCATATCTTGATGTTTTTCTAATTTGTTGACCCTTTTCTTAATTTTCTTGGTGTCTTCTGTCGAGACCAGACACTTCTGTGTGATCTCCTCCATTTTATTTGCTGTTTCTGTTAGTTGTTTTTGTTGACTGTTGAGAACACTTTCCATGTTACAAAGGGTTTCGCTGATTTTCTGCATTTGATCCAGCAGAGGGTGCAGTGGCTCGCTTTTCTGTTGATTGACAGCTGGCTCTAGGGGGAGGTTGCCTGGACCGGAAGTCCCTCCCCCCTTCTTTACCAGCTTCTCTGGGACCTTTTTCTGCCCCGACATTTTTTATTGTTTACTTTAACAAAGTTTGTGCCATGACACCCAGGAGATAAGCTGGCTTCTTAATCTTCAGTAAAACCCCAATGGTACTTTTACCAAACCACTTTTTTGCTTTGCCCCCCCCCTTCACTCTTCCTTTAACAGTCCCGGTTTTTAAAGGGGGTGGGGATTCCTCCCTCCTCCCATGCGCTTATACGTTTACGGGGGAGGGAGCACATTTATGCCACTTCAAAACAGATCTCCAACTCACAGTTCGCTGCCAATTCTTCTTTTATTAATTCATTCCGCTGCTTCTTCATTCCTTGAAGTCGGTGGCGTTGCTGCTTCTCATACGGGCACAACACAGCGGGGCCGACTGGGGTGGGGAGAAAGCCTCAATTTCCCGGCTGTCTGCCGGCAAAGAGGCTACTCCCCAAGCGCCCCTGGTTCGGAGCCTTTGCCTAAGGCTCACTAGGGTCTTTCGCATAAGCGAAGACCCCCCCAACCGTGTGTGGGCTAACCATCTCTGGGAGCGTCCCGAGAGGTGGCCGCCATTCGCTCCGCTGAAACCGAAACTCCAAAATGACCAGCATTTCAAACAGATGAGAGTGAGCCCACATGCAAGTGGGAGTGTGAGGAAGGTGCCAAGAACACACTCCTGGAGCTGTGTGCTACATTTATAGGAAAGTTGTTCCCTGGGGCCAGGCTGTCATGACTGCCTGAAAACAATGGCTTGATGGTTTCCCCAGGGATGAACAAAGATCTTAGAAAACCTTGATGAGTTGACCTATACGTTCTTTGTGTACCCTTTTTGAGTACTGGACAGGAAGATTATCAAGTTGTATGAATATGATTAGGGTGAATGGATAAGGGGAAGCATGACCAGGTATGAATTTGGTTAATTCAAGGTGAGGTATTGCTTTCTTGGGAGGCCCATGGTGGGGAGGAAGGCTGTTAGCTAGTCAACCTTTATGGTTCACCTTCCAAAATAGTTTCACAGGCTCTTACTTGGCTGGCCTCCATTTTGTGTGTCTCACATCCATTTTATTTTAGTTTCCATTTATAGGCCAGGTGGTGCCCTGCACATATACTTTTGGGGTGATATTTTATAAGAAGGGTGTTACCTCTTTCTGAGTGGAACTGCGCCTTCTGCAAGATGAGAGGTCTGACTGCTAACACACAGGTCTGCCTGCCTTAGATGATAAGGCATGAGTTGTACCCTTAGAGTCCCAGTGGTGGAAGAATGAGATGCACAAGGACATTTTTCTGATATAGGGTTGCCAACTCTGGGTTGGAAAATCCCTAGAGGTTTGAGGCTAGAGCCTGGGGGAGGGGAGGGACCTCAGCAGGGTAAGAGTCCATAGACCCTATGCTCCAAAGCAGCCATTTCCCCCAGCAGAACTGATCTCTGTAGTCAGGAGATCAGTTGTAATTCCAGGTGCTCTCTAGGCCCCACCTGGAGATTAGTAGCCATAGAGACTCTGGCAGGAAGACTGGTGGGAGTGTATTTCTCTGGCAGTCCCTGCATCTATTAATACTAATAATCTTCCTGAAAACTGTGGTCTTATTTTACCCAAAAAGCTGTTGTGTGACCTTACCTGCTCCACCTCCCCATGGCTCTGTGGCTGTCTTGAACATAGTGATTTACTAGTTTTACATCGTTTATTTAAAACCTGTTGTCCTCCTTGGCCATCTCTGTTATATTCCAAATGAATAAACCCTAAGATCTGTTTTGTGGGTGTTTCTCATGCAATTGATGTCTTTTTTTTTAAAGCAGTTTTTCAGTCTTTTTCAACTGACACACAGGTTCAACCTGTGATTCAATTGATATACATCTAGCATCCTATACATATGTGTCTACAGAATCTCATTTTAAAGATCATCCTGTAAAGACTTCAGTGTTGGTTGCCATCCTTTCTTTCCTGATGGCATTTTAAAGTAATGTTTCCTAATACCTCTGAATGTGTATACATGTTAAAAGCGCTAGGTATGCACTTTTCCCCACTTTCAATTTGTTAGAGTCTTTCAGTGCAATCCTAAATCAATGTTTTAGAAAGGTATAACTGTTTAGGAGTGAACTGTTAATCATTTTATTATATTTTCTTTATTATTTCATGCATTTGTTTACTTCATTATAGGTATTTGCTTTTTATTTGTTTCAGTGGGAAGCATGTTTCTTGCTCTCCCTCCTTATTTGACTGTATGAAATTCTTAGATCTTAAAACTACTGAGAACTCTTATAACTTCTAATACTGAATGAAAGTAACAATTTATAATATCCTAAGTGGGAGATAAGGGTCTGGGGATGCACTCTGTGAGACATACATATATCTTCTAACCCTAATCATCCCCTGCCCCAGGGCAGGACACTACATGCTTTTAAGACTAAGATCATTTTACAAGGAAACATAGCAGGGGATTAATTCAAATCTGATGGAGAGTGCTTCCACCAATTTTCACTAATTGCACCCCTCTGTGGGACTCTTTAGGCTGTGGAAGGTGGAAAAACTCCCCAACAATTTATACTATGAAACTCTAAGCAGTTACATGCTTTCAGGCCCCTTGACTTAAATGGATTTAAAATAGTGTAACTCTGTTCAGGATGGCCATGATAATATCCTAGAAGGGTGTATGTGAGTTGAAATCAGCCTTCCTCACATTATTTCTTCTTTCACTCCTCCTAGCAACTTCCATATCCTCCGTTAGGGATGGGCACAAACTGGGAAAATTGAGGTTCATCCCTGTTCGTGGGATGAAGCTTCATGAACCTTCCTGCTTACTAAATTTGTTGTTGTTGGTGGTGGTGGTGGTTGTTTTTTTTTGGAGGTTCATGATGTGGTAGAATGGCTCCCCTGGGGACTAGAGTCACTAAACTCAGACTGAGTCTCCTGCTGACTTTCCTTTTTTACCAAAGGGAGATCACACCCTTTTTCTTTCCGACTCGGCAACCCTCAGCTTCCGGGTCTCCTGGGGTTCCCCTTTTTGGCCTGACCTCATCTGTTGGCCTCTCTCTGACTGCTCCATGGGCCAGTTTCCCAGAACTCCTGCTGTTTCCATCAAAGGGAGATCACCCCCCTTTTCCTTCTGACCTTGCAATCCTCAACTTCTGGGCCTCCTGCAGTACATATTTTTGACCTGGCCTCATCTGCTGGCCTCCCTCTGACTGCCCCATGGGCTGGTTTCCTGGAACTCCCACCACTTCTTTCAAAAGAAGACTATCCCCCCCCTTTCCTTCTGACCCTTCAATCCTTGGCTTCTAGGCCTCCTGGGGTCCCTCTTTTGGCCTGGTCTCATCTGCCAGTCTCCCTCTGACTGCCCCATGGGCTACAAAAGTCCACCCCCCATTGTGTTGACAATTAATTGATTGGTGCCAGTGTGTCTGCTACATGAACCACCAACACAAATTGCATGAAAATTCTTGGCCCTTGGCTCACAAACCATACATGGGGCCCTTTTCATAATGGATTTAGGTTTGTGACAAGGTTCATGCCCATCCCTATCCTCAGTATTCCCCGTGTCCTTCTCTCCTTCACACCCACCAACAATCCACCTTTTATCTGCCTCCCATCTTCAGCTATATTTATTATTTCATTTATATCCCACCTTTCTCCATAATGGAGATCCAAACCAGTTTGTATTATTCTCTTCTCCTCCATTTTATTTTTACAACAACCTTATGAGGTAGATTAGTCTGAGAGTGTGTGACTGGCCTACAGTCACACAGTGTTCTTCCATGGCAGAGTGGGAATTTGAACCTGTGTCTCCCAGATCCTAATCTGAAACTCTAACCACTACACCAAACTGGGTTTTGTGGGGTGGCTGCTGATGAACAGTAGCAAGTAGTTGGGCTTGGGTAAGTCATGCAGTTTAGGTGGTAGCAATTGGTGTGATAGTTGCTGCCAGATCTGGCTCTGTGAAGTCCTCCCTTAGAGGCCAAAACAGTTCTGGAAAGAGCCCCCCCCGACTTTTTACTGACTGAAACCAGGGTCTGAAGGCTGGCGGTACTATTGTAGTTGCCTAGCAACTGTCATTGAGGGCATCTGTTTCTTAAAGCTACAGGCACTGCTTCTATTGTTTTGGAGGTTTTACCCCCCCTGTGTGCATGTGTGTGTGTATTTTGAGACCTCTAGAGGAAACTGTTGCCAAACAAATACTTTTCTGTGGCCCTTTTTCTTCTATCCTTCTCAGATTAAAGATATCACCAAGAGTCTGCTGCTGTCTGTCCATAGAGATTAGCTCTGTAATATTCTCTGAGGCACAAGTGAGCTTACCTGTCCTGCTTCAGTTCATCCTTCAGTCCTGTTCTCTGCCTAGCACACAGGAGTCTCTGGCAGCTTTAGCAACAGATCTCTTTATTTATTCTAATTAGGATTGCCAAAAATCCTGCCCTTTTTACAGAAGCTTAACAGCATGCTGTTTACCAAATTATGTTATTTATGTCTGTGATATGAAAAGTTTCAACTTCCTATCCCCACTTATTTAATCACGCTAAAGGGGCAAGACATTTTTCTAACCCTAATTCCAACTGGGAGGATAATGCTAACTGAAAACTCTATACAGTGAGAGACTACCTCAACACCAAACACAAGGCCAAAGCTAAGGGTAGGGTGGGCAGTCTCCTGCCCTCAATCTTTGTTCCTTGTTTCCTCCTGACAGGGCAGCAAGGGGATGGGTGTGTGTGAAACAGAATCCCTCAGTGCCACAATGTCACTTCCAATTGTGTAACCAGAAGTGACATCACCATGTCATGTGATGCTCTAGCACTTACCCAAAACCTTATGGCAAAAACCATGGCAACATGGGACACTGCCCCTGCAAGTCTCCTGGGGGTCACCACACTGAGCCTCCTCCCATACGGTTTTTGAAGGTTGAAACAGAAACTAATTCTTATAAGGTCACTTAAAACTATACAATGCAATATGTAAGACAGGAAGTGAGCTTTATATTGAACAATACCTTTATATTGAACAGTGACAAACAGTGTACCTGAAGTACTGACATAATTATATAAAAAATGGAAATTGCACTGCTGACACTGACTCACATGTTGGTTTTAATATGCAATATAAAAAGGAGGATAGGCTCTGCACAGTGATACTGTATTTAAAACCTGTTGATCACCTGTTCTGGCCCCACTGCTGGACCTCCTGATGGCACCTGGTATTTTTGGCCACTGTGTGACAAAAGTGTTGGACTAGATGGGCCATTGGCCTGATTCAACATTGGCTTCTCTTATGTTCTTATGTTCTCTTATGTTGTGTCACTGACTGAGGTATTTCTCCACATTGGGGAAGTAAGTAACTTAAAAGTATTGAGGGATCTTTAAGGATCTGGAGTGCAGGTCTGCTTATAACTAACTTTATAATCATGTTTCTTCTTTATCTTTTTCGTTGTTCAGAGGCTTCCATCCTGAGCTATGACGGCAGCATGTACATGAAGATCATTATGCCTATGGTCATGCATACAGAGGCAGAGGATGTGTCCTTCCGCTTCATGTCCCAGCGAGCTTATGGGCTGCTAATGGCCACCACATCACGTGATTCAGCCGATACACTGCGCCTGGAGCTAGACGGGGGCCGTGTCAAACTCATGGTCAATCTAGGTATCGTATAATGACATATCCCTCGGCTTTTAGTTTGAGCTTGTTTTTGTTTTCTTGTCTGCCTCCCCTTCCTCCCCATGAACTGAATTATAAGTAGCCGTTGATGTATTTCTGTAACAGTATTAACCATGGAGAAGCAATCTCTCTAGCCATCGTTGCATGGAGATTTTATGTTAATTCCTGGTGATGGATAATGGTGGTTTTTAAAAGTCTGTTTATTTTTTTTAAGTTTCCTTTCCTGTTTTGGAACTGGTTAGCTTTGTGTAAGACATGCTACTCGGTCCATCTTTTGATCAATCACATCCTCATTGATCCAGCCTCTCTGCCACTATTCAAAACAGTCAAGGGAGGGTCTGTAGCTGTCACCTTGTAAAAAGAGTGGTGTTTTACATTTCAGACATTCTCAGTTATCTCTTGATTCCTTTTTACAGAAGTAGTATGCTGGCTTAATAAGTGGCCTAAGAAGTGACCTAAGGGGATGTTTTCAGGACCACACTAGCAAACAGTGCGCAGCATTTTCAATAATATGATAAGCAGATGGGAACTTTACAATAGATCAGTAAATACATATACCTAATAGCAGGCAAAGTAGTTTCCCCCTTCTAAGCAGAGTGTACTTCTGAATGAATTCAGATCTGGAAACCTTCTGGGTTTTGCTTTTGAGATAAAGGAAATGGTCGGTTTCCTTGGATTTACATGCTTGAATCTATCTGTGCTGGAGCAATATAAACTGCCTTCTTCTATCCAGCCAGAAGTACACCCAGTATTGTGCTGCATTAGGCTATAAGGGGGGGAAAATTATTCTGGTCCCCTAAAGTATGCATTGAGTACTTGAAGCATCCATTTCTTACCACTGAGCTGGAATGTTCTTTGTTCCTTCAGTGCTCCAAGGTATCTTCAAGAGAGTTTGGCATGTATGCCTGTTTCTCTCTTCTCTGATACCATACTATAATAAATGATGTTTGTGTCCTTTCCTCAGTCCCACCACCGAAGATATTTCAGATAATTTGTTCTCTGGATAACAAATGGCTTCTTTGTCTGCTATTGGCAAAAGCTAACAGTTATGAAAAAAGAAAGAAAAAGATGAAGAGGCTGACACAGGCTAAGCTATCTGTTCTGTCACTAATATAATCTATACTCTCACCTTATTTCACCATATTTCCCAACAGAAAAATAAGCAATGGACCACAGAGCATTCTGGGGGTCTTCACATGAAACGCCTTGCTAAAAACACAGATGTTGCCATGTTTGTTGCCAAGGTCACCTTTTGTTGCTGAAGGGCTTGTGGCATGGCAGTTGTGATGTCACATGAGGTCATTGCTCATTAGGGAAAATCCAGCCTCATAAAGTTCTGAGGCACCAATGCCTGGAATAAGAAGCCCAAGACAATGAAACATGGCAGCTTCAGGATTTTTGACCGGCTGATGTGCATCTCTCCAGCTCAGGCTATACTTGAATGTATAGAGTAGCCTTATGTTCACTCATCAATAGGAGTGGCTTCAAATGTAATGGAAATGATGGTGGCACTAGACACAGATGCAAAACATGTTCTGGTATGGAAACAACTTGTGGCTGCTATCCTTAGAACTAGGTTTTGCCAGCCTCCAGGTAGGGCTTGGAGATCTGGAAATATAACTGATCTGCAGACTACAGATATCAGTTTTCCCAGAGAAAATCGCTATTTTGGAGGGCGAGCTCTATGATATTATACCCCACCCTCCCCAGGCTCCATCTCAAATCCATTTCAGATATGACTGGGGGGGGGGTGAATGCTGAAACAGGAAGGGTAAGGGCATCTAAAGTCTCTCTGACAGTACTATTCGGAACAGTTACACTCCTCTCTGTCTACTGAAGTAAATGGTGCATGTCTGTTCAGGATGGCACTGTGAATACCTGAATTTATTCCCAGAATCCAAAGAAAAAGCTGTATTTCTTCTTTTAAGACAAAAATAAGCATATTGTTCCAGAACTTGATACAGATCACCAGGAGCCACTACATAATTTAACTAGTTCTTAACCATCTGCTGCCTCCCTCATTTAAAAAATGAGAGTTCCGTGGTCCTTTTTACTTGTCCTTGACTAGAATGCTGAGTGAGGCTTTTGTGTTAAAAATGGACTCCATGACGGGCCCTAATAGAGGCATCTGTTTGAGGATTAGTATAGAAACAAAGCCTAGAAAAGCCAAAACTACAGATCTACTATGGCCTTGTCTGCAATAACAGCAGCATCACTCCAATTTAATTGCAGAAATGGTGCTTCAGTCTTGCAGGGCCCTGAAGGTGTCAATCAGCACTATAGCTCTGTGATGCAGCAGTGTCAGATCTGCAATGAAACAGTTCTAGATATCACTTGATGTTTAAAACTTCCCACAAAAGCCAAAATTGTCATAACATTGAATGCAACCGGTGGGTCATGAGACCTTATATTTAGTAATCTTGACCACCTCAAATAACTCAAATATGAAATATTTTGGGGAATAGTTCTTCAGACCATTATGATGTATGGCATTTGGACAACTTCTGGGATCAGGAGGACCCAAGATCTAAACATTTCTCACATTTAAAAAAAAAATCCACTTTTTTGTTAAAAGTCAAAATTACAAATCCATGAATAATAATGAGAGAGTTCAGATTGGGATGTCAGACAGCTGGAATCCAAATAATCTGCTTCAGCAGGGAGGGTGGGGTATAAATCAAATAAATAAAATCTGGTATGCCAGGAATATGTTTTGGCAAAGACTGTTTTGAATGGTATTCAAGATTCTTGTGCTCGCTTTTCATTTCCTTTTTCTTTCCATTTGTTTTTTTCTCAAGCCCTGTCTATTATGTTCTTTTCTGTGATCTTTTTACGCTGTGTATCCAAGTTGTAAAAGCTTCCTTACACCCCATCAGTCATGGTATATCAAAAGATGGTATTCAACCCTTCAAAGGCCTGAAGCCTGCGGCCCGCACAGCAAACAGCCCTTCGAACAAAGTGTACAGAGCAGCCTGCAGGGGCTGGCATATCCCTCTCACCTGCACAACACCCTTTAGCCAAAAAAAAAAAAAAAATCAGGAATGCATAAAGACTGGATGGAGATTGTAGTGTGGGCGGGTGAGGGAAGGAGAGCTTCTTATATGAATGCTGCTTCTTTGTTTCAGATCTTCCCCCAGTGGGAAACTAGGGCAGCATATTTGCTTTCTTAATAACACATTTCATGACATTTTGAAGCCCTGTTTTGTAAAGAGTAGAAGCCCAAATGTGACAGAGCTTGTATCTCTGTTGAGAAAGGGAGGAAGAGAGGGCGAGAGACAGAGAGAGTTCAGTGAGTCATAGCTTCACACATGCCCCCGAATTTATCCTGCTGCTTAAAGCATGTGTTGAGAGTGAGAGAAATGGCCTGTCATTCAGCCACAGCCACCGTGGAGAAGATGGCGCCTTTGGAAGGTAGACTCTGTGGTATCACATCCCTGCTGAACTCCCTCCCCAAATTCTATCCCCCAAACCCCGAGGAACTTCCCAACCCAGAGTTGGCACCCCTATTCCCATCATTTTCCTTGGTGGGCTGGGACAGCGTGACAGCTACAGGCAGATTCTTTAATATCACTAAGCTTTTCTGTCCTTCCTACCATACTTGCCTTCTAGATGGACCGGAATGAAGCTTTGACTCAAGCTTCATCAAGGGAATGTGGTCAATCAGCTGCACTTCCCAAACCCAAACTATTCTACAGCTTCAGTGTCTAGGGAAATACTAATTATATGACTTCTTGGATTTTACAGCCATTCGTTTCTGCTCTTTTTACCAAGAGCATTTGATTCATCTGTTGAAGACTTATGGTACAATTTTCTTCATTTTCCAGTAGGAAGAGCTGGCCCTTTATGGGCCTACTCATTATTAAGTATCATTCTTATGAATGCTTTTTACTGGTATCCCTAGTCAAAAGTCATAGTCTGTATACATATGACTCTGCCCCCCGCCCCGGTCATTTAAATTAGAAGCTCACTTGGTAACTATGTTAAAAATGTATCAGTCAGTTGCATAAACCTGCAAAAACATTAGAGTGCATTTTATAAGTGATGGAAAACAGTCGAGATGGAAGTAAAGAGGGTACTACAGATTGCAAGGTCCAGGAGAAAATAAATAGTAAGAATGTGTCCCCAGTTGGGGACTCTTAGTAATGACTACTGAGAATAGAAAACTAAACAAAAGCTAGCTAGACCCAAATAAAGCAACAGCCAGAACAGGTGGGAAAAGGCATCAGAAGACATGTTAATAGAATTCTTGAAAATTCTGTCCCTTAAATTGAGTTCTCAGATGGACTTGATCTGCTATTGACTTCGCAAATAATCTTTTAAAAATCCAACTTGTGTCCCATTTGTTTTAAGTGGCATTTTATCTCTCTCACTCTCTCTGTCTCTCTCTCATGCACACATTCTTTCTTTCCTTCTTTCTCCTCTTTCCCACCTCCAACTTTGGGAAGAGCTTTTTATTTTTAAAAAGGTTTCCCTTTATCTCTCTCCAGTAACCCACCTTACGAACACACACCTGTTGAAGGGATATAGCCACCCCTGTACGGTGATTGTACCAAATGCTCAAGGACTGTTTGCTCCCACTTTTCTGTTGCGGTTGACGACACATGACAAACCTAATCGCACGAAACCAAACCCATATTTTCTTTAGAGAAGATCTGCTGGACAACAGACTCTCTCTATGGCTTCACTATACCCGATTGGTTTATTCCTGGTCACTCAGATTGTTTGTCTTGTTCTTTTCTTTCTTTTTTCTTTTTAAATCACCCTTTCTTTGGAGTAATGACAAAGGCTGTCTTATCATTTACTGGATCTCAAGACAAAGTTGTTCCCTGAAGCGCAGTGTAGTTAAGCACCAGCTGTTCCGCTTCATGCATTCTAGAAAGAGCGTCTACTCTCCACTATCCAAAGTCCTGGCTACTCAGCAGTAGATCTCTTTATGATGCTCAGTTTAGATTGCTGGAATGGTGAGGTGCTGCTGGCTGTAGGCCTGGGCCTTACCGAGGGAAGAAGAGTCTTGTTGAATTAGCCATGCAGTTCTCTGAGGTGTTGCTCAAGCATACCTTGCAATACTTTAACGAGGATTGTGTTCAAAACCAGAGAACTGAAGGAGGCAGATTGCTTCTTATTAAGTTATGACTGATCACCTGTCAAGCTTGCTATACAAACAGCAAGTGCTCACAAGCACTCCCAGCTGAAATTCCGGCTTTACTGTTTTGTTTTGTTTCAGAATTATAATAGGCAAACATTTTTTTTAAGTGTTGTCTGGGTCCTTTTTTGCTTATTTTGTTCATCCTTCTGCCCTTCCACTGTTTGAAACCTCTGAGTGAAGCTTGTGGAGTTGTCAAAGGTAACCAGACCTGCCACTGCACTGCCATCTTCTTCCTGAATGTTATCAGTGCCTCATTCAGTCTTAACATTCAGGCAGCAAGGTGAGACGGGGCTCTGAGGAGATGGCTGGCTGGATGCCTTTGCATCAACTCTCCCCAACCAATCAAAAATGCCACCAATCCTCCAAAATGCATTGAAATCTGGGCTGGGCGTTCGTGCGGTTAGCTGTTTGCAAGTGGCCATTTTATGATAGGGGACAGGTAGGCAGCATGCTAACCCTTTCCTCATCTTTGGGGAACAGTGACAGAACAGTTTTTTGGAAAGCATTTTGGGCTATTGCAGAGGGAACGACCTGTTCTTAGGAGAGGTGGAAAGGGTTAAATATTTCACCAGCAAATATTGCCAAGCCAGGTATACTGTATTGGTTTGGTGATGAATTTATGCAATAACACAAAACATACTAAAGAAGCATTGTCACAACTTAGTTGTCTTTAAACAGGAGATTTTTTTAAAGTGTCATTAGGACAGATATCTGCATTTTGAGGAAGAATACCTGTGCCTTAATGACACATTAGCTAAGAAGCAGTTTGTGATTAGAGTCACTAGATAATCTTTAATATATCATTCTCTGTATTGTCTCATATGCAGAATATAGTACTTTTACATACATGGCCACACACATAAAACACATACCCAGATAGTTGTGAAATAGATATATAGATCTGATGTCTTTCTGTACATGATATACAGCCACTCTTGAATTTGTACATAATGTATATAAAAATATAAAATGGCCACATCTCTTTGCGTGTGTCTGTCCCCGGAAGGGTGGACTGATTGTTTTTGGATGTCTGCAGCTGTTACCTTGAAGGATGCAATTTCATCTTTCATTTATTTTTCCCCATCTAGACTGTATCAGGATAAACTGTAACGCCAGTAAGTTTTCCCTCAAGTTTCATTTTGTTCTCTCTATATTTTTTAAAAAGAAATTAACATTATTTCCTTTGCTGTTTTATAAAGTGTTTTTTCTTCTTTTTTACTTTGTTTATTTGGGAAACAAAGTTGAATTGGGTGTTGGAGGTTGGGTAGATTCAGAGCTGGGGAGGATTTGCGGTGGCTGTATGTGAATGTAATGTGTGTGAGAGAGAGATTTCTCCAGAGGCAAATAACAATTAAATTTCTGGGCTTGGCAAACAAACACCGAGGGAATGGGAAAAACTGAAAATGTATTTTAGTAGTTTTCTACTATCCTGGGGCAAAATATCCTTAGAAGCAGTTTTGATGCTGCATAAAAATAACAGGTACTGTATACACTCCTCCACTACAACATTGTTTTACTTTGATTAAAAAATAGTTTGGGCCACAGCAGTGACTGCTTTGTCTGATATTTTTTTAGTATCTGTTTCTTTTAGATTATGCTTCTAGGTATAAATGCGAATCAAATTCTTGGGTGGGAGGAGGTTATAAATCTACAGGTAGATCATCCTGCCAACCTGTGGTTTCATGCTTTCTACCTCTTTGAGCAAGAAATTCCAGAAAAACTTTGTAAAGTTTAGCATAATGGCTGCAGTTACATATGCTAAATAATCCACTGCCAGTTCACACAGCAAAAATCTGGTTTGAAAGTGGATTGAAAGTAGTGTTGTGACCACAGCCAGTGTAAAAGTGGATTTAGCCTTTCTTTCCCCCACACATTAATCCAGGGCTCTTATGCGGCCCACAAATAACTAGTACAAGGGAGGGAACAGGAAACTGCTCAGGGGGGAGGGAGCAGAGCCACTCTGATTGTGGCTTCAGCATGGTGGAAAAACCTCACCTGCTACAGTCAAGCAGCATAGAGTATCTACCCAGTACTGCACTGCTGGGTCTCCAGCCCACCCATATGAGTTTTCTTTTGTACACCACTCCCAGCCCATGGAGCCTTGCAGTGAGGATTCACTAACTCGGAGCTTACCAGCTGCCATCCTTTATACAGTTTATATCTCCGGTACCCAGCATTACATTTTATGGCACACATGGCCTGGGCCAACAAAGTGATATTTATCTCAGATCCAGCCCTCATAACAAATGAATTCAACACCTCTGCATTAATCAAAGTTGTCATTAACCATTTAAAGGCAGAAAAACCATCACCCATCCTTTGCCAGTTTTTTGTAAACTTTAAAGAGCTGTAAAGACAGCAATGGGGCTAATTTCAATTAGCCAAATAATATGGGAGTAGAAGGGTCAAACTCTTTCTCATACAACTGTCATCAGAATATGGCCTCACATGCTGAAATTGCTCTTTTAAAACTGTCAGAAAGATCCAGTCACTGATCTCCTATAGTCATCTCCATTTTTACCCTAAGAAGAGGAATCAAAGTTTTTCATTTAAATCATTGTCTCTTAGTACAAAAAATGATGAGGAGAGAGGAGAAGAGAATATATGAAGCAAGAGAAAAATGTCAGGATTTTTTTTTTCCTATTGGAAAAAATATTCACTTCATCAAATGTTTTGGTCTTAGTTTCCTCATGAGTACCAGTACCTCATTAAATCCTTTAGCTTTCATGAATTTTTAATTGTTTGAGCTTTTACATATTTATTATTTGAATACATTTTTTCTTCAAGAGTTGATCTTAGTTTAAATTTAAAAGAAAAACAGCTTGGACTTTCCTGTTTTTTTGAAATGCTGTTCTCATAGGAAGTAGCTATTTTGGGCATACTGTTTCCTCACAGGAATGGCCTGGTCTAACTGCTTCTCTGTCTCCATTTTTTTAAACAGAAACTGAAAGTGCAGCCAAAACCAGAGGGACACCCCTTTATATCCATTGCAATCAATGGATTTAGAAAGGTGTATGTTTGCTTAGGACTTCACAGATAGTTAGAGATTTATTTATTTATTTATTTATTTATTTATTTATTTATTTAGTAAATTAGATTTATTAGGCCACCCTTCCCTGCAAGCAGGGCTCAGGGTGGCTTACAACAGAACAAATACAATAAATAATGCAGTTAAAACCAATGTTAAAATGCCTATAATATATCTGCATATAAAACAATATACTTCCCAGGATGGCAGAATAAAGATTTTAAATTCCACAAACCACTTAGGGCGGGGGGGGTTGGGGTTGCAGAGGGTTTGGTGTGTATGAGAGTGCCTGATTTTATACTGTCCTGTCACTGTCCTCAACCAAATGCCTAGCACAATATCTCTGCCTTGCATGCCCTGTGGAAACATAGTAAATCCCTCTGGGTGTGGATATTCTCAGGCAGAGAGTTCTACCAGGTAGGGGCCAGGGCCAAAAAAGCCCTAGCCCTAGTTGAGGACAGCCAGATCTTTCTCAGGCTGGGGACCAATGTTCCCTCTAAGCTGTGGAGTTTTGTGAGCAAAAATTCTACTGTGTGAGGTCCTGGCCTTAAAGTTGTGAGCGAGCAATTGGGCTGCTGCATAGATTAGCTTGCTCTGGAGCCATCCTTCCTGAGCTAAGACAGAAATGTGTGAGCTGGAGTCTAAAGAACTGTGAGCCAGCTCACACTAACTCAGCTTAGAGGGAACACTGCCAGAGACTACAAGAAAGTTCTTATTCCCAGGTCCTTTCCGCACTAGGCCTTAAATCCTGGTTCAACCCTGTCCCCGAACTTACATTCCACACTACGCACGAGTTCACCCCTGTAATTATCTCGGGGTATTTTTACATTCTACACTACACTCAAGTTCACCCCTGTAATTATCTTGGGGTATTTTTTGTTTCCACGGTACATTGAGGTCACCCTGGTTTCACCCCACACTTGTCCCAGGATAAACGGATGCTCTTATAACCAGGGATAAATGCAAGGTATTTTGTCCCAAGTTGAACTCTGATAAAACCAGAGATGAGACCCAAGTGCAGAAAAGACCCCAGAGTGTAACAATCTTCTGGGGGCATACTGAGAGAGGTGGTCCTGAAGGGAGGAAAAGGGAAGATTTGCAGTAACCTTTTGCTAAGTGTAAAGACAATCAGTGATGGTGAATGGATAATGATACATCATACAAGATTTTGGGTGAAACTTCCAGGATGACTAACAAGCCAAACCATATACAGTGCTGGAATTCATTGGAAGTCCAGACATGTAATTTGGCCCTAAAATGCAGCCATGATAGGAAAGGAGACATTTCTAGAATCAGAAATGCCCCTTCAAGCTCCAACAGGGAAATGAGTCGAGCACAACACAAAAACCTTGTGCCCCCCCCAACTCAAAACAGCCCCTGCAGGACATTTCTACAAGATGATGTAATAAATAAGTGCAGGAAAGAGTTGGATTTTTTTAAAGATAAATAACACAAAAGGGATGTCTTCAGCTACAATCTGGGAAGCAGGTAAAGCTTTCATCAGAGGAATTTTGTTAGCTGTTGCTGCCCAGAAAAGTGGAAAAAAAGAAATCAAGATATTAATAGAAAAAATCCAGAAATTGGAGCAAAAGCACAAAAGCCCCCCAATAAAGATATATTAGCAGAAATCAGATAATTAAAAAACCAACTTGATACATTAGAAATGGAGGCAGGACAGGAAATTAAAAAACAAACAAAAAACAGATATTCAGACATGCGAATAAACCTAGCAGATATTTGGCATACGGTATAAGAAAGGAGAAAGAAAAAACAGTAATAATATGTTTAAAGAAAGGAGATCAAATTATATGCAGAGAAAAAGAAATACAAGAACAATTTATCAATGCTCTCTCAGAACTATACAAAAGGAAATCTGTCTCTGAAAACAGAATAAGAGAATATTTAAAAGATATTCCGTTCACAAAGTTCACATTAGAACACAGGGAAATTTTAAACCAAACAATAACAATTCAAGCATCACAAAGATTTGTTGTTTTTTGACTCTACACTAGAAAAGGCAGAGTCAGACACAATATTAAGAAAAAAGGACTGAGTATGGAGGAACTCTCTGTAGATTTGAAGGAAATGGCTATGATACCTTAAAATATCAGATCATGTTGTTGCTTCTGTGTACCAAACATGGGCTCTTGGTCTGTGTTATGAAGAGCAAACAGAGATCTCAAAGGTTAGTTGAATGCTGATATTCTCCCATTGTGGATACCAAGATGACTGGGTGTGAGAGCTCTGGCACATACTGACAGGTAAGGCTTCAGTATTAATTTTTATTTCTGTTTATTTCTTGAAAGAAAAATAGAGAAAAACTAATATGTCATTAAATGGGTCTGTTCATGTTCCCTGAAACTGCCATTCTTGTTTTCTGCTCTCCCACATGTTTTGCTCTCTTCACTCCTTCATTCTTCTCAGTATGAGATGGTAAGACTGAACAAGGTTTGGATGAAGTATGCTTTTTTTAAAAAAAGGGAAATATCAGCTATTACGATTATCAAACACAGAGCTGCAATCATATAGCCTAGAGTTACCACCCTCCAAGTAATGCCTGGAGTTATCCTGGAATTGTAACTGGTCTACAGACTACAGAGATTAGTTCTCCTAGAGAAAATTTATACCATAGATTCCAGGTGAAATCCATCCCCAGATGTCTCCCTGGAGGCACTGCCCCCAGATCTCCAGGAATTACCCAGGCCAGAGATGGCAACCCCAATACAGCCCCCTTCCTAGTTTGATGATATTAGTGTTATTTATGATACTTTTAGCAAAACAAGATCTTCTTCTTCCAAAATTCCAAAAAGAACAAAAATATTATTCTTAACTTTTGTTAGTTGTACACTTAATGCTTGATCACCCTGTCCTGGATGGCTCTGGTTAGCCCGCTCTCATCAGATCTTGAAAGCTAAGCAGTGGTTAGTATTTGAATGTGAGACAACCAAGAAAATGCAGGGTTGCTATGGTGAATTAGGCAATGACAGACCATCTCTGTTCACTTTGAGAAGCCTATAAGGTCGCCATAAGTCAGCTGCGGCTTGACTGTACCTTCTACCACCAATGCTTATTCAAAGGAGGCCAGATCTCTTTAAAAGGTGTTAGTTTATCCTACCCATACCAATGTGTAGATATATGTAGTGAGTTTTGTATTTTCACTTCCTGATAGTCTGAGTATAGCTGAAATATTAAGTCAAGACAAAAGGGTTTGTATGTATATTGTACTTTCAAAGCATGTATTTTTGTTTGTTTATCGTTTGCATCTTGTTAATATGTCAAGAGGAAATGCATATTTGGTACCCCCATGAAGGCGTGGGGGAAACAGCTTGGGGGCCAGTTTGAAACATACAGAAGCAGGGAAAGTGCTGAGCCATCTCACTCTTTTCATTGATGATAAGCTGCCGTCAATGATAAGCAAAAGTATCACACTCTTGCTGCCTGAGTTACATAGGCTTCCTATGTATTTTTGAGCAGTATAAAAGGTGCCAGTTCTGGCATTCAAAGCTCGAATGGATTAGGTCCAAGGTATCTGAAGAAAGTCTATCACTGTTTGAGAGACCTGCCAATTGACCTGCTCCCAATTTCGTCTTATTTATTTGTTTGTTTGATTGATTGATTTTTATCCTGCCTAGGCTGGCTCAGGGCGGCTTACAAACAGAATAAAATTCTAATAATACAATCACATAAAATCACATAAATTAATAAATACAGTATTAAAACTCAGACATAGTTAGCTCTTCGGCCTTCTGTGGCTATCTAGGATGATTGGCTCGGGCAGTGTTGAAGGGACCAGCGGTCCAGGGTTCCGTCAGCATAGGTATTAGTTGTTGGCGGTAGAGGTGTTAGTGGTGTTAATGGTGGCAGATGGAATCCACTAGGAGCAGGAGTAATTGCCTAGTGATATGGAATGTACTGCCACCATACCCATTCACATGCCTCTTTCTGGAATCAGGTGAAGATTGAGCGTTTCCACTGAGTGTTTGTGCCGTGAAGCTTGGAGAGTTAGGCTGTCCTGTTGCTCTTGTCCATGCTATTGTTTATTGTGCTGTTCATGTTATTTTGATTTTATGATGCTCTTATGATGTGTTTTTTATAGTTTTTAATATATTTAATGCCTATTGTAAATGGCTTTGATACCACAGTTGTACAGTGGGACATAAATTTTAGTAAGCAGGCACATTTGCATGTGATGTGCAGTTAGGTCCTTAACAGCTTCTTTGCAGAGAGCATTTAAGATGTTAAGATATGTTTACAGTTAACAATAATGGAACTTTTTTCAGCATTCAAGATACTGCATCTATTTTCTTTGTTCAGAGTGTGAGAGTTAGGAGGAAGACTTATCCCATTGGTGGAGTCATCCCCCCCACCTCCCCATTGCAGTCACTTTGCAGTTGTTTGCCTTGATGTTAAACACTCTATACACTTCAGTTGGTCACAATACTTTTTTGTCTGGGGGGATTTTATTGCATTTGACCCTTATTGTCCATAAGGGTCAAATCACTTTCAACATTTTAAATTATCTTAAGTATTGGCAAGGGTAAATTACCATTTCTTTTCTCTCAGGAATAGGAACTAGAGAACCATCAGTAAGCATGAAACAAAATGAGGATTTTATCATGCTAATTAACTGTTACCACAAGAGCATAAGCATAGGCTTGCCTTTAATTGCCTATTAAGAACCTGTTAGCATGCTGACATCTTTCTGACTGGTGTGTTAGCTGTACCTCCCTCTATGAGAGGAAGCACTTTTTAAAATTAATCATCGTTAGAAGTAGACGTGGAACATAAAAAAATGTATTTTATTTGTTTATATATCTATGCCTCAAAGCATAGATATTTAAATCAATAAAATGCATGTTTGTGCTCTGTGCCCAAAAGCAGCTTACAAGAAAGTTCCCACCTCTTCAATGTCACCCTCACAACAACACCCCTGTGAAATACCTTAGACAGAGAAAGTGTCACTGGCCCAAGGCCACCAAGTAAGCTTCCATGGTAGAGTCAGGATTCAAACTTGGATTTTCCAGATCCTACTTCAACATTTGAACCACTAAATCAAGCTGGCTGTCTTCAGTGGTCTTTGCTTTTGGTATTCACCATTGCATCTGCCTTGACTGTGAGAGAGAAAGGTGGCCTGCAAATAAAGTAAATAAATAAAATAAATTTCTATCAGACACTCAACATGGTTCTGTACAGTGGCACCTTTAAAACTGGATGGAATCACAAAGAAATCCATTGTCAGTTTCTGGTTGCAAAAGAATGGGACCCTTTTTTCTAGCGACAAAGCAAATTTTCTGATAGTTCTGAGGAGAAAGCATGCAGTTTATTGTGATGTACCATTGAGGGATTCGATTTGGACAGCTACATCGGCATGGTTCCTAGATCTGAAAAAGTAGGGCTAGATACCCAGCCTGTTCCTTTATAAACTATATAACAGATTATTCTAATTGTGGAAGCCCTTTTAAACTATATACATGTGACCGATCTCCACTGTCACAGTAATAGAAAATCACTTCTTGATGGGCTGACTCAGGAAGAACAAAAAATCAAGGCATTTTAATGAAATTATGTGTACTAGTTTTCTCAAGGTCTCATCTGAATGTCCTTTGAGGAAGTTTTATTTTGTTGGGTTGAAACACTGCATCTAAGTCTATCACAGATGCCTCTTGAGAACTTCAGTTATATGTCAAAGGGTGTGTTCAGATGGATCTTTTGATCTGCCATAGGAACGACTCCCTTGCGGATCAAAAATGCACGACCAGACATAAACATCTGGGAAATATTCCGGTCCCATAGGCATCCCGTTCTGCTGCGCCTCCAATCCTGATTTAAAAAGCAGCAGTTTCAATGTAGGGTTTTCGCTTACCCGCGCAACAACTGCAGACTTTCTTCCGTCTGGTCACTCCATTAGCGCGCGATGCTCCCGTCAGCTCGGTCAGACCGAGCTGACGGGGGCACAATTTTTTAAAAATTGAAACCCCATGTGCGCTTTAACAAGGAAACGCATTCAGCGATAAGCGCTACGAGGAATGTAATATTCATGATTATTTCTTTTAGGGACAAGATGTTACCGCGATGGGAGATGGAGGGGGGAAGGACTGTTCTAACTTGCAAAATAGTCCCTCCATTGATCATGATGGCAATGGCAAGGGGGAGGACCGGGACTTTGCTGAAAACCCTCCGCGATCGCCTCAGTTCTCCAAGGAGGCGCAGCCTTGCCTATGCGAATGTACAAAACTTTTTTAAAAAAAATCCTTGGTGGATGCCGTGTAGACAAATCACGGCGGGAACAACGCGCGGTGAGGCTATTTCATGGGGGGGGGTGTCTGGTCGTGCTAGGCTGGATTAAAAAAATCGGGATAAAATTTCAGGAGGGCTCATGGCGCGATTGACTGGCCGTCTGAACGCAGCCAAAGATAACCAAAGATTCAGAGCTACTCCAGAAAATATTTATATGGTAGATACGATGTATTTTGAAGCTCCAGGCCTCCCGTGTTCGGGTGTAGTCCCATTTGTGGCTGCTGTCATTGACACTCTCATTTCTTCATGTCCTGGTCTGTCATCACCTTTGTACACCAGTAGCTCTGTCTCTCCATGATCAAAACATTTCCCCTGTGCCTCTTGTTTGGCAGTGTGTACTGCCTTGGCAGACTAGCCACACAATAACTTTGCTATTTCTGTTTTCTTTGTAGTGGAGAGAGACATAGAATTGATGCCAGTAGCTGTGACCATAAAAACACGTCTGCAATCTCTTAGTCAATGCAAATCACACATTCTCTAGTATACATATTTGAGAATCATGGTTCAAGTCATCCTGGCTATGAATCCATAAGTTACAAGACACCCAGTTTTCATCTCAGCAGTTAAAGGGGCACAGCACCTCCTCGTGTTGATAGCATGGCATGAGTTTAATATTTGACAATAATTGCTGCAATAGTTCTTTAATTTTGATTTCATATTAAAAGAGTTAAACAGTGGAATAGAAATGTTTCCAAAATAGTGCTTTGTACAAATGGCCAACTTTTTCATTTGTTATTGTATTTTCCTGGTTGCTGTTACTTAGCGTAGTGATTAGTGCCGCAGACTAGGATCTGGAAGACTCAGCTTCAAATCCCCACTCTGCCATGGGAGCTTGCTGGATGACCTTGGGCTAGTCACACACTGAGCCTAACCTGCTTTACAGGATTGTTGGGAGCATAACATGGAGGAGAGGAGGAGGATGTAAGTTACTTTGGGTGCTCACTGGGGAGAAAGGTGGGGGTATCACTGAAGTAGATTTAAAAAAAAAATAGCCTTGATTGCTACTTTCTTGTTTCTGTTTTCCTGTATTAGTCTCACTAAAGGGATACAGATCCCATAGTATGGGAGGTCGCCAGTACCCTGATGCTACAACTCTTTTCAACCCTCGCCACCCCTAGCTTCCAGGCTGTGAGCAACCAAGAGGTTGGGGTATCAGTGTGGGTGCGGGGGCTTGAACCTGCTGGTGGAGAACCTAGCACCCCTCTTTTCAATCCTTTCTGTAGTCTGCCTCTAGCCAGATTTCCTTGTGTGCCCCCCCCAATCCCTCCGTGCTCTGGTTCACAGAAAGTGGGGTTGTTGTGTGCGCAAGGGAATAAGGAATCTCTCTCCTCCCAACCCTGCTAATCCTTCTACCCTGGCCAGGTGTTTGGTCTCTCTGTGCAGAAGAGCAGCTAGCTGCTTGGGTGGAGTTTAATAGCAGTCTAAGATATTTACAAGGAAAAAAAGATCTTTCTGATTAAACACACTCTAAAGACTATTAGCACAGAGCTTGGGAATTTGTATAGACATAGCAGAACACAGATCATTTAGGGAACTAGGAAAATAAAAGGTAAAAAAGCATCCTAAATTATACAGATTACTCAGTTACCTTAGTATTCTTCTATGAGGAATGGGTACCACCCATCATTCGGGCAGACTCACCCTTTGGGCAGAGTTCCCTCCTTTCCTTCCCATTCCTCCAGGCATGAGTGCCTTATACTGAGTGTGCCAAATATTTACATTGTTCTTTCCCACCAAGGAGAAACTGGCTAATCCAGTATCAGGGGGCCGTTACCCCCTTCCTGTCATGGTTGTCTTTGACCATCCAGGCCAAAAGTTGCACTACTCCAGGCCCAGATATTAAAAATAATCTATCTTGCCTCTTCCTGACAGTGTGACAAATGCCCCCCTTCCCTTCATCTGTCACCATAAATGGGGGTGCTTCTTTATTGAGGGAACATGGGGATCTTATTGCCTGGTTCCCGTATGAAGGCATGATTCCTCTGAGGCCGATGCCCCCCTCCATCAGCAGGTGTGTGTGTGTGTTAATCAGGGCATCCCCCTGACATAACAACCACTATTTAACCTACCAGATTTTTCTATGTGATGGCATCAATGAGTTCAAATAAGGACAACTGAGGATTTTATTTATTTATTAGTTCAATTTATACCCCGCCCTTCCCACCGAGGCAGGCTCAGGACGACTTACATAAAATGCATTTATAAATACAATTTAAAGCATGCATAAAAACATCCATAAACAATCAGAGCAGCCTAATAGAACCAGGGCTCTTTTTGTAGCAGGAACTCCTTTGCATATTAGGCAATACACCCCTAATGTAGCCAATCCTCCAAGAGCTTACAGTAGCCCCTGTAAGAAGAGTTCTGTAAGCTCTTGGAGGATTGGCTACATTAGGGGTGTGTCGCCTAATATGCAAAGGAGTTCCTGCTACACAAAGAACCCTGGATCTGGCTACATGATTGTCCTATTAAAAGCAAATGAAACGAAGTGAGAGAGAACAGATAAGAATAGTAAACAAATTGCCAAACATTTTTTTCATGGAATGTCAAAATATCATTAAAAAAGGAGGCACTTTTAACACTGTCAAAATAATCACAAACCCCTTTTTCTGGTGAGCACTTTCTGTTCAGCATTATTTACTCCATGGAGGATGCTTCCTTAATGGATTGATAATGATTGTCTTCCAGGAAAATCTAACTTGTATTTAGAGTCAATATTAAACTAAGTCAATTCCATGCCTGTGATGACCCTGAGCATTTGATGTTACAAAATGGAAAATTGATGCAATTATTATTTAAACTGAGTACCCCATAGTTAGTGTCACATGGTTAGAATCTGTCTACAATTTGTTCTCTCTGTGCTTTGTTTTTGGAGGTAAAAAGATGCCTACAAAAGCTATTTATTTGTCCTTCATGTCATAAAATAACAGCAGTACGAATCAGTTAAAATCATAGCACCAGTAGGAACTTCAGCTTCTGCCAACCTGTCTGTCAATACTGATTGCCAGCAGTGTTTCCTCTAAGCTGAGTTAGTGTGAGTTAGCTCACAGTTTTTTAGCCTCCAGCTCACACATTATTGTCTTAGCTCAGGAAGGATGGCTCCAGAGCAAACTGATTTATGCAGTAGCCAAATTGCCCGCTCACAACTTTAATACCAGTAGCTCACAAAGTAGAATTTTTACTCACAGGACTCCAGAGCTTAGAGGGAACAGTGGTTGCCAGTAAGAAAGCTCATTTTGACAGCATGCCTAAGTTGGTCCAGGTATCTTGCCCTCTTCCCATAACTGCATCATTTAATGGCTACAGAATCATATATGTTGCTACACATCCATATTGAGAGAGATCAACTGGATCCAGATTGTATATGCCAGAAGTCTGCAGCCTTAATTGTACATCAGCTGCCATTAAAGCTAGTAGAAACCCTGTAGATCCAGGCCCATAGCCAGGACTCTTTTAAGTCAGGGGGGATTTAAATTTCTTAGGGGGCACTGGCTAATCAAATTAAAGAAATACCTGGCTCCTTCCATGCACCTGTTGCCGTTAGGGAGCCCTGGGCTAAATGGGAAGTTGTGGGGCCTTGCCATTAAGTCAGGGTGCCTAGCCCCAAGATGTCCCACTGTAGCTATGGGCCTGTGTGGATCACACCCTGGCTTTCTGCACACTAGGACCACTGGTCAGAGGGGGAAATAAGAGTTCCAGCTAGGGCATTCACAATAAATGCTCTTCTCCCTTTGGCCTGTGAAGCCAGATGACACCAAAAGGCCCATCTTGAGCCACTGGCTATATAAACTTCTTAGGCTGGTAGACAGATCAAGATGGGTAGCAGCAGAAAAGAACAAGAGTCCAGTAGCACAGAGTCCCAGCCTAAGAGTGGAAAACAGCAAGTGTCCAGTAGTACCTTAAAGACTGACAATATTTGTGGCAGGGTATGAGGTTTTGTGAGTCACTCCTCTCTTCTTCTTACCTGAAGAAGTGAACAGTGACTCACAAAACCTCATTGTAGGGGAATTTTAGGGGTCCAGACCTCTTCCAGGGATCTCAACCCCATTAGGGTTCTTTGCTATGGGTGGGTGGAGTCTGGCTAGGGAACTCAGGCCTCCAGAGGGAGAGAAACACAGCAAGAACAGTTGCCTTAAACTGGAAGTATTTATTAACTCTAAAATGATGCTCAGGTAAAACTCAATAGCGTATATTCAATATCAATAACCTATAATCAGTAACCTATGCATATAGAAAAATCCCAATACCTGATATAGTGTACATTTCAGAAAGAGCAAGGAATTCCTGGATTGTAGACTAAGACCTCAATCAAGCCTAGGTGGGGTGTTGGCCAAGCAGCCCTGAACAAAGCCCAAAGCCTCCTTTTTAAATTCCTTTCAGCCAATAGGAATCAAGGGAGGAGTTAATTAAAATATACCACCCTTGCTGAATACCAGCCCATCTTAAGATGAACTTTTGCTAGTATGAACTTTCGCCTAGATATATTTTATTAACTGCAATGCATGTCAAAAAGACCTAGACAGATATGTTTAGGCTTTGAAGGCCATGAAATGTGAATCCAGGCAAAGGTACATCTACAAGGCAAGGCTTTAGTTTTTACACCTAAACTGCCAGCAAAAGAGCAAAGGCTTATGGGACCTCTGAACCAAGAACAAAAGTCAGTTATAGCAAAACCTACATAGCATAGAAAAATAGAAAGGCCCAGGCTCATTCACCCCCAGTTTCTGCCACACTCATACCCTGCCGTTTCTTATCTGAAGAAGTGAGGACTGACTCACAAAAGCTCATACCCTGTCACAATTTTTGTTAGTCTTTAAAGTGTTACTGGACTCTTGCTGTTTTCTATTCTTAGGCTGGGACTTTTTGTTCTGTCTAGAAACACGGTTTGTTTGTTTTTTAAAACCCAGCTGGGACTGGGACATTTTATTATTTCCAAAGGATAGAAAGACACTACAACACAAAAGAAAAAACCATCAATGACACATAACAACAACATAAACCTAAACAAAAGTAGAGCTCATACTTAATGACAAGTTACTTTGTATAATACATTTGCATCTCATCTTATTTTAAGCATCTTTTCCTAGCTACACAATCTGTTTTGCATGATAAACAATATTATTTAAATCTTCAAAGATTCTGTGTAAAGTCCTCAATCCATCTATAAAATTCCAATCATATATTCTCAAAGACTCCCTCTTTTTTCCTTGTAATTGGAGAATTAATTTATCCATTTCTGCTGTTTCAAACAGTTTATTTATTATTTCTTCTTTTGTAGGCACTTCTTCTTTCTTCCAATACTTTGCATATAGAATTCTTGCAGCTGTTACAACATGTACAATTATATAAATATGCTTCTTTGTAAAAGAGTTTGGAATGATATTTAATAAAAACAATTCAGGATTAAACGGTATGGTTATATCTAACGTTTTCTGCAATATTCTGTGTATCCATATCTCAATATGTTTTGACAATCTTACATGTCCACCACATATGATAAAAAGAGCCAGTTTTGATTTTACATTTCCAGCATATTAGGATACCATTAAGCCAGATTTTCAGGAGTCAGATACCATCTATAAAACATTTTATATATATTTTTTTTTATGAGAAATTGCTTTTGTAAATTTTATATTCAGCTTCCACACCCTAGACCATTCCTCTAACTGTATATTGTGGCCTATATTTTGTGCCCACTTAATCATTGCTTCTTTTACCACTTTTGAGGTCCTGTGCATGTACCACTAAGCTGCCAGTCATCAGCCTGCTATTTTAAGCTGTTACAGTGATATCAGTAGAGTTACACACATCTAATGGAATTAGTAGGGTATGACTCTGCACAGGATTACTCTGATAGCCAATCTGCATCAAAATTCAGAACCAGAGACCAACAAAGAGCCAGTCTAAGAAAACCTATTTACATAATTGAAAATACACTGCTTAACATAACATTTTCTGTAACCCAAACACTGTTTCTTGCAAGTGCTGTCTTAGAAACAGGTGCATGTGAGATCTCTTCCTGACATTTTCATCCAATACTAGTTATTCTGGTATGACCCTCCAATGGGACTTAATTTACAAGCTTTCATTTTCTTTGGTAGAGTGCCAGATTTGTTTTATTTATTTTTTAATTTGTTTGTTTGATTTATATCCCGCCCTCTCTGCCAGGGCAGGCTCATGGCGGCTTACATTAAAAAGTTAAAAGCACATAAAACAGTACAATTCTAAAACACCATAATTAATCTAGATCAATAATAATAAACATAAAGAGCGCTAGTAGCAATATTGATGGCAGATACAGTGTTGCATAGTGGTCAGACAGGCCATGATGGGATGGTCACAGAGGAATAAAGTCAGTGTTGGAGTTCAGCTTATCCGTCCATTTATACTGGCGGGTACAGGCTACTGATGGAAAGTCCCAGTGGGGGGAGGGGACAGGCCTTCTCACAGTACAGTTGTTAGATGTGGCTCCTACTTAAAGGCCTGGTTGACGAACTCCATCTTGCAGGCCCTGCTGAACTGTAGAACGTCCTGCAGGGCCCTGATGTTTTCTGGGAGCTCATTCCACCAGCACAGAGCTGCCACTGAAAAGGCCCTAGCACTGGTTGAGACCAGCCTGGCATCTTTGGGACCAGGGAGGACCAGGCAGTTTTGGGACCCTGAATGCAATGCTCTCTGAGGAACATGTGGGAATAATAATAATAATAATAATAATAATAATAATAATAATAATAATTTTAAATTATTAATTGCTTTTCCCACTCACACAGGCTCAGAGTGATTTACAGTTACTTAGAGACATGGACTAACAATTTTTGGGGGGATAGGGAGACAACATACAATTATTTTAATCACACACTGTAGCTGCTCGGGAGGGTTCATCTACAGGCTGTATCAGATGTGATCCAATGGCATGTTCTTTGTTGGCTGGCTGATGATATCATGACTCACGATGTCACATTGTCACACTGCCACCGCCTGGCCGATTTGCTCCACTGCAGGGAATGCTGACACAGATTTTTCTACCTTCCAATCTCACAGCGCGGCAGAAAAGGCAGTCCCCTCAGGTATGTAGGTCCCTGACCATATAGGGCTTTAAAGGTGAGAACCAGCACCTTGGAGCAAATTTGGTATGCTTTCAGCACAGGTTGGATTTGTTCCTGCATAGGGAGACCCATCAGGAGCCTGGCTGCAGCATTTTGCACTAGCTGTAGATTCTGAATCTGTGACAAGGGCAGACCCATGTAGAGAGCAGTACAGTAGTCCAGTCTCCAGGTGACCATCCCGTGAATCACTGTTGTCAAGTCATTATGTTTGAGGAAGGGAACCACCTACCTAATCAGCCGAAGATGGTAAAAGGCTGACTTGGCAGTGGCTACTACCTAGGCCTCCATTGTTAAGGAGGCATCCAGGAGCACTCCCAAAGTCCTAACCTCTGGTGCTGGCACCAACGAAGCCCCACTGAAGGTTGGGAGTGGGATCCCTGACCCCGGGCCACTCCAACTCAGGCACAGGACCTCCATCTTCATCAGATTCAATTTCAATCAGTTCAGTCTAAGCCATCCAGCTACGACTTGCAACGCCAGGTCCAGATCTTCTGGTCTAGAGTTGGACTGGCTGCCCAACATCAGATAGAGCTGGGTGTCATCCACATATTGGTGACAGCCCAGCCCATGCCTCTGGGCAATCTGGGCAAGAGGGCACATATAGATGTTAAATAACATTGGGGAAAACACAGCCCCTTGGGGCACACTGCATATCAGCAGTTGCCTTTGGGATAGCTGTTCCCCTAATGCCACCCTTTGTCCCCAACCCTGGAGAAAGGAGGCAAGCCAGTGCAAGGCAGACCCCTGGATCCCAGTGTCAGCAAGGTTGTGGATCAGTAGCTGATGGTAGACCGTGTCGAACACTGCCAACAGGTCCAACAGCAACAGTACCACCAATCCGCCCCAATCCAGATGTCTCTGGAGGTTGTTCGTGAGGGCAACCAGTGCTGTCTCCATCCTGTACTCCATTCTGTGCTAAGTTGCATTTGGCTCACTTTGGATTGGTTAGGCTACCCATGCTGTGTGAGGCTATAGTTGCTCTCCACTCCGATGCAATAAAGAGCTAATATAAAGACTGGACTCCATATCCTTCTACAGTGCAACCTAGTTGGAAACTGGTGAATGCATCCATTCCCCCCTCCCCCCACACCCCTAGCTCTGCTAGCATGCTACGGGACTCTGGTTTGCTAAGTGGAAGGTATGAGTGATACCCAATCCATAATGGACACATTCATTGTTCCCTTTCTTGGCTAAAAAAAATTGCCTTGATATACAGAGACTCCCTGAAGGATATATTGATGGAGACTGCTCAGGTCACCAAACTCTGTGGGTGACATTTCTTATTTCTAGAAATTCATTATCATTTTACTAAACAGGACTGACTGACTGACTGACACTCTCTCTCTCTCTCTCTTCCTGCCCCCCCCATCGACCAGACTTTTAATTCAGTAACTAAAACTTGATTTAAAAGGTGACCCTTGCCTGAGGTTACAAGTTATAATTTGAAAAGGGAAGGGACAGACTATTTCTATACTCTGTCTTGTTAGGTGTTGGAAGCAGCAACTGTTAATGAGTTTTAATGTTTCAAGATCATTTTATTGATCATTTATTCTTTTTAATGAAATTTGACGATGACTGATGCCTGCTCTAAAGCCTTGTTTAGCAAAGAAAAGTGGGGGTACAGATTTAAAGACTGAAGATTTAAACACGGAAACTACTTGAGGGTTCAGGCATATCTAGCAGAATTTTATTTTTTGTGTTGTCTCCTTTGAATGGGAAAACCTTGAAACACTATTGGAAAGTGCTGCTGAATTTTTCTTTCAACAGGGAGTTTTCCAAACTGGGGAGATGGTTGAATTCAGCGTTCCCTCAGGCATGCAGAACTGGCCATGTAACTCATTGCACCCAGGTCTAAGTAAATACTAGTGATAAATGAACACTGAAACCCCAAGAACACTTTCCTGGGAATAAGCCCCATTGAATAAAATATGACTAAGCTTTGGGTTGCTGCCTGATAGTGTTTTTATTTTGACCCTAATGTGTCAATAAAGTTACCTCCTGGATTGGGTGGGGGGGAGTCCAGTCCTTTTAACAGAGGTTTAATGAGTGGAAATGGGCAGCTGAAGCTTTCTATGACATGAGGTTAAGTAACATCATCAGATAGTTGTCTGCAGAGTGATACTAAGCAACCACTAGGGAGACTATCTTAAATACCGGCAAACCAGTGATCGGAAGTACAGAACACTCATACTGATAGTTTAAAAAAAATCAGTCAGATTATCTACCTTTATAAAATTTGTTTCATTACCACAATAGATGTATTTATATATATGGAGAAAGCCAAAGCCCTTGAAATGTTTTTGAATTCAGAGGCAAACCTCCTGTCCCATTACTGATAAGTCTAGCTTCTACTGACAGGTAGATGTTTAGAGTCCCCCTCTCTCCATCCTTCAATGCAGAATCATCGCAGCATACTGATTGCAATGCCTGCCTGGCGTAAGATCAGGAAATCAGAGTCAAAACGGCTTGACTTAAATAACTCAAAACCCCATTATTGTTGCAGAAGATGTAAATATGAGAGTTGTTGACAATGTAGGATTCAGTTGCCTTGCATTGCTTGAACCAAAGTCAACCTGGCCTGTAGGGTTGAACTAAAGGAAAATATTCTGTCTCTTTAACATAGAGCTGTAACAGGATGTTATGTACCAGGTGATATCATTTACCCCTCTGGCAATGAAAGCTTCAACTGCTCATTTTCATGTCTTAAGCCCTTTGTTAAAGGAACAGGACATTTTTAACAGGTCGTTTGGCAACCCTACAAGTCAGGTTCACACTAGGAACCAACCCATCTATTAGCTTTGAAACCAAAGTGAAGGAAAAACTATTTAAAAAGAAAAAATTGACACAGTTATTAGAATGTCAGTCAGGTCAGGATTTAGAAGATTCTGGTTGAAATCCCCACTTGTTTATAAACTTAATTAATTGACCGTAGGTTTTCTCTGATTTAAACCAACCTCATGAGGTTATTGTGTGGATAAAATGAACGTGGTGAGAACTGTATGTGCTACCTGAACTCTTTGGAAGAAGGGGGTGGATAAAAATGCAATAGGTACATAATAGATCCCTGTGGCCCACACAGGAATATGCCTTTCAGTCAGTCTCACATAATTTGGAGAATAGGGAGGGGTTTTTTAAATCAGAAATCAAAGCTTTATTGAATGAATAAACCTGTTAATCATACTACCCACATCACACTTCTGAGAGAACACCCATGAACTTTTTAAAGACCCTGTACACAAATGTTCATTCTGCTGCAGACACTTGTAGTTTTCATATTTGCATTAAAAGAACAGCTTGGAAGATTTTGCTCCTCTCTTTAAAAGTATTGTAAGAAACAACCCTGTATTTAATGAATGAGTTCTTTCAATCAATCTATATTTAAAGAGACAGGTGTTCTCAAAATTTCAGTAGTGGAAAAAAGCTTTTTCCCAGCTGTCTCTTTGTAAACATCTCCTTTGTGCCACAGAACCTCCCCTAGAAATGTATTCATAAAATCTTTGCAGAGTTCATTGTCAATCATGCCTATTCAGCATTCAGTGGTACAAGTTAAATATGGTACTATGTATGTTTTAAAAAACAAGAGATTGTTCAGGAATAAATATAACAACAAAACAAAATATTGCAAGGAATGATCTGTCTATGAAGCATTTACTGAACTTTTTCAATACGCGAACAAACATAAATATATGAAAGACAAGTTTTTGCAGTTGTCAAATAAATTGTACTATGCCATACGAAATGATGTGGCAGAAAGGCAGTTGTTTGTGAAACTGAAGGCTGTAACACTAAGTCTTGTATGAAATATGATATTGACAGTGTTAGAGCCTTAATAGCATGGCTGTATTACTGGCTGGAATACAGGACAAAGACCTGGAAAACACAGGTCCAAATTCCCCTTAAATTCACCTGGTGACTTTGAGCCAGTTAGCTTGTTATCAGCCTAGAGTCCTTGAGGATTATTATAAGGATAAAATGGAAAAGAGAAGCATATACTGAGTTCCTTGAAGGAAGGGCAGGTTTTAAAAAGTAATAGTTGGTAATGTACTACACAGGAAGTGATACATGCTTCTCATTACATTGCCCATAACTGGTTAATATATTGGTCCTTTCGCATAGTCACAGAGTGAGTTTACAGATTTCTGTCTATGAAAAGATATGTCAGTGATTGGAATTGGATGATATTTATAGCTATGGTAAAAATCTCTTGCATTCTTAGCTGGATTATAGCCATTTATACTGACTATTTTTGGCTGTTATACACTGTACTCTAAAAAGTATCAGACTCATAGAGTTATACCCTTTAAAGTCCATTAAAGTTAGTGTACTTAGAAAGTTGAAGCTCTCTTCAGGATTACACTGTCAGCTGGATAACTGTTAAACTAGACATTCAACAATTATGCCTGAGCAACTTTTGACTCACTAAGCTTAATAGGGCCTAGCAGGGCCAGGGACATGATAGCTATTTTCATAATCCCAAGAAGGTGCCAAATCCATGAGGATTATTCAACTACTGATAAACTGACATACAGGGTATATGAGCAGCACTTGGCTTGCTGGTATCATTTACTGTAGTGATTAAAACACTGGACTAGGCTCACTTACTATGAAACTCCCACTCACCATGAAAATCACTTGGGACAGTCATTCTATTCCAGCCTAACCTCCCTTACAGGGAGGAAACGGCAGCCTTAGAGGGATATGCACTCCATGTAGGCATACCAGAATGCCTGCAGTCTTACAGTCACAGCTCCTGACCCGTACCACTGCTCTTAGTTCCTATGGAGCAAAAATAGGGGGCAGAGTGGCATTATGGGACATCTCTTCCAGCTATACCTGGAAGTGATGTCACAGCACTCTAAGAATTCCTCAGATCTCTATGGTTTTTATCAGAAAATTCCTAGAGTAGTGTGACATCACTTCCAGGTACAATGAAAAGTGGTGTTGCACAGTGTTGCTCTGCCCCCATTTTTGCTTCTGCTGGAACTGCAACCCTAGCTCTGCCCTCCCTAGGCACTGCCTCTAAATCTCCAGAAACTTCCCAAGGCAGAGTTAGCAACCCTACCCATGCAGTTCTCTTGCAAACAAACAAACAAACAAACAAACAAAATTGCTTCCTTATGGCCCAGTGAATAGAGAAAATGTGCTTTGAAGGGTGTGAATTGTATTACAAAAATGCCACTGGGGAAAAAGTTACCCCCACTAGTAGCTAATAAAATTACTAGTAATGCCATCCAAAGCTGTTACACCCATCTCAGTCCATTGACTTCAATGGATTTAGAGGGTGCAACTGTACTTAGAATTGCACCGTAAATTTGTTTTGGCCACAAAGCTTTGGGATTACAACTCTTTTTTAATTTTAGCAAGCCTCTTGAACAACAGTTATTTATAGTTTAACTGTGAGTGGATATGATTCCCAATGATATATTGGTATTCTGACAAATTCATAACTTACAAAATGAATGATAACTGATTTAATGGCACATTTAATATTTGGCTGTTCATTGCTTGTAGAAAAGTAGATAGCAGAATAGTTTGTCATATCTGTGGCATAAGTGCAATTATTTTGACAAATCTTTTTCCCATAGAAGAAACTTTTGGAATGCAAATTAGATTTTTGCTGCCATGAAAATAATCTTTCAATGTTACATTTTTTCAAACTTAGAAGAGCAGGTTTAGTTGTTTCTCTGATACTGTGCTTTGGTTTGAAGATGATCCATTGTATTTTGTTTCCTGCCTTTCACTTGAAATAGGCTGCTCAGATAGAAGGAAATTAATTTAGAAAGATTTAATTTAATTTAGATAGATATTTATTTGCCAAGTCTGAACATAAAGGAATATTTTCCAGAGTTTATTGTCATCGGTGGTCAGGAAATAATAATAATAAAACTCCCTGGAGTATTTCTGCACTCATAGAGCACAGCTTTCTTACCTTCTTGCAGTAGCCTGAAATGCCTGCCGAAATTCTGTTCCTTGGGGGTCCCCTGTCCCCCCAGAAACAAGATTTTGTGGAGCATTTCAGGCAGCTCGGGGGGGGGAAGAAAGTTGCACTCCATGAGTGCATATTCTTCACCCTGCAAAAATACTTTGGGTGGATCTAGGCCATTATTGTTTTGATGGTCTGGTAAGAATCCTCAGGACATTACTATCAGTATTTCTGTGGCTGTCCACCAGCAGACAACTTTCCAAATATTTTTTTCTCAGTAACCTTTTCTCTGATTTGATGGTTTACAGTTTCCCACATCAAAAGAGCAAACAGATTGCCCCTCAGTTGGCAATATACTTTCACAAACTGAAAATGACTGTTTCAAGTCTTGACTATCCCTGTTGTTATTTAGAACTATTGCATACTGTTTAGAATTACGCATAAATTATTAACTCGGGGTTATTACATGAATCCCCAACAGCCATGATTTGCCAAAGGAGGGGCATTTTCAGGGTCTGTTGATAAACCCAACAGCCAGAGAGTTTGTGGAGCTATATCTTCAAGCCTCTACAATTAATAGCCATACTGAACTGAACAATTCTTGTTCAGCAGTGATGTTTGGTTATATGTGCATACAGACATCTTTTCAGATTATGTTTGAAAAGAGAAAAAAGCACTGTAACTCAGTGGACATCTTGTGTCTACTTGTGGCAGATGAGTAAATGAAATTGTCATTTAATGTTCTTATCAAATCATGAACATGCATGTGTGATATGGCCTGTCATAGGAAGATACAGAGAGGCTGTACATTGAAGAGGGCAGAATTTTTAAAATTTGGGAATGGCCTCGGTTAAGAAAAAGAATTGAAAAGTAAGGCACCAGGTACTAATAAACCCATGTAAGACTCTTGAGTTAGGAGACTGAAATCAGGCTTCTGCAGTCATCCACAGAAGTGTTTCCTTGTAACTGATGCCTTCTGGCCCACCATCCTGTACAATTATGCATGACTGTTTGCATAAATTTAGCCAGCGGGTATCTAGAGACAACTTTTTTTTTAATTGTGGGCTGGATCTACCAAGCCTTTCCACTGGTGAAAAGGAGGAGAGCATTCCCTTTGACCAACCCCCCAGATCTGTGCTGGGAATCATGGTACTTGCATAGACAAAAGCCTGGTGGAATGAGGGCTGTAATAACAAGGAACATTTAATAACATTGCTGGCTGGATCAAAACCTGTCTACATTGGGCAGAAATAATATGGCACCTTTTCTTTCGATTATTAGTACTGCCTAGGGGAGCTACCAGTAACTCTTAAGACACTTGTATGCTAAGGTTAATGGGAAGACAGCCAACTGGGAACAGTAAGCAAAGAAGGAGGGTGGATGTCATGAATGTAAATTTTTTGTAAGGCTATTTCAAAATTAAATCTGTTATGAGTCAAAAAATAAAATGGACTTCTGATCTATGCATCTTCGGTATGGTAAGAGCTGAAAGGTTAACTGAGCAATTTGCTTTGGGGCTGGCTATGCCCTTTTGCCTTGGAGACCTGACGTAACTTAAGAACAATTGTTCTCTGCTCTTCTGTAAATAATGCCAAACAATGGTGAAGCTGTGACAGCTACTGCATTGATCTGTGCACACCAAGCACCAAAGCGGGAAGGCGGCTTTGGAATATAAAAGAGCAAATTATACGTGACAATTACATTGGGATCCTATGGTGGGGGGTGAACAGGGCCATTTTTTAATTTTAAACTTTGTGTTCTCTCAAATTTTCCTCTGTGCACTTGCATGCATGTTGGCACAGGGGTATGTCTTTCAATCAGCCTTAATGATCCTGTATGTTTGTGTCTCTTTTTCAAATCTATTTATCAAGTGTGTCAGTCACTCACTTGGTCTCCTCAGCTGTCTAATCTTTTTATCATTTTATTGATCTGCAAATCCCACAGCCAGAGGAGAGAGAGGCAGCTGAAATTGTTCTATAAATAGCTCAGTAATCTGCTTGGATTTCCGCATCCTGCTTTGGCCAAGCACACTTTTGTTATTAGTGTTGGATACTGCATTAGTCTGCAGTGCATCGAGACTGATCATATGGGCAAAGGACACATTCCCTGAACCCAATTCAGGTTCTCTGCAGCCACACAGTGGCTTCTAAAAGTTTGAGAGAGAGAGACCAAAGGGGCTTGGAATGCCTCCATAGGGGGAGGTAGGGTTGCCAGCTCTGGGTTGGAAAATGCTTGGAATTTTTAGGGGTGGAGCCTGGGAAGGTGGGGTTTGCAGAGGGGAGGAATCTCCGCAGGGTATAATACCATAGAATCCATCCTCTAAAGCATCCATTTTCTCTAGGGGAACTGATCTTGGCTGTCTGGAGATCAATTGTAGTAGCGGGAGATCTCTAAGTGCCACCTGTAAAATGGCAGCCTCAGGAGTAGGGTTGCCAGGTCCTAGTCTCTCACTGGTGGGGGGTGGGAGGGAGCTTTCTGAGAGTGGGGGCAGGGCAATGTCAGCATGCACAACATCTGCAACACGGTGACATTACATGGAAGTGACGTCATCATGTTGGAATGTCACACCGGGTCACAGCTATTTGGGGGGTGGGGCTTCTCCCACTGGCCAACTGCCTGGTGGCAGGCAGGAGCCTGGGAAATTGGGGGATCCCCCACTCCCACCTGGGGGCTGGCAACTATACCTAGGAGGATGGGGGAGGAAGCACTCCTGAGTTATACTTTTTATGTCTCTATTTTATTTTGCTGCTCCACATGCAAAGACTACTTCATGTAGTACTTCCATGTGGGAAAACAGCTTTTGGGGAGGCAGGAGCTGTACCTCTGCCCATGAGAGCCTGTTTGGGCTCCCCTTTATTTTAGAAGCCATTTCCTGCAGCTGCTGTGTAGCTGTGAGGAACCCAAGGTAGATCCAGAGAACACAGACCCAAGTCTTTGAAAACACTCATGGGTAATTTGTCCCTTAGGGGCATTTGGTTGTGAGAATGTTATGGTAAGGAGAATGTTTCTTATTTCACTATTTAGACAGCTCTTATGTCTCATAATTTATTTAGTTTCTGAATGAAATAGAGGGATATGTCCATAAACATGTATAAGCAGGTCAGATCTTCAAGAGAAACTTCATAATATTATGAAAAAAGATGCTGGCCTTCATATGTGTTGTGAATACCAGTGTGGCAAAAATCCTGGCAACATGACAGTGGATGCAATAGAAATCACAAAAAGAGGTAAAGATGATTTCAAAATTCTCATCCTTACTGTTTCAACCCCAGAATCCCTATTTCAAGTCATTATTTTTGCATCAATAAATTAGTATTACACTTTATACAAATAAATAATGTACACACACATTAAAAAATGCAACATGCATACACTGGGCAACAGATATCTGAAACAAATACTGAAAAGCAGATTACCAAGTGAATTACTGAAACTGTTGACCCAAGTACAAGAAAATCTATAATTCAATGAAGTAAATATCTTCTCAATGTCTAGAAATGGTCAGAAAGTTAGTAATACCTAGGTGGAAGGAGCAAAGCACAGCCAAAGCACAGTGATCAAAGCCATTGGTAAAGATGTTAATTATTCATTGGTGATAAGCAACTAGAAGCCAGAGAGATGTGGTCCAAGTGATTGACCCATCAAGGGATGAAACTCGAGAGAGAATCTGTTCAGCAGATGAACAGCTGAGAAATCAAGATGTCTCAACATCTAGAAAGAAGATACCTTGACAGTTTATTTGATGTTTTAATACTGTTTAAAATAGAATAGTATAGCTGATTGATAAGAAGGTACTTTCAATATTCTTGAATACAATGGGGGACATAACTACTTCTACTATGGCTACTAAGTTAGCTCTAGAAATGAGACAGAAGCTGTACAGAACAGAGGCATTGTTTTAGTACAACCCTCATTACCAAACAGTGAAAGATGCAAAGGTAATATAGACTTCAGGAGCTATTAAAGGAATAATGATGGCAAAGAGTGGGATAATAAAGATTCATCTACTTTAGAGGGGGTTCTGTGTAAATACTGAAGACATTGAGCTAGAAACTCTTGCAGACGACTTAGCTCTTCAATGACCATGGCAGTTTGCAAGCAAATGAAATCATTGACTGGTACTCTTTGGTACAAGAGTGCCCTCTTTGCAGCAGGCCAAATGATGCATTGCAGCTTTTTGCCCAACAGGAGGCTAGGGAATATACCCAAAGCCAAGCAGACTAGAAAGCTGTTAAAAACAAATGAAAGATGGAAATCTGAGGAAAATCCCAGGATTTTCAGTTTTGTCACAATAATTAATGTGAAGTTCAAACATGTTGCCATGCTTGTTGAAAATGGCATGCCCCATCTTTAGAGAATTGAGATGAAATATTCAGAAATACTGGGCCACTGCTTGACCTGCTTTTTAACTACTACTGCTACTACTACTACTTCTTCTTCTTCTTCTTCTTCATATTTTCTCTTCTGCTGCAACTCAGCTTGGCCCTGTATTTTTAATTTATGCATCAGTTGTTTGGTGCTGTAAAAGAGAGACTGGAAGGTTGTAATTTAAATATTTGTTGTTGCAGAACAAGAGGACAATTTTTTTTGCTAAGAATAGTATAGTGTATGAGTGTTGGCTTTTTTTCTACAAAGTGATGTACGCATTCCTCTTCTGCTTAGGATGGCACTGCAATTGGTCAGAATTGCATGCTGGACAGCCCTGCATGGAGCTTAGTTGCTGCGAGGCAGCTGCTTCTAGGGACTCATTTGTCCTGCTCATGAATTTGCTGGGCTTCCAGCCAGAACTAGAGTGACTGCTTTGTCTCCTCTTCAGTCAACCACAGCGCCTTAACATCAAGGCAATGTGCAGACATGTTTTCAGTAGGACATCCCACTCCTTCCCACCTTTACTGCTACCAGGGTTCTCACTCAGATTCGGCAATTTTAGCTTGAAAGATTGCAGTGGGAGTGGGAATCTTTCTGACTGGATTGCTAACCTCCAGGTGGGGCCTGGAGTTCTCCTTGTATTTCAATGACTCTCCAGATTACAGAGATCAGTTCCCCTGAAGGCAGTGGCAACTTCAAAAGCTGCAATCTATGGCATCACATCCCCAGGGAGCTCTTTCCACAAATTCTGCACTTCCCAGGGACCACCCTAGGGTTGCCAGGTCTGGGTTGGGAAATACCTGGAGACTTTGGGGGTGGATCCAGGGGAGGGCAGGGTTTGATGAGGGGCCTCAGCATGGGACAGTACCATAGAGTCCACCCTTCAAAGCAGCCATTTTCTCCAGGGGAGCTGATCTCTATCAGGTGGGGATCAGTTGTAAAAACAGGAGATCCCCAGGCCCCACCTGGAGGATGGCAACTGTAGACCACTCCCAAATCTCCAAGAATTTTCCCAGTTGCAGTTGGCAACCTTAGTTTTCTGCAAAGGGAAATATCTTCATTTTGATCCCTACTCTGAAGGACTATCTCCTTTCATATGTTCTTGTGTGCCTATGGTTGTCCAGTAGCCATCTGTTGGCTGTCCCACCACTTTGGGTGGCCCGTATGGCATAGACCCAGAGCCTGGGCCTTTTTCACTGTGGCTCTGTGGAATGGGCTCCCTGAAGAGGTGAGGGAGGCCCCTTCCTTGGAGATCTTCAGGAAGAACTGCAAGGCCTGCCTGTTTGCCAGGGCTTTTGAGAGGTTTTGAATGGCAAGCATCACTTAAAGAGGGGTGGGGAAGAGATTATGGGTTTGCTAGTTTATTTTTTGTTTTAACTGAAAATGTTTTTAACTGTTATAGTAAGCCACCTTGAATCACAAGGAAAGGTGGGATATAAATGGTTAAACAAATAAATAAATTGCAGCAATTTCCCCTCAAAGTCCCTATTGATGTTTTAGCAACATTTGTTGGCAACTTGAGGCACGTGACAACAGAGAGACTGACATAGTTGCAAGGAATATCTAGAAAACCCACCATAATTGTGTAGAAAAAAGCAATCACTGTTTTTTCACCAGGTGGGCTCAAAAAGGCCCAGAGAGAGGGTTGCAGTGTATTCCTGAATACTGCCCTCCTAAGCTACATGGCAAAATTTTGCCATTTGAAGACCTTGCAGCTCTCCCCCAAGCACTCTCCCAAGATTGGCAGGTAGGATTGCCAACTCTGGGTTGGGAAATTCCTAGAGATTTGGGGATGGAACCTGGGGAGGGTGGAGTTTGAGAAGGGGTGATAACCTCAGTGCGATATAGTTTCATACAGTCCACCCTCCAAAGCAGCCATTATCTCCAGGGGAACTGACATTTATAGTCTAGAGATCAGCTGCAATTCCTGGAGATCTCCAGGCCCCACTTGGAGGATGGCAGCCCTGATGGGCAGGGGTGAGGGCTGTATGCACATCCTGCTTTCATGCTGCCTGTAACACTGGCTTGAATGGAAGCAAACACCCTGGCTGGGGTCTAGATAGGGGGAATTTGGGGTCAGCCCCTCCCCGAATCCTGTAAACTGCCCCCTGTGCAATTAAAAGGAAGACAGTAGACAAGACAGGACTGGCCTTAGAGACCCACTGCAGCCCTTCTGCTTGAGCTGGACACTTCCCTGCTGATAAGAGAGCCTTTAGTGGATGTCCCCAGCAGTGGTTCCATGGAAGCAAACATCTCAGTTCACAAAGGAGATCTGCAAAGGGAAGCAGATCTGAAGCTTCTGAACATGGATTTCCTTACTCAGACCAGGAATAGGCAGGGATTGGCTTGGCAGGGATCAGATGGATATTCTAAGCATTTTCCATTGCAAAGAATGTCTTGCAGTTTGCAAGAAAGTATATGCAATTAATGCTGACTCTTTGCCCCGTTCAGTAGCCTACTTCCATGCATGGATTTCATAGCTAAACTGGGGTGAGAAAGTAAAGGTGACTGTAAAGATGGGAGACTAACTGGATGAAAAATCTTTTCCTCTTTCAGTGCTTATTTACTTTCTGTATAAAAAGTTGCCATGCAGGTCCACATTAAATTCATTTTTTTTAACTTCAAGTGTTGCTTTTCAGCTTTTAAGTGTAGATTTTTGTTATATTGTAACTTCTTTTTATAGGCAAAAAACCAGGAGCAATACATTCAAACCGTGAGGTTTCTTTCATGGTTTCACATTCTTTTTCATGGCCTAAAAATGCTTCATGTTTTTGAAGATAAGGCAGTAGACGTATTCAAAACCACTTCACAAATGGCAGCTGAATGAAATAGACACCACTTTAGAAACATGGACATTTTTAAAGTTATGAATATTGAGAGGGCTAGTAAAGACTATTCCCCTTGAAAAAGAGCTTTATTCGAAACACATTGGATGTCACAGAGCTGTTCTACTAGGAGAAGCACTTTCCCCTGCTGCACAACACTATGTCTTACTTCTGAATGTCTTACATCAGGAAAAACTCCCGTCTCCACCTGTGGAATACATCTGTAGGATCTGACTTATTATTTTTTGTACACTTCTATATGAATTCCAGCTCTGAGTGGGAGCCTCTAACATTGCCTCCAGGTGAAGTTCTCTAACAAGCCCCCTTAAACCATTTTGATTGGTCCCTCCTAGAATATTTCCTCCTAGGCTGAATCCCATGGTAGATTTTTGCCCAGTGGAAGTGCTAAAACAATTCCTCACTGTCTGCCTTAAGTAGCAGAAGAAGAGCAGGTTTTTATGCCCCACATTTCTCTTCCCTAAGGAGTCTCAGAGTGTCTTACAATTGCCTTTCCCTTCCTTTTCCCACAACAGGCGCCTTATGAGGTAGGTGGGGCTGAGAGAGTTCTGAGAGAACTGTGACTGGCCCAGGGTGGGGAATCAAACCCGGTTCTCCAGAGTCCCACAGCTTTGACCACTACACTACACTGGCTCTCCTACACTACACTGGTGAAAGTGAAAGTGATTATATCCCTACTATCTTTTCCATGTGTATAGGACATGGCATGAGGTATTTCTACCAATACAGTTTCGAAAACAAATTTAATAAACACAATGTATTTGGTATAATATAATGAATAGTGTAAAAGGCAAGTCACTTCTCCCATACTGAGGACCAGTGTGGAGTACTGGTTAGCACTATGGAGTCCCAGATTCAAATCTTCATTTTGCTATGATGCTCCCTGGGTAACCTTGCTTGGTTTACTTTCTCTCAGCCCAACCTACCTCTCAGCCCAGTTGTGCTGCATTGAACTCCTTTGGGGAAAGGTGGGATAAAATTGTTACAGACTCAGACTGATATGGAACCCACTCCTCAACCATGCAACCATTTCAAATAGCTTCCAAAAGAGACGATCACATCTAAGGTAACTTTGGTTTTGGATAAACAATAGCAGTGGTGACTAGAAAATTCTTAGAGCTTCATGGAAATCAGAGGATAGGGCTGTAAAAAGTTTCATGAAACTACACCTGGTCCTGGTAGTGGCAACGATCCTCCTCCTCACTGTTGGTGGTAGGGCTGCCCTCTTCCCAGAAGAGACATTCAGTAGCTTTAGGAGTTGCCAGAGCTCTCTTGTTTTACTACAGAGTTCCAGGCAATTCCTAGAGCTGTCATGTGTCCTGACTGCCTAAGGTTGGCTGGAGATACCCCACTATTACAACTGATTTCCAGATAACAGAGATCAGTTCACCTGAAGAAAATGGCTTCTCCTGGAAGGTGGACACTATGGCATTATATCCCTCCACTCCCCAAACCCCACCCTTCTCAATCTCTACCCCCAAAATCTCCAGGTATTTCCCAACCTGGAGCCAGCAGTCCTACCACTGCTGCTAAGCTGGCCAGTGGGGGGGAAGATGGTAGCAAACAGAGGGAACAACAGCATCCTGACACACATATCATTCCCTGCATGCTCGGAATTTACATCAGCATGTTGGGAGGGGCACCTGGGACACTGACATTTAAGCAAAGCTGTATGGTAAACCATAAAGTTTTGTCCAAATGCTAGAACATCTGGGCACATGACATTGCTGATGACATCATTACATCAGCATTGAGGGGCCTTGCTGCCAACCTTAAACACGTCACTTCTGGGTTTTCCCTAGAAGTGGCATAGCAAGACAGTTGATGTTGCCCCCCATGTCCCCAACCTCTCCTGCGAACAACCCTGGTTGCTGGATATTGTAAACCAATAGGAAACCCAAGAGGAGGAGGAGGAGGAGGAGGAGGAGGAGGAGGAGGAGGAGGAGGAGGAGGAGGAGGAGGAGATTGGATTTATACCCTGCCCTTCACTGCCCAAGGGCGTCTCAGAGTGGCTTACAGACTCCTTTCCCTTCCCCTCCCCACAACAGACACCCTGTGAGGTAGATGGGGCTGAGAGAACTCTAACACAAACTGTCCTTGAGAGAACAGCTGTGCCAGAGCTTGTGACTGACCCAAGGTCACATCAGCAGGTGCAAGCGGAGGAGTGGGGAATCAAACCTGGTTCTCTCAGATAAGAGTCAGCACACTTAACCACTACACCAAACTGGTTCTCCTGGTTCTCAGGAAAGCCACAGAGCATTAATGCCTGCAAACTAGAGCCTGTTTTCACTGCAAACCTATGTTTCAGATCTAGGTTTCAAGGGAACTGTCCAGGCTTTAGTAATAGCACTGCCTTCACACCCTAGTCATTGGTTTCTAAGGCATCATCTAAGCTGCTGTATCAGTTCTTTCTGCTCAGCTGAGCTCCAGGGCTAAGCCTTTCCTGCTAGGTCCTTAAGTGCTCTGGTTCAATCAACTTGTCTTTGTGATAACAATGGTGCCTAGCTCTCTGCATGCTATTTCAGTATCTTGGTACATTACTTTCTGTGTGAACTTGAATAAGGTTGCCAAGCCTGTGATGAGGAATTCCTGGGGATTTTTTTAATTGGGGGGGTACATGGAGGGCCAGCTTTGGGAAGGGGAGGGACCTCAATGAGATATAATGCCATAGAATCCACACACCCTCAAAACAGCCATTTTTCTCCAGGAGAGCTAATCTCTGTATTCTGAAGATCTGTTGTAATTCTTGTAGATTTTTAGGCCACATCTGGAGGCTGGCAACCCTAGGTGTAAAATAAATAAATGAATTGGAAACGATGGCCATAAAAATGGATAGAACAGCAGGAGTCACAACTCCTGACAAATAAAGAAATGAAAAGAGCACGTTAACACATTCCTTCTCCACCCACAATATTTCTTTCCTCATTCCAACATCTTGTGGGTAAGGTAAAGGGGGGGAGGGAGTGATACCTAATAGGGGAGAAATATGGTTGTTACTGCTAGTTAGGTGGGCTGAACACATCACCTTTGTTTGTGATCTCCAGGTGCTGAGTTACACCCTGAATTTTGTAGAAATGAAACCAAATTTTGGAAGATGTCCAGTTTAAATTTGAATATTTCCATTCATGTTAATTTCTCTCTTGTGAGAGAGAAACCAGTGATCCCTTTCTATCAGTTTCTCTTTCTTCATACTTTCCCCAATAAAATGAACATATTTTCAACATTATTTTTGCTTCAATTGAGTAAGCACAAAAATGGTGCCAAAAATGTCACAAAAGAATTGAGAACAATAAAAAATGAGGAAAACCCAGGGGTCTTTTCGTAGAAAAAGAGCTGCAGGAGCTCATTAGCATATGGTATGCTAATGAGCTATTAGGCTATTAGCATATGCCACGCCCCCTGACATCACCGGACGTGATGTCAGAAGGGAAGCAAAAGGGGGAGGCATCTTCAAAAGCCTCCCCTTTCCTTCCCCAGCTGGCCTGGGTGGGGGAGCTAAGAGAGAAGGCGTTTAAAGTTTAAACTCCTTCTCATGAGAGTTGGGCCACAGAAGGAGGAAAGAGAGTAGAGAGAAGGAAAGAAGGAAGGAAAGAGGGAAAGAAAGAGAAGGAAAGGGGAGGGAAAGAAAGAGAGGGAAGAAGGAGAGAAACAGGGAAAGAAGGAAAAAGAGAAGAGAAGAAGGTGGGAAAGAAAGAAAGAGAGAAGAGAAGAAGGAGGGAAAGAGGAAAAAGAGAAGGAAAGGACGGCAATTCGGCCCCATTATATCCTATGGGCCATTGAAGTCAATGGTGAAAACATAGGGTATATTCTGGGGGCTGGAGGGGAGGGGGTTTGAGGGAGGGGCTCCAAACTCACAGGGTAGCTGATGGAGCCTCTCCCCAAGATACCCACCAAGTTTCAAGAATATTGGATCAGGGGGTCCAATTCTATGGGCCCCCAAACAGGTTGCCCCTATTCCCTCCATTGTTCTCTATGGTGGGAAAACAAGTTATTTTTTTCCCACCATAGAGAACAATGGAGGGAATAGGGGCAACCTGTTTAGGGGCTCATAGAATTGGACCCCATGATCCAATGTTCTTGAAACTTGGTGGGTATCTTGGGGAGAGGCTCCATCAGCCACCCTGTGAGTTTGGAGCCCCTCCCTCAAACCCCCTCCCCTCCAGCCCCCAGAATATACTCTATGTTTTCACCATTGACTTCAATGGCCCATAGGATATAATGGAGCTGAAATTGACATGCGGCTGCCTGAAAGACTCCCCGGGACGGTGGCTGGGGGCGGGGCTTGGCTCCTGAGCTCCCGGAGCTGCGCTCCGGTGCGCTCCCCCCCCAAAAAGACCCCTGGGAAAACCAAAATGAATAACAAAAGAAATTGAAAACAAATGACTAGGGTCCATATTGGCCAATGCCTAATATTTTAAATATGGGAACAAAACAGTGGAGTTCAGGAGGGAATTTTTTGGTTGAATGCTAATAAAAATACAAAATATTAACAGAAATGCAATGATAACAGTGTTCTAAGACAGATGCACTGTAACAACGTTATCAATAAGAATAACATGAGAAACCAAAATATAAATTTTGAAATTAAATTGAAATAAGAATATTTTCTTACTACCAGAAAAAAGAGGCATCATGTCTCCTACACAGAAAGACAATATGAGTGTCATCGAGCTAGAAGATAACAGTATGTCACCCAGTCTCCCAATGAAGGGCAGGGATGCTAATCCATAACCTTTAAAGATTTTTCACTTGGGGAAGGTAGAACTGTGTCGGTAAAAAAAAAAATTCAGTCATCATGCCTTCAGTCTCAACTACATTTATTTGAATCATGCAGCGGGGTGTGTGTGTGTCCTGTGATCAGTTTAAAAGAAGAACTTATAAAGGGAAGCCAGTCTGAAGAAATAAAATGCATAGTGTTGCAATGGTGTTTTTCATAGTTGCTCTGAAACATGTAAGTGGCTGAAATGACTATGAGGTATTTGTAACTCCGTCTTTAATAACCGAAGTCAAGGTAAGTAGGTGGCCACAATTAAACTGTAGTCTCCTGTAAACCCCTTATTCATGATGTGCATGTTTTGTACCACGGACACTGTGAATAGATTTGAGTGCCCATAATTGGAAACCATAAGGAAAAGCTGGCCTGGGGAGGGAGTCTTGAGGAATAGAGCACCCCCCCCCCTTTTTTTCATTCCTCTTGGTCTGTGGCTTTCCACTAGGAAATCCACCAGCCAGATCTTCTTTCTGCCTTCAATAATTATATCTCTGTACATGCTTAAATAAATGCCCAGACATTCTATTTTTTTCCTTTTCCCCTTGCCCTGACACATTGCTTGGGTGACATATATTTGTTTATGAGGGAGCTCTAAAACTGAAAGAGGCACTAATTGCATTCTCTCCTACTAACTCCACTGCTCTCTCCAAAGGGTACTTTAGTAATTGCTCACCCACTCATTGCTTTTTTTAAGCTATAAGCGGTGTCCTTTAAGTGGCATGCTTTCTTTTCTGTGCAGAATAATTAGCAACTTTGAAGGTGGGCCCTCTTTCTTCCCTGTAAGTTGCTTACAGCCCAGTCCTGTTCAGGCTTATGTAGAAGTAAGTCAGAGAAGATAAAGGGGAACCTCATCATATACTATGCAGTAAGGAAGAAAACACTAAGGGAAAACCATCAACAATATGAATGTATTCTGTTCTAAAATAAAAACAAATTTATTAAGCAATAGTCTGTTGCATATTTCTATTTCACACTAATGCATTTATTCTATATTGAGGTTGGTGGTCTCAGCCCAACAGTTACTGTTTATAATGTTCGCATGCTCCCAGACACTACTTCACAACAATAATAACTCTTGAACATGACACAGTACATATGTATGGATGTTCCTCTGCATCCTTAGATTACATACAAAAATGTCCATAAACGACCTGTGACAAAACGATATCACTGATGTAAGGCGGAAATTTCCTATGGAGCCGTGTGCAGCTGGTGTACAGCCATACACGTTTCCCAGGTATGCCCACATTTTATTCTGTTTTCCTCTCAGATCAAAGTGGCTGTGTTTGTAACTTGGACCCAATTCTCACAGATATATTCATAAAATTATTGCAGACCAACAGTTCTGAACTTGGGCTGAATCTGGAGGTTCTCAAAACTAACTGGAGCCCAATGCAGTATTTGGAACCAGATTTCACAGAATATACTCACAAAATTATTGCAGACCAGCAGTTCTCAGTTTATGTTGAATCAATAGGTTCTCATGTTCAAGAACTCTTATTGTTGTAAAGTATTTCCTGGGAGCATTCTAACATTATAAACAGTAACTGTTGGGTTGTGACCTCCAGCCTCAATACAGAATTAATGTATTAGTGTGAAACAGATATATGCAACAGACTATCGCTTAATAAATTTGTTTTTATTTTAGTACAGAATATATTCCTGAGGTTGATGGTTTTTCCTTAGCATTTTCTTCCTTATGCAGAAGAAAGGCCTATTGTGTTCAATAGGACTTCTCACAAGGAAGTGTCCACAGGTTGCTGCACTAATTTGTCAGGTGTAATGCTTCACATTTATGTTTTTCTGGTAACTGTCAAGTTTTGGCCTGTTTGCTTGCTCTATTTCCTCTCTGACAAGATGAATTCTGGAACCTCAGGGACCAATATAATGACTTTTTAAAAAATCTGTGGCTATTGAGAGATGGAATCAGGAATCTCATGTTCCTTGGGTGTTCCACACCATCAGCCACATGGGGAAGACAGACCAGAGTGGGACATCCCCTTTGAAGATGGATGAATTACTCTTACTCTAGTGTTATGGTACTTTCATAGTGGCTTTCATAGTAACTGCTGTTGGAGGGATCTGGAAGGCTTTTAGCAACCTGACAAAACAAGTAGAAACTTAATTAATCTCTTTGCTGCCCTCTGTGGCCGCCATGACAGACCCTCCTAGTCTGACCTCCTTTGCCCCTTCCCTCCAGATAACAAAACAAAGTGCATACTATTTGCATGCTGTTGCCTCCACAAAACACAGGTGCTTACATCTCAAGATCTTTATTACATAATTTTTAAAAAGAAATAAATGGAATGCAGAGTGCAGTGCAGCCATTTCCCCCATACTCTGAGGATGTTTTAAAGGCCCCATTATAATTGCTGGCACCCAAACCATATTATAATGTGTCCCTCAACAACATGTGTTTTCAGGAATACCCTCTTGTATGCAGGACAAAGAGTTGTATTTGGTACTGGAAATTGGCAGAGGCCTGAGAGGTGCACAAAAAAACTGAGGCAAAGGCATGAGGGCCATTGTATCTCAGGCTTTCTTGTGACATTGTGACATTGTTTATTAACTTCACTCCGTAATAAAGACTAGAATCCATTTGCACCTGGTTACAGAACTGGCTTTTTGTTGTGAGAATAGTAGCCCATCAGCCTCTTTTCAGATCTAGCAAATAACCAATCCCATTCCTCTGAATGTGCCCTGGACCTTGAATCCTAACCGCATTGTTCATAAAGAAGCCCTGTTGATGTCATTAGGACATCACTTGGTATATTATCTTCTTAAATTCTGTTTCTTCTGACCTCAGTTCCTCATAGCACCAAATAAATATGGTATAGTCACTCATTTCATGGCTGGATAGGTAAGCATTGGCTTGTATTTCAGGGCTGGGTAGGTAAACATTGCCTTATATCTACTGGTAATTTCCATGTTCAGAAGAGATGGCCATCCATGGAGTATGCTTTCCTCACCTCCCCCCTTCTGCTGCAGCCCAAAATGCCCCCTCAGTGCTGCTTCTGAGGAACTGCCCCCTCCCCCCAGCAACAGCATGAGGGGAACATTGGTCTGCTGTGGGATGTGGGGAAATCAGCAAAATCTGCCCCCCCTTCTGTCTGCAGAATTCCTCTGTGGTATCCAAGCCATTGTGTTGTAGGCTGTGTTTCCCTTTCCACTGCATCCTCTCACACTGTTTTTAAACCTGTTTTTGTGCACAGATATTATTTCGTTCTATCAAGGTGATGGAATGTTGCCCCCCTGACAGGTAGCACGGATATGTTCTTTATACAGCAATAACAGATTATTGTGACAGTGCACACTTCTGTACTTTGGTGTAAGTGTAGGCAGAGGAGATAAATTTGTGATATATGGTTCGCAATGAGAAGAATATTGTTCAGCATTGGAATTGGATTCAAAAGGGTTCCCAGGGCCCCATTAATCCAGCACTGAATAGAAGAATGTGTCCAAGTCATGGAAAGTAAACATACCCTTTTCTTTGGCACTGATTAAACTTCAGCTGGCAAACTGTGACTGGAGTGGAATGCCACTTTTTAAGGAAGGTTAAGGCAAACTGAATGAATTCAGAAGAGAGGAAGAGATCCATAAGCCATGGCTTAGAAGAAATAAAGGAACCAGATCTGTTCAGACTAGGAAAAAATGGGTCTTCTTGGCAATGTTTGAATATGTAAAAGCAGGGCTATTTTGGGGCAGGAACGCACAGGAATAGAGTTCTGGCTGGCTTCTGAGTTGGCCACATCTACAGCCTTCCCCCCCCAGGTTCCCCAGGCGCCTCGCAAGCCGCGGGGTACCTGGGGAAGCCGATCCTGGGAGGGAGTTGTGCTTTCAGGGGTGTGGCCTAATATGCTAATGAGTTTCTGCTGTTGGGTGTGGCCTATTATGTTAATGAGTTACTGCTTGGCTTTTTCTACAAAAAAAGGCTTGTGTAAAAGGGAGCCCAAAAGATTATGAGCAGCAACTTCGCTTGTTCCCAACAGTAACCACAGATATATTTTAATCTTTTATTTTTTTAAAAAAATGATTTTGTGTGTGTGTAACTTTGAGTGTTCAGTTAGAGAAATAGCATAAATCCACAAATAAATAAAATGTGACTGAGTTCTTTAACATGGTAGGCTTAATTTAGCTATAGGGAAAATTGGTTTAGAAGAGTAATTGGAGACCAGAACAAGTTGTCTAGAGGGAGCTGGGCAATACTGGGTTTATTCTAGGATTGCCAGGCTATCTGGAACCCCTGGGAGCATTTGGAGGGCACTGCAGACACACTAACATCATGTTGGTATGCTACGTCACATCTGCCAAAAGCTGGAAGTGATGTCATGATGCTGAGGGTGTGGCTGTAGGATTCACAGAGATCTCTATGATTAAAACCTAATTTGCCACCATTTTTCTCCCACCGTTCTTTCAGGTGCTGGTAGGCAATGATAAGGATTGTTGGGAGATCTTCCACTATGGCCATCCTAGTTGAATCCAGCTGGCTTTGATGGCCCTCATGGATGACCTCAGGGGACAGCTGGATAAAGGCAGGTCAGCGCTGCTGTTATTACTTGACCTAATGGCTGTGTTTGACTCACCGCCTTGCTGATGTGGGGATATGCGGGACTGCCTTGCAGTGGCAGTCAGGGACAGAGGTTGGCACTTGGGGAGAGGGTTTCCCCATGTTATTCTCCAGTATGTGGTGTCCCTCAGGAAGTGATCCTCTCCCCTATGTTATTTAACATCTACATGCACCCTCTTACCCAGCTGGTCCGGGGGTTTGGGCTAAGTTGTCACCACTATGCTGAGGACACCCAGCTGTATCTCTGGATGGATGGCCGGCTGGATACCACCCCAGATGTTTTGTCTATAAGAACATAAGAGAAGCCAATGTTGGATCAGACCACAGATCAACATCTGATGGTGGTCCCCAGTCCAAAGGAGATCCACTTAACGTTGACCACAGCCAGAGCTTTTTCAGCTCTGGATCCAACCTGGTGGACCACTCTCCCAAATGAGATCAGGGCCCTGCGGGATTTCTTGCAATTGCACTGGGCCTATAAAATAGATATGTTCCACCAGGCCTATGGCTGAGGTGGTGGTGATCCAAATCCATTGGTCCCCCTACCCCACTTTTGAGGCATCTGTGCAGCGCTGCCTGTTTATTGTTCTCTGTCACCTGACCAATACCTGGTTCCATCTATGGGCGTACATAATGCAAGTTCTCTGGGGGCGCTTACTAACTGTCCCTGATTGCCATTTTATGTACTATTCGATGCTGGGTAGGTTTTTATATATTGTGTAAATTGTGTTTTAATTTTTTAAAAAACTTATTGTGTATATTTACTGTTGTAACTTGCCCTGAACCCTGCTGTGCAGGGAAGGGCAGGCCAGAAATTCAATTAAATAAACAAACAAACAAATCTTTGTAGCTGGAAATTGTATATAAATACACAATTCAGATAAAGCCTCTTATCTTTCATTTACCTTTAAAGGGAAATGTATTAGTCTACCCAATTCTTCCATCCTTGGACCCAGGAACTGAGGAGGCTAAAAGAACCTTCTTTCTTTCCACCTGCCAGACACAGAGGTAGTTTACATATTTATGATAGCTCCAGCCTTAGTGAAAGACACTGGTCGGATTGTCACTTCGATCCTTGTAAATCCCTGGATCCTAGAGTGCTTCCAAATGCTAAAATAAAATTCCTGGTGGAGTGGTAGAGGTGATGTTTTCCTTTCTGCAGAATAGATAGCCATCTTGTGGAGAACAGCTATAACTTGGCGTTTGGCATTTTGAAAGAGAAAGAAATGCATATAGCAGTGCTGAAGGGGGCATGCATTAGCCTTCAAAGTACCAAAGAAACAACAAAATTAGTAATATTATGGGAACTCCTCATGGGGAGGGCTACAAAAGGAACCTGAGTTATGCCAGAGCATTAATTTTCTTAAAAATCTGAATAACCCAGGACTTCTTCTATAGTAAGGAAGTGCAAAAGAATCATTAGGGGGAAGCTTGAAATGCTGAAAATGGAGATCATCTCCCCAACAAATGGGTAACCACTGTGCTTTTATGGTCCTTAAACCCATTGTCTGAGAAATTCTCTGAGAAATCTTTTCACTTGAATGTGGAACTGGATAAGTTCACATCTCTATACAGGACCAAATTGTCAGATGACTGCATGGCTTTAGTTCAGCTTTCATGAGGGAATGTCATTACTAGTACTTTATTTTGAGGATATATTCATATTCAAACAAGAACAGAGACAAGTCCAGCCATTTGACAGGCAGTGGTTTTTAGAAGTATGTTGAGCACAAAGAAAGGATTCCACACAAAAGTTACTACCTTATCAAATGGAGTGATGCCACTAACTAAAGTCATGGTGGATGGGCATATCAGAAAGAGTCAGGCATGACAGCTAAAAATGAACCATACCTTTTCAGGGATATTTTTCCTCTACAGTAACCCCCCCACCCCCAGCATCTCAGGATGCTGGATGACTACTGTTTGGGTGCTTGCCTAAAGAGACTTTGATCTGCTCCTGCAAGGTAGTTTTTGCAGTTTTATGCTCTAATCTCTTAATATTCACTATCATTAAGCTTCATCGGAGGAGAAATCCAGACATTTCAGTTTCGCCAGCTACTTTTCTTGCACAAAGACCGTCAACAGTGGTTCCAGCCCATGTGCTTTACAACTGGCCTATGCATCCAGAACGTACTAAACTGAATCTATAAAATTTGTCTTTCTCGCATCTTGTACTTTTCGCTCAGATTATCTGCAGGCAGAATTAAAACTAACCCTTTACTAAGGACTTTCTGTTAACTGACACTGCCACCTACTGTTTTCTTTTTATAATGCAAACATGAATCCGATGATTTAAAGAGGTTTACAGTGCAATCTTTAACAGAATTATGTTAAGACGCTGAACTGCAGGCTGTGGAAGGTCAGTAGTTCAGCAGTTCAAGACCCATGAGTGCTGCATGATGGGGTGAGCTCCCGTCTCTAGTTCCAGCTCCTGCCAACCTAGCAGTTCGAAAGCACGAAATTGCAAGTCGATAAATAGGTACCACTTCAGTGGGAAGGTAACAGCGTTCCGTGCACCTTGGTATTTAGTCATGCTGGTCACATGACCACGGAAATGTCTTCGGACAGCGCTGGCTCTTCGGCTTTGAGACGGAGATGAGCACCGCAACCCTAGAGTCGGATTCGACTGGCTTTCGAGCAAGGGAACCTTTACTTTTACCTTAAACCCATTGAAGACAATGGGTTTATAAGGCTGTGACTCCGGTTAGGATTATGCTGTTGTTGTTTCTGTTTCTCATCATTCAAAATCTGTGTGTGTGTGTGTGTGTGTGTGTATGTGTGTGCACACACCATTCACCAACCCACAATATCCTTAACTCTAGCAGTTTTCTTCATAAGCACCTAACCTTTTTCAGCCTGAGGACACCTTAGAAATTCTGAAACAGAGTGGTGAGTGCAGCTGCAAAATGACTGCAGTGGGAGGCAAAGCAAACCATAAAATGTCAGGGAGTGAGATTATGTATAACTCTGATAGTAGATCTTCCACATTTGAGGCAGAAGCTCTGGTTAACAGAATGCCTTTTAAAATCAACATATTGTTTAAAACTATTTTCTTGCATAGACTCAAAATACCTAAGAAAACCTCATCAGGCAATATCTGCCTTCATTTTTTTTAATTCACAGTTTATTAACTTTTATAGTGAACAGTGATAAAAAATATTAATTTTCCAACAGTCTATTATATTATTCACCCCCTTTATTAATAGAAAGTGTTCTCCAGCTCATTCACTAACTCCTATTATACCTAATTACTAAACAAGGATTACTTCCTATTCTGACTCCTATTATCTTGTGATATCTGCCTTCATTTTGAAGGCATCTAAAGCATTTATGCCAAAGGAAAAACTAGCTATTGCTTTACACGAGCTCTTCAGTCATGAGCCTGTTTTTTAACCTGCACTATAACTTATAAAAATGCATAAAAACAGAAACTGAAGGGATGGTAAGAATGCCTTGCACACAGGGCCAGCTCGAGGTGGTTCTGCGCCCTAGGCGGACATAGATGCCAACCTCCCGGTGGGGCCTGGAGATCCTTTTGGCCCTGCCCCCGCCCCCAAGGGGGGAGGGCGCGCAAGCTCCACCACCACCTCCTGTGTCTCGCCAGGGTGCTTTTCACTGGCGGCCGCCCCGCCTCCTTTCTCCCCCAAGGGGGGAGGGGGAGGGCGGGCAAGCTCCACTGCCGCCTCCTGTGTCCCGCCGGGGTGCTCTTCGCTGGCAGCCACCCTGCCTCCTTTCCCCCCCAAGGGGGAGGGGGAGGGCGGGCAAGCTCCGCCACCACCTCCTGTGTCCCACCGGGGCGCTCTTCGCTGGTGGCAGTAGCTGCCTCCGCCTCCTCCCCCCGAGGGGGAGGGGGAGGGTGGGCAAGCTCTGTTGCTGCCTCCTGCGCCCCACCGGGGTGCTCTTCGCTGGCGGCGGCAGCTACCCCCACCTCCTCTCCCCCGAGGGGGGAGGGGGAGGGCGGGCAAGTTCTGCAGCTGCCTCCTGCGCCCCACCGGGGTGCTCTTCGCTGGCGGCAGCGGCTACCCCCACCTCCTCTCCCCCCCAAGGGGGGAGGAGGAGGGCAGGCAAGCTCCGCCACCGCCTCTTGTGCCCCGCCCGGGCGCTCTTCACTGGCGGCGGTGGCTACCCTGCCTCCTCTCCCCCCAAGGGGGGAGTGGGAGGGTGGGCAAGCTCTGCTGCCGCTTCCTGCACCCCACCAAGGTGCTCGTCACTGGCGGAGGCGGCAGGGAGGTGGTGGCAGCGGCTGGCAGTGATGGTGGGGGATTTTCACAGGGGGGCAGGGGGCAGTTTGGTGGGCCGGCGATCCCTAGGCGACCCGGCCCTGCTTGCACATTTGTAGAATAACAGTAGAAAAGAACAAGAGTCCAGTAGCACCTTTTTTTTTTTTTTTAACTGCCCCTAAGGACAGAATTTTATTAAATTTTTTAACACAACATCATATAATACAAAACTTAACAAACAAACAATAAACCATACACACATAACACAAATAGGGGTAGTAAATTCTCGTAATTAATACCTTAGCTATGCCTAAAAATAATCAGTTTACTAGTTTTATACCAAGTGAGTATATCTCATTTCATTTCTCTCTTATTGGGTCATATATATATACTTTATCTTGTAAATCGTCTTTCAGTTGTATCTGCCTAGACACAATTATTATACCAGTTATAAAATCGTGGTCATGTATTCTGAAATATAGAGCCCGAGAGACCTTTCATCAATAGAGTCAATTTATCCATTTCAGCTGCTTCTAGAACTTTAAGTATTCTTGCTTCTTGGGTGTCTCAGGCATCTTCCAATATTTGGCATATAAGATTCTTGCTGCAGTAGTAAGATATACAATACGGTAACAGTAATCTTTGTTAGAGTTTTTCAGTAAAATGTTCCATAGTAATACCTCCGGTGTAAATGGTATAACTGTACCTAACACTTTTTGAATCATTTCATGAATCTATATCTAATATTTTTTACTTATTTCACAATGCCACCACTTATGATAGAACGAGCCTACTTTCTTTTCACATTTCCAGCACTTATTTGAACATTTACTATTACATTTCACTAATCTCTCTGGTGTTACATACCATCTGTAAAACATTTTATATACATTTTCTTTATAAGCTGTAGCTTTTGTAATTTTTATATTTTTCTTCCACATTTGATCCCATTGCTCTAAATCTATATTATGACTTATATTTTGAGCCCATTGGATCATATTTACTTTGACTGTTTCCTCTAACATCATATTATTAAATAGGAGGGTATAAATTCTTTATATAAATTTTTGATCAGTAGTTATCATTATCTTTTCAATCTCCGTCAAATTTTTGTGGAAGCATATTATCTTATCTTTAGAGTAGCTGGATTCTATTTGGGCTTTTTGCCACCACAATAAATCCTCTAATGGTTTCAACTAATTCTTGGAGTCCAAGATATCCTGATATCTTTTTGGTTTTTCTTCCTCATATATATTTGGTAACATAAAAGCTTCCAGAGGAGCAGTTAATTTTGATTTTTTTGTAAAAAATTGCTTATGTATATTTTCCCAAACTTGCAGTAAAGAAGCTCGAAGTCAGTGTTGTTTGAAATACTTTTATGTAGACACCTTCCCATACCATAAAAATGTATGCCATCCCATCATAAGGTTGTGACCTTCTAATTTTAATGTTCTTTTATCCTCTAGAGTAATCCAGTCTTTGATCCAAGCTAGTGCTGCCACTCTATAATATAGAGTCCAATTTGACAATCCAAAACTTTCTTTTTCTTTAGAGTCTTGTAATGCCTTCGGTCTTATTCTGGGACATTTACCTTGCCAAATAAATTTCGAGACTAGCTGGTACAGATCTGTAAAAAAAAATTGATTTTGCAAAATAGGAATTGTCTGAAATAAAAATATCCATCTAGGAAGAACATTCATTTTAATTAATGCAATTTGTCCCATTAGAGATAACTGTCCAATTTTCCCATTTTTCTAAGTCTTGTTTAGTTGTCTTCAGAAGTTCTTTATAATTATTTTCTTGTAAGGCACTACATTTATTTGTCATCATAATTCCCAAATATTTTACTTTTTCTTGTATCTGGAAGCTTGAAATTTCTTGTAATTACAAGAAAGTCCCCCAGTAGCATCTTAAAAACTAACCAGCTACTGGACTCTTGCTCTTTTCTGCTGCTACAGACAGACTAACATGGCTACCCATCTTGATCTATCTGTAGAGTAAGAGAGAGGTTCTGGCCAGATTTTGGTAGAAACATAAATGCTTTCTGATGTCATTATCATGATGTTATTAACATGATGTTATTATCAACTTTCACCTGAATTATAAAATGCATTAAAACTGGGAAGTTCTGATAATTTCAACCAAAGTTTGAATTTGGTGCATTAAGCATGCAGCCCAACCATCTTTAATCAGAATAAAGTCCCACTGTGTGTTTAGAATATCACTCTGATTTTTGCACAGGTAAAGTACTTTACATAAAGCCACTGCCTGTGTTATACCATAAGCATCAAAAAGCCCTCCCCCATCTTGCCCACTCTTTAAAAACACTTGGTGGGTGCTAGGAAACCCTTGGCAGGCACTGTGGTGGCCATGGACATCACATTCGGGACCCTTGCTTTAGATATTCACAGTCCACTGTTCTCCTCAGTGAGATCTCCAAGCAGCTTATAAAATCATTCTTCACTCCTCCATTTTATCATCACAACAGCCCTGTAGAGATAGGACCTTACCTCCTGGTGAGAAGGCTAGAAATTGGAGTGTCCCAAATCAAGCAAAGACATGGTCCATTTAGCTGGCATTAGGAAGAGAGAAATGAATGAAAGTTGGGAAAGAAATATCCCCAGGGATGTAGAAAGGCAGGACAGTGTTTCATGCAGTACAGGAGAATGACCTGGAATGCAAACAGTAGATAGGAAACATTTCTGTGTTTAGAATACTGAAACTATCAAAGAGTAAGCGAAAAGTTTGCTCACTTGTGGTAGGGCTGAGGACCAAACTTTATGAGATGCTAGAAGATCTGTGACTGGATTCACCCAGGATTCCAACAAATGCCAATATCAGCCACATGGCCAGTGTTGCACAAGGTATTGTGCTGCCTGAGTGGTCTAGTAGCAGCAGCCATTGTCAGCTCACTTAATATTCCTCTGTATCATCTCAACACTCACCCTTGTCTAGGAGCTAGATGAAATAATCCCTCATTTGCCTTTAAAAACAGCACAGCCAGCTGTGCATGCCTTGCAGGCCTTCTCAAACCCTTGCTAGATTCCTTGCTTTCATGCAAGTCCAGCAACTATTTGGGTTGCCCTGAGAATGAGGAAAAAAGAATGGTGACCAAACTCAAGGAATCTTGCAAAGACGTGGGGATTGGCACACACAGTTTCTTGTTTTTCAAAAAATGGGGTGAGGGGAACGAGAAAACAAAGGGCATCATCTCCCCAGTCTTCTGAGTTGATGGACTGGCAGATGACAGTAAAGGTGGCTGGCTAGCAACAGGCAACTAAACGCTACTGGAGGGTAGGACAGGAAGTTGCCTCTCCCCCAAATTACTGCATGTGTGGGTCCTATTTGGATCAGGGCCATGCAAGGATAAGAACTTTAATTCTTCTCCCTTGTATGTGCTTTTATTTTTTTTCAGTTTAATCCAACTCCACCCAGGATTAGCCTTAAAAGGGAAGGACAGAGAAAAGACAGATATCCCTCTTCTCACCTCCCCCCCCCCCCACTTATAAGGCCAAATACAGTGTGGAGGGATCACTTCCAACTGGTGAAACCAAATGGGTGAATGAGTTAAATTCCCCTTCCTCGATGCAATTCTGATTTGATCTAGGCCCTTATAAACCTGGTATGAGCATTTTTTAAAATAAAGCTCAGATAATCCAGTCATGGATCTTCTGCATGTCATCTGTTTTGAACCTCAGTTTGTCAGAAGCCTGAAGGAGTCACTTGCCAGAGATCCCAGAACGGAAGGACCTTTCTGCAGTCAGGGTATTTTCCATCTCTTTGAAATTTGTTCATGAGCGTTGTCTGTGGTGGTTCCCACATTATCGAATGGTCTCCCTGAGTCTATTAGGAAGCCTCTGTCCCCCCCCCCCATCATTTCGCAAAATGAACAAAATAGAATTGTTCAGGAGGGCATTCTTGCAAAGGGAATATAGTTGCAGTGTAATAGATCAGCTCGGGAGGTGACCTCTATTAGGGATAGCTTCTCCCCCACCCCTGTTGTTCCATTCCAGCCCTTCAGCCTCACATTGTTTTATTAGGAACTAGGGAGCAAAGCCCATTGTGGAGGAAAACAACCGGCCCTAGAAAGTGAGGGAGGGAGGAAGGAAGGAAGGAAGAGGGAGGAGAGTGAAAGAAAAAAGGAAAGAGGAAGAAAGGAAAAGGGGGAAAGGAAGGGAAGAGGGGCGGAAGGGGCTTCGCTGGCCTACTGGGCCCAGAGAAGGCCCAGAGGATGGGGGGCGCGGAAGGGGCTTCTCTCACCTGCCTTGGCCTTGAAGGCTGTCCCTGCACTCTTTCTGCAGACAGTCCTCTCCTGTCAGAGGACCGGAGCAGACTGAGCCAAAGATACTGGCCAGGGCTGACGTGGGCGGGACTCCGCCAAGCAGCCAGTCAGCTCCAGCCAGCATCTTCTGACTGCCAGTTCTTGTGCCAAATCAATTATGGCGACCATAGAATGTTGTGGAACCCAGGGGTCTTTTTATGGGGGAGCCCACCGGAGCGCAGCTCCGGGAGCTCAGGAGCCAAGCCCCGCCCCCAGCTGGCGTCCCGGTGAGTCTTTCAGGCAGCCGTATGTCAATTTCAGCTCCATTATCTCCTATGGGCCATTGAAGTCAATGGTGAAAACATAGGGTATATTCTGGGGGCTGGAGGGAAGGGGTTTGAGAGAGAGGCTCCAAACTCACAGGGTAGCTGATGGAGCCTCTCCCCAAGATACCCACCAAGTTTCAAGAACATTGGATCAGGGGTCCAATTCTATGGGCCCCTAAACAGGTTGCCCCTATTCCCTCCATTGTTCTCTATGGTGGGAAAAAAGTAACTTTTTTTCTCACCATAGAGAACAATGGAGGGAATAGGTGCAACCTGTTTGAGGGCCCATAGAATTGGACCCCTGGTCCAATGTTCTTGACACTTGGTGGGTATCTTGGGGAGAGGCTCCATTAGCTATTCTGTGAGTTTGGAGCCTCTCCCTCAAATCCCTTCCCCTCCAGCTCCCAGAATATACCCTATGTTTTCACCATTGACTTCAATGGCCCATAGGAGATAATGGGGCCAAATTGCTGCCAAATTTCTTTCATTTCCTCCTTTCCTTCTCTCTTTTTCCTCTTTGCCGCCTTCTTCTCTTCTCTTCTCTCTTTCTTTCTTTCCCACCTTCTTCTCTTCTCTTTTTCCTCCTTTCCCTGTTTCCCTCCTTCTTCCTTCTTTCCGTCCCCTTTCCTTCTCTTTCTTTCCCTCTTTCCTTCCTTCTTTCCTTCTCTCTACTCTCTCTCTTTCCTTCCCTCTTTCCTCCTTCTGTGGCCCAGCTCTCATGAGAAGAAGTTTAAAATTTAAACCCCTTCTCTCTTAGCTCCCCCACCCAGACCAGCTGGGGAAGGGAAGGGGAGGCTTTTGAAGATACCTCCCCCCCTTTTGCTTCCCCTTCTGACATCACTTCTGGTGATGTCAGGGGGCGTGGCATATGCTAATAGCCTAATAGCTCATTAGCATACCATATGCTAATGAGCTCCTGCAGCTGTTTTTCTACAAAAAGACCCCTGGTGGAACCAAAATTCAAATATATATAAGGACAGATTTTGCTGGTAGACTCAATTGTTCTATTTTGTAATCTGCTTACTGATGAATTGAATAGCTTTGTTTTACTAGGGATCTTTGCTGTTAGATGCAAACAACATTCAAAGGACATATTTTGTAATTGGCTTTCTGATTGACTGGATAGTTCTGTTGTATGTGTCTTCCACCTTGAGTCCCAGTGCAAGAGGCAGACTGCAAATGGGGTGGGGGGGAGAGATCTCCATGCAAAAGCCAACACCCTATGAAGAATCCCATTGCTCTAACTATATTTGTGGGGTGAATTTGCCAGCCTGATAGCTGATTTGCTGGGCTGTGCGCTCTCACTGTTTTCTGCCCTTTCAGTCCTGAAGTATATCAGTCCCTTCCAAGGGCAAACGTTGGTGAATTTGGACATGGCAGCCCCTCCTCCACTGCATTGGCCCACCATTTTCAGTGCTGTTAACTTTATTTTCCTTTGAAGGATATGTATTCCTCATCTGGTCTGTCATCCCAGTGCTGAAGTCCATGTCTTAATTTTGTTTTTAAGGACAGAAGGTGTATGACTAGTTAATTTGCAGCAAGACTTCCCCTCCTTCCCCTGTTTGGTTTGATCTGCTATTACACTGTTGTTGTGGAATTGGGTCTGGCATCATCATCCTGAAAAGGAAGCTACTTCTCTTCCTCAGAAAAATGACTTTTGTGCAATCTCTTAGAGAACGAAAATGAAGATTGCCAGGGAGAAGCGGGGCCAGGGGGGGAGAGAACAAAGTGATGTATTTTAATTTGTACATCGGAAGGGAGTCTTCTTAGCATGAAGAAGTGTCATTACAGAATTCTAAAAAAACAACTGGAATAAAGGGCTTTATATGGTTTATCACTAAAATGCATGGGTAATATTTTTAACCTGATAGTTCACCCATGTGGCCTACTGGGATCAGGAAGGATAGATCTCTCTCCTTCTCCAGAAATATGTACTTATATTAGCTTTTCATTTATGAGCAACCTTATAAATAGCCATAACTATTGGCATTGGTGCTATGCCTTAAACAGAGCTTTTAAAAATGGCTTGACCCACTTATATCCAGTCACTGAACAGGCACAAGGGATCAGACGCAAAACCTCCATTGTTGTTGTTTGCCCCCCCCCAACTGAGATATGCAAGGGTGTGCACCAGTGTTCCCTCTAAGCTGAGTTAGTGTGAGCTAGCTCACAGTTTTTTAGCCTCCGGCTCACACATTTTTGTCTTAGCTCAGGAAGGAAACTAATTTATGCAGTAGCCAAATCACTTGCTCACAAAGTAGAATTTTTGCTCACAAAACTCCACAGCTTAGAGGAAGCATTGGTGTGCACTACAGGAAGGTGAGAAAGATGTTCAGAAATGCCAAGCAGCTACCCACATAATTAGGGATACTCCAGTACCCGCTGGTTTGGCTGGGAGCCCATGTACCAATTGCAAACAGAGAGTTGATTTTTCAGCAGTCAGTTTGATAGCTCATTGATCTGTCCATTGGTGTTTGGCAGGTTGTTTCACTGTACTCTTTAGTCACCATATAGTACAGCACAATTCACTGTTCATGCATGCAAGTTCTCACACAGCCTGATAAAGCTCTACTGTGCCCCCACCCTTGCTGTGTAACTGATCTGCTCAGTAGGTAGTTGTTTAAATACACAATTAGATCACTCACAAATCATATAAATCAGTGACTACTCTGCTGTGTTTCAATGAAATCCTACCCCTAGGTGTTTGTCTAAGTAATCCTCAGTGAAGCTGATGACTACCAATCAGTTTGAGTCAGCAGCTTCTTTGCTCATGCACAGTTTAGGGAAAACCTGATACCAACTGGTTCAGCCGGCATTTGCTGCTGCTTGAGGTGAACAAAACAAACTGAGTTATCGGCTGGTATCTGATCACCACCTTTGGACGTGGCATGTCTGACAGTTTAAGGTGTTCACAGTGAAATTCACAGGATTTTTGCACATTATCCCCAGGATGATCTGTCTTTGACATACAACTATATGAATCATACAGTACAATAGGTACATAGTAGAAACAATGACAGAGCTGTCAACTACTGACAGATTCATAGAATAAAGCCTGGGGTAGGTGTGAATAAAGAAGAAACTCTCATACACATGTATCTACAGTCAGAAAAGATCTTCAGGTGAGCAATATGAGTATATATAATAAGAATTGATAGGTTGTGTTTTTGGTTTTATTTGTAAGTTTTTTAGTACATGAACTGGTGAAAAAACTGCTGACAAGCTCCCTATTTGTTTTTCCATAATTTTTCCCAGTGACCTCTGACCTTTTTTGTGACCAATTAATTTGATCTGATGCCACAATTGTCTTGTGATGGTAGGAGGAAGGGGTTATGGCAGGAGTGGCCAAACTGTGGCTCTTTCACACATTTTGGTCGTGATCACCGCCCCCGATCAAAGTGGCATAGCCACCCCACCCCCTGGATCAAAGCGGCATGATCAGACACACACATCTGGCACTCGGCAGCCATCTGTCCCTACCCCATTGCAAAACAACTCCCATACACCTTAAACAGCCACCGGGATAATTTGGTGGTTTTCCAGGTGAGGCACTTCTGTGGCAGCTTTTCTGACATCTGAATGCGCAGGCATGCCATGGAAGTGCAGGAGCTGTGTGACTGCCCCGCCCATTTCCGGCGGGGCAGTATGCCATTTTCAGCAATCCAACCTATCAGAGGGGCACATCAACCATGGCTCCATGCTGGTGTTATGGTAGTGATGTGAACTGGCCCTCATGGGCCGGCTTCCCAGTGCAGCCAGCGTTGTGGGATTGGTGTGAATACTGTGAAGTGCACCTAACTCCAGTGGCTTTTTTCTCCGCAGGATATTGCTGTGGCAACCTGCCTGTCTGGACACTACCATTGTGTGGCTCCTGGCAAGGCAGCTGGGGAAGCAAAGAGGAGGCATACCTCCCCAATCAATCCTTCCTTCCCCAGCCAGTTTTCCCCTTCCTGGGTAGGCTTGAGGCAGGGGGAGCAGAGAAAGAAAGCAACTTTAGCTTTGAATGCATTCTCAAAGCCCCCCCCCAAGCCTACAAATATAATTGTACAAATAAATATCATTATCAATATCTATTTTTATCCTTTTTTTGGCAATCTCATTTAATGTTAATAAAAAAGCAGATTTGCATATTTTCCAATAAAAAACAAATGGCAATTGTCATCTCAGGGATAATATTAGGGTTGCCAACCCCCAGGTGGTATCTGGAGGTCTCCCACTATTACAACTGATCTCCAGGTGATGAAGATTAGTTCACCTGGACAAATGGCTGCTTTGGAAGGTAGAGTATATGGCATTATGCCCCATTGAAGTCCTTCCCCTCCCCAATCCCCACCTTCCTCAGCCCTCCCCCAAGTAATCCCCCCATACACATATTTTAGATGAAAAAATGTCTATTCTATTAAAATTTATGAAATGTCAGGGTAAATGGAAAAGGACTGCAGAGGACAGTAGCCTTTCTGCTGTTCGATTATTCTTATTCTTATTATTATTATTATTATTATTACTCCAGTGCTAAGATCACAGCAAGGGAGAGTTTATAGCAACTGTGAAACTGAAAACCAAAGCTCGTTAAATATCTTGGCAATGAGAAGAGGTGTGCCAAGAGGGATATCATGGACAAATTGCTTATAAGTGCCCTTGACATTTGCACAACCACATCCAATGTAAGGCTTATAATATCAAGGGATGCGAAAGCTGGGGGGGAGATCTTATTTTCCTAGCCAAAAGTATTGCCGTTTGAGTCCTTGGAAAATGCCATATGTTCTCAATAGAAATGTTTTCTTGACTGAGGACGTTTGGATACGTTTCAACAAATTAGGAACAACTGTGCATTTATAGCACTATAAACTGATTGTCTGGAAATATCCATTGTTTCTTAGTATTTTATGACAGTGGGAATAACAGTGGCTTATTTTTAATGACTGATTTTACATCCACTGGAATTGCAGTAAATAATGCAGAAAGAAAAAATATATATACTTGAGCAGCTTGATATCAGAGGTTTATAATATCTGCAATTACTGAGCATCTGTATATACTACCCATAGCACAAATCAGACTTCAATCCAGCTGAGAAACAGTTGCATTTACATACACAAATTAAATGAAAGCCCCTCCTGTGCTGGAGATCAGATCTGAAGTCTTGCAAATAGGGTTTCTTGTGTATAGAATAAAAAGCCCATTTGGGTCACATGCTTTGATGGGGCTTGTCTCAGGCTCTGATCCAGAAGTTCTCATGCACATGAGGAATTAGGCATACTCATGTATAGGTAAATGAGGCCTAGGTTCAGTATATGGCATCTCCAGTTAAAAGGCTCAGGCTATCAGTGGCTACTAGCCAGGGTGACTGAGGAGAGCCTCTGAATCCCAGAGCCAGGAGACAAAATCAGGGGAAGGTCTCGGCCTCTATGCCCTGTTGTTGGCCGTCCAGAGGAATTGGTTGGCCACTGTATGAGACATGATGCTGAACTAGATGGTCCATTTCTCTGGTCCAGCAGGACTCTTCTTATGTTCTTATAGGAAGGTCCCCATCTCAAACAGATGGCGGGCACTGTACATTTTGACAGCACTTGTCACTCATCAGTGGAAGGTAAGGAATGAAGGGGTGGGGCTGGGGTTCACTAGTAGAGCATCCATTTTGCATGCAAGGGGTCTCAGGTTCAATCCCTGACATCTACAATTAAAAGGAGCAGGTAAAAGATTATGTGAAAGACCTTTGACCTGAGAGCCCGGAAAGCCACTGTCAGTCAATCAACAATATTGACCTGGATAGATGAATGGTGATTAACATAAGAGAAGTCAATGTAAGATCAGGCCAATGGCCCATCCAGTCCAACACTCTGTCACATAGTGGCCAAAAATACCAGCTGCCATCAGTGGGGCCAGGATACTAGAAGCCCTCCCACTGTTGCCCCCTCCCAAGCACTAAGAATACAGAGCATCACTTGGCCCAGACCTAGAGTTTCTACCTGTACCTTGTGGCTAATAGCCACTGATGGACCTCTGCTCCATATATTTAACCAATTCCCACTTGAAGCCGTCCATGCTTGTAGCTGCCACCACCTCCTGTGGCAGTGAATTCCATGTGTAATCACTCTTTGGGTGAAGAAGCACTTCCTTTTATGCACTTCCTTTTATCCCAACTGCTCAGCAATTTCATGGAGTGCCCACAAGTTCTTGTGTTGTGAGAAAGGTAGAAAAGTACTTCTTTCTCTACCTGTTCTATCCCATGCATAATCTTGTAAACCTCGATCTTGTTACCCCTCTTTATTCAAACTGCCATGAACCAGAGTATCGTTACTGTAATTCTCTACTTTTATGACTAGTCCTGAACATTAAAAAAACTGCCTTGAACCAATAGTAAAGGTGGGATATAAATATGTAAATAAATAAATATAAGGCAGTTTCCAAAACAGGTGATCAGCACTGTCAGAACAGACTGCATTAACTGTTTGTTTAGTGATGCTTGAACGATCTCAGTTTATCAAAAAGCACCAAGCATGTATTTTCTCTGTCTAGATGCTCATCTGGAAGAGGAAGACAAGTAAAGGGGGAGGGGAGGATCAGAAGATAACATTTAGAGAATGAAAGCAAATGAATTTGAGCAGGGCACTGTTACTGCAGCTGTTGATTATGTACACATAAAGCTGCCTTTTATTGAGTCAGACCATTGGACTAGCAAATTTGATGTTGTCTACTCCGGCGGTGGCTCTGAAAGGTTCTCAGACTGAGGTCTTTCACATCACCTACTACCTGATGTTGTGTACTGAACCTAGGCTCCATTTATCTAGGCTAAAAATGAAGCCTCTTAAAGTGGTGGCTTTAGATATGTGACAGCATATCCAGTTTTGAAATGAGCAAAAATAAAAAGTAAGTACATTACCCAATGAGAAGCTGACAAGTGATCACTCTTTTTTTAAAATTATCAGAAATGTTAACGTTGTTTATAAAGGTCAAAGGACTGTGGATTTTGACACCTCTTCTCAGCAATTGTGTTGGCCTTTGGGCTCAACTTATTCCTTTCCATTTAAAGTTCTGTCAGGTTTTAAATAACTTCATGTTCCTTTTTAAAGATGTGAGCATTTGGATTTATTTTAGTTTCTTTCATTTTAAAAAATTGGTGATCGCTGATCCAGCTTCCCTTTTCCTGGGGAACCCGCCCCCCATAATGGAATGTTGCTATTGCTCAAAGACCTTTTTCTCCTTTCCTGTTTTCTTTCTTTGATATTTTGTCTAGATTCCAGGACAAAAGCCTTAGGTAGTCATATTGTAGGTGAGGGAGCAGTGCATGCATTCAAAGCTTTTTCTGGAGCTGATGACTATCTGGCTACACAGATAAGCTGGTTTTAACTGATACTGATAGGTAATCTATTTTAGTAAAATATTTCCATATTGCTTCCTCTCAGTTTGCAGGTCTTATCTGTCCCATGACTATCTAGGGTTATGATCAAGACTTTTTTTGTCTGGAAGTACTCTAGACATTGAAGCAGCTTGTATGTGGCTATTCTTGGCAAAGCACATTTATTATATGAAAGTATGTTGAAGTGAAATAATACGGCTTCCAGCAGGGATGGACTCGGTAGTTAAAATGGCCCTGGAACAAGCCACACTGAATGGCCCTTAGTCTGCAACAAGCTGACACTGTGGGGCCACTCAGTTCAACAGGACACTCTTTGGGGAATAATTCCAATTGGGGAACAAGGACATTACTTCAAGGTAGACCAGATTAGAATTACTCCTTAAGCCAGTAGCCTTTTTCAGCCTGCAGGCACCTTTTGAATTCTGACACAGGCTGGTGAGCACAACCTAGGCTGGCCAAGTACTCACCACACACCAGCAAGGGGTGGGAGGGAGCCTTCCAGGAGTTGGACAGTGCTCTGCCCCCCAAACAGTTATGTCACCAATATGATGACATCACATGGAAGTGCTGTTGTCATGGCAAGGACGTCTCATGGCGATGCTTTGGCTTGAGGGCAAAACTCTATGGTAAAATTGCCCTCAAGCCATAGAGTTTTGCCCTCAAACCACAGCATCCATGCACAATGTCCCCTACATGATGACATCACTAACATGTGATGTTATCGCATCAGTGATGTGATGGCATCGCTGTTTGGGGGCAGGGCTTCCCCCACGGTGGGTAGAAGCCCCCCCAAACTGGGGGATTCCCCACCTGGACCTGGGGAATGGCAACTCCAGCGCAACCACAAAATGGCTGCCACATGAAGCAGAACCAACAACAAAATGACTGCCATGGGAGACAGAGCCAACCACAAAATGTCAGGTTATGCATTACTGTAACAGTAACTCCATCAGCATTTCAGGCAGAAGTGCTATTTAACAAGATGCCTTTTAAAATGAACATATTGTTTTAAAAAATTTCTTGCATATATACAGCTTCAGTCACACAGCAAAGATGTGATGACAGCTGCTGCCAAAGCAATTTTTTTAAAAAATCTGCACAACCAATCAGAAGCCTTGCTGAGCAAAAGCCCTGCTGATCCTACCCATTTTCTAAAAACACAGTTGGGAACCAGGAAAGGTGTCAGTTGGGGGCCCCTGCCCTTAAGCACAGGAAGAGCTTCTTATCTCAGGGGAAGGCTGCTTGCACCACCAAATAAAAGGGACACTGCTAGTGGATTAGATCTGTAGAATCTAATCCATTATCCTTTGAGACAGATGCGAATGAAGATCCTAATGTGATTACAAAGTGCTTTCTTTTCTTTAAGCCAAACATTTCCAAATCCTTCCATTCTTGTAGCCTGGAACTCATATCTTTTAATGTAGAACCACTGACTAAGCATAGAGACAGTCTTTCTGAGTCACCAGCATAAGATTATTTTATCTTGTTTTTAAGTGTTTTAATTATTGGCATATGTGCCCAGTTTGTTAACCACCCTGAGCCCACTTGCGGGGAGGGTGGGCTATAAATCTAATAATAAATAAATAATAAAATAAAACAAGTGTTATGTTGAACATTTTAAAGTGGTTGTGATGTAATGGCCATAGTATGCGCAGTGGTTCCAGACCACATCACTTTTTGCCTCACTTATTTTTCTGTCCTCTACTATTTGCAGAATGGTCTCATGCTCTGCCTGAGAAATCCATAAAAATGCTGTTACTTTACCTTGAGCTTTGTAAACAAGTTTGTACTTCTGACTTTTCTTGGAAACCGATTTTGATCTTTCTTTACTGATCATTTCTACAAAGCTGCAATTGAATCGATCTAAATCTTAAAGGTGGCAGCAGCAGATTTCTCAAGAGAGGAAGGAATTTAGAGCATTGGTGTTTACTGCATAGCATTCAGACCCCATATTGAATATATCCTGTCTAGAACACAGTCTGGGGGGGGGAGATTTGAGTTGTACTTTGCCACCTTGAAATGTATCATTTTGGCTGGTATTCCAGGCCTCAAGATGGATGTGAACTTGAATTATGCATTCTGCCTCTTCTCTGTACTGCTGGTAGGGTTGCCAGGTCCCTCCTGGCAATTGGCAGGGGATGAGAAGGACTTACCAGAAGAGAGAGGAAGGCCCAGGCAATGTGGAAACATCACTTCCAGCATTCATGGGAAGTGACGTCATCATGCTGCGATGTCATGGCAACTCTCTGGTATTTTGGCAAAACACTCTATGATAAAAATAGCTTCTACTACAGAGTTTTGCCCAGAGCATTGTGAATGTGATGGTGTTACTTCCTGTATGTGCCAGAAGTGACATCACCATGTTGCCAGTGACGTCACCTGGGCCTTCCTCTCTCTCCAGCTGGTCAGCGCCGGGGTAGTGGGGCCTGGTGGCAGGGGACCACCACCTCCACAGGAGGGCTAGAGCCCTAACTGCCAGTAGAAAGACAGATTTTCCTTATGTAATATACAAAATAACTCTCTCATTTCAGTATTTTGGCATAAAAAATAATAATGAAGTTGATAATACAGCAACCTCAGTGTACAGATTTACAGGTGTTCATATTTTTTTAAAAAAATCCCACAACACACTTGCCTCAAAGATGTTAAAATCTAATTCACTGGGACTTGATTAAGCATGCTGAGAATCATGCTGTGAGAGTGAAGTTGTATCACCCTTTCATTTAAACAATTGTGATAGCTAAAGAGAAGTTTTATGTTTCCTGCTCTTTCGGTATATGTTTTTAGAGAATTATCTCTCAATCCTATGATAAACTCAGTCAGTTTATCATAACAAATTTATCTGGAATGTTCTTACAATTATGGATACAGATTAATCTTTTAAATATTTAAAAGTATGTGCAAAAGTCCTCTCTTTTGGGGTGGGCAGGCATTGTTGTTGTTCAGTCACACAGTCAGGTCTGACTCTTCATGACCCCATGGACCACATCACACCAGGCCCTCCTGTCTTCTGCTGTCCTCTAGAGTTTGCTCAATTTCATGTTTGTTGCATTGGTAACAATGTTGAACTATCTCATCCTTTGCTGTCCCCTTATGTCCACTTATGTGTAATTATAGCATACACTGGTATTGGGGAGCAACATAACATGCTCAGCACATACACTATAACTGTGCATGCAAAATGACTCTGCAAAAATAGGATCCTCTATCTTACCTATAGGTTTTGTGTATTATTGCTAAGGAGAAGGCTGGGGCTAGCAAGTATTCATTGTTGTTGTTGTTGTTTAGTCGCACATTTGAGTCCGACTCTTTGTGACCCCATGGACCACATCACGCCAGGCCCTCCTGTCTTCCACTGTGCTCCGGAGTTTGCTTAGTTTCATGTTCATTGCCTCGATGACACTGTCTAACCATCTCATCCTTTGCCGTCCCCTTCTTCTTTTTCCTTCAGTCTTTCCCAGCATCAGGGTCTTCTGCAGTGAGTGCTCCCTTCTCATTTGGTGGCCAAAGTATTTGAGCTTCAGCTTCAGTATCTGGCCTTCCAGGGAACAGTCACAATTGATTTCTTTTAGGATTGACTGATTTGATCTCCTTGCAGTCCAAGGGACTCTCAAGCGTCTTCTCCAGCACCATAATTCAAAAGCATCGATTCTTCAGTGCTCAGCCTTCCTATAGTCCAGGTCTCGCAGCCATACAGTACTACTGGGAATACCATTGCTTTGACCATGTGGACTTTTGTTGGCAGGGTGATGTCTCTACTTTTTATTATGCTGTCTAGGTTTGCCATCACTTTCCCAAGGAGCAGGCATCTTTTAATTTCATGGCTGCAGTCACCATCTGCAGTGATCTTGGATCCCAGGAATATGAAGTCTGTCACTTCTTCCACGACTTCTCCTTCTATTTGCCAAGGAGTGATGGGGCCGGATGCCATGATCTTCATTTTTTTGATGGTGTTATCCTCTTTTACAGGGCTCTTTTTGTAGAAAAAGCCCAGCAGGAACTCATTAGCATAATGATGTTGATGTTCAGTCTTGCCATCTCATTTCTGACCATGTCAAGCTTACCTTGATCCATAGAACTTACATTCCAGGTTCCCATGCAGTATTGTTCTTTGCAGCATCGGACTTTTTTTTCACCATCAGACACATCCACAGCTGAGTGTCCTTTCGGCTTTGGCCCAGCTGTTTCACTCTTTCTGGGGTTACTTGTACTTGCCCTCTGCTCTTCCCTAGTAGCATATTGGTCACCATCCGACCTGAGGGTCTCATCTTCCGGCATCATATCTTTTAGCCTTTTGTTACTGTCCATGGGGTTTTGTTGGCAAAGATACTAGAGTGGGTTGCTATTTTCTTTTCCAGTGGATCACACTTGGTCTGAGTTCTCTGCTGTGGCCTGTCTGTCCTGGACGGCCCTCCATGGCATAGCCCACAGCCTCATCAAACCATGCAAGCCCCCTCACCACATCAAGGCAGTGATCCATGTTCAGTCTACATGAAAGTAATAACTAGGGTTGGAATATGTATTATTCTTATTGTAAGAACAGTCTATTAAGAGTAAAGATATTACCAAATTTCATGCATACCTTGTTTTAATTTTTTAAATCCTTGTTTATGATGAGTTCTGTCTCCTTACTGTTAAAATCTGACTCCTGTTTTTACATATAATTTTTATAATATGGCATAACATGCTACAAAAGTAGGCAAATGGAGAACATAAGAGAAGCCAATGTTGGATCAGGCCAATGACCCATCCAGTCCAACACACTGTCACACAGTGGCCAAAAATACCAGGTGCCATCAGGAGGTCCAGCAGTGGGGCCAGGACACTAGAAGCCCTCCCACTGTTGCCCCCCCCAAGCACCAAGGATACAGAGCATCACTTGCCCCAGACTGGGAGTTCCTATCTATATCTTGTGGCTAATAGCCACTGATGGTCCTTTGCTCCATATGTTTATCCAGTTCCCTCTTGAAGACATCCATGCTTGTAGCTGCCACCACCTCCTGTGGCAGTGAATTCCATGTGTTAAAAAAGAGCCAAAAAAAATGTTCATGTCTGCCCATGAAAATAAAACAATACACTAAACAGGGCATATTTATTTTATTTAAAATGTTTATATTCCACTTTTCTCCTAATCAGTGGCACTCAACATTGCATGTCATACATTTCTAGTTAAGAGGAGTAACTGTCTTTTAAGCAATTTTCTAAGTGTTCCCATGCAGTGCAAACCTTTGTATACTTATTTGTAAGTAAGTATTTCATATAAATAAATTTAAATAATGGGATGTTAAATGGAAGAACTGCTTCACCTCCTCTCCTTCCCTTGTTGCTAACAATAGATATAAATCATATCCCTAAGGCTGACAATAGGGGCTGCAGTGGCTCAAGTGGTTAAGACACTGAACTGCAGACCGGAAGGTTGGTAGTTCAGCAGTTTGAGACCCGACTGCTGCATGACGGAGTGAGCTCCTGTCTCTGGTCCCAGCTCCTGCCATCCTAGCAGTTCAAAAGCAAGAAATTGCAAGTAGATAAATAGGTACCACTTTGGTAGGAAGGTAACAGCGTTCCATACACTTCGGTGTCTAATCATATCGGCCACATGACCATGGAAATGTCTTTGGACAGTGCTGGCTCTTCGGCTTGGAAATGGAGATGAGCACCGCATCCCTACAGTCAGATTCAACTGGCTTTCAAGCAAGGGAAACCTTTACCTTACCTTTACTTAAGGCTGACAAGTGGTAGCAGGGACTTACTGGTGGGGGGGGCTCTGCAGTGACAACATGTAATCGCTGGCAATGTTGGAAGGATGCTAGAGCATCACTTCTACACAGTGATGTCCATTTGAGGTTGTGCTAGTTGCTCATCGCCCTTATGCATTGATGATGTCACTTCCAGGTTACCCACCAAGCAACAGGATGGGAAGAGAGCTCACCTGGGAGCACTACCTAGTGATATAAACACAAACTGAAGTATGCTTCTGTTACTGAATGTAGTGCTTGATTCTTTTGTTCTTTCTGTAAACACATGTTCAGGATTTCCCTGGAGTTACATCTTACATAATTACCTTATGAGTTACAGCTTGGATCCTAAACTGCCTTTCTACTTTTTGTAGACACTTCTGCCCATAGATGAGGGAAAGGGCAATTTTTGCCAGTTCCTTCCACTCATTGCAGACCCCACTTTGACCTCCATCATGTTCTTGACCCATGAGTGAACTATTAGAGGGGTGGCAGAGATGACTGTAGAGGGATTGGGGAGGCAGGAAAATGACCACTTACGCAGAGCAGTTTTGCTCATGCTGCATAAGATCCAAAGAGTGGTAATGGCATGGCACTGAATGCCCAAATGCTTTAATTAGATCTGAGATATGGGGGGAAAGTCCCCCAAATAAAGTATTTGAATAAGCAAAGTCAGCTGTCAGAATTTATTCTAAGAAGTCAGCAGAATGTCTTTGAATTTCTCCCTGGCCATAACTCTTCAGGCTTTTAAATTATGCATTGAGAAAAAAGCCAATGTTTTTCACCACACTAGTCTGTGATTAAACATGTGACATTAAATGGAAGAACTACTTTATCTCCTCTGCTTCCCTTATTGCTAGTTAAAGGACATAAATTGTCGATGAGCCAATATGAGTACTTTTTTCCATTCTAATTTGGGCAATAGCAGCTTTGGGTGGTGGAAGAAGGGAATATCATGGGGGAAATGGCACATGGGGTAAAGGATCAACCCCCATAGCTCTCATGCAACTCTGATTTCCCTACAGCTGCTTTTCAATGTTAAAGAACTCACTGGAACATCTTATTGCATATTTCCTGCATCACATTTATTTTGGCCCTAATTTTATATATTCAAAGATATATTATTTAGGTCCGGTTACAGTTAATTATGCTATTGCATAGTTCACGTTTGGTCCTAACATCTTGAATACTTCCTTTTCTCATAATTTTAATTTCATCCCTGTCTCTTGCTCATGTTTTCTGCTTTATATGGTAGTTTTCTGGGGAGGGGGGGATAATATTTGCTTTTGAAACCTCTGCTTCTCCTCTGGTATGGGTCTTCAAGATGTACAGGTAAGTTGGTGTCTTTCCACTTGCATTGCTGACAACATACGTCTTAAATAGTTTAATTGTGCTGCCTTTTCCTTTTCTATCTGTACTTTGTTCCACCCTAGACCTGTTATTCCCAAATGAATGTAAAATATTTTGACAATGTTATTTGTGATTGTATGACATTATATATTGTTCATCTGAGGTTATACATTTTACCTGTCACCTCTCTGAGATGCAAGCTTGGAGCTGGAAGGGTAAGGAAATGCGCTGTGGTTGTCTTCATGCTCACAATGGCATTTAAAAGCTCTGTTTCTCTTAAACACAACCAGGTTTATCACCCAGCATTATGCCATGTAGTGGAGAAGGGCATATGGGTAGCTCCATCAATTATAAAAGTCCTATCTTCATAGGATATTCCTGTGATGTCAAATGATTTAGATGCAATTATGCATTTTGAAAAGGAGTGGGAAATTGTTTTTTGTCATTGCTCTTTGTTGTTCACAGATGGTTTTATCACTGAGTTTTGCTCATAAACAGGTGTTTTGAACATTCCTTCAGCTATGCAATACAGCCTTGCACTGCTCAGAATTAATTTCACTCTTGTGTTGTATACCATCAGTGCTTTCATTTTAAAATTGGAACAGTGATCTTTCTGGCAGTTCCAAGGCTTATCATCTGAATTCAAGTTTTGGGAAATGTATTATGCAACCAAAACAAATCCATCCAGGTAAAAGAGGGATAGTCATTTTGGGATATACTTTGGGTGAGATGTCCCACAGGTTTTTTGTCAGGAAAGTTTGGTAGCTGCTGTACAGGTAAGTTATTACTGGACTGGTTATATCTCTCTCATTCCAAAGCTGTGAAGTGTGGGCATAGACAAAACGTTATAAGACAACATATGCAGTAGGATTGTGATGCTCCTTTGTCCAAGTTTGTAACAGGAACATAAACACTGTGAGGTCCTGCATTCATATTACAGTGGAAAGAATCTCCAGAGGCAGGTAAGATGGCTTTCCTCTCTAGTGCTGTTATAAAATCCTGGAAGGATTAGGTAATATAGGGCTTATTGACTGTTAATTTGCAGTAGAATGAGGCCTGTAAAGTGGTTATGAGCTTTATCGCACTTTCTGGATAAATTATGTACAAACAAAAGTGACCTCCGTGTTAAAATGTCAGTCTTTCATTAAATGAAATGGTGATGACCCTTAATTTTGTTTGATTTCCATTTGATGATGCCTGTTTACTGTTGCATTATTTTAAATGAAAGTTAATATACTTAAAACAATAGTAATAAGAGGGCAGTGATATGTTCTGTAGAGCACTCTAGAAAGAACAGTGCTCTCCATAGAACTGTCTTCACAGATATGCCATGTAGAACTCATTTCAGGCCATCCATTAGGAGTCAAGGCATTTTGTGAAAAACAACGTAATCAAGTAAGGGGAAGATTGCTACTTTCAAATCGACAGGGAAGCAATGTAGCTACTTAAATTGAAGATCTTATACAGCGAAGCAGGTGTTTTCTCAGCAGTAGGGCATCTAAAATGTACTTGCAGTGTCCTTTTGTACACAGGGTCCATTTACAGAAAGGAACACAACAATTTAAAAATGGCATTACTCCTTTCTTCATCTACACCTCATATGAAGCAGAAAGTACAGGGGGTTATTTATGATTGCATTGGTGGAAGGAAAGTCAGAAAGAAATGCACGTTTGCCTTTCTCTACTTGATCAAGGGATAACTATCTATGACCGAATGAAAATGAAGTATCAGCATGTTATGAATAGTGGCTAATATATCATCCTTAGCAATGGCAACACTAGCTGTATAACTAAAGGATTGCAGACATTTAAAGTTAGCATCCTAATGTAGCAGATATGCTTGGACAAATAATAGGAATTTCAGTGGACATTCCAGTGGCAGGCATATATATGTAGACTTTGGTCCATACCTCATACATCTTTCCTCTCATAAACTTCATCCTCAATCATATCCTTGATATGTGCAACAGATACTGCAGATTAAATGTCTGCACTAGCTTCACCCCACCAAAAAAATTGCATTGCATCTGTAGATTGGGATCCTCAGGTCACTTGCCTTGGAGTGGGAACAAATGGAATGGAAAGAATGACTTTAGAATGATGTAAATAAACCAAAAGGAATGTTGAGTAGATCTTAGTTGACAATATTTAGTACAAACTGCAGAAGCCTGAGTGAGAGGCATCTTAAATTTCAAGGGCTGATAGGAGAGGAAGCAAGTAATGTGCTAGTTCCAATCTTCTGGTCTTGGCTGACCATTCATCCCCATGAAGATTTATTGCATTCTGGTTGCATTCAAGGGATTTTATTACAGCTGAATTTGCACTGAACAAGTTTGCACAGCTTGCAGCTCCCCAAGCCAAATGCCCATCTAGGGCAGTTCTGCTGACTGCTCATTAAACCTCCTTTTAAGGGCTGTGGGGATAGTGCAAAAAACCCCAGGAAGCTTTCAAGCACTTGCCAGACCTCAATACATGGCTTGAGAGCTGTGTTTTGCTTGATGGGTCACAGGTAGGGTTGCCAGCTCAGGTTGGGAAATACCTGGAGATTTTAGGAGTGGAGCCTGAGGAGGGCAGGGTTTGGGGAGGGACTTCAGTGGGGTATAATGCCATAAAGACCACCTTCCAAAGCAGCCATTGCTCCAGGTGAATGGATCTCTGTAACCTGGAGGTCACTCGTAACCCTAGGAGATCTCCAGTCACCACCTGGAGGTTTGGCAACCCTAGTCACAAGTTGTGCAAGTGTAACATAGAAGGGCATTAATAAGCATTAGCTTCTGCTTAGTAATGTAAACAGTGTTGAGAACAACAGCTGCACATTCCAAACATGTATGACTGAAACATTACAGCATTATCATTTGCGGTGTTGTGTATTGCTGATCACATTAACTATGCTGTGATGAGTTAGGCTGAAGTATCATATGAAGAAATGGGCTACCCTATCCAGAAGTAAAATGGTTAGTAAGATTTTTGTGCCATGGGAGTGGCTGAGGATTAAAAAAGTGGAGAGAAATGGATATTGAGAAGCAACAGCCAGGGGGAGAGAAGGGACCTGAACTCTATGGCAAATGTCTAGCAAAGTGAATATTTTGTGGTCCTTTGTTTGTTGAGTGTGCGAATTTCAAGGCAGACACTGAAACAAGACATTATTTGGTGCAGCCCTTATTATTGGAAAATTCTTGCATGGCATAAAGGGTTGTAAAGTGTGTGTGGTCAGCTTAGACCATGCCTTCCAGGAGAGAACATTTAGGTATGGTGACCTTTCCTTGTCTGCATTACATCTGAGTGTTTCCATTAGCCATAGGACCATTTCCTGGCACATTTGGTTTGTTTATAGCAAGTTCCTGGCACTGAATGGGAGCTAGTCAAGCTAGGTCACAGTCATAACACTTGTGACGGCTTTGGGTGTCTACTGGCTAGCTATGGATGAAATGCACATTATGCCTTGGAGGAACTGAGCAGGTTTTACAGGAGATGTATTCAAGCTTGATTCCTGGTGCCTTTCACAGTGCAGAGCACTTTTGATGCCCTTGTATTATTATAGTGGCTTAGATCCAACAATGCAGAAGCAGAAACTTCTCTTGCACAAGATCTTGTATAACACCCAGCACTTTCTCCATATATATTACAGCACAGCACCAAACTATCTCTCCTTATAATATTTATCTTTTGGTTTCATAAGATTCCATGCGCTCCCATTGGCTGTAAAATGCCCTCCCTCAGCCATTGGCCCATCAGCCGCCACTCAAGAGTACTCGCGTGCCATTGGCCGGGTGCTGGGTCTGCTCCTCTTCCCCACCCACTCCCCCTTTTGCATGTCAGATTTACTGGCAGACCAGCTCTCTCTCCTGAGGAAGACAGTTTTCTTGACTCCTGTGAGGGACTGTCCCCTCAGTGGCTGTTGGTAGGCAGCCAAGCTTGGTTCTGTGAGTAAACAAATAAAGGACTTTCAGCATAACCCCCTCCCCCGCCCATAACCCCCTCCTCAATGGCCACTTTCCTGTCAGAATAAATGGAAAAAAGCTCTTTCTCCTGCTTAGCTTCAGCATGGCTGGCTGGCTAACGAGGTGGGCCAGCGACCATCAAACCATTTTCTTCAACTCCCCGCTGTGTGGCTGACTTTCCCCTAGGGTTGCCAATCTCCAGGTAGGACCTGGAGATCTCCCACTGTTACAATTGCCCTCCAGATGACAGAGATCAGTTCCCCGGGAGAAAATGGTTGCTTTGGAGGGTAGACTCTATGGCATTATACTCTGCTGAGTCCTTCCACACACACCCCAAATGCTGCCCTCCATAGGATCCACCCCCCCAAATCTCCAGGTATTTCCCTAATCAGAGTTGGCACCTGTACTTTCTCCTCTGTCAGTAAAAGGCCCTTTCTACACCTATGTTGGTCTTTGGGAGAAAACTCATTGGGCCCAGTCCTGATCAGGTTGCTAACTCCAGGTGGGCAATTCCTGGAGATTTGAGGGATGGAGCCTGGAGAGGGTGAGGTTTGAAGAGGGGTGGCACCTCAGACAGGTACGATGCCATAGACTCCACCCTCCAATCCAGCCATTCCCTGATGTGGAACCATTGTTGCCAATCTCCAGGTGGGGGCTGGAGATCACTCAAAATTACAACTGCTCTTCAGGTAGCAAAGATCAGTTCCTCTGGAGAAAATGGTGGACTCTGTCATTATACCCTGCTGAGATTGCCACAGCAAATTGTCACTGAGTGCCCAAAGCCGGGGCACTCTCCCAGAGCCTCTTTCTAGAGCCCGTTGTATTTATTTCCACAACGGGCCTTATTCCTAGTATATTATAAAACCCAACTGGTTCCTCATTGAGAATTTAAATCCATTTGTATGTCAATTAGATATTAAATTATTTCCTTTCTTTTGCCCATTTAAGTGGATGTAACAGTGCTGTTCTCTTTAAAGTCTGGGTGAACTAGATAAATCTCTAGCATAAATTAGATTAGTTCTATCAGTTCACCCTTTGCATTTTTGACAGAAATGAAGAGTTTGTTGAAAAATTACATACTCATAACAGACCTTGTCATAATTCAATTACAGTGGGAAGAGTTGTGCATCAAACATGCTTAGATAAGTTTTCCTATGTCTTGGAAGTCATCACCCTGAATCCAAGCTGCAGCAGCTAGTGTAGTGTAGTGATCAGCATGATCCAGGTTCAAATGCCCCCTTGACCATTAAGTTCACTGGATGAACATGGAGCTATCACTCTCTTTCAGCCTAAACTTCCTTTGGTTGAGAGGATAACATGGGGAGGGGATAAAATGCTGAGAGGATAAAAAGGTGAGCTCTACATATTCCACCCCACTTTGCTGTTTGAAGGAAATCTAGATTAAGAATATGATAGATCAGTAGAAAGTATATGGGAGCTGGCAGCTGTTGAAGTAATGTATTTCACACATTCTAAAAGGCATAGCTCTTTTCCATTGTTATTCTGCATAGTGCTTGCATGGAAAGCAGATTTAGCAGCTAAGGCGAAGATAGCCCAGCCTCTCACTGTGGCAGAAGACCTCCCATCGACAATCCTTTCTCTCACTCAAAGTGGTAGTGTGGAGGGGGGATGAACAACCAGCAGGCTGGCAGCATGGTATCACTTCTAGGGAAAACTTGGAAGTGGGGTCAGTCCCCTCTAGGAATCACTGGTAGTGCTATGGTTTTACCACAGAGTTTCCGGCAGTTCCTAGATGGGGTATGATGTCAGTTCCAGGTTTCCCCCCCATAATCATGTCATGCCATCAATATTAGCACCCCACTATAGAACAAAGTTAGAGTCCAATGGCACCTTTAAGACCAACAAAGTTTTATTCCCCACTATGTTCCCCACCCCACCTCCAGACGCCTGCCAGTTGCCAGGCCATGCCCAGTAACCCTACCTAAGTCCTAGTGAGCGTTGGCATTAGTCTTAAGTCACATTGTGCATTTACTGTGCACGCTCCAGAAGCTGAAGTACTCTTGCTAACTATTCCTTATCTAAAAATAGGTGCAAACATATCTGAATGCTGATATATGCCCCTGGCTGTGAGATGAAAGGGCTTCATTGACTGTGAGCCTTTCTGTAGCATCTGTTGCATGTCCTGCCATTCAGATACTGTGTTGGCTTTTAATTTTATGCCCCGGAGAGACTCAAGAGAAAACAAAAGGTAAAATATGCAAACCCGGTCTACTAAAACATGTAGTCTTAAATTAGGAAATTTCCTTTCCCACAGAAAGTGTTAAAACTGGCAGGGTTTCCAACAAATTATGCATGTTTTATTACTACTACTCCCCCCCATTTTGAAGCACTCAAGGGCCTTTTTATTTTATTTTTTTAAGCTAAAACATAAAGGACTCAAAAGGCCACTTCATTCTCTGCCCCTTATTCCCCTTGAGGATAAGAGAACAGAGGGAGAAAATCCTTCAGAGGCCAGAACAATCAAAATTGCTCTTTGGAAAAGCTTTACAGGTTCAGTTTAAACAAGTAGGAGGGGGGAGGGGAGATTCATTTCAAGCTTCAGCCAGTGGATAGGGTATAAATATGCACAGTGATGCAAGCAAGCTTTGATGCTGAGACTGGCAAAGCCTAAGAGATGCGAAGCATTTAATAGAATAATATACTGCCTATTATTAACAAAAAAGCCAATTTCGTTGTTTGTTCACTCTGGAACAGGCAACAGAAGAACTAATTCATACCATGTAATTCCTTCATCCTTTTCTTAGTAGGAGGAAAGAGGGAAAGAGCAACAACAAATCCTCTGTAGAGCGCCTGTGCAATCCTTAACTACAGCTGTCAAATCCAGGACCTACAGATATGTAGAAAAGAAAACAGGTAGGCCATAATGAGAAATTTTACTGAGTAGCATCACTTTCAGAACAAAGCTGTGCAATTGGTGTTGCATTGTAATGCCTAGGGAGATAGGCTTTCCTCCCCTTACCAGCACCCTTGCTTTCATCTGTCTTCCTGCCTCTGCTGCAGTGATGTTCGACTTTTCCAGACCTAGGACCCAGTGGGACCTGCTGAGCTGCAAGTGCATGATAGGAAGTCATGTGACTTCAGAAAGAAGCAAATGACCAGAAGAAGGAACACAGAATTATGTCTTTACTTGGGTCAAAACCCCAGACAGAGCAGCAGGCAGAGTGAGCCAGGCACAAGAAATACAAGGCAAATGACAGGAGGTGTACCATAAAGAGGAACAAGCTATCGGTCAGAGCCATGGAGGAACACTTCGCAACTGATCATGCAGCCCTGAGAAGGGTGTAGGTCTGCTTAGGATTGCGCTGTGCCCTTTCCACCCTGCTGTTCTTCTGAATGTCTGTACAAACAGAGGCAGGAGGATAGCACCCTTGATTCTCTACACAGGTTTGTTCTCAGCATGGACAAATGCAAAAAAATATGGCAGTTCTACTGATGTTCTACCCACCAGGTGAGGCTTCCTGATCTACCTGAGGATCCCAGGAGATGGGCTGAAGATTGTATCTCTATTACAACTTCTTCTATGACTATCTGGGAGGCAGCTGAAATACTGCAGTAAGACTACTAGGACATTTAATGTTGATAGTTTGTTTAGGGAAAGTCTCTCCTAACAAGTGTTCATCCAGTCCGGAGTCTGGCTCTCCCCTCCTAGTTGTGACACACAGCCACACACACACACACACACACACACACACACACACACACGAGTACCAGTTCACCTCCCCCAAACTTCTTTGATTACTTGTCTTTTCTTCACGGCAACAACAATTTATGTTTCTTTGTTGTTGTTTTTGCTTCTCTGAGAAAATTCTCTGCATTAAATTGCATATAAATTGCATTAAAATATATAAAATAAATCGACGCTGCCTGCAACAAAAATGGATGGACCAAAACTATTCACAGTGGCAACATACAGAAATGAAAGGGAGGAAAAGGGCATAGTCTTCTGTGCTTATTTATATGTCAAGCCCAGAACTCTGAATTGGTCTTGGGAGCCAGTTCAGTTGACAAAGGAAAAACTGAACATGCCCCCATTTAAAACAACAGCAGCAACAAACCTTTAACAGGAGATGCAGTGCAAGATAAATGTGAATGTTCTGTGTTTTTCTCTGTCACATGAATGCCAGGTTTTACCAGAGGAAGACACATTCAAATAAACGCTGATGTGCTAAAATCACCTCATGGTGAGTTGAGCCAATGGAACTATGATATAGTAGTCTGACTTTAGGTCCCTCCTTACGGGCAATACAGTAGAGCTGCTGTTGTCAGAACCATGGTTCTCTGAGCTTTTGTATATTCCTCACTCAGTTTGATGGCATTTTCCAATTTGCTGGATTGGTGGCAGATGATGTCAGTGGCAGCAGTGTTTCATGTCTTAGTGTTCTGTTTCTGCTCGTAGACAGTGCCAGTTCTTCTTTCTCTTTTCTGACTTTGAGAAATCTGGCCTGATCTTCTTTAATCTTTATTCCAGTGTGGGCGCAGGATAGAATCTGATAACTGGCCTGCGTGTGGTAGGTGCTTTAAAGTTTGCTGTGGGCCACCTGTAGCAATGCGGGAGATTTGTTGTCTGTAAGCTCTGTTTATGTCAGTAGGCCCACAATTGCCATTTTTCTCTTTCCTCTGCTGTGGAGGGGTGTGGTGGATGTACTGTGTGATTTACAGTGCAGTCCTAAGCAGTGTGATGCCCTTCTATGTCCATCAAAGTGAATGGGCCGAGAAGGATATATGCTTCTGACTGCAAGCTCAAGATGATCCCTTTTCCACATCATGTGGGAATCCTTTATGGAACTAGCATTTGGCTTCTAGTCATCTGAATCCTCCCATAGTCACAGCTAAGATCCATTGTTCAGAAATGGTGAAGCATGACATTAACTTTGGAAGATCCAACAGTTTGTGCTTGGCTGGCATTGTTAGCAACAGGATTCTGACCACATCCAACATGTCATCCTTCCTCCTCACTACAAAAAAATAAAAATTAAAAAAAAATCAGATGACCTGTTAACATAAGTATCTCTCATGATCTCTGACGCTGCTTACATAGGGAAAGTGATTGATATCTTTGAGTTCCTCACTGTTGCACTTGAAAAGCTACAGAAAGGCACTGGAGAGAAAACCAGTTGCTTACAGCAGGAGTTCTTGTCATTCTTTTGTATGCAGGTAGTTCTGTAGAATGTCTTCTGTGCATTCAGGCAGCAACTCAAGACATGTGAACTTTTGAAAAGTTCTTGATAACAACAAAGCCCCAATTCCTACTGAGCTGTTCAGCGCTGTTTGCCTGCTGAGAAGAGATGTCTTTTGATTTGCTGTTTCACTCAGAATTTGTGTTTCTTGTGCTGCTCTGATAAAATCCAAGAATGTGCTGTGGGCTTTCCGCATCCCAGTTATTTCTTTGCTAGTTCTGTCTTCAGGGAAGGCCCACTGTCATCTGCCAATGTTCGTGGAAGCTCAGGTAGATATCTCCCCCCCTCCCCCTTATATATCTCACTGCCTATTCTGATATCTGAAGTCAGTGAAGTCTGAAGATATTCAGCATCACCATCACTAACTGAGGTTCCTAAAATATGGAATTCAGTTTAAACAGTTAATCCAGAATTTCTGTCTGTCTGTGGTTAGAGATGCACTTTGCTAGATCATGTACTATTGTAATTACCCTCCTTGATTTTCTGGACAGATAAGAAAATCTGGGATTGGATTATTTCAGTAGTGCAACATCCAATGACCTGTGGATCCGGCTTATCCATAATGCAGTTACCCCATCTGTAGTACTATGCTGACTTCTATGTTGCAAACTTTTGAGATTTGTAGGAAGAATAGGAGACAGCTATGCTGAATTCCATACTTCCTACAAGATTCAATTTGTTAATCTTTTTCATTAATCCTTCCATTAGTTGACAGGTTATTTTAGAAATGTCAGTTATTGGTTTGAATACATCTCCAAATGCTGTTTTTCTAACATACCCGCTGCATTTTCCCCCATTCATACTGAACTTTCCCTTTCCTACCTACTGCAGAATGAATAAAAATATGGGCAAGAGAATGGTGGTTGTTCAAGACAAGGGTTGGATCCAGCACAACACTTCCATGTTCACTAGAGCTCTTGCACAAGCACGTATACAAGGAGAAGACCGCAGTAGCTGTTTGCAATGAGTCAATTTCATTGCGTTTATTCTATTGTTTCTGCTTGTACAAGAATGTGTGCAACCAGTTTCTAGGATCTATAATATATGGGAAGGAAAACACTAGGTGTTGCATGAAATGTTGTGCAAGCAGAATTACCTTGCATAAATAATAAATAAATAATATGTAAATTTATGCTTGTGCATCACTGGATCCTAGTCAAGGTCATTGGATTAGATTTTAAAGAGCAAGTACAGAAGGATTAAATCTCTCAAATTCTCCCTCAGGTGCTCATAGCTCTCTATTGATTCTAGTGATTTTGAATATGTGCCTACCTCTCTGCCATTCTCTCTTTAAAAACTTCATTCTAAATTTATGTTTCAGGAACATATGGCACAACTTAATAAAACCAGAGAACAAAGCAACCTAAATAGCTTTGGGTATAAATCCAGTTGATTTACATTGTTTCTGTAAAGCATGTTTTTAATAACCTTCTAATGCTCAGTGAATCAATCCAGCAGATAATGAGCTCCATCTAGCGATGCAGTACCTAGCCTCATCTGTGCCAAATGACAGCCTGATCCACATGCAGCAAATGTGGTTGGCTGATGTGCAGCTGCTTATTTTAAAATACATTTCTAAGTAGGCATCAAGGTGACATTTCACAGGAGGGAAATGTCAACATTAATTAATTGTTGATGTGGAGTTATTAGTCACTTCTGTACAGAAGCTCTCCTTACAGATTATTTTGTTTTCTATATTTAAGATTGCACTTTTTAAAAGCACACATTTCTCAAGAACACAGTATTCCAAACATATTAACTCTGTACATAATAGCAAGGTTTACAGTCCATCTCTGACATACCCACTCCAGAGGTAAGGAGAAGTCTCATTCATTAGTATTGTGGTGGCCATGCCTAGAATTCAGGTAAAGGAAAATCAGATTTTGGAAACCGAGAGAGAACAATATGCATGGTGAAATTCACTATTCTCAGTGTAAGTCAACTGCTTGCTTCTCAGTGCACTAGGGAGAGCTTATATTGTACCACTAGAACAGATATACCACCTTATGTAAAAGTATCTTGGAAGAAAAGGACATGCATTCATTTCCTAATGAATGGGGAAAATGTCTCCTTTCTTCCATATGTTCAGACATAAAAGTGATAAGGAATGAATAATCAGGGTGCTACAGAATTTCATGAATACATTGATTCCATTTGAAAATTCCAGTTTTTGCCAAAGGGTGTTCCCATTTGAGATGACATTTCAGTCACCCTTTTGTGTCCCCTGACCATACTAAGGAAATAGAAATATTACTGTTAAAATTGACACTTCTTTGAAGGTGAAAGTGGAGGTGTATAACATACAAATGGGTTAAAATACCATAAAATGCCATAGAAGTAATGAATGAAATTGGAAAACTGACAATAATAGGTGTGGTGAACACACAGTGGATACATATAAAAACTAAAAGAAGTGCAAAATGTCACATTCATACACTGCTAGTTGTGAACAAATACCATTTATTTCTCAGCCATCCTCCATTCTCTCCTCCTTCGTCTTCACTGCATGGCACTAACCAGGAAGACTACTCATCAGTGAGCTGGCTGCCTGCCTGATTTGCTGGCTGCTGACCTGGCTGATCACCCACCATCCTCACCATCCTCAAGTGACCACAGCAACATCAGCAGCTGCAGTTCTCCAACTGCTGTTGAGTTTGGGGAGGAAGGCAGAGGAGGACATCTCCATTGGTGTCAGTTGCCATGAAATTTAATGTTACAAAGAACACCAACAAGCAGGGCTTTTTTTGTAGAAAGAGCCCAGCAGGAACTCATTAGCATAATAGGCCACACCCAACAGCATAAACTCATTAGCATATTAGGCCACACCCCCATGTTACCAGAAGTGTGGCCATCCAGCCACACCTACCTTTTGCATCTTATTCTGTTCACCTTGTTTGTTGTCAAAACCCAGGGCTTTTTTTTGTAGCAGGAACTCCTTTGCATGTTAGGCCACACACCCAAAGTGTAGCCAGTCCTAATGAGTTTCTGCTGTTGGGTGTGGCCTGTTATGCTAATGAATTCCTGCTGGGCGTGGCCAACTCGGGAACCAGCCGGAACTCCGTTCCTGTGCGTTCCTGCCCAAAAAGTATAATAATGGCATAAAAATAATATGATGTTTAAAGAAGGAAACCACTCATCCTTATGCAAGATCTTGAAAATTCCCTTCTAGTCACAACAGACAATACTTGGGTTGATTCAGCAATTATCTGATTCATAGAATCATAGAGTTGGAAGGGACCTCCAGGGTTATCTAGTCCAACCCCCTACACAATGCAGGAAATTCACAAATACCTCCCCCAACACCCCCACTGACCATGGTTCCATGTCCAGAAGATGATAAAAAATCTCCAGGATCTCCAGACAAAGTGGCCTGGAGAAAAATTGCTTCCTAACCCCAAAGTGGTGATCAGCATTTCCCTGGGTATGTAAGAAAGGGCCTCAAGAACTATGCACTGAGGCAACCCTTCCTGCCCTCCCCCTCATGATCTGCCTAAGTTCACAGAATCAGCATTGCTGTCAGATGCCCATCTAGCCTCTGATTGAAAACCTCCAAAGGAGGAGAGCCCACCATTTCCCAAGGAAGCCTGTTCCACTGAGGAACTGCTCTAACTGTCAGGAAATTGTTCTTAATGTTTAGTGGAAAACTCTTCTGATTTAATTTCAACACATTGATTCTGATCCGACCTTCTGAGGCAACAGAAATGAACTCCACACCATCCTCTATATGCAGCCCTTCAAGTACTTGAAGATGGTTATCACATCACCTCTCTATCGTCTCCTCTCCAGGCTAAACATACTGAATTCCTTCAACCTTTCCTCACAGGACTTGGTCTCCAGACCCCTCATCATCTTCATTGCCCTCCTCTGGACACGTTCCAGCTTGTCTATATCCTTCTTAAATCGTGGTGTCCAAAACTGAACACAATACTCTAGGTGAGGTCTAACTAGAGTAGAGTAAAGCTATACCATCGCTTTATGTGATGGTATACTATACTTCTGTTGATTATAGCCCAAAATTGCATTTCCTTTTTTAGCTGATTCATGTTCAGTGTGTGGTCCACTAAGACCCCTAGATCCTTTTTGCACATATTACTACCAAGACAAGTCTCCCCCAACCTATAATTTTGATTTTTCCGACCTAAATGCAGAACTTTACATTATCCCCATTGAAATTCATTTTATTTGTTTTAGCCCAGTTTTCCAGTAGGACACAACTTCATACAGAAGTAGGATATGTATCTTGAACTTGAAAATGCTATCTTTAAAAAAAGCAACTCATTTAACTCTTCTGATGAAGCCTGGGGATTTAAAAATTATATCATTGGATGCTAGCACAGAAGAGATTTAACTAAAGTATAGTAATTTTGTATGGGATTCCTTTCTTTCATCAGTAGCTAATTTGTACTGGCTACTGTATGTGTTTGCTTGTCATTACTGCATCACTGATGTCTTTATAGAATCACTGCTTTCCTTACAAGCCAAGAAATGTGTTGGCAGGCATAGTTAATCTCCCAATCATCAGAACAATTATTTGCCCTGAATTCCCATTCCCTTGTGGATTGTTCTTGGACCACATCATATATCCTGAGTAAATTCTGCTGGAGACTTGGAGGTAGTTATTTTACTGTTAAAGTTTTTGCAGACATGAACAAATTGAACTCTGTGGTCTGTACCATCCACATGAGCAACACTTCCACTATGTAGATGGATCTTTAATATTATCTGGCTAGTTTTTTTCAGGTACCTTGAACAAGACCCTCTGTTTGTAGCAATAGCATATTCTTTCACCCTGATAATAATACACCACTTTATTCATGACTAAGAAATGTGGGGATGAAATCTAGGGCATTAAAATATAAGGGCCAAACTCAGTTATGCCATTTGCCTGGTTCTGGTGGTTATTTTCCCACTGGCTAGGCCTTCTCATCTGTCCTTGTCTCCAGACTGGGGGAAGAATGGGGATAGGGGAATAATGTTGTGCAATATGTTGATGTCATGTGCGGACAAAAACCCAGGCATGATGTCAGTATATCAGCCGGCTCTATGGATACTCTATGCAACATGATTTTAGTTGCTTAGAACTTACTTGACTTAATTACTTAATTTATACCGCCTTTTTCACCTCAAAGAGTAATCAGAGTGGCTTTATCCTTTCTTCCATTTTATCTTCAACACAACCCTGTGAGATTGGTTAGACTGAGATTTTTGAAGCAGATTTTTGCAAATCAGGCAAGATAACATGGGTCAAATATCTGTAATATTCAAGAAGGAAAAAGGCTGCTCTAGGTAGCTGCCAGGGTAGATTAGACTGAGAGTGTGTGACTGGCCCAAGATCACCCAGCAAGCTTCCATGGCAGAATGAGGATTCAAACCTGGGTCCCTGAGATCCTAGTCCAACATTCTAACCACTGTACTGCACTGGCTCTGTGACATGTTCAGGTTATTTAACCACTTTTCTTCCTTTTTTCTCTGTTTTAATGACACAGGCTAGCCTGATCTCATCAGATCTTGGAAGCTAAGCAGGGTTGGCCCTTGTTAGTGCTTGGATGGGAGACCAACAAGGAAGTCCAGGGTCGCTATGCAGAGGCAGGCAATGGTAAACCACATCTGAACATCTTTTTCCTTGAAAACCCTACTGGGTTGCCATACGTTTGTTGCAACTTGACAGAACTTCACACACGCACATACAGCCACATCAAAGGCTTGACTAGTTTAATTGCAAGTTCCTTACAGCACAGTCTGAAACAGTTACATCATTTCCAGTCCATTGAAATCCAAGGATTTAGAAGGTGGGTAACTCATGTTAGAATGGCTCTGTTAATCTTCAATAAGATATGAAATGCCTGACCATTAATCAGAAGGTGGAACAGTCCTGATCTATGTTGAATATCTGAACATTGCACAAAACTGGTATGCCACAAATCTCATCAACAATTTGGAAATTGTAATAATATTGCAGGCCCTGACCTGGATAGCCCAGGCTAGGTTGACCTCAACAGATCTTTGAAGCTAAGCAGAGTAAGTCCTAGTTAGTACTTGGATGGGAGACCACCAAGGAAGTCCAGGGTTGCTTCAAAGGGTCAGGTAATGGGTAACTGCCTCTAGTTGCCTGTTGCCTTGAAAACCCTACAGGGTCACCATAAATGAAGGAGGAGCTGTGGCTCAGTGGTAAAGCATCCGCTTGGCACGCAGAAGGTCCCAGGTTCAATCTCTGGTATTTCCGCTTAAAAAGACTAGACAGTAGGTGCTGTGAAAGACCTCTGCCTGAGACCCTGGAGAGCTGCTGCTAGTCTGAGTAGACAATACTGACTTTGATGGACCAAGGGTCTGATTCAGTATAAGGCAGTTTCATGTGTTCATGTAAATCAGCTGCAACTTTACAGCATTTTCCACCGACAAACTTATTGTAGGGCAGAACTACTTGGTTGAAATATTGCTTTACGAGGCTTTGTAAAGTTTATTTCACTATGGAATGAAATAGATTTTTGCAAATCAGGCAAGATGTCGTGAATATGAGGGGAAACCTGGGTTAAATACCTGTAATAGTCAAGAAGGAGATATGCTACTCTAGGTAGTTGCCAAGGTTAGTCATTGAAAAACAAAACAAACGGGGCCACAGCTTTTTTTTTTGGCTGTACTGCCCTCTCCTGCAGTTTATAGCCTCCTGTGTCATCTTCCTTACTTTCCCTCATGCACTGTGCCTAGTTTATTCAGAACATGGAGGTATCTCCTATAACACAGAGTTTAGTTTGACTCTTTCTTAGGCATCTTGTAGGTCACAGACCTTCTCCTAACCATGTCATTCAAGACTGGAGCCAGTGAGCATCTAAGAGCTTAACAGGGCCATCCTAAGAACATCTTCCTGGGACTGACCATCATTGTATAGACTTCAGTAGGATTCTGATTAGACCTGCTTGGGATTGCTCTCGGAGATCTTCACTGCGATCAGTCAAAAAGCAGAAAGAATCAGTAGCCAAAAGTGGGAAATGCTGCTGAAGCAAGAACAATGGGGGAAACAATAGTTCTTCATAGGATTAAAAAGGGAAATGTTTGCACAAGCAGAATTATCAGGACCCACTGAAATAAAAAAAAAATCAAAATCAAACTGGATTGGTGCTGCTCCAATTACTGCCTATCCCTATAGCTGTTTGATAGGGATGAGCAAGCATTCTCTGGGGCATTTTATTCTATATCCTATAGCCATAGATGGCCCCACCATGCAGATTTTAAAAAACCACATGATGGTGCCCACCAGGACTAAAGTGTATGTTTCTGAAAACCCAGGATCTCAGAGAAATATGAAAAATGTAGAAGGTGTTAGGTGGTGGTGGGGAAGCTAAAATCCCTCAAAATACTAACAGTGACATCATAGCATTCACAGACAGGCAGACATCAGCACCCATAATTTCACCTGACAATGAAAAGTGGTGAGTTGGGGGTATAAAATATCAGTCTTGAGGCAGCTCTTAACAAGTGATTCAGCTTTATTAACCACTAGGAAGCAAAGCCCGTTGTGGAGGAAGACAGCGGGCCCTAGAAAGGAAGGGAGGGAGGGTTGGAGGAAGGAAGGAAGGAAGGAAGGGAGGGAGGGAGGGAGGGAGGGAAGGAAAGGAAGGAAGGAAGGAAGGAAGGAAGGAAGGAAGGAAGGAAGGAAGGAAGGAAGGAAGGAAGGAAGGAAGGAAGGAAGGGGGGGAGAGTGAAAGAAAGAAGGAGAGAGGAAGAAAGGAAAGGGGAGAAAGGAAGGGAAGAGGGGAGGAACGGGCTTCTCTGGGCCTACTGGGCCCATAGAAAGCCCAGAGGATGGTGTGGAGGGGGTGGAACAGGCTTCTCTAGGCCTACTGGGCACATAGAAGGCCCAGAAGATGGTGTCTGGGGGGGCAGAACGGGCTTCTCTGGGCCCACTGGGCCCATAGAAGGCCCAGAGGAAGGTGTGGGGGGCAGAACGGTCTTCTCTGGGCCTACAGTGCCCATAGAAGGTCCAGAGGATGGTGTGGGGGGACAGAACGGGCTTCTCTGGGCCTACTGCTCCCATAGAAGGCCCAGAGGATGGGGGGGGGGCAGAATGGGCTTCTCTGGGTCTACTGGGACCATAGAAGGCCCAGAGGATGGTGTGGGGGGCGGAATGGGCTTCTCTAGGCCTACTGGGCCCATAGAAGGTGCAGAGGAAGGTGTGGGGAGGCAGAACGGTCTTCTCTGGGCCTACTGTGCCCATAGAAAGCCCAGAGGATGGTGTGGGGGAACAGAACAGGTTTCTCTGGGCCTACTGCTCCCATAGAAGGCCCAGAGGATGGTGTGGGGGTGCGGAATGGGCTTCTCTGGGCCTACTGGGACCATAGAAGGCCCAGAGGATGGTGTGGGGGGCAGAACGGGCTTCTCTGGGCCTACCAGGCCCATAGAAGGCCCAGAGGAAGTGGGGGGAAGCAGAACGGGCTTCTCTGGGCCTACTGCGCCCATAGAAGGCCCAGAGGATGGTGTGGGGGGCAGAACGGGCTTCTCTGGGCCTACTGCTCTCATAGAAGGCCCAGAGGATGGTGTGGGGGGGGCAAAACGGGCTTCTCTGGGCCTACTGTGCCCATAGAAGGCCCAGAGGATTGGGGGGAGGGCGGAATGGGCTTCTCTGGGCCTACTGGGCCCATAGAAGGCCCAGAGGACGGTGGGGGGGGCGGAACAGGCTTCTCTCACCTGCCTCGGCCTTGAGGGCCTGTCCCTGTGCTCACTCTGCAGACGGTCCTCTCCTGTCAAAGGACCGGAGCAGACTGAGCCGAAGACACTGGCCGAGGCTGACATGGGTGGGACTCTGCCAAGCAGCCAGTCAGCCCTGGCCAGCATCTTTTGACTGCCAGTTCTTGTGCCCAATCAATTGTGGCAAGCATAGCATGTTGGTGACCAAAATTCAATTATATATAAGGACAGGATAACAATCAACAACAACAGCAATACAGTAGCAATATACTCTTTTGGCCAGGCAAATCACACCCCCTAGGTTGTTAAACACCAATCATAACTCAAAGATAACGACCAATAGTTGTTGCCCCTTGTGCAAAGTAGCCAATCAGAACGTAGTGTTTAGGATACCAGGCCTCTATGGAGTTGTAGGCTGAAGCTTAAGTCACTCAACTGTATGTATTAACACAATAGATAACACCCCTCCCCACAAGACAGAGCAATACCCATTAACAGATAAAGTCTCCCAAATAAGTGTGGCAATACTGATTTCTCTGGGAATGCCGCAGTTCCCTGCTGGAGGGCCTGAATATGTGAGGCCCATAGGAGTTTGACTTATTTTCCCATTCTGTTCGTCACTCCTGGCTGCTACTGGACCCTCTGCAGCCAGGTTAGCAGGACCCGTATCAATGGCTGTTGGCGCTGGCAGCTGCATAGTCTCAGGCTCAGCAGTTGACATCGAGTCCAACGGGTTTGGTGTCGGAGGTAAATGGAGGCTCAACTCACTCCGCAGTCAGAGTTGGACCCCTGGTTGACCCCAAACAGTCCTCTGTGGAGAACTCAGTACGTTCAGTTCATCGACACCGAACCTGATCGATGTGTTGCCTTCAGCTCCTACCGTCGGATGTAGTTATGACGTAGGACCTAGGTCTGGTGATCATGGTCACCGAAGAAGAAGAAGAGAAGAAGAGATTGGATTTATACCCCACTCTTCACTACCCAAAGGTATCTCAGAGTGGCTTACAAACTCCCTTCCCTTCCCCTCCCCACAACAGACACCCTGTGAGGTAGGTGGGACTGAGAGAGCTCTTGACAGAAACTGCTCTTTTTCAAGAACAGCTCTTATCAGAACTATGGCTTTCCCAAGGTCATCCAGCCAGGTGCAAGTGGAGGAGTGGGGAATCAAACCCAGTTCTCCCAGATTAGAGTCCGCACACTTAACCACTACACCAAACTGGCTCTCAGGAATCCACAAGAGCTCATCACTGTAGTTCCTGGTGAAGACAGCGTTGCCCACCTGGAATGATTGAGGCATTGCTGGGGTTTCCCTCTGTGGTGGCTTGTCGGATGTCAGATCTGGTCAATCAGCAAAGACAAACGGCGATTCATCAGGAGTTCCACTGGACTCCTCCCAGTTGTAGTGTGAGGTGCTGATACAGCAGGAAAGATGCCAGTCTCTAGCTCCAGTCTCCATGGACCACCCGGCGGAGTGCGTCCTTCATTGTGCACACCATCCACTGACCATTGGTGGAAGGATGGAAGGGCACTGTGGTGATGTGCCTGAACAAATTGTCTGTCATGAATTTCTGGAACTCTGCGGACATGAACTGAGTTCCGTTATCAGACACGATAGTGTCCGGCAGACCATGTGTCACAATGATACAGCAGAGTGCTCTGATCACTGAGGCTGAGGTCATGGATGACATTTGCATGACCTACAGCCATTTGGAATAAGAGTCCACAACAATCACGAACAACTGTCCCTGGAAAGGACCTGCAATATCTATGTGTAGGTGGGACCATGGAAGATGTGTGGTTTCCCAGCATTGTACTGGTGCTTGCAGGGGTTCTGGTCGTGACTCCTGGACGGTTGGCAAACTCTCACCCATTCTTCAATCTTTTCGTCAATGTGCATCCACCACATATAGCTGCAGGCTAGGGCCTTCATCCAGACAATGCCCAGGTGTCCCACATGCAAGGCCTCCAACACTCACCAGTGAACACTTGATTTCCCCACAACAGGCAGCCCTTGTGAGCTGATAGTTCATGTTACCTCGAGCTGTAGGGCTGGAATTCTGTGTTGAGATGGCCGGCCGGTCATCCCCTCCACACCCAGTTGGGAACTCAAGAGAGCATAGAGTCTCTGGCCGAACTTGAAGCAATGTCAGACACATGTACTGGTGGCTGCAGCAGCTCTTCGATTGCAATTACTTCACAGGCTGGAGCAGGGTCGACTGGTGGACCCGAGCAGGAAGCCAGCTCAGGGCATCAGCATGGCCAATTGTTTTCCCAGGGCAGTGGCCGATGTTGTAGTTGTATGCCAACAAGAAGACAGTCCAGCGCAACATCCTCAGGGAAGGGATTTGTGGGGTTTGCCTATCAGGAGCGAACAGCCCCAGATGCCACTTGTGGTCCATCACTATGAGGAACCAGCATCTGTACAGGAAATCATGGAACTTCTTGACACCAGCCACAAGCACAAGGGCCTCCTTGTCTATCTGGGCATAGTTCCTCTCTGCTGCCGATAGTGTCCGCCCATCCAGTGGGAGCCTCCCACCCATCCAGCATAGTGTGACTGAGGACGGCTCCAATGCCAAAGGGCAAAGCATCTGCTGCCAGGATGAGTGGCTTGCCCTCATTGAAGTGCATGAAGACACTGTTAGAAGTTAACAGTTCCTTTACAGCAGAAAATGCCCAGTCATGTTGTAGCCCTCACTCCCACTTAGCCTTCTCCAACAGTTGATGAAGCAGTTCAGCGAGGGATGTTTTGTGGGGCAAGAATGAGTGGTAAAAGTTTAAGATTCCTAAGAAGGACTGCAATTCCTTCTTGTTAGTCAGGCACGTCACCCTCTGGATCACTGTGACCTTGCTGTCCATTGGATGGACTCCCTTGGCGTTGATGAGAAACCCGAGGAACTCGACCCTTGGGACTCTGAGCTGACACTTCTTCTGCTTAACTTTAAGGCTGGGCTCTTGAAACCAATGAAGAACTGCTCTCAAGCGATCAGCCAGTTCTGTGGTGTTGGCGCCAGCGACAAGCACATCGTCAAAGTAGGGCATAACTCCTGGAATGCCCCAGAAAAGACCTTCCATCAGATGCCCAGGGCAACATTCACACCAAACTGTAGCTGGTTCACCTTGAATGCGCCTCGGTGCGTGACTGTTGTCTGTGCCTCTGCTGCATTCTTCTCAACCAGCAGTTGTTGGTAGGCCTGTGCGAGGTCAAGTTTTGTGAAAGTCTGGCCGCCAGTCAGGGAAGCTAGGATCTAGCTAATCACCGACACTGGGTATGTGTGCTGCTGTAGAGCCTTGTTGATTGTGTACTTGTAGTCGGCACAGATATGGATAGACCCATCTGGCTTTACTGGAGTGATGATCGGTGTTTCCCATTTGGCATGGGAAACCAGTTCTAGGACTCCCTGCTGGATTAGTTTGTCCAGTTCCTCTTTGATGTGGGGCCGCAATGTAAAGGGGACTTTCCAGGCCTTCAGTCTGACGGGCACAACTGTTGAGTTGGGGTCGAACGTCACAGGCAGGCTTGTATTTTGTCCCAATGACCCATCAAAAACTGTCAGAAACTCCTGGCAGATCGAGTCCAGTTCATAGAATCATAGAATAGAATTATAGAATGTTAGAGTTGGAAGGGACCTTGCAGGTCATCTAGTCCAACCCCCTGCACTCTGCAGGAGCATAGCCGAAAGATAGCCTCCATACCTGAAAGATGGTCATCCAGCCTCCACTTGAAAATGTCCAGGGAAGGAGCATCCACCACCTCCCGAGGGAGACTGTTCCACTGCTCAACCACTCTTACAGTTAAGAAGTTTCTCCTGATATCTAGCCGGTATCGACTCCCTTGTAATTTTTACCCATTAGATCTAGTCTTGCAGTCTGGAGCAAGAGAGAATAAATCTGCTTTATCTTTTACATGACAGCCCTTCAAATACTTGAAGACTACAATCATGTCTCCTCTAAGTCTTCTCTTTCCCAGAGAAGAACATACCCAACTCTTTCAGCCTTTCCTCATAAGACTTGGATTCAAACCCTCTTACCATCCTGGTTGCCCTCTTCTGGACATGCTCAAGTTTGTCAACATCCTTTCTAAAGTGTGGTGCCCAAAACTGGACACAGTACTCCAGGTGAGGCCTGACCATTGCAGAATAGAGCGGAACTACCACCTCCCATGATCTGGAGAGCAGTTCAGTATGGCAGAGTTGATTTACTTCAGTGACTGTGATGCTGAGGGCCTCAAACCAGTTCAGACTGAGCAAACTGGCCCTGTGCCATTTGGCTACGAGGAGTTTCAGTGGTCCCTTGAAACGTTTGAACTGCACTGCACTGTCTACTGGAATGTGTCGACCCTGGGAGTCTGAGAGATGCACACCACTGGACTCCAGGCGACGGCGACTCCTGTGTGGGAACAGCTGGCACAAGGTTTCTGTGGAAATGACCGTGCGTGCCGACCTGCAATCCACCTCCATCTCGCAGGGCTTCCCATCTAGGTGTACCGAGACCTTTATCTTTATTCCTGGTCTTCATTTCTGTGTTCAGGATGGTCATCTGACAGGAACAGCAGTTCGTAGTGTGACATTCTGTGCAGTGAACCCTATGGCTCAGCTGTGGGGAAGTCGGTGGTGACTTCTTCCTCATAGCAGAGTGGCACACTCTGGTGACGTGACCCCGCTTGCCACAGGATTTGCACTTGGCATCCTGGAACTTGCAGTGGTTTCGGTCATGGTCACCCCCACAGCCGGCACAGGGTGACCTCTCCGACACTTTCTCTGATACACACTTGGACCTAGTCAACCTGGTCTTGTGCACTTCTTCCTCCTCACTCTCTGACTCATCGGCAGACTCATGGTGCACTGTTCTTGCTTTTCCCTGAGTGGTTGGGCTGTTTGACTGTCGCACTTCCTGCACTGACTTCTTGGCAGCTTCTGCAGTGAGGGCCTTCCTGTAGGCCATTGTGAACAATAGCTCTTGCTTCTCAAACAGCCGTTACTGGAGCTTCTCATTTTGGAGACCGCACACCAATCGGTCAAGGAGCGCTGCTTCTAACTCTGGGAAATTGCAAGTCCTGGCAGCCTTCCATAGTGCCGTGACATAATCTGTGATCATCTCACCTGCGGCCTGATCACATTTGTAAAAGGCGTGTCGGCAGGCAATCTATGAGGGCTTGGGTGAGAAGTGGTTTTGGAGCTTCTCCTTGATTCTTGGCAGGGAGACTGTCAATATGTTCTCTGACACCATGGGGGACCAGGCCACATCGAAAATGGTCCTTCTGCAAGAACTGAGGAGTGTCGCTGTCTGCGTTGCTTCATCCTCGATCTTGTTGGCGTGCAGATGAAACTCAAACTGAGTTATGTATGAGTCCCAGTCTTCCAGCTCTGGCTCGAATGGATCAAACTTGGTACTGGCTGCCATCCTGTGTGGCTGTGTTGCCTCAGGATTGGCAGGGCATTGATTGCCTTCTCCTGTCAGTTGGGGAGGCTCTGTTTCATTGGCCATAGTGGCATTGGTTCAGTGGGGCTGCCTACCTGCTCAGCATCCCATCTTCATTGCCAGTATAAAAGATCAGTCTTGAGGCAGCTCTTAACAAGTGATTCAGCTTTATTAACCATAACAACCAACAACAACAGCAATATAGTAAGTAGCTCAACTTATACTCTTTTGGCCAAGCAAACCACAACCCCTAGGTTGTTAAACACCAATCATAACTCAAAGATAATGACCAATAGTTGTTTCTCCCTCCAAACCATCCCTAACCTCTGATTGGCCCCCTGTGCAAAGTAGCCAATCAGAACATGGTGTTTAGGGTACTAGGCCTCTATGGTGTTGTGGGCTGAAGCTCAAGTCAGTCAACTGTATGTATTAAGACAATACATAACGGGGAAAGAAGGAGGAAGAGGTTTTATACTCTTCTCCTCACTACCCGAAGGAGTCTCAGAGCGGCTTACAATCATCTTCCCTTTCTCTCCCCACAACAGACACTTGTTTGAGTGCATCTTTGTCAATTCTTTGCCACCTGCTATTTTTTTTTTTGTAGATTTATCATATTGTTGGTTTGATTCCCAAAAGAGAGAAGCAAAATCGATAGAGGGGCTTTGAGGCTGAAACAATAGGGATGTGAAATTTGAAATCCTCCTAACCTATATCCAGATGTAAGGACCACTGAGCACAGACTACAAAACGGGTCAAAAACATGACAGCCAGTTCATCTAGAGCAAAGTATCAAAGTGGCCAACAATGATCAAAACTAGCAAATAAGAACCTCTGCTACGATAATGAGAGTTACATGGGGTAATCTGAGGTGGTTGTGGTGGCCAATGGACATCAAACATGCACATGCCTAACCACTCTCTGGGTGCAAATATTAACCATTGGGTCACCATTGGGTTAGGCAACTGGCTCCTTCTCACCCCTGGCAAGCAAAATGAACATTCAGGACAGTTTGAAACCCATTCCCTGAGCAATAGACTAGACACAGACAATTAGAAGATGAAACAAGTACTCCTGCAACCAAGCCAGACTGAAATTGCATCTTAAGCACTATTGGACAATAGAGCATTTCTTCCCCACAGGCTCAGGACAGATTATGGCAGAGGAAATACCTATGATTTTAGTGTATTTGAAGAATGTTTTTAAAACCCACCCAAACCACCAAGATTAAGCACATAACTACTATCTGCTTGTAGCCCTCTCCGTAGACATTGTAAATTGAAAGTAACGGCTCCTAGTAGCCTCCCAGAGCATTACAGCAGCTAGGATCCTTTTTGTCTACCTGCTGTACTCTATAGAGCCTGATGGATTTCATGTTTTCTTACTCTGCAGGGGTATGAGATAGATGTGGAGAAGTTACAGGCTATTCTCTGCCATTTAGTTTGGGATGTGTTAACACTTTCTCAAGGAAATACTTTTAGGCTTGGGGCATTCTTTACCCAGAGGCCCTGATTTTTTACAATATTTCTATTAATCTTTCTGAGTTTTCTTCCTCCTCATAGGTGAATGATCAGTTTGAGGTTTCAATCACATGTTCAGCTGTTCATGTGTTGAATGTAAATGCAAAGTATGGAATGCACATATAAAGAAAAAAAATCAAATGTACACTGTGTACAGAGTGTACATAAGTTCATTGTAACAGGGCTATTGAGTCAACCAAGGTGGGATATAAATCAAAAGTAATTAAAAATAATAAATAAATAAATATTAATGTTAGTATTCTCTACGCTGTGTGGCAGTGGCTCTCCAGGGCCTCAGGCAGGTTTTGCCATCATCTACTACATGATCCTCTTAACTGGAGATGCCAAGGACTGAACCTGGGGCCTTCTGCACACAAAGAAGATGCTCTGGTACTGAGCCACAGGCCCCCTTTTGCATAATAATAACAGCAGCAGAATTTATGTAATGCTGTTCAAAACTATTCAAAACTGATCAACAGTGTTTCATATATCCAGATTAAAAAAAAACCAGTGTTTCATATACATTATCTTGTGATCCTAAATCACTATTACTCTCCTCAGTGTGGTGTAGTGGGTTAAGTGTTGGACTAGGATCTGGGAAACCCAGGTTTGAATCCCCACATGTGCCATGGAAGCTTGCTGGCACACATTCTCAGCCTAAACTACCTCACAGGGTTGTTGTGAGGATAAAACAGAGGAGAGGAGAACAGTATAAGCTGCTTGGGGTCCCCACTGGGGGAGAGACAGAATATAAATAAAGTAAAAAATAAAATATTGCGGATGGGGGGGGGGGTTGAGGCTGAGTGAGAATTGCTTTCCTGAAGACAGTAATTGAACCAGAGAGCATTGAATTAGAGACTTCCCTATTGGTAGCTTTTTGTGTCATTAGCTAATATTAGGGTAGCCAATCTCCAGGTGGCACATGGAGATCTCCTGCTATTACAATTGATCTCCAGATGACTAAGATCTGTTCCTCTGCAGAAAATGGCTCCTTTGGAGGGTAGACTCTATGGCATGATACCCTGCTGAGGTCCCTCCCCTCCCCAAAACCCGCCCTTCCCAAACCCCACCCTCCCCAGGCTCCACCCCCAAAATCTCTAGGTAGTCCCCCAACCCAGAGCTGGCACTCTAGCTACTATAAGACACCAGTTTTCCATTGCCTTCCTTGAGATTGTCTTCTCAGGATCTTAGCTGTCAGCACTTTGCTCCTTTTTCATCTCTTTTCTGCTGTTTCATACTCAGACGCCTCCTTTTCCTACCTCATTACTTTACTACCATTACTCTCCCTTCCTCTTGCGGCATTCTATTGCTGCCTTCTTCTGAAAGCCAACAGAGGCTAAACACTTTCCCCAGCTATGATTCTCCATTTTGGGGAAGGAAGAGGGGAAGGATTGTCTTCTGCTCTTCACAGCAAGACCATCACTATATTATTTATTTATTTATTTATTTATTTATTTATTTATTTATTTTATTAGGTTTGTACTTTGACCTCCTCGCCAAGGCAGGCTCAGGGCTGTTTACATTAAAAGTTAAAAACAGCTTAAAACAGGTTAAAATCACAAAACATTTATTATTTATTTCTTTTATTTATTGCTTCTGAATCAGCTAGCAGCTTGTAGGGTGTTTGTTAAGCAACATAGCCCAACATGCTTTTGAAACTCCTCGTTCTCATCTTCGTTTAACAAGAGGATACCCACTGGATTGGGTTTTTAGCTTGGTTAGCCTTCAGGCATTTATGGGAGGAGGAGTGGAAGTGGAGGCATGGAGTGTTGGTGTGCAGAAGATGGACTCAGACTGTATTCTCCAAATTGCTTTTCTCTGCTATAGAGAGTGCTTTTGGGAGACCAAGATGACTATAGGCTTGATTATAGGCTTCATATATTCTACCCTATAGATTACTCGTGTGAAAAGGAAGGCAGAAAGTGGAATGTGTAAGGGAGAGGAGAGCTGTACCAGCATTTGTTGCGCCTTGGGCTTTTACCACACATGATGACACAAATTAGGTTGCTTTGTGTGCACACTTTTGAGATAGCAGTAAAGTGGGTAAGAACCAGCAAATAGATATAATGTGTAGTTTGAAATATATAATTTTGTTGTATGAACCAGCTGGGCTTGTGTAACGTACAAAAGCATTTTCATTGCGAACATTTTTTTTGGCACATTTGTAATGAGGACATTTAAGGAAAAAATCATTGTGGAATTGTCCTGTTCAGGTGGTAGAATTATACTCTGGAGGGCTGCATAACAGATTTATCCTCTACCGGCTGAGGGAGATTATAGGGCAGGGAAGTGATGTGGTATTCACAGAAGGATGTCATTGATGCTCAGAGTACACAAATCCTTTGTTTTCAAGAATATACTTTCATGGAAGCAGCTTTCTATGCCAGCTGTAATATTTAAAAGCAACACACACAGAGAAAGGGATGTACAAAAACAGAGCAATATAGATATAATCTCTTGTAAGCACAATAAGAACAGATAATCTGAATATGCAGGTTTTGTTCATTATTTTTTGCATAGAGTGATGTGTTTTTTTTTTTTTTTTTGAGAAAGGCTTGATTCAGAAACAAGGTGGCAGAATATTACCATTATTACAGTGATGCTTTTCTTACTTTCATTACATCAGAACTCCCTTCTCAAGTTTCTTTACTGTAGCTCAGTGACAGATCATGATCTTAACAGATAGAAGATTTTGAGAATTGATCCATGGCTTCTTCATTTAAAAGATATCCCATGACCACATTTGCAGACCTGCTACCAGCAGTGAACTAGATGGACCAGTAGTCTGAGACAGTATGAGACAATCCCTTCTATTTACAATATTCATACCTTACCTTATCTCCTCATTCTGAAGATGGCTACCAAAACAACTTCAGGGCACAGACATCCCAAAGCTAGAGTCTCTTCTTTGTATGCAGAAGGAACCAGGTTCAATCTCCAACATTTCCAATTTTTTAAAAAATCAGGCCATAGGGGATATGAAAGACCTGAGACCCTGGAGAGCCACTACCAGTCCGAGTAGACAGTATTGACCTTGATGGATTTGATTTGGTTTGATTCAGTCTAAGGCAGCTTCATCTGTCATATGTTCAACTGGTTAAAACCAATACAGAATTAAAACCTAGAGCTAAGCAGAGTTAACATAGCTAAAATAGTTTTTGTTGTTGTTCAGTTGCACAGTTGAGTCCAGCTTCAGTATTTGGCCTTCCAGGGAACAGTCAGGATTGATTTCTTTTAGGATTGACTGATTTGATCTTCTTGCAGCCCAAGGGACTCTCGAGGGTCTTCTCCAGCACCAAAATTCAAAAGGATCTATTCTTTGGCGCTCGGCCTTCCTTATGGTCCAACTTTTGCAACCATACATTACTACCATTGCTTTGACCATACGGACTTTTGTTGGCAGGGTGATTTCTCTACTTTTTATTATGCTGTCTAGGTTTTGTTCTTTGCAGCACTGGACTTTCCTTCCACCATCAGACACATCCACAGTTTATCTTCCACCAAATGTCTATTCACATCTCTGTCTACAGACAGCAAGAAACAAGAGTACCCCCAGCCCTTTCACTGTCTGCACAGAACGTTATGCAGCCTTTCTCTTGTCTAAATAGAATCTCAGCTCCTTAAGAAACGCATTAAAGTGATAGAGAAGTTTATGTTTCAAACATTGTTTTATCATGAAAAATAAACTATTTCTGCTTAGAACAGGCAGCGTGTCCTCCAAGAAACTTGAGCAACAAAGGTTTGCTGCTATACTATATTAAATACATTTTAACTTGCCAACCAGGATGTATGAGAGCAGATTAAGAGTAAGACTGAAAAATAAGGGGGCAGGAGAAAAATTAGAAGTGGGGACAACACACTAACAGGGTTGCCAGTTTGCAAGATCTGGCTGAACAGACAAAACCATGGAGCTTTGTGGAACTAAAGGAAGAGGGAAGCTGACTGCATTCTGGCAATGACTGTGCCTTGTCCTGGCTGTTTTTGCTTTGCTCCAGTGCTGGCTTGGCTGATGGGTTTAGGAGGATGTGAGAATTAAGCATTTGCCTCAGTCTTGTAGGAAACGTTAAAGCAAGGCGGAGCCAGCAGTGTCAGAGATACTGCTCTGTACTGTGCTGTGCCTTCACTGGGCCCCTAGTGGTTGCAGTTACACCTGCATTAGGGGGGGAAATGGAAATACATTCCATGAAGACAGCATGATTCAAGGACCCTCCAGTTGACTTGGGCCCTAGGAATTTCATCCTCCCAGTACCTATCCCAGCAGCCATGGAAGGGAGAACCATGTCATACTGATATTTGGAGGAAGGGTTTAGGGTTGCCAACTCTGGGTTGGAAACTACTAGGAGACTTTGGGGGTGGTTCCAGGAGAGGGTGGGGTTTCTGTAGGGGAGGGACCTCAGCATGGTACAATGCCATAGAGTCCCCCTTTCAAAGCAGCCATATTCTCCAGGGGAGCTGATCTCTGTCAGCTGGAGATCAATTGTAGAAGCAGGAGATCTCCAGGCCTCACCTGGAGGCTGGCATCCTTAGAAGGGTTAGATAATTATGTGCTAAATACATACATATATTCTCCTGTCCTTATGTTAAGCTCTTTTCTAAAAAGCAAATTTCTTCTGACTGAACAGGAAGGCAGTAGTGTACGTAATTTCTCTGGCACTGGTAATACTTTCATCCTACCCTTACGTAATTATTGGCGGGGGGGGAGAGCTTGGGGGAGAGCTTGGGGGGGGAGAGCTTGTGGTCTACTTGTAAAATAAATGAATCACTGGGGAAAATCTCCTAACCTTTTAACTAGTTGTGTATAATGGGGAGCAAATCTTTTATTCTCAGCAGCAGGAATATTCACCTTGTTTTTTTTTTTTTAATCAAAACCCTCCTAAAAAGGAGAGGAATTTATTCTTTTTATAAATAGAAAAAGGTAGGGTATATAGAGGGATAAAGAAAAGAGCGGAGTGAGTATTCTGTTAATAAAGGTTAGTTTAAATCAATATAGATACAGTTTTTGGCAATCTCCGTGATTTGAGAGTCTTCTTTTCATCTAACAAAAATTCAAAATAACTCTGTTAATGAGGTTAGTAATGTCCTTTGGGGTTAGTTGTGAGTCATCTCCTTTTTGACGCTTCCCAAACAGTTATTTCTTAAGTTGTCTTCCTTTGGTATCCCTCAAATTATAGGATGGGCCACCTTTGGTTTTCACTTCTCCCGCTCCGGCACCTCCCTCCTCTGGGCCGCTGTCATCTTCACTACTCAAATCTGTCCACATTGCGAGTGCTGCCTCTTCCTCTGGACTGGCGTGCCTCTTCAGAAATTCCTGCGCCTTGAAGATGGAGTCAATCTTCTCTCTTTTATCCTTGTATTTGAACAAAAGGCCTTCAGGGAAGGTCCATCTGTATATGACCTGTTTTCTTTGTAGAAAAGTGGTCAATCCTTTATAAGCTTTCCTTTTCATCCGGATTTCGTAAGGCACATCTTTCAGTATTCTGATGGTCTGCTCCTCAATTTTCAAGGGCACCGCTGCAACTGCACGCAAGATTTGATCTCTGGTACTCTGCTTGACAAACTTGACAACCACTTCTGCTGGCAGATTATTTTTTTTTGTGAAAGTGGAGTAGGCCCTATAGACCTTATCCATTTCTTCTTTTAATTCGCGCTGATCTCTGCCAGTTACGGGTGCCAAGGCATTCGCAAGTATAGATCTGAGATCTTCCTTCTCTTCTTCTTTAATGCCCTGAAATCGAAGAGTCAGATTCGATTTTTCCATTTGCAACATCAAAATTCTTTTTTCTTGCACATCCTGATGCTTTTCTAACTTGTTGACCCTTTTCTTCACTTTTCCGATGTCTTCCGACGAGACCAAACATTTCTGTGCGATCTCCTCCATCTTCTTTGACGTCTCTGTTAGTTGCCTCTGTTGACTGTTGAGAACACCTTCCATATTAGTTAAGGTTTCGCTGATTTTCTGTATTTGGACCAGCAGAGGGTGCAGTAGCTCACTTGTCTGTTGACTGACAGTCGGCTCTGGAGGGGATTACCCGGACCGGAAGTCCCGCTTCCCTTCTTCTCCGTTTTCAAAGGGACCTTCTTCATGGCTGACATTTCTTGTATTTGTTTACTTTATAAAAGTTTGTGACGCGTCGCTCAGGAGTCCCGCTGACTCATTCGCTTCAATGGCACCCCAAAGGTAATTTCACCAACCCTTCTTCCCTTTCGTCCCCCTTAGCTTTCTTATACAAGTCCCGCTTCTCAGTGGGGGGGGGGATTCCCCCTCCTCCCAGCCGCTTATTCGCTTACAGGGGAAGGGCTCGGGTTTCGCTTCAAATTCAGATCTCCAACTCACGGTTCCTGCCGTTTCTTCTTTTTGCTTTAATTCATCGCTGTTCCTCACTCCTGTTGGAAATCGGTGGCGTTGCTAAGTCCCATTAAGGGCACGCCACAGCGGGGCCGATTGGGGCGGGGAGAAAGCCTCAATTTCCCGGCTGACTGCCGGCAAAGAGGCTACTCCCCAAGCGCCCCCGGTTTGGAGCCTTTGCCTAAGGCTCACTAGGGTCTTGCAAACATGCAAAGACCCCCCCAAACTGCGTGTGGGCTAACCACCTCCGGGAGCTTCCTGAAAGGTGGCCGCCATTCGCAACGCCGGAAACCAAAACCCGAATATTCACCTTGTTTGACCCTTTTAGGAACCAGGGGCCACTTCAAACAGCCTCAGTACACTAACTTACTCATACTGCTTCTGCATCATGTGGTTCTTTTTCCTAGATAGAATGTGCCCACTCTACACCATTGTCAACCACTCCAAGAAAGAGAAGTTTGAATCACATTCTCTGCATCAAACATGATGGTACTATATATTACAGTGCTGGTAGGAATAAAGCATCCCATGGGATATGTTTCAGGTCAGCTGTTCTGCGTGATAAAGATGATTACTGAATAGCATGGATCTAGACTGGACTCATATCTGTTTACTATATGGAGATTGTATCAGTTTCTTCAACCGCATCTGAACATTTCCTGGAAAGAACAGATATAAACAGATATCTCTGAAAAGATATAAAAGATCTCTAGATCCCAGTGCCATTCTGATGACATCAGAATTTTTTTATACTCTCTCAGTGGTTCCCCTTCACTCTGGCTTCTCAGATGATGATGATGCCAAGAAGAAGCTTGCCGGGCATATACAAAGTCCATTAAAAGAACCCAAAACTAGTGAAGCTGCAACCTTTGCAGATAACATTTTCGAAAATCAAACTTGCCTTGCTCACTGTGCCCATTTGTACTTGAGTTAAGGAAGCCACATGTCCACTTTAATGATTCATAATTTAAAATGAACACAATTTAATTGTATTATTTATATTTCACCCCTTCCCATGAGCATCCTTAAGTGGCTTACAACATCATTCTCTGCTCCGTCACTTTATCCTCTCAACAGCAACCCTGTGAGTTAGGTTAGGCTGAGGGAGGGTGACAGGCCCAAGTCACCCAATGCACTTCTATGGCAGAGTGAGGATTCAAATTGGAGTCTCCAAAGACCTAGTCTGACACTATTAATGACTACACCATTCTGTGCTGTTGGCAGCATCAAGGCTGGTTTATAGGTAGTTAGCCATATAACTAGATGTGCCGAATTTACTGGATTGCTGCTGGTATTGGTGAAATTGCAGTTTCCTGAGCCTTATGATTCAGTTTGGGAGACTGCAAAAACTATAGTTCCCTATTTTCGGGGGTGGGGGGAATAGGCATATCTGTTTCAAGAGCCATTCTGTGCAGCAGCAGATTGCTCCCCCATTGCTTTGAAAAGGCATGATGTATGGCTTGCAGGGAGGGGACATGTGGGGGAAAGGGTGAATATCTCACTGTTCATGTGCATGTATTTTATGAGCATCTCAACACACATTTACATTTCTTTCAGTTTTCTGCACTCAGTTTTCTGCATTCAGTTTTAAAAAAGTGTTCAACAAGGTTGCTTGCAAAAAACCAGAAGTGGTTTCAGGCAGAACACAGTGGGTATTTGCCCATCATTATTTTTAATGTATCATTTCTTTTTTTGGACATTTTTATTTTTCATATTTAACAGACATATAACATTTCAATAATGAAATTACATAAAATACAATAGAATTAATTGATATGACATCAGATAGTTGTATCAACTTCGACTAAGTAACAACAAACTAGAAATAACTAATCTTATATTCAACAATAATAATTGACTACACAAAAGAGTTATAAAAGTGGCATTCCTTTTGGGTGAGTGAAATGGAAAAGGATTCATTGTTTGCAATAAATTCAGTTATTGGATACTTCATTGTATCATTTCTGATCTGAACCAACTTGTAGACTGATCCTGGGAAACCTGGAGAAGGAAGCAAGAGGGCAATAGCAGAAGTTGTGTTCTGAGAAATCAAGTTTAACAGGAACAAGTTATTTATAAGATGTGATAAATAAACCTACACCAAAGGGTCAGGGCTCTTAAGACTGAACCCTGGAAATTGCAATAAATGTTACAGCTCAACTGTGGAACATACAAGAAGTAAAGAATTTATATAGATGAGTGCTTCTGAGCATGTGCAGCATTTCAGTCTGCTGCAAGTAAAGCAACAGAGCACCATCAAGACGAAGAGATTCATTGCAGAATAAGCTCTCATGAGCCAGAGCATACTTGGACATATTTCTGAAATATTACCTTCCATCTCAGATGTAGTTAACCAAAGTTACGAACAGAGTAGGAGGTGGAGTTATTTCAAAGATTGGCCAGATGGCCCACTATCCCATGACAGAGGTACATTAAATTATATTGGGGAGCGCAGATGAAAACAAAATCCAGCGCAGTCAGAATGGCTAATGAATGGCTAATGAAGTGATTGTAGCATAAACTTTGGAGTCAGAGCCCATTTTGTTAGTATCCTTTATGAGGATCTTCCATACCTTTTATTACAAAGAAGTCTTTAAGATTTAGATTTAGGAGAGGGGGAAAACAGTGTCATGGAAAAACTGGACTCTTCTCCCCTAGGAGGCTCCCCGAGGATTGATCCTCCATTCTATTTTGCCTCTTTACCATTTCAGAAACTTTGAACTAAATAAAAAAGCCACTGATGATGATGATGATCTTCTTCTTCCTCCTCCTCCTCCTCCCCCCTCCTCCTCCCAGAGGAGATCATGGCCCATTTTTATTCTTTACAGGTTAGTGATCTGCATAATGTATACTTCTTCCCCTCATTTCAGATATTGTTAGGGTCCTTTTGACTTTTATTATGTTAACAGTGTAGGCTTCTGTGTCACTTGTGCATAATAGATGTAAACAAATAGTTTGGGATAAAAAATTCCTAGAGGCAGATGTTCATTTTATTCAGCTTTCTGCATATCCATTTGTTTGGGGGGTGGGAGTGAACCCCTCCTACGAACTTTCAGTTACTTGTTTATAATCATAGCATGCCATTTGTTCTTCCTCAGGTTTCAAATAACCTTTTGTAGTCATAGAATAATAGGATTCTAGTATTGGAAGAGGCCTTTAAAAGTAATTTTGTTCATCCCTGTGCTTTGAATCAGAACTACCTTTACATGAACCATCCATGGCAAATGTGAATGAAAGAGCAAATCTGTTCATATGTGTTTGATATAATCATACCGCCCCAGCATTTGTTTTTGTGTTGTATCCTTGAATCAATGTACATATCCATTCCTACAGATCACTAACTTGTAAAGAATAAAAATAGGGACCGAATGCAGTGCCACCCTGTACCTGTACTGAGGAAGGAAGGAAGGAAGGAAGGAAGGAAGGAAGGAAGGAAGGAAGGAAGGAAGGAAGGAAGGAAGGAAGGAAGGAAGGAAGGAAGGAAGGAAGGAAGGAAGCTAAATTGTTAATGCCACTTTGCAAATGAGATCAAGTAATCTGCAACTGCAAAATATGGACACTTTTGGATAGGGAGTCATCCTTAGTCTTCAGCCTTTCCAGTGGATAATGATGAGTCTGTTGGGGTAAGGAACTGGCCATGCCATTGCTCCATGAAATGTGAGCCACAGGAGCTGGCACACCTTCCCTAACCAACCCTAGGAAATGACATAGAACCCATGTAAGTTTTTTCCCACCGTAGAGAACAATGGAGGGAATAGGGCCAACCTGTTTGGGGGTTCATAGAATTGGACCCCCTGGTCCAATGTTCTTGAAACTTGGTGGGTATCTTGGGGAGAGGCTCCATCAGCTACCCTGTGAGTTTGGAGCCTCTCCCTCAAACCCCCTCCCTTCCAGCCCCCAGAATATACCCTATGTTTTCACCATTGACTTCAATGGCCCATAGGATATAATGGGGCTGAATTGCCGCCAAATTTCTTTCATTCCCTCCTTTCCTTCTCTCTTTTTCCTCTTTTCCTCTTTCCCTCTTTCTTCTCCTCTCTTTCTTTCTTTCCTACCTTCTTCTCTTCTGTTTTTTCCTCCTTTCCCTGTTTCCCTCCTTCTTCCCTCTCTTTCTTTCCCTCTTTCCTCCTTCTGTGGCCCAACTCTCATGAGAAGGAGTTTAAATTATAAACCCCTTCTCTCTTAGCTATCCCACCCAGACCAGCTGGGGAAGGGAAGGGGAGGCTTTTGAAGATGCCTCCCCCCCCTTTTGCTTCCCCTTCTGACATCACTTCCGGTGATGTCAGGGGCGTGGTATATGCTAATAGCCTAATAGCTCATTAGCATATCATATGCTAATGAGCTCCTGCAGCTGTTTTTCTACGAAAAGACCCCTGCAGGTGAGCAAACCCCTGCTGCCCAGAAGCATCCCTTTAAATGCTTATGGGCAGCAGGCCAGGCCTCACGGACCTGAATTCCAAGTAGCATTGCTGCTTGGAGTTCAGGTATGCAGCAGACAGCTGCTCCCTCCCTCCCCTCCTGCAAGTTTTATGGAGCCCTTCAGCTGATTGGCGGGCCCTTAAATCTCACAGGAAGGGAGGGAGAGGGAATAGCCGTGGGTGGCCTTTGTTGGGGGCAGGGCTTGGGCAGTGACACCCCCACCCCCTACTGTATGTCCCCACCCCCTACAGTAATGCCCCCCAAAGTCCCCCACTGTGGATGCTGCTGGACCTGGCAGCCCTAGGCCATTTTTACCACAGAGCATTTTACCATAGAGCATTTACCATTTTTACCAAAAGCAGAGCATCACCCCTGACATTGCTGACATACTGACATCCCTGCCCACCCCTGGAACGCCCCCCCAGCCCCCCCTGATGACATGACGAAGGGACCTGACAACCCTATAGTCATTGGGCTGGGTGGGCTGGGCTCAGTGGTGCAGTGGCCGCAACAATGATGGGCTGGTACCAGTTGTGTAGTGGCCATTAACAAGGCTGGGCCTAACCCAGTTTCATGGCACCTACCAATGGGGCAGGTCTTGACCAAGTGCTGTAGATAATGAATCTCTGGTGTTTGTCACCAGGTTTGTCCCTCCTGAGTCCTCCTCCATTAGGGGACATGACAACTCTGCTCTTGCTCCCCAGCTTTACTTTAGAGAAACCAAGGTTTGAAACACTCAGCAATATTTTGGTTGTCTAGCAACCTCTAAAGTGTCAACAGAGCTCAGGTGGTATTATTCTATTGAAGCTACAGGTGTTGTTTCTATTGTTTTGAGGAATTTACTATTTTCCTTCAGATGTCAGATTTTTCTACAAACTTGGGATGTCAAGGTTTGTATAGAATCATCCTTACATGTCTCTAGCTCCATTTTGTGGATTTCTTGATCCACAATCTGACCTGGTTTAGAATTAGATATACATGCCAGAATTAGGCCAGTCACAAACAACAGCTGGGTTATCCAGAAGAATAAGACAGTTCACTGTGACATTATAGTACACTAAAGACCAGTTATTATAATTAACTTGATATTAATGTATTTCCTTTATGCTTAAAAAGTGTTATCATCAGGGGTCTTTTCGTAGAAGAACAGCTGCAGGAGCTCATTAGCATATGGTATGCTAATGAGCTATTAGGCTATTAGCATATGCCACGCCCCCTGACATCACTGGAAGTGATGTCAGAAGGGGAAGCAAAAGGGGGGGAGGCATCTTCAAAAGCCTCCCCTTCCCTTCCCCAGCTGGTCTGGGTGGGGGAGCTAAGAGAGAAGGGGTTTGAAGTTTAAACTCCTTCTCATGAGAGTTGGGCCACAGAAGGAGGAAAGAGGGAAGGAAAGAGAGAGAGTAGAGAGAAGGAAAGAAGGAAGGAAAGAGGGAAAGAAAGAGAAGGAAAGGGGAGGGAAAGAAGGAAGAAGGAGGGAAACAGGGAAAGGGGAAAGGAGAAAGAAGAGAAAAAGGTGGGAAAGAAAGAAAGAAAAAGAGAGAGAGAGAGAAGAGAAGAATGAGGGAAAGAGGAAAAAGAAAGAAGGAAAGGAGGGAATGAAAGAAATTCGGTGGCAATTCAGCTCCATTATATCCTATGGGCCATTGAAGTCAATGGTGAAAACATAGGGTATATTCTGGGGGCTGGAGGAGAGGGTTTGAGGAGAGGCTCCAAAATCACAGGCTAGCTGTTGGAGCCTCTCCCCAAGATACCTACCAAGTTTCAAGAACATTGGACCAGGGGGTCCAATTCTATGGGCCCCCATACAGGTTGCCCCTATTCCCTCCATTGTTCTCTACGGTGGGAAAAAAAGTTAGTTTATTCCCACCATAGAGAACAATGGAGGGAATAGGGGCAACCTGTTTAGGGGCCCATAGAATTGGACCCCCTGGTCCAATGTTCTTGAAACTTGGTGGGTATCTTGGGGAGAGGCTCCATCAGGCTACCCTATGAGTTTGGAGCCTCTCCCTCAAACCCCTCCCCTCCAGCCCCCAGAATATACCCTATGTTTTCACCATTGACTTCAATGGCCCATAGGATATAATGGAGCTGAAATTGACATTCGGTTGCCTGAAAGACTCTACGGGATGCCGGCTGGGGGCGGGGCTTGGCTCCTGAGCTCCCGGAGCTGCGCTCCGGTGCGCTCCCCCCCAAAAAGACCCCTGGTTATCATGCTGGCTTTTTATGACCTCTTATCCATGAGTAATGCCCTTTCATACATGCTGGTATGCTTCTTGCAAAAGTAGCCTATAAAGCATATATTGGTATATGCTTTATTTCTACTTATTGCATCTTAAGCCGATCCATAAATTCAAACTGCCTGATGCTTTAGACTATGCTATTAAACCTCAGTGGGATTTAATGGCTGTGCATGAGTTTAGAATTGACATGTACTACCAGCTTTATGACTCTGGCCCTGGCCATGCATTGCAGTTCTCCATGCACAAGGTGATTATTCTGTCAGGCAGGAATGTTTCAAATTTTAATTGGAAGTATGTCAGAAGCAAGGACAGTAGAAGCAAATAAGAAACAGAGGTCTCTCCACTGAGTTTCCATCAAAATGTGATGTCCCATTTCAGTGTGTTGTTTGCCTAAGTTCCTGTCCCTGGTTTTCTAAAAAAAACCCCACTTTCTCAAAGTTGTTCCAGAAATGTAAGTTTGCCTTTGTTCTACTGATGGACTGCTTTTACAGTAGCCTCTGTTTAATGTAAATCTGTCCTGTCCCCAAATTTAAACTCTAGCATGCAGCTAGAATACATTAACACCCATATTTCCTTCTTCTGTTAAATGTATCTGCATGTTCCCTTCATCTTAATTTCATACTCTGCTTCTTCAGTCATACCTTTGATAGCTCTTCAAGATGCTTTGCTCTTGCATCTCTTCTCTTAATTCTCTGTAGTCATTAATTTCACCCACGGACTATCAGCTCAATTAGCAGCCAGCCATGGTAACGGAATGTTCAGACCACTTAATTGGGAGGAATTGCTACAGTTGTATTGATTTGTTGCCTTTCTCCCTTCGCAATTATGTCTTTAAAAGCAAACACAGCTGTATCATTTCACAAATTCAAGTTCTGGGTTTGGGGCTGTTCTTGCAACCTTAATTCAACTCTCCCTACATGTTCATGTACGATATGACATTTTTTGTTTGTATGGCCATGTGCCTTTTTCCCCACAGTCTTTAGGGACTCAGGGAATTTGTAGCAGCAGCAACAAAACCGTCATATGCAGCTGGTAAGATGTCATGGAATAGTTGCAGAAACTCTAGATGAGATATAACCTCTTAAGGACAGAGAGCTTAGGGTCAGAATAGCCAAAGGTAGAGGTCAGAGTCAGCTGTGCAGAAGACAGAAGGGAGGGGGACACACAAGGATGGGAACTGAGGAATCAATAAGAAGGATATATAAAAAGCTCATGCTGGACTTAAGAACAAGAAAGCTAGTGTGGGAGGAAGAAAACAAGAATTCTAAGCAGCAGACGGTTCTGGTTGAGAGCCAGGATGACTGAAGGACCCAAGAAGAAGAAGAGAAGAGAAGAGATTGGATTTATACCCCACCCTTCACTGTCCAAAGGTGTCTCAGAGCAGCTTACAAACTCCTTTCCCTTCCCCTCCCCACAACAGACACCCTGTGAGGTAGGTGGGGCTGAGAGAACTTCTGACAGAAACTGTCCTTGAGAAAACAGCTGTGCCAGAGCTTGTGACTGACCTAAGGTCACATCAGCGGGTGCAAGTGGAGGAGTGGGGAATCAAACCCGGTTCTCCCAGATAAGAGTCCGCGCACTTAACCACGACACCAAACTGGCTCTCCTGCTTGAGGTCACTGCTAAGGGACTTGAATAAACAGGAGGTAATGGAGCTGAAGGAGAAGCTAAAAAATGATGAAAAGCTATGCGGGACACATATACCCAAACCTGCCTTATAATGAGTTAGCCCATTAGTCCAGCATTATCAGTACTGTGTGCTCTGATTGGCTGCAGATCTCCAGGGCCTCAAAGAGGGGTCTTTCACATCACCTATTACCTGATCTTTTTATCTGTAGATGCTGGGGACTGAGTCTGGGGTAGTCTGTGTGTGAAGCACATGTTCTACCACCAAGCTACAGCCCTACTCTGAAAGGACTTTCCTCTGGAAAGTAGTGAGTTGTTGGTGAACAACTCTGCCACCTCTGGACTTTTTGCTCTTTTCAGGCTACAGCTCTCAGCTTGGCAAAAATCATGGCCTTAAACCTCATTTCTCTATATGATAACAGTTCAATAGATGCACAGGGAAGACAAAAGAAATCCTCACTCCTTGCTTTATTTTAATGTAGAACTTTTTCTGTGATCAAATAAGTAATATTGTAGAACCCCTTGCCCACACCCCTTGAAATCATTTACAAGATAAGGACCCAAGATAAGGCTGTAAATCATTCAGCCTATTTTGTCATCTGGGAATAGAGGAACTTTAACCAGTTATGCAAACAAATTATTCTTACTTTTTCCAACTCATTGAGTTTTGGTTGACCTTTCCATTAAATAAGGCAGCATCTGTCTGTATAGTATACAACTATTGCCTACCTAGTCATAGCTAATGTGCGAACCATCTAATTAATCACAAATACAATTACTTCTGGATTGTTTCTAGCAAATGTCACAGCACTGTAGACTGAATGCAACATGCATTATATATTTTGGAAGAAAAGAAAATGTTTTGCCCAGAGCCAGATTGCAAGTATCCCATCGAAGTCAGTGTGACTCTCTCACACAGGCATAGAACCGAAACTAGCATTCATTTAACATTTTCCTGTGAATTTTGATATAGAATATTCATGAGCTATTCCTGGCATATTCTACATTTGACATCAGTGTTTGACATGCTGTGTGGTGTTTGTTATTTTATGGCTGCATTCGATCATTTACATTACCTGACAGTTTTTGATGGTGGTAATGTTCACTGAATGCAGCATTCAGTGGCACTTAACACTGTTATATGGCATTTTGCATTTGACAGGGTGTGATAAAATATATACAAAGATATTTGAGATATTTCTCAGTACAACTTGATATTCAGTTGTATTTGATAAATGCCATCTTTTGAGCTACTTCATTCATTTGTTTAGGAAACATCCAGAGAGGACTGAAAACAAAAAAAAATCACATGTTAAAGTCAAACTTTAAAAATTCAGTATGTTTTTGTTTGTTTAAACCATAATAACACCCCTGCTGGGTTGGACCAGTAGTCTACCATGTCCAGCATTTGGTTTAACTCACTGTCAAGGCATTTCACCTCACACAGAGGCCAAGGCATTTCCCAGGGGTTACTGCCTAGCATCAGTATTCAGAGCCTTACTGCCTCTTGACATGGGGGCTGCCTTTGTTTAAGCCTAACAAAGATAATGTCTTATGTGTTTTTCATCCAAGAAATCATTAACATGCACATTCTCTCTCTCTCTCTCTCTCTCTCTCTCTCTCTCTCTCTCTCTCTCTCTCTCACTCACACACACACACACACACACACACGACACACACTGCAGAGATTGTATGATGACTTCTGGAAACAGTAGACCTGCACCTCCTCCTCTTCATTCCTCCACACATTAGAACACTAAACTACATGACCTGACAGTTGCATTTGGAGTCCCTCCATCCTTGTTCCACTTTATTATGTGCTGTTTATGTGAGGTATGGAGATACACAATGCAACATGATGTTGCATTTTTAGTTTACTAGGTATTATGGGACTTATGCTTTCAGCAGCACTTGCACAATCCAGGGGGAAAAGTTTTGGTCTCCAATGTGATGTAGCAATTTGTGTGTCAGACTAGATCCTGGAAGATTTAGGTTCAAATCACCACTCCATTATGAAGCTCTTTGGGTGACCTTGGGCTAGTCACTTTCTGTTGATCCATTTCTGCACAAGTTGAGTCAGGTTATCCCAATTTGACTTGCCTTCCTTGCAGCCAGATGGCAGCTGAGGGGAAAACAGACGCAGAAGGAGGCTGAAATAAACCTTTGACCTGCACCATGCTCCCAAGCCAAATAGGGCCCTGCAGTGCTTGCTGGAGGAAGTTCCTCACAGTCAGATGGCACCTGTGGGGAAGGTGAGTTGGATCCAACCTGATGCATAAAAACATACTGTATAGTTCAGGCCTTATTGCGGGAGTAAAATGGCGAAAGGGAGAACCATGTTATGTTACCATGAGCTTCATGGAGGAAAGGTAGAATAAGACTCTGACATATAACACACTGTTATATAAACACATTAAATCAAACAACAGATGATAATGAAGGAATGGATATAGGGACAATGAAGTACGAGGAGCTATGGGTGTCTCATGTCTCTATTAAGGACTGGAATAGCTTGATGGGTCCCACTAGGACAGTTTTCTGCTGCTGAGCTTTCATACTGAATTATCTATATCTGTTCTGCTGAGGTTTCTCTAGCTTTTAGAAGGATCACATACAGTTCTAGCCTGAAGCCACATAGGTGTGTTGGGCCTAGCAAGAACTGCTGCCATTGCATCAATTTATCATTCATTTAACACTGTGGCCAATGCTGTACAGGTTCCAGTGCTCAGATAACAGTTCCTTGTTCCAAAAACTTATGTCTGCATTATATGTAAAGAAAGGAAGGAAGTCTGGCATAATCAAATGAATAGGGGTTACTGGAGAAGGAATAAATGGAAGGTGAGACAAGAATAGCTTAGATGAAGTTAGCAGGATGGAGCTTTGCTCCATAATGGAATCATCAGAAAGAAGTGAAAAGTAGGGAAGAGGAATAGATTAATTGGGTCCAGCCAATGCTAAAATGATATCTTGATATCCTTAATAGGAAGTATTGGTCAGCAAAATGGGAATGTCATTAAATGATGCTGCAATGCATTGCTGAAACATGGCTGAAACATTCATTTTTTCCACTGAAAGAATAAATAGAATTAAAATACAAATAATTAGATTGTGAAGGAATGTGTCATCCAACTTGCCTTCTCTAAAGTCACTCTAAGAAGGGGATCAATTTTATGCATGAAGGTTCTGTCAGGCTGCAACCAACTCATGGTGTCCCTAGCAAGGGGCTTTCAAGGCAAGTGAGAAGCAGAGGTAGTTTGCCATTGCTTCTCCCTGCAGAGTCTTCCATGCTGGCCTCCCATCCAAGTACCAACCCTGCTTAGCTTCCAAGATCTGATGAGATTAGGCTATACTATACCATTCTGCATCCCAAATAAATAGTGGCAACCTACCAAATTTCCTGCACTGTTTGCTCTTGTGACTGTTGAGAGACACCAGCTTGGATCTGCCAAAGCATTTCCATGGATTGGAGAACTTCTGTCTGTGGGATTCAACTGTTTGACTTCCATCTTCCCACTGCAGCCCAAAGTTCCTCCCCAAATGTTGCTCCTTGAGGACAGGATATTGCCCAGGACCAGCCAGGGGGATGCATTTTTGGCTGCAGCAGGATGGGGGAGTTAAGAAAGTTGCATTCATCAGGCATAAATCCTTCCATATATGAGAATGCTCTGGTGGACTACAACAGCTACCCTCTCTGCTGTTGTAGTCTCTGAATCTGAATTGGTGCAAGCCTGGCTTTTAGCAAGCTATGAAAAAATCATGTTGCACTTAGCAATCATTTGTTAAAGATTCTATGTGTCTCCCGTTACTGGAGAAGATGATTTGATAAGTGGGTAATGGAAGGAAGTGCCATGCAATTTCAGCTCTTCTACAGAAGATCCCAACCAGCTACCTAAGCATTCTTTGGCCAAACATCACCAGATCCCATTGAAGCTTAATGGTGCTATTCTGCCAAGCCAACTTTTAAACTATAGTTCAGAGTAATACAAAATACTTCTTTCCCTCCCATCCTTAGAAATATGGGAATGAAGGGAAGAGAAAATAATCTGCCACTGCAACACCCACAGTTTGTCTTTGCCTTTATTATGGTGTGTGCATTTAAATACAGAAGTATGGGTCTTTGTGGAAGGACCTAACCCAGCAATGTTCCAAGTCACAGCGGCAAATTGGTAATTTTTTCCTGCTGTCTCAGAACTTGTCCCTTCTTTTGTTCATTCTTCTCACTCTTTTAAACCTTCCAGTTCCTATCTTCAACTTATCCCCAAACTTAAGGTTAGGCTTGGCTTGGCTTGGCTTGCTTGCCCCACATCCTAGTGTACTATCTGTACCTCTAATCTCCTCCCCCAGCTCCCTGTCTCCACTCAATATCTCCATTCATGTTTCAGGCCGCTGGATGTCCCTTGAGGAAAACAAAAGAACAGGCTGACTTCGTTCATTTGGTCTTCTCTCCATTTTTGTCTGCCATCTAGCTGGCTAAACAACACTGTTATCCCTCTCTGATCTCCACCTCTTCTAGGAAACTTAGTGCTTCTTCACAATGACTCATATCCTACCCCCCCTCTCTGATCCAGGAGTCTTCTCATTCTTCAACAATAGCTTTGAAAGTATCTGCTCCCATACTTTTCAAGTAGAAACCATTTTCCAGTTCTCCTGCTTCCTTCACATAATTCAGTTCTTTTCACTTGATGTTGCCTAATCTGTTGTCCCTTGATCCTATCCCTCCTGACTTCTGGTTGCCATCTCCCCAACTGTCATCCCTCCTTTCCTCCATATCATCCTCATTGATACTCTTTCATGCTCTGCCCATCTCTCGTCTCCCATTCTGCAGGTTGCTTCTCTCTGGTCTTCCACCATTGTCTCACAACACCTATATCCAGCATCCAGCAGTCAGCCAACAAAACCGTTAATGTCTTTCATTATTCTGACCATAAGATGCCCTTACTGTTCCAATCCATGCCTGGATCCAGTACAAACACCTCATCCTAACCTTCAAAGTCTTCTATGTCTTGCTTCCCTCTTCTCTCCACCATCATATATCAAAGTCATCCCTGCCTGTGATCATTGCTACTACAGCTCTATAACCCCCCCTCACCCCTTCCAAAGGAGCTGCGGTGGCTCAAGTGGTTAAGACGCTGAACTGCAGGCTGTGGAAGGTCAGTAGTTCAGCAGTTCAAGACCCGAGAGTGCCGCATGACGGAGTGAGCTCCTGTCTCTAGTTCCAGCTCCTGCCAACCTAGCAGTTCAAAAGCAAGAAATTGCAAGTAGATAAATAGGTACCACTTTGGTGGGAAGGTAACAGCGTTCCGTGCGCCTTGGTGTTTAGTCATGCCGGCCACATGACCACGGAAATGTCTTCGGACAGCGCTGGCTCTTCGGCTTTGAAACGGAGATGAGCACTGCAACCCTAGAGCTGGATTTGACTGGCTTTCGAGAAAGGGAACCTTTACCTTTACCTTCCCTTCCAATGGTCTCCTGCTGACTCCCCCTTTCTTCTTTGCTGCCCCTTTCTGTCTAGAGGTGTCTCCCAGAATTCTTGCCTGGTGCCATCTTCTGCCTTCAAATCCATCCTCAAAACTTACCTTTCCTGTGAAGTCTTTGGCAAAACTAGAGCTGTGCATTCAGATATACTCAAACCAAAACTAAGCATGAAATTAGATGTTTTGCGTTAACGGGGTTTGTGTGTGTCCAAATGACCACAAGCACTCCCAGAGTTCATTAAGAGCACTCAAACTTTGAAAGCTGCAGTCCAGCCATGCTAATTTTGGCCATTGCATGGCACTACTGCCATGCATATGACTTGATTTGGGCACCCTGGGCAATGCCTAGCTTTCTCCCCACCTTTGTGTGCTTGACACTTTCTTGGGGGCGAGAGGCGAATGTGGCTGAGGACTGCTTTGAAATTCAGTGGTGCTTTTGAGAGGCCATTTGCAGGCTCCTGGAATAGTGGTCACAATTGCTTTCTTTGTTGTTCGATGCTCTGAAGGATTATTCCATTCTGAAGAGAAGCAAGAGGTCGCTCTCAAATACCAATTTCAGCACAAAGACCTGCAGTTTGCTGTTCCTTCTCAGCTTTGTGCTGGAAAAACAATTCCTCCCCCTCCCCCTCCATCTGCTTTCTCAGCTTAACTGTCACATTGTGAAATACTTATTTGAGCAGCTCTCTAGCTGCCCTTCTATCTTTTCCTGGAATCCGTTGGACTCCTTCCACTATTCATTCTCTTCTCACTCTCCTGTCACTTTTCACTCTCCTTCTCACTCTCCTATCTACCCATACACTATTTCTAGGCTTCTCTTAGGCTCTTGGGATTGGCAGGGGGGATTTTTTCCCGGAAGAAGAAAATTTGAGGGAAATGTGAAACATGTGCAATACTTCCTTATTAAACATTGAGCCATCTTTCTGCTTTAAGAGCAGAAAATGCATCATTCATATCTTTATTAGCATATCAAATTGTAGTAGTCTGCATATTTATGAACTTCAAAATGTAAAAGCCTGAAAATGAGAAATGCACAGTAACTTTTGGCATTCTAGGCTCAGGAAAAGGGTAAGACATACTAAAAATGCAGAAAGATGAAAATACAGGAGTTCAGGGAACAGTTCAGATGTGAGGGTCCAAGGAGCTATGCTGTTTCTGATACCTAAAGTACATCACTCTACGTTACTGTTCTTTCTGGCTCTTCTGATCAAGGATGTTCTTTGGGGGGGTTTTAGAAGCTTACCAAGCTTTTTGTGCCTTGGTAAGCCATGACTGAAAGGAGCTGCGGTGGCTCAAGTGGTTAAGACGCTGAACTGCAGGCTGTGCAAGGTCAGTAGTCCAGCAGTTCAAGACCCGGGTGCCGCAAGATGGAGTGAGCTCCCATCTCTAGTTCCAGCTCCTGCCAACCTAGCAGTTCGAAAGCAAGAAATTGCAAGTAGATAAATAGGTACCACTTCATTGGGAAGGTAACAGCGTTCCGTGCGCCTTGGTGTTTAGTCATGCCAGCCACATGACCACGGAAACGTCTTCGGACAGCGCTGGCTCTTCAGCTTTGAAACGGAGATGAGCACCGCAACCCTAGAGTCGGATTCGACTGGCTTTCGAGCAAGGGAACCTTTACCTTTACCTTTACTAAGCCATGACTAAACATGGAGGACTATTTACCAAGTGGAAGCTTACCACTGTATACATATAACAACTTGGTAAGGCACTTGCAACTTATTCACCTGCCACATTGTGAGCAAAATACTTACTATTCTCTTCCTACCCCAGATTTTTTATGAGCTGTGGAAGTGCAATAACATTCTCTTCACCTGGACAAATAGTCAACCAGCTTACCAAGTTCAGTTATACATACATTTTATTTATTAATGTAATCCATTTATACCCAGTTTTTCTCACCAATGGGGACCCAACATGGCTTACATCAGGGGGGCTTCTATCAGGCCCACAGTGGAACAGGCTGTCTTCTGCTTCTTCCAGTTCTGCTCCTGTTGGGTCATTGTAGGTTTGCAGCTTACAGGTACACACCTGAACAGCATACTCAAGATTGCAACAGCACAGACATTTTGATGTAATAATTCAGAGCAAGAGGTGCCAGTTATCAGACACTGTTAAATCAACAAAATATTGCAAGGGTGCTAATGTTCTAAGCATGTTTTTATTTTAAGTTAAAAAACCACCTTTGTGTTTGTGTCCTTTATAAAGTTTATATCTCCGCTACCTGACATTACATTTTATGACACACATGGCCCGGCCCAACAAGGTCTCATTTATGTCAGATCCAGCCCTCATAACAAATGAGTTCGACACCCCTGGCTTACATCATTCTCCTCCCCTCCATTTTATGCTCACAACAGCCCTGTGGGATAGGTTAGGCTGGTCATGTGTGACTGGCCCAAGGTCAACCAGTGAGCTTCCATTGCACAAGTGGGAATTTGAACCTGGGTCTTTCAAATAGTAGTCCGACTCTCGTCAGCAGTATACCACAGCATCAAAAGTTATCAATTGGTTAATGTTCATCTTGGGGAGAAAACCCCAGAGCCACCATAGTATGGTAATTAGAGTGGTGAACTAGAACTGTTGAAACCCAGGTTCAGGTTCATTTATCTTGAGGCCAATCACTCTTTCTCAGCCTAACCTACCTCATAGGGTTGTTGTGAGGATAAAACAGGGAGGGGAGAACCTAAAGCTCTTGGAGGCAGCATGGTAGATTAGCTGTCACAGAGCCTATACTCATGATGTGTAACCCTTGAGAAGGATTAAACAAGTGATTAAATTGCAGATTTAAAATCAAAGAAAAGTGTTTTAATTCCTTACTGAAACAGTCCCCTCATGCTTTTCACCATGGTGAGACATGAACACATGAATCTGCCTTATACTGAATTAGACAACCATTGATACATCAAGGTCAGTAGTGTCTACTCAGACTGGCAGCAGCTTTCCAGAGTCTCTGGCATAAGTCTTTCACCTCCTGCCTGGTCTTTTTAACTGGAGATGCTGGGGATTGAAGCTGGGACCTTTTGCATGGAAAGCAGAGTCTCTTCCACTGAGCCACAGCCCCTCTCTGAATGCATGTTGCATTGGCCAGGACATGTACTGCAGCTCCAGTTCTTGAAGAGCTATGATAGAGATTTGTGGTCTTTCTTTCTTTCTTTCTTTCTTTCTTTCTTTCTTTCTTTCTTTCTTTCTTTCTTTCTTTCTTTCTTTCTTTCTTTCTTTCTTTCTTTCTTTCTCTTCTTTCTTTCTTTCTCCCCCATTTACGTTATTTTTTCATGCAAACTTCCAGGCCTTTTTAAACAAGCGGAAGAATTAGCCTGGCTGGGGTCCTTCAGGATCAAAACCACATACAACATCAGAAATCTGTGTTTGGATTGCCAGAACAGCTAAAAGAAGCTATAGGGGAAGAATGGGGGAAGAATGGGCAGAGGGTTAAACCTCTCCTTTTACTGTGCCCTGGCACTGGTTTAACTTGGGATTGGGGTTGCCAACAGATCTTGAGAAAACTTCTCTGTCATGAGAACATAAGAAAAGCCAATGTTGGGTCAAGCCAATGGCAGTCCAACACACTGTCACACAGTGGCCAAAAATATCAGGTGCCAACAGGAGGTCCAGCAGTGGGGCTAGGACACTAGAAGCCCTCCCACTGTTGCCCCCCCCCCCAAGCACCAAAAATACAGTGCATCACTTGCCCCAGCCTGAGAGTTCCTATCTATGCCTTGTGTCTAATAGCCTCTGATGGACTTTAATACAAGTTTAAGGAGTTGTTATTTAGCAGGTGATGCCAATTATCTCCATGCCATGAAAAGCCACATGTGCCAATTTCCATATATGAAGACTCTGTTAAAGGGACAGGGCATTTTTTTCCAGGCCTGTCGGCAGCCATTCTTAAGACACCTTACACCTTCCCTTTGCAGTTCAGTTAAATATCTGGGGAATCTGAACAAGGAATCCCAGTGTCATGGGTGGTTTGACCTTTTCTGTCTCCCTTTAAAAAAAAAGCTCAAATACAAAATAAAAAACTCTCACATCTCTCAGACTACAACTGACCTCATGACTATCAGAAAACTCATCTGCTACCACCCAATCTTGTCCCAGACAGGACAATTCTAAGAGAGAGGAGAGAGTTGCTGTATATAACAATGGACAACAAATCAAAAGTCCATGATAATGGGATTGACTTTGACCCTCTCCCTGGTATACTAACTTACTAGCCAGTATACTTACTCTGCTTCCACCCAAGGATAATATTTGAAGAGGCTCAAGAATGGATCTGGGGATTCTTGCCCTTCTCCCAGTCTCCACCTTTCTTATGAAGATGTGAAATGGTGTTCCTGCCATAACCTGTGATTGGGAGAGAGTATATTTGCATTTTGATGTTTCAGCCAGTGAAAATGTACATGAAACCCCTGGGAGGAGCAGACAGGAAGGGACTCACTGCTTCCTGTGCAAGTGGTTATGTCTCTCTATGATGTCCTTTAAGAACTGTGAGTTTCAGGAGACTCACCAGTTCTTAACAGATACTCCCTGGTGAAAATACCTCAAAGGTTTTCAGTGGGAAATGTGCTTGCTGTTGTAGGTTGATGTAAATATGAGAAAGCAATCATACCATAAGTCTAAAACCTTCTAGAGAGCTAGAACTGCTCAAAACATGAACCAATTTCCCCAGTATCACAGAGAAAGTAAGTGATAACGATAAGGACAGAAGCCTGAGAGTCCAAAACCCTTTGCTGCCATTTTTAGACAAGTTTTTCTCTGTGCATTTCCTTATTTTATTTTCCAGTGTCAAAAATCACATCAACATGGAAGTTCCATGAATGTGCTATTGTACCACTCACGTGATGTCAGTGGTCTGCTCTGAGGTAAAGGATCTTGTTCTTTGACAGTCCTTATCAAGAGAATTGCACTTTTGGGGACTGAGAATGAAGTAGAAGAAGAATAAGAAGAGTTGGTTTTATACCCTGCTCTTCACTACCCAAAGGAGCCTCAGAGTGGTTTACAATCACCTTCCCTTCCTCTCCCCATAACTGACACACTGTGAGGTAGGTGGGGCTGAGAGAGCTCCGAGAGAGCTGTGACTGACCCAGAGTCACCCAACTGGCTTCATGTGGAGGAGTAGGGAATAGAGAAGGAAATGGCAACCCACTCCAGTATCTTTGCTAAGAAAACCCTGTGGACAGTAACAAAAGGCTAAAAGATATGACGCTGGAAGATGAGCCCCTCAGGTCAGAAGGTGTCCAATATGCTACTGGGGAAGAGCAGAGGGCAAGTACAAGTAACCCCAAAAAGAGTGAAGTGGCTGGCCACACTCAGTTGTGGATGTGTCTGATGGTGAAAGGAAAGTCCGATGCTGCAAAGAACAATACTTCATAGGAAACTGGAATGTAAGATCTGTGAATCAAGGTAAGTTGGATGTGGTCAAAATGGCAAGACTGAACATCGACATCTTGGGAATCAATGAACTAAAGTGGATGGGAATGTGTGAATTTAACTCAGAAAACCAAGAATCCCATAGAAAAAATGGTGTGGCCTTTATAGTCAACAAGAGAGTGAGAAAGGCAGTAATGGGATACAATCTCAAAAATGACAGAATGATCTCAGTTCGAATCCAATTCAGCGTCACAGTAATCCAAGTCTATGCCCCAACCACTGACACAGAGGAGGCTGAAATGTACCGGTTCTATGTAGACCTGCAACACCTCCTAGAATTAACACCAAAAATGATATCCTCATCATCACAGGGGATTGGAATGCTAAAGTAGGAAGTTAAAAGGTAACCAGAATAATGGACAAGTTTGAGCTTGGAGAACAAAATGAAGCCAGGCAAAGGCTAACAGAATTTTGTCAAGAGAACATGCTGTTCATAGTGAACAGCCTCTTCCAACAGCCTAAGAGGTGATTCTACACATGGACATCACCAGATGGGCAACACCAAAATCAGATTTTGCAGTCAAAGATGGAGAAGCTCTATCCAGTTAGTAAAAACAAGACCTGGAGCTGACTGTGGCTCAGATCATGAACTACTCATTGCAAAATTCAGGTATAAACTGAAGAAAGTTGGGAAAACCACCAGGCCATTTTAGTTTGACCTAGATCACATCCCTGATGAATATACAGTGGAGGTGAAGAATAGGTTTAAGAGACTAGATTTGATAAACAGAGTGCCTGAAGAACTATGGACGAAGGTTCGTGATATTGTACAGAAGGCAGCAATCAGCACCATCCCAAAGAAAAAGAAATGCAAGAAAGCAAAGTGGCTGTCTGATGAGGCTTTACAAATAGCAGAGGAAAGAAGGAAAGCGAAAGGCAAAGGTGAAAAGGAAAGATTTACCTAACTGAGTGCAGATTTCTAGAGAACAGCAAGGAGATAGGGAGGCCTTCCTGAATGAACAATGCAAAGTAATAGAGGGAATGGGAAGGACTAGAGATCTCTTCAAGATACCTGGAGAAATCAAGGGGACATTCCATGCGAAGCAGGTCATGATAGAGGATAGAAACAGTAGGGGCCTAACAGAAGCAGAAGAGATTAGGAAGAACTATGCAAGAAGGACCTCAGTGTCCCTGACAACCATGATGGTGTGATCATTGACCTTAAGCCAGGTATCCTGGAGTGCGAAGTCAAATAGGCCTTAGAAAGCATTACTAACAACAAAGCTAGTGGAGGTGATAGTATCCCAGCTGAGCTATTCAAAGTCTTAAAAGAGGATGCTGTTAAAGTGCTGCACTCCATATGCCAGCAAATTTGGAAAACACAACAGTGGCCACAGGATTGGAAAAGGTCAGTTTACATTCCAATCCCAAAGAAGGGCAATGCCAAGGAATGTTCAAACTATCACACAGTTGCACTCATTTCACACACTAGCAAGGTCATGTTCAAGATCCTACAAGCCAGGCTTCAGCAGTACGTGGATAGAGAACTACCAGAAGTACAAGCTGGGTTTCAAAGAGGTAGAGTAACTACAGCTCAAATTGCCAACATTTGCTGGATTATGGAGGAAGCAAGGGATTACCAGAAAAACATCTTCTTCTGCTTCATTGACTACGATAAAGCCTTTGATGGGGGGATCACAACAGACTGTGGCAAGTCTTAAAAGAGATGGGAGTACCAGACCACCTTACATGTCTCCTGAGAAACCTGTATAAGTGTCAAGAAGCGACAGTTAGAACCGGATATGGAACAACTGATTGGTTTAGCATAGGAAAAGTACGATAAGGATGTATATTGTCACCCTGCTTATTTAATTTACATGCAGAGTACATCGTGCAAAATGCCAGCCTGGATGAATCACAAGCCAGAATTAAGATTGTCAGGAAAAGCATCAACAACTTCAGATATGCAGACGATTCCACTCTAATGGCAGAAAATGAAGAGGACCTAAAGAGTCTCTTGCTAATAATGAAAGAGGGTAGCACAAAAGTTTGCTTGAAACTCAACATCAAAAAAACTAAGATCATTGCATCTGGCTCCATCTCTCTTTGGCAAATAGAAGAAGTCATGGAAGCAGTGACTGACTTTATGTTCCTGGAATCCAAGAGCACTGCAGATGGTGACTGCAGCCATGAAATTAAAAGAGACATAATCCTGCTGACAAAAGTCCATATGGTCAAAGCAATGGTATTCTCAGTAGTAATGTATGGCTGTGAGACCCATTGTTATATACAGCAACCCTCAAAGGCCAGATACTGAAGCTGAAGCTCAAATACTTTGGCCACCAAATGAGAAGGGAGCACTCACTGGAGAAGACCCTGATGCTGGGAAAGATTGAAGGTAAAAGAAGAATGGGACAATGAAGGATGAGATGGTTAGATGGTGTTATCGATGCAACAAACATGAAATTAAGCAAACACCAGAGGACGATGGAAGACAGGAGGGCCTGGTGTGATGTGGTCCATGCGGTTGCGAAGAGTCGGACTACTGTGTGACAAAACAACAACAACATAAAGGGAATCAAACTTGGTTCTCCAGATTAGAGTCCACCACTCTTAACTACTATACCATACTGGCTTTAGTCACTAAAGGTTATAGGAATGTGGGTTTTTTGAACATTCCTTTGGATTCGATACAGCTTTTCTGTGTGTCAGTGAAGAGGTGGGATTTATTTAGTTATTTAAAATAAAATATTTACACTCAACCTTCACAGCAGAACATTTCTGAGGCAGCTGACAACATCATTAGAACAATAAAACAGATTGAAATAGAATAATAACCAGTGTGGTAAAATGAACAAAAGCATAGCATCATTCAAAACATCAATAAAAGGATATCAATGAAATGTTTCATTATTTCAATATTTATACCCCACTTTTCTCCCCAGTGGGAAGCACAGAGCAATGAATAGTATTGTTCTCCTCTCCTCCACCTTATCCTCAGAACAGCAACCCTATGGCATAGATCAGGCTTAGAGAGAGTGGCCAACCTAAGGTCATCCAGTAACTTTCCATAGTAGAGAAAGGTTTTGGAATCTGGGTTTTCCCAATACTAGCCCAAAACTTTAACCATTACATTATGCTTCTATAATTGAGTAGTTTAAACAGGCTGATTCATGGATCTCCTTTTAGCTTAAGATACAATGGAGAAGGGACAGTTTTATATTTCTTCTCAGCCTAAAAGCAACTCTCTCAAACTTTGGGTATAAACTCCACTGGGATGGCTGATAGGTGGCGGATCATCATGGTTTGCAGCAATTATTAGGTGATGTTATTTAACTGTATGCCTCAAATGCTCCAGCTGCCCATTTTCACTCATTAAACCTTCATTAAACGGACAGGACACCTCCCCCCAACCAGCAGCCTTGCTCTTCAGTATTCTGTTTCCAACGTTGACAGTGATATGTCCATAGGTCCTAAAATGCAGAGTGTGAACAATGGCCTAATCCTGCTGTTAGTGCCCAACTTCTGGTATTTACTAATGAAGTTTCTGAGTTTCAGCACAGGTGTGTGTGTGCACGCACACCTTGGAAACAACCCAAGTTTTCTACAATCTAAGCCAAAATTCATTTCAAAGATGTCTTGGCTTGTAAACAAGTCCCCCTATTTCATGCTGATCCCTATGAACAGTTCTTTTGCACCAGACTGGTTTGGCTTTTGGTTAAGTCCCCAAATAAAGGTCACCCAAAGAATGCACCAATGTCAATTGCTATTTCTCTTTAAAAAAAAAAAAATAGGAACCTGTAGTGAAGCTGACAAATGGAAATTGACAGGGTGAGTAAAATGTATAAATTTTACCAGCGGTCCCTGACAGGCTGACAACCTAACTAGTTGTTTACTGCATTTCTGGAGTAATTAAGGTACCACAGGATGCTGTTTCTTGCCACAGCCAAGAAATTTGCAGAGAAGGAAAAACACGGCTCCTTTCAAAAACCAAATAATGACTCGGTATCATGCAGCAAGCACACAGTTTGAAGCAGACAGTTCACTGTGTAAAAATAACAGCAGTATTCTTAAAAGTTAACAAAGAGTGTGCAACCGAGGGCAGAGAGGCATAGACTAAGAGCTGTTTTCACTGAGGGTTTAAAAGTTGCTTTAAATGCTCACCTGCAAGGGTTTGGTAATGCCACTCCCACTCCAGATGTTATGCATTATGTTTAATTGCCACTGTAGTTAGCCTGGGCAGCGACATTCCCTGGTTTTCTTACCCATTGTGGCCAGGTCTTGGCTGCCACAGAGGTGCCTTGAAAGGGAGAAGGGGCAAACCATATGAAGCCAGTGGGTGAACCCAGACACATATATATCTGTGATGATAATGCTGGCAGGGAGCTGGTATTGCACTTTAGGTGAAGCTAAGGTTGGCTACTGGCTGGGTGGGGAGGGGGAGTTTGTTACTTTAATAGCCCTGGCCTGGATAGCCCGGGCTAGCCTGATCTCAGAAGCTAACTGGGGTTGGCCCTGCAAGTATTTGGATAGGAGACCTCCACGGAATACCAGGGTCCTGATGCTGAGGCAGGCATCGCTGAATGTCCCTTGCCTTGAAACCCCCCTGGGGTCTCCATAAGTCAGCTGTGACTGGATGGCACTTTCTACCACCACCCTTTAACAAGTAGGAGCAGGCATTTGAAGATTTTCATCACTTAATAATTGCTGCAGACCAACCTGATATTAAAAGGGAAAGCTAGAGGGACCAGTTTAAAAGCTGGCAACAGTAGATGAAGCAAATTGACTCAAAGGGGACACACACAAAAATCCATGAAGATTGAAATTTAAATTAAATGTACCTTTTAGTATGGCTGTGATTTAAAACAAACAAACAAACAGATGGATGTTCTTTGAAACGGCTTTGGCTTCATTCTCTCTTATGCACTTGCATCTTTTCCCCTCTGTAACAATTAGTGCACATTATTAGAAGCCCCTATTTTCTGGGGGCTGCGATAAACTCTTCCAATGGCCACTGGCCTGGGATTCCATCTTATATTATTGTTCTGTAGGGTCACGATCATACTTGACACTTCACATTCAAGTGAAAGTGTTCTTGTCTAAAATAACCTACTGAGTCACTCTGCTGTTATCAGGCATGGCATTTTAGATAACAGAGACTATTTCCGAGGAGAGGAGTACAACCTTTTAGATGTTATAGACCATTTAAAAACTAACTCCAAAAGGAGAGTATAGAACTAGACTTTGTCAAGACTGTTTCTTAATGACGGGTGAGGGAGTGCGTTTTGCAGGGAGTTTTTCACAGCTATCTGTCTGAGAACCGAACTACTGCATTTTAGCATTCCATTTCTAAAAAGTGGGGTCTGCATTGATGTAGCAGTTAGTGTGTCTAGAGTTGGGAAGATACAAATTCAAATTCCCACCAATCCATGACATTTACTGGTTGACCTTGGACCAGCCTCTCTCAACTGAGCCACCTCATTGGCTTGTTATAAGGGAAAATGGAGGAAGGGAAACCTATGTATGCTAGCATCTCTGTGGAGGAAGGGCAGGATAAAATGTAATAAATAAAAAGTGTCATCATACAAAAAATGAGTTTCTTACAAGGCAATTTGTACTTAGCTTGTCTTTTCAAAATGCATAGGAGCAGAAAGACAATTCCTTTTCCACTGGACTCAAACTTTCTTCAATTCCTTTTAAAGCCAGTCATTCCAAGGGGAGTATTTCATATGGGTGACCTTTTCTAAGTCTCTCTCCCCCCCCCTTTGTAAATGCCATCAAGCCACTTTCAACTTACAATGACCCTATGAATTAATGACCTCCAAAACATCCAGTCATTAACAGCCTCGTCTGGGTCTTGCAAACTGAGGGCTGTGGCTTCCCTAATTAAGTCAATCCATTTCATTTTGGGTCTTCCCCTTTTCCTGCTGCCTCCAACTTTTCCTAGCATTATTATCTTTTCCAATGAGCCTTTTAAGTTGGAGGAATGATATTTCAGGTGGCATAATTATATGCTGTGCCCATAGAAAGCCCCACATTCAATATCTGGTGGCCTCAGTCAAAGGACTGTTTTCTGCAGTTAATTTTAGTTTTACAATTTTTACAAAACTAAACAAAAATCCAGTGACACCTTAAAGACTACCAGCATTTACTCCTGCATAAGATTTGTTGAGTCATTGCTCACTTCATCAAAGGTATGAAGTGTACATACATAGCAGACATTTTAACACTGAACCATCCAAAGAGCGTTTAGTCCATTCCAACCGGGTAAGGACCTCTCCCAGCTGTTGGTAGATGGGCAGAGTAGAACTTCAAGGGAAGCGCAGGGTGAGACATGCTCAACAGGTCCAATTAGAGCAGTACAGAGGTTTGGTAAAGGCATAGCTGATCTAATTAACATCTGTAATAGGTGGGTCATACAGAACAATTAGTACCTATAGGGAGTGGTGAAAACCAAGCCCTTGTTCAAACCTGATAGAACTACAGTGTTGAAACTCTTGATGAATCTAAATACGGCATTTTCACCTTTGGGGTTTTTTTTATAGTTCACTCAACCTTCCAGGTAGCGATTAGAGCTCTGCCAAAATTACAGCTGATCTGTGGAAATCAGTTCCCCTGGAGATAATTTCAGAGGGTTGCTGTGTCGGTCTGCAGAAGAACAGCTAGATTCAGGTCCAGCAGCACCTTAGAGACCAATGAGATTTTCAGGCTATGGGCTTTCAAGAGTCAAAGCTCCCTTCATTGGTAGCTGACGAAGGGAACTTTGACTCTTAAAAGCTCACACCCTGAAGACCTTGTTGGTCTCTAAGGAGCTACTGAACTTGGATCTAGTAATTCTAGTAAGAAGGAAATGACTGCTTTGGAGGATCGACAGTATGGATTATACCTTGCTGAGGTCCTCCCCAACCCCTGTTCTACCCTGGCTCCACTCCCAAATATCCATGAATTTCCCAGTCCAGAGCTGGCAATCCTACTTATCTCAGGTCTGTAAAAGCAATTACTTAAAAAAAGATGCTTCCGCCGCCGCTGCTGCTACACTTTCTTTTCAAACAGTGCCCCAGGGCCTACTCCAATACCGTAGCCCTCTGCCCATCTGACTCTCAGTACCAGGTAAAATCCCAAAGGAGAAATAGCTCCATATTTAGTGCATGGCAGAAAACAATTGCCTTCTTGCCTTCTTTTCAAAGTTTCATATACAACTTGATTGCACCAACTGGTTTCTTGGGATAGACCATAAATAAATAGGCACATTCTGTCTGGAGTCAACATGCAGTGATTTTAATTCTCTTTATTGAATCATTCTTTATTTGGAATACCCATTTGTGATGCGCAAACATTCCTTGCTCTACTTGGAACTGGGCTTGACAAACAGGTCTGAACCTTATTCTAAAGGAAGGGATTTTTAAATGCTTCCCCTCTCCCTAGAGAACTTGTCCTGTTGCCCCTTGTCACTTGCAAGAACAGGGAGGGAGATCTAATAGGGACCTTCCCTAGTGGTCAGGTTGGTGGGACACAACAGACCCCAAGATATGTGGTTCACCCTGGGTGCCTGGGTCTATTCACTGTGGGAAAACTGTGTTTAATATCAGGTCTTGTGTAAGGGCCTACATGTTGATGCTAAGGGACAAGTAACAGCTCCAATACTGGATTGCCCAGGCTAGCCTGAAGCTAAGCAGGGTCAGCCTTGGCTATTATTTGGATGGGCAACCTCCATGGAAGACCAGAGTCGTGACGCAGACGCAGGCAATGGCAAATCACCTCTAAAAAGTCTCTTGCCTTAAAAACAAGTTTAGCTTGCCACCTAGTGATGCATAATGCTAAAAGAGCTAGAACTTCTGGTTGCCAGACAGTCTTAGGATCTCCTGGCTAAACCACACACACTGCCATACAATAATTATTAATTATTATTTAGCAGCTCCAAAGGGCCATTTCAGGTTGGGAACATGGCATAGAAAGGAAGGTGTTACCCCATTCCTTCTTCGCATCATGGATCCAATTTGAATTGAGCCCTTGTGTGTGAGCTTCATGATATCATGCATGTTTTGGCCCTTAAAGTTCCTGATGTGTACGGCACAAACATTCCAAAGCTCTAACCTAGAAGCATGTTGTGAGGTAAATAACTCTCTGGGGTATGGTGGCTGGTTTGGATTAAAGCAGAACATTTTGATCTGGGCAAATTTGTGTTCTAAACCAACACTAATTTTAGCCACATTGCTATTAGCTGCGTGTTTTGTATTCTGATCTGATATTAAAAGCTGCATTGACTAAGGTGCTAGGAAAAGTTGAAGACAGTAGGACAAGAGGAGGACCCAGCATGAGGTGGATTGTCTCAATAAAGAAAGCCACAGCATTCTGTTTGCAAGACCTGAGCAAGGCTGGGAATGATAGGTACGATATTTTGGAGGTCATTAATTCATAGGGTCAGCGTAAGTCAGTAGCAACTTGATGAAGGTGCATGCACACACACACATTGACTAAAGAGTATCTTTAAGATCACATTTGCCTGGAAAATATATATATATGCAAGAGACCCATGCAAGTATTTTTACAGATTTTTTATTATGGATTGTATTTCTGGCAGTTGGGGTGGGCTGTCCCTCAAACTTCTGGTGGTCCATTGCCCTGGAGGTCCACTGGTGACCAGGAGTAAGCTGAGGAATAGAAGGGCCCATATCCATTACCATTGTCAAGGGAAACTCTGGTCTGAGCCAAGTAAAACCACAGCAGTGCCACCGTCAGTGTTCCTGCTGAATTGTGCTAGTGTGCACTGGCACACAATTTTTTAGCCCTTAGCACACAGATTTTTGGCTCAGTGAAGGGTGATGAAATTCCAGAAGGAAGCAGAAGCTGCCGTCCAGAGCACACCAGTACCCTCATGGATGGCACTTCTGCACATGCTCTGAAACCACTTCCTTTCCTCCCTCACCAGCATGATGGAGGGGAGGAGGCAGCAGCTTGGTGGGGGCTGCTTTGAGCTCTCAGTCAATGGCCAGCCATGTTTCCCTTGGCCACCTGTAGTGATTGCCTTCTCCCCGCCCCCAGTGATGAAGGTGGAGGAAAGTCACATGGTGGTGTATTTCAGTTTGTATCCTTCTGTGAGCCTAGGGGGTGGGGTGGGAGGCATCAGTGCCTGGTTCCCCTGGAAAAGATACTGTGGCCCTGGGGAGGAGGAATGAAGACAGCGTGAGCACCCTCTGTCTCCTTGTGCAGAGAGGATGAGCCCACATGGACCTCGGGGGTGGGGAGGAGAGAAAGAAGAGGGGGAGAGAACGGGCACTTGTGGCCCAATCCTCAGTGCATCTGTTTATGAGTAAGCCTTGCAGTGCTCCTGAAGATTAGCTTCCAAGGCAGCATGTTTTGCCAAAGGCAGCTTTGTGCTGAGCAAAGGACATCAAGGCTGCACAGGGCTTGCAACAGGTTTTTCGCTTGTCACTCCCCCTCGTTCGGGCATGAGCAGCCAGTGTGATCTGGAGTGAAAAGGGCTGGAGCTCTAGCCTGACTTCCTGCACCCCTAGAACCAGAATGGCATAGGAGGAGGGGAGTGGTGGTTTGACCTGGCCAGAAAAGGCATTGGAAGTCGGGAAAGAAGCAAGGGTGGAGAAACTGGGCGGGAGAAATTACGCGAGCTTAAGGTTTCCTGTATTGTAACTATTGTGCCTTTGAATAGAAGTTGCTTTATAAAGTCATACATTTAAAGACAGGGCCAGTTCTTCAAGATGCGTGAGGTGGTGGTGGAGGCAGGAAGGAGAAAGAAAGTACTTACTTGCGAAGGGAGAAATGAGGACGTCTGAGTATTGTATCATAAATGTAATTCAAAATAAATGGGCTAGAAAGGCAAAGATATTTATCTTGGGGCTACAAAGCATCCTGGCTGAAGTCAGAAACTTCTCTCCACTTTGAAAACAGGTGAACAAAATCCTGATTAAGTTTTGCCTTCTGGCTTTAAAAAATCAGTTTGTTTCCCCAGAAAAATGGATGAGAAAAGTGCTTCTGCAAGTCTTAAGATCCCTCTTGCTTTCCCCAAACTCTCAGTGCCTCCTCTCCCTGCCCCATTCCCCTTTTGAGGGTTCCCTTCTGTAGCTGTGGTGATGGAAATTACATCAAGTCACAGCTGACTTATGGTGAGCCAAAGCAAGAGGACAGAGAGATTGTTTCATTTAGGCCACTGAACGAAGTAAGGAGGCTCTCTAAACACTTCGCTGGAAGTGTCTCAGTTAAAAATTATGACATTTTAATTGAATATTGCAAAGAGCAAGTAGAAGAAGTTAATAACAAGGTGGCATTATTTTTCCTTTCTGATGTTCTCAGTGATTTAGCAGAACTTTTTCAAAATTCTTTAGAAGAGCTCTTTGACCACCATGGAAGAATTTCAATTATGGTAATAATCTTCTAGAAAGCTAATTTACATGATAGTCAAAGGTAGGCTTACTAACAACTTTAATGTTAGTAGTTCTTTTGGCTCACAAAGTAGAATTTTTGCCCACAACACTCCACAGCTTAGAGGGAACATTGGCCACCACCAAGGGGGCACTTAGCTTCTTTCAGGACTGTTTTAAAGTCCCAGACTGCTGCTGGACAGGAATCAAGAAACCTCAATTTCTAACAGCTCAGTTTTTTTTAAAAAAAGTAGTCAGCCTTTATCAGACTATATTAGCAACTGTTCACAATATAGTGCAGTAGTGCAAACATGCAAAGACTTCCAGGGGACATCTCATTTCTGTTCCCCTGCTATTTCCTCTTTTCCTTCCCTGAAAGACCCTATAGGTGCTCCCCTTTTCCTGCTTCCTTCTCTCCCTCCCACCCACCAGCCCACCTGCCTTTATCTGCTCTACTGACTTCAGCTTACCCTCCTTCCCTCCCTTTGGCAGCCTCTCTCTAGGAAAACTTTGGCCCAGTTATGCAGTGCTGTCTGAGCAGGGCCGAATTGCATGGTAGGGAACATGCAGAGATGTGGGGGGTACCTCACTTTCCCCATATCCTGTCTCCACTTTTCCTTTCGCTGTCAGTGCCATATCCTCACATTTCCCTGCCTCCTTCTCTCCTTCCCATCTACTAACCAACCTGTTTTCTGCTCACCCTTCAGCTATATTTATTATTTGTTTACTTCATTTATATCCAACTTTTCTCCACAACTTTCATCATTCCCCTCTCCTCCATATTATCCTCACATCAGTGCTGTGAGGTAGGTTAGACTGAGAGTGTATGGTTGGCCCAAAGTCGCCCAGTGAACTTCCACAGTAGACTGAGGATTCAGACCTGAGTCTCCCATATCCTACTCTGAATCTCTAATTACTACACCACACTTTGTGGGATGGCTGTTGTTCAACAGTAGCAAGCAGCCAGGCCTAGGTGAACCATGCAAGTCATGGTAAAAAGTTAATAGTGGTTGTTGGTGAACCTGGCCCTGAGGTTTCCTACCTCAAAGGCCAAAATATCCCTGAAAAGGGCCCTGCCCCTTGCCTTTTGTTGGCAAAAAACCAACCCTTGAAGGTAGGCAGTGCTGTTGTGGGTGCCTAGCAGTGGCCACTTAGAGGGCATTTGTTTCTTAAAGCTACAGATGCTGATTCCATTATTTTACTTTTTTAATATCAGAATTTTCTGCAAACGTATATATATATATATATATATATATATTCCTTATCTTGGTGAAAACTTGGCAAAATAGTGCTTAGATTATTAAATGCCCAGTGCATGTGAAATGGAAGCCTGAGGAGGCCATGTTAAATTTTGAGGATATTTTGTCTGGGCTCCAAAATAGGCCAAAATGTTGACACCTCCGAGCCAACATCTGCACCTTGTCTGAACCCAGACCACCTCTAAAATAGAGAAAACAGTAATAGTGCCAAACTTACAAGCTTTGAGAATTGAAATAACATAGTTTGTCGCAAAGGAGAACATAAAATATAAGAAAATTACTGTTGTGCTAATAATCTTGTGAAGCAGGGTGTATTAGCTTGTATCCTGCCTCTCAGTTCAGCAAAGTTTCAAGCCTTCCTCCAGCCTGCTTCCGATATAATTACTTGTTCTTCCTGTAGGAGAGCCACGTGCTTCAGAGGAAGGTGCCTTGGGCTGGAGGAAGGCTTCAAACTTTGCTGAACAAAATGGTTGGGATAATGGTTTGCCTACCATTTTGCGGCATGTGCTCATTAAATAAGGGACCATCTTGAATGAATGAACTCTTGTTCTCAGTCACATTTATGACTGTGATAAATCTGTACAAGTTTCCTTTCTGAGAAAATGTGGGAAGCATCTCTTGAAAAAACAGATCAACTTTTTTGTTTTCATGGAGGTCACAGCCCTTGCACCTTGAGTTAAGCCATACTGTCCCAACATATGCAGACTGAAGAAGTTAGGTGTGCATCCATCGTGTGCTACACATTATAGGTATACTGAGTACATGTTATCAAGCTGTATACTGTAGTCACTAAAAAGTAACATTTGAATCTGCTGCATACAGTGCATATTCTCATGGTATGGAACAGTGTTTGTGCAATTTAATATAATAGATAGTTAAAAGATTAGTGTTAGGACAAACAAAATAGGAGTCTGAACAAAGTTTAAGTCTGTTACATGTACTCACTAAAAATGATGTTACTCGGAATGATGTAAATATTATTGCAAGTTTCTAAATTGTATTGTACTATAATAACCACTGGAGGGCACTAGAGTACCAGTAATATTGTTCAGAAGTCCTATTTCCTGTTTGATCCTAGGCAGGATGTAATTCATTGTTACCTGCATTTCATAACACTTGCTTCAGTTTTTCCACTGTAGAAGCATTATCACCTTTGTGGTACCCCAGAGGATAATTCTCTCACTTAGTGTCTATAGTACCTATAAGTTCAATGGCAAGAATTTCTGTGCCATTAAGCACTGCAAAAACATAAGAGGAGAGACACAACATTTCTACAGCTGTAGCAAAACCTTCTCAGACTAGCATTTGGGGACACTCAAACACCCACCAGTTTGGTTCACACCCTGTTTTCAGGTTGTGAACATGGAGCCGGTTTTTCAGTGATCAGTTCAACTGTTTCATTGATCTGTTCATGGCTGTTCAACAGGTTGCTTCACTATATTCAGTCCTAGCAGTGCAGTATGGTTCGATTGCCTTTTCTTGCAGCTGTGGTTGCCCTTTCCTCTGGCATGCCACTACATGTCCCCCCCCTTCCTAAAAATCCATAACTGCAATTGCACTGTTACATAAATACTAACAATCTGTTGCCAAAATCACTGAAATATCAGCTTTCATTAGGGGGAAAAGTCTTCATCCCCTCCTGCTGTGGAGTTATAAGGGGAAATGTTCTGTCTGCACCTTTCCCCTTACAACTGCACAACAGCAAGAGCTAATGATTTACTTCTGTTGTTAAATGAACTCTGGGACTTCGGAGATTGTGGCAATGGTTTGTGTGAATGTTAGTTCACAATAGTGCACTAGCAATTACCAATTTCAATACTTAAAAATCCTTCTAGTGGCAAAGTGGATAAGAATATAATGCAGGGGGAAAGTGGCTGGCTCTGTGGATGTAGCCCCAGAGAGTTAAAACAGTTGCAAATTATATGAATCAGTCATAAATAAATACTTTTTTGTGTTTGTCTAAGAAGTCCCTAATTAACGACTGCTGATCTGTTTCAGTCAACAGTGTTTTGATGCATTCTCAGATTTGTGGGGGGACAAAATGATGCAAACCTGTTTGGCAGGCATTCAAGGCTGCTTGGCATGAATCGAACCGACTGTGTGATCAGGTGACATCTGCTCAAACCTTTGAACATGGTGTGTTCAACTGTCAAACACGTTGATGAACTATTTGTGGCATCTCTATTTGCATTCTAGATCAACATTAAGGGAACAAGATTCAGATATTCTTAATATACACAGGGAAGTTTCAGTTGCCACTTAAAGAACTAAAGTATACATTTTGACCATGTCAGCAACTGATCAGGCAAAGTGAGAAACAGGCACCATGATTGGTAACATATTTATAATGTGTGTGTGTGTGTGTGTGTGTTTAAGGAGTATACCACTGGCTGTATTATGCCATTTTATCTATTTATTCAATGATAATCTGATTTAGATTTGGCATGAAGTAATTATATTTCTCTGTGAACTTCATGTGAGCCAGTTATGAAATACAAGTTTACCTCCCCCTCATTTTAAAATGCACACTGCAGAATCTTGGTACATACAGTATGCCTGAAAAAAAAATGCAGTCATGTTGTGTTGTTTTTTTAAGTGATTTCTGAATGGAAGAATATGTGGAAGTCAGTGACAAATGCTGGCTTCTGAAGCCCACAGAAGCAGCTTGCTTGAGTTTATAGTCCCACTAGGAGTAAGGCCCGTTGTGGAAATAAATACAACAGGCTCTAGAAAGAGGCTCTGGGAGAGTGCCCTGGCTTTGGGCACACAGTGTGAATTTGCTGTGGTGACCTCAGCAGGGTATAATGACAGAGACCACCATTTTCTCCAGAGGAACTGATCTCTGCTACCTGAAGAGCAGTTGTAGTTTTGAGTGATCTCCAGCCCTCACCTGGAGATTGGCAACAATTGTTACCCAGGAGGAAATGGCTGGTTTGGAGGGTGGAATCTATGGCATTCTACCTGCCTGAGGTCCAACCCCTCCTCAAACCCCACCCTCTCCAGGTTCACCCCTCAAATCCCCAGGAATTTGCCAACCTGGAGATGGCAACTCCATCTCCTTCCCAGCTAACCATCAACCTATTGTTATCTTCCCCTCTGACTTCAGCTGACTTCTGCCCTCTCTCCTGCAGAACAGTTGTAATTCTGAGTGGTCTCCAGCCCTCACCTGGAGATTGGCAACAATGGTTCCCCATGAGGGACTGGCTGGTTTGGAGGGTGGAGTCTATGGTATTGTACGTCTGAGACCCCACCCCTCCTCAAACCTCACCATCTCCAGGCTCTACCCCTCAAATCTCCAGAAATTTCCCAACCTGGAATTGGCAACCCTATCTCCCTCCCAGCCAATTGTCAACCTACCGTTATCTGCCCCCTGACTTCAGCTTTCCATCTCCTCCCCCCTCCCTCCTGGAGAGCAGTTGTAATTCTGATTGATCTCCAGCCCCCACCTGGAGATTGGCAACAATGGTTCCCCAGGATGGAATGGCTAGTTTGATGGGTGGAGTCTATGGCATTGTACCTGTCTGAGGTACCACCCCTCCTGAAACCTCACACGCTTCAGGCTACATCCCTCAAATCTCCAGGAATTTCCCATCTGGAGTTGGCAACCCTATCAGGACTGGCCCCAATGAGTTTTCTCTCAAAGGCCAAAACAGGTGACAGGACCAAGCTTGGTTGCCTACCAACAGGCACTGAGGGGAAAGTAGGGTTGCCAGCTCTAAGTAGGGAAATTCCTGGAGATTGAGGGGGTGGATCCTGTGGAGGGCAGCATTGGGGGGGGCGGAAGGACTCAGCAGGGTATTATGCCATAGGGTCTACCCTCCACAGCCATTTTCTCCAGGGGAACTGATCTTGGTCATCTGGAGATAAATTGTAACAGCAGGAGATCTCCAGGTCCCACCTGGAGATTGGCAACCCTAGGGGAAAGACAGCTGCACAGCAGGGGGTGGAAGAGAATGGTTTGATGGCCACTGGGCCAAGATTGGCAACAATAGTTCCCCAGGAGAAAATGGTTTTCCCCAGGAAAATGGTCCACCCCTCAAATCTCCAGGAATTTCCATACCTATAGTTGGCAACTTTATCTCATCCCCTCTGAGCAGCCTCTTCCTAGGCAAAATTCTGTTTTTCTCATTAGCAGGGAGCAAAGCAGTTTACTTCATTCTTTTCGGCTTTGTGATCTGTACAGCAACCCTGTAAGGCAGGTTAGGCAGAAAGTCTCCGGCTGGTCCGAAATCACCCAGGCAGTTTCCATAGGGATGCTCCTGCTGAACAGGAGCAAGCAGCCAGGCCTAGGGTTGCCATTGCCAACAAAGACAAATTGATGCAAAGCAGGATGGGAAAGTCTCCATATCTCTATTTTGCCTTCAGTTGTTTTTGATGCCAGCAGAGTGAGAAAATGCCAGAGGCTCTGGGTGGGTGCCCCATGATAAATGCACCAAACAATTCCTAAAGATTTTCCACTGTGTCGATAAATCATTTTCTACACTCACAGTGTCCCCTGCCAGAATTAGTGCCAGAGCTTTTTTTGCCTTGTAGTATTCTGCTTGTGGTGTGACCTGTCTTTTTTGTGGTGTGGCATGGTTGTGTTATTGGGTTTGTTTCTTTTGAAGGGGAAGTGTCGTGAGCGAGGACATATTTCACCTCAGAATACAACAGGTTGCATAAACAACTGACAATTCCAACTGTCTTGCGGGTGGGGGAGTTTGAGGTACAAAATGAAGTGAAATCCAATCTGCTTCCGTATGCAAATGAGCTTGAAATGCTGGCCCAATCAGAGAAGAGTGGTCTAGGCTGCAGTGGGTGGGAGAGAACTCAGGCAATGCAGCTAGTGGATAGGGACAGATTCTGAGCAACATACCAGGGAGCGAATTGATTTTGCCAAGCATAGAATCTTGCCAGACCACTACCCTTTTATTTAACAGGACAGGATTGTCTCCTTATCGGCTGCTGTGGAGGATACCTTGGTACCTGAACTGAAGCCTGGGTGTATTCTGCCATTCGTTTTTACATGGCTGAGCTAAAGGACTGTGTAGGGAAATGAACTGGTAGTTAAGGAGTTAAGTCTGTAGTTCCATTTGCTCTAAACCAAGGAGTGGATCTCACCCATGCTTCCTTCACTGAGGTAATGCTCAAACTCGCCCACAGGGGAACTAAGAGCAAACAACCCAAACAAGCTTGATGTTGAGAGCTGCTCCCTCCCTTGATTCCAGAGGGGAAGCTGCTCAGTTTGAGGAATGAGCAGCCATGTTCAGTGACCCTTGAAAGGTGGCCAGGGCACACTTTGCCTACTGACTCAGCCTAAGGCTTCTCCAGCAGGATGGAAGCTCAATCTTCTACAATGTTTACTCAAAAGTAAATCCCACTTTACTCAGTGGATGGCAACGTGCTATCAGGTATTTGCTCTGCCCTTCCTCCCAAGAGCTCAGGGCTGCATGGTCCTCCTGTCCTCTGTGAAGTAAGTCAGACTGATACAGAGTGACGGCGGCCCAAGGTCACCTGACAAACTGCATGACTGAGCAGGGATTTGAACTCAGGTCTCCCTTGTCCAAACGAAACACCTTAACTACTATATAATACTATCCCTTTACCCAGCAACTCATTGTAGGTGTTCAGCCGCATTAATCCAGTTCAGAATTCTCCAGGCACTTTTGTGGCATTTTGTAGCAGATGCAGCTGTACATCTGAACATGTACATGAGCTATATTTATTCAAGAACGTTAACCGTACTTGATTACCCAGCAACAGATATTCATTATTGTTTGTTAAATGGCAATTCATTAAACGTTTCAGCTCTTTTGTTGCTTAGAGGTATTTTTTTCTCCTTTCAGAATCAGAACAAGCATCTCTTAAGAGGTTAATGAAAGGAAATTAAGCTTGGCCCTTCAGAAACATCGCATTTTAGCATTAGGTGCATGGAAATGTGCGAAGGTGATTACAGAGAGATGTATGGTTTTTTGTTGTTCAAGTAGTCATTAAAAAAGCCCAGCACTGATAGCATACGGCATGAGACAGATGTAATAATTCTAAAAATAGTTCAGCTGAAATACTGCTGCTTAAAGTGTTTGGTGTTAGTATTAGTAATAGCAAATAAATTTAGGTATAGGCTAATACAGAGGGAGGAATCAGAAAGACAGGCCTAGGCTATGTTGGAAATGCTATCTGAGAAAAACTAGAGGTTAGTGAAGAGCCCAGGGTTTCTTCTAAGCAGTTCATGAATCTCTAAGCAGTTCATGAAAGAACTAAAATGTGGACTTGTGGATCTCCCGACAAAAATATGTAATCTTTCATTAAAATCTGCCTCCGTTCCTAAGGACTGGAAGGTAGCTAATGTCATCCCCATCTTTAAAAAGGGTTCTAGAGGAGATCCAGGAAATTACAGGCCAGTCAGTCTGACGTCAATACCAGGTAAGTTGGTGAAAGCTGTTATTAAGGACAGAATTCGTATGCACATTTATGAACAAAAACTACTGAGGAAGACTCAGCATGGGTTCTGTAAGGGAAGATCTTGTCTCACTAAGCCATTAATGTTCTTTGAGGGATGAACAAACATGTGGACAAGGGGGACTCAATAGATGTTGTTTATCTTAAATTTCAGAAAGCTTTTGATAAAGTTCCTTATCAAAGATTCCTAAGTAAGCTCAACAGTAATGGGATAAAAGGACAAGTCCTCTTGTGGATCAAAACCTGGCTAATTAATAGGAAACAGAGAGTGAGCATAAATGGGCAATTTTCGCAGTGGAGGGTGGTAAGCAGTGGGGTAACCCAAGGATCAGTACTGGGTCTGATGCTTCTTAACTTGTTCATTAATGATTTGGAGTTGGGAGTAAGCAGTGACGTGGCAAAATTTGCGGATGACACAAAATTGTTCAGGGTGGAAAGAACCAGGGAGGATTGTGAGGCACTGCAAAGGGATCTGTCAAGGATGGGTGAGTGGGCGTCAACGTGGCAAATGGGGTTCAATGTAGCCAAGTGCAAAGTGATGCACATTCGGGCCAAAAATTCTAACTATAAATACATGTTGATGGGGTCCAAACTGGCAGAGGCTGACCAAGAGGGAGATCTTGGAGTCATAGTAGGTAACTCACTGAACATGTTGAGACAGTGTGTGACTGCAATAAAAAAGGCCACTGCTATGCTTGGGATTATTAGGAAGGGAATTGAAAACAGATCAGCCAGTATCATAATACCCCTGTATAAATTGATGGTGCAACCTCATTTGGAATAGTGTGTGCAATCCTGGTCACCAGTCCTCAGAAAGAATATTAAAACATTGGAAAAAGTGCAGTAAAGGACAACTAGAATGATAAAAGGGATGGAACACTTTCCCTATGAAGAAAGCTTAAGGTGCTTGGGGCTCTTTAGCTTGGAGAAATGATGAGTGAGGGGTGACATGATTGAGGTTTATAAGATAATGCACGGGATACAGCAGGAAGAGAAAGAAGTACTTTTCTCCCTTTCTCACAATACTAGAACTTGTGGGCACTCAATGAAATTGCTGAGCAGTCGGTTTAGAATGGATAAAAGGAAGTACATCTTCACCCAAAGAGTGATTAACACATGGAATTCCCTGCCACAGGAGGTGGTGGTGGCTACAAGCATGGGCGGCTTCAAGAGGGAATTGGATAAACATATGGAGCAGAAGTCCATCAGTGGCTATTAGCCACAAAGTATAGATAGGAACTCTCAGTCTGGGGCAAGTGATGCACTGTATTGTTGGTGCTTAGGGGGGCAACAGTGGGAGGGTTTCTAGTGTCCTGGCCCCACTGGTGGACCTCCTGATGGCACCTGGTCTTTTTGGCCACTGTGACAGAGTGTTAGACTGGATGGGCCATTGGCCTGATCCAACATTGGCTTCTCCTATCTTCTTATGTTCTTACATTCTCATTCCCACATTGGATCTGGCCTTACAATAGGGTTTCCAGCCCCTGGGTGGGAGCAGGGGATCCCCTGATTTCATGGGCTCCTGCCTCACCTGCAACAGCCCTGGCGCAGTATCCCCAAAGTGATGACATCACATGAAAGTGACATCATCACGCCAGAGGCATCACACAGTGACGCTCTGGTATTTTGCCCAAAATATTAGAGTGTTGCAGTGGATGCCTCCGGTGTGATGAAGCCACTTCCATGTGATGTCATCACACTGGAAACATTGCAAACAGTGACATCACGCCATCCCCACTCCCGGAAAGCTCCCTCCCAAACCCCCACTGGCAAGAGGTAAGCACTTGGCAACCCTACCTTACAAGGATTTGTAAGTGCTTTCTGGCCACCTCCTTGCACATTCCTAATAACCTGTGCAAGAACAGATTAATGTTCAAACTGTGCTCTACAGAACCTTTGGATTCCTCAAAAGTTTATCAGGGGTTCTTCTGTGCAGACATCAGTAGCAGTAGGTCAGCTTCCCCTAAAAAATGAGGAAGATGTCTCCTCTCTTGGTGTAGCTGTTTTGATCCTGCCACAGTAACTTTGAGATGAGAGTGAGCTTTACGTGGGGCTGCTGTTGAACAGACAGTGGAAACTGCATTTGGAGAATCTGCCAATTTCTTGGCATTCATGGACAAACTACCATGCACACATAATGCCTGCACTTCAAGCTCCACTAGATACCTTTAAAGAATACGTTTCTGGGTGTTTTAACTTCCTTCACAGTCAGACTTTGAAGGGCCACCTCTCCCAATATCAACCCATGTGTCCCCACACTCCTCTTATCAAAGCCTCCTTGCCATCCCCTCATGTTGATCTATGTGGACTGCCACTGTCCAAAAATTTTTCAGTAGCAGTGCCGGCTCTATGGAGTAGCTTGCCAGAAGCCAGTGTTTTGGCCCAATTCTCCTGGCGTTCAGGGGAAAAGCTGTAAATTGGAGTTCTTCCAGGAGATTTTTAATGGGGCTGTTTTTGCTAAGATTATTAAGGCTGCTTGTGTACCTGACAGGAAGGTCACTTATTGGGGGGGTTATTAATTTCTCTATTTTTAGCAATGTGCTGGGTAAGTTTTGGTCAGTTTTTATTGCCGGTAGTCCGGAGTTTTGTAACCTGCCTTGGGGCCCTGCTGGGAGAAGGGTAGTCACAGTGGAGTGCTGCAGGGGTTCATGGATGTACTTTGATTTTTCAGCTGCAATGCCAGTTTTACCCAGGGTTACTGAGGGTGAATGCAGTGTGCACCCTAACACATCCTCTGCACTGTACAGGGTTTCCATGGCAGGCAGCCAGCATGGTGTAATGGTAAAGAACAGTGGCCTCTAATTTGGAGAACTGGATTTAACTCCCCTCTCCTCCACATGAAGGTTACTTGCAAGGTGACCTTGGGCCAGTCACAGTTTTCTCAGAACTCTTTCATCCCCTCTTACCTCACAAGGTGACTGTTGTGGGGAGAGGAGGGGAAAGGCAAGTGTAGGCCACTTTGAGACTGCCTAGGGTAGAGAAAAATGGGATATAAAAACCAACTCTTCTTCTCAGCTGACAAATTGATGCAGAAAGTATGAAAATCACTGTGTTAACGGGAGGGTGCTTACCCATATACCACACTCTGTAATAAATGGATGTAATGGACAATAGGAGAGTCATTTTGTCTCTTGGGCTTCAGAATTAACAGAGCTGCTCCTGTGAAACAAGTTAGCAAAGAATATGGAAGAGGGTTAATATTTCTGAAGCATCAGACATTCTTAGGGCTTGATTCCATAGACTACATCAGCAGTCCATGAGTTTGGCATGCACTTGCTTTCCCCTAATTCACTGCCACTTAGGACTTAGTAAGGACACAGGCCATAAATGATGCCTTTAGCACCTTCGGGCATTGAGGATTGTACTTCTTTTTTTTGCATTCACGTTTCCCAAAATAAATGTTGATCTAAATATAATGGCACATGGGGGAACATTCATTACCACAGCTGACTTGTCAGCAGAAACTGAGACCACACAAAGGATGTATAAACACTAATATTTATAAGCTCTTTATGGCTCTGAGCGCTGAGTGAATTACTTCTCACTGTGCTCCTGTGAGCAGTAGAGGGGAGATGGAGGGTTCACCTCATTCCTTACCAAAGGTGCAGCAGCTGCTTAATGGTCTGTGGCAGCAGTTTGTGATGGGACGTGGGAGATTGATTTGCATAGTTTCCATTTTGGGGAACTAGATCAGGATAACCTAAACTAAAATGTATCCCAGATGGCATTTCACCAGCTGAGCACATGCTTTGCATGAAAAGGACCCCAGATTTAGTCACTGACATCTCTCATCACACTGTTTGAAGGGACAGGACAGGGAAAGCCCTGGAGAGCCACTGCCCTGGAGGCAACATCAGGGTAGGTGGCCTAATGTGTTGCCTTGGTATAAGGGCACATCCCGGAAGTAGGTCGGTTCCTTTATAATCAGAATGGGACACTAGGGTTGCCGGGTCCTCTCTGGCCACCAGTAGGGGGCAGGGGGAGGGTTGCTGGAGCCAGGCTGGGAAACTCCTGCAGATATGGGGGTGGAGCCTGGAAATGACAGGGGCAATGCCAGAGAGTCCAGCCTCAAAAGCATCCATTTTTCTCCAGGGGAGCTGATCTCTGTAGTTTGGAGATAAATCCCCAGCTCCCACCTGAAGGCTGGCCACATCCCTGTGTGTCATTGATCTAAGCACTGGAACATGTCAACGAGCAGCCCCTGTCATGAAACTATAAGTTTTAATACTAGTTGCATTTACCAGTAATTAAACCATGCAAAACTTGCTGCTGACAGCATATTCCAAGGGCTGCATCATATGAGAAGTGGGTTGGGGGTAGGGGGTTTTGTGCATCACAACCATGTACAAAAGACACATATAGGGAGATGTGAAGTCTACCAGCTGGAAATAAGCAGGTGCTGGGGGTAACATTTTCCTGTATTTGATTTGTTTTAATCTGATCAAATATTGTCCGTTTGGGAGGAGCGTTGAGCTTTCAAGAAATGGATAATAGCCTGCCAAAACTGGTGAATGGTTTGATAACATTTGAGGCTGCCAGCTAAAATTTTCTGCTTCCAGTGAGTTCCCTTGATGGGAAACCACTGGGAACCCCATTTTAAAGCAGGGTATCAGTAGCCCCTGCACTCATTTTGTACTGAGGAAACAAACTGAGCTAAATTATGTGCTCTATTTTCTTTTATGCACAAGGATTCCTCCATATCCATGTATGTTTGTTTACACCGGCACTGTGCCATGTGAACTAGGCCTTCACGGACAGTTACCAGCAACTTTTCCCAGCAAGCTTAACAACAGGAATTGTATCCACAAGCACCTGGTTTACAGGTTGCACTTACAAGTGTGCATACTCATAGAACATCAGGGTTGCTTGGATGTAAAAGGAACCATTGCAAGTGAAATGGTAGTTAACAAGAGTTTTGTTAGCATTTTTGTATTTTGGATTTCATAATCTTAAAATGCATTTAGTGTTCACCGAGGCCTTCTAGTCTACTCCCTCCACCCCAGATGTTCTAAGGATGTTCTTTCTCCTGTGCCATTCAAGACACTGTTCAGTGCTGCTAGTAAATGCTTAAGAAATTAAGAACCTGTTCTTAATACTGTGGGATGTGGAAGCAATTTTGCCCCCAGCTGCTGGAAGGATGGAGTCTGTATTAGCATGGCTTAATTTACACCAGATCTGCTGACTCATCCATAAACATGCATGCCTGATGAGCTTTCAGTGTATTGAGGCATCTAAAAGTGGTCTTTATCAACTGGCACTTAATTAAATTTCATTGGGTTGTTGTTATTGTTCTCACCTTGTTTCTTTCTGCTTATCCAGGGTAGAATGAGAAAGGAAAGATGCTGGGCTTAAAATTGTAACCAGTTTGAGCAGCCACCAGCTTAAATTGGGGATAAATGTACAAATGTACAAACCAGGTGCTTCTCTACTTTCACTGCTTCTATAAAGATAGTTTGGCTAATATGTTTCTCAGCTCTGGCCTGTGAGAGCACAAGTGATAGGCTTCCTCCACAGCAGTGTTGCTTAGCCCAAAGGAAGTCAGTTTCCCATGCATGGCAGCTTTGCCTTCCCCCTTCAAGCTGGATACGTGGGAAGAATAACTGTGTTAGGAATGGAAGTGAGGAGGACTTTCATATTGACAGTGTTTATCCTGTCCTGAAAGTTGCAAATTAACACTCTCAAAGGTCCCCAAATTCCATATCCATATCCCCCCCCAAATTCCATATCCATGTTTTTCAGCATGATTGTTCTTCCAGTGCTCTCTGGGCTTTCTTCAGTGGTTTCTGTAGCTTTGACAGAAATTGCCAACTCCTTATAAAAGGACAGACATGAAGGAGCACTCAGTCTTGCTTACTAGTAAATGTTCTGTGTAGCAACACTACAGAACACTGGTTAGTTCACATGTGTAATGCTGGAATAAAACAGGTGGAGTGGCTGGTTTTCTTCATTAGGTGGCGGCTACTGAGGAGCAGACCCAGCGATTCTTAGAAAAGCATGACATCTCTTCCTGGTTTGCCTCATGAGGGATGTCACACTGACAGCACCCTCTATGTGCCCACCCCTCTGGATTCCCACTGGGCAACTCTAAGCACGTTTGATTTTTTTTAATAGCAAAAGAGAAAAAAAAAATAAAGTTTCTGACTTTGGTTGACATAACAGGAATAATAGTGGAAAAGCTTCATCCCAATTCTTCTGTTTGGAAGTCAGCAGCATTCCTTCAAGTAGGCCACATAATTTCTTGGTCCTATAAGGTTGCCAGATCTGTATTCCTCCCCGGCAGGGGACTTTGGGGTGGGGCATTCCTGGAAGGGGCAGGGCATTCCTCATGCAATGACATCACATTGAGGATGTCCCCGCTCCAAGCCCCACCCCAAGAACTCTCACCAGCAGCCACCCCCTCCCTAACATCCTGCAAGATTTAAAGGGCCCGTGGATTGCTGTCTGGAGATCGGATGTGCGGGGTCCAGGTCCCTGCCAGCCAGGAGCACTTAAAGGGATGCCTTTAATTGCTTCCAGCCGGAAGGCTCCTGCACCCCCAATCTCCATGAGGCATTGCCGCTTGGAGATCCAGCGTGCGGGGCCTGGTCCCTGCTGGCTGGAAGCACTTAAAGGGGTCCCTTGTGCTTGCAGCCGGCAGCCCTGCATGCCTGATCTCCAAGCAGCAATGCCACTTGAAGTTCAGGCATGGGACCTGTAGCCACCCCTCTTCCTCCCCTCTCTCAAGAGAAAAAGGAGAGGGGTGGCTGCAGGTGTTCGGGCTTGGGGGCGGGGCTTCCCCACCGGCCAGCTGGCTGGTGGCAGGTTGAACCCTCCCCCAAAAGCAGGTAAACCCTGCCAGGCCAGGGGGTCTGGCAACCTAATGATCCTTGTTTTGATGCTTCAGTGGACCATGTGTTTTTTCCCATTCCTTCCTGGCACTGTTATTTGTTATTTGTAATTCCAGAGGGGTAGCTGTATTAGTCTGTGGAAGAAAAATTACACAAGAGTCCAGTAGCACTTTAGAGACTATCAAAATGTGTTTCAGCATGAGCTTTCATGAGCAGAGTTCATTTCCTCAGGCATACAGAAATGTATATATCCATCAGGTTGGTTTAGGTACTAAGAAGAGCTAACGTGGTGTAGTGGTTAAGAGCGGCAGACTCTAATCTGGAGAACCAGGTTTGATTCTCCACTTCTCTACATGCAGCCATCTGGGTGACCTTGGGCCAGTCACAGCTCTCTCAGAATTCTCTCAGCCTCACCTACCTCACAAGGTGCCTGTCATGGGGAGAGGAAGGGAAGGCAGTTGTAAGCCACTTTGAGACTCCCTATGATAGACAAAAATGTATAAAAACCAACTCTTCTTCAATGAAGAAGGGGTAGAAAAAATGTTACAAAGAGAGGCTGGTATAAAACAAGACCCAATCAAAAGGGGGAAATCAGTTCACCTAGAATAGGTGTGAGACGCTTTCAGCCAATAACAGCAGAGTAAAATCAATATCAAATCTAATGCAGGAAGAAACAAGATAGTGGAACAACTATAAGGGATGGGATACATGATCTGTTAGTTCCTAACCTATGAGCCCAAGATGGTACTGGCAGCTGACGTTAGTACTGGTTCTTGCATCAATATTACCTGAGCATATGTACGGGGAGTTTGCTGCAGGGTTTGACTCTTGTTTGTGTCTCTGTTGGGGGGGGGTCCATGGCTGTTGGTGAGAAGCTGTTTTAGTGGATGTCTGTAGGAAGGAAAGTTCTGCCACTCAAAGCCTATGTGAGAGATCCAGGTGAAACACTCATGATTTATTGGACTGATTGAAATTGTGAGCTGGAGGTAACATCCAGTAGTGTTCTGTTGTTGTTTCCTATGGGTTTGTCTTGTGGCAGGGTAGTTCCAGGTACCAGTCTAGCCTCGTTGTTTTGTTCCCTTATTACAGTAGGTGGGTGTTGTAATACGAAGAATGCCTCTTGTAAATGCTGCAGGTGAGAATTCCTGTCAGCGAGATTGAAATGAATAAGATTGTTAAATAGTGTTTACCCGTAGACAATTGATAATGTTATGTACTCCAGGTGTTATGATTTATATGTCCCAGATAGTAACTGGAATTGCATAGGTATGTGCGGCAGTCTGTGGGTTTCTGATACAAAGTGGTGTTTATGCATCTATTGCATAGTTGTACAGTGGTGTCCAGAAAGGGACTTGGAGTGTGGGAATGGTTCATACTCAGGTTGATAGTGGAGTGAAAGTTACTGAAGTCTCAGAGGAATCTTGGTGGCGTTTCTGTCCTGTCCTGTTCATATGATGAAAATGTCATCTGTCAACCTCAAATACTGGAAAGATGTTAATGGATAGGAACTGAGGAATCATTGCTCCAAGTCAGCCATGGAAATGTGTGCATACTTTGTGGTTACATGTGCGCAGCTACAAGTTGTTAACAAATCTGAAGTAGTGTGGGTAAGAAGGGAGGAAAGGCCGCATGGTATATCCTGATCTTGTCAGATCTCAGAACATAAGCAGGGTTAGTACTTGGAGGGGAGACTATCCATTAAGGCTCTGCAGATGATGACAATGGCAAACCACCTCTGCTTCTCACAGCCCTTTTCTGGGGTCACCATAAGTTGGGTGTGACTAGATGGCACACACCTGGGTGATACTCAGAATCCATGCTGGCCAAAATGGCATTATCTGGGAGACTGTCAATTGACTTTAACTCCCTCAGGAGGTCAGTAGTATCACACTAGGGGCCTGGAGTGATGCTCGCATAAGGTGTGAGGATGGAGTCCATATAACCTGATACCCCTATAGGGATTGTGCTGACAACAGGGTGTCCCTAGTTGCCTGATTTGTCTTTGGCAATAGATGAAAGGTGCCAGGCAATAGATGAAAGGTGCCAGGACAGTAAATAAAACTTCCCCATCCTGCTCCCCTGCCTCATATATGGGGAGACTTACCCATCCTAACAGGCACTAAATTAGGTCAGAGAAAATGTATGTTGCCAGAACTGCCTCTTAATCAAAACTTTAGCAAGACACAGTCATTCTTTGGATTATGTTCATTTTTAACATAGGGAAATATGGGTTGTTGAGTAAGTGTGGAATCTGCATGGGAGTCATTAAGATATTGTGTCATTAGACACCCACATCATAAGCTGAACATGCTCTATCCACTTCTAGAAAGTTTGTGGTGGCCTACAAACCAGGTGGGTGATGTTGCAATTAGATCATTGGTTCATTGCAGTGTTTATTGAACATGCATCCAAACACTTCCCTTAATTTACATTTCACAACAACAAAAATGAGCCAGCTACTCAGTACTGCTAGCCAAAGTGAAGGAAGGGTGTTGTTCTTCTCTCTATAATTGAATCAAGACTTTTGATTTTTCTATTAGAACATTTGACAGTGAGTCTAGAGAATTGTCAAAATTGACTAGTATTACTGTGTCCAAAGGCAAGTAAATCAAAGTGTGGGTGGTATCTGAATTGAGAGATTCACTCTGAGGTGTGGTTTAACCATTACCACTTTCCTGGATAGATCCAGAGGGTCAGCTGTGTTGGTCTGAAGCGGTAGAACAAATTAAAAGTCCAGTGGCTCCTTTAAGACCAACAAAGGTTCATTCAGGATATGAGCTTTCATATGAAGATTCCCAGTCACTTCCCACAATTAGAAAAAATACCTTTAGACATATTAGTTTGACATATTTATTGCTTTACAACTGTTGACCTTATAACCTTAACTTGCTATTCAGTGTCACTTTGCATATCTTGATCATCATCATGTTGCATGTTAATTTGGTGTTCATTCTCTGGCTATAAGTTTGAATCTTGCCTCCCATTCTAATGTATTTGATAAAGTGTGCATGCACATGAAAGCTCATAGCTTGAATAAACCTTTGTCGGTCTTAAAGGTGCGGTTGGACTCTAATTTTGTTCCATATTCCTGTATGATGACTTAATGTATGGCATGAGTTCTTTACAAATGACAGTATACATAGCATGGTGTAAAGGAATGTATTTTTTAGAAAAGCTTTCCCACTGTTGTATGTTTCCCCGCTCCCCTGTCTCAAAGTGTTGGAAGCTTTGTATTCCATGAATCATCGCCATCTTTCTAAGGGAAGTTGTAGAAGTTAGTACTTTGAAGGAAAGCCATAGACATACAGACAGCTAGATAGTCTCTGTTCTTTCAGATGGTTTGGAATAAAAACATAATCACTGGTAAGAGTTGTGATATCATTAAAAGCCTCATTCCCCCAGGAGCACAATGCAAACATTCAAAATAACATGGGACCAAAACGATCATGTCAAATCATCATGGAATTCCTGAGATGGCAAGCTAACAACTCAACAATTCAAATGCATATGGTAAATTTTACTAACAAACACATACAATGGATCATACAGAAAACTCTCTGTGGTAACTGTATCATTTAGACCAGGCCTTAGTTCCTTGGAGGAATGGTAGGGCAACAGTTAACAACCACAAGGTGGGGTCTGGAGTTCTCCTAGCCCTGAAGTCCTTCAGAGACCAGTTCTGCTGGAAGAAATGGCAGCATTGGTGGGTGAACTGTATAGCATTACTTCCCCTCTGGGCCCCCTCCCCTCTTCCATCTCCATTTTCCCAAGGCACAACTCCCAAATTTCCAGGAATTTCCCAAACAGAGTTGGCACCCCTAAGTGGGACACACATTACATAAGTAGTTTTATAGCTCCAGGAATGCTTGGAAAGGGAATCAGTTGTCTATGAGGCATACTAAGGCTATGGTCACATGTGCAGTTTGTGGTGCCATAGTAGCATTACCTGTGCAGAATAAATGGGCCCCTCCAGATGAGAACATCTGCCTCCTCTGGCCCAGTCATCAGCATCCCATGCTGTTCTGCAATGGAAGTGCAATAAACAGATAGCGGGGAAAGTCTGGTATTAACAGATTGTTTGAGGATTCCCTATGAGTTTTTCGAAGTCTGAACTCTCCTGCAGCAAAAGGAACACGGAAGGGATGTCTGAACTTGCAGATCCATTTCTGCCACTGTTTTTTTAGTTGCTGCGTATATGTGCATATGCGCACGAGTGCATCTGCACATCCATCCACTTGCATTTAAATAAAACCCACCCTTACAGTTCGTCCCATGGTTGAAGCAGAACACTAATGTGGATGCCTCCCCATGGGATGGCCACATAGTGTGTGGTCTGGATGGAATGCTCTGCTACACTTTGAACTGGTACAATTTGAGGCACCAGCTTACCGCACCAAGCCACCAGTGTGACTGCAGCCTAAGTTTACCTTAATTTAGTCTTTAAGTCCCACATTTAGAAACTGGCACGTAGACAAAAATGTGTGGCAAGGCAAAGGGGGTAGTAAGTTAAGAGCGACAGACTGTGATGTGGAGAACCAGATGTGATTCCTCACTTCTCTTTTTTTTTTAAAGCGCCCCCCAAAAGAGGCATTTTATTATTTTTAGACAACAACAGACTACAAGACATACTACACAACCAATACAAAACAATACATAACTATACAATCTACGTGATTCCCCACTTCTCCATGTGAAGCCAGCTTGGTGACCTTGGGCCAGTCACAGCTCTCTCAGAGCTCTCTCAGCCCCACCTACCTCACAGGGTATTTGTTGTGGGGAGAGGAAGGAAAAGCTATTGTAAGCCACTCAAGAGACTCCTTCAGGTAGTGGAGGGTGGGGTATAAAAACCAACTCTTCTTAGAACAAACAAGGGTGTATGCCATACAACTGAAACTAGAGATAGTTTAAGGACTCCAGATGCTATTTGTGCCACCACGCCTAGCCAGTTGTAACTCATTATGTGCAAAACAGGCTTTTGAAAATTGAAGTTCTCTTGCTGGCAATGCCTGTTTGTTGTTGAGCTAAGCATCTCATCTGATTGCCTCAATTGTTTGCTCAGAATTCAAAGCAAGCAGCATTTCAGGTAGATTTGTGTCTATGCAGTGGTAACATTCACCGTGGCCCTTGGCTGAGTAGCCACTCTTGACATATGCTCACAATTTACTGGTTTGCTTGGATAATGTATGCCTGAGGGTCTTCACTAGGCAGGTCATATATCATTTTGAATCAGCTCTGTTAGAGCAGACCTTGTTGCCTTTGTGTTTGTGCCATTGGTGGCATTCATCACTTGGCAACATCCATCATGCTGGTGCATGCTCAGACCTTACTGGATCAAATTATAGGTCCCACACAAGAATGCATAAATGTGATCCAATTAACACAAATGAATATGCTCAGCTTTGGAAGCTGGACAAGGAGGCAAAATTAGTGAGGCTGGAAAACTAGAAAGACAAGCCTTGAAATGCCCCACATCATCCCCAACAGAATAAACAAGATAACCAAGGATTCTGCCTCTTTTGGGAATTTAGATATTTAATTTAATCAAGCTAGTATAGAGTCTGCTGAGTGATTCCGTGGGTAGAAGGATTTTCACCTGCGGAACTCAACTTTCTCACCTGCCCCCTTCTCTTGCAGCCAAAGTGTCCCCCCTGCTGTTCCGGGGGGGAGGATTTGAGGAACATTGGTGGGGCATAGCAGGAAGGGGAAGGTGAGAAACTCATGCTCTGTGGGCATAGATCCTTCTGCCTGTGGAAAAACACTCTGCTGGTTCCAAGCCAATCTGGTTTAGGTGGAGGAATGCCAAACAAGGTACAAAGAGACCCAGATGCAGATTCCTCATTCACTACAAAATGCACTGAGTGACCTTTTGCCACTTATTCTCTCACCCTAACTTACCTCATAGTTTTGTTTTTTAGCAAGAATGCAGTGGAGAAGGGGAAGCCTCTGTATGGATAAAACTGAAATATTTTCCGCCTTGTTGGATGCATTGTGCAAAGACAAGGGAGGGGGACAGCTACGGGGAAAGCACCGTGAGAACATATGTATAAAGTATTTGCGCTCCAATCCACACACTCGCATGAACAGACATGACCCAGACAAGCAAAGTGCACAATGGTAGACGAAACAGATGGACTAGATAGGCACGCCATACAACCCCAGCCACTCCCCTCTAGCAGGATTGGAACACCTATTTTTAGCATATTCTTTCTTCAACGTACAGCAAAGATGATGGGGTGAGCTCTGGGGATGGGGAAGCAGGATGTCAGTGCACAGAGAGAGCCTCTGCAATACAGTTTTAATGTCTGGGGGGAAAGCAACGTTTAAAAATTATAGAATGGTATAAATTGTGAAAAATATTGCAGTCTGAACAGTGGGATGATCAAACATCTGTGAGTCTGACCATAAGAGATCACTTTGGGATCCTTAGGGTCAAACCACAAGTTATACTGTTTCTTTGGTCACTCTGGAGCCTGTCAAACTAGACATGTGCTGGGAATTCCATGCTCAGAACTCCCACCACTTTTCCAAACTTAATAGAGGTCTCAAGGACAGGGGACTTCAGCCACCCCCTCCCGACACACACAGGCGGTTTTTCTGATGTGAAAGCAGCCCCAGGAGCCACTCTTTGCCTTATTGTGAAAACTTCTGTATCATGCATTGGTAAACTAAGTTTCCCCAGCTGAGCAGACAGCTGCTATATGGGGCCATTTCAGGTTCAGAAGACATAAAACCCCTCTCCCTATGTGTTCTGGCCCCAATCTACCATTCTATTATTTTTCTATTTATTTTACAACATGTCTACCTGGCCTTTCTGCTCTCATAAGAAGAACCAGGGTGGCTTCAAACCATTAAACAAAAAACACACCACTGAAACAATTAAAACCAGAAATAACATACATACAAAAATCATAAAAACTACAATTAAAATTGTAGGAAGGAGGGATCACTGAGGGAATGCCAAGCGAAACAAAGAGTCTTCACCAGCTTGTACAAGATGGCAATAGAACAGGATGGAAGAGACTCCCTGGGGGAGTTAGTTCCAGAATTTTCATGTACCTATATTCACATGATATAAGGTATGGGATTTGATAATATTGTTTATCATGCCATCGATTGTTTTATTGCTTTTACTGTTTTATGGACTACATGTTGTAAGCCACCCTGAGCCCACTTCTGGAATAAGAAGATTGATTGATTGAATTAATTAATTAATTAATTAAATAAGGCCATCTCCCAGGTTGGGCAGGGGCCTCTGAAGCAGAATCTCCGCAGATGACTAGTGTGTTCAGGTGGGTTTACAAGGAAGCAGGCGGTCCTTCAGGTATGCTGGTCCCAAACCATATAGGGCTTTAAAGGTCAGCACCAGCAACTTGAATTATGCCCAGAAACAGACTGGAAGCCAGTGTAGATGGGCCAAGACTAGAGTGATATGGTCTCAAGAACCCACTCCAGTCAGCATCCTGGCTGCAGCATTCTGCACCAGCTGAAGTTTCTGAACACTTCTCAAGGAAAGCCCCACAGCAGAGCTCACTGCAGTGATGTAATCTAGGTGTAACCAGGGCAGTACACCACAGAAGCCAGATCTTGTCTGCCCATGAACGGCTGCAGCTGGTTAACCAGTCAAAGCTGGTAAAAGGCAGTCTTGCCCACAGCTGCTACATGCTTGTCCAGCTGTAGGCCTGGATCCAAGAGCTCCCCCAGACTACAGACCTATTCCTTCAAAGGGAATGTGACCCCATCCAGAATGGGTGACAGTTTAAGTCCTGGATCAGACTTTCTACTCATTAGTAGTGCTTCTGTCTTGTCAGGATTAAATCAGACCTCCACATGCCTGAGAGTTAGATTTCAAAAATCACTGGGAGCTCGAAATATGGCAGATAGCCTTGTATTAACGTTGTAAGTATTTTTGGCCTCTGTGGCTAGCCCACATCATGGTAACCATGTTTTATCTGTTGGCAGCACTGGCTTGATTTGTTTAATAGTAATCAGTTTATATAGAGAGCATCACATAGTGTCGAGGCAGTGGGATGTAGTCAAATAATATTTTTGTTTCTAAAAAGCCCTCTTAGCACATTAATAGTAAAACTTATTAAAGAGGAGATAGGAAGCAAAATTAACAAAGGAGTAGCCAGGAGCAGCTGAAGAAGATGGGACAAGAAATTACAGCACAATTAATATGTCTCAATACTTTATAGCCCTCCTTAAAAAACATACTCAGTTTCATAGGGGTCTGACATGTATTTTCTGGGTTGGTGGCTCAGTTGCAGTAAGAGCAGATGTGAAGTTATTTGAGACAATTTAAATTGCTGAGCTGTTTCTCTTCTCCTTTACTCAACACCTTACACATGTACACACACAACATGAGGTTGCCAGATAACCAACAGGATACCTAGGGGAGGGTGGGGTCATGGGGGGCAGCCATCAGCAATGGCATAACATCACTTCTGGGGAAGCTCTGGAAATAACATCAGTCCTTTCTAGAAATCACATCTCTCTGGGCATCAATCAAAACTGTACCATAGACTTTCGCTTGATGCCTAGAGAGGTGTGATGTCACTTCCATGTTTTGCTAAAAGTGAGGCCATGCCATAAGCTCAACAGTCATTATTTCATTTTATTTTTTTCCCATTGCTGTTCCAAGTGGCAGTAGGCAGCAGGCGAATGATACCCCTAATATGTCATTGGAAATGAAAGCATTTGTATCAGAAGCAAAAGCCATATTTTACATGCTCAACACGTGCTGCTGAAAGCTAAGAGCATATAAATGGTGATTGCTTGGACAGCTCAATGGTCCATCTAGTTCAGCTTCCTATCTTCAGGCTGTGGCCAGTTTTGAGTGCTTTAGAAGCAGCATACGGTGGGGCAGGGATGCAGAAAAAGCGCCATTTTCTTCATAGCATTGCTCCTCTGTATCTGGTGTAGCCACCATGAAATAGGCTCTGCTGAGTGCTTAAGGCCTCTTCTTGCCTTCCTCATGAAGTTCTGAATTGTGAGGAACTCTGCAATACCTTGACTGTGGCCTAGAGTTGGTGGGAGTAGTCCTTCATTTGTCCTGCAAGGAGCATCTTGGGAAATACAGAAAACGAAAGTGCAGTGATTTAATCTGGGATCTATTTTTAGCTTGTGTCACAGACTCATCCCATACCATTTTAATTTTCTGCACTTTGGCCTCTATTCCTGAAAAATGGGGTGTGTGTAATGATTCTACCCACTCTTCTCAAGTATTGTGAAGAGTCTTCCACAGATGATGTTATATAAATACCAGATTTCATGCTTCTTCATAGCTTTAGCTGTGCTTTCACTCTCAAGTTATGTGGTAGGATCTGAAGACTGTGATATCCAGTGTCAACTGCTGTGCAATACGATAGAACATTCTCAAAAAAATTTTTGTATGCACTTGACTCCCTGGGGAAATCGCTTTTGTAAACACTTCTAGTAAGGCAATCCTAGCAGGCTCTGCATTTTATCCTCAGTGCACGGCTGTTGCTGGCAGTGTGCAACATGTCAAAATGTATCACTGTTAAAGAAAGATTGAGCCCTTGAGGATGTTTCCTAAACTGGAAGACAGGGAACTGTGAATCCATCATATTTTCTCCCCCGCCCCCAACATGGCCAAACTAAGTCAATGTCTCTGGCTTAACCAAAGTCCTGCTCTTTTAAGTATAACAGTGTTACCTTCTACAAGGGTTGCAATTCTCTACCAAGCAATGGCTCTGCTTAATCTGTTTAATATATGGACTTAGATCAGGGTCATAGTTTGCATCTATACAGACTCAAAATGGCATGAGTTCAGAGTGTCAAGGAAGCTGAGGCAGGTAGGTAGCACAGAATGCTGAAAAGATACGAGATGCCAACTCACCTGTTAACATTGGATGTACTGGTGCAGCATCCCTGCAGACCTCTAGTACCCTGTCAGATGCCCTCTCTACAGCTATCTTTTTCTTTCCTGTTCCTCCAGGCTGCAGCTGAAAGCAGTTCTCATTTCTAGTCAAAGATTACTTTCACTGTTCCTTCTTGCAATTACTAGATGAGAAAGAAATTTTTTTTAAAGTCTCTGGCTTATACTTGTGGCAGAATGAGATAGGAATGTGTAGTGAATTGTCCCACGTTAGACTGTAGGTGGGGAATCACACTGACATCAGATGTGCTAGTTTTGTATGTACTGGAATTTCACATGAAGGAACATTTATCAATCTCCTTGCATTTTGAAGTAGTACAGTTAAGGTTATTGACTCTGGCATGGGAAATTTCTGGAGACTGTGGGGAAGGGAAGGAGCTCAGCATGGGTGTGAAGCCATAGATCCCACCCGCAGAACATACCATTTCCTCTAGGGGAAGTTATCTCTGTAGTGGAGATCACTTGTAATTTCAGGAAAACGCCAGGCTTCACCATGAGGCTGAGCAACCTAACTACAGCCTGCTGTACCGTTTCAGCGTTCTGTCTCTATATGAATAAATCCAGCCTCATGAAGCAATGGCAAGCAACCTTGGAGTAGGCCTAATGTTTATCTTCCATGTGTTTCTCTGTTAAATTCCTTCCCTTTGGTTTGTTTTTCTTAAAGAGATGTACTTGTAGAATAAAAGGGTACAGGTGGTAGTGGGGGGTTGCAGTGAGACCATAGAGTTCAAGTTTGAAATGGCTCTGGTTTGAAATAATAATTTAGTCTAGAAATCCCCCAGACGTGGGTAGCTATGGCCAGTTCAGGTACCTTCAGGATTATAGTCAAGGAGTCATAGATGTAATTATTTTAGTACCATATTAGCTACTACTATTGTGGTTTGCAAGGCACCTTGAACTTTGAGAGATAAAACATTTTAATAAATAACAAATGCATATAAATAAAATATGAACTGTAGTGCTACATTCCGGGCCAAGTATATAACCTCTGCTATTAACCCTGTGAAATTGGAAAGGTAATTTCCCCATCACTTGGGTTAAGGGAAGATAACTTTTCCTATATCCTGTTGCCAGATCTGAGGCTAATGTTCTCATTTAGTGTTTTATGGTGTAGTGTTTCTTATCTGCAATAGTTCCATTTGGGGTATGGTTGTCTTCATTTCTTCTTTGTACTGAGAAAAGTATTTGGCGTTTATTGAAATACTGATGTTGGTTATTGAGAATGCTTTGTATAAAACTAAGTCATTTACTTTGGGTTACCTACAAAAGGCAAAAAAAGATAAAAAGTTTAATCACTTGTGTCCATGTAGGTTAAGTCTTTGTAACATGTCATACAGAGTTATTAACTGTGGCTTAAGATGGAGGGGAGAGAACACTAGGGAAGAGCTGATTATAGATCCAGTGTATGCAGTAGTCTTGGCAGGAATAATTATCTCCACAGACTGGGAGTTGGTACCATCTTCTGAAATTGCATCCACCTGTCCGCAAACCTCTTGGCCCCCATTTTATCTGTTACCAGAGCATGACATTTTCCCATCAAGCATGATTTGATGGTTCTTAATACTTGACAATTTGTTCAAGAATACTCTTAGGGGGATGTTTCTCAGGCCTGAACATCTGGGCAATTTTAAAAATAAGTGTTACAAACTCATAATTTTTTATACCATAACAAGTGTTATAGTATGGACATGTCACTGTTAAAAGCCAAATGCTTATGAAACATTTTAAAAAATTAAATGGGCTTTTTACTATTCAGTAAAGTAATTTATGAAGCTGTTTTCATTCTTTTTTTTTTTCATGATGAAATCTCTGATTGTGCCGAGCTGACAGTTAAATTTTAAAAACACCACACATGCTGTGCTCTGTGGATTGACAGCTTAAAGTGTCTGATGTGCATTCCCTTCTATATGAAAAGAGAGAGTTGAATAAGATGTAGCAATAGAAGAAATAATAAAAATCTTAATCAATAAGAGGGTGGATTTTCACAACCATCAAGGGAAATTTTACCATCCAGTTCATGGTAGGTATCCATACACAACCAGAGTTTTTGGATAGCTGAATATGTGTTTGGTTCATGGGTCCACCATTCTGTGTCTGGGAATTATTGATTCTTTTGAAGACTGCCATCTGAATACATTGTGAGAAAAACATAGGATGTGTATTGATATCCCCCACAATGACTAAAAATGTCTTTGGCCACCCTCATTTTTTAGTGCATCATAGAATGTTAACAAAGTATGAATTGCACCCTCAGGTGAATTGGAATGTGTCACTCAAAGAACCGATAGTAATGAAGGGGAGTTAGTATTCTGATTTGACCCTTGTAAAGTGAGTAGGCATAATCTGATAGTCTTTGTGCTTCAAGAATGGCTTGTGATAGTCACCTGATAGTTAAGAAAGGAAGCTGAGATAAATATTTGGGGGGGAGGTTGTGCAGTGTCTTAGTGGGTTGGGATGGTTATACCATAGGGTTGCCAGTTCTGGGTAGGGAGTTACCTGGAGATTTGGGGGGTCAAGTCTGAGGGGGTGGGGTTTGGGGAGGGAGGAGGGGAGGGACTTCAGTGGGGTATAATGCCATACAGTCTACCTTACCAGGTGGCTATTTTGTCCAGGGCAACTGATCTCTGTTGTGTGAATGTCAGTTGTAATAGCAGGAGATCTCCAGCCAGGTTGGCAACCCTATTATACTATTAATCGGGGGAACTAAATGGACACTTCTATTCATTTGATGACTAGTTAATTAATTATATTACTTGAATGGAACTGGGGTTGAGAAGGGGTTGTTGCTGGAACTTTAGAGCTCAGAGATATGTTAGCTTTTGCTACATTTCTATCAAAAGTAGTTTATACTTCAGGTTCTTAACTTTTTAAAGAAATTAACCATTGGGTGGGGGCAAGAGATAGAATCAGGCAAGAGCCTGGCAGAATGAGGGTATTGATGAGGTAGGTCTTGGGAGGGGTTTCAAATTCAGCGAGGGTTAACTATGGAAGGTCTTGAGTACAGCTTGTCAGATTCTTGAGTGAAATTTGTAGCAATCATGTCTTCGTTGAGCCAGTTCTGAAATTCTCAGGTTCTCCTAATTACTACCTTTTGATACTGTGGTATTACTTTGTAGACATTTTAAATATTGGGCATTGAGCTACCTGGACCATGCTTCTGACATTTCTCATCGATTTCCTCGCTGATCATCATTTTATTTTGTAAACAGTATATATTTCTCTTGCCCTTTTTTTTGCTATGCTGCAACATCTGTGTCTGAGGTAAATTTACTAATATACAAGGGAATGTATGTGTACATGAACTAATATATAAAATGGCTACCCCGCCCCCAGAAGGATTGCAAGAGACCACACAGGTAAGAAAAGTAAGTCTAAGGCTAACAAGACCATCAGTTGCACTTGAAATACCCTTTATCTGCAAGAACTTTAATGGTAAGGAATGTCTATATCCTGCTTATGAGCAAAAATGTTATATTTGTGTGTCTCTGTGTGTGTGAGAGAGAGAAAAAAGTGTGAGAGAATTGCTTTGGCTTATGGATTAATGGTTAGACAACAAACTATGGGTATTGTTGTTTCTTTGTATTACAATGCTCCTCAAGGAATTATCATTTTGGTCTTTGCATTCAGTCTGTGATGACTTGAACTGAAGACACAATCAGCTGATAGATATGGCTGGATGTGTGTCTACACATGCATGTGCATTAATGCGCAGAATTAAGACACCATTTGATGACGTTTTGCCACAAAAGCTGAAGCTGAAGGGATTTGCTATCTGAAAAAAAAACCTCCTCGTTCATAGGATTTCAGACAGTTATGTTTGTAAGCTTTATTTCTTCTGTGATACCTTCCCCTCTGGAGTGATTCTTGATCAGTGAAACATCCATGTAGATGTCCTGAAGGCTGCCTTACCCTGATCCCTTATGCTAGACCCTGCCTGGTTCAATTTTCTGATGCTTTTCAGTCAATTTCTAGAGTATTGGGAAATGAAAAGGAATTCTGGTAACTAGATAATAGTGTTTAGAATGTTATTTGAAAGGCATCACTGCTTTGAGCTACTTCTGAAATGAGCATCTTGGTTTCTGATTTCCCCTGTCTTACAACGATAGAAAGAAGGTGGTCTCCTGGCAATCACTTGTTGGTTAATGTAAGGACAATGAAAAAATCTGCTGAAATATGCAACTTGGAATCTTGTTCTGCTTTGCTGATTGATTGATTTTGCCTGATCTGAGATTTCAGAATTGGGGCCACCTCTAAATCTAAACAAAAATGCTTCTTTTGGCTTTCTGATATACAAAGTGATTTCCCCCCCCATTAGACTGGAGCCACTGCATATTTCATCCCTTTCTAACTGTAAACTGTGTGTGCTTGGATCCCTTCAAGAGCAATGCACACCTTAGTATCTTTATAATGAACGGAAACCCAGTCATTATGTTTTGTCATCTCACTCTTACCAATTTTGGGCTGCTTTTTTCTGACCTGTGGGCAATATTTTAGAAGTTAAAGACCTAAAACTTAAGATCATGGCTTTCTTTGAGGTCTTGTGGTTGCTATTACCTTGCTTAACTAGCAGCACAGTGCTAAACAGAGGTATACCCTTCTCAGACCATTAACTTAGGTGTAATTCTGCTTCGTATTACCATGTAAGAAATATCTCCATGTTGGATATGAGCTTTTAATATTTCTTACTAAATGTCTCTTGCTGAAATCCCCTTTGCTCCTACTGTCTTTTCCTTTTTCTACCATTATTCCAATACAAATGCTCACCCGTCTAACGATTTGAACAGTGTCTCTTGCTTATGAAACCTCTGTAGCACTTCAAGATTAATTTGTTTTTGAATAGTTCATAGACTTCCCTTGAAACTGTAATCTTCTTCATACATCTTTTCAGAGCACTGTTCCAGATTTCTTTTGTTTATTCCATCCACACACAATTCCCAAGGCTTCTGAAGACCCATGAGCAATATCTTTTACTAAGCACAGTGAATAGGCCCTTGGGTTGCCAACCTCCAAGCAGGGCCCGGTGTTTTCTTGGAATTACAACTAATCAGTTCCCGTGAATGGCAGCTTGAAAGGGTGGGATCTATGGAATTACATCCCTGGGAGTTCTTTACCGCCCCCAAACTCTGCTTTCCTCAGGCACCGGCCCCAGATCTCCGGGACTTTGCCAGTTTGCCTAAGAGGCCCAGTTTCTTTTTCTCTAACAATTGTCTAAGTGACATTCCAGCACCTCCCTAGTTAATCTCTAGCTACAGCATATTTCCCTTTTTGCTGTATGCTAATTCTCCTGCCTCTTATTTGTACTGAATCATAAAAATTAAGTAATGTGCAAAAAAAAAAAAAAGCCATAATGACCAGCTGCCATCTCATCAAAAACATTTAAAAATAGAAAGTGTCTCCAGCAGTTCAGCTTCCAGGGTGGATTTTTTCCTCTCTCCCCTCTTCTTTCAGTGCTAACTATCTGTGTATGGGGTGGAGAAAGTGGAGCAGCAACAAGGGTTATTTCAATTTTTTTGACAGTCCACCTGCACTGGCTACTTTAGTCCCCTCTTCTGTCTGTTCTATTAGGGTTTGTTGCCGTGGCAACACTTGTGATGTGACACCAAGTAAGGTGATGTTGAGCAGGAACTTACAGCAGGTGATCATGGAGTGGGAAAAGAAGTACACAGCTCTTTTCCTGCTGCAGATGTCTCCAAGTAAAAAAAACAACAGCCTCTAAAGCAAAACAGAGCAACAATGCCTGGTAATAGAGGGGGGGAAAAGAAGTGATGAATAAATCATAAATAATTTCAGAGCAACTCTTTGTTAAAATGTTCCACAGATAGCTTTATAGCCTTTGACAACAGAATAAATTCCCCCTCCCTTTGCCTGTGTCTAAAGATTGTTGCATTTGAGTCTTTGGATTTCTGTTGTCTTGAATGCAGAAATTAGGTGGGGTTTTTTCCCCCCTCAGTGTGTTAGAGAGCAACACCCTGATCCTGCACTTAACCGTCAATTGCTTCCACTGTAAAAAGAAATAATCTGAGGTCATACAGATATCACAAAAGTACCCCTGCCCCCTGATGAATTACTGTTATTATGTTGCTGAATACCAGCCTGTCATTTCTCATCAATATCGAACTTGTTGCTCTGGGCATGGTTTCATGCTTAGTCTGAAAATCAGAACAATACAGAACATTTGTAAAGATTCACGGTCATTCTCCTTCTGTCCAAGTCACACTTACTCCCCCCCCCGTAGGTGTGTACACACACAGATATATGCATTAATAGAACAAAGTTCCCATGTTCTAACTTTGTTCAACTGCTTCAGACCAACATGGCTGCCCACCTGGATCTATGTGCATGAATAGTATTTCTTCTGTGCAGTGCTGAGGCTGGTTGGTAGCATGATCTCTGAAGCATCACATATATTGAGCTTTCTTTCAGAACCCCAAGTATGAAGACAGGGAAAGAAACCTGTGGCATCAGCCCTGTGTTTTCTTTTAAAGTAAACATACCTTGCTCTTGTTCACTGAGACTGAAAGGTCCTGCTGATTCCATTGACTTCAGAAGATCTGCAAATCTAATCTGTGAGCTAAAATAATGCTAAAGGCATGCCTTCATTGTTTAAGAATGGATTGCTGTACTGGAGAGTTCTGGAGATAACATTGTCAAACCAAAGATCTTCATCCTTTCCCCCCTTAAAAAATAGAAAGATGGAGTTTCCATCATTCTGACAGTTCTAAAGCAGATCTACTGTTCTTTTCAACAATGCCAATATAAAGCAAAGAAGATATTTCATCACCTTGGAGAAGAATGTTGCCCTCTTCAGTTACACAACAGACTTCTGAAGTTGCTCCAAGATTAAAGAATTCACAACATGAGTGAGGGTGGCTATTCTTGAAGAGGTTTACATAAATAAGAATCTTCCATGTTGAACACAGTAGTCTAATTGCAACACAATACAGGAAGTGATCTGTTTTGACCAATAGGGTTTAGTTACCAGTAGCACTACTTTCATCCTAATATTGATAATTATCTATTGGAGAGGAACTCAGCTTTGCTTTGGAGCCCTATAGAAGCTGCAGCCTAAAAATGTCCCCCTTCAAATGGGAAGTTCCATCAGTGGAAAGATTCCACTGGATCTAATTCAATTTACCTTAAAATGCTGGTGCTGTTCTGTGTTAGAACTTGTACTTTCCTTAGCATGTTTCTTCATAGCTTAGGGGTCTGTTGATGCTGCTGCCTGCTTATGTATCTGATCCTTAGTTCTATGGTTTGGGGTGTTTTATGTACACTTTAAATAATGCACTTTTACCTTACCATTAGCAAATCCCTGATCATCATTCAACAAAGGTTTGAATTGTAAGCAATTGGTGGTTCTTGGGAATGGGTATGGGTAGCCACAAAGAGTTTCATAGCCTGTTGACCTTGAGGAGCATTGTCTATCAGAAGATCTGTTCTTGGGGTGAAAGCTCCGAAGAAATCTTATTTTAGAAAGGAATGGGACAAATTTGGAATGCTGGGAGTTTCTATAAGGATTTTGTAGGAATTGCTATGAACTCATTTAAGCTTGGCCTTGTTAGGAGACTTGTTCGCTGGAAGCATGTGCATGATCATTGAGAGAATTTGAAGAGTTGTTTTTGAAGGAATTGGCCACCCCCCCACCCATATAACTTCCCTTCAAAGCTATATAACCTGTATGATCCTCCAGAACTGTAGTAGAGTTTGTAGAAATTCATCAGTTCTGGTGAAATAAATAGGAGGAAATATTTAGTCCTCCTCCCATGTTCTGGACTGAGATGGCAAAGCAATAGGTGAAAAAGAAGGGAATAATGATCCCTCATTAAGTATCCCTGAGGCATCTTCCAGTGCAACTAGTCTCTGTCTTATCACACTGAGTGGTTTCAGAGACATTCCCAACAAGGCAGGCTTTTCTGTACACTGAATCTGGCTCGAGCATCTGCTTTACTTGCCCCTGTCCCCCAGGTAAAGGACCAGAGACCCTTTATGCTGGGCAGAAACTCAATGACAACGAGTGGCACACAGTCCGCGTGGTGCGCCGAGGAAAGTCTCTCAAGCTGACTGTGGATGATGATGTTGCTGAAGGTTTGTAGCTCTTTCTTTACCGTTTGACTAATACTTTGCTAAAAGTAGATGATTTTTCTAGAGTTCTGGTTTTGACACAAGTAGCTATTTGATGTTTTAGTTCATCTGTCCACTTATGTAACATTTCTTACTGTTTGGCTACAGTCTTGTAAAGTGAAATGCAAGCTTGTTTTTCTAGAGACCTTGGACATGTGCCCAGCTCAGACTCTTACGTGGGCCTAAAACCTGTTCCCACAGTGAAGCAGCTATTGTGTATGCCACTTCTCATAATTTAATGTGTGCTGTGTGAAACCTTAGTCGCATAATCACTGCCCATGAAAGGTGTGTGATCTATGGAGCACTTCCATCACAAAGCAAAATATAAGAAGACCCCCAGTGTGTTGGGCCAAAGGTCCATCTAGTCCACCATCCTGTTTTGCACAGTGACCAATTAGCTACCTCTCAGAAATCTTTAAGTTGGGCAACAGCTGTCCCCTACAGCTGATCCTAGGCATGCCAGCCTCCAGGTGGGACCTCAGGATCCCCTGGAATTACAGCACTTCCATTCTCTCATTCTTTTTTAATGCAGACCCCTCAGACATGTCTTGTACCTCTCAGTGACCATTCTCAGATTGGAGTGACAGAGATCTTAGTCTGCAATATCTGCTGGATCATATTTTTAGGGAGTTTTTCTATTACCTTGGAAAGATTTAGAAGATAATGCAGATCCAGAAGCAAGTTTGCAAGAATGTTATGCATTCCTTTGGCCCAGTGGAATGATGTTTGTGTGTATGTAAATGCTTATTTTTTATTTTCAAAGCATGATATCTTTCAAAATAATATATCATTGAACTCGAGATATGTTTTAACCATCTAGTTTAGTGGTCCATGAGGAACAGATCCCCAAAGAGAATGGAAAGAAGAAATTGATCTGTTTATCAGTGGAAAACAGATGAGATCCAGGAAAAAGAAGCAATGCAGACTCACATACATTAAAAATAAGATGGAAATCCATGCATCGTGACTGAATCAAAGCCTGTTTATGTCTTTGTGCTTTAAGAGTCTATCATTGCTAAGAAGCATGTGATTCTGAGAAATGGCCACTAGATGGCAAACATTGCATTAATAGCTAGATTTACTGATGAGAAAATGTGTATTGCGAGGACTGGGCAAGAAGCTTATTTCATAGTCCCATTATTCATGCAAATAACTTGCAAACCAACATACAAAATCCTAAAGCACTTTAAATCATTTTTATATAGTATTAGAATATATAACATGTTTATATGGGTATATAGTCATATGTGGCACACTGTTGCCCCACAGTATCTTTGTACCAGATCTTTAGCATTAATAAGCCTGTGGACAGATGTTCATGTGGGTGTGCATAATTGGAAGAACTGTATGGCATTTTGTAGGTGCATGTGGGGATGTCATAGAATTAATTTAATTAGAGCTTTTCTTGTAGCAAATAATTAAAGACCAGCACAGAGCTATACCATGCCCAAACTGAGAGGTAATTTGTCGTTTGAAGTTAATGAGGCTGTTTTATCCCCTGCCTTCTCCTGCCACACCACTGAGCAGAACCAAACAAGAACCAAAATAACATCGGGCAGGAGGGGGTGAGGCTGTTTCCCCTTGTGCAAAGCAGCAGGGTGATTCTCAAGCATACCATATATAATTTGTAGGACTGTGCCCTCCTGTTTGTTTTGCCACCCAGCTCCTGATCCTCTAGCTGTTTACAATTCCATTGGCAGTTCTCAAACTGAGCAGCAGGGCACTGAATTTCTAAAGTGTATCTAGATAATTTGCATTTGGTAAGCTAACTATACAACAAACTAAGTTTTGCAAGAAGTGCAGCAGTAAGTTTCCTTCCTTCCTTCCTTCCTTCCTTCCTTCCTTCCTTCCTTCCTTCCTTCCTTCCTTCCTTCCTTCCTTCCTTCCTTCCTTCCTTCCTTCCTTCCTTCCTTCCTTCGCACAGGGTGGCATACATTGTTGTTTCCTCACAACAGTTTTGTGATTGAGGAGAAGTGACTGGCCCCTAGGTCACTTTCTGAGTGAGTAGGGAAGGGCAGGGGCGGGGCCACAGCTTAATGGTAGAGCAGCTGCTTTTCATGCAAAACGTCCCAAATTCAACCCTCCTCCCCAGTTAAAACCATGAGATAGTGTGAAATAGCTTGACCTGAGGCCTGAAGAGCTCTCTGATTGACAGTCAGAGTAGACAATGCAGTCCTTGATAGACCAATACTATGATTCAGTATAAAGCAGCTTCATATGTTCATGTCCCAGTCTAGCACAAGAAACTACCTTATCTGGCTCTGAAGTCCACTTGTTTTTAAGGGAAACATTTGTAAGGTTGCCTTCCCTCACTGATTTCCCAAAGTCTTCTGTGATTATGCAGTCCAGACCCCACCATATCTCTATGCTTGCGTCATAGGCAAAAGTTTGCAAGCTGTAGAATATCCTTTACATTAACATAATCCAATAAGAGCCAAAAGCCCAGGCAACTCCCCGCCCTGCCATAAGCACCACCCAGAGCAACTTTTTCCTCCCTGAGCCACAAGCAGAAAAGAGATACACTAATAAGCAAGAGGTAGAAATGATTCATGTAAGGAAGTCAAACCACATGCTATACAGTAAAACAATAACACAATGAGGCAAAAAAACCCCTGAGGGTCACTGCCCAATTTGACCTCAAAACCTTCTATAGATATTGAAAGTGAGTGTAGCCTAGCTAGTGAAATTCTTTTCAGAAGTTTAATTTTGGTGTTCTGAAGACCTGCAGCCATTTTGCATGAATAAGCTGCCATTATGGATGTGCACAAACTAGAAAAACACAGTTTGTGTTGGTTCATGGTTCATGGCCAAGCCACTAACTGAACCATGAACTAATTTGGGAGTTCATGGTTTGTGGCCCTGCAAACCCCATTGAAAAGGAGCACAGTCCCTTTAAACAGGGTTTGCAGAAAGCCCAAAAAACAGCTAAGTGACGGGGATTATTCTGCTCTCTGCTGCTCAGCTGTTTTGGTCTTTCTTGTGCAGTCTCTTTAAATGCATCCCTAACCACCATGCAAAGGAACTCAATATCCCTTTAAACCCCTGCTTTCTGCTCTATCCATGAACCACGACAAATTGCTTTAGAAGTTCATGAAAGTTCATGATGGTAGACCCGTCATGAACTTCAGTTCGCAAACCACAAACACAGTAAAATTCGTGATGATTTTGCTTTGTGGTTCAGTTTGTGCCCATCCCTAGTCACCATGGATATTTTCCATGCACATATGGCTTTGGTACATGTGACTTCGGTGACAAATTTTTGAGGGAATGCATTTCTGTATACCAAAGCTGTATGCACATGGGAAATAGGTGCATTGTCTATTCACACAAAAAGGAAACCATTCATAACAGGAGCATGCATTCCCATTATATATGGCTGAAGCACGAAAATCTGAAAAGGGTGAATGTCTTCCTCTTAGAAATTGTATTTGAATACAGTCTCTGTCAAAGTTCCCTCTAAGCTGTGCTAGGGGGCACTGGTGCACAACTTTTTAGCTGGCAGCACAACTGAGAAATTCCCTCCTTAGAAACATGTCACTAGCACTGGGTAGAATACGAAACTTCCCACAAGCTTGGAGAAAAAGCCCATTTGGCATATTGAAGTTTATATTTTCAGATAATCTTACAGAGGCACTCGTAAACAGACTTATACCGTTCTAAATCTGTTGAAGTCCATTGTTGAGTTATCTCTTATCTTTATTTAAGTGGGGAAAGCATCGTGTTGGCCTGCAACTGTCCATCTAGTTGTAAGATCAGTTTTAAGAAATCTGTTAGTCCATCAAAAGATATTAGCAAAATATCCTTTTCTGAGATTTTATTGATTGATTCCATGGAGGAGTGTACCCTTTCAAAAATATGTGTGGCCTTCAGAACGTCACCGCTGTTAATCTTCCATGTACTTTTTTAAAAAACAACACTTATTACGGGGAATTGGAGGGTGCTGTTGTTAAAAGTCTGGTAGCATTATATAGTATTTCCTTGGATAATGGAACAGTAGATTATAACTGCAAAGGCTGTGTTAAGATTTGCTGATGCAAAAATTAGGAATTTGATGGTGTTTTGTTAATAGCATATAATTTAGCACCATGGAATATATCACATAGCATATTTTAATATACAAACTCGATTTGTGTGTTACCTAAATGGTGACTCTGGTACTCTCTCCCCACCCTGTTTGATCTCTGAGGCAACCCACTCCACATTTCCTCCATGGACTTTCCTCCATTATGCAAAAAATATTTTTCCTCCAAGAACAAAGTGTGAGCCCAGGGGCACCTTTAAGACCAACAAAGTTTTATTCAAGTTACAAGCTTTTGTATGCAAGGTATTTTTCCTCCAAGAGTGTAAGAAAAATAAAATTATCTTTGCTGGCATTTGAAAACAGGATGAATTTCCTAGGACATGATGTTGATTTAACAAAATAAAAGAGATATATACTCTAATCAGACTCACGGCTTTATGAAAGGGTATAGATGTAAAACAAGTTGATGCATTATGGCATCTGATTATACAATAGATGGAAGGTGATTGTCTGTAAAGTGACTTGTCATCTTTAGAGGCTGCTGCTGGTGCTGCGTCATACATATATGACTATTGTAATAGGAAATATTGTTCTTGATTTAATATTGCCAGTTTGAGGTTTCATGGCTGTTGAAAACATGTTTTTGTGCTATGCATAATTGGAATTAGTTGTACACTGGTTCATTTTTTTTAATCTGAATCTTTTATAACTAGCAAAAAAAACCCACCCCTGAGTTGAGTAGGAAAAAGCTGTTCAGTGAGTGCTCTTGCATGCAAACTTCCTTGTTCCTTGTTTCTTCCACACTGGGGATAGAATACTGCTAACATATTGCACTGGTTTCCCTCTTGCATTGAATAGAACAGGACATGCACTGGCAGGACATGTATTGCCTTCCATACACAGAGAAACACATGATTTTAATTTATGTGCTAAGGGATTCACCACAAACTCCGAGCTATAGGAATATACACCAAATAGATGAAAAAGCACTGAAGGTAGAACTTATTACCAACTAGGCATAAGGCCCATTGCGGAAATAAATACAACGAGCTCTAGTAGGATGCTCTGGGTGAGTGCCCTGGCCTTGGCCTCTCAGAGTCAATTTGCTGTGGCAACCTCAGCAGGATATAATGACACAGAGTCCACCATTTTCTCCAGGGGAACTGATCTCTGCCATCTGAAGAGCAGTTGTAATTCTGAGTGATCTCCAGCCCTTGCCTGGAGATTGGCAACAATGGTTCCCCAGGAGGCAATGGCTGGTTTGGAGAGTGGAGTCTATGGCATTGTACCTGTCTGAGGTCCCACCCCTCCTCAAACCCCATCATCTCCAAGCTCCAGCCCTCAAATCTCCAGGAATTTCCCAGCCTGGAGTTGTCCACCCTGTCTCCTTCCCAGCCAACTATCAACCTACCACTATCTGCCCCTCTGACTTCAGCTTTCCATCTCCTCCCCCCTCCCTCCTGGGGAGCAGCTGTAATTCTGAGTGATCTCCAGTCCTCACCTGGAGATTGGCAACAATAGTTCCCCAGTAGGCAACGGCTGGTGGAGTCTATGGCATTGTACCTGTCTGAGGTCCCTCCCCTCCTCAAACCCCACCCTATCCAGGGTCCACCCCTCAAATCTCCAGGAATTTCCCAACCTGGAGTTGGCAATCGTATCTCCTTCCCAGCCAACCATCAGCCTACCATTATCTGCCCCTCATCTCTACCATCTGGAGAGCAGTTTTAATTCTGAGTGATCTCCAGCCCTCACCTGGAGATTGGCAGCAATTGTTCATCAGGAGCAAAAGTACAGTCTTTCTCTGTGGTAGAGACCAAAGCAGCTTACATCATTCTCCTCTCCCCCTTTTGATCTGCACAACGACCCTGTGAGGTAGGTTAGGCTGAAAGTCTGTGACTAGTCCAAAATCACCCACTCAAATTCCACAGCAAGAACCTGGGTCTGGCAGACACTGCTCTGAAGTGCTAACTGCTACACCTAGGGTAGCCAACCTCCAGGTGGAGCCTGAAAACTGCCAGGCATCACAATTGAACTTCAGACAACAGATCTCTCCCCCTGGAGAAAATAACTGCTTTGGAGGGTGGGCTCTATGGCATTCTGTTCAGCTGAGGCTCCTTCCCTCCCCAAACTCTGGCTTTCTTAGACTCCGCCACAGAATATCCAGGAATGTCCCAATCTGGAGCTGGTAACCCTTGTCAGGATTGGCCCTGGAAGAGGCTTCCTTCCTTTGCCTTTTTCCTGACAAAACCAAGTTTGGTTGCCTAGCAACAGCCACAGAGGGAAAAGTTAGCCCCACAGGAGCCAAGCAAGAGAAGCGTCTTCGTCAGGAGAGACAGCGGTTTTGACAGGGTTTTTTTCTGTGAGGGAAGAGTGTTCAGGCTGACAGTGGGTGAGGGAGAGGAGCAGAGCCAGCACCCAGCCAATGGCACATGAATACTCTTGAGTGGCGATTGATGGGCCAATGGCTGATAGAGCGCATTGCACAGCCAGTGGGAGAGCTGGAAATGGCCAATATGTAAGGGAATCATATATATAGGATACCATCACTGTTTCAGCTTTACTGTATCCTGATTTGCAGGTACAATGGTTGGTGACCACACCCGCTTGGAGTTCCATAACATTGAGACTGGGATAATGACAGAGAAGCGTTATATCTCAGTCATTCCATCCAGCTTCATTGGTCACCTTCAGAGTCTCATGTTCAATGGCCTTCTCTACATTGACCTGTGCAAAAATGGCGACATTGACTACTGTGAACTGAAAGCCCGCTTCGGGCTTCGTAATATCATTGCTGATCCTGTTACCTTCAAGACAAAGAGCAGCTACTTGAGCTTAGCAACGTTGCAAGCCTACACCTCCATGCACCTCTTCTTCCAGTTTAAGACAACCTCTGCGGATGGCTTCATCCTTTTCAACAGTGGGGATGGAAATGATTTCATTGCTGTTGAATTGGTCAAAGGGTAAGTGAGATCTTGTTTGGTTTTGGAAGCTACCTGGGAAAGTGAGATCTTGATTTGATTCTAGAAGCTGATTGAGAAAGTGAGGTCCTGGTCGGTTCTGGGAGCTACCTCAAAAAGTGAGGGCTTGGTGTGGTTCTGGGAGCTGACTGGTCCAACTGTGGAGGTAGTCAAGTGAATTCTAATTTCTCTTTCCTCTTACCAGCCTACATGAAAAAGTAATTGATGCAATATGTGACAGCTAATATATATATTTTTAAAAAATATTCTGAGCAGGTACTTGTGTTGTTGCAGGTACATACATTACGTGTTTGACCTTGGGAATGGACCTAATGTCATTAAGGGTAATAGTGAACGGCCATTGAATGACAACCAGTGGCATAATGTCGTCATCACCCGAGACAACAGCAATACCCACAGCCTAAAAGTGGATACCAGGGTTGTTACTCAGGTTATCAATGGTGCCAAAAATCTTGATCTTAAGGGTAAGTAACTGGAGTTTTATTCACACATGCATGTTCATCAGTTGACATGCACTTTCATCCCTTCACTTCAGTAAATTCACCAAAAATCTCTTAACTGAATGTGTGAAGGGACATAACTTAGTGACAGAGCACATGGCTTCCACGATGAAGTCCCAGTTACAAAAGGATAATGTAAAGCAAGTCTGGAAAATATCTGCACTGGAAATCCCTGAGACCCCACTGCCCGCTGGAGTGGATTGTGCTGCAGCTGATGGACCAATGGGCTAGGATAGTGCAAAGCATCTCTGTACTTGTCCAGTGAGAAGTATCCTGCTTCAACTGGCAGCGGGTGAAACACAAACTTCTATTTGCCGTGTTTAATCTATGAAGGCAGATTTGCACAGAAAAGTTTATCTTTTGCTACTGAAGTCAATGACTGATGAACCAAGTTAGGCCTGGTCTACACTGTCAGCTCCTCCTATGATAAAAAATTGTTCTGGGGATTGAACCTGTACAGATGTAGGCAGGGACAGCATGCCAGAATGCTCACCCATGGGATAAGGGGTCTAAACATAGAATGCCCGTATATCAAGAAGGAGGTTAAGCAAGAATGTTTTTCTCCCTGTCATCTAGCTTTCAGGGAATTTTGGTTTTTAAGCATAAGTATTCACTCATGTCTGAAATTGCACATGCAGCAACAATGTTAACACAGGATGAGCTATTTATGGAAACTGGGAGTTAGGGCTAAATGTCTCATTACACTGGAAATCTCCTCAAGTGTCCATGGATTCTGAAATGCAACCATGTGGAACCTGTTTTGGATTGGGTTCATGGCATTAGTTAAGGGGGAACTTTTTATCCCTTTACTGCACACTCAATCAAAACCAGTTGTCCCATTCTACAGTTAGCTCCAGGTTAGGGAGGGGGAGATTGGCAACCTGTTTTTACCTGTCTGTTCCCCCCACCAGGGCTATTTGCAAGCTCAGGGAGATGGTTCCAATCAGGCTGCTTTTCAGGGTAACAAAAGACACGCAAGAAGATCCAGTCATGGATCTTTATCACAATGATTATTGTGACCTTCTGCTGCAATCCTAAGCAGAGTGCCACTCTCCTAAACCCAGGGCTATTTTTGGCCACGCCCAGCAGGAACTCATTAGCATAATAGGCCACACCCAGCAGCAGAAACTCATTAGGATTGGCTACATTAGGGCTGTATGGCCTAACATGCAAAGGAGTTCCTGCTCCAGAAAAGCCCTGGGTTTTGACAACAAACAAGGTAAACAGAATAAGAAGCAAAAGGTGGGTTTGGCTGGATGATGCTTCTGGTAACATGGGGGTGTGGCCTAATAGGCTAATGAGCTGTGCTGTCAGGGGTGTGGCCTAATATGCTAATGAGTTTCCACTGTTGGGTGTGTCCTATTATGCTAATGAGTTCCTGCTGGGCTTTTTCTACCAAAAAGCCCTGCCTAAACCCATTGTCTTCAGCAGGCTTAGTGGATGTAACTCCACTTAAGATGGTACTGTTAAACACTTTAAGCATGAATGACTATAAGAATATTAGAATTTACCCATTGTGAGATCCGTGGATGCCACTTTGAGGTAAGGTGAATAGAGATATAGATGAATGGATCTATAGAACTGCTTCACTGTGTCAGACTCCTGTAGTTCATCTCTCCCAGTAATGTGTATCAAACGGTATGGTCATCCAGTATTAACTTCACAACATAGATATATCTGAAAGGAAAAGTTGTAATTAGTATGCATAAAAGACGACTATGCTTTATATCTGGGGTGTTGGTAGCTTGGATTTTAATTTTAGATTTTCTTTGCTTAACACTAAGTAACAGAGGTCTTTTATTCAATTTATATTACCAACTGCTATTTTATATCACTTGATGTTAGGGTCATCTGTCTTCTTGTTAAGGAGAAGAATCTGACAGAGTAATAGACTCAATGCACCACTAAAAATCACTGCTATTTGACTTCCTTTGCTTTTTCCTTGTATTTTGTGTGCCTCCCCCAGGTGATCTTTACATTGCTGGCCTGTCTCAAGGAATGTACAGCAACCTTCCAAAGTTAGTGGCCTCCCGTGATGGGTTTCAGGGCTGCCTGGCATCAGTGGACTTGAATGGCCGCCTGCCAGATTTAATCAATGATGCTCTGCACCGCAGTGGGCAGATCGAGCGTGGATGTGAAGGTACAGCCTACTTAACATGCAGTTCCCTTTCACACAACCCTCCCTGCCTCCTTGCTGTTCTTTGCATCACCACACATTTCCTCCATTGATCCTCTTTCTGATTTCTTCTCATTGTGACCATCTTTATGGCCGCCCACATGCCATATCCATGATTGTAATCAACCGGAATGTGTAACTCCTGAAAGGAATGAAAGGTGATTGCCAAAGGTCACCCTATTGTTGTATTGTTCTTGTTTAGTCTATTGTCTCTTCACCAATGGAAGGATGTTGGATTTAGCACCAGTATACACTTATACACTAATGTTGGTTGTTTTTACTTTACTGTCATTACTTTTATTTTTCTTATGCAATTGCATGTGATGCTATTTACTTTTCTAAATATTTAATTTTGGATTTGAGTTTGAGCAGAGGTGGCAAGCTTTGATCTGACAGAGGATGGCCCATGGCTCAGTGGGAGAGCTTCTACTTAGGATGCAGAAAGTCCTAGGTTTAGTTCCCAACACTTCCAATGAAAAGGATCAGGCAGTAGATGATGAACAAGTCCTGTACCTGTGATACTGAAGAGCCACTGCCAATCAGAGTAGGTAATACTGACTTTGATAAACAGTTGGTCTGACTCAGTATAAGGCAGCTTTTGGTGGTCATATAATCCATAGTTCATGTGCCCCCCCCCAAAGAAAAGAAATAGTATGTACCTATATATTAATTGGAGATCTGAATGAACAACAACTGATGGAAATGTACTAAAGACCCGGGTACATATGGAGAAAATTACAAACTATTTTGTGCCTAAAATGATCAGTTATCCAGACCGTTTGAGCTCAGGAATTTCCATGTCCAAAGTTTCCATCACTTTCAATTAAGTGCACATTTCCATTTGCACATCACTTTCTCTTGAGAGTTTTTGCAGTGGCTGCCAAACCTGTGATCTTGATAGAAGATGGATAATCATTTAGGCAATGCTCAAGTGATCTAAATTCTTTATCACCACATTCAGTTTGAGATCTTCAAACATGCATACATATCAGCTAGTGTATTTTATTTCCTACCACACCAGTTCCTGTTGAATGTCTACTAGGATTCAATTATGATGATGGCACAGTTCTTTCCCAGCTTTTGGGAAACTCACAAAGAGTCGGACTTGACTGTGTGACTGAACAACAACGATACATCATCATTCTTAGAGACCAGTTCCCACCTTATGTTACAGTTTTTGGAACCAGTTCAAATATTGTGGCCATTGGAAATGCTTCTGTGTTCTGAATTACCAAAGAGGGGGTGCAAGGAGGGAATATGGCATAAGGCAAATACAAGATAACCAGGACATTACTTGTCTTTTTCCAGAGTTCATCACCACATATTGTCCCACTTCCTCTACTATTAAAACAAAACAAAACTGACTCTAAGAAATTTGCCAAGAAACACTTTTTCCTTTATAAGTACCAAATTGCCAACAGTGGCATGAAATTGCCCATAAGTAGCATCCAGGAGGGTAGGCAATAACCAAATGAAAACACCCACACGTAGCATTTGCCACAATCTGATTTACATCTCCCAGTGGTCCTTCATACATGATGCTGTGCCAAATTATAAATCATCTATCCCTGGTAATTATTTTGTTGTTCTTGTATATTCAGAGAAACCTCACACTGACATTCCAGGAGGGAGAGGGGTGTCTGTGAGCCCCTCTTGTCTGCTGGCCTGTGCTCCCCACCAGCATTTCACTTTTTATGAGTTTGGAATAAACAGCAGATAATCTCTTTTTTGTGCTGTGTTTTGATTTGGGATGGGGAACTACTAAAGAAAGGGAGGTCTGGTTGATGGGTTTCTTTCAAAAGAACTTAGCCCTTCAAGCAAGGAGAGGAAAGGCAGAAGACCATTATGGAGCCTATTAGGTGACCAATTGCACTGTCTCAGCCTAGCCTCCTCATAGAGTTGCTGGGAGGGTAAAAGGAAGGAGGGGAAAGGTAAAGTGGGATAAAAGTGTTCCAGGTAAAGTGGGATAAAAGTGTTCCAGAGAGATAGGTTAAACAAACCTTACTTGTTGTATTTAGAAGTTTGTTTTTAAAGACAAAAGCAACCATTTTTGCACTTGGAGAATATTTTCCAAATCATTTAAATGGGACACAATGGCCTGAATCCAGCAATGCACAGTTATGTGTGTGTGTGTGTGTGTGTATGTATATATATCCTTAGCACAGTTCCACTTGCTCAAGACCTTGTGCAACATCTCATGCTTTCCTTCCAATAACTGGTTGCACAGATCTTGCATAAATGAAAATACAAGTGGGGATACAGTAAGTATGAGTTGGCACAAGGGGCAACAATGGTCTTTTTCTCATGTTTCCACTTGCACAAGAGCTCTAGTGCAAGTGGAATTTATTTATTTTTTGCTGGATCCAATTCAACATCCCCTTTTGTGGAATGATGCCCACCCATCATTGGAACAAGGGACTGTTCTCCTGGAGAACCATCAAATTAGAAGAATATGCTGTTGAAGGATGGTGTGTAACCTGAAAGAGATACTAGTTTGGGGACATACAGATCAGAGCATCTCATAAGGATAAACTGTGTTTTATCAGGTGTTTGTCTGATCTCATGTATACAGCCTCCCTCCATGTCATCAGAACTTTGTAACTGGATCAGTAAAGGTCCTGTTAAGGGGGGGAAATATCATTCCCTTCTTTTAAAAAATATCATTCCCTTTTAAAATTTGAAGGATACATTTTTTTGGATTTACAGGGTTTTTGTGTGTGCTATCACTGTGCAGTGTTACATAACACAGAAGCAGCTGTGTTTGAATAGAGGATGCCTTATGTGGGCACTTATATGAATGTTCAGAATGAGCTTTTAATATTCCAAAATAAATGTAATTTTATGGAAGAGTGATTATTTAGTTCTCCAGCACCAGGAGGATTTCAGGGCATGCTACTGATTGCAGAATTGCCTTCTTAATTAACATTAACCATATTTTAAAAGGCAAACAGAGCTCAAAGCAGCCAGGTCCATAGCTGAGAGGTGGAACACATGTTTTACATGTGTAAGGCCCTAGAATAAAACTGTGGCATTTCTGGATAAAGGATCTTAAGCAGCGAGGCTTAGGAAGGACCCCTGACTGAGACTCTAGAGAGACCCAGTCAGTTAGTGAGGACAGCTTATACCAGACTGGAGCAGCAAGTGAAACTGGCAGCAGCAGGAGGAAAAGAAGCAATAATAACCCCCCATATGAAAATTGGCTCATCATTTGAAATGGAACTCTATAGGGGAAAACATTTTTAAGGAAACTTTGCAGGCAGGCAAGCCTGGGTAGAAAGCATCAGATGAAAGTCTACAGGTTGGATACTATGAACCATGAACACAAGGAGTTCATGGAGACAAATCATTGCTGCATTTGCCTGCCCGCAGGAGCCCCCTGTATGTGACCTCCTGAAAGGTAACACCAGAAGTTGGGACCCTTGTTGACCAAAATGACACATGGCACAGAGAACCAGAGCAGGAAGGAGAAATTAAATAAAACTGCCTCCTCCCTCCTCCACCAGCAGAGTAATTTGGCAAAGAAAACTGTCACCCGGTGAGACAAAGGAGAATTTTTCCTGATTCATCCACCTTATCCCCCCACCTATGACATATGTCATTTTGTACATGAAGACCTATCTTACACTCATGGTTCATAAGACCCAGATCTATGAACTCCGGAATAAGTACTATGGATGGTTCTCTGGGTTGGAAATCATCATTTTCTATGCTCCTTTGCAGCAGGTGACACAAGAAGGCATTGGCAGCTCTCTCTGATCTGGTGAAAGGTTTGATCAAGGCTTTTTCAGGCAGCTCACAATACTCCTGCAGAGGTATTTTAGCAAAAGCCAAGAGCTTTTTTGCATCCAGCTGTGAGGAATCCAGGACATAGCTGGTGGTTATCACACAGCCCTGAGGTATTCAGCTACAGGATGACATAATCATCTCGAGTGGCATTTATGGCAGAAAGGGCTGTATCAAATCATATGTTCTAGGCATTAGTTATATAAACCTGAGAACGTTCAACTGCAGAAAGAACAACACAGAAAATACAGTGCTGTTTGGAACAGCTATAGCAAAGGAAACTGCCTGACTTCAGAGCCCAGAAAGCTATCATTTGGGTCCATTGGAAACATCAAATTTATTTGAAATCAAGGAGGGGAAGGTGAATCAACTGAGCTGGTTAAGATCAATAATCTAGGAGTTGAGGCTCCTGCTACGTGCTTTGTAACTATGCTAAGAATTCACAGTGGGCACTTCGGTGTCCTCTTTTAACCGCTGTCTATTTCCATTTTGTCCATTGGTAAAAAAGGCAAAAACCAAACTCCACATGAGAACACAGGAGAGAGGATCAGAGTCTGCTTGGAAATGTGCTCCTGGCTTCCACTGGGAAGTTTTGTGGTTTTGGTGACCATTGGTTGTACCTTTGGGGAAAAGTCAGTATCATGTATTGATCATGCACAGTTTCTTGGAATCAGGCGTATCAGTGGCATAGATAATGGGAGAGAGGCATCAAGAAGGATCATAAAAGATGAATGTTCTTTTCAAGATAAGCCATCAAACATTGGCACAATCTTTTGTGTGCTGAATTAGTAGACCAAATAGCTCTTATTTTCCCCTTGACACCTGGTTTTAACTTTTAGTACTCTTTGGGGAATTTCAGTCTATAATTAACTTTACTTGCCTGTGGTGAAGTCTTTGCCCGTATCCTTATGGAAGACTGCAATAAATATTGCTCATTGAGTGTACATGCATTGTGGACACTAAATGAAGTTGCTGAGCGGTTGGGTTAGAACAGATAAAAGGAAGTACTTCTTCACCCAAAGAGTGATTAACACATGGCTTCAAGAGGGAATTAGATAAGCATATGGAGCAGAGGTCCATCGGTGGCTATTAACCACAAGGTATAGATAGGGACTCTGGGGCAAGTGATGCTCTGTATTCTTGATGCTTGGGGGGGTCAACAGTGGGAGGACTTCTAGTGTCCTGGCCCTACTGGTGGCACCTGGTATTTTTGGCCACTGTGTGACACAGAGTGTTGGACTGGATGGGCCATTGGCCTGATCCAACATTGGCTTCTCTTATGTTCTTATGTTCTGTGTGTGTGTGTGTGTGCATGCGTGCATTTCTTTGTGACATTTTTATTTCATCAATCACATGTTAGCTATTTCCTGCCACCACCACCCCATTATGATCACTCTCCATTATTTTTAACAATGTACTCCAACAAGCTACTTGAGAAGTTACCAGGCACCAGATATAAATATGTGAAAATGCAAACCCAGTTTTCCTTTCACTCATCAGCCCCTTGCAAAGGACTTTGCCTTTCTCCAAAATATCACAATATAGTCATTACTGGAGTATAGATTCAAACATTAACTACTTGACATGAATATCTTATCCTGTGTGATTCAGAATAGTCTTGCCTAGTTTCTCCCCCAGTCTGAAACATGTAATGGGATGCACCCGTCTTTATTGTTGTTTAATTTAATTAATGTATTCACAACACACTTAACTGCTAGATTGGCCTCTGTGTTGATTTACAGTTAACAGTTATATGCTATGAGCAAGCTTTTGGAGGATGGAGACATTAGCAGTACAATGCTAAGCAGAGTTACACCCTTTACGTCAATTGAAATCAATGGGCTTAGAATGGTATGAGTTGCACTGGCTATCAGTGTTCTGGAACAAGTCTAATGGCTTGGCCCAGAAAGAAGGCTTTTCCCTCTGTGCAAATGACATGGTCTTCAAAGTCAAGAAGACTTATAGAGGAGAAACAAGTTCAGCTTTCCCCCCATTTTCACCTCTGCAAATGGTATTGCTAGGCTTAATGGAGTTGCAAGAGAGATGGAGGGGAGGACAGAAGAACACAGAAGAAACTTTCTGGATGAGACCAGTGATCCATCTAGTGCAGCATCCTGCCCCACACAGTAGCCAGCCAATTGCCCTGAAAGGCCAACAAACAAAACATTGCAGCCTCCTAGCACTGGTACACAGGGGTCTGTTGCCTCTGAAAATGGAGGGGAAATGGGGGATTGAAACCACATGCAAACACAGATCATTAGCTTCTCAACAGTTTCCCAGATGGTGGCTTGCAAAGCCAAAGTTCAAGTTTTAAAATTGTATGGGAGTAGTATAATAAACTTCACTACGGATATCTGTGCCACCAGTTCTCTTTTGTGGAATAATAAAAGTTACAGGTGGTAGTAGGTGTGGCAGAAGTCTACCTTTGCAGTTGCACCACCACAGTGTTGGGGTGTGTATGTGAGAAAGTTGAACCCCACAGGTGAAAATCTTTCCACCTACAGAAACACTCCCCTGGATTTGATTTATTAGCAAGTTTCTTTAATTGCCTTGCTTCTAGGAATATGAATGCCTTATTCTTCTGATAATTCATAATTCCAGTAACAGTTGAAATGGATCTTATGACTCTCACCCATGGAAAGATCTATGTGAAACAAGGGATGCTGAAACACCTGCAAGTTCAACTCACTTCCCATTGTCCAGTGGTGATCAAGCAGCCAGTTAATCAAGCGGCTGTTCAGCTGTTTGCAACACAGGCTAACTGCAGCCAACAGAGGCCAACTCTCTGGTGATCAGCTGGAAGTCAGGTTCTTCTGATCTCTCATCCTGCAAGCTTTGCAGCCTCTCAGACTTGCTGAGATGCAACAAATCTAGGGACAGGGTTGATCAAAAAGCCTGGCTGATTTCACTTCACTTTGCCCCACCCCAAGCTATCAGTTTGGGCTGCAGAAAAAAAGGAGAGAAAAAAGCAACGCAGCTAGGAGAGGGGGGAAGACAATCTCTCTCTTTTGCAGTGTAGAGATTAAAATTATTACTTCTGACCCTGCCCAGCTTGGAGAAGAGGGAAGAGCTCCCTTTTGCAACTTCACTGTGTAGCTATTTTGCTGAGGGGGTGGGGTGGAAAAGAACCTGATTCCCAGCTGATTCCCCCATCAGATATGAGGCAGCTCCTGACCAACAGGGAGCTGCAAATTTGTTTGGTAGCTGTTTGAGTTGTGTGCTGCTAACCAAAGATATCCCTGATCTGCTCACAGTCTGATTGTGAGTGTTGAGCAAGGTATGTTCTGCTGCCAAAATGGTTCACTGAGAAAATATGTGGCATACCTATGTGAGACTCATGTATATCTAACTCTGAAGGGGGGGGGTGCTATCTCTATGGGATTGTCACAATATCTACAGTTTTTAAAAGCCTTCAGAGGAAGAAGTCTAACTGTAACATTTTAGCCTGAATCTGTATATGGCAAAGAAAACATAGATGTTACCAGATATTTTTCAGTGGTCACATATATTTGTTTCCAACTGTATTTAGACATTCTTAGGGGTCAGGAAAGCATCTCACTGTGGAGCTAAATTCCATGGTTTGGAATGTCACATAAAAAAAATGGTGAATCACATCCCATCAATGTTTTGTCTGTGCACATCTGTGTCGACCTTTCTCTTTCCAGCCCAATAGTGTGTGCTCCGTTGTCTGGTGTATTGGTTTTATGTTGTTCAGGTGGTAATAGACAGAGGCCGTGATGGCTGCTTGTCTCCTGTTTTGTCTGCATTGTCTCTAGTGGTGTCACCTTTCCCACATCTATTAAGTGTGCATATGGGCTGTGTTGGTAATACCAGTTACATTTTGTTTGTTTATTTTTAGTGATGTTACCCTGGTTTGATCTGCCATTTTACTAACCTCTGGTTTATTGTTTCGCTTTTTCCGTTCTTTTGCTAACAAAGTTGAGTTGACCAAAGCTGACCTGCAAGGTAGAGAAGGTTTTTGTTTCCCTTGCCAGTTTGGACTGAAAGATGCCTTTTGATGTAACCATTGGTGCCTTTTTATTTATTTTTATTTTTTGGATGCAGTCACATCTCTAAGCCAAATGGGAACGCGCCTTCGACAACCTGCTAGGTTGCAGAGTGGGATGGTGAGGAATCTGGGGAGGAAAAAAAATTCAAGCCTGGTTTGGATCACTTAAGAGGTTTGACTGTATTCCATCCTGAGATTATCCATAACTGCACAGCTTGATTTCCTGAAAAAGGGGTGTTCACATGAAAAGGCGACGCTGAATATCTGATTTGCTATCATACAGGTAGAACTTAGTCTTTCAGGGAACTGAAAAAGTTCACAGACTGATCCAATGTGGGCTTACTTGCAAGTAAGTTTCCCTGATCTTCCAGGGATGATAAGAAATTGGAAGTTTCTTTCAAAGCTTTTGCAGATTTCGGGGGGGAATGAACTAAGAAAAAAGGAATTAGATACACCACAGTTAGGACAAAGGATCTGAACTCCATATGTTTCCCCCCCAAAAAAATAAGCTATTGCACTTAAGACAAATACATCACATCAGTGCTCTACTAAACCTTTTTCATCCTCATCCCCCCCATTTGTTTTTACACCTTAACCTGGAAGTGTGAACGTGATCTATTGTTGGAACATCAATGCAACTTTTCCTTTCCGTGCTGCTTGGTGCACTAGATGAAACAGCCATCAACACTGTTCAAAGTTTGTGTCTGGCTGTTTACGGAGGAATCTAGGGCTGCCCACTGATCCTTGCTGGGTAAGAAGAGCCAGTCATTGGTAGTGAAAGTTGAAGAAAAGTTATAGATCAGAAAGGGCTGCTGGCCAGGATAGATTTCATTAACAGAAATCAGAGGGAAGGGAGAATGTAAAAGGTAGTTTAACTTCTGTGATGCTTAAGTGAGGTCAAATGTTGCTACTTCAATAGTGAGATGGAGAGAAGGGGGAGCATACTCCCTGTAGCTGAGGTAGAATGGATTTTGCAAAATCTAAGATTGGGAAACATGAGAAAAAGGAGCTTTTCATACCAACCCAATATTATAGTTAAGGCTCTTTTGCTTGTCAAAAGTGCTTCCTATTCTGAATGTTCTTCTGGATTGGAAAAGAAAAGGATATGTTCATCACACCTGGCAAATGTGAAGATCCCAAATTTGTGTAGCAAAAAATAGTACACAGACTCAGTTCAGACACAATGCAAAATTGTAGTTTATTTTAACAGTGGTTAGTTTATGAAACCCGGAGTCCATTCACAGACTTGATTTGCATGAGCAAACCCTGGTTTCATCAGTTTTGCACTGTGGGTCCCCATTGGGGAGAAATGTGAGGTACAAATCATGTAAATAAGAGAGCATGGTTTCAGAAGAGGATCTTAACTGGCAGGCTGAGGAACACAGGTGGAAGTGGTCCTTCAAGCACCTTGGTCCTGAGCCATTTCAGATGGTTTCAGATCTGGGTTTGGTGTGTCCTAACTAACTACAACAGTTAGTGGAGAAGCCTTCATTCAGACAATCACACTAGTCATAGTTAATTGAATCAAAACCTGGTTTTGCATGAACTCAGCTGAGCCCTCATCTTGGAGCATCTTAAAGGCATTTATTTGGGCATGAGCTTTTCTGATTAGAATCTGATTGGATTCTTTTCTTCATTTTCATCCCATTTCTTAGCCAAAGTTGGTGCTAAGCTTCTCCTGGGAATAGAAATAATCAATATAAATTATATGAAACAGAAATGATCTATGGGAAGCAGATTCTCAGCTGAAACCAACCACCATATTTTAGGTTAGGTTAATGTCTGTGTTGTGCTCTGCACAAATACATTCAAAAGAAGAATATAAGACACAAGAATACACACAAGAAGAAAAGGAGAGACTGGTGGGGGGGAGTAAAGAAACCCAAGGGACACAATGAACCAGAGGATAAAGCACAGAGGATGAAATAAAACCAAACTTGAAGCAGCATGATTTACAAAACTGTAAAGAAGCATGAAGGGAGAGGGCTGGGGGGGGTCCTTTTGATCTTCCATCTATGTCTAGATATCTGCAGGGGACAAAGAGAAGGTCCTAGATGGTGCTAGAGCAAAGAATTGCCTACTACAGAAATAATGACTATTCCTAATGTAACATGACAATCAGTGTCAAGGCATAGTGTTTTGATGTCCATACACATGGGGGGGAAAAAAACATTGTTTCCCAGCATGGGTAATCTGTATATACATATAGTGACATATACATTTGTGGTGGTCCTATGTAAAGATCCACACACTAGTTCCTACATGGACATATTTTCTGTGTGCAAAATATTTATTTATGTAAAACATTTGTATGTCCTTCTGCCCACTTGCAACCTCAAGAAAACAAACATCAACTTACATACACACAAACAAACATGTAAACCAGCAACAAAAAATAAACAAGGAATATGGTTATTAAGGCTATGCCAGACAAAACAGAAAAGCCTTCATCCACTGGTGAGTGAAGTAACACGGGGAGCATCTCTCCAAGCCTCCAGTTGCTTTGGTCAGTCAGATATAGCTCTGTGTTTTACATCAAGAAATCTAGCAGACTTTATATTGTCAACTTTAGGTCCCTGTCCTTCAGTGGACTGAAGACTTAATGTTTGGGATAACATTGCTTCTTCAAAAGGATTTCTGAGACTTTCACCTCTTTTCTACAGAGTAGGGATGCACTGAGGATGTTGACTATCATAGTGGGGCCTTTCATTTCAGGAAACCAATCTTTGCTGTATAGGTTTGGATATCCTAGTCCCAAATGGAAATATTACAATTCCTCAGTCTCTTAGGGGCTGTTTTTCTGTGCTGCTACGGCTTGGATGGTGGGGAAGTCTGCTGGAGGAGGACTTGCCACCATACCTTTCTAAGACTCTGCACTTTCAGCCATTTATCTTTGTCTTCCCCCTTCTTATTTCTACTTCTGGTGAATGTTGTACACGTCTCCTTAATCTTGAACACTTAACTTTCCTTTGTCTGCTTTTCCTACAACACAATCAAGACATATTCCCTTTTATGCGGTTCACTTTGTGTTGGGTGGGGTTCTACCTCCACCCGTTTGCTCATTCTGTTATGAGATCTTGAGGGGAAAAGAGCCAAAAAAGGGGCAGGTATGTATCACATGGTGTAATACATGGAACCCACAACTTTGAACTTGATCTACAGACTGACCATTTTAAGAGATTTTTTGTTGGTACTGTTATCCATCTATGAATGCTCTGATCCCCAATGGGCTTCTCATATGTGCCATGCAACCTGCTACATTATTTTTCGCACCCGCTGCCTTCATCCCCAGAGCATCTTTCCCAAAAGCATCTGTTCCCGAAAGCAAAGAGCTAGTCATGACTTCCCTCTGTCTCCTTGGTGCAGGAGATGCTTTAGAAGAGCCTAGGAGACATCACCTTTGTATCTGCAGGAATGCCCATTCAGAAAAAGGCTGCCTCCATTTTGTGGCTGGCCCAGTCCCTGTGACAGCCATTTTGTGGTGGTACCACTTCCTTTTCTCAAAATTCCAAAAGTGTCCACAACCTCAACAGGGTTGCACTAGAGGAAAAACTAATTTTCTTGTCATAAGTATTGTCATTATAAGTATACTTATAAATATGTATCATCTGCTGATAATCCAGTTCTATTCTATATTCACTTGAAAGCAAGTGCCATTGTTTCTAATGGAACTTAATCCTGTGCAGGTGTGCATAGGACCACAACTTTGCAGCTTGATCTTACACAGCGTTAGGAACATCTAGGCCTTGCTCATTGTGAAAATTATCAGCTTATCTTGTTTTTTTGTTTTTTTTAACCCTCAAACACCCCTTGATTTGGGTGCTCAAGATAAGTTGGCATATTAGAAAGAGTATTCCTTAGGATTCTTGCGGGCAGTGTTGCCATCCAGAATGTAAAATATGAAAAGAGTGTCATCCAATGAATGGTGTTTGACTTCAGCTATGGCTTCTGACCTTACATGACATATAGAAAAGAGACAACAGGTACAAGTGATTCATGTTTCTTGTTCTCCATTCTTCTTTCTGATGTCTGAAGAAGAACCTTTGCATCTCCCTCCAACAGTGAAACACAGAAGCAACCCCCTCCTGTTGTGAGTTGTCAGATGTTAACTGAGCAACTTCAGAAATCATTGAGCAACACAGAGAACAAGAAGTTCGACATAAAAATATGAACACTTGAAGACCAAAAAAAGTCTATTGTGCCTAGCTTTAGCGCTACAATGAATATTTGTCTATTTTAATTTTGGGGTGCAAAAGAAATGATGCCAGGGTGAGGGCAGCAATATTTCATTCAAATATGTGTGTGTTTTCAAAGCTTTTTACCATAATCGGTTCTCCTAACTGCTGCTTTGATGTCATCCCCTCCCCCACATTAGGGTTTCTTCCTCTTAGAGTGGTTCCAGGCAGTCTAGGTTCACATATAGGCTGCGGTCACACATGCTAAATAATCCACTTTCAATCCATTTTTAATGCACTTTCCAACTAGATTTTACAGTTTACACTGTAAAAATCCAGTTTGAAAGTGAATTATTTAGTGTGTGTGACTGCAGCCATAGAATGTATTGACACTATGGTACTGAAACATGCTAATGTCACTGAGGTAAAACAAAGCTTATTTGGAGGGATAGCAACACTTCTTGGACAGGCAAGGAGCATATGATTAATGTGATGGCCTCATGATGCTTTGTAGCAAATCAGATTTGGTTAAGTGACAATATCACTGAGGGCAAATAAAGTTTATTCAGAAAGAAGGCAATACTTTGTATCTTCCCTCTTCACAGCAAACCACCAGAAATGGCTGGGGAGATGTTGATGTTGACAAAATTATTTGTGCACATTGTTCCCCTACATATTTGACTTGGTACTGTTCAGCATTTGGTTTCTTACTGGAGCCATCTGAGTGCCTTTGGGAAGCTCACAAATATGGCACGGAGGCTTCCTCTTCCCTTGGTGGGAGGCCTATGTGGTTCCCCTCCCTCATGCTACCTTACATAGCAAATAAATTCCCTCTCAGAATGTTAATCCGGATTCTTGTCACTACTAGATACAAGTCCAGGAGCACCATAGAGACCAACAAAATGTTCACGGTATGAGCTCTTGAGAGTCAAAGCATCTTTCATCAGATACGTAACCTTCGTATCTGATAAAGGGACCTTTCATTCTTGAAAAGCTAATACCACCCCAATCTTTTTGATCTCTTTGATGCTCCTGGACTTGAATCTAGCTATTCTACTGCAGACCAACATGGCTACCTGCTGAAACTGTTGTTGTCGCTGTTATTTATTTCTGGTCTTTAGTTTTTTGTTGTTGTTTTAATACCACTAGGGTTGTCATCTTTTATGCTTTATGAACTTTGCATGCTGCTGGGACTGCCTTGGCAGAAGGATGGGATAAAAATATATTAGGCAGATAAATAGTATGGTGGCATATAAATAAAGGATGACAAAGTTAGAATTGTGTATTTTATTTTTACATGCTGTTTTAAAAATTCTATGGGCTATCACAGCTGGCATTAAAATTTGAAAGGAAATTCTTTTGAAAACATGCACACACACAGAGAGAGGGAGAGCAGTTTGGTGGGCTCAAGCAATAACAACCAAACACTGTTCCTGTAGAATAAAATGTTTAAAGAGACTCATGTGAAGTCTATTGCAGGGATAAAGTTCTTTGCATAGTGGTTGCACTAGACTTTAAAGCTTTATTGAGTGGGCTGGATCTTGTTAAATGGCACCAGCAAGAACATTAATAAAAACAGAGCTTCTGACACCTTGTGGAGAGCTTTGGGGGAGATGTTATTTAAAGCCAGCTCTTCTTCCCAGTGCACATAAATTATGTATTGGTCTCTCTTGCTTCTGCCCTCTGCTGTTATCACTTAAGGGCCATGTGTATGAAACCAAGGCTCGTTTCATATCTAAAACACTAGTGGGCTTTTCTTGCTTCCTCATCCGTAATCCTAATTTCCTCTGACATCCCTGTTCCAGTGGCCAAGATTTCAGTTTCATAGACAGGGGGATTATGACAATAGAGAACAGAGACATCAACAACAGATGAACTCTCAGCAAGAAGCATCGATTTACCACATCAAAATCCCTTGATGAGTGCCAAGGAGGTGAAGCACGCATAATATCCATAAACCTGGGCTCTTTCCACACACACAGGCTCTAAGAAAAAAGCATTTTTGTCTTTCCTGAAAGAAGTCAGGAGCCCTTTCAGGGCTCCCATAGAAGCTTTCCAAGGTTTCCCTCAGGTGCTTTAAATCCTCATTCTCTGCTTCACCCTTTATGACTGTTAGTACTTCATTTTTCTCTCACCTTTATTCTAAGGAACTCATGTTCCTCTCTCAGTTTAGCCAGGTGACAACCCTGTCAAGTAGGTTAGGCTGATGGAGGATGACTAACCAAGGTCACCCAGTCAGTTTCCTACCTGAGTGGACATTTTGAACCCCTGATTCCCCAGCCCTCATCTACCAGTCTACCTGTGATACCATCTTGAGATGTACAGTAGTGCACATTTTAAAGTGTGCTGTGTGAATGTGTGTTTGGAAGCATAAATCAAGTGCTAAAAGAAGCCCTACTCCTTTGGTGCTGAGGTGTGGGCTGGGGGAGAGGATTATGTACACCATTTCTCTGATCAAATATGCCTTCTCCCAGCTGCTTTAAGCCCCATGTTTTCCCTTCTTTTTACCTTAGCAGGGTCCAAAGTCTGGGGGAGCCATTTTAATTGGAACAACAAGATGAGGAGGAAAGGGGAAATTAACCCTTTAGCCCCTTTTTCTCATCACTATAGCCCTGATCTATATCACCTTTCTTGCTTAAAAAAAAAAAGAGGATTGGAGTTCCTCTTTTATTGGAAAACTAATCTAGAAAATATATCAGGTTGCTTAAAACCAAATCTCTGAGATAGGGCTAATCCCAACTCTCCAATTCCAGTTTTCCCAGACTTTCAGTCCCAGAACTCCAATGTGATGCGTAGGTTGAGTGCTAGACAATCTCAGGACTTTCAGAATCTTGCACCCGCACATTGTGATGTGTAGTTTGGGCCAACCCATGGCAAACCTGTCTTTGCCAGCATGTAATGTCTGGAATGACCCTAAAACAAGATCACAAAGAAAAAATGGACACTGAACAGAGCACAGTAGAACATGCCAGGCTCAATGCATTACAATCCACAGGAGAAAATCCAGCATAATTTCCTTTAAAAATCTTATTTATAAGGCAGCCTTGTGGTTCTTTAAGTAGCACTCACTCTCCCTCTAATTCTGTCAGTTATTGTTGTGATCCAATCCCTTTAATGAGTACCATATGGTGGTACTACAGGATTTCCAGAAGTCCTGCAAGGAGACTCTCTGTACATCTGTAATTACGCCCTCTTGCTCTTTGTGTATGCGTAATTCTCTTTCAAATCACACATAATTGTAAATTCCAAGTGTCAAGCTACAGGCAGGCTGTGCTAGCAGAGGGAAGGCTGATTTAGTAGAATGCGCCCAAGGTTCAGTTAGTGAACGACCTCAGAGGCAGGGGTGCAATTGCCCAGGGGGTGGGTGCCACAGTCCACTTCCCAGTGCAGCAGCCAAAGTGTAAAATGTCTGCACCCATTGATTCTAGTCAGAGTATCTTTGGGAGATTCAGGTAAATTGGGTGTAGGCTTCCATAGAAGAGAAAATGGTTTACTGTTCGTGCAAAAGAGAAAAATACTAGAGCCACTGGTCGTGCAAGCCAGAAGCACCCTGAATCATTTTGCACTTAGGCTCTGTGCAAGTAAGCTGGGCAGGTGGTAGACTTAGTGTTGCCTGCAGAGTTTCCAGAGTCTTGTGGCACAGCAGCTCAGGTTTATTATTTATTTATTATTTTTGATTTATATCCCGGCTAGCCTGCACAGCAGCTCTGGGCATCCATTCCCCCCCCCCCCATGTGTGACACTGCTAACCTGCTGGTGCGCTTCACACCAGTATCTCAGAATTTGCTACCTTTCTGCTTGCTAGCTGGCTAAAGAAATCTTCTAAGAATGAGACCAGAGTGGCCTTATATTTTCTCAGACATCCTAGTTGAGAGCTGTGGTGTTTGGATGAGGCAATACAGCTGCTTTCTTGAAGCAAACAAAAGGCCTTAGCTAAGGAAAATGTTGTGTGTTTTGCTTCCCCCTTCTGTGCAAATTATTTACAACAAGAGTCCTAATTTTTGACCATGGTGTAGTCTGTGTACTAATTTCTTCCCTTAAAAGGTCCACCTTTACCATTATCAGTGACTCATTGAATCAGCATAATAAATTGTTGCATAAAAAACTGTACTCCATGCATATCCAATGTGTGTACAATACTAACAAATCAGAAAAAACAAAAATCAGAAAAACAAAACAATAAAAAATATAAACGTATATTAAAAAGAACATATGCACAGGAGGGGCTGTGACTTGGTGTCAGAACCACTGCTTTGCATGCTAGAGGTTCCAGCTTCAACCCTCGGTATATCTCATTTTAAAAGATCAGCTAGTAGGTGATGTGAAAGACCTCTGTCCAAGTCCCTAGACAGTCACTGCTAGTCAGAGTAGACAAGAGTGACCTTGATACCTTAATGGTCTGATTCAGCACAAGGCAGCTTCATGTGTCCATATTCTCATGCCTGCCTTCTACATATTATCACAGAAGTAACTAAATAGACATCTATTAAAGATTATTGAGGAGCTGGAGGGGGGGAGGTTGCAAGTAAAAATGGACACTCTGAAAATATAAAATGGCAAATCTTCCTAGAATTGGAGGTGGTCTAGTGAAGGGGTTGCCAAGAGACCACTAGAACTCTTTTTCTTCTATTCCTGGAATTGGATGCACTGAGCTACTCTGTCACTGTGGAAAAGTGGGTAATCATAGATGTAATACCATAGACAGACTTTTCCTACCTCCTTACATGAATATTTTTTCAATGGTGTCAGTTTACATGTTCAAGTGCCAAATGTCCAGTCCATGTACTGTCTATTAGGCTGGAAATGAGGTCTGGGAAATAGAGTTTCTGGAAGGGGCTTTTAACAACTCTGTGACATGCAGAGACTGCATCTGGATGCTGGGAAAGTATCACCAGGTGAATGTCTGTCTGCCACATCCCTTTAAAAACAACAACAACAATGTACACACCTGTTTCCCCTGCTAGGAAAAAAAATGAACAGACACAAATAAAATTAATCTTGAATCCATCACCTTTAAATGTTTTCAGAAATCATACTGATCTTCTCTTGCAATTGCCGTGTTGTCATTAGTCAGTGCCACCACCTTGCTATGTATACATTGGAGATTTCAGCAAACAGACTTAGAGCTCTAAACTGTTCAGGATAGTTACTGTGTACAGCTGTTTCTGAGGTTCAGTGCCTCTGAAATCCAGATGCCTCCATTTGAGGATTAAGGTTCTGAGCGGTGGAGTATTTTTAAGGGTCCCTGACATGAGGCCAGAGAGGCCAAGCACCCTGTCACTGCGGATATGGGTGGCCTGGCTAGGATTTATATAGTTCTTGAGAGGACAAATGCTATGGGAATATTGTAGCCATCTATCTGTTGCTTTGATGGTTCTGAGAACCTGATAAGAGAAAAGCACATGCTGTTTTGTTTTTGCATTATTTGTTGATCCAAATGCATCCTTCACGTTATTGCTGGTGGGAGGTTGAATTTGTATTTCCTGCATGTAACTGTATCGGATCTGCTTTGTCTACCAAAGCAGAAAACAGATCAAACTATTTTATAGATGGTCGATCGCCTCCTTTCACAGCAGTGGAAGGGGGGGGACCTCATTAATCTAAACCAAAAAGGAAACATGAAACATTATAGCAAAGCTTCCTTTGTTCTATTTGTTTTCAAGCATCAGTAATTCCTTACTTGTAAAGAAATTAACTGTTCTGGAAAGCAACCCTTCTGTTACATCCACATGATTCAGTGGTTTTGATAAGTTTGAAATGTTCCCTCTCATCTTGGGATCTCCAGTGTTTGTGCTTCTATATTTAAAGCAAAGGAAGAAACTGAATTTTAAACAGCAATGGAGAATTAAAATGACTTGCTATGGCAAGCATGCATCAGTTCAGTGGCTACTACTTGCTGTTTACAATTGACCATCTCAAAAATGACTGGTTTGATGCACCAAAAGAATACATACGTGCTTTGCCAACAATTCAGTTTCTGAAATCCTACAAGATTTGCAGCGGTGCTGTGTCACAGAACCACTAGTGTAGATATTTAGGGTGATGAAGAGGCAGAGACAAGTGAGAAGAGAGGAGAAGCTGACATTATACCTGATCAAGCTGGCCTCTTTTGCTTTCAAAGGCCAGCTCAACATTCTTGGGAAGAAGCGCAGATTTGTCATACAAAATGGTTGCCAATCCCTCTCACCCCTTCCAAAGCCCCTTCAGAGTGATCTGAAGGATCCAATGAACTTCCCTTCCTACCCAATCACATCATCAGTAACAAGAAATAACTGTTTATAGTGAACTTGCAAAGAGAACTAGGTCTTTGATGCCAGGGGCGAACCTTAAGTATTATAAGTACTTCTTTTGAGCCTGCCTAAGAGGGAATATGATATCTTTCACACCTTCTTTCTGCTGTGTGCCACAGTTTTTTGTTTGTTGCTCAATCAATGTGCAATTCTCCATGTTTTCTGTGTGTCCTGAATTTCTGTTGCATGTCCATGAAATGGAAAAAAAAGTGTTTGGTTTCCTTTACTTCCTTGGTGCATGAAATGACAAATCACAGTATATTATTGATCTTTTTTTGTCCCAATGGCTATTCTTTGTTTTTGCTTTACTTCTTTCCTTGCTATTCCATCTCAGGACCAAGCACCACCTGCCAAGAAGATTCCTGTGCCAACCAAGGCATCTGCATCCAGCTATGGGAAGGCTTCACTTGTGACTGCAATATGACATCATACTCTGGGAGTCAGTGCAATGACCGTGAGTACCAGCTATTCTTAACTTGAATTTTAGATAGTATGCTAGCTTAACAGGTGTGTGAATGCTAATGGCAGAGCTAGCTGATCAGCTTCCTGGGAAACTAACTTTAAAAGCAAGATTACTTGAAGAAAGAGGATGATAATTATTTTCTCTTTGATCTGATATGAAAGTGCTTGAGTGCATTCTTGTTTTCATATTTAACAACAAATGACATGAAAAGGGATTATTGATGTTCTTTTTATAGCAACCAAAAGGAACTGTGTGTGCTAGACAATAATCAGAGCTGTGCTACACCAAGTAGTCACCTTTTAAAGTTTTCCAGCTGTAGAATCCAGTTCCTAATCAGCCTTGCCTAAATGGATACAAAAGATGAAAAAGTTTTTCAGAGAAACCTATATGATGTTAATAGTGATTTATTCATGATGGATGTCTTTGTGCTAAGGTTGGGAGAGTTTAGCCAATTCTCACATTCGTTTTGACTTAGCACACTCATCACACTGACTTCCTCTTTTAAAAAAAAATGATATAAAGCTCCTCTGACTGCCTTTCCGTGATGAGACTGGATGCTCACTACATCTTGGAGGTACATTTAAAACTAGATTTAACCCCATAGACTTCACCTTAGAAAGCTCCACTAAGATGTGTTCTTTGACTAAAAATGATAGCCAAAAGTCACCCTGTGTTGACTTTATTACATTAAAATTTAACGTGGGCCATTTCAGGCCGTAAGCCTAAATAGAAGTCTAATTAGGGAATGCTTAGACAGTATACCTGGAGATCTGGAATCACACTTCAACAGTTCATTTTTCAGGCATGAAGTAGCTAGTGGAAGAAAGGTAACTAACCCTTGTCTTATCAGCTACTTGTATTCTGCAAGCCCTCTCCTCAGCCCATCTGAGGTTCTGAGATGAATTAGTTGGTTAAGGGGGGAAAGTGGCTTCAGGGATGAGGAGCAGGGGGAAAATATGGACAGAGAGAAAGAAGAAGGATAAGAAGAGTTTCTCTACCTTAAGGAATCTCAAAGTGGCCTACAATCACATTCCATTCTTTTCCACACAGCAGTCACCTTGCGGGGTAGGTGAGGCTGAGAGAGTTCTGAGAGAACTGTGACTGGCCCAAAGTCACCCAGCAGGCTTCACGTGGAGAAGGAGTGGGGAATCAAACCTAGTTCTCCAGATTAGAGTCCACTGCTTTTAACCACTCCACCATTTAAGCACCTCCTTGTACTTTCCTACTGTAAATAGCCCCTCTGCTGGTACTTCCCATGTTAATGGCAAGCAAGGAGCTGGGAATCCTATGATTGTCACTGACTATGTTGATCCACCCTAAGAGAAAGGGCTCATGTGAAAGTGTGAGCCTTAAATTATTCCTGCTTTTCAGAAAGAAGACCCATTACATTTCCAGTGCTTATGTTTCTTTCTGACAAAGCAATGAAGTGATACCTCTATCCCACATCAGTATAGAAATCTTCCATTTGATAGGCAAGATTTAGTATTTATCCTATCAGGAAGAACACCCTATCAGGATGACTTTACTAAGGTCGAAGGGCATCTGAGAATGACAGTTTCAAGACATTCTAGAGTCTTGCAGGATACAGTTATTTCTTGTTGCTCACCATTCAGACTCCAGGTATGGGATCAGATGGTTGAATGCTTTCCCCAAAGAATGTCCCTCGACATAGAGGATAGATTCAGGTGAGTAGCTGTGTTGGTTTGAAGTAGCAGAACAAAGTTGGAGACCAGTGGCACCAACCAGGTTTAATTTTGGGTATAAGCTTCTGTGTGCATGCCCATGAAAGCTTATACCCAGAATTAAACCTGATTGGTCTTAAAGGTGCCACTGGACTAAAACTTTGTTCCTCCGCAAAGAAAACAGACATATCAGGTAGACTCCCAGCCTATTTTCTATGCACCAGCAGATTTTATCACAGGGGAGGAATTGGGAGGGCAACCTGCCACATATACTGTCAGAGTGCCACCATCAAGGATGCATTGGAGAATGAGATTTGCTGCATGGGCTGTTAAGCAGATTCTGAAAACCAGCCTAAGTGCAATGGAGACAGAAGTGCATCAGAGAGCACACAAGTAACCTTGCCATTTCCCCATAAGTTCACAGCTCCATCAAAGGTACTAAACATACCCTGAAATATGTCTGATGGCAGATGCCTTTGCTGTCTCTGTCCTCTTTCTTCCACTTCCTCTTTAGTAGGCTCTCTTGTGTCCCCTTGCTGGGCACTTATCAGTCCCCATAATGTCTTTCCATGTGTATGCTTCTTTGCCATTAATATCACACTTAGCAAATCATATTATGAAGCGACCGTACAGGAACTCTGCCCTATGACCTGAGAGGCTGTATTTAAATGAATCCTGCCAAGAACTCTAAAGGAGTTCTTGATCCTGTATTATCCCTTGCTTCCAATAAATTGGGCCTCATAATTCCAAACTACTGTGAATCCCATATTATACCAGCATTAACAAATTCAGACAAGTTCAAAGTGTTAACAAACCATTTTTGGAGTCTGTAAGCAGATATTCCTTCTTCCTTAGATGTAGAAAGACATCCAAGTGCTAACAAATTGATGTGAGAGTTGAACTATATCCATTGTTTCAGACATGCACCCTAAGACCCATATCTTGCATGCATTCACCACATAGAAAGGGCATGCTTACCTGTTTTATGGAACAAATGTGGGAAAGATGCACAGAGGAGTTCACAGGAGAAGTGTACAACCCAACTGAAGCATCTGTGCTGTGAAATGGGCAGCTGCAATGGCTCTCCTAAAACAATGTTTGCATCACAGCCCTGGGTTTGCGGCAAGGCCTATATCTTGAAATATATATGTCAAAAGTAGCGCTCACTCCTACAAGGAAACAACTGGTGATTCAGAAATGGTCATATGAAGATGTCTTCAGAAATGAGTGGCAAAGGTAAGTCCTGCAAACCACTCCCAACCCATCCAGCTGGGATCTGCAAAAGGTACGTTGCTGGGGTTTTGTGTTATGTTTGAAGATCTTTGCTTAGGACTGGACTACGAAGTAGCAACTTACTTTTGGTGCCTATCACAGTTTAAGGCCACATAGTGGAGGTGCAGACAGTGTCTCAGTAAGGTTGCACAAGTTTCTGGCTGTCCACTGTGCTCCATATGCTAAGAGAGGTTCCTTATTCAAGCATGGAGGAAATGTTATGCTGATTCAGTCTCACAAAGTGGCTGGCTAGGAGAATAGCCTTCCTTTCAAAGTGTTGGATCTAACGGTCTGCCACTGTCATTGTGGGGTGGACAGTATATGCGTGCATGTCTGTTAAGATGGTGCAATGCAGTAAGAAACTTTGTTATTGCAGAAATGGAGTGCTGTGCACTGATAGACCTCACCATAATAATCTTTGGTATCTTCTATCACTGATATTTTTGCCTCTGCTTATTTTAGACTTTCGTATATTATACTAAGAGTACTAGCCACATGAAGGCTTGTTTCCATGTTACATTCTTTGTCTTTCTTTTGTTCCACTGCTAGGAACGATCTACTCTTGTGGTACAATTTTAGCAGCCTCTCTGGTCAGGGAAGTTTCAGCTCCTGCTTTCAGGTTCCCTGATCCCAAAATACTGTTGTAACTGTACCATGTGTGTGTGCAGATCCCTTTTCTCACGTGGGCAGACTACTTATGTGAAACTTTTTTTAAAAAAATGATGAAATTAAAAGATAGTGTGCAATCAGCCCTGAGTCCTGAGCTAAAGCTGTAGCTTATCAATGTGGCCTTGGAACACCTTGGCATAATCTGTCCTCCTGCCTTGAATAATACCTGTTTAGAGTGAAGACTAATACCCAGCAATGATTTGTAGCTTTCCTGATAAGAGCAGAGGTATATGTAGCTACTGTGGATGTTTTCTAAATATTTAGTTGCGCCATTGATCCATTAAGCATTCTACATTATTCGTTGATGCAAATAAAACTGGAAACAGGAGTACGCTTGATCCATGCTTTCTCTTGCTATTGAGACCAACCGGATTGCTTAAAAAAAACCCTTTGTGCCAGAGCTTTGGAGGTCTCTGCCTGTAACCTATCAATCACTTGCAGGACTGTCTAGGGCAAGCAGTCAAACAGTTTCAGACAGATTCCTGATGAAATGGTTGTTACGTCCACCTGTTGGGTATTGATTGGTTTTCTTCATTTTTATTGTCTGTGGGTATGTTCAAATTATAGGTTGTAATGTGGTATTGATCGACATTGTTAAAACAGTATTTTGTTCAGCCAATGGTAGAAATAAATTGCACTTGTCTTCTGCGTGTGAGTTCACATACACACTTCTAGACTGAATTTCATCCTCAAGGACATTGAGGCTTGGTTCAGACATTAACTTTGTGGCATGACTGGCACCTCTCCCTTGTCAGTGTATGTGTAACAGTAATGTTGGAAGTTCTGATGCCTGTATGTCATTCCCGTGCTGAAGCTCATCTCCTACCAGGGCTACTGAGAGTAGAATATGAAGGACTCGTTTGAGTTGGGTTGGGTATTCCATGTGAGGCTGAATTTTGTTGCTGAAATATAGGCGCTATCCAGAAGCCAAGATAATATCTGGGTTTCTAAATGTAGCCATGTGGTATTGGAAGAGAAATTTTGGTTGCTAGGCAAAAGGTTAAACTCAAATTCTCAAAGGTGACATTTTCATATGCAGAGATAGCTAGACAGGTGGGTACCAATAGTCTCAGTGCATGGATGAAACAGTGGTGTCAGGTGGAAGCTTTGAGATTTTGGGAGAATGTACAAGTCAGTGGAGTCAGGCTCCATTTGAACGAAAATGGAAGAAAGCAATGTTACCCAAACTGGTCCTTGTGTCAGGGTGGGCATGCGAAGAACATGGGTAGGATTAAATGCAGATTATGGGACTGGGATCTTTTGAGTCTAGTGTATACCCAGTTTATAGTTGTGTTTAATAAGTTTCTCAGGGAAGGAAAGAAGAAGAAGAGGGGTAATGACACTGTAACCAGAGAGTAACTTTTTTTTGTTGAACCAAGATATGAGATGTATTACTTTAATAGCCAATTAAAATTAACCTTGACCCAAATTGTGTGCCGGCAACATGGCCAGTCCAGAGAGAGCAGCCGGAAGAGAAGAGATAGGTGAGAGGTTGCCAAAAATGACACTGAATAAGGGGATGAGTGGGGAAGGGTTTTCAGGATAGGAAGAGATAGAGTCCCTAGTCAGAGGAGGATACTATGGGAGAAGACTGGCTGGCTGTAGAGCTGACTGGCCAAGAGTTCAGAAGGGTGAAGATGAGAGATGGGAGCATGTAGAAAAATGTAAGTCAGTTTCAGGAAGGGAAGCAGGACAGGAGAAGGGGGGGAATAATAGTTTGCCTTGTCTTGATGAGCAAATCCAGTGATTTTGTTACAGTAGTGATGAAACGAGGCTTGAGAGGAGAATTATGTATATAGATGGAAGGTTTAGGAATGCCCTTTTATGCACCTGGATTTGGATTCTGATGCAGTGGAAACTAGTAGAAATTAATGCAGAATTAGGATTCTCAATGGTGTTAGCCCAAAACTTAAGGATTCAGCTGCTCACTGGTGAATTTGTGGTTGCACTGTGATTGGTGGAACTTTAAGATCCCCCTGTTGATGGAAGGGTCAGAATCTGAGCTGTCATGTTTCTGGGTGTTTTTGACTGACTTAACTTGGATGGTCAGCGTGACTGGTATCTCTTGACAACAATGGGGAGATATCAAAAGATGGGTGCATGCATGCTTCTGCCTTCTCTGAGCCAGAGGATGAGAGCCCATGCAGAGTCACTTGGTGAGATCACTGATTAACTTGGTTTGAAATAGCGTTAACACAGTGGGGCACAAGGCTTATGTGGAGGACAGGCAAGCAAAAGGTAAGACTGGACTGGTTTTGTAATGGTTCAGAAATGAGAAGGTACCAACACTGGTCCTCCTTCAACAAACTGTTCCAGAAACCCTCCCAACTAATGTATGATGAGACATCATTGCCCTTACCATGGCAGTATTCAAATGAAGAAGATGAATGTTCACACCCTAGCTTGTTGTTATCAGGGCCATTACTTCGTGCATGGGCTGGATGACCTCTATAATTTCATTGCCAGTGCATTTCAGCTTGATTTACTTTGCAAAATCCTTTTTATTGCCAGTGTTTAATTACCACCCATTCATTTCTAATGTGCCTGACTTATTACTTATTGATACTGAAAGCAGCAAGCATGGAGAGGCTCTGGCATGCAGGGAAATAAATCTATACACGCTTCATTAGCTGAGTGTGGATAAACCTGTTAGCAGTTAAATTTTGCCCAATAGTCTTCAAGGCTGTTTGTAAAACTCATTGGAAATCTCCAGTTTATTTGAAAGAGAAGCTGCCAGTAATTCAAGTTGTGGGCATTATGCCTTAACAAAGCAAGACACTCTACACACACCTACACACCTTCATCGATATGTCTTCTCTGTTGTGATCCTTTTTCCTTGCCAGCCCGTGCACCTGAAACAATGGCTTTAGTCCCAGGGAAGAATCTACTCTGGTGCTTCATTTGCATCACTAAATCCATTACTGATATTGTACAGTCTATATAATTTAGAAGGAAGAAAAGATAGATTAAAATAAATAAATGGATTGTTTAGATCCTAGGATGGTATTGAACCTGGGCCCTTGCCTTTTATTTCACTGCTGGGCTTTGCTCCCTCTCTTGCATCCCAGATCTTCTCAGCAGCCTCTGTAGAGCATACTTTTACGTTTCGGAGCATCATGCGGCAGTGGCATCTTCCAATGCACAAGCAGCGCCATGAGCTTTTAAGTTCTTCTTAATAAGGTCTGCAGCCCCTCTCAGCAGCTGCAGAGCATCTGGCTGGGCTTCGGACCAAGAGCTTGTTTGGAAACAAGTCCACATAACGTATTTTTTGTTTGTTTGTTTTCTACTGGGGCATTATGAATTAACCCTGCAAATAATGAGAATTAACATCAGAAAGAATTTATTTCCAAATGTTTTTAGATGATAATTGTGTTGGGTGAATCTGAGGAAACTGTCTATGGGATATCATATCTCATACCTATCCAGTTCTCCCTGTGGCAGTAAGGCTGCATGTATGCCACACATTCAGTGAGCTGTCACACATAGTGAATAATGCACTTTCAAACTGTGCTCAATGCACTTTAGCAACCATTTGCAAGTGGATTTTGCCATTTCACACAATAAAATCTAGTAGTAAAGTGCATTGACAGTAGATTGAAAGTGCATTCATTAAAATGCTGGGAATCGTGTCATCATGATGGTAATGAAGATTCTCTTTTAGACATTCCCAGTCTCCCTCACATTAATAAAACTGTAAGTGTTATATGGGAAAAGAGAACCTAAGCCTATTATGTGGATTTGTCAAAACAGTCAAACCAAGGGAAAGTTCTTCTGAAAATACAAGAGGAATGAATTCCCTCTAGGCAGGCCCATAGCTACGGTGGGGCTTTTTAAAATCATTTTAAAACATTTTTAAAGCTGTGTGCTCCTTTAATCAGAGTGGGATGCTGTAGTTGACTAATTCCCACACTGAGCAAGGGGGTTGGAGTAGGTGACCTCTAGGATACCTTCTGTCAAGAAACTGGTCTCCTTTAAGAGAGTTTTTCTACCTAAGTGTGAGCTTTCTTGACTATAGAAGTCATCACCCCCACCTGCTGGCTTGTTAATCAGAATTGTTGCTCAGGCTGGCAAAGTGATTAACTTGTAGCAGCTGAGAACAGTCATCTAAAGTGGTTGACAGCTTGTAATTTAGGGATCTATCCTGGGAGCAGCTCTCTATTGGCTAAATGGCTTTTCTTTCTGCCACAAAATCCTGACTATGGGCCTGCTTCTAGGATCTCCATGTCAGTGCTAAACTTGGGCCTTCCACAGTCAACATGTGGGAAGCAGCATTGATATTCTCAATTGCAATGGTTCCAAGAAGTGAATTTATGAGGATGGTGGTAGAAAGGATATAATTTGCCTGCTAGAGGGATTGAAAAACTCTTGGGGGATGTTTCTGCATGTTCTGTGGTCGTGAACTGCTGTCACAGACATCAGTAGGGTGGGAAAGACTTTGCATGTGGAAATTCAGTAGCCACGTATCTTACACATTTTGTCCCACCTTTCCTCCAAAGACCTCAGGGATCTTCCCCTCTCCTATTTTTCCTCATAACAACACTGCAAGGTAGGGTAGGCTGAGTGAGAGTGACTGACCCATTGTCACCCATTGAAAGTCATGTCTGACTAGGGATTTGAATTGGGTCTGTATGGTGAGGTACTAGTCTGGCACTCTAATAGCTATACCACAATGACCCATTTTGTGTTTTTTTATATGTGTGTGTGTGTATGCACCTGGAAGTCATGGCGACCTCTGGTGACTGACCCCTACTAGCGGCCTGGAGGATATTCAGAGAGGTGGTTGAATAAAGCTTGCCCCCCCGCCTCCCGACTGCTTGTATTTCAAGGAGGTCTCCCATCCAAGTACTTGCTAGAGGTGACCCTGCTTAGCTCCTAAGATCTGATAAGATTGGGCTTGCCTGAGCTATCTGGGTCAGAGTGACCTTTTTGACAATTCCTTAGAAGTAACTATAGACAAAATCAATTTCATAAATTAGGGGTCGCGAATCTTTTTTGAGTTTGTGGACACTTTTGGCATTTTGAGAACAGGGAGTGGGCACCACCCCAAGATGGCTGACAGGTGAGGCAATTACAAAATGATTGTCAGGGGGTCTGGTGCCAATCACAAAATGTTGAGAGATCACAGGACAAGCATGATGCGACAATGGGAGAGGCAGGTACTTTTAAATGGGTGTTCCCTGCTGGCCCAAAGGTGATGCCTCCTGAGTTCTTCTGAAGCATCTCTAGTTCCATTGAGGTAGAGGAACCACCAGTACTGGCTCTTTGCTTTGGGGAAGTTATGGTTTGTCAAAGGAGTAAATGGGCACCCAGAAACCTTTGGGTGATCACCATGATGTCCATGGGTACTACACTGCACTGGGGGTGACTGCCATATTTACAGCATACAGATTTTTTTAAAGCAAGGAGACTATTAGCTTGTGCAGTTCTCAAAATATCTAATGCCCTGATATGCTGGAGTTCCATCAAGTCTCTTTTTAAAAAAAAAACATAAGTTTCTGACAGTGGGGGGGGAGGAAGATTGAAGTGTCAAGTACAGGAGCAAATGCCTGTTTGTTACCCAACCTGCCTAATGTGCTAATTATTGGCTCTCATTGCAAGACGACTGCCTATTGATCTCCAGTGGAGCTTAGCTGTGCCTGGTGACATATCTCAGCATTGTTACAGGCTTGTTACCCAGGGGCTGGTATGAGAGGCCCAGCTGTGAAGATTGTGTATCAGACAGAAAAAATTCAGTCTCAATGATTCAGATAATGATCTCCAAGAGGAAAACTTAGGTAGGTTATTGGGCAGCTTTAAAGTAGACCCTATAGCTGTGAATGTGATGGAGGGGCGTTGAGGGGGGATATAAGTGATTGTGCATGGAGTTCCTTCAATTGCCTGTGAAATTGTAAGGAGAATTAGGCTTCCAATCCTGATTTGACTTTCCCCCCAATTTTAGTGGATGGCTCATTAAAAAGGAGTTATCCACAGCATTAACACAGATATAGAATAGATTCTGAAGATAGTAGATGTGTTCCCACTGGGAAGGGGCCATGGCTCAGTGGTAATTGGCTTGACAAAGGGAAGGTCTCAGGTTCAATTACTGGCACATTCAGTTTAAAAGATCAGGTATTAGGTGACATGGAAACCCATGACCTAAGACCCCAGAGAGCTGCTGCCAGTTGTGGTAGACAGTGCTGATCTTGAAGGACCAAGAGTCTGATTCCATAAAAAACTGATTCATCAGTTACACCAGCCTGATAGGGAAAATCTCCAGTTTTGGCAGAGGACAATGGAAAGGAGCAATGGACAGTGGGTCATTGACAGAGCACTCACCTTTTATGCAGAAAATTCCAGAGAGTACCCCAATATATCCCACTGAAGGATCTTGCGTAGAAGCTGTTGGGATAGACATAAGTGGGACAAAAAGATGGGGGGGGGAACTGAACCTAAAAAAACTAGGATCCAGAACCTGAAAAGGTTAGTTGGAAAAGAGGGCCAGCAATAAAAGCGATAGATAGATAGATAGATAGATAGATAGATAGATAGATAGATAGATAGATAGATAGATAGATAGATAGATAGATAGATTATAAAAAGATACATGTATTTATTAACATTTTTATATATATATATATATATATATGTATATATGTATGCATGTATATAGGGGCCCAATCACACCTCTTGTAAAAATACCAAATTCAAACACACAAGGGCTAATTGACTTGACCTGATGTGTTTCGGCCTGCATAGGCCTTCCTCAGAGGTCAAAGACAGTGAGGAACATATTGGCTAATACAATAGTACAGAACAATCATACCTATTCCAAAGCAAAGAGCATTTTGTTACAGCAGGCCACAATGACAGAGACTTCTCTTTCTTTGCTCTGGAATATGTTCGACCTTGTAACCACCTGCAGATGACTCAGCACTTGAAAACCAGAGAATTGTTTTGGATTCATGCCCTCAAAACTGTAACCCAATATGGTCTAAACGAACAGGTGGACTGGTGTGTAATATGATTTCTTGACAGTGTAACATCTGTGTATGATTTTTTGACTGTTTAACATCTAGTTTGGAATTTATATTGTTTTATAGTTTTTAATGTTATGCTCTATGTGGGATGTGCAATCACATGTCTGTTCCAAGGCACTCTACAAGGATTGCATCATCCTTCAACAAGGATTGCGTCATCCTTCACCTGTTATAAAGCTCCAACACTTTTTCCTTGACCTGCACTGCTCTTTGTCTAAGGACAATTTGATTGAGGACACTTTGGCTGAACAATCATAGGAAGGCATTTTCTGGACCAGAAGTAACTATATAATTTTCTTCATTTATTACTTTCTGACTTAAGGTTTAAAATTGTAGAATGCACTGGTTTAAACATTTTTTTGTTTCTAGATTAACAGCAGTGAAATACCACTTGGCATGTGATTGCACCTTTGGAGGCCTCATTTGTACTTTTATTCTATGCCTAGTGGTTTCATTTTGGAAGTAAGTCAATATGCTTTTTAGTAGTCTATATTTATGTTTTTTAGTAGTAAATGTATTTAACTTCCCATTTCTCTTTATTTTTTACAGAAACTTTTTTCTGGTCCTTCCTGTATTTATATTTTGTATCTGTATGATTGTTCTGTACCAATATGTTCCTCACTGTGTTTGACCTCTGAGGAAGGCCTGTGCAGGCCGAAACGCATCAGGTCAAGTCCATTAGCCCTTGTGTGTTTGAATTTGGTATTTTTACAAGAGGTGTGATTGGGCCCTTATATATATATTTTAAAAAAATGTTACATGTATCTTTTTATATAATATATATAATATTTTTATATAATATATATAATATTTTTATATAATATATATAAAGCTTTTATTGCTGGCCCTCTTTTCCACCTAACCTTTTCAGTTTAGGGATAGACATAAGAACATAAGAGAAGCCAATGTCGGATCAGGCCAATGGCCCATCTAGTCCAACATTCTGTCACAAAGTGGCCAAAAATACCAGGTGCTATCAGGAGGTCCAGCAGTGGGGCCAGGACACTAGAAGCCTTCCCACTGTTGCCCCCCCCAAGCACCAAGAATACTGTGCATCACTTGCCCCAGCCCAAGAGTTCCTATCTATACCTTGTGACTAATAGCCACTGATGGACTTCTGCTCCATATTTTTATCTAATTCTCTCTTGAAGCTGTCCATGCTTGTAGCCACCACTGCCTCCTGTGGCAGTGAATTCCATGTGTTAATCATTCTTTGAGTGAAGAAGTACTTCCTTTTATCCGTTCTAACCCAACTGCTCAGCAATTTCATGGAGTGCCCATGAGTTCTTGTATTGTGAGAAAGGGAGAAAAGTATTTCTTTCTCAGCCTGCTCTATCCCATGCATAATCTAATAAACCTTGATCATGTCACCCCTCAGCAATAATTTCTTCAAGCTAAAGAGCCTCAATCACTTTAACCTTTCTTCATAGGGAAAGTGTTCCAACCCTTTTATCATTCTAATCGCCCTTTTCTGCACTTTTTCCAATGTTATAATATTCTTTTTGAGGTGTGGTGACCAGAACTGTACACAGTATTCCAAATGAGGTCACACCATTGATTTATACAGGGGCATAAAACTGGCTGATTTGTTTTCTATTCCTTTCCTAATAATCCCGAGCATAGCATTGGCCTTTGTTATTGCAGTTGCACACTGTCTCGACATTTTCATTGAGTTATCTACTATGACTCCAAGATCTCTCTCTTGGTCAGTCTCTGGCAGTTTGGACCCCATCAATGTGTATTTATGTTTAGGATTTTTGGCTCCAATGTGCATCGCTTTGCACTTGGCCACATTGAACCCCATTTGCCATGTTGACGCCCACTTGCCCATCCTCGACAGATCCCTTTGGAGTACCTCACAATCCTCCCTGGTTCTCACCACCCTGAATAACTTCATGCCCATTGCTCATTTTCATTGTCCTCTGACCTTTCTAGATCCTGGAAAGCCAGATAGGCCAGTGGTCTGACTCGGGGTAAAGCAGCTATACATGTAAGGCTGTCATCCCTATTCCATTTATTATCTCCCACTGCCCTGCTTGCCACAGCCAACTGTAGCACAAAACTCATAGGAACATTTAATATTTCACTCAGTGCAGCAAGCAAGCCTGTCAGCTGTATTTCCCTCTAGCCTGAGGCAGAGACCTGTATTGATTGGAACTGCCATGTGTCCTTTATAACTAAATTCTGATGCTCAGAACTGTTCTGTTCATGGCTCTGTGATCTCTTAGCTTTAGTCATATAGCCATCCATAGTAGTGGTCATGACATGGCTTTGATTAGGTGGAATGTGTTTGATTTGTGTCAATATCAGTTCCACATACAGTAATATTACATTATCTAAAACTCACCTTCTCCAAGTTCACTACAATAACTCTTTCTAGAAATATTCCCAGAGCAACAATCTCTTCCTTGCTAATGCCTGCCAACTGGCTCAATAAATAGGGGGCAGGAAGTAAAAACTAAACTAATCTCACTTCTGCCTGGAGGCCACAGATTGTTCCTATTATATCAACTCATATAATTATAGAATTTTAGAAGTCGTAAGGGGCCTAAAGAACATGCATTCCAACCCCCTGCACCCATTATTATGCATCACTACCAACTCAAACAGCTCTCTATCCTCCTCTAAAGGACAGGCCTTCAAATATGTAAAAAGACTATTTTTATCCCCCCTCAATTTCCTCCAAACTGAACATTCCCACTTCTCACAATCTCTCTTCATAAGGCTTAGTTTCCAGACCCCTAATCTTCCTCATTGCTCTCTTCTGGACCTGTTCTGAAGTTTCTGTGTCCTTCCTATTAAAAGACCTCCAGAAATTACTATATAAAGGTGGGAAAGAAATCTATTAAACCTGTATTCTGACCTGTACATCTTTGTAGGATGGTATGTTTCCAGCCTGTGAACATTATGAACTCTCCAAGGTTCTGAAGCATCTAATACAGCTTGCTGGACTCCAGTATTAATAATGCACCTGTCAAACATAAATGGTTCCTTTCTTTCCAATGGACATGGGGGCCGTCATCTCAAAAGAAACGTGGTCAGGGGCCTATTCATCTTCCTCATGCTCTGCTTTCCAACTTAATTGCATTGCTTGGCCCTATAAAAGCCTCTGTCAGGTTTGCTGATTTCTCATAACTATCTGTCATAGTGTCTCCTTTCCCCCCTCCAAATTGCACTAAACGACCTTCCAACTGCTACATCTCTGCCCTGCTGATCTCAGGTGAATGATGAAGATGGATGACAGGTATCACAGACCATCAGTCATGTGACTGGTATCCCTAGTAAGCATCTGTGTCTTTTATAGTTCATCTGCCACAGATCTTTCCTCAGGTGAATGGAAGACCAAAACTGCAGAATGCCCACCACTGCAGAGCACCTAGCATTACAATAAAATAGAAATAGGGCCTCCAAAGCATGTCCTGCCAAATTGGAATACAATAAACTTGCCAGCTAACCATCTCTGTAGCTGGACCTTCAGTGCCAACTTCATCTGCAGACATTAACAGATGATAATTGTGGTAGATGCTATACATGTGGTTGCTGAACATCAAGCAGAAGGCATACTATATTCTTTGGTAAAACTTTAGGACTAATGAAAATATGCAATATGTAGGCTACTTTGGCTATGACCAGGATAGCCCAGGGTAGCCTGATCTCACCAGATCTGAAAAGCTAAACAGGGTCAGCTTTGGCTAGTATTTAGATGGAATGCCTGCAAAGAATGCCAAGTTTGTGATATGGAGGCAGGAAAAACACCTCTGAATGTCTCTTGCCTTGAAAACCTTACAGGATCGCTATAAGCCAGATGTGACTTGATGGCGAAAAAAGAGTTACTTTGAATTTTAAATAATTAAGAGAAAAGAAATTCCAAGAAATTTTTTGTAAAGGGTTAGACAACTTGCCAATAAGTACGTCACTGGAAGACACTCTGTTCCTTAATTCTTAGCTCAAGAATTGGGGGACACATGTTTCATTGCCCTCTTTATTATAAAAATACCCTGTGTGTGTGATGATAGCAGGAAGGCAGAGGATGATAAGAGGAAGGCAGAGTATTTTTGCAAAGTTTGTGTACAGTGATAATTTTATGTAAAGCCACATTAAAATGCAATTCCTGATGTGTATTTCAAGGAGCTATATATAGCTCTGAGAGCTCTACTTCTCATTATTAGACTTGGTTGTCCTATCATCAAGTCACAGGTGGAAGTCTCTTCTAGTTTGTCATAAGTAGTATTAAGACTAGTCAATCTCATTCCAGTGATTTTTTTCTCATTTATAGTATTCTGATTTTCTTGATGAAAAATGGGAATGAGGTATGGGAAAAGCTTATTTAGGATCAACTTCATGAGATGATGCCTTTTCTTCCAGTCTCCTAAAGCCCGTAAGACTTGGGCTGTAATAGTGTAGCCCATTTTAAGTACAGCAGATCTTCCAATGCATGCCACTGCAGCCAGAATAGGAATGCTGGCAGACAGTATACTAGGCAGATGGTTCCCTGCCCACACATCTCTATTTCTGAAGAGCCCCCAATGTTTATGTTAGCAGTGAGGAGATTGGGTGATTAAAAATAGAGAGTTGTTTGTTGTCTCCTCTTTAAAAGAGCTAAAATGAATTTCTTTGTAAAAAACAAAAAGGGTAACCAAAAAAAGCAACTGATGTAATGGATATATTTCTCAACTGCTAGAAAACAGGACCCATCAAACAGCTCAAAGATCTCTGAAGTATCCAAACCAGGAACTGCCTTGTTTGCTTTCATAACCGCCAGGTGGCACTGTGGCTCTATAAGTCATCCTGCACAATGCTAGCATCCAAAGAACAAACCACAAATGAAGTTTAGAAGCATCCATTTCACTCTGGCTAGCTTCCCCCCCTCCTCTCCAAATTAATCCTCCAAAGAGGTTTTCCAAGATCACAAGCTCTATTTGGCTGTGGGCAGTTTTCATTTCCCCTTCCTGCTGACAAACTGGTATGGTTCTGTCATCACATAGGACCAGTTGAAAAGCTGCTGCAGGCTGTATGAGAAACCAAATTTGGGGGTGGGGATCCATTAAATAGTAGTGTGCCTTCTGAGGGCACATTAAGATAAGTTATCCTAGACTGACATGTCCACAGAGTGTCAATGTGTAAACTCTGGGTGAATCTTAGAGAGAGAGAGAGAGAGAGAGAGAGAGAGAGAGAGAGAGAGAGAGAGAGAGAGAGAGAGAGAGAGAGAGAGAGTATTTCTTTTTATCCTATAGTGAACTGTTTTCTTTCTGTGAAAAAGTGTGTGCGTGTAAAGTGCCATTGAATCACAGCTGACTTATGGCAACCTCATAGGGTTTTCAAGAAAGAGACTAGGAGGTGTTTTGCCATTACCTTCCCCTGCATAGGAACCCTTGAATTCCTTGGTTGTCTCCCATCCAGATACCAACCATGGCCAAACCGTGCTTAACTTCCGAGATATGAAAAGATTGGGCCCGCCTGGGTCCTCCAGGTCAGATCCTGTGAATATGAGTGTTACTGAATTTGGCAGCTTTAGGGACTTCCTTTCTCTCACACCTTCAGTCTTGGGTTCTGATCATCACCACTGAGGTATGCTAAGAGCCCAGCTAGGAATGAAGACCAATATCTGGGAAAATTAATTGACCATTCTAGATTTGAGCTTTGACATTCCCAGTTGGTATTGTGCCACATAAAGTTCCTCAGGCTTGTGAGGTTAGAGATTCTGAGTAGAGATAATTATGAATCTCCTGTTTTGACCCCAAAATTGTGCCTCTCCATTAAGCCAATTGAATGTATGGATCTTTGTTTTTGTTCCAGTTTCTTTAAACTCAGATTTCCCTCACGAAACATACAGATATTTCAGCGTTCATCCTGTTATCAGCATTATACATAAATATGTAAATGAAGTACACTGCAGATACAAATATTGTATAAATTGCATATCCAAATCATACCCCATGCATATGCAATACAAGCAAAGCTACCAACCCAAAAGTGAAATGCAGAGCATGGAAACCATTAATAAAACTCAAACAAATGTGGGAAAGAAACCAATTTGGAAACATTCGCACATTCCATCTTTGGAGTTGCTTCACTGTACTGGAGCAGTCCAGTCACATTCTGCGCTCCCCCCCCCGGGATCTATTTAGCCTTCTGTTTGTAGTCTGGCTTTCTCATTTCCATAGGGTATCACGATTCTGCAGGCATGGAACTCATGGCACTTGGAGAAGCGATGTTTTCAGCAAAGCAATAGAACCTGCAAGTTCATTTCAGAATGGCTTCTTTATACTCTCTTTCTGCATTTTCAGAGCCTGAACTAAATTGGCGGCATTGCTTTAAATAATGAGTCTTTTTCTTTAGCTGTTGCAAAGGTTACACACATAGCTCAGGGCTCATTTGGACCCAAAGTCCTGAATCTGCAGATTTCTGCTGGGCAGACATTAATCCAATGGTCTCTGCTGTAAATAACTACAGTAAATGCCACACAATGCATCTTTACTGGGGCAGGATGAGCATTTTCTATCATGGAGTCACCACTAGCAAGTGATGTGAAGTCACCACTAATTGTCTGACAAGGGAACATGAAAGTAAGTGCCCCCTCTACTTTTTATTCCCTTCTCAGCAAAAAGCAAAGGCGCAGGACCCATTACAAAAACAAGGATGTCTCTGCTCTGATTTGGCAGGTGATTATTCCTCTGAGCCAATTGGCCTAACATTTCATCACCCATCCAATGATTTTTGGAAGGTCATCCATTGAGCACATAAACATGGGCAATTGAACTGGGAACTGAAATGGTTTGTTCTCTCTGTAATATGTTCAGAGATGGTCATTAGGATGGATTATATTGAAATCATTCTGAAGTATTGTTAGATCAGAGTCTCTGTCATTCCAGTGCAGTGAAGAGTCACTGGCTGCTGGCTAGAATCATTACAGAGGTCTTAATATAGTGACTAACATTCTGATGTTTGAAAATTTAGGCTTTGGAACATATTATCAGTGGGCATTTGGATGACGGCCAGTACTGATCATATGAATGGGCCACGGTCTGCCATAGAATTAGGCCCTGGGAATACCTATTTAACTATGTTTTTTATTGTATTTTTATGTCAACTGGAAGCCGCCCTGAACCTGCATCACGGGGAGGGCGGGGTATAAGTGTGATAATAAATAAATAAAATAAATAATCTTAAGCATATCTGATTTTGTATTGGATAGTGGTTGCGACATTTAATAAAAACCCCAATGGAGGGAATCATAGATCCTGGTGGGCAGCCATATTGGTCTGAAGCAGTAGAACAAATCTGTAGTCCGGTGTCACCTTTGATGCACAAATCTTTTTCCCTTGTCCTACACCTCTAAGACCAACAAAGTTTTATTCAAGGTATGAGCTTTTGTGTGCACGCACACTTTTTCAAATACATTGGAATGGAAAGTTCAAACTTATAGACAGGCTGAACAGCAAATTAGCATGTAACATGATGAAGATGGTTTAAGATATGTGGAATACAAAACTAAATAACAAGCTAAGGTTATAAGGTCAACAGTTGTTTTTGATTTAATTAAGGGGCAGAAACAGTGAGGCAATAAATATGTTAAAATAGAGATAAATGTGTAAGGTATCCTTTCTAATTGTGGGAAGGAAATTGCAATGCTCCATTCATCACCTCTTGGGCATGGAGGTAACCAATAGCATTTTTCTTCTTCTTTAGGGTGTCAGCAAGAATCATGCTATTCAATTGTATGCACATTTGCTTGGCAACAGGTCTTGCTAATTTTGATAAGACTTTCCCCAAAAGAAATCTGAATAGGACTGTAGCCGTACAGTGGGATCTGAAGCAGAGTTACACCTTTCTAAACCAAAGGACTTCAATGGACTTAGAAAGCTGTAACCCTCATGAAGATGGCACTGTTAGTTGCTTAGATGCCAGAATATTCACTTGATTCATTGGCCTCAAAGAACTTTCATCCCATTTAACAGTAGAATATTTAAAACAATAACAAACATGCGAAAAGCTTTCACTAAATCTCTGATTAATAACTCAGAGACATTATAGCCCTCCAAATAAAAACAGCCCCAAGAGTCTTGGGCTGACATCAGTTTAACTCCGAAAGCAGAAGCAGCTCAGTTACAAATAAATCCTACCAAAGCCCACTGGAATAAAGCTACTTTCCAATGTTTGTGGAAGGGAATCCCAGAGAGGGCTATTCTGGTGGATAGAGGAACATTTGCTGAGGGCCACAGTAGACATTACATTTTTGAACAGCCCCTCTGTTTCAGCTCAATGAAAAGGAAGGCAGGCAGGAGCTCCAACTCCCCTCTGTGCTGAAGGTTTCAGCTGAATTGGTCCTGCCCTCATTTTTTAAACAGACATTCCCCACAGCTGCTATGTGGCTTCAGGGAGAGCGGATCAGGGCTGGGAAGTCAAGTCTTTACCATTTGTAATGCCTAGACTGGCCCCAGGAAGGCTGATGAAGTTGCCTTTGCAGATGGAACCTTCCAGGAAGAGGGCGCTGCAGGAACGAATTGCTGAGCTTGGGAGTGGTCCTAGAGACAGACAGATGGGAGAGAGGTGGTTCCACAATAAGGGATAAGCCATGCATATAAAGACATAGACGAGAGCCTCCTAAAAACCAGGGAATGCAGAGACTTGTCTGAATTTAAGGCACAGAAGAATATGGCTGTCTGCTTCACCCATCAGCCCTTCAAATCTTTCATCATTCAATGCGTAGTCTAAGCATCAGCCCCATGTTATGTCTTTCTCTTAGGATCTGCTGCAGCTGTGTCTTACTTTTGCTATGGCCTCATGGGGGAGAGCTTTCCTCTAATCCCTTCTGCCATCTATTAGTTTGCCTCAGGGGCTAATGATATATTACATGCAGAAATGCATGCAAGTGAGCCGTGCCACAATTATGCACACGTGAATGGAACTTCTCCAGGACAAGGAAATGCAGAGCAGAGAAGTGGCTGAGGGTACTTAACCTTTTTCTCAGCCATTATGTCATTGTTCCAGTTTATCACCTTCTTGTGCCTCTTTCCCTTTGAGCTCCCAAGTTGCTTAGCTGCAAGGGTACAAGCCATTTTGATAAAGAAATGTGGCATGGAGAAATGAAAGATATGGGGAAAGGGTTAGGCAGCATCATGCCACTTCTGTGCTCAAAGTGCCTACTTTCCCACTGTCGTTTTGTTTTTTAATGGCCTCAGGAGTCTCTTGCATGCATTGGTTTGGAACATTTTGCCCCTTCCTGTAAAAAGCAGCTCAAACTCTGTGAGAGAAGCTGCTGTAAGTTAGTCATGGCTATCCTCCATAGCAGAAGGAATCACATTCTTTGGGAAGCATCTTTAAATGGTCTTTATAGCTCTGGAAAGTTTCCTGATTCCATTGGTGCTTGTTTAGGTAATGATGGTGTTAAATAGTTGCTGATTTCTTTAAAGGCCTTTGTCTTGCTTGGGAATCCTGTTGTGCCTCTTTTGGTTGGGAACTACCAAGAGCTGCAGTAGCAGCGCTTACTTAAGAGGGTTTTTGTTTTTCAACCATGTCATGGGGAGGTTAGGGGAGGCAGAATTACTCATGGGGTCAGCAGCAAGACTGTTTCTGGTGGTTTGGGGGGTAGGCTTAGAAACAGGCTTTTCTATTTCTGCTTCTGCCCTACCAAATAACAAAATTCAGATTTTCACAGTAGCCCACCCACACATGATAGGTGGGATACCTGAAGAAGCTGTTATCAAGAGTTCTGTAGCTACGCCAGGAGGCAGGTCAATTACTGATGGTTGAACTTCCCTGAGCTCAGTTTATTGTAGGCTGAGATAAACTGAAAGGAGCTCATTTGGGTTCAACCTATATTGAACCCAAATTGGCTCCTTTTAGACAAATTAGATGATTTTAGTCTCCAGGTTTCACAGACTTCATTATGATGAAACTAGAAATATAGTATGACCTAGAACTTCACCCCCCCCCAAAAAAAAAACCCCTCCCTTACCCAAACCTTAATTAGGCCCCATAATGCAGCAATGAGATGGCTGAATCCAGCCATTTTTCTTCACCCAGTCTCATCCAGTTCCCTTCCATACTACAGGCCCATCCCACATGGCTTCTTTTGTACATGCAGGACCCACAATTCTCAAACTACCCTTTTGGGGAGGTCAAAGAGAATGCCTTTCCTAGCAGAAGAAAGGCTGGTTGGATCCAACTCAGTGTTCTAGACCCTACGATCCCTCAAACTGTAGTTTCCTGAGACTTCTGAGTCCTTGCATAGTATCTGAATACCTCTTGGAGATGTTAAAAGCCTAACTGCAGTGAAAAGTACAGCCACAAACAGCTCTATAGTGCTGAATTAACACATAAAGGCAAAAGTCCCACCACTACATTTGTCCAGTTCTTTCCTTTTTACTTTTGTAATGCAGGATTATTTCTGGCAATACTTTTCAGTTCCTTCATAATCACTTGAGGAACGCTTTGGAAATGTTTCCTGAATGCGACTTTACGTTTGTTTTTATTTCCTTGAGCCTCACCAAATGCTGCATGCTCAAATCATACAAAACATACTAGTACGACTCTTTAGGAATGTGGTGAGTCCCCATACAGTGATCTAAATAATAGATGGTGGAGTGTTTTTTTTTGTTTTTTTGTTTCGCTGTGTTATCACCATGCAAAGAAAATGAAGGATACCCAGTGTCCAGGAACTATTTATTTACTGGTGCCTAGTAAATAAATAGGACATAGTGGACATTCCTGGTTGCATGCCCACGATGGCTTTCACAGTAATGGGATAATATCTCCTGCTGATGAAAGCAGTTTAATGGGCATGGAATTGCACTGTGATTCACAATGTCAACTTGAAGCAATTATTTGGCATTAGTCTCCAGTCACTCAGAGCTCAAATCTTCCAGGGTTGTCAGTCTCTTTTCTCATGCGCCCACCATGAGGGGAACCCCCCTCACACTCACACAGCTCCCTTGGGAAGTGAATGAGGGGATATGAGAAGACCTGCTATTATGGAGGTGATCTGCTGTGAATGTGCAGGGGGCAAGTCTAGCGGAATTGGTGTCAGGACTTAAAGGCACAGCAATAAGACCTTTGGCTTTCCTTTTCCTAGGCAGAGGGAAGGGCTTGTGTAGTATTCAGATGCTGCATGGGCAAAGACAGGCAGGACTGGCAGAGCCCAGGGCAAGGCGAGAGAGGGTTCTTCAGAGCAGTGGCTTTCAAATTGCATTCCTGCTGGGTATTCTAATTATGCAGAGTGAATAATGCAGCACAGCACTTGCATATTAGCTTTAAAAGGGGAAAAAACAACTTTACCTACTAATGAGGAAAGGGTTACTGGGAGATTAAACTAACAAACAAAGGATAAACATCCTCTCTAACTGCTCTAATCTACACCTTGACTCTAAGGTTGCTAAAGCTTATGTGAGAACAGACTAGAGAAGCAGAACATAAACTGAAATTCAGTCCTTAATTCCTAGCCCATCTCAGTCTACTGATTACCCAGCTGGAGAATCCCAGCACTAACTAATGATGCATTTTACTCTGGTGGGAAATACGTTCAGGCTCCACCATTGGGTCCCCAAACTTACCTAGCTAGGATATTAGCATGCATAAACAAAGATGTTTATTCGTTCATGACTACAGAGAGAGAACTTGCAAATCCTAACAATTCCAGAGACCAATGGGGTTCACTGAAAGCTGGTTATCTATCTGTATAGTGAGTTTTTATCTCACTCTTCCTCCAAGCAGCATGCTTATTTCTCCCTTTGCCATATGATCCTCACAACATCCCTGTGAAGTAGGTAAGGCTAAGGAGCAATGACTGGCCCAAAGTCATCCAGGGAGCTTCCATGTCAGAGTTGGGATTTGAACCAGTGCTGCAATCCTAAGGGCTGCCCATGCTGCAGTGGCTGGGCACTGGTCTAAACATGGAGCCACTAGTTTGCCCCCTACAGGGTTTCTGCTTTAGACTGGGAGGTGGACAAAAGACCAAGAAGCAGGGCTGTACAGGCTGCAGCCACCTTAGTGTCCCTAGCACCACACTGTTGTATCCCTTTCAGGTTGCAAGATGTGATGACAGGGCTGTGATGGATGGGGCAGACAAAACCAGTCATAGGGTGGCAGGACCGGGTACCCAGCCCTGTGGACATCACAGCCAAGGGCCAGGAAGGGGTGGGGACATGGACTATGGGGCCTTTTCTGTGGCACACACACACCCTTTTAAAGGAACATAGCCCAGCCTAATAGTAACAGGTCAGCTGACAAAGTTGGCAAGGGCCCCAGCAATCTCCCATCAACAGCGACCCCAAACAGGTCAATTGCCCATACCATCCAAAGGCTGCAATCACCAAGAAAGGGGCACAGGGAGATGACAAGGAGACTGTGCCCAGCTACGGGTCTCTGCCACTCACCAGTGGGGGTGCCTCCTGGCACCTCCACTAGCAGTGGAGCAGAAGAGAGGGCCACTGGGATGGGATCCAGTGTGGGGGCATGCAGCACTGCCAACAGATCCCCCAATAGTCTCCTCAATAGACCAAAAGTGTTCTGGGTTTGAGACAACTGTCATTACACTCTGGACACTGTCATTCCAGTTCTAGAGCAATCTGTCTGTGCCCAGAGACTGTCATTCTGAATCCATTCTGTGTTCACTGTAACTTTTGTGTGTAGTAATGTATTTCATTGGAGGCCATACTAATCAGTTGGCATTTCTGGCTCCCATTATATTCAGTGGGCATTCCATCATATCCCATTGTTCCCAATGGCCATTCCTGTCATTCACTTTAGTACATCCCCTCTCAATGCACACCTGGCTGTCCTCGATGTCCCTTGTGACAGCCAGCAGCTCTCCAGATGCCTGGCAGCTGTGGCCACAGATACTGCCAGAGACCCTCCATGGCCCCTGGAGAAAGTCCCCTTGTGTCAGGTCTCCAGCTGCTCCAGCTCAGTTACCACTCACATGGAAGAGAGGCTGGGGGAGATGGGCTTTGCTGGCCTTAAGCCCCGTGCCCAGGAAGGGCTCTGAGACCTCTGCTACAGTGCCTAAGACCTGAGGCAATTGCCTGCCTTCCCCACTTGTGCCCTCCCCACCCCCTCCAAACACATTGAGTCTGCCCACTGAACTGGCTTCCTCCCAGTCATTGACTCCAGGGACCCCACAATCCCATGCCCCCTTAGTGATATCCCTCCAGACGTCTGCCCCCCAGGTGACAGAGACCCCCTTCTTAGAACAGGCACACATTTATCTACTTATTCATTTACTCTCTTTGTATCCCACCTTTCTCCCCAACATGGACCTAAAGTTCCTTACATTGTTCTCCTCTTTTCCATATTATCATCACAACAGCAACCCTGCGAGGTAGGTTAGACTGAGAGTGTGTAACTGGCCCAAGGTCATCCAGCAGACTGAGCCTTCCCTGGTATGGCATACATTGAAGTGGGGTGGAGTCATAAGAATACAAGAAAAGACCTGCTGGATCATGCCAGTGGTTCATCTAGTTAATCTAGTTCAGCATCCTGTCTCACACAGTGGCCAACCAGTTCCTCTGGACAGCCAACAACAGGGCATAGAGGCTGAGGCCTTCCCCTGATGTTGCCTCCAGGTTCTGGGATTCAGAGGTTTAGTGCTTCAGAATATAGAGTTTCCCCTCAGTTACCATGGCTAGTAGCCACTGAAAGATCTATCCTCCATGAATCTGTCTAATCTCCTTTTAAAGCTGTTTCTTCCTGTGGCCATCACTATGTCCTGCGGTAGCAAATTTCACATTTTAATCACTCTCTGTGTAAAGAAACATTTTCTTTTGTCCCTCCTGAATCTACTGCCTATCAGCTTCATTGGATGCCCTTGATTTCTTATGTTTTGGGAGGGGGAGAAAAATTTATCTTTGTCAGCTCTGTCCGTCCCCTGCATAATTTTGCAAACCTCTGTAATGCCCCCCCCCATCTCTGTCCTAAACTGAAACATCCCAGACTTTTCAGTCTTTCTTCTTAGGGCAGGTGCTCTAATCCCCTAATCCTCTTGCTTGCCCTCCTCTTTACTTTTTCCAGCTCTGCATATGATGACCAGAACTGTACACAGTATTCCAAATGAGGCTGCATCATAGATTTATTTATTTATTTATTTGATTTGATTTATACCCTGCCCTCCCTACCAAGGCAGGCTCAGGGTGGCTTGGCATTTAATATCAGCTGTTTTATTTTCAATCCCTTTCCTAATAATCCCTAACACAGAGTTTGCCTTTTTCACCACTGCAGCATACTGGGTTGACACTTTCATTGAGCTATCCACTATGACCCCAAGATTTCCCCCCCTCTCTGTCTCAGCTGTTAGATTCTCTGGACTAGGTACTGCCAGGGAACCATGAAAAAATAGCGGAGTACTCAAAGGCTTAAATGCAGCAGAGCTTGGGGCTTGGTGTGGCAACAGACTTACAAAGTCACAAGGAGTCAGCAGTCAGTTCTAAAACTAATAAGTAACATTTATTAAAGGGAATACATGGTTGAAAGTGCAGGTAAGAGATAGATATAGATTGCCTATTCTAACTAGCTAGATGATGTTGGATGCTGGACGCACGTCCAGCCTCCATAGCGCAAGATGGAGATCGAGCACCTTCTTCGTACATGAGTGGGAGCGGAAGCAGAGGAAATTGCCCCTAAGAATAGCACTCTACTTCAAAGGAAAGGATCAGATAGCAGGAAGGAAAGGATGCTCTGTGTGTCCTGACCTCTCTGTCTAAACTCTTTGGTGCCATCGTCTCAAGTCTGAGGCAGGAGACAGTGCCAAGTCCTCCACTTCTAACATCAGCAAGTTCAGACCCCATTAGTTTATCTCTGAAGTTGGGATTTGTTGTCTCAGTGTGCATCACCTTACAGTTACCCACTTTGAACTTCATGTGCCACATTGGCTCCCACTCACCCAGTTTCTGGAGGTCCTCTTGGAGCTCTTCACAGTCAGCCTTGGTTTTCACCATCCTGAATAATTTGGTGTCATCTGCAAACTTGGCCACTACACTATTCTCCCCTAGTTCCAGAGCATTGATGAATAAATTAAATAGTACGGACCTCAATACTGATCCTTGTGAGACCCCACTGCTTACTTCCCTCCATTGTGAGAACTGCCCATTCCTACTCTTTGCTTCCTGTCATTAACCAGTTTTTAATCCATAAGAGAACCTGTCCTCTTATCCCCATGACCGCTAAGTTAACTCAGGAGTCTTTGGTGAGGTACCTTGTCAAAAGCTTTGTGAAAGTCCAGGTATATAATGTCTACTGGGTCACTGTTGTCTATATGCTGGCCAGGTGCAATGCTCCACTCCAGGAGGCTGGCTGGGACTGTAGACAGTGTAGAGTGGAGGGCCAGTACTAGTCACACCCTGAGGTCTCCCTGTTGAATCATCACCAGCAGGAAAACAAGACAGAAACACTTGCAGAGATGGCAAGTGGACACAAGCATTGTGCTGGGCTCAGCCAGCACTGTGCTACTCCAGTAAGGTCCCCAATCCCAGCTCCATGGGGAGGGAATTCATCTCTAACCCTCCTTGAGAGATATACTGGTGCCATCCAAATGACACTCACCCATCCTGTGTTGAAGTGCTCAGTGACAGCTAATGATCTATCCCCTGCAGCCACTGCAGTTGCTTCACAAGGCTCTGATCTTGCAAGGGAATGAGTGCGAGGGCCACCCAGGAAGCTGCTCCACCAACTAAAGTGGGGACCACCGATGAGCCACTCAGACCACCGATGAGCCCTGTCTCCTGCCGAGGGAGGGAGGGAGGGGTCTAGGCAAAACAATGAACTTTAACAGTCCAGTGTAGGGCTCTCCTCCCCTCAGTCCAGTCTTCTCTCCTCCCCTCAGCCGTTTACCCAAGAAACTTTCCTGGGGTCTTTTCCCCCTGCATGACAGGGGCCACAGTGCTGGGAAGCCACAGCTCATGTGACCTCTGCACAATTGCAGTGCTCAGCTTGAGTGTCAGAAGAGGCATGGCCTCATGATTACATGAGGCTGGGCAATTACATGAGCCTCCCCACCCTTGCTTACCTGTCACTGTACAGTCGCCACTTTGGATTGAGTCTTCAGAGATGGGGTTCTGTGGTGAGACATGTTAGCTACACAGTATGGACTTTGCTCCCCCCCTGGGGTGTTAGTGCCAAGTGCTCACTGAGTAATGCTAAGTTCCTTCTCTGTGCTTTTTCCACTACCAAAGTGCCATGCCACTCACCCAAGCCCACACAACAGGGAACTCTGCGACATAGCCCCGTGAAGAAGATGAAGAGATTGGATTTATACCCGTGCCATGTGCCCTACCTAATGAATTCTGAGGCATCCTGTCCAGGGTTTTTGTAGGACTGGAGGGGCAGTGTTTGGGTTCTGAGGAGAGGTTTGGCTGCCACAAAAGAGGGAGGTGGTTGGTTGCACCCATAGTTGGCACCCTGTGCTCCTCAAGGCCCTTTGGTTGTGGCCACACCAGTAGGAGTGCACTCACATTTTTGGCTCGCTGTAAGTGCCTGTTGGCTATGCTGTGTTTTTTGCTGGTGTAACTTTCCACCACTGGTGGGGGGGGTCCCAGGCTAAAATACCTTAGGGAGCTGACTACCTCTTGCCATGTCCCCCAGCTTGCCCACCTTCATCCTGGCAGAGGGACTTATGCCACTGGCCCACCGAAGGCAAGCCTGTGAGGCTGCAACAGTGTCCAAGAGCAATGGGGCAGTGCTCGGACACTGTCTCAGCGTGACTCTGACTTACAGTGGCCTGCCTCTGAGATATGCCAGTGTAATTGGCTCCCTTAGTGCTTCCCCACCCCCGCAGCCAGATTGTACTTTAAGTCTCCCAGATCCTAGTCTAACACTATAACCACTACCCCATGCTGGGTCTGCATTGATAGTGGGAGACAGATGCTAAAAATACTTATAAGAGAGTCAGCTGGGAGGTGGTAAGGTTTTTATCCTTCATATGGTGATCCCATACATGTCATCTAGCCATAAGGAGACTGATTCCTCCTGGGATCTTCCACCCTAACAGACTTCTTTGTTAGAGGGGAGTGACAAAGTTCTTTCTTGCTGCAAACCTGGCTGTTGATCTGGATGCCCTGTGTGTTCTCGGCTGTGTGGTGTTTCCTAGGTTGTTTGGCTAATGTGATGGATGCTTCTCTCCCTGCCTTCTTGGTGTTCAAGCCAAGATGCAGGAATGCAAGTTAAAAGGTGATTAATCTTCCCTAATGGGATTGCACACTACAAAAGGGATCTCGCCCTCCACGTCTTTGTTAGTCCCGACCAGAGCTGCAGATTGAGTAATAGGTCATTTATAATGAATATAGAAGAGGCAGGGGAGAGAAAGGCCATGTGGTCAAGTGTCAGCTACACTCAGGGCACTGAGACTAATCCCATTTCCCAAGTGATTCTGCACTTGGGGAGGTGGTTAATTGGGTGTACGGTGCAATATCCAGCCTGCAGCAGAGCTTTTTTTTTTTTTTAATTCCCATCAGGAGCTGTGGCAAACAGTCAAATAATGTAGCTCTAGGAGGCTGAAGTTGATTCCTAGTTCTTTATTCACGTGTCCTAGTCCCTTATTCATGATTCCAATGACAAATATGGAGGATAATTTCAAAGCTCTGAATCCCAAAATAAGGTTTGGACCACCACAAATCATACACCCCACATTTAGAGGCCTTTGCCCTCCAAGTGGATGCCTGTTGTTTCATGTGGTACAGCTTTGCCCCAGTGTCTGCAGGTACATTTGTCCTGGGGACACCCCACTTTGGAGCAGTTGGCACAAGAAAAAGTGGGTGTTCACTTGGAGGGCAGAGTCCCCTGTGTGTGGGGGTGTATGATTTGTGGTGGTTCAAACTGTGTTAGGGTTCAGAGCTTTTAAATTATCCTTGGTATTTATGATTGAATTCACAAATAGGGAACTGAGAAATGGGAACCAACTTCAGCTTTGTTGCATCTCAGGGTAGGCCCGTATAATTAGGGGAAGAAAGATGGGCATTAAGTCTCAGATCCAGTGTTAACAAATTTGATAAAAAATATAGTAGGGCCAAAGGGCTTTTGACATAGTTAATGCACAAGGAGGCTGGTTGCAATTAGTGAGGCCAAAGGAAGGGGGAGTTGAAGGGTTAAACTCAATCTTCCCCTCTCATGTAGATCTATATGTCTACTTCTCAAGTGTGGCCCCCATCTGTGTATTTCTAAATCTGCAGATTGGGACCACACTGACACTACACAGGTTTTCCTGCAAATTTGGGGGGGGGCAGGTTTGCAGAAAAAATATGACCCCTTAAAAATACATTGGAGGGTTAAATTCTCCCCTTAATACAATACGTACCTCTGGCAAGGTCATTGGTGCTGGCGACAGAGTCTAGAAGCTGCAGCAGGCCTGACAAGAAAGTGTGTGTGGGGGGAGATGGAATCCCCCCCCCTGCAAATCTCACAGGCCCACAATTATCTAATCTAAATCTGGAATGCAAGTATGTGCAGTTCTCTTCAGAAAGAAGAAGAGAGAAGAGATTGGATTTATACCCTGCCCTTCACTTGGAGGCTCAGAGCAGTTTATAAACTCCTTTCCCTTCCCCCTCCCCACAACAGACACCCTGTGAGGTAGGTGGGGCTGAGAGAGCTGTGACAGAAACTGCCCTTTCAAGAACAGAACTATGGCTTGCCTAAGGTCATTCAGCAGCTGCAAGTGGAGGAGTGGGGAATCAAACCCAGTTCTCCCAGATCAGAGTCGGTGCACTTAACCTCTACACCAAACTGACTTGATACACATTCCTCTGTGTCCTGGCCCTGCTATTCCCTGGAGGTCTTCCATCCAAGTACTTGACAGGGTCGGCCCTGCTTAGCTTCCAAGATCTGACGAGATCGCCTGGCCTATCCATGTCAGGGCTAAGAGCAGTGTGTTTTTGAAGAACTGTGAATTAATAAGAATTAAAATGCTATAAAAATGTATTTGCTTCATTTACAATCTGCCTTTCTCTCTGAGACTCAAGGTGGATTGACAGATTCATTTATGAATGAATGGGGGCAAACATGAAGCTGTAATAGATCTCCAGCTAATAGATCTCCAGCACTGTCATGGACACTATCCAGTAGGAGCCCATGATGCTCACATCTCATATAATAGTCTCACCTTCATTGGGTGTGCTTTCTTAGTGGATGCATGCATATGTGTTTGTAAGGGGGGAGATCTCATTTCTCAGTGAGAAAATATTGTAATTTGACTTCTTTAATGTTCCCACAATTGGTGCTTCACTTTGAGCCATTATTTCCTGATTCTGTACAACAAATGAGTCACAACTCCATGTTTATTAGGCAACAAAAACAAATAGCCTGATCATATAGAAAGACTCATCTATAAGGAAAGATGGTAGAAAACACACACACATCCTTAGTAAAAAAAAAATGTGATGAGAAGGGAGAGGATGAGAGTGATCCAGGAGTGTTTGCCCTCTCAGGAACAGTTTAGTGCAGAGAGCTGGAGAAATGACTAAGATGTGAGAATTAACAGCCAAGGTCTGTTTGATTAGCAACAAGGAGGTGTTCTAGAAGAAGTTAATCCAAAGATCTCACAGACACTCCTCAACTGCATAATATGAGAGGCTAAAAATAAAGTGAAGGTTCATGAAGTGCAACCTTGCGACTGAGAGAAAGGAACTGTGAATGTTTAGCTAAGTTGCTTTTGCTATGTTGATGACGCTCTACCCTGCATCACTGCTTACACATCATAATTTTCTGTCCTGTTCATTCTGAAAGGGAATGCAGTATTATGATCCTTGTTCAGAAAGAACAACAAAACCAATCTCGTTGGCTACATAAAAAATCAACAGACAGCAACAAATTGACCCTTTAACTGGGAAAACTCCCAGCAGGTCCCCTCTGCCTAGGAGGGCCAGAGGAAACCGACAGCCTTTGTCATCACTGCCACACCCTGGATCCCAGCCATTCGATTTAGTTTGTCCTGGGGCTGTTTTAACATCCCAGTTTGCCCCTGCTTTTGAAGAAACTGGGTATATTTAATCCTATGAAGGAGGACTCTCTTTAGAATTTTAGTATTTATTTTACATTCCTGTGCTATCATTTATTTAGGCATAGGACACACAACACTTAAAAAGATCTAAGTTCACATAAAACACAGTTAAAGTACCCCCAGCCACTGCCCACACAGACACACACACACTTACCTATTTATGAAACATCTATTTGAAAAAGCAAAGTCATGGTTAAAGCAATGTCCAGATGCAGTTTGGAGGACCGCTGGAAAGATAGTGTGCCAGAGCTGAAGATGTCTCCCCATCCCATTGGGCTTATTGGATGTATCGAAGGTAGTCTGAATTGGTTCAACTTCTACCTATATGTATGGATTGGTAAGGTCTGTTTCACTGTATCTGAGGAAGTGTGTGTGCACACGAAAGCTCATGCCTTGAGTAAATCTTTGCTCGTCTTGAAGGTACCATGGAACTCAAACTTTGTCCTACTGCTTCAGACCAACACAGCTGCCCACCTGGATCTATTGGAAAATGAGGAACACTCCCAATTCTGGAATTTATTTTAGATTTTTTTCTAGTTAAAATTAATTTGGGAGGAGTGGCATGCAGGGCAGAGCAAAGTCATGGAACAAGGAATGAACAATTGTAGCGGCACCATGACTTGGGACACTAGTGATGGGGCGATTGGCAAATGCAAGATGATCTAGCTGCTAACTCAGTGCATTTCAATGGCTTCTCTGCAGTTAACTGGTATAATGGTGCAGTCTTCAAGGGACAAACATCCACCAGACAGCCTCAGATTTTTTCCAGCATCTGTCTCCTTGCAGCCTTCATGTCCCCAGAAGTCAAGAATGGGAGAGATTCCAGAAAAAAAGGCAGGCGCAGCCCAATGAAATGCAGGTGGTGGGACTGTGTTAGAGGAGGATTTTGCCCTCCAAGAATGTCAGTGTCAGACCTCTCACCAGCATTGTATAGCAGGAAGGGATGGAAGAGAATCTGACTTCAAAGAAAACATGAGGTTAAATGAGCAGATTCTACCATGGCAGTGCTGCACCGCTCCAGAGCTCTACCAAAGAGGAAGGTGACTTGCTTGCCACTTCATTAGGAGAAGAGGAGGTGCTTGGAGGAGCCTCATCTGTTGAGTAGACAGAGTGGATCCTAACGAAAGGAATGACGGATTAAGAACTGTCTGGGAGCTAATGTACTGTTTACTGCACTCTCCATGGCTGGTGTTTGGGGAATGACTGATGAGAAGAAGCGACACATGGGCAGTGATTGGGGGGGGGTGCTTTCTTGATTTCCAGAGCTCCTGCCGTGAATCAGATTCTAGCAAACTGCTGCGTTTGGAGGGAGAAATCATGGCCTCTTCAAGGATCCCCGTCCCTCCTGTTCTGACTTCCCAGAACTCTCGCGCACAGGGCAAATAAATGATTTAGAAATTCAGTACCTTGTTGCTACCCTACAAGTGGGGTTCGGTTTCATTGCTAGCTATTTATTGATTTAGTATAATTATACTTTGCTCTTCTCCCCAATGGGGAGCCAAAGCAGCTTCATAAAGAGAGAGGGAGAGGGAGAGTGCAAAGCAAACAAGACACAGAGGGGAGGATCTCAGTTGCCAGGCAAGTCTTCTCCCTCCGTTAGCTGATCTTCTGCCCAGCACCAGGCTCCGATTCCCAGGTTAAGACCAAAGGACGAGGCCCCATGGTTCAGGCTTCTGGACATGCCTGGAATATTAATACCTGTATGCAGAGAGGAGAGCAAACTCCAGGAGATGTTGGTCAGATGGCAGGATCTTCCCCAGTTTCTCCCCTGTCAGCTAGAATTGCTGCCCTTAAAATGGAGGTGGTGACAGCAGGCTCCAGCTCTGTACATTCTTCCATTCCCGCCAGCTTCCCCTGCCAGCAGGTTTGGTAGCCATTTTGTTAGAGCTATTGCTCGCCTGACTAGGATTGCCAACTTTAAGTTAGGAAATTCCTGGAGATATGGGGGTGGAGGCTGGGCAGGGACCTCAGGGGGGTACAATGCCATGGAGGTCCACCCTCCGAAGCAGCCATTTCCCCCAGGGGAATTGAACTTTGTCACCTGGAGATCAGTTGGAATTCTGGGAGATCTCCAGGCCCTGCATGGACTTTGGTAACCCTGCTCCTGGCTACAGGATGGGGGTGAGGAGATGCAAGTAAGATGGATTTGTGGGGAAGGAGGATGTTATATTGTTATGGCAAGCAGTGGGCTGATCACATTTGCTGCAACAGATCAAGGAAGGTGACAGCCTACCAACAACAACAAACAACAGGAGCGTTTGGGAGGAAACCTCTCCCAGATGTTCCAGTTGATCTCCCTCTTCCAAATGCACAAAGCACATTTTGGTCCCTGTTAAATTCCTCTGGATGCCTGAGAAACTCAGCAGGATGGGGAAAACCAGAATAGGTGAATGGGATAACCTACTACTTAGAAATGAAGCCTGAACCTATAAACAAGATGATGTCACCTTAATGAAAAACCAAGAAGGTAAAAGAAAATATTACTGTTAGTAGGAGAAATTAACCTCTGCTAGCACTAGGATCCAGTAACCCCAGATGTGCAGTCCTGGCTTCATGCAGGGAACTGATACACTCTCTCTCTCTCCTCTACCTGATGCCTTATTTCCAAAGTGCCAGAGGGCTGGTTAGATTTATTTATTTATTTAGACATTTATATTGTGCCCTTTCATTTGCTGGTGGCAGTTTACAATATATCAAAGTAAAACGAATCCAACTCTATACACAACAAAAATACAATAAGTAACAGCCTGCCATTTATAATGCCAAGCCTACCGAAGACAGCCATCCCAAAGATTCAGATGGTTTCTATTTAATGCCTGACATAAATATTGAAGAATACAAAGGGAAGGACAAACCCTTAAGGCACTCCACAGGTCTCCCAAGGTGATGACTCAGCATCCCCAATGACAACTCTCTGTTGGACCAAAAAAGACCAAACTCATTGGAGAGCCATTCTAGAAACCCTGCTCTGAATGGATCAAGTAAGATTAATAAGGCAGAATTACTTTGGTCAACCTGCATCTGGAGATAATCCATCAACACAGCTAAAACTGCCCATCCTAAAACCAAGCCTGAAGCTAGACTGAAGTGGATCAAGGGAAGAAATGTCACTGAAGTATGTTTGCAGTTGTTCTGCCACTACACGCCCTGTCACTCAGACTGTTAAATAAAAGCAGACTGACAGTGCAATGCTAAGCAGACCTGCTCAAAATCCTACTCAGGTCTCCTGAACTGGGGTTACTCCAAGGTGTTTTTAGGATTGCACTGTGACAGTGACGCACTAAGCAGAGGGTTTTGTTTGTTTTGCCATCAAGTCGCAGCTGACTTATGGCAGCCCCTTATGGGGTTTTCTAGGCAAGAGACAGTCCGAGGTGGTTTGCCTTTGCCTGCTTCTGCATCATGACCCTGCAATTCCTTAGTGGTCTCCCATCCAAATACCAGGCCTGACACTGTTTAGCTTCTGAGATCTGACAAGAGCAGGCTAGCCTGGGCCATCCCGATCAGGTCAGAGATGCATCCTTCAAAATCCGTGCACGGCTAAAATGGGGCAGCTCTGCTTAGGAGTGCAGCATAGGTTTTTTTAACCCATACGAGACTGGGAATCCAAGCAGTTTGGTTAGTGCTGTGTGGTTGTATGTGCGAGTCTGTGTGGATGGGTGGGTGGAAGGATGGATGGATAGATAGATAGATAGATGAGAAGACAAAAGGGAGGGGAGAGAATCAATTGAATCAGAGTAAATAAGTCCACTTGATTTACTCACTCAGATTATTTTTAACTGCTATTGTAGCAGTGATGGACAGAAGAAAAAACAGCCTGTCCAAGATATAATTTTATTGTTCTGTAATGGCTTAATAATCTTGTAGTGCCTGTGTGCCTTGCTTTTCAACAGGCATTCAATGGATCATTATCTTAGCTTTCAGACCATGTGATGTATCAAGGTTGCTGCAAGGCTCTCTTGTAGGGGTGTGCAGTTTTTTAAAATCAGTATTTATTGGTACGGGTCTATTATTGGAATTATCCTGATCCCAGTACCGGTATGGTATTCAGATCCAGGATTTTTTGGAAATCTAATTTTCTCGGGTCCAATAGACCTGAGAAGAAAAATGACAGTTAAAAAAAAAAGCCAGCATGCAGAAGAAGCGGGCCCCAGGATCTGCATGCCACTGGGAGGTCTCTCCCCGCCACACGCAGACCCAGCTGGGATGGTTTGTCCCGTAGCCTGGTTTAAACTGTGTTGCAGGAGAAGCTGGCCCCAGGTTCTGCTGTGCTGCGGCTAGCAGATTGCTCCCCGTGGCACAGCAGCTTCTGGGGCTGGCTCCTCCTGAAGCCCAGTTTAAACCGGACTGCACGAGAAGACAGCCCCAAGCCAAGCCAGTGGGAACAGGCTCCCCCCCCAGCACAGCTGATCCTCAGGCTGTCTTCTGCAGTCCCTTTAAGCTTGCTCTGCTCCTGGCTCACCACTGTTTTTGGATCTACTGGTAATTCCTCAATATATCTGGGATTTTCTCAGGACTCCACCTCTCTGGTCTTCCCAAGAAAACCCAGATACGTTTGGGATGCCAAAATATACCTGAAAAAATACCAAGGAGGTATTTATCTGGGTATACTTCCAGCTTGGGTAGATCCGAATGCACACCCCTGGTCTCTTACGCTGAGGAAAGAGGAGCTTGAGTCGCACCATTCTGCCTTGACCGATGTTAACATGAGAGACACCGTCTCCTGCCCTGCATGCTGTCTGCTTCTAGTCTTCTTCTGTTTGCTCATCCTGAAAGTATGACATTTCTCTCTCTTTGTTAAGCTGAGGGGTGATTTCCTAAAAGCCAGGCACCTCTCTTTCCCTGCTCTGAATCGTGCACAATAATTTGTGCTTCAGGAAAATGGACATAAGTACTCCCAAATAATAATAAAAAACAGAAGCTTTCAACAACTGAGGAGCAGTTAAAATATTCTGTAGGAAGAGGGGGAGGGCTTTGAGGAAAGTGGCAGATCTTTTGGAGCTCAGTTGCCTTGCGGTAAAGTGGGATGATAGTGATCCATGCCTGTGTCCTCTTTCCCTTCCAAAGTGCTTTGCAGACGTTCCGTAACAGAATGGCCACTTTATTTCTAGCTGCAGGTCTGAAGGAGACAGCTGCAGGCCAGCCTGCTGCAAGGCTTCTTTGTGCTCTTCAGCAGAAGGTATGGATACTCACTAAAACTACAAAGAAGAATGAAGGGAGGCAGGAGGTATTTACCCATCCTGAAATAGGCATATGGCTTCAAATCTTTCTTGCCTTAAGCATTTTTGAGAACTGTAAGATGCAAGAATACTACAAGATGCTGGAATACTAATATTGTCAGCTTACAGAGGCATCTGTTTGGTTTTTTATGGTATGTCATTTGGAAAACGTACGGTTCTAAAAAGAGCAGATGGTATTAGCATCTTAGGACTGGTCTATACATTAGGTTATCTTAGTAGTGCCATTGAGGGAAGGCATTGATCTCTCTGTGTTACAGACCATGTGTTGTTATTTGTCTGGCCAGGCAATATTTCTGGTGAAATCACTGCTTCTGCAACTCAAATTGACTGTTGCTACAAACAATTAAATGGGCAACATGCCCTAGGCATTCATGTCAAAACCACAAATCCTTTATGTTAGCAAAATGGATGGTTTTGACACACATTGGCTGAATTCAGACTGGCAGTTTGAAGCAAGAGTCAGTCATGGCAAAAAAGCCCTGGAACAAACTGTTCTAGGTTTTCTTGGTCACACTGCGCCGACTGATGTGGGAGCATACCGGGAGGAGGAGTTGCGCGGGAGCGTTCAGACTGCTGGTCTGGAGGCATGGTTGTAAACGGCTTTTCCCTGTTAATTCAGCTATGTGCGCATGTGCACATATGCTCTCATGCGCATAAGCACATCCAGCCAATTTGGGGAGGATCCCATTGCACCAGCACCACATTGGGCAGTAGAGCAGAGCACAGCCAATCATATCGCTGCTGCCTTATGCACAACGCAGGTTGCTCCCAGCTTTTCAGGTTGGTGTTCACACTTCCCGGCAGCGGGATGAAGCAGGATAAACAGGCTCTCAGGGAGTTGCTACCACTTTCACCAGGTATCTTTTAAACGCAGGAGTGAAGCGGAACAGCACGGGTTGACTACGGGTGGGGAACGCCAGGCAGATGTGCCTATGTGAATGCCCCCTTTAAAACGCTTGTGAAACATGGTTATAGCGGGGCAAACTGCCAGTCTGAACTCAGCCATTGATAGCATTGCAAAGATTTATTGTGAGTTTTTTAAAAAAACAACCAAACAACAAATGTCTTTGGAATGCACAACTTTTGTGCAGTTGAATCTCAGATGGCTTAAATAGTGGGCTTGTAAATCTTCTTCAGCATAATAGTGTCTCCTGACATCTGAAATGGAAATCTTTCCTTACCTGAGCATTGGCCACATTTTGATGACCTGTCTCTAGCCATGCACCATCACATAAGTATGATGTTACACAGTAATCATAATTTGACATCACATCACAACTGGAGATACCATTTGACTTTGGTAAGGGGTCATGGCTTAGTGGTAGAGAATCTGGTTGGCATGCAGAAGGTCCCAGGTTCAGTCCCTGGCATCTCCAGTTAAAAGGTTTAGATAGTAGATGATATCAAAGACCTTGACCTGAGACTCTGGAGAGCTGCTGCCAGTCTGAGTAGACAATGGTGCCCTTGATGGACCAAATGGTATAAGGCAGTTTCATGTGTGTTCTTCCCTGTGATAAATGAACTTGTGAACATTTTTTACTCCATTTACTCTTTCCCCTGCATGCTGAATTTTCCCATAATAGCAGGAAGTATATTAAACACCTAATAAATGATATTTTTAGAAGTGTGTGTGTGTAGATAATGTATATATAGCATTAAAATGTCATAACAGAAATAAAAGAATTATCCATGATAGTGGCCGAAATGGGGTTGACAGAGACAACCTATGGAGTCACAAAGGATTACAAATGTCCAAGTTAGGCTTAGTGGAAATCCACCAAATGGAAGCAGCTAAAGAACAGACTTAGTGAGCATGTATCAGGTACTGTATACATAATGTAGGGTCAATGGTATAATGGCTAAATTGAATGACTTTGTACCTGATAGGTCTCATATTCAAATCTTGCCTCTGCCATGAAATCAGAAGCAAGGTGATCAGAGACATGCACCAGCATTATATCAATCCCTCTCTAAAGAATCCCACCAGGTTAACTCCCTGGTGAGTGATAAAGACCTTCTTTTTAAATAGAGCCTTTGGGTAATGATTCTCATTTTAGGAGGTATATATTGCATTTTTTGCTCTATTTAATGTTGGATTGAAGAGTTTTCATTTATTGTGATCACATTGTTTTATTAGGTGAGAGTCAACCTGGGAGCCTGCTTGAACCAATATTTAGTAAATGGAAATGTGAAAGAATAACCTTGAGATCCCCATTGAGAGAGGCAATACATAGTGATCCACTTGCAACTTTGTTCCATAGGTGTAATGGACTGAATCATGACTTGGAATCTTGGTTATGCATTTGGACATCTTAGCGTTCCATTTAAAAAGAAAATAAAAGTAGAAATGAAAAGGGTATGTGGGTGATAGTTCTTCCCCACATATTTGCTGTCTCTTGCCTGGTCTCCAGTTAGGGTTACCAACCTTAAGGTAAGGCCTGGAGTTCTGGAATTGCAACTGATCTCCAGGCTACATAGATCTGGGTGTAAGGTGGACTCTACAGTATCACATCCCTGATGAATTTCCTCCCCAAACTATGGCCTTTCAAGGCACCAACATCAAATTTCCAGGAATTTCCCACAACAGAGTTCTTCAGATCTTCAGATGATGTTTTATGGGGGCCCAATCTAAAAAGATTCACAGGGTGAAAGTAATGAATGTTGTGATCCTGATGTAATGCCATTTCCAACTTGCTGGCAGATGCCATACACCTTCTGAAATGTCACTGGGCTCAGTATAGATACTAGAAATAGTTGCTCAGCTAAAAGATGTTAAGGAAATAGATGCCTCTTGCTCCATAAAAGCTGGGAATAAATGCAAACTGAAAGGGCAACGGCAAGAAAACAGAGCAACTTCAGGAGTTCCATAAGAAAAGAGTTGAAAGACAAAACCTTGGGGGAGGGAGCCAAATACAGAATGAGTTGTTGGGGGGGGATGAAGAGGCAGCTCAAGGAAAAGGGGGAGCTGGGCACATGGAACAGCTGTTGGAGCAACATCTAAGACAGGGGGCCACAAAGTGCTTTGTCATCATTTATAGAGAAGTTAAAATAAGGGGCGGATAAGGACATATAAATTGGCAGCAGATTGTGGTTTATGGTAATGACACTCCCCGAGGAGCATCGCTCTCTTGGTGACATTGAAGTAAATTGCATTGCTCAAGATGTATACTAAGGATGGATAATGAGATGTGTGCACAGGGTAGAAGAGATTGTGGGTTTTATGATGCTATTGAACTACCAGAGATGAGTGAGTGTGTATTTGTGTGTGTGTGTGTGTGTGTGAGAAAGCAGAATTGCAGGGGAGAAGGAAAGAGAAGAGAATGGTGATTCCTACACAAGGCTCAAAATTGCTTAGTCTTGTTACTGCTGGAAAACCAGCCCAAATGTTAGTACTAACCTACTCTGCGGGTTGAAGAACATGCATGAGCATTCATGTCACAGTTTCCTTTCCTTTCCTTTGTTTACAGGGACCAACTATAAAACAGATCTGAGTTTGGATGGTTGACTTTTTCAGGAGCACAAGTGACTGTTTTCAGAAATGGGCTCAGTAGCATGAGGGGCTGGTTTCAGAAGTCTGTTGTGTTTAGGGAATTCTTCACACGGCCTTTATAGATCATGGCTAGTCATGCCTGGGGAGGGGTGAACATGAGGGACAGTTGTCCTGGACTTCATACAACATTTCATTATGTCTCAAAGAAATTCTGGTTGCACCTTTTGGTTGAGAAGTCCCTGTCAGGGCTGCTAACAATAAAATCATATACAAACCAATAAAATTTAGTAAATAAAAAAGGCAAAAGAGAAACCAAGAAAAACTAGGACCAGTCAATCAGCAGACATCATCAGCTCAAAATATCCTTCGGAACAACCATATTTTTATGGTTCAAAAAAGCAAGGGGAGTTGGGGTCATGCAGGCCCTTTGAGAAGGTGTTCCAGAGTTCAGGCACCACAACAGAAAATGCCCTCCCTCCAAGTATCCATGCACTGCACATCAAAGCATGGAGGGAGGGGTCCTTGGATCTTGGTATGAGACTTAGAGTAAGTACTCACCACATGAGATCATCCCTGGGCTCGGACAATGTAGGACTTTGAAAGTTGAAACCCGTACTTTGAATTGGACCTGGAAATTAACTGGCAGCTGTGATGGACTGCACTTTATAAAAGCTTAGAAGTACTGTAAAACAGCTGAAGGACTGTGAAGGGTTAGTTCTTCACAGAAACAGAGCCTTGAGTGACAGACTGCTCCAAGCAACTTGATTGGTTAGCCACAACTGAGCAGAGAAAGACTTCTGAACTGGAAGCTGAGGAGGGATGTAATTTGATTTCAGCCATAGCCGAGAAGAGTTGAGTATTGACAGTTTCGGAATTCAGCCCTGACTGAGAGCGGTTTAATATAGACAGGAGAACTGTGGGAAAGTTGACAAGGAAGTTTAGGATGTAGGCGAAGGCTCCCATTCAGGCCAAGGAAAGGGGATAGATCTTCTAGAGAGAGAAGAAAATTCCCTACCCAGTCAAACAGGGAGTTAGTTCTGAAGAGTGCAGAGATCCCTGGTCTGGTGTGGTTAGAAACTGCCTGTAAAAACCTTAAAAGTCAGTTAAAAACTCAAGGTGAGTACCAGTGCTTCAAGAGAAGGGGCTTGGGTACTGGAAAGAGTGCACTAGCTTTCTGGAAACCAAAAGAGTCAGAGAATACTCAAAGAAAATGTGCTGGAGTGTTTGGAAAACACTGGAACAAAAGCCCTCAACATAAAGATTTAAGTCACTGTGAAAAGCTTAAGAAACTCTCATTAGCCTGAAACATAAGAACTAAAGTCTATGCATGTACTGATTTTACCTCAGAGTTATCTATATCGAGTTAGTTCAGTACCAGAAAAATATCTACTTATGCTTCATTGACTATGCTAAAGCCTTTGATTGTGTGGATCACAATAAACTATGGCAGGTTCTTAAAGAGATGGGAGTACCAGACCACCTCACATGTCTCCTGAGAAACCTGTATAAGGGTCAAGAAGCAACAGTTAGAACCAGATATGGAACAACTGATTGGTTTAGCATAGGAAAAGGAGTATGACAAGGATGTATATTGTCACCTTGCTTATTTAATTTATATGCAGAGTACATCATGCAAAATGCTGGCCTGGATGAATCACAAGCTGGAGTTAAGATTGCTGGGGAAAAGATCAATAACCTCAGATATGCAGACGATACCACTCTGCTGGCAGAAAGTGAAGAGAACCTAAAGAGCCTCTTGCTCAGGATGAAAGAGGAGAGCGCAAAAGTGGGCTTGAAGCTCAACATCAAAAAAACTAAGATCATGGCATCTGGCCCCATCACTCCTTGGCAAATAGAAGGGGAAGTTGTAGAAGTAGTGACAGACTTCACATTCCTGGGATCCCAGATCACTGCAGATGGTGACTGCAGCCATGAAATTAAAAGACGCCTGCTCCTTGGGAGGAAAGCGATGGCAAACCTAAACAGCATGATAAAAAGCAGAGACATCACCCTGCCAACAAAAGTCCGCATGGTCAAAGCAATGGTATTCCCCGTAGTAATGTATGGCTGTGAGAGTTGGACTATAAGGAAGGCCAAGCGCCGAAGAATAGATTCTTTTGAACAATGGTGCTGGAGAAGACTCTTGAGAGTCCCTTGGACTGCAAGGAGATCAAATCATTCAATCCTAAAAGAAATCAACCCTGACTGTTCCCTGGAAAGCCAGATCCTGAAGTTGAAGCTCAAATACTTTGGCCACCAAATGAGAAGGGAGCATTCACTGGAGAAGACCCTGATGCTGGTAAAGATTGAAGGTGAAAGAAGAAAGGGACAGCAAAGGATGAGATGGTTAGACAGTGTCATCAATGCAACGAACATGAAAATGAGCAAACTTCAGCGGGCAGCAGAAGACAGGAGGGCCTGGTGTGATCTGGTCCATGGGGTTGCGAAGAGTCGGACTCGACTGTGTGACTGAACAACAAGTTCAGAAATTTCAACCCCTGATCTCACCTGACATTTCCCCTCTGTTGAATAAAATATTTAGTTAATTTATAATTTCAAAACACTTCAAGAGCCATTTAAGTTGTTTAAGTTAAAGCAGGCTCCTGATTCTTCCCCCAGGTTCTGAGCTGAGCCAACAGCCAAAATATCATACTGTGACAGTGTGGGACAGCCAGGGTTCTTCAGCAAAGAAGAAAACATATTACTTGGGTGGCTCAGTCAGTAAAGGAAAAGAAAACTGAAGAGAAAATCTTGCCTCTGAAAGAGGAAAGTGGACAAGGCCATCATAGCAGCGAAAAGATAGAACCATGATTGAGTTTTGTTCTTCATTCAATGAGTTCAAGTTAAAATTCTGCTAGCTGCATTTTATATCAGTTGTAATGCTTAAGTACTTTCCAAGGGCTGCTCAGTACAAAGCATATTACTATAATCTAAACTGGATGGCTATTATAATGACAGCCAGGTCAGGTTGACGAGTCTTTCCTCATCTGCATCGATCAAATCTCATTTCCTTCCAAGACAATAACACTGGACAGTGAAAATGTAACCCAAGGACCATAAGTAATTTCAGCCTTCTGAAAGGTTTGCCTTGTGTTCCATTTACTGGACCATTGACTTCACCAGAGGGATCCAGTCTTACTGCCTGAAAATTTAATCAAAACATCAAAGTATAGCCCATTAACTCCTTTCTTCCTATTTCCACACTTGCAGGCAGACAGTTGATAGCCTGGCTGTTGTATAGAACCATGGAGTCATCACCTGACCGGTGACCCAAAGACCTGGCAACTTCTTGGCGGGCAGTTTTGACAACACTCATTTTTTGGGAATCCCACTAATTTGAGCTAAATGATGAAGAACACCTGCCCTCCCCAAAAATTCCTCTTTTGGAGTAATGGTATCCCTTCATGATGGGAAACTTGAATTGTACTTTGGGACCCATCACCTCTTAGACTTAATATTTTGAAGGTAAAATCAGAGAGGTGTCTGCATTATTTGACAGGAATTTATCTCATAACACACTTAAAAGCTTCTGAAATTAGTGAAGTAACTACTGGATTGGCAGCACAGCATGCACAAGGCAAAGGGGCTGAAGACAAGTACCTGGACCCATGCATCAGAAGAAGAAGAGTAGGTTTTTATACCCTGCTTTTCTCTACCTTAAGGAGTCTCAGAGTAGCTTACAATCACATTCCCTTCCTTTTCTCACAACAGGCACCTTATGAGGTAGGTGGGGCTGAGAGAGTTCTGAGAGAACTGTGATTGGCCCAAGGTCACCCAGCAGGCTTTATGAGGAGATGTGGGGAATCAAACCCAGTTCTCCAGATTAGACTCTGTCTTCCTTAACCACTGACACCACGCTGGGTCAGCCTGCATTTACCCCAAATTTGGGTCATGGAACATGAGCTGAGGTTGGTGCTTTCCTAGTCATGCTTGATAGTGTGGCACAGTTATTAATAAATTGGAGCACCCTGTCTTGAGGACACTATCTTATTCTAGGTAAGCATAGACCCTATCTAGCACAAGTAGAGTGGTGCTTGCATAAGTGACTTTTCCCATCTATTCCTTCCACTATAGCCTGTTGTGCACCTCCAGACTCATGTCCCATAGGTCAGTGGATCCCTGATAACAGCATGGGAGGGCAAAGGGGGGGAGTTCTGCAGTGGGAGGGTAGAACTGACAAAATGCTTCCTGTTTCCACAGGAAAATGGGGTCTTCTGAATGTCTTCATGACAGTTCGATAGTGGAACTACCAAAAGAAAGGCAAAAAGATTTCAAGAAGGAGCACTGATATGCACCAGGGGAGTCAATAAAGAAATTATGCTAGAGGTTAACATAAAGCATTCCGGCCTCTCACAGTACAGTCCTTCAAAGGGTGCATCTAGGATGGTACCATTAGATTACTAAAAAGAGGCTAGTCAAGGAGATCAAATGAAAATAAAATGAACTCATTCTTTCCTCATAACCAATACCTTCATTTGTATGGGTCACCCTTCCTCACAGGGCATGGATAAATGGTTGTTCAGACATAGAGTTGGACTGAAATATATCACATATCATATCTGTTCAGGATACTTATCTGCAGCAGTGCAGTTGCAATTTGGACAATTTTCTGAATGATTAATTTGCGTGCTAGTAGAAGTCCACTGTGCACCATTCCCCGTTCAGAGGGAATTCAAAGTTTGCTGTCACGTAGTATTATACCCTGTCCAAGTGCTGATTGCTTCCTATCATGCATAGATCTGTGCTATTAATAGAGCAGAGTTTGCTGAGATCATGCTCTTAGTGATGTTGATAGTGGAGTCTCCTGTGGTTGTATATTCATCACCACGCACATAGGCAAAGAATCAGCATGGCGTCAGTTCTGGGGCTTGTGGAGATCAGATTAGTGCATCTAATCCTAGCAGTGCTTTGACATGTAGAAGACAAAAATGTGACTAGAAGCCACAAAACATCATGAGCCCCCCATCATTATTACCTGCCTTTCATTTCCTTATGTTAACACAAAAATTGATGATGTTAAGGCAAAATGCCCTGAATTCTCCTTCTTCAGGTGTGCAAGTAACTGTGACCTTATGGGTTGGGGGGAGGGGGGGGCTTGGCAATTTGTCTCAGTCTGAGCCTACTGCCAGACTGACTAGGGAAAAGTCCTTGTATATGTTTGTGGGAGGGTTGTTGAGCTTCCCTCCTTCTCTTCATTCCAACTTCCTGTACCCAAATTCAAAAAACAAAGGAATTCTTCACCTCTAAGAGGGTGTCATCTTAACACTGACTTTTCTCCAAGCACAGCCAGGCAGCCATTGCTAAGGCTGGCTGGAGTAAATTCTCTCTGTTTGACAGCTGATGAAGGGATGGAGGATTTATGACTTATTTGAGTTCCCATACATCACCCTCGGTGTCGCTTGCTTATGATGGCCTTGCCAAAAGATAAAGAAGTGCAGGACGCTCAGTATAGGCCGTGGTGACAGGCCAGGGACAAATGTCTCTGTTGGGTAAATTGATTTGAATGGCTCTGGTGAAATATCAGGCGAGGCTGAAAATATGATTGGGTTTAATGATCCTGCCTGCATTGTATCCCACTAGAATTCCAAACGGTGGACAAGTTAATTAAAGTCACGTCTAGCACTGAGAATGGGGGAGAGGACATAATAGGTAGATGCAGTTATGTATTGCTAGGGCATCTGTCTATTAACTATATCTGTTGTCTATCTAAAAGTTATTTTTCTGTTATTTCCAAGGCAGTGAGGCTCCTGTGAGACTAATAAATATCATCTGTAATTTATGGGGTGTTTATCCAGGTAAAACTGTGCAGAATATTTTTTCCAACCCCCAGAGTCTAACAAGCGAAGACCTAGAGGCATAAAAATGCAGAATGAAAAGATGGAGAAAAGACAAACTGTTTATTCTCCTCTAGTGAAATTTAATGTGCATAAAACTTAATATGGTGTTAAGAATGGAACATTTGTTTTCTGTGCAAAAAAGAGGTTTGTGACCACCCATCAGGGTGGGGGGGGGGGTCTGAAAGGGAAGTTAAAGTCATTTAATGCCGCTATTTATTTCTTTGTTTTAAAAAGTGGGGATGTCTTTATGTGTGCCAGAAACCCACTTTTGGAATGTGGCTCATTGTTCAGATTTTGTTCATAGACAAATTCACAGAGGATGTCCATCAGTGGTTCTTAGCTAAATGAAACAAACCTCCATATTCAGAGGTTAGTATAGCTCTGAGTGCCGATTGCTATGGGGAACAAAACTGGGGAGGCTTTCACATCTGTTTTCTATTTGTATTCCTTCTGTGGCATTTAGATGGCTGCTGAGGAAAACAGGATGCTGGACTAGATGAACCATTGGTCTAATGCAACAGTGTTCTTCTTGTGTTCTTCAGCTAGTTAGAAGTCTGAGGAACACAAGTCCAGTGCCACCTTAGAGACCAACAAAATTTTCCAGGGTATAAGCTTTTGTGAGTCAGAACTCATTTCATCAGGTACCTGGGATGTCCATGTCCAGACCATGTTAATGAATTCTAGTTCAGTAATTACACATTGGAATCTGTCTTTGAAGCTTCACTGCAAGAGAACTGCCATTGAGTATGAGGTTTTTTTCTTTCCTTTTGAAAACTTGTATTGCACATTTTAAATCTCTGCTGCATCTTGTGAATAATATGTTTACAAACTGCCCCCATTGAGTGAGGTATCAGTAGACATGAGAAAAATCAGTAGACATTGTATAGGCAATGAGAAAAATGATCTAACAATGATCTAAGAATGTGAGAACTCTTTGTGAGAGTCTAATGGACTATTCTGTGTGCTTGGTCATCATATAGGGCCCTCCTTGGTACCACTGTTGTCTGATGTTAGGATGGCTGACAGAAAGAGCAGGACATTCTTAATGTATCTCCCAATTTGTATCAGGTCCCACACATCAAGCAGGCCACATGCTGGATTTGATTTTTGCCATGGGGCTAGATGTGAGTCCAGTTAAGAACATAAGAACTTAAGAGAAGCCAATGTTGGATCAGGCCAATGGCCCATCCAGTCCAACACTCTGTCACACAGTGGCCAAAAATACCAGGTGCCATCAGGAGGTCCAGCAGTGGAGCCAGGATACTAGAAGCCCTCCCACTATTGACCCTCCCAAGCACCAAGAATATAGACCATCACTTGCCCCAGCCTGAGAGTTCCTATCTATACCTTGTGGCTAATAGCCATTGATGGACCTCTGCTCCATATGTTTATCTAATTCCCTCTTGAAGCCATCCATACTTGTAGCCACCACCACCTCCTGTGGCAGTGAATTCCATGGCAGTGAATTCCATGGAAGTGCCATGGTCAGATTACTTTGCCTTGAAGGCCTGTCTGAGCATCCCAAGCCGTCCCTGTTTAGGCAACGAGCTGATTTATGCTTGCCCATGGAGACTTAGGGACCCACTACAGTTCTGGAATGCTCTGTGGGATCCAACTCCATTGGTGGTTCCTTAGATGAGCTGGTAGAAGACAGGCATAGCCATCTTTCTGAAGCCATTGATGGAATTGCACCCCGATGCTCTCTTCGCTCCTGTGCCAAAATAGCCCCTTGGTACACCGAGGAGCTAAGAAGGATAAAACTGGAGCTTAGACAGCTACAATGAGTTTGGCAGTGGAATCGTGATGAAGCTGCAAGAACATCTTATAGGACATTTATGAAAGACTATGAGATGGCAGTGAAGGCAGTGAAGAAGGATTTCTTCATGGCCTCCATTGCATCCACTAGCTCTCACCTGGCACAACTGTTTAGGTTAATTCAGCCTTTAGTATCTCTCACTGAGAGATCTCAAAATCCTTGGAATTCGGCCATCAGCTATGAGGCATTTGCGAGTTTTTTTGAGGATAAAATCTTGTCACTCCACCAGGATCTGCCTGCTAATGTTGATACAGTAAGTGAACTAGAGGCCCCTTGCCTGTCTTTGGGTCCAGTGTTGGACCAATTCAGCCTGCTTTCACAGGCTGAGGTAGACAACATCCTGGATGCTATGAAGCCTACCACTTGCCTCTTTGACCCGTGTCCATCATGGATGGTTAAGGCTGGAAGTGATGGAATGTGGGCTCCTCTGGTAGATGTTATAAATCTGTCTCTGAGTTCAGGGGTCTTCCAAGGGAGTTTAAAATAGGCAGTGGTTAGACTATTCTTGAACAAAAGCATCCTTAGATCCTAATGATCTGGCCAGCCACCACCCAGTGTCGAACTTACTGTTCTGGTAAAGATAGTTGAGAGAGTGGTAGTGGAGCAGTTTCAAGCTTTCTTGGATGAAACCTCAGCCCTAGATGCCTTCCAATCCAGTTTCTGGATTTGGTTGCTTTGGTTGCTCTCACAGATGATTTCCACAGAGAGCTGGATTGAGGCGGGTCAATGCTGCTGATATTGCTTGATTTGTCAGCAGCATTTGACATGGTGGATTATGATCTACTGACCCACCGTCTGTCACCCTCTGTCCTAGCCATGGTGATCCATGCAACAGTCACCTCCAGGCTAGATTACTGTAACTTGCTCTACGCAGGACTTCCCTTGAGCTTGATCCAGAAAATGCAACTGGTCCACAATACAGCTGCAAAGGTTCTGACAGGGACCAGCATACCTTTGGGGCTGCCTCTCCTGGTATGTCCCCTCACAGAGCATTTTTCTTGAGTGACCAAAATCTACTGGTGGTCCCTGGCCCGAAGAGCATTTGGTTATCCTCAACCAGGGCCAAGGCCTTTTCATCTCTGGCCCCAGCCTGCTGGAACAATCTCCCAGGAGATATCAGGGCCCTGTGGGATTTGGTACAATTCTTCAGGGCCTGCAAAACAGAGTTCCAGAAAACAGAGACGGGCTCCTTGCTGATAGGCTTATCTAGTTTTGGCCTCCTCCTCCTTCCCCTCACCCTGCTCCCCCCTTCCCTTCTTTCAGATGCCTGTACATTGCTCTCCATAGGAGTTTTTATGCCATCTTCAAATTCTATAGAAGCTGTTTTAGTGAATTTATAGTAATTATTGAATGTGATTACTAGTTTTTTGTAATATTGGAAAGTTTTTTAAAAATATGTTGTATAAATTGTTGTCACCCGCTCTGAGCTGGTCTCAGGGAGAGCGGGATATAAATAGAGTTAAATATGGTGGTACTCTTGCTCTGGAACTCCCAGAGGGCCCACTCAATTTTAGTTTTTAGGAGATCAGAACCTCAGTATTCCTGCCAACAACTGGGGATTTGTAAATTATATCTTTGACTTTATTTTATTAGTAATTTCATTATTTATTAGTAATTGCAAGATCAAATCAGTCAATCCTAAAAGAGATCAACCCTGACTGTTCCCTGGAAGGCCAGATACTGAAGCTGAAGCTCAAATACTTTGGCCACCAGATGAGAAGGGAGCACTCACTGGAGAAGACCCTGATGCTGGGAAAGATTGAAGGTCAAAGAAGAAGGGGACAGCAAAGGATGAGATGGTTAGACAGTGTTATCAATGCAATGAACATGAAATTAAGCAAACTCCGGAGCACAACAGAAGACAGGAGGGCCAGGTGTGATGTGGTCCATGGGGCCGCAAGGAGTCGGACTTGATTGTGCAACTGAACAACAACAACAAAAACAAAACTATATATAATTCTATTTATGCTAGTTTTATCTGTAAGGATGTGTCACTGGTGGCCAAGATCAAGATAATTCATACTATAGTATTCTTCGTAACATTAGGTTTACCAGGTCTTCCCTGGCTAACAGTGGAGGATGGGGAAGGGGTAGGATTGCCAGATCCAGTTTGGGAAATTCCTAGAGATTTGGAGATGGAGCTTGGGGAGGATAAAGGCCTCAGTGGGGTAGAATCCCTTAGAATCTACCCTCCAAAGTATCCATTTTCACCAGGAGAGCTGATCTCTGTAGTCTGGAGATGAGCTGTAATTCTAGGGGATCCCCAAGTCCTACCCAGAGGCTAGCATCCCTACTATATATGGGTGTGAAAGTTGGATAGTGAAGACAGCTGACATTAAGAAAGTAGCTTCTTTTGAAATGTGGTGTTGGAGGAGAGTTTTACAGATAACGTGGACCTCCAAAAAGACAAATAAGTGGGTTCTAAATAAAATCAAGGCTGAACTCTCCCTAGAAGTTAAAATGACCCAGCTGAGGCTATTGTACTTTGGTCACATTATGAGAAGACAGGAGTCATTGGAAAAGACAGTAATGCTAGGAAAAGTTGAAGGCAGCAAGAAAAGAGGAAGACCAAACATTGATTCACAGGGTTGCCATAAGTCAGAAGCAACTTGAGAACATTTAACACACACATGCTACTTGTAATTATTTGTATTTTACTGATGAGATGTTCTAGTTCTTTTGACTTGTTTTCTACCATTAGGCTTCTTAGAATGGAATGGGAATATAAATGGAGTGAATAAAGGACCAGAACTGTCACCCAGTTATATGAATATGAGCAGGCTTTGTTTGTTTGGAAAAAGAGGTGCTGGAACTCTCAAGAAGGAAATGAAGTCTTCAATCTGTATACTGAAAACTCATGAACTTTTACACATTTTAAAAAATAATTTTGTTGAAGAGGTTCTGGAACTCTGTTCCAGCCCATTCCCTCTCCCCCCCAAAAGCCCTGAATATGAGGTTCCTTGTGCAAGATTTTTGAACCAAGTGCTTAATTATATTTCCAGAAGTCAAAAGGAAACTGTTTGCATATGGTTGGGGAGTAGGCAGTGAAACCGCTGAATTTTAAAAACAAAAACAAAAGCCTGCTATATACTGCTGCCAGTTAACTGTAACAAACAGATATGAAAAATGCTCCAACTGTTTAACAGCATTATATTTATTCAATTATCATCACCTTACAGCTGACAAAGGCCTATAAATATGATTTTAAAGGCCAGTGTTGCAAGAAAGGGAGACATTGGCTCTTTGAAGACTGACTGAAGGGAGACAGAGATACAGGACTGAGAATGTAGCACAAACTCAGGATCATGTTTCTAGATAAGAGTTCAAGCCATAAAGAATGGGGGGGAAGGGAAGCATCAAGCTAAAGGCTGGAAGCTGCAAGCATAACACTAGGTCATGTGATTTTGAAAGACTTCATCATCAGATTTGATAATAACAAGTGGAAGAGATGGCTGCTAGAAAGCAGGCAAGTAATCATTGGGGGACGAACCTCTATAGTTTTGGTCAGATGATGGAAAAGGCAAACAAAACTGAGACCTGAAGGGTTAATTCAAGTCCATAATACCAATGGTTGGTTCATAAAGCAAATATGGTCAAATAGCTAAGCCAATCAAGGCTTAATTCATATGATTCATAGAATTAAGAGAGGTAGCTAAATAAGATTTTAAATGGTTGAGTGTGTGACTTAAATGCCCATCCCCCACCTGTGACTAGCAAAACCAAATCAAAATAGCAGCATAAGAGAAATTGCAGAATGAATTATGCAACAAATGCCAGTGGTTCAAGTCCCCTTGGTCTGCATATTGTTCAGGTCATAGAATTTGTTGATACAGATTTTTGACTGGGTACAGAATCCATTTTTTTGCTTTATTTATTTATTAAGCTTTCCCATAGACCATCTTTTGACTCAATAATCCCTAAGTCCATACAACAGAATAAAATCAAACCAAAACCACATGTGAAGAAGACAGTTTTACAGGAGTAAAAGTAAAGTGCTGTTTAATCTGACTCCCCACAAAAGACAAGTCTTCAGACCCATCCAGAAAGCCTTCACAGATGTGCTCATTCTCTGCTCCTGGTGGCAAGAGTTCCATGTTTTGGGGCGGTGGCTGTGAAGGCCTCCTCTTGGATCCCTGCCAGCTGAACTTCCACTAATTCTGGTTTCCTGAAGAAGGTCCCATCTGGAATCCCAAGGGCCCATTATGGTTGATTCAAATGGACGCTGTCTTTCAGGTACTCTAGGCATAAGCCATATATTGTAGTGGACATGGAGGCACAGTTCTGGCTATGTTCAAACTGAGCCCTAACTGTGCTTCCTCTAAACAATCATTGGTTATAGGATTTGCACTTTATTAAAAGGATGTGATGTGAAATTGCTGATTTTGACAGATGCAACTAATTAATTCTCGTTCCTTTCCTGTCTATTTATGTATACAATGCTGAAAGCATTGCACTGGCTCCTGATAGCATACCAAATTCACTTCAAGGTGCTGGTGCTTACCTTTAAAGCCCTTTATGGTCAGGGGCCTACATACATGCCTTTCCCCACATGTTCCCCAGAGAGCACTGCGATCAGGGTTGCAAAATCAACTGACCCTCCCTGGCCTCAAGGACACCAGGCTGGCTGTAACCAGGGCCAAGGCTTTCTTGGTGGTGGCTCCATTCTGGTGGAATGAGCTCCCAGAAGAGATCAGGGCCCTGCAAGATGGAGCTCTTCCACCAGGCTTTCAACTAAGGAACCACCACCAATAGTTGAATGGTAGAGAACCCTGTCCCCTGGAGCCACTAACAACTGCCTGTGCCAGCCACACAAAGGGTTAGATCTATGAGCCGATTCCTAGAATACATCACTGATTGATGGCCACCATAATTTAATAATATGATTACTATCACTATCACTTAATGTTTATAGCACCTTATAATGTTGGGCGCTCTTTTTAGATGATTTTAGGATTGTTTAAATTGTTATTGATGTGTTTTTATTCTTTCATGTAAGCCGCCCTGAGCCAGCTTCAGCTAGGAAGGCAGGGTATCAATCTAATTAATAAATAAATACAGGATACTATGCTGAATTAAATTAAGAATTTATCTATGGCCCATTAGTGTACAGCTTGCAGGAAAGAAGGTTTAAGGAGTAGAGCAAAAGAAATTTTTCTTGACTTGCAGCCATGATAGGTAGTATGCCTCTCTGGTGCAATGTCACACTTAAAGACACAGTGTCAATCAATCATGCTTTATTGCTCCAACTTTCCTTAATGTGGGCCTATAAAATCAAAATAAAACACAGCCACAGCTACTGATACACAATAAAAGTACAATACAGGAAATGCATCACAAAGCCAAACTTGCTGGCATAGCAAATGTTATGTTAATGCACCATAGCACATCATCAGCTGAACTGTTTTGCTTGCAACATTGTTTATTTTCTTAAGAAGTTTGGGGTGTAATCCACTGGGAAGTTCTGTGGCCTAATATTCAGGGAAATGAATGGGAGCTGTTCAGGATTGCTGTAGGAAACCTTGCTGATGCATTGTGCCTGTGCTTAACGCAATTTGCCCAGTGCTGCATTGGATGGTGCTTTCCCATAAATACATCAGTTGCAAAAGGAAGCAAATGTCAAGGCTCCAGAAAACAAAACACAGAACGGCTGAATGGCCTGATAGACCTGGTGCTGCAATGTCACCTGGAAGACTTCGGTTCCTGTTCTGTTTCTGCATTTGACTTCCTAGCTGGTCACTTACTTGAGTTTCCCGGTTTAGAACACAAACAAAAAGAATGGCTTCCCTGCTTATGGAATGAAAGGAAACAAAAGTTGTGAAATGCCTTTATGTACAAATGCTTGACAGTGATAATCATTATCATTTGATGGATTCTCCTTCATTTCCCTTTTTTGAAAATTGGCCATAGATAGAACACGGAGTGATTCAATGATTTTGCAGTTATCTACTTTTTGGTTTACCCACTGGCAGTTTGTTGTTGACATTTGGCACGTATATTGCTTTGGCTGCCTAACATGATATTGTTTCAGTTTCTAGAGTGGTCTCCATCCAACACAATGCATGCAACAGCTTAATGGCTCTTGCAGATGTGGCCAATCTATTTAACAGGCAGAATCCAACAAAAGTTAATTGCAACAAAGCCCCATTGAAAGGAACAAAATGTGGTTGCTAAATGGAATTTTGCCACAGCTAACTTTTGCTGGATTGAATAAAGTGCCATCAGTAGATGTATAATGCAGTCCTAAGCACACTTTTCTTGGAGTAAGTGCCATTGAGTAGAGCTGAATAGGATTCTGAGTAGACCTGGTTAGGTTAGCATTGACAGTAATGCCTAGAACAAAGTTAGTAATAATGTTATAGTGGTAGAACAAAAAACAATAACAACAACAACGGCATAGTTGAAGATTGCTGGGAGTCTGTCAATGTATTACCCTGATCAATTTCATTCAAACTATTTTCATCTGGTTACATTTTAAGAATGTAAACTTTTTTTCATTGCAACTGCTTCTGTAAATAAGGGCTTGTATCCTGCTAGATCTGTGATAGGCCCATAGAACTGGGCTTCTCTGCACCCCCTGCAGCTTCTGCTCACTGAGCCTCCCAAATTTGTTCCCGAGGGGTGGAACCCTTATGAATAGCATAGGGAGCAATATGGTAGCCTGCAACGGGAGGGAAAGTTTTCAGAAATCATCCCTTCCCCCCCCCAGCAATGGAAGGGCATCTTTTGATGTCAGAAACAACCTTTGGGTAATCTGAAACAGAGAGTAGGATACAAGCCGGGTACTTGGACTATAATATTTATTACATGTCCTATTCTTTCACTTTTTTCTTACAACATGACAAAACAGTGCAATGTTATAATATTTAATATGATTCCTTGACAGTGTAACCAGTATCTTCTGTTAACTACCAAATGCTAGTTGTTGTTCATTTATTTATTTTTACTCCACCTTTCCCCAAAACGGCTCAGGCAGCTTAAAACGATAGTGCCAAAGACACTATACAACACAACAAGCCAATAAAATCCAAACCCTACTAAAAGGTCAAAATTTACATTTAAAGTAATATGCCCAAGAAGGAAAATCAACAAAAACTGGTGTCAGTCTCACCAATAAAAACAAACAAACAAAACCAAATAAATTATTATTATTATTATTTATTTTCCATTTATATCTCGCCTTGCCGAAAATCGGCTCAAGGCGGCTAACAACATTCAATCAATAAAACAATGTGTTACAATACACTAAAATATACATTCTACCTAGCATCCTAAAACTAACAGTGCTAGACAACTGAACAAACTGAGGGAGGCCTCAGTTTACCTTCCCCTCACCAGCGGCAATAAAGAAGACTGTTCTGCTCTAACTGTTGTGGAACTTACTATTATGAAATGGGTAGTTGCACAAAACATTGCCCCAGAATGGTCAAAGCTGATAAAAATAGAAATGGCTTTTGACTTTAGGATGGACTAAGGAGCTTTCTGCAATGAGCTGCATGGTAGAATGGTGGCAGAAAGGGCTGCTGAGTCGCAGCTGACTTATGGTGGCCTCCATAGGGTTTTCAAGGCAAGAGACATTCAGAGGCGGTTTGCCGTTGCCTGCCTCTGCATAGCAACCCTGGACTTCCTTGGTGGTCTTCCATCCAAATAGTAACCAGGGCTGATCCTGCTTAGCTTCCTCTGGTGAGAGTGGGCTAGCTTAGGATTCCCAGCCCCCAGGTCCTAGCAAGGGTTCCCCTGACTTTCAGGGTTTCAAACTGCTGCCAGCCAGCTGGCCCCACCACCAAACAGGGACATTGTTGCATTTTGCCCCAAAACTAGAACTTCACCCTCCTGATGTCTGCGACATGATGATGTCACTTCTGGATGACATCATTGTGCCACACATGCATGGCAGAAGATCCCAGGAAGGACCCAGGAGCCCCCCACTGGATGTCAGTAGGACCTGGCAGCCCTAGGCTAGTCATAGTGGACCAATATAATATATCTCTATAGTAGACTGATGAAAAGAATGTAGCTTCCCACATATTTAGGTTATGTATACTGTCAATGTTCATTATCTTTCAGAACATTATCTTTCAGGCTGGTCGCTATTCTAAGAAGTTAAGGGGAGGGCCCATAACTCATTGGTAGAACATAAGATTTTCATGTAGAAGGCCCCAGGTTCAATTTTGGATATCTACAGTTAAAAGTATCACTGGAAGTGGGGCTGGAAATACCACTCTATGCAACCTAAGAGAGCTATGGCCAGTTCATGTTGATAGTAACTAAGCTCTATGGGCCATGGTAAATCTATGCAGATATTTGTTTGTGAGTATGAGCGAACCCTGTGATCCTACACCTTCACTTTCCCCAGCATCCATGCCATGAAAGTGACATTAGTATAGTGAATCTGTACCCATGAACATGAGCTACTGAGGTGGATCTACTACTCCACTGAGCAACATTTGAAGCCTTCCTTGAGACCAAGGAGTCTTCCTCTAATTTAAGTGTTTCTTCCATTGGAAGAAGAGCCACTTAAGTTAAAGGAAGTTTCCTGGAGCTGGAAGAAGTCTATTTGGAGGATGGTTGGATCCACCCCACTATGCTGACATCACCTTGGACCAGTGGAGACTAGCACATTGAAGAAGCAGGATAAGTGTGCATAATCCAGCCACCCCATCAGGATACAAGGCTAGTAGAAAGCACCTTCAAATGCTCCTGGCCTTGCAGTCTAAACTGAATTGTCTGTATTTCAGCAAAGAATAAATAAATGGGCGTGCATTAAATATTTCTTACCTTTCCCACAAAAACCCAGCAGTTAATAAATGGTCCCTATTACACTTTCAGATCCTCTAATGGAAACTGTTAAAGAAGTACAGTGTATTATTATGAACTTATTATCTTACTAATGCAAATCCTCTTGCTTAAGTGGAAGTATTTCCAAGTTGCTTGGATGCAGAGAAGAACCAGTGCTGAGCTAGGAATAAATAATGCAGTAATGTATTTTTGTTAACTCTTGGTTAATTACTGCAGCAAGATAGCCCTGTCAGGTCCAAATTCCTGCATCTCTCTCTCTCTCTCTCTCTCTCTCTCTCTCTCCCTCCCTCCCTCCCTCCCTCTCCCCCTCCCTCCCTCTCCAGCAACCTTCATTAGGGCTGCAGAAATAGTATCTAAAAAGAAATATACAATTCATCATAAAAGCTAATTAGGAATCTGTTTTAAGAATGGGCTTGAGCTAAATCAGGAGGCAACAAAAATAAAATGGAAGTTAAGAAACTTTAAAAAAAGTGTAAGCAGCGTAGTCCTAATCACTTTACTCTTCCTAGTCTGGATATTTATCATGATTTTGCCTTTCACCTCTCCTTGTTGCTTTCATAAAAGACTGCCTTGTTACTATTGGCCACATTGTTTGAACAACAGCCAAGGCTTGGCATCTGTTGAAACTATCCATCCTTCCTTTACAACTGACATTTTCTACACAAACCTGATAAGTCTTTCCACTGTCTGGTATCTCTAAACACGAGTTGGCAAACCAATTGACAAACCAACGGCCATTGCCAACAATCTTGCAGTACTTTTCCCAGAGTTATTTGTACTAGTGATTGAAGACTTGTTCTACCTTCAGTTACATTGGATTGGATCCAATTACTTCCTTCTGCGAAGTTGACTAAAATGACTCCCTTTCAGTAAATCTTCCACTGATGGAGAAAGTCTTCCTGCAATGGATAAAGGCATCTTCTGTTTGAGGAAGTCTTTCTCTATTGGAGAAGGGGGAAACAGATGGGGGGCATTGGATTCAACCCCTATATTTCATATGGTAATAAGGATTGTGCTTACCTTCCCATTAATAGTGTTTTTAAAAAAAAAGAAATTGAGGCATTTCAAAGGGTTTGGGTTGCTTGACATTATTTATCAATGCACAGATATCCAATAATAGAATACATATACCTTGCCTAAGATTTGAATAGCACTTGCACATTCAGATTCCTACTTTACTTGGAACAATACATGGTAGTGATAATCAAGAAAGAATCTGGGCCCCTTCTTCTCCTTCCTTGTATTTGACTGTGTGAAAGTAAAGATTTAAACATGAGTGTGCCATTCAGAATGAATGCAAGTTTCTTTTTCTTTTTGTGCTTGAGTGTAAAGTGTCAGGTGAGAAGCAGCCCACCAGTGGAGGTTCCATTGGGAACCAGGAGAGGCAGACTTTTTAGTGTAATATTTCTGTGTCCACAGATGAAGACTACCAAAGTGAAGAATGGTTGAAAACAAATTTAGTAATGAAGAGCAACTAAAGTTCTTGTACAGCAATCTCTGAGACTTGTTCTGGAATGAAGGTCTGTGATTTTAGGGCAAGTACACAAAGTACCAATTCCTTATCACTGTTAAATAAAATTCTTTCTCAACCCTTGGGCTTGCTTTTGGCCTGCCTTGTAGTGCATTTCTCAAATGGGTTGACAGATCATTAATGGCAACAGAAAGGAAAAATCAGATGGATGGTGTGGCAGGGGAAACCTGGCAAGAAAATCAACAAGACAAATTTATATTTAAATCCAATGCATTTTTCATCATTTGCTACTTTCATGCTGAATGTACATAAGCAGATATAAGTCTGCTCTAGAACTGAGGGCATCTTTCATGTTGGCTTGCACAGTTTAACCTGAAGATCACATTGCCCTCAGATTGAAGCCTAAGTGTGCTACTGGACTCAAAACCTTCTGCTGGATAAACAGGTGACAGAGGTGGCTGGGGGGGGGTCTTTCACCAGCTTTGGCTGGTGAACCAGCTGTAGCCAATCCTGGGTGAGAAAGATCTTGCCACTGTGGTGCATGTCCTAGTTAATATCTAGATTGGATTGCTGCAGTATACTCTACCTGGGACTACCCTTGAAGACTATCTAGAAGCCACAATTGTACAGAAAGTTGTGGTCAGAATGTTGACACATCATTCCAGTTGCATCTACACTGGCTCCCAGTTTGCTTCCAAACTGAATTCCAGGTGCTGGAACTGAACTTTAAAAAGCCCTATATTCCTTGGGGGCAGCATACTCGAAGGATTACCTACTCCCATATGAACCTACCCATCCATCCTGGTCATCTTTGGAGGCCTTGCTTTGCCAACTGAGATTGGATGGGTTGGCAACCTGAGAAAAGTCCTTGTTGATCATGGTGCTGCAACTTTGGAACGCCTTGCCCAGGGAGATTTGTTTCATTGTTTTCCATCAGCAGGTAAAGATTTTTTTGTTTTGTTTGGCATTCCCCCACTAGCTGTTATTGGCCATTCTCCATGGTAGTGTTGTTATGTGTGTTTTACCGAGTTGTTTAAGTATTTTATGGACATTTATAGTTCAAATTTTGTTTTAATGCCTTGATGTTTCAACATTGACTTGTTTTAGTGTTTAAATGTTCATGCCTTGGTGACCCATTTGAGTGGGAAGACACAATAGAAATGTTTTAAATAAATATTGTAGATCCCAGCTGCCAGGATTGTCTTGAGACAGGGAATGGCTTGAATACCACCTAAAACTTCCACAGGGACAAGGAGGGGTGGTTTTGCTGATTCCCTCCCATCCCCCTGGAGCAGTACTTAGGGCTGCCACACAAAGGGGGCATTCAATGAAAACCGATGCCCTTCTTGCAACCTAATGAGAAGTAAACCACTATGAGTGTCATTGTAAGGCAGTGCTCCCTGCTGCAGTGAACTCCTGTTTGCTGCCATCTTTGCCCTCTGCCTGCTCTGAAGGTGGGATAAGTACAGGAAAGTCTTATAAGAATGTTTGTTTACCAAAAAAAAATGTATTTAATGTTTTTACCTTCTTTGGACATAAATTACATTTGCCAAGAAGTGTTTACTGCAGCTTGTTATCATTGGGCTGAATCGAAAGGCACTCCCAGAATTCATCTTTCCTGCCTCCTCTTGTTTTCTGTAATCCTCAAAGCTGTTCCTGAGGAACAGTGGCAATAGCCTAGTCCTGTTTACAAGTTTCAGTAAATGCATGAGCAATCAATGTACAGTGTACACTTAATTTTTCTATATAGTTTGTATTGAGTAATTCTCATGTTACACTCAATGCATGTACAGCTGAACATGTGACTTAAGCCCTACATTTATCCAAGTACTTATCTCCAGTTAGTAAGCAGTGTTTTGGCTCCTTCATACAATCTGATGTTTCGCTGTAAGACGTGAGCAGGTCTGTTGCATGCTAGAGGAGGGCTATGGCTTAACCATAAAACCCACTGAAATGTTGGGTCTCCTTTGTATTTGCAGAAGTGCCTTCTGCTCATTCAAGGTCTCTTTGGGATCCAGCCCATTCTTTTAAAGATTATTTAGATATAAGGCCCTAGTTAGCTTTTTATTCCTTTCAATGGCATTAGCCTTTCCAGGTGATCCTTGTGCCTTTTGGTTCCCTCATCCAGGGCATTGTGGAAGGTTTAAAACAGTCATTTCATGATCTGATAGTCCCTTTAGAAGGGAGGTTGTTGGCAATGCACAGTGCCTTTGTGCCAGCATATATTTATATAATTGCAGTAACTGTTACCCCCACTCCTAATATAATAATCTCTTAATCCACCACAATTCTCTGTTTTCTTACATGTTCAAGAGGTAACTGGAGTGAGTTTTAAAGACTGAAAATAGCCTGAAATAATTTGCCTCAGTCTCTTCCCATACCTTTATTATCTACTGCAGGTAACTGAGAGAGAAAGCAATGCAATGAGTTACCTACCCAAAAGAATTGTAGGAGGAAAGGATACATTTTTATAGGAAAAGAAACCTCTGTCCTCCTGCTCAGTGCCTTCCTTACACCTTGGGCTCATTACCTTGAGATCCAGGTGGAAAAGGTCTGATATTTTTGTCTTGTCATGAAGGAGTAGCCTATATAACTACTTCACAAATTGCAGAACTGCACATATTTACTAAGGACAAAGTCCACTGAAGTCAATGGGATTTCCACATATATAGACTGAACCTGTATTAAAGGTTAGATGGACAAAAGGAAGTTCTTCACTCATCAAGGAACCAGACTGTGCCATTGATTGTTGGTGGATGTAATGATGGCTGCTAACATAGATGGCTTTAAAGGGAGATTAGACAGATTCATGAAGGATAGGTCAATCAATGCCTAATAACTGTGGTGAGTAAAGGGAACTTCCACATCCAGAGTCTGCAAACCTCTGAATACCAGTGCTAGGAGGTAACATCAGGGGAACATCCTGGCCTCTGTGTTGGTTCTCCAGGGTAATTGACTGGCTACTGTGGGAAATAGGATGCTAAACTAGATGACCCACTAGTCTGATCTAGCAAGACTTTTCTTATCTTCATAAACTCTAGTCATCCCAGATGCTACTATGCAGAATCAGGCTACATATGTCTGAAATATAGCATCCTTATTATTGGATCCTTGCTGAGTTTTTCAAATCAACAACAAATGATATGTAACTGAAGGCTTTAGGTTGATGGCTATCACTTCCACATTTGGTCATCACAACAAAGTTGGTCAGGTCGAGAGAGAGTTACAAAATCACCCAGTGAGCTTCTGTGGCAGAGTAGGGATTGAAACCTGGGTCTCCCAGATGGTACTCCAGTAACCCTCTACCTTGCTGACTTTTGTGGAGGATAGGCCCATCAAAGGGTATTGGATATGAGGACTAAATATAATTTCTATGTTCAGAGCCAGTCTGCCTCAACCTACAGTTGCTGGAGGGCAATGGGGAGTGGGAGCTTTGACTTATGTAACCTGCTTGTAAACCTTCCAAGGGCACGCGATAGGTTACTGGGGGATACAGGATGCTGGACGGATTATTGCTGTGATCCAACAGAGATTCTAGTAGGGTTGCCAACTTCTTCCTTTAAAAACATAAGAAGAGTCCTGCTGGATCAGATAAATGGTCCATCTAGTCCAGCATCCTGTTGCACACAGTGGGTAACCAGTTCCTCTGGACAGTCAACAACAGGGCATAGAGGCCAAAGCCTTCCTAGCTCTAGGCTTCAGAGTCTTAGTGCCTCTGACTGTGGAGGTTCCCTTCAGTCACCATGGCTAGTAGCCACTGATAGACTTATCCTCCATGAATCTATCTAATCCCCTTTTAAAGCTGTTTATTCTTCTGGCCATCACTATATTCTTTGGCAGCAAATTCCCCCTCTCTATGTAAAGTAGTATTTCCTTTTGTCTGTCCTGAACCTACTGCTCATCAGCTTCACTGGATGCCCTTGAGTTCTAGTATTTTAGGAGAGGGAGAAAAACAACTCTGTGTCAACTCTCTCTACCCCAGGAATAATTTTATAAACCTTGATCATGTTCCCCCCTTAGTTAGGATTTGTATGCTGGAGCTGCTTGACGGGTAGAAGTTTAACAGGGGTATCTTTTCCTACCATGAGGATGGATGGAAACAGCTTCCTTGCTGAACCTGGACATGCCAGGAAGTTGTTCAAGGCACAGTAAGCCTGTCAGGGAAGAAAGGCTGGTAACCTGCAATGGTGATTCCCATGTCTTCATGAAAATCACACTCTCTGATCTACACACCTCCCCCCTAATCCAATATACCTGGTGGCCAGTTGTATTTACACTGTGATGTGCTAAAAAGCATTCTTGCCCTAACAATTAATATTTCAAGTGCCAGGAATGAGCCTTGTGGAGCTATGCTTTGATCCAAATTAGAGAACATTACAACATTATGTGTGTGTATTTGTGTGTACAGAGACTTCCCAATGTAATAGGACAGTTCTAGCTATATCTGAAGAAGTGAGAAGTGGCTCAAATCCTACCAGAAATTTTGTTAGTCTTTAAGGTGCTAGGTAAAGGTAAAGGTTTCCCTTGCTCGAAAGCCAGTTGAATACGACTCTAGGGATGCAGTTCTCATCTCTGTTTACAAGCTGAAGAGCCAGTGCTGTCCAAAGACATTTCCATGGTCATGTGGCTGGCATGACTAGATTCCAAGGCACGCAGAACGCTGGTACCTTCCCACCAAAACGGTAACTATTCATCTGCTTGTAATTTCTTGCTTTCGAACTGCTAGGTTGGCAGGAGCTGGGACCAGAGACGGGAGCTCATTCCGTCATGTGGCTCTCAGGTCACGAACTGCTGAACCACCAGCCTTCTGGTCTGCAGTTCAGCATCTTAACCACTTGAGCCACCACAGCCCCCCATTAAGGTGCTACCACACTCCTACTCTTTTCTACTGATACAAAGTGAATCATAAGTATTTGATGCCACAAAGGAATGAGCATCCAAATTTAGTCTCTAACAGCAAATTCCACTCAGGGAAGGACCTTCTTGTGTCCATATGGGAACAGTCTGGTCTCTATCAAATTGTATCAGCAATATCAAGATCATGCACATGGCAGATATACGTACATGTTCCATGCTTCTGTCTTGCTGCTGTTTCTATCGCCTGTGGACACTATTTGATGATAATCTATCTGGATTTGATTCAAGAGATACTGATGGGCAGAAGAGTTGCAACATTACCATGAGAGGTTTTGTTTCTTTGCTTTATTTAAGCTTCAGTCTCTTTATAAATATCCCACTGTTTGGCACAAGTGTGAGGAAGTCATTAGAGTAGCTCATTTGTATAATTAAGGTGCTTTGCAGCTCTGTCTAGGTAGGTTAGTGAGGGTGAGACAGCCATCAAGGAAGCTCAGTGTGTGGAAATAAGATGTTTGTCCTGATTGTACCATCTCAGGTACATCTGACTATTGAGAGGTATGCACTTATTTGGAGGCTGTGACCTGGGACTAATGCATTTCCTGGACAGAGCTACACCTTCTCTGTTGCACCTGCAACAGTAGATATGTCTTGAAAAAGTACCTCTGAAATGATACTGTGGCTAAAGCTAGTGATGCATGCATTGTGTCACATGTGTAGCTGGGGTGTCTTAAGGTACCACTGTTTTGAGGTGATTTGGAGCATTGAACCAGCTCTGAGGAAGCAGCCCATGAAAGCACAGTGGGAAGATAGGCCGTGAATGGTGGGGATGTATATGGGAATGTGGCAATGAAGATAGGCTGTGTCTGATTGAGGGCACTACTAGCCATGGTGACTGAGGGGAATCTCTGCATTCAGGGGCACTAAAACTTTGAATCCCAGAGCCAGGAGGTGACATCAAGGGAACTAGTTGGCTGCTGTGTGGGACCAGGGCTGGCTCGCCCGCTAGGTGCTCGCCTAAAGTGCGCCAGCCGCAGGGGCGCCAAACTGCACCCCCCGCCTCTTCCCTGGCTTTCCTGGGCACTTTGCAGCTGCGGAGCACCCAGGAAAGCTGGTGCTGGGAGGGAAGAGGTGGGGGTTAAAAAAACCCACCCCTTCCCTGGCTTTCCTGGGCACCCCACAGCTGTGGAGTGCCCAGGAAAGCCGGCGCTCTGAGGGAAGGGGCGGGGGTTAAAACTCCCACCTCTTCCCTGGCTTCCTGGGGACCCCGCAGCTGCAAAGTGCCCAGGAAAGCCAGCGCTGGGAGAGAAGGGGCAGGGGTAACCCCCGCCTCTTCCCTGGCTTGCCTGGGGGCCTGCAGTTGCGGAGCACCCAGGCAAGCTGGCGCTGGGAGGGAAGGGATGTGGTTAGCCCCCCCAGTCTCCAGGCCCCACTGGGAGGTTGGCATCCCCAGTGGGGTAGGTGCCACAAGCTGGCCTGCCTAGGGCACCCAGACACCTGGGGCTGGCCCTGTGTGGGACAGGCTGTTGGACTAGGTGGACTACTGGTTTGTTCCAGCAGGGCTCTTCTTCTGTTCTTAAGTGCTAGCCCCAGCTTTCTTTTCCAGATAACCCTGCTCATCTTTCTCTTGATTGACCCCCCCCTTCCTCCAGCCACTGAAACACTCCTATCAGCAGGCCTAATAGGTACCTTCCTCTAGGTCTGTTCCTCTATCACCCATTTGTGGGGCCTTTTCAGGCCCCCTTAGTATAAGAGTATTGGTTGCTAAGCATTGGAATGGTGTCACTGATACCTCTCTAACATAGGGGAAAGCTGTGTAAGAATTTCTTAAAGGAGAAAGGTGTCAAGGGAGCTCTTCTTCAGTGGATGGTTGCAGGTGCCTCAAACTTATTTATTTATTTATTACTATTGATTTGTATCCCACCTTGCCAAGACAAACTGGCTCAAGGCAGCGTACAGTAGTTAAAATACGATAAAACAATAAATGCAATAAAATTCACAGATAACAATTACATAAAGTGCTAACAAATACAGAAGGCCTGGCTGCCACATTTTGCACTATCTGCAGCTTCCGGATTTGGGACAAGGGCAGCCCCATGTAGAGAATGTTGCAGTAGTCTAATCTCGAGGTGACCATAGCATGAATCATTGTTGCCAGGTCATTGTATTCGAAGAAGGGAACCAACTGCCTAATCAGCCATAGATGGTAAAAGGCTGTCTTGGCAGTGGCTGCTACGTGGGCCTCCATTGTTAAGGCGGCATCCAGGAGCACTCCCAAATTCCAGGCCCTCAGCACTGGCACCAGTGGTGCCCCATCGAAGGACAGAAGGGGGGATCCCTACCCCCGACCCACTTCGACTCAGGCACAGGACCTCCGTCTTCATTGGATTCAATTTCAATTGGCTCAGTCTAAGCCAGCTCACAAGTCCTGAAGTGCCTGGTCCAGGTCCTCAGGGGTAGAGTCGGACTGACCGTCCAACAACAGATACAGCTGGGTGTTGTCTGCATATTGATGACACCCTGACCTATGCCTCTGGGCAATCTGGGCAAGGGGGAGCATGTAGATGTTAAATAACATCGGGGATAGCGCTGTCTCTTGAGGAACCCTGCAGACCAGTGGGTACCTCTGGGACGTCTGTTCCCCTAACATCACTCTCTGTCCCTTACCTTGGAGGAAGGAGACAAGCCATTGCAGGGCAAGCCCCTGGATCCCAGTATTGGTGAAGCAGTGGATCAGTAACTGATAGTCGACTGTGTCAACCACCGCTGACGGGTCCAACAACAACAGTATTGCCATGCTGCCTCGATCCAGATACCTCTGGAGGTTGCCTGTGAGGACAACTAGTGCTTTCTCCATCCCATGGGCTGGCCGAAAGCCAGACTGGAATGGGTCTAGCATGGAAGTGTCATCCATAAAGCTCTGCAACTGAATCACCACCTCTCTCTCGAGTAATTTGCCCAAATAGGGCAAATTGGAAACTGGCCGATAGTTGGCCACTTTGGCTGTGGGTCCAAGGATGTTTTTTTCAGGAGAGGGTGGACAATCGCTTCCTTGAATTCCCCTGGGAAAAGTCCCTCAGTGAGGGACGTTGATAATATCCCTGAGGGCACCTCGAAACCCCTCATGGCCAGCTTTTATGAGCCATGAAGGGCAGGGGTCAAGGCTTCACATGGTTGGGCATACCGTTGAGTGCAATCTGTCTATTTCCTCAAGGCTTAGTGAACTGAAATAATCCAGAATAGAATCAGAAGACCTGCATGGGGCCTCAAGTTCACTCACTGTCTCAACTGTGGCAGGGAGATTGCGGTGGAGCAACAGGACTTTATCTGCAAAATAGCTTGCAAAAGTCTCACAGCAATATCCAATTCCCTAGCATTTGGTCTGCCCTGTGGCAGCTCTGTCAGTGGCCGAATAGTTCTAAACAATTGTGCCAGGCATGAGCTAGCAGACGCACCCGTGGCCACGTAGAACTTTCTCTTCGCAGCTTTGACTGCCATCTCATAGGATCTCATTAACGCCCTATAGGATGCTCTTGTTGCTTCATCATGAGTGTGCTGCCACCGTCTCTCTAGTCGTCTGAGCTCTCGTTTCATCAGCTGCAGCTCCTGGGTAAACCAAGGAGCCCGCTTAGAGCGAGGGTGCAAAGGGTGTCGGGAAGTGATCTTGTTGATGGCTGCTGAGAGCCGGCCATGCCAGTCCTCGACTAGTTCATCTAACGAGCCGCCAGGGGGCATAGGTTCCCACAGAGCCATTTGAAGCTGCTGAGGGTCCATTTGGCTCCGCAGGTGAGCCAAAATATGCTCACCACCCAAACACAGTCAGGGTGAAACATTCACATGAGCCTTCAGGGCATGGTGGTCTGACCATGGCACTGCCAAAGCAGTGATCTGGTCCACTGTGACCCCCACCATGAAGATCAGATCGAGCGTGTGCCCAGCCCGATGAGTGGGGGCCATTATATATTGGGGGAGTCCTAGCGCCACCATGGATGACACCAAGTCCATTGCCTGTGTAGAGGCTGCATCGTTGGCGTGGACATTGAAGTCACCCAAGACTATTAGCCTAGGATACTTCAATGCCCAGCCTGACACAGCCTCAACCAGGGATGACATGCTATTGGCCGATGCGTTGGGCAGCTGGTACACTAGCCAAATAGCCAAACTCTCCCTCGCTTTCCACACTAGGCCCGAGCACTCAATGCCCGCGAGCTTCAGCAGTGGGAGCACCCTGAAGGAGTAAGCCTCCTGAATAAATAGAGCCATTCCTCCCCCTGCCCCTCAGTCCGTGATTGGTGAAGGACCGAAAACCTGGGTGGAGCCAGCTGGGAGAGAGCTACTGTCTCCCCGTCTCACACTCAAGTCTCAGTCTTGTAAGCCAGGTCCGCTCCCTCCTCTATCAAGAAATCCCGGAGGACTGAAGTCTTATTATTTATGGACCTGGCATTACACAGCACCAATGTTGGAGGGTGGTCATTAATCCTAGCCCCTCTGCCTGCTACTTTCAGGATGGGATGCAGGCTGGAAGGGGGCTGAGCTCCTCTACTTCTCTGCCTCCTTCCCTTAACTTCCTCCCTGGTCCCACTGCTATACTTTCCCCTCCCCAGGAGCACTGGTATCCCTTATCCAATCGCCACCATTAAAAATGGCCTTCGCGTGCCTTTGCAGTGCATCAGACCAACCATAGATTGGCTTATGAATGGAATATACTGCTGGAATACCACTCATAGCGGTCAGTAGTTCACCTGGTGTTCCCAAGTTGCTAATCCTTAATCTAACTCTATCCTAACAGATAACCCTGTTTCCTGTTCCACCCTAACTTCTCATTCCATCCATATTTTGATTACTATATAATAGCCCCAGGCAACTGGCCAGTGAATTAATAAAGGTCAGTGATAAATCAATTAAGAATATTTCATCCCCTAGCAATCAATTTAATACAATTACAGTTTCCAATAATCAACTTTGGTGGGTAGTTTGTAGGCAATTAATCAATTAATAATCAACTAACAATAAACCCTTTAAATAACCTGATTTAATTCATTGATTTTTATCCTACAACTTTCCCCTTCCTCCCTGTTTTCAAGGATACTTCTTCCATCCACTCTGGCAAAGTGGTTTAGATTGGTGGGTGGTGACAGACTCGAAGTATGGAAAAGGTGAGAAGGGAGGCAATGTTACCTGTGGTGGGGGCAATGTGTGAAGTTTATCCCCACCCACAGTCAACCAGCCGCTGAGATCTCACTTCTGAGATGGAATGCACTGTTGCCAGTAGCAGGTTACATTCTTCAGAGGAGGGGGGGGAGAAATCCCAGCTTTTTTCTGGGAACTTTAACCTCCCTAATGGATGTAAATAGAGACCAAGCTAATATCTCAGCATCTGATTCTGACAGCAGTTATGTGCCTATAATAAGTATCACTTTATGGGGCAACCCTCAGAAAATAGATGTCAGAGTTAAAGACCAAAGACAGCTCAGAACTGAGGAAATGGAAAGGATCTTTCCTGTGCTGACCTTCACCTGAGACCTGTGTGAAATCTGGAGACACCCCTAGTTCATGCTGTTTGGTTATTAGCAAAACTGAAGTAACCCCACAGAATGTTTGATTCTGCAACTGTAGAATCTCCTTTTTCTCAATATCTGGATGTCAGCCTGCTTTTATTTCAGCATTTGAAGTCTTTTAAAACTCTCTCACGCTCCCTCCTCTCTCTCCCCCCCAGTTTAAAAATGTCTATGGTTTTATACATCCATTGGGACATGCTTCTTCAGTCGTGTGTCAGCTCTATTCCGGGGAGAGAGACTGATGACATGGCACTTAAACAGCATCCTTGACATTTGTTTAGTAGTGACTGCTCCACTGAGGAGGAGATCTGAGAAAATGCAGTCCCTGCTAAAAGTGATCTCCTGGTGGGCAGGAGATTTCAGAGTCATAGGTAACCTGAACAGGCGTAGTGGAGCATGTTAGACAACTTGCTTGTGTGTGCTCTCTTTCTCTCCCTCTCTCCTCTGATCATAACATACGTTTTCAGATGCATGAAATGCTGTTCTTGATACATGAGCCATATCGCTTGAAGTGGGTAGTCTACCAAAGTCAGAAAAAGGCTATCCATAAATATGTATTTGGTTCCAATTTAATTTCAAATCCAAGTCATAAATGTTTTTCATCCAAAGCAGAAGAAGCTTTAAAATACCCAGTTGTGTTTTTAAGCTTTCATTACAACGAATATTTGATCTTGTGTCAGGATTTGAAGGCTGTCTTGTCATGATTTCATTTTTTATGTTTTGAGTCCAGTGGTACCTTTAAGATACTTGGTATTTGGAGAAGTATATGTGCACACAAAAGCTTATACCCAGAATAAACTGGACTTAAACTGCTGCTTCAGACCAACTGGCAAAATCCAGTTGGAAAGTGCATTGAAAGTGGATTATTTAGTGTGTGTAATCACAGCTCAACATGGCTACTCACCTGAGTCTGTTTGAAATTCTCTTATCCTGTTCTCTCAGGAAGATTACTTTCAAGACTGCTGACAAAAAAGTACTCAAAATATAAGAACAGAACAGTTCAATTAAGAAACACAGCAACAATTACAAAACAGCTGTCCAAAGTCTCAAGCAATAAAAACCATCAATAGTAGTCAGGGGGAAAATCAATAAAACATCCAGAAACACCCCCCCAGCAACATACACTTTCAAATTTCTGTCAGAGTTGTCTTAATAACAATGAGTAAGCCAAAAATGATTTTAAATAAAGTCAGCCATAAAACTCAGAATGGTATATGTATGTGTGGAATAATGAAGAAAAGACTAGGGAATTTTTAAAATTGTAAGCCACCTCAAGCAGTACTCTGAGGAGGTGGCATACAAATTGTGCGTATGCATTTGTGTGTGTGTAAAAAATTTGCCTGGCACCTAAACCCCAACAGATTTTGCAACAAGTGAATTCCTGTGTGAGGGAACATTGCTGCTGTTTGTGCCAGCTGAAGCTTCAATAATGTCCCTGCAGGCAATGCATTAATGTAGCCTGGTGGCTAAAGGATCGACAGAATGGCTAATGTTGCCTTTGGAACTAACTCTTGACAAAAATCAGTCATATGTTGTGACAAAGGCAGAGGGCAGCAGTGAGGTTGTGTGGCTATCTTTAAATTGTACAGACATATATATATATGTGTGTGTGTATATATATATATATATATATATATATATATATATATATATATGACATCTACACATCTCTTCAGACACAGAACTCCCAAGGGTCATCTTTTCCTCACTGGGCAAGACATGAAAATGTTATCCATTCATTTATTTGGTAGTTTGGTTAGAAAATGTATAGGGTACCTCTCCAGAGACCAGCTATGGGTGGCTCACTAAATAAAAACCATACAGCACAGTAAAAAGGCCACAACATATGAACTATCAGTATTAAAACAACCCATATAAATAAGCCAGGGGTGTCAAAACAGCATAAAACAAACCCGGAGAAGCCTGAACTATTGATAAAATAGCCTTCAAGCTAGAAGCAGACACTAAAAATGAGTTTTAAAAGGTGGCCTTAACTTAGAGGAAAGCATTTGAACTTTTCCTTGTTTTTAATTTTTTATCTAAGCCCCACCTTGCATTTATATAGTGTTCTGTTTCATGTGACATCGCTCCATCCAACTGTATTTATTCATATCTACATCATCTACACAAGCATTCTGTCATGTGTAGTCCAAGGGTTACCTCCTCATTCTTCATGGTCCTCCCAAGATTTTTCACTCATTTTTCCCAAAGATGTAGTGTTCTGTGAAGGAGCTATATTTCCATGGGTTGAGAAGAGAAGAGAAAGTGCCAGAGCACATTCTGTCTCTCTGAGCCATCATGGGGACTTATCTGGACCTTGGGTCCTTTTGCAAAGGGTGATCCCTTTCAGTCCCAGATTCTAATTTATAGGTTTTTGTCTCATTATGCTATACAGTGAGCCCTGCACCCACATGGGCACAAAGACAGATGACTGTTTATTTTGGCTTACTTGAACTAATCCATCACAGCACATGTAGCAATTGCAGCTTTACAATGCTTTTATTTCTGGAGGTGAAATAAATAAATAAATGAGCACATGAATTCCTCTCTGTGTCTCTTGTCTACCTGGTTTCTAATTGAACATGTGCATTAATTTTGCTAAACATCCATAATTTGAAAATTGGTTTATTTTGCCACCAGCTATTTAATGTCAGGCCATGTTAGCTAAATGCAAAAGTAAAGAAAAAAGTAGGTTTCTGATCTCTTGATTAATTACAGGGAAGGGTTTTCATTGCAGAAAGCAGCAAGAAACCCCACATTCGCTGCCATAATCAGGAGAGAGGGATAGATCCATTTCAGTTTCCATTTGTTCATTTGCGTCAGGATGCATTTTTGTACCCCACATTCCTTACAGTGGCTCAATAAAAATGGATGAAATTATAATTAAAACTTCCCACAAGCTGGGGTTACCCCCTGGAACTGTTATTAACTTGACATTCATTTATTTTTCACTCCATTACTTTGTAATGCAGCAATCATATTTCCAGAAATTTTATTATTGATATAAACCTACAAGGTGTTACTCCTGACAAGATCAGATCATTGGCTCAACAGGTTTCTTAACCTGCTTTCTGCAATATTAGAGCCCAGCAAATATGCAAAGGTGAAGGCAGTTTATCATGAATGAATCCTGTTGAAGCTCAGTGGCGAAGCGTGGTATCTTGCTTCCAGGACTGGCTAAACAAATTGGGGTTGATCCTGAAAAGCCATTATCCAGGGACCATCACAGACAACAAGTCACATCTGTTGGGGTTTGTGGTAAGGAGGGGGAGTCCCTCTTCCATCAGAAGAGTATCCATAGGATCCAGCCCATTAAATGGGAATGCTTTCTAGACAGCCTTTAAGTAAGGAAATTCATGAGAGGTATGAAGATCTGCAATAGAAAAGGTGCTTGTTTCATTGGCATAATATATTTCTTGGTAACAGTGGAAATGGGAAAAGAGCAGTCAGGGAACAGCCAGGTTCTCTTTGGCCTTGAAGTGGTGCAGAAGTTTTACACTGATCACAAGTTTAAAAGAATGCCCATTTCCACATTGTACTGAAAGTAAATTTCATATTTGAACAAGATTAATCCTTGGCAGAGGGTGAGCAGAATTTCTCAGTACCATCCTGCAGAATTTCTCAGTACCATCCTTAAAATCCTACCTTTGCTTTCCAAGTATGCTGCACATCCATTTCCCTCCTCACTCAAATATCTAGCGCAATCAAGGTCCAAGGCAGGGTAATCATGGGCCATGCTTTGTGAGGCAGGAGGCAAAGACAAGATTCTCCGCCTCAGCTTCACAAATGACAAGAAATACAGGAAATAAATGAGAAATTGACGAGCTTCAGTTCCTAAAGAACCAGCCTGCAGATCAGTTTTGTTGGGATCCTCATAGCTACCCTGCTTTCTCTTCCTTCCTTCCTTCCTTCCTTCCTTCCTTCCTTCCTTCCTTCCTTCCTTCCTTCCTTCCTTCCTTCCTTCCTTCCTTCCTTCCTTCCTTCCTTCCTTCCTCTACAGTTAATTATTCATGTGCTTGCAACCAGCAAAACGGTTTTGTTTTCCTTTAGGTGTAATTAGAGCAATCACAGGGTTTGTAATACTGTAATATAAATGTGCGTCTATTCTTTCTCTCTGTGTCTCAGTTGTCTGTCTCTTTCTCGATCCTGTCTGTCTCCCTCTTTGTCTTCCTGCCTCCCCCCCTCCCATTCATACTGTGTGGATTAAAGCAGAATGGATTGGGGGGGGACACACAACCCTGAACCAAAACTAACTTCTCATATGCAGGTTGCTGGCAACTCCTCCAAGGGAAATGGGTGCTTCCCTAACAACTGCTGATGGGAATAATTCTTTGCCAAACAAAACAAGATTGCACCTTTAAAGATAACCATTTGTAGATTGCCTGTGAGAAAGGAAGGGAGGTGAGTGACTGCACAGATGCATTTTTAATGCGCTGTGTCTATATTTTGTGAACAAATAGGAAGGACAATTTTTGGTTGTCATTATAAAGGAGGACTCCTGTAATTGGGCTGGTTTTCATTCTACAGATTCTGAATCAGGGGAAAATTCAATTTCTCACTGTCAGTAGTTACAGAAATTCTTACCAAGCAGCAGCTATTAACAGTATAGAACCATAGCGCTGGAAGGGTCCATACAGACCATCTAGTCCAACCCCCTGGTCAATGCAGGATCATTCTAAGGCTTTCCTGACAAGTGTTTGCCCAGCCACAGCCTGGGGACTGCCAGTGAGGGGGAGCTCAGCACCTCCCTAGGCAGCCAATTCCTCTGCTGACCTTCTCTTACTGAGGGAAAAAAATCCTAATATCCACCAGTACCTTTTCACCCATAATTTAAACCTGTTACTATGAGTCCTGTCCTCTACTGAGAGATGGAATTACCAGACCACCTCACATGTCTCTTGGAAAACCTATATAAGGGTCAAGAAGCAACAGAACTGGATATGAACAATGTTCCCTCTAAGCTGTGGAGTCTTATGAGCAAAAAATCTACTTTGAGAGCTACTGGCATTAAAGCTGAGAGCAAGCGATTTGGCTACTGCACAGATCAGTTTGCTCTGGAGCCATTCTTCCTGAGCGAAGACAAAAATGTGTGAGCCAGAGGCTAAAAAACTGATTCGACTGGCTTTCGAGCAAGGGAACCTTTACCTTTACCTTTAGCTCACACTAACTCAGCTTAGAGGGAACACTGGATATGGAACAACTGATTGGTTTAGCATAAGAAACAGAGTGCAACAAAGATGTATATTGTCACCCTGCTTATTTAATTTATATGCAGAGCACATCATGTGAAATGCTGGCCTAGATGAATCACAAGCTGAAATTAAGATTGCTGGGAAAAACATCAACAACCTCAGATATCCAAATGATACCACTCTAATGGCAGAAAGTGAAGAGGATCTAAAAAGCCTCTTGCTCATGATGAAAGAGGAGAGTGCAAAAATTGGCTTGAAATTCAACATCAAAAAAACTAAGATCATGGCATCCGGCCCCATCACTCCTTGGCAAATAGAAGGGGAAGTCATGGAAGCAGTGACAGAATTCATGTCCCTGGGATCCAGGATCACTGCAGATGGTGACTGCAGACATATTAAAAGACTCCTGTTCCTTGGGAGGAAAGCTATGGCAAACCTAGACAGCATAATAAAAAGTTGAGACAGCAAAAGTCCATATGGTCAAAGCGATGGTATTCCTAGTAGTAATGTATGGCTGCGAGAGTTGGACCATGAGGAAGGCTGAGCACTGAAGAATAGATGCTTTTGAATTATGGTGCTGAAGAAGACACTTGAGAGTTCCTTGGACTGCAAGGAGATCATATCAGTCAATCCTAAAAGAAATCAACCCTGGCTATTCCCTGGAAGGTCAGATACTGAAGCCAGATACTGAAGCCAGATACCCCTATTCTGTAGTCTCTGGCCATGGAATGATCCTCCTTACCCTGTCCCATCCCCCTGGAGGACAGTATCCAATGGTGTGCACCAGCAATCAGTTTTAGACTCAGTGCATTTTACTGTTTTTATCAACGATTTAAATGTGGGTGTGAAGGAATTGCTCATTAAATTTGCAGATAAAACCAGATTTGATGGGATAGGAAACACTCTGGAAGATACAGATAAATACAATCATTCTTGGAAAAATACATGCACTGGAAAAATAGGCAGATGTGAACAAGACATGCATTTAATACAGATAAATGTAAACTTTTGCATCTGGGTATTAAAAATGGTATACATATACTGGATGGTGGATACTTTTCAAGGTAGTAGCGTATGGGAACAGGATCTTGGGTTTTTGGTGGACTGCTTTACAGTGGAGTCCTAAAAACACTTTCCTGGTTGTAAATCCCATCTGAATAGGATTTTGAGTAGATCTGGTTAGGATTGCTCTGTCAATCCTTCAAGGTATAAAAGTAGAAGACCCTATTTATAACATTTAAGAAGGCAACTGCTCTTTGATCTTTTTCGAAGTATGTGAAATGACAGCATCTGTCATATTCAGAAAGGGGTAGGAAACACAGGCTTGCTGCAAGATACTAAAGCTTGAACTCAGCATTCTTCAGAACACACGGAAAATGCCAGTGGACTAGGAAGAGACAAGGGAAAACATGCTTTTCTAACAATACAAGACATAGATCCTCTGTGATGCATCTCAGGAAGATCTCAGCATGAACCTGACTGTAGAATATCGGTTTCTTACCTCTAAAAAATAGCGACATGGGTAACTGGAAGGGTTTCCCTTGTTGAACTGCTTCTCTGCAGGGTCATTTAAACTGCAAAGTTATACATCTGTTGGTCTTGAATGAATAATCCCATGGAAATCCACAAAACATTATTATGTGCATATTACTCATTCCTGACATTTGTTTGTGGGCCCAAGGTCCTAATGGAGCGGGAGCATGAAAGGAAGACATGAGGACATATTTATAGAATGACAATTGGCCACAGCTTTTATTGAACATAAACAAAGGAACTTTGATACAGCATAGGGATGGATTTGGCAGTGGGCAACCCACCTGCGGCCCAATGAATCCCATCCCCCCAGCCCACCTGCTGGGGGGGACCAAGGAGTAGCACGCCTCGATACCATGTGGGTGCCAGCCACTGCATGGTTCCCCCATGCCACCTGATGGTGAGAGCCAGCTGATAGCCACTTAATGGCTCTGTCCCAACCCCCTTATGAGAGTCCCCAGAGGAGGCAGGCACACAGGCACAGCCTCCCCCTAAAGGGAACCATCTCAATGCCCAACCCCCTCAAGCTGTAATAGAATGCAAAATAACAAGTTGAACAAGCCTGTAACAAAAGCAATAAGGGAGGGAGGGTGGGAGAGCTGGAACAACACTGCACGGAGTCCTGTATCTGTGCCTGACTTATATAGAGGAAGGGGGTGGGTCTGCTGGAGGGATGCAGCAAGGCCCACCCCAGGCTACACCCCTCCTGCTAGGCAGCCGGATCCACTAACACTGCAGCCTGCCTGAGTCATGGCAGGCTTTCCCTATCCACATGGCTGGCCCCAAGCTACTGGCCTGTTTCTTGTTCCACTCTGGACCTGGGCCGCAAAGTGCCTCCTGGTAAGTTGGCCCAGGGCTCATGGTTACTTTTAAAATGTGGCTTTCATGGTTTGTGAACTGGTGACTTGGAGTTCTGCAGCTTCCTTTCTTCCACATTTATTCAGGAACTTCATTGCTACCCAGGGATACCCTCCAGAGAGATGGGCTTTGTTTTAACTAAGTAAATTGCCAAAAAAAGCACTTAGCAACTGAGCTGCTGTATCTCTTTTATTTATAATGTGTTCTGTGCGGGGGTGAGGGAGCATCCTGTAAAGCCACCCCTGCTAACCAGTCTAGGAGACAAGGATTTGACATTTCATTGGAGCCCTGGTTGATTTATTTATGTGTTCTACTCCTGGACCGCCTTTCCACTTACAAAGTGCTCAGAACTGCTTACAAATAAACAAGTAAAATGCAACAGCATTTTCAAAGAACAAAAGCATTTTAAAAACCTAGTATAGTCAATGTTAATAAATTCAAAGTGCCCCCTTAAATCACAACTCAGTTAATTAAAATTAACCTTCACTGATTAATCAACCTAACCTTCAGTTGATTAATCTACCAACTAAAATGACCTGTCTAGACTGTTGTGTTCAAGAGAGGCATTTGTACCTCTACAGATTATCTGTGTATCTGAATGGTGAAGTGGCCTCCTTTCCAGCTGTGGCTGAATTTTTCACTTCTGGAAAATCTTCATTCATGGATAGTGATGGCTGTTATGGTGCTTTAGTGTGCTGCCACAATATTACTTTAAGATAATATTGCACTCTATTCTGTGTGGATAGTATGCAGATGTTCCTCATAAGTTACTCAAGAAATCCACCCTATAATATGTCTGCTTTAAGGCTGCCAGTTTGGTGGGGAGGAACTGTGGCTCAGTGGAAGAGCCCCTGCTTTGCACACAGAAGGTCCCAGGTTCGATGTCTGTCATCTCTAGCTAAAAGGATCAGGTAGCAGATGATATGAAACACCTCTTCCTGAGACACTGGAAAGCCACCACCAGTCTGAGTAGACAACAGTGAACCTGAGATACCAATGGTCTGATTAATTCTAAGGCAGCTTTGTATATTTGTTTTTCATGTTTTTTTTTTTAAAGCCCTGCCCCATTAATAGAGGTTTGGACAGCAAGTCTCTTCAGAATCTTATTCAGGTCCATTTAATGGTGCTTTTTGGAAAGTATTCTTAAAATGGCACAGCTAATGAAAGGGACAGCTGAAGCTTTTCGTGGCACAAGATTAAATAATATCACCTGAGAATTGCTTCAGATCAAACTGATATTAAAGGGAGACCAGTTTAAGAGATGGCAACTTTAGTCTGTTGGAAAGAAGAATGTGGCCATACTGGAATGCAGCAGTAACTTGGCAGTAGGGTTCCTAGCACTGCCTTGGCACATGCCAGGAGATGGTCTTTACTGTAGAGGAAATTCCTAGAGCATCACTATATGGAGGCCTTCCCCCCCAGTTCCTCAGGGGTGGGAAGTTAGGGTTAGAGGCAGGTAATTCCCAACCCCAGCTACTTAGCAATATTCCACATGTTAATATTAAAGGCACAGAAGATGGCTATTGTATTTACTTCTATTTATATTTGGTAAATGTGCTACCTTGCCGGTGCTGAATGTTCTCCCTAGGTTCCTGGTTGAAGCAAAGGAGGTTTGAGTTTGGGCATCTGGATGTAGCCAAAGGTGACATTCGGAAAGATGCAGGTACCAGCAGTTGTGCTTGGCTGTTACTATTACTTGTTTGGCAAAGCAGCAGACACAGGACCAGCTGGTAGCCGTCCTGCCTCACTTCTGTCTTTGAAGCTCTGTATTATTTTTGCTGTGTGTTTTTTTCTGTTTCTCATTCAGTAAACCGCTGTCGCGCCAAATTATGGTCCAACTGATGAACCTTTAATTAGCCCTGGTATCATATAAGAAGGGCTGCTGTGAGCTGGGATAATGCTGGGCAGCCTATAAATTGGTAATCCACCTGTCAGCTTCCGTAATGCCCTTGACGAGAAGGAAAAACAAGAATGTACACAAGCTTCTGGATTTCTTTATGAAACATTAATCCGGGGGGGGGGGTGTATATTAGAATGGGGGCTTCCCTCCTGCTTCATCTCTTCTGCCCCAGCCAAAGGCAGATTGAAAGGAATTAAAAATTTAGGAGCACTTTTGAGGCTGCAATGACAACCCACGGCAGCTCTTTAGTTCGGCAGCCCTCGTCCAGGCTGCTGGCAGGTGTGGAGCTTCTTGGGTGCTGCTTCTCTTGCCAGGCAATTAAGGGAACTCTGATGGCTCCTGGAAAACCTTGAGCCTCGTCCTGCTTGGTGAGGCTTCTGCTGAAAGTTTTGTCATTTTCCCCATTCTCTTTGAAATGCTGCATTTTTCACAGTCCTCTTCTTAATGGTGCATTTCAATTCGCGGCCCTGTGGATTCTGCCTCAGCCTGGTAGGACAAGGGCTGTATTGACTTTCTTTTATGACTTTCCTTTCCAAGGGGCTCCTGTAGCCTGGGGGCTTTGTTTACTTGTGAGCTCAGCTTGTGGCCTGCTACAATCAGGAGAATGTGAGCCGGAAGAGGGGAGAATCCCCTCAGGCTTAATTCAGAACTGGGCTTGGCACAATGAGTTACTTACAAAAAAAAAAAAAAAGCTCAATTCTTCCCACGTTTGGATCAGCAATTCAGGTCCCATCCTATTCCTGGACAAGTATGATGGTCCAAGTCCTTTCCACAGCCCTCCAGCAACACCAAGCCACTGCCCTACTTCTTCAATACTTCTCTGATTGTGACTACAGTGAGAGGGAGATCTTGCTGGAGGCCCCCTCCCTTGTAGCAATGGCAGCGTTGGCTTTAGGGAACTTGGAAACCTCTGTTTTCCTGATGGATGCCAGGCTCTCTGCCGTGTGCAGGTTTGTCAGCTCTGGGTTGGGAAATATCTGGAGGTTCTGGGGATGGAGCCTGGAGAGGGTGACGTTTGGGGAGGAGAAGGACCAAAGCAGCCATTTTCTCCAAGGGCACTGATCCTTGTAGTCTGGAGATCAGTCATAAAAACAGATCTCCAGGCTGGCAACCCTAGATGTGGGTTAATGTGAAGAACCATGGAACACAGACATCTGCTTTATCTGCTAGAGTCAAGCCACTAGTCCATTAGCTCTGTACTGTGCACTCAGATTGTCAGTAGCTCTCAAAAATTTCAGGCAGACAAAGGTTGTTCCCAACACCTACAACTGGGGATACCTGTAAGTGTATTGGACCATCTGCATGCAGAACACGTGCTCTGTCACTGAGCCACTGCCCCTCCAAACAGCTTCCAGGATTGAACTATATAACCCTTGGGATTTTTCTAGGCCACAGAGTCCATAGTTCAATCTGATATACAAGCAAATGTGTGAGTCAATGAGTCATTGCCTACTGAAACAGGAGTCCAGGGCACCTTAAAGATTAACAAAGTTTATCGCAACATAAGCTTTTGTGAGTCAGAGCTCACTTCACCTGATGCATGAAATCTTCATCTATTAGGGAGAACTATGCTTCTGCCTAATGGATGTGGTTGCCAACCCAGCACTGGCAAATAGTGGAAGCTTTAGTGTGGTGGAAACAACAACAAAAGGTTTTATAATAGATTTTGGGGGGAATCCTAGAGTGCCACACTGACATTATGATGTCACTTCTGGATTTATATATCACCATATCAGTGTGGCACTCTAGGATTCCCCCAAAATTCTTTGATAAAAAAAAAAAATTTGTCTCAACCCTACTGAGTGGCAACAAGGATCCAAGGCTGCTTGGTAGAAGGTCTCCTGCCAGAGTGGGACACCTGGCTGACCTAGTAATGGGTGAACACTTCACACATCTGATGAAGTAAGCTCTGACTCACAAATGTTTATGCTGGAATAGTGGTTAGTGTTTAAGGCAGGGGTGTCAAACATGTGGCCCGGGGGCCAGATCAGGCCCCCAGAGGGCTTTTATCAGGCCCACAGTGGTACTGGCTGTCTTCTGCTTCTTCTTCCAGTTCTGCTGCTGCTGCATTATCATAGGTTTGCAGTTTACAGATGCACACCTGAACAGCATACTCAAGATTGCAACAGCACAGACATTTTGATACAATAATTCAGAGCAAGAGGTGTCAGTTATCAGACACTGTTAAATAAACAAAATATTGCAAGTGCTAATGTTTTAGGCATGTTTTTATTTTAAGTAGAAAACACCCTTTATGTTTGTATCCTTTATAAAGTTTATATCTCTGCTACCTGGCAATACATTTTATGACACATATGGCCCAGCCCAACAAGGTCTCATTTATGTCAGATCCATCCCTCATAACAGATGAGTTCGACACCCCTGGTTTAAGGTGTCCATAGACTCCTGTTATATTTTGCTGCTGCAGACTTAACATGGTTACCTATCAGGAATCATTGCACATTGATGCAAGTGACACTTATGTAGCTGGACACATTTTTTGCCTCACTCAGGGTGCTCCCAGAATGCAACAGTTTGCCCCCAAATGATTTACTCTGTCTCTTAATAGTGAGTGATCAATAGGTAAGAAGTGGGTCCTGGGGAAAGTAAAGGGATGTGGATCCTATTAACACTTGCCCATACATCAGCATCACAGTTGTGCAGCCCTGTTCGTAGCCTGGCTTTGGCAACCACCATTGAGAGCAAACATCAGGTTCCCATTCACACCCTTTCAGAGGCTGCCAGTAGTCATAGGATTGACTGACAGAGTGTCATTAAATCTTCACTCCTGAAGGAATATTACAGCAGCAAAGCCGATAAGGAAGATGACATTTCAGAGAGTGGACACTTGCTTGGCATGCTTCATTTTTTAAAATACGATTTTAAAAAAATAGGTATAGCAAGTACATACTATTGTATCAACTACTGTTTGATTTTTTTTCAATAGCAGTGTGTTTTGCTGCTGTTTGTTGAAGTATAGCTTTCTTTCCTTATTTGTTTAATGCTTTGCCAAGTTGGGATTTGTTCTTGCAGATGCCAGATGTAGAAGCACATGGTTGGGAGAATGCCAGTGTATCCCTCCCTGACTGCAGCAAAGTGAGGTATGGGGCCTTGGCAGGTATTACTCTTGCCACCTGTCTAAAGGTGTTAGAATTTGAGTAGAGGTTGAGATCTTGTGTGCTCATTAAATTCCGTAGCGCGATTTGGAAGGTTAACACCATAATTGTGCTCTCTCCATTCTGTTGGTAATTAAGCTCTGCTTCCTCAGATTTCCCCTGCAGTTTCAGTTGATTTGGAGATTGCTTTCCTTTTACCCTCCTAATATGTTATTTGCAATATGCTGTGGGGGGTTTTAAGACACCTGTCACAGAGGTTATTACATTGCAATACAGGGTATGATTCTACTTCCTGTGTACTGTGTACTGTGTAATGTGTACTGTGATCAGGGGCTGTCATGCGTCAGAGGGTTTTGGTGGAAAGATTTACAGCAGGATTCCAAGGCCTAATCTCAGAAATATTTGAGATTAAATTTTGAAAGGATTTTAACAACCATGAATGAATAGACAGGTTTGCCAACCTCCAGGTGGTGGCTGGACATTTGGGATTACAACTGATCTCCAGGCAACAGAGATCAGTTCACCTGGAGAAAATGGCCACTTTGGAAGGTGGACTCTGTGACATTATAACCCTTCCATCCCCAAACCCTGTCCACCTCAGACTCTACTCCCCAAATCGCCTGGTGTTTCCCAGCCCAGAGCTGGAAACTCTAATAAATGGTGGAGTGTTCATGGAAGCCATCTTTCTCACCATCTCCTTCACACTGGAACTTCTGAGCACTTCAAAAAGCTCAAGCACATCTCTAGAGAGGTGGGATATAAAATTTCTTAATAAAATAAAAGCTGCTTCTGAAATGCTGTTTCCCTGCAAATGCTTAGAAATAGTGTGAGCTGCAAACAGAGAGGAAATAAATCGAAATTATCTCCCTCCAGATGTGAACTAGATCTTGAGTGGGCAAAGCAAGAGCTTGTACAAGACAGGAGGTTTTCCCCTCCATCTGAGATGGATATGGTTGAGAACGAAGGACTAACTAAGACTCTGTGGCTTACATGTTACCCTCAGCATAGTCACTTCCTCTTCCTTCCTATTAATGTGAAAGCAGAATCAGACCACTTAGCTGTTACACAAATATTAATCTGGTAAATTAAGAGTGGAATGATTTTCTCTACTTTTTAAAATAAGTTTTACATGTTTTGTTTGGTCACAGAATAGTAATGGCAGGGTAGGCACCTCCAAGATGGCAGCATCTTGGACAAGAAGATGCCACCAAGAATAACCACTTTTGGAAGCCTGCATGCCAAGGCATCTTGGAAGAAATATCCCATGTTCCCACAAGAAAGAAGCCAAGGCAGTGTATATAGACAAGACCAGTGGAGGAAGAGGCTACTCAGGGTAGGGGTGACTGGTAGCTCAATATTTTCACTTCAAAAGGCCATAATGTTCAGTGGGTTGTGTCCAGACTAAATTTTTCATTAGCAGAATGGCAGTTTTCTGACTCCTTCCTCTCATAATGGCCCACTGATCTCCAGTAAATGCTGCTGCTAGAACAATGGAACCTGAGGAACAACATGGGGGGAGTTACAGGGGGAAGGGGAAATTACTGGAAAATACCAATTTAGCCTAATCCAGCCCAGTACTTATAGCACCAAAAAAAAAATGCAAGCGGTGTTCTGACCACAGAAGTGAGTGACATGATCTCTGCCTAGAGCATTTGCAATCTGCATTAGGCAAGACTGGCAGGAGGTATCAGGGATTCACAATGATTTGCTTTCTCATTAATCCTTCTCCCCCACTATCTCTTATCTCTCTCTAACGCAAACACCCTGGGTAGTTTTCTCTTCTATGTTCTGTACAGTACCGAGTATACTGTTGCCACTATGTAAATCCATGGTAATCGACGTGCTGCTGGTACAGTGTCACATATAATATATAAGCATTAAGGATGATCTTTACATGTATTGAAGGAAGAGATGATTCTCTGCTTCAAATGAAAGATTATCCAGTCCGGTCAGATCTTTAAAAAGTACTGATGCACTTCTTTGAATTCCGAGGACAGCATGCTTTAACCATTAGAAAGCTAGGGTTAGATTCATTGCAAAATTTCTGCTTGCACTGGTGCTCTTGTGCAAGCAGAAATGCAAGAAAAAGAGAGCAGTACTTACTTACTGTATCCCCAGTTGTGTTTCTTTTTGCCCAAATATCTTGTGCAATCAGTTTCCAACCACTATAATGTACAGGGCGGAAAGTACTAGCTGTTGCCAAAGTCTTGCACAAGTGGAACTGCACTGTTTCTGTTTCTGCTTCTTCACTGCTGGATCTAAGCCCTAGACTTTTTCATGTACTTTCCAAGGACTCTTTCGGGGGGGGGGGGCGGTCAGAATAAGTTGAAAAAGCAAGAAAGGAATTAAATTAAAGAAATGGAATTATTGGTAACCCTTCAGGCATGTATAATTGAAAAAAACCCACCCTCTGCATTTAAAAACTGCTACTCTGTATTTTTTTCCTGTAAAGCCTTGGGATCTGAAAAGTCAGCAGTGATGCCACTGGGACCAGTCTTGGCAACAGTCACAGCCACAGAATCAGCTACTGTAGAGTCCTGCAATTTGGGTGTCTGGGGACATGCTGGGCACAGGGTGGGGTCATGCAGCCAAGGCGCAAGCTAGGCAAGGTGAGGACATAATCCAGTGCAGTATAATCAAAGGCCAGTTCCTACGTCATACATGGAGTCAGCAACAAGAGCGGCATCAGGGCAGATCCAAAAGTCCAGATGCAATCCAAAGGGTCAGAGTCATGAGACAAAGGCAGAGTCAGGAGTAATTTGACGCATTGCTTCCACAGTCCGTCTCTCCCTCTCTCTGCCTTTTATAGTAGAGACGCTCATCTCGCAGCTCTGGTCCATTCATGAGGTGTATGTGCTCTCCTTGCTATCTAGATCTAGGTGTCCCTGGGCAGCTGATTGTGCACTCTGCCTTCTCTACAGCATCTCACGATGGACCCTCCTCTGCCTATGTTCCAATGGTTCTGGAGATGAGAGAGGCGAGGTGGATGGTGGGACACTATTTGGTTCTGAGCCCTGGGCCTGAACAGCTGGGATGCTACTGTCAGGCTGTGAATTGTCACTTGGAGGGGAGCAATAGATTCCTGCAGCAGGTTGTCTGCAACTGACTGCAAACTGGGACCTCCTTTGCCTGCCTGTTCCTCTTCCCCAGAGTCCTCTGCCTCTTCAGGGTTGGCTGTGTCTGGCTGATCCAGGACATTGGGTTTGTTTAGGCTGATGGATGTTGTGTGCTGTGATCTGTGAACCATGTCACACCCCCTCCCTCTGGCTTTGCCTTGCTGCTGGCTCACTTGTTGTGTTTATGAATCTGACAGACAAACACACCACAGGCGCATTTCTTTCACTGATCTTTGCAGAAGATAACACCCTCCCTCACCTTCGCTTCTCTGGAAACTCAACTGACAGCCACAGAGGAAACATTGATTTCTGTCATGCCCTTTGTTGACAGTTTAGGGTTACAAGTACACTGGGACTCCGCTGACAGGAAACATCAGGCTGTGCCGTATTTTGAGTTTAACACCCAAGGGAGGGAGGAAAGGAAGACCATCCCCTACTCCTTGGCAACCTATAATGTGGAAATAGAATGGGTGAAGTATATTGTTCTGGTATAAGTGTTGGGCTATTGAGAGGAATGTGGTTATGCTAGTTTAACACCTTGTGGGAGGGAGAAGTGTCATGGGTATTAGGGATGGGCATGAACTGGGAAAATGGTGGTTCATGGTGGTTTGTGGTATGTTTGATTACACAAACCATGAACTTTCATGAACTTTTCCCATTTCCCAAACTGGTTCATAGTTTGTTTGGTTTGGGAGTTTGGGAGGTGGCAGAATACCCCCCTCATGAGTTAGAGATGCCAAACTCACAGGGAGTCCTCCAGCGACCCTACAAATTTGGTGAAGATTGGGTTTGGGATGTCTGAGTTATAGCCACAGAAAGCAAGTGCCCCCAGAATGCTCAGCGCTAGCCTCCCCTTAAATTAGCCACACAGCAAGTAATGCTTCCTAACTCACTCTCCCATGATGACTAACTCCTCTGTCTTCATGCTGAAAAGTGAAAGCACCTGAGTCAGGATGTGGTAGATATATACAGTCTACTCCCATAAAGCAAAATGGGAGCTCTGCAATTGGCTTCCAGAGCTGTCAATCAAGCTATGGACAACTGCTATGGGTGTTTCTAGGGCTCTCCACAAATTCACCCCCAGTGTTGCCTAGGAATTGATTGAATCAGCGCCAGGCTGTCTTGAGAATGAACTGTTCCATGGAAAAAAGGTGGCTCAGTTTTGGATTCAAGAATGATGCGACCAAACTAACTGTGAACCAGCCTGGTTTGTGTTCAAACCACAGTTCATTTCTCAGTTTGTGCCCATCCCTAATGGGTATCTATAGGATAGAACCTATACACTCACAGCTGGAAAGTGACTTAACACCACTCCCTCTATGCCTATGCTATTGGGTGAGCATTTGTTGTTTTATTTCTAACAGTTTTTGTTAAATATTTCTGTAATGTTTGAGTGTTCCATCCCTGTCCCATCCCTGAGTACTTTTTGGAGGCAACCACCAACAAGGCTAAGAATCCTCCTTCCCCAGCCACGGTCTGCTATTTTGTTAACCTTTCCTTATGTTGCTGTGTTTTTATTATTTCCCTCCCCCCTTTAAACATTAGGGAGAATATTTCCTGTAGTGATGGATGGATGGATTGATTGCTCTTTCAAAAAGGTAGTCAACAGGCTATTTCCCCTGCTGCAAATATATGTAGGCATTACAGCTAGTAGATATATAGCTGGATAACCCCTCATTTGTTCCCTAAATATAACTTGTAAATATGCATAAGCAGCCTCATGAGTTAAAAGCCAAATAACTAAAATATCTGTGGAGTTAATGAAGACCTGTTTAGATAATCAGCAGAATCAACTGGTAAAACTCTCCCCCCCACACACACTATGGGAGGAATCCTAAGCAAATCTACTCAGAAGCAAGTCCCATCTTATTCTGTAGGGCTTACTCCCAGGGAAGTTTTCTTACCATTGTAGCATTAATCGCCACACACTGAAAGTGAGATGGGTGGGGATGGGTAGGTAGATGAGTGCTTTCATGCTTCCCATAGGGGAGAAACCCTCCAGGTCCATTAAACAAGTGCTTTATGGCCCCATCATAGTGTAATAAAATGGGGGGGGGGGAGATTGGGAGAATTTGTCTAGGCATGTCATTTTGGTAATTTTTGTCACTCCAGATTTGGTGTTTCAGGGCAAAAAGCAGGAGTTCAGCATCCAGGGCTGCGATCACACACACAAAACAATCATTTTTCAGTCCACTTTCAATCCACTGTCCAACTGGACTTTGCCAGTTCACATAGTAAAATCCAGTTGGAAAGTGCATTGAAAGTAGATTGAAAATGGATTATTTAGTCTGTGTGATCACAGCCTAGGTGAAGAAGATGCTATGTCAAATGAGCCTTGTGGTTTTTCTAGTCTGTTGCAAACTACTGAATAATTATAATAGTAATTATTATTATTTATTATATTTATGAATCACCCAACCCCTGCCACAGCAGGGCTCTGGGCAATGTACAAAAGCCATAAAACAAAACTGTCCTCAACCAAAAGCATCAGTTCCTGCAGGCCCTTGATGGTACTTGGCAGAGAGTTCCACCTGGTTGGGCCCAGGGTCAAAAATTAATGTAAGCTCCGTGTAGGTGTCACAAAGGTGTGTATCAGAGCCCCCAAAACATGTTCACCTAGAAATGTGTGTGTGTGTACGCACATGCACACTTAGTCTTTCCCAACTTGGGGGATGATCAGACTTCTTTCTACTTTTGCTGATCTGCTTGCAGTTGACCTCTTTCACAACCTCCCACGTGTGCAAAGATGTTCCTGAAGGGATGCATAGGGGAGGGACTGTATCAGGCCTCTATATATTTATGTACTTAAGTGACACATGAAGACTAGGATAGGGAAGACTAATTTGGAGGAGGTGCTAAATTAAATGTGTCTTTCTAGTTAAAGATGTCAAGGTTATTTGAAATATTAACCATTGACCCCTCTTTTTCCACCATTGTTTCTGCATGTTCTTTGTTTCTGCATGTTCTTCACTTCAGCATAGGTTGTGTTTTTCTACATGCATCAGTCCAGAAGATGTTCTAGAGCTCTTGTCTATGGGGCCAAGCTGGCTTTCCTTTTTTTCATGGTAAAAGAATTCTTTGCATATCTTCATGCTAAGAAAGTGGCTGTTTTCAGAGAGAATGTCTGTTGCATTTGTCATGCAGGAAGAAGCCTGGGTGAATATTTAGCACTTTCTAAGAATATGGCTACTACTTTTACTGATGCTACTTCTACACATTTATTGAAAGTCAATAATTTAAAGTCATTATACAAAAAACTGTGTTGGAGAAGCAACAGCTTGCTAAAAGTCTAGTTACTGTAAACACTGCTGAAAAAGTAGTTTAGTCCACTTGTGCCCCAGAGAGAGCTGTAGTGAATTCTCTAGTGTTTAGGGTTTATTAAATGTTTTCTCTTGCAGTTCAACCTACCTCTTGTTTCTCTTTTCTGCTATGAGTTAGTATGTGGTAGTGCTTATCAGACTGGTAGCCAGGTTTTTGGTTTTTTTTAATTGGGGGGGGTTAAATAATTTAATTTGGGGGCACCCCCGCACACACCCCATGCAAGTGCCATAAATAAAATTTTAAAAATTTGAGGTCATGGGGCTGGATAGAAAGTTACGGGGCCTTGGAAGTAAGTTGGGGGGCCGGGCCCCAAGAGGCCCCACTGTAACTACAGGCCTGGTGCTTATGCTCTGAAGGCCTCTCTGTTGTATTAATGGCCTGCAGTCTGTTATTGTCTTTTTGCAAAATACTGTAGTAATAAATTCATTAAAAGCAAACTCCAAAGCATAAATTAAATTATTTCCTAATCTTTGCCAACAATCTGAAGTCACATGGCCATTATGTTCAGAGAACATATGATCTAACAGCCCAGTCTATGCAGATTTACTGGCAGTGAGTCCCATCACATTCAGGGGGGGCTTACTGCTAGTTAAATGTGGCTAGGATTTCAGCCAGTGTGCAAAAGACTAGTTGAAAGGGCAAAGGGCGTATCTTGGTGAATCCTTTGCCTTCACTTGCACTACTAAGATTTTGACAGCATATCCTAAGGAGTGAGTTCTCTTTACAGCATCACAATTCCATTGCTGTTATGCTTCCTTGCTTTTATGTTGAAAATTTATGCCCATCTCTATATTCCCAAATTGCATTTGGAGAAGCCTGTGAAAGAAAGAAATCTGGTTCGGCCAAATGACTGCAAGATAGTTGGGCAAATCTAAAGATGGCCCTTGTTGTCACCTCTACTTTAGTGTTTGTATGGAGAATATAATGGGACCAGCTGCCTCTCTGTAGAAATATTATCCCTAAATAGGAAAAGGTATCAATCTGATCCACCTTATGTTCATATATTTTTCCAAGCATAATTCTTTGGTCATGAGCTGTGCTCAATATCCTCCCCCCCATTTATAATGGAGTCATACCAGCGGTAGGCTCTAAATTATACAAGCATTTGCCCGAACCAGTTTGGAACAGCAAGTACAAGATCATACTCTCTCTATATAGCAAAGCCAAGATTGGTTGAAGACCTACTTTTGGAGTCAAAAAAGAGAAGGCATCTGCTGCATCACTTAGGTAAAGGTGCAAAATAAAGACAGTGATCAAAGAATCTTAACCACTTTATCTGTTCTGGATGGCTGTGGGCAATTCCCCAGATCTTCTACTCTCATCTCTGCTCACGTGTTTTGATGTAACATCCATTGGTGGGGTTGAGTAGGTTTGTTTTCTAAATAATTTCAAAGATCTTTTCTTTTCTTTTCTTGCACAGCTACAATTCCTTTAAATGTGCTTGGTCAGGAGAATTTAGCAGTGAATTGTACACAAGACAATAGAGGCATTAATCATGTTTTGCTCCTCCTCTATTTTTTTTAAAAAAAAAATTCTTTAAAGCCAATGATGCATTACAAATGCTGTAGAATATAGAATTCAGAATGTGTTCAGAGGTGTTTCAAACCATGTGGTGAAGAAGAGGATGGGGAAAGAAGACTGTATCGAGCATATGTGAAACGCATTTCCATGTAAACTTCAAATGGCTCCTGAAGATTAATGAGCAGGGCTGCTGTTACCTAGGTGGAGGTGGGGGAACTCCAGCTCCCATTGCCTGCCCTTGCTCTGGTAAATGGAGAGGGTGAAATGTGGGGCTGTAACAGCACGCCACCATGTCATGATGTCATTTCCAGCTGCATAATTGGATGCTCTGACATCACTTTTGCTTATGCAGCTGGAAATGATGTCACCATGTCACGGGACACTGTTCTGGTGAGTTTCCACCTCCCAGAGTCTCTGGGGATTGTTACCCGAGGGTAGTAATGAGACAGTCTGCAGAAATGCTGTTATTGAATGTATTTTCTTTTTCATTTTAAAGCCAGTGTTAGGCTTGCCAGCCCCGAGGTGGGGGCAGGGGATTCCCTACTTTTGTGAGCTTGGGCCCGCTGCTGACCAGCTGGCCATCGGGAGGAACTCCACCTTCAAAAAGACGTCTCTCAGCAATGGTGTTGACACAGTGACATCACTTCTGTAAGTGACATCATCACACTGGGGGCAACACTCCACTTTTTGGACAAAACTCTGTGGTTTATAGCCATTTAGAGTTTTGCCCCAAAAGTTGCCAATGTGATTCAACCCCAAGAACAAATAATAAATGAATTGTACCCAGAAACAGCCAGTCATCCACTTGTTGTAAAACCAGGATATGTCCTCAGGACTGTTGCATCCTGCACAAGCTGAAATTTCCCATCTACCTTCAAGGGTAGCCTTGCAAAGGTGTGATCCAATCTGGAGCTGGGATCCTAAGCCACAAAGTTTCTCCAAGGAAAGATAGTTGATGGTGCTAGAGAGACATAAGTTTCATAGAAAGTAGTGGTTAGATTGAGTGCCTTCCTTTCTGATGCACAGCTGAAATGACCTAACTCAGTTACCCTAAGCTAAATTCCTGGGCAAAGTATAAATATGGAAGAGAAAGTATTACTTGGGAAAATGGTGCCACTGGCTGCTGGAACCAATGTGTGCCATCCCTTTTATTATGGGTCCGTGGCAGTGGAGGATAAGCTGCTATGCTTGCTTTCTGTATTCTAGTCTTGCATGGGTGCTAATGCCTGATGGGGGCATGAACATATGATGATTACTATTATGTAGGGTTGCCAACCTACAGGTGGTAGCTGGAGATCGCTTGGGATTACCACTTATCTCTTGGTGACAGAGATCTGTTCACCTGGAAAAAATGGCCACTTTGGAAAGTGGACTCAGTGGCATTATACCCTATTGAAGTCCCTCCCCCACACCAAACCCCACCACCCTCAGGGTCCCCCCTCCCCCCAAATCTTGAAGTATTTCCTAACCCAGAGCTGGCAATACTACTATTATGGTGTCATTAATGATGGAGCTGGTCCTTACAGCTGCTCCCATCATTGCTTACCTGAAGAGTTGAAAAAGAAAGGTGCACAGAAGGCTGCCTCTCCACTTCTGTGCCCCTCTTCAAGCAGTGATAACTTCAGGGACCTGTCCAGTGTTCACCAAACTTCAGCATGACCAAGAGAAAGAAGCTCTATGGTACTTTTTAGTATGTAGAGGATACTTCTCATTTTGTCCTTCCAAATGACTGGGCTGATAGTGGGTTAGAGCCTACCTACTGACCTACTCAGTCTCACCCAATTCCCTTCCTCTTTGCAGCTTCTGTCCTCCATGACTTTTGCCCATGTGGGTCCCACAGTTCCTGGCACAGTCACTTCCATGGTCAAAAGAGGCCTCTCTTCTCCTTTATCATCTGTGACAAAGCTGGCAGGTTCCACCCCAGCGAGTCTGGCAGGGTTACTAAGTGACCTTCATGACTGAGCAGAGATTTGACCCTGGGTTACCCACATATAATATAGCACTCTGTTCATTGCATTGCAGTGATTCTCTCTTTGTTTGGGAGTCCAGACCTGATAAAAAAGTCAGTCATTGTAAGGTATCAGTACATTAGCTGCTATCTTAATTTCTTGCTTTTCTTTTCCTCATTTCTTACACTGTACTGTGTTCCTGGATAATAGAACTGGTTGCCTGGCACAGTGGGTTTTGTTGAGATTCAGTGGCTTGTTTGTTTGTTTTTTCGCTATAACACATGCCTAATTATTAAGTGCCGAATTGATTAACAATTTACAGGATATGGATAGAGCAGTAATTGCAGACTCTTTTTTGCAGGCCAATCCAGCTCTCATTGAAATCAATAGCTGTTTTTACAGCAATTTCTGTGGAAGTTAGGTTGGGTCCTCTGTTTTCTTTCTTCCCAACCCTACCATTAGTTGCAGTCAAGATTTTCGTCTTTGCCCAATGGCCTTGATGTAAGGCACAGCAAGGGTGACGGCAGCAGTGTTTTGAACAAACAGCCCTCCACGAAGCTGAGCTTTCATGGAAAGGGATGGCCCTGCTCCCAATCCTGAATCTCATTTATTGGACTCAGTGGTGTATGTTTCAAGCCTTTAATTAAGTCCTTCCTTTTTCTCAGTATCAACCCGAGCACATGTTCCCATTTTTCTTCCTGCAGCACTTAAGCATAATTTGGTGTCAAACACATGCTTCCTGACTGAGGTCCAACCAGATTTACTTGCAAATGTGTCTGGGTCAATAGCATTTGTTTCAATTAAATTTACAAAGAACCATTATGGTGCTTTGGCACATTAGTTGAAAGGGAGATTGTGGGAGAGGAGAGATGAGGCCCTGCCGAGGACTTAACTAATTTATGATTTAAAAAAGCAAGAGAAGGGGAGGAAAAACCCCACCCCTATCTGATACCATTGGCCTTCTGCCAGATAAGACCATGGGCTATTTTGGCTCAGGAGTAGTTAATAGGCAAGGCCAAATCTGCCATATCCTCTGAATGATGTAGCTTTGATCTGAACAGGTTATTAGAGTCAGGCATTGTCAGATCATGGCCCACAGTTCTGGGACCAGTAAGAAGTGACTATGGTACAGAACTTGCAGAGGCAAAACCAATAGAGTTTTGAGGTCAGAACAGGGAGTAGTATTTGCACATAAGAAGAGAGAAGAAGAAGAGAAGAGATTGGATTTATACCCCACTCTTCACTACCCAAAGGAGTCTCAGAACAGCTTACAAACTTCTTTCCCTTTCCTTCCCCACAACAGACACCCTGTGAGGTAGGTGCTCCAACCCTCTAATCATCTTGGTTGCTCTTCTCTGTACTTTTTCCAGCTCTGCAATGTCCTTTTGGAGATTTAGTGACCAGAACTGAAGACAGTATTCGAAATGAGGCCGCACCATAGATCTTTTCAGGGGCATTATAATATTGGCTATTTTATTCACAGTCTCTTTCCTAGTAATCCCTAACACTGAGTTTGTCTTTTTCACTGCTGCAGCACACTGGGTTGACACTTTCATTGAGCTGTCCACTACAGTCCCAAGGTCTTTTTCCCTCTCAGTCTCAGCAAGTTCAGACCTCATTAGTCTATACTTGAAGTTGGGATTTGTTGTGGGACCCAGGTGGGCTTTTTGTAGATAACTTTTAAATTTCATGATGGTATCTTTATACTGCCTGTGATGTTGCTGTTGCCAATTCTGTTAAGCCATGCTTTAACAGTGTGTGCATGATGCTTTGCAGTCATACTGAGCCTGTATGATGTACTAGGTACAGTGGTGGACTAGCCCTGGGGAGATCCATTTTGATGCCCCTGCTCTGCTCTAACACTCACGGGTGACCCTAGGCCAGTCAGTCTCTCTGTTGTGAGGGTCAAGTGGAAGAGGGGGGCGAGCCATATGCTCCACCTTGAGTTGCTTGGAAGATGATAGAATCTAAAATGTATTTCCAGATACAGAATCATCAGGCTGTTTATTCAAATATTGTTTTTAGATGATTAAATAGCCCCAGGCAAGCTGAACTGTGAGATGTTTCTCTCTGGGCAAGGCATCTCTTAAGCTCCTTGTCTTGAGCTGAGCTTTCTAAGGAGCATCTGGATATCCTTCCACCAGCTGCCATGGTGTGCTGCTCTTAAATTTCACATATCTGCTAAGAATGATCTGGTAGCCTTGAGATGTGCTTGTTCACTTTGTCTTGGGGCATCTTTGTTGGGAGTTGGCCCGCAGGTGCGTTTCCACTCCTGTGTGGGAGGGGAGGTGTAATCATGCAAAGCAAGAACCCGTACACAAAAAGCCCATGTGATCTTCAGCTAAGTTACACCCTTCTAAAGCCACCAAAATCAAAGAGCTGTAACTCTGCTTAGGCTTGCAGTGTTCAGACTCATTCATTATGCTCCCTGCTATCTGTGGACAGCTCTGGTAAAGTCTTTCATGTGGGAAGAAGTGAGGCCTGTTTTTGTTTTCACATTCCGTCGGTCCTTGATGCTAGCACCACCTGTTTTTCCTCCAAGCACACAGCTGTATCTTTGTATACAATTTTTGAAATGACTTTTCTTGACATCTGTTTTGCTCCTTCCCCTGGGACCAATCGTTTGCAGCCATCGCTTGCTGTGCTTTCATTCTCTCTCTCTTTATGTCTCTGTCTTTGCTGGATCAGTACTATAACTGAGACTTGTTCAAATCAACTTTCTCTATGAGGAAATGCACAAACTCACATTGTACTTGGTTAACAGTGCCATCCTATAAGCCTCTCTACCAGTGTTCCCTCTAGACTCTTTCTGTGTGAGCAGCTGCTCATTAACACCGGAAGCCCCGCTCAGCAACAGTATGAAGCCACGCAGGGACTTGCTCTGCCCATTGTCCATTCTAAGATTACAGCAGTTGTATCCTGCTCAGGATGTGAACTACTCTGCTCAGTAGAAGGAAAAAATTAGAGGGGACATTGTTGTGTTCAATAGAGGTAGAAGGGGGTAACTCTGTTTAGAGTGGCACTGACAGTGTGCATTACCACATTTTTTTCTCACTTTTGTGTTCTACATGGATCCTTGATCATTTCACCAAAATGAGGAGAAAAGACAGGGTTCAAGCAAATGGTGGTGTGCATTTTACAAAATGCCCATCATTCTCATTCTGGCTGTTGTTCTGGGTGGTGGCTGTAAAATGGGATGGGAGTGTTATCCATGCTGAATGAGGGTAGGAGGCATTGCCTTTGCTTCATAACTAGCTCCATAGCCTGATCAAAAAATCATGTGTCCTGCCCTGCGTGATGACATGGGGGCTGTGGATCAGTGGTAGAGCATCTGCTTGGCATGCAGAAGGTCCCAGGTTCAATCCCCAGCAACTCCAGTTTAAAAGGATCAGGCAGAAGGAGATGATGATGATGATTTACATTTTTACCCCGCCCTCCCTGCAAACGGGCTCAGGGCGGCTTACAATAGGGCACCATGTGCCAAAGCATAAAACAACATAAAAGCAGGATAAAACAAGCAACGTTAAAGTGCTCAATAGTTACAATCAAAATTTAACAAGATAGGATCAAATTTACAAATGGACTCCCCAGTATCTTACAGAGCAAAAAGGATGCTACTTGATGTTACTCGGCCCCATCCAGCAGTACTGATCACAGCGAAATCATGGTTGATCTTCATAGGGCCACCCCTTAGGTCTACTGAAGGTGGTAGTGGTAGTGGTAGTGGTGGCTCCTACTCGAAAGCCTGGCGGAAGAGCTCCATCTTGCAGGCCCTGCAGAACTGTAAAAGGTCCCGCAGGGCCCTGATCTCCTCTGGGAGCTCATTCCACCAGGTAGGAGCTGCCACTGAAAAGGACCTGGCCCTAGTTGCAGTAAGTCTGGCCTCCCTGGGGCCTGGGGTTACCAGGCAATGTTGTGTCCCCAACCGAAGTGCTCTTTGGGGCATATGTGGGGAAAGGCGGTCCCTCAGGCATGTCGGACCCGAGATGGGATAGATATCTACCTGAGACCCCCTGGAGAGCTGCTGCCAGCCTGAGTAGACAATACTGACCTTGACAAACCAGTATAAGGCAGTTTCATGTGTTCATTACCTGGTATATAGGATCTCTCAAAGTATGGCACATCAATCAGCAGGTGAGATGAAGCTAAGTAGATATGGGTCTGGTCAGAATCTGAATGGGATTCCTCCTGAGAACTCTGCATAGTCCTTGTTGTGACAGGATGGGATGAATTGAAGGACACACAAGCCTGTTTTATAACACCATGGGCCTCAGAGAAAATACCCATTCTGTGGGGTACAAGGCAATAAAAGTCCACTGGTTACATGCAGGAAGGAATGCACCCCCTTTTATTATGATCAATGCAGGGAAGTGGGAGGGGGAGAGACCATGTGCCACACCACCTGGAAGAGCATGGATAGATTACTTTGCATACCTGGAGCCCTAAAAAAAATCCAGTAGCGCTGCACATCTTAAGATGATTGGTAAGATGCAGACTTGGTGAGATTTGTGGTGGTGGGGCACTCAGCCCCTGTTATGGGATAGGTCAAACTGAACCCTTCCCAGCAGGTGGGGAAAGAGATAAAAAGGTTCACCTCCCTCTTTATAAGCTGCTCATGCTGCTAGCAGGGAACAGACAAGAAATCAAGTTAAAGTCTGCAATGACCACCCACTGCTTTATAAACTCCTGCTGTCTTGTGCCCATTTCTCTGGTAGAAACGCCAAGGTAAATCCATAACCAGTGATTTAGTCAGTACTTTGCTTTTTTGGTTTATTCCCTATAATGCCTGGTAGCAGTGTTCTGATACGTATTCCCCTTCCTTTGTGTTCTTAGTTAATAGCAGTGCTTTCTAGGTAAATGTAAATTTCCATTTAAAAATCTAAAACTGTGAATAAACTGCTCACCCATGCTCACCTAGCTGCTTGTTCACTCTGAGAACAAACAGCTTGCCAAGCTTAAGGGGTAGCGGGCAGTGGAGCAGGGGAGCAGCCTTCTCCGTACATTGGCATGCATAAGCAGTACCCCACTCAGTGAGCTGTACCACTGGGAGAGAGATTTGGGAGGCAAAAAGTCAGACTGGTGACAGACTACCTGAATGATAGGAGCTAGAATTCACTGCAAGCGGATTTAGACCCCCTTACACATTCACATCAATACCCTAGCCACTCAGTTACTCACAACCAGGGAGAGGGAGGGCCAAAGAATTATGAGCTCAGGGCAGTCCTGATAATCCCAAAGGGTTAATCCCTAATATGCACTGCTTTGTGTTCCATCCAATGGAAGAAGTTGGGGTGTAAATGTAACTGAATGAATGAAAACTTGGTTTGACTGGGATCACCTTACAAAGCAACATAAGGAGACGGGGTACCTCCCACCTTCTTCCTATTCTGCCTGCTGCTGCTCAGCTGGGCGGTGGCAGAAAAATTCACCCTATACTCTCCCATGCCCAGCAATCTCCTGCTGGTTGCCAGTCACAAAATGGCAACCTTAAAGCAGCACCCAGAACTGCCTTTAAAAAAAATAAAAAAATAAAAATAGGGCTGCTAAGTCTCTCGCTATAGAAGGCTACCTCCTGGCAGAACCCCCGACTCCCATGGCCTCTGGGTAGGGCGGCATCAGGAAAAACCTGCTCAAAATCACAGTCACTCTGATGGCATAGCATCACATCGCATTGACACAATGACATCACTTCCTCATTTGCCGCAGAAGTTACATCACACCAGAGTGATGCCACCCCTGCCATGTCCCCATCCCACCAATCCCACCAGTTTGCATCAAAGCTGCAAATTAGGGAAAGATTTGTGGACTCCTCTTGTCTTTGGTGCAGATTAGACTGGATGGCCCATCTAAAGGAGCTTATTAATGTTATGGTTTGCAAATCAGCTGTGTAGGAAATTTCCATAGTCAGTGCCAGACTATCCTTGTCCTTGAGGCATTTTAGGAGTACAGAATAAATATATTAGTTTTGAATAAGTGATAGAGTCAGGAGTTTTTAACTTTTTAAAGCCTCCAACTGAGAGTGAGAATGGAATTGCCTGTGTATTTTTTTTACCCCTGGGCACCATCCAGATGGAGAACGTTTGTAGTAATTATGCATTTTTAGTCAAACCCTGCTGTCATAGACACTAGTGACAAAATTTACATAAACTTTGATGGAATCAACATTTGGGGGAGCATGCTCCTTCCTCCTTTCCAACCTCATTTGCAAAACTATAGCAAATTTTACTTAAGAACGGTAGTAACATTCCTATTAACACTATCAATGTGGCCTTCAGAAATCTATCATCTTGGTAATCAGATGCCTCCTGAACAGAACTAGGTTATTGCCGCTCTTAACTCTTGCACAAAGGGAATCCAGAGTTGTAGCATAAATTCCATACTTGCCTTGACCTGGATAGCCCAGCAAGCCTGATCTTGTCAGATCTTGGAAACTAAGCAGGGCTGACCCTGGCAAGTATTTGGATGGGAGACCTCCAGAGAATATCAGGGCCAGGAGGCCAGAGGCAGGCTATCAGGAGTTGCCCCAGTAGGAGTTGCCAGAGGTTCCCACATGGGCACATAAACACAAAATGCAATGGAATAAAGTAAAATCCCATGCCTGTAACACATTTGCTTAACTTATGAGAAAGGACAACAGTATAATGACATATTTTGGCACAAACTAAAACAACAGAAAGGAAGGTGCAGACTAGAGGCATTGCATGGTAGAAAGACAACCTGTGTGAAACTGCCACATACTGAATCAGACTGTGGATCTATCCACTTTAGCATTGCCCACTCTGATTCTCTAGGATTAGAAAAAGGTCTTTCCTAATATCTTTTATCTTTTAATTTTATCTTCCCTTTATTTGCAGACACTTCTCATAACAATAGGCCAGACCATAGTGTTTCCACTTCATGGAAGTCCAACCGTCATAGAAATGGTGTGCTGTCATGTTCAGGGAGAGGACCTTTTGATTGGTAGTGTGTTTTTGTTGAACCTTTGATGATAATTAATCATTGGGAACACTGTCTTTGGCCAACTCCATCCTCCTCCTTCTTCTTCTGCTCTCCTTCTTTTATGATCCTCTCTTTTTAAAGAGATCAAATGCTTCTTTGTAGGCAACACAGATTTCTTTCCCCCATCCTTCCCTTCCCTTGTTCTCATTTAACCCCCACTTGACATTCTCTGTTATCCAGATAGTGATGAACAGGGCCAAGAGTGAAGGGAAAAGGGACTCAGGAGTGGGTTTATAGGGCTGTAGGGGGCCATCTGTTAATGTAAATGTTTGAGGCAAAATACATTAAGTCCTGAGAGCTGATGAGACATTTCATTTGCATTCTGCCTTTGGGATTATTCCTGGCTGATGCCTCAAGGCACCAGAGTGCCGGGCTTGGCATGGCTACAGTGCAGTCACCCTATTTAGCCTACTGCTTAATGCAGTTTGTACACTGGGGAATGAGAGATGCAAATAGACACCGGAGCCTGAAATGCATCAACTTGGTTAGGCTCAAAAATATACATTTTTATTTGAAAAGAACAGAAAATGAGCAACAAATGCATGAAAAAATATGCTCATGAAGCTTTTTTGTATATAAGAAAAAACAATTCAGATCCATTTATTTTTTGGAGTTGATTTCAGCCTTTCCCTGCCTTATCCTCACTATCAGCACTTGGAACTGAAAACACAACAGCTTTAGGCTAGAGGATAAAAGAGTGCAATTAAGAAGGAGAAAGTAAAGGCAACTGATCTTGTTTCTCTGTTCAAGATGACAGATAGGACACACAATCCTACAGCAGGGGCAGAGAGGGAGAAATAAAAGTTTTACGAATACACCCAGGCACTTGATTGTCTGCACAATTCCCATTGGTTCTGGGAACTCATTGTTTAAAGATATCCATAGTAAAGGTAAAGGTTCCCTTGCTCGAAAGCCAGTTGAATCCGACTCTAGGGTTGCGGTGCTCATCTCCGTTTCAAAGCCGAAGAGCCAGCGCTGTCCGAAGACGTTTCCGTGGTCATGTGGCCGGCATGACTAAACACCAAGGTGCACAGAACGCTGTTACCTTCCCACCGAAGTGGTACCTATTTATCTACTTGCAATTTCTTGCTTTCGAACTGCTAGGTTGGCAGGAGCTGGAACTAGAGACAGGAGCTCACCCCATCATGCGGCACCCGGGTCTCGAACTGCTGAACTACTGACCTTCCACAGCCTGCAGTTCAGCGTCTTAACCACTTGAGCCACCGCAGCTCCATAAAGATATCCATAGGTGATCTCTATTGTATTTGTTTATACATCTTCCTGATACTTTGGGTTTGAAACAGATATATAAATTATCTGCATTTAAAACAAGGATGCTTAAATCCCCAGCCTCAGTTGGATTAGTCCAAGCAAGTATCTCAGGTAAGAGGTGTTACAGCATTTCCAGAAGATACTCCAGTACACATTCCATATTCCAAGAAAGAGATCTGTACAAATCCTTGCTATCTGAATTTGTTGCCTGTTTGGTATAACCAAAAGCTTGTCCAGTTGATCTTGCATCCCATTTAACTCATAAGAGCCATTCCTGATGATAAGTTTCCCACTCTTCAACTATCTTGTTAAGAACAACTTATTGTATGTCAGGGCCATCATGTTGTAGACTTATGTGCTGCCCAGTGGTGGACATAAGAATGTAAGATGAGCCCTGCTGGATCAGACCAGCAGTCTACCTTGTGATTAATTTTATTTATGTCTATCATTCCCCTTCTCTTAATTTTATCTTTTCTAAATGGAAAAGTCCCAGACTCTTCAGCCTTTCCTCATGGGGTGCTCCAGCCCCTTAATCAAACTGGTTGCTCTCTTCCTTTGCATGGATTTACAATGTCCTTTTTGAGATACAGTGACTAGAACGGCACACAGTATTCCAAATGAGGCCATAGATCTATGCAGGGGCATTATAATTGTGGCTGTTTTATTTTCAGTCCCTTTCCTAATAACCCTCAGCATAGAATTTGCTGTTTTCATTGCTGCTGCAACCTGGGTTGACATTTTCATTGAGCTGTCTTCTTACAGAGTCATGCACTTTGATTTACAGCTGTGAGTTGTAGCTCCAATCCCAAGAATTTGACAGTAGCAGTCAGCTGACTCACCTCACTCAGCAGAAGCCCCTCCCAGCTGGACCATGTGCTTCCCGAACACACACTAAAAACTAGAAGGGGATTTTCAAATAGACACATCCTAAACACCTCAGGAACCACACAACCTGAAGCAATCAGATACATACACCTCTTTTCCCCCTGCACCAATTCCAAGCTCAGTTCCCATATTAAAAGTCCCATTCAAAAATGCTAGATGCAGTCCAGGGATGCAAGCCCCAAAAAAACCTGTGTGCCTTCTTGCAGAGTCTGACCTCTCAGTGTCAATGAGATGGATCATTCACTGACGGAAAAACTCAGAACACGACTTCCAGTACTTGATGGGGTAATTTGGTCTAAATAATATAGCCTGAGGGTGTGGGGAACTTTGCCCTGTGAGGCCATTCCTCAATACGATCAGCACTGGCCACTTCATTGTTGTACAGCTGTATGATGTGTTCCAAGATTAATCAAGTAATTTTTTGGCCAGACCATGTGTGCAACAATTCTGCTGGCAAGGATTTGTGCAGAAATCTTTCTTAGACTGACTTTGCACACAGTACGGAAAAAGTCTGAGGAACCATCAAGCCCAAATATCTTCTAGAAATTCTGTAACATCTCTTATTTGGAGGGCCTGCAGCTGGGAATCCTCACAGGACTGATGGAACCACCTGATTTGTGTTGAATGGAGGATGTGACATCTATTGTAAGCATGCAAGAGGGTATCTATCCTAAGTGGCACTGTTTAAAAGTATTTGGCCTGAACATGCTAAAAGGGATTCATATTGTACACAATGAGATGGTATAATGGACATGAATATGATATATGCTACCTTTTCTGTTTCAGGGTACCCACTGTTTTCAATATCACACAAATGTCAGTGTTAGCAAAGCAACAGTGCAAAACAGCTGTTGTACAAAAGCTTAACATTCTGGCTAAAAGAAAGTGACCCAGTACAAAGTTCCCATTTACTCTCCTATGAAGTAAGCAGGACAAAGGCTTATTTCTACTTCTTGTCTTGAACCCAGTGCTGTGCACCCATGCTCATTGTAACTGTTCCTCCAAAAATTTAGGATTAGGATAGAAGGAGGATGAATCACTGGACTGAGTATGCCCTTCTTGTCTCCTTTCCCCCTTGTCTCCAGTTTGTCCTTTGTGCTCAGCCAGAATGCCACATTTTCTCATCCCTTCCTACAGCCAGAGAAGATTGATGTGTAATTAAGATCACTAAGAAGATGTATTAAGCTTGCAAAGACTCCAGGTTCTGCCATGAATCTCCTCCACCCCCTTTTCCCCCTTCCTTCACATTACTAGTTCTTCTTAGCATGTATCCCAGTGACCCTGTCAGGTGCCATAGGAGGTAGGGGTGGGGACAGGGAGAGCCAAGAGGATGAGAGTCCCGTTTCTCTGCTCCCGACTTCTTTGCCCCATAGATTTAGCTATGAGATAATGCCTAATGCCATGATGCCATTCTGTCCGGCACTGCTGCCTTCCTTATTTGCCTTTGACAGAATGTGCAAACTGAGTTCACATCAGGCTTAACCTAAACAGGGAATATCTTGGGGAGGGAAAAAACAACAACACAGAAATAGAGAACATCAGCCAGCTTTCAATGGCCCAGTGTTTTATTGCAACTTGTCTGCCAGGAGACAAGCAAATCCTCCACCTTGCACCTAGAGTAAACTCCCTGTAAAGTGGCATAATCTCACTGCTGAATGCAGATAGCTGGGTCCTGAATATTTGTAGTCAGTAAATAATTCAAATGCACTTCATACATGATGCATCATGATGTGGATTGTGGGTGAGCTCTGATAAGGATCACCCTTCTTTCTGCAGTTCCAGCTGAGCACAGCATTATGCTCTTTGCCTTTCGCATTGTCATGGAACTTGTGGCTGTTTTGCCCCAATTTGGAGTTAGCAGCATTTGAGTGGCAAGTGACATGGGCAGTGGTAGTCAAGTTGTTCAGGTATCCTTTGAAACAGACAGGTCGCTTAGTTTCCCCAAGGGGGACCACTATTTCATTGGTAGCTATTTGGCTGGGTAGGCATAGGCTAAAAACAAACACAAAGTGTGAGCCCACAGAAGGTGGTGTTTGAAGAGAAGGGAAAGAAAGATAAGCACCCGTGCTCAGCTTCCCTTCTCCAGTCTAAAAGCAGCCTTTATGATTAATTTAGCAGGCTGTGCTCCTCGGAGAGGGTGTTACTCATGGAGGACTATTACTGATGGGAGTGTGATTGGCTGGTCCCTGCTGTTCTTAACACAAGGTTATGGAGGTGCTAAAATCCAAACAAACATGTGCCTTTCCTAGAGTGTTGTTGCTGCTCTGGTGAAGGAGCACCATGTGCTAGAGGGAACTATGGTTTCACATGGAACTTCTCTTTCCTAGCCCCCAAAGCAGTAAGCTAACATATTTTTCTTTGTTGTTGTCAAAGAAAAAGCAAACGACTGTGGCTAGTTTTTTTTTTGCTCTGGCAGGTGAGAATCCTGTAAGATCCATGCTAGAAGGCAGACCACTTCTTGGGGCTCTGTGTGAGTCCATAGGTTCAAACTGATGAACACCAGACATGGCCTTTACCTCCTGTTTGGATGTGTTAGAGCTACTTACATCCGTATGTCCATCCTGGTTTTTCTTGTCTTCCATGGCATTCACAGGCCAACCTTGGTCCTTCCCAAGGGAAACTGACAGGCATAAATTTGGGTTCTGGTGATTCCTGGGCTACTTACCACCAACTGATCTCTCAAGCAAATGTACAATTGCCATTTCCACTTCTGAGTAGCCCAGTATAGAGACAGCATCCCAATGTTGACATGTGCACTGGGCCTTGCCTCCGCACAATTTCCTCGTCATATGCAGAGTGTCACTGCATGGAGAAAGCCGCAATGCATACACCCCTTCCCCATGACCAGCAACACTGATTTCAGAACATTTCTGATTGGGAGGCACACAGCCACTTCCTCAATGTGGTCGCACCCTGAAGATGACCAGGCAGTTGTGCTGAGGCAGCACGTGAGGCCACAAAACTGGTGCCCACTCTCCCTCCCTAGGTGAGTCAAGATGTGTGTTTGTGTGGGGGGGGTCACCTGTATTGCGCTAATTACTTAAATGGTAATTACCAAGATGCTTCCTGAATAGTGCAACCAGTAAGAGATTGCAAGGGGAAAGACAAGTGGGACAGCAGTAGTAAATATGGAATTGTACTCCTAGGAATGGTGTCCTTTAATCTCTCTAGCTCTGGGTCAGTGATGCCAGCTCTCTGACAAGTACTTGTTCAGTCACCATGTCATTTATAATGTAAATTCCCTCTCCCTGTCTCAAGGATGCAGATAACTTACCTGAGTTCCGTGGGACTTGTGCCAGGAATGCTACAAGTCAGACATAGGCTTATCACCTCCAGTCTGAGTGGCTAATGCTTTTTCCAAGTGTTCACTGACATCTAACATATGCCCAGGGAAAACAGAAATGCACTTTTTTGCATTAAAAAGGGTGTAGAGAGGGGAAGTAGATAATGCGACCAAGCTGCTTTCATGCCATTTGGAAACCTGAGTCCCTACTTAAAATATCTGGGAAAATCCTCATGGAAAATTCTCATTTCTTTCAGTATTTTTTCTTAGTTCAGTGGTCAGTCCACTCGGACCCCATGACCAGATACGCCCTCCTGTCTTCCGCTGTCCGCAGATTCATTATACAGTCTGCCTAATTCTGTTCTTTTCAGCATGTAAGAGATCGATGCATGCTATCAAAATTGCTCTATTAAGTACTAAAACAGGAAATGTCGTTTTAACCAGCCCCCGCTCCCCCCAGTGCATTTACAGGAAGGGCTCTAGTATGAAGCAAACATCCACCAGTCACTGGTGTGAACGGTGAGAAAATCCACACTGCATCTATTAAATAGTTACAACTGAAGGCTATTGAGATTATTGCCTTCTTAATTGTCACATTTCTGTATGGAACTTTTTTCTTTTCTTTTTTCCCTTTTTTACAGCCTGTATTTGTTAATCAGATGCAATTTTCTTCATCGTGAGAAAGTACTATGAATAGCTCAGACTGTACCAAACGGCCCATCAAATCTATATTAGTTTTGTACCATTTGGCACACTCTTCATTATTTTAAATAAATGAAAGCTGAAGCAGAGGTGCCTCTTGAACTAATCCCCCTTTCCATTAAGCCAGAAATCCTCGATCTGTCTTGGTTAAACTGCCTCTCCTGGCCAATCACAGGAATTTCTTAGTGCTCACATTAGCCACAGGAGGGCTCCAGTATTGTTCCCTCAAGGTAAAGAAAACACGGTAAGGTCTACAAAAAGAAACTTTAGTTTTACAGTTCAGATCTAACGGAAAATGAGTACCAGCAAAGCATGTCTCCCGGTGCATGCCAAGATCCATCTGTGTGAGAAAATGTCGTGCACATCAGGGTTGACTTACTGCTCCTTTTGCACCTGAAATAATAGAACAGTAGAATAGAATAGAACAAGGGGAACAGAATGTACCAGTATTTTTGCTCTGCTATTCTTGCCTAACATCAAGGGTATTGCACTGAAATGAATGGGAGCTGCACAAGACCATGAGGGTCCAGCTGCCTAGCCAATACTGTTGAAAGTAATTCTTGGAAATCCCAGGTAATGTTTACTTGTTCCATAAGTTCACCGAAGTTTGTTTGGACTATTGGCCTTTATCATAGCCTGGCATGGTGGACAGAGGTACCCTTTCAGGCTTCATCAGGAGAACAGAACAAAGACAATTCTGTGCAACGGAAACATCCAACTGAAAGTCTAGAAAGAGAGACATTAACATCAGCTACTGGCTAACACCAATGAAATACACATACTCCTCAAAAGTCTAAAAGTTGAGGGGGGAATGTGGTAATGCTTATATTATTACTGTGTGTGTGAATGTGTTAAGTGCTGTCAAATTGCTTCTGAATTATGGCAACACTGTGAATTAATGTCCTCCAAAAGGTCCTATCGTTAACAGCCATTGTCAGGTCTTGCAAACTGAGGGCCATGGTTTCTTTATTGAGTCAATCCATCTCATTTTGGGTTTTCCTCTTTTCCTGCTGCCTTCAACTTTTCCTAGCATTATTGTCCTTTCCAGCAACTCTTGTCTTCTCATAACGTGACCAGTAGGATAGCCTCAGTTTAGTCATTGTAGCTTCTAGGGCAGTTCAGGCTTGATTTGGTCTAGAACCCCCTTATTTGTCTTTTTGGCAGTCCACAGTGTCAGTAAAACTCTCCTCCAATACCATACTTCAAAGGAATCTACTTTCTTCCTGTCAGCTTCCTTTATTGTCCAACTTTCACACCCATACATAAAGAATACCATGGCATGAATTAAATGGAGATTAATTTTAGCTGATGCACTAGCTAAAGAGTCAATGTGTATCGAATCTGGTAATAATACCAAGTGTTGAGGAGAGTATTTCCCCCCAGTTCCTTTTCCTCCAGTTGAATAATCTCTCTTGATAGACTAAATTCAGGTATTTCCAAAATAGACAGCAGTTGCAGGTAGCTGTGTTGGTCGAAAGCAAAATCCAAAACCAAAAGCCATGCAGTCACTTTTATTAAAGCTGCAGTCACATACACAAAATAATCCACTTTCAATGCACTTTCCAACTGGATTTTACTGTATGAACTGGCAAAATCCAGTTGGAAGGTGGCCTGGAAGTAGATTATTTAGTGTGTGTGACTGCAGCCTAAGACTAACTCACAAAGCAGGATGCAGCCTTTCTAGATGGACCATTGGCCAGATCCAGGAATGCTTAAGGGTTCTTGTGTTCATTTACCAGGATGCTGTGCTGCACCGTAAAAGTGATTGCAAAAGTCACCTTGGGCTGAGACAACAGTGGAGTGTGCCTGCACCAGCATTCCCTGCACAGAAACAAAACTTTGCCTGGGGGAGGGATTGCCCCCCTTCTGTTTGACATTTGCGGCATTTTTATTTATTTTGCATGGTGTCCTGTAGTTTGTTAATCCAGCAAGGGGGCGGGGGAAGATATGAGGGAAATGTCAAGCTAAATTCCCAGGCGGCCTCTGAGTTTATCTGCCTCTCCTGTAAGCACTTCTATTGGGCAAGAAAATCTCAGGAGATGGTTCTCAAGAGAGGAGTTGTGTACACTTGGATAGGAGAGCAGGATTAGTCTCCAGCTGTGTCTGTGTGAGAGAATGGCCCATTATCTGATAACATTAAATGACATGGGAAGAGAGAGCCTGAGCTGCCTGGGAATAATTGGAAATTGCCAGTGGCTATCTCTCCAGTAGAGATGGTTGTTTTTCTGAGGTTTCTCTGAGAAGTTACATTAACTTCCCCTGTGCTTGGCCTAATGGTTAGATTTGGGAGTCAAGAACCTGGGATGGGAAGTTTGGGGTTCAGATCAGAGGACTTGTAGAGCAAGGAAGGATTCCTCTTCACAGTTAAAGAGATTACCTCCTTGGAGGGAAAGTCAGCTGTGTACTTTAGCTTGAACTCCAGAACACAAAACTTTACTAATTACTAACATACCTATCATAAGAACAAAGTCTGAGTCCAGTGGCACCTTTAAGACCAATGAAGTTTAATTAGGGGTCTAAGTTTTTGTGTGCATGTGCACGAAAGCTTATACCTTGAATAAAACTTTGTTGGTCTTAAAGGTGCCACTGAACTCACACTTTGTTCTGTTCCTTCAGATCAATACAGCTACCTACCAGAATATATCTGTCATAAAACGGCTGATCTGTATTCCACAAAAATGAAACCATACACTGTGAAGCAAACTCAGGATTCCCAACATCATGTTCACAGGCAGAAAGGGTGTGATTAATAGTTCCCCCAAGGGCTCTTTTTGTAGAAAAATCCCAGCAGGAACTCATTAGCATAACAGGCCATACCCAGCAGCAGAAACTCATTAGCATATTAGGCCACGCCCCCAGGTTACCAGAAGTGTGGTCATCCAGCCACACTGACCTTTTGCTTCTTATTCTGTTTACCCTGTTTGTTGTCAAAACCCAGTGCTTTTTTGTAGCAGGAACTCCTTTGCATGTTAGGCCACACACCCCTAATGCTGCCAATCCCAATGAGTTGCTGTTGGGTGTGGCCAACTTGGGAGCCAGCTGGAACTCCACTCCTGTGCGTTCCTGCCCAAAGTTTGGCATTCATAGAAACATGAGTTTCATTCCTCTCTAAAAATCCACTTATGGCTTCAGACATGTCAGACCCCCAGTTCAGTTACACTCAACAACTCTCTTTTGGCAGTGATAAGTTTATTGAGATGTATGTAAGATCCAGAAAGTCACTGTGTTAGGACGGAAGACTTTTGGCAGGTACAAGCTTAATATAGATAATTCGAATAAAAGCCCCTTCCATCCCGCATGCATACATCACATTCATACCATGCCTAACATTGCCATCCCAACCAAGTGAAAGATATATGTATTGGTTATCTGCAGCTCTAGCTGGGACAGAGGAACTCTCAAGGACACCTTTCCCTGGGAAATGGAAAGGAGGGAAAGGAGACTCGACTTGTGAAGAAAGTTATGACTTCTAGAAGCAAAGGTCCCATTCTCTCACTCATTCACACAACCTCCCCCCTCCCTGCAAGAATTCCTTCCCCTGATTACTATGGCAACCAAAGTGAGCAAAGCGAAGCATTGCTTGACAAGACAGCAGCTTGGGATGGGATGTGTCAAGGGCGCATGACTGCTTCCTCTTTCCGCTTTCTTAAGCATTTTGATTAATCCCTTGAATGTGGCTGAAGCAGCATATCTTTGACTGAGTGGCTTGGGTGTTAGGGCTGGGACCCCCTGGTTCCTGAGCAGCCTCAGCAGCCAGACTCTCAGTCATTTTACAGCATGGGGAGTGTGATGAGGATGCCTCTCAGCAAACTTCTAGTCAGCGCAGAAAATAAAGAGGAGGAGGAGACTGGATTTATACCTCACTCTTCACTACCTGAAAGAGTCTTAGAGCGGCTTACAATCTCCTTTCCCTTCCCCTCCTCACAACAGACACACTGTGAGGTAGGTGGGGCTGAAAGAGCTCTCCCAAGAACTGCCCTTGAGATAACAGCTCTGAAAGAACTTGTGACTGACTCAAGGTCACACCAGCAGCTACATGTGGAGGAGTGGGGAATCAAACCCAGTTCTCCCAGATTAGAGTCCGCACTCCTAACCACTAGACCAAACTGGCTCTCAAAAGATGGAAGCAACCCCAAATTGGAGCCAGGCTCATACTGCCCAGAATGCTGGCAGCCAGCATGGTTGTCTCCTAGTGTCACCCTCATGAATAACTTGCAGATCAGTCATTTCTGGAGTCTCATGTCTTCATTTCAGGGTTAGGCTCTAATTTGCTAAGGCATAGGATTCTGATCCAATCACAGGGCCCAAGGAACTTCCCCATGCAAGACTGCCTGCATAATGTAGCTTGGAGGGGGGGGCAGTTGTGAGAGGGAGGAGTCTTGCTTCACAGGCCTCCTGTGTACATTGTCAGTCTCTGTCAGCGTGTTCTCAGCTGGAACGAAAGGAAATGTGCATCCAAGAGTCATCCTGGGACATCCTTCATCTGTCTCTGGCAGTTGCCGATCTATTTTCAAAATGGGCTGGGTGTTGGGTTGGTCATGGTAAAACGTCTTTAAGAGCTCCCCTAAGTGGCAGATTCCCTACTGCTAATGCACGGCATTTAGCATGAATTGGCTTTTATTTTAAAGAAGCCCTGCCTGGGAGCCTATCATAATCTGTCATGTCACCATGTCCCAAGAGGACAGGCTAATCTATCCTGAGCAATGCGCAGCTGTCACTGATTTGTGTTCAGCGTGCCAGTGCGGGCTGGTGATGCTCAAATGCCTCTCTGCTACTTTCTTCACCATGTTGCCTTCGTTGTTGTTGTTTTTCTGCTACCCTTGTGCAAGCCCCCCCCCGTTGCACACTGAGACATGTGTTGCTTTCCTTTATGTATTCCTCTTCCTGTTAGGCTGGAAGGCCCATGTCCTGCTGATCCCCAGCTAAGGGGGCTTTTGCTTCAGTTGGAGTGCATTGGAGTGTGAAAAAGAGAGGCCACAGGAGGGCAATTCTGGCAACCTGCAGGCCACACAGACACTCTGACTGTCAGCACTTCCTAGTTAGTGACAGTATATGAGCAGCTATTTCCACAGAGCTATCTATATCCTAGATTCTTCATCAAGAACCCACACAGGGAAAAGTCCTACAGTGCAGACAAGTTCATCTGCCTTGCTCTTGTCTTGCTGTCACTAGGTAGCATTTTCCCCTGTCTTCATTTTTCCTGTGCTGTGATTGTCTTAACTCAGCCTGGGCAATTTACAGACCTTTTAAATTGGTCACTTTGAGAGTTATATTTTCTGCTTTAAAGCTAATCTACCTCCCTTCCTCTGGGTTTGTTCTGTTCCACTTTATCTGAGGGCCGGTTTCTTCCTGCACGACTTCTCCCAGCCATGCATTTAGATGATTTTGGGTGTAAAATGACCAGGAAATTCACTTTTAAGACAACAGTGGGGAAAATGGGGAGAAAATGGCTCAGACTAACCCTTTGTATTGCTGAGATGCACAGAGGTGAATGATCTGACCACACAAAGTGATCAAATTCCTAAACCTTTCCAACTGTATAGGGCAGACTAGACCAAGTCATCTTCTCCCACCACTTTCCTATACAAATCTTAAAATAATACAACTTGAACTGGCTGGGGGTGGGGATGGGGATGGGAAGATGAGGTGCATGTACTGACAACTGTTTATTGGAGGATTAGGTGTTCTACACAGCAGAATCTGGAATGCTGTCAAAAGGGGTGGGCTAAGGGTACAAAATTCTGAAGCCCAGAGGAGCTGGGTCGGGTGCCACTGGGGGAGGACAGCAACACATCACCTCCAAGCAAGCTTCTTGTGTGCATTCTTCTAAAAGGGAGGAGCCATAGTTCAGTGATAAGAGTCTCTGTTTTCCATGCTGAATGTCCTAGTATCAATCCTCGGCCTATCCAGTTAAAAGGATCAGACAGAAGATGATATGAAAGACCTCTACCTGGAGAGCTGCTACCAGTGTGAGTAGACAATAGTGATCTTGATGGACCAAGGGTTTGATTCAATATAAGGCAGCTATGTGTGTGTGTGTGTACATTTAAAATACTGGATACAATTCTGCTCATTCAAGGATATTGAATTATGGTGATGTTAGATGGGGATGGATTTTTTCTTCTGGGGGTGCCACAGTGGTTCTTGGCAGCCCTGCCTATCTGATGCTCTTCCTCAGGGTTGGAATCTATATGCTCTTCTCCATTCCAGCCAAAATAGTGCCTCCAGAGCTTAGAGTGCCACTGTGTGAGAGAAGGCTTGTTTGGTTAGAATGTGAAAGTCCATATAGATTTTCCCTCTTCAGAAGATAACGAGCTGAAAACACACAAGGCACATAATTTCCTGATAAATAGTTTATTTTACCTAAAGCAATGGTAGTGTAATACTTTGCCTAGAAGCAAAGATGTGGTTGAATCCATCAGAAAATTTCCAGTGTGGGAACTATGTGTGCATGTGTATTTTTGCCAGTTCCCTACTTTTATTGCAGACCCTGCTCCTCTCTTGTGTTACCCCTAGGGCTCTCTGTGCCCCAAGAGCAGCATTTTGGGTACAGCAGGAGGGGGGAAGCACTCTCCATTGATGGGAATTCCTTTCCATTAGCAGAGATTTTGTGTGGGATCCAACCCAAAAAGTCCCAGCAAAGAGAACAAGGGTCAAGTTTATGAAAAATGCTAAACAAGTTGAGTGTATAAGAAAGGGGGAGAGGGAGGGAATATTGGGCAAGACAGCTGCCATTTGGAGAGGAGGGTTCTTTCTGTTTAATGTAGGGAACAAGGCTTTCTCTGTGTTTTTTCTGTCCTGATGTAGATGAGTTAGAGCTATGTTATAGTAAAGGTAAAGGTTCCCTTGCTCGAAAGCCAGTCGAATCTGACTCTAGGGTTGCGGTGCTCATCTCCGTTTCAAAGCCAAAGAGCTAGCGCTGTCCGAAGACGTTTCTGTGGTCATGTGGCCGGCATGACTAAACACCAAGGCGCACGGAACGCTGTTACCTTCCCACCAAAGTGGTACCTATTTATCTACTTGCAATTTCTTGCTTTCGAACTGCTAGGTTGGCAGGAGCTGGAACCAGAGACAGGAGCTCACTCCGTCTTGCGGCACCCGGGTCTTGAACTGCTGAACTACTGACCTTCCACAGCCTGCAGTTCAGTATTTTAACCACTTGAGCCACTGCAGCTCCACTATGTTATATATTGCGTTATATGCCCACTTTCAGATACACCACTTTTTTGGGGGGGAGGCATCATAGCATGCCATGACACGTCTAGTGTTTCTTCTGTGGTCCCTACTCTGTGAAAAAGGTTTGTTCTGGGATCAGCCCCGGGTTTAGAAGTGTTTGGCTTCTAGATGTTCATCAGTACAAAATGTATGATTTCTTAGATACAGAACATAAAATGGGACAAAACCTCTTTGTGCACTTCCACAATGATGAGCCTCTCAACAAATATTATCAACATGGGCACTACTTCTGCAATTGAATATGTATTAATGTTATATTAATTGCATAATAATGTATGAGAAAGGCTGTGGCTCAGTGGTAGAGCATCTGCTTGGCATGTAGAAGGTCCCAGGTTCAATCCCCGGTATTTCCAGTTAAAAGATCTGGCAGGAGGTGATGTGAAAGACCTCTGCCTATGACCCTGAGGAACTGCTGCCAGTCTCAGTAGACAGTACTGACTTTGATGGACCAAGGGTTTAATTCAGTATAAGGCAGTTTCATGTGTTCAGTGTCGTGTCCCAGGTAGTCAAACATGCATACATATTTAATAAGAGGTCTGCATATTTTAGAAAATGGATTAAATAAGTATCAACTATATGTCCATACAATAATGATGTTGGTCTCTGTAATAATTGGTCTCCTAGAACTTTTGCACATCTGTGACTGTATGATTCATTAGTCTTTTCTATTATTATGCATTATTATGGACATAATAATTATATACAGTTGATGATCACAACATTAGTCCACAGTTTTTGTTTTCTAGTATTCCTGTAGAAGTATCTGCTCCTCCTTTTAGATTGAGCTCAGTCTGAAGCAGTAGGGAAAGACTGTCCTTCTCAGACTAGACAGCAAGGATTCAGTGGCTATGTGTGCGTAGCCTTTTGAGCAATGTGGTCACCGTTCTTACAGAGGGGAAGGAGAAACTTTCAGTAGCAACAAGTAAACAGGAAGCTGTGGGGAGATCCTCTTTCAGACATCCAACATGACACATTTTATAGGAGCAAACTGTACCACCAGTCTTCAACTCTTAAGGACAGTGATGACTTAGTGATAGAGCACGTTTCCTTCAGGCATCTCCAACTGAATCAGATGCTGGGAAAGACCAGCACTAGCAGGTGTCTCCCCCCCAAAAAAAAAACAAAAACAAAAAACAAAAACAAAACCAGGAGCTGCTGCCAGTAATATTTGACAGTACTGAGCTACAGTGTCCAATGATATGACACCTTATAAAGCAATTTTTAATACATAATGTTCTCTGGGGATCTAATATATGCAGCTACAAACCCATGTTTGTTGCATATATGGACTACATTTTATACATGCTGCATGGCTCACTTTTCGTCCTGAGAAGGGGAGTGTGACCATGTGTGGGCGGGTGAGTGCATGAGTGAGTGAGTGAGTGACTGGCCCAAGGTCATCCAATAAACTTTGTAGTCTGAAAGGGAATTGTCAACTCGGCTGTGTGAAGTTAAGGTTGCCAACCTCCATGTGGTACCTGGAGATCTCCCAGGATTGCAGCTGAATTCTAGACTACAAAAATCAGTTCCCCTGGAGAAAATGGCTGCTTTTGGAGAGTGAACTCTAGGGCATTATGAGCCCTAGCACCAGTGTGGTGTAGTGGTTAAGAGCAGCAGACTCTAATCTGGAGAACTGGGTTTGATTCCCCACTCCTCCACCTGAAGCCTTCTGGGTGACTTGGGCCATTCTGTTCTCTCAAAACTATCTCAGCAGCCCCTACCTCAGTAGGTGCTTGATGTGGGTAGAGGAAGGGATGGCAATTGTAAAGTGCTTCAAGACTCCTTAGAGTAGAGGACAATGGGGTATGAAAACCTACTCTGCTTCCTCATTATACCCCTTTGAGATACCATCCCTCCCCAAACCCTCCCCAGGGTCCACCCCAAAATCTCCAGAAATTTCTCAACATGGAGTTGGCAATCCTAGGTGAAATTCACAGTTTCTTGCAGAAACACCTGTTCATGACCCCAATTGTCAGCATGTGCACTGAGCAGAATACCCAATGATTCCCCTTTTTTTAAAGGGAAAAAAAGGGCAGGATGACTTCCCTCTCCATGGCAGTGGCTGAGATAACAAATCCTGAATCCTGATTGTGTGGACAAGCCCTGTCTTTGTTTCTGGAATTAGCAATCAGATTTTCTCTAAAATGGCTTTAGCAGGTCAGGCTCACTGGGCCAGGGGGTTAATCTCTCCAGCTTGATTTCTTTTCTTTTTTTTTTACTCCTGTGCATTATTTACCCTTCTCTGGGGAAGCCACGGGGAATCTAATGGAAGAGAGAGATTAGCAGTCGCGTCAGGAAGGCAGCAGATGGCCCAGAGCTGCAGCCCAGTCTGCGGAGAGATGCTCGCTGGGATTCCAGTGCTGATTTTTTTTGGTGGCGTTGTTGCTGTTGTTATATATCTGTATGTTTGCAGAGAGATAATTGCACCCAATGATGGAGTCTGCTCGCCCCATCTTTTCAATCCTGTAGTGTGACTGCTGCTCTATTTTCTACTTGGCTGGGCTTTACTGCAGACCTGTCGAGCCATAGCTCACTCTGATTGATTTTTTTTCCCTTTTCTTCTTTAAGAAAAGAGATTGCCAAAAGCTGGCGTTATGGCACTGCAGCCAAAATACATAATTACAAGAAGGTGATGGGGAGGGGAAGGGGAGAAAGGGAGCATCCCTCTGGGCAGAGCAGGCTGTCCCGCGCTGTATCTGCCATTGTGACTAAATCCAGGCCTTCTTGACCTCTTAGAAAGGAAGAGCTCTCCCGTACGGGGGCTTTGCTTACTCTTGCTTCAGCACTGCAGCCCACTGCTTTGGGGAAGTGCCCCAGGGACAGGGGAGATCAAGACTAAGAAGAGCCATAGTTTGGGAACAGTACTGAAGCTGACGTTAAATTCAGATAGGATTCAGTTTGGCACAAGTTACTCTTGGGTGCAGAAGTTCCGGCAATGCTGCCTCCCTAAGCAAACATTGCAATGTTCTGTTTTATATGTACCACTCTTTGTGCAGAGTTGCCCTGGTTCCATTATGAAAGTATTGTTGTAGGCAGGCAGTGTGACATATCTTAGATAGCATACTCCAGAGGCACCTTAGGGAGACCGTGCCACAGTGGTTCCAGTCACACCTATCTGTCTGGGTAAAGGCAAAGTGGAGAGGCTGTGGCTCAGTGGTAAAGCATCTGGTGTGCAGAAAGTCCCCGGTTCAGTCCCATCCCAGTTAAAAGGATCTCTACTGGGGGGACAAAAGCAGTGCTTAAAAAAAGGGAGGCTGAGGCTATAGTCACACAAGTAGTTCACAGTGATATCATTGTGGTACCTTTGCAGTTGTAAGGAGCACAATCAAACAACAACATCTGCCTTCCATGCCCCAGTCATTGGCACCCAGATCTGGAGCATCCTGGAAGTGGAGTTTGCTGACATCAGGGAAAGTCCAGTCTTTAGATATGCCAGCACTTCCGCCCCGCATTTCCCAATGTCTGAACACACACACATACCATTGCAAAGTCAAGTTGTTTGGGAAGTCTGAAGCTTCCCTTCCATTTCTGCCTCCTTTGATCTTTTTTTTTTAATCAGGTAGGTATGTGCGCATAAGCGCCCCTGGCGTTGTCAATCACTGCAGCCAAGTAGTCATTCTGGATTGGGAGTCCCCAGGGGAGTTGTTTTCAAGCTACAAATTGCCCCTAAACCTTCTCTCCTGTTTCTACATCAGAGTTGCTGTTTGAGAGTATCCCATGATTGACACAAGGGTAAAGGCACTGAAGTCAATGGGATGTAAATCTGCACACATACCCCCATATTCCAAGAAAGAGAAGCAAAGAGAAGGAGGCTGAGAGGGGCCTGGAGTACTTGGCAGAGGGATTGTGGAGCTGTCAAAAAGGAGCTGGAGCTTTGGACACATGCTTATGCACAAGGGTGAAAGACAACAAGAAAGAAGGATGCTGCAACAATCTGAACAATCGACCATGGGATGAGCACGTGGTGGAGCTGGTTCGGGGTGGGATGTCTGATCCAAACTTCTTGCAACTATTTAAACTGCTGTAAATAGAGATGTGGCCAGATAGCACCAAGCCTCCAGTGTGACTCCAGCCTGATTGAGAGATCATGTTAAAAACACCCATCTACATAGAAATCTTTCTCTCTGACATGCTTACTTTCTGTATCCAGGCACTTGTTCTGTTATCTGAAGTGGTACAGGCCGGACACATATTTACCACTTTGGCAAGAACTAGGCTTAGGATGTTCCCTTTTCTGCTCCTGTTCAATAAAAGGTTTCTTTTAGCCTGCCACACCAAAGCTATGTGCAGTAGCCAGAGATATGACTGCTTTGGACTTAAGAGATTGTAACTGTGTACAAGTAATAAGGCATAAGAGAATAGGCCTTCCTTCTCTAATGACCTTTAGATTGGGCTAGGACTTAAAGACTGCACTGAAAAGTGGGAGTTGATGAGTTTATTAGGGAAAGGGAAGGAAAGGGGAGGGGAGGGGGAGAGAGCACGCATGTGAGCTGAGGAACAGGGAAGGGGCAGTTAAAATATTGCATCTTTCTATTTTAGGTGGCATAAATCTCTCAACTCAGAAAGGGATGGTGTGTGCATGTGAGGGAAGGAGGGAGAGCATTAACGCTAATGCATCACAGTGGACAGGTCATTCCGCTGAACACAGCTCAGCTCCTGAGCGCTTGGAGATTAGAAGCGGCAATAATTTCTGGCTGCCCTGCTTTATGTTAATGTGGCAGCTTGAGGTTGTATATTTCTGCTGAGAGGGCCACTTCTGTGAGGCTTAATTCTAACTGCAAATGGAAGCACTGAGGGCCCCTTGAATTGGCAGCTGCCTGTTGCTTGTTGAAATAGGCGGTGAAACCAAGGACATTTTGCTGGCTGTTTCAAAGAGGAATCTGCTGTTTATTGGGGGTGGGGGGTGGGCTGTGTGACTTTCAGGAAGGATGTGGAGAGGGAAGCTGGGGTAGTTGTGGTTAGAGAAAGGTTTGTGGGTATCTTTGCAGTTTTCGTTGTTCTGGCATTTAATATATAAGGGCATGAGAACAGAAGCATTTCCTTGCTGGGTTAGGCTAAAGACTGACTCTGTTCCCAGTAGAAGCCAGCCAGATATATCTGGAAGCTCACAACCAGAGAAGATGGTGATGGCTATCACCTCCTGTTCGTCCCCAGGTAAAGGTAAAGGTTCCCTTGCTCGAAAGCCAGTCAGATCCAACTCTAGGGTTGCAGTGCTCATCTCCGTTTCAAAGCCGAAGAGCCAGCACTGTCCAAAGACGTCTCCATGGTCATGTGGCCAGCATGACTAAACACCAAGGTGCATGGAACCTTCCCACCAAAGTGGTACCTATTTATCTACTTGCAATTTCTTGCTTTTGAACTGCTAGGTTGGCAGGAGCTGTAACTAGAGACAGGAGCTCACTCCATCATGCGGCACTCTCGATAGTGTGGCACTCCCCAGGTAGTGGTTTTCAAACACATCCTGGCTCTGAGCATGATCTATGATACTGAATAGCTGTGCAATCTAACATTTCTATCCTATCAAACAGATGGACCAGGCTACTTGCATTCTGTCCTGGATTCCCACATCTCTATACCATTTGCACACAGAATGGGGGGAGTGATGTGTTCACTTTATATCTTGCTGTCCCACTGTCTCAGATGGTGTTCAGAATCTGCCTGCTTTGGAATGGGATTTGCCACAGTTTTTAACTACTTAGACCACAGGACCAACAGTGGAGGAGAAAATTAGCAAGTAGGGTTGCAAAATGACTATGAACTTATGAAGTTATATTACACCAAGCCAGGTCCACCTAGCTCAGTATTGTATACTCTGGACTGGCTGTGGAGCTCCAGGATCTGTGGCAGATAATTCTTTCCCAACATCTCCTGAATGTAATCATTTAAACAGAGGTCCTGGGGATGTCAAGCTTGTGCAGATGTTATGCTCATGTGAACTGGGTGCCTGCCAACCCTACGCACCAGGAGTGTATGGTACCCACAATGCACCTGATATGTGCAGCTAGGAGGTTCCCAGTTGACATGAATGCAATATCTGCACAGGCCTCTCTGTACGCAAAGCATGTTTCTTTCTTAAATTTGTTGCTATGTGTTTCATTGCTTTCCTTGCTTTATAACGAGTCAAACCACTGATCTATTAGTGTTTATTGGGCTGACTGGCAGCACCTTGTCAGGGTCTCGGGTTAAGTTCTTTCACAACTACTGCCTGCACCTTTTAACTAGAGAGGCAATGGATTGAACCTGGGACTTTCCACATGCAAAGGGAATACTCAGCTACTAAGCCTTGATCAAAGAAGACGGGGAAGGCAAAGGATGAGATGGTTAGACAGTGTTATCGATGCAACAAACATGAAATTAAGCAAACTCCGGAGGACGGTGGAAGACGGGAGGCCCTGGTGTGATGTGGTCCATGGGGGCATGAAGACTTGACTGTGTGACTGAACAACAATAGCAAGCCTTGATCCATACATAGGGGTCTATTGATTCTGCACTAGACCTTAAATCTTGGTTCAACCCTATTCCCAAACTTACACTACACTATACTCAGGGTATTTTTTGTTTCCACGTTACATTGAGGTCACCCTGGTTTTACCCCACACTTGTCCCAGGATGCTGTTATAACCTGGGATAAATGTAAGGTATTGTGTCGCAAGTTGAACTCTGATAAAACCAGGGATGAGATCCAAGTGTGGAAAGGATCTAGATGAGGCTCTCTAGGGTCATATGCAGACTTGGGTCTTTCCCAGCAGCTGCTCTTTGAGATTAAGTGAGAAATGGTAGAGATGGCACCTTGGATTTTTTTCTTGCAAAACATGTGCTCTCAGGCCCGTAGCTATGGTGGGGGCCCCTGCTGCCACTCCAGCCATGGCCAGGCCAGGCCAGGGAAGTTACTTTGACCTCTTCCGCCTGGTAGAGAATCCAGAGAAAAGGAGTTGGGAGGCGATCCTGGCTTGAAGAGCAGGCAGCAGTGGCAAGCTGGTGTGCGGGCGGTTTGCCTTGCCACGCTGTGGTCCCTGCTGCAGGAGGAGAAGCAGCAGCAGCTCTATATGCCCCATTGGCCTCCTCCAGCACAAGGCAGCTTTAGCTCCTGGGTCCCATCCACGACTGGGCTTTTGGCTCTCCTTTTCTCCCCCCCCCACCATCCCACCACCTGGAAGTCCTTCTCCTCTTGCCTCCGCTTCTCCTCTTACATTCTCAGGGAGGCTTCCTCAGGAAATGGAGGGAGCACTGAGGGAGCGAACGTGGCCCAAGCTGCCTTGTGGGGTGCGGGGGGAGGAGGAGGCAGTTGGCAGAGGAAACAGCAGCGGTGGTGGCAGTGGGTACTGTTAAGGAGGCCTTCCCCTTTTCCTGCCGAGCCGAGCTGAGCCAGGGGTGGAGTGAATGGAGGAGGCTGGAGGGGAGTGGAGGTTACCTTTCTTCCCCACCCGGCCCCTGTAAAAGGGAAAGCAGTGGGTAGCTGCCAGGGGATTCCCCAAGCGGGCAAGTGCACTGGCGTGCTCCTCCACCTCCTTCCCTTCCTACCTGCCTGCCCTGCCTACAGAGAGAGAGTGAGTCGGGTGGGGAGGGAAGGGGTCCAGCCTGGGGAATCCCCCTCTGCAGTGGGATGGGGAGAGAAGGAGGCCATCAGTGTGCGGCTGAGTGAAAAGTGGCAGGGCACTTAATTAAAGTAAAGGTAAAGGTTCCCTTGCTCGAAAGCCAGTCGAATCCGACTCTAGGGTTGCGGTGCTCATCTCCGTTTCAAAGCCGAAGAGCCAGCGTTGTCCAAAGACGCTTCCGTGGTCATGTGGCCGGCATGACTAAACACCAAGGTGCACGGAACGCTGTTACCTTCCCACCGAAGTGGTACCTATTTATCTACTTGCAATTTCTTGCTTTCGAACTGCTAGGTTGGCAGGAGCTGGAACTAGAGACAGGCGCTCACCCCGTCATGCGGCACCCGGGTCTCGAACTGCTGAACTACCGACCTTCCACAGCCTGCAGTTCAGCGTCTTAATCACTTGAGCCACCGCAGCTCCTGGGCACTTAATTAGCCAACTTTAATTAAATCATTTAGGTGTCCCCTGAGAAATTTAAATGTCCCCTGACAAAATAAATCCTGGCTACGGGCCTGTGTGCTCCACTATGGAGCCACAGCCCATCCCCTAACGGTAATCTGTATTGTGTATGAGAATTAAATCAGAAAATTTAGCATTATTCACAACATGTTCCATTCAACTGAACTAGCGGTAACCAAAGAGATTGTCAGTAAAAGAAGATAGGAATGGCTTGATCAAGTGGAAGGTGAGGGACAAAATAGTAATACTTCTGTTATTAATTTTAGAGACAGGCTTATCCCACTGGGTCCAGTTTAGGATGGGCCCATTTAAAATGGATTCACCTAGAGGATGTCCACTACATGCTTAAAACTAATCTGATTTTAAATCAGATCAGTGAAGCATCCTTTCAGCAGCATTAGGGCATACGGGGGGAGGGATCCCTGGAGCCTTACATCCACCTCCCATGTTTCAGTAAGCTTAGAAAAGAATTGGACAGTCCTTTGTGGTCTGAAAATGATCCATTTTGGATCAGTCTGGGCTGAAATGGATCCATTTTGGATCAGCTGAGTCAAATGTGAAATTGGTCTTGAGGGTGTGAACTCCAAGAATCTCATGTTCCAACCCTCTCTCCCACCATTTTCAAACTCTGCCCTAACAACCATTGATTTAAAATTAATACAAAAGGGGCGAAAAAGAGTGAGGATTTGGACTGTATGGCCTAGAGTTCTTCCCAGCAATACAGAATGCAAAGGTGCAATAAAGAACTATCTTCACATGGTACACGTAGGTTTTTGCACACTAGTAATATAACTGAGCCAGTGAGAGGACATGTGTACCTTACAATACACTGGGATGGGTTGAGAGAAAGTGGATGACACGTTAAGCAAACTTCTTAAGACACCACTTACCTAGATGACACTCCACTAAATCCAAGGAGCATTGATTTTATATAGGTGTTGTCTGGATTTAGTTAAATGCCTCACGATTGGATACTGTCTGGATTTAGTGAAGCGTTATTGATTTGATACAGGTGCTATCTGGGTGTACATTATTGGACGCTGCCCAGATTCAGGTGCTGCCTGTTCTATGAGAAGCACCACAGCTGTCTGTGCTGTCTGGCTTTAAGTGAAGCATCACAGCTGTGTACAGGTCTTAATGCCATCTGGATTTAGTGAAACACCATGACCATTGCACTGTCAGGAGCTGGTGAAGTATCCATTTCAATATATACTGGGGAGGGAGAATTAATCCTAACCAGGGCCCTGTCAGGAGTATGTGCAGTGTCATGCTATTGTAACAGCAAACAGGCCAATATTGAAACAGGCTTAGGGAAGTGACTACAGGCAGTATTTTCTTTATGGCAATAGGAACAGATTCCCCACTTGAAGAAATCATGCCCTGGATGACTTTTGATGACTGACAGTGTCATCCTAAGCAGAGTTATACCTTTTTTAGTTCATTGAAATCTATGGGCTTGGTGGGGTATAACTGTGTTTAGGATTGCACTGAGAAACTTCTGGACATATCATGTATACAGTGTTCTTATGTTTCTGAGTCTTTTTCAGCCATGACACCAAAAAAGCAATATACCATTTTCATTTCTTAAAAGCCAGGATTTCTTACTAAATCAATAAGCTGAGGCATACCTTCCAAAGTGGACGGCACAGCACTCCATCAAAAACTGCAGCCGCCAAAAACTTAGGAGAGCAAAGCAGAAAAAATGGATTTGCATCTGCATTTTAAAGAGTCCTGAATGTGCCCATGCAAGTGTTTTTAGGAGGTTAAGCAAGTGTTTCCCGAGCACCAGGGATTTAAGACCTGCCAGAGCCAATATTTGTAACAAGGAATTACATGTTTTGTAACAAGCCTGGTTGAGTTCATGAACACCAAAGTGCTTAGACAGATTTCTTCATTACTGAAGTCCAAAGGTCATGGCAGCTAAAATTTCCATAATACTATAAAACAATACAAAATGGTATGATAATCTCAAAGTCTTACAATCTTATGAAATAAAAACGTAATAGCACTACAAAGTTATCATGCAATAAATATTGCGCAAGCCTTATGCAGCTTGTTCAGCCGCTACAGCAAAAAATAGCAGCCTTATAATAGCAGTTGTAAATGAAGACATTGCTGGCTTCATTTAAGAACAATGAAGGCTGTGCCAAGGGTTCTCTATTATCAGCTTTGAACAGAAAGTGGCTGTTCTGGGGTGGGTAGAAACTGTTCCCCAAAACTTCCTTAATTGTGACAATATCCACCTTTTAAAAATCCAGTTCAGCCCATTCATTGTTTCCCCAGGTTAATTCCAGGTAGGTAGCTGCCTTAGTCTATAAAATTCAAGTCCAGGGTCACTTTAAGACCGACAAAATTTCCCAGGGTATAAGCTTTCATGAGTCAGATATCTAAAAAAACGAGCCTTGACTCTCCAGAGCTTATTCCCTAGGGAATTTTGTTTCTAGATTAGATTTCACAGGTCTTTCCCCTGCCTACATTACCCCCATGAAAACTAGGGATTGTGTATTTAAGATGATAAAGCTAAGTATCCAATTAAATTTGGCTGTGTGCTGATATTGCAGGGGCAATGAGTGTATTTATGCTCACCTGCGGTGACTAATAGATCTCGATGGTTTCCAAAATGCTCTGCAGGATTTATCTGAACCTGCTGGCAGTTTCCTCAATGAGCTGACTGAGATTTGCCAAAGAGGTCTTCAGGAAGGTATTGATCGCATTGCTCCCTGATGCCCTCTGTGCCCTCGTGTCTTTGTGGCTCCTTGGTATAATGAGAGCCTAAGAGATTTTAAGAGGTTGCTCAGATGTCTAGAGCTGAATTGGTGATGAACATGGGATGAGGCTGTGAGAACACACCAATGAGGTGGCAGTGAAAGCAGCAGAAAGAAATTACTTTGCAACCTCCATTGTGTCCACTAGCTTTCAACCAGCTCAGTTATTCAGATTAGTCTGACAATTGATCAACTGACCACCCCTTTGGTGTGTCCTAAAACTGGTACTGATTTGGCTCTCTGCTGTGATTCATTTGCAAACTTTTTTGCAAATAAGGTGTCTAAGCTCTGCCTGAGTTGATTGCTGAATTTGATAACAGTAGTGGGAGGGGATTTCCATTTGCACCATCTGGTTCTTTTTTGGACTGTTTGTCCTGCTCACCCTCACAGATGTTGACAGGAACCTGAGAGCTGTGAAGCCAACCACTTGGTCCTTGGTCCCTTGTGGCTAGTAAAATCATGCCACAAAGTGATAAGTGGCTCTTGGAGACAGATTATTAATGTGTTTCTCAGACAGGGCTGTTTTCCCAGCTCCCTTAAGGAGGTTGTTATTAGACCTTTGCTAAAGAAACCCTCCTTAGATAAAAAGGAGCTGGCCAATTACTGCTCAGTGTCCAATCTGCATTTTCTAGGAAAGGTAATTGAGCAAGCAGTGGTTGAGCAGCTCCAGATTTTCCTGCCCTGGACCCTTTTCAATCCAGCTTCAGGCCTGGCTTTGTGACCAAGACAACGCTGGTCACTTTGGTTGATGATTTCCATTTACATCTGGATAAAGGCATGTCAGCTCTGTTGATCTTTCTGGATCTCTCTGTGACCTTCAATGCAGTTGACCATTTGGACCTGATCAACCACCTTGCCTCCCTGGGAGTAAGGGGCACTACCTTTGATTGTTTCTTCTTGTTCCTCCAGGGACTCTCTCAGAGGGTTGCTGTTGGAGTGGTCTTCCCAATGAGACCTGAATTGTTCTACTAGAGATCTATATGTAACCTTTGACTTTGCTCATCTGAAAAAGACAGAGCCCGGGCAACAGCCTTGCACTTCAGTACCATGAGTTTGATTCATGGGGCCCGATTGATCCATCACCTTTTCCAATTTCAAAATAGTTTACATGAAAATAAAACCACACTAAACCAAACAAACACAAAATGTTCAGTGGGACTCCCCAAAAACTCCAAAGGTAATAGATAAATACAGGGGTCTTTTCGTAGAAAAACAGCTGCAGGAGCTCATTAGCATATGGTATGCTAATGAGCTATTAGGCTATTAGCATATGCCACGCCCCCTGACATCACCGGAAGTGATGTCAGAAGGGAAAGCAAAATGGAGGGAGGCATCTTCAAAAGCCTCCCTTCCCTTCCCCAGCTGGTCTGGGTGGGGGAGCTAAGAGAGAAGGGGTTTAAAGTTTAAACTCCTTCTCATGAGAGTTGGGCCACAGAAGGAGGAAAGAGGGAAGGAAAGAAAGAGAGTAGAGAGAAGGAAAGAAGGAAGGAAAGAGGGAAAGAAAGAGAAGGAAAGAGGAGGGAAAGAAATAGAGGGAAGAAGGAGGGAAACAGGGAAAGGAGGAAAAAAGAAGAGAAGAAGGTGGAAGAAAGAAAGAAAGAAAGAAAGAAAGAAAGAAAGAAAGAAAGAAAGAAAGAAAGAAAGAAAGAAAGAAAGAAAGAAAGAAAGAAGAGAAGAAGGAGGGAAAGAGGAAAAAGAGAGAAGGAAAGGAGGGGATGAAAGAAATGTGGCGGCAATTTGGCCCCATTATATCCATTATATAGCTGCGGTGGCTCAAGTGGTTAAGACGCTAAACTGCAGGCTGTGGAAGGTCAGTAGTTCAGCAGTTCGAGACCCGAGAGTGCCGCATGATGGGGTGAGCTCCCATCTCTAGTTCAGCGTTCCGTGCGCCTTGGTGTTTAGTCATGCCAGCCACATGACCACGGAAACATCTTCAGACAGCGCTGGCTCTTCAGCTTTGAAACGGAGATGAGCACCGCAACCCTAGAGTCGGATTCGACTGGCTTTCGAGCAAGGGAACCTTTACCTTTACCTTTATATCCTATGGGCCATTGAAGTCAATGGTGAAAACATAGGGTATATTCTGGGAGCTGAAGGGGAGGGGGTTTGAGGGAGAGGCTCCAAACTCACAGAATAGCTGATGGAGCCTCTCCCCAAAATGCCTACCAAGTTTCAAGAACATTGGACCAGGGGGTCCAATTCTATGGGCCCCCGAATAGGTTGCCCCTATTCCCTTCATTGTTCTCTATGGTGAGAAAAAAAGTTACTTTTTTCCCACCATAGAGAACAAAGCACCCCAATCATCGGTGTGTTTTTCTGAGCGAAATAAGAAACTGTGTTCCTGATAGCATACTGGTGAGGTCCATCAGTGGCTATTAGCCACAGGGTATAGATGGGAACTCTCAGTCTAGGGCAGGTGATGCACTCTATCCTTGGTGCTGGAGGGGGCAGCAATGGGAGGGCTTCTGGTGCCCTGGCCCTGGGACACCAGGACGCCGGCTGAGGGTGGGGCTTGGCTCCTGAGCTCCCGGAGCTATGCTCCGGTGTGCTCCCCCCAAAAAAAAGACCCCTGGATAAATATATATTTTAGCATTCTGTTCATATTAATTGCCTAAGGTCTCACAAAATAAATGGGGTTTGCAACCTCACCAGGATGCTATCAGGAACACAGTTTCTTATTTCGCTCAGAAAAACACACCTATGATTGGGGTGCTTATGATGAAAGCTAAGATCCTACTGCCCAATAATTTAAGCTCATATAGGAAAGGTGTGAGGAGTAAGGCATGGAGGTTCCCTGGTATGCAGAGAGAATTGACTTTTAAGGTATGGCATCTGCAGACCATGAAGAACTTTAATAGTAAGCAGAAGTACCTCAAATGGACTCAGAACCTCAAGAGATATTTAGTAGATCTGCTACAAACTAGTTCTTGATGTTGTCACTGACTACTGCAGTTCAGTCAGCATAGGACTGCCCTTGAAGAAGATTGAGAACCCACTGCAAAATCCTGTCATTCATCTTGTAATTAGTGATCAGTCTTGAACTTTACAAGTATGGATCAGCATGTAACATCCTACACATTGATGGCTAAGTAGTAGTAGTGCAAATAATAGTAACATAAAGGTATGAAGTGCAACATGTCATATAGGTCATAAAGGTATGGAGTGCAACAGGTGCAGCGGATAAAAAAGGCATTCTTGGCTGCCAGTGCTACCTGCTGCTGTCCAGGAGGTGATGCTACTATGCAGCCCTAAACAGGGCCTAATCAGTGTGGAGCCAGGGTACTTGAAAGATCACCTTTTCCCATGTTGTCGAGCCCAATTATCTTCTTTTTCTCCAGCCCTGCTCTCTGCACCCCCATCTGCAGAAGTAGTGGCCAGAGACAAGTCTTTTTGGCACTAGTGCCTAGTCATTGGAATACCCTCCTTCTTGATGCTTGCCTGGAGCCTACCTTACTTTAGGCACTGTGCTTTTTAACAAAGCAGATTCTTTTTAGTTGTTTTTTTTTATGGTCTGTTAATCCTGTTCTGGTAATATCATTTTAGAGGGGTCTAATTGTTGCCTTTGCTTTTATGCCCTGGTTTCTGTAACTGGCTTGACTTGGCTTGTTTTTTATTGGCATTTCTATTGGCCTGTTCTTATTGACTTATTCTACTGGGTTGGCTTTTTATTTGATTTGTTTCACTGAACTGTTTCACTGAGGTTTCATTTTATTGTTGTGTGTCACCTCAACCAAATGGCATACACATTTACAAAATAAATAAATAGTCAATGTATTGATGCCACTCACTCTGTGAACTCTGGATGATCATGTAGCCCTGTGAAACACAGGCCACTTCCCTTGGCACACTGAGCACTGTAGAAACTAGCAGTAAAACTAACAAGATCCACTCAGGCTTTGCATTCTTTAAACGTTCTCCCTTCATATAATTATGCTTGTACAGCTGAAATGTGGCTAAGATCCTGTCTGGTGAGAAACTGTCCGTTGCATCAACAGTTTCTCAGTTCATCAACATCTCTGGATGGTATTCTTTTGTTCTTTTATTTGCTTGCTTGCTTAGTTCATTTACACCACATTTTTCTCCCCAGTGGGGACCCAAAATAGCTTACAGCATTCTGCCCTTCTCCATCTTATACTCACAACCTGTGTGGTAGGTTAGGCTGTGTGACTGGCCCAAGACCACCCAGCAAGCTTCCATGGCAGAGATCCTAGCCCAGCACTCTAACCACAAAACAATGCTGTCTGTCACCATACTGGAGCCTACTGATTATAGGGAGCATAGATTTAGCACAGTTCTACCTTGATTCCTCCATTTTGTGGCTAAGAACATTGAGGAGTCCCCTGCAGTGTAGGATCCTATCTTTCTCACTCTGTGAAAGTAATTTCAGAATCCCCAGGCTATGTGGGAGGGTTTCATAGCATGGCAGCAGCATCCTTCCTGGAAACTGCTGACCTGAGAAGGTGCTGCCATATATGCTCCTACCAGTTTGCCCGGTGTGTCTGATGTTGCATTTATGGCATGGGAAAGAGCTGCCCTGTGATGGTAACGCAAAGGTAATGTGGGGCTCTATGAGTGAAGGCGATATGGCAGTTTCCTGCAATACTTGAACAAGGATTCTGACATCCAGAGCTGTGCATTCTTTAAAGAAGCTTTGAGAGACACACAGCTTTTGAAATGTCAGGCATCCAAAGTGAGACACATGGTAGGGTAATGTTTTCCTTTCGATTGTCAGACAACCTGAAGTGCCACTGACTATTCATACACCCCCTCCTTGTTTTCTGACTTCATTCCCCCCTAATAGCTTGGGGGAGGGTGGGAGAAAACAAGGCAGGACTCATCCCTTTGACACCCAGAACAATCTCCTTTTCTTTCTGCTTCGTGACTCTGCAGTTTTGATGTAAATAAAACACCATACTAAGCAATGAAATGATACCACAGTAGAGGTAGGAGGTAGCTAAATCTATGCCAGAAATGAGGACACTCTTTGTCTATCTCCTAACAAGCAGCAATTGAAAGTGATCTGAATCTGGAGGCTACAAGGCTGCCTTGGGCAAAGTATGCTGTTTTTGTTAGTAGGTCATGGAGCTGCTACATAGGAATTGCCTTCCTGGGCCAGACCAAAGGCCTGAATGGCTCCAATATACCATCTCCAACCTACAATGTTACAATGTAGCACGAGAAACCAGCAGCTTCTGCTGTCTTTTGATGAAAACAGTATCTTCCTCCATCTCTAACAGACATCTACCAGATTCATAAGAAGTAAAACACCTTAAGAAGCAGGAGTTTTCTCCCACCTTTTTTCTGAGAAAATAATTTTAATTAAAAAAAAAGAAAACGGAGTTTTCTTAGATGCCAGGCTCTAGGCAGGACTAGGGACCCCTAGGAATTACAGCTTATCTTCAGACTACAGAGATTCCCCTGAAGAAAATGGATGCATTGGAGGGTGGACTCTGTATGGCATTGTACCCCACTCAGGTCTCGGTCTTCCCCAGGCTCCTCCCCCAAATCTCCAGGAGTTTCCTAACCTGGATCTGGCAACCTTATGCCTCCCCATCCCCTGTCAGCGGCCAGGGAGGACCTGGCAATCCTGTGCCCCAACTCTTCAGCCACCCTTAATAGTGTTGGAATAAGTGCTCCTGTGCTTTGCTGGAATTTGATACAAAATTAATGCATTTTTTGCTGAATTTATAATGTAGGTTTTCTGAAGTGCTGAAATTCCTTAAAGGGCATTGGGGGGGGGGGTATCCTGCCAGTCAGATTTATGTTGCACAGTCCATTGCAAGGAATCAATCTTCAGCTATAACCTAGTGGGGACTGTGAAGGTAACAGAAATGACAGATTGTACCTGGGAGTGGCTCTGGAAGTCTGAAAGCCACACAACTCAGCAGGGGCTCCAGTACCAAGGAGTGGGTCCTCTCACATCCTGCTGCTGCTGCCATTACTCTGTGTAAAGCCCCTACTGACTTATGGAAGCCGCATTGGGATATTAAGAGCAAACCTGTTTCGTAAGAAACTTGGCTAGTTACTGTATTCCCACCCTCCTTTCCTCACCTGTGGAATGTGATGAAACAATTCCATGATCCAAACTTCAGCTTGCTGTGATGTCCAAACGCAGACAATGCCTTGGGCAGTTTAGATCTTGTTTTCTCTCTACAAATTGGGTTTCTAAACCACAGCTTAATCCTGGTTCAGGATTCAAGTTTTTTGTGTCGAAGAGACAAAGTCCAACTTGCACAGGAGGAGCCTTCATTCAGAAGGCATGGGAAACTGGAGTCCAATTCAAGGCTTCCAAGCTTGTACAGGAAAGGAGGAGGGAGGGAGTGTGTAAGCCTGGCAACCCATCAAAAGCAAACCGATATTTGTTTGTGACATCTGAATGCAGCCAGCAAGTCAAATCATTGGTCCATCTACTTTGACTGGTAGGAGTTTACAAGGTCTTGGAGAGAAGCCGTTCCTAACTCAGGGGCCTACCTAGCATATTTGACACCCAGGGCGGATCACTTTTTAACACTCCCCCATACATTTTTTTTAAAAATTGAACTGTGCAGTGCCTCCATTTCTGCCCACATCAGCCAGGCATAAACAAATCTAGCCACCATTATTAGATTTAAAAGAACCTGCTGAAGCTCCCTCAGAAATGTAGCTGTATAATTAAGCAAAAATAATTCTGGAATCATAAGAATTTCTCTACTAATACCGAAACTGATCAGTTCAAGACCAGTAATTGTAGCAGTCTTATTTGCAAGCTGGAAATAGTGTATTCTTTATGCACAATTTTGGGTGGTTTTTCTTAAAAACAGGTTTCTACTTTCTTCCTTCAAAGACAGTCAGAATATTCACCTACTCACAGTTTTGGAGCAAATCACAGAAGATGCTACCACTTTGGCACCAGGACACTTGCAATCTGCCAGCACAAGCAGCGTGGAGGTGGAGTGGAGCTCAGAGAACTGCTGTGTTCTCTGCCTGGAACTGAAATCAAACCCCTTTAGAGACAGAACTCCACTCCATTTTGGATTCTGATGCACAGAAGATAGCCGGTGGGGGGGAGAGAGATAGGACAGGGCAGAGTTGTTAGGACAAGGGTCCCCAACGCATACCCGCTAGCACTTTTCCTGGTGCCCACCAAGTGTTTTTAGAAAGTAGGTGGAGCCAGGTGGGACTTTTGCCCAGCAAGGCTTCTGATTGGCCTCCTCACCTCCCAAGAGAAGGAGCAGAAACTGAAGAGCAAGGGTAGGCAATGTATTGAGCACCAAGAGAGCTATAGCGATCACGACTCACAGAGCTGTAACTTCCATATTCCAGGTGATGCCAGGGCAGCCGGCTGCTACACTGTGTCACCCTGTCCTTTCTCATAACCATTTCAGTTTTGGGGGCACCCTGTATGTTCAAGTCTATGGCATTGCCATGGATATCCCTATGGCCCCAGAGTGTGCAAACATATTTATGACATATGTAGAACTCAGTGCTCATCCCCAAGCATTTACAGTTAAAAGGATCAAGTAACAGGTGATGTGAAAGACCTCTGCCTGGGATCCTGGAGAGACACTGTCATTCTGAGTAGACAGTACTGACCTTGATTCAGTATAAGGCAGTGTCATGTGTCCCCAAAAGATGCTTTAGCCCTCAGAAGATCTTGGATTTTGAACTGGAAGCTCAGATCTTGGAAGCTAAGCAGGGTCAGCCCTGGTTAGTAACTAGATGGGAGATCGCCAAGAAAGAAATCCAGGGTTGCTGCACAGAGGAACGCAATGACAAACCACTTCTGTTCATCTCTTGCCTTGCAAACCCTACAGGATTGCCATAAGTCAGCTGCAACTCGACAGCACTTTCTATCACTGAAGGCTACCAACATGTATTGCTGCATAACATGTAACACAGCCTCTGATACACTGTTATCTGTTTACTGCTTGATGTACTCAATAACATGCTTCAGGCTCCCCTTTAGAATAGCCCACACAAGTCACTGCCTGCAGTGATACTCCTGTGGGTTTTATACCAAATATTCCTAAAGCTCTAGTAGTTACAAGGGTCATTTCGTAGGAAAAGAGGTGCAGGAGCTCATTAGCATAACCCATTAGCATAACTTATTTGCATATGCCACACCCCCTGACATCACCAGAAGTGAGTCAGAAGGCAACACCCATCGCTTAGGCTCCACCCCAAAAATCTCCAGGTATTTCCCAACTCAGAGCTGGCGAGCCAGCTTTACACTTTTTGACTAAAGTCACTTTAGGTTTCCTTTGCTCTTGCAGGAAAGCTACCTTACAGCCATGAAAATACTATAGATCAAGATAGTATGGCAGAGCAGCAGTTGGATATGGGCTCTAATAGGGGTTCCTGTATGTACCCGCGTTGCCACATTCTGGATCAATTGAAGTTTCTGGGTCAGCCTCAAGGGTAGCCCTAGGTAGAGTGAGTTACAATAATCTTGTCTGTAGGTAACCATTGCATGGATCACTGTGACTAGGTCAGGGCAAGCTAGGAAGGGTGCTCATTGCCAGACTTGGTGTAAGTAGAAAAATGCTAGCCTGGTACATTTGTAATCTGGGCCTCTATTGAAACAGAGGTGTCCAGAATCACATCCAGACTCTTCATCGTTGATACTGGTGTTAAAGCAACATTGTCCAGAGTTGGGAGTTGGATACCCAATCCCAAGACTCCCTTCCCCAGGCACAGGACCTCCATCTTTGATAGATTTAATTTCATTACTGAGTTTAATTTCACTACTGATTTAATTTCACTACTGAGTTTCATTACAAGTGCAGTTCTAGGATTTAGAGTCAGTGTGGTCTAGTGTTCAGAGCAGCAGACTCGGGGGACCTGGGTTCAGCTCTTTCCTCTGTTGTGAAACTTGCTGAGAGACCATAGCTTGGTTACTCTCAGCCAAGAAGCCTATCTTACAAGGTTGGTGTGAGGGCAACACAGAAGGGGGAATCACATAGACTCCTTAGACACAAGGCAGGATCAAAATGCACCAGCTAGATTATTACTCAGCTGTTTTGGTGGGAGAGAATGACTGAGAAGAAGGCAGGAGCCCTTCCTTCCCCTGTGGTGATGTTCTGATCTCTAACAGGCTCTCCTTTATCATTGAACAGCCATTCCCCACAGCTGCTGTGTAGTGGCATGGAAACAGAGCTGGGTCTGGGGAAGGGGGACCCAACTTTTGAACACCAGCACATCTAATTTGGCCCTCATGAATCTGGCACAGTCTACATGTGAAGTCGTACTTTACCACTGAGTTATTGCCCCTTGCACCAAGCAAGAGGATAATAAGCATTAGCAATCTGGTAGCAAAAGGGTGGCATTCTCTTCCTCTTATTTCCTGCAGATGATTTTGTACAGCATCGACATTTCAAACTCTAGTTACTATTTCCCCCCTATGTTTCCCCCCTAAATAGGTGTTAAAATCCTCACTTTTTGTTTGTTTTCCTGAAAGACGCTCCCCAATTTCATCATAATGACTAGCATTAAAACGTAATTACCTAGCTGCTTGCATTAAATGTTTCCACACTTTAGTCTCCCAATGAAAAAAAGTTATGTCAGTGATCAATTACACCATAAATGCCCCAGTAAGCAGGGTAATAAAGGGCATTTATGAAGATCCAGCCTGTGTAATAGGAGAATTAATCAGTTTTTAAAAAATCTGTATTGACTGAGGAGCCACCTTGGTTCATGTCACACAGAAAAATAAAAAGGACCTTTCTGCAGAAGAAATGCACACTCGCCTTGGAAGGCATTGTTCCTCTACAGAGTCCACTTACTTGGTTCAAGGTTTCTAGGGCTCCTGTGCGTAGCCATTTTAGGGAATGAGAAGACTGTTTTCTAGTCACCCTATCTTCTCCAGGTACCTGAATCTAGTTGTTACTCAGGAACAAAAATTGAAACACTATCAAAATCATGAGGGCAATACAGTCTCAAAACGGTAGTGATATTTGTTGTTCTTTTCCGGGAACCTTGGGAAGGGAGGGATGTGTAAGAGCCCTCTCAGCACTCTCACCAAATTATAGTTTCTGGATTCTAAGCCAAGACTTTTCAAGTGGTTGTAAAATAAGTTTGTAATACAGTTATTCCCTCAGTTTAGGCAGGTACCAGTTTGTGCTTGGCTGAGATTCCAAGAAAACCCTACTCCTTTTCTGAGGAGATGAGCAGTTAATATGTGACAGAAAGTGTATGGTTATGTTATGTTAAGGTACAGATATAGAATGGGAGGGACTTGGCTTGACAGCAGCACATGTGAAAGGGATCTAGGTGTTATGGTTGATCACAAGCTAAACATGAGCCTGCAGTGTGATGCGGCTGTGAAGAAAGCTAATGCAATCTTAGGATGCATTAGTAGAGGCATTGTGTCCAGATCACGGGAGGTGGTAGTTCCGCTGTATTCTGCTATGGTCAGGCCCCACCTGGAGTACTGTGTCCAGTTTTGCGCACCACATTTTCGGAAGGATGTTGACAAACTTGAGCGGGTCCAGAGGAGGGCAACCAGGATGGTGAGAGGGTTGGAGTCCAAGTCTTATGAGGAAAGGCTGAGGGAGTTGGGTATGTTTAGCCTGGGAAAGAGAAGGTTTAGAGGGGACATGATTGCAGTCTTCAAGTATTTGAAGGGCTGTCATGTAGAAGATGGAGCAGATCTATTCTCTCTTGCTCCGGATTGCAAGACTAGATCTAATGGGTGGAAATTACAAGGGAGTCGTTACCAGCTTAATATCAGGAGAAACTTCCTGACTGTAAGAGTGGTTGAGCAGTGGAACAGACTGCCTCGGGAGGTGGTGGATGCTCCTTCTCTGGACGTTTTCAAGAGGAGACTGGACAACCATCTTTTGGGTATGTTGTAGGTATGTAGGGGTTTCGGCTGTGTTCTTGCAGAGTGCAGGGGGTTGAACTAGATGGCCTGCAAGGTCCCTTCCAACTCTAACATTCTATGATTCTATGATTCTATGTTTGGCCACAGAAATAAATGTACCAAAGCACATTCCATGTTTTTTGTATTGCTCCTAAGCAAGAATGTAGTTTGTGCTATTGTTAAAGACTTCCTGTAGGCATCCTCTGTCTTTCCAGAGCCTGGAAAAAAAGAATGCTAGTCTTGCTGGACAGCAGGCAGGAGCACAGCTGGAGAGGGGATTTGACTCTTCCACACATGTATGGTTTTGCCAGTTGAAAACGGTGCCCCCTTCTGTTTGGAAAGAAAAAAATGGGCACCCTTCCATTTCTTTTCAAGAGGGGGTATGTAATTTCTATTGGTGAAGTGATGTGAGGGCCACAGGTTTCTGTAGAAGTGTATGCGGAGCAGCTGTTTTGCATGAAGAGCAGAAATTTCTACTCATCATGAACTGCCACGAACTCTCCCAAAATTCATGGAAGTTCATGGTAGTTTTTCAGTTCATGAACTTCAAGTCGTGATGAACTTTGTCAGCTGGTTCATGCCCACCCCTAACTGCAAATAGATACAAAGCTAAAAGCAGGGGAGCTGCTTGCCTATTACCACCAGTGATGATCTGAAATCCACCCACAGTCCGGGTGGCATCAGGAAGGATTCTGAGCTAAATGGGGATTGTTTGCATTGATGATATTCCATTTCTGAATTATCATTAAACTAGTGCATTTTGTTGATTTATAAAAGGGCGAGTACTATATAAAGATGACTGAAATATCAACACTTCCATCCTTCTTACTGAGAACAAGCCATTCCCAGGGAAATTAGAATAGAGAGAGGAATTTAACCCCCTGCTTCTATTTTATTGAAATTCTTTAATTAGTCATTTCATGGTTATAAGAGCGTGGCAAAATTGAAGATTGTTAGCAGTTACAATAGACTGCAGTCACATAAATGTCAGAGGTTATTTTTTAACTTGGGACTCTGTTTTCCCCCATGTACTTCCCTGTGAGCAAAGAGCTGGTAGTTCAAGAGCCTTTGATAATGCTACTGCCATGTTCCCCTTCTGGTAATTTAAATCACTGATGGCACTGTAACAATGCTTCTCTTTGAGCCGCCCCAGGAGTACAAGTAAACTGGATGCCCCTTTGAATGTGCCATGGTAACAGGAAAATTTTCATTGCATAATTTCAGGTGTGAAGTGTTAACACTGTTGATCGAAAACAGTATTTTAAACTAAACCACTGAACCAATGGTCTGTTTCCTATTTTTATTTCTGATTTCCATGTTTTTTTGCAGCTGTGTATGATGGTGCTTCTGACATTATACCATCTGCCTATCTTTGCTTAGAATCTGTATGAATTTTTCATTAAAGCAGAAGAGGCTGCTCTGTGGGGATCAGAATGACTGTGGCTAGGTCCATACATTCTACTGTCATTTGTTTTAGGGCCTGACTACCAGTTATATTTCAGTGAGCACATCTTTGGGTGAAGAGGCATGTTCAGAAAACCTGTGCTTCCCAAGTACATGGGGAATGATTCACATTTGGCATCATGGCATACAGAGAGGGGGGGCTTGGTCCTTCCTATCACCCACCACCTCCCTGTGCCATTTTCCTGACTTGAAATGACTCTGGGGGGTGCTATTTGCCCCATTGTGTAAATGTAACATGAAGTTCATTGGTACATGTACAATGTCATTTGAGCAAATAGCACCCCCTCATGCTCACTAACTAGCAAAATGGGCAATCATTGCTGAACTTCCATAATGGCTGCTCAGAAATGCATTCATTCAAATGTCAGGGGGGGACTGGACCAGTACATTCCAGACTACCCAGTTATACTGTGAATGTGTGCTTCACAGGCATGTCTTTCTTTTGGATGAAGATGAGGCAAAATAGTTGTGATTATGGACAGTGGTGGAACTAGGACACTTAGAGTCCAGAGTTAATGGTCTTATGGGGACCCTTCCCCCTTTTAGATGTCAAATGGGAAGCTACACTGACCTGCCTGGTAAAAGTGATTAGATATAATGGAAATCCCCACTTTTTATTAGCGTCAATACAGTTCTTTCTGGAGGTAAAATTAAGATACCTGTTAATGACACAGCAGATCAAGCCTGTTACATGTACTACTTGAGACTAAGACAATACAACACAGAATTTGAGAACAGGACAGCTCCTCTTCACCATGGGCTAAAGAAGATTTGCCCTTGGCCCTACTGTGGATGTAAAATGCAGGCCATTTTTAATGAGACCAACCATTTTCTCACATTGGATTGGGCAGCAGCCAAGGTTCGTCTGTCTCAGATTCAGCCAGTCCAAAAGGAAACCTCTAGGCTTTGGAGTCTTGTGAGCAAAAATTCTACTTTGTGAGCTATGGGCATTAAAGTTGTGAGCGAGTGATTTGACTACTGCATAAATTAGTGCTCTGGAGCCATCCTTCCTGAGCTAAGACAAAAATGTGTGAGCCAGAGGCTAAAAAATGTGAGCTGGCTCACACTAACTCCGCTTAGAGGGAACATTGCTCTAGGGTGCAGCCAAAGATCCGAAGCAATAAATTTGGAGAGACTAGCTCCCCCTCCATGGTTTTAGAAACCCAAGGAAAGCAGAGATCTGAGGATAAATGTTTGCTGACTTAGAAATAGTAAAGGGGTCCCTTGATGGATCATTTCCACAAGATAAGAAGTCAACAACCTAGATTTCTTTTTAAAAGATCTTGTTGCTTTTCTATTTAATTATATAGAACACTACAACCTACTCACTTTGGATATGGAATTTCAGCAACAAGATGTCACATTTACTCTGCAATTAGTGCTGAAAGAATTAATCAATTAATCTCTGTGATTAATATATTAAAGTCATGAATTGTACATCGAGCATGTAGATTTTTAATTGGGCCTGTAGTCAGCACTATTCTAAACCATTTAAATGCCACACCTGGTTTAAACAATGAGGATTAACAAACAATTAATTGTTTGTCAGTTATTTGGGACCTTTCTGCATAACGAATCTGTTACACATTAAAGGTAAATTTGTTTTCCATGTTCGGTGCATACAGCATGTTCTTTCCCCCCCCAGACAGGTGGAAAATTTGTTGCTGGAATGGCATGAGTGAGCATGATCTACATGTTTATGCACTTTGAAGAAACCAATTACAATTAGAAATTTAAGCATGGGTTTTTATTTTTATTTTTCTCATTTTAGCTGCATTGTATCCACTCATATTATCATTTACTTTAGTTGAAGCTGATGAAGAAAAATAGACTTCCTGCAGACCAAGTGAAACACAAGTCATTGACATCCTAACAATGCCCCACCCTAAGCAGAGTTATACCCTTCTAAACCTATGGACTAATAGATCCAGAAGGGTGCAACTCTGCTTAGGAACAGTCTTTTCTCTCTTTCACACTGATATGAGTAACAATTTTTGTCTCAAGAACGACAGTTCCATAAAAAAAATTACCATTCATGAAAAAGGGCAACGATATTTAAATCCCAAAAGCGTATAGTTTCTACTACTTGTGTTATCTTTGATAATAATGTCAAAATGGACATCAGGACAATCCTAAATGGAGTTACAGCCTTTCTAAGTCCATTGAAGTCAATGATGCAGTTTAGGATTGCATTTAGAATTGTCAACTTACTCTTTCCAAACCACTTCACTAGTACAGAGATATCATTACACCAAGAGGGATAGGAAGGTGATTGATTGTATTTGGGGAAGCAGTCACATTTGAACTGGGAGGATTGCCCTGCCCAAATATCCATCTCCCTATAAGAATAGCAGTAAGGAAAAGTTTCTCTCCCCACAGTGCTTGGGATCTTTATGGCATCAACAGCCAGTAAATCCATTCAACTGCTGTTCTATCTGCCTTGTTTGCTTGGCTGAAAATTCTGAGGATGAAATAGCAAGTTGTGCCATGCTGTGTTCCTCTCACCTTTGGATGAGCATTTGGCTTGTATAACTAGGAACATACCATGTTTCCCATAGGCCAGAGGTTCTTAGCCTTTGATATCTTACATCCCACCAATCACTCTTATCAAAGAACCTGGATCCCCCATGACAGAAACAAAAAGCCCCCCTTTCTAAAGAAATATATTTATATGTTTACAGGCATTTTGTTATTACATTTATCATTTAGGTAAGTTTTAAGGCAATGAAAAATGGTGTATTTGCAAGTGGTCATGGGCATTGAAGCAGAGTGAGTTCCTAGTAATTTTTATGAAAACCGTACATCCCGCCTAGTCTACTTCTGCATCCCACTAGCAGTACATGTACCACTAGTTGAGAACCACTGCTCTATACAACATATAAAATGTGATTATGTGAGTGTCACAGTCACTTATTGGATATTAGTGAAATGATATAACTCCTCTGTCTAGTATCGTCATTTTCAATTTATTATTCAGTGCAATAGAACTATGAGATTTATTAACTACTGTATCCACCTTTACTCATGAGTAACAATAACAGTGAAAAAATATATATAATGCATTTTAAGTGTTGCATTACTTCACATACATTAATAATCTTTACAAAAGCCTGATAAGGTGGCTCTGTGTTTATTCCCAAATTAAACAGGGAAGAAGAAGAGATTGGATTTATACCCCGCCCTTCACTGCCCAAAGGCGTCTCAGAGCGGCTTACAAACTCCTTTCCCTTCCCCTCCACACAACAGACACCCTGTGAGGTAGGTGGGGCTGAGAGAACTCTAACACAAACCGTCCTTGAGAGAACAGCTGTGCCAGAGCTTGTGACTGACCCAAGGTCACATCAGCAGGTGCAAGTGGAGGAGTGGGGAATCAAACCCAGTTCTCCCAGATAAGAGTCCACGCACTTAACCACTACACCAAACTGGATCTGGGTCTGGGTGATAATGGATGAATTAGGGGCACCAAGTGGGTTATCAATGGCTGGACTGGAACTGGGAACTTCCTGCCACACACACTCAGCCATTCTACTGCATCAACACTTGTAGGCTGTGATATCTGGAATCAAACTATATAGCAATGGAAAATTAATCACAGGTGATCCAATCAGATACCACGTGCAAAGAAGTGGACTGTTTGTTTGGGTCCTTATTAAGTCAGCAGAAAATAGTTGTTCTGGATAGTTTCTTTCTTCCTATGTTAAAGGCTTGATATTTTCTTTCCTTGCTAGTGTTGTGCCTTCACAAGTGTGATGTGGTCCTTTTCGAGGATCATTTCTCCAAAAGGTGTATGGCTGCAGGGTAGATTCCAGGCATCGTTAAGCAGTCACTTGCCATTGCACTTGTACATATACATATATTTACAGAGGGCAATAGCTCCAAGGCATCTGCAGCTTGGATTGATGGAACTGTTGGGTTGGAAGATAAGCTGTCTTGTCTTCTTTCCTTCTCTGTTTCACGCAGGAACACGTTTTCTGTACGGTGGGTTTGTAGGTTATATAGAAGGCCAAAACAAACAAACAACCCCCAAATTGAACTTCTTTTGCTCCTTTCTAACCAAAGCAGCCTTGGTTGTGGTAATTATATCTCCCAGTTCTCTTATAGCTAGGGACTGTTTCTGTCTCTCTCTTCCTCTAATATTTGATTGTAGTCATGCAAAGCCATGCAGCATCATTTTAAAAGATGGGAAGGACATTCCCTTTGAAGTCTTTTGCCTTGCCAGCTGAATGGCAAAATGCTTAAGGCTGTGATCACAATGGACATTGAGTGATAAAACTTCCTCACCTTCAGCAGATTCTCTTGGCTGATGTCACAGCAGCTGAGGTGTGGTTCCTTCTGTTCAAATGGATTTGAAATAAGGAAGTATTCAAAATCTCCTCATCAAAATATCTCAACTTTGGAGCTTCAGACAATGCCAACTTGTCCCCCTCCACACACATACACAGAGGCACTGATGCACTAGGAAAGTTTTTATTCTGATTCCATTACTTCCATATTACTAACAGGCATGTACATATTAATGAAACACTGCAAACCCCCCCCCAAAAAAAATGGGATTCTAGGTTCGGTTGTATTGTGATTCACCCCCGCCCAGTGTGCAGGAATTCATGTGTGCATCAGTACAGCGCCATACAGAAAGAAACTCAACGTAATCAGATATATGATTGTATTAAAATTGCCCTTTTTCGATGCTTGATCAATGCCCATTTGTGCATTCCTAACATATAGGGGAACTGTTTGTAGAATTAGACAGCTTGGAAGCTTGAGCTAGTATAGAAAGTTTCTGCTTGTTTATTAAATGTTGTATGTTTGCTTAACTCATATTACTCAGCTCTATATTCACTTCCTGTTTGATTATGGGCACAGTTTAAGTTATGTTAGTTATAACCTTAAAGCCTTCATGGTTTTAAGATATGGAGCTTACACTTGGAAATATTGCTTCTGGAAGCAAGTTATGTCACTCACACAGGAAATGGTGAGCTACCCATTTTGCTTGTCCTATTTTCCAAGGCAGCCTTAAAAAAAAAAAAAAGAAACTTCTTGGAATCTACAGGCCTTAGCAGACACTGAGCTAACAGTTTGAAGGAATTCTCTGTTTCAGGTACTTCTTTTCAATTCCATTTAATAGAAACTAATACTGACTTTTTCTACAGCCCAGAGTGAGGACAAATTGCTTAGGGCAGTAAGCTCCTCCAATAGACCGCTTTCAGGTAGAGGGAAACTAGCATGATGACCAGTCAGTTTTGTTTGCTTCCTGTTTGGAGACGATGTACTGAGACAGATGGCCTTCTATCCGATTGGTGATCAGTGCTCTGAACCAAAAACAACCAGTTCTCTGTATGCCTAGATAAAAGCTTGCTATGTAAACACATGGGCAGTAATGAACCCATTTATCTTTTACAATTTATCTTGAAAATAAGATCATTTTCTTTGGAATGAGATACAGAATGGCCCCCTTTCCCCTGATGAAATACAAGTCTTTGTGTTTGCCTATTGCATGTAAAAACTCTTCTCCTCATCCATCTCAACTCCTAGGCTTTCTGTCTTACAAGTATATGGCAATATTTTTGTGATCTTAGCTTGAACCGTGGGATGACACATTCATAAAGCATAGGTCTTGTGCTCTTCTCACAGGCATAATATGATAATGTCCTGGTCATATCTTCTTTAACCGTATGATAAGACTTGTTTATACAGCTGTAACTGTGTGCTTTTCTCTCCTCATATACGCCATCACTCTAATTCCCCTAGCCTAGAAAGCCACACAGATATCTTAGCAATATTGTGGTCTGCTGTGATCGTGCTCTGGCAAGTGGAGGTTGCTCCCCCTTTCTCCATGTTGTTATAGCCATCACTGTAAACACCAAGTTAAGACATGAAGTATATGCTGGTTTTGATTAACTCTCAGTGACTGTGAAATTATGTTTACTTGGGGGGGACCCCAAAGCTTGGGCATCTTTTAGGAGTCTGAGAATTTTTGTTCCAATGAAATATCCAAAGGAAGTTGCTGGTTCTCACCCATAAACTCTATACACCCTGAGACCCAAAGTCCTGAAGGAAGTAGCTCAATATGAATGTGTGTCTCAACTTAGATCCTCTCAGAATGTTCTCATAAGTTGTCCTATTTTTCAAGTCTCTTAGATCTGCCACAGTTCAAGCACTGTGTTTCTTGGATCTGATGTCTGTTCTCTGGGCTAATCTCTCAGAGGAGGTCAGGCAGGCACCCTTCTTGACACAATTTCAGACATTGAAAAGTCCTTCTTCAAAAGGGTTGGGAGGGCAACTGATGCTTTGTGGCTGTGGGAGAACCTTTACTTGAGTTTTGTTCTGATAACATTTTAACTAGTTCCCCTGCCCCCTGTGTAGGTTTATACTTTCTTTTTAAAGCATCTTGTGTCACCAAGGATATTGGGAAATACAGAATCATAGAATCACAGAGTTGGAAGGGGCTATATAGGCCATCTAGTCCAACCCCCCACTCAATGCAGGATCAGCATCCCTGACAAGTGTTTGTCCAGCCACTGCTTAAAGACTTCCAGTGAGGGGGAGCTCACCACCTCCCTAGGCAGCTGATTCCACTGTTGCACAACTCTTACTGTAAAAAAGTTTTTCCTAATATCCAGGTGGTACCTTCCCACCTTTAATTTAAACCCATTATTGCAAGTCCTATCCTCTGCTGCCAACAGGAACAGCTCCCTGCCCTCCTCTAAGTGACAGCCCTTCAAATACTTAAAGAGGGCATAACTATTTAAAGTAGATAACTAAATTATGGGGGTGGGACTTATAGGGGGTGGTGGAGGGTTCCATAATTATATGTTATATGGGCTATTAAATGTCTTCTAGCTTATGCAAGCTACAAGGTAGGCTCCAATAGTACGTGGATAGAGAACTGCCAGAAGTACAAGCTGGGTTTCGAAGAGGTAGAGGAACTAGAGCTCAAATTGCCAACATTCGCTGGATTATGGAGAAAGCAAGAGAGTACCAGAAAAACATCTACTTCTGCTTCATTGACTATGCTAAAGCCTTTGATTGTGTGGATCACAATAAACTATGGCAGGTTCTTAAAGAGATGGGAGTACCAGACCACCTCACATGTCTCCTGAGAAACCTGTATAAGGGTCAGGAAGCAACAGTTAGAACCGGATATGGAACAACTGATTGGTTTAGCATAGGAAAAGGAGTATGACAAGGATGCATATTGTCACCTTGCTTATTTAATTTATATGCAGAGTACATCATGCAAAATGCTGGCCTGGATGAATCACAAACTGGAGTTAAGATTGCTGGGGAAAAGATCAATAACCTCAGATATGCAGACGATACCACTCTGATGGCAGAAAGTGAAGAGGATCTAAAGAGCCTCTTGCTCAGGATGAAAGAGGAGAGCACAAAAGTGGGCTTGAAACTCAACATCAAAAAAACTAAGATCATGGCATCTGGCCCCATCACTCCTTGGCAAATAGAAGGGGAAGTCGTGGAAGTAGTGACAGACTTCACGTTCCTGGGATCCCAGATCACTGCAGATGGTGACTGCAGCCATGAAATTAAAAGACGCCTGCTACTTGGGAGGAAAGCGATGGCAAACCTAAACAGCATGATAAAAAGCAGAGACATCACCCTGCCAACAAAAGTCCGCATGGTCAAAGCAATGGTATTCCCCGTAGTAATGTATGGCTGCGAGAGTTGGACTATAAGGAAGGCCGAGCGTTGAAGAATAGATTCTTTTGAACTGTGGTGCTGGAGAAGACTCTTGAGAGTCCCTTGGACTGCAAGGAGATCAAATCATTCAGTCCTAAAAGAAATCAACCCTGACTGTTCCCTGGAAGGCCTGATCCTGAAGTTGAAGCTCAAATACTTTGGCCACCAAATGAAAAGGGAGCATTCACTGGAGAAGACCCTGATGCTGGGAAAGATTGAAGGTCAAAGAAGAAGGGGACGGCAAAGGATGAGATGGTTAGACAGTGTCATCGATGCAATGAACATGAAATTGAGCAAACTTCAGCGGACAGCGGAAGACAGGTGGGCCTGACGTGATCTGGTCCATGGGATCGCGAAGAGTCGAACTCGACTGTGCGACTGAACAACAACAAAGCTTATGCAGGCCCTGAGAGGCTTGGGCCACATCTAGCTTTTGGTGTCCCTAGCTAAATAAAAATAAAAATAAAAATGAATACATGTTTAAATTTGCAGCTCTAAGGTGAGAGCATGTCAGATTCTAGTCCAATAGGGATGTAAATAACAAGTTTTGAAATTTAAGAAATGCAAAAAAAAAAAAAAAAGCGTCTCAATTTGAGCCCTTCTGGATAACAATGTCCAGGGCCAAATGGCCCTCCTGCTCCCTCCCCCCCCCAATTGGCCCTGAGCTTATGTGCCCACTGAGTGCTTTGGGTACTGTGTATGCTAAAAGTCTGTGTAATTGCATGTGTCCTACCTGTTGCATTTTGTTCTCCTAAAAGTTTGGCCGACCAAAGAACTAGGCCAATTATCCATGCTTCTACATAGAACTGAGGTAGGTTCTGAGTGAAACCTGCTAACAATAGATTTTGAGCTTGATCTTACTGGAAATGAGGGTTTTCGAGATTTTAATGCAAAATTGTTCCCTGTCCTAGAGTGGTTGGAAAGTACCTTAATTTTATTTCAGTTTTATGTAATGTCTTTCTATGGACAAAATAGCCTCAAGTTATTTTGAGGTTTTTTTAAAGAAATGCATTTTCTTTTCTGATTTCCCCCCCTTCTCCTACTGAGAGCTCTGTCATAGCAGAGGTCTCAGTTACTGAGGGGTTGCAGGTTTCAAGCAGCACAAATACAGAAATAGTTCAAATTAAAAGGTAAGACAGGGGAAAAAAACCTAAATTATCTCAGGCATTTAGTTGGGTGGGTAGGGACAAAAAAGGCACATTTTTTCCTACCTTAGTATGTCGAAGCAATTACAAGGTTATGCTGCTTCTGATTAAAAGTCCTGGATCCAATGGTCTGATTCATCCAAGGGCACAAGTCAAATGCTAAGAGAACTTTGGCTTGTGTGCTTCAACTCAGGCCCAAGGAAAACCAAGTTTGCCTGGAGCCTAAAGGGCAATCAAATATACTCCAGGTAACTTTTCAAGAAGAGAGCATTCCACCGCACTGAAAGACTCATACCAGGGAAGGGGACACCATTGTGTTGGAGTCTTCAAACTGTGATTGTATATAAAGCATTTCTTGCCTTTAATCCCACCCTGCTCACTCTCAGAGGGAACACTTCCTTAATTTAACAGAAATGAGGCAACTAAAAGCTGTTTCTCTCAAACTGTTTTACTGATATTCTTTAACCACTAACTCTTGAGCATACCCTTTACCCACAGAAAGCATACTACAGGACTCTCCAAGCAGAGCCAACAAAAGGGCCTCAAACTCATGGTCTGAATAGGGCTGTCCAGTCCACCACCAGTAAATTTGGTGAGGGGACAAAAGGGGAGGAGGGATGGCACTGGGTTTTGTTCACCGTGTGACAGAGACTATTGGATTGGATTGGCTATGGGCTTGATCCAACATATCTTCTCTTATCTTCTTATGTTTACTGTGTGCACTGCAACATCATTTCTGGCTGAAACCAAAAGTGACATTGTTGTGTTTTGGTGATGCTCATTTCATAGTGGGATTCCCAGAGCATCATTGAGATGTGGTGGTGTCACTTCCAGCTTTCAGCTGGCAACCCTATATCTGAAGTATCCTTTTGCTCTCCCCACCACCTTAATATCTAGCTTAACAGTTCTGGAAAACACCAAAGTTTGCACATTGTTTTGTTTTGTTTTGTTGGTCTTAATAAATGTTTTTTTTATTTGACTTTGAATCAATGTAGCACCCTGAAACTCCTCTTTGGATCAATGTATGTCTAGTCATATAGGCACTCTGAAGGCATTCTGATTGCTGAGTACCCATGCCATTGTTTCTATGCCTAGTCATCTCACCTTTGCTGGCTGATCATTCTTTCAGGCCTACAGAGAGTGTGGCTGAATTGTGGTTGCTAGGGAATGATATTCTATCACTCCTTCTACATTATACCATAGAGTAAAATTTCAGAATCTAAAAAGGAGATACCTGCTTGTTTCAACTGTGAAAGGTTCTTAATGCAAGAGAAAGTTTTCCATCTGCGCCTAGTTCATGCAAGAATGAAGCGGGTCACTCATGGTGAGTGGCTGCAGAGGGTTTTCAGAGGCCTGGTTAAGAGGAATCCCAGAATAAGCCATGCTATCTGTGATTAGAAAAGGTCAGCTGCATTTTCTGTCAGGGAGATAAATTTGTAGTAAAGGTCAGAATGATTAAGACATTTTCAGTCTGCCTTAGTCTGTCAGATACTCTTAGTCTTTATTGTACTAAATTTTTTATGAAATGCAATACCTGATTAGACAGTAAAAAATCCAACAATGGCCAAAACTCACCTCCTAGTTTTCTCTCTGGAAAGGATGCAATTACAGGATTTTAAAACAAACCCAAACCCAAATAACAAGTACTTGTAGTCTGCCTACTTATGCTAAAAAGGAATATTGTTAACCACTGAGTGACCGCTCCTTGCTGCCCTACTGCTCCATTGAGCATGTGAGCAAACAGAGGTGAAAGGTGTGGCATTCTTGTTCTTTATGTGAGTGCACTAGCAGCATGTGCACTGGCAGCATTTGCCTCCCCGCACTGATCCCATGAATTGGGGACCTGGATTTCCACTACAGAGCCAGCTTCTGATGACTCTATTGCCTTATTCTAGTTCAGGGACTCCTGGTCTTGCAGAGCTCACAATCTGCACATATTTGCAATTCACAGGATTCAGAACTGCAAAAATTACCTCATATTTTGAATGTAAGTGCTTTAGGGGGTCACGTGATGGCAGATATTTCTTGGGTTTTTATTTTGGTATAGCACAATGTGAACCTTCATAAACTGTTACTTTCAAATCCTGTAAATATTGATTCATTAGGGTTACGGTTACCATATTTAGAAAAGCAAAAAAGAGGACATATTTCCCGACTACTTCAGACAAGTGATCACTATGACAAATCTCATTTTAAATACCCCTAATATTTAAGCTGTGATAATTGCTACTAACTAGGAATATTCCTAACCTTTCAACCCCAAAAGAGGACATTTTCATCAGTTGTTTTTTGTTTTTGTGTTTTAAAAAGAGCCCAAAAGAGGATGGACACTGAAAAAGAAGGCATGTCCTCTAAAAAGAGTGCACCCTGGTAACCCTACTTAGGGTGTTTACATTCCTCCCTTGACAGAGTCAGGATCCATTAGGGCTGCCAGCTCTGGGTTGGGAAATACCTGGAGATTTTGGGGATGGAGGCTGGGCAGGGCAGGGTTTGGGGAGGGGAGGAACTTCATCAGGGTATAATGCCACAGAGTCTACCCTCCAGAGCAGCCTGTTGTCTCCAGGGGAACTGATTTTGGTTATCTGGATATCAGTTGTAATAGTGGGAGATCTCCAGGTGCCACCCGAAGGCTGGCAATCCAAGGGCCCATGGTGAATAACACCAATAAATAAAAACCCAAAAAGAATAATCTATTAAATCAGAGTAAGTAAAACAGATACGCCAGGGTCATTTTCAGCCCTCAAGCTGCAACAGAAGCCCTCTTAAATACAGCCTCACCGGTAGGTCTCAAGGACAGGTGCCTGCTCACTCCTTCCGGGAGACTATTCCCTGGTAGTGGAGCACCAATAAAAGGCCCAAACCTGAGTCATAACAGACCAGATCTTCAAGACGGAGAGGAAAGCCCAAAGACCCAGTTGTAATGGCTGAAATTTCCTTAACAGGCTCATATGAGGAGAGGTAGCACTTCAAATATGTGTGCCTCAGAACATGAAGGGCTTTAAAGAGCACCAGCACCTTAAAATTTAAACCACACATTTTCACCTGGCATCTAAAATTTAAAAGATTAGGTGGTCAGCAAATATTTCTCATGTTCAGTCAGTAACTGGAATATCTATAAGGTGATGGATGTTATTGTTACCTTCTGGTAACTTTCCTACAAAGGGCTGCCAACCTATTTGGGGCCTGGAGTTCTCCTGGAAGTACAAATGATCTCCAGACCACAGAGATCACTTTCCCTGGAGAAAATGGCTGCTTTGAGAGTGAACTCTATGTAGTGTGGCCAGCTCTGGGTTGGAAAATACCTGGACATTTTTTTTTTTTGGGGGGGGGAGAGCCTGAAGAGGGTGAGGTTTGGGAAGGGGAGGGACCTAAGCCGTGTAGAATGCCACAGAGGCCACCCTCCAAAGCAGCCATTTTCTCCAGAGGAACTGATCTCTATCTTCTGGGGGTCAGGTGCAATGCTGGCAGATCTGCAGGCCCCACCTGGAGGATAACAACCCCCCTAACTCTATGGCATTATGCCCCTGCTGAGGTCCCTCCCTTTCCCAACCCAGAGCTGGCATCCCTATTCCTATTACCATATTTTCCATTCTGATCATTTTTATTTTCACTTTGAGATAGCTCCTTACATAAGGAACTGCTCTGCTGAAAATCAACAGAAGAGTGGATCTTGTTTCCATCTGTAAAATGTATTTTCTTTTCAGCAGTCATTGTGGGTAAGTGCAAGGTACGTGTCTGTTAGAATGACAGCAAAAACAATAAGATGGCAGGAAAGAAATAACACATAAATTCATTACAATCAGGACCTCTACAGCCCCTGTCTACTGCACAGCTCCCTTGAGAAGGAAGCGAGAGATACCTGCAGCATCACAGAGCGAGCGATAAGAGCTAATGAAAGGAGAAAATGAGCTTCATAAATATGGAGCTCTGGGGCTGATGGGAAAGTCTCCAGGGACAATCAGTCCTTCACTCCTTAAAAGCAAAGAGTAAGGATGGTGTGGAGATGTGTGACTCATTAGTGACATTTCCCCAGAATCCCCTCATACACTCCAGAAAGGGCACACATCCAGAACATATTAGTCTTGCCAGTAGTCTCAGTGTGTCTTCACATGTATGTGAATGCACATAGTTCTGTGAGATTGCAGTGTGACTCTCAGACACAAGTACTGCTGTGCATTTCCTAGAGTAGGTTTGCTATGCAAATAGGGAACTCAAAGAATGCAGTGCTGCCAAGTTTCATAGATAGATTTTTCTCCCTAGACTGACAGCTGTGGAAACAAGCAAACTCTGTTCATCAACTCCAGAGGCATGAATCAGAACAGTTTTGTGGCAACAGAAAATGACTTGCACACCCTGCCACAGTTTAGCATCTCTCTCTACTGATTCTTACAAGGAATGCCAGTTTAAGTAGTTGCTGCTCCATTGCTTAGCGTTGTTGCTGAGGGGTGATAAGACATAGAAGAGAGACAAAAAGGCTGATTCAAAACTAGTCAAGTGATTGTATTATGGTCCCCTATAATGGAAATCAGTGCTGCCAAAGCTGCTGCCTTCACAGTGACCCTTCCTCCCAAAGTACAAAAAATAGGCAGTGAGATGTATTTTCTAAAGGTGCTGCTTGAAAGTGCAGGGATTGGTGGAACTGTTGGTTTCTGTCTCAGAAAGGTTTGCTAGAATCTCTCCTTATAAATAATTATCTTTTGGTTTTGCAAGATTCCATGTGCTCCCATTGGCTGTAAAATGCCCTCCCCCAGCCATTGGCCCATCAGCCACCACTCAAGAGTGCTCGCGTGCCATTGGCCAGGTGCTGGGTCTGCGCCTCTTCCCCACCCACTCCCACTGGCAGACAGCTCTCTCTCCTGAGGAATACAGTTCTCTTGACTCCTGTGAGGGACTGTCCCCTCAGTGGCTGTTGGTAGGCAGCCAAGCTTGGTTCTGTGAGTAAAAAAACAAAGGACTTTCAGCATAACCCCCTCCCCCGCCCATAATCCCCTCCCCAGTGGCCACTTTCCTGTCAAAATAAATGGGAAAAGGCTCTTTCTCCTGCTTAGCTTCAGCATGGCTGGCTGGCTAATGAGGTGGGCCAGCAACCATCAAACCATTTTCTTCAACTCCCCGCTGTGCGGCTGCCTTTCCCCTAGGGTTGCCAATCTCCAGGTGGGACCTGGAGATCTCCCACTGTTACAATTGACCTCCAGATGACAGAGATCAGTTCCCTGGGAGAAAATGGTTGCTTTGGAGGGTAGACTCTATGGCATTATACCCTGCTGAGTCCTTCCACACACACCCCAAATGCTGCCCTCCACAGGATCCACCCCCCCAAAAAAATCTCCAGGTATTTCCCTAATCAAAGTTGTCACCTGTACTTTCTCCTCTGTCAGTAAAGGGCCCTTTCCACATTTCCACAGCATTTGGGGCCTTTGGGAGAAAACTCATTGGGGCCAGTCCTGATAGGGTTGCCAACTCCAGGTGGGCAATTCCTGGAGATTTGAGGGATGGAGCCTGGAGAGGGTGAGGTTTGAAGAAGGGTGGCACCTCAGACAGGTACGATGCCATAGACTCCACCCCCCAATCCAGCCATTCCCTGATGGGGAAACATTGTTGCCAATCTCCAGGTGGGGGCTGGAGATCACTCAAAATTACAACTGCTCTCTAGGAGGGATGGGGGAGGAGATGGAAAACTAAAGGTAGGTTGATGGTTGGCTGGGAGGGAGATAGGATTGTCAACTCCAGGTTGGGAAATTCCTGGAGATTTGAGGGGTTGAACCTGGAGAGGGTGAGTGTTGAGGAGGGGTGGGATCTCAGACAGGTACAATGCCATAGACTCCACCCTCCAAACCAGCCACTCCCTCTTGGGGAACCACTGTTACCAATCTTGGGGGTGGGCTGGAGATCACTCAAAATTACTACTGCTCTTCAGGTAGCAAAGATCAGTTCCTCTGGAGAAAATGGTGGACTCTGTCATTATACCCTGCTGAGATTGCCACAGCAAATTGTCACTGAGTGCCCAAAGCCGGGGCACTCTCCCAGAGCCTCTTTCTAGAGCCTGTTGTATTTATTTCCACAACGGGCCTTATTCCTAGTTTAGAATAAACAAATTGTGGACTGTGGAATCCAAGATCTAAAACGGAGCTCAAAGGCCTCCAGGGGGCACTATGAGTTATTAACCCTTGATGCATTTGAGGCTTCCATGCAGTGAGGACCATTTGGTTTGTTCTCTTCAAATTAACTGAGTGAAATGCATATGGAAGAGTGTGGAAGATGTTGGCAGAGTTCCTTATAAAGGAAGGAAGATCAAAAAAGCAAGTTATCTTTGGTGTTTTATTGCTTGATCTCTGATACAGACTTTCCTATTCCTAATACCTGCATAGCAGAACCATAGGTTGTGCTTTACAAGATTTCGGTGGTGGCTAGAATAAATCCATTCCCTTTTGTCCCACCAAAACTCTGGAATGGATTTTGACATCTGGGAATTGACTCTGGAGAACACTTCAAGCACACATAGAAAAAAAAATGCCTGTCATGGACACATGGTAAAGCCACCCACCATGGAAGGGGGTGGCTCCTTCAACATTCTGCAGACAAAGCCGACAGGAAAAACATAGCATGAGTATCTCTTGGCCCATACTATTCTCAACTCTCAATGGATCCTGAGTCTGATCATCAGGAAATCTTCTACCCCAAGTGGACGCTGTGCTTTCAGCCCAAATTGGGGTTCACAAGAATCAGACCATTGGTCCATCAACACCAGTATTGTCTACTTAGCTCTCTAGGGTCTCAGGCTGAGGTTTTTCACATCATCTACTGCCTGAACCGCTGAACTGGAGATGCTGGGGATTGAACCTGTGACCTTCTTCATGCCAAGCAGATGCTCTGCCACTGAGCTACAGCCCTTCCAGGTGGTATTCTGTCCTATCCCTAATTAAATTCACTGGAACATCCTTAATTTCCACTTTTAAATATCTATGTTCGTTGGCTGAGAGAGGGTACCTTGCCTAAGGCTACCAACTGAATCCAGAACTCAGCTGGCATTTGCACACATCTCTCTCTGACTGATATTTAAAATCTGATTTTTGTAGTCTTTTAAAACATATTCCTAACCCCACCCCAGAAGGGCCCAAGGCGGCTTTCAAACATCATGATAAATAAAACAAACACCACACACACACAGCAGTAAATCTGAATTAATCCATGAGGAGAACTGCACATTAGCTGTTGGATCATGGTGGCTTTAACTGACAGCTATGAGTGTTAGGAGGGCAGACCTCAAGATATGCTTTGACCAATGGGCTAAATGGAGTCTTCATGTTTAGAGGCAGTGTACCTCTTGATGCTGGGGGGCAGCAACAGAATTAGGCTTGGGCCACCATGTCCTACATATAGGCCGTCACCAGTGTTTTCTCTACTGAGAATTAATTTTGACTAATGAAAAATACCCCTCAAGCTACACCCTCCCCAGCCTGTTACCAAGTTTTGTTCCATCCTAGAAATAGAATGTACACCAGGAGAGTACTAGAAATGAAACTGTCAGCCCAGCAGAAAGATCAAGATGCATGGCCGTGTTAGTTTGTCTGAAGCAGTAGAAAAGAGTAAGAGTCCAGTAGCACCTTAAAGACTAAAAAAATTTGTGGCAGGGTATGAGCTTTCATGAATCACTGCTCGTTTCTTCAGGTACAGCTACCATGTGAGTCCATCTGTCCTATCCACTGGAAAATAGAGTGATTTCAGATGTCGAGTGACATTAGCAGGCAAATGACAATAGCAGATGTGATTGGATTAGGTGTTAAATGCAGAGAAGTAATAGGCATGGAGAAATCAGCATTGGTAATGAGACAGGAAACCTAGGTCTTGATTCAGTCTGGGTGGATGCATTGTCTTGAGCTCTATTATCAGTTGCCATTCAGCAGTCTCTTGTTCTAATCTCCCTTTGAAATTCCTTTGTAAAATAACTGCTATTGTTAGGTGAGCAACTGAATGTCCTGGATGGTTAAAAAGTTCCCCCAGCAGCAAAGCCCTGTAAAATGAAAACATTAAGAAAAGCCTGGAACAGATCTTTTCGCAGTCTTTTCCTGGGTCTTCTAGGGGATGTTTGAGCTACTGTACAGTAGCTGTCAAGCTAACAGTTGGGAAGGCATACGGAAGGCTGTCCTGGGAAACTGGATGCTAGATTAGATGGACCTTTAGTCTGATTCAGCAGATTTCTTAGGTCATTCTTGACTACAGACTGATGACTCATAGGACCACAGGATACCAGGATATCTATGCCTTTGGCCAGGAGAATGGAAGGCTGATAGGCCCACTTAGGGCTAGTTCAGTTCATATGTGTGAGCTGGGCTTAAGGTTGCCAGGTCCATCTTCATCCCCAGCGGGGGACTTTGGGGGGCATTCCTAGAGGGGGTGTGGCATCCCCAACGTGATGACATCACATTGGGGACATCCCAGTTCCAAGCTGTGCCCCTGTGAGGATAGTCCCACCAGCTATGAGCCACAGCCAGAGGGCGCATGGGACCCTTTCACCCTGGCTGCCTGCACTTAAACAGCAGCCAGAGGGCCCTGCACATCCGGAGGGCCCTGCATGCCCAAGAAGGGAGAGGGGTGGCTGCAGGTGTTGGGGCTTGGGGGTGGGGCTTCCCCCACTGGCCAGCTGGCTGGTGGTGGGTTGAACCCCTCCAAAAATGGGCAACCCCCACCAGTGTTCCCTCTAAGCTGAGTTAGTGTGAGTTAGCTCACAGTTTTTTAGCCCCTGGCTCACACATTTTTGTCTTCGCTCAGGAAGGATGGCTCCAGAGCAAAGTAATTTATGCAGTAGCCAAATCACCTGCTCACAACTTTAATGCCAGTAGCTCACAAAGTAGAATTTTTACTCACCACAGCTTAGAGGGAGCATCGACCCCCACCAAACCGGGAGATCTGGCAACCCTAGCTGGGCTGGCTGCATATTCTAGCCATTCATCTCTACCATGTACACAATCATATATGATACAAACCCTGCTCTGCAGCCCACAGCAGCCATTTTGGCTTTGAGGCAAGGCTGCCCCAGAGAAAACAAGCAGCTGTCTGGCATGTGCAAACTGCCTCTTTGTATTCATGTGATATTTAGGGTTTCTATCCCGGTAGCACACAGATAAACAGGTCATGCTAGATATTAAGAGTCCCCTTATAAATATTTTGTCAAGAGTTAATGAATGATTTCATAGCTATTATAAGCATGTTGCAGAGAGGAGCAGCATGTGCTACAGATGGCTCAGAGTTACATCTGGAGAAGGTGTTAAGAGTTTATTATAAACCATGGTTTGAAGCCTCCTGTTAGATTCTATAAACAGCTGATTAACTACTTCTGAAAATATCAGTTAATCATGCACTACTTCTTTGTAAGCTATTTTTAAATGGAATTTTTAAAAAATCTAATGAGAGGCTAACAAACCAACCATACTTTCTTTGTGACATCCGTAGAGGATTGGGGTTTGGGTAGATGGGGGTGGGAAGAGACTGATCTCCTCTTGCATGCTTGTTAGCAGAAAGATGTGATGGCCAATTGCAGAATAGCTCCCTAGGGGATCTCATATTGTCTGTGGCCTGTTCTTGGAGCAGGGATAGTGATCAGATATAGAGAAAGCATGTCTTTGACTTCTGTGGCAAACTGGTCTCCAGTGGTCCCATATCTTTTGTCAAGAGTGGCTATCTTGTGCATATGCCTGCATTTAATTATGTAATGGGACTGCCTCAAGATTAAAATCTGGAGGGGGGGGTTGCTCTCCATATTCCTTTGCCAAACTGTACAGTTATCTGTTGCAGTTGAGATATTTGGCCTATTTTAGTAAAACACAGTTGGGCTGTCAAAGACTTATGATGGATTGCAGGTGGTCTTTCTTTGTTTGGAGAGAGCTTAGCTAGTAATAATATCTGCCAGGATTGTCAAAAATAGGTACCCAGTGTTAGCCTCCTGAATCTATATTAAGGCATCTAAATAAGCAGCCTGAATTTCAAAAGCAATGAGCCTCCAGCCACTCTGTGCAACCCTTAACAACTCTGGGAAATCAGGCCATTTATTTATGTCCCTAAATATTGATTTAGGAGCATAACTTTTGGAAACTATATTTGGAAATCATGGCCTAATTTTTTGTCAGATTCTCCCTACTGCAAATCGTCCAGGGAATCTCAAACAGTAATATAGAAAGACAACTTGCCACTGACATACAGCAACTTCTGGGTTGGACCATGTTAAGTGGCACCCAAGAACAATCTAAAGTCAGCAATGAATAAAATCAGCCTTCTCTCTGTCAGTCATGAAGATGAAAGGGAAGATTGCTGGCATTGTTTGTAACTTACAGGATGTGTTCCTTAAACACGTCCTTTGGGCATGTCCAGTTATTCAGTCTTTTGGAGAGGAAGTTATTACACACATCAGTTTTTGTTAGAATATTCATTGATCTTTGAGGATGTGTATGTATTTTTAAACAATTTGCATGTCTCCTGGAAGTTAAAGGATTTTAGAACAAGCTCCCTTTAATAGTTCAGTTTTGCATAGGTTGTGGAAGGCCCGGAGAGTGAGAGCTTTCCTGGCCTCCTTGGGCCGGCCAATCCGCAAGGCAGGAGTCACAATGGAGAAAGCAGGTGTCTGGGCAGTGGTTGATTTTGCCCATTTGCAGGTTGGCACTTGCCACCATTGTAGTCATATTTTCTATTGCTTTTCTGTTTGAAGCTTGTAAGGGAAGGTGGCTGACCTGAGTTAGAAGAAATCGACCACAACATCGAAAATTTTTCGAAAGCTATAGTGCTCAGATGCACCAACTTTTCAATGTGCAGACTGATTCTTTTGTTTATAATTTAGAAAATGTGTCTGCTGACTCTCCAGGAATCTGCTTGAGGTGGCTTACAGAATAAAATGTGACAGTACTACTGAAAACCCAGTATAAAAACCCACTTAGAGCATAACAGCATAAAACATTTAAACATTTAAAAAGTTGTGTCTTAAAACAGTACTCAGGCAAAAAGAACATTTTAAAATGTTCAAAGATCAACCCCCTTACTTAAAAGCCTAGGTAAAAAAGAAATGTTTTGGCCTGCCACCTAAAAAACATTAGTGTAAATGCCAGGTGAGCCTTAAGGGGGAGGGTGTTCCATAGGTGAGATGCCATTGCTGGTAAAGCCCTGTCTCTGGTCACTCCTTGCCTCAACTTTGCAGGTGAGCACACAGAGCGCAGGGCTTTGGAAAAGAGCCTTAACTGGTGGGGAGGATGATATGAGAGGAGGCGGTCCTTCAAATACTCCAGCTTCAAGTCCTTTAGGATTTTAAAGGGCCAGCGCTTTAAATTGTGTCTGGAACCAGATGGGTAGCCAGTGTAGACCCTGTTTTCCATCCCTGACAGTAGCCCAGGGCCATATTCTAGACCAACAGGTTTCCAGGCATTTTTCAAAGGTAGCCCACATATAGTACATTACAGTAATCTAACCTGGATGTGATCAGAGCATAGATCACCGTGGCCAGATCAAAGAATGGCTATAGCTGACATAGCAGTTGAAGTTCATAAACAGTGCTACATTCCACAGAGAAGATCTGTGCCTCCAGCTGCAGGCCAGGATCCAGCAGCACTCCTTCAAGGAGAGTACAACCCCCTCCAGAAGAGGATGAGTCCTGTCCTTGAGAAGCTTTAGCATTGAGTGAAAGTATCTCATTTTTGTCTGGGCTGAGATTCAGTTTATTGGCCCTCATCCATCGTTTTCATTTCTCCAGACATCTGTTCAGGACTTGCACAGATCCACCTGACTCAGCTGTTAAGGAGAAATAAAGCTGGGTGTCTCATGCATATCGGTGGCCACTTACTCCAAATCCCTTGATTTGGGATACTGAGATTCTCAGTAGTCTCAGGTAGATATTAAACAGAATGGGGGACAAGATGGGTCAGCATGGATCTTCCCACAGTATTGGATGAAGCTTAATACTTTTTTTAAAAATCAAGAATGTCAAAGAATAGACCTGCCAAGGTGTTCCTTTCTGGTCTCTTGTCTAGGCTTGCCAATCCCCAGGAGGGTGGGGTCGGGGAATCCTCTGCTTCTGTAGGCTCCTGCCTGCCACTGGTCATCTGGCCAGCGGGGGAAACCCCACCCCCAAACAGACATCCCTGTGTGATGTCAGCAACATAATGATGTCACTTCTGGAAGTGACATCATTGTGTTGCTGATGTCCCCACACACACCCAGAACACCCCCAAATCCCCCCCCGGTGTGAGGTAGACACCTGGCAACCCTACTTTCGTCTTGTGTCCTCTGGATCCTTCCATTGTGAGTTGAATCTTTGCACTGACTTTTTTGTTCAAATCTTCATTTGCAATCAACATCTGCTAAGGGTGTTCATGCAAGTTCTCACAGAAATCCCAGTGGTAGCTTCCATAAGCAGTGGTTTCTATATCCACAGTGGGTGCTGAGAGCAGACACTACTGGTGGGATTTCCATGAATGTCCATGAGAAGACCTAAAGCAGCTCACAAGAGCAGACCCCTCACAAGCAATTTGTTGTTTCTTTTTTTTGTGAGAGTTAGCAGAAAGAAGTCTCCCTGCTGCCTGTGTTCCAGCCACTATAGCGGTATTGCTGCTGCTCTTTGTATACTGAGCCTATGGATGAGTTGATTTGCAGAACATAGAAGGGAAAATTGTATTGTGTGTCTGCTGCTACTGGGTTGGTTTGGGGCTTGCCAGAAGCTTTTAAAAGGCCTTTAAAGGAGCCAGCAGGTTTAAAGGTCTATAAGCTGGGTTGTAGCCTCCAGCTGTGTATCAGGCTTGGTCAATCACCCTGGGCCACCACTGGGCTACTCAAGAGCCCTCCCCTTTATCCAGCTTCCAAGAGGCTGCCACTGACCCAGAGTAGCTGCTAGTCAGTGAGGCCACCTCTCAACACTGGCCTTGGACTAGTTCTCTCAGATTAATTTACATTGTAGGGTTGTTGTAAGGGTAAAACTGGATTGTCCCATGTATCCTTGACCTCTCTGGTTGCGAAATCTGTGTTGGGAAATTCCTGGAGATTTAGGGGGTGGTCCCTTCCCACTACTTATCCACTTGGGGGCAGAAACAATAAGAGGGAACTGGAGGTGATGGCCAGTATCCCAATGCATTGATGTCACTTCTGGCACAACTGGAAGTGATGTCTGCACGCTTCCAGGGATGCTGTAGCATTCAACTAAAACTCTATGGTTACTCTGTGGTTAAACCATAGAGTTCTGGGCAAATGCTAGCGCATCCCCGGTAATGCATTGATGTTATTTCCAACTGGAAATGCTGAAAGTCTCATCAGCACATTGACAGCAACATCATTATGTCTCCAGCAAGCCCTATTCCAGCGATAAGTCTCTTGGTAGTTGCCAGCCTTATGCTAGCAACCCTAATTCCGTTTGTTGGGTCCTAAGACCCTGTCTGTTAGGACTTGAAGCAACCTCTTCCATTGATTTCGCTGGCTGAGCCTAAGGCTGCAAACATGGATCTTAAATGGGGAGGAAGCAGAGCAGAACCTCAGGGCGCAGTGCCAGCGTTTAAATTGAACTCTGCAGGTTTGGCTGTGTCGTAATTTTCACTTTTGATGGGGGGTTGTCCTGGGTTTTTTTTTCTCCCACCAGCCTGAGGTTCTGATGGGGCATCTTCTTAAATCAAGCTTGAAAGGAAATTGATTGGAAAGAAAATACCATTATGAAGAAAGAATTTATTCCCTTCCCTTTGACAGAAAGCAGACTTTTGTCTGTATTATGGAATAAATATTAGATGGCCAGTTGCTTGAAGAACTGGAAGCCACTCATGCTGCTATGATGGCTTTTTATCATTATCTGAAATAAATGTGAGGTTCCCACTCCTTTGTTGTTAATAGTCTGGCTTGCATCAAAACCAATTGCACTCTTGTTTGTTTGTTTGTTTGTTTGTTTGTTTGTTTGTTTGTTTGTTTGTTTGTTTGTGGCATGTATAGTCCACCTTTCTCACTGGGACTCCAGGTGAATCACACAGCATGTGATAATTAGATCAACTGGAACGGGATATCCAATAAATAATGCAATAGCGTTTGGATTGCAGAAACTTGAAAACACAGCTGGAACCAAGCTGAAACAAAGCATAAGTTTTAACATGACATATCAAACACTGAAGAAATTACATAGGAGCAGGGGTCGTTTGGAGCAGGAGTGTGGGGGAGTGCCGCTCCGGGAGTCAGTGCCAGCGGGGGGGGGAGAAATGGCGGCATCAGGGTGATGCTCTAGCACTTCCTCCTGGCCCCTCCCACATTGCCTCTGCCATCTCAGCCACCCACCCTGGCTCTCACTGGGCCTATTTCAACTAGTGCCACACCAACTGCTGCCTGGGTGCACTCTTGACTGGTGTGGCGGTGGTGATGTGTGCCCTTGTCTGCGCCCTGTCACTCCTGCGCTATGGCACCACTGGCCAGTACTGGCCAGGCACCTAGTAGGGAGGGACCTTGCGGTGCCCCCCTTGAAGCGGAAAGGAAAGCTCCTCCCTCCCCAAAAAGCCACTTTCACTTTCCCTCCCCAAATCCTCGTGATGCGGGCATACCCCCCCCCCGGTGTCAGGGCCGTTTTGCTGCTCGGGACCCTCCTGGGGCACCGAGGGCACAGCAAGGCTCCGGTGATGAGCGCGATTGAGGGGCTCTTCCTGCTGCTGGGTGGAGTCATCACCCCTCCGCTGGGCCTGGTCGGGTCATGGTGAGTGAGCAGGGGGCACTAAGGGGCTCCGCTTCTGCAGTGGGCCTGGTGGGGAAGAGGAGGGTCCCGGGGCACCTCGCCTTTGCGTGTCACCTGGCTCCCCTCAGAGTGAGGCTCTTCCTCCTCCTCGACTGCAGCTCTCGGCTGATGGCCACACGCCCCCTTCTCCCCTCCTGTGCCTGGGGTCTCCCTCCTGCCTTCCACTGCCTGTTTCCCCCACACACACACCTTGTCTTCATGGTCTTCATGGAATCATGAGGGTAGATCTGAAGGTGGGGTGTGTGTGTGAACCCTTGTCGGCACAATCCTATACAGCTTGATTTTGCTAGTCCTGACCCAGCTGAGATGGCCGCAATAGAGTCCCCTTCCTTTAGGTAGCATCTCAATTTCCAAGTTTTGTGCAGAGAACCCGATGTTTCTGCTGAAAAACACCACGCATCCCGGTTCTCTAGAGGCAAAGGCCGTGATCGGGGGTCGAAATCCTGAATGGCAGGTTCTTCCAGGGGCCCCCGGAGGCGCTCAAGGCAAAGCAGCCCTGCAGCCCCTCCCTGCATGTGACAGCCTCGGTGATACCAGGGGGGAGCCCGGGAGGTGGGAGCGCCAGCCAGCGTTATCAGGGCACCTCTGTCTGCACCTCCTGATTAGATGGTGCTCCCTCCAACTGCAGAGTCTTTACTCCCCCTGCTCTTTCTGCCGGTCCCAATCACGCCCCCCCCCCTGCTGGGACCAGCATAGGAGCTATTTAGGGATGCAGCTAGACAGAGAAGTTGACATCCCTTCTGTCCATAGAACCCTCCAATGGATCCATCCCACTTTTCTCCTTTTTCTTTCATTTTCTTTAGTGAACACCCATCCTGATAAACAGTTCTGAAAAGCTCAACAGCTTTAGAATAGCTGGATATGAATTTAAAGGTTTTACAATTCTGTGTGTTTATTTTACTTTTCCTGATAGATGTACATGGGGAGCGGGGAGAGCCATAGCTCAGTGGTAGAGCATCTGCTCTGCATGCAGAAGGTCTGAGGTTCAATACCAAACATCTTCCACACACACAAAAAGAATCAGGCATTAGGTGATGTGAAAGATGTCTACCTGAGACCCTGGAAAGCCTCAGAATAGACAATACTGACTTTGATACTGACTCAGTACAAGGTGGCTCCATGTATTGGCTGCATTGCACATGCAGAAGTGGGCTTTAGGACTTGAAAGCTTAAGCTGGGATAAAAGTTCATAAATCTTTCAGACTCTTGTTAATTTTACAGCCCTAACAACAGCCCTTGGAGGTAGATCATTCTGCTTGTCTTCTCTAGCATACAACTCCCTTTAAACTACAGAGAAAGGAGCTAATGCCAGCAGTGTTCTCTGTCCCAGAGCTATTCACCTGCAGTGAATCTAGTCCAAGCCTTTTGGTTTGTCAGGATAAAGATACTGCACCAGATAGCTTGTTCTCACAATTAAAAAAACCCAGAAATTAGCAATTTCAAATTTTGTGTTTTTCATTCTTCCTAAAATGCATTTATGTTTGAGAATTGGTGGCACCGGGGGTGGGGGTGGGGGTGGGGGCGCCAGAAGGTAGCCTCGCCTAGTGTGCAAAAAAACCCGGCACCAGCCCTGGTTGTCCTGGGCTAGCATGTGTGTGTGAGTAAGAGAGAGAAAGAGTGAGCAAGGGGGAATGGAGGGAGGGAGGGGGAAGTATCTTTTCCTGTACTCCTTCCCACCCAATTATCATGAGCCAGGGACATACCGGAACCATCTAATAAGAAATAGGATGGGGCTCTGGGACTTGTACAGTAGGATATGAGTTTGAAGTGAGAAGAAGATTGCTGCTACTGTGAACTCTGTACATTGTTCAGAAATGCATAGTGCACAGCAACTGTTTGGTATTCTGTCCTGGCTCAGAGATTTCAACCATGCATTTACCAAATGAAGGCATCTATGATGCCATAATTTAGTATATTTCAGTACCAAGTCACCCTTACAAAAAAGGCAGAAACAAGACTCCTGTAAATGAACGTGAGCTACTGGCATTAAAGTTGTGAGTGAGTGATTTGACTACTGCATAAATTAGTTTGCTCTGGAGCCATCCTTCCTGAGCTAAGATAAAAATCTGTATGCCGGAGACTAAAAAACTGTGAGCACACTAACTCAGCTTAGAGGGACCGCTACCACTATAACCACTGGCCAACTCCCACCTTTTTCCGGGTTTAGCCAGGAAAAACCATTTCCTCCTTGAGATAGTGGATAGTGGCAGGCTGACTATTCATGGACTAGGTGCTTAGATATTCTGAAATAACAGGTTAAATTGTTTCTTGAGAATTCTTAAATATATAGGAAAATATTAAGTTTAGAAATTAAAAGACCCCCTCCTCACTTGCTGATAAGGGAACATAGTCATTGGCCTGAGATGTGGGGTGAAGCTGAGAGGGGAGGTTGCACTGCTCAAGCACCTAAGAATTTATATCTTGATTGGGGAGATTTGGGGAGGGATTTCTCAAACATTTATGCTTTGTGGTTTTGAAGCAGTTTTTCTCCAAGTAGGCTTGCCAGCTCTGAGTTGGGAAATACCTGGAGATTTTTGGGGTGGAGCCTGAGTGATGGGTTTTGCCTTTGGACACACTTCCAGTGATGTCAGGGGGTGTGGCATATGCAAATAAGTTATACTAATAATCTCCTGCACCTCTTTTTTTACAAAATAACCCCTGCATAGGAGGATCACACTTACAGATCAGACAGACGAGGAGGAGGAGATTGGATTTATACCCCACCCTTCACTCAGAGTCTCAGAGTGGCTTACAAATTCCTTTCCCTTCCCCTCCCCACAACAGACACCCTGTGAGGTGGGTAGAGCTGAGAGGGTTCTTTCCAGAGAGAGTTCCCTTGAGAGAACAGCTCTAACAGAACTATGGCTTGCCCAGGGTCATCCAGCAGCTGGAAGTGGAGGAATGGGGAATCAAACCCAGTTCTCCCAGATAAGAGTCCACGCACTTAACCACTACACCAAACTGGCAGTTTAGTCTAACACATCTTTCTGAAACATTTCATTACATTATAGCCCTGTTACCTGGGTAAAAATAGCCTCCTGAATAATTCAGTTTAATATAGTTTGTGAAAAAGCCAGGATGGCTGGAGCCTTTTTGATCTCATCAGACAGGCCATTCCACAAAATGTGGGCCCCAACAGAGAATGCAGGTGTGGGGGCAGTTGTTGATTTTGCCCATTTGAAGGGTGGCACCCTTGATGGATGGCACTGTGCTGTTGTGCTTGTGGAATCTTATTGTGCAAGAACTTGGTCTTCAGTGTGTCCCAGCCATGTACTTGAATTGTTGACATGCTTGATTGGGCCACAGTCAAATCAAGGAAGGCCATGGATTCACAATGCATCCTGTTTCCTTCAAGTTACCTGTATTCCTGAAAGCTCATGAGACACTCCATCACATCATCCCATATATGAAGCAGCCTGACGCTGTAGTCCTAAGCAGAGTTGCTCTCTTCTAACCCCATTAGCTTCAATGAACTTGGAAGGGAGACACACTGGTTAGAATGGCACTATTCACGGAACAGTGTTCTCTCATGTGTTTGCCTAGGAATTGTCCTGTGGGCTGAAACTTTGTAGGCTGCCACCAGTAGCTCCTTGGCTGTGTTGTCCATATGTGACTCCTTCTACAATCAAGGAGACCCAATTCTGGGCCTTAACACTAAAAGAGGTGACAGTTTTTTGGTTGCTCTTCTGAATTCTTTCTTATGTGGCTAGCCTACCAGTTACTTCCACAAGTCCCCCCCCAGTTGTGTAAGAGAAATATCTCCTCCCCTAAAAGAGTGTGACATATTCTCTTCTGAGTGCCACTGCAGGCCAGTTCTGCTATAATATCCTTGACGTTTGCACAGTATCATTGGTAATTTCTATGCAAATTTGCTCAAGCTAGCAATTTAGCAGCTTTTCTGTTGATAAATGAAGAAATGTCTTAATAGCAGAGAGCTGACTAAGAGTGGAGAGGGCTGAAGTGCTGTACCGAAGGTCATATGGAAGCTCCATTTTCCAAAAAGTGACTTGTGGGAGCCCTATTGGCAGAAAGGCCCATCTAGCTCTCAGCCGTCATGTCCCTGGACGGTTTCTGCCCTGCCTGCTTTGATTTCCTTTAAATGCAGCTTAGGAGAAATGACAGCCTGGGGAAACATGGCCTGGGCTTGCTACGTCTGTGAGGAATTGTGATGAGCCCCAGCCTTGGGGGAAAGCATATCCTGAGGTTTTCTTTCTTTTTGCAATTAATCAGAAAAGTAATAGGGTAGAACTTCTCGCAAAGATAGATTGAAATGATGGTAGATGCCATGACCCAGAACTCATTGTTTCAGCGTCACCTGGCCTTGGCTAAGTGGAAAGTATTGCCTTGTATTTCTTCTTGAGAGGGTTTGGATTCACATCTGTTCTGGTTTCTATGCCTGTGTTTGAGGCTCTTTCTTGGGAGTAAATAGCTGGCCAGAGTTTTGCCTTGCCATTCATCTCATGGAGGAATGGCTCAGAGCCTCTCTCCTTTGCATTCCAAAGGTCCCCAGTTCAGTCCCTAGCATCTTCAGTTAAAAGGACCAGGCACTAGTGACATGAATGACCTCAGCCTGAGACTCCAGAGAGCCACTGCCAGTCTGACTAGACAGTACTGACTGTGATGGACCAACGTCCTGATTCAGTATAAAGCAGCTTCATTTGTGCTCATGTGAGTGTTTAGAACACCACATTGCTGATGATGTTGGGGGGGGGGAGAATCTCCACAGCTCTCTGTCCCCAAGATAGTTCCTGGGTACATGTGAATACTTAGTCTGCTGTTCTATCAGGATCAGTATTCTATCAAGGTCAGTATAGTCTACTTTGACCAGCAGAGGCTTTCCGGGGTCTTAAGCAAGGGTGATTCACATCCCCTACTACGTTCCTTTTAGTTGAGATGCAGGGGAGTGAACCTTTTCTGCATGAGAAGCAGCTGCTCTACCACTGAGCCAGAGCCCCCCCATCCAATACTTCCTTCTCCACTGTTGCCTACCCATTTGACGTTTTGGACTGAATTCCTTCCAGCCTTTAGCCTGGTGCTAATGTTACTTCCTCTGCAGCAGCGTTAACCTCAGCCCTCTCCTCAATCTGTTCCTTTGCTGGGGTAATTGTTCCTTCTGCTGCCTGCATGAGCGGTTTTTGTTTGATTTTGCTCTTGGAACAATTTCCCAGTAGCAACTTTAACCTGCCTAAATGTGTTGGTCTTTTCATTCACACCTGACCCTATTTATTCACTGCCTTTCTAGGCTGCCTTTCCGCCAGCCTGGTCCTCGGGGCAGCTGGAGACCTGATCAAACCTCACTTCTACAGCAGCTTTCACATCTGTGCTCTTCTAAGGCCAGCCCTCAGCCCAGTACACCCTGAGCATGTCTGCAGACAAACAGCAAGCCAAGAATGCCACCAGCTCCTTACTCACTCCAGTTCCGCTACTATTGCTTTGCGTTTCTGGGACATCATTAATTCATTTTTTTCCCCAACCACAAAATTATAAATTAAGTGGGTATATTTTAGTGGAATGTAAAGTACATAAACTCCAAGAGGCAACAGAACTGATTAAGTTATATAATTCACTCAAAGAGAAAGATATTGTAAAAAAAATAACATCACACTAAAATTTTAAAGCAGAGGAAAAGTTATAAAATGAATGTAATGTTACCAATTATGACAGTTCGGCTCTTAAATTTAAATCCATGGACATAAATGTCAAAGCTTGTACATGAGTAGAAAAGGAACTATACAGAGAAAGCATTCCCTAAAAAGAGTCAGAGGGTGATTTCCCACTAAAGCTGCTGCGGGGTTGCGCCGCCGTTTGCCCCGAGATTTTTAGTCAATTTCACACCCGAAGCCGCGGGGCTGCATTTTGACCCGCGGCTTCGCCCGATTTTCCCGCAGTTTCGTAATCCTCAAAAAACAGGATTACGAAACTGCGGGGAAATCGGGCGAAGCTGCGGGTCAAAATGCAGCCCCGCGGCTTCGGGTGTGAAATTGACTAAAAATCTTGGGGCAAACGGCAGCGCAACCCCGCGGCAGCTTTAGTGGGAAATCACCCAGAGTCATTGCGGAGCAGAAAGAACCAAATGGTGATCTGGACTAAAAGAGAACCTTCAAGCTCCTCCAAACCAAATAATAAACATGCATCATGTATGGCCAAATAACTAGTGTTTTTGACTCCCTCATTTATTATTTTGCTGCTAGTATGCCTTTACTGTTCTCTCAAAAACTGATATTGAATGGTTTGTCTCCTTGTGATCATTGAATGAAACCCCACATACCTTGGGTTGTCAGCTCCAGGCTGGGAAATACCTGGAGATTCTGGAGGTGGAGCTTGAGGAGGGCAGGGTTGGGGGAGGGAAAGGAATTCAATGTGGCATAATGCCTTAGAGTCCACCTTACAAAGTGGCCATTTTCTCCAGGTAAGCTGGAGAGCAGTTGTAATAGCGGAGGATCTCCAGCCACCACCTGGAGGTTGGCAACTTGAAACCTACCCCATGCTTGTTGTCTCCTTGAAGGACTCAGGTTCCACAGTGAGAAGCATTCTGACATGCCACTGTCTTTGCAATCACTAGTGTGCAAAATTGCTTTACTTGAACATGGAGTAGTGATTAGCCGTGGTGGCTTCTATACAATAATTAAAGCTATAGTTTGGCAAAACAGTCCTATCTTCCTGCTGTTTTATAGCCCATGCTCACTGGCAATCTGGAATGTTCAGCACACCACTCACCTAGTGGTCAGGGACAATGTCTTGTGTTTGGTAGATTCTTGCTAGGGTGCTCTGGAAATCAGCATCCTCCATTCATCTTTCTAAAAGTTTGTACTTGTTCAATGTAGTCTAAGACTAGTTGGGCACTGGCATGGAAGAACTCTATCCTAGGCAGGTTTTGGTAGTACAAGAATTTAGCTTTTAGCTCTGAAGGAAAAACACTAGTTTGGGGAGGTGCTGTGACTGAATGGTAGAGCATCTGCTTGGCATGTGAAAGGTCCCAGCCAAGGTCATTCCCTAGCATCTCTAGTTAAAAGGACCAGGCAGTTGGTGGTGTGAAAGACCTCTGCCTGTGACCCTACCTGAGACCCTGGAGAGCTGCTGCCAGTCTGAGTAGACAATACCAGCTTTGATGGACCACAGGTCTGATTCAATATAAGGCAGCTTCATGTGTTCATGTAGTTTCTAATAAATTACACCATAGTTTCAAAGTAACCCTGAATTTTCCTGTGGGCATCCAGGAAATCTGTGCAGAAATCTGTGGCATTCTTGTTGATGACTGTAGGCCAGTCTCCCATGCTGTGATCGAAACCCAACTCAGATATATAGTCCCATTTACTCAAGTTTGGTGGTACCTTATACTGCCAAGATGCAAGAGGGCATCCCCAATGTTAGCATGAAGTCGAAAAGAGAGGTGAACTCCAAATTGGTCTCTGAATGAAGTATTCATTGACTTGTATACAGTGTATTTTGACAATGTGTCTTGAAGAGCAATAGCTCCAAACCTCATTCTACTATTTTCACAAAGTTCTCTGGTTCTCAAAAGGAGAGTTGAAGATGATAGATTGTCAAAATGTGTTGGGCATTTCCCTCCCCCCATATTCAGTGTGAATTCACTTATAATGTATTCTGTGCCGGTAGGGGGTCTGTCTGGTAAACTCTGTGTTGGCAGCTGCCTATGCTGCTTAGGTAGACTAGGACCACCTCCAGTTCTTTCCAGGGCCAGAATGCACATGGAGCCACTTACACAAAAGAGTGTGTATGGAACACCACCCCCAAGGATGCATTGCAAACAGCCAACCACAGAAATCTTTGCTTGTATCAGATTTGAGACTGGATTTGTATTAGACACTCCAGGTGATTAACAGATCCTGCAGTATTGATACCTGTATAGCACCTGTGCTGGGAAATTGAGGAATGCCTGTCATCATGGGAAAATGGAAGGATCAAAAAGTCAGCACCCGAGGATAGGGAGAAGCTGTCAGAGTCCCCAGTCACTCACGCTCAACAACAGGCTTTCAGAGAAGTGCAGTTTATTGAGGGGGGTACTTGGGTCATCATTCGACACACTCCGTGACAGGAATGGGGTTTAGGTGGGGAGACAGATAACTATACCCAGTTCATACTAAGCATCAGGAGGGCATAAACCAACGAGGGGGTTAAGCTTGTGCGCCCAAAAGAAAACAGCTAACAGTTCCCAGCGGGAAAAGCGGAGCTCAGCTTCAAGGGCAGAGTAGAGATAACGGGCAGAGGCGAGGAGGGGGGAGTGGGGAAGCGAGGGGCCAGCTGGAGGAGGCAGGCCAGGTGAGAAACAGACACAGACAATCCATGGTGGTGTCAGCTGACATAAGCTTGTAAAAACCTTTAACAGGGCACGTGAAGCCTAAATCCACAGTCATCTGCAAAAGGAATTGTTTGAAAATGAACATCCCAGTATGGAAAATAAGAGCCTCTATGGCAGGATTTTTTGTTTTTTTAAACTGGTCACATGTTCCTTTCAAGGCAAAATATAACTAAGAGGAGATATAAATATGCATCAGGATTTCTTCCGCAGCCTGTATTATCTATAAAACCGTCTGCTACAGCGGCTGATGTGAAATGGAAAGCCTCTTGGCTTTTCTGTTCCATCATGAATCCCCATTCAACTCTTTCTCTAGTCATCTATTTTTATGCCACCCTTCCTCCAAGGAACTTAGGGCACCTGTAAAGGGCTCCCCCTTTTCCATGGAAAATTCTTGCAATGTGGTTTCAGCTGAGAGAGAGTGACTGGCTCAAGGACATCCATCAAGCGCCACAGCTGATCAGGCTCTCTAGCACTACCAACATGTTGAAGATACGTGTGGTTATGTGTGAAAGATCCTTGCTAATGCATATCTGCATTGCTGACTGATGACTAGAACAGGACAAGGGTAGTTCAGTTTTAGCTTTGTGGTTTTTACACTGGAGAGCCCTAGATACAGAATGATGTTATTTCTAGATTTCTTGACATCCTTAAGCAAATATTATATGGTAGAAGATCTGGGAAGGTCAAGAATCAAAGTTAGATAAAGCACTTAATGTAGTGCATGAGATGTGAGTTCACAGGGTTGAACAGTTGATAGTTAATGACAACTATTGACTGCTGGAGAGTTAGTAGATAAAGCCTGAATGTAGACAAAGGCCATCATGCTTCTCTGTTGCTCCTCATGGATTTGTCTTCAGCCTTTGACTTGCATAACTCAACCAGGCTTGGCTACGTGCAACCAATGTTCCCTCTAAGCTGAGTTAGTGTGAACTAGCTCACAGTTTTTTAGCCGCCGGCTCACACATTTTTGCCTTCGCTCAGGAAGGATGGCCCCAGGGCAAAGTAATTTATGCAGCAGCCAAATTGCTCACTCACAACTTTAATGCCAGTAGCTCACAGAATAGAATTTTTGCTCACAAGACTCCACAGCTTAGAGGGAGCATTGCTTGTGACTGTTCAGTAGCCTCCACCCTATAAAAGCCAGTGTGGTGCAGCAGTTAGAGCTTCAGAGTAGGGTCTGTGAGACCCATGTTCAAATCCACATCTTGCTGTGGAAGCTGACTGGTTGATTTTAGACCAGTCACATATTTTCAGCCTAACCTACCTCATAGGGTTGTTATGCAGATAGAAAGGAGTGGAAAATAATGTAAGCTGCTTTGGTCCCCACTGTGGAGAAAGAAAGTTTTCCTAGGTAGAGGCTGTGGGCGAGGGAAGTGGAGATGGAAAGTGGAAGACAGAGGAACAGATAAAGCTACGTTGGTTGTTGGATGGGAAGAAGATAGGGTTGCCAGCTCCAGGTTGGACGATTCCTTGATATTTGACCATTATAGTGAACTTGTTACCTGAAGAACCAAAAAGGAGGGCAGTCAGTCACCCAGCAGCCATGACAACCACATTTCTGGGAGCCAACACAGAGTCCCCAAAAATACCTATAGAAAGGGAAAGTTGGAAAAAAGACAGAGGAAAGTTTGCAGATGGCTCTCATGTGTGGAATCTCTATCCCCAATGTGGATCCCTCTGCATGCACAGCAGCAACAAAAGCAACACAGAGGACCTTGCTGTGTGGGAGCAGCCTGTACTGAAATGAATTGCTTTTATTTCACCTTACGTAGAACTATTGTGTATCATGCATCCATGTTACAATGCAGTGATTATAAATGTTACAGGTTGCACTCACAATTGTATTTACTTTGGACAATCCCTACCCCACAAAAGTCAATGCCATCCTTTGGGAGGAATGGAGTGAGGGGTGAAAACCATAATGTTGTGAAAGACCTGGAGGATAATGTCGCTAACCAGCCACCTACAAAGCAAGTTTTAGCTAGCTCTTTCAAATAAATATCCCCACATATAATTTGATATCTGAAAAAATGTTTCTAACTCTGAGAGCCAGTGGGGATAGTGGCTGTCATAGACTTAGCCTTTACAACTTCCTAGTGGTGTAAAAGATAATAAATATGTAAGATAAAATATAATTGAAAATATAATTCTCCAGTTTGGCTCAGTCAGTTCCTTTTCCATCCCCCTCTAATCCTTCTGCCTTTGAAATAATGAATGAAATAAGTAATTAAGGTTGTTGTTTTTTTGCCCTGCAAGCATATTTGTGCTCTGTTTGTGATATACTGTCATTGGGATTGTGTTTACTGGTCAAGGCAGTGGTGGAGGAGGGCTAGCTACTTGGCCATGTAGTATCACAGCCCTGACTGGATCTTTACCTTATGTTTAGAGATTATTAAAACTGTACAAACATTTTGGATTGAGCCCTCTACCAGCTAGTTCTACAAAGAATAGGCTTAAAATATGAACATTCTTTCATCAGCTTCATCACTCCCATAATATTATTGGGCTTTCAGAATAACTTTTTTTGTCATTGTTGTAGCTTTTGCTTAAAGGATTGTCAATGGTTTCAAGGCAATGGAGACTTTGGTCAATATTACAAATAATCTTGTGATGGAAATATGTCCTGGTGAGTATCACAGATGATTTTGTGATGGAAATATTTCCCAGTAATGTTGTGATGGAAATATGTCCTGGTGATTAACATTTAGACTTCTCTGGTAGCAAGTCTTAAGCTGGTCTACTCAGAAGGGGCTTACTCCCAGGAAAATGTAGGATAGTAGTCCCTGTTGTTCTGCCCTGTTCTTGACACTTCCTGTCAATATAGATGGTCATTCTTTTCTGAACCCGTTTCCAATTTCTGATGTAGATAATAAATTACTCAATTTGAGTTATATTTTTTAAAAAAAAATGGTGACTCAGATTTTAAGATATTTGTAAATTGTGCACACAAAGGAAAATATATATTGATGTTGATCTAGAATTTATTGCTGAGTGTTGAACTCTGAGCCATTTCTGTATTTCTCTGTTCTTTTGATTTAGGGTAGGAAACAAAATATAATTAGTTTCTGATAGAAAGCTACAGGACTCCTTGCTTGGGCTAGTACAGCGCCTGAGCCACTTTGAATGTTGCCCTCCAATGACCTTCACCAACCAGCCTTTGTTGTGGAGTCTATCAAAGACAGCACATATTCCTCCCTATTTCAGGCCTCCATATACCATCTCATATAGACCTTATCATGGCAAGGAAACAGCAGACAGAGAGAGGAAATAGATGGCATTGCAGTGTCCAAGTGTCTTGTAAAAACCAATTACAGTTGAATTATAGAAGTGCTAAGGAGATGCCCCGTGCTGACTGCATTCTGTTGATTATCCACTTGGAATGCTAGCAGGACAGAGCCACCTGCAGTCTTCAAGCCAGCAGCTTCTTGATTCCTGCTGAGGCAGTGAGATTTAAATCAAGGAAGTGCCTTTGTCTTTAAAAGTAAAGAGAGTGTGTCCAAGGGGATGCATTACTGATCAGACATGACTGTCCTCGCATCCATCTTTTATCTTCTTGTTATGTATTGAGATGTTTTGATTGGTTGGTTATCATGATGGAGAATTATGTTCCCTCTGATATGCCCCTGACTTTGTGGAAGAGTAAAGGGGTGTGGATGGGAGGAGAATGAGATGGTGGTCTCCAGAAGAATAGCTGGGCTAGGCTAATTTGGCCTGCTGTTCTTCCCTACCCCTTTTCTGTGCCTGGTTTTATGTCTGATACGGTGCCTGCCAGGGAATGTGGAATGGTATGGTATGATAGAAACATTGTTAAATTTTGGAAGCTAAACAGGGTCATTATTTGAATGGGGACAGACCACCAAGAAAGGCTGCAGAGGAAGGCTATTCCAGCAATGGTGAACCACCTCTGCTTCTTCGTTACCTTGAAAGCCCCATGCTAGCATTGTCATAAGTTAGTTGTGACTTGATGGCACATACATATATATGTATGGTGCCTGCCATTGTGTGTTTGTTACACTGCACTTCCCAAGGGAACATAAACTGTGCAGGATTGGGGGGGGGTATTTTGATTACCAAAATAATCCCCGTTATGTATGCGGACTGCCACCAGGGGTCCACACCTAAAGTAAGAAGCTTGGTCCCCAAACACAATAGGGACCCGGGATCCTGGACCACCCTGTGTCCACCAATGGGACCTCTGGCGGGAAATTCAAGCTCTCCAATGGGACTGTGGATTTGCTGGGTGGACTGTATATAGTTGGCTCTTGCAGGGCCATTCTTCAGTCTTGTGTGTGAAGTACAATAAACACGTCTGAACGCATGTCATAGTCTGAGTCTCCATGTGGCGAACCCAGTACTTTACAATCTCTCAGACATTGCCACTAACTCCAGAACTTCTATAATTCCTTCTGATGGAAACATTAACCCACTGTATCTCACATGCAATGTAGCTGTCACTGAATATCCCACCTTTTCCTGAGTAAGATTGGGATTTGGGAATCTATTAAACTGGCCACCCCTTTAACATGTTGCCTAGCAACTCACTTGTCGACTTTGTAAAAAAAAAATGTGTTTTCTAAAATTATCTCCCCTCCTTTAAAAAAAAAAATGGAGTCTTCCTAAACTTATTGAGAACCACAAGGATATAGATTTGCTTTGTTTCACTTGTTCCAGGGAAATAGATGTCAAGGTTGCATAATCCTTTAAACCTTCTTGGAGCAACTGCAGCTGATCTTTCTTAGCAGAGGCTTATAGGGAAACCAGGCAGTTGTTTTAAATAAAAATGATGACAAAGAACCCACTTCTTAGAGGCTTGTGCTGCATGATGCTAGCTTTGTGCTTGGCATTAGCATGCCAATTGAGAACCCACTTCAGTACCATAGAACAGAGGTCACTTCACTGTCAGAACCATTCATTGGTGGATGTTTGAGGGGAGCTGGATGATGGTCCCGATCACACACAGAATTAGCCATGCCATAGGTGTGAATGCCAGGCAGATTTTACGGGTGCCATCAGCTGCAAACATCTGGGAAGCATCCCGCACCCGTCGGCAGCCCGTTTTGCTCCACCACAGAAGTGAAGTAAAAAGACACTAGGGAAAGTCCAGTAGCAAACAGGTTGCTTTGGGCCAGGAATGGACTTTCCCCTGTGTGATCGCTCCAGTGCGCTCCCATGGCATCAGGATGGTCTGATCAGGCCATCTCGACTCCATGCTATTATTTTTTTCCCCATTTTGGTATGCACACCATCGCATACTACATAGGTAGCACTCAGTGCAGAGATGCGAATCATCAATCCCTCATTGAAGTGCACCAGAAACACGCAGCGACCCCCCCTGATTCACCCACATTTGCATCTGATCACACAGTGGCGGGCTGCCCCCGCAGCTTCCAAGGACTGTGTGATCATGCAACTGTGGGTCAAATTCCTATGGAGCAAATAGCCTTGCTTCCCCCCTGCGTTATCTCGCATGTGTGACCGCAACCGATGTTCATCAACCACTTTAGAAAGAATGTTGCTACATCTCTAAAATACCACTGCTTTTTGCACATGCTAATACATGTACATATGTACAAATTAAAACTAACCCACTGCCTTGGAATGCACTAAAAAAAGATAAAATGCTAAGAGCAAATTTTCAGGGCTTTTTTTTGGAGGGGGTGGGTTCCTGTTTGGCCTCTTCCAGTGTTACCATGTAGAAGTTCTGGTTTGGGCTGCAGAGAGAGCCACCTTCCTGGAGTTTATGCTCACTGGTTAGAAATGGAAGCATAAATGCCTGTCAGTGAGCTGCAGCATTCCCTAAGGACAATTGATTCTCTCCCGCAACTGTGTCTGGGCAGCTGCACACCAGAGATTCTTGTGGTATTGGTTGGGCCTTGGAGCATGGAAATCTGTTGGATGCATAGGTAGCTGGTGTCTGGTCACACTGCTAGGAGCCTTGGTTAAATCTGATCTAAGGATACTAAGACCCAGGAGGAGCTGTGTTGCTTTCTGACCTTTCTGTGAGCATGGAGTCTACTACTAACTGAGAAAGTGCTAGCCTGTTGTTCTTGATGGGGCAAGGTGAAGCAACTTCAGGGTCGTTCTCCCCCCTCCATTTTGCCTACAATAATCCTATAAAGTAAGTGAAGCTAAGACAAGGTCACCCAGTAAACGTCATGCTCATTAGTGATTTGAACTAGGTTTCCCAGGTTCCAGGTTGACACCTTATCCACTGCCACAAATTGGGTGGGATCCAGATTAAATTGGCAACTTCCACTGATTCCCCTTTCCCACTGCAGACCACCCACCTTGCAACATTCCCCCATCCTTGGGGAGCAGCATTTCATGGAAATCAGTAGGCTGCAATTGAAAGGGGGAAGTGGGAAAGTTCCATTCTGGAATTTGAAAATTTATTCTGGCTCCAACCCATTGGTTTTAATTTGATCTACTGGCAGCCATAATTTCCCCTGATCTGATTTTACTTGAAAGGCCTTCTTCTCACTATGACCCCAACCAACCAGAGATCATGTACTGAATGTGATAATTTCACAGCACCATATAGATAATCATATTTAACTGCATGATGATGTCACTAAGCTTTCCCACTACCCTCATTCTGAATTGACAAAGGAAGCCATGCCATCCCCATTGCTTAGACAACTAACCAACAATTTAGTGCTCTGCACTGGCAGTTTCATTGCCAGCCAGCACTACATTGTAAAACATTTGTTTCAGTTCTACTCTTATTCATATAGTTATGCATGACTACTAGTCGAGCTCATTTGAAAGTTCATCCCAGCACACATCCCACTGCAAATAGTACAGTGTTGATGGATGTCATCCGCATTCAGATGTTATTCAAATGAGTGTCTCCATTTTCATCAGCGAGCTGCTTGTGACTGGGTAAGGTAAAGGCATGGCTTCCCTAGTACAGTTGGAACACCTCTTCTCTTACTGTGCTATTGCAAACAATGTCACACTGTCTTGTCCTTTCCACAGGTAGCAGGCATGTTCCTGATGAACCACTCCCTCCTTTGGCCCAGCACTAGACCCAAGGGCTCAGAAAGCCATTGAGATCTGACTGCCCTTTAGGAAGCCCAGGTAGAACGTTGAGCTAGACTATTTGCCTTGTGCATGCATTCACATCAAGTGAGAGCAATGACTTCTTTTCTTTCTTTCTTTTTTAAAAAAGGTGACTCATGACAAAATTACTCTGGCTCTTAAGTATCTAAAGGAGAATAGGAATGAGACTCACGTGGTTCCTGCAATTTAGTGCTTTTAACTTGAGAAAAATAAGTGCTCAAATTGATATTCAGATGCTTCACAGGTTGCAAGCAGGAGCTGATGCTACTTGCAGGAGGGTAAACACCCTTTTTTTGGGGGGGAGAAACCCCTCCCAGCTGCTATGCTTCTATTTCATTCCAATTTGCCACCGCACTCTCATCTCCCACATTGCTAAAAAGTGATTTGTCAGTGGTGTGTGAGATACATGGAGTCCCTTTGATGCCTGACACTCTTCTACTGCTCTCCTATTCAATCAGCTTTTTTTGTTGTTCTTCTAATGTGAATGCCATTATTTCCTAACAGAACTAAAAAGGATCATCTCTTGGTAATGTAATTTGTATAACACTCAGTTTCATAGTGTTGCATATGAAGTCTCATGAGCCAGAAAACCTGCTTGGGCTGGCCTGGACGATTAAAGAAAGGCAATAGCTATCTGCTTTTTTCCCCTCTCTTGGTCTGCCTTCAGGGACTTCCAAGCAGCATATATGGTTCCTCATTTTATCCTCAATACAACCTTGTCATGTAGTTTAGGCTGTGACTGGCCCACCCACAGCCCAGTCCTGGTCCAATACTCTAACCACTACACCATACTGGTTCTGCTGTTTGTCCCAGCCCCCAGTTTTAGACAAGAAATAGTCATCTCTGAGCATCAAGGGCAAAGTGATGGGGCCACATGAGAAATGTTTTGCAAAGTCCTTTGGTATGTTACACTCCTTTCTTAAGTTCTATCCCTTCCTAGTAGTGTAGTCATTCCCTCCCATCTGCTTTAACTTATTTCTACTCTCCTTTTAAAAGTCAAGATTATTATCCCACTCTTTCTCCAAAGAGGAAGTCTGTATACAGGGTCATAGAATCATAGAATGTTGGAGTTGGAAGGGACCTTGCAGGTCATCTAGTCCAACCCCCTGCAGTCTGCAGGAGCATAGCCGAAAGATAGCCCTACATACTTACAACATACCCGAAAGATGGTCGTCCAGTCTTTGCTTGAAAACATCCAGCAGAGGAGCATCCACCACCTCCCAAGGCAGTCTGTTCCACTGCTCAACCACTCTTACAGTTAGGAAGTTTCTCCTGATATTTAGCCGGTAACGGCTCTCTTGTCATTTCCACCCATTAGATCTAGTCTTGCAATCCGGAGCAAGAGAGAATAGATCTGCTCCATCTTCTATATGACAGCCCTTCAAATACTTGAAGACTGCAGTCATGTCCCTTCTAAGCCTTCTCTTTCCCAGGTTAAACATACCCAACTCTTCCAGCCTTTCCTCATAAGACTTGGATTCCAACCCTCTCACCATCCTGGTCACCCTCTTCTGGACTTGCTCGAGCTTGTCAACATCCTTCCTAAAATGTGGTGTCCAAAACTGGACACAGTACTCCAGGTGAGGTCTGACCATAGCAGAATAGAGCGGAACTACCACGTCCCATGATCTGGACACAATGCTTCTGTTAATGCATCCTAAGATTGCATTAGCTTTCTTCACAGCCGCATCACACTGCAGGCTCATGTTTAACTTGTGATCAACCATAACATCTAGATCCCTTTCACATGTGCTGCTGTCAAGCCAAGTCCCTCCCATTCTATATCTGTGCATTTGATTTTTGTGTGCCTAAGTTTAGGACTTTGCACTTATCTCTATTGAAATTCATTTTATTTGTCTCAGCCCACTGTTCCAGCCTATCTAGATCATTTTGAATCCTAACTCTGTCTCCTCACCCCAACCCTGTGAGGTAAGTTAGAATGAGAAAGAGAGACTGGTAAAAGGTCACCTGGTGTACTGCAAGGCAAAGAGAAAGTTTGAACGCAGTTTCTCTGTGCTCCTAGTCAAAGCACTATATATCATAACAATTCTCTAGGACATACAGCATCATCCTTTGTACACTGAGGTAAAGATCTGTCACTTCTTGTTCAACCTACCTAGCAAGCCTGACTTACAAAATGATTATAGAGAAATCACGCAGACCTCAGGATTCATTCTAGCCTTCTGCTGTTAAAAATGTTCCCTGCTGGTTTGACTGGCTTCCCTGTAGTTTCTTCTTTTGACCAGAGCTGGGTGTGGCCTGTAAACTGAATCCCTGTCTTTGGTCCTGAGCTCTGAAACCAAATGATTTTGCTAAGGAAATCCTTCCGAGTGGTAAGATCTGTATGGTTTTTTTTGGTGGGGGGGTCTACAGGGGAAGATTACAAGAATGATGAATGACTTAAAACACCTTCAATATAAGATAAGGTCATGGGATATTTGGGTAAGAATTCAAATTAGTAGTCCCTTTTTTGTTGTTGTTCCATCGCACAGTCGAGTCTGACTCTTCGCGACCCCATGGACCACAAGTTATAAACTCTATCACTACAGGACCTGTATCATATCCTGCAAAATAAATGTATATTCATGTCATGAAAAATTTCCTTGTCACTTTTCCTCTACTTCTTCCTCAAGGAGTCTGAGGTAGCATTTCTGCAGTACAGTCCTGTGACTTAGGTTAGGTGGAGAAAAAGAGTCACCCAGTTACCTGCTGAGCTTTCGTAGCTGAGTAGGAAATCTGAACATAGGTCTTCACAGAACTAGACAGTCTAATGACTAACCTTTGTAGATGGACACAGGGCCTCATTATGACTTTCAAGGGCCCTTGGCAGTTTTGCCTTTGTGGGTCCCTTCCACCATAATAATATCAATATTTTAAATTATTTTTGATATAACTTTAAATACATCAGCATTTTTTTTCTTTTAGGCAAAGTGTTATAGATTTTCGTGGGCCCTTAACATTTTATTTTTAAAACATTTTCTTCAATCCTAAAAGTTCATTTTTTTCTTCTGACTTTAAAAGGAATTATGACATTTTCATGGGTGCCTAAAAGTATTGTGGACACTAGGCACTGTGCCTCCTGTGCCTAATGTATAAGTCAGCCCTTGATGTTGTTGTTGTTCAGTCACACAGTCAAGTCTGACTCTTCATGACCCCATGGACCACATAGAATCATAGACATGGAAGGGGCCATACAGACCATCTAGTCTAACCCCCTGCCCAATGCAGGACCAGCCTAAAGCATCTCTCACAAATATTCATCCAGCCTCTTCTTGAAAGCTGTCAGTGAAGGGAAGCTAACCACCTCCCTAGGCAGCTGATTCCACCTTTGAACCACTCTGACCGTGAAAAAGATTTTCCTAATATCCAGCCGATACCTTTCTGCATGTAATTTAAACCCATTGCTTCGGGTCCTATCCTCTGCTGCTAACTAGAACAGCTCAGTGCCCTTCTCCAAATGACAGCCTTGCAGATATTTAAAGAGAGCCATCATGTCCCCCCTCAATCTCCTCTTCTCCAAACTAAACATTCCCAAGGCCCGTAGCCTTTCCTCATAGGGCTCAGTCTCCAGACCCCTGATCATCCTTGTCGCTCTCTTTTGCACCCTCTCAATTTTGTCCACATCCTTTTTCAAGTGAGGCCTCTAGAACTGCATACACAGTACTCCAGGTGCAAGCCAGTATACAGAGGGGCTATGACCTCCTGCGATTTTGATGCTATGGCCCTTTTAATACAACCCAAGACTGAATTTGCCTTTTTTGCCACTGCATCACTCTGACTGCTCATATTTAGTTTACAGTCCACCCTTACCCCAAGATCTCTTTTGCATACAATTCTCCCCGGAAATGTATCCCTCATCCAGTATTTATGCTTGACATTTTTGTGACCCAGATGTAATACTGTGCATTTATCTTTGTTGAATTGCATCTTGTTTTCAACTGCCCATTTCTCGAGAATATTCAGATCTTGTTGAATTTTAACTCTGTCTTCCTGGGTGTTTGCTACTCCTCCCAATTAGGTATCATCAGCATAACACCAGGCCCTCCTGTCTCCTGCCGTCCTCCAGAATTTGCTTCATTTCATGCTTGTTGTATTCATAACACTGTCTAACCATCTCCCAAGGAGCAGGTGTCTTTTAGTCCCATGGCTGCAGTCACCGTCTGCAGTGATCTTGGATCCCAGGAACATGAATTCTGTCACTGCTTCCATGACTTCCCCATCTATTTGCCAAGGATTGATGGGGCTGGATGCCATAATCTTAATTTTTTTTATGTCGAGTTTCAAGCCAACTTTTGTGCTCTCCTCTTTCACTCTGAGCAAGAGGCTCTTGCTCCTCATCCTATGCTAAACCAATCAGTTGTTCCATATCCAGTTCTAACTGTCACTTCTTGACCCTTATAAAGGTTTCTCAGGGGACATGTGAGGTGGTCTGTCTCTCATCTCTTTACGGACTTGTCACAGTTTGTTGTAATCCACACAATGGGCAATGTAAATTCTCTCTTTCCACAAATTGTGCTGAAATTCCTATCTACTCCCCGCCCCCCACCACCAAGGGTGGTTCTATTGGATTTCCTAACACTGACAAGAAATGGAGATGAAACTGCTTATTGTCCATTTGGTGGGAAAGACGTCTGGGGCAAAAAATCACCAAATTTGAGAAATAAAACTAAGAAAAGCATTCTGTTGTACAAAGCAACTCTACCTGCATGATGCAACATCCATTCCATGCAATGCCCATGATACTTCCATGTTAGATCCCTTCCAGTTTGACTTTCACCCAAGACATGGGATGGAGATGGCACTGGCCGCCTTCACAGATGACGTCTGGAGGCACCTGGATCGGGATGGTTCAGCAGTACTGTTGCTGTTGGACCTGTCGGCAGCGTTCGACATGGTCAACCATTAGCTATTGACCCACCACCTCGCCGACATGGGAATTCAGGGGCTTGCCTTACAATGGCTCGCTTCCTTTCTCCAAGGTCAGGGACAAAGGGTGGCACTAGGGGAACAGCAGTCCAGGAGGCACCCGCCAGAGTGCCTCAGGGGGCAGTGCTCTCCCCGATGCTATTCAACATCTATATGCACCCCCTTGCCCAGATTGCCCAGAGGCATGGGCTGGGATGTCACCAGTATGATGATGACACCCAGCTCTATCTGGTGTTGGGCAGCTGGTCGGACTCCAGACTGGAAGATCTGGACCAGGCATTACAAGCTGTGGCTGGTTGGCTCAGACTGAGCCAGCTGAAACTGAATCTGACAAAGACAGAGGTCCTGTGCTTGGGTTGGGGTTGTTCGGGGGTGAGGATCCTGCTCCCGACCTTCAGTGGGGCACCATTGGTGCCAGCATTGGAGGTTAGGAGTTTCGGAGTGCTCTTGGATGCCTCCTTGACAATGGAGGCCCAGGTGGCAGCCACTGCTAAGTCGGTGTTTTATCATCTTCGGCTGATTAGGCAGCTGGCTCCCTTCCCTGACTGCAGTGACCTGGCAACAGTGATCCATGCAATGGTCACCTCGAGACGAGACTACTGTAACACTCTCTACATGGGGCTGCCCTTGTTGCAAATTCAGAAGCTGCAGCTAGTGCAGAATGCCGCAGCCAGGCTCCTGTTGGGCCTTCCCAGATGAGAGCACATCCGGCCTGCGCTGAAGGCTGTGCACTGGCTGCCAATAGCATACCGAATTCGCTTCAAGGTGCTGGTGCTTACCTTTAAAGTCCTATATAGCCAGGGTCCAAAATACCTGAGGGACTGCCTTTCCCCATATATACCCCAGAGATCACTACGGTTGGGGTCTCAAAACTGATTGACCCTCCCGGGCCCCAAGGATGCCAGGCTTGCTACCAACAGGGCCAGGGCCTTCTCAGTGGCAGCTCCATACTGGTGGATTGAGCTCCCGGAGGAGATCAGGGCCCTGTGGGACCTTTTACAGTTCGGCAGGGCCTGCAAGACAGAGTTCTTCCACCAAGCCTTCAACTAAGGAGCCGCATCAGTACTACCACCAGCAATTGTAGTACCAACCCTGGCCCTTAATGTTAACATCTGACCTGTGCTGTCGCACAACTTAGGAAGATTACTGAGCTGAAAAACTGTGTGTTGTATGTATGTATGCACTTTAGTACGCCATCTTAACTAATTACTGACATTGTCCAGCACTTTATAATTTTAAGACTGTATGATTTTTTTCTGTAATTGAACTGTTTAAATGATTTTATGTAGCTTTTAATGGTCACCGTGGAACAACCAATGTAAGCCGCCCTGAGCCTGTTCGCAGGGAGGGCGGGGTATAAATTTAATAAATAAATAAATAAATTTTCATTGAAAAGAAAGTAAGCAAATGCTATCCACTTTGCGCTGAAGTTGCTGGGTTTCCTAAGCCCACATTTTCCCACTATGGTTCCACTCAGCAATATATAGAGGCCAAGAGAGAAGGCATGTGACTTATTTAACAGTTCCTTCTCTGTGCATCACCTGGCTAGCCTTTTCCTCTCATAGACCCATCTTGAGAAAAGGTCAGAGGCCAGCTGGGTGGGGGGGAGTGGCATTGAGGAGGATCCTTCTGAAACCTTGTAGTGAATAATGGCACGATTTGAGATGCACAGCTCCAGTCCTTCCCGATGCACAGCATGTCTCCAGTGTCATGCTGTGCCCACCTTTGTCTGGCATGGCAGATCTGTGTCAGAGGCTGATGCAAGCTGCTCTTCAGAGCTTTCTAGGGGGAGGGTGTTCCTTCAGAGAGTGGGAGGAGATGGGGGGTGAGAAGAGGTGGCTGTAATGAGGACAGCTTCCTTCAAAATGGTAACTTTTCTAAAGAGATGCTCAGATTTCAAAGCCAGCCTTTTGTCACAGGAACTCAGCTCAAAAGATGGAATGGATTGGTTGGGGGGACAACAGTACTCTAGAAACAGAGAACTTTCCAAAGTTGTGCTCATAACTATGTGTCCTTTTTTTGTTGTTCAGAATTTCAGAGCAATTTTGCCCAGGAACCACGACTTTGACTCTGGGTGAATAAGTTTCTGACGCCTGCATCTCATGACACACTGCTGCATGAGTCAGGCAAGGTATGCAAGCACCGGGTTTCCAAAGGGAAATTAGATCAGGTAAACAATTACACTTTGTGTGTTTAGTTTAACCCAGGGTGGGGGGAGTATTCAGTACAAGATAGAAATGGTGCACATAAACATTATCTAGCTCTTCTGATAACCACCTTGGATCTCCTGTTTCTTTTATAACAAAATCCAGTTCCATCAAGAATCTCAGATAAATGAATCAGCATTATGATTCAGTTTTAACTTTCTTAAAGGAGTATTGGCATGTTTGGGACAAATGGGGAGCAAATGAAATAGGTTTAAGGTATTCTCCCACTTTCTTGAAACAAGGGACATCCTAAAATGAACTCTGATTTGCAGAAGCTTCTATGGGGATAAATTCTGCTAGTCTCAAAGGTGCCACTGGACTTCTGTTTTGTTTCCCTACTACTGCGCATCTTGCCCTGGTAAAACCCAGTCTTTACCACAGAGATTGGGGAAATTCCTAGAGCATCACCATCAATGCTACCCCCCCTTTTTCCTCCTGCTCCTTGAATCATCCAGGGGAGTGGTACTGGATAGGCTTAACCAGGCAAACTGGTGTGCAAATGACTGGTATGTGTGGGGGTGGATAGGGCAAATGAGGGGGGAAAGGACATAGATTGTGATGCAATGCCACTTCAGGGTTCATGATGCTCTGGGAATTCCCCAAAACCACAGCATTTGGGAGACTTCCTTGAGCAGTGTGATATCATGTTGCAGCCTTATTGACACTTCCTCTCCATGTGCCCCAGCCCCCTTAAGCTCCTAGGGGTTGAGAGCAGAGGCCTGGCAACCCTAGAATGGGGGAGGAGACTCCGCACCTTCTGTTTCTACTATATTATTTTTCTTTTCTCCTCCGGAAACTGCTGTCTGGCCCCCATATTCCCTTTGCCTCTCTCAAGAGGTTTAAGAGAAGTCAGCCTCCTAAAGCTGCTATAAGCCTATACCTATTTAGACCTGCCAACCTCACAGACAGGGAAAAAAACAAAAACAAAGCAGCATTGTGTATGAAAACCTGGAAGTAACAGCAGTAGCTCTAAGAACTCTTCTGGCACTTCCTAGAGCCACCACCACTTTTCCCTGGAAGTGATACCGAGGTTTTCCCTGGAAGTGACGTCACCATGCTCAGGATGCTTCATGATATCCCCAACCCTATACCTGTTACTATGCTGTTGTCTTCTGAAGATAGCCATTGTATTTCCAGGTGACTGTGGAGGCTAGTATGATAATTGCTTCATTTGGGTCTTCCTGAATGGGAGAAAGGGCATGGCATAGTTAATAGTGTGGCTCCATTACCTCTGGAAGGAATTTTGAAACACTAGGATATCTATGTTCTCACTTGGTCTCCACTTATTTTTTTCTCTTACTCTGTGCTATTTGTGGTCTATCTGAAGCATCCTGGGAATGGGATGAGTTGAGAAAAAAATGTATGTATGTATAAAAGAGAGAAATCTGTACAATGCCTAATCTATAGTAGTTGGTATCCCACTGCAAGAAGTTACTCCAGCCTACGAAACTTTCCTCCAACTTGAGTGGCATTTCCAAAGCAGGAAGCCTCTATAGGAAGGCTTCAAACTTCATAGAGTGGTAGGATATAGGCCAAATTAACATAGTGTTTTCTCTCATTTTTGAGACTGCAGTGCTCATCCATCATTCTTGCCTGAATAAACTTCTTCACAAAGATCCCACAGAAGATCAGTAATGATACAGCAAATCCCTTTGTTTCTTTTGGTATCTTATACATAGTTTAAACAGGGTTAGCTCACCAAAGAACCTGGAAGAACTCTTCGGCACCAAGAATGGGGAGCTTTCTTTCCGTCCCTATCGTTCTTCTGTACTCCCCCCCCACCTATTATTTAATCTTCTAAACAAACCTCCCCCCCATGCATGCTATGTAAATATTGTCACTGAATTACTGTCTGTTTGTTTAGCTCATTACAGAAAGCCACGATAAGCTTTTTAATTACAAAATTAGCTTCACCAAATCAATTTTCTTTCATTTAATGAACTGAGGAAGACTGCAAAGGGGAGAAATGCTGCTCCCTCTTCTGCAGCATAAATCTCAAGCCACCTCCTTCCTAGATATCAAACCAACACAGTCCAGAAACATACTTGATAATGAAAAGGGGGGGGAGGTGCCTTCACCTGGCTGCTTTAGATTCCTCTCCCCCCTCCCATCATCTACCCAATGGTTACTTTATGTGCCTTTTGTTAGGAACAGTCAACACAGAGAACCCTTCTTTAGTCCCTGGGAGGTGTTAGTGGTGGTGGTCCTGCAAGGCATTGTATATGGTATAAAGATTGACCCTTGAAATTCTGCAGTTCAAAATGTGGACGTGGCTTGCTGATCAGAGTGATTGAGGCTTCCCTTAAAATGGTAGCAGGCGCCTCCTGCCAAGTGATAGGGGGAGCTGCCGGGAAGGGGGGGGGGCATCTCTGCTGCAGTTTACAGAACAGCTACGTCCCCTTTTTTCAACTTTTCAGGAGGTGACTTGACCAGCCAGGCTCAAGCATGGGTGTGGTAAGGAAGCCTGTTGAGGAATCTCAGCCCAGATGCTTCCATTACCTTTCAGCAGGGGAGAGTGGCTACACAAGTTTTGCAAGAAGGCTTATAAGGAGATAAAAAGCCCCAGAGGTAATCCTTCTCCCCCCCAATTGTTTTAAGCATTATTGTTGCTCTTTCTCTCATCACACAGAAGTTCCCAAACCAACTGAGAACCACTGCAAGAAAACAGCTAGAGAGAATGCGGAATCCTTCAGTCCTTCTCTCTCAATCTGTACTTTGTGGATGAGACTTATGCATCTCTCCCCGAAGAAGCAGGATGTGCTCTTAATGCCTTTTATGCCAAATGTCATTTTCCTCTTTTAGCCATTAAAGTTTAGCTGCAAAGCCCATGGCCCTCCTAAGCACAACAGTGGCAGGAAAAATAACATCTTCAGTACTGAAAAGGTACTAAGATTGTTCTGTAAACCAGAACCCTCCTCCCTGCTTCCCTCCGTTTTGTTCTTTCCACCTTCACATGATAGTTTCAGTGTTTCTTGTACCATTTGTTCAGGGCTGAGGCTGATTATGTTTCTACTTCGGGCTCTGGGATGTTTGGCTTCATAGTTTGTACATGAGAGCTACTGTCAGACTAGGATCTGGGAGACACAGGTTCAGATCCCCACTCTGCTGTGGAGACTTGATGGGTGGCCTTGGACCAGTCACACACTGTCAGCCTAACCTATCTCACAGGGCAGATATTGTGAGCATAAAACGGAGGTGAGGAGAATGATGTTGCAGGTCACTTTTAGTTCTCAATGGAGAGAAAAGAGAGGTATAAAGAAATAAATGTTCTATCCAGGGTATGTGATTTTGAGCAGCCCTTTGAGAAATATGCACAGGATGGCCGTTGACTTTTGAATTCCAGAGCCAGTCCCCTGGGCTGCATGGCAAAGGCCTTTTGGAAGTCACTCAATTTCCACATCCATTTATCATGCCACCTCAGAGACTATATCGAACCCCTGGTTCTCTCTTTCCTGTGCTTCCTTTCCTCCTTCCCTTCCTGTTCTACTCCTTTTACTGAATTTGGAGTCATATGGGAGTCACTGTTGTCCCCCCCAGCACCAAGACTACAGAGCATCACTGCCCCAGACATTGTGCTCCATCTACACCTTGTTGCTAATAGCCCCTGATGGACCTCTGCTCCATATGTTTATCTAATGCTCTCTTGAAGCTGCCTATGCTTATAGCTGCCACCACTTCCTGTGGCAGTGAATTCCACAGGTTAATCACTCTTTGGGTGAAGTACTGCTCATTAATTTCATTGAGTCCCACGAGTTCTTGTATTCTGAGAAAGGGAGAAAAGTACTTTTTTCTCTACTTTCTCTATCCTATGCATAATTTTGTAAACTTCTATCATGTCACCCCTCAGTCATCATTTCTCCAAGCTAAAGAGCCCTAACCTCTTTAACCTTTCTTCATAGGGAAAGTGTTCCATCCCCTTAATCTTTTTAGTTGCCCTTTTCTGCACTTTTCCCAATGCTATAATGTCTTTTTTTTTTTAGGTGTGGTGACCAGAACTGTACACAGTATTAAAAATAAGGCCACACCATCAGTTTATACAGAGACATTACGATACTGGCTGATTTGTTTTCAGTTTGCTTCCTAACAATCCCCAGCACAGCATTCGTCTTTTTTATTGTTGTTGCACACTTAGTTGACATTTTCAGTGAGCTATCTACCACAACTCCAAGATCTCTCTGTCCTGCTCAGTCTCTGCCAGTTCGGACCCCATCAACATGTATTTATAGTTAGGATTTTTGGCTCCAGTGTGCATTACTTTGCACTTGCCCATGTTGAACCTCATTTGCCACATTGATGCCCACTCTCCCAGCTTCGACAGATCCCTCTGGAGTGCCTCACAGTCCTCCCTGCTTCTCACCACCCTGAACAACTTAGTGTCATCCGCAAACTTAGCCACTTTGCTGCTTACTCCCAACTCCAAATAATTAATGAACAAGTTAAAAAGCACCTGACTTAGTACCGAGGCCTGTGGTATCCCACTACTTACCACCTTCCACTGTGAAAACTGCCCATTTAGACTCACTCTCTGTTTCCTGTTAATTAACTAGTTTTTAATCCACAGGAGGGCTTGTCCTCTTATCCCATGATTACTGAGTTTATGTAGGAGTCGCTGATGAGGAACTTTATCAAAAGCCAAATCTCCCTTCATCAGATATACCCTGAAAATCTTGTTAGTCTCTAAGGTGCTACTGGACTTGAGTCTAGCTGGCTTAGAAGAGGGTACCTCTGCTTGGGATGGCGGTGTGAGTCCCATTCCTCCCTGCCCAGAGGCAGAATTGTCCACAGTGGACATTCCGTGTGAGAGAAGGAGCAGCCAGAAGTGCCAAAAGGAAAGAGCAAACACTGTCAGTAGCTTCACTTTCTGTACATCTGGGCAAGTCAAAGACACTTTTTGTGTGTGTGATTACTCCATAGTATGTGAATGCCAAAGAAAAAGGAGATCATTTTTTTAATCTAGTTTTGAAATTGTCAATTCAATTTTCAATTGGACAGTTCCCCCTGTAGCCTGAAAGAAATGCTGCCCTCTGAGATTCTGACAGATCACCTCAGGATCCTGGTCAGTGGTTTAGAAGCATTTGTTTGTATAACTAAAGCTAGATCAGCATCTGTATGCAAATGTAGTTGGTCAGCCAGGTGGTTTGAAGCAGTAGAACAAATTTAGAGTCCAGTGGCACGTTTAAAACCAACAAAGGTTTATTCAAGATATGAGCTTTTGTGTGCATGCACACTTTATCACATACATTGGAATCAAATACATGCACACAAAAGCTCATACCATGAAAAAATCCTTGTTGGTCTTAAAGTTGCCACTGGACTCTAAAAGGCCATTCCAATGTATTTGGTTGTGTGCATGCACATGAAAGCTTATACCTTGAATAAACCTTTGTTGGCCTTAAACATGCCGCTGGACTCTAAATTTGTTGTATGTAAATGTGTAATTCATATAGGAACCAAAATGTGTTCTCACATGTGTTGAGCAAATTTGTCATAAATATATTATCTCTCTTCCATGCTGGTACTGAAAATATTGTCCCTCAGAACATTACTGCTCTTTCGGCTTTGGTAACAGTACAGAGATGAGCTTTCAGTCTACCTTCTGCAATAACTGTGCATTCCATTCTGCCATAAGATATGAATGTGCCATAAGTTCCAAGGCACATTCCTCCCTATGTTCCTATGCCTTGGAATATTTAGCAGTAATGGACAGACCACATGAGCAAAACTTGTTCATGCATTGGTGTTAACTCACATGAGATCTACTAAGCATGCAGGCATATGAGGTGTCAGCATTCTGAACCTGAGGGTTGCAGGAGCCCCTTACAACAAGGCTGTGCACTACTGTAATCCTCCTGACAATACACCGCATGGCTGATCAGAGAATTTCCTGCAGGAAGGGGCCATGTGCTCCCCCTGTTTGCCCCTTTCTCCACTCCTTTCTGCCTGTGCTTCGCTTATGTAACCCTACATCATCTTTCCTTCCTATTATCCTGACTGCTGATCCGTGCCTGATGGCTGTGTCAAGCCTCCGATGCCACAAGCTCTTTGACTGCAGCACTTTACCCTCTTTAACATGACAATTAAAAATGATTTACAAACGGTTGTTTCAGTTCCAAATGGAGAAGTTGTGAGAGGGCGATACTTTGTGGCATCAGAGATGTTTGCTGCCTGTGTGTTGCAATCCCAGCCTCAATTTGCATCTTAGGTTTTACATAAGATGCTTTTTTCCAAAACTGATCTCTCTGCAAACTACCTCTGTGGGTTCGGAGTATGGGTGAGCAGACTTTCCCCATTTTTTCCCCTTAATTGTTCCAGAATTTCTCTCTGGGCTTAGTCCTGCTTCATTCTGGTTTAGAAGGATGTCCAAGATTAATTCTGGAAGTGGATCACACACAAATATTCAGCATGTTTCCTTCAGTTCATAGACCCCCCTCTCCTTTGTGCACTGGGAACATTGATAAAGCATCACAAAAAAGTAATCTGGACATGATATGTTGTCGAAGGCTTTCACAGCCAGAGTTCATTAGTTGCTGTAGATTTTCCGGGTTGTGTGGCCATGGTCTTGGCATTGTAGGACCTGATGTTTCACCAGTAGCTGTGACTGGCATCCTCAGAGGTATAACACAGAAAGATGGAGTACTCCTGTCACAGAGTACCACGGCCACACAGCCCGGAAAATCTACAGCAACTAATGAACTCTGGCTGTGAAAGCCTTCGACAACATATCATGTCCAGATTACTTTTTTGTGATGCTTTATCAATGTTCCCATTTCGTCAGTGCACAAAGGAGAGGGGAGGTCTATGAACTGAAGGAAACATGCTGAATATTTGTGTGTGATCCACTTCCAGAATTAATCTTGGACATCCTTCTAAACCAGAATGAAGCAGGACTGTACAACTGCAGCAAGATTCTTTTTATGCAGAGTTCTATTGAAGTGCACATCTTCTCTTCTGCACTGGTAAAATACCAACCCTGCCTAACAAAACCCTGATACAACTAATAATAATTAATAATTATTGTATGGCAGTGTGCATAGTATAGCCAGGAGGACCAAATATTCTAGCTCTTTTAGTGTTATGCACCACTAGCTGGTGAGCTAGACTCATTTTTTAAGGAAAGAGCTAGAGGTGGTTTGCCATTGCCTCCTCTGCATCATGCCCCTAGTATTTCTTGGAGGCTGCCCATCCAAATACTAGCCAGGGCCGACCCTGCTTAGCTTCTGAGATCTGACAAGATTGGGCTAGCCTGGGCTATCCAGGTCAGGGATCCCTGACACAACTGAACACACTGAGAGTCATTGTGGTGTAGAGGTTAGTATGTCAGACTAGGATCTGGAAGACACAAGTCTTTTCCAGGGGAACTTCCTAGCTGACCTTGGGCCAGTCTTGCATTCTCAGCCTAATCTACATCAGAGGAGGGGAGAACCATATGCAACCTTGAGGTCCTTGCAGCAAGGGTGGGATAACAATGTACTAAATGAATAATGACTAAACAACTTATCTAACCTTTCAGCCAAACCTTCCCCACAGGCTTGTTGGGAGGAGAAAATGCAGGAGACGAGGATGATGTCAGCTGCTTTGTGTCCTCACTGTGGAGAAAGGCAGGGTATAAATGAAGTAAAGAAATATCAAGGTGGCTTTTCTCCAATATTTTTTCAATGCACACATGCTTTTCAGTGAGACAGTGGTGTGGGAGAACTAGTTCTCATTCATAATAGTGGCCTGTACCTACTGCTCCACTTTGAAGTCTTCCTATGACTTAGGGGGCTCTTCCTCCAATGGAAGAGCCACAGAAGAAGTTGGAGGAAGGTTCCGTAAGATGGAGGAACTACTCCCACCCCATGGCTGGATGCTGCCCAATAGAATTGTCTTCCTTAATATCCATATTATTGTATACAATAGAAAATCTTGAGCTCTTTTGCTAACACACCTTTCCCAAAGAAGTTTGTTATAATGTATCCTTGGCTAACTGATGCATTCCAGACATCCCATAAGAAGCGTGCATTGATATTGGTATATCTTAAATGCTTCTTTAGCCTGTAAGACATGGTGCATCATTAATTCTGCTATTGGTTGCCAGTGTGAGACTAAAGGCCTTAGGAACTGTTCACTCACTTGCAGCTTCCAGTACTCTGAATACAGTATTTATTTATTTATTTGCTTACCACAAATTATTGACATGGTGTATTGACTCACAATACAAGTGCATGTCATTAAAATTGTTGCTGGGGTTCTTGGTTCAGTCTTTACCAGTCGTTCATGGGCAAAAGGAAATTCATTTTCCCCTTTGAAAACCCTTTGCTGATATTGTATTTAGACTGCACACATGCATGGATGGTCCTACAGAAGCCACTGTTAGCCACATAACATACACTGGGCCTGCATGGGCAGAATTCACTGTACCTGCATCCTTTTCAGAAGCTACAGTCTTCTATCTGAAGGCTACAAACCACAAATAATAGGAGCATGCACCATCCATGATTCCCTCAATAAGCATGGTTGACATGTTGTGTAATAAGGAGCAACGTGAATAGTTACCATGCATGTTGAAGCTTGGTACACATACAAGTGAATTCTGAAAATTCAGTGGTCAGTTTGTCCATACTGATGCTGAACATGCATTCTAAAACTGCACATTGCCACTGTTTATACAACATGGTGGCTGCACATATTGGAAGGATCGTGGATAGTACATGCTTCCATTATGCATGCTTGGTGGTCTCCCAGTATGTATGATTCTAAGGACAGAGTACAGATATCAAGGGTATTACCTTTGCATCCTGTCACACTATATAGGTGTGTATTCCAGCTGAAAATCTTGTACTCCTTCCTTTTCAAAAAGATGCCCATAAGCACAGCTTTACAGAAGCTGTGCTGTTTCTTTTCAAACCCTCCCACACTTCCAGATCTCAAGGCAACCGGATGCAGTGTGCTTGTGGAGGGACCTCAGCAAAGGGCAAAATGATGGAGAACATTTTGCAGGATCATGAGGACAAACCCTGTGTGGAGTCAGGTGGGTGTCCCAGTTGATTGTGGTGCCATGTCAGCAGGAGTGAAAGTAATCTTCTCGTGTATTTCTGGCCACTTGAGGTCACTGTTCTTTCATGGTTTTATATCTACAAGGGAATTATATCTTTCCCTTGACCTAGGTCTCATATTAGAAATGTACACTTTCTGGCTTGTTTAACTGACTTGAGCCCTGACTGGGAGAGGCTTTTGAACGATCAGTTATTTGAGAGGCTAGAGGGTCTTTAGTAAACACACTTCAACACTTACACAAGAGAACAACTACCAGGGTTTTTTTTCTTTTAGAGCAAGAAGGCTTTGAAAAAAAAAATTAACATACATTAATGTGGGGACATTTGGCTGAATTACCTGCTACATTCTAATGAGATACTGAAAAAAAGTGAGGGAAGAAGAAGAAGAATTGGATTAATACCCTGCCCTTCACTCAGAGTCTCAGAGCGGCTTACAATCTCCTTCCCTTCCTCTCTCCACAACAGACACACTGTGAGGTAGGTGGGGCTGAGAGAACTCTGAGAGCACTGTGACTGACCCAAGTCACCCAGCTGGCTGCATATGGAGGAGTCAGGGAATCAAACTCGGTTCTCCAGATTAGAGTCTGCCACTCTTAACCACTACATCAAACTGGTCCCAATAGAAATTGTTTATTTTAGATTTATGGTCTGCCTGTCATTCAAATTTGGAAGGGCATATGTCGTTATATTATTCTCTGTATCAGTAGATATTGTTATGCAAAGCATCCTTGGATACAGATGATTATGTAAAGTTCTGTGGAAGACCCTGGAATGAAAGAATACTGTCCCAATTGTTTTGTCTTGCTATATGTTGTTGTTCAGTTTCTTCAAGGGTGAACTCAACTGGAAAGATTTACCCATTCATACAGGGCTGGCCCAAGGGGGTTTGGTGCTAGGCTTGTTTTTCTCCAGGTTGGGACTGGAGTCTTCTTGAAATTACAGCTTATCTCCAGACCACAGAGATCAGCTCTCCAGGAGTAAATGGCACCTTCAGAGAGTGTACTCTATGGAACAACATCCCTGCATCCCAAGAGCCACTTTGGTGTAGTGGTTAGGAACGTGACTCTAATCTGGGAGAGCCAGATTTGATTCCCCACTCCCCTACATGCAGCTGCTGGTGTGACCTTGGGCCAGTCATAAGTTATTTCAGAGCTGTTCTCTCATGAGCAGTTCTTGAAAGAGCTCTCTCAGCTCCACCTACCTCACAGGGTCTCTGTTGCGGGAAGGGGAAGGGAAAGGAGATTATAAACTGCTCTGAGATGCCTTCAGGTAGTGAAAAGTGGAATATCAATCCCATCTCTTCTGCTGCTGCTGAGTTCCTTCCTCTTGTCAAACTCCACCCTTCCCCATATCCGCTCCCAGATCTCAAGGAATTTCCAAAGCAAGCCTGTTAGGTGTCCTGGGTGAGCTGTGAGCCAGGTTTTCCCTGACCTGGATAGCCCAGGCTAGCCCGCTCTCATCAGATCTCTGAAGCTAAGCAGGGTTGGCCTTGGCTACGCCAATGGAATTCCTTTTTGAGCTGCAGGCTTCTACCTACATGCACAGTAAGTGAGATAGAGTTCTGCAATATGGCCGTTTACCCAGATTTCCTTTTTCATGGATGCTGAGTTGTTGTATCATACAAGTTCCATCATCCAGCATAGGGCTGGCAGCTGTTGACTGGGAAATTCCCAGAGATATTGGGGTAGTGGCTGGGGAGGGTGGAGTTCAGGGAGAGGAGGGAGTCCAGTGAGGATGTGATGGCTCAGAGTCTGCCCTCTGAAGCTGCCGTTTCCTTGAGGGAAACTGTTCTCTGCAGTCCAGACACCAGTTGTAATGCTGGGGGAACTCCAGGTCTTGCCTGGAAGTTGGTATGCCAGGTCCAGCATCATAGTGTCTGATGAATGAGCAGACCACGAAGCTTCTTGGAATGCAAGGAAGAGATCAAGAATAATGTACGGATTAGCCTGAGGAAGAGAGCGAGCCTCATGACGTAGGAATATATTTTTAATTGTTTTGCTGTTTCTCTTCAAATGCATGCCAGGCCAAAGGTGGGATGATTAGTGCCCCGTTTATACAGTGTCATGTTATGAGCTAGCTAGACTGTCATAATCTGATGTGCTGTATACCTTGCTGTGACAGAGAGTGACTCCTTGGGTCATGGAGTGGAGCTTAATTGCTAGGCTTGTCAAACAAAGAGGAACATAGGCCTTCCTTTATGGGTTTTCATTGCAGTGTTATTTCCCCACCATTCGAAGGCACTGGCATGCTTATAAACCAAGTTAGGCAGGACTTGTATTAGAAAATAACATTGTTGGGTTCTTTTGCATAGTTGTTGGTTCAGGTAGCCTAAAACAAATGTGAACGCTTGTTTGCTTGACAGAAGGCATTGTCACTTGTCTGGCTTTCGAATAAAGCAGAAGTCCAGTGGTACTTTATAAACGAACAACACTTATTTCAGCATGAGCTTTCAAGAGCCAGAGCTCACTTTTTCAGATGCTAAGAACGGTGTGTCGAATGGACTTTTAGGGGTGTGGGTAGGGAAGTGGGTGGATAGACTCCTGACTAGGCTTAACTAAGCCCAGCAAAAGGTGGTTTCAGTCTATTTTTCTGAGTCTGTGGTTGAATTTTAATGAGTTGTTGAATATATGTGTAATATGTTGTTTGACTCCTTTCTTGGAAGGGAAGATGGCATTTATATCCTGATCTCATCTGATCTTGAAAGGAATCAAGCAGGAGTTTATAGGAGACCCCCAAGAAAGACTCTGCAGAGGAAGGCAATGGCAAACCACCACTGCTCCAAACTTGCCTTGAAAGTCCCTTGCTAGGGCTGACTTAAGTTGGTTGTGACTTTATGAGACTTATGTATGTTCTTTTGCTTTAAGAAGAGTCCTGCTGTGTCAGACCAGTGGTCCATCTAGTACTGTCATCCTGCTTCCCAAACTAGACAATCAGATATCTCATAAGACTCACAGCTGAGGCATAGACACCAAAGTCTCTTTTGCTGCTGTCCTCTTGCAACTGCTAGTGGGAGGAATGCTACATGGAGCCATCTTGGTCAGTAGTCATGGATGGATCTATCCCCCATGTCTTAAAGTAACATGGTTTCCTCTGGGACTGTCTTAATGTTTCTGCTATCATACCACAAAGTTGGCTTTCTGCTCTCACATAGTCTTCCTTCTCCACCCCTCATACATCTTGTTGGCTTTCTTCTCTACATAATAACAGGGGCAGTGGGGGAATTACCCTCAACACGTCACTAGAGCGTAGCACTGCAGAAGGGCTTTCCATGGTTACCATTGTAAGAAACCTACATGGAGTGTACCTTCAAGTTTAGGATTATCTTGGAAGGACTCCCACATACCTATTCTCTGTCCATAATTGCAAGAAGCTAGATGTGCTGGAGTCAATGCCCAGAGACAATGGCATGGATCCAGCTGAATGTTTCTGCAAGCTGAAATCCTGCTGCTACCCCCAGGAGCAGAATTTCAGGAACATTTGGGGCTGCATGGGGAAGAGGTAGGCAAGGAATTCACATTCTGTGGGTGAAAATGCTTCCTCCCATAGAAATGTTCAGTTGGATGCAAGCTGATATATTTTGAACTCTTGACAGTGCAAGACCAAGCCTTCAGGCTGACTGATGAGCAGGTTTCTTCATTATATGTAGTCTTGCAAGTGTTCCCTCAGCAACATTTTAAATGTGTCTTTCCCTTTCACAAAATTGAGAAGTATATCTTGTTCTGACTCTGCTTGGTTAAATTTCATAGCACCCTGCAAATGTGGATAGGAGTTCATCTCTGGTTTTCGGGGGGGGGGGGGACTGTAATGAATAATTTAACTTATGATGGTACCGGAGATCCTCTTGTGTAATTTTTGTGGTTGCTTTTGTACAGCTGGTAGTTCTGTTCCTCTGTTCATCATCATACAGACGCAGTAGTAAAAAGAAGATAACAAATAACTCTCAGATTTCCTCTGAGTTTGCGAATGTGGCTGACGGACTTCCCAGCAAGTTGCACAGATTGTACTGCGAGTTTCTGTAATCAGAGCAATTACTTCTGTGAACAGTACGCTTCTCTGCTTTTTGCCTTCTGGCAGCATGTGCGCGTGCACACACACAAGTTATATGATCCACCTTTAATGCTGGAGCACTTGCAGTAGTTGCAGGTGAAAAGTTTTCAGACATTGCAACACGGATAGATGTGCCTGAAGTTACCCTTAATTACAGCAAGGTATGCATCTTTTCTGTGTGCCATTCCCTGTCTCTTTCCTCCATCTTCCAAGCTATGCTCAAAAACTTCGGAAGTCAAATATTGCATTTTGCTGATTGTGTATTCAGACAGAACTTTCTGCTACGGCACGTCTAGAGAAGAGGTGGCATGACAACTCTCTTAGTCATGGGTTGCTTGTGTCATTTTTGAGAGCAAAATAATAGCAAAGTCATGCTGAGCTAAAAAGGAAAAAGGGGTCCCCATGGTGAGCCATATTTTTGCTCCCTAAATTTCTCTTACTCATGCCTTGAATCATCTTTCTAAATCTGTGCCTGCATTCAAGCAACCAGAGAAGCAGGTTATCCTTTCCCAGGTGCCCAGGCCTCACAGAGGCACAGGTATGGCCCCCAGAAAGCAATAATCTCAGGGATCGTATGGAGAAATCATATAGGTACAAATTCATCACACATCATCATTACACTGTATACACAGTGGCAAAATGAGTACTACATCTATCACTCTGATACAGTTGGTGGACATGCTGATGGATGCCGTCCTGATGGTACAGGGTGTGCTCTTAAAAGCCTCTGGAGAAGGAGTGGTTTTCACTTTGGGTTTGAAACATTTTAGGCTGTTCACTGCCATCCATCCCTACTGTCAAGACTATATGCCAAGCCATTCATTATTAATCTTGCTTGGATAACACCCCAAAACCATGTCTGAGTAGTGGAGTTTCATGTGGTGCGAGGCACTCTTTTCTCTCTCTGTCTCGCATGCCAACTAAGAGGTAAATGTATTGGAGGGGATTAACTTTGTGAGTGGTCTGATCGTATGGTATGGAATTCACATACATACCTGAGCAGCACCAGGGGGAAGCTGCCTCCCCCCATGGCTTATTGTGTGTAAGAAAGAATGGGCTCATTGCATGAATCTGCCCAATCATCTGAAAGGTCTCCAAGCTAATGCCAACTGTTGACCATGCAGCTCTGGTGTAAGATACTCCATGCAATTAAGACATGGTAAGCCTAATGAAAATGTTACTTCTTGTTGTGCTCAGTGCAGCCACATGGAAGCATTTCTCCCATTAGCCTCTAAGAAGGGTGAGAAATGTAGGAATTGGCCTTCTAGTTCTTGCTTTGCCAAGGGCTCTCATGGTGCAACAAAGGTATTCCAACTAGGCTGATGCTCATAAACCATTCAGTCATGTATCTGGCCAGTCTGAAAAAAGGCAACCTGTTCAAGTTTCTTGCATTAGCTTGTACCTAATACCCTTTGTTTTATCAGACTGCCCCAAAGCCTGCACTTCAGTCTTTCTGAATATGCATGAACCTTTAAAAGAATCCAAGGTGTGAATCACACTTAAACAGTCCCACCCACTCGCTCCCCAACACCAGGTTTCTCATAAGTGTGAAGCAAGAGCTTTTTGTAAAATTAGAAAGCTTGTCATCGGGAACTCTTACCAGCCCTCAGAGAAAATAAATAAGCTCTCAAGAGGTGGGGATTTGCTTAACTGATGCCATTATTGATATATTTTGCCCACACTCTCAAAGATGTTGCCGTGCTCATCCCATATTAGAACATTACTATCCATCCCTTCCTCCCAAGTGCAATCACTATCAGTGTCAGAAAATCCCGTACAGGCCCTAGTCCTTTTGACTTTTCTCTGGAGACCATAATCTCTGCTGTGCTGAAGAACTATTTTCGTGCATAACATGCACATCCACCGGGGAACAGGAGGGTGGCTGGGGATTTAATATTTTTTTGCAGATTTGCTTTGCTAACATTTACCTTGGAAAGCAAGTCACATTTGAGGATGTCATGAGTGTGCAAATGAAAAATTATCCTGACTGTATTGCCAGATATTTTACTTGCTGTTTGCAGTAAGCTTTCAAGCTACTGTCCTGTAGGATTATGACTTTGGATCGATTCCAGGACTCAGCAGTGCCAGGGGAAGAACACTGGGGGAGCATCATCACAGAGGTGGGAAGGGGAATCAGACAGTAAGTCACCTGTAGACAGATCACCTTGCAGTCAGGGCTGAAAATAATGGGGTTCAGGGGCACAGGGGCACCCCCAAGAACAGCAACTCAGGCATAAAATTCTTGGAGGTTTGCATCCATATAACCACTTCATATCTGCTGGTAAGGCCACAGACAGCAGGGATTTCAAAAGAGAACATAATTTATGTCTGTCATTCTTAACTAGATTTTCCCATGTGGACAAAACAATCCAGTTGCAAATGATTCCCATAGTGCAACCAGAGCACAATGTCCACCCCATCACCTCAAAGACTTGCTGTTGGCTGTCCTACTGTGAGAGGAAAAGGGAGGAGGAGTATGCAGGAGGGATAGGTGGTTTGTCTGTCTGTTTGCTCACAGAGGTGAAAGTGGGTATTTGTGTGCATGTGTTCTTCTGTATACTACAGTTGTATATCAAAAACTGTGTGTGTATGTGACTGGAGAGTGTCAGTATGCATTTGATATAAAATGGGTTAAAGTTTTTAGAACATTGTGGATATAAGTTGTTGAAGTGGGAGAAAAAAATGAAGTGGGGTGATTTGGTTTTTAGTTAGACGACTAGCATAGATGACTTTAGAAAGGAATTAATCAGATTCATGGAGGAGAGGTCCATCAGTAGCTATTAGCCATGGTGGCTAAAAGGGGCCTCCACATTTGTAGACAGTAAGCCTATGAATCTCAGTGCCAGGAGGCACTTGGCTTCTATGCCCTGTTGGTCCTTCAGGGAAACTGGATGGTCACTGCGTGAGACAGGATGCAGGACGAGATGGTCCACTGATGTAACTCTGCAGAGGACCTCCTATGTTCTTATATGCCAGATTCAGTTTAGCCTGTAGTCTATTTGTGTATTCAGACTATGATAGCATTTAAAAAAAAATCTTAGATAATACATATCCTGTTTTTCATGGCCAGATATCTTCTTAAAGAGGCTAACAAAATATGTTTATAATTACAATAAATTACTTAATTGTACACTGAATACTTTAGTGTCTCACTAAGGAAAGGCAAATTGGCATACAGTTGTCAACTCCGAGCTGAGAAGTTCCTGGAGATTTGGGGTAGTGCCTGGGGAGGGTGGGGTTTGAGGTGCATAGGGACTTCCGCAGTGTACAATGCCATACAGTCCACTCTTCAGAGCAGCTGTTTTCTCCAGGGCAATTAATCCCTGTCAGCTAGAGGTCAGTTGTAATCCCAGAAGATCTCCAGCCCTTAACTGGAGGTTGGCAAAACAAGTTGGCATGGAGGGGCATATAGTGGATGGGGGCATAATTTCAGTAGTCCCCACCCTGGAAATAAAGTTCCTTGCAGCCCTGCCTGCATTCTGCTCTCTTCCAATCTCAGCCTGAGCTTTACTACATTCTCATGTGGGCATCATCTAGGCTTGCTATTCCCCGGGGGAGGGGGTTGCCCACTTTTAGGAGCCCTGATCTGCTAGCCCATATCTGAACTGAATTCTGTTGTCTAGAGATCAGTAGTAATTCTGGGAGATTACCAGCTCCCACCTGGAGGTCTAATCCAAACAAAAGGATCACATTGTTGGAGTCTGCACACTAATATAAATATTGTTTACATAATACTATTATTGTTAGGATGCACCCATCTGGAGGTTGGCAACCCTAGTTTTCCCTTGGCTTGGTTCCACTTTGGAAGAGTCTATGCCACTCACTTGAAACATCCTTCCTCCCATAAATCACCATACGTTCCACAAAACAAACACAAAAACCTGAAGCATAGGTGATCATGGAATCTGCTGAGCTATTTTTAAACAAAAACAATCACCAGAAAAAAAATCCCAATTTTGTTCTGTTCTCTGCAGTTCACACCTCTGGTGTGAAAGACAAAATGACAATGTTATCTCATGTTTGTGAAACAATATCATGAGACCATACTCAACTGAGTCAGCAAGGAGGAATTGAGATAGGTAAGCAATAAATAATCAGACCGGAAGTTTACCAAGACACAGAAGTTAATCAGAGAGGGAGGGGGAGAGAGAGAGAGAGAGAGAGAGAGAGATGGTTTTTGAGATGGTATTTATTTGTTGTACTTCTATCCCGCCCTCCCCCCGAACAGGCTCAGCGCGGCTCACAGTCAGGGGCACCATGTGCCCAAACATATAAAAACAAGTTAAAACAATCAGGGCCCAAAGCTTCTAGTCCCCATTCTGTACTTTCATGCATATTGATTCATTAATCAACAATTATTACATCCAAATACTCAAGGAGTGCATCTTCCAGCTCTTTCATGGTATACTGGCCATTTAACTTAACAGGGTGATTCCTCAAGGCGTTGCTGTTCTAGAGAGCTGTTGATGGCCAAGAGAAAGCAAAGCCAAGCCCCAGAAACTCTACCAGTGCCCCAGGGGCCCCTTAGCTCAAAGTAGAGTTGTGAGGTCCCCTCACTGTCACGGCAGGGGTATCTGGGGGGCATTTTGGGGGTGGGCAGGATGTCACGCATTACATCCCTGACCTGGAAGTGATGTCATCTTGTTGGGGATATTGAACGATGACATCCCTGTTTGGGAGTGGGGTTCCCCCCACCGGCCAGCTGGCCGGCAGTGGATCGAAGCCCCCCAAATTGGGGGAAACCCCGCTTGGACCTGGGGGCTGGCAACCTTAGCTCAGAGTGACCCTTCATTGGCAATAGTAATCAGTGATAAACTCCCCAGTTGTCTTTTTCCACATTACTTCCAGGTTGCAGGGTGAGCTACTGCCTGTTGCTGGTGCTGCTAAGTCTGGTGGCCCTTGCAATGTGCCACAAGGGCTGCTCGGGCTTGGATCACTCCAGGGCCATTGTCACTTCCTACTCCACTTCAGATCTCTTTTTCATTAGAATATCACAATATAATCCACTAGGTCCCGCATCAAATATAAATGCCTCCCGAAAGCTTCCTTTCATTGTCCTTTATACATGAGCATTTGACCACCTGGAAAGGACCTCATCCACCATGATGGTCCAGCAGAGCGCCTCCATCCTGAGACTAATAGACAATGACAAGCCTGGAGTGGCATTTTGCAAGCTGCTCTTGAAGCCATTGTGCAGGGTTCATCAAGCAGCCCCTTTCATAATGGCTCACTTGGAGTTCCAACTCCAAACAGCTTGAGCTGTAACATTAACTTAAAATCACTTTCTTCATTGGGAGTGAGTCACACAACTCAGGATTCACTGGCTGATGTGAAGCTGCACACCAAGGAACCCAGGCAAAGGCTGATGCTTCTCTGTCTACTGTGGATCGCCTGTTCTAGCACATGCAGGTGGTTTATTAATTGTTTTAAGGAAGGAACATATCTCCAGCAAGACTGAAATTTGGTTTCATCTCTGTGGCTGTCAATGCTATAAGGAGCTTAAGAGCAATTTAGACATAGGGGATAGGAGACTAGCTTTCCCACTAAGATAGAGTGCGGCACATGTGTTTTGACTTTTCCATTGCACACTCTTGTGGCCTGCACCCTGTAGACTATGGAGAAGGTGTGACTCCTTTCCCAAGGCAACCAGTGGCAGAATTGTATTTTTTTTTTGTTCTAAAATACTGATAATCTGAATTTTCCTAATTTTTAAAAGGTCAGGTTTCTGGCTCTCCTGATTAGAAAAGACAACAAAGCCTAAAGTGTTGGTATCCTTCATTTGGACCTACACAATATGTATATATAGAGAAAAGCCTAGTAGGCAGAGCAAAAATTTGCAATGCAAAGTCACTCAAAATCAAATCTGTATCACATAATTCCCATCAACACAGCAGATAAATATCTGCCATGGTTGATCTCACAATCCAATGTAATCAGATTTTCTGAATCTGACTTCTATCTGCCCCATTTCTGACTGCTAATCAGATCAAATCTGAATTCATTGGATTTCAGATGAAGAATCCAATAAATCTGGGGGGACACACACTGGCAACTATTTTTCTAGTGTCCAGTCTTCTCCACTAAAAGTGGATGCTGGAGAAAATGTTTCCAAGTTTTGGGAGGCATGCAGCTATGCACCCATGGCTCCTTGTCTCTGGCTCTTGTCTTCTCTCGCACATCCAAGAACCCTTTTTATTTTCCTTTTTTGTTTTGTTTTTCAATTTTTCCTTAGGTGTATACCTCTGTCTTCACAGTCCAATTACAAAATTCAGTTCTTCTGTTTGTGTGGATACGCACCTCTGGGACACTGAGGTCACCATAGAAGGAGAGGAGCAAAAGGGTTGGGCAAAACACTTCAGCAGAAAGTGGCTCTTTCTGTTCCTTACTCTCTGGAGGGAGCACACATTATTGTTTTCCTGTATTGCCCATCTCTCAGACTTGAGATCTTCAGTGCTGGCTTTGTTCATTGCCAGTTATTTGCTATAGGAAGTTACACAGCCTGCAGTGAGATCCCTTAGTTGCAGAGCTGCACAACTATGTGAGGAAACAATTCAACATGGGCAGCCTCAGAATATGAGCCACCAAACTTTTCTTATTAAGTCATTGGTGGCATCAGTGGATCAGACAATGAAGATTCCTAGTCAGGAGGTGTGCTCTGAGAGAAACTTGAATGTTGTCCCTTTCTGGGCTCCGTATACAGAGGATGGTAACAGCTGTATAACCACTAGGACAAACTGGGAGTTTTGTTAACCTCTTCAAAACCTTCAACATCTTCAAATTTCTTCAGAATTAAGTCATCTTCTTGTTATTGTAACATTGTATTTGGAATTGTTTAGATATTTTGAGAGATTATAGATTAGCACATCTACTACAGCTTTTTGTGATCTTTGTCCTTTCTGGGCTCCAGACAGCAAGTGTGCCACTTGCAGAAGATTCCCCTAGTGGCAGAATTGCTGGTTTGCATCGTGTGCTCACCACCCAGTCCTAGAGATCGGCTGTGTCGAAACCTGAGTAGTGCACCTCTATGGCTGTTCAATGCTGGATTAATTTACCGCCAGTTACTTAGAATGGGAGGAGCTGCGGTGGCTCAAGTGGTTAAGATGCTGAACTGCAGGCTGTGGAAGGTCAGTAGTTCAGCAGTTCAAGACCCATGAGTGCCGCATGACGGGGTGAGCTCCCGTCTCTAGTTCCAGCTCCTGCCAACCTAGCAGTTCGAAAGCAAGAAATTGCAAGTAGATAAATAGGTACCACTTCAGTGGGAAGGTAACAGCGTTCCGTGCGCCTTGGTGTTTAGTCATGCCGGCCACATGACCACGGAAATGTCTTCGGACAGCGCTGGCTCTTCGGCTTTGAAACGGAGGTGAGCACCGCAACCCTAGAGTCGGATTCGACTGGCTTTCGAGCAAGTGAACCTTTACCTTACTTAGAATGGAGAGCTGTGAGACCTGCATTGTGGTCCATTAGATGCCTGGTCATGGGAATACAATGCAGCTCAAGCTGCTTCATAATTTGGGCTACTGCAGAACTTTCTGCAGCAAGTGATTGGCTGTCCACAGGTCAGGTACTGAAGGTCCTTGGTCAGGGAGGTGTTAAAATGAGCCCACCTCCCAACTTGGGATCTTCACTGTCCATGGACAGGCAATCACTAAAGTAGGGAATCTCTGCAGCCTGAATTCTGAAGCAGCCTACTCTTCCTCCACCAGCACCCCAAATGTGTCTCAGAGCCCAGAAGTGTGTGCTTCAGGTCTCTGAGACTTTATTCAGACATTTAGAGAATTATCTCTAGATGCCAAGATAGAAATTTCCCTCCAGTACTGATAATCTTCACGGACATGGGAACTGGATGGAATGGAGGATGTAAAGAGTAGACTATGCCTTCTGGGGGACCAGCTCATTTGTAACTTGTTAACTTTGAAGAAAGAACTTTAGATTGTGTCTTCAGGAGTGGAGAGGGATAGAAACCGAAATGGAATGGAACTGGAGGAATCAACTTGTTCCTCAGTCTCAATGAGGCAGTAACACAACACAATCCGGAATGGGTTTAAATGCAGATTAGTAACGCCATCTGAGATTATTTTAAGAATGTAAGAAATGTTATTTATTAATTTTAACTTTTCTTGTTTGATGTTTTTACTTTTTTTGTACTTCACCCAGAGCCCTGTCCATATAAGGATTGGGTGATCCACAAATTTGAAATATAAATAAATAAATAAACACTAATTCCAGTACCCCTTGTATTCCTTTGCTTCTAATGTCAGTTCCTGTGGTTCTGTCAAAGAGTTGCCAGAGGAATAGAAAAAAATGTGTCACAAAATCATGTTGGACATTTTATTGAGCAATATTTTCATCCAGAGTTGTAACACCCCCCAAAGGCAACATGGCAGGGTATTCTCCCCCCTCCTCCCAGTGGAAGTTCCCTGCTGACTTGAAGCAGACCAGTCTTGCAAAGATTTCCCTATAGAGAGGCCTATCAGAAACCCATTGATTTCAGTGATGCACCACACCGAGCTCATTAAAGGCAAGGGTCTATGGATTTTGGAATGCATATATCATAATGCACTACACAAGCAAGGTTGTTTTCCCATTCATTTTGCGCCAAAGAGCAGCTTTGAGAGCGGTTGCACTTAACCTCCCTCTCTATTTCCAGTGGTGTTCATTGTGCTTTCCTGGACTTTTTTGTCCCTGGAATAAAAAAAAAATCGGAGATATATCCATTAAAAATTCTGTGAATAGATTTAGGTGGCTCTCCACTCCTGAAGCAGCAGAACAGAGTACAAGTCCAGGGGCACCTTTAAGACTAATAAAGTTTTATTCAAGGTATAAGCTTCTGTGTGCACACATGCTTCTTTAGATACAGGTATCTGAAGAAGTGTGCATGCACACAAAAGCATATATCTTGAATAATAATCGTGGATAGAAACTCAGTATGAAGAAGCAGAGGGAAAACATGCTCACTTACACAGACCACCAACTGAGCTGCACTGGATATCTCCAAGGAGATTCATAGGATACCGAAATGAAATATGAAAATACTGAGGCATTGCCACTGCAATTGCTTGCAGTGACTCAAGAGAGATGTTGAATCAAACAGATAGCACCCGTGATATGGTGAGAGTGGTGCATTCTTTCGAGGTAGCTCAGTGTTCTTTGTAGGGATGCCAGCCTCCAGGTGGAACCTGGGGATCCCCCAGAATTACAGCTCATCTCCAGTCTACAGAGATCAGTTCCTCTGGAGAAAATGGATCCTCTGGACGGTAGACTCTGGGGGATCCCACTGAAGTCTGGAGGTTCTCACTGAGGAACCCACTGAGGTCCCTGTCCTCTCCACCCCTAAATCTTCAGGACTTTCCCAACCTGGAGCTGGCAACCCTGCCCTCCCACCTGGCTGGGGTGGACCTGGCAACCCTAGTTCCTCCCCACTTTCAGCTACTCACTTATGCCCTTTTGTTGCAATGGCATGAAGATGCAGTATTTTATTTGTTGGAAGGCTTTGTAAGATGTGACGTTCTTAAGATGTGTTCAGATTTTGGAATGACTGTGCAAAGTACTGAACTACAGAGATAAGATTAGGTACCACAAAGGCTGAACAGAAACAATATAAAGACAAATTAAACAAAATAAATCAATTTATTATACAGTGTGCTTAAAATACAAATTTAAAAACATAGGCCTTGAATTTAGCCTACAGTTTGACAACCACCAACAGAATTGCTGGTTGATCTATACATAGACACCACAAGGAAATGAACTGCCAAAACTAAATATAATTTACAGCCATATGTTTTTGTGATGTCATTGCACCGGAAATGTTACACAGGGACACTCTGGTATTTGGGCAAAATGCTATGGTTTCCCAGCCTCAAAACCACAGAGTTTGCCCCCAAACCAGAGTTCCCCTGTGCAATGTTTCTAGCATATTGGGGGCGATATTTTTGACTTTACTGGAAGTGGCCCAAAAACGTCATTTGGAAGTGGCAGGGAAGCCCACTCCAAATCGGGGGGGGGAGGGCTGGGATCCCTAGGGCAGATGAGCTGAATAGAGTATAAGTATAGGAATATCCAATGGGAGTCAGGCAGAGAGGATCCAAAGCCTCTCTTCCTCACTTCCTGTCTTTGAGGTATTCATCTGGAGGAAAACCTCATGGAGATAAGGCCTTTTCCTACCAAGCCACCTTTGGGCCAACACTGAATGTGCTGCACTGTTCTTTTCCCCAGAGGAATGGTGAGATTCATATGCTGCTTGCTATGTTCTTATGTTGCTTTTCATGCTCCATGCAGTTTATGTTTTATGCTGTTTTAAGTAAAATTAGTGCTTCATTATAGGCTAGGATATTTTAAGCTAAGCTAAACTACAAACTCTCAATGTATTTTTCTGTGTTGGTGTATGATCTGGAAATTCTGAATGTGATTAAAAGAGAAAATCCTTGTTAGAGCTTATGTACTAATAAAATCCCATAAAATTTATGAACCTGGTGTCCAGGTTCTTTCTTTTTCTGGAAGTATCATTCCCAGAGTAAGATTCAAAAGATCCATCTTGCAAGCACAGCTTTAGTCTAGAAATAATGCAGGTTAACATATGAGCTGAACCATTATTGCCACTTTTTAAAATTATAGATATGGTCTAGAAGAGAAAACAGTGGAGACTTTCTCTCTTCACTTCAGTGTATTTAACTTGATAATCCAATTTTGATGTAAGGTCAGGATCTGCTGAAACCTTTAGTGGAAAGTAGCTGGAGAGCCTTAGGTTTATCTAAATTCCTTGTTTCCCCCCCCATCTGAATTAGAACATTTCTACCCCAAAATAAAATTTTGTTTATATTCAGCACCAGTCAATGTCAATCAATTTTGTTGTTAGTAGAAGCGTGTAATGGAAAAGTCAGACAACTGGAGCTCGATTATCCCATCCAGTACATGGAGCTAATTTGACAAGAAAGGAGTGGTTATAGCTAATCTTTAGTGAAAAGGGATATGTTCCAACACGCTTGTCTTATGATTCTTAGGTAGAAGTGCAGCATGGCAAGATATAAGATAGCTGGAGTTGCCATATGTTACATGAGTTGGCTGAAGCACTTGGGGGACAGAGGTGTGGGATCTCTCTCTCTCTCTCTCTCTCTCTCTCTCTCTCTCTCTCTCTCTCTCTCTCCCTCTCTCCCTCTCCCTCTCCCTCTCTCCTCTCCCTCTCCCTCTCTCTCTCTCTCTCTCTCTCTGGACATCTGATGCGGGGCAGTGGATATGCTTCCCTGTAGGAGTGCCTGCTGTCTTCACTTTTGCTCTGCTTACGTATTTGTTAAAAAAGTAAGTATTTAGCGAAAGTGCCATAATTCTCCAGTTTTTTTCTCCCTCCTCCAAAGGGCAGCAGCCAGCTATAGCTGAGATCCTTTTTTCTTATGGTCCTTCATTCTTTCAGCTTGCAAAAAGAGCAATAAAGTGGCTGAAGACTGATAGTGCTCCAATGCAATTACATTTACTGATGTCAGAGTAGATCCATAATGGATTCTTGACCATCCTTGGGAGGCCCTGGTATTTTGATATATGTCAAACAATTATAAATTAATATACATTTTAATTAAACCCCTTTATGATGTTATGACTCATTTGCTCTTCAAAAATAATGACAGCAATATAGATATTGAAGCGATCCCCTGTGCCAACTATGTGTGATAATATAGCTCGACAAGCCAAACTATATACAGCCTGCAGTTTCAGGCAATTTTGCTGGAGCAGTTTTCTACAATGAAAAAGAGTCACGGAAGAATGCAATTGTGATTGGTTGGAAGACAGGTGTGAAGACAGGGGGTGCTTAACCATTTCAATTTATAATATCCCCTGGGGTACTTTTCTTCTGTGGGAACCTATATGTTTTCTCCTGAGGGGAAAAAAGAAGTTTAGGGATTATCTTCCATGGGAAGACAGTCCATGGGAAAATATCACATCCCTGCTGGTCTTCCACTTCATCATCATTACCCCCCCCCCAAAAAAAAAAGAAAGATTGGACCAAAGTTGCATCTATATCATATGTGTATCACAGATACTATAACCTTGACACAGATTTATAAACCTTCCTGTGTTTCATTTAGTAAGTTCATCCAAAGAGAATGCAATATGATTATGGGACGAGAGAGGGAAAAAATAAGGCAGTGGTCTGTAAGCAAGCTGGCAACTGCATTTGCCAAAACCAGAACACAAGTGATACATGAAGCTGCCTTATACAGAGACAGATGATTGGTCTATCAAGGTCAGTATTACCTACTGTGACTGGCAAGACCTCTCCAGGGTCTCAAGCAGAAGCCTTTTGTATCACATATTGTCTGATTCATTTAACTGCAGGTGCAGTCATTTGCATCTGAGCATGCAAAGCAGATGCTCTACCACTCAGCTGAGGCACTTCCATGAACCAGGACAGATCTCTGGAAAGGCGAGGTATACCAGCAGCAAAGCCCTCTTGTCCAGTCCTGCTTTACCTCACTGCTACCTCAACCTCCCCAGGCTTGGCAAGAGCCAGATCTAAAATTTTGCAGGCCTGATGGGGAAACGTTAATAAGGGAGCAGCTCTTATCCAGCCATGGACTATCACTACCGAAGTGGCTCCTTTGTTGGTCCGGTTAGTTATCCCATAGCTCTGCTCTTTGGTCAGAGCTCCAGGGTGGTATACCCACTGCATCCTGAAATCTTTCAAGGTCAGGATTTAACTTGGTGTAGATAGCTTACTATTTAAATCACAACAGCAGCTATTACAGGCAAAAATTCTTTGTTTAGTCTGATTTTCTTTGTGTATTTCTGGTGACTTGTTTTGTAGCAATAGGTGGGATTTGTGCACCTCCAATCCATTAAATCATTGCTGGATGTATCTATCAAATTATATTACATAGCTGTTTGCTAAATGAAGGTGTTTCAAAGTTTGGACTCCTACTACACTTACCTTCCTCCTGCTGCAATTTTCTGTCTCTTCCCCTTACCCCATTCTCTCTTTCTAGGTTTCCCCAGATTGAAAATGATGTTTGCTCCTTATGGGGTATTGATTGTGTATTATCAGTTGAGCTCACACACCGACAATTACACATAGCGCCAAGGTAGCTGTGACAATGAAGGCTGGTTACCATGGTAGTGAAAGGGGCCTTTGCTGCTACCAGTGGCCTGCTCTAGAGTGATAATCGGGCTGCTCATTTCATTTTAATTGAAATTTGAAATCATATTCTCTAGGATGAAGCAAATGGACTCCCCCCACCCCAATTTTTATTTTAACCCACCACCAAAAAAAGATGAGAGAGAAAGGTACAATAAGGAGAGATTTGCAGTAAAATATGAACTTTTTGATGGACCCTCTTCAAGCTGCCACTCCATCAACTAAGGCAGATGCAGAGATTTTTGTGATTTTTTTCCTCCCCTCCAAAATTTTCCTCATTATATTCCTAATTAATTCCCATTCTGTGCGAAAAGAGATTTAATTTGCTCCAGTGTACTCAGTTCAGGATGTCAGCTGATTTGAACTGCTAAGGCTTTTGTATTTGCAGTACTGTGGAAACAGAATCACTATCATATTTACTAGATAGACTGAATCAGGGCGATGACAAAGGTGCAATGCACAGAGAACCCAGTGGGTGTCCATTTCCCTCTACAGACATATTGCCATTGTTTTGTAATTGCATCGCTTCATTATATGCAATACACTATTTTGTTTATTTAAAATGGTTATACATTGTCTTTTCTCCGTACACTTAATGTAACTAAGAAAGCAACAAGAAGCTACAAATAAATAAAATACTGATGTAGTATGAAACCCCACTGAAAGTTGGGGTTACTTATTTTAATTTCCCTCAAAATCTGACATTAAGGTGAGCGGGAAGTTCAAGAAGCACTCCAAATTTCAGTTGACTCAGAAATGAGTGGTAACCTTGAAGTGTGTAAAACCTCTCTGTGTGGCTACTCTTGCCTATACTGTTTTAGTTCCTTCAAAAATTCCTCTGACCTTTTGTCCAGTCAGGACAAATTGAGATTTTGCTTTGGTCAAAAATGTTCAGTTGTGACAAATGAAAGGGAATGGGAACATTCATTAAGAAAGCCTCAATTTTGTGTACTTTAGCTAGGTCATCTGATTTGATCTGTGTAATCCTTCTAACAGACTGAGATTTGGTGCTGTTTGCGCTGTGCAGAGATAGTCATTCAATAGTAGCAAGTTTGAGGTCATCTTCTGGAGTCCTGCTATCCAAAAACCTGCTAGCATCATCAGGTATTTACCATAGGTTTGCTTCTACATAAATGTGGCACATGAAAGCAAAATAAGTTGGCCAGGGCAGGCTGCTGGGATTAATCGGTAGCATTAGAGAGGTATATGCCAGAAATGTTGTAGATTCACATGGGTGTAATACAAGCACAATGGGCAAAATGAAGTGAGAAGCATAGTGGCCTTAGGGAAGGCTTGTTTATGAATCCAGAAAGGGAACCAGCAGTAATAAAGTGGATAGCTTGTTGTTGGTGTCAGGAGCTGGCTGCAAAGATGACTCTTGTTCTTAATGATGATGTAATTGGAGAAGGTCATATGACAGTTAGGATTTGATTCATTTTGTCAAATGACTCACTTGCAACAGTCAGGAGCAGTTCCATGATTAAGTGGGGATGGTGTCATGATTCACTATCAGCAAATGTATGCTGAACTGGAAAAGTCTTGAAATTTGGGCCAAGGAGGCTCCATAGTTAGGATTCGGAATTCTTCTTTCTTCACATATGTGGCTGTTGTAAGATTTCAAATGGAGGTTCCTTTCCTTTTAGTCAAAGTAAACAATGAGTTGGACCCAACGATGTCCTTGAACAAGCTGAAGAGAGCAGCTGTGATTTCCACACAAGATACGCCCCCTGTATACTGCATCACACATTCCTTAGAATCCCCCAGTGCTCAGGACCAGCTTTTGGGGTGACATTGGGGGTTCAGACAATTGGAGGCAGGAAGATTCATATCAGGAGAGGAGCTCCTGTTTGTGCTTCTGAGCATCTAACTCAATCTTTATTTATTGTATGTGTTGTGCTTCTATAGAAACATGGGCATATAGTCCTATGAATCTGTATGCCCTAGATAGTCTTTGTCATGGAGCTCACTTTCTTTAGGGTGCACAGAACCCATTTGTGGGATCCAAGCCATTGTTTTCAGTGTCTTGCAGAATAATAAGAAATCAATATATAAACCATTAACAGTATCCATTAAAAATGTAATCAGCACATGGAACAGTCTTCTGGTACAGGAAAAAAACCCAGTAACATTGTACCAGGAAACAAAGTCAGTGAAGATCTTTCAACACAGGTGAAACACTCTCATCCTTGTAAATAACATTACTGGTTTTTGAAGTTTCTGAACTGTTTCCAAAGGCAATGCCATGTATAACACATTGCAGTGATCAAGCCTGAATGTGATCAGAGCGTGGATACATGTGGTAAGATCATCCTTTTCCAGGAAGGGCAACAGCTGGTGCACCACCCAGAGTACCTCTAGGAAGCTACAGATATCAATTGGGCATCCATAAACAATCTGGTCTTGAAGGAGTAGTATAACCCCATTAGCCTAAGATAAGTATCACCTACACAGCTATTTGAATTATCCTCCAACAATACCTCAGTCCTTTTTGTACTCAGCTTCTGTTTGTTACCTCTGCTTCATAAGAATATTCCATTATTGACTCCAGGCACCTATTCATAATATCCAGTGCCTCTCTTGGATTAGATGACAAGAAGGGTATCTTTCAGATATGTGAGCCCACCTTTGAAGGGCTTTAAAGGGCACAACTGGTACCCTGAACCAAACTTGGAAACAAACTAGCAGGCAATGTAGCTCTTTCAAAAACAGGCAACATATGATCCCCATGTCTGCAGCTCTGACTCATTCCATATGTTCCCCGTGCACCAACTGTGGTCACGCTGCCACATTCTGGACCACCTGCAATTTCCAGGTTGTCTTAATGGGTAGCTCAGCTTAGAGCATTTTACAGTAATCCAATTGTGAGGTTACATAAGCATGAATCAGAGTGGCCAGATTCTCTGAGTCTTGAGAAAAAGAGAGAGCTGGTGAACCAGATGCAGTTGATAGAAAGTGCTCTTGGCCACTGTACCAGCCTGCCTTTCAAACAGCAAGGCTGGGACCATGAACTCCTCCAAGCTCTTACCCTAGCCCAGAAGCAAGATGGAAATAAGTCCAGATGATTCACATCATACATGACTACATGCTGCAATGGTCTGTATATTGAAGTTTCATATAACAGAACAGTGAGACACAGAACAGTGAGAGAGCATAAGTAATTCATGCAAATAGTCCTAGGTTTAAAATTTGGAATGACCAGTGCCCCAGTCCTTGGAGAGCCACTGCAGAATGAACAGTGTTGGGCTGTGTACAAAAGGGCAGATTGATGAGTTCAGAAGTGTTAGGTGAAGCTTGCAGATATTTAGCCCCTTCAGCCCAGAAGTTATCGATGCCATAGACCTCACTATTTAGCAGCAATTTCTTCTCCTGAAGGACTGTTTGAAGTGGTAATTCTGTGAAGAGGCTGGATACCACTAACAATAAACTTTGTTGGTCTTAAAGGTGCCACTGGACTCAAACTTTGCTCTGTTCTCAGTGACATCTCTAAGCTACTTTTTTTAGGAGAAGCCAATGAAAAGCTGGTATAAAAAGAGTGTTAACTTGTAGTGTAGATAAAATGGGGTAGATATTTATTTTTATTTATTTATTTACATCAGTTATAGTCCACCTTTCTCACGTGGGCTCAAGGCAGATTACACAGGGTGAGTCGATACAATCAACAGGATGGGATATTCAGTAAACAATACAAAAAGATTAAGGCTGTAGAATCCATCAGAAATCTAAAAACAGAACTGAAACAAAGAATAAGCATAAGTCCTAACATCACATATTAAATAATTAAAAAATTACACAGTAGAATCCTAGTTTCAGTAAGCTAAACACAGTAATACCCAACCTGGATAGCCCAAGCTAGCCTGATCTCAACAGATTCCAGAAGCTAAGAAGGGTCAGCCCTGGTTAGTATTTGGATGGGTGACCTCCAGCTGATACAAGGGTGATGCGGAGGCAGGCTATGGCAAACCACCTCTGAAAGTCTCCTGCCTTAGAAACCCTATGGCGTTGCCAGAAGTCAGCTGTGACTCGACGCTGTCGTGGTGGTGCATAGGGGGAGAGGTGATCTTGCAAATGTGATGGCCCGTGGCCATGAAGGGTTTTGTATGTAATAGCTAGTGCTTTAAATTGAGCCTGGTAACTGATGGGTAGCCAGTGTAGAATGGGAGTAATGTGCATGCTCCATTTTTGTCCAATAGATATGGCCTGGCCACTAGTAAGCTGGATAGGGGCAATGCCATTCTTGAATAGCCTTTCCATTTTTTTATCAGCTGCTTCCTCCTCTACGACCTCTTCTACTCCTGCAACCAGCCACTTCATGGGGGGTCAGGTACTGTCAGGCAACAACATGATGTCACTTCCAAGCAAAACTGGAATTGTTGTCATACCTCTCCAGGAATCACCAGTGACTCTAAGGTAAAACCTTATTATTTTCAGTGATTCTTAGAACAGACTGATGCCACTTCTGGACTTTCCCCAGAAGTGGCATCACACCATCACCCTACAGCTATTTAGGTTATTTTTCTCCCACTAGGCACGGTAGTGGCAGCAGGAAACAAAAGCCAGGCTTGGGGGTGGGGGGACGATACTCTGCCTCTGGAAGGAAAATGGCAGCCTTACTGCAAACAGAAATCTAACTAATTGGGATTAAATATTCTAATCTAGTTCTTTCTCTTTCGTGGCTTGTTCTTTTTTTCCACGTAGGGAAGCATTTAAAAATATGAATACCCACTTGTAGGCAGAGGTAGAGAAGTCCGTTCTTTCATCTCATCCTTACCTCTTTCTGTTCCATGTATAAACCAAACCATAGAGACTTGAATGTCTGTCTGTCTGTCTGTCTGTCTCTCTCTCTCTCTCACACACACACACGGCTCTTTTTGTAGCAGGAACTCCTTTGCATATTAGGTGACACACCCCTAATGTAGCCAATCCTCCAAGAGCTTACAGTAGCCCCTGTAAGAAGAGTTCTGTAAGCTCTTGGAGGATTGGCTACATTAGGGGTGTGTCGCCTAATATGCAAAGGAGTTCCTGCTACAAAAAGAGCCCTGCACACAGGTCTTTTGAATGGCACACCTTTGGTTGTACAACATTTGGCAAAGTAGCATACTGAGCTACTTGGGTTCTGAATCAGAAAATAACCCCTACAGAGTCACTCTTTAGGATTCCTTACAGAGAATATATTGCTATCTCCACTGCCACAGTTATATGGAAGGGAATTCCTACTGAGTCACTCACACAGTTCCCCACAGTATATTGTGTCTTATCATCAGGAGCCATATGGGAGCACAACACCCACTCCTACCCTGCAGAGTCCAGCTACCTTTTCCCATGGCAACCTGAATTTTCCTTAAGGTTTTCCATCCCAAGACTGGCCAGGCTTTACTATGATTCTCTTATAGGAGCTGATGCATTCACAGCTTGAAGTGTTATGGCTGCAGGCCTATCTACTGTGGCTTGCATTGGAAACAGCTGTTTGAAAAGAGATCTAAGGCCCGAGAGAGTTTCTGAAGCCATTACCAGCATATGGGCAGAGATAAAAGAAAAAAATATTGTGTGTGTGTGTTGCATGCACCCAAAAGGAATGATATACAAAATGTGAGGTTAACTTTTACAGCCATAAAGTGAATGGTAACTAGTTAAAAGATAGAGTTTCCTCTCAGCAAGAGATTTAACTGCCTGGACTCTCTATCTAGAAACTTCACTGTTCCTCTTTGGGTGACTCCTTGAAGACCAGCAGAGTTCTAATTAAGTGTCAAAGAATTGATTAGCTGGCGCACTTGCAGTTCAATCCCATTGATGAAACCATTTTTGTCAGGCCAGCTGATATAATTAGACCAAACAAGATGTGAAATCTTCAGTGTTTTGAGCCAGAGTCCAGTAATTATTTAATTTGTAATAAAAGGAAAGTTGAGGGGGAGAGAAAGAGATAGAGAGAGGCAAGCAAACAGTAAGAGAAGTTGAAGAGGGGCAAAACCTAATGAGGAAATAATTGTAAATAATTGCTCTCCCCACCCCTGCTCCTTTCCTGCAGTACCACACTAGAGGGATTTGAGGTATTTGTGGAAAGCCTGTTTGCAGGCGGCATTGACTTTCTGACTGTTCAGTGTTTCCAAGATGGAATCTCCTCTTCACAAGTCATCAAACGAACCTGTCGGAATAGGCAAAGTAGAAACGGGTGTTTTTTGCACAGCCTCCCCTCAAATAAAATAAATGTCCCTTTTGGGTGATTCTTTTGGGAGTTTGGTTCTTTTTTTGATGGAAGGTGCTGTATTGAGAAGCTCCCCAATGTGCATTTGGGCTGCCCATACCATTTATTCCCCATTGTCAGCAGATGCTGCAGCTGTGGTGCTTTTTGTGCTTCCCCCCATTGGTCTTTCTTCTAGCAGCAGTGAGGTCACCATGCAGCCAATCAGATGCTGTTAACTAGCAATGTTATTGAGTGTAAACAAAGCAAATTCAAGATGAATGCATGGTTTGTCACTGTTACTAGAAAGACAGAAAATTGTAAAACCAAAAAGTGCCAAAGCAACTCTCAAGAAGGAGTTCCAAATAGGAGCAAATGGACGTGGGAAAATATAAGTGGGGGGAGGACTCTGGAAATCATTTTGGGGACCCAGAAAGTTTATCTCACTTCTATTTGGCCCTAAAGTAACACAGAACAAAGCTGTGTCTTACAAAGGGCTGGGCTGCTAATTTTTGAGCTGCAGCCCCCTTGAAGAGGGGGCGAATATGATGAAATTTGTCAAAGTGCCTATGAACATTAACATTCATCTAAGACTTCTCAGCAGGAGATCTGGCTGTAAAGTACTGTATAATGAGGGATCAATCACTCCTATTGTAAAGAAAACTAGAATAAAGAGATCACTTGCCAAAGTGGGGGAGGGGTCTCTGTTTTCTAGCTTCTTCCTTTGTGTGCTGAAATCCTCACTGAAAATCTTTGAATGCCAAGAAGCATGTAGGTCCTAAAACATCCACAATTCCCCATTCCCACTAAATGTTAAACTGGACCACCATTGTCTCTGTATCTATCCCAGCTAAGGCCTGTTGCCTTGGGGCCATTATCAGTGTTCCCTCTAAGCTGAGTTAGTATGAGCTAGCTCAGTTTTTTAGCCTCCAGTTCACACATTTTTGTCTTAGCTCAGGAAGGATGGCTCCAGAGCAAACTAATTTATACAGGAGCCAAATTGCTTACACACAACTTTAATGCCAGTAGCTCACAAAGTAGACTCCACAACTTGGAGGGAGCATTGGTTATTGACAGCTTCTTTAGTCCAGCACAGTGCTATTTCTGCAATTCCATGATGGTTTGCAAAATGCTGAACACAGATCAGAGACACAGATAACTGTGTAGCACCATAGTGAAAGCCAAAGACAAAAGCCATACGATACCTTATATTAAAGGTAAAGGTTTCCCTTGCTCGAAAGCCAGTCGAATCCGACTCTAGGGTTGCGGTGCTCATCTCCGTTTCAAAGCCGAAGAGCCAGCGCTGTCCGAAGACATTTCCGTGGTCATGTGGCCGGCATGACTAAACACCAAGGCGCACGGAACGCTGTTACCTTCCCACCAAAGTGGTCCCTATTTATCTACTTGCAATTTCTTGCTTTTGAACTGCTAGGTTGGCAGGAGCTGGAACTAGAGACGGGAGCTCACTCCGTCATGCGGCACTCTCGGGTCTCGAACTGCTGAACTACTGACCTTCCGCAGCCTGCAGTTCAGCATCTTAACCACTTGAGCCACCGCAGCTCCTTTACCTTATATTAAGACCTATCAAAACAATGCAACACAGTATACAAGTTTTTGAGTTCTGCAGAATTCTACATCAGCCTCATTTTTTAAGGAGGGTTGGAGAAGAGAAAAAAGGTCCCGTCCCGTCCCCGCCACAGATAGAATGCTCTACTAACTTCAGTGAGCACAGGGTATGTCTCATATACCCTTGAAGTAGGCAGAGCATTCTATTCAGAAGGAAAAGTGTGGTTTTAAGATCATGCCCTGAAATACTGTTTTTTTAAAAAAAATAAATAATAATAGGAATAGGAATGTCCATGTGTGATAAATAAGAGAAGGGCTTTCCCACCCAGAGAGCAGGCAAAGCAATGGAAGCCAGAGCTTCAGGTTACTGGCTGTAAATAGAACCTGGATTTCCAGCAACATTGGGACCCATGCTGTGCTGTGCAAGCTCATTTGGGTAGGTTGTGATTGGTTGGTTGTTAACTTCACCCCTGTGAGCAATGTTATGCAAACACCATTCTTTGGAAGAGACTATGTGCCTCCCCCCACCCTTCTCACATTATTATCTTCTTTGGGGTGTATGTACACATGAATGCTGGAAGGAGATAAAAACCGACAGTGTTGGAGATTGAAGACAAGTATCAAGCAAGTTACAGATGGCTGCAAGTTAGAATGGCTTCCCTCATGCTGTTCTGACAGCAATGCACTAGATTAGACAGATATCAGGAGCTGCCAAACTCTTTTCAGTCCCCACTGGTTTCCACGCTACCTGCAGTCTGGGATGTGACTAGAATGGGGAAGGAAGTGGTGGGAAAGACCACAAAAAGCCACGATGGAGAGGGAAGGAAAAGAGATGAGCTACGTATTATAAAATGACAGCCATGTACTTGGACAAGCAATGGTGGGAAATAGTGGCTTTCCCCCATCTATTTTGTCTGCATCAGAAGTGAGCTAAGATTCCCTTTATGCAGATAGGGTACTACTTTTACACCTTGGATGAGTTGTGCCTCTTCTCTTTAAGGCAAAAGAGTCTTGGGCATTTCTTAACACTGGGCAAAGGGAAAGGGCAGATGCTGAGAGAAGGACAAGGAAGAAACTTGTCCTTTGCTGAATGGCTGGAGTACTTCTGGAACTGGGAGAGGCTGCCTTGTGGTACTGAGGCATTTCCCTAGTAACATCCTATATCTCTTCACTTTGACAACTATGGATCCCAAAAAGCATTAGTTCCTCAATAAACAAGTGGTTATTGGTTACTTAAATGATTTCAGGATGAGGGTCTCTGGGGGGAAATGGATGGTTTCTGTTCACTCTGTCTGATGGTTGACACGGTTCTGGGAGTTGTGAGACTATCAGTTGCTGTCTGAATCCTTGTCTTTTTGGCTAATTAAAGCTTCCCAGGATATGTTTAAGAAGCATATTGTGAAAATTGTTAGTACCTTCTTATTTCAGGGTGTTTCCCCAAAGGCATGGAGACAGTGACATGTCCTTTGTTAAGCCCCTTTCTTAGCATAGGGTTGCCAGTCCCCCAGCAGAGGTGGGGCTTCCCCTGTCCCCACCTCTTGTTTTCTCACCAATACTCTGTGTGTGAGTGTATCTGTGTGTCTGATTGCTGAATAGTTTCTCTGCCTTCTATAATGGGCCAATCATGTCCGGTATTAGATTAGGTTTATAGTTAACTTGGGCCAGCTTTGTTCCATTTCATCATGGGTTCAGTGCCCATATCCCCATTCCTCATCTGTCCGTCTTGCTGTGTCCAGATATGTTTGCTTCCCTCTCTTCAGCCTGCTTTTGAAGAAGATACAAATAAGAATCTCAAAGCCATTAAAAGGAAGTTAAACCAGGCCATCATGCAACAATATTAGAAGGGGCAACACAGACAGTTCGGAAGTGTTCACTAGAGTGTGAGGCATCTGTTAATAGCTATGCACACCTGATTCCTACTTTTTACTGGTTGGAGCTGAGTGAAATCAACATCCGGCAGGTATTGTGCAAAGACAAGCTCAGTTTTGCAGTGAGGCTGAAACATGGAAACTCAGCTCATAAGCCCACACTGCCTAGATTTTAGGACCTTGCCAATGGGAATAAATGGGGAATCTGTACAAACTGAGCAAAGCTACTATTCTGCACTGAAAAAATGAGGGCATCCTTGTAGTGATTAAGAGTGGTGGACTCTAATCTGGAGAACTGGGTTTGATTCCCCACACCTTGAGATTCAACCAGCTGGGTGGCCTTCAATGCTCCCTCTAAGCTGTGAAGTCTTGTGAGCAAAAATTCTACTTTGTGAGCTACTGGCATTAAAGTTGTGAGTGAGTGATTTGGCTATTGCATAAATTAGTTTGCTCTGGAGCCATCCTTCCTGAGCTAAGACAAAAATGCATAAGCCGGAAGCTAAAAAAAAAGTGAGCTAGCTCACACTAACTCAGCTTAGAGGGAACACTGGTGACCTTGGGTCAGTCATAGTTCTCTCAGAGCTGTTCTCTCAAGAGCAGTTCTCTTAGAGCTCCCTCAGCCCCACCTACCTCACAGGGAGTCTGTTCTGGGGGTGGAAGGCAAGGAGATAGTAAGCCACTTTGAGACTCCGAGTGAAGGGCAGGGTATAATTCTAACTCCCCCTCCTCTTCTTCTTCTTCTTGTAAGCCCATGGCTCCTACATGGAACCCACTGTCTTGACCTAATGTAATCAGCTTTACAGCTTTACAGATGGTAATGCATAACAATAAGACACACTCAAGCACTCAGCTTCTCCCTTTCCCTCCTCATCATTTATCATCTTCTCTAGTAGTAACTGAGGTGTTGGGTCCATTGAAATATATTTTTCTAGTTGTAATAAACTCTGCGTGCATGCCCTCTTCTGTGGTTCACATGAGTAACCTTCTCCATTGTATGTCAGAGCCCCCCTCCCCTTCATAATCATGGTCACATCAAACAGGAAAAAAAGAGTTAAACTGGTTTAGAGTGGGCCTAGTTTACTTATGTTAGAGGAAAAATCTGAAGCTAGGGGCTTGATACTTAAGCTGTTTCCCAGTGTTCTCTCAATAGCAGTGCTGCTATCAGTGCAACCACAGAACAAAAAGACTAGCCAAAGACATCAGCCCCGTCTGCAGCATAACTTGTTGTAGGGTAAGTATGAATCCGGGGTGGGGGTGGGGTGGCAGCATGGTATAGCCTGATCTCATCAGATCTTGGAAGCTATGCAGGGCCAGTACTTGGATGGGAGACCCCCAAGGAAGGCTCTGCAGGGAAGGCAATGGCTTCCCACCTTCCTTGAAAGCCCCTTGCTGGAGCTGCCATAAGTTGGTTACAACGCAACGATGCTTACATGTGTAAATATGAATCCATTATATCTCTGCACAATCCCTTGTTGCCACTAAACCGCTATCACTTCACTATAGCTGTGAGCTGGAGCCAAGATGGAAGAATTCTATTCTAGCCTGGAAAACCAGAAGTGATGACTCCAAATCATGTACTGTCAGAAATTCTAGAAAAGACTTGATTCCAGTGTGTAGATCCCAAAGTGTTTTTGAGCAATTGTCTTCACTGGGGGGGATGTAAAATAACTTTGTTGGCTTGCTTCAAAGCCAGCCAGGTCTTCTAATGATCACTGGATCAATGATATTGTAGTAGCTAGCTGGCAGCAGTTCTATTTGGTCCAGGTTAACAGAGTTCTTTTATGCTCCCCTGATGAAGAGTTAATTGCTTGAAACACATTTTAATCTACCACTTGGAATAAATTATCAGACTCCAGCATCTGTTAGACTGTAGTTTTCTCTTTTCTCTTTTTTTGTTTGTTTGGTAGTAAGGCTTCTATGGTGTGTTTGCTTCAGCCCTGAAAGTCTGCTACCTCACCTCATCCAATAACTAGTCCAAAATATCTATTTTCTTTGCGAGCAGCTGTTTGCATGTGAAGACCTTGATTATGCCATTCTAAGGTACTTGGCTTGGAGGTTGTAACCAAGTTAGAAAAGCCATTGATAAGCTAGTTTAATGGGACACAGAGAGGACCAAAGTACCTGAAGATCTCCAGAGATGAGGGAGAAAAATGTGTTTAAAAACATACACAGCTTGAGGTTGGTTCTATGTGTTTTGTCTTCCAGTTGAGTCAGGAATAGTTCAGACTTGGATAGATGGAGGGGTAATTCTTCCAGTTCTGAACAGACTGTTTGACAGAAACCGCCTGCTGCGAAGAAGAAACATAAAGGGAAAGCAATGCAGTTTAGGCCTCAAAGAGGTTTGCTAATTACTGCAGAGCTACTCTGGTTGTTTGTTGAGCAGTAGAGTGACACCTTGTGGTTGTAGTGAGTGGCAGCAACCCCATTTATAATTGGAATTAGTCAACATTGAAGAAATGCAGCGTGCTACTGGGATGGTTAAGGCATGACCAAATTCAGGAGCAGACAGACTGAGATCCGAAAGTCATCTGAGACTCATTGGCTGTGATAATGCAATGCCTGCTGTAAATGCTTTAGTTGCAGTATTGCTCTGAACAGGACCAATGCCTCATAGGCCACTTCACACATACATTCTACTGCTAGAATCCGTATGTCCTAGTAACTAATTCTCGGATCAGGTTCTCTGGTCATGGTCACCTTTGAATTCCATCACACAGAAATATTATCTCTGCCTTATGCTGAAAGGCAGTCTGTGTTCTTGGGACAATTTTAGTACCATCAGCCATCAAAGGCTTTGTTCTCCATCCAACTATAATTTCTAGTCTTTTCTGCTCAAGTGGTTCCTAAAAGATTGGTCATTGTGGTGGTGGTGGTGATTAATTTATGAAGTGTCTCATGTTGCTCAGTCCAAAACAATTCATGACGTGAATGTTGGGATCCCTGTTGCAATGACAGTCTGCACAAGAGAGAAAATATGTCTGCAATTTTAAAGTTTGTCACTTTTCTGGCCTGACCAGCCCATAATGTGAGACTGCCTGGCCTCTGAATACCACATCATATGACCTAATGCTCATGCAGCTGCATGCTGGCAAATATTTGGCCCATACGTAAGGCCACTCCAAAGAATAAGCACTAAGAGGGTCATGTGTCTGCCATTGAAAAACCTCGGGCACTGCTTATATCAGTTTTCAGGATGTCTCTGCAACAGTTCAGTCATGTCTGCTCACAGTGGTATACTGAAAACCAGAACACAACAGAAGCCATCAGTGCACACGCACACACACATGCACACCCAGTGTCCTGGGTCCTGCTGCAGCAACTCGAATTCAATACAGGCAAGAATATTTCTGACAGTAGCCACATACTAACTGGATCATATGATGGAGTCCTCAGGCTTGCTTCATTATGAAGACTGAAGACAATAATGAGATGAAAAAGGCCTCTGAGCCTCTTTGTCAGTTTTTTATGTTGACATCTGATTATTCCTAATGGATAAGGGGCTGTGGCTCAGTGCTAGAGCATCTGCTTGGCATGCAGAAGGTCCCTGGTTCAATCCCTGGTATCTCCAATCACAGGGCTCAGGTAGGAGGTGATGTGAAAGACTGTCAGTCTAAGTAGACTATACTGACTTTGATGGACCAAGGGTCTGATTCAATAGAAGGCAGCTTCACAGGTGGGAAGAGACTGATTTGTCATGCAGATGGCCATGGCAGCTAATATCCCTTTTCAATCAGCTCTACACCCTGAATGAATCAAGAATGGCCTCTAAGCTTCCTGCATGGAAACACCCTGAGATTACACTAGGTGAGTCAATGGTTGGCATCCCTTCAGGTCACACAAGATAGCTATCTCAGAGGTTCTGCTTTGTCCCCAGCAGTTCACCAATGAAGGACATCATGCCATCTCTGCCAATAGACCAAATGTTCCTGCCAAGTTTCTTTGCTTAATCAGCCCAACCTCTGGGCTAGTCTTGGCAATATTTTGACTACTCCTATGTTGTAGCAGATGAGCATATCAGTCGTTTACTGTGCACATCACTTTTGTATTGGAACATTTGATAAGGCTGCATCATAATCCCTTACAATGGGCATCCCCACCATGCATATCAGTTTGCAGAGGCAAGCACAGGGTGTATGTGTGTGTGTAAATAACTAGTTTTGTCATTCACACAGCACAAGCTGTAAGGCTGTTCTGAAATGGAAATTATTAACCATGCTGGGGAAAGGGGTTTGAGCTCTTGAATGACAATGCAGACAGAGACTAAGCAAAGGGGTTGGAACCTGGAATCCTTCTCATTCAGCTTCCATAGACCTCTGGGATCTAGGTACAAAGCATCTATCTCCTTTTGTTGATGGCTCTCATTCAAGGCATGTTGGTAAAGTGTGTCGGTAGCTATGCAGTTGCCCCCCCTCTCTCTCTCTCTCTCTCTCTCTCTCTCTGCATTCACTGTCATTGCCAGGGCTGGTAATTAATCAAGACTGCACAGTAGCCAACTCTCTTATTTCCCCTTCCCCCGTTTTTGGATTGAGTAATGAAGAATGATGTCTTCACTTCTTCACCTCCATATCTCCTGAGTGCTGAGCACTCAAGCTGGCTCTTTTAACAAGGAACCTGCACTTGGGAGGATGCTCTGCAGATGACAAATGCAGCCTTGGAGTTTGCCAAGTGTGAGGTTGGCTTTGTGACACTTCTCTCTTTGTCACCATCAATCTTCTTCTGTCAAAAGGTCCTCTCTTTTTTGTCTTGTTTGTGTTGCTTTTTGAGTCTCATTATGCACCATGTCCTACCTTTACCTGGCCTTTCTGGAGGCGGTCAGAGAGTGTCGAGAAAGAGAAGCTCCTAGTGATGGTGTGGGGGGAATCAATTTTGTATTAAGAAGAAAATAATAGAAAGGGGGAAGGAATCAAGGAATTGAGTTTGTTTATTGTACTGTTTCAACTCACCCTGTTGTACAATTGAGCCTCTGAACATGTCTAGTGTTAATGTAGCTGTTGTTAGAAACGTAGGCAGACTCTGTCTGCATGAAATACTCATAAAAAGCAAAAAAATGTGCTATTGTTTCCTACATTCAAGCAGGATTCCTGACCCTATTGCAGAGACTTTGCTCCTGGGCGGCTGAGGGTGGGAGGAGGACACTGTATAGCTAGGCAAAACTCCAAGTTACTCACACCAAGGAGTTTCCATAGAGATTAATGAGTTATCCCCTGAACTGAAATAGCCAATGGGTACAAAGATGCTTCCTATAGTAACTGATTTCCTAGCAATTGCTTCCTTTTAGCTAGAGCTGGGTGATTGCACCAGAGCCAGCATCTGCATATACTGAGGTCCCAGGGCCCAGAGTTTCTGGTGGGGCCCACTGCTCATGTGCCTGTGTGCCCTTCCTCCTGTCTTCTGCTTTACCACTCATGGTCCCTGCCACATGGCACTGCCCAGCCCCATGCTGTCTGGTGCCACTGGAGAAAGGGCACATGGGAGGGTTCATGGGCAGAAGGAGGACACTTAGGCAGGTGGCCGAGTGGGAAAAGACATGTGGGCAGAGAGGAGAGGGCCCTTGGGCACCCTCTGCCTAAGACCCACTAAAACCTGGAACTGGCCCTGGGCTGCACACTGGCTTAACCTTCCACTATATCCATTCAAGACCTGCTTTGGGCTTGAGGCCTGACACAGATTCTGCTGCATGCATCTTTAGAATCGCTTTGACAATATGTAAAATAGTCAAATATCTACAAACTGACTTTTCTCTTCTGCTCTACCCCCCCCCCAAAAAAAAACCATATGGCACGATACAGTAAATAGACTGAAGCATGTGCCAGAACATGCAGGGTAGGCACATCTTGGGACAATCTGTTACTTTTCTCTGTGCATTGAAGACATGCTTTGTTTTCCCACTCTCCCTAGGGTATTAAGCGATTGTGTGGCTCGACAGGAACAAATTAAATATGTACAATGTGACTAACTATGGAGGGGATGGTGGTAACTGTAAAACTGAGCCAGCACACAAATTGTTTAGGCTAAGCGATAGCCAAAAAAAGGTATAATTATGTATCTGAAACATACAACAAAGAAAGTTTAGCCTGGCTGTGAAAAGGAGATCTAAAGAGAGTGAGGCAAATCTCTCTAAGGAGTGACAGAATTCCTGGAGATGGAATCCTTCACATCTAAAGTCTAAAAGAGTTGCTGTGTTAGTCTGTTGCAACAAAACAGCAAAGAGTCTTCTGGCACCTTAAAGCCTTAACAAATTTATTGAGGCATACGCCTTGCTTCTAAACAAAACCTTTGAAATTACATGGTTTCATTAAATCGTGACAGTGTCTAAATAGAGGATCTCAGAGTATAGTTGCCATCATTCCATTTGTTCTCAGACAGGCTAGAAGAAGAGGTATCAGGTCTTGCCCTGGTGAACTTCCCCAAATATCCCAGAAGGCATATTCTATACGCTGGATCAAGATCTCATTGTGTGTGCAGGGTAGAGAGCATCTTGCACCTCCTCGGTAGGATCTTTAGACTCTCCTTCCCAAGGACCTCTTTCTGGAAAGGGATATATACATATGGAGCTGCCTTATAGTAGCTCTGGTCAAGTTACTGTGAATGCACATATTTCCTGCAGGCACGTGCATACATCTGTATGTAAGAAAGAACCAATGAAGTTTCACTTTACAAATGAAACAGGGGACCAGGGCTTGGACACATACAGGGTTTAAATCACATATTGTACATGCACTGAATGGCTGCGTTCAGACGGCCAGTCAATCGCGCCATGAGCCCTCCTAAAATTTTATCCCGATTTTTTTAATCCAGCCTAGCATGACCAGACGCCCCCCATGAAATAGCCTCACCGCGCGTTGTTCCCACCGTGATTTGTCTACACGGCATCCACCGAGGATTTTTTTAAAAAAAGTTTTGTACATTCGCATAGGCAAGGCTGCGCCTCATTGGAGAACTGAGGCGATCGCGAAGGGTTTTCAGCAAAGTCCCGGTCCTCCCCCTTGCCATCATGATCAATGGAGGGACTATTTTGCAAGTTAGAACAGTCCTTCCCCCCCTCCATCTCCCATTGCGGTAACATCTTGTCCCTAAAAGAAATAAGCATGAATATTACATTCCTCATAGCGCTTATCGCTGAATGCGTTTCCTCGTTAAAGCACACATGGGGTTTCAATTTTTAAAAATCGCGCCCCCGTCGGCTCGGTCTGACGTCAGACCGAGCCGACGGGAGCATCGTGCGCTAATGGAGTGACCAGATGGAAGAAAGTCTGCAGTTGTTGCGCGGGTAAGCGAAAACCCTACATTGAAAGTGCTACTTTTTAAATCAGGATTGGAGGCGCAGCAGAACGGGATGCCTATGGGACCGGAATATTTCCCAGATGTTTCTGTCTGGTCGTGCATTTTTGATCCGCAAGTGAGTCGTTCCTATGGCAGATCAAAAGATCCGTCTGAACACACCCAATGTAACACGGGTCCTCAATGCCGTATAAAGAAAAATCATGTGTGCACTTTATACAGATTGTACGTTCAGTATAACTTCTGGACAGGGCTATTGAGTCAGACTATGGGTATATCAAGATCAGTATTGTCTATTCTGACCTGGAGTTGCTCTTTAGGGTCTTGGGTAAAGATCTTTCTTATCAGGTACTACCAGATCCTGTTAACTGGAGATCTCAGGGATTGAGCCTGGAACTTTCTGCATACAAAGCAGATCCTATACCATTGAGCCATGACTGCTGCCTATTAAGGTTGCTACCAACCCCTGGGAGCTTTGGGGGGCAGAGCAAGGCAGTGGATGATGTCTTTACATCACTTCTGGTCATATCACTAGAAGTGACCTAACACATTTCTGTGACATTCTAACAATCTCCCCAAATTCTATGATTTTGCTGTACAGTTTTGGAGGGATTTGCTCCTTGTCCCTGCCCACAGCATGTTTACTTTGAAGATGGAAGTCTTTAGTCTGTCAAGTCATCTAAACAGTGCTTGCCCACACCCAGAGCTATTTAGGGGCAGGACCTGGGAGGGCAAATTGTCACTGATGCTTCAACATCACTTCCAGGCAAAGGCCTGGAAGCAATGTCACTTCCCCCTGCAGCATGATACTTTAGGAATCCCCAAAACAGTATGGTAAACACTGTAGAAATTTGATCAGTTCCTGGAAAATTGTGGGGGGGATGTTGTTTCCCCCTTCCATTTTTCTCCTGCTGCTTACCAGCACAAGGGGTGGGCAACAGAGTGGGCACCTGGAAACCCTATTTGATGTTGAGGTATCTTTTTTCCTAGAAAACCAAAATCCTTAGCCATATTCAGATGTCACCCCACAGTGTAGTGAGAAGCATGTGTCCATGCCATTCAGGAACAAACTCATACTTGTTTGTGGTATTTGAACATAGCCTGAAGTCAATTCACACTTTACAAAAAGCCACGTGTCCCCTAGGTGGACTTTATATAGACATCTTCTAACAGGCCTGGCAATCCTAGGGGCTTGCTGCATTGGAGGTAGGGTTGCCATCCTCCAGGTGGGGCCTGGAATTTGCCCAAAATTACAACTGATCTCCAGATTACAGAGATCAGTCCACCTGGAAAAAATAACAAGAATATACAGGTTATTTCCATTAGTCTAACCAAAGAAAACACCCATACTTAACAAAGTGATTGAACTAACTGTCCAGCCTGGAATGCCAAGAGATTCTTTGACATCTAGCAGGCAATTAATTCATTGAGGGGGGGAGGTGGATTTATTGGTTTCCTGCTTTAGCCAGCCTATCAAGAAGGGGGGAGGAAATCATCCCCACTGCCTTTCTCAGAGTAGAAATGTTGCCCAAATGTAGGGAGTAATGAATTCATTAAAGTGAGGCAAGCTTGGAGACTGTGTCAGGATACAAGTATTGTGTTATTGCTTAGCGACACTGTTCAAATATGGAGGTGTTTTTGTGTTTTTTTTAAAGGGGGATTTCAGCTTCGAGCTATTTCCAAACAGCAATCATGATGGTGGCTTGAGATGGCAGAGGGGGTGGTCCAATGCACATCTGGCATGAAAGACAAGGCAAACAATGGTGGGGGAAAGGGGATGCCTCTTGCCTCTGGAATCTCGGTTGCAAGAGTGAATTAACAAACCACCGTGCCAGCAACTTGGCCATCACAGACACACACACACACACCCTGGCCATGTGGAAGCAGCCCTGGTTTGTCACAGACCTGCCTGGTGACCTTCAGTTTCTCTCAGACTCACTTCCTCAAAAGAACATTGTTGTGTGCATGAATGAGATAAGGATTGTACAGTTGTTTACATGCTATCAGTGCTGTATAAGTGATAGATGAGGTCTCAGCTAACAAACGAACCTTATCATGATCTCTCCTGCAATGTCATTTGGATTGTCTGAATTGTTCCTAGGGGACTTTTAAAAAACAACAACCGTAGAGCAACATCTCCACTTCTGGCCATGACAGACTCCTTTGGTTTGAAATCTGCTTATTATAATCTTAGTTCCTTTCTCCTGATTCTTACCAAATCATTTTTTGTTCATGTAAGTCAAGTAAATTTTCACTGTTTCATTATATGCTGTCATGGCACAATGGAATTTATTTGTGTTGTGTCCTTCACATACTGTTTCATAAAACAAAAGGGTTGTATTCTGCCACTCTGCTCAGCTAGTGGCAGCATGTTCCTTCAGTACATTGAGTTTGCCTGTCAGAAGAGCTTCTGAGTTTGGTGAAACATTGCTTGCACTGATGGAATATGCTACCATTTGATAAATGGAGCAGTAAGATACAGCTCATAGCAAGGAGCCAAAAAATGGCAGAAAGACTGTGGCTCTGATATCATACTGGATCATCCCCTCCCATTTATTTCCTTTTTAGATTCTTTCCAAAATTCATTTCCTCCAAAGGCTGATTTCCAAAAAGATTGCACAAAACCAAGTTTGAGGACGATCATAGCGAAGGGCCGGGAATACAGAAGCAGGACGAATAAAGACGGTGTTGTGTGGATGTTCCACACTGTCATTTTTGTCACTCATTTGTCCCTATTGCTTCAGGGTTCCCCCCCCCCATGTGTTTTGCTTTCTCTAGTAGTCCCAGAGGGAGCAAAATACATGTGGAAAATGGGGGGATGGACCCAAAGCAATAGGGAAAAACGAGTGACAAAAGTGACAGTGCAGAAGAGTGAGACTGTAATGAGGCCAAGGTGGAAGAGCAAAACACCCATGTGGATACAGCCCTATGCCACACTGATGTGGCTCAGTTCCTAAATTAAGCCTAGGCCTTCCATTCCAGTTCTGATTCCACTTCTGCCAGAACCATACTTTAAAGACTCTGTGTACTCAAGGTGCCTATCCTCAGCACTACCAGGGACTAAAAGAATCATGGCCACAAGATGGCATATGCAGAGGGAGTAGCAATTGTAACCTAGTTGTCTTGCATTGATATTAGTTGTCTTGTACATGTTATACTGCCTTTTGTTAGACATGCAGAGACGTTGCCTGCTATTTGTATTTTGCTACCTTATGGTGGTGAGGTGGCATCATAAGAAAAGAAGTTCCCAGTGATATTCTGATTCACACAGTTTAGACACCCTCAATACGAGTTTTTCAAAGTCTTCTGGGGAAACATTCATTTCTCCAATGAGATTTGGCATAGGGATGCCAGCCTCCAGGTTGGCCCTGGGGTCTCCCAGAATGACAGCTCCTCTCCAGACTACAGAGACTGGTTTCCCTGGAGAAAATTGATGCTTTGGTGGTAAGAATCTATGGCATGGTACCCCTCCGAGGTCCCTGTCCTCCCAAGTAGGGGTGCCAGCCTCCAGCTGGCAACTGGAGATCTCCTGCTATTACAATTGATTTCCAGATGACCAAGATCAGTTCTCCTGGAGGAAATTGTTGCTTTGGTGGGTGAACCTTATACCCTGCTGAGGTTTCTCCCCTACTCAAATCTCACCCTACCCAGGCTTCATCTCCAAATTTCCAGGTCTTTTCCAACCCAAATCTGTCAACCCTTCTCCCCAGGCTGGATCTGACAACCCTACTCCCTGCAGGTGTCTGGGGGATGAGTAACTTGGAAACCCTAGATCAGTAATGGCCAAAAAACTTCCTTGAAAGACAGATTTCCCATAATTTTGAAGATTCCTCTGCAATGCCAAATCATAATCAAGTCTGGGATGTACTTCCCAGACACAGGGTGTGTGTGGCTAGCATTGTATCAGCAAGTGCAGCCAATTCTAGACTCTTCTGCAATGCATTGGTGTTAGGCAGGAGAGGATCCTGGCAAACAAGTAAATATGAAAGAGTTTTCCTGAAGACAGAAAGCTTTTAAAACTATGGCCTAGATTCAACAAGGAGCGGACTTCCTCAGACGAACTGTAGGGTATGAATGTGATTTAGTAATCACACAACAATCGTGAGGGTAAGCTGGTGATTGAAGGTTGGATGAGTGGTGCTGATCACATTCTCAGTCTCACATTTCACACTCTGATATAGATTACAGTGAGTCAGCCACCACATTTTCCTGTTTGCAAATTGACAGCAAGCAAAATCACTTATCTTTTCAGAGGCAGAAATCATTTGCAATTGTTTGCTAAGTGATTTTTCCTCCCAAAATAATTACTAATCTGTGAGAAGTGTTTCGAAAAGGGAGAAAAACAGTGCAATCCTAAATAGAGTTACAGCCTTCTAAGCCTGATTACTTCAGTGAGCTTAGAAGTGTGTAACTCTGCACTGTAACTTTTAAGATGTGGTCTGTTTTGGTTATGAAACTGGCAACCGTAGTAGTGATTTTGTAGAACTGATTTGAAAATTTCTGGAATAGCAGGTAAACTTGCTTTCATAGCACTCTTCTATAGTGCTGTCTTAAGAGAGTCACACCTTCTGTCCCTATTAAGAACATAAGAGAAGCCAATGCTGGATCAGGCCAACGGCCCATCCAGTCCAACATTCTGTCACACAGTGGCCAAAAATACCAGGTGCCATCAGGAGGTCCATCAGTGGGGCCAGGATACTAGAAACCCTCCCACTGTTGCCCCCCTCCCCAAGCATCAAGAACACAGTGCATCACTTGCCCCAGACTGAGGCTGATTTTCCACAAGCGCTGCTCCACGCTTTCCCTTCCCTTTTGCCCAATGGTAGGTGTCAATTTCACACAAGCTGCTGCGCGGCCACATTTTGCCTCGCAGTTTAGCGCGATATTCCCCTTGTCTACTCAGTCCTGTTTTCTGAGGATTGAGTAGACGCGGGGGGAAATCACGTGAAGCTGCAGGGCAAAATGCGGCCCGCAGCAGCTTGTGTGAAATTGACATGTACCATCAGCGCAAAAGGGAAGGTGAGCAGAGAGCAGTGCTTGTGGGAAATCAGCCTGAGCGTTCCTATCTATACCTTGTGGCTAATAGCCACCGATGGACCTCTGCTCCATATGTTTATCTAATTCCCTCTTGAAGCTGTCCATGCTTGTAGCCACCACCACCTCAATGAACATAGAAGGATGTAACTGTTTATAACAAATGGTCCATCTAGTCCAGCATCATATCAGTGGGTCAGACCAGTGGTCCATTTAGTAAAGCATGTTGTGTCAACCACCGGCTGACCAGTCACTCTGGATGGCCAACAGCAGGGAAGAGTTGCTGGTCCAGAGCTGCTGGCCCCCAAAGACTGGAGAAAAATAGCTGTTATAAGTTCTAGGTGTGATCCTAGACTTGTCTAAGAAGTTAGGGGATGGTCCATGTCTCAGTGGTAGAACATCTGCTTTGCAGAAGACCCCAGGTTCAAACTTTGGTATCTCAAGTTAAAAGGATCAGGTAGCAAGTGATATGAAAGAGTTCTGAGACCCTGGCAGGCTGCTGCCAGTGTGAGTAGACACAATAAGGCAGGATGACCATCTGTAATGTGGGAGTTAGTTATCTATTTACTACATTTATACCCTGCCTTTCTCTCAGTAGGACCCAATGTGGCTTCCAATGTGATTCTTGTCTTCATTTTATACAGCTTTGGATTGACTGGATTCTGCACTGCAAAATCTATCTTCTTTTAACATTGGCTTGTAACTGTTAATGGAATAGGCAAATTATTTTTATGACATTTAATTCTGCACTGTTCTATTTTATTAATTGTTAGGTGATTTTATTTCTATCATCATTTATCAAGTACTATTTATGGATTTTATATTTTTGTCAGCTGTTCTGAGCACAGGAAAAGGGATACAAATCCCCTAAAGATAAAACAACTATAGATTAGAATTGGGGGAAACCCAGCTGAAATCCCCATTCAGGCACAAAACTTTCAAAGTGATCTTGAACTAGGCAATGTATCTCAGCCTTCCTCACAGATTGTTGTAAAATGGGGGGGGAGTAAAATATACAATGTTTTTAAAAGATAATAACTTATTCAGAAGATAATTAACAATTTTGTATAAAGGGCTTGAATGCAAGCAAAGTTGGTTTGTATGCCAAGGTATCAGACAAATAAATTGTGAGGTTTCTCTGGTTTTCTAAGTGCTGGCAATGTTCTGTCTCTTGTTTCTGCTGCTACTGATGCTACTGCTATTTAAATACATATATTCCCAACAGCATGCTAGGAAATTATAATGCTACATACTGACCAGCATTTGACAGATAAGGCAGAGGTAAGAGTGGGACCAGGAATGGACACAAAGAGTAGTGGGTAGGGTAGCACTGGTAGGCATCAGGGTAGTATTAAGGCAAGGGACCAGACTACTTCTCCCTATTGGTTTGTTTCGTAGCTATAGCTCTCATAACACAAATGTAAGGGACTCTAGTTATTCCCACATCATAGATATGGTAAAAGTGGGAAGGGCTGTGGCTCAGGGATAGAGCTTCTGCTTGGCATGCAGAAGGTCCCAGGTTTAATCTATGGCATCTTCAGCTAACAGGATCAAATGGTAGGTGATATGAAAGAAGTCCTGGAGAGCCACTGCCAGTCTGAGTAGACAATACTGACGATGATGATGATGGAGGAGGAAGAGGAGGAGATTTGATTTATATCCTGCTCTTTACTACCTTAAGGAATCTCAGAGCAGTTTACAATTTCCTTTCCCTTCCCCTCCCCACAACAGACACCCTGTGAGGTAGGTGGGGCTGAGAGAGCTCTTTCAAGAACTGCTTGTGAGAGAACAGCTCTGAAAGAACTTATAACTGACCCAAGGTCACACCAGCAGCTGCATGTGGAGGAGTGGGAAATCAAACCCGGTTCTCCCAGATTAGAGCCTGCACTCCTAACCACTACACCAGACTGGCTCTCTGCAGTTTGATGGACCCATGGTCTGGTTTAATAGAAGGCAGCTTCATGGGTGTGGCTCCATAGTCTTTTGAAGCCTGTAGCTGTGTGACTATAAATTAACTAAATACAGAAATAAGTACTGTAAAATAGTTTACTCTGTAAATCCGTACTCTGATTTGAGCCAGATGAAGGAAATATCTCTTCCCAAATATCTCTTGCTCTTCCCAGGAAAATGTGATTTGAGAGGGCGTTTGGAAATAAGCCCTACCACATGATAATTCCTTGAATTCTTTGAGGGAAAACCATGTTGGTTAAAATAGTATATATATGATACATCTTTGTAATGTTGATGGGACCTTAAAGGTCGCCACTTCTTCTGTTATAATATAGTGTGTCGTCCCCCCCCCCATCATCTTAGGTCAAAAAAGGGACACTTGTTTTTGCCGCAGAAGCCAAATAATGATTTAAAAACTTGATATGTGATTTAAGATGGCTGCTTCTATTTCTCATGATCTGACTGGATTTAGTCAGGCATTGTTGCTCACACAACTTATGTGCCTTTGGCCTTGAGGTAAAATGGTCAGAAAAGCTTTCTGCCTGCTCCTGCCTCCTGTCCTCCTCTGAGTTGTGTATGTCTCTTCTTCTTCATCCTTCCTTCAGCCCTGAAACAAACTCTGTCTTCTCAACTACCCATCTTACCCCCTTTCCCTCCTGCTGTGTCAAGGTCAAGAAACAAAGAGAGTAAATCTTCAATAATGGACATTTCCCTCTGTGAGGCCCCCTAAGGTAAAGCCTTGTTCTGCAATTAGTGTCGCTTCAGCAAGCGAGCACAGAAAGCGAAGCAAAGAGAAACCCTTCCAAATTACAGTCATTTTCTCTGCAGATTTCTTCTCCTATCCCCAGGAGCACCAGGAAGCTACTGGCAATGGCAGCATGAGAGAGCAAGAATGCAGAGAGAAGCAGATTCCATCTGTGTTTGTGTGGGAGAGGGTCGTGTAGGGTTGCCAGTGCTAAACATCTGGGCTGACATAGAAGCCTGCCATAACCTTATACCCATAGCCCTACATCGATAATGTGAAAATGCAGTCCTGACCTGGATAGCCCTGGCAAGCCCGATCTCATCAGATCTCAGAAGCCAAGCAGGGCCGACCCTGGCAAGGATTTGGATGGGAGACCTCCAAGGAATACCAGGGCTGTGAGGCAGAGGCAGGCTATCAAGCCACTTCTCTGAACATCCTCTGTGCCCCAGTAGGAGTTGCTGGAGGTTGTCATGACTTCCAGGCATGGATGCACGTATGCACACACCAAAAAAAGGAGTATAAAAAAAAGGAAAGATACTGTGAAAGTGCTCAGGGTAAAAGCAAGCTGAGTCTCAGGGTGACAGAGGCCAGGCTTGTTATGAGTCCATGCATAAAGGAAAGACAATCATCTTTGGTTGGCTCTCTCAGGGCTTGCTCTCCATTCCTCGGTTTAGTGATTTGGCACAGGAAGGCCAAATCCTAGTACAATGAGCTTCATAAAAGCCTGGGGCAGAGTTCAGTATCCATCAGAAACAGGAACAGGTTAAGTAGAAGTATTTTGAGAGCAGGCCCAGCTTTCAAGTACAGGTAGGCCTCCAGCATCAAAAAAAATAAGCTTTCTCTTTCTGCTGCAACCTTGGGGCATCCAAAGCAGATATGTAGCTATGTCTCCCAAACAGCACAAAATTCTTCCTTGCATCCTAAAGATTGTCTTAGATAATATAGGGAAAGAGTTTTAGCTTTCTTGTCACTGGATTTGAGACTATTATGATATGATCTAGTATAAGGGATGCTAGCCTCCAGGTGCGACCTGGTGATCTCCTGAAATTACAGCTCCTCTCCAGACTACAGAGATTTAGTTCCCCTGAAGAACATGGATACTTTGGAGGGTGGACTCTATGACATTGTACCTCAGTGAAGTCCCTGTTCTCCCCAGGTTCCACCTCCATATCTCCAGGAGTTTCCCAGCCTGGAGCTGACACCCCTACACCCTCATCCCCTGACAGTGGCCAGGGGGGATCTGGAAACCCTATTTAGGGCACCCCTGGGATGATATCCCAGTGGTTTTCAGACCCCAGTGAAAGAGCAGTGTTTTTACTTCCCACTTAATAGATCATTGAACTTCAGTCATAGGTTGTGGAGCAGACCAGGCAGTAAGGTGAAGTTAAAATGAAGAGGTCATCAAAGTGCAAGATCTACCTTGCATCATGAAAGCCTGCAGTCTGACTTTTGCGGCCTGCGCCTTCTCTAGCGCACACTGAAGTTTTGGAAAAGTGGAAACATTTCATTTTGTTCTCTCAAAATTTTTGCAAAGTAGAACTGAGTAGTTCTGCTCATCATTACATGGAAAGGAAAGGAGCCCCCCCACCTGCTGGTTTTTATTTCAGAGATTTTGAAGAAGGCTCTGTATTTTCCCACTCTGCACCATTAGCTTTCTTTGTCAAGGGCAGGAAAATGTGACACATAATGACCATGATGCCAAGAACTGAAGCAAGTTGCATTGCATGCTATGAAGGCAAAGGGAATGGTTTGACACAGGGCTATGGAGCTACCAAGTCCCCCAGAGGGGTGGGGTTTTTCCTGCCCAAAGGGCCCCCAAAGGGTCTGGATTCGGCCGGCAGGGGGAACCCCAATCGCCAAAGTGCTAGATCAGGCCGACGGGCCCATCGCAGCACACTACGCACACATGCCCAAATGTCCCAGAAAGGGACCAACTCTCCCTCGCTTTGCCAGGTAAGAAACTTAGCAACCCTACAAGGCTATCATTTTTGGCAACAACCCTATGCTTCTTAAGCATGCCCTAAAAGATGTGAGGGAGGGAAGAAATTCATACTTTCCCCGCCTGTTCTTTCTCCTCCCTGTCCTCCATTTTATCCTCTCAACCATGTGAGGTAAATTAAGAGGACAGATAGTGACTGACTCAAGGTCACTCAGTAAGCTTTCATAACTGAATAGAGGTTTGAACCTGGGTCTACCCTGGCTTGCAAGAGCATGATGATATCTTTGGAGGGCTTGCTTTGAGAAAGGGGATCCTAGGATTGCCAGGCCTGGAAAAAAAATGTCCTGTCCATTTAACAGAGGCTCAATGTGTGGAAGTGGGCAGTTGAAGCTTTGTATCTGTTATTGAGATAAGAAGTTATTCTTTTTATTGAGGTAAACAGAAAACAGAAAACAAAAGTTAACCCCACAATTACTGTGAAGATAAATGCTAGAATTATAAAAGTACCCAGCATTGTGTAATCATATTGTAGCAAGTCATACTTTTAAAAGCAAATCAGGTTTCAGCTTTTTGTCTCACTGCTTTTAGGGATTATCAAAGAGACCAAGTTGTCCATCAAGAAATCTCACCTATTCTTCTGAGATTTCCATCCAGAGAAATCTGATTTGCTTGTCACAGGGGTGCATATTTATTGAAAAAACATCAGTCTTTTTTCTTTAAATCTGTTCTATCGTAATCATGTGATACTATCTAGATAACTGATTGGTTCATAACTAAATATGACATAGACAAGTTCAAATAAACCAGTCAGTAGTGCATCTGAGATACATCTAGGGTTGCCAGGTCCTCACGAGCTGCCAGCAGGGGGCTCCAGGATCTGGTCCAGGATCTTCCTGCGCATACTCAAAGCATGCACGCTGCGATGACATCACCAGAAGTGACATCAACATGTTGCTGTCATCAAGGGTGAAACTCTAGTTTTGGGCCCAATTTTACCATAGAGTTTTGCCAAAAAAACTAGAACGTCACCCCCAACATTGGCAGCATGATGACATCACTTCCAGGTGACATCATTACATCATGTTCAGGGGCATTTGTGGGCTGGGTTTTCCAAAAGGGGCCCAAAAAACAGGGGAACCCCCACCCAAACTGGGGGCCTGGCAACCCTAGATACATCTGATATAGCAAGATAGGGACTGTTTTAACTCTTAGACTCAAATAAAAAGCAATTAATCTAACTTTTCTGTAACTGTTTCAACTAACTGCCCAAGATGAAAGTAACTGGAAGCAACAGAGTTTATTGACAGTTGAAAAGTGCTCAGACTGTTGATTAACCTGCAAACTAAGCAAGAAAAGCTTAGTGATGTCAGAGTTACTGCTACATGGGGAACTACAGTAAGGAAACAGCATTAACTGAAAAGTTAGGGGGGGTCTGGTGGCACCTTTTTAAAAAAAAGAACAGATTTATTATGGCTGAAATGAGAGTTGTTTGCTCCTGACAGCCACTTTTGCTGAATCACTCACTGGGGCCCAGTTTGCTATAGCCCTTGCCTTTCAGTTATGCCATCCTTTTTATGTACGCCGACCTGCATATGCAGTTAATATGCCAAAATGACATTCATCATAGTCCACGTACTAGAGATTATCCTTCCTATATGCAAAAGGATTGTTCTGCCTTGATTTCTGTGGGGAGGCACAAGCCACCCTGCTTTTCAGATTCTGCTTTGCTGGTGGCCATGAGAAAAATTAAAGTCTGAGTATATGCATGCATATTATGATGGGCAGAGTCATGCATTGCCAGAACAATCAGAAACAGGAAGAGGCTGAGCCAAGCCATGGGCTACTTTATTTGGAGGGCTCAAAATATGAGCACCTGTTTCTGTATACTGATACATATGGTGTATACATGGATACTCTAATGTTACTGTTTGAATTATTTTCATAGAAGGCAATTTAGTTCTGGGTTGAACATGTATGAAGCTGCCTTGTACCAAATCAGACCACTGGTTCATCAAATGAGATTGACAACTACCTGGTGGGGGGGAATGTCCTGTCCCTTTAGTAGAGGTGTAATATGGGGAAATGAGCAGGTAAATCTTTTCCTGGCATGGAGCTAAATAGCATCATCTGATAATTGCTACCGCTTAAATTGATACTGAAGAGACAGTTTAACAACCAGTGGCAGCAGCTCTCCAGGGTCTCAGACAGAGATCCCTCACATCACCTACAACCTGATCCTTTAACCACAGGTGCCAGGAATTGAATGTGGGACCATCAGCATGCAAAGCAGATCCTCTATCAGTGAGCCTGATGCCTCCTCATGGTTTAGTACATTTTGCTGCTTGAAGCCACTGACTGTCACTTCCACTGTTATTTCTGCCATCCCTGCCTCCACCTGAGAACAGCTAATCCTCACTGCTCCCTCTTCCCCCCTGCCCTCTTTAAAAACAGCATAACAGACCACACATGATCAAATTCTTATGAGATTTCTTCTTCTCATAAGAGATCAGCTATCATCTTGGTTGCTCTTGGGCAACCGAGAATCTCATGAGAGTAGCCATGTTGTTTTTTAAAGGAATGGGGTAGACAAGGCTAGGAGAATTTATTTATTTAATTAATTCATTTATACCATGCTTTTCTTCTCAGTGGGGACCCAAAGTGGCTTACATCATTTTCCTCACAACAATCCTGTAAAGTAGGTTAGGCTGAGAGAGTATGACTGGCCTAAGGTCAGCCAGTATGCTTCCATGGCATGAGTGAGGATTTGAATCTGGGTCTTCCAGATACTAGTCCAACACTCTTAACCACTATACCACACTGGCTCTCCAACTCCTGGGTGGAAGGGCAAAGTGGAGGCAGCAGTGGAGGAAGTAGGTGGGCAGAATGGGCAGTGGGAGACAAGGGAAAAGGATAGTGCAACTAACTTCAAAAAATCCATTGCCTGAGGGAACTACCTCAGTGGTACAGCTAACCCTGAGACTAGTACTCAACCATTTTCCTGGGACTTGGAGCACAGGTGTAAGATTTAAATGCAGAATATGCTTTTGAACTATCCTAAATAATCCAAATAGAAATATATATTTGCGGGCTTTATGGCACATATAGGAAGATATTCATTATTAACAAGAAGGAACCCATAAGGACTTGCTTGAGACATCTCATTTCCCTCTCACTCACTATTTCTTTTTCCTCTTCCTTGAAAGCCCCATAGCCTCTCTCTCTTTCTTGTCTCCTATCTCCTCCCCATCCATCAGCCAACCTGCCTTTGTCTTCTCCCTATCTTCAGTTTACTACCCTCCCTATACTTGGCACTCTCTACACAAAAAATCATGGCCACTCTGCGCAGTGCCAGTTGCCAGAACAGGTCCAACTGCATAGTGGGAAACCTGCAAGGACTTGTGAGGGACACCCCATTTCCCCCTGTCTTACCTTCCCCACACTATTTTCTCTTTCCCTCTACCTGGCAATCCCCATATCCTCACTCTTCTCTGCTTCCTTCTCTCCTTCCTACCCTTTCACCTGCCAACCTTTTTACCTGCTCCCCCATCTTCAGATATATTTATTATTTATTTACTTCATTTACAGCACAGCTTTCTCCACAGTGGAGACCCAAAGCAGCTTACTCCATTCTCCTCTCCTTTGTTGTATCCTTAGAACAACCCTGCGAACGGGGGTGGACTGGGAGTGAAAAACCCTGGGAAAGGTCCCCTCCCCCACTGTAGCAGCAGTGTGTTTGGGTTGTTGTTGTTTTTTTTAACTCCCCATCTTTTTATTTTAGGTTTAAGATTTTTCTTGAGTCCCCCAAGTTTGGAGAAAAATCTCTGTTCTGTCAACATGGGCCCAATCTGCAGATGCAAGTATCCATAGATGGGTCCGCACTTGTTTATTAGAATATAAAATAATCATATGCATGCCCAACTGCAAGATACCATTATTTTTTAGAGTTCAGGATTTCATGGATCTCAATTGTCAGGTTTTTGTTTTTTGGGGGTTTTGGTATCAGTATTACATAGATAAATTCTTATCTTGTCTGCAAAACAGAATGTCTTAAAATGTAGCTCCTCCTGCTTAATTCAAAGTTAATTTTATCAATCTCAGTTGTATTAGTCTCATGTGTCTGTGCGCGCGCACACATGTGTTTGTGTGGTGGTAGCTTAATTTAGTGGTACAAGACCCCAAGTGCTTATTCTGAGAACATTTACTATAGGCTCACTGAAATCATTGGGCACATTTCCAAAAGGAAAGCAGGCTTAAGAATGGTCTCTTAGCTGCCTTTGCTGTGCCAAGAACTCCCTGCTAGGTAAAGAAGGGGAAAAATTTAGCAAGCTCTTCCTTGATTTGTTGGTCTCCCTGCTTTGTATAGAAAAGTGCTTCATACGTTTTTTTCTTACAAAAGCTTCAGGCAAGATACTGTACTTAAGGAGGGAATGTTACACTGTGATTAGACTTTGCCTGAAGTTCCACACAATAGATATAACATTTAGCAGAAGCATTGTTTCACAGGATGTCACCGAGCTCCGCCCATTCAGTAACACAGTTTCCATAGCAACTTACACAACTGAAAGAGGACCCCCTCCAAAAAAAAAAAGGCAAAGAAGGAAGGAAGAATCAAAGCTTGTGACTAATGTGGTCACCTGAAAATGCGTGACAGCACTTTGGCACCCACATAGTCACGTCTCTTCCCTGTGTGGGGTGCACTTAGGAAAGTTACTGCAAATCTTACAAAGGTACACTTTGTTAAGTGATTGTACAGATTGGGGATTGCTTAAATCATCCTTCTTATTTAATTCAGGAGGGTCCCCTGCAACCCATAAGAATGCTGGCTTGACACTTAAGACCAGAATGTGATTTTAGCACAGTAGTCGAAATTCTAAGTATCCTTTCCCCCCCAGTTACTGCCAAAGCTGGATTATTTCCTATGGAGCAATCACTAGGGCTTTAACAGCTCTGCTTCAAATAGTTTGTGTAAGGGGCTGGGGGAGTATTATAGGCTGCAGTCCTAAGAATACTTTCATAGGAGTAAGCCCCACTGAATGAAATAGGACTACCTAGGATTGTACCCATTTTCTTTGAGCATTGTCCCTACTCCATTCAGCCCTGTATTAATAAGCCTCAAGTTGTTCTTGCTATGCTGCCATCATTGTTTTCTCTATTCAGTAGACAGTTTATAGGACTAAGATATAGTTTTATTCAAGCTCTGCCAATTTCTTTGTGCGCGACTGAGCCAAAAGTATATAAAAATGGTCTTATTGATTGTTATTTGATGCCCACAAGAAATGGGGGGGCAGCCTCTGATGTGCTGATTTGGTGTATCTGATCACCATGTGACCCAAAACTAATTCCCCAGTATGTTTCATGGAAAGCTGGGGGATCAGTGATACTGCAGGCACAGTCTACACAGATGGCAACCCAAAGTCTTGTATGGGAACTTCCTTTTTCAGATACTTCCTGTTTTGTGCTGTTGCACTACAAAAGGAGCTCAGTAGACTTCCATGTTGACTTGCACAAAGATGAAAAGTGTTACATGTCAGAATTTTGCAGGGGACACTCTAGCATTTGGGCACCATAGAGATTTAACTCAAATGCTAGAGCATTCCCTGTGCAACATGCCCGGTGTGATGATGTCACCTCTGGGTGAGGTCATCACATGGGGCACATTGGGTGCAATGGGGCTCTTTGGGGGCAGGGCTCCCCCATCAGCCAGCTGGCTGTCAGTGGACTGGGGTCCCAGAAAGTGGGGAAAATCCCACCCCCATCAGGTGAATGGCAACCCTAGCCACTTTGGATGGTGGACTCTATGGCTGTGATCACACATGCTCAATAATTTACTTTCAATGCACTCTGCCCTCCTCTGGCTCCACTGCCAAAATCACCAGGTGTTTTCCAACCTGGAGCTGGCAGCCCTATATCCTTCAGTAACAGGTCAGCAGGCTCTCTAGAACTGGCTGAGGAATCTTTCTTTCTTTTTTTAACAAAAACTGCTTGTACATTCTACTTTTATATTGAGTGACCATTTATTTTCAGTTATTACTTTTCTTGGTAGCATTTCCCCCTTTATCTTGAGAAATGGGGCAAACATCCAATCCATTGCAATTCATGATTTGTTTTTCCCTAAAGTAATGTCTATTATATCACCCCCCCATCTATTCTTCTCTTGCTAAATCTTCCTGCCTTTACCCAGCTTGACTTGATTAGCAGTTTTATTGGATAACTGGATTTGGAACACAACCACAAACAGATTGTCTTGGAACCTACAAGCAGCCTCTCAGTTCTTTCAGCAGCCCCCAAGATCTCCAAAAAGTGAATTTGGAGGTTATGGGTACCTTGTGTACAAAATGCCATGGACTGTGGAGGACTGCAATGAAGAGAGAGTTTTGGGCACAGTCACCTTCTGCTGATTCAAGAGGCTCTGGTGACAGGAGATTGAGGTTGTTTGGGACAGTTCCCCATATTCACTACAGTCACCTAAGACCCTTAAGAACATAAAAGAACATAAGAGAAGCCATGTTGGATTAGACCAATGGCCTATCCAGCCCAACACTCTGTGTTACATAGTGGCCAAAACCCAGGTACCATCAGGAGGTCCAACAACAGGGCCAGAATTCCAGAAGCCTTCCCACTGTTGCCCCCCAAGCACCAAGAATACAGAGCATCACCCTTAAGAGTTCAGTAGCCCCCAGCATCACCTTTTTGAAATTCTCAGAGTGGGGGATGGGGGAATGAGGAGGCAGGAAAGATCTGCTTTGATCAGTGCTTTCGATAGGACCTAGTCAATAGAGTTTGTAATAATGATAGGGGTTTTTTTAAAGAAAAAGTCCAGCAGGAACTCATTAGCATAACAGGCCACACCCAACAGCAGAAACTCATTAGCATATTAGGCCACACCCCCATGTTACCAGAAGTGTGGTTATCCAGCCACACCCACCTTTTGCTTCTTATTCTGTTTACCTTGTTTGTTGCCAAAACCCAGGGCTTTTTTTTGTAGCAGGAAATCCTTTGCATGTTAGGCCACACACCCCTAATGTAGCCAATCCTAATGAATTTCTGCTGTTGGGTTTGGCCTATTATGCTAATTAATTTCTGCAGGGCGTGGCCAACTTGGGAGCCAGGCGGAACTCCATTCCTGTACGTTCATGTCCAAAAATAGCCCTGAATGATCGTTATTATGGCTCACCTGATCAACATTCTACCAACTGGAATTATCATCTCCACAAAGAATGCCGTGGATGAAATTGTTGTGGGGAGGGTAGCTTCAAGATGTTCAACACTACTGGTCCTTTGCTAGTGGCATTTCCTTGGCCATTCAGCAGCTTTTCAAAGATCTGGCTTCAGTTAATGATCTTTCTAGTCATTTCAGAACCCAAGTTGAGCTGTGAATGAATCAACAATAGGAGCTGTAAACTGGTGGCAGAACATGTGTTCAATATGCAAAAAGTCCCAGTTTCAATCCCCAGTATCTCCAGTTAAAACTATTGTCATTTTTCACCCATTGATGTAAGGAAGCCAGAAAAGGAGGAAATGCAAAATAAATATGATGCTGGTCTGATGCATGGTTGTAGCATTTTGGTGTTCCAGTCTTCTGGAACATTATTCTCATTGTTATCACTGCCTAATCTGCAGCCCAGTTGCTACCTATGCTTCAAGTGGTGGCCCTTGGCACCTCTGTCTTGCATATTCAGTAAACATATGGTGGTCACTCACATAATGGTTTACTGAGAACAGCAGGGAAAATGCCAAGTTCAGCAGGTTGGCTGTTTCTAAAGTGGGCAATATGACACAGTGATTACTTGTTATGGATCAATACTTCAGAATTCTGTTCACCCCTTAGCCATTGATGGATGTTCCAAGGCGTTGAATTGTCAGTCTCACTCAAGTAATTCATTACTTTTCTCAAGAATGAGATGACTGTTCTAGAACTTTCTACAAGGAGACTATGGTGAGCAAAAGCTGAGTATTTCCTTTATAACTGCATGTGCTTCTGGTTGTGGTTCCACTTCTTTTTATAACATCGTCTGTCTCTCATCGAATGGACTGATTGGTGTTTACACTCTACAGGAGTTTGAACTGGCTTCTTAAAAGACTGAGAAAATATATTCCCAGGGTAAATCCTGTTGGGTAGTTAATTTACACCTGGAATGATAATAACTTGCTGTGCATTTCCTGTGTCTGAGATTCCAGCTCACTGAATAATATGATTCATTATTTACATGGTGTATTAGAAATAGATCGCTGACTGGCACCTGTGGTTCAGTCCCAGCAGAGGGGAGAGTAACATGTTTTGCTGCTTGGAATAATCTTTCCTCACCAGTAGACCATGCAAGCTATCTTTCCTATAAGACAGGCAAAAAGAATGCTTTGAAAGTTGACTGTTTATACTAAACATAGCATAGAAGGCACATGGCAGTGGGCTACAGATCGCAACTTGCAGAGAACTTTTAGCAGTAGAGAAAATGTTGGTGTAGCATTCCCAAAGATGCAGACAGCTTGAAAATCATCTGACTTCTGCACAAGGCCCTGCTATGTTTACAATTGTATCACACTCCATCCTGGCAGTTTGAAGTGGGTCATGACACCAAACACAATTAAACTAACAGAATAATCACTGGCCATTTTAATGGTGGCCCTGATCTGGATAGCCCAGGTTAGCCCATTCTTGTCAGATATTAGAAGCTAAGTAGGTCAGCTTTGGTTTATTATTTGGATGGGAGACCACTGAGGAATGTCCTCTGAACATTTCTTGCCACAAGTTGACTGCAGCTTGACATCTACAGGAGTGCAACGGGCTCCAATTAATTGCAAAGCTTAGGTGCCTCCTGCACTCAATCCCAGTTTTGCCCATTTCCACAGAAGGGTGGAACCTGTACAGATTTTCTATTGAGAGAAGGAACTTCTGTCAGTGGAGTGTAATTTCCTTGCCTTCCCCTTCCATTGCAGCCCCAAACACTGCTTATGGGAACAGGGAACCCCCAGGAAAGGCATGATGGAGGAGTCTTGAGGGGAATCAGCAGAAGGGAGGGGAACCAGTGAAAATTGCCCATGTCTTCCGTCAGAGGAGACTTTCCACTGGATCCAACCCATGTATAGGGCAGATATTGCCCACCTTGCCATTCTTCCCAAATTTAAACTTTTTTCATATAAGCCAATGGAAGACTTTGGTTTTATAAGTGCAAATGTAGGTGGGTGAGAACCATGAAACAATTTGGAAGGGAGTGAGATTTATTTCATTTATTTAAAATATTTATATTTTCTGGGTCATTGTTTGCAAACATTTAAGGTGGACTTTTGGACAAAGAGGTGGTAAGACTCTATCACAGTACTAAAAACAACAAGAATGATTGGGAATAATATAGGTAGGCCTCCCATTTACACATCTGGGGTGGGAGAGTAACAGTCCCTAGCCGCAATTCCCCATCTCTAAGGAATGGAAGAGCGGGAGAAAAAACGGCTTCCATGTATGGTGGTTTCTGTAGTAAAGGTCATGAAAACGAGGGGATTTGGGGAGGCAGCCTAGATCATCACACTGAAGTGATATGACATCCTCCACAGGCACCCCCACCTCCTCCGAATCTCCCAGCATTTGCCAAAACAGAGTTGGGAACCCTAAAGATCAGCAGCTGCAGATCTCCCAAGTCAAAGGGAGCCCAGCCGTATAGCTTTCAAATGAACATTAAATGTGCAGCTTTTACTGATGCCAAAATAGAACTTCCAGTGTTTGCTGGGCTGTGTTTGAGTTGAAGGGTCAAAAGTTTGCAGGGATTTAAGCAAACACACACACACATATATATATATTAATGCAAAAGCTTAGTGAGAGTAAGAAGGTCAAGTGTTGACTGTGAATTTATTTTGGAAGCCATAAATCCCTCTCCCCATGGACGATCTCTGTCTGTCTCTTCATGGCCAGTTGGTGTATCTCCTCCCTTATCTCTGCTTCCCCTTCTGGTTGTCAGCATGTTTTCTGGAGTTCATACATCAGCCAGAGAGTTCCATATGTTTCAGGAACTACTGGCACCAAATTTCTCTGATTTGACTTTTTTTTTAAATAAGAAAATACAGAATGCCAAAGTAGTGAAGTCTGCCTTCCATGCACACAAAGAGAAGCCGCACAGTGGGACTCCTGCCACGAAGCCTCTTCAGATGAATAGCTTGTTAAGGCATGAAACAGTTAGGTGAATAAAAGTCTGATTATGTACCAAGAGGTAAAATGTTATAAGAGCCACACGAGCTAAATAAATAAGTTCTAGGGCACAGACAAATGTTTCCCCAGTTTTCTTTTCACCTCAGAAGCAGCAATTTCAGGTAGCCTGACCCCCTCTCCCCCCAAACCCCTTAATCTTACCTTTCTCCTGGCTGTCTGCAACTGCTCACAGTTTATGTTTCCCCTGTTTTGCTCCTTCAGCTTGTTCCCTCCCCCCTCTGTTTTATTGCTCCATTAATGATCCCAGCCAATCAGGGCTGATGTCCTAAATATGGTGCCTTTATTATGCTGTTTAGTTAATCAAAGTTTACTCCCTGCTGGTATCTGAACTCCTTTGGCTGGTACTAGCTATAGGAAAAATGAAAGGTTTTCTGAAACAAGGAATTGGGGTGGGGTGGGGTGGCACTTTTTGGCTAGGTGCTACTCGCATTGGGAAGAAAGGCCAAACCTGAAAGGAGAAGTTTTATATACTCTACAGATACTCTACAGCTTCAGCCTGGAGGGTGGGGTAAAAATCTGAAAAATAAATAAAATTAAATTAAAATCTGGGAAGCATGCAGATTGTGACAGAATAGCATTTCCAAGGCTGCTTTAAGAGTCTATCCTATTTACAGAATTCACTGTTCTAGCTGTCTTGGGTTTAGTGCAGCTGGTCATAAGATATGCACCCCCATTCTCTTAGACCTCAGTCTCTGCTAAATATGAGAACCGACCAAAAGACATCAGAACACACTAAATTGTTCCCCAGTTCCCAGGCATCATTGTCCACAGACCATTCTGAGCAGACAGAGCTAGAACTATCTCCACATGGGGGGTGGGGTGGCAAAATTCCAAGGGCCCATGTGAATCAAGTTCTCTGAATTCCCAGATTTTGTGTCTTTAAGGTAAGTGTATAGCTCTTTCCATTGCAGAATGTACCTTTCCCCTTATATCTCTGCAGACTGCAGACTTTCAAAAATGAATGCTGGGAAATCAGAGAACACAAGTGGAGACTCGCAAGAAACTTGCGGGATGTTTATCTCATTCGTCACACCTTTACTTCCTCTGCTCACCCCCTACCTCTCTCACACTATTTCTCCCCTCTGCCCCCCTTTTCTTACTCTCTATTTCTCCTCCATGCATGGGACTTCCTTTCTCTTTCTGACCTGTCACCTTTCTCTTTGTTTTTCTGCCTCCCCACCCCATCATTCTTTCTTTTGGCCCCCATCATTCTGCCAGCCTCCTACCTGCTTCCTCCCCGCAGAGCAGCAGTAGCAGTGGTGGCAGTGCTCTCAGCCACCCACCTGCTTCCTCTCCCCCCACAGCAGCAGTGGCAGCGCTCTGGGAATCACAATGGATCTCCCAGCTACAGAGACCAATTCACCTTAGGGCTGCCACCTCCAAGTTAGGAAATTCCTGGAGATTTGGGGGTGGAGCCTTGGGACAGTGAGACTTGGGGAGGCAAGCAGCCTCAGCAGGGTATGATGCCATAGACTCAACCCTCCAAAACAGCCATTTTATCCAGGGGAACTGATCTCTGTTTCCTGGACAACAGTTGTAATTCTGGGTGATCTCCAGTCTTCACCCAGAGGCTGGCAATGGTGGTTCTCATGGAGGAAATGGCTGGAGGGTGGAGTTTATGGCATTACACCAGTCCGAAGTTCCTCCCCTCCTCAAATCCCACCCTCTCCAGACTTCACCCCTCAAATGTCCAGGGATTTCCCAACCTGGAGTTGGCAACCCTATTTCCTTCCAACCCAACAGCCCAACCTACCTTTATCTGCCTCTCTGTCTTCTGCTTTGCATCTCCACCCCCCAGCCTTTACCTAGGGAAATTACAGTCTTTCTCCATAGTGGGGACCAAAGCAGCTTTCATTATTCCCTCCTCCTTTATATCTGCACAACAACCTTGTGAGGTTGGTTAGGCTGAAATATATAACTGGTCCAAAATCACGCAGTCAGCTTCCACTGCAAGATGGGGATCTGAACCTGGGTCTTGCAGACCCTACTTTGAAGCTCTGACTGCTGCACCTCACTGGCTTTCATAGGGTGGCTGCTGATGAACACTGGCAAGCAGCCGAGGCTAAGTGAGTCATGCAAATCAAGGGGGACCTGGCAACCTTAGATTGCTGCCAGGCCTAGTGTTGTCAACCTCCAAATGGACCCTGGAGACCCCCCAGAATGACAACTGGACTCTAGACAGCAGAGGTCTGTCTCCCTGCAGAAAATGGCTGCTTTGGAGGGTGGACTTTGTGGCATTATACCCAGGTGAGGCCTCTCCCTTCCCAAACCCAGCCCTCCTTAGAGTCCACCACAAAATCTCTAGAAATCCCCCAGCCTGGCCCTGGCGACTCTAGTGAGGTCTGGCCTCAAGGCTCCCCCCTCCCTCCCTCCCTCCCTGAAAGGCCAGAATAGGCCTGGAAAGGGCCCTTCCCCCACCCTTTTACTGACAGAGCCAGTTAGAAGCCTCCTCCCCCCCCGCCGAACGTTCTTATCTCTCATCGTTGATGCCTGGAGTTAGGTCCCTGCAGAGGCCATTTCAAAAGGTTTTTTGAGGAAATTCAACTGTCCCTGAAGGGATTTCTTCACTTTTTGGATTTTTCTACAAACCCAGGAAGTCTATTGACTACTTAGGAAAAGCTGTTGGGGGAGAGTGAGCCCCCTCTTGGTGGAAATAGGTATCTGCAAATTTTGGCTATTAGAATAAAGAATGGTATATTTGTTATAATGTATGTGTATTAATGAAATTTTAGTGCCACTTTGAAAAAAACCCTGTGGCAAGGGGAGGAAAGAGACAGTATGGGGACAATCTTGGGGAAAATTTGTGGGACTCAGCTAACATGCATTCTCTCTGCGGAAGATATGACCAACTTTTCACATCTCACTAATTTTCTTTCTCCATTAAACATCTTTACATTGTTGTGAGTTTGTCTTTTCATTTGGGGTGAGTAGAAATATTTTAAAGTATTTTTTTAGTTGAGTACTTTTTGAGAGAGATGTATGTCTCACTTCATTCAGGTAATTTGTGCCTCATGTGCATTTAATTGATAGCACACTTCAGTATTCTGGCTAGGTCCCTTGGCTGGGGAGTCTTTCTGATTCTGCTTGCTCTTTTTACTCCCAGCACCGTATCTTACTGCAGTCTGCACAGTGTAAATCATAAGTTAAGTAAAATCTATACTTTAATAATCCTGTTCCTTTCCTTTGCTGTTATCTACAGGTGCCAGGCAATGCTTGGCAATGGGCTGTGGGTGGGGATGGGGAGGCATAATGTTGGCTACAGCATCACATCACTTCCAGTTAAAAAAAACACCATGGAAATGACATGGGTGGTTCTAGGAATTGCCAGGAACTCTATGGTAAAATCATAGAACTTCTGGTGATTCTTAGAGCTACCCTATGTCATTTCTGGGTTTTTTACTGGAAGTGACATGACACCACAGCCAGTGCAGTGGGTGATTTTTATTTTTCTCCTGCTGCCACTCTGGAGAATATTAATTTTTTAATAAGCAATTTGTTTATGATTGTAAATATAAGTAAACACGAGAAATTGATTTATTTTTTGTTCTTCATGGTAATTATATACAGTGTGGTTGTTATTTGATTATTCTGTTCTTACAGTATATCTCACCTATTTTTGAGTTTGCCACTCAGAGTTGTGGCAGGCAATGGGAGCAGAAGACGCAGGATTTCTCATACTAACTGAAGTCTTGGCAGCTCTGTTCTTATCTAATGAACAATTAAAATTCTATTCATGTTATCAGGAAGCCAAGTGATTAGTTTTGTTATGATGTTTGTTTTAAGTCACAGTCATATGGGGGGCAGATGGAATCTTTCTCCAGAGCCCCATGGTGGCTCTCAGCAGCCCTGTCTCAGCCTCCATCTTGTTGCACTCACTGGAATGCAGCACCATTCTTGTCCTGTCTTTATTGATTATCTCTTTTACTCTTCTTTCTGAGGGATGTGATTGTGGTGTAAGTTTCCTTTTGCTATAGGAAACTTTTCCTTCCTCCTTCCAGCTCTCTTCCTCTTCTCCAAGCAGTCTCTCTACCTTTTCTCCCCCCTGCATGCAGCTGAATCTATCCAATTCTCTTCCCTATGGTCCAGTTACCTCCACCTACCCTAGTCTTTGATGTAGTGTTTTCCATTTTTAATATTATCTTTCCTTGCAAACCCAACTTCTGATCTTTTAGGATTTCTGTATTCACAGTGATGAGCCTTCTGATTTTTTCCACCTCTTATTCTCTCCCCTTAATTAACTACCTTATTTATGCTGAGGAGCCTAATTATCTACTCTTATTTTATTTATTTAAAGCACTTCCAACTTGCTTTTCTTCCAAAGGACTCAACTTAGTTTACAAGAAAATCAGAAAACACATTCATGACCATTTACAACCAAACCAACCAATCAGACTAAAAAATACCAGGAATACAGACGCCCCACTGTAGCTACAGGTCTACACTGGGGTGATGTAATGGAGGCACCAGGACACATGAGAGTAGTTGAGGCTGAAAGTCCTCCCCCACTGTAGCATGATACTGAGGTTTGTGGGAGGAGTGTTTGTAGAATAAAGAATCACATTTGTGGGTTTAAAAAAACCCACCCTTCCTTGTGGGGGTGGCTCAAGAGTTTCTGTATCTTCAGCTTTTTTCTGTTTGCAAGGCACGTTTTTAAAGATATATCAGGAACTCCATTTTGATATTGGTGTCTGTGAAGCAATGGCCACTAGAAGTGAGACGCGGATCAAAGAAGACAAGGAGCTTTTGTCCACAGTCATTTCTGTACATCAAATTCATGTTAAATTGCAAAGTCTTTTTTAGTATTTTTTTTGGGGGGGGAGTTTTTTGCAGCCAGGGCATTATTCATTATTAGGGTGATTTTTCAGGAATTTAGTGCTGTATTTTATTATACTCCTCATTCTTGACATTAAACACACCACAAACAACAACAACAAAATGCAGTAATGTAAGCCAATGCAGAAATTTTGAGTCCAGTGGTAAATTTAAGACCAACATGGCTACTCACCTGAATCTCACTGCAGAAATAGTTTGCTTTCACCCAAATAGTTATAACTGGAACTCTTGAAAATTCCCACTCCTTGAAAATGTGTGGCACCTGCTTGAAAAATGGTTTTTGTGGTTGGTTGTGTTTATAATTGCAGTGGATAAAAATGTCTGCAGGCTTTCTGTGATGCCCCTTGTCAAGACTTAGGTCTGCTTTCCTCACATGCTGAGATCCCGTAAGCTCTGGTTTTGCTGGATCTTCTGCTTTCATGTTTTAATACAGCAGGAATTTGTATTTGTCTGGTTCAGTTCCTTTTCAGCTACAGAGCAAATCCCATCTTGGAGCTGAAAGTGAGGTAGCAATTTCCCCCACTGTTCGGTACACGCAGCAGTCATCTTTTGTGTTTCACCCCAATGGTAATTGCTACTTTTCTCTCGTGCTGTTTTGGTTTTCAAACACACAGGGTTTGGAGGGAGGATCAGTGCAGGGCTTTGGATGAAGGTCTTCCATTATTTTCATCTTGAGTCCTCCACAAATACTCCCAAGGTTCCAGTCCCCATGATTTTATTCATTCACTCTCTAATGCCAGGGTAACTTTAATCCTCTAATAATAAATGCAACTGCAATTTTAAAAGCCAGGAGTCCACTCGGGCCTTGGAGAGACTGGCCTCTCAATAGTTTGATTTTAGATATCTGTAAGCAAGGCATATTTAGCAGCGCCTATGAGGAACTAAATGTCTTCTCAGAATCTACTATGCAAGGCTCAAGTCACATCTATATAGAAATGCTTTTTGTTTAGTGTAATTTGCTGTTCAGCAGGAGTGTTGCAAACAGTGTGCGGACTAACATAATTGAGAAGGCTGCTGAATTTTCACAGGGTGTCCTTACAAAAACAGAAAGAAATTGCAGGGAGTTGCATTGGTTCAAGGGCAAATCCCCCCCCCCAAAAAAAGCCACATAACTGAAGGTGTTCGGGGGGAGGGTGTCTTGAACAGGGGAATCTGACAAATGGACCTGAGAGTTTGCTGTCACAGAAGTTTGACAGAAGAGGGAGCCATATGCTGCCTGCTATCTATCTGGTGCCACTAGTATTGCTGGCTAGAAAAGGTATTGCAATATCCTTGCCCAGTAGGGTTGCCAGGTCCATTGGACCCGTGGGTGGGGGTGGGGGGAGCATTCCGGAAGCGGAAAGTGACACATCTGGAAATAAACATGATGTGCCTATGTCTCCCAGAAGTGATGTAGGCATGTTGGTGACATCGGGGACAATGCTCTGTTTTTTGGGCAAAACTCTATGGTAAAACTGGCTTCAAGCCATAGAGTTTTGCCCAAAACCCAGAGCATTCCCCCCAGCTGACATCACCAATGTTCCTACGTCACTTCTGGGTGACATAGGCATGTTGCGTTTACTTCCTGCTTCTTCCATCGCTGCTTCCAGTAAGTCACATTGATTTCTGGCTTGAGAGAGGTCTGGCATCCCTTTCCCCCCACCTTCTGATAGCCCTGAAGCGGGGAGAGGGGCTGCAAACCAGGGGATCCCCCACCTCCAACTGGGGACTGGCAACCCGATAGCCCAGTGGCTGTTGGGTAACTCAAAGTCCTAATGGCTTTTTACTTGATCCTGTGATTCCTTTTAACTTGAATCTTCAGTCTGAGCCACTAATCTCTGTGAAGAGACAAAGGTGCTGACAAAATATTGTTGGTTGCCTGCCCGCCATCTTGTTTTGCACCTCCTCCTTGGAGGAAAGGCAGGATAAAACTAAGATAGGTAGAAAACATAGTAGATAGCTTTAGCGTAATACATTCTTTTTTTCCCCTTGCTGTTGCCTGCTCCATCGGCTAAGACCCCTTCACATGGTGTAGAATCCTGAGCAGTCAACTGAATCAAATGAAGTGTGTTCAGATGCAGATTGTAAGCAGGCTAATTTACAAGTAAACCCCTGTAAGATAAAGAGGAGCAGCTCTTGAATATCAGCGTTCAGGACTGTAGTCTAAAACCCCTAAAGCCAAGCACAATCAGTGGGACCGTTCACCTCTAGTCCTTAACTGCATGTCCCTGTGTTACATATGGAATGTTCAAAAATGCTCTGAGAACAGCCTTCATCACAAGAGTTGCCCATACATTTTATTTTTCCCCAGTGTTTATGGCCTGTGTAGAGAATAAAAGTCAATCTCTTGGCAATGCAGAAATAGATTGTTTTGTGTGTGTGTGTTTGCCAGAAAAGTGACAGCTTTCTCTTTGCTAAAACTGCTCATTGATGACAGGAAAAACGACATGTGTACAGCTGGCTTATGGCTGTGTTGTAAAGCTAGCTTTCACCTGTGTAACGTCCTCTCTCTCTCTCTCTCTCTCTCTCTCTCTCTCTCTCTCTCTCTCTCTCTCTCTCTCTCTCTCTCTCTCTCTCTCTCTCTCTCTCCTCTCAATACAGCCAGGTTTTCAGTTACAGTAGTCTAAGCCTGGAAGGTTATTTATTCTGGTTACAATCACTGCAACTTAATTGTCCCTACGATTGCACCATGGCTATTGTAAAATGCTATGGTTTTGCACTGTTTCTCTGAAGTTCTCTCATCATTTCCTCCACGACCAGTAGCCGCCACACCATAAAGGAGATTTCTCTGGAAAGACTGTTCTCTCCATAGAACACCATTGTACTCTTTTAAAAAAGCAACCCTTCCTTACGCTCAGCCTCCGTTTATATCTTGCATACTGTGGATCCTTGCCTTTCGATTACGGCACTTGTTCAAACACTGAACTTATGGCAGTGTTTCATTGCACAGTAGAAGAAATGAACTTCCTTAGATTTTGAAAGAAGGTGCTGACCGAAGCATGGATTTTGTTCCATCCACGTGCCGTCTCTGCTTCATTTTGTCTGCACTATGCACAGAGCATAACAGACACACAGGCTTGCCCTATGGGCGATTCATCAAGCTGAACGGCTGGGGAAAGGGAGAAAAAAAAGAGACCCTGGTTGGGGACCGATGTATAAATCTAGGATGAAACCAAATCAGCCTGCATTAAGTTCTGTGCAAAATGACTGGAGTCAGACAAACGGGTTACATAACTGCAATCTCGCAGATGCTAGCAGGAGTCATGTTAGAGAGCTGGCGCAATGGCAATAATTTTCCCTACAGGCATGCGCGGGCCTTGAATTTCTCCCTGCAATGTATAATAAGCAGTTCAGCTCTGCACCAGACCCTGGCCCAGCATATACCAGTGGATGCTATTCCTGGGAGGTGGGTTAGAACTCAGCAGCAGCTGGACACCGTGCATACCTCTAGGAAGGACCTCCGCAAAGACAGCTCTCTTATCTGTGGCTACATAAGGGATGCCAAAACAAATACACAAAGACCTCTTCCGCACCACAGCCATTTCTTTGAGATTTGACATCCAGGGCTTAACAAAGAAATCCCTAGCCTGTTGTTAAAAGTGAACCTTGGAGGGATGTCCACAGAGAAAACCATGAACAAAAAGTACATGAAAAGTGATCAGGGCCTTTGGGAGGAGTGAGAGCCATGACACACAAAGGGTTTGTGCTCACTTCTGTCACTTTCTGTTGCAAGAATTAGCTGTTGCAGTTATCAGTACAATTCCCTATTTAGCAGAGGCTTAAGGTGATTCCTTAGGGCAGTGGTTTTTGGAGCGTCCTCAATGAGATGTAGAGGCAGGGGAGATTTCCTCAGAAACTGCTTAGTTCCCCATTTCTGCCAGTCTTCCCATTCAGTTGGAAAGCCAATCTAATGTGGTGGTTAGAGTGTCAGATTAGGATCTAGGAAACCTGTGCTCCAATCCCCACACTCCCATGAAACTTGCACATTCTCAGTCTAACCTACCTCAGAGGACGGCTGTGAGGATAAAATGTGGAAGGGAGAACCATAGGCCGTGGTCACACGGCAAGGAAATTGCGATTTGTTCCTGGTATAAAATAATCGGGAATATTTTTTTTTGGGTTGGGATGATCACATATCCCTCCCTGAACCAGAAGCATTGCGTGAGGAGGCTCTGGGGACTGTCTACATGCAGCCGGCCCCTCTCTCTCCACTGTCCGCTCGCCTGCCAGCCTGTCCGGCACTTCCTTCCCCCTGCCCACCTTCAGCAACTTTCCCCGCCGCCTCCTGCTGCCCAACTAGCCCTGGCTCCATGCTGCTAGCAAGCCGGGTCCTCCTTCCCTCCCCACCTAAAGCCGCAGCTTCGGTTTGGCCGCCCACTCACCTGCAAGCCCACCCGGCACTTCCTTCCCTAACCACCTCCCCCTGCCTGCAACTTTCCATTCTGCCTCCTGCTGCCCACCGCAGCTTCACTCCTGGGGCGGGCGGAAGCTTTCTCTGCGCTTGATGAGCGCATGAACGTTTAATTTTTTAAGCACAGGATTGCTCAAGTGCTCAGCCAGAAGCTGTTTAAAAAAAAGAAAGAAAAAACCCTAACCGTGCAAAGAACGGTCAGATGGCCCTAATCGCTATCATTACGAGAGGTGGCTGTTCAGATGGGCAAAATTGTGCATTCAAAGCGCAAGTGCCAAGAAAATACCTGATTTTCCAGGGGGCAGGAAAACCCAGGAGCATTGCGGGAGTGAGCCCACTTTGGCATGGGAGGCAGATTGGTGCATGTGAACGTGAAATTTACATGCGCAAGGGAACAGCAGCGAACCCCGATCAAAAGGTCAGTGTGACCGCACCCATAGACTGTGTTCGGTGTTTCCTGGAAGAAGGGCAGGGTAAGAACATAAATACATTGATTTGGTGTGCAGAGGACATGGGGTTTTTTTTCCAGGATACACTCTTAGTTCACAATTAGGGTTGCCAACACCCTGGAGGGGAAAAAATATCATTCCCCCTTAATAGAGGCTTAATGTGTGGAAATGGGCAGGTGAAGGTTTTTATGTCATGGAGGTAAATAACATTACCTGATAAATAACATCCCATTAAGGGTTAGGACATCCTTAAAGGGTCAAAACATTATTTTCTCCAGCTTTAGTTTAGATAGGATGCCAATAAAGTCCAATAATAATAACCAGCATTCTGCATATTGTTAGCCGAAATGCTCTATCTCTTATTTATTAATCAGAGCAGACGGAACAGGTATTTTAATTATTGGGATACTGGTCTATGTATACGAAGGATGGGCTGCCCCAGCACATTCCCAATGAAGAAACAGAGTCTAAATTAAATAAATCTTTCATTTACTAAAATGTTGAAAGGCAATTCATACAACACAGTGTTCGCGATCACACACACAAGAACTAAGAACAAAACAGAGAGAAATATAAGCACTTTTGCATTAGCAGGAATCTGTAGATGGTCAATGAAGGCAATATTTACCTCAGGTAGATGCGCGGCTCCTAAAGCTTCCAGCGGTGTGGGATCGGGATGGGGAGGAATAATAAGAAGTTAGGGAACACGTGAGCCAGACCGACTGAGAACACGTGTGTTGCTTTGGCTGCAGACCAAAACCTTAAAGTGAGGTAGGGTTTGGGTAAAGCAAGCTGGACATAAGAGGTAAAGCAGACAAAAAGAGGTCGTAGATGGAAGAAAAGCTGCTACCAGAGGTACTAGGTTTTTAAGACCTCTGGATAGAAGGGGGGAGTCAGGCAGCTTACACCAGGGACACTCCCCGCGGGCCATGGATTGGCTGACAAGGTCAGTTTCAAATGCTATAGGCTAACTTGACCGGTGGTACCTGGGCGCGGGAAAGCAAAGCTCGAGACAATGGAGGGTGACTCATCAGGGGTCCGTGCTGTCCTTCTCGTTGGCAATGGCGACATCTGTGTAGTATATCACATAGGGGTCATTTAGGGTGATTAACGTCTCTTTTGTCCCGGGGGCCGGGTGCTTGTCGGGCTGTGAATGAGTTTGTCAGCTAATGTAACACCTGTGATTGTGTAACCCTGATATATGGTCGTCACTGGAACACCTCGGGAGTGAAGCCTGGTCAGCATGTCTTTGTTCTATGCTGGCATTTCGTTCCCCTCTGGGTGACCTTCCAACATGGCGATTTTCTTTATGGCACACTTCATCAGGTTCTATACACTAGCATAAGTACAGTCCAAAAATGGCCCAATACAGTGCAGCTGGGCTAACAATATGTTGAGAGGGTGCCCAAGAACAGCCCTGACCTGAAAGCCCAGGCTAGGCCGAGCTTGTCAGAGCTCTAAAGTGATGCAGGGTCAGCCCTGGCTAGTATTTGAATTAGGGTTGCCAGGTCTGATTGTCCTGGTGGCAGGGGGTGGGAGGGAGCCGTCCAGGAGTGTGGGGGATGGGGCGATGTTGCTGCACACAATGTGGTTGGTGCAATGATATTACAAGGAAGTGGCATCGTCATGCCAGGGATGTCACATGTCAACACTCTAACATTTTGGCCAAAATACTAGAGTGTCAATGCACAACACCCCCAGTGGAAATGACATCGTCATGCTGACCCATTAACATGAGATGGGCATCTTCTGGGGTGGGGCTTCCCTCACCAGCCAGCCAGCCAGCCAGCCAGTGGCAGATTGAAGCCCTGAAGTTCAGGGGATTCCCTGGCCAGACCAGGGTTCTGGCAACTCTAATCTGAATGGGTGACCATCAAGGAATTCCAGAGGAATCTCAGGGTCATGACACAGAGGAAGGCAATGGCAAACCACCTCTGAATGTCTAATGCCTTGAAAACCATATGAAGTCACCATAACTCAGCTATGACTTGATTAAAAAAAAAACAACCACCACCCAAGGACATGCTCCAGAATTCTCTGCAATTCACAGGGGCTCCATGGCAGAGAAAATGAATTACTTGGCAGATAAAATGCTGTCTTCCCTTCTCCCAAGATAGAAAGTTTGGAAACCACTGAATAAGCAGGGGGAACTGGTGCTTATCATCTATATATCTAATTCCCAAGTGGCCCCCTATGTGCGGATACCTAAATCTGCACATCGGGGGCACCTGGGGGGCAGGGAGATTTTCCTGTGCACGTGGGGCAGTCCCCACGTGTGCAGAAAAATCTAAAAAGTTTAAAAAATTATACGGGGATCTTTAAATCCCCAAAAAAGTAAAAGAGCCCTCCCTGTGCATGCGCAGGGAACGCTCTACAAACTGGCCGTTGCCGCCGGGATGGGAGGGCGGGAGAAGGCTCTGCTGCAGGGGAGGGAGGAAGGGGGAGGCTTGGCGGGCAGCTGGCCTCGTCGCTGGGGAGGGAGGGTGAAGCTTGGCGGACCAGCCGGCCAGCCTCCCCCCCCGCCGCCGCCCTGCTGCTTGGGAGGGAGGGGGAGGCTTGGCGGGCCAGCCGGCTGGCCTCCCCCCCGCCGCTGCCGCCGCCACGCTGCTTGAAAGGGAAGGAGGCTTGGCGGGCCAGCCGGCCAGCCTCCCCCCCCCGCCGCCACCGCCCTGCTGCTTGGGAGGGAGGGGGAGGCTTGGCGGGCCAGCCGGCCGGCCTCCCCCCCGCCGCTGCTGCCGCCACCGCCACCCTGTTGGGAGGGAGGGTGAGGCTTGGCAGGCGGGCCAGCCGGCTGGCCGCCCCCCCCGCCTTGCTGCTTGGGAGGGAGGGGGAGGCTTGGCGGGCCGGCCAGCCTCGCCGCCCCTCCGCTGCTGCTGGGGAGGGGGAATCTCGGCGGGCCGGCTGGCCTTGCCGCTGCTGGGGGGAGGGAGGGGAAGCTTGGCGGCTGGAGTACTCCCTCCCCCCGCGAATATCGCGGGCCCGCCTCTTGTATCATCTAATGTGTCATATCTAGGAATACATTCAGTTGAAGTTTCATAAACAGCTGGGGCAAACAGCTGGAATATGCTTTCTTGCCTTCCTTGTGCCCCCCCCCAGGGCTTCTTCACCCTTCCTCTGTTGCAGCTCCAGATTCCCCCTAGAATGCTGCTCCAGGCAGACCAGATCTCAAGGAACAATATTTGGAGGGCACTTTGGCCTACAGCAAGAGGAGGAAGGCAAGAAAGACACACTCCACAGGCAGAGGGACTTAAAGATATACTGCCTCTGATCATGGAGGCTCCACTTAAGCATCATATATTTGTTCATTAAAATCATTTATATACTGACTTTACTGGCTGTGCAAGATGCTTAACAATAATTTAGAAATACACCTACCATTTCTCTTTAATAGATATATATGTTACATGTTTAATTACTTTCTGGTACAGATGTGGGTATCCCCATGGAACTGCTTGGAATATATGCTCTTGCCTCTCCCCCCCCCCCACTCCCCTGAGAGATCTTTTTGGAAGGCAGAAAGGTTATCCTCACAGGAAGATGAGTAACTAGCCATTTTACTTAATGCAACTATCAGTTTTATCTAAAATCTTTAGCTTGGAGAAAGTCATGAACATTGGTGGTAACAACACAGCCTGATTTATAAATAGCAGGAAGATAATAACTAGGAAAGGCAATGAAGAACCTGCAGGTGCAACAGTTAAAAGATCAGTGGTGACTATCATGGAAGAGCATTCCACAGGCTTGGAGGAACTCTCTGCCTTTTTCAGCAATCAAAGAGAATCCCAGAGTGCAATGTTTAATTATATATGTGGTTTTTAAAATGGAAACCGACCAGCAAGATTGTTGGCTCTGAGGCTGTACTTCCCCCATTCCCAGCAGTTCTAAAATTTGGATTATCTTGGCCAGTATGATGCACCTGTAGGCAGATAAGGGAATAATTACACTTTATTGATATTTTCTTAGCTGGCGATGAGAAAGTGGAATGGATGATATATTGTCTGCAGCTCTGCAAAATATGATCTTTTAAATATAAATGAGGATCTCTGTTTCTTTAAAAAAATTAAAACAGGAGAGCATTAGAAGAGAAGAGTTTGGATTTATACCCCACCCTTCATTACCTGAAGGAGTCTCAGAGTGGTTTATGAACTCCTTTCCCTTCTCCTCCCCCCAACAGACACCCTGTGAGGTAGGTGGGGCTGCGAGAGCTCTTCCAGAACTGGAGAGAACAGCTGCGCCAGAACTATGACTTGCCCAAGGTCATCCAGTAGCTGCAAGTGGAGGAGTGGAGAATCAAACCTGGTTGTCCCAGATTAGAGTCCACGCACTTAGCCAGCCACTACACCAAACTGGCTCAGTATGGACTGAGCTTGCATTATTGGGTGGGGGAGAACATTAATTATCGGTTTAAGTCTGGGGAAAATCCTACTGAATGGGAGGTTCAGGAGAAGTGGGGTGTTTGGGGAAAAGAAACCAGGAAGGAAGGTGGGAGGTTTATTAATTTTATTTATTTCAGTTGGGGTACAGTAGCTCTCTGCCCTGACCCAGACAGCCCAGGCTAGCCCAATCTTGTCAGATCTCGGAAGTTAAGCAGGGTCGACACTGGTTAGTATTTGGATGAGATACCACCAGGGAAGTCAAGGGTTGCCTTGAAAACCCCATGTGGCCGTAAAGTTACCAGGTCCCCCCTGGGTGCCAGCAGGGGATGGGGGGTAGGGTTGCCAGATCCAGATTGGCAGACTTGTGGAGATTTGGGGATGAAGCCTAGGGTGGTCAGGGACCTAAGTGGGGTACAATGCCACAGAGTCCACCCTCCAAAACATTCATTTTCTCCAGTGGAACTGATCTCTGCAGTCCGAAGATGAGCTGTAATTCTGAGGGATCACCAGGTTCCACCTGGAGGCTGGCATCTGTATGGGGTTGTCATTAATCACCTCCAATCTGATAGCACCCCCCAAAAAAATAGTTTTCTGGGTAACTTGAATATGCATAAATAAGTGCTCACACCCATATTCTGTATGTGAAATGGCTGCTGTGGGCAAGTTTCAGACTCCAAAGAGGAGCCTGGAAGATCAGCCGGGTTGGTCTTCATTGCAAAAGCAGCCAAGTATTGTGGTCCTTCTGAGACTTGCTGTGACATGAGCTCTTGCAGGCAAGGCCATATTTTCATCTCATGTTTTAAGACATTAGAGGCTGTAGCTACAGCAGAAGTGATACTAGATGTTTTTTAGTTGAAATCGGTTTGCATCTTTCATGTTCTGCTTCCCCAAAGCATCTGAAGTCTGCCATGAGTTCTCCCCTGTTATACCTACCATTTGATCTTATTATGTGTACATTATGTGCCCAGTCTCTGTCTAGTGCTTAGTTTTTTGTTATCAACCCATCTTTCTTTGTGCCACCTGGGTCTGTGGGTTCAGAGCATGAGTTCCCCAAATAGAATGAGGATTATGCAGCCTTAGCTCCACTCCAGCAAAGCAGAAATAATAATTACAGAGTGGTGGTTGCCATGATGACTGAGACAGTGGCTTGGACCCCACTTAAAATTTCCACAAATTGAACAGTTTGGGAGAGCAATTTCCCCTCTCCTCAGGCCAAAATGCCTGCCCAAATGGTGGTAGGGAATTTGGAACCCCTAGTAATGACCTGGGGGTAGTAGGAGGTCTACAATGTGGGAGGCAGCAATTGGCAAGACTTGCCCATCTCTTCCATCTATGGAACTTTTAGGTAAGACTGAAAAAGACTTTTCATGCCTGTATTTGTAACAGCGATACTGAGACTTTTGAACCCATCCAACAGTAATGCCCAGTAATGCCTAAAAATCTTCTCAGGCAACTCTGGTGGTCTCCACAATATTCACATTCTAGTATTACTGCTGAACTGTAGTAACTGCCAAGTGTCCATTTATTATTATTTATTTTTATTTAAAACATTTTTATGCCTTCTTTCCACCTGATCAGGGTTCCCTAGGTGACGACCATAAAAACATTTTAACAATTAAAAACAGCATTTATAAATTAATTCAATGAAAACACATCAGAACCAGGGAGGAGAGCCAGTAACAGTTATTGGGGGTATACCAAATAAAACAAAAAAAGTCTTCACCCACTTGCAGAATACGCTGATAGAGGGAGACAGATGAGTCTCCCCGGGGAGGGAGTTCCAAACTTTTGCCACAACCAAGAGGGCCCTTTCTCAGGTTTCCACCCTTCTAGCCTCCAGTGACGGGGGGCCCTTCCAAAGCAGGGCCTCCAAAGATGACTGGAATATACGGGTAGATTCATGTGGGAGAAGGCGGTCCTTGATTATTGTTATTTAAAGGAGCCAGCTCATGAATATTTAACTATTTCCTCCACCCCATAATATTATCGGTCCACAGGCATTCCAATTAAATTGCTAGAACATCCTTTTTTCCCTTTTAAACAGGCCAAGGTGATTTTCCATCCCTCCCTTCCCTACTTCTCTCCTGAGGAATATTAATGCATGGAAAGGTGGTCATGTTTTAATTACCCTTGATAGTAGTATTAAATAGTATATTAAAACATTATCTTAAGACACTTGTTGACTTTATTAAAACAAACATGATTCTCATATTACTGAACATACCTACTCAGGATTTCTCCTTCTTTATTCATCTGTTTGTTTAGGGCTGTGAATAATCCTGTTTCTTGCATTGGAATGTATATTAATAAAACATAAGAGTTTCCGTACTTTCATCAGGGGAATGTACAGTGAACAAATAAAAATAGTGAAATCAGTAAACAATTAAGCCCCATGTCAGGTAACTGTTTACTGTTTAAACTTGCTTGATGTAGATCCCCTGGAGTAATGCCAACAGGCTCAAAACGTGTTGGGATTTGCTTTATATTAATACGCTTCTCTTGGCATCATGTCACACATTGTTTGGGGCAACATGCTGATTTTTTTTTACAAGCCTCCCTTTTCTCATGCCCAGCTGAGGGATCTGAAGTGTCTCAAACCAGGCTAGCTCGATCCTGTCAGATCTTGGAAGCTAAGCAGGGTCAGTCTTGGCTAGTCTTTAGAAGGGTGACCTCCAAGGAATACCAGGGCTGTGATGCAGAGGCAGGCAGTGGCAAACCACCTCTAAAATGTCTCCTGTCTTAAAAACAACTCTAGCTCATCACCTAGTGGTGCATAATACTAAAAGAGCTAGAACTTCTGGCTGCCAGACAATCTTAGGATATTCTGGCTATTCTACACACAATATGATAACTATTATTAATTAGTTAATGACTGTAAAGGGTAAATGGATTGAAAATGGGCAGATAAGTGTGTGGTTCCATCAGATTATTGGGAGAATTTCTCAAGAGCTCCAAAAATTACCAAGTCATCTCCAGTTTGTTCAGCTGGATCTCAAAATCACTTCTGAAATGTTTGGCATTAATTGGCTGCCCCCAAAAGGACAGTCCAGCACAACAGTCATTTGAACACAGTGACTGGCATAATGGAGAACTTCTTCTAACTATTATTAGCTTGTAAAACCATAATCCAAGTCACAGGCAGTCACCCTAATTTTGTTTTCATCATTTCCAGCCTGATCAGGTGTCTTTGTAGCTGGCAAGTGTGCTCACATTAGAACCTTTAAAAAAACAGCTGACGAAGATCGCATGCGTGAGGGATGAAAAGGGAGGGGAAAGAAAGTGTCATTGTTTGAAATGGCTAGATCGCTTCAGAGAAAGCTCATTAAAGGAAGGAAATTCACTGTGTGAAACCCCAGTCCCTGTATCACTATACTCAGAACCGGGCCAATGATGGATAACATCCGGTTTAGAAAGGTAATGTGAAAAGGACCATGGTTTTAGGCCTTAATTTACCATAATTAGTGGAGGGGCCTGTGGTCAGATAATCACATTAACCACATTAACCATGTTATGTCTAAACTGGGCTGTTGAGTTTTACTGTACCATTCTAACCAGAGTTACACCCTTCTAAATCCATTGAAGTCAGCAGGTTTAGAAGGATATAGCTCTGCTGAGGATGCACTACAAAGTATGCTGGATTCTGACTTGGTATCCTTACTAATTATTATACAAGGGGACACTTAACAATAAGAAGAAAAGCAGAAATAATACAGCCTTCACAGATCTGAGGGATGCATTACTGACCTAAATGTTTTCTGTCTGGGTGATCCTTTATTGATTGGTTCTATCAATTAAACTAATACACGATTTGAAAACTACTCTCTAGCCCTGATATGTATAGCCCAAGCAACCCTGGTCTCATCAGATCTCAGAAGCTAAGTAGGGCCAACCCTGGCAAGTACTTGGATGGGAGACCTCTTTGGAATACCAGAGTTAGGAGGTGGGGACAAATTTTATTCAGCCACCTCTCTGAATATCCTCCAGGCCCCCAGCAGGGATCAGTCACCAGAGGTTAGCATGGCTTCCATGTGCACACACATTCACACACATGCACACATATAAAGAATACAACAAAAACACAGTTCCCTAATTTTGTGGGTTAATTTTTGAACATTCCTTGTTTTTCTGAACAGATTTATAAGCTGCCACTCCACTGTATATAAATGTCCAAAGTACCTTACATAAAACATAAAAATCCATACAAACTTAATTTTAAAACATCATAACATCCAGCACAAAGCCAAACCAGAAATCCTCAAAAACAAAACAGCAGCGATTTACAAAAGAAAGTCAAAAGCACAACCCATAGCAACCCGGCAAAAGTAAATTGAATGGCTTTTACCTGGCACCTCTGAGGGCATTTGGCAAGCATCCCTGTAGAGGGCATTCCACAGATGGGGAACCGTCATGGGGAAAATGTAGACAGTATGATTCTGCATTTGAACAAATATACTGATTTTCCAAGAAGAATCAGACAAGTCTCCCAGTGTTGATTAGAACAGGATAAACTCAACAAGTACCCATGGGTATCAAAGACATTTTTGAAGAATATCTGGCATTTCCCTCTGCCCTTTTTTATGTAGTTGTCACACTTCTTTCCCGCATCATTCTCATAAAACATTCCTTGTGTCACGTTTTTGAAATATTGATATTATCCTAAGGCAAAGATAAAAACACAGCTGAGCAATATAGGTTGGTGATAGAATTATTTGCAATACACAGAAATCTCTGCTGATGTTTAGGGCTGGCACAGTATTAAACACATTACTTTTGCTGACAGGCGTTTTCATTTCCCCTCGCTTCACAAGTGAGGAGAATTGGAAAGAAATCTAGTTTTCAATTCAAGGCCCGTTCAATAAAAAATGTAAACCCAAAGTACTGGTGGAATTGGCAGCGCCTAGTTAAATCAAAAGGGACCTCACCGGAAGCTTAAATTTATTTTCAAAAGTCATATAAATAAAGAGAGGAAGAAGGAAAATGATCAGTCCTTTAGATTTATGCATTCTCAAAAAAAGCCGCCTCTGCTGCTCAAACCATTCAGAACACCTAATTTTGACCCTTGAAAGAACAGAGTTAAGAAGAGTTCAACAGTACAGTCTTATGCAGAATATTGACTTCAATGGAATTAAAAGGGCATAATTCAGTACAGGATTACAAAATGAGCATATGTGGTTATTGAAAACTGTTTTTTAGAAAGTAGAAGTCCCTTTTTAAATGCAGGCCTTTATTGATGATTATTACTCCCATATTACTTCTTGTTATACATAGGATTCTTATCTCTACTCCTTTGTAAAATCCCAGTGAACTTTACTCCATGGTACAATGTATTGTTCCTGTAGCAGCATCTGCAAATTAATACTGGATGGTGTAATGTCCTGGGGGGCTTTAGGGGGGCCTTCTGAATACATCCATGAATTCCTCTACTGTCACATTTGTCCACCAAATCTATTTTGTCCACTCAGAGGCATAATACATTGAAATGAACCTGACTACATTCCTGTCACTTTGTCAGCTCCAAAAAAAGATTCTTTAATGTATATTTAGCCATGCATTTATTTAGGTGGTGGGCACTGACTCCTTTGATGTGATGCCAGAAAGCACACAAGCCTGGGGGTTATGCTGGCCAGGGAATAGTAGCTGATCTCAGATACCAATGATTAGTAGCTCATTATTTCCCACCGAAAACAAACTTATAGCCAAACACACATAATGTGAGGAAACCATGTACAACTTTCAGCATTTAGTCAATCAAATACAGTCCCATATCATGTTAAAAGGACAAAAATACATATTCAAATATTCATATTTTTTATATTCATGTTCACATTTTCATATTCAAATATGTATTTGTGGTTGGAGTAAAAAAAAAAAAAAAGACTTCCAAAAATAGAAGGCCTGAGGCATAGGGTTGCGAGCTGTGGTCTGGGAAATTCCTGGAGATTTGGGGGGTGGAGCCTGGGGAGGGTGGGGTTTGGGGAGGGGAGGGGAGGGACCTCAGCAGAATATGCCACCGAGTTCACCCTCTGAAGCTGCCATTTTCTCCTGGGCAAATGATCTCTGTAGCCTGGAGATCAGATATACTTCTGGGAGATCTCCAGCCTACTACATGGAGGTTGGCAACCCCACCTGAAGAACAGAACACCTTTTCATCCTCCTCAGAGAAATGATGATGAAGGGCAGTCAGTGGTGTGGGCACCGTGGTTCCCTAGTTTCTGCTTCATAGCCATTACCAAGCCATAGTCTCTTTTCCCATAGCCATTGCCAAGAGTCTGGTGCCTTATTACAAAGTAGCTAACACAGAGCGATCAGGCAGATTGGCTTACAGACACCTTGCATGGCAGGCTAGAAAATGTACTTAGCATACAGCTTAATATGGAGACACACTCCTTGTGCTAATGCTCTTCACAATTGTTTCAGCTACTTTTGAGACTGAGTGAATCTGCACATCTGGTACATTGTGAGATATTTGGTATTAAATCATCAACATCCACGCACCATCTCAAAAGTTACGTGTGTGGTCTAAATGCACAAGTTGATGTGGGTGTCAGCTGTACAGTGATGCCTTCTGTGTTTCACTTTGAATCAGGAAACTGAAAGGAGCATTCTGAGGCCCCCACCACGAGCCACCGCAAAGCCTGCAGGGAGGGAGGGGGAGTTGGCTGCGGGGAGGGGAATAGAAGAGGCAGCCTTCACCGGGTTTTGAAGCTGCAGGGCTTCAGGCCGGTATTGTCTGTTATCCTTGGATAGGGTGTCAACCTACAGGTGGAGCCTGGGTATCTCCCAGAATTACAAGTGAACTCCAGAATACAGAGATCAGTTCCCATGAATAAAATGGCTGCTTTTGGAAGTTTGTTTTTATGGCCTTTTACCCTGCTGAGGTTCCTCCTCTCCACAAACCTTGCCCTCCAGAGGCTCTACCCCTAAATTTCCAGGAATTTCCCAACCCAGAGTTGGCAACCCTGTCCTTGGATCTCCCAACATTTTCAGCAAGAGGCGGGGGCCTCCCAAGCATAAGCTGGAACAGGCAACAGTACTGTATGTTTGAATGCCAAAGACTTTGAAAATGCCCACTAACTGTTATTTAGATATTTAGACTCTACTGTTCTTCCCAGTGGGAACCCAAAATGGCATATTACATCATTCTCTCCTCCATTTTATCCTCACAGCAACAACTCTGAGGTTAGGTTGAGATCAAGTGACTGGCCAAAGGTCACCCAGTGAGCTTCCATGGCAGAATGGAGATTCAGACCTGGGTCTCCAGTGTCCTAGTTAGGACCTGTAACCACTATATACACTGAATCTCTGATATGGTCAACTGATAGCTGTTAGCTTGGGTGACTTAGTGAATCTTCCATATTCAAGAGCAGTATATTTCTAAATGCCAACAGATATGACAATGTGTGGGCTAGAAGTGGTAATGGTGTCTACAGCTGTGGAGATCTCTACTTCTCTCCACAAGTTACATCAGGTGCCACTCCAGTGTCACTTGAATTTTAGACCTCGGGTAGCAAGCAGGCTCTGGAACTTGGAGATTTGCCCTTCCCCACCCACTTCCTAGGCTGCATCACTGGGAGTACTGCATTAATTGTTTCTGCTGCCTCTTGGCAAAGATATTGTTCTCCGAGAAGCTCTTACAATTATCCCTGCTTCTGAATATTCCAGCTTGTATTAGCAGACAGGACCAAACAATGAAAGAAGAGGAAAGGAGCTCCCCCCCCCCCCGGCAACAGTAGCAGGTAAACAGAAGGAGCAGAGTGGCAATTAAGAAATAAAAACACATAGCATTCCTAGGCCTACCAACCTCCAGATGAGGAGTTCCTGTTATTACAATGGATATCCAGAATACAGAGATCAATTGTCCTGGTGAAAATGGCAGCTTCCGAGGGTGGACTCTGCGGCATGGGCATGGCATACCTGCTGAACTCCCTCCCCTCTCCAAACTCTGCCCTCCCCAGGCTCTACCTTCAAACCTCCAGGAATTTCTCAGTTCAAAGTTGGCAGCCATGAATATTCCCAATCTGCATCTGGAGAGGCATGTTTGTATTTGGCATTTGGATAGTTTGAAAGGACTTTGGAACTGGAGAACTACAGATATGCTTAAGGGTTACCTATAGACTAGCTGAAGAAAATGAGTTGGTTTGGCCTAGAGAAAATACAGTTAATAATGGGCATGGGCTGGGTTAATTTTTTGTACTATCTGCTAAAATATGTGTGGAGAACTAGAAGTACTGTCCAGCAATGTCCAGCAATGGAGTAAGCTGTCTAGGATGTATTGATGACCACTAGCTTAAGATGGCTTTTAAAAGTGGATTAGGCAATTTCACTGAGGATAGATCTGTGAGCCCCTGTAAGTCATGATGTGTGTGTTAAGTGCTGTCAAGTCGCTTCTGAGTTGTGGTGATCCTATGAATTAAGTCCTTCCAAAATATCCAGTCATTAACAGCCTTGCTCATGTCCTGCAAACAGAAGGTCCTGGCTTCCGTGACTGAGTCAATCCATTTCATGTCTCATGTAACTCTTCTTAGCTATGTGGACCTTCCAAACAGGGTACCCATATGCTCAACACTCTGTATTTTCCAGAATCTGTTTGGTATTTATTTCCTGATACATTTATCCTATCTCTGATTTTGCCTTTGTCAAGAGTTTAAATGTGAGTGGATGGCAGTGTCATTTTTCATGCTTCAGCTTTCTCTCCAGGGTCTCTAGACGTTAAATCTCTGAATGAAGTACCTGTATGCATTTGCCTTTGCTTATTTATACCCTGCGTTTCTCCCCAGTTGGGACTCAATGGTCTAGAAAACATCATTCTCCCATCTTCCATTTTTTCAAAACAACAACCCTGTGAGGTAGGCCAGACTGAGAGTTTGGGTCTGGCTCAAGGTCACCCAGCAAGCTTCCATGGTTGAAGAGGGTATTTGAAGCCACATATCCCAGGATCTAGTCCAACAATCTATCCAACGCACCATGCAGCTTGTCTCCAGAGCACATACATATAAATGTACATGCATTAGCTTTAAGACAACACAAAAGTCTCCTGTATGACACTTAATGATTGCTGAGGTTCTACAGGAGTTGGAACTTTGGAACTCTTGATCATCCATTGCAGAAAAACTATGTCCATCCATATAACTTTTAACAAAAGAACATTCATTCATTTATACCGCACTTCTCACCCTTTATTTACTTCTACCCCACTTTTCTCCCCAATGACCCACAACATTGTCTCCTCCAGTTCATCCCTTACAATAACCTTGTGAGGTATGTCAGACTGGGAGTGCATTACTGGCCCAAGGACATCCAGCAAGCTTCCATGGAAGAGTGGGGATATGAACATAGATCTACCAGATCCTAGTAGTCCAAGACTCTGACCTCTGTACTATGGTGGCTTTCATTACTGTTTCTATGTCTGTGGAAGGCAAAGTAAATGAACACGGAGTACAGCAGATGAAGTAGATGCTTCTGTGATTAATAATAGTGAGGGATGGACTTGGGTGGTGACATGGAGTATGAGAACTGAGGTTTGAATTCCTAGAACATCCCTATTTTTGTCTGTGAAAAGTTGGAGAGCTAGTGTAGCCAATGCTAAAGCAGAAGAATAGAAGAAGTCTTGCTCCCTCATGCCATGTTTATGAGTTTCCTGCCGCCATCTGGCTAGTTGGTGTTAGAAACTGAATATAGAACTACAAAAACTGTCAGTGTGATAAAAATAATAAATTTTATGTTGCAGATATCATGGCATGGTCCATTTTTCCAATTTATGGCAGCTTTACAGCTGTGTTTAAGTACTGTAAGTCAACAAAATGCACTCTCCTTTCAAGAGTAGCCAGCTGCTGTTTTCCATGTAAGGGACACAGGGAGAGCTAAGTCCAAAAGGCAAAAGGCAAGACCCAAGTTATGTCTTGAATCTTCCATATTTTAAAAAATAAATCATTGAGAAGCCTCAAAGATGCCTCAGATTTTGTCTGCTATCCCTCCAACACAACAGTGCTGTTGGCCTACATCAGGAGTCTGCAATTTATAGCTCTAAGCCAAATGTTGCTCAGGATGGACCAAATATGGCTCTTCAAAAAAATAAAATGAAATCTTTAAATTAAGGTATATTGGAGTGATTGATGGGAGGCTAGAATAACCAGTATGTGAAGGGAATGGCAGGCAAAGATGTTTGAAGGGACTAAATGGCTTTCTGAGAGATGCTCTACAGAAAGGAAAATGATAGATGAGAACAGTTGCCATTAATCCAAATGCAAACCATGCACAGATGTATGCAAGTGTGCTCAACCAATTGTGTAGGGTGCTCCTGTCTGTAGATTTATTACTATTGTGACACTCGTGTATGCCACTGGAGTTGCAACTACCGGTGCTTGGGCTGCAGAAACGTTATGGATTATTTGGTCAACATGACATTATCAGTCATCTTCAACTGTATATTTTCAGTTAGTCCTGGCTCTTTGTCAATTTCTCACGTTGAATTTGGATGCAGTTTGGCTCTTTGATTCTAAGAAGTTGCTGACCAGGTGCCCTGGCTTATAGGGTGCTGGGCTGGTGCATCAAATGATTCTCACAATGAGCTGTTGTGAAAGCACTGCTGGGGGTGCCCAGTAATAAGGACCGAATGCCACTTGAGGTTCTGAAGTATTTGCAGTCTAAAAGTGGAAGGCCAAAAGCAGCAGATCATTGGAGCTGTTCTTAGCCTTGATCTGCACAGAGAGGTGGTGACAGGGTGGGTGACAGTGGGAAAATGTGACTTTAAGACAAAGGGGGGAAAAAAGAGCAATCCGTTTTAGAAATAGGAACATTTGGAAAAGATTGCAGTTAACAAGGCTCTTTGTTGACATTTAGATGCTCTTATAGAAACTAAAATGGGATTTGGCACCTTCCCACTCCACTCTGCAGGCTCCGAAGAGTGAAAGAAAATAAAACCAGAAGCTTGATATGCGTGTGTGTGTGTGTGTTTTCCTCCCTCAATCTAAACACTTTGCCCATTGAAACAGACGAAGCAACCTGAAAGGGGGCTTGAAAGGCACGAAAGAATCATGTTAATTCAGGCCAAGGCTGTTCTGTTTTTCTACTAATGAGGACAGATCATCATGCCAGCCTCTGATCACATTAATTTGCTAAGACCAAACCAGACATGATACTGGAAGTTCCATAAACAGAGCAACAAACCTTTTTTTTTTTTTTAAGGCAGTCTTCTTTGAGATCAGGACCATAGCACAAAGGGATAGGGGACTTTCAGTCTTCCTCCCTCCAAATGTTATTTTCCTGGCTGAAGATGGTCCTGTGGAATTGCTATTTGTCCCACTTGGCAAACATACCAGAAACCTTTATCAGTACCTGTACATTTCCCCAACAGGGGAAAGTAGTAGAAAGTATCATGGAGCGCTTAACCCAACTCCTCTTGCACTAAAGTCCCTGTGTGAATTGGGCCCACTTGCATCTACTTCAAGAAATAAACACACTGGGAGCTCCATCCATGGAACTCCCAGCCACATGTTCAGTTTGATCCCAGCTGGAGAGGAAATAGATGTCTAGGGTCCCTATCAAAGATGGAACTGAAACCAGCAGCAACGATCACTGCACCAATTCCAGGGGGGATAACTGTGTTAGAGAGTTGCAGTGGGTAGCCATGTTGGTCTGCAATAGAACGGTTAGATTTAAGTCCCATAGCACCTTAGAGACCAACAAGGTTTTTCAGACTATAAGCTTTTGAGAGCCAAAGCTCCCTTCATCAGATATGAGGAGAGTAAAATGGAGACCTCTGAGTCACTTTACCCTAGTCAGAAGGTTGGGAGGGGTGTTGTAAAGAATACTTGTGAAGGATGCAAAGGTACAGTGTTAGACAGTGAGAAATCCTAAGAAGGACTACTCAAAATCCTATTCAGGTCTATTCAATGGGGCTTACTCTCAGGAAAATATTTTTAGGATTGCACTGTTTGTCTCCATCAGCCAAAATAATGGTGAGTCTGTGGCACCTTCAAGACTCCCACATTTACTGTGGCATCAGCTTTTGTGCTTGCATCTGACAAAGCAAGCCCTGACCCATGAAGGATGATGCCACATTACACGTGCTTGTTTTGAAGGTGCCACAAAACTCGTGGTCATTGTATCCCTCTACAGTCTTTGTAAAAACAGGACTGTTGCCAGGGCGGGACCAGCAGACACACTGTGGCTCTTGAAGCATTGTTTTGCTCCACTTATTTTTTTTAAACAGACTTTAATTTCCATTAAAAAGAGACTTTCCATTTACAGAATAGGAGCTTGTTATAGTATAACTATCTGATTTTAAAAGGATCCCCTTAAAACTCTGTGTGCATGGCAAAGGTGATTAAAGAGGTGAAAGGGGTAACTTAAAGCAAGAATGGCCAATTCCCTCAGCCTGGGGTGGAATCCTTTCCATATCAACTGTGTAGAGATGACCCTCCTCCAGCTATGATGTCACCACTCCCTTCACCTGCAAGTCTTGGTGGGGAGGGCTGGCCCCTGGAAATGTTGTTGCCTAATAGGGCTGACTTACTATATAGCCTGTGTATAATTGGTTTCTTATTTCCCAAATTCTGGTGGCATACAATCAGCAATAATTTTTCACTTAATCTCTATCACCTCCCTAGTATCACTGTCTACTACATTCAAACTAGGGTGGTAAAACTGTGCGGCTGAGGTATACTAATGTGCAACAGGGTTACCAGTCTCCTTCCACTGCTTCTTGTTTCCCAGTGCCACTCTGAGTGGCAGCGGGAGGGGGAAAAAATTAAAAGCCATTGTGCCAATGGTATGATGTCACTTCTGGGGAAAACCTAGGAGTGAAGATGTTATGCAGCTGTAGGAACCATCAATTTGTATGTATATGTGCACCTTGTAACTTCAGCCTTTGCAGTTGTTTTATGTGATACACTACAAGGTAGTGCTCAAGTAGGAAGATAGGAAGGTTTGGGAAGACGTTGGATGCCTTGGAGCACCTACGGATTGAAAATCAGAAATTTTGCAGAACCTCCCTCTCTGGTCTCTCTTCAAATTTTTCTTTGATCAAATCAGAATTGATTAGAAACTGGCTCCAAATCCTTTTTTTAAAAAGAGGAACATAATGAATTGTTAGATTTCAGAGATGAATTAAGAGCTTCCTCGTAAAAACCCTACTTCGAATTGCTTTTGGAAAAGCCTGTGTGCCCCCCACCCCTCAATCTGCAACATAAAGATAATATATCCCTACCATACAAGGTTGTTGTCAGGATTAGTGGAATAGTATGTGTGAAGTACTTGGAACTCTTCCAAGTTATATAGAAACTAGGAGTAAGGCCCGTTGTGGAAATAAATACAACGGGCTCTAGAAAGAGGCTCTGGGAGAGTGCCCTGGCTTTGGGCACACAGTGTGAATTTGATGTGGTGACCTCAGCAGGGTATAATGACAGAGACCACCATTTTCTCCAGAGGAACTGATCTCTGCTACCTGAAGAGCAGTTGTAGTTTTGAGTGATCTCCAGCCCTCACCTGGAGATTGGCAACAATTGTTACCCAGGAGGAAATGGCTGGTTTGGAGGGTGGAGTCTATGGCATTCTACCTGCCTGAGGTCCAACCCCTCCTCAAACCCCACCTTCTCCAGGTTCCACCCCTCAAATCCCCAGGAATTTGCCAACCTGGAGTTGGCAACCCCATCTCCTTCCCAGCTAACCATCAACCTACTGTTATCTTCCCCTCTGACTTCAGCTGACTTCTGCCCTCTCTCCTGCAGAGCAGTTATAATTCTGAGTGGTCTCCAGCCCTTACCTGGAGATTGGCAACAATGGTTCCCCATGAGGGCCTGGCTGATTTGGAGGGTGGAGTCTATGGCATTGTACCTGTCTGAGACCCCACCCCTCCTCAAACCTCACCATCTCCAGGCTCTACCCCTCAAATCTCCAGAAATTTCCCAACCTGGAGTTGGCAACCATGTCTCCCTCCCAGCCAATTGTCAACCTACCATTATCTGCCACCAACTTCAGCTTTCCATCTCCTCCCCTCTCCCTCCTGGAGAGCAGTTGTAATTCTGATTGATCTCCAGCCCCCACCTGGAGATTGGCAACAATGGTTCCCCAGGATGGAATGGCTATTTTGATGGGTGGAGTCTATGGCACTGTACCTGTCTGAGGTCCCACCCCTCCTCAAACCTCACCCTTTCTGGGCTCCACCCCTCAAATCTCCAGGAATTTCCATACCTATAGTTGGCAACTATATCTCATCCCTTCTCAGCAGCCTCTTCCTAGGCAAAATTCTGTCTTTCTCATTAGCAGGGAGCAAAGCAGTTTACTTCATTCTTTTCGGCTTTGTGATCTGTACAGCAACCCTGTAAGGCAGGTTAGGCAGAAAGTCTCCGGCTGGTCCAAAATCACCCAGGCAGTTTCCATAGGGATGCTCCTGCTGAACAGGAGCAAGCAGCCAGGCCTAGGGTTGCCATTGCCAACAAAGACAAATTGATGCAAAGCAGGATGGAAAAGTCTCCATATCTCTATTTTGCCTTCAATTGGTTTTGATGCCAGCAGAGTGAGAAAATGCCAGAGGCTCTGGGTGGGTGCCCCATGATAAATGCACCAAACAATTCCGAAAGATTTTCCACTGTGTTGATAAATCATTTTCTACACTCACAAGTGTCCCCTGCCAGAATTAGTGCCAGAGCTTTTTTTGCCTTGTGGTATTCTGCTTGTGGTATGACCTGTCTTTTTTGTGGTGTGGCATGGTTGTGTTATTGGGTTTGTTTCTTTTGAAGGGGAAGTGTTGTGAGTGAGGACATATTTCACCTCAGAATACAACAGGCTGCATAAACAACTGACAATTCCAACACTCTTGCGGGGGGAGAGTTTGAGGTGCAAAATGGAGTGAAGTCCAATCAGTTTCCGTATGCAAATGAGCTTGAAATGCTGGCCCAATCAGAGAAGAGTGGTCTAGGCTGCAGTGGGTGGGAGAGAACTCAGGCAATGCAGCTAGTGGATAGGGACAGATTCTGAGCAACATACCAGGGAGCGAATTGATTTTGCCAAGCATAGAATCTTGCCAGACCACTACCCTTTTATTTAACAGGACAGGATGCTCCTCATTATCACCTCCATCTTTGGCTACTCTAGTTCTAGATCTCCTAACAGCCACACAGAGATCTCCTGGTGTTTCTGTGGCCTCTCCTGCTTCATGGGAAAACAGCTGGCTTTGTCAGAATATATTTCAATTAAATTAGGGAGCCCTGTTCATCCAGTCAAATTTGTAACTTAATTTGTGCAACCTGCTAACTAGAGCTCTTTGGAAGGCATAGATCTTCCTTTCTGGCTTTGAGAGGACAAAAGAAGCGTAGAACTTGGATTATACCATTTTTTAAAATAATGCTGTGCACTTGTATATTTCTGTCCTGTTGTGCTGTCAATGAAGATGTTCAATCCTGTGAATTGTGAAAAGCCCATTGAATGTCTCCTTATTTCAGACAAGGCTCTAATCATGGGTGCTAGGACCTAATCATGAGTGAACATACTCAGACTGGCACGTCCTTATTTAATATTCATCAGTGGTACATCAGGAGTTTTCACTAAATGTTATCTGGGCTTACTTGTGTTCAGTGGGGTTGCCAGGTCCAATTCTTCTGCCAGCAGGGGGTGGGAGGGAACCTTCTAGGAATGGGGGGGTGGAGCGATGTCACTGCATGTGACACCGCCAGTGTGATTGCCTGTGTTCAGTGGGGTTGCCAGGTCCAATTCTTCTTCTGGGAGTAGGGGAGCATGATGATGTTGATGCACGACGGGCCTGTTCAAGAGTGAGGCTTCCCCCACCAGCCGGCTGAAGCCCCGAAAATCAGGGGAACCCCCACCCAGACTGGGGGTCTGGCAACCCTAGTGCTCGGTGAGGCAAAGTGAGAACAAAGTTTGGGAGTAAGAGCTCCTGTATATATTTCTGGGTTCTGTCTTTTACATCACCTATTAATAGATTTCAGATAGCAAGGCTGAGGAAAGAGAGCCAGGGAAGAAAAAAGTAACTAGTATGCAAGACTCATTATAAGCAAACACAGGAGAGAAAGGAGCTATCCTGAGTGCAAAGGGCTTTATTTTCACAATTGATCACAAGTTCAAAAGGAACGGCATCAAAATCTGATAGTTTCTAAGCCAGCTGCTGAGGCATTTGCTTTCTGCTTCCCTTTCTTGTTTCCTTTTGTCAACATCCCCAGTCGACAGAGGCAAAGATAAGCAACCAGGGGAGCCAGAGATTTTGTGCATGCCTGGATGCAAGCAAAGGAGTGTGTGAGCATATGCCTGCTTACTTAAACCTCACGCTTTGCATAACTTTCCTTGGAGTTGTGAATGGTAGCCCAGAGCATGTGACCTCCCCATTTCATAAGCTCCGTACTGGAGCAGTTTGTGCCTTATCTGTTGTTGTACAGAGTATTGGGGAGGGCGGCAGTGTTCCTCCCCTTCTTTTGTTGCCGCTTACCGGTTTTCACAGATGCCTAGACATTTCAATAATTTGCTGCCTGATCTGAAGTTTATTTTGTTGTTGTTGTTGTTGTTGGCTCCGGTTGGCTCCACATACGAGTTGCTCCCAGTGGAGAACCTGTCACTCTGCGACGTGTTTGTCAGAAAAGGGAAGTATTCACTTTGGAGAAAGAAGGAAAAAACCCTCCTTGAATCCATATTGACAGTTATTTAGAAAACTTATAGACCATCTCTTGGGAGATCCAGGAAGACAATACAATAAAATAATAATAAAAACAAAACAAAAAATAAAACAAACCCTAAAAGCAATCCAGGGGCATAAAAACAGAATAAAATGATTCAGCAGCCTAAAATGATATTCTTAAAACAGTCCTCAGGCTAGAATTAAAAGGGTTGGAACACCTTCCCTATGAAGAAAGGTTAAAATGCTTGGGGCTCTTTAGCTTGGAGAAACGACGGCTGAGGGGTGACATGATCGCGGTTTATAAGATTATGAATGGTATTGAGCAGGTTGAGAAAGAAGTACTTTTCTCCCTTTCTCACAATACAAGAACTCGTGGGCACTCCATGAAATTACTGAGCAGTCGGGTTAGAACAGATAAAAAGAAGTACTTCTTCACCCAAAGAGTGATTAACATATGGAATTCACTGCCACAGGAGGTGGTGGCAGCTGCAAGCATGGACAATTTCAAGAGGGAATTAGATAAACATATGGAGCAGAAGTCCATCAGTGGCTATTAGCCACAGGGTATAGATGGGAACTCTCAGTCTGGGGCAGGTGATGCACTCTATCCTTGGTGCTGGAGGGGGCAGCAGTGGGAGGGCTTCTGGTGCCCTGGCCCCACTGCTGGACCTCCTGATGGCACCTGGCATATTTTGGCCGCTGTGTGACAGAGTGTTGGACTAGATGGGCCATTGGCCTGATTCAACATTGGCTTCTCTTATGTTCTTATGTTCTTATGTAGAAGCAGGCCATAAAAAAACAACTTAAAAAAAACACGATGGGATTCCTCCGTTAAAAGCCTGGGGGGTGGGGAAGAGAGGACAGTGAAATAGGCACCAGGGTACTAGCATGGGGTAAAGTCTTCTGTTTGGGGGTGTGGGTGCTGAGGCTTTCAAGTGTATGTTTCATTGCTACAATGGCAATTGTTTTCGGATGTGCCCGTGGCTTAAATGCAATTTTATTGGGCTCTTCTAATTGCAAATGGTGGAGGAAGAAAGGGTTAGAGGTAGAAGAGGCCAAAAGGATAAGTATATATGAAGTGAATAAATTACATCTTTGAGAAAGGTTCGAACCAGGCTGCAGAAGATGGTACTTAAGGCCAGACCTATCAACTGTCCCCCCTGACTGAGTTCTGCACTCTTTTTTCCCCTTCTCTCCCTCTGTCTGTCTGTTTTTCTGTCTGTCTCTCTTTTTCCCCTTTGGTTGAGTACCTATGAGACACTTGTGCCACTGATAGATTTTTTTATCTCTTTCCCTCTGACAGCCACAGTTGTGAGATGAACAGGTGGTTCTGGCATAATCTCAGCAAATTGCTAGGTGAGAGGATGAACTGGAGTTAATTGAGTTTGCTTCTCATTACAGCCAAAGGCTGCTTAAAGTAAGACTGAACTGAAACGGGTGACAAGAAAAAAGGCAACAGTTTCAGAAGGAGCCACTTCTCCTTTTAGAGTTTTGTAGCATGTCACCATGAAGTGGCTCCATTTGAAGAAGGGCCCTGATTGGCTAGGACTGCCCATGTTACTTGTATGGAAAGTATTTCCCTCACCCTAAATGGACTTCATTTGTTTTTTGTGATGTCAGAACAGAGTTGCATCTCATTGGCTTTCTCAGCAGATAAATATTTGCTGATTGGCTGAGGTTACTCAAGGAGGAATGAAGGGGGGGGGCGGCAGCGGCAGATTATGCCAAAGCAGCAGTAGAGAAGGAGACCTGTGTCTGCAAAAAATTACAAGGATGTTTTGGTAGTTGGCCTGTCTGCAATTGCTACTTTTCAAAGCAACAAGCAAAGTGGGAGAACATTCAGCTCAGCCTGACATTAAAATACCAATTTCCTCTCATTTGATCTTTGGCTGTCAGACCAGGTTTATTTGAGCTAAGATAAGAAAAAATAAATAAAAATCAACTCTCTAATTGGTATGAATTAAAGCAATTTTCTGTTTCTTTTAATTTATGAATAGGCCACCTCTAGTTTGGGGTAATTTGAAATACTGTTTCAATTATTATACTTGCTGGTGCACATAAAAAAGAAGTGCCTAACATTTTCTTCCAGGGCATCAGAAGCCATGAGATAAATGTTAATTCTATACTAGGAATGGCTCATGCTGACATGGAAGCTACCAGGCTGACAACAAACTCCAGGGTTTGAAGTTCTGCAGTGATCTGCAAAACAGGTGCAGACAGTGAGCGCTCTTGCTAGGAGCAAGGAAATTATCAGATTTAAAAGTAGTGGATTTACAGCCCAGTTCTATAGCTTTAAGTCAGTGTAGTCTGTGACCCTGCAGCAATCTGTACCCTATTGCCAGTATGAAGAATAGGGCATACTCCATCAAATATGAAAGATATATGTGTGTTGCAATTTAGGGATGTTTCCTTTTTAAAGTCAGCTAGGAAAAGATCAAGCAGCTACTTCTGAAGTTTTTAAAAAATAAATGTGCTACTTTGCTAAATAGAACTCTTGCAGCACCTCAAAGACTAACAAGTTCTTATTCTAGCATGCACTCTCATGGAGCCCACTTCCTCAGATGCCTGTCACACATGCTCACTAGGCAGATGTTTATACATGATGGTATGGTGAAAAGACATCATTCATTGTAGAGTCAAACGACCATGAAATGTAAGAAGTTCAAGGTGAGATTAAATTATGTAAATTTCAAATGTGATGAAGCATTGTTCCACTGCTGCTCATTATGTGTGATTGTGACATACCTGGGTTTCAACAGATGTTGTTCAGTCACACAGTCGAGTCCAACTCTTCACGACCCCATGGACCACATCACGCCAGGCCCTCCTGTTTTCCGCCGTCCTCCAGAGTTTGCTTAATTTAATGTTTGTTGCATCAGTAACACTGTCTAACCAACTCATCCTCTGCTGTCCCCTTCTTCTTTGACCTTCAGTCTTTCCCAGCATCAGGGTCTTCTCCAGTGAGTGCTCCCTTCTCATTTGGTGGCCAAAGTATTTGAGCTTCAGCTTCAGTATCTGGCCTTCCAGGGAAGAGTCAAGGTTGATTCCTTTTAGGATTGACTGATTTGATCTCCGAGCAGTTCAAGGGACTCTCAAGAGTTTTCTCCAGCACCATAATTCAAAAGAATCTATTCTTCGGTGCTCAGCCTTCCTTATGGTCCAGCTCTCACAGCCATACATTACTGCATGGAATATCATTGCTTTGACCATACGGACTTTTGTTGGCAGGGTGATGTCTCTACTTTTTTATTATGCTGTCTAGGTTTGCCATCGCTTTCCTCTCGGGGAGCAGGCATCTTTTAATTTCATGGCTGCAGTCACCATCTGCAGTGACCTTGGATCCCAGGAACATGAAGTCTGTCACTGCTTCCATGACTCCCCCTTCTATTTGCCAAGTGGGGCCAGATGCCATGATCTTAGTTTTTTTGATGTTGAGTTTCAAGCCAACTTGTGCATTCTCCTCTTTGACCCTTAGCAAGGGGCTCTTTAGGTCCTCTTCACTTTCTGCCATTAGAGTGCTATCGTCTGCATATCTGAGGTTACTGATGTTTTTCCTGGCAATCTTAATTCCAGTTTGTAATTCATCCAGACTGGCATTTCACATGATGTACACTGCATATAAATTAAATAAGCAGATGCATCTGCCATTTACATGTATAGCATAACCCTCATGACCAAACTACATATTATTATTATTATTTTTAATGTGTCCCCTTGCTTCTCCACAGTGGGGCAAATAACTTCCCTCAGGGTCATTTAAGTTCACAAAAACCACACCAAAGGAAAAAGGCAGGAGTTCCCCCTTGCACCATAATCCCGAGCTAAATCAGGCTGCCTACTTTTAAAGTAACATTCCCATTGGCTGCTGTCTGGCTGCAGAGAAAGCAAATCGGGTATGGGGAACCTGTATGCAACTCATTTAAAATGGTAGATTGGCCCTCCGTGCTACTGAAAGCAGAGACAGACAAGTTTCTTGTTAGTGCCTACTCTGATCTGAAATCTAGGGTCAAACCAGTCAAAATAAAGAAGCTGCTGCTTTAAAGTGCAGGTAGAAAAAAAGGGAATCTTTGTGTTCCTGTTGCGGCTTTCCCTAGAAAATGTTTGTTGCCTTTGCAAGGATTCTCAGATAGCAAAGATAATATGCTGTGCATCTCATTTCTTTGTAATATACCCCAAATAATGTAGCTCACTTGAAAGTGGTGTTATCTCTAGTTCTAAAACAGTCCATACACTCAAACAGGAGGTAGCATATCACTAGCACTTTTGTACATCATTTTTATAGAACAGCCGGATGGACATGACATGTAGAGCATGGTTGAATGTGCCTGGGAAAGGGTGCATGTGTGAAAAAAATTAGGCCTTCCCTCCTTGATTCCTCATTTATTGCACTGATTCTCCACCGTTCTCTTCAGACCCATTCAGGGCATACTACGTGAAGAAAGTTTAGAGGGAAATTCAGTCCCTTCCTGGCAACGCTCCATGCCTCGTATAGGAGGAGGGGAGGGCTCAACACATTTAGAAAATCACTGTGCTAGTGGGAGACTACCCGTAACTAAGAGACTCGGCAAATTTAATTTTAATGAAAGGAAATTAACAGTCTTTTGACTGGGGCCATCTGAGTTTAGGAGTGCACTTTTGGCTCTTGCTGCTTCCCATCCCATATGTTTCAGACCCATACTGAGGCCTTTGGCAACCCTGTGACAAGTATAATATGTGCACTGATCCTTACAGGGAAGCTTGCTCAGAGATAATGCCATTAAGAGAGGCAGAGGTAGCGAAGATGTTTACCATTTTTAAAAAAACAGAGGCTGTGGGCACGCTGGCAAGGTAATTGTGCTTTGTTCCTGCTTTAATTAAATTGGGAACATTTTTTTTTGGATTGGGCTGACTAGATGCAGCCGCCCCCTCTCTTCCACCACCTACTCGCCTGCCACTGTGGAGTCCCTCCAGGCGATCCCGCCAGCCACGGGGAAGGCTTGGGTTGCTGCTGCTCCTGCTGCCGCTGCGGGGGATGGTGCCGCCGCCGCCGCTGCTGCTGCCATTGCTGCCATTGCCCCATGAAAAAAGGCTCAGCCCCACCGTCTCCACTATCCTCCTTGCCGGCCCCCATCCAAGCTGCTGAGCCCCCGCCTCTCATTCCTGCCTCCAGGGTGCTGTAAGCTAACAGTTCCAGGGGAAGGGGCTTCTGTGCTTCTTACAACAAATTAATATTATCTTTAAACAGAGAAATGAACATAAAATAACATTTAATAATGGATTTATTAAGCGCATATTTACTCAAGCGCTCAAACCGGAAGTTTTTTGTTTGTTTTTTTAAGGACAAAGAGCAGTCAGACAGCCCTAGTCATAATCATTGCGAAAGACGGCTGTCCAGATGGGTGAAATTGCGCATTCAAAGCACAAGTGCCGGGAAAATTCCTGATTTTCCAGGGGGCAGGAAAAACCAGAACAATTGCAAGAGTAAGCCTGCTTCGGCATGGGAGGTGGATTGACACATGTGAACATGAAATTTATATGCACAAGGAAACAGCAGTGAACCCTGATCAAAAGGAACGTGTGACCACACCCAGCATTTTGTTTGAGAAGCAAGTCTTTGTGGCTTGATGCTTGAGGTCCTACTGGGGCTGGCTGTTTGGGATGATTTCATGCCATCCCAATAGTTTAGGCCTGTCAAGAACAGAACTTCCACCAATCACAAACACCAAGTTCAGCAACTTTGTATTAAATCAGAATACCTTTCTCCGCCCTGCTTGTTCTTTTTAATGAATAAAAATTAATCTTGCACCAACCTGGACAGGCTAGAAGATAATGGATGAAAGAAAGAAAGATTGTTGTGCAAGATTTTTAGACATTAAAAAAAATGAAATTTTAGTAGATCCATGCCAAAATTTCTCCTTTTGGGGGCTCCCAAAAAATATCTCAAAAGGCCATCCTTAGCAGTAATAGTCCCTTTTGTGAAGCCTGTTCACTGCCATCATTCCCCCAAATGCTGTGTCTGTGCCATTTTTGTTTCTTGCTATAATTCCCTCCTTCTTCCATGATCCTTCACAAAGGTGATCCTAGCCAACTGGGGATCACATGAGTCTGATGCTATTTAACCCATCAGATCTGGCTACTGAATGACTGTCAGTGAGAACAAAGTCACCTGACTCGAGTGTGGGAGGAGGGCAGTGCTTCCCAGGTCAGCCAAGCAGGCTGACAATTCAGATTTGGCTATGTGGTGCCATGACTGAAGGCAAATCAGCTAGTGGGGGTGCCTGCAACAGAGAACAACATCAGTGAATAGGCAAATAGATTCACAGGCATTGCTGGTGCTCATCTCAAGATTTAAATAGTGTGAGTTGTTCAGATTCTTGGTTCAAAAGATAAGGAAGTTTGGATAAACCTCTGAAATAAGCGATTATCCAAGGTAAACCAACGAAGTCCTGGAGTCACCTCTAAAATGATGCTGCAGATATCTGCAAGCATGAGCTTCTCCAGAGAAAGCAGAAAAGGTAAAGGCCTGAAAACAGGGTGTTGAACTTCCTCCCAAATACCTCATCTTTTTAGCTGTAAGGGAAAGGTGTGCTTTTTTATGCAGCATGAAGCATCATTGTGACATCAGCAGCAAATAGGCCAGTCCTCTCCCTCTGCTCTCTTCTCTGTTTGCATGTTTGGACCCTTATGACATCGGCAGGCAGTAGACCAATGATATCTCCTTTTTTCCTCTTCCCTGTAGCAGCTGCCACTCATCTCACCATACAGGTGCAGAGGTGCAGAAAACAGCAGATGTTAAATTTCTGCCCAGCATGCAGTTTACAAAGGCGCAGGAATCCTGCCAGGGGGGGAAAGTGTTTTTTAGAAGAAGCAGGTGCCAAGAGGAAGAAAAGGTAGGGCAAAGACAGCTGAGAAAAGAAGCCAGAAGTAGAAGCTGTTTCATCCCAGGCAAGATTTATGGCCACATTTCCATAGATGTTTCCACTGTTTGGGAGGACACCAGGTGAGTTATTAAATAATGAGAGAAAAGAAAGAAACTTCTTGTTGGAAGGAGAGTTTTTGATCAAATTTTAGACATCGTGAACCTATGCTTATCTTTCTCACACACAGAGATGATGGCCAAAGATGATGTGATAAGATTAAAAGATATAAGAGCAAAACTTTCTTACTCATAAATTTCTGGATAAACTGCAGGGTTCCAGTTGTGTGTAATGTTTTGTCTTACTGTTTGTTTGTATTGTATATTTTTCGTTGGTTTGTTCTGGAAAATAAAGAAATATTATAAATAACACCCCCCCTTTTTAAAGCACAGCCCCCTGGATCAGTATTACTCAGCCAAAGTCTTCTGCTGACATATACTCCCTTGCTACCCAAGTGGGGGGAATACAATTGAAACCTGTCTTTCCCCCACCATGATGGTGCTGTTAAATATATGAGTCACCCATAAATTTACAGAGCAGTAAATACATCACTGGTGTCTAATAAACAAAGGCAGAGTGAAGTCCAGGCACTCTAAGGTGCCACCATGGACTCCTTGATGTATTTATAATCTACTTCACAGTTTTTGGTTTTAATTTATTTTTATCAACATTATAATGTGATGTTTGTGCATCTTTGTTCTCAAAATCTCAGCCCCTGTTCATGCTTGCTAGAGGCAGTTCACCCACCATTTTGGAACCCACCTCACAATTCACTCCTAGATGAGTCAGTGTATTCCTAAGGCAGCTGTTGTCACTGCAGGGGACATTTCAGATTACTGCAACTAATTATATATATTGTACATTTTTATTTTGCTCTTCCTCCAAGGAGCCCAGGGATATGCATACTTCTTTGCCCTCCTCCACTGTATCCTCAGAACACTCCTGTGAGGTAGGCTAGCTTGAGAGAAAGAGAGAGAGAGAGAGCAACTGCCCCAAGGTCACCCAGTGAATTTAATGGCAAGGAAAGGACTTGAACCTGGGTGTCCTAGGTCCTCCTAGTTGAACACTCTGACCGTTGCACCACATTGACTTCTTCTGTCTTTCCCTTCACCCCACCAGAGGATACCTTTAGAGCTTTTCAGGGCTGAGGGAAAACAACACCCTAATAATGACATTTCACTTGGCCTAGGCCCCTTTAGTGTCAGTAGTGTTGCCCTGTCCTTACTGGCAAGAGGAGCCTTCCTGTGGGCAGATAGCCTTAACCATTTTGTTAGCATTAAGAGAAGTGACTGCTGTAGTGTTGTACAGAGAGCGTATACAGCTTCTGAAAAACATAAGAGAGGGGAATCTGAAATGTCAGAATATTGGAATATTTGACAGGGGGAGGAGCAGGAGTCTCTCTTTTGGTGAAGCACTCTCTTTTATGAGTGATCTCACTTGACTAGTAGAAGCAGGGAGCTCTTGGCCTTTTAGGAATGTTGAAGCAAAAGGTTTAAAAATAAATTCTATCATGCCATGATAGGGAATGAGGACTTCGGTCACAGGCCATAGTGACGTCATATGCACACAGCAGTGAGGTCATTGCTCATCTCACCAGCCCAGCCAGCAGTGACCCTCATATAATTGTTCAAGCAGGGGCAGGAGGTGGTGTTTTCTCCAGCAGCTTTCAGTTGTAATTTGATTGGGGGGGAGACTGATGCTTGGAAACTGGCTTTAGGTTTTCTGCAAAACTTTTTTTTCCCCATTAGATGAGACCCCAGTAAATTGCCTCTGCAAGGAGCTGAAAGGAGTTTCTTGAGGGCTGTCACAGTGAGACTGTTATTGCAATGCAAAACTCTCAATGTCTGCCTTACATTTTACTAAAAACATTAATTTAATTTCAGAGCGGTTTAGAATGGTAGAGGAGAGGAAATGACAGGCGTCTGGCCCAAGGCTGGGTGCCAAGCTGTCCTTCCAGATTCACCACATCAGGCTGTTGCCTTCAGAGTAGCCAAGCTTTCTGTCACAGCGTGATCCTCAACAGTGGACTTAGAAGGGTATAGCTTTGTTTTGGATTGCACTAGCTGTGAGCAGATAAGAATCAGGAGTGATACGCCCCTGCCCCCCCCCCCTCCGGGACCACCCTCACCACATTCATTATTTTAAAAAAGCTTTGGGAACTCGCAGGCAGCTGTCACCCACCTGCAGCTCCCCAGCTTCCCCATTGCAGTCAACTGATGCAGGAATGATGAACTATGTCAATATATATTCTCAGCGCTGAGCTATCATCTTGTCTTTTCCCCAGCCAGCCCCTGAGAGTAGATTACAAACAGAGTAGACTTAAGTCTATTGTTCACTCTTACAGTCTGTCAAGAAGAAACATCTTAATGTGTTTGCTTTTAGCATGCATTTGGGAATATGATCTGAAAAATGCAAATAATATATCTGTTCTTCCATCATAGTGGGATTGCGGCTTGGGGGATTAGAAATCAGGAAAAAAGAAGTTGAAAGGCCCTTTACATATGTCCATTATTTGGCAATAATTCCAGTACAATAAAAAAAAAAACCCACCAATATTCTGAATAAGTGTGAGTTGTGGATCTGAGCTGCGCATCTTCCTCTTTTTAGAATTTGGTGTTAAAGCTGGGCTTGGATCTTGCCAGCTTTTTTGCTCAGTCTTGGACAATTCTCTTCCTTATTACAGCCCTGGTTCCACATGGCTCCTGCCCATGCAGGTCCCATAATCTGAAACACAGCCTTAGGGTTGACAAAAAATGGTGGTCTCCCTTTTTCACCAGTGGAGATACTGGCTAGATCCGAATTGTGGATTCTTTTGCAATAGTCTTTTCAAAGATTCAAGAGAAGAATCTTTTCAAAGAGTCAGACCTTTCTGAGTTAACTTGCCAGGAATGGGGCGTGAATTTGTGGAGAAAGATTACAAGACATGGCTGGTCTGACATGAAGAACTACAGTTCCTGTAAAAAACTTATCATTTCCTTTTCAGAGGTACCAAAACACCACAGCAGAATTCCAATTTCACAGCTCCGCTGACAGACCTTTTTTAAAAAACACTGTACAGCTCATGCTTGTGACCTGAGATGCAAATGGATTTCTGCTTTGGTTGGAAGGTGTGTCTGACCCGCCCACAGTCCTTGCTCTTGTGTTTTCTGGTAGTCGAAAGGTGAAGGAACTTTTCCCCTTCTCCAGCAGAAGACATTGCTGGCTTTGGCTGTTAGGAAAAAGCCTTCCATCTGTATGTAACAATCCTGTTGGCTGGATTTCCTTCCACACAAGTCATATAACATGCTACGTTCTCTTTTTTAAATGTTGTGCTCAATCAAGAGAGCAGTCACAAAAAAGGGACCCTCTCCTTCCTATTTGTATTACTTTCTTAATGAAATATTATTTATGTAGGCCATTTTTTAAAGCCATGTTTTATAAATAGGTTATCTGATGAGGGATTACATTTTTGCATTACAGGTTCCCATTTCTCCCAACAGAGCTTTTGGGCAGCGTTTCACAGTCATGAAAGTGAGCAAATCTTTGCATAGGTAAAGAAGTGCTTGTTAAGTCTGGAACTGAGCTCTGGAGACAAGAGGTAGATCTACAATTCTCTGTTCTCAAGTATTGGCAGGTGATGGTGGAGGACAGTGAGATACAGTGCCATCCTAAGCAGTTACATCCTTCTAAATCCACTGAAATCAATGGGTTGACACATTTATAACTGTGGTCAGGACTGCACTGTTAGTGAATTCAGACCTTCCTTCTGTACCAACCACAGTCATTTCCTCAATTCACCCCACCTTCAGATATCTGGCACTGAATTGTGTTGCTTGAAAGTGTACCCAGGCCTTTGTCTGACTGTCCCAGCTGAGCCATTCAACCCAGGTCTGCTCCCCTCCAGCCCATTTCAAATAAGGATACTTGATTGTTTCTTTTTTGCCTTCAGGTTGTGGATTGCTCTCCCAGTTGAATTCTCATAGAGGGGTTGTTTGTTTTGCCTGGTGCCTTTACAGCAAGTTAGGCAGAATTGTCTGCATTTCTAAGGTTCTGTTTGCGCCTGAGTTTGCGGTGTTTTTGTTTTAGCACACCATCAAATGTGATTTGTTGCAGAAGCCTCACTTTGTCTGCAACACAGACAACCGCACTGCTTGGCAGGGTTTCTACCATCCCCTTCTCCTTAACCTCATTGCTGGCTCCAAACTAAGGAAGGTGGAAGGAAACGATGGGGTGGGTAGGTGGGTGGGTGGCATGCCACCTCTTGAAGCACACGGCTGGATCCTAAACCTCAGAGATGCTGATGCTTCTCCTTGTTGGCTGTATCTCCCCAAAAGAACGCATGATCTCTGCCCTCCTCCTAGTCCGTCCTACCTTTTCTTCTCCCTGCATTTAGTGCTTTCTTCTGCCTAAATAAAGACATATCTTTTGTTTCCCTTTGAGGCTGGCAACAATAAAACAATAATTACATTTGAGGCAGTCATTTGAAAAGGGGTCTGGACTGGATCTTGGGGGGTGTTCAGGATGGGAGAGCAGCTTGCTATCCTCTGCGATTGTCTGCAGGAGAGGTAGTTCTCCACCAGGACTGGTTATTGTTTCCCCCATCCTAAAGTCAGAGCTGCAGTTCTAGGGGGACCAGAGATTCTTACTGCCAGTAAGGAAAGGGAGGCTAGAAACCAGGGAAGCAGCTATCTCAGTACTTCCAAAACTTGTCCATACAATTATCCTATACTGCTATTTATTTATTTTTATGCTCTAGATTTTTTTGGGAGGGGGGAACCTAGAGGCTGAGGATGTTAGGTGTATTTGAAACAAGGCACAAAGGCAGGAAGTATCAGATGCTGCCATGTAATATTATCCTAAGATACTCAAAAGATGTTTTAGAAATGAGCCAGACAGCTGAGGAGAGGCATCCTCCAGCAACGTTTATTTTTTTATATATGTATTGATTATTTCTGCTGTTGCTGTTTGTATTGATGATGATAATAATGGGATATGACAAACGGGTTTGATTACCACCGCGCTGCCCACTTTCCTCCCATTTATGGGCGACGAAATCTTCCAGCCCCGCCAGCAGCCAGAGCGGCGAGGGAGAAGCCCGGCGCGTGCGGGGCCCGGGAGTACAACGCCGTATATGAATGGAGGGGGTGGGACTGCAGGCTCCGGCCTCGGCCCCTCCTTCCGCGGGAACCAGCCAGTCCCTCTGCAGGGTGTTCGGGCTCCCCTGATTCGCTCTCGGGAGCGATCCAATTTGCATGCGGCTCGTCCATTTGTGAATTCGGCACCCCAAGTCCCCGCTTCACTTCACCTGAGCTTCCGAGTTGCCTTCACTTTAAGTGAGCTCGCCCCCGAGCATACCTGTATTTTAAAAAGGAAGAAAAGAGAAACCTCGCCTGCTTTTCTCTCTCGTGGATTCTGGACTTTCTTTCCTCTTCCTCCTTCTCCTGTTTTAAAATCCTTCGCTTCTCCAGCTTCTTCCTGTCCTCTTCTGTTGCGCGGGAAGATCCGGCGAGTTTTCTTCCAGCGCAGGCGGCGTGACCCAGCCCGAGCGTCCCTGCCTCCCGGATTCGAGGATAACTCTGGCAGCTGATCGTGTGCATGTGTGCGCGAGTGCAAGCGGGACGACTAAGCCGCTCTGCAGTGCAACCCTGGGCAGTGGCGAAGCAACCCCCAATACTACTCACCCCTCTGGAACTGGGATAAACCGACAAAAGCAGTAATCCTTCTGGGGGTCTCCCTCGTCCAGCTAAAAAGGGGGTGGGGGACGGGACGGGGCAGGGGAGTCCTTGGGGATCTTTGGCGCTTGGAGACCTGCCCGGGGAGAGAATCCGGATCCTTCTCTTCCGGGCATGCGGGGCTTTGCCCAGCTCTCCGGGATACTTGGTGCGTCTAAGGGGAACCCGGCGTAGTAAAAGAGCCGAGAGGCAGCAGCAGCCTGTCCCGGGAGGCACCAGCCGGCGCTTTGCCTCAACTGCTCGCTCTTGCGTTGGCTGGCTGCCTTAACCCTTTCCTCGCCCGGCCCCTCGCTGCCGCCGCCGCCGCCGCCACCGCCACCACACACGCACTCCCCCTTCGGAAGCGACGCTCTGCAGCGGAGCGGGGATGGGGCCCCGGGCATCATCATGAGCCATCGCCTCCGCTCTGCCCGGCTGGAATCCAAGGCGCCCGGTCCGTAGGCTTGCCTCGGCGCACCTGACCATGCAGTACCCCGACCTGAGAATAGCCCCGGGACGCTGTCCCGCCTGGACCCTGTGGATGTGCTCTGTCTTTGGGGGATGGATCGTCAGCTCTGCGTGGAGTTCCTCCGGCGTGGATTCGCCTGCCTCCTCTTCCTCGTCCGCCTCGCAGGCTCAGCCAGAGCATCATTTCCATGGCAGCAAGCACCACTCCGTGCCTATCTCCATCTATCGCTCTCCGGTCTCCCTGCGAGGAGGACACGGTGGGTGCCCGCGGCTTGGCTTTCCCTGGACTGTCGGTGGGGGGAGATGCGGGGAGGGGGAGCAAAATCCGGAGCTTCGCTGGAACTCGGAGGCGGGGGGGGGGAGCAGAGAGGAGAGATCCCCCTTCCGATTCCCACCCCCTCCCCTTTCCCATTGATCAACTCTCTCGTTTCTGAGAAAAGAAGGCAAAGTTTCTCCGCAGAGAGCCCCTTCACCGCCCTCCCCGAGCCGCTCCCATCTGCCCGCGGAAGCCCCGTCTTGCTGCTCCGTCAGCCGGAAATCCAGGAGGACTTTTCCCACTTGAGGGCTGCTGGAGAGGTGCCAAGGAGCGGCTCGAAGCGGAGCCGGGAGCCCAGCTGAGGAGAGGCTGCCTGCGCGGCGCAGGGCTGGCCGAGGAGGGAGGGGACTTGGGGAGCCCAGAAGGAGGGCTGGGCTGGGCTGGGCTGGCCACGCTGCGGACGGAGCCGGTCGGGCGGCAGACGAGCGCCTGACTTCGGCAGCGGGTGAAACCCGAGAGCTCCCCTTCCCCTCCCCGGCCGTTTCCTAGAAACCTCCTCTCGTGGGGGGTAGGGGGGTGGCACTGGCTTATTAGCATGGCTGGGAAGGGAAAGAGACGCGAAGATCGGCGGCTCCCCGGGGCTTTGCCTTCGGTTCGGTTCCCCCCTTAGGCCCCCTCCCCTGGGGGGGGGGTAGAGAGGAGGAGACTCTTCTCCCCCATAGCGGAGTGTTTTGTGTCATTGCTATAACGGAGCACAGCGTGGGAAGCCGCCTTACCTCCTCCCCCCCAAAAAAAATCCCAGGGTTTCTCTTTTCTTTCGCTTTGAACAGTTGCCCCCGACCGTCCGCTCCCCACCCCCGCTCACCTGCCCTCCTCTAATGGGATTCTTTCTCATGTTCTGTTCCTCGCAACCCATAACGAAAACCCCACCGAAGGTCTCGCAACTAGCGTGTGTGTTCTCACGAGCATTTGGGACAGAAACGCGTAGAATGCGTGTCTTTAGTGGTCTCTGCCGCTGAAGACAGGGCAGTGGACAGCGAGGAAAGGGACAGCCTTCGGGGGAGGCAGTCTGATGATGAGAAAGGTAGGCCTGGATGATGAGAAAAGTAGGGGTTGCGGCCGTTCGCCAGAGCCTGGAGTTACAGCCTTTGGGGAGGAGGCACATTAGCAAGGTGCTGAGACTAAAAGACCATCCTGCCATCTACTGTAGACGCTTTTAGTAATCTATTTTCCCCCGGTACAACGGTTGGCAGCGTTGCCTGAATATCCAGTGGTATTAAAAATCAGTTTGCGTATGCTCAGAGGCGCTCTTAATGTCTGTATCAGAACTGACCCCAAGTCGGGGTGCATCTTGGCTGGAGCAGGAGAGCTCGCATCAGCGCTCCCGCGGCTCGTTGGCGTGTGGAAGACTTGTAGCGGATCCTCTGCATGCTTCGTTTACTCAGAGGTCCATTCCAATGGATTTCAAGGGGGCTTTGCCCCCAAGGAAAGGTGCATAAGATTCGGGGCCCAAGTCTGACGTTTTAACAGCATCCTCCTCTCCAAACCTGGGCGGCTTTCCTTGGGATTCCCTGTGTGCCGATTAATCCGCCCTGGCGAATTCCCTGGATCGCGTCTCCTCTTCTCAATTGTATTTGATGAAGTTGCTCAGCAGCACGCCGGGGTCGCTCAATGGTAGCGGTAGCTCCCGATGCTCCCGATGCCCGGCAGTTTGCCTGCAGCGCCGAGGCACTGGCGGCGTTGGTGCGCCAGAGAACAAAGGGAAGGAAGGCAGAGAGGAGGGCAGGAACAGGAAAAAGCAAGAAGAAAAAAGAGGCAGACAGGTTTCTGCCTTGCTTGGCCCGCTGCCGCCCTTCACCCATGTAGTGCCCCCCCCGCCCCCCTCGCGCTAGGCTGGAAAAATTGGCTGATGCTGGAAACTGCCCCGAGACCCGCTCTTGGGCAGTGAAGGGTTAATCCAGGTGGCCGAGAAGTACCGGAATGCGAGCGACAGCCGACCTCGGGTAGAGGCGGGGCTTGGGCCGGGGGTGGTGGTGGTGGTGGTGGTGGTTTAACTGTTTCCTCCCCGAGACATTCCCCCTCCCCTAGCTTTTAGCGCCCTCTGTAGCTTCGGTGAAGATCGATTCAGAGGGCAGCTAGAGTGGAGTCCAGAAGCACCTTTCAGACCAACAAGAGCTTCAGGAGCAGAAAAGAGCAGAAGTCCAGCAGCCCCTTAAAGACTATCAAAACTTGTGGCAGGGCATCAGCACTTGATGGTCAAAGCTCCCTTCCTCAGACAGTACTAGGAATGGAGATCTTGCCGATCTACATCCCAGTCAGAAGCTGGGTAAAGAAATGCTTGTGAAGGATGTAGAGGTGCCATGCCTGTTGTAACCAACTCCATTAGGGGGGGAATGCCTGGGGGCAGAAAATTAGCATCCAAGAATCCTCTGTGTCCCTAGTCAGTGGATGGCACCTGTGGATGGCAGGTTCTGGAATTCCCTTAAAGAAAAGGGGGGGGGGAACACAGCTGGTGACTGCTTTGGGTGCAGGCACAAAACCCCAGATTAGTGGGATCTTGAATGTTGCTGCTAGGATCAGTTTTCTGTGACTCCCTCTTCTATTCCAGCGCTCAAGTCTTGAAACAGAAGTGTCTCTGACCAGGTTCAGAGGTTCTTTCTCTTTACCACCCCATTGAGCGCTACATATATAAGATCAAGGGGCACAACTTCCTGGGAAGACAGCATGGCTGCCTGGCAGGTGCTAAACCGGGACCTCTCTTACCAGAAATTAACTGCTGCTGAATTAAATTGAGTGAGATGCTCACAAAGTTGGGATGGCTTCAAGCTGACTTTCCTGCAGTTTTGCTTAGCCATGACCCAAGCACCTTTCTAGCCCTTCCTGTGCCTCTTTGCTCTTAACTAACAGCTGGTAAGCTTCCCACCCCCCACCGATTGTGCACAGGTCGTTCTTTCACTGAGTTTTCACCCACACTCAGGTGATTGGAAATTGCCCTTTAGTTCTGAAGCAGTTTGGCTGTAAAGTTTTTTTAAAAAGTCATATTAAGTAATTTAAATGCTCATGTTAAATAATTTGCCAAAGCCAGTTCTTTTAGACTTAATTTCCTGCCCCTAAGACTCCAAAATCCCACAGCATCTATATTTAGGAATGTTGGGAGGGGTGGAAATTTAAACTAAGAGAAAAAAAAACAATTTTAAGTTTGCAAGCAGTTTTGCATGAAGGCCCCCCCCCCCCGGTTGACAATGCATTCACATCTTTGGCATTCTGTTCTGCGAAGGGGTCAATGGAAGCCAAAGTGGAATCTGGCTGCAGTAAGGGACCGCTTGGGCCTTCACCGCAGTAAGGAAAACTGTGGGTTTCATTGTTGAATGCCATCCCTGGACTAGCTAGAGACACAATTGCACCATACCATGAGGCTCACAGACAGTTCCTTCCAGGAGGCAGAGGGAAAAACAGAGACCAAAAAGACAGCTGGTGTCTTATCAAAACACACACTTGGTTGATATCAGTGTTTTCCTCCCTTGTTGTACAATAGAGATGCTCAGAACTTGGACCAGGGCCAGCTTTGCCGACTGGCATCTCAAGAAATTGGAGTGAGGAGCAGACCGTCTGTGTTTACAGAGGACGTTGATTTCTTCTTTGCCAAATGAAACAAACAACAAGATCTCACCCGGTTGGCCCCCCACGGGCTGATTGTCATAGGCTGCAGAGAGCTAAGAGTTAGGCATACTTATTGGAATCGTGGGTTTCAGCGGACGGGAGTGCTGAACTCTATGGCCTGTGACTGTTTTTAGTTGGCGCAGTCTCCTCACATCCCAAGACATTTTTGTGTTATATATATCCTAGTCTTCAACATACCCATCTTGGAGGCTTGTTGTAGGTCTGTGATGTTGACAAGCAGCCAGCTGAGTATACCCAAAGATAAAAAAGCAAATGTTATGTCTCCTCTCTTAGCTGAATTCAAATGATTGAGATCCAGCCCAACTAAGCAAGGTCTTATAGGCTTAGCCATCAGCTGTTGTCCAGGGAAGGGAATTCCACTCTGAATTATTTTCTGTGCAACTTTGTTCATACTTTCCAGCATTTCCTGCAAGGATACCAGTGTGGGCTGGGAAATAAAGGAGAAGTCCGCTGCATGTAAGCTTCAGCCTCAGCTGCTGCAGTATCTCCCCCTCCCCCTCCTCCTGCTCCTCTTTGCTTCTGTTTTTATCTTTTATTTATTCAATTTCTCCGCCAAGTGGCTCACACTCTTCTCCTTCCCCCCCACAACAACCCTTTGAAGTAGGTTAGGATGAGAGTCTGACCATCCCCAGGCCACTCAGCGAGCTTCCATGACAGTGGGGATTTGAACCTGGCTCTCCTAAATCCTAATCCAACACTCTAACCATTATGCCACACATTATGCTAAACTCTCTCAAAGAAGCAGCGGTAACAGTGGTGTCAAGTTGTGCCTTCATACTTGTAGTCATGAATGGTGCTGGCAATGCTAGAAGCTGCTCCTAGGCTACCTCTAGGCTTGTGTCCTTGCTGTGACAATTGCCAAAGGATCAGTGCTGCATGAGATAAACTGGTGCCATTGGCAGGTAAGCTTGCTGACACATTTGTCATAGATGGTACACTAAAGAGGCACTCTCAGTATTATAAACAGAGCATAAAGGAAGAGAGAGTTTCTTAAGTTTATTGGTGACACCTATGAAGAGTTTTATCATTGAAAACCAGCACTTTGTGGGTGTCCATGGTTAGCAAGGGACCTTGATCCCTCGCGTCAGGCTCCTGAGTGTCTCTTCCTCCTCAGTATCCCATTTTTTCCTTGTCAAAATTGGTTGCATCTGGTCATAGGCATTCTCAGAAACTATTTGGCTTCCTGCCTGTGAGTCTAGGTACATTTCACAGAAGACATGGACACCGAATGTTGTTAATCAGTGTGAAAACCTCCAGACAGTGGAGATTCGAGATCTTGGGAGCCATGTGCTTTCAAGGGAAAGAAATTCAACAAGGTTGAGAATTTTGTCACCAGCCACTTGGGAGGCCCTGATGCCCAGGAGATTCTAACAGTGCAGTCGGTATCAAAGTTAAAACCTTCTACTGTATTCCTGTCTACGTGGAATAGAATTCACCTTTACTTTCAATCTTCCACTTGAAGATTACTTCCAATCAATTTCACATTTCGTGAGAAAGCACTGGAAAAATGGAGTGTGAATGTGTGGGTGTTTTCTGTTTTTGCACTTCTAAGGCAATACGCCAAGAAGGAACTAATGCATCTCCTCCACAGAGAGTGGGCACAAGCTGCCCCTTCCTCTGATGTTCATACACCCACTGCACATGGGTTCTTACCAGGCACACTAAACCCAAATGTACACAAGTGGGAAATGTGACTCATTCATACTTCGTTTAGTTTTTCCTTTTAATCTGAGACATGGTTTCAGGATTCATGCATGAAACGGGAAGCTCAAGGGTGCCACTTGTACTTGGGACTCAGTGGTCATTGTCACCCTCTGTACAGAAAACAGCTTCCTGATTCTTTTTTTTTTTAATTAATGGCATGTTGGCCAGTCTGAAGGACCCTTGGTGTTAAGTGTCCCACTGAGGTTTGTGATGCTGTAGTTAGCCTTGAGCTGGCAGTTCTGCCAGAAGTGTGTGAGTTAATCCTGAAATCATTTTGCTGTTCCTTTCCTACTACTTCAGCAGCAACCTATGCATGTTGAAACAAGGCCAGCACATTATACGGAGCAGCAGGTTCTGTGCGGAGTGACATCCTGAGCTGTGTTTACTCTCCTGCTAGCAGCCAAACCTGGACTGAAATGGAACATAACAATAGTAGAGCACAAGCACAGGTGATGACTGTGCAAAGACAAAAAGCAAAGCAGGACTTCTCCTGGTTAGTAACAAAGGGGGGAAGAGAAGTTTTAATTTGGCCACAGCTGGATTTCCCAGGCAAAGTAGAATTGAGTAATGCATTGCTGTGTGTGTGTCTTGGACCTGTTAGTTACCCAGATATCAGGCATCCAAATAGAACAGTGCTTTCTAGCCTCTGGAACAGTTACCAGGACTGCTTAGCTCCCTGCTGGGTCAGCTGCTTATTCAAAGCCTGCCCCAGTGGCTAGCCAGCCCCTCTCTGTGTGTCTTCATTGCCAGCTCTAGGCTGTTGAATAATGCATGTTTTTGGTTGGCAGATAAAATGAGGAGATTTGCATTTGCTTTATGATGAATTAATTAATTGGGTTTCTTCCTTGCTCCTTCACTCTGGTTGCCATTTTCAGGGAGCAAGGGCCTGGGGAAACACTTGTATGACACTGTATGTGGTTAATCCAAGCCATTAGTAATGGCTTCTGTGTCTCTGTGTAGTGTACTGGGGAGGGATGGCAGTGGCATTTAAAAATTCTTTTGGCTCCTACAGGATGTTGATTGAGCACATCTAGGGGGAAATGAAAAGATGGCCTGGAAGTGACTCCTGTAACTGTATATTGGTGGAAACGGCAAGCACCAGTCCTTTTCCACAAATCCTCTTAACTTCTGGTGGTTCTAAGAGAAGGGTGTTTAAGGTCTGGCTTACACATGCAAGCACTGCACTTGATTTCTTGACACTTGATTGTAGTATGTTATGATGACTGCTGCTGATGACTGGCTATTGAGAAAATGTTGTATTTGAGGTTATGGGTTATGCTATGCAAGTCCTGCTCCATCAGCGAGTGGCTTGTTCACATGTGCAAGTTCCCACTTAGTGCTGCTGTCCTCAGACCATGAGGAGGCCCACAAAGTTGCTGCATCTGTAATCTGGCTGGCTGAAAACTGAAGCTTGTCAAAATGATGGACCAATGATAGCCTACCATACCACAAACACATGTTGTTCAGGCTTTGCACAGGAAATCCCATCCAAAACCTGACTCAAGCCTTGTATGACTGAAGCCTTGGCTGTGCTATGCAACTTTAGCAATGCCACTGAATCCTGATCTTTGTGATGCTCTCTCTCTTTTTTTCAGGCTTACAGCCTACGGAGAATTGTCATTAACTTCTGATTCATAGCAAATTGTGCTCTTCCATTCTTGCCAGAATCCTAATCCCAATGAAGGGCTATTTTCAATATATTCTGGAGATGAAGATCTCCTGTGCAGAGATTATCAGCCAGGCTGATGGAGCAGCATAAAGGGGAAAAGCACACCATGTTCTTTGAAGTCATGGCTGAGGGTGAAGATTGAGATTCTCGTCTCCAAATCTGCAGAGTTAGTGCCCCATCTTGAGGCAGCACCCACATATGCAATGGATTTGGAAGGCCCTAGCTTTTAAAGATGCTCAGGTCTTGCCCTGTCTGTTGCAAGAGAATTTGCTAAAGCAAATCGGGAGGATGCTACAGGCCACAATAGCCAGTACCAGGGACTACTCATTTGATTCAGTGCTAGGCAGTTTCCTATATCATTTTGCAGTTCACCTTCTTAGGTATGTCCGTATCAAAGGTACTGTGGACTTCATAAAAAATCAAATTTGAGTCCAGCAGCACCTTAAAGATCCACAAGGTTTTTTGGGTATAAACGGATGAGAGTCAAAGCTCCTTTCATTGGGTACCCTCTGAAAAGATCTTCCAAAAATGTGATCAGAATTTGCCATCCTCAAAATTATTTTTTTTTGCCAAGTAAAGCCTTACTTTCTGTCATCTTGGGTAGTTGCTCATAATTCAAAACAAGGAAAAAGTCAGCATGGCACAGGGCATAAAGTGCTGGCCGAGGATAGTGGTTACAGTGTCAGGACCAGAGTCTGGGAGACTCAGGTTCAAATCCCCACTCTGCCATGGAAGCTTGTTGGGTGACCTTGGGCCAGTTACACACATTCAGCCTAACCTACCTCACAGAGTCATTGTGCAAATAAAATGGTGGAGTGACAAACAATGTCAGCTGCAGTGAGTTCCTACTGGGGAGAAAGCTGGGGCATAAATGAAGTAAATAAAAATAAGTAATCTTCTTTGGGTTCCCATTGTGGAGGAAGACAGGGTGTAAATAAATAAATTGCCAGCAGTTTTGCATCTGCAGAGTGGCAGCTGGCTGGGTAGTAGCTTATTATTATTATTATTATTATTATTATTATCATCATCATCATCATCATCATCATCATCATCATCATCATCATCATCATTATCATTATCATCATCATCATCATAGGGTGTTGTGTGTAGAATAGCCAGGAGATCCTAGGATTGTCTGGCAGCTGCAAGTTCTACCTCCTAGGATTGTGCTAGTGGCGAGCTAGACTTGTTTTTAGGGGCTGAGAACTTGTCCAGCTGGCTTCATGTGGAGGAGTGGGGAATCGAACCCGGTTCTCCAGATTAGAGTCCACCACTCTTAACCACTACAGTAAATTGGTTCTCAGTTATTGAATGGTAGTTGATAATCCTTTGTTGATAACTATGCCTTGGGTCATTCTTTTGATCAAGTACCTAGTTTGTATGTGCTGTTTCTGAGCTTGTGCTGTTTGTTGGTGGCATCCATCAGTCAGCAGCATTCCTTCATCTCTTCCCTTGCTCTCCACAGTCAGGAGCCTTTATCCCCCCCCCCCATATTTCCTTGAACGTGGGCTTTTTCATAGCTAAGGAAAAGTCAGCGAGCAATCCTAAACCATCTGCTCAGTGGTAAATCCCATGCTATTCAATAGGGTTTACTCCCAGAAAAGGATCTTTAGGATTGCAGCCTTGGTCAATTTCATTCCAAGTTCCTGGTCTCCTAGCTGTGCAGGCATCCAAACTAATGCTCTGAGTGCTGTCCCAGTGTGTTGAAAATGAAATTGGCCATGGCTTTCAGTAGCTAAAATGGCCTTGGTCAATTTCACCTTCCATACTTTGGGTGAACATTCAGTGTATTACTTTAGGTTGGAGCCCAGCTGTGAGACTAGGAAGGCTAAATGAAATTGGCTATGGCTTTCTTAGCTTCAGAACTGTGCTCTGTAGGGAAGTACAGAAACCTTGTTGTAAAGGAGATGGAGACAGCCATGGCCAAACACTGTGAGACTACACACATGCAAAGAATTTATTCTTCAGTTCCAAGCATTTTCAAATATTCACAACATCTGTACTTCTTTTCTGATATTAAAGGGTGCTTATAAGTCACTGAAACACATTTCAGTGATTAAGCCACAGAAGACTTTTACAATTGCCTGATTTTCATGCATCTGTTTTTTATATTACATTGGTATGATACATAATTGCTTCCACAAAACACACCTGTGTCCAAAATGTAACATGATAAGATATGTCTACCACTAAAGAAAATGTGGGTAAATGTTAAAGAACTTACGAATGTTCTACAAGTGTCCTCCTCTGTAGTAATGCCCTTTCCCAGTTTTAGGATGATGCTGGACACTGGAGTGACGTGGGAACGCTGCTGTAATGCATTAATGTAATGTGGGAGGCAGCCATGAGGTATCAGGCCCCATCATCTTCAAAGCCAAAGTCACTAAACAGATATGAATGTCTTTGCTGAAAGGTCTATTTATCAAGGGACAATAGTTGCATTTTCAAGTCACATGTCACAGTGAGTCAGAAATCCTTGGGCATGGTAAGGCTGTTTCTCAAAAATATGATTTGCCATTTGTCTGCTTAGTGTAATAGGCTTTCACCTCCCTTTATGTTATACATCAAAACGTTACAGCTAAGAAGAATTATGATAACTGAGGACTGTTAATTTGCTGTAAAGTTTTGAGGAGTGCCACCTGTGCAATCATTGTGCCTTTTCCATTGCCTTTCTCTTGTGGCATGAGTTAGCCTTCTTATCTGGAGTTTTATGTTTTTATTTATTTTAAGATTTATATCCCACCCTCCCCAAGGCTCAGGGTGGCTAACAGAGGGGCATACATGCCACAATTAAAACAGATAAAAACAGAATAAAACAAAACACTGAGTCAGGCATGATTTTGATGATTATTGTGACAGTAGATTGATTGGAGTGACTGGCAGGATCTGGACCCAGACCCTACTTTGCCTTAAACAGAACTGACTACAATTCTCTGTGGACCCCAGCTTCCCTTGACTACTGTATTAGCAATGTATGTTGTTAAGCCTTTTACTTTAAAACATCCCATAACTGACCACCCGTCGGTAGCAAAACAGTGTGCTAAGTTCTAGCTCAGTAAGAAAATACTTCAGAGCTCATTTTAAGAGGGGGAAGGGTGGGGCCAAGTATAAGGGAAAATAGCTATTCGTTTACAGGAGTCCCAGGGCTTGGGGTGTCTGTGTGTGTGAGTAGCTGGGCAGCAAACGAATTTCCACAATACAGTGTCATAAGAGTATATATATGAAACAGAATCATGGAGTGTGGGGACAGGATAAGAGCTTTTATTTCTTTTTAATTAACTTTATTATCAATAAACAGATACAATAACATATAAAACAATATATGTAACCATTACATTAATAACAGCAATAGTAAGAACAATGAGAAATGTTTGAGTAAAAGAATACATAATGAGAGGAAACAACTACTGTAAATAGTATAAATAACACTCTAATAAACCACTGTTATTGTAGCTCAGATTGAAGCATAATCATTTTTGGTAGATAAATATGCCAAAAAGCGAAGCCAAGTTGGAAGTAAAATTGGAATCAGTAGAGCCTGAAGTTCTAGTAAAGATAGCATCAGAAAGTTTATCCATAAGGCAAAATTCACATAGTTTCTTTATCCATTCAGAGATGGAGAGATGTGTATTATTTTTCCAAGATTTGGCTATAACATATCTGGCTGCCGCGCATTATAAAGCAATATGTTCTTTGTGTGGTGGAAGAGGAAGATTAAGTTGCCAAGCATCAAGTAGTAATGATTCTGGGTCAAAAAGCATGTTGTATGTTGTGGTATCAGAAATGTGGTGGGCTATTTCTTGCCAAAATGCATGTATATATTTGCAGTGTGGGGACAGGATAAGACCTATCTTACAAGTTTTCACTTAGGGTTGCCAGGTCCCTAGGGTGGCTGGGGGTAGGGTTGCCCCCCTCTTGGAGATCTGGGGGAAGAGCCTAGGGGAGGACAGGGACCTCAGTGGGGTACAGTGCTGTTGAGTCCACCCTCCAAAGCATCAATTTTCTCTGGAGATCCCCAGGTCCCACCTACAGGCTGGCATCCCTGTTTGCACTGGATCCTGGGAAACTGAGCCCTGGTGAAGGGCCTGGTGTTTCTGTCATGCAGGTTCTTGCATTCTCAGGAAGATGAGAAGAAACTGATCCACACTGCTTCTAGCTTCATTTATTTCAGAGAGTTCCGTTGGCCCTCTTGAATTAGTCATTTGTTTTCAAATCAAGAAAAGGAATTTGCCATTGCAAAAGTTATACTCTCAGGCTTGTGAGCCAACAGTTATGATTCAGTGTCATCACAGTCACAAGATCACACCATGCTAGACTCAGTGTTAATTAACCCAGTTGGATGATCGTGTACTGATTCTGATTGCAATTCTCCCTTGAATGAAACAGTAGGGGAAGTCTTCTCCTTTGTCACCCAGATGTTAAATAAATTGTGAAAAGATATTGACCAACAAAGAAGCCACATTGGTTACTGTGCACCTGTTTGCTTCCACATATCTCAGATGACTTATTAGAAAAACCAAAGTAAAAAATGTTCACCTGTTTCTCACCTGGCCAGTGACATTTTTTGTTCACAGGCATAACTGACAGTAAAGTGTAGATGTGGGTGATGATGTTGCACATGTACGATGGTGTGCGTATGTGTTCAAGGCAACCAAAGAGGATCCACAGTCGAGCTGAGTTGTTGAGGCATTTTTGAACTTCAAACACAAAACCAGGCAGCATTTTCCATCTTGATTCTGAAGCCTAAATGGGGGTCTGGTGACAATTGCCACCTTTTGTTGTTTTCAAAAGAGTGGAGCAAACATTTAGAATTCCAAGCAATCTCTGGGAATGTTTGTGTCTATAATTCACTGCTCATTTAAACAACTTCTATCTCCTCTGTGTGTGTACATGCATGAATGTACGCATGCAAAGATATACGCATAGTGTTATTTTTGTACATTAAAACCTAACACTGTATACCCCTGAACAACTCTCCCCTCCCCAAAATCTATGAATTTAAAATACTTCTGGCACTGTCTCTTTGGAATTTGAATATAATGATATGTTTTGGTTGTAAATGGTGGTTTTTACTACATGAAAAGCTAATGGGAATGATCTGCCTGTTCATGTAGTTTATAGATTATATGCTTTAGATCTGAGAGCGGGGTGTGGTGGGGAGATATATGTTTAGGTTGCTTTTCTGCATGGTACATTAATATGAAAAAGGTGTGAGTGAGAGGCTGCCATAAGTATCTGCTATGCCTGAATAGCAGGCTGATGAAAACAGTGTTGAGGTGAGTCGGTATTAGGGGGTTTCCTTGACATCTGTTTTCTCCCCTTCACACCGTTTGCCTCTTGACTTTCCCGCTGATGAGAAAAGGCAACTTGGCTGCAAAACACCCTGTTTATTCACAGGAACTTGATGGGATGGGATGGTTGGGTTAATCAGAACATCGTAGAAGGCAGAAGTGGAGGGGGGGGAGTGAGTTGGGTTGTCTACTCGTTTTGAATATTACATACAGCCAAACTAGATTCCCCTCCCCATCTTTTACAGGTTCCTTCTCAGGTGCTGACTTGAATGCTTGTGGTCTTTCTCTGATTTGCACAGGCTGGGTAACGTGTGGCTGAGTGTGAAAAGATCATCAAAGGATGTCTGCTTTATTACTCTTTTCCCCACCAAAAAACTTAATCTGTTCCCAGATGGTCTGTCATCAGGGTGGATTGGCCATTATGACCACTGGAACTTTTCCTAGTGGGTGGGCCAATAGCCTGTCCTCCAACCCAATAGCTTGGCCTTCCAGAGCCTGGGCAGGCAAGCCAGCTTACTTACTTACTTTATTTTATTTTATTCAATTTATACCCTGCCCTTCCCACATGGCAGGCTCAGGGTGAGTTACATTAGATTTGATAAAAATACAATATACAAAAATTAACATAATTAAAACACTAGTAAAATACCACAATAACCTTCATCTGGTGCAGTTGTCATTAAAATTAAGCCCTCACAGATTCAGTCTCTGGTATGCAGTTCTGACCCGCTGAGGGGAGGCCCAGTAAAGAGGGAAGGACATCCGTCTCCCTCCCTCCCTTCTTTCCTCCCTCCTTTTGGGGACGGTGAGCTGAGGGGTAGAGCCTTGTTCCATGGCCATCCCCCTCCCCCGTCCTGATCCAGCCCTGTCTCCCATCCAGGCACACACCTGCTTAGCTCCAGCATTATCTATGTGGCATTGTTAATATTACAAGAGCTCTTCTTTGGAGTCCTGGACTTTCTCCCCATGGGTTCAGCATGACACTTTTTCATCAGATTCCCTTTGCCAAGGTATTGACGGCTTTGAGCACCTTTTCACTTTTTATTAGCTCTCTGCTAAGTCTGATTTCTTTCCTGTGCCCGCATGCCTTCCAAGGCAGTTCGTTAGAGGCAAGAGAAAGGCAAAGAAATTAATTTTCCTTGTATGTTGCATTCAGCACTTCAGAGAAGAATAAAAAGGAGGGAATCAGGGAAAGGGTTTATTAATTTTCTGGTTCCGATTTTTACTTATTTATCTTCACAGTCCACTTGTGTGAGAGTTACAGAGGAGAATTTCCTCTGTTCAGTGAGAATTGATTTAACCCTGGGTGTTCCTGTGTGAATTCTCCTTTTGCGTTTTGGGTCTGTGATGTCTACCCTTCCTATGCAAAAGACAGAGAGTAGTGCTACCACTTGCCTCAGGCAAGAACAAATCTTGTACTGCAGTTCTTATGCAAATATACCTTCCAGACCCAAGATCTTGGGCTAAATACTGATTGTGTTCATTTTTATGCGTTCCTTTTTTAAAAGTCCATTTGTTTTGATTTTTAACCTGCACCATCCCAAGTAAAGATGGGGTTTGTGCTGCTTGATTGAGAGAGGGGAGTGATCTGCTTATCCTGAACAGGGATAAAACTGTTATTTGCAAATCAGGTGAAGAGTTTGGGGATGCTTTTGGACCCAGCTTTGTTGCCTGAGGAGCAGGGTAGCCTTGTTGCTAAAAGTGCATTCTCTCTCCATTGCATGTTGTGGGCCGGTTTTCTCCCCTTCTAGACTCAGTTGACCTGGCCATGCTAATTTGTCCTTCTGATAACTTTACAGTTGGACATCTGTAACTTGTTTCATTTGGTGCTCCTTGTGAAGACATTCCAAAAGCTTCAATGTGTATAGAAGGCAGTGGCCTTTGTGCTGAACAGATAGGGAGGGTGGAAAATGTCCCCTCTTCTTAAAACAAAGGGGATTTGACAGCTTCCCTCACTTATCAAAGCCAACAGAGATGTAGTGTTTAGAGCAGAGGTGTTGGACTCATTGCGGAGAGGCATGCGACTTCACCTTGGAACCCCAAGTCCACATGAATGTGGCTGTGGGGGCTCTCAACCTAACAGTGAGGCTGCCACTGAAGAGAAGGGATTCTGCTTGACTGCTGCAGACTAAGTTGTTCTGTCATGCTGAAGCCACGGTTGGAGTGGCTCCAGCTCACTCACCCCCTCAAGCAGCCTCCTGTTCCCTAGAATCATGGAGTTGGAAAGGACCTCCAGGGTAATCTAGTTCACCCCCCTGCGCAATGCAGGACATCCACAGCTACCTCCCCCCCACACCCCCAGCGACCCCTGCTTCATGTCCCCTCCAGGATCCCCAGCCAAACTGGCCTAGAGAAAATGTCTTCCTGACCCCACAGTGGTGATCGGCATTTACCTGGGTGTGTAAGAAAGGGCCACAGGAGCTAAGCACTGATGCAACCCTTCCTGCCCTCCCTCTCATGATCTGCCTAAATTCACTGAATCAGCATGACTGTCAGATGGCCATCTAGCCTCTGTTTGAAAACCTCCAAAGAAGGAGAGCCCACCACCTCCTGAGGAAGCTTGTTCCACTGAGGAACCACTCTAACTGTCAGGACATTCTTCCTAAAATTTCAGCCTCTTGTTTCTGGGCCAGCCTTCCGGGTCAACAGAAAACAGCTCCGCACCTCTATTGCACCAGTTGCTTGCAGGCTGGATAAGAGCCCTGGGCAGGCCTATTCTGGTTCCCGAGCCTTATGTTTGACACCCCATGTTTAGAGTGTCTGACTAGGACCTAGGAGACTCTTGTTCAAATCCCCAACATACTACAGAAGCTTGCTGGGTGACATTGGGCCAGTCATCCTGGCATGATTACAATGTTGTTGTGAGAATAAAATGGAGGACATGAGAATGCTGTGGATCTCCATTGGGAGAGAAAGGTAGCACAGACAGGGAGGGTGGAAAATTTCCCCTCCTTTACAAAAGAAAGTTTGAGAACTTTACTGAGCTAGCACAGTCAGTGTGGTGTCACGGTTAGATTGCCAGACTAGGATCTAGGAGTCCCAGGATGAAATCCCATCTCTGCCAGGGAAGCTTGCTGGGTGATCTTGGGCAACTCATAAGAACATAAGAGAAGCCAATGTTGGATCAGGCCAATGGCCCATCCAGTCTAACACTCTGTCACACAGTGGCCAGAAATACCAGGTGCCATCAGGAGGTCCAACAGTGGTTCCTGGACACTAGAAGCCCTCCCACTGTTGACCCTCCCAAGCACCAAGAATACAGTGCACCACTTGCCCAAGAGTCCCTGTCTATACCTCATGGCTAATAGCCACTGATGGACCTCTGCTCCATATGTTTATCTAATTCCCTCTTGAAGCCATCCATGCTTGTAGCCCCCACTACCTCCTGTGGCAGTGAATTCCATGTGTTAATCACTCTTTGGGTGAAGAAGTACTTCCTTTTATCCGTTCTAATCCGACCACTCAGCAATTTCATTGAGTGCCCATGAGTTCTTGTATTGTGAGAAAGGGAGAAAAGCACCTCTTTTTTCTACCTGCTCTGTCCCATGCATAATCTTATAAACCTCAATCATGTCACCTCTCAGCCGTCATTTTTCCAAGCTAAAGAGCCCCAAGCGCTTTAACCTTTCTTCATAAGGAAAGTGTTCCAACCCTTTTATCATCCTAGTTGCCCTTTTCTGCACTTTTTCCAAAGCTATAATATCCTTTTAAAGGTGTGGTGACCAGAACTGTACACAGTATTCCAAATGAGGTCGCACCATTGATTTATATAGGGGCATTATGATATTGGTTGATCTGGGAGGAGGAGAGGAGGAAATTGGATTTATACCCACCCTTCACTGCCGAAAGGCATCTCAGAGCAGCTTCAAACTCCTTTCCTTTCCCCTCCCCACAACAGACACCCTGTGAGGTAGGTGGGGCTGAGAGAACTTCTGACAGAAACTGCTCTTTTTAAGAACAGCTGTGCCAGAGCTTGTGACTGACCCAAGGTCACATCAGCAGGTGCAAGTGGAGGAGTGGGGAATCAAACTCGGTTCTCCCAGATTAGAATCTGTGCATTTAACCACTACACCAAACTGGCACCAAACTGTTTTCAGTACCCTTTCTAATAATCCCCAGCATAGCATTGGCCTTTTTTATTGCAGTCACACACTGTCTTGACATCTTCAGTGAGTTATCTACTATGACTCCAAGATCTCTCTCTTGGTCAGTCTCTGCCAATTCGGACCCCATCAACGTGTATTTATAGTTAGGATCACCTTGCACTTGGCCACATTGAACCCCATTTGCCACGTTGATGCCCACTCGCCCATCCTTGACAGATCCCTTTGGAGTGCCTCATAATACTCCCTGGTTCTCACCACCCTGAACAACTTCGTATCATCCGCAAATTTAGCCACTTCACTGCTTACTCCCAACTCCAAATCATTAATGAACAAGTTAAAAAGCATTGGACCCAGTACTGATCCCTGCGGTATCCCACTGCTTACCACCCTCCAGTGAGAAAATTTCCCATTTATACTCACTCTCTGTTTCCTATAAATTAGCCAGTTTTTGAACCACAAAAGGACTTGTCCTTTTATCTCGTGATTTTTGAGCTTACTTAGGAGCCTCTGATGAGGAACTTTATCAAAAGCTTTCTGGAAGTCAAGGTAAACAATATCTATTGGGTCCCCTTTGTCCACATGTTTGTTCACCCCCTCAAACAACACTAACAGATTAGTGAGACAAGATCTTCCCTTACAGAACCCATGCTGAGTCTGCCTCAATAGTTTTTGTTTATTGATGTGCCTACTAATTCTTTCCTTAATAACAGTTTCCACCAATTTACCCGGTATCGATGTCAGACCGACTGGCCTGTAATTTCCTGGATCTCCTTTGGAACCCTTTTTAAAGATGGGAGTGACATTAGCTACCTTCCAGTCCTCAGGAATGGAGGCAGATTTTAATGAAAGATTACATATTTTTGTCAGGAGATCCACAAGTTCACATTTGAGTTCTTTCAGAACTCTTGGATGTATGCCATCCGGGCCTGGTGATTTATCAGTTTTTAAATTGGCTATCAGTAGTAGGACCTTCTCTCTCTTCACCTCAGTCTGACTCAGGTCTTTCAACACCCCTCCCGAAATCAGTGGTTCTGGAGTGGGCAAGCACTTCTCATCTTCCATAGTGAAGATGGAGGCAAAAAATGCATTCAGCTTCTCAGCCATTTCCCTATCATCCTTTAGTACTTCTTTTACGCCTCAGTCCTCCAAGGGCCCCACTGCCTCCCTGGCTGGTTTCCTGCTTCTAATATATATGAAGAAAGTTTTATTGTTGGTTTTTATGTTTTCTGTTATATGCTCCTCATATTCCCTTTTTGCCTGCCTGATCACAGACCTGCATTTTATTTGCCACAGCCTGTGTTCCCTTTTAACAACCTCACTGAGACTAGCTTTTCACCTCTTAAAGGAATCCTTTTTACTCAAACATTCACAGCATATCTACGTCGTTGTGAGGATAAAATGGAGGAACTGGGAAGCAATGTAAGGTGCTTTGGGCCCCCATTAAGGGGAAATACTGAGTATGACATTAGTTATAAATCTAATTTTGGCTATAGTTCCCAATAAAAGATGATTCCTTTGGCTGTTAGTTCATGTGGTATTGCTGCAGCTCTTTAGGCAGGAGGTAGAACTGCTCATTCAGTGTTCAGACTTCCATTAAATACTGCAAACACTGGATCTTTTTTGGTGGTATATTGTTTTGTGGATCTTGCTTTATTATGAACTATCCAGTCACCAAAAGCCAACCCACAAGACGACATAAGACAGATTTACACATGCTTGCACTTCTCTCCATGCTTTGAAGATCAGTGACTCAATGTTGTCCCCAGTGTGGTATCATATGGGCCAAAGTGTGGAATGAAGGGTGACCAGTGACATGTTGATCATAGTCTGTTTTGTCTGTCCTGATTATCTAGTTTGAAGAATCTGAATCTAGACCTCCCAACCTTAAAAGAGACACTTTCCACTGACAATGCTGACTGTACCCAATCAGTCATCTGATTGGCTGGCATTTATGTTTGATGCTAATTGATATGTCTGTGACATTTGATCCATAGTGGCTATTTCACATATGAGAGTAATCACTATTAGTGTTTCAGTCTTCCAGTGGTAATGTCAGTAGGGTTTAGGGTTGCCATTTGCCCACCCCTGGTAGGGAAAGCTCCAGTGGCACTTACCTATCTCCTGCCAGCATTCAGTAGTGTAGCAGGGGGGAAATGGGGGTGGGGATAGTGCTCTGCAACTACATGACATTACCAATAGCTGAAGCTGGCAATGATGTTACCACAACAAGGACATTCTATGATTTGCTCAAAACTCTATGGTTTTGCAATAGAGTTTCAAATTAATCCTACAGCATCCTATGGCATGGTGATATCACTTCCACTTTCACAGCTGGCAGTGATGTTATAGGATGCCATTTGGGTAAGTCCTGTTCCTGCCAGTCTCATGTTGGTTGCCAGCCGAGGTCTCACATACTATGAGCCCAATCTTAGAGTTCTTCTGTTCTGCTCGCAAAACTACAAATATACTAGATACTCAGTAACCATAAATTTCCATATTTATGAACGTGTATGCAGAAATTCATTTATCATTTTTCTAGTGGAAGAATAAAGGGAGAAAGGAGCCTTTATCTCCAAATATCAATGATATTAATTTTTATTTCAAACAGGCAATCTTGAAATAATTAAAAGAATCTGCTAAGGTGAGTGAAAGCCCTCTCTACCTTGTTAGTCTATGGATTTAAGATGGCTTTTAACTCATAAGTCTTTTTCTAACCCTTGCTGTCCTTCCTTTCTCCCCTTATTCTCTCCTGCAGCCCCCAAGCAAGTCCCCCCTCTTTTGGACAAATGATCTATCCCTCTATTTGCGGAGATCTTTTTGTGCTAAATTACAGAGACGAGGGGGTAGGGGAAGAGAGAAGGGCAAGAGAGAAATTAAGCTGAAGTGTAGCTCTGTCAAGGGTACAGTTCCCATTCTTCTTAATCAGTAGTAAAAGGAGAAAAGGATCGTCAGAAGGCCCATTAAGGATGCAAAGAGCTCTCCACTAAAGACACTGGCAATTTTCTGCTAGAGGAAAAAGTGCACAGTCTATCTAAAGAAACAAGGCATGAAATATAGAGAGTCGAAGAACTTACCAACAGCAGGCATTATGGTCAGTGCACCAGATTTCAAGCAGGGATGCTATGAACTGTCCCCACCCAAAGCATTCTGCCTCTACCTATCATCACACAGACCTCACTCAATCCTTGCTGGGAAACCAATCATGTGACTTGCTGTTAGCATGGATAGGCTACTACATGATTATCTCAATGGACTGATTATTTCCTATTCCATTCCTTGTATCTACATTACACCCTTCCTCCAAGGAGCCCAGGGCAAGTACACATGCCCCTTCCTCTGTTACATGGTCGCCTCAGTCCTCTGGGCTTAGTGATTTTTCTCATGGTCATAGTTCCTTCAGTAATGGGTGTGCTGAACGTATTGCCACATACAATTGGCTTCTTGCCTGCTTTCTACAGGCCATGCAAGACAAACAGATGGTTGTTAGCCAAATTGCTCTATTATTTAATAAAGATGGGGAATTATAATTATTAATATGCAATTGGCTTATCTATAGGATCTGACCTGTGTATACCAGAGTTAGAATTCCCAAGCACCCAGGAACAGACACAGAAACTGGGTGGCTAAAATGATTTCTTTACTAAATATTCTCAAACATACAAACAATATTCACACAATATAGCACTAAGGAAGCAGAGGTGATTGATGGGTTATAGAGGGTGATACAACCTGTCCAGATGTGCAGAGATCCATGGATTCTGGCCTAAGAGAGTTCAGGGGTGGCCTGCCATTTTGGATCATGGCAGAAAACACATGGTCTAAGGCCATGTGTGTGCTGGGATATAGGCATTGGCAAAGAATGCAGACCGATGGGTGGCCCTGGGGGCTGGTCTCAGGTGAGAACAATAGATTACCTGGACCAGTGATGGGGTGTGTGATGCCAGTAGGGGCAGACCTTAGGTATGACCAATGAGCTTCCAGAGAGGCAGGGTCTGGATTTAACAATAGAAGCCAGGTGTTGGGTAGCTAGTTAAATGGATTATCTGATGTACTAATGGTCCTGGCCAGGTTGGGCAAAAGGTGGGAGACATCTCTGATTAGCATCAGGAAGGATTGCTAAACATTTGAATGATTGATTGGTTTATCACAGTATCTTGAGTGACAGAGCAAGAAAAACAAAGAATTCAGACAAAGAATTACTGGAGACAGAGTTAACTGCCAGATGGCCTCTAAACAGACATTTAGAAATGTAGATATACTTTACCTGGTAGAGCCCATTGTCATTCCATAAGCATAATCTCTTCTGGGTGGAGGGGGAAAACTGGAGGCTTGCTCTGAGGTCACCTTATGAAACCTGTATATAAAATCCCTTTTTGCAGACTACTCGCAGCCTGACTCTGTGGTTCAAGCTGAGAGTGCCTAGTTTTTGTGGGCTTTGGTTCAGGTTAGAAAGTAGGGCACCCCTGTTTTGGAGCTACCCAAGAGTAAAAGACAGTGCCTCTGGCAACACGGTGGCCACCAGAAGAAGAGAAGCCCATCTTGCCATTCACACACATGGTGGTCCAGTGACTCAAATGCCCATCATGTAGTATTTTTCAGAAGGCTTCCAGCTCTGAAAATTATCTTTCCCCTCTCACATCCACAGCTGCTAGACAACTACTGTGTGAATTCTGCTGCTAGCTGCAAAATAACTTATTTCACATAGTAAAGGAATATGGTGGAGGACTCTGCAGATCACTGTTCTCATGGTGGTTGGTACAGAGACAGACAGTCTGCATGGGATGTAGATTTCAGACTATATTTTTACTGCCTCCTGAGGTTTGTTTGTTTTTTCATCTCTCTGTTAAGAGTGCATGTGTGATATAGGATCCCTCTAGTACTCTCGCATTTGGAGAAGTCTAAAATTTCTGTCTATATTGTATGGATGAATTTTGCTGCTTTTAAGATTTCTGGCTTGCTGGAATCTAGGCTTTCTTCTTTGAGATACATGCAAGCTCACCTTCAGCGTGACCTACTTTTCTATAGATTTTCTATCCCCCTCTTTTTCCCCCCCTGGGATCTCACTATCCCATTGATTCTCACTGTTCCGCCAGGTTTCTAATATGCTCACTAGAAAGCATTCTCTTTTCGTACTGAGGACTCTAATTCACCCATTGGCTGCGAGGCTTCTAGTAATTGCTCATAAATACCTACATATTTCCCCCCTGCTATAAATGTGTAGTGGGATGTACTTAAAATATTTGTACCCTCCTTCTCCACATAAATATCTACAAGGCAGCTAATAATAAATAGGAATAAAATATCCACCACATTTTTTTAAAAAAAAACAGTAATGCACACAGGGTAAGGGAAGCAGCAATTAAAATAATATTTTAAAACCTAAAAGCAATACAATATAAAAATTAAGAAAAAATCCTGGTAACATAGAAATGAGACGGCTAAAAGCTTCACTAGCAGGGGGTTCTAAAAAGCATGAGATAAAAGATGCCCAACACTCAAACATACCTCTGCGGAGAGACTAGGTGCCATTATTGAAAAGGCCCTGTCACTGGTAAGCCCAGGTCTCGGGGGGGTGATCAAATCACATAGTTTGCAGTTTCTGGCATTTCCAGGTAATGGATCTCAAGTTGGGAAAATATATATATTTTTCTGCCTGAGACCATCGAAAGCCACAGTCAGTCAGAGCAGCCAAATTCAAGACAGACCTGTGTGCCCCAGGGTTAGGCAGAATCATATGTTCATATTGTATTTGACTATGTGACATTTGAGGTCAACTGATGTGACCAAGAAACATCTGAACAAGCAAGAGAGTCTCAAGGAGTGGTTAGAAGGGAAAAATAAAATTCACGAAGAAGAGCAGGTGGGATGAAGCGAGAACTTTATAAATTTTAACTTCTTTCCTCTGCACTTTCTGTCTCTCTGTGTGTACATGCCATGCTTGGCTGAATACAATATATCCTCTAGGTGCCTTGGCTTAGTTCAAAAGCAGTGGTGTCTGCTTCTCATATGTCCCCTGGGAGCTAGGAACAAGAGCAGTGTGTGTCCACAGGGGAGTTCAATTCAGACACAGGAAACAGCTAGAGGCTGTTGAGTGTAATTATGGAGTGGATCTCCCAGAGGGTCCTGAGCTCAGATGAAACATCAATTTCTTGGTGAGTACTCTGTTTCTTCCTTACCCCATTCTTCTCATTGTCTTACAATCACTGTTGCTGGATAGTTGGCTAACAGTCAGCCTGTCCTGCCTTCCAGCTAGACTAGCCGTCTCTCTGTTTGCTTTCCTAGATACCTTTCAGATAGGGTTGCTAGAGCTGGGTTAGGAAACATCCGGAGATTTTGGGAGTGGGGCCTGGGTTTGGGGAGGGGGGAGACCTCAGCAGGGAACAATGCCACAGAGTCCACCCTCTAAAGCAGACATTTTTCCCAGGGGAACTGATCTTGCTTGTCTGGAGATCAATTGTAATAGCGGGAGATTTCCAGGTGCCACCTGGAAGCGGGCAGCCCTGCCTTCAGATAATCTCCCCCACTTTTTTTTCCTCATTCAAGAGAACATTTGCATGTACTTGCATGTGGATGGTATTGGTGATGTTCATAAAAGCCACAGAAAGAATATGGAGAAAGGAAAAGAGGTTGGTGCCTCTAGAGTGGGATAAGAAGGAGATTTAGCCTCAAAGTGAGTACTACTGAAATGTAGTTTAGGATTAGAATGTTGGCATAAGACTTTGCCCTCTAAAGCCAGGGACACCCAATTTGTCACCTGACATAGCTGGTTTAACAATCCCATGTATGTTTACTCAGAAGGGAGTGTATTCAGTGGCATTTACTGGACTTGCACTCACGGGACATTTTCTGTGCATGAGGTTTAAATTGCCTTTGAGCCTATTTATGGGAATGTGTGATTGTTGTTGATGAAGAAGGGAGGAATTTGCCATTTGTATGTATATTGTGGCCAATGCAGGTTGTGTGTTTGCAGTGCAAAACCAATTTGAGCAGAACCTATTTTAATTTCTCTGCCAGGATACATATTTTGTATTTTCTTTGCTGCAGCAGCCACAATAATAGAAATAGGGGTAGCAGGACTGGCTCTCATCGGGAATTGGTGATGTACCCTTAGTACTTTTATTACTGTGGCTAACAAGCAATAAACAGATGTCAAGGATCATCTTGTGGCTCAGTTAAAGGGTAGTTTTGTTGTGCTTCACATTACATCTCAGTAAAGATATTTAACAGAGTACAAACCAGGTTTTTGTGTCTTCTCCCCCCCCCTTTAAGCAGCAAGATCTGAGTCAATTCAACAAGCCGGATTTCTTTGATGTTCCAGCACGATGCACTTTGACTGTGGTGGGGAAGTTGCTCAAAATTCAGAGCAAGAGCTTCAACGTAAAATCATTTAAAAACATAACCGCCTAATGTACATGCTCACTGTTCTTCCAGAATCTGATCTGAGACAGCAGTGGATTTTGAAAAAAAATCTAAAATGGTATGCTATGTAGGGATGGCAGGTCCCGCCGAGCGACTGATGGGGGATGAGGGGTAGGGTTGCCAGATCCAGGTTGGGAAACTCCTGGAGATTTGGGAATGGAGACTGGGGAGGACAGGGACCTCAATGGGGTGCAATGCCATAGCGTTCATCCTCCAAACCATCCATTGTCTCCAAGACACTTGATTTATCTGGAGATGAGCTGTAATTAAGAACATAAGAACATAAGAGAAGCCAATGTTGAATCAGGCCAATGGCCCATCTAGTTCAACACTCTGTCACACAGCGGCCAAAATATACCAGGTGCCATCAGGAGGTCCAGCAGTGGAGCCAGGGCACCAGAAGCCCTCCCACTGCTGCCCCCTCCAGCACCAAGAATAGAGTGCATCACCTGCCCCAGACTGAGAGTTCCCATCTATACCCTGTGGCTAATAGCCACTGATGGACTTCTGCTCCATATGTTTATCTAATTCCCTCTTGAAACTGTCCATGCTTGCAGCTGCCACCACCTCCTGTGGCAGTGCATTCCATATGTTAATCACTCTTTGGGTGAAGAAGTATTTCCTTTTATCTGTTCTAACCCGACTGCTCAGCAATTTCATGGAGTGCCCACGAGTTCTTGTATTGTGAGAAAGGGAGAAAAGTACTTCTTTCTCAACCTGCTCAATCCCATTCATAATCTTATAAACCTCAATCATGTCACCCCTCAGCCGTCGTTTCTTCAAGCTAAAGAGCCCCAAGCATTTTAACCTTTCTTCATAGGGAAGGTGTTCCAACCCTTTTATCATTCTAGTTGCCCTTCTCTGTACTTTTTCCAATGCTATAATATCCTTTTTGAGATGTGGCGACCAGAACTGTACACAGTATTCCAAATGAGATCGCACCAATGATTTATACAGGGGCATGATGATACTGGCTGATTTGTTTTCAATTCCCTTCCTAATAATCCCCAGCATAGCATTGGCCTTCTTTATTGCAGCTACACACTGTCTAGACATTTTCATTGAGTTATCCACTACGACTCCAAGATCTCTCTCTTGGTCTGTCTCTGCCAGTTCAGACCCCATCAACGTGTATTTATATTTAGGATTTTTGGCTCCAATGTGCATCATTTTGCACTTGGCCACATTGAACCCCATTTGCCACGTTGACGCCCACTCACCCATCCTCAACAGATCCCTTTGGAGTGCCTCACACTCCTCCCTGGTTTTCACCACCCTGAACAACTTTGTGTCATCTGCAAATTTAGCCACTTCACTGCTTACTCCCAAATTCCAAATCATTAATGAACAAGTTAAAAAGCATTGGACCCAGTACTGATCCCTGCGGTATCCCACTGCTTACCACCCTCCAGTGAGAAAGTTTCCCATTTATACTCACTCTCTGTTTCCTATATATAAGCCAGTTTTTGAACTACAAGAGGACTTGTCCTTTTATCCCATGATTATTGAGCTTACTTAGGAGCCTTTGATGAGGAACTTTATCAAAAGCTTTCTAGAAGTCAAGGTAAACAATATCTATTGGGTCCCCTTTGTCCACATGTTTGTTCACTCCCTCAAACAACACTAACAGATTAGTGAGACAAGATCTTCCCTTACAGAACCCATGCTGAGTCTGCCTCAATAGTTTTTGTTTATTGATGTGCCTACTAATTCTCTCCTTAATAACAGTTTCCACCAACTTACCCGGTATCGATGTCAGACTGACTGGCCTGTAATTTCCTGGATCTCCTTTGGAACCCATTTTAACGATGGGAGTGACATTAGCTACCTTCCAGTCCTCAGGAATGGAGGCAGATTTTAATGAAAAATTACATATTTTTGTCAGAAGATCCACAAGTTAACATTTGAGTTCTTTCAGAACTCTCGGATGAATGCCATCCGGGCCTGGTGATTTATCAGTTTTTAAATTGTCCATCAGTCGGAGGACTTCCTCTATTGTCACCACAATCTGATTCAGGTCTTTCAAACCCCCTCCCGAAATCGGTGCTTCTGGAGTGGGCAAACACTTCTCCTCTTCCACAGTGAAGACAGAGGCAAAAAATGCATTCAGCTTCTCAGCCATTTCCCTATCATCCTTCACTACTCCTTTTACCCCTTGGTCATCCAAGGGCCCCATTGCCTCCCTGGCTGGCTTCCTACTTCTAATGTATTTGAAGAAAGTTTTATTGTTGGTCTTTATGTTTTTTGCAATATGCTCCTCATATTCCCTTTTTGCTTGCCTGATCACAGACTTGCATTTTATTTGCCATCGTCTCTGTTCCCTTTTATCAACCTCACTAAGACTAGCTTTCCACCGCTTAAAGGAATCCTTCTTACCTTTTACAGCTTCCATTACTTTATTTGTTAACCATGCAGGCTTTTTTCTATACCTATTTGTACCTTTCCTAACCTGCAGTATATATTTTTTCTGAGCTTCTAGGATTGTCTTTTTAAATAGTCTCCAAGCTTCCCCAATGGTTTTGACCTTCTCCACTCTTCCTTTCAATTTCTTCCTCACATGTCCCCTCATACCAGAGAAGTTACCCCTTTTAAAGTTAAAAGTGGTTGCATCAGTCTTTTTGGGCAACTCCCTATCTGTACAAATGTTAAACTCAATGACATTATGGTCACTGTTCCCAAGTGGTGCAATCACTTTTACATCTCTCACCAGGTCTTGGGTGTTACTTAGGACCAAATCCAGGATCACCTCTCCCCTGGTAGGATCTGTGACCATCTGTTCCACAGCATAGTCATTGAGAGTGTCTAAGAACGCAATCTCTTTTTCCCGACTAGAACTCATATTGACCCAATCAATGTGTGGGTGGTTAGAGTCGCCTATTATAACACAGTTATTTCGTCTAGCTGCTATCTTTAATTCATTCATCATTTTATAATCCTCCTCTATCTTTTGATCTGGTGGGCGATAACAAACTCCCACTGTTAAGCTTCCTTTTGGACCCACTATTTCAACCCATAGCATTTCCAGAAGCGAATCCAATTCTCTTAATCTTACTGGACGGTATACCCTCTCTGACATAGAGAGCCACCCCACCTCCAACCCTTCCCCCCCTATCCTTCCAATATAATAACCAGGAATCACCGTATCCCACTGATTTTCCTCATCCCACCAAGTTTCTGAAATACCCACAATGTCTATTTCCCCTCCCAACACCAAGCATTCCAACTCCCCGATTTTACCTCGGAGACTTCTAGCATTTGTGTATAAACACTTATAGTTTCCCATGTTTATTAAGCCCACAGCTTTCCTCTTGCTGCCTCGAGACCTTGCCAGGCAGTTCCTATCATTAGCCACAGTCTCAGTGGACAATTGTAATCCATTTCCTTGTACAAAAGTAATAGCTACCCCTTCATCTCTTTGAGATGAGCCATCCCGAACCAGAGACTTTTCATCTCCTGTCGGCTTTCCCCCATTATTCAGTTTAAAAACTGCTCTGCCACCTTTTTGATTTTGAGCGCCAGCAGCCTGGTTCCTTCTCGGGACAAGTGGAGACCGTCCCTTTTGTACAGCTCCCTCTTGTCCCAAAAAGCATCCCAGTGCCTAACAAACTTGAACCCTTCCCCCCTACACCACCATCTCATCCACGCATTGAGACTCCTGATCTGTGCCTGTCTCTCTGGCCCTGCGCGTGGAACAGGTAGCACTTCTGAGAAGGCTACCTTGGAGGTCCTGGCCTTGAGTTTCCTGCCCTAAATTTCTCCTCCAGGACCTCACGACTGCATTTCCCCACATTGTTGGTGCCGACGTGCACCATGACCACTGGCTCCTCCCCAGCACTATCTACCAGTCTATCTAAAACACGCGTAATGTCTGCTACCTTCGCACCAGGCAGGCAAGTCACCATACGGTCAGTATGAGGGTTCGCCACCCAGCTATCTACCTGCCTAAGGATCGAATCACCAACTACCAAGAGCCCCCCTCCCACCCTTCCCAGGGACGGTTCCTTGGTACGAAAGGATACCCGTTCACCAGCTGAAGAAGAGGTCCCTTCTGAGGGCACATTCCCCTTATCCTCAGCATGGTGCCCCGTTTCCCCTTGACCCTCATGCTCCCTGGCAGCAGCCGGGCTGCCAGATCCAGAGTGGGACATATCTAACAAGTCCCCGAGAGTCTTCTCCGTGCACCTAACTGACTGTCTCTGCTTCTCCAGGTCAGCCACCTTGGCCTCAAGGGAGCAAACTCGCTCCCTGAGAACCAGGAGCTCCTTGCACCAAGCACACACCCAAGACTTCTGACCAATGGGCAGATAGTCATACATGTGACACTCCATGCAAAACACTGGATAGCCCCCAACCCCCTGCTGGCATTCTGGCTTCATAATTGTTTTTAAACAAATACTTTTCTATAACCCCCCTTTTAAAACACTTTGTATTTATATGGCTCCTGTTGTAGAAGTCTACTTACCTTACTGGGAACCCAAGGAGCCAAGGTCCTGGCTTTCTGGTTCTTCCTGGGCTTCTTACAGAGCCCCTAGGCTGAGAGTCCCTAGGCTGAGAGCCACAGGCCAAGAGCCTCTCCCTTTTGCTCTCACCCTTCGGCTCGTGCCAGAGGCTCTAGGGGATCCCCAGGACCCACCTGGACATTGACATCCCTAGGGCTCCATTCTTCTGCGACCCATATTCACACTTCATGGGCTACCTGCACACGTGGCTGATTTAAATGCTACTCTTCACAGTAGCCACCAGTCTGCACCTCTAGAGTAATCATAATTATCATATGGCAGTGGATGTATTATTGCCAGAAGATCTGAAGATCTGGCAGCCTGAAACCTTAGCTTTTTTGTGGTGATCTAGGTTTGTTTTGGGGGCTGAGAGAACTGTGACTAACCCAAGGACTAGGGTTGCCAGCCCCCAGATGGTAGCAAGGGATCCCCTGATTTCATGGGCTCCAGTCCACCGCTGTCCAGTTGGCCAGTGGGGGAAGCCCTGCCCTCAACAGCCACAGCTGGGTGTGACATCCCTGGCATGATGATGTCCATGGAAGTACCTTCACCATGCCGGGGATGTCACACAATGACATTCTGGTATTTTGGGCAAAACTCTATGGTAACCATAGACTTTTGCCTAAAATACCAGCGTGCTGCCGTGCAACGTCTTCAGCATGATGATGTCACTTCCATGTGACATTATCATGTTGAAGACATTGTGTGTCATGACATCACCCCGCCCCCCACTCCCCAAAAGCTCCCTCGCACCCCCCACCAGCAGAAGAAAAGGACCCAGCAACCCTACCAAGGTCACCCAGCTGGCTACATGTAAAGAAGTGGGGGATCAATCCTGGTTCTCCAGATTAGGGCCCACCACTCTTAACCACTGCACTACACCAAACTGGCTCTCACCTCTAGGGTAATGTCTGGATTAAACCAAGGAGTTAATTGTACAAGATAGTGCTACACTATATGTATGCCTGCGTACTGGTGTTGCCCCTAGGTGGTACTGAATGCTCTCCCATGTTAATGTACTTTCAACATCGAGAGACTAAACTATTTTCCCCTTTCAAATCTGTTCTTTTACATGGCCTAGTTTTTTATAAGTGGTTCACAAATAACACATGATTATTGTTATTGTTGTGAGGCTGCCTATTTTTGGTCCCCCCCTTTTTTTTTTTTTGCAAAATGGTCTTGAAAATCCCCTATCTGGGATCCTTGATCATTTATTTAAAATGCAGTGTTGTTATTGGAAGGCTTGTGTTTTTGTTTGCAATTTGAACCTTAGCTAGGTCAGCAGAAAGAAAGGGAAGCGGGGAATTTTGTTTGCTGCCTGTCTGTGGTCGAATTCCATGCATCAGGGGTTCACTCAGGCCTATCGGTTGTGGAAATGACAGCCCCTCCGCTAAGCAATTCATTCTGCTGAGCCAAGCGATGCACATTCTGTTTTGTTTGCAGTGAGGGATGCTATTTCCAAGCATCAGTGGAAAAGAGGAAATGACAAACATTGTGGGCGGATAGAGAGTGGAGAGGCGCAGGTTAGTTTGTCTTAACACACACCCATCGAACTTTTTAGCTGTGATAGGTTACAGATTCTCCTCCCTGACCCCATTCTCTCATGCCAGTTGTGGATTGTGTATCCTCAAATGTTACTGGGGCTGTTTTCAAACTAGAAAGATTCTCGGAAAAGGCTGTAGCAGTTAGCAGGCTCTTTGCCTGTTGGTTCATTTCCACCATCATTTTTTTGGGGGGGGAAGAAGAATGAGTTAAATTCTGAATTTCAGACAGATAGCTGTGTTCAGAGCAAAACCGCCAAGAGTCTGATGGAAAAAACAAACACTGTCTTGGGGGCTTTCCTGGGCTGGAATCCATTTTGTCATATGCATGAGTTGGTATATGTACTTGTCCAGAAAGGATTCCATTTCTAACCCACCAAAGCATATACCATGATAAATTAGTTGTTATTGCCATAATAAAATTCTGGGTTCAAGCCCCTGGGGAGACCCTTGTGACATAATGTATGTAAAATCTGAAAACAGTGCTCTAAAATATTTTGGATTGTGTACGCAGTTCTTTGTGTACATGTGTGTGAGTGAATGAGAGAGAGGGGGGGAGAGAGGGAGAGAGAGAGAAGTAGAGTAACTTTGACTGACAGAGAGAGAAAGAAAGTTAAAGTACTGAGTTCAGACATAGTGATCAGCTCATGCTTTATTAGATAGGGAAACTAAAAAGACAAACTAGCGAGGTCCGAGCCTTGCTTATATCTCTGTAGTACCCCACACCCAACACACACCCCAATGCCAGTGATAGGCTATTTATAGTGGAGGAGTCCATCAGAGGTTTACTCTAGGATCTGGGCAATCCTATTGGTCCGCCCTAGGATCCGATCTGGCTATTGTTCACACACCCGAAGGTGTGCTTGACCGCATGGTCTCGCTAGCGCTGATGAGTTCGTATCAGTACACAACAGAAAGAGAGAGAGACAGTGGGGTGAAGTGTTCAGGCTAGACAACAGGATGTGACTGAGGGTACTGGAGAGGCTAACAGTGTATTCTGTACCACATGCCCAAGTACCAGGTCACAGGCATATATAACCAGGCTCACAGGCACACCTACATCGGGAAACTCATCTTTAAAAGCACTTGCTTGCCAATGCTGTGAGGGAATGCTGCGAGGGGGAGAGTTTCCCTCCCATCCTGCGTTCACCAGTTGAAAAGGAGGCAGGATGGGAGGGGTTTTACCCCTTTTCTCTAACTGCACATGCCCTAGGAAGAACATGTGGAGCCAGAGAAAAATAGTTTCAGGGATAACACTCACTCTAGTCAGTCTTTGTTACCCAAAAGTGGGTTTTAAATAAGTGAAGATCCAGACTGTTTGTGGGAATTGAAGGAAGCAGAAAGACAAGAGATCCGAGAAGTCCTAAGAGGGAAAATGATTACAGATATAAAGAAGTGGGATGCAAAAATAAGAGGGAGGGAGGGAGGGAGGGAGGGAGGGAGGGAGGGAGGGAGGGAGGGAGGGAAGGGCTCTGTAGGTCACCACCCCATTCTCAGGGGTGATCATTAGCCAGACAGAGTATATGCTATTCATCATCATTCAATCAATCATCTGTTAATACTTAAAATCTGGAGACTGGAGCCATCAACAAACAAGACACATCTTTATACAAACCTGAGATGAGCCCCAGGTTTATCTATTACTAGTCTTCAAGACTTGTCAGTCAGTAAAAGTCAGGGCGGCAGGGCCCTTTCCAGGTCTCTTTTGGCCTGTGAGGGAGGTACCAATCTCAGCAGCAACCACTGCCCGGCCTGGCTGCTCACCATTGTTCAACAGCAACCACTTCGAGAGAGCCACTTTCTTGAAGTGGTAGTGGTTATGCTGTAGTGGTTAGAGTTTCAGGAGAATGCTGCTCAAATCCCCACTCTAGTCTCCCAAGTCCTGAGTAGGAAATTGTCAGAAACTGGCACAACCTTACATATGAGTACTGGTACTTAAAAAAAAGGGGGGGTGGAGATCCAACCCATAATTTTAATGAATGTAAAAAAATTAAAAGATCCAAAATGCAACAGTGCTGTATGTTTTCTTCTGGCCTTAGATTCACTGTGTCAATTGGCATGTGGTAATGGCAACACCCTGCTTCACAGAACTGTTCGAAATATGAAGATTTAGAGCTCAGCATAATGAATGTGCTATGCAAGTCCTCCTAAATTAATTGCAACATATTTCTTACCTGTTAGCTATGTATTGTAATCTAAATAGGAAGGGGGTATCTTGGAATCCTGCTTGAGAGTCATACGGCCATTCTGGAAAAAATATGATGATAGGAAAGGATATCTTCATGCTAAGTTATTCCAGATAATGACAAATGTATCTGGACAGAACATTCATAGATAATTTTGATCCACTTTTTTGCAATGTTTGCCTAGTGCATTAAAGAGAGGTGAAACTGTGTTGAATCTAATCTCAATTGGTTTCCTGGGAGTGGGAAGTCGAAGCAAGTTATGTAGACTGAGAACACATCACAGACTAATTTCACGGTTCTTTGTATCACTATGAAATTCTTTCCTCTGTGGTTTAAATCCTATGCTTTTACTTTGCATGTGTGTTATGGTTCCAAACGCATTGCCGCTCTCAGAACTCCTATCGAGCATCTGTTTGTACTCACAAATGAGAATAGAGAAGCACATTTCACATTGGCACCACATTCTGTGTAGCTTGGTCTAGGTCTCCGTACCTGTGTGAAAAGGTATTCTTGGAGTTCCACGCTGGTACAGTCAGAAATAAGTGGATGTAGGTCTAATAGATACAGATGGCTTTTTACTTGTACCAATTCTCATCTTTCTGCCTAGAATAACCTCTTTCTTTTGGCTACTGTGTGCTTAGGGAAGAACATTGGAGCACCCAGGGCAAAACCACCACATCTTCTGTGGTACAGAGAAATAAGCCAGTGTGAGGTAGTGGTTAGGTTACTGGACTAGGACTGAGGAGGCCCAGATTCAAATTCCACTGCAGCCATGAAGTCTGCAGGATAACCTTGGACCAGTCACTCTTTCAGCCAAATTTGCCTTACTGAGTTGTTCGTGAGGATAAAATGAAGGCAAAGAGAGGTGCTGACCTCTGTGGAAGAATGGTGGGATACAATTGATTAAAAATGGAAAATAAAAAGCTTTTGACACAAATTATGGTACATTTTGTACATGTTGTGCTGAAATTGTTCCTTCAGCTTCTTTGCTTTGAATTTTACAGCAGATAGGAGAAATCCATTTTGTCCGTCATACGGCTGTTGCAACACACATTTGATTGGACATCTTTAAAGTGGATATTCATCAACACCATGATTTTATCCAGCAGCTTCATTTAATCAGTGGTGGTCTTCTTGGACGTTATTTTCCTTCCAACAAGCTGGATGTATTTTGTTCATCCCTTGATAGTTTATCATCCAAGATAAGCCTGGGTTGTCTGCAAGCTGCATTCTCATCAAGCTGGCTCAGATAGACTCAAATTTTGTTCAGATAGCATCTTGTTTGACTCTTCCTCCCTCCCCCTCATCACATTAAATCTTCTGTGCTGGGGCTTTGGGATGCTCAGCTTTACCCGTTTGGCAAGAGTGGCTGATTAACAAAGACTCCGGCTTTTACCCGTCATTGACTCCATTAACCAGGACAGACCTTTCAGTGATTACACTCCACCTGCCTTAAGATGGGGCTCTCAGGGGACTTTTGTCTCAGTGGGGAAGCAGTGATTGGGTTGCTCCTTCACCATGTTAATCTTTCTAGGTGATCACTCCAGATTCAAGCCAGGGTAAAAAAGAATTTAACTCAAGCCTTGAAAACAGTATTACTGACTTTCTCCTTCTGACTCAGAGTATAATTTCATGGTGATGGAGTTGATAAAAAGAGACTTGCATGCGTTTTTCCCCTGATAGTCTAAGGTCTGTTTTTTTCTGTCTGTTTTATGGAGCTCTGTAACTCCCCCCCCCCCAAAAAAAAAACCCATAACTTCTCCTTCCTGTCTACTTTTACTGTTCGGTGAAACTTGTATCCTGGTACTCCTTTAATTCTGGGAACTTGGAAAATCCACCTTGCCCTTATACTAGGAGCAGGAACCATTCCTTTGTGCAAATGCATATACTGAAAAACTGGGGTGACAATTTTAGAGGGACAGCCATGTTATGCTGTTGCAGTAAGAATAAAGAGGAGTCTTGTGGCATTTTTTTGTAGTGTAATTTTTATTGTAATGTAAGCTTCCATGGACTAGAAACCACTTTATACCCTGGATGATGACTTCACGTGTGCCTGTCAAAGTGGGCTCAATCTAATAAATAGCACCAGGAAGAGCCCTAATCTATAGCCACACACTTACACACATTGTGTTAGGGGTGCCAACCTCTAGCTGGTGGCTGGAGATCTCCTGCTGTTACAACTGATCTTTAGGTAACAGAGATCAGTTCACTTGAAGAAAATGGCTACTCTGGAAGTTGGACTCTATGGCATTATGCCCAAAACCCCACCCTCCTCAGTCTCCACCCCCAAAATCTCCAGGTATTTCCCATCCCAGAGCTGGCAACCCTACATTGTATCCTGATGGAGATACAATCTCATAAAACAGGACTGGTTCTAGGTTTTGGTGCGCCCTGGGCAGCCCCCCTCCTATTCCTATCACGAGAACCCCCACATACATACCCACCCCACCTGCCTGTGCATCATTCCCCTGCCTGCTCATGACCCCACCCAAAGCCTCCTGCCTGCCCTTTCCTCAATCGCACTGGGAGGGGTGTGCATCTGGAAGTGCCAGTGCTGTGACCATCCCCATCCTTACACCCTGACAGTGCTAAATAGCCCAGGTAGTTAGGAACACAGGAGTTGGACAGCTTGCAAGCAAGTGCATAAGGGAAGAGCACACCAGGCTGGCGGCAGAGGAGAAATGCAGGCAGTATGCCCCATCAGATGCCCCACCTCAGGGTACGTTGACATTGGCTCCGACATAGGATCACATAGGTCCCCATCATTGTGTGTGCTTTGGCCCTTAAAAGTAGATTCCCCAGTCTATTTATGTAGCTTAGCTCACTGCTAAACCATTCATGTAACTGAAGTTCCCCTCCCCTGAACTGTTGTTTAAATCCCCCTTTCTTGTAATTAAAACATGATGTTTCTTGTCCCCTTCATGGAAGATATGGAGAGCAGGCATCCTAAATATTTTTAAGTGGGCAGAAATGATGTTAGCAACCTAGCAGAGTGGATGGAGTTGCTCTTTGGGGAAGCATTTGCTTCTCATCCATGATTCCAAAGGGACCGAGCAATATTCAAAACTCAGACACGGCAGATTAAATCCTCTTTCAGCATGGAGTTCTAGGCAAGGTCTGCAGATCTAGTACAAGAGAAGAATGCTGTGCAGGCTGGTAGCAACCCGGTTATTCTTGCCTGAAGGACATCAGTCTCACATGAACAAGCACCAAGGTTCTTCCAGTGTCATTGACTATGCTGCGGGCTGCCATTTTTCGATGTGTCTTGAAAATGGGTAGTTGGTTGCTATTGCAATTTCTTCCAATGCATCCTGAGTTACTGGTAGGATGGAAAGGTTCATTTCAACACACTCTGAAAGAGGTAAACCTGGATTTGCCATCAGTTGTATGCTTGAGAGGGTGCTTCAGTCAGCCATGATTTCCTGATGACTCTACCCTTCTGGAGCATGTATTTACAAAACACACTTTGGTCATATTCAGCGTTACACAGTGTATACATTTCAACCACCTAAATTGCCATGTATAAAGCGGTTCTTACAGCAGAACTAAGCTGTTCTGGGAGCAGTCTTAGGTAGGTCTACTCAGAAGTAAGTCCCATATTATTCAGTGGGGCTCATTCAGTTCTTAGAATTGAAATCTCTACCAGCCTCTTTTTTCTATACTGGCACCTTTATGAGTATGAATACTTCCCTTTTCCTTTTCATATGCGTGGGCAGAATTTTCATCCAGTGTCCATGGATTCTGTTGCATTCTCAGACTGGCGTAAATTAGCTCATTTTGCTTCACCTGGAATGAGAATGAGAATCCGGTCTAGCAATGCTGGTTTAATTTTCTTGCCCACAGGTGCCTTTAATAATAATGAAAAAGATGAGAACAAAATATAGATGCTAAAATGGGTAACAGATTGTGTATGATATCATTTCTTTTCCTGGTCCATCCGGTGTCTTAGCCTGTCCAGGACAGGATGCAGAGGAAGCTGTGAGTTGGAAAACAATTGATTTGGTACATTTTTAATGCTCCACAAACTTGTGAAGAAGCTCTTAATATGCAAAACAATTTTCGAACCACACTGTGCAAAAGAGAGGTGGGTGGCTCCCTTGGAGAGCTCAGCAAGTGCCACATTTCTGGATGAGGCCACAAACAAATGGGGAATCTTTGATCACATTAATTTGATTGAATGAGTCATTTTACAGGCAACTAAACTGTAAGTGTATTTCACACAGCTTGATCTTGCTTTCTCTTGCTAAACAGGAAAGGCAGCGCAATGCTGGAAAACTCTGTCAATGTTACAAACAGGACTCGCTCAAAATGTGGACGGTGGATAGAGGGGAGGTGGGTATTTCTGGGCCCACTGGAAGCATGGGGTTGCATCCCTTGATCTGTTGGTGGAAGGCACTAATTATCATAGATCTTTTCTGTATTCCCCTCCCTCTCCAGCAGTCCCTTGTGTCCTTGAGAAAGTTTATTTGGTGTTGTTGGCCTGTGTGGACTAATAGCCATGCAGGTCTGGAGGCTGCAGTGGGGAGGGGGAAGGGGACTAGATCTCCTTTTCTGCCTCTTCTCTTAGGATAGCTGCATTGCTGGAAGAAGAAGCAGTTTCACCCCTTCCCCTCCTCAGTGCAAACTCCCCACTCCATGTGGGTCCCATGATCCTGGGAGTAAATCTTATCAGAACTGGGAAGGACTGCTGGGGCAGTGAGGAGAATGTGTGAAAGATCCAACCTATGATATTTTGAATGAAACTGAATTTCTGGTTAGAAGAAGAAAAAGAAAAGATATTGGATTTATACCCCGCCTGTCACTCGGAGTCTCAGAGTGGCTTACAAACTCCTTTCCTTCCCTTCCCTTCCTTCCCTTCCCTTCCTTCCTTCCCTTCCTTCCCTTCCTTCCCTTCCCTTCCCTTCCCTTCCCTTCCCTTCCTTTCCTTTCCCTGTGAGGTAGGTGGGGCTGAGAGAGCTCTGATTGAAACTGCTCTTTTCAAGAACAGCTCTGACAGAACTATGGCTTGCCCAAGATCATCCAGCAGCTACAACTGGAGGAGTGGGGAATCAAACCCAGTTCTCCCAGATTAGAGTCCACACACTTAACCACTACACCAAACTGGCTGGTTACTGAACAAAATATTTACTTACTTATACTATTGAAACCCCACCTTTTTCACCCATGGGTACCTAAAGTCACTTGCGTCACTCACTTCTCCTCCATTTTATCCTTACAACCACCTATGAGGTAGGTTAGGCGGAGGGTGTATGAGTGGGCCAAGGCTTCCCAGCAAGCTTCCCTGGCAGAGTTGAACTTTGAACCTGGATCTCCAACATCCTAGTCCAACACTTAAATCACTACACCCCACTGGGTCTCTGGTATCTGGTAGTTATTTTGTTGGTGTAGTGGTTAAAAGGGCGGACTCTTAATGTGGGAGAACCAGGTTTGATTCCCCACTCCTCCACATGCAGCTGCTGGTGTGACCTTGGATCAGTCATAAGTTCTCTCAGAGCTGTTCTCTCAGGAGCAGTCCTTGAAAGAGCTCTCTCAGCCCCACCTACCTCACAGGGTGTCTGCTGTGAAGGGAAAGTAGATTGTAAGCCACTCTGAGACTCCTTCGAGCAGTGAAGGGCAGGATATCAGTCTCTTATTTTTCTTCTTCTACATGATGCTCTGTCTACATAGATGTACTTGAACATGGTAGGTGGACCAGTATATATACCCATGTACCCTGTCTGATGTGAAAACCACACATTTATTTCTTGTGTGTACACACATCAGGAGTCTAGGGTCAGTCACTGATTCCTGAAAGTTTTGGAGACCCAGGTGGATGTAGGATGTACATTTGTATATGTCCCCATCCCATCATGTAGGGAAAATGTCTTGTATTCTAAACCGTGAACTTGTTAAGCTAGTGTATTTGAGTCTGCATGGCTATCCTAGCAAGACAAGAAATAAGGAAATTGTGATTAATGTGGGGAGTTAAATGTGTTTCAGCAGAAGGCATCAGTTTAACTGGATTGTTGAACATAGCCATAGGTATGCCAAATCTCTTGGCAGTTTCTCCCATAGCTGTGGGATATTCTGCTTCCTTTCTGATTTAACCACTACTGCTGTTAAATCCATGCTTCTTGAGAGTTGGCTTAAAGTCCCCAAACAGCTGTCTTTTTATTATACTATTATCTTCATGGATCATTGTGCAAAGTTGCTTTGAGCTGTTAAAAAGCTGCCACATCCCACCCCAGAGAGAAGCGCGTTTCACAAGCTGCTCAGCAAGCCATTAGTCTGTCTAGGGATAGGGAGGCTGCAGAGTCCTCTTCCATGGAAGCTTTAAGGAGAAGCTTGGATAGGTGTCTCCTATGGTGCAGATGATCAGCTCTTAGGTCAGGGGCTTAGACTTAATGACCCAGCTGCCAATCAATGGGCGCCATTTGGAATCAGTGGGAAAAGCAATTCAGTGCAAAGTGTTTTTCATTTTTCCTTGTTAAGATACTAGGCTTCTCTTGTATTTGCTAGAATAATTGAACGGGGGAAGCAGTTCTAGAGACTCTGGGCCCTGCTGCTTCAGGTGGGAACCAAATCTGAATTATTTATTTACTAGGAATAAGGCCCGTTGTGGAAATAAATACAATGAGCTCTAGTAAGAGGCTCTGGGAGAGTGCCCTGACTTTGGGCACTGAGTGACAATTTGCTGTGGCAATCTCAGCAGGGTATAATGACACAGAGTCCACCATTTTCTGCAGAGGAACTGATCTCTGCTACCTGACGAACAGTTGTAATTTTGAGTGATCTCCAGCCCTCACCTGGAGATTGGCAACAGTGGTTACCCAGGAGGGAATGGCTGGTTTGGAGGGTGGAGTCTATGGCATTGCACCTGTTTGAGGTCCTACCCCTCCTCAAACCTCACCCTCTCAGGGCTCCACCCCTCAAATCTCCAGGAATTTCCCAACCTGGGGTTGGCAACCCTATCTCCCTCCCAGCCAACTGTCAACCTACTGTTATCTGCCCCCTGGCTTCAGCTTTTCATCTCCTCTCCCTCCCTCCTAGAGAGCAGTGGTAATTCTGAGTTATCTCCAGCCTCCACCTGGAGATAGGCAACAGTGGTTCCCCATCAGGGAATGGCTGGCTTGGAAGGTGGAGTCTATGGCATTGTACCTGTCTGAGGTCCTACCCCTCCTCAAGCCTCACCCTCTCCAGGCTCCATCCCTCAAATCTCCAGGAATTTCCCACCTGGAGTTGGCAACCCTATCAGGACTGGCCCCAATGAGTTTTCTCCCAAAGGCCAACATAGGTGTGGAAAGGGCCTTTTACTGACAGAGGAGAAAGTACAGTTGCCAGCTCTGATTAGGAAAATACCTGGAGATTTGGGGGGATGGATCCTATGGAGCATTGGGGGGGGAGGGATAGAAGGACTCAGCAGGGTATAATGCCATAGGGTCTGCCCTCCAAAGCAGCCATTTTCTCCAGGGGAACTGATCTCTGTCATCTGGAGATCAATTGTAACAGCCAGCCAGTTATGGTGGAGCTAATCAGGAGAGAGAGCCTTTTTCCATTTATTCTGACAGGAAAGTGGTCAAGCTGGCAGTGGGTGGGGGAGGGGGTCATGCTGAAAGTCCTTTTTACTGTCAGAAGCAAGCTTGCTAGCCTATCAACAGCCACTGAGGGGACAGTTAGTCCCCCACGGGAGCCAAGAGAACTGTTTTCCTTAGGAGAGCGAGCTGTCTGCCAGTAAATCTGACAAGCAACAGGGGCTGAAGTGGGAGTGGGCGGGGAAGAAGAGCAGACCCAGCAATAGCACCTGAGTACTCTTGAGTGGTGGCTGACAGCCCAATGGCTGATGGAACCACACTGCACAGCCAATGGGAGAGTTGGAAACGGCCAATACGCTAAGAGAATTATTATATAGAGATTATTTCAATTTATATCCCACCCTTCCTGCGAACAGGCTTATGTAGATCTTGAAATTCCAGAACCTGTTTACATGGTCTGGAGGTCCCCAACCTGTGTGCTATTCCCGCACTACATTCCCTGGCTTGGCTTCCACCACAGCAGCTTGCTATGTACCACCATTTGTATGGACACATATGCTTAAAAATAATAATGATAATGCCAAAGTACAATAGCAGCTGTGGTAGAAAGAATGTGTTGGTTAGAAAAGAAGAAATGCATGCTACAGGCAGCAAGAACAATAAGAGACAGTAAGGACTCAGCATCCCAAACCAAACCCACACTAAAGTGGAACTCAGCACCCCACACTAGACTGTTGGAACCGAGCAACAGGGTGACCCATTGCTGCCTTCATGCCTTGTTTGTAAGAGTCCTCTGGTGGAAACTGTTGGAAACACAACGTTGGATTAGATAGATTGTTTGGTGAGATCAGGCATCATTCCTTTACATTCTCACCAATCCATACCTTCATGTACTACTTCACAGGAGAGACACAAATGAACATTAGATTTGGTAAGATTACAAAACACAGGCTGGAGCTTTCTCTGTGGATTTCTGGGCAGCTGGCTGGTGTTAATGTTAGAAGGCTGAGGAGAATGTTTGTGTGTGTATGTGTGTGTAGCATGAAGTCTTTGAGCTACTGTCTCCATAGCATAGTGTTTTGAACTCTTGACATGATAAACATCTTTCTGCCCACATTATTTCCAACCCAGTCCTGTACAGGATAGGTTCTTGTGCTTAAACCACAGTGAGCGTGGAATGAAATGAGATGAAAATTAAGCAGTTTGCAAGCATAGCTGGCATATGCTTAGGAAAGGTAGTAAATGTATAATCCCCCCCATCTGAACTTATTTTCTTCCAAGCATCTTATGTAGATGTGAAGGAGTTTTGTCATAGCTCTAGTGGAAAGAGCATAGTATAGTAAGGAAGATTTGTTTGGCTAGGGCTACAGCACACAAGATGAAATAGGGAAATAGGGTGGAGAAACAGGAAAAGGATTGTTCTGTTGGTACCAAGTCTCAAACTAGCAAGATCTAGTTTGGTTTAGAGAATGCCTTGGGTTAGACCAGTCGAGCTATGCATGTCAAGGCAAACCAAAGGTGATGCTTGAATTCTGTTATGGGAATTCCAGATGTATTATTTGGCTTTAAAAATCAGCTGCAGTAGTGGGAATCTGAACTGGGGCCACCATTTTGAAAAGTGGGGTATCTCTCCTCACACTGATGGAAAATACCAAGCAGCATAGGCCGTAGTTTCTTTTTCCTGCCAGGGTTAAAATCAGCTGGGGGGGCATTTCCAATTGGGAAATACTAGGAAGCTCATCCCTTTTCTCCAGCGTTGTGGCACCAGTCCATAGCAAGGACCCCTTACTTTATAGTGCCAAATAGCACATCTCAAGTTCTGGTAATGATGCATGGTGCTATGCAGGACTCTTCAGGCAGCAATAGCCAGAGAATTCAGTGCAATGCACAAGCTTGTTCCTCTGTTGCAGTAAATGAGCTTATGAAAACCATCATCCGACCCATTTGGGATTCTAAAATAGAAGGCTTCTAAAGCACAGCAGGTCAAGGCTGGGATCAAAGCATGAAGAGACAGGAAGAAAGGAAGAAGAATTTCCCCCTCCCCCCATGTATCACCCAAACCACAAAACCTCTTTAGAAATCAAACTGACTATCCTCACACTGGAACCCAGTTGATGCTAAAATATGTGGACTATACATTTGTGTATTTTAAAATGTGATAAAGGATAGATATTTTATTGCCCTTAAGATCTATTTAAAGGGCTGAAGAGATATTTTCATGCAGTTCTAACCATATTTTGAATAATTCAAGGAGGATTTATTTTTTATTATGCATGCATTTTCAATTCCCCATTACTACTTCTGGGTTTTTTCCCCAACATGTGCATTTGTGTTAGAGTGAATTCTGTCCAAAGAAAATGTTTGTCATAACAATCACACCGCAGGTCAGGGAAAAGGAGATGCATTTCTTATCCACTGTCAATTGAATAACATCTTTAAATCTAATTCAGAATATGGCCCGAGAGTGCAGATTTAAAAATCCATACAATAGGTCCATGAACAGATTGGGGGGGGTGTCTACAAACCTGCAGCTGACTCTACATTTGCAGAAAACTAATAAATAAATAAATAAATTGTTGAGGGAGATTTAAAAAAATAACATTACAACTTAAAAGGGAAAAATGAAATCTCATGGTGCCACAGCCACCATTTCAGGAGCTATTCTGCAGCCCCAATAAACTGTGTTGTGACATGTGGTGGCAAGAGCCATTAACGGGGACAGGGGGAGTAGGCTCGTGGCAGGAAAGGGGGGAGCAGGGCCAGTGCCAGGCTTTTTGCGCCCTAGGCAAGGCTAACTACTTATGCCCCCCCCACACACACTGCTAACCAATTTTTAAAAACAGATGAATTCTAGGGAATATTAAAAGCACAAGACATTGGTAATTTTTTTTTAAAAAAAATGTGAAAATAAGTAAAATGACAGCCTTTGGTTTTCTTTCTCAAACAGAAAACGGTTTTAGCACACAACTCACCAAACATTTTGAATAATCCTGTGAATTGTGATGTCAAAAATTAAGGCTCTTGAATGTTTCCATTTCGGGTGCATCAAAATCTCATTTTGTGTGCCTTTTCCTTTGCAAATGTTGTCTCTGATTCCTTCAGTTCAACTGCTGATGCTTCAGTGTGTTCAACTGATATAACTGCCAAACCAGTTTTGCAGCACTAGTTCTCCAGTTTTCTCAGTTTTGCGATTCTTGAAGTCAGATTTGTGCCCATTTACCCTTTGGTGTAGGGTTTGACCTGTTTGTCCTATGCAGAGAACTGCAATTTACACATCCTACTGTATTGTTATTCCAGCCTTGCTGTTTTTATTGCTCAGTTACTTATTCATCTTGACTCTAATAATCGCTTCCTGACAACTAGCTTCCCCTACCTGCATGTAATATCTGAGGAAATCTGTTTCAGTGTATGTAAAGAAGTGTGCACATGCTAAGAACATAAGAACGTAAGAGAAGCCAGTGTTAGATTAGGCCAATGGCTCATCCAGTCCAACACTCTATGTCACACAGTGGTCAAAAATACCAGGTATCATCAGGAGGTCCAGCAGTCGGGCCAGGACACTAGAAGTCCTCCCACTGTTGCCCCCCCCCAGCACCAAGAGTACAGAGCATCACTTGCCCCAGACTGAGAGTTCCCATCTATCCCTTGTGGCTAATAGCCACTGATGGACCTCTGCTCCAGATGTTTATCCAATTCCCTCTTGAAGCCATCCATGCTTGTAGCCACTGCCACCTCCTGTGGCAGTGAATTCCATGCGTTAATCACTCTTTGGGTGAAGAAGTACTTCCTTTTATCCATTCTAACCTGATCGCTCAGCAATTTCATTGAGTGCCCACGAGTTCTTGTATTGTGAGAAAGGGAGAAAAGTACTTCTTTCTCTACCTGCTCTATCCCATGCCATGCATAATCTTGTAAACCTCTATCATGTCACCCCTTTGGGGATTTTGAACTTAGACTTCCCAGATAGTACGGTGATATTGACCACTTAGACAAACACATAGCCCTCAGTCTGTGTCATGGTGCCTTCTCATGTTCTTGACAAGCACATGAAGCAACTTATGTACAAAAGGTTGCAATGCCCAGCCATTTCATGTTTTCCCCTGGGCCCTAGGCTCAGAACTCTGGGCATGAGATCTCTGTAGTGAATGTCAATAAATCAAAAGTAAGTTTGCAGTTTACAGATACACTCTTGAACAGTATGCTCAGGATTGCAATAACACAGACTTTTTGATGCAATAATTCAGAGCAAGGGGTGTCAGTTAAATGAACAAAATATTGCAAGAGTGCTAATGTTTTAAACGTTTTTAAGTTAAAACTTAACTTTTTAACTGAGAGCCTGCGGCCGGTTGGAGGGGCGAAAATGCAATGGGGGGGCCTTCTGAGGAGAGTGAGGCTGCAACACAGGCTGGACCCCTTCCGCTCTTCCCTCCTTCTCTCCCCCAGGCAAGAATTCATGGCTTGCCTCTGTCCCTCGCCTCCATTTGCTTTCCCACCCGGCATCCTCACCTGCTTCCTTTGCCTCCACGCTGCTGCAGACAATGGCTCACTCAGCCATGCCCAGCAGCCCAGGTGGCACTCACTAATGATGACCCAACCCAGCTCAACGTGGCTGGGGAGGAGAGGAGGCGGCGGCAGTGCAGGACACCGAGAGGTTCCTGGAGGGGTGGCAAGGGTGACTGGGGAGGGATGCCCGCAGCGTCAGCGCAGAACTGACCAGGCAGTGTGGGGCTGCTTGCTTCCTTTTCTCCCCATCAGGTGAGCCCTGAGGCAGCAGAGACGACGATTCCTGCTCGTCGTCAGCACCACTCTCGCTGTTGTCCTCACCCCGCTTGCTGGCATCTGCGCCCTCAGAAGTCTCCACCCTTAGGCTGTTGCCTCACTTAGCCTTAATGGTAGCGCTGGCTCTGGAGGGGAGGCAGTGGAAGGGAGAAGAAGAAGAAAGGGGGCAGCAACAGCTGGACAGCAGAAGGAGGCTGGTAGTGAGTGAGTGAGAGTGAGAGAGAGAGAGAGAGAGAGAGAGAGAGAGAGAGAGAGACTCAGGATGTGAAAGGAGAAGAGGTAGGGGAAAAGAGAGAAAGAAGTGAGGACCTGCATGCAGATTTCCTCAGCTGAACAATACAGGGTCAGTTCTTTGCCTTGGCAGATGAAGTGTGGTAAAAGAATTGTGGTAATCGAGAGTTCTTCTCATGTTGTCACTCAGCCCAAACGCTTAGTCCCAGATAGGGGCTTCCCATTCTTGTTCAAAACCTACAAAGTCAGTTTGTGCAGTAGTTAAGTGTGAGCTTGGCAACTGGTTGTTTCTGTACAGAGGGCAGGTTTCCAATTAGAGAACCTGGGTTTATTGCTACACAAGTGCAAACAAACAGACAAAACTATAAGATATAACCGAAAAGGAAGTTTAAACCCATTGGGATTTTGTTTTGGCAAAATTAGAATGGCTGTGGATGTTTGGACACTGTTACGGATGTTCCAGGTTGCTTCCTTCCTTGCCATCAGTGTTCAGTAGCTGAATTGCTTTTCTGTGTTATGAAATAGACACAGAACTAATGAGGGAAGATCTCCTGGCTTGGCTTGCTGCCCTCACTAAGCCTCTAACCAAGTTGATACCTAGCATCTTGAAAAACAATCTGATTGTTCCAAACAACAAAGAAAACATTACATAGTGTCCCAAACATTACTACTACTGCTGCTGCTGCTGCTGCTACTGCTACTACTACTATATTACATGATCATTGGATATTTTGTAACCATGACCAGACAGCCCCACCCTGGTCACACCACTGATTGTTCCTTTATGCCTCATTTTGCAACTATCTTTTGCTAGGTGGAGGTGGTGGTGGTGATGATGATGATAGTAATATACCTGAATCAAATACTCATTCATCTGGGCAGTCATTAGACTCTCACTTTGACATGGATTCAGAGCTTGATAAACTGCATCCTGCCATACTAAAAGGATTGCTTTAATTAGGAGTTGCTCATTTTTAGTCCTATTGACTCTGTATCTGGGTTCACATGTCACATTAAACAAGCAAAGGTTAGTGTGATTGTCCACATCCAGGTCATTCCACTTATGAAATGTGGCTAGTTAAGGTACATCACATCAGGATCTGAAACCACAATTTATTAACCACAGTCTTATGGTTTCATGTGATGTACAAATGCTAATATCCTTAGCTTGATATTGGTTTGTTCTCCAGCATTACACTTGCTGCACTGCAGACTGGTATATCAGCCAGGTCTCTATGAGGAGGGGGGGGGGCAAAGACAATCAAACCAGCATTTGTTGAGCCAAACCAAGATTTGAATGATCATTTATGATCTGAATCCTGGTTTCACAAACTCTCTGTCATTGAAATAAAGCTACAATTCCACAGTATGCCTGAATTGACCCTATAAAAATTATTTGCTGCTGTCAGACATTGGCAACATATCCTTGTCATCCTGGGAGCTGAGCTGAGCTATACACAGAATAATAGAAATTGGTCCAAGAAGAAAAAAAAATGAAGGTTTTGCAATTCTGTCTTTGCACATGTGAAGGCTAGAAATGTATGGGTCTTTTTTAAAAAGAAAAGTTGAGATGTACAGAATGCTGAACTGGGCAGCCAGTACCAAATTCTAAAACGTTTCTATGCTTGTGAAGAGTCTCATCCAGGGCATCTGAACCAGGTGTTCTACAAGTAGAAGGTAGGAGTGGATGATGGTGCAGTATTATCTATGCTACATTCTGTATGGGAACTGCAAAGTATGATTTTAGGGTTCCTTGAGGATCTTGGGTCCTATTTGTTAGGACTGTGCACTCCCTTAGCTATGGGGGTATGCTGTAAGGCAGATCAAGAGTCTCTCCTGAGAGCGGCTTACATTTGGCAGAGCAAAGTGTTGTCAAGTTGCAGCTGACTTGCGGTTACTCCATAGGTTTTCAAGCAAGTGACGATAGGTTTGCCAGGTCTACCGTTCTGCTGGCAGGAGTCTTGAAGGTCCTCTCTGGAAGATCATGTCTGTGCATAACACTATGACATCACCTGTAAGTGACATCATCATGCCACCGACACTTTAGTTTTGGGGCAAAATTCTATGGTTTGAACCAGGGGTCATTTCGTAGAAAAAGAGGTGCAGGAGCTCATTAGCATAACTCATTAGCATAACTTACTTGCATATACCACACCCCTTGACATCACCAGAAGTGTGTCAGAAGGCAACACCCACCGCTCAGGCTTCATCCCTAGGGACTGTCTTTCCACTCTGGGGGCTGTCATTCCAGTCCCAGAGTAGCCTATCTGGGCGCAGGAGGAATGCTACACATGCTGCTTCGTGCTCCTGCTGGGAGCTGGGGGTGGGGCTTGCTACCACCTGTGCTTCTAACTGCTGGAGCTCTGCTCCTGCGCTCTCCTGCTCCAAATGACCCCTGGTTTGAACCCAAATTTACCATAGAGTTTTGCCCTAATACTAGAGCATTGCTATGCGGCCCTGGTGGTGTGATGATGTCACTTCCAGGCAGGTCCGTAGCTACAGTGGGGCATTTCAGGGCCTGGCCCCCTGACTTCCATGTAGCCCCCAGGCCCCCGAATTCTCTGGGCCACCTGCAGGACTCCCCACCATCGCCTCTTCCCCAAGTGCAGCAGATTGCGAACACTGCAAAAGTGGGTTTTTAAAATCTTATTTATATTTTATTTTTTTTATTTTGTGATGTCAGTGCCCCCCGACTTATTTAAAGGCCCCCCTGAATCACAAAATCCTGGCTATGGCCCTGCTTCCAGGTGACGTCATTGTGCCACATTTCAGGGCATTTGTGGGTGAGGTTTCCCCCTGCCGGCCAGCTGTGGGAATGGACCTGCAAAAAGCGTGGGAAACCCCGCCCAGACCTGGGGGCTGGAAGCCATAAGTGATGCAGAGGGTGGTTTGCTGGTGGCTGCCTCTGTGTAATAGCTGTGGACTTCTTTGGTGGACTCCCATCCAAATATTAATCATGGCCGATATGGTTAGCTTAGCTTCCACAGATCTGAATGAGATTGCGCTAGCCTGGGCCATTCAGGTCAGGGCAGCTTGTGTTTACCCTTTTCATATTTTAGCAGATACCAGACTTGGATTATGAATCGGTGTTTTTCACAGTATCAGTAACCTAATACTGGGCACCATCTCTCTCTGCACTGTAATTAAGCCTGTGCATATGATATCTCCCTCGCTTTCATCATCCACATGGACCTCACAAGAAAACAGAGCAACATGGGGGGGTGTGGATGGAAGAGATGGCCTGTGTGTGCCTGTGTCTGAAAGTCCTTTTCCAGCTCCAGCCCCCCCCCCCGTCTTTTCTATTTTTTATTTTTTTTTGCACACAGAAACTAAACTGTAGCCCCCTGAGTACCTTGAAGGATTAAATGCTGATCAAAGGCAGGTTTAGCTGTATCCCCAGGACAAGCTGCTTACATGCCAGGAAGCACAGGCTCTGGGTTAAGGCAGCCACTGGAAAAGCAGAATAAATTAGCAATTAAGCACAAACAGGAGCAGAGTGTGAGAAGAGGATGGGCCCCCCTTCCCTCCTTTCTTTATCTATATAGGAAAATGCTGATGGCATATGCATTTAGCGTAACATCTTGTGGATTCAGATGCAAGAACACTCTGCTCGGTCTCCATCTCTCTCTCTCTGTTGATCCTTCACTCTGTATGTATATATCTCTGTGCTGATCACCGGCGTCAGCTGCCAGAATTTCCCTGGCCAGAGTTCAGCTTTCCCGAATTAATAGCGTTAGCAGGATTAGGTGGGAGTTTATGTCAGTGGTTACAAGGGGTGAGGGAGATAAGCTTCAAGCCCTTCCCACCCTCCTTTCCACAGCATGGCCTCTGCCCTGCATTGCGGTCGGTTTGATAAAACAGTTTTGGGCACAAAGAAGGGACGGGTGCGTTGCTAGTGCTGTATAACGGAGAGATGATAATGGAGGGATTCTCAGTTACCTTTGGTGGGGGTCACGCTTGTCCTTCATCGGGTCTCTGTTTCCAGATCAAGGCAGCTGGGAGTCAGCCAGGGAGGGGCTTCTGCTGACTGGAAGTTGGTTTAAGTGGCATGCTAGGGTCAAACAGCATCTGGCATTGAGGATCTATGATCACATCCAGCGGCATGAAATGTATCACCCCAAATGCTTTTTTATTTAAACATAACAGCCGTTTGTGGGGGAGCCAACATGAATCAGAGCTGAGATGTTATGGTTAAACCTCTGCCTCCTTGACACTACTCACTGGGTTGCTTTTAGTCCTGGTGGAGGTGACAAAGGGGCCTGTATTGTGCCCCCTACTGATGTTCCTAAGAGCAACCCAGAAGATGGCTTCCAGTTGAGAAAATGGCACAGAGGCAAAGAGCTCTGTTCCCTTTCCCAGTATTGTAAACTGATTCACAACAACCCCACTTACACAGAGCTTCTGGGGGCTCCAGTCCAGCTAGCTGGCAGGGAGTGCCCCACCCCCAAAAGCAGCCACCCTCAGCCAACCCCCTCCCTCCTCTCTTGCAGAGATTTAAAGGGCTTCAGGTAATCAGTGGGGAGCACGTGGCCCAGTGATGAGCTGGAGGGCCCTTTAAATCCTTCAGGAAGGTAGGAGGGGCTGTCACTGGCTGCAGCTCCACTCACAAAAAAACCCTTTAAAGGGTCTTCTTGCAAGCGAGGTGGAGGCCACGTGCAGGGCTGATTTCCCGGCAGTGATTCGCCACTTGGGATTCAGGCTGGCATGCCACTGCCTCGTTCACTGCAGGGCTTTGCAGCGAGCGGGGTGGAAGTGTGGGCCTGAATTCCAAGAGGCAAATTGCCACTGAGAAATCAGCCCCCCACATGCCACAACACCCATCCCACTCACAAAAAGACCCCTTAAAGGGTCTTTTTGCAAGCATAGCTGCGGCTGGCAACAGCACCTCTCTCGCGCTGCTGAAAGATTTAAAGGGCCTCCACTTACTCCCCTCCGATCTTCTGAAGCCCTTTAGATCCCTGCAGGAGGAGAAGGAGAGGGGTGGTCATGGGGGGGCACAGCTTGGGGCAGGGCTTGGGGGTATCCCCTTCCACCCCCGGAATGCCCCCAAATCCCTCTGCTGGAGCGACAGGGGGACCTGGCAACCCTAAAGGGAAGGAGTTTGTGAGCCACTCTGAGATGCCAAGTGAAGGGTAGGGTATAAATCCCACTCTTCTCCTCCTCCTCCTCCTCCTCTTCCCAGGATATCTGCCGTTCTGCTGCCTAGTTTGTGGCAGAATAGTAATTTCACTTACAGGGACACTTCCTAGTGGTCTTTTGTCCTGGGGGCTCGCAAGTGGCCACAAGGAAGAAACAGACCCCAGCAAGTCCATTGGAATTGCTTGGCTTGGGCTCTTCAGAAGCAACACTGATCAGTGTCAGTTTACCAGTTGCTTCTTTCCACACTGCCCCTGGAGTAAATGGATGGCTGTTGAGTGGCCTCTGTGGTGCTGGCTGGAAACCTCACAGGGCCAGGAGTCTTGGCTTCTTCCTGGGCCATTTAAATTTCCCAGCCTGCCCCTTTCATGACTTGCTTGCCCTTATTAGCTATCAGCTTTATGCTAGCTTACATATACCCTGACTCTCCAGATATCTGCTCAGTGTTTCATACAGTCCTCTGCTGGGGGTACTGTCATTTTCCCACCATGCATCGGAGGAGCTGCTATCAGGGCATGGCTGAACCAATCTCAGGATGAGAAACATCTGTAATTCAGTATGGCCAGCTGCTTGCAACATTCTTTTTTTAATTCTCACCTTGCAGTGCTTGGAGGAAGGGTAGACGTCCATACTAAAATATACCAGTTTTGGAAAAAAATGTGTGCGCTGATGGGCATCCCACACTGAGCCCATTAGGGCTGCAGCATGTTGGCCGCACTGCTCAGTCCTTATGTCCTCCCCTTGATTTCCCCCAGCAGCTTCAGTCCATTTTGCTTGGCACAAAGAGTGGCCATTATCAGCGCAGGCCGGCCTATTTTCCAGCTAGCTGGCGGCAATGTTTGTTTTCTGCAGCTGCATATTTTGCTGTAATTTCTACATGTGATTAAGTAAAATGATTAGAAATGATGATGGGTAAGAGTTGCAGATGAGCAGGACTGCTGCCAGTCGGGGCAATGGAAGAAAACAAGGGCAGCCTCTTGGCAAGGGATACCACACTGCTTCTGAAATGTTATTAACATTTGCCTCTGGGCAGGAACTATGTCTGGGGTTGCCAGAAACTTGGAGGGGGGGAAATGCCCTGTCCCTTTAAGAGAGGCCTAATGTGTGCAAGTGGGCAGGTGGTGATTTTTCACGGTGTGGAGCTCAGTGACATTGCCTGGTAAATAACCTAGCATTAGGCCTCTAGTAAAGGGGCAGGACTCTTTCCCCAGAGTGCTGGTAACCCTAACTATGTCCTAACTCCTGTGAACAAATCATTCAGATTTTACCTCTGAAACCAGTGCTAAGAGACAACAGCAGGAGAAAGCCTTGGCCTCCATGCCTGTTTGTCGACCCTTCAAGGCAACCAGGGTTGCACCACAGTCCAAAGGCCACCTGGTGCAGTCATTACAGTCCAACTTGGATGGGTGATATGATTTGACTGAAGGTCATTATTGGATGGGAGGTGAAATATACCTTGTGCTGTATCTTATAATGCTAGGAAAAGTTGAAGGCAGCAAGAAAAGAGGAAGACCCAACAGGAGATGGTTTGACTCAATCAAGGAAGCCACAGCCCTCAGTTTGCAAGACATGAGCAAGGCTATTAACAATAGGACATTTTGGAGGTCATTGATTCATAGGGTTGCCATAAGTTAGAAGTGACTTGGTGGTACTTAACACACACATGTCTTGTGCAAGCGGAAATGCAAGACCAGATGTGTTCCAGTTGACTCAGCACAAGGGACAAAGTTGTTCAGGGTGGTGAAAACCAGGGAGGATTGTGAGGCACTCCAAAGGGATCTGTTGAGGATGGGTGAGTGGGCGTCAACGTGGCAAATGGGGTTCAATGTGGCCAAGTGCAAAGTGATGCACATTGGAGCCAAAAATCCTAAATATAAATACACGTTGATGGGGTCTGATCTGGCAGAGATGGACCAAGAGAGAGATCTTGGAGTCGTAGTGGATAACTCGCTGAAAATGTCTACACAATGTGCAGCTGCAATAAAGAAGGCCAACGCTATGCTGGGGATTATTAGGAAGGGAATTGATAACAAATCAGCCAGTATCATCATGCCCCTGTATAAATCATTGGTGCGACCTCATTTGGAATACTGTGTACAGTTCTGGTCACCACATCTCAAAAAGGATATTATAGCATTGGAAAAAGTGCAGAGAAGGGCAACTAGAATGATAAAAGGGTTGGAACACCTTCCCTATGAAGAAAGGTTAAAATGCTTGGGGCTCTTTAGCTTGGAGAAACGACGGCCGAGAGGTGACATGATCGAGGTTTATAAGATTATGAATGGGATTGAGCAGGTTGAGAAAGAAGTACTTTTCTCCCTTTCTCACAATACAAGAACTCGTGGGCACTCTATGAAATTGCTGAGCAGTCGGGTTAGAACAGATAAAAGGAAATACTTCTTCACCCAAAGAGTGATTAACATATGGAATTCACTGCCACAGGAGGTCGTGGCAGCTGCAAGCATGGACAGTTTCAAGAGGAAATTAGATAAACATATGGAGCAGAAGTCCACCAGTGGCTATTAGCCACAGGGTATAGATGGGAACTCTCAGTCTGGGGCAGGTGATGCACTCTATTCTTGGTGCTGGAGGGGGCAGCAGTGGGAGGGCTTCTGGTGCCCTGGCCCCACTGCTGGACCTCCTGATGGCACCTGGTATATTTTGGCCGCTGTGTGACAGAGTGTTGGACTAGATGGGCCATTGGCCTGATTCAACATTGGCTTCTCTTATGTTCTTATGATACTTGCAATGACTTTCTTAAGAGTTCTTGCACAAGTGAAGGTCTTATGCCCTATTCCACCTGGCCCTACAAGGTTTTCCCAACACCTGAAGAGTCTTTTTCTTCTCTCTTGGGTAATCCACCACCACTGCCTGACCTTTGTAAGGAATTGCCCACTGGGAGGGTCAGAACTCCCAGCTTCCCTTCCAAGATCTGAGGCCTTGCCTCTGTGCCTCCTGCTGTCCAGCACCTGGTCACCACAGGGACAGCTGACTGGTTTTTGCACCCTTGGAGGAATAGCCACTTGCCAACTACCTGCCTTCCCCCGGCACTCCTTTTAAAATAGCATGTCCAACTCTTCTGTCCAACTCTCTATACATTTCCTATCAGAGATTAAAATATAGGACAGGCTCCTTTAGAAGCTACAGATCTCTACAGAGTTAATAATACCTTGAAGTTTCCTTCCCCTCCTCAGACTAGCACCTGATCAATGGCTGCCTCCTCCAGACCCCAGTTAAGAGTTCTGCCTGCTCTGATGGATTCTGCATAAAGAGAGCACTCCCTCCTTGCTCCCAGGAGCATTATCTTCTCCCTTTTCCCTCCCACTGACCCAGTCAGGCCAACTTTTCCTGACATCTCCAAAAATTTCCTTCCTGAAGTCTTTCTAATATTTAATTCCTCCAAATCTCTTTTCCCTGCTTGGAAGGGAGGGGGAGAACTTGACCATCCCACTGTCTAGAGCTATTCACATTTGTATGAAGGTGGGCCGAGGTAAGTCTGAAAAGCAATTGAACTGACTTCCTCCATCTCAGCCTGTTCTCTGCCCAGAGAGGAAAAAACCTTTTAAAACTTAGAGTGAAGGTTTTGTTCATTTCAAACCTCCCAAGCAAAAATGCATTTCTTCCCACTGCCTTCTACTGACTCAGACTATTGGCCCCTCAAGGTCAGTATTATCTACTCAGGCTGGCAAGAGGTCTTCAAAGTCTCACAAAGAGGTCTTTCGTATTGCCTACTGCCAGATTCTTTTCGCTGGAGATGCTAGGGAATGAATCTGGGACCTTCTGCATGCCAAGTAGATGCTCCACCACTGAGCCACAGCCCCTTCCCAAATCAATGCACTGAAATCAATGAAGGAATTCAACATTCTTATAAAAGCTGGCTTTCTCATGAGAGGCTCTGTCTGATATTGATGGGAGAAGCCAAGGGCCCTCCCTCACTGCAGCCATCAAATATGAATACGAGCAGCTTGAGATGCAGAAACCTTTATGAAAGGGATATCTTTATTCATAGTAAATAATGAAAAAACAGTTCCTTACGAGTGAATAAACCTGCCAGACGAATTTGGCTTTGCTCACCAAGGTTTCTTAAATTCCTTTATGGCTGTGGTACTGAACAGATTAAAAGCCATTTATTTTCCTGCCACAATCTAAGAAAATCCCTTTAAAAAAATGAGGTGGGGTGGAGAGAAAAACTTAACAAAAGCTATATTGTGATTTTTGCCTGTCAAAATGTAAAGAGCAGACACTTTGTCAACACCTAGCTGATGGTTGCTTTATTCTGGAGCAGTGGATTGGGTACAGGGATCTACAAGGCTATGCTCAGTCTGTGAAGAGAAATAGTTTGCTGGTGCAGGAAAAGGCTTGGAGAACAAGTAGGTCAGGTGTAGAGCTAATGGGATCAGAAACAGTTGCTGAAGTGGCATTTTTACTGGAGACGAGGGGATTCATCCTTGCTAGTTAACAGATGGAGTGAAAAGATGAAGCTAAAAGTCTTGGGTTGTGAACAGCTCCATTCATAGTGTCTCAGAAACTGGATGGTCTACCACCCCTGCGGAGAGTTTGGATTGAAGCAAGAAGAAACATCAGTAGGGCAGGGCAGGTCATGTGACAAAGTCTGGTTCCCTGTAAACATTTCACAGTCAGACTTGTCACTTCGGGCCAATCTGCATTTAGCATTTTTACTAAACCCACATTGGAACACAAAAAGATGCAATTCAAAACCACATTCAACTATCCCGGGCCAACACTGTAATGACTGCAGAATCACCCCCGAATGGCCATAAAACAGCCATAAATCTATGCAGACAGCCACCATTAAACCAGAGATCAAACAAAGTGAAAGCAGCATGCAGTCTGGACACTGCCATAAAATGCAACAATCAAAGTGAAAGTGGTGTGCAATGTAGATGGCAATTTCTGTTTCAGTGTGGGTTTGGTAAGACAGTGGAGCAAATGCTCGATGCAGATTGGGGCTTCCTCTAAGCAACAAGGGGGCTTATCTTTCTATCTTAGTTTTGCCGTCTTGTTATGGGAGGAGCTATGGCTTAGTGCTGGACCATGCGGAAAGTTTTAGGTTGAATTGCTGACATTTCCAGATAGAGGATTTGAGTACCCCTCTTTGCCTGAGGCTCTGGAAAGCCATGGCTAGCCTGAGTAGACAGTATTGAATTGAATTGAATGGGCCAATGGTCTGACTTGATATAAGGAAACTTGATGGGGTCCACACTGAATATCTGTAGAGATCATATAAAGTGTAATAGATTATCCCTGGGAAGTTGATGGAGTTGCTGTGTTTGCTGTGTCATCCCATATTATGGTGACAGAAGAAATGGGAACCTTCTTCCTGAATTGGCAGAAATATTCAATGACCTCAAACAGTAAGAATCAGATGATGAACCTGTACTCTTTAATGGTACTGAATTCACTTCAATATATTGTGAATGAAGCAGTGGAAACTGGTGATATACTGAAGTGGTAAAGCTCTGTAGAAAGTCTTGCAAAGGAAATTCTAGGTAATGTTAAGGTTGACTTAGGCTGATTGGAACCAGTGGATTTTGTCCTACCATTCCACTCAGAAAAGTCTAAAGACTTCCTCCAGCCTGAGGAACCTTTCTCCAACAGAATTGTCTGTTCCTCTAGAAAAACATCCACTTTTGTTGGCGGAAGTTTCTTTGGGAGGAAAACTTCAAACTTTGATGAGGGGAGTGGTAGGATACAAGCTGGTGAGCACTGGCTGGAGTAACTCTGCATGAGGTTACATTGTTGGCATCTGTTGTCTTGAATGACCTAGAAGATGCAGACCAAGGGGCAAGAGGGGTCCTGCATTCCCAGTCTCTATTAAAGTCACACGATTGTCCTCATGTGGCACAACTCTGGTATAAAGGTGCTGGGAAATGACACAGCAATGCTGATGCTGGGTCATAGCACATTCCACAGTGGTGCAAGATCCCTGTGTAGACTGAATCTTGTGTGCTGCAGCAGCAGGTCATTGATCCATCGTTTCTGGTCTTTAGAGATTTATTTTCAGTACTTCGCTTTCAGAGCCATATTGAAAGCTTTTCCAGGTGTTCCATGTTTTCTAAGAAATAAAAAATTGGAAATTCTCTTAACCACTTTGTCCCTGAAAAGCTCCAGTAAGTGTCATTGTCCTAGTTGTCAAGGTCAGTTGCTTGCACTGAATTATTCACGGTGGGAGACTGGGATCACCTCCCTTACCATCAATTAAAAGAGAAACAATATTGGACTACGTGGTTTTATTGCAGCCTTGGAAACAAAATGGCATTTTCTTAACCTTTTGGAGAGTCAGGATTTCCCATTACCATTGGGGCATATTCTTCTCAAGATGCTGTGAAATGTCAGCTCAGGGAATCTGCAGCAAGAGGAAGGGGGGTTCAGATGGAACACAAAGCCCTAGTCACTGCCGTCTTCTAGAAGCCTGGGATGGAATCGGTTCATACGCATTTATGTATTACATTTGTATCCCATCTCTTGAAACAGTGATCCACATGCATGAGGGTACCCTGGTTCTGTAGAATCCTCAGGTGCCTTTGCACAAGTATTTAAAGAAGACCAGGACATGTCGTCCATGCTTTCTGCATTTCTAGCTATTGTGTCTGCTGCATAAAGTGGCACTGTCTTTGATCTCCCATGGCTGGGGATCTATTTCAACTATAAAATCTGTGATAGTGTAATGCTCATGGAAGCATCAAAGAGAGATTGCTAAGGGCAAATCTTTACTCAGTGATCAGGCAGGTGGTACAGCTCTCATGGGACTGTACCAGTTCACTATGAAAGCGATGGTGAGAGAATGTACGATTCTAGCCTAACCCCATGACAAAAAATAAATAAATCCCTGCTTGTGGAAAGAAAAGCTGGTCCTAAGGATGCTAGGCTGACATCGACCAGGACCAGGGCATTCTCTCTGGTGGCACCGATATACTGGAATGAGCTCCCTGGTGAAATCAGGGCCCTGCGGGACCTCCAGCAGTTCCACAGGGCCATGAAAACGGAGCTTTTTTGGCAGGCATTCCAGTAGGAGCAGCACCTATCAACTGAGCTGGCACCAATCTGCCAGCTGAAGCTATTTAAAGTGGTTGCACCACGGAACATGTTCTAGATGCACTTACTGTGCTGCCAACAACACATTATGGTTTTAAATTGATATGTAATTTATGTTGAAATGTATGGTTTTATTGGTTTTATGTAAGTCGCCCTGAGCCCGCTTTGGCGGGGTAAAAGTGAAATAAATATATATAGCCATCTCCATGAACTACTAGTTCATTTGCATGCAGGGCTTTTTGTACGTTCGCTTGACTGGAAGGAGTATTCACTTCAGTCCATGTCGAAAGGAAGGTTAAAATTTCTCTTCCTTTGCTCTGAGTCTGCTCACTGTCCACTCAACACAATGATTAAAGGTGATTACCAACAAAGGAGAGAGACAGAATAGTCCTTATTCATTCTTCCTCTTAATAGATTACTATCAAGGTGTGTCCTGTTTTCACAGAATGAGAATGGAGTTAAAGAAACCTACCACCACTGGATCCAAGGCCAAGCTGGGTCCATCGGATCTCCACCCAGTGCCTTCACAGGCCTACAGGGAGGCACAACACCAACTACTACATGTGTACAATACAGGTTATACCCAAAGCACAGAGGCAAAGTGAGGTCTCATGCTACTGTTAAACCTTTTATTCCCTTGTATTTTGATTTGCACCGCAGTACCCTCTACAGGAGCTTTGTGACACTGCTGCACCTTTCCTGTGGTTGTGGGAAAGGCATCACTGACTGTCTGGGGCTGGGAATCTGCCCTCTGGCCTCTCTACAGCTCCAGCCCTTTTAGCACTCTAGCCCCCCTGCCAGTAGCAGAGCTGCGTAGTGGAGATAAAAGAGGCCGCTCTGATCTTTCTCATCATCTCTGGGAAAAACGGGAGAGATAACCCAGCATCCGTCTGCATTATATTTACACACTTTGCCAAAATGACAACATCATTATCGCTTGCTCAATATTTGAGCTGCTGAAATATTTTCTACATAATTTCATGCTCAAGTCAAGATAATGTATGCTGGTTGGGCCGGGAAAGAATCCAAACGTGTTCCCACGCACAGTGCATGCTTTGGTTTTGCTACTGTACATGGGTCTTAGGGTGCTCAAATAAGACCCATCGGTTTCCTTTGCAAGGTGGAACCTCTGTCCTCAGGCAGCAGTCAAATCGGAGGAGCCCTGCCAATTATAATGCAATAAAAATGCCACACTAAACTCCAGAGATTCTGAAATAACTAGAGCAGCACATTGAAACTGGAAAGGAAATGCCTGGATTTTCCCCAGGAGAAAGCTAGAATGCAGCATTTCCAAGGCCAAGATGGCACCAGGAAGCAGAGATTTACCCTTATGCAAAGTAATCTTCTTAAGCTTTGTTCAAAGGCATTACTGGCACAATCTGAACCCATTTAAAAAAAATATATTGGTGCCTTTTGTCTCTGGATTAGCTGCAAATAAAAGAAGCAGAGGTCCATCTATAACTGCATGGAAGCTACTTTTGAATGTGTGAAACTGTCTTCTACTGGGTCAGAACATTGAACAGTTTCACACAGCAGTGTTGCCTCCAGACTAGCCACAGTGTCTCAGTCAGAGAAAGGCCTTTCCCAACTGTGACCTGAGATGCCTTAATTGTCAATGTCTGTCTGGAGCTGAGTATTTATTTAAGATATTTACATTCCATCTAGCCACAGTGTGATTAAGGCAATTTATGGTGAAATCAAGTGGCAAAACACGATCACTTAGAAGAATAGTCTTCAGCATAAAAACTGGAGTCAGCAGCAAATCACCACTGAAGTACATGCAGCTCTAAAGGGGAAACAAATAGGTGAAACTTGCCCAAATAAGGGAATCTTCCACTGTCCACAGGAAGCCAGAGAAGGGAAATGTCGGGGGGGTATTTAGGATGGGGTAAAAGCAAAGGTTACTTAGTGCACAGGTTGGGCCTGGGGTCTGCACCCTGTGTAACAGTTGGACATGAGTTGTGGTTTCTCTAAATTCCCATGCTTGGGGTGTCCAATTTGGATTAGGTAGAGAAGGCGTGTCAGCCTCTCTGTGCTCCTGCCACTTTCTCAATCCAGGGATTATGTGGGATTCCCAATGGGCCAGAAAATGCTCCCAAGTACCATTTCAGGTAAAGGTAATGACATGGGAAGAAAGGATGAAGCCCCTTCTCTATGTGAGTCATGATCCCAATCCAAACTGGGCACCCTACATGTAGGAAATGAGGAAAACCTGCTATTTGCACCTTACTGATATGAAGGATAGAGACACCAGACCCAACCTGTGTACATTATAACTCACGAGTCAGCCCAGATCTTAGAACGCTTTCTCTGTCTCATAGCAGCCCTCTTCAGTTCAGTAAGAGGAAGGGTATGAAGGAGAGCCTGCAATGGCCATCTAAGGCTGCAGTCACACGCACTAAATCTACTTCCAGTGTACTTTCCAACTGGATTTTGCCAGTTCACACAGTAAAATCTAGTTGGAAAGTGGACTGAAAGTGGATTATTTAGTGTGTGTGACCACAGCCAGTGTGTCTGGGCTGGACAATATGGGGGGGGGCTCGTTATGCAAAACATGCACGCTACCACTGAGCCACAGCCCATCTCCATGGCACAGTTCTATGCTGTAGTAGACATTCTGTACAGCCAGTCACATAGGCAGTCTTTCCTAACCAGAGTGCTAGCCTGATGGGGGGAGAACACCAATGAAGTGGAAATAATCCATGCACTTGCTTTTTTCCTCACTGACCTTGTATATGCTAACAGTAGGTGAGGTGGTACACCCACCCTTGGTCCACAGTGTGTGTGTGTGTTTTAAAAAATAAATTGTGAAGCATTCAGTTTTGCAGTTCTAGACCTGCAGGCTGGAATAGCAGAGTCCAGGGACAGCCTTACCACCTCATCTGCTGTTTTGTTTGGAACAAGTTTTGCTTACTCCCCAAAACTGTGGGTTTACACCATGGCTTCCCATGTGCCTCAGTACAAGGTTTGGATTTACTTCTCTGTACTTTTAAGAAGAAATGTGATTGGTGTGGGTCAGCTCAGAATTTAAGTAGATTCCCCCACTATATAAAGCAGTGCTCATGATCCCAGCCATGTGGTATTTTAAAGCACCATGTTCAGCCCAGCATGACATGCTGAAACGTGACATTCTGTTGATTTGGTGTGTGAATGCAGGCAGAAGACTGTGCAGCTTTTATGTCAGCAGTGGCTAGGGGTCCCTCAGGGATCTTGGCACATTTCCAGCCCTGTCCTGTCAATCTGTACTACATAACCCCTTTTGAGCGCAAGACTGAACACAGGGTCTGAGATGGCGGCTAACTGTGTGCATTCCATGTTACATCCATGCTCTGTGGTGTGAAAGGGAGACCCATGGGATGCAGATGTGCATCCACATCTCTGTGTGTCCAGTCTGAGAATCCATGCATCTTTCTTATGTGTATCTTCCTAGATGAACTTCTGACAAGTCAGGTTCCTTGGTGTTCCCAGCTCAACACTCAGATTCTTCCCAGTACTCAAAAGGGTAGACTCACATGCACTCTCTCTTGATGGCTTTCATGCATCTGTCACAGTCCCTAGTTCCACTCCTGCTGTGCAGAGACTTCCAGCACTGGGGGAAATAATAGCACTGTCTCTTTCATGCTAAAGGCAAGTGACTGAAAGGGCTTCTCCAAGCATTTAAATGCATCATATTGAGTTTGCAAATGGCCAGCAGCAAAATGCCCTTGTTTGCTGCTGACTTGACCAAAAAGATGATAAAATAATAGGTTTTTTTACAAAAAGAAGAGATGATATTTTAAGATGAGGCACGTAGCCGGAGTCCCTGTAGACCTGACCTTGGTAATAAAGTTCCCCTCAATGCATAGCTCCCTTTGCATGTGCATGTGTGAACATACACACACACACAAACAGGCTCCCTTCAGGCTGTCCTTTGCGCCAGCTTCTCTGATTTGCCAACCTCCTTAGTCTTGCTTTGAAATGTCATGCGTGCCGTTCATAAACTAATGCTCTAATTACACAGAACATGGCACTTAATGGTTAGTTTGCAGCATGACTGGAATGATGGCAATTTTTCAGGTCTAATAGTGTTTTATGTTTCATTGCATTTATAAGTTGCTGGTTAAGATGATGAATGAGAGGTGGAGGAGCACCAGCTGCTCCTTCCCTGTGTGAAAAGACCTGCCTCACAGCAAGTCAGACCGATTTCTTGTTTCTCAGTGATAACAAAATTCTCCATACTCCAAGCCACTGACCAGAGTTCTGCTGCTTTGCAGAAATCACATCGCGATGCAAGTCTGTGCTTGTGTGAGGGGCCTATAGCACCGTGGGAGAGCAGAAGCTTTGCATGCTGAAATCCTTAGGATCTCTTGGGTAGAAGATCTGGGGGAAATTGCCCTAGATCATGAAAAGTTGCTCCCAGTCCAGATGGACCACTGTTCTGAATTGGTATAAGGAAGCTTTATATATATGTTTTCTTAAGCAGCTTGCTAGCCCAACCTAGCTCAATCTTGTCAATGTTTGGAAGATAAGCAGGGATGGGTAAGACCACTAAGGAAGACCAGGGTTACTAAGCAGAGGAAGACAATGGTAAACCACCACATCTGCTCATCTCTTGCTGTGAAAACCCCATTGTCTTGGGGTTGTCATGAGTCAGTTGTGACTTGATAGTGTGCACATGTATGCATGTACATGCATGCACAAACACACATACAAATCTTGCTCTAGGTTGGGGAAATGAAAGTCACGGACAGGACACCAGGGCTTTATCTTTCCTTTGTGAAAAGTACTTTGCAAATGACCAGCAACCCTTGTTCAGTCTAGTAGCATAGAATATTCCACTCCATCCTTTTAATTGCTCAAAGAGAAGAGCAAGTCCCCCCCACACACACACACACCCCAACAGAACCTTCTGCTTGATCATTTGAGCATCAGGAGGAATAAGAACACCTGTAGACAACATTTAAGGAGAATAAACAGCAACACACAGCGACTGTAAGTACGGGTTGCTTCTTAATTTCTTTGGGGAGAAATATCTTTCTTTTTAGCCACTTAATTAAGCATATTTTGGAGAAAAGATACACAATCTGCAAATGAGACAAATGCATGCACATGACATAATATATGCATTTAGTTTTGCAGTCCACCCCACTTGATGGGTAGCTTGGGATGGGTAGCAGTGTATTCAAACATTGTCCCAATAAAACTTATGAGACAGAATCCCCAATTCATGTATAAAATACTGCTTGTTACACTAAGCTAGAGATATCCTGTCACTCTTTAATACTGGTAATTAAAAGTCAGTGGCAGCAAGAGAATCACTTAGTATTTCAAAAATGCTGAGACCTGAGCCTTGACTGAGGAATTCCATAGGTCTGAGGCAGCCATTATGAATCCTTTTGGGCTTGCCCTGACTGTTTTGATTTCACAGGTGATTCTAGAGATGCAACCAGATATATTTTTGCCTGAAGCCAATTTGAAGGGCTGTGCAAAGATTTTAATGGGACATCTACCTCTATGCTGCTTATCCAACGATGTCAGTATCTGTTCTGCCCAGCAGCAATTCTCCATGAGCCAGGTTAGCTATCTGATATACTTTCAACTGGAGTTCCAAGAAGTGAACCTGGATCTTCCCCATGCGATTCATGAGTTCTGCCACTGAATTATGAATCAGTATACGAGAATGCTTAAAAACATGGTGTAGGTTAAAGAAGTGAGTGCATTCCTCTCGTAATCTTGACAGGACAAGACTGGAAATCTTGCAAAGGCAACAACTTTATAGAGACAGAGGGTTGGACCTGTGGTGCCCTTCCACCAAGTTGTACCCTGTGGCTCTCTTCCATGGAGACTTCCTTCAAGGGAGATAGAATTTCTCCAATGGAAAATGACTTTAATGTTAGGGACAGTTTTTCTATGATAGCAAAAAGACTTCCTTTGGTGAAGGAAGTCTTCCTCCGTTCAAGGAAGATTTGGCAGAATGTGGTCATAGGATCCAATCCCCAAAGTATGGTATTTTCAGCCTTCCTACTTGGCAACAAGGGATGTGGAATGGTCTGGTATAGGCATATTTCATCAGATCTCAGAAGCTAAGCAGGGTCAGTACTTGGAAGGGGGACCCCCCAAGGAAGATTCTGCAGGGGAAGGCAATGGCTAATCACCTCTGCTTTCTCATTTGCCTTGAAAGCCCCTTACTAGGACTCCCATAATAACTCGGTTGTGACTTGATGGCACATACATAATGCCTAGTCAAGGCCTTTCCCAGTCCTGCTATTTGAGATTCTTTTATTTGGGGCTCCATCCATTCAAATCTAATGGTCTAATTACACAGAATTAAGATTGTCAGGAAAAACATCAATAACCTCAGATATGCAGACGATACCACTCTAATGGCAGAAAGTGAAGAGGACCTAAACAGCGTCTTGTTAAAAGTGAAAGAGGAGAGTGCAAATTTGGCTTGAAACTCAACATAAAAAAAAACACCACACACACTAAGATCGTGGCATCCAGCCCCATCACTCCTCAGCAAATAGAAGGGGAAGTCATGGAAGTGGTGACAAAATTCACGTTCCTGGGATCCAAGATCACTGCAGATGGTGACTGCAGCCATGAAATTAAAAGATGCCTGCTCCTTGGGAGGAAAGCGATGGCAAACCTAGACAGCATAATAAAAAGCAGAGACATCACCCTGCCAACAAACGTCTGTATTCCCATTAGTAATGTATGGCTGTGAGAGCTGGACCATAAGGAAGGCTGAGCGCTGAAGAATAGATGCTTTGGAATCATGGTGCTGGAGAAGACTCTTGAGAGTCCCTTGGACTGCAAGGAGATTAAATCAGTCATTCCTAAAAGAAATCAACCCTGACTGTTCTCTGGAAGGCCGAATACTGAAGCTGAAGCTAAATACTTTGGCCACCAAATGAAAAGAGAGCACTCACTGCAGAAGACCTGATGTTGGGGAGGATTGAAGGTAAAAGAAGATGGGGATGGCAAAAGATGAGATGGTTAGACAGTGTCATCGATGCAACAAAAATGAAGTTGAGCAAACTCAAGAGGACAACAGAGGACAGGAGGGCCTGGTGTGATGTGGTCCATGGGGTTGCAAAGAGTCGGACTCAACTGTGCAACTGAACAACAACAACAACCATTCAAATCATGCACCATGCCACAGAGGGATGGAAGTGTTCATTAGGACACCCTTTAGTATTCTATCTAATCATAGCAGGTAATTGGGAAGATGGTGAATGATCCCTGATGTCTTTTCTGCAGACATCTTATATAATTTATGGAAGGAGAAAACTCAACCTTCCAGACTATTCGTCTCTTGTTCTCCTCTTCCGAAAATTGATTCAAACAATATATTCATAGTCCGTATTAGGGTACATAGCTGGTTTCGAATAGCATCAGGCACCCTGATGTTGGCACAATTAGAGATTCACGAAAGACTTTGGGAGGAGGGGGTTTAAACGGCACACAATTTCCCCCTCTCTTAGCATTAGCTTCCTTAAATAACATAAGAAAGCAAAGCAAGAAGCTGCAGCTTTGAACTTCTAATGCTATCGTTGAATCTTTGAAGTAATTGGTGCATGAAATGTTCTTTAAAATGCTTTTAAAAATATGATACAGAATTGCAGTGTGGAGTTACAGTTTTCTCTCTTTAAAGAGACATACAATATGCTGTTCCAGAAAAGAATATGTATATATATATACATATATATTTCTGCATGCCAGACTTCTTGTCCATTTGGTTTAGAGTAAGATCTCTCATCTGACCCCTTGAGGGATCCCCCCCCCATTGTACTGTGACCTCTGAAGGTGAGGTTATTGAGGCTCTGCAGTGCACATAGTGGTGCAGTGATTAGTGTTGGACTAGGAACTGGGAGACCTCGGTTTGAATCCCTTCTCTGCCATGGTAGCTTGCTGGGTAACCTGAGGTCAGCCACACACACTCAGCCTAACCTAACTCACAGTGTTGTTGTGGTTCTAAAATGAAGAAGGAGTGAATGTTTTTGCAAGAACATGGGGGGAAATCAAACACTTGAGAATCAGGCAAAGGGGAAGAGGTCAGCTTTGAAATAAGGGAAGGCTATGAAGGTTGTGCGATCAGACTGTTGACGACTATAAGAAGAGCCTGCTGGAGCAGACCCAGGGGTCCAGTCAATCTAATCTCCAACCCTGGGGATTCCCACCCACCCCCATTCCCACTGTCCTAATTCTACCAGTGAAGTGACCATATGTTAGAATGGTAACCTGGTGCCTTTCATAATAGGCTGCTGTTCTCTTCTTTGGTTTGCTTGCTTACTCGCTTGCAGAGGACTGTGTGTCCCTTTTCCTAACATTTTCCTAAAATAGCTTGTGGAAGGCAGCTGTGCTGAACATTTATCACCTCCTCAGCAAAGAAGGTCTGCCCTGCGCCTCCTTGATGAGACCCAAAGTTGTGTGCTCTGATTTGATGTTAGTTTTTTTCTGTTGCCTTAAGAGCAGCCTTGTGGGTTTTGTGTCCTGACGGGTTTGTCTTTGGCTCCCGGCCACATAATGTTTTCAGACAACCCATAGAAGGCTCATGCTTTTGAACTTTCTGATGCCTTCCCTGTCCACCCCTTTTGCAAACTCTTTGCAGATGCAGCAAGTTTGGGGCATCCTTAGGAAAGAAAAAAAATGTGAAGAACATGCTTCCACCATGGATGTTATCTTGGAGGGTCCCCCCCCCCTTCAGATATGATCAGAATGATGTTTCTTTTTAAAAAATTATGTAGCTTAGGTTGTGTCTTCCTCTGTTTCCCGTGGTTTAAATTGACCGGTCTTATAGTTGTTCCCTTGTATCCTCTAGCTCTTAGCAGAAGGGTGGGGTATACTTTGGGTGGTGTGTAAAACCTTGGTCCCAGGACATATACTCTATTTCCTCAAAAGGAAGGCAACTCTGAATGTAAGATGATCCCCCTCCCCCAAAAAATGTTTATATGCCTGCACACAAAATATTACTGGACATAACTGTAACTTGTATGCAAACATAAGATGACCCCCCCTTTCTCCCTTTTATGGCAGACCCGGGGGGAAAGAACCTAGTACTGCATTTGACTAAATACAGCAAATATTTAAAACAAAGAAATAAGTACCTAACTTGAACTTGGTCAGTGGTGTCACAGTGGGGACCATCATGGTCAGAAAAGGAAATGGTCCAGTTTTCTGTCAGATGAGCTTTTAGATAGGGTTGTCAGCTCTGGCTTGGGAAATTCATGGAGATTTTTTGGGCGGAATTTGGGGAGGGGAGAGACCTTGGCAGGGTCCCCTTGAGTTCACCTCCTAAAGCGTCCATTTTCTCCAGAGGAACTGATCTCTGTCACCCGGGAATCAGCAGTAATTCCAGGTCTCCAGCCACCACCCGGAGATTGGCAACCCTACTTTTAGAAGAGTCATGGTAAAAACAGCCTGTGGGGAAGGGATTTGGTAGAAAGTGGTAGACCAAGTAAAGAAACAGCACCGTCTTTTGCTGGGTGCTTATCCACTTGCAGCCACCCGCTCATTCCCTGTTTTGCTGCTGCTCTTTGGCCTTGACCTATATTCAAAGACATGGTTCAGCTGTAGTCCTGTATAGTTCCAACTTGGTACTTGCATCAGCCATTCATGAGTCAGTAAAATCTTTGTACTCTAACCACAAATGGTTATCTGTAGCAATACCTGTGGTGCTGTTAACAAGCATATGTGAAGTACTGTCAACACCTTGGCCCCAGATCACAGTCATTTGGTTCTCCAGTGTGGATGCCGTGTTCGTGGTTTCTCTCTTTCTGAGCTGCAGCAGCAGCCTACCCTGCCCTATTTCCCACATTGTCTCCTGTGATATATGGTGCTTTTGAAATTTGAGGGCATTCTTAAATAGCGGTTTACAATACAAGTGGAAGGGCTGCAGGTTCAAAAAAATAATTTTTTAATCATCGTATTGCGTGTGTGGATTTTCCCAGGTGCTTCTCAGACAGGGTAGTTATGTGAATGTTAGAGAGAAAACAAAATTATTATGAACCTAGCGAAGGAACAAGCAGTGACCAAAGCCACAAATATGTCCATGAAACCAGAGGGGGAGGGATGCTGACTGAGCTTTGTCATCGAAGATGGCCATCAGCAGAAATTATTTGCCCTGTTCTGATTTTACAGTTTGCACGCATATTTGTTATATAGTCCATTTATCTAAAACCCTGCATTGCTCATGGAAGCAGAAATATGCATTGACAATATCAGGTAAGGGGAAAGGTAGCCCCAAGACTTCACAGAGCAAAAATCTTCAGGGTTTTGCCACTTGCATCCCCTGGCAGACATTATTCATCTGCCTAAGGATCCATTTATCTCTACCATCTGGAAAACCTTCAAACCATCAAGAGTAAAGTTTCAGCTCTACTTCCTTTACACAATGGGCTCAGCAGCAGCAATTGTTGGTAACAAGATCCTCCCAGGACTCCTTGGGCTGCTTTGTTGCATCCTGTCATGTTCAGGACTGGGATTCCTGTGCTTGAGCATATGTATTTAGGGACTTCAAAGCTATGAGAAACAGGAACTGTGTATGTGCTGGATTCTGGGTCATTGCTCATATTCAGAAGAGAAATATGTGATGGCAATAATTTTCACTTCTATAACACCTTTCTCTGAGACCTTCAAAGTAATAATTAAGCCTTCTGAGTCAACACACTTGGGAAGAGAGGAGAGTGGTGATATCTGCATTTTAACAGTTAAAGGGTTTGTACAAACTTGGTTACAAAATGGGGTGGGGTGACTTGACATCCCCCTGTCCTTTCTGAATAACTGATGAAATCACCGCTACTCTTGGGCTTGGAACTTAAGGTGTTTTTGTCTCGGATCAGGAATCTTTGGTTGCTGCTTTGACCTGATGGCAAGGCCTGCCAAGACACACCTTGCCTCAGCTTCACTATCATAGTGTCAAACTGTATGAAATGAGAGATTTCTGTGATCAGGATTTATAAAGAATAATTAAAGCAGCTGTGTAGGTGCCTGTATTATTTCCCCTTTATGGCAAGTGGCAGCTTGGCAGAGGCAATTTAAATCAGGAAAATGGCACAGGATTAAACATCCCTCTAACATCACTTTCCTGACCCCAAATTTCCTTCCTCGGCTGGTTTGAAAAAAGATGTGGGAGATCCCAATCTGTCACATCATGTCTGATTTTGACCTTTCTATCCTTCACAGGCCACTAGAACTGTAATCTTCACACATCAGAGAAAACAAACCTGCTCTTTCTTACATGACTGCTTTTCCTGGGGTGAAAGATAGGGGAGCTGAGAATCCCTAAACCTGCTAAACTTGTACAACTAAATTCTGGCCTTGCTATTACAGAATAAGTAATCATGGAGACCTTCCTTTAATAATGATGGCTGAGGGTGACATGATAGAGGTTTATAAGATAATGCATGGGATAGAGCAGGTTGAGAAAGAAGTACTTTTCTCCCTTTCTCAGAATACAAGAACTCGTGGGCACTCAATGAAGTTGCTGAGCAGTTGAGTTAGAACGAATAAAAGGAAATACTTCTTCACCCAAAGAGTGATTAACACATGGAATTCACTGCCACAGGAGGTGGTGGAGGCTACAAACATGGATGGCTTCAAGAGGGAATTAGTAAGCATATGGAGCAGAGGTTCATCAGTGGTTATTAGCCACGAGGTATAGATAGGAACTCTCAGTCTGGGGCAAGTGATGCTCTGTACTCTTGGTGCTTGGGAGGGCAACAGTGGGAGGGCTTCTAGTGTCCTGGCCCCACTGCTGGACCTCCTGATGGCACCTGGTATTTTTGGCCACTGTGTGACACAGAGTGTTGGACTGGATGGGCCATTGGCCTGATCCAACATTGACTTCTCTTATGTTCTTAATGATTTGATTCCTGTAGCTAGAGAAAGAATATTGTATCCAGAGTTTTTTTCTGCCTTGTTGGGAAGCTACTGAATGGCCAGTCATTTCAATGAACTTACACACTCCTTTACCTAAGAAGAACCTTTGCTGCCCACATAAATAAAAGATAACTAAGAACATAAGAACATAAGAGAAGCCAATGTTGGATCAGACCAATGGCCCATTCAGTCAAACACTCTTGTCACACAATGGCCAAAAATGCCAGTTGCCGTCAGGAGGTCCACCAGTGGGATATAACACACATGATTATATCTTTTTAGTGGGAGTGGAAAGTTCTGTCAAGCCATGACCAACTTATGGCTACCCCCAAGGATTGTCAAGGCAAGAGATGAACAGAGATGGTTTGCCATTGGTTGACTCTTTGTAGCAACTCTGGACTTCCTTGGTAGTCTCCCCTCCAAGTACTAAAGAGGGCTGATCCTCCTTAGCATTAGAAATCTGATGAGATCAGTAGGATCCAAGATAGAGGTCAATTGATCTGGCTGTTACTTAAACTGAAGGTGTGATGTCATCTTCAGAATGTCCAAAACTGCCAGAAACTAAGAGCAAACAAAATCCCAGAAACAGGATTTTAATTAATTGCTGTGTGATGCAGTACACATTTCTGTCCTTGACCAGACCATGAATGAGGGCTGGATTGACATGACAGAAGAAGAAGAGTTTGGATTTATACCCTGCCCTTCACTGCCCAAAGGCGTCTCAGAGTGGCTTACAAACTCCTTTCCCTTCCCCTCCCCACAACAGACACCCTGTGAGGTAGGTGGGGCTGAGAGAACTTCTGACAGAAACTGTCCTTGAGAGAACAGCTGTGCCAGAGCTTGTGACTGACCCAAGGTCACATCAGCAGGTACAAGTGGAGGAGTGGGGAATCAAACCCGGTTCTCCCAGATAAGAGTCTGCGTACTTAACCACTACACCAAACTTTCATCAATATGTTATAACAGACATGCTGGTGTTGTGTGAAAGGGGGACTAGCATTTCTAGTTCTTCCCAGCTTTTAGAGACAACCAAATTGGGAAGGGACCACAGTTAACAGTGGGAGTGGCTGGCATGTTAATTTCTAGGTGCCACAAGTGCAGGGGGAGGTCTGTGCATGTTGCAAGACTCACTCCCGCCTTCCAACTGTAGCCCCCACGCTGCCAAAAAAGGTGGTATTTGTGAGCAGCCTGGGATGTCTAGCAGGGGGAAAACAGGTTAGGAAATCAAGTGGGGGGGAAATCTGTTGCATATAGGTGAGGAATTGCATGTGTTTGAGAGGTTTTTTGGATCTCAGCTATATCTGTGAGGCTGTTTGTTTCACATTATGGCTAAAACTATTTGCTGGACTTGGGGAAACTTAAAATCTATTTGCACTCCTTGCTATTCCAAGGTGCATGATAGGTCAGCAGAATTGATGGAGTGAGACGTCTGGTTGGTGCAGTTATTTGTGAATGGCGACCCCAGTAGTTTTCATATCAAGTTGCATTGGCAGCTTAGTTCCACTCATGGATTGCCTGTGAAGTGTGAAATCACAATGCAAATTGTCACCATCCAGTGGATGTTCTTTGTAAAAAAAGAAAAAAAAAGTTCATGTGCAAAACCGAGATGTTGCTGGTAAATGCTTTATATTTGCAGCACTTATGCAATGATTGGATGTTAGATGCAATCTGGAACAAATTTAAAGCATTTAAGACAATTTACTTTACTTGCTAGATTAAATGTTCGTACTGGATGCTGTAAAGCTGGCAACAGAAGCAGGGATAACAAGTAAATCGAATTAGTGCTGCAGAAATTACAGTGGATTGTTTCAGTGGCCATTTGTTAATGTACAGAACATCTGTAAAATCTCTCATTTAGAAAACTGCCATCCACCTAACTAACAACAGTTCAATACCAGTGCTAACCTTCCAAAATGATGCAGAAAAGGCTGGGGGAGGGGGAGAGACTGCATTGTCTTTAGAGGGCTACATCAGACAAGCTAGCCTGCATATTTTACTTGCAAAAGTCTCACACATTCCATGAGATGCGACATATAATACATGGTAAATTATTTCAAAAATACTTTGGGACACAGATATATGCATAATTTTTTTTTTTTGTTTAGGTACCACGTTTAGGGAACTGACAATTCAATCTTGGCTTGTAGAATCCATCTTCTACTGATCCTCTTAGACCTGTGTCCATCATGGCTGGTGAAAGCCACTGGTGATGGAATACAGGATCCCTTTGGGGACATTATAAATCTGTCCCTGAGTTTGGAAGTTTTCCTGAAGGGTTTAAAGAAGGCAGTGGTGAAGCCACTCTTGAAGAAACAGACTTTGGATCCTACTTATCTATCCAGCTACTGCCCAGTATTGAATCTTTCATTCCTGGGTAAGGTGGTTGAGAAAGCGGTAGAAGAACAGCTCCAGGCTGTCCTGGAGGACACGTTGGCTCTGGATCCATTCCAGTTTGGCTTCCAGCCTTGCCATGGGATGGAGACGGTGCTGGTCACACTCATAGACGATCTCCATAGATAGATGGATTGAGGCAGGTCTGCGCTGCTTTTACTTCTCAATCTGGCAGCAGTGTTTGATACGGTTGATTATGATCTGTTGACCCACCGCTTCACTGATGTAGGGATCCATGGGACAGCCTTGAAATGGCTTGCCTCATTTCTCCAAGATCGGGGACAAAGGGTGGAACTGGGAGAAAGGGTTTCATCATGAGTCCCATTGGTGTGTGGTGTTCCCCCAGGAGCAATCCACTCTCCAACGTTAACATCTGTATGTGCCCCCTCGCTCAGCTGGTACAGAGTTTTGGGCTGGGTTGTCATCAGTATGCAGATGATACTGAGCTGTATCTGTTGATGGGTGGCCAGCCAGATGCTGCCTTAGATATTTTGGTCGAGTGTTTGGAAGCTGTGGTTGGATGGTTGAAGCAGAGCTGGCTAAAACTAAATCCATCCAAGACAGAGGTTCTGTGGCTAGGCCAGGGAGATTTGAGGATGGGCCACAATTTTGTGTCCTCGGCCATATGCCTTTAACACCAACACTGACAGTCAAGAGTTTAGGTGTGATTCTGGATGCTTCCCTTTTGATGGAGGACCAGATCACAAATGTCGCCAAACTGGCATTTTCCCAGCTGTGTCAGATTAGGCAGTTGGTTCCCTTCCTGTCCAGCCCTGACTTAACCACAGTGATCTGTGCAACAGTCACCTTCAGATTAGAGTACTGTAACTCACTCTACACTGGGCTACCCTTGAGGCTGACATGGAAGCTACAACTGGTCCAGAATGTGGTGGCATGTGTTCTTATGGGAATCCCAGTCAGAGCCCACATCCAGCTGGTGCTCTGCCAGCTGCACTGGCTCCAGATTGTGTACCAGATCAGGTTCAAGGTTTTGCTATTAACCTTTAAAGCCCTAAACAGTCTGGGACCAGTGTATCTGCAAGAGTGCCTCTCCTGATATACTCCCCCCCCAAAAAAAAAGAGAGCATTACACTCAATGGATAACAACATTCTGGTGATCCCTGGCCTGAAGAGTATCCAACTGTCCTCAATTAGAGCCAAGGCTTTTTTGGCTCTGGTTCTAGCCTAGTGGAACTCTGTCAAGTGAGATCTGGGCCCTGTGAAATGTAATGCAATTCCACAGGGCCTGTAAGATGGAGATGTTCCAACAGGAATATGGTTGAGGACTGACTTCTTTCCCTCCCTCTCTCCCCCTGGTTCCTGTTTCCCCTTCCCCTCCCTTGTTGTTATTTCCTTATTCACTTAATTCTATGATATCTACTCCCCCTTTTAGATGAGGGACACTATGATGTACTTTTCTTTCATGATCCATCTTAGAGGTTGCTACTATTATAGTAATAGTTGTTTTAATAGTTCTTGTAATTGTTTTAATCTATGAATATTGTTGTTACCCACTCTGGGCTCTGTTGCACAGCAGAGGGAGGGCTATAAATCAAATAAATAAATAAATAAATAAATAAATAAATAAATAAATAAATAAATAAGGTTACTGGAAAAAGCAACAAACAGAAAACAAGAGCTCCTCTAAATAAATAAATGATCTTTCATAATTTGAACCATAAGGAATAGTGTAAGTGAAATAATTTTACCATGTAGAACAGAGATCCTTGGTTTGATATGAGATGGAATTATGCCAATTTTAGCAATCAGATCTATGAGAAGGAAATAGCACAGTCTTTCTGAGTGAGTAGAGGATGAAAAATGTCACAGTGTTCAGGAATCACTATTTAGTGCCGAATCGACTTGATCATCTTTCAAAGATGAGCTTGTTCAACCCTGTAATGAAGCGATTATCCAGAGTGATTTGCCTTGGGTTAATTCGGCAATTATCTGAAACAGTTTTTAGATGTCACAGCCTTTCTCTTCTACTTTTCAAATAGCACTTGAGCCATCTTCATGCAGAATCTGAAGAGCCACTCAAGAGAGTGGAGAAGCTCATGCTTGTGCCAGATGCTGGTTCATGAAATAGCACCACCCAAGTCTTGCAGTGTCTTATTCATCATGATAAGTACATGACAGAATGTCAAGAAGGACCTTTCAGCATTTCAGAGAACAAAATGCTGCTCCATCAGTTGAGTATCAGGTCAGAAAGAAAACCAACAATGAAAGAAGACAGAGCTTGGTACCTATATATGTTGGGTTTTTTAAAAGAATGGAGTGTAGGAATTAGGCTGATTAGATGTAGGTTAAATACCTCCTTCAGCTAGAAGCCTTGCAGGTAATTTTAATGGAACTGGCCTTGTACAGTTGTGAGGACACAGTGCCGAAGGACCCCATGCCATCTTTCTGGAGGAAGGGCAGGATACAAATTTCATTCATTCACAACAATGTAAAATGGTAGTAGAGGTCAGGCAAGGGACTTCATATTGTTCAGGGAAGACCTTGGGCCATTGGGTGGACTGAGCAATCCTGGGCTGCTTTTTTTGTTTCCGACCCATCCAGAACGTGGCACGCCACATCACTGACACTTCAGAAAGATTCCAAACGGTGGCCTCGGAACTCTCTTATCAGTTGCTTTTCAGCAGAGGAGCTCTCCCGTAGCTGTCTGCATCAAGGTGATTAATGTAATTTTTACCTTTAATTGAACAGAGGTAATCAATTGGCTCAATATTTATGGATTTATTTCAATAATTCAGCCCGGCATATCATCAGTGGATATTATCTAAATTAGCTTGGACTGGCACAAAGGAAAGAGCAGTAAATTGCTTTATGGATTTCCTCATGTGTATCACACAAGCAATTTGGCTTAAAAGAAGGGTTTTTCTTCAGTACAATAGGTCCATATTTTGTATAGCTCCAGGTTTTCATATGAAAATAATGATTTGCCCACTTAGTGTATGTACCAGTGTAATTTGCTGGTTCTGACTACATAGCAAAGCAGTTCTGAGGAAGGTAGGATGTTGTGATAGAAAGTTATCATCACATTCACTCAACACCCTGTTTTATCTCCACATTCATATAGTCTGTTTGGTTTCTGGTTCTGCCCTGGCATCCCAGGAGCAATTCTTGGGGCTGGATCTGTTAGCCAAATTGCCTTAATTTCTTATTAATATGGGGGAATTATGATTATTAATTGGCAACAGGCAAATTAGGGAACTAACACTAGTGTCTACAGAGGTCCCGCCCATCCAGAGGTACTAGTAACAGACACAGAGGCTGCAGTTAGGTTAAAATGATGTCTTTACTGTAGTCTTCTTCACACAGAGACAATACACAGTCACATGCACAATTATTCAGTACTAGGAAATAAAGATAGATAATCAGCATGTTTTCATGAGCAGGATATTCGTTGGTTGGGCAATAGTTACCTGTTCTGATGAGATGAAGGCTTCCAAATGGAAAAATAAGGGAATTATAGAAAATGGGACTTATGCTAGAAAAATGGAGAGTGCAAACTGAATCAGCAGAAAGCACATGGAAGACTATGGCGGCTGTCCAAGAGCCTCAGGGTAAGGTAGCCACAAGTTCAAGAGTAAGAGAATATAGAGGTTGTTGAGGGGGGGAGAGAGAGAGACCATATGGTTGGGTGCCCCCTTTTATGAGGGGGGCTTGGGGGGTTGGGCCAGGCTGGCCACATGTCCTAGTCACATGTCTCTTGGGGTGGCCTAAGTTGGTCACATGTCTTAGCCCACCTCCTACTAGTCCATCCCCAAAACATGCTGATTGGTGTTGGGTTCAAGGGGGAAGGGTCTAGGGGAGTGGGCAATATTGAGAACTAGCAACTCAGATTGGAGTCTGGCACCTGGGTGTAGGTGAGATGAGTCATTGGGCTAAGGCCATTGTCTTTTGATAGCCCTAGCCAGCTCATTGGGGGGCGAGCGATTAGTTGCCAAGGAACCATGTGTAGAGCTTCCTGGTTATGTGCAGCTTTGCAGGTAGGTGGATGGGGGGAAGGGGATTGCCTGTGTGTCTTGGAGGGAGCTCCTAATGGTATTTGGAGTACTCTGTCCTCGTTCTTTGGCCTGACATGGTGTCTGATGCTTTGTGCAGACTCTGGAACTGATCCATCTCCCATCAGGTAAGAGGGCTGGTACCCTTGAAGAATCCACTGGAACAGCAACGCAGAAAGGAAGGTGTCCTTCTCTCCAGGGTGCAGTCTCAACTGGCATCATAGTGGGTTACCATGCTGTACAGTCCCTTAATCATAACTTTTGCACAGTCCAAGTTCATATAACGTAGGTCTTATAGTTCATAAGAGCACATTAAGTGCCTTGCAGGGCAACAGATCCAGCAATGCATTAGTGGAAACACAACTCACTTAATACACTCCTGCGTGTGCAAACAATAGTGCTACTGTGATCTTTGTAGTTATTTGCACAATGCCTTGTGCAAGCAGATTTGCAAATCAGGATAAATAAGTTTAACTTAGCACAAGATGACAGCATAGTCATTTAGTATATTTGGCAAGGAGTTGAGCGTGTATAGAAATCTTCCTCTGGAGCCAACTACTGTATGGTTTTAACCTTAAGAGGTACTAACTGGCTTGTTACCTATACATCTTTGAAAATAGGCTTCTTTTCTGTGAATTTTTTTTAAAAAAGTTCTATTCAGCCATATTGTATATAAAGTGCTGTCAAGTTGCAGCTGATTTATGGTGACCTAGTAGGGATTTCCAGGCAGGAGACAAACAGAGGCAGTTTGGCATAGCCTGGTCTCCCATTCAAATACTAACCAGACCCCACCCTGCTTAGCTTTTGAAATCTGATGTGATCATGCTAGCCTGGACTATCCTGGTCTGAGCACCAGTGATATTAGCCCATACAAAATCCAAAGCAAAGCAAAGCAAAGCAAAATCCAAAGCAAAAAAAATAATAATCAAACTTTGTTGGTCCTAAAGGTTCCACTGGATTCAAACTTTGTTCTACTGCTTCAGGCACGGCTGTCCACCTGGATCAAACAAAATCCATGTAATACTTTTTTATTTGGGCCAACCAAAATGATACACAACATTGTGCAAACTTTTAAATGCACTACAACTCCTTGATGAAGCCAGACATTACAATTATGATTCACTCTAATAAAAATGTACAAATAGAGACCTACAAGGAACTTGCAGGGAGGGACATCCCATTCCTTTTGCCTTTGCTTCCTCCCCTTTCTCTGCCATTCATCTTCCCTCTGTCTTTCTTCCCCAGTCCTTCTTTGTCACCCACACCTCCAGAGTTCTCAGCTTGTGTGTGTGGGGGGGGGAGAGACAACTCCCACACCCACTTCACTGCCTCCAGCATTCCCAGCTCATTCTTTTCTTCTAAAGGCCCAAAGGATCTCAACTGAATTTGTTTGTTTGTTTTTCAGGCCAGATTGTTGTGATTGCAAATAGCAAGGGATTTTTTTAGTAGCTGGTTTTAAAAAACACAAGACAGTAGAGAGATAATCCAGCAACTCATTGATCTAAGTTATATGCAGGTCTTTCAATGAAATCAAGTGCTTAACTTTGGCTGCATTATGGACAGTTTATCCTTTTAAATATTCTGACATGCCCTAGTCATTTAGTGATAGTGCAGGCTAAAATCCAAATAATCAAATAACAAATGCATGACTTGTAATTATTTCTTTGTCTAAGTTTCTTCCATCTCTTGTTTGCCTGCTAGTAATGTTTTAAATACTAATGTAGCCAGCACAACACATTTCTCCCCATGTTACCCTGAAGAGGGGATATGCATATCTGAAAACTTGCATCCCTTTTTAAAATTCTGCCTAGCTGCTCCAATAAAAAGATAATCTCAACATGGCATTTCCCTGGATTGTAGTGTCAGAGAGTTTGTGTAAATCGCTTTCCAACAAATATGCAGTATAAGCTTAGGTACTACGAAGTCTGTCATTCCTTAATGTTAAAATCTTTTTGACATCAGTGAACATGGTTTAGATCCAACCAGTTTTCTGGTGTTGCTGAGGAGGACAGCCACCTTGTAGCCACCAAAAAGGCTATGTCAGTGATCATGGGACTCAAATGGGCAAAACCATGAAGAAAGGTGAGGCTTCAGTGAGGATGAAAATCAGGTGAGATCCAGCTGAAAAGCTGCTAGAACCCGACCTGATATTTCCAGTGACCTTAATTTTGTACTGAGTTTATTTGCTGTAGTTCAGTTATAAGTACCTAGACAGCACACACCACAAATAACTTGCTAGAACCTTTAATTAAGTATTCCCAGCAGAGAACACCATACATTGGGTACAGAAGCAACGTGTACACTAGTCATGTTTTGTCTAGTCTTGCTTCCAGTGCAGTGTTCAGAGTGGGAACTCATGAATCTCCACCCACAGAGATGCATATGTTCTGGGTATGAGCACACCTCTCACTATGGAGCAGATGTGCAAGTTCCTACATCAGACATTTATGCCAGAAGCACCAGATCCCTCTTGCTGTTTCTCCCCTTCATCTGATGCTAAACTAACTGATCTACATGGAATATGTTCTCTTCTCAACACCTAAAGCACAGTGTTAGAAAACAATGTGTTCATTTTGCATATCTTATAGACCTGGGACTTTTAAATGCAGAGTTATATTTTGTTAGTGTGTTTTGGAGCTGCGGTGGCTCAAGTGGTTAAGACACTGAACTGCAGGCTGTGGAAGGTCAGTAGTTCAGCAGTTCGAGACCCGAGAGTGCCGCATGATGGGGTGAGCTCCCGTCTCCAGTTCCAGCTCCTGCCAACCTAGCAGTTCGAAAGCAAGAAATTGCAAGTAGATCAATAGGTACCACTTCAGTGGGAAGGTAACAGCGTTCCGTGCGCCTTGGTGTTTAGTCATGCCGGCCACATGACCACGGAAATGTCTTTGGACAGCGCTGGCTCTTCGGCTTTGAAACGGAGATGAGCACCGCAACCCTAGAGTCGGATTCGACTGGCTTTCGAGCAAGGGAACCTTTACCTTTACCTTTGGGGGACAAAAATAAGAATACAAGAAAGAAAGTCAAAGTAAATACCGGACCTCTAATTTTCCAAACACATACTTGCATTAAAACACAAGGGAAATTAAAGAGGAAGGATATTGCATGGTAGAACATTTACCAAATGACAACAGTGATGGCTATTTTCTGGAGTCATGGAAATAGACTCATGTCTTATTTTGAAAACACAGTTGCTTGAAAGGATATTCCACTAATTCATGTATTTATAAAAATGTTTAACTGCCTTCCAGTCAAAGTATCATATCATCACTCAATAAAAACACAAATAAAGCAATAGTCAAACCAATGAAATAAATTCCAACCAATGAAAATAAATTCAGTGGCAGATACTTCAAAGAAATAGAGCCTTTTTAGGACCTTGATTCAGTGAAATTCATAGCTGTGTGTCCTTCCCATTTTACAGAGCTAGTCAAGGGTATATTATGTTTTCATTTACCATATACATTTATTTGGAATGAAGTGATTTGATAACTCCTGAGTGACAAAGGGAATATGATTTGGTTTGTATTATCTCATTGAGTGCCATAGTCCTAGTCCTTAATTCTGTGTTCCCACAATAGGCATTCAAAAATGCAGTGTCCTATCTTTGCAGTGTCTGTCTACTGTCAGGTCTCAAGGACTTCATATGATTGCATTAAGGATTTGAACACAATGAAAAACTAACAGTCTTTCTAGTAATCTAGCATGTGTGCAGTGGCAAAATTCATCATGGCTGTTGGCAGGTATACTCAAAATGTGCAAGATTTGCTTGGGGAGCAGTTGAGCATCTACTTGGTATGCAGAAAGTCTCAGGTTCAATCCCTGGCATCTCCAAATAAGGATCAGTAGGTGATGTGAAAGATCTCTTCCCAAGACTCTGGAGAGCCACTACCAGTCTGAGTAGACAGTCCTGACCTTGATAGACCAATGGTCTGATATAAGGCAGCTTTATTTGTACTTGTATTATGTGTGCCCCAGGATCAACTTGGGCAAGTCAAGCATTATTTGAAATCTGCTACATTAGAGTGAATGTGTTGCCTCTGAGTCAGTGTGCTTGGTGGCATTTGTTGTGTTAGTGCATGCTCTGGACTCATTTCATTGAACCAAAGTTCTCAGGTGGCTGTGCCAACATGGTTCAGTTAATGCAAGTGGACAAGCTCAACTTTGGGAATCAGACACAGAAGCCATATTGGCAAGGTTGCAATTCCATGCAGATTCCCCCCTCACCAGCCTAACCCAGCAGGATGGAGAGAGTGAACAAAAGCATCTCTTTTGGGAGTGGATACTGTTTTCTCTCAGGTGACAGGGTGAGGGGAGAACAGGGCAGCTGCAGGAAAACAATGTAAGAGCATTCATGGGCAGTGTATTTTGCAGTTGGGAGGACCTGAATGCTCTCATCTGAGTCAGCTGGGGAAAATGTGAAGTTATAGTAGAACAACGATCCATACTCCTTGCCCAGGATGTTGGATCAAAACACTATTTTTATGTTACTGATCTAATTGAGACAATGCATGAGGGACAGAGGAAAACAATGTGTCATTGTGCAATATGCAATATTCTGCGTGTTAAAGTGAACATTTGTTCAAGTGGTTGAAGGGGCTGCTCCTGTCCAGACTGAAGGGTGACTGGGCAGCCCTGGGTCTATGCTACTGTCCGTGGGTGCTGATCTCATTTCCAGTTCCACCATTTTTTTAAAAAAGAGCTAAGTATAATCAACTCACTACAAACACTCTGACAAGAAAGGGATAAAGAAGACTATTTGGCTCTTTACACACTAATTATTTACCATTTCTTCTTCAAAGGACTTCTAGCTTTTTAATGCATTCTGACAGCTTTTAATATTCTCTCTGATGGCTGAATATAATACTTGGTGGCATGAGCAGAAGCAAAGCATATGTAATCTAGGGATGGGGACTTGCAGCAGATTTTCTTGAGGCTGCCCAAGATGTTAGGGATGGCATTAAATTTCATACGTGTGCCATTTCTTTTGGACACCCCTGTTTCAATTTTGCTTCTCTCTTTTAAGAATCTAACCAGTAAGTGTCTCTGAACTATTATCTGTTTCTTTGTGCTATTTTTTCTGTAGAATAAATGCATTTTTTCAACCTTTGTATATCAGCAATTCATCAGTACATGTTCTACATATACCTAACATACGCTGTACATGTAAATGCCCTATATATTATTCAAAAATTAGTATGAAAGTCACAAATAATACTAGCTGTCCTCCCAAAGTTGGATAGAAATTGACAAAAACAACAAAGAAAAGACAAACGTTTTATTAAGCTTATTTCAAAAAACAGGGATGGATGCATTAGAATCTAGTCTGTTATTTTTCATCCCTGAGAAGGATGAGCAATAGAGTGGTTTATCTTGAACAGGGCTGCTCAAACACCCACCCGCTTGGCTCATGTCCTGTTCACCGCTCATGGACAGGGAACTGGTTTTTTTTTTTTTGGGGGGGGGGTGTTGTTGATGATGAGGAGGAAGAGTATGTTTGACTCCCAGTTCACAGCTGTGTCATGCAACTGGACTTTCATGCATATGTGTTCTCACACAGCCTGATTGTGCTCTACTGCCTCCCTCCCATCCTTGCTGCATAAGCTCCATTCAGCAGGGAGTTGTCTAAATAGATAATTAAATTAGTCACAAACCATATAAATCAATCATAGGTAAACGGCATCTTTTAATAAAATCTGACCCTCTGATGTTTTTTCTAAGTAGTCTCTGGTGATGCTAATGGCTGCAAAGCAATGGGAATTGGCAGTGTTTTTGCACATATACAGTTTTGTGAAAAATTGATGCAGGCTTCTTTGAGGCATTTCTGGCTGTTCAATACAAATTGAACAGGCTGAATGGTTGTCTCAAGTCTGATCAACACTTTCAAACATGGTTAGTTTGACCATCAAACACAGTCATTATGAAATTTTCAATATCCCTAATTTTGAATAGTTTGGGTGGTCAAGATTGCCGCTTATGAGCTACATGTGGTTCCTCTATAAATAAGTAGCAACTCATGTGCCTGCACCCTTTGAGACTCCTTTGGCTCAGATATCTTTTCTCTCCCTCCAAGACTGGTCATTTTCCTCTTCATGCAACTGCTGTTAGCTCTTTCATAGCCCCATGTTATCCCTGGGATAAACATTGTATTACGAAAATTAGGATATGCATGTATGTGTTTCTATTTTTTTTAATAAAAAAGTCCAAGGCTACCTGTTCAGTTCCAAATTAGGATTAGCACAGAGTTAAGATGGTTCTTGATTTCAGACAGGAAATGATGCAGGGACCTGCAAGGAAGTAAGTCAGGCAGTCATATCTGTGGAAACAAATGGAAGGTTTTACACAATGCAAATGGTTTCAGATTGGAAGATATTGTGAAAGAACCACACATTATGCTTCCTTTTCGAGCTGTTGTGTTATCAATGATATCCCTGATTTGTAAAAAGAGAGAGATGTAAATTTTAAAGAATTTAATCAAATTGCATGTGCTCCACTTCTGAAATCAGTTGGAAGACAGGTGGAGTAGAAGGTGAACTACAGTGACTTCCTAGAAAAAATTGGGATGGAATGGGAGGAATCCACAAATCCATAGGCCAAACAGGTTGGAATGTTTTTGTCATGCTTCAAAAACCTATGAAACCTGTTTGACCACAATATAGTGGGACAAAAGTGATATACACATACACACACTGGGCAATATAAGAGTTTTTCTGCCCCCTTCATCACTGCTAAAACTCCTGTCTGTCTCCAGCCTTAGGGTTCATCTAGACATGACAGCATTCCTGAGCCCACCATGGGGTACCACTGCCATTTCCTCACTGGGAATCCCTTTGTCTACAAACACCATAGGGGCTGATCATGATCTGGACCACAATACGGGGGAGAAAGAGCTCCTGTCTCCCCCATGCTGTTTTCAAGAGCCCAGGTGAAAACAGTGAGGGGGGAGGGGACAGGAGCTCCTTCCTCACACTGAGGTCCTGATCAGGATTAGCCCCCCATGGCATTTGTAAAGTGACGAAATCCAGCAAGAGAACAGTGGTGGCATTCCCTGGGTGGAGTTGGGGATATTGTCATGTCTAGATCGAGCCCTTAAGATTACCATGGCATTCGATTACTACAGCAGTGACAGATCTACACACCTACCAACAAAATGCACTCTAAATGTTGATAGCATTGTGAATTATGACCCTTAGCTCTAGCACGTTTTTATGTACTTAAAAACCAAAGTACCTGATTAAACATGACAAAGTTCTTTATCCTCTGCATGCAAATAGGGCTGTACATAAAAATTTACCTGTTTGCTAATTAGAGATTAGCTGAAAATGAATGAACTGCATCCCCTAACATCATTACAGACTATTAATTCATTGTTAATAATTAGACTCACCTAACTATGTATTCAGTGTGTGCAGTTCTGCTTTGTCCTCCTGGCTAATCATCTGTAATAGAAAGGAAGTACCCCCACACACACTGACCATGAGGCGTGAGACCCAAAAAGACAGCAATGCCCCCCAGTAGGGCTGTAGAGGGTGCTTTGGAACAAATGGTCAATAACAATGATGTTCCCATTTTTTTTTTTGCTAACAATACAGTCCAGTGGTTGACAGCTCTTTCTGTAGCATTTTCTGCTCTGCTGCTTTGATGGAGGTCTGGCCTCAGCTGCTGGTGTCAGCTTTCATTTACTATTGGGCTAAGATGAGTTGTGCCCATCACAATGACAAAAAGGATATTCCCAAATCTTCAGAGAAGGCTGCAGATCTTCAGACACCTTAAAACTGTATTTTTTCTCCTCACAGTTCAATGAAGGGGGGAAATAGTGTGTCCAAAGAGGAGAAAACAGTTGTTTACCAACAAAATTGAGTAAAAATATCTCCCCTGGGCCAAGTTATAGTTTAAAGAGAAATCACCTCAAATGATCCCATGAGTTGTCATGAAGAAAACTATTTCAGCTTTACCTTTAATTTAGTAGCCACTAGGACCAAAGCTGCAGCTTCTTGTGATGGAAAATATTCTTCCATCCTGGTTCTAAATGTGGCTATTTGGGAGTAGATGCTATTGAATATAGCTGGACTGATGTCTTACTCCTTGGTAAAAGGGTGGACAGCCAAATTTAAGACTGAAATCCTATGCACACTTACTAAGGATCGTCACACTGAATTTTCATTAAAAACTGCTTCCACTCCTGAGGACTGGAAAGTAGCTAATGTCACTCCCATCTTTAAAAGGGTTCCAGAGGCGATCTGGGAAATTACAGGCCAGTCAGTCTGACATCAGTACCAGGTAAATTGGTGGAAACTGTTATTAAGGAAAGAATTAGTAGGCACATTGATGAACAAAACCTGTTGAGGCAGACTCAGCATGGGTTCTGTAAGGGAAGATCTTGTCTCACTAACTTGTTAGTGTTTTTTGAGGGAGTGAACAAACATATGGACAAGGGGGACCCAATAGATATTGTTTACCTTGACTTCCAGAAAGCTTTCGATGAAGTTCCTCATCAGAGGGTTCTAAGTAAGCTCAAAAATCATGAGATAAAAGGACAAGTCCATTTGTGGATAAAACTGGCTAATTACTAGGAAACAGAGAGTGAGTATAAATGGGCAATTTTCTCAGTGGAGGGTGGTAAGCAGTGGGGTACCACAGGGATCGGTACTCAGTCCGATGCTTTTTAACACGTTCATTAATGATTTGGAGTTGGGAGTAAGCAGTGAAGTGGCTAAATTTGTGGATGATATGAAGTTGTTCAGGGTGGCAAGAACCAGGAAGGATTGTGAGGCACTCCAAAGGGATCTGTTGAGGATGGGTGAGTGGGCATCAACGTGGCAAATGGGGTTCAGTGTGGCCGAGTGCAAGGTGATGCACATTGGAGCCAAAAATCCTAACTATAAACACACGTTGATGGGGTCCAAACTGGCAGATACTGATCAAGAGAGTCATAGTAGATAATTCACTGAAGATGTCAAGACAGTGTGTCACTGCAATAAAGAAGGCCAATGCTATGCTGGGGATTATTAGGAAAGGTATTGAAAACAGATCAGCCAATATCACAATGCCCCTATATAAATCAATGGTGCGACCTCATTTGGAATACTGTGTACAGTTCTGGCCACCATACCTTAAAAAGTATATTATAGCTTTGGAAAAAGTGCAGAAAAGGGCAACTAGAATGATAAAAGGGTTGGAACACTTTCCCTATGAAGAAAGGTTAAAGCGCTTGGGGCTCTTTAGCTTGGAGAAACGATGGCTGAGGGGTGACATGATCAAGGTTTATAAGATTATGCATGGAATAGAGCAGGTAGAGAAAGAGGTACTTTTCTCCCTTTCTCACACTACAAGAACTTGTGGGCACTAAATGAAATTGCTGAGCAGTCAGGTTAGAATGGATAAAAGGAAGTACTTCTTCACCCAAAGAGTGATTAACACATGGAATTCACTGCCATAGGAGGTGGTGGCTACAAGCATGGATGGCTTCAAGAGGGAATTAGATAAACATATGGAGCAGAGGTCCATCAGTGGCTATTAGCCACAAGATATGGATAGGGATTCTGGGGCAGGTGATGCTCTGTATTCTTGGTGCTGGGGGGGGGTCAAGAGTGGGAGGGCTTCTAGTGTCCTGGCCCCACTGGTGGACCTCCTGATGGCACCTGGTATTTTTGGCCACTGTGTAACACAGAATGTTGGACTGGATGGGCCGTTGGCCTGATCCAACATTGGCTTCTCTTATGTTCTTATATTCTTAATTTGGTCCATCTGGAATAAATGTAGAACTGGAATTTCAGCCCCATTGAGGTCAATGAGAGAGTTAAACGTATGCATATCTCTTCTAACGGTGATCAACTGAGCAAAGAAATACTTAACTTTGCTTGCATAGTTTGCAGTGTGCTTGACATTCAAATGTACATTGATGTCAGTTACATGTACCATGCTTGAGAAGGAAATGTATATTTCAGATGCAGGCAACCTGTGAAAGTAGACCACTGAGCCCTTTGTTGACGTTCTTTCATTTGCACAGTTACACAACTCTTGCAATTTCTCCCACACTGGTCAGAGAATACCTAAATACTTACAGTGATACCAAGGCTCAGTGGGAATGGGGGATCTATTAAAGCCCCCCCCAGCCAGATGGATCAGAATGGCCTTCTGAAAGCTCTAGGAGATGGTCCTGTTGGCATGGTCGGTACTCATGTCAGTGCCCTTGCTGATCTCTGGAAAAGGAAAATGATCCGGGTGGTTGACACAGTTGCTGCCCATAGTGCAGTGGTGAGGAAGAAGAGTTCAGATTGCATCATTAAATCAATATGTATGTGTTCCCATGTAATCAATCATTTTGTCAGTGAATATGCCCATCAGTTCTACATCTCCCACTGGCAACCCTAGATGCCATAATGTTTACCTTAAAGTTTCTGGCAATTTCTAGAGCTACCCTACATTACTTCCAGGTTTTCTCTGGAAGTGGCTTTGCAAAAGCTGCTCCCCCCATGCCCCTGCCTTCAACTGTCCCACCAGTTTCCAGGCACAGGCTGGCAACTCTAGTTCATGTTTGTAATATAGAATTCAGAAAAGAGAGGGTACATATGTATATTTGATACATGAACATGCAATGGCCAAATCAGGAAGTACAAAAAGCTCAAAAACTGTAACAAACATGTATTCAAATAGAACATTTCATCTGACACAGTATGCAAAGTACTTCCAAACTATGTAACTTGACAGGGGTGTGCTGAAGACTTCTTAACGTTCACAAAAAAGGGGAGGGTTTTTTTTAAAAAAAATGTTGTCAAAGGCTTTCATGGCCGGAGTCCATCAGTTGTTGTAGATTTTCTGGGCTGTATGATCATGGTCTTGGCACTGTAGGACCTGATGTTTCACCAGCAGCTGTGACTGGCACCCTCAGAGGTATAACACAGGAAGATGGAGTACTCTCTGTGTCAAGGTGAGAAGAAAAATGATAGGCATCTATATCTTACAATAGCACTACAGATAAGATTAGAATTTCAACAGCCAATTCGTATGCAAAAGAACCTCCTCAGGAAAGCTCCTCCATTAGCATGTCACAGCCTGGGGAACTCCTACAAGATAATGACTCAGCCCTACCCCACCTTCTTGAGTAGATATAAATCACCTGCCTACCATTTTTCTTCTCATCTTGACACAGAGAGTACTCCATCTTCCTGTGTTATACCTCTGAGGATGCCAGTCACAGCTGCTGGTGAAACGTCAGGTCCTACAATGCCAAGACCATGGCCATACAGCCCAGAAAATCTACAACTGAAAAAAAAATAAAGTTATGATATTGTAGGCAAATTTATATTTCAGTAATTTGTGTATTTATTTACTTCATTTATACCCTGCCTTTCCCCAACAATGCTTACATTATTTTCCTTTCCCCATGTTAATCCTCACAACAACCCTGTGAAGGTAGGTCAGGCTGAGAGTATGGGACTGGCCCAAGGTCACTGTGTGAGTTTCCAAAGCAGGGTAGCGATTCAACCCTGGAACTTGCAGATCATGGACAGCCTCTCTAACCACTATATCATATTGGCTCTTAATAAATATCATATCTGAAAACAGAAGGTGGAGTGTAATGATAAAAATGTACTGTGGTCTGAAAATGCAGACAGCACTTATCTGTGTTGTGAATTTCTTGATAATATGCCTTGAATGGTTCTAGTCCATATGACCATCTGTGTAAACAGAGCAAGAAAGGCATTCTCACTCCATGGCAATCAGTGGAGACTAAGAGTGTGCAGTACTTCCCCCAATGTACATGAACTGGTACCCTGAGACTAATTTTCTGCCCATGCCTCATGCTTTTGTGGTGTATTTCCTAAGTGGCCAGCCGGTATCCTTGAGGTTAATGAGCCAGATTTCAGAGTTGTGTATATTTGTTTGTGTTTAGTTCAAATCTGCATGAAGGCGCCAAAACTGGCTACCAAGAGAATGCAGATGATGCAACCTGTATAAACAGTGCTAATTAAACACAGATGCACATATTTTTTCTTATTTTATACAATTAATTCTGCTTCTGCTGGCCATTAGGAGGAGTTAAGGAGATACATTCTAGGAAAACTTCACCCTGAAAACTGGAAGTCCTGCTTATCCTACCTAAGCAACCTTCTTAGCTTCTGAAACAGGATATTTTTGAAGTATACCTTTGCAACCTTAAAGGCTAGAAACTTGCTATTAAAAAAGATGTTCTCAGACTGCTGAAGTCTACCTATAATGCCAAATTCTACACATGCATAATGCAATCAGAGAGTTGCAGAAAGTGCTCCATGCAATGAATACAATCCTCTTTGGCTCGGCAACTCACACCTAGCCTTTCCACTTCCTGTTGACGTCTCTCAAAGACACTTTCTCTTTGCTGTATAAGCACCTTGTTAAGTGCTCAGAAGGTAGGCCAACATTTATTTATTTATTTTTTAAAAGGTAGCTATGGAAAATGGAAAAAAGAGGCTGTGAAGCCAGCTCTTGCCTAAGGTGCTCTGGCCTCAGGTTTCAGTAGTCTGGAAAACAGCTTTAGAGGATGAGGTCTAGAGAGCTGCATTTGGCTTATTTTTAGTTCTATCTTGCTGTTTTCCTCTCACAACTCAAATGTGTTGCATAGAAACATCAGGTTGCCTATCTGACTGGGAGGATTACTGTATTTTTCTAAAGTAAGACTGAAAGGTTCCTCATTCCTCTGGGGCCTTCATGAAAACCAAAAGTTGGCTTACAGAAATCATTTCAGGGAGAGAAGCTAAGTCTTAATGAGGCACATATAAATATTAGGGCTACCTCAGATTAGTGTATTGTGAGAAGCAGGTGAGACATTCATAAGACCTGGGGGTCTATCAAGGTTCCTCAGAACTGGTAAAGGAGTGAGGGAGAAATGGCTAGAGGTGCATCTCAGTGAAATATGTTTGACGAAAGTCATGATTCCCTTCCCAACTGAGAGAACAGTGTTTTTCCTGGTGCTGGAACAGTATCTCTGCCGCCTCTATGTGAAGAACTCTCTGCAATGGAATAGCAGATTAGGCTAGCCACAGGTGGGTTTTGCACAGGCATTTCAAAGGTGCTTTGATACTTGCTACCCTTTTCTGGAGGCAATTAATTCCCCGCTGGGTAGTTCCAAGCCTAACCACTCCATTTATTTGCTATTCTGGATACAGAGAGGGTTTTTGAGACAGCCTATAAAACTGATACAATAACAGGATTTCTTCCCTTTTATTTTATTCCATGAGAATTAGATCCAAGAGGTATGTGGGCCAGCTCCATATGGCTCTGCCTCAGCTGCTAAGTGAGCCTTTCTTCTTTCAGTCCTGGATGCACGTACTTCTGGTGTAATGTCCCTGGGTCCACCGATACGCCATAAGAATGAGAAATGGCTTAAAACAACTCAAATATGAAGAGCAGCCAAAGTTTCTGCACGACACTCTCTAAACTGTGTTCTAAAACAAATGAAAGACAAGACCACAAACTACCAGTTCCCTAAAACTGTGAAATATAAGGGGATGTCTGTAAACTACTATATATCTTGCTAGCTCAGCAAACTCTCCTGCTTTGTGCTGCCAGGGTATACAGGGAAGGTGCCTCACAAGAAGGGACACCCTGATGACAATGACGTCAGACGTAACAATGTTGTGGTGACCATGGTCATGGTGGCAATATAACAGCACCCATCATCAATGCTCCACCCACAGAAAAAGTTGGCAGGTCAGGCAAAAATGATTTCTCCAGTCAGGTCAGTGATCTGGGGTGATATTCTACCTCCAGGTAGCTCTGAAGACAGTCCATTCATTCATTCATCCATCCATCCATCCATCCATCCATCCATCCATCCATCCATCCATCCATCCATCAAGATTTATATCCCACCCTACCCCACAAGTGGGCTCAGAGTAGCTTATAACATCTTGGATAATTAAACAGTTCTATAAAACAGTAAAGCATCAAACATTAAATGTACAAAGTTAAAATTTAAATAGCTGATGGACACCAAGGTAGTCCATGAGGTGTCCATCAGTCACTCTTGGTGGACACGTGACCTGCATATACTATGGTCTTGATAATAGTCTTTGCTCCACTGTTTTGTTGTGCGCAGCACACTGCTTTACACAGCTGAAAAGACAGAGAACCATATCTCTGCTTCTGGCTTTTAAAATAGTGGTTTAGCTCATGGAGTCCACACTTGCAGGGGGCTTGACCCTCACTTTGTCCCCACTGAAGCACATCATGAGGAGAAGCAACTGCAGAAACTGCCATGGCAGATGCTATGTTTTGAGTCATCAAGGGGAAAAAATGGTTTTTATACCCTGCTCTTCACTATCTTCCCTTCCTTTCCCCACAGCAGACACCCCCTGTGAGGTAGGTGGGGCTGAGAGAGCTCTGAGAGAACTGACTGGCCCAGGGTCATCCAGCTGGCTTCATGTGGAGGAGGAGTGGGGAATCAAACCCGGTTCTCCAGATTAGAGTCCACCACTCTTAACCACTACACCACACTTACATCAAGGGCAACACTTGCTCTGTCTAAGTAGTAGGCTTGTCAACCAGAGGCTGGAGTTTCACAGAATGACACCTGACCTCCAGATTATAGAGATGTTACTACAGAAAAAATGGTACCTTTGGAGGGTAGAACCTATGGCATCATATCCCTGTTGAGGTTCCTCCCCTCCCCATACTCTATTCTCCAATGGCTTCACACTCAGATCTCCAAGATTTGTCCAGCCAGGAGTTGGCAACCCAAGTAGCATCCAAATGTTGGTATAGACACATCCCTAGGTAGTGTTTTTTTTTAAAACATGCATGGCTTACCCGTCTAAATTCTATTAAGTAGCTTTGATTATGGTATAGTCTACAATATTTATTCCTCATACTCACTGACCTTTTGCAACTGTGCTGAGTTTTGTTGTACATGGAACATGGTGGGTGTGGGATTCTTTGTAGATTGGTTTCCATCACTGTGCTCAATCTTATGCAAGTCTTTCCACCTGCATTTCTTTCTGTCACCCCGGTTGTTTGATGTGAAGGTGAGCCCTGGCTTTTGGAGTGTAGATGTAGTGCTTAACGTGCATTTGTATCTGAATGAGCATCACTATCTGTGTCACATCTTAAAGTTGTGCATTATCTCCTACCATGGTCTCCTCTTTAATATTGCCCCTCCTTATCATGTATTCTCTATATGTGATAATCATCTCCGTTCTGACTTGCTGCAGCTTTATTATTCCAAACCTAGACCTTTGGAAAATAGAAAATAAAGTGAGACAAATGATGTCTGTTGTTTGCAGTCTCCCCTACAACCTGCCCCTGCTTGACTGAGCATACTTGTAGGGACATTTCAGTGAGCCATTCATCAGTGACCAAAATGCTCAGAAAGGTGCCCAGTTGTGCCCTGTGGCACTTCTGAAACAATTTTCTAAAGATCATTTAGTGTGTAAAAAGCTATTTTCAATTTTTGCTTCAGAATGGAACAATTGCAGGAGGCCAAAAAAAAGCAGTCATGGGGAAAAGAAATCCATTGTTTTATTGTGTGTTGGTTATTATTTATCTGCTTATGCACAGTGCATCCCTCCTGCCGGGCTGTAATCTTAGACTATTGTGGCTTCTTTCTTCCTCTTGCATCTGACAAAAGACCTTTGCAGTTTCTGCAGTTCTGGCAATTGAATGTTTTGAAGGGCATCATAAACACAGCTAATCCCCTACCGAGAAAAGCAGCTGGCCATCCCTGTAAACAGCTTTTGTTGGACCCAGGCATCTGTGCAAAATAGAAGATGCAGGGAAAGAATATTAATATATGTGAGCTGGTGGGGTTTGTTGGTTTGGTCATTGGATCAACATGCTAAATACTGCAATTAAGTAATATTAAGTATTTACCACCCAGCCCTAGTCAGTTGCCACTCAACACCTGCCCCTTGCAATCCATGTGACACATGCTGAAATGAAAGCGTTGGTGGATGGTGCTAAATGGAAGAGGGCTGGCTGGCCACTTCCTTCACTACAGTCATCAGCTTGCTGATTAAGACCAAGAACTGGGGGCTGGTTAGTTAGTTAGTTTATTAATAGAGTCAATGACCAGTGCAAATCACAAAACACAGTATGCCAGAATTATAAATTAATCAATAAGAAAACCATAAATAAACAGATGGGTAATATAAAATGATTTAAAATAATTACAGATTAAAATAAATATTGTTAAAAAATTTGGTGTACTGCATAGAATATTTTTGTGGATTTTACAGGCAGCTGCAAAAAACTTTGCACAAGAAGCTGTAGTCTGTAGACTGATGCCCATAAGAAGCTTCCTTAAAAACTCAGGGTCGGGAACTGGTGGAAAGTGAGCTTCAGTCCACGCTGCTGGAGTCCACCATAGAGAATCCCACAGGCATGATGTCATCAGGGTTTGTCTGACTATTCAGTGGAGCTCTCAGCTGAGCTCCAGGAGAATGATCCAAACATGAGGTTGGGAATGGAAGCTGGAGCAAGCTTCCAGCTTCCAACTTTCTGAGTTATGAGGAAGACCTTGGAGTCCAGAATTTAGGAGTTTACAGAGAAAGAACATACTGAGAAAGAGAAAAGGATGCCATAGCATGGATATACAAATATGCCCCTCCCCCCCATTGCTGGTATTTCCATGTTGTTCCTTTTATAGTGCTTTTACATCATGTGTATAAAAGTGATGCATTTGTTTTCAACTGTGAAATTTCTACTGGATTTTGTTAGTATGAAGGGAGGGTAGCTTCATTCCAGGGTTTTTTCAAATTGAAACTGTGTGTTTGTGAAATTCAGTAACATCCCCACACTCTAGTCTCTCTCAGAGTAATAGACAGATTCAGGTAGTCTAAAGCAGAACATAAGGATGCTAAACCCATGGAAGGAGATTTCCTCAAGATGTGGGAACATTCTTCACTGGAAGATCTCCCACAAGTTGACTTGATGGGAAGACACTCCCCCAACTTTACTAATTTCTGTTTCATTTAACGGCTTGCATTAAGCACTGCGCAAATAGAATAGAGGAGCTTCACTCCTAAGTTCATATTGTCAGTTTTGATTTATGAATCAATTTACCCAGAAGTAGAAATTAAAAGCCAGTGTGGGTACACAGTCATGCAAAGTGTCATTAGCTTTATATCAGGTCCCTCAGATTCTCTGGTTGAAATAGCCAGGGAGCTATAGCTAGACAACAAAGCCTGGAGGGACACTGTTGTGTACCTGGTTTGTCCCTGAGCAGATAAAAAATGTCCAAAAGGCCAGGTGTCAACATTTACCACTTGAACTTTGAAAATCTGAAGTTTCCAACACTCAGAGCACTATCGTTTCTGTAACTTCAGGAATGCAAGCTTTACTGCAGACATTTGCTTTATGTCTGATGCTGATCTGAAGAGAACTGTGATTCTTGCTGTTGTTATAACAAACTGTTGACTATGCTTTAGAAGACAAAGATTAACTGAGAAGAGCTGCAAAAATGAGTTGGCCAAGATCCAGCAAAGGAGATTGAGGCACATAAGCACACTTCCACAGGCCTGTCCCTTGTCGGATAAAATCAAAATGCATGAAAATGTGCATTTAAGTTAGGCTCGCTGTTTGCCCACCTCTCCCCTTGAGAAGTTGAGGAACAGGAGGAAAAAAATGGCCTCCATAGTGACACTCTAGGAGTTTGTCTATAAGGTAAAGGATATAGAAATTAGTGTGTCACCTGGAAGTGACATCACCTGCTCCCCAAAATCCATCCTCTCCAGTCACCACCCTCAGTATCTCCCACAGCTGTTAGAAACAGTGCTGGCAACCTCAATTCGAGTGCAGATGCTATCTGCACAGTATGGCCTTCAGCAGGGTGCATATTTGAATGCACTTTGTTATCCACGCAGTAGTGTGTACAGAGAGGTACTAGGGCTGGATTGAATAAGTGTTTTCCTAGATGTGACATAAAAATAAGTATATGGAAAAGACATTTCCTCCAGCTTCGCTGGTGGAAGGATGGATGCAAGGATTGCAAACCTCAGCTTGCTTAAGCAAAGCAGCTCAGCCTTGAGAGGCATTCTAGGCCTTAATCTTTTCTATTAGTAGCCTAGCAAAAGCAATATTTATTAGAAAACTGAAATAAGCTTAAATATTTGAGTCAGTTTCCCTGCCTGCTGCATACCGCTTGGCATTCTTTCTTGGCTGCCCTGGCTACTTCTCCCCCATCGGAGGACTTTAGTCAGTTCATTATTTATTTACCATGCCTTTATTTCTGCCTTAAGTCATAATTGAAGTACATGCATAAAATAAATAAAAGGAAATGTATCTCCTCAAGTCCCTAGAGGGAATGAACAAAATCAGCATTTAAATGGGAGATATTTAGGGGGCTTTAAAATAAAAAAGGTAAAGCCATGCTTCCATAAAATGCTAATGTGTGTCTAATGCAGTATCTTTATACGTGCCCTTGTGCTAAATAACCACCTGTGTTTAAGGAATAACTCTCTTCTAATAGCATTAGTCTCGATGGGAAAGTCAGGTACAGCAAATTGTATAACATTTGTATTAGTTCCTGTAATTGAATACTGCAAGTGCCGGTATTCATTGATGGAATTTGTTACCCTTATGTGTTGCCAGAGCAGCTATTCTAAGGAATATGATTCTTTTATTTACTCTACTTTTTATTGGAGTTTTCTTGTTAAGTTGTTGCGTATCTTAGTATTTTTTTTCCCCTTCGGGTGGAGATCCATACTTGCAGACTATACATGGGACTGACTAGCCAGAATGTAATATAAACCACTTCAACCATCTTGGGAAAAGCATTCCAGACGGCCCGATCTATAGAAGGTAATTTTACTATAAGCAACCATGTTTTGTGGGTGTCCCATTTATTCTAAGTCCATGGGGTAAGAAGAGGATCTAGGGCTATTTCATGCCTTAAAATTGTAAAGAGCGTATATAGCAGAACTAGTATGAATTCCTGAAGTGCCCTGCGGCATGAACATAGGCAACATTTTCACCCCAGTATACATCGCAAAGCCACACTGTAGCAAGCTCTGGGCCAATAGGAGCTGTCCATTTACACACTATGAAATAAATGCATATGTTCACTTTGCGTGTTATGGGGTACACCAGTGATATACACTAAGTAATTCATGGAGCAATCTTGGGATGTATTTGTTTGCATCAGCGTGCATGAAAAGAGTTGTCACATGGCCAAAGTACTGTTTAAATATCCCTAATTTCTTAATATCAACAAGGCTACATCTTATTTAGGAATGGGGAGGGTTCCCCCCCACACACCAGTGACCCTTGATCTGTCTGCTTATCTGCTTCCTCCAAGTGTGTGCATTGGCTTGATTGTTGGAGTCATCTGGATCTGTTTCTCTAGCGGACACCGGTTTGGTAGAGCATCTTGTTGTTTGTAAAAGTGGGTTATTTGGATTGCAGAGGCTGATTGTTTAGGCTTCTAGGCCCACAGCAGGAAAAAAAAGAACCTTTACAGTTTATTTTTCAGTTCACACATTGTTTGAAATCCTGGTTAAATTACATGATGATTAGTGTGGTTGTCTGAATGTAGGTCATTTCATTAACAACGATTCATTAGGGATCTGAAACCATGATTTGGCATTGGTTTATCAACCAGAGGCTGAGTTCAGACTGGCAGTTTGAAGTGGGAGCCAGTCGTGGCAAAAAAGCCCCAGAACAAACTGTTCCAGGTTTTCCCGGTCACATGGGGCCAACTGATGTGGGAGCATACTGGGAGGAGGTGCGCAGGAGCGTTCAGACTGCTGGCCTGGAGGTGCGGCTATAAATGGCTTTTTCCTGGTAAATCGGCTGGATGCCTATGTGTGTATGAGCGCATGAGCACCGCATTGGGCGGTAGAGTGGAGCTCAGCCAATCATATCGCTGCTGCCTTATATGCAACGTGGGTCGCTCCCGGCTTTTTGGCTGAGCATTCACACTTCCGGGAAGCAGAATGCAGCAGGATAAAGGCACTCTCCGGGATTTGCTACCACTTTCAACAGGTATCTTTTAATCCTGGGAGTGAAGCAGAACAGCATGGGTTGCCTACGGGTGGAGAACGCCAGGCAGATGTGCCTGTGTGAACACCTCCTTTAATCTGCTTGGGAAACGTGGCTGAAACGTGGCTATAGTGGGGCAAATTGCCAGTCTGAACTCAGCCAGAGTTAGTCTTAACTATAGTTTCCCATGATGTATGAATGTGAACCCCCTAGCTTAATATGGAAGTCTTCCCCAGTGAGGCCCTGGTGTACTCCCCAACCAGAGAGATACTGACAAAACCAGCATTTATCAAGGCAAACTAGGATCTGAGTGATGGTCTGCCAAGTGAATCCTGAGTTCACCAAGTAACCATGGTTCAATTTACTTTAAGTCTGAACCAATTTCTGGAGAAGCTAGGATTGGCTGATTTCCATTCACTTCCCCAGGAGTTTAACATAAGGTTTGAGTCCATTACTGGTATAAAATGATCAAGTTGTTACAACTTGATTACTTCTCTCTCCTCCTCTTTTTAAAAGAAAATGTGGGCAGCCATATTGATCCAAAGCAAAATCCCCTCTCTGAAAGCAAGGCGAGAATCCACGTAATATCTTTTATTAGGATCAACCAAAATGACCCAAAACAGTGTGTAAGACTGTGTTCCTGACAAATGGATTCCTCTAGTGGAAACACAAAGGTCAGCAGAGAGGTTTGGGCTGTTGCTGGGCTTTGTGTTTCTGGTGGAGGAATCCATTCATTACTTCTTGCTCACAGAAAGCCAGGGATACCTCCTGACACCAGCATCATTTGAAACTGCATGACTCTTCAGCATTTTGCATGGGATGCTGAGACTGTGATTGGAGCTAACCTCCCACCCTACCCCGTTTTTATTCTTATTGTTGTAGCATGGAGCCTGATGGCATTCTGGTGAACTCCAGATCCTGCACACTCTTTTGTGTCATTTCATTTGGTTCTAATCAAAGGTACTGTGTGTGTTTTGGCCTTGATTTTGGGCTTTCCCTTTTCTGCGGCAACACAGCTGCCTGCAGTGCTAGAAGTCACTTAGGGGAAATCTCTCCTACTAATCAAGCCATTTCCATTTTGGTAAATCCTGGGAGTCCCCCAAGTATATCAAGGCCTCTCATTAGTGCTGGCCTCGCTGCTGCAAGGCGGGAATGGCTGGCCCCAGCTCAGATCACGCCCTGTCAACAGCTGCTGCCACTGCCTACCCTGAGCAGCTGCCCTTCAAGGGCAGAGATGAAGGCACCCAGCAGCAGCTGCACTTTACAGGCCACAGAGGCGTGGATTTGCAAGGGGTTGCTCTGCCTCAGGTCCTCACTCTTTGGGATGTGATGTGTGAGCATATGCACCCATGCATGTTAAGTGTTTACCACTTTCAATGCGCAAAACCCCCAATCCATTTCGATGAAAGGGAGAATTCAAAGGCATTGTTGTTTTGTGGCTTCTGTGAATAGACAGGAGGAAGGAGCTGGATTATTTTCTTTCGTGTGGGTTGTATGAACATCGTCTCGTCTCCCCCCTCCTATGCAGTTGCTTCGGGGAATTAGCCTTGATTTAAATCTGTTCAATCTTGCACAATTTGAGACTGCTCTTGGCCCACCTTGTGATAAGGAATTTATCCTGGCTGTGGTTTATCGGCGTTGATAATGGGGCTTTGTGACCGTAGGGAAATGTTGCAGCACACCAGCATTTCTCATCTTGATGTCTACTTTTTTAGGCAGTGGGGAGGGATGATAATGGGTATTGGAGGAGTTTTCTTGGATTAACAATGCCATGCAGAGCAGTTATACCCATCTGTCAGTGATCCTAGAAGGGTGTAACTCTGCTTAGGATGGCTGTGCAAACTGGCTGCCTGTAGTACGTATGTGTGACTCTGACAGCAGGGATAAATTTTCCATTGTTTGTTGTCCAATGACACCCTTGTCATGCTTTCTTCTTTTTCTCTCTGTCTATGGTCTGGAGAACCTCCAGGGTATTGGAAATTTAGGCCAAATTCTTTGGGCCCATCACCACCAAACATTTATGGTAGAGTCTTCAGATGCGTAGTTTGCAGCACGGGTGTGTGCTGAATTAGGACTGTGCAACTGGTGCGGGAAGAGAGTTACTTCTTACCTATATTTTACTCCTCTGCCCTTACCAGAGTTAACAGTAGCTCAGGGAGTGATTTTTTCTTGGGGCCATGGCATGGGGAAGAAGGGTTATTACCCTTAGCTCCTGCACCTTGGCCCTGGTCCTGTCCTCTGACACTGTGGCTCCTTTTTAAGTGTACATGGTTAAAGAGCTGGTCAGAGATCCCTGACATAATATATAGTTTGTTCCTTACCATGGTGGTAAACCAGCACCTGGAGTGTACTACATTTAGAGGAGGGACTGGAGAGAAGGAAATGCTTAACTTTTCCCTTACCAAAGTTATTTTTCCTCTGAATTCCCCCCTTAGCTGCTTTTAACCTGCAGTTTATGTCTTCAAAGTAAATATTGGTGTGAAATACCCCCCCCCCCAAAAGGCATCTGGGAGGAAGTTAAGGGAGAAATTGACTGGCAAGAATGGAGTTGATCTTGAAAGCTAAGCAGGGCCGACCCTGGCAAGTACTTGGAAGGCCAACCTCCAAGGAATACCAGAGTCAGGATGCAGAGGCAAGTAACATTAAGCCACCTCTCTGAAATGTTCCAGCCCCACTAGGGGTCACTGGAAGTCACCATGACTTCAAGGCTTGCAAACACACACACACAAACACAAAATACTCATCCACCCCAAAAAAAGAATGGCGTTAAGCACTATCCCTTCAGCCCCCTTTCACCCTTAATTCAGTCCTAATGCATTCATCATAGTCACTTGGAGTATAAAGCTGAACTGGTTTTCACTTTCTTTTCCACTGCAAAAATGTCACCATTGAGGTAGAAATACCACTCTGCATTCATAGTGAATAACAGCTGATGGCATTCTGGATTATGGAAGTTCAGGTGCTGTGTGACAGTCTTTTTTTCTGTTTTTGTAAGCATCTCTGAATATTTTCCCAGGCCTGTTCTCCCTCCTATTCTACTCTCTAGAAGGTTTTATCCAGCAAGGACATTTCTTGCTGTTTCCAGAGCAATGTGCTTCCAAAGCAAGTGTTCAGATGAATTGAAACTTTGATTAGGGCCTTTTGAGCTGTGGCCCTACAGAATCATTTATCTTCTGAGACCTGACCTTGTACAGCATGTACTGAGTTCTATAAATCAAGTTTCTTTAATGTGATATTAAAAATAATGTGATAATTACAGAATCTGGTTCTGAATTCCCAGACTAGTTTAGAGAATCTGTTCATGAAGATTCACTAATGCACACTTAGGGACCTCAAAACATTATTTCCCTCCAATGTCTATGTTTGGCAAACACCAGGGAAACCTTATCAAAGCCCTGGGCATGCTTTTCCAAGCACTGTTAAACCTTTACATAACAGTGGTGTGTGTGTGTGTGTTTGTTTTTTAAAGGAATAGAATTTGCATTTTCTTAAATGGTGCTCTGTTGATAAAGGGCTGGATTTAAAAAAACACAAAGATCATTTCAGGCCACTTAAGGGATCCCATTCTAAATAAAATGATCTAAACTAATTTTTTATGATGAAAATTACTATGTCTGGGGTAGTGATGCTCTTGGTGCTTGGGGGGCAACAGTGGGAAGGCTTCTGGAGTTCTGGCCCCACTGGTGGACCTCCTGATGGCACCTGGGTTTTGGTCACTGTGTGACACAGAGTGTTCCACTGGATGGGCCATTGGCCTGATCCAACATGGCTTCTCCTATGGCCTTATGATAGTACTCACACTGTACTCAAACTTGCTTTCATTGTGTAACTGATGTGGCTCTCACTGTCCTGTCTGGAGGACAGAGGGCCCAAAGGCTTGGTGCACACTTTGAAAAGGGACTCTCAAGCATCTCCGGGGAGCCAGTGAGGGAGAAGGGGTGGACTTGGGAGTCCCTGGAATTTTTTAAATCTAAATTTGTGCCCTCAAAGTTGCTAAGGATTGAGGATTGCTAGGAATAGATGGACTGGATCATTATAAGCCCATTTTATTTTCATATGCATCTAATATTTTGGTTGCTTCTGTTATGGTTTCCCTCATGTGCATCCAGGCAAGTTTTAAAATAGATGAAAACCATATACTGTGAACTGTAGGTAGTATAACCCCGGTATAATGGAAAATGCTACAGTGCTAAGCAAACAAGTGAATTTCCTGGGTTTTAAAATCAACTGGATTGTGTGCAACTTTAATTATATGGTTGGGGGGGGATGGGAATAGAGCCAAAGCATGGGATTTTATACTTTCAGTTATTTATTGGCTGATTAAAATTACCAAGGTTGTAATTTATATGCCTTATTAAAGCTCATATTTGGGCATGTTGGAGAAAAACAAATACTCCCCTGTTCGTTTCCCATTTTCATTTTCTGCTTAATGGCTTTGCACCTGGCTTATTTTTAATTGCCTTTGACATTGGGGACATTGGTCTCTCTACTTCACATTAATCAGTGGGTGGAAAGGAAAGTGGAATTTCTGTACAATTCAAAGGCATCTCAGTGCCACTTTTCCCTATTGCTTTTTCAAAAATTGGGATTATGAATTAAGGTCTGGGCTGCTCGTGTAAGGAATGCCTGAAAAATTATAATATATTTGTGCTAATTTTCACCATAAAATTTTAGTGTACATCATTTTATTTATTCAGGTGGGATAGCTATGTTGGTCTGAAGCAGCAGAACAAAGTCTGAGTCCAATGGGGGCACCTTTAAGACCAACAGAGTTTTATTCAAGGTATGAGCTTTCGTGTGGAAGCACCCTTCCTCAGATACCGTGGAACAGTAGCCACTGTATCTGAGGAAGGGTGCTTGCACATGAAAGCTTATACCATGAATAAAACTTTGTTGGTCTTAAAAGTGCCACTGGACTCAAACTTTGTTCTATCATTTTATTTAGAATGGGATCTTTTGAGTGTCCAGAAGTGATCATGGTTTGTTTGTTTTTTAAATTACCCCTTAAAAATATTCCCTTAAAAAAAACCAAAAAAAACCCCACTCTAGTGTTATATAAAAGTTTAAAATGCACACAGGGCTTGGGAAAGCAGGTCCAGGACTTTGGTAAGGTTTTCCTGGTGTTTGCCAAACACAGACATTGGAGGGAAATAATGCTTTGAGGTCCCTGGGTGTGCATTAGTGAATCTTCATGAACAGATTCTCTAAACTAGCCTGGGAATTCTATAAATCAAGTTTCTGTAATGAGATATATAGTGTGACAGTGTTTTATCTGATACACAATCCAGTGTATCTTTAGAGCACCTGAATGTCTTACATGATCTCCCATCTCACCCAAGTGTAATCTTAATACTTTGCTTATGGCACATTTTTTTTCTGAATGCAGCTGATGTAGCTCCTGAGCTCTTTCATCCCACAGAAGGCAACAGAATGGGCACAGCAGACTCAAAAGGCAGATCTCTCTCTGTCTCTCCCCAATATTTTTTATGTTCAGATTGCTCCAGTTTCAGAACTGAAGCCACTGTGAATATGCTGCATCATTACCTGCAACCACCAGGCATGTTCTTTGGCAGCATTGCAGGTCAATAATGCCCTGGCTGAGAACTGCTAGTGAATGAAACAAAAGGTCTTCAATGAAAAAGCTATGCTGCCAGTAAAACATCTGTAGAAAAACAGTTGTATGTAGGAGATGGCTCATTTCTTAAGGAAATGTATACAGAATGATAGTCCCGTGCACAGTTGAGACGAATGTAGTGGGACTTCACTGTGGATTTTTTAAAAAATTGTTCTTTCAAGAATCAGATTTTACTGTAAAAAATCAGATAAATGACTGAATGTATTTGGGAGAAGAAGTTTGGAAAGGATTTGTTTTAACAAAACAAACAACTACATGAGATTAAAACCGGGATTCATTATATCTGTGTTCCCATGCAGAAAATGACTCAATAGTACTTGGTGTAATTGGGGAAGAATGGTTCAGAACTGTACAGATTAGTATGATTTCACTGTGCTCATATGTGCCTTCAGTTCTGTCACTGACACCCCTACAAAAGAAAAAAAAAACTACAAATGAAGGCCAGGAGCAATCTGATGAATGGAAAATATAGAAAATATATTGAGTGAAATACTCTGCTTTTGAAGTATGCTGACATTTCAGTTTTTTTCTCCCCGCCCCTTAATCCAAATTTATTTATCCACCAAAATAAACAGGAGCTTGGGGAAAAGGTTTTGCCATTTGCTTAACCTCCTCTCCTGAAAGCTGTGATTTCAGTACAGATCTGTGCAATGCCTGCCAAGCTGCTTTTGTTCTCTTTGCCTGTTCCTTCTGTGCATGCTTTTCTTCTAGAAGCTGTTGCTTTGTCCTTCTTCTGTTTCGTTCATATTTAAGGATGTAGTGTGGCTTATCCCTTTAGCCCTCACTCCCTACTGACACCAACAGCGCAGGGATTAGAGTGTTGGACTGGGAGAGTGAAGTCCAAATCCCCACTCTGCCATGGAAGTGGCTGGGGGACCTTAGGCCACTCACCTTCTCTGTCAGTGAATAGTGGTTCTGAGGAGTAAATGGAGGAGGGGAGACCAATGTTGTAAACTGCTTTGAATCCCCACTGTGGTGAAAAGTGGAGTATAGCTATCTAACTAAAAGTACCATAAGCCCATTGAGCTGCCTGTTCACAGCTGTCCTTGTGATCTTTCTGCTTCTAACCCGTCTTACTCCTGTCCCCCAATCAATGTTTAAATGGTAAGCTGCTTAGGGGAGGGACCCATTCCTTGCTTATATTTTGTTTAGTTTTTTTTCCTGTACCATGTACTCTAATGGCACTAAACCAATAACTGTCATAATAGTGTTCACTAGACTTGGCCATACTTTAGATAGGTGATTCAGAGACTGACTGACTGTTGCTTCTGAGTTAATCTTTCATTCCAAGTGGGGGAAGAGCTTTCTTGGAGCAGGAGTTGTTGATGTCTTTGGACAGAATCCTGCACTTAGTTACTAATTCTAGATCTAGCTGAATACTGTAGGGGTTAGCCCTGAACAACCTATAGCACAACTATACCATTCGTATTGTAGGGAAGGAGCAGGAAGAAACAAATAGCACAGTCCCCTGAATTTGGCTTGCAGCCAATGTATTGCCCCAGTTTTTAATCATATACAAAAGGCAGAGTTCTTCTGCACATGGTAGTAGAAGTACAGGCATGCTTGGCTCAGCTCAGTCTGAACATCTGGAAGTTGACATAAACTAGACTTTTCTAATGCCCAATCGTTGCTGAAATATGAGGCTAGGCTAGGGTTGCCAGCTCTGGGTTGAGAAATAGAGGTTTTGTTGGTAAAGCCTGGGGAGGGTGGGGTTTGGGGAGGGGAGGAACCTCAACAGGACCTAATGCCATAGAATGTATCCTCCAAAGCAGCCATTTTTCCAGGGAAACTGATCTTGGTCATCGGGAGATCAATTGTAATAGTGGGAGATCTCCAGGTGCCAGAGGGAGGATGGCAAGCTGAGACTTGGCCCCCACAAAAGAACATTTTGGAATTGTGTTTAAGTGTCATGACAGTCATTTTGCTAGTTAATGGGTACAGTTTGTCTTGCAGTGAGTGACAGGAAAAATCTGCTACACACTGAAGAAATCTATGTCTAGGAATGCATTGAGATAATTAAAAGGCCATTTTACCATACAGTGTAAAATGAGATCTGATAGCCTCAACCAAAAATCAACGTGCCAGGAAATTATATAACAACATGAGAAGAGCCCTCGTGAATCAGACCAATGGTCCATCTAGTCCAGTATCCACTTTTCCACAGTGAGCAACCAGATGTCCAGGAAGGCCAACAAGCAAGGGCATGGAGGCCAAAGCCTGCCACTGTTGTCCCTTCTTCAGAGAGGCTTTGTGACCAGGGAGGGGAGATAAGATGGGATGCTGTGCTCTTTCCTGCTATTGATGTTTCCTGTCTGCAGGTAGAAAGAGTGGGCATCGTTAGAGGCATGAGCTCTTGGGTACAAGCCGAAGGGCTCTTTGCCCTTGATTCTTAGCCTGGGGCTCATGCACTGTGACAAGCTAGCTCACTAGACTCAGGACCATCGCCTTCTTGCTTGCCTATAGTTAATCACATTTTTGCTATGGTATCTTATTATTGTAAGCTGCTTTGTGTTCTATCAGGGAGAAAAGTGTCAAATAAATATTCACCTGAATCCTGCCTTTGAGCATAGAACATAGCCATCATGTTGAGCAGCTACTGATGGACATCTTTATGAATTTGTCTAAGCTATGTTAGCCCCTGGCCTTCATTATATCCTGTGGCAGTGAGTGTCATGTGAAGAACTCCTTTTTTCACCTGACCTGTATCTTTTCCTCATTGGTTGGCCTCTGAATTACCCACATTGATCTCTGTATGAGAGCAGAATGGGTCCCTTTTGTGCTGTCTCCCTCATGCCACGCTTTGTGTGACACCCATCCGCCTTACCTGACCTTACCGTAGACAAGTGCTGCAAGAAGTCAGCCACCAAGTCACCGACAATGTATCCTGAGACTGACTCTGGTTGAACAGTTTAACAGCATTATGTAGCCTTCAGTTTATTTTCCAGACATATGTTCTCTTTTTTCTAAAAGGAAAAAATTGTTCATATGAGAGCATTATTATGGAGGACAAGAAGCCTATTAATATTGATTAGAGGAAGCAATGCAAATTTGCTTATTTAATACAATTAGGCTGCAGAGCGAGCCCTACTGTGTCAATGAATTTAGAACGTTTTGCTAGGTTTTTGAAAGAAAAATTAGCTGGAAGAGCAATGAAGCAGTCGGAGCAGCTGGAAGAACAATGGGGCAATAAGCAGAGTCATGTCTTTTAGTTTCCAGGAATTCCAGTTCCTGCCAAAGCCATTGTTGTCATGTAGCATTAAGGATTAGAATGAGAGAGGCAAGGGAACCCCTGTTGTCCTATGGACAGTTTGCAGCCATATGATGGATTTGGCTGTGATGGGTCCATTTTCTCAGGGATCCCACCTTCACAGTAATTCATGGAGCAACACTAAAAATGAAACTTTGTTCTTGGCAGCTTTTCTCCCTGTTTGCGGAAACCCTGTTGTATTCCAGGGAACAAGTGCGTTTCTTCAAATAGGACTCCCTTGGGACTGTTTCAGATTGGGAAAATGGTACCGAGAGAAGGCTGAAGCCCCTCCATGTGCCCCATGGTCTTGATCCTAATCTGGAATTGAGGAGAGCCCACAACTTGCATGCAATTGTGTTATATCTGACGTGGGGGTGCAGATCCAACCTATATATTCTGAAATGTATAAAAAATAGTCAACTCCCACACCCCAGGGCTGCCCCCAGCAAGGTAATCTGCTGGGTCACATGAGATCCCTTCCACCCTACACTGTCCAAGAGCCAGCAAAGTCTCAGTCTGCATCCTCAATTGGTCGGCTATTGTGCTATCGTTACATTACAGCAGCCTTTCCCCCTGTGGGCGTGGCAGTCCATTTGTGAGTAACTGCTATATCACAATGCACAGAATCCAATGATATCTGGATGCAGCCTGATCACTCTCCAATTCTGGTGCTTCTTTAGTAGCATTCTACTGACCCTCCTTACAGCAGCTCTCCCTCTGCAGCAATTCTTCTCCCAAACTGACAACAGAGCCAATAGACAGAGTGAGCGTGATGCTCCAGGGAACCTGGCCTGTGCCCTCTTTACAATTGAAAATGCACTCAAAACACCCTTTTCCTGGACCTTTTTATTTTGTTTTTATGGCACACTATTTGTCAGAGGTACTGAACAGTTATAGCCCTTACTCTTTTCGCATCTCTTAAAGTGTGCTTGGGCCTTCAGCTTAAAAAGTAAAAGAGCTTTCACTTTAGAGCCATGTAATTGATGGTATTGGCCCAAAACAAAAATAAAAATAATCACCTTGGTTTATTTGCAGCAACCTTGCCAAAAGTTTGAAGCTGAAAGAAGCCTTAGGCTGCAGTCCCTTCTTAAGGAGCAAAACTCACTGAACTCAATAGGATTTGCTTCCAAGAAAACATGCTTAGGCTTGGATCCCACCTAAAATGTCCACAGATGGAAGGATTTCTGTCTGCACAAGCAGGGCTTCCCTGCCTCCCCCTTAGGTTTGTCTGCTCCAGGTTGGGACATAACTGGAGACTTTGTGGGTGAAGCTTGAGGAGGGCAAGGTTTGGGGAGGGGAGGGACCCTAATGGGGTCTAATGCCATAGAGTCCACCTTCCAAAGTGGTTGTTTTCTCCATGGGAACTGATCTCTGTCACCTGGACATCAGTTGTAATCTCAGGAGGTCTCCAGCCACCATCTGGGGGTTGGCAATCCTATTCCCCTTTCCTGTTGCAGTCCCCCAACATGCAGCTCCTGGGGGAGGGGGACCCTCAGAAATAGCTGGATGGGGGAGTTGGAAGAGGGGTGAATCAGCAAAACCAAAATGCCTGTTAGCTTACCTGGTTGTTTTGTGCAAGAGCCAACCTATTGACTCGTGTTGCTAGTACATCTGAGTGGTCCTGCTATGAATTGCCACAGGGCTCGGTCCTGGGCCCGATGTTGTTTAATGTTTTTATAAATGACCTGGAGGAAGACATAGAGGGGATGCTTATCAAATCTGCAGGTGACACAAAGCTGGGTGGGATTGCTAATTCTGAAGGAGACAGAGTCAAGATTCAAAATGATCTGGATAGGCTGGAACAGTGGGCTGAAACAAAATGAATTTCAATATAGATAAGTGCAAAGTCCTACAATTCGGTACAAAAAAATCAAAGGCACAGATATAGAATGGGAGGGACTTGGCTTGACAGCAGCACATGTGAAAGGGATCTAGGTGTTATGGTTGCTCACAAGCTAAACATGAGCCTGCAGTGCGATGTGGCTGTGAAGAAAGCTAATACAATTTTAGGATGCATTAACAGAAGCAGGGGTCTTTTCCTAGAAAAAGAGTTGCAGGAGCTCATTAGCATATGGTATGCTAATGAGCTATTAGGCGATTAGCATATGCCACACCCCCTGACATCACCGGAAGTGATGTCAGAAGGGGAAGCAAAAGGAGGGGAGGCATCTTCAAAAGCCTCCCCTTCACTTCCCCAGCTGGCCTGGGTGGGGGAGCTAAGAGAGAAGGGGTTCTCACTAGAAGTTCTTCTCACTAGAGCTGGGCCACAGAAGGAGGAAAGAGGGAAGGAAAGAGAGAGAGTAGAGAGAAGGAAAGAAGGAAGGAAAGAGGGAAAGAAAGAGAAGGAAAGGAGGAGGGAAAGAAAGAGAGGGGAAAAGGAGGGAAACAGAGAAAGGAAGGAAAAAAGAAGAGAAGAAGGTGGGAAAGAAAGAAAGAGAGAAGAGAAGAAGGAGGGAAAGAGGAAAAGGAGAGAAGGAAAGGAATGAAAGAAATTTGGCGGCAATTCAGCCTCATTATATCCTATGGTCCATTGAAGTCAATGGTGAGAGCATAGGGTATATTCTGGGGGCTGGAGGAGGGGGTTTGAGGGAGAGGCTCCAAACTCACAGGGTAGCTGCTGGAGCCTCTCCCCAAGATATCCACCAAGTTTCAAGAACATTGAATTAGGGGGTCCAATTCTGTGGGTCCCCAAACAGGTTGCCCCTATTCCCTCCATTGTTCTCTATGGTGGGAAAAAGTAACTTTTTCCCCATCATAGAGAACAATGGAGGGAATGGGGGCAACCTGTTTGAGGGTCCATAGAATTGGACCCCCTGGTCCAATATTCTTGAAACTTGGTGGGTATCTTGGGGAGGGGCTCCAGCAGCTACCCCGTGAGTTTGGAGCCTCTCCCTCAAACCCCCTCCTCCAGCCCCCAGAATATACCCTATGCTCTCACCATTGACTTCAATGGCCCATAGGATATAATGGAGCTGAAATTGACATTCGGCTGCCTGAAAGACTCCGAGGACGCCAGCTGGGGGCAGGTCTTGGCTCCTGAGCTGCTGGAGCTGCGCTCTGGTGCACTCCCCCCCCCAAAGACCCCTGAACAGAAGCATTGTGCTCAAATCACAGGAGGTCATAGTTCCAATCTATTCTGCTATGGTCGGGCCTCACCTGGAGTACTGTGTCCAATTTTGGGCACCACATTTTAGGAAGGATGTTGACAACCTTGAGCGTGTCCAGAAGAATGTGACCAGGATGGTGAGAGGGTTGGAATCCAAGTCTTATGAGGAAAGGCTGAAAGAGTTGGGTATGTTTAGCCTGGGAAAGAGAAGGCTTAGAGGGGGCATGATTGCAGTCTTCAAGTATCTGAAGGGCTGTCATGTAGAAGCTGGAGCAGATCTATTCTCTCTTGCTCCGGATTGCAAGACTAGATCTAATGGATGGAAATGACAAGGGAATAGTTACCGGCTAAGTATCAGAAGAAACGTCCTAACTGTAAGAGTGGCTGAGCAGTGGAATAGACTGCCTCGGGAGGTGGTGGATGCTCCTTCGCTGGATGTTTTCAAGCGGAGACTGGATGACCATCTTTTGGGTATGTTGTAGGTATGTAGGGCTATCTTTCGGCTATGCTCCTGCAGACTGTATGGGGTTGGACTAGATGACCTGCAAGGTCCCTTCCAACTGTAACATTCTATGACTCTATGAATTAAAAGGCTGTAAGCCCCACAGATCCAGTTGTAGGTCTCCAGTGGCCATCAAGAGATTCCCCCCACTCCCTAGGCTGTTTCTATAACCTCCCAGAACAAAATTTATAATTGTGCAATGTGTGGCAAAATAAATGATAAAAATAAATGGCATATTTGTTTAGAAAAATGAAAACACAGCAGTAAAAAGATGCTGAGAAGCTATTTAGTGCCGCACATTACTTCTTCATCACTTTATTATTTTAGTTTCATTTCTATTTACATACCCAGTTGATTCTTTTGCATCTGGATTGTGCACAATTCTTTCAATAATGTACGGTTCAGTGGCTATAATTACAGGATTGTTAAAGTTCACATTTTACTATTCATCTTGTTATCTCCAGTAATGGAAGGTTGGAATAAATGCACATAATTACACGGTTGGTCCTAAATTATTTTTTATATTGCTCTCACCAGGACACACTTGAAAAGCAAAATTTATTCGTGGTAATTTTTCCCCCCAGTGGCAATGTTTTTGTGGCAAAACAAAACAACATTTTCCTTTTCCCATTCCCTGGAACCCATATAACTAAACATTTGTAGTATCTGCTGCAATCTTTTTATTTGGGCCCAAATTCCACAATTACGCCACAATCCTCTTGGAAGTTTCCCAGTTAAAACAGTGCTTAAAGTCAGGGCTGCTTTGCAACTGTATGCAAGAATGCAGTTAGCTGACTTTGGCTGTAAGGCGAAGAATAATTTCCTGGGAGTAAGCCCCAAGTAAGTAAAATGGGACTCACTTCTGAGTAGATCTGCTGAAGGTGGCTTCTTTTGTCCTATACAATAAAGTAGGAACAAATGAGAACTGAGTCAAACCACACACACACACACACACACACACACACACACACACACACACACACACAGAAAGATGGCTTCAATTGCATTGCCCTGCCCCCAAGTTTTATTTTATGGACATACAAGAATGTGAAAGAGCTCAAGATTTATAGATAAATGGAAGGAAATAACCAGGCCATAAAGGCTTGGCCTTCCTCTGGTTCCGCTTCCTAGCACCAGAGCTGCCAACCTCTAGGATGGAGTCTGGAGATCTCCCAGAATTCCATTGATCTCCAGACTACCAAGATCAGTTCCCCCAGAGAAAATTACTGCTTTGGAGGGTGGATTTTATCACATTATACTCCACTGAGGTCCCTTCCCTTCCCAAACTGCCTTCCCTGGAGTTGGCAACCTAACCTAGCACTGTTATTCAGAGGTTTGCTGCCCCTGGATGTGGAGGTTCCATTTGGCATTGATCCTCAATAAATCCCATTGATCCTCGACAAATCAGTCTAATCTTCCTTTTAAAACCATCTATGCTCATCACCATCATTACATCCACTGGTAGGAAATTCCAAAATTTAATTACTTGTTGAGTTCCTTTAGATATTAGTGGCAGAGTTGCCAGTAACCTGGATAAAAATGGCCTTTCCACTTAGAAGAGGCTTAATGGGACGTTATTTACCAGGTTACTTGCCGCCATGCCATAAAAAACTTCCATCTGCCAATTTCTTTGTAGAATGCCTCTGTTAAAGGGACAAGGTATTTTTCTCCAGGTTGCTGGAAACCCTGATTAGAGGGACTATACTGGGGGGCTGGAAGGAATTACCAGTGGACACTTTGGAAATAATTTGAGTGTCTTGTAAAAAAATAATAATGCAGGATTCATCAGACTCTTAGGGATTCAGCAGGCTAATCTCCACCTTTCTTTTAATAGACTTTCAACTGCTTTCACGATTCCATACTCCTGCAGAATATTCTGTCATCACTAGACTTGGGGGGAGGGGAGTGTCTTTTGGTTAATTTACCAAGTAATATCTCAGGTACTTGAACAGGCTGATTTCTTTCTTTTCTTCCTTTCCCTTTCTCCTCCCAGTATGATGAATCATTTACCTGGTTTATGGCTGTCCAAATTTTGCTGTTTTCATGTTTGGCAATCTGTTGTACTATTTTTGATGATAATATATAAAAATCTGTCTTATTCCAAACATTAACTCATCTAGTCCAGTAATTGGACACCAGTGACCAAAGCCTGAGGCAATGGATCTTTGCAGATTCCCTGGATGAGATTTTTTTAAGATACTGGAAACTGAACCTGTGACTTTGTGTGAGTCTTGGAGCTAGCACTTGTTTTGTTACAGAGTCGTGCAGACAAGTCTGCTAAGGAATGAAAAGGAATAGGTGAGTGTGCCTAGATACAAAGTGGTAAAATTGCAGTTATGTAGATAGGTGACATGCTTATTGTGTCATGGTGTTCTCAACACCACAAGGAAACCGTGATACCTCTGAAAGTGTTCTTTATAATCCTTGAGTTCTATTTTATAAAGTACTTTATAGAATACTTGAAAGCTTAATGATGCAGTAATAGGTGAACCATAAAACAACAAGCAAACATTAAAATATATTTTAAAGCTTTTTTTTTTTTAAATCAACATCGTAGATTTGGAGGGGGGATACTCATGGCTGCCCAGAATGGTCTGCTTCTCCAGTGGTCAAGTGCCTCTAGAAGAAATATACTCTGTTTTGCTCAACAGTTCTAAATGCATAAATAAAATTTGGTCATTTGGCACAATGTTTGTGGAATGATATGACTTCCTTCTTTAAAAAGAAATGGGTGTGAGATTAATTAGATAAGTGCAAGCACTGAGTTAACAAAAAAACCCACACAAAACCCAGAAGACCTGATAACAGGAAGTCATAGTGTGGTGTGTGTTTTTTTCCAGACATTCCAATATGGAATTTGCTTTCTGGAGACCTCAGTGGTAATTCAGTGGGTGACAGGTCCAAGTTAGGTCGGAATGTGAATACTTTCCTTGGGAGGGTTGTGTGGAGAAGGTGCTAAATGAACAAAGGTTTATGTGCAATCCTGCCATTTCGCTTGCTGCTCTACACTGGCCTCCTGAGTTCATTGCCTGAACCAACTAGATCCTCTAGACAGTGTAAGTAGTTCATGGTGCGGTGTTATGGAATGGCATGTCTGTAAACCACATGATTTGTACATCCTCGTGAAAGTTTAGTGCTGATCAATACAAGGGGGGCTGTGATGTGAGAGGTCATGAAGAATGGAAATCTCATCATTGACTGCATAACCTGGGAGGAGTTGAATCCACAAGAAGAATAAGTACCATAAACAGGGAAGGGAGTGAGGATTCGACTGTGTAATCCCCAGGGGTCTTTTTTTTGGGGGGAGCGCACCAGAGCACAGCTCCAGGAGCTCAGGAGCCAAGCCCCACCCCCAGCCGGCTTCCCGGGGAGTCTTTCAGGCAGCCGAATGTCAATTTCAGCTCCATTATATCCTATGGGCCATTGAAGTCAATGGTGAAAACATAGGGTATATTCTTGGGGTTGGAGGGGAGGGGGTTTGAGGGAAAGGCTCCAAACTCACAGGGTAGCTGCTGGAGCCCCTCCCCAAGATACCCACCAAGTTTCAGGAACATTGGACCAGGGGGTCCAATTCTATGGGCCCCCAAACAGGTTGCCCCCATTCCCTCCATTGTTCTCTATGGTGGGAAAAAAGTAACTTTAGAATTGGACCCCCTGATCCAATGTTCTTGAAACTTGGTGGGTATCTTGGGGAGAGGCTCCATCAGCTACCTGTGAGTTTGGAGCCTCTCCCTCAAACCACCTCCCCTCCAGCCCCCAGAATATACCCTATGTTTTCACCATTGACTTCAATGGCCCATAGGATATAATGGGGCCGAATTGCCGCCAAATTTCTTTCATTCCCTCCTTTCCTTCTCTCTTTTTCCTCTTTCCCTCCTTCTTCTCTCTCTTTCTTTCCCACCTTCTTCTCTACTCTTTTTTCCTCCTTTCCCTGTTTCCCTTCTTCTTCCCTCTCTTTCTTTCCCTCCCCTTTCCTTCTCTTTCTTTCCCTCTTTCCTTCCTTCTTTCCTTCTCTCTACTCTCTCTCTTTCCTTCCCTCTTTCCTCCTTCTGTGGCCCAACTCTAGTGAGAAGGAGTTTAAACTTTAAACCCCTTCTCTCTTACCTCCCCCACCCAGGCCAGCTGGGGAAGGGAAGGGGAGGCATTTGAAGATGCCTCCCCCCCTTTTGCTTCCCCTCCTGACATCACTTCCAGTGATGTCAGGGGGCGTGGCATATGCTAATAGCCTAATAGCTCATTAGCATACCATATGCTAATGAGCCCCTGCAGCTGTTTTTCTATGAAAAGACCCCTGGTAATCCCACAACTCACACACATCATCTTTATGTTGTGATTGGTGGATGTCCGTTTATCGTACAGTAGCTGCAATGGGGGTAATAGGCTTGTTGCACACTGCTGAAGATGTAATTGATACATGTTGGCTCTGCCTACTTTTCCAAAGCACTGGGATGTACTCTGAATGAGCAGCTGCTCAAGAGAAATAAACTGTATATGAAAATTAGGAACAGCTAGACTAGAGGTCTACTAAGGACCAGAGATCGTGTTTGACAGTTCAATGAAATCCATAGAAGAAGAGGTGGCATCCACCCACACGTCTTCTACTAAGCTCCACCATGATAATACTCTGGCTTTGCTGTCTTCATGGACTAAATATGGCACCCCCTCTTTTCCATGAATGACATTGACATCCCACAAGAGGACAGTTTACCGATTGCCCACGTATGAGGGAAAAGACTGTGATAAAATCCAGTCTCAGCTTGTACAGATGTTATTTAGCACCATGGGAAAGAATTGTAACAATTGCCTATTTGGATGATCGTGAAATCCAACATCTTGTTTCTCGTCTGCAGTCTCAGGTGGAACCGTGCATAGGACGAACAACAACAAACACTAATTTGTTTTGTACCCACATGCTTTTCCTATCCTGACCTCTGTTTATCTTATCTAGTCCAGTTATCATTCTATCTAGGTAGTAGCTCATGTTGTCATCACTGCCAACACAATGCTTTGTTCAATCTTCTTCTCCAAGCCCTTCACTTGACCCCTTCTTCTCAACAAAAGCCTAGCATTCTGATTAATGAGGCCTTGCTGGCTATGCTTCTTCCACTCTGAATGGCAGAGCAAAGGAGGGAAACAAAGAAACAGCTACAAAAAAGGAGCAAGTGGCAGTGCCAACTTGAAGGCCAAGTTCATTATGTACACTTGTGGAATGTAATGCTGTTTTCTGTTCCCTGTCACAGAGAACGCACAGACCTGAGCTCTGCTACTGGCATAAAGACCAACAGAGCTCAGCTCAGACGAGTCTTTGGAGGCTTCTCTGACACTCTGTAGACAAAGGAAAACATAAGCCTCAGCGGTCTCCAGGGATAAAAGCATCTCCTTTTCTTCTTGGTAGGAGATTATGGAATGGGTTTCAGATGATTTATTTAGTCTTTTGATATTACCCATCTGGATCTTGTAGGTGGGTCAAGGCACAATGGTTGCCCTGGGCCATTTTAACATACATGACTACTGCTGAAGATTAATGAGTTTATGCCATTGTGAGGAATGCCAGCCTGGGCTTCCAAAAAACAGTGGGCTGTTGGATACAGCTAAGCAACAGAGATAATGGAATGTTCTTGCAAATAGTACCAGAAAATTCTTTGCTACCATTCCGTCCAGAACCCCATTTAGCCACATCCAGTTATCACAAAGGCACGCACGGTTCACTTTCTTTGGATGATAAAGCAAAGTATTCAGGTTATATCCGAATGTAAAAGTGGTATCGTGTGTTTCCAGGCACAGAATAATTCAAATAGCTATGATTTTTCAGAGACCAGTATTATAGAGGTTCTGAGCACCTAATAGTTGTGTTGGCTCTTGAAAAATGTAATGGAAGGCCTCTTCTCCATCACATTTTCTTTCTTTAATAAATGAGGTGGTACCAGGCCATCTTCTGGCTGTCATTTTCTCCTGCTCATAGCAAAGATTTTTTTTTAATTGTTCTCAGCTGAATCAAGGATTTCAAATCAAAGCAGATTTGGACCCAGACATATAACTGGGAGGTCTTAAAGAACTCAAATACGAAATTGCTCCAAGGTTGCTAGTTCCTGGAGATTTGGAGGTGGAGCCTGGGGAGGCTGCATAGAGCTCAGCAGAGATGTAATGCCATAGAATTTGTCTTCCACAGTTACTGTTTTTCACCAGCAGGGTTGCCAGCTCTTGGTTGGGAAATACTTGGAGATTGTATGGGTGGAGCTTGAGGAGGGCTGGGTTTGGGTATAATGCCATAGAGTCCACCTTCCAAAGCAGCCATTTTCTTCAGGTGGACTATCTCTGTCACCTGAAGATCAGTTGCAATAGCAGGAGATCTCCAGGCCTTACGTAGAGGCTAGCCACTCTAAAGTGCTCATTTCCAAACAAAAATGTGCAATGTAACTAAAATGGTCAGTTTTCTTACCAGGGGATGGGAATAACCAAGGTAACACTATTTTTTAAAAGCAGTGCAGAAGGAAGCCAGGAAATTCTAGGCCAGTTAGCTAATGATACCATATCAAGACAAAAGTTGGAGCTAGGTGATTGCTACCTGAGCCCATAGTCTATGGCTTGTGGAATCTTTCTGGATTCTGTCCTATCTCCTGTGCTGTTAATGTATACATAAAATACTGAAAGAGATGTTCCAGAGTGCTGGGTGGTGTGATACTGAAGTTTATCTGGCCTTTTCTTTAGATTCCAGCAGGCTATAGAGGTCTTGAACAAGTGCCTGCAATCAGTGAGGCCCTTTGTGTAGGCAAACAGACTAAAGCTGGCCTGGTGGTTGGCTGATCCAGGATTAGTTGTTCAAAATTTTGGAGATGCAGTGTATGATGCACTGTAAACAACCTATGTAAGCATGCGTATTTGGCTTACTATTTATTAACTTTTGAGTGACAGGTTAAGACACTATTATTTAACTGTGTATTTGGCATTAGCAGTTTTGAATTGTGCACAGTTCAGTGACATGCTTTTTGTCTAGGGTTGCCAGCTTCCAGGTGGGCCTGGGGATCCCCCACTTTTACAACTGATCTCCAGCTGACAGAGATCAGCTCCCCTGGATAAAATGGCTGCTTTGAAGGGTGGACTCTATGCACTGTACCCCCCTGAGGTCCCTCCCCTCCCCAAACCCTGCCCCCTCCTGGATCCACCCCAAAGTCTACAAGTATTATCCAACCCACACCTGGCAACCCTACTTTTGTCATTTATGTTGTGGTTCAGTTGCACAGTCATGTCCGACTTTTCGCGACACCATGGACCACATCATGCCAGACCTTCCTGTCTTCCATCATCCTCTGGAGTTCTCATTTATAGCCAAAAGTATTTTAAGTTGTGTTCTGTTCTGTTTGGTTGTTTATTCTTAGTATTAGTTTACTATGATTTTTAACTCCTTTGAGGATTCCTGTAGGTTGAAAATGGACTAAAATATTTTTACGAACACACACACACACAAACCTTCTTTGAGACAACACTGTAAGAATCAGATTTTATAAGGAATAGTTAACTTTAAATTTCCCTCTCAAAGATCAAATCTTATACTGTCTGAAAAGGAAACTTAGGCCCTGGTCACACGGAGAATTTGCCGCGCGGAAGGCACGAATGTCAGGTGGATTTTCAGGGCGCAATCATTCCGCAGCATCTGGGAAGCATTGCGCTCCCCTGGCCAACCTGCGGTGTCCTGCCGAAGATGTGGAGTTGAAAAGTACCACGGAAAGTGCACTAGTATCCAGAAAATGCGGGGCAAAGGTGGGCGTCTGATCGTGGAAGCGCTAGTATCCCATGGCATCCAGTGCCCGTCCACATCCCATTGCAAACCAGATGTTTTTTGTAAGACCCATAGGATGCGCACAAATGCTGAACTGCGAAAGCGCACAAACACGACCTGTTGCACCAACTCGCCATGAAGTGATCCTTCATTCCTTGATCATGCGCATGTGGGGACTCCATTGGAAAAAAACAATTGCCCGTCTGATCCAGAAGTGGTGTCTTGCAATTGCTGCTTGTGTGATCATGTTGCGCCACTTCTTTGCCACACTTCAGCATCGCTGTGTGATTGGCAGCTAACAGCCTAAGTGTGGAGACTCGAGGGACCGTGTGATCAGGCTACTATGCTTTATTTTACTTCGGGGCAAACAGCCATGCCTCCCCCCCCGTGTTATCTGGCCCGTGTAACCGGGGCCTTAGCTACCCAGAACATAAGCTTCATGTATATTTACTGTGACCATTCTTGTTCCTTTTTCTAGTGGGCGAGCTAGTAATTTCTATGCCAGGTAAAGCATAGCATTTGTAAAAGAAAAAGATGAAAACAAACCTCTAATAGTGCCTAGCCTGCCCCAAACCCAAAATTGCATCAACTCCAGGCCTATGAGGTGGTAGGAATAAGAAGGGAAACTGGGAGATTTTAGGACCTACTGCAGAGATAAGCGGAGACCCTGAGTTACAATGCAGAAGTAATTAACTGTTGTTCTCATTTGCATTCCAGCAATGCATTCCTGTTCTTCCAAGCAGTGAGTGAATCGCTCATTACAAGCCAGTTTTTACAGCTTGTTTCCTCCTGGGAGGTCAGCATTCTAATGTATTTGTCTGCATTAGTGTGACAGTTACTTCCATGGTAATAGCTCAGGTGCATATCACTGTACCTGCCTGCCCACAGGATGCCTCTTGCTGCAGTCAAAAAGGCTACTCTCTCTTGTTGCTTCTGAGTGAACCTGACAATGTTTCAGGGCCCTAACTGTAGGATTATAACTTAATAGTTCAGCAATGTCATTTTTAAAAAATGTCATAGGTGTCAGTTTTGGCATTAACCACGTTCTCTTCTTTAAGCTGGGTAAATTTAGTCCTCACAAAAAGTGACAAATTGATGACATCCATTAGAGGAAAGTGCTGTGGGAGAAGGAAGTGCATGAACTACCCACACAGGCTGCTCTACCAACATCTTACCCTTGGGCATGTAGCAACATAACTGTCTTTTCAAAGCAGAGTCTGTGACACCTAACTCTGCCAAAAGGTTGGGGAGGGGGGAGGCTTGTATGAAAAGCCCTGGTTCTATACAGCTTCTCCTGAGGTTTATGAACACGTAGTTTGGAACAGGTATCAAGTGTAGGCATATAACTGATGGCCTTAAAGCTCTTATTAGTGATAAATTCTACAGGAGTTTTCTGCACTTATCTCATTTACACTCACAACAGCTGTGCTAGGAGGACCAATTTCAATGTGCCTTTTAACCATGCAAAGCTACATGCACCGTGCATCTCATTTAAAGTAGGCTCTTAGTGGAGTAGGGTTGCCAGGTCTAGGTTGGGATTTTGGGGGTGGAGCCTGAGGAGGAGGTGTTTGGGGAGGGGAGGGATTTCAACGAGGTATAGTGCCACAGAGTCCACTTTTAAAAGTGACCATTTTCTCCAGGTGAACTGATCTCTGTCACCTGGAGACCACTTATAATCCCAGGAGATCTCCAGCTAGCACCTGGAAGTTGGCAACCCTAGATCTCAGCCTATGTGGCATTTGCATGCCAGAGCCTGCATGGGCATTATGCTGCTACTGGTTGTGATTGTGTTCCTTATTTTGGAAGCAGATGCTTTTAATAATACTTAAGTTTGGAAAGACTTTAGGATTTAACTTAAGACACATTCTGTGTTCCCATACTTTCCAAATGTGGAAAAGAAAACCATGGAAGATCCTGTTGTCTAGCGCTGGTTTATTCAAACAGTAAGTTTTTGATATTGTGACAAGAACAGTGCCTGCCTTTCCTCTAGATGGACAAGAGGCTGTTTTCATGTACGTTGGAACATTCTCCTAGTCTTGCACTGTAAACAAAAATCTTTGGAGGAAGCTAAAATGAACCCAACAACAGTTCTTGCCCTTTAGTCAAGTAAGAAACTCAGTTTAAAATGGAAAGAAAAAGTAATTGCAGAGTCAAATGGAGTCATGCTACATGTTGGTAGATCTGATGGCACTGCGCTACAGGTTTGTCACAGAAGCTTTTTGGAGAGCTCTAGTTCATCACTGGTTTAGAGACAGAGAGAAGGAAACAGCAGCACTTTGGATCTTTCCAAAGATTTCGGAATCCAAAATGGAATCTAGAACTTCGGCACCATCTGGACAATAAAATCCAGCATGGAGAGTCTGTTTGCAAAGCAGAACCTGCCCATCCTCCCCTAGGAATCACACCAAGCTCATCAGTGATGAGCAGCACAGAACTATTTCTGGGGTGTTTATGCCATTTTCTTACCATCATTTCTGTTCAGTGGCCTGTGCCACAGGTCCTAACACTTACATTTAACATCCCTGTTCCATATCTGCCCCTTTCACACAGCATTCCATGGAGACAGATTGCTCCTGGGAGGAAGGGAAGTGGCATCACACCAGCAAGTCCCACCTCAATAATGTGTGTTCACTAGAAAATAAATTATGCCAATTCTCTGTGCAACTGGCAGTTGGCAGCACTTGAAGGAAACAGGGTTCCTGGTTGCAGGGAAATACCTATGCACCTAAGGGGCTACGGTGTCTCAGAGGTTAAGATGCTGGGCTGCAGACTGGAAGATTGGTAGCTCGGCAGCTCGAGACCCTAGTGCCATGTGATGGAGTGAGCTCCCGTCTCTGTCCCCAGCTCCTGCCAACCTAGCAGTTCGAAAGCCAGAAACTGCAAGTATATAAATTGGTGGGAAGGTAACAGTGTTCCATGCGCCTCGGCGTTTACTCATGCTGGCCACATGACCATGGTGACATCTTCGGACAGCGCTGGCTCTTTGTCTTGGAAACGGAAATGAGCACTGCCCTCTAGTGTCTGATTCGACTAGCTTGCAAGCAAGGGAAACCTTTACCTTTTACCTATGCACCTACATGTACTTTCTCTCTTTTTCTCTCTCTCCCCACTCTGTGTGTGTGTGTGTGTGTGTGTGTGTGTGTGTGTGAACCCCCATGAACACACAAAGGTTGGGGGAGAATTTGCTGCAGTAATCCCATCTCTCCTCGCACATTCATTCTGCCCACATCAGCAGTCTGAAAAAGGCTATCCAGATGCTAAATTCATGTATGTTGTTTTCAGAAAAAAAGCATGTTCTATAAGGTGCTTTGAATGTTTCTTAGAGAATGTAGAACCCTCTTGATAATGGCCAGAGGGTAGAGTCCTGCAATAGCTAGACACACTTACACCACATTAAAATGAATGGGGAGACACACAGCTAAAAGCCTACAGCCTGCTGATTTAAATTAGGAATGGCTGGCTTACTTATTTCTAGCCAAAGTTCCATGGAGCTGAACATCTACCACTTCTAATATCCTTAAAGGGTTAAGACTCTGAGAGGCTGGGGTTTAAATCCCCACTCTGCTATGAAGCTTGCTGGTGATTAGCTCACCCTGAGCTAGCCGTTCTCTTTCCGTCTCACCAGGGATTGTTGTGAGGATCAAGTGGGAAAAGAAGAAGAAGAGGAGATTGGATTTATACCCCACCCCTCTCTCAGAGTCTCAGAGCAGCTTACAAACTCCTTTCCCTTCCCTTCCCCTTCCCTTCCCCTTCCCTTCCCCTCCCCACAACAGACACCCTGTTGGGTGGGGCTGAGAGAGCTTTGACAGAAACTGCTCTTTCAAGGCTAGCTCTGACAGAACTACGGCTTGCCCAAGGTCATCCAGCACCTGCAAGTGGAGGAGCGGGGAATCAAACCCGGTTCTCCCAGATTAGAGTCTGCACACTTAACCACTACACCAAACTGGCTCTTGAGAACCACATCTGCACCTGGCCTCTGCCTCTGAATTTCTTTGAGAAAGGGAAAAGTTTGCATGAGCATCAAGAGCCATACAGCAATGCAATGTGATAATAAGTTAGGCAAGCCACTCTTATAGATATGACTGTAAAAGTTTTATTATGATTATTTTATTTTTTCTGATAGCATAGAGGTGTCTGAAGAATTATTTTTATCTGGGCAATCGGTTGGAATGGAGATAATATGTATACTGTTTGCTTATGTCCTCAGTCCCTAATGAAACCTCACTGTTTATCAACTGATAAGACTGGATTGCTACCCAGCATAATCTATGTCTAGATAAATGTAATATAGTATAGATTTGTTCCTTGCTTTCAGTTATATTCCAGGATATTCATGGAGCGCTCTCTCTCTCTCTCTCTCTCTCTCTCTCTCTCTCTCTCTCTCTCTCTCTCTCTCTCTCTCTCTCTCTCTCTCCCTCTCCTTAGATAAGTTTACTAAATTTATACTAGAGCTTAGTCATGATGTTCCAACAAAATACTTTCCCCCTTTCAAACTCTGAACATTGTTAGTATTTATTTTAGCAATCCTGACCTTCTACAGGCTACATGAATCAAAAGAACATGTTACTGAAATCTAATCCATAGAGAAAAACCTTGAAATGAGAGAACGGGTAGGATGTGGATTGCATATGTTTTGTGGATTTCTTTAGACTGTGTGTTTTCAATAATCTATAAGGTGAGCTGAGCAAAAAGCTCCTTCACTAATATACCACTTGCTTCCCCAACGCTGAATAGCTTGATCACCTATACCATCTTGCCGAATGAAATAGGTAATTTTAGCCACAAACATAGCTTCTAAACAGAGGCCAGTGGAAGAGCATCTGCTTGGTATGCAGAAGGCCCCAGGTTCAGTCCCTGATATATCAAGTCGAAAGGATCAGGTAGTAGGTGAAAGACCTCCACCTGTGACCCTAGAGAATTCATGCCAGTCAGACTATACAGTACTGACCTCCGTAGACCAGTGATCTGATTCAGTATAAGGCAGCTGCTTGTCTTCAAAGTGATGATCTCTACTTACACACTTTGAGAAGCTGCTTAAGATCAGGGCTTTTTTGTGGGGGGAGTGTGTGCTGGAACTCTCAAAAGGGAAATGAAGTTTTCAGTCTGTATACTGAAAATTCATGAACTATTAAACATTTTAAAAATAATTTTGTCAAAGAGGTTCTGGAACTCTGTTCCGGTGTGTTTCCCCAGAAAAAAATCCCTGTTTAAGATTAAAGGTGACTGAATTGCTGTTCTCCATTACACCTCATTTCCCATGAGCATGGAATCCATTACACCTTATCTCCCATGAACATGGAATCCCCTGAGCTGTAGTCCATTATGCCTCATCTCCCATGAGCATTGAATCCCATGAGCATGGAACCTCATCTCCCATGAGCATGGAATCACCCATGAGCATGGAACAGCCGTAGAAGCTGAGGCTTAGTGGCTGCAGATTCAATATCTGAATGCTCAATGTGGTGTCGAGATTATTATGTCAAAGTAGGATCTGGGAGACCCACATTTGAATCTCCACTCTTCCATGGAAGATTGCTGGGTGACCTTGGGCCAGTCACATACTCTCATCCAAATCTAGCTCTCAGGGTTGTTGTTGTGAGGATAAAATGGAGGAGAGGAGAATGATGTTATAAAGTGCTTTGATCCCCTTTGGGAGACAAGTGGGATATAAATGCCAAAATAAATAATTGTGGTAATTTGGGCACTTTGGTTTGCCAGTGTTCCTGGACATTGCAGTACAGAGGCCAACAAATATTGTAACCACTTAAGCCTTGACTTGGGCTCCTTGTCCAGCCTAGGCTCCTAACACAAAAGCAGCCCGGAGTGAGCATCTGCATCTGCCTGCCTTGTGTGATGTGACCACGGTCTTCTAATTTCCATTCCAACAGCCAATTAATCTCTGAGACTGTAAAAGTATGTCATGAGCATCACGGAATGAGCAACAAGAGTTATTCTCCCCATATTCAAGGCTCTGACACAAATAAATCACCAGCAGCTTACTGTCCATTCCAGAGCTGATTGTGAATGTCTGTGAGTTCAGAAGGGAGTTTAAGGGTGTCAAAGGATAAGAGCCTCTTTCTTGTGAATGCTGCTGAGCCCCTAACTATGTGCAGACAGCACCTTTGGCCAAGAACAAATAAAGAATGGAATAGTAATGCTCAGAACTTTTTTCCCCCTTTTTCTTTTTAAAAAAGAGGTGCCAGAACTCTCAAGAGGGAAAAGAAGTATTCAATCTGGATACTGAAAACTCATGAACTTTTAAACATTTTTAAAATAATTTTGTCAAAGAAGTTCTGGAACTCTGTTTCAGCACGTTCCCCCAGAAAAAAGCTCTGGTAATGCTCATGCACTAAGATGCCATGAAATATTAAAATATATGGTCGAGTGATCATGCATAATCCACACTAGAGATCTGTGTCTCCATAGCAGCAGGGGAGCAGACATGGGCTTTATCATATCACTGGCCATATCACTGAAATGCAGCTCTCTGTTCCTTTGTAACAGTTTTTCCTTTCTCTGCTTTGTTTCTGATAATTTTGTGCTGTTTGTGTTCCTTTGCAAGAGGGATCCATAGAAGTTTCTCTGTGCATGCTTTTGACAGAGGAACTAAGGTTGCCAGGTCTGATTCAGGAAATATCTGGGGACTTTGAGGGTGGAGCCAGGAGCAATGTGATTTCACTTCCAGGTCCACCCCCCACATTCAGAAGGGTTCCTGTGATTCCATGGTAGGAGCTTATGCTTCTAACACAGTGGTTGCTCTCAACTCATTCTCCATCCAAGCCATACACACTGGTACCATTTAGGGTTGCCAGGTGAGGCTGACAGGCTGGTGGGGGACTTACCAGGAGCCTTCAGGAGAGGGGAGGGAAGAAGCATGATTGAACTTCAAAGGAAGTTCTGGTCATCACATTTAAAGGTACAGTGTTCATTTTAAATGCCTTCTCTCCATTGGAAATAATGGAGGATGGGGGCACCTTCTTTTGGGGTTCATAGAATTGGACCCCCAGTCCAATCTTCTTGAAACATGGAAGGTTTTTTGATGAGAGACACCAGGTGCTATACTGAAAATTTAGAACATAAGAACATAAGAGAAGCCAATGTTGAATCAGGCCAATGGCCCATCTAGTCCAACACTCTGTCACATAGCGGCCAAAAATACCAGGTGCTATCAGGAGGTCCAGCAGTGGGGCCAGGACACTAGAAGCCCTCCCACTGCTGCCCCCTCCAGCACCAAGAATAGAATGCATCACTTGCCCCAGACTGAGAATTCCCATCTATACCCTGTGGCTAATAGCCACTGATGGACTTCTGCTCCATATGTTTATCTAATTCCCTCTTGAAACTGTCCATGCTTGTAGCTGCCACCACCTCCTGTGGCAGTGAATTCCATATGTTAATTACTCTTTGGGTGAAGAAGTATTTCCTTTTATCTGTTCTAACCCGACTGCTCAGCAATTTCATGGAGTGCCCACAAGTTCTTTTGTATTGTGAGAAAGGGAGAAAAGTACTTCTTTCTCAACCTGCTCAATCCCATTCATAATCTTATAAACCTCAATCATATCACCCCTCAGCCGTCATTTCTCCAAGCTAAAGAGCCCCAAGCATTTTAACTTTTCTTCATAGGGAAGGTATTCCAACCCTTTTATCATTCTAGTTGCCCTTCTTTGCACTTTTTCCAATGCTATAATATCCTTTTTGAGAAGTGGTGACCAGACCTGTACACAGTATTCCAAATGAGGTCGCACCAATGATTTATACAGGGGCGTTAAGATACTGGCTGATTAGTTTTCAATTCTCTTCCTAATAATCCCCAGCATAGCGTTGGCCTTCTTTATTGCAGCTACACACTGTCTAGACATTTTCATCGAGTTATCCACTACGACTCCAAGATCTCTCTCTTGGTCCGTCTCTGCCAGTTCAGACCCCATCAACGTGTCTGAACATGTCTGGTTTTCACCACCCTCATCAAAGGCTCCTAAGTAAGCTCAATAGTCATGGGATAAAAGGACAAGTCCTCTTGTGGATCAAAAACTGGCTTATAAATAGAAAACAGGGAGTGAGTATAAATGGGAAACTTTCTCAGTGGAGGGTGGACATGAAAAATTGGTGCCTGTATCTCAAAAAACAGACCCTCCAGAGCCCCAGATACCCATGGATCAATTCTCCATTATACCGTATGGGGATCAGTCTCCACAGTATATAATGGAGCACCCAGTAGACATCCCCGCCCTGCTTTCTGATAACCCTAAAGCAGGGAGAGGGTCTCCAAACAGGGGATCCCCTGCCCCCAACTGGGGATTGGCAACCCTAAGAGGAACATGAAAGCAGCCATAAGGTTGCCAGACCTCCCGGACTGGTGGGGTTTACCCACTTGGGGGGGGGTTTGACCTGCTGCCAGCCAGCTGGCTGGTGGGGGAAGCCCCGCCCCCAAGCCCAAACACCCACAGCCACCTCTCTCCCTTCTCTCTTGAGAGAGGGGAGGGAGAGGGGCAACTGCTGGCAGAATATCCGATCAAACACGCGAGGCCTGATCGAGCACGGGGGCCTGCCAGCTGCAAGCACTTAAAGGGGCCCCTTTAAGTGCTTGCAGCCAGTGGGGACTGACCTGCATATGATCTTCTTGAGTGGGGGCCATTGGCCAGCTGTCAGCTCCTGCCTTGCAAGAGGTGATCTTACCTCTTGCAAGGCAGGGGTGCCAGACGTCCGCTATTCCCAAGCGGGGCCCATCGGCTCCTGCCTTGCAAGAGGCAATCTTGCCTCTTGCAAGGCAGGGGCACCTGCTCTTCCAAGTGGGGCCATCAGCTCCTGCCTTGCAAGAGGCAAGATCGCCTCATGCAAGGCAGGGGCGCTTGGCCCTCGCTGCCCCCCCCCACCCACCATTTAAAGGGAAGTTTCCCTTTAAATGATAGGGGAAAGTGGTGCATGATGATGTCACATGGAGTGATGTCATCATGGTGGGGTGGCCACACACCCCTCTTGGAATGTCCCCTAATTCCCCCTCTGGGGAGAATATTGGACCTAGCAACCCTAAGCTGCCATGATGAAGCAGATCAGTCTTGTCCAGTATCTTGTTTAATGATGGCCAGCCAGCTGCTTCTGGAAGACTATAAGCAGGGGACAGAAGTTGGTGTATTCCAGCACTGATGGTACTGTCTTTGAACACGGAGGTTCCATTTAGTCATCATCTGTCTTCCATGAATTTGTCTAATCACCTTTTCAAGTGCTCTAGGTTAGTGGCCATCGTTATATTCTGTGACTGTAAATTCTACAAGCTGAAGAAGTATTTCCTTTTGTCCTTCCTGTATCTATTACCCATCAACTTCACTGAGTGTCCCCAAATTCTAGTATTACATGGGAGGTAGAATTCTTTTGCTTTCATGTGAAATTCTGGTTCCAGCTCCCATCCCAATTTAGTTGGACCTGAACTCTCTCCCTACTTAATGCTGTAAACAGGATAGAACATAAAAGTGTGTTTCATTTTGAACCGCAGGCATCTTTTTACATAGTGTGGTGATGGTGAAGGCAATGAACTCCTTTTCTACATGCTTCACATAGCTTTAGACAGCCTTATGCATTGCTCCTTTTTATTTCTTAATTAGTTAATGTTTGTGAATATAAAGTGCCCCATAAGTGCTAAGTATTATTACCGGCACTAAAACTCACAATAAAATTTAAAAACAGGCAAAAGTCAAACATGCACATTAAACAGCAGAGGAAAAGCTATTCCTAATGCATCATTGATTTCAGTTAGATTGCATGTGGAAGCCTAAAGCATTGGCACTGAACTAGGCATGATCTAGTTGAGCTAGGAAATGATTCTGGTACTTATGTTTGAGACAGCAGTAACCAGAAGAAAGCTGGCTTCCTAGATGGCTGGGTGCCCTAGGAGATTTTTAACGAAGCACAGTATTTACCTGGTTGTAACTATTTCAGGTGAGGTAGCTTTCATTCTTACAGAATTGTTAAAAGCATTTAAAGAATCTAATCGTTCTGTCCTAAGCAGTTAACAAACTTCAAAATCCATTGAAATCTATCACTGGTCTTCATAGGGTGTAACTCTGGCTGAGTTCAGACTGGCAATTTGCCCCGCTATAGCCATGTTTCAGCCATGTTTCCCAAGCAGATTAAAGAGGGCGTTCCCACAGGCACATCTGCCTGGCGTTCCCCACCCAAAGGCAACCCATGCTGTTCCGCTTCACTCCCAGGATTAAAAGATACCTGTTGAAAGTGGTACCAGATCCCAGAGAGTGCCTTTATCCCACTGCATTCCGCTTCCTGGAAGTGTGAATGCTCAGCCGAAAAGCCGGGAGCAACCCACATTGCGCATAAGACAGCAGCAATATGATTGGGTCATGCACTCATACATACATAGGTATCCAGCCGATTTACCAGGGGAAAGCCATTTACAGCCGCACCTCCAGGCCAGCAGTCTGAACGCTCCTGCGCGCCTCCTCCCAGTATGCTCCCTCATCAGTCAGCGCAGTGTGACCGGGAAAACCTGGAACAGTTTGTTCTGGGGCTTTTTTGCCACGACTGGCTCCCGCTTCAAACTGCCAGTCTGAACTCAGCCTCTGTTTAGGATTGCATTGTAAAACTGTCAATGGTTGGTTAGTAATTCTGTGGTTTTAATCTATAGTGCATGCTAGTATTGTGCAGTATAGGTGTAGTATAGGTGTATTGATTCCCCTGGCATTCAGTTTTTAGTATGGCAGGACCGGGTTTAGAAATACTCCAATTCAGAAACTTGATTCTATACCCCTTGCAAATCCTGACAAGGTGGACATAATTTACATTGCCAAAAATCTTAGAATACATTACTTGATTTCTATGGCAAACTCAAATTGTGTTATTAGAGCAATTGTGTCAGAAAGCAGTAATTAAAATTTGGCTGATTTGCCAAAGTATAGGTTCTTTTCAGAACACCTCAATTATCTACAGATCTCCATCATCAACCTTAAGGAGATTTATTGCCTTGTCACTGTTACAAAATAGAGAGTTAGCTGGCTTTCCTTCAGAGTACAGTTATTCTTTAAAATTAATTTAAAAAATTATATCCCGCCTTTCTTTATTGATTCATGGTGTGTGGGGGGGGGAATGGAGAAGAAAATAAGGCCACACCAGTAGGTAGGAGAAAAAAGAATAAGGTGCAAGGGAGAGTAGTTTATTCGGTCTTTTAGATCCCAATTTGTTTCATGATAAGTTTCATCAGGGGATCTTAAGCAGAAACTTCTTTGGCTCCCACTATGGACAAATGGATCAAATAAACTATTCTGCCTTGCACCTTGGATAATGAACTATAGAATTAGGTGTCACCTGCATACCTGTAACTGAAAAAATCCTATTCTGTGCAGCTCAGCAGGCAATGATGACAATTTGCTATATTAAAATGCTCTAAAGGCACATATGTCTTAGCTGGTTCTATTATAATTATATTTCCATTCACTTTCTTAAATCACTGAGAAGTCTCACTTGAATTTCCTGGGAGCTACACTACAATTTCAGTTTGGCCAACTTGGATCTGACCTGTAACTGAACAGATTGTGTTCTGTACAGTTCAGTAGGCAGTGAAAGACATTTTGTATTAAAATGCCCTTTGCTTCCTCTAGATGTAACTGAGCTAGAATGACTGTATTCCCAATGGGACAGAGCTGTCCATCCCTTCAAGAACTTTTGTGCAGGTCGATGTTCAGTAGATTTAGCTTTTCCCACCACTGCAATACTGTGGGAGCTGCACCTGTGTAATTTATTTCTACTCCTTACTTAGACAGAAGAAGTCTTATCCCTTTGGGATTATGATCAACCTTTCCATATGTGTGGGCTAAGAATACTCTCTTTGTCATAGTCGATTAGGGTTGCCAGTCATAAAGAAACAATGGATACAAGGAACTAATATTACAATGGTATGAGTGAAACTGAAACACATACTGAAAACAGATTCCAGGGGATGAACACTTTAGGGCGATGTTAACTAAAGACAAAAAGCCTCTTCAACAAAGGAAATGAATTCTTTGGAGAGCAAGCTTTTATGATCCGGAGCCCACTTTGTCAGATGCTTCAAGTTTACTGAAAACAGGTAACTTACAAGAGTTTCAGTCACTTGGTGTTGACAAGAACACAACAGAAAGGGGTTCCTAGTACCCATTATTGTGCTGTTTATTATTTAGGTTTTTTACTCACCTTTCCCCCCTTACCAGAAGGCTTTAAAATGACTTACAAAACAGCACTTTAAAAGACTAAAGGATTAACTGTGCAACCCTAAATAGAGTTACACCCTTCTAAATCCATTGAAGTGATGGGCTTAGAAGGTTGTAACTCTGTTTAGGACTGCACTGTGAAATACACACTCTGTGTCAACAACAGACATGGTCCTCACAAAATTGACTCTTGTAACCTGCGAGCCCCAGCCCTGTTGGGCTTACTTACCTGGTGCTGAGCAGCCTGAGGGTGCTGGAACCACAAGAGGAGACACAGCTGTGCAGACTGAGTGAGGGGCAGGCATGGTTGGTTTCTTCCTTGCTGGCTTGGTCCCAGGTTGAAGGGGTGAAGCCACAAGCTGGAGCATGCTCATTGCCCAGCTGGCCAGTGGGTCCAGGGGGCAGGTCTTAAGTGCTCAGTGCAGCAGTGCCCTGGCAGAAGCTACAATGGAGCCCAGTGGGGGGAGGGTTGGGTGATCTATCCATTGCACTGGAGTGGGCACAGCCCTGGCTACTGGGGAGAGGGGACAGGAGTATCATAGAATCATAGAGTTGGAAGGGGCCATACAGACCATCTAGTCCAACCCCCTGCCCAGTGCAGGACCAGCCTAAAACAACATGGGGGAAGCAAAGGGGTGAACATGGGAGAAGCAAGGGGTGGGGCAGAGATGAGCCCCAGCATAAAGGGAGCAATAGGATCAGGAACAGGGGTGGCCCAACCCAAGGCAGGTGGAGTTGCCTTTTCCTGGTGAGGAGAAGGAGCAGTGAGCCTTGTAGCAGGAGGCTGCCAAAAAGGCAGGGAGGAGAGACTTGGGTGAAGGAACCATGAGCTTCCCCATGACTTGTGGCCTCAAAACCCAATAAAAGACAAGTTATGTAGCACCTGTGAGTCCAGCTGTACCATTGTGAGAAGATGGTGTGTGTATGTGATATGATGTTCCCATAGCACCATCGACAAAAAATTCTCTTAAAATGTGCTTCTGTATAGGGCAATGGTGTCAGGTGTTAAAAGGCCCCGGTCACATGGGAGGATTTGCCCTGCGAAATGGACGGGTTGAGGGCGCATCAAACGGGCGCGATCATATGGCAACATCTGATAAGCGTAGCGCACCCGTCACCAACCCGTGTCATCGGCCCGAAAAAGAGGATTTAAAAAGTACCAGCAAAAGGGTAGTAGCAACTGGAAAACATGGGTCGCAGGTGAGCATCGTATCATGGAAGCAGAATTAATCGGATCGCATTGGATGTGTTTTTTCCAAGCCTCCACAGTATGCGAAGAAATGTAAGATTGCGCATGCACTAGACCCTTTGATGCATTTCAATATCGCCATGTGATTGCCGGCTATTGGTGTCTGCGCGGCATCTTGGGGACCTGTCTGACCATGCTACCACGCATCTTTTTGCTCCAGCTCTAATTTGCCTCCCTTTGGCGGTGCAATATCCCGCTCGTGTGACCAGGGCCATAGGCCACATACTGGAGTTTGTGGTTGTAACAACTATTGATTTGCTGTATGAAGAAAGAAGCAGATTTGATGCTGAGGAAACCAGCTTTTATATACAGCAGGAGACGGGTGTTTAGTTTGGCTCTCTCCCTTTCACTTGAAGGGAAGGATTGATCCCCCCACTTTTATAAATGTTTACAAGCATTCAAAATGAGATAAACAGGGAAGTGGGGGAACCTAAGGAGACACAAACAGATGAAAAATGCCTTTTGAAAACTTAATTAAGTCTCTGTAAGATGTGTGTGACCTGGGAAAGAAACAGGAGGTGCTGATATATGAACTTTCAGTTGTCTGATGTGGCAGATCCCTCCTTATTTACAGAATTTGTGGTGGGGTGGCAAAAATGAAACATACAGGAACAACAACTTCCCTTACCACCCCCCAAAGATGGAAGGTAAAAAATAACAGAAAATAATGTGTGAAAGGCTGAGAGGATGGTAGACTGAAGAGGATTAAGAATAAGGGCCTGTATTAATGAGCTGGAACTGTGAAATGAACAGTCAGATACTGTGAACATGTGAGAAGACAAGATTAGGAAGAGAAAGATAGAAAACAGAAACAAAAGGCAGAGGGAGTGGAGAAATTGCTCCAATTGTGCCTCGTTTGTTTAGGAATTTAATGCTGTTGAGTCTACGTTATTGTTCACATTTTCACTTTCAGGAAGGTTGAAAAGAAGATTCAATGTCCAGTTGATGTTATTTTCCTTCACATGAAAACACATGGGACAACGAAAAAGTCAGGGAGTATGCGGAGTGAAGCTATTGGGATTTTTGTTTAAAGGACCAGATTCAAGCAGCAGGAGCACAAATCCACGTGATCTTCAAGTTCATAGCAATTTCCTCAGGAGACTGTATCGTATTCCAGCAAGTGGGAGGGTGGCGGGAGGTTGCCATAGTGACAGGAGGCCTGAAAGATTGACTCCAAGTAGTGCCAGGCCAGTGAAGCGGCCTAAGTAGGATTTATAGCACATTATAGTGTGAAAAGCAGGAGAAAATTACTGTAAAGGCAGGAATTATAGCACAACAGAACATATCAGCTCCAAAATCCATCTTGCTAATTAAAACAGCCTATACTCTGTGGTGGAGTTCACAATGAGCCTGTGAGTTTTAATGGGGAGATGCTATCGTTGCTTCATTATAAACTTTAAAGGCAATAAAGTAAGAAGGGGATGAGGGGAGAGTTAGACTGTAGTCTCTCTCTGTCCACCTGCATCGCCCAATCTTAGCAAGGGCCATGCTGCTATTTAGACTGCTGGGATCAACATCCAGAAGACGGGAAGTTTAAGCAAGAATGAGATGACTTCCCATTCAAGTGGGAAATCAAGCAGGAGTGGGACGTGGACATCAGAGTAAAATGGACACAGACAGAATTGCTGCTAGAGTCCTGATCCAGAAATCAAACTAAGAAGTATCCTTTCATAGCCAATGTCCTCTGACTATTTTATTCATCCACTCATGCAGATATGGCATGTAAATAATAATATTGTCTTCCTAGATAGAAAAAGTTGAACTTACTGCATTTTCAGCAGATGCTTGCTGGCAGCTTTGCAGCAGTTCATCACATGGTGACTAGAAGAGACAGGCTACTTTCAATTTCAGAGGGTGGCTATAATTCTCTGAAGTTCACAGAGGCGTGCTAGGACCAAAATCAGTCCAAGAATAGATAATGGTTTGTTTTTCTTTACACATGGTTTAAATTTTGCCTGAATATTGTGGCTAGTTTTTTTAGTTAATAAATTTGTTAGTGCAGCACAGAAGTGTCCATTGTTGCAATGAAGAATGCACCAAGAGTGCTTTACAAATAATTAATAACTATGCAATACACTTTATAAACAATAACTGTGTTAAGTATGAAGTATGAGACTTCAGGCAGCTCTTAAACAAGTGATTCAGCTTTATTTGAACATGACAGAAACCAACAACAAACAGGAGAGCAACAGGCTCTCTTTTAAACTTTCCGGGCACATATAACCACGCCCCCCAGTGAAATAGTAACCAATCACAATGCTTACATAAGGACCAATGATTACAGTTCCGTTCAGAACTTTTCTTATGCTCTGACTGGTCTACTGCTCAGAGTAGCCAATCAGAATGTGCAGTTTACAATACCAGCCTGTATGGATGAAGCTCAGGCATTGTATGTATGCACAATACATAACAAACTGAATAAAAGTTCAATGCAAGCAACTCAAAAATAAGAAGGGCATAAAGTTGTTAATCTAGGTGCACCTGAAGTTCTCCTAAATACAACTGATCTTCAGACTACAGAGATCAACTCCTTGGGAGGAAACGTCAGCTTCAAAGGACTGACTGTATGTCACCACATCTCTCCTGAGATCTCTCCCTTCCTCAAATTTGACCAGGGATGCCAACCTGGGAATCCCCCAGATTACAACTTATCTCCAGACTACTGAGATAAGTTCTCATGGATAAAATGGATGCTTTAGAGGATAGAGTCTATGGCATTGGACCCCAATGAGGTCGCTGTCCTTCCCAGATTCCACCCTCAAATCTCCAAGAGTTTCCCAACCTGGATCTGCCAGCCCTACCCCCCCCCCATCCTCTGCCAGTGGCCAGTTGGGACCTGGCAAGCCTAAACTTGACCCCTCCCCAGGCACTAGGAATTTCCCAAGCCAGAGTTGGCAACCCTAGAAGGGGTAGTTGTTCAACCTACCCAATGAAGGTGAAACAAAAAGGAAGCATTTCAGACTAAAGGCAAATTAACTTTAGGAAGGGCACTTAAGTAATAGGAGCTGTGCAGTAATGGAATACATGCCTTTAGGGTGTTGTGAAAATGGACTTCTCAGAGTTCATCCAAAAATGATTAAGGAAAACATTCACCAAAGGTTTTTAAATTTAAGATGTTATAAAGCACCCTCATATATTTTGAGTCTGTGGGTACTATGAATCTATTGGTACCCATTGTTTCACAATGGTTTTATGGACAATCCTCACATATGCTACACTAACAATGCCTAGGGATGCCAGGCCTCCCGCTATAGCATGAGACCTCTTGGCATCTTGGCTATTTGCCTGCCAGTGCCTCAGAAACTGGTGAGAAGAAATTGGGGGGGGGTGAGCATGCACCAATGAGCTGATGCCACTTCTGGTAAAAACTGTGACACTAAGCTCTAGCATTTACAAGAACTCTGTGGTCTAAAGGCGTCACTTCCGCTTTTAACTAGAAGTTATGTCAGCACAGAGATGCTGGCATGCCAGGCCCACCCCCCAGTTTCTCCTATGAGTTGTCAGCTGTGGCATGGTGACTCTAAGCCTCCCACATGTCAGAGTATCTTAAGAGTCCATGGCTTCTGTCACTGAAGAGAGCAGTTATTACAGCTCCAGACCAAAAGTGTGCAATCCTGTCATTCAACCATTCACCAAGCTTCATTGAGTTGTGTGATCCAGGCTCCTTGAGGCTTGCTGAGTCCATGCTACCTGCAACAGAGTTATAGATTGTGCCCTTAGTATTCTATTTGATGGTCTTCATCACAACAATAACTGTGTGACATAAACCATTATTTTTTCAGATTTACAAATGGGAAACTAGGTTCAGCGTGCATAAACAAAAGTGATACCCTGCTGGACTTGAACCCCCAGGCTCTTTGAGACTATTTTATGATACAGTTTCCAATCCCTGGCTCAGTCTTCCCAAACACTGGTCTATATATAGTTGGATGAGACACCTTTATGAAAATCGAGCTCTTCTGTAAAGCAGTGCTATTGATCTGGAAGATAATACTGCATCTTCCTGTGACTCCTCATTTAGTTTGGTATAGAGGAGCATCTTCCAGGGGTGCTTGGTTAATATGTGGCTTCAACTACAGATGAGACATGTAGGAAAATGTGTGTCTAGACAAAGTTTTGGATGTTTATGATGCTCACCAATCACTTATGGTATTGCATCTCTTCACTGGGCCACCTGAAAATTCACATTTGGGTGTGTACCAAAATATCAGTGCATACGGAAAGGCCACCAACTAGAATCCTTCTTCCCAATTCATTCAGCGAGTTTTGTACAGGGAGATGTTAATCTAGGAGTAGCCCCCATGTACAATCTGTTTAGTCTTCCCATGGGTCTCTTACTGCAAACATCTTAGAAATTGGTTCCCCCCCCAAACACAATGTAGGTAGCCATATGTTTGTATAAACTAACCATAATACCTACTTGACATTCATCTCCTATTGGCAGAATTCCAATATTGTAGCTTTTGTACAAAGATCATTTGGTTGACAAAGCTTCTGTCAAGAGTTCACATAGAACAATGAAACATCTGTACTATGACAACAAAAATAATTGACACAATTAAGGTTTTAATGAAGCACATATTCTACTTTTAGGCATGATAGTGCTATATCAAGGTACAGGAACTATATTTATAGAAAATGTAGATTAGACACAACTGTTTAGAATGAATGGCAACCACAGAAGTTGCTCTCTCTCCTCTTTCTTGAGGAAGATTAACTTCACTGAGAACAACAGAGAATTTAGTCCTAGTAGGGTTCAACTGGCCTGATCTAACCTGGATGGCCCAGAATAGCCCAATTTTGTCAGTTCTCAGAAGCTAAGCAGGGTTGGCTCTGGTTAGGGCTTGGATGGGAGACCACCAAGGAAGTCCAGGGTTGCTACAAAGAGATAGATGATGACAAACCACCTCTGAATGTCTCTTGCCTTGAAAACCCCATGAGGGGATGCCATATGTCAGCTGTGACTTTTTTTTGTCAGCTGTGACTTGATGGCACTTTTGACAACCACCAGGGTTCAACTACAGCTCATTTAGATACCTAGATTTTGCCGATGGCCTAACTCTTCAAAGAGGCAGCTAGATCAGTATGCAAGTAAATGCCAGAACACTGTCATGAATTAATAATCCAGAGCATGCAAAGACCAAGCGATCAGATGACTGACAGTCATGGCATAAACAATGAAGTTAATGATCTGATGTGAGATGGCAGGTCTAACAAGCATCCAGCCATTCCCAAGAACATGGAGCAAAACAATAGCAGACAGCCTGCCACAAGGGACAGCAAGTAACTTGCTATGATCTGGTTCTCTGCCCAGTCATCCAAATAGCTTTTTGGGATGGCACAGTGAGGAGGGAGCAGATGCCCTACAGAGATTTTACCTGCTGTTAGCCACCAGCAGTGTTGATCACCTTTGGCCAAGTCTGAACCAAACCCACATAGAACTTGCAATATTCATAGGGCTCATCTTGTTCCCATCGCCCAGCACTGTAGCAGGAGGTGATGGGTGTCACCACTTATACCTGTACTGCTGCGGGGGGGGGGGGCAGAGATGCAGGGAAGGTCTGCAGTCATCAGTATTTCCCATTGACAGATTGCAGGATCCACCAAAGGGAAGACAATTTGTTTTCTACATTTGTCCCTAAACGGTGACTGGTCTGCATTCTAGATTGGTAATCCTTGTTAGAGGTCTTCTTTTCTGTGCAGTATAAAAGAAAAACCAAAAGTCTTCAGGGGGGGATATTTTAGGAAGCTAGTAAAAGTTCATTGTTTCACTGAAGTGAAATAACTGATGTTATAATGGGTCAGGAAGACTAAAACATTATTTTAATTCCTCAAGAAGTAAGATTTTCTGCTGAATTCCAGAAAAACTGAACGTCCTGTGGGGATTTGGGGGGCTTCAGCTGAGAGGAATCTGTCATTGCATCGGGCCATGCTATGCTTACCAAGAGACCTCCTGAGGGACGAAAATGGCCTGATCTAGGCAGGAATTACAGCAGTGGCTCTTTTGGGTCAATCAAGTGCAATGATGGGGCTATTCAAATGAAGCCTTTTGGATTAGTTATGAGTTCAGGGCAAGAAGCTGGCTGATCAGCTATGCAGGGGGACGTAGAGAGCCCTATTTAAAATAAAAAAATTAAGAAGTGCCCTGCCCTCCAAATGTTTTAGAAGTGAAGTAGGGAGAGGCAGGGCTGCAGATTCTCTAGAATTCATTTGGGTCAGTATGTTCCAGACCACACTTCAGGATTCAACACTGTGTGGTTTCAAAATATTTGTATGCTGGAGCTCTCTTGCACTTTGGAGCAAGATCTTTCTGGGGGGGGTGCTTTACAAAATGGTATAAAGGTTTCCGAGTAGTAGTCAGCCCATCAAATGCCTTGCATGAGTAACAAAGAGCAAGGATGGTGAAAGGGACTTCCTGCATGCCATTCTAAATCAGCTTTGCAATTAACAGGTAGCCTAGAAGAATGCCTCCCTGCACCTGCCTTGCCCTGACATCCACTGCCATCATGCAGGCACAAATTAACTCTGTGTGCTGTCTCAACAGCACCTGTCAAGAGGACTGAGGTGTGCGTACTGCAAAGAAAGGGTCACTAGGATTATTATTTCTACCAAATGCAGAGAGACTAAAGAATTCACCCCACTCTTTTAACAACAACCAAGGAAAATATTTCAAAGCCCTTGCTGAGGGAGGGTGTGGGGAACAGGCGTGAATAGCCTTTTTTACTTATATTTTTTGTTTGTTTGTTTCAAGACACATTTTGTTAAAGTCTACTGAAATCTCTCATTTGTATTTACATAAATGCTCTGAAGAAACAGAGACTGGACATCCCATTGGGCATGCTGCACACATGTTCCTTTTTCTATTGATTTTAAGACTCAATTTGGTGCAGTTAGAAGAGTCTCCGTTCCATCATTTTTATGTGGTTTTCTCTTGCCAACAGCGTAAGTACAAAAGTGTTTCCTAATGGTCTTTGAAGTGCCGATACTCATTGTTTGTTGAAATAACTCAAGAGTGTGGCCAGTCAAAAGAATGTGCTGTGCAAACCTCGGTAACCACACTTAACTAATCTGTTGCATTTTTTGCTGGGCTGTGTAATCAGCTGTCTGATTCAGCCCGACTTGCTTAGCAGCATGTTTTCTGTAATGTAATTCCCAGGTGATCTGACCCCTCATTAACCTGAGAGTTTAGACTTCAGTTGTGAAGTACATTTTACAAGTCATTTCTGCTTTGCAAGGCACATTGGTACAGCTACATTTTTTTAAATTTAAGTTTTGCGGTTCTCACTCTGTGGTATTATTTTCCTTATAGGTAGGAATGGTAGGAAGATATGAATAGTTTCTATAAGCAGTACAGGGGGATAGGTATGTAGGAAACTCCTGCTTTGGGGGCGGAACTCTTTCCTCCTCTAAAAAAAAGAAGTTATCTTTTTTTTTTAGGTGCTCTTCTCATGTTGCCAACAAGGGGAGGGAGGGAGGAGGGAGGGAGGGAGGGAGGGAGGGAGAGAGAGAGAGAGAGAGGGAGGGAGGGAGGACTGAAATCTGGTGGCCTCAAAGGGTAGAACAGACTAGTATCTGCCAGACATCCACAGCCAATCATAAGGGAGGAAGCCAGCAGGGCTATTTGGCCTGGACCTCAAGCTCAAAGGGGGCCTCAGATGTAGACACTTTGGGGCATTTTATAAAACTTATTTTTATTCGCAGCCCGTGTCATCATGTTCATTTTTCTAGGGTTGCCAACTTTGGGTTTAGAGTTTCTTGGAGATGTGGAGGTGGACCCTAGGGAGGGCAGGGTTAGGGAAGGGAACCTTATAGGGGCCTCAAAAGGTGGAAATGGTTGGGCCTCTCTGGACCTCCGGGTGGGCTTGAACAACTTCAGGATTTGTTCCACATCTTCACAATTTCCCAAATGCCCTTCATTATTCCTCTCACACCTTTGTCATTGAAGCTTCCTTCACTTGTTTTCTGCTCCTGGTGTATTTAAAGAGGTTCTGAGTGTTTGTCCTAATGCTTCTGTGATCTATGAGAGGCAGGAGGGCAGGAGATGCTATGACCATGATGGTAATGGAGGGGGACACTGGCGTCTCTGTGATTGGGAGTATGTGGGAAAGGGTCTCTGCTCTGGATAGAGAACATCCTTTCCAGCTGACAGGGTAAAACATGATAGCCTTTGATGTAGAACAAAGTTTGCATCCAGTGGCACCTTTAAGACCAACAAAATTTTATTTGAGGTATAAGCTTTCACACACATGGAATCTTATACTTTGAAGAAAAATGTGTTGGTCTTAAAGGAGCCACTGGACTCAAACTTTGTTCTACTGCTTCAGACCAACACGGCTGCCCACCTGAGCCTTTGATGGGCGAACAGTTCTTGATTGGGGGGTCCAGGCTTTCAGGGGCTTGAACCCAAGACTTGACAGATTGGCTAAGGGCCCAGGAGTACATATGGGGCAGGGTCTCAAAGGAGAGCTGTTCCTTTGTCTGGGGTTGTTGGTTTTTGGTGTGCTTTTGGAGTGTGTTAGGGGAGCTGTCTGTCCTGTGTGTTTTGCCATGAAGGATGACAGAGGAGAATGATGCTAAAGATGGGGGCATCATGCACAGGGGAGGGGCATCATGCAGCTAACAAGGACCAGCTATACCACAGATTGTAAGTACCTAGTTGGTAAGTTTCCTTTTGTTTATTTTGTCTATTTAGTACACCTAGTTCTGTTCTTGTAGTCCCCTGAGTTTATGCCTTGTAGGAATAATGTTGTTTAATTAGAGAGAGCTTGCACAAGTCCTTACCCACCTGCCTTGGCTCCTTGACATGCTACAGTAATACACCTTTGTGGTGTTGGCGTTGAGCAGCCCATGAGGGAGAGAGGGGCTGGATTTTACCCAAGGTCATAACAAAGATAGGAAAAGGGACAGCAAGACAGTGGCTAGTCTGCCCCACAGGGTGACCGAGTTCACAACAGCTTCTGTTAGTGCACTCCTCAAATCCCACTTTGTGCTTGCCTTACAACTGTCTTGCTTTTCTTTTGCCACACTTTTGTGCTTCTCCATTCAGGCTGGATCCAATGAATGAGTCATGTTTATAATTGTAGACTGTGGCCGAAGGTAAAGCTTTCGGTGCAGGGGCACCTCACTGTGGAAGCCTGCATCCCGGCCCATACTTTTCCATAGAGGTGGTATACATATTCTGAGAGCCAGTGTGGTGTCGTGGTTAAGAGTGTTGGACTAGTGTCTGAAGACCCAAGTTTGAATCCCCATACATGCCATGGAAGCTCACCAGGTGACCTTGAGCCAGTCACATTTTCTCAGCCTAGCTTACCTCACAGGGTTGTTGTGATGATAAAATGGAGGAAAGGAAAATGATGTAAGCTTCTTCGGGTCCCCATTGGGGAGCAAGCCAGGGTACAAATGAAACCAAACATAAATATTGAGTTGTTGAACCTTGACTGAGGATAAAAGAGTAGTATGTATCCACATCTGGATCAGTCTTGAACTGCAGGTATCTTAGAGCATTGAAATAACAGCTCTATGATCATCTGTATGAATGTGGGAAAGTGAAAGCACACAATTGTTTGCAGTATATTCCCAATGTTCTGTTGATGGTGCATGCTCAGATCCTTCATTTCACTTGCTGTTTTGGAACTGTGTCAACAAAAGATGGAAAACCGGTGTAGCAATCCTGTTGAGACTGAGGAGGCCAGGGATTAAATCCCCATTCTTGCAGAAATGGGTTCATCAGTGATAGCCTAACCTATCTCACCGTGTTGTTGTGCAATAAGTTTGGTCAGAGTGCCATTTATGCAGGATAAAAGTTTATTTTAAACAAAGATACAGTCAGTTCTGAGCAAAATAAGAGACATGCTCAAAAGGGGGGCATTCCTTTCCTCCTCTGCAGAAATGCAGTCCTGGATGCCAACTGTTTATAAATGCTAATCGTAGTGCAGTCTCTGGCTCGCTGTACGGACAGAGGCAATTCGCTTAACCTTTCTGAGTAGGCATAATGACATGGCTTCCCCACGGGGGTAGTGTGAAGATTAGTTAATTAATGTTTGTACCAAGTGTTAAATGTGATTTTAATTTGTAGCTATTAAAGTTCCCATTGGTGCTGGTCACAGGTGCAGTGGTACACAGCCTTAGCACTCTGAATATCACCCTGTATCGCATGACTATGCTGCTGCTCAAACCTGAGAATGCCTTGGGGTTTAGGTAACCAGGACTGTTACCAGCAGTGGGGGAAATGTTCTCAAGAGTTCCTGTGTATGCTGACAACTTAGGCCTCATCGACATGTGGCTAGTAGATGGTGGATGGCCTCGTGTCGTGTCGTGTGGTGGTTCCAGTGTCAGACTAGGATCTGGGAGACCCAAGTTCAAATCCCCCTTCTCCGTGGAAGCTTACTTGGAGACACTGAGCCAAGCACTCATTCTCAACCTAACCAACTCACAGGGTAGTTGTTGTGTGGATGGAATGGAGGCGGGGGAATGGTGTTGTAAGCTGCTCTTGGTCCCCATTGGGGAGAAAAGCAATATATAAATATAGAAAGAAGAATAGTGCATTGTCTGGGCTGACTTCCTTAAGTCAGAAAATACAATAGTTCAGCTAGCAACATCTGGGCATCCTGGATGTACAAGCAGACAATTCCAAATGTGCTCTTTACACTCTGCAGCAACACTGTGGGGACAGCATTTGTGTAGGTTCATTCACTTGTACCCTAGATACAATATAACAACAGTCTGTGCTCAGACTGTTTATTGCTTTAAAAAAGCAACAACCTGGTTTACAATCTCTGGGAAAACAGTTCGAATGTATGAAGAAAATGAACAGTTATCTATTTCTGGGTTGATTTGAGACCTTACTAGAGAGTTCCTGCATACCATTGTACCAAACTGGCCTCTGTAGGAAAGTGGTGCCTTTTCTATTATTGTGCCATCTGTCCTGTGCCCTGTGTACCGAGCCATTTACTTACTGTCACTCAGAAGTCTCTTTCCAAGGGCTTTTTGCTCTTATGGAGTACTGTATGGATTTTATCTAAGGGCTTTTTGCTCTTATGGAGTACTATATGGATTTTATCATTGGACTTTTTTCACATTGAAGTTTTGTATATTTTATGACTGGTGTTAGTTCTAGGTGTTATGTGTGATGGGCTTGTTTGTGGGCTGTCTGATTTATTTATTTTTAATTTCTCATTATATTTATATTTATATTTTACGGTTTTCAAATTTATTCTTATGCCTCCTGAGTTCTTTTGAAATAAGCAGGATAGGCTTTAAAATAGAAATATATATGAATCCACTGGTAATTTCTGCAGCTAGAAGGGATTTCAGTCCACTCCACAGAATACAACTTTCTTGCCTTCCCCATCTCAGCTCAGCCCAAATCCCCTCTGAAATGTTGATCCTTGGAGACAAGCCCCCCGCCCCACCCCCCCAGGTTCAGCGCAAAGGAGGAGCTGGAGGTCAACAAATGGAGGAGGGAATTGGCAAAAACTAGAAATCTTTAATTAGATCACCGTGTGTGAGGAGAGGAGACAGGGAGAGTGAGAAGGAGCAAACAAACCATCCATGAACAGTGCCATTGTGTCCTGAGCACCAGAAAAAGTTTGAAGGTGCAAGGTGAAGCATCCGTGGCTTCATTCCTTGCATCTCCAGTTAAAAGACTGAGTAGAGAGTGATGCGATTAAGGGTTGCCAGACTCGCCGATGGAGGTAATGATCCCCCGCCATCAAGCCCTGTCCCCTGCTACCGATCAACTGGCTGGAGGGGAGACTTGCCAGGAGAGAGAGGGAGACCTAGGCTTTGTCACTGGCAACATGGCGATGTCACTTCTGGTGCATACCAGAAGCACATCAGTGATCTCCAGGTGAAACTCTAGTATTTGGGCAAAAACTCTGTGGCAGAAGTCATTTTTACCATAGCATTTTTGTGCAAATTTCAGAGTGCCACCCCAACGATGCAGTGTGATGACATCACTTCCTGTACATGCGAGGAGTGATGTAGCCATGTTGCGGGCAATGTCACCTGGGCCTCCCTCTAGCTCCTAGTAAGTCCCCTCCCCATCTCCCACTGGTTGCTAGGAGGCACCTGGCAACCCTAGATGCGAAAGACCTCTGCCTGAGATCTGGTAGAGCCACTTTTCAGTCATAATGGACAGCACTGAGCTAGATGGATCAGTGGTCTGAGTCAATTGTGATGCTTGTGTAGAGGATTCAGGGTCCAACTGGAGTGAAGCCCAACAGAAAAACATTACATGAACAAGCTCTGGCCTCTTTGCCCTCCTTGCTTGCCTGTTCTACTACATATGTCTTTGGAGACTTATGCAGAATTACCCAAGATTGTAAAAATAATGCAGCTACTTAGTGAGTCATCTAACCATGGCCCAGATGTTGCCCTTCTCACTTAAGTGTCTTGCAAAAGGAACACTTTGCTCCTTGGCTGCTTTTCTTTGTTTTCTGAGAGACCTTTTTGCAACTGTGGCTATTTCTAGAGGACTGGCTATTTATTTATTCATTTATTTTAGATTTCTAATAAAATCCAGATGATTAGGACATGGCCTTTCTTTGGACGGGCAGACCGCTTCTGTGCCAAGTATGAAAAGAGAAATAGCTTTCTGACCTTTATTACAATGGAAGCAAAATGAGTATTGAAGCATGTTTATGTGGCTGGTAATGCCAACAGAACATTTCCATCCTTTCTCTTCCTTTTCAGACTTCTAGTATTTTTAAATAATTCTCCCCCTTCCAATTCCTTCTTTTTATTTTCTCCCACCCATATTAAAAGAAAGGGCATTCCAAAGCAGGAATTTGGTTGTTCCTGGCAGTAGCCAACAGCAACTGATAGTGTAATGTTGCCAACTCTGGTTTGGGAAATTCCTGAAGATTTGGAAGTGAAGCCTGGTGGAGGTAGAGAGACCTCAGTGAGATATAATGCTATACAGCAAACTATCTCTGTTGTCTGGAGGGCATTTGTAATGCCAGGAGATCTCCAGGCCTCATTTGGAGGTTGGCATTTGGCAAACCTAGCTTAGTGGTAGCAGCGGCATTTGGAAGGGTATCACTTGGATGTTCATTTCTTTCCTATTGAGTCCAAACTTGTGCGGAAGGACCTAATTACAATATCTTGGGCTTTACACTGCTGTGGCTAGTAGGAGAGGAAGAGGGATGTCATTTAGCTACCTTCTGTAGTTTTAATTTTAGCTAATGGAGTTTGTAATGGAGCTTGTAATGGAGCAATTGGTAGTCGAAGAAGTAGGGCAAAAGTGCACCGAAGTGCAGTGTTTTATTTTGCCACCAGCCATCTTGAGTCTATACATTTGCAGGGCAAATGTATGGGGGGGGGGGGATGGGAGAGGAAGTGTGCATCAAATACCTAAATTGAAAGACTTACACTTCGAGAGTATAAGGCAAATTATAATCTTCAGCGTCTTCGGCTGTTCTCTGAAGAACGATTTCGTTAACTGAAATGGATCTAAAACGTCTGTTAGAAGCATGTGGGCTGCATACCAACAGACAGAGAGGGAAATAGCTGCTTGAGGAAGGCAAGCCAATATGTGTACTTTTATCCAAAATGATGCTCACGGTTTTGCCATTGGTATGGTAGTTATTCTCAGCCTCTGAGTTAGGACTGAGGCTCAGATGATTTCTCTCCTTTGTTATTTTTCTTCTCTCCTACCTACTCCAAAGTTGACTCTGCAGTCAGGGATCACAAAAAATTACCTGGAAATAAAAGAGTAGCACATATTATTGTATTTCACCCTGGTCACCAGAGTACATTTGATCCAGCTAACAACTTGGGGGAAATACATGATCCATTCCATTATCACTAGACCACAAACTGCCTAGAGAAAGTTTGCTGATTGACCTGCCAAGTGGGCTTCTTTTAAAAAGATGGATCCCAAGGCCCCACCTGGAGGCTGGCATCCCTACAAGAGGTCCTGAATTTGGACTGTGGCCCAGGCGAACGGATACCTCCCTCTACACTTTTTTTGAACTGAGAGGCATTGTGGAGCTGTTGTCTGTCTTGTTGGAGTAAATCTGCAGGTTCTTATGCAGGCCCTGATGAATGCCTGGCCCAGAAAGACAAACTGCAGTTCTGTGAGGCCATTTCAGATTGGGAAAACTGTACACAGGGTGGGGTAGGGGTGTTAAACTGCAATTCTAAGAATACTTTCCTGGTAGTAATCCCTATTGAATAGACCTGAGTTGGATTCCTGGTAGACCTTTTAGGATTGTTTAGATAAATTCCCTTGTCCTGTGCTGTGGTTTCAGTTCAAATCAGGGCCCCACATGTCTATTTCATTTATAGGAAAAAATGCTTGAGAGCTCATTCATGGGCCTCCCAACATCACATCTGATTTGGCTCTTACGATGTGCAACAAACTGCCCTAACAACCATAAAAATTTAATAATAAGTTCTTGGCATTTCAGTAGTGCTTTAGAGTGCTGAAATCATCTCACATATACTATTGCATTCTCCACAATCCTTGAAATAGCTTTATAACATAGGCCAGTGTAACTGGGCCAGGGACTGAGATGTAGCTCTGCAGAGATTGAGAGCAAGTGGCTAACTCAAGAGCACTAAGTGAAAAATGGCTGGACAAGATTTAAAACAGAAATGTCCTAACTCACATCTTGCACTTTTTTCAGTCATAAGCACCAAGCCTGAAGGCGCACTTTGGTGTTACATGATTTGCACATGTGAGCTGTCATATGCTGCTGGTAGCTTGCATCATCTCTAGTGAGATCCACAGGGTGACATCACAGGGGAGAAAAACAGGTGATTGGTTTTCCTGGGTCAATAGGCCTCCAGAGGCATGTCAAGGTATATTATTCCTCCTCCTGTTTTCATGTTTAGCCTCATGTTTCATGAGCAATTATCATATCCCAGGGGCCCATTTCAGCTCTCCACAGCATAGTTTTGTAGTGTACATCTAGTGATATTAACATAGTACAGTGAGCAACTTGGTACATCTTAGATTTGCAACATTCGTGTTAAAACTATGTTGTGTTTCCTGAACTGTGTATCTGTATGTATGTGTGTGTGTACACACATACACAAATCAGATAGTTCTAGCATATTGAATTTTGAATTGTATACATTCTGCCCAGCAGCAATGGCAGCGCCATTATCTTTTTGTTTGTTCAGATGTTGTTGTTTTTTTTAAGAGAAAGAGGGATTAAACAACAGACACAGAGAGGGAAGGAGAAAGACAGCCTGATCTGAGAAACCATTAAAAGTGGATCCCATGTTACAAGTTGAGGCTAGAGGAGAACCCTGAATCTGAAACAGCTGACATTCTAGAGGATATGTAGTGAATAATTAAGATGTTCCTCCATTGAACAGAATTGCAGGTACTGGGCATCCTTTGTGTATTGTTGTTGTGATTCAAATCCACCATAAATTATTCTTTTTTTCCTGTCTGGTTTACGGGGTGGGGAAAACCCTTTCAACAAAGGATAATAGCTGGATGCAATTAATGTGTAAGCCAATGGGAAGACTTGTACTAATCCTATTGAGGAATGATTAGCTTCAGAAAGGAATGCTGAAGGGGGAACGTGATAACAGTTTCCAAATACAGATCCACAGAAACACGGGGCTGCCAAGTGATGGGAGGGGGAAGGTTATCTAGCCCAGCTCCTTGTGCTGAGGCAATCCTCCATATGCACACACTCCAACCCGATTAGCTTTTGTCATTCAGCTCTAATATGCCACAAGCAAGGAGCAGGAGAGGGACTGAGATGTGTTATGCCAGAGTTACCCAGGGACAAGGCTTAAGTGAAGTTAAATGCCACCAGATGTCTCAAATACAGAGCCGCCACTGAGGAAACACAAACGTTGACAGCAACACAATTGACATAGTTGTAGACTGTGAGAAGAAAGCGAACCAAGTGCAATTCAGCCATCACACTAGTCAAAGGCAAAATTTACAAGATTTTTCTTAGCAGTAGGGAGACGTTTTCTTCTTTGGAGTACAGTATGGGAGGGGATGCATTTCCAAGGGAAGGGTGCAGAAAGCTTGCCGCCCCCTGGGGAATTCTTAATCCAGCAGGCTGGACAAGAGTGGGTTCAAGTAAGGGGGTCACATTCAAATATCAAAGGAGAAACAGGTGAAATCTTTGGAAAGAGAGAGAACACCACCAGGGTCACCTGGGATTGTATCCTTAAGTGAGGGAGCTATTGTGATTGAGCCCTAAAATCTACTGAGAACCCTGGTCTGCCCTACTCCGCTTTCCACAGAGTCTGCCCCAGCCATTGCACATTTTCCTCCCCAGATTGTTCTCTGCAGTTACGAAAGAAATGTCTAATACCAGATTCAGAACTTGCCTGGGAAATCCCTGACTCTGCTGAGCACACAATGCGCTTCCTATACTAAATCCGAGTCCCTTTATTTTTAATTAATCTGATACATGAACTGTCAATATTCATAAATTTCCAAACATTTCCATTTCAAGATTAGGAATTGCTCAGGCTGTGTTAACTGTTTTGAGTAAACACTAAACTATACATTTTTTGTTCCAGAGGGAAAGCCATGTTAGCTTGTAGCAGAAGTTTTGTGGCAGCACAAGGACTAACAAAAATTTATTCCAGCATAAACTTTAGTGGATTTCAGGTGCAATGAGTGGACCCTCACTATTCAGTCATTTTATGCAGGGGTGTAAAAAAAAATGGAAAAGCAAGATGTAGAGGCCATACAGTGCAGGAAGTATAGGGTGAAATGTGATTATATAAAACTCAAATCTGTTAGGGAAATGTTCAGATGCCCTTCACTAGTTATGCTCAACTGGTTAACGCCTGTAATAGGATGGGGAGTTCCAGGTTTTGCTAAAGTAGTTACTACATACAGTGAGACAGAAATCTCAAATTTCTGTTCAACCCTGAGGCAGGTGAGAGGAGTGTGAAACTTTGTAATGGACCCCCCTTCAGCAGCTTCATGTTAGAGTTCCTTCTTAAAGTTCTTTGGTGAAAAAATTGAAACTTTCAAATCAGAAACAGAGTGTCTAGAGAGACTGAAATGTTTGCCCACTGGTCATTTCAGTCTCTATCGAGACTCTGTTTGTGACTGGAAAGGACTTCAAAGAAATGGCTGAAATAAGATCTTTTAAGAGATTTCATACTAGCCCCCCCACACACACATTTTACTTGATCAGTTTTGTATTTTATAAGTTTACATGTTGGTTTCATCCCATTACATAAAGTTGCAGCTAAGTGAGGATCCACTCATTGGGTCTGAAGAAGTGCACTCTGGTTCAGAAAAAGTTATGCTGAAATAAAAAAATAATCAGTTTTTAAGGTTCCACAAGACTCTAGTTTATTCTTGTGCTCTTAAAAGTATAAAGAACACTTCCCCGAATCACTGAGTTTCTCTTCTTTTCCAGAGCACTCCATCTGGACTACTTAGATCCCAAATGTTTTCCCTAAGCATATGAGTGAGTGAGTCTATCGGTCCACCTACCCCAGTATCATCTACTCTCACTGGTGGCAGTTCTCCAAGGTATCAGGGAGGACTCTGCTGAAGCAGTGCCAGAAGTTATTTCAGTGGTGATTCCAGGGGGCTACAGCTGTGACCTTCTGCATGCAAACTACATGTGCAGGGATCATTTCGTAGAAAAAGAGGTGCAGGAGCTCATTAGCATAACTCATTAGCATAACTTATTTGCATATGCCACACCCCTGACATTACCGGAAGTGTGTCAGAAAGCAAAACCCACCACTCAGGCTCCACTGGACTTTTAGATTGGTAGCTATGGGGGGGGAGTGCAGATCTGCCCTCACAGAGGAGGGAGAGCTTGTACCTGAATAAACCTTGGTCTTAAAAGTGCCACTGGACTCTTTTGGATGGCCGGTAAGCTAATGGAGGCACAGGATGCCAGGGTAGAGGAGGCACAGGATGCCGGGGTGGAGCTCCTCACGGGAGTTGCTAGAGCCTGCCTTGCAGAGGTGCCACGCCAGGGTCAGCATAAAGATGGGCAGAGCCTGGGTGAGCTGGCTCTGCTGGGTCTGCCAGCAGGCCGGAAAAGGCAGGGGGGGGCTGCTGGGAGCAGGGGGTGGGGCTTGCTGCATGTGCCCGCCCCCTGGGCTCCTTACTGCTGGAGCTTCACTCCTGTGTGCTCCTGCAGCACATGAGCCCTGGTGCTACCATTGAACAGTTAAAAAACACCAGTGATTGTACAGCTAGTCATGACAGAGCAATGCCCTCCTTTCAGCCAATGTTGGGAAAGGACTGACTGGAAACAGCTCTGAAGTGACAAACTAGAAGACTGGCAGCAACTAATGTAAGTGAGAGGAAGTGAAGAGGTAGATGGGACAAATAATGCACCTGTATCTAGGAGACACAAATGAACTGCTTTACTACAAGCCATGAAATAGTCTCTTTCAACATCTATCAAGGCAATTTGGGAACAAAGTTGTATGGCAATATCTACGCCTACTGGGCTCATTGCTTGGATCCCGATTATGAGATTGTAGGTAGCAATTTGTTTTAATGATCGATTTTACCTAATGTCAGGTTACTGCTGTCCTCCAGGAAGCCGTGACAATATTGTCATGCATGGAAAGTGAATTCAGTAGGATTAGTGCAACAATAACAATCAATAGAACTCAGAGGTGTCCAGCAAGTTCCAAGCCCATCTCTCTCTCTCCCTCCCTCCCTCCCTCCCTCCCTCTCTCTCTCTGCATTCCAAGTTGACTTCATTTGTTCATTTCCCACCATATGGTGAGTTGTGATTAGGTCATTGCTTACTTCCAGCTAGCATGGCAGGTGCTTCTTCCGCACAGGGCTTCAAAAAGACTCCAGCTGGAAAATCAACTTTGTGTAGATTACAGGTCCAACTGTGATCTGCTTTGTGGAAGAATCTAGTACCATAATGAACACAGACAATAGGATGGCACATTCTGTTGTATTTATTTAGCACCATCAAAGGATGAAATGCTTTCTCAGAGCAACATAGGCAAAAATTGCCTATTGTCTGCATTTGAGAAGTTGATTTTATATATATATATATATTTAAATTAATGTAAATCGGTATGTAGCCCTTCTAAGCCAGGATGATATAGGCTTAGAAACACTGTGCTTTGGAGACTGAACTTTTACTCCTGCTCCCATAATACTAAAACTCAGAGTCACCAAATTCAACTGGTGCAGTAGATTCAACTGGTGCAGAGAAGATAATACTTCTTTATCTTCGGTCTTCTGTGCAGTCCCGCATTGGGACTGCGCGTGTGCCAGCCAACCACTGGATGATTCCAGTCCAGCTTTGACTTCTTTCTTTGTAAAAAAACAACAACACAAAACTGAAGGGGAGGCCTCTTCCTGGAGCTGGAGGTATGTTTTCCTGCTGAAATGGTCATATGACCATATTCAGACGCAGCTTGGCCATGAGCTGGCCATATGGTGGGAAATGAGGCTGTTGCTTCATAATCTGCTTGTGGTCTTTCTGGAGATATGTTCGACCATTGTGGGAAACAGAATGTTGAACTAGGCAGACTATTGGCTTAATTTTATGTAAGGAATTCTGTTGACAACTGGAAAGTTACTTGTATATGGTAACACCTTCAAGTGTGTCAGGTAAAAAAAAATCTGCATATACAATTCTTCTTCATCAATAGTTCCTACCAATAGCCATTATGAAGTATTTTATTGAAAGCCCATTGAAGACAGATTTGGTCCAAAGATTGTCTAAAAGTAGAATTAAAAAATGAAGTGAAGTACTCTTACTATAGGGATATACAAACCTATGTCTTTACAAGCAACTGTGGCTTAGTCTGAAACCAGATATTGCCCTTTAAAAGAGAAAATGAAAAAATTAAGTCAAGGTGTATTAGAGGGTGTGGTAGGTTGGCAGTGCTGTGAGCCAGGCTAGCCCGATTTTGGCAGATCTTGGAAGCTAAGCAGGGTTGTTTCTGGTTTGTACTTGGATGGGAAATCACCAAGGAAGTCAAGGGTCACAACACAATGGCAAACTGCCTTTGAATGACTCTTGCATTGGAAACCATATGACATTGCCATAAGTCAGCTGTGACTTGATGGTACCATCCAAAGGACTCGGAGTGCTTTACAGAAAGGGAAATAGTCATCTTTTATTGTTTTACTATGTTTGTAAGCCACCCTGAGCCCACATGTGGGATAGGACAAGGTATAAATTGAATAAATAATAATAATAAATGAACAGAAAGAGAAATGATAGAAATTGCCAGTAAGCCAAAGGTACAATTGTGCAAGTTGCTCCTGCGAATTTTTTTTTTTAAAAACTTATTGTGGGACCGTGTGTGTGCCATTTCCTAAGAAAGGACATGCGATAACCCATGTTTGGGTTGCAAAAACATAAGCTATATATTTTCAGTTATACTAATGCACTTTTTTATATTGGTTCTTTTTTCATCTCTTGTTCTGAATTTTGATGTTGTTTGGCTCTTTAATTAAAAAAAGTTGCTGACCCTTACCCTACTAGATGACAGTCAACATTTCTATAATACAATTCAGATGTTTCCAGCACTTCACATTCATTATCTCATTAATCCTGAAACAGCCCTGCATTGTAGACAAGCAGGGCTTGTTTGCTGCAGGAGCAAAGCTCCAGCAGTAAAGAGCCCGGGGGGGGCACATGCAGCAAACCCCATGCTCCCAGCGCCCCCCCGCCTTTCCCGGCCTGCTGGCCAACCCAGAGGAGCGCTGCCACAAGCTGGCCCTCAAGCTGCTCCGCCACTGCCTGGGCCACAGCAGCCAGCCTGCCCAAGCTCTGCCTATCCTCATGCTGGCCCTGGCGTGGCACCTCTGCAAGGCGGGCTCTGGCAACTCCCACGAGACCTGCGAGGAGCTCTGGCCTGGCCTCCTTGGCCTCTTCCTGCGCCTCTGCCCCACCTCCGCCCTGGCTCCCTACCTGCTCCCGGCCACGTGCATTCTCCACGCCATCCTCCTCGACCCACAAGCAACCACGCACTTTCCTGCACTTGCTGGCCATCCAAAAGAGTCCAATGGCACTTTTAAGACCAAAGTTTATTCAGGTACAAGCTCTCCCTCCTCTGTGAGGGTAGATCTGCACTCCCCCCCCCCATAGCTGGCAATCCAAAACAGTACAGTGGAGCCTGAGTGGTGGGTTTTGCCTTCTGACACACTTCCGGTTATGTCAGAGGTGTGGCATATGCAAATAAGTTATGCCAATGAGTTATGCTAATGAGCTCCTGCACCTCTTTTTCTATGAAATGAACCCTGAAGGCAAGTATAGTTTTCCTCTGTACTGGAGATGGACCCGGCTGAGGCCAGGCATTAGCAGCTTAACTTGTGCCTCCTAGTTGAGCTTATGACATATCTGGGTGCTTGTTGTCAGTTTTCTGTAGCAGAACTGAGCAACGAAATACAAGCTGTTGGGTTTCTTCTGCTCAAAAACTACCAGACTCAGGTAGGAACCTGTAGGCTTAGATCATCAAGCCCCATCTTGCAGTTCTTGCAGAACTACTTACTAGCACATTCAATATGTGCCTTTGATTCCCCCCCCCCAGCCTTATGCAGGATGGTGGGTTGGTGAAGAGTGGAAGAATCACCTGGTTCCCAGCAATTGTAGTTTGAATGCTGAGCAGATGTGAATGTTCAAGCCACAGCAGCATTGTTTGGGGTAAGAAGGTCTGAATTGGCAGCAACAGTGAATGACAATCTGCATTGCAGATCATTAAGGGATTTTGTCTGGCACTGTTGAAGCCCTTGGCGAGGGACTCAGAAAGAATTTTGGCTGCTGTTGGCAGACAAATCCTAGAAGGAAAAAGATAAGCAGAGATCTCTAGGCAAAAATGGGTAAACCAGGCAGGGGGGCTGAGAAGGCAGTTGGTCCAGGGATTATGGTGGTTAGGAATAGAGGATTTAAATATGCGATGGTCCCAAAGAATGACAGCAAGAGGTAAAAGCCCAAGAGAACACCTTGGGGTTGCAGATAGTCAGGGTATCTTTTGAATGAGACCAGAACCTGTTTTTAGACGAGAACTGCCATCCGTTCTAATGAATCAAACACAGGAAGTGGAGCCTTTCTCTTTGTGGTGTTAATTGCCACCACTGTGACAGCTTCCTGCTCACCACTGCCTCCTACTGGGGAAAACTAAGGAAGCACTATGCAGCTGGGGGCCAGAGTATTCCTCAAGTGAAGGTGACAGCTCAGAGTGGAAGATGGGCTCAGAGTGGTGCGAAACTATTCTGAACTCTCTTTGTATTTCATGTCTGTCATGAAAGAAGGAAGGAGAACTGGGTGAGCAAATGGCTAGAGAAGAGAAGATCTATATTGCCAGGAAACCCAGAGGTGATAAAGGCTGAAGTTTATATACTAAGCTTCATCTTTGGATGGAGGCAGATGCCACAGTAGCACAGAAGGAACTTTTCTTCCCCACCATCATCACCCTAGCATAGACCTTCCACTTGTCTCTAGAATGGACTTGGTTGGATTCCTCCCAAGTTTTCTGCCATCTGCATTCCAGTTTTTCTCTTTGCTGCTTCACCTCTTTTGGTCCCCTCTTTCACTAGTAAGGTAATCTGGTCCTAGTGAAGTGCAACAGGACATCTAGGAGCAATTGTATCAATTGCTCAGGTCACAGGGTTGCCAAATCTAGGTTGGGAAATTCCTGGATATTTGGGGGGTACCTGGGGAGGGTGGATTTGGGGGAGGAGCAGGACCTCAGCAGGATATAAGGCCATATCCACCCTCCAAAGCTGCCACTTTCTCCAGGGGAACTGATCTCTGTTGCCTGGAGATCAGTTATAATTCTGGAGATCTCCAGGCCCCACCTGGAGTTTGGCAGTCCTAGGCCGTCTACATATTCCAGAGAATATCTGCTAGATATTCCTATATCTAGCAGATATTCTCTGGAACCTATATCTGCTAGAAATTCCTACAGAATCCTCAGGAAACCTCCAGGATCCAGTATTCTCACACGGTGGCCTATTGCTACCATCTCCACTTCATCTGTACAAAACCATAGTGTTGACTATGACTAATCCTTTTCATTGACTAGGATAAATTGACCATCTGATCAGTTCCCAGGAATTCCATTTTTATACCTTGGACTTGCATTGGTATTTTGACAGTAAGAGCCCAAGAGGGAAAGGCCAAGAAAGTGCCCGATCATCGGGACAGTTAGACTTGAGCTATATTTTCTAGGCAGCTGTCAATAGAGTGCGCATGAGATTATTATTGTTTGCAAAGGCTTTATTGATCTTGGCTTTGTTCAAGCCCAGAAATCTGTTTACAGCCGCCTATAAAAAGAGTGGCTACTTCTTTTGCTGAAGGTTAACACACTGTGTTTATTTAATTGAATGGAAATGGCTTTATGTTGTTTAAATGTCATTGTTAATAAATTTCCAAAGGACTCTAAATTTTGTCAGTTGGGGTGGGGGAAGAACAAGCAAACTGTAGCAAAACGTGGTAAATGGATTCCCCCCTCCTTTAACACAGAACTGTAAAAAAAAGATAAACAGTGAACTGGAGAGAAACTGTGTTGGCTTTGCAGAGCAACTGGCTGCATTTCATCTGTTTTAGGGATTTATATGTTCACATCCTAATCCCCTCTCCCGCTTTTCTTCCAGGAAGCTTCCTTAGAGGTGATTCTAGATGGGGGAAATGAGCTCATGATTTAAACATGAATGTCATCGTCCCCCATGCTTGTAAAAGTGCGCTTATTCATAGTTGGTTTTAGGCTACCAATATTTTGTTTCCCCCTCCCGCCCCCGGTTCCTGAGAAGCCAACAAAAAACAAAAGAACCGGAAAAGTGAAAGGAATCCAAGCAGAATTTTCTTCTACTGTTAGGAGCAACCTGTCTGGTCCTATTAGTGGCAACCGAGGCAGAGATTCCACTCTGAATTGAGAAACCCTGTGCAATTTGTCATTGTAGATGTCTGGGTTAGTTTGGGGTTGGTGTTTGTTTGCTTAAGCAGAATGGATGGTGCACCGTCTGTAACAGTTGTGATAATTTACTTAGCATAAATGGGACAACAGCAATTGTGTTTGCCTTTCAAAATCAGCAAAATTCTTTAATTTATCACCCATATTAATGAGGGAAATCAAGATAAAATAAAACAAGGAATCCGTTATCATTTCTGATTGTAAATACTGCGGCGTTTCTACCTGATGCATCACAGCTGTCTCTTGGAAACAGTGCTGTTTTTCTGGTGCAGATAATCTACATAGATACTGGTAAGCTCCTAATTAACTAAAAATGTTATTTATTCATAACTGGAGAGATGCATTTTATGGCATCTGTGTCACATCTGGCATGTTGCAGCAAGGGAAAAAGAGCAGGATATTCAAATGTACAGGTTTTGTCATGGAACGTTCTTGTCACCCCTGACAAGACAGGCTCAGTGACAGAAAGGTGGTAAGAGGAGATACTTGGCAAGGTGAAAAGTTTGGTCGTTCCTAATAAAACTTACACCAAATCCAGGAGATCCATCTTACAGAAGTTCAAGTGATGCTGCTACTAGGTTTGTTATGCTAGATAACTTCAAAATCAGTTGTAGTCCCCAACATGTGATATATAATGTGCCCCAATTAATCCCGTATACATGTGCCCCTTTTCTTAAAAAAAAAAAAATTCTCAGCCTTGACAACATCTTAAAGTTCCTTCACACTTGTTATTCCAATCCATACTAAAAATCCCACCTCTCAAAAAACGTACCTGTTGATATTGTTTCCATATAGTATCAACTAAGCTATAATGTATTCATTTATACCCCAGCTTTCTCCTCAATGGGGACCCAAAGTTCCTCACATCATTTATCTCTCCTCCATTTTATCCTCACAACAACCCTATGGGGTAGTTTCAACTGAGGCTGTAGGTTAGGCTGAGAATGTGTGACTGGCCCAAGGTCACCCAGAGAGCATTCATGGTAGAGTGCGGACCTGAACCTGAATTTCCCAGACCCTAGTATGACACTCTGAGGCAGGGGTCCTTTTCAACTTTTTTGAGCCTGTGGACACTTTTGGAAGTCTGATGCTGGATGGTGGGCACAATCACAAAATGGCTGCCACAAGAGGTGGAGCCAACCACAAAAATCTCAGGGAGTAAGGTCATGCAGAACAGTAATGAAAATATTGTCTAAAAATATTTTCTTGCATACACACAGCTTTCCTTCAGTCATAGAGCGAAGACCCTTGTGTTGTAGCAGCAGCTGCTGTGTTACCTAAATAGGCAGTCTCCTAATTAGTTGGGGAATTAGCTTTAAGGACACAGAGCAAGAGGGGGTAACTGGAATCTCCACCAATGCTTATTGGGACCTTTCCCTTTAAGAGAACTCTGAATTAATCAGGCAGAACTCTGAATTAACCAGGCAGAAGTTTTACCGGAAATGAATTTTATTAAAATAGAATAAAAGGGTAAAACATGCATGCAAACACTGAAAACACACATCTAAGAGAAAATCAGGGAGGAACGGGAATAGTTTGAGGGAAGGGTGATAATTACCAAATCTTGTAGAGGTCCAGGAAGCAGCAGCAAAACGGTCAGCATTTCACAAAGAGAAGAGAACCCATGTAGTGGGGGTGTGGCCAATAACACACACACTGCTATGGAGCATGGTACCATAACTTATAGGGTAAAACGTTCCCTGAAGCAGGCTGATGCATTTGCCAGAAAACATTAACTTGATGGGTTTACTGGAGGTGGACATAAAGTAGGAAAAGGCTTGATTGACCCTGCAAATGTTGGATGGGTAGGGGTAATGGGTAAGGTGAATAGGCTTAAGTGTTACTTAGCTGTCACCTAATCTAGGGAAGTGGGTCAAGATGCAAGAGGAAATGGACATAGATGTTGATGAGATTAACCCTGGGTGAGTCAAAAGATCTTGGGAGACCTGTTGTTTCAAATTATGCATCTTTCCAAGGTGTGGAGGGGACATTAGCCAGTCAGCCGCTCTGATTCACTTCCCAAAATACTTCCCCAGGCTCTCACCTGGCTGGCATTCATTTTGTTCCATTTTATGATTTTGGGATGACATTAGAGGGTTGCTTCTCTATCTCTTTAACCCCTAAACTGCTCCTCTGTGAAAGGAGGAGTCCGACTACTAACAGCTGCCAACACAACTTCTTAAAAGTCTGCACAGCAAATCACATCTCTAATGTATACCCAGAAGCCCTGCTGGGCAGAAGCCTCACCCACTTTCTAAAAACATCTAGGGGTATCAAGACAATTGTCCACAGATGCCATGGGGCCCACAGGCACCACATTGAAGAACCCTGCTCTAGTACTACATACTACTTGTACATAATATATGTATATATAACTTGTACTTCCCCACTTAGAGTTTGTCGGTGATGCCCCATTTCCATTTTTCCATTTTGCACATTCATACTGCTGTTAGCAAAATTCAATGTCAATTTTACATTTTCTTTTTTTACATATCTGCCAATATTGCACAATTTTTATATTGCTCCTTATATATAAGGGAGCAATAGTCTTATCTCCAGTTGTGGTGTGGAAACCTAAAACATCTAAAATGGTATTTAGAGATGCCCATGTATACATACACTAAAGAAGCCCATGTGTACAGCTGTGCCCATTTTCCTTCTGATGGCAGCCCCCAATGTGCCTCATGAGCACTGTCCAATCTTATTTTATTATTGCTTATTTATTTTTTTCATTTATATCTTGCCTTTCTTGCCAATGTGGACTGAAAGCAGCTTACATCATTTCCCTCTCCTCGATTTTATCCGCACAACAATGCTAAGAGATAGGCTGAAAGTGTGCAACAAGGTCACCCAGCAACCTTCCATGGCAGACAAGAGAGTTCAACGCGGGTCTTCCAGATCCTTGTTTGACACTCTGACCACTAAACTGCATTTGCTCTTGTTTGGGCTGCCACTGGAAAGTGGGAAGTTTAGAAAAAGTGCTCATGTGAATATGGAGTATCTTGTGGCCCATAAAATATCAGCCTTGGAACTTGTCCAGCATGAAAATCAAGATCACTATGAAGCATTTCCCATGTTCAGAATAATCTGAGGATATGTTCATTTTCACGTGATATAAGTGTGAGTGTAAATGTTTTCCCACGTGATTTTTTTTTTAACCGAGATTGAAATAGCCATTGATCTCTGCTTGTCCTTCTTTTTAATGGGGTATGTGAGGAAACTAGGAGGCATGCAGGCTTAATGTTGTATTTTGTTTATTAGCTGGGGTTTCTGTTAGTTTCTAAAGATAGATTGCTTCTCAGCCTTTAAGTTGATATAAACCTCCTTAAATCATAGGGAACTAAGGAAATCATGCAAATGAAGGAAAGGGTTAAAAACCACCCTGAAATAGGAAGTTAGAACAGACTGTGATTGACAGGAGAAAAAGAAAGACCATAACAATACAATCCACTGGGATAGAGAGCAAAACCATCCAAACAAAACATTCGCATCCGAGAAATCCGCAGGGAACTGATATGCATGGGATTCTAATCATGATAGAAGGTAAACATCAAAGTGACACTAAAGTGGGAGTATGGTAGGTAGGGCAGACAGAGTGGGGCACATCAGTCTAGAAGGACATGGTTTGTCACAGAGTCCCCATACCCAATGAGCACACAAACATATTACTTTTGGACAGCTCCAAGAACTTTGATCTTGAGAAGCCTGGGACTGAAACTGGAACTTTGTGCACATCAAGCACTTGTTCTATTGCTGAGCCATGGCTTGTGTAGGACACCTTCCCAATGAATTGTGTCTGTAAAATTCATGGAAAAGGGGAAATACCAACTTTTGTGGGGTTGTAAAATGGTGAACTTTTACCCTCTCTATAAAGCAAGATTTCTGGGTCAGATCTATGCCTACTTGTTGAAGGGAATCTGAAGACTTCTAAAATATTGGGGTGGGAGGTGCCTTGCAAATCTTGCAAATATATATATATTTAAACACAAACACCTGGTTTTCAAAATAAATAAATACATCTTGTGTTTCTCTTGGATGTAAAGTCTATTGTAGACAACAATATAAAAAAAAGAAGACAATTTGGGGAGTTAAAATAGTTTTCCATTCAGGACAATCTCATTAGATGTTCCAGTCTGTTTTGCTGCAGCGCTCTGCTGAATTTCTACTTCAGTGCTTCTTCTTTCTCTTCTCGAGCATCTTGTTTTTACAGTGCTGTTGTGACCAATATGTCCTTGCTTGCTGCTCCTAATTCTTGTCCAGAGATTACACTTAACAGGAAAACTTAACATTGTGCTTTGTGACACAGCAGAGCAGAGCACAGTTTTGTCTCAGTAGTCCCTTAGAAGCAAAGGCAGATATAGGGCATAAGGTTGTTGCCGCCACTGTAGCAAATAAAGGATCTTAGAGGTCAAACATTTTCCTGTGTTTTAGGTTTTGTTCCTTAATTTACTTTGAATATTTATGAAACCATAATATTGTATTCTAAATTAAAGCTAGACAGATCCAATAACTATTCATTATGGAGACTATCTGCTTTCTTTATTGTCTGTCTTTACTGCAAGGTCCAGGACAATCTTTTGCCTTCAGTCTTATAAGAGGCTAAGGCTTGCAGAGATTTTATAAAATCTTTGGGAGAAAGCCAAGCTTTAGGGAGAGTACATTGTCTCTCTGTTTCATATTGAGTTGGTATTTCTCTTCTTGTGATGATGATGATGATGATTAGTAGCAGCAGCAGCAGCAGCATTGATTTTTACATGGAATCATCTTCCTTTCTTTTCCTTCCAGTGCATTCACTGGTTCTTCCTGCTGAATTAGGTATTAGATCTTTTATATCACCTCCTTCCTCTGCCAAATTATTGTGATATTGTGCTTTGGTTCTCGCTGGTATATATATTGTGGTCGGAATACATGAGTACAAGACAGAGAGTTCTGAAATTGTAAGGGAAGCAAGGGTTCCTACCTTTCCATGGAAACTGACCAATATTATCTCATCTGGGGACAGAAGCAGAGATCTGGAGAATCCAGGGCTGCATCGACATATCCTTGGGTATTGCACTGTAGCAATCATTTGCAACTAGATTTTCTGTGTGGACAAGGCAATCCAGTTTCGAATGACAGAACACTGAAATTACTGTGGTTATATGTGTGACGAACAGGGAAAAGTTCAGTAGTGTCTTAATAGGGCACCACATTTATCTCGAGGACTCAGTGGGTGGGGTGATGAATTCTTGTCCAACTCAGCCATTACTTTTATATGTGCTACCTGTCATCCAATGTTCTATTTGCTAGCAGGAACTGAGAGTTTTAATTATAGATATATAGACTCTGTGCCTCAGAAGTTCACATTCCTGAAGGATGGAGCTAAAATCCATCACATCTCCAGTTGAGGCCCTTCATCTGCTTAAGGTCCTGGCAGAGAAGACCAGTGGTGTGGCTGGAGGACACCCAATGATCCTGGTATGCCAGATGCCACCAGGTCACTACCCCTCTAAATGCATGGCTTGAACAGAATAGGACTGCTTTGTCACTTAAGTGCTTCCTGGCTGTTTCTCAAACTAGACATCACTATCAGTTTACGTTCAGTAGAATGAGCAGAATGTACTCACATCCATGATGAAGAAACGTTCATTGTTCCTAGAAGGTTGTACTGGTAGCTCTCCCAAGTCCTGCTATGCCTGACTCGGCCTTCGCTGCCTGGCAGGTAGAATTATTACCTACTCACCATAAAGGCCAGACTCATCCATGCCTTGTTGAGTATCTTGTTCAGTTAGTCCAAAACAAACTGCCTCTTCCTGGCTGTTTCTCCTCCAACCATTATCTGGCTCCTCTTTCTCTTTTGAGAGCTGGTTTGGTGTAGTGGCTAGGAGCGCAGACTCTAATCTGGGAGAACTGGGTTTGATTCCCCACTCCTCTGTATGCAGCTGCTTGCTGGTGTGACCTTGGGTCAGTTACAGGTTCATTCAGAGCTGTTCTCTCATCAGCAGTTCTCGAAAGAGCTCTCTCAGCCTCACCTACCTCACAGGGTGTCTGTTGTGGGGAGGGGAAGGGAAAGGAGATTGTCAACTGCTCTGAGACTCCTTTGGTTAGTGAAGGGCAGGATATAAATCCAACTTCTTCTTCTTCTTCTTTCATACTGCCTCTTGGGAAGTTTTTCAGGTTTTTTTAGCAACAATTTTGTTCATGTATGTATTTACATCCTGCTTTTATACCCAATGGGACTCAAAACAGCTTACAACACCATTCTCCCTTCCAACACTTTCTCATAACAACACTGTGAGGTGGCTTAGGCTGTGAGAGTGTGACTGCCCCAAATTCATACAGCAAGCTTCTGTGGCAGGCCAGCAATTTGAACCCATGTTGCCCCAGAATCCTAGTCGGACATCCTATCTACTGTGCCATGCGGGCTCTCACTTTTGAGAGGCTGTGTTTTGACCTTGGAGGGATCAACTGAGAGACTCACCTGGTGTGTGACACCTACTGCGTGTACAACTCATTCAATAGATGGAGATGCATATCTGCCCTGTAAGTACATTCTTGGTAGGTTTCACCCATTTCTGTAGGTAGGTTTCACCCATTCTGTGCCTTCCATTTGATACCAGCCCACAATTTTTAAATTGTAAACTGCCTTGTGCTGAAAACAGTGCTGAAGAATAAATAAAATAAATATGTTGAAGGGGGACAAAAGTAAAACAGTTATCTAAATTGTTTAATCCCTTTGCTGTGTTATATTTAGGTGCAGTAGGGCGGCCCATTTGTTAGAAATGCATGTATGTGTTAAAGGTTTAGGGGCTACTTTTTCATCTAGTTTAGAAATGTGTTGCTGGAACACATGAAGAAAGCTCAGGCTGTATTTGATCAATTGTTACAAATGGCCCTCCTTTGATCCTTAAGTTTCCAACAATTATGCTTTTGTTAATGCTTTAGCCCTAGGCAAGCATCTTGTGCCAGTAGATTAAAATGCCTACTATGAACATGAGAAAGTAGCACTCTAACTGTACCACACAGCTAAAGGCCTATTCATAAACTACAGCTCATGTACGTACAATCCATGTGCAGTGTACGCTTGATTTTTATTTATATATGAGTTGAGGATCCACTCCCAAATCTTGAGGAATTTCTCATGGTGGAGTTGGCAACATTACACTGGAGGAAGGCTTCCTCCATCAGGAGAAAGCTCCCCACTACTGGAAGGGAGTTGTTGAGTCCAACCCTGTAAACCAGGGGTATCAACCATGTGACCCGGGAGCTGGATCAGGCCCCTGGAGGGCTTCCATCAGGCCCACAGTGGAACTGGCCATCTCCTGCTTCCAGTTCTGCTGCTGCTGCATCATAGCTTGCTTCACCAGACTCTCTTAATCACTCAGCCATTTCATGTTTTAACCTGGGTCCTGGACTCAGAACTCTGAGCATGAGATTTCTGTGGTGAATGTCAATAAATCAAAAGTAGGTTTTGCAGCTTACAGAGCTAATGTCTTAAGCATGTTTTTATTTTAAGTCAAAATAAAATCTTTGTGTTTGTGCCCTTTATAAAGTTTATATCTCCGCTACCTGGCATTACATTTTATAACACACATGGCCTGGTCCCAGCAGGGTCTCATTTATGTCAGATCCGGATCTCATAACAAATGAGTTCAAGACCTGTGCTGTAAACAGTAACACAGGCCTGATTCAAATATTAGCCTGGCAGAACTGACGACCCTGCCCATGGATGTGTCCAGTGCCTGCTTTAAACTTGGATGCTACACATGCAGTCCTGTTACATGTGCCATAGTAGCATGCCAGTACAACACCACACCCAGCCTATGGTTCTCTACTATGGAAACACTGCACATTGAGTGGCAGATGGCTCAGTTTGACTGAGTTGCTGGCCATAAGCACATTAAAATCGAGCCTTAAACTGGTTCCATAAGAAAATGGAAGCCAATCAAGAGAGAGGAACAAAGGGCAAATGTGGGCACTTTTTAAAGCAAAAAAAATAACTGTTGCAGTAAAGTAAACTCACACAGCCAGCTGATATGGTAGAAATGAATATAAGCACTAGTAATTATTTTAAAAGTCCCTGAGGAAGCCTCACTTACCACTGTGTAATTCCTGTCCCGAAGGCGTACCAGTGTATTCTATCAAGAAGACATACCAGCGTATTTATCCTTGCATTATCATTGTAAGACTCTGAGCTGCAGAGAGAACGGCATCCGTTCCAAATATATAGGGAGTTGATGGCGGTGAATTGCGGATGAGAACACACAACTCTTGGTCCTGGGCTCCATTCACACTTTAGCATCTGGAAGCAGCCCAGCATGCTGAGTATATGTCTGCACACTGAAGGACTGTGGAGATAATGTTAGGGAAGGAAATGATTAGAAGCAATTTGTTAGTGGCGCACAGTCGCTTTGCAAGTTGTCAACAAGTAATGAAGCAAGGATGCCAATCGACAGGTGGACGTATCTATTCTGTAGGAGGGCAGGAGGAAATCAGTTCCAAGTGCAGTGGCTCTAATTGAGACTGGGAAGAGATAAATGGGGGAAGTTTGCAACAGCTGGAGTTCACTCTGAAGAGAAACTTTGACCATTCGTTATCATCTCAGGCGGTCTTTTAGTCGTCATGGCGATGCCTCTAGCAGATATCGGCTGGGAGGGGGAGGGGGAAGCCGCAGCAAAACATCAGAGAAAAAGCCCTGAAGCAAAAATGTTCCAGACATATGGAAAAGATAAAATGAGTTTGGATTCTCATATTTTTGTGGCATTTTTTTTAAAGTCCCTGTACTACAGCAGGAAAGTAATCAGCTGATCACTGGAGGAAAACATCTGCCCTGGGTCTATTTTTATGTGGCATCTCATAACCACACAGAAAGCACTTCTATGGAAAACTGCATGTGTTCCTCGTGTGGTTTTTCCACATGGGATGAATGCAAATGGCCTGGTATAGTGTGGGGGTTAGTGTGTAGATGGATGGTATAGTTTAGTAGTTAGAATGTTGGCCTGAGATCAGGGAGACCTGGCTTCAGATCCCCACAGTGCTGTGAAACTCCCTGGGTTAGCTTAGATCTATAAATTGCCTTGAGCTTCTTGGAGGAAGTTGGGTAAAAATGTTAATAGATGCAGATACAGACAAAAGTTACATTGCTGAAGCTAACCCACTGGATGACAGTGTACAGTTGCAGTGGTGAAGGGGAAAACATGTCCCCCAGAATGTCAATAATCCTTCAGATAGGTTCTATGCTACATTTGATTTACTCCTGAATTTTCTGACACCTGCAGTCTTCTCAGGTATTTGAGATCCTTCAGCTCTTTCATATACCAAAGGGAGGCCTGTCTTCAAAATGATGGGAGAGGTTCCCTAGCAGCCAGTGGTGAAGGTCAGTCTCCTATTCCTGAGGCCAATAAAGCCAATTTGTAATTTCCCCAAAGAGTTTTGGAAACCAGTAGGATTTTCTGAGTGGTCCAATATCTTTGAGGGCTTGTGGATTATAAAAATCTCAGCCTCTCTAAAATAATGTTATGACGCTGAGAAGGATGATCAGGATTGCACAGTGGTACTGTTGTTAGGAGTCAATGTATCTGTTTTACATGCTGTGTCAGCATTCCACCAAATGCCAACAACAAAGCAAGAGTACGCAACACCAAGGTGTCTTTTTGTACATGTGGTTGATGCTATGCAATTATTTCTCACTGAGAACCTCTAAAGCTTAAATAACTGGAAACACTACAGGCCTATAGGCTGCAAATTGGCCTAGGCTCTTCTCCCAAGCATCCATTCCAGTAAGACCCTGGAGGTCTTGTCAAGTCATTTGCCATTATCATGAAAGTAGTGAGGATTGCTTGCACATTCTCGTTACCAGAACTGATTAGGGGAAAGGTGTTAGGGCTAATGATTACCCATGCATGTTCTAGTGCTATAATAAACCCTTCAAACATCATGAAACAGAATTCATATCCAAAGCACCTTTTTTCTAAGAGGGGAGCTTGGAAAATCAGGCCTGAATGCACTTGAGCTTCTGCTGTGTTCAGCTGAAGATGCAGCTGTCTTGTCTTCACGGCAAAAGTTAAGATCAAAATCAATGGGGAGTGTGGAAAGGGGCTGTTAATCAAGGCTACAGGGAACCAGACTGCAGCGGGAAGAAAGCAGGTTGGCCACCTCTTTACGTCAAGGGCTAAAAGGTTCTTCGATGCAAGAGATGAAAGATGGGAGAAATATATATAGTTTTGTGATACTGAAGCATGTGAACGGCATGCAAGAGCAAGAGGGGAATCAATATATTGCATTCACAGAATGCCGAGTGAGAGAAACGGCACGAAAAGACATCTTGGGGCTTAGTTTTTCTATCCTATTTTGAAATGTAGGGTTTTTTTCCTTGCTGTGTGGTAGTTTGCCCTGTTAGGCATCATATCTTCTGGCATAACTGGTAATAGAAGGGGGAGAGAAAATAATACTATTTGGAAGTCATATAGGATCAGGGAGGCTTCAGTATTAGGGGTACAAATAGGAGTAGTGGATTATATTAAAAATATTACTGACATTGGCAATAGAGGTTGGAGCATGATTTTCTGACCTTCTCCATAAAATGCCCCCTGAAATCCTGTTCCTGGAGTAGAAGGGGGACCCCAGGAACAAGATTTGGGAGGTGGGTGCCATGCCTGGTCCTGTTGTTTGACAGATAGCATTAAGGTTACCTCATTCTCTTGCTCTCTCGTTGCTGACTCTCCTGGCTTGATGCTCATTGTAAAGATGCTAGAGAAGAATACTCTAATTTGGCCATTATTTTCCAATTTATTTTTCATTATTTATCAATTTTGCTATTGATGTAATGGATGAAGTGCCAGGCCAGGCTTTTGTGTGCTGATAAATAGCACCATCATCCTCTGCTGGTGTCAGTCCCTTCAAGGCAATTATTACAAAGACTTGTAGTATTTTTTTTCAGATGTTGAGAAATGGTTATACAAGTTCATTTGAGGGGCACTGGTAGCCAGTTTTTATATATATAAATATGTGCTAAGTGTTTGGTGCAGTGTTTTATCAGTGTGGAATTTAAGCTCTTAGGAACCATCCTAGCCAGATTTTACCAGCTCCTTCCCTACCTCATGATTCTCCCATAACATACCCCTGCAACTGAAGTCCCACTTCATGTGTGACAAAATTCCTTTGTGGAACTTAGCATGAAACCATGACTGACTGTTAAAATGAACAACACACATGATAAATACATATGCACTCACATTGCTTTGATGCCAACAAGCCTCATGATAATTTATACATCAGTTTTCTATTAATTTCTGAATGGAAGGGCTTCCCATGGGGGAAATTTTAGCACATGTCAAGGAAATCTTCATTGTCAGTTCTTCATATCTTCCACAATCCTGTCATTTCACCATAAAATGGTATTCATCTCCCACCTTTTCTCTATCATGAAACTCATGGCAGTGGACATAGGTCAAACTGATGACTTCTTAGCTTCAGTAAGACAGTCATGTCATAGGCTTTTCCACCACACTCTGGCATGTGGGCAATTACCATGTTATACATTCTTCTAAGCAGTGGCTCATTTCAATTTAGCAGTCTATACAGCATCTAGCATCTGTGCTGTACACAGCTTTAAACAAATCTCCCCCATCTCTGTATTGTATAACTCCAGCCATTAAAACATTTACTCTAAAGTAAACTCACTGGATGCCTTTGGAGTTTCTTTCATATATGTGCTAGGGAGCATGGCCTAAAAGGCTGTGCAGGGATATATGTACTTAAGCACAAAATCAATCCAAGGAGAAAAAAGTAAATTGTTAGGTACCTCCTTTTCCTGCTGGGTTCCTTTTTATTCCATTGTGTCTTAAGGAGCTTGATTGGGTTTGTTGTATATATGCATGGTCCGCTATTGCTGTACATTGCGAAAGGGCTGCTGTATTTTAACTCAGCAGTGGGTTCGTTTCCAAAGCAATTAATGAGGCTGTAACTGAGGCAGAGGGGAAAAGCTGCACTTTAGTCACAGACAAAGAAAACACACACCCTTAAAGTATATGTAACCCCATTTTGAGGAGGAAATCTCCTATAAACAATTGCTTAATACTGATTGCAGTCTACGGGTTGAATAATGAGGGAAGGTGGGGAAGGGGCCAGCCTTCCTCAGCATTGTCTCAATCAAGGGCCACCAACCTTGTCTTTCATGAGAGCTCCTTCAGAGTAATGAAAAATATCCCAAGCAACTGCCCCCTGGCATGCAACCAAATTTTGTTATGTTCTAGCAGCAAAGCATGGACTAAGAAGAAAACCAGAAATGAAGCTGTCAGCTAAACAGAACAGAGAAAAATCCTAGGAAATAACAGCTTTTTAAAGGAAGCCACCCGGAGAGAATCTTTTTGTGATCTGTTCTGGTGTCTGCCTCACAAACTACCTGTTGGAAACCCCTGACCTAAGCAAACATCCAAGACCACTGGTTTGAACTGGAAATAAACCTTGAGATCAGCAATACCTTATTTTCCTGGTATTAAGCAGTAGCATTTAATAAACTGTGTCTTTGTGAGCCTGAGATAGTGATAGTAGTAATTTTCATTGTAGGTGAACCTACGCTGTAGGCAACCCTTGGTGTGCATGCTGAACCGCAGCACATCAGACCACTCTGGTCAGCTTGGGGGGCTTTTTCTTCATCTGAGCAACCAAGGTGAGACCAAGAGATGCTGGCAGCAGGGATGGTGACCTGGGGAAAGGGAACAGGCATAGCTTATGCCAGTCAGTCCCTCCCAGATGCTCATAATTGGATTCCAAACAATGCAAGCAGAGTTACCTGAGAAGAGGGCAACTTTTTCCTCTCCCTGCAGCCTTCCTTGCTCCCCTGAAATTGCGCTCATTCAAGTTGGTGGCCCTTTGGGGGGCCAAATTGGGAGTCCATAGTGAGGGGTGGGGCACTGGCAAAATCTCTTGCTCCTCCCCCGTAATGAAGGAACTGCTGCCAAGTAGAACATCACCACAGGATCTGAGCCTCAGTTTCCACTAAGGTACAAGGCATTTAGTTGTCTCTGCTTGACATTTGTAGGATTTCCTTTCCTGCATGTTACTCTGTCAATACCCAACAGCTCTGCTATTCCAAACGTAGGCAGCATTATAAAAAAAAATCTGTAGGCAGCCACAGGTGAAAAGCAGTTGTCCTAGTGCTATAATTCATAAACTAATCAGGGAGGTATCTGTGGGATGAGAATTTTGACCTAGGGCAATTTCCTGCAGAAATGCCATGTTATAATGATAATTCTATATAGGCAGGTATGTATTTAGGTGAAGAGCCATTGCTTGATATAAATCTGGGAATAAAAGAGCAAGCTTCTAAGAACAATAAACCAGGAATATTCACTTCTTGCCAGCACTGGGCAGAGGACTTGGATAAGCTTTGCACTAGTGCAGGTAACTGTGAACAGTCCCCTTGGGCTAGGCAGTCAACTTGGCCATTTCTCTCTGTTGCTGACTTTCTCGGGACACAGTTGTTCTTGAATGGCCACAGTCAGTATATCAAAATAAGTGCTTTATCGAGTAGGGGAAGAGGAGTTGCTGGCAAGACTGTAAATTCTTCCGCTGAGCAAATGATAATTCAGCTCTGGAGCCCTTTTGTCCTGCGGGGAGGGGGATATAAATTTTCCAAAAGTATCTGCTGCTTGGAATTGCTTTGCATTCATCATGCCAGCCCTCTGCATCATTCATGAATGTCATAAGAGACTAAGAAATTGGCACTTCATAGCGAGGATGATTAAGCAGCCATTACACATGTCTTTAACTTCAGCCCACTACTTTCGAGTAGATTGCACGTAAACTTCTCCCAAGGATCCAACTCTTACAGATAAATTTCCCCTCCCCTCTGGCAAGGATGAAAGAGATTAGTTAAGGTGATAATGTTGTAGAAAATACAGAGAAATCACTTTTTACCGGTAGTTGTGAACATTTTGCTTTCACCCGGTGCTAATGTTCCCTTTTCTACAGGGGACAAAACTGAGCTCCCATTGGATGTGACTTCCCCAAAGTCACAGAGGAAATTGGTGGTATGCTTATAAGATCCTAGCAATGATCTGGTGGTAATATTCAAGGCAAGCTCAGAATAGAGGCACATTAAGATCAGAGGCTTTATGCACTGCAGTTTCTTCTACCATTATCCCTAACAAACTTAGGGTGCGATCACACAATCAGTTTGGCCCAACATAGCCATCCCTCCCCTCCAGATCAAATGGGCACAATCAAATGTGCACTTCTGACTCCCATGGCCCAGTCATCCCTACCTCGCACTAAAATGACTCCCATGCAGATTAAATAGCTACGGGCAAATTCTGGTGGCTACCTTGGCAAGGTGCTTCCATGATGGGTTTCCAGGCATCTGATCACCCCAGGAGCACTGTGGAAATGCATGAGCATTGTGATCATTCCTCTCCATTTCTGGCACATCCCCTTTTTCTTCTGACCCCACTCTGAGGTGTGCCCCTTCGGCTGCCTGTGGCACTCCTGTGTGGAAGCGCATGAGCACATGCAAAGCTCTGGTATTTGGGTAAGAAAGTGTGGAAAAGTGAATTCCACTGATGTGAACAACCAATCACGGGCCTGCAGCACTATGAGATCAATGCAAAGCATCCCAAACTCAAGCGGCTTATTTAGAGCTGATATACTGCCGCGGCAAACTGCTTGTGTGACCACAGCCTTAGTGGACGTCTGATTGAAATGTTTGCCATGGTTCTTCCTTTTTGCTGCAAGTTGTAGCCCTGCTTGCTGCTGCAAAGCCCAAGGAGGTCTGAGAGAAAATGAGCAAAGCTCTGTTCGAAGTTTTCTTGATCTTTACAATGCCAGACAAAGTCATAGGAGACTGAAACAACAGAACAGGGGGAGGGGAATCCTAGCATATTGTGTGCCTCCAACCCCACTGCTATCTCTGCAAATGCTCCTGCTGGGACTTCAAATAGCAGGTCAGCCCTGCTGAGAGTCTCACAGCTGCCAAGATAGGCTGCAACCGGTGTGACACAATACGAGCAAAAAGCTGAGGTGCAGAGATAAGGCAAGATGGGCTCAATGGCTGAGTGAAGGACATTCTGGCTCCTGTTCTTAGCAGATTGACAAGCATCACATCATTAAACAACCAGGAAACAATGGCATTGTCTGTGCCTTATGGAGTCTGTTCCAGTGTTGAGTGCATTCAGGAGTGATTTGAGGGACAATGCTAATTCAACAGGCGGCTGTTTGAGTTTATCAGGAGAGTGAAAATCAAAGGCCAAGGGTGCTAATTTTTAGAATAAAGTGGCTGGTGTCCTTAAGGGATTCAAGATGAAAACAGAACTATCAAGGCTGAAACAAGATCCTTTGGTCAAATCAAGTGATGGGCAGGGTGTCTTCTTTTCGCCATTATCAAGTTATCTACTTGGAAACAAAATGAAGAACATTAAATGAGCCTTGCTGGATCAGTCTTGTCCAACATCCTGATCAGGGGTCATTTCCTGTTGGAGCACAGCGGAGTAGCACTCCGGCAGTAAGGAGCCTGGGGTGCCACCCTGGCCGCCATTCCTGGCCTGCCTGCACAGGTGGATGGGCCAGGGAAGGCCTGCAGAGCCCCCCCCCCACCTGGGGGGATTTAAATATCTTTCTTTCCCTTCAGGAGTGCTCCTGCTGGGACTTCAAATAGCAGGCCAGCCCTGCTGAGAGTCTCTCAGGTGCCAAGATAGGCTTCAACCAGTGTGACACAATATGAGCAAAAAGCTGAGGGGCAAATCCTCAGATGGGGAAGGGAGAGAAAGGCATTCTTAACATGCCTGGGTTCCCTGCCTGATCTGGAGATCAGGCAGGGAATGCAGGCATGTCTGCCCCCCTGCCCTCTCCTTCCCCCTGAGCCTCTCCGCTTTTGTGAAGAAACTCAGGGGAGCTGCGGGGGGGATTTAAATGCCTTTCTAAACATGCCTAGGTTCCCTGCCCGACTGGAGAGGATCAGGTAGGGAACCCTGGCATGCTTGCATGCCTGCCCTTTGTCAGTGGGTGTAGCATATGCAAATGAGTTATGCAAATGAACCCCTGCACCTCTTTTTCTACGAAATGACTCCTGATCCTGATCCACACAGTGACCAACCAGTTACCCTGGTTCACAAGTTACAGTGAATGCATAAGTCCTGTTCATATTTGACAGTGAAAGTGCATGCACCTTGCATGTATGCGCATATATCTGTTTATAAGAAAGACACAACATGTGTTTACCTTACAAATGAAACTGGGACCAGTACCTGGCAATGCTCCCTCTAAGCTGTGTAGTCTTGTGAGCAAAAATTCTACTTTATGAGCTACTGGCGTTAAAGTTATGAGTGAGCAATTTGGCTACTGCATAAATTAGTTTGCTCTGGAGCCATCCTTCCTGAGCTAAGACAAAAATGTGTGAGCCAGAGGCTAAAAAACTGTGAGCTAGCTCACACTAACTCAGCTTAGGAGAAACACTTGGATAGATTTGTGGTTTCAGATCACAATACAGCTGTACACACACTGATTGCAGCATGAGAATTAGTTAACACACATAAAAAGAAAAATCAGACGTACACTGTTACATGGATTAAAGTTTGAGTCCAGTGGCACCTTTAAGACCAACAAAATTTTATTCAAGATATCAACTTTTGTGTGTGCACACACTTCTTCAGAGACAATGAAATGGAAATTACCATTCCATACATATAGGTAGAGGGTGAGCATACAATATGGATTGTATGTGTGTTCACTGTAACTTGTGAACAGGTATACATACAGTCTATGTACAGTGTATACTTGATATTTCATTATACATGTTTGAGTAATTCTCAGGTTACAGTCAATGCATGTACAGATGAATGTGTGATTTAAACCCTTCATTTGTCCAATATTAGTCTCTGGTTTCATTTGACAGTGAATGCACGTTGGCTGTTTCTTACACATGCAGATGCAGAACATACATGCATTCCCTTTAATATGTGAAGAGGGCTTCTTTCCTCATGTGAAAGGTGCTCCAGCTCCTTAGTCACCTGGGGTGCCGTCTCCTTAACTTTTTCCATTGTGGTTATCTAATTCACTGCCTCCGTTTATTTTTTTCCAAGAGAGCTGGGAATCCAGTTCTGCTTCTGATGAGTAGTGCCAGTTTTGCTGCTTTGGCATTATGCCACCTGGACTTCTCCAAGGACATCCTCTCTATGGGCTCTTTAGCAAGCCATTGCCAAGAAAAATGAAATCATATTTACAATTGGCAGCAGGAGACATTTTTAGCAATGTTTTCACTTACATCAGATAAAGATCAGATTTGAGCAGATAATTTTCATCCATCTGGATTTTCTTTTGGGAATTCAGTTGGTTTGCCTCCTGCAGTATTTGCCCATATTGATTATAAGAAGGGCTTTCAATGTTAACGTCATCCAAGGGATAGAAGGCATGCACATGAATCTGATTGATGTAAAATACATGCTTTGGATTGCATTCACCTGTTTGTAGTAGATGGATGTGGTCTATGGGGAACATGCATGTGTTCTTTTGGGGTCATTTTAGTGACTTCCCTTGTACATTGCAGGGTTGGATGTGAAGCTCAGTACATTTTTGAAATTTCAAATCAGAATAAAACCCATAATTTATTGAACATGAATGACATTTTTCCTCAAATTGCCTGACCCGAGTGAAGCATCAGGCTAATTTATTACAATCATCTTATATCTCTTTGATTGAATGCATAACGAATACAGCTTTCAGCACCTTATCTATTCAAGTCCGTTAATACGCTGGTCAATGCTCGCTCTAAGATGTGGAGTCTTGTGAGCAAAAATTCTCCTGTGTGAGCTACTGGCTTTAAAGCTATGAGCGAGAGATTCGGCTGCTGCATAAATCAGTTTGCTCTGGAGCCATCCTTCCTGAGCTGAGATACAAATGTGTGAGCTGGAGGCTAAAAAACTGTGAGCTGGCTCACACTAACTCAGCTTAGAGGGAACACTGACCATGGTTAGATACCAAGTTATGAACAGTTAGCAATCTGAAGCTCCTTCACTCACACTTTTTGGAGAAATTCGTAGGGTTGGCTCCAACCAGCTTTTTTGCTGATGGAAAAGGAAGGAGGGGTTTCCATTAACCACCAGAACTGGCTATGCTAGGGTTCATGGGACCTGGAAGTACAAAAGCCATGGGGGATGGTAGTATGGAGGGGAACTGGGTGAGCTTGAATGAAAAAGCAGACTGGATCAAACCATACAATGGTAGAGGCAGAAAGCAATCTGAAGATCATCTCTTTTAACCACAAAAACAGAGGCACCATTGACCTTTCTATACAAGTTGTAGAATAGAACTGGAACAATTTTCTTTCTTTTGGAGCAGGATCAGCCAATGAAAAAGAAAAGTGTCAAAAAAGTATTATTCTAGTTTTGGTGAATCAATGAAACAAAAGCACATAAACTAATGCCTTTTATAATTATTGTTCAAACTGTAGGAGGCAAGCTTTTGAAATGAACAGGGCTTTCTTTTGGAAGGATATTGTGGGGGGATACTCTTGTACATCGTAAAGAGTTATATGCCTGAATAACTGGCACATTGCATTTTAAACCTTCTCTCCACCGGCTCACCATCTCAGTTTTTTTAAACTGTGAGATCAATAAGGCTGCTAAGATGTTGATCTGCATAAAACTCAAGGTCAGTTTTTGGCCATCCCATGTCAGTGGGAGGCCAGGCAGTGTGCTTCTGTTGTGTGTGTGTGTGTGTGTGGGGGAGACTTTTATCAAGTGCTGAGGATGAAGAACATTTTTTAGTTTGTATGCAAATTAATTTGCATTGTGTTGTGTGTTGCCATTCCAGGAACATTCCTCTTCCTCTTTCCCCTACTCCCATCCAGTCCCATTAATTCCCTCTGACTAATAAGAAGCAACATATTGTCTGATCTGATTGCCGGCTGATGCTGTACATCCTGGGAAGAAAGTGACTTGTATTAATTTGCTGTCATTTAACAAAAAGGCAACCAACGTGAGCAGGCATAACCCGAACTGCTGCTTCCATTCTGCATAAAACTTACACTGGGATATTTGGGGAGGGGGGTGGTCCTTTTCCTGTAAGTGAAGCCCCAGTTCTTGCAAATATAAAAAGTACAGTGTGAATTCCTCTCTAATTAATGTCAAACAATGCCTGGTTCTTTTTCAAGGAAGAGGGAATGAGATTGCTGAGCTCATATTGGGTCTTTGGGGGTTTGTCTGGCCAAGAGCAGGCATCCTGAAGGGAAAGCAGATGGTTTGTGAGAACTCTTTTAAGTGGGGAAGCATTCTTTTCCAAGGATTAGACTTTTGCCCTGGAAGCTTTGCATTTTCACATAACTCTCTCTTTTCTGGCTTTATGCTTTCAGAGGCAAGGCAAAGCTCTTAAGGAAAAAAAATAATGATAAAGAAACCCTTTCTTTGTGATGGATTGAGTGAGGCAGCTCCCTTATTCCTCCTTGAAAGGATCTTCTGTTAGGATACAGATCAAATAAACTGACACATTTGATGGTAACCACATACTCTTATGAACCCTTTGAAGCCATTTTCCTGGCTCCTGTGAGATGCATACCTTTCAGCAAACCAGTCTTCCTCAGCAGCAGAGTCAAGGAGAAGGGAGCAAAAGGCCCAGTGGCAACGGCGGGGTACTCAGGGGGACCTAGCAAAACTTGTGTTGTTTTATTGGCCATGGATCCCCAGCATTAAGTGGCTGCTTTGTGGTTCAGGGTTATCTGTCCTGACTGGCAGCAGCACTCCAGCGGGTTCTGAAGTATCTGACCCAATACTGGTGACCCTGCATGCTGGGGATGCTTGAGACTGAATTGGGGACCTTCATCATACAAAGTATGTACAATACCACTGAGCTACAGTCCCTCCCCTTCCCTCGGGGATAGGTTTGAAAGGCCCTATACAAGTTAGTGGGTGAAAATTTAGCATAACAATACCTTTCATTCAGGGGAGGGGGCATGGCTCATTGGTAGAGAATCCGCTTGGCATGCTGAAGGTCCCTGGTTCAATCCCCAGCATTTCCAGTTGAAAAGATCAGTGAAGAGGTGATGTGATAGACTTAGACTCTGAGACCCTAGAGAGCTACCAGCCTGTGTAGATAATACTGATCTTGATGGACCAAAGGTCCAGTTCAGTATAAGGCAGCCTCATGTGTTCATTTGGTGGGAAAAAACATTTTATTGACAAAGAAGTGAAGAAATAATCTGCATAATGCAATCATGTGTTATTATTTTGCCATCAGGAACTGGTATTTTAAAAATCCATGTTTTATTTGTTACTAGGAATAAGGCCCGTTGTGGAAATAAATACGAGCCCTAGAAAGAGACTCTGGGAGAGTGCCAAGGCCTTGGGCACTCAGCGTCAATGTGCTGTGGTGACCTCAGCAGGGTATAATAACACAGAGTCCACCATTTTCTCCAGAGGAACTGATCTCTGCTACCTAAAGAGCAGTTGTAATTTTGAGTGATCTCCAGCCAAACCTGGAGATTGGCAACAATTGTTACCCAGGAGGGAGTGGCTGGTTTGGAGGGTGGAGTCTATGGCATTGTTCCTGTCTGAGGTCCCAGTCCTCCTCAAACCTCACCCTCTCCAGGTTCCATCACTCAAATCTCCAGGAATTTCCCACCTGGAGTTGGCAACCCTATCTCCTTCCCAGCCGGTCATCAACCTACCTTTATTTCCCCCTCTCTCTTCAGCTTTCCATTTCCCACACAAACACACCTGCAGCCTCTCCCGTGCTCTGAAGCCCTGACTGCCAAAGTCCAACATTTTCCGTGCTCTGAAGCCCTGACTGCCAGAGTCAATCATTTTCTCCAGGGGAACTGATCTCTGCCATCTGGAGAGCAGTTGTAATTCTGAGTGATCTCCAGCCCTCACCTGGAGATTGGCAACAATGGTTTCCCAGGAGGAAAAGTCGTCTTTCTCGCAATGGGGACTAAAGCAGCTTACATTATTCTCCGCTCCCCCTTTTGACTTGCACAACAACCCTGTAAGGTAGGTTAGGCTGAAAGTCTGTGACTGGTCCAAAATCACCCACTCAGCTTCTACAGCAAGTACCTGGATCTAGCAGAATCTGCTTTGAAGAACTGACTGCTACGCCTAGGGCAGCCAACCTCCAGGTGGAGCCTGAAGATCACCAGGTATCACAACTGAACTCCAGACAACAGATCTCCCCCCCCCGGAGAAAATAACTGCTTTAGAAGGTGGGCTGTAGGCATTCTGTTCAGCTGAGGCCTCTCCCCTCCCCAAACCCTGACTTCCATAGACTCTTCCAGACAATCTCCAGGAATCTCCCTACCTGGAGCTGGCAACCCTAGACTCAGGACTAGCCCCCATGAGTTCCTCTCAAAGGTCTGCAAAGAGTTTCTGTCCTTTGTCTGAACCAAGCTTGGTTGCCTACTGTGGCAAAATGGGCTCCAGTTTACCACTCAGCTGTTTGCCTCTCACCCTCGTTCCATGTGCCTATTTCACTCCTTAAATTTGCTGCCACGACTCACTGAATCATCACTGCCTTTTTAGAGGGACAGTGAGACCCCTGTGGCCGAATCTCCGTGTTTGGAGATGGAATCCCCAATCTTTGGGGCATCCCTGGAAAGCTGGCAACCCAAGGGTCTGGCCTTTCCTTGCCTCCTTGGGCTGCCCCCTCCTTTTGTTATTGTGCAGAGCGGGGGAGACTATGTGGTCAGAGCACAACACAGATTATTAGCCCAAATAAAAGAATTTATCTATTTACACAGTTATGGGGCGCACACACACTGTTAGGAGTAAGCACACACTGTGAACCAGCAGGGTATAAACCCACAGAGGTTAAACGCCATCCTCTTTCCCTACACACTGGCCTCTGGCTCTCTGCTCTAGCCTCTCTCTCTCTGGCCCAGGAGAGCAGGGAAATTTCCATTCATTCCCCAGTCCAGCCTACTGTGGAGTGGCTGAATTTCTGCTGCCTCCAAGGGTTCACCCACATCTCTGGCTTGTGGCCTGGACAGCCTCATAGGCATAGGCAGCAGAAGCCTTTCCTAACCTCCTGTAGGACAAAGACAGCCTCCTTCCTGGATGGTCTGCAAGATGTATTGATGCTGCTCTGCATGATGGGACAGTCCCTGTTTCCCTGCCCTTTTCTGCCTTGAGGCAGCTGGGAAATGTAGTCCAGCAGATGAAGAAGGCCCATTCAACCCAGTGAGTGATACTCCTACAGGCCCCTCTCTGGAACTACAGCTCAATTAAACCTTACAGGGGAACATTTTAAACAAACAACCATAGACATGTAAAGTACTGGGTTTCAGGCCTCATGACTCGGACGACGACATAAGAGAAGACGCGTTTATTCGTACTTCACATAAGACAAAGAACACACAGTAACGGCCGGAGGCCAACTATATACAGTTAGGGGGGACGGCCCTATATTCCTATTGGCGGGTTTGAATCGCCCGCCAATGCTGCCATTGGTTCACTTCTGGCGAGCTCAGGAACCTAGTCCCTATTGTTCTCAGAGAGCGAAGCTTGGCTGTATTTCGCCAGCTCAGCCCTCTGATCCCAGGACACAACACCCCTCCCCCATAGTTCGTCTCCTATCAGGTGACGTAGTCCTTTAAGTATGCTGGTGGCCTCCTTTCTCTTAGCGAACGTCGGGGGCCGGTACCGGACTGGCGGGGCCCCTGTCGGTTGGTCCGCCCGCCCGAGGAGCTGGGGCCTCTGGAAGTAGCCGAGGCGGTGACGGTGGTGGCTGTAACGGTGGCGGCAGCGGCGGCGGCGGTTCGGCTGCTACCGGGGCCAACGGTGGCGGCAGCGGCGGCGGCGGTTCAGCGGCTGCTGGGGCCCCTCCGGATTCCGTAGACTCCCTGGCGCTGGTTCCGCTGTCGGTTCTTGCGGTCGATCGGATGATGGGGCCGGGGCGGCATTTCCCGGTAACTCGATCTCTCTATCGGGGTCTTGTCGCCTCCGGAGCTGGTCGATGTGTTTGCGGAGGACCCGGTCCCCATCGGTTAGGACCTCGTATGACACCGGCCCGGTGGGTTTTAGGATGCGCCCTGCCACCCACTGCGGCCCTGCTCCGTAGTTCCGGAAGTAGACAGGGTCTCCCGGTAGGAAGCTTCGGGCGCCTCCCTGTTCTCGACCAGCTTTCTCTCGGGGGCTCGGTCTGGGTGGAGTCTGTCTAATAAAGTGGTAGGGGCGGCGGCCCATTAATAGTTCGGCGGGGCAGTGGCCGGAGATGGGGTTTGGGGTGGTGCGGTATGTGAGAAGGAAGCGGGCCAGCCGGAACTCCCAGTCCCCCTCCGTTATGCGGCTCAGGGCCTCTTTGGCGGTGCGTACTGTCCTCTCCGCCTGTCCATTAGTTGCTGGGTGGAAAGGCGCGGATCGTATGTGCCTGATGAGGTTCCTTTCGAGGAACGCTTGAAACTCCGCAGATGTGAATGCTGCCCCGTTGTCCGACACGATTGTGTCGGGTAACCCGTGCGTTGCGAATATTTTCCGCAGGGCCCTTATTGCCGCCTTGGTAGAGGTGGTGGACACTGGGCTTATTTCCACCCATTTTGAATAAGAGTCTACCGTTACCATGAACTGGAGCCCCTGGAACGGCCCCGCAAAGTCTATGTGCAGGCGTGACCACGGCTTGTGGGTAGACTCCCAGCTTTGGGTTGGCGCTCTCGGTGGATTGGGGCGGACCTCCTGACATCGTGTGCACCCTCGGACCCAGGATTCGATTTCTGCGTCCACCCCGGGCCACCATACGTAGCTCCTTGCTAGAGCTTTCATTCGTACGATGCCCGGGTGGGCCTCGTGCAGCGTTTCTAACACCCCTTGTCTCATGGGCCCCGGAATGATCACCCTGTCTCCCCATAGTAAACACCCTTTCAATGCGGACAGCTCTTCCCGCCTGGCCTTGTATGCTGCGAACTCTGGCCCTGTCTGTTCCGCTGGCCACCCCCTCACCACCCAGTTTAGGACCCGGGAGAGAATGGGATCTCGGGACGTGCGGGCGGCCACGTCTGCAGCCTGAAGGGGGGTTTGGCAGTTCCTCCATCAGCAAGACAGCGGGGGCTGGGGCCGGATCTTCCCCTGTCTGCGGCAGCGGTAGGCGGCTCAAGGCGTCGGCATGACCCAGCGCCTTGCCCGGCCGATGCTCCAGTCGGTATTGGTAACCCGCTAAAAATAAGGACCAGCGCAACACCCGGGGCGACAAAACTTGCGGCGTTTGTTTGTCCGCCGCGAACAGTCCCAGGAGCGGCTTATGGTCGGTTACGAGCGTGAAGGGCCGCCCGTACACAAAATTGTGGAATTTTTTTACCCCCGCCACCAGTGCCAAGCCCTCCCTGTCGATTTGGGCGTAGTTCCGCTCCGCGGGGGACAGCGTGCGGGAGTAGTAAGCCACCGGGACCTCCCTCCCATCCGGTAGCTTGTGGGCCAAGACTGCCCCGACCCCATATGGTGATGCGTCGCACGCAAGGATGACCGGGAGCTTTTCATCGAAGTGCGCGAGTACCGCGTTTGAAATCAAGAGGACTTTCACCCCCGAAACGCCGCCGCCTCCCTCGCTCCCCAGGCCCAAGGTGTCGCCTTATCTAGCAGCCTGTGTAGGGGTTCGGCCACGGCGGCTTTGTGGGGGAGAAATGAGTGATAAAAGTTCAGGAGGCCTAAGAACGCCTGGAGCTCGGCCTTGGACTTCGGGGCGGGGGCCTCCACGATGGCCTTCACCTTGTCCCTCGCCGGATGCAGGCCTGAAGCGTCTACCCGGTATCCTAAGAATTCCACCTCCGGCACCCCGAGGAGACACTTCTCCCGCTTCACTTTCAGCCCCGCGGCTTGGAAGCGTTCCAGTACAGTTCTAAGGCGGGCGGCGAAGCTTTCCGGGGTGGTCGCGGCGATGAGGACGTCGTCGAAGAACGGCGTCACTCCAGGGATCCCTTTTAACAGATCGTCCATTAGATTTTGGAAGATCCCTGGGGCCACACTGACCCCGAACTGCAGCCTCTTCACCCGGAAGGCTCCCCGGTGGGTCACTATTGTCTGTGCCTCGGCCGTGGCCTCATCTACTGGGAGTTGCTGGTACGCCTGCGCGAGATCCAGCTTTCCAAATATGCGCGCCCCCGCCAGTGTTGCTAGGACATGGCTGACCACGGGTACGGGGTATGCGTGCGCCTGAAGTGCCTGGTTAATAGTGCACTTATAGTCCGCGCAGATGCGGATCTCCCCGTTTGGCTTGACTGGTGTCACAATCGGGGTTTCCCATCTCGCGTTCGGAACGGGCTCTAAGACTCCCTGGGCCACCAGCCGGTCTAGTTCGGTCTCTATTTTAGGGCGTAGGGCCAGGGGCACGGTGCGGAAGCGCCGACGGATGGGCGTCACGGTGGGGTCTAAGTGGAGCGACACCGGGGGCCCTTTGTAACATCCCAGTTTCCCGTCAAAGACCTCCGGAAACTCCTTGCACACCGCCCCCCAGTCCCGCACCCCACATTTATTTACTCCCCCAATCGATATGCCTAGGGCCTCGAACCATGCCCGCCCCAGGAGACTCGCGAGATTTCCCTCTACCACCACCAAGTCCAAGTTCCCCTCAAAGTCTCGGTACTGCACTCGGAAAGTGCCGACTCCCCGGATGGGGACAGGGTTCTTTTGAAAGTCCACCAAGCTTAGTGGCGATGGACGTAGAGGGGGTCCCCCTAGTGGGCAAAGTCTTTTTAAAGTGTCCAGGGAGATGATGGACGCCACCGATCCCGAGTCCACTTCCATGCAACAGGGGACCCCTCGATCCGCACGGTTACTTGGATCTTCGGGGTAGAGGAGAGGTTGGGGTTGGGGAGGCGAAGTACCTGCAGTGGTTGGTCGGTGAGGTGGTACAACTCGGCGACCTCTTCCGATGTCTCGTGTGCGGTGGGCGATGCGCGGTACTGGGGGACCGACGATCTCGAATTCCGGGGGCCCTTGGACCGGCAGACCCGTGCGAGGTGTCCCTGCTTTCCGCACCCGTGACAGACAGCATCCCGGAACTTGCAGGATTTCCGGCCGTGGCCCTCCCCGCAGCTGGCACAGATGGCTCGGTGGCCGGAATACTTGGCTTGCTCCCTGTTGGCCTGCTGGAACGGCGCCGGCCGGCGTTGTTGGGGTTTGAGGGCGAAGACCTCGTCCGTCTCTTCGTTTCCGGGGCTTGGGCTCCTTCCAACCACCTGCGCGGCCGCGACCGGGCGATCCCCTTCTGCGGCCTCGTGGGCAGTGGCGGCGTCGAGGGCCTCGTCCAAGGTGAGCTTCCGGTGTCCCACCAACTTGCGCCGCAGCTTTGGGTCCGCCAGGCCCCACACGAACTGTGTCAGCAGGTTGTCCTCCACCTTCGGAAACCCGCAGTCCACGGCTAGCGCCCTTAGCGCGGCTAGGAAGTTGGCGATGGATTCCCCTTGGGTCTGGACTCGCCTCTGGAAATCCATCCTCTTGGCCAGGAAGGTCGGCCGGGGGCTGAAGTAGCCATTGAGGACATCCAGGATTTCCCCGAACGAGCTCTCCAAGGCCGTGCGGGGCACCAAGAGGCTCTTGGCGAGGCGGACGGTTTGGGTGCCGCAGGCGTTCAGGAGGATCGCTCGTTTCTGGTCGGGGTGGCGGATTTCGTTGAGCTCCAAGTAGCTGATGAGCTGGTCGACCCATGCGTCCCAGGTTTCTGGCTGCGACTGGTCGAAGTGCTCCAGTGTTACGTGGGAAGCGGCCATGGTTCTGTCAGGAACGGCGCGCGCCGGGGCGAGCGGTGCGGTGCTGCTATCGGGGTCAGCGATGCGATGCTCGGCGAGCGGTGCAGTGCTGCTCTCGGGGTCAGCGATGCGTTGCTCGGCGGTGTCCGTTTCGTCGTTCATGGAGTCACAGAAGGCGTTAGAATCCCACCTTCGTCGCCACTGTAAAGTACTGGGTTTCAGGCCTCATGACTCGGACGACGACATAAGAGAAGACGCGTTTATTCGTACTTCACATAAGACAAAGAACACACAGTAACGGCCGGAGGCCAACTATATACAGTTAGGGGGGACGGCCCTATATTCCTATTGGCGGGTTTGAATCGCCCGCCAATGCTGCCATTGGTTCACTTCTGGCGAGCTCAGGAACCTAGTCCCTATTGTTCTCAGAGAGCGAAGCTTGGCTGTATTTCGCCAGCTCAGCCCTCTGATCCCAGGACACAACAGACAGCAGCCCAGCAGCCATCTTACAAACACAGGTAACTGCCATTTTGTTATACCTACCAACAGCCACTGAGGGAAAAGTTAAGTCCCACATAAGAGGCAAGCAGGAGAAGCATCTTCATCAAGAGACAAAGCCATTATTTGCTAGGCATTCTGGCAGAGAAGGGGAAGTGGGTGGGGAAGAAGAGCAGACCCAGCACCTGGCCAATGGCACATGAGTACTCTTGAGTGGCAGCTGGCAGGCCAATGGCTGAGGGAGGGCATTTTACAGCCAATGGGAATGTACAGGTTTCTTGAACCTTCTCACCTCCAGTCCAGGAGATAAGAAAGGTCCAATCCCTGATACTATGCCAGCATGTGCAGAATCTCACGTCCCTCCCACGCCCCTCCAGGAATGAGAGATACCAAAGACCCACATGCTTCAGGAACACTTAAATCAGTATTCTGCCACCAGGACCTATTTAAGGACGTTCCCAACTCAGACAGGAGCATAGGTCCCACCTCTTGCCAGGTTTCTGGGAATTAACAACTTATCAGCTCTGGGCTAGAGCTGCAGCTAATTAATTAACACGCAGTAGTAGCTTTCTAAAAGGAGCTGCGATAGCTCAAGTGGTTAAGACGCTGAACTGCAGGCTGTGGAAGGTCAGTAGTTCAGCAGTTCGAGACCCGGGCGCCGCATGACGGAGTGAGCTCCTGTCTCTAGTTCCAGCTCCTGCCAACCTAGCAGTTCGAAAGCAAGAAATTGTAAGTAGATAAATAGGTACCACTTCGGTGGGAAGGTAACAGCGTTCCATGCACCTTGGTGTTTAGTCATGCTGGCCACATGACCATGGAAACGTCTTCAGACAGCGCTGGCTCTTCGGCTTTGAAACAGAGATGAGCACCGCAACCCTAGAGTCGGATTCGACTGGCTTTCGAGCAAGGGAACCTTTACCTTACCTTTACTAGTAGCTTTCTAGGCGAGCAGCATAGACTACCAGATCTAGACTTAGAGATCCAGTTGCAATACAGAACTCAAACTCAGATGAGATTAATCTATATAAGGTCTTTATTCAACCTAACATTCACAGCCTTGGATCAAGGATTTCAGTCTCAGGATACACATTTCTGGCATTCTCCCTCTGCAGCAGCCCAACATACCCTCTAGAATTCCACTCTCAGTGGGTCCTCTGTCTTCCAGAAACAGGATATGGGGGGCATTTCAAGCTGCTATAGGCAGGGGAGTTGTGTGCATGGATGGAAATCTTTGTACCCATGGAAATTCTACTTTGGATCAAATCCACTTTTGTCCAAGCAATATGTGTCAAATATGATGTGTTGAAAAGTCAACTTAGTTTGGGGATCTACACACTGGCATTAAAATGGTGTTCATAGGAAGATATTTTAATTTTATTCCAAATGCAACACAGCAGCAGCAGCAGCAGCATACAACTGGAGTGGTATACTTCATGATCCCTTGCAGTGCTACTAAGGATACTGGGATACACATTCAAAAGCACTGGCTTGGATCCTATGAACAAGTTCCACATACCCTAGACCGTCTCTGCTGTAGAGAACACTTCCTCTTCCATTGAAACTTCTGTTTGCACAAACCAATTGTTTTCAGTGGGCCCTTGTGCACATGGAAGTTTTAGTAGCAGAGTAAGTGTGTTCTACAGCAGAAGCTCTCTGGTGTGCGTGACGCTTATGTTCATAGAATCCCAGCCAACATCCAAATGCAGCGAATCCAAGGGAACATCTTGCTGCTGACATATGGCTTCATTAACAACTAAATGTCCCAAATGACCTCCTGGGATGACTGGGTAGTTAAACCAACCATTGTGGGAACAAAAACTTAATTGGAGTCAGAGTTCTGTCCCAGAATCTGTTTCAAATGTTAGGTCTAAGTCTAGGATCGTATCAGGTAATAACATAAGTAGTATTTCTGCCCACACGCAGAGTTCATGCCTTCTCCTCCCTGCTGGGAAACTATAACCAACCCAATGTGGTGGTAATAGTGGATAGGGGCTGCAGCTTACCGCAAGAAGGACTAAGCATCACAGTCACTGATGGGGTCATCAAAGATGGGGGCTCCGTGGGATGCCGACATACTCAGACAGGCTGAAATTGCTACAGCAACTTTGTCAAGCACTTTCACTCCAAATATGCAGTTCTGGACCCTTGCCCTTTGCATCCACATAAGATGACCCATCATTTATTATGTACTACAAATTTCACTTTATGCATTTCAAAGGACTGTCAGAGTCTGTGCACAGCTTTCTAGATACAGCTGCACTGCCGGTACTCCCCTCCCCCAAGATTCAAGCAACATTTTCTCAGGCACTTTCTTGTTCATACCTTTCCACCAATAGAAAGTTGCTTGAACCAGAGAGCTTTTGGCACCGCGAGATAAGTGTCTGCCTTTTAGTTTGCATTCCCTTGCCTTTGTGAGTCTGTCAGACCTTTCATCTTATTTTAATGCAATTCTGCAAAAGCATTAAACACCCAGGTAAGCACTTAGGTCTCTCGTGTTTAATTGCCACTTTACAGAGTTCTTCAATGCAGTCCTCCTTGCCAAGGTCTCCTTTTTGAGTTGAACTGGGTCCTGCCATAGCTGCTAACTGCTCTTTAATTGTTTGTGATGTATTACTGATTCTATCCTTACAGCATTCTGGGTACTAAGATGAGAATTTCAGCCACGTGGTAAACTTGCAATTCCTGCCGAGTAAGAAGCCCAAAACTGCCTTGCCAGTGAATTTGCATTTGGTTCAACTGATAGCTTCTTGCTAGCATGGAAGGGGGGAATTGTGCGGTTGCAATTATTAATAAACCTAATAGGATCTGAGTGTGAGCATTCCTAGCATCCTGAGAAGACTTTCCTTGGAACCACCGTACTCAGCAGGAGGCCTGTAATGGAACACAGTGTCTCCATGAAACAAGAAAATTAAAATGATGGGAAAGAATGGGTGAACAGATTGTTCTGCTGTTTGGACATTTCTCTGTCTCTTTACTTTCCAAAGGAGAGCTGGCCTTTGTGGAGGTCAATTTCTCTCTTTATTAGGCAATTCCAAAATAAGCTCCCAATCCTTATTGAGAATGGGGATGAAAATGATTGGCTATCATCTATGTTTGCTTAGATTACGTGCAATGGAACAAAGGCACAGTAATGAACAAGAGGGAAGTGGCAAACCTGTATTATTTCAGGTAGGGGTTGCATTATCATTTCATTTATATTCTTAGACCACATTGGATTAACTGAATGAACAGGAGCTTTACTTGCCACAACGAGGTTCATGACTGCAGTCAGAGATTCCTCCGTATTAATTTGAATTATGCAGGTATTAGATGATGTTATTGCTGGGGCTTATGGACCGGATCCTCTGTATATTTGGTGTTAAATTACATAGAGCTAGATTCTGTCAAAAGGCAATGCTTGCTACATGCTTCTGCCAATACCAACCTGCTCCTCTTTTATCAGAATGAACGTGCAAACCAACTTTCTTCCTCATGATCCATAAACAGCACAAGCAGTTGTTTTAAATGCTAACACATCCCTGGTCAAATGATTTCTGACTTTAGATGGGTTTTGCTGCTGCCTAGTCTGGTGCAACTGATATGATATTGGTGCTGTAGAATAGGGAACAAGTCAAAGCCACAAGGGCAAGAATTGGCTCCCCAGCCTTTTCTCTGCAAGTCTTGGGCACTATTTGAGATGTACTCCATTGGAAGGGAAGAGGCCATGAGTCAGTGGTAGAAACACATGCTTTGTAAATGGTAGGCCCCAGATTCCACCTCTGGCATGTGTCGAGACCAGATGTCTCAGGTGACAGATGTTGAAAAACACCTTTCCCTGGTTAGGATTCTGGAAGCCACTGCCATTCAAAGTAGACTAGATAGACCAATGGCACGACTTCATATAACATTTATTGATTTAGCTACCTTTGGCCTGTTTTTTTTTCTCCAGTGAGGATCCAAAACAGCTTACAACAAAGATTTTTGCCTCATCCTCATTACAACAACTTTGTGAGGTAGGTTAGGCTGAGAGAAGATGACTGGGTCAAGGTCACTCAGTAAGCTTCAATAGCAGAGTGGGGATCTGAACCTGGGTCTCCCAGATCCTAACCCAGGGCTTTAACCAATACACCATGCCCACTGTGCTTATGCAGATCCTCTGCACTGTGGCTCCTGTGTACACATGACCCTGGCATGAGTCTGCACTGCTCTGAATGAGCAGGTTTTCATATCAATGACCAGATCTAGCATTTAAGAATGTATCTGAGACAGTCACTGATTCTGGCCTGGTTCCATCTTTGGAAAAGAGAGGCTGTCATAGCTGAAAGGCTAGATTTAGGGTGCGGTCACACAGTGAGGCAATTGCGCTTTGTTCCCAATGTTAGTAAAACCAGAATATTTTTTTCTGAGTTGGGATGTCCACACACCCCTCCCTGAACTGCCTGTCCACCCCCACCCCCCAGCAACTTTCCAGCCATGGCCTGATGAAAAGAAAAGGAAAGAAAAGAAAAGAAAAGAAAAGAAAAGAAAAGAAAAGGCACCTTTGAAAGAGTTCTCCTTTCCGCTGGATGCTGCTGGCTAGCTGGGAGAAAAGTCCTGCCCGCCATCCCCCGGCATGAAGGCGGCATTGAAAGTTTCTGGGGGAGGAAGCTGGGGGGCGGGCTGTCAGGCAAGTGGGCTTTGGCATCCACCCCAGGAGTTCCCAAAGCTGCAGCGTTAGGAGGGAGGGAGGGAGCCCCCGGCGCCGGGGAGTGCGCCCAGCTAACCCATGGACATTGGTCATCTGTTTCCAACCAGTGTTGTAATAGATGAAACAGAGATCTTAAACTGAGCAATAAAGTGACTCGCCTAAGGTCACCCAATTAATTTTGTAGGTGAGTGGGATTTTGAACCTGGGTCTCTCCACTTCTGCTACAGCTCAGTAGATAGTACAGTACACCAACTTGTGTGTGCTTAAACCAAAGGAAATTAAGTATGTGTGTCGCCTTTTTCTTGTAATGCAGTGGTTTTCAGGAAACCCTGGAATTCTTTGGAAATATATTAGTTATCCATCAATGGAAAGTTCACTAATAGGGGATAAGCATCCCTAAAAAGAGGTTGCCTGCCATGTGCAAGGGAACGTTGTGTGTGTTCAGGGGGGCACTTACAACTCCTAGATTCTAGGTGAGGTCAGATACTTGGTTCACGTATAACACATGGCTAGATCCATTGGACCTCACCTGGCAGTTCAAAGCATGTGGACAGTCACTTGTCTAGAGATCTCAGCCATGCATTTACCACACTCCCTGCTTTCCATAATTCCATGAGCTATGGTGCATTACACAGATTGCTAAAAAGATATATATTTTGTGGCACCCAGATAGATAATGGATGGATACAGAAGGGGCATGATAGGCCTTCCTCTTAGACTGGCTTTTATGCTCTTAGCAAAACTAGTTTGTTGTGACAGGTGTTTATTATTATCATATTGGCTTCTGTGGCTGAATAAATGGTAAAGCTTTATTTATTTCGGATTTGTCACATATATTGTTTTGATATTAATTTCTAATAAACAAAAATAAACTGCCTATGGTAGAACCAGTGGCTCAGTCTTATAAAGCCTGTTTCTGTGCACAAGATCTTGCATGTATTTGTCTTAGGGCATTTTCGTGCTAAGGATGGTGTTCCTAGGACTTGTAGAAAGAAGCCCTTGAAGAGAGAGTGTGTGATTTTTTTAAAGGTATCAAAGCTATTGTCACAAACCAAGATCAGGATTATCAGATGTGATAAAAATTATTTAATGGGAAATGTTTTGGCCTGTTGCATATTCCTGAGAGTCACCTCCCCTTTTTTATGCCCACCTTTGGCAGTCCCTCAAAGGAAGTACCATTTATCATGTTGTGGTTTCATTAATTCCATGTACATTTACAAGAGCACCAGAAACACATGCATATTCATTCCAATTGTACTAAAGAGGCATTAGTCCTTTTTTTAATTAACCATGGTTATAATCCAAGTTGAAAGTTCACTTAAGACCAGAGATTCTTCTTAAAATTCTGTACTTTCTCTTGTGGTTGGTTAGGTGTGGCAGATGAAAGGCAATCTGGTCTCGCTTCCTCCAGTTAAGGAAAGGCATACAGCACACTAGGCAGTCAAGAGCCACCAATGCTAACACACAATGATGAAAGAGAACAGATGTATTTTTGTGTATGTGTGAGAGATATGAAATAAATTTAAGCACAAAAGAAGCTAAACTGGGTTGTTCATCTGACTTTTGAGAGGAAACGTATTATCTGCCCTGTGCTGCTAATGCAGCAGAATCTGGAAATGTTCATACACATCTCTTTAGCATCTCCTTGGTTATTAATTCATTTGGTTCACATCTTTAATTCAGGGCGACACTCTGCCTCCTAGTCCTTGGACCACATCACTTTCATTAATGGAATCTTGCACTTAAATGTATTGCTTTTGCCTCTGCTATCCTGATGCAGCTGGATAAACTAACCCCTTGCATTCTCTTTGGCACTGTTTTACAGCTGGTGCCACGTATATCTTTGGGAAAAGTGGAGGCCTCATCGTATATACCTGGCCAGCAAATGACAGACCCAGCACAAGAACAGACCGCCTTGCAGTCGGGTTCAGCACAACAGTGAAAGACGGCATCTTGGTTCGGATCGACAGTGCTCCTGGCCTTACTGACTTTCTGCAGCTCCACATAGTGAGTACAAAACTCCTTTTGACCCGTGCCTTTGTTCCAATTGCCATTCTAGATCTTTTAGGTCAGTTCCGTTACCTACTACTGGAAACCTGTGAGACCTTGCAGGGAAAAATAAAATCTGTGAACTAGTTGATCAGAAGCAGAGTATGTAAGAATAAATGTACAGTTATGTAGTCATGCAGAGATTTGGTAACTGGATTGAGTTGAATATGAATCCATTTTCCACTGTTAATGTGATTCTTTATAAACTACTGAAGCTTTGTGAGGTCATCAGTAAGGGGATGGAAGCTTTGGTATTCTTGTTTTCTGTTTCTAAACTTTATAGGGCACCTTTCCAGAATTCAATGGAATGCTAAGGCAGGGTAGCCAGTAGCTTTGGAAATGTTTGCTGTATTTTCTACAACCATTATCCTGCATGTTGAGTTGTTATGGAGAAAATTTGCAGCCCCATCCCCAATCTAGGTATTTTTTTGTGTTCAAGGTCTATATGTCTCATTTAATTTTAAAACTGTAGCTTAAAAATTTTAATTTAATTTAATTTTTAATTTTATTAATTTAATTAAAGCTTAAACAATTAGCTTTATGATTTAAAACCTTAGCTGTAGCACTACATAACCAGCAAGTGTCCTAAAACTTTGCAGTCCTCAACATAGCCTTGTCTGTGGATACTTAAATCCAAAGATTGGGACCATAGAGGCCCACAAAGTATTTTTATGGACATTTTTGCAGAAGAATACACTTACTGAAAATGGAGAGGGGGTAAATTCCCCCCAAACAGGTGAATGTTTTCTGTGCAGGTGCCAACAGGACACTGAGCAATGAGGGGAGAGGGTCAAGGAGGAGAAACTAGCAGGGTCAGGGGTGCACCTGGACACTACCACCATTGAGGTCAGTGCTGCAACCTTGGCCTCTTCTCAGCTGGGCTAAACAGGGGAGGGGGATCAGAAGCTACTCCCCCCAGTGGAGAGGCTGGCTCCGCCACTGTCACCTCTTTTGAGCAGGCATGGGATGAGGATTGGGGGCTGCCCTTGCTCCTCCTAACCTCACTCCACCACTAAGGCAGAAACAATGTAGGCAGGCAAGGGACAAGGAGTGGGAGATGCCTCTGCTCATCCCCTCGGTATGAACCAGGAGGAAGGTGGACAGTCAGCACAGTGGGGAGGGAAATGAGCAGGTGGGTGGGTGGGTGGGCAGCCAGAGGAGGGAGGGTGCAGGCAAGATTCCCCCTCCCCTGTAAGTTTAGTGTTTATGGGGGGGTGATATTCTGAAAGTAGACAGGAGAGTGAGTGAAAAGCTAAACTGTGAGGTCCCCCAGCAAGCAAGGGTTTGTCTATACAGAATTCTGATTTTGCTGTTATTACTTAGATAAAGTTAATTGGACCCAGCAGCCTTGGCAGTGTATGTTTTTATTCATTTATCCATTTAGAAGTCTTTATTCTTAGCCTGATTAGGGCAGTTACAACATATCCATACTCAGTTTTATGCTCAACAATCCATGTCATGTAATTTGGGTTAAGAGATAATGACTCATCCCAGACCATCTAGTGAGCCACATGACTGAGCAGTAAGTATCCAATATGACATCTCACTTCAGAAAAGCCTAGAAATCAATTTATCTTTACCTTAATAAAGTGCTGCCGTGCTCTTCACTTTCTTACAGTTGCATGCACATGGTGACTCTTGGTTCAGTGTGGTTCAGTGTACGCAACCAGATCCCAAAGACTTAGAATTATATATGCAAAAGCTTGGCCTAAATATAGGCTTTGCTTAGATTTGGGCATTGTGCCATAGACAGAATATATGAAGACAGAAAGAATACAGAAAATTAACAATGAGACAGGTTATCCATGGGTTAACAATTCAGCATGGAAGTCTGAAAAACCTGATGTACTAATGTTAGTCTCCACTCCAGTACAGTGGTGACTGATTGCTAACTTTGGAATTAAGGGTACCTGTTCCCACTACAATCACTATGGAAAAATGGATTGAGGCAGACCTTGAGAGACCAACTAGGAAGTGTTTAAAGGGCCCCAGTGTCCTCTCCCCATCTTTCTGTCCTTAGGAAACACCAGGGCTATTTTTGGGCAGGAACGCAAAGGAATGGAGTTCTAGCTGGCTTCAGAGTTGGCCACACCCACGACAGTCAAAACCTCTGTGTGCGTGGCTACAGAAGGAAGGCCTGGAGAGTGACCCCCCTCAGCGACTCTGAGGCAGGTGGGCCAGGGGGGCCCTGGAAGGATCAGGGAGGCATTTAAATGCTTCCCCATGCCTTCCCCAGCATGTCCAAGGGCTGGCTTGCCCGAGTTCCCCGCAGACACAGGGTGCCTGGGCAAGCCAAGGGAAGGCAGTTTATACTGTCTTCCCTTCTCTTCAAGGGGGTCTTGCCTGGGCTCCCCACAGCCATGGGGTGCCCAGGCAAGCCAAGGGAAGGCATGGGATGTGGCCTAATAAGCTAATGAGCTGTGCTGTCAGGGGTGTGGCCTAATATGCTAATGAGTTTCTGTTGTTGGGTGTGGTTTATTATGCTAATGAGTTCCTGCTGGGCTTTTTCTACAAAAAAAGCCCTGAGAAATACCTGTATCTCTGGACAGTTCACTTCACATTAAGTGGTCATATTTGCTGGCTGTTAAACAGGCATATGTGCTAGCTATACATGTCAAAAGCATAACCTTCTCAGTTGATGGGGGGGAGCATCCATATTGTTTAGTTTGTTTTAGTTAGTCTAAAGTACAAAAGGTAGAAAATGAAGTGTTGTTAAATATTTTGTGTTCCTGCAACTGGATCTTGAAAAAGTACAAGACTAGGCCTTTGAATCTTGCAAACAATCTTGCTTCCTCCATGAGAAATACTACTGACCCCCCCTCCCACACACAATGAAATAACAAGTGGTGGAGATCACTTGATTTTTGTTTTGGATTCTCCACATACTGTAAATGTCACATCAGAAAAGGATACTAATATTATTAATTTCCATCAGTGTGTAAATGTCAGACTCTTGACTATTTTTTTTAAAAAAATGACATATACTTCTAGAGGGAGAAAAGAAATACCTAGATGTGGTATGCCATGTTATCTCATGTTGTGGTGATAACTTTACAACATACTGGTATTTAGAGTTTGCACTGAGAAATTACACCCTGTTTGGAAAAAAGATGATGATTTTGAAGGAGCTGAAAAATGTGTCAATTTTGGATGTAATTTCTCACCCCTTGCCTATCTCAGGGCTCTTTTGTAGCAGGAACTCCTGCTACAAAAAGAGCCCAGCTTCTGATTAATCCAAACAAGAGAGATTTGCTGATTCAAACATGGTGGCTGCAGCACTGATGTAACCAATATGACTTGTGTGTCAAATTCCATACATATTGTATATCTGCAAACCAGTATTGGCTTAGATAGGAGCTGTGCTGACATACAAGCAGTATATACATGTGTTCCAGTGCATGGGCTAAAAGAACCATTTAAAAGTCCTTTTTAACAGTTTCCATTGGCCATCCTTATAAGTTTAGATTATTATACAGAAGTCAGAGTTCCACCAAAGTCTGCATTTGGCTTCATTATTTTAGTAAACACTAAGATCTTCGCTGCCACTTCCCTTCCTTTCATTGCACCAAGGTTCCAAGGTACTAGAGCAGTGTGTGTGGTAGAGCATCTTGTTTGTGGTAACTGATAATGCTATTGCAAAACCATATGGCATGAAGTGCTTCACATTTCCTGTCAGTGTATACAGTTTTCTGGTAAATATCTGTCCCGTTTTGATACTGTTGTCTTGACTTTGAGCTCCAGGTAGGCATTACCTGTATAACTGAGCTCTGGCCAATTTCTTCCCTCCATTTTAGGGTAGCAGCATTACCCTTTTGGTTGTTGTGGGTGATCCTTGATTAGATGTCATTTTGTTTGCCTTTGTTTGTTTCCCCTAAAAACATTTCTTGTTTTAATGAGCTAGAGGTAAGCAGTGAGGTGTGAGTAAAAAAGAGGATTCCACGTGATTCACATACTAATGATGGTTAGCACTGTGGAACGAGTAAAGGGATGAGATCCATTCCATGTCATGATAGCTATTTCCAGCCCATGTTGAACATTGTTGGGTAACTTTTGTCTTGACATCTGCATACAGCTCAGGGGGATCATGAGAGGTTTAGTACCACATAATTTTTCTATTTGCATACGGGGTGAACAGAATACAAAAAGATACCTTATTAATTTCTTTTGTGGACTTAATTTATGGAAAATCCATTTGGATTCATTTTTTAATTATGAGCCCTTTAGATACTCTGGAGATTTATGTGCTCAGGCATCTGTTTTGTATGACAAGAATCTATAACCTCTGAAACCTTTTCCCTCCTGATTTACAGTGCAGATGTGAGCGAGCTGGCAGCCCAGGGAAAATGGATGATGCACCCTCCAGAATGACTCGGCTCATGAATTTCTAGGCATTTATATTGCACAAGGCTGAGTCTTGGTATGTGTGTGCAGGAGAGATGGTAAAATGCTTGCTGCCATTGAGCAAACTTAGAGGTGTATATGGATGGTCTAGATTTTGGGTTCAGAGGAAGAAGGGCAAGTAGTCTGCCCGGTCTCGATTGGGGCCTGGGGCCCAGTGCTTTTGTGCAGGCAGTCATCTCACCTGGGCTACCTCCGCCTTGTGATTTACAGCATGGAAAAAATGCTCATGGAGAGTAAACAGAGAGTGAGTGGGACAGCTGTGGCTTATGATGGATATTGTACTGCTGATGTCTACAGGGAGAGATAAATCACCTGCTTGTGCACTGAAACTTTATTCTGCTGTCTTTCATTTGGGTATTTATTGCAAACTATCAGTGCACCCCTGGTTTATCCTCAGTAGAGTTATGAAGGGAGTCAATGGCTCCAGTTTCATAGATGTCTTGGGAAGGTAGTTTAAGTATGGGGGTGGGGGAAATCCTCTCTGATTTCTAGAATGGAGCTCCAGTGCAAGTGCATTCCCAATGACTTCTAGGGTGACCAACATAGGATATTACTTGTTAACAGGCAGCATAACATCGAGAATAAGAACACTGCAGAGGTGCCTTTATGACATATTGTTTTCAATAAACTTGTGTTCAGGAAAATCTTGATGTTCATAAGTAACGTATCTTCGTTTCTTGAGTTTAGGAACTTTACATTACATTGGTTAGTTGTGTGAAAAGAGTCTATATGGAAGACACTTCTATTTATTTATCTATGACATTTTTCTCCCACTGTTCTTTCAAGGAGCATAGAGTACATGGAGCCCATCTCCCTCGATTTACCCTTACAACAATCCTGAGAGGTGGGTTACACTGAAAACCATGACTGGCTCAAGGTCACTCAGTAAGCTGCACTGCAGAGAGGAGATGTCACCCTGGATCTCCCATTTCCTTCTCTGACACTGTAACCACTACACCTCACCACACTGTCTATCCTACTTGGGCTATCTCCAGCCTTGGCCGGGCTTCCCTTCCTGGTCTTGCTCTTTTTCCTTTGAGAGCACAAAACACAAGGACATATAAGCAGGTGAAGCCTGGGCTTGCGTGGAGAGGAGGCTGGGAATTGGTGCTCCAAGCCCTGGCATCATTCATTATAGCTGGGACCGTTTGGCATTATGCCCCATCAAATTGTCTCGCTGGACCTCCAAAGAAGCCTCAATCCCATCTTTGTTGCTGCTGCTACACCAGGTGTATAGCTCAGTGCAGCAGTGCAAGAAATAACTCTGTGACGCCCCGTAGCTAAAGATGATGGATTTCTGATCCCCAGCTGCATTCAACCAGCATGGAGGCTCAGTGCACTGATATGGGGATTCATTAACCACCCACTCAACAGACATCATATGCTTAAATCCTTGGCGCTTCCAACTGCTGAATGCTGAGAACTACTTAATACTGTCTTGATGGATATATAGCAAAAAGAAACTGTAGGACTGAATTATTATCAAGGGCAGAGCTGGTTGGATGAGTTGCTTACCAGACAGAAGGTGCAGGTCTGGAATTGATGCTAGAACTTCTCCTCCCTTGGGCAAACTTCATCATTTGGAATTAGAGGGAACAGAAAGGAAGTGGTGTCAGATGACCCTACATATTTATGTCAAATGAGCCTTAATGGCAGGGGCAATTAAGGAAGTTTTGTGCTGTTGTTGTTTTTGCAATCTTACCAGTCAAAAAATATTTTCTTTTTTTCCAGAGGCAGGGACGGCCCCCATGGATTAATTTAAAATGTACACTAGGAAATGAGATTTGTTATAAGGGGGCAGAGCTCCAGGCCACACACAATCATGGCATTTTTATTTTTGCATGCAGATCAGATTAGTGACAGGTGATGGTTTGGCTTTCAATGCATCTCCATGACTGGAAAAGCCAACCTTGCTGATTTCACAGAATCATAGAGCTGGAAGGGTTCATACAGGCCATCTAGTCCAAGCCCCTTGCTCAAGGCAGAATACAGCTTCCCTGAAAAGTGTTCTGTCCAGCTGCTGCTTGAAACTGCCACTGAGGGGGAGCTCAGCACCTCTCTAGGCAGCTGGTTCCATTGCTGAACTACTTGTACTGTAAAAATAATCCAGTCTGTTGTTCAAGGAACAGAGTCTTTCCTTGCCAACCTCCTGTTGAAATGTGCACAATGTCTAGATCCCATCCTGAAAATTCCCTGTAGTAATGGAAGTGATGATTTCCACCCCCCACCCCCATGAAAGGGATATATTCTCACTAACATTTCAGACTTCCAAAGATAATGAAGGAGGTGGGGGAATATTCTCCCCCCTTTCTAAAGGTGAGTGAGGAAAGGTCAAACATTGCACAGCCTGTATGACAAATGTCTGCAGCTATTGCTTGAATACATGAAACTGTTATCATGGATAAGCTATTGGGTTAAATTTGTTTATCACGTCTGCCAATTATCTAACAGAAGAAGGTGCACCATAGAGGTGTGAAGCACATATGTTTTGCTAAAAACTCATTGTGTCAACTGTATGCTAACATTTAGTTCTGAAAACCTTGTCCATCAATTCTGTTGACTTCAGAGGGGTTTCTGGAGAGTAAATGGACAAAAAGCATTTCCAGAATCAAACAGTTTGCATACACATCCCTCTGCTCTTCTCTCTCTTACACACAAGGGGAAAGAACTAAATTCAAAAAGAGAGAAAATTAAATGTGCCCATCATTAATGCTTCTTGATTCCTAGTTTTTACCACTGCCTGCCTAGCAGTATCCCCCCAAAAATCACATTCCCAGCCTCGTTGATAATGGATGGCAGCAGGGTGCAGTAATAATTCAGTAACCACTTAAACACAGAATCTGCCTCTTGGAGGAAATTAAAGCAGGGCAATTAATAGTTTAATTTACCCCCATCTTGATGTCTGATGAGCCTGTTGCATGAAAGGTTAACCACCAATTGATGTGAGCTGAACAATGCTGAAATCATTCCAATCTAGTTAGCTATGCCCCCCCCCCCCGAAACATAACATTAATGACTAACAGGAATAATAAACTACAATCCCTTATATTAGAGATCATAATATATTTACACAATGCCTTTCATTCCATAGGATCTTAAAGTGCTTTGCAAATAACTAATAGGTAGGCTCTCTCTTCACTAAAATGCCATCATATCTGCAAATCTTGAAAAACTTGCAAGGAATGGCATTTAAAAACGTTATCTAATTAATTTTCACATGTCAATGAGAGACACGAAAAGAAAGACATGTAGCTTATGTGTATGGAAGTGTATTCAATTAATCAAATGTGGGCATCTCAGTGGATTTATGCTACTGTGGAACTTTGATGTATACATCTCATATTCTCATATTTACCTGAAAAGAAGATGAACCTGAATGTAAGATGAACCCCTTAAAATATTATACATATATTATATATATTATAAAATATATAGTTCTTTTATTACTGCACATAACTGTAACCAGTGTTCCCTCTAAGCTGAGTTAGTGTGAGCTAGCTCACAGTTTTAGTCTCCACCTCACACATTTTTGTCTTACGCAGGAAGGGTGGCTCCAGAGCAATACGATTTATACAGTAGCCAAATCAGTCGCTCACAGCTTTAATACCAGTAGCTCACAAAGTACATTTTTTGCTCACAAGACTCCACAGATAAGAGGGAGCAGTGACTGTAACTAGTATGTAAATTCTCAATGATTCCCTCCCCCACCCTTCCGTGATGCCAAGCCGGGGTGGGGGGTGGGGGGGTGGACTTTTGAGGTAAAGACAGTATGTCCTGACCTGGATAGCTCAGGCTAGCCTGATCTTGTCAGATCTCAGAAGCTAAGCAGAATAGCTACCTCAGAATGTTCCTTGCCTTCAAGCCCCACTACAAGTCGCCGGAAGTTAGCTTGACTTGATGGCAGATAGCTAGCTAGATAGCTAGACAGACAGACAGACAGACAGACAAACAGACAGCTAAGCAGGGCTGGCCCTGGCTAGTATTAGGATGGGAGACCATCAAAGAATGCCAGGGTCACTATGCAGAGGCAGGCAATGGCAAACTGCCTCTGAATGTCTCTTGCCTTGAAAACCCTACTGGGTTGTCGTTAAATCAGCTGTGATTTGACAGCACTTTCTATTCCATTCCCCAAAGACAGTATGTGATTACATTAATGTAATTAAATAATTACACAGTATATATAATTTACCTCACTGATAACTCACAATCTATCTACTTCCCTCCCAAGACTACTCGGCATGCATAGATAACATCACACATGTTTGTTCCGACCATGAGAAATCTGTTGATGAAGACTCCCTCCAGGTACCCTCTCGCATTTAGACAAATATACACAAGCTGCTGATTAGAACAGTATGCAACTGCTACAGTCCCCCAGCAGCACCTTGATTGGTTCCTCAGATCAAGCAAGACTTCAGAATTTTGTACCCCAACTCCTCCAAACAGTTTTCTTCTGGATTAATTAATCTGGAATACTCCTACAGGGAATTTTTTTAGCAGGTGCAACCTTGTATGTAGCAGGGGCATATACTTTCCAATTTCCAGGGGGGCTGGGCCTGGGCCAGAGGTGTTGCTATAAAAGAACTGGGGCCCAGTGACATCATTGGGAGGAGCCAGTGACATCACAGGCCATTGTCACTATCTATGGACGTGGAGCCATGTGGGATTTAGGGAGGGGCTCCCCAGAAATTGGGGGGGGGCTGGGAACCCCTGGGAACCCCCCTTGCAATGCCCCTAGGCTGGGCTAAACCCAGGAAAAGGTGAGAGTTAGCCAGTGGTTATAGTGGCATCTCAGCGATCTTCTGTTATGTCCTGTTTTTGAAATTCGCTTTTAGAATAGTCACTTTAAGATCTGCAAATATACATACCATGTGCATAAGACAAACACGTGGTCACAAATTTGACAGTAGGAGAGATAATGCAGAAAAACTTGTAGGGGAACATTTTAAAAGTTTTCCTGGACATTCATTTACAGGAGGCTTGTTTCTGTTTTATTCATAAGGTCCCAGAGCCACAGATTCTATTGCTAGGAATTGTCATTCCACTCTGGAGGCTATCATTCTAGGACCAGAATCCTTTTGTTACTTCCAGGGGCTGTCATTCCACTCTGCAACCTGTCATTCCAGTTCCAGAGCACAAATTTGGTTCATAGGTACTGTCATTCCACTCTGGAGGCATGTCCCCCCCAATCTTTTTCATGCAGTAGGGTTGCCATCCCCCCGATGGAGGTGGGTTTTTCCCACTTTCGGTGCCCCCAGTCCATCACCAGCCGGCTGGCCAGCAGGAGCAGCCCTGCCTCTGAAGAGCCCTGTTGTGTCCTGTGTCACGGCTCCTGCTGAGTCTCAGCACACGGCTCCAGTGGAGGAGCTAAGTGCTACTGGGGATGAGCTCCCGAGGCTGGACAATCCCGCACCTGACAGCATGGAGGGTTCGGAGTCTGCTCCAGCAACAGCTGAGGCAGATTCCCACCTAGTCAGCACTCCCCCTGATTCGCCTCCACTGGTTTCCCGCTTGAGAGAACAGCACCGATGGGACATGGCAGCCTGGTGGCGAGAGGCACACATGTGCCACAGAAACTTGTTCAGCCCAGAGTACTAGCAAGAGCCAGGACGTGCTTGGGGTGTGCTAATTGCCAGCAGCTTAGTGAGCTATTTAGCCCTTGTACTCACATCAGCAAGTCGTGCCAGCAACTAGTCACTTTGATGAAGCTTTGCACCTCCTCGCTTGTGTTCCTGATTCCCAGTTCCTATCTCGACATCCTCGGCTCCTTGACCTCAGCTTGCACGATGACGCTCACACCTGCACCTTGAACCTTTGACTCCCGGACTCTTGACTCTTGGAAACTCTGGACAACTCTGACGGTTTGTGTTTTGGACTTGCCTTCCCTGGTTGGTTTGTCTGCCTGGCTCTTGCTTTGGACTGCACCCTGACCACCCTGCTTTTGCCTTGCGCTTTGGACTTGATTTTACCGGTTGGTTGGTTGGTTTGCCTGTCTCTTGACCCCAGACTGTGCCTTGACTTCCTCGCTCTTATCTGGCCCTGCACCTCAATCCGTGACATCCTATGTGCCCGACTTGATGATGCCACCTGGAGGTGATGTCATCATGCCAGGCACGTCATGCGGGGGACACTCTAGCATTTGGGTAAAAACTCTACGGTGGCCATAGAGTTTGTTACCCAAATACTAGAGCATCCCCGAACAACGTGTCTGACACGATGATGTCATTACGAGTGATGTCATAGTCATGTGCGCACTTCGTATGCGCACCAGAAGATTCCAGGAGCCGGGCTGGAGCATCCCGCTGTGATGTAGATAAGACCTGGCAACCCTATCATGCAGATGGGCTTATCATTTAAAAATGAAATGGAAATTGAAAGAAGAGCATAAGAGTGGCTGCAGCAGCTCCCCCGCTTACTACTATGAAAAAAACAACTGTTCTCAATCAAGGATATATTGACCCAAGTAAAATAACACAAAGACACATTTTCCCCCAAAATGTAAACTGGAGCCAGCCAGGGTTAAGGACTATACTTTTTGTTTCTGACAGACACCAAACATATTCAAGGATTAATATGTTCTAGATATCAAACATCTTAGTTATTACTCTAGAGAGTGCAAAGATACAACTGAAAACCTTTGTAGATCACAATTACCATTTACAATATCAAGTGTCCTTCAGTCCTCTAAGCTGGCTGGATAGACAAAAATGGCCACCTTCCCTAGATCTCAGGTCAGAGGTCTGTCTTCCCTGGTGCATCCAGATGCAAGAGACCTTCTCTTCCTGTTGCAAGGAATGTTATCAAATCACTTTTCCCACCCAGGTCAAGGCAGCTTTTCCTGTCTCCAGAGATTTGTCTTCCTAAAGACTCTCTAGCATTTGATATCCCCATGCTTGTAGAAGAGAGGTGGGAGAAAGGGGATGTTTAACCATCCTATTGCCTATCCTGCTAGCGCAATGAGCATTTGTAAGAAGGTGAGCCTAGAAGGTCATTACACCCTGACTTACTTCCAGTCCAGAGGAAAAACCCATACAGGGGAAAGTTATAAACTCAATATTGGCTGGCACTGGTTGCCTGGGGGAGGCTCAGTCCTTCTCCCCGGAAAAATCCAGGGGAGGTACGAGTCCCCCCCCCCATAGTTTACATCTATCATTCAGTGGGATGAGAAAAAGCATCACTGGCTAAGATTCCTTTTTCTTACGCAATCCTATTAGGTAGAGGAGACCATCCTGCTTTAACAATCTGGTCAGTGTAGCTGAGGGTGAGTCAGACAAAACAGGACCAATGATGGCTGGAAGCTAGGAAGCTTTGAGGAGCCAAAGTTATTTGCCCATTGCAAAAAGTTGCCTGTAGTCAATCCAATATTGTAACAAGATGGTGACAGGTGGGCAGTTAGTTGTGCTCACACTTATGTGTAATAGTTTCAATTTATTAATTCAGCAGATCTAATGTTTTTAGCGTTGGCGTTCCCCAGATCTGGATGGGGAATCCCACAGTTTTGGGGGCTTCTGCCTGCCACCAGCTAGGTGGCCGGTGAGGAAAACCCCACCTACAAACAGCGACATCCCCACACAACGTCCCCAGTGCAGTAGTGTCACCTGGAAGTCACGTCATCGTGTGTGGGGGTTCCGGGAGTGGGCAGGGATGCTCTGGTTTTTGGGCAAAACTCTATGGTTTGGCCCTGATTTTACCATGGAGTTTTGCCCAAAAACCAGAGTGTTCCCGCCCACTCCCAGAACACCTACCAGATCCCCCCGCTGACAAGACCAGGGGACCTGGCAACACTAAAGGTGTTGTTGTGCTGGTCTAGGGTTGCCAGGTGTCCCCCACTGGCAGGTGATTGGCATGGTAGGGTTGCCTGATCCAGGTTAGGAAACCACTGGAGATTTGGGAATGGAACCTAGGGAGGACAGGGACCTCAGTGGGCTACACTGCCATAGATTCCACCCTCCAAAGTATCCATTTTTTCCAGGGGTACTGATATCTGTAGACTGGAGCTGTAATCCTATGTTGGTCTGATTGGGGGTTATTGCTGGGAAATGTAAGCAAAGTCTTAGATGATTTTTTTTTTTTTACCTGAAACACACACACACACACGGAAGGGGCTGTGATTCAGTAGTGGGGAATTTATTTGCATGTAGAAGGTCCCAGGTTCACTCCTGGGGCATCTCCAGTTAAAGAGATCAGGAAGTAGGTGATGTGAAAGACCTTGACCTGAGACCCTGGAAAAGAGCTGCTCATCGGAACAGACGATAGTGACCCTGTGACTCAGTATAAAGCAGCTTGATGTGCTGCATGCTGTTGATGCTGGTGGTAGTTTGTGCAGTCTGCACCTGTCCTATCCAATTTCTCCTTTATTTCTTGATACTTTGCCATCAAGCGCAAAATACCATATCATAAACAGATGCTAACTTCAGGTAGCAGTTGCTGTTTTGGGTGAATGGTTTGCCGTTTCACTCATCTCGACTATTTCAGCTTTTATCAGGCCTCCTTGTCATTTTCCCAATGTCTTTCAATTTGATTACAGCACATCTGACTATTCGGGCGTCTCTAGAAAGGAGACACTTAATATTATCATTTTCTGTTTGTTTTGCAACCTCAAGAAGACAATTTAAAGGTTTGCCCTTCCCACTCCCAGTGCTTTAGATCATGCGTAGCCATCCTGCAGCTTGGGCAGTGTTAACACTAGGATTGGGGGTGGATGGGTTTGTCCTCGGGAGCTCCTCTCTCACAGTGGGCCCCACCTTCCTCTTCATTATCACCGCCTGTTGCTGGTACCGCTCCAACAATGAGGAGGGGCAGCAGCTGCCTCTAAAATGTGTATCCCTCTGGATGAGTACAGTGATGGCACCTGACCTGGGTCTAGGGCTGCCAACTCTGGATTGGGAAATTCCTGGAAATTTGGGCGGGGGGTAGACCCTGGTGAAGACAGGGTTTGGGGACAGGAGGGACCTCAGTGAGGTAGAATGCCATAAAGGTGGCCCTCCAAAGCAGCCATCTTCTCCAAGTGAACAAATCTCATCTCTGTTGTCTGGAGACCAGCTGTACTTTGGAGAAATTTCTAGGCCCCACCTAGAGGGAGGCAACCATACTTAGGTCCAATCCCCACCACTACCCCAGAGAGAGAAGACAGGCAAGCAAAAAGCTAGGGGGTGACTGCACTTGCTTCTCCTTCCAGTCACTATCACTTGCTCGGTCCCTTTTGGGCCTGAAGGAAAAAAGTGGAGAAGTGAGCAGGTGGCAATAGTGAGGGGGATGAGCTTGGAAAAAAAACAAATTTAGAGTCCAGTTATGTAGTCTCATACAGAGGGACTGTATTTTAGTGTATTTCATGCACTACAGCCACCTCAAGAAGAAAAAAACGCTGTTAAGTGACCTCCACGACTGAGAGGAGTGAATGGAGAGTCTCAGTCTTCTTTTGACACATCTATTGCTTTACAACTGTTGACCTTATAACCTTAGCTTGTTACTTAGTTTTCTCTTCACATATCTTAAAACATCTTCATCATGTTAAATGTTAATTTGCTGTTCAGCCCCTTATAAGTTAGAACCTTACCTTCCTTCCAATGTATTTGACAAAGTGTGTGTGGACACGAAAGCTCATACCCTAAATAAAACTTTGTTGGTCTTAAGGGTGCCCCTGGACTCTAGATTTGTTCTACTGCTTCAGACCAAGACGGCCCACCAGCTGGATCTATCTTCTTGGAAAAGAAAGCAGGTCCTAAGTGACTGCTTCTTTCTCCCATAAAAGCTGCCTTCTGCTGAATTAGACCATTGATTCGTCAAGATCAGTATGGTCTCCTCTGACTGATAGTTGCTCTCATGTAGAGGTCTCATATGTTGACTGTTACCTAATCCTTTTTTAAACTGGAGATGCCTGGGATGTCTTGTGTGCCAAGCAGATGCTGTACCACGGAGCCACAGGCCCTCCCCCTCTATTGTATTTTATCACTGCCTGTTCTGTGGGTCAGAAAACAAAAGGCAAAACTGCACTGATATACATCCACTTAGTGCAATTTATTTTAAAAAGTCCCACACCTTCAAAATGCAAAGAAGGAATCGCAAGAAGAGGAAGTGTTGGATGCAATGTAAATCAGCACACTTACTATTTATATATCCCATTCTTCCTCCAAAGAGGGTGGCATTTGTAGTTCTCTCCTCTTCCATTTTATCCTCATGAAACTTCTGTGAGTATAGATTAGGCTGAGAGTGTGTGACTGGCCTAGAGTTGCCAGCCTCCAGGTGGGGCCTGGAGATCTTCCAGAATTACACGTAATCTCCACACTACATTGACCAATTCCACTGGAGAAAATAGCAGCTTTGGGGAGCAGGCTAGGAGAAATGAAAGTCCTAGAGTGATAAGACATCCCTGCTGAGCTTCCTTTCCTCCTCAAACTCCTCCCCCAAACTCCACCCCCAAATCTCCAGGAACTATCTGACCCACAGTCTGTAACTCTAGACTTAGTGGCCCTAGGTTACCCAGTAACATTCCATGGCAACAGTGAGGATTTGAAACTGGTTCTCCAAAGGCCAACATGCTAACCACTGTACCACAGTGGCCCACGTATATGCCTGATGGCTTAATTAAACCTCCCTATATAAAAATGGAAGCCTTTAGTTGAAGTTTGACATTTTGTGTAGCTGAAATCTTTTCTTAATTGACACAAGATAAAGAGAAATAATCCTTTCTTAATCCGAGAGGAGGTTGCTCTGCAGAGGCTAGTTGAACGAAATTGATTTATATTCATGTCCTTAGCTGAATTGGTGCGACTTTGTGTGTGTGTGTGCAGACAAAAATAGGGAGAAAAACAAGAACATCCTAAACCACAGTGTTGCCTGTCCAGAATTTGCTTAGCTAGTGAGATCTGTTAGGATCACAGCCTGGGATGGTATTATATGTGTGCTAATGAGCCCCCTCATAGTACATGAAACATAATTGAACTTTCTGCTAATTTGAAAGGGTTCTGTTACATGGGCCATTTGTTTGTTGCCTCTCTGTTTAAAAGTCAAGAGGATAGAACACCAAAACAAAACCCAGATAGGTCCTCTCCCAAGGTGTAGTGTGTAGCACTGTGCAGCACTGTGCAGCATTGGCAGTGACAAATTCCCATGAGAACCTGGCAATGTTTCCTGCTGTATATTTCTCCTCTGAACACGATTATAAGGTATGTCATTCACTTTACACCTAGATTTACCTCTGCTGCTCACAAGTAGGATAATTTCTTACTCTCCCTCCATCAGTTACCAAACCTAGGAAAACAGACTCTAAAACACAAACTAGTACAGAGATATTTAGTTTACTATGCAGCCCTGAACAGATTTTGCACCCTTCTGAATCTATTGACTTCAATGATCTTAGAAGGGAATAACTCTGTTTAGGATTGCACTGTTAATAATTCATATCCCACTTGTCTCCCCAATGGGGATGCAAAGTGGCTTACATCTTTCCCCTCTCCTCAATTTTATTATTACAATGACCCTGTGAGGTAGGCTTCAGTGACTGAGTGGGGATTTGAACCTGCGTCTTCCAAGTCAAACCATTGCATCATGCTGGTTGTTATTTGTTCAGCTTATTTCAATATTCATTCATGTTGTTTTTCATTGGAAAATTCATTGGGAAATACATTTCTGGCTGTAGCTTCCTTTGTTTTCCATCCAGTTTGGAGATTATTATGGATTGTACACCTTAGTTTTAAGGGATACATATATCCATTTCAGGTAGGGAATGTGGCTCAGTGGTAGAGCATGCAGAACGTGCCAGATCCAATCCCCGGTATCTCCAGTGAAAAGGATCAGGAAACAGGTGATGTGAAAGACTTCTCCCTAGGGTTGGCACTGGCAGGCCTCTTTCCACAAGCACAGGGAGATTTTTGCGGTGGGGCCTAGGCAGGGTTGCATCTGATGACATCACTTCTGGGTGTCTTTATAGTAGTCCCCCCTCCCAAATCTCAGGTTAAAAACATATAGATTGGGAGATGTCTAGAGAGTAACCCAGAAGTTATGTCACTTCTGGATCAACTATGCTCCCCTCTTTTCAAACCACAAACATCAGCAGAGGTGTGAATATAAGGGTGGTGACGGGATTGTTCATTAGAAGCTGGCAGTTGGTAATCCCACCTCTCCCTGAAACCCTGGTGAGCTGATTAGAGAGTACTGACTTTGGGGTTCCAACTGCTGGAGGAAAGTGAAGTTGGCTGTGGGCAAGGCTAAGATGGGAATGGCTGCTCTACTTCATACTAAAGTTTACCAGCTCCAGGTTGGGAAAGACCTGGGGATTTGGGGAATGGAGCCTGGGAAGGGTGGAGTTTAGGGAAGAGAGTAACTGAACAAGGATGTGATGCCATAGAGCCTACCCTATGAAGCTGCCATATTTTTTCAGGGGAAATGATCTAGTCTGGAGATCAGTTATAATTCCAGGCAAACTCCATGTACCACCTTGAGGTTGGCAACCCTACATACTCCATGTAGACCAGTGATATTTACTCAGAAGAAGAACATTTTTATACTCAGCTTTTCTCTGCCTTAATTAGTCTCAAAGCAGCTTTACAATTGCATTCTCTTCTCCTTCCCACAACAGACACCATGTGAGATGGGGCTGAGAGAGTTCTTTGAGAACTGTGCCTGGCCCAAGGTCACCCATCAGGCTTCATGTGGAGGAGTGGGAATCAAAGAGTCTGTTGCATAAGCACTACACCACATTGGCTCTCTCAGCAGCTGTGGAGCCACCTGTGGCTCTTCTGAGTACTGTCCTCCAATGTGGTGCTTTTCCCGTGTTTCAGGAAAGTGGGTAAAGCCCTCGCCTGGTTGGGCTGTTTGTTGGCAGGTGGTTTCCATCTTGAAACAGCCACTGTTAGAGGAATAGGTCAGCTGTGAACATCCCTGAGGTGCAGGCCTCATGCCTAGGGTTGTCAATCTCCAGGTGTCACCTGGAGATATTCTGTTATTACAATTGATCTCCAGATGACCAAGATCAGTTCCCCTAGAGAAAACAGCTTCTTTGGAGGGTGATTCTATGGCATTATACCCTGCTGAGTTCCCTCCCCTCCCCAGGCTCCCCTCCCAAAATCCCCAGGTATTTCTTAAACCAGAACTGACAATCCTACTCAGGCCAATGAGAAAAGTAAATGTGGTTCTTTTGGGTGATGATATTTACAAAAGTGGCACTCTACAAGTCATGGTGTGTGTACCACTGACACAAGTTTTCTCATGTCTGGGCTGTTTATGGAGCTGGGCCTGAGGGAGATAATTTGCAGAAACAGGCACTTGGAAAGACAGTTTTGGGGGACTTCAGGTTTTTCAGGAAGAGGAAGCTGTTTCTGTGAGCATCTGCTTTGTTCTCAGAGGCTGGGCTCTGTAAACAGCAGTGGGAGCAGTAAGGCCAGAAGATGGAAATAGAGCCAAGTATGCCCTGCAACGAGGAATTGTATGCAATTTCACAAGAAGAATATCTGGAGCCTCATTCTGAAGGCATGTCATGTCTGATAAATGCATGCTAATTAATGTGCATTTACCTCACATAAATCTATTCTTGTTAATGACTGTTAAGTGATCATAATGATTCCAAAATATAAATACCTAATTTAAGATAGCAAGTAAGTAGCTTGTGCAACAGTTACATATCTAAAGATGCTGAACAGACCATGGGCTAAACAGAGTTGATCAAATCTGAAATGAAATCATTTTGTTTTCATTTTTCTCTCTCACTGAACACTGGGCTGTAACTAGCATTGTTCAACCCTGGAGAATTGGGAGATGGAGCCTGGGGAGGGCAGGGTTTGAGGCAGGAAAGGACCTCAGCCAGGATGCAATGCCATAAGAGTCCACCAGGAACCAACTTTAGCCTCTTGCTAGACTGGTCAGTTTGAGAGAAGGCAATGGGCCCAAGGAATGGCATTCCAACCTGGCTCTCCCAGGTCCTAGCCCAGCCCTCTGTTGTGTGAACCCAGAGGCATCAGCACCATTTTTAAAGCCACAGTCAGTACGATCTTGAGGAGGCCCCTTTTGGCCCATAATGACACAGCGGAAACCCAGACATATTTTATTCTTTAAATGTAGTTTATTCGTCACTAGAATGACTTGGAAATCTTCTCTGCGGCTGGCCTGTGCGCACACACAATGTGTGCCTGCCCAGAAGCCACGACGATGCATCCCAAAGGGGCTGCAGAACTGACTTGCTGTTTCAACCATGATGCTGCTCATCTGCTCTGATCCTCTGGGATCTGTATCATGTTCAGCACCAAATGGTGGCAGAGCAGCTGCTTGGCATGCAGAAGGTCCCAGGTTCAATCCTCAGTATCTTCAGTTCAAAGTTCTGGCAGTAGGTGATGGGAAAGACACTCTGCCTGAGACCATGGAGGGTTCCTGTCAGTCTGAGTAGACAATACCGACTCTGATGGACCGATGGTTGGATTCAGTATATGGCAGCTCATGTGTTCAGTCGAGGGCATAGTATCTTCACAGAATCTTGACACTTCCTTTCTCTCCTCAATAGGAGGAATCCCGAAGGCGCTGCACCTCTTGTGCTCTTCAAAGGCCAAATAACTCTGCCACCTTGACACTCTGCCGCCTCAGTAATAAATTGTCTTTGAAGCTGATTTTCTAAATAAATGAATGGTTTTGCAAGAAAAAAAAATACAAATACATTTTAAAAGAACTTTCCCCATATCAGGTGGTGAATGGCCAGGTACTGTGCTGTGGCAATAAAAGGGATTGTGCCGATTTGCTTATGACACTGAGCTGAACACAGTACAAAGGAAAGTACTCACCTCACTGGCTCCAGTGGAAGGGTTCTCTGGCAAAGGGCCACTGCCTGGCGCAGCTACCATGGAGTTCCCATTCCCAGGGGAGGGAGGAGGGAGGGAGTAGGAAGAGGATGGGGTCAGCCACAGGCCCCCCATTCTATCAGTTCCTCTTGGGAAACAATGGAATAGGAGGTCCGTAGCAGGTGTGCCCCTGGTTCCCTTTCCTTCACCACCCCCAATCACTCCCTGTTCCATTCCCTCTACCACCCCAGCAATTGGTTGGGGGGGTGGCGGGAGTGGAATAGGGAACAGTGGGGCCAGTGGAGGGATGGGAAGCAGGAACAGCAGGGACAGTTGGGGGGGTAAGTCAGTAGGTTAGTGGGGGTGGGTTAGTGGGGGTGGAATGGGAAGGGAAGCTGGGAAGGGAAGAGGAGAGGGGATGGTGGAGGTAGAAGAGGAGAGGGAAAGAAGAGTCGTAAGAGTGGTGGGAGAGAAGAAACAAGAACCAGTGTGTGGGGAGGTGGAGCTAATAGGTTAGAAGGCAGAGTGCAGATCACAGGTCAGAAGACAGTCAAAAGTGCTAAGAGAGGAGACAGAGACAGAGTGAGTGGAGGAGGGGGTGCCGGTGAGCTGGGGAGGGGAGGGGAGGGAGGGGAGGGGAGGGAAACCCCAGATCACTGTGTCTTCAGCACACCCTTCGCCGATCTTGCTGTTTCTGGAGCCCTTGAAACAATACAGATAAAACAACAATGATAAAAACCCATTAAAACCCACAATGAACAACTTGGACTGCCAGTCATTCAAAACTAAACCAGTCCAAGGCAGTCTCCAATAAAACTGTCTTCAACAGCCTCCTACCCACCTAGGGTTGCTAGGTCTGGGTTGGAAAATACCTGGAGACTTTGGGGATGGAGCCAAGAGATGCCAGGGTTTGGGGAAGGGAGGGGAGGGGCCTCAGAAGGCTATAGAGTCCACCATTTTCTCCAGGGGAGCTGATCTCTGTCAGCTGGAGCTCAGTTGTAAAAGTGGGAGATCTCCAGGCCCCACCTGGAGGCTGGCAACCCTACACCCATCTCCTGCTTCGCCACCTCCTACCTCCTACCAACCATCCTTCTCCCCACCAACTTCCACTTTAAAACTTGCCATTGGCCCTCTTGATGGCTTACCGTTAACCCAACGGTGGGCCTCTCGGTTGACAGCCTCTGCTTTTGAATCCAACTGCCAAGGCTCAAGCCTCTCTATGCATCTCTATCTTCCGGGAGCTTTGTGATGCTGGCACTGTGACATCAGCATCTGGGTAACAGGGACGGATCTCTGGGCAGCACAGCAGATGGGGGGGGGCAGGAGGACAGGGGTCAGCTTGTGGCTTTCTACCCAAGGAGCATTCTATAGACGAGAAATGATAACCGAGCATAAATGGTTGACATATTAGATTTTTCTCAAGGGGATTGTAAAATTAAATTAAGAGACGATTTGATTTTCCCAATTTCCCCAATTTTTATGCACAATTATTAAGATTTGATAACAGAAGGAGATACTTGCCCATTTTTAATGCACAATTATTAGAAAGGCTTCAAGCAGGCCAATGATTGCATGGTTTTGAACAATCGAAGACTGAATTTGAAACAGAATTATGTACAACTGATGAACATTTTATTGCTAAAATGTATAAACTCTTGCTGAAATTTGAGATAGAGGATGAACTGGAAGAGTGAAAGAATCCATGATAAAATGGGCCCAAAACTTTGGATATATATATACAAATAGAACAATGGGGAAATATGTGGATGCATTGATGCTGAGCTCTACTCTTAAAGAGAATGTTATAAAATGATGTATCGATGGTAAATGACATCAGACAAAACTAGCAAAAATGTATAAGAACCCCAGCAAAGCAAATGTACAAAACCCCCAGCATGCTCCAGAAAACCTCCCTAGAACCACCTCTGTGAATCGGACTTCAATGGCACAAGAAGGCATGTGAGAACTGTTGTGCAGCAGACCATGCTGCTGGAGCAGGCCTTTTTTCTGGGGAGATGGAAACGTAAAATTTCTCTGGAATTTGGACAAAAGGGCTTTGCAGAATACAAAGTGTATTAAAAAGTGGGCTGAATTTGGAAGTTGGCCTTTATGGCACTATGCCCCAAACCCCGCCTTCCTCAGCTTCCACCCCCCAAATCTTCAGGTATTCCCCAACCTGGAGCTGGCAACTCTAAGCCTGGCCCCTGTGTCTGCCTGTGTGATTGTCCTGGGGGCACCCCACTTTGGAGCAGTTGGCATAAGAACAGTGCTTTGTTTGGACCAGGAAACACCATATGTCCCCTCGAAGGGGAGAGTCCCCAGAATGTGTATGATTTAATTAGGAACCAACTTCTGCCTCCTGGCATTACAGTGACTTCATTTCTCCCTGTCTATTGCAATTCACGCCACCAGAGCTGAGGGGTTCTGGCCCATGCTGTGCGCTTCCAGCCATGTGAAGGTCAAGCCGAAACCAGAAAGGCAGCGCTTCTTGAAACCTTTCTAGGCATCCCAAATCCTTTCTCTACGGCCCATGGCAGGCTGCAGTAGGAAGCAGGGGAAAGGAGCCCCTGGGGGCATCAACAGCAGTAGAGGAGACCAGTGGAATCAAGCAGACGTTTGCTAAATGACTGTAGTCGAAGTCGAACCATCAGCTAATCATTAGAGTTGGCACATGAGAGACCTTCTCCCACGGGGCGGCTATTCTGAGTCCTTTAAAAAGAGACATCCTCTAAAAAGAGGGGTATGGCGTGTCTCTGTACCCTATTTGATGGCTTGTAGCATTTAATACTTTCCCATTCCATTCTCACCAGAACCCTGTGAGACTGGAAGAGGCTGAAGTTGGTTCCTTATTCTCACTTCCTTATTCATTCCTTATTCGTTACTTATTCGTGAATAAGGAAGAGCAAATGAGGAACCAACTTCAGCCTCCTCCAAACCAGTATCTTACTCAAATCTCCTTTGAAATATAAGCCTCGGGGAAGCACTCCAAATAGAAACTCGTGGCATCAGAACCAGTGTTTGGACCGGGCATCACTGTATGTCACCTTGCAGGGCACAGTCTCCAGAGTGTGAGGATGTGTTATTTTGGGTGGTCCAGATATTTTTTGGGGGTGCAGCCTGGCCCCAGTGTCTGCTTGTGTGTTTGTCCTGGGGGCAGTGCACTTTGGAGCAACTGGCACTGGAACTGCACTTTGGACCAGCACACAAAATGTGTCCCCTCAAAGGGGAGGGTCTGCTGAAGACGGGGGTGTATGAAATGTGGGGGTTCAAACCTTATTTTGGGTGCAGAGGGCACTTCCTTATTCAAATCTCCTTTGAAACACAGGCCTCGGGGAAGCCCTGCAAATAGAAGCTCGTGGCATCAGAACCGGTGTTTGGACCGCGCATCACTGTATGTCACCTTGCAGGGCACAGTCTCCAGAGATCAGGGATGTGTCCTTTGGGGTGGTCCAAAGTTTATTTTGGGGTTGCAACCAGGCCTCAGTGTATGCTTGTGTGATTGTCCTAGGGGCACCACACTCTGAAGCAGCTGGCACCAGAACTGTGCTTCGGACCAGCACACAGAATACGTCCCCTCGAAGGGGAGAGTCTGTGAACGTGGGGGTATATGATATGTGGTGGTCCAGACCTTATTTTGGGGTTCCGAGCTTTCCAACTCTCCTTAGCATTTCTGAATGACTGCATGAATAAGTAACGAATAAGGAATGAATAAGGAAGTGCGAATAAGGAACCAACTTCAGCCTCCTTGGTATCTCCGCATTCCACCTAGCCTGGCAACCCTACTGGTAACATCCTTGTTATCTATCCCCTAAGAATGAAATTCTCCAGGATTGTACCCCTTGCCTAAGGGGTCAGCCTTTATACATTTGATAAAGATGAGAGAAAGTGTCACATTTTTATATGTATTTAAAATTCTCTTATGGTAGAATAAGCAAAGGGAAGCATTGTTTTCTTCTTCACTGATAATGTGCTTTCAGTTTAAGATTACATAGGGTTGCCAGATCCCCCCTGGCCACTGGTGGGGGACGGGAGGGCAGGGTTGCCAGATCCAGCTAGGGAAACTCCTGGAGATTTGGGGGTGGGGCCTGGGGAGGACAGGGACCTCAGTGGAATACAGTGCCATAGAGTACACCCTCCAAAGCATCCCTTTTCTCCAGGGGAACCGATCTCTGTAGTCTGTAAATCCAGGAGATCCCCAGGTCCAACCTGGGGACTGGCATCCCGCGCAGGATGTAACTCTGCTTAGGAATTCATTGTTTATTTTTTTTTCCAACATGGCTTCCCTGTTTCAGCAAAATAAGGAAGGAAGGTGAGTGGTCCAGCTTCTGCTCTTTTCTCCAGGATCATTTTTCTCCCCAGGGTTCTGTTGGGGCCATCTTCCTACTGAAGTTTCTTCCCAGATATTTTTATATCAAACTGAGCTGGTGGTAGGGTTGCCAAGTGGGAATTACCTTAGAGCAGGGGAGTCCTGCTCCATCCCTGGAGCTTTTGCGCGCGAGCAAAGTGCACGCGCCGCTGCCATGACAGCACCCAGAAGTGACGTAATCGCGTCGGGACGATGGGGGCGGGGCCACCAGGATTCGAGGGGAAAACATAGAGTTTTCCCTCGAATCATAGAGTATCCTGCCCCCAATGTGCCCAGCGTGATGATGTTACCTCTGAGTGACATCATCACACTGGGGACGTTGCTGGAAGGGGGTGGAGTTCCCCCTGGGGCCCAATTTTCTGGGGGCGGGCAACAGGCCTCTCGGGCGGGGGTTTACCCGCCCCCCGGGGGGACTTGGCAAGCCTAACTGGTGGGGTGGGAAGGGCAGTACGAGCATGAGGCAGCAGCTGTTAAGTCAGGCTGTTGACCATGGCATAAGAGGATAGAAAATGGACCAGTATGTAACTTTACTTGTGACCATTGTCAAAGGCTTCTTTTGCTAAGTTGACGCTCGGTTAAATTGAGGGGCCATAACGAATGTTCCTTCTAAGCTGTGGAGTCTTGTGAGCACAAATTCTACTTTGTAAGCTACTGGCACTAAAGTTGTGAGCGAGCAGTTTGGCTACTGCATAAATTAGTATGCTCCAGAGCCATCCTTTCTGAGCTAAGACAAAAATGTGTGAGCAGGAGGCTAAAAAACTGTGAGCTAGCTCACACTGACTCACCTTAGAGGAAATACTGGCCATAACTCAGAAGCAGAACACATGCTTTGCACGTAGATGGGCCCAGGTACAGCCCATGGCAACTCTATTTGAAAAGATCTCATAGAACAGAGCGGGAAAGTGGGAGTGGGTGCTTGTTAGTAAGGACCATGCAGGCCAAAGGGGACCAGTGGTCTGACCTGGTACAAGGCACCATGCAATATATTCCTTTTTTTCTCCTGGATTCTTCTCTGAGTCAACAGTTACTGAATTAGTTGAAATTTAACACTGGGGGATTTTGCAAATAACATTACAAATACTTTTTTCCTCTTTCCTCTTTTGTTTTGAATATGGTTAGTGTGGCATGTAATGCACTTAACATCTGTTTTTTAATTCAAATGATCATCTTTGGAAGTGTGGTTATTTAATTCAAAACCAGCTGGTACATTTCTTCTTCCTGCGAACAGATGCAGTCTTAAAGATGCACATTACTGGCTGCCAGTTTCCATTTTTTGTCATAGTAGTCCTCTGGGGCCTGATCTTGCCTGGACTACTATATGGTTGGCAGAGTACTTTTTAAGAGTGTGAAAATGTTGGCATTTCAGCAGGCAGAATACGGAGTAGTGTGGTGCCACTGACTAGACAGAGGAAATGTTTTAAAAAATGTGATTTATATGTCTTTTGCAAAAGCCACTTTTGCTTACTACTTATTGCTTACAACTTTAACTTGAGCTCCTACCATTTTGCCCTAACTATTCTGAAAATTCCATTCCTCCCTAGACCAATTTTTTCCTTTCTTAGATACATGTTTTTCTGGTCCACCCCACCATCTTCCGAGTCACTGAATAATTCTCCTGCATTTATATTGTTACCTTGAAGGTATTTATAGTGTGTGATCATATCACCTCTGAGTATTCTCCTCCTTTCTGCACTGTATAAATTTAGTTCCTTCGGTCTTGCTTTCTAAGTTTTATTCTGGAGCCACTGCACTCAATCATTTTTAGCTGCCTTTTATTTCTCCCTAGCCCCCTATATCTTTCTCAGTCTGTGGGGATCTGAATTAAGCATGGAAACCCGATCTGGTGAACCACATGCACAGTTGGCTTCCAGCATCAACTGCAAAATGCAGTGACCCACAAATGTAAGCATTGCCCTAACCACAGCTGTGATGGTAGTGCAGGTTCATGGGCAATGTACTGCAGCTGCCATTGTGTTCCATAGGATTTTGCAAGATCAGTGGTAAATTAGCACCATCCTAGTATCCAGTGTTACTTCTGTAAAAACTCTTTGAATGGGAGTTGCCAAATTTCAGTTCCAGTGTTGTGAATGAGCTGGACTCAAAGAATCTGAAGTCTCATGCCACATCAGCCTGCTTTCCAGTCAGATCTTCTGGAGAGGCCCTTAAAAATTTAAGAAGAGTCCTGCTGGATTAATTCATTGGCCCACATAGACCAGCATCCTGTTCCCTACTATGGCTTGCCATTTATGGTGGAAAGTCCACAGCCTCCCCCTGCTGCTACTTTCGGCAATTGACATTCAAAGATACACTGTCCCTGAACATGGAGTCCTATATAGCCATAATGACTAACAATTATTGCTGGACCTATCCTTCATGAATCTACCTTCTCTTGTTACCCCTGCCTTATGAGATGTGGAAACAAAATTGGTGGTGTGGTTTGGATTTCCCACCTGGAAGTTTGTTGGTATCTTTTCTCTATGTGTTTAGGTATCTACTGAAGACTTTTTGTTTTCATTCTGCTTTTCTTAGAGTGTTAAAAACAGATTCAGACCTTGTGCTGCTTTCTGGACTGAGCTCTGTCTCTCTGTCTCTCTCTCTCTCTCTGTCTCTCTCTGTCTCTCTCTCTGTCTCTCTCTCTCTGCCAAGTATTTTTTTAAGATTTAATTTGTTGCTCTACACTCTCTGATTTAACTGCTCCATTTTTAATTTAATGTGTTTGAATGGTTGATTATCTAGTGTGCTAATGGTTTTTGTTCTTGTTTGATGACAGTTGTTTTTAATACGCTTCAAACTGCTTTGAATATTCAGAAAAGTGGGGAGAATATATATTTTTTTAAAAGAGGCAAACATGAAGCAAAATTGGGTGTTGCTTTCTCAGTTGAAACATTAGTGCTATTTAGAGAGAAGGTGAAAGTGTTTGCTAAATTTAGGCCCCGGTCACGCGAAGAATTTGCCACATGGAAGGCACAAATGTCAGGCAGATTTTTGGGGCGCGATCACACCACAACATCTGGGAAGCATAGCACTCCTGTGGCCAACCCGTGGTATCCCACCGAAGATGGGGAGTTAAAAAGTACCACGGAAAGTACACTAGTATCCGGAAAACGCAGGGCAAAGGTGGGCATCTGATCGCGGGAGCGCTAGTATCCCGTGGCATCCAGTGCCCGTCCACATCCCATCACAAACTGGATGTGTTTTGTAAGTCTCCATAGGATGCACACAAACATTGAACTGCACATGCGCACAAACACAATCTGTTGTAGCAACTTGCCATGAAGCGATCCATCATTCCTCGATCGTGTACATGTGGAGACTCTGTTGGAAAACAACAATTGCCCATCTGATCTGGAAGTGGTGGCTTGCGATTGCCGCTTGTGTGATTGCGCTGCTCCACTTCTTTGCCACACTTCAGCATCGCTGTGTGATCGGCAGCTAACAGCCTAAGCGCAGAGACTTGGGGACCATGTGATCAGGCTACCACGCTTTATTTTGCTCCGGGGCGAACAGCCACGCCTCCCCCCCACGTTGTCTGGCCCATGTGACCACAGCCATAGTGATAATTTCCCAAAGGCAGTTTCATGCATCTTTACATTGTCATCAGATTTGACTAAAGGGAAATTTGACCGTAATTTGGTGGTTCCTCCTTAGACAGAAATCCCTGGGGTGGAGCTCATGCACATTCTTAGACACTGTGGCCTATTATGCACTGGTGTTTTGCCTCACATTCACCATGCATGTCTGTCGGGGGGTGGGGGTTGGTCATTCTGCATCACCATCGCTTTCACCGCACATACCCCTTAAGGTTTTTTTCTTACTTTCAGCACTCAGTTCATTTTCCGTTCGCTTTTTACCCAGGTTTTCTGGCAGTGGTTTTGTCTTTCCCCTTGCTTCGCTTCCAAGCCAAAGGTGATTCAAAAGCATACAGATTCCTTCGAATTGCCCCTCCCCTTTTCCAGCCTCTTGGAGGCCACTCCTTCACCCACATTGATGTCATTCCTCCCACTCCTTATGGGTCAGTTTCACACTGGGCATGTTTTTTAAAATATGAGATTCTTCAATCTGTATTTACTCTTGAGTAGCCATCTTAGCAGAATGTTAGTGGCTCTCCCCCTTTATCAGTGTACAAGCTCCACTATTGGTTACCCATTTAATTTTTCTTATACTAGTGGGATGCTGCATGCAAACCAAATAAGGGGGGGGAATCATCACCTCAGAATGAAACATTTTCCCCTTTAATGCATCAGTGGACAAATGTTGGGGGGAATCATTTTGGTAGTCTCTGGAAGCAAGCCGAAGATTAAAATGGTGCCTCGTCGTTTGACATTCAATTTTTTTTAAGCAGCATAAAGTCTAGTGTCATGAGAATCACACTAGACTAGGTTTGCTGGTGGGGGGGGAGAGACAGGAAAGTGTGGTGGGTGTGGTGATACCTTCTCCCTCTTCCCTGGGGCCACCGTCCCACTTCTCCACAGAGCTGGTCTTGTGCTGGCTGGGCTGCTTCATGGTCTCACTGCCCACCTACAAGGAGCTCTTGGAGCTGCAGCCGGTTGTGGTGGCTGAGAGCCTGGCCAAGTTGCGGGTGTTGCTTTTCATAGTGGCCAATAACACAGCAGAGATTCCAAAGAGTAGTTTGATCAATTTTAGGAATATAAGCTTTTCCTAAGCTCCTCTGTGTTTCATTTCATTCAAGGAACTGAACCATGAGGATTTAATTGGAAGGTGCTTGCTTGATGCTACTGCGCAGCTGCAATAGGGCAATTTTTAAAAAACTTAGGATGCCACCCCCCATAACAAGTGTTGTTCCCACCCCAGTTAAGAAAAACTGCAGAATAAATACATCGGCGAAAACAGAATGGCACGTATGGCAGGAACACAAATCTGAACTCAAACTTAAAGGCTTGACTGCTGGAATTCTCCGCAGTAAGCTGTGCATGCATAATAGGCCTGTGACTGGTATCCCCTATGTTATCAGTTCTCCATTAGTTTCTTAGATACGATTATTTAGACTTTTTCTTTCTTTCTTCATGCTACACTGTTCCCAGCAATGCACTGATGTCACTTCAGGGTGTTTCTTCCTCTTTTCCTGTCTTATCATGGTTCATTGCTGCTTCCTCTTTCAGGGATGTTCTTTAGTTTTAATTGTTTCCTCAATTTGTTTGTTCTCTTTCTCCTTTTGGATTTAAGGAGAACCTTAAAAAGCAGAGGGAAATTCCACTGGATAAAGAACACATGCCCTAACCTGGATGGCCTAGGGTAGCCCAATTTCATCAGATCTCGGAAGCTAAGCAGGGTCAGCCCTGGTTAGTATTTGGATGAGAGATCACCAAGGAAAGCCAAGGGTGCTACGCAGAGGCAGGCAATTGGCAAGCCGCCCCTGAACATCTCTTGCTTTGCAAACCAAACGGGGTTTCCATAAGTCAGCTGTGACTTCACAACACTTTTCACCACCAATGAATACATGATAAGAACCTTAAAATGTATCCTGAGGTGAAAGCAAAGATCTGTGGATAGTGTGTCCACAGTTGTTTTTTTTAAAAGCACAAGAAACCTAAAAAACAAGCAGAGCCCCAGAGCAGGGAGAATGTGTGAAGTGGCTTGACAAGATTACCATTTGAAAGGTACAAACATGGATTCTATTAAGTTTCAGCTACCATTTAAAAATCTATACTGCTTTATAGATTCATCACAGTGTATGCTAAAGTATACATTTTTCGGTTGAATTGTGTTGAGTCACCGTCCATCCAGTCTGCTGTTAGTGAAAACCTCAGCACCATGTTGTTTTAAATACCATTTCTTCTTGTTGAGTGCTCCTATTTCTTCAGCCGTCTGTGTTATTAAATGATAAGGTTGGGTTGGAAGGAGGCTGCTTTGTGGAAACAATCAGTGCTTTGACATGCTAGATTGGTAGGGTGGCTGCCTTTATAGGAACTTGGTATCTGGCAGGGAATCATACGCTAGGATTCTATCTAGGGATTTCACAGCACTCTGTAGGATGATGAGGCATGACCTCTTTCTTCACTAGCATATACACACACTCACATTTGCTAGGGATATCAGACTATCGTGTCTGGGCTGAGAGATCACTGAAGATTTGTGCCTTCTGATGACAGCATTCATACCAAGCCCCTTTCCATTATTTGTAGATTCTCCTTTGTTGGGGCACAGTAGTTAAACAGTAGTTTCCCTCTGTCAGTTTTGAAATGGGTCAGGTCATATACTTATTCGGTCTGCCCTCATCTGTCAGCCAGCTCCCTAATTCTGTACCCCTCTGTGCCTCCTCATCAAATACACTCTACTCAAACTTTGCTTAACAGTCTTTATTATTTTTTTTAACCTCTCTAATGGAAACAGGCAAAAAGCAAAACTTAGAGATATGTGATACGTAGCAGCTCTACAGAAGAATCAAAGGACAGCTGTGAATCGTGATTGTTTCTGGGATAATGTAAGGCTTCTGGGAGGAATTTGAGAGGCTATGTATTATTGCCTGAGGGTAAAAAGGGAAAGTGAACCTGTAGTGATATCCTTCATTTCCTGTGTGGGGTATGAATTTCTACTTGTTGCCAAGTCTGCCATGAGAAATTCCTGGGCCATCGTACCCCACTGAAGTCCTCCCAAAACCCTCCTCAGTCTCCAACCCCAAAATCTTCAGGTATTTCCCAACCTGGAGCTGGCAACCCTAATATTGGAATGACCTCCCCTCTGGTATTCATCTGGTACCTGATCTAATCAGTTTCAAGTGTCACAGTGGAGCAGTTTGATGGATTTTTGTGCTCCTCATGACATTTTTAAATTTCCCCTGTGTGGATAAGGGCTCTTTTTTTTTTAGTTGTTAACTTGCTGCTGTGTTTATCAGTTGCTTTATTTTTAAATTATCACATCTATTATTGTTCTGTACTGTAATTTTATTGTTGGGCTTTGTATTTGCCTTCCCTGACAGCTGAGGGTTCATCATTAAAAAATCCCTTACATTAATTAACTGCTAAATCTATAATAGCATATGTACTGTGGTTTAGATTATCAACGAGATCTGAGCTTTTGGGTTCATCATCCAGCCAAAGCTAACATTGCAGTCCTAAGTAGAGATAACACTGTTGTGAGTCTGTTGAAGTCAGTGGGTTTAGAAGGGCATAACTCTTTGTAGGATTGCACTGTAGGCATCTGAAATCCGGTTGATTTAAACTGAAGAGATTTAAACACATGCTTAATTTTCTTTTCGGAATTGATTGAGATTGAGGCTGCTTAACTTAAAAAACAACAACAATGAAATCTGAATTTATATTAACTTTGGGAGATGTCTGATCCCCTCCCCACTTGGAATTCTGAATAGTTAAACTTTCTGGTGAGATTTCATTTCAGCAATAGTTGCAGGAAGGTGTGATGGAGTTCAGTTTTCACTGTAATAATAATTTGGTTTTCTGTGGCTTTTTGCTGGGAGAGTACACATAACTTGGTGGAGCAACTGTATTGACACCTACAAAAATGTACTGCGTGTGAAACAGTCACTCTTTTCTCACTTGTCACTTAATCTCTTTTAAGAGGTGCTTTGAACTTTGGTGTGTGAGCTGCAGTGACTGAGCTCCCTGAGTAAACACAGGCTTTTGATTTACCATTTCAGGGTGCTAGTGACAACAAAAGAGTCTGGCAGGTTCTGAGGTCATTTATGTACCCCTCTGCTGCTTTAGGTCAGAAGAAGACTTTTGAACAAAGTCAATACAACCACTGTATTCGCTGATAAGTGTCATTCAGTGCTTTTCAGCAAGTCATTCATTTTTAATGTGTTTCCTGTCACATTAACATTTTGCACAATGCTTCATAACTATAGTACTGGAGTAGTAAGGTCCCTGCAATGACAAAACCTTGAGAAATCACAGCTCCTTTTGTCCAGACCTTTAAGTGGCACTGTGTTTATCAGAATGGCCACTGGAACAGGTTGCAGAGAAATTTCATTGGAATCACTTTTTGCATTGAAAATATGCTTGCAGTGTCCATCATGCTCTCCCCCAGGGCCCCCCCCCCCACAAAAGCTCCCATGATCAGCAGGTGCAAGGCTGTCAACCCTAAAGCCGAGATAGAATGTGCCAAGAAGGGAAGAGGGCTCAGTCAAAGTGGCTTGGCTACGGCTGCCTAGTGAGTTCATGGCAGATTTGATCCAGCAGCGCTTGAAGTTTTCTGCTGCTGAAATTCTCGTATTTGCTGGTCCATATAAAAGTAAAAAAAACCCAAGTCTGCAGAGAACAAGTTTGTCTCTTCAGGTCCCCACCACTGCCGTAGTTATATGCTGTGTATCAGCTAACCCCATTCAACAGAATTTAGCAGAATTCAAAATTCATTTATGTCTTTGAATTTGAAGTATCTGTGAAATTTCCCTAATTATGAGAAAGTGGCAGAAATCAGGCCCAATATGTTCTGTGGTTTGGATTGGATCCTACCAGCTTTTTCACTCTATCTCATGCAATCCCTTTCTTATTACAGACCCTATCCCACATGCTTTTTGTCCTTGCATACTCCATGATCTCCAGGATACCCTTTTTGGGGGTCAAAGGAAACTTCCATCTTCCTTTTTCAACAGACAACACACTAGTTGGATCCAACCCTGTGACTGGAACTGCACATGGATTCAATATCATCTATATATCTTTCTCAAGTGTGTTTAGACATACAGATAACTAAATCCATGGATTGGTCCACACTGAGAAAAAGAAGATTTTTCTCCAAACTTGGGGAGATCTCCAGGTTTGCAGAAAAATCTAAAAGCATTAAAAAATACATTAAAGTCCTTGCGAGTTTGCACATGTTTATTCAGACTTTTGGCCAAATTTTTTTACTGTGCTGTCCTATACATTGGCCCTGTCACAGCTCAGGTGGGGTGTCACCCGACGCTGCCACCACTCTGGTTCCAGGCTCCTCTGAGAAGGCCCAGAGCACCCTCCCAGGCCTTTAGACCTCCCTTTTAGCCAAAATGAGCGGGAGGACCAGGCAGAGTGAACAATGAAAATAGTTTATTTTATAGGAGGTCAAACAAACAAGGTGCAGAATAATAACAGTAAGTGGGTGAAAAGAAAAGAATAAAATGCCCTAACGTGTCTAAATATATACTGTCCCTAGCTCACTATCTCAAGTGGCCTTAGACTACTCACCCTTCCCTCAGGATGAGGGTTTCTTCCCCACAGCAGCCTCCCTTCTGGCCCTGTTCCCTGGGAAGAGGAACAGCTTTTCCTCTTGCACCAGTTCTTTTATTCCCCCAGCCCTCTTCTTCCCTGTTGGTCAAAATCGGTGCCAAAACTTCCCATTGCCTTCTGGGTTTTGCAGACCCAGCCTCCCCTACTGCTAGTCAGGCTCCCTGGGCCTAGTAGGCCTCTGGTGGCACAGCCCAGATCATGGCAGGCCCAATCTGCATTTGCTATGTAAAGCTGTTCCATGCTCCTGTGGCACCAGCTTCCCATTTGGCTCAATATAAAGCTCACCTCTGTCTGCATCAGGATGCAAGTTGTGTAGGGAGAGTGTGCGAGAGAGGGGGAGGAGCGGCCTCCCAGGGGTGCTGGCTGGCCGGGCACTGTGCTGCACTGAGGAAACGGCACCTGCGACCCCCCTCAGAAATTAAAAGGGAGTGACCTGGCAGAAGGGGAGGTGGGGGGCAGGAAAGATGGAGCAAGCTGGGTAAAAAACACAAAACACCCAGCAGTTGCCAGGCAGGACATTCTGGAGGCTGTCCGCGGAAATAACAAATAGTTCAGAGGTGGGCGTGCTTCCACCCCACCCCCCCATATGATCACAGAAAAATGTTCCCTGGCTACTTTTAAATGCAGATGACTGGATTTTCAGCTAACCTGTTTCCATTGTGACAATTTGCATGTCTCCTTAGAAAAGATGGAGGGGGGGAGAATTCAGCTCCAGTTGTCTGCTTTTTGCTCACAGCAGCTCAACGGTGGGGAGAAGCTGTTGTACCATCTTAAAGCCAGATTCAGATAAGATGGTTAGACACCGTAGTGACCCTGGAGTCACCACTAAATGGCTATAAAATGATGCAGACAGCCGATGATGAGATGATACAATAGAAGAGTGGATGTGGCATGAAATGTAGACAGAAATTTGTGAGACGATGTGAGATCATTTATACAATGATGAGAAATACCAATACAGATTGGACTTCAGTAGACCTAAAGTAGAATAGTTCTAGATAGTATTACACTGTCAGACTTCTATGGATGGGGGAGAATAATATGATCCACTGGGAGGCAATGTATACCCAGGTCTGTACTTGCAAAAAAGATTAACCAAGGAAATAGAAGTAATTAACTAAAAGGACTAGGACTTCAGAGAGATAAAAATGGCTTATTTTGTAGAAACAGTAATTAATGTGCAGGACAAATGAATTAAGGCAGAAGAATAGAAATTGCAAGGAAGATTACCTTGAAAAAAACCCTAAACTTGGAATGTTACAAACGGGGGAGGGAATTATTAGCGAAGGGATTAAACATAAAATGTCAAGTATCATGCTGCTATTTTATAAATCATTGATATAGCTACATTTAGAATACTGTTGGAATAAGATTGAGACAAGTACCATGCCTACATGAATAACCTCTGATCTGGAGTCTGCTAGGTCAAATCTGCCATGAACTCACTAGGTAGCCCTAGCCAAACTGCTTAGACTGAGTGCTCTTCTCTCTCTGCATATTCTGTCATGGCTTTCGGCTTGTCAGATGATCTTGGGAGCCTTTTGTGAAGGACATTAGGGAGAGGGGGAGCATGATGAATACTGTAATATCACTTCTGTGAAATCACCAAAGCCCCAGCAATGCCTTTAGAATTTCCCTGATATTTATGGTAAGAACCACTGAGATAAGGGGAAATTCCTAGAACTTATGGATACTGTGACATCTCTTCTGAGATCACTGAGAAATGTTGTCACAGCATCTACAACACACACCCCCCTTTTATTCTCCTGTTGCTCAGTTGATTGAGTGGAAGTGATTGAAGGTGGGGATGGGAGTTTGCCCACTGCGGGTGGTCAAGGGTTAACCTAATTGCCTTATGTATTTCATTTGTATCCTGTGTTTCTTCTCAGTGGGGACCCAAAATGGCTTACATCATTCTTGTATCCTCAATTTTATCCTCACAACAACCTTTGAGGTAGCCTAAACTGAGAGTCTGTGACTCGCCCAAGGTCACCCAGCAAGCCTCCATGGCAGAGTGGGGATTTGAAACTGAGTCTTCCAGATCCCAGTCCAATACTCTAACCACTATACCACACTGGCTCTTACAGGACTGTTGTAAGGACTGCAGCAAGATTCTGTGTATTAAGTGATTTGAACAGTGAAAGGGCTATATAAATGCTCAATACACATTTGTCTGTCTGTCCATTTATTGTGTCTCTGTGTGTGGGAATGTTATTTAGAGTATGTTTCTAGTTGCCCTATGTTAAGAGGGCTATTGTGGAGCTGAAAATGGTACAGAAAACTAAAATGATCAAAAGGAAAAGTTAAAGTGGGGGGCAGTAGAAAGTGCCATCAACTCACAGCCAACGGGTTTTCAAGACAAGAGACATCCAGAGGCGGTTTGGGATTGCTTGGCTCTGCCTGCCAATCCTCGACTTCCTTGGTGGTCTCCCTTCGGAATATTGACCAGGGCCAGCCCTACTTAGCAGCCAAAATCTGATGAAATCAGGCTAGCTGAGACATCTAGGCCATGACAAAATGAAAGTATTGGGCAGGGGTCTTTTCGTAGAAAAAGAGCTGCAGGAGCTCATTAGCATATGGTATGCTAATGAGCTATTAGGCTATTAGCATATGCCACACCCCTTGACATCACCGGAAGTGATGTCAGAAGGGGAAGCAAAAGGGGGGGAGGCATCTTCAAAATCCTCCCTTTCCCTTCCCCAGCTGGCCTGGGTGGGGGAGCTAAGAGAGAAGGGGTTTAAAGTTTAAACCCCTTCTCACTAGAGTTGGGCCACAGAAGGAGGAAAGAGGGAAGGAAAGAGAGAGAGTAGAGAGAAGGAAAGAAGGAAGGAAAGAGAGAGAAAGAAAGAGAAGGAAAGAAGGAGGGAAAGAAAGAGGGAAGAAGGAGGGAAACAGGGAAAGGAGGAAAAAGAGAAGAGAAGAAGGTGGGAAAGAAAGAAAGAGAGAAGGGAAGAAGGAGAGAATGAAAGAAATTCGGCAGCAATTTGGCCCCATTATATCCTATGGGCCTTTGAAGTCAATGGTGAAAACATAGGGTATACTTTTTCCCCATGGTGCTGTTAGTAGCTCTGGGGGGGAGGGGGTTTGAGGGAGAGGCTCCAAACTTTCAGGGTAGCTTCTGGAGCCTCTCCCCACATACACCCCATGTCTCAAAGCAATTGGACCAATGGACCTCATTCTATGGGCACCCAAACAGGTTACCCCCATTACCTCCATTGTTTCCAATGGGGAAACCGAGCCAGCAGCACTTAAGGCAGGCAAGCAGGCAGCACCAGCACTGCAGTCAGACTCTCCCAGAGAATCTCAGGGAAAGTGAACTGTCTTGGGAGGTGCTTGTTTGCCACGAGAACAAGTGGCACACTCCAGAACAAGTGGCACTGTGGCAGTGCAAGCATGCCATAGTGCCACACAGAAACCCCAAAAGACCAAAAGGAACAACATTTATACATGTATAAATTGATGGTGCAACCTCATTGGACCACTCCCACCACACACACCTCAAAAAGAATATTTATAGCACTGGGGAAAATGCTGAAAAGGGCAACTGCAATAATAAGAGGAGGACACTTTCCCTATGAAGAAAGGTTAACACATTTGGGGATCTTAGCTTTGAGAAACAATGACTGAGGGGTGACATGATAAGAGATTTACAAGACTATGCATGGAATAGAGCAGGTAGAGAAAGAAGTACTTTTCACCCTTTCTCACAAGACAAGAACTTGTGGGCACTCAATGAAATTGCTGAGCAGTCAGGTTAGAAGTTAGAAAAGATAAAAGGTTTTTTGGTTCTTACAGGTTTACAACTTTATACATGTCCAATTGCTTTGAGACGTGGGGGTGTATGTGGGGAGAGGCTCCAAAAGCTACCCTGAAAGTCTGGAGCCTCTACCTCAAACCCCCTCCCCCCCAGAGCTACTAACAGCACCCTGGGGAAAAAAGTAACTTTTTCCCACCATCGAGAACAATGGAAGGAATGGGGGCAACCTGTTTGGGGGCCCATAGAATTGGACCCCCTGGTCCAATGTTCTTGAAACGTGGTGGGTATCTTGAGGAGAGGCTCCATCAGCTACCCTGTGAGTTTGGAGCCTCTCCCTCAAACCCCCTCCCCTCCAGCCCCCAGAATATACCCTATGTTTTCGCCATTGACTTCAATGGCCCATAGGATATAATGGAGCTGAAATTGACATTCGGCTGCCTGAAAGACCTCCCTGGACGCCGGCTGGGGGCGGGGCTTGGCTCCTGAGCTGCCGGCTTTGGTGCACTCCCCCCAAAAAAAGACCCTTGTATTGGGGGGTAATTAGTTAATTTTTTAAAAAAAGATGACTAGGGAAGGAGAATAAGTGACATTTAGAAAATTACAACTGGAAAGAAGAGTGTCCTCTGTGCCATGCTATACTAGAACAGAATAAACATTGTAGTCATATTGTTGATCTTTTATTGTTGCTCTTTTTTCTGTTTTCATTTGTCAGATGAGGGAGTTGAGATACAAGTTGCTCCAAATTAATACAGAAGATAACATTTCCAATATGCTACAGTGGATTCATTAATATAAACTCAGCATAAAGAAGGGATTCAAATGCTGTTACTAAAACTCCAGCCTTTTGAAATTCCTTATTTATTTCTTAATATTTCCTGAGGTAATTTTCTAAGGAAACAGCAGCTTTTTGTGTGGCAATGATTTCCAGTCATTTGCATGCCCTTTATCACTGCCTAACCTTCAAAGGCCTTCGGGTATTAAAACATTATGTTCTCAGTTATGAAGGATGCATAATATCAATCCTGAAATCTACTTTTCTCATCATAGTGTTGTTTTGGTGGCACTGTTGTGGAGTCTGAAGGACATAGTTTCATTTAGTGCATCTATTGCTGTACTCTAGCAGGTGACAGGTGTTCTGATAGTAGGTTTCAGTTGCAATCAATAGCAGCATACCATCTACACATAATCTGTAATGAGTCACTAGAGTTCTAGACTGTTTTGGTTCAGAGCTCAGGTGTTCCCCATTACAAAAGTTTGCTACATGATCTTGGAGTCCATTTTACCAACCTCCTAAGGATCCTTTTGTTAGGGAAAGGAGGGGGCTTCCTCTTTCATCAAGGAAAATATCCTGAACTGAATATGACCATTCCCTAAAAAATTTCCTCGCTCCTCACTTCATAAATTCAGGATAAGTAACCTTCCTGTTTTGCCTGAGAAAGGTACACTTCTCAGCTACTTGCTCTGGGTAGGATATTTGCAGCACTGTGAGAATGAAGCAGGAAATGATTTGCCTGAATTCCCAGAACTGGTTAAAATCTACCTCATTTGTGAGGAATGCGAGACGTCCCATTTAGGATTTGCCCTTGCATGCTGACTTCATTATGTGTGTTGGCTTTCTGGATCAGCCCGCCTCTCAGAACTTAATGCATCTGTGAGATTTAAGGGAGAGGGCTGGAGGAGGAGCGGATGAGGATGTGCTAATAAGAAGACTTTTATGAAAAAGAATAACGTGTGGTGCAGGAAAGATGGAAGCATTTTATTTCACTTAAACCTTTTAATGAAGATCCCGTGTTAAGCCTCAGGCACTATGAGAATCACTTAACTTCATTCCTTGTTTTGTGGATGTTCCTCACTTTGTCATGATTAATGCGGGAAAGGACAGGTTTGGGGAAGAAAGTTGAAATTTAACAAGCCAAGTGTTATAGTGGACCAGGCTTCCTTCTTTTTGACAGTCCATAACACTATTTGACAAAGTACTGTTACTGAACAAAGTTTGAGTCCAGTGGCACCTTTTAAGACCAACAAAGTTTAATTCTGGGTACAAGCTTTCATGTGCACATCTGATAAAGTGTGCATGCACACGAAAGCTTATACCCAGAATTAAACTTCATTAGTCTTAGAGGTGCCACTGGACTCAAACTTTATTCAGTAACAGTACTTTGTCAAATACGGCTACCCACCTGAATCTACTGTTATTGAAGAAGTGGTGGGACTTACAGTGGCATTTATCTAGGTGGCTTTTAGTATTCCTGCCACTAGTTAACATTTATTTCACACCAGATATTTTATTAAATTGTGGAAAAGAAGTGATAATAACCCCAGCCACTTCTGTAGCATAGAACATAAGAACATAAGAGCATAAGAAGAGCCTTGGTGAAGCAGACCGGAGGTCTATCTAGTCTAACATTCTGTTTCACACAATGGCCAACCAGTTGGAGGCAGTGTTCCCTCTAAGCTGAGTTAGTGTGAGCTAGCTCACAATTTTCCAGCCTCTGGCTCACACATTTTTGTCTTAGCTCAGGAACGATGGCTCCAGAGCAAACAAATTTATGCAGTAGCCAAATCGCTCGCTAACAACTTTCATGCCAGTAGTTCACAAAGTAGAATTTTTGCTCACAAGACTCCACAGCTTAGAGGGAGCATTGGTTGGAGGGCCAATAAACATGGCAAATAGGATAAGGGCTAACCTGAAAGTCCAACAAACAGGGCAGAGAGGACAAGGCCTTCCCCTGATGTCACCTCCCAGCACTGGTATCCAGAGGTTTGCTGCCTCTGAATATGGAGATTTCCTTTACTCACCATGGCTAATAGACATTAATGACTTTTCCATGAATTTATCTGATTCCCTTGTAAATCCATCTCTCCTTGTGGCCATCACTGTAGGCTTTAGCAGTGAATTCCACATTTTAATCAGGCATGGAGTAAAGAAATATTTCCTTTTGTCTTTCCTTAATGTATTGCCCATCAACTTCACTGGGTGCCCCTGACTTCTGATATTATGGGAAAAGGTGAAATAGCTCTCTCTATCCACTTTCTTCATCCTATGCATAATTTTATAAGCCTCTATCATGTCCTCATAGGGGAGCCAACTCCAAATTGGGAAATTTCTGGAGATTTGGGTGCAGTTCCTGAGGAACATGGGCTTTAGGGAAGGGAGGGAGCTCAGTGGGATATGAAGCTATCCAATGCTCTCCAATGCTACCATTTCCTCCAGGGCAACTAATCTCTGTGGCCTGAAGATCAGTTGTAAATCCAGGAGAATTCAAGGCCCTACCTGGACTACCCTACGTCCCTCTCCATCATCTTTTCTTTTCTTTTCTGAACAGAATAGTCCCAGACTCTTCAGCCTTTCCTCATTTATTATCAGGAGCAAGGTGGAGCACACATATTACTCCAGTTTTTTGGTCATTCCATTGGCTGTCCATCAGTTACCAGGCTCAATCCGAGATAATAGCCATCACATACAAGACTCTTCATAGCATGTATCCATCATATATCTCCCCCAATTCTCCACCATGACAACTTTGGCCTTCTGCTGATGCTACCCTCAAATGGGCAAAACCAACATGCCTGTACACGTTCATTCTCTGTTGTGCCCCCCACTTTATGGAACAGCCTGCCTGATGAGGTAAGGAAGGCACCTCACTCTCCTAGCTTTCCACAAACTCTGCAAAACTGAATTGTTAATGACAGCATTTTTACACAGATAAAAGGTCTTTGAGAGAAGATGGCATGGTATAGCCCGGTCTCATCAGATCTCGGAAGTTAAGCAGGGCTGGTGCTTGGAATGAAAACCAAAGGAAGGCAATGGCAAACCACCACTTATTCTCACTTGCCTTGAAAGCCATAAGTTGGTTGTGACTTGACAGCACTTTAGACACTCAATAGGTCTTTACTGTAATGAAATATTTCACAAACATGCTTTGGTAAAGCGATAGGAATTCTGGACTACACTATTTTGTATAGTCGCTGTAAGTATGATTCTACTGTGCACTTGCTGCATTGTTTAACATGTCGTGTTAATGCTCATGTTTTATTTCAGCTTGTTTTCGAACTCTTCATTTTTGTATTTCTGCAATCCAAATCCAACTGCATTGTTTATTGGATAGTCCCATAACTGTTGATTTAATTGTCTCATGCTGCGCGATCCACCTTAAGTCCCAGTAAGAAAGGTGGACTATAAATTATGTAAATGAATAAATAAAAATAAATAGGAAAGGTTCTCCATCCCCTTAATTCTCTTGACTGCCCTCATCTGTACTTTTTTCCAGTTCTGCAATATCTTCCTTTTTTTTGGATGACCTTTTAATTCCACAAAAATTGAAAATTCTTGCTTCCTGTTGACCTTTTACCAATCTTCTCCTTTTCTTGTAGCAGTAATCTGTACGTTATTAATAAAACCTTTAGGATATGCAAATAGCCTAGGGCCATGATCAGAATGCTGTTTAACTTGACTGTCCTGCACACAATTGTACCCAGTGTTTGCAGTGGGACTTAAAGAACTATAGGTGGGTACAGGATCATAAAAGGCATCAATAAATCATTTTACCAGATGTGGGAGAAATCAGTCTGTCAGATTGACACGATCCCTCACACAATCCCTCACACAATTAGGAATGTTAGCCCTCCATCAGGGTTTGAGCAGAATGAGAAACACACTGACCCAAATATTATTTAATGGCAAGTACTCAGTGTTTCACTAACACAAGGATGAAAAGCTAATTTGGGTTCAAGGAAAGAAAGGCCAGATGAAATCATTGACTCTTCTGCATAGCTCTGCAATTATGGCAGACATTATTGCTATTTGCCACCCCTTGGAAGGCGATTAAAATGACTGTTATCTTTTCCAGCCTCCTCCTTCGACAGCTCTCTCAGGGTTCCTGCTTCCTGTTTGTCTGCTGAAGGGTTGCTCTGGATCTGTTTTGCTGGGAGAAGAGCAAGGCTCAGCATAATTGGGACATTTCCCTGTCACACTGCTTTGCTTCTGAATCTCATTACTCTCTGTGGGTTGCAGTGAGTTCAATCATATGCAGTCAAATGGCTGAGCAGATCAAACAAAGGGTGTGCTACAGCTATGCACCTGATGCTGATGCAGTTTGGGCTTGGGAAGAGAAGTAATGGCAGGGTGGTTTGGGGTGAAGTGCCTCTTGCAGGGTTAGCAGCCCTTGGTCAACATGAGTTAAGCTACTGGCACCTGTTTGGGTATGTCCTGCAGAGAGGCCCACTGAGTAGTCTTATGGTTCATTATTTCTTCCGTGCCTGATGCAAAACACAGCATGGCTTTCACAGATTGATGTGTTGTCACAGTAAGGGTATTTCTGCCCCAGCTACCACTTGTGTTGCAATCCTTAACATTTTGCTTTGTTTGCCTCTCACAGTCAGTGTCTGCTGCTCTTCTTACATTGCAAAGATCCACTGTAGATGTTCTTTTGCTGCACCTGCTTTGAGCATGATACAGCATGTACATCCTAATCACTTGGATGGGGCATATGAACAAGGGAGGGGGCCACAGAGAACTTTCCTATAGGATGCAAATTGCCAATGTTGTAGAAACAAACAACAAAGAAAGATAAGCAAACATGAAAGGGGGTGACCAACTGGAGAAACTGTTTTGTACAAGTTCCATTGAGATGAATGGGAGGAGAGCAAGAACTCTGGTTCTGCTATAGCACTTTGACCCGAGCTGCTTCATCTGTCAAAAACAATTCTTTCCCTGAAACTGTTAAAAATAGAACAATCTTTCTCTGGTAGCCCTTGGATATCTTCTTGCAGTACACAGGTTATTGAATTACACGAACAGGGAAGGAAGAGAGAGAGAGAGAAATACATTGCACTGTCAGTTTTTCAGGTTTATCCTTTCGTCCATAAGTACTAGCTATATTAAAAAATAAGAGAAAGCTGTGAAAGTTTCTTTCCACTGAAGCAAGACTAGCACTATTGTTAAAGCATACTAACGTGTCCTTTCCTTACTGTGATGATATGTAAGTGAAATCTTGCATTTCAGGGCCTTGATTCAAATTAATATCCTCTTAATTCATGGCGTATTTGGTATGTTGTTCCTGTCAGTAATGTTATGGAAGAACCATTTGACCTGTTCCAGATGCTGGATTAAACCAATACAATAGAAGTTCTTCTCAGACGTTACCTTAGGGGGTATCCTACCACAGGCTTTGACCATTTTTCGTTTTCTCTAGAAGCCAGCTCCAAAATTTAGGAGTCAGACTCATATTTCAGCATTCAGGTTTATATATGATCATATTTTCTGTTGCTGCCACAAAATATACTATTCACGAAAATGAAAATTCTAGTTGCCATGATGACCTGGCACCTGGGATTCATCAAGCCCAGTTCTACTGCATGTACCAGGGGGTTCGCTAGCTGTGATCCTCCCAATATGTGTGGTCCCCATTTTGACTCAATAGGGAGCACCTATTTCCAGCTCCAATACATACCACATCGGGCACCCATGGGCAAAACAGTACCCACTAACACCTTTCCTGGAGCCAGCCAAGTGTTTTTACAAAGTGGCGGGCACGTGAGACTTGCACTCAGTAGGGCTTCAGATTGGCTGTTGGGGATCTGATTGGCTCTGTGGATTTTTTTAAAATTGCTTTGGCAGCAGCTGCCACCACAACATGTGAATCTTCACTGCATGACTGAAGGTAAGCTGTTTGGATGCCCTAAAATATTTCCCAAGAATATGTTCAGTTTAAAAGGCATCCTAGTAAGCAGCACTTTTCCATGCAATGCTGAAGAGTTACTATTAGAGTTATGTATAACCTCATTCCCTGACATTTTGTGCCACCTCCTTTGGCAACCATTTTGTGATTGCGCTCACCACCCTATATCAGGATTCCAGAGGTCCTTACAAGCTGAAAAGGTTAGGGACCTTTTCACTACACACAACTTTGATTTTTGCAGGCTTGCATACAGGGCTTTTTGAGGGCTTGCGTTATAGAAGCTGGCAAATATCTATGATGCCGTACTGAGACAAGATGTCAACCACTCGTCTTGGGGACAGTGTGGGGGACAGTGCATGCTCCCATTATATGCGAGTAAATCCTCACAGATGTAATGGCTGACAACGATGACGGTATGATAATTAGCAGAGATTAAAACAAACAAGTAAACAGAGAAATGACAATATGGCTGAACGTGGCTTGGAAGGAACATAATATTTAAAAGTCACATGGTTAAGAAAATATGCTTTTCCGGTAATAAACTGACCAGTTGATTTTTTTTAGTTATTTAATTTTTTCTTTGTTTTTAACTGAGAGAAACCCCACTGTTTTTTTAAAAAAATATTTTATTGAGGTCCCTGACTTTTCCCTCAAGATGTTTGTCTCATAGGATGTTATATCTTCAGTACAGTTTCTTCAATAAAAGAATAATGTTGTTTGGAAACAAATCTGAAATCGCTATTTGCAATGCACCAGATTAGAAGAGAGGCTACGAAGTGCATCTGTTTTTCTAGCTTCAGGCATGTCCCTCGGCCAGTGGTCAGCAGCTGATTTAGGATGCTTGGTTGTTGTTGCTGTTTGTTGTGTCTTTATTATTCACATTGTAGCATTGCCTAATGGATTTTTTTTAAGGAAGACATCTCCTGATGTTCTAAGCAGAAGGGAAAAGAGAAACCATAAAAGATAACTGTATATCTCTAATCCTGCAAGGCATAGATGTATGGCCACTTGCTTTAATGGGTTAATTAGATTCCCCACTTCCCCACATCTTAGCTCAAAGGCTCAAGGCATCTATAAATAAATGCACACTTATTAATTTCTCTTCACAACACGCTTGTGAAGTAAAGTAGATGAACAGCAACTTGCCTAGGGCTACCAAGTGAGCACTGCAGTTAAACACTTGGAACCATCAGAGCATTTCCAGATGAAAAGAGCACCGCCCCCAGATGCTCATCTGCCCCTCCCTCCCAGTGCAGCACAGAATGCACTTTGCTTTTCAGGAGAGAGATGAAAAAGTCAAACTCTGCAGGTAGAAATCCTTCCGTCTGCTGAAATGCTCCTGTTGATCCAAACTGCAGTGTCCCAAGTCTAAACTCAGTATTTGTGCTTCTTGTACAATCATTCTAAGTTGAATGAATGTACATTGTGTGTGTGTGTGTGTGTGTGTGTGTGTGTGTGTGTGTGTGTTAGGAGGGGGAGTAAGCAGGATCATGGTGGCATGTCCTGTTCTTCTGTGTGTGTGCCTGTCACAGGCAGTGACTAGGGAGGCTCTCCATAGGCTGCCACTACTCTGGTATGGGTCTCCTCAGGAGGGCCCAGAGCACCCACCCAACCCCTTATGTCCACTGTTTCCCAGTAGGTTTTATATGTGGCCAAATGAAGCATGAGAACCAAGGCAGAATAATAAAATATTTTATTTAAGAGGTCTAGTAATAACTGGTTTTCAAATAATTGGTAGCATGATAAGCACCTGGTATTTTTGGCCACTGTGTGACAAAGTGTTGGACTGGATGGGCCATTGCCCTGATCCAATATTGGCTTCTCTTATGTTCTTATGTTCATATAAGAACAGTCAAAGTAGATAACAAACAAATAAGAGAACCCTAACATGTCTATCTAGACTGTCCTTAGATGCCTCTTGGTGATTGGCTTCAAGCTGATGTGAGGGATTCATGGATGAGGGATCCCTCCATCTGCTGCAGTCTCTCCTCAGCTCTGCTCCCTAGGAGTAAACCTTCTCCCCTTTTGGACGAGGTCTTTACCTCTTCTTACCAGGAACAACCCCCTACTCTTCTACTCCTCAAGTTTTCCCTCCAAATCTCCTGTTAACCAGACACAGTGTCCTAAGGGGGCATGGGAAATGTAGGCCCTGTAGTCACTCTAGTACAGGCTTCTTCGGAGCCACTAGCCCTAACTAGAGCCTATAGGCCACACTAATATAAGCCTAGGATCATGACAATGCCCGTGCCTGGAAATCATGGTAGCCTCTGGCAACTCCTACTGGGGCATGGAGGAAATTCAGAGAAGTGGCTTGATGGCCTACCTCTGGCCTCCCAGTCCTGGTATTCTCTGGAGGTTTCCCATCCAAATACTTGCCAGTGTCGGCTCTGCTTAGCTTCTGAGATCTGACAAGATTAGGCTTGCCTGGGCATGTCCTGCTCTTGACTGGTACACATTCTCTAGATTGGGTGGAAAGAGCAGATCCAGCATGAGTGCAGACTTCTTTTCTCAGGCTTTCCTATTACATTTATAAATCCTGTAATCTGATGCACATGTCAAGCCTTTTCACACAGTCCAGCCAAAGGGAGCATGGCCTGTTGCCATGACCTTGCTTCATCCCCTTCACTAACCATGCACTGATAATCTGAAAAGGCCTCTTGTTATCTCCTGCATCCCCAAACTTCAGCTTTGGGTTGGGACACACAACTGGGTCACAGCCTGACCTAATTCAAAAGTGGGTCCTCTATTACATATTTGGATTAAACATTGGTCTCAGATCTGCAAAGGCTGAAGGCTACTGCCTTATGCCACACTGGACAGTATTTGCAGAGTGAGTCATTTTCCACAAATTGTTTCATGGGTTGGTTACTAATCCTTTCTGTAAGCAAGAAGCGATCTTTCACTGGGGGTGGGGGTGTCAACTCCCCCCCATTATACCACACAGATACAAGTAACAATTTGCTATATGTGCTATGACTAAGGGTCAATTAATTAACACAATTCTTGAGTGTGAATACAGTCTGCTTTTTTCCCTGGTACTTTGATAGTAAAGTTGATAACTACAGGGTATCCCTATTAGGTCTTCTTAACTTCTGATTACTTGGTCTGATATTAGGACAGGAGCCAATGCAACATAACCCCCCTCCCCTTCTGTTCCAGTAACAGCAGAAGTTCTGGTCACCTGGGCAGGGTCCATGTTCAACTCCTTTCAGTGTCAATGCCACCCAATGGTGTGCTGGTAAATGTTTAACAACAGGCTCTCTGAGGGAAGGGGGAAGTGTGTGTGTGTGTGTGTGTATGTAAAGGCAAAGGTAAAGGTTTCCCTTGCTCGACAGCCAGTCAAATCCAATTCTAGGGGGCGGTGCTCATCTCGGTTTCCAAGTCGAAGAGCCAGTGCTGTCTAAAGACTTCTCCGTGGTCATTTGGCCGGCATGACTAAACACCGAAGTACACGGAACGCCATGACCTTCCTACTGAAGTGGTACCTATTTATCTACTTGCAATTTCTTGCTTTTGAACTGCTAGGTTGGCAGGAGCTGGGGCCAGAGATGGAAGTTCACTCCATCACACGGCGCTCGGGTCTCAAACTGCCGAGCTACCAACCTTCCAGTCTGCAACTCAGCGTCTTAAACCTCTGAGCCACCACAGCCCCATGTATGTTCGTAACTTAATTATAACAGCACCTTTTAAAAATAATAATAAATATTCAATACTTTTTATTGTAATTCCCATATACCCAGTTGATTCTCGTAAAATGCTTTTTCTGAGTTTTGCTGAACTCTTGTATCCAGAGCCAACCTGTGGTTGCAATTCAACCATAATTTGGCAAATGGAGTCACATCCTAATCCACTAACTCTTTTCCTAATACATTTATTGTCATTAAATCGGGTATGTGATCTACTGTTAAACTTTTTCTCACCCTCATACAAATTATATTCATTAAACTGAAACCTCTTTCAACTTCAGCACTACTGATTGCAACAGCGCTAACTATCTTTTAAAGCTTTTTATATAGTTGCAGGGATTGGAACATTCTACATTATTATCTACAAAATCTTGAAAATCGTTCAAATCAATTTCATGTTTTAAAATTTCATTTCAATGATACAACTTAAATGATACAATGATACAAGGGACAAAATCAGTGTTCAGTAAATTAATAGAGATTCTTGAATGGAGCAGTCCTGCGCTGGCCTAATCAATATCTCATGCCTATCCACCTATTTTCTCCTTTACTTCAAAATAAACGTAGGTTTTTCCATAAAATACTATAACAAAACATTTCTTCACTCCTTGAATAAAGTAAAAGCAAGGTGCATGTCTGCCGCACAGCAGCATGCAATTTCTGCTGCGAGCACCTGGAGAACTGAGCGTTCAGCCAGACACGCTGAGCTGCTTTTTCAGTCAGCTGTGTAATGTGAGTGCGGCTGAGTGTGTGTGTGGGGGGAAGGGTAGAGTCTGAGCAGCCTATCGCTTGAGCTAGCTTGCCAGTGCACACGTCGCTCCCCCCCCCCCACAGCAGCAAAAACCCAGCGTGCATCTCAACCTCTCTAGAGTGCCTCCTATCCTTCAGGAAGGAAATTTCATGGCCTGTTTGGCTCTTGGAGCCTGCCTTTTGCTGCCTCGGGTCATGCTTTGGCGCTGCAAGCCTAGTTCTTACAGAGGCACTGCATGATCCCCCTTCCCCCACGTGGGGCTTTCCAGCTCCACGTGGTATGAAAAGAAGCTGCTGCAGTTCATTCTGGTCTTAGCTTACACACACTGCCTGTCTGTTTTTTCCAGGCCCGTCTTTTCGGCGGGGAAGCATGGCTGTTTGATGAGGGTGCGTGACACATTTGGGAGGGGGCATCGCCCTTGTGGGCCCCCCATGGCTAGGAGCCTGTAAAATTTCAACCCTTCATCAGTGAGAGGAATGAGAGGGCAGGAGCCATTTCCAGGTCCATTTTGGTCTCCCACCCCTGTGGCACAGACACAGTCCTCTTCCCACCCACTGGGACACCTTCACAGCCCTGCATGCCTCACAAACTTTCACTCACTCTGGCAAGAGATCTGTTTATTTGTGTGGTGTAACCATGTTTTGAAGACTTCACAGCGAATCTCTCAATACTGCATGTAGGCTTGGTGCTACCTGAAGGGAAAGCCCAAGGCTGCAAGCGTGCTGAAGAATTTTCACCCGGCTCACGAAATTTGTGAAAATCTAACAATCGGCGCTTGCAAACCAATAAGAGCCAGCTTCAGCACATCACTAATGTTACCTGTCCTGGGTCAGAGCAGACTCAGCTAAGACCAAGGGAATGAGACAGAATCACTAACCAGAAGCGTAAGTCAAGAGTTCAGTCCAAGAATCATACACAAGGGGAGCCAGCTGGGGATCCAAGAAGCAGAGTCTGAGCAGGTACAAGAGGTCAAATCAAGCAGGTCTTGGGTTGAAGCCAAAAGTTCAGGAGTAGCAGCCAGAAACAGGTCTGGGTAGTGTAGACGCACATCTCCAGGAAGGTGACAAGTTGCTCCCACACCTTCCCCCTCTGAAGCCCTGTCCTTTATCAGCAGCTCACAGCTGGGACTCATGGCTTGCAAAAGAGCTGTCCATTAAACCCAAGTGTTCCTCTTGATCTGGCAGTCACTGGGTGGCAAGACATGCACTCTGCCTCCTCTTGAGGAGCTCCGAGCATGCCTGCCTCCTTCTATGCTCCCCTGGCTCTGGGGAAAGGGGAGGTGAGGCAGTCTGTGAAGTTTCCACAAGATCTTGGGTTGTTGAGGTGCTGCCTCTCTGGGTTGCCTTTTCCGTGTTTCCAGTGCTCATGGGGCTTTAGTGCATGCTGCCCTCAGCAACTGGGGCACTACCACCTGCCTCCATCGTCTCAGGGTCATTGACAGCATCAGCTGGTGGAGCCTCAGAGGTGCTGACGGGGATGTTATCAGCATCAGCTGAGTGTTCTTCAGCTAAAGCAGGCTGGCCCACGACACCACCCTTCCCAAGAAACACAAAAATAACATTGAAAGGAGTCCTTAAGTATTTGATGCACATTTTTTATGGTGGGGGGGGGGCAGCACAAATCAGACTGTCAGACCCCCATACAAACTCACTCTCAACAACACTCTTTGGATAGAAGATTTGTTTATTGCAATATAAAGTTGTGACAGGTACAAGCCAACGTGTCAGAACTGACAATTGTTGGCACCAACTCCAATATTATACCCACTTCGGACTGCCCCCCCATTGCCCCGTCCAATCATACCGGACATTTGTCCTGCCAAGCCGTTGTGTGCCCATCCCCCTCCCACCTGTGAATTCACGCTACTTTATCTACGACAGCGCTCCTGGCAGTAAACCTTCAAGGACACATTTCTCATCCCTTGTCGGTAGGCTCCTTAGAAAAAATGTTACAGGCATGTAGCAAAGCACATTCCCACACATTCACTCAGACACATCCCCCCCCCAATTTGGGTCAGTCAAAGTATCCCTGAGCCCAAGAACAAAGAATTTCATGGCAAACAAAACTCTGAGTTTGACACAAACCAGTGAGAGACCAGTGGTATCTGACAAAGGGAGTTTTGACTCTTGAAAGCTGATTTCCTTAAAATCTTATTGGTCCCTAAGGTGCTACTGGACTCAAATCAAGTTGTTCTATTGCAGACCAACACCAGGAGCCAGTTTGATATAGTGATTAAGAGCAGTGGAGAACTGGGTTTGATTCTCCTCAAACTAACTTGGATAACTGGGTTTGATTCCCCACTTCTCCACATGAAGCCAGCTGGGTGACCTTGGGCCAGTCACAGTTGTTTCAAAGCTCTCTTGGCCCCTAAAAACAAGTCTAGCTTGCCACTGGCACAACACTAAGAGCTAGAACTTGCAGAGCCAGACAATCCTAGGATCTCCTGGCTATTCTTCACAATGCCATACTACTACTACTGTTGTTGTTGTTATTATACCAACCCAACTACCCTGTGAAACTATTTTCAGTGAGATTATGTCAAAGTAGTCATATGGGTGATCTGCCATAAGCACAAATGATCATATAGTCAGTCACAGAATAGTAGCACATTGAATCACCCTGTGTTTATTTTGTACTCTGCCACATCCCTGAGACTTAAAGTGGTGTATAACAGTTTCATTATGGTCATCTGCTACATTGTTTAGAGGGAAATCATTGTGTATCAATTACCTTTAGGGTCAGGGATGTCCTCCCTGGTAGAAAAAAAGGCAGCTCATCCTTACAAGACTAGGCATGTGAGCTACATCACTCATACAGTGACAAAAAAACAACAACCCCACAATGCATCACTCCTGTGTCTGGTCCCATTAGAATGTTCTGAAGCAATTTTAGTTTGGTTGATGTACATGATAAAAACAAGCTGACAGAAGGGTTACAAAGGCCCAACATATTATTTTCTAAAAATGAGCAGCCACGAAGCACTGGAAAATTCATAAAAAGAAACATTCCTATATTAACACTGAAGTGGGAAATTTAAGCAGGCTGTTTCCATTGTCCATAGTGTTGTGTGAGCTACAAAGTAGGTTATGGCTGAAAGGCTCCTGAGGTGTCGCCTCACTTCCCTTGGCATGGTGGCAATTCAGAGGCCACCATGCCTCTGAAGTGAGGAAGTGAAGGGTGACAGGACCTTTCCCCCCGGCATCTTGAAGTAGGTGTTACAGAAGGACAGACCAGGAAGACTCGGCAATTGCCCTGTGCCCATTTGTTGGGCAGATAATCTATACAATGTGTGTGAGAGAGGGAGGGAAGGAGAATGGCAACCTATAGGGGATTTCACAACTTCATCCTGTACTACTTATTTTGACATAAAGTGTGCTGGCTGTGATCTGTTGTTATGGACCTCGTTTATCATAAGAATCAATCTGATGGCTCGGATCAAGAGACTGGTGTCCTGATTACCACGCTGGCCAACCAGATACTATGGAAAACCTACAAATCCCCTGTGGTTGCCTCCTAGCAATTGGCAGTCAAAGATATACTACCTCTGAATATGGAGGTTGTATTTTGGTGTCATGGTTAATAGTTCTTGAGTGTCCCATCGTCCCCATTTCAAGCCATCTGAATGGCCATTTCTACATCCTGTGGCAGCAAGTTGCACAAGTTCATCATATCTGAAAAAGTGAGCAGTGACTTGTGAAAGCTCATGAAAACTCATACCCTGCCACTAATTTATTTAGTCTTTAAGGTGCTGCTCTTTTAATGTAGTAGTTTGGTGTAGTGGTTAAGAGCATGGGCTCTAATTGGAAGAACCGGGTTTGATTCCCCACTCCTCCACATGCAGTTGCTGGTGTGACCTTGGGTCAGTCACAAGTTCTCACAGAGCTGTTCTGGAAAGAGCAGTTCTCAAGAGAGCTCTCTCAGCCCCACCTACCTCACAGGGTGTCTCTTGCAGGGAGGGGAAGGGAAGGGATTGTAAACCACTCTGAGACTCCTTAGGGTAGTCAAGGGCAGGGTATAAATCCAATCTCCTCTTTTTCTCTTCTGCTGCTACAAGCAGACTAACGTGGTTACCCATCTTGATTGAACTTCATCATACATTTAGTGGAGAAGTGCTTTCTTTTGTCTATCCAGAATGTGTCGCCCAGTGTTATCACTGGGTAACTCTGAGCTTTACTAGTTTGGGGGATGGAGAAAAAAGTTCTGTCCATCCACTTTCTCCACAAGGCACCTATTTTTACAAGCCTCACTCCTGTCCCTACTGAATAGGGAAGGAAGGAAACCAAGTCCAGTCTGAATACAGTACTCAGCAATACTGAAGGGAAGGGATGCTCTCAACAGGAACATCTGTTTGGCATGCCAGCATATATTTACCTCTCCTAATTGTAGTAGGCAGCTTTGAAATCCCACCTTTGTTTTTCTGCCGCTGAATGCTTTGAGGGAGTGCCTGTGATACAGGACTTCAGACATCACAGAACAAGCAGGAGTGAAGCTGGCAACTTCTCTTTCCCATCAAACCCAGGCTGCAGAAAACAGATGTAAAGTCGAGCATATTGGCATATTTCCTCCAGAAAAGTGCAGAAAAAGAAAAGGGTCTATTATATAATTATCCAGCTCTGCACAGAGTTGAAAAGAAGAAAGGTTCAATAATTAGTCTAACTCCGAACCTACACTCCCGAGTCCTAAATGTGTTGAAAATTACTGCGGAAAGAAGGACACAAGTGGAATCTCAGCAGAGAAAGCTTTGAAATGATGGAAGATTTATCTCCTTAATGCTGCTAACGTTTCCTGCCACCTCCATTTCCCGAGTCAGCAGTTCTGTTGTAAACAGCTTCCAGCCATTGTGATGATCATGGGCGGGGGGAGGGGGGGTGAATCTGATGCACAGATTGAATCCTTGGATGATGGCAAAGAAAAAGAAAGAACTAAGTCCTATTGTCATGTACTGGGGAATGCAACTACAGTTGGGCAAACAGACATACAGTACAATCCTAAACAGAGCTGGAAAGTGCTGTCAAGTCACAGATGACTTATAGCGAATCCTTGGGGCTTTCAAGGCAAAATGCCATTGCCTGCCTCTATGTAGCGACCCTGAACTCCTTAGCAGTCTTCCATCCAAGTACGAACTTGGGCTGATCCAGGGAGTTGCACCCTTCTATTACCATTGACTTCAGTGGACTTAGAGGGGTATCCCTCTGCTTAGGATGGCACTGGAACCCACTGAGTTTTTATTTGCTTATTTATTTGCCGACTTTCTCCCTTGCAGAATTCAAGGCAGCTTACAATATAAATAAAATGATGATATAAAAACACAATAAAGTCTAGGCCTTCCAGGGGCAAGTCCAGGATCCTGTACCCCTTGCCCCAGTAATGATCTTTTCCCTGTCCTTCATTCATTAGGACAGGCTGTTGCTATAGAATGTTTTTTTAAAAATTTTATTTGTTAGATTTTTATTCCGCCCTCCTGAATGCTCTTTCGGCAGCCTGCTTGCAAAAGGCGAAACACACCAGAAAGCCACAAGCACCGTTTCCATCACAGAGCCCATAACTACATATTGGCTGTCACCTTTCAATTATCTTGGCTGACCTTACCTGGGTGGCAGGATAAACTATATCCCAATTGCTCTCCCTATGTGAGCTTGGAGATAAGGTCTTTGTCTCCGGCAAGTTCATTTTCATCCAGCAACTGCTGCCTCCCCCTCTCCTATTCTTTTTCCCCCTAGTCCTGTTTCTGACTGCTTGGAGTAGCGTTTTTTGATTTTTTTTAATTCTCTCCCCTAGCTGGTGATGGATTTCCTGTGCCATGTTATTGCTGTAGGGGATGATGCTTTTACTTAATAAGGAGCCTTCCTGCCATGGTGACTGTCTGCAATCTGCTGTTTATTAAAAGGTGACACTGGAATCCAGGGCTGGAGCCACCTCTCGTTTCTTTCGGGAACGATCACATGGCCCTTTTGTTTGCTGGAGGCTCCCAGGCAGCAGGACGCGGCTCATTGTGTGACAGAAATCAGCAGACTTGGACTGGTTAGCCTCTTCAAAGCACTATGTGCTCGTTAATTAATTAATCTTCAATGCAGTTCTGCTAGGCAAAGTAGCGGTAGCTCAGTGTTGTTGTAAACACGGGCTCATTGTGCCAGGGAATGTCTAGTGACTGGCCTTAAGGGTACACAAAACAGCATTAGCAAGTACCTGTGTCTGTTTCAGTGGCGTATTCTGGCCAGGGATTCTTCTTTACTGGATGAAGATGTATTTTTGCTCTGTTCTCAAGAATTTTGTGACAGTTGTCTGGTTTATCCAGTTGTGTAGCACCTGATATCTCTGGGAAAGGGGATGGAGGCATCGAGCAGCAGCCACAGCCCAGACCTAGATGGCCCAGGGGAGCCTGATCTCATCAAATCTCAGAAGCTGTGTAGGGTCAGCCCTGATTAGTACTTGGATGGGAGACCCCCATGGAAGTCCAGGGTCACATCATAGAGTCAAAGAATGGCAAGCCATCTCTGTCTCTTGCCTTGAAAACCATAAGGGGGTCACCATAGATTGGCTGCAACTTGACCATACTTTACACACTGTAGCCACAATCCTGCTTCTCCCCCTCCACTAAACAGTCTGTATTGCTTGACCTGGGAAAGCTCTCTTGAAGATCCATCAATGAGGAGGGGCGTACGGTGCTTAATCTGAGCCAAAGCACAATGATGTTGGAGCCTTGGCATCTCTTCTAGATTTCTGTGTTGGCTTCTGGAACAGCAATCTCCCGTATTATACAGCAGCTGGAAAGATATTACACCAGTGCTGAAGCAGCTGCACTGGATTCTTGTGATCTGAATCAGAAGAACCTCTAAAGTCCTAAATACAATGTACCTGGTTAGTATCTAGTTTTAGTACAACAGCTTTTAGAAGGAAGTGCAGACTGGTGGTCCAGGGCCATGTGTGTCCCATCCTCTCACAATAACTTCTTGTCCAGTACTGTTCTCACCGATGCTGCTTATTCACACCCCTTTTTTGTGTCTCAGTTGACAACAGAGGGCCAGATGAGACCGCTTCTGTGTAGGATTTGGCCCCAAGGGCTTCCAGTTCCTGACCCCTACCTGATTCCTCTGTTAAACTTCACGTTAGAGACTGATCAATAATATGCTCTTTAAAGATCCATCCCTCTTGCTAACACTCTAATTATTTAGGAAATTGATCAAGATGGTGCAAGGTTGGAGTACTGAAGTTATATCCTCTAAATGCAAGCTTCTCCAGAGTTATGGATTTTCCCCTTCTTCTCCCAGGAACCTTTAATGACCCCCAAAAGTGGATGTTCCAACTCTTGGAAGCATCCTGGGCAAAACAGTACGGGGCATGGGAGATTGCTGTGAAAAGGGTGAACTGGGCACTATTACCTCTATGTCTCTCCTTTGCCAAGACAGCCTCTTGCATCAGCAGAAACTCCCACCAGTGGAAGAATAAGGATAGATGCCTTTCGATTGCCACTCTTCACAGTAGCCCCCGTGCACTTTCCTGTTTTGCTCACATGGATCCCAGTGCCCCCTCCCCCAACATCAGCTTTTCAGAGGTCTCACAGGCCTACTGGGAGGTGGTTGCGCTCAGGGCTTGTAGGCGCCAAGTTGTTCTGCTGCAGCTTTTTCAATTGGAGTTTGAACTCGTGTTTTATTCCTGTTCTGCTGTTATCTGCTCCAAGCCCGGGAATGGGTGAGTGATCCATTTAAATGGGCTGTTTGTTTCTTGGTATGCATAGTAAGTGTGCCACATCTTATTTTTTATTTAAAAAATAGAGGAAAAGGGACTTGAACTTGGACTGGCGCATAAAGAAAACATCTCTGCAGCATTTCTCCTTCCTGTCTTTCAGCCTCAAAAGCAGAGGGGAGAGGGAACTGGAGAAGACAAGTAGGGCAGAAGTTATGGTGAAGTGTTAGCCCTTCAGTGCTTCCCCAGGAGAGACATTTATGCTAACAACAGCAAGAAAGAATGCTCCCTGCCTCAAAGGTGATAGGGCAGTCTCTCTTGCCTTCCCATAGGTCAGCTGACTTCAGAAGAAAAATAACAACAATAATAGAACCCCACAGAGACATGCTCAGAAATGGAAAGGAAGAAGCATCTCAGGCATCAGGAGAGCAAACAAGAAGATTTAGAGGAAGGAGGCAAAAAGCGAGAGCCCAGAGCAGAGGAAGATGGCAGGGTACCAAGAATGCTACAGGAGGGATGCCAGCCCATTTTATTCGTTTTAGTTCATTAAGATAAAGACACCCTTCCTTTCTCATAGCTGTGTACAAATTCAATTTTTTGAAAAAAACACAGTAAAACTCCATATAACCCCTGGACTTCCCCCCAAATGCCTCCAGCTTACACCCCATGAAAAAACCCTAGCAAACATAGTAGCCTGGCTGCACTTCCTTCCTACTGCTACAGATGGCATCCCCTCACCTTCTTAGGGATCCTGTCCTATGGGGGGGGGGAGCTTGGGGAACTCCCCTAAGTGTCTGGGAGGCACCCGCCAAGGTCCTGCCCCACAACAGCCCCGTGAAGTAGGTCTCGAATCTCCGCTCCTCACAACAGCCTTGTGAGGTAGGCCTCAAATGCTCCAGTGGGTTGACCGTGTGAGACTTCATGCCTTTTCTTGAGCGCGCCAGAGAGAAGCCAGGCAGAGCCAGCGCCGATGCCTTGGCTTCACCCGACAATGTGCGCTTCCTCACCCGAGGCAGGGCGCCAGCTGTTCCCGAGAGCGGTTCCGCGCCCCGCGCACCTGCTCCGCTGCCAGTCCCTCGGGACCTGGGGGTGGCAGGAAGGAACAAGCCGCAGCCCCGCGTCTGCCGGCGCACAGGACGCTTTCCTCCCTCCCCCCCCCCACCCACCTAAAGTGCTCGTCCCGCGTTCCGGCGTGCGACGCCGACGGGCGGGCAAGAAGCGCTCGCTTTTCCTGCGTCTATAAGGAAGGGAGGCGTGTGCCGCACGGCGCTGATTGAAGTGAGAGCCGGATGCTCTTTGTATAGGGAAAGAGCCGTAATTTCTCAGACGTGCTGGAAGGAGATAAGTATTCCAGCGGGGGGAGGCAGACCCGCCTGGTGCTCTCCGCTGCTCGCCTTTCAGCCTCACCGTTCCTGCCGCGGAATTGACACTCTGATAACATTGATGCCTGCAGCCGACGAGCCCCCCGCGCTCCTTGGCAGCCGCTGCCTTTTGTGCGCGGCTCTGTCTTCTGCAGAGCAATTAAGTCATTAAGAGCCGCTCGGAAAGGGGAGGCGAACGCCTCATTTCCATCCCAGCCGGGCGAGGACGCTTGCCAGCAAGTCACACTTCGAGAAGAAAAGCTCCGGGGAGGTGGTGGGGGGCGACGGCGACGGCGACTGGCGGCATCCAGACGGCGGCTTCCCTTTTTTGAAAGGCATCCCACCACGGCCTGGGTAGGAAGATCAGACATGGCGCCGATCCTGCCTGGCAATGGAGAGCCATGGGATCAAAGGTGTCAGTGAAGAGCAAGTGGTGGGCTGCCCTCAGAAATGGTTTGCAATTTGCCTTTGGTAGAGGAACAATGCAAACCCGCTGCTGCATTCCCCTTATCACTGTAGAGCCCTACATTGCTCCATGTACTATCCCCATCCTGTCAGTGTACCTGAAGAAGTGTACACAAGCTGAGTCTCTGTTCTCCCATATACACAGGATTGAGCTTGGTTTGTCTTGGTGGTACTGCTGGACTCCAGCTTCATTCTCACATCTCTTTGTTAACTCTTGCCTTGATGTGCTGATTTGCTGCCATCCATTGATCCGACTGGCCACCCATTCCAGTTTCAGCTCTGTGGATGCATCTTGGCTCTGAGGGCTCCAGCTAATGGCTGCCCCCCCCCCTTTCCTGTAAGTGACCCTTGAGATTTTATTCCCGAAAGTTTACACTTTGAATAAAACTTTGTTGGTCTTAAAAGTGCTTCTGACCAACACGGCTACCCACCTGAATTTGTCCCTGCCTTGGTGGTGGAAAGTGCCATAGTCGCAGCTGACATATGGTGGCCCTGAAGGGTTTTCAAGGTATGAGATAAACAGGTTTGCCATTGCCTGCCTCTGTGTAGCAACCTCAGACTTCCTTGGTGGTCTGTGATCCAAGCGCTAACCGGGATGACCCTGACACGATCAGACTAGCCTGGGTTATCCAGGGCAGGATGTTCCTACTGCACAGCCCTTCTTTACCCCAGTGCTCTTCTTGAGGGTCTAGTGACCCCCAGGAGCAAAATCTGGGGTGCTCAGTGGGCTGTAGAAAGGGGAGAGCATAGGGAAGTCCTACTCAATAAATTGCATGGATGGTTACATATACGCACACACACTTGTGGTTGGAGGCAGGAAAATGGCTGATGTCAGACTTTGCTCGGAACAAGTGTCATTAATTGATCAAGATGATCCTTTACGTAGTGGGAGAACTCTTTGCCTTGATTAACTTGGAAAGTGAAGCGCTGGGAAGCAATTCTGTCAGCTTGGCATTTGTTGGAGGAGTATATTTTGTGTCAAAAGCAAGTGGGGAAATGAAAAGATGGAGTCTTTGTGTCATCAGAGAATAGGCCGTACTTTTATTTGGGGTTTTCTTAGCTTGTGCGCATGGCAAGCAAGTTAGGGGTTGCTGCCAAGAATGGGATTAACCACTGCAGGTAGTAGCAGCAGCCTCAGAGTTGGCATGTAGCATAGAGCTGACTCCACTACGTATTGACTATGGTAGAGGAGCATTTTTTTAAAAAAGCATCACGCTGTAGCTAAGGCTGCCCAGAGTAACTGGCTGTATTTTGGGGAAGTGTTTACTACTGTACAGGTGACAATGTGTTGAGAGGACAAAGTGGTATAGCCACTTCTCTCTGCATTCTGCAAAAAATAAAATAACAATCCAACAACAATGGGAGAGCAACTCCCCCCCACCCGGAAGTATCTCCAAGGGCATATCTAGGCCTGCTGCTTGTGCTAGTGGAACTGCACCACTCTTTGTTTATCAGTTGATTTAACCCCATGCCTCCAGCTTTGCAGCAAATTCCCACCCAGTTGCTGCTCCATGGCAGTGACTATGTACACCTGGCAGAGCACCTCACTGCAGGCTGGACAGCCCTTCCTAAAAAGCGGAGATAAAGCTATTGTCATCCACTTAACCAGAAGAAATATTCATCAGTGTAAAAGAGTTCCACATCCAATTCTTTACTGCCGTTTTAGTCCCCCATTCTCATAGCAGCAAGAATAAACCCGATGAAGTTTTGGTTTTTTTTCAGAATCGATGGGAGTCACTTTTCCCTCTGTACTTTACCCTGAAGGTACAGAAATTTCAGAGGCTTTTTCAAAGATGCTCTCTTGCAAAACTGCTTTTGGCATAATGCTATAAACGTCCTGTTCCTTACGTTAAATCGGGAGCTCCCTTTGGAATTAGGCTAAAGTGCCTTCGTAGTCAAACACAAACTTTCAAAGAATGTTCCAGGCCTGTCCTGGGAATAATTCCATCACCACCAGGGATGCTGGCTCATATTTACACTGTAAATGAGCACTTGATGAGAGCTGTTGGCTTCTGGTGGTTAGTAGCCCCGCTGGATTTAGTTTGTTCAAACTGACACTAGCCTGAGGAGTGATGCCACTTGATCTAAGGCAAAAGAAAAGCAATCAATAGAGGATTCTAGGGGAGGGCAAATATCTTTACAGAGCCTTTTAAAAAAGCATGAGACTATTCAATACTGTTATGTGGTTGACATTAAACACACAAATGCAGATACATGCGCATGCGCACACACGCACACATGCATGTTTGTTTAGTAGCTTGTTTCAATTTTCCTTGCCCCTGTTTCTGCTATGAAACTTAGCTTGGAGGCGAGGGGTTGGTTGGTTAATTTATTTGTTTGTTTTATGCCCATTGCAGTCAATTCTGCATACACAAGATGGGACTTCATTTTAGAGGGCAGCTGTGTGGGTCCACAGTAAACTAGGGTTGCTAATCTCCAGGTGGCACCTGGGGATTGCCCACGATTACAAGTGATCGCCACATCATGTTGGGATTTTTGTCTTTAAATAAGGCTGGGGCAAAGCAAGAGGCATGCTCTGTGTGTTAGATTTTAAAAAGTTACTTTACTAAAAAGATTTTTTTTAAAGAGGTTAGGGAACCTTTGGACAAAAGAAATGTAAAGAATACATCCTAGCATCTCACTAATGCTAACAGTCACATTGCTAGAGAAAAAGATAATGGCTACTCTTCTCCTTCTCCTTGATCAGCAACAACAGCAGCAACAGAAAAGGGAAGGTCAACAATAAAGCTTGTGAATACATGCATACTAGATCAAAGAAATTTCTTCAAACAAGATGCTAACTGACCAATAGAAAGGTTACAGGTCAAAACACCTAAAGACTACTTCTAAGTGGATACAGGTTACATAACATCATGCCCTGTTTACTAGCAACTAAGACTAGCAGTTAACCCCATAATGACTGAAATGGAAGCGACTTGTAACTCCAGCACCACAGAACCAAGATCAGTTCCTCTGGAGAAAGTGGCTGCTTTTGGAAGGTGGACACTATGACATTATAACTGAATCCTGCCCTCCCAGGCTCCACACCCAAAGCCTCCAGATATTTCTCAACCCACAGCTGGCAACCTTAAATAGAAGAGCTAGATTCAAGTCCAGCAGCACCTTAGAGACCAATGAAATTTTGGGGATATGAGCTTTCAAGAGTCGAAGCTACTTTTGTCAGATATCTGACCAAAAGTCTTGTTGGTCTCTAAGGTGCTGCTGGACTGAGGTCTAACATGGAACTTGGATCAGGCTTTGTGTTTTGGATGCTTTGAGAAGGCGGGGGGGAACCTGTTCAGTTTAATTATCATTACATTTCAGGGTTTCCATTTGGAGCAGATTGTGTTCAATCTGGTGGGCAGGATTCTGCCCAAATGTAGTCCTGATAACCAATAGTCCCTTTGCAGGATTCAAATACCTAGATCCCTTTTGCACTCAAGTAGAAAGGTGGATTTGGGAGCACTCATGTGGCTCTTTATGTGGCTCTAAACTCATGTAGGGTTTAGTCGTCCTTGTTCTGTGGGTATGTAGTATTTTGAGAGTTTTTAAAATAGGTTTTTATTACTTTTGGAGCTTTTTACAGCTTTGTTGACTAGGGCTGTTGTTTTAATGAGCATTTCACATTTTGCATGTATTGTATGAGTATCTGAGTGTGTTTGTTGGAAATGCTGATTATTGTAATCCACCTTGAACTGTAAAAAGTCAGAATATAACTGCTGAAATAACTGGTGAAAGATTTCAACCTCTGTGGCAGTTGCCCTGCTCACAACCGAGTCTCATGACAGTCCCTTCCTGCTTGAGGATATGGTCTCTGATAGCCCAGGGCTTTCTGCTGTTGTGAAAGAGTCTCCTAGAAAGGGCAAGGCAACCATCAACCCTTGGGGTCTTCCAGCAACATGAATGGGCTGCAGCTTAACTGCTTTAATTAGGGTTGCCAGCTCCACACTGGGAAATACCTGAAGATTTTGTGGGTGGAGCCTGAGGAGGGTGGGGTTTGAGGAGGGGAGAGCCCTAATAATAAACCATAAAATTATTAAAACACATATTTAGAAGCAGGTAATTATACTATATTATAGCCACTTGCCTTGGGTTGTGGCTCTGTGGGGAGAAAGGTAAAGTATATGAACTTTGTAAACAAACAGATGCCATGATGGTAGAAGTGCATGGCTGGAATGACAGAGATTCTGGACAATTCAGGTCCAGGGAGTGAGCTGCATCTATGGCTAGACGTATAATAGGTGAGAGCAGGGATAAGTGCACTGACAGCCGGTCATAAAAACACCAGAATCTCCCTAGTTTAGAAGACAGTGCAATTTCTTGGGGATAAGAACTATTTGGGGATACTCTTCCAGGTGTATGATTACAACTTAGTTGCCATATAGAGTCTCTGGTCTTCTGTTCCCTGCCAATTTTCAGATTAGGCTTGCCCACCTCTAGGTGAGGCCTTGAGTTCTCCCAGAATTACAATTGATCCCTAAACTGCAGAGATCAATTCCCCTGGAGAAAATGACAGCTTCAGGGGGCAAACACTATAGAATTAAATTCTGATGAGTTCCCTCCCTCCTGCCAACTCCACCCTCCCCAGGCTGTGCCCCCAAATATCCAGCAATTGTCAACCCTATTTTATTTTTTCACCTCTACTGGTGAGTTCGGTTTGAGAGAAGAAGAGAAGCACAGAGGTGTGGGACATTATTATATACAACATTATTGATGTCTCTATTATGAATAGAATTCAGTCATAGATCTAGTGTTGGATGAATAATGTTTTCATATACTGCTATAGAGAGATCCATTTTCTATCTAAATAAGAACATAAATAAGAATATTAAAAAAGAGAAATATGGGGCAGTTTGATCTCTGACACAGTGCATATTACTGTGAATGTCAGAAACTGGAATTTGTCAGTATTCACCAGTAAATGATGATACTCCTTCCACTTGTGACATTCACGGAAGCACTATAAAAAAGGTTGATACTCCAGTTTCTGATATTCACACATGTATACGGTCTGTTTTATATGTGGGAACTGACAAGTTCTTCTCTGATCTGAGAGATAAATGTGATAGATCTGTTTCCAAAAATAACCTTTGACTTAAAATGATATTAAATGAAATGGCCATCGTTAGATAGTTTTTAATGTGGTTGTACTGAGTCCCATGGCTATCACTATCAGGTCACTCAGTTTGACTTGCTTAACAAGTATATGTCTTGCTTATGTTGTAATTGGAACAAGACTCCTTCCCCATTTTCCTGGTTGTGGTTCCTGTAGTTCTGTCAGTCTGATGTTATGGAAAACAGGTGAGAGAATTTCATTTCTCCATTCCTCTGGGGTGAAAATTTTAACAAGAAAATGGAGAAGGGAACTGCAAAGAAACTGCTTGTGAAACAGGGGAAAGGGTGGGTAGCTGTTTTCCCTGTTATACAAAGTCAGCGTTTTTCAATTTGCTGAGCAAAGTAATTAATCCTCTGTTTAGGTTTCATTTTCCAGTGGAGTGGGGGGCTCTGCTGAGATGTGAGGTCTTAAAGGAACCAAGATTTTAATGAATAGTGATCCTGAAAATACTTTCTTGCAAGTAGTTCTATTTCTCCTGGAACAAAGGGTTTTCTTAAATAGACCTGGTTTCAAGATAGCGATAGAATAGTCTGTCACACAACCATGTGACAAGGGAACCATAGAGAGATTATGTGAATCTGATGTCATAAATTATACCTGACAACACCTATAATACTTTGGCAGCCAGGTCAAAGGTATGTTATATCACACTACCATTTTTTAATATGTCGCTAGTAATTTTATACTGATGACCTTTATCTCAGTCATTAGCTAGGCTTTGTTTATTGGTGTTTCCTAGGAAATAAAGTTCCCCATCAACAGAAGCAAAGCATACTTTTCAGGAACTGAGAGTATAAATGAAACCATGGTTTTATGTATTGGGGCATCTCTGTCTCTCTGTCTGTCTTAAAATGCACTTAGGAGTCTGGGATAGGGTTGCCAGGCCCTCTTGTTGCTCCAGCGAAGTGATTTGGGAAGTGTTCCAGGACGTTCCCAATGTGATGATGTCACCTGGAAGTGACATCATTACACTGGGGATGTTGCGTGAGGACACTCTGGTTTAAAGGCAAAACACTATGGTAAAACCAGTTTAAAATCATAGAGTTTTGCCCTCAGACTAGAGCATTTCTGTGCAACATCCCTGATGTGATGACATCACTTCTAGGTGATGTCATTATGACAGGGAAGTCATATGAGGACGTGGCTGTGTGGGGGTGGAAATGGCAGCTTTGGAGGTTAGATAAGAGGAGGAGTGGAGTGCAGCATCTTTGTTTTTATTTGTGCACTTGAATGTCATAGGACATCCTGTCATGATTCTGAGGGACCCATTATTGTTTGGTATCTCTTGGTATCTCTAGTTATGACAAATAGCAGGTTAAGTTTCCCCATGTGTTTCTAGCAGCATTGTTCCCATAATAGTGGTTAAGAGCAGCAGACTCTAAGCTGGAGAACTGGGTTTGATTCCCTACTCCTCCACATGCAGCCAGCTGGGTGACCTTGGGTCAGTCACAGTTCTCTCATAGCTGTTCTCTTGAGCAGTTCTTTCAGAGCTTTCTCAGCCCCGTCTACCTCACAGAGTGTCTGTTGTGGGGAGAGGAAGGGAAGGAGATTGTAAGCTGCTTTGAAACTTCGAGTGAAGGGTGGGGTATAAATTCAATCTCTTCTTTTTCTTCATTTAAAGGAGATCTGAAACCTTGCAATGCTGCTGCCACTCAAAATCTGACAGCATTAGTTTAGATAGACCAATGGTTTGGCTTGGTATATGGCAGCTCCTTATCCATGATAGCAAAACAGTTTATGCAAAAACAGTTTATGCAAAAAACCCCATAACTTCATGATATTAGATATTAAATACATAGCTTTGGAAAGAAAAAAAATAATGTTTAGTAAATGGAGCTAATTTCACTATTTCAGTACCACATTCTTGTTTGCCATAGAAATGAATAGGTCCATAGACTTCCACCAAAGCATCCCTGTGCCATACTCCTATCCACAAGTCCATTAGGATCATATTACAGACACTCCATAGGATAATATATTGGATAGAGTTTTCCTCAGCTAGCTCTATATAGTGGTGTGGGCCACTAGCCCCTACCAACTGTGGCATCATAGATGCTGGATCTGCAGTTAATAGTGCTGTGTCATAGTCAACTTTTTCCTAGTTTATAAAAGAGGTTTGTATTTCTGATGCAAACACACGAAACTGCCTCATACTTTGGTCTATCAAGGTTCAGGATCATCTCCTGTTTTTAACATCATCTGCTACCTGAGCCTTTTAACTGAAAATGCTGACTATTGTACCTAGGACCTTTTGCATGCCAAGCAAATGCTCTGCCTCTGAGCTACAGCCCCACTGTTGGGGCATTTGTGGACTGTTGCAAGCTTTCTGCAGTCATTATGATTACATAGTGAATCCTCACCCAGTATCAGTTTATTGATTAGGTAACTGCTGTCTTAGCTTTAAGCCCCCTGTACCTATGAATACCAGGGGTGTGACATGGAGGCAGGCAATGGCAAACCACTTCTGAACGTCTCTTGCCTTGAAAACCCCATCGGGTCACCATAAGTCAGCTGTGACTTGACATCACTTTCCACCCCGCCTATAGTATACACATTACATATTAGTTTGAATGAGCTCAAAAATAAATAAGGCAAGACAAAAACTCAGTATTAAAGTAGAAGTGTCCCAGTAAGTAATAACTTTGGGAACAAACCTTTGTTTTAAGGTACTGCTTAGCTGATTTCATGATCTACAGGCTCATTTGAGCATAAGGTAGCCAGGTCCTGCACTCTCGCCAGTGGGGGGTGGGAGGGAGCTTTCTGGGAGTGGGAGGGCAATGTCATCGCATGCAGCATCCCCAACATGATGGCAACACATGGAAGTGACATCATCACGCTGGGGATGTTGCATGGCGACACTCTGGTATTTTGGGCAAAACTATGGTTGCCATAGAGTTTTGCCCAGAATACCAGAGCATTGCCTCACCATGCCCCCAGTGTGATGACATCACTTCCATGTGACATCATCATGCTGGGGATGTCACACTGGGTCATGACAGTTGGGGGTGAGGCTTCCCCCCACCAGCCAGCTGGCTGGCGGTGAGCAGGAATCCACGAAATCAGGAGCTCCCCCACTCCCACCCGGAGGCTGATAACCCTATTTGAGCATCCTAGTTTGAATCACATCCATGTGATTCCCAACTTTGCATTGTGTTGCTTTTATTTTGCACAAAACTGTAGAATGTCTGGATTGTGCTGGATAATAAATGAAATAAAACTTGGAGCAGATTTCATATGAAAATTGCCTGTTTTAGGGAGTTGAGAACCATTAGCCAATTAGTGGAATGTGCATATTAAATGATATTGGGTACTACATTCTCCTCACCCCCAAGGAACTTTGGACAGTGTCCTCTGTTCCATTTTATGTTCACCTTTTGAGGCAGTTTAGGCTGAGAAAGAATGACCAGAGATTTGAACTCAGATCTCCCAGGTCCTGGTACATCACTCTAACCGCTATACCACATTGGCTCTCATTAATCAACTGTCAAATGATAATGAGATCATTAACAGTTGTAGACAAGTTGCTCATTGCATAGCTGAAGATATGGGGCTGCAGGCATTCACCAGCAGATTCTGGCTAATAAACAAGCAGCCATTGTTTTGAAATACTTGAGTGAATCCAATGCTAATTTCAAAGCTTCTCTCCCTACACTTCTTGCCCCGGGATCTTGGTGGGCCTTAGGTTAATCCCTCTCCTTCAAAACAAGTGCCAGTGCCTCCAAGAGAAAGGAAACAGTGAAAGCTGATCCTATTCCTTGGAGATTTAGGAAGCCCTGAAGGAGCAGAGATTGGGGGGGGAGAGTGAAAGTAAAACAAAGCAAAGAAGTCGTGTAAACAAATTAATTAATTGTCTGGAAGTGAAGTGCACGTTTGTAATTTTGCCCTTGTTGAAGGGAAATTGAAGTTCATTATGCTCACTGACTGATTTAAAAGCTTTCCTCCACAGCTTTACCTAGAGCGGGAGGGAGGGAAGGAGGCCCATTTGGAACACACACATTGGCGGCGGCTTCAATTAAAACAGGAATTCATTACTTGAATCCTCTGGAGAGAAAAATTTACTTGGCTGTTCAGTGTGGGGGAAAGGCTGCATTGTGTTCACTTACTTCTTCCTTTCTGCTGTGTTTTAGGACTGGTAAATATTGGGTTTCTTCTTGTGCTGGAAAACCAGCGTCAGCCCCTCCAAGTAGGGTTGCCAACCTCCAGATGGTGGCTGGAAATCTCCTGAGATTACAATTGATCTCCAGGTAACGGATATTGGTTCACTTGGAGAAAATGACTGCTTTGGAAGGTGGACTCTATGGCATTATACACCGTTGAAGTCCCTCCCTTCCCCAAACCCTACCCTCTTCAGGCTCCACCTCCAAAATCTGCAAGCTTTCCCAACCTGGAATAGGCAGCCCTACCCCCAAGCCAGCAAACCCCCATGTTCTTAAAAGTGAGGCTGCACTCTTAATAAGGGGGGGGGGGTTAGCTTGCATGGAACTGGGAGATGGAGAAAGGAATGAGACATGCCCAGATTTAACAAATCTGGTTAATATTCATTATGCCATTAGTAACAGTTTTGTGGTCATGGATTTGCTTTGCTCTTTCAAAGGCCTTCTAGAGTCCAAATGTGATGACATGTCTAAGGATTTGTTTCAACAATTCTTTTTAAACTGGGCGATTTGCTGCCTATTCGTTTATGACATTTCTCATTCCCTCCTCCATTATGAATCAACATGCTTTGAATTAGTTCTTGATTCAAAACAGGCCTATTCATTCAATCTATGATGAACTCTTGGGTGCAGGAAGGCTCATTTTTATGAACTTTACCATGCTGCTTGGAGCAAAGATGCTGAAACTTTGCTTCAAATACAATTGCCATTCAAATCTAACTTCTTGTTTACACCTCTCTGGATTCCCTTGATATGTTTGCTTGGACTCCAAAAACTGTGCTAAGCAGCTTTGGCCTGTGCGGTAGCCACCTGGATGGTAGCCACCATCATGGTTAGGTTGTGTTAGGTTGTGTTTTAGTAAATAAGCTACGTTTGTAATTTCTGTGCAGCAGCTTGTGGTTGTCTTGAAAGCTGTGTAGTCAGTAGAATACAACCCTCTACACCTGATAGTATGTGCATTGAAATCAGTATGCACAGAGGGGCAGGATGGCATGTCCTCCGCTTTTGGACAGTTGCTGGATCATGCTTTTTCAAGCATTCCCAATTATGGGAAACATTCACACATGTATGCTTCCTCTACAGTGTATACTCCATGCTTACAAACTGGCAATAGCACATAGGCAAGAGAGGGACCAGCATGCTCATGCCCATTCCTCCTCTACCTGCATTGATTTCAGCAAAAGGAATCATATCACCATCTTGGATTGGTTAATTTATTAGTTTACTGTGATAATTTTACATTGATTGTATTAATTGCTTTTAAGGTTGTAAATCACACAGAGCCTACTAGCAGGGTGGGTGATTCATAAGCTGAAATAATAATAATAATAATGAGAACAACAATAACATGCACAATGCCAAGTGTAGAGGGCTAGTGTCTTCTAAATCATTGGAGAAAGGGGGACAGATCCCTCAGGGCCATGGTTAATTTATTACACTTACCTGCTTGTGAAGAGCGTGTGATGGGAGCCAGTTGTGGCAGTTCTTCATCATGATACAGGAGAAGAGATGGTTGCATCAGGAATGGCAGGTGTTACCCAGCCAACGTAACTGTAGCTCCAGCAAGGCAGTGCAAGCACACATTTGTGAACCGATCCTGATAGGACAGTTGGAAAGCCATTAATGCACATGGAGTGAAGTTGCCAGCTGTCAAACTAGTCAACTGCAAGATGTAAAGCACTTCTCCTGTTATGTATTGGTATACATAATGCCTGAGCTTGAATTCTATCTCCTATTTAAGTCTGGTATCGTAAGTTCTGCAAGCTGATTGGATACTCTTTGCAGCAGTCCAATCAGGATACAAGAAAGGGTGCAGGAGGGAAATGATTTGACTGGTTGTTATGTTCATATTTTGATTGGTTCTTATCTCAACTAAGGGTGTGGCCTACCAAGCCCAGATAGTTTCAGAGAGAGCCTGTTGCTCTCATGTTCTGTGTTCGTCCTACCTTGTAAATAAAGTTGAATCACTTGTTACGAGCTGCTGCCTTAAGTCTCATACTTAACATCTGCCCACCCCTTCCTTTTGATATTGTGAATGGCAGACAAGAAAGTGGCACCTGGGGCAGCAAAGCAGTATGGGATTGCACATGTGCAGCCATGTTTTTAAAAACCTGAATGTGTTCAAATTGTTTGGATACAAAGGCAGAATTTGCCAAAGGTTCGGTAGTGATGATTACATCTTGATGTGTGAGGGAGTCTTTCTTCTTAGGATGTTTCTCACAATCTTTTTTTCATCCTTGCCTCTATACTTCTTCCATTTCCTCCTTCATTTTAGTACTCCCCCAAACACTTAGCTTGCGTGCTCCTCAGGGCAGGGGTCAGTATTATTATGACTTTTTGTTAAGTAACTCTATAAAGCTCCATAGCAAGTAAGGTGCTTACTGAATGAATAAGAAGAGTGATATGAGAAGCGCTGAGTTCACAGGAAAAGGGGAAGCAGAAGTAGAGGGAGAACCGCCTGTCAGCTTCTGCTGCTTGGAAGCACATATCCACGTCACAAGGGTGTGGAGGGGTGTCCGATTAATCTACAACTGGTTAGAGAGGCAGTGGCATTGTCCAATCAAGGCTCATTCATGTTGTCTTTTTTAAACATGTCAATGAGAGTTCAGGTCTTCCTGCAAGTGGTCTTTTCTCAGGAAAAAATATTAGTATGGTTTTGAAAGGGTGAGGTGTATTCTCCAAAACACTGCAGCTGTCAGACAGATGGAACACCTGCTCAAGAGTCCAAGCCTCCACAAAGCACCGTGGGGCTGAACTAATGAGCAACCCCTACTTCTTCACCGTACCATTAGCTAGTGAACTTTACATCCTTTGAAGAAAGCCGTTGGCAAGCCTGTCCACGGTTCCCACAGTCATTTCTGGGTTGCCCTCACCGGATGTGGCTGAGAGCATGAACCTGGTTTGAAAGTGAATCCCACCAGTGCAAAGCGGTATCATCCCCTGGACTCCTGAACCAGCAAGTTGCTTGCTTTGCCACAGCTGAAGCACAGTCAGGGTGCTGTTCAAGGACTTCTTAACCACATATTAGTACAGATTTCCCCAGATCAACAGAAAGGGAAGCCACAGAAGCAGTAAGCCAGGGAAACCAATTGTTAGAAGTGGCATATTTAGGCTTTTGAAGACTTGTTAATTGTTATCAAATGCTAATCATCAGTTTCCAGAAGCAATAGGGGATGTGGTACCCTGAGGCTGTATATAATGCAGCAAAGATTAAAATGCAGGTGTGCATTCATTATTGTTTAATTAGATTTGCCATCATTTGTGATTACTGAAGTGTCCACCTGTTTCTGCCTGGCCAGCCCTCCCAGCCCTGGGACGCTATCTATGCCAGCTTCCCAAGTCCCAAACCACAGCTCGCTTCCTCCCTACTCTATTCCTATTTAGAAAGCAAGCAGTAGATTCCCTTTCCATTAAACACCTGTATCTCCTGGCTCCTTTGCACTCCTAGTCTTTGAGGAAGCAGACAGGTACACCCAAGCTTGAAGATCATAGTTTTGAATTTACAGACAGAAAAGCTGTTGCTTGCCCAGGATGTCTGGCAGTTCCGCAGACCTTTCAGCAGGGGCTACAGCCCTAGAACTGTGCCATAAGTGTCCTTCCTAAAAAAGGGATAATCTTCCCCATTCAGACTTCAAAGCACTGCAGACCAAGGAATTACGATTATCTGCCTGCATGGACTTGGTACCAGAGTCATCCTGACTCTTCAAGATGTAGTAGGACTCAGGAAGATTGTTCCAGTAACCAGGGTTGCATACTATTTTGTGATCTGTTTTTCACCTTCAGTCTGAGGACATCAGTGCCTCTTTTCTCTTGTAAACACAGATGAGATGTGAACCCTGAAACTCTGCACAGTGAATGCACTGTACGATACTTGTATGCCACTTCAAAAGCTATTGTTAATGAGGGATTTGTATTGCAAGAGTTAGCAATGACAATGAATGGCTAAAAGAGCTAAAGGAAGTCTCAAATTCACTTTGCTTTAAGGTATAACCTACAAATAAACACTTCACCTTTAGAACAATGGTAGAAAACAACATTCTGTTTGAAGATGTCTACTTGGTAATTCTAACAGCTTTAACACCCACATACACTGAACCTTAGTTTTGTAAGCAACTGAACGTACAAAATTCTTTCTACACTAAATTATATGCAATTCTTTCTCCACTGAATGATGCTCAAACATGGCTTGAAAGGAGTGTCTGTGGCACTGAATGACAGATGCTCTCTAGAGGCCTTTCGCAGTTATTAAAAACAAAGCAACCTCTATATTTCGCTCTTTGTATGGTATTTAGGGTTGCAAGGTCTCAACAATGTACCAGCAGTGCTAGAGTTTCAGCCTTCTTCTCAGGCCAAAAGACATAACATCTCAGGATGGAAAACCAGCACCATGACCTAAGTCATTTTCTGTTTGGCTTGACGACATCTTCTGCTATTAGCTCCACTTCCATGTCCAACAGGTTCCACCCCTAAACCCCTAAGCCGTGAGTTTAGGAGTGGAACTGCCTCCAGGAGGTGACGGCAGGCTCTGCCTCTATACTACCATGTCCCTCCCACCTATCTGTCAGGCCTGGCCTGCATTCTTTACCTTCCAGGGACCTCCCTCTAAGCATAAAAGGCTACAGATACCAGCCAGTCCTATTCAGACTAGTCCAGATCAAACACAAGTAAAATTATATCCTGATCCCATGTAGTGAATTTGGAGGGGAGGGGGGGAGAAGAATAGCTTTTCTGTGACGGTACAGCCATGAAGCTATTCTTAATTAAAAAAAAAAATACAAACAGGGCTACATTTGCAGTCAGCAAATAAAGGTTTTAAAAATTCAGTTAAGGGTCCTGAAAATGCAGCTGGACAGCCTTTCAGCTTCTTAAACTAAAAAAGTAGTGCTTGTAAGTACTCCATCACTGTGGTAGCATTGTTAGGGGCCACTAGTACTGTAAGCATGTGCATGTTAATTTGGAGGTAAATCCCCTGAGTGCAGTGGGGCTTACTCTCTGGTAAATAAATTTAGGATTTCTGGCTACTTAAAAACAATGACAATATCAAATTACGCTGGCACTAAGAAGCAAGCGTGTCACATCACATGTGGTGTCACGACTGGTATCCAGCAGTTATCCATGTCACATTCCACACATTCCTGGCAGGAACACTGAAAATCCTGGGTGATCAACTATTGCTGTTTGAGTGCTGGGAAGAAAAAAAGAAAAGTGGTATCTCTGCAACAAAATGGCTACATCAAGGAAAGATGCTTGGACCCTACACTTCAAATGAATAACAGCTGTGCATTTATTGTCCCATAAATTGCTCCCCTGAAAATGCCTCAAATATAAAAGAATCAGCCACAGATGTAAAATGCAGGACAAAGTGAGGAACTAAACAATGAAAGGAGGCAATGCTTTATGGAGAGCTATGTGTCTTGGTACTGGATAGAGGATTTGGGGAGAGCTGGGAGAGTGTAGAAGTTAGTAGTGTATCTGCTCTGTGAGATCTGTGTTTTGTGACAGTAATTTCCAGAAAGAGAGAGATTTACTTTTGTGTCTCCAGATGCCTAATGCAAAAACTTATGGAGCTTCATTGACAATCAGTGCTTCTCCCTGGGCCATCAACTGCACGCTGTATCTACCAGGAACAAAACAAGAACATAGGTATGGAAGAATACTATTGGATCAAACCTAGGTTACACCAGTTCCAACATACTGTTTTCACTGGTGCCTTTAAAGGGCTCATATAAAGAGCTGGAAAGAGCTGTACAAATAGCTGCTGCCCCCAGCAAACGAGTAAGGCTGCCAATCTCCAGGTGAGGCCTGGAGATTTCCTGCTATAACAGTTGCTCTCCAGATGAAAGGGGTCAGTTTTCTTGGAGAAAATGGCTGCTTTGGAGGATGGGTATTGTACCCTGCTGAGTACCCTCCCCTCCCCAAACCCCTCCCTCCCCAGGCTCCACCCCCAAATCTCCAGGTATTTCCCCACCCAGAGCTGGCAACCCTGTAATTGAGGTTCAGAACCATTTTGGTGTCATGCTTAGAATGGCAAATTAGGATTTGGAAGATCTGAGGTGAAATGTCCTGTCAGCCATGAAACTTGCTAGATGACTCTTAAGCCAGTCAAACTTGATCAGCATAACTTACCTTTGAGACTTATTGTTGTGAGAACTGTGTACCTGAGCTCCTTGGAGGAGAGACAGGGTAGAAAAGTATAGCTAGATGAATATATACTGCCTCTGGGTGTGGAGGTTCCCATCTGGGAATCATGGCTAGTAACTATTGAAAAATCTAGACTTTGTGAATTTGACTGTTCCCCTTTAAAGAAGCACATCACCTGATGTTATGACACTGAATTCCACCAATTACTTAGGGACTTATGAAGATGAGGCCAAGTTAGACCACTGGTCCATTTTGCTCATGATTGCCTAATGAGCAGTTGCTCTCTGTGATCTTAGATGGAGAAAGGTATTTCCCAATATATACGCCATGAGATCCTGTTAACTAGAGAGGATGAGGGTTGAGCCTGGCACTCTGTGCATGCAAACTTGTGCTCTGCTGTTGAGCCACGGTTCAGTTTGTGAAGATGTACTCCCTTTTGTCTTTCTTGCATCTGCTGTCAGTCCATTTCATGAGGTAATCCTAAATTTGTAATATTATAGGGAACAATATGGTATCCCACTTTCCCTCACGTTCTCTGCATCCTGCAGAATTTTATTAAACAGCCTCTTACACTGACACCACGCCTCCAAAAATGTATATTAATATTTGTGGCTCAAATAAGTAATGCGTGAAGTGGAACTGATAGGGTTTAATATTGTCCTGGAGAACTGATACTTCCCCTGCTCACAGAGTACACGAAGAAACAGTATCGTTGCATTGGAACCCCAAAGCCATCAAATCCCGTAAATGTCAGTTGCTAACAAAACAGCTCTTTGCCTAATCATTCTCTGGCATTTAGAGTCAAGCATTTTTGTTGTAAGCTTGTAATAAAATATCCATGAGTTTTTAGCTAAACTGGTTTGCTCATTAGTACTAGCATTTCTCAGTATTCGTCATGTCGTGTTACGTCTGCCAGCATTTCCGCGATCCACTGAGGCAGTTTTAGAAAGGCTTCCGTGATCTCCCAGTCAATTTCTGTTCTATTAATTATATCTCTGAGTTGATAAAGCAAGGCACCTCTATGCACACTCCATGTTGCCTCATCAGCTTAGATTGTAGTTCTTTCAGACATGGTGTGGCAAAACAAAATGGCTTTAAATAGAACAATTTTTGTAAAAGGATTCTTTTTAATCACAGAGGAACTTTAACAAAATAGGGAATAATTGTGGAAGTGAATATAAACAGTAGCTATTTTGGTGGTAGGACTAACTGATGGGGGAGGGAGATAATATGAATCTTTTGACTGTCGTTCATAGGTTGGGAAAGAGTATGGTAAGGGAGACAGATAAAGAAAGTAAAGTGCACTGCTTTTCAGCTGGGATGGAGAACTCAGCACAAGAAACTGGCAATTTGTTTTGTCTGTAAAGGCTGGGATCAATAATCCAGGTGTTAAATACTGACTCACCTGTTTGCTTGTTGGATATAAAGATAGTCCCTAGGTGCCCAGGAAAGATTTTTGTTATTGCTAATTGGAAGACAGTTAATCCTTCTTCCTCCAAATTCTCAGTGTTTCACAGGTGACACGTATGCCAATTTACTGGTCAAAATAATTGGTTCAGGGATGGCAGAAATATTTTCACTCTGGATAGCTCAGGCCAGCCTGATCTCATTTCGGAAGCTCAGCAGGGTCGGCCTTGGTCAGTACTTGGATGGGAGACCACCAAGGACTATCAGGACCATGATGCAGAGGCAGGAAATGGCAAACCACCAATGAATGTCTCCTGCCCCTAGTTTCCCCCTTCCTTCTCTCTTGCTCTCAATTTTTCGTTTTCAGGGCTTCTTTCTCATTCCTAGATTGAACCCCAGGAACAAATTGGCCATTATGGCCACCTGAACTTTGCTGCCTGGTGGGACAATGACTAGGGTTGCCAACCTCCAGGTGGTGGCTGGAGATCTCCTGGGATTACAACTGAGCCCTTTGGGGGGACAGCCTATAAATCAAATAAGTAAATATAAATAAACTGATCTCCAAATGACAGAGAACAGTTCACCTGGAGAACATGGCTGCTTTGGGAGGTGGACTCTATTGAATTATACCCCACTGAAGTTCTTCCCCTCCCCAAACTCTGCCCTCTCCAGGCTGCACCCCCAAAATCTGCAGGTATTTCCCAACCCAGAGCTGGCAGCCCTACTGATGACCTGCTCCCTCACCTGGGCTGTCCCAGCCCAGTGGTGAGAGAGGTAGCACCCAGCACACCTAATCCAGGTGCTGAACAAGGGAGATGTTGCCTGTGTTGCAAGAACTGGGGGATGGATGGGTCAGCAGGTTGTCCAGCTGGCTCTTGCTCCTTCCCTTCATCCTTTGGGGAACCATGTTTCCTAAATAGGAGGAGCTTTTTTGTTCCCTTTTTAAAACAGTCACTGACTGATTGCTGAAGGCTTTGCCGTGCTCATGGACATGTTTGTGAAAACTCATTTCAGCTCAGGACTATTAATATAGATATGCGTAAGTAAGTGAACGAGGACATTTTTTGCCTGCTAGGAACTTGTGTAGATCTCTTTGTAAGGTTGCAGTAATGTGTTAGAAACCCCGTGCTATCCCCACACAAAAATAAAATTCCATTCCATATCAGCTAGCTATTTAATTGCATTTTATGTCAGTGAAGTTCAGGATGAAGAAACTAGACACAATTTGTTACATTTTTGTGAAAGTGGCCAAGTTTCATTTATTAATTTGAAATTTATATAAAATTGCATTTTTCATATAGTTAATACAAGCGGAATGGTTCCTAGATTTGAAGGATTTTCTCCTCGGCAAGAAATGATAGTTTGGCAGATTTCCAGTTCATGTTTCTCTGCTTGCCAGCAGGTGTTGTTTCCCAGGGTAGTTCTGGTACATGGAATCATACAATCATAAAAGGTTTACAGCTGGAACTGAGCCATTCTTTGTTTCATGATTATGACACAGTATTTAGGAATCCATGCCAATGAAATGACCCACATTGAAAGGGAGAGATGGAGTAGTCCAGGAATCCATTTAGTAGAAGACCATGCAGGATTATCAGGGCGCAAGCAGCCAGATTTCACCTTCCCTCTTGATGATCCATCACTTCATCGGCTGAAGATTCTCTAGAGGTACCACTTTCTGTATATGTGGCTATATGTGTCCTAGCACTGAACCGCCTTGTAGGCAGCTGTCCCAAAGTGAATCTGGTTAGGGGCTTTCTCAGCTTTGGCATTTGCTCCTGTCCCACACTAAATTTATTCATCCCAGCTGAAAAGGATTGGAAGCTGGTACCTAGTATAAACTTGAGAAATAACATGCACACTGCAAACTTACAGTGTTGTTTTATTCATGTGGAAATTGAAGAAGTCACATTGCAATGACAAAAACAAAACAAAACAATCCCCCCCCCATCATCTTATTTACTTAGCACATTTTTGGTTTATCCAACCTCCCATCTCTCCAATCTATTTCTAGTGCCTCAGAAAGGAGAAATTATTTACTTATTTATTTACTTACTTACTGGTTTAATTCCCCCCCTGCAAAGCAGGCTCAGGGCTGCTCACATAAATCACAATTAAAATCCACATAAAATCATTTAAAACAATATAGATATACGATCAAGTTCATAAAGTGCTGGTGATGAATGGTTAATTATTTACAATGGTGTATTTTAGCAGTGCGTCCGGAGATCTAGGAAACCTTCTGCTCATGATCTTTTAATATACGGGTGGCGTAGGCTGGATGTCAGACCCAAGGGCCAGGACTCTGTAGTGGCCAGGGCACTGTGGTAGTGCGGCTCCTTAACTGAAAGCCTGGTGGAAGAGCTCCATCTTGCAGGCCCTGCAGAACTATAAAAGATCCCGCAGGGCCCTGATCTCCTCCGGGAGCTCATTCCACCAGTATGGAGCTGCCACTGAAAAGGCCCTGGCCCTGATGGTAGCAAGCCTGGCACCCTTAGGGCTTGGGAGGATCAATCGGTTTTGGGATCCCAACTGTAGTGTTCTCTGGGGTATATATGGGGAAAGGCGGTCCCTCAGGTATGCTGGACCCTGGCCATAAAGGGCTTTAAAGGTAAGAACCAGCATTTTGAAGCAAACTTGGTATGCTATTGGCAGCCAGTGCAGTGTCCTCAGCACAGGCTGGATGTGTTCCCACCTGGGGAGACCCATCAACAGCCTGGCTGTGGCATTCTGTACTAGCTGCAGCTTCTGAATTTGCGACAAGGGCAGCCCCATGTAGAGAGCATTACAGTAGCCTAATCTTGAGGTGACCATCGCATGGATCACTGTTGCCAGGTCATTGCGTTTGAGGAAGGGAACCAACTGCCTAATCAGCTGAAGATGATAAAAGGCAGATTTGGCAGTGGCTGCTACCTGGGCCTCCATTGTTAAGGAGGCATCCAAGAGCACTCCCAAACTCCTAACCTCCGGTGCTGGCACCAATGGTATCTCATCGAAGGTCGGGAGTGAGATCCCCCCCTCCCCACCGGACTGGCCCAGCTCATGCACAGGACTTCCGTCTTTGTCAGATTCCGTTTCAGCTGACTCAGCCTAAGCCAACCAGCCATGGCTTGTAATGCCCATCCAGATCTTCTGGTCTGGAGTTGGACCAGCTGCCCAACATCAGATAGAGCTGGGTGTCATCAGCATACTAGTGACATCCCAGTCCATGCCTCTGGGCGATCTGGGCAAGGGGGCGCATAGAGATGTTAAATAACAACGGGGAACGCACTGCCTTTTGAGGCACTCCACAATCCAGTGGGTGCCTCCTGGACTGCTGTTCCCCTAGTGCCACCCTTTGTCCCCGACCTTGAAGAAAGGAAGCGAGCCATTGCAAGGCAAGCCCATGGATTCCTATGTTGGTGAGGTGGTGGGTCAGTAACTGATGGTCGACCATGTTGAATGCTGCCGACAGATCCAACAACAACAGCACTGCCGATCTGCCTTGATCCAGATCCCTTTGGAGGTCATCTTTGGGGGCGACCACTGCTGTGTCCGTCCTGTGACCAGGGCAGAAACCGGACTGGAAGAGGTCTAAAATGGAAGCATCATCCCAAAAGCCCTGTAACTGAAAGCACCACAGGGAACTGTCCCTCAATCAGGGGACTTGTTGATGATCTCCCTCAAGGTGCCTCGAAACCTGTCGTGACCAGTATTCCCTCTAAGCCGAGTTAGAGTGAGCTAGCTCACAGTTTTTTAGTCTCTGGCTCACATATTTTTGCCTTAGCTCAGGAAGGATGGCTCCTGAGCAAACTAATTTATGCAGTATACAAATTGCTCACTTACAACTTTAATGCCAGTAACTCACAAAGTAAAATTTTTGCTCACAAGACTCCACAGCTTAGAGGGACTCATGACCAGCTTTAATTAGCCATGACGGGCACGGGTCCAGGGAGCATGTGGTGGGGCAGACAGCTAGAAGCAATTTGTCAACTTCCTCTAGACTGAGTGGGCTGAAATGATCCAAAACCAGAATCAAAGTTGTGCATGGAGCCTCAATGTTTCAACTGTGGCGGGGAAGTTGCAGCGGAGCAACAGGACTTTATCCGCAAAATAGCTCACAAAAGCCTCGCAGCCTATAGCCAATTCCCTAACATTTGGTCTGCTCTGTGGCAGTGTGGTTATAGACTGAATTGTTCTAAATAATTGGGCTGGGCATGAGCTCATGGATGCAATCGTGGACGCATAGTACTCTCTCTTTGAGGCTTTGATTGCCATCTCATAGGATCTCATAAACGTCCTATAAGATGCTCTTGTAGCTTCATCTCAAGCGCGAAGCTACCGTCTCTCTAGCTGTCTCAGCTCCCGCTTCGTAAGCCACAACTCCTGGGTAAGCCAGGGAGCAAGCCTGGAGCGGGGGCGCAGAGGGTGCCGGGGAGTGATCTCGTTGATAGTTGCGGAGAGTCGGCTGTGCCAGTCCCCTACAAGCTCATCTAATGAGCTGTCTGGGGGCATTGGATCCCACAGGGCCATCTGGAGCCATGCTGGGTCCATTTGGCTCTGCGGACAAGCTAAAATATGCTCGCTGCCTAAACAGGGCTGGGGTGGGACATTCAGGCAGGCCCTCAGGGCATGGTGGTCTGACCATGGAACTGCCGAAGCAGTAACCCGGTCCACCGCTGCAAAGATCAAGTCGAGTGTGTGCCCAGCCCAGTGAGTGGGAGTCATTACATATTGGGAGAGTCCTAGTGTCACCATGGACGACACCAGGTCCACTGCCTGCGTAGAGGTCATGTCAGCAGCATGGACATTGAAATCACCCAGGACTATCAGTCTAGGGTGTTCCAATTTCCAGCCTGCTACGGCCTCCATCAGGGATGGCAAGCTATTGGCTGGCTCATTAGGCGGTTGGTACACCAGCCAAATCACCGAACTCTTCCTGGCTTCCCATACCAGGCCGACGCACTCAATGCCCATGATTCTTGGTGGCAGGAGTGCCCTGAAGGAGTAAGCCTCCTGGATGAATAGCATCACTCCACCCCACCCCCGCCCCCAGTCCATGATTGGTGAAGGACCAAAAACCCAGGTGGGGCCAGTTGGGAGAGGGCTACTGTCTCCCTTTCCCTCACCCAGGTCTTGGTCATGCACACCAGGTCTACATTCTGCTCTTGCAGAAAGTCTCGAAGGACCATGGTCTTATTATTTATAGACCTGGCATTACACAACGCCAATGTCAGAGGGGGGTTCTTCCTTCTAGCCCCACTGCCAACATCCCTCAGGATGGGACACAGGCTGGAAGAGGGCTGAGCTTTCCTATTTCTCCGCCTCCTTCCTTTAGTACCCTGCCTGCTTCAAAACAAAGCACTTCAAAACAAAATAATTATTGGCTCCTCTGAGCCATTGTTTGGATAGCTTGAAAGAACTGAAAACTTTCAAAAGTTAATTGTATCTATCTGTTGCAATTAGGGTTGCCAACCTCCAAGTGGTGATTGGAGATTTCCCGCTATTACAACTGTTCTCCAGGTGATAGAGATCGTTTCCCTTGGAGAAGGTTAACCGTATGGCATTATACCCCACTGAAGTCCTTCCCCTCCCCAACCCCACCCTCCTCAGGCTCCACCCACCACAATCTCCAGGTATTCCCCAACCTGGAGCTGGCAACTTTAGCTGTAATGTTGCTCCAGTATCTGTTTCGGAATGGTTTGGACTCTTTTTCTGATATCATGGAGATCACCAAAAGTCTTTAAAATATTTATTTTAAAACTTAATAATCCGTGCACTCTGCGTCTGTTGAATCAGGTGGGTTAGGCTAATGAAAACAATGGAATTATTTTATTCCCTAAAGATAAATGGGCAGGCAATTCCCAAGTTACTTCTTATTTACAATGTTTTGAAATAATTGACCACTATTCCTCTGCCTCCTGTCCAGATATAACAATATGATTTCCCCCCCTTGTTTTCTTTCCCCTCATATTCATGGAGAAGTAAGAACTGATAGGGATGTTATTTGCCTTCTTTTCTTCATCTAGTGCTATTTGCTGTTCCTAAACTTTGTAGATTTCTCAGTCTGAGGCCTTCCTGTTATCTGACTATTTAGTGAAATATTTGAGTTGTGGTATATAGGAAAGTGCTGGGAAACTATTGAGGAAATTAATGTGTTGGTTACTGTAGTATTTACTTGAATTCAAGTCTAGGTATTTTCACAAATATGCCATAGAAAAGGGAGTCATCTTAAATTTGCATCCCAGTTATGTCCAACAATAATTTGTGTATGTGTGTGTGTCTTGATTTCGCAAAATCTTCATAGACTGTGGCCACCACTGCTGGATTCTGCTGTCTACAGATAAATTAACTACTACTGCAGATGGCTACATATCTGGGACCTATTAATAAATTTGTGTCTGGCATACTGATGTCCAAAAGGAGAGTGCTCTAGATTTGATTCTGCATCCCTTAATCAGTTCTTGTCAGAGTGAAACTCCCAGAGCCTTTGAGCTTCCTTAAATGGAAACTGAGAAACTTTTGGTTCTTAAAATGCCTCCGTGTTGACTGTCCTGAATTATATTTCTTGATTTCAGAAAGCAATTGTTTTTTCCCTTGTTGCATTTTTAAGCTTGCTGTTTCTGTTGTTCCTCTTTTTTTTCCTGCGCATGCCTCTAAGCAAATTGCCTGTACCTCTGTGGGGGATCCTGCCTCACACTTTGAGAACTGTGGCTTTAGGGTGGAATCACACAACCATTTAATGTGTGTTGTCTGCTTAGAAAATTCAGATGTAGCAGCTCTAACCACATGAGAGTTAGTCATCTGTAGCCTCTAGCCACATGGTGAGTTGTAGGCTACAGATGCTTCAACAGTGGCTCAGATGTGTGGGACAGTGGGGTGCACAGGAATGCTCAGTTAACAGCACAGCTAAAAGCTTTCAGACGATCAGCTCCCTCTGCACTTGGAGTTGCCATTCAATTAGTTTTAAGGAACCATTACATGGTAAATCGTCATGTGATTCCATTCCTTCAATAATAGGCAGGGCAATAAACCCATATGAATGGAACAATCAGATCTGAGATAGGGCTATGGCTCAGTTGTAGAGCATCTGTGTTGTATGCAGAAAGTTTCAGGTTAGTCCCTAGCAACTCCAGTTAAAACAGGATTGCCAGGCCACAGCCAGTAACCCCCAAGAGCATTTAGGGGGCAGGGACTAACACTTGAGGCACCATCAGGCAATGAAGCAGATTAAAGAACTTGGAGTTAACAGGATCAGGTAGTAGGTGATGTGGTGGACCTCTCCCTGAGCTGCTACCAGTCAGAGTAATGATACAGACCTTGATAGAACGATGGTCTGGTTCAGTATAAAGCAGTTTTTAAATATGAAATGTGAATTCTTCCTGACTTCATGACCAACCCTTCAGTTCCATAGACCTCTTTCTGAATGTCATTTTCTCCAGGGGAACTGATCTCTGTAATATGCAGTTCAGTTGTCATTCTGGGAGTTCTCCAGGCACCACCTAGAAGTTGAAAACCCTCCCAATGACGAAATATTTGGCTGGGAAATTTGAATCAATGTGAAATACAGCTCTCCCCAATTACTTGCCACCCTCTCAGCAAGAGCTTGGCCAATCTATAGGCTCCCGATGGGTTCCTTGCTGCCTTTTCCCTAGTAAACATTGTCTCCTGTCTCCTGTTGCCTAAACAGGAAGGGCTTGGGATTCTCAGACGGGCCTTCAAGGCAAAGTAATATACCATGGCACTCCCATGGAATTCACTGCCGTGGAATTCACTGCCACAGGAGGCGGTAGTGGCTACAAGTATGGACGGCTTCAAGAGGGAATTAAATTAGATGAACATATGGAGCAGAGGTCCATCAGTGGCTATTAGCCACAAGGTATAGATAGGAACTCTCAGGCTGGGGCAAGTGATGCTCGGTATTCTTGGTGCTTGGGAGGGTCAATAGTGGGAGGGCTTCTAGTGTCCTGGCCCCACTGCTGGACCTCCTGATGGCACCTGGTATTTTTGGCCACTGAGTGACAGAGTGTTGGACTAGATGGGTCATTGGCCTGATCCAACATTGGCTTCTCTTATGTTCTGAACCCTGTGAGGTAGGTTAGGCAGAGAGTGTGTGAGTGGCCCAAGGGCACCCAGCAAGCTTCTATGCCAGGGCAAGGATTCAAGCCTGGGGCTGGTGCTCCCAGATCATTCTCTAACCACTGCGTCACACTATACCACACTTCTGGCCCTGGGTGTGAGTGACTGACATTTTCAAGGCTCCCTTATTTTATAAAATCCCCCTCCCCTTAAGTAAAAAAGCACAACAGGAAGCAAGCTGTACTACATTTCCCCATATTTTAGTCAACAACCTTGGGCTAATCCCTCTCTCTCAGTATAATCTACCTCACAGGGTTGTTGTAAGAAGAAAATGCAGGAAAACGCCGGCTGCCTGGAGCTCCATGGAGGAACTGCAGGTCCTCTATTTCGCTGGGTGTTTACTCTGTGCTCGGCAGGAGCCCCAGTTCAGCAAGAGCCCATCACAGATCTCCACAGAAGTCTAGCCAGAAAACCCCCCAAGGGATCAAACACTCAGAAGCCCCCCCCCCGGTGATGCAGTCCGGTGACCAAGACCTTTGCCTTGCCCAATGGGCGCCTCCCACTTCCAGCATGCCTGCCCTCCAGCAGGCCAGTCCCCAGCCCGGGGCACCTGGCAGCTTCACTGATGGACTGCACACTTTGGGTCGTGCCCCTGAGGCAGCGCGCCTAGTCTCGCCCTTCCCGCCACCCTCTGATCCTCATGACAACCCTGTGAGGTAGGCCACCCATCATTTGCCACCTGCTTCTCCTGTGCCAGGCCCTCACTCCATCCGAGCAGCCCCCCTCCTGGGGCCCAGCTCTCTCCACTCTACTCCGCCCCCCAGCCCAGCCGAGCCAGCAGGGTGGGGCCAGCCAGTTCCAGTCCCCTGGCCGGGGCTTAATGCCTCCACCTCCCCAGCCAGCATGTGAGGTCTGCTGCACAGAGGCAGCTGCAGCCAGCCAGCCTGGCCAGGCCCTAGAAGGGCCGCCAGGGAGCCACCTCCGCCTCCACCTCGTTTGCCGCCCCGACCTCTCTGGCAGCACAGGTATGGGGAGAGTGGCGGTGCCAAGGCTGGGCTGCTCCACTCGGGAGTCTGGGGCCCTGCCAAGGGCTGCCTGCAGAGTGCCTGTCACTAGAGCTCAGCCGCCCTCCCTCCTGGGGGGGTCCTGCACAACCACAGAGCCCCGGAGCTAGGGGAGGGGGAGAGAGGCTCAGCTGCAGCAGCCAGTGGCGCATCATGGGTGCGGGGCAGGCCTGCTGAGAAGCGTGCCCTGGAGGAGGATGAGGAAGCGGCTGTTGCTCAATGGGAGGAGGAAAACGAGGCAGTGGCAGGCAGTGGCGGCAGTGAGGCCAGTTGCTGTTACAGCAGCAAGCGACACAGGAGGAGGTGCAGGAGGCTGAGGTGAGGCTCGAAGCAGGGCTCTGCTGGGTTGGCCAGCAGGCCACAAAAGGGGCTTGCTGGATGTGCCCACCCTCTGGGCTCCTTACTGCCGAAGCATTGCTCCGGTGCACTCCGGAAGGACATGAGCACTGGCTATCACCATGTGACAGAGCCTTGTGGGGGGAGCAGCAACTCGAGTGTGGAGTATCCTATCTACTTCATTGTGCCTGCTCATTGGTAGTTTCTAAGAACTGATCTGCTTGGCTTGATTTATTATCAGGTATACATTATTTTGAGACTGTGCTTAAAAAATAATCTGCTGGTGCTTTTTAACCTTTCAAAAGGTTCTCTGTGGCTGTGGTCACATGAGCAGTTCATGCAGATATAGGTGCATTACTGCAGTGATCATGGGCTATAGTGGTGTGGCCTACAGGCTCCAGGGCAGCCTGTATGGGAGTAGTGATCAAGGGTTACATTTCCCAGGTTCCCTCTGGACCCTGTGATTGGGTAACAGGAGATTTTGGAGGGAAAAACTACACCAGCGGGGGAGCAGAGGGTGGTGCCTGGGAGGAAGAGAGGCCTTACCCAGAGTGGGAGGGTGTTCTCTCTCAGGGAGCAGAGCTGGTGGAAGCTGCTGCAGACAGGGTGAGTGAGACTGTGAATAGGTACCTAGGGAAAGCTAGGACTGTGCAGACAGACGCATTGGGATTTATTATTTTACTGATTTACCTGCCTTTACTTTGGTCATTTTTCCTACTTGTTATTGATCTAAAGTTATTGTTAAATCTCTTAATAAAACTAGTTTGTTACTCTGCTTGGGTCCTCATGCCTCTTTTGGTCACAATACAAGGGGAAACCTACTGGAAAAGTACCTACTGGAAAAGTACTGTATAAAGGGGTGGGGTGGGAGCTCTGGGCCCTCCCAAGGAGACCCATACCAGAGTGGTTGCAGCCATCAGTGAACCTCCCTAGCTGCTGCTCGTGACAGTTGCCTTTGAGGATTTAAAGAGCATGATCAGACCACAACATCTGCCTTCCATGCCCTTGTCATTGCCACTCCGCTTTGCCTCACTTTGGAAGTGGAGTAATAAAGCTCTGGGGAAAGTCTAGTATTTATAGATACCAGTGCTTCCACTCTGTGTTTCCAACTGTCTGACTTCCCCTCTTTCAAAGTCAAGCCATTGGGAAGTCTGACTCCGCCTCCCTTTTTTTTTCCCGGATCAGGTAGCAACATTTGCACAAGTGCTTAATCACCCCTGGTTTTGTCAATCACTGTCACCAAGTAGTCATTCTGGATCAGAAGTCCTCAGGGGAGTTCGTTTCAACAACAAATCCCCCCTCCAAAACCCTCTCTCCTGTTTCTGCATCAGAGTCTAAGAACATCCCATGACTGACATAAGGGTAAATGCACTGAAGTTAATAAAACTACTCTCATGTAAATCTGCACTTTAACACCCTCTCCCCCCCCCCGTATTCCAAGGAAGAGAGGTGAAGAGAAGGAGGCCGAAAGGGGCCAGAGTACTTGGCAGAGGGATTGTGGAGCTGTCAAAAGGGAGCTGGAGCTTCAGATACACACTTATGCACATGGGTGAAAGACAAAAAAAATGCCAAGAATCTGAACATTGTCCATGGGGCAAGCATGCAGTGAAGCCGGTTCAGGGTGGGATGTCTGATCAAAACTTCCCGCAACTATTTAAACCGCCACAAATAGAGGTGCAGCCAGATCATGCCAAGCCTCCAGTGTGACCACAGCCTGTATTCTTCTGGAAAAAATAGCTGCTGTTGGGCGTGCTCTTGTAAATTTGTTTTTAAATTCTTTTCTTTGTACATTTTTAGTATTGGAGATTTTGTTTGGATTTTATAGTGAGTGTTTTATGTAGGCTTTTATCTCCTAGGCAGGCTTGGAGATACATTATACCAAAAGTGGATAAAGAAATCATTAGAGCTAATTAATTATATAAATGTAACCCTGCTTAGGATTGCTCTGTAAACCAATGTGGGGGGAGGTGTGTGGGTCAACACCATATTTCTGTGATACCCACATGTGGCATCTCTACTTCCAAGGCCCTGTGGAATCACCCAGTGCCATTTTCTCCAGAACAACCAACTTTGGTCGTCTGTAGATCAATTATCATAGTGAGAGATCTCCAGGTGCTAACTGGTGGTTGGCAGCCCCGGGGAACCAAACAAATGCTCACTCTGTTAGCATAATGGTCAGTGCAGAATAACCACAATTAAAAGCATCATTTTCCTTTTAGTGTTGGCCTTGGCACCAAGCAGCACTTGTCCTGATCCATTGAGTGATATTTGCTTTTCTGCTTTTTACTTAGACCTTGGCCAAAAAGTTCTGAGGGCGGTGGAAGGCGGGGGAGGGAGACACACATAAAGAGGTGTTTGAAGCAAGCGGCTTTATGCCTTTGAGAGATGGCTCTGCCAAGCAGCGCTGCAATCTCGGAACATCTTGTTTGCTGCCACCAGGCCAGCTTTGATATGAACCGGGAATGATTTTTGGCTCCCCGAGTGCTGCAGTTATGAGAATCTGGGGGACGGCCATGAAAGTGAAAGGGATGATAGAAGGTGCTGAAGGAAAGAAAGATAGAGGGGAGGATATAAAGGCAAAGTAAATAACCCCAACTCTTTTATCTGCAAGAATGTTTGTATTTTTTCCCCCTTTCCCACCAAAGCATAAGCAGAGGGCCATTAAAAATCACTTCCAATGCACAATATTTTAGGTTAATGGGACGAGTGGAAATGCAACATAAGTGAGACTGGGGCGATGATGGCTTTATGGGCCAATCTCTCCCAGTTCTGTCTCCCTTTTATTTTTGTATCAGTATTTTTATATCCCAGCACTCCAGGATCTTATTACCGTCTCAGAAGAGTGATAGGAAATCCCAGGGTGCTGCCGCTCACTGCCTCGGCTCCTGCGCCCTCCCCCTCTCAGCTCTGACTTGAATAAATGGCAGCATTTAGTCCAGGCCCTGAAGCGGGAAAGTTTGGAGCGTGAGTTGCTCACTGTGAAGCTGAAGGCTTTGGAAGAGGGGTGTGTGCGTATGTGTGCGCCCGTGAAGCTGCTGTGCTAATACATCCCTCGGGAAGCTTCCAGTGTTTCTTGATACGACTGAGTGCATCGCTCATAAAAAATGCACCAGGGCACTGATGGCATTTGATTCCAGCAGCAGCGGGGGAGGAGAAGAGAAAATTGTCTGGCCCTCGTGATCCCCCAGCCTCCAAAAGCTAGGCCTTTGCCACCTTGGCCGTTTCCAGACTCCCTGCTGTGCCTGACTGGAGAGCTCACCTGAGGCCAGAGCGCTCCAAGAATGTCAGGACGGGCATGACAGGGAGGGCAAGAAGAAATCCTTCTAGCCATTCCGTTCCCCTTCTCCTGCCTGAGATTCAGCTTCCGTTCGGTAACCCTGTGCAAAAAACGAAAGGCTTACTGATTAGAGAAGAAGGAATGTTCCCTGTTTATTTTGTTGACGCTGCTGTTGGATTTGTACATTTGGACGTATTGCATGTACATGCTGTGCACTCCCCCCCCCCATGCTCCACTTATACACATGTTGGACATCACTGATAGGGGTAACCCACGGTCAGCACTGCCACCCCCATCCTCTCTCCCTCTCAGTCAGCAGAGGGCCTGCCACTCTCCAGATAGGCCCCCCCCCAACTGAAGTGCTGCTGCTTGCCTAACTTCCCCTTCCTGTGGGGGATGGCTGGGAGGGCTCCTCTCCCACCCACTCAGCTCACAGGTGATGGGAAGGTGGCTCTTCTCCCACCCATCTGTCTCCCACATTGTGTGTGTGTGTGTGTTTGACAGTTCTTCTCCTACACACCTAGCTCATAGGTGAGAGGGTGGTGGCGGTTCCTCTCTCTTTCATCCATCTCCCACATGGAGGGGGGAGTAGCTCCTGTCCCCTCCCACCTGGTCCACATGTTGGGAAGTGGCAGCAACTCCTCCTGCCCCCATCTCAGCTGCTCTACCCTCCCACCCCATCCCCGTCCCCGTCCTCCGTCCTTCTTCCCTGCCTGTAGTTCTGCTGCCTCTGCCACAAGGCCCTGGCTCTGATGAAAGTGTATTGTCTGCATTCGGTTTTTAGGGACGGATTTCGCCACCATTCCTCCGTTTTCCCCAGGTTTCACTTTTGTCCCCAAACCTGGGGTTTCTCCCCCGTTTACAGGAAAATGGATATAGTCAGTACATAGTCCCAATCTGTGGATTTAAGTATCCGCGGATGAGGCCCTGGTGATTGTTAAATATATTGGTGTTGATTTATTGATGCACAAATAACATTAACACATGCATATATTTTGTGAAAAAACAGTGCAAGGAAATGGAAAATAGCATGAAAATAAAGTATCATGGTTTCAGTTTATGCAAGGGAGAACTTAAATGGAAGGTAGAAACAGGAACAGGAACCTCAAAATCGTTCTGTAGCTGTTTCAGCACAAGAACTAAGGTTTTTTTGGCATATCTGAAAAGCACCTACTGAGTGTCTGCAAAGTCTCTTTCTCTCATCAGTAAGTAACCCTGTACAGTTCTGCCCTGCACATTTCAGATTAAAGAACAATATATGCAGATAATATTATATTACTTTCGGATAAATAGAGGCTATTGTACTTTGGTCACATTATGGGAAGACAAGAGCCATGGGAAAAGACAATAATGCTAGGAAAAGTTGAAGGCACCAGGAAAAGAGGAAAACCCGGCATGAGATGGATTGAGTCTATAAAGACCTGAGCATGGCTGTTAATGATAGGATATTATGGAGAACATTAATTCATAAGATTGCCATGAATCAGAAGTGACTTGACTGCACTTAACACACATACAATTCTAGGTGATAGAAACCATCTCTCTCTCTCTCTCTCTCTCTCTCTCTCTCTCTCTCCCTCTCTCTCTCTCTCTCTCTCTCTCTCTCTCTCTCTCTCTCTCAAATGATCACCGGCTACATGTATTCCATAGACAAAGAGAGCTTCAGTCAAGACCTCTGGGGTGGGGGGAGGGGCAGCTAGGAAAGACATTCAGCTCATTCATCTTTTACCAAGGTAGAATTAAATTTTGTTATCAACAAAGCAAAAACAGCAAAGTTCTGGGCATCATCATTGCAAGTTGCTTAAACAGTTGACAGTGGACTTTGGACATTTCTACACACACACCCTTGAATAGGCCTGGTACCTAATAGTTTGACTGCCTGAAATATTCATGGCCTGGAAATAAAGTTCTGCTATTCAGGAACTGAAAGCAGTGTGTCCAGCCCTGCTTCTCAAGCTTAGTTGCAGCTCCTGGCTTGCCGTGCTTAGGGGGAGGAAGAAGTCGCTTGTTCAGAGCTGCTGATGCTGCTTCACTGAATACTGAACACTTCCCTGAGCGGAAGAGGAGGGAGGGGAATAAATGTGACAAGTAAATCAAACAATGAGGCTTGAGTGAAACTGGGAATAGCTAATAGCTGTCTAATTTTGGGAAACTGAAAATATCTATTTATTTTTTTAGTGGTGCATCAGCAACACTCAATCACCCTTCTCTTTGGATTGCAATTTGCAACCACAAAAACGCTCAGTGGCTTGAAATTCAATCAACAATAATGCAAAACCATGAATTAGTTAAACTAACGACAAGGAGCTTTTTGTCTGAATGCAGGCCACTCTGTTGACTATGGTCACTTAGTTGGTTTATTAACTGGAGTTAGTTCCCCCTCCCTTTCCTTTTTACGATGAGGAAGCATCAAATTTGTAAATGAAAAACAAAATCAGGCCTGTTCTCTGGCGATATTCCTGCCCACCCCGCACTGCAGGGAAAAGGTAATTAAACCAGGATTTGAGTGCTCATCTGTGAGCTGAATTAGTTAAAACAGACCACCGTTTTATAGCTGAGCATCCTTCCTCCTTTTGGTCTGAGTGCCTCCTTCCTGGGTTGAGGCTGGAAATCCTGCCGTTTCCCAAATGAAAAGCTCTCCAAAGAAGAGGGGACAGTCTGGCTGCAGAACCCTTGTTTGTCTGTTCTTTCTTTTCTGTTCTTTTTTTTACTGGAAGCACTCTGAGCCATCCGGTCTGGTAATTGCCCCACACCGTCACAGAATCGATTGCTTTTAGGACTGTTGAGCTCTTATTACTGCCACTGGCTGGGGAGAGACCGAGGGGGAGTGAACGATGCAGGCCACCATGGCTCCTCAATAGATGAGCCTCATCAAAGCACCTTTCTTCTGACTGCTGGATAAAACTAACACATCTGTTAAATAAAACAAGGGGAAGCATGGGAGACGATGGTGCCAGCAGCGGGGGTGGGGAGGAGAGAATGATTCACCCTTTCTGATGAGGAACGTAAAGTTGAAGGCCGGGTGAGAACTGAACTCCCAGCCAGGCAGACTTACATTGGAATCTGGGGCCAAAACAATTGTATGAAGTGACCATTTATTTTATTTATTTTCACAAAATGGGCATCTCACCATTTAGCTTATGAAACTAGCTGCCACAGTGACTGTAACAAGTCTCATGGATCCTGCTGGGTTTTCCCCCCTGGGTTCTCTCCATTCTGTGCCTTTTAATTTACTTAGCAAGCTCCCCAGACACTCACAGCATCCTATTTTGCTTTTCACAACTAACAACCATGAGGCCAATGAAGATTTTTCTCTCCCTCCTTCCTGGCTTCACCTTCCCAGGCAAAATCCAAGCCAGCCTTGGCTGGAAGGGCCCCTAACCCCGGCATGCAAATGGGCACTTGCCAAAATCTGTAAAGCTCTTCACCATTCCTATGCACATTTTCCTGGGTTCGTTCAATGGTGGTGGTGGCTGGTGTTGAGGGGAATGTGCCCTTGTGCAGGGGATTGCACAAGTCACCCCAACTGAATCCAAGAGAAGGATCAAGGAATGTGCAAAGCTGTGCTAGGAAAATAGATTTACCTTGTCCACATAAGGTAATTTGGTTTTGTTTTGCCTGGCTTCCACACTGTTCTCTGCTGCCCACAGTACCAGCCATTCCTGCACTCTTTTTGCTTTGCCAAATGAAATCTTTTAATGAAAATGTTTAAAACTCTGTGGGTTTCCCCTCTGCACCTTAGAAACTTGTGTGTGTGTACATTCACGTGCGTGCATGCCTGGAAGTCATGGTGACTTCTGGCGACCTTTAGTGGGGTTTGGACATTTCAGAGCAGTGACTTGATTGCCTGCCTCTGCATCCTGAGTCCTGGCATTCCTTGGCAGCCTCCCTGCTTAGCTTCCACGATCTGATGAGATCAGGCTTGCCTCTCAGAATCTTATTGGGCAGTACTATCACTGTGATAAATGAGGCATTGCTAGTGAAACCGAAGGGTGTGCCAGGCATTTCCAGGACAGCTGCTCCCTCAAACCAAGTGGTCGCAGTGATTAACGTATCTACTCCAGCCCAGGCATTAATGGGGATTGGTGGAAGGGAGCGAATGGGGTGGGTCAGTTCAGGTCTGACTGCTGCCCCAGGAAGGTATTCTTAATAAATTTACCTGCTCCAACCAGCTTCCACTGCACTGGCTAAAAGCCACAAGCAGGTGCCATGACAGGGAAGACTTTGGAGCCACCTGCCTAAATGCTGATGGTAGGGATACCATTGTCTCACCTGATCATATAACGGGGTTTGTGTGTCATTCCCAAAGAGATGTACTTTCATATAGGTAAATGTAGGGTGAGAAATCAGCGTACATGAATTACAACTATTGCCATGATCTCAGTGAATATTTTCCCAGCTACTGTTGCCTCGGTTCATGTGTTAGATTTGTATGTGGCCAAATTGTGTTCACTGGCCTCTAGGAGTAAACTGTACTACTTACATCATCGACAGAATCAGCAGAATCTAGATCAACATTCTTTCCCTTAAACCTGGGAAATGAGAAAAAAATGGAGCAATCAATGACCAAGGCGAAGAATTAGGATGGCAAGCTGTGGCATAAAATCTTATGGTTCACAGAGACATGGGTGAATGATAGAGTCTTTCTGGCAGGATGGTGAATCCTCTTTTAGGCTGCAAGTGCTGGAAGAATGTGGGCTCTAAAGTTTTAATTTGTGATAAGTGTCCTAATAACTACAATGCCCCCAAATACAAAATTATATTTTTGACAAACAGCTGAGATGTTTCTTCTGATGCAGTTCCTCTCTAAGCTATCTTGTTTCATGTTTTCTTAGTCTTCTGGTCTCTTCACCTTCCCCCCAGGTCCTTAATACATTTCCAACAATTCTCTCTACTGCTTGATTACTAAAAAACTTTTTAAAAAGCCACATATATAATTGATCTTACCCATTACTAGTCCAGTAGTTTGAGGTGAGACAGGTAGTAGATGTTGGAACAGTCGATACTGTATGAAGCTACAATCAGAACTGCTGTTGATTTCAACTCATTAGTCATAATATGGTGGCCTGTAATGTTGATTAGCCATCAAAACCTTCCTCTTCTCAGCAGGCTGTAGCCTAGGTTTCCAGTATATGGGGAAGCAGGGAAGGCTCTGAAAGTGAGTATGTTGTTTATAGAAACAAGCTGATTTTGCACATAAAGCTAAAAGTTTGGCAGACATCCCTATGGGGGGATCAACAATTATTTTTTCATCTTTTTAATGTCAGTAGACCAAGACAGAATCATTGATGCCAAAAGTTTGTCTCCTTGTCAACAGTTCATTCCAGATTTAATTACAATTCTAGATCTCAAAAGATCTACATTTAATGGAAGCAGTGTTGGAGAGTAGGAATTAAAAAATCAAGGAAAATTAATTACTTTTCTGCAAGAGGGAAGCATATAGGTCATTAAGGTACCTTGGTCAGTGTATCATGAAATGATAAGGTGCAAGAGGGGACCTATGCTTTTCCTTAGGATTGCCAAATCTAGGTTGGGAAATTCCTGAAGATTTTCTGGTGGAGCCTGGGGAAGGCAAAGTTTGGAAAGATAAGGGGTGTTAACAGCATATAATCCATAGAGTCCAGTCCCAAAGCAGCCATTTTCTCCAGGGCACCTGATTTGTGTAGACTGGAGATCCACTGTAGTTCCAGGAGATCTCCAGGCCCCATCTGAAGGCTGCCAACCCTAGGAGCTCAGTGTCTGACTGTTTTCTGGTGATTGTTTCCGGTTCTCCCTTCTCATGGTAACTCTCCTTGTGTCCTGTGGAATTTTATTCCTTGGGGTCCCCCAACCTCTGTCATTGTCTTTCTGGGGGTTGGAAAGAATGGCTGTGGAAAGAGAAAGTGAGGTAAGATCTGGCATGGCAGTTTATGTTAATTAAGATCCAATATATTGTGGTAGTATGATTTAACAAAACCAGTTTCTGTGACATGGAAAAATGAAGACCACTAATATTCCCAGTCTGCCCTTTATATAATGGGCATAATGTCCCAGAGGGATAAATTGCATGTGACAAGGTGAAAGTCTCAAGTCTGCAGAAAAATCTGAAATCTAACAAATGAAAAGGGGGGGGTTAAAACCAAACCACAATAATAGAAGCTGTAGCTTTAAGAAACAGATTTCCTCAGTGGTCATTGCTAGGCAATCGCAACAGCACTGCTAGCCTTCCAAACTTGGTTTCTGTAAGTAAAAGTCAGGGGGAGGGGGAGGACCTTTCCAGGGCTGTTTTGGCCTTGAGGGAGGACTCTTGTTGCCACCTGACTAGGGTTGCCAGGTCCCCTTGTCAATCTGGCAGAAGGATTTGAGGAGTGTTCTGGGGGTGAGTGGGGACATTGCATGATGTTGCATGATACAGTGATGTCACTGGAAGTGATGCCATTGCACTGGTGATGCCGGGGGGACACTTTGGGTTTTGGGAGAAATTCTAGTAAATTCATCCTCAAACCATAGAGTTTTTCTCAAAATCCAGAGCGTCCCGACGTGACATCTCCAGCATGATGATGTCATTTCTGGGTGGTATCATCACGTCAAGGACATTGTGGGGTGACACTCCTGTTTAGGAATGGGTTTTCCCCACCAGCCAGCTGGTCCATGGCAGGGAGAAGCTCCTGAAAGTGGGGGATCCCCCCTTAGTCCTGGGGGCTGGCAACCCTACACCTGACCTACATAACTCTCTCAGGCCTGATTGTTTGCTGTTGTTCAACAGCGGCCACCCCATGAAAGCCATCGTGTTGTAGTGATTAGAGTTTCAAACTAGGATCTGGGTGATCCAGGTTTGAATCCCAACTCTGCCATGGAAGCTCACTGGATGACTTTGGGACTGTTCCATAATCTTCACAGGGTTGTTGTGAGGACAATATGGAGGGGAGGAGAATGCTGTAAACTGCTTTGAGCTCCCAATGTGGAGAAAGCTGAGTTAAAACTGAAGTACATAAATCATTAATACAGCTGAAGATGGGGGGGGCAAATAAAAGGTGGATGGGTAGGAAGGAGAAAAGGGAAACATGGGAAGGAAAGGGTTTCCAGGAGGAGGAAAAGAAACAATAGTGTGGAGAAAGGGAGAAAGGGGGAAATGAGGCATCCCCCCCCCCCATAAATCCTCATGGGCCCTCTGCTTGTGTCTCTTGTTGCTGGATCACTATTTCCTGAGTGAGCATATATAATCATGAGTAACTGAGGAACTTTTTTTTTTTTTTACGGGATGGAGAAGTATGCGTAGGCTTGCTTGTGGTGATGGTAATGGGGCTGCAACATCCAGCAGCAGCGGTTCTCACTGTGTCTGAGCAGCTGATCTGCCTGAAGGAGACCATTAACATAAATGTTCTCTTGGTTAGTAACAACAGAGTTTCCTTCCTTTCAGAGGAAGAGCTTTGTCAGGAATTGGCCATATTAGAGAAGATACCACCCCATCAAGCAAAAAAAAACCCCAAAAAACCCTATCCATCATGTGAATGCTAACATCAGGGCTCATTTCCTGCAGGAGTGCACAGGAGCGAAGCTCTGGCAGTAAAGACCCCAGGGGGTGGGCACATGCAGCAAGCCCCATCCCCTGTTCCCAGTGGAGCGCTGCCATGAGCTGGCCCTCGATACAAACTCTCCCTCCTCTTTGAGGGAAGATCTGTGCATCCCCACCCCCATAGCTAGAAATCCAAAAGAATCCAGTAGCACCTTTAAGACAGGCCCATAGCTAACAACTTTTTGCTCAGGGGGCCCACCACCAATGTTCCCTCTAAGCTGTGGAGTTTTGTGAGCAAAACTTCTACTTTGTGAGCTACTGCCATTAAAGTTGTGAGAGAGCAATTTGGCTGCCACATAAATTAGTTTGCTCTGGAGCCATCCTTCCTGAGCTAAGACAAAAATCTGTGAGCTGGAAGTTAAAAAAGTGTAAGCTAGCTCACACTAACTCAGTTTAGAGGGAACACTGCCCCCCCCCCATTGGGGAACCATGATTGCAAGGGGAAAAATATAGACCAAATTCAATCTCGTCAGACAAATTCAGTACAATTGAAAGAGAGATTTGATTTTATGTTTTTAAAACCGGACAGCACAATCACAGCAGTATTAATCTTTGTGTAACAGAACTAAGTTTTCAAAAAGTTTTCATTGAGACCTGATACTGAAAGGCATGCAAAGCAGCAACAGAAAAAAGGAAAAATATTTTATTAGAGAGCAGAGAAGACTATTAAGCCAAAACCAGAAATAGCTTCCCCCCCCTAGAATTCAGTTTCATTTTACAATAAAAAAATACTGAACTTCTTCCTGCAAGGGGCTGCTACTTTGATTTGAACTTGTGGGCATTTTTTGGAATTTTAAGAAAGGGCAGTGGTCACAATCACAAAATTGATACCTTGGGAAGCAGGACCAATCACAAAATGGCTGCTAAAATATTGGGAGGTTTCAAGCAGAGCATCCACCTTTGATCAGGACAACTGTCTCCAAATGTGGACGCTCTGTAAGACCAAAAGTGATTTCCCTTGGGGTCTTCAAAAACACCTCCTGCTTTACTGAGGTGAAAGATAGTCAGAACTGGCTGTTTGCTTTGGTGAAAAAGTGCTGGGTAAGAAGCAAGTAGCCACCAGCAAACACATTGTTGGGCACCACATTGGAGTTTACCACTCTAGTCACTACATATATATATATATATATATATTTCTACGCTTAAAATATAGGAACATTCTTAAAAAGAAGAGAAATGTTGATTGAAAGCCTTCCCATTTAACAATGGGAACCACAATTAAGACCTTATCGGAATCAGGGGTCTTTTCGTAGAAAAACAGCTGCAGGAGCTCATTAGAATATGGTATGCTAATGAGCTATTAGGCTATTAGCATATGCCACACCCCCTGACATCACCGGAAGTGATGTCAGAAGGGGAAGCAAAAGGGGGGGAGGCATCTTCAAAAGCCTCCCCTTCCCTAGCTGGCCTGGGTGGGGGAGCTAAGAGAGAAGGGGTTCAAAGTTTAAACTCCTTCTCACTAGAGTTGGGCCACAGAAGGAGGAAAGAGGGAAGGAAAGAGAGAGAGTAGAAAGAAGGAAAGAGGGAAAGAAAGAGATGGAAGGGGAGGGAAAGAAAGAGAGGGAAGATGGAGGGAAACAGGGAAAGGAGGAAAAAAGAGAAGAGAAAAAGGTGGGAAAGAAAGAAAGAAAGAGAGAAGAGAAGAAGGAGGGAAAGAGGAAAAAGAGAGAAGGAAAGGAGGGAATGAAAGAAATTCAGCGGCAATTCGGCCCCATTATATCCTATGGGCCATTGAAGTCAATGGTGAAAACATAGGGTATATTCTGGGGGCTGGAGGGGAGGGGGTTTGAGGGAGACACTCCAAACTCACAGGGTAGCTGGTAGAGCCTCTCTCCAAGATACCCACGAAGTTTCAAGAACATTGGACCAGGTGGTCCAATTCTATGGGCCCCCAAACAGGTTGCCCCTATTCCCTCCATTGTTCTCTATGGTGGGGAAAAAGTTAATTTTTTCCCACCATAGAGAACAATGGAGGGAATAGGGCAACCTGTTTGGGGGCCCATAAAATTGGATCCCCTGGTCCAATGTTCTTGAAACTTCGTGGGTATCTTGAGGAGAGGCCCCATCAGCTACCCTGTGAGTTTGGAGCCTCTCCCTCAAACCCCTCCCTCCAGCCCCCAGTATATACCCTATGTTTTCACCATTGACTTCAATGGCCCATAGGATATAATGGAGCTGAAATTGACATGCGGCTGGCTGAAAGACTCCCTGGGACGCCGGCTGGGGGCGGGGCTTGGCTCCTGAGCTCCGGGAGCGGGCTCCCCCCCAAAAGACCCCTGATCGGAAGGAACTGGAAATGCAGCTCCAGGACAACTTTTCTGTCAGGAAAAAGGGTGTGTGTGTGAAGAAGCCTCCACTCCCTGCCGCACAACCCTCCCGCAGGACAGGGACCTTCTTCTCCTCCTGCCCTCCCGCTGCGCTCGCCCTCCTCCCCCTCCCCCACAGCTGCCACACCCTCCATGCCATACTGGGGGAGAAGGTGCCACCGCTGCCGCCTCCAGAGCCGCAGGGGGAGCCGGCCCGGCCCATCTCCTTTCCCCTTCCCTTCCCCTCTCGGAGCGCCCCGGCCGGTCTTGGTGACCATAGGGAGAGGGGCGAGGGCCGGGGGGAGGGGGCCGGAGGGAGTAGGGGGAGCAGAGGCTCGGGGGAGGGGGCCCACAAAACCCGCGGGGGGGGGCCGGGCCCCCAGGGCCCCACGCAGGCTACGGGCCAGCTTTAAGACCAAGGTTTATTCAGGTACAAGCTCTCCCTCCTCTGTGAGGGCAGATCTGCGCGTCCCCCCCATAGCTAGCAATCCAAAACAGTCCAGTGGAGCCTGAGTGGTGGGTGTTGCCTTCTGACACACTTCCAGTGATGTCAGGGGGTGTGGCATGTGCAAATGAGTTATGCTAATGAGTTATGCTAATGAGCTCCTGCACCTCTTTTTCTACGAAATGACCCCTGGCTAACATGATTATTTAATGATATCTCTCCTTATATATAAAGCTGACGGGGTGGCAAGATTCCATGCGCTCCCATTGGCTGTAAAATGCCCTCCCTCAGCCATTGGCCTGCCAGCCACCACTCAAGAGTACTCGCGTGCCATTGGCCAGGTGCTGGGTCTGCTCCTCTTCCCCGTCCACTTCTCCTTCAGCCATTCTTCTGTGTCAGAATTCCTAGCAAATGGCTTTGCCTCTTGACGAAGATGCTTCTCCTGCTTGCCTCCTGTGTGGGACTTAACTTTTCCCTCAGTGCCTGTTGGTAGGTGTAACGAAATGGCAGTTACTTGTCTTTGTAAAATGGCTGCTGGGCTGTGGTTGTTTATTTAAAATGTTCCGCCATAAGGTTTAATTGAGCTGTAGTTCCAGAGAGGGGCCTGTAGGAGTATCACTCATTGGGTTGAATGGGCCTTCCTCATCTGCTGGACTACAGTTCCCAGCTGCCCCAAGGCAGAAAAGGGCAGGAAAATAGGGAGCGTCCCAACAAGCATGGTAGCATCAATATGGACTGCAGCCCCTCCAGGGAGGAGGCCATCTTTGTCCTACAGGAGGTTAAGAAAGGCTCCTGCTGCCTGTGCTGACCAGGCTGTCCAGGCCACAAGCCTGAGATGTGGGTGAACCCTTGGAGACAGCAGAAATTCAGCCACTCAACAGTCGGCTGGACTGGGGAATGAATGGAAGTTTCCCTGCTCTCTTGGGCCAGAGAGAGAGAGGCTAGAGCAGAGAGCCAGAGGCTGGTGTGTAGGGAAAGAGGGTGGCGTTTAACCCCTGTGGGTTTATGCCCTGCTGGTTCATAGTGTGTGCACCCCATAACTGTTAATAGTTAGATAAATAATCTGTGTTGTGCTCTGACCACATAGTCTCCCCCACTCTGCACAATAACAAAGGGAGGGGGCAGCCCAAGGAGGCAAGAGAAGGCCAGACCCTTGGGTTGCCAACTTTCCAGGGATCCTCCAAAGATTGGGGATTCCATCTCCAAACATGGAGATTCAGCCACAGGGGTCTCACTGTCCCTCTAAAAAGGCAGTGATGATTCAGTGAGTCGTGGCAGCGAATTTAAGGAGTGAAATACACACACAGGACAAGGGTGGGAGGCAAACAGCTGAGTGGTAAACTGGAACCTGTTTTGCCACAGTAGGCACAGTAGGCAACCAAGCTTGGCTCAGACAAAGGTTCAGACAAAGGAGGTGAGAGCCAGTTTGGTATAGTGGTTAAGTGCGTGGACTCTAGTCTGGGAGAACCGGGTTTGATTCCCCACTCCTCCACTTGAATCTGGCTGGATGACCTTGGGCAAGCCATAGCTCTGGCACAGCTGTTCTTGAAAAAAAGAGCAGTTTCTGTCAGAGCTCTCTCAGCCCCACCTACCTCACAGGGTGTCTGTTGTGGGGAGGGGAAGGGAAAGGAGTTTGTAAGCCGCTCTGAGACACCTTTGGGTAGTGAAGGGTGGGGTATAAATCCAATCTCTTCTTCTTCGTCTTCTTCTTCTTTGAGAGGAACTCATTGGGGCCAGTCCTGACTAGGGTTGCCAGCTCCGGGTAGGGAGATCCATGGAGATTTTCTGGAAGAGTCTATGGAAGCCAGGTATGGGGAGAGGAGAGGCCTCAGCTGAGCAGAATGCCATACAGCCCACCTTCTAAAGCAGTTATTTTCTCCAGGGGGGGGAATCTGTTGTCTGGAGTTCAGTTGTGATACCTGGTGATCTTCAGGCTCCACCTGGAGGTTGGCTTCCCTAGGCATAGCAGTCAGTGCTTCAAAGCAGGTTCTGCTAGATCCAGGTTATTGCTGTAGAAGCTGAGTGGGTGATTTTGGACTGGTTACAGACTTTCAGCCTAATCTACCTCACAGGGTTGTTGTGCAAGTCAAAAGGGGGAGAGGGGAATGATATAAGCTGCTTTAGTCCCCATTGCGAGAAAGACAACTTTCCCTCCTGGGAAACCACTGTTGCCAATCTCCAGGTGAGGGCTGGAGATCACTCAGAATTACAACTGCTCTCCAGATGGCAGAGATCGGTTCCCCTGGAGAAAATGATTGACTCTGTGGCAGTCAGGGCTTCAGAGCATGGAAAATGGTGGACTCTGGCTGTCAAGGCTTCAGAGTACAGGAGAGGCTGCAGGTGTGTGTGTGTGTGTGGAAAATGGAAAGCTGAAGAGAGAGGGGGAAATAAAAGTAGGTTGATGACTGGTTGGGAAGGAGATAGGGTTGCCAACTCCAGTGGGAAATTCCTGGAGATTTGAGGGCTGGAACCTGGAGAGGGCAAGGTTTGAGGAGGGCTGGGACCTCAGACATGAACAATGCCATAGACTCCACCCTCCCAACCAGCCATTCCCTTCTGGGGAACCACTGTTCCCAATCTCAGGAGGTGGGTGGAAATCACTCAGAATTACAACTGATCTCCAGGAGGAAAGGGGAGGAGATGCAAAGCTGAAATCAAAGGGGCAGATAATGGCAGGTTGATGCTTGGCTGGGAAGGAGATAGGGTTGCCAACTTCAGGTTGGGAAATTCATGAAGATTTGGGGGATGGCACCTGGAGAAGGTGAGGTTTGAGGAGGGGTGGGACCTCAGACAGATACAATGACATAGACTCCACCCTCCAAAGCAGCCATTTCCTCCTGGGTAATAATTGTTGCCAATCTCCAGGTGAGGGCTGGAGATCACTCAAAATTACAACTGCTCTTCAGGTAGCAGAGATCAGTTCCTCTGGAGAAAATGGTAGAATCTGTATCATTATACCCTGCTGAGGTTACCACAGCACATTGACACTGAGTGCCCAAGGCCTCGGCACTCTCCCAGAGCCTCTTTCTAGAGCTCGTTATATTTATTTCCACAACGGGCCTTATTCTTAGTATATATATATTTGGGGAGGGATATGTATATTCAGTACGATTTCTCTCTCCCTTGTGTTTCTGACCAGAGGGCAAACTGCGGTCAGTCACAGGATTAGGTAATTGAATTCCATTCTGCCAGCATACTGCGCTCCTCCTGCAAGCAGGTTTCTTTAGTGGAAAGAAAATGGCCTCAAATGATTGTCACTAGGATGCGGGAGCCCTCCTGCAAATAGCTCTCTGCCATATTGACTTCTCAGCTTGAGGACAGAAAATTGTAGCTCAAATGGCTTGATGTATCAAGCAGCCACGGACCCGCTGCTCAAGCGCTAGGTCTTTTTCTACTTGGCTTGTGCTGCTGGGAAAGGTGCATCAGCAAACACCAGGATGGCAAGAAAAAAATGGGAAGATGTAGGGAATGCGGTAGGATATATGTGTGGGTTTTTTAAACAGAGATTAGTTTGCCTGTGAAATCCTTTAATTCTGTTGGCTACAGTTATGCAATTAATGCTGCTTTTCAGAACAATGCCCAGTGTACTCAATGGGACTTGGTTTGATTTGGTGTGAACTTGATCTGGATGGGGGTGGCTGGGAATTAGAAGCTTGTTCGTTTGTTTTTCAAGTTCAAGTTTGTCTTTTGGCATAGAATTTCTCAATCCAGAAGCCAGACTTCTCAGTACAAAGAATGCATGGTTCCGGTTGTATTGAGCGGGGAGATGAAGCCTACAGAGCATATGAAAACCACGTGGAATAGAATTTGGTGTCAGGGATCCAGAGGCTTGCACTAGGGACTGCATGAATTTGCTTGAGATCAGAGGATCACAGGATCAATCCCTAGCATCTCCATTTAAAAGGATCATGGAAAGAGTGATGCACAATTCTAGTCTAATTTGGTATAACTAAGGCAGCTTCATGTGTCTATGGGTTTGGTCCCTCTCCTAGTTTTCTCTGGCTTCAGAATTATTGATTTATTTAAAAGTATTGATAACCTCTTTTCTCTTGTGGCTCATGGTGGCTTCTAATTCCAGTATTAAAAACATGCAGGAACATTATAAGCTACAGCTGCTACTGCTGCTACTGCATCAAGCTACAGCTACATAAGCTACAGCTGCTACTGCATCAAGTCCTAGATCCATCTACCAGCTTCATAAATCCTGAGGCAGAGCTCATTAGTTGAGTATGTTGTCAGCTGAACAGTACTAATGACTGGGATATCAGCTTCTTATAACATGTCATATAGGGTCCAAAGATTCTGTAAAAAGCACTGAGCTAAATCCAGACTACATTGCCAGTTTCTACTGATTTCCTATTCTTGCTGCACAGTCCCTGTAATGTTGTTCCTCAGGGCCCCTGATCCTTCAGGAACTGCACTTTGTGGAGACTGGTGGGCTAAAGTGGGAACGGGGAAGCCGGAGAATTCCATCTTGCCACTAGAAAATTCAATCTGGATCCAACCTAGTCTGTGTGTGTGTTTCAGTCTTGGAGAATTGTCTTGATATTTGTCTTAGTTTCTCATCACTTCCAACAAAGAAAATGGTCCTTTTTTTAAAAAAAACAGGTAGAGGTTTTGGGGCTCTGCTACAGATACAAGCTATGGCTGGACACCTGGCGTTGCCTTATACTGAATCAGACCATGGCCTATCACAGGCAGTATTGTCTTCTAAGACTGGCAGCAGCTGTCCAGGCTCTCAGGTCAAGGTCTTTCACATCACCCGCTTCCTTTTAACTGGAGATGCCTGGGATTGAGATCGGGACTTTGATGTTCTACCATTGAGTCATGGGCCCCTCACCAAGATTCCTCACTCTAACCTGGAGCAATAGAAGTCCACAATTAAATTCGTACTGTACAGATTAAGTACATTGGTGAATAGAATCCAAGTGACTGCCCTACAGTTGGGTTGCCTATGTAGCGCTGTCAGAAAAGAGGCCATATAAGGGAGCTAATGCAAGTCTGTCTTAAAGATGACACACGATGAAGTGCAAAGTAGTTTGGTGATGCTTATAAAATCCCATCTTTTAAGTAGCAAAAGCCTTCCAGGGGAAGACAGCCCTTAGACAGTGTTCTATTCTAGAACGGTGCCATTTTTACATGAATCCGCCATTGTATGTATTTTGCTATGTGCTGTCCTACCTTTCCTTGGATCACTTCAGATATCGCAAAATATATTTTCAATGAAGTAGCTAACCATAGCCTTCTGACCACCCTGAAGCTTTTGTAGAGATATAGAAAAGAAATAAGTCCCATGAGATGGCAGTCCCTTGCAGTCTATTCGCAAAGATGTTATGAGGCTGACATGTATGCTTTGAGCAGGGGAACTTGACAAGTGAACTTCCCCAACCTGAAAAAGTTACACCATTTCTGTGGCAGGCAGAGACCCATCTGAATATGAGCTTAGGATAGCTCTTTGAATAGAATTTCTTCTTGGTCTTCCAATTGACTTCAGGAGGCCAAGAAAAATTTCCATAAACTCCAGGAGGAATTTACCTTAGGGAAATTTAGGAAGAACAGTTTTCAAGAAAGATATGTCCCTTGTTTAAAGAAGCAAGTATTAAGAGACCAATCTCCTGTAGCTAGTTATTCCCCTCCTTTCACAAGGGTAAGGCACATGCAGCTATTTCACAAGCATCCTCACTGAGTACTCACAAATGTCTGCTGGTTGCCTGATTGTTTGGGGATGCTCACAAACGTGCAAGCAGTTTCAGATAAAGCAGGGAGATGTTCCCCCATCATTGGTAAAGTAATGAGCCATCAAGTTGCAGTCAATTTATGGCAATCCCACAGGGTTTTCAAAGCAAGAGACTTTCAGAGGTGCTTTGCCATTGCCTGCCTCCGCGTAGTGACCCTGGAATTCTGTGGTGGTCTCCCATCCACATAGTAGTTAGGGCCAACCCGGCTTAGCTTCTGAGATCTGAGAAGATCAGGCTAGCCTGTGCCTTCCAGGCTATATTTCATCACTACAAAGGTATAAACTACTTGCCAAATCCAGAAGACAAAAAAAAAAAAAGTGGGGATGTGCAAGTGCTGCAGCAATTGGGCAGAAGATGATACTGGGCTATTAAATATTGATCCTTTTGTCCATCTCTGTTCCCCATCAAATGTTATCATGGCCCTCTGGTTGCTAACCCAGCCTTAAAGTACTTCTTCTGCTACCATCCAGACAACTGGATAGCCAGGTCTCTGGTCTGCTAAACCAAATGTCTTGGGACTCAGGCATTGTTAATATATGGGCTGCATTTTGAGTGTAGCTGCACCAAAGAAATGCAGTTCATTTAAAACCTGATCCTCCCATGATGTTTGGTGTCAATCCTAGATCCTTTAATGACTACTGTGTTGTTGGAGATGATGTGCATTCCATCTGCCTTTGTCTTTCAGACTATCTTACAAAAACTCAGTTCCTAAGGAAGGATCAGTAGTTGTTATCCCACAGGGCAGGCAGTTTATGCAAGGCATCGAGGATGTTAAAACTCAGGGAGATAATATGCAAATAAATACCTGAATGTCAATCCTTATCTGACTGCACCCCTGAAATTCATCACTGATTCCCAGTGAGTTGAGGAAAAGAGGTTGGGTGAAATAAATCATTGCAGAGAAGATGTGCAATCTCCCACAGCTGGTTTTCATATTTCAATCTCATCAGAAAACTCAAAATTGCTCCCATTGTATCCAAGGGTGTCATTTAACCAGGAGCGCCATTTGGACTGTACGAGTGAAGTGAAGTTAACAAGAGAACATTGGCTTCTAATTGTGACTGGTATGACTATTTGCCTATGTGAGATAACGGCTTTCCTGCTGAACGTGAGCTGCTACAGACACCAAGATTGCTACGTTCACAGGATCTCGTATACAAAGGTGCAGTGATAATTATTATGATAGAAGGTCTGTATTTTCAGAGCGCGTGGACACTGGGTTGACTACACAGATTATAACATGTCATGACAGTGGAGAGGTTTAAATACTAGGTGAATGCCAGTGTACAGAACTCCACTGACAAGTGGAGGGGGCTTGTTATTTGTATGCTTGCGTTCAAATATTACTGCAGACTGCTTTAGTTTGGATTTTATGGAGCATGTGCATCAGGATTCTGATGTTGTGGTTCTTTCCTACCCGCCCCCCTTCTTCCAGAAGTTCCCCAAGATATTCAAAACACCAATGCTAAAGTTTATAGGACTCACATGAACATATGGCCATGTGGCCCAGGAGGATAAAATGGGGGGGAAGCGGGGCAAAATCACTTTCCCTCTCCTTGTTTTTCAGTGGAGTAAGGAATTCCATAACTGTAGAAACAATGCCAAGCCAGTTTCCCCTGCTTACTACAGGTCACATGGCTTTTCGATTCAAATGAATTGTGTAATTTCCACTTCTAGTGGTTTGGAGGTCCCTGGGGATTGTGAGGGGGTGGGAAGGGGAAGGGCAGGGAAAAAAACCTATCCACATGCATCCTTACACAGGTGGTCCATAGGATGCAACCCATTATCAAAAAATTGAGTCCTGTTTAAGAGCAGGGGAACCTAGGGGGACGCGAAAATGATGTATTTGTCAAGACAGGGAGAGTCATCCAAAACAGTTCTGTTTAGGTAGATTTGCCAGATGTTCACTGGCATTCCAGCAGTCAGTGGGACAAAACAAATAAATTAAAAAAAAACACCAGCAGCAATGGTATGACATCATTTCCAGGAAAAAATCCAGAAGTAGTGCCATATCTCTCTAGGAATTGCCAGAAACTTTATGGTAAAGCCATGGAGTCTCCAGTGATTTCTTGAGAGGCATGATATCACTTCAAGGTTTTCATAGAAGTGATGGCACACTGTGACCTATGGCTGCCCCCCATGTCCCTGCTCCACCCAGGTCTCCCACTGTTTGCTAGGCCAGGACTGGCAACCCTATGTTTAGGCTACATGGTTATCCAAATGTGCCACTGCCATGTAAAACAAAAAGCATGTGTTTGGTACCCCCCACCCCATCCACAGCATCTAGATAAATTACTTATTCCAAGAACTGATAGTGTTAAGCATTTCACTGTTCCTTATTAACTGCCATTAGTGGAGTCTGGAAGAAAATATTTGTGTGTGCTGTATAAAGACATAACTAGGAATTAACCAAGTAGTTGCTGTTTAACATGCTATTCTGGCTTTGCAAGATCCCACAACAATCAACTCTATGTTCAGTACTATTCGATATCTTTACCACGATTGTTATTATCTATATATCTAATAGCCAAGGGTCTGTTATGCGTGCAGATACTTATTTCTGGCAATTGGAGGCACATGGAGGCTCAACAGAAATTCCTGCACACTTGGGGCACTCCTCAAATGTGCAGAAATATCTGACATGTTTAAAAATATATATGGGGGATACTTAAACGACGTTCTCTACGCATGTGCAGAGAACATACTTACTGATCCACCCAAGGGAAGCCGTGCTGCTGCCTGCACTGCTGCTGTGACTTCTGGGAAGAGCCGTTGGTGCTGCGAGGACACGCCAGGCACAAACCATCCCAGGGGAGAAGCCTTGGTGGCCCAGCGGCTGGGAGCCAGACAGGGTTCCCTACCATTGCTACTGTTGCGGGGGAGAAGCTTCAGCGGGCCCGCTGGATGGCCTAGGTGGAAAGGATGGGGGAGGGTAGCAGCAGCGACAGGGCTGGGAGTTGCTCAGGCTGCATCCAGGATCTGTTGGGGTGGGGGGGAGGCTGCTGAGTGGGATGGAAGGATCGGGGAGGGTAGCAACAGCTGAGGGGCCAGGGATTGCCCAGGCTGCATGCAGGATCTGTTGCAGGGGGAGAGGCTGCTGGCTGGCCGGGTGGGAAGGGAAAGATGGGGGAGGGTAGCAGCAGCGGTGGGGCCAGGAGTTGCATAGGCTGCATCCAGGATCTGTTGAGGGGGGAGAGGCTGCTGGCTTGCCTGGGCGGGAAGGGAAGAATCAGGGAGATCCAGAGGGCTTCATTCCTTCCTCTCTCCCCATCTATTTGCTTTCCCCCCTTTCTTTCCATTCCTTCTTTCCATTTCTATCTTATTTTCATTCATTCCTTTTCCATTTCTTTCTGTCTGTCTGTCTGTCTGTCTGTCTCTCTGTCTCTCTGTCTCTCTCTCTCTCTCTCTCTCTCTCTCTCTGCAGGGGCTTGGCATGTGCCATTGTATGTTCTAGAGACTGGGTAGACAAGTGTGGTGGGAAGTTCCAGGACGATCTTTTGAAACTGGGAGCTGTCCCTTATTGCTGAGTCTAGCCTCAAATTACAGGAATAGAAGAGGTGTTTTGTATGTTTGTAACCTGAAACTCAAGACATTTTGCAACATTTTGTTGCGGGTCCCCTCTTGTAATTGTTATTTCTATTGGCCTTAAAATGTACCACTGTATATTTTTTTTAAACGCTAGTAGAAAAATGAGGAATTTTTGGCTAACAAAATGCACCAGGTGATAATATTAGGAGAGCCATGATAGAAATGGGGGACTTCGTTGTAATAAAGTGCATTACTAGATAGCCTGATGGAACGTGTCCTGTCATCCTCTGCATTTCACAGGGATTCTTCAGGTGCTGCTGTCTCTCTCTTCTTGGTTTACTTGATCTTAGCTAAATACATGTAGCTTCTTGATACTGAGTTTGATCATTGTTCCGTAGAGGTCAGTATTGTCCACTTTGCCTGTCAGTGGCTCTCCAGGGTCTCAGCAGAGTTCTTTCACAACCCTTGCTCCCTCAGTCTTGTAACTCAACGTGTTGGGGGTTGAACCTGGGACCTTCTGTGTGCAAAGCAGATGCTTTACCACTGAGCCACAAACCCCTGCTGCTTGGATATTGATGGTTTACAATTCTTGTTTTTTAGCAGGTATGGAGATGGGTACATTCACTTTTTATTATTTCAAGGCATCTCGTGTATACTTAAATAAAAGTGAGTGATATAAGTTCTCTAAATATCCTTTGTCTTTCATACACATCAACCATGCTGTCTTTTCAACACCTGTCTTGTATTTGTGTTGTTTTTGTATTTAATTGCCTCATTCTTTTTTAAACAGAAAAGTTGCCTGCCTTACCGGCTAATCTTCAAACAATCCATCACTGAGATGAATGGAATGCAGAGGGACTGAATACCAAACTCTGCAGTAGAAAAGGAGGGCTTTTTCTTCCTTTCTTGCCATTTTTTCCCAAAGTCCCCCAAGTATTTGCCGTGGAATCCCTATGAGATGCAGAAGTCTGTTGAACATGCCTAACTCCCTCATATATCTTCTTTTCTGTAGAGGAAGTCAGTTAAGAGAACACAGCTAAGTGGTAGAGCTCAGCCTTTGCTTGCCATTGTTCATGGGTTGAATCTCTGGCATTTCTACTTAAAAAAGGAAGTTGGGTAGCAGGAAATACCCTTGAGAGCCTGTTCAGTGTTGTGGTTAGGAGCATGGACTCTAATCTGGGAGAACCAGGTTTGATTCCCCACTCCTCCACATGCAGCTGCTGGTGTGACCTTGGGTTATGTACAAGTTGTTTTAGAGCTGTTCTCTCAGGAGCAGTTCTCGAAAGAGCTCTCTCAGCCCCACCTACCTCACAGTGTGTCTGTTGTGGGGAGGGTAAGGGTAAGGAGATTGTAAGCCACTCTGAGACTACATCGGGTAATGAAGGGTGGGGTATAAATACCATCTCCTCCTCCTCTTCTTCTCCACCTCCTCCTCCTTCTCCTCCTATGTGTGAGCTCCTGGAGAGATGCCCCCAGTCAAAGTAGACAATGCTGATCAAGATGGACTAATGGTATAAGGGCAGCTTCAGATGTTCATTTCTCTGTTCTGCTAGCCAAAGTAAATCAGCAGTACTCACTCCACAGCTTGTGGAGGGCCACATACACAATTACAAGAACCACATTTACTTGCATCTCTCACAAGAGGCTGTTGCCAACCTCCAGGTGCAGCCTGGAGTTCTCCCAAAATTACAACTAATCTCCAGGAAACAGAGATAAGTTCCCCTGGAGAAAATGTCAGTTTCGGATAGTTGACTCTATGGCAACATAGCCTAGCTGAGCATCCTCCTGTCACCAGACTCTGCCCTCCCCAGGCTCCACCTCCAAATCTCTAAGAATTTCCTGAGTTGTAGTTGGCTACACCTCAGCTCACAACTTGCCCATTCTTCTGGCAGTGGCTGTTTCAAGGGAAGAGCAACCTGCCAACCACAAGCCCTACCAGGCAAAAGTCTTGTCCACATTCCTGAAACATGGGTCAGATGCCACTCTGGAGAATAATGCTCAGAAGAGCTATCAGTGGCATGTCTGACAGCCACGTGTGGCTTCTGAGCCACTGAGTGAACATCACTGGAGTAGATCGTACTTGTCTAAATTGACCAATGTTCTGATTCTGTATAAAGTGGCTTCATATAGTCCTCAGTAATGATGGGCAAGCTTTTTTTCCAGGAAAGCTTTCCATTATTAAGGTTACCAACAGCCCTGGAGAAAAATGTGCAGCCCTCTAATAGAGGTTTAATGTGGGCAGCTCAAGCTTTTCATGGAATGGAAGTAAGTAACTTTAAATGTTAACTTGCATCCCATTTAGCCTCTGTTAAAGTGCTAGGGCCCTGAGCTGGATATTCCAGTCTAGCCCAGTCTCATCAGATCTCTGAAGCTAAGCAGGGTTGGCCCTGACTAGTATTTGGATGGGAGACCCCCAAGGAATACCAGGGTCATGATACAGAGGCAGGCGATGGCAAACCATCTCTGAAAAATCTCTTGCCTTGAGAACCCCATGGGGTCGCCATAAGTCAGCTGTGACTTGATGACACTTTCCACAGCAAAGGGCCAGGACTTCTTTTTTTCTCTAGGTAGTTGGCAACCTTGTCCACACTTAGTGTTACTGAGAAACTTCCAAATATATCTTAGAACTCAATTAGAAAATTAGTGTGATTATAATTCAGCTTTCTGGAAGAGAGAGAAGAGAGGAGAAGAAGAGATTGGATATATACCCTACCCTTCACTACCCAAAGGAGTCTCAGAGCAGTTTATAATCTCATTTCCCTTCCCCTCCCCACAAGACACCCTGTGAGGTAGGTGGGGCTGAGAGAGCTCTTTCGAGAACTGCTCGTGAGAGAACAGCTCTAAGACAACTTGTGACTGACCCAAGGTCACACCAGCAGCTGCATGTGGAGGAATGGGGAAACCCAGTTCTCCTAGTTTTGAGTCTGCACTCCTAACCACTACACCAAACTGCCCCCCCAAACCCCTGTAAATTATCAGAATGCTACCACCAAATCTAGTTTGATTTCAACAACATGTTTCTTTTGACAACAAAGTAAGTTTCTTTCCTTCTGTGAAAAGAAAAGATGTAAAGATATGTACTAAAATTAAGAATGCAGGAAAAGGCATCCATGAGTCCTTCCAGCTCTATAGCCCCTGATATTTTTCATGTCAATAGCCTTTTCTATCTTGGCCTTGAAGCACTTGGCGTTCTTCTGGGGAGGTTTTGCTGCCTGTGTTTTAATGAGACACTTACAAATTCCTTCATGCAAATGCTTCCAGCAGTAGCAGCTACTGTATCTACTGACTCTTGTCAGGATAAAGGGAGGGAATGCCTGCTGTGATATCACAGACTCACCGGGGTTGCATTAATCTTCGATAAAACTTCAGCAGAGGGATGAAAAATGATTTTCAAGAGCAGTAGAATCACCTTAAATATTCACAAGTGTGTGTTCTTAACCATGGAAAGACATTCACATTCCTGATCTCTTTGATGCCTTTCTGTTTTCCTTGGGCTTTATGTCCCCAGTATCCTGCCTGATGTCAGAAGCACAGTGAAAGATAATATATGGACTAAAATATGAAAAAAGTTTATGTGACCCATGCACTTGATACTAGCAAATAAGACTTGGATCCTATGAACAAGTCCTATACACACTAGATAGTCTCTGCTGTGGAGTTCATTTCCTCTTCTGCTAGCATTTGTTTGTGCAGGGGCCCTTTGGAAACCATTGATCTTTGGCAAGTAGAAGTTTTAGTGAAAGAAGTAGCGTGATCCTCAGCAGAGAATATGTAGTACAAACAGGACTCATTTGTAGGATCCAAGCTGTAATACTTGCACAGACAGAAAACTTGGGCTGGCTCCAGTCTGGTTCCAGTGATCCTCTGATGGAACAGAAATGAAATTTACCTTCTACTGAGACTATCAAGGTCAGTATCGTCTTCTCTGGCTGGCAGTGGGTCTCAAAGTTTTTAGGAAGAGGTCTTTCACATTATGGATACCTGATTCTTTTAGCTGGAGATGCCGGTGACTGAACCTGCAGTTTTCTGCTTGCAAAATACATTTTGATAAATATGGAGGAGCTGTTTTGAGATTACTTCTTCTTGATTTTAGAACAGACTGCATATGTGGCTTTGTTCACTGAATGTACTCGGTCCACATCAAGAGTTGCCACCAGCATTTCTCATAAGGCAAATATTGAATTACCTGCCCTTGAGAAACATCTGAGAGATTCTGAAAGAAGACCTCAGGGGTTGCGTTAAAGGAGGTATAAGAACTGTGCTCCCTACACACTTCTCAGATATTGTTGAGCAAACAGATTCTTGTCAGGTTGTGTTCAATAGAATAATACCGATAAGCATTTATATTATGTTCAAAGGTGTATAAAGCATTTTTATACATTTTCCTGTGCCCAGTATCCTGAACTGAAACACACATTTTTCTAAAGAAGAGAGAAAAGTGGTGGGTATGGAACAGAGAAGGAAATTGTGTGTTAGGGAATGCAAATGTGCCCTTTCCGTTTCTTTTTGTTTATGTATCTTGTCACGGAGAATAGCTTCGATCCACCCATTTCATTGCTGGTATTGATTTTTTTCTTGTATGTAATGTGTACATAATTCTTATGTTATTTATATGTATATAATATACGTAATTTATACATATAGTACTGATTTGTTGACACGAAACCATTGAAAAATGCATACTTTTTATGGGAACAATTTAGTGCAAGGAAACAGAAACTGTAGCAGAAATTAAGACTCACAGGTTCAGTTTGCTCCAGGAAGAAATAAAACCAGACTGGGGCTATAGCCAAGTCAGACTTGTGGGCTTTCAATTTTGATAGCATTCGATGAGCAGGAAGATTATGGGGACAAGGAATAGGAGAAGAATAGAGAGCCATGGTGGGTATTCTTCTTTCATCTTTTGCACTCTGAAAGACCTCTCCAGCTCTTGCACCTTTCCCAAACCTTCTTCAGAAAATGCCAGCCTGTTCCCTTTCAATAAAGGATGAAAGCTAAGATACTCAGCCCAATACCAGATTGCAGGTCTGCGCCAGAGAACGAGGTACTCCACAGAGATGCTAAAGGCCTGGCAGAACTCAGCAGTGCTTATTCAAAGTTTATTTTTGTAAAGTGAAACCTGAAAGCCTGCAAAAGGTACATGTGGAGGGGGGAACCTACAGTACACACACACACGCACATGAAAAGGGAAGCTGAGTTCTGGATATTACCCTGGGGCATGTTGATTCTGGCCAGCCGTACAATATCCAAGCAACGTTTGAAGCAAATGGGCTTTATTCTCTAGTGCTCTTAACTCCTCATCAATTATAGTTTCAATCAATTATCTTTGATTTAATTTTTGCTTTCATCAAGTCTCGTTCCCCAGGTAGCCCTGCTGTGGCATGGGAGCCTTAGAGCTGTTCAGATTCCAGAGCTAATATCAGCAAAGAGGAATGTGTGTGTGTGTGTGTTTTAAGTTACAAGCCCACGTTTTTACACTAGGGAAGCCAAGATCAAATTCATATATGGATGGCAAAATGAGAATAGAATGGTGTCTGTGAGAATGCTCATGCAGATTTCCTCACTTGCTGTAGCAGTTATTCAAGGGGATGTATCCTAATGTCTAAGACAGTGTGATTGGCAAAGTAAGTCCCTGGTTCAATCAAGCAATGAACCCACTAGGTGCAAGTCACAGTCGTCTGATTATTTCCAGTATTTCTGCCTTACGAGGATAATAATTGTAGCTTACCCTGTAGGGATGTTGCAAAGATTGCAGATAAAGTAAACAGCATGTTTTGAATGGCAACGTCCTTGCACTGTGATGAAGTCTCCCTCCCCCGCTTTTGCCTGCCAACAAGTGGAATGTTGGCAGGCAGTGGCAGCAATTACTAGGAGTTTGCCTGCCGTTAGTGGGCACCTGGTAAGCCTAGTGGATGAAATTTGTGCAAGTTTTACAAGATATGGACAACCTAGAAATATGCATACACACAGCGCTCCGTTCTTTGAACTATGTGCTGTGAAGTACCCAGTTAAGATTGGGCATAGAGTGGGGCAGCATATTTGAAAGATGGAGAGGGAGAAAGAGAGAAGGAGAAAGGAGAAAGCTCCCAGTTAGATACTGGAGACTCAAACCCAGCCCTTGTAACCTAATACTGTAGCCTGTGGACGCTGAAGGGAGGCTAATGGAATCCAGAACAACGAGGAAAGAAGGTGAAAGAAATGGTGGTGAGGGAAGGAAAAAACAGCTCAGTGGTCTGCAGTTACTCTTAACAGACCTTGCCATTAAATTTTTTTTTCTATGGACAGCCTTGCATGTTACGTCTCTGATCCTCTGAGGGCAATGGTATCTACAGAAGTGAGCAGTGACTCACGAAAGCTCGTACCCTACCACAAATTTTGTTAGTCTTCTAAGGTGCTAGTGGACTCTTACTCTTTTCTACTGCTACAGACCGACTAACACGGCTGCCCATCTTGATCTGTCAAATGATAGTATGTCTCCGTTCTACTGCTGGAAGGGCTGATCAGTGTCATTGGGATTGTTCTCTGTCTGAGAATTGTCTGTTGTCTCCCCATCAGTATTTTGCATCTTCTAGCCTATGAAATGAGAAGAGGAATGAACTATGCCTGAATGAACCCTTAAAATTACCACCTCTAGTATTATGTTCTGCTTTATATCCTGCTAATGACGTTTATAAATTGATATTTTTGAAAGGAAAAGGAGAAAGGAAAAGGAGAAGGAGAAGGAGAAGGAGAAGGAGAAGGAGAAGGAAGGAAGGAAGGAAGGAAGGAAGGAAGGAAGGAAGGAAGGAAGGAAGGAAGGAAGGAAGGAAGGAAGGAAGGAAGGAAGGAAAGAAAGAAAGAAAGAAAGAAAGAAAGAAAGAAAGAAAGAAAGAAAGAAAGAAAGAAAGAAAGAAAGAAAGAAAGCTTCTCGCTGTTCTCATCTGCTGCTGTGGCCATTGGGCTGTGTCTATGGGCTGCTGCCAGACTAATCAAGTTGGCTTGGAAGCATGCCACATGTATGATGTAACCACAGTTTGCCTTGTAAACCTTTGCTACATTTGTGCTGTATCATAGACTACAGAATAATTCCTCAAGGGTTAGAACGATTGCTCTATCTCTTGTAAGAGAGGCATGTGGAGCCAAGAGTAGTCTATCACCAGCTACAGACAGAACTTGAGCTCAAGTTTCCAGACAGTTCTGCATTTGAAACTAGCAAAGTGACCATCAGTTTGAAGGAATCCAGGTGGTACTGGAGAGGTGAAGGGGGGGAGGCATAAGGAAGAATCAAGGGCTTTGTTACGCCTGTCACACTCCATGTCACTGCTAACAGATTGCATGGAGGCAAGACATTCATGACCTTTTGTGCAGTGGGCTTTCTAGTACATGAAGCATGACCTCTAGAGATTAGGAGGAGGGAGGGCAAGTCTTTCAGTCCCTTGACTGGATTTCACACTCTGTCCGCTATTTTCCTTCATAATTCCAGGCAGTGCCAGATCCATCTTTCTTTGCTAGCTGAGGCTGTTAACTTTCTAGACAGAGGTTCAAAGAAATTAGTGTGGTATTGAGGGAATGTAGTACTGAGTGAGGGGCTCAGTGGTAGAGCATCTGATTTGCATGCAGAAAGTCCCACATCCAATCCCTGGCATCTCTAATTCAAAGGGGGGGGTTTTTTGCTGTAAAGTCACAGCTGCCTGATGGCAAACCCATGAGGTTTTCAGGACAAGAGATGTCCAGAGGTGGTTTGCCAGTGCCTGCCTCCACATCATGACCCTGGAGTTCTTTAGAGAATTTGTTTCCCAGTCTCTTAAACATAAGTATAGTAGCAATCTTGAAAAACCATGAGCCAGGGAGACATATGAATGGGCTAATCTGAGCAGGCCACCCAAGGTCTTTGTATTCTAAAAAGAATCTCCCATTTTTTTTAATTTTACAAATAAAAAGCCTGTTTTTAAAACAAAATCTCTGATGGAGCATATCAATAGTCCAGGTGGGAAGGTCTGCCCACTGGCCTCACCTGGGCTGTGGCCATAGTTCCAGGACGGATTAATTGCATTTGTTCCCTGCTTGAGGAACAGCCTCAACCATGAATGCATGTGTGAATTAAGTTTTGTTCATGAGCTCCCATTGTCCCAGCACACACATGTTGTGCACACACAGATACTGAGTTTCTTCAAGGATCAGGATCTCTAATCTCTTTTATTAATATAATCTCTTCCACTTTCACTCAAAGCAATTTTTGTTCAAATACAGTAGGTTGCAGAAGCTAGTATGGAGAGAAAAGAAGAAACAAATAGAGAGCCTTTTCATTCTTCTTACTTCATTTGTAACCTCCTCCCCAGTAGACACCCAAAGAGGCTTACATTGTCCTTCCCTTTTCCATTTTATCCTTACAACAAACCTGTGAGGCAGGTTAGGCTAAGAGTTTGTAGCTGGCACTGGGTTACCCAGCAAGGCTCTTTGCCAAGTGGGGATCTGAACCTGGGTCTCCAAGTTCCTAGTCTGCCACAGCACCACACTGACTGTACACTACAAATATCTACAAACTTTTACAGTAGAGATCATTCTTTTAAACAAGGAAATAAAAATGTCTGCTGAGAGGGATACATTGGGTTATACATTGGATTATAGAAGAGTCAACTGCTAGATTATAAAAATATTTTTTGTTTTATCGTCATGATCTCTGCATGACCAAGAGTTTAGGGCTATGAACCCTCCAGGTGGGGGCTGAAGTTCTCCTGGATTTGTAACTGCTATCCAGACAAGAAAGATTAGCTCCCTGTTTTTTAAAAATTCACAGCTTCAGAGAATGGACTGCATGGCATCGTGTCCTGGTTAAGCATCCTCCCCTCCCCAAACCCTGAGTTCCCCAGACACTCCCCCCCCCCCAAAAAAAAAAAAAACCCTGAAGGAATTTTCCAACCTGAAGTTGCCAATCCTAGCACAGTCCCGCACGGGAATGGTATGTGCACAAGCCAGCAGCTGACCATTCAGACTGAGCTCATCATAGAATGAGGCACCCTCTTCCACTCTCAGAACATTTCCCAGACCTCTTTTCCTCAGTCACGTGTGAGAAGAACAAGTTTCAGAGTTAGCTCCTGGCGGGGCTGGAGAAGCAAAGAAGTATAAACAACAGGAGGCAGAAAAATCTGCATTCTGCCATTCCCAAGTCCCCACCCCCTCTTTCATTTTCATTATGGTTCAGAGAGCTGTTTCAAAACCTTGTCAGGGATGTGGAGAAAAAACGGCTCAAACTGATTTCCTCTCCCTCTGTCTTCTTTGCTGCAAGGACTATGATGAAGCCAGAAGTGTAAGAACTCACTTTTAAAACAACTGCCCTTTGGGTAAAGGCTTTAGCAGCTATTAAGCTATTAAAATGATTCAAGTCCACAGTTCTTAATCATATTGGATCTTAGTGTTTTCACCTTTCCTTTCTAATGATCTTTTGATCATGTGTAAATTATGAAAATGACCACGTCATTTGGTGGTATTTTTCCACAAATGGATCAGTAAAAATGTAAACCTGCAGTACCCTGAATTTCAACCCAGATGCTAGTTCAGACTCAAAAGAGGTTATTTAGTTCTGTTTTAAATGACTGTATTGTTCCTCCCTGTGTTATCTTTGAGCAAGTCATCTTTCTCAGCCTGATGGGTACCATGATAATGTTGGCAATGGTAATTGCCTCTGGATTTCAAAAAAATATATATCTTTTCTCCTAATGCCTGTAAGTTGCCTAGGGTTGCCAACTTTGGCTTGGGAAACTACTGGAGATTTGGGAGTGGAGCTTGGGGACAGCAGAGTTTAGGAGGAGAGGAAGCTCAGCAGGGATTTGTTACCATATAGTCCACTGTCCAAAATGGCCATTTACAACTGATCTCCAGATGACAGAGATCATTTCCCTTGGGCTGCGGTCAGCTGTGCAGTTCAATCTGCTGTTGCCCCGCCTCTAATTGAGCCAAGTTATTTTGTAACAGAGAATCCTGATCAGACTCACCCCTTTTAGTACTCTTCAAAGTGCTTTTACCCCATCCTTGAGTGATCAGATGGCAGTCAGGGAGTCAGCCAGTCATTGATGAGCCTGCTGGGATATGTAGTTCACTGCCATCCTCCCTCTCTAAACTTTTCAATTAAGCCCTTCCCCAAAGCACAGAAAATAGCTGAAGTACAGAGGTGTCTTGCTTTGAAAGTTTTTATAACGAAAACAAAGGTTTTTTTAAAAACTTAATTTTTTTATTTTAACAATAATAACAATAAACAATGCAATATTATTAACAGCAGTAGAGAATTAAACAATCTAAAAGTACCTTTACAATACATAAGACATATAAGAAATACTCAAATACAGTCAATAAAATCAATAAAATATGAAATGTACATATTTTTTAGGTAAAGAACAATTTTTGTTAGAAGAGTGTAAAACATATTGAAAAAAGGAAACCATTTTTCAAAAAAATGTTGCTTTTAGAAGGTGTTTCTGCTACAGAAATCTGAAGTGCTAATTTGTCCATTGCTGCTAAGTCCCAAAGTTTCAAATACCATTGCTGTAAAGAAGGTATTTTGGTAGATTTCCAGTTCTGGACAAGCAGCATTTTTGCAGCAATTAAGAACAGCAATATTAATTCAGTTTCATTCCTGGAGAAGTTAAGATTAGGCTAGTAATTTAAAAGAACAGATTCAGGTGTGGATGGAATAGAACAATTTATTTCTCTATCTGTAGCAGTATTTTAGACCAGAAATTAGCAATTGTGGGGCATTCCCACCAACAGTGTTTAAAGGAGCCCAGACAACCACAACCTTTCCAACATCTTGGATCTGAGGATAGCGTTATATGAGATAGATGTTGTGGTGTTAGGTACCATCGTGCATAGAGTTTAAAATTTTGCAGTTTGATATTTAAATAGTAAGGTATAGACTGGACGACCAGATTTTTTGCCACTGTTCTTCTGTTAGAGTTAAATTGCAGTCCTTATGACATGTCTGTAGTGTAGAAGAAATCTGGGTCCACGTTTTTTGGCATAAAAGTCAGTATAATAGTGAAAACAAACCTCTCGATGATTGAACATTCTTATAGATAAAGTCCTCAAAGGTAGTAAGAGGTCTATCCAAAAAAGTCTCAAAATTTGAATTTTTAACCATACTACGAACTTGAAAATATTGAAGCCATGGTATTTCCAAATTATATTTATTTTCAAGCTGTTGTTTTGTAAGCAACTGATGTTTACAGTATAAATCTCCAAGCCTATATAGACCTTCTTCTCTCCATTTTTCAAAGTTTGATGATGATAAGCCATGTTTGACCTAAAAAAACCATTAATGGTGAGACTTTGGGGGCAATATTGGTCTGAATCGATCCCAGACCTCCAGGGTAAGTTTTAAAAAATAATTTAATGGATTTTGTAGGTTTCTATTTCTGGAATGATTCCAGATAATTTCAAAAAGAGATCCTGTTTTAAGATATGATTGCTCAATCAAACTCCATGTTTTTGGTAGAGAGGGGCTGCGGTCACACACATTAAATAATCCACTTTTAATCCACTTACAGTGGATTGCAAACTGGCAAAATCCAGTTGGAAAGTGCATTGAAAGTGCATTGAAAGTGGATTATTTAGTGTGTGTGTGACCACAGAAAGGGTTGTGCATAATATGCTATACCTTTAAGTTGTGCTGCAAAAAATAGTTCTCTAAACTGGGTAGGCCTAAGCCACCCATTTTTACAGGTTTTATCAATGTAGTAAAGTTAATTCTAGTTTTTTTATTAGACCATATAAATTTTGAAAAACATGTTCGCCATTGCTGAAAAACTCCAGCTGGTATCTTAACAGGTAAATTTTGAAAAAGATACAAAAACTTGGGGAAAATAAATGTCTTTATTATTTCAACTTTTTCACGTAAGTAAAAATTTAGTTTGGACCATCTCTCTAACAGTACCTTAACCTCTTGAAAAACAGGTTTATAGTTAGCATTAAAAAGATCTGCTAGGTTCAGAGGGATGTTAATACCTAGATATTTCAAAGTTTTCCCTACCCATCGAAAGGGGTAGTCATTGGTTATAATTTGCTTGAGCTCTTGTGTTAGAAAAATAGGGTATATTTCGGATTTTGCATAATTAATTTAAAAACCCGATACTTTACTAAAGACATTTATTTGTTTAATCAAATTAAGTATAGATGGTTGAGGATTAGTAAGATAGAAGACAGCGTCATCTGCAAAGAGACTTAATTTATATACATCTCCTTTTATTTGGATTCCTTCTATCGTTGGGTCATTACGTATGGAATTTTAAGTGTGAGTGTGTATGATTATTGTTGTAGATCATTGTGAGGGTTGTAGATCACCGAGAGGATTGCAGTTTAATTTCGTTGTACTATGTACAATGACAATAAAGTATATGTTATATTATATTATTATGGCATGAGCCAGAGATTCAAGGGAGATAACAAACAGAATACGGGAAAGGGGGCAACCCTGTCTAGTTCCTCTAGAAAGTCTCTTTAGAGTCTCTGACCTATAATTATTTATATCAATTTATGTCTTAGGGTTTTTATATATTGCTCTGAAAGCCTGCAAAAAATATAATCGAATTTGGAAAATTTAATAAATTGAACTCCCTTATGTTGTCCCTTGATGCCAAGAAGGTTTTTGATAGGGTAGAAATTTCCTATCTACAAGAAGTAGTAAAGAAAACAAACTTTTTAGCAGCCCCTGTGGGAGAGGGAGAGAGAGAGAAGTGTGAATATGCAGTTATGCACACATCGCTAGCTAGATTAAAAAATGGTGGCCAGAAAACAAGAGACAAATCAGACCTGCCTGATGGTTTAGGTGTGCAACAAAGCGATCAGACAACAGGAAATCTATTTTGGAACCAGCTCAGGCCAATAGGACAGGACTTTCACAGGTATCAAAGAAACACGCAATAAAGGGGGGAACTCAGACGACTGGGGCACGACAGACAGATTTTGCTGTCTGAATTTGTGCATTTTAAATCCATAAGGGAACAGCAACAGCAATGGATCAAACTGCATGTCTGATCACAGCCTTGGAGAAAATGGCTGCTTTGGAGGGTGGACTCTATGGCATTATCTTCTGCTGAGGTCCCTCCCCTCCCCAAAACCCACCCTCTTGAAGTTCCACAACCAACTATCCAAGAATTTCCATCTTGGGGTTGGCAAACCCTTGCTGTGTTACATTCTTTCTGGCTGTGTCCATATGTTGTACCATGCCACTGCGTGGTCCAGGAAAACCTCCTATTTTCCTCATTTAAAAAGCTCCTAAATGCAGTACTGAAAGCACTCAAGCATAAGGTTGCCAGCCTCCAGGTGGGGCCTGGAGATCTCCTGCTTTTACAATTGATATCCAGTTGACAGAGATCAGTTCCCCTGGGAAAAAAATGGCTGCTTTAAAGGGTGGACTCTATGGCATTGTACCATGCTGAGGCCCCTTCCCTCCTCAAACCCCACCATCTCCTGGACCCACCCCCAAAGTCTCCAGGTATTTTCCAACCCCAACCTGGCAACCCTACTCAAGCATCACAGCTTTTTGAAAGGAGAAGTAGAGTTTGCAACCTTTTTTTAAAACCAGTCTTAGTCTTCAAGTGCAGCTTGATTTGCTGACATTACTAGGTGGTGGTAGAAACTGCTGACAAGTTGCAGCTGACTTATGGCAACCCTGTAGGGTTTTCAAGGCAAGAGACAAACAGGGGCAGTTTGCCATGGCCTGCTCTCCTTCCCTTTTTACTACCAGAAAGCCTGGTTGGATCCAACCCAGTTTTTTTTTTTTCTCACTGCATGGATGTTTGCAGTGGGAGTGGGGAGTTGCAGTTCAGTTGCTGCCGCCTGTCTGCTCTAAAATTGATCCATCAACTGAGCAGAGCTTCGCAATTTTTTTTTTTAATCACAGATATTTTTCCTTCCCAGAAAGAAAAACAGAGAAAACAGGAAGGAGGGAGGGAGGGAGACAGCAGAAGCCAGAAGTGTTGGCCTGGACAAAATGTTACTCTTCTTCATCTGGGCTGATTTCGGGGGAGGAAAGAACCAAAACCTTGTATAGCTGCTTCACTTTGAAGCTGCTGGGAAAGCAGTTCTCTTATTCCAGTATTATCCACAAGTTTGATCTGAGCAGGGGAAAATTAATTAAAATTTTCATTTCCTGAAGGCTCTCGTAAAGCGGTTCAAACAAGCAAGTATACAAGCCCTGCGCCCATATGCATGTCATTTTATCAGTTGATAGGAGGGAGGAGGAGGAGGAAAAGTGCTAACAGTGAACAGGAAGCTGGAGTGCAATGGCTGGTGAGGCTATGGCTCCCTCCTGAATGTCGGTCTCAAAGCACAGTGCCTGGAAGGAGACTCCAAAAGTACCCACTTCCTACACTTCCATAAGGGCTAGGGTTCTTGCCTATGCAAGTGTTTTATTTCTGCCTCTCTTTAAATGACAGGCCTCCCCTCCCCATATTCCAAATGGCTTCTGCAATTCCTTCTCAGGTTCAAAAGAGGTTTGCCATGTGGGACATGTGAGAAAAGTAACTTCAAAAAGTCCTTGGGGGTGAAGAGCTATCTGCGTGGTTCTTTGAGTCCAGGTCAATGGATCCAGTCTGATGATGATGCTACTTATCTGTTGCACAGAACTTTGGCATGTAGGAAGTATTTCAAATGCAGAGGCACGTCCTCAGCCACAAAGTTCCAAAGACTTAATGGCATTTAAGTCTTTGGGAAAGAGGCAGCAATTTCTGCCAGCTCCACTACAGACCTTCACTTTGCTTTCTGTGTGGTTCCTGAGGGTCTTCTGACCCTCTGGAACAAAATTTCAGGGGGCTCAGCTTGATTACTGGGGCAGATTACTGGGATTGCGGGACCTAGTAGGGAGTAAAAGCCACATAGGCATAGTGGACCTCTGCTGGCAGAAGAGGGAGTGATTTCATCCTTTCCCTTTCTTCACTGCAGCTCACTTAACTGCATGGGCTGTTGCTCCATGCAGGTTCCATGGTCCTGTCAATCAATGTTTCCAGGGTAAGAAACGGCTGCTGTAGAGGGGAGGGAAGAAGGGAAGAGCTGTGTGACCATGAGCACTTTCTTCTGATGGACTGATAGATCCAGACAAGAGCTTTGTTTCTTTAGTTGCCGATTGACTCTGGGGTCTTTTGCATCTTGTGTTTTACACGTAAGACTGTAAGACCATCCCTCCTGGATCAAACCAGTGGTCCATCCAGTCCAGCATCCTGCTTCACATAGTGGCCATCCAGCTGTCTTGGAGGGCCAAAAACAGGACAAAGAGGCCAAGGTCTCCCCCTGATGTTGCTTCTTGGCAATGGTGTTCAGAAACCTTTGGATGTGCCGATTCCCTTTAGTCATCAAGCTTAGTGAGATATGAGACTTCCCTCCCCTATTTTATGGATGTCTTGATCTTCCCAGAAACTTACGAATATTTATGTATTACATCCCTAGTGAATCACCAAGCTTTTGAGCAACTTATGCTGTTGTCTAGTCTTCTTTTTCCTTTTTTTGGTTTATCTCCAAAATTCCTTAAATATGCTGCCTAAGCAGGAACTTCCAAATGAGCCTTGAAATTTTGCTTTAGGTGAAATCTGGTGGCAACTGTACTGCTAGCTCACCAGCTTGCTCCTCTTTCAATTGATGCTTTCCATGCAGGAAGATGATAAGTACCTTTAACATCCTTCCAAAAGAATTGGGATTGAGCCCAATAGTCCCTCAGGCCCTGACACTGGGATTCTTCAGTGCCTCTTTATAAGCAGTAGGGTAAGTTGCAGCTGCCGAGTTGTAGATAAACCTTAATTACTTTACCATTTCTCCAGCCTTATTTGGGAAAGAGGCATGAAGAATGGAAAGGAATTATGTAAATATGCTTCTCCTTTGTCTGCTGATTTATTGGACGGGATCATCTTCAAGGTTATTTCTTATACAGGAATTTATTTAGGAAGATAGCTTACTTTCAGAATCTGGCTCTTTGTTTTGTTTCTTCTTTCGTTTCAGCTTTTTAAAAAGAGGATGTTCTTTGGGTTAATAGAGGGGGTTGCAGAGTGTCGGCAGAGACGGGGAGGGAGGGAAGCTGTATTTTGTCTAATCCTTCTTGACAGCTTTCCTCCATCTCTTATAAATTGTGCGTACAGATCTATGAGAAACAGGCACATCTATGAATCCCCAGTGACACCCAACAGCTGCATCAGCATGACCTGCCCGGGAAGTGGGATGCCCGGCGGTCCCAGGGCCATGTGGCTTTGGAGGAGAGAAAGGATCAGGGGAGTGTGAAAGACCCAATTTTCTGCTCTTGTAACATGGCATATTTTATTCAGGGCTTGATTTAAAAGGAGAGTTATAGGGGGCCACTTTTGCTGTTACAGACATTTTTCACCTCACCAAGGAGGAAGCAGCCAGTGAACGAGGGAAGCTGTGCATACTCACACTGTCTGAACAGTGAGATGGCATGAACTGAAGAGCTGATGTGGCAATTTTTGCTAGATGCCTAAGAACATGACATGTTGGGTCAGACCAGAGGATCATCTAACCCAGCTCTTTGCATCAGTGTCTGGCTAGATGTGTATCTGTTTTGTGCATTTTTTATTCCATCCTTCGTCCTGGAAGGTTAAGGCCATTGTACATGGCCCTCCCCCTATTTTGTGTCCTCGCAACTCTGTGAAGTCGGTGAGGCGAGAAGAAAGTGAATGGTCCATGTTCGCCATGAGCATCAGAAGAAGAAAAGTTGGATTTATACCCCCCCCTTCACTCGGAGTCTCAGAGCGGCTTGCAATCTCCTTCCCTTCCTTTTCCCACGACAGGCACCATGGGAGGTAGGTGGGGCTGAGAGAACTCTGAGAGAACTGTACTGACCCAAGGTCACCCAGCTGGCTGCATATCAGGGAGGAGTTGGAGACTCAAACCCGGTTCTCCAGATTAGAGTCCACTGCTCTTAACCACTACACCAAACTGGCTCAGGGTCTCCCAGCTCCTAGTTCAACTTCTACACCACACTTCTTACCTTCACAAGCAGGACATGAAGATAGTGAATTTCCCCCTATGGTTTGTTCCCAGTTAATTTCCAGATGACCCAGCCCAGTTCCCTTGGCAAAAATGGCTGATTTAGAGGGTGGAGCTGGCCCTACATATGTGCCTGAGTGGGAGGACAGAATCTAGCTTGTGAGGTCTCACAAAGGCATACTCATACTATCTGAACAGTCAGATGCCATACATCACAATCTACAGATCCCAGGCTGAGAGTTTCTAAGCCCCTTCAAGCACCTAATGATGTCATCAGGTGTTAGGAAAAGGACCCAGAAACCTTGGGCAAGCTTATTTTGGACTCATTTTAGATTTGAGCCACTCACTTTGGCTCTGTAGTAGGTCCATAACAAACCTGACCTGACTCATCCTTCCTATACCAACAGGTGGTCCTCCTAATTGTAGTGTTTATTCTATAAAAGTGTCTGTGATATTCTTTTGTATAAACTGTCAATAATAAGAGCTTTATAGCCTTCAGGTATGGCTATGACATGAGAGTCCATCAATGCAGTTAAAAGGCAGTATGGAAATGGACCCCAAGAACCACTGGGAATACTTCTGCCCACACAACAATCCTCTCAGTGTTTGTCACGTTTGTGTGACAACCTGTTCATCCACAAGAAGTGGAAAGGCTGAAAGTTGAAGGGAGGGGGCTTCCTTTAGGAGCACAGCAAAACAAAACTTTACGTGGAAACAGAAGATGCAGCAGGACTTCTCCCCAAATGAATCGTGACACCCCCCCCCCGGTGATTTCCCTTGCTTTGAACTTGAAACCTGTACCAGCAGTGGCGGTACACAATTCTCTCCAGCAATCAGCACTGGCCTTTTGTGTTTGGAAGGAGAGAGTGAGAGAGACACAGACAGCTGTTCTTTTCTGTGATAATGATTGCTAGATGAAAAAGGTAGAGCATCTCCCATCCTGGGAGCTGGAGTGTATCAGTCTCAGGGCTGTGAAGACATCAGGCAGAAGCAATCAGCAGACTGTTAAAATGGGTGTTTATGTACTTTTTGGTACCACTGAGCAATCTGCCAAGTATTTTACATTTCTGGTTGCTGCATCAGCATCTGTATCACAATAGAAACGTCAGTCAAGCAAGGGGATGAATGAGGAGACTGTGTGTGTGTGTGTGTGTGTATAGAGGACTAGCTTACCCAGGGAGCAATCTTAACCAGGTCTGCTTGGGAAAATATCCAATTTTATTTGGAGGGGCTTATTCCCAGGAAGATGTTCATAGGATTGTAGCCAGAGACCTTACTGATCCCTTTGGCCTGGCAAAAAAAGGAAGAACGGATGCTGCTGAATTCTCGATACAAAAATCCCCGCTTCACTTTTGCCTTGTGTGAATTGAATCTGTGAAAATTCTTGCATTATTTTCGGGGGGGGGGGGCACCAAATTTTACCCCATAGTATTTGTGTCAGTTGTGTGCACATGCTATCCTTGTCTGGCTGACATTGTAAGCCAACCGTCTTAGGACTGGCAGTAGGGAAGTGGTCTTTACAGGGAAGCAGTAAGGGAGCAGAGGCCTTGTTTGTGGCAGGGAGGCTGTCGAGCTTGTAGAGGTGTGGCAAGGGCAAAGATTCCTTGAGGCAGGGGCCGGGAACAGGGATCTCCACTTGAGCATGGTGGCACAGGCTGGAGCAAAAGGACTGGCTCCTTCCTGGCTAGGCACAAGTGGCTAGTGGAAGCTATTAAAACAGCAAGATGCCTATCCATCTGTAGCCTGGAATGGCCGTGACTTTGAGAAATGACAGCTCTGTTCACTCCAACAGAGTTTCCCAAGTTACAGATTTTAATTTCTTTCATCCTTTACCCAGGATAAATATCACTGGGGTGGGGGTGGGGGTGCGAGAGCGATGCATCCTCAGGGAATGGCACATTGTGCCTATAACATCTGGCTTGTTTCTTTTCCCAATCAAGCCATGTGCCTGATGAAATTGCATACATACCATAACAAGAAGATGCGAGGGACGGTACAAAAGAAGAATGACATGCAAATAAGCTAACAGAATAGGAGACAAGGCATCTTCAGTTTGATATATGATCCAGCATGTGGCAATAGAGAGAGAAAGAAAAAACAGAAAAGAGGGAGTGATATTTTTTGATAGAGGGTAGTGGTGAAGGTCTCCAGTACGCTGGAACGACACACAGGGACTGGGTGGGAAAAGTTTCTCTGTCTGCTATCGACTATTCTGATACTAGAGAGTTCATATAGTAGCTGGAAGGTCTCACTCAAGGAGGAGTAAAAGATGCACAAGCCAAGTTAATGAGAAAGCCAAGAAGGCAACAGTCCTAGGGAATTAAGTATGGATGCCAGACTCCAGGCAGGATTTGGGGATCCTCCATAATTACAGCTCATCCCCAGACTTCAGAGATCAGTTCCTTGGAGAAAATGGAAACTTTGGAGGGTGGACTTTTTGGCATTGTACCCCACTGAGGTCCTTGTCCTCCCTAGACTCCACCCCCAAATCTCCAGGAGGACCTGGCAACCTTAGAATTAAGAAGGCTGGGAGTACCCCAAGGGCTGAGGAAAAGAAAGTCAGAGTGGATGGTCTGAAAGAGGAAGAAAAGTAGAGAAAGAATGGGCAGAGTGAAGAGGTATTTTTGGTCATTGGCTGCAGAGATGGGAAAGGCAGACATTTGTGCATCATTTGTTCTAATATCAGGTTGATTGTTTCAAATGATGCACAAATGTCTGCCTTTCCAGTGGCACCTTTAAGTCCAAGAAAGTCTAATTCCGGGTGTAAGCTTTCATGTGCGTGCATGCGGTTGCTTCAGACCAACATAGATACCCACCTGAATCATCCTCACTGATATTGTGCTGCAGGTGTCTGATCTGATGTTTAGTGATCAGTGAACTTTGCTAAGTTAAATTCAGAATTAGACTTGGTGAACTGAGGTGTTTTTCTCTGCTCCAAAATACAATCCAGTTATAATACATTCAACTCTGTCTGTAAAAGCCCTCATTGAACGAAATATATAATAAGTTTCTTCAGTAGTATGACATGCCAAACTTTCTTAATTCAGTACTCTTTTTATGCTATTGCTTGTTCTTTCCTCCGCACCAGTGTAATTCTAGCAGCAATTAGAAGAAATACATTAGTTTCCTCCATTTATCATTAATGCTTTCTGTCAGATAACCCAACAAAAGTATTAGTAGCACAATTTGAATTTTATATCCAATTTTCTCTTGGATATTCTGAACAGTGGTTTGTGCAGACTTTTGGTATCTTTACAGTGCCTGTATATATGCTTTTGTAGCCTTAATTGGTTCACATTTGCTACAGTTCTATTAAGCTTCTCACTGTTCCTAACTTCGTTGTTATTAACAGTTTTTTTCATATAACATAAGTCACATCAATGTCATGTTCAGTGGTCCTGTTGACAATACACTTATAGATCAATGTGCCACATAATTGCATTGTTCTCCCTATTTTAGGGACTATTAGTGCAATAAGGGAAGCTGTGCACAAAAGCCAAATAAAGTTTCAGCAATTAGGATTGTCAGCTCCGGGTGGGGAAATACCTCCAAAGCAGCCATTTTCTCCAGGGGAACTGATCTCTATTGTCAGAAGATCAGTCATAATAGCAGGAGATCTCCACACCGTACTTGAAGGGTGGCAACCCTGTTCAGTATTATAGTGTGATCATCATAAGTAGGGGATGAGTACTGCTTCTTTAATCCCAGTTTCCACGGGCTTTTAAACCCTCTCTGGTATATGCCGTGTTGTGTGTCCTGCCCTCCCCGCCACTCCTGATTCTGATTCTTACAAGGAGCCTTAGTAGTTGCTGATGACATGCCTTTTGAAGGCATCCACATAAATTGATTCAGTATTTACTCTGGAGTAAAATGCAGCATCAGACTGCAGTCAATCAATTTACACATCATGTTGCTGATAATGCATTCACAATGGGATACACACAAGAAAGGGAAATGGAAAGAAAGTGAAATCGAAGCCTCGATCAGAAATGCTTTAACATATCCCTGGGCTTTCTGTCAGCTTGTGAAGCTCTACCCCACATTCTCAAAACTGTTGTATACACAGGACATTTTGAAAAAGAACTTGTGTGTTTGTGTGTGAAATTATGTTCTTTGGCATCTAGGTAGTATTTAACTCCCCTGCCTCCCCTTACGGTGTGAGAGAGTCAATTCTGCTGTTACCATCATGTGTGAAAAGTGCAGGATTACAGTGGTAACACGGAAAAAAAATGGGGGAGGGGGCAAAGCGGGCAAGTTCTGTCTTTCATATTAAACCGTACCCCAGAAAGTATCTCTATATTTCACATTTATGCTTCTACTCAATTTACCCAGAAGATTTCAACAGGATTTACATTGATGTAAGTGTATTCAGGATTTAAGTGTTAATTAACATGCTAATGAAAAGAATCTATTTTTCTAATGTAGTTGTAATTTTATTTATTTATTTATTCAATTTATACCCCGCACTCCCCGCAAGCAGGCTCAGGGCGGCTGTAATCTGTAGGAGTTGCTAAAATGCAAGTCACTTTCTGGACAGTGATGAAAATCCATCCATTCTTACTATTTAGCAATTTTGGCTGCAGTCACATGGGAGGATTTGCCCCACGAAATGGACGGGTTGAGGGTGCATCAAATGGGTACGATCATGCGGCAACATCTGGGAAGTGTAGTGCACCTGTCACCAACCCGTACTGTCGGCCCGAAGAAGCGGATTTTAAAAATACCAGCAAAAGGGTAGTAGCAACCGGAAAATGCAGGTCGCAGGCGAGTGTCGGATCGCGGAAGCAGATTTAATCTGGTGCATGCGTCCCGTTGCACCAGATGTGTTTTTTCCAAGCCTCCACAGTATGTGAAAAAACGTAAGACTGCGCATGCAAAAGAATGCGAAAGCGAAAACCTTTGATGTGCTTCAACATTGCCGTGTGATCGCCAGCTATCGGTGTCTGCATGGCATCTTGGGGACCCATATGACCGCGCTACTGCGCATCTTTTTGCTCCGGCTCTAATTTGCCCCCCTTCAGCAGCACAGTATCCCACTAGTGTGGCTAGGACCTATCTTGATCTGTCTTGAAGGAATAGGTCTTGTGCAGGTGCGAAGGTTTGCTTTGAGTGGCTTGAGTAGCAAAAATGAAACAGAAGCCTTTCCAAGGATGGAGATACAGTGGTAGAAAACTTTGTCTGTTTTATTTAGCGTGAGAACATAAGAAGAGCCCTGCTGCATCAGACCAGTGGTCCATCTAGTCCAGCATCCTGTCTCACACAGTGGCCATTAAGGTTCCCAGCTTCCCCAAGGTCATGGTTCCCTTCCCCTGGGTGCTGTTCAGCTGGCCATCAAGGGGACTTACTATCAGTAGACTGAGGCCTAGGCCTTTGTTGCCAGTAATGCGGCAACATCACTTCCAGCACAGCTCTGGTATTTGGGCAAAAACTCTATGGTAAAAACAGCTTCCATCGTACAGTTTTTGCCCAAATACCGGAGCATCCCCACATTGCTGGTGATGTGATGACACCACTTCCCTGAGTTCCAGAAGTGATATCATCACATTGTGGGTGATAGAGGCCTAGGCCTGTCTGCTGCCAGTAAGTCCCCCTCCCCATCCCCTGCCAGTTGCCAGGAGGTACCTAGCAACCCTAGTGACCAATTCCTCTAGAGTTCCAGCAACAAGGCATAGAGGCTGAAGCCTTCCCTGATGCTGAATCGAAGCACTGGTATTCAGAGGTTTACTGCCTCTGAACGTGGAGGTTCCCTTTAGTTACCACTGCTGCTAGCCACTGATAGACCTATCCTCCATCAATCTGTCTAATCCTCTTTTAAAGCTGTCTGTGCATTTTAATCATTCGCTGTGTAAGGAAGTATTTCCTTTTGTCCATCCTGCATTTCTTCTATTATGCAACTGGAAAATATACAGGAATTCTGAACTCAGAGGTATGGATGCGTGTACATACTTTCAAGTCACAACTGACTTATTGTGACCCCAGAAAGGGGACTTTCGGGGCAAGTGAGAAGCAGAGGTGGTTTGCCATAGTTTCCCCTGCAGAGCCTTCCTTGGTGGCCTCCCATTCAAGTACTTTTAGCTTCTGAGATCTAATGTGAATGAGCTATACCATTCTGCCTTCCCTCCCAAATTCAGAGGTGTCTTTGAGAATAAGAATTCAGTATAACAATCTAGATATCTCAAGTAAGTGAGATAATTGTAATAATTAGGTAAATGGAGCAAGTGAGTTTATAAAGGTGTCCCATATAACACATGTCTAACATGGTTGAGTGGTTAGAGGGTCAGACTAGGGACATCCAGGTGTCAATCCTCACTCTGCTGTGGAAGCTCATGGGATGACCTTGGGATAGTCATCCTGTCTCAGCCTGACAGAGTTGTTGTGAGGATACAGTGGAGGATGGGAGAATGATGTTGGTTGAAATCAAAAAGTTCAGCACCCTGACCTGGATAGCCCAGGCTAGCCTGATCTCATCAGGGTCGGCCTTGGCTAGTATTTGGATGGGCAACTTCCAAGGAATACCAGGGGCATGACATAGTCAATGGCCAACCACCTCTGAAATATCTCTTGCCTTAAAAACAAGTTTAACTCACCACCTAGTGGTGCATAACACTAAAAGAGCTAGAACTTCTGGCTGCCAGACAATCTTAGGATCTCCTGGCTATACTACACACAATGCTGGAGAAGAAGATCCAGCTCTCTCTCTGTGTGGAGGTGGGGATTGTATTAGACACTATGATGATATTAGTAGTTGAAGATTTTCTGGGCTGTATGGCTGTGGTCTTGGTATTGTAGTACCAGCAGCTGTGACTGGCATCCTCAGAGGTATCACACAAAAAGATGGAGTACTCTCTGTGTCAATGTGAGAAGAAAAATGGTAGGCAGATGGGGCAGGGTTGAGTCATCTTGTAGGAGTTTCCCAGGCTGTGACATGCTAGTGGAGAGCCAGTTTGGTGTAGTGGTTAAGTGCACGGACTCTAATCTGGGAGAACGGGGTTTGATTCCCCACTCCTCCACTTGCACCTGCTGATGTGACCTTGGGTCAGTCACAAGCTTGAAAAAGAGCAGTTTCTGTCAGAGGTTCTCTCAGTCCCACCTCTCAGTGTGTTGTGGGGAGGGGAAGGGAAAGGAGTTTGTAAGCTGCTCTGAGATGCCTTTGGGCAGTGAAGGGTGGGGTATAAATCCAATCTCTTCTCTCTTCTTCTTCTTTCCTGAGGAGGAGGTTCTTTTGCATATGGATTGGCTGCTGAAATTCTAATCTTATCTGTAGTGCTGTTATAAGATGTAGAGCATTTTGTGTTTTTCAGGACAGGAAACCATGCCCTATTTATTTTTAAACTTGCTTCTTTCCTGTTGAAATTGTCTTTATGTTTATGAATTTCAATGGCTTCCCTGTGTAATCTGACATGGTAATTGAATGTGTTGTCCAGCATTTGTCTTGGAATAAGATACTGTGCCCTGTTTGCATTAGGCTATATTCAGCCACTGCTGATTTTTCAGGTTGGCCAAGTCTGCAGTATCTTTCAAGTTATTTTATTCTAGTGTGGATGCTATGATGTGTGGTCCCGATGTAAACCTGTCCACAACTGCAGGGTATGCAGTATACTCCTGCAGAAGTGAGGGGGGTCTCTTCTTCTTTTGCTGATCCTAGCATCTGTTGTATTTTTCTGGTGGGTCTGAATACTGTTTGTAGGTTGCTAATGATATATTACAATCAATACTCCCTCTAAACCATGAAGTCTAGTGAGCAAAAATTGTACTTTGCGAGCTATTGGCAGTAAAGTTGTGAACGAGCGATTTGGCTACTGCATAACTTAGTTTGCTCTGGAGCCATCCTTCCTGAGCTAAGATGAAAATGTGTGAGCTAGAGGCTAAAAAACTATGAGCTAGCTCACACTAACTCAACTTAGAGGGAACACTAATCACAATAGAGTTTACATGATCAAACAAGTTTCCCAGAATAATCCATTACTGCAATAAATTATCCTTTTAGCAATGTTAGGATTTTAGAGCCTCAGCATTAAATATTCTGATTTTATAACTGCTTAACTGTTACCTTTCTGTAGCTTCTCCTGTATTGGTATATCTCAGCTGCCTCTTTTCATATTACTCTATAGTACAACTGTCTAGGAATAACTTTTTGTATAAGCCCCATTCAGATGGATGAGACTTGAGGAAGTTTTTGTATTCTTGGTATTCTCCCCTTCATTTCAAAGAGGCATGCACAGGAGATGTTCTCAGTTAATTGTGCCTCTGATCTTGAAAAGCAGGTCTTTGCAAAAGTCAGCTGTTTTTAGTTTTGGTTCCTTTTTTCACTGAAACATAAAAAACAGTATCTTCAAAATGTCATAAGTGAATGCTGTTAATAATAAATGGGCTGCTGACATTACCTTTTTTGTTGTTTTTAAAGTAGAACTAGTTAAAGCAGGCAAAAGTGTTTTGCATCCTATGGGGATGCATAACTGCCATGGCTTCCTTTCATCAGTGCACCTACCATACCATGCTCTGCTTCAAAACTATTATAAGTCTGTGTTATGTGGGCATAATATATGTGAGAAGTCTGATATGCATCCTTTTAGGATTGCCTATAGCTGAGTCATTGCCTCTATCTGTCTGTCTCCTGGCTAATGATCTATCTACCCTATCTATTGCATTTTAAATTCTGCCTCTCTTACAAGAAGTTCAGGAAAGTATGCATGGCACTCTCCTTTTGTCTTCACAACAATGCTGTGATGTGATTAGGCAGAGAGAGAGAGAGAGAGAGAGAGAGAGAGAGAGAGAGAGAGAGAGAGAGAGAGAGAGAGAGAGAGAGAGAGAGAGAGAGAGAGAGAGAGATTGCCTCAAGATCACCCAACAAGCTTCATTTCACTTTTGGGATTTGAGCCTAAATCTCACAGATCCTAATTTGTTCCTCTAACCACCACACCTCTTGGTGTCCTACCTTATTGGATACTGCTGTGCTGCATTTGGCAAGGATGGCTTCCAGATGCAGCTGTGCTGACTCCCTCCTGTTGCAACAGCATGAAATCCTGAAGAAACTGGGGTCTCTACTGTATCATTCCAGTTTAGAGCAATATAAAGGAAATGGACCCAAAGTCATTAGTCTTGGTCATGCCCAGTATTGGGTCACGTCTGTGCTCCTGAGCTCATGAAGGTACACAGCTGGCCAGAGCTCCTGGGAATAGTGCTGGGAACCTTTGGATCTTTGCACTTCTGTACCACATGGCAGACTGCATCTTGAATAGTGCACTGAGCTGTGATGTGTCTTTCTTCAGTCTCTTGGAGCATTCTACTCACCAGGCAACAGACTGGCCCCTCCTGCCCTGTAAGAAATATTATCTATGTAGTACCTGCCTGGTATATTGCTCTCAAGGCCTGGCATGGAAAATACCAATCTGTCAATCAGATGTTTGGCACTGCCAGCTTTAACAGTGCCAATTATTGTTCAAGGAGGTCAGAGGAGTCCTACTTTCTATCACTCCACTTTCTAGTCAGATGGCTGAAGTTGTCATGAGATGTTTTGGCACTGCACATGTTGTCCAAACCCAGAAACTGGAACCTCCACATACACAGCATTATGGGTTGTATTATGGGTCCAGTCTTGTGGACCACATGCAGCATCCATTTGCTCACACAGTTCCTCATCCTTCAGGGGATCTGAGTACTAACATCTTCTGTGTGAGCAAACCCTCTCCTCACTGAAACAAGCTGGGTGTGATGTCATTCACACATGTACCTTCGTCTCTTGGTAGTGGTAATAGCAAATGATGACTGGCATGTGTATGAGCTGATTTGGATTTGATGCCACTGATGGCACTTCCGCATCACCTCAAGCACCTCATTTTGCAATAGATCCCTTTCTTCTCTTCACATGAAAAATAATCCATTGATACACCCACGTCTGAACCTGCCCCATATCACATAAACAGCAATTTGCTGATACTGGGACTTACAAGTTTGAACTGCAGAGCTTACCCTGATATATCTATATATCAATATATCTATATCTATATATATCTCCTTATAAATAATTATCTTTTGGTTTCGCAAGATTCCCTCCCTCAGCCATTGGCCCATCAGCCACCACTCAAGAGTACTCGCATGCCATTGGCCGGGTGCTGGGTCTGCTCCTCTTCCCCACCCACTCCCCCTGGCAGACAGCTCTCTCTCCTGAGGAAGACAGTTCTCTTGACTCCTGTGAGGGACTCTCCCCTCAGTGGCTGTTGGTAGGCACCCGAGCTTGGTTCTGTGAGTAAAAAAACAAAGGATAACCCCCTCCCCAATGGACCCCTCCCCCACCCATAACCCCCTCCCCAATGGCCACTTTCCTGTCAGAATAAATGGAAAAAGGCTCTTTCTCCTGCTTAGCTTCAGCATGGCTGGCTGGCTAACGAGGTGGGCCAGCGACCATCAGACCATTTTCTTCAACTCCCCGCTGTGCGGCTGACTTTCCCCTAGTGCTGCCAATCTCCAGGTGGGACCTGGAGATCTCCCACTGTTACAATTGACCTCCAGATGACAGAGATCAGTTCCCCAAGAGAAAATGGTTGTTTTGGAGGGTAGACTCTATGGCATTATACCCTGCTAAGTCCTTCCACACACATCCCAAATGCTGCCCTCCACAGGATCCACCCCCCCCAAATCTCCAGGTATTTCCCTAATCAGAGTTGGCACCTGTACTTTCTCCTCTGTCAGTAAAAGGCCCTTTCCACACCTATGTTGGCCTTTGGGAGAAAACTCACTGGGCCCAGTCCTGATCAGGTTGCCAACTCCAGGTGGGCAATTCCTGGAGATTTGAGAGATAGAGCCTGGAGAGGGTGAGGTTTGAGGAGGGGTGGCACCTCAGACAGGCACAATGCCATAGACTCCACCCTCCAATCCAGCCATTTCCTGATGGGGAACCATTGTTGCCAATCTCCAGGTGGGGGTTGGAGATCACTCAAAATTACAACTGCTCTCTAGGAGGGAGGGGGAGGAGATGGAAAACTAAAGGTAGGTTGATGGTTGGCTGGGAGGGAGATAGGGTTGTCAACTCCAGGTTGGGAAATTCCTGGAGATTTGAGGGGTTGAACCTGGAGAGGGTGAGTGTTGAGAAGGGGTGGGACCTCAGACAGGTACAATGCCATAGACGCCACCCTCCAAACCAGCCACTCCCTCCTGGGGAACCACTATTACCAATCTTGGGGATGGGCTGGAGATCACTCAAAATTACTACTGCTCTTCAGGTAGCAAAGATCAGTTCCTCTGGAGAAAATGGTGGACTCTGTCATTAAAACCTGCTGAGATTGCCACAGCAAATTGTCACTGAGTGCCCAAAGCCGGGGCACTCTCCCAGAGCCTCTTTCTAGAGCCCGTTGTATTTATTTCCACAACAGGCCTTATTCCTAGTATGTATATATATCTCTCCTAAAGGCCTTCGTGTGTATGTCACACTGTGACAGAAATTAATTGAACTGCCTCTGCAAGGTCCTGGCCTCAAATAATAAGTTCAGCAGTTGGAAAGCAAATGATCTGAATTTAGATTTGAGGCCTCTGTGTCTCCAGGAAGTCTTGACACTCAAACTAACCATGGGATCACAAGAGGAGGAGGTTAAAAACTGGGTTGTGAGTAGCCCTTTGTTCTAACTCCAGCCCTAACTGAATACCAGGATACACTGTCTGAATACAAGGTGGCACGGTCCCTTTACATGACTCTGCCTCTCCGCTGGATTTCAGAAAGCTTCTTTCTCAATTAAAATCCTGGCTCAGCATAGATCTCTGTCTTCCCCACATCCAGCATCTGTCAAGCAAACTCTTGGACAAAAGCCATTGCAAATCTTCACCAAAGACCGCCATACTGGGCTGCCAGCCTCTGTGTCGCTTCTGCTTCTTTCACTCCTTGAAGATTAGGATGCATAAACCTGATAAATGGGCATAGCGGGGCTTTTCAATAAAGAAATACATAAATTAAACTTCCAAAATGCCAAAACCCACTGCAGAAGAGCTGTGTAAATTTCAGACCATGACATATAAATATATCTAGGAAGCAGAGCAGCTGAAATGTAGTTGCTCCTCCACTTATCTTTGGAGATCCAGTTTCAAAACCAGTAAATCTTAAGGTGCTTAGCTTTTTTATGTTAATGTTCACCCACATGGAAGTGTGATGCTAACTTCAGTGGCAAAGATTCTGAACTCCAGATGCAGGCAGATCAATGCCACTTGATGGCCAAAATGGCCTGCCCAGGGCAGGATATAACAGCAACATACTGGTGTATGTTACTACGCAAGAATGCATTTATTCATTGTTGGGCATTACACAGTCCATTGCTCTATAGCAATAATGTGTGAACGGATTGTCTTTGTCCATACCAGGTCAACTGTATTACACATGATTGTGATAATCCAATGACAGCTCAGAATATTCAAGCATGTGTGGAGGCAACCTAATTTTATCTTCTGTCACCGAGGATAATAGTGTATGCAAAGATGACTAAAAACTCTACTAAACCAGGGCTATTTTTGAGCAGGAGCACACAGGAACGGAGTTCTGGCTGGCTTCTGAGTAGGCCACGCCCAGCAGGAACTGATTAGCATAATAGGCCACATCCAACAGCAGAAACTCATTAGGATTGGCTACATTAGGGCTGTTTGCCTAACATGCAAAGGAGTTCCTGCTCCAAAAAAAAGCCCTGGGTTTTGACAACAAACAAGGTAAATGGAATAAGAAGTAAAAGGTGGATGTGGCTGGATGGCCACACTTCTGTTCACATGGGGTGTGACCTAATATGCTAATGAGTTTCTGCTGATGGGTGTGGCCTATTATGCTAATGAGTTCCTGCTGGGCTTTCTCTACAAAAAAAGCCCTGTACTAAACCATTGGGGAATGGTGGGTAGAAGGGGGAACCTTGAGATTATCAGTATCAGAGGGTATTGGATAGATGGGCAGAGGTTGTAGTTTGAGCAGGGGATTACACTGAGCTGTTAGAATATACAAGTGGGAACCAGCAATGATTTTGGGAGGCATCTCATTCAGTACTCCTCTAAGCTGTGAAGTCTAGTGAGCAAAAATTGTACTTTGTGAGATACTGGCATTAAAGTTGTGAGCGAGCGATTTGGCTACTGCATAAATTAGTTTACTCTGGAGCCATCCTTCCTGAGCTAAGACAAAACTGTGTGAGCTGGAGGCTAAAAAACTGTGAGCTAGCTCACACTAACTCAGCTTAGAGGGAACATGGACTCATTTCCCCCTCCCCCACTATTTTCTTTTTCCCTTTCCTGAAAGCCCCTGCAACCTTTCCCCTTTTCCTGCTGTGGTTGCCAACCTGGAGATCTCTTGGAATCACAACAGATCTCCCAACTACAGAGGTTAGTTCCTCTTAGGGTTACCAGCTCCAGGCCGGGAAATTCCAGGAGATTTGGAGGTGGAGCTTGAGGAGGATGAGGTCTGGGGAGGGACATGGCCTCAGCAGGTTATAATGCCACAGAGTCCATCCTCCAAAGCAGCTGTTTTCTCCAGGGGAACTGGTCTCTGTCATCTGGAAAGCATGTGTAATTCTGGGTGATCTCCAGTCCTCACCTAGAGGGTAGCACCCCTAGTTACCCAAAAGAGGAAATGGCTGCTTTGGAAGGTGGAGTCTATGGCATCATACCCCTCTGAGGTCCCTCCCCACCTCAAACCCAACCCTCCCCAGGCTCCCCCTCAAAATCCCTAGGAATTCCCTAACCTGGAGTTGGGAACCCCATCTCCATCCCACTCAATAGCCAACCTACCTTTATCTGCTCCTCTGTTTTAAGCTCTTCCTCTCCTTCCACTGGTAGCATCCGCCTAGGAAAACTATTGTCCAGTTGTGTACCAGCCATTGGGCCAAGCCATTGGGCCAAGCCAACTTGCATGGTAGCAAACCCTCAAAGGCTGCGATCACGTGCACAATTAGCCCTGCCATAGGTGCGAATGCTGGGTGGATTTAAAGGGCACGATCAGACACAAACATCTGGGAAGTGCCCCGCACCCGTCAGCAACCCGTTTTGCTCCTCCACAAAAGTGGAGTAAAAAGACACCGGGGAAAATCCAGTAGCAAACAGGTTGCGATGGGCCACGGACTGAGTTTCCTGTGTCTGATTGCTCCAGTGTGCTCTCATGGCATCAGGATGGTCAGACCATCCTGACTCCGTGCTGTTGTTCCCCCCCTTCTCAGTATGCATATCATCGCACACACCATAGGGAGCCCTCAGTGTGGAGATGCAATTAATCGATTCCCTGTTTAAGTGAATCAGAAACAAATGGCAAAAAAAAATCCTGACTCACCCGTGGCTACGTCTGATCATGTAGTGGTGGGCTGCCCCCACAGTTTCAAAGGACTTTGTGATCGTGCAACTGTGGGTCAAATTCCTCCAGAGGGAATAGCCTTGCTTCCCCCCATCCCAGCTTATCTGGCGCATGTGACCACAACCAAAACTTGTGTAGGGGGTGCCTCACTTTCACTTATATTCCCCTCCCCACACTATTTCCTCTTTTCCTCTCTCTCACTACCTCCATATCCTCCCCCCTTTCCATCCTCATTCTCTTTTTTTCAGCCATTCACCAACCTGCCTTTTATTTGCCTTAGTATTTGTTTACTTTGTTTATTTCCCACCTTTATCCACAGTGGGGACCAAAGCAGCTTACCTCTCCCCTCAGTCTTCCCATGCCCAGCAGCCCAGCTGCTTCCACTGGTCAATTTCACTCCCCAGCTGCTCCACAGGGAGTGAAACTGACCAGAAATAGAGTGGCTGGGGAAGTTAAGGCTCCAATTCCATTAAACTCTATGAGGACTTTCCCCATAGGGTATAATAGTGCTGAATATATTTGGCAATGCCAATTTTTCCTGAACCCCAATATTGATTAGGGAATATCAGTATATACAGATATTTTGGAGGCTTGGTTTACCCAAAACTGAAAAATACTTTTTTTTTGTGCACACTCCTAGTAGCAGGTGTTGGGATGAACATTTGCCTACCTGACATCCTGTAGAATCACCTGCAGGCAGGGTGGACATTACTGAGCTTGATAGGCCAATGGTGAGAGTAAAAAGGCAGCTTCCTGAGTTCAGGAGAGCCCTGTCCTCTCTGCAACCAAGCACAGTTAGTTACTCTTAGTCACCACTCAGTGGTGTTATGCTTCCACACAAACCCAGCCATTTGCCCAATTGTATGGGACAGTTCTCGTTAAGCCTTTAGTACTGGGAACCCAATACCAAGGATAGGCTTTATCCCCTGAGAAGATACACGCGAGTCAGATTGCTAGTTTCTCCTGCACAAGTTATTGCCTACCAGTATCATATGTAGTGTATGCTATATGCTGCCATTTTGAAGAATGATTACAAAACATAATATCTAAGGAAATTATGGACAGCCAAATCCTCAGTCTGCAAGGCACAGAAAGGAAAAGTGGACCAGCTTGTGTCCATTCAGATGAAGGGGTGGGAAACCACTTCTTGTGAAAAATGTTCTTTGTATGAAAGTACAAGAGCTTTCTCAGCATGCTGGTCCTCAGAAACTAGCAAGAGTCCTGCTGTCCCTGCCTATCCCATACTTCTTTCAGAACTGGCTCTAGCAGTACAGTCCTATGCAGAGTTACACCTTTCTAAGCATATCGATTTCAATGGACTTACAAGAGTGTAACTCTGCTTAGGATTGCATTGTGAATATTTCAGTGTCCTGAAAGCCTTTGAACGTGGGTCCCTCTTCCATAGCTGCTTCAGAGCATCTTATTCATCAGCAGCCCATGCAGATTCCGCCCAGTCTTTAGTGCTTGACTTTGACTGTCATAAATGCAGCAGCTTGAAAGGAAGGTTGCAAAACAAACTATCAATGAAGGAACATAAAATAAAAGACATAAAACATGCCCAAAGAGTTTTCAGCGACATGCCGTGCAAAATGTAATAAACTGTAAAGCCTCCACCACAAGTACTTTAAATCACACTAAAAATGTAATTCTGGAAATTACTAATGGCCAGAGCTTGCACATGAATCACCCAATATCAGATGCTTGATTGCTGTATGTGGGTTGGAAGATACCACCCAAACCCATAATGGATGTGTCACTTTTTTATCCCCCTCCCCTTTCCAAAATAAGTTCAAGGTGATGTACATGGTTCTCTCCTCCTCTGTTTTATCATCATGGCAACCCTGTAAGGGCAGCTGATGCTGGGAGAGTCACTGATCTGGTGACACAGAGTGAGTTTTATGGCCAAGTGGGAATTTGGACCTGGAGGTCCATCAGCAGAGGTCCAACAGTGGCTATTAGCCACAAGGTATAGATAGGAACTCTCAGTCTGGGGCAAGTGATGCACTGTATTCTTGATGCCTGAGGGGGCAACAGTGGGAGGGCTTCTAGTGTCCTGGCCCCACTGCTGGATCTCCTGATGGCACCTGGTATTTTTGGCCACTGTGTGACAGAGTGTTGGATTGGATGGGCCATTGGCCTGATCCAACATTGGCTTCTCTTATGTTCTTATGATTTCCCCAGTCTTAGTCCAGCACTGTAACCGCTGCTACACCACACTAGCTTTCTCTTTAACAGTCAACAGAGATTCTATTGTACACTCCCTGAAGGGAAAAGATGTGTTTCTCACACAGAGTTGAAGTGGACAGCTTGATTGCCATCTGATGAGAGAGTGTGGCATCTTCAGCTCCAGTGTGCCAGGAGATCAGCTGACAAGGACAAGTTATTTTGGATCACAGCTCTCTCTGAGGGAAGGTGTGGCTGATATGCTGCTTATGTAGGGAAAGAGACAGTTGGCCGCCACACCTGCAGCTGGAATATAGGCAGGGCCAGCCCCAGCTTTTTTTGCATAGTAGGCGAGGATACCTTTTGGTGCCCCCCTCCCGGTGCGCCCACCAATTTTCAAACATAAATGCATTTTAGGAAGAATGAAAAACACAAAACTTGAAATTGCTAATTTCTTTTTTTTAATTGTGAGAAAAAGTAAGACAATCTCTGATTTTTCTCTCAAACAGAAAAACACAAATCACAAAGCATTTTTTAAAAATCCTGTTAATTGTGATGTTGTGATGTTGAAATCCCTGGCTTCTCCAGTGGAAAGGATCTGGCAGCAGATTGATGTGAAAGACCTCAGCCTGAGACCCTGGAGAGCTGCTGCCAGTCTGAGCAGACAATACTGGCCCTAATGGACCAATGTTCAGCTGCATTATAAAGCAGCTTCATGTTCTAAAGAACATCAAAAAACCCTATTGCTGGTTTCAGTTATGCCTTTGCTAGTAGAATCGTTAACACCAGGGAACAAGTGGAGCAAGTGGATGGGCTATGGAAGGAAAAACCCAGACAGCACCTTGTCACCAGACCCTGCCCTGCTTTCCCTTATCTTCTAGTAAAGTTCAAGCAAAAGTGCACATGCCCCACTAGAACAGTTCTGTTCTATCTCCCCAAAGCAGCAGATTAAGCCATCCTACCTGGATATGAGGACTTGCATTTGGCTCCTTGCTCCACTCAGGCAATTGTATACTCCCCCTCCTTCCCATTTGGCAGAATTCACAACCAATTTTTGCCAAGTGCATTCCAACCAGAGATCCACTCACAGCTAGAAACCAGAGGCTCCACCCTCAGCAGTATGTCATGCGCTTTGCAAAGTTCCCAGTCACAGGAGGAGAAGGGATGGAAGACTGTCATTGCAGAGGTGTATGCCCCAGAATAAACCACCAAACAAGAAACCCTCATGCCTTCTTGTGCTTTGTATGGAGTCCCTCAGAAACCTCTTTCCCAAGCCTGGAGTCAGATTAAAAACGTTGCCATTTGCTGCCCCTGCTTTTTTCCCAGAGGGATTACTATGGCCATGCAAAATATTTCTTCTCCTGGAAGTGGGGCGTGAGGGCAGCTGGGTCAGCTGGCCATGGTTGGGAAACTGACTGCTGCTGGGCAGGGTGGACCACCAGCGAGGTGCCTCTGAGCACATGCAGAGGCCTCATAGAACAGGGGTCACACTGGGAGTGTATGGGGCGGAGGTATTTGTGATTCACAAATTGTGAAGGAGGGAGAGCGGCTGAGGCAGAAGGAAAGGGGCTGCTCCAATGTGGCCCGGGCAAAACTTGGAAGGAGGGATCACTGCCCGGGCGGAAGGAAAGGGGCTGCTCTAATGTGGCCTGGGCACCACTTAGAAGGAGGGATCGCAGCCCGGTGGAAGGAGGAGGGTGGCCTGGGCGGAAGGAGGGAGGGCAGTTGCTTGCGTCAGGGGAGAAGGAGGCGGCAGCTGGGGGGGGCTTTTGGCGGGGGGGAAGGCGGCTCCGTTCGGCACCCCCATGATGGCCTCACCCTAGGTGAAAGTCTAATTTGCCTAGCGGGTGGGCCGGCCCTGAATATAGGTCTACCATTTAACCTGAGGTAGTCCTAGTTAGGCCCAATGGCCTCTCTGGTGCTGCTTGATACTGAGACACTCAGGCTGGTTTATGTATTTACTTCCTTTATACTCCGCCTTTCTTCCTAGTGGGGATTCAAAGCTGCTTATGTTGTTCTCCTTTCCTCTGTTTTAGCCTCACCACAATCCTGTGAGATAGGTTAGGCTCAAGGTCGCCAGCAAGGTTTCATGGCAGAGTGGGGATTTGAATTTGTGTCTCCCAGAATCCTAATCAGGTACTCTAACTGCTACATTTGTGTTTTAACATGGGAATTTTACCTTTCATGCCCATGTCTTAGAGACAGAGACAGTCTGCACTTTTAATTTTATTTATTTAAAATATCTACACCCCACCTCTCAACCAAATAGACTCTTGTGAGAGCTACAAAAAAGACAAGCTGAAATACACAATATATAATAGTAAAAACTACTCAAAATATTAAAATGTAAGTGCATTATTTTATTTAAAACAGCAGTATAAGGCACAGCAAGAATGGAATAATAACATAAAACTCAAATAAAAATGCAGGTCTCATAAAACAGTTAAATGTAAAGTAATCCAGTAGAATGCCAAAAGGGGGAAATGGAAAAGAAATTCAAGTGATAATCTGGGAGTAATAGAAACTGAGAGCCTCCATAGTGAAGGTGCCAAGACCAAGAAAGCCCTGCTTCTTATCACAGCCCATTTCATGTCTCCTTGTACTGTCCAACTGATGATCCCATCAGTCTTGTGAATCTCAGCATTTTCTGTATTATTTAACACGTTTGGAGGTGAGGAAAAGGCTAGGTTGTTCCTAGGATCCCTGAATTTTATGAAGGGTAATTATGATGGGAACAGATGCATTCCCTGACTTTCTGATAGTGAATATTGAAATAATTCTGATGCTGTTTTAAAGACACACTTCTGATCACAAGTGTGGTGTTTTTTGTTTTTTGTTCCAGAAGAAAGGGCTTGATTAATGGTGGGAATCAGCAAACAGCATCCCTTCATCAAAAATACTGTCAGTCTGCAGCTAGGAATAATGATTTTGGGTTTCTGGAGTAATGCTTATTTAGAAGTTAATATTATTTTGGTTGTTTCCCCATTCCACTGTTACTCAGAAGCTTTTTTACAATGTCTAGACTTCTGCACAAGAAGATACAGCAGGCAGAAAAATGCTCTGGGCAGCTAATTTTGTAGGAGATGAAGGTTCAGCTAAATAAATCATTGACCTTAAGAGTGAGCCTACATAACTACAGTCCACCCACTTCATTGGTACAGACTCTGACTGCAACACAGTATCTTTCCACTGTAACCATCTGAAGACCTTGTTCTTTCTAATTTAGTCTCATAATTCATGTAAATTTCTATGGTGCTAGAAACTTTCATGTTTCATGAGATCAATGGGATCATGTGTTTCGAAAGAAGCATGCATTACAAATTTGCACCAAGTCCTGAGAAATAATGCTTGGAGCATGCCGATGAACAGTAGAGTGGTTGAGCCCCATAACTTGCACAAGTTATTGTGGAAAGGTTTTTCCCTTTTCAGTACAGACTCAGAGGGGCAATAGCTTGTGAAATAATCCCATATCTTCCTGAGTAAGGTAAGAATGAATACAGACAGACATGAGAGCTTGGAGTAGGAAAAATCTAAGCATTTGACATCTTGAGCCAAAGACATAAATGAAATTTCCTCATCATGCCCAATGCCAAATAAGATCTTAGCTGCAAAACATGATGGCTGTTCCTTAGACATCCTTGGATATAGTGGTTGTCAATGATCCAGTCATTTTTCTGGAGAAGCACTTTTGGGTCCCAGTTGCCTAGGAGAAAGGTGGGCTTATCTTTAAGTAAATTTAAGTAAATTAAATAAACGTTACTCAAAAGGCATATTCCCCTCCAATAAACATTGATCAGCACTGTTTTGAATTTTTCCCTGTTGTTTCCCTCTTGTTTGTTTGCGGTCCTGCCCAAAACTTCTTCACTGCTAAATTCCCAAAATTTAGCAGTCATTTGTTTCTTTTTCAACAGTTTGTGGTCCATTTTCACTTCTCTCCATATGGGCAGCAGCTGTTCATCTAACTGTCTCCTATCTCTAATTAACAAGGACTAGGCAGTAGGTGATCCAAAAGACCTCTACCTGAGGGCCTGGGAAGCTGCTGCCAGTCTGAGTAGACAATATAGACCTCGATGGACCGATGGTCTGATTCAGTATAAGGCAACTTCATGTGTGACCAAATTAACTCAAAAGCCCAGCACTGCCTCTCTGAAGACTATATTTGTTTACAGTTATATTCCACCCATCCTTCAAGGAGTTCAGAACAGCATACTTCTTCACCACCACCACACCACCACCATATAAGCTCACCGGATGACCTTGGGCCCGGCACTCTCTCTCAACCTAACCAACCTCTCTGGATTATGGGATGAGGGGAGAACAATATTGTACATTGATCTGAGTTCTCATTGGGGAGAAAAGCAGGGTATATATACTCACATAAATAAACATAATTTGGGATTTGAATCTGGGTCTCCCCAACCTTTGTCTGACATGCTGACCCTTACATGACAATTGCCTCAACCTTCCCACTCTTACTAGGAACCTCAGCAGTCAGATCGTCCTTCCTAAACTCTCAGTAGGATAACACTGAGGTTCACATAGCCACATATTATCATCCTCCTATCTTGAGCCTTTTCTCTCTTTAAATCTCTCATTCATTGAAAGAATGAGAGGAAAAGCAAACCCAAGTCAAATAGTAAAGATCAAATAGGATAGAATGAATAAGACATTCAAAGTTAAGTATGTGTAATCTGGAACGCAGTTGATCAAAAACTGCTTTTTAAGTAGCATTTTTCTCTTGCTGCAGAGGACATTATTGAACAAAGAACATGCCCAGTGCAATTGAATTTGAATTTATCACACTATTATTTTAATATATTTACTTGGGGTTAACAACTCATTGAGCACCAAATTGCTCACTCTTAATGAGTCCCTGATGGTAGGAATGAGCTGCCTAAAACTGTACTGTAAAATAACAACAATCCTGTGGCATAAGGCAGTGATAAAAATTAAGTGAATGGTATTGAATGCTCAGAGAATGGAAGCAAAGGACAATGTCAGGGACGTGAGGCCCCACTGCTGGTGGGCTACAGCTGTAGGTATTAATGCAATGTTGCTTTGCTGCAGGGGAAAGACAGAGTGACATGGTTGTCACTCCATAACAGAGAAGTGGACAAGTGTGAATGTGTATGTTCTCTGAGATTGCTTGCCTGGTTATAATTGAATCTCAGGAACTGCAAAGCACGAATGGCAAGAGCCATGTTCCAAGAAATTCCTGTCTTCCTATAAATCCTTTGTGTCCTGTGCAGGTGGAATGTGAATGCGATATTGGGGGAAGGAGAAAAAAAACCCCTACACATTGCTCTCAATAAAAACCATTTTTACCATTTGTGTTATTTTCACTTTACTGAGACTGTTGAGACCAAGTCTCAGGGTTTTTTTTTTTTGCAGAATAAGTAAACATGGAGTAAGACATGATCAGGGCAGGACCATAATAATTAAATCATGTTTAAGGGAGGAGAGGATCATAGTATTGCATATAACTATTTAGACCATAAATCTGCACTGTTCTGTATGAGTTAAATGGGGATGGGAAGGGTGCTCATTTTGTTCTTGCCCACCAGATTGTATCGGCCTCAGATAACTACACTGTCACATGCCCCGGGGGCTTCAGAACTGCATAGTAGATGGTTCTGTAGTTATATAACCTACTATAATGCCCTTAGAGTTCTTTGGGCTTCTTCCCAACTGGAGTGATGCACAGCAGACTCAAGGACCGCAAGCTGGCTGCTGTGATTTTTGTAACATTATCTGCACTAGATAATAGTCACTCATTGAAATATCCTTGTTGAAAATTGGCCTTGCATGCACTAACATAAGAAGCATCATCACTATCTGGCAAACTCTTTGGGGGAATTTATGCTTGTAAATGGAAATGTATGATAGTTTGTAGTTAGTAAGAATTTGGCCTCAAGCTTCCCAAAGCCATTCTTTTTAACCACTAGACCCAGGGGGATCACTACAAGCATCAACGAGATAAAGGCTAGCTATACTTGAATACCAGCTGGTTCAACCTGCGTTCTGCATGCTGGTTGTGTGCAGGGGACTGATTTTGCAGTGAGCTGCTTGGATGCACCTGAGCAAAATTCAGATGCATCTTGTTTGTAAAATGACACTTTTTTTGAACAATGACCACATGCAGAGATGCCAAATAGAAACGTGTGCAGTGATCACAAACAACATGTTGTGCCTGCTACAGTTATACCTGTGGGGCCCTGACAGGGTCTGTGGTTCTGCCCCTGTTAGGTGATTCCAGTTGCCAGGGGACCCCCCCAAGGCACATGTCATCCAAATGACACTTACTGATTCCATGAGGAAGTACTCTACAACTACACCATCTGTCGCTGCTGCATAGGATTCCAATCCTATAAGGAAATGGGTCCCATGGTTGCTTGGCTAGTTGATCCACCGAACATAGTGGGGCAGTTACTAGGCATCCCAAACCACCTGTAGGATGGGGGAACCCTATCAAGGGAGTGTGCTGACATCCCAGTATGGGGCTGCCAGAGTCCCACCCTCCACTCATAGGCAGTTGTCTTGGGTACATTTTCCTGGGGCAACCCACTGTTGAGTGGCCCTGGCTTGGGTTGTCTGCATTTGCACACTGCTAGTCTCAAGTGTAGGAGCCAGCTCTGCACCATTGCTACACTGGCATCTGGATCGGGCACAGCACCATCTGGGCACTCTGCCAGCACATATTGGAGATACCTAGCTGTCGCTCCCTTTGGGTCCCTGTGCACTCCCTGCCCCAGGATTGTGCTGTAACCGTTAATTACTTCACCATTTTCTGAAATGACCCTCAAAGGTGCTTAAAATTGATCTGTTTTGGATTGGGCTGTCTCTTGAATAGTATGGCTTTGCCTTGTGGATTGACATGTTGGATTTGTATTGCAGGTTAATTTTGTTTAGCCTTTATAATTGTGGCTCGTTTGCTGTACCATTTGTACTGCATTGTGTGCATTGTACTCTTTTTTGTTTCAAGCTGCTCTGGTTTTGGTAGGAGAGCAATGTTTTTATTAAAAATATATAAACAAGGGTGGAAAACATTCATAGGCCTCCTTAGATTTTCCTTTCTTTCTCAAACCATCAAATGAAAAAAATAACCCTGCCATGCCTTTGTCTCTAGGAAGGCAGCTATGATCCCAACTATCATGCTGCTGCTAAAGACAGAATTAAAGGCTAAGAACTACTTTGGATACATTTCAAGTAAATATCCTATCTCAGAAACAAAACAAAGGGAGGAGGAGGAGGAGGAAGATGAAAGGAGGATTGTTTTTTTTCAGATGATAAGCAGATGTTTTTATCCCTTAAACTCAGCCTAGAGATTTACAGCTGTGGTTCTGTGGGAAAGCACAGAGACAATCCTGCATGGTACAGACAATCACCAGAGATCTAATGCCAAGTTATAGCAGTTGGCACCTTCCTGTATATGTTTTAAATGACAATATCCATGGATTGCACTGTCAGCTTCTATATGGTACCCATTAGGGCTTACTTAGCCCACTAAGATGTTGCTTTTCCTTTCTATGGGAAGAATAAATCCCTTTCTATGAGAAGAATGAATTTCCAGCCATGCCATCAGAAAGGAAACCATTACATGACAGGAGGAAAATTGGGAGGATTTTGGACTGCTTTTTGTAGCCAAGTTTTTGAATATTAAATGTTTTGCAGCATTATCATCTCAGCAGGAAAATGTCAGTGTTGTTATAACCTGTATCATCCCCTTTAAAAGAAATCAGGCACATTAAAGATAATGTACATAAGCCCAAGAACATGAAATACTGTGAACAAAGGTTATTAGCCATCAACAACAACCATCCAAATGCTAACAGCATAAGAAATACAGGCCTTAAGTTAATCATTTACAATTGCATGGGTCATTATTCAATGAGATGGAATTGTGGGTTTTTTTGAAATCTGCTAACAAATCAAGTCTATCTCTCACTCTATTGCCATTTCAGCACCACTGAATTGGTGGACAGCTCCATCAGTCAGTATATTAAAAGGAAGAAAAAGATATTACAGCAGAAATTATCCTTGCTGAACCTTGGTGTAGGCACAAATGTTTTTTATAAGACACATTTGGTTCCAGTAATTGCAACATTCCCTTGGTAAATGCTAGAAATCATTACCTTTAGAAATGCAGAAGTACTTATTGTCAATATTTCATTATTAAAAGCTGTTTTCCTGTTTGTAAACTGCCTTGTGTTCAACAAATGCAAAGTATAAATGCCTAAATTAATAAATAGTATGAAAAGAGCACATATGAAGTGATACGGTGATAAAGAGTAATTAAAGGAACAGTCAATTGAGACATTAATTCATATTTTAAATATTTCACTTCACTACTACCTGGGTAATTATACTGTTGGCACTAAATCAATCTGGGAAAGCTGCCGCCTGTTATTTATTTACTCAGAATATTTTTATTCTACCTGTCAAAAATTTTGCTCAAATATGGCTAACAAAACAGTATTAAAAACACTGAATATAAATTTAACAATAAAATTCAACAGTAAAATTCTCAGCAATAAAACCATTCCACTAATAAAACAGAGAAGAAAAATAGAAGAGATTGGAGTTATACCCTGACTGTCACTCAGAGTCTCAGAGCAAACTCCTTTCCTTTCCCCTCCCCAGAACAGACACCCTGTGAGGTAGGTGGGGTTGAGAGAGCTCTGACAGAAACTGCTCTTTTCAAAGTCAGCTCTGGCAGAACGCCCAAGGTCATCTGGCGGTTGCAAGTGGAGGAATGGGGAATCAAACTCAGTTCTCCCAGATTAGAGACTGTACACTTAACCACTACACCAAACAGCAATCTATAAAATCAATAGCATAAATTAGTTCACACAAGTGAAGCTATAAAACATCACGGGAAGGCAAAGAATAATTAAAATGCTGAAGGAGGTGAAAAGTGTATTTATATTAAAAATAGCTGGGTCAAAAGAGTGCCTGAAATCCAGTAAATTCAATGCTAGGTGAGCTTCAAGGGATAAAGCATTCCTCAGTTGGAGTGCCACCACTGAAAAAGCCCTGTCCCTGGTCATCACTTGCTTAGCGTCTGCAGCCAAGGGCTCAGACAGCAGGATTTAATATAATGATCTGCAAGTATCCACATGCCTGTGTGTACCAGAGTTCCCTCTAAGCTGAGTTAGTGTGAGCTAGCTCACAGTTTTTTAGCCTCCAGCTCACACATTTTTGTCTTAGCTCAGGAAGGATGGCTCCAGAGCAAACTAATTTATGCAGTAGCCAAATCGCTCGCTCACAACTTTAATGCCAGTAGCTCACAAAGTAGAATTTTGGCTCACAAAACTCCACAGCTTAGAGAGATTGTACCACCAGTCAGTCTTTGTGGAGAGTCAAACAAGCTGCCTGCATAAACCTATTACTGTTTGGAGGTGGCTGAGTAAATGGCTAATCTCAAGGCTCAAGTAGAGGTTAACATTAATTTCTCTGAGTATTTCTCCTTCATACCATTTAGCTGCCACCACTGTGACGTCAGTTGAATGGGAATACAGTTTATCCCTCTTGTTTGCCTTGTTCCTTATAAGTTATCATATACAAAAATACAATGAAAGCTGGTCTCTGGCCTTCTCCTTTATCCATCCTAGAGCTAGTATGTTGGTCAGAGCTCACATAGTATAGTAGCTAAGAAGCTGAGTATGAAGGATGACCCTGGTTCCAGTCTCACCTCAGCCATAATTATAACAGTTTATTCTCTTGATGTCAATCTTGCCTTCTTTCTTGGTCTTGGTGGCCATGGGGATGTAAGGGAGTAAGAAGATTGTCTGCTTTCACTTTTGGCTGCTTTGCTGTTGCTCTTGGTTATCTTATTCGGCCCAGACACGTAACCTTGAGTCCCAGTCAGGCCAGGCATTATCTTTCTCCTGGAAACTATGAGCCGTTATTTCATTGGGCCTCTGGCTTAGATGTGATTGGCTCTGGGCCATTAGGGTCCTGCTTGATTTAGGTATAAGACTTTGTCTGCTAAAGTGCTCAAAAATTGATTTAGGTATAATTGCTTGCTTCACACGCTTTTCCTTAGTTCTAACACAGAAACATCAAGAGTCTGGATCCTATCAATGTCTCAATAAACTTTCTAATCTTTGGAATGACCGTTGTTGGGAACTGATTTCTCCAGGAGTCTGACACTTGAGCATTCATGGATGCTTACTAAGAAAGCACAGCTATTCAGAATTAAGCAACAGACGCTGAGGTACTAACTTTACTGTGTCTTATTTGGAGGGATTTTTTTTAAAGTTTTACAGGAAGCTTTCATGGAGATAATGTAACCTGCTCCTTTCTTCTACACCTAACCGAGAAAGGTCTTTAAACAACTGATGACTGATTTATATTAGCTTATGCATAAAACAGCTTATTCCTCAGGGAAGGGAACTCTGCTTTGTTCCCTCTTGTATAAACAAAGTGATTGAGGAAGAGTCAGTTTGTTTGATGGCATTTAAAGTTTTGCTTGCACTTTATTGTGTGAAATATTTTCCCCTCTTTGAAGTATTTCCTTTAAAGGTTATCACTGTTTGGATATGGTGGGAAGAAATGTTAAGCTGCTGGTAGGCACTTCGGTTAGACATACACACAATATAGCTATCTTTCTGTTCTTCCGTATCAAAACAGAGAGGATCTTGTTCGCTATTTTTCTTCCTAACCTATGCAAGATAATCTGGAAGCAGCTAATGTTCTGGCAACTCAAATTTGCTCTCTCTGCTTTTGCTATCTTTATGTCTATCAATGGGTAAATACAGAGATTAATCTTTTCAAGTGGTAACTTAGCATGGTGTGCATAAAACTGTCCATTAAAGTATCCACATTTATATTAGGGGTCTGAAAAATATACTTTTATTATTTGTAGCAAGTGTTTTCATGTCCTTGACAAATATGCTGTCCAATTTTGGCTGGGCAAAGGGTGTTGGCTATTTTCCAGACTCCTTTATAGTTCCCTTATTTTGCAGTAGACATATGCAGAAATAATCATTTTTAATGTTTTTCATAGTCCCATGGTAACCTTTTAGAATACTTACATTTGAGGATGCTTTCTGGCATTGTCAGTGATTTATGTTTTGCCTCCCTATCCTCCCAAATCACATCCAAAAATGGGAGACGCATATCCCCCATGCAGAGATGATGCATTCTGTAATGGGATAATACATAAGATGTGATGACACAAGCAGTTTGGCCTGACATAGCCATGCCTTCTCTCTGGATCAAATGGGTGCAATCAAATGCTTACATCTGGCTTCTGTGCCCCACTTGTCACTTTTTGTTGTTGTTCAGTTACACAGTCGTGTCCGACTCTTCATGACCCCATGGATCACTTCACGCCAGGCCCTCCTGTCTTCCATCTTGCTCTGGAGTTTGCTTAATTTCATGTTTGTTGCCTCAATAACACTGTCTAACCATCTCATCCTTTGCTGTCCCCTTCTTCTTTGACCTTCAATCTTTCCCAGCATCAGGATCTTCTCCAGTGAGTGCTCCCTTCTCATTTCATGGCCAAAGGATTTGAGCTTCAGCTTCAGTATCTGGCCTTCCAGGGAACAGTCAGGGTTGATTTCTTTTATGGTTGACTGATTTGATCTTCTTGCAGTCCAGAGGACTCTCAAGAGTCTTCTCCAGCACCATAATTCAAAAGAATCTATTCTTCAGCACTCGGTCTTCCTTATAGTCCAACTCTCACAGCCATACATTACTACTTGTCACTACCTCATGATAAAATGACTCCCACATGAATTAAATAGCCACTGGCAAATTCTGGTGGCTACCTCGGCAAGATGTTTCCATGGCACTTTTCCAAGCGACTGATCACCCAGGTACACCATGGAAGCACATGAGTGTTGTGATTGGTCCACTCCATTTCTGGCACATCCTTCAATGCCCCCACAGAACACAGTCAGAAGCACGTATGCACTTGTCTGCTTCTGCGCATGCACAGTGGGACTTAGGAAAAAAAATAACCAACCCAGCCGCAGGTCCCTAGTTGCAGAGCATTAGCAATGTGAACAACGAACCACAGGCCTGCCACACTATGATGCTGGCTTAGGGGGTGCTGTGTGAGTGATGAAAAGCATCCCAATATAAGCCGATATACTGCCACATCTAACTGCTCGTGTGACCACACCCATAGCTTTCCAGAAGTATGAGGAGATACATTGTGGCTCAGTAGCAACTTTCATCAATGCCATTTCTTCCAAGGAATTATAGTAGATCTCAGATGTGGGAAGGGCAGGGGGTAAGGGACATCCACAAAGCTGATGACTAACCCATAAAGAAGATCCTATAGGGATTTGCCTTCAAACCATGAGATGGCTGGAGTAGAAGAGAAGGTGCTGCTTCACTGGGAAGCTGTATGCTCAGGTATGGATGGGGAAATCAAGAGAAGCATTTGGCATTCATTTAAGGTGCTTAATATCTAAGGTCCACCATGTTTGGCTTTGTTCTGTGGCAGGTGGAAGAGGACAAAGAACAAGCTTGCTGGCCGATGTGTATTGTTGTAGTTACTTTATTTAGCAATTTCTAAAGGAGGTAGAATTTTGTTACCCCAGTGTTTAGAAGGGAGACTTGATACAAGGAGTAGAATTTTTTCCTGGTTTTTAGCACTTGGCTGAGGGAAGAACTCTATGATTTGGATAATAGCAGAGCCCTCATCTCTAGTTTGTAGCTCTGGAACAGTCACATGCTGTGGAATTAGTTAGTGAGCCTTTCTTTGCTTGAGTCTTGGAAAGCCTCCAAAATCCACTCAGGGGAGAAATTAACAAATGTCTTCAGGTTACCTGTTGAGAAATCATCTTGATGAAAAATACAGAGCTAGGACCCCCCCCCCCCATCATCCTTTTTTTCTAATCAGCTCTCAGGTGATCTCAGCTGGAAATTGGAGTAAAGGTGGGCGGGAGTAAATGAAGACAAATTTTCTCCTTCTTGAGAAAAGACACACGTTTGCAGATTATTCATACATGTTTCAAGCATGGTGTGTTGTGAGCATAAGCAACATTAGGCTAAACTTCCTTTTAAAGTCATTCTTTGATTATATGCATGGTGTCAAATATACTGTAAAGGTGGGTAGGAAAGGACATGACAATCAAGCACTTTTTCAAAAGGAAAAAACTCAGTCTTCAGGACTATTTCCCAAGCTTTTTCATTATAATGAACAATAATGTGTACATCTCATTTGGATGGAATCATTTTTTGAGATCATTTCAAGAAGAAGAACAGTTGGTTTTTATACCTGCTTTTCTCTACCTTAAGGAGTCTCAAAGTGGCCTTTCCCTTCCTCTCCCTACAACAAGCACCGTTTGAGGTAGGTGGGGCTGAGAGAGTTCTGAGAGAATTGTGACTGGCCCAAAGTCACCCAGCAGTTTTCATGTGGCGGAGTGGGGAATCTAACCCGGTTCTCTAGATTAGAGTCCGCTGCTCTTAACCACCTATACCACGCTGGCTTTCAAGGTGTCCTATACCATTCTAGCATTCAGTCTCTCTAAACTTAGATATTAAAAAGTCATGCTTCTCTTCTCCAAGATGTAAGAGTCTTTGATTCATTTGTATAGCCCTGTCAATGTGTATAAACATTTACTGAATACAAGAGAAGGAGGAGGAGGAGGAGGAGATTGGATTTACACACCGCTCTTCACTATCCAAAGGAGCCTCAGAGTGGCTTACAAATTCCTTTCCCTTCCCCTCCCCACAACAGACACCCTATGAGGTAGGTGGGCCTGAGAGAGCTCTTGACAGAAACTGCCCTTGAGAGAACAGCTCTGAAAGAGCTTGTGACTGAGCCAAGGTCACATCAGCAGCTGCAGGTGGAGAAGTGGGGAGTCATTATACTGCTGCTTTAAACTGTTCATGACTTTAAATTTGTAAGCGCTGGTGGGAGAAAACATATAAACACTCTGAATAAATAAGTAAATCTGCTACAGCTTGCAATTCATCATCTGGTTGTTCTCTTCATATTACTATTGCTTATTGCATACAAAATACTGCAAAAAATAATCTTGATGTAATTGTGCATTTTGATCAAGACACTCAAAACTAAGGTATGATAGAACAGAGGTATAACAGACAGGGCAGACTTGAAGAGAAGAAGAGAAGAGATTGGATTTATACCCCACCCTTCACTCAGAGTGGCTTACAAACTCCTTCCCCTTCCCCTCCCCACAACAGACACCCTGTGAGATAGGTGGGGCTGAGAGAGCTCTGACAGAAACTGCTCTTTTCAAGAACACCTCTGACAGAACTATGGCTTGCCCAAGGTCATCCAGCAGCTGCAAGTGGAGGAGTGGGGACTCAAACCCGGTTCTCCCAGATTAGAGTCTGTGCACTTAACCACTACACCAAAATTGAAGGGAAACAAAGACCTTGGGAAGAGGCCTTTCCCTGGTCCTACCTCAGAAGGAGAGAGAGAGAGAAAGAGCCAGGTTGCCTGCCTGGGAAGCTCTGTGCTGGTCACTGTGATATGGTAAGCATCTTCAAGTACTTGAAGGGCTATCATATAGAGGATGGTACAGATCTGTTTTCTGTTGCCTTAGAAGGTCGGACCAGAACCAACAGGTTGAAATTAAATCAGAAGAGTTTTTGGCTAAACATCAGGAAGTACTTCCTGACAGTTAGAGCAATTCCTCAGTGGAACAGGCTTCCTTGGGAGGTGGTGGGCTCTTCTTCTTTGGAGGTTTTCAAACAGAGGCTAGATGGCCATCTGACAGCAATGCTGATTCAGTGAACTTAGGCAGATCATGAGAGAGAGGGCAGGAAGGGTTGCATCAGTGCTTAGGTTTTGTGGCCCCTTCTTAGACACCCAGGGAAATGCTGATCACCACTTCAGGGTCAGGAAGCACTTTTTCTCCAGGCCAGTTTGGCTGAAGACCCTGGAGATTTTTTGTCATCTTCTGGGCATGGAACAGTGGTCACTGGGGATGCAGGGGGAAGTATCTGTGATTTTCCTGCATTGTGCAGGGAGTTGGACTAGATGACCCTGGAAGTCCCTTCCAACTCTATGATTCTATGATTCCCTGGGCTGTGCTGGAAAACAAAAATCTACTTTTCATGTATAAAGGAAGTGGGGTATGATTATACAATGCTATTATTAAATTATGATAAAAGAATTGAGTGACCCCAAAAACATTGTTAAGCAATACAGACAAGTATAGACTATCTCATGTATGTTTGCAAAATATCTTGAAATACTCTAATGAAAGATAAGATATTACTGGAGAGCTCCGATGTGTTGTTATTAACTATTGATTTTATGTCAACCATATTATATCTAATCAGTCAACATAAAACAGGTGAGTATGTGTGTCGTTGGGATAATTTGCTGTTCAAAGACAAGGATAATTAAAATCTGAGCTACGTGGTTCTGTCATTTATATCTGGATAAAAGAAACCCACAGGTACCATGGGGTTTTATTGCTATTTATACAAAGGCCAGCCACATTGAATGATTTTAATAAATATTTTGAGACGAAAGAGTAGCAGAATAGCAAGTCAGGAGGGAAAATGGGGAAGGTGGAAAACTGCCATCAGCAGTTGGCACTATTTTGCTGGTGTTTGCATTATTTTACTTTTTTGGTGTCAAGTCACAGTTGACTTATGGTGAACCCACAAGGTTTTCAAGGCAAGAGACTTTCAGGGGTGGTTTGCCATTGACTGCTTCCATGTCACAACCTTGGCTGTCTCCCATCCACATACTGACCAGGGCTGAACCTGCTTAGCTTCCAAGATTTGACAAGATCTAACTTGCCTGGGCTATCCAAGTCAGGGCAGTGTATGCAATACTCCTAACAACAAGAAAAGTATCTGCATCCAGAAAAGATAGGCCATATTGTTTTCTCTAGGTGGGTGCTGAGGGAATAATCACTCAATTGAACCTACTACATGGCACTGTTGGTTTTTTAAGCAGCTGCTGCTTTATCGCATTCCCAAGTTCAGCCCCCCTCACTTGGCCCAGTTTCCCTCCCCATTTGAAATCCATGTTGTTAGCTATTTGCCCCCATACTCGGAATAAAGAGTCTGACACAGAAAGTTGGATGAACTATGGGCCACTTTATTAAATTCACAGTTGAAAATAACAGCATGGGCAAAATATGGAAAGCGGCAAGATCTGGGCCAGGGGTCAGCATTGAACCTTCCCCAGTGATAGGACATGGAGCCACCCACCCCCAGCTTGAGCCAACCTGTGTGTCTCCCCGTTGGCGGGCACAACGAAAGACGTGCCCTGGAGATCCAGCCCCAAGTCATAGAACTTAAGTGGCTGATCAATCCCCAAGGCAGTTTGCCATCTTTTCCCCGGGTCACCCGACCCAAAGGCTAATCTGGCCAAACTCCTATCGCCTGAAGTAATTAATTGGTGCTCCCATTAGCCACATCCCAGTTATCAGCCCCAATCCTGCCCACTAAAGTGACCAACCTAACAATCAGCACCACCCAGAGCCAATTCCATAATCCGCTGATTAGTCATACAAGGTAGGTGAAAAAATCAGCCCAAGATCAAAAATTCCTACCCGGCCCCAAAAAGAAAGCAACCAGCCGTAGCCCACACAACAATAAGGGTGGGAGGGTGGGCCAAGCTCTTTGTAAGAACTGGTTAATTGGGAGAGAAGCCGGCTGTAAATATGCCGGCTCCACACCCACACGAGTCATGTAGCTGTCCCCAGCATACGTGTCGCCCCTTCCTCCTTCAGTGGAGGCAAAGGTGGCCCCCGGCAGTACAGCTACGCCATCTGCCAGTAGGGCTGGAATGCAGCTTTTCGTCTAATAGGCAAGCTTTTGAGGAAGAGATCAACCCCATTTAAACCAGCAGCGGCTGGCTAGAGAACACTGAGCGCTCACCTCTCCTCTCTTTCCTCAGAGTATGAAGATAGCAGAAGCCCTCTGGAGGAAGAAGCCCCTCCCCAAGAACTCTGCTAATTAAATGAGTGCAGTTAATTCAATTATTATTCCAGCAACTGGAATTAAATTAATTAGATTGGCCACTGTGCCCCCTCTTTGCTTCCCCAAAAAAGTCTGGCTATAGGGCTGCTTGCAGATGTTCAAGCATCTTCGTAATGGCTGCCTGATTTTTAAAAATCATCATAGTCCTGAAGAGTAGCTGAGTTAGCTGAAGAAGAGAGGAGTCTGGATTTATACCCCACCCTTCACTACCTGAAGGAGTCTCAGGGCGGTTTATAATCTCCTTCCCGTTCCCCTCCCCACAACAGACACCCTGTGAGTTGGTGGGGCTGAGAGAGTTCTTTCAAGAACTGCCCTTGAGAGAACAGCTCTGAGAGAACCTGTGACTGACCCAAGGTCATCCAGCAGCCTCATGTGGAGGAGTGGGGAATCAAATCCGGTTCTCTCAGATTAGAGTCCACACTCCTAACCACTACACCAAATTAGAGTGGTGGGCTTAGTGATTCTGGGGCCCAAGGCAAGAGCCTAGAGTGGGGCCCAAGAATCACTGCCACCTCACTACTGTCCCCCCTCCAAAGCCAAGTAAGGGGTGGCCCTCACCCCATGCAAGGTGAGCAATAGGGTCCCAGAGCAGCTACCCCTGTTGCTCATTGGCTAAGACCACCACTGGCTGAGTGATAAAGAATAACACATGTATTGTAGCATGAGCTTTCATAGAAGGGACAGCATTCATCTTAAAAATCACAATATTTAGCCCAAATATGGATTTTTTTTAATTAAAAGAATTGTAATGGTCAGCAGTGTTCCCTCTAAGCTGAGCTAGTGTGAGCTAGCTCACAGATTTTTAGCCTCCGGCTCACACATTTTTGTCTTAGCTCAGAAAGTATGGCTTCAGGGCAAACTAATTTATGCAGTAGCCAAATCGCTCGCTTACAACTTTGATGCCAGTATCTCACAAAGTAGAATTTTTGCTCACAAGACTCCACAGCTTGGAGGGAGCATTGGTGGTCAGTGTAATTCATAAGAACCATGAAGGGGGGAGCTCAGTAGAATTATACCGTAAGGAACTGTAGTCCAATCTGTAAGAAGAGTTAGAGAAAAGTTTTCAGTCTTATATTTTGTTTGTTAAAAGAAATCACTCGCCAGAGCTGCTCATATGTTTTTCAAACGGAAGAAATGCACTGAAGCTGTTTGAAATAAATATTTCACTCCCAAACAAACATGCACAGAAAGTACGTACACAAGTTCCGGATGCGAAAGGACCCCTGTTCACTTATTTATGTACCAAGCAGAGGCAGACCAATTAGTGAAGCAGCCTCAAGAAAAAGCTTGCCATAGACCAGGGATGGTCTTTTGAAAGGCGGCAGGGGGGTGGGGGGGTGACATGGCCTGTGTGTGAGGCTGAGGATTCTTTTTCTTTGTTTTCTGAAGCAATGTCTATCATAATGATGTCACCAACTGATATGTAGACACGTCATGACTCCAGGGGTGCACTTGATATGGACAGTCTACAATGAGAAGGGCTTTAGCCTGGCTTGGACAGGGTAGTTGTGTCCCTCAAAGAGCAAGATTGCAGCTTGGAGGTGCTTTTAGATCTGAATATACAGGTGGAAGGGCTCATGTCTCCTCTATGGCAATGTTGTGGGCCCTCCGGAGGAAGTGGTTGGTCATTGCACAAAACAGGATGTTGGACAAGATGGACCACTGGTCAGATCCAGCAGGGCTCTTCTTATGTTGTTAATGCGGTGCTTTTAACCAGCTTTGGCTGGTGCACCAGGCCAGCTATGACTCTTCTTTGAGAGGTGAGGTCTAGCCACAGTAATCCATTGTCTGATCACATCAAAGTTATACTTCTGTGTGTTTGTTCAGGGCTCCTTTGAGGCTGGTTTGGAAGCCTCACTTGTACAATACAATGGCAGGATCGCCTGCTGCTATATAATCTTGCATGTCTGTTAAAATCATTTGTGGAAGTTCTGCTCACTGTGCAGCCAACTGCTAACCCAAAATGGATGGGCACTAGAGGCAGGGGGCCCTGACCTGGATAGCCCAGGCTAGCCCGATCTCATCAGGTCTCAGAAGCTAAGTAGGGTTGGACCTGACTAGTATTTGGATGGGAGTCCTCCAAGGAATACATGGACGCAGGCCATGGCAAACCATCTCTGAACGTGACTTGCCTTGAAAACCCTGCAGGGTTATCATAAGTCAACTGTGACTTGATGGCTCTTTCTACCACCAGAGGCAGAGGGTTGAGTGAAAGGAAGATGTACTTCCCATCATTCTGCAATACACATTTTACTTTAATACTGGCTGGTTTCCAATTTACCCTATTTGGGCAAATTAACTGAAAGGGCGGTGGCAGCCCAGTTACAGGGGTTTTTTGGATGGCACCTCTGAATTAGATCCCTTCCAGTCCAGCTTCCGACCAGGCCACAGGATGGAGGCAGCACTGGTCACCCTTATGAATGACCTTTGGAGGCATCTGGATTGAGGTGTTTTGGTGGTGTTGCCATCAGCAGCGTTCAACATGGTTGACCACCAACTACTGATCCACCACCTCACCGACACTGGAATCCAGGGATCTGCCTTGCAATGGCTTTCCTCATTTCTTCAGGATCGGGGTCAAAGGGTGGCCACAGGGAACAGCTGTTCCACAGGCGCCCACTGTTTTGTGGAGTGCCCCAAGGTGCAGTGCTTCCCCTGATGTTATTAAACATCTATATGCGTCCCCTTGCCCAGATTGCCTGGAGGCTTGGGCTGGGATGTCACCAATATGTGGATGACACCCAGCTCTATCTGATATTGGGCAGCCAGTCAGATCCCAGTCCGGAAGATCTGGTCCTGGCATTGCAAGCTGAGACTGGGTGGCTTAGACTGAGACGACTGAAATTGAATCCAGTGAAGACGGAGGACTTGTGCCTGAGTGGCCCGAGGGTAGGGATCCCACTCCCAACCTTAAATGGGGCACCACTGGTGCCAGCGCCAGAGGTTAGGAGTTTGGGAGTGCTCTTGGATGCTTCCCTTACGATAGGGGCCCAAGTAGCAGCTACTGTGAAGTCAGCCTTTTATCGTCTTCATCTGATCAGGCAGTTGGTTCCCTTCCTTGAACACAATGACCTGGCATCAGTGATCCACACTATGGTCATCTCGAGACTGGATTACTGTAATGCTATCTACATGGGGCTGCACTTTTCCCAAATTCAGAAGCTGCAGCTGGTGCAGAATGTGGCAGCCAGGCTGTTGCTGGGTCTTCCCATGCAGGAACACATCCAGCCTGCACTAAAAGCACTGCACTGGCTGCCTATAGCATACCGAATTCGGTTTAAGGTGTTGGTACTCACCTTCAAAGCCCTTTATGGTCAGGGACCTTCCTGTCTAAGGGGCCGACTTTCCCCACATGTTCCCCAGAGAGCATTACAATCAAGGTCCCAAAATCACTTAGCTCTTCTTGGCCCCAGAGAAGCCGGGCTAGCAGTGACAAGGGCCATACTGGTGGAATGAGCTCCTAGATATCAGGGCCCTGTGGAACCTTTTGCAGTTCTGCAGAACCTGTAAAATGGCCCTCTTCCCCCAGGCTATTGATTAGGGAGCTGCATCCATCTACCTGAGGCCCTGGCCCCAATATCAACAATATTACTTCCACATCAGCATCAATATTATACCAACTGAATAGCCTGTGCTCCACCGATATGACCCAGACCATGTTGCCAGCTGACTGTTGGATGCCCACTGTCGTTATATCGTATTAGCAGTTTATGTATGGTTTTAGACCTATTTTATTGCAATTTTAATAATTTAACTGTTTTATCTTGTTATAATATTATGTAAGCCGCCCTGAGCCTGCTTCGGCAGGGAGGGCAGGATATAAATCAAATATATAAATAAATAAATAATATCATTTTTAATAGTACAGCAGTGTGCATATGGAACAACAGAATGCACTGGTCATCTCGATGTTTTACATTATCATATTTAATTTTTAAAGATTTTTTTTTAAGATTGTGCATTGTGCATGCAGAAAAGATAATAGAGATACAATCATGTTTACTTAATACAAGGAGATATTGAAAAGTAATTTTAGCACAGTTGCCTGTGCAGGGACTGTTACACACATGGAAATCCAGGGCCTTCTCTAGCATCAAGCTTTTGAAACTTTCAGTACTAGTAAACAATGACAACCCTCCCCTTCCCCCGAGCACTTGCTGAAAATGTCATCTTCCTGCAGTCAATTATGCCTTCTTATTTCTTTTTAACATTGGGTTCAGTCCAGTGCCAAGTTTTTCCTTGCACTAGTGCTCTTGCTCAGGTGGAAATGCAAGAAAAAGGCCATAGTAGCCGCTTGTTCTGTGTCAGATTTATTGTATGCCCACTTGTGTTTCTGCTTGCCCAAGATGTTGTGCAGCAATTTCCAGGCACTATGATATAGGGAAGGAAAAGCTAGATGTTGCACAAGATCTTGCGCAAGCGGGATTGCACCAAGTTTCTGGTTTCTCTTACATATCACTGGATCCAAGTCATTGTCTTTTCCTGTTATTAGTGCTTTAAGTGTTTTTGATGCTACTTCTTAAGAACATAAGAGAAGCCAATGTTGGATCAGGCCAATGGCCCATCTAGTCCAACATTCTGTCACACAGTGGCCAAAAATACCAGGTGCCATCAGGAGGTCCAGCAGTGGGATCAGGACATCAGAAGCCTGTTGCCTCCCCCCAAGCACCAAGAATACAGTGCATCACTTGCCCCAGACTGATAGTTCCTATCTATACCTTGTGGCTAATAGCCACTGATGGACTTCTGCTCCATATGCTTATCTAATTCCCTCTTGAAGCTGTCCATGCTTGTAGCCACCGCCACCTCCTCTGGCAGTGAATTCCATGTGTTAATCACTCTTTGGGTGAAGAAGTACTTCTTTTTACCTGTTCTAACCAGACTGCTCAGCAATTTCATTGAGTGCCTATTGAGTGCCCACTTATTATTTTAAAACTGATATTTTAATGATTCCTATTTCATACATGTTTTATTGTTTTAATAATAGGAACTGTAACCCACCTTAGTAGCTAATAGCTGAGAGGCAGGGTATAAATATTTTAAACAATGGATAAACAGATAAATAAGAGAAATAAAGGCTCACTTTCTCTTAGCACCAGATGTCAGGATAATGACTGTGGTTGCTCAGTGCTTGAAAAAGTTGCTGTGTGCATAATTGAACACAGTTGTTTATCATGTCCCATGGTTCACATATTCCATGGATGGCCTCTGACACTTAGAAAGGGAAAAATCCAGCCATAGTTAAGCACCTTTAAAGTTCTAGGGTTCTCAGTAATACCATGGTTAAATTGCAAAATCAGAGGATCTTAAAAGTATTTAATTTGGGCTATGTCATTCTCAAGGCTTTCCACAACTGAGCTAGGGCTGCCAGCCCCCCATCCAGTGGAGGTGAGGGATCACCATCCACCATGCTCCACCCCCTGCCACCAATCATCTGGCTGGTAGGGAGATTTACCAGGAACAGGAAGGAGATGCAGGCTATGTCCCCAGCAATGTGGTGACATCAATTCCAGCATTTCCCAGAAGTGACATCATCACACTAGCACCATCATGGTGATGCTCTAGTATTTGGGTGAAAACTCTAGGTAGAAGCAATTTTTACCATAGGATTTTTGCCATACCACCAGAGCATTGTCACAATGCTGCAATGTGATGATATCATGATATCACTTCCAGCACACACTGTAAGTAACACTGCCATATCATTGGTGACGTAGCCCACACCTCCCTCCCATTTCTGGTAAGTCCCCCCCCCATCCCTCACTGGTTTCTAGGAGGGACCTGGCAACCCTAAACTAAGCCCCAATGAGTGCTGGCTCAAGTGAATCCCTCCCTGTTTGTAGAATGCATGCTTTGATTATTTAGTGTCCCCTCCCCACACCCCTAGGAAAATATCTTACTGCATGGGATCAAAAGCAAGTAGCCAAGTCAGTCTGTTAAAACAGCATTTAAGGCACAGAGAAGTCTTCCCTTTATTAAGGACAACCACCATTCACAAAATATCATGGAACCCTTCAAATTATACAGAACCTCAGGCTGTGTGATTAAAAAAAAAATAAAACTGCTTGGAGGAGGGATGATGATCCTATCAGCGACCATGATTCACAGTGCATTCCTAGGCAGAGTTACACCATTCTCATTTCACTGAAGTTAGTGGGCTTGGAAAGATATAACACTGTTGAGGATTGCACTGTTAGTTTTTAAGATGACCATGGGGAAAGTTTTGCAGATTAATTGGATTAGAAATGTGCTTCATGCACAAGTTCTCAAATTAAGCAGAGCCTGGGATATAGATGCAGAGAGAGAGAGGGGGAGAGGGAGAGGGAGAGAGAGAGAGAGAGAGAGAGAGAGAGAGAGAGAGAGAGAGAGAGAGAGAGAGAGAGAGAGAGAGAGAGACTCTTGTCAGAAATCTCCCATCCATTCATATGCCCATGTTGTTTCTTTCGACCAAGCAGATCACTTTTTGAAATCAACGATTGAGGTTTTTGCAAAGTGGAGTTCCTATGGGAGGACTTTTTTTTTTTTTTTCTCATTTCTGCCAGCTTCAGATGATTTCAGGATCATTGCATCCAGGCAACTCCCTGCAAATAAATCGTGGGATCTATCCAAAAAAACCCAGCAACTTCTGCCAGACAAGCATGCAGATGTGTCCACAATAATACTGTGTTTTCAAAAAGAGAGAGATCCAAGAACTGATTTTTGACATGTCAGATGGCATCAAAGAGACAAAGACCTTATTGGGGACCAGGCAACAACATCCCCCTAGTTTTCTCTTCCTGTCCCTCTCCTACCCTTCCCTTTCTTCCCTGCTATTCCTGTTACACTGATTGCGTACAGAATTAATTATCAGTCCCGTCACATATTGCATTTCTGGCAGTGGTCAAGTAATGAATTATGGGGAATGCGAGGACAATTTTCAGCAGCCTAATTGCCTCTCTCGCAACCAGTGAAATGTTACATTAAATATCCATGGTGACCAGATTGTATTCGATTTTCATAACAAACTGCTGGGATTTCATTAGTGATGTCTCCAGCATCTGACCCATGTGCTGCTTTCCCATCTAACTGTTTATGTCTGGCTCATGCTGTGCAAATGGTTCATTCCAAGAAGCTCTGGAAATACAGGTCCGCTGCTAACTGGGGAAACCTCTTTCTCAGCTAAGATGAGAGGAGGGTGGGGATGGGGAGCTGCTGACTGGTGCATCTGTTGTGATGATGATTGGAAGAGATTTCACATTTTTATCCTGCCTTTCCTCCAAAAAGCAGTTTATCCTCAAAGCAACCATGGGGTAAATTAGGCTGAGGGCAAGACTGACAACTCCAGACTCTCCCAGGAAAGTATCACAGTGTTAAAAAGCATTGTCTCCACTTTGAACTCCTTCCCTTCCCTTTCTGGTCCTCCCCGTTTCAAATAATAGATTGTAAGCTCCTGGGAATGAGTAACAGTCCTTGTGTACTCCACAAAGTGCCATAAACCTTGATGTGACTGTATTATTGTAGTGGAATGATGTACCTGTTGTATATGCTTGCTGCATAGATCATTAGGTGTGGTGATGGACACATGAAGCTGCCTTATACTGAGTCGGACTCTTCATCTAACAAGGTCAATGTTGTCTGCTCTGCCTGCTAGTGAATCTCCAGGGTCTCTGGTCAAGGCCTTTCACATCACCTACTATCTGATCCTTTTAACTGGAGATGCCATGGGTCGAACCTGGGACCTTTTGAATGCGAAGTAGACACTGAGCCACAAGCCCACCCATAAGTGTAGAACAAATCAAGCCGTTAAGCCCACAGCAAAAGTGCTTGTTGAGGGAGGCTGATAAAAATTGAAGCCAATCTTGATGCATTGTGAGTGACTCCATCTACTCATGTCAAGGAATATAAAAGGATTTTCCCCCTGACTCCCAGCTGAGGTTCAGTTGAATTGGTTGAGCTGTGCTGCGACCAGTGCAAAGCCACTCAATGTGCTTTTTTAATACACCATCACAATAACCACTAAGGCCACAGATTTCTGGTGTGCAAACTAAGCATCCATAGATGCTTTGCACAAGTTGCAGGGTAGTTTAAATGAGCTGTTCATGGGCTGCTCTCCTGTCTTTCCAGACTCACATTTAAATCAGGCATGAATAATAGAACATTAAGTGCAAAAGTGGTCTGGCATAAGGCAGAGAGTTCACATTATCTGATGCATGGGACTAAGGGGGTTCTTAAAACAAAATCACTGGGCTACAAAGCTATATCTCAAATCTCTCTCACTGTCTTATGCCAAGAAACTGGAGAATATTAAAGGGGAGAAAGTATGGGTCAGCAAAAACAGGTGCTTTTTCACGATCGAAGCTGCAAGGAGTTTTGTGACCCTTTAAGGGCAGATTCTGGTGCTTCAAGGTAGCAGACATCCTATGGCTGAGTTCAGACTGGCAGTTTGAAGCATGAGGGAGTCGTGGCAAAAAGACCCAGAACAAACTGTTCCAGGTATTCTCCGGTCACACTGCACCAACTGATGCAGGAGCATACTGGGGAGGAGCTGCAAGGGAGCATTCACACTGTTGGCCTGGCCCTGGTGGAGGCGCGGTTTAAACAGCTTTTTCCTTGCTCTGCGGCAGGCGCCTGTGTACATGGGTGCATAGGCACATAGGCACAGCAGCAAATAGGGCAGGATCCCATCTCTCGGGAGGCTGCCTGGGTAGTGCTTTAACTCTGTGAGGCAGAAGCGTCCCGTGGGCACGGTTGTGCGCATGGGCACTTATGCACATCCCTGCAGGAACAGCCGGCACACATTATCAACATGGGTTGTTCCTGGCTTTTAGCGCTTAGCGTTCACACTTCCAGGGTTTGCTACCACTTTCACCAGGTACTTTTTAAACTCAGGAGGGAAGCGCTACAAAACAGGTTGAGTATGGCTGGGGAACGCCTGAGAGCTGTGCCTGTGTGAACCGGCCCCTTTAATCCATTTGTGAAATGTTCCTGAAATGAGCCTATATCAGGACAAACTGCCAGTCTGAACTTGGCCTATGATGACCAAGTGACTTGCATTGCCCCATGCATTTCCTGTCAGTGCTCATGCTATGCTTGATTGGGAATTCCAAGAGAATGGGCTATATCCTACCATTCTACTCACAATGGCACATTCCTTCAGCCCAAGGAGACTTCCTAATAATAATAATAATAATACTTTATTGTCATTGTACATAGCACAACGAAATTAAAAGTGCAATCATTTCAGTAATTGGTGAAGGATCCTCCAATTCTGAGGAATATTTTTGCACTGTTGTAGCTTTGATAGATCTTAGTTATTTGTAGGACTGCTGTGGTCCTTAGGGTTGCCAAGTGCAAGTTACCTTATAGTGGGGGAGTCCCAGGCCCCATCCTGGAGGTTCTCAGCGTGTGGAAATGATGTCATCACATCAGTCATGTTGGGGGTGGGGCCACTATGATTCGAGGGATTCCTTCGAATCATAGTGGCCCTGCCCCCAACATGCCTGGTGTGATGATGTCACCTCCGGGTCTGCACGTTCCCAGCATTTGTGGGGTGGTATTCCCCCTGACAGCCTCTATCCTGGCCGGCAGGTAATGAGACCATCGAGCAGGGGTTTTCCCCATCCCCTGGGGGGACTTGACAAGCCTAGTGGTCCTAGAAATCACATCTGACTCTGAAGATAAATTAAAACAAAGTCAAGCCAGTTGAAGCACTGAACTCTCTTGCATAAAAATCAATGGGATTTGAGGTTGCTTAACTTTACATAGATCATGAATGTTGTATTGCTGCAAGTTTAACGCAAGTATTGCACCAGCCCCAAAGCCACTTTAGAAAGTGTATACTGCAGGACTTTTCTCATTCATATCTTTTCATGCACCTTCCAAGGTAAGTGTCCATAGTGATACTTGTTTCTTTTAGATTTTGTTTAGCTTGGTTGTTAATTGGCATAATGCAGGAGACAATTAGAATATAATAACTTGTCTGGCTGCTGCCTGCACCAGGGGCAAAATAGTATGAGTCAAGGTATTTCCAACAGCTAGGTTTGAGTCCAGTAGCACCTTAGAGTCCAATAAGATTTTCGGGGTATAAGCTTTTGAGAATCAATGCTCCCTTTGTCAGGTACTTCCAAGTTACAGTATCCTTCTTGATAAAGAAATAAAGTCCATGTTTTGCTAAGGATAAGTTGTAGAAATGTCTTTAGAACCTATGAAGAAATTGGCCTTCAGCAAATCATCCCCCAAGCAGGGGCACATTTTCAGTTCATGGGGGGGGGGTTCCTTTAATATCCTACCTCTCCCTCAGATGTTTTTCCAAATTCAGATAATTCTTTTTACGCTAATATGAAAACTGTTTCTGGTTTAACTCATCTTATTAATTGATTAGAATGTATGTTTTTATTTATTTTTTAATGATTCTTTTTCTCTGTGATGTGAATGGGCTGGCACCTTTCTGCACTGTTTTGGCTTCCCTCTTTATGGCAAATCTGCATTTTTTTATGCAGTGACAAAATGGATATTTCTATGCCATACTTTTTGGTTAAAAAAATCAATCCAGGTCACAAAAGAAACCAAGACAGTGAAGGAATATTTTTTGGGGAAAGATAATGAAATAAACAATCTATCCTGTGCCTTAAAAGAACCCATTCAAAGCAGCGCATTTTGAATCAAACTGATGAACCTGGGAGTATCTTCTATATCTTGATTTGTATGTATACCTTTTCCTGCTGCTTTCCAGTTTAAATAGTTTGAAGGGAGAGGCCAAGAGTCAGAGGCAGCACTGTGTTTTACTATCACATTCATTTTCTTTTTCAATTTGCTCAAGTATACTGTGTTTTCCTCTGTGCATCTTGTGGTTGACATGATGGCGCAATTACCTCTTGATTAATTTTTTTGCTCCCAAGCAAGGTGGTCGACACAAATCCCTTTAACTCTCCCCTCACTGTCATTTTCTCCCCCCAAATGCAGCATTCTAGAATGAGCTAGGGAGGGGGAGAAACTCTAGAACCTCCATCATATCATGGTATAAATCTGGAAGCATCTGGGTGAGTTATGGAGTTACACATGACCTCTTGAAAAATGAGGAATAAATATTTAATAGGTCCTATCTAATGCAATCAGTGAGGAGGAACAGATGGAGAAGGGAGCCTCTGGCAGTGATCGATGGCTGGTGAATGTTTGCACATCTATGGCATATTCTGGTTTTGGTGTTTCTGCAAATCTTTGGCTAATGTGCATGTGCACTCATGTGTGTATGTTGTTACCCAAAACAGGATAAATGTATCAGGCCAATAATGTGCAGAGGTGTCCCTCTCCATGCATAGACCAAGCATGTATATTTTGGGGCACTTAAAACACTTGGGACTGTTTTGTCTATGCATATAGAGGTACTGGTTCAGATCAACACTTGGAAAAACAAGGGGGAAAGGACTCTTAAACAAAGGTTTTTTTAAAAAAAAATGGTTAACAGTAAGAGAAGCCAAATAATCTATGCAATATGGTAGAGCAGTAATGAAAAATATAGAATAGAAACACAATACAAAGGAACAGCAATTAACAACATAAAACCTTTCCCTAAAACTGCTATCTAAATGGGAATAAATCTGTAAGAAAAAATGAAACTTATGAACCTGTCCTGAAGAGAAGTGAAGGAGGGGTGTATGTCTGTGGCAGTGAAGAAACTGTGTTGGGAGGTGAAACTGAACAGGTGAAGGCAGAAAATGCAGTGGAGCAGAGAGTCAGGATCCAGGAGAAACGAGGGACAAACCATGAGGCTGGGGGTAACAGGGCAATTCCAAACTGGTTATTAAGTTAGGGGTTAAGGGAGCATGTTTTAAACCTTTTATCTGGGGATGCTGAGGGAAAGGGGTCATGGACAGTGGAATGTGAGGATAATAAAGATGCAATCTTTTGGGAGTGTGCAAATATGTGAAACTTTTGTCTCTGTTGTGGAGGGCAGTTTTTCCCTTGTTTCATTTGGAGTGTCAAAAATTTATCCTTTGGGAGTTCTGGAAGTCAGATATGTGTGCATCAATGGGCTGGGTACTTGTTTATTAAGAAGGGTTGGAGTCTTCCTGTTGGGTCATTTAGATAGGAAGGACATTGCTGGGATCAGTCCATTGCTTATTGTTTTGGAAATCTGGGTCATTGGTTATGATCAGATTATCTGAGAAGAAGCTCCAGGGACCTTGGAGGAAATAGCTCTTGACTGAATCCCTCTTAGGGTGGGTTTATGCATCAGAGTGATAGAGGAGTGGTCTTACATGACTTTTCTCCTGGACATGACTCAATACCTTATACTTTAGGCTCCTTCTGTCATTTGGGGCTCACTCTCAGGCATACACATGTACAGAAAGGGGATCAAGCCACATTGAAAATGGGGGTTCCCCTGGGAGTGAGGGTCTTGAGGAAACCAGTTCATGTGTGCTTGTGTGTATGTGAATGATGTGTAGCCATTCTGGGGTTTTAAAGCCATCCCCCCATTTTTTGCTTTACTTGAGAGGAAATGACATAGAGGAAATGAGATTGTAGAACCCTCATCCAGATGCTTTGAATAGATTATATACCTGTTGCTTTGCACCGTTGTGATCACTTGGGACTAACAAGAGCTTTTAAACACTGTTGCTAGGTCAGTAATGTCTCCCCAGATTCAACTGACCAGAATATCCCTTTAATTTTCTTCTCTTATATGGAAGGTTTTGAACTGAGACATGTCCATTTAAGAAAAAGGGTCAACATGTGGAAGGTTGCCTTGAAGACATGGCAATCCCATTAGGAGGACAGAACAGGGTAGAGAGATTAAGGACTCATCAGTGATTAGTGATGAAGCAGTAGGGAAGATTCTGTTGAGAGCAGAGGTGTAGGAGAAAAGAAGATAATGGCCATTAATTTTGTGATTGGTAGTACCTCTGGACACATCCTCAGGCTCCAATCAAAACTGGGGGGAGAGGTGGTTCCTGCCAAGATGGCTTCTCTATATCTATGGAAATAATGCCTGGTTTCTGCCCCTTGAACAATACATCTCTCTTTGTAACTTGTGTTTTAAATCTAACTAAAAATATATATTTTGTTGAAAATCCAGTCTTTGGACCAGTAGATGAGTACAGCTTACCTTTGATGGCCACTGTTGGTACATTTGGGTTCCAGCACCAGAATTTGATGGACAGACAGACTCCTCGGCCCTGTGGAGAAAGAGGCAAGGAAGGGGTTTGTTAGAAAGTAAGGTCCCCGGTATTTTAGCTTTTAGTCATTGAGTTGTTGGACATAGAACTGGGTGCTGCTTTCTTCTACCTTACCAGGCTGCACTGAAATGCGCATAAAGGTCAGAGCTGATCCTCACTTTGTGTTTGCTCTCCCTGGTAAATGGCTTGAGTGGCAAACACACATACCTCTGATTGGGCATACAGACTGCTATGTAACAATTTAGCACAAATTTGATACAGTGGGGAGTGGAATGTTTGATTTCATGTAAAAGAAGTCCTGCTCATTTCCCCAATACTTCAACCACTGGAGTCAGATAGGGTGGTGTGAAGGATTCAGCTCCCCTCACTTGCATGTTCCCAAGTCTTCCCTGCAGCTGCCAGCCTGCTTGCCTTCTCAAGTGTTCAAGAAACACTCTTGCCTTTCTTCTCTACAGGCAAACTGCCCATTTGACTTGGCAGACAGGCAAGAAGGTACGTTGCCAGGGCAGAAAACAGAATAACAAGCAAACAGGCCCCACTCTGTTTATATAGTATAGAATCAAGAAAGCCCTGGTGTGAAGTGGAAATATGCACAGAAATAACTATGAGGAGTGTCCTCTTTGCTGGCAGCATCTGTTAATGCTTCTGGATGGAAGACACCCCTTTTGGTTAGATTATCCAATGAATCACCCTCTCCCCTCATTGCCCTTCCTGCTTCCCTTATCTTGAGCTATTGTGAAAAGCAGACAGTATGATTATGGGAATTACTTTGAGTGATCAGATTAGTTACCTCAAAGATATTAAAGAACAGATTAATTCAGTTTAGATTTGATTAGTTTTGAATGTGTGTCCTTTATTGACAGTAAATTTGTATGTACAGAGACCACAGACTGCCTTGGGATCTCTAAAAATGAATGCTTCTTTGTGCTGCACATTTCAAGCTGTACAATGAATGTCTTACAACACCTTGAGAGGTTTGATTTTCGGAGCAGGCAGGTAAACGTGCTTTACTGCTGCAGGGAGGGAGAGAGGTGGCCTTGGTGTTTGTGTCAGAGCCAACATCTTACGTGGTGTTCTGTACACTCAGCAGTTCATATAGATTTTCTGTTGTTGTGGATGGGAGATTTCTGAAGGTTAAAGAGGTCACTAATGAGCTAATGCCCTGGTTCTACCTGCAGGGCTTTTGCCAATAATAATCACCCACGCTTAACAAGTTTGTTGCAAGTGTCAGTAGCAAATAGGGTTGCCCTCTGCTAGAACAACTGAACTCATCAGATTTGTCTTCTCCTTCCTTGGTCTCAGCCTTCCTTATAATTCTGATTATAATCTGTTTATGGTTATTTTTAGACTGCTTATTAGTATTAAACAGAACAGATTGAAAGACTTGCGGGCCGATAACCCCAGGGGAGGACAACAAAGACCAAATACAGCTCAGCTCCATGACTTAAAATGATATTGTTGTCATTTCTGAATGGTAGTTGAATTCCTTAACTTGAAAGGCAAAATGTTTGGGGGCAAAACAATATGTTTTGTGGAAGTCCATTGTGTTTTAGTAGGTGTTTTGCAAGTTATTTTATTGTTGATGTTTAGAAGGGAGACCCTAGTCTGCTGCTGTGCAAACTACACCCCTGGATAGTAAAAGAGAAAGAGATGGGGGGGGGAGAAAGATGGAGGAAAAGGAGAGCAGGGGCTGTAAGAGGGACAGTGCTCTGCCTTGCCTGCGCTAAGCCACAAAATCCATGCTCGGATCTCCCAAAATTTTAATTTACATTCAAAAGCAGCAGGGGGAGGGGGCTGATCATTTGACTGGGAAATGGTACTGGAAGGGGGAAAACCTTTTCTCAATCTAAATTCCTCTTTGCTGTTATTTCTCTTCTGATTGGGAAAATATAGAGGTAAATAGCTTCTTGGGTGAGGAACAGGATTTGTGTGTGTATTTTAAGTGTCATCAAGTCACTTTCAATTTATGGTGCCCCTTTGAATTAAAGACCTCCAAAACCTCCTATTGTTAACAGCCTTGTTTGGGTCTTGCAAACTGAGGGTTGTGGCTTCCTTGATTGAGTCAATCCATCTCATGTTGGGTCTTCCTCTTTTCCTTCTGCCTTCAACTTTTCCTAGCATTATTGTCTTTTCCAGTGACTCTTGACTTATCAGAACAGGGTACAGATAGGGGGAAAACAGCAAAGAGAAAATGCTCATTTCCGTTATTAAACTAGTAGCCCTCCATCCATTAAAAATGGGGGAAGAAACTATCACAGACAGGATTGTCAGGCTCCAGGTAGGGGATGGAAGTCTCCTAGAATTAGAAGAGTGGCAAGAGATCATTTTGTTGCTAGATCTTGGACCCCTGGTACAATGGATGACCAATGGTTTTGATCCATTGGAATGTTTCTGGGAACAAAAGGATTTCTACACATAAAACGCAAGTGTTTCTCCTGATATGGAAGAGCATTTTTGGCTTCATTGAGGGGGTTGAGTGTGGAAAAAATCTTGCTTCACAGAAAATCTTCCCATCCATAGAAATGCTCCAGTGGCTCCAATACCATCTCCAGAACTTTCTACATAGGGACATCCACTTGGGATACTTCTTTCTAACCTTTCTACTCAGGCCATCACAGATGCTGGAAGGACCCTCGGGCTGATTTCCTCTGCATTTCTACTGTTCTGTGGATTATGGGGTGTTTGTTGTTGTTTTCATTAATTTTATTAGTACGGTTTTCATACGGTTTTATGTTTATCAGTTGTATTATGCTGCTTTTACAGGCGATTGGTATAAATTCTGGCAATAATGAGCTAGGGGTAGGGGTAGGGAGCTCCCTCAAGAAATTTCTAAAGGCTGAATGTGAACACAGTTTACAGGTAATGGGGGGCCCTCCACCCTGATTTCTTTTTGCTAAACATAGGGTTGCCAGACCCCCCAGTGGGGGTGGGGGTTCCCGACTGCCAGGCCCCACTGCCCTGCCACCAATCAGCTGGCTGGTGGGGAGGAACTTACCCCTCCAAAAGAGGGAGATCCATCTGATGTGCATTAACATGTCATCACATCTGGGTCATTGGGGCAACGCTTTGGTATTTGGGTAAAAACTCTATGGTAGAAGCCAAATTTACCATAGAGTTTTTGCCTAAATATCAGAGTGTTGCCCTGACATCCTGGAAGTGATGGTGTCACTTCTAGGTCACATGGGCAGTGATGCAGACATGTTGCTGTACATTGGATGGGCCTCCCTGCTCATCCCAATAAGGCCCCGCATCCCCTGCCAGTTGCCAAGTGGGACCTGGCAACTCTAGCTAAACAATACAGGGGAAATGTCACTATCCAGCAGCAGCAGTGTTTTTTTGAAACTTCCCCATCTCCTCACCTCATTCCTGTTTTAGGCTAGAAAAAAGTCAAGTCTAAACTTTTTGGCTTAGTGCCAGTTGTAGGAGAAATTATTAACTGAGTGCTATAGGAAAAACAAACAGAAAAAAGATCACACAGATTAGGCATCCTCTTGGGAAGATTACAGGAGAAGACCACAACGGACATTGTCTAAACAGTTTCCAAGCCACACAGGATCTGCTCTCTGGCTCTTGAATTTCATTTCCTCTGCCTGCCTGCCTGCCTTCCTCCCCCCTCCCCACCCTCCTCTTTAATATTCCAGCATGGTGCTTTTGATGGCTTAATGGGGGGTGGCCTTTTTTGTATGGCGTACACAACAATTGATCTTTCTAGTTTCTAATTTATTAATTATAAATATTTATGAATTATTTAGTCTTCAGGCTTGGGTTTTAAAAAAAAACACATAAAAAAACCTTATCCTTATTTAGAGCAGCCGCTGAAGGTGTTTGAGTTATTATAATGCCATTAATGAAGAAATCATAAAATAGAAAATTTAATGTACTTGAATGTCTGAACAGGGGGAACGTAACTATTAGAATCACATCAAATAGCTATTAGGCATTTAGAAGGGGAAAATAATTTACATAATTCAACTGGTAGCTTTTCTGCAGTGCCTTGGAAAGGTGTCTTGGCAGGGAAACAAGAAGAGGAGGGACTTTATTAACATTTCCAACAATTTTATGTTGTCATTTTCATAGTGAGTATTTTGCAACATTTATTATACAATCATGTTAAGAATCCTTCAGTTTTCTGTGCCTGTTAGAAGCATCTAGACAAAGGTACACATGTGACTCAGTGGTCCAGAATGAATGCGATAACTGCAGGCTGAACTATTATTAATAATAATTACTGTTATTTGGTAAAGCACTTAAAAAAGGAGAAGCAGTAGAAAAGCCTTAGGCTTACATTTTATTTCTAACAAAAATAAAACACCTAGGGTTGCCAGGTCCATCCAGGTCCATCCTGGCAACTGGTGGGGAATGGGGGGAAGAAGAAGAGGAAGAAGAGAAGAAGAGATTGGATTTATACCCCACCCTTCACTCGGAGTCTCAGAGCAGCTTACAAACTCCCTTCCCTTCCCCTCCTCTCGCCCTCCCCACAACAGAACCCTGTGAGGCAGGTGGGGCTGAGAGAGCTCTTTCAAGAACTGCCCTTTCAATGACAGCTCTTGTCAGAACTAAGGCTTGCCCAAGGTCATCCAGCAGCTGCAAGTGGAGGAGTGGGGAATCAAACCCGGTTCTCCCAGATTAGAGTCTGCACACTTAACCATTACATCAAATTGGCGTACCAGTAGAAAGTTACCAGTAGAAAGAAGAAGACCTAGGCCCTGTTACTGATGTCATACAAGAAGTGTCGTTATCTTGCCAGTGACTTCTGGGTGATGCTCTGGTATTTGGGCAAACTTCTACCATAGAGTTTTTTGCCCAAATAACAGAGTGTTGCCTGGAAGTTACTGGCATAATGACATCACTTCCTGTGTGACACCAGCAATATGGCCTAGGCCTTCTTTCTACTGGTGAGTCCTCCTGCTGGCCAGCTGATTTGTGGCTGGGTGACAGGGTCTGGCAGCAGGGAATCCTCACCTCCACCAGGGGGGCGGTCTGACAACCCTAAAAACATCAAATTGAAAAGTTAAAATTGGAGGAGGCCAGTATGGCTTCCAGTATACAAAAATAACATGGTTTCTATCCTCATGGAGAAGTGGATATTCCCCAGTTTCTCACGGGTCTGGAGAGGGAGCTTCATGTAACCTCTTGTGCCAGTGGAAGCCCACTGACAGGAGAGGGAAGAGGAGCACTTTCATCTGCTTCCCTGTCCTCACTGTGGCTATTCATGCCACATGGAATTTTTTGTAGGGATGTCAGCCTTTGGGTTGCCAACCCCCAGGTCCAGGTGGGGGTTCCTCCGCTTTTGAAGGCTTCAATCCGCCCCCAGCCAGATGGCTGGTGGGGAAAGCCCTGCCAGTGGGACCAGACTATTACACTAACTGAAATTAATAGGGTTAAAAGTTGTTTGTTTGTGATAGAATAAGGGATGCTGTGAATTTCACTATGAATGCATTCAGCAGTCAGATTTACCTGATTTGATGACAATGATCCCTACACTTGTTCGGTTCAGCAGCAAATGGCTTGAGTGACTTGCAGCAAATGGCTTGAACTGGTTTGTACCTGTACATTAGCCGAGCCAGTTTGGTGTAGTGGTTAAGTGCATGGACCAATGCTCCCTCTAAGCTGTGGAATCTTATGAGCTACTGGCATTAAAACTGTGAGCAAGAGACTTGGCTACTGCATAAATTAGTTTGCCTTGGAGCCACCCTTCCTGAGCTAAGACAAAAAACTGTGACCCAGAGGCTAAAAACTGTGAGCTAGCTCACACTAACTCAGCTTAGAGGGAACACTGGCACGGACTCTTATCTGGGAGAACCGGGTTTGATTCCCCACTCCTCCACTTGCACCTGCTGATGTGATCTTGGGTCAGTCACAAGCTCTGGCACAGCTGTTCTCTCAAGGACAGTTCTCTCAGCGCTCTCTCAGCCCCACCTACCTCACAGGGTGTTTGTTGTGGGGAGGGGAGGGGAAAGGAGTTTGTAAGTCGCTTTGAGACTCCTTGGGTACTGAAGGGCGGGGTAGAAATCCAATCTCTTCTTCTTCTGCTGCTTTTTCTATGGAAAAGATTAAAGCAGCAGGAAAAGAGGAAGACCCAACATGTGATGTATTGACTCAACCAAGGAAGCCATGGCCCTCAGTTTGTAAGGCTTGAGCAAGGCTTCAGGTACTTTTGGAGGGACATTAATTTATAGGGATACCATAAGTCGGAAGCAAATTGACACCACATAATGCACACACATTAGCTGTGCTTTCTAGTGTTTAGGTGCTTGAGCAGGTGAAGGCAGCCTCTGAGAGTACTCTTTTCTCATAATACAGTTGATTCTGTAGTAGGAACTAGGAAGTGAAAGGAAAGGATTTTTCAAAACAGGAATGTCCTCCATTAGAGGGATCCCACCACAGATATTTTTACTCAACACAATCAGGGTGCCCTTGCTCTCCAAATATCCTTTTCCTATTTGGGCTGTTTCTCACTGTGCTACATAATTTGTGTGTGTTTCCTTTATTTTTTAAGATACAAAAAAAAAGATGCGGGGGGAGAACTACAACTCCCATGATGCTTGACAAAATTAGGCACAAGCAGGGGTCTTTTTCTGGGGGGGGGGAGTGCAGCTCCGGGAGCTCAGGAGCCAAGCTCCGCCCCCAGCCGGCGTTCCCGGGAGTCTTTCAGGCAGCCGAATGTCAATTTCAGCTCCATTATATCCTATGGGCCATTGAAGTCAATGGTGAAAACATAGGGTATATTCTGGGGGCAGGAGGGGAGGGGTTTGAGGGAGAGGCTCCAAATTCACAGGGTAGCTGATGGAGCCTCCCCCCAAGATACCCACCAAGTTTCAAGAACATTGGACCAGGGGTCCAATTCTATGGGCCCCTAAACAGGCTGCCCCTATTCCCTCCATTGTTCTCTATGGTGGGAAAAAGTAACTTATTTTCCCACCATAGAGAACAATGGAGGGAATAGGGACAACCTGTTTGGGGGCCCATAGAATTGGACCTCCTGGTCCAATGTTCTTGAAACTTGGTGGGTATCTTGGGGAGAAGCGCCATCAGCTACCCTGTGAGTTTGGAGCATCTCCCTCAAACTCCCTCCCCTTCAGCACCCAGAATATACCCTATGTTTTCACCATTGACTTCAATGGCCCATAGGATATAATGGGGCCGAATTGCTGCCAAATTGCTTTCATTCCCTCCTTTCTTTCTCTCTTTTTCCTCTTTTCCTCCTTCTTCTCTTCTCTCTTTCCTTCCCACCTTCTTCTCTTCTTTTTTCCTCCTTTCCCTGTTTCCCTTCTTCTTCCCTCTCTTTCTTTCCCTCCCCTTTCCTTCTCTTTCTTTCCCTCTTTCCTTCTCTCTACTCTCTCTCTTTCCTTCCCTTTTTCCTTCTTCTGTGGCCCAACTCTCATGAGAAGAAGTTTAAACTTTAAACCCCTTCTCTCTTAGCTCCCCCACCCAGACCAGCTAGGGAAGGGAAGGGGAGGCTTTTGAAGATGCCTCCCCCCCCCTTTGCTTCCCCTTCTGACATCACTTCCGGTGATGTCAGGGGGCGTGGCATATGCTAATAGCCTAATAGCTCATTAGCATAGGTAAAGGTAAAGGTTCCCTTGCTCGAAAGCCAGTCGAATCCGACTCTAGGGTTGCGGTGCTCATCTCCGTTTCAAAGCCGAAGAGCCAGCGCTGTCCGAAGACATTTCCGTGGTCATGTGACCGGCATGACTAAACACCAAGGTGCACAGAACGCTGTTACCTTCCCACTGAAGTGGTACCTATTTATCTACTTGCAATGTCTTGCTTTCGAACTGCTAGGTTGGCAGGAGCTGGAACTAGAGACGGGAGCTCACCCCGTCATGCGGCACTCACGGGTCACCATATGCTAATGAGCTCCTGCAGCTGTTTTTCTACGAAAAGACCCCTGGGCACAAGCAAAACCTTCCCAGTCCAAACAGATCAGCAGCCCATCACGATAGAGTACAGAAAGGAACAGTGAATTGTAGGATTTCTTTTTTAAAGACTTGAATCTAGCGATGTTGTTCCTTTTGTGCTTCTCTTTGGCTGCTATAGAGGATTTCCTCTGCGATGGTGGTCACTGCTTGTGCTGCTAGCACTTCCTCATGCGCAAGATCAATGCTCTTTAAGGATCCTTTAAGCACACCAAGGTGCTGGCAGCAGAGGAAGTAATTGTCACAGCAGAGGAAAGCCTCTGCAGAGTCTAGAGAGAAGTGTGAGGGGAACAATGCCATATGATTCAAGCCACATCATTGATTTGCCAGCAATTTATATGCGTTTTGACTGCAGTGTGAAGTGGTAAGCAGCATTGACTAATGGGGAGAGTTTGGGACAACACAATGTGCAAAAGTTGATCATGCTGTATTATGTTGTACGGAAAGGAGGACAGCAACTCTTTGATCAGACCGAAACTGATCATGACCACCTGAACTGATTGTTTAAAAATCAGCTGCCTGATTGTGACTGGCGATCTGTATTGGATCTGAACCAGCTGTTGTTTGAACATCCTTAAAGATAATCAGCTGCAAACTTTCCACCTTCAGGGGACACTTTCCACACTGAATTGTTTATCAAGGAACCATTAAGCATTTGCCACAGAACCCACGTACTATTTAGATTATGAGTGTTGTATGTAGGGATGCCAGCCTTCAGGTGGGATCTGGAGGTCTCCCAGAATTATAGCTCATCTCTAGATTTTAGAGATCAAGTCCCTTGGAGAAAATGGACTCTTTGGCATTGTACCCTACTGAGGTCTCTGTCCTCTCCAGGCTCCACCCCCCAATCTCCAGGAGTTTCACAACCTGAAGCTGGCAACCCTACTCCTCTGCCCCCTGCCAGTGGCTAGGGTTGGTTTGCCAACCTCCAGGCCCTGTCCCCTGCCACCAATCAGCTGGCCAGCAGGGGGACTTACCAGGAGCAGGAGGGAGGCTTAGGCTAGGTTGCCAGCAATGTAGGGATGTTACCTCCGGTGTTTACCACAATGTCACAAAGTGATGGTGTCATGAGGTCACAAAGTGATGATGTCAGTTCCAATACATACTGGAAGTGACATCACCACATCTCTGGCAACGTAGCCTGGGCCTCCCTCCCACTCCTGGTAAGTTCACCCACCTGCCAATTGCTGGAAGGACCCGCAACCATAGTTGTATGTGGAGTATGCCTTCACTCGTATGAGCTGGCCAAACTGATTGGGCTTCATTAAAACCCGTGATCGCAGCACAGATATATATCCAATGCTTCCCCGTGGTTGTGGAGTGAACGGCAACACCTTTAGTGAAGGGCACCCTGGAAGAGGTGCCATTACTACCTTCCCAATCAAGACATCCTGACAAGCTTCCAAGGAACCCCAGTGTTACCTGGAACACAATTTGAAAAACACGGCATTAAACCCGCCAGTCTCCAAATCTCAATTAGCCGAGGAATGATTCGCAGTGTGAACAGACTTACCATTTTCTGTGTGATAAACTGTAGCTATCACTAAAAAAAATTGCTTGTTTGTATGAAGCTATTACTGCAAATTGGCTGTTGCAAGTTACACTTTTTTCTCACCTAACAAGGGAAGGGAGGCTGGGACATGATTTGAAAGCATAGACAAGAAATGATGCGATACTTTTTGTTTATCTCATGGAAAAAATTGCAAATGCTATCAGAATGCATGAGTGTGTGGATCAGCTAAATTCCAGTTTATTCAATATTCTTCTATATGAGCATATGAAGCTGCCTTATAACACTGGTCCATTCTATTGGCCCTGGCTCTCTAGGGGCTCAAGCACAGAATGTGTTCTACAATACCAGCTATTCCTTTAAATGGAGATTCCAGTGTTGCCTAGTGTTAACATAAGATAGGGTTGCCAGCCTCCAGGTGAGGCCTGCTTGGTTGCATAAAAACCAAGATTTTCTAAAGTGAATGCATCACTCTGATGAAGACTAGGCATTCTTGAGCACACATTGCACTTGATAGCTGCAGATGGGCAGCAATTGTTCGGTGAGCTGATGTGTCAGGATTTGGATTGCCACTCCTCAGGTGGGGCCTGGAGATCTCCCGCTTTTACAACTGATCTCCAGCTGACAGAGATCAGCTCCCCTAGAAAAAATGGCTGCTTTGAAGGGTGGACTCTATGGCATTGTACCATGTTGAGGCCCATCCCCTCCCCTCCCTAAACCCTGCCCTCTCCCAGATCCACCCCAAAGTCTCCAGGTATTTGCCAACCCAGACCTGGCAACCCTAGTCAGGATGTATTCAGATATGTCTGTTTTGCACAATGCTGCTGCATTCTTGTACAATTACAATGGGGGGGGGGAGGTTGCTGCAGCCCCTCACTGCCACATCAGCGATCACCTCCAATTTTAAAAGAAAACAGTAAAAACAATCACATTTGACCTGAGACTTACTATTTAAGTGTCTCTGTGTGCCTTTAGTATCTGTTACTTCTGATCATGAATCTGCTTCTTCCTTTGTGTGCTGATCTTGGCAGAAATATACGTTACCTCCATATTTTTCTTTACCTCAAGCCCAATAGCACTATTATACCATGATCACATGAAAACGTGTAATGGTATAATAGCAGCAATTTTAACCAGAAACTACAAGACAGCCAGAACTGTAAGAATCCAAGCTGCAGCAACTTGGCCCTGTAGAATAAGAGGCTACTGTATAGGATCAGCTGTAAAAAGTGGGAGATCTCCAGCCACCACCTGGAGGGTGTCAACCCTGCCTCATCTACAGATGCAATAGAACTCAGACAAACCACTTTGCTCACAAAGAACGTGTCATGGTTTGGCATTTCATGACTGAGTCCTGAGCTTCATGTTCTCTCCCACTTTCACATGGTCTGATTTCATCCTGTAGTTCTTAGTTTGAGGGAAACCATTTTTTTCTGAACCAGGCAGATTATGAATTATATAAACCATATTTGGCCTGCAAACTGCAGTGGAAGCTGTGGTTTATTTATGGTCCCAAGCTCTGGTTTGCAAATGAATTATGATGTAATGGCAAACTGTGGTTTGCTGCATACCAGGGACAATGGAAAGGATTTGGAGCATGTGTATATGAGGTAGGGTTGCCAAGTACTTACCGTAATTCGGCGGGGGACACACAGTCTCTGGCCGGAACATTCCTCCATGGAACACCCACGCCACACGATGCCGTCGCCAGGAAGTTACGCCGGGCAACGCTCTGGCAATGGAGCTGGAAACTTGATGATACCATCGAGTTTCCAGCCCTATTGCCAGAGGTCACCTGGCATCACTTCCTGGCAATGACATCGTGTGCTGTGTCTCCCCCCCACCCCCGGGAATGGTCCTGCCACGATGTATCTGTCCCCCACCAAATTACGGTAAGTTCTTGGGAAGCCTGGTATGAGGGGGCATGTGAGCCTAAGGCTTGCTCCAGTGTAAATTGGACATATGTGTGAAGTTAAGAAAGTATGTGAAGCTGACTAAAATTAACCTCAAAGTGAAACACTGAAAGAATTTTGGAAGAAGCAGACAAAATTTTGAGGAGAAAACCTTGTAATTCTCTAGGCACCAGATTTTACATAAAGGAAAATTTGTACTAGGGCTCTTGCTCAGAAAAAAATGTCAATAGTAATTTCAAAGGAAGTTTGAGGGGGAAAGAGCTGTTAATAAGATTAGCAAAATGTATTAAGGAGTGTTCATGTTTTTCCAAAGAACATGGAAAATCAAAAAATGCTTTGTGAGTCAGTGGCAACAAATAAACATTAAAAAAGAGAAAGAAATGTTTTAAAGTCTGTGGAACCTCAGCCATTCTTTATCATAATCATGGTTATGTTGGCTTTAACAAGCAAAGGATTCTGTGAGGTAAGTCAGAAGCAGAGAGCCAAAGTTATCAAAGTCCTGAGGTCCTGGCTAAAGCAGGCTTTCAGTTCAGGTTCTCTCAATCCAACCTGGATCACCTTATCTGTTAGTACTTTGCTTAACCATCAGGGCCATCCGAAGCAATTCATTGACATCAGTGGATACAGAAGGCAGTAACTCTGCCTAGGAAGGCACTTAATCTCCTGTTTACTGTACTGGAATATGTACCAGCACAACGCTGTAATAATCAGGCAATTACAGAGGAGTTGTAACCCCACAAGTAGAAATGGCAGAGTTTGCTTTTCAGTATCTTGAGTGACCCGGCTGCTGTAACACTGACCGGTCGAGCAAGATGCTTCTCATCTGCCTGGGTCTCTCTTCCCATCTCTGGGATCTGTGATTTGAATAAAAAACACTGAGCTTTTTTTGAAGCTGACAAGACTTCAGCTGAAATCATCTTATTATCTTTTAAAATAATAGTGTAATGGCACTGCTGTTATGTATGTCACCGCGTCGTATGCATCACGCTATCATTACTGCTGCATAAAGTCAGAACTACTCACAATTGCATCTCCTTTTGTCGCTAATGGATATTTCCTTTCGCAGAAACTAGGGAGGTGCCTGCCATTTCCTGGTGAGGAGGGCCTGGTGTTCTCTGAAATCCAAGAGGGGCTGGAAGCATAGTTACAGTCACTGCTAAAGATGCACAGAAATAATTTAAAGAGAATGGCTATCAGCCAAGGTCAATGAAGCCCCCTTTTGTAAAGAACTGAAGACCGGCTAAATTATCAAATAGAAGAGAGAGAAACAAATGATAAAGGAATAGTCTAGTGACTGAGTTGGGTCCCATGGAAGATTCCTGCTCACAGCAATCAAATCACCCGTTGCTGTTTGCTTTAGACTAACTGAAGTAGTTGTATCCTCAGTATCTGTTCTTCTTGCACAGGACCCAGCATAAGGTTTTTTTTTCTTCATATGATTCTAAAACCAAATTCAACACAATCTGCCGCACGTTCTACTGCTTCACATAGACATGGTTAGGTCATGAAAACTTACATTAGAACACTATGTGTAGTGGCAGCCATTGCTCTATTGCTTGTGTAACCACACATGCATCATATATTCCACTCACACATCCTTGGATCCAACCCACAGATTGACGGGCTTAGAATTTTGGATTCCAGAGCAGGCTTGGGGAAGATTCAGAGTTCTGCAAACAGGGCTGGTTGCCAGTTTCGGGGAGCCCTGAGCAGAGAGTGCCTAGGGGCCCCTCTGCCCTCCTCTGCTTACTACCAGCCCCTCCGCACACCTCCCTTCTCACCAGACCTCCCAACTCACAGCTGCCCACACTGCCTGTACATCCTATCTCAGTGATGCTAGGTGGCACATGTGGCTGGAAGTGTGGGTGCTGGAGCACTCACAAACAGGCAGTGGGGTGTACAGGTAGACAGCAGGGGGTTACTGGCAGGGGGTTACTGGCAGTGGACACCACACACATGAACACATGAAGCTACCTTGGTCCATCAAAGTCAGTATTATCTACTCAGACCAGCGGCAGCTTTCCAGGGTCTCAGGCAGAGGTCTTTCACATCACCTCCTACTCAATCCTTCTAAGTGGAGATGCCTGGGATTGAACCTGAGACCTTCTGCATGCCAAGCAGATGCTCTGCCAGTGAGCCACAGCCCCTCCCCATCAGAAGCTCCAGCAGCTGCCCCTCCTCAAAGTATGCATGCTGACACCAGCCCAAACCACAAAGTTTATATGAGGGCCAATTTGACAGATTCTGCAGCAGAATCATTTCTTGGACAGAAGAGAAAGAAGGAGAGGAGGACGAGGACGAGGAGGAAGAAGAGGAAGAGTTGGGTTTATCCTCCACCCTTCACTCGGCATCTCTTTTCCCTTCTCTCCCCACAACAGACACCCTATGAGGTAGGTGGGGTGAGAGAAGTGCTCTTGAGAGAACAGCTCTGAGAGAACTGTGACTAATCCAAGGTCACCCAGCTGGCTGCATGTGGAGGAGTGGGAAATCAAACCTGGTTCTCCAGATTAAAGTCCATCATTGTTAACCACTACACCAAATTGACAGTACCAGGTAGGGCATCCAGAGGTTATCTCCTCACCAAAGAAAACTTTGGCTGTGGTCAAGACATGCAAGATAACACGGTGGGGGGAGCGAGGCTATCTGCTCTGTAGCAATTTGACCCACATTTGTGTGATCACACAGTCCATGGGAGGTGTGGGGGCAGCCCACCACTGCATGATCAGACGCAAACTGCGGGTGAATCGGGGGGGGGTTGCGTGTTTCTGATGTGCTTAAACAGAGGATCGATGAATTGCATCTCCACACTGAGGGCTTCCTATGGCAGTATGCAAGGATGTGCATACTGGGGGGAGGACATCACAGAGTTGGGATGGCCTGATCAAACCATCTGATGCCATGAGAGCACACTGGCATGATCACACAGGGGAAAGTCCATCTGTGGCCCGTAGCAACCCGTTTGATAGTGAACTTTCCCTAGTGTCTTTTAACACCGCTCTTGTGGCGGAACACAACAGGTTGCCGATGGGTGTGGGACGCTGGCCAGATGTTCATGTCTGATTGCGCCTGTTAAATCCACCCAGCACTCGTGCCTATGGCGCGGCGAATTGTGCATGTGATTGCAGCCTTTGTTACACAGAGAGGAAAGGTTAGGGTGAACCCCTTGCTCTGACATGTTAGTATTCTACACGGAGGGCTTTTTCTGCCCCTTTGGAGGAATATAGAAAACCCACAGCAGTCCAGAGCAACAATTGCCACTCTGCTCTGACAGTTGACCAAATGGGAGCTCTGTTGTTCACTAAGAGACTGATGCACTCCTGTCTCCTTCTATGACTCTTCCCCTCCCTAAGCATTTCTGAAAGGAGATAAGGAGGCAGGGCGATGAAGAAGAGAGTGCTCCATCCACCTCCTTACGGCCCTTTGATTCCTGTAGTTAGTCACAACATTTACAATTTGTTCCCATTAGCATTAAAAGAACATCTCTTTCATTCTATTTCTCTTTTAATGATACTGCCCATAACAGTTTGATTTGTGAGGCAGCATCAAAGCATTATTTCAGAGTCTCCTGTACTCTTGCAGCCCAGCTGGGGCCTTCCCAGCTAACCCCCTCTTCTTTCCCCCCAGAAAGAAAACATTCTAGTGCAAATTCTGATACAAACCTTAGGCTTTATATCCCACCAGCACTTATGGGAGGGGTAATCCCATTTCTGGGAATGTAGCAGATTTGGGGGGGACCTGTTTACAGTGCTTTATTTATTCTGGTTACTGAATAACTGGAAGGCATGTGCTTACATGCTGAAGAGAGGTAGTGTTAGGGTTGCCAGGTCTCTTTGAGGCACTGGTGGGGGGATGGGGAGAATGCTCCGGGAGCTGGAAGTGTTGCTCCTGAGGCGCCAACATCACCGGAAGTGATGTTGCACATCACCCAGAAGTGGTGTAGGCATGTCAGGGGCAATGTTCTGGTTATTGGACAAAACTCTATGGTAAAATCACCCGCAGACCATAGAGTTTTGCCCAAAAACCAGAGTGTCACCTCCAGTGTCACTTCCAGGGGATAGAATCATAGAATCATAGAATGTTAGAGTTGGAAGGGACCTTGCAGGCCATCTAGTCTAACCCCCTGCACTCTGCAAGAACACAGCCGAAACCCCTACATACCTTGGCATGTTACCTGATATTGCTTGGGGGGGCTCTTTCCACTGGCCCACTGGCCAGCAGTGGGCAGGAACCCTCAAAAGCAGGGGATTCCCCACCCCAAACAGAGGAGTGTTAACCCTGGGTATTGTGCAGATCTCTGGCAGGTGTGGGGACATAGCAGTTGCTCATTAGTAGAAAAGACAAAGTGTGGTATTAGAGAGTTGGGCTAGGATCTGGTTTCAAGCCCCACACCTTAGTATGAAATTTGCTGGATGACCTTGGGCTAGTTACACACTTGTGAGGATAAAAGGGGGAAGGGGAAACCATGTAGACTATCTAGAGGAGGGTCAGGATAAAAATATACTAAATTGATAGTTTTCTTGGTTTTCAGGGGCTGCTTGAGGTCTCCTTGCTTCATTACCATAACATCTAAAGAATCTTTAAAATGAGTTGCTGTAGATTTTCCGGGTTGTGTGACTGGCATCCTCAGAGGTATAACACAGAAAGATGGAGATAATGACTCAGCCCTACCCCACCTTCCAGGGTAGATATAAATTACCTGCCTACCATTTTTCTGTTTACCTTGACACAGAGAGTACTCCAACTTTCTGTGTTATACCTCTGAGGATGCCAGTCACAGCTACTGGCGAAACGTCAGGTCCAACAATGCCAAGACCATTGCCACACAACCCAGAAAATCTACAGCAACTAATAAACTCCAGCCATGAAAGCCTTCGACAATCTTTAAAATATTTGTAGAAACTGTAAAGGCCAAAAATTCTGGGGGAGTGGGGGAAAATGAATGGTTTGATAAACTGAGGCTACAAGTGTTGGCTCCTGTTCAATTCTTAGAGTGATCTCTGATTGGCTAAGTCACTGTTCGATCAACTGACCTTACTCTAATGCACTCCATTTGCCCTTCATATCTTTAGCACTTGACTAAACTCAATGGCTACCTACAACTGTGATCTCAGCACATCTATTATGTGATCCCTGATTAGCTGGGATCATTTGAGGAAGAATGAAACATAGAATCATTGGTTGCCAAAGCAGTAACAGAGAGGGAAAACTGGTTGCAAGCATCCACCAAACAAGTAGGATTAGGGCATTCTAGATGTTGCCTCCTCTACTTAGACTTTTGAGACCAAAATTAAATCTTGAGACCATTCCTCTTGGTACTGCTAGATACTCCAAGAGAAAATGGACCTATTTTGATTGGAATGAATTATCTCATTGTCTGACACCTTTGTTTTGATTCGTTTAGCCTTTGCCTCCTACATCTTTTGAATTGTCTTGCTAAAATGATACGTTGTCAGCATGGTATCAAGTTCCCTGCCTCACAAGTCCTTGACTAGGAAGATGAAGTATATAATTTGAAATCCAAGGGTTCACTGGTAGTGACAACATCCTTGTGAAGAAGGTTGGTGAGGGGCATAGTTTTGCTTTCCTGGAAGTCTAATCTGAACCCAAGAGAACAGCAGGAGAATTCATTCAACATTTCTCTTTGAGAATATGTCAACACAGATGGCTCCGTCCTGAAGGACCACAACAGTTGCACCAGTTGCAACAGCAAGAATAGTAGAGCTGGTTTATGACATTTGTATTTAAGTGGTGCTGTACCTATATTTACTTAAAGAGTTCTGCCACTCTTGCCATTGCTATCTTTTCTGTTGGCCAGCTGTTCACTTTGTAGGCTCCCAGATCTACTGCAATTAAAACACAATCCATTTTGCAGCCACATTGAAAACCATAAATTTCATGTTAAGAATTAGAAAGAATTTAGCTGATTCTAAATTCAGTAAAACAATGGATCATATTGCCTGTATATACATTTATGGAATATGGTAGTCATATTCTAGTCTTTCCATCTCAATCAGGGTATTAACAGTGCAATCCTAAGCAGAGTTACACCATTGAGGTCAATGGGCTTAGAAGGGGGAAACTCTATTTAGGATTGCACTGTATAAACTTGCAAAAAGGAGGAGAAAAGGCCAATCGAAAAGCTTCACAGGATTAGAAACCTTTCCCTGTGAGAAAAGGCTGAAATATTTAGTCATATCTTTTTTCCTATGCCTGGAAATCATGGTAACCTCTGGCAACTCCTATTGGGGGATGGAGGACATTCAAAGAATAGCCTGCCTCTGCCTCCCGGCCCTGGTATTCTTTGGAGGTTGCCCATCCAAATACTTGCCAGAGTCAGCCCTGCTTAGCTTCCGAGATCTGATCAGACTGGGCTTGCCTGGGTTATCCAGGTCAGGGCTGGACATGTCTTCATGTCATTCTTGTGGGCTTCATGTCACTCAGAGTGCCATCCTAAGCAAAGTTACACCCTTCTAACTCCAGTGGACATGGAAGGGGGTAAGTAACTCTGCTTCAGTGGACTTAGAACAGGGTAGCTCTGTTAGTTACTGTTAGTTACATGGCCCCTTTGGTCAAATCCAGTGGTGTGATTCTTATGTTCTTATGCAAGATAAACAATTGTGTTAGATTGGGATCTCGTGTGTTCTCCAATTCTATGGGTTTGTGCAGCATCACCCACATGATTCAGTCCATGAAACATTCCCGGTCAGTCTTGGGTTCAGCGATGACTTTTTGCAGTGCTCATTTTAATTTCTTCTTTGAATAGTCAGGAAAGAATGGTCCATCCAGACCAAGGTGAGTCAATGCACAGGTGTATCAGCAACCTTAGCTTGATAACTCCTTCAGTTTTTGTGACCAGCGATTAACCGCTTGTGATTACAGCAGTTTCCTTTCTGTGGTGTTATTACTATGAGTGTGGGATTGGAGCGAATGGAGCTTTGATTGATAGATTTCATGATGAGACTCTGCAGTTTACAAGGAAGTATTTTTGAGCTCAGTGATCATTCCCCAGCTCTCTTACCAGGCACCACTGAAGAAGCAGTTGGTGCATTTAAAAATACAATTCTAGCTCTGCGGAAAGGCACAGCTTTGTTTCTTCCCTTGGCTTCTCCCTCCTCTCTCCTATCAGCCTCTACAGTGTTTATACACCTAGATAAAACCCATCTTGTTACACAAGCCAAAGATGTTCTTGGAAATGCAATTCAGCTGGCATCTCATCAGAAGCAGCTCAGCTTTAGCTGTGGTGTATAACTGTCTGCTCTGGCAGTTTTGCCCTCCGCTCTGCCAGTTTTGGCCACCTCTCACTCCCCCACTCCTTTCGTGGTCTGCCAGGGTACCATCTTTTTTTCTGCCTTTTGCACCGATTCACTATCCTACACCTTCCCCCACATTTCCATGCGTGCAGCTCTGATGCTCTCAACTGGTTCGCTTTTGCTCATGGCACGGTTGTGTTCCCTTTATGCCTCTCTAGTTCACCTTTGAGGTGCCTTCTTCTTCCTTTTTGAGCACAACGGTTAAATGACTGTTTCTAGCATTTAAAACATGCACAGAGACACACTGGGTGTTGCAGAAGTAATTTTATCGGCGCCAGGGGAGGAGTATGCCTCACTGTAAAGCATGCATATATCTATTAGTGCAAAGGACAGTGGTAGTTTATTTGTTTAGATATTTATACCATGCTTTTCTGCCCAACGGGGACTCAGAGTGGCTTACAAGACTGTTCTCCCTTCCTCTGTTTTATCTTCAAAACAACAGCTCTCTGAAGTAGGTTAAACTGAGAAAAAGAAGAAAGACTGGCTGGAACTCACCCAGCAAGATCATTTCCCCTTCCCTGGCTGTTGAAGAATCAGCTACAAAAACAAAAAGGGCTAAATTGTTCTTTCTTTCTCCCGCTCCGAGTTGGCCTTTGACTAATTTTATTTATTTGCACCTTCCATAGTCTTGTGAACTGATTTATTTGTTAGCCATGAGTCATCTCGCTAAATTAACCAGATGGTATTGCTCTCAGTCTTTTATTACATCCTTTTCAAAAGTAAACAACAATTAAACATCAAATCATTATTCAAATAATAACAGTTATAGGGTGTATACTAGTTAAATACATTAATCAGTGCTCCCGCTATCAATACTAAACACATCAGCTATGAATATGCCACATGCACTAGATTTGACCTCTATTCTTTCTACAAAGTAAGCAGAAAATAGTTACATTCACACAAAACCACCCTGCTTCCTCTGCTGCCAGGAATTCTGTTGGTACAAAAAGGGTAGCATCCTGGCCCCACCTTCTAACTACAGCCCACTGGCCACAGACCTTTTTGTCCCTACCAGTCCCACAACCTTCAGCATCAATATTTGGGAGGTTTCGGAGACTTTGGACAGAAGAGGTAGGTAGGAAAGAATCATATCCACGAACATCCATTTGCGCCTACTCCATGAAAATCATGTCATCTATATATCTAATTCCCAAGGACTCCCTCCCTGTGCGGATACTTATTTCCTCATACTGGGGCTGCATGGAAGCAAAAGAAATTATCCTGCACACATGGCTCGCTCCCCAGGTGTGCACAAAAATCTAAAAACTTTAAAATATGTAGGGGGGAGTTTAAAAACAACCAAAAAGTAAAACAGAGTTCACTGCAGCTGCGCAGAGAAAGGACTTACCAAGGCAGAGGAGGAGCCTTTTCTCCCTGTCCCTCTCTCCTCCCCATGGCCACGCCCCCTCCACCAAACTGTCTTCAACTGACAACGTTGCGATTTAAAGGAAACTACAGTAACTCTCGGCTTTCTTCACTGTGCTCAGGCTGCTCCTTCCACTTTGCAAGAAGGAAGTGCACACACACTCCACCCCCACCTCTGGGGAAAACCGGAGCAGGCAGAAGTTCCCAGTGCCTCTGCTCTTCCTCTTTCCCTTGCCTCCTCCCCACTAATTAGTTTTAGGTTTACTGATAAAAAACAGAAAAAAACAGAGTGGGCAGGGAGGAAAACCTTTTTTCCTTGGAGAATGCAAGAGTGTGTGTGCCAAACTTCTTTCTCAGATACTAGATTGTAGAGCCAGCGTGCTTTTCCATGGCCCTTTGCAAAGAAGTCTGGAAGAGAAGGATTTTGCCCAGAGGTGGGCAAGCCTGCCCAGTTCCCTCCCTGCGCTGGAATGCCAGAGGCTTCAAATGTACCGCCCCCCCCAAGCGGTGCTGCTCTTTGGTGCTTCATCCTGACCAAAGAGGTATTGCCTGAAGTTTAGTCATGGGAATGCCACAGCTTAGAGGGAGCATTGGCAGCCACCACCTTCCCCTACTACTCATCTGTCTGTGGGTCTAGCATAAGACCTCTTTCAGTGTTTGTGCCACAGGGTATGTATATGTCGGAAAAGGGCTTCCAAAATCATACAGCTCCCACTGATTCATACCTTCTTCCCTCTCCAATAGAGAGGTTACATATTGCCCCCCCCCCACTGCATTCCCAAATGCTCCAAGTGACTGGGAAATACTGGCAAGATCATATCTGGGAAAAGAGACTCTTTCTGACTCTGATTGGTTGTTACTGGGATTCCAACTCTAGGCAGGGTGCATCTTCTCTCCCAGGAAGAGGAGCAGGAGGTGGTGATGACAGCGGGTCATGCAGCAACCCCATCACACAAGGGTGGGGGCGTGAACTTGCTGGAACCCGGTGAGAACAAAGAAGGGGTGTTCAGTAATAATGCTGGGGTGAGGGATGGGTTTGAGCAATGGTGGGGGAGGGGACCTCTAGGTGATTCTCTTTATCCAAACATCCTGTTCCCAAAAGGAGCTAAATCCCTCTGTGTGGGAATGGATTGATTTGTGCCTATAAATACATTATCACCCCTTGCTCAAAATTGTGCTCCTCATTTTAGGCACAATAAGAGTCTTGCTCTTCTCTCTTTCCTTCACTCTTCCCCTTCTTCACTTTCTTCTTCTTTCATGGGTTTGCTTGCATGCATAGAATATAAATGCCAAGCTATGATCTTTGGAAAAGGAAGAAGAGAAGGAGGAGGAAGGCAGGCAGGCTGGTAGGTAGGTAGGTAGGTAACCAGCAATTACAAGTTAAAACAAGTCAGAACACATTATGCAACATTTTGTTGCAGGCCCCCTCTTGTAGTTTTTCTATTCTCCATTTGCACAACTGATAGAACAGCCCTAAGCAGAGTTACACCTTTCTAAGCCAATTGACTTCAGCTCAGTTCATTATTGCACTATAAGGAAGTCCTTACAAAAGATGGGCAGTTCCAAATATCAATGAAAAGGCTGAATGCTGATTGAAAAGTTAGAGATCAGTAGTGATGGTGATTAAAAATAAGCATTCAATACACCAGCCAGTTTTCTTTCTTACCACCAGGGGCAGATTGGCCATTTAACTTACAAGAAAATTTCCCAGTGGGCCACTGTCCTCTTAGAGGGCCGTTGATGTCCCAGCCCCAACAGCTGTTCCAGTGGCTCAGGGGCCATTTGACTCAGACCCTTCATTAGTAATCGGTGTCAGCTTACCTTTTGTCTCCTCCTGAGCAGTTGTCATTTTGGGGGCTGAAGAAAAGGGTGAGCCAATATCCCTTGCTGGTGCCATGGAATTCACTGGCCTCTGAAGTAGTTGCTTGTGACGTCACAGGGGCCACTCAACTGGGGTTGTTCCAAGGCCCTGTTCAATTCCCAGCTTACCACTATTCCATTCAGAAATTCATAGATCTTCTGACATCATATAATAACTCAGGAACTGTCCCTGAAATTATAATAATCTATATTTTGTATGAATCTAATTAATTCAACTCTTGATTAAAAAAAAAGTCCTTGGCCTCTATGCCTGGTTGTTGGCCCTCCAGGGCAACTGGTTGGCCACAGTGTGAAATGGGGTGCTGGACTAGATGGACCACTGGCCTGATCCAGCAGGGCTCTTCTTATGTTCTAACCAGTGGTTTTGATTTCAGTATGCTGTTGTATGATGTCTTTCATGTTGTACAGACTTTTGGAGACTCCACGGTTCCAGAAAGTAGATGGGGAATTGCAGGTTCAAATGGTCATCCTCCTAAAAACCAGCAGAGAATAACAAAAGCAACTTCCAACCCATAACAAATAACATGTTAAGACCCAAGCTGGAGTCTTCCTGACACAGAGAAGCAAGGAAACATGCAGTCTCCCATCTGAATACTGACATTGTGTGCAGTGCTCCCTCTAAGCTGTGGAGTCTTCTGAGCAAAAATTCTACTTTGTGAGCTACTGGCATTAAAATTGTGAGCGAGTGATTTGGCTACTACATAAATTAGTTTGCTCTGGAGCCATCCTTCCTGAGCTAAGACAAAAATCTATGATCCAGAGGCTAACAAACTGTGAGCTAGCTCACATTAACTTAGCTTAGAGGGAACTCTGATCCGAGCCCAGGCCCCCCAGGCAATCTCGGCAAGGGGGCACATGTAGATGTTAAATAACATCAGGGAAAGTAGTGTTCCTTGGGGCATTCCGCAAATTAGCAGGTGCCTTTGGGACAGCTGTTCCCCTTTGTCCCCAACCCTGAAGGAACGAAGAAAGCCACTGCAAGGCAGACCCCTGAATCCCAGTGTTGGTGAGGCAGTGTATCAGTAGTTGGTGGTTGACTGTATCAAACACCGCCAACAGGTCCAACAACAGCAACACGGTTGAACCGCCCCAATCCAGATGCCTTCGAAAGTCATCTGTGAGGGTGACCAATGCTGTCTCCGTCCCATGGTCTGGTCAGAAATCAGACTAGAAGGGATCTAGTGCTGAGATGCCCCATGCCTGGCAACCCTAGCAACAGGGGACTGGGTACCTTGTGGATCCTTCCTAACCTGTGGCTGCTTCTCTCTCTCACACACACACAGAGCTGGGCTGGAGTTGTTTTCCGATAGTGCCACTGAATTTGGGTGTGTTGTATATATTAATACTGCAGTCGCTTGAGCAGGACTAATGATGTGAATCCCATCCAGTGGACAGGAGGGCAAGGACTGGGTGGAAATGATTAATACAGTCTGTCGTATTCAGTCAGTTCACACACATATCACAGACACAGAGACATGGGGTTGTGCCACACAAGCGCAGCTATACGTGTGACTTATATTATGTGCTGTGGAATTAAATGGGGGGGGGGTTACTTTGAGCATCCAATTATAAATTCATACCCAGGATCACCAGAGAGACCGAGGCACATTCCAGTTTTTGAGGCCCCTAGCTGTAATAAAAACAAAAACAGAAGAGAAACCAAATAAGGTACCTCAAAAGAGTGAGATATAATTTTAATTAGTATTTTTTTGCTCAATTTGAGCCCCCCAGTGATCTTGAGGCTCAGGGGAGTGCCCCTGCTAGCTGCCCTTCCCCAAATGGACTTGCTTATTCCTCCCCTTGAAAAAGCATAGTGAATGATCTCTGGTCCTCTAAATTTTCTGCTGTCATGAAACAGTCTGCCTTAAACAAGGCAGTAAAGGTAGAAATAATTTCATTATACCAGAGTTGTCAGCCCTTTATGTCACTTTTGTCTTGAGGGATAATAGACCACTTGCCTTGGGGCTCTTTCCCTTGCTCTGTCACTTAGACAGCTTCATTCTGTCAGAACACAGGCTAACTCCTGAGTGGTGTCAGCCCCAAAAGGGATGAAGTGCACCACGAGACATCAGAAAGGAAAAGAAGATGAAGGAAATAATTTTGCTGAAGTGTCTGTTGAATTCTTTCCCTGGGAGGGAGACATTTGTGTAAAAATGTGCATTCTTCATACTCTTCCCTGCTCTAAATAAAGTAATTTTGACTTCATCATTATTGGATAGCAAGGCAAAATGTTTTTATCTTGTTTATTCATTTTTGATAATTCCAAAAAAGAAATATGGCTACAGTTTGAACAGATAAAACAAGATAAGTATAAATAAAAAACAAATCTATCAATAATTGTCATTTTATACAGGAGGGCCCTACCACTTCTACTATACTAAACAAAATCAGAAGATAATTTGTTCATTATCTTTTATTTTAAACCCAATTTCAAACAAATGCGAGGCAATTATAGTTATTTATATCTATCCCCCCTACTTTCTTCCAGAATTCAAGAAAGGTTTTCCAATTAACTTGTTGTCTATCATTTCTTAATTTAACAATTTCAGTTAATTTTTAAAGTTTAGCAATTTGCTGTTTTACTGGGTAGACTTTCAGCATTTCACGGGGGGGGGTAAAAATGTGGGTGGCAGTAGTATTGTTCAGGTGATATATAATGCACATGATTTTAAAAGTCTTTAACAAAATTCAACTGAACAGGAGTGATTATGTGTCAAAATGAACATACATTCTAGAAATACACATCCTTAGCAAGGTATCAGTTCAGTGGGTCCCAGTCGAACATTGTGGTCTATTTGCCTTGTTGAACTTATGGCTACAACAGACCATACTCCTCTTGTTCTGTGGTGTCACAACCTTGTTTAAATTGTGTTATCTCTGTCAGTGGCTGCAGTGAGGGCTGGCAGATATATGTTTGCTTAGATGCATGCTGTTTAGAAACCCAGCAATTCACAATCCTAAACTTGCCGTGCATAAAACGAGGTTAATTTGCAAAGGGCTTTAAAACATACTGTCAAAACAAAAAACAATCAGTTTCCCTGGAGAAAATGATGGACTGTATGGCACTCTACCCTGCTGAGGTCTCTCCCTTCATCAAACCCTACCCACCTCAGGGTCCACCCCCAAATCTCCACAAATTTCCCAATGTGGGGTTGGCAACCCTAAGGCGGGAGAAGCCAATTGTGCTGAATTGTGCTATTAGGAAGGAATACAGTGAGGCAGCCTGTCAAACAGCTGTGAACAGTCAAAAAATAAAAACTCCTTATGCATGATGGTGATCAGGATATCAGCTGAACTAGTGGGGGCTTGAGCATCCATATGGGACTTGGAGATAAAAGTCATTTGAAGTCTCTGCTACTCTCATTCCACAGAACAGCTCCTACAAAACTATGTTCCACTCTGAATTTCTGCCTGAATTCAAATCACTGATGATATCAAGATACTCACCTGTGTACACACTTTTCTTGGCTTCCTCCTTAACAGAACTTCCTCTTTGATGGGTGATTTTAATAGTTGACAACTAAACCTGGGAAAACTAAGAGAGCAATCCTAAGTAGGTCTACTCTGAATCCTACTCAAGTTTATTCAGTGGGTCTTGCTTCCATGAAAGTGTTCATAGGATTGCACTGCTAGTACCTGACCTCTGCTCACAATGTTCTCTCTAAGCTGAGTTAGTGTGAGCTAGCTCACAGTTTTTTAACCTCTGGATCATAGATTTTTGTCTTAGCTCAGGAAGGATGGCTCCAGAGCAAACTAATTTATGCAGTAGCCAAATTGCTCGCTCACAGCTTTAATGCCAGCAGCTCACGAAGCAGAATTTTTGCTCACAAGACTCCACAGCTTAGATGGAACATTGCAACCCCCCCCATTTGTGCAACTCAGCGACTTTGAAAGGGCTCAACTTAACTAATAGTGAACCTTGCAGGAGATACAGAACTTACAGTGACTGTGGGTTGGGCCCTGAGATTTTAATTAGAGACTTGTGCCAGACAAGTGATTTTTTAAAAGGCTTGGTGAAGTTGTGAGTCTTCTACAGGTGATGCAGAGGTACCTTAAGGGATGGGCATGAACCAAAAAATGTGGTCCATATTGTTTTGTGATTCATGGCCAAACCACAAACCAAACTGAACTGAGAGGTTCATTTACAGACCAAACCAGTTTGTGCCCCCCTAAACCCCATTGAAAGGGGCTGCAGTACATGTAAACAGAGTTTGCAGAAAGCAAAAAAAAAAAAAACAGCTGAGCAACAGAGAGCAGCCTGTTCCCTGCTGCTCAGCTGTTTCGGGCTGTCTTATGCAGTCCCTTAAAATGTAAAGGGACTGCACAAGACAGCCCAAAACAGCTGAGCTGTGGGGAGCAGGTGTTCCCCGCTGCTCAAAGAGCTATAATCCCATGATCCTCTGCTGAACTCTGCCACTGTCCCTGGCCCAGTGGTGGTGGGAAATACTGTCAAGTCACAGCTGACTTATGGCAACCCCCTGGGGTTTTCAAGGCAAGAGACATTCAGAGGTGGTTTGCCATTGCCTGCCTCTGTGTCACAACCCTGATTTTTCTTGGTGGTGTCTCATCCAAATACCAGCCAGGGCCAACCCTGCTCAGCTTCCAAGATCTGATAAGATCAGACTAGCCTGGTACCAGAACATATTTCTAATGGAAATATAGCAACTTTGTTTGGAGATGGCTGGGCCTTTCAAAGCTGCAAAATATTCAGCCACTGCAAGCCCTGGCCTGGTGTGCCACTACTTACTTTGCACTGCTGGCTACCAGAAATTTCCCACAATGGTGTTACAGTCTTATGGGCTTCATTCCACAGCAACCATCTCCATATATTTGTTGAGGCTAGAATTGCTCCCTGGTCTGGGTATTATATGCTGGGTGTTTTGGGTCATCTGTTTAGACTCCAGTAAGATTGAGTTGGGGGGGCATAGAACGTTTCTTGTCAAGTAAATCCAGCTCAAAACCCCTGCACTCAGTAGTATTGCTTGACAGAAAAGCCACCAGATTTGTTGCCCTCCAAAAGCATCACAGTAGTGCAAAAGACAGTTGTAAAAGGGATGATCGTAGCACAGAGTTATCATTATGGCTATCCATACCGCCTGTCCTTTATGTCACCATAGTAATGTCTAGTGTTCTGTTAGCAACACATACGTGCATGCTTCTGCCCTGTCCCTTGTAACTGTCATGCAGTGCATGGGCTGGATCCCACCAGTCCAACTGATTAAGTGTGACAACTTTCTTCACTGGAAGAGGCTCCTCCCCTGATGGAAGGCTCTCTTTGCACTGGAGGAAAGCTCTGCATTTGGCTGAGGAGAAAGGTGCAAACCAGTGTCTAGGAGCTACTAACCACCATATGTGCTGCCAAGGTGGTGACTTCTTTACTTCTCAAAGCTATGCCAGAACAGTGGGGAAGTGGGGTTGTGGTGCATTCTTAGCATAGCTCAGACCAGCTTGACTGAAAGTTAGCATTGCCTTGGCCTTATCCTCAAATCCTTTCATTTAAAAAAATCCTTACTGATAAATCAGCATCATCCAAAACACATTGTAGTGAAGTTACGTAGAGCTGATCGTATCTGCAGCTAAATAACATGGACGTTACCCAAGGACTGAAAGTTGCATTTTGAGTCTGCAAAGTGGGGGGCAGGAATACATGGCTGGCTTCTATACGATAATGAAGTGCCTGAAGCAACATTTCCTCCGATCATAAGAATGCAAGAGAAGCCACGCTGGATCAGGCCAGTGAATCATCCAGTCCAACACTCTGTGTCGCACAGTGGCCCAAACCCAGGTGCCATCACACTATGTGAAACCACCTTCTAGTTTATTTGGCTGCTGTTCAATGCTTTGCCTGAGGAGGAACCTGGGCATTTGCTTCTGATTTCTCTTTTGGCAAAATCCTCTTGTCTTCAGGCTCCTGCAATACACCATGGGCCCTCCAAACAAAGATTCTAGGCATGGAATCCTCACTGCGTCTTGCTGCTGCTGTTGCTGTTTCCTGAAGGGGCTGGAGTTTTGCCCCAGAAGGCCAGGTCCCTTCCTTGCTTGGGAGCTTTGGATGTTAATCGCCATGCTTGCAGGGGAAGGGGGAGACTTGGAAGACAGGCAGTTAACTTGCTGCTGAAACACCAGCTCCACAGGTTACCCTCCACCAAGCTGATCTGGGAACTCGGAAATGTTTTCTTCACAGACCCCCCACCCACCCAAATCTGCAGAAACCATGCAAGGGCTGTTGCGGTTTTACTAGCAATCACTGGATGTCATTTAAAATTTCTCATGATTCGCAAATTCTACCTGAATTTTGCTTCAGGAGAAATTTCAGGAACAGCTCTGGAGCTTGGGAATCAACAAGGTTTGAACCTGGAGCCCTTTTCACTCTTTACTGTTCATTGCCACCTAGTGGTGACATTACGTTCTGTGTCTAACACAGTGAGAGGGAGAGAGAGGGAGAGAGTTTTGTGATGCATAAAGCTTGCCATGTTTCCGAATCCACATGCCTTCCTTAAGGTGCTTCCAAGAATAAATATTTTGTGTGGATTAAACAGTAAGAGTCATAATTCTTTCAGGGAAAAACAACAACATGGTTTTCCTTATGCCACCATTGTCAGCTCTCTGCTTTGCATCCCTTCCTTTCTGCGAGTGGTTTCACTCTGTTTTCCCTCCATCTGGGTGGGTGGAGTGAGCGGCTGTCGATTTCTGTCCCTTTGCTAATATCACTTGGCTCCAGCAGCTTGAGCGACTTTCCAAACCAGCCTGTGTCACGCTTGTGACAGGAGATGCCATCTGGCAAGAGCTGCCAGACTTTTTATCCTCCTCCCCCTTCTGCCTTTTGTAGCATTTCAGAAAGGCCAGTTGTTTGACATTGGCAAGCACACCCTGGCAGTCTGGGCTTCTTGCTCGCAGACGTACTTACCATGTTTTGCCAGAAGGTCAAGAGAGTCCCAAAGGCCTTGTACCAGCACATACGCAATTACCTGGACACAGCTGAATGTCAATGGCAACATTTTTTAAAAATCCTGTCACAAAATCCTCTGCAGGAGAAGAAAAAAGCTGGCCAGATTCCTGTTATCCTAACTCATGTCAGGATGATGTAATAGGACATGGCAGTTGTTAAACCCACAAGACACACTGGAGAATTGGGGAGGGGGAGGGGCATGTCATTCTGTTTTTCAAGTGCGCTTCCTCCAGCTATTGATTCAGGTAGTCAATGTAAGCCTACCCCCTCAACTTGGATCTGATGGTATGACCCGGTGTGGATAATCAATGATGACAAGGCATAGATTAGTCCCAAGTAGCAATTTTTCTCAATTCCTTTTCATCATGGTTATGAAATGGGCTGGGAGTTTCTGATTATAGCTCTTAAAAGAATGTATTTAGGATATACCTCCTCCCAGGTCTTAAGTGTGCCTTGGGGGTGATAGTGGAGAAACATCTGATGTATTGTGCAAATGGGATGCCTAAGCAGGCTGGGAGGTGGCGTAATCCCAGTGGTGAGGAGTGAAAGGAGATGACATTTCTTCTCATCTCTTTGTCTGCTTTTCTGATTTGTTTTCGTGTAAGCGCGGAGCTGAGGCTGACACAATACATCGCATCAAAATCAAAGTGGGTATCCGTGTCTAGCCTGAAGCAAAATTTGTTTATGTCCCCCCAAAACAACAGTAGTCCAATGCATTAAAGTTTCAGCATCATTCTTGAGCTTTTCTCTGCTTTTCTCTTTATATTTCTGATATGGAAACAGAAGATGCTACTGCTGATCTGATTTGGACACTCATGCTTCAAGCTTGCTTGTGTCTCGAGGGATAGCTATGACTACAGGCACAGATGAGCATGTTTGTTATGGCATTGACCAAAAGAGCATCAGAAGTGTCCAGCTGGGTCAGGCCAAAGGTCCACCTAGTCTAGCCTTATGCTGCCAACAGTGGCCAGCCAGAGGGGTCTGGAAGGTCACAAACAGGGCATGAAAATGACCTTCTTCAGATGTTTACTGCTTTTATACATGAAGGTTCCGTTTAGTTATTCTGGATAATAGCCATCCCTCCAGGAGTTGCCTTCCCAGAACGTGTGGTACCGAATTCCATCCATGTATTTACTCATTGTGTGAAAATATTTTTAGTCGTGAAATTATGTTCTACACACCCAATTGATCATTTCCCCTTCCCTGGCAATTGAAGAATCAGCTACAAAAACAGAAAAGGCTAAATTGTTCTTTCTTTCTCCCGCTCCAAGTTGGCCTTTGACTAATTTTATTTATTTGCACCTTCCATAGTCTTGTGAACTGATTTATTTGTTAGCCATGAGTCATCTCGCTAAATTAACCAGATGGTATTGCTCTCAGTCTTTTATTACATCCTTTTCAAAAGTAAACAACAATCAAACATCAAATCATTATTCAAATAATAACAGTTATAGGGTGTATACTAGTTAAATACATTAATCAGTGCTCCCGCTATCAATACTAAACACATCAGCTATGAATATGCCACATGCACTAGATTTGACCTCTATTCTTTCTACAAAGTAAGCAGAAAATAGTTACATTCACACAAAACCACCCTGCTTCCTCTGCTGCCAGGAATTCTGTTGGTACAAAAAGGGTAGCATCCTGGCCCCACCTTCTAACTACAGCCCACTGGCCACAGACCTTTTTGTCCCTACCAGTCCCATAACCTTCAGCATCAATATTTGGGAGGTTTCGGAGACTTTGGACAGAAGAGGTAGGTAGGAAAGAATCATATCCACGAACATCCATTTGCGCCTACTCCATGAAAATCATGTCATAGTTTTTCTATTCTCCATTTGCACAACTGATAGAACAGCCCTAAGCAGAGTTACACCCTTCTAAGCCAATTGACTTCAGCTCAGTTCATTATTGCACTATAAGGAAGTCCTTACAAAAGATGGGCAGTCCCAAATATCAATGAAAAGGCTGAATGCTGATTGAAAAGTTAGAGATCAGTAATGATGGTGATTAAAAATAAGCATTCAATACACCAGCCAGTTTTCTTTCTTACCACCAGGGGCAGATTGGCCATTTAACTTACAAGAAAATTTCCCAGTGGGCCACTGTCCTCTTAGAGGGCCGTTGATGTCCCAGCCCCAACAGCTGTTCCAGTGGCTCAGGGGCCATTTGACTCAGACCCTTCATTAGTAAACAGTGTCAGCTTACCTTTTGTCTCCTCTTGTGTAGTTGCTATTTTGGGGGCTGAAGAAAAGGGTGAGCCAATATCCCTTGCTGGTGCCATGGAATTCATTGGCCTCTGAAGTAGTGGCTTGTGATGTCACAGGGGCCACTCAACTGGGGTTGTTCCAAGGCCCTGTTCAATTCCCAGTCCACTCCTGCTTACCACTATTCCATTCAGAAATTCATAAATCTTCTGACATCATATAATAACTCAGGAACTGTCCCTGAAATTATAACGATCTGTATTTTGTATGAATCTAATTAATTTAACTGTTGATTAAAAAAAAAAAGTCCTTGGCCTCTATGCCTGGTTGTTGGCCTTCCAGGGCAACTGGTTGGCCACTGTGTGAAATGGGGTGCTGGACTAGATGGACCACTGGCCTGATCCAGCAGGGCTCTTCTTATGTTCTAACCAGTGGTTTTGATTTCAGTATGCTGTTGTATGATGTCTTTCATGTTGTACAGACTTTTGGAGACTCTACGGCTCCAGAAAGTAGATGGGGAATTGCAGGTTCGAATGGTCATCCTCCTAAAAACCAGCAGAGAATAACAAAAGCAACTTCCAACCCATAACAAATAACATGTTAAGAGCAGAGCTGGAGTCTTCCTGACACAGAGAAGCAAGAAAACAAGCAGTCTCCCATCTGAATACTGATATTGTGTGCAGTGCTCCCTCTAAACTGTGGAGTCTTGTGAGCAAAAATTCTACTTTGTGAGCTACTGGTATTAAAGTTGTGAGCGAGTGATTTGGCTACTACATAAATTAGTTTGCTCTGGAGCCATCCTTCCTGAGCTAAGACAAAAATCTATGATCCAGAGGCTAACAAACTGTGAGCTAGGCACATTAACTCAGCTTAAAGGGAACACTGATGGTGTAGTCCTGGGCTGCAGTACTGTGTCTTTTTTAGGCATGTCAATCAGCTCTAAGAAGACCTTTACTGGTATGGTAGGCCTCGACACTACAAAGAGTACTTTCTTGTGCAGGAATAAGAACATGGCAAGTGAACCAAAAGTACACATTCCCTTTTAATTTTTTTTCCACATGGGAATAACCTCTGGGTACGCAAAGATGTGTGAATTCTGCAGGTGTTTTGTTACAATCATGTATGATCAGCAGGCATGACAGTGAATCTGTCTTTTCCTTCATGAAAACGATCTCCAGTAGGAAAGGTGATCTTTATCACAATGTGGGGGAAACCTAATGTGAAAGAGTTCACAGTTTCATCTTGAGAAGGACTTAACTGACATTGTTACCTATCCCTTCCCAAATAGCTGACTCTGTTTATTTTGCCTTGGGACCAGTGTGGCAACAGCCTTTCTAGTTTGGCTCAAGGCATATAAACTTGAGCTATTTATTTTATGTCACAGTTGGTGAGCAGACTGTCAAGGGCAAGCTGTTTCTTGAACAAATAGTTAAATATGATTTATTGCTTTGAAGCACCATGATCATCTCAGTAGTCATGCTTTCCTTGGTTGAGGATGATGTAACCTTAGCAGAATTCTCTGAGTGGCTCCCAGGAAACAAACACACACATGCACTCAATGCACTCCTAAACCATATTGGTAGAATGTGCTGTTAAGTTGCAGCTGACTTAGAGCGACATGTCTGGTTTTCAAGGCAAGTGAGGTGGCTTGCCATTGTATGCCTCTTTGTAGAGACCCTGGTATTCCTTGATGGTCTCCCATCCAAATACTAACCAGGGCTCGTGCTGCTTTGCTTCTGACATCTCATGAGATTGGACTAGCCTCGACCATCCAGGTCAGGGCTCCCTAGATCATATCTGACCCATTTTTCCCTACAAGACATTGGAATGGAGAGGCTGAGATTTAGGATTCATCTTGTGGAAAATTTCTGCTAACAGAAGTGGGGGTTCACTGATTCCTCTGTCCTGTTGTAAGCCTCTGCCTTCCACTCCTTGGGGGTCCCTTGCACATCAGGATCAGCATTACAGGAATCATGCTGGGCTGCAGGAGGAGGAGGTGGTGAGGAAGTCCTGTTCCACTGACCAAAGTGCCTTCTGACTATTTACTGTGGGACCCAAGCATTAGTTTTGATGGGACAGAGTTCAGATGGAGGTTTGGCTATGTCTTATTTATGTTCAGTGTTGTTGAACTCTTTTGTTTGCAAGGACAATAGAAGAGAGAGGCTGAGGGGTGGGGGGAAACAGTCTCCCCAGACAGCATTTTTGCATGACTGGCAGCCTCCCATCCCATCCACTCTTTTTCTCTGCACCCTTCATCTAGGGGAGGGAGCAACTAAGCCTTCTTGTTTTGTCTCCCCCTCCCCAGTATTGATGCTGGGGGGGCAGCAGTGGGAGGGCTTCTAGTGTCCTGGCCCCACTGATGGACTTCCTGATGGCACCTGGTATTTTTGGTCACTGTATGACAGAGTGTTGGACTAGATGGGTCATTGGCCTGATTCAACATTGGCTTCTCTTATGTTCTTATGTAGTATTCTTTTCAAAACAATGTGGCTAACCCAAAAAATCCCCATAGGGCTTCCCAAATTCTCACAAAAGAACGGGCAATTGTTTTCATTGTTCGTATACACAAATAGATATATCCCATTTTTCTTCCCAATAGGGACCCAAAGCTGCTTACAACATTATTCTCGCACCTTGATTCTATCCCCACAGCAATCCTACAAGGTAGGTTAGGCTGAGAATCAGCGACTGGCCCAATATCATTATGACATAAGATGAGCCCTGCTGGATCCGACCAGTGATCCATCTAGTCCAGCATCCTGTCTCACACACAGTGACCAACCAATTACTCCAGAGGGCCAACAACAGGGCATAAAGGCCAAGGCCTTCCCCTAATATTGCCTCCTGGTTCTGGGATTCAGAGGCTGACTGCCTCTGAATGTGGACTGATAGACCTCTCCTCCATCAATCTGTCTAATTTCCTTTTAAAGCTGTCTATGCCTGTATCCATCACCACATCCTCTGACTGTGAATTCACTCAATGTGATGTTCAGGCAGAGTGGGGATTTGAACCTGGGTGTCCCAGATTCTAGTCAGACACTCTAACCACTGCCCCACGCAAACTTGCCAGCTTTGGCAACCCAAATGATGGCTGAACTCTCACAAGAGGAAGGAATCTGGTGAAGGTTTGACAAGCCTTCTAAGATACCCAGAGCTGGCTGCAGTGTTTTAAAAAGAGCTGCAGGGCTGAGGGCAAAGCTGATTAGCTGCTCCTACTCCTGGATGGTGAGAACAGCCTTCAGCAACAATATGCCTTGAGCCAGCACTGCGTAGAACATGACAGCACATTTCTAGCATCTGATCAGCCTTCTTGTCTGGCCTTGCTGTGCCAGGCAAAGTGGATGGAGCAATTCGGCAGCTGCAGCCTAGCCAAAGAAGCTGTGACAAAGGCATTGGAAGTGTATGAGTGCCAAAGGGAAGTGCCACGGTGCCAGAGAAGCAAACAGTGGGAGCATCCCTGCTGGCAAAATGAGCGAGGATGTACTTTGCATTGCCTGTGCCATCATGGCAAAAGAATAGCTCGGCAGCAGCTGGTCGGCTGTCAGGATAATTGCAAGGAGTAAACATGAAATGGCTTCACTTGGTGCATTAATCCAGAATTATTTGGATGGAGATCAGAGCCCAGGGGAGGGAAGCCAAGGAACATCTCACCTGTCATTACACTTTCAATTTTGTAAGGGGGGACATCACAAGTGTCCTCCCCACCCCTCTGCAGAGCTTCCTGTACCAATGAACCTCCAAGCTCAGGGTAAAACCAGATTCCAAAGGGTTTAACTTTTCAAGCCAAAATTGATGCTAGTGTTTATGGCCTGGACAAAGCAGAAGAGTTGCATCAGGAACTATAAAATCATTGTTTAGGTGTTGGGATTTGTTTTGGTGCCCCCATTATTTTAATGTGTTCATCTCTTAGTTTTGAATGCACCTTAATTTCTCACATTGTTTGATTTATGCTTTTTCTTCATGCATTATGAATGTGAAATGGGTAAAGCGAGCTTGTTGGAGTTGTGAACCTCCCAAACTTTGTGGTAATGACACAGGAAAAAAAAATTGAGTTTCCTTTTTTTGGTTTATATAGCTAAAGGAAGAGAGTTGCATATGACAACATAGCCAAAAATATGAGATGCTGAAATCCACTGAACAGCGGAGTTTTGTAACCACTGAGTTTAGGGGTATGTATGTTTGCCTTAATTTTTCAGAGCCTTGTGCATTTTAGAAGGAAGCCGGAGTGGTCCATGAGGTATCTCAGCAGGGGGGAATAATTTGGAATATACATCTCACAAATCACCTCATTATTATTCTCTAAACTCTCAGGCTAATGGCCCCCACTTATTTCTTTAACTGACTCTCCCAGTTCAGTCCTCATCAGAGTTTTTTTTTTGGAAAGTGTGTGGCATGTGCCCATGCCGCAGCCCCTATTTTCAAGAAGGTAGTCTGAAGACCTGAGCCAAATTGAGGTGATCAGAGATGGAATTCTAGACCTATTGGGGAAATTAAAAACTAATAAGTCTCCAGATCCTGATGGCATACACCCAAGAGTTAAGGAACTCAGATGTGAGATTGTTGGTCTACTAACCCATATAAGTAACTTATCACTAAATTCAGCCATTGTACCAGCAATGGAGAGTGGCAAATGTGACACCGATTTTTAAAAAGAGATCCAGAGGGGAACCAGGAAATTATAGGCCAGTCAGCCTAACATCTACCCCAGGCAAATTAGTAGAAACTGTAATCAAAGACAGAGGGACAAAACCTGTTGAGGGAAAATCAGCATGGCTTCTGAAAAGTTGAGTCCTGCCTCACCAATCTTTTGGAGTTTTTTGAGAAAGTGAACAAGCATGTATCTGCATGTGGCACGGAGGTCTTTTCCCACCCTACACAGATCTGGCTGGGAGGGCTTCTCCTGCAGCATGGTCTAAACCTAACTGCAGGAGAAGCTGGCCCCGGGATCTGCGTGCAGTGGGGAGCTCTCAACTCTTGCCGCCCCAGCTGATCCTGGGTTGGCTCCTCTTGCAGCTCAGTTTAAACCAGGCTGCATGAGAGAATCAGCAGAGGCAGCAGGAGCCGAGAGCTCTTCCCAGGCTGATCTTGGGCTGGCTCCTCTTCAGTTTAAACCGAATTGCAAGAGCAGCCAGCCCCAGCTGAGGCAGCATGGAGCTCTCAGCTCTTGCCACCCATTCGGTATAGCTGAATATACCCAAATAAAAGCCAGTGTCCCCCAGTTTTTATTTAATCTATATTCAGCGTAAATAATACCCGAAAATACCAGTATTTGGCTTGGTTTATGCCAAAAGCACACCCCTAGACAATGGTGACCCAGTAGACATATGTCTGGACTTCCAAAAGACATTTGACAACGCACCTTACCAAATATTCCTGAGTTAATTTAGTAGTCCTAAAATAAGAGGATGAGTTCTCTTATGGATTAAAAACTGGTTAAATGACAGGAAGCAAAGAGTAGGAAACAATGGATAGTTCTCACAATGAAGGAAAGTAAGCAGTGGGGTCCCACAAGGGTTGGTATTGGGACTGGTACTATTTAATTTATTCATCAGTGATCTGGAACTAGGGGTGAGTAGCATAGTTGCCAAGTTTGCAGATGACACCAAATTATTCAGGATGGTGAAAACCAAGGCTGATTGTGAAGAGCTCCAAGAGTACCTCCACAAACTGGGTGAGTGGGCGACAATGTGGCACATGAAGTTCAGTATTGATAAATGTAAGTTGATGCACACTGGGAGAAAAAAAATCCCAATTTCAGGTATAGGCTAATGGTGCTGAAACTTGCTGAGACTGAAAGTGCAAAGGATCTTGGGGTTATAGGGGACAGCTCAATGAAAGTGTAAACGCAGTGTGCTGCAGTGGTGAAAAAGGCAAACTCTGTGTTAGGGATTATTAGGAAAGGGATTGAGAATAAAATGGCCAATATTGTAATGTCCCTGTATGGTATGGCCTCATTTGGAATACTGTGTACAGTTCTGGTCATGGTATCTCCAAAAGGACATTGCAGAGCTGGAAAAAGTACAGAGGAGGGCAACCAAGATGACTTGGAGGCTGGAGCCTATGAGGAAATACTGAAGAGTCTGGGGCTTTTCAGTCTAGAAGATCGATAACTAAGGGGGGATATGATAGCAGTTTATAAAATTCTGTGTAGTGCGGAAAGAATTTATAAAGAGAAATTTTGGCTCCCTCTCCCAAAAAACTAGAACTCCAGGGCATCCAGTGAAGCTGATGGGCACTTCAGGACCCAGAGAGTGATTAAAATGTGGAATTTGTTGCCAGAGGATGTAGTGATGACCACAGGAATAAATAGCCGTAAAAGAGGATTAGACAGATTAATGGAAGATAGGTCTATCTATGGCTACTAGCCATGGTGACTGAGAGGATCCTCCACATTCAGAGGCACTAAACCTCTGAATCTCAGAGCCAGGAGACAACAATAGGGGAAGACCTTGGCCTTTATGTCCTGCTGTTGGCCCTCCAGAGGGACTGGTCAGCCACTGTGTGAGACAGGATGTTGGACTAGATAGACCATTGGTCTGCTCCCACAGGGCACTTCTTATGTTCTTAATTCTGAATGAGAAAATTAAACTAAATGGCTTACTTTGCTCAGTTACATAAATGTAAGACCTTGCATGGTGTGTATACCCCCCCTTGTCTACCAATTCCCTGAAATGCTAAGGGGAAAACTCCCCACTTCTCCCTCCAATGCATTTATCTTTGTAGTGCAGTGTTATAGCTTTTTATTTACTATCAGAAATGTACAAAACAGGGTAAGTCAAGAAAATCTCTAAGCTGTGCAAGGCATAAGAACCTTAGCAGTAACCCCAAAAGCAGAGCACATTCCACAGAACGTAACATTGTTCTGAAGCATGCGGGGGGAAATGTCATCACTTCATCTGCTTGGGTGCCACATTTGGTTCCTAGTTCTCTTGCAGAGTTAATAGCAAATTTTGCCTAAAGCAAAATGTTAAGCCAAATTTGTAAGTTCTTGCTTCCAGTTTGAAGAAGCCAGCAACATTTCTAAGAGTCTGCATAGGCTGTAGACTGTCACTACATTTTACTTAAAGAACATCTCAGTGCACATTAGGAATAGGAATGCTTCTGAATCTCTCCCTATTAGAACCTCTCCCAGGAATATGATGTTCTGATTCAAGCTATCCATGTTTCAAAACAAATATGCAGATACATTTTATGCACATTTTTTGTTGATGTGTCCTGGATTGAAAAAAGGGAGTCTTTACTGGGTCCAGACTTGGTTTGTTTGTTGTTGTTGTTTTATAATGGATATATATCCCACTTTTGAGAAAGATATTTTTCTTAAAGCAGCTCACAATTAAAATATATCACAATTTTTAATTGAAGCTATGTGTTACATTGCACTGATCTCAGTGGCACGTAAGTGGTGATGTCAAGTCCTTCCACTGAGAAGAGGTTCTGGGGTTGAGTCTGGGCTTGAACCAAGCCCTGCCTTTAGTTTGCATGTACTTTGAAAACAGTCGTTTCTCCAGTAGGTCCAGTGCTATCCTATCCTCTCTCCCAGTCAGTGGCATATGGTCAGTTCCACAAGACTTGCCGATGGAAATAATGAAGTATGCATTGCAACATGTATCTGATATGTGTCAAACACACAAATAAACCTTTGTTGGTCTTAAAGGTGCCTCTGGACTCTAAAGTTGTTCTACACGTAAGAATGCACATTTAAGCTTGGACCCAGAGCAGTACTTCCTTATGTTTCAGATGGTAGCTGTGTTGGCCTGCAGTAGAACAGTTAGATCCAAGTCCAGTTGCCCCTTAGAGACCAACAAGAGTTTCAGGGTATCCACTTCCAAGAGTCAAAGCTCTCTCTGTCAGACATGAGTAGAAATGGAGGTGTCTGAGTCCTTTTAGCCGTTTATCTCCATTTCTACTGATGTCTGATGAAGGGAGCTTTGACTCTCAAAAGCTTATACCCTGAAACTCTTGTTGGTCTCTGAGGTGCTAGTCTAAGTATTTCCATATGTGCAAGGATTCCTGCTCATGGAGCACAATTCTTCTGCCTCATCCCTCCCATAGCAGCCTGAAATCCCCCTTGAAATCCTGTTTCCAAAACAATGAAGGCACTTCAGAGTGAATCCTCAGAAGTAGAAATGGATCATATCTGAATGGTTCAGAGCTGGGCAGATCCAATCATCACTTATCCTTGCATTCCTCAGGAAGATGACACCTGTCACTCCATATAACACCCTCATCTATCAACCTGTTTGTGGGACATGCTCAGTTCTGATCCTTGAGGATGAGGCATGGGAGAGAGTAGGCATTATGCAGTACAAGCAGAAGAAAATAGATAGATAGATAGATAGATAGATAGATAGATAGATAGATAGATAGATAGATAGATAGACAGACAGACAGACAGACAGTCCCATGGTTGGAGGGGGAGCTATTTTTTTCATTATTTTCAAAAACTGGGATGCAAAAGGAATACGGTAACGGAAAATGTAAATTCATAAAAAGTTATCAAATATCATGAATAGCTGCATACAAGTAGAATCAACTGCATTTAATAAAAATACATCGTTCAAATATAGATGCAGCAAATAAAACATAATTATTACAGTATTCAAGAATAAGCTCTCTCTTTGAAATAAGAAACAAAATATTTCAGAATATTTGGTGACAGTCTAATAAAAATAAACAAGATTACATCTTTAACAATTAAGCAAATTTCTACACTAAGTTTAAACCATCCTTAAAACCTGGATATTATCTTAACCGTTTATCACTTTCTAAGTATTATTTTTACTAAATATCTTAAATAATGGAGTATTAAATAAAGAGATTTAAACTGTAATCAACATCATCGTCACTATCCTTATGTGTTACCACCAATGGTCTGCCTTGTTGTTTGCGGGAAATTAGCTATGCGGCAGAGCAGACCAGAGGGGTATAGGGACCACACATCAATTGTATGCCAAGATCCGGCACAATAGGAAGACTCCAGATTTGAAGAGTAAATTAAATAGGTCTTATTGAAGAATTTCCCTAATTACAAGCACACTAAGCACTCAAAAAGAGCAAGTAATACAGAACTAAGAAAGCAGAGGTGATTGATAGCAAATAGAGGGTTCAGTTATGGGGTAATACAACCTGTCCAGATGTGCAGAATCCATGGAGAAGGGATTGTGGCCCAAACATAGGTTTTGGGGTGGACTGCCAGTCAGTATTACGACAGAGGCACACCCCCATGGCCATGTGCATGGATGGATATAGACACTAGAGAACAATGTTGACCAATGAGAGGTCTTGAGGTGCTTGCCCCAGGAGAAGACAAAAGATTCCCTGAGCCAATCATGGGTCCCAGGGGCTGTGGTTGCAGGAGCAGCCAGACCTAGGTGTGACCAGAGGGGCTGAGTCTGAATTCACAATAGCTCTGATGGGATTAGCCAGGTGTGGAGTGACTGTACAGGAGCTGGTTGAATGGATTTGATGGTCACTAATGGTTCTGCCAAGGTAGATTGAATAGTTTCCCAAGTATAAGCAAAACGTGGGAGATGAGTCCCTGATTAGCATCAGGAAGGATCGCTAATATTTGAATGCATGATTGGTTTATCTTGGTATCCTGACAGAAGGAGCAGGAAAGACAGTTGTGAAGACAAAGGATTCTCACATAGACATAGGTGCACCCAAAAAGGGCTGTGTGAAGTTCTGGAGGCAGAAGGGCTATTCGCCAGGTGGTCTTTGAAATAGCTTTTAGAAATGCAGATACTTTACCTGGTGGTACCTTTGCTGGGTGGGGAGAAGACTGGAGGTTTGCTCTGAGTGCTGCCTTTATGCCACCTGAAAATGGAGAGCCTTTTCCAGACCTATGGCTTGCTTTGTGTTTCAGAACTAGGGGTGCCTTCCTTGGCCTGAGTTTGTGATTGTTTGGTTCAGTTAGAAAGTGGGGGTACTTCTGCTGTTGGGGCTACCCTAGAGTAAGGCAGTGCCTCTGGGCTACACATAGTATTTTTGTCTAGTAGAAAATGCAAAATTTGGGTAGTTCTCAACCTGTAATCATACACCTTTCCCAAATAAACCATGAAACACCTCTAAAAAAAAGAGATTGATGCATATTCTGGAAGCTTAAAACAGTGTCAAGTCACAAGGAATGACAGTGTCATTATTGGCATCTCAATATCAAAATCAATAGTCTCCTTTCTCATAAATGCCAGATAACCTCAGAAATTTTCTGTTCCTTCCTGTGCTCTTGTTTCCTTTACCTGACAACATTTTCAAGTTCCTGGACACAATACAGGGGGCTGAATGGAATGTTAAAAGACTCCTTCTACCCATTTTTAGCCCACACAAATATTCTTTTTTAGCTTCCCTGGAATTGGTCACTGTGGAAATCTGTGCACATTTGACTTGGCGTGTCAGGCAACCTGTCCAGGGCTCTTGAAACCTTCCTGCACACCTGAGAATCACTAGATGTAGTTCACTTCAAAGACTGGTTGCTATGGGTATGATTACTCTAGAGCAGTGTTTTTCAACCACTGTGCCGTGGCACACTAGTGTGCCGTGAGATATTGTCTGGTGTGCCGTGGGAAAAATTCCAATTTCATCCGTAACATATGAACAATTATAAAATAAAGTATTATTATTTCATAATAAAGTAATTATAAAATAATTTCTTTGTGTTTATTTGATTCCTATTCAAGAGAATTACTTTATATATAGTCAATATAGGCACAGAGTTAATTTTTTTTAACATTTTCTAATGGTGGTGTGCCTCGTGATTTTTTTCATGAAAAAAGTGTGCCTTTGCACAAAAAGGTTGAAAAACACTGCTCTAGAGGAGAGTAAGGTGAGCTTTTAAGCAGTACCCTCTGCAGTTTTAGAAATGATTTTCTTTAAAACAGAATCCTTCTATAAAAGTCAAAAACTGCATCTCTAGGAAAATCTGCTCTGAATAACAGTGGGCTTTATTGCAGCACACTCTGCCGGATATAGATGGGACAGGCTTCCAAGCCTTAAGTCCCTGAGACAAGAACTGGTCATTAGACACCATCTGTGACAATTGCAAAGGTTATGATCTGGCTACTGTTCTAAAATGGTGGATTGTCCTTCTGTAGCAACCAAACCATCCAGCTTAATCTGCCATCTCTTGCAGTGGTCATATGAAGACGCTCAGCTGTCAAGGGGGCAACCATAGATCTCGGTGCAAGATTGTTTAGTTACAATCTTCCTGTCCCATATTACTGACAATGAGTTAAAAGACACATCCGTGAGGGGCTATCTCTTTTTATCCTCTTAACAAAAACTGTACAAAATAGATTAGGCTTTACTGAGCTTGGGTTTCCTTGTTTGGTTTATGATGTTCCTCTTAGGCTGGAACCACACATTCAGGAACATTGTGTATATGACACCATTTCTCCAAGATGTGTGTAATGCAGGAGAGGCAGCAGGTAGGCAGAAAGGGATCTTCTCCCACCAGTTGTTTTGCCCCATAATCACCCTACTCACCCACTCATTTTCCTTACAAATGTGCATCTTGCAATCTTGGCAAGGGGTGGAGGAATGTTACCCTCCTTCCCATTGCTGCTGTTACTTGGAGATCATACAAGGGAATGACACTCCCTTATACCTTCAGATCATTCAGATTAATATTACTACTGGAGGCTGTTGGTTATGAGGGATATCGAGATGCTGCATTGATTAGAGAGTCACAGCAGTGAGTGGGGTGTGGTTTGTGGAAGTGATCCTTGTGACCAGGTTTGGATCCTGTCTAATCTCTGCTCCATTTTCAGGGGTGAAGCTGAGAGGGCTCTCACTGATTCCTGTACTTCAACCTTGATACTTTACAATGCCATATCTATCAGGAATAAGATCCCTTTACTTTATTTTTTAAAAAATTATTTTCCAAAACTACAAGAAAATAAGGAAGGGGAACTATAAACTACAGGCAAAAGTAAAGATAACCACTAAAAACCCAAGAGGTGGTGGTCATATAATGGTTACAATATAAAGCTTTAAATGATAAAAAGAGTGATTTGTTACATTAAAATGCTCATAAAAACCGCTTATATACTTCAAGTCCCAATAATCTGACTTAGTAAAGAACAATACCAAAGAATGTTTAAGTATAAAAAGAAAAATAGACTTCAAAGAGAGTTGGCAACTCATTTGCCGCTTCTTTCCCTTCTTTCCCTCAATCGATATCCTTCCTTGGGGGGAACCGCCCCACGTTCCAAGTCCGAGTCTTCTCCAGTAGGTGCTCCATTATCACTTCCCTTGCTGCTCTCCTCCTCATCTTCTTCTCCTGTTGGTCCAAGTTGTTGCTGCAGGAACTCCCTGCATTCATAACAGAGTCAATCTTTTCCCTCATTTCATTAAATTTGAAGAGTATGTTTTCAGGTACAATCCATTTGTAGGTTATGTTTTTCTTTTGTAGAAACAAAGCCAAGTATTTGTATTTTTCCCTTTTTCCCCTCATTTCAAAGGAAATGTCTTTCAAAACTCTTATCTCCTTGAAATCAACTTTAAGGACAGCTCCATTTTTTGCCTTTAAAATCTGGTCCATCACATGTCTTCTGGAGAATCTAACAACCACCTCCCTGGGCAGATTATTTTTCTTTATATATTCGGAGATGATCTATAGATCACATCCATTTTGCTTTGAAGAATATTCGCTTTCAAATCTGCAACCAGTCCCAAAGCATCGCTCATAGTCTGTTTTAAGATTCTCCTGTTTATTCTCAGGAACTCCTTGAAATTTCAGAATAAAGCTTGATTTTTCCATTTGAAGCTGCAGAAGCTGGGCTTTGTCAGAGTTTCTTTTCTTTTTCATCTCCTGCATTTGCTTTTTAAGCTTTTTAGTATTGGCATCTACTTCCTTAAGGTTCTCTGCATGTTGCTCTGTTTTTTTCACAGTCTCATTTAACTGGAGTTGCTGTGCAGCAAAATTTTGATTAAGTGTCGTCATTTGCTCCAGCAGGGGTCGCAAGGCATCTTTTAGTATCTTAGAGAAGTCTGTGGTTATGTCCGGTCTCATGACTGCACTTGCTGGGCTAGGACTTCCTGAAGGAGGCTTAGGTTTCGTTTGCTTATCTTTCTCCGTCTTTCTCAGTGACATCTTTGAGGATGTTTACATTTAAAGAAAATTACCAAAAGTCTCTGCAGTCTACAAATCGCTTGTAAGTCTCTTGGAAAGTCCTTACTAAAGTCTCATTCTGCTTTCAAATCCATCCCCCCTCATGCTTTAAGCCTGTTTTTGTTATCGTGGGAGTGGTTCCTGCCCCCCTCGCTTGCTTTAGGGGGGACTTTCAGCCAAAATCTCTGGTGCTCGTTTCAACCAGCACTCACTTTCAGTGTAGATCTAGTAGATCTTGCCATCAGTCATGTAGTACGCTCAGCCTCCACTCGCTTGTTCCGGTATGCATCTCTGAGTCCAGTACTGGAACACAGCGGCGAGACCATTGGGGCATGAAACCACCTCAATCCACCAGCAACATGCCGGTGGAGAGGCAATTCTTAGCACCCCATGGCTAAGGACCCATCGCATGGGTCCTCGGGGGGGCGCGTACAGTCGCACCTCCTCTCCATCTGCCGGCTCACGGATCATGTCCTCAGGAGCTCCCAAGAGACGTGTCCGCCATTAGATCGCCAAACCAGAAGCCATCCCCTTACTTTATGATATACTAGCAGAAGAGAATATTGACCTGATATGAATCACTGACATATGGATGGAGGCATCAGACAATGTTATTCTGTTAGAATGAATATGCTGGTAAGACCCAATTATACATCTCTTGAGATAAGATTCCAGAAAGTGCCATTTCTACTCTGTGTGGTTGTCTGGTAGCTTTGGGAGAACAAGATGTAACTGAATCCAGTTAAAATGAAAGTGATGATGATTTGAAAGGCTGCAATATTAGGGAAGACTGTGTTACTCTTTTAAGGGCTCAGGATTCCTGCCTTTCTGCTGAGGGGGAACACACACACACTTCTCAGGTGACAAAGTGCTTTGTTTGACTTGTACTTAGCACAGATGTTATCCCATTATCAAAATTCACCACACTGCTGATCCATGCTCTGGTAATATGCTATGACTCATGCTAGATTATTCTAACATGTTCTACATGGGAGTGCCCCTTGGAAAAAACCCAGAAACTTCACCTGCTTCAGAATGTCCATTGTCTGGAGCTATCCAGTTTGCTTATATGTCTTTCATCTTAAAATCATTGCATGGGTTGCTAGCCAAGTTCAGTTCAAGATGCTGGTTATTACCCTTAAAAGGAAGGGGCAGCTTTGAAGGCAAACTCTAAGGTATACAATATATTCTAGGTGGAAACCCTTCCCAAATCCCACCCCTCCAAGAGCACCACCCTCAAATCTCCAAGAATTTCTCAGGCTGGAGTTGTCAACCTTCCTCAGACCCAAGTGTGATAGAGTGGCCTCCCTGAGATTGTGCCCACTTTTCTCCACTTCAAGGGAGTGAAACAAAGCCTAGTTGTTCAGGAGGGCCTCAGAAGGCAGATAGCGATGTGGTTTTGTGGGTGAGATTGCAGCTCTGTCATGTGCCACCATTTTGACAGCCCAGGCACCACAAACAGCTCCCCTCTTCTATTTCAGATTACTTTGTGAGATAACCTCTGCATCTCCTCTAAGGATTTGTTTAGCATTCTTATTGAATTAAAAAAAAAACACCTACAAAACAGGCCATGTTTTCTGATGTGTTTTCTGGTTCGCTTCTCAGTTTATACCAAAGGCTGTTGCATTTTCTTTGCACTCCAGGTTAACATTTGCTAAAGAGAAAAGCTAACAGGCATTCCGTTTGATTAGGTCACGGCTCCAGACACTTTAAAAATCAGCTGAAGAGGGCTTTGAAACTCAGCCGGCTGCGCGCTCGAGCCAACAAGCTGGCTCCCTCTTCCTAGGCAGTGCTTCATGACAAGGGTGAGCCTGCTGTAGCATCTCCAACCATTAATTAGGGCTCTTATACCAGCACTCAGAAAGCCCTCAAGGCCAAACCAGGACCTCCTTCTCACTTCCTCATTATGACAGTCGTATCCCTGCAGCCCTCAGAGAGATAAAAGTTTATTTGACACAGAGACAGCTGGTAATACAATGTGGACTGTATGATGTAGACCTGGTAGGTTTTTCACTTGCACAAGGGAGCCATGTGTCAGGACTTCAGGAGTTTTAGTTTAGCTCGCAGGTTGTGCCGATATAGCTTCAAAACCACAGTATTGTGGCTGCTTAGATGTCCACATGTGCAAAGGAGGATGGGGTCCATATTCCTGTCAGAATGGTGTAGATGAAGCAATTTCATCCAATGATATTTTTCTTACCACAACCAGTTGGACCTGTCAACATTGTTGTCTGGCTATTAATAGTACAGGAGTCCTGCCTTCTTTGTAGTAGATAATCCCAAACACTGCAATAATAGATAAGAGCCATAGCTATAGGGAGAAAGGGCTAGCTATAGGGAAGCACTACAGCCATAACTATAGGGAAGCACTACAGGGAGAAAGAGCATAAGGTAGTGGCTAGAATACTGGACTAGGAGCTTGGGAGACCCAGTCTGCAAGCCCTACTCTGCCATGGAAGCTCACCTGGGACACAACTTGGTGATATGGAATCCCCAGCGATATCCTGGGGATACCGAGCCATTTTAAAGCAGGCATTATCTTACTTTAAAACTGCTGGGGGGGGAGTAATCCTGCTTGGGACCACAGTGCATGGTGAGTAGCATTTTTCAAAGCCAGGGAATGCCTGTTGTAAATCCCCAGGCTGCTCGTGAGGATGCCATATCTTTAGGGTGGCCAGCTCTTGGTTGGGGAGTTCCTGGAGGTTTTGGGGGGTAGAGCCTGGGGAGTGTGGGGTTTGACGAGGGGAAGGACCTCAGTGGGGCATGATTCTGTAGAGTTCACCTTTCAAAGTAGCCATTTTCTCCAGGGGGACACATCTCGGTAAACTGTAGACCAGCTGTAATCCTGGGAGATCTCCAGGTACTATCTGGAGACTGGAAACCCTACCATCTAGATGTTTCCCTTAGTGACCTTAGGCCAGTGACTTTCTTTTAGCCTAGCCTGCCTCCCAAGTGTATTGTGAGGACAAAATGCAGGAGGGGAGAATGTCGTAAGCAGCTTTGGGCATAAAATCAGGGTCTAAATATCTAAATGAATAACATAAATTTCCGGCCCCATTCCTGCCCCTGCCCCAGTTTTCATTGTTTTGTAGATAAAGATGGTAACACTTTCATAAGACGAGTTAGAAATGCATCTGAAGTCAAGAGTAGGCTAGGCGAGAGTGAGTGAGCTGAAACCGGATCCAGGAAAGGAGGGGTTGTTTATAGTATATTCTGTTCACAAAATTATTTACTGTTGAATTTTGCCACTGCATCTGATTTGTCTGTCCATCATGGCACATCAAAATGGACTTGACTATGCTTCCCCCCACTCCCCTCATTTTGTTGCCTCTGATACAAATGCAAATTCAAGTACTTATTTTCAGGAATAGCATATGACTAGCATTCATTCAGTCTGACACATATGAAATTTGATATTGAATAGTAAAGTAAAATGCATATCTAGATTTAAATGCATATCTAGATTTAAGTAAAATTGCCTGCACAAAGAAAATTTACAGAGATAAGTGGAAGATCTGAGGAATGGTTTGCCTATGTGCAGATAACTGGTGTTATTATCTGATTTTAATAATGCTCTTTTAGTTGTTTTATTGGCAGCCCTGATTGAACAGAAAGGTAGGATGTGAATTTTGTAAATAAATAAATAAGACAAAGGAGTGACAGGATGAATCTAGAGAAATTAGCTGATCTGTAGTTTTTTATAGTTGTAGACTGAGAAACCCAGAAAGTAGTGGCTCTACCTGTTAAGGATGTTATCACTTTCACTGTGATATACAAGGTTAGCATCTTGGGTGTTCATTGGATGATCAGATGGTAATGGTGACCAAGACTGCTGTCCACCGGTTTGGATTGTCCAAATTGGATGATAAATGTTGCATTACTGCAAGCCCTGTTGATTTCTTGATTTGCTTATCATAATGGAGTTGTCCTTGAAGATGACTTAGACACTGCAACTACTGCAGAGTATTGTAGAATGTTGTCTAGTACCACTCAGAGGTCTAGTATCACTCAGAAGTAAGTACCAGTCTTAGAAGAGCTTCATTGGCTTCCTATTTGTTTCTGGAGCACTTTCAGGGTGTTGCTTTGAAGCCTGCCATATTTGAAGGAAAGTCTTCCCTCATCTCATTCATGTCCTGAAATCCAATGAGGATGTCCTGCTTCTGGTTCTACCACCAAGGGAGGCAAAATTTATCTCAGCAAAGAGCTATGTGCCTTCCATTGCACAGAACTCTCTTCCAAGGGAAATATCCCACTGTGCTTAACTCTTCAAGTGCAGCATTTAAAAAACCCCCACAAACTTCTGCCAGGCTTTTGAAGTTATTGATTCCCCCCCCCTTTATTTGTTTTCCGTTTTCTGTGGGCTTTATTGTGTTCGATTGTTACCAGTTTTATAGTCTGCGTTTTTTAAACTGAATTTATAATTGTAGTGCAGATCTTGTGCAAGCAGAAACACAAGTGGGGGATACAATAAGTTTGACTTAGCACAATCAGCTACCACAGAATATCTATTGCATTTCTGTTTGTGCTGCATCTAACCCAGAGGCTTTAGATGGTGGATTTTGGGGTATAGCGGTCTCCCTCTCCATGAACATTCTCCTTTTGCCCTTGTTGCCACCCTACAGTCATTGGCCAGAGTACCCGATCCCCAGGCGTCTTTTTTTTAAGTAATTTTTTATTTAAGTATATAGAAAAAAAGAACAGACATAAACATCAAATACACACCCCACTCCCCGCATAGAAAAACAACCTACAGTATATGCATAACAGCAGAAAATAGGGGGAAAAAAGAAAAGAAAGAGAAGTAAAAAACAAGCAAATTAAGGCATTGGTAGAGAGCTTAACATTCAGCATAGATACAAAGAGAAGGAATTCTTTCCCCTTCTTTTTTCTTTTCCTATAAATGTGCATAATTAATGTATAGTTACAACATGATTAAAGTATAGAGAGGGGCTTATTTAATTTTATCGCATAATCTGAGGAAGGTCTTAAACATACTTTGGGTATTGTTCTGAGTTGTGTATATAATAAAATCGTGCCACATTTAAAAAAAATCTACAGTTTTGGCTTTGAATTTGATAATTCTAATTTGGCATGTTAATTCTTCAGTTATTGCAATCTGCCATTACTCAGAATACCATGAGTGTAATGGTAATAATTCTGCGGCTTTCCAACCTTTAGCAACTATCCTTTGTGCTGCCATTAACATAAACACTATTAGTCCTTTAGAAGTCACCTTTTCATTTTCTTTCTCCCATATTGTTAATAGGGCCAAAGCTGGTGTAACACAGATGGTTTGATGTGTAATTTCTACAATTTCTGCAAAAATTTTCTCCCAGAACTGTGACACTGGGGCCGAGTTCAGACTGACAGTTTGCCCCGAGAGAGGCGCATTTCAGCAATGTTTCACAAGTGAATATGTGCTCATGCACATAATTTCATATCTCCAGATTAGTGACACAGAAAGCCACGCCTTACAGCTGCGCCTTCGGGCCAACAGTGTGAACGCTCCCTCACGCCTCCTCCCCGGTATGCTCCCGTATCAGTTGGCGCAGTGTGATCGGGAAAACCCAGAACAGTTTGTTCCAGGGCTTTTTTGCCACGACTCACTCCCGCTCCAAACTGCCAGTCTGAACTCGGCCTGGGTCTTTAAAAGCAGTGTAGCCAAGCCACACATTCCCAGCAGGGCTTATTGAACTCTCAGAAGACACAAGAGTTTGGTGAGCCCTATTGGGCATACTGTGATTGCTGTATTTTTTTTCAAAGAGGAGGAGAATGAGGAAAGAAGGAAGAAACATTATCTGATCCTGCTCCAGGGGTGGGAAAGGGGGTGGCAAGGGGAGGTCGGCTAGAATCTGTACCTCTTGTTGTGCCACCACTGGGAACAAGTATGTGAAAAATAAAGCAGACAAGATGGCTGGATGGTAGAAGAGGAAGTAAGGACAATTCAGCATGAATTGGTGTGGGTGGGTATCAGTTTGTTCTTCAGATGCATTTTAGTTATTCAGATTCATAGTATTACTGTATGCATTGTTTAAAAAATTGAGAGTTATTTTGACTATCTTGTATTGTCTGTGGCACTCTACAAGTAGTGAGAACCAAGGATATGAGTATTCATCAGGCTGTGAACTATACTTTGAAAATGATGTACAGTCTAGACAAACAAGGAACCTCAATTTTTGTCTTTGTAGCTTATTAGAGTCCTCCTGCTTGGTGGATGAAGAGTAGGGTTGATAAGTGGTTCGAGGGAAAAGTGCCCTGTCCTTTGAACAGAGGTTTAATCATATAGTATTTACCATGTGATGTTCTTTACTGCCATGCCATGAAAAGCTCTAGTTGCCCATTTCCATACATTAAGCCTATGGTAAAGGGACAGGACATTTTTCACCAGGCCTGGTGGCAACTCTAGTAAGGAGACAGTGGATATAGTTTGCTATTGTATTGTCATAAACACACACACACACACACACACGAGAGAGAGAGAGAGAGAGAGAGAGAGAGAGAGAGAGAGAGAGAGAGAGAGAGATTTGCCATGGTGGGACATCAGGTATATATCTAAAATATTTCTATCTTACTTGTCAATCAAAACTGGGGGGCGGTATATGACTCAATCAGCACAGAACAGTAGGGGAAAAATAAAATAATATATAGTAAACTCAATACATCCAAACACAGAGCACTAATAATAATCTATTTTTAAAAGATTCTGAAACTAGCAACCATTTTTTTAAAAAAAAGGATTAAAAATATCATGGTAGAAAAACCATCTGGGCAGGCAACAAAAAATCAAAGCTAACAAGCCAGCAGGTAACTAACACAAAAATCAGTAAGAGGGAAGCTCAGGGAAACCTAGGGAAACAAACATGTTTTCACAGGGCGCTCAACATTCAGACATGTCAACACGAGGCAAATGGTTAATGGGAGGGCCTTCCACATTTGTGGTACCATGGCAACAGAGGCCCGCTTCAGAGCCTCAAATAAAAGAGGGAAATGATGTACAGTCTCAAATAAAGTTTGTAACTGGTGCTGCAGATCCCATGAGCGATGCCAGCAAAGATCCTGACACTGATATTTCCTTTTGTAGCAATGTACACAGTAGTCAGTAGTCATGTAAACACGACCCTAGGGAAGAAGCCCTGTGTTTCCTGTCCTGCCCACAGATGTACATCACCAGCTAGCCAGCAAAAACCTTGGCTGCTCTCACTGACGCCATGGCAACAGGGATTCCAGCACTGTTCTTCATCAGCGTGCTTCTGGCATCTTCTACTCTTTACCCCCTTGGAGCCGTGTTAGAATAAAATGTACTGGGCCCAGTGAGAGAAAGGTACAAAATTTCAGAGCCAAGGGTTCCCACCTTTTAACCTGACACTTGAAGACAGGATTGCTCAATAAGCAGACTTCTCCTGTGTTTAGAGGAGGGTGAGAAGAGAATCTGTGGCAATGCTAAGAAACAAAATGATAAATGGAGGCAGATATTCTTGTTTGCAAGCCGATTTTCCCAATGCTGCTACCTTAAGAGGGCATCTCTTTCTCATCCCTGACTTGTTGCACATATGACAGGATGTCAGATGGCAGTTCTTGGAAACTGTTCCTTTTGTTAACTAAATTGCAGGCTGCACAGTGGGCAAGAGAGAGCAGAAAGGCAGCATTGACTGAAAGCCAAGCTGCCCAGAAAGTAACATGTACACTTCACATTCAATAGCTTGCATGGTGTCATTAGCACCATTACCATGTGATAATTAGAAATGTCCTCGGGATCAGCAAGTTGAAATTGTGTCCATGAACCTGGCTACCCCGCTTTTAAAGCACACGAATACGGAGCTTCCCTGTTCCAAAATAAAATTGCCATTGGTTAGTACAATCAACTATCCATTGTATGGGGGCTTGGGGAGGACTGAGGGTCTCTTCATGCATTATGGAGCACACATGGCCCCCTCTCAGCATCCTTTGCAAGGGCCACATAGGACTTACAGGTTCTCTTCATTCCCAAAGGATCATAACTGCATGGAAATAGGGTTTCACCCTTACCCTTGCATCATTTTTGGCCTGCAGTGGTCTTGGAGGTACACTATTGGAGGTACATTATTCTTAGCAAACTGTATTTCATTGCCCTTTCTGAGTGTATCTAAGCTGGAAACGCCAATGTAAGAATGTTATAATCAGATATGGCTTATTCATTAGTATTTATATGTAAAAACAGTTCCTTTCATGCGTACTTCATATTTCCACAAGAGGAATATGTGCTTATGGCAGCATAACAAATGATTTTTTTTTTCATTTTTTAAAAATTTCAGAATTGCAAATTGTTTGCTGTGAGATCTTCAGTATCCATCACATGTACTTGGGCAACAGTTCACTGCTCTGGATTCAAATTTTCAGTGCATTTGGAAATAATCCCTTAGTGAACTACCACCTCCTGACCATGACCTGGCAGCTGGGATGGTACCGTAGCACAGTGGTAGAATATCTGCTTTGCATGCAGATGGTCCCAGATTCAGTCCCCGGCATCTCTGCTTGAAATTATCTCATGTACCAGGTGATGGGAAAATCCCTCTGACTGAGATCATGTTTTCTGCCAGCCACAATACATAATGATGGTTGAAAGTGCCATCAAGTCACAGCTGACTTATGGCGACCCTGTAGGGTTTTCAAGGCAAGACACATTTGGAAGTGGTTTGCCATTGCCTGCCTCCGTGTCACAACCCTGGTATTCCTTGGAGGTCTTCCATCCAAATACTAGCCAGAGCTGACCCTGCTTATCTTCCGAGATCTGACAATGCTGGGCTGGCCTGCACTATCCCGGTCAGGGCACAATAGATAATACTGACCTCGATAGACTCAGTAGAAGGCAGCTGATTGTGTACACGATCATTTGTCTAAGCCTAATGCAAAGCAGTAGATCAAGTATATTAAGTCACAGAGTGATTATACTCATTGCAGGACATTAGAGAATCTCACCTGATTAATGATATCAGGACTGTGGAATTATTTTCTGTGTAATAATGTAGAAAAGGGTTTTCTTTCTTTTTTATTGCATGTGAGGAAGTAAACTTTGATTTACAGAAGCTCATACTGGAAGAAATGTTAGTCTTTGAGGCATTGCTGGAGTTCTGTTATATTTTACTGCAGTAGACTAACACAGCTACCCCACTAGTGGAACCTTCTCTGACCAAGAATAATATGACATTCCTGAAGAAGAGGAACTAAGTATTTCACAAGATTTGCATTTTGATGTCAATCCAAAGTCAAGTTTGATTAAGCCTCACTCAGAGGCTCATAAAAATAGTGGGGTAGGGAGATCCTGAATTACATCTTCCATAGGTTACTAATTAAGTAAGAAAATAGCTATCTGCAGGATAACTCTGTAGAGAAGAACTGAACACCCAATCCCTTTGGAATCTCAAAGTAAAGAGACCCTAGGGGAATCTCCCTTCCCTTTCTTTTTCTCCCTGGCCAGATTTCCAAACGAGAGTTTTATGGCTCAGACATGGATTCATTACTCTTTGTGCCACCAGGTCTGTGGACTGGAAGAGAGAACTGCAGGCATTTAATACCAGGATACAGCACCATAGAGCAGAATCCTCTTGATCCCGCGAGTCAAATGGTCCAGGAGATCTAGTACTGCTACCTGCCTGAGTTCTACTGCACCCTGATAGTCTGAGCAGTTCAACCCCTGTGTGTTTGCAGACTATAAGTCTCTCGGTTTCTCACCAGTTGCTATGTTCTACATCTGGCTCTGTGTTTTGCATCTGCTGGTTCTCACACTATTCACCCCTATTGTATCTGATTAGACCACTCTGTTCAAGAAGAAGTGCCCCACTGGAGCAGACCAGTGGTCCATCTAATCCAGCATCCTGTCTCACAGAGTGGCCAACCAGTGCCTCTGGGCATAGATGCCAAGACATTCCCTGGTGTTTCCTTTTGGCTCTGGGATTCAGAGATTTAGTGCCTCTGAATGTGGAGGTTTCCCTCAACCACCATGGCTAGTACAAATTGATAGACATATTTTTCATGAATCTATATTTTAAAGCTGTTTATTCCTGTGGCCATCACTACATCCTCTGGCAGTGAAGTCCACATTTTAATTATTCTCCATGTAAAGTAGTATTTCCTTGTGTTTGTACTGGGGTGCCCATCAGCTTCATTGGATGCCTTCTAGTATTTTAGGAGAGGGAGAGAAAAAAATTCTGTCAACTCTGTTTAGATTAGTTTCTTTGCACACCGTCAAACAGTTTAAATAAATAAGTAAATAGATAGATAGATAGATAGATAGATAGATAGATAGATAGATAGATAGATAGATATAGATAGGTAGATAGATAGATAGATAGATAGATAGATAGATAGATAGATAGATAGATAGATAGATAAGATTCCATTGCTCCAAAGTCATACAAATTGGTGGGTGGATCTGGGGCTAGGATTAAACCCCACCCCCACATAAATACAAGTATAGGTCTCCTGCTTTTGTGGGACACCTTGTGCCCTTGCTCGCTGTTCCAGTTTTATGGTGGGAGAAAAAAGAAGGAAATGGGGGGGCAATCGTTGGAGTTGGTGACACTCTGGCCTTTGGTCAAAACTCCATGATTAAAGCATATAGTTTTGGCCAAATGCTAGAGTGTCAGCAGTGATGTGATGATGTCACTTCCAGTCGCACCAGAAGTGAGAATCATCACATCACCAGTGATATCAGTACATTGCTGGTGAGGATAAGCCCCCAACTGGTGAGTTTCCCTCTGGTTGCCAGCCTTGTGCTGGCAATCCCAATAGGATTCAAGGAATTGTCCACATGGGTTTCGATTATATCATGCAACAAGTACAACTAAAGTTTAAAACAAGGTTTATTCTGAAGCCTGAACAGGGATAACAATTGGAGTGCCAAGCCCCTGGCCAGAATCTGGGATTCCCTGTGCTGAACTTCTTTTGCCCACTGCTTTTCCAAGTACATTTTTTTTAAAGGCAGTATCACCAGGGTGATTAATTAATTAATAATTGTATGACATTGTGTATAGTATAGCCAGGAGATCCTAAGATTGTCTGGCAGCTGGAAGTTCTATCTCTTTAGTGTTATGCACCACTAGGTGGCAAGCCAGACTTGTTTTTTAGGCAAGAGACGATTCAGAGGAGGTTTGCTGTTGCCTACCTCTGTGTCACACCCCTGGTATTCTTGGAAGTCACCCTTCCAGTTCCTACCCATGGCCAACCCTGCTTAGCTTTCGAGATCTGATGAGATTGGGCTAGCCTGGGCTATCCAAGTCAGGGTGGGTAGTTCTAGTAATAGCCAGTTTTACCATGGAGTTTACCATATGTTTTAATTAATTATTTATTTGCCATAGCACTCCTGGGAATTCCTATACCTACCTGCTGTCACTTCTGGGTTTTCCTTGGAAGTGATATCACACTGGTGTTGTAGCCCTCCCCCCATGGTATTGTAGCCCCCCCATCTCATGGGTTGCCTGGCAACCCTAATAACAATTTCTGCTTCAGCCAGTAAGCCAAACTAAGCCTAGACTAAATTTCCTACCTTCTACTTCCTGTTTCATGCCATGTTATACTACATCTCCCAGCAGGGTCTTTGGTTTACCACTACTACTGTATCTAAGAAAACCACAATTTACTGCTGGATAAGTTTGTCATGTGAAAGCATCTCGCATCACCATCCAGGTTCTAGTTAAACATGAGTCATTACCAGTAGTCTGATGCTCCTTGTACTTACTTCAGAGAACAATGGTAACATGGTGGGGGGAGACAGAAAGAGAGATTCATACCAAGTACATAAATAAACTCATGCAAAGCATCTCTTTCCGACCCACTGAGTATCATGACAAATCTAAATTCAAGGGCAGGCACCATTTGACCTCTGCATTTTGTTCTCTGTCTCTCTCTTTTAATATTCAAATGGTTAGCACAGCAGCTGGGATTGACGATTCAAAGAACTGGCATGGCATTCATGTGTGGCATTTAGCAAGTGCTTGACCCTAGCCAGGCCAACCTCACCAGATGTCATGTGTTCAGCCAACAAGCTGCTCCAGATTTCTGCACAGGAATGGAAACTGTACAGTAGCCTTTCCCCTAATGCCAACTTCAGCACTGAATATCAGGAACTGCACTAGGGTCCCATGAGCAAGGAGAAAAAGCATGAGGATGGAGTAGCCAATCTGTTAGACACGCTCATTACCAATATTACTACCCTGCTTTGTGCTTTTCTTTGCAACTGGCCATGCCCATTCCCTCTCTTCTTAGCCCTGTTCTCTTGTCAGCATATGCTGCCACTTCTGTCCTTTATTTGCACGGAATGGGATTGAAAGCTCGTTAGAACTGTTTGTCACTCTTCTCTGCTTTTTAAAAAGATTACCTCCATATTTTTGCAGTGGCCGACAGTTAAAATCCAAGAAAACTGAAATTAGAAATCAAATTGATATCAAAGCAGTTCATGGAAACAAATGTTTTGCTTGTGTCATCATATTTCACTTCAAGATTCTGGGTAGGACTGAGACTGGCTTTTCCTCGTAGCTGATTATGAGAATAGGCTCCATGACCTGCAACACTGTCATTACATCAAAGGGGCCATGGTCTAGCAAATGACCTTCAGAGTATTTATGAATTTAGTGAAAAATGCAAACATACCCAAACAGTTAAAATTTGCCTTAATAAAAAAGTATAATGGCAAAAAATCATCCGGCGACTAATGAAATCCTTATAGTTCGACTTCATGTTGCTGTGCAGAGGACCTGGTGTTCAGAACATCACTTCTTGTTCAACTAGGCTTGCCAGTCCCCAAGTCTGGTTGGGGGTTCCCTTGGTTTTTGGGGCTTCTCCCTGTGGTTGGCCAGCTGACTGGTGGGGAAAACCCACCCCAAACAGCCACATCCCTGTGTGACTCCCCTGACATGATGACATCACCTGGAAGTGACATCATCACACTGGGGACATCACACAGGATGCTCTGGTTTAAGGGCAAAACTCTATGGTTTTAAGCCAGTTTTATCATAGAGTTTTGTCCTTAAACCACAGTGTTCCCCCATGACATCCCTGGCATGATGACATCACTTCCAGGTGATGTCATCACATTGGGGACATCATGGATTTCCCCCCAAATCCTCCCACTGGAGTGACAAGGGGACTTGGCATCCTATGTTCTAGCTTACACCCTATGTTCTACCTTACCTAACTTGGCACCCTATGTTCTACCTTACCTAACAAAATGTGTCTGGGATTTCTTCTGCAATGGGAATATTGATTTATTTCCTTCATCTCTACCCCACCTTTCTCCTCAAAGGGGACCCAAAGCAGCTTACATCATTCTCCCGTCCTCCATTTTATTGTATGTGTTGTCGTGTGTACTGCTGATTCTGCGTGTTGTTCTAATGGTGTATGAATGAAACTGTCTGATCTGGCAAGAATCCCCGTATTTATTGTTCAATCAAGGTTCTATATCTTTTATCCAGGTGGAGATGAGAAATCTTTTCTTTTTTGGTAAGAAGCAATGATTGATCTGTTTGGTGCACTGAAATGGGTTGATTAGATGCTGTGATAGGTTCATGTTCCTGCATTTTTTCATCCATCAGTCGTTCCCTTCAATCACCTGACCATTTTGGTTGATTTTTTTCCCCCTCTCAGAACCCCACTCTCTTCTCAATATCTGTCTGATAATAAAATGTCTGGCCGTGAAGGCAGCCTCCCAGCTGTGGTCCTGCTGAACCAGCCTGAAAGCCTGTTACATCTTTGTCTTGCCGCAGAATACTTGGGAGTATACATTATGTAATTATACCAACAGATCCATAGCTCAATAAATTGCCTTAGGAAGAAGGAATGAAAATAGTTTGCAGGCCAGTTGCACAGTTTGCAAAAAGCAAATTCCCATTGATTAATGTTGTCAAAAGACGCTTGCCCCTTGCCCCTCTTTATCCTGTAATGCTGCAGCTAATTGGCCTGTGACAAAAATGAAATGCATGTTTACTCGTCCTCTGTGGCACTAGATTGCTTTATAGGATTTCTTGCAGGCATGTGCTTAATTTTGCCCCTGGACAGGCAGCTCTGATCAGATGTTTGGATGCATCACAGATCTCCTGCCATCCACAGAGACATCCTGCAATTGTGCTGACCGCCTTGATCAAGATGCCTAACAGTTAAAACATTATGTGATGCCTGCCATGCCGCCTCAAACTATAAGCTTGGTTCTGTTTTAGGCAACTGCTAGTTCAGCGGCTGTCAGCTTCAATTGCTGGGAATAGCTGGATGGTACTTTAATGCCCTCCCAGAGGCATTCTGAGATGAGTGATATTTTCTCCAGCTAAGCAGGTTTCCCAATTGCACTATTGTATCTGGCATTGTCCAGTTCAATAGCAGTGATTCTATACTTTTTGTGGTACCAGAACCAGTGGTCGGTAGAAGGAACAGCAACTTAAACTGAGATCACAGATAGAATCCTCCTTGTTCTGAAAGTTCTCCGGCCCTGGGAGGCAGTCTTGTGCCACTTCCTGTTATGAACCTCCCAGATCTGCTGCACTCTCTCAGTCTAGGAAACATCTTAGTTTAAAGAGGCCATCTGGTTGTTCTTCTGAACTGCCAAGCTCTTGGTCTGCCTGCCTGTCACTTGGTTGTCCGTCTGTTGTTGGCAAGTGTATATGAGAGTAAGGGTGGTGAGGTCTCCCTGTATAGCAGGAGATTTCTTGGAACTGGTCTCTCTTCCCCACTGCTGCTTCTCAGGCCAACAGGGGAAATACTGGTGGGGGCAGGACTTGCCAGCATCAGAACAACATGCCACTTCACTTCTGGTACAGAACAGAAAGGGACATCATCATGTCATGCCCACTCTACAGGATTTTCTCAAACTCTGTGATTTATCCTAGAACACTGGCATGCCATGTAGAGGTTGCCATCCCCCCAACGAGGATAGGGAATGCCCTGTCCCCATGTCACCAGTCACCATGGCATGGGGACTTACAAACAGTGTGGCAGCCTACACCAAGATCTCAGCATCACTGCCACCAACACGGCAACATCATTTCCATTGCACACTGAAAGTGACATTGTCACGTTGCCAGTGATGCAGGAAAGCTCTAGTATTTGGGCAAAAACTTTGTGGTAAAATGGCTTCTACTTTTGCCCAAATACCAAAGCATTCCCGTGTTGCTGGCAACATGATGACATTACTTTGGATGTGCACTGGAAGAGACGTCACCACATTGTCAGTGATGACACTGAGACACTGGTGTAGTCCTCCCTGCTACCAATAAGTCCCCCCGTACCCCATCTCAGTTACTTGGCAACCCTAGTACAGGCATCACTTCCAGTTTTCTGTGGGAAGTGATGCGGAACATCGTGCAAACAGCAGTGTGACTGGTCCCCACTGCCATGATCTCCTGGCTCGCAAGAGAGTGAGCAATCTGTAAGAGTTGCCCTATGTTATTAACAGAATTAGGTGAGCAAGTCTCGCTGTACTGTAGCACTTCAAACAGCAATCGGGAAGCATTGCAAGTTTGTATAAGAAGTGCCCTACATATAAAAAAACCCTAACATATCATAGAGGGTTGCAGTTAGTTTTTTCTCCCCTGCATTTCTATATTCATTGGAGTTCTCAAGCATGGGAAAATGCTTACATTATATACATTTATTTAAAGCATTTCTATCCCAATTTATGTCCTTGGACTCAAGGCAGCACATGTGATTCCTTCCCCCTATTTGCATTCTGAAGTGATGCAGTGTAGCAAGAGCTGCTGCACAAAATTTGGCTGACCATGTGGCTCAGCACCTAGTTTACAAAGTACGTACTGTCCTCATTCAAGCACTGGAATAACAACCCTATGAGTTAGCTCATTCCTAACATAAATGGGGAGCTTAAGCTAAAATATTTGCTCAGTGAATATATGGCTAAACTGGGAGGATTGGAAACCAGATAGCCAGGAACGATAGCTCTCAGCCTTAGAAGTTACTGCGGAATGCTGACACAACCTCTGATTACCTGCCATATGGCATGAAGGCCAGTTGCCAGGAAGTCCAGAGGTGTTTTATTCTCAGAGCGTGTGACTGCAATAGAATAGTTTGAAGAGACTTAACTAAACTGCTAGAAATGCAAAAGACACCTTTAGGCTCTAGCTCTTTTTTGGGGGAAATATTGTACGGCATGGATATTTCATCCTTTCTCATGACTAGGGTGGGGAAAGCAAGTCTCAGTTCATGGAAAGCAAGCAAGTCTCAGTTCATGGAAAACAATGTTGTTGTAATATAAAGAGCAGAAAACATCTCTGACAGCATATCCCTATGCAGTTTTGTTGTTGTTGTTCAGTCGCACAGTTGAGTCCGACTCTTCGCGACCCCATGGACCAGATCACGCCAGGCCCTCCTGTCTTCCGCTGTCCTCTGAAGTTTGCTCAATTTCATGTTCGTTGCTTCGATGACACTGTCTAACCATCTCATCCTTTGCCGTCCCCTTCTTCTTTGACCTTCAAACTTTCCCAGCATCAGGGTCTTCTCCAGTGAGTGCTCCCTTCTCATTTGGTGGCCAAAGTTACTATGCAGTTACTCCAATCTAAGTCCCTTGATTTCAGTAGACTTACCATACATACATACATACATACATACATAAACCTTTATTGGCATAACTAGTAGATTTAAACTGAAGTGGATTTAAAACTGGAGTAACTCTGCACTGTAAATGTTTTATCAATTGAGCAAAACTTGTTCTGTAGTAAGCTTTATGTTAACAGATAACTAATTTCATAATTTGCCATAAAATTGCACCTTTATAGAATTCTGAGTGAAGTGGGAGGTTCCTTCTCAAATTAAATTCTTAAGGATTGTCAAAAGAAGGAGAAAAGAAAATCCTGTGATTGTCACCAAATCTTGCCTGAAGAGATATTCAAAGCAGCTTCAGAAGAGTGCCCTCAGGTGAAACATTGGAGGAATTTTGAGGGAAACCTGGAATCTGAAATTTCTCTGGGTTATTTCACACAGCACCAGTCAGCTGGTTACTTTAAACCCTGGTGGCAATGTTTACAGCTAAAGTTTTACCAGTGAGTTTCCTTCAAAGAATCCAGGGAAGAATAAATGCTTTCCCCATCTCATTTTATACTTATTATAATAACTCTAGAATCTACACATGATGTTTCTAACCATGAAATCAATGGCCATAGAGCAAGTGTGGGCACAAACACCCAGCCACTCATGATGACTGGTTGGTGAACACAGAGCCTATGGATGTAGCCTCCATCACCATGTTTCTGACCATGAGGACAGAGCCTGTGTGCATAAGTTCCTATGCACATACACTATGCTCATGAGCCATCATGTATCAGGGAATGGGGCCAGTGCACTCCTGCCTGCTTCTTCTCTGTGCATGTTAATTTCACCATGCATAAAGTCATGTGTAGAAGGCTCGAATCTGGCTGGTCAGAATGCAAGAAAATGTCAAGGTCAGCCAGTGAGCTCCACATAGCCAAGGTGGCATTTGAGCCCAAATCCCCCAGTCCTTCCTCAGTTCATCACTCTAAACCATACAAAGGTGAGAAGTCTCAGATGATTTCTCCCCCCCCTTAACATATCCTAAGTATTTCATGCCAGATCATGCACAGCTGTGATTAACATGCTATCGGTCCCTCTTATTGTTACTATTTGTTATGGCATAATTACATGGGTCCAGTAAGCTTAAAGATCTCATCCACTGTGTCTCAATGAAAGTCTTTCATCGAGTACATGCATTTGATTTTGACTGCTGAAACTTAAGCTTGCACTTGGGTAATAGAAATGAGATTTTGCTCACCTGTGGAGTTTTTGCCAGCTGTTTGAGAACACCTTTTTAAAAATCTTGGTATCATCTGACCTTCAGTGCATTTGGGTAACCTTTTTCTGTCAAAGTTTATCAACTTGTAATTTGCTTATGCTGATGAAGGATGAATATGGCAGGAAGGGATTTACCTGGGAGAAGGGGATTGGCTGAGGCATGGCCGCCGAGATGGTTTTTGTTTCTGGGACTAAGACGATCAAGCTGTTCACTCAGCTTCTGCTCTTGGAAATGAGTTTCGGGACTGGAAGCAAAGGGCTTCACAGCTGTTGTAGAATCCAAACAGAAGCAGGGAGATGAAGCCACATTTTTTTAACCCTAATTTATAAATAATAGAATTGCTGGGAGCTCACTGCTGGTATCATTGCTGTAATGTGGCCACTGGTGACGCTGATCCATTGTTGATGAAAGACATGGCCAGAGCTCATCATTGCCCTCCGATTTTGCCTCTTTTCAGGTAGGTTTTGCTGCTCTTCCACACTCTCCAAAAGTAGCTAAAACATTTATCTAAGCTCTGCATTCCTGTCCTTCCTTAGACTATATTCAACTAGGCACCTGCCCAGGAAGACCCCAGAGGCAAAGAGTCTGAATCTTTGGCTTTTCCAGATCAATAGGGGGAGAAATTCAGCTGAGCTTCAGAGTGATAGAAGTTCGCATAAACTATTCAATATGGTGCTGAATAGCAACTTCTGCTGCAGAACATCTAGAATGTATGTTGCAGTGACTTCAGAAAGAGAGAATGTGTGACTTAGCTAAAGAGTAGTATACATTTTCAACACTACAGAAATTTGAAAAGGAAAAAAATATATAGTGCTTTTACTATAAGACTTCTGGGGTGAGAAGGACCATGTCTGTGGGAACAACAGTACATATTTTAAAGGATAAAGGGAGGTCAAGAAAGGAAAACTAAAAAGGCTGTTCTCTTCCTTAAGCGATGATAAGGATGTTAGAATGTGCATACAAATGTAGGTGAACAGAGATCTTAAACATAGGGGAGGTGTCTCTAAGACAGTATGTATGTTACAGTGGTGTACAGTGTATTGTGTTTGGGTAGAGTGTTGGACTAGGAAGCCCTGGGTTCAAATCTCTGTCTGCCCAGAAGCTCACTGGATGACCTGGACCCTTACAGTCACAGATCTGTAGGTAGGGTTCTGCACAGCATCAAACCTATCAATTTGGCATGCATATGGGCACATGGATTCAACTCATGGAAGCCTGGCAGTCCTAGCTTTTCTGTGCCCTTGTTTCCCCAGTTTTCTGTTGGCACTCACGTAAGCCATTCTGGCTGTCCAAGCTGGCTGTCGCAACATTGCTGTTCAATTTGATTTTGTTTTATTTGATGCTTGGAGGCTTTTGAATGGAAGAAGGAACTGTGTGGGGGAGTGGGGGGAATCAAGCCCAGTTTGTTTGAGATCATGAATCAGATGCTCACGTCCATGCTCAGTCTTATCTTTCAGTCATTTCTATTCCCAGCCTAATTTTTATAAAAAGATTATGCAAATTCTGACAATCTAAGGCACTTTTGATCTCAGTCCAACACAACTATATTTTATTACAGCTTTCACAAGTTATGAATCACTAATCCAAATCCCATCCACCGCATATTTTCACCTTCCAGTCCCTTGCGTCTGTAGACATAAGCAGGCAACAAGCCCCCCCCCCCCATCGCTGAGTCACTGGTACATTATTATGGGGAGGGGGATTTCTTTTTCCAGAGTTCACTTTTTTATATCCATTGATTCCTCCTATTCTCTTTGTTCTATCTTTTTAATAGGGAAATCAATGAGCCCTTTTTGTAACTTCAGCCCTTGCAGATGTTTTCTCTAGCAGGAGGCTAAGAGGGCTTGGGAAGACACTGCTTGCCTCTGAGCCTCTAAAATCCTGAAATTTTGCAGAACTTCATTTCCTGCCCCTCCTCTCTTCAAACACCTGTTTGATCAAAGTGAAGATGATTAAAAACAGATTTCCAGTTTACCAAAAATGAAAAAGATTGTTGGATTTCAGGAAAAAATTGGGTAAAGAGGAGTTAAGAGAATTTCTATCAGAAAATTATGAGTTGGATCCTGACTACATTTTTCAGCAGTAGAATGGAGCTTTCCTGCCTTCTTCCTCCTGCGGCAGCCCACAGAATGCTCTCCAGAAAATGCTGCTCCTGAGTGGGAGGGGGCCATGAGGAATGGCTTGCAAGGGGGTTCCGTGGGAAAGGGGGATTGGTGGAAATTGGTTCCGTGGGAAGGGGGAATTGATGGAAATTGCCAGTTTAGTCTGGATCCAACCCTATGACATCATGAGGTGCTAAATGTTATTAGTTTAAAAGTCCCTGTATGATTAAAAACATTAATATTTATGGAATGGACACTGAAAATATAAAGTGGCAATGGGTAGCAGTCTCAGGCTGGGGTGATTCAACTTTCCCCCCCTTCTTTTGGGGGCCCTCATATTGTGAGGTCCTAAAATGTAGTTTCTTTAGCTTATTGCTAATCTATCTCTGTCCATATGTATCAGTTAGGGCTTGATGCATCAGCACTTAGGCCAGCTGAGTTTCTCTTCTGATCTTTTGTTATTTTACTATTCACAAGAAAGCAGCAGCTTCTATAACAGGAGTGGCTAAATCAAAACTCTAGGAGACCTGTTCTGTCTCTTTCAGTGCAATCTGTCATTCGAATATAAACATTGATTTTGAAAGCTGGGCTTCAGCTGTAGTAACTGCATAGGATCACATCGATAGTTACTGAGCGAGGGCTGCTGCCTTCCATTTGCAGCACCCGTGCTACAGACATATGAAGCTACCTCATACTGAGTCAGACCATTGCCTATTCTGACTGGCAGCACTTCTCCAGGAGCTCAGGCAAAGGTCTTTCACGTGGCCTGCTACCTGATCCTTGTACCTGGAGATGCCAGGGATAGGAGCTGGGGCCTTCAGCATGCAAAACAGAGGCTCTTCTGAGCCAGAGCCTCAAATCTGTCACTAGAAAGAGCTCAAGCAATATTCATCTAGAGTTGCCAACTCTGGGTTAGGAAATTCCTTGCCGTGGGTACTAGGTCTGCTGAGGCTGACTATTCCTCAGATGAGGAAGAGGCATGGAGCAACCCAGCCTCCTCTGGAGTCAGCCCAGAAGAAGAACCCTTGATTCCTGAGGAGGAAGAGTCCCCAGCAGCTGCACAGGAGGTGCAGCCAGAAGGAGAGGCTGATCCTGAGCCTGGCCCAGCACCCCCAGTTGCAGACACCCCAGGCCAGACTCCCTGCCTAGTTCTCCTGAGTGCCCTAGACGAAGGGCACGCCAGAGGCTGACTATGCAGGAGTGAAGAAGGAGTGCCAGACTGCAGCTCCTGCAAAGGTAATGGGAGGAGCTGTAAGCCTTTGCAGACTCAACCCCAGGGAAGGAAGGACCTGCTCAAAAGCACTCTGTGCACCTAGTTCAATGCGGCAGCAACTTTGCTCACTCAGACCTGCTCCTGTGTGTGTAGCAGCCGCTCCTTGTCCTTGTAACCTTGACTTGACTCTCGGCTCTGTGACTGACCTTGATTCTGGACTGTGTTTACAAGTTTCCAGTGTGTGGTCTCTGTGGCAGCCAGCCAAGACTGCACATTCCTGGAGATTTGGGGGTGGAGCCTGGGGAGGGTGAAGTCTGAGGAAGGAGGGAATTTGGCAGGGATAGAATGCCATACAGTGTTTGGCCGCTCGAACTGTCAATCAGGCAGGCCTCCACTCCGCCCCCCAGGACAAGGCCGGCTGCAATGGCCAAGAAGCCCCGGCACCGGCCTCCACTCCGCCCGCCCAGGATGAGGCCAGCCACGCCGGCCAGGGAGTCGCCGCACCGGCCTCCACTCCACCCGCCCACCCGCCCAGGACGAGGCTGGCTGCGCCGGCCAGGGAGCCGCCGCGCCGGCCTCCACTCTGCCCGCCCGCCCACCCGCCCAGGACAAGGCCGGCCGCGACAGCCATGGAGCCGCCGCAACGGCCTCCACTCCGCCCACCCACCCGCCCAGGACGAGACCGGCCGCGACGGCCAGGGAGCCGCCGCACCGGCCTCCACTCCACCCGCCCACCCGCCCAGGACGAGGCTGGCTGCGCCGGCCAGGGAGCCGCCGCGACGGCCTCCACTCCGCCCACCCACCCGCCCAGGACGAGGCCAGCCTGCTCCGGACCAGGCCCTCCTCCCCCCATCCGCCCAGGAGATGGCCTGCAGTGGCGGCGAGGGAGCCGCAGCGTGCCCGGCCTCCCCTTCTCTTCTCCCCCTCCCCACCAATCCTTCCACACGGGAGAAGCTCCCACAGCCTGCCCCCGCCCCTTCTCCCACCCCCGCGCCTCCCCCTGCCCCTCTTCTGTCTTTCTTTCTCTGTCTCTCCCCTCCCCACTTTCTCTCTCTCTCACTCTCTTCCTCCCCTTTCTTCTCTCCTCTGCTTCCTTCCCTTCTTTCCTCCCTTCTACTCTCTCTCAATCTCTCTCTTTCTACCCTTCTTTCTTCCTTCCTGGCTTTCTTTCCCCTTCCTTCCTTCCTTCCATTCAAACTTATGGCCATGACCCCCCCCACTCTGTCTCTGCCTCCCCCCACACTCTATCTCTGACTCCCTCCTCTTTCCCTCTCTCTCCCCCCTTTTCCTGCCTCCCCCGCCTCTAACTCACTCCCTCTCTTCCTTCCACCCGCCCTTCCTTCCTATCTAGGGCCCGTTGTCTACTGCCACAACGGGCTTTCCTCACTAGTTTCTTATAATTGTCTTGTTTTTCTAGTCTTTCTTAATCATGGTATATTATTATAACTATTCTACCAACTATAGAATCTTGACCATGTATTTTGGAATGTGGACTCTGTATGTCCCTTTAACAATAAAGTCAGTTTATCCACTTCTGCCGCCTCCAAAAGCTTATTGAGAATTTCTTGTTTCATTGGGACCTCCTGTAGTTTCCAGTATTTAGCATATAGAATTCTAGTAGTTGTTGTTATATAGAAGATAAGATAATGATAATCCTTTTTACGTAAATCAGGAAGAATATTTAGCAGTAATACTTCAGGAGTGAAAGGAACAGTACACTTTAATATTTTTTGCAAAATTTCATGTATCCAAGCCCAGAATTTTTAATTTTTTCACAATGCCACCAAATATGATAAAATGATCCCACCTTATTTTGCGATTTCCATCTTTTCTTTGAACACTTACTATTATATTTAGCTAACTTTTCTGGGGTTACATACCACTCAGGGCTTTTTTTGTAGAAAAAGCCCAGCAGAAACTCATTAGCATATTAGGCCACACCCCTGACAGCACAGCTCATTAGCATATTAGGCCACACCCCATGTTACCAGAAGTGAGGTCATCCAGTCACACCCACCTTCTGCTTCTTATTCTGTTTACCTTGTTTGTTGTCAAAACCCAGGGCTTTTTTTGTAGCCGGAACTCCTTTGCATGTTAGGCCACACACCCCTAATGTAGCCAATCCTAATGAGCTTCTGCTGTTGAGTGTGGCCTATTATGCTAGGGTGTGGCCAGCTTGGGAGCCAGCTGGGTGTGGCCAGCTTGGGAGCCAGCCAGAACTCCGTTCCCGTGCGTTCCTGCCCAAAAATAGCCCTGATACCACCTATAAAACATTTTATAAACATTTTCTTTATAAGAGACCACTTTCATTATTTTTATGTTTTTCTTCCATAATTGGTCCCATTGATCTAAGTCAATGTTATGCCCCAGGTTTTGCACCCATTGAATCATTGTAGTTTTGTCCATTTCATCCAACATCATATAATCAAGAAGAAAACTATACATTTTTAATAAATTTTTGATCTGTAGAAATAAAAAAAAAATCAAACTCTAACAAATTGTCATAAAAACCTAATTTTTTATCTTGAGAGAATCTAGATTCAATTTGTACCCTTTTCCACCACGTTAGGTCCACTAATGGTTTCAAATTCAACTTAGAATCTAGAATATCTGAATACCTTTTTACATCCCTAATAGGTTTTAGGGTTTGTGAAAGCTTCTAAAGGGGCAAACAGCTTTGAGTTCTTTGTATATAATTGTTTATGCAGGGGTTCCCAGACTTTCAATAAAGATGCTCTCAACCAATGCTGCTTGAAGTATCTGTGTACTGTAGCTTTCCCATACCATAAAAATGTGTGCCAGCCTAGCATTAGGTCATGGCCTTCCAGTTTTAATAGTCTTTGATCTTCTAAGTAATCCATTCTTTAATCCATGCCATAGATGATGCTCTATAATAAAGAAGCCAATTTCATAATGCAAAGCCTCCTCTTTCCTTAAAATCTTGTAGAGCTTTAAGTTTTATTCTCGGATGTTTCCCTTGCCATATAAATTTTCAAATTATATTGTCTATCTCTTTAAAAATTGCTTGACTTTGCAAAATAGATGTTGCTTGAAATAGAAATAACCATCTTGGTAATATATCCATTTTTACTATAGCCATCCGACCCATGAAAGATATTTGGAAATTTTTCCATTTTTCCAAGTCTTTCTTTGTAGACTTTAAGAGCTCTGTATAGTTGTTTTCCTGCAGTGTACTGCATTTATTGGTCAACATTATTCCTAAATATTTAACTTTTTTCTGCAGTTGAAAATATAACTTCTGCTGAAGTAATAAAGTTTGTTCATTTGTCATATTCTTTGTCATTATCTTTGTTTTATTTATGTTCACTTTTAGTCCTGCTACTCGCCCATATTCCTGTAATTTTTCATTCAAAATTTGTATTGAGTTGAGGGGATTCTCTAAAATGAATACAAGATCATCTGCAAATGCCAATAACTTATACTCTTCTCCACGCAATTTAAAACCGCTTACTTAATCCTCAGATCTGATTACGTCAGCTAAGACCTCCAAAGTAAAGATAAATATTAAGGTGACAAAGGTGTCTCGTTCCCTTTTGTATATCTATGTTTTGAGACTGATCACCATTAACTGATATCTTAGCTGATTGTTTCTTATATATGGCACCAATCATTCTGTTAAATTCAGGGCCCGCTTGAGCCTTTTTAAGTGCTTCTAATATAAAGTCCCAGCTAACATCGTCAAATCTTTCTCAGCATCCAAAAAGATTAATGCCATTTGTTTTTCTGGATGTGCTTCATAATACTCTATAACATCTAAGATACATCTGAGATTATTTCTTATTTGTCTTTTGGGAAAGAAGCCCGCTTGGTCTTTATGTACCATTTGAGATAAAAAAAAAATTCATTCTAGAAGCGAATATACAAGCAAATATTTTATAATCCACATTTAATAAAGAAATAGGTTGATAATTTTTAATTTCCTTTTCATCCGTGTCTTGTTTTGAAAGCAAGAAATTGCAAGTAGATAAATAGGTACCACTTTGGTGGGAAGGTAACAGAGTTCCATGTGCCTTGATGTTTAGTCATGCTGGCCACATGACCACGAAAACATCTTTGGACAGCGCTGGCTCTTCGGCTTTGAAACGGAGATGAGCACCGCAACCCTAGAGTCGGATTTGACTGGCTTTCGAGCAAGGGAACCTTTACCTTTACCAAGAATCTGGCACCTCTTCTTTATCCACTATATTTTTATAAACTTCTTTGAAAGGAAGTAATAGTTGTTCTTCAAAGATACAGTAAAATTCTGCTGGTAAGCCATCCGGTCCAAGTGCTTTCCCTTTTTTTCAGCATTTCAAAGCTTCTACCACTTCTACCATTGCAGTTGGTTGATTTAAGATTTTCCTTTGCTCTTCTGTAAACATTTTAGATTTATATTTCTTGAAATATTCCTGTATGTAATCTGGGATGGAATCCATTTTTTTTAATATAAAGTTCTTTATAGAAGTCTTCCACAATAAGTTTCATATCCTGCATCTTACTTGTTTCTTCTCTATTTCTATTCTTTAAAGTCTTTATATACGATTTTTCCTTTGCTTTTCATGTTTTATAAGCCAGCCATCCTGTAGGCTTATTTGCATTTTCAAAATAATTTTGCTTTGCAAACATTATCTTTTTCGCTAGTTCTTGTGTGAGTAAACAATTCATTTGATGTTGTAAAAGACTAAGTTTACTTTTCTTATTTCCAGATGTGGGGTCTAGCTTTAACTTATCTTCTTGTACTTTCACGGCATTCTGGAGTCTAGTATACTCCTCTTTCCTTTGTTTATTTACCTTGGCTGATTCTTTAATCATCCATCCCCTCCTTTTAAGGTAAAAGCCTTAAAGACATCCCAAACTGTGTTTATAGATATATCTGATTGTATATTTTCCTCAAAGAAAAGTTTAAACTCCTTCTTCGTGTCTTTTACAAATTTCTCTTTTTTCAAGAGTGTTTACTGTCCATCTGTTCCTGGGGCTGCTGAAGAAATCCAGCACGTTTCTAGACTTGACCAGGAATTATGTCTGGCTGAATAATATGTAAAATCTTGCTTGTGAGAGTTCCTTACTTTCCAGGCATCAACCACCTTTAACTCACCTAATAAGTGATAAAGTATAGATGGAAATTCATTTCCTCCTTTCTTTTTCTTTTTTTGTGTTTGAACATTTGTTTTTCTGTCACCCTTTTCATAAAAAACAGCATTAAAGTCTCCAGTAATACAAATTTCTTGAAAGTATTCTTTTGTGATTAGTTCTTGAAGCGTTTTATAAAAATTTTCCTGATGTTGATTCGGAGCATAGATGTTTACTTTTTACTCTCTTTTTACTCTCTTTGTATTGAAACCATTAAGATTCTCCCATCTTGTGAGGTATATATCAAATACAGTTGAAGATGCTCCTTTACATATATGGCCACACCTCTTTTCTTTTCTTTTTCTTGTCTGATGCAGCAAAGACTTTACCTAGTCCTTTAACTTGAATATATTTTTCATCCATTTTTTTAATACGGGTTTCTTGAAGGGATGTGATATCATAATCCTTTTTTCTTAGGTTTTGTTTCTTTGCTTCCTGTTGTTCTCTTGTATGTTGCCTTGTAGAAACTGGGGTTGTTCTTGTTATTCCATGTCTCCTTGTTGTTCTTTTGGGAATTTCAGATAGTGCCGCCGCTCCATGCATTTCTTCTTCCTCCTCCTCTTCTTCTCCCTCTTCCCTCTTCCTTTTCCTCTTGTTCTGTAGCCAACTCTTCTCTATAAGTTTTCAGGAAGTCTTCTGCTTTAAAAATCGATGTGATCCTATATCTTTTACCCTTGAATGTAAAAGTTAGACCTTCTGGTAGTAGCCATCTGTAACTTACTTTATTGTTTGTCAGAAGTGCTGTGAGTTCCATATATTCTCTCCTTTTCTCTCTGACCCTCCAAGGAATTTCTTTCAACACATTTATTTCATTGTCATTCAGGGTCAGAGGTGAGCTATTCACTTCTCAAAATCTTATCTCTGGCCGAGGACAGACTGGCAATTTGCCCCGGTATCGAGTCGGGGCAAAAAAACCCCGGAGTAAACGATACCGGGTTTTCCCATCCACACAGCGGGGGCCTCTGCCGGAAGAAACGGGATGGAGGCGCGCGGGAGCGTTCAGACTGCCGCACCGGAGGTGCGCTATATTCGCTGTTTCCCCATTATTTCGGCTGTGGGCGTATGTGCGCATAAGCGCATGCGCTCATGCGCATAGCGCATTTTTTTTTTTTTGCCCTGCAACGCCGGCACCGCATTGGGCAGTGGAGCGGAGCACAGCCAATCACAGTGCTGCTGCCTCGTGCCCAATGCGGCTTCCGCCCGGCTTTTCGCCTGCGCGTTCAGACTCCCCGGAAGCGGAGAAACGCGCGACGAACGCAGGCTTTTGGATTTGCGAAGGCTTTTATCAGGTGTTTTTTTAATCCGGCACTGAAGCGCGAGGGCTCCGGTAAGCTCCGGGTGGGGGACGCCAGGCAGATGTGCCTGTGTGAACATTCCATTTAATCCGATATTGAGTCGCTGTCAGCCCGGGTCCCATCCCGGGGCAAATTGCCAGTCTGTACTCGGCCTCTGACAGCCCTTTTGTGGAATCTCACATGAACCTCTCTTGGCAGTTTATATTTTCTTGCATACGAGGAATTCATCCTAAAAGCAACATCAATTTCTCGAATGATCATCTCTTCATCTTCCATATTCATGTGTTTAGCTAAGATATTGGCCATTTTTTTTGTTAAGTCTTCATTCTGCTCTTCTGGTATGTTTTGAAATCTCAGGACAAAGGCAACTCTCTCAACTTGCAATCTCATCACATCCTGTTCTAGCATGGATTGTCTAGCATCTGTATCTTGCATTCTATTTAAAATCTCCTTTGCCTTATTTTCCATTTTTTCTGTTGTAATATTCAAGCTGGCAATCTTTTGGGTGTTCTCTGTTACTTGCTTCTGTAATATTTCCATGCTGGCAGTAAATATCTCCATTATTTCTTTCAAGGCATCTTTGATAGGATTTACAATGATAGCAATTGAACTTTTGATAGTATTTTGGACAAGGGCTTGCATTTCTGCATTGGCAGAGGCTACCAGAGTTGATGTAACTGATTTTGGTGCACCAGGTGAGGTACCATGCATCCTCACTTGTTTTACTTGGCCTATTTGTCCTGCTTTCTCCATCATAATGTGAAAAAGATGAAGAAGACCAACCAAGAAAAAAAAATATCTGTCTGACTGCCAAAATTTTATTTTAAATATTGTCCTTCTTGTTTTTCTTTTCTCTCCAGGGTGTTGTTTTGGAACACTGTGTTTATGTAGCTTATGCGAATTGACCACAAAAATGTGTCTCAAGGTCAAATAGTTAAGATGTGCCTTCTCTTCTGAAAACAAAATATAGTCCCTTTAACAGCTGATAGGCAGTCACCCTACAGTGGAGGGTGCCAAAAAGAGAGCCAGTAAAGACAATGGCTTCTAGCAACAGAAAGTCTGCACCACAGCTCAATACAAGCCCCTTTTAAATGCAACAAGAGCCAAGTAACAGTCCCGATACAGTCAGAAAAAAGCTCTCCCAATATTACTGTTAAGACCCATAAAAAAAGATTTATACAGAGCGTCCCGATGGTCCAAACTCTACCCCAAATAGGGGAACAATTGAGAACATTGCAAAGGGTCTTTAAGAGTGAAAATATCAACCTGTCAACATTTGTACTGTGTAGAATAGTCAGACTGAGTTTACCTTAATGTTGCCCAGTTTGAAAATGAAAGTAAGATCTAAAGTCTTGTCTCCTTTCGCTAGCTGCTTAAATTGGGGGGGGGAAACCTCCTTCCTCGACTCTTCAGAGTGACTTTATTGCTTTATAGAGTGCAATAGAAGTAATTAGTCCCAAATCCTTTTACTGCCAAGCATAAAAAGTGTTACTCACATTGATCCTATGCAGCTTCTTAGCTAGGTTTCTAACTCCACCCCCCCAGTCTTGGGAAGTGACAGCTAATGTCCATAGCTATGGACTCCTTTTCTGGTTCCGCATTGGAGATGATCTGAGGGACTCACACCCGTGTGCAGCTGCTGCACGGGGGTCCCGATCAAGCCTCTTGCTCCTACCCCCACTTTCCTGAGGGGGTAGGGGATCTCCATACGATTAGAGACCCTTTAGGAACCGAAAGTGGTAGAAGTGCTGAAAAGGACGTTCTCTCTCGCCACACTGCAGCCCTCTCAACACAATTTTATTTTTGAGGGATTTAACCCCCCCTTATCTATTTTTATTTTTGTTTTGAGATTTTTCTGGAAACCTTAGGAGTGCCCCAAGTGTGCAAAAAAAAAAAAAAATCTGTTGAGCCTCTGTGTGGCCCCAGTCCACAGATTTGGCTATCCTCAGAGGAGGGTCACATGTGGCTAATAGTATATAGATTATTTCCATCCCACAATTTTGGGATGGAAATGGGCACAATTCTATATTTCCTATCCTTTATTTCCAGTTTCTGGTTTATCTGCCTGAGTTAATAAGTAATGGGCAGTGGCTATAGTACTGGGTTTGGACAGGTGAACCTGGATTCAAGTTAAATCTAATTGAACACTTAGTCATGAATGTAAGTGGATGACTCTGGGGAAGTCATAATTTCTCACTTCTTTCACACGTCAGTGATGACCAGTCAGTGAAGCTCTTCCCTAAATACATATGTACATGTGTTTGAATAATCCATAAGTTTCTTTCCAGGTTTCCTTGACTGTGCTGGTTTCAAGTCTTCTTGTTTTGCTTGTTTCTATGCAGGAGCAAGGCAAGATCGGTGTGGTCTTCAACATTGGCACTGTAGATATCTCCATCAAAGAGGAGAGCACCCCTGTGAATGATGGCAAATACCATGTTGTGCGCTTTACACGAAATGGTGGCAATGCAACACTTCAGGTGGACGGCTGGCCGGTGAATGAACATTATCCTTCAGGTAAATGTCTGAATGGGAAATCTTCCTTTCTTAAACCAGCTGCTAACCTTACCCTTTAAAAATAGGAACTATTTTAGTGAATCGGTGAACAGTGGACAAACATTCACAGTTCCATCTGCAGGAATGAAGAGCAGAACTGACTCTGATTCAATGTAAGGAAGCTGAACTCATGTTCCCTGTGTTGGCAAACAAGGTATTATGCTCAGTGCCTCTTGTTCAGGAAGAGGCATGGTGTGCAAAAGAGATGTATGTTGTTTGTAAGCAACCACACCGATCATGTTCGGAAACCTCTGGGTATAATCTGATTCTGCAGAGAGTGAACAGACTGCAACCCACAATTGGCACACTTTGGAGTAGTCCTGTCATTTTTCATGGAAGGTGAGGGATAATCCTCTGAAGTACATTGTTGTGGAGTACAGTTGAAATGATTCAACAGCCTTTAGAATTGTATGGCTTTCATAATTGAAAATGGGTTGAGACACAGAGAGGGAAGGAAGGAGGGGCTGCAACCCTCATGGTATAAAGCTCACAGGATCATGGCTATTCTGGATGATGAGTAACTGGTTGTTCTTTTTCTTTCTCCTAGGGAAAGCTACCTGTTAGGGAATCACAATTACTTGCTTATTTGACTTAGAGTATTTATTTCCTGCTTTGCTCTCCGGAAGGACCCAAAGCAGCTTACAGCAGTATAAAAATACAATCAAATACAATTTAAATAAAACAAAACATAACAAAGTGTATCTTGGGCCAGTTCTGTATCTAATGGGTTGGCTCGTTTAAGTTGACAGGACATGAGTCAATGGGCTAAGAACAAACAGCTGTTTGTGTCTTGCCCTTTGGCTACATCCAAGGGTTAAGTTCTCCATTCATACTCACACTTTATTCCTGGAGACAGAAGAAGCACAGGCCAAATGTTACAGACTGCAGCAGTGTTCTTCCCCAGCTTCCCTCCCTTCTCATAACTGTACTCTTTGTTGGGAATTTGTATATTCCTAACTTCAATGGAAAAAGATCCATTTAAATTTAACAAAGCCCTAGTCCTTCAAAGCCTGCAGACTTCCTCCATCCCAGGCCAAGCTCTTGCAAGGCCCTCTGTCTCTCCCTCCTTCTCATAAACCAAGCCATATACTGCACAGGAAAGGCACTTCCAGGCTAAGTTGGTGCAGAACAACAGTACACAGGGCACTCAGCAAGTGGGGTGAGGAAAGGAAGATTGAGAAAGAAGAGGCAGGAGCTGTATTCATACATTGTGTCCTGCTTTTAAAAATATGTATCTCAAAGCAGCACACATTAATCATGAGTCAGAGGTTACAAACTACAAAGAAAAGGCATACAAGGGAAGTTGAGTGGAGGAAGCAGATACAGAAGGGAGTTGTGCCTGACAATGTTAGAATGAAACCAGACATTATAGCAGCCGGGCTGCTAGTGTTCTACTGGGATAGTGTGGGCAGCCTCCCAGTGGTATTTGGATCTGTGGCTCAGGATAAATGGCCAAGGTGCCCTTCCCCTCCTTTCTGCAGTCACTGAACATTTTCTGCCTATGCACTAAGAGTCTGTATTATTAAGTTTCGTCTCCAGTCAACTGGTTGGTTAACCAATTGAACTAGCAGAGCTGACTGGTTAAACAAAACAGTTTAAGGGACTGACACTGCTAACGGGAGAACTAGTGAAATCACAAACAATAAATAGATCTTCTGTTTTTATTAATAACTATACCCTTTTGTCTCCCTTCATAATTTGTGTTCATGGTTGAAAACCAAAGGAATAGGAAATACAATGAAGAGTAGGTTGAAATAAGTGGTCTTAGAAAGGAGTAACTTTGCTTAGGATGGCACTGTAAAACTTCAGTGTGTATTATGCAGTTTCTGGCAGTGTAGCAGTGCATTCCTATATCCTTCTAAGCCCATTCAGTGGATTTAGAAGGGTATAACTCTGCTTAGGATAACACTATAGGATTAATTCATGATCCACTAAATGTCGTTATGGTATTTGGAAGAAGTGTATAAAAGTTGTTGTGTCGTATTTCCTCTGTAAGTCTAACAGAGTAGTTTGGTAGCAGGTTTTTTACAAAGCCACGCTCTTGGTTGACCCTCCAAAGTTGCACTGCAACCATTGAAGTCAATGGTCTTCAGTAGCTGTAACTCTGCTGAGGACTGCATGGTTGGTCAGCCTAAATGGTTTGGTTTGTCCCAAGGTACAATGGTTGTTGCAAACACAATGTACACGGAATCAGTGTGGAACAAGATCCTCAAAAAGAACCCTATTGAGTAATGTACTTTTCAACCATCAAAGATTTGGCAAGCTGGATTTTTATAATTTGTAAAGAGGTGGCGGCCGTGAAGTCCATTTCACATTGGGCCACTACTAAGGATATAATTCAACAACTATCCCATCAAATATTGCATAGACAAGCAATTTGGATTATTTAAATTGGAACACTGGGGTCCACTGTATCAGTTTCTGAATTTTGTAAATAATAATGTGCAGTTAAAGAGCCTGAAGTTCTTTCAAGAGCTGTTTGGGGATATCCTCAAAGCATTTCTTTATTAGATATTAACTAGGGATGCCAGCCTCCAGGTGGGACCTGGGGTTGCCCCAGAATTATAGCTCATCATTGGGTCAATATCCCTGGAGAAAATGGATGCTTTGGAGGGTGGACTCTATGGCATTGTACCCCACTGAGGACCCTGTCCTTCCCAGGCTCCATCCTCAGATTACCAGACATTTCTCAACCTGGATCTGGCAACCTCAGTCTAAGACCCTGGAGACCTGCTGTCAGTCTTGAGTATACAATACTGATCCTGATGAAACAATAGTCTGTTTTAGTATAAGACAGCTTCATGTGTTCATGTGTAGTATACAGCCTATGGATCACATTCAGACATCACAGACCAACCACAGATTGTTTATGAGCAGCATGTAGCAACATACCTGCACTTTCATGGTATAGTTGAAGACTTCGTAGTTTGTTGTTGTTTTAAAATACCCAACCCACATGCCCTGTGATTTCTTGTGACTCTTGGATTTAAACTGGGATTAAACCATGGTTTGCCTGGTTGCTGAGCATGTAGTTTGTTTCTGATGTCCAAATCCAGAAACTTGGCCTTTTAAATGTACCACCACTTTAGATTTCAGCTTGTCATTCCCATAACAGCCATTCCTTTGACTCCGTGAAGGTAAATGTTGGAGAAGTTGTTGGAAGAGAAAATCATGGGATGTGCCTGATATGTAAGTTAAAGTAGGTTTTTCTCATTCTTTCCTCCTTCGGAACTTGTGAGGAGGATGACTGTGAAAGGATAGAAAGGGAATATAGGAACTGTAGTGGAGATGAGTGTACATGAGAAGAAAAAATAGTAGTCTTACTTTTCTGAGGGCCTGAACATTCTCCAAATGAGACTTGTCTGGATAATTACCTAGATAAGAATATCATACATACTAGTACCATGCAGGAGAGGCTGATAAAGATGGATCACCTTTTAAAGCATGGATAATTTAAAACTGCAGGTCTCTAATTTATGGTGCTGGCAGTTTGGAGACCATTTCTTACTATAAACGGACTGATGTGTTCTTCCATGGCTCAGAGTTGAAATACTTTTGGATTCACTTTTCCCCCAACCATTCTCCCACAAGCTCATTCTAAAGTAATATAAAGTTGGGAAGAAGATAAATGGCACAGAGAATAATTTAGTGAAGAAATATAGGAGAAATATGCCTTTTAAAGTTCCATCAGGCATTTCTAGAATTTCAAAGAGGCGAGCTCTTTTGCATGGGGTTTTCCCTCTAGATAATCGTTGCTGTTTGTTTCAGTAAAAGAGCTAGTTGGAAGGAAAAATTATTTCTGTGTGAAACTTTCCCCCAGTTGCCGGTGTATTTATGATATATATAAACTCTGGTTTTTAAGAGCTTGCTCAGATACTGTCTCATCTCCTCCACTCTGTCCCTCCATAATCTTTAGTATCAAAAACGGGACTGACCTCCTGGATTAAGAAGTTTTGTTCCCAGAACTGTAGGGAAGACCTATCAATCTGTAGTGAAGCCCTTGAAGCCCTATCAGTCAGTATTTTAATTTTCTTTTAAAAATTGCCTTTAAACAAAAGAAAACCCTCTTAATACAAGCCTGTTTGGATGGAACTGCTATTTACCAATGTCACTTGTAAGCAAGGACAATTTCTCAACAGCTCTGCCACCCAGATTATGTGGGCGGATGATTAGCTGGCAGGGAAAAGCAGAGTTGATGGTTGTTTGGCTGTCTGTCTGTCTGAGGGGGGCATAGATAGGTGAGGGGGTTGACGCTTTTTTTTTTCTTTAGAAGTTGTTGCCAACCATGCTAGTCCAAAAAAAAAAAAAATCAGAAAAACATAGAATGCAATCCACACAATGCCCTTTATCAGGACTAACCAATTCACACATAACAGTGTATGAGCTTTCCAGCTCTCCAGAATTCTTTTTCAGGCTGGATGCTTAAAAAAAATAGGGAAAGGAAAATGCTTCAGGGCCAGCACAGCCAGGGAAAAAAAAGAAGAGGAAGGGGCCAGCAGGGAAAACCTAACCAGCCATGGTAATCAGGAGAGGGCTGTGGGAGAGAACAAGGAGGTTTGACCGCTCCCTCTCCAGCATGGAGGCAAGATAAAACAGCTGAGTGTCCATAGGTGTCCAGAAACTAGATTTATAGTGTCTGGTACCATATTGACTGGACAGAGGACAGACAAACATAAACTAGGACTATCTTTCCTATATAATAATCCTGTTTTGGGGTGGCAAGGTTCCATGCTCTCCCTCAACCATTGGCCCGTCAGCTGCCACTCAAGAGAACTTGCTTGCCATTGGACAGGTGTTGGGTCTGCTCCTCTTCCCCTCCCACTCCCCCTTCAGCCCTGTCAAAATTACTGGCAAACGGCTTTCTCTCTTGACGAAGACGCTTTTCCTGTGCAGAACTAATTTTTTCCCTCAGTGGCTGTTGGTAGGTGTCACGAAATGGCAGTTATCTGTGTTTGTAAGATGGCTGTGGTTCTTTGTTTAAAATGTTCCCCAATAAGGTTTAATTGAGCTGCAGTTCCAGAGAGGGGCCTGCAGTGGTATCACTCACTGGGTTGAATGGGGCTTTCTCATCTGCTGGCCTACGGTTCCCAGCTGCCCCAAGGCCAAAAAGTGTGGGAAAACAGGGACTGTCCCAAGGAAGTCTTCGTCCCTGGGAGCAGCAGAAATTCAGCCACTCCACAGTCGGCTGGACTGGGGAATGAATGGAAGTTTCCCTGCTCTCTTTGGCAGGAGAGAGAGGCTGAAGTACAGGAGAGCCCACAACCTCCAGAGGTAGAGAGTACTGTGTGTAGGGAAAGAGGATTGCGTTTAACCCCTATTGATCTATGCCCTGTTTTTTCATAGTGTGTGCTTACTCCTACAGTGTGTGTGTGCTCCGTAACTGTGTAAACAGTTAAATAAATTCTTTAATTTGGGCTATTAATCTGCGTTGTGCTCTGACCACATAATCTCCCCCGTTCTGCACAATACCAAAGGGAGGGGGTAGCCTGGGGAAGCAAGGAAAGGGTTGCCAGCTTTCCAGGGATCCCCAAAAGATTGGGGATTCCATCTCCAAATAGGGAGATGCGGCCACAGGGGTCTCACTGTCCCTCTAAAAAGGCAGTGACAATTCCATGAGTGGTGGCAGCGAACTTAAGGCGTGAGATACACACACAGAACGAGGGTGGGAGGCAAACAGCCAAGTTGTAAACTGGAGCCCATTTCACTAGAGTAGGCAACCAGGCTTGGTTCAGACAAAGGAAGGAAACTCTTCATAGACCTTTGAGAGGAACTCATTGGGGCCACTCCTGACTAGGGTTACCAGCTCCAGGTAGGGAGATTCCTGGAGATTTACTGGTAGTGTCTATGGAAGCCAGGGTTTGGGGAGGGAAGAGGCCTCAGCTGAACAGAATGCCATAAAGCCCACCTTCCAAAGCAGTTATTTTCTCCGGGGGGAAGAGATCTGTTGTCTGGAGTTCAACTGTGATACCTGGTGTTCTTCAGGCTCCACCTGGAGGTTGGCTACCCTAGGCATAGCAGTCAGTGCTTCAGAGCAGGGTCTGATAGATTCAGGTCCTTGCTGTAGAAGCTGAGTGGGTGGTTTTGGACCAGACATAGACTTTCAGCCTAACATATCTCACAGGGTTGTTGTGCAAGTCAAAAGGGGGAGAGGAGAATGATGTAAGCTGCTTTGGTCCCCATTGCAGAGAAAGTCAACTTTTCCTCCTGGGAAACCATTGTTGCCAATCTCCAGGTGAGGGTTGGAGATAACTCAGAATTACAACTGTTCTCCAGATGGCAGAGATCAGTTCCCCCAGAGAAAATGGTGGACTCTGTGGCAGTCAGGGCTTCAGAAAACGGAAAATGGTGGACTCTGCAGCAGCCAGGGCTTCAGAGCACGGAAGAGGCTGCAAGTGTGTGTGCGGGGGAAATGGAAAGCTGAAGAGAGAGGGGGAAATAAAGGTAGACTGATGATTGGCTGGGAAGGAGATACGGCTGCCAACCCCAGATGGGAAATTCCTGGAGATTTGAAGGATGGAATCTGGAGAGGGTGAGGTCTGAGGAGGGCTGGGACCTCAGACAGGTACAATGCCAGAGCCTCCACCCTCCCAACCAGCCATTCCCTTCTGGGGAACCACTGCTGCCAATCTCAGGAGAGGGGTGGAAATCACTCAGAATTACAACTGATCTCCAGGGGAGAGGGGGGAGGAGATGCAAAGCTGAAATCAGAGGGGCAGATAATGGCAGGTCGATGTGTGGCTGGAAAGGAGATAGGGTTGCCAACTCCAGGTTGGGAAATTCATGCAGATTTGAGGAGTGGCGCCTAGAAAGGGTGAGGTTTGAGGAGGAGTGGGACCTCAGACAGGTACAATACCATAGACTCCCCCTCCAAACCATCAATTTCTTTATGGATAACAGTTGTTGCCAATCTCCAGGTGAGGGCTGGAGATCACTGAAAATTACAATGGCTCTTCAGGTAGCAGAGATCAGTTCCTCTGGAGAAAATGGTGGACTGTCATTATACCCTGCTGAGGTCACCACAGCACACTGACGCTGTCCAAGGCCTTCGCACTCTCTCAGAGCCTCTTTCTAGAGCTCATTGTATTTATTTCCACAACGGGCCTTATTCCTAGTCCTGTATAAAGCAGAATTAATAGCCACCATACCAAACCCAAAGGGTTGGTAATCTCCAAGAGGGGCCCAGCGTTCTCCTTGGGACTACAACTGATCTCCACATTATAGAGACCAGTTCCCCTAAAGGAAATGGCAGCTTTGGGTGATGGATTTCACAGCATCACATCCCCTGCTGAAATCCCTCCTGCAAATTCCACCTTCCCCATGAACTGCCCCCAAATTAGAAAGTCAGAATTGGCAACCCTTAACATGGCTCCAGGCTTTCAGGCCTTGGAGTATCCTGCCTTTCTCATGTTTCTTGTCTACCTCATGTTCATCTGTCATGAAGATTGCAGCACAGAGAGAGGCTGAGGACAAAGAATAAGTATGTGCTCATTCTTTTTGCACCCACCATGTCCCATTTTAGCAACAAGAACACACTCCTTAGGATTGGTCATAGAGCAAGTTTTGCTGGCTCCTCAGATCCAAGTTTTACAATGGCAGCAGCCTTGTCAAGCAAGGCTCTTCACACCAAGTCTGAACAATTACCAGAAGCAATGGAAAATTACCTTGTTTTGGCTGGTTTTCAATGGTTAGAATTTGGCAGACTTGTGGAATTGTAATTGAATGCAATATATAGTGGGGGTCATTGGATATTTTTACTTCATTATGTTTAGCTTCTTATTTTAATATGCTGCTAACCGTCTTAAGCCCTTAGGATGTGGCAGAAGAGAAATCTGTATCTCTGAACCTAGTCTGGTACTAACAGTTCCCTTCTCTTTGAGTCTGAGGTCTCCCCCCCCCCCAAAGTCTAAAGAGTCTCTTATATAATACTGGAAAGGTGTTCTATAACAACGAAGCCAGAGGAATGTGGAGTGGAGTGGGACAGAGAGAAACAGAAATGATCATGCTGTGAATCTGTACAGAATAGTCAGTACTGAATCAAGCACACTAATCTATGTACAGGGTTCTTCTGGAGGATGGATGGGGAGCATATGTGTTCAATGTATTCAGGATAAAATTGGCAATCTATTCCAGAATCAACCCTTTGAGCACATATTTAGAGCCCTAAAGATATGAACTCCAAAGTCTAGGTACCAAATACCACACTAAAAGCTACTGGAAATTTAATATTTATGAACCATTACCAACAATCTGTAGCTTACTTCCCTTTTATAGGACCATGCATTAATATTCCCAAAGAGCTAATAGCCTCCAATAGATGCTCAGTATTCTTTGGAAAGTATTATAATTTACAGCAGGCATGTTCTCCACACCATCTTTGTATAGGCTTCATCCTTCTATGAACAGCCCATTTATTTCATTGTAGCCTTCCCAAGGGACCGACTGTGAATTACCATATGTGTTAAAACCTTGAGTTACCTCCAATTATGCAATTTTCTGCTTCTCCACATATTATGGGTTTCTATTAGAGACTATAGTGAAATCCAGTGAGGATGTAATTCACAGCTGAATCTTGGTCTTAGACTGAAACACGATACATGGGAAATATGAACAATCCAACAGAGGTTCTCACCCCCATTTCCCCTCCTGTAGTGTCTGTACAGGCACCAAACACTGTGGAATTTAGTCCCACATAGTGCACTTCATCGGCCTTGACATATCACTGTAGAAGCAAACATATAACAATAATCCTTTCAGAACTGTGTGCTGAAAACATTTTTTTTTTAATATTTTGGGAGTGGAGTTGGTACACCTGGAGGCTAGTTTTGAAGAGGTTCCACTCTTTGTGTGTGTGTCTATGAGGCAGACAGGTGCTGCTGTGTTCCTCTGAAGAACAGATTAAAATAAAATAGACACTGCTGCACAATTAGCTACTTGTTTGGTTTCTCTGTGCACAGACGCCTTACATGATATTAAAAAAAATTATTTCCAGCATGCAAAAGGCCAGCTTCGAAGGGATTCCTCATTTGTGCTCCTCTGTAACATGGTAGGGGCGGGGGGAGAAGTGCCTTCAAAACTAGCCCTGTGTCAGCATACTGGAGATTTACTCTGAATGGATTTTATTCCCCCCCCTTTGGGACAACAGCAAGGGGTGTTCCCTCTTCACTCCCTTGGTTCTGCTCTTAAAGTACCAGTAAAATCAGTGGAAGGACATTGAAACATCCCCAGGGAGATTCTTCTGTCCCCTTCTGTTGCCATTTTCTGCCAGCGGGTAAAGACTTTTTTGTTTCATTTGGCATTCCCTCAGTGATCCTTCTTTTCTGACCAATGTTTTTTTATGCCTTTCTGTGTTTTTGTTTCAATGATGTGGGGGTTTGGGGGGTGGGCTTTAATGTGGTAGAAGTCCCCCCCATGAGACAGACACATCAAACTTGCAGGAGATCTCCAGATGACTCTCCTCTACCTGCCCTCCAAGTTTGGTGAAGATTGGATTTACGGAGTCCAAGTTACATCCCCCCCAAGAAAGTGATTTCTGCCCTCAAGAAAGTGATTCCTTGGGAAATGACAGGTGCAGATTCAAGAGCCTCAGCAGTGTATAGAACAGACCCTGTGTAAGCTAGAGGCATCAAATGCACAGGGGACCTCCAAGTTATATGCAGATTAGACTTAGAGTGTCCAAGTTATAGCCCCCAAAGAAGATGCTCCCAGGAAAGTGCTTTGGGGAAAATGTCAGACCAAGTTAAAAGTGCATGGAATGGACCCTCTGCAGGCTACGCACACCAGGGAACCTCACCCTTGTGCCCACTCCTCTACAATCCCTCCAAGATGAGGGCACATTACATTTCTGGGGTCCCAGTTATGAACCCTGAAGAAAGGTCTCCCCAGAGCTTTCTCTGGAAAAGACAGCTGAAGTTAAACGGGTCTATGGATCAGCTCAGGAACCGGCCAGTGACATCAAACTCACAGGGAAATTTCACCTGGGCGGTCCCCCCCCCAGCTAGACACTGGAAGCAAGGCAAGAATCCCCCCCTTCACTCCCCCAAGTCTCCAAAGGGAGGTTCTAAAGGACAGAAAGGCAGACATCCCTAGAATTTTGACGGGCTCCCCAAATTAACCCCATAGCAGCTTGGCAGGCACCCTAACCACACAACACAACCAAAGGAAGCATGCCCACAACTCTCACAGCCCTCCCACCAGGGAAGAAAGACACAGGTCTAGAGCATACTCATCAACTGGGGTGAAACACACAGGTCTGGGGCTGAAACACAGAGGTCCAGAGCATACCCATCAACTGGGGTGTATTGTTCTATGCAGCAAAGGAAAGAAAACACATGTTGAGCTGGCAGGACCAACCCCAAGTCTCCAAAGGCAAGTTCTGAAGGACAGAAAGGCCGACATCCCCACCGCAGCTTGGCAGAGACCCCTGGCAAGCACTGGAAGCCATGGAGGCATGCCCACAATTCTCCCAGTCCCCCTCAAGTCCAAACAAATAGATCCTCTGGTCACAGCCCACCCCTAGGTGAAATTTCTGGTTCTTCACTATTTGTGGAACACATTGTACAGATAAGGGATCACCTGTTATGAATTATACAAATGCAATGGAAAGGGGTAGTCAAACAGGGGCTTGCTTCTACAGACAGATGTTTGTTGAGGTAGATGTTTGCTGATGTGGATCTTGTTCCTTGAGGTTGGTGTGTTATATGGTAGATGTTCTTTCATGAGGTAGGTGCTGTGTTATGGAGTAGGTTCTCTCTCTCTCTCTCTCTCTCTCTCTCTCTCTCTCTCTCTCTCTCTCTCTCTCTCTCTCTCTCTCTCTCTTCTGACCTATAGTCCTTGAGTAGAGTTATCAAAGATAACTGGGAATATGAGGAAGAAAGGAAGAATTCAGGCCAGACAGGGCTAGCACGTACACTACAAACACAACTGTTCTTTTGTAAGTTGCCCAAACTCTCATGGCCTGAACTAATGTTGATGTTGTTTTATGACACAGGTGTTGGGTGAGGGAGATTTTCTTTGGATGGTAAAAGTAAAGGGAGCTATACAGGGATTTTCTCTGCTAGGGGATGAAGTACCAGGGAACCAGGTATTGCAGCAGCCAGCAATGTTCTCCATGAGGGAGAAGGGTTGGCTGTCCACAGCAATCATCTTGCTGATGAGGTGGAGGACTTCTTCCCCCTTTGCACCCACTTTCAGTGTCGTGGCACACAGAGGTGTTCACAATCAGGGAATTTCAGTAAGAAAGGGTTAGGTGTGGGGCCAGCCTGCTCCCACCCAGGCACAAGGGGTGTAACTTGCAGTCTGCAGGCTGGATCTCCTAGAGAGGAGGAGGTATGGGGGGCACATAGGGGACAACAGGAGGCCTGAATCTTACTCTGTGAGATCCAGAGAGGGGTGGCTCATCAGGGGGAGGTTGACCTTGAGGAAAGCCAACTTGTCTACTTTGGCTGGGTCCAGTCAGGAGAGGTGGGGGCTGAGGATGTCTCCCAAGTGGCAGAACACCCAATCACTCTGGACACTGGTGGGAGGGCAGGAGACTCATGGCCACACAACAGAGGTCAGGCCAGATGACAGCCTTGCATGACTAGTACTCCAAGGGATTGACATCAGCGGGCTCAGAGGAGTCAGCAAGGCACTCCCTCACCATCACTTCTGTTGAATCCTCCACCATTGCATGCCTGGCATCCTCGCTTCTGCTGACCTCTCAGTTCACCACTGACAACCAGTAGTGGGGCTTCTCCCTGGTTGGGCTCTTTGAGGCAAAGGTGTTGGGCTGTAGCTCTTCCTCCTCCTCCTCCTCCTCCTCCTCCTCCTTGTCTTCTCCCCAGCCTCTTTCACCCACTGTTACCTCTGGCCATGTCTGTTGGCCTGTAGCATCTGCACTTCTTTGCAGGGCTAATGCTTCCATTTTAGAGAGCTCTGCATTTTAGAGAGCAATGCTGCCTTTTATCCAGGGGTCACAGATACAGGCCAGCTTGTACTCCCTTTCCTTGCAGAGGGGATGCATCCTGGTGGTGATGCCCACTTGCAACCTCTATGCCAAGGCCCTGACCCATGGGAGAACTGCCATCCCCTAGGGACCTGGCTGCAATACAGAGGCCAGCACATGGTCCAGCCCTCAAATCAGGGGGATGACTTGCCTCAGTATGGCCAGTATGGATAAAGAGCACATTGGTGGTGTCCTGAATGGGCTTGAGGACATGCACCATTTGGGAGAGGGTCAGCTGGTCATTGGAGCAGATGCTGAGCTCCTCTTCCCCGTGCAGGATGGTCATGGAGCAGACATCCCGCACCGTGCTCCTCTGCTCCACCAACTCGCAATCATGACATAGGTGGACTTCCAGTTGGGTGGGTAAGTCCAGGATGAGCTGGTGTTCAGGCTCATCCCCCTTCCTCTGCCTCTCACGCAGAAGACAGACAGACCCGATGCTGCATGAGAAGTTGGTGAACAGGCATCAGCAGGTCTCAAGCAAAGATGGCATTTCAAAGGTGGCATTGTCCCAGGTGGCCTTGACAGCAATCACCAGCCCCAGAGCATCCTTCACCAGCAGGTGAAGCATGTGTGCTAGGTAGACAATGCTCTTGAGGGGCACAGTCTTCACTGCTGCGAGCACGTTGACACCGGTGTCTGTGACCTTATAGCCACAGACAATGTTGCTTCTGCCCACCCACTCCCTCAGGCAACTCTGTATCACAGCAGTGATGTTTTGCACCTTGTGATCTGCATCCATCCCCTGTGCATGAAGCAGAACCACTTTGTAGCCTGGTGGCAGAACTGTTCCCTCCTAGGGCCTGGACCATGCCTCAGCAGTCTGAACAGAGAGGTCCTCTTGTTGCCACCAGTGAGCAGTGAAGGAGAGGTAGCCATGCCGGTGGCTGCTCCAAGTCTGTCTTGAAGTGGATGGTTCTGCCTTGTGCCCTGGAGAGTGTTCGTCCACTCATGGTCTTCAGCCAGGTGAAGGAGAACCAGGAAGCGAAGTGTTGCAGCAGCCGATGAAAGGCTATGTCCTCCACAAGTGGGAAGGGTTGGCCGTCATCTGCAATCATCTCACTGATGAGGCAAGTGACTGTGGCCTGGGCTTTCCACATAGCCCTTTTGGATGGCACTGTTTGTGTCCCAAGGGGAATGTCCTACCCACTGCACCTCACGTGTGGGGAGCCTTTCATGGAGGGGCCTCTGGCTCCTCCTCTGCTTCTCTGTGTTGAGAGGGAGTGGGCCTCTTCTTCCTCCCTCTGGCCACCACACTTTTGTCTGGTTGCAACTCAGTTAGGTGTACCTAACTGTTAGATGTGTGGAGGATTGAGGAGGACAAGTGTTAGGGTGTTTGTGACCCTCCAGACATGGGTGTGGAACACCTGGTGCTCTGCCACACAGGAGTCACTGGAGAGGGTGTGGAAATGTTTCTAAACTGTGGGCTGGAAACAGGGCCCCAGGATTGGAGAAGGTAGGAGGCACAGCTGCTTTCTGGTGCTGGGTTGGGAAGGGCCATAGAGGGGTGTACTCAAGGCAGGAGATACAGCAGGGAGTTGGGAGGTGGAAGGGGAGAATACTTCTCCCCACCCTCAGAATCACTGCTGTCAGAGACCTCCCCTCCAAAGAGTGTTAGCAACCACTGGTGTTTGGGCAATGCTAACAACTGTTTTGCCTCTTTGGAGAGCCCCAGAAAAAGATCAGGGGAAGGAGATTCCAAGACCCCTGGTGATGCCCTGCTAGGGCCAGGCTCTAGTGGGCTGGCAGGATAGATTTGGTGCCTGGGGACAGGGCCTGTGATATGCAGGGGGTGAAGGACTTCTTCCTCCCATGATGAACACCCTTTGCACTCACTTTCACTCACATGGCACATAGAGGTGATCACAATCACGAGGGGTGGAAGGGTATAAATGTGAGTCCTCAGCTGAGGCACTCAGTGGCTAAGTCCCTCTGCTTGTTGTGAGCAGAGAGACAGGTTGACAGTCCACCTAACACCCAAACCCCACCAGTGGAGAGGTGTTCACAATCAGGAATGAATGAATGTGCTCTGCTTTTAACAAGTTACCTGTCTTTCTGTCTGACTGCCAACAACCAATAGAGGAGAGGGTGCAGAGCTTAGCTGAAGGTATATATGGCCTTCTGATCCTATAGAGCAGAATGGGAACTCTGTTATTGGCAGCCAGCAGAGCAGTGCCTGTTAAGCTTTGGAGGACCCCTATTGGTGTTTCCAAGGCTAGAAAATTCCACGGCCCCCATTACTTTGAAGTTTGGTAAATATTTTGATTGAGTGGAGATGGTCTGCCTGGAAATGTATCCATTCACAAACCACCACAAACTGCTTGAAAGTTCGTGGTGATTGACCTGCCACGAACTTCAGTTTGCGAATCGGCCAAAATTCATCATGAACTTTAGTTCATGAGACAGTTCGTGCACTTCCCTAAAACTGACTGAAGGTCATCCAGTGAATGTCTTTGTGACTGATGGTTTCAGTTTTCCCTAGTCTGCCCTTCTAGCCACTCTACTGGCTCTCATCTGTAGTCTAGATGCAAAGACCTGCCTTTATTTGAACTGTAAATCTTGTAAATGGGAAGACCAATGGTTACTAATTAAATGTGCAAAGAGATAGAACAAGTGTCTTGCTGAGAACTGTCAATCAAGATGGAATTAAAATGAAATCAGTCCAATGGGATGGGAGGACTCTAAAGCTCTGAGGACTGAACTCTGTAGCTCAGAGTACAAAGATGAGAAAATGGGGAAAGCAATTGGGCTCTGAACAAGTACTTTTACAAAGTATCCAATTACATCTCAAACACTTGTACATCAGTGATGTGCATTTGTGGGGGCAGAAAAGAAGGAAGACTAGAGGTCAAATTTAAAGGAAAGCATTAATTTTGAGTTCAAGGCGTGTTAAGTGTTGGAAAACCAAAATGATAGTCCTTATTGTTAAAGATGATGTCCTTGCATTTTCTAGCAGTCTATGACATTCCATCCTTATTAGTGTTTTCTTACTGGTGAGGAAGACCCAGACCAGCATTGCAAAGCAAGAGCTGAGCCCAAACAGGTAGCTAGTTTTCATGAATATGCCCCAGGGGGAAAAAAAACGCTCTCCTTTTCTGCAATATTTTGTGGACTGGCTTTTCCTGTTTTGGAGTCCACTTCCTCAGGAGGATTCCATCCTCCTTTCCCCGCACAGAAACCGTAGGTTAGCTATACTGGCGGCAAAGAAGTCTCTCACTTAGTACAATAGCTCACCTATAGCATTATTTGCCCTCCACAGGAAAAAAAAATCTTCTGATCTTTCAGTACCTTTCCCTTTTACTCCCAGACCCAGTCTCCTATTCTGTTCCTGGGCAGTTCTATTTCTTTTGCCCAAAGAGTTTTTAGCACCTTTACATCCATGTAAAGACCTCAGGGGGCTTCTCCTGCACTGCACCAGGTGGTGAACCCTGTGGTTGTCTCACAGAAATTCATTCATCCTTGCCCCTGGACTGGCATAGCTGCCTCAGTTTGTACAGACCTTGAACACTCTCATCCTCCTGCAAAAGTGAGTGAGTTGGCCCTTCCCTAGGGTTGCCAGGTTCCCTCGTTGCTCCAGTGGGGGGATTTGGGAAGTGTTCTGGAGGTGGGTGGGGATGCCCCCAAGCCCCCAGCCCCAGCCCAGCGTGCCGTGGCCCTACCCCACTCACAAAAAGACCCTTTTTGCAAGCCGAGCATGCAGCCCGTGACTGCCTCTCCCTACCCCTCCTGCTAGATTTAAAGGGTGCTGTTCTTTCTTCACCCCTTACTAGGCCTGGTCTGGTAACCAGCAGAGACCAGGTGGGGAGGGGATATGGGGATGACATGATCTCACTTCCAAGAAACCCGGAAGTGACATCACACTTCTCTGGGAAATTGTAGAGAGGACTTGGGGTTTGTTCCAGGAGGGAAATTTCCAGAAACAATACCACAGAGAACCAGGTGATTCCTGGAGAGATATGATATCATTTCCAGGGTAAACAGGGCAGCCTGTTGATGAAGAAACTGGGCTGATGTTCCATGTCTTGTCACATTGCACTGGCAAGTAGTGAAACCATCAGCTCAGTGCAGCAGAAGTATCATGCCAGAAATCTACAATTCTCTAGCATGCAGAGAAAGCTTTGCACACATATGAATATATATATTTAGATTGTCTAGATAGCAAGTTGAATGTGTGGAACTACTGGTGATGTGCAATCCCAGTCACTCTACTCCCCCACCCCACACTTTCAAAATGATACCTGAGAAAGACCTTTTGAGACCCTAAATGCACATAGACTCTGATTGGTAGATGCTGACAGCAAGACCCTGAATACATACAGTTGTATGTGCAGGTGTTCCTCCACAAATTTGAAGTGTAACTTCCATGTGTACAGTTGGTATGCATGTAAGAGCTTGTTGCAGACATTCAGCTGTGTGTGCTGCATTGGGAGCAGGGCTAATGGGCAAAATTCTACTGTTATATACAGAATACATTATTGTGAATACCTCCGTGGGGCTGTAGACTTCATAGGTATGTAGTTTTAGGCTGCCTCCACATTGCAATTGTAATGTGTAGACTGGCCATGGATTGCCAAAAAGACAAATAAGTAGGTTCTAGATCAAATCAACCCTGAACCCTCCATAGAAGCTAAAATGATTAAATGAGGCCATTGTGTTTGGAGAAAACAAGAGTCACTGGAAAGGACAATAATGCCAGGAAAACTTGAAGGCAGCAGGAAAAGAAGAAGACCCAATGTGAGATGGCTTGACTCAACAAAGGAAGGCATGGCCTTCAGTTTGCAAGACCCAAGCAAAGCTGTCAATGATAGAACATTTTGTAAATCATTAATATATAGAGGCAATGTAAATTAAAAGCCACTTGGTGGAACATAACACACAGAGAGACTGGCCATTGCTTACTTTCTGCTGCCTCTCTTTACTCTGTGCTTCAAAGGTCATCTGGAGTTTTGCATCTTGTACCAATTCCCTCCTCAGGTCTCAGATAGATGGCCAAATGTGATTGGTCATAAGACATGACACTTGTATTTTTTTGTTTTTCACTGGTTTGATATGTACTTAGAAGGCAATAAATCAAGGAAATTGTCATCCCATCTCACCGTGACAGGAGTTGATACTGGAGGTGCTGTAAATCCAGAAGTACTGAGGCCATGGCTTAGTGGCAGAGCATCTGCTTTGCATGTGGAAGGGACCAGATTCAGTCCATGGCATCTCCAGTTAAAAAGGGATCAGGTAGTAGGTGATGCAAAAGGCTCTGGCCTGAGACCATAAATAGTTGCTGCCAGTCAGAGCAGACAGTGCTGACCTTGACAGTCCAAATGGTTTGATTCAGTAAAAGGCAGCTTCATGTATTTAGAAGTTGACTGTGTATGAGGCATGATCCTCAATAATAGCAACATTTTCTTATGAAATCACAGTAGTGCTTGTTTGCATATGAACCCTAAACAGAGATGATAACATCAATAAAAAGCCCCCATGGTTAAAATAATGAGTGTACTTGTGAGATATATGAGGCAGCCAAACCTATGCCCTTCTCTCTCGTGTCTGTCTCCCATTGTCCTTCTGTATGTTTACTTGAGTGAGAATTCCTTCTTTGTGTAAGATTAAAGCGGATGACCTGGTAAGCCTCCTGCAGGTGAGAGTTGTCTTTGGACCAAATCTCAGCTTGCTTTATTATTTGACTGGAGAACGTAGTCCTAGTCACAGGCTTGTGTTCCCACTGAGCTTTTAATAGAGCTAATATAAGTGTTGGAAGCCTCTGGCATGCTTTTGTTACAGATTATAGTAAAACCCATCATATTTTGGATGTTTCACCCTAGGATCCAAAATGACTAAAAACTGAATCCTCGAGTAAAGAAAGAATCCAGCATGGCTCAGAAGAGTTAAAAACAAATCTCTTGTCTTGACACAGAAGGAAGTTACCTGGGGCCCTGGGTTTTTGTGTGTTTTGAGACAAGAATTGTGTATGTGTGTGTGTGTGTGTGTGTCTTTCTCTGCTTCTATCTTTGCTTGGGGAAAAAAGATCTGGGGTTTTGCAAGCAATGGAGTGTACATTAAAATAAGCTTCAAATATGTTTTTTTCCCCATCCATGCAATGCTAGAATGGTACTCCGGGAGGGAAAGGGTAGAAAGAAAGAAAAATGTTTCAGTGATAACAAAGCCAGATGTAATCATTAGAGTTAACTTTCAGATCAGGAGGCAAGTGTGGAAAAGACAGATGTTTGCATTTAAAAGAGGGGGAAAGCTTGTTTAATAGGCATAGAACTGCACTACCTGGCTTTGTCTTATAGACACACATCTCACTCTGGGGAAGAAGATAGTCTTCTATTGGCAGGAAGGTGCTAATGTTGTCATGCAGACGCTTGTGAGAACAACGACAGCACTGTTATTACTAACACTTAGGAGTAAGAATAATATCCAGGCTTAGGTTTCTATCAGCAGAAAAGAACTTTCCCGTCTCCCCCTTGAACTGTAGCCCACTGATCTCCACCAAAATGCTTGTTGTTCTTGTTGGAGAGGGGACCCTAAGAAACATGAGGGGGGTCTACATAGGGAAAGGGGGCAGGTGGAGCATATTTGAATGGAAAGTAGTTATATAAGGTCCCCATTTCAATCGTGGCCATCATGGAGGAAAGAGGAGGTTTAATGCTGGAAATTTTGCCTATCAAAACTTAACCAGGCTGGTATTAGCACCAAAAGGTTTTTAAATATGGTGGGCATTCTTCCTTGGCTTAATAAACCCTTCTGTTCTCTGCACCATCTGAATTGGAAGTAGTTTAACTGCTTGTACAGAAAAAGTCTTTTCTGAAATTCTCCCTGCCTAGGCCAGATGGCCTTAGCTGGTGACACTTCAGTGTGACTTCTGTCATCTGAGCAGATGGCCTGCCAAATGGCCAAGCCTCATATCCATATGCAAGGCACTTTGACACCTTTGCTGGGGCAGAGAGACATTCAGGCGCCTTCCCAAGCATGGGAAAGCTATGCCCAGCACGTTAGCACATCAAAAGCATTCCCTGACATGACATGTGGCACGTAGACCCAGAGATTTGGGCACACCCCTCCACTCGCTCATGATTGGATAATGGTCATATTCGATAGTGACGGAGAAGGGGGTACAATTGCAATGACCCCTATGGGAAAAGTTAGTTCCTCTCTGGAAACAAAGAGTTCTTTTTTGGACTGGTTGCTTGCTTGCCATGGGTTTTTACTATTAGGCAGCCAAGCTGGACTTAGCTGCCCACAACCATGAGGTTCCTTCTTAAGATTCCCTGGTGAGACCTTGGACTATTTGCACACTGAATCATCTGATACCTCTGAAAGTCTGGTAACTATGGAATACCTCTATTGTGTAGTTAATGCTGAACAAGCTATAGATATCATTTGTTTTATTACCTTTTACTAGTCTCATATATGCATGCTTTTGCACTGAATAATGATAATATATGTAATCAATATAATCTGGAATTGTTTCCTCTGTTGCAACTTGTTCTCTAAGACTAAATCTTGTGTCTAAGCCGTTTGCCTAAGGAGGCTACCACTGTGTTAATTAATTGTTTACAGCCCTGATACAGAGCTGGTAAAGTTGTTAAGTCCTATAGACCAGGCAGGAGTTGGGATCTCTGCTCCTGATCTGTGGTGGGGGACCTGTTGTGAGAGATCCTGGTGGCAATGACTACTGGTAACCCTGGAGTGTGTACAGACATTCTCCTGGGGGGGGTTGTTTAAGTGTTACTGAATGCATGGTTTTTAACTCTCATCCCTGGACTGGGGTGAGGGAAGAAAACCATGACACTGCTATACATTTAAAATGCTAGGAAGAGTCTTTCACAGATTTCCCAGCATCAAGTTTAATTTGACAGCTGCTGCAGGGGATGCAGAAACCTCTTGGGATCACTGCTGATCTGAAGGAAAGTCCCTTCTAGACTTTAGATTTTGTGATCATTAAAAGCCACTTTGGTGTAATGGTTAAGAGTGTGAACTCTAATCTGGGAGAACCAGGTTTGATTCCCCACTGCTCCACATGTAGCTGCTCGGTGACCTTGGGCAAGCCAGTTTTCTCAGAGCTGTTCTCTTGTGCTCAGTCAGAGCTCTCTCAGTTCCACCTACTTCACAGGGTATCTGTTGTGGGGAGAGAAAGAGAAGGAGATTGTAAGCCACTCTGAGACTCTGAGTGAAGGGTGGGGTATAAATCCAATCTCTTCCTCCTCCTCCCATCTTCCAAATCATTCAGTGTAAAATTTAATCAAGTTGGACGCATACCACCCAATGGTAGGAAACCATTTTGTGCCAAGTGTCAATTCTAGGAAGCTCACAAATGGGATCAAACTGAGCAATTGAGCCTTATAGGGTCAAGTGCCATTAACTCAAATTTCCTTAAAGAAGCTTCATTTCTTGCCCAGTTCATGCTAAACCTCAGACCTTACTCTTTTATCTCCATCCATTGAATTTTAATCAAAGGAATGTCCATTTCTAATATCAACCTCCCACTTGAATAGGGCCTTGGGGGTGTAGTGAGCGGGTTGTTTGTTGCTTTTCTTCTTGGTTTCCATTTTGGTTTTATTTAGCTTTTTTATCAGCCAGCATTCTCCATTCCCCCCTGTGATTTCCCAAACACGAGATAAATAGCCTTGTATCTTACAAGCTAAATACAATTACTGCTATCAAAACCGGAGCCTTTCTCTCCTTGTAAATGTCTCTTGGAAGCTGATAAGCTGTTCAAGGCAGACCACGGGCTTCTGCTTAATCCTGAGATTAAACGTTACCACCCAGAAGACAGAAAAAGATAATATTTTGGGGGGAAGGGATTGAAGGGAGAGGAAGAAAAAGTGAGATTCTCTCCTAAGATATGAGGAGAGGACATGCACAGGACTCAAGGTTATTTGTAAAGGAATTAGACTAAACGCATAAGAGTTTGTGATTATGATGAGGTCTTTCATCAGATAGTGCTCAGGCTGTTGTAGATACTAAAGATGTGATTTAGCAGGGAGACCTTTGGGACCAAATGAGGGCAGTGGGAAGGAGGTGTGTGAAGTGGCTTTTGGCTGCTTGTTGGGGAATTTAATCCACCAAACAGACAGCAGTTTGTTTGTTTGTTTGTTTGTTTATTTATTTATTTATTTGATTCATATCCTGCCCTTCCACATGGGCTCAGGGTGGCAAACAAGAGGCATAGTGCTAAACATCAAGATTAAAATACCAAGGCAATGCCAAGAATAAATATTAAAACCATAAATAAGATATTGAACTAAAAGAATTAAAACAGCAGCCACATTCTGCTCTATAATACATTCATGTATCATTGCACTCATAATATCCTGTGGGACTGAAATCCCGTGCCGGGGCCAGTAAGCCTCAAGATGACAACGCCAAGATGATAATGATGTTGATGAAGGTGGTGATAGAGGTGGTGGCGGCCCCTACTCAAAGGCCTGGCGGAAGAGCTCCATCTTGCAGGCCCTATGGAACTGCATAAGGCCCTGATCTCTTCTGGGAGCTCATTCCACCAGGTGGGGGCCGCCACCGAAAAGGCCCTGGCCCTAGTCGCAGCATATTTGACTGCCTTGGGGGCTGGGATGGCCAATAAATGTTGCCCCCCTGACCGTAGTGCCCTTGGGGGAACATATGGGGAAAGGTGGTCCCTCAGGCAGTGGAGTCACTCTATGGAGCCTATTGTCATATAGTTCTGAAGCCTGCTCCAGTGGCTCAGCCAGACATATTACTTTTTCAGAAATGACAGTGGTCCAGTTTGTGGGAAACAAGAGAAACTGTACCTGAAAAACTGGGACAACAGGATATAAGGCTGCTGTACATCTGTAGCTATAGTCACAGGCCTTGTAACCAGCGTAATATCTCAGAAACAGGTCCTTTCACTCCAGAATGCTTTTTTTGTCTTGCTTCAGGGAGAGCCTCTTGAGAGAGCTAACTCTCCCACTAATGGCCACCTCTCTGAACATGTACAACACCCACTACAGTTTCCCATGGCAAAAGGCAGGGGCACCAGTTCAGAGGACCAAAGGGAGGAAGAACCTTAATGGTACACATACACAAAGACAATTTATTAAGGCCCAGCATGTTTTCAATGGAAGATTCTTGCTTCTGTTGAACTGAATATTGAGAACAGGTTTTCAATCAGTTTTGCACTGCTTAAGAAGTGCCCCCATTTTCTGATGTTGGGGCTGAGGCAGATATACGAAGCTCTGATCTCATCAGATCTCAGAAGCTAAGCAGGGCTGTCCCTGGTTAGCACTTGGATGGGAGACCACCAAGGAACTCCAGGGTTGCTATGCAGGGGCAGGAAATCTCTGCTCAGCTCTTGCCTTGAAAACCCAGTTAGGTCACTGTAAGTTGGCTGGGTATTGAAGGCACTTTCCACCACCGGCTATATGAAAGGTATAGCAACAATCATAGGATAGGGGGAATTCCAGAATTCTGAAAAAAAATGTTCACATCAGCATACAACAACATAGATTAAAAGGTCATCATTACCTGCACAGGCTGTAAAATGACGTCAAACTGATAAACTTTAAAAAGAGCCTTTTAATTTTGCACCTTACTATGGTTTTAAAGCGATGCATTTATGCATATCAGCACAAATCACAGGGGTTTTAAAAAGCATATTCAAATTGTGCATTAGTGTATACTTTGGGGTTATAGCAATAGGACTGAATAAAGGAGTAGGTTTCTTCCCAAATTTAAAAAAAAGCACCAAGGCAGCAGGACATGAAGGAAACAATTGCTGCCAACAGGTGCAAAGAAATTTGAAGAACAGTGGAAGGTAAAGGGTTTGTCATGGACCACTTCACACCTTTCAAAGTGGCAGTTATCACAATGAAAATTGAGGATCATGAACATTCATCACAGAACTACCTGAAATTATTTCCTAGAAAGATCCACTAGAGACAGTCATAGACTCTATTGTCTGAAATAACTTATAAGACAAGCCAGAGGGAACTTTATACCTCTAGGTCTGCACCCTTGAGACTTCTCCTCTGTCTTTTGTTCTCGGGATGCCATTGGCAAAATATTGAACAATTCCTGCAGGTGTGATAAGAACCCAGCCATTAGTCACTGCTGCTTCTACCTTCTCCTCTACCGATAATTTTATCCTGCTTGTGAGCCCCCATAGGGCATTTGACTTGACACTGGAAGAGACAAAATGCTTGACTGAAGGAGCTTTTGGTCTAACCCAGCACAGCGATTCTGTACCCATTTTGCCCAATATATGTAAAGCTGTCTTCATTTTTCCCAAAAAAACAAAAACAAAAAAACCTTTCAAACCAGTTTATTTATTGGAGCCTCATTTTTCCCTCCAACAGGATCCCAAAGTGGCTTACAAAGATATAATTTAAACAAACCAAAACACAGAGAGTTCAATAAAGTACATCCCAGGCTGTTCTTGATCCCCTGGGCTGGTTCATTTAGAGACAGAGGCAACAAGGTCCACTAGCTTTTGACCTTCAGTTTATGCCCAAAGACTTCTGGCCATGCCCAGGTTTTAATACCTGCAACATAAAGGGAAAATGGAAGCCCAGGTTGAGTGTTATACAGCTGATGGCAGAGAGGTTCTCAAAATTCTCTCTGCTAGAAGAGTCAATGGCCAAACAATATTTGTCTGCAGTGTCTCATTGAACTCTCCTCATCCTTTTTCTAGGAAGTTTGATTAATTAATTAATTAATCTGCTCATAATGCAACCCAGTGATGTCAAGTGACACAACACATCTTTCTCTTATTTCACCTGAAAGTGGATATTTACACTTACTCCCTTTCGGGGACTTAAGTTGAACCTTTAAATGCTTCCTAGCAGCCAGAATTGGAAGCCGATGGCAACACTTCTGACTGTATCTAATAAGGAACCCAGAATAAATTAAAAGGCAGAGTTAATAAAGCAGCACTGGGGATACCCAGTTTAGAAGATGGCACTGTAGCATATGTTGAAAGATCTGCCAAGAGGAGTGATTAAAGCATGACAAGTTGATGAAATGAAGAGCAGATGGTCACTGTGGGTCAGAATGTGTGTATCATAGTTATGAAATCTAAATCAAAACACAAAACATGATCAGATGGCACATGAACATACAATCGCTTCTTTCCAGACCCCAATGAAATTTTCAGTCTGTCAATATCTTGTTCCATGCATGAAAAGATACAGCTATTCTACGTTAAAACATCCTTATTTATGGGCTTATCCTTCTTTTAAATAAGAATAATTGCGTTGTCTAGTCACAGCCAACTCAGTGACTCTTCATGGGGGTTTCAAGGCAAGAGCTGAGAAGAGGTGGCTTGCCGTTGCCTTCATCTGCATAGCAACCCACTTCTTCCTTGTTAGTCTCCCACCCAAGTATTAAGCAGGGCCAACCCTGCTTAGCTTCGGAGATCTGACAAATTTAGGCTAATCTGAGTTATTCAGGCTGTTAGTCTTCTTTTACCAGAAGAACTTGTTATTGTGCATGGTCTTGCTTCTAGCTGTCAAAGGGTTGCAAAGAGTTCAGTAATGTCATTTGTTTTATTTGCAACAAGTTAGGTATAGTGTAGAAAGAGAGAGGGAGAATGAGAATTACTTATAAAAGCCTTCCTGACCCATCTCACTGCTCAATTTCTAGACTATAACCAGGAGTCACAAGGGTAACAGTGAAATGAATTTTCCAACCTGCAGAGAATGATCAGCATCGACACAGAAATTCAACATTAACACTCTTGTGGACGCGTGAAGCTGCCTTGTGCTGAATCAGCCCATTGGTCTGTCAAGATCAGTATTGCTTACTCAGACTGGCAGCAACTGTCCAGGCTCTTGCTTAGAGGTATTTCATATCACCTACTGCCTGATGCTTTTAACTGGAGATACCAGAGATTGAACTTGGGACCTTTTACATGCAAAGCAGATACTCTACCACTGAGCCACAGCCCCTCCTGAAAGGGATGAGGGTTTGGTCATTTTTAATTAATAGATCAAGGCGTTTTGATGAAATGGGCACTCCCTTCTTAGGTGGTTGTGAGGGGGGGAAATATGAATACTGATGAGCTCCTCCTCCATCTGCTACATAACTTGTGATACATGTTGTATGCAGGGACAGCTTGGGTGGTCTTAGTCTCTTTTGAGGTGAAAGGTTCACGTAAATGTTCATGTGTACATTACCACATGATAGGTTATATGGTGGGCTTGTGGGAACTGCTGTTGTCATTCATTTTGTGGTGATAGGTACATACATTCCTGCTATGGCCTTGTGAACAGAATTATTAGTGGTTCACCTGCAGATCATCTTACAACGTAGTTATGCTGCCAGTCCTGAACCTAATTAGATGAGGGGGTCTTATGGCAGATACAGAGAAGCAGCCTATGTAGATCACTGTGAGATGGGGAAATTGTGCATGACAGTTAAGCTCAGAGAACCCCCGGGTTCTAATATTGTTACATTTCTCTGTCAGGTTACTTCTGTTTCAGTTTTCTGGTCTAACGGAATAATAATAACACACTCACACAGAAGCGCACACAACAAACTGTGTGGCCAGAGGGCTTGGCAGTTTGCAAAATAACTTTGTGCTTCCCAGACCCCACTGCCTGCAGAAAGAACAGTGCCAGCTGCAATCCCAGGCCAACTCAGATGACATGAAGTGACAGAAGGAGCTTCAACACACGTGTCGGCATTTCCCTTGCTCAGAAGAAAGGCAGTAGGAAGCCCAAAAGCATTCAGATGCAACAATAAGATTTTGGTTAAAAGAGAGAGGGTCAGTTGTTGAAGGGCCCTCTGTCCAGGATTAATAACTCTACTGAAGGATTTAGGAGCAAAGGAGCGCTGAATCCATCTCCAAGGAACTGTCCGGAGTGGAGCAATAAATAAAAATGCATGGAGTTCTTGAGAACCCGTGGGATGCAGTGATTTATATTCCACTTTTCTTCCTAGTTGGGGACACATTGTTCTCCTTTCCTCCACTTTATCCTCACAATAGCAAGTTCATGAGGTAGGATAGACTGAGAGATCATGACAGGCCCAAGATCACCTGGTGAGCTTCCATGGCAGGAGTTGTCCCAGGTCTCAGTCTGGCACTCTAGCCACTATGCCATGTTGACTCTCAGCTTGTCTAGAAGAGAAGAAGCCTGAGAGTCAAGTCTCTCCTCAGCTCCACTGGGAGGCCTTGGGCTAGTCACCCTCTATTTTAACCTAACCTAGCTCACAAGACAAAAGGAAGAAGGGGAAAACCACATACATTATTCTAAGTGCCTTCAAAGAAAGGTTAGGCATAAATTAGATAGATTGCTCAGTTGCACAGCCACAGTGTTAGTTTTCTGATACATGCCACTTCCTTAACACATTCTCCCTTATAGCAGTCCAAACGTAACTTATGTCTAGGAATAACAAGCTGCTTACTTCTCTGGAGTGCGTGTTGTTGTTTGGTCACAATGTCAGAGCCCTGTCCTGGATGGCCCAGGCTAGCACAAACCTGTCAGATCTCAGAAGCTAAACAGGACTGACCTTGGCTAGTATTTGGATGGGCAATGTCCAAGGAATACCAGGGTCGTGGCACAGAGGCAAGCAATGGGAAACTACCTCAGAAACATCTCTTGCCTCAAAAACAAGTCTAGCTCACCACCTCGTGGTGCCTAACACTAAAGAGCTAGAACTGCTAGCTGCCAGATAATCTTAGGATCTCCTGGCTATACTCCACAAAATTCCATATGATAATTATTCATTATTATGAACGTGTCAGACATTGACATTGTGTATAGTGGCATAAGGAGGGACCAGGGCTCAAATATCATGTCACTGGGCCCGGGAAAAGTTTGTAATTCAAACCCTGCCACACATGGTCCCCTGCCAGTTACTAGAAAATATTGACCTTGATGGACCCAGTGTTCTGACTAACTCCAAGGTGGCTTCATGTTCTTTCCTTGGACTCCACCTGATCCTTACAATAAACTAAAAAACTTTTAATAAGAAATAAACACCTTTAAGTGAGTCTTAATAAAACAGTACTTAGTTTTACTGCAGGTCGACTATAGGAGAATCATTGGTTCAGAAAATTGAAAGGGGGGTAAAAACTAGGAATATCTTTCCAGTATGTTACATTTTAAAAGTTGGTAGATTAAAAAAGAGCAACACCTCTTGTCCTGTATTCTTCATTGGAACCCAGCAAGGTACATAGAACAACTGTCCCTGACCACTGAAACAAAAATCAGAGAAAAGCAAATAAATTTGTGTGAGAAGCTCTTTCATCTCAATTTCAAACATAAGGAAAATGTGTTTTGTTTTAATCTGTCATAAAGATATTTTGCATGATCTTGGTCAGGCAATTTAATTTTTTTGTTTTTCAAGTCCAGTTTGAAGATGGCTATCAAAATGCTTTTCATGATAATGGCCACTGAATGAAAATCACCACTGCAGCATGCATGCTCCAGGGGAGCAATCTTCTTGGGTTTAGTTGCTCACTCATGTCCCCACATTATGGCATATAAACTGCTGACCCAAATGTCTGATGGCCTGTATACATGAAGAACAAACCACAGGGAGCAGCTACCATGCAGAGGCAACTGTATGTTATATTGGCAGATTCCACAGGCTCAAAATAGTAGAGTCCATTCCTACCTTGCTACTTTATTGCTACACTAGAACTTCAAAACTGTGCGCACTCTCCCACACATTCTCTTGCCCTCTTCCTTATTATTATCATGTGCTAGATCAGGTGCTCTCGACAGTTACAGTACTGGTACCTTAAGATGTCGGGGAGGGTCCAATATGACTGTCCGTAAAACAGTGATTTCCAAAATGCGGCTTCTTTTAATGAAGAAAAACACCATTTTGAGCTTAGCCTAAATAAAAGACAGAACAAAGACACTAATTTCTCATACATGTTTCTAGGGATGTGTGGATTTGGGGTGAGGGGGCACAAAACCAGGTTCTGGCTTTGGTGGTTCAGCCATTTACTCCTAGTTTCATTAGCCAATATATTATCCGGTAGAGAAGACTACATAATCCCTGTGATAATTTAGCAATCCTCCCATTCTCTTTAGGGAGGCTCATCTCTGCAAATATTACATCAACATATTTTTTTGTCCTCACTCAGCAACATCCACAAGTCAAGGGTGTTTTGATTTGATTCAGTTTTACTTGTTCAAAAGAAAGTTTGTGTTTGTTAGTCAAAGAGTTCCATTTATTGCAATCAGTAATAAGCATTAAATGAGCACTAACCATTCATTGCTATAGCTTGTGATTGCTGCAGGATACTTCAACTGCATAAGGAATGTTCTTATTCTTGGGCATTTGATAAACTCCATAAACTCTTGGCTGCTGAGATACTTGACTTTTTCAATCTCTTTCCCTCAGTAGACTTTGTTCCTCTGTGTGCCTAATAATTTGGTCTCTGGTTACAATTTCCACTAATTCGCCTGGGTCTGGCATTAAGATAACTGGCCAGTAACTTCCTGTTTCCCCTCTGGATCCCTTTTTAAAAAGTAGTGTAACATTTGCTACCCTTCTGGTGACAAGTTGCATATACTGGTTAGTAAGTCAACAGTTTCACATCTAAATTCCCTAAGAACCATAAGGTGAATGGCATCAGGACTGGAAACTTATTGGTTTTTAATTTCCCCAATAGGTCTAGAACGTCATCTCTCATTACCTCAGTTTGACTCCGTTCTTCCTTTTCTGACAATAGTGGCTGTGGCTGGATACATGCCCCACAATTTCCACAGCTTTTCTGCTGTCTCCCTATCCTCCTTAGCAATTATTTTATTCTTTGGTCATCCAATGGCCCAACTGCCTCTCAAGCTACTGTCCTGTTTCTTCTTTGTTTCCCTTCACCTGTTTTCTTCCTCCTCTCAGTCTCCTCAGTCCCCCTAAATAATTTCTGTTTCTTTCTCTCAAACTGATCATAGCCTTAACTTTGGACAAGATATAGCCATCTGGGCTATTTTAAGACTTCCCCTCCAGCCTCTTTGGAGTGTGAAGGGTTGTGGACAAGTGTTTCACAGGTTCCACAACATTGGGTAAAGAATGGTCTTAATTTAAATCCACCAACAGTCTTTCAACTTCCCCCCAAAATTACCTCTCTAACTTGCCTATGGAAGCTGCACGGGCATATTTTTTGTGCCAAATAACAGGAAAAGAATTTTTTTGCAAAGGAATGGAAGCTGAAAGTGATATAGTTTTTTACAGTCAGGTTTCTTCAAACCAGAAGAAATTTAAGGACAAGTTCAGTTGGGTGACCAGAAGACTAACTTTATCTGACTTTCTTTTCTCACTTCACTTGCCTGTTAATTCTGTCTTCTATTCCTGGTGTCTCTTAGTGCCCATATTATCTTTTTTGTTCCAAAGCCTGTGGGTTGAGGTAGCCTTGGTGTGAAGTTCAACTCTTGACAATAAAAGCACCACAATGAGAGGAATGAAAGTAGAAAGCAAGACCTAAAGGAAATGGTAAGATCAGAAGGAAAGAGGAGGTCAAGGTCATCCTGGACTAGAGGAAATGAGAGGACAGAAAAGAAAGGCAGAACCAGAATAGCAAGTGCTGTAACTTTTTCAGATGCAGTAAGAAAAAGGACAAATACTTGGGAACTGAAGCAAACTTGAATAATGAAAATAGTTTGCTCTTCTGTTCAAGTCCCTTAATTATGGTTCTTCAAGGAGGAAAACTGAAGCACAAGTAGGTTACCTGATAAGTCTGTGGAAAAGTTGGATATGAAAAAGAATGACAAGACTATCTAGCAAATTCTTGTAAAGCCTGCTGTACATATTTGATGCTCCAGTGTATATTTAGGATTTTCCTTTCTAAAGCACGAAGGTGAAGATCAACAGAATAGTTTTAACATAAATTATTCCTCACAGGGAATAGCAAAGCAAACTTCATTATCAGGCCAAATCTGATACAGAGTACATCATTCCAGGGTGCCTTGCAAACTGAAGGGTGGAGTTACAGTCATTTCCCCCCCACTAAATACCACAAAGATTATTGTGAACTATCAGATATCTCTCTGAGTTCCACACATGAGAACAGGAAGCAGCAGCATTCAAGAGCCCTTTCAAGGCTGTGTTCAAGCAGCAACATCTCCAGGGTTGACTATCAGGAATGGATAGGCCTAAGACACAGTGCAAACAAGACAGTTTGACATTGACTGTGCAATAAGATGGTTTCCAGGTCTGCGGCATCATAGTCCCTTCAGCTGCTGCACTCCTAGGGATCCACAAACAGCTGCCAGTGTGGTTCACTTCCCATTTGCCAGTGGTGATCAGGTAGCCAATTAACTGATGTGCTGTTTGGCTTTTCACAATGTATTTGTGTGTTTTTGCAGTAATCCGAAGAATTAGCTAGGAGTAAGCCTCTGATTTCCTCCTGGGAATATTTTGCTCTTTACTCTTCAATGATTTTTAGGGGTGGGGATCAAGAGCCAACTCCCAGCTGATCATCTGGAAGTTGGATTCTTCTGATCTTCCATTCTGGAAGCATTGTTGCCTTTCAGACTTGCCGAGTGGCAGCAAATTTTGGAGGGGGCTTATCAGAAGCCCAGCTGATTTCCTTTCTCTTCTCCCTACTCCAAGCTATCAGCTTGAGCTGTAGAGAAAAGGAGAGAAACTAGCTCTTTCTCCTCTCCAATTTGCAGTGGGGAGCTCAGAATAAGGAGCATTAGTTTTTAGCTCACCCAATGAGGAGAGTGAAATGAGCTCTTTTCTCTCCTTTTTGCAATGGTGAGATTGAAAGCATCTCCTTCCTTCCTTCCTTCCTTCCTTCCTTCCTTCCTTCCCTTCCTTCCTTCCTTCCTTCTTACAACTTTCCTGTGCAGCTATTTTGCTAAGTGACTGAGATCAGAACCTGACTCCCAGCTGATTCCTCAATCAGCTGGGAATGGGCTTCTGACCACGAGGTGGCTGCAAACTTATTTGGCTGCTGTTATTTGGTGGCTGAGTTGCTCAACATATCCCTGATCAGCTCACAGTCTTTATTATGAATATTGAACCAGGTAAGTTCAAGTGCTGAACAACTTCACGTCGACATTTGCAGTATCCTTAACCATTCCTAGCTTCCAAACTGCCCCAACATCCAGGTATGCGAACAAAGATGAAAACAACCGTGATGTAATATTATGTAAATATATTTAGACTGCTGTTTTGCATTGAGTAGTGTTTCTTCAACAAATAATAAAGATGTATGCATACACACAATGGAATTTGCATATGCTCCCGTTTCACATTACAGCTTTTTCTCAGTGGCTTAAATTGGGCGTTGAATTATTCCACTCTAGCAATGCCCATGTGGAGACAGGTCAAGGACATACTGGGTTGTGCGAATCCTCCCACTATAGGTTTTTGTTCAGGATTATTTAGTACATTCTAATTTTAAGAAAAACCAAATTGTTAATAGCCTTCCATCTCGACATTTCTCCTGTGGGAGTTGCAAAATATGTCATATGGCATTAGAGGGTAATCTTGTGGCCTTACCTGGACAAGAACCTGTCAATCTCTCCTTTTCCTCCACCTGTGCAACACCATGTGTAGTATACCTAATTGTATGTGGTTGTCCACAATTTTATGTGGGGAAAACAGTCCGGCCGACCAAAGTGCGCATCTTAGAGCGTATTTCACGCATAAGACATAATATCTTAGAGGCTGCACTAACTGAGCACTTTGTCTCTAACAATCATAAATATGATGAGTTTTGCTACACAGTTTTGTTTGTAGCCAACAAAACGAGGGACGCTCACAAGATACTTTTTCAGGAACAGGCTAAGTGGATATTATGCTTAAATTCACTCTCTCCTCATGGATTAAACTCTGAGTTAGATTTAGGACCGGCCACACGAGCAGGATAATCCGCAGGGGACGGGAGGCTTTTAGCGGTGGAGCAAAAAGAAGCGCAGTAGCAGGATCTCACGTCCCCCCATGGCTCCGTCTTCAGGCCTCCGGCAGCCGATCAGACCGGTGAGGCAATGCAGCAGGACCGGTGAAGCAACGCAGCAGGACCACGTTTGTTGCCATGTGTCCAACGCCGATGGCTGCTGGAAGCGACGGGCTACCAGCGCATCTCTGATTAGATGCCCACCGGTGCCGCGCATTTAACAGAAGATAGGACTTGTTAGCAGATAGTTTTAAACTCCGCTTTTTCCGCAGGAAGCTGCGGGTTGGCCACGGGAGTGCTACGCCTCCCAGATGTGCTGGTGTGATTGCGCCCGAAAACTCCGCAGGGCTACCATGCCTTTGGCGGGGCAAATGCTCCATGTGACCGGGGCCTTAAGTTGTTTCTTATAAGACATTTATTTCCTCTGTGTGTACACAGGTTATTTTTACAGGTAGTAGTTAGGTTGGATATTTCATTTTCACTCAGTTGTTTCCTATCAACATGATCTCCTTGGAATATATAAGATTTGTGATTTGTGAACAATGATTGCATGATTTATATTAGGGCAAGTCTGGGCAGCATAAACTTTCTCTTTAAATGTGTGATCTCTGTTTTGCCATCTGTTAGTAATTAAGATAGTGTTTTTATGTAAAGGGAGGAGTTTGTTAGGATATTATGAGCATGGAAAGAATCTGTTTCAGTGGAGTGGGAAGAATGTTGAGTGTTAATTCACAGATTAGAATCGTGTAAGTATTTTTAGCTTTGTGGCAGGCATCATGGAGTTTGCATGCATGTATTAATGACAACATAAGATGGTCATTTGATTGTATTGTTTTTCCTCTCATTTCAGTGACGTGTAAATTAATGTTACCTATGCAGCACACTGAGAAAATGTTGTCATGTGAAACGGGAGTATATGCAGATTCTGTTGTGTATATGCATACATCTTTATTCTACTCACTGCAAAACAGCAGTCTAAATATATTTACATAATACTACATCACGGTCGTTTTCATCTTTGTTCGCATCCTTCCCGTGATCTTTCTGTTGTTTCTACCAACATCCAGGTATAGCTACTCATGTACCAACCAACAGTGATATATACATACCCCTTGTTTGACTTGATGAGAGCATCATGGTGAAAACAGATAATACTGACCAAATGCACATAAATGCCCAAGATGATTTTAAGAATATTTACTAGTTCTAAACCCATAGCTCTGTAACAATGTCATGGTTTCCATACAGAAGCAGAGCTCTAACCTGACAGAGGCTGGTGGTGCACTGCCTCACCTGTGTTATTGATTAGCCCCATCTAAAACCTCCCTTTTCCACTGAATATGTAGTATATGGAACCTGCCTCTTTAAGATACAGGCTTAGGTCCTAAGTGGAACTCCCTCTTGTCACATGAATGGGTGTGTCTTCTGGGATATACTAGCTGGAACTGGGTTGTTGGGAGTCAGGACTCCAGCCCTTGGTAAGTCTACATTCTTTCCTGTCTTGCTGTTCTGCACATTAAAGAAGGTTTTGAAGACATCCTGCCTGCTGCGTCTCTCTGGCCTTAGGGCAGACCATTTACCTACCTCCACAGTGAGTACACTTTACAAAGGAGACAAATACCACACAAGGGTCCTTTCCACACTTCGATCTCATTCCTCGTTTTATCAGAGTTCAACTTTCAACACAATATCTTGCATTTATCCCTGGTTATAACAGCATCCATTTATCCTGGTACAAGTGTGGGGCAAAACCAGGGTGACCTCAATGTAATGTGGAAATAAAAAATACCCTGAGATAATTACAGGGGTGAACTCAAGTGTAGTGTAGAATGTAAGTTTGGGGACAGGGTTGAACCAGGATTTAAGGTCTAGTGTGGAGTCACTTTTTCTACTCCCCAGAGCCTAGAGCTCCATCCACTCTAGCACAGCCCATCAAAGACTCCCATTGGTGGATTTTCTAATATCATTATTTCCCCTGGGCCTAGTGACTGTTGTTCCACCCAGATTTAAATGATAAAATGAGTGGGGTTGGGGGGCGGGGACATCACCAGTGTCATATCCAAGGAGACATGCATACAATTTTACATACAACAGTGGTTATACTTGTTAGTCACCATTTCTCCTTTTTAAAATATAGTTTATCACTGCCTGGGAATCATGACTTACCTTTTTCCCACTTGGATACCAGATTGCACTACCTTCTTTGTCAATTTAGGTCCAATGAATTATTTTTTTCTTACAGCATTCAGATTAGCATCTTCAAGTACTTGACAACATATCAGGTTTACATTAATATTCCACCTGGAAGCAAATGCTTTCTTTCTGCCGGTCGCAATTTGCTGGAACCTTTGAGCCATTCTGCTTTGCTTTTAGCAGCAGTGCATCTTCATTACTGGTGTCTGGACCAAGATGCAGCATTTGTCAGTGTCCGAATTGCTCTTTTATTTCCATGGCTTGAGAGCCCATTTTGGTTTAGAAACTAGTATAATGAAATAAAGCTTGTTTGGAAGGATTTTTTTTTAGGTAAGTGTAAGCAAGCAAGCAAACTGTTAAGGAGGCATATTCTGCTCTGCTTATGGTGAAAATTTTAAACATCTGTTAAGAAAGAATTGTAAAAGTATAACAGAACACCTTGGAGTCAGAGCCCCCAAGTGGTTAGTTTTACCCTACTAATGTGGGGATGTATTCAAGTTGTAAAAGTGATGTAGAGATCAGAAAAGAAATGGGAGAAAAGACGTTTGGGTCCTACTGTTGCACGAGCAGAAGAACCTCTCAAAACAGGATCTCCCCTGTCTGCCCACTTCCCCATCATTGTCCTATGTGCCCCACCCAAAACCCAGTTTTGAAGGAGACCTTCATGGACAAAGTGCTACATAGTTTTAATGCTGCAGTGTGTGTGTGTGGGGGGGAATGGAACAAAATGGTGCTTCTTATCTCTTGCTAGGGTTGCCAGGTCCCTCCTGGCAACTGATGGGGGCTTACCTGGAGAAAGAGAAAGGGCCAGGCCTCATCACTGGCATCACGCAGGAAGCGACATCATCGTGCTGTGACGTCTAGGCAATTCTCTGGTATTTGAGAAAAACTCTATTTAAAAACCAGCTTGTACCATAGAGTTTTGGCCAAATATCACAGCATCACCTGGATGTCACTGGTGTGATGACATCACTTTCTATGTGATGCTGGTGATGAGGCCTGGACCTTTCTCTTTCTTCAACTAAGTCCCGTTGCTGGCCAGCTGATCGGTGGCTGGGGGGCAGGGCCTGGTGGCGGGGGACCCTGCCTCCACCGGGGTCGGGTGGAGTCTGGCAACCCTGTCTCTTGCTCAGCTCAATGGAAGGGGGAAGGAGGTGATTTTTTTCTGATTCTTCTGCACTGCAGGCCCCAACCCTCAACAGATAGTTTTCCATGGTGTTCAAGGGGAGGCTGAGGCAAGGGGGAGGAAAGAAAGATCCTTCTCCCCTTGGTCTTCACAGAGGAAGTTCTTTCAAAAAAAAATGCAAAATAGCCTGGTTTATTCCAAGTTCAGTACCAAGTTCCGTGTGGATCCTGTTGCGTTCCCATCCCAATAGCAGGCCCCAACCCTCAACAGATAGTTTTCCATGGTGTTCAAGGGAGGCTGAGGCAGGGGAGAAAAGATCCTTCTCCTTGGTCTTCAAGGAAGTTCTTTCTAAAAAAAAATGCAAAATAGCCTGGTTTATTCCAAGTTCAGTACCAAGTTCTGTGTGGATCCTGTTGTGTTCCCATCCCAATAGCATTCTCAAGAGTGTGGTGAGCACCTCCCTACCACTTATAACCATGAGTTCTTTCAGCTTCCACTGTCCCTTCCTAATTTCCTGCCCTGGAGGTTATATCATTAACAGGAAGACCTAACTAGAAGTCCCATTGGTGCCTGAGTGTAATTAGAGGTCACAAAAGATAACCAAACATGTTGAAACTAAGCAAGGCCTGGAGTTGGTCAGTGCCTTGCTGGGAGATCTTATATACGACTGTGGGTTCCATGATAGAAGGTATGATAGAAATGGAATAATAAATACATTCCAGGAGCCTTAGAAATACATGTTTCTTGTATGGATGTCAGGTAACCTGGAAATGAAATATCCTAGGCCTCCTGGCATCAGTCAATCCATAGACCCAGCATGGATCAGGCTGAGTAGAGAGTGGAATTTCCTTCTGTGTGAGGCCTTGACAGCAGGTTATCTGTAGGCTTTTCAGGCCCCTTTCAGGGGTGGTGTATTGCCCACTTTGGGAGCTCTCCTCCTGGTGCCAATCAGCACGCCAGCAGGGGAGTTAATGGCAGCTAAAGGAGGTTTAGGCCTTGTGTCACCAGCAATGCAGCAATGTCACTTCCAGTGCACATTGGAAGTGATGATGTTACATTGCTGGCAACACAGGGATGCTCAGGTACTTGGGGAAAAACTCTATAATAAAATGACTTCTACCATATTTTGCCCAAATACCAGAGCATCTCTGCATTGCATTCTAGTGTATGCTGGAAGTGACATCACCGCATCACCAGTGATGCCAGTCTAGGCCTCTGTTTGTGCCCATAAGTCCACCCACCCACCTCCTGCTGGTTACCAGAGAGTACTTGTCATGGGATGCTTCAGGAAATAGCTGTTCATCTGTGATTCCACATATCTTACAATGGCACAAGAACATCAAGTGGCCAAAATGTTGGGATCATCCATAGGTCTTGGCCACCACAGTTAAATGTGAATGGAGTAAGTCTATTGTTGTACTCCTCTCACTCTCCCATGCTTGCTCATTGCTTGTATCCATTCTTGGCAATATCAAGGAAGAAGTGTATATACCTTGGTATTTGCCAGCCATGTCATAATGGATTTGTTTTATGTTGTTTCAAAGGTAAGATCTTAAGCCTTTAATATTTGGTCTGGGAAAGAGCATCAAAATGCTAGTTCAGATGCTACCTTTTCTAGCTGATGTGTGCATACAGCTACTTGTGCAAGAAGTTTATTTACATAAGCAGTGGAGTGTTGAAGGAGGAATTAGTGTGAGTTCATGGCGTCTCTTCCATGAACAGTAAAAGTTATTGTTATTCTGCTATTAACCAAGTCATAATATCAATCATTACATTAATTAGCTTTCTGAGTCAACGAGCGATGATGTCTCACAGGTTCCTTCCTTTAAATGGATGCCTTATGGAAGCAGTTGTATTTTTGCATAATAAGTAAGCCAGCCCAGAGTCATCATAATTATGCGTGCAAGTAACAACATTATTATGTCTATCAAAATTAGCATGTATTTGGACATTAGGGGGAAATACTGAGTGAGTTGCAATGCTGCCATTTGCCCTTCTGAGGAAACATTTGGTGAGAAATACTTGTATCTCCCTCATGATATACTCCAGGTGTATTCACATCTGGAGATCCATAACTTCCATCTTTAGCTGTCACTCCAGAAGTATGAGAAGTTGATAGAAGAGTCACTTTCCCATATCCACTTGCAGCTTCCTCATACCTGAAGTAACTTTTAGTCTTGCAACTATACATACATTGTTGACAACTGTCTGCCTTTAGCTTTGTCAAATCTGTACCTCTACCTTTTATCCCATATTAAGAAGAGAAGAACACTTGCAAGAATGCCTCATTTGGAAATGTGATTTCTTTGATTCCGTTCAAGAATTTGACTTGATGGTAATACAAAAGTATATGGCAATTGGGTTTGTTGTTCCAGCTCTGAGTGTAAGGCTGTGGTCACACACACTAAATAATCCACTTTCAATCCACTTTCAGTGCACTTTCCAACTGGATTTTTACTGTATGAACTGGCAAAATCCAATTCGAAAGTGCATTGAAAGTGGATTGAAAATGGATTATTTTGTGTGTGTGACCGCAGCCTTAGACATGCTTAAAATGTTACACGCCTTAATCAAAATCAGATTGTATGGAAATAAGTTCAAGTGTAATCAACAGGTCTTATTCCTTAACAATATCTTTTATATGGAGATTCTGTGGATAAGGTTCCAGCATGTATATAATTCAAAGAAAGAAAAATATTAAAATTCTACTGGCCACAAGTAGCAAAACTAAATCACTTGACAATTGTGAGTTGCAGCTCTAAACCATGCAAAAAAGTCCCAATGATTATGACTCTTATATTCTTTCTATTTACAAATGAAATTTCATATCTCATCTTAAATCTATTGTTTAGACAATCTCTGCTTATCTCTCTTCTCTCTGCCCAGAATCAGATTTTGACTCAGTAGAACTGCGTGTTGGTTAAAAAGGTGGTTGTTCTTCAAGGCATACTTAAGAGATGGTGGGATACATGTTGAAACAATCCAATAGGCCTCTGCTGTGAATTTAGTTGCCTTAAATAAGCCGATATAAATATTCGGGGTTTTATGAATTGATTGATACTTTTTTCTTCTTTTTATTAAAATGTTACTGCTTCCTGATGATGACTATGTTATTTTCATCAAAGCTGTCATGTAAAAATAATACTGTGGTATACAAAACATACTGTAATTAATGAGATTTTGGGTGGCAGTTCCGTTAAATATATTATGTGTACAGTGATGATGCACAGCTTGTCCTTGAACTCAGTCTTGTCCATGGAGTACTTGTGATGAACACATTCTCATGCACATGGTTCTTAAATCGTTCTGACTAATGGTTGAGCTAAATGGGGGAAAAAAGAAATTAAAATTTAAAAAGGAACTTGAAAAGTTGTTAATGTTGCAATTTAAACTGCTTTGAATTCTCAAATGTCCTTTCATTTTTCCTAGTTTTGAAAGGTATGATATTTTGATATTTACATTTTAATGCTAAAAGATGTTTTCTGCAAAAAACCAAAATAATCATAATAATAAAATAAACTTAAACTTAACTTTAAAACCAAAATCTGTAAAGATGTGGTGGAGATTAGTAATGTTTGTCCTGGTTTTAAGGAAGATCTAGGATTGGATTGAAACAGGTATTTCAAGCTTTCTTGACAGATCCTGGCACACACTGGAAGTAAAGCTGGGTCGAGACATACAGTGGAATGCCTACCCACTGGAAGAAGTTGGGAGACAGGACAGGCTCACTGACACCATCACATTGGAGTGATGCTTTAGGATTCACCCAGACTCAGTTATGGTTTTGCACTGGAAGTGATGTTGCGTTTCCTCCCCCCCCGCAAGTAAAACAGCAGCAGAGAACTGGGGTGGGAGCAATGCCAGGAAATCTGCTGCTATAGTGGAAGACCTGGCCCCTCCACATGGTAATGAGGTGACAGAATGTTGAGGTGCTAGAATGGATTGCATCACCTCTGACAGCACTGTTCACAGTTCCCCTACATTAGTGATCCTCTGTTAGGGATGCCAGCCTCCAGGTGGGACCTGGGGAATTGCACCTCATCTCCAGACTACAGAGATCCATTCCCCTGGAGAAAATGGATGCTTTGGAGGGTGGACTCCATGGCATTGTACTCCACTGAAGTCCTTACCCTCTCCAGGTTCCACCCCCAAATCTCCAGGAGTTTCCCAACCTGGATCTGGCAACCCTATCTCCTCATCCCCAGAGGGATCCTAGCAACCGTATCCTCTATAAATGCAAAAGTGAACCGTATGTGAAGGACTAGGCTGAAACCTTTTACCTTGTTGTATTAACTTAAGGTTTTCATATGGGGAGACTTTAAAAATATGGTTCTTCTCCCCCATCTGAAGTGGTACAACTCCTTTGACCACTTCTGTATTCTTCCACCTCGTTCTGTTGTACATGTAGCCCTGGCCCCAGTAATGGGGATGCCAAGAGAAAGCATTCAGGACAAACCTTACCATTCTGATCTGACCAGCCTCACCCTCACCACCCTGGCCCGTACCCATGAAATGTAACAGAACGTCTCTTAGCATTTTTAGGTTACTTGGCCGTGCACAGCCCTTAAACCAGAGCAGATTCCTTTGATGTGAAAAGCAAATCAAAATGGCCAAGGTCCTCTTTGCTGGAATCACTCATGAAAAGCTGGGAGAGAATAACAGCAAACGATAGTCTGGAACTGTGGACACTTCCTTTAGTTAGGGAACTAAAGGAGATGCCAGGACCAGAGGTGGGATGAACTCGGTCTGAGACTTACTGGTCTTCTGCTGGCTCCTGCTGTGCACAGTGGCAACTGTGTGTTCAAAGAGATCAATGAGAATATATTTTTTACCCAATAATAGAATAAACAGAGAAGGAGAAGAAAAGAGCAAGAGACACTCATGAAAGCTCCTACCCTGCCACCAATTTTGTCACTCTTTAAGGTGTAGTTCTTTTCTACTGCTACAGACAGACTAATATGGCTACCCGTCTTGATCTTTCTCTGGAGAAGGAGAGGCACTGTCTCAACAGAACTGGTTCACTATTTTTGGCTGTTCAAGTCATTACTTCGAGCATTGCCCTATAAACAGTAGAGCACAGATGATTCCCTTTGGCATTCTCATTTTCACAATATCTGTTCAGGCCTCTATGCAGCCTTATTTTTAGTTATGCTGCATATATCTGCTTAAGTTCCAGCTCAGCAATTTAGTCCTCGTTATGTCATTTTTGGGGCCCCAATTTGTCATATGTTATGGATCCAGAGAGAGAGAGAAAGAGAGAGACTGATGTCTAGGTGTCAGTCCTCAAGCCACTTCTCCCAGGATAGTCCTGCAAAATGGTCAGTAAAATTATTCCAAAATCGAGTGATTTGAGAATTGCATTCTTGATCTCTCTATTAGAGTTTAAGTGATGCTCAATTGCTGGGTACATCCTTTCAGATAATTGTATGCCATAGGCAACGGACGAAGTCACTAATGCAATCGGAAGCATGATTGACAGTGTGTATTCCCACCATTTTACATTGCCTTTCTAGTCTTAATAGGAGAACCTACGGGCAGAGCCTAGTAACTGACGCTGAGCCTGAGGCACAAGTTCAGCGGAGACTACAATGTGTCCATGGCGTTTAATTAACTGTTACTTCAAAGGGAACTGATATTTGCAGCAGTCGTGCCTAAATGGCGCAGGGCTTTGTTCCCTCTGCTGTCATGGCAAAGGATGACTGAATTGGCTCAGTCCTCTCCCTGCAGCAGGTCTTTTCACAGCTAACTGACTGTGATCCCGGCCTTTGCTCCAGCCCAGCCACAGAGCTTTCCCCTTCTTAAATGTCCCGGCAGGAGGTTTTAACCCATATCCAGGCTGCAGCCTGCTCTGTGTCTGACTTTAAAGAAACAGACCTGACATCCAAATGTAAACTGACTGCTAATGTTGCATAAGCTCAAAATCAAATATGAACTACCGCCAGACAAATGTCAGTCTGTCAGAATAGCAATGTGGGTTTGTTTTTTGTTTTTTTATTTTTCCGGGAGGCATTAACGAGCTTGAAAGCCAAGCTCAAAATCTGAGCTGAACCTGGCAGATGGGACTGCAGATATAGTCCACCTTTGAACCCGAGGTGGTAGATCCCTTCTGATTTTCTAACACAGCTGATTTGGATAGGCTGTTATAAACTGTACAATTTAAACTCATGAAGCTGCCTCATACTGAGTTAGACCTTTGCTCTATCCATGTCAGTTTTGCCTACTCTTGAGTAGCAGTGGCTCTCCAGGGTCTCCTGTGAAGATCTGCAACTTCTCCTACCACCTGATCCTTTTAACTAGAGTCCCCAGGCTTTGACATCCTGCTGGCAAAGCAGATGCTCTTCCACTGAGCTATGGCTTTTTTAATGGGAGAGAATGCCTTCGATTCATTTAAGAGACTGCTTTCCATTGAACTGCTTTTGGCTCTGTGCATCAGGATAATTCAAAAACATTCAGGTCCCTCCTTCTTTTCATGAGGGGCAACAACTCCACATTAATTCTACTGTAGCTCATGCCTGAATTGCTTTCTGTTCTACAGATATGGGAAGCAACTTTCATGTGCTGAGAGCAGGTCATGAGGACATTCCATTGAAGGACATGTTAGCTTTATCCTCTGTCACTGTGCAACCTTGGTTGGTAGAATCCATTCCTCTTTGCCACTGGCTGGTCTGATCCTGACTAGGGATTCTGTGTGCAATGTGTTATGCACACAGGAATGTGTTGTACACATGAAGGGTAAACAACAGTAATTAATTTATATAGTAGAGTTTACCCAGGGACACTATTGGGATGAAGCCTGAACTTGCTTCTTGCCCTGGTGATCCTATCTGCATAGCCTCAACCCTCCATCTGCATAGCACCAGTGACAGTTCTGATTCTTGGTTATGTAAGGGTGTGATGGAATCTTGATGATCTGATGGATAGATACTGGACATCAGGTTAATCATTTGTCACATTTTCCCATGATGGTGCAACATGCAAGGTATATGGAAGGGAGATAGTCTCAAAGTTCCAATCCTCTGATGTTGCAGAATTCCAGGCAATGAACAGCTACCTATTCTCCACCACATTAAAGAAGACTAAATATATCTGCATGATTATGTATGCTTAAATACCTTCATAAACAAGCACAAGAGACACAGCTAGGATGTTTTTTAACTATTTCATTGACTTTTCAGATTGTTTTTAAGCTGTTTTTTAAACTTTAAAGGCAACACTGATACTGCGTTCCAATTGGTAAAACCGAAAATCCCCTTCAAATATAACCGGCCCGTAGAGGAATGGCTGCAGGAAAAAGGTAACAGTTGTTAAAACTTTCATTTTAAATCCATTTGATTCTAAACTCTCATTTTTAAAGCCTGCAAATAAATGTTTCTTAAATTCTTAATCACCTGCTGCATAAATGGCTCTTTTAATTTCATTATAATTTGTGTCAACTTCCACCTGCCATATGTTAATAAATCATGCTATAACACATTGCTATTAAAATGAAGTTAAAGGGACAAATTTTTAGGCTTGTTATCCAACAAAAGGGAAAAAATCAAAAGTTGCAAAAATTAAGATACCACTTCAAACAAAACAACAACAATGATATGGATTGTAGCAATTTAACCACAGTATGCGCTTTAACAAAAAAAAATCTATTTTGCTAGGATCAAAGTGGTCTTAAAATTCATGTGATATCTACTTTTTTCAGATTTTTTCCCCTTTCAAACAGTGTTATAGCTATGGCACTCTCAATCAGTTTAGTGTAGCTGAATCTCTTCTTGGTCCCGTCAAACTGGGGGAAAGCAATTTTTAATCATTGCTTATAAATGACACTGGTGGGTTAACTGTGGCGGTTCGCAAGCTGCACAGTCACCCTGTTCCAGGAATTCTGTTCAAATTGGAAAGCTTCACCCGTCATGAAGTTCCTTATGGAATCCTGCTGCACATGGTAATGAAGGTGACTCATTCTGATTGTCAGCATGGACCTGCAGATACATTTCTGCAACGCACTATGTTCATGCAGAAATTGTACAGTAATGATCCTGTTTGGATGGCCATTCTGTCTTCCTGGACTGGCTACCCACACCTTTGCATGTGCACTTTTAAATGCAAATATGAACCTCCACATTCAGGGATAATAAATCTTGGAATACCAGTGCCTGAAGGCGGCATCAGAAGAAGACCTCAGACTCTATGCCCTATTGTTGTTTCTCCAGGGTAGCTGTTTGGCCATTGTGTGAGACAGGATGATGGACTAGGTGGACCACTGGTCTGATCCAGAAAGGCTGCCCATTCTTGCATAGGTATATCTCATTTAAGCCCATTATATTTTTTCAGATGTAAGCCAAAAAGATCTTAAAGTTACATAGTTAGAAACCCCACTGATTTCCAGGAGTTATATATAGCCCTCAGTAAGAAATACATATAAGTATGTGAATAAGTTCCAATGTGAATTTAAACCAATATGCATTGGTTTAGATGAGCCTTCAACATGTGCTTAAATGCATTCCATTGGAAGGTTAGGGAGGCTTTGTCTTGCCAAGCAGCATGTCTCAAGTAAGACTTGTACTTGGGTGTCTCCTATTGATTTCAGAGGCCAAGATCGAAAGAGTTATGTTGATGCAGGTGGGTACTTCTGTGCACACACCATTGTTTTCTACTTGCTCAACCTGCATTAGAGCTTCCCCTGAAACTTCCCTCCCTTTTGAGAATTGTTTATGAGCAGAAGTTTCAAAAAAGAACCTACAGAAACACCTCTGAGCCTGCAGGGCACCATGTGCAACCTTTTGGATCATGGCCAACTGGATTTTGACTTGCTTGTGTTTTGTTTTTGTTTTTCTGGTGTGCAACCACTGAATTTAAAGATTTCTTTTCAAATATTGTGTGTTGCATTGGCTGTTAAAGCCATCCCACCTAACTTGACCCTCTTGAAAAGAGCAGGTGTCTCGTGAGCCTGCCCTGTGAGCCATGAGTTCACCACTTGAGGGGCAGGCAAAGGTGGCCCCTCCTGAAAAGAGCAGGCACCACACGTACCTTCCCTGCAAGCCACAAATTACAAATTTGCTTTTCATGCGGGGCCACAGACGACTGTTGGGGTGGGGCTTTCCCCTGCCAGCCAGCTGGCCAGTGTCTGGGGGGAGCTAAAAAAAATCAGGGGATTGCCTGCCCCTACCTGGGGACTGGCATCCCTAGGCTGAGTGTTGAGCTCAAGCATTATTCCTCGATTAGCAGTTTTCACAAATGCTTTCACAAAGAGGGGGAGATGTAGGAAGAATAAATGATCTTTTTTATTTTTCCACTGCTGAGCTGAACCTGTTCATAGCTACAGCCAGTCCAAAAACTCCAAGACTGTAGTAGAACTTGGGTAACTGCAAGACAAATATGCTAAAATAATACTGTTGACGCTAAAATAACTCTCTAATTGGGTTTTGTGAGAGATGAGGGGCAATAGATTCCATTAAGAGAATTCATTTGTAGGGTAGTAATACTCATGAGACAATTTTCAGACGGGTACATGAGCTGGTCTCACCTGGATGTGGGATTTTAAGACGTGAAAAAATGTAATTGAACAAATCAAGAAGAAATTTGAGGGAAAGGTGCTAGCATTGAATCCAGATGTAATGGACAAAATTGGAGTTTGTTCATGATGAGAATGAACCTGACTTATTCTCAGGGCAGCATGCTGCTTCTCCCCTCTCTTCTTGTGAGATGTGGAGCTGAACTGGAGACTTCCTAGTTCAAGAAGACCTTGATTTAACATTTTATCTTGACATTTGAATTTGAATGCAGTAAAAGATTGGGGTTTGGAACAAACAAGTCTCAGTTTAACTCTAATTTAGAACCTCAGTTTGTGGTCAAGAAATAAACATCAATTTGGTGTAGCATCAGAATTAGGACAACACAGCAGACTGGGGTTACATCCAAGACTTCCAAAGGAAGAAATCTTTCATCTTGGCTCCACACAGGAGAGGAGAAGAAGGGTAGCACATGACGCTGAGAATGACCCTGGGTTCATTCTTTATTATGAGCAAACCCTGTTTAGTTCATGACGATTGAATATAGCTTCTGGTGCAGATCTCACTTTGCTACAAACTAGTTAGGTGATCCTAGACAAGTGCTTTCTGCCTTCCATTGGTGGAATAGGAATAATAATAATAATCCTGAGCTACTTTACAGGGTTGCAAGAATGGCACGGAAGACCTTTGAATAATCTAAAGCAAGCTCAGACAACTTGAAACCCACCATGCCCAACCCAGCCTAGCAGCTGTATATTGTGGCCTTCCCCAGTTAAACTGAGAGGATTACTAACCCCTGCTGCACTGCCGTTCATGGCTGGTAGGCTGCATTTGGTTTAGTGGGTTACAAAGTGTGCAGACTCAGCCATGATATTTTTACAATAATCTGCCAAAGCTGGCTGTGTCTCAGAAATCTGTCCAGAGCTGGTGAAAATCAAGCGTTAAACCTTAGACTAAAAAGTGGATAACTTTGTTTTGCTAATCTCAAACTGATAAAGTCCCTTTAACACTAAAGACCACAATAGCCTTGCTTTCTTTCAAACCTATGCATGTCTGACCAATGCTGTGATGCCACTCACATGCCTGAGAAACCCATCTTCATTGTGTATGATTTTATTTTCCACTTTTGAGTTTGGTCTGCCATTCCATTGCTTCCTCCAAGCTTGAAATAAGCATGCCAAAGATTTTTTTTAAAAAATATGAATATGAATTCTGAAATGTTTTTTGCCATTGTATGGGTTATGACTGTGACTACAACAACGACAATGATGATGCTTTGTTGAAAGACAATCACAGGAAAGCAGGGGAGGGCATCTGTTTCTGAGATCTCAAATGCTTCCTGGAGACAAGGGGGTGAACTGGGTGGATACTGATACCTCTCGTTAGCTTAAAAGGCAATCTGTTGTAAGCATGCTGTAGTATTTAGCCATATCATGCAAGGAGACAGACAGTAGAGTCTTCCACAATATCAAAATTGTTATTAAAATTGTATTTTTGATTATGTGGTTAATGTGGGAAACCGCGGGGGGGGGGGATGCCCACCCATGTACCAGCACATCATTTATTCACTCATCTACACTCACCTGTCCATCCAGCCGTTCATTCATTTTCTAATGCATTGAGAAAGTCTTATGTCAGAAGACCTCGTAAAGATGATGAGTGAAAGGGTAGATAGCTATCAAAATGGAACACGATAAATTGATGGATGTCTAGATGGATGGATCCATCAAAGAGACAGCACAGAGAGCAGCTATCTTCCAGATATAATAGAGGTACAATGGAATCATTTACAATTAACACAATGGGTACAATCCAGAGGAAGTTAGGTGTCCTTCAATCCCAGTGCAATCAGTAGCCCTTAAGTGCATAATTAAGTGCTTAAGTGTCTTTAATTTCAAAGGGACCTAAGTGCATGGGGAGGAAATGAAAAGTACTTTTGAAAAGGATGTCACAGAGACACGCAGAGATAATAGCAATATGTATCAAATTAATTTGCAACTGGAATGGGATTACAAAGCACATAGCAAGTCGAATTAGCCCATTAATGCTGCAATCCTGTGCATGCTCACCAGGATATACGTCCCATTGAACGCAGCAGTATTTACCTCTGAGTAAATATGATTGTGTTGTGTGAACTTTTTTTAAAAAATGTACCTATATGAATAAAACATGAGGGAATAAGCCCGATCCTCCTGCATGGTGCTTGTAACTGCATCATCATGAGAAAGTAGTCATGAAATGAAAATACACTTCAAGCTACCAGTATTTTGGAACATCCCAACATATGTAGTGTGTTTGTGTTTTTATGTGTAAATGCAGATCATTATACATGCAGCCCACTGCCACTCTCTCTGCTACTCGCTGTGTTTATGTGGGTCAACATATGCCTCCATTGTAATGTAAGGTGTACAGGAAACTAGGGCTGCAGTCAGATGACAGGCTTGGCACAGTCTGGCTGCCCCTCATATTGCACCAGTTTCAGTTGTAGTGGGAAGGTTTGATCAGACATCACGCCGTGAACCAGCTGTACCGTGTGCTTGCTCTGTGGTTGATAGTTCCAATTATTTATGCTCATCAACCATGAAGTACACTGGCTAGGTAGTTTTTTTTAAAAAATGGGTGCACATATGCATATGTACTTATGCGCACATCCTAAGGAACCAAAAGGGGGGGCTGAGATAGAACATTTGCACTTCCCAGGGCTCTTTTTGTAGCAGGAACTCCTTTGCATATTAGGCGACACACCCCTAATGTAGCCAGTCCTCCAAGAGCTTACAGTAGCCCCTGTAAGAAGAGCTCTGTAAGCTCTTGGAGGATTGGCTACATTAGGGGTGTGTCACCTAATGTGCAAAGGAGTTCCTGCTACAAAAAGAGCCCTGGTGCTTCCCAACTGGCTTGAGTCTGTGACAGGGAAGTTCAGACATCCGGAAATGCAGAGTGAAAGTGCTAACATCCATAAAGACCAGGCCTTCCCCTATGTGCAGTAACTCTGTTTTGAAGTAGGGGCAGAACAAGCTGCCAGTGACTGGGGAATGGGAGGCAGATGTTGCTGTCTGATCATGCACTTTAATCCAGCAGGGAACAGCAACGACATTGGATCAAACTACTCGTCTGACCGCAACCTAGGAGATGGCGTCACTAGCAATGCCTAAATATGCAAACCAACATTTACAACAGAGTTCTACCCTTTGAAGCCCAGTTGACATGTAAGGGGGTAACTCTGCTTAGTATTGCTAAGCCACTGCATGGTTCACCTGTGTGCCTTTACATTTCTGTCTAAAGCCTTCATGGATAGGCATGCTGTTCCACTCAAGTAGCACCGAGAAATTTTCTTAATTCCTCTTTATCCAGTTTCTCCCTGATATTCAACAATGCACCCCCCACCCCCGCTTTAGAAATTTGAAGTCTATTTCTAATCAATTACATTTTGATCAAGGAGAGATCTGAAGAGAGGATGAACAGGAATGAAATTTGTGGAAAATTTCAGAATTTCATTCTGCAGATGCTCGGATGCAGACAGTATCTTCCTAAACTTTCCTGTCCTTCTGCTAGAGCGTACCCCGTGCTGTATAACATAAAACAACTGCAAGGGCTGAAGTTACAAAAGGTGCACTGATTTCTCTTCAAGGGGGGGGGAGAGAAGAAGAGTAATCAATGATTATATTCTTTAAAAAGTGAATTTTGGAAAAAGAAATCCCCCTCCCCATAACGGCACTGCTGTCCAGCTTTCCCTTTGTCTAGAAAGTGTGAAGCTTAAGGTGCCCCAGATGTGGAGACAAATTCTGCCTGTGCCAATGATGTCTCCTAGTATATGAGCTTGTCTGGGTGAAATAGCCAGGGCTTTTTTTTGTAGAAAACCCCTAGCAGGAACTCATTAGCATAACAAGCCATACCCCTGACAGCACAGCTCCCTCCCAGGATCAGCTTCCCCAGGTGCCTCGCGGTCTGCATGGCGCATGGGGAACCCAAGGGAAGGAAGGCAGTTTCTAGATTGGCTTCCCCAGGCATCTCACAGCTGTGTGGAGCCTGGGGGAACTCAAGGAGGGGAGGCAGTTTAAACTGCCTTCCCTTCCTGGATTGGATTGGCTTCCCCAGGCACCCGGTGGCTTGCGAGACCCCTGGGGAACCCAAGGGGGGGAGCTGTAGGCGTGGCCAACTCAGAAGCCAGCTGGAACTCCAGTACATTCCTGCCCAAAAATAGCCCTGCAAATAGCTATGAAGTTACATTATTAACAGTGGATGCCTAGCAAGGATTTGCTCAGCATCCCTCATGACACCATATAGTGTTCGGCTCATAGAGGAAGTGCTCCATTTTGGCACTCCTGGTAGCCTGTTCTTGCTATCACCCCATTATGTTTCTTCCTCATTCCAAAAGAATGAGGCAGATGGTAAAATAATTCCTATTGTGTATGCATATGTGGAAAGACTGACAAAGGAACAGGGTGGACTTTACAGGGTGGACCTGGTGGCCACTCTTCCCTATATGACATCAACCATCCATCACTGCAGTCGATCAACTACTAGTGCTAGTATTCCTCATTTGGCAGTTTTCAAAAGAAAGCTGCTTATCTGCTGAATAAAGGCTTGTAGGCTTAAGTCCAAAATCCAGTTAAGCATTATGAACCAGATTAATGCATTCAGTAGTGCGGTTTTCTGTATTTGGATGTGCAGTTATTTCAGATTTACCCCCGCTGGCATTTTGTCAATAGGAAAAGCCAGACTATACATGTAGCCAAATTAAAAGTTTTAAATGAACAAACAAACAAAAAAATTAAACTTAGATGCTAAACCTAACTAAGCATGAGTGGGTGAGATTTGCTTTTTTTATGAGCCGTGTCAACAAGCTACAACTCTGAATGCATGTAATCATTATGATTAGTGCTTAATCACTTTAATGGGGTCTTTGAAAGAGAGAGGAGCTCTGCAAAGATGAAGTTTACTTTGGGACAATACAATGTGCAGGCAGGAGAGGAGAGATCGAGGTCTGACATGACACTTCGGCTATGCATGTTTCCTCTTTGCATTGCCCTTTCTTTTTGTCCATTGTTTTCCACTTGATCATTCAAGCAGACACACCTCTCATGAAAGCTGTGATTTAGCAGAAGCCCTCCCCAGAGATGAGTGATTGTCCTTTTAGCAAACACACACTTTTAGTGTCAGTGCTGTGTTACCACGTGAAGCTGTGCAGTGTGTGTTGCATGCCTTGTCTTCAGCTCCTGAACTAGAACACATTCCTCAAGAGGGGAACACAATGTATTTCACATATTTTCAGGAATTGGGTCAATATCTTGGGGTAGGTGGAGCTAGTCTATTGGAACAATGCATGTTTACCATTTAAAGGGAAGAAAAAGAGCACATTGCTTTTTTAAAAAAAGGTTCTCATTCCTCACAGATTGGTACTCTAGCAGTGTGATACCAAAGAGAGTTACACCTTTCTGTGCCCATTGACTTTAATGGACTTGGAAGGGTGTAACTTTGCTTAGGATTTCAATCTAATAGACTGCTCCCAAGTTACAAGCCAGGGAAGGACGAACACATGCAACAGTGAGCAGGATCATGCCTGCTGGCTGTTCCCCTGGTCTTGACATGCATTCAGTGGTAAAAAAGCTGTTGTGAATAAGTGAATGTACATGCAATTTGGATACTGCATGTACCAGGGTTCCCAGTCTTGCAGGCAAAGGACTTCACATAGATACTTATAAATGTATAGGCTCTTGCTCCCTTGTTATATGGAGTGGGTGTGGAGCCAGAGGGTATAGTTCCTCTCCTGCCTTTGCATACTCACACTCCCCAGGTTGTAATTTGTGAACTGTTCTGAAGGCTTCCTCCCAACTAGGAACAGGTAGAAGGCATGTGTCATGGAAAAAGTGGAGACCACTCTCCTTCCTTGATATGTTCAGCTCCATCTCCTTCTGGAGTCAGGCAAAAAATGTTCTGACAAAAGGTCCTACATTCTAGAAGCTGCTGCTGCTTATTACCCATACTCCATCTAGCATAAGCTTTTCCACCATCACTGCGATCTGTTAAACTTTGTATAACACGTATGAATCCTGTCAACCTTCTAAGCATCTCAGGGTAGTGTGTTGCCTTTCTTCTATTCTTTAAACAGCTCTGAGGGAAACAGAAGGCCTGTATTACTACATGGTACCTATCAACTCTGCTTTTGCTTTCAGCATGCATGATGGATGCCACGGGCCTTGTCGTTAGTATATCCAGTGGAGGCTCAAGCCATCATGTAGGCTACTGCAGGAGGACGATGGTTGGAAAGGCCTAAGAAAATTATATAGGCTAGTTGCTTATTTTCTTTCTTCTTCAGACCTTATTCGGCTATATGCTGGTTTAGGTTTGAAAACCAAAAGGAAGGATAACAAAGCGCTTGCGGACACAGTGAAAGAGAAGTTATGGATCCTGCCATTTTTGAGGCCAACCTCTTCTTCATTTTGGCCAGCATTAGGCAGGCTGGCTGTCCTTGAGCTTGTGGGATCATTTGGCTTAATTTGCAGATGAAGATGGGTTGGCCAGAGGCTTCATGACATTTATCTGGCCCGACTTTTGAGTAGCAATCTTCATTATGTGGAATTTTGCAGCGACTCTTGGAAAATGTCAAGGAATTTTTTAAGGGAAGAGGAAATTTCTCCTCTAGTTTAAGCAGAGGCTGATAATTTGGTGGCTCTCTCCAGTGTCATTCCCACCAGCTGATACCTGAGAGAAATACTGAACTTCCTCTTTGGAGGAGTAAATGGAATAATAAGATATCCAGCACTGGGAATCTGTGAATGGAATTGTCTGGCCAGGAGTAATGAGAGCCCATAATAGTTTTCCATGTGATACCTGCAGCTATCGTGTCATTATGTGAAAGAAATTGCTAGGACAGATCCATGTTACTACAGTCATCTCTGCAATCTAATAATGACGGATAAAAGAGATTGAGATTTCCACAGGAGCAAATATTCTTTTTAAAAAATGAATCCTGCAGAAAGGTCTGTTATCCCCTAGATGACTGCAGTGTGCCATCAGTAAAATTCTGTGCCCAGCTCCACTCTGTGAGGAAGGAGAGGGGCAGTATGAGAGTGACGAGGAGAAAAGCAGAGATATTAAAATGGGGGTAGGGAAGACTATCTCAATCCTTTCATTTTTTTATTTGCTGTTTTGACATCTGTGCACTTATCCATCTTGGTCAAGTCCAGACACTTTTTATTGAAATGGTAGTGGGCAGCATGAGGGGGCTGTGCACCCCCACCCTCTCAATGCTAGGCTTCTCACATACACATCTACTTGGCTTGGTTAGCTAGGGTCCTCCTTGAGGAATAGGAACGCCTTTCAGATACATTTCTTCTCTTGTCCCCATTCTCTTCCCCATGATCCATCCTGTCACCATTAGATGATGCAACACCGCATCACCACTTGACTTCGAGACCCGCCACGACGACCAAAATTGGTGAGCTCCCCCTCCTATTCTGATCTACTTTAACCACTGGCTATGAGGGGAATGGACAGTGGGATTTAGGCTCTGCCCTGCACATGGTGGCATTTGGCTCTTATCACAGTGGACTAGAGAAAGAAAGTGGTGAGTGCGCAGTGGAGAAGGGTGGGGAGGGGATGAGCATGCCTGTGCAAATGTGGGGGGAATTGGATGGATTGAACTGTTCGTATTTCTGCATTATGTTCTGAAACTTGGTCAGGGTGCTCCTTTGCTTAGCAGCATTTGATATATTCCTAAAACCTCCCTCTGTCAAGTATATGGAACACATCTTGGATGAACTCACATACTAGGTTTATCATGTGTAAATTGCAGCTGTCATTTTAACTACCTGAATGTGTGAAAATGCTATTATCATGGATCATATTTCCGCATCACCTCTGCAGGTGCCTTAGAAGGATGGGAAAGTAGACAGAAGGAAGGAGAAATGTCGATCATAGGTTTTCGCTGTCCCTTAATCTAATTGTGTGAACTCACCCTTGATTGTACGGGGGGGGGGGAGAGAACTGGCAATTATTGTTGGGGTCCATTCGGACTATAGATGCAATTTCCCAGCTTTCATGGGGTTGGAAGGATTAGGAGGAAACAGACTTCTGAGATCCCAAGGAACTCAGTTACCTTCATTATGTGTCCCTGTTTACTTTCTGTGCATCAGAGGTAGGGATCAGCAAGTCATCATGGTCCTAGGCCAGATTTGGCTTCCTGCGTATATACCATCTGCCTTCCTCCCCAAAGGCAGAAAGGTGTATTCAGGGAAGTGATGGCTATAGACCATCGTATATCCTGGCAATCCCCTTTGGAAACTGCCCTGTAGTTCTGGTTCCCGTTCTTCAAAGTGGCCCTCCAGTAAATCTAGGAGCTGACCATGGCTTCATTGAGGCAGGTCTCCTTGGGGTCTCACTTGAACTAGTAGACCTGAGTCTAGGCTTCACTGCTTCACACTGCAGGTGGACATTCTCACGATTGAATCCTCCATCATACAAACTCCCCCCTCCCCCCAAAAAACCCTGGACTTAGGCTGTCAGGGAAAAGACTGCATTAGTCCCCTTCTCCCTGCTACCAAGCTGTTTGTGTGGAGGGAATAGTCTCATATAGAGGACTGAGTAGTTGTGGAAGTCCCCACCTGCAATTTGAAGTAATTAATGTTGGATATAAGTTTGCCACCGCAACATAGAGTTATTTGTATGCATTGATGCAGTATTGAAACAATATCTCTTTCACGGTAAGTATAATCCAAATATTGCACATTTTAAAAAGAATACAAAGTTCCTTCTGAACTATATTTTGTCCTCCCCATCTGTTACAAGTTTCAAGGAACCATATACATATTCATCTCTTAGCACCTATCTGTCTCTCTTCATCTTTTGCTGATTTGTAGGACAGGGCTGGTTTTCAACTGTGTTCATTTAAGGATCCAGGTTTTCTTTGTTCTGCTGTGGGCTGAAACCCAGGGAGGCTTTGATGATCGATCTTGGCAATAAACACTTCCCAGTTTCTAAAATGAGATACAAAGAATTGACTATTAAGTTTGGGGTGAGATCAAGGCTTGGGATAAAGGTGTTCCTGAATGTGCTTATGTTTACAGAAACAGGAGTGAAGGTCTGGATCTATTGTTTTATTCTCCAGGCTTGTTATTATTTGTAACACACTAAGACAGCCTTTTATGGCATGGCATTTTTTTCCCCATTCAGCCTCCACAATTGTCATCACCACCATCTTCAGGAACATGTTGTGCTTTTCAGTCCATTCTGGCCAAGAAACAGCACAGAAGGGCTTTTTTAAAAATAAAAAAGGGAAAGTATTCCTGGCAATAATAATGTTCACCCCCCTTCACTTAGGACGACAGTTAACGATCTTCAACACCCAGGCGAAAATAGCCATTGGAGGAAAAGACAGAGGGCGTCTCTTTCAAGGCCAGCTCTCCGGTCTCTATTACAATGGCTTGAAAGTGTTGAACATGGCGGCAGAGAACAACCCCAACATCAAGATCAACGGAAGTGTCCGGCTTGTTGGTGAAGTACCATCCATCATGGGAACAGCACCCACAACCTCCATGCCCCCAGAGATGTCAACCACAGTCATGGAAACCACCACTACTATGGCCACAACTACAACCCGAAAAAATCGTTCCACTCCCACCATTCAGGTGAGTCACTTGTTTTATATTCAACTGTTCTTTCATTTGTTTGTTTTTTCAAACATATTTTCCAGGTCTAGTTCTTTCCTAATTCACAAACTAAAGCACACAGTTTGGCTCCTCAGATTTGGAAGGAATATGGATTGTTACTGTGTATGCAGTAATGAGGTCGAGGGCATCTGTGATATTGCTGAAGCCTTACTTTAAGTTAGCCAATGTTTGTAGCCATATGAAGACCAGAATGTGAATGATGAAATGCAATATAAAGGGAATAAACACTATGGGAGATTTCAACACTGGACAAAATAATGCTAATATCGCTTATTTTGTGTTTTTCTTTGTTGCCAAATGTGTTACTTGCCAAATTCTTGATTGTAGAGTTCAATGTGAGTCCCTGCTTTTGGCTAAATAACATTAGAAAAGGAAACGTGGGCATCCATGGGTCATTCCATCAGAGGCATTTGAAATCTTATTGGCATTTTTTTTTTCTTTGACTACAGCTTCATTAAGCCTTTTAAGGTCTGCACAAACCTTCAAAATGTCTTTTCAGTGATTACAGATGGAAACAAATCTACAGATCAAATGTAATTGCTTTGATGAAGGAGCAGTGGCAACTTATGTTCTTGTCTTAGTACAAATTATTGTTCTATGAAGTAATTATGGATCGCCTGATCTATTCTCTTTGCCCACACTGAGTAGAAAAGACAGGCCAACAGGCATTGTTCAACAAGCTTCAAATGCAGGTTTTTTAAAGCTTGTCAACTTCTTATTCTAGTTTGTGTAAAAAAAACCTCCACAGAATCTTGTGGACTTATTACTGGTAATGTTTGTTATTTCTTATTGGTGGGGGTGGAAAATGCTATCAAGTCATAGCTGACTTATGGCAACCCTATAGGGTTTTCAATGCAAGAGACATTCAGAGGTGGTTTGCCATTGCCTGCCTCTGCACAGCAACCCTGAACTTCCTTGATGGTCTCCCATCCAAATACTAACCAAGGCCAACCCTGCTTAGCTTCTGAAATCTGTCAACATCAGGATAGCTTGGGTGGTCTGATTACGCTATGAATTTCCATGCTAAGCCACAGATAATTTTCCTATTTCTTTTGCTCCCACCCCACCCCACTCCACGAGGGATAATAGAGTCATGTTGGTTCCAAAAAATCCCTGACACCTCAGCAATGCAGGCCTATGTGGAGGATTTCTGCAGATGGGAGGAGGGGCCATTTTCACAAGTTCTCCTTTCCTGCTGCAGGCTTCCTGCTTCCCCCGCATACTGTTTCTGGGTGTCCCTTTGGCTGTAGCCAGATGGGAGAGGCAAGGAAAATCTACTCAACTGGTGGAAGTAGAGGAAATGAACTGTGAGATCCAAGCAATAATTAACGCCTCCCTCGTCTTGGAAAAGATGTCCCTCGAACTGGCAAAAATGATCACTATCACCACTACCACTCTTCTGGTTTGCCCCAGCTCTGGCTCTTTGCATTCTGAAATCCTAAATGACTGTGAATCAATCACAATTATTAAAATTAATTATATCGCATTGTGGGGTTTATGTAAAAGGTTAAAATCATACATCTCATTTCTCTCCAATGGGACTCAAAGCACCTTACTTCAGTCTCTTCTCCTCCATTCTATCCTTAGAGCAGGGGTGGACAGGGAGAGAAGAACCCTGGGAAAGGGCCCCTCCCCAGCCTGCCCTGGCCCAAGCCTCAAGGGATAGAGGAGAAAGTGAAGAAGTAGTCTATCTGACCCTGACTCTCCCTCACAAAGGGGGAAGGGAAGGAGGGAGGAAGAGGCAGCCCGTCTAACCAGTTAGCCAGGTACTGCTTTCCTTGCCTCAGACATGTCTTGGGCAGGCCAGGAACTGCTTTCTTCATCTTTGCTGGGCACCTTCCTCACTTTGCATAGGGCTTGGCTGGGCTGAGCTGGGTACTGCCCTCTGCCTTGCCCTGCATGGGGCTCAGCTCTCTAATTTGCCTCACCTTGCACAGGGCTCAGCTGGGCTACCTGCATGCCCATTGCCTGTTCTGACTTCATGCTGGTCTTGACTGAGTGCTGCATTTCTGCCAGGTGCCACCCTTGGCCTCACTTCACCTAATGCAGGGCTGGATGCTGGGCTGGGCTGGATGCTGCCCTCTGCCTCACCTTGCATGGGGCCCAGCCAGGCTGAGTACCACTGTCTGCCTCACCTCATTTTGCATGTGGTTTGACTGGCCTGGGTGATGCCATCCATTTTGCTTTGTATGGGACTTGGTGCCTGTCTGGGCATCACCTCGCAGAGGGATTGGCTGGGCACCAGTGTCTGCCTTGCCTCAAGTGGACTGAGCCAGGGACTGCCACTTCTTCCATCTTGCCACTCATACAGGGCTCCAGTGAGTTGGGCTCTGTTTCTCATGCAAACCATGGCCCAAATGTGTGGAGCCAGCCACTGGTCCAGGCCCACTTCTGTGGTAGGGAACCCTCAAGGAATCGGGGAGGGGGTTGCCTCACTTTCCCCTGTACCTCCCTCCCCACACTATGTCGTCTTTCCTTCACCCTGGCAGTCTCCATATCATCTCCCCTTTATCTGTTTCATTCTCTCCTTCTTAGCCATTCACCATCCTACCTTTCATTTGCCTTGCACCTTCAGCTATTTTTATTATTTACTAGGAATAAGGCCCGTTGTGGAAATAAATACAACGGGCTCTAGAAAGAGGCTCTGGGAGTGTGCCCCGGCTTTGGGCACTCAGTGACAATTTGCTGTGGCAATCTCAGCAGGGTATAATGACAGAGTCCACCATTTTCTCTGGAGGAACTGATCTTTGTTACCTGAAGAGCAGTACTAATTTTGAGTGATCTCCAGCCCACCCCCAAGATTGGTAACGGTGGTTCCCCAGGAGGGAGTGGCTGGTTTGGAGGTGGAGTCTATGGCATTGTACCTGTCTGAGGTCCCACCCCTCCTCAACACTCACCCTCTCCAGGTTCAACCCCTAATTTCCCAACCTGGAGTTGACAACCCTATCTCCCTCCCAGCCTACCATCAACTTACCTTTAGTTTTCCATCTTCTCCCCCCTCCCTCCTAGAGAGCAGTTGTAATTTTGAGTGATCTCCAGCCCCCATCTGGAGATTGGCAACAATGGTTCCCCATCAGGGAATGGCTGAATTGGAGGGTGGAGTCTATGGCATCGTACCTGTCTGAGGTGCCACCCCTCCTCAAACCTCACCCTCTCCAGACTCCATCCCTCAAATCTCCAGGAATTGTCCACCTGGAGTTGGCAACCTGATCAGGACTGTACCCAATGAGTTTTCTCCCAAAAGCCAACATAGGTGTGGAAAGGGCCTTTTACTGACAGAGGAGAAAGTACAGGTGCCAACTCTGATTAGGGAAATACCTGGAGATTTGGGGGGGTGGATCCTGTGGAGGGCAGCATTTGGGGTGTGTGTGGAAGGACTCAGCAGGGTATAATGCCATAGAGTCTACCCTCCAAAGCAACCATTTTCTCCCGGGGAACTGATCTCTGTCACCTGGAGGTCAATTGTAACAGTGGGAGATCTCCAGGTCCCACCTGGAGATTGGCAACCCTAGGGGAAAGTCAGCCACACAGCGGGGAGTTGAAGAAAATGGTTTGATGGTTGCTGGCCCACCTCGTTAGCCAGCCAGCCATGCTGAAGCTAAGCAGGAGAAAGAGCCTTTTCCCATTTATTCTGTCAGGAAAGTGGCCATTGGGAGGGGGTTATGGGCGGGGGAGGGGGTTATGTTGAAAATCCTTTGTTTTTTACTCACAGAACCAAGCTTGGTTGCCTACCGACAGCCACTGAGGGGACAGTCCCTCACAGGAGTCAAGAGAACTGTCTTCCTCAGGAGAGAGAGCTGTCTGCCTGTAAATCTGACATGCAAAATCTGTCTGAAGGGGAGTGGGTGGGGAAGAGGGGCAGACCCAGCACCCAGCCAATGGCACGCGAGTACTCTTGAGTGGCGGCTGATGGGCCAATGGCTGAGGGAGGGCATTTTACAGCCAATGGGAGTGCATAGAATCTTGCGAAACCAAAAGATAATTGTTATAAGGAGAGATTTCCTTCATTTATATCCCATCTTTCTCCACAGTGGGGACCAAAGCTGCGTATATTATTCTCCCTTTTTATGCACATAACAAAATCACCCAATGAGCTTCCACAGCAAGATGGGGATCTGAACCTGGGTCTGGGTGTCCCAGACCCTGTACTGAAGCTCTAACTGCTGTACCACACTGACTTTCATACAGTGGCTGCTATTGAATAGCAGATAGCAGTAAGGTCTATCTGAGTCATGGAAGTCGGGTGGTATTAAGTCACCCAGCAGTTGCTGCCAGGCCCAGTTGCTGACCTCCAGGTGGGACTTGGAGGCATCCCACAATTGAACTCAAGAAAACTATAGAGGTCTGTTTCCGTGGAGAAAATGCCTGCTTTGGAGGGTGGACTCTCAGACATTATGTCTGGCTAAGGACATCTCCCCAAACCCTGCCCTCTTCAGATTCCACCACGAAATCTCCAGGAATTTTCCAACCTGGAGCTGGTAACCCTAGTCAGGCCTGGCCCTAGGATCCCTCCCTCACAGGCCAAAAACAGGTCTGGAAAGAACCCTTCCCTCTCCCTCTGCCTTTTTCTGACAAAACCAAGCTTGGAGTACTGTGGCTGCCTAACAATAGTCACTGAATCCCTTGCTTAAATGTACAGACACACCTTTTATCATTTTGGATTTTTTTTACACCCCCCCCCAAATTTCTTTTTAATCTGCAAATGTGGGGCCCTTTTCAGTTTTCTAGAAAGATCTGTCTTTCCCATTCACAGCTCCAGTCACCGGATTAAAATATCCAGAGATTTTGTCAATTTTGCTATTAGTATATAGATTAGGAATTCTTCTTCTGTTGATTTACTTGGGGTGATGTTCCTGTAGCATCTTGGAAATTAAAGACTGAGAACCAGGTTTTGTTTTTCAGCATTTCATGCTTTAATGGGAGTCTGTTATTTTTTTTTTGAGCCCTTCTAGTGGAATTAAGCCAGTTTGCATCAGTGATCACTCAAATATTCACTTAACTCTATTTAATCTGTGAGACAGTACCATCCAAATATTTCTCAGAATGTTTTCTACCTCATATACATGGCAGCTTGCAAGACCTACTGGAGCCATTGTATTCTTGGAATAGCATCTGGATGATTTAATAAAGAGTAGAGCAGCCTCTAAAAACATGGTTAAAGCAATGATTTCCTGGATTCACCCACACTACAACAAATGGCCTCATCTTGGCTGATATTAAAGCAATAACTCTTGACACTTCACTCTTCCCACAGAAAGGGAGATAAAAGTCAATATGCTCCTCCATTACAACTCAGTGTTTCTCAAGAGCAGGTCAGTTTATTGCTGTCACAATGGAAGATGATTCTTCCTTTCAGTCGCTTGATGGTTTTGTTGGTTCCTTCCAGCTGCTTAAGTTGTATTGCATGGATCAGTGGGTAGCTAGCATTCAGGATGGATTCAGCTGTCCATTTACAATTTTTGCAGCTGTAGTGTTTGCTCTGTATGTGAAGGGAAACTCTGCCCATCTAACATGTTTCAGTGCTTGTCTGAATGGCAATAGACATGCATAGGGATATCATATCACTGAGATGAAAAACAGTTCGTTGTATCACATGAAATGTTTTAGAAATGGTACTTTCTGCCACACGCTTTGACGGAAGGTGGAGACATCACTATTTTTAAAAGGAGAGTTACACAGAAAATGTACACCAGAATCTATTCTGAATTTTAGGACATAGTATTCTATATTTTAGTTGATGGTGAGGGGGCAAAATAGAATGTTACCTAAACTACAGGATGAAGTGGTTTAAAACTGAGTGAACTCAATTAATAGACCTTGGAATTGTCTGTACTTACAAAGAGCACACTTCATTATTTTTTAAATTATTTCTTTATTTACAAAATTTATTTTCCACCTTTCTCCCCTCACAAGAGACACCAAGGCAGCCAACAATTTAAAACATCCATGATAAAATCACATCTTAAAACCATTAAAATTAACCCCCCCACACACATATACATTTCATTAAAACAAATTAAAAACATAGTAAAATATGTACAATGGCATAAAAACAGCAATTAAACCATTGGTCAGGGAGGAACGATCACTGAGGGAATGCCAAACGAAACCAAAAAGGCTTCACCCAATGGTGGAAGATGACAACAGAAGGGACAGACAAATCTTCCTGGCTTTGATGCTATGACTGAGAAGGCACTCTCCTGGATTGCCATCTGCCTGATCTCAGAAGGCAAGGACACCCAAAGCAGGGTCTCCAAAGATGACCATTGTTGTCGGGCAGGTTCATAAAGGAGTAGGTAGTCCTTCAGGCATGTTGGTCCCAAACCATATAGGGCTTTGAAAGTCAAGGCCAGCACCTTGAATTGTGTCCATAAACAAAATGGGAGCCAGTGTAGATGGCCCAAGAGATTGGTGTGAGATGACCCACATCAGTCATCATCCTGGCTGCAACATTCTCTACCAATTAAAGTTTTTGAATACTTCTTCATGCAGCCCCACATAGAGCTCATTGCAGTATTCTATTTAGCATTCTTGCATTTGTTGTAACTGAACAGTTTAGGGTTAAGGTGCTCATATATTTTACAGATCATTTTATTTCTCTGTATTTCCATCTTTTTATTGATCTTATGACACACATAAGGTTGCCAGGCTCCAGATAGGGCCTGGAAAACATCTGGAATTTCAATTGCAGTCTACGGAAATCAGTTCCTCTGGAGCAAATGGCAACTTCAGAGGGTCAGCTCTAGGAAATTACATCTGGATGAGCTCCCTGTATTCCCCAACCTCCATCCTCCCCAGGCTCAACACCCAAATCTCCAGGAATTTCCCAGCCTTGAGTTGGCAATTGTATTTGTGGGTCATGATCATCATCATCATCTTTTTCTTCTTCTTCTCTCTCTCTCGCCCTTTAAAGTCTATTCAAATGTGCACATGGACTGTACCTCCTGAAATATAAATGTTTGAATCTTCAGATGGGTTTTTAAAGAATATGTTTCCTGCACATGGGAAACAAATGTGATAGGGACATTTTTGGCCTACCTTTCTCCTTCAGCTAGGTACCCATTAAGGAATATAGCAACATGAGATTCTCCTATCTCAAAGGCACAGTACTGTGTAATTCTTCAGAACACACAAAACAGATTCAACCTGTAGTTTCCTTAACTCTACATCTAATAGTGATATAAATTTCATCCACTCTGAATTGATTGGATTCTCTCTCATTGTTTATTGTCTAGCTGGCTTGCCTTTATTAGTGCCTCCTGACTCCCACCTTTCTGTTACTTGTATCTTTTTGTATGGAATATATTGGTGATGAAAGCATGCTCTCCATGTGTGGTGAAGTGAGCTCTGAGTCAGGACAGCATGTGCGAAAATAAATTTTGTAAGTTTCTAAGGTGCCACAGGACTTCTGATTAACAGTGACGGAACGATATTTTATTAAATACTGCTTTAGAATGAAAAACATGCTATTCATAGCCTTGATAACTGATAATTCAGGGAAGGTTTTTTTCCTGTCTGTTCTGAATGGCACAGGCAATGGTAGCTGTGTTGCCCTTGAAAGGTACAAGCGCCTTTTATTGGTTGTGAGATTGCTTATACATTGGTTATGCCCAAAGCCATTGCTTTGTACAATCTACTTCATATTAGACTTGGACCAGCATATGTAAAGACTGTTGTTGTACAATAATTACATTACAACAGTCCTAACAGGCTGCAAGGCTACTGGTGACTGTGTTGCTGAGCAGGTGTTTGAAATGCTAACAGGTTTCTGATTAGGCCACAGTTAAATGGATAAAAAAACACTTCCAGCATCCTTTGCCCCAAGGATCTTTAGCTGCAATTTAGCTTGCTGCCCTATTCTGAACTCTGCAGAGTTCTCAGTGACTGGAAAGCCTGCAGGTGCATCTGCCAATAGAAACTGGCATAGTTAAAAGTATCTCCTTTGCCTACTTGGGATTTCTTGTTTGTGACACATCATTTAATGAAGCACTTCTGCATCTGACTGACGAACGGAGCAGCTTGCAGACCCCGAATAAAAGGGCCACTTTGACCTCCTCACACCTGCATTTGCTTGTCTTTAAGCTCTGCCCTGTTTGGAAAGGACATGTGTTGCATTAAATTACTCTCAGAGACCTCAGGGCCCTGGCAGACCAGATTCTCTTGTATTAACAATATCCTCTTTGGGAATTCCACTTTGCCTCACTGCTCTGGATAGAACACAGAGACATATGGCTATCAGGTACTTAAAGCCTTCTGCTTTGAGCTGCAGAATGTCCTGGAATGCCAACTGCTAGACGGGGACTCTCTCATATCTAATAGAGAGGCATCTCTGTTTGGCATGTTCTTTATAGAGGCTTCACTTCTGTAGCCAAGGTCAAGAATGTTTCCCAACTAGTCTCCTAAGTGGTCTCATCTTCTTGCTTTGACCAGCTGGAAATTATTATTTTCAGTTAAAAATCCTGCTGTTAATCAAAACATTCATAGAAGGGAAAACGAGGTAGTTTTCTGTTTTTTTTACGGGGGGAGGGGGGAGAGTTCAGCTGATATTTACCAACTAGACACTTATTCTATTAGAGTTGAACTAAATATTACTCAGGAAAGTATGCTTGTCAAGTTTCGTTAGATCAAATGGTCCACGTCCAAATGCAAAGTCCATTCTGATTTGTAACATTCCTAAGCAATATTCAACAAAGCAGCTGAATAATAAAATGCAACAGATAAATAAAACACAAAATCAGGTTGAGTGAGATGTCATGGAGCCGCAAAAGATAAAAAAAATCCAGAAGGGACCTCTCCAACAATATGAATATAACTTGTAAAATGAAATAAAAATTATATTGGTTTCAGCCCTATGTCCCACTGACAGCAAGGTCTACGATGGCTCCCACAAAATGAACGTAATCTGTTTGTTTTATTCTATTTATTTGCAGAATCAATACTACCTTGGCAAATAATAATACCTTGGCAATAGTACCTTACCGAATGGGATCTTCATAGTTGGGGTATAAAGATTTGATTATATTTGGAATTCATTTATACCTGGAGAGCAATCCTAAGTAGAGCTTCTCAGAATCATACTCAAATCTGTTTAGTGGAGCTTATACCCAGGAAAGTGTTCTTCAGATGATACTATTGGTATACCATTTAGATCCGGATTAGTTACCGAGACTGCAACCCCAAATGTTAAATTCCAGCAAGGATGTAAATGCAGGTGGAAGTGTTCTGTAATAAACAGAATAAATGTAACTTCTGTGCATCTCTCTGTTGCTGGATAAACAGCCGCAGATGCAAACAAGTGTTATGCAGGCATCATCAAGCCACCCTGGCTGTGTTCTGACATAATTTTTCTGATTGCCTCAGAGGGGGCTCTGGTACCACTCTCCTCATTGCCTTGTTCCGAGGACACCACCCAATTAGCCTCAGAGAACAAAGGGAAGAGGGTTTAAGAGCACCCAATTCTTCTTTCTCTCATTGGCTCCCCTCCTGCACAGCCTGGATTGGATAGGTGGGGCCTCTTCGTCATCTCTCCCTAGCCTTTTGAACAGCATGCCTCCTGGACAGTCCTGGCTTTTCACAAGCAAGGCCATCCTCATAAGAGACTGGAAGCTACTTTGCTTGTTGCTGCATCTGGACCCTGCACCCAATTTTCCCTGGTGATGCCACCTATCAGCTGTAAAGCCATGAAGGTATTTAAAGTGTTGTCAGAGTAGACAATACTGATCTTGATAAACCAATGGTGGACTCTCATCTGGTGAACTGGGTTTGATTCCCCACTCCTCCACATGAAGCCTTCTGGGTGACCTTGGGCCAGTCACAGTTCTCTCAGAACTCTCTCAACCGCACCTACCTCACAAGGTGCCTGTTGTGGGGAAAGGAAGGGAAAGGCAATTGTAAACTGCTTTGAAACTCCTTAGGAAAGAGAAAAGAGAGGTATAAAACCAACTCCTCCTTCTTCTGAAAGCAGCTTTATGTGTGTTCATGTGGACAGTCCATCACAGCAGATGTCCTTCCATCACCCTGAGTCTGTTTCTTTCTGTTATTCCAGTGAGTAGAAATTTAAATTTGGCAGAGAAATTATGAGATAGAAGAAGAGATTGGATTTATACCCTGCCCTTCACTACCTGAAGGAGTCTCAGAGCGGCTTGCAATCTCCTCTCCCTTCCCCTCTCCACAATGGACACCCTGTGAGGTAGGTGGGGTTGAGAGAGCTCCTTTCAAGAACAGCTCTGAAAGAACTTGTGACTGACCCACTGTCACACCAGCAGCTGCATGTGGAGGAGTGGGGAATCAAACCCAGTTCTCCCAGATTAGAGTTCATGTTCCTAACCACCACACCAAACTGAGAGGTACAGATTTCCATCAGCATCCCTGGCACCTCTCCCTAATCCAGTTTCTGGGGCTGTATATGCCTGCCTTTTTCAAAGCTGAAATCAGCTGTTTGGGCAAAATATAGAAGGCTGGATTCAGTTCCTCCTTCAGTTCTTCCATAATAAGGGCTTGGGGTGGGGTGGGGGAGATAAGCTATCCTCATGAAAGTCAATAGGCTCTCCTTCTGAAATCAGCTAAAGGGCCTCTCACTTTTTACTGAAACCCCACAAAGCTGCCCAACTGGACCTTGTTTATCCTGAGGGTTACAGATCCATGATTAACATTTTCCCAGAAGGCACTATGGTAGTAATACTTCCTTTCCTGACACGTGATGGAGGAAGGCAAAGAAGATTTGTCAGTCCAATTAGCTTCTGACTGTCATCCAGAGAGAATATACTTCTTTCCTCTTGCACTTGCCAAGGTACTTTCTTTTCCTCTCTTAGAAAATAAGTTTCGAGAAAGGCAATTGGCCTCTAATTTGCTCATTGCTTGTTATGAGTCTCCAGTGACATTTTCATCCATTGACTGCATAGTGCTAATGAAAAAAATGAAAGAAGCTGATAGGCCCAGCTTTTGACTCTTACTTCACTATTCATGCTTCAGAAAATGATCTTTTCCCTTCCCAGATTTTTTTTTAAATTCCTTCCCACTTTTATGTCCATTGTAAAAGACTCGCATGCCAATCATAGACTTTGCATGAATGTAACCTCATTGGTTAGAAAACATTGTTCTCTCTAATTAGAAGAGAGAAGAGAAGAGATTGGATTTATACCCCGCCCTTCACTACCCAAAGGTGTCTCAGAGTGGCTTACAAACTCCTTTCCCTTCCCCTCCCCACAACAGACACCCTTTGAGGTAGGTGGGCTGAGAGAGCTCTGACAGAAACTGCTCTTTTTCAAGAACAGCTGTGCCAGAACTATGGCTTGCCCAAGGTCATCCAGCAGGTGTGACCATTCTAAAACTCAAAATGGCTTACATAGAAGTCCCGACTACTGGCCAGATCTCAAGCAGCTTAGCTTCAGCAAGGAAGATGAATTAAATCCAGAACAGAAACAAAATCAGTGTAGTGATTTTTATTAGGGCCAACCACAACGACACAAACCACTGTGCAATCTTTCCAGGTTATCAGAACAGATGTTCCAAAACTTTAAAAATGATGGCCAGGCGGGGACAGCAGATATTTCAGGTCAAGATTTTATGACTCTGTCTTGTCTATCTTTGGTGTTAAATTCTGAGAGGTTCAAAGTATAATTGCCGTAGGTGCTAGATTACAGCATTTGTATTCTGGAAACAAGAAGCAAACAATGAAGGGTCATCTCATTTTTTTTTTGGGGGGGGAATGAAATCCAAAAGGGAACTTACTTTGTTGAGGTAACAATAAAGATTATTAAATTGGGGGGGACTAATGGGAATAGATTGGCCATAGGTGGTAAATGTAAGAGGTGGTGGTGGATTAATATGCTACTTAGTACCACACTATTTATTTATTTTATTTATTTGTAGTATTTCTAGCCCACCCTCCCTGCAAGCAGGCTCAGGGCGGCTCACATTACTTGCCCCACAGGGCCAGAATTCATATAAACAATTTAAAACCAGTTAAACAGTCAAGCAATTACAATAAAACCAATTAAACGATTAATAGGGCAACAGGCTGATTATATGTTTGGGCTGGGTGTTGCTAGCAAGTAGCGTGTAACCCTGGTCTCCTTCAACCTCTGTTTGCTATTGCCAATTGTCATCCTCTTCTAATAGTGGAGCCTTTCCCCCTCCCCAGCATCACTACATGATGAGAAGTACCTAAGCCCTCCCATCATGGTAAGCACAGAGTAAGATAGTTCAGCTAAATTTAGAACTTTCTAACTGTGGCTGAGGCCATCTTGAGAATATAGCCCATATATAGCAATTATAGTACAGTGTCTCTTAACAGGGACCAAACAGCCTCCAGGGTATGTTCTACAAATGTTGAGGGACGTTCAAAACTTATGGGGTCAGATGGGGGTGTTCAAGATTTTAGGAAGACTTTCTTCCCACTTACAGTGGCTTCTGACAGCATGGTTACCCTGCCTTGATGATAAATCCCAGACCCTATATCCCTCCCACCCAGTCCTTAAAAGACTGGTAAATGAACCAAATTTAATAGCAAGGAGTTGTATGACAGCCATTATTATTCTCATTGAATGTCTGCTTGAGATCTGTGTATTGTGAACATATATCATAAATATTTCTTCATTAAAAAGTTGCCTTGTCTGGAGCATTGTTTTAATGACTGGTATTCTTATTTGTGGCTTGGAAAGTGAGTGTTCAGTGATAATATAGCATTCTTGATGGACAGTAGTGGATTCAAAGAACCATTGGTATAGCATAATTATTACACATGTACCTCCTCCAAACAGTAGATGATGCTATTCTATTTTCTCATAAAATATAGTTCTGTCACCATGTTTCTAGATCTGGAAGTTCAGCCATGTTCTTAGGCATCTGATTTTGAAGTCCCTTGTTACACACAGCCCTTAAGGCTGGGCTAGCACACAGGTTCTTCAAAAGAATACAGTGCCTCTAAGCTGCTATTGCCCTAGTATGAAAAAAGTTACAGCTACAATATAGATCCCTGCCTTTTGTTTCTCTGGAGGGATAGACAGCAGTTGGGGAGCAATTTATATCCAGGCAAACAGTGCATGGAGGAAGAGGGCCTGTGCTGCCTAAAATCATAGCTCCAGTCCAGATGGGAACACACACACAGCTGGTTTAGAAGCTTTAAATACTCACTGAGAAATCCAGTCACACATCACCAACACAGTACGGAACAGACAAAATTACTTACATTTAAACCTTGTTGATTTCAGCTGGAGAAAATGAAGCCTGTACTGAACATGAAAAGTAACTCAGGTTAGAATAGGGTTGCTAGAACTCTGATCCATCCAGGACTTTGGGGCTCCAATCTGCCACCAGCCAACTGGCCGGTGGGGGAAGCCCCACCCCCGGAATAGGGACGTTGCTGCATAACATCCCTATCATGATGACATCACCTGGAAGTTGCACCATCACATTGCCAACATCAGGGGTGACACTCTAGTTTTTGGCCAAACTCTATGATTTGAGGGCAAAAAAAACATAGAGGTTTGCCCAGAAACTAGAGGGTCATCCCCTGACGTTGGCAGTGTGATCACATCACTTTTGGATGATGTCATTGTGACACACACGTGAAGCGCGTGCACCAGAAGATCCTGACCAGCAGCCTGGAGCCCCCCCTCCCCCCCGGAGCAAGATAGGACCAGACAACCCTTGATTCCAATCTTAAGCATGGTTTCTTCTGAGTAAACCCCTTGGAGCTAATTGGAATTTACTTCTGAGTAAACTTTCATAAAGTTGCACTGCACATGTGCAACTGGTCCCACTAGATAATTCAGGATAATAGTTTTATGGCCCCTCCCTTGGTGCAGGATCCAGCTACTAACTGATTAAAATAGTAAAGCCTACAAGGGTATAAGAACATAAGAGAGCCATTTTAGTGTATTTTTCCCTTCAGAAATCACATCAGGAGGTCCAGCAGTGGAGCCAGGACACTAGAAGCCCTCCCACTGTTGGCCCCCCAAGCACCAAGAATACTGTGCATCACTTGCCCCAGACTGAGAGTTCCTATCTATACCTTGTGGCTAATAGCCACTGATGGACCTCTGCTCCATGTTTAGCTAATTCCCTCTTGAAGCCGTCCATGCTTGTAGCCGCCACCATCTCCTGTGGCAGTGAATTCCATGTGTTAATCACTGGGTGAAGAAGTACTTCCTTTTATCTGTTCTAACTCGACTGCTCAGCAATTTCATTGAGTGCCCACGAGTTCTTGTATTGTGAGAAAGGGAGAAAAGTACTTCTTTCTCTACCTGCTCTATCCCATGCATAATCTTATAAAACTTGATAATATCACCCCTCAGCCATCATTTCTCCAAGCTAAAGAGCCCCAAGTGTTTTAACCTTTCTTCATAGGGAAAGTGTTCCAACCCTTTTATCATTCTAATTGCCCTTTTCTGCACTTTTTCAAATGCTATAATATCCTTTCTGAGATGTGGTGACCAGAACTGTATACAGTACTCCAAATGAGGTTGCACCATTGATTTATACAGGGGCATTATGATACTGGCTGATTTGTTTTCAATTTCCTTCCTAATGATCCCAAGCATAACGTTGGCCTTTTTTATTGCATTCGCACACTGTCTCGACATTTTCAGTGGGTTATCTACTACGACTCCAAGATCTCTCTCTTGGTCAGTCTCTGCCAGTTTGCACTTGATCACATTGAACCCCATTTGCCATGTTGACGCCCAATCACCTATCCTCACTAGATCCCTTTGGAGTGCCTCACAATCCTCCCTGGTTCTCACCACCTTGAAATTTGCAAATTTAGCCACTTCACTGCTTACTCCCAACTCCAAATCATTAATAAACAAGTTAAAAAGCATCGGACTGAGTATTGATCCCTGTGGTACCCCACTGCTTACCACCCTCCACTGAGAAAATTGCCCATTTATACTCACTCTCGGTTTCCTATTAATTAGCCAGGTTTTGATCCACAAAAGAACTTGTCCTTTTATCCCGTTATTATTGTGCTTACTTAGGAGCCTTTGATGAGGAACTTTATTAAAAGCTTTCTGGAAGTCAAGGTATACAATATCTAATGGGTCCCCCTTGTCCACATGTTTGTTTACTCCCTCAAAGAACACTAACAGGTTAGTGAGACAAGATCTTCCCTTACAGAACCCATGCTGAGTCTTCCTCAGTAGGTTTTGTTCATCAGTGTGCCTGCTAATTCTTTTCTTTTCTTTTTTTTTTTTTGAAATAACTCTCCTAAAAAGGAGAGAATTTTATTTTTTATAAGAAAAGGGTAAGGTAGACAGATGGGAAGAGAAAAAAGAGCGGAGTGAGTTTTTTTTTCTATTAGTAAAGGTTAGTTTTATTTCTTCCAGTTGTCGGCATCCATCACGGTTGAAAGATCTTCTTTTCAGCTTTACAAAGTCCAAATCAATTCTGTTAGTAAAGTTAGTAAAGTCCACTGGGGTTAGGTCAAATCTTTTCAGATGTTACACGAACAAATTCCTTTTTAAGTCTCTCCAATTATCATTAAGTCCTTTGAACTTTAATGCCTCCCGTTCCGTCACTTCCTTCCCCGGGCCGCCGTCTTCTTCAAAAATCCAAATTTTGAGTGCTGCTTCCTCCTCTGTGCTGGCATGTCTCTTCAGAAATTTTTTAATCCATCTTCTTTCGCTTCTTTTTTCTTGTTGTTTCTGGCAGTCATTTCTCGTTAGCTCCATTAACACTCAAGTTGAAATTAGATCTCCATTACTTGCTAAGCTCAACACCCCTTTCTACTGGCAGAGTATATCCTTTTTTAGAGGCGGAGTAGGCTTTGGGAGCCTTATCCGCCTCTTCTTTTTATTTATTCGCTCCACTGCCAGATAGAGGTGTCAAGACTTTCGTCAAAATAAATCTGAGATCTTCTTTCCCTTCTTCATCCATAGCTTGGAACTTTAGCATCAAATTAATTTTCTATACATTTTCTGCCATCAACCTTGTTGATTCCAACATTTGTTTTTGTAGTCTGATGAGAACAATTTCCATTTTAAAAGCGTTTCATTGATATTTTATATTTACTCCAGCAGGTGGCGCAGTATCTCAATCTCTTGTTAATTGACAGCTAGTTCTGGGGGGAGTTGACTGGAGCGGAAGTCCCTCCTCTCTTCTCTTCCGTTCTAAGCAGAATTTTCCCCAGCATCGACATTTTATTTTTTATTTACTTTTTCAAAGTTCGTGCCACATCCCCCAGAAAGCAACTAAAGCCGCAATCTTCTGTAAAACCCCAACGGTACTTTCACCAACATTTTTTCTTGTTACCCCCCTTCGCGTTTCCTTTAAAAATTCGCTTCTTCGAAGAGGGTGGAAACTCCTCCCTCCTCCCATACGCTTATCCGCTTGCGAGGGGTTTTAATTTTCGCTTCAAAATAGATCTTCAACTCACGATTAGATGCCATTTCTTCTTTTCATAGTAATTCATCCGCTTTTCCTCACTCCTGGAAGTCGGCAGGGCTGCTAAGTCCCATTCGGGACGCACTACGCGGCGGGGCCGATTGGGGCGGGGAGAAAGCCTCAATTTCCCGGCAGTTTGCCGGCAAAGAGGCTACTCCCCTATGCGCCCCCGGTTCGGAGCCTTTGACTAAGGCTCACTAGGGTCTTTCGCAAACGCGAAGACCCCCCCATTCCGCGTGTGGGCTAACCGCCTCCGGGAGCATCCCGAGAAGCGGCCGCCATTCGCAGCACCGAAACCGAAAGCCCCTGCTAATTCTTTTCTTGATAATAGTTTCCACCAACTTACCCAATATCGATGTCAGACTGGCTGGCCTGTAATTTCCCGGATCTCCTCTGGAACACTTTTTAAAGATGGGAGTGACATTAGCTACCTTCCAGTCCTCAGGAATGGAGGCAGATTTTAATGAAAGATTACATATTTTTGTCAAGAGATCCACAAGTTCACATTTGAGTTCTTTCAGAATTCTCAGATGTATGACATCCGGGCCTGGTGATTTATCAGTTTTTAAGTTGTCTATCAGTCTTAGGACCTCCTCTCTCGTCACTTCAATCTGACTCAGGTCTTTCAAGGCTCCTTCCGAAATCAGCAGTTCTGGAGTGGGCAAGTACTTCTCATCTTCTACAGTGAAGACAGAGGCAAAAAATGCATTCAGCTTCTCAGCCATTTCCCTGTCATCCTTTAGTACTCCTTTTACCCCTTGGTCATCCAAGGGCCCCACTGCCTCCCTGGCTGGTTTCCTGCTTCTAATGTATTTGAAGTAAGTTTTATTGTCGGTCTTTATGTTTTTTGCTATATGCTCCTCAGATTCCCTTTTTGCCTGCCTGATCACAAACTTGCATTTTATTTGCCACAGCCTGTGTTCCCTTTTATCAACCTCACTGAGACTAGCTTTCCACCACTTAAGGGAATCCTTCTTACCTTTTACAGCATCCATTACTTTGTTAACCATGCAGGCTTTTCTCTATACCTATTTGTGCCTTTCGTAACCGGCGGTATACATCCCAGCTGAACTTATGCAAGGTTCCTTATGTGTAAGTCTGCATAGGATAGTGCTGACTGAGTCTGGAAATTGCTAACAAGATTCAAGAGGCAAATCTGAATGATACAGTGAGAAATATAAATATACTTGGAATAAGGCCCGTTGTGGAAATAAATACAACGAGCTCTAGAAAGAGGCTCTGGGAGAGTGCCCCGGCCTTGGGCACTCAGTGCCAATTTGTTGTGGCGACTTCAACAGGGTATAATGACACAGAGTCCACCATTTTCTCTGGGGGAACTGATCTCTGCCGTCTGAAGAGCAGTTGTAATTCTGTGTGATCTCCATCCCTCCCCTGGAGACTGGCAACAATGGTTCGTCATGAGGGAATGGCTGGTTTGGAGGGTGGAGTACATGGCATTGTACCTGTCTGAGGTCCCACTCCTCCTCAAACCTCACCATCTCCAGGCTCCACCCCTCAAATCTCCAGGAATTTCCCAACCTGGAGTTGGCAACCCGATTTCCCTCCCAGCCAACCATCAACCTACCATTATCTGCCCCCTGGCTTCAGCTTTCCATCTATTCCCCCTCCCTCCTGGAGAGCAGTTGTAATTCTGAGTGATCTCCTGCCCCCACCTTGAGATTGGCAACAATGGTTCCCCATGAGGGAATGGCTGGCTTGGAGGGTGGAGTCTATGGCATTGTACCTGTCTGAGGTCCCACCCCTCCTCAAAACTCACCCTCTCCAGGCTCCATCCCTGAAATCTCCAGGAATTTCCAACTTGGAGTTGGCAACCCTATGAGGATGGGCCCCATTGAGTTTTCCCCCAAAGGCCAAAACAGGTGTGGAAAGGGCCTTTTAGTGACAGAACCTGATTGCCTAGCAACAGGAACTGAGGAGAAAGCAGAGTTGCCACCTTTGATTAGGGAAATACCTGGAGATTTGGGGGATGGATCCTGTGGAGGGCAGCATTGGAGGGGATGGAAGGACTCAGCAGGGTATAATGCCATAGGGTCTACCCTCCAAAGCAGCCATTTTATCCAGGGGAACTGATCTCTGTCATCTGGAGATCAATTGTAACAGCAGGAGATCTCCAAGTCTCACCTGGAGATTGGCAACCCTAGGGGACAGTCAGCCGCACAGCAGGAGGTTGAAGAGAATGGTCTGATGGTCACCTGGCCACCTCATTAGCCAGCCAGCTGTGGTAGGGCCAAAAAGAAGTGAGGGGGTGTGTTAAATTATTCTAACAGGAAAGTGGCCAAGCGGGGGCGGGGTTATGCTGAAAGTCCTTTTTTTTTTTACTCACAGAAGCAAGCTTGGTTGTTTGGTTGCCTACCAACAGCCACTGAGGAGACAGTCACAGTTAGTCTCACACAGGAGAGAGACCAGCTTTCCAGGAGCTGCAGCTCGTTTCCTCTAGGCCAGACCCTCCCTGGTGCTGCCGCCACTGCTGAAGGAAGGCTGGGGAGCCTCTAAAAGGCACTGGGCAGCCTTCTCTGTGGTGCAGGCCTTGTGGCCGAGGGAGAGGGGGCCGCAAGGGGCAGCGAAGGTGAGTGCTTCCCCCTGCTTGCTGCCACTCGCTAGGTCTGCCTCCTTCTCCTCTGTGGAGGGGTTGCCACTCTTTCAGCGGAGCGTCCATCCCCTTCGCTGGCTCCCTCCAGACTGAAGGTGAAATGCTGCCCGCTGACTCAGTGGGCCGGGCCAAGTCAACGCAGCGAGCCAATGCAGCCATGGGATTGGGAGACTGTGAGAGAGGCATCTGAGTGGGCCAAAGGCTGTGGAAGCGTGTCCAGGAGGGACACCAAAACTCAAATATATATGAGAGATACTTAAAGTGCATGTAATCCAGAATTCCATTCTCAAATATTTCCCTCACTACTGTTGTTACTTAGACAAATTGGTGTTGTTACTGCATATAAGGGAGGTATATCCCCAAATAGTTTGCTTTGCTCACTAAAACTGTCTTCCCTCTTTCTCTCTGTCCACATTACAGTGCAATCCAATGTACATCTTTTCTTTTGTCAAGTCATAGCCATCTTATGGCAGTCACTTAGGGTTTTCAAGGCAAGAGATGTTCACCGATCGTATGCCATTTCCTGCCTCAACCTAGTAACTCTGGTATTCCTTGGTGGTCTCTCATCCAAATACTGACCAGGACCAACTCTACCTAGCTTCTGAACTCTGAGGAGATTGGGCTAGCCTGGGCTAGCCAGGTGAGGGCAGTATACATATAATAAGAGTCAAACCAGATGACACTGTATCCCCAAGTCTGCCATGGGCACACAGAGCCATTTTAGTTTATTTTTCCTTTCAGAAATCACTTCAGGGCCCCATCTTTCTGGGGACTGTGGCACAGGGATGTGGGGTGCTCCTGTCTCCCCCTCTCACCATTTTCAGTATTTGAAGCAGCCATGTATTTTGACCCATGATAACAAACTCTGAAATGGCACATTTTCCTGTGGCGGACTCAGGGACATGGTATCATCTAGTTAGGCTCTTCGTTCCATTTTTTCCAGTGCTACTTGCTGCCAGGTAGTTATGTTCAGGATGTGCTATTAGTTGATTCCTGCTGCTACATCATGCCATTCTTTGCTTCTGTTCCTCTGTGCTCATGCTTTCTGCAGCTGTCTATACTTCCCCAATCATGTCATTTTAAGTACGGATGCTGCAGTTTTTGCAGCAAACCTGTTCAGCACTGAACATCCCATCTTTCACACTCACAGGCAGAACATAATTCAAACATAGATATGTTCAGGTAGCACCAAACTTTGTGAACAGCTGCCAACCAGGTTTGTTCAGAATCTGACACTTAGCTGATCAGGGGATCATCTGGGAGTCAGATTTTTCTCTCCTGTGTGAGAAATTTTGCTGTTCCCTAGCCTGGCTGAGACTCAATCAGTAGCCACTCCCAGCTCAGCTAGGAATGGGCTTTTGATCCACCCACCCAGGAAAAATCACTTTGTGAAGCTGGGAAGCTGAAGATCATCTCTGACTTCCCTTGTCAAGACACAACAATTATTCCTGGAGTGGGGGAAGGGAATTGGTAGTCTATTCCTAGATGAGCTGGAAGTCAGCTTCTGAGCCATACTCCCCCCCCCCCGAAAAATGTCTGTGTCTTGGACACAATGAAGTTGGAGATCAGGAGTTTCTGGTGTCTAATTTCACTGTCCCAACCTTGCAATGGGGGTGGGTTTTTTTATCAGAATGAAAAAGTGGCATGGTATAGTATAGGAAGGGTTGCCAGAACCTTGGACTGACAAGGGGATCCCCTGATCTTTGGGGCTTGAATCTGCCTCTGGCCAGGTGGCCAGTGGGGGAAGCCCCACCCCCAAAGAGGCCCATTGTGCATCAACATGGTTGGCATGATGATGTCACATGGAAGTGATATCATCATGTTGGGGACATCACGCATCAGTGCTATACCATCTTGGTCAAAAAACTCTATGGAAACCATAGTTTTCAGACAAAATGCTAGAGCATAGTTGTGCAGCATCCCCAGTGTGATGATGTCTCTTCCGTGTGAGATCATCACACCAACAACATTGCACACAGCACTGTCGCCCCACCTTCCCACTCCCAAACATTTCCCCCCCTCACCGCCAGGACAGTTTGGTCTGACAACTCTAAGTATAGCCAAATCTTGTCCAATCTCAAAAACTAAACAGGGTTGGTACTTGGATGGGAGACCACTGAGGAAGACTTTGAAGAAAAAGGCTACAGCACCCAACATCTGCATTTCACTTGCCTTGAATGCTCCTTGCTGGGGTTGCAAGTTGCCAAGCTGCAACTTGACAGCACTTTACACACATATATTGATCAGAACACTATCCCTAGTTTATTCCCTAATGAGCTATGCATCAGCCTCCCCCCCCCCAAAAAAAAATAGTTGTGTCTCACCAAGGCTTGCAGGCAACTGGTTCTCCAGGACTGGGGGACCAGAAGCTGACTCTTGGCTGACTGCAATCAGCTGGGAGTTGGCTTCTGATCCCCGGCTGGTCCTAGGTTATTCATGCAGAACACACACAAACAGGTTGCAAACTACAGAAACAGCCAGTGAATAAATTGGCAGTTTAATCACACCTAGCAAACAGGTCATGAGCACAACAGTCAAGTCTTTGAGCTTTACTTTGATGTTACTTTGACTTTAAGACAAAGTAACATCAAGGGCAACAATAAAGCAATAAATATTTGAACAGCCCATGGAAGGGGGCATTCCCACCCCCAACCCCGCTGAGCCTCCAGGATATGGTTGCAGTCTTGCTTCCCAAGGTCTAACCCCTAAAGAACCTGTGACTTGTGGCTAGATTTGTCTCTTTGTGGTGTATTTATGGCCATTCATGAAATAGAATCTGCTAGGCATGATTTTGGCATACCGTAAATGAGCAAGCATGTGGGGGTGTGTTATGGGCACCGGGCACACAGAAATGACATTATTTGTATGATGACTTTTCTCAAATGTATGTTTTCAAAAAGGCTTGCTAATCTGTTTTATAAGCGAGAGGGTAAATTGTGATCTGCAAGTTTGCCCAAAAGCTGTTCATTGTGAGTAATCGGTGTTTGAAATTCAACTTCTTTTGACAAGCGTATGGTGTGTTTCTGGAGCCAGTTTGCCTTCCGAATGGAATTACAAGTTTGAACATCCTCTGGTATTCTGTAGCAGTCTGTTAAAACATGTCTGCTAGGACACATGTTTGCTAAAATATTGTTTGCAGGAAGCATAAATAAAAGAAATACAAATGTAATGAAAGAAAAAAACCCTGAAGTACAGATATTTTAAAGAGGGGCTCATAATGTGAATCCAGATCTGCCAGCCAAACAAAATAAGCCTGCTTTATTTTTCAGTTGTACAGTTGTACAGTTATAAGCACTATAGGGCTTCCTATGTGCCAGGACAAACTTGGATTTAGCTCCATCTTTTTTTGTTTTATATTCCAGAGAGTAATGATGCGTACAGAAGAAAATGTCCTTAACATAGTGTGCACTTACCTCCTTGATGACTAGCTGTAGAGGTTCTGTGCTGTGATGAACTCATGGGGCTGGGTTCACTTTCTCCATTCTTGACCACCAAGTATTCAGCTGAATGTCTGCATAGGGCTATCTAAACAGCTGTATGTTTAGGGCCATCTATGCTCATGACAGGGGTTATGGCTCAGTGGTAGAACAACTGCTTGACACACAGGAGGTCCTTGAATTTCCTGTTAAAAGGATCAGGTAGTAGGTGAAGCGAACATACTCAACCTGACACCACTGGCAATCTTTAAGCAGCAGCTGGACAAACACTTGTGAGGGATGCTCTAGGCTGATTCTGCATTGAGCAGGGGCCTGGACTAGATGGCCTTTATGGCCCCTTCCAACTCTGTGATTCTAAGATGGCCTAATTAAGTATAAGGCAGATTTATGTATTTACGTGACAGCCTGTGCATATACAGTTGTATGTGCATAGATCATCTCATGCAGGCATTCATTTAAATGAATAGAGACTGGAAGTGGGGAAAACATGAGTGATTCCAGTTCTCCCCAGACATCCAAACATTCAGAGTAATTATATATATATATATATATATATATATATATATATATATATATATATATATATATATATATATATAAAATGTGCACTGCCAAAGTGCTATCAAGTCACAGCTGACTTATGGTGACCCCATAGGATTTTCAAGGCAAGAGGCATTCAGAGGTGGTTTGCCATCACCTGCCTCTGTGTAGCAACCCTGGATTTCTTTGGTGGTCTCCCATCCAAGTACAAACCAGGGCTGATGAGATTGGGCTAGCCTGGGCCATCCATGTCAAGGCAAAAATATGTCATATCTAAGTAACATAATAAAGAGTACGAGACATGATTGCTATCTAAACAGAAATAAAGATTGTATTTCCAGGACGTTTCAGTTCTTTGTATGATAGGATTCAGTATGACACTGGAAAGAGAAAGTGGCTGCTTAGGAACAAACAGAGAAGAATCAATGGCTTTCTAGCTCAGAAAGTGAGATCTGGTTTGCTTTCTTCTGAAACTGTGTCTGCTTTGCTTTCTATTTATACCCTGCAGGAAAATGATTGGGAACTGCAGGCATTGCCAACAGACTTCCAAGGCTGATATTTTCATTTTGTTTTTGACAAGGCTCATTGAGAGATTTGTGTGGGGTGTGTATATGTCTTACCTTTCTTGGCTCATGTTTGGATGACAGTGTAGAAATTAGAAATGCGTCTTGGCTGTTTTGACAGACCCCTTTCTTGAAACCATCTAATTAACGCCTTGGGTTTTCTTCAGCCAGAAACAGTGCTGTGCAGCTAATGCAACAAATGAAGGTTCCCACGACATTCTTCTTTGTCTGTGGGGTGAGCTGTCATTGCAGTTGGAACTACATCTGTCATTCTTTGCAAGTTCTTGGAGTTGGCACCAGCTGCTTGACAAGTCCTGATTGACAGCTTGGGCCATTCCAACAAGCAAGCTGAGTTTACTTTTGAGGCACAATTCCTTACAGAAGAATAGGGTAGAAGTGGAATAAGGAGACCATGTTGTGGGTTTTGGACGGCGCTGGTGGAATTAATCTTGTAGCAGGACTGTCCCTACCATTAGGCAGGGTGAGGTTGCCTGCCTCAGACAGGTGGTTTGGGGGTGCCATTACCAGCAAATTGGTGACTGTTTAATTGTTGATGATGTTACTGTCCTGCTGGTAGTCTCAGGAAGTCCAGGTAGTTTACATGATTCTCGCCTCATCTTTTTGTTGTACTGACAGCACTGTGAGGTGTGCGAGGCTGCGCACTGAACTTCATGGATGTGTGGGGATTTCAAGCTGGGTGTTCCAGGTCCTAGTAAGAATTGTAACTACTGCACTACTGGTAATAATCTTACTGTTGCCACCATGGGAGAAAAGCATTTGGATTTCTTTTCCCCTCCAGCAACAAAATGGCCTGGGATCATCTCTGTCCCATAGTACTGTTTCTTTGAGATTACTGAATGCCTTCCCTAGAAAGAGCCAGCAGACAATAAGAGGACTATAGGTACTGTATTTCATCTATTCTAGAGAAACTGTAGGGCTGGCTCTCCCCACTCCCCCCTCGGATGAATGCAATGCCTCATAACCCCATGGCAGACTGATTAAAAATGGTAAAAATTTAACTAGTCACCATATTTATCCCCTTTTTTGAAAGGTGACCTCTGAGAAGAGCAGAAGGACACGGATGATTTTAATCTGTCGTAACAATGGAGAACCGGTCCTGACCGACTCCAACCGTATAAATATATAAAATGACAGACTATGCTGTGGCTTCCTCCTCCCCTCTTGCCCAGACATACCCGTACACACACCATAATGCACAGCTAAATTCCATTTGTGCTTTATCTCTCAGCGCCTGCCCCAGTGATTAATGCTGTTCTTTCTGGGCGACTGGAAAATGAGGGGAGACAGGGAGGGTGGGAGAAGTGAGATGCGTTTCTGGTGCTGTTTATCATTACCATTATTCCTTTCTAATAGTTTTTTCCTCCTGTTGGAAGAGCTTAATTTACTAGAGGAGCAGGGGGCATGACAGGTGAGAGGAGAGCTGATGGCAGGTGGATGGATGGGCAAAGGCAAGGACAAAGATAGGAAGCAGGGCCATTGCAAGAGGGGAAGGGAGCTCTTCTGGAGAAAACTGCACAGAGGGTTTACAAAATCTGATCAGGAGCCATGGTGTTGATTTAGGAACCTTCTGTGCCATCTGCCCATCCCACATGATTCTCTTTCTCAACCATCACCAGACTGATATGATGTCCGAACATGGGAATCACATGGGTTGTATACTGCACTATAACATTTCCATCCTCTGAGAATCTGGTGGATTCATTTCTGATTTTTATCCGTAAAGCTGATAAATTCTTTTTTGAGTTGCTGGCAATATCTTTGGTTAAGTTTGAACCATTGTCCTGGCTTTAAAAAGAGTTGGCTGTAAAACACCAGTCATTCAACGAAGATCACGGTCATGTCTGCTGGACATTACTCTCAGCCTCCATACGTTTAAGACTCTTGTGGTATATTGAGGTTACGTGTATAACCCCCCACAACAGATGATCAAGAAGTTTGAAAAACCGACTGTTCTAGATTGCACATACACGATCTTGCAACTGCATATTCAGGTGTGGATAAGTAGGTTGTCTTCTAAGTATGGAAACTGTGGCGGTCAGGAACAACGTGAAGTTCTGTCCCCATTGCCCTTTGTGCCCATGCAAATGAATGATCGAAGGCAGCCATCCTGGATTGGTAGAGTAGGCTGCAATCACTTCCATTGCTGCGTAGCTAGCAGTATCAATTCAGTGAACAAGGGATTAGGCTTCCAGTATCCTTGGCCTAAATTTCTGTTGTACATATCGCTTCAAGCATAGTACAGCATCAGTCGCTCCTTGACTAATCCCTGGGCCCTGCAGTATCATTAGGGTCTTTTTTTGGGTGTGAAGAGCAGGAAGTGAAAGCAGGGCAATATTGTCCTCTTGATATGCAAGCCACCAGTGAAATAGACTCAAGGATGTAAATTACAGTTTACACCACCAGGATGTTTTTAAAGCCAGAAGGAAGGTAATGGCCTGGTCTGACCATTTCTCTGCTTCTGTCAAGCTTGGTCATTTTGAATTTACTGAGCACTTTTCTGCTATTCAAACCCATTTAATGACTGCAGTAGCTCAAGGTCATTTCCCCTGAAAACCAAGGTTTCCTCCTCCACCGGCTGAACGCCGTTCTGCTTCCACCTCTGAAAATTTGAAAGATGCCTCATCTGTGATGGCAGTGAAAGGTGGCTCTGATTAGGCACTGCCATTTCTCATTGCCTCAAAAGAGGCATTAAGCTGTTATGGATGTGGGAGAATACACGGAATGGTATTTTCACTTGGATTCCTTCGAACTGAAAATGCTGTATACGGTAAAGGGGGAAAGCAGATCTTTGGGAAGGAGACAAAATGATCTGTGACAGTGATCAGAATTTCTGTCCAAAAGGCTCTTGTCCATGCCAGCATCTCAAAGGCTGCCATCACTAGCCCCTCTGCACATGATCCATTCACATGTTAAACCAATGTGCATCCAACAGGAATGGGCATGAGCCGAGTGTGCTTACATACAGTCTGTCTCTGGAATCAGGAGCATTCAACATGGGAGAGAAGATAATACGTCTCCACTTTTTTTTTTGGCCGTCAAGTCATATCTGACTTATGGCAACCCCTGGTGGGTTTTTCAAGACAAGAAACACTACATGCCGATAAAGGTAATTGGATTGGTTGGTTGGTTAGTTGGACAAGAGACATTCAGAGGTGGTTTGCCATTTTCTGCTCCCACATCATGATCCTGGTATTCCTTGGTGGTCTCCCATCCAAGTACTAACCAGGGCTGACCCTGCTTAGCTTCTGAGATCTGATGAGACTGGGCTAGCCTGTGCTATCCAGGACGCAGGTACTGACAACCATGTGGAGGCAAGAGGTGGGCTCAGCATACTCCCATCTGCCTTTTCTCCATTCAGGGCAAACAGATCATATGTCGAGGGCTAGTATGACCGATTTATTCATTTTGTTCATTTTTATCCCACTCTTTCCCCAAGGAACTCATTGTGGCAGATCCTGTTCTATTTTATCCCTTATCTGTGAGGTAGATTAGGCTGAGAAAGAATGACTGGTACAAGCTTACCCAGAAAGTTCAGTAGCAAGCAGGAATTTGAACCTGGGTCTCCCAGAACTGTGCAACTCTCTCACCATACTCCCACTGCCTATAGAACACAATTAAATGATAATAAAGTTAAACTAAACCAGCAGGGTAAAAGAGACAGATAAATTGCACCAGAACAACTTGAAAATCCTGAATTGGGGTTAAGCACCAGAGGAAGCCCTGATGTGAGGGTGTGAAGTGAGCACTTTTGCTACTTCTGCAAGGGTGGGCCACTTATTTCTCAGAACCACCTTGCACAGAATCATGGGATCATCAAAGGGGCCTTATAGTACACACACACACACCCATTCAGGAAAATCAGAGCTATATTCCTGTCCATTTTCTGCTTGAAGACCTCCATCAAGTGATAGCTCACCACCACTGTAATTAATTGGTTCCATTGTCAAACTGCTTGGAAAATATTTGACATGGGCAATTTTTATTCTTTTAATCTTGGATATCAGCCATTAAGAGAAAGATAAAATAAAGATTATTTGTTTAGCAGAGGTGTATGTAAATATTGCATATAAATATAACTTGGCTATCTTCCCATCTTTACAATCGTATATTTTAGAAGGAGATTGTGCTGAACTACTTGATGTGCTGATGTGTCAGTCATCTGTAGATGAGCCCTTTCTTCCAGAAACCATACCTTTTTCTAGGTAGCTTACTGTGGAGATACACTGAATGACAATTCTTGTTCTTTCTTCCAAAGCCTTATTTGAATGGCATTCAAATACTAGTCAGGAATGTTGCAGCATGTGGGAGTATCAATTAATGCCAATTACAACATGATTGATTTGCCTTGGCACCACATTGCCCAAAAATGTTCATTCTGACTGGGCAAGGTGACGGTTTTGCTTTTCCAGCTCATGTAGAGACACTATTCAGAAGACTTGCTGTCCAAATAGCATTGTGGTTTGTACCCTAGAGGGGCACCTAACTTGACTGGTAGCCACAATGCTGTGCTTTATGTAAAACCTTTGCCATAGTTCTTGTTATCTTCCTTCCTGCTTCCATTTTATCTTTGACAGTTCCATTTCTTTGAAGGCCTGTTTGGCTAGGCTGAGAATCCCCCTTAGCCACAGTGTTCTTTTTTGTTGACATTCCCTCAGATATGATACCTGAGCAATAAATCCATGGCTATGAACCCTGTAATGGCACCACTGTACTTTTGCATTGTCAAAAATGTCATAGATGGTCCTGAATGACATAGATATTTTTGAAGTGAGAAACACAAGGCTGATGGTTAAAATATACCTTGAGCCCAGCACCCTTGTAAAACAATGACCTCTGACAATTTCTGTTTTTGGTTTTATCTGCAAACCTCAGGGGAAGGACAGGTGTGCAGAAAATGTGCATGGCAAAATTTGGATTTAAAAAAAAAATAAAAGAAGTTCCCTTTGATACAGTGAACTTTTGAATGAACTCTTCTGTGCCTTCAGAAGGTTCTCTAGTGGTGAATGTTCATGGAATGCTGTCAGTGGAAACTGTTTTTCCTAAATAATTCACAGTAGTAGCATTATTAGGCCACAATTTTTCCCTTTTTCTTTCTCAGTTTTCATCATTTTTCCCTCTGTAGCTGTTATCCCTGTTATTCTTCCCCCTCTCCTGTTCCAGTTCTTGGGCATCTTCCCATTCTTTGCTGTACACTGGCCTAATTCCATGTTATGTTTTACATTTGTCTGCCATCAAAATCGGACCTCAGCTGCAAGTTCCCCATTGGGCCTTGATTCACACTGGACTGAGGCACATGGGGAGAGGGGGATCTTCCTCTCCTCCCACACTGTTTTCCTGACCCCCAAAAAACCTGGGAATGTTCTTTGTCTCACTAGTAACTGTAAATGTAACCCTTTGGGGAAAAACCTGGGAATGTTCTTTGTCCCATTGGTAGCTGTAAATGTAACCCTTTGGGAAAAACCCTTGGGGGAGAAAGCAGGAAACCCTTCTTCCCGCACACTATAGTCATGATCTGAGACCCCACACACGTAACTCACAGCTGTCATCTGACTAAAAGTCCCCCTGGTGGATGTGTGTAGAATGCAAAGTGTATTTAGCCCCCACCCCTTTCTTTAGGTCTCCCTTCTTCTGCTGTCCTCTTGTTAATGACTGTTGTGCCTGGTAAAAAATCTTGTCTGAGTTCCGGTAGCCTCCTCATCTCCCACCTCCTTCAACAAACTGTTTTGTTGTTCCTGTACCTCTTGCCAGCTGGCACTTAGTCCCTCTACTGTTAGTATATGTCATCTCTACTTCTGTCTGATGTACCAAATATCAGAAGGGAATTTGTTCCTGATTTTGTTAGAAAGATAATAAACTTCCACAGTGGAGTGACTCATTAGCTAATGGAAAAGTTTCAGAATGCACCGTAGCAAAGGCTTCCAGTGGCTTCTAAAACTGACCTTGTGCATTACCCCTTGTTTGGGTTTCTGTTTGCGGAGGAGTTCGGGCTGATGATTAGCAGAAGGGTTTCTGTGGAGGCTTGTTTAAGGTACAAAAACAGGAAGTGGGCTTAGTGTAGGGGTTAAAAAATGACTTCTCCCACAGTAGATATGATTAATTTAAATGCAGTTCTAGGCAGGTGATAAGTTTTCCCCTTGATGATCAATCAACTGAAAATATTTGCTGATTTTCATCTCTTCCTTTATTTGCCAAATTTTTATTTATTTGCCAAATATTTGCCAACATTCGCTGGATTATGGAGAAAGCAAGAGAGTACCAGAAAAACATCTACTTTTGCTTCATTGACTATGCTAAAGCCTTTGATTGTGTGGATCACAATAAACTGGCAGGTTGTTAAAGAGATGGGAGTATCAGACCACCTCACATGTCTCCTGAGAAACCTGTATAAGGGTCAAGAAGCAACAGTTAGAACCGGATATGGAACAACTGATTGGTTTAGCGTAGGAAAAGGAGTACGACAAGGATGTATATTGTCACCTTGCTTATTTAACTTATATGCCGAGTACATCATGCGAAATGCTGGCCTGGATGACTCACAAGCTGGAGTTAGGATTGCTGGGGGAAAGATCAATAACTTCAGATATGCAGACGATATCACTCTGATGGCAGAAAGTGAAGAGGACCTAAAGAGCCTCTTGCTCAGGGTGAAAGAGGAGAGCGCAAAAGTGGGCTTGAAGCTCAACATCAAAAAAACTAAGATCAGAGCATCTGGCCCCATCACTCCTTGGCAAATAGAAGGGGAAGTCGTAGAAGTAGTGACAGACTTCATGTTCCTGGGATCCAAGATCACTGCAGATGGTGACTGTAGCCATGAAATTAAAAGACGCCTGCTCCTTGGGAGGAAAGCGATGGCAAACCTAAACAGCATGATAAAAAGCAGAGACATCACCCTGCCAACAAAAGTCCGCATGGTCAAAGCAATGGTATTCCCCGTAGTAATGTATGGCTGCGAGAGTTGGACTATAAGGAAGGCCGAGTGCCGAAGAATAGATTCTTTTGAACTGTGGTGCTGGAGAAGACTCTTGAGAGTCCCTTGGACTGCAAGGAGATCAAATCATTCAATCCTAAAGGAAATCAACCCTGACTGTTCCCTGGAAGGCCAGCTCCTGAAGTTGAAGCTCAAATACTTTAGCCACCAAATGAGAAGGGAGCATTCACTGGAGAAGACCCTGATGCTGGGAAAGATTGATGATCAAAGAAGAAGGGGACGGCAAAGGATGAGATGGTTAGACAGTGTCATTGATGCAACAAACACGAAATTGAGCAAACTTCAGCGGACAGCAGAAGACAGGAGGGCCTGGCATAATCTGGTCCATGGGGTCACGCTGAGTCGGACTCGACTGTGCGACTGAACAACAACAAATCTCTTCCTTTTGAGGATTGCAAGACAGGTCTCAGTGGGGCTAGAATCAACAAACCTAGAAACTCTGTGCAAAAGCTTTCTCCAAAACAGTTGAGGATGAAGACTTGGAAATTAAAACTTTCACAGATGACAGTATCCTGTGCAGAGCTGTACAGAAATAGCTCCTTCTGTATGGAGACTGTATCAACCTATTTGTGCAATATGTTCCTCTACAGTTTTACGTCAGCCTAACACAAACCTGGCTCAGGTTCTCTCTGGTGGACATCTGGTGTGAGTAGAAGAAGAACAAGCAGTGCCACAGTTGTTGGGGGGAACAGCTGGGTGCTGCTCCTATCCATGGGGCTTTGCCCAGAAGAAAACAATTCCATTGCAGAAAGCTCAGATGATTCTTTGCTACGGCTAGAGGCACAAAGAAGAGCAGAGCAGCTGTCACACAGTTTCTACAATGGCCAATTCCAGCACTTGTGCTTTACTGAAATAAATGGTTTGTGAGCATTTGATGCAAAGTTACTGCAGGGCGTTCGCATCATTCCTTTCTGAACTGTCAGAGAGAAAAGGAAAGGGGAAGGAAGGCAATAGAGGTTAAGCAGCAAAAAGGAACATGTTAAGAATGGGACTTCTGGATTTTGTGACGCTAAGCAAACACCAAGTAAATTCAAGTTACTTCTCTCTTTCACAGCATGCCCTCCTGTAAAATGTGTACAATAATACATGCATCTGTTTACAAACTAACACTCATTAATGGTTATTATCTATTTATCTATATTAAATTGGGCTTTTATACCGCCTTCCCTGCAAGCAGGCTCAGGGTGGTGTACAATAAATTTCTATAAAATACATGTAAAATCATAAATAATCTAAAGTACAATTCTAAAATACCCAAATAAATTAGCCATACTATCTAAAAGGAACTTCCGTATTCAGTGACAGTAAACCTCTAGATATCAGTGCTAGGAGGCAACCTCAAGGGAAGACCTTGGCCTCTGTGCTCTGTTTCTTGGACCTCCAGAGGAACTGGTTGGCCACTATGTGAAACAGGATGTTGGGCTAGATGTACCACTGGTTTGTTCCAGCAAGACTGTTCTGATATGGTCTTATATTCCTGATGCCCCCACATTAAGCACACTGCAAAGAAGTAAGCTCTGTTGAAGTTAAAGGAACTTAAAAAATTTTAGTATGATTTAAACTGTCTTGTTAACAAAGGGACAATGAGTTTGACTTCTTTAGGCTAGCATTGAGGCTTCCCAAACCGTAGAATGGGCAGATGGGCTTGACCTCCATGTGTCTGAAATCCCTTCACGGGAGCCCAACAGGTGGTGTTCTCCTCTTGGATTTGTCAGTCCTGTATGAACCAACAAAATACCTTAATATTTTTGATTCCTTGGGATCTGTATACCACAGTGTTTACAGGAGTTCAGAAGATCCATGCAGTCTTTATTTCTTGCTTCTCCCTTTGATTTGACACTAATCAAAGTGAGTGCTGCCATGTAAAACAGGAATGCTTGTGATTTTGATGGGTGCACCTCTGTTGGCCTCTATTGGCCTTTATTGGTTCCCATAGTGGCACAGTTCATGAACCCTGTTTCATTGCCTATTTGCATAGCAGATGGGGAAAACAGTAAGAATCAAGAGGAATGATGTGCACTTCACACTGTGTAAATTCTGGATAGGATTGTTCCCTCCTGCACTATAACCACCATCTTCAGCCAAAATCTTCTGCAATTCTTTGATTCTAAAACATCAGACTGGAAGCAGGATAAGCACCTGTGCAGATGTAACTTCAGCTATCTTTGGAGAAATTTGGATAATCCTTGCCTTGCCTCGAGATGGCACATTGTTGTCCATAGTATGAGAAATTCTGGTCTAGTGAAAGGAAGCCTTGTGAAGATGAATCATGACAAGGTTTGGGAAAGAACCATTTGATGCAAAGAGGTAGCATTCAGTTCAAAAGCAATTGAGTATAAACCAGAAATTTATGAAGGTAAAATGAGGAAGAGGAAAATGAGTTTTTAACGGAATATCTGGAATAATTTTCCAGTAATAATCAAGAAGGTAAAGCAGATACTTAGTCATCTCTTTCATCATGTGAATTTTGCATCATTCATTTGTCAAAGTATTGTAATTCATTTTCAATCTTTTGTTGCCATTGTGCTCAGATGCTTGTAAAAAAACCAAAAAAACCCGAAGGGGTCACTTGGAAGTGCTTTCATTGCATTTGCGTGCATAGGACTCTTTTCTTTTCTGATGGTTAAGTTTTCCTCCCAAAGCTTTTGTGCATAGATGATGCATTTTGTATAAAGGTAGCTCTTGATTTAATTGGACCTAAAAGGTTATCTTTTAGCCAGTCAAATCATTAGTTCATCCTCTTAGAATTGTCTGATCTGACTTGCAGCAGCTCTCCAACAGTCTCAGGCAAAGAACAGTCTCTATGAACATCTGCTCCCAGATACCCTTTAACTAGACATGCTAGGAATCAAACATATATCTATATGCTAAGCTTGTTTCCTATTACTGAGCCAGTACCCCCCCCCAGGTTGAAGTCCTATATATCTTCCCAGTGCTGGCTACTGCTCTCTGGTAGCAATTGTCCTGGGTTTCTTAGGCAAAGATCTATCCCAGCCCTACTATCCAAGGGGTTGGATCCATACTAAACTGGCAGTTTATGCTGATCCCCCCCCCTTCCTGCTGCAGACTCCCCTCACCCATACCTCAGGCTCCTCTATTCCCCAGGAGCAGCATTTTGTGGAGATCAGTGGGATGCAGTGGGAGGGGCAGGAAAGTTCCATTTTGCCATTGAAGAAATTGGCTCCAACCCAAGGTCTTTTAACAAAGGTTTCAGGGGGTTATCTTGGAAGCTTCTATTGGAGGAGGGAGTCTGTGTTCCATTGCTGAGCCGAGGTTCCCCACTACAAGTCTAGGAAGAGAATTGGCAAAAATAAAAATCATCCACTGTATAACATTGCTCCAGTCAATGGATGTGTGTGCAGTGTTCAGAGCTAATAACTGCAACCAGGTGTCAGCCATGTGACAGACCTGCTCTTAATGCAATTTTTTTGGTACTCTTCTAATATTTTGCCAAAAGGTAGCAAACATACGTATATAGTAATACTGAGGGCCCAAGATTGGTTTTATTTTGATTCATTTGAGCATCCTCAATTGTCTCCTCTAAAATCTGCACACTCCTGTCTTCCTTCCTCCTTATGGGAGTCCTTTTACCACCCTAATTTCCATGCTCAATCCATAATGACTTTTCTGGAAACTCTCCCAGCTTCCTCTAAGTTCTTCTTTCTCCCTTTTTCTTTCATGATTGCTATAGGCCATGCACCTGAGATTAATGACAAGCACATCCAGTATCTTTCTGGGAATCACAAGTTTGGATCCTCTGGAGTGATTCTGCAAACAGAAGGATTTCTACCCATGGAAAGTGTCTTTCTTGCCTCCAGCTACCCACTGCACCCAAACTATACCCCAGTCCTGCTCCCGGAGGCCCCCTTTCTCTCAGAAACGGCATTTTGATGGGCATTTTGGGTTGCAGTGGAGGGTAGAGTGAGAAAATCATGCTCTTTGGCAGCAGCACTCAATATGCAACTCATGGAGAGTGACTTCAGCGATTATTATCAACCCAAAGAGCTACATTTACTCCCATCCCTGGCCTGAGGGAGGGTCACAGCTTATGCATTCTTCCCATGGTAGCTGTTTGAAGGGAGAAACCACCTGCCAATCACAAGTTCTACAGAGCAAAGGCACATTTAGGTTCAAGTCCAGTAGCGTCTTTAAGATCAACAAGATTTTGGGGGCATGAGTTTTTTGGGTATGAGCTTTCAAGAGTCAGAGTGCTCTCCACATAGGGAGCTTTGGCTCGAGAAAGGTTATACCTTGAAAATCTTGTTGGTCTCTAAAGTGCTACAGGACTTAAATCTAGCTGTTCAACTGCTGACCAACATGGCTATGAAACTACCTTCATGAGGCACACTGTGGAAAAGTGCACAGAAGAGCCACATGTGGGCTCTCAAGGTGCAGAGTGGGTATAACTGCTCTATGAGCAGAACTCCCTTCAGCCCACAGAAATACCCTGGGGGATCCATGCCTGTTTTTTTTCTTTGTTAGCCATACCTAGGTCCCCACTTTGACACCTTCAAAGCTAGCATAGCAAAAGCATGATTACCACTTGCTAGGTTGCCAAATTTCTTACTATTGGTGGGAGAACTCCCACTGGCAACCCCCACTATCTGCCACCTCTGTCAGATGGTGGAGATAAATCAATTTAAAAAATAATTGAGAACCACTGCCAGTGTGACAACAAAACCTGAGTCTGATGTCATGTAGCTCTAGAAATGACCAGGGTTTTCTGGTGATTTCTAGAGTTGTGTGACATCAATTCTGGGTTTTCCCTGGAAATGATATCACTTTGGTACACCAATGGCACCCCACCTTCCCTATGAAGAAAGGTTAAAATGCTTGGGGCTCTTTAGCTTGGAGAAACAACGGCTGAGGGGTGACATGATTGAGGTTTATAAGATTATGAATGGGATTGAGCAGGTTGAGAAAGAAGTACTTTTCTCCCTTTCTCACAATACAAGAACTCGTGGGCACTCCATGAAATTGCTGAGTAGTCGGGTTAGAACAGATAAAAGGAAATACTTCTTCACCCAAAGAGTGATTAACATATGGAATTCAGTGCCACAGGAGGTGGTGGCAGCTACAAGCATGGACAGTTTCAAGAGGGAATTAGATAAACATATGGAGCAGAAGTCCATCAGTGGCTATTAGCCACAGGGTATAGATGGGAATTCTCAGTCTGGGGCAGGTGATGTACTCTATTCTTGGTGCTGGAGGGGGCAGCAGTGGGAGGGCTTCTAGTGTCCTGGCCCCACTGCTGGACCTCCTGATGGCACCTGGTATATTTTGGCCGCTGTGTGACAGAGTGTTGGACTAGATGGGCCGTTGGCCTGATTCAACATTGGCTTCTCTTATGTTCTTATGTTCTTATGCACCCCATGTCCCCAACCCCTGACTCCGGCTGGGTATCATCTATCACTGGGCAACCCTACCTCATGCAGTTATCCAAGCCGACTTACAAAGTTTTTCAAAGGCAACAGCTACAACCAGTGTATGGCCCAGAAAGCCATCATGGGTAGTGCTCTGCCACTCTGAGTTGCCCAGGATTTCAACAAGGGCCAATGCATAATGACTGCTGAGCTTTAGCTGCACAGCAGTAAAGCAGAAGAGCTGATCATATTAGTCCTGAAATGACATAAATATATGGAAATGCTGCCAAAAGGACTTGTTTGTTTTTAGGTCAAGGCACCATAAACGCCCTAAGGTAATCGGATCCAATAAAAACATCGGCTGGCTTGACCTTTGAAGCTAACAAATTGTGCTGCAGTCTCTCCCAATTGCTCTTATTTATTCACTTCAATAGCCCTTTAAAGCTTTTTTTATTTGGAACAACCACCACAAAGGGAAGCATTTATGTCCTGATGAGATTCCTCCTTGTTAAAATGGACAGTTTTAAAAGCTTTAATTCTAAGCCAATGTGAGGCTGCTCAAAAAGTGCTAAGCAGTTTTGAGAAAATGGTTTGTACCTTTCAAAATGAACCAATGGTTAGATCCTAGAACCAAGTCCTGTGCATCTTGGCACTATTCCTCAGAGTACCACTTGCTTTGCCCTAGCTTCTTTCTCATATTAACTGACTAGAGATAGTTGTGTTGGTTCAGTTGCCTCTTCAGTGTGGATGTGTTACTTTTCCCACAGAACTAGCGCTAGGCCAGTGGAACAACGGCAGTAAACAGATGCAAAACCTATGAAAATGGGGAAAATCAGGATGTTCATGAACATCTTTTAGGCCTGGGATCAGCAGCCTTTTATAACTGAACAGCCAAAGCACATCAAAATTCAGAACAGGACATCAACAAAGAGCCATATATTAAAGCTTTACACATCCGAAAATATACAACTTAACATTAGTGATGATTGACATGATTGATATCATAAAGCTTCCACAGCCCAAACAGCAGTTGTTGCAAGTCCTTTCTTAGGAAGCGGTGCACACAAGGTCTCATACTATGTAATAAGTATACAGAGGAATACCCTGCCTGAGTGCTTTAATCCAATGGCATTCATCTGTGCATGGTTCACACTTGGATTTCTGGCAACTGTTCACTTCAATCAGTTACCTTTCTGTAAAGCATATTTAAGAAGCCCTTTAGTCCTATAAAAATCTTTGCCTGCCATTCCTTCCACAAACTGGTCATTCTAGCATCCCAGCTACCGCTCCAGTATGCTGTAACTTCAATATTTCATTGTCTTTTATAAGAGCCATATTTGGCCACATTTTGCACCACATTTTGGCTCCAGAACCACAGGTGGCTGTCCTGTTTTATGTCCTCCAAAGTAGCACCTTTCACAGTAAAAATTGAACCTCACAAATATACGGTATAATATTTGGTGTAATGCTCCTAGGAAGTGAACTTGAAGACATAAACTTGGTGTAGAGAGAAAATATAATAGAAAAGCACTGTGAGGTATGTCAATATTTTCCCCATTTCCAGATGTGAAGCTAATGCTGAGTTGTTTGCCCAGTGACCCTGAGAAAGTCACCTCCACTTTGGATCACTGAAAAGTGTTCTGTATGAGGTTGCCCTTGAAGGCAACTTACAAGCTTCATTTGTTCAAAATGCAGCTGCTTGCTAGCTTCTAGAGTGTCATATGCATATTTGGCTTCTTTTAAAATGTCTTTGCAGTCAAGTGGCTAAACTATGATTTTGGTAGGGCTTCCAGAAACCTATTTAGTCAAATGTGAAGTGTTAATAGTGACCTCCGAGAAGGTAGGAAAGTGCCTTATATGCACATCATTAATTATCTGTGCTAAAATGGCCAATGGGCCTGTCATGTGTACCAGGTCATATTGAAACAGGAATTCCTCTCTGTATTGGGATTTGGGAATATCGGGAAATACCGATATTTTTCGGATTCAATATATCCGAGCCTGAAAAATACTGTTGTTGGTGTTGTTGTTCTTTGCACACCCCTAGGGGTGACTAAGATTCTGCAGAACCAGGCCCTGGCCTAGAGCTCTAGAAACAGCTTAGTTAAGTATTGTTATTCCTTATTCCAATAGTGAAGTTATCTGCCCTACAGTTACTGTTAATAAAGAGGCCTTCAGCTGAATGGAACTAGGTGTTTATTGTTTGCTCCACTACATTCAACTATCCTTTTAAAAAGGTTAGGCAGAGGGGAGGGATGACATAACAATTTCCCTTCAAGGAACCACCTTGAAGTTTGCCTTCACATGCTCTGTCAGATACTTATGGAGTATGGATTTTGCTGTAGTATGAAATGAATAAATGCTAACATGGACAAGAAAGACAGGCTTACCTTTCTGGTTCCTGTAGAGATCCCAAAACAGTGACTGACAGATTTTTAATGATGTTAAAAAAAGAACTCCGAAACTCTGAGTGACATAAAGCTGCACTGATGCTTGCCAGGAATAGGACACCCATTTGCCATTTTCATGTAGACCAGGGCACATGTTGGGGACAAATGGCCCACTTCAGCAATAATGCTTGCCTCATCTTTCCTTAAAAGATCAGATTACTCTGCTTTTAACACATCTTTTGTCCCTTATAAGCAGAGAAGAAGACCTTTGATCAGGCTGTGTTCGGCTCATATTAAGAGAATGGAATAAGTGTGGTATGGCCCACAATTCTTTGCTGGCCTCCAGCTTCTCATGCTTCAATATGGCAGCTTTGAAGGGCAGATTCTATGCCATTAAATCCCTCCTGAGTCATCTTCCCCAAATTCCATCCTATCCAGGCATCAACTACCAATCTCCATATCTGTTTTGGTTTGAAAATGTGGCAATCCACTTTGGAAGCCAATGTTTTGGTGAAAACCAAGAGAGAAACACAACCAATTGGTCTGTAGAGCCTTGAGGGTGACATATTTGAGAAATATTTCATGGATAAATGGTGTGTATATTCATTCTGATTTAGACACAGCAGAACAGAGGCTGTTGTCTGCCTCCACTAATTGCAGGGCTAGTCTCAGTCTGTTCTTTGTATGTTGACAGGTTGTAGCAAGAAACAGGCAACCAGATGGGCATTTGGCCCTTGTCTAGTCTGGGATGTGCTTGGATTGCTGTTTGAAAGAATTGTCAATATTTCACTGATGGAACAGGGGAGGGTTATTCACAGCTCCTCTAAAGGACTAAACTGGTGGTGGTGGTGGTGGCGGCAGCAGTGGTGGCAGCAGTAAGGAGAAATACTCTGTAAATGCAAGCGCAGGGTAGCCTTCTGATGTAAGTGGTTGTAGTAGTATAAGTGCATTGATTCAGCTTCTTGGCTGAAGTGAAAAATGGAGAAGCCAGATCACTTCTTAAGCAGGTGCAAAGAAATGTGTGAGAGCCAGCTTGGTGAACATAAGAACACAAGAACATAAGAGAAGCCAATGTTGAATAAGGCAATGGCCCATCTAGTCCAACACTCTGTCACACAGTGGCCAAAAATACCAGGTGCCATCAGGAGGTCCAGCAGTGGGGCCAGGACACTAGAAGCCCTCCCATTGCTGCCCCCCCAGCACCAAGAATACAGTGCATCATCTGCCCCCAGACTGAGAGTTCCTATCTATACCTCGTGGCTAATAGCCACTGATGGACTTCTGCTCCATATGTTTATGGTATAGTGGTTAGGAGCGGCAGACTCTAATTTGAAGAACTGGGTTCAATTCCCTACTCCTCCACTTGAAGCCAGCTTGGTGACCTTGGGCAAGTCACAGCTTTCTCTCAGCCTAAAATAAGCATAGCTCGCCACCTGGTGGTGCAAAAAAGAGCTACAGCTTCAGGATGCCAGACAATCCTTAGGTATCTCCTGGCTATTCTACACACAATGTCATATGTGTACCAAAACATCCCATTCTGTTAGAGGCACTGTATTTTGCCCCGACATTCATGCCCTTCATTGTACAGTGACAGTGCTGTAGCCATGCTGCCTGTGATTATCCCTTTATGCCTCTCCCAAGTCATAAATAGCTCACTGATGCATCACTTGGTAGCCTCTTGGCATTATTCACAGAGATTTAGACTTTACTGAACATCACCAACATAGACCAAATTCCACTTTGCAATGGCCCTGTTGCCTTACTTAACTCTGCAGTAAGGAGTGCTCCAGTAGAAAGGAACATCTTCTCTGGTGAGGGCTGCTTTTAAAAAAGGGAAATGGAGCCAAAGAACTGTAGAGCAAGGAGTTGCCAAGGTGTGATCTATGGGTAATACATCCCTGGAGGCACTATGGGAAATCTAATATTTCCTAAAGATGTTACAAGCTACTTAACTCAAGTGGGGAGAGAAATAGAGGCAACCAAAATGGTAGGCTACATAAATTAGATTGGACTCAGTCAGATATGGCAGAACAATTTGTGTTTCTCTTCTGCAGAGGCTGTTGTCGCAGTTCCCATTTTTCATAAGTGTCATCTTGCCCTTTTCTCTTAAATAAAGGGAAGAGCGAGGAGCAGACCAGTGTTCTGGGTGTGCACATCCCCAGGTGCCAGTGAATATTAAAGTCTGGCTTGGATGGAGGCCAGAATAAATGCCTCTGGGTAGTGTGGCCGAAGTCATGGGTAAAACTGTGTCAGAAGTTTCCAGTCACTAAGGAATAACTAAAATGAGGTCCTTAGGAAAAATAAAGTGTTTAGATAACTGACTTGGTGATATACCTTTTGTATTGTATTCCCAATAATGAGGCGAAATTTCCAATATACTCTGTCATATAGCTTTTTCCCCAAGAAATCCTTAGGACTGAGAGAGATCCATTTTCACCAGTAGAAGGGAGGTAAGATATAGGGTTGCCAATCCCCAGTTGGGGGTGGGGGATCCCCCAGTTTGGAGCCCCTCCCCCACTTCAGAGCTATCAGAAAGTGGGGGGGGGGAATGCCACTATACTCTGTGGAGACTGGTCCCCATAGGGTATAATAGAGAATCAATCTGTGGGTATTTGGGGCTTGGGGGGCTATTTTTTGAGGTAGAGGCACCAAATTTTCAGCATAACTGCTGGTGCCTCTCCTCAAGCCCTCCCCCCCAGTTTCAAAAAGATTGGACTAAAGGGTCCAGTTCTATGAGCCTCAAAAGAAGGTGCCCCCATCCTCTATTATTTCCAATGGAAAGAAGGCATTTAAAAGGAACGTGGTCCCTTTAAGTGTGACTATCAGCTCGCCCAGAACTTGCTTCAGAGTTCACTCATGCTTCTTCCCTCCCCTCTCCCAGAGCCTCCTAGTAAGTCCCCCACTGGCTTGTCAGCGTCACCTGGCAAACCTAGTAGGATAGAACCTTTGTCAATAGATACATAATTGGTAATAATAGCATTAACATATTTTAAGGATGTTCAAAATAGTCTTAACAAGTCATTCTTACTTTGTTCCTCATAACTACATTACATCACTCTGTAGTAGACATCTGAAATAAAGTATGTTGTCTGATCTTTTCTAGCATCTTACTTCTACTCCAATATCACCCACATTTTCAAGATTTGCTAGCAAACAAGTTTTTGGCATGTATTTTATTTAAAGTGTCTTAAGAATGTCAAAAGTTGCTGAAAAATTCACACTCAGTTCTCATAAAGAACATCCAAAGGGAGAGGCAGTAACTGCACAAGAAACCAGAGGACAAATAATGAGGTCAACAGTAGTTTAAACCAAAAAAAATCAAGACTTTTCACAGATGTTCTTCTGGGGCATGTATTCAGTAGTTATCTGGGCACATATTGACAGAATCCAAGCAATATTGGATATTGTGCTATTGTCAACGCTCACTTTCAGGATTTTCCTTTCTGGACAAGAAAATCCAAGTGGTGAATAATTGCATTAATCCAGTAACTAACACCATGTAGATCTAGTAATTTACTTGGATCCAAACAAGCTTTTCCATGAGCACAAGATTTCCACTTGTGTGTGACCTTACTCCTTCCCCATCCCATGGCAGCCCAAAATGCTCTCTGAAATCCTATTCCTGGGGGACAGGCAACCCCCAAGAAAGGATTGGGGGGCATTTCAGGCTCCTGTAGGAGAGTGGAGGAAGGAAAAAGTCTGGATCCAAGCTACTATCTCCTTCTTACAAAGAATAGGGTAGATGTGGCTTCAAACATGGGCATACCTGAAGAGTAATTGGAATTCACTGCAGCAGGAAGTGGTGGTGGCTACAAGCACAGACAACTTCAAAAGGTGATTGGATTAACATATGGAGCAAAGGTCCATCAGTGGCTATTAGCCACAATGTATAGATAGAATACTATGTCTGGGGTAGGAAAGGGCATGAACCAGCTCACAAGCTAAAGTTTGTGATGAATTGTGGCTGTTTCATGGTTCGCAAATTGAAATTCACTGGCACAAACTTTCTACGAAGTTTCAAGTGATTTGTGGTGGTTCGAGAATGGATACATTTACAGACAGAGTGTCTCCGCTCAATCAAAATATTTACCAAACTTCAAAGCAACAGGGGGTTGAATTCTCCAGCCTTGGAAACACCAGTAGGGGCCCTCCAAAGCTTAACAGGCATTGCTGTCTGCCAATAACAGAGTTCCCATTCTGCTCTATGGGATCAGAATGTGATATATACTCTCAGCTCAGCTCCGCACCCTCTTCTGTGTTGGATGTTGGCAGTTAGAGAGGCTTGTTAAAAACAGAGCACGTTCATTTATTCCTGACTGTGAACACCTTTCCCCTGGTGGGGCTTGGGTTTTAGGTGGACTCAGGGCTCTGAGCCACACCGTCTCTCTGCTCATGCTGAGCACAGGGGCTTAGCTACTGGGTGCCTTGACTGAGGATCCACATTTATACCCTACTACCCCTCCTGACTCTGAACATGTCTCCCCTGGTGGGGTATGGGTGTTAGGTGGACTCAGGGCTCTGAGCCACCCCATTTCTCTGCTCATGCTGAGCAGTGGGGCTTAGGTATTGGGTGCCTTGGCTGAGGACCTACATTTATTCCCTTCCACCCCTCCTGATTGTGAACACCTCTGTGTGCCATGAGGTGAAAGTGGATGCAAAAGGTGCTTGTCATGGGGGGAAGAAGTCCTCCACTCCCTGCCTACTACAGGCATCCAAAAGGACTATGTGGAGGATCCAAGAAGCAGTCACTCTCCTCACTGATGAGATGATTGCTGTGGATAGCCAACCCTTCTCCCTCATGGAGGACGTAGCCTTTCACTGGCTTCTGCCCACCAGGCTCCCTGGTATTCCATCCCCTCTCCTGTGAGTTTGGTGTCTCTAGCATGCGGGGGGGGGGGCATTCTACCTCATCACAAACCTCACAAACAGAATCAGTTTGTTTGGCACCTGAACGTTTGTGACAGTTCATGGCTCATGAACTAGGCACACTGCGAACCAAAATGAATGGCATTTTCCCAGTTTGTGCCCATCCCTAATCTAGGGCAGTGATGCTGTGTATACTTGGTGCTTGGGGGCAGAGTGGAAGGGCTTCTGGAGTTCTGGACCTGCTGGTAGACCTCCTAATGGCACCTGGGCAAAATCAGTGTGATAAAGAGTATTGGACTGGATGGTCTACTGGCCTAATCCAACATGACTTCTCTTGTGTTCTTATGTTCATAAAGGACTTTCATGTGTCTGGAGATAGGTTGGATTGAGATGATTGGAAAAGGCCTCATATTTTAAAATGAAATTATTGTTCTTTAATTATTCCTATGGTAAAGTGAGCAGCATTTGTATATCCTGAATCCTAGGTATCATTGTCTGGACATGTGGGCAAAATCTAATATCAACATACACTTGGATATTTGGGAAAGATTTGACTTTTTGCATACACACTTCTGGGTTCTGAACTGCCAGAACTATTTAGGGGGAAAAACTCAAGGGCCTGTTACAGATAGCTTAGTTGAAACATCTGCTTAGTACACTGAGGCAATCCAAAAGTGAAGACAAAAATACTAAGCTATATAAAGAATAGGGTTGAAATCATACTGAAAAGTTTTACCCATGGGGTAACTCAGTGTTGTTCCATTACTCTAAAAAAAAAAGAAAGACCCCTCTGCTCTTTTAAATGAACAAAATGGATTACAGTACGTACCATTAATCACAGTTGCTGGTGGGAATAAGCCAAGGACAAAAGTCATTGGGAAAAATCTCAGAGACCTTTGGCTGGGTTCTTCCACAACTACTTGTGATTTTCTCAGAGCTGTGAGTTTTCTTTCCTTGAATTTGCTCCAACATTCAGCCTGAGCAGTAATTTCTACCTTTGTTTGCTATATGTATTTCCCAACTTTCTGCCCAAAAGCTCAAGATGATTGCCAGCCGGTCTTCTGTACAAGCATGGACCGTGGTTAAGGGACACCAGGTTCCCCACCCCCCATCTTTTCTCTCTCACTTACAACTTCCTCTCCCACCTCTTCCTTACAAGCCTTGTTCGCAAGTTGCAGTGACCATGTGTTGAATCCATGCACTGTGTATATTTGATTGTTTTTAAAATATGCTTTGATTAATTCTCACATTACATTCAATGGATGTACAGTTGAATGTTTAATCCAAACCACACATTTAACCAGTTACTAGCTAAGTAAAAATGCATTGGCCGATTCTTACAAACAACATGTGAACAGGGCTACTGTCATGATCCCCTCTGACCAGTCCAGTGACTCAGACTCAGAGTTTTCAGGAGAGGAGCCCAAGTAGCCAAGGCCAGTGGCTGAAAAGGACAAGCAGGGCAAAGAAGAGCCTAACATGGCCAAGGTGTCCACTGATGGTGACCAGAAAAAAGCCCATAGGAAAAAAACCCACAGGAAAAAATCCCATGGAAAAAACCCACGGACATAAATGCTCATAAGAAAAAAGCCCACATGGAAATAAGCCCACATGGAAAAAACCCACATGGAAAAAAGCCCATAGACATAAAAGCCCATACGGAAAAAAGCCCACACAGAAAAAGCCCACATGGAAAAATACCGTGTAAAGAGCCATAGCAACAATTTCTGCAGTGAGTTTATCAAGTATAATCCTATATATACAATTGTCTTACATGTTGGCCATTTCCACCTCACCCATTGGCTGGAAACCCTTTCCAGGCCGTTGTGAGGAACTCATAGGGGCTTGGCCTGACTAGGGTTGCCAGCTCCAGGTTGGGAAATTTCTGGATATTTTGTGATGGAGTCTACAGAAGCCAGAGTTTGGGCAGGGGAGAGGCCTCAGCTGAATAGAATGCTATAGACCACACCCTCCAAAGTTATTTTCTCCAGGGGAGAGAGATCTGTTGTCTGGAGTTCAGTTGTGATACCTTGCAATCTTCAGGCTCCACCTGTAGGTTGGCTATCCTGGGCGTGGCACTTAGCGCTTCAGAACAGGGTCTGCTAGACCCAGGTTCTTGCTGTAGAAGTTGAGAAGGTGATTTTGGTCCAGTCACAGACTTTCAGCCTTACCTACCTCACAGGGTTGTTGTGCAGATCAAAAGGGGGAGAGGAGAATGATGTAATCTGCTTTGGTCTCCACTGTGGAGAATGACTGTACTTTTCCTCCTGGGGGATCACTGCTGCCAGTCTCCAGGTGAGGGCTGGAGATCACAGAGAATTAAAACTGCTCTCCAGATGGTAGAGATGAGGGGCAGATAAAGGTAAGTTGAAGGTTGGCTGGGAAGGAGATAGGGTTGCCAACTCCAGGTTGGAAAATTCCTGGAGATGTGAGGGGTGGAGCCTGGAGAGGGTGAGGTTTGAGGAGGGGTGGGACCTCAGACAGGTATGTCATAGACTCCACCCTCCAAACCAGTTATTCCCTCATGGGGAACCAATGTTGCCAATTTCCAGGGGAGGGACAGAGATCACGCAGAATTACAACTGCTCTTTGCCCCCCCCCAGACGGAAGAAAGAGTCAGACAACAAGGTTGGATGAAATAAGGCCACTTTATTAACTCATTAAATTAATGGCAAGGGCAAACCGGGGAAAAACAGCAGCACGGCAAGGCCTGGTGTTGCTTTGACCCCATCCTTAATCGTATAAAAGGCAAGACAGCATGGCCCCGGGTTGGAGCCAACTGTAAGTCACTTGCAAACCCAGCCAGGCCAATGATTGGGATGCGCCTTCAGGAGCCCTCAAACACCACCGCACGGCCAGTGCTGAGTCTCCGTTGTGGCCATCACCCTAGGCAGTCTGCAAGCCTCATCCCTGGCCACATGGCCGCAGGGTTGATCCCACAGACCCCTCTACCCCTCCAGGGGTTATTAATTGGTGCTTACGTAGCCGCTGAACTTTATTTAAACCTAAACCTGCCCTAAAAAGTGACAAACTAGACACAAGGCACCAACCCCAAACCAATTCCACAATCCGCTGGCCGCAGTGTAGGATAGGCGAAAAAGACCTCTTCTCAAAGCCAATCAGAGAAGGGGACAAAAAATTCCTACCCAGTCCCCCATTGAATGGGGCAACCAACCTGTGTCTACACTACATACAGGGTGGGTGGGTGGGCTGAGCATGAGGCGAGCAACTGCCGGGGGAGGGCGGAGCCAGCCTTTAAGAACCACGCTGGCTCCGCCCCTGTTGGAATTAAGGCTGCACTGCAGCCTTTCCTCCCTTCCTCCTTATGAGGAGGCAAACGCGGCCCCCGGGATGCATGCCGGGGCTGCCTCCCGCGGGGCCGGATCAGATGGCAGAGATCAGTTCCCCTGGAGAAAATGGTGGACTCTGTGTCATTATACCCTGCTGAGGTCGCCACAGCGAATTGGTGCTGAGTGCCCAAGGCCAGGGCACTCTCCCAGAGCCTCTTTCTAGATCTCGTATTAATTTCCACAAAGGGCCTTATGCCTAATTAAATAATAATTTTGCTATGTTATTAGTAAATTACTTCATTACTATATAAAAGTGGTTTTATGAAGAGGGCTTTAATGCTTTTGAGTGTAAAGGCTTGGAAGGAAAAATAAAGGAAATAAATGTGACCATTTTGTTATCAACAAAACTTTATTGAGAAGGAAAAATAATAACAACAGAAATGTAAATTAAAATCTATATAGAAATATTTTAAATAAAATTAAATACTTTAAATTTATTAATTTACCATTCATCAACTTTTGTAATGTTGGGATAAAGTAATTTCTAAAGTAAGAACAGAAAGACATTAAATTAAATTATGTATAGACTGTCTAGTATACATAGCTTTTGAACAACTATATGGCTTAAATTCTTTAAATGATTAATATTATTTACTTTTTTTGTTATTAAAACCATAACATAAAGCCATAAGATAACATTGTCCCTATTGCTTTGGGTCCCCCCCACCCCCGCTTTTCCACATGTGTTTTGCTCCCCCAGGGACTACTAGAAACAGCAAAGCACATGGGGGGGAGGAATCCTGAAGCAATAAGGATTAACAAGTGACAAAAATGACAATATGGAAGTGGCCCATCTGACCCATTGGCCTCGTCATGTTCTCACACAAAGCTTTAAAAGCAGCATCAGAACCAGTAATGACAATTTTCTGTTTCTTACAGGGTGGTTTGAAATGAGCCCTCTTCTGTTTCCATTTACAGTCATTTCGGGGGGGGGTGTTTCTTTTGGATTTACCGCATGGGATGTGTGGGTTTGATGATCCTGTAATACAGGTCTGTGGCATGGGCTGCTGTGCCATGGCTTTGAAGACAGATTCACAGGCAGAGGAGGTGGGCTTTTCAGATTGGTGGCCCAAACTGGGGCCTTGCAGTAGCCAGCTCTGCTTTGAGGCTCTTTGCAGAGAGTTGTGCTCTGTTAGTAAAGAAAAATGAAATTAAATTCCTTGGAACTGTAATTGTTAACACGCATCACCCGCACAAAACTGTGAAAACACCACAGAACTCTCTGTAAATTCAAATATTTTTACCAGTCTGAGTGCATTTGTGTCTCATAGCTTCCCATAAGCTTTGAAGAGTTGCCTTTCCTCCTTTAGATTTGTGACTCTGGTGCTTGGGAGTATCCAGCTTATCACCACCATTTTGGGTGCTGCCACCCTGACCTAAATAGGAAGACAGCCATCAGCAGAAATTTCTTTTTTCCCCCTAAATAGGTAGTCAGGTTAAAAATAGAGACCTACCACCCATAAACAAAGAGTGAAATAACGATCTGTTTTTAAAATAATGACAGCATTGGCTAACACTGAGTTGGGGGGGGATCCCCCACAAAAATGTGATCTGTAGCAAATTCACCAGCTATTTCCTTACTGAAAGCATGGCCTAAAAAAAGGCAAAAAAGTTTTTAAAAATACATGGTATTTTTCCCTGTGGGCTTTTATGTCTATGGGCTTTTTTCCATTTGGGCTTATTTCCATGTGGGCATTTTTCTATGTGGGCATTTTTCCACATGGGTTTTTTGTGAGCATTTATGTCTGTGGGTTTTTTTCCGTGGGCTTTTTTCCTGTGGGTTTTTTCCTAGAACGCTAGCTCTAGCTGATGCTCTCAAGCCTCCCTACCTATACCAGTGGGCACTGCTTCCAAGGAGACCTGACTGGGCCTGCTTGCAGAGTGCAGGACAGCTACAGTCTTAACTGTGGTCAGTCAATTATTCTCTCTTAACTAATGTTGTAATGTTGTCATGAAACTTTATAATGAAAGCAAGCCCTGAACAATTATACCTCCCTCTCTCTATAGCATTATATATGTGTAATGGCATCATGGACCCTTGGAGAAGTAATTTTCCTTGTGGACTTTGAGTCCTTAATTTGGACATCAGGCATCACAAGTTGCATAGCTCATGTCTGAAACACTACTGGGCATCATCTTTGGTGCCCATGAGGGAGGAAAGCAGTGCAGTTTTTACTCCATCGTCACCCTCCAGGGAGCAAGATGGAGTCTCAATTTCAGAAAGAAGGTCAAAATAAACCAAGTTATTTCAATTGTGAGATTGAATTACCCAACCAAAATCCAAAATGAACCAGGAGGAGGTTCATCTACCACAACATCTAGTCAGAATTTGAACTCAGGTTTTGAAACAGGTTTTACATTAATCATGATTATTGTTGGTTCAGACATGACTAACCATGGTTAAAACCTGCAGTGGAAGGAGTGGGATTTGAAACAAAGAGGAGTATGAAAGCTACCCTATCAGCTGTTCCTGATATCTCTTAGTCTCAGAAAACAAAATAGAAGTCCAGAGGAACCTTGAAGATGAACAATGTTTATTCCAGGTGTGGAGCTGTGTTGGTCTGATTCAGCAGAACAAAGTTTGAGTCCAGTGGCACCTTTAAGACCAAAGGTGCCAGTGGACTCAATGTTTATTCCAATGTGTGATTTTGTGAGTCTGAGTTCACTTTCTCATATATGATGGAAAGAAAGAAAATCAATTTCTTCATATTTATCTAGAAAATTACAGGAGGGGAAAGATAGAGGAATTCACCTCAGAGGGGCCTAGTATCATAAGTGGGGTGTGGTTCTGTGTTAGGGACTTGAATTCCTTGGGTAGTTATAATGGATGATGAGAGAGGCCAGAGATTCTAGCTCTGGCTAAGGTGTGGCATCTTGCACTTCTCTTAAGTAGCGTTGAGTTTTGTTGCTGCCCTTGTGGCATGAAGGCAGTCCAAGAACAATTAAATATCCATAATCCCACCTCCTGATAGTGATGTCTCACCCTTCTTCTTCTTTTTTTCACTCTCCCACGTTTTAAGGAACTATTTTAATCTTATGAAGTTAACAGGTTAAAGAAATTAGGTGCTAAGTTAATAGTATTCATAGCAGCAAGTTGGGCTGGTGGAAAAAAAGAATACCAAAGATAAGGAACTGTTATCTCTGGTGCAATTAAGCCACTGCCTGTCATGAAATCACTAATGTGATCAAACTGAGAAATACGCAGCAGATGAATAATTAAATCCAGATGTCTTTCCATAATGATGAGAGACAAAGTTGTAAAACCCTACAAACTTTAGGGGGGAAACCTCCCAAAGTGGGCATGCTTAATTTTTAATTTCTAGGACAATTGGAAAAACCCATCAGGGAACTAATCCAATATATTGCTCCATTTTAAAAATCAAATTAATGTTCTTTTTAATAGCCAGTAATACAAAGATTTATGCCATCAAGTAGACTGTCTGTAATACTGTAGACTCCGCAATGTGCTACTCTTAAGGAGCAATAACTTAGTTATCATTAAACTTCTTGGCAAGTAGCTTTAATAAAGTTCTTTGGTTATCTAGGTACTGTGTGTATGTGTATACACATACACACACATGCCTTCAGGCAGAGCTAAGTGTGAATCTGAAGCCTTTGTTGTTGCAGAGAATAATAAAGTGAGTCCATTTCAGCCCAAAACCATAGTAATCCTTTCTCGCTACAAAAGGGGTGTAGGACTATTATTTATTTATTAAATTTCTACCCCGCCCTCCCACCGAGGCTGCTCGGGGTGGCTTACAGACAATTTAAAATCGACACACAATTTAAAACCAGCAAATACAAAATATAAAATACAATTCCATAAAATCCATTTGTCTGCTCCAGAAAAGCTGCTGAGTCTACAGATTGCTATCACTTTACAGAACACTTCCAGTATATTTTAGGAGCAGGATTTTTAAAATACAAAATCCACCAATATGATAGGTATAGGATTTCATGTTATACATGCCTCACTTATATTATTCCTATATGTTACCATGGACTCTGAACAGAAGCTTGGCCTTGGAAGGCCTGTCTGAAGCTTTGTTTTCCAGCTTGAAAATGACCATCTTCCCCAGTTACTTGGAGCAGTGTGAGAGGTCACTGCAACTTTTCTGGCAAAGACTCTGAATAACAGCAATATGACCCAAAGGGCATTGTGAAAAACCAGATAAACATATTGCGATGCTCTTGGCAGAACGAAGGAAAGTTTTTTTGAATATGGGAAAAGGGTTGCTTGATTTGGTGGCCTACTTTGTGGAAATTAAAAAGACAGACCTGAACATTTAAATTAATGATTTTTAAGATAAGGGGCTTGTTAGCTTGGAGATCCCCTGATTAGTGTTTGTTAATTTAGTCTTGACTGGAAAGCACCTAGAAGTTCAAGCTGGAAATAGTGATAATACATAGATTTCACAAACCAGTAGATACACATGTAAACATGATTTCTCCTTTCATCCAGACTTCATTCCAAGGGTCTAACTGAATAACTGAAACATATTATAAGTTCATAGTATGCTTAGGGATACATGTTATTCACACATAGATAGGAAAGAGAATTGTACCTATTTTAAACGCATATGGAGAGTTCACACTAGTATATTATATAGCTACAATAGTATATAGTCAGTACGGTGATCCATATTAGGAAGTCATAGGATTGTTAAGCTGTCAGAACACAGCTAAGGGGGAACCATAGCCTAGATAACCACCCTTAGAGGAAAAAGTCACAATGGCATTTGGCATGAAATGCCTTATGTAAGGGTGTTGATGTAAGGGGGAAATCCAGACAGAAAAGTCCTGAAAACATGATACAAAGGTCCAAAGGCATGGGATGATTCTGATTGGATAGGAAAGTGTGTAGATGTACCGAAATAGGGTATAAGCAGGGCTGTTTTGGGGCAGGAATGCACAGGAATGGAGTTCCGGCTGGCTTTAGAGTTGGCCACACCCACTACAGCCAAAACCTCTGTGTGTGTGGCTACAAAGGGAAGGCATGGAGAGCAACCCCCCCCCCGGTGACTCTGAGGCGGGCCGGCCAGGGGGACCTGGAAGGATCGGGGAGGCATTTAAATGCCTCCCCGTGCCTTCCCCAGCCTGTCCATGGGCCACCTTGCCCGGGCTCCTCGCAGCTGCAGGGCACCTGGGCAAGCCAAGGGAAGGCATGGGGATGTGGCCTAATATGCTAATGAGCTGTGATGTCAGGGGCGTGGCCCAATATACTAATTAGTTTCTGCTGTTAGGTGTGGCCTATTATGCTAAAGAGTTCCTGCTGGGCTTTTTCTACAAAAAAAGCCGTGGTAAGAATGGAAAGACGGTTTAATGGAAGTCAGGTCAAGAGAGGATTGCATCTGCACTCTCTCTCCTGCCTCACTTCTGTCTCCACAGGAAATTTAAGAAGGTGAAACCCTCTCCTTCCGAGCTTTGCATTGGGATTGGCCTAATTTGTTGCTATGCTCTTTTGTTATCTTTGTTTCTTGCTTATTTTAAAATAGTTAAGTTCAAAATAACATAAAGTAAGAATGTGGACTGGGGGATGCACACAATGCATTTCTTGGTATTAAGGGATGAGATCTTCGAAACTTTGGATGTGATCACAAGAAAAAGTCTTTGTTAAAATTATGTTTAAATAAACTTTATAAATTTATAAAGTCCAGTGTCTGGTCTTCTCCTTCCCTGGAAGTGATGTTCTCTCCAAAGCAAAAATAAAAGATTCTCTCTTGCAGCTAAGGGGTTGACCTGGGAAGAACACAGGTTAACATAGGGTAACCACAGAAGTTTAATAAAGCAATCTAGAGCCAGTTAGGGAGCTGCGGTGGCTCAAGTAGTTAAGATGCTGAACTGCAGGCTGTGGAAGGTCAGTAGTTCAGCAGTTCAAGACCCGAGTGCCGCAAGACGGAGTGAGCTCCCATCTCTAGTTCCAGCTCCTGCCAACCTAGCAGTTCGAAAGCAAGAAATTGCAAGTAGATAAATAGGTACCACTTCGGTGGGAAGGTAACAGCGTTCCATGCACCTTGGTGTTTAGTCATGCCGGCCACATAACCACGGAAACGTCTTCGGACAGCGCTGGCTCTTCGGCTTTGAAATGGAGATGAGCACCGCAACCCTAGAGTCGGATTCAACTGGCTTTCGAGCAAGGGAACCTTTACCTTTACTAGAGCCAGTTACTATACAGGTTAGGGGTGCATTCGGATACACCTAAGCTGAAAATTAAGCATTACAAATATATCCAGGAATTTTTCAAAAAACCAAAAAAAAAAAGAAAAAGAAATGGTCCCCAAAAATCCAGGATATATTTGGGATTTACCAGGATGATCAGGTGCCAGCATCTGCAGGCTCCCAGGGACTTAAAATTTTTTTTCTCCCTCCCCTTTTTCTGTGTCTGAGTGTGTTTCAGTGGGGTTCCAAGACTCCTTTTGTCAATTTCAACTGTGTTCCATCAGTTTCAAGAGGGTTCCCCCCCTTGGCATTGCTTTGTGTTCTCTTCCCATTTTTTTGCACAGCATGTGCAAAATCCCCCCACACACACACATGCACACACTTCACTTTGTTGTGCTGTGCTATCAGTTTGATTCTGTTGAGCTTACACTGCCACAGTGGCTCTGGGTTCTGTTGGGCATTTTGTACATTGGAATTGGTTCTGCTGAGCTTGCAAAAATGCCCCTCCCCTTCAGTTTCTACTGCAGAGATTATCTGGATTTACTGTTGGTTCTGAGTGACTGGTACTTGCAGACATGGCTTTTTGCCCTGGAAGAAACAATGCCCACTGGTTGAACAAGGTTTGGAACCCGTACCTTAGAATATGTTACTGTTATTAAAGCCCACCGGTACTCTAAACTGTCTTGAATTTAATGGAAAGGCAGCAGGATATAAATGGTTTAAAATTAATACATTTAGAAAAATTAATACATTTAGAATACAATTGAGTAAATCATTCTACTGAGTAGAAAGTTGAAGCTCTTTTTAAGACAAGGGTGTAGGGTGTACTGGCAAACAATCCTGCCAAGGCATGTGGGCCAGAGGGGAATATCCTATTAGAAACAAACAAACGTTTTCCAGCAATTCCAGCACTTGTTTCTTTGGATAGATGATCAGACAGACAGACAAACATTTTTACTGCACCCCTCTTAACCAGAGCATAAAATGGTGCCAAGTCAAAATTCTCATCTGTAGTTGTCTCGCGTGGTACTAAAGGGAGAGAAGGGAGCTTTCTTCCAGCCAAGGCAATTTCAGCAGCAGCCAGTCAGTTCCCAGTGCCAGTGGCATGAGATGTCCTAAACCTTAGCAAACCAACTGCAGCAGCTGTTTCTATTTTTGTCAGGATTACATGGCCAGAAGGGAAGAAGGAACATTTTTTTTCTTTCCTGTCAACTGTTCCAAATCACAGTTGCATTTAAAAAAAATCCATGCCACATATTTGCATTTAAAAGAGGATGCCATGCATTTTCATGATGATTTTATAATAATATTTTTACTTTGTAAGCTGCGTTGAACAGGGTTTTGGAAAGGTGGCATAGAGATCTCTTGTATAAAATTAAATGAATAATAATAAGACTTCAGTTTAGATATCATGAAACTAGCAACAGGAACACACACCAGAGTTGGAGAATAATTCAGGGTGCATCTAGTATCAAGCCTCTTGTTACAAACGGGTTTGTTTAGAAGAAAACAAGTCTTCTCTCTTCTGCAATTTCCTTAGGGGTTCAGATAAACTCCTCAACTTCCAGCTGAGAAAAGTGTCCTCTTCTGTTGGGAAGGCCAGGGTTATGGTTGGGGGAACATACGATGTAGCAACTTTGTTGACTTTAAGCAAGGCTAAGGGCCTGGGTGGGAAACCACATTGGAGCCTTCTGTGCCTGGCCAACTAAGTTCCATGATGAAAGAAAGGTGTAATATAAATGTAAATAAATATACTCCTTTAATGAGTATTCAATTAGGTGATTGTTTTCATGTTTTCTACTGTTCTGCTAATTGAACATGCTGTGTTTAGAGTGCAAAGGAATCTATTTTGGATGTCTCTCATCCCAGACTGGATTGTCAGCAAGTAGTGGTTTTTCTCCTTTCAAATCCCTTGGTGCCAGGCCCCACCTCCCTGCCACCAATCAGATGGGGGGACTTACCCCCCCAAAGAGGAAAACTCCTCCCATGTGCAGCGACGTGTGTACATAACTGCCCACATTATCTGGAAGTGATGTCATTTCTGGGACATCAGGGGCAACACTCTGGTATTTGGGGGAAAACTCTATGGTAGAAGCCAAATTTACCATAGAGGTTTTGCCCAAATATCAGTGCTTCACCTGGTATCCCAGAAGTAGTAGCGTCACTTTCAGGAAGTGTGGGCAGTGACATAGACACATCGCTGTAATTGGATGGGCCTCCTTGCTGCTGCAGGTAAGTCTCTCTGCATCCCCCACCTGTTGCCAGGAGGGACCTGGCAACCCTAGTAACACTGGACAGGAATAATGCAATACCTTTAACAACCTTTAAAAAAATCTTGTATTTGCAGAGACTCTGATTATCCCATCTCTTCTGGCTAAAAGGCAGGCAACTCTCTTCTGTTATCCTAACTGTTGCTAAAGCCTGGCCCCTTGCAACCATCAAGAAATGAAAAGAGTAGCTGACTAGCACTTCACATGTCCTGCAACTGCACTGTTTCCCCTTCAGACACATGAAATTGCTTCTGCTGATCCTATTGTGCCCAAAGAAATGATTTTTTACAGGTTTAAAATAAAGCGGACTTTGTTTGTGGAAAGAATAGGCTGTTAATAGTTGACAAGCTCGCGCTGGGTCCTCGGTGAAGACCCTCCCGTGGCGACTCCAGACGGGGGAGGGCTGACGGTTCTGGAAGCCAAAACCTGTAAAGGAGAGGTGGAGTGTGGGGGCCTCAGAAAGGTAGGGGAAGGAGTTAACGACACTCTGTAAGTCCCTCCACCTCTGTGCATCAGTTCCTTGGCCTTTCAGCGTCCTCCCTGGACTCTCTCGCTCTCTGGCTGTCTCAGGTGATTCTCAGCATGTCCTTCCTCCTCGGCCCCTCCGCTTCCCCCTCCTTTATACCCAGCTCCCTTTCCCAGCGCCATCTCCTGTCCCCGCCTCCCTTCCGTTCCTCTCAGCCCCGCCCCCCATGATAAGCTCTGACGCTGTCCCTGTGGCCTGGGTGTGGTCGGGGCTATGCCGGCAGCAGTCCTGTCAGCCTGGGACCACACGGGTGTGCAGGGTCGCGGGTGTTTGTGCACTCGCTGTCAGCTTCTCCCGGGTGCCGTCAGCCTCACTGTCCGCTCCTCACGACCCCGTGCTTCGCGGATAGGCTGGTCTGGACCATTGTGCCTCAACTGCACGGGAGGGGTCTGGCGCAGTGGGATCCTCCCAGTCTGTGGGCTTCCTGGGTGAGTTGGTGGTCATTGGGGCCCCTGGGGGGGGGGGTTACATCCCGGTTCCCTGGAACCAGGACAATAGTCTGTCCCCAAATAGAGAACAGTATTGTGTGTAAACATGAAAAAAAAAGACACATCAGTCAGTTGGCTGCCAACAGGAGCAGATCCTCCATGGCTCGGGCAAAAGTGAGAGGCGGCCAGGCAGACGGGACAGCAGAGAGAAGCCTCCCTGCCTCCCCCTCAGCTCAATGGATGGTTGAGGCAGCTAGCCATATGAAAGGCGGGGGGGCGAAGATGGGCTACCAGCTGGCCCTCCCAGTGGCTTCTGAAGGCAGGGGGGTGAAGACGGGACGGCGGCAGGTGGTGCACCTCGGAAGGAGGGGCCCCATGGCACTCAGCCTTCCCAGTGGCTTCTGAAGGCAGGGAGGGTGTGAAGATGGGCCGGTGAGGGGGGCTAGCAAGATCTTGGTGTGGGCATCCTCCTTAGGCGCCTTGTGGTGGATCACACCAGCCCTCAGTGGCTCAGCTGGCCCCCTGTAGGACAGCACCCCCCATCAAGGCCCCAGTGCCAGCACCCCACAGCAGCAATTACAGGAGCCAGGAGACCGGAGAAGGAGGTTTGGCAGCTGCCTGGAGAGATGTTCAGCAGCCAGGAACGGAGGCCCCATCCTGCGCAGGCAGGGTGGAGCCTCCCAGCCATGTCCAGGTGGTTACTTGGGATGCATCTGAGCCAGAGCACGGGCAGATCAGTGGGGGTGTGAAGGGAACCAGCGGCTGCAGGCACAGGAGGTGGGGAGGCAGGGCCAGAGGGCAAACAGGCAGGAAGGATGCCAGTGGCCATGGGAGCTGGCCCCATGGCAAGGTGGGAGGCCTCAGTGGGAGGGGCAGGGTGAACAACAGCTGGGAGGGCTGACAAAATAGCCGGGTCCCCCACCCAGCAAGACAACAGGCTCCAGGAAGCTCTCCCCCCCCGACCTTCTCCCCTTCCGTCAGCACCGCCTGCCTGTCCTGTCGTCCACATCCCCATCCGGTGTGTTCTTTTTTTGGGGTGACTGCAGCGCTTCCACTGGCCGCCTCCCTCCATCCTGCCTGCCCAGTGCCCGCCCCAACATTCCTTCATCTGTCATGGCCAGGGCGAGTGGAGGTGGCGAGTGCAGCGGAGGGAGGGGTGAGCAGGCGGTGTAGGGAGGCTGCCAAGAGAAAAAATTACGTTGGTGGCACCAGCCTGGCTGGCTTGGGCCAGAGGGAGTGAGCAGGCCATGGCGAGGCCAGCTGGGGCCATCCTCCTGCCTCCCCGCAGGAGCGGCCACTGGAGCATCCATGCTGGTGGACGGCTCCCTGGAGATTGAGGGCAAGAGTGTGTTCGGAGGCTGTGTGGGCAGGACTGAGGGAAGCAGGCAATCAATGGATACGGACTCAGGGTAACTGACACAGCATGGAGCAAACTGATTTTGCCACACATCGAATCTTGCCACCCCAAGTGACAATTATATATAAAGAGAGATATCAGTTATAGACTCATTTAGTACTGGTATTACTTCAGTAGTATAAGAGTCATTGCTTCCCATGTCCTCTCCATACTGCTCCACTAGGATCACAGCAACATGAAGGGGAGTGAACAATGTGATGCCTCCTTACATTAGTATCACGTTTTCCAGAAACTAGAGGGGCTGTTGACATGGTTTTCCAAATGTTTCTTTGATCAATTTGCTTCTGCAGACCTACCTGTACTGCACTGATACCAGAAAGCTCTGCATGTGGTATCTACTTGATGAATCCATCTCAAATAGCCCGGCCAGCTTTGTCTTGCTAGCAGTTTCATATGATGAAATAGGATTGCACGAACTTGGCCATAAAATAACAATCTTTAAGCTCAAATGAATCAGTGTGATTCTCTGTTATGACTGAATCTAAAAGGGCCTATCACATTTACCTTGACTAGATCTGTACATGTTCTAGAAGGATATACTTGAAGACGCTGAGTGATCCGTTACAATTGTAGAAGTGCTGCATGTACCATTATCACTGATTACAGCAAAAAAAAACCCCTCACTATGTCTTTGTATAACTGGAAAACTTATCTGTATAACAGTTCCCTTCAAAGATGGCACTGCTTTTCATTACCATGTAGTACTTACTAGAAAGCCGTTCGTTGGTAATAGTCATTTATAAAAGCTGCATAATCTGGTGGCTGAACTCTCTCTGCCAAAAAGGGGGGGGAAGTGTAGCATATTTTACTAAATCCATAATAGCAAAAATTGTGGGGAAAGTTGATGTGATCCCTTTATTTATTTATTTATTTATTTAATGATGGTGGAAGATATTTTGCTGTCTGAGGTGGAGCAACAGCTATCACATCCCTCTCCCACATGCCTCACCAAATGCTGTCACCACTGCCCCCTCTCAGGAACTGGATAAGATAACTCTCCTTACTTCTTCATTGTCCCATTTCACTTTAAAAATACTGCATCAAGCTGTATGTCCCCCATAAGGCTTCCTGAACTCTGAAGGGATTACTAACTCTCATGTGAGTTTCACTACCATTTTGGTTGCCCGGGCAACTGACAGCCAGAAATGGTGGTTGAACTTTTGCATGAAGAAAAGAATGTCTCAAGAGTTTGACAACTGGCATGTGCAGCTTTTTTGCTGATTTTAAAGAGGCTTGTGGGGAGTAAGAAGAGTTCTCACAGCTATCTTCTGGGCCAGGGTAGCAGTCAGGCAGAGAGAAGGCAGTCAGCTAAGTAGAAGTAGAAGAAGAGCTGGATTTACACCCCACCTGTTGTGTACTGATATGAACTCGTCAGCGCTAGCGAGACCATGCGGTCAAGCACTCCTTTGGGTGTGTGAACAATAGCCAGATTGGATCCTAGGGCAGACCAATAGGATTGCCCGGATCCTAGAGTAGACCAGTGATGGACTTCTCCACTGTAAATAGCCTGTCACTGGTATTGGAGTGTGTGTTGGGTGTGGGATACTACAGGGTTATAAGCAAGGCTCAGATCCCGCTAGTTTGTCTTTTAGTTTCACTCTCTAATAAAGCATGAGCTGATCACTATCCAATGCATCTGAACTCAGTACTTTACACTGGTGATGAAGGTGGGATCCTGATGAGCGAACCTGGTTTTAACTGAAGCACTACGCTGCGCAACGATCTCCAGTACATCGTGCCCCACATCGCTCCGAGAGTCATGGCTGCTGCTCCGGGAAACATCACAGCTTTTGACCCCGCTCATCCTGAGTTCTGGGAAGCATGGGTAGAACAGCTCACCTACTTCATCCTCTATCAAGAAGTCACCGACACCAGCAAAAAGAAGGCTCTGCTCCTGAGCACGTGTGGCGTCACCACAGTACAGCTGGTCCAGGGCCTCATCACTCCAAAAAGCTAGATGCGGTAATCTACAATGAGCTCATCAAGGCTCTGACTGACTATTTCATGCCAAAACCGACCAAGATGGCAAAGTGCATGGACTTTGTGGCTCGCATCCAGAGGTCCAGAGAAGTGGCTGCCGTATTCATGGCCGAGCTCCAACGGCTGGCCATTGACTGCGAGTTCCCAGAGGTTGAGGACACCCTCCTAACACAGTTCATCTGGGGCGTCCAGGACCCTAAGCTCTGCCACAAACTCATCGGGGCTGATGAGCTCACATTGGTAAAGACCCTCCACCTGGCTGCCACTTTTGAAAAGTTGCATCAGGATTGTCAGTCTCCCTCTGTGCACCAGACTTCCACTGCAGTGGCCTCAGACGTTGCCCGGCCCGTAAAGATTCGTGACCTACCCCCTCGACGACCAGCGCACAAGCATTCCCGGTGATTGCCAAGTACAGGCACAGCCTGGCAGCCCTGTGAGGAGGCCAGTAGTTATTTAATGCTGATTTATTATTATTTTAGATTTTTGAGGTTCCAGTACAAATGTTAAGTACCATGAAGTGGGATGTGGTGAGATGTATATCCAAGTACAATGCCTTAGATTGGACTATTCCATTTAAATATTATTAGTGATTACTGGACTAATGCTTGTCTTCGAGTACAAAGACTTAGCTGCTTACATGTACATAAGATTTTAAAGCCAGTGTGGTTTAGTAATTAGGGTATTGGACTGGGATCTGGGAAACCCAGGGCTGGATCCCTGCTCTGTCATAGATGTTTGCTGGGTGACTGTAAGCCAGTTACTCTTTTTCAGCCTAACCTACCTCAAAGAGTGATTGTTCTGAGAATCAAATGGAAGAGGGGAGAACAGTATTGGAAGCCACTTTGAATTGACACTGAGAAGAAAAGCAAAGTGCATGTCCATAAATAAACAAATCAGTGGGGATCATGATCCACATCAAGATATATGCATAGATTTGTTCCTGCAGTTGAAATTAATGCAGAAGACATTTTTCTACAAAAGGGCTCCATATGCGCATTAGAAATTTCAGATCTGGTGCAAATCAGGAGAACTTTTTCCTGACTTTCAGAACTTGTTCCTGATGCATGTTCATGTTAACCTTCTACCCATTTCAATCCCACTTTTTTGTTTTCACTTAGTACAGACTGACAGTCATGTACACTCATACACCTGTATATTTTTTAAAAAGTTATATTATCCTATTATAAAGACTCAGATGTTAGAACGTTTTAAAACCAAAAGCATGTAATTACTATATCATGTCACTATTAAAACAACTCTTTGCATGATAAAACAATAGCTCCTTAAAGTGTAATTTTCTTAAACATTCCTGCTATTAGGTAATGTTAACAGGGAGGTAAAATTCTTTTCAGATGAAAAGGCTAGTGCAGACATTTTCAAGAATTCATGTCTCTGCTGCTAATGGGGCGAAAGTATGATTGCTCTGTGATTACCTCTATTCATGCTTGGTGAAAGGTACTATAATTGCTTACCTTGGTGTATCTTCTAAGAGAAAACGTGTATATGTAGATCTTATTTTCTTGGTAGTAGCCATGTATAAGTACAGTGAATCAGACAAAAGGTGTAAAGTTGCATAGATGCCTTTCACTGTAGGGTGGGTTGCATTGCTTATTGTTCTGGCTCAGAAACAATAGACAAACTAATTGGAGGTCTTTCAGGTGAACTGAATCCCTATAGCCCATTTCTTCTTCTGCAGAAGAATAACTGGAATACTCTGATTCTAACTTCACCATCCTACAGCAACAACAAAAAAGCATCATGGAGGACATTGAAAGAACAGGGCCAACTCAATTCATTTTGCTGCCTCAAGCAGTCGGGCTACACTACAGGAGAAGCTATGCTCCCCTTCTTACATCACAGCTGCTCAGCTCCAAGAACACCCATTTTTGGAGCTGGATAACAGTGGCACAAATGTAGGAACATTTCTTCCCATGCACTTCCATCAACTCTTAAGGAACCCAGAATTACATGGGAGGAGGGCACTGTTCTCAGACCTTCCACACTCTTGCCCTTCCATTACCAAGGGGCTGTGGAGAGTCTCTGCTGCCTGTCAGAGCCCAGGCACACGACTGGAGAGGAAGTAGCACACCCTCTTCCCAATTATGCCATTCTAGGCCTAAGGGTCTACAGAGGACTTCTCTTGAAACTGACCTTGGATGGATCCCAGACAACAGGAAAGGAGGTGCATGCCTTCTCTGCTGCTGCCCACCCAGAATCTTCCATCCAAGGTGGGCTATAGAGACCTCAGGGGTTTTCAGAGGAAGTGATTAGAAAGACTGGGGAGGTCCACTCAACTCACAGGATGACCTTGGACCAGTCATTCTGTTTCAGTCTTACAGGGTAGCTGTGAAGATACAGTAGGGAAAATGTATGCTGTCTGGAGTCCCTTTGAGGAAGGATGGGATAAACATGATAGATCACCTAACTATTGGCAGCCACTGAGGAAACTTGAACTGATGGGCTATCTGCCACACAAAGGAATCATTTGTGGCAACAAATGATAGGGGCCGACCCAACACATGCAAAGAGCATGTGCACATGAAGTGCCTGTTGTATATGCAGTTTTGCTGCCCCACTTTCTAGTGTAGTACAGAACTGGGTCTTTCCCCCTAAATGTTTGTTCCTGTTGCGTGCTGAAGGAGCCAAGACAGGTAGAAATTGATACCAGCAGGAGTTTTTGAATATACTATGTGATTTACCAGTGTTCTCTAAATATATGAACCAAATGTGTTTGCCATTTGAGTCTTCTCTTATTGTGGAAGGCTTTTTTTATTATTTAGCTCAGCTTATATGATTCTGCACACCTTTCCATGTAATGATCCATAAAACTTGTTTATGTAGCATGAAAAAAAATGAAGCGATCCAAGTTTAACAGCAGAGTGAATAGAAGACTTAATTAAATGAGGATGTAACTCACCCTTATTGAAAGGACAAATCATTGCCATGATGCCCTGGCCTTTTCCGCCTGCCTGAATTGCCGATTTATCTGTTGCCCAGTACAGCGATGAAGTTATACAGGTAGGCCATTGAAGTGAAGAAACGACAGCCGGCCTTAATTCAGAGATCGAGGATGATAGCTTCAAGGTGATGAGAACAGAGTGTAGTCAGTGGGAATGTTCTGGGACTATGGCAGGTTCCTCTGGGCAAATGTAAGACCCTTTTTCTAGCCAGGCATGACATCGCTTTGATTTATTTGGACGACAGAAGCATTAGCACTAGAAAAAGCACTGCAGTAGCAGTATAAGGATTGCAGCATATCCAGCTGATGCTGAAGAAAAGGCACAGAACATTTTGTCCGTTTCTATTCTTTTTAGGATTGACCCAGTTAAATCTCTATTCTTTCAACAGTGCTACATACTGCCAGATATTCTATAATTCACAGTCACTCCTGTATTACTGTCAGCCCTCTCTCTTTATAGCATCATGGGACTGTTTGAGAGTGATGTCAGGACAGATGCCCCTGATTCCCCAGATCTGTAAGAACCAACTCTCTTCAGTTCTATCTTAATTCTCTAACCACTGCATTATACTGCCGTGGAAGCTGGAAATGGAGACAGTGACATGTATCCAACTATCCACAGATATTGTAGAGCAAGACTTTAAGGTTTCCCCCTCCTGCTGCATATGATCCCCCCTGAAATTTTGTTCCTGAGGGTCAGCAATGAGAAGGGGAATCATCACTTCCCAAATGAGTGAAGGGAATTAGCAGCAAAATGCCTGCACAAAGAAAGCAGAGCCCACTTTTAAAGCTACTCCGCTATGCTCTCTTACTGGCTGGGCCCAGATTTGTTAACAGAGTTCTCCCGGAATTACACCTCATCTCCAGGCAATGGAGCAGGCCCGTAGCCGGGGTTTTGTGGCTTACGGGGCAATTTTTTTCTTGTGGGGCGGCCTTATTTGCCACTATTTTAACTTAAAATAGGAAATGATAGAGGAAAATAAAGGAGAGGGGGGAATCAAGCCCCAGGGCTTGAAGGGGGGAACCAGGGGAAAGCAAGCTACAGTTGGGGCAGCATGCTGGGGAGCCCCGCACTAGATCAACCCAGCCCAGCACCCAGGCAGTGACAGTTCCATAGCTCCCTGTGCAGGAGGGAGAGAATCCGAGGCTCCCCCCCCTCCTCAAGCAATAAAGTGGTTTCTCCCCCTCCCTGACAGCACAGCTGACCAAAGCAGCTGCAATAAAGAGCTGAAGGGGAGGAGGGGGAAAAGCTTAGTCTTATGTCACCCAGACATGGCTTTAGTCATTTAAAAATTATTTTTGAAGGAAATATTGTGGGGCTATCCCTTTAAAGGAGGGACAGAGCCCCCAATAGACCCGCTGTAGCTATGGGCCAGCAATGGAGCTTAGTTCCTCAGGGGGAAATGGCCACTTTGTAGGGTGGACCATATGGCATTATACCCTGCTGAGGTCCTTCCCCTCCCCAAAGCCTCCCCTCCCCAGGCTTCACCTCCCCCAAATCTCTAGGTATTTCCCAAACAAGAGCTATCAAACCTCATGCCTCATTTGAAATATCATCAGAAATGAATTTCTCTCAAATGCTGGGGATTCTCGACAGTAGTAGACTCAGGACAAACAAAAGGTTGTAATTCTTCATGCCATGCACAATTAACTTACAAAATGTATCGCCACAAGGTGTGATTATGGACATTAGCTCAGGATAGATGTATTAATGGTTATTAGCTGTGCTAAGTAAAGAATATGCAGATTTAATACAGCAGTAAAGGCCAATATGGTGTGATGGTTAGATACAGAGGTGTCAAACTCATTTGTTACGAGGCCTGGATCTGACATAAATGTGACTTTGTTGGGCCGGGCCATGTGTAATGTAATGTCAGGTACCAGAGATATAAATGTTATAGAGGACAGCAGCTGGTAAACTCCAAGTTGGTGTGTCCTTACTGCAAAGCCCCATGAGTTGGGGGGGATGCAGAGGAAAACCCATATGGGTGGACTGAAGAGCCAGCAGTGCAGCACTGGGCAGACACTCCCACACTGCCTGGAGGGGGGCAAACCCCTTCCATAGCCCACTTCTGCTGCCAATGCTGTGAACCCAGGCCCCAGGTCCCCTGTCCCTGAAGACAAGTTGAAGTAACCCCCCCCCACCTGCAGAAGCAGGGGTGGCGGCCCAGGGCTGAGGCCACATGCACGGCAGGAGCCAGGCCAAGCAAAGCCTGATAATCTGGAAATGCCCATGAGGCTGCCCCTGACCAAAGTCACCAGATGATCCATGGCAGGGTGATGTTGGGAGTTCAAACCAGAGATTGTTGGCAAGCTGCACCACCCCCATGTGGTGGCAGCCGTCCCAGGTCAAAGGCCTCCAGATCATCTGATGGAGGGCAGGCACTGCATGCACAAGCCTACATATATTGCAGAGGCCCCAGGCCAGTGACAAATATAACTAGGGATTGCCAGGACTGCCCCCCATGAGGTGGCAGCTGCCTATGACTGAAGACCACCAAGTGGTCCATGAGGAAAGGAGGTCTGGCCACCAAATGGCTTGCTTGGTGACAGGACTAAGACCCAGATGTGTGGAAGAAACTGCCAAAGAATGCCCCCCAATGGGCCAAAGCACAGTCACTGCATGGGGGGGGGTGAATATGGTAGCAGCACTGGTCACCAGCAGGCCCCAGCTGATGATAGTCTAACGTGCAAACACTGGTCGTGGTGGCCATCTAGGACAGCATCCCTGGACCTTGCCTTGGACCTTTTCCTTGTGCAGGTTTTCTGTATGCCAATTTGATACTAGATGAGAATAACTATATTTTTGTATTCAATATCTTACATGAAATATTGGAAATAATTAATACATTATAATAACACTTTGAATATATATAATTAGTTTTGCCTTTCTTGTAATACCACTGTATTTCACAATGGTTGGTTATACTAAATCAGAGCATCAGTCCATCAAGGTCAGTATTGTGTACTCAGACTGGCAGCAGCTCCCCAGAGTCTCAGGCAGAGGTCTTTTGCATCACCTACTGCCTGGTCCTTTCAAACTGGAGATGGCAGAGATTGAACCTGGGTCCTTCTACATGCAAAGCAGAGGCTTTTTCCTCTGAACATAAGAACATAAGAGAAGCCAATGTTGGATCAGACCAATGGCCCATCTAGTCCAACACTCTGTCACACAGTGGCCAAAAATACCAGGTGCCATCAGGAGGTCCAGCAGTGGGGCCAGGAAGCCCTCCCACTGTTGCCTCCCCCCCGAAGCACCAAGAATACAGAGCATCACTTGCCCCAGCCTGAGAGTTCCTATCTATATCTTGTGGCTAATAGCCACTGATGGACTTCTGTTCCATATCTATATATCTAAATCCCAAGTGGCCCCCTGTGTGCGGATATCTAAATCCGCACATCGGGGGCACCTGGGGGGCAGGGAGATCTTCCTGCGCACGTGGGGCAGTCCCCACGTGTGCAGAAAAATCTAAAAAGTTAAAAAAATGATACGGGGATCTTTAAATCCCCAAAAAAGTAAAAGAGCCCTCCCTGCGCATGCGCAGGGAATGCTCTATAAACTGGCTGTTGAGGGCGGGAGAAGGCTTGGCGGGGCCAGCCGGCCTCGCCGCTGCTGCTGGGGAGGGAGAAAGGGGAGGCTTGGCGGGCCGGCCTCCCTCCCCCCCGCCGCCGCTGCTGCCGTCCTGCTGCTTGGGAGGGAGGAGGAGGCTTGGCGGGCCGGCCGGCCACCCCCCCTCCCGGCCGTCCTCTGGCTCCGCCGGCCGAGCATGAGCAGGCCGCCTCCCGGGCTGACAGACAAGGGCAAGGCCGGGAAGCAGCACCGGCCCCGCCCGCGCTGCCCGCCACCACAGTAATGGCCGCCGCTGCCGTCCTGGTGCTTGGGAGGGAGGGGAAGGCTTGGCGGGCCGGCCAGCCTCCCCCGCCGCCCCCACCGCCGCCGCCCGGGTGGGTGGGTGGTAGGGAGGGGGAGGCTTGGCGGGCCGGCGGGCCGGCCTCCCCGCCGCCGCCCTGTTGCTTGCTTGGGTGGGTGGGAGGGAGGGAGGGGGAGGCTCGGCGGGCCGGCCGGCTGGCCTCCCCCCGCTGACGCCCAGGTGGGTGGGTGGTAGGGAGGGGAGGCTTGGCGGGCCGGCCGGCCGGCCTCCCCGCTGCCGCCGCCGCCACCCTGCTTCTTGGGAGGGAGGGGAGGCTTGGCCGGCCGGCCGGCCGGCCTCCCCCCCGCTGCCGCCGCCGCCACCGCCGCCGCCCTGTTGCAAGGGAGGGAGGGGGAGGCTTGGCGGGCGGGCGGGCCGGGCCCCCCCCCTTGCTGCTTGGGAGGGAGGGGGAGGCTTGGCGGGCCGGCTAGCCTCGCCGCCCCTCCGCTGCTGCTGGGGAGGGGGAATCTCGGCTGGCCTTGCCACAGCCGCCGCCGCTGCTGGGGGGGGGAGGGAGGGGGAAGCTCAGCGGCTGGAGTACTCCCTCCCCCCACGAATATCGCGGGTCCCGCCTCTTGTGCTTATCTAATTCCCTCTTGAAGCTGTCCATGCTTGTAGCCGCCACCACCTCCTATGGCAATGAATTCCATGTGTTAATCACTGTTTGGGTGAAGAAGTACTTCCTTTTATCTTTTCTAACCCGACTGCTCAGCAATTTCATTGAGCCACAATTTCTCTGAGCCACAGCCATTCCATGAACACTGGGCAGAGATTCAGAATACTGAGGTAAGGCTGCTAACAAGTAGAGGGCAGGTTCAAAAGTCGCTTTATCTGCAAAAGCTGCCCCTCACTCTGTCTTGGTTTGCCAACTGCAGCTTTTGAAATTCCTGGAGATTGGGGATGGTAAAGTTTGGGGAGGGGAGAAAACTCAGAGGGGATATGATGCCACAGTGTCTGCCTTCTGAAGCTGCTAGTTCCTACATGATCTATAGATTATCTGTAATTCCAATAGAACTCCATGCCCCACCTTAACATTGGCCTTCTCCTTCCCTCTCCCTACGCGGTATGACCCAGCTGTTGCCTGTCCCAACCGGTCAAGCCTCTAGTGTTCCATATATCCCATGCATATGCTTGTAGAACAGATCCCCCTCTCCCCTCATAATGTTGATATTCCATGGGTAGAAGGATATCTGTATGGCAGATAAGCATGGCTAGCTGGTGGGCAATGGCTGAACCAGGGAAGGGGAGAGATGGCAAGAGAGTTTTTTGAGCGGGAAGAAGTTCCATGTCATTCCCTCAGATAGCTTCCCACATCCTGATCCACAAGGCTGCAGTCCTACGCAAAGTTATTCAGGAAACTACACGGGGCTTAGTAATCGTCCTCGAGGTTGAGTTCCATATTATGCATGACTGCATTTGCTTGCATTTCTTCCTTATTGTCATTGCTTTCCCCTTTCCTTCTTCATGATGCCTTTTCTTTGTTCCCAGAGACCAGTTTTAAACTGTAAGTTCTTTTTTAAAAAAAATATAATTTTATTGGTTTTATATACTACATCCTACATTCTAAAGGGATGGGGTACAGGGAAAATCTATCTCTAACTTATGACAAGAATATTTCGCAGTGTAACAAATACATATATCACTCCTGCATAAGTAGTAGTAAACACAGATTTATAAAAACAGTGAGATCAATCCTCTATCTGTTATTGCTTAATTATGCTAAAATCAAATATTTTGAAATTCAGAATGAAACGTTTATTTTTTGCGCTTTTTCTTCACTTTTGGCATTTTGGGTGCTGCTGCTACTTTCTCCGACCCAGATGTTGAGCTGCTGGAATCACTTGAAGAACATCCCGATTCTTCCTCGCTGGTCTCCTCTCCTTCCTCTATAATTGGATCCTTGTCTTTATCTGCGTCCAGTTGTGTTTTCAAAAAGTTTTTGGCTTTTGTACTGAGTCAATTTTAATTTTCTTATAGTTGTATTTGAACACAAGTCCTTCTGGGAAGCTCCATTTGTAGATTATTGCTTTGTCTTGTAGGAAGAGGACTAGGTCTTTGTATTGTCGTCGTCACTTATGGATCTCAAATGGAATGTCTTTCAAGATTTTAATTTCTTCTTCATTAACTTTTAGTGATTTTCCTAGTGTAGCTTTTAAACATTGTCTTTCATTGTTCTCTTAGAGAATTTAACATAAATTTCTCCCGTCAGTTTATTTTTTCTTATGAAGTCAGGGTAAGTATGATAAGCCAAGTCCATATCACTTTGTAGATCCTCTTCTTTAAGGTCTGAAATTGAGGCTATCGCTCCCCTTATCGTTGCTTTTATGTCTTCTCCCTTGTGTTCTGGAACTCCTTGAAAACGAAGAACATGCATGGCTTTGTCCAGCTGAAATTGAAGTAATTGATTTTTATCCATGTTTCTCTCTTTCTTGACTTCTTTTAATTGTTGCTTAATATTGATAGTCCTTGTTTCAACTTTCTCCATTCTTTTATCAGTCTTATTAGCTCTCTTTTCCATATGAGAAAGTTGTTTTTGCTTGGAATCCAGCTTGGTGTTGATAGTAGACATTTGATCCAGCAGAGGGCGCAGAGCTGCTGCAAGTTTATTTGGAAAATCTGAAGCCACATACTAAGATTGGGTGGGAGTTGCTGGCGTAGTACTTCCTAGCGGAAGTTTCTTTTCCATCGCTGCTGTTCTCCTCACCCTCCCCGCCATTTGTTTACAGTGAAGAAAAGTTTTAGTTTTAAAGTAAAGTTTATCTGAATTCCACATTCTTTGGCTTAAAAAGAAGCTTGCAAGCTCAAATGAAGTCTCATACAGTTAGTTTCATTTTATCTTTCTTTTTTGTGGCGCTGGGAAACCACTCCATTTCGGGGGGGTGGATTGCCAACCCTTTCCTGCCCACCGCTCCTTCTAAAAACGATCTAGTGAACCAAGACTTCTTCACTTATACAGAGGTTTAGTTAACTCACTGTTTAGATGGCTTGTTGCGTAGATTAGTTTCGCTTATTTTCTTGTCTGTTCGTCTGGAGGTCGGCTCTGGGTGCCATACTGGCTCTTTCGCGTCAGGACCTCTCAGGGACAGGCAAGCCTCGATCCCTCGGCCATCACCTTGGGAGAGGCTTATCCTACAGAGACTCCTGGGGGGTCTAGAACCAGCCAAGACCCATCCTAATCGCCTCGGCTTGGCGCGTCTCCATTGGAGAGTCGATGAGACACGTCCAAGAGCAAGCTGCCATAAACTGGAAAACTAAACTAAGTTCTTTGGGGAGGTGACATGTACTTCTTGGCTTATGTTAATGCATAAATTATAAAATGATGATGATGATCTATGAACATATGAATAAATGAATAAGAGGATACTGATAAGCATTAGTATTGGTCCTGGAGCTGTATTCACACAGTAGGTTGTGCATGTACTGGGTACCAAGCTGGAGAAGACATGGATAATGGTGACTAAGAGAACAGAAGTGGGGAGGGGGAGTATGAAATGCAGCAAAAGAAGGTGGAAAGACAGCGAGAAAGAAAAGTAAATGGCAGCAGGTGATGGAAGAGATGGTGAAAGATTGAGAAGGTGGGAAAGGAAGGATGAAAAGAGATCAGGATAAAGATCAGGAGAATTTGGGAGGCCAAGACTACAATCATGAAGGGCTTTGGGAGGTTTAAAGATCACCAGAATGTTAATGGTGACATCCTTGCTTCCTCAGTTTAATGTTGTGAGACTTTCTGTCATGTGACTTTGAAGCTATAGAACTTCCTGTCATATGCTTGCAGCTCAGTGGGTTAATGCTGAGTCCTTTGTTTGAAAAGATTGAAGCTTAAAAGATCCATATTCGAGTTGTGACAACAATTCCTGAATGGTAGTTCTGTGGTTGCCAAGATGTGTCTGACATCAGTTTAGCAGCGATCTAACTTTTGCAGAATGAGTCAAATGATTCCTCCTCAACAGTTAGACAGACAAGCCACAAGTAAAGGAAGAAAGCAAGGTTTGATGTCATATTTTCCTTAGTGAAGGTAAAGGAGAATCAACGAACAGCAGCCTGCACACAATATACAAGGCTGAACTGATTTTTAAAAGATGTTGGAAAAGAATCAGTTTGGAGAAGGAATTCAATCCCCAATTGCTTGTTGATAAACATAAACACAAGATAAGTCTCTATGCCAGTGGTATGAGATCTCTCTGTTTTGCTTAAGTGTTAAAGCTGTCTTATAGAAACTCAAAAAAGCATCAGGCCAGCCTAGTAAATACATGTATAAAAGTGACTAGCTTGTACAAAAGATTAATCTCTCATCTGCCCAGACTTTCTTATGTTGGACATGTGTACCTAGCCAGAAGCCACGGAAAAAGGGACCCAATTTATATCACCCACAGACAACTAAGTGAATGGCTATTGACAAACCTGAGGAAAGTAAGACTCACCATTTCTCTTCTTAAACCCCTCCATCGCCTTTCTCTCTCGCATCTTCATCTCGCTACCTTTCTAAATCTTACTCCACCACTCTGCTGGTCTACATCTCAGTCCCATTCCTGTTCAGAGTGACCTTTTTCAGTCATTCATCTTGGGCTTGTAAACTTGCAGACAGTGTGTATCCCATTCCTTCAGTCCCAATAGCTGGTATCCACTGAGGGACTGATCCTCCATTAATTTGCTCAACTAGAAGAAGGCTTCAAACTTTGATGAGCTTAATGATAGGATACAGGCCAATGACTCTATTGAATCTGAACCTAGCATGCTAAATATTTAGTCCAGAAGAAAGCTGAATAAAGAGTTTCAGGGTGCCCATATAGAAAGAAAATGGGCAAAGCGCAGGGTCCATAGCTGAAATGTACCTGGCAAAACTGAGTAAGCCTTCCAGGACACAAAGCTTCAGACACAACAGTGATGAAGTTGGTGGGGAATGGGCAGCTGGGGAAACAAGTTGGTCTGCCATGGGAAGGTCAGGGATGGAGGATGGAGAGAAGCACAGCTGGAAGCAAATGAGCTTGGCAAAGTGTGTGCTATTCATTCCAGCCAGCACACTCAATCACTTTTTATGAGCAGTAAAAAATTTCACCCAACTTATTAGGAAGGAAATAATAAACACGTAATAATTTCCTCATTTTTCACGAGTGGAGAGTAAGGGGAGAAAAAGGCACTTGCGAGCTCTTTACACATGCCACCCAAAATGCTCATTCGATAACCTTCTGGTCATTTTTTCTCAATAAAACACTGTATTTATTTCCAGTGCTGACAACTGTTTGAAAAGTTGTATGCCTTCTGCACAGTGTGGTATTATGGACGATGTATTAGGAGCCATATATCTAGTGTGCCTTCTTCCCAGGCACCTAATAACTATGCCTGAGCTCCATAAAGAAAAGGCCAGTGACAGGTTTATTCATCTTTTTATTTCCTTGTTGTGCTCAACTCCCTTCTGAAAATGGCTTCTTTCCACTTTAGTCTCTTTTTGCCTTGTCTGATTTGTAAATGTCTAATAAATTCTGGTGGCATGGCGGATTCAAGGGTGTTGCACATCTTCTTTATCTCACGATCATTGTGGAGTGGAACAACAGGGGAATGATACGTTTATAAGAGCTTTCATTTTTGGAGATTAACAGTGCAACCCGATGCAGACTTATTCCAGTCTAAACACATTGAGACCAATAGGCTTAGAGTGGAGTAGCTGTAGATAGGGTTGCATTGTAAGACATCTCTTCAGACTTTGGCAGGAAGTGTAGAAAAGTGGCAAAAGGTGGATTGCAGTCTTAAAGGTCAGATGAAAGTCACATTTACCCCCTCCCCAAATGAAAGCAATTCAAATCCCATTGTTGATAATGAATTTTGACCCTCCTCTTCCTTCTCAGCCAGCTGAATCAAGCAATTCCCTCCTGTTCAACTTTGTATTTCATAATTTCCTTGATGCAAGAAATTAATTATGTGTGTGATCCTGAGGAAGGCAACCATTTAAGTCCTATTGATTTCATTAAGAAAGTTAAGCATTTGTTTAGTTTTGTTTGGGGTATTTTGCAATGGAAATCAATGGTATTAAACACTTTTAATATTATTCTATTGCATGATTTTTGGAAGCATCTGAGTTTTCGACATATATTCCCCCTCTCCCCCAAAATCACAGTTTTGCATCCAGATTCCACTACCAGACAGACAGCCTGCATATTAAAAAAACCTGCATGTTAACACATAGATTGGTCTTTGCATCTCCCAATATTTTTTTGGTTTAGTTTAATGCAGCCACAGGGCTCTGGATTGTGAAAGGGTGTTTAGTACCTTCCCCCATACTTTTGTTTTGATCTAATTTGTTCTTCTTATTTCCCTCCCCATGACAGTTGCCCAGTAAAGGGGGAAATGAGTCTTTCTTCCGTCTTCCTTCAGGTAGAGGATTTAGCTTCAAGAAATGGCATAAGCGAAATGGTTATCCAGAATTTCTCATGTGCCACTGCCCAAGTCACACCTAGAACATCTTCAGATTGTGGACTATCCAGTTTTCTGTAGCCTTTTAAAACTGAGAGTCCATGTGGGCAAACAGGTCATTTTATAATGTGGACTCTCCTAGGAGAAGACAGCATGAGTCCATCCATACATTTCCTCATGTTTGCACAGGCCACTAGCACCTCCTTCCACACGATGTGTAAAATTACTCCACTGATACATAATCTTGACATGCATTGACCTCTTCTCTGTGCTGTATACACTCTGGAATGTGCATCATTGTAAAACAGAAGCTTTTCTGAATGCCAACACACACGTTCATACTCCACTGCAAATGCAGAACACAGCACGTCTTCCATGCCTGTCTCCGTCTCCCTTTCTTTCTCATTTAGGAACGAATACAGAGATATCACCTACATTCATCCTCGCTCTGCCGCTTACGGAGGAATGTGGAAAGCTTATTACTCTCTAACAAGTGAGCTCTGAGACAGAGAGACAATGGGAGCTCATGAATTGTGATATAGTAGCACGCTCTTGAATACCGTATAGGATTTTATGCATAGATGGTATCTCATTTCAGGGCATTTCCCCCCTTACAGTATTTTCTTTTCAGCTCTGATATAGATGGGAAGCACTCATTTAAATTGCAGTCAGAAGGTGATGATTGTTTTAATGGAAAAAGCTCTTAACGAGCTAGTTCATTCTACTGGGACGGGACGCCATGTGCTAGTTCACCAGAACTGTTGAAAGGTCTGGTAACAGCAGTCCACTCTTATTACTGCTGAAGTGCTTTACAGCTTTCCAAGGCAGGCAAGCAGAGCACAGCTCCTGCTAGTTCTGCCAGAGGGAGTTCTCCCTGGAGCCCACCTGGGAGAACTGGTGGCTACCGAAGGCAAGAGTGACAGCTTTTGAGTGATGCAAATGGCAAAGGGTGTGAGGCCTAGAGGATGCTGTCAAGACATGGTTTCTCTGCAGGTTGTCAGGCCATTGTTTCTCATTTATGTAGAGAAGCACCTCATACACCTAGCTGCATTCACTCATTGCAGGGTTAGACATAGAGAGGTCTCTATGGTGGGAGACCTCTCATCCTCCGCCTGCTGTCCTCACTGCCACTCAGCAGGGCAGTGGGGGAAAATGGGGGGTGAAGGTGTCACACCAATGGTGCAATGTCACTCCTGGGGCAAACCTGGAAGTTACATCACTGTATTAGCTGATGTTCTCAGATCCCCAAAACAGTATGGTAAAACTAACACAGTGATATCACTTCTGGCTTTATGCCCCCTCCCTCTCAAGCCATCCTTCCCCCCCCACCAGCCTGGGGGCTCTGATGGACTTTGTCGACTCCCTTGGTCATCAATGTTTTATCCCAGTTTATTCATTTAGATATCTATACTCCGCTTTCCCCTTCAAGGAATCCAAAGTGGCCTACAATATTGTTCTCCCCTCCTCCATTTTATCCTCCCAATAAGGTGAGGTAAGTTAAGCTGAGAGGGAGCCATTGGCCAGAATCACCAAACAATCTTCCCTGGCCAAGTGGGGATTTGAACCCATGTCTTCCAGATGTTATCTGACCATATTGATGCACATATATCTGAAATCAGATATGTCTCCTAGGATTTTTTTGGTAAAACATCTCCTAGGGCTTGTACTGTCTCAGATTTCTACCATACAATCCCACTAGTTTCAGGAAGGGCATGAAATGTCCAATAAGTATCGGCTTCACAGAAAATATGCAGTTTCAACCAACTTTGTTGGAGGCCAAAAGAAGATACAGGTATAACTAGGGAACAACAACTACTTACAGACAACCAGGACCTATAGCACATTGTTAACTGTAGCCACCAAACTAGGACTGTTAGGCCAAAGCAGAAAGAAGGTCTTAAAATTACAGTAATTATTCAGACAACAGTTCAAAGACCACCAAGGCCCCTAGAATGAACCTGAGTAATTCTACATATACTTAGGGAAAATATAGCTTCCATTCCTGTCTCCCTGGAGGGGTCCATCCCTGTCTTTTTGCATTCTCTGCTGGGAAAAGAAAGGCAGCAGGGAAGAGTTTCTGTCTTCTAGATGTCAAAGCAGTTCCTTTTCTGAAGTTATACCGTGGAGATTCTCTCAAGTGAGCTGGTAATGTAAGTGTGGAAGTAGAAAAAAGTACAGGCTGAAGAAAGTCTTTGGCGTAGACCATAATCATAAATGCAGTGATCAAGGTGGCAGCTCCAGTTAACAGTTCTCCTGTGTGTTGGGTGAACATGAATGTTTCTCATCATTTGCTTGAAATTGCTGGAACACCTGAGTCCCCTTTGTGAGGCCCTCTCCATTGGTTCTCAGCCACATCCAAACATAACTTCAACTTAATCTAATGAAAGGTGCTTACCATCATGGGAGCAAAGAAAGATGGCGATAAAATGAAATTTTGAGGGGGAGTTTTATGACCAAGATTTGCCAAGCTTGGCTATGTATTCCCACAGCCATCATTCTGAGAAGTCACTGAAAGTTCAGAGTCATCATAGCCTGAATTTTAAGAAATAATAGCAGACTTAACACCGTGCTCAGCTAGTCATGCAAACAGATTGGAGGTTAGTAACTAGATAAAGATGTCATGAATACAGATACCTCCAGAATTCTCCTTATTTGGATTCTTTTGGATTTGGAGTTCTGAATCATCTGGTTTTGATTTGGATTGGGAACTGAATGCTGTGTGCTTGTGGTGACAGGGAAAACACCCAGCTTGCCCTAAATCCCCCTTTTCCTTTGTTTCTAAGATGAAATGATCCTGCTGTGTCAACTGAGTCCCAGCTAGAAGGAACACTTAACAGGAGGCAGGTGTCACATTCAGGAAGGAGGGACAAAAACTCCCCAACATCTGACAGTTCCACTAGCCAAATCAGTTAACAGAATGACCTTTGAATGGTTTTCAGCATACCTTTAGATTAAGTCCAGAATTCCCATATGACCAGTGGAAACAAAGAAACCCCATCAGTTTCTGACTGGGTCAATGAGGTGGCCAAGTCCCAGTTTTCAATCTAGCAAACAACCTAGACTCCAACCAATTGTCCTCTGTTCTGTTTCTGACCACAACTGGAGAAGTGGAGAGGGCTGAACCTCATTGCCCATCACACTGGCAGTGCAATATTTAATACTTATAGGAAATTTATTTGGTTAACTGATGTGTTTTTGTGTCTCTTTTTTCTTTTGTGGATTTTGTCTGACTTCCTTTCTGACTTTCCAATTAAATCTGTACATATTCCATGCCCCATGTTTTCTACTTTTTGTATCCAAATTGTCAGACTCCTGCAGCAATCAGTTCCCAACAGCTTTCATTCAAAGAAGTAAAGTTCATTGAGACAATTGATAGTATGCAGATATCTTAACCATTTTGTGTTAGAACTAAATAAAAGTGTGTGAAGCAAGCAGTCATACATCATTCAAGGAGGCCTCCTGATGGACCAGGGCCAATCAGGGGTCAGCTAGAAGCCCGCTAAAATAACAGGCATCAGTTTCCAGGAGAAATACTACACCAGGCACTGAAGGTCAAGCAGAGAGAATTGAAACACAGAAGACAAAGCAGAACATAAACTTAACATTCCAGAGTCACCCCACTCCCATGGAGGTCAGGACTAGACAGAGGCCTAGCTGACACAAATAAGCTTCTTCAGTTTTACTCAAAATAAGTTGATACATTTATTTGGGCTAAGTCCAGTCTGCCCTAGACCCCTCAGCACTGCTTCCCCAGGGAAGCACAGAAAAGATTACCTTTCCACCCTGATTTTCTTTTGCTTGTGGTAAAGAATCGACTGCTGTCCAGGGTCCTGACTGCGCTAAGGCTTAAAATTCTGTAGCTGGAGGGAGAAGAAACTTCCTTTCCCCAGTGCTTATTGGGTGTTTCCAGCTCCATATACCCTTTACCCTGGCAAAAAACAAGTCCTTTCCTTTGGTCACAATCTTGTGCAGATTGTACAACTTTCATTCAATTCATTTGTGGAGTTTCCTCTTCCACATTAATGATGCCAAGTATGCGCGTGACTGGGGGAAGAGAGCTGGAAGTGAACATTTACTGAAGAATTATATACATGTTCCAATTCTGGAATTAATTTTGCAATTTCTTCTAGTTAAACCCTAATTCAGGATAAGGGGAATGTAGGGCAGAACAAATCCACCAGAACAATGAAGTCATGGGTGTGTAATGAGCCATCCATGGACTTCACAAAATGGGATTTTTCTCACTTCCTCTTCTTGCTGCATCCCCTTTACACCCATTCAGTTGTTCTTCAGAGTCAGTTGACCCTCAAGAGCAGCATAGGGAACAAAGTGAAGTTTTTCAGAGGGAGGGGAACTCAAGAAATAGCTCCCCTTTCTGCAAATGGAAATGCTTTTTTGTGGGTGGAGGAATTGCACAGTTGGATACATACTATGGAATGAAAGAAATATTCTCATCGCTACTTACAAATATAATTTTATGCCCCTCACAGTAAATAGTGCATGTTCACTGTTGGTGATAAGTCTCCTTGAAGAATCTACATGTGCATGTTCTTTATTGGAGATGTGACAAAAAGCAGTGGCTTAATTATGCAAGCTGCTGTACAATGAAGCCAATTGCACAAGAGATACGAATCTGCTGCTTTGATCTGTATATGGATTACAGTTTATATGTTAGATGTTTTAACTGTTTATTGATTTTGTGAATTCTCTTTTTTGTTTTACTGCTTTTTAGGAAAAGCACTGCAAGAGCCAGTTTGCCGGCAAGGCGGGATATAAATTGAAAATAATAAATAAATAAATAAATAAATAAATAAATAACCCATTGAGTTAGCAGATGGGATCTTTTAAAAATAAATAAAATATAAATAAATAGCAATTGAAATCTATGCAATGAAATCAGTTCCTCATGTTCTGCACATAGATAATTTGGCTCTGTAATATACTGCTTAGAATGTCTGCTGGGTTTTTTTTGTATTTTCACATTTGTGTGTGTGTGCGTGTGCGCGCCCATGCCTAGAAGTCATGGTGACCTCTGGTGACTCCTACTGGGGCATGGAGGACATTCAGAGATGTGGCTTGATAGCCTGTCTCTGCCTCCTAGCCCTGATATTCTTTGGAGGTCTCCCATCCAGATAGTTGCCAGGGTCAGCCCTGCTTCTCTTCCATGATCTGATGAGATCTGGCTTGCCTGGGCTATCCAGGTCAGGGCAGAATGTCTGCTCTTTTGAATGGGGTGCAGGCCATGCACTAAAACCAACCACATATGTTATGTGTAACAATGAATCTGGAATTGTGAAAAACATATCTTTGCAAAAATCCTATGTTCATTCTTCTTGAAAAGTATCTCAAACCTGCTGTGCTAGTATCCCAAAGATGGAAATATCTACAAAAATTAACAGAAAGGTTTTCATGCATCATTAATTGTAGAGAGGGAAATGTCTTTAAAGTTATGTTGTTGCAGAGATGCCACATTGCATTTCAAACCTGAGATAGAAGGGTTCCAATAGCTTAAAGGTTATAGACATCTGTTTTCCTTTCATAGCATCTTTCAATTTAGAGGATTTTACTGATAAGATTTCATTATCTATCTGTGATTTTCCGTGGAAAGTCAGCACACAGTGAGGTTGTTCCTTTCCAAACAAATCAGTGAGAGGGCCAGAAATAGAACCCCGGAGTCCTGACTTTCCATCCACTGATGATAGGTGCCAGATAACATTTGACCTGGCGCCTTGTGCTCCAGCAGGTCTAATAACAGAAGACAGGTTTCTACCCACCCTGTCAAGTGTTATTGATTTACTCTGTCGTCTCTCTGCCCATGACATCAAGGCTTTTAGATGTTGCTCTGGTACCAAGTGCTCTTCTCAGAATTCTCTTATGTATTTTTGCAGCTGGCACTACATTCCACCTTTAAACACTTTTAGTTGTGGCAAGGTCTCCTGGCCACATTAAAGTCCTGATTATGAACAGCTCATAAAAAAGCTAATGCATAATGGATGGATGTGACACAGTCGCTTCAAGGGATGGCTCTGCAGGTGTTTTAATTGTAAACAAATAAGGAAAAGGAGTTATACAGATTGTTAAGAGCCATCACTGCATATGTGTCATGTTGGATCTAAAAGAGCCCCTGCCCAATGGTCAACTGTCCAAAGCTAGACAGTATATCTCACAGGACTATGCCTAAGAGATTTTTTTTTAAATCATCAAGCTAAAAGTGTGTATTTGGCATGAATGTGCTTAAAATATGCAGTTCATTTAGGTGCAGTTCATAAATACTTCTCCCCAGCCCCAGTGACCCCTGCTTTATGCCCAGAGGAGGGCAAAAAAAAAAAAACAACCTCCAGGATCCCTGGCCAAACTGGCCTGGAGAATGATTGCTTCCTGACCCCCAAGTGGCAATCAGCATTTCCCTGGGTGTGTAAGAAAGGGCCACAAGAACTAAGGAATGGTGGTCCTTCTTGTGATCTGCCTAAATACACAGAATCAGCATTGCTGTCAGATGGCCATCCAGCCATTAAGTCACTGTACTGTCATGTGCAGGACTCCTTTCATTCACATTTGCTTCTGAACACTGCAGCCATTGGGAAAAGGTTACATACAATATCCTTTTTTTATTAATCGGGATTGCATACAGCTATCCACAGGACACTTTGAATTACATCTGTATACGCAGCAGACTTTAAAGGCCAAGCCACATGTGATGCTGAAGATCCGTTTCTGAATACCCATAAGGATAATTGAGCTGCAAAAGAGGCATGGAGGAGCACCAGCCACATGTCTTGACAGAGGCATGGAGGAGCACCAGCCACATGTCTTGGTATCCCCAGTAGGGGGCCATGGGAAGTGAGTTGATTTCCTCCCTCTATCAGGGAGCAGGTTGGGGGCTGGCCCAGCCATCCCTCTTCTTCTTCTGCTGGTGGTTGACAGGCAGTGGCCTCCTGCCCTTTCCTGCCCTGGTGAGGGGTCATGAGGCAGCACTTCTAGGGTGGACGCTGCACATAGATCCTTAACATCTCTTATGATCTGGCCCATAATGAGTGTCTGCATAATGTCATGACTGCAGTTCAGAGCATCATCTAAAATGGGGGACTGGAAATCTACCTTGTTCAGGCTAAAGTTCTCCATGGAGATCCATCAGTATAGCTAACTAGTTAGCATCAATTTCCACATTCATGTTTAGCAGTAGTAGTGTTGTTCATGTGCCAGATTTTTTCAAGTGTCTTCTGAACTACTAGCATCTTTCAATGTGGGTACAAGAACACCTCTTTGGCTTCCTTTGTGGTTTTCCTAGGGGTTAATAATGACTTTCTTGACCTCATCAGAGAAGTCAAGGGATAGTCTGGGGAAGAGATAGTGATCAGCATTGAACTCAACCATGCATGTCCAAAGAGAAGTTTTCAGCTATGAAAGTCTGTGAAATGACATCAGAGACTAATGTTGGTGCTGGGATCATAAGAGTAAATGCTCTTGCAAGCATTTGCTAGGAGCTATCTGCCTTAACAAAATGGCACTTTTGAGAAGGGACCATTATTTCCACAGATCGACTAATCAGGCCATAATGATGGTGTCATTTGTGTAGTCCCTGCCCTGTTTCATTCAAGATTCACTCCACCAATGACACCCACAAGACATTAGTCATCTAATAACAACTAGGGAAGGGGGCAGGTGGGATTAATAAATATGCATGTCTGAAAGAACCTTTCCAATTTTATATATTCCCCACTCCTACGCTCTCCAGCTGTTGCTCATCTTTTTAAAGGGTATAATGTTTATTGCAGAATAAATGTGGGCTGTTTCCCCCCATTGCACTTGATTAAATATTTTAACTGGCTAAAAATCATCTGGCCAGCAGAGTCCTTCACATAATGGAGCTTCTTACATAAATTAATAAAATAGAGCAGTACCCTCTGATATAGCTACAGGGTGTCACAAACCGAATGTACTAAAATGCACCTCCTAGCATTACCCTGTGGTCAGCTATTAAGGTTTGCTATAACTAGTCCAGCAGAAACATCATTTGAATCAACTAACCAATATAACAATTCCTTCCTAGTTACACACTGAAGTGATTGTTTAAAACTTGGATATGTTGCTAAGCCCAGTCTTTCAGTCCAGTATGTATTTTTTTTAAAGTACATGAAGGGCCGTCACTCACTGGTAGACCATCTGCTGAGCACAGAGATCATCCTAGGTTCAACCCCTGGCAAATACAGTTAAAGGTTCTAAAAGGAGGTGATGTGAGAGACCTCAGCTGAATACCCTGGAGAATTGCTGTCAGTCTGAGCAGATAGTCCTGACCTTGATGAACCAACGATCTGATTCAGTGTAAGGAAGCTTCATGTGATTATGTGATCCTAACAGCAGTCCATGCTAACAGTGGAGATAACCACCCTATCTGAGGCCCATCACAAGACCCAGAAAGGGTCTACCCTGTTCCAGTCATGTTTTTAAAAACAAAGGAACTGTCGATCTCTTATTCAGATTCTGACATTCCACCCTTCTGTCAAACTGAATTATGCAATCCTACTCGGAATCCTACTGAAGCCTATTCAGTGTGGCTTACTCCCAAGAAAATGTTCTTCAGATTGCTTTGTAAGACTGCCAAAGTTGACATCCAGTTTAAAAAGTCAGAATGGGTTCCGACAAGCTCACTGCAAGGAATCTTTTCACCATTGTAGCTTCAGACCTTGGGTTTGGGCTACTCGGGGTCCAGCTCTTGGGGCCATAAGCTTGCATGTGTATTTATAATATGATGTTCAATAGAGAAGAAAAGTGAGTTGAGTGGAAGGGTAATTAAGTTACAAGAATCAGGGGCAATCCAGGACAAGTCATGTTGGTTAAAATAAATTCATTTATACAAGAAGTCAGAGGACTTACTTTCACAGCATTGGTTTATGTTCATTATGTTGGGTGCATTGAGCAGACAGGAGGTAAACAACTAATTGCCAAGCAATGTGAGAATCTTCATGTGCAAATTGTTTGTAGCCTGGACCAAAACACTTCCATGAATGAACATCCACTGGACAATTTCCATAAATAGAAGGGGATTTCTGTCAGCAAAGATTGACCTCCTCACCTCCCCAGTACTGCTGCAGTCCAAAATGCCCCCCCAAATACTGCTCCTGGGGAATTGTGCAGTGGGGGGAGAATTGGCAAAATTTCCCCCCACCATGCATTGAACTCCTACAGTGAATCCAGAAAGGCAAAGGTGGATGTGGCTAGATTAGAAAGACAAGCCATGTAGCTTTCCTTCACCCAACTCTAGCAGTGTCAACAATTTATATTATTATTGACATGTAATGAAGAAAAAAGAGATAGGAAGATGGAGAAAAACATTTCAATAGTAAGTCTCAACTCAAAAATTTCAGATCCCCTCCCCTTTTAATTCTTGGACTTGGTGATGTCAACAGATGGGGGAAGGAAGGTGCAAGACTGCAATCTAATCACGTGAGAAAGCAGCCTCATTTAAAAAAAAGGGTCATATATGAATTTGGTCAGATAAATCTGAACAGCTTGGCAAATGATTAGCTCTCTGATTATGACCACAAAGCAGGACACAAGCCAAACCAGGGGATGATCCAAGCATCCCTGACTAGAATACGAAGTAGGATTTAAAAACGTATTTTTTAAAAATTGATTTTTTTTAAATACAGAACAATCATGATGTATGAGTCTGGGAGAAGCAATGTTAGAATATGCAAGCATATTACATTTTGAAATCCAATATTAAACATTTGAAAACTTTTTTTTCAATGCTCACAAATGCTGAATAAATTGTGATCCAAAAAGGGGGTGATTGAGCATCCCCTGGTGATGATGACAACTTTACATTGTAGTGTCATATGAAAGAATGATATTACTGCACAATTGTATGTGACAAAGACAATGTTAGATGGCCTTTGGGCAGTCAGTCTCTCTCAGCCTTACCTACCTCACTGGGTCATTGCTGTGAAGATAAAATGGAGAAGGGGGAATGAAGTTGTAAGCAGTTTTCAAATCCCACTGGAGACAAAAATGGGGTATACATATCTCAATAAATAAATACGTCACCGTATATTTGGCAAGGGAGGGAAGGCAGCATGCTATAGCCTGATCTCAGAAGCTGAGCAGGATCAGTACTTGGATGGGAGATGTCCAAGGAAGACACTGCAGAGGAAGGCAATGACAAAGCACCTCTGCTTCTCACTTGCCTTGAAAGCCCATTGCTAGCATCTCCATAAGTTGGTTGTGACTTGATGGCACACACATTTGGCAAAAGTTGTTTGCATTCATACTGGTCCAAAAATCAACATCTCAGAACAAACCAAAATCAGCATAATACATTTTGGTGTAGTAGTTAAGTGTGCAGACTCTAATCTGGGAGAACCGGGTTTGATTCCCCACTCTTCCACTTGCACCTGGCTGGATGACCTTGGGCAAGCCGTAGTTCTGATAGTTCTGATAAGAGCTGTTCTTGAAAAAGAGCAGTTTCTGTCAAGAGCTCTCTCAGCCCCACCTACCTCATAGGGTGTCTGTTGTGGGGTGGGGAAGGGAAAGGAGTTTGTAAGCCGCTCTGAGACACCTTTGGGTAGTGAAGGGTGGGGTATAAATCCAATCTCCTCCTCCTCCCTCCTCCTCCTCCTCTCTCCTCTCTCCTCTTCTTCTTCTTCTTCTTCTTCTTCTTCTTCTTCTTCTTCTTCTTCTTCTTCTTCTTCTTCTTCTTCTTCTTCTTCTTCTTCTTCGGACCGGCACCATGATACCACACAGCATACAAGATTTCCAATTCACATTTGGGCCATTTAATATTTGAGGCACCTTCCCAAACCACAAAAGTGATTTCCTGACAGTGGCAAATGATGACCTGAGTTTATTGCTAGAAATTTTGAAAATCGCTGCTCATTTGGTGTGTGTCCCCCACCTTGATGCCTATTAAGGCATTTCTTGAATAGCTGCCATAAGCCTCAGGAAGCCATCAGGTGAAAAAAAACCCCCTGCGGCGTTCTCACCTTCCGGGTCTGAGACACAGGCCGTGTGCAAGCTGAAACCCCCCTGGTTCAGTATTCCAGCTTAACCTTCATGGGAAGGCTGGCATGAGCTGCAGCAGCCACAGCAAAGCCATCTGTTCCAGCAGGGTGTTCAGGTCTGGTGCACGCTCCTCGGCACGCTGATTGACTGCAGCTGCGCACAAATTAGTTTTCTTCCAAGAGCTATTTATTGACTTCAAATTAACTGCATCTGCATTAAAGCTGGAAGCAAACAATGGCAAACACATAAATAAACACCCAGATTAGATTGGGTGTCCTCCCATACTTATGGTTTGCAATTGCTCTCCCAGTAATCCCAGACTGTGGAGCAGCGCTCGTCTGTATTGTTACTACCAGAGCTCCTTACATAATCTAGGAGGTGCACAGCATGATGATTGGCCAGTTACAGTTGAACTGAGGCTTCACTGCTGTTTTAGTGAACCCTCTACTGCTCAGCTGTTGCAATTCTGCAAAATTTCAGCAAGCAGTTCAGGGTTTCTTGCTGGGTGCTCCTCATCTCTTATGCCTGAGGACTGATGCCCAAACAGTATTTATATGCAGCCTGCTCTGATCCCCTCCCAGTCTGCACAGCACATTCAGACTGGCATTAGGACCCGGCATAGATAGGCACCTGCAGGCATGCACTGATATATAGGGAGGATGTTTGGTCAATATTTCTTAGCATGCTCAGTGGTAGTTTTATGCTGTTTTTATAGCCTGTGGCTTGATTCTAATCATTTGTTTTGTTTTTTATATTAATAATTTATTATGCATTTATGATTTGATGCTGTCATTTTTACTAGTAATCTACCTTGTCCAGCACTGTGGAGATGTGCCATATAAATTCCCAAAACAAGTAAATGAATAAATGTTGCTCCCCATCCCACCCCCAGCAATAAGCACCATAAACCCATAGCTAGACAGAGGAAAGTGTTTTCCGTGTGCATACTGACATGCAGGCAAGCACTGTTGCAAATTCGAGGGATGTCAGTCAACGCCACCCATACTGCCCTCTGCCCAGCAGTAGGTCAAATCAGCCATGCTGTCTGAATGTGTGTGCACTCTGCTCAGTAATACAGAAGCAGACAGATCAGGGCCAAGCCAGAAGAGATGCAAGAAGCTGGTGATGAGGTTAGGTGCAAAAAGTCTTGAATGTCTGTTACAAAACAAGCCCTTCTGGACAGCCCTCCCATTCATGTGCCAAGAATGAAGGGATGGTGGGGAAGGGATTTAAAAAACAACAACAGTGGAGAGTGTGGGCAGGGGGAACTAAAATTTGCCCCCTAATGCATCTAGGAAGAGCTTGGCTTCTTTCACCCACCATTTCTGTCCCCATCAGGGTCAGTCTGGAAGAAAAATCCTGGGTCTTAAAGAATTGACCGGTGGTGGCACTTCTACCACAAAGGATTCTGATCTAAGCCAGACCTAGCTGAGCAGAGCTTAGACCAACCTGACTCCAGGTGGCAGGTGCTTTAGTTCTTATTACTTTCCTCTAAACAAGTAAAAAGAAAGAATAATATGTTTCAGACACTCATGCCAGCAAATATGTACTCAGGAGAACAAACATACCACCTCCAGCCAACATTTCTGTAAATGATGGTGCTTAAATAAATTCAGAAGTTAGGGTTGCCAGGGCTGGGATGGGAAATACCTGGAGATTTTGGGAGTGGAGCCTGAGGAGGGTGGGGTTTGGGAAGGGGAGAGACTTCCATGGGAATCCACCTTCCACTGTGACCATTGTCTCCAGGTGAACTGATCTCTGGAGATCAGTTGTAATACCTGGAGATCTCTAGCCATCACCTAGAACCTGGCAACTCTATCAGAAGTCTCCTCTACTGTGACATCTTACCAAGTCATTTTCTTATGGTATCAGTTAACAAAGTCCAAGATGTAAAATAGCTGATAATTTCCCAGGATTTAGTTTGGGCTATTTGTTCTGTGAAAAGCTCAAAGACCCACCATATAGCAAATATGATTGTGCTATCCTTAGTCTTGGAACTTGTTTCTGATAAAATAATTACTTTCTGAATGACACACTGATTACTAATTGAACAATGAGTTTATTATGTGCTTCTGTTTAAAAAAGAGAAAAAAGAATATGAAGGTTTGGATATATTCTGTGCAACAAGTTGCTTAAAACTGATAAATGGTTTTAATTCAAGTAATTACTCGGTTAAGACCAAAAAGTGCTGAGGAAGTCTGAAGGAAAATTTGCTTTGCCTTAATGCTTTATAATAACGCCTCTGTACAGAATTAATAGTAATTACAAAGCCACTAGCACATTGGGAATGCACTGCTGCATCTTTGGAGGTTATTCAAAAGTAGTCCCACACAAGGAGCTCACAGCATTTTCCGGTTTGTAGGAATAACTAACAAGCATTGGGCCAGTCCCAGGTGTATTTACTGTGAGCATGTTAGAAAATGTGGTAAATGAATTGCACCATCTCACCCCAAGCCAGAGGTTAGATGCTTATGGAAATGATCAAGGACTTCTCCATTCATGTGACTGTCAGGGATAATTTCTTGTGTACACCCCCAAATTCACAAGCATATCTTTTCTCAAGCTCTGAACTGAATGTGGAGTCTCAAACTGTGCTAGAGTCAGAGCAGCTTTCTGTCAGGTGCACTTCACATATGTTGGATAATGCACTTTCAATATGCTTTTGCAGCTGGATTTTCCTCTGCGAAACAGGAAAATTTGCTTTCAAACAATTGCTGAAGTGCATTATCCAACATCTGTGAAATTATATCACACTTTTTATCCTGCATTTCTTCCAAGTTGTTTAGGGATCATTTCCATGAAGCATGGCCTTCTTGCCTTCCTTCTCCCACTGCAGCCCCAAGTATCCAGGTAACACCCAGGAACAGCATTTCAGGCAGCATTTTGAGTTTAACCAGCAGGTGGGAAGAGGTGAGAAAGACATGCTGCGTGGGAGGAAATCCTTCCAGTGGCGAAAATGCTCCAGTAGATCCAACCCATAGTTCTCCCCTCATCCACCAACCATGTGGTTTATATTAAGATCTGGCTTAGAAGCATAGCCTGGTATAGATATATGGCACCACTGAAGGATAACTTTCAAAGGTTTTCTTTAATAGTGTCCCCTAATGGGGCACGAGGGCTGGGGTGCATTGTTAAAGTTCCCATGCAGCCTAATCTGGTGTCTGTTTAACCAGAAGTAAGTCCCAGTGGGTTTATTGGGAATTACTCCCAAGTAAGCATACACAGGATCATTTAGTTTGCTCTGTTAGTTCACAGGCTCCAGATTCTCATCTCTATTGAATAGCAAAAAAGTCAGTGGCTTGATGGCTGCTGACTAGTTGTGCTGTTTTGGTGGCTTATGGGCATGACATCTCCCTTTGTCAAGAGCTGAATTTGAAATGCAAAGAGGAGAAAGAGCAATACGAAACAGCAGGACAGAAAAAAATAATTTTCCTGGTCTAGCATCTTTCTTTATCTTGAAGCAAATGCTTCAGAAGAAGGCAAGATGGATGCCTCTGAATAAGGAACTCAAACCTAAGGGTGAAGCAGAAAGGTTAAGGCCAAAGAAAGAAGTCCAGGAGTCTGGTACTGCAGTGTCGGAGGGGGGGGACCTGGTAGCCTTCTTTGGAAATAAATTGCCCAGACTAAGGGAAGGCAGCAGTTCCAAGACCTTTATTCAGACAAAGCAGTAGGTGGGTTCTCTAACATCATCTGCTTTCCAATGCAAGGAGGGTTATTCACACTGTAATGCAAATGGGTCATGGTAAGCAAGCCACCATTACCAGTCTCACAGACAGGTCTCTTGCAATTTTAGGTGAAACCTAAAATAAAATTAGGAGGAACCTATAAGGGCTCCTCAGAACAGAGTTGGAAAATTACTGAGTACTGAGGCTCATCCTTGTTTATATATAATTTGTACAATTCTAGAAATTTCCATGATCAGCCATGAAGGCAAATTCAGGCGGGTAGACATGTTGGTCTGAAGCAGCAGTACAAAGTTCAAGTCCAGCGGGACCTTTAATACCAACAAAGTTTTATTCATGGTATGAGCTTTTGTGTGCACACACACTTTTTCAGGTACAGTGAAACAGAATTTCGTCAACCATTACATTTATTTGTTTGTTTGTTTGTTTTATTAGATTTATATACCACTCTCCCTAAATAGACTCAGGAGGGGGGGGGTTAGTTGCCAGGAAAGGCTAGTTAGAATTAAGATGCATAAGTAATTGGGCAATTATAGCTGAGATTGGATTAGGGCAGTTGTTAAAATCTGCGAGTCGCAGTAAATTAGCATACAAACACAAGAGTTTATTTATTTATTTATTTATTTTGATTGATAATCCCACCCTCCCCCACAAGTGGGCTCAGGGCAAGTCACAACATATCAATTAGCACAAAATAGAATTAAGCATTAAAACAAACAATAGTTTAAACAAGTATTCTGGACGTGGAACAGTGGTCACTGGGGTGTGTGGAGGGGGAGGGATTTGTGAATTCCTTGCATTGTGCAGGGGGTTGGACTAGATGACTTTGGAGGTCCCTTCCAATTCTACAATTCTATGATTCTAAGGTAAAACAGAATAACATAAAAATAGAGTTACAATCAGATCAAAATAACATGTTAAGTATTCACACAGTACTTAATGCCTCCTGGAAGATGCTAATTTAATGGTAGTTAATAATGGTAATGCTCTGTTGATCATTTTGAGCATGGCAAGTCACATCACAATGGATACTGTACGCACAGCAAGCAGTGCAAACGTGCAAGCAGTGCAAGCAGGGGAGGCTGAGATGGATTAGACATCCACCGCCCCAGCCAAAGGCCTGGCGGAACAACTTCATTTACAGACCCTGCAGAACTGTAATAAGTCCTGCAGGGCCCTAATTTCAAGTGGGAACATGTTCTGTCAAGGCTAGTCGGACTTCCTTTGGCCCTGAGACAACCAAAAGATGATGGTCTGCTGATGATGGTCAGTTAACAAACAGATGTGAGAATGAAGTTTTGAGTCCAGTGGTACCTTCAAGGCCAACAAAGTCTATCAAAATTCAATTCTGGGTATAAGATTGATAGATAGACAGACAGACAGACAGACAGACAGACAGACAGACAGACAGACAACTGGGCAATTATAACATGTGTGTGTGCGTGCGCACATGTGTGTGTGTGATAATTGTCCAATTACTTATACATCTTCATTTTAACTAGCCTTTCCTGGCAACTAACCCCCCTCCCCTTCCTATATATAACAGTTGAGGAAATTCTGTTTCACTATATCTGAAGAAGTGTGTGTACACATGAAAACTTATACCTTCAATAAAACTTTGTTGGTCTTAAAGGTGCCACTGGACTCAAACTTCATGAAGTCAAATGTTCATTAGTTCCATGCCAGTTAATTGAGGCACTACTGCTGTCAATCATATACACAGTAATATAAGTGGGTCCTGATGACATCAATAACAGTTGATCTTCTCTCTCCCTTTCCCTGCTATAGTCCCAGTTTTGTTGTATTTTTATTCTGGTGGTGGTGCTGGAGGAGAGTGGCATTAAGTTGCAGTCGACTTATGGTGACCTAGGGTTGCCAGATCTGGGTTGGAGAATACCTGGAGGCAGCGGGTTTGGGGCGGGGGAGGGGCCTCTGCAGGGTACAATGCCACAAAGTCCACCCTTCAAAGCAGCCATTTTCTTCAGGGAGCTGATCTCTGTCAGATGGAGATCAGTTCTAAAAGCAGGAGATCCCCAGGCCCCACCTGGAGGCTGGCAGCCCTATAGTGACCTCATAGGGCAGGGGTCCCCAGCATGGCACCTGTGGGTGCTGTGGTGCCCATCAACACCTTTCCTGGCACCCATTTGTAGAAAGTGGGTAGATCCAGATTGAGCACTTGCCCAGAGGGGCTTCTGATTGGCCACTGGAGAGCAGTGGCCAATAACATTGTTTCAGTAGTGGCTGTCACCACACTATTGGTTTCCTTCTCTCTCACTCCTCTTTCTCAGTGGCTTTTTTTAAAAATTACTCCCTTTTCCCTTGCACCTCAGCTTCCTCTGAGAGCCAGTTTGGTGTAGTGTTTAAGAGCACGGGCTCTAATATGAGAGAACCGGGTTTGATTCCCCACTCCTCCACATGCAGCTGCTGCTGTGACCTTGGGTCAGTCATAAGTTCTTTCAGAGCTGCTCTCTCATGGGTGATTCTCTCTCAGCCCCACCTACCTTGTGGGGAGAGGAAGGGAAAGGAGATTGTAAGCCATTGTGAGACTCCTTTGAGTAGTGAAGGGCAGGGTATGTCTTCTCTTCTCTTATTCTCTCTCTCTGTTTTTATGGCTCTGTCTCCTTTAGCAGCCATGTTATGGTTACACCTACCACCCTAGCTCAAAGGTGCCTGTGAGCTCAAAAAAATTGGGGACCCCCACCATACAGTTTTCTAGGCAAGAGGCAAACAGAGATGCTTGGCCATTGCCTGCCTCTGTTCCGCAAGCCCAGATTTCCTTGCTGGTCTCCCATCCTGGTACTAACCAGGATCAACCCTTCTTAGGTTCCAATCTCTGAGAAGATTGTGCTAGCCTGGGACATCCAGGTCAGGGCATTTTTTTCCTGCTGTTGTGGAATAAAAGCACAATTTCTGTGGTTTAGGTGATCTTTGTGCTGCTAATCCGGTTTATCCTTCCTCTTTGTTGTAACTTCATGACCTGTTGCTTGTTAGCTTTGAGTAGTGTGACAACCACTACTGCAGTCTCCTTCTAAAGAAAAAAATAATTGGCATATAACGGCATTTAAAATGAGTTCAGTTTCTCAGTGTTTGGTTTCTGAGGGGAAAGTGTGAATTTTAGAGGGAGAGCTTTGAATATTTTTAGTTGAAACTTGGGTGCAGCTGGATGGAGAGTATTGCATCTTGGGAATTTGTGGATTTGTAGATTTTCTGCTTTATAGCAGTGTGGAGGTGGGGGAGGAGTGATATGTCATGAAGTAATCATGAAATTGGCTTTTAAAAACATCATGGAGGGATACTGATGCTGATGAATAACAAATGAATAACAACTGCCCCTTGCATGAACAGGAAAATTCAGAATAAGATTTATTTCAGTGGTGCAATGTCCACCAATGTGTCAATCCTAAATTGAAATCCTGGAGTCTAAATAGCAGAGCATCTGGTTTGCATGCAGAGAGTACTAAATTCAATCCCCAGTATCTCCTTGTAACACAATCCCCAACATCTCCTGCTAAAACAATCAGGTAGTACATACCAGTCTGAGTAATCAGTACAGACCTCAATAGACAAATGGTCTGACTCAGTATAAGTCATGTTTGTTCATGCAGCTGAATAAGAGGCAGCATGGTGTAGTGAACAGAGAGTTAGACCGATTTCACAAAAGCAGTTGTTCCACCCTTGGTCTCCCATTTCCCCCAGTTGTACTGCTGAATTTCCCACTATTTGCTGCGCAGCCACCTTTTGACCCGCATCTCCCCCCAATTTTCCCCACATCTTCTTGATCCTTATTTATGCGGGTCCAAATGTGGCCATGCAACAAATAGTGGGAAATTGAGCAGTACAGCCAGGGGACATGGGAGACCAAGGGCAGAACAACTGCTTTTGTGGAATCAGTCATGGACTAGGATCTGCCCTGAGCCTGTCTTGGTAGGGAGGGCGGGGTATAAATTGAATAAAATAAATAAATAAAATCCTAGGAGACCCTATTTGAATCCTCATGCTACCAGAGAAGCTTTCTGGGTGACCTTGAGCCAGTTATGCTCTCTCAGCCTTATCTACCTCACAGGTGGTGTTGTGAGAAAATGGGGAAGGGGAAGACAATGTTCTAAGCTACTTTGGGTTCTCATTGGGGAGAAAAGCATAATATAAATAAATAAATACCAATGCAAATGCAAATACAAATACATGAATGCAGAAAAACAACAACCAAGCAGTGTAAAAGAGGCAAGTGCAGGTTCACCCTTGGGGACAGCAAGGGGTAGCAAGCCTTCCCCCTCCCCCCGCTTCATTAATTTCCTTTACCAAATATAAAGGGCCTCAGCACAACACTGAAAAATGAGGAAGACATCCTTTTGCGTATATACAGACCGCTGAAGAGCCACTGGGAACATCCTCAGCCACATTAGCATGGTTTTCACACACAACCTGCCATGTTAATTGAAAGATCATTAATTTGCATGGGGGAATTATCTGATTGACTCTCTTCCATGAACCCTCTTTATAATTATGCAAATAGTCTAGCACCAGGGAGGGGAACAAAACTCATTTTATTCACTTCAAAAGCAGCGTGTGTGTTTTAAATACCAGTAGGTGAAGAAACCTGCCAATGATCTACAGAGCAAGAAAGGATTCTAGGACACTGTGGCAAAGAAAGAGTTATTGTACTTGAAAATCTGCTTGTGGGAGAAGCAAAAAAATAAATAAAAGTGTTAAGCTAGCCTATCACTGTAGCCCCCTGACTGTTCCCAGGCTGCAGGACTGACTCCAGATGGAGATGAATTCTCCGCCAGCTTTTCCATCCTAGATTTGCCCACTATAAAAATAGATCTTCAGGTTACAACAAAAGTCGACTGAATCCCTCCCAGCCATTCGTCATGCTTGCATTTGAGGGGTCCTATGGACAGAAAAAAATCTATTCCCTGACAGCCAGGGTGAGAATCGTATTTGTTTCTTTGCAAACTCCTTTGGGGCTCATATTGTGGAGGGTTATTTTCGGGGAGGGAAGGGAATAAATTCACAGAATCAGCCTTACCTTTCAGCACAGTGTTACATGATTCTGCAAAATGGATCAGGGATTGCCAGCTGCAGCCCATGGAGTTGGTGGGACAGAATCAGAAGAGGAAGTAAGAGACATAAGAACAGCTGCCTCACTTTTGAAAACACATCAGTTCTAGAGCCCTTCCTGTGGCCCTCTTGATCCTTTCCCATGGATCATAAGAACATAAGAATAGATCAGACTAGTGGTCCACCTAGTCCAGCACCCTGTCTCACACAGTGGCCAACCAGTCCCTCTGTAGGGCCAACTATAGAGCATAGAGGCCAAGACCTTCACCTGATGTTGCCTCCTAGCACTGGGATTCAAAGGCTTACTGCCTCGGAATGTGAAGGTTCCCTTTTGTCGTTGTGGCTAGTAGCCACTGATGGACCTATCCTCCATCAATCTTAGTCCCCTTTTAAAGGTATCCATCTCTATATCCTCTGGCAGCAAATTCCACATTTTAATTACTCTTTGTGTAAAGAACTATTTCCTTTTGTCCATCCTGAATCTACTGCCCATCAGCTTCACTGGATGCCCTCAAATTCTAATAATTTGGAAGAGGGACAAAAAATTCTCTTTGTTAGCTCTCTCCACCTCAAATATAATGTTATAAACCTCTATCATATCACCCCTTAGTTCCAGACTCTTCAATCTTTCCTCATATGGAAGGTTCTCTAATCTCCTAATCATCTTGGTTGCTGTTTTCTGTACTTTTTCCAGCTCTGCAATATGATGAGATATGATGATCAGACCAGTACACAGTATTCCAAATAAGACTGCACCATAGATCTATACAGAAGCATTATACTAGCTACCATTTTATGTTCAATCCCTTTCCTAATAATCGCTAACAAAGAACAAAGTTTGAGTCCAGTGGCACCTTTAAGACCAACAAAATTTTATTCCAAGTATAAGCTTTTGTGTGTAAGCACACCTCTTCAGATAGGTATCTGAGGAAGTGTGTATGCACATGAAAGCTCATAGCTTAAATAAAACTTTGTTGGTCTTAAGGGTGCCACTGGACTCAAACAGTTTCCACTGCTTCAGATCAAAATGGCTGCCCACCTGGATCTATTAACTAATCTATATAGTGCATGATGTCCACAACCTTTGTACAAGGCAGGCAAGTCACCATGCAGTCAAAACACCTGTCACAGACCCCACTCTCTATATTCCTAATAACTGAATCACTCACTACCAAAAGCCCACATCCCCCCAACCCCAGAGGGGTATCCTTGGTATGAGACAATGGTCCTGGTCACACAGAGCATTTGCCCCGCTGAAGACACGGTAGCCCTGCGGGGTTTCCGGCTCGGATCACACAGGCACATCTGGGAGGCATAGCACTCCTGTGGCCAACGCGCAGCTTTCCTCCGAAGCTGTGGAATAAAAAACTACCAGGAAAGGAGCACTAGTTTCTGGAAACCCTGGGGCAAAGGCCAGCGTCTGATTGCGGGAGCGCCAGTATCCTGCCCGCCCATGTCCCGGGGCAAACTGGATGTTGTAAGTTTCCATGGGATGCGCACCAACCCCAAATGGCGCATGCGCACACGCAAGACACCAACGGCGCATGAGCACATTACACCAGCATGGCTTGTGTGCTTGTGCTGCACTGCTTTTTCACCCCACTGCACATCGTGGTGTGATCGGCGCTCAGAGCTGCAGCATGGCAACTCGGTGGACCATGTGATCGGGCTACCACACCTTATTTTGCTCCAGGACGAACAGCCATGCCTCCCCCCCGCATTTTCTGGTCCGTATGACTGGGGCCAATATTGGTCTATTGCACAAGGAAGGCTCCCTTCTGAGGAATCACATCCCTCCTTCTCAGACTGATGCCCTCCGACCTTGAGACTCTCACTTCCCACAATAGCAGAAGAGCTATCAGCACAGGAGTGGGACTGTTCTGGTAAGACCCTGAAGGCCTCTTCTCCAAACCTCTCTCTCTCTGTTTCAGCTTCTCCAGGTCAGCAACCATAGCCTCAAGGGAATTAACCTGTTCCCTGAGAGCCAAGAGCTCTATGCAGTGAGCCCACACCCATGATTTCCACCCACTGGTTAGGTACTCATACATGTGGCACTCCCTGCAAAACACTGGATAGCCCCTGCTCCTCTGCTGCCTTTCTACCTTCATCCTGTGATCACCTGGAAGGGAATGTGCTTCCTCTTAAAACACAAATATTCAAGATTGCTTAATCCAAGCCTTTATAATCCTATGCAGAGTCAGACCAGTCTAACTCAATGAGGTAAGACTGGAGTAACTCTCCGTAGGATTCCCCTGACAGACAGTTACCTGGGCCAAGTACATTGTTTCAGTGATGGAGGAATAAGTGGAAAAATAATGGCCACACCAGCAGACAGGAAGAAAGAAGAACAAGGTACAAGGTAAAAAGATTTACTGAAGTATTCTAGATCCCTATGTTTATCGCTCTAGGCTTCGGCAGTGGGCAGTGCCCCTCCATCACACTTGTAACATGTGATGCAGATGTTCCACTAAACTACTACCATCAACAGAAGCTTGAACCAAGCAATCCATTTCTGAAAGGGGCCCTCTGTGGGTATAGTCTTCCATGCTAAATAACTGCAAATTGGAAGGGAGAGTGCCCATTTTCAGCTCCGGCAAAGGAAGAGGGTCTTTGGCTCATAAAAACATCAGAACTAGGACTCAGAGGAGTTACTTTTCAACACCCCTGGTTTAGCCTACCGTCTCATAATCTGGATGGGTTCAGGTTAGTAAAAGGGGAGGTTTTTTCCCACTGAGAGAGGGGGGGAGAGAAAAAGATGAGAAGCAGATATTTCCCCTGCTTTCTTTTTATTAATTTCCCAAAGACATTCTTTGAATGCCATCTTACCTTTTCTTTTTCTGTCTGCCTCTCTCCTGCACTGTTTTGCAATCTCCCATCTTCTTGACTGCTGTTCAATTCTGCTTGTTTTAATCCCCTTTACTAGTGAAGCAGAAGGGGGGAGTGAAATCTGCTGAGAAACGTATTTTCCCTTGAGGGTGAAGCAGACTTCAAAAGGAAAGCCAGCCACTTTGTGAAAGAGAGAGAAAAAACTATCATGAAGAGCAATAATTACTTTTCAAATATTATCATGGATGATAAGGAATGGGGAACTGAAACTGCAGGCAGGACTTGCCCAGTTTATTTGCCGGGTTTCAGCCCTGGGGCTGAACTTCTTGTGGATGGCCTTTGCACAACTGTGTCACTCAGGCAGTCCTCAGCTGAGATTCCTGTATGTCCACAGCAGTCTAAGGAGACAGCATGATTTTTAAAAAATTGCATTATTTTGTCCCATGTGTGCAGCTCAAATAAGACTGTGTGTGTGTGTGTGTGTGTTACTAGGTCAGGATTCTTAGTGACTCATGCCATTTTCCCCAACTGAAGAGCCTAGATGGGGCATTATTTGCCTTGGTGCAGGGCTGTATGTGCAATGATTACTACATGTACTACACAGTGGGGCCAAAAGGTTCCCCCACCATGGCAATTTCGGCTTGGGAAATCAGTGCAGGGAGGAAGGCAGAGGCTCTTCCTCTACCCCAGGATTGTGATCCTGATCCACGTCAGGTCCTGCAGTGTTTGGGGAAGTAAGGTCCCCACAATGTCTGTGCAGCTATGGGGAAAGCAAATTAGATCAAAGTGACTCCCAACCCAAGTCACTAAAGAAGTCACATCTAGGTTGAGCCTTAGCCTTTCCCTGCTCAATTGCTGAAAGATAGGCACGCAGCACTGCCTTTCCTTCCTGCTTCCATTCAGTTTTGATAAATTTCAGGACTCAATGCTGCATCCCTTTCCTTACAGACTTCATTGTAATTGGGTGAGCCCTCTAGTCCCTTTGACTCTCCCAGACTTACATCTGCCACAATCGAAATCACAGCAGAGTCCTGAGAGTAAAGTATTTAGTTTGGCCCTGAGTGATTCTCCCTGCCAATGTCCCAGCATGATTTGTCAGCATTGGCTCATCCCAAGCACTGCTGAAGGGGGTGCTTAGGCATTTTCCTAGGCAGCTTCAGAACAGGCATTTGCAAAAAGCACACATAGCTCCTGGTAGCACAGCGTTGCAGACAATTCATTGATACACATAATACATAAGACCTTTTTGTTCACTTCGTTAGCCTCCTAATATAAGGTCAAATTAACCTCCCAGTCATTAGATAAAGAGACAGCCTTTCCACTCAGAGCGAAATTTCACTTTCTAGAACAGAGTAATCAGCTGCCCGGGATAGAAGAGACCTGTTCTGAATACAATTTGCTGTAAATCATATTAACCAGCTGCCAGTTGGATTGAAGTGAATCATGTACATACACTTGTGTCTGTTTGTGTGGTCATGTGCATGTTTGTGTCTCTGTGAATGCATATATCAAGCATTTTGCAGCTGGGATTCCTTCAAGTTTATAGCTGAGCCTTTTGACAATGGAAGGAGCAACAGAGAAATCCAGCGCTTTCTAAATATACTTCTTGGGGCTCAGTCCGCAGCTGTTATCAGCTGAAAACTGCTTGATGTAAGCATTCAGGCAGATTGGCCAGTGGTGCTAAAGTGTTTGAACCACTAATGCCAGCCAGATAGATTTAGAGGATGCTATGATCCCACTAAAAACCATTGATCTTACACAACCGGAAGTTGTAGCGGAAGAGGAAACACACTCTGTGGCAGAGATGATCTAGTGTATTGTATGCAGAACTCCTTCCTAGGATCCAAACCAATATGAGCATCTCTGTACTGCTTCAGAGAAAGAGTACTAAGCCATGTATTGTTTCCCAACATAGTTCTCCATCCCCATACCTGACTCACAAAAGCTCATACTGAAAAAATGGTTGCTAGTCTTTAAGATAATGCTAAACTTTCGTTTAATTTTGCTACAACAAACTAACATGGCTGAGTGTATGTGTGTTTAAAGTGCTGTCAGGTCGTAGGGCAACCCAGTAGGGATTTCAAGGCAAGAGACTAGCAGAGGTGGTTTGCCATTGCCTTCCACTTCACAGCAATCCTGGAATTCCTTGGTGGTCTCCCACATAAGTACTAACCAGGGCCAGCCCTGCTGAGCAACTGAGATCTGATGAGATCAGGCTAGTTTGGGCCATCCAGGTTAGGGCTACCCCTCTTCAATTAAAGCGTGTGTGCCAGCAGTACCGAACTCAGAATGACATAGCCTCCCTTTGCCTTTAATTTCTCTTTGAACAAAGCCCTCCTTTTCATCCCACCCCCTTGGATACTGCCACCACGTAGGAGAGGATCCAGTGAGATATTTCTGTAGTTCAGCCGGATTGCATACACACACCCCTTGAAATGGAGATGCAGCCTCTCAGCGTCAGTCCCAGAATCACCCTCCTGTCATTCCACACTTAGCCACTCATCTCCACATGTGTGCTACACAATATACAAGGATATGCTCCAGCAAGAGCTTTGTGAGAGCCCAGGGGGAAAAAAACCAAAAAAGGACTTGTTGGCTCTACATTTGAAAGCGCCAAACAGGCATCACTTTATACTCACTGTAGCACTGACATTTTAATTTATGAGCTAAGAATGCACTGATTGCCAACTACAAAAATTGATTTGGTTGTTCATCTGATTCAACCCGTGTCAGAGTTTGAAAGTAATTATGATAGCGGAGCTGATAGGCAGGCAATTACATTTTTGTTCTCTCTCTCTCTCTCTCTCTCTCTCTCTCTCTCTCTCTCTCTCTCTCTCTCTCTCTCTCTCTCTCTCTCTCCCTAATCCTTAGGTGGTTCTCATTGGAAGCTTGGGCAAGCACTGGAGAGTGTGATTTTTCATTCTTAGGCACTGTTGTTGTGTCGATTATTAAGGTGCATACTTGGCAAGTTAGACAGAGCTGCACTAAACAAGTTCCTTAATTCCAATGTTTATTTCTCTCTGGAGAAACATAGGTGCCCTTTCAGATTAAAGGATGCCTGGAAGGTGCATGTACAGCACTTGTGATTGCAAGATATTGTTTTCAGACTTTACTGTACTTTACTGATTTTATACATGCTTTTACCAGGTTTGAACTGATAGAACCATTTTTTTTAATTTCTTTTAGTTTTACTGGTTCTAGTCCAGCTCATTTTCCTTGCTGTCACAGATCTTTTTTGGGGGGAGAGGGGTCTTTTATGCCACTTATATGCCTTTTTTTCACCACTTGTGTGCCACATTTACACTATTGATACAGAAATAACAATGAAAATGCATTGATTTTAATAGAAAAATTCCAGCCTCAGGAAACAAAAGCTGTTGTGAAAATAAAATTCTCAGGCTCATTTCTGACATGAAATTGAAATAGATATATTTGAATCAAAACAGAAGTCTTTTGCAATTCAACCTCATCTCTAATTTTTACAGGAATTCAGATCCAAGGGTTATTGTGGTATATTGGATCCCTTTTCACACTCTCAGCATTATAATACTGGGGTGCTAGTTTTGCATAGCAAAGAGTCCTCAGATTTATGGTGCTGACACGTAAATACAAGTTTTTTTATGCTTCTTCCTGAATCTGTGTTAAATATCAAAATATATGAATGCCTCAGTTCAGTCTATGAGGGACCATGGGTGCTTTGCATGCAGAACATCCCAAGTCCAATTCTTGGCATCTCCAGTTATAAGGATGAGTTATATGGTGATGTGAAGACCTCGGCCCGAAATCTCAAAGAGCCACTTCCAATCAGAGCAGACACCACTTACAGACCAGCAGTCTGATTCAGTAGAAAGCAGTTTTGTGTGCTCATGTGTATTATGGTAGAAGTATATATTTCATGATTTTCCACACTCTCCCCCCCCCATACATATTTAAAAATAGAATGCAGCCCCTGCACAGTTTCCTATTGAAAAATGCCATGCCTGCTGTAGAAAATGCACATGTGCAATTCATTTTCCCCAGTGGGGTAAAAGTAGCTGGATGGTTGTTCAGTAGAAAAAGAGGGTGAGTGAAAGGGATGTATTGCTCATAGGAGCACTGTGCAGATGACCTATCTTTCACTGGGCAGGTAGGGAGAAGGGGCATATGGGCACGCTAGCCCTACCTTCCACCTCCACACAACTGCTGAGCTGCCTGCATGGTGTTAGTGCCCAGAGGAAGTGCCTGCCCCCTCTCTGTGATAAGCAATGCTGCTTTCCAAACATTGCTGACCAAAGTGTTATGGAGGACTTTGTCAAATCCTGGCTGAAATCATGGTATCTATGACCATATATAACCTGGGAAGGGCTGTGACCCAGTTCCAGGTTCTATCTCTGCAGGGTTGCCAACCTCCAGATGGGGCTTGGAGATCTCCTGGAATTATAGCAGATCTCCAGATGACCAAGATCAGTTCCCCTGGAGAAAATTGCTACTTTGAAGGGTGGCTTCTATGGCATTGTACCATGCTGAGGTATCCCAAACCCCGACCTTCCTGGCCTCCCTAGGCTTTCTAGGGTCATCAAGTTCGCCACTGGGACAAACAGAATGCAGGAGTAGATGGACTATTGATCAGATTGAGCAGGGCTTTTATGTTCTCTCAAATGTATTTGTAGGGAGGGCTTCTAGTGTCCTGGCCCCACTGCTGGACCTGGTATATTTTGGCCGCTGTGTGAACAGAGTGTTGGACTAGATGGGCCATTGGCCTGATTCAACATTGGCTTCTCTTACGTTCTTATGTTCTTATCCACTGACAGGTTACTCTGTGCATTTCCATTCTTAATCCGTTGGCCTGTTGGAAAGCTGGAACATTTAGGAAGAAAACCACATAAACCTAAACAACCTTCATTTTTGCACAATCCAACATCTGGGGTTTGAGAGCCTCTAAACTCTGATTGCATTTCTATAAATGCTTTCATCTCGCCCACCCCCACCCCACCCCAGTCTTCTTTGCCATCCAGTATCAGATGAGATGTTTGCCAAACATCCTGCTGCAGCTAGCTAACGAGGCAGCATCCTGACCCCAGTTCAAATTATTGGCACTTTGCAGAATAAGGTAAATTATTACAGGACAGGGTTTTTAAAAAATAAAGTACCCTGCCCAAATTGCTTTTGAGGTACAGGGGAAAAAATTCCAGATAAGAAGCAGTTTATATAACATGTTGGTAAGATGGCGGGGAGCCAGCAAGTGGAACTTAATGAGCTGACATCTGTCGAAATCTCTGCCATGTCAGATTGTTGCATTGGTTTCACTCATTTGCACATTGTGAATAAGTAGAAAACTTTGGTGGAAGAGAAGGGCTAGGCCTGCTATCCAATTTATTCAGTTGCCCATGTGGCCACTGACACTTGACACTCCCTGATATATTAAGAATACATTTTTTCCCCATAAAATATGGAAAACTGTATGATTCAACCTAACCTGGGTTTCCAGAGAAGACAAAGTCGAGTAGTCCCCCATGATTCCTCAAGTATTTTAAACCACTTTCACCTTTGGCATTAAGTGGCATGCGTTTCAGTGTCATAGTGGATATTGTTGTCATTTAGTGGATAGAAGGTGCTGGCTTCAGGTTCCATGGATGACAAATAGCGGTGAGAATTGCTTATGGTTTTATGCAAGTGCCTCAGCCAGGAAATGTACAGCTTTATTTAGTTCTCAGAAGAAAAGCGCTGCTGGAGACTAGCAAATCCATCACACCTGGACATTGCACAATTGTTACTTATGTTGTGTTTTTCAATTTAGCTTTACAGGGCAATAGTATGGCCGTGACAATCTTGCTGTTCGCATTACAAAATTAACTTCTTGTAAATCCTGTGCTTATTCTTAATAATCCTTTGCACTTATGAAGCTTTTCCCTTTCTCTTATGCTGCACAAACCTTTGCAGACATTTGCTCTGAGAATGTGGCATTCAGGGAAAGAAAATACTTCAGCAGTGTATACGATCACTGCCTCTTACATGCTCATGCAATGGTCTCAGTTCTCCACTGGTTTGGTTTTTGCTTAAACCAGTGCAGAAGAGGGGAAGCAAGGAGAGCTCAGACCCCACATTGTTTCATGCACAATTTTAAAGAATGAAGAATGCTCAGTTGAGAGCATTAGCGACTGACAGACTTATGCATCCATTTGGAACTGGGCTCATCAAATGAGTATATTCTTTAAAAAATTAACTGGAATTTTTAACTGAGCCCAGTTCCAACATTTGGATCTTATCAAACCCCTGATATCACAGGAAACTATACTCTGGGACATGCAGGAAGTTGGACATCCACATTAAGAGGTCAGCCAGCCTCAGAAAATTATGTGTCCTATGGCCTCTGGTATTCGGTAAGTGTCAGACTGACAGGGACTGTTTTCCATCTAGCATGATTTGATGCTCAACTCATAAAGGGACCATTATGAAGCACTGGATTAAGAGGCCTGGTAGCTACAAATTCCAGTGTCATGGTTAGCTTTGTTTGCAAGAATATAGGATTCTACTACCAGCAGACAAGGCATCTAGCTTTTAGAAGTTTTAATTTTCCAATGATAAAATAGGGATAATTGCAGTAATTGATCATTGTTATTAGAACAAATCTCAGACGGGTAAATCATCTAAGCTTTTGATCTCGGACGGCATTGTGAATACGCCTGCCGCTAGTGATGGAGGCAGCTGACAGCCTCTTCCCTCACCAGCCCATTATTATCCAAAATCAACGAAGTGGCTCATTTTCATTAGAGGACTGAGCTTTAATCCACTGTTTCCCAAGCTTGTGGCAACCCAAGCACATTTTTCGTAGTTATTGCAAAACTGGAGGGGCATAGCTCACCCAGAATGTGTTTCTGATGGAGCAAAGAAGGTCTGCCCCTCAGAGGAGTCTGTAACCTAAGATCTGAACATAAATCTGATTGAATAGAAGCCAGCCCAGAACAGTAATTCATGCAAAGACATAACAGTTAGTAGATGGTTCTGGTGAATCTCTGCACTGGGTCTGGTAGAATGAGCCAGTCCCACCTTATGTAGATCCTTCTTGGCCAAGGACGGTTGGAGTCAAGGCCAGAACAGTGAATTATGCAAATGCATTTGGACAGCAGCCTCTCTCGCTAGTGATTTGGGGGGTCCCAGCAGTCTTTAATGATTTAATTAACACATTTCTCAGCCCACTAGCAGTCCTCCCAGGGCTTACCTTAGCAGACTGTTTTGGAATTATAGGTTTTTATTAAATGAGTTGGTTCAATTAGTCAACATTAGCTCATTTTTGTAGTTAATGATAGTAGTTATTCAGTGTGTAGAGTAAGTGAGGCAGTAGAAGTATAGGGGTGCATGATCAATAATCAGTAATTGCAGATGCAATTGCATGTGTAATTGCATCCCTGCTCTCCCTAAAGTGTGCCTCAACTTTTTTAATACTCTCTGAAGAGCTTATCTAGTACTGTTAATGACAACCAAAAACACTTCATCACATGACTGGATGTAGAAACAAGAAACAATGTTCTCGAACCAGAATAAATTATCTCCATATGGCTGAAAGTTTGTCCTCCTTTGATAATTTTATCTGCCCCTGCATTCAGCCACCCATTTGGCACATTCCCCCCCAAAAGTCCACTTTGATGGTGCAGAAACTGGATCTGATGGCACAATAAAGTCTGCTCTAAAACACACACAAAAGTTTTTTTTCACTTGGAAGCATTTTGAGTGTCTGCCTTTTAAACAGTTAAAAAAACACCTCTCAGACAATGGTCCCTCTAACTTGAGTTAGTGTGAGCTAGCTCATAGGTTTTTAGCCTGTGGCTCACACATTTTTGTCTTCGCTCAGGAAGGATGGCTCCGGAGCAAACTAACTTATGCAGTAGCCAAATCATATGCTCATAACTTTAATGCCAGTAGCTCACAAATTAGGATTTTTGCTCACAAGACTCCACAGCTTAGAGGGAGCATTGCCCTCAGATAAGCTCAGCATGTTCCAGGTGGTGGTTAAGGCTGCCCAAATTCTTGTCTAACTTTCTCTTTGGAAAGTACATTCCACCAGAGTGTCTATTGGGCCTTTAAAATCAATTTCATTTCTTTTGTAGTTTCTCCATTTTCTTCTTTTAACATGCACGCGTGCGCGCACACACACGCACACACACACACAGATATACAAAGATTGATTTGCCTGAAAAAAATCTAACAAAATCCAGTGGGGAGCTAAATAAATAAGGAAAATAGCCTTGTTAAACATCACGGGGAACACATGTTTGGATAAAGCAGGGGGCATGGAAGAGCCTGGTGGGATAAATGTTTGTGATGGCCAGCTGTCCACAGGAGGTTGCTTTACCCAGTGGTAGAATTTGATTCCTGATTGCCATATGCTGCTTGAGCCATTAGGTGTGCTTATTGCCAGACATTATGGGCTTTCGTTTTTCTTTTTTTTTTAATTAATGGCATGCCTGAGATCTTTCACATATACGGAAGCCAAAGAAATATTGCTTTATTCTCATTCTTCAGCAATGCATAAAGGGGACAATTGCTTTATCAAAAAAACTCAGAGAATGCTTTTGTTTTAGATATCAGTGAGTTTTAGATAGCAGTGAGTTTCTCTTACAGACCCCAGCTTTTTTGGGGGGAGGGGGGAGGGATATTGAATAGAATGAATTGATCAGGCTACAAAGCACAGCACTGTTTTAAATATATTGAAAGCATAAAATCAATTTGGGGCTGCAAACTTTAATTGATTTACCGTGCAAACCTATGCAGTTACCCAAGTCTAAATCAACTGAGACCTATGGAGTAACTGTGTAGGAATGCCCTGTTAATCAGTTGGATCAACTTTAATTGGAAGTTATTTAATTTTCTGCCTATTTTGGAAAATATTAAAGATGGCCTTTCTTTCTAATAATGATTAATAATTGTTTTTAAATTCAGTTCTAAATTATGCTTCATTCAGTATTGCCAATATTACCTGTGCTGTGGTTTGGTTATTATACAAATGTATCCCAATTCCATTGATTAATCAGTTGAAAAGAAAAGTTTATTCAATCAGTTGATAGCATTAGAAAAAAATTATAGCCTTAATATTCACAGTAACAGAAGCCATACTGAAGAGTCTTGCTAAAGCACTTGTTAGGAATCACAGTCCCATTTCCAAATGTGGTGGTTACTTTCATTACAGAAATTCCACTAGAACTAAAAAGATAGATGTGTAATAAAAATGCACTTTATTTTGGTTTGCACTTCCTTGACCTTGTTTCCCCCTTCTTCCTTCCCTGACCACCCTGTTTATATTTGACCACCCTGTTTGTCAATACATGTGCATCATTTCCCCCAGATTTATTTCTCCTACCTGTTTGAATGCCTATGCACATCACTTAAGGAAATATATAACAAACTAGGAATACCACACTATCAAACCTCAGAAGATATGAGCAGGGTTAGTACAGTGGTGTGGCAGGACCAACAGCAGACATTTTCATACCTGAAGGCAAAAGTCAAAATGATTCCACTCTGATCTAGGCTGGAGCTAATTTTAAAATAATCATAATGGTCCACAGAGAAAAATACTGGAGACAGGCAAATGATACCTCCCAGGAATTTGCTGCTTGATGCAATGCAACTGCTTCAGGATGAAGCCAGCCTTGGGGTGTTGACTGCATACAGAAAACTGCACAAAATAAATTCTCCATTGCTTTTCAGAAACCATAAGCCTCTTTGGCACTAAACTACTGCCCATTGCTTGGCTTAAAAAAGGGCCCCTATGCTCGATCAGATTCCAGGTCCATCTAGTCCAGCATCCTGTTCCCCATGGCAGCCAACCAGATGTCTTCAGGAAGCCAGCAACCTAGGCATGAAAACACCAGCTTTCCCCTACAACTTTGCTCCTCCCACAACAGATCTTCAGAGGCATACTGTCTCTGAACCTGCAGGTTCTAATTAGCTAGCAGCTATTGACAGTCCTGTCCTCTGTGAAGTTGTCTACTCCCTTTTAAAGACCATCTCTGTTAGTGGCCATCTCTAATATGTTCTTCCTGGGAAGGAACCTCCATCCCCCCACTGGCAGAAGGCAGTGACCTGGCAAACCTAGTGCCTGACTCCCTCACTTTTTCTCTTTAGGAGGCACTTGAAGATGATTTAATTTAGGACTGCTTTGGGTTAAGTTTATTGGCAGCCCTGAGTTGTGATTTTAAATTTTGGTGTTTATGTTTTTAATGTATCTTATGTGCTTTACCTATGGTGTAAGCTGCCTTAAATTCCTTAAGGAAGAAAGCGTATCCTGCCACTCTCAAATGCATTCATTTTTCTTTGTCAGAGAAGTGCTCCAACCACTTGATTATTTTTAGTGCTGTTTGGCGCACCTTTTCTTGTTGTATGATATACTTTTTGAAATGGGGAGACCAGAATTTTACACACTGTTCTAAGTTCAGCTGTGAAATATTTACATAATCGTGTCACAGTACAGGTTGTTTTCTTGTTAATCTCTTTCCTAATAATCCCTAGCATGGTATTTGCATTTTTCTTCACTGCCTCCACACACTAAATTGACATTTTAATTGAGCAAAGCATCACAACCCAAAGATGTCTTTCTTGCTTAGTCAACATCAGTTTACACAGGTAAGCCAAAGTCATTTGATGTCTCAAAAAAAGCTTCCAAACTAATTGGGAACAGGAAGTGAGAGAGAACTTTCTTCTCATCTGTCAGCTGGTTGGATGGGCCAGCTGCTTCCAATGGCTTGTACCTTATTACTCTGCTTAGTAAAGTTTGGAACTTTCCTCCAGCCTAAAAAGCCTTCTTTTAACTTGAGTGGTTCTTCATCCAGATGATAGTAAGCATTGCTAGCTGCTGAAACTTGTACTTCATGCACAGGGACTGTGAATTTCAGTGGCATCTCTAACCCCTAAGTCCTCCATTCAGGTCTGCCATCTTGACTTCCAATTATTCTAAGTAGTTAGGTATGTAATCCATATGTGATACCCTCTTGAGGATGAAGTGGCACACCGTGTTGCAACTCAGTTTTATGAAAGGACATATTGTTTGTATAGGAATTCTAGCAACTCCTCACCCCCATGTATATTTGTGTGTGTTCTATGTTGATGAGACCACAGTATGTTAAGGGATTAAGGGACTGGTTCCACATGTTAATGTGGTTCACCCCTGCAAAGATTGTTAGGAAGGATTTATTCTGCATTTAAAGGTGTTTGGAGACCCACCCTGTATGCTAATGCTCCTGCCCTCTGAGTAAAGGTATTTAAACATCCTTTCCCATGAGTGGGTTAATGTATGCCAAGCAAGCAAATGGAGTGCAAGGAATTACAAACTGTTAACAGCACATTCCTCTGCTGAAGATTTAGGTCTAGGAAAGAATCAACTTAAAGCATTATTGTGAATACTCTAAGCTAGATGTTTATCTTATTGGACTCTGAGGTATCTCTAAACATTGTAATTAAAGAAGACGTGTTTAAAGCATATTTATTAAAATCCATTATGCCACATTATGAATAAAGGTCATTACCACATATGCTTTAACTAGGACAGTCTTGGCAGTAGAAAATATTTTTTTTACCTGCTGTGTTCATTGAAATTCCTCCCCCAGCCTGTATGGGTGAAAAGTTTCACACAGCAGCACCAGGAAATACTTATAAATCCATATTTAATAATAGCTATTAATGTTTTCAGTGATAGATCCACTACTAGATAGTAGGTCCAGGGCTCTTTTTGTAGCAGGAACTCCTTTGCATATTAGGTGACACACCCCAATGTAGCCAGTCCTCCAAGAGCTCTTCTTACAGGGGCTACTATAAACTTGGAGGATTGGCTATATTAGGGGTGTGTCACCTAATATGCAAAGGAGTTCCTGCTACAAAAAGAGCCCTGGGTTTGCCAACCTCCAGGTGGGACCTGGAGTTCTTCTGGCATCATGACTGATTGTCAGAACACAGAGATCAATTCCCGTGAAGAAAATGGCAGCCTTGCAGTGTGGACTGTATGGCTTCACCATCTCTGCTGAGATTGTACCCCTCCCCACACTTTGCCCTCTCAGGCTCCATCCTCAGATTTCCAGGAATATCTCTAGCTGGAGTTATTGTTGCCAAACCACCCCCACTCCCTCCACCCCAGCAAGGGTGGGGAATCTCACATCCCCACCTCTCATTTCCCACTGCTGCTCAGAGTGGTGGCAGGAGACAAATTTTTAAAATGGCTGTCAGGCCTACAATGAGATAGTGCTTCATCTGTAAGAGTTTCCAGTAGTCCCTAGAAAGTCATAATGTCATTTCTGGGTTTCCCTAGAAGTGACATCATGCCATCACCAGGGGCCACTTCCATGTCCCCACCCCTGTGGTTTCTTATTTGTATGGCCTGCCAACTTTACCCAGAGTTGGCAGCCATACTGGATAGGTATTAAAATCATAGCACCTTCCCTGATAGAGGGAAGCAAAACTGCTGTAGACACTGTAGGTCTTACTTTGCTGGAAGTGAAATGTTGCTGCTGCTAAATGAGATTATGTTGGCTCTTTGGCGGCAGCAATGCACAGCAATATCATCTGATTGTTTGTTGTGAGGAGTATGGAATTTTCTCTCTTATGGCCTTGTGTTTGTGTGGCGCTGAGTGATTTTGAAACCATAGAGTGCAATATTCATTAGTTTGTGTGACATAATCAGCATGCCTTCATGCAGGCCGAAATGTCTTGTGACTCACCAAGCCTAAGACACCAGTGATGAACTGTGGTTTTTGCCAGGGGCTTGATATTCCCCCTTTCACATATACTTCTCCTGTCCCTGGGGTAAAGACTTACAGAGGATGATAGAGTGAAGAAAGACTGAATATTTGGAGGAGAGGCCATCTGTCTCCTGATGATGTCTGAGAAGAAGCTGTGTTTTGGGTTGTTAGATGGCTGCTGGAGTTGTAATTATGTGCCGCTAGACCCAAGTTCGGTATATGTAAATTAAAACCTATTCAGTTCCATAACAAGCAACTGGTATCAGTTCTTTGCAGAACCTGAGGGAATCTTCCCAACAGTCCCAAGAAAGGAAAATTGTCAGGCTTCTACTGGGCCATCACGCACAGTTCCCAGATTGTTCAGGCTTGGTTTGCAGAATTACCTACCCTATTTTGTATGCTATACTGCAGATGTTCTAGCCCTGTACATGTGATATACATATCTACATAACAATGATAATAGAGGGGGAGCAGCAGGTCGTGACCTTGCCTATGCACATTTGTCATGGGCACATGTATGTACGGGTTGGGGAAGCAACATTCCTAATCATAAATGTATGCATGTAGCCTCTATGCCACATTGTGGTGACTGCACATGGGTTCAACGCAGTAAATCCCCTACAAGGACAAAGACTCAATTTTGCTCAATGTCTGTGCACATTGTCCTGCACACAATAGGTTGGGTGGGCAGGACTGCTGTCTTAGGCATTTCCTGGAGAAAGGTTCCTCCATGCTCAGATATTGCATTCCAAGGTGCCTCCTCCATGCTCAGATATTGCATTCCAAGATGATGCTGATGGTTCTAAGGAGCAGAGCCACTTCCATAGTTGCACGGTGGTTGCTAAGAGCTCCCAGTACCAAAAAAAACCCAAACAAAACACCTCCTCAGCAAGATTCCTTCTTAATCTATTGGGGATTGGTTGAAACCCTTTAAAAGAATTCCACAATGTTTCTGAATGGGCTGGCTAGGAAGCTGTGTGTTTTCAGCTGCTCTTGCACTGAGGAGCTTTTAATGTTGTTTTTCCCCTCTGATAATGGTTTAATGATGTTTTAAACTGCTTTATCTTGAAGACTTCTGAACTAATGAGTCCTTTGGAAGACAGCATAGATCTGAATGATAAAATTGCTGCATTCCTGAGCCTATGGAATCAATCGGGGTGTATATATGAAATAAATAAATGTAGTATAGGGACTTTCCTCCCAGAAAGTTGGATCCAGCATAGGAGAAATAAGCTGTGTTTCAGACACATTGAACTGGGGCACATTTTGAACTGCAGGCATTTTCCCGAGGAAGAGCAGGTTTTATTGCATTTTTTTAATCAAGCCACCTCAAGGCACAAGGAAAAGTGAGATACAACTACTTTAATAGATAATAAATAAAGTAAATAAGTAAACATGGCTTATAGCAAGCTGCCTTCTACCGCATCAGACCATTTAGCCCATCTAGTTCAGCACGGTATACCCTGAGTGTCAGAAGAAGCTCTCCAGGTCTCAGGCAGAGTATATTCCATGGTTGCCAGTTCTGGGTTTGGAAATACCTGGAGATTTGAGGGCAGAGTCTGGGAGAGTGGGGTTTAGGGAGGGGAGAAGAAGTGGAATAAATGTTCTAAATAAATGTGATTTATGTAATTTGGAGGTCAATTGTAACTCCAGGAAATCTCCAGTCCCCACCTGGAGGTTGGCAAACCTAATATGGTCCTTCCTACTGGCCTTTAACTGGAGATGCAAGAAATTGAACCTATGACCTTCTCCATGGCTAGGATTGCCAGGTCACCTGCAATAGTGGGAGATCTCCTGGTAGCAGTCCCTGACTCCTGCCATCGCGGCTGGAAAAAATGCACCAATATTGCTGCTGGATAACAAAACCATAGTGTCCAGTGAATCCTAGAGTGTTGCACTGATGTAGTAACATTACTCCAGGGTTCACCCCATAAGTGACATTGAACCATTGCTCTGACAGTGCCCCTAATCTCCCTACCTCCCCAATCTTCCACTGGGTACCAGCCAGTGCCTGGCGAGCCCAGCCATGGTTCACTCTAACTATTAGGATTTAAGCATAACCAGCTAATTGCCTCCTAGGTGAGAACTACTGGGTGGACTTGTTTTAAATTCCTGTGAAGGGTCTCACTCTGGGTACTTAAACTCAGGTACCAAGAAGAGCAAAGACTGGCAACTTATAGAACACAGATGGAATTAGCCCATTGAACTCAGTAGGGTTTACCCAAACCTCTACATATTTATTCAGTGGGATTTAAAAAACAGGTGAGCCACAGTGGAGGTTTGAGGGAGCACAGTTACTGTCTGTCTTCCCTGGAGACCTTTCAAACACCATTGATAACAGGGGGCATATTATGTTAACCTATAATCACAGCTCTGCAGAAAGAGGCGGAATGGTAGTGGGAAGATAGAACCGTCATTTATTTAAAAATAGAGAACCACGAGGTGTTAAATGAAGACATGGGGGGAGGAGATCCTGCAGCTCAGCTTGTATATGTGACTACCTGTGTCTTTTTAATACATAGTAATCTAAATTTATAGATTTTGTTTCATTTCAATTCAGCCATTAGAAGAAGAAGCAGTGCGTCACCACACTCCCGAGCCTTAAAAGATTGTCATTAAAGCCACCACGCTGTACTTAGTTATTTATTTCTCACTTCAATGATTGAATCAATAAGAGAACAAAATCAAACACAGCTCCATCCTCTTGAAGAGAGAAAAGACCAGCTAAATAAAGATGTCCAAGAGGCTGGGGTAAAACATGCCAGCAAAACGACATATTGATTTCCAGCAAAGAAGCAGATTGTAAATGAAAAATATTCTTCTGACACAGTTATTAAGTGCAGGGCCGACACAACAAGCAGAGTGGCTGTTTTCTCGGACTGGAGACAGCGAGCTGAAGTTGGAAAGGACAGCTGATGCTTCAGAAGCAAGATGAGCCTCTGGCTGTTAGAAATCGGTGCAGCCCTGCACTAAGCAAATAAGATGCAAGAACATGAACTTTTACATTTACTTTTTTCCTTACTGGAAGATTTAAGGGATCCTAGGATAAGTAGCAACCTCAGGGTAAGAGGACTAGAAATTTGGAATGGCCTTCGAAGGTGGGAACATGAGCCTGATCCCACTGTGTTTGGCAGCAGCCTGTTGTTGTTGTTGTTGTTGTTTATTTATTTATACTTTCGGCTTATATACTTTCGGCTTATATTCCTGTGAATATTGTTGTTGTGTGCTAAGTCTCATCAAGTCACTTTTGACTTATAGCAACTCTGTGAATTAATGACCTCTAAAACATCCTATAGTTAACAACCTTGCAAACTGAGGGCAGTGGCTTGATTGAGCCAATCCATCTCATGTTAGGTCTTCTCTTCCTGCTGCCTTCGCCTTTTCTTAGCATTATTGCCTTTTCCGGTAACTCTTGTATTTTCATAATGTGATCAACATACAATAGTTTCAGTTTAGTCATTATAGGTTCTAGGGAAAGTTCAGGCTTGATTTGATCCAGAGCCCACTTATTTGTCTTTTTGGTGGTCCATGGTGTCTGTAAAGTAAAGGTAAAGGTTCCCTTGCTCGAAAGCCAGTCGACTCCAACTCTAGGGTTGCGGTGCTCATCTCCGTTTCAAAGCTGAAGAGCCAGCGCTGTCTGAAGACATTTCTGTGGTCATGTGGCCAGCATGACTAAACACCAAGGCGCACAGAATGCTGTTACCTTCCCACCGAAGTGGTACCTATTTATCTACTTGCAGTTTCTTGCTTTCAAACTGCTAGGTTGGCAGGAGCTGGAACTAGAGATGGGAGCTCACTCCGTCATGCGGCACCCGGGTCTCAAACTGCTGAACTACTGACCTTCCACAGCTTGCAGTTCAGCGTCTTAACCACTTGAGCCACCGCAGCTCCTAGGGTGTCTGTAAGACTCTCCTCCAAACATCACATTTCAAAGGAATCAACTTTATTGTCAGCTTTCTTCAGTGTCCAACTTGTTGCCTGTTGTTGTTAGCAATCTGAAATACATATGGAACAATTGTGTCTCTGGTGGGGGATATAGTGGAAATTTTCCATGGAGGTAAGGGGGTTCACTGATTTCTCCCCTTCCAGCGAAGTCTTCTGACTTCCAATGTTGCCATCCTCCAGGGGACCTGAAAATCACCTGGAATGACTACTGATCTTCAGCCTACAGAGATCAGTTCCCCTGGAAATAATTGCTGTTTTGGGATGGTGGACTCTACAACATTGTACACCACTGTAGTCCTTTCCTTCCTAACACTCCTAGGGTCAACCCCATCCCCCCACCCCCTCAAAAAAAGAAATCTGCAGGAATTGCTGCTCATGACTGTGATGATAGTCTGGCTAGAGGGTAGAGTGGCTGACCCATCAAGCTTTTAGTCTACCTGGAGTTGTAAGGAAGAAGAGGAAAGAAATACACAGATTAAGCCAATGGGTTATAGTGATTAGAATATCAGACTAAGATCTAGGAGACTCTGGTTCATATCCACACTCTGTCACAAAAACTTGCTGTATGACCTTGGATTGATAACACACTCTCAGGCTAACCTAACTCACAGGGTTGTTGTAAAGATAAAATGGAGGAGAAGTAGGGTTGTCAAGTCCAGGATGGGAAATTCCTGGAGATCTGGGGGAGGAGTCTGGGAGGGAGCTCAGTATGGATGTGATTCCATGCATTACATCCCCCAAAGTTGCCATTTTTTTCAAGGATACCGATCTCTGTAGTCTTGAGATCAGTTGTAATTCTAGGAGAACTCCAAGCCTTACCTTGAGGTTGGCAAGCTTAAGGAGAGGAGGAGGATGTAAACTGCTTTGAGTCCCATTAGGAAGAAGGTGGGGTAAAATGCAGTAAATAAATAAGTATACCATGTATTACATCGGATTTATATTGATGTCAATACCAGCCCAATAAAAGAAGCATAATACAAGCCTCAAAACTAAAAATTCTAGCCTCGTAATTGCATTTTCATTGACCATTGTTACTGCTCTGTAGAAAAAAGGATCTGATCACCAAAACAAGATAGTTTGTACCCTACCAGTAAGCTAAATTTGAAGCCATCCTCTAGTCTAAGGACTCCATTCTCCAATAGAAGTGTCTCTTCTGCTGGAGGAAGAGCCACTTCCATTGGAGGAAGACTCTTTTGGCTGGAGGAAAGTTTCAAATGTGGTATGATAGAAGCCAGTACCATTTATTAAGGTTAATATGCCCCCCTTCTTGGATCAGGCTTGGGGCCATTACTCTGATTGCTTTCCTTAAAAGAGGAGGGAGGGTTGTCAGGAAGCTACCGTAGCAAGAGACTTCCCACTGATCCCCTCTGATGCCTAAAAAATTGACTTAAAATATTATTAAAACCCACCAGCATCCTCTGTGATGGTAATCACTTCCAGGTACAACCAGGAAGTGACAATCAGTAGCTCTAGGAATTGCCAAAACTCTGTGATAAAACCATAGTATTTCTGACAATTCATAGAGCTATCCATTGTCACTTCTAGGTTGTACCCAGAATTGACATAGTGATGCTGGCAACATCATAAATTCATTGAGTTTCCAGTGATTCATAGAGCTAACCATTGTCACTTTAATGAAGTAGTGATGTCGGTGACATCACCAGTTTCCACTCCAATGTCCTTGCCCCCAGCTCTCCCACAGATTGCTCAGCTTGGCCTGGCATGGGTGGTGGGGGAGAACCTGGAAGTGTGGATGTTGATTATGGTAAGGTCTGTGAAACCCAGAAGAGACATTTTCTGCAGTCACTAAATAAATAATCCACTTTCAATCCACTTTCAGTGCACTTTCCAACTGGATTTTACTGTGGCCCATTCTGTATTTAGCATTTGCTCCATTGTTTTACCCAACCCACACTGGGACAGAAAAAGATGCAGCTCAAAATCACATTCGAATACCCCAGGCCAATGCTGTACTGACTGCAGAATCACCCCTGAACAGCCATAAAACAGACAGTACCATAAAACCGAGAGATCAAAGGAAATGAAACCGGCATGTAGTGTGGAGGCTACCATAAAATCGGTCAATCAAACAAAGGGAAAATGGCTTGCAATGCAGAGGAGAATTTCTGTTCCAACGTGGGTTTGGTAAAACAGCAGAGTGAATGTTAGCTGCAGAATGGGCCTGTGTGAACTGGAAAAATCCAGTTGGAAAGTGCACTGAAAGTGGATTGAAAGTGGATTATTTAGTGTGTGTGACCACAGCCATCCAGTTGGAAAGTGCACTGAAAGTGGATTGAAAGTGGATTATTTAGTGTGTGTGACCACAGCCATTCACTACAAATAGTATCCACTAACAGAGATGGTGCAGCTTGTTCCCTAGCATCTTGGTGATGCATGCTTTTTCTCTAAAGCTTACTGGGAGACTGAAATTTCAGAAGAAAGTGAGTGAGGGTATATACAGGTGCATGTTTTGTACATGCTAATACCAGAGCAAGTATGTGTAATCAATAAAGAAGCAATCTAGATTCCCAGAGATGTATGCTTTATTTATTTATTTAGTCACTAAATAATATGTAATTTCTCCAGGCCAAGAAATAAATTGAAAGGATTTAGAAGGATTTGCTTATCAGCGGAACACCACGTAGCATTACATTCCTTCTGCTTTTGGGAAGGTACATTGAAATTTGGTTTAAGCTGCTGTGGTTCAATACTCCTCTTTCCTCTGTCAGGGTGCCCTGAACAACAGACAGATTAATCCTCCCCTTCTTTTTCTTCCCTTTTCTCGGCCCCTTGCTTATTTAGATCCCCTTGGCCTTCCTGCTTACAGCTGAGAATAAAAAAGAAAAAGCTCAGCCAGGGCAGAAAGGCCAACTTCTGTCCCTCTTCCTATTGTCTTACCAGTGCTCAGGGATCAGATCAAAATTCTCTGATGCTTGACAACAGAATATGATTCCAAAGAGGCTGGTTTTGATGGCAATAATGAACTATCAACACTGCTGGAGCAACAATTGTGCTTCCCAGTGGCTGAGTTCAGACTGGTAGTTTGCAGCGGGAGCCAGTCATGGCAAAAAAGCCCTGGAATAAACTGTTCCGGGTTTTCCCGGTCACATGGGGCCGACAGAGGCAGGAGCATACCAGGAGGAGGTGCGCAGGAGCGTTCAGACTGTTGGCCTGGAGGTGCGGCTGTAAACAGCTTTTCCCTGGTAAATTGGCTGGATGCTTATGTGTGTATGGGCACATGGATACCGATTTGGGGAGGATCCCCTTGCACATTGGGTGGTAGAGCAGAGCACAGCCAATCATACATGCCTTATGCAGTAGAGCAGAGCACAGCCAATCATATGTGCTGGAAGCAACGTAGGTTGCTCCCAGCTTTTCAGTTGAGCATTCACACTTCCGGGAAGCGGACTGACGTGGGATAAAAGCACTCTCTGGGATTTGCTACCACTTGTAACAGGTATCTTTTTAATGTGAGAGTGAAGCGGAACAGCATGGGTTGCCTACAGGTGGGGAACGCCAGGCAGATGTGCCTGTGTGAACGCCCCCTTTAATCCACTTGGGAAACGAGGCTGAAAAGTGGCTATAGCGGGGCAAATTGCCAGTCTGAACTCAGCCAGTCTAATTTCAGCCTGCAAAGCCCCCTCCCTTTTAAAACAACACTTGATGCTAGACATGATACACAGATGAAGTATAGAAATGGAGGCTGTTTTTCTGCACCGTTTTTAACTTGCATGGCTAGTTATTTAATCTCTCATCTGCTGTGGTAATGGTTGAGTGGCTGATTTTGCTACAGTGGGTAGTCCCATTGTGAGCCCTACTTAATGATATAATTTGGCAGAAAGTATGGTTTCCATTTGGATGTCCCACAGGGATCGCATAGGCTAGAAATGGAAGGGGTGGGAGTTTTTCAGAGGTAGGAGTTTGGGTTCCTTTGTTGTCGTTAACTCAGTTTGATGAAAAGAATTAAGGGCATGCTGGTTAATGACCAGCTCCCAGTTAATCAGGATCCAGGATTTATAACAAAGAATTTGTTCCTATGATGAGACCTCTTGCAGTGGCAGTTCCTTATTTAAACAGAAATGTGAATGGCTAGAAGCCTATCCTCCATATTTTTATTGGCTGCTTTCTGTGAGGGACTGGAGAAGCAATGAAAAGATCCCCCCTCAATAAGAATAGACCTGCTGATTCTGGGCAAGTTCTATCTAATCCAGCATCCTGATTCCAACAGTGGTCAGCCAGATACCTCTGCAAATTTATCAACAAGGCAGCAAACCACAATTTTTCTTTCTTTCTTTCTGCCCCTCACTTCAGCTATATTTATTTTTTGTTTACTTCATTTATATCCCATCTTTCTCCATGATGGGGACCCAAAGCAGCTTTCATCATTCTGCTCTGCTCCATTTTATCTTCACAACCCTGTGAAATAGGTTAGGCTGAGAGAGACAGTGATGGGCCTAAAGCCACCCAGTGATAGTGCTGGTGAGCCCACTAGAAGCAAGTAACATCTAGCCCCCGGTGGACCTTGCCTGCCAGCACTCCAGCAGGTGGCAGGAAAAGAAAAAGAAGACTGTCTGTGATTGTATGATGTCACTTCTGGGAGTGACATCACTCAGAAGTGATGTTATGCCTCTTTAGGAATTGGCTGAAATTCCATGGTAAAATCATCAAGTTTCCAGCGATTCCTACAGAGGCATGACATCCAAGAAAACCCAGAAGTGATGTCATGCTGTCCCCTGCATCCCTGATGTCCCATGGGTTGCCAGGCTGGGCCTTTGAATCTCAGTGTGCTTCCATAGCAGAGTGGGAATTTGAACCTGGGTCTTTCAGATTGTAATCTGAAAGTCTAATCACTATACCACACTGGCTTTCATGTGGTGGTTGCTGTTGAACAGTAGCAAGCAAACAGGCTGGGGAGAGTTATACAAGTTGGGCAGTAGCAAGTCACCCAGTGATTGCTGCTGGCTGTGGCCCTGATGAGTCCTTCCTCAAAGGCCACTACAGCCCTGGAAAGGGCCCTGACCGTCCACTGCCTTTTTCTGACAGAAATTGAAGCTTGTATACTGGCAATACTGTTGTAGTCTAACTATTATTCCTATGGAAAACCCTAGTATTCCTAGAGATGTGAAGGCTCAAGGAGAGGAAACATGCATTGTTTGTGTGTGTGGTTGTGATCAGACAGGTTATTTGACCTAATTTCATTGCTTCTCTCTTATGGATTCAAAGTGATCATTCAGACAGTGACATCTTGTCTTCCGTTCTGCATTCGTTGGCAGCCCTTACTTTCCCTGACACTGGAGAAAAGCAGACCTTTACAGATTGAAGTGGTCTCACTGCTCACTTCCCAGTGTCTGAACTTCATGTCTTGCTGTGCTATTCTTAAAGACAGCAAGAGCTGGGGAAAAGATCACTTCCTCTGATTCCTGGGTAGGATTGGCTGTTTCGGTGCTGAGTTGATGGGAAGACACCTTGAGCCACCATCGATTAATAGGGTTGCCAAATCCATCTTCGCCCCCAGCGGGGGACTTTGGGGGGCGTTCCTGGAGGGGGCGGGGCATACCTGATGTGATGACATCACATTGGGGATGTCCACTCCCCCCCGGCCGTGCACCCCTTGCACGCAGAGAAATGCTGTGCAGAGAGCTGGCATTTCCCTGCTCACCCGAACGCCAGCTCTGTTTAAGCACAGGCAGCCTTCCCCGCACGCTCGATCTTAAGCGGAGATCAGGCTTGCGGGGAAATGCCAGCTTCCTGCACTGCCCCTTTAAGAGCAGTTTCCAGGCACCCCGATCTCTGCTCAAGATGGAGTGTGTGGGGAAGGCTGCCTGTAGAGCTGGCATTCGGGTGAGCGGGGAATGTCAGCTCTGTGTATTTAAAGGGAGCCCTTCAAGAGAGAAGGGAGAGGGGTGGCTGTGGGTGTTGGGGCTTGGGGGTGGGGCTTCCCCACCGGCCCTTTGGCCAGCGGCGGATAGAACACCCCCCCCAAAGCGGGGGACCCCTGCCAAACCGGGGGGGTTGGCAACCCTATCGATTAAAGGGTAGTTTAGTTATGCCTTCTTCATGGTTACTTTCACACCAGCAATCGTTACATTGGCAAATGAAAAAATAAACATTAGATTCCTGTACATGATCCCCCAAGCTTGGACTGTTACCAGGGAAGCATGGTAAGCAACCAAACATAAGCAGTAAGCACCTGATCTATAGCTACATCCAAACTGAACTGAGGAAAAATCAAACTTGCAATAAGAATGAACCTGATGCACAACTGAATGTGTAAGATATGTAAAGAAAGAGTTTTAAATTTTCCATGGGAGGGATATTGGGGCATCTGAAAACTCAGATATCACAGTCTAAATATCTCCTATTTGAGGAAATATTTGGACCAATTTTTAAATCTTGTGTAGAGTGTGGATCCTTAGTAGGAGCTGAACTGGAACCTGCTCCTTTCATCCCAAAGCTCTGTGAAGATCCAATTTAGATCATGAGATGGTGCAGGAATAAAAGGGTATGCAGTGGTTGAGAGAAAAACAAATGTCTAAGACAGAGATGAAAGAATATAATCCACTTTTTAAGAAGTGAGGCAGCCATCAAGAACATACTGTGGCACCGTTTATCTGCTGGACTTGGGGGAAATATTTATAGGCCTTTCTTTTTTCATTCACACTAAAATTGAGAACTCCATCATTCACTGGGTGTGTTATTTATAATTTCATAAAACTGTTCTGTGGCAGGGTTTATTTTATCTGGTGCTTAATGCCCATCAAATAACTGCACACCAAGTGAATAAAGGTGGTCGGGAAAGGAATGTGCTTTGAGGAAGATTGCAGAGACAGCCATTTTCTGTGGAACAGCGGGTCAAAGGTTGTAGATTTGGAGCATAAATTCCACCTTTGGGCTGTCAGTAAGGGGAAGAGGGTATGTAATTGTCCTGACCGCATCCTGCCATGGTATTCAGAAACTTCTCTCAGTGGCCATGATGTATAGTAATGAACACAGACTCCGGATTGGCTCCAAAACGAGATTGATGGAACCCTTGAAGTGAATAATTAGAAGGCGGTGATTACAGAAACAATAATTCATTAGAGGCAGTTCTGTGAAACTGAGGGAATTTGAAGGTAAATATGTCCATAAATCCTCAAGGTTAGATGCAGACTTCTGAGCCTTCGACTGCCCCGTTTGATACCAAGGCAATTTCAATAAACATAGCAGAGAAGCTAAGGGAGAATAATAATAATAACCTAAATGCAATAAAAGTTCTTACAGAGAACAATAAAAGTCCACCGTCCAGAGAGATATTTTATTGAAAGTTATTATAATACCTGCCTTTAGTTTTATGGACATTAATATTGAGCTAAGTAATTTCAGTGCCAAGACTTTTTCTACAAAAGATTAAATACATATTTTAAAGTAGGATAATGTGAAATATTTTGTTAAGATTTTATATTTTATGTAGTTAATATGCAGGCTTAGTAAATATTCTGATTTTTCCCCTTTCAAATCAAAGCATTAGCTATCCATTTTGCCTACTTTATTACAGAGAAAGTAACATAGTGCCCATGAAAAACAGACTTGCCCCTCTCTGCCCATCATTTTGGACTCAGAGTAAAGGCAGGCATGGACTGTGGATCCCCACACCAACTGCAAGGAGGGAAATATGAAGGTTTGTGACTTTTACTTAGTGTAGATCCAAGAAACTAATGTTATTCCACCTCCATTCCACCAAGATCAGGACAGTCTGAGAAAAGGTTGGCTTGAAGACTTGTGTGTTGAAGGCCTTAGGTTCAATCCATCCATACAGCTCAGTTGGCAGAGCTGGGAGAAGCCTCTGCCTGAGATTTGGAGTGCCACTTCATTCACTGAATGTCCAATATCTTCCAGCACCTAACATACAAATAAAAATTAAGGTTTTACTATTAATTCTATTTTCCCTGGAGTCCCAGGCTCAGTTCTCTGGTATACTCCGTGTTCTGCCCTTTGGTCTACCCAAGTATCAGAATGCTTTAAAAAAAATTGGCATCCCTAAGCTGGAAAAACAGAATATCAGGGAGAAGGGAATTGTCTGAACCTGTTCTTTGTATGCTAATTAATATAACACCTAAGTTTGATGTATAATACACCAGCTTGGTATAGTAGGTAAGAGTGGCTGACTCAGATCTGGAGAACTGGGTTTGATTCCCCACTCTTCCACATGAAGCCAGCTGGGTGACCTTGAGTCAGTCAAATTTCTCTCAGAACTCTCTCAGCCCCACCTACCTCACAGGGTGTCTGTTGTGGGGAGAAGAAGGGAAAGGCAATTGTAAGGTGCTCTCAGACACGTTTGGGTAGTGAAAAGCAGGGTATAAAACCAACTCTTCTTCTTCTACTTCTTATGGAATTCACTGCCACAAGTTGTACAGATGACCACTGGCTTGGGTGGCTTTAAAAAGTGGCTACACTGATTCATGGAGGATAGGTCTCTCAATGGCTTTAGTTATAGTGGCTAAATGGAACCCCCATGTTCAAAAACAAAATATTTTGTAACACCAGTTGCTGGGGCCAATGTGGACTTCTCAGAGGAATCAAAGGATTGTAGCCTAGAAGTACTTTTGAGGCGTTTTCATACAACAAAATGGCATATTCTATATATATATATATATATATATATATATATATATATATATATATATATATGTATTAAAAAGTACAGGGTCATGCTTGATGCCCCCATCCTGGAGACATCTGCAGTGAGCTTCTCCATGTGTGTACTTGAGGGATTTAAAAGCTGTTGTGTCTCATACACAGCGTTTTCATTTAATCAAGAGTAATCTTGCCCCCATCTACAGACATGCTGCTACAGACATACCACTATTTTATGCCCGAATGGGGCTCATATCTATATGTTCTTGATTTCTTAAGTGTGCTCTAAAAATGTGACCTTCCCTTCTGTAGTCAGAAATCATTGGGTCACAACTCCACTACCTCATTCTACTACATGTATAGATTAGGCTGCTAACAACAAAACAGATTTAAATAGGGTTGCCAGTTCCCTCCTGACAACCAGCAGGGGATGGGGGGACTTCCTGGGAGCAGGAGGGAAGCCCAACTGACATTGCAGCAACATGTCTACATCACTTCTGATGTGACCCGGAAGTGATGTCATCACACAGCAATGTCAAGGCAACTATCTGGTATTTGGGCAAAAAGTCAATAGTAAATTTGGCTTCTGCCATAGAGTTTTTGCCCAAATACCAGAGTGTTACCCCCGACATTGCCAACATGACAACGTCACTTCCAGGTCACATTGGAAGTGACATAGATATGTCACTGCAACATTAACTGAGCTTCCTCTTTTTCTGGGTAAGCCTCCCCTCCAATGGCCGGCTGATCGATGGCAGGGTGGTGGGGCCTGGTGGTGGGAGGACCCACCTCGACTGGGGGTCTGGCAACCCTGGATCCAAGTGGTTTGTTTATATGCACTGTGTTGGAATTGGCTTTTCCCTTTCATTTTATTTCAAGTAGACCATTCTGTAACACCTCCAGATTAATTGGTTTAATATACACTAAAAAATTAGATCAGAGAAAATCTGCCTATGGTGTTGATTTCACTGTGGCCAAGGTTGCAATTCTGTTTGTTGTCTCTTCTTTCCACACTTTGGTTGCTGTCTCATTCTTATGTGATGAGTTAAGAGCTTGCACAGGATCCTTACCCATGAGACATGGGAAGGTATTAGGAGGATGGAGTTTTACTAAGTGAATTAAAACTGAGATGACCGCTTTCAGCGCTTGTGAATCAAGTCACTAAACCATGAGGTATTTAACTGCTGCTATTTCACACTTTATGTGGTAGAGCTCATGAATAAGATTTCATCGAAATGGGCTGGCCTCCCCCAGGGCAGGACTGTTTTATTTTTTTGAGCAAGCAGTGCACACCAATTTCTGTAGCAAACGAGCATAGAAATAGGGTGTTTGGGATCAAAATATTGAAGTCCACTCTTGGGGACTCTTGTAGTAATAGGATTTCTTCTGTTGATAAGCTTCTTTACCAAAGTTTCACATATTTTTGGAACTGTTGCAGTAATATATAGATTGAATTGTTCTCTCATGCAGACTCTGCCTATGTGTAGTTGGAAATTGGTCAGTTAATCTATTCCACTTTTATCACACTGTTCGTCCAGTGAGTTCAAGGTGGTGTACAAGATTCTAACACCCACCACCACCTTTTGTTTTCAAAAACTATGTGAGGTAATTTAGGCTGAGAGGGGTGTGAGAGGCCCAAGGTTACCCACTGAGTTTCATGGCTGAGTGGGAATTTGAACTTAGATCCTATCCAATACTCCAACACCAAACTACACTAAAAAAATTCGTTACCACCTGTATGATGCCTTCCTAATTCCTGTCCTGTATTTTCTCACATTACGCAGGATTTATTAATCAGTTGAATAGGATATTGTGTGTATATATTAGGGACGTGCACAGACCGGGAAAGCCTGGTTCAGTCCGGGGCTTGTGAACCGGGTGGCCCCAAACTGAACCCTGAACCGAACCCCAAACCAGATCCATGAGCAAAAAAGCTGCCCATATTGAACCAGTTTGGGTGGTGTCAGTGCCATGCCCCCAGTGTGCTCATGTAATCCAGAAGTGATGCAAGCACATGCTGGCATCACTTCCGGGTGGTGTTGGGCCTGCTTCTGGTGCACCTGCATTACCCAGAAGTGATGCCAGCATGTTGTGATGTGCTTGCATCACTTCTGGACGACATGGGTACGCCAGGGTGGGGCTTGCCACACAAGCCAAACTGAGCTGAAAAATTTAGTGAGTGTTCAGGGGAGGGCTCCTTCCCTGAACCTCAACTTGAGAACCCTGAACCAGGCAAAGTCTGGCCTGGACTTTGGCTCGAGTTTGGATCTGTGCCCATCCCTAGTGTATATAGAATAGAACAGAATATAAAAATTCCTTTCTTGAAATGTATGCAGGGCCAAAGGAGGATTTGTTCTCAAGGTACTGAGCAGTCAGGTTCCCATATTACTGCCTGTCTCCATTCAGGGAGGGGGCAGGCTCTGTGCTGTGGGTTGGTAGACATCCTCAGGACACGTTCTGCAGCCATACCCTTCAAGATTGTCCTGCGGGTAGATGCTGTTCTGGGAGTGAGGCATAAATCTAGGCAGGAGGGAATGTAAATACAGGGCCAAGGCCTATGCCTTCAGTTTGGCCAGTGTATAAGATGGTTACCTCTTGCCCTAGACCTTCTTTGGATCACTCTCCTGATGCTGAATGATAGAATTGTGCTGTGTTACCAGAATATGGGCATTCTCATATACATGTGACTATCAAGGGCAACCATATGCAGCACAAGTCCTGTTGGTCAAGGAACTAGCCTTGTAGGGGGCAAGAATTTAAAGCATGGATGAAGACAACCAGTGAAATTTGGCCCTGGCCCTTAATTTTCCTTGTTGCCGTGTTCAAGATAGGAAGGCAGAGGACAAAGGAGTGTTACAGCATCGAATTTGAGAATAAGTTGTAAGCAGCTTCTGATAATCATTGGCCATGTCTGCCGTAGCAAATTTTGTTCTCCAGAGCACCATGTAGATATTCTTACTCAGATCCAGATCCTTATGTAATCTGTGCTGCTCCCCCACCCCCACCAATACCATGCAAGAGAGGCACAGGGAAGAGAAAATAACTCAGTATCAGACGTCTGTTGCTGGCAGCAGGATAATTTTGTACTCTGTGTTGAAGCACTACAGCCCATGTCCAGAGGCTTCCACAGAATCTCCCTAATGGTGTCTCCATTAGTAATTCAGCTAATTGCAGCAATTACGTGAAGGAGTTGCTGCTGAGGAGAGACGCCATTACACTTCTCCTTAACACAATGCAGTACATGCTGCTTGTTAATTAGAACAGCGGCCAAAAACCCCCACACACACAATGGAGAAAAGAATCACCAGCTGGAAAGAGGAAGGAACATGTGCTGCAATTCACTGGGGCCACAAATGATGCCTTTGCCTTTTCACTGCCAGACCTTCCACCCCACCTGCTGTGCTCTGGCCATTCCATTATCATCTCACTGGGTTTCATCTCTGTGCAGGGCTGTGACTATGAATTTAGTTGGGCCATGAGCTTTGCTTTACGTAGCTGTACCTAGAAGAGTCGGACTCAGCTGTGTGACTGAACAACAACAACACAGAGAAGGAAATATGCTGTTCATTTCTTTTACTCTTATTGCATATCCAGAGTATACTTGCAAGCCTAACTATATGGTCCACATTTGTATCAAACAAGAAGGATTATCTGTTCAAAAGATGTGTTCTACCTGAACATCAATAACTTCCTCAGCAGCACTTTGCTGGTGGAAAGTGCTGTCAGACCCTAAAGCTCTCAAGAAAGAGATGAACAGAGGTATTTTGTGATTGCCTGCCTCTGCATAGCAACCCTAGATTTCCTTGGTGGTCTCCCATCCAAGTACTAACTAGGGCTAACCTTGCTTAGCTTCTGAGATCCAACAAGAGCATGCTAGTCTGGGCCATCCTGGTCAGGGCCTGTAGCACTCTACCAGAATGTAATTATCTGTATTTTCCACAGGATACAGATTATATAATGCAACTGATCTAGCATTTAGGGTTGTGGTAGGGTTTTCTAAGATAATGTCATGTGTAGGGTTGCCAGCTCAGGGTTAAGAAATACCTGGAGATTTCGGAGGTGAAGCCTGAGGAGGGCAGGGTTTGGGGAGGGGCAGGACATTAATGGGGTATAATGTCATTGTCCCAGTCCTCCCCAGGATGCCCGGTAAGGCGACCAGGCAAAGGGATCCCCCACCCCACAAACCCCCACTGCAGCAGCAGTGGCAGGGAAAACGATAGAGGTGGCAGCCAAGTGGCAGCAAGGGAGCCAGCGGAGGAACCGCCTGGTGCAACAGAGGCCCCAGGCCCACAGCGGCAGGTGGGCAGGGCTTGGGGTGGCCAAGGGCCCGGGAGCAGCTGAAGTTAGAGGTGGCAGGGTGAGGCAAGAGAGAAGCATGACTGTCAGATGGGCCGAAGGGAGTGTGTCGAGGAGCACTAGTGCAGGTCCAGCAACGGACTCACAGGAGGCACCGGCGGGGGTGGGGCCCAATGTCGGTGGGACCGCATCTCCCCCTTTGATGGGAGGCAGGGCCAGTGAGAAAGGGGTGATTCAGGAGTGGATGGGGCTATAAAAGGACAGGGGAGAGGGCCAAGGAGGACGACCTGCGACCGCAAGCACAGAATAAAAGAAAGAGAGAGAGAGAGAAAAGGCAGACTGTGGGGGGTGGAGAGGTGATGCAACCCCTCCACTGACCCCCCCCCGACTGAGGCTCTTCCTCCTCATCCTTTGGGGCCCCTCTGTATGCCTAGGCAACCCCCACCACCCTTGGGAGTCCTCAGAACAAACTCTCCCCTCCCCCTTTTGCCTCACTGCTGAACTGAGGGGAAAAGGGGCACGGCAGCACCACGGCAACCAGGGGATGGCCCCCAGGAGTCCCGGCAGACCGCAACAGTCATAGAGTCCACCTTCCAAAGTGGCCATTTTCTCCAAGTGAACTAACTATCATCTGGAGATCAATTGTAATCAAAGACGATCTCCAGCTACCACTTGAAGGTTGGCAATCCTAGGCTGCGTTCAGACGGCCAGTCAATCGCGCCATGAGCCCTCCTAAAATTTTATCCCAATTTTTTTAATCCAGCCTAGCACGACCAGACGCCCCCCCATGAAATAGCCTCACCGCGCGTTGTTCCCACCGTGATTTGTCTACACGGCATCCACCGAGGATTTTTTTAAAAAAAGTTTTGTACATTCGCATAGGCAAGGCTGCGCCTCCTTGGAGAACTGAGGCGATCGCGGAGGGTTTTCAGCAAAGTCCCGGTCCTCCCCCTTGCCATTGCCATCATGATCAATGGAGGGACTATTTTGCAAGTTAGAACAGTCCTTCCCCCTCCATCTCCCATCGCGGTAACATCTTGTCCCTAAAAGAAATAAGCATGAATATTACATTCCTTGTAGCGCTTATCGCTGAATGCGTTTCCTCGTTAAAGCGCACATGGGGTTTCAATTTTTAAAAATCGCGCCTCCGTCGGCTCGGTCTGACGTCAGACCGAGCCGACGGGAGCATCGCGCGCTAATGGAGTGACCAGACGGAAGAAAGTCTGCAGTTGTTGCGCGGGTAAGCGAAAACCCTACATTGAAACTGCTACTTTTTAAATCAGGATTGGAGGCGCAGCAGAACGGGATGCCTATGGGACCGGAATATTTCCCAGATGTTTCTGTCTGGTCGTGCATTTTTGATCCGCAAGGGAGTCGTTCCTATGGCAGATCAAAAGATCCGTCTGAACACACCCTTAGTTACATAAAATACTTTGAACATTCAACAATACTTTGCAAATGCAAAGCATTATAACAACTGAAAACATTGGACAGGTGTCTAATAATTTCATGATATATGCATAAAATAAGAAACGACAAAAGTGAGATGGCATAGCACACCCAATAGATGCCTTGGTGAGGCATTCATTGTGAGTTAAAAAATACATGGGAAATGACTCATCATGCCATCCTAAGGAGTGTTATGCCCTTCTATACCTACTGACTTTAATGGATTTATAAGTGGTGTAACTCTGCTTGGGTATATGTTAATATTGCTGTTGATGGTTCTGCTGTCTTCCCGATTGCAGTGCTTGTATTTGATTAAGCTCCTCTCAGTAATGTATTTCCCTTTATATATTTTTTCTTGACATTTTATTTATTGACTGCACTTTTTTTTTGTTCTCTCATCAGACAACAGATGACCTCGTTTCATCAGCGGAATGTTCCAATGATGACGAAGACCTCATTGAATGTGAGCAGAGTGTAGGTAAGCCAGGTCAGTCTTGTATTTTGCTTGCTTTCTTATTTTATTTGCAATAAACAATGCCTACATATATATATGTGTGACTGTATACATATGTAGGTACGCTTATATATGTATATGTGATGTATGTATATATGTACAGAACTGTATATTTGATATCAATGCATAAGCCAAGCATCCAATCCCATGGAGTTGGCAAAAGAAAAACACAAAGGTGCCATTGTTTGGGGGAAGCCATCTTTGAAGGAAACCAAATATTTTTGAACCAGTGGCTTTTCAGTTTATTGTAAAAAATCACGCTACATATTTGTAGTGATTCTTAAGCTGGCTCTGGTGGGGAGAAAGAAAATTATTATTATAAGTATATTATAAGTATATTAAAATTTGGGCTACAAGTTAAAAAATAGCTATTACCACATCTTTTATTTTATCCGCCTTGTTGGATGTGAGAATATGCCACAGAAATTCATTTGTCCATGGGATTTTGAATGTGGTTAACATGGCAGTGTATATACCACAATATTGTTTTTTGCATACCCAAACATTTTGGGGAAGGATAAACCGTAAAAAAAAATCCAAAACTAATAAGCTGTGCCATGTTACCTGCAGCAATGATGCTTCAAAATGTATCCACTCAAGAGTCAAAATGGATTGTGGCAATTGAAAAAAAAGGACTCAGTTTCTCCCTTCAAGCCTAGATGCATTTTGATGATTTGATGGCTTTTCTTCTGGTGGGATAGATATGATGGTATAATATTCAGCAGGCAACTGTAGTCTGTTTTACTTTAACCAATTTTTTTCCAAGTCTTTTTATTTATTATTTATTTTAATTTTGAGGCTTGCCATGAGTTAAGCATTTATATAATAGAGAACAGAATTTCATTGAATTTCTGTGTACATTGTAAAAATGGAGTTTTATGAGAATCTGTCCTTACTATGAAACACATAAACCATCTTATTTATTTGTTTTTTATTTTTGCTTTATTTTGGTTTGGGTCAGTTAGTTTTTGTTTTACTTTTAAGAAAAGGGGGCGATTCTATTATTTTGAAAACTATTATTCTTTTTTAATTTTTGCTAAAAACCAAACTTCAGGTTATTCTGTTTGTAATTTCCTGGAGCATTTCAGATTAATAAAGTAATGATAACAAGTCACCCAAGGCCAGTTCTGTCACATTTCTCTTCCACCCTTCATATTCTGCTTGCAGTCTGGGAGTAGGACTTGCTCTTGCAGTATCTAAAAATGCAGTGGCTTTGCAATGTGCCTGAGAAGTTCCATACAAAAGCTAAAACAACCTGGTATTATAAAGCAGAGACTCTGCTGATGCACACTGCAGTGCAAGGACATGACGGAGGTGTTCTTCTCTGTCATGAGTCTCTGAAGCCTTTTTGAGAAACATATTCAAGCATCAGTAGTACATACCTAGTATTAATGCATTGCTCCTTTTCCATCAGGCAGTTTGAATGTTACTTTTATACCATTCCTTTCTTCCCTGAAATCTTCTATTCTCAGATCTGAGCTGAGACCACAGATGTTGTGATGGCTGAGATCGGGGAACTTTGCTCTTGCACAGTTCTCATTCATGTCACAGAGAATGTGCCCCGATGAATTGTGGCATTTTAAAATAAATTTTATTTTAGAAAAACTATAGAGAGTGATATGTGGAAGTTTATTGTCAGCTTGCTTCAGACACCCTTACAATAGTCACTTGCAGCACATCTATGCAAGATAGGTTAGATCTGGCAATTCCCTTAAAAAAATAATTAACAGAACTTTCCTGCTTCCCCCCTCCTGCAGTCTTTTACGACCCCAGAGACATTGCTCATGGAACCTGGGTAGAATACCAGTCACATGGGTCAGTGGGCTGCCATTAAGAAGGGGAAGAGGTTGAAATTGCTCCCTCCTGCTTCTTCCATCAGACGAGTTGTGCTGAAAGAAGAGGCAGGAAGGAATGAGTTTGCTCCCTCTCCGCTCCTCATTGCCCCCCACCAATTCACATGGCCATTATTCCACACAGGTCCTGCGACCCCCAAGAACCAATTTTCTTGGGGTCAGAAGGGGCTGCTGGGGAGAGGGGAAAGTGGGGAAGATCTATGACTTTTGGTGCCTTCCACTCATAGATCACTAAATCCAGCCCACTGGATGCAATGTCAACAAAAAGGAAATGTTGGCCACACAAAAGTTGAGGCTAGCCCCAGATCTAGGCCTGGTGCTCATTTTAGAGGCCCCAAGAAAATTACCAATCAGTAGCAAATTTCACACATAAAAGGCTGAAGCACCATGCATTCTAAACAGCAGCTAAGAATCATTGATTTAAATTCCACTGCTAATCTTTTAGGACCTCATTAAACTCCCCTCCCTTTCTCTGATTGCTAAGACATTTGCATTTAAAATAGAGGCCTTTCTCCTTCTTTATCAATCTGCTTCTCTTATCCATTGCCTGCAGAGATGTTGTGAAGGCAATATCACAGCTACTTCCCTGGTGATGGATTGCAGTGGTACAAAACCTTGAGATGTGGCATCAGTGAATGAATCAAGCTTCTGAGAAACAAAGAGAGCAGTGCCTGTTCATCCATAAAGATGCAGTTTGGAAACTGTAGAAATACTGAACTTGAAAGGAAATGCAAGTGAAATGTAGTTTCACATCCTGGCATAATTTGCTCCCTTTAAGTCCTCCCTAGTTAATTTACAGTGCAATCCTAAACAGACTTACACTCCTAAGGTCAATGAATGTAACTGTAGATATAACTCAGTTTACATGAGAAGAGTCCACATCCCTGCACCTTAGTATCATTCATTCAATTCATATAGCTTCATTCCAGCTGTTAGAATCAGTGTCTTGCTGATTTCTAGCATCTGGATGTCACAGGATCACTCCTCTTGGCTGAAGGTATATCTAAAAGTGTACCTACCATTCTTCAGATCTTAAACCAGGGAGGGATTTAATCTATAGGTAATCCTGTATCTTCAGGGTATATGGGTCAAGAAGAGACATACATGAATTTACATGTGGTGTTTTAAAAAAAACAAAAAAACAAAAAAAACCCAGAGATCATTTTAAGTTACTGCATCTCCTGTAGCTGACAGTTATTTATTATAGGCCATCAAGTGCTGGCTTTATTTTTTTTTTAAGTACATGGAAATTCAGTACCAAATCAGTCTTGTTAAAAATTATTTATTTATCTATACCATTTATATGACACTTCACCTAAATAGCCACCTGACACACACTTTGGCCTTTAATGCCTAGAATTTGCTCCAAACACTTCAGGCTGTGTTTGTTACAAGGTAGTGCTTCTCACATTCCTAATTTAGTATGATTCAGGCAGCTATGGTACATAATACAAATCAATACCCAAGAAGTATCAGAAAAAAGTTCACTCTTCTAATTACCCACATTTTTATAGCAAAGGCACAAGCCCTAGCAGCTTCCTCTAGGTCAGTTAAAAGCAACTGGTAGCTATCGCCACCTTATGTACACCTGAATGCCTTGCAAATTCTCACTTTCTTCCATCAAACAACTTAATGGGGCTGTGTTGCAGCTCTCTGGAACTAACACAGCAGTTGCTTCTTGGGGAGGAACCAAGAGGTTAAAATGTTCAAAAGCCCTGCATGGACATTCCTTTTTTTTTTCCTGTGTCAAAAAAAGAATAGCTTCACCCACTCATGTGAGTTCACTATATGAGCAAAAAGAAATCCTTGGGATAGCAAATCCATGGGTACCCTCTTTCGGGATATTCGAGATTAAACATGGGTAACTGATTAGAACCACAGCCTAATGTGCTTATGCTATTCCTCAAAACAATGAAACAGTAGAGAATTTTTCTATCATACTATTGTTCTTGAGCTCTGTTTTTAAACCTTCTCCCCCCGCCCCAACGGTACACTCAGCCATGTTTTCCACTGAGCCTGAACATCAACTTTAATTTCATTAGAGAATTCCTGCCTGGATTTTTGTTGTTGTCCCGGTACTTTATTCTTCCAAAAAGCTTGATAATGTGAAGCTGAAGCTGACACCATAATAAAGTAGGCTTCTCCAATAAAGATCTGGAATCAATACACCATGGACATGAAAAATTCCAGAGTATTGAATTTAAACATTCCAACATAGTTTGTTTATATGCATGTCTGAAGCTAGGAAAATTAGATGAATGAACATTTATAAACTGAAGTGCACAGATATATCCCCCGCCCCGTCTAGATTTACTGACCACATCCATTCTGTACACAGAAAGCATCTTCTGTTTTAAGATGAATTCCTCTCTACCGTAAGTCTCTGGATGGACTGTAAACAGGCCAATTCTAAACGAGGTTAATGCCTTGTAAACCTATTGACTTCAGCAGAAGGGTGTAACACTGTTTAGGATTAACCTGTAAAAGACTTCACAGGTGGTTCTTCATGCACCAGATGGTTTGGGGTTACCTTTCTAAAACTGCAGCCCACTATGCCACAAGTAAAATCACTTTTGAATCTCAACTTCCAAAAGCAGGTTCAAGGGAAAGATAAAAAATACCACTTGGACCTAACCAGCCTCTGTAACCACAGAACTAATTCTGCACAAAGTGTCATTTAAAAGACCATGGAATATAGGTAGAACTGCCAAGCCCCCAGTAAGGGCAGGGATCCTGTTGTCCATTGCCATTCTAAGCTGCAGCAGGAGAAAAATAATGCCAGCTACGATGTCATGTCACTCCTGGTAAAAATCAGAAGTAACCTAGGGCAGCTCTAGGAATCACTGGAAACTCTATGTTTTTACTGTGGAGTTCTGGTGATTTCTAGAGCTACCCATGTCACTTCTGGTGTTTGGTTTTTTTTAATTGGAAGTGACATGATGCTACAACCAGCATCTCAGCCTCCCCATGTCCCTGCCTCTGTCCCGACACCCAGCACCCCAGTGGGTAGAGGATGGTACCATGTAGCAGGACCCTGAATGCTGCAGACATGAGGCTGGGCACACTGCCCCCCATAGCAACCCTAAATGTAGGTGATATTTATGAGGTGTAGCCTTTAAAAAAGATTGCTCACCTCTGCCTCCCCAGTCCCTCAGCTATTTAGAGCAAGGCTAGACTGCTTCAGTGTAAAGCCAGAGCAGCTAAGTCCCAAAGGGCTTTGCCACCTGACACGGCTGGTTGCCAGAATGACTATGCTATCAAGTTCGCAAATGTAACCTAGAGAGATGGAGACAATCAAAGAGTTCAGAGATCAAGAGGCTGAGTCAGACATCAGACAAGAAGAAACAAAGTACAAGGTCTTCAGAAGAGATTCCAAACTAGCTCAAGGATCTGTTTTGTAGCACTTGTCATAGGATGCTGTGCAAACCATCATCTATTTAAAAGAAAGGCACTGATGATGTTCATAGATAGTGAAAATACTAATTTCTCAAAATGCTTGAATACAAGATCCATTAAATGGAGAACTGGCAAAGAATGGACCCTGCCATGCAGCACCTTTCAGTTGAAGATAGCCAATGAAGAGTCCATCATCATGTGACCAGACTGGTTACTTATAGGTTGTCTGAAAAAACTTTTTAGAAAGAAGCAAGACTTTGCAGCAGTGTTCCCTCTAAGCTGAGTTAGTGTGAGCTAGCTCACAGTTTTTTAGCCTCCAGCTCACACATTTTTGTCTTTGTAATAGCCAAATTGCTCACTCACAACTTTAATACCAGTGGCTCACAAAGTAGAATTTTTGCTCACAAGACTCCACAGCTTAGAGGGAGCATTGCTTTGCAGCTGTGACAGATGTCTTAGAAGACTGAGCCCATGGGCTTGCTCTCAGGAGCATGCCCCCCACCCATTTACATTGCTTTTTTTGGGTGCTCACTTTGGGTTCCCTTTGGGAAAATCCAGAACGTTGAACTTAAAGGTGTACATAAGTCTGTATGGAAGGTTGTGCTTTCAAAACAGGAGTATAAAGTCAGGGTCATGTTAAAGCCAACAGCTATTTGATAGAACTTCTCAATCATGTGTGCTTTGTTTTTTGGCCACAAGAGAAGCGAAGGAGCAAGTTTTACTGATTGGTCATGCAGATGCTTTATAGAGTTCCATTTAATTTAATTTGTATTTTAAGTGGTTTGATTTAAATGTAGTGACTCTTCTCCTTTCTAAGCCCCCAAACCCCTCACAAGGATTTGATAACGATATGTACACAATGTACAATATATATATGTGTGCACATATATATATAGTCTAGAATAATGTAAAAACCAACCTTAGCAGTAGCCCCCATCATCCAGTCACATGTTTACACAGAAATTCATGCCCTCATCTAATCCTGGAATCCACTAATATGGACAGCTGCATGATACTGTTATTTACTCGTGTGCAAAGCATGTTAAGTTTTCTTTAGATTTTTTTCTTTATGTTATTTTTGTTCAAAAAGAAATGATAATTTCATCTACTGGTTATCCTTGGGGAGGGCTGGGGCAAGGAGATTTTTAGAAATTATACAGATATATTTATCAATATCTCCAGGCTTCACCCTGAGCCCATGTTGATAGATATATGCATTGTATATATTTGAAGAACATTTTCTGTCGTTTCACCTCATCTTGTGCCGCATGAATTTTTGGTGATTGATAGTTCCTTTTGATTTATTTATTATTTGTTTATCTTTTGGATCATGATGGTACCATATTGCCATTTTATTTTAATTTGAAAACCATTCACTGTACTTTTAAAGCAAATTTATTTCTGGAGTAATTCCAACGAAATAATAATTCAGCCTACTCAAGAATGATGTAGATCTGCAATCAAACCAAGGCAAAAAAATCTTTTCTTGCCATCCTAAAGATTTCAAATTTTCCACATTCAAATTAATTCGCCCAAGAAAGTTGTGTGCAAAAGAATGAAGATTCTTGCCTTCCTTTATTTTATTCTGCCTTCTTTCCCTCTTTCCTCCTCCCTTTTTGCTTCTGTGGAGTGCCTTACTTCTTTGTAGACATACTGCAGTTTATTAAAAAAAGAAGAAGAAATGTAACAGGAGAAAAGTCCCTCTAATGACCCTCCTCTAGACCCCGTTCTACTCAGATACAAACTGCTGATGGCATAAAAAGAATTTTATTGCGAGTGCAGCATATCTGTTGTGTTGATTTTTGTTTATTTTGGGGTCCGTGCAGGCTCATTTTTGTGGCATGCAGTAGATATCAGCGGACTTACAACTAACCATTTATGATCTCCATTAACTAATGCATGAGTTGTGATGACTCCATCTTGTATTTCATCAAAACAACGCATTCAGGCTAACCCAGCAAGTTTGTAGCATACTTTTCAACATAGCAGTGGGGGAGGTGTTTTTTAAAAATATTCTGTTATAGTTTACTTTCTTTTTGGATAATTTTGCAATTACCATTGGCTACTTTACCTTTACCTTACATTTGTTTTTGTTTAGATTTTGTGTTGATATTTTTTGTTTGCTTCCTTCCCTCTCCCAACCTCTCTAAGTAGGAATCTTGCGTCTTGTCTGTGTCCATCTGTCATGTTACTGTGTCTTGAGATCCATTATTCTAGTGCTGTTGTGTGATTCTGTTCTCTGTTCGTAAGATGTTCTAATTCCTCGCAGTTCTCTTGCTTCCTTTCCTCTCCCGCCTCCTCCTTCCCTTTCAATCTTCCCTAGAGGAAATTCCACAAAGGGGCAAAACTAGATAACAATATCTCTTAACTTTGACACCTGGAGTTTATATTGGGAACTAGTAACTATAAAGATGAGTTTTTGTTTGTTGCAAGTACTTCCAAATGCTTCCCCTCCCCAGTAACTTGTAGACACCTAACAACAAATCCCTTCTTTGTAGGAAAAACAGTTAAACAGCTTTACGCAGTTCCAGCAACCATAGGAAGAACTCTTCTGCCTAGGCTGTATTATGTCTATAAAAAGAGCTCTGTGGAAATACTATAAACAATAAACTTGTATACTAAGGGCAACCAAGTGGATTCTGGTACAAATGCCTTTATTCAAGTGACTTTGGAGGCATTCAATTTATTGCAATAATGAGAATTTCACCTCCGTAATCTGGAAGTTTAGGCAAATGATGTTAAAATAATGCAAGCTCTATTCTGTTTATTTTATCTGTAGGGCAGGTGAATCAATAAACGAAAACCTAGATATGTATTCTGCAAGGGTCCCAAAGTTGTTGTTATAAAACCCCTGCAGTTCTATTCTACAAGGGGAAAAAAACCTTCAAGTTTGGGTTTTATAACTACTAACAGATAGATTTCATTTATGTATTTATACAAATAGTGAGTTGCTTTTTCTGGCTTACCAAAGTACTAAAATGTAATGTACAGATGAATTCTAAAACTTTTATTTGTTAGGTTTTAAATCATGATGTAAGAGTTAGGGAGGAGACTAGTAAAAAATATTTCCAGTGAATAAATAAGATCATTTCAGAGATTTCTCCTTGTTACCAATTTGTTTAAAAAAGGAATCCAGAAGAGATCCATGGAATTACAGACCTGCTAAAAGCTCTTCTAGGTAAATTAGTAGAAACTGTTATTAAAGAGAGAATTATTAAGCACATCAGAGGAACAAAGGCTGAAGAGAAATCAGCATGGCTTCTGCAAATGGAACTCCTGCCTTGCCCACCTTTTGGGAGTTCTTTCAGCAGGTGTCTGAAGGTGGCCATCTCACTCCTGTACTCACCACAACTTGTGGGGGCAACAGGTAATATGGCATGGGGTCCCTCAAAGATCAGGGCAGTGCCACGATCTCTGCATTCTCTGTGGAGGCTGGAATCATCCTGGGCCAGCCCTGCCGCTGCTCTGAGCATGGTGTGACCACTCCAGACCTAATCAAGCCAAACAGAAACAATTCTGTCATAATAAGATGAGTCCTTTTATGGGTTTAAAATTGGTTAAACAATAGAAAGCAGAAAATAGGAATAAATGGACAGTTCTTGCAATGGAGGGAAGTGAGCAGTGGGGTCCTAAAGGACTAGTATTGGGACTGGTGCTGTTTAATTTGTTCGTTAGTTGTTTGGAATTGGAGGTAAGCAGTGCAGTGACCACATTTGCAGATGATACCAATTTAGTCAGGATGATGAAAACCAAGGTGGATTATGAAGAGTTCCAGGAGAATCTCTCTAAATTGGGTGAGTGGGCAACAACATGGCATATGAAGTTCAGTGTTGGTAAGTGGAAGATAATTTACATTGGAATTAATAAATTTCTTAACTTTAAATATATGCCAATAGGGTCTGAACTGGCTGAGACTGAGATTAAAAGAGATGTTGGTGTTGCAGTGGATAGCTCAATGAAAATGCAGCCATGGTGAAAAGGGCCAATTCCATGCTGGGGATTATTAGAAAAAGACTGAAAAAAATAATGGTCAGTATTGTAATGCCCTTGTATGGCCTCATTTGGAATATTATTTGCAGTTCTAGTGATCATATCTCATAACATATATTGCAGAGCTGGAAAAAGGCAACCAAGGTGATTAAGGGATTGGAATGCTCTTCTTATGAAGGAAAGTTGGAGATTCTGGGTCTTTTCTACTGAGAAAAAAGATGGCTAAGGAGGGGTTATAAACGCATGGGATGCAGAAAACGGAAAGAGGGAACTTTTTCCTCCCTCTCCCATAATACTAGAACTTTCTTTACTTTATAAGGAATTAAACTGTGGATTCACTGTCAGGGAACATAGTAATAGCCATGAGCACAGATAGCTTTCAAAGGGGATAGACAGATTCATGAAGGATAGGTCCATCCTTGGCTACTGGCAATAGTGAATAATTGCTTCTGATCCAGATTCTAGAAGAACTACTTGTCTGATCTAGAAGGGCTCTTCTTGTATTCTTATTAACAGACTCAGAGTAAAGTAAACCATGACAATCAAAATTAGGGATGCTCAAACACCTGCTGATTCAACTCACATCCTGTTCACCAGTGACAGTCAGGTATCCAGTTAATCAACAGGCTGTTTGCAACGTGTTCATGTCTATTCACAGGAACAGGGTACTTGCAGTTAACAGAATTCAGCTCCCAGCTGGAGGGATGAGATGGGAGAGTGCAGGGCCAGATCGCCCATAGGGCAAACTAGGCGCCCGCCTAGGGCGCCCCAGCCTGAGGGGTGCCAAATGGCGCCCCACTCCCCCCCGAAAAGTGCCCCCCGCTGCCCTAACCCGGCGCCCACCGGCGCCGCCAAATCCCTGCCCCCTTCCCAGCAGCCGTGGGACCCCCCGCCCCCTTCCCGGCTTTTCTGGGGGTCCCGCAGCCACGGGGCCCCCAGAAAAGCCGGCGCCGGGAGGGAGGGGACGGAGGCTGGACCCCCCGCCCCCTTCCCGGCTTTTCTGGGGGTCCCACAGCCGCCGCGGCCCCAGAAAAGCCAGCGTCGGGAGGGAGGGGGTGGAGGCTGGACCCCCCCCGCCCTCTTCCCAGCTTTTCTGGGGGTCCCACAGCCATGGGGGCCCCAGAAAAGCGGGCGCTGGGAGGGAGGGGGCAGAGGCTGGACCCCCCGCCCCCTTCCCGGCTTTTCTGGGGGTCCCGCAGCCGCGGGGGCCCCAGAAAAGTCAGCGCCGGGAGGGAGGGGGTGGAGGCTGGCCCCCTCCCGCCCCCTTCCTGGCTTTTCTGTGGGTCCCACAGCCGCGGCGGCCCCAGAAAAGCCGGCGTCGGGAGGGAGGGGGCGGAGGCTGGACCCCCCGCCCCCTTCCCGGCTTTGCTGCGGGTCCCGCAGCTGCGGGGGCCCCAGAAAAGCCGGCGCCGGGAGGGAGGGGGCGGAGGCTGAACCCCCGCCCCCTTCCCTGGCTTCCCTGGGGGTCCCGCAGCTGCAGAGCCTCCAGGAAAGCCAGCGCCCCGCCGCCGCTGCCGGTCTCTAGGGCCCACTGGGAGGTTGGCATCCCCAGTGGGGGCGCCCCAGGCTGTCCGGCCTAGGGCGCCCAGACACCTGGAGCCGGCCCTGGGAGAGTGCTTCCAATCTCTTGCTGGGGAATTTTTATCTATACCCAGCAAAAATAAGGGGGGGGAGATCACCTGGGGACTGTGGAGATCACCTGGAAGTCAAGTTCTTCTGGGCTCCCACCCTGGAAATTTTGTTGTGTTTCAGACCGGTGAGATGCAGCATATTGAGGATGGGCGATCAGAAGCCCAGCTGATTCTCTTTCCCCTCAAGCCCAAGCTGTTGGCTTGAGCTGCAAACAAAGAAGAGAAACAATTTCTTTTTCCTCTCACTTTGGCACTGGGGAGATCAGAAGCACTGCTTCTTTTGCCTCCCCCCCCCAGCTTGGAGTAGAGAAGAGAAACAATATCTTTGTCCTCTTCCTTTTGCAATGGGGAGATCAGACACCAATGATTTCTGATCTCCTACTTCACGGTGTAGCTACTGGGGGGTTGGTGAGCAGGGTTGCCAGCTCTGGATTGGGAAACTCCTGGAAATCTGGGAGTGGAGCCTGGGAAGGACACAGTTTGGTGAGGCAATGGACCATAGAGGGGTATAATGCTGTAACGTCCACCTCCAAAGCTATCATTTTCTCCAGGGAAACTGATCTCTGTAATCAGGAGATCAGTGGTAATTCCAGGATATTGTCAGGCCCCACCTGGAGGCTGGCAACCCTAAGCCCATTCCTAGCCGGTCCCTTGTAAGCTGTGATTTCAGTTATCCCTGAAACTTTGCTGTGCCCCAGCACACAATGGCTAGGATACTGAGAAGGACTGGGGTATTCGACTCTTAACTCCCAGCTGAGCCTCTGATTATCTGTGAGTTGGCTTTTGACCACCAGGAGCTGTATACTTGTTCAGTAACTGTTTGAGTTGTTCAGCGGAAGCTGAGCGCATCCCTTATCAGCTAACAGTCTGATCATCAGTGTCAAACATAACATATTTGACTGCCCAACAGGATTGTTGCAAAATCTTTGGCATCCCTAACCACATCTATGTTTGGAATAGACTAGGTTAGGCTGAGGGGCTGCCATTAATAAGAAGCCTTCTGGTTTTTACCGAACAGAAATGAACACACAAGCTCAGAGGCACTGGAGTGCATCAAAGTCTTTCTGCTTACATAGACTGAAGACCTTCCCTGCTGGGATTTTATACATCTCCTCCAAGAACATGACATAACCTTCCTCCAGATAGGTCACAGAAGGAGGAAGGAAAAAAAGTTATTTTCAACCTTTGTATAAACCATCAAAATGCCTTTCTTACTTTTATTTTAAAGGGATACAATTTCATCAAGAGCAAATCATAGGAGTATAACAAGCTGCAGCAAACTAGTTTCCAGGATTCACTAAAGGGAAGGGGAAATAAAAAAACCTGGTAAGAGCTGAACATGATCTAGGAGCCATTGTCTGTTAAACATTGCTGAGAATCAGCTAAAGGAAAGAAAAAAGAAATGGGCCTACTTGAAACTCAGAGTTTATAGAATCCTGGAAAGGGAATATTTTGTTTAGTGGGATATTCAAAGGTATGCAATTCCCCACATTCCCATACAGTCCGTTATTGTTATATACCTAGCACAATCAGTGGCGAGGTTTTCCATAGAATAGCTCAGTCCCCTGGCCAAAGCAGTGCTTCATATGTGTTCTGTGCATGTTTGAAAGAGATACTATGCTGTTGCCATTTCACCTATTGTGGCAACCTATTTTATTTAGAGCCAAAAGGGTGCTTGATGTTGTACCTTGGGTTGACATTCTGGTATTTGGGCAAAATCTCTGTGGTAAATTTGGCTTCTACCATAGAGTTTGTGCCCAAATACCAGAGTGTGTCCCCGACATCGCTGACATGATGACATCACTTCTGGGTCCTATGGGCAGTGATGTAGACCCATTGCTGCATGTTGGCCGGATCTTCCTCTGTTTCAGGATAAGTTCCCCCAGCCGGCTGGCCAGCTGACTGGTGGTGGAACGGCGGGGCCTGGCAGCGGATGATCCCCACCTCCATGGGGGAGGGAGTCTGGCAACCCTAGTCTCTACTCTCCCTTCTCAAACTGACAGTTTCAGGTATGAAGTCTGCATTTGGAAGGGGCCGTCTTTCCCTCATTGACTTCATGCTTTTAACACTGTAGTATAAATCAGAGTTTGACTTTTTAAGCTCATTGACCTCAGGTGACTTAGAAAGGTATAACTGTGCTTACAACAGCTAGATTTGAGTCCAGTAGCAACTTAGAGACCAACAAGATTTTTTCAGCTATAAGCTTTCGAGAGTGTAAAGCTCCCTTCATCTGATACTGGCAAAAGAAGCTTTGACTCTCAAAAGCTCATACCCCGAAAATCTTGTTGGTCTCTGATATGCTACTGGACTCGAATCTAGCTGTTCTACTGCAGACCTCTGACACTCGGAACGGTACAGTAAATTACTGGCACATACCCTACTTTACAAAAAACCAGTGCAATCTGCATTATGACATGAGTTGTGCCACCATACCGTCTAGTTTGCCCCTAAGCCCCATGAAGCTCTATGATACTTACTTTTGCATAAATGTAGCTGGTACTGGCAGCAATACAGGCCCTCTGTTGTCATGACACTGAGAAGCAGAACCTTAAAGGAAATGAGAAAAGAGTCAGGGAAGAGGTCTATCAGCATTAATTTATATGAGGCATTCTGAGCAGATAGCATATGTAGGGTTGCCAGGTCCTCCCTCTTCGCTGGTGGGGGACTTTGGGGTGTGTTCCTGGAGGGGGAGGGGACATCCCTAACATGATGACATCACACAGAAGTGAACTCATCACGTTGGGGACCAGCAACCCACACACCTGAACGCCAAGCAGCAAATTCATTGCTGGAGCTCAGGTGCCCCCCCACCGCAAACAGCATTTAAAGGGTCCTGTGCTTGGAGTTCAGGTGTGTGGCCAGCAGCCATCTCTCTCCCTCCCTTCTCCAACATTTAAAAGACTCACCAGTTGATTGATGGGCCTCCAACTGATCGAGGGCCCTTTAAATATTGCAGGAGGGGAGGGAGGGGTGGCTGCTGGTGATCGCTCTTGAGGGCATGGCTTCCTCCCACTGTGGCCAGCAGAGGGCACAAGCCTGTGAAATCGGAGGATTGCCCACCCCCACCTGGGGACTGGTGCACCTATGCATAAGGGAAGTATGTTGAGGAGAGGAGGCTTACCAGAAAGGTTCAGTTGTCTAAAATCTTGATAAGCGATAATAAGAGTTTTAGCAAAAAATGCAGAAGTCCTTGAGATGATGAAAAGGGGGTAATAATGATAAGAAGATAATATCTTCTTTTTAGAAAATGCGCAAACCATAAATTATGATATATGTGTTGCTTTGACAATGCAAGATACTTTCCCCCCTCTGCTTTTGCTGGGTTCTGTATTTCCGTAACAGCAGTAGAGAGGTGAAGGCGAGCCTTCCAGCTACAGGAATCTTGTCAGGGCCGGCTCCAGGTGTCTGGGCGCCCTAGGCAGGACAGCCTGGGGCGCCCCCCACCGGGGATGCCAACCTCCCGGTGGGGCCTGGAGACCGGGGGCTGTGGCAGAGCGCTGGCTTTCCTGGGGGCTCCGCGGCTGCGGGGGCCCCAGGAAAGACAGGGAAGGGGTGGAAATTTAAACCGCCGCCCCTTCCCTCCCAGCGCTGGCTTGCTTGGGCACTCTGCAGGGCGCCCAAGCAAGCCTGGGAAGACACGGGGGGGCTTTTGCAGGGGGTGCCTTTTGGCGCCCCTGCGGCTGGCACGCTCTAGGTGAGTGCCTAGCTCACCTAGTGGGTGAGCCGGCCCTGAATCTTGTTTCTGTTTTTTTGTTTTTAAAAAAGGCGTTAAGATGGGTAGTGATGGTAGAAAGTGCCATCAAGTCTTAGCCAAATTGTGGCAAACCCATCATGGAGTTTACGAGGCAAGAGACGTTCAGAGGTGGTTTGCCATTGCCTGCTTCTGTATAAGGACTCTGGACTTCCTTGGTGGTCTCCCATCCAAACACAAACCAGGGCCAACCCTACTTAGCTTCTGATAACTGACGAGATCAGGCTAGCCTGAGCCATTCAGGTCAGGCACTGTGCCTTTAAAAGTGCTCTATCCAGCAGCCATTCAACAGGTGCAGTTTTGAAAACACAGATCACCTTTTGAATGGGGACAAAATAGCAGATGCAAAACCTTCATTGTCTTTCTAAAGGGCTGTGTGACTCCCTCTTAGCTCTTAAACTGTAAAGTGACTTTTCCTCCTTCCCATTTTAAGGAATGGAAGGGCTAAGGGTACCTCCTGTTTAAATACAAGCCGTCTCTTACATATAAAAAAATAATAAAAATACATCCCTCCTCCTAGGAATTTGGGGTAAATCAATCTCCATGTTGTTCTCACAACAAGCCTGCAAGATAAGTCAGAATGAGAGTGGCTAGCTCAAGGTGGTGGTGTGGTGGTGGTCCGAAGGCTCCCTCCTCCTTGCCCAGGAAGAAGAGGCTGGAGTCAGCAGTGAGCAAGACACATCCTCTGCTTCCTGCTCCCATCCCAGATGGCCCACAAGGGACGTTTTAAAAGGGGTGGATCTGGAGCCTGTAGCGCTGCTTCCTCGCAAGCGCCTCCTGCCCTCCAGGAAGCCGCTTCACCCCAGGATGGGACGCGCCCGGCGGGGGGAAGAGGGAGAGGCACGCCTCCTGGTCAGTTCCCCCAGCTTTCCCTTTCTCTGGCTGTTGTAATTGCAATGCAGAGTTGCTATGGGGCTCCAGGGGTGGTGGTGCGGGATGCCTGAGCCCACCCGCACCACCCACCTGGCTTCCACCCCTTCCAGGAGGTGAATCTTTTCTCCTGCATCACTTGGCTCCATTCTCCCTGGGTGGCAGGCAAGTGTGCACAGAGCCCTCCCCTTGAGTCCCTGCTTCCCCGGCTCTTCTCAGAGTCCGCCCATTCCTCCAGCTCGAGGGGAGCAGCGCTCGGCACTGCCTTCTTATCCCGCTCCGGCAACAGCCCATATGGAAATGCCATGGACATGTGCAGAGGCCAGGCGCCTGGTGGCCGCTAGTCCCAGCTACAAAGTTTGCAAGTAGTGGACTGCGTGAGGGCCTCGATCTCCCCACCTGCCGCCTTGAAACCCAGCTTGCCGCTTCCGAGGGGGTGGCAGGGCAGGGAAAGGGTAGCACCAGCCCTGGAGGAAGGGCCTCTCCCCATCCTTTATTAGCATCCCTTTGCCTGAAAAACGCGCATCCCTGTGAGCGGCTTCCCCACCCCCCGGGAAGATTGTTCACAGGAGCCCTTCTTCTACCCATGGAGGATGCAGGCCTTTCCTGGCCCTTCCACATCAGCGCCAGGAAGGGAGCAATGGCCCGACCTGAGCAGCAGGGACGGAGTGCCTCAGCCGTGGCAATGGGAGGGCAGCTGCCAGGGGTATGCCTGAGCCCAGCCGCAGCACAGCCTGTGGGGGCCCAGCGGGGTGCAGGCGGCGGGAAGTGAGGAGGCGGGACCAGCCAGCAAGAAAGCAGGGGAGATGTGAGGAGCTGAGACGCAAGGAGCCAGTCCCATGGCAAGTTGAGGGGCCGGCTGCTCGGGAAAAGGCAGGGCCTGGTGGGGGGGCGGCGTGCCTTCCATCACTGCCAGAGCACCCACTGCAGCTTGAAATGAGCTCTGCAAAAGGTAGCAGGAATTTTAAAGAATCAGACATCCATCCTCAAAACCACATGGATTGAACCTGCTCTAATTCATAGCTAAGTAATTCCACTCATGGTACGGTTGCCAACTCCAGGTTTGGAAATACCTGGATATTTCAGGCTATGAAACAGGAAGGAAGAATGCTGGTTTCCAAAGGGAGGGGGATGATATTGTGGCACCCACCCACTTACCCTAAATCGTAGACAGTGTTGTTACCAGTAGAACAGCACAAGAGTCCAGTAGCACCTTAAAGACTAGCAAAATTTATGGCAGGGTATGAGCTTTTGTGAGTCACTGCTCACTTCTTCAGAAGAGTTGTTAACAGAAAATGAAGTTGACCATACATGGCTAATGAGTTCTGGAAGAGAAATTTGAAAATCCACTATTTGTAGTTATAATGTTTGCATTTCATATTTATTGGTGACATTGCCAGGAATGGAAAACATCATGAATACAGAAGTAAAGGAGATGGACAGATATGAGGGTTGCTATATCACAAGTAGTCCCCTGGGAGTAGTGGAAAATTCTCACTGTAGAGAAACAGAATAGGTTACGCTTGTGGAAATTCTGAATGAGGTCTTTAGATTTGCTCTATCTGCAATACTCTAAGGGAGAATTCCTCTCTGCAGTTTAAGTGATAACCAGTCCTTGATAGGATTATTTCCTTGCAGTTTGGCTTACTCTGCTGGGCAGTTGCCAAGTGTGATAACACACAATGTTATGTAATCATGAGATAACTGTACATACCAGAATCACATCATTGGATTACCAAATAAAATTATCATGGGAACATCATAATTTAGGGGACAGCCTGAGAGGCTACATTTGGGCCTCCCCAAAGTCACCTGGCAGTGAGGTGCAAGAGCAGGGTAAACATAATGAACGCACCAAAATATGTTGTTTATTTTGTTGAATAGTATGGCTGCAATTAAAAAACATAAACATGCAAAGGGCACCCCTTCAGGCTCAGAAAGATGGTTATTCTGCCTTTCCATATATAGTTGTCAGTAAGAGATTCCTGCTTTCATGAACACAGCTGTATCACCAATCCATTTTTCATTTACCAGTTGTGCAGACAGTGTAAAACCTGGAACACGGACAAAGAAATTCTTACCTACACTAGCTGATGTTCTTTGGGGGGGTGTCACAGTCTGTCAATTACCTTATTCCAAGTGTTTACCCATCTCACTTTGAAAATGATTAATTGTGCCCAGAACAGAATTGGTAGCCAGTGAAGATCTTTAAAAACATTTGCAATAACTTGTTGGTTGGCTTTATTTTGTTAATTTAATTGCATTTTTAAATATTTATTGGCTTTTCCAATGGGCCAATATCACAGGATGTTACCATTAAGAGAGAAAGTATTGCTTTTAAGACTCTATAATACATATTTAACTTTTCAGGATATAGATAATCAATAGGAAAAGAAATGATTATAAGTTTTGGAAATGGACAGACAATAGCAATCTGTAATATCTAAATAAAGAGTCCATATATGTGCCTGTTCCTATTGAGAGAAAGCCATTACAAAAGCCCTCTGTTGACACATAGTAGATTACAGTTTATTTTATATATTTAAAACATTTGTATTCTGCCTTTCCACCCAACTGAGGTAAATCCACCCAAGGGGTGAATACATAAAATACTGATTATATATTTGTAAAAATTAATTTTTGGCAATGTTGCCATGCTGGTACAGGCATCTGTCACACAACATTTTTGGCAATGTTGCCATGCTGGTACAGGCATCATACGTATCTGATAAGGAGTGCCACAGGATAAAGATGCTGGAAGCATTCATTAAAAATTATTATGAGTTGTCCCATGATCCCATTTTTATTGAGTTATTTAAATGGTCTATAGAGGATGTGGAGTTTTAGTTAAATCTGTTGACATTTTTAAGATCCATAATCAATGAGTCCTCAAAGTCTCCCTTGCTTTGAAATTTTCATATTGATAGGATCTACTTCGGAAAGAGGAAAAGACAAAGTGACTATGTATTTATTGATATGTTTCATTTATACCCCATCTTTCCCCCCAGTGGGGACTCAAAGCAGCTTGTGCCATTCTCCCCCTCCTCCATTTTATCTGCACAACAATCCTATGAGGCAGGTTAGGCTGAGTGGCCCAAAGTCACCCAGCCAGCTTCTGTGTCAGTGTGGGGGTTTCAATCTGGATGTCCCAGATCCCAGTCCAACACTCTAACCCCTACAGCACATTGGCCCTGCCAACACAATCACTTGTACAAGTGTAGAAACTGTAGAAATTAATAGAATAATGTACACATGGGAGATCTATTATTATTGCATTATCCATGAACATTAGCAAATCATCTACTAGCTTCATTTTTTTTAATATCAAAGTGTTAGCGAAAGGCTACAAAAACTATTCTTCTTGCTGCACTCGCTCGCTCTCATAAAAGGAAAACATATAATCCATGTGCATCATTCTCTGTTAGGCATATATGAGTCATGATTTCCACCATCAATTAATTTATTTTAATTATCATGCATCCCCTCCTTTTGGGGGGCTTTCATCCCCCCCTTGACATGACATCCAGAAAATTAAACCCATCTGCAGATTAGTGGAACTGTTTCTACCTCACAGGAACATCTGTCACAAAAATGCACAATGATTGTATTAGCAGAATAAACCTTTTGATTAGCTTTGTAAAAAGCGGGAAGGGAGGCAGGGATGTAGTGGCGTTTTCTGTTGTTTCATTCATAGCTTTTCATTATTGTTTTTGAACAGTAACTGTGAGACTAAAAGTCCATCCCTGAAGCTGTGTGATCTTCCCAACAGATGCTATTTTCCATATCTATCATAGACTCCCCCCCTTTCCTGGCATTAAACACCCCTAGAAGTAAAGCAATCCAAAATGAAGAAGACAGAAATATAAAGGTATTTTTAGAACCAGCTGGTAAAACAAGCTCCTGTAAATGTAACGCCTGGAGCACATCTATTGTAACGGCTTGTTTAAAGATGAAAGCACCCACTGGTGCGTCTGCTTTGCAATGTTTGTAGTTAGTCTGTCACAAAGGAAGACTAAAGAGTCCTGGTGGGAACATTCAGTACCCAGTTAGTTTTCAGGACCCAGTTAGATTTGCCTATCTGCTATTTGAACCACCCTTTGCAGAAGAGAACGAGTTTAAAACAAACATTGACTAGCAATCACAAACATAGTAAGTATGATCCGTTTCTTAAGCTTTTGCTACCTAGAAGGTAATTCTGTGTGAAGTGGCTGTCATGTAGTTTTGTATGATTTTAGCAACCCCCATCTTTGGGATCTGGTGTAGTTAACATTAGCCAACAGCATGAGATGGATACTTCACACAAATGGGTTTCCATGTAGAAAGTAACATGCCTACTCTGTTTTCCATCTTCACGATAAGCTGTAACAAATAGTATAATGCATGAAGTAAGACAGTGAGAACTGAAGGGCCACAACCAGCTCAGACCTAAGCCACAGATACCAGTGCATCATCAAAAGCTAGTCAAGATCCTGCATTCTCTCAGTAGATAAAAGAGATGGTAAAAAAGACCCAGTTTCAAGGACCTGAGAGAACATAACATCTGCACTGGAGACCATACTGAAACCACCAACTACCCCCAGACACGGAGCAATATACTGAAGACTCCCCCATGTCAGCCATGTATGGAAGCAGCCTACTGAACGCATGCCAATGCCAGCATGCCTCCAGGACTTGCCATGTCCCTTCCCACACAGAACACAACATCAGGAGGAACAAAGGAAATACAGCACAAGCCACTGTAAAGAGGGCCATGGCATGCCCACTATGAAGCAAATAGCTAACATATTCCTGGAAGGTCCATTGGTGGATGCAAACACATTTGACAAGTGACACATACACACAGGAAATATGCATGGCCACTTCAGCCATCTCATCGAGACACCTCCACAAGTCACTTGGCAAAGGAAACTTTCCACAGAAAGCCTATGGCCTCTCCCAGGCAAGAGTTCAAGTCCCAGCAGGGAAGAATTCCTTGAGGAGCAGCTTTTTGCAAGGCAAGGTGACATCCACTAGAAAAACAACAACAGAGCACACAACAGAAGAGCCAGTTTGGTGTAGTGGTTAAGTACACGGACTCTAATCCGGGAGAACCGGGTTTGATTCCCCACTCCTCCACTTGCACCTGCTGATGTGACCTTGGATCAGTCACAAGCTCTGGCACAGATGTTCTTGAAAAAAAGCAGTTTCTGTCAGAGCTCTCTCAGCCCCACCTATCTCACAGGGTGTCTGCTGTGGGGAGGGGAAGGGAAAGGAGTTTGTAAGCTGCTCTGAGACTCCCTTGGGTAGTGAAGGGCGAGGTATAAATTGAATCTCTTCTCTTCTTCTTCATTGATGGCATTCCTATTGCCCATCCCCAATAGTTTATGGTGGGGTGAGGGAGAATTCTTGTGAAAACAGGAATGATGAGGCCCTAATGTCACCAAGGGGGAAACTGAAAATGAAGCAAAGCTCATCTTTTGGCCAATAAAGAAGCTAGGAGGAGGCAGAAGCAGGACTAGAACCCATGCTTTACAGAGTGTAGGCCAGCATTCTAACCATGCCCCCAACTGGGCATACCAGAAAAAAATAAGCCCTCATTGGCCTTTCAATCCCTAGAGTTGCCAGGTCCCCGGGGGGGTTGGAAAACTGCCGTTCAATGGGTCCATTGCCCGCTGGCCCAGATCAGGCCACTGGGGGGAACCCCACCACCAAAGTGCTGGGATCGTGGAGACATGCCCAGCATGATGACATCACCCGGCAGTGATGTCATTGCATCGGGCGCGTTGCGGGGGGATGCTCTATCATTCAAGGGGAGACTCTGTGATTTTCCCTTGAATGATAGTGGTCCTGCCCCCAATGTGCCTGATGCAATGATGTCACTTCCAGGTGATATCATTGCGGGGTGCGCATGCCAAAAAACTCCTGGAGAGGGCTGGGACTCCCCCCACAGAAGCCAAGGTAGGACTTGGCAACCCACATTGGCAACCCACCTACCCACATTGGTCCTGGTGCCAAAACCAGACAAATATATCGGGGCAGGAAGACCACAGAGAAAGATTTAGTGCTGTGGAAAAGTGCAAGCTTAGCTTGCATGAGGTCTCACCTTCAAGGTCTACATGGAGGCAGGGGTCTTTTCGTAGAAAAACAGCAGCAGGAGCTCATTAGCATATGGTATGCTAATGAGCTATTAGGCTATTAGCATATGCTATGCCCCCTGACATCACTGGAAGTGATGTCAGAAGGAGAAGCAAAAGGGTGGGAGGCATCTTCAAAAGCCTCCCCTTCCCTTCCCCAGCTGGTCTGGGTGGGGGAGCTAAGAGAGAAGGGGTTTAAAGTTTAAACTCCTTCTCACTAGAGTTGGGCCACAGAAGGAGGAAAGAGGGAAGGAAAGAGAGAGAGTAGAGAGAAGGAAAGAGCGAAAGAAAGAGAAGGAAAGGAGGAGGGAAAGAAAGAGAGGGAAGAAGGAGGGAAACAGAGAAAGGAGGAAAAAAGAGAAGAGAAGAAGGTGGGAAAGAAAGAAAGAGAGAAGAGAAGGAGGGAAAGAGGAAAAAGAGAGAAGGAAAGGAGGGAATGAAAGAAATTCAGCAGCAATTTGGCCCCATTATATCCTATGGGCCATTGAAATCAATGGTGAAAACATAGGGTATATTCTGGGGGCTGGAGGGGAGGGTTTGAGGGAGAGGCTCCAAACTCACAGGGTAGCTGATGGAGCCTCTCCCCAAGATACCCACCAAGTTTCAAGAACATTGGACCAGGGGGTCCAATTCTATGGGCCCCCAAACAGGTTGCCCCTATTCCCTCCATTGTTCTCTATAGTGGGGAAAAAGTTACTTTTTTCCACCATAGAGAACAATGGAGGGAATGGGGGCAACCTGTTTAGGGGCCCATAGAATTGGACCCCCTGGTCCAATGTTCTTGAAACTTGGTGGGTATCTTGGGGAGAGGCTCCTTCAGCTACCCTTTGAGATTGGAGCCTCTCCTTCGAACCCCTCCCCTCCAGCCCCAGAATATACCCTATGTTTTCACCATTGACTTCAATGGCCCATAGGATATAATGGAAGGTGAAATTGACATTCGGCTGCCTGAAAGACTCCCCCAGACGCCGGCTGCACTCTGGTGCGCTCCCCCCAAAAAAGACCCCTGCATGGAGGTAACTACCAAATAGCCCTAGAAGAAATCAGACCGAGTCACTTCTCTTCAGATAAGCCACTCATGCTGATTGGCTGCCCCAGACTTCAATAATTTTGTTCAGTGTCTCCCTTTGCACTTCTAAGGTCCATTATTACTGCCTCTTGCTATTCATCCCAGCACCAACTAGACCTGGGGCCACTGAAAAGGCCACATTCCAAACAACTTGCAGATTTGTAAGCACTTTTATTGGAAAATGTGTCTTTAACAACAGATCAGCAATAAAAATACATTCCAGTAGTTTAATATGAACAAAAATGAGCTGACATATGGTATCAGCTGTCTCAGAGGTAGGAAGTGAAGCATTTCATTCAATCTCTGACAAACACACTTTGGAAAACTCCTCTGTGTATATTTTACAAAAGAAGTTCTTGGTGCAACCATGTTTTGTTTTCTTTCAATTATAACAATCATTGTAACCTTTTCTTCTAGTTCAGTTTTTTGCTGCAGTCTAGAATAGAGTGTATTTCCTTCTTAGTGAGTTAATGTTGACTCTCTTCGCGTCTGCCTACACAAAGACTTGATGCAAAGCCAAGATAAGGACCTCATCTCCCTCCATCTATGTATAAAACTTGTGCAGCTTCCCAATAGATGTTTATTAAGGCACACTTTGCAATACAATTTACAAACAAACAGGAAAACAGACGTAGTAAAATGAACAGAAAGGCCAATTAGGAAACACACATATTTTGAAATAAAAAATGCAAATGGATGGCTAGGAAGGTAATCTCTCTCCTCCACCGCCCTCATTCCATTCCAAGCATAGGCATCAACTACGGGGGGGGGGCTTGGTGGCGGGGGCCATCCCTGAAATTTTCCAGGGAAGACTCTGGCTCCCCCGGGAGAACCAGTGCAGGCAGAGCCACTTGCTCCTGTTGCTCCAGATACTGGTGCAGTTTCCTGAACTCAGCCACTGACTTCTGCCTCTCAGATTCAGTTCGCTGCTGCAGAAAGCAGGACAGAAAAATCAGGCTGGGGTCAGGAACAGAATCAGCCTTGCAAACCCCTCCCCCTGCATCCCCCTCCCCGCCTTGAAAGCAGAAGGGTTTTTTTTTACTTTTTAAAAAACTTTTTTTACCAGTTTGGGGATGGATTGGCAGCCAGGGGGCCTAAACACTAGCCTAAGCCCCGCCTTCAGTTCCCAGCAGTCCTCAGTAGGGCCTGGAGGAGCTGGAGACAGCACGTGCTGCCTCTGCTTGCCGCCACCCCCATCAGCCAGAAGGGTAAGTTGGTGGGGGTGTAAGGAGCGGGGGCTTGTTTCAGGTAGGGTGAGATGAGGTGGGGTGGGGTGGGGTGGGGTGGGAGGGAGCCCAGGGCTGCACCCACCTGGCCACCCAGGAGAAAGTGAGCCCCAGGAACTCTTGTGCTACACGGAGCACATTGCTCCAGGATACAGAAAATCCTGGGCTCACTTTCTCTTGTAGTGGGGGGGTGTGTGTGTGCGCTCTCTGTCCCTCTCTGTCTTTCTGTTTCTCTCTCCCTTTCTGTTCAGGTGTGTGAGAGCTGGAAACAAGGAGAGGCTGGGGAGCTGCTTCACCCCACTCCAAGCTGCTTCCCTTGCAGCCTGACTTTCTTTCCTTCCCTTCTTTCTGTCTTTCACTTCTCTCTCCCCATCTATTAGGTTTTTCTCCAGCTTCTCCCTCCTCCCCCCTTCCTTCTCGCCCCATCTATTTGCTTTCTTTCTACCTTTCCCCTCCTTGCCTCCCTCCCTTGCTAAAATAGCCCTAGTTAGGTTTGCCAGGTTTCCCCTGGACACCTCTGGGGGATGAGGGGAGGGGTGGCCCAGTCCAGGTTAGGAAACTTCTGGAGATTTGGGAATGGAGTCTGGGGAGGACAGGGACCTCAGTGGGGCACAATGCCATAGAGTCCACCCTCCAGAACATCTTTTCTTCCCAGGGAAACTGATCTCTGTAGACTGGAAATGAGCTGTAATTCCAAGGATCCCAGGTCCCACCTGGAGGGTGGCATCCCTAGCTCCCATGCTGAAATTGGAAGCTCTGGTTCTATTGTGTGAATTGGTGCATGCAAACCACTGGCATTGGCTTGCATTTGCCAAATCACCCTGCTTCGTATAGGATGCTCAACAGCCAGGTGGAGGAGGGGAGGGGTGTCATTCTACCAAAAATAAGAGTGTTTGGGTTTCTCTGTGAATTTTAGGACAGGAACTAGCACTAAAGTGAGATTGGAAAAAAGTGTGTGGCTTTCTGAAAACCCTAGTACTACAGTAATAATTATGCTACAATACAGTTTGTTAGTCTTAAAGGTGCTACTGAGCATTTTACGATTTTGTATGTTATGGCAGTGATATGAGAGCCAGTTGAGCTGTGGGTCCATCTCATGCTACTGACACATTACACATTAGGCCTTGCCCAAATGTTTCTGGGCATTAAAGCACACTTGCCCTGTGCTAGCAAGTCATAGCCAACTCATGGTAACCCTGTAGGGTTTTCAAGGCAAGAGACATTCAAAGATGATTTGCCATTGCCTGACTCTGCATCATGTCCCTGGTATTTCTTGGAGGTCTCCCATCCAAATACTAGTCAGAGCTGACCCTGCTTAGCTTCCAAAATCTGATGAGATCAGGCTATCCTAAGCCATCTGGGTCCATGGCATGGTGCTATGCTGGTGCTTCCCAGGCAATCATCTTCAAACTGTTCTTGGGAGCCACAATCATTAGGAAAGAGCCATGTGATAGAAGTGTAATAATAATTTACTCATAGTTGCAACAGCCAATAAGATTTGAGTTTGATGGGGGATTGGGCAAATTGATCTAAGGAATTGAAAGAGAAAGTATTAGCAAGCTCAGTGGTTAAGGATATGAATAGAGCTCTTTATAGTCCAATCCTGAGGACACTTCCCTGGGAGTAAGCCCCCTTGGATAAACCTCAGTAGGATGTCTCTGTTAGACTGATGAGGAATTGTTATAGGAAGGGGATAAACAATTAAAGTGTATGAGAGAGAGAGAGAGAGAGAGAGAGAGAGAGAGAATGTCTGAAAATGTAATACAGGTTGCGTGGACTGCCTCCCCTATTATATCACACAGACCTTGCTCTAGCATTGTAGTTAACCCCACCTAAGAAACTTCTATGCTGTTTCCATAATTTCTAAAATGTATTTCACACCAACTGTGCATCTCCATTCCTTTCTAATTCCTCTCAACTATGGCCCCAGTCACACGAGAGGATTTGCCACTCAAGAGGGACAGATCGGGGGCACATCAAGCGAGTGTGATCATACCTCAACATCTGGGAAGTGGAGCGCACCCGTCCTCGATCCATCCCATCCCGGCAAAACCGTGCAGCAAAAAGGTAGCACCAAAACAGTGCTACCAACTGGTTGATGTGCAGCAGGGGCGGGCGTCTGACTGCCGCCGCTCCCCTCTCCGCACAGCTTCCCGGGCCCTGTGCATGCTCGGGCATGTGCAGCAGGCTTGCCTCCGTCCCCTGTCCGTGGCTTCCCCCCGGCATCTGATCATGCCAGGGAGCAACTGTGACTGTGTGGTGACTTGGGGGATCCGTCTGATCCTGCCACAGTGCGTCTCTTTTGACGCGGCTCTAAAAAGCCGCACTTCAGCCATGGCTTTTCCCCCAGTGTGACCAGGACCTTTGTACAGCTTTCTATTTTGTACTTCATTTGGACTGTTTGGCTTTCTCAGGTCCTAGCCTCCTCTTTTCTATAACCATGGATCTACACCCCCGTCCTCAAGCCTTGCTGCTTGTCCGAACTCTCTAAAGTCAGACCAGTTTGGACAGTGGCAATCCAAAATACATCTGCCTGTCCAGGAAGTTCGAATAAATACCACTAGAGGTTTTGTCACCACTGCTACATCATTTAATGCATCACAATATAGATTCATGTTCAGGCTATAATTTATGATGCCTTAGTTTGGGAAGATCTGTTTTCTTAGTCACATCAGTTGGTGCTATTTTTTTCCGTAAACTGCTCTTCCATCGCAATGGACTCTGCTCACATGTTATCTGTCAATCCCCTCTTTATCCCACGTTTCCTCCAGTCTCCCTTCCCTTATATTGACCTCACAACAATGGCAATATCACCCAACCTGATGAAGGGAGCTTTGACTCTTGGAAGCTTATTCCCTGAAACTCTTGTTGGTCTCTAATCTGCTACTGGACTCAAATCTAACTGTCCCAGTATCACCAAGTACGCATCATGCAAAATGTAGATCTGAACATGGGTCTCCTCAATCCACACTGGTCTTCGTGCCATTGGTCCATCTACTTCAGCATGGTCTGCTCTGATGCAGGTGAGCTCAAGAGATACAGACAGAGAAAGATCCTTTCCAACATCTGTTCTCTTAGACCTCCTAAATTTAAACCTTTATCCTTTGCCACACAAAGCATGGTCTCTCTACCATCAGTGTCATCATTGTCTACTCCGACTGGCAGTGGTTCTCCAGGGTTTTATGTAGAGGATTTTGCCCATGCCATGCTTTGTTTCTGAGCCATTGAGGCTGGGGGGGGAAGGATGCAGGTGGGCTGCTTTTATTTGTAATGGAAAAGTATATTACCTCTTTCTGACAACATATGTCCATGCAAAATGTACATATGTTCACTGTAATATGTGAACAGGGCTTCTGTTTCCCTGGGTGGTGAGCAGGAAGAGAGGGAAATGGCAACAGGTATGTTCTTGATATGTACACCATCCAGGGAGAACACTTAACACTTAACTCATGTTTATGCCACACAGCATTATCCTGATTGGCATGCAGATCAGAGGCCTTTTAATATTTCCTTTTGCCCTGTGTGCAGCCCAGAAAGAACATTGGCAAGAAATGTACGCTCTGTATATGTTCATGCTCTTCATTTTGCTGTTACTTAAAATGGTGTGGTACAGTTTCAAAGGGACAACTAACTGGGATGTATAAAAGGAATGTCAGGATTGCCCATTGGAAACAATGGGAGAGGCTTGAAGGCCCACTGGAGATAATGGGAGCCAGGAATGCCAATTGACTTGCATGGGCTCCATTGAAATACATTGCAGCACAAAAAAAGTTACAAAGAAAATGTGGAATGGTTTTTCCATTAAGGTGTTTGGGCCCAGATAGGCTACTCTGGGACTGGAATGACAGCTCCCAGAGTGGAAAGACAGTCCCTAGGAAGAGAATCTGTGCTTGTGTACTGGAATGACAGTCCCCAGAGTGGAATGATGATCCCTAGCAATAGAATCTGTGCTGTGGGACACTGGAATGACAGGACACCTACAGGCTTTTCTGTGTTGCCCTCCTTACTTTCAAATTTGTGACAATGTGTTTGTCTTATGCACATAGTATGTATATTTGCAGATCGTAAAGTGACTATTCTAAAAGTGAATTTAAATAAACGACAGAGCAGGAGACTGCTGAGATACCACTATAACCACTGACCAACTCCCACCTTTTCATGGGTTTAGCCCAGCCCAGGGGCCTGGCTAGGGGTTTTCCCAAGGGTTCCCAGGCACCCTTAAATTTCTGGGGAGCCCCTTCCTAAATCCCACATGGTTCCGCCTCCATAAATAATGACAATGGCCTGTGATGTCACTGGCTTCTCCCTATGATGTTACTGGGCCTCAGTTCTTTTAAGGACCTAGCACAGCAATGCCTCTGGCCCATCCCCCCCCACCCCGGAAATTGGAAAGTCTACAATTTCCTTGGGAAGTTTAGGGATGGATTCCTGGATCCATCAGTAGAAGGCACTGACAGATATGGATGCTTCCTTGCCTCCCCTCCTCATGGGACCCACATGTGGTCAGGAGGCTGACCTGGGAAGGCATTGAAATGCCCCTTCTAGTCATCTCTGTTAGTGCATGTATTTTGCATTTATTTATTTATATCCTGCTCTTCTCCCTGGTTGGGACTCAAAGTGGCTTAGAACATCACTGTCCGCTTCTTCATTTCCCCACAACAACAACCCTGTGAGGTAGGCCAGGTGGAGTGTTTCTGACAGGTCCCAGCGAGCTTCCATGGTAGAAGTGGCAATTTGAGCCCATGTCTCCCAGAAACTTAGTCCAACACTCTATCCGCTATGCCATGCTGGCTCTCAGTCAGTAGTGACAGAGGAGACTTTTGAGGCCCTGCCACCTCATCACTTGAGTGGCGTTGAGAAGTGTCAAGGCAGTAACAGTAAGGGACAGGAAGGTCATTCAGGAGGAGGGAGTCCCCTTCCCCTTTTGACCTGAGAGTTCCAGCCCTTTTCGTGTTAACAATGAATGCTCATGCAGCCTGCATGTATATATGTACAGCTGTTTGTAAGACAGAGCCAACATGTGTTTATTTTACAAATTAGAGACCAAAGCTGGATAAATCATGTATTCAGCTGCACATGCTGAATGTAACATGAGAATTACTCAACAAGTGAGAGCCAGTTTGTGTAGGGGTTAAGAGCAGCAGACTCTAATCTGGAGAACCAGGTTTGATTCCCCACTCCTCCACATGCAGCCAGCTGGGTGACCTTGGGTCAGTCAGAGCTCTCTCAGCCCCACCTACCTCACAGCATGCCCATTGTAGGGAGAGGAAGGGAAGGAGACGGTAAGCTGCTCTGAAACGCAGTTTGAAGGGCAGGGTAGAAATCCAACTCTTCTTCAGTGCTTGTATAGAGAAAAGTCAAGTGTACACTATACACAGATTGCATTTCTTCTATCTTGAGACTGGTAAGGTGGACAAGTCTCAAATGAGAAGGGAGACCAAATACACACAACCCTGCCACCGACACACCTGTCAGCTGCTGGCTGGCATGACTGGCAGTGACCACACTATTTTCTTTGTCTTCCTATTTGTTTTTATTATCTAAACTAATAAAATAAATTGGGCTGGGGGAAGGTTTCATTGAGTCAGTTGCCTGGGAATGAATGCACATCCCTGTGAAAAAAGGGCTACCCTGTATACATTGCTGCCATGTGAAGTTTCCGATTTTTGCAAATTTCTGTGCTGCCTGGCCTTGCTGTCTTACCTGTTCCCATACCACTTGCTTGTGGCTCTCTGCAAGTGTAAATTAGACATGTGTGCCTTCTTATCCTCTGGCACAGCCATATTAGGTACCCTGATGTTTGCTCTTTTCAGGGTATACTCGAGGATCTGGGTGTCCCCAGTGATGCCTGCCATTTTAACACAGTGAGTTCCCAATTGGGAACTCTTTTAAACTGCACCATGGGGGCTCAGTTCTGGTCAGGACCACCGTGGCACATGGAAATGAGGGCCTCTTTCCCCCAATGCTGTTTTTCCATCCCAAAATAATGCTGGGAAAGGGGGTGTACAGGCAAACACACCTGGAATCCCAAAGTATGCCTTATCATCTAGTTTGGCCCTTTGTGCCCCTGGGTCACATTGTCTTTCTTCTATCCATTTAGTCTTCCATGTCTTTGAAAACATAATTTTGCTGTACATCTATCAAATCTGGGAAGGTTTCATCTCACTGCCCTTGGGGTTATTCAAGCACGTATTCATACTATGACAGCTGGCAGAGCATGTTACAGCATATGCACTGCCCCCCCCCATTCCCCAGGTATTTTTGACATATACTTTTTTTAAAAAAAAAATCCCACATAGTTATATATCTGCAAGGAAATAATTCTGCAGATGACTCTGATAATATGGATTCCTGCCTTTCCCTTGAACTGGATCCAATTTTCTATTCTTCTGGGAAGGATGAAGTTGGAATTTAAGCTCATCATCATTTCAGAAACACCACGACCACAACAATAGAATATGGGACTCTTCTCTTCTTGATGCAGCACCCCTTGAATATGCAGCTGAAGATCTGAAACCAGCAGCAGTGGGGGGGAAGGCTTAATCAGGAAATGGAACAAGTTTAGGAGGTGGGAAAGGGCTGTCATATCCGGGGATTAAAGGGTAAAAACAGGTAGCTGCTTTTCATAAAATCCTGCAAATTACAGCTAATGACATGAACCACATGAAAAGTAACAAAAATGGGGATTGTGTATTATTGTAAGCAGCAAATCTCTGTATTTAGAATGAAAATGGGCTACTTCTGAATAAGTCCCCAGGAACTTGAGTTGATGGGCTACCATGATAGACTTTGGGTTTTTATGGGCTGAAGGGCAAAAGAATCAAGTGGGCTCATCTGGTTTTATTCCACCCTTAGACAAAAGATGTTAATGCCTTTGAGAATGCACAGTGTGCTTTTTGTTATTAACCACAGTCAAATCTTCTGAGTAGGGAAGGAGGAAAAATTGTTACTCCCAATTAGCACCACCCATTTCATATAGTTATCAAATCTACACCTAATTCTATGAAATCACATGTACCTGATGGTGTGGGTAGGAGATCTCAGACCATGTCTGTTCGCTACCAAGGATTAATGATAGGCTCTTCAACAGTCAAAAGCCTTAGCAATTGCCAAGCCATATCTATATAGCTAATAGTCAAGGCACCCCCTGCATGCAGATATCTAAATCCACACAGCGGGGTACCTAAGGGGCAAAGAGATTTTCCTGTACATTTGGGGCAGTTCCCAGATGTCCAGAAAAATCTGAAATCTATGAAAAAAAACTATACAGGGGATACTTAAATCCCCCAAAAGTAAAAGAGCGTTCCCTGCACATGCACAGAGAATGCTCTGAGAACTGACTCACCACCACTGGGGGCGGGGGGGGCGGAAAAAGGCTTGGTGGGCCAGTGGCTGTGAGCAGCTCAGACCTCCTCATCACCGCCAAGGGGAGGGGGGAGAAAGCTTGGCAGGCCAGTGCCCATGAGCCGTTCAGGCCTTGCTGCCCACACGGGAGGGGGATGGAGGGAGAACGCCTGGCGGGCCAGCAGCTGTGAGCCACTCAGGCCTCACTGTCGGGGGGAGGAGTAGGCTGGGCTCACCTGCTGCTGCTTCTCCTGCTTCTGTAGGCTGGGTTCTGTGGGGAATACTCCCCCCCCCCACATGAGTATTGCGGGTCCCACTTCTTTTCACTCGTAATGCCAGCAGTGCAACTTCAATTCATTCCTACCCCATCAAAATGAATGGGTACAGTTGAGGGATTGATCCCTATACTGAATGTTGCCTTCAGCTCTAAATTTCTGAGTGGAGAAAAAAGATTTGCAAACGCATAAATGTTTTCAATAGATAAAGTACCAGGAAGGTTGAACTTGATTAAATATCTCCTTTTCAGCCGAAATCAGTAATGATTTAATAGACAGCAGTGCAGTTGCATTCTCTGAATTAGGGATGCTTGAACATCTGCTGGTGCGGCTCATGTCCTGTTCGCTGGTTGCAAACCTAGATCTGATTGTTTCATGATTGGTTTAATAGTTCATTATTGTGTCCATGGGTGTTTGGCAGGCTGTTTCACTGTAATCTGACTAATGCAGTACTCTGCAATTGTTTTTCATGCATGTGTGTACTCACAGAGCCCAACAGAGTTCTCCTACCTCCCCCATCCTTGCTGTGTAACTGCTTCTCTCAGCAAGCAGTTGTTTAAATAGACAATGAGACCACTCACAAAGTAGTCATCAATAAATGCTGTGTTTCAATAAAATAAAGTCCTTCAGTGTTCATCCAGGAAGTCATTGGTGGTGGTGATGGTGTTGGTGGAAAGTGCCATCAAGTCACAGCCAACATATGACGACCCCGTAGGGTTTTCAAGGCAAGAGACCAACAGCAGTGGTTTACCATTGCCTGCCTCTGCATAGCAACCTTAGACTTCTTTGGTGATGTCCCATCCAAATACTAGCCAAGGCAAAGCCTGCTTAGCTTCCAAGAGCTGACCAGACAGGGCTAGTCTGGGCCATCAAGGTCAGGGGAAGTAGACCTTAGTGACACTAATAGATGCCATTCAGTGTGAACTGACATCATCTTTGCACATTTGCAGTTTTGGGAAAACCTGATGCCAACCAGTTTGTCAGGTTTGCAGTTGGGCAGAACAAATTAGAACAGACCAAATGATCAGTTCATATCTGATCACCGTCGTCAAACTTAGCAAATCTGAAAGCCAAATATACTTGTGGCAAAATCTGCAGCATCCCTACTCTGATTCCACCCAAACAACTGAGCCAGCAAGATGCAACCTGCCTTTGCAAAAAGGTGTAAAGGTTAGATGGTGGTATGGATGGGAGAAATTGGAATCCAATGAAAATATAATCTCACACAAAACCAAAAGTCTGAAGGTATCAAAAAAACACACTTCCTTTTCCCATTCCCCTTATTTATATATACTGACCAGCACTGCATTTTGTTAAAAATCCCATATATACGAAGAATTGGCATTTGGGGGGATTCCTTAAATGGAACATGCGCTGGGTGGTAGGTCATATCCTTTGTATGAGGAAGATTCCAGACTCAGTCCCTGGAATTTCCAGTTTTGAGATCCCAGGTTATGAGGTGCTGAGAAGGACCTTTCTCTGCCTGAGATCTCAAAGCACTGCTGTCAGTCTCAGGAGATGACAGAAAGCTAGATGGATCAGTGGTCTGACCCCAGTATAAGGCAGTTTCATATCTTCAGCTTATGAAATCACTATTTTCTAAGGGTGAACCAACATTTCACTGGGGTTTTGAAAAATATTTTCATATAGGAAGTTGCATTGTGACCCAGTACCTCAGTATGCTAAGAGCCAAACACAGGGGGAAATCAAGGATTAAAGTAAATGTCAAAGAATTCCTTATCAAAGCACATGCATTTCAAAGGATGGGGGAGGGGGAGAAAGGCATTGTTTTAATAGCAGATAGCTTCATCCCCACACTGTCGAGTGTTGTTCCATCCTGTCAGAATCAGTGAAGGCAGAGAACTCTTTGCTCATTGCTTTATTACAACCTGAGGAGGGAAAAAATCACATTGGAAATTAGCTATATCTAACACTTTCTATTGAAACAGACAAGCTGGTGAATTTCTATTTGTTGCCACAAAGCTGGCAGGCTGTAGTGAAAGCAGCCCAGTGTTCCACTTCCCTCATCCAGTGAATCCTCCAGCTTGTTTTGATTAAGGTATATATCGTGCCCATTACTTACTGTATTTCATTACAATGTTCTGCTCCAGTCCACATGCTCTGAATGGATAAGACACGCTTGAGGGTTCTTCCAAATTCAGGCAGTTTCTTTCCCTTCACAATTTCTCCAAGCACAGTCGCTGTTTTCCTTTCCTACACATTCATTTAAGAGGAACTGTTATGTTTTTTTTTTGGGGGGGGGCAGTTAAAGTATGGGCTTACTAATATTTTGAAGAATATGTTGCGCTTCAGGTCTGCTGGTCTCTCTGCAGCAGAACAGTGCTAGAAAGATCACTCCCTTTGGGTTACCACAGATTTCAGCTAAAGACAGGCATGCTAGGAAAAGTTAAAGGCAGTAGTGAAAAGAGGAAGGCCCAACATGAGATGGATCCACACAATAAAAGATGCCACGCCCTTCAGGTTGCAAGGCCTGAGCAAAGCTGTCAATGATGGGGCATTTTGGAGGTTGTTAATTCAAAGGGTTGCCATAAGTCAGAAGTGACTTGATGGCACATACCACAGAGGTTTCAGTTCTCTCGCATCTTTCTGTGGTGACTTTGTATAATTTTATGATCTATCATATTTTTATCCTAGTCTTCCATCAGCAAAGTATATGAGGTTGGATCCTAGAAGTACATTCTGTGTCCTCCTCTGGTGCCTCTGTGTGTCAGAAGAATGCACTGTCACCAGGGGACTCAATTGGTAGGATCCAACCTATGGTTCTTCCCTCTTCCATTCCTTTTTTTTATAACAGTCCAATGAGGCTGAACATCACTAGCTCCAAGGTCATCCAGTCAGCTAGATGGCAGTGTGAGTATTTGAACTTATATCTCCCCACTCTTAAACTAACAGCCAGGCATTTTTCCAACTTCACCAGGTTACGCAGCTGGCTCCCTACCTGTCTCGCCCTGACCGAGCCACAGTAATCCATGCAATGGTCATCTCCAGGCTGGAATACTGTAATCCGCTGTATGCGGGCTTGCTCTTGCGCCTGACCCGGAAGCACCAACTGGTCCAAAATGCAGCCATGCAGGTCCTTACTAGGACCCCTTGGACACCACACATCCAACCAGTGCTGCTGTATTGGCTTCCAATGGAGCACCAGTTCAGGTTCAAGGTTCTGGTTTTGATCTTTAGTGTTCAGGGACCTACATATCTTTGGGACTGCCTCTCCCAGTATGCCCCTGGAAGAACATTATGCTCAGGAAATAAGAACTGCCTGGTGGTCCCCAGCCCTAGAGAAGTCCAGCTGTCCTCAACTAGGGCCAAGGCTTTCTGAGCCCTGGCCCCTGCCTGGTGAAACGCTCTGCCAGAAGACATCCATACCCTTTAGGAGTTGTTACCTTTCCATAGGGCATGCAAGGCAGAGATGTTCCGCCGGGCCTTCAGTTGAGGACAGCAACAGGGCTTCCTTGGCACTCTTACACAATTCCCATCCCTTGTAATCCCCCCCGGTAGGCTAGGGAGTTGGAATTCTTTCCGCCATCTTTTATACTGTACGTATGGTGCTTTTGTTTATTGGCAATTGTTGGACTATTTTAAATTAGTTTAAATTGAGATTTGTATATTATTTTGTTGTAAGCCACCCAGAGCCTGTTTCCAGGGAAGGGTGGCCTAGTAAATCCAATTTAATAAATAATAAATAGCTGAGGCACCTTGATATCGTAGATACATGAGATAATTAGTGGTGCCATGGGTTTCATGGCAACCATATTCAGCAGCCAAATATTCTGTGTCTACTATGTTTGGCTGTCCCAAACAAACAATCTGAGTCGAACCAATTGAGCCAATCACTTAATCTGTTCAGATCCCAACAAACAACTTAAATAGCTGCTGAACAGAAACTGCTTCCCAGACTTCTTGCTGCATCCCCACCTTGCAGGGACCTTGTGATAACTTTGGAAGTAGAGATCAACAGATAACTCAGTTGGTATCTGCTGAAGTTCTTCATCTGTTCTGTATCCCACCATCAAAGCTACTCTATTCCAGCTACTATGGAACAGAGAGGAAAGCCTGGGGTGGGGAGAACAAGGGCAGTTGGCTTATTTTCCCCTTCACCCCCAAATTGTCATCTTTGGTTGCAGAGAACAGGAGCAGACCAGGCTTGTTCCCTGCAGCCCTAACAGTTTCAGGGAGTGTTGGAGGAGAAGAAGCAGAATGTCCATCCTGGCCAAGGAGTTATCATGAGCTGCAAACAATAGGAGCAGGTCACTCTTGTCCTCTGCAGCCCATGGATGAGGTGAAGATGAAAGAAGGTTGTTTTTTCCCCTCTCCACCTGAAACTGATAAAATTACTACATAGTATAGGAATGATTTGCTCCCGTTCTCTGCAGCTGGTTCCCAGTTTGGGAGCAGGTGGTTCCTACTATCTGTGGCCATTTGGTTGCAGCTCAAGTTGATAATTCAGGGTGGGGAGATGAGAAGGGGAATCTGCCAGGTTTCTGGCCCCCTCCCCTCAAATGACTGTTATCTCAGCAAAGCTGGGATGAGCTAACTTTCCAGGTTGAGATCAGAAGAATCTGACTTCCAGCTGATCTTGTCAGCTTATAGTTGGCCCCTGATTCCCCCCCCCGAGAATGTTGTTGTCCCAGGGGGGACTGGAAACTGACTCCCAGCTGGCCTCTTATCAGCTGGTAGTTGGCTTCCAATGGCTGACAGTAGCCTGTTCCCACAAATAGATGCAGACAGACTGCAAACAGCCTGTCAGTTAACTGGTTGCCTGATCACCATTGGCGAGCAGAATGTGAGCCAACTCAGCAGGTATTTGAGCATCTAGAGATAATAGGTAACTAGAACTTATATAGTTTATTCACTGTGATATATATCCTCTAATCTTCTTCAGAAAATTTCTACCTTATAATTTAGGTGAGAGACCCAATTGTTAATTTATACTGGCCAATGGACACCTATTATAATTTGTGTTGTACTCCAGGTGATTATAAGCAAATGATTTATTTAGATTTAGGTGGGTTTAGTCTGTAGCAACAGAAGAAAGTTTGAGTCCAATGGCACTTTTAAGACCAACAAAGTTTTATTGAAAGTATAAGTTTTCATGTGCAAGCACACTTCCTCAGATACAATGAAACACAGTTTCCTCAACCATTACAGATGGGGGGGTAGTTGTCAGGAAGGGCCAATTAGAATCAAGACAGAAATGGGGGGGATTGATTTTTAGATTTTAAATATTTAGATTTACAGTCCCTCTCAGGTGACTGTAACTCTAGGAGATCAGCCTGGATTTAAATAACTATTGTTAGCATTATGCCTCAAGGGTTAGTTCTTTGTACAGAGCTGATTCAAACACTGGAAAATTGAATGCTACAGCTCCTCCCAAGATTGTACATTTTTCAGAAATCTGGTAGAGGGATGGATATTTGAATCTTTGCATTTCAGTTAAAAATTGCCTGCATATAGAAAGGTAACACATCAGTGAGAAATGTTCTAGTCTGCTTTTTCTACAACGTGATATCTTTCCATCTGTGGGGAACTTTTATAACAGAGAAGCATTCAGATGTAACATCCCCTGCCCCCTGCAATCTGAAATCTGAAGACTTGTCACTTGTCATAATGTGCACATAGCCTCTGGCCGTTTGATTTGAACACAGATGCCTACATGGCTCAGCGATTCAGGTTGTGCCAGCACCAGGATTATATGGATACATTGTTTATTCTTTTTGTGGAAATTCCAATTTTGCCTTCAGGTTCATGAGCAAAGGACCATGAACAGGAGCAATGAACACATCAGTATGAAAGAAAGTTGCAATTGTGAAGCAGTGGCAATAAAGGAAATTAGTGTCTTATGAGAAACTAATAGTCTTTCCTATTAAAACCCCACCATATAACATCTTATTCTGTAATAGAAGGAAGACTAAAGTGATGAGTTCTCTGCTCCTCTTAATTAACATTCTATCCCATTAGATTTGCTTCACTGTTAAGTTTCATTTTGTTGGGAGTTATTATGCTACTGTGTATTAATAATCACACAGGAAGTTCCAAATGTAGGGGGTATTAGCAGCCCAAAATCCATCCTACAGCCACTTTCCAAATAATAAATGTTGAGATTGCTGGCTACAGTAAAATGGGGAAAGACAAGTTTAAGTGTTCGCATAACTGCTAAACCTAAAATCACACAGCCAAACTCAGTGAACATTTCTCAGGCTTGTATCCATATGTCGAAGTGCCAGCTTCTAAGTTTTAAGCACTGCTACTGGAATTATCCATGTATTTTTTCCTAAATGCTAAAAGACATCTGTTCACACATCTGGCAATATTTTCTTCGCCTCCATAGAACTATTGTGTTGTTGTTTTTTTGTTTATCAAATAGATCAATCGGCATTCTATGCAAGCATCAAAGGTGGTACACAATTTCCCAATTCTAAAAAACAACCAGCTAAACTTAGAATAAAACAATATGGCAAAGAACCAATAAAGCAATTCAAAATGCATTGGAAAACAAAATTAATCAGCAGAAACCACTCCAGCAGTTTAATTTTGAAAATATCAAAAGGTTTATTGGAATGATGGACAACTCTGGGCAATTGGTCCCAAACTTGTGGTGTTCCCACAGAGGCTCAGTGTAAGGCCACCCCGGTTTTCTACTACAGGCTTATAACTTACTTGTCATTTACTTGTCTTTTACTCGACCTTCTAGAAATGCATTCCGGGATTTCCTATGAAAGTTCAAGGCCAATATACCTTCATGGCTAATCCCTGAATAAGCACTACCACATGAAACCTGGAAGTATACCAGACTTACTCTGAAACACTGAAGCTCAGCAACACGAATTGGTGTGGGGAGAAACTTGCATAGCCAAAGCATTGCAACAGAGAATGTCTTGTTTCCAGTGGCCATTATGGTGATAGTAGGAGCTGCTATTCTCATTAGCTGTGCCTTTGTTGTAGATATTATCCACCTTACAGTATGAGAAAATGCCAGCTGCTTCCTCTCTAAATGATCATATTTGAGCAATACATCTCATTCTCAACATGTCCCCATCTGTGGCTACTTAAATCCAGAGACTGGGGCTATGGACAGACAAGATAGATATTTCTATAAACTGAGAAGAGCCTCAGATTTGCAAAATAAAGCACAACAAAACACTGAAATCTTTAAAAAAAACCACCCTACCAATGATAGAAGCCTTTGTTAGGCGAGATGGTATATAAACCAATGGTGCGTCCTCATTTGGAGTACTGTGTACAGTTCTGGTCACCACACCTCAAAAAGGATATTATAGCATTGGAAAAAGTGCAGAAAAGGGCAACTAGAATGATAAAAGGGTTGGGACACTTTCCCTATGAAGAAAGGTTAAAACACTTGGTGCTCTTTAGCTTGGAGAAATGATGGCTGAAGGGTGACATGATTAAGATTTATAAGACTATGCATGGGATTGAGCAAACAGGGAAAGAAGTCCTTTTCTCTCTTCCTCACAATACAAGAACTTGTGGGCACTCAATGAAATTGCTGAGCAGTCGGGTTAGAACAAATAAAAGGAAGTACTTCTTCACCCAAAGAATGATTAACACATGGAATTCACTGCCACAGGAAGTTGTGGCGGCTACAAATATGGACGGCTTCAAGAGGGAATTAGATAAACATATGGAGCAGAGGTCCATCAGTGTATAGATTGGAACTCTCAGTCTGGGGCAAGTGATGCTCTGTATTCTTGGTGCTTGGGCAGGGTGGCAACAGTGGGAGTGCTTCTAGTGTCCTGGCCCCACTGCTGGACCTCCTGATGTCACCTGGTATTTTTGGTCACTGTGTGACAGTGTTGGACTGGATGGGCCATTGGCCTGATCCAACATTGGCTTCCCTTATGTTCTTATGAAGCAGTAGTTTTAAGGCATGAATGCCTTCAGTGGAAGCTTCTAGGCAATCACTACACTATTGCCAGCCTTGAAGACTTATTTTCTATTAGTAAAAGCTAGGAGAAAGGGCCCTTTGCAGGGCTATTTTCACCTTTGAAAGAGTATTCGTTGGGGCCAGGCTCACCAGCAACCAAGACTGAAGATGCCACAAGACTTCTGTGACTTACCCAAGCCCAGCTGCTTGCTGCTATTCAACAGCAATCACTCCACAGAAGTACTATTTAGAGTTTCAGATTGGGATCTTGAAGATCCAGGTTCAAATCCCCACTGTGCTGTGGAAGTAGGGTTGCCAGGCCTCACCATTCCCGCGGTGGGGGGCTTCTGGCTCCTCTTCAGGACTTTTCTGCCCTGTGCACAGAGTGTGCATGGCTTGATGACATCACTGATAGTGACGTCATCACGCTAAGGCTATCACATGGTTGCCATGCAATGGCCACAGCATCATGACATCACTACTGCTTTTCAGGGGTGGGGTGGATTGGGGCCCCCAGAATCGGGGGATCCACTGCCCAGACCAGGGGGATAGCAACCGTATGCAGAAGATCACTGGGTGATTCAAGGCACACACTTTCAGCTTAACCTACATCACAGAGCTGTTCTGAGGATAAATGGAAAAGAGAATTATGTAAGCTGCTTTGGTCCCTACTGGAGAGAAAGCTGGGATATATATGGAAGAAAGAAATATAGCTGAAGATGGCAGGGCCAATTAAAGGTAGGTAGGTTGATTCGTTAGGTGGAAGGGTGAAAAAGAAACTGGGAAAGCTGGGGGGGGTGTCAAGAGGAGAGAAAGATGAAATAGGGGCAGGGGTTACAGAGGAGAGTGAGATGGCCCCCAAAAGTCCTTGAAGGTTCCCCACCATGCAGCTGGGCCAGACTTTCCTGGGTACAGTCTGCCAGGGGGAAGGGAATTGAGAGGGTTTGGAGTTAGATAAAGGTATGTCGATTAGTGCATGAGAAGCAGAGAAAGAGGCAGGAAAAGGGCTGCCAGGAAGAGAAAGTAAATAGTGGGGAAGAGGATACAGAGGAAAATGAGATCCTCTTGTCCTTGCAAATCCTCCACTTGTCAGTTTCTAAATTGCAGTTGGGTTTATCTCCAAGAAGTTACCTGATCCCCTTTCCACAAACAAACAAGCAACCCAGCTTTCTTTGTCCCAGTAATTTTGTTCTTTCTCAAGTGAGTGTGCAGGAATCAAGTCCTCATTTTGCTTTACTAATTTTTTAACAAACCAAACATTACATATTGTCCTCCATAAAAGCCACCTGAATCCTCCAGTTCCCTTTGCAACAGTGCACCTTTCAGAGAACACCCTTCCTGTGTCACTCTCTTATAAATGATAAGGAGCAAAATGAAAGTTTCTGCAATGAAGAGCGCCCTGGCAGCAATACTGAGAACTTGGTTATTTTATATATCAGGCAGCTCTGTTGTGTTCTTATTGTAGTTACAAGGATTTGCCTGCCCAGAGAACTGAGTTCAAAGCACAGATTGATAACCACTGCAATTTAGTCTCCAGTTACTTTTGTCTAAGGTCTCAGGGGAGCCCTAGTGCATCTAAACATTAGTACAATCAAATGGAAAGAACAGCTCAGGGTCTTGGATCGATGCAAGCCAAACTACTCATAAGACCTCATGCCAAAACCTAGACCTGTGGGGGTTAGAAGTCTAGCTTTACCATGTTTAAAAGGAAACAGGTTTCCTTTGCTTCTGTGTTGTTGACCTTTCTCTTTTAAATTAACTTTTTTTTTTTAGTTCTTTCCTTTCTCTTGCTTACTGTTCTCTTTGATGAGAGCCTGTGTTAAGCTGTAGTTTGGGCCATAAAATCGATCAGGAAAACAACCCGGTTCGCTAAGACTTGAGTTGCAATGTGCCCATTTTGAACATTACAGTAGCATTGTAGGTGCTGTGTGGGGAAAAAAACCACTTGTTAGAAGCAGTTCCCAAAAGGCTTGGATCAATTTAAGTTTTGCCAGTGACCCCATCCCCTGCAACTCCTCTGCAAAGAGACATTTCTTATTTTATACAACTGGCTTCCCAAGGCAACTTGAAGGGGATCATATGGGCAGTCTAATAACACAATTGGCACCATTGCAACAGCTTGAAAAAGCAGTCCCAGAACTACACAAATTGTGGTACGCAAGTCATTAACAAAACAAATACCACAAAGTTTGGGGCCAGGAACCATAAAATAAAATACTTAAACCATAAAATAAAATACTTTAATCTTCAAAGCATTCCCGTGCATCTCTAGGTAAAGACTTAGTCCTCCATTGCCCGAGACATAACAGAGCACCTTCCTCGTATCCTGAGAATTTATAATCACCCCATTGAGAGTCCATCCTCCTCTGGGGTAAGTTTTGAACTTCTTGTCTCAAGAGGCAGAAATTACTATCTAGCCTTTTGGCTTTCCAAGTCTCTGTAGGTGTAACAGTCAAGCTGTGAGATGGGTCCAGGTAATCAGCAGTAGAACAAATTTAGAGTCCAGTAGCACCTTTAAGACCAACAAAGGTTTGGCCAGATCCATTTGCATGTGTCAGCACTGAAGTACTCTGTGCTTGGGCCTTGATGATTCATCCCCTTTCCTTTTTCCAGGTTCAAGTTTTCAGCCCAGTTCCAACTCATAGACTGTATGGAGTCTCAAGGGTTGAATTACTGGAGCGAATTCGAAGGTGGAGGGCATTTCTCCGAGGCAGGGCAAACATACAATAGATAGGATTTCAGGGTCTGATTAGCCAACCAGTAGCAATGCCAGATCCTGACTGCCATCCTATTCAGCAGTCAGCTTTGAAGAAAGTTCCAGCTAAACATGGTTATGACTGGGGTAATAATTATTGGACAGTAGTTCTTTCTTGTTAAGAGGATCACCTGTGCTTTATCAATTTCCTCTGACAGTGCTGGGGGGGGAGGCTGTGTTTTTAACATCCTTCCATCTGTACACAACTTCAAGCCTCAATATATTTTTCCCCAGTCATCTTTAATATGAATTGCTGCTCCGTCTGAAGTAAGACTGCAGCAGTTTGTGTAGAAGGCTTAAAGCAAATGACTAGATAAGAGAGCATTTTTAAAAAAAAAAAATCTCACCTTTTGTATCTCAGCTAACCTATTTACAAGGACATGTAACTTGAAATCTCCTAATCTGTGCCTCTTAGCAAACTTTACAATAGGATGAGCTAGCTGAGGAAGTTTTCTGATGTGGCGCTCTGTCCTACCTCTAGAGGAATGTACTTCAAATGATCCGAAAAGTAACTGTCTGGTAATGAAAGGAAGTCAATATACAGCATATAAAGAAAGGCAGCTAGGGTAAGACATCTCTGGGCTGTGCAATAAGAAAACATCTCTAAAATGTTTCCAAACTAGATGTTATATTTTATGGCACTCATGGCCCAGCCCAACAAAGTGACATTTATATCAGATCCAGCCCTCATAACAGTTAGGGTTACCAGCCCCCAGGTCCCAGTGAGGGTTCCTCCGCTTTGGGGGGATTTGATCCACCCCCAAACAGGAACATTGTCACACAACATTCCTAACATCATGACATCACTTTCAGGTGACATCATTGCATTGGGGACATTGGGGGTGATGCTCTGGTTTTAGGGCAAACTCTATGGTTTTGAAACAAAAAAACCCATAGAGTTTTGCCCCCAAACCAGAACATCACATGCAACGTGCCATTCACCCTTGGAAGGTCCCCCAAATTCCCCTGCTGCAACTGCAAGGGGATCTGGCAACCCTAGTAACAAATGAGTTTGACACTCTGGCATAGTGATAAGAGAGGCAGATTAGGATTTAACAGACCCCAGTTCAAATCCCTATTCAACCATGAAGCTCACCACATGATCTTGGGCTAGGCATTTTCTGTTAAGCTAACTTACCTCACCTGGTTATCATAAGGGCAAAATGGAGAAAGTAAGAACTCTGAACCCTGAGCTCCTTGGAGGATGGGTGGGATAAAAATATATGAGATCCAAATGCATATAGCAACAGAGCATTCTATCGTAGATTAAAGAAAACTGAAGAAAAACACCCTACCTGGCCTACAGTTTCTACTATTCCATTTGAAGTTTATACATATTGTTAATATTTAACAGACTGTGTCATATGAATGTCATTACTCTCTAGGTAATGAAAGGCAACCAACGTGAGTAGGAAGTCACTGGAATTGTCTGATCCTAAATTTTTGCAGAACAACTAGGACGGTGCACAACAATCAGTGGGCAAATTTCTAGCATCAAAATGTTGGTTATCTAGTATATATTTCATAATAAGTCTTTCTAAATCTCTTAGAGTTTGACCTTGCATAAGAGGCATGCTCATTTATGCTTTCGTTCTAACTTTCTAACTATTACAAGCCATACGTTCACTGTTTGTAGGTGTTGCTCTCCTATGTCACACAGTGGAGAGTGTAGGGCAGCAGCCATGGCAGCACAAAGGTCTATTGTCTGGAGGTCAGGCCAGGTAAAAGTGGAGGAAATTTGTAGATTAATTGTAAGATTGATCAGGAGCATTGAGTGAAAACAGCAAGATTCTAGTAGATTGACAGAACCATGGAATTGCAGATAAATGAACTCTAACCAACTTTACTGCCTGACGATCTAGTGGCAAAGGTTATGGAGTTTTACAACAGGTGGAATGCAAACTCTGATTTCTGGTTGAAAGCTGAGTCAAGGCACAATTAAAAGCCCATTTGTGAAATTTCATGAAACTGGATTAGACCAAAAGCTAAGAAATTTGGTAGGGATTAGCAATCAGGGACTCTGCATTAGAAACAGCCCCTTGAGACTCAACAAAGCCCAACATTTCTCAATATTTCTGTACTTATGTATTCTACAAATGTGCCCCAAAGGGCATCCCAAATGGGCTTGGTTCCACTAGTAACACTGAGATTATACTGTCCCTGAAGCTAACCCATCCAGATATCTTTGCCTCGGTTAAGTCTCTCCCATACCCAACCCATTCTCTAAAAGTAAGCAGTATTGAGTTCCAGTGCACACCTCCAGTAGTGGCAGAGGCCATTCTTGCCATATATGTCTTCCAAATGGCCAATGTGGACTCACACTTGATGCCCTTTCATGGAGGTGGAGCAATTCTCATCCACTCCGATTCAATCTCAACCAGCCTGGGACACTTTTTTCAGTAAGATGTCTAAGAATATATTGGGGGAGGGCTTAATGTATATTTCTGTATTTATTCTGTTCTGTGAATCTTAAATTCATGCTTTCCCTTGGTTTCTCAATGGAGTCTGAAAGTACAGCTGATCCATGCTTTGAAAAGTCTCCAGTAACCAAAGCATCTTGCATTCTTTATTATGGTTCTATGCGCAAGGCTGCTGCCATCCATTGGCTCCTAACGTTAGCAAAGTCCAATGGCTTATTAAGATCTTGCTGATTCATAGCCCCTCTTTATAACATGCAGAAGAATCACCCCTGCTGTTTTTATTCTGTGACATTTCTTTAGTATTCTGTACTAAACTTTTATTGCTTGACAAATTGTTCATTCATTTACTAGAACTGGTTACACCCTACAAACATTTAGTACTTTATGCAGTCCCAGCAAAAAATAGTTCTCACCTGCACATTAGCAAGTTAATGCCGAAGTGCTCCCATATTTGAGGGGATGGCTACTCCTTATTGTGAAGGAAGACTTGGGAATACACATGAGAAATCTGCTTATGTTACGAAGGCTAAATCCTGTGAATGCAAACAAAGGAGTAATCCTCATTGAACCCTATGGGATTTACTTCCCAGGAAAAAAAATGCATAGGATCAGGCTGTACATGATATACAGAGTTATAAAAGCCCTTTTTAAAATGATTAATGACTGTGCAAACTATTGCCAGGAGACTTAGCCATCTCACTATTATTGGTTATTACTGAAGACTGGATAACTGAGGGTTGTGTTTCATGGACTTGATTCCCAGCTATAGTGTTATGAAGAGTTGCCAATGGATCTCCCAGTGCCTTCTCCAGTTTACATCCTACCTGTTTGCCCTTATGATCTCCCCTATAGCTTGCACTATGCCCTGTGGAATGTGCTTTGCCCCTACTGGAGAGTCATGGAATGATATACCAACTACCCTGTTCCTTGAATTGCCTCCTCTGCTAACCACCCTTCTCCTTCTCCCATCCTCCAATCCTAGCTTGCTGTTCTGTTTCTTCTACTTTCCCTAAATGCAACTTACTTTAAGCATGCATTATTATTATGATTATTATGATTATTATTATTATTATTAACATCCTACAGTTTTTAAAAAAAGCTATTTTATAACCCATTTGTCAATCTCAGCCAATTTCTTATATCTTTTCCTATGTCTATTTATGACGTACATCCAGACTGCACGTTCCCCCCACCCATATTTATTTTTTCTTAAAAGTAATGAGAATTCGCTTTTTTTAAATTTTAAAAAAAGCAAGTGCAAGAGGGAGGGGTAGGTTTTAGTGGCGTTTTTTTCCTGCCGAACATTTCCATTAAATATGGGACTTAACTCCATAAGGAAAAAGAGAGAGGGAGAGAGAGAGGGAGATAACTATTTCCAAATGATAAAAGTGTCCCCGGACTGCTTTGTCTGTTCCTCCTTTTCGGTGTGTGCATCTGGTTTGTTCATCTTTGAAAGTGTGTGGAATACTTTTTTTATTTACAAACAAACAAAAAATATTTAAACCCAAACAATTGTTCTCTTCTCCCTTCTTGCTGGGAATAAAGTGTGGGGTTTTTTTTCTTTTTCTTTTTTAAGTATGCCTCTTTTTATGTCATTTCTTTTCGATCATTGGATTACTATTTTAGATTTGGTTTCTTCCAATCTAACAACATAAACATTATTGAATTGTTTTCTGAATTTCCCCCCTCTATCTCCCTCTTTAAATAAGGGAGTACCTCAACTGCAGAATCCTACAAATTTACTTTTTTTTAAAAAAAATGGCAGTCCTTAAAATTAAAAAAAAAAAGATTACATTTGAGCTGGAGGGGGGATCTCCTACAAAATGCCCCATGCTCTAACAATCCTGGCTGTCTATACTGGAGAGTCTCAAAGTGGAAAAAGGCCCTGCTATTCATAATTTTAAAAGAAACAAAAAAGATGCTGGCCACGGCCTTGGTGGTGAAAGGAAGCTGACTGGAGCTGCAGTTGAAGTTGCTCTGATTCCAATGCATAAAATCTAGTTTCTTTGTTTTTTTTTAATCTCTGATTATTATTATTATTATTATTATTATTAGTTTGTATATTTTACTGCTTTTTTAAGTAAGGGGAAACTGAACTGTTCTTATCATTTGAGAACGTTAATTAGACTGTTAATTATTCTTATATTTCTTAGTAATTTTTTTGTAACTTGCATGTTGAAGAAGTTGCAGCTTAGGGTTTGTGAGATTGTCAATGTTAGAGTTCTGTTCTTTCTTTTTGTTGATGGGCATGAATATGCTCATTTGTTTTTGTATATTGCCCATCCCTTCCTTACAGCCAGAAGCTCTAATGCTGCTAGATCACTCCGTTCCGCACTTACATGGACATGGCAACTGACTTACACATTTACTCCCATCATCCTCATCTGTGTAGTACACTCATAGACCGGACACCCCCACCTCATCCACCCAAGACATCTTTTCTTCCCATAAGCCCCCCTTCACTCGTCTACCTACCCACCCTTTCTTTAGCATCGTTTAAAGTTTTATGTGCAGTCATCCATTCCTTAAAACACACACACTCCAAATTCTAGGGGGAAAAAAACGAAAATGTTTTAAAAAATATATATATCCAATTGATTTTTTTTAAAAAAAAAAAAAAAGGAAAAGCATTGATTCTCAAACACCATTAAAGGTGAGATCTGCTGAGCACTGCTTGTGTGTAAATTCCAGTCCTTCATGTGGAGTTGCATTGGAGCAGTGGTTGGGGATTTGCGCCACAGGTAGAGATGTAAGCAAACACAAATTCTATAAAGCGTACTGTTAATTTTTTTTAAAAAAAAAAAAGCTATACAAGAGCTATTGTGAAGAAAATCATAATTCTGAATTTACAAGAACAAAAACACAGTAGGGAAAAAAGTTCTAATTTGTTCTAGTGCAGGATTATTATTATTATTATTTTCTTTTCATGTTATGTGGTATGGATGTATGTGTTGTTGCCTCCCTGTATCACCCTTTGTCGTAAATAATTATATTTAAAACAATGAAAATAATACACATTTTGATAAAAAAAGGTTTTTTTAAAAAAAGAGGAAAAAAACCAAAAACAACAGCAGCAAAATAAAAAGCAAAGTTTCTCGAATGTGGCAATTCTGCTTGTCCAAGAACATTCTTACACAACTTTCTTTTGTAAATTTTTCTTTCATGCCAAAAAACATGCGGGCAATTTGTTGATGTAAGTTGACGATATAAAATCAATGTGGTATGCTTTCTTCTGACTATTTGTATATGTACGTTTAAACAAATCAATTATGCTTTTGGGTTTTGTCTTTTCTTGTCTGATTTATTTTTTCCCAGTTACCTTGGGTTTGATCTTTTTCTTTTAAAAGTGAATGACTTCTTGTTGTTGCTATTACTTTTAGTTAAAGGCTTTAATCTTTGCTGTGAATTTTATTATTTTTTAAGTGTACAGTTATATTTACATTTTTAATTAAGTACTCCTTGGTTTATTTATGGTGGTTGTTGTTTTCTTTTTCTTTTTTTGCAATATGTTTGTTTTAATATTGCCTTTTCTGATCAGTGCATTGGTACCTATTGCTAATAATGACATGACTGTACTCTTCATAGAACCAATAATAGTTTTTCCATCTACCACTAATCCCTCTCAAGGAGAGTCCTCTCTTTTGAAGCTATAGCCATCCCTAATGTGGTGGGAAGTCTAAGAATGAACCAAGGGAATGATTCCAATGTACTGTGCACCTATACTGGACAAAAGAATTATCTTTACTCAGCAAGTCCAAATTTCATTCCTGCAAAACGATCTCCACAATTTTCTAAATTTCATTATTGACCATTATCTCCTTGTATTTTGGTCCAGAAGATACTCTCAAGTGCACCATCCTCAGATACGATTTTGCCAATTAATCCAACAACATGACACTAAAAGTCTGAAAAATATTTTTTCCAACAGCAGTTTTCCTTGTCCAAGCTCCAGTTTTTTCGTTCCTGCATGAATTCCTGTAAGGGGGGAGTGTTAATTTCCTTCTGCCAGAACAGTTGGAAATTTTAAAGGGTTGGAACTATAGCACAAAGAGAGGAAAACTGACTGGGAGAATGAATGCTAATTGACTAGAAAAATAACTCACATGATAGTAGGAACTATAATTACCACATGTAGATAAAGTACTTCTTTCTTTTAAAAAGTACTGATGATGACATATAGTAAAAATAATTGTATTTAGTAAAGAGGAACATATCAAATACCTCCCACATGTAGACCTCAGGCTGGTGTAATTTAGCTGTTGCACAAGGCTGACAAATCCAACCCGAGCTATTAGATGTGGCAGTGATGGGATACCTATAAACAATATTTTCTCCTTCCACTTCTTTCTGTCTACATATAAGATAAATCTGGATGTGGTTATGTTTTGCACAGTATGACTTCTCCATCCTCTCAACCTTAATGAGGCTTAATGTAACCCCTACGAAGGTAGCCAGGATCATATCCACACGTGGCCATATCTCATGATCTTCAGAAGCTTCAAGCCCTGAACACCTCAAGCATGTGACTGCTCAATAGTTTTGGTCCAGTGAACAGCAATACACATCTAAACATAACCACAGGGCGAAGGGAAAACAATAAGGCCAGGGTATGGAACAGCATATTTTGCAGCTTATCTCTCTGTCCAGTGTCCCAGCTGTACTTCTAGAATTTGAAGCTGGGAGAAACCCCTGTCTATGAATACTGAAGGAGAATGGTGGATCAGAATGGTACAACGGCTCCACATTTCATAGTGATAAGAATGTGCCAACCATCTAACTACATTCAGCATGCAGCCCTAACTCCCTCTAAGGTTTCACTTTGACCGATTTCCCACAAGTGCTGCTCTGTGCTTGCTCTTCCCTTTGTCTTGATGGTACGTGTCAATTTCACACTAAGTGCTGCTGTATTTTTCCCTGAAATTGACACGTACCAGGGGGCAAAAGGGAAGAGCGAAGCTTGGAGCAGCGCTTGTGGGAAATCGGCCTTTGTCTAGTCAAATATGGAAAACATTATAATCAGATAAATGTAATCTTCTGCAACAAAGTGTTCCTTTATTAAACTTGGGATCAGTTATATTCATTAAAATTCAAGCAAAAGTTTCAAAACCTGTTGAGAAATGGACAAATTGCCAGTGTTTTAGCATTAAAATTGCACTACATTAGACTATACATATATATTCCCAACCGTAAGTGATTATGTGTTTGCTTAATTAGCTAAGACATCCCATGTAGGCATGCGTACTTGACACATTGCTTCTATCTAATGTATAATGCCATTATTCATTGTAAAATCATATATTTATTTATTTATTATTTATTTGAATTTTTACCCCACCCTCACATTCCCAAACACCAGATAGCCTATGATTAACCTTACAGGTAAATATGTATTCATGATTCCTACATAGTAAATTATGAAGAAGCACAGTCCTGGTAGGTTCGTCCCCAATGTGGATATTGTAGCTAGTAAGAACAGTTATTCCTGCTCCACGTTTCATCTGATTTGCTTTCTATCAGGAAAAAAAGTTACTGGAAGATGACATGCCAACTACTATCTGGGAGTCTAAGCAGTGGAGAAGGTCTTCCTTTGGATTTACCTCCGACTCTGCACCCTGCAGTTCCTGCCAGTAAAGAAATCTGAAATGTGGAATTTCTGTGGATATCCAAGTCTATAGAGCAGAACAACAGCAAAATCCACTAAAATCAAAGATGTTTCATACATCTTAAGGCTCCAGAAATACAAAACTCCCTGAGCAATGATATCTTGGTTACAGATTTAGAGTAAAAATATGAAGCCTGACGTGGGCTAAATAACCAATATCCTTTGCTCTAGGATTCCATACTTTGGAACATCACCTTTCAATACTTTCAAGATGGATGAGATCTTGTTGAGTGTATGTGGTAGCAAGTACCTTTTTGGAAAGTAGCCAAAGGATCCAATATCTATAAGTCAGTAGGGAAGGTTGTCCACGATGGAAGAAAGATCCCTTCCTTGTGGTATCACCTGTCAGTTTCAATTAAATGAGCTAGGAAACAGGCAAGAGAATATTAAAAATGCTCCACTGCAAAGGCAGCTTCATATTAGCATCAGGTTTCCCACAGCTCAAGGTCTGTGGCTGAAAGATTTTTGCTTTGTTGCCCGTAACAGACTGACAAGGAAAGAAACCTCTGGAGGATTTTAAAAATTCAATCTCCTTTTCTTCAAGGGAGAGGGGAATATGAATACAGACTTGAACTTGGGGTGGGGTTCTTTGTAGTTCTTTTCCAAAGCAGAATATTTTCTCACCAAAGCCCCCCTGATTTGGAGTACATGGGAATAAACATAAAATGCCAATCAGAATTTTTAGACATTGAAATACAAATAACTGAGACGAAGGTATACTGTGCTGGGACTTCTGGCCGGTATTTAAAGTCTTTCTACCACATCTGGAAAAGGCAGAGAGAATGTTGTGCATCCCTTTATATTCATCTTGAGACTTCGAAGGAGGATCTTTCAGGATTCTTTTTGTAGATGATCTCCCCACCCCATCCTCTCTGCATCTTTTTCATGACTGGCAAACCAGTAAAACCTTCTTGGCCATAAAAAACAAGCATTTGAGAGGATGCAGCTTCTCATGATTTGCCCACAACATCCTCACAGTTCAGAAAGGCTCTTATTAAATTTTCAACACTCCATCTATTCCAGTGCCAGAGGGCCCTTACTGAAGATCGGCCCCAGAGGTATGAATTATATATCTATAAATACACTCATAAAGCAAAATACAGGGCAGCATTCAAGGCTAAAGAACACCTATTATGTCTCCCGCGATCGTGCTAATTTAAAGGAAAGCAGAACCCTATCAAACAAGTATATGTCCCAGATTTTCAAATACTGACTGTAAAGAATATGGAGTGCTTATGCCAAGATGAAGGGTGGAAAAAAGAAACCCCACAGCAGACCTTGGGCATTTTTCTTTTCATGGACTATCGTTTTCCACCAGGCAGACCTCAATCCTCTCCAAACTGATTGTTCATTATATCTGTTGCATTTTTTATCTGGTCAAATAGAAGCTGATTCGGCATCACTAATGCAGCAGAAGAAGCCATTTTAACTGCTCCTTTCTATTTCATCCTGAAGCACTCTGTTGTCAGCACAAATCATTTCAATAAATGTGTGACCTTCTGCTGGGAGTACAAACCACACAAGGAAATGGAATGGGTTAGATTTAAGACTATAGTTAGAAAAAAACCTGGAAAGACTTTTTTGTCTTCTGAAGGATATTAAAACATATTCTGAATTCTCAGCTCATTCTCTTCACACACACACACACACCCTCTTTCCTTAACTCCTTCTTTGAACACTCATGTATACACACTTTTATCTCCATTTGCCTAAAGAGGAATTAATTAAATAGATATGAGTGGCTTTCATCCAAAATGCTCTGGGATCAAAGATATGGCCATGCAAATCCTGGCTGTCTGACCACCAGGGCTATTTTTCCACAGGAACACACAGGAATGGAGTTCCAGCTGGATTCAGAGTTGACCACGCCCACTACAGCCAAAACCTCTGTGAGCGTGGCTACAGAGGGAAGACCTGGAGAGTGACCCCCCTGGCCACTCTGATGCAGGGGGGCCAGGGGGGCCCTGGAAGGATCAGGGAGGCATTTAAATGCCTTCCCCTGCCTTCCCCAGCCTGTCCAAGGGCTGGCTTGGCTCCCCATAGCCACGGGGTGCCCAGGCAAGCAAAGGGAAGGAAGTTTAAACTGCCTTCCCTTCCCTTCAAGGGGGGGCTTGCCTAGGCTCCCCACAGCTGTGGGGCACCCGGGCAAGCCAAGGGAAGGCATGGGGGTGTGGCCTAATATGTGAATGAGTTCCTGCTCTTGGGTGTGACTTATTATGCTAATGAGTTCCTGCTGGGCTTTTTCTACAAAAAAAGCCCTGCTGACCACCATGTGAGTGTTAACCCTACTATGAAGTAAAATGCAGTGATTGCTCCTGGCAGGAGACCCAAGAAGCCATTCTCTTAGTTGTTTCCTCCTTTTCTGGGTTGTGAATAAATGAGTAGGCCAGGATACTATTTTTGCTTGTTCACTTCATTTACACATCACCTGCTTTACCCATCACCTGAGCAGTGTGATTGCTCCTATAATACTGTGCTCAGTTCCATCCATGTGGCTTAGGGTTGTCAGCCTCCAGGTGGGGGCTGCTTTTACAACTGATCTCCACTGACAGAGATCAGCTCCCCTGGAGAAAATGGCTGCTTTGAAGGGTGAACTCTATGGTATTATACCATGCTGAGGCCCCACCCCTCCCCAAACCCCACCCTCTCCTGGATCCACCCCCAAAGTCTCCAGGTATTTTCCAAAACAGGCCTGGCAACCCTAATGTGGCTAGGTCGGTCATTTTTACACATTACCAGAGTTATCTGGAATAGATGAAGAGGAAGCCGCATCTATCACCATTCCACTAACATGTGTGGATGTTAGGCAGACCATGGACTTCTGCATGAGCTGAACATGCACTCCCACACTTTAACAAAACCCCTGTCATACCCAATTATAATTTCTGACAACCATATCTTGGCTTTGACTTATCTGGTTCCTTTGGGGAAGAATCCATAAGAGGAATGGGGATATTCCTCTCTCCATTACTGCAAAACCAGGGCAAAAAGTCTTTTACCACACAGAAGTGTAAGATCCTGTCGCTCAGCATTATACTGAGGGTCTTCTTTGGTAAACTTTCTTCAGAACAAACATTATGAAACAAAGAAGGGAGAAGAAAGCCTACTAGAGGCCTTGCATTGATCCCACCTATCAAAAGCCATAAATAAAACCTGGCCTGGAGCTGTCCCAGATTATGCTAACCAGGAACTATAATAAAGCATGCAGTAGACTTCTGAATGTTATCTGAGGCCTGGAGCTAAATTCACAAGCAGTAGTTTCACCATCCAAGTCTCCAGTTGTGGTGGCACTCATGTCCCAGCCTGGTCCCAGCATTTGATTCTCTGGACCCCTCCTCCCAGTTTTTCTTAGCACCATTCAGATGCTGCTGTTCATACTCTGAATAAATGAGCATTAAGAGGACTGACAGAGCAGAGTGGAGAGAACTGAATCTATTAGGGAAGGCAGTGCACTTTGTTGACATGAGTGAGACTGAAATTTTCCCTCATTTGATGTCAAATGAAATACAAAGAAAATTTTTAACCATCTATGTCAGTGCTGAATCATGGGTCATGAGTCAAAGCAATGAGTTTTTCCACTTGCTCTGCAACAGGTCCTCTAAGGCTGCCAATGTCCAGGTGGGTCTGGACTTCTCCTGGCATTACAACCAAATTCCAGACTACATATATCAGTCCCCCTGGAGAAAATGGCAGCTTTGAAGGGTAGACCCTGTCACATTTCATCCCTGCTGAGTTCCCTCCCCTCCTTAGACTTCACCTTCACCAGGCTCTGTCCCCAGATCTCAAGGAAATTCCCAACCTGGAGCTGGCAACCCTAAGAGGCTTCTCTTCCTAGCGCAGCTCTTAGAAGTCAGAGATCCATCCAACCTTACAATGGAACATGAGGAGATATATTGGAAAGTGGAATGGGTCAAACCACCCATGTGCGCATGTTGAAATCGTCTTTGGATGTTCACTGAAAATATGTATATTTCTCCTGGTATATTTCTCTTAGGGATGACTTCTTGGCTTCTCCATCTACAGGATCTCTGCCATTCGGAAAGGCTTTTTTACTTGTTCTCTGCCATTCTTGCCAACAGCACATGGTCTACCTGTTGCTAGGAGTCCTGTGTGAGGTCTTGCTTAAATATCTTATTATTCCCTATTAGATTAAAACCAATATTTTAAAAATACCTTCTGAGATTGCTTTTATACAATGCAGTCCTAAGTAGTTACACCCTGATAAGTCCATTGAAGTCAGTGGGTTTATAAAGGTGCAACTGTATTAGTACTGTTCTTATAAAGGCATTTCTAAAGGCAAGTGCTGTCTCCCTTCTCCCCTTATATTCCAGCGCACCTTCTTTCCATTTTTCTGGTTGCAAACAATTTCAAGGTAAAAGAAAAATAACTGTTGAATCATGCATAAATACAATAGTTCTTACAATGAGAGTGTTGCTTTTTAGAATAGAAGCTTTCACTGTTCTTGCAATCAAGAAGGAACAACAACAACCAAGTAGATGAGAGTAAAATAGCTAAGATTATTTTTGTAGAAAAGGAAAGTTGCCTTTTGTACAAGCCTTGGATAGGCTGATCAGCTGCACATCAAATCCATGTATAGGCAAAGGAGATTTTAACAATCAAGGCACTTCAGATGCGCAATTAAAAACTGATGAACTTACGACTCCAGTTGTGTGTCACAGATGGCATGGTAAATTTGCAGATGAATGCTATTATATAATGGTGACTGCACTGATATTAGTAACACTTAAAGGAACACTATCAACACTCTTGATAAATCTTGAATGACATTCCAGAATATGAATTCCCCATTCAAAAGGTGGCATGATTTCATATTAACATTTTCTGATTTATATGCTATACCACCTCTCTTCTGCAATTTCCTCCCCTAAAACTCTGGCTTAGTTCCATTTTGAGAGAGTAACATGAATGTGAATTGTCCCAAACACATTCTAGGAAGAGTGAAAAGCAATAATGAAATTGTGGACAGAAATAAATCCAAAAAGGAAGGAATTATGGGTCCGTTGGTTGTGGAAGATGAAGGAAGCTAGTTTGAACCCTGCCATCCTCAATTAGTATTGGTTTTATTCTTGTTAAACCCTTTAAGATTATTCTTGGGGGGAGAGCTTGGGCTTTTCCCAAGTGTTGTCTCATGGCTCAGAAAGAATAAAACCATTATAAATCAAGAAGCCAGAAACTCCAGTCCCAGATATTCCTTATATATTCTCCGAACAAATGCTCCTGTGTTTTTTTAGGTCATGCTCTAAATTTTGATAATTATCCAATGTGTGTATGAAACAAACACAAATGCAGCTGCACATGGATGCCACACATACCAGCAATATCAGAAAGTTACTTCTCATTTGGTTTTGGCCTAGAGCAAATAAACGGGCACATTTCCAAATACAATACCCAATTCCCCATTTGAAAACATTGAGTAAGTGCCATCAAGTTGCAAGGGGGGTTCTATGGAAGTGAGAAGCAGAAGTGGGTCGTCATTGCCTTCCTCTGCAGAGTCTTCTTTGGTGGTCTCCTATACAAGTACTGACCCTACTTGGCTTACAAGAGCTGATGACATCGGGCTATACCATACTACCTTCCCTCCCTCCAGCGTTTGAGTGCAGTCCATTAAATACACCTCCTTTCTTTCAATATAGCTTGAATGCATGAGACAGCTATGAATAGAATATCATATGAATCCTCTATTAACACACTTTTCAAGGAACATCTTAAACCAATGCAACATTCATTTCACACTGAAGTAAATTCCCTCTTAACTTGGGAGTGGCAAATTACAGAATTAGATATTTTCTGATCTGTTCCTGCTCTGCTCCATTTGAAGATACTATGCAACATGTCTTTATGTGGGGGGGGGGAATCATAGCTGAAGAAAACAGAGGCCTAGGCTGTTCCCTTACAAAGCAAACCACAGTCTGACTAAATGTCACCATTATATACATGCATTTCACCAAATGTTCAAAATATTTAATTAAACAGAAACATTGAGAGTATCTTCAGAAACCAAATTATATGGACCAAAAGACATTTAACAAAAGAGGGTGGATCTGGCCACTCCTGCACCTAAGCAAAGGTGGGTGGGAAGGGTACAGAGGGCCCAGAAAGATGGGTCCACTGGTATAATTAAGGGCAGAAATGCTGCTTTTGCATTTGAGATGGTGAACTTAACATCAGATATAGATATATTCAAGGTACTAATATTGTTTTTTTTCTTTTCTGTCCAGGAGGTGAATTAGTTATCCCTCTTCTTGTAGAAGACCCTTTAGATATCCCTTCTATTGCTACTCGTGCACCTTTCATTACACTTCCCACTACCTTCCGCCCCCTCCTCACCATTATTGAGACCACCAAAGATTCCCTGTCCATGACCTCTGAGGCGGGGTTACCTTGCTTGTCGGACCAAGGCAGCGATGGTTGTGATGATGATGGCTTGGTGATATCTGGGTATGGCTCAGGGGAAACCTTTGACTCTAACCTACCCCCTACTGATGATGAAGATTTTTACACCACCTTCTCCTTGGTAACAGATAAGAGTCTTTCCACTTCAATCTTCGAAGGTGGCTACAAAGCACATGCACCCAAGTGGGAATCCAAGGACTTTAGACCTAACAAAGCCTCCGAAACTGGTAGGACTACTACCACATCTTTGTCCCCTGAGCTGATCCGCTCCACAGCTTCGTCCTCGACTGGGATGGTGCCCAAATTGCCAGCCGGCAACATGAATAACCGTGACCTCAAACCCCAGCCTGACATAGTCTTGCTTCCGTTGCCCACTGCCTTTGAGCTAGACAGCACAAAACTGAAGAGCCCGCTAATAACTTCCCCCATGTTCCGTAATGTGCCCACAGCAAACCCCACGGAGCCAGGAATCAGACGGGTTCCGGGGGCCTCAGAGGTGGTCCGTGAGTCGAGCAGCACAACGGGGATGGTCGTCGGCATTGTGGCTGCTGCCGCCCTCTGCATCCTGATCCTCCTGTACGCCATGTACAAGTACAGGAACAGGGACGAGGGGTCCTATCAGGTGGATGAGACGCGGAACTACATCAGCAACTCAGCCCAGAGCAACGGCACACTCATGAAGGAGAAGCAGCAGAGCACAAAGAGTGGCCACAAGAAACAGAAAAACAAGGACAAAGAATATTACGTGTAAAAAAAATTCTTATTTATATATATAAATATATAAATACTTAATGAGATATAACTGAATCAAAACTGTTACAGCTAACGAGATTGGAAGCTACAGTTTGTGGTTAAAAAAATATCGAGAATAAACATTTCAGCTGTGACTACTAAGCTTTCAGTCATCGCTTGGAGTCCCCAAACTCTGCCCTACTGTATTATAAAGCACACTTAGTGTTCTGAAGAAGGCGTATGCAGCATTACCATGTTGGCGGACTTTAAAGCCTTCAGACCTCCTCCTCAGCTGAACTTTTCTGCAAACGCAGAAGACTCCATGGCTTACTTGTTTCGTATCTCCAAGTGAGTCTTTAATGATGTTCATGATCTTTGACTGTACGCTATTTTTTTCAGTTTAATTATTTTAAAAAATAACAAAAAAAAGAAAAAGAAAAAAAATGCAATGTTATAAAACAAAAGCAGAACAACTGATCTGGCCATGTCCAGCCTTCATAACATTTTTCAAGATGTGAGGGGGAAAGCAAAATAAATGGTTTGGGGTTTTCATTATCTTTTTGTCTCAGTTTTTTTTTTCATTTTCTGTGAGCTTTTTTGGGGAGAATGAGTCAGGACATAATTCAAGAAGAAATGTGGGGGGAGATTTTAGTAATAGAGACTGTTGCCATATATATGAACTCAAGTTCTACCCATGGTGTCCGCTCTACATATCAGGTTGTGTTGTCTCTTGAATCTGTTGTCTGCAGTAAGTTGTTAACGTAACTTTTTCTTTTTAAAAATGTGATGGAGTGGTGGTGGTGCTGAGAATGACAGTGAAAACATTGGAACCCCCCCACCCCCCACCCCCAGGATCTGGCTCCAGTATTCTAACTGAAGTCATAAAGAGATAATATTGGTTCTTCTTTGGCAGGGGGAAGGGACCCCTGGTTGTATTTGACTACCATTTAGTATATAGTAGCACAGCTAAGCTATAAAAAGTGGACTTAGACCAAAACAGACAAACAAAAATACTTAGCCATTCTGAGCTGAATAGACAAAGCAAGAAAAAAATTAAAGGAGCCATTCTCTGGGTTTTGGCTCCTTGGCTGACTGCAGTGCATGAATGCAAAAGACTTATTAATAATCTAATTAATAAAGTGTTTAAATAATACTGAGTTCAATTTGTGACACAATGTCACACAAGCCAAAAACATGTCTTAGAGGAATAAAAAATAGGGGTGTGTTTGTTTGTTTTTAAATCATGAAGGTATGTTTCATATGTAACAATTTAATTTTGTAGATTGACATTTCTGATTCGCTGTCCTTACATTTTGCCCTAGTCTCCTTTCCCCTTTCTCTTTTTATATGAAAGAAGATAAATCTAAAAAGTCGCTACGACATACAGAAATAAAATAAATTAAAGGAGCTTATTAATAGTATAATATATATAAATATATATATATATATACACAGATATATTTATCATGGTATGTTTGATGGGACGACTGGAACAGAAATGCTGTTAAAGTCTTAATATGAATTGAGAATATTGTAAAGAAAAAATGTTTTTACAAAACAACAAAAAGCTAAACTTTGAAAATGTGAAGAGAGTGTGCATTTAAACTTTGTCACAGTTATCTGTGTCAAAAAGATTTTAAGGAAAAAAGATTTTGTTTACATATTTTACTACAGTTTTTTTTTGGCTGGTGTAATTTCTAGATGGGTACACTGTTGTACATAATGCTCCAAGGTTTCATTAGGTTGTTGATTCTATTCAATGTACTTAATCTTGATTATTGATTTTTTAAAAAATCTTCTATTATTTGAAAGAGAGCAACTTATTGTACAGGGAAAACATCCAACAGGGGGTTTTCTTTGGCCACAAATATCATGTGCAAAAATTGAAAAAAGCAAAAAGTGAAAAAAGAGAGAGAGAGACAGGAAAAATACACACAGATTGTTTAGAGGACTCTGGCATATTAGAAATGTACAATTTTCTATGTACAGATGAAATCTAATCAGCTGTTTAGGTTTAGAAATCTACTCTTGCTGGTGTTTATAAGTCGCATGAATCTTTGACTTTGAAGAAGTGTTATCCAATGCACACACGCACATGGGAACAAAATAAAAACAAAGGTAGCCTTCTCAAATGGTTTGAGGAGAGGCTTTCCTGGCGAACGAATCTTTTCAGTGTGTGTGAGGGTTTTTTTTAATTTGTAATTATTTTTTACACTACAATGGGAAAAATAAAATAAAGACAGGTTTTTAAAAAGGTCTGAAAGCACGATTTTAGACAACCTAACTGGCTGAACATATACGGAGTTGATTATATCTCGATGTATGTAAAAGATTGCTGCTGTTCTTGGAGTCTTGTGAAATGATTTTCTGCTTTCTTTCTTTACCTTTTTTATTTAGAAAAAACATCTTTCTGTTCCTTTTTTAATTTGTTTTTGGCGTCTGTTTCTATTGGACAGTTTTTTGGGAAGATGTGCATTTCTGTATGTGGGCTTCTACCATATCCCTGTTGTTTTATGGACAGAACCTTGAAGATTTTCTTTAGCATTAATGTGTCGTTATTGCTTTTTTATTCCCTCCACCCCTTTCTTTCATTTCCCCCCTCCCCTGTTCTTTTATTTTCATAAATGCCTTTTCGTTCAAGGATATGCTTAGCAATAAAATGTTCTTCCCAAAGCCCTGAATGTTGCTGTTACTTTCTTTTCAAAGGTGGAAAGAATATACAGATAAAGCTGCCTTGTCAGCTGAGTCAGACCATTGGCCCAAACAGGGCCACTGACTGGCTCTCTTGGGAGGTCTTAAAGAGAGACCTTTTCCATCTCTTCTGGCTGGAGTTTTCAGAGTCTGAATGTGCAGTCCTATGCAGAGTTACTCCAGTCTAAATCTAGTGAAATCAATCGGATGGAGTAACTATGGGTAGGATTGCTCTATTAATCTGAGGATTTCTGCATGCAGAACAGGGTCTACTCTTTACTGAGCTGGGTCTATTCTCCTTCCAGAGGTAACAGACTCCTACGCAGAAAACAGAGTTTTTCTGTTGTTCATAAGAAATCTGGTTGTTGGGAAACTCCAGTTTATTTATCATCTTAGTCCCTTTGAAGTAGTTCAGAGAAGGTCATGTACGACATTATCCCATTTGGTTCTCTCAGCAGCCCTTTGGAGAAGGCTAGGCTTGGAAGGAAGGAGTTGCCCAGCATCATTCAAAGATAGTTTCCTGGCTAAGCCGTGATCTTAACCTGTTTGCTTTACATCTAAGCCAAAATCTGTAACCACACTGTCGCAATCTCCTATTTTTCTGTTTAATGTGCTGTGCCTTAAAGCAGAAAACCCATGTTTAAGGATGTGCAGGTAAACTCCGTTAAGGAAACAAAATGATCTTCCAGGACAACATTTTAAAATCAGAAAGGACAGTAAATTAGTCCATATTGAAATTGGGGAAATGGATCTTAAATATAGCAAAGAGTAACCAATCACAGGCCAAATGCCAACTTGTGACCTTGTCCTTTACATCAGCTAGAATGTTGAGACTATAGTCATTGAACAGAGCAGACATTAAAGACGTGCAAGAACCCATTTTTCAGGTGACTTCAGCTCAAATAATATTGAGGTCCAGCTAGGGTGGCCATATGGGTGAAGAAGGTTCAGTGACTTTTCCCCATGAAAACCTGGCCTTCTTGCAAAACTGTCTGACAGTTTCAGAAATGCAGTCTGTTGCAGAAAAAAGTAAGCAAGAGTCCTGTGGCCCTTTTTTTTTTGCCCTCAGGTCACAGGTAACTTAAGGCATCTCGATGGCATCATAACCCTGGAATCCCTTGGCGGTCTCCCATCCAGATGCAGACCAGGACCAACCTTGCTTAGTTTCTGAGCTCTGACAAGGCTGGGCTAGCCTGGGCCATCCAGGTCAGGGCCTTATGGTGCCCTGCAAACTAAGAAAATTTTGTTCCCATATGAAATCATGAACTAGAGCCCAATTCAGAAGCAGTGAACAGATTCTTACTGTGTAGACATTTTATGTAGAAGGTACAAAGAAACAAACAAAGGGGCCATACTGTGCAAGAAGCACAGGCCAGTATATAATCATGTAAAATACAGAGACCAACTATTAGTTATGCTAAGCTAATTAACAAATGGGAGAGTCCCAGGTTTTGCAAGGTAATTAAAACCTCTATTGTAATCAAAATCACATGTTCAACCCAGGTGGGAAGGATACTATGAAATTTCTTAATGAATCCCAACTCAGCAGTTTTACACCTTTGAAGTTCATTTGTTGGAGGATGGTGACATGCAGCATGGCTGGGAAGGAATTGTTGTGTGGACCCCTCCCACATGCCTGCAAACTTCTAATGTTATCAAGCAACATGAGCAGGAGCCATTGACCATCCTGCTGATAATACTAACAGAATAAAGTGCCATCTGATCTCAAAATGAAATGCTGGATCTGTGAGCTCATCTACAGCAGCTATTTTGGAAATAAGCACCACAGGAGCCCTTAATTAAAGCCAGAACTATGGGGAGAGGTAGTTTATTCGCTGCACAATTTCCCCTGACCTCAAATGGCCCCATGGTGATGCTCTTTGCTCAATTAGGCTTGAATCCTAACCCTTGTTTCTACCTGTGCTGCACCTTTTCCCATCGAGGAGCACATGCCTCCAGTGCTTGGTACTTGCACTCATTCAGGATCAGTGTCCTTCAATAAGCTGAAAAGAGCCTAGTGCCAGAGGGACAAACTCCACTGCAGAGGACCATCTCCTCAATGGACCAAGAGGGATGCAAGCAGAAACGAGGCTTAGAGATTCAAGCCCTGTGTGATACTTGTATGTTTCCAGTCACAGGGGAAACATTAGCTTAGAGGGGAAAGGGAATCTGTTTGAAGTAAGGGAAATGGGAAAGAGGTAATGCTCTCATGCTGTGCTCCTAACCCGAACTGGGGCCTCCTGCTTTGTATTTAAAAGAAATAAAATACAGACACTCTGGAGACTGCTTTTCCACCATCTTGGATGATTTGATCCCAAATCTTAACTGTAACCAGGTATTAATAGATGAATGATCTTTCTCCTGCCATTTGCCATCCCAGTGCTTGTGCGCTAAGTTGTTCTCCAGCTGCACGATGGGCTTTCTGAAAGAGACACAAGAAGCACAAACATCCCCCAGTGTTCTTCATCCCAATCACTTGACTCTTCCTTGACCCTAGTGTGTGGTCATTTCCGACTCTTGCTGGCTTGATCTTTGCTTGGAAGCTCTGTCCTATTGCCAGGAGGCTCACACAATGACTTTTGGAAGATCATTCTGAAATTGTTTGAAAGGCTGTAACTTAATCTGATTTCTCTGGTCAAGTTTTGTTAGTGGCCTGCAGAAAATGTTTAGGTCCTTGTTCAGTTAAGTCTCTGAGAAGTCAGCACATAACATGGTGTGGACTCATCTTTTTCTGTCTGAAAGGGTTTAGGAAATGCATATGCCAATGCAAATGGAGGAGAAATGAGCTGCTTTCTAATTCCCTCAAGGTAAGTAGAGATTGCATTTTTGAAGTGTAGTTCCAATGAAAACAGTTTTCTCTGACAGTTTCTGTATATCTTCTGGCAAAGGGGGGGAGGGCTGGAAAGCACTCCTACAGGCATAGGTCTTCATGATAAGCAGCACTCTGTGCTCTGAATAAAGAAAAAAGATGCAAAAATTCCTTGAAGAAACAAATTTTAAAGAAATAAACACTTAATACAAACAAAGGACAAACTCCACTCTGATGGTCAAGACAAGTTAGTATGTTGTAGGAAAAACAACAACAATAGTTCTACAGCATTTTAAACATTACCAGATTTGTTGTGGCATAAACTTTTGTGAACATAAGCCCATAAAGATGTACTGCAGTCTATCAGGAATGTTATCTCTGATGATACTACAGAACGTCTGGCCACTATGTGTATATATAAAGATCAATTGCATTGCTATGGGCTCCTAGCTCCACAGTATGCCAATCAATATATTTATATCTAACAAAGTAATACTTAAGCTCCTGTTCCAGATGCTTCTCTACTATGATCATAACACTTTCATCATCTCCAGATGATTCACACAAAGGAAGGCCTTGAGAAGTTCCACTAGGATTTCAGCAACTTTTATCCTACCAGAGCCTCAACCCACTCCACACATCTGGTTCACTTTCTAGATACCATGCTGTAGCCCTGTCGTGGTCACCGCCTTGAACTAGGAAACAAGTGGCCGCTACACAAATCTGTACATTCTAGGCTTCTACCCCAGCACATCATGTGAGTCACCATCTACATTCAAGTCCTATAAGAAAACTATATCCATTCAGTTCCTTAGGCAAGCATTCACGTCTACAGGATTTAAATAAGGCAAAAGTAGAGCATCTACCCAGATCCACAAGGCCAGACTTTTCTACAAGGATTGCCAACAACAACAAGATAGCCGCCCTGAGCCCGTCATGGGGAGGGCGGATTATAGATCGAAATAAATAAATAAATAAATAAATAAATAAATAAATAAATAAATAAATAAATAAATAAAAGAGAAGATGACAAAACATTGCTTGCTTTCACCAGTTGTGTGGCTATGGGCACACACACTAAATAATCCATTTTCAATGCACTTTCCAACTAGATTTTACTATCTCCTTTGCAGATAGCCCCCTGAACCAGAAAGACAATGGTCTATGTGAGAGAGATACGTTCCCAGGGCCAAGGTACTGAAACAAACCCAAGAACCAATTCTGTCCCATGTCTACTCCGGCAACATTAGCCATATGTTCCAGGGCTCATATTTAACCGCTCATCCTTCAATATGATGCCACCATTTATCAGACAAGTCATTCTGTTATCTGCATAGATCAAATAGGCTAGTCTTTGTGCAAGAAGATAAGGCAAAGGCACAGATAAAGCTTTAAGAGGACATTCATTCAAAAAAGCAGTGGAGGAACATTTCATTTCACCAAGACACATGACTGCTGACCACAAAGTCTCCACAAAATTTCAGAGGGATGATCTTACAGCATAGATTTCCAGCATAGAGACCAAGAGACCAAGTCTCTAGCCCTCCTGAGTATTCATCAAGGAGTCAGTCTTGCAAGGCAGAACACTTGCAAGCTGAGTTCCAAAAACAATTACTTAGGTAGCTGTAGTCAAAGTAGGCCAAGTGACTGGGTTTAGATTGAAGCCCCAAAACCCAAATAACACCACAGGAATACAATTAAAAAGGTTTATTGAAAGAAATGTGCAAAAGTATACAAATACAGGAACAGTGCAAAAACAGTGAAGAAAATAATAAAACTAAATAGTTAATCCAGAATACTAAGTCAGACTTTAGTCCTCTGATCCAGATGTTACGAAGTCCAGAGAGAACTCCAAAATCCCAAAGCTGGTATTCTGGCCATGCAAGGCCCAACCTACAGCCAAAAGGATGGCTAGAGGTGTCAAAATAGAATAAACGGACTTGCTTTATGCCAGACTGCCTGTTTGGCCAATCAGGTATGCCACTAAGGCATGTGAGCATGTACCTTTGCAGCTGACACATATTCACAATCAAACAACTTTCCTATGCCCAAGGTTCCTTGTGCTAATGAGATCTTCCTCTGGGTCTTTGGCCTTGAAGCTCCCAGGCCCATGATCACTCTTGTATCAGACTCCATCTCATCCCTTACCTTTCCCTCTGAAACTGCAAGTCATCATGACATTTACTTCCCAGAGAGGGTCCTTCAGTAACTTAACTGAGCCCAAAAGCCTGAAGCAGACTTCTGAAAGGCCAAGAAGCAGCTAGGCAAGTTCAATTTCTTGACAATCAGCAAACTCCATTCTAACAAATTCAAACTTCACCTGGGCTCTGGGGTTTTTCCACTCCTACTGGTGGGAAGGTAGTATCACCACAATAGGGTTGCCAGCTCCAGGTTGGGGGGTGGAGTTTGAGGAGGGTGGGGTTTGGGGAGTGGAGGGACTTCAATAGGGTACAATGCCATAGAGCCCACCTTCCAAAGCGGCCATTTTCTCCAGGTGAACTGATCTCTGTTGCCTTGAGATCAATTGTAATCCCAGGAGATCTCCAGACACTCCTGGAGGTTGGCAACCCTACACCACAACGTTTGCTGTTGTGAATGAGACATCCTGTGCTTTTATGGTATACAGCAATGTTCCCCCTTATACTTTTTGGCCTTGTTGTCCCACTGTTTTCTCTGTGTCTGTGTGTGGCAGGGAGAGGAAGAGAAAGTAAAAAATCTGAATGTTCACACTAACACATCAAGCATCACGTGCTCTGGTCTGGGAACACTTATGCCACAATATATCTGTTAAGTTTTAACAAGGTTCTTTGTTGTATCGGAGGGACTCTATTGATAAGAGACAGCACAGTGACGTTAAAGTGGTGCATACTGGGGGACTTTAGATTAATAATGCATAGATGGAATCTGTACCTAGGATGCCTGTGACAGCTGTAATGTTGTGACTCAGGAATGGCTTCTCTCTCAGTTTGAAGAAACCACTGTTATATCCCATAGCAGTGCTAATGAGGGCAACAATGTATGTACAGTGCACCCTGGAAAGCAAAGATGCAGGTGAGTTTACATTTTCTTCTTTCCCTCCTTAATGGAGGGGTTCTGCAGTCACTCAGTGTTGCACCAGTATGTTTGATCAACATCTGACAGCCGCCAGGATTTCTTGGTCCCCAAACAATTCTGCAAGTCATATTTGTGTGCGATAACCTTTTCAGGGACACAGTAGAAATGCAGACCAGTGAAGCAAGTGGTATTCTATCCAGAATTCTGAATAACTGGGTGTTTCCATTCAAGGAATTTTCAACTGGTAGATTCACAATTCCAGATAGAGACATGGAATTTCAATCCAGTAATGACTGGCATAGCTGGTAAGGAACATATGTATATGGGAGACACTCAGCCATAACTCCTCATTCCTACCCGGAGCAGCTAAAAGTGGCTATAAAATAGGGAGTGGTTACCTTTGATTCATTTTAATGCAAGTTTCTTCATCACAGGTGACAGGAACAGGTAAAAATAATCAGAAGGTGCTTTAATCTTGACTTTCTGGTAACCACACAATTGGTTTTTTCTATCTAGGTTTACTGCTTCATGCTTAGACCTGAAGGAATCCACCTTCTTGTGGATAATTATAAAAGACTGCAGTGTCAAGGTTGCTGCATTGAATATAAGAGAGCTATCTAAGGGTTGAGCTATTTGGATAACACTCTTAACATTTGTGACTTTCCTCCTGATTCTCTCACTGTGACCACCTTGTAATGAACATTGGACATCTTCCTGAGGCCCATTTCCTCCTTTCCATCTTCCCAACATGTGAACAGAGAAGGCATAAGGGATCAGGAACAGTATTGTGCATATGCTTTCTGGCCCTCATGGAAACACTCTCTTTCTCTTTCTCTCTCTCTCTCTCTGTCTCACTCTCCTTCTCTCTCTCTCTCTCTCCCCCTCCCCTGTGGCTTTCATACTGCAACATGCACTCTGTTGAATTATTTTATATTCACATAAAGGGCATATAGATATTGCACTGAAACAGCAAAAGATTCCTTCTGTCTCTTTCATTTTTATATCCACACAACCAGGACTGACTTACCCGTTAGGCGCAGTAGGCATAGTGCCTAGGCCCACAATACTTTTAGGTGCTCACAAAAATGTTTTAATTTCTTTTAAATTCAGAAGAAAAAAAATGAACTTTTAAGGTCAAAGAAAATGTTTTAACTTTTTTCTCACAGAAAAAAAAATTAAATGTTTAGGGTCCATGAAAATCTATTAAATTTTGCCTAAAACAGAAAAAAATAAAATAAAATGTTGAAGTATTTAAAGTTATATCAAAAATAAATTTTAATAGTGATACTAAAAATATCAATTGATGTTGATGGGTTTTAATATTGACAATATTATGGTGGGAGGGGCCCACAAAGACAAAAGTCATAATGCGGCCCTGCATTCAACAACTTTGCATAAACTTCAGGTCTCAGATGGAAACATACAAACATCAGGAGATGATGATGGATGGTAACAATGGAGAGGAACCACACCATATTTCTCCTGGCAGGGAAAGAAATACAGAAGGCTAACACAAGATTCCTCTCCTACAGTCTCTTGCTTACTTCAGGGCAGTATATGCATTATGGCCACCACACGGCGGCTGATTATTTGCATGTATGAATGAGCTATCAAAGATCTTGTGCCATAGATATTTCAACTATTTTGCCTTGCACTCCTTCAAACACATTGCCTTGGATTCATTTTCACATGCTCAGCAATCTGTCATCAAGAGCTAATTCACACATACATCTCCAACCTGGTTCACACATGCATGTTGATGACTTCATGACTGCAACATCGTGTGATAATTTCTGTGTGTGAATGAATGAGTGTTCACAGATTTACCAGCAGAGCTTTTAATGCCTCATATCGTCTCAGATTCAGGTGGGTAGCCATGTTGATCAGAAGCAGTAGAACAAAGTGTGAGTCCAGTGGCACCTTTAAGACCACAAAAGTTTTATTCAAGGTATGAGCTTTTGTGTGCATGCACACTTCCTCAGATACATTGAAACAGAAGTTATCAGTCCATACATATAGGTAGAGGATAACAGCAAATTAGCATATAACATAATGAAGATCATTTAACAGATATGAGAACCAAACTGGAATAACAAGCTAAGTTTATATGGTCAGCATTTGTTTGGATTTAATTCTGGGAGGGGGACACAGTGAAGCAAATAAACATGTCAAAATTGGAGACTAATATGTAAATGTAAAGACCCTGTTGTTACAATCCATCTGTCTCCTCTCAAACATGGAGGTAACTAACAGCATCCTATTTTTTGAGATGCAGTGTTGTGTCTCCTCTGTCACCAGACCAGAGAAATACATTTCAATCTACCATTCTAAATGATGTTATATTCTAATATGCATTGCATTACACTATGATCACTATTTCAATCTACTGTTCCAAATAAGAAATACACTAAAATAACTAATATCCCTGTTAAGTCCTGGGGGAGTTGTAATGTTGTAATAATTTGTAATTCAGCAGTTTCCCTTTCCAGTCTGTCCCTGAAGTTTCTTTGCAATAAAACAGCTACTTTGAGGCAGCCCCATAGCCAGGATTTTTTTTTTTTAGGGGGGGCACCATGGGCACTAATTAAATCAAACTTAGAGGAGGACAAAAGGGAAGCAAGGAGAAGGATGTGAGCCACTTGGGGTCTGCTCAAGCAGTATAATACAAAGGAGCAAACTTAAGCATGCACCCACTGGGCCAAGCTGACCCAGGAAACTAAATTCTAAAGGCTGACACTACAAACAAACAGTGGGAGCGTGCCTAGTGGCTGCTGCTGGGCCCATCAATGGCCCCAGGAGAAGGGGAAGAGGCGGTGGCAGCCTTGGATGGTCATGGCTGACCTTCCTCCTCTCAGTTGACCTCTGATGCTCTACTCTCCCTCTCATCTGACTCCGCACCTCGGAAGAGAACTTGGGCAGGCAGGTGGACAGGCAAAGAGAGCGGCAGATGCTAGGGTGCGCAGTGGCAGAGGAAGCTGGAAGCGCAGCAGCACCTTCAGGTGCTCATCCCAGTGCCTGAATGGTACATCCACCACTGCTGGGTGAGGAGTGCTACAAAATCAAAGGGGGATGGAGCCCCGTGCACCCCACCAATGGCTATAGCCCTGCTTTGTAGTCACCCATTGAATGTCCTGGAAGACTGAAGTGTTCTCTCAGAGGTTTCTCAGTCTGGTGATTCTTGATGTCAGATTTGTGTGCATGTATACTTTGGTGTAAGGTTTGACCTGTTTGCCCTGTGTAAGATTGTCTCAAACTCAGTAGAACAGGTCCATGTTTCTGGCTGTCTACCATCAATTGCAGTTCCCATACGCATGCTGGCTACTTTGTGTAATATCCTACTTATGAAATGGCCATCACAGACCTGAAAAATCAGATCTGTATTGTGTATTGATTTAAGCAATTTATATCCTAGCCTTCCACTTTAAAAAGTCTTTGCTGAACCATCAAATTATACTTTTGTGTGTGTGAGTGAGCCATCACACAACTGACACTATAGATCGAAACTGTCACATTATATCCCCTGACCTGAATTGCATTACTTTTCAATGATAATCGTTTGCACATGAATAAAACTGTTGCTGAGTAACAAAGTGATGAGTTGCAGCCTTCTAATTCCATTGAAGTCTATGGGCTTGGAAGGGTTATCTTGGCTTAGGATGGCACTGCAAGTGGGGAACCCTGTGAACCAACCCAATCTAGCAACTTTCACTAGTAATAATGCTCTAAGTGCATCATGGCAATTTTCTCTATGCTACCCAGGACTGTATTTTTTTCCCCTCCTTGACGGAAAGCTGCCGCAAGCACTGCAAAGGATTAATAACCCCTTTGTGTTCTTATGCATCTCCATTTCACCTGAACTCTCCCTGGCAATAATAAGCCATAAATTTAAAAATTCTCATTAGTGAAGTGAGGGGCTGGCAGACCTAGCAGACAAAGCACTCAAAAGAGGCATCTGGGGTGGGGAAGAGAGGCTCTTATAAAACTATTTATTATTTTTTAAGAGGAGGGGGGACATCGACACACTACAGAATAAACATAGCCCAGGTTTTATGCTAAGAACATTCCTGCTTCAGAGCAGTTATCTCTCAATGCCAGAGTAGCCCTAAGGATTAAGATGGTTTATAGGGATCAAATGCCTCAGAGATTTATTATAGCACTGACTGTTTACCCACTCACATTAAATACAGGATGTGACTTATTTCCTGTGTGTGCATACCACTCTCTTTATACCCAGTCACTCTTTCTACATATGCTGTGAGTATCTCACGTACATACATTTTCTTTTTCCTTTCTCTGGAACAATTTCTCCCTCCCTGCTCCCCACATACAATCAAAGAAGTAAATTCTCACCACAGCCTCTTTACAAGAATGGGAATGTAGTGATACCTGTGCATTTTTTGTGTCGCCTGGGTAGACTCAATAATTGGGGGTGGGTGGGGCATCGCAGCATGTATCTGAAGCATGAAAGAAAAATCCTTCTGTCATCTAAATTTCCATCAGAGGAATGATTGGCAGGTGGTAAAAACAGTAATTGCAGAAGCCTTCTGAAATGGCTCATTAAATCTTGAGTGTTAAACACTTATGGTGGGCCTCAAAATGTGGCAAGAATTGCAGCAACATTGAAGCTGAGATCTTTTGGAGAAAAACTATGAGTTGGGAGATCCATGAGTAAGATTTCTATGACTTTTTAAAGGTTAAATGCACAGGATGACATGGATTGAATCAATAAAGGAATGCAGGGCCCTCAGCTTGCAAGACCTCAGTGAAGTTGTTAACAGTAGGCCATTTCAGAGGTCATTAAACCAAGGTGGGCAGCCATGTTGGTCTGAAGCAATAGAACAAAATTAGAGTCCAATGGCAGCTTTAAGACCAACAAAATTTTATTCAAGGTATGAGCTTCTGAGTGCATGCACAGGTCATCAGATGATGAAATGGAATTACATATCATTAGCATGCAGAATAGTGAAGATATTTTTTTAACAGATCAAGAGTGACAAGCTGGGTTTCTGATTATCATCTGTTTGGGTTCAACTGGGGGGAGGACAACATAGGTAATAAATATGTCAGAACTGGAGACTAATGTGCCCTAAATTGTGAGAACCCTGTCAGACCCCATCCATCTGCTTTCTAGCATGGAGGCTAACTTTACAGCATCTTGGCTGTGTAGAGTATTTTCCTTGTCCCCAAAACAGAGAACTGGTCACCATAAGTGGGAAGCAACTTAACTGCACTTAACACACAAGCAAATGCAGAATAATTCAGATTGTAATTGTGATAGAGGAGGAGTGGTTTAGCAGGTTCATCCTGTGCTGTTTTCTCAGTGCAAATTCTGACCACCTCCTATGAGGTGCTATTTGCCCCAATGAGAAGAAGACACATGCACCCACATGGAGCCGGTATGTTCCCCCCCACAGAGCTCTCTGCAGCTTTGGTGCAGATGGGTGTGATTGAAATTAGGGAAATGGTATGATAAAAAGAGTTAAACCCATCCTAACCCCAATTCCCTCACCTTGCCTTAAAAACAAAACAAACAAACCGCTGCAGGACAGTCTAACCATGAATCACCCTAGGAAGATATCAAGAAGGAATTGATCCACATTAAGGGGGACATAAATTCTAAGGCCTCCAGATTCCACATGACACATTGATACCACTGAGTGTGCATTACAGTTTCAGTCATGAACTCAGATGGGAATTTCATATTAAGCAGTAGGACCAGACAGATGTGTAGCTGTCACAAAAATTTGCAATCCTTCATTTCCATGAGATGTAAGGGATGAAATAAACAACGTGGCATCATTGCGCTTCACATTTCCCTGCCCCTCCACAAACAGCGATCAATCAAATAAGCAAGTGTAAGGAAACAGAAAGGGCAAAGGTTACCTGTTTTCATATCACAGGATCTGCTAAATTAAACACTGTACAGGAGAGGTGAAAAAGCAGGACTACTTGATGCTTTGAGATGCAGTCATGCATACACCATAAAATATCATTCTTATAGCACCTCACCTGGATTCATTATAATTTTTGCTCTTGTGACATGCCAAGTCAACAGTTTCTCACTCAGTAGAGTGTGGGATAACATTTATTGTATCAGTAGCATTATTTCAGAGAAAATATGCACAGAACTTTCTGTCCAAGTGCTGTATTGCTGAAGCCTAGCCTTTTTCAACTCCGGTGGGGAGGGTGGGGTACAAATCAAATAAAATAAATAAATAAATAAATAAAATAAACTTGTGATGCAGGAGGAAAGACCATCCTGCCTAGGTGGTTTTATGGGGTAAAAAGATTCAGCAGTCACTTTCTACTGAAAGTATCTAATGTATTTAGGCTGAACAATAAGATCAGCAACAAAATGGTTTCCATTGCTGTGCCTTTTCACAGAAAATATCTCATTAACCCCTATGGATCCACATCTATTTTTCAAACAAAATGTACAGAACACAGTCACCAGTGTCCCACATAACCCCCAGAAAGTAACCATAGACCATGGCATGGGATTGGCCTCCGTAGTACAGCTTTGCAGTGTTGCTTAGCAACAGTCATCTCAACACCCCAATGTGATGGTGGATTGCAGTGACTTGCACAGAGTTGTCCAGAAGTGGTAATTTGCATCCAGAATATTAATGCTCATTCTAATTAGGAGCAGCACTTCATCTGCCAGTTTATTTATTAAAATGCTGTACCACGGGGAATGAAAAAAAAAAGCTTAAGGAAAGAAACTGTAGGAGACAAAGGGCTGATCACCCTGAGAACCATAATGGACGCAATCACTGCTCTATGGCTGTTTATAATTATAAAGGAGAGAAAATAGAAAGAGTTAACTATTGGAAACAGAATACATGACAGTGATCAAAAGAAATGATATGACAAGTGTAGGAGATAAATGCCATTTTCCTACAAGATGTATTTTTTCTACCTATAATGCTAGCAAAGGCAACCAGATCCATTGCACTGAAAAATGAAACATTCTTTTTAATTGGTAAAATGAGCCCATTGCACGGTCCCAGCCACTATTTTGCACTCCAAAGTGTCCTTTATGGTTTCAGAATGCATCCCTTCTGCATTCTGAACACAAAAAATCAACTGCAAATAGTGCAGAACTCAAATCATGATTAAAATATGCAATTTCTGATCCAACGTGGGCTTGGTAAAACAGCGGAGCGAATGCTAGATGCAGAATGGACCTAGGATGAAGTGAGCCAGATCTGCATGGACACAAATGTTTGAGTGAGTCAGGATAGCTCCTGAAACAGGAGGAGCGTAAATTAATGATTTGAGTGCAATCCTTGATTGAGTAAAAAAAAAAAAGGAAAAACAGGAACTGGGTGTTAGTTAATGAAATAGCAACTTATTTGGGCTAGGCAGACACCTTGGATGTATGCCAGGACATTCTAGTGTGGAAAAGTCTTTTTGTTATTGAGAATGAAGTGAAGTTTTATAAGTTGCTGTAGATTTTCCGGATTGTGTGGCCGTGGTCTTGGCATTGTAGGACCTGACGTTTCGCCAGTAGCTATGACTGGCATCCTCAGAGGTATAACACAGAAGGATGTAGTACTCTCTGTATCAAGGTGAGCAGAAAAATGGTAGGCAGGTAATTTATATCTACCCTGGAAGGTGGGGTAGGGCTGAGTCATTATCTTGTAGTAGTTCACCAGGCTATGAACATGCTAGTGGAGGAGCTTTTGTCTATGGATTGTTTCCTGAGGAGATTTTCTGTTTCCAGAGGAGGTTCTTTTGTGTGTGGAATGGCTATTGAAACTCTAATCTTATCTGTAGTGCCACCTTGAGCCCATCATGGGGAGGGCGGACTATAAATTGAAATAAATAAATAAATTGTCAGCTGTAGAGCATTTTGTGTTTTTCAGGACAGGAAGCCATGCCCTATTTATTTTTAAACTCTCTTCTTTCCTGTTGAAACTGTGTTTATGTTTATGAATTTCAATGGCTTCCCTATGTAATCTGGCATGGTAATTGGAAGTGTTGTCCAGTCTTTCAGTGTTTTGGAACCAAATGTTGTGTCCTGTTTGGGTGGGGAGGGACTGAACATAGCTTAACCCATGTACATCTTTCTGTGTCATACCTCTGAGGATGCCAGTCACAGCTACTGGCAAAACGTCAGGTCCTACAATGCCAAGATCATGGCCACACAACCCAGAAAATCTACAGCAACCAATGAACTCCGGCTGTGAAAGCCTTCAACAACATATTGAAGTTTTATTGTTACTGAGAAACCTGAGCCGGGGGAGATTGCACTTAATCAGTTTGTGATGCCAGCACGCCCTTCCTCTTCTGTCCCTGGGAATTTCCAATGTCATGGCTGAACCCAGGTGCCTCTATGAAACTCCCCAAGTTTCAGGTCCCCTTGGCACTTAGGCTGTAAATGGGGGTACCTAGGGCTCTTTTTGTAGCAGGAACTCCTTTGCATATTGGGTGACACATCCCTAATATAGCCAATCCTCCAAGAGCTTACAGTAGCCCCTGTAAGAAGACCTCTGTAAACTCTTGGAAGATTTGCTACATTAGGGGCGTGTCACCTAATATGCAAAGGAGTTCCTGCTACAAAAAGAGCCCTGGGGGCACCTAGTAAAATAAGTCCTAAATAAGATGGGAATGCCACCAATGCTCCCTCTAAGCCTGAAAGTCTTGTGAGCACAAATTCTACTTTGTGAACTGCTGGCATTAAAGTTGTGAGTGAGCAATTTGGCTACTGCATAAATTAGTTTGCTCCTGAGCTAAGACAAAAATGTGTGAGTTGGGGGGCTAAAAAACTGTAAGCTAGCTCACACTAACTCAGCTTAGAGGGACCACTGGACACCACTAACCGAGTGGGTCTCAGTTGGAGAAGTGGGTGGAGCCCTCACAATATGGGCTCAGAATGCTTCCAGGGGAAGTGTAAGGAGCCTCCCGGGGGGATCATTTCCCTGTTTTTGCCGCTCCACACAAAGTATTCTATGCACATGGAGCAGCAAAGACAGGGAAATTATTCCTCTCCTGCTCTGTTTTGGTGAGGAAAATGACTGGGTGGAGGAGACAGCAGCCATTCCTTCCTACAAAGCATCAGTCTGAGCCAAAACAGGCCCTGTGTTATTTCTGAATAGTTATTCCCCACAGCAGCTGTGAGGCTGTGGGGATCTTGAGTTGGGTCTGGGAAACCTGGATCCAGCTCTTTAAAAGAGAGAATGTCAGATTTGTTCCTTAGACCAAGAAGCCAGAGCAACATGTTCCCCGACCTGGAACAGTGACTTGTCCTATGAGAGGACAAATTATGCCTTATTATCTGATGTGTTCCCAATTAAACTATTTAAAGGAGCCTATATGTTTTAAAAACAGGATGCAATAAGTAAAGGACTGCATTCCCTCCTAGTAAAGGTAAAGGTTTCCCTTGCTCGAAAGCCAGTCGAATTCAACTCTAGGGGTGTGGTGCTCATCTCCGTTTCCAAGCCGAAGAGCCAGCGCTGTCCGAAGGCATGTCCGTGGTCATGTGGCCGGCATGACTAGATGTCAAGGCACACAGAATGCTGTTACCTTCCCACCAAGGTGGTACCTATTTATCTACTTGCAATTTCTTGCTTTCGAACTGCTAGGTTGTCAGGAGCTGGGGCCAGAGACGGGAGCTCACTCCATCATGCGGCACTCAGGTCTTGAACTGCTGAACTACCGACCTTCCAGTCTGCAGTTCAGTGTCTTAACCACTGAGCCACCATTCCCTCCTACCCCTTAATAAAATCTTCTGGTTCAAAACGGCATTTGGGTTGTGGGACGTGCAGTCTTTCCACCTCCTCTGCACACTCTTCTGTGAGCACTTTGTCACTCGGTTAACTCTGATGTGCCAGGATCTCTGGGGAACTGGGCCCTAATAATTGCCTCCATGTGCTGTGCCTTATGACTAGCACACATGGAGGTCAAACACCTTGTCATGTATTGTCAGGGCACAACTCTTGGTGCTTGTTCATGGCAAGGTAATTACTGCTTGGAGCTTTGTCTTTGTAATGTACTGCAACTGTTTGGCATAACCTGGCTCCAAGGGCAGCTTAAAAGTGGCACCAGTTGTCCTGGGAAATACTTCAGTATAAACCCATTTATGATATTATGACCCCTGAGGGAAACTATGTCTGCTTGGACTGGAACTGCTTAAATTCCTAAAATTGATAAGGGCATATGTAGTTTCTCACAGTATCCTGATTTGAACACATAAATAAAATGCACTCTGGATTTTAGATCATAGAATCATAGAACGTTAGAGTTGGAAGGGACCTTACAGGCCATCTAGTCCAACCCCCTTGCACTCTGCAGGAGCATAGCCAAAAGAGAGCCCTGCGTACCTACAACATACCCAAAAGATGGTTATCCTGCCTCCGCTTGAAAAAGTCCAGCGGAGCATCCACCACCTCCCGAGGCAGATAGGACATGGGCAAAAGTTCATTTTAAAGTGTACTCCGTGGCAGTGATAGCAGCAAAGAAGCCACACTTTCCCACCACCATTGCCTCAGTGGAGCTGTTCTGGGTGGTCAGAGGCAGGAGAGGGTGGGCTGTTCGAGGGCCCACTCTGACTATTTTGCTCAGCACTTAGCAGATAAAGTATCTCACATCCATTCAGACTTGCACTCTACATTAAAGTGATAGGTTTTGGATGGTGCTAGTGTGCCAACCTGTCCAATTGTGTACAATACTTTTCAGTTTATTCAGTCTGAGGAAGTGGACAGGATCCTTTGAATTTTGAGGCCTGCCTCCTGTTTGTATGACTCTTGTCCTTCTTGGTTACTTAAATCTTCCGGGGGGGGGGGCTGGTTGACTGGGTTAGAGAGGTAGCTAATGCTTCCTTAAGAGAGGGAGTGGTTGCCCTAGCCTTGAAACAGACTGTGGTACATCCACTTCTAAAGACACCTTCCCTTGAATCAGGAGATCTCAATACTTATCAGCCTGTCTCAAATGTTCCATTCTTGAGCAAGGTGATTGAACAGATGGTGGCTGGACAACTCCAAGCTTTCCGGGATGAGACAAATTGTTTAGACCCCTTCCATTCTGGGTTTAGGCCTGGTTATAGAACTGAAACAGCCTGAGTCACTGTGATGGATGACTTGTGCTCGGAGATAGACAGAGGGAGTGTAATTCTGTTGATTCTCCTGGACCTCTCAGTGGCTTCCAATACCCTCAATCATGGTATCCTTCTGGACTGCCTATCTGGATTGGGATTGGGAGTCACTGTAACTACTGGGTGAGGTCATCCAGAGATTTGGGCTGGTTGCCACCAATATGAGGATGACATTCAGCTCTATCTCACTCTTTCAGCTGATTCTAGGGAGGCTGTAGAAACCCTGAACAGTGCCTGGAGACAGTTTTGGAGTGGATGAAGGCTAATAACCTGAAGCTTAATCCTGACAAAATGGAAGTCCTACTGTTTGGCAGAAGGTCTGACCTGGGATTTGATTCTGGATGGGATTGCACTCTCCTTGAAGGAACAGGTCTGTAGCAGGCCCATAGCTATGGTGGGGCCTCTTGGGGCCCACCCCCCAAGTTCCTGCCAAGGCCCTCTGACTTCCTGTTCAGTTCCAGCCCCCCAACTTCCCATTTTTTCAGCTCTGGTCCTCCTGCATCACGTTCTCCAGCTGGGCAGTCTGCACTTGCTTGCCTTCTTCAGCCTGCCTCCTCTCAGCCCAGAAGAGAGGGGTTGTTGTCATTGCAGCTGGCCAGGTGGTGTGAGGGGAGTTGAGCAGTGGCTGAGTGGCCATCTTGGTGGCTGGCTTCCCCCACCTCTCCCCCCTTTTCCCCTTTTGGTAAGAATTGATGCGGGGGGCTGCTGAGCCAGGAGGGCTTAGGTCGGCCACTGGGACACCTGGTGGAGGGTAGCAGTGAGGAGACAGCAGGAGAGAGGGGAGACAGAGACCATGGTATCCTGCTGGGATGGTGCTGCTTGGTCATGGCATGTGTGGGAGGCGACGGATGCTCAGTCCTGGAGGCCTGCCCTACCCCGCAACCCTGTGACCTCACCAGTCCATTCACACTGGGGGGAAGCAATGCGGCAGCTGCATGTGCCAAACTGCACCCGAGACTCCACCAGAGCTGTGCCCACCACATGTGCTGCCGCCGCCTCCTCCTGGCCCACTCGATGTGGCAGATGGAAAAGGGAGAAGTGAGTATTTTTGGAATTTTGTGTTTTTAATTTTAATTTTTAATTTTAATTTTTGACTTTGTCAGTCCCCACCCAGTTCCCCCAGTGCTCCCCAAATGGAAAAATCCTGGCTACAGCCCTGGTCTGTAGTCTGGGGGTGCTCTTGGACCCAGGCCTGCTTCTGGATAAGCAGATGTAGCTGTGGCCAAGAGTGTCTTTTACTAGCTTCAACTGGTTAGATGGCTGCAGCCTTTTGTGGCATGCCCCAGTTATTTCTAGATTAGATTGTTACAATGCAATCAACATGGGGCTGCCCTTGAAAAGTGTTTGAAAACTTCAGTTGGTATAGAATGCTGCAGCCAGGGTTTCGACTGGAATGAATCATAGGGACCATATCACTCCAGTCTTGGCCCAGCTACACTGGCTTCCAGTTTGTTTTTGAACACAATTTAAGGTGCTGTCATTGACCTTCAAAGCCTATATAGTTTGAGACCAATGTACCTGAAGGACTGCCTAATCCCTTCTGAACCATTATGGTCATCTTTAGAGGCCCTGCTTTGGGTCCCCTCACCTTCTGAGATTAGGCATGTGGTAACCAGGGAGACAGTGTTGCCAGAGGTGTTGCCTTTACTCTTGGGTAGCCCCAAAGCAGGGCACCCCACTTCTGACCTGACCCAGAGACCCACAAAACACAGGCCCAGGAAGGCACTCCTGGTTCTGAAACTCAGAGCTAGCAACAGCTCTGAAAAAGGGTCTCCATTTTCAGGTTTTGTAAGGCAACCTCAGAGCAAACTTCCAGTCTTCCCCCTCCACCCAGCAGAGATATGCTTGTGGAATGACAATGAGTTCCACCAGGTGGAGTATCTACATTTCTAAAATCTATTCAGAGGCCACTTGGCGAATAACCCTGTCTCCAGTAATTCTTTGTCTGAATACTTGTCTTTCCTGCTCTGTCCCTCAGGATACCGGGATAAACCAATCAATCATTCAAATGTTTAGCAATCCAAAAGATGGGAGATGGGTTCCTGATTAAATGAAGCCATCTTTAGGTGTGAGCCAAGATGGCTTCAGTAGCCTTCCAGTGCTTGGGCTCTGGCCTACTGCTCTATGTGTATGAGCAAAGAAGAATCACAGAATCATAGAAGGGACCTCCAGGGTCATCTAGTCCAACCCCCTGCACAATGCAGGAAATTCATAAATGGCTCCCCCTTCACACCCCCAGTGACAGCTGTTCCATGCTCAGAAGAGTTTTTACAGCAAAAGCTCTGTAGTGGTGGGAAACCTTTAGGGACATTTGCCACCGTTATTTATCTTCTCATTGAAGAACCTGTGGTAAACTTCTGAATCATGGGTTCCCAAACAACTTTGAAGGCCGCTAAATAGAGGATATTGACCAACTATTTTGATCCACTAAAACAGGACTTATCATATATTCTTATAAGTGAGCTTATACTATGATCGCTTGGCTCTTCTCAATAGCAAAGGCACAAGAATGCCAAAATGAGCAGAGGAATGACTTCTCCCCCAAGGAATAAATAGTCAAGCTGGGACTGATGCCACTGATTTGTTGTAATAGAAGCATGACTCAGACCTGAATTAGCTGAGAAGCCACCAATAAATTCTTCCCATTCTCTTGTAGAGTACATGGGTATGATTAGTGTCTATGATATCACCCCGATGGAGGTGTGTAGGACATCCAATTGCACTGAGTCATTGGCACTGCCGATGACATTGTATTTTTTATGTCACCAAAGCCAGTGGTTTATAAACTCAACTTCTTTTCATTAAGCAGAGTCTCCGCATCTCTGTCACCAGTACATTCAGGCATCACCTCCACACCTGTCCTCAAGCTAAGTGCCAAAGGTCATGGCAAGTGAGCACTGTTCCACAATTCAACATATCCATTCAAACACATGTTTTTGTTTTCAAAAATACACCCGTGCGCTGCCTCTTTGTGTCTCAAAGGAGAACATTAAAACAACAAAGAGAAAAACTATGTATAATGTTATGCCTAATATTTTATGAACCTCTCCTTCTCTTAGCAAGGGACCAGGACTGCTGCTGGCTTCCCCTCCAATTTATACTGTCTGTGTCTTATAGTACCCAAAGGGTTTCCTGTAGCCCAGCAAGAGGAGACTGTCTTGAGGAGCATGAAACCTAAATAAATCCCCCAGCCCCTCCTCTTTCCCACATCAAGAGCTCCACTTTCTGAGAGCCTGTGGATTATGCACACAAATTGGCATCATGCTCTTTTAATATTCTGACACGAGCCTCAGTGATGAGCTGTACAGAAGGAGTGGACAGGGACTGACGCATCTCATCCTATAAAACTGCAAACAAAAACAAGTTCATAAATGAATACAATAAACCTACGGCAAGAGTGGAAATCCCAAATGGACTTTTCAAGACATAACTTGGCCTATAATTTGGACTTGACTTATACCTCACTTGACAGAGAAGTGCATACTTTGTCACATTCTGGATTTGGTACCTATAATCATTCCATATTTGACTATGCTCTTGAGCTTCCATTTATATATCTTGGTTGTAATTTTTTGGCATTTTATGGTTACATATTTAATGATCTGTTTAAAAGACAGGTTCTTGGTTTCCAGCAGCATCCTGGTTTTCTCAGTGGAGGGTGGTAAACAGTGGGGTACCACAGGGATCAGTACTCAGTCTGATGCTTTTTAATTTGTTTATTAATGATTTGGAGTTGGGAGTAAGCACTGAAGTGGCTACATTTGTGGATGACACAAAGTTGTTCAGGGTGGTGAGAACCAGAGAGGATTGTGAGGCACTCCAAAGGGATCTGTTGAGGATGGACGAGTGTGTTTCAACATGGCAAATGGCGTTCAGTGTGGCCAAGTGCAAGGTGATGCACATTGGAGCCAAAAATCCTAACTATAAATGCACGTTGATGGGGTCCAAACTGGCAGAGACTGACTGATCTTGGAGTCGTAGTAGATAACTCACTGAAACTGTCAAGACAGTGTGCAACTGCAATAAAAAAGGCCAGAGCTATCCTGGGGATTATTAGGAAGGGAATTGAAAACAAATCAGCCAGTATCATAATGCCCCTGTATAAATCAATGGTGTGACCTCATTTAGAATACTGTGTACAGTTCTGGTTACTACACCTCAAAAAGGATATTATAGCAGTGGAAAAAGTGCAGAAAAGGGCAACTAGAATGATAAAAGGGTTGGAACACTTTCCCTATGAAGAAAGGTTAAAACACTTGGGGCTCTTTAGCTTGGAGAAACAATGACTGAGGGGTGACATGATCGAGGTTTATAAGATTATGCATGGGATAGAGCAGGGAGAGAAAGAAGTCCTTTTCTCCCTTTCTCACAATATGAGAACTCATGGGCACTCAATGAAATTGCTGAGCAGTCAGGTTAGAACAGATAAAAGGATGTTCTTCTTTACCCAAAGTGTGATTAACACATGGAATTCACTGCCACAGGAGGTGGTGGCAGCTACAAGCATGGATGGCTTCAAGAGGGAATTAGATAAACATATGGAGCAGAGGTCCATCAGTGGCTATTAGTATAGATAGGACCACTCAGTCTGGGACAAGTGATGCTCTTTATTCTTGGTCCTTGGGGGGGCAACAGTGGGAGGGCTTCTAGTGTCCTGGCTCCACTGCTGGACGTCCTGATGGTACCTGGTATTTTTGGCCACTATGTGACAGAGTGTTGGGCTGGATGGGCCATTGGCCTGATCCAACATTGGCTTCTCTTATGTTCTGGTTCTTATGTTAGCATATACCAAATAAAGGAACCCAGGACGGGGATATGCAGATGGAACAAAAGGCTATGCAGTTGTGGGTGGCTTCAGTTTTCTATAGTTCCTTACGAGTTCTCTGGGTCACAATAAATGGGCTACTATCTGGGCACAGGTGGGAGGAGGCAGGAGCCTGATGCTCAGCCCAGTCACCAGGACAGATTTAACCCCTCCTTCAAGAGGTCTTTGAATATACCCTTTACTTTGTCCATTATAAATGAATAGCTACTATGAGGAAGAAGAGTATACCCCACTTTTTATACCTCAGTTTTCTCTACTCTAGGGAGTCTCAAAGCAGCTTATAGTCACATTCCCTCCCCTCCCCACAACAGGCACCTTGTAAGGTAAATGTTGCTGAAATAGTTCTGAGAGAACTGTGACTAGCTCAAGGTCACCCAGCAGGCTCTATGTGGAGGCGTGGGGAATCAAACTCGGTATTCCATATTAGAGTCTGCCAATCTTAACCACAACACCATGCTGGAAAAGTATTACTCTTGGGAACAATAGTGTGGCTGGGCCAAATCCTGTCCACCATTAAACTGGGTAGTTTGCATTCACCAAAAGGCACCAATGGGTGGTGCTTCTTCACCACTGAAATCCACTGGCCTCTCCACACATTTTTTTTTTTTTGCCATCAAGTCACAGCTGACTTAAGGAGACTTGCTAGGGTTTTCAAGGCAAGAGACATTCAGAGGTGGTTTGCCATTGCCTGACTCCTTGTCATGATCTTGGTAGTCTTCAGACAGTGGCTGGGCAAACACTTATCAGGGATGCTTTAGGCTTATTCTGCATTGAGCAGGCAGTTGAACTAGATGGCCTACATGGTCCCTTCCAGCTCTATGATTCTTTGATTCTATTCCTTGACAGTCTCCCTTCCAAATACTGACCAGGGCCGACCTTGCTTAGCTTCCAAAATCTGACAAGATCAGGCTAGCCTGGGATACCCAGCTCTGGGTTCTCCACACATCTGCTGTCCATTATATATCACTGACATCTAGTTTTAAATAACTATCACCCATCTTTTTTTTTTTAAGTTGCCAAGCTAATAGCCAGGAGGCCAAGATGTAGCCTCTGCCTTAGGGATGCTAACCAGTGCTGTGGTCTCCCTTTTGAGGCCCAAAAGTATTCTACATAGAAAACCATATATTTCTCAAAGAGGAAGAAGAAGCCAAGGTCTCAAAGAAGTGGCTGATCATGTGGAAGACACTGCCTGTTGGATCTATTCCCTTCAAAGAGAGAGGTGAGCATAAATCCCATAAGGTGGATTTTCACTCTATCAGCCACTTCTGTGGAGGCCCCAGCTCACATGTGAGGGTTCCTGCATGGTGGGAGAGAGGGGCTGCCATCATTCCTTCGCTATGCTATTTTAATGCTAGTAAACTGGGGCACAGATTCAGTAAATCCGCACCATCATTCTCAACATATATTGGAATTTTCTGGTAGCCAGCCATGTTAATCCATCCACATAAATATCTAAAAGCAACACTAAGGTATACCTTTATTAGAATCAATGAAAACATCACAAACTAGTGAACACTGTTTCATATCCAGAGACAGTAGACATCTGAATACCAGTGCTAGGAGGAATATCAGGGGGAGGCCTTGATCTCTGTACCCCATTAGTTGCCCCCCCGGGCTACTGCTTGTCCACCGTGCAAAACAGGATGATAGACTAGATGCACCAGTGCCATTAGTCTGATCCAGTAGGAGTCTTCTAATGATGTCCTATTAAAGGCCTTAACAGGTTTTGAAAATGCCATTGAGTGATACATGAACTTCTGAAAGAGGTCTATCAAATCAGGCAGTACATCTACAAGACCATGGAAATTTTTCAGATTGTGGTAGTAACTGTACACTTTCTAGCCTGTTTGCTAATCCTGAATTAAAATGTAGGCTGGGGTGCATTTTATGAAAATTCAGCCTCCTGCAAAATTGAATTTTAAACATCTTAGAATAATCAATTAAAATCTGTAAGACCATCAGTCTAATTTAAATTGTATTTATATTGAAATTAAATTATGTTTTATATTGAAATGTATACTGGTTTTATGTAAGCCGCCCTGAGCCACCTCGGTGAGAGGGCAGGGTAAAAATTAAATTAATAAATAAATAATAAATAAAATAAAATCATAAACATTTAAACAACAGCATGCCACAACAGCAGATAATGTGGTCCCAGTCTGGCTTCCAGGATCTGCAGTCACTGGGGGGGAGGCCTAATCAGATGGACGCCTGCTGCCTCAGCTAAAGGCCTGGCGGGAGAGCTCCATTTTGCAGGCCCTGCAGAACTGTGATAGGTCCTGCAGTGCTCTGATCTCATATGGTAGCTCATTCTACCAGGCAGGGGCCAGGGCTGAAAAAGCCCTGGTCCTAGTTGAGGCAAGTCAGACATCCCTTGGGCCAGGGACTACCAGGAGGTGTAGACTGGCAGAACACAATGTTCTATGGGGCTCATCTGGGGAGGGAGGCAGTCTTGAAGATGTACAGGCCCCTGGCCATATAGGGCTTTAAAGGTAAGCACCAACATCTTGAAACAGATCCAGAATTCAATAGGCAGCCAGTGCAGGTCATGCAGCACTGGGCGGATATGTGCCCGTATATAATAGCTGTTGTTATTAACACACTCAAATTGACTTCAGAATGACCGTCCTGAGTGCAAAATGAATGGAATATACAAGCTGGCATGAGGGGGAATGGGGGGGTTACGCTGTTCTGATGGTATGGTATCACTTCTGGAGCAAACCCAGAAGTAATGTCATTGAGTTAGGGTAATGCTCTAGAACAGGGGTGTCGAACTCATTTGTTATGAGGGCCGGATCTGACATAAATGAGATCTTGTTGGGCCGGGCCATGTGTGTCATAAAATGTAATGCCAGGTAGCGGAGATATAAACTTTATAAGGAACACAAACACAAAGGGTGTTTTTTTAACAAAATAAAAACATGCTTAAAGCATCAGCACTCTTGCAATATTTTGTTTATTTAACAGTATCTGGAAACTGACATCTCTTGCTCTGAGTTATTGCATCAAAATGTCTGTGCTGTTGCAATTTTGAGTATGCTGTTCAGGTGTGTATCTGTAAGCTGCAAACCTACGATGATGAGGAAGAAGCAGAAGACAGCCAGTTCCACTGTGGGCCTGATAGAAGCCCTCCAGGGGCCTCATCCGGTCCCTGGGCTGTGAGTTTGACACCCCTGCTCTAGAATTGCCCCCTCAGACAGAAGAAAGAGTCAGACAACAAAGGTTGGATGAAACTAAGGCCACTTTATTTAACAGATTGAAAGTAACAGCAAGGGCAATCATAAACAGTGGCATGGTCAAGAGCTGGTGTCACTTTGACGCCATCGTTACCATATAACAGGCAAGACACCAAGGCCCTGGGTTGGAGCCAACTGTAAGTCACTTGCAAACCCAGCCGAGCCCAGCGATGGGGATGCACCTTAAGGGCCCTTCCAACACCACCACATGGCCAGTGCAGAGGGTCCATCGTGGCCATCCCTCAAGGCAGTCTGCAAGCCTCCTCCCTGGCCGCACAGCTGCAGGGTTGATCCTGCAGACCCCTATACCCCCCCATGGGGTTATTGATTGGTGCTTACGTAGCCGCATGTACTTTATCTAAACCTAATTCTGCCCTGATAAAGTGATGATCTAACTCATGGCCACATCCCAAGCCAATTCCTCAGTTTACTGACCTCAGTGCAAGGTAGGTGAAAAAGACCCCTTCTTAACAGCCAATCAGAGAAGCGGCAAAAAATTCCTACCCAACCCCCCCAAGAACAGGGCGACCAGTGGGTGGGCCGAGCATGAGGCGAGCACTGAAGGGGGTAGAGCGGAGCCAGCTGTTAAAAGCCATGCCGGCTCTGCTCCCCCTTTTGGAGTCCAGGCTGCACTGCAGCCCTTCCCCCTTCCTCCTCATGAGGAGGCAAAGGTGGCCCTCAAGAGGCATGGTATGCTAATGAGCTACTAGGCTATTAGCATATGCCATGCCCCCTAACATCACCGGAAGTGATTTCAGAAGGGGAAGCAAAAGGGGAGGAGGCATCTTCAAAAGCCTTCCCTTCCCTTCTCCAGCTGGCCTGGGGGGGGGAGCGAAGAGAGAAGGGGTTTAAAGTTTAAACCCCTTCTCACTAGAGTTGGGTCACAGAAGGAGGAAAGAGGGAAGGAAAAAGAGAGAGTAGAGAGAAGAAAGGATGGAAGGAAAGAGGGAAAGAAAGAGAAGGGAAGAAGGAGGGAAAGAAAGAGAGGGAAGAAGGAGGGAAACAGAGAAAGGAGGAAAAAGAGAAGAGAAGAAGGTGGGAAATAAATAAAGAAAGAGAGAAGGGAAGGAGGGAAAGAGAAAAAGGAGACAAGGAAAGGAAGGAATGAAAGAAAGAAGGAAGGAGAAAAGGAAAGAGAGAAAGAAAGAGAGAAAGGAAGGAAGGAAGAGAAGGGAAAGAGAGAAAGAAAAGGAGGGAAAGAAAAGGAAAGGAGGGAAAGATGGCAAAGAGATGGAGGGAGGGAGGCTCTCCCACCACCCCCCATCCCCATGGATCCCTTACTTACCGCTTCTGCAGGGGCCAGGGAAGCCAGTGGCGGGGCTCTCCTGGCATCCCCCGAGCTGCAGCGGTCCTGCGCAGGCCTGGGGATGCGATGATGGGGCTCTTCTGGCATCCCCCGAGCCACAGTGCTCCTGCACAGACCCGGGGGATGTGGCAATGGGGTTCTCTGGCCTCCTCCAAGCCGCAGTGCTCCTGTGCAGGCCTGGGGGATGTGGCGGCGGGGCTCTCCTGGCATCCCCCGAGCCACAGTGCTCCAGCGCGGGCTTGGGGGATGCGCGGTGGGGCTCTCTGGCCTCCCCTGAGCCACAGCACTCCTGTGTGGGCCCGGGGGACATGGTGGCGGGGCTCTCCTGGTGTTCCCCGAGCCACAGCACTCCTGAGCGGGCCCAGGGGACACGGTGGCAGGGCTCTCCAGCCTCCCCTGAGCCGCAGTGCTTTCGGCGCGGAGAGCTAGGGGCAGGACTTGCCGCCGCCACCATTAGCGTGGGCTTCTGGGCTGCCAAAGCAGTGCTCCGGCACGCTCTGGCCCCAAAAGACCCCTGCCTACACCACAAATGGACTCTTGTGTAAGATATGTGTTTCAGCTCTGCCAATCCCAGATGTCTTAGATGTTATCCCAAATTTCTTAGATGTTAAATCTATGACTTGGAACCACTTTGCAAAACATTAACATCACATATATGGCTGAATGGCAGATCATTGGTATAAGCATTACGAAATTCTTTCTGGACATCTTCCCATTTGTTGACTATAACTTTGGTATTCTCTTTCCTTGTTGGTTTGTTAGAGCAGACCTACTTCTTCTAGGTTTGCCATGCATCTGGAAACACCAGCTCATTGTCATGGTTTTCTTCCTTTATTCATTTATAGCCATACAGAAGATAAAAAAGCAGCTCTTGGGCCTATACACTCCACTGTTATCTTCTGCTGGTATCCCTTGTGTCCTATCAGTCACTAAGCCCCACTCCTTAATCCATTCCATTCGCTTTCCCTTCCTGTCATGCTCACTGAGTTTGCTGATCAATCTTCTTTTCCTCTTTGTTGTACTCTGGGAAAATTAGATAAATATCTCCCCTAACTTCTCCATTGTTTTGTAATCCAGTAAGGCATTTAAAAGACTCCCAAGTGAATATGTCAGCCTTGGTCTTTCTTTTATGAATCTCTGTTGCCCGCTGCTAAAGATAAGTCAGATCTAATGGAAGCTTTGTCTAGCACTTCTGAGACTGATCTAGGAACCACTGTTCTGCAGGCCTCTGCCAGAGCTTTCTACATGGCCTCAAATATATGAACCAACAGCCAAACTCCCTACCCCACTCCATTCAGCCCTTTTTTAGAATGAAAAGAAAGTCCAGAATATTTTAAAAAGTTGCCCAGCTGTATCAACATTTAGTGAGGAGTTAATTTTAAAAGGGAGTGGGATTAGATACATTCACAGAGGACAGATCCATTCATGGCTATTATCCAAGATGGCTAAAAGGAATCCAGAGGCAATAACCTCTCAGTGTAAGTGCTGGGAGGCTCCAGGGCAACTGCTTGGCATCTGTGTGAAACAGGATGCTGCACTAAATGGACCACTGGTCTGCTCTAGCAAGCCACCTTGTTGGTTCTTACATTCAGAGCTTACTTGATGTATGGCACAATCCTATGCATGTCTTCTCAAAAATAAGTCCTACTATGATGCTTACTCGCAGGTAATTGTGCGCAGGATTGCACCCCTAGGCTTGTCTTTTACAGGCAACAGGATATGTATTCTGAAGCCTTATTTACTTATTTTATTTATATACATTATTCATAGTCAGCATTTCTCACTTGGACTCAAGACAGATTATAGAGCCTTGTCACTTAAGCCATTACTAGGGTTGCCATTTCTCAGTTCCAAGCAGGGGACCCCCCGGTTTTGGGGGCTTCTGTCCACCACCAAGCAGATGCTCTGCCACAGATGCTCTGTCCACTGCCACTGAGCCACAGTGCTTCCTCCGGCAGCCCCTTGTCTTGAATGCATTTGCTTGGAGAGAAGTATATCACTTTCAGCAACAGGTATAAACACCACAGGAAGGAATCTGTCTAGGAGCCTCAGAAGCATTATCTAATGTCTTCTCTTACATATCCATGAATGGTGAGCTCCAGCTACTGAATCTGGTTTTCCTCCTTCCAGCTATCCCAAATTAAATGCAACCAGCAGAGTTCATTGAGGGAGTATGGGGTATCTTTCAATGGGAGAGGGGAGGAAGATTCAGCTGTCTTGTATGATCTTTATCAATAATCAGTTTGGCTGAATATGCCATTCCCCTAAATTGAGCTTAGTTGCTATTGCTAGTCAGTACCATGCACCTTCAGTGTAATTGCATCAGCATTTCCTTCAGAGCGATGCTGGTATGAACTTGACCTCTCCTCTCCTCTCCAGATCAGTGCAGTGCTATGTAGACTAGGTTCTGTTTCACTCCCCTGAGATTTCTCATATGATTTTTATGACCTGCCATGATGCTATGAAACCGGTCAAAAGGAAAGCCTCTAGTTTGTCTCACTTTCTGCTTACATCCACCCCCTAGGATTAGAAATGATAATTTGGAAACACTTTATAAAGCATCTGGATATACATTTGGACTCAGAAGAAGATCGTGTATTAGCATCGTGCCACTATCTTTCTTTCAGCAATTGTGCTTTCTGTGTGGGAATGGTTTTAGCTTCCATGATCCCAGCATCTCCCGTTTAAAAGGACTTCTGATAGAAGTCCTGGGAAAATCTCTGCCTGAGACCCTGGAGAAGCAATGACAGTCAGAGGAGACCAAAGTGGGCAAAGATCAAGTGTCCAGCAGTGGGAAACAAAATTCTGGAATATGTTCAAGACCTGGAGCTCACCAAGCTGTGGCTATACCCATCCAGTTTCCTTATGGAGAATTTTTGTTTCTGGCAAGTCACCTCCAATTTATGGTGACCCCAGAGGATTTTCAAGGCAGGACAAGTTCAGAGGTAGTTTGCCCTTGCGCCCTCTCTGTGCAGCAACTCTAAGACTTCACTCGTGGTCTTCCATCTAAGGCTGACCCTATTTCGCTTCCAAGATCTGATGAGATCAGGCTAGCCTATCCAATTGCAGCCACTTTATGGTGATCCCCATGGGGTTTTCAAGGCAAGACAAGTTCAGAGGTGGTTTTGCCTTTGCCTGCCTCTGCATAACAACCCTAGATTTCCTTGGTGGTCTCCCAGTTAAGGCCAACCCTGCTTAGCTTCCAAGATCTGACAAGAACAGGCTAGCCCGGGCTACCCCATCACAGATATGAATGTGGAAAATAGATTATTATTTTTAATTAGGCACTGGATTCTGGGAACATTATTGTCAGCTCTCAAATTGGGCTGACAAATCTAAAAAATCTATGTAAATCTATGTAAAAATTATAGTCTGTGCCAAGCAAGTGACATGTTTTGTCAGGAGAAGTCTCTACTGTTCTGCTCCCCCCCCCACAGCTACCCATTTTTTTCTCTCTGACCTCTAAAGTACTGGCTGTGACACCATTCCCCTTTCTCCCTGGTATTCCATCACTGCAGCTCCTCCAGCCAGAAGGGCAAGGAGTCCCATCTATCAGTGCCACTCAATGAATCAACAACAGGGGTCATTTGAGAAGGAGTACAAGAACAAGCAGGGTTATTTTTCCTCAAGCAACATCTGAAGAGACAATTCTAAAGGCATGGAGGTCTGCAAAGGGATATGGAATACAGGAAGAAGCAAAAAAGAAGGCTGCAGGGACAGCCGAGTAGTTTCAGCGGGGTTTCCAGCAGGCCTGGAGAAAAATATTCTAATCCTTCAATGGAACTTTGATATATGGAAATGGGCAGCTGAAGATTTTCATGTCATGGAAGTAAATAACATCCCATTAAGCATCTATTCAAAGGACAGGGCAGTTTTATTCCAGGCAATTGGCAACACCTATATGTCAAAGCAGGCCTGTAGCTATGGTGGGGCCCCCTAGGGCCTCGAGGCCCGACTTCCTATCAAGGCCCCCCCAACTTCCCATTTACCTCAGCTGTATTTGTGCCAGGGGCCACATGCTGGAGTTTGGGACAACTGTTGGGGAAGGCTGAGGCTCCACTCAGACAAGCAAGTGCCCCGAGCACATGCTGAGGGCAATGGATCGATCTAGGGCAACTAGCCAGTGAAGCGGAGCGACCTGCCGCTCCCCTCCAAAGTGCCCCTCTTCCCTTGCCATTGGACACAAGACGCTCCTCTCCCCACTGCAGCAACCAGGAGTCTGCAGAGAACTGTGCATGTGCCATGCAGAGTATTGTGACCTTCTGCTACTTCCAAGCGCCACCACCACACAAACCTTTTTCAGCCCTTTGGCTTCTTTGGGCCAGGGCTGAGCGGCCTGGTCCTGGGAAGCCCCCCCGGGGGGGAGCCAGGAAGACTGGGACACTTCCTGTCGGTGCCCCTCTGGTGCCGGTCAGAGAGCTCCTTCTCCCCTGCGGGTGCTTTGCTTGCTCCGTGGAGAAGCCCATGGGGGGGATTTTCAGAGAAAAAGGAGGGACCCTGGCCCAGCAGGGAAAGGCACCCTGGAAAATGAGCAGCCACACCCGATTCAGCATCTCTGGAGGTCAGACTCCCTGCCCCGTCTGCCCAAGGCCTCCTCCGGTTTGGCAGGGATCCTTCGCCAAACACCCAGCCCAACAGCTGTTCCCTTTGCGGCCCCAGTGCCCCCTCCCTGTGCAGAGCTCCATCAGGGAAGCTTTTCCAACTGGGAGGCACAGGAGGCAGGCCTTCAAACTGTGGCCACTTGCCTTCCTTCCGCCACAACCAGCAGGCTGACCTTCCCAGTGCGGCATTCCAGCAGCTTCCAGGGGCCTGCCTGCACTGCAAGAGACTCCCGAAGGTGACGAGGGCATGAGCAAGCAGAGCGTGCTATGCCCGGAGGATCCCCGGGCCGGATCTGCTCAGCACTCCTGGTATGTTCTCTTGATGCTCCCGCCGGCCTTGCAAAGCCAGAAGCTGCCTCCTGCAACTCAGCGCCACTGACAATGACAGAGACAGACGGGGTGTGTGTGTCCTGGCTGGTAGCACCCCAACAGAGGGGGAGGATTAATTAAATTAAACAGTGCCCCCCGAGAAATCAAAATGCCCCCTAACTTAAAAAATCCTAGCTATGGGCCTGTGTCAAGGTTCTTCCAGCAATATTTGGCAAACATTCAAATTGCCTCAGTTTATCAGGAATTTTAGTCTAGGGAAGTATGTTTTTAATTTTAAATAGCCCATCAACCTTGGTCCACTTACTTGCACTTAGATCAATGATTTTTATGGGCATAGAAAGAAAACCCTGTAGGATGCTTTCACCGGCAATAGTGTGACCAAGCTCTTACGTCGCTTTAGGTGAATTAGAGTGCACTCCTAAGCAGGGTACTCAGAATCCTATCCAGATCTTCATCCCTGACTTCACCTTGTCATTTTTTTCTCATACATTCTCTCCCCACTCCTTGCTAAACTACCATAATAGAATTAGCTTGCAACTCATGCACGCAGTCTTTTACAGGGCAATCCTAAGAACACTTTTCTGGGGGTAAGTCCCACTGAATAGACTTAAGCAGGATTCTGAGCAGACCTTTTAGGATGACAGTAGTTCAAGACCTCTGTTGTACTGGATACAGAGATATAAAGCTGGGTGTCATCAGCATATTGATGACTTCCAATTATAAAACTACAAATGATCTCTTCTAAAGGCTTTGCATAAAGGTTGAATATCATGAGGAGTAATATTGGCCCTGTGAAACCACACAGAACAGCTCACACACTGAAGATAACTGGTCTCTCCAAGGTATAGGTGAAAGGCACATGGTGCAACTACCTTACTGAAGATCTGAGTCCAGTCAATGGTGGATGGTAAATCAGATGGTGAAGTATATTAGGCTGAGGAATAGTGATAGGACCAAGTCACTTGATTTGGGTACTGGATAGAGTGTACCAGCTTTCTGGAAACCAAAAGAGTCATTGAATACTTAGTGAATACTCAAGGAAAGTGTACTGGGGTGTTTGGGAAACACTGGAACAAAAGCCTCTCACCTTAAAGACCATGAGTCACTGGGAACAACTTATGAAACTCTCAATAGCCTGAAACATATGAACTAAAGTCTGTGCATATACTGATTTACTTCAGAGTTCTATATTGAGTTACCTCAGAAAATTTACCCCTGATTTCACCTGACCTTTCCCCTCTATATATTTTGTTAATTTGTAATTTCAAAATGCCTCAAGTGCCATTTAAGATCCTTCCCTCATGTTCCTCAGATTCCTGGGCTGAGCCAAAAGCTAAAATATCATGCTGTGACAGGGTGGGATAGACAGAGTTCTTCAGGAAAGAAGAAAATAGATAACTAGTGTGGCTCAGTCACAAAAGGGAAAGAAAAATGGAGGAAAAATCTTACCACTGAGGGAGAGAAGTGGATGGGTGCATCACATTGTTAAACTAAATAAAAGTTGGAACAAAGCCAAATCTACTTCATTTATTAATATAGAATCACTGGACATTCCTAGTAATGTCAGCTAAAGACAGTCCTTGAATAATCTGGGGTTCATTTCCTCAAAATGGCTAGGCAGGGTTGGCCACAGTCAGTACTTGGATGGGAGACCACCATGGAAAACAGGAGGAAGGCAATGGCAGACCACTGCTCATCTCACACGTGGAACGTCCCAGGAGAGGGGTCACCATGAGTCACCATGAGTCAGTTTCAACTTGATAGTACATTTTTCTACATTCTTGTTCTACTTCTTTAACACGGCTTGTTGATATGTCCATGCAGTACAAAGCACTGAGCGACTTCTAGCATATCAGGACCTGAGCTATATATCATGTGAATTCACAGATTTGATGATGTGAATGACAGCAAACCAACTGTATGCGAACCTTGTGTCACCATGGTATGTAGAAGAATCAGGAGTGCACTTTTGCATTTCCCAGCAAGAAGACTGTTACAGGTACATATGTGGTCCCCTAAATTATGAACTAATAGCTTGCTCTACCATATCCTCCACTTTTGTGTCACACATGCCAGCCACTTCACCTAGAAGATATTTGAGAAGTATATTTACTAGGTAATTACTCTGGAAATGCAGACACAGTGTTATAAAATGGAAAACGGCCCATATTTTTTCCTCTTCATCTTTATGGACAACACAACAACAACGAAATATCTTTGATCCAATCAAGAGCCCTTAAGGCTGAGCTTGGCTATGGAACCGGCTCTACCAAAGACGTGGACCAGTCATGCGAGAAATAAGCAGGCAGAATTGTTAGAGATAATTAGTTTGTACTCCGCAGCCCCGTCACAATTCTTGGCACTGTTATACATTTAATAAGAACAACACGGGCTGTTACATCAGGAGCAGAGCGCCAGTGTGCGCAGACTGAGCCATGCGGCAAACATTATGCATTTTCATTTGCATGTGAAGCACTCCGTGACTAGTGAGACTGCATTCATGTGTGGGTGGTGGGAGGGGAATTTAAGGAGATACTGTGAAGGCAAAAATTGGTGGGCAGAATCCACTCTTAGGGATTGTGAGAAAGGTTGCTTTCTATGCTCTTGCAGTGGCTTTTGTCATTAAAACAGGATCTATCCATGCTTATCCCAAGGAGCTTGGAGTGGGGTACATAGTTCTCCTCTCCTCATATTTCATCTTCCTGAGATAGGATAAGGTGAGAAGGGAGTGCCTGTTGCCTCTCCAGTTAAATTCTTCTTCTTCTGTGCATGCAGTTCTATCCATTAAAATCATAGCCCTCTAGGCTACATTCTGTTACACAAAACTCAGAGAAAATAATCATGGAATTACAGAAAGCATCTGATTCTTCCCTATCGTACACTGCTAAAGGTGCTTCTCCACTTGCAGGCCCTGTTTTCTGCAATAAATAAACTACCTCATCCTGGCTTCTAAAGCAAGGAGTGGTTAGTAAACTCACAGTGCCTGCTATACATTACATGAAATTATTTTACAATGGCTGATTCTGGCTTGGCTTCTAAAACAATGGGAGGAAAATAGAATAAGGGACTTATTCTAGGAGAAAAATACCACAAACAGGTAACAGAAAGTAGGACCAATTCTAAAAAATAAGGGCAGTTGAAGCATATGTGCATCAGGTCCTCCTCCACCACACATTTACAGTGCTGGTTCCTCTCAGTGGTTCCTTATCTGAAAAACTACTGCCCCCCCCCCATAGCCCCTCACACTCAGCAGTCACCAGACAAAAGTTGCAGAACTGAGGTTGTGAACACCTGTGAGCAAAGCACTTTTCCATTCCTGTTGCAACTGCTTGACCCCCTGACTGGTTGCTATGATATAAGCGCTTGGAAATGAAGTTGCCAGTCTCCTTATTGACCTGTTTACCCAGGATGAGAGACCAGAAGAAAAGGCTTGCAAAGGTTAATTGGTGCTATTGTTTAAAATGTGCTTTCTCCTCAATGCATTGCTGTCTCAGGCAGCGTTCAGGTAGTCGATGAAAGCACAAACAGACGTGTGGTGGAGGATCTGCTGAAGTGTTTGGCAATGACTTCAGCAGCACTTCCTCCATGGAAGGCAGATAAAACACGCCTATTAGCAGCATACAGGATTGAGAGAAGTCTCACTTGGGATGAACTTAAAGAGCCATCGTGCTTCCAAAGACCAAGCACATATCCAACAGTCTCAGCTCATTTTAAAATTATCCAGTTAGGCTTGTTTATATCCTGGTCACTTTCCCCCCCTTCAAGAATAGTTTCAATGCTGGTCAACAGGCCACTTTTAAATTGCCCTATATATAAGCTACTGAACTATCTTTTGTTTTCCTGAGGGATTTTTTTTTTTAATTGTAGTAATCAGCTGTATGAAGTAAATCTACACAATTGTGAGAAATAGGGATTTAAAGCAAAATAGGGGGGTTATATCTTGTTATGTACCCTATATAATTGGTAGGGTTACCAGGTCTCCTCGTCGATTTGGCAGGGGGATTTGGGGGGCATTCTGAGGATGTGCAGGGATGTTACGTGATGCAATGATGTCACCTGGAAGTGATGTTATCGCGTCAGTGATGCCAGGGTGATGCTCTGATTTTTGGGGAAAACTCTATGGTAAATTCACCCTCAGACTATGGAGTTTTGCCCAAAAAACAGAGTGTCCCTGTGTAACATCCCCAACGTGATGATGTCACTTCCAGGTTATGTCATCATGTTGGGGATGTCATGTGGTAATGTCCCTATTTAGGGTTTCCCCCTGCCAGCCAGCTGGTCCATGGTGGATCCCCCACTCAAACCTCGGGGCTGACAACTCTTATAATTGGGCTCCTCACTACAGGGTCTCCTAGCAGTCCTCTGTCTCTCAAGAATATCATCAGTTTGGGCCTGGACCTCAGCTTTTACTGCTGCTGTGGTGGAAAAGCCTTCCAAAAGGGGAGAGGTACACACCTGACCGCACAGCTTTCCAGGAAGGCTGTAAAACACATGGGGCAGCTTGAAGGTTATAAATGTGAGCCCTGGCTTTAGGGTTGTCATCCTTCAGGTGCAGACTGGAGTTGTCCCAAATTACAACTGATCTCCAGTGTGGTGTAGTGGTTACAAAGGACATACTCTAATCTGGAGAACAGCATTTGATTCCCTGCTGTTATGGGGAGAGGAAGGGAACGTGAGTATATTTGTAAGCCACTCTGAAACTCCTTAAGGTAGAGAAAAGCAGGGTATAAAAACCTCTTCTTCGTTGTCGTCTTTGTCTTCTTCGTCTTCTTCATCTTCGATCAGTTCTCCTGGAGGACATGGCAGCTTCCAAATGTCAACACTGCAAATCACATGCCCAGTGAGCTCCATCCCCTCCCAAACTCTGCCATCTCCAGGCTCTGCCCTCCAAAATGTCCAGGAATTTCACTGTCTGGAGTTGACAACCTTGCCTGGCTTATTATTTATTTAGAAAACATATATGCCTCATTTCCAGAGAACTGCTTGAGGCAGCTTACAACTATGACAACAAAGCAAAACTATTAGAACACAACCAATAACCCCCTCTTACACAAGTTATTAAAAACAAAGCCCTTTAAACAGGACAGGGGTGTTAACTGCAACTTAAATACACAATGAGCAGCCAAAAATTGCCAGAAGCAGAGCATAAACATTTAAAAGATAAAATCCCTTATTTAAAAGCCTGGGTAAAAAGGAATGTTTTAGCCCAGCACATAAAATGAAATAAGGTCAGTGTTAGGTAAGCCTCATGGTGGAAGGTATTCCAAATGTAAGTGTAATGTACTCAGACATAATACAATCAGACATAATGCAATCAGACATGACCACATGCGAGGCAAGGAAGCCATGCGGTCAGGCAAAAACGTCTGAGCTTCACTCACCCAAACAGAGGACTCAGTGGATCCTAGCCCACTCCAATCAGAGGGTTAGGCTTCCGGCCGAGAGCCTATGGAACTCTCAGCCACTGTAAATAGCCAATGTCTTGAGTGGGATGTGTTTTGGGTGTGGGGTTTTCAGGGGATATAAACCGGCCTGCGAGCCAGGTAAAAGTTGTCTTGTTCTTGAACTAATAAAGTATGTGAGAGCTGAAATCACTTGTCAGTCTCAGTACTTTTCAGTAAGGTACCACTTAGGGTCGCCAGTCTCCAGAGGATGGCTGAAGATCTCCTAGAATTACAAATGGTCTCCAGGTTACAGAGATTTGTTCACCTGGGAAAAATGGCTGATTTGAAAGGTAGACTCTATAGCATTGAGGACTGATTAAGGTACCTCCCAAGCCCCACACTCCTTAGGCTACAACCCCAAAATCTCCAGGAATTTCCCAGCCCAGAGCTGACAACCTTTGTGCCACTGCTGAAAAATCCCCACTCCAGGCAACAGAGATCAGTTCATCTGGAGAAAATGACCACTTTGGAAGGTAGACTCTATGGCAATCTACTCCATTGAAATCCCTCCCCCGCAAACCCCACCCTCCTCAGGTTCCACCCCCCAAAATCTCTAGGTATTTCCCAACCCAGAACTGGCAACCCAGAGATCAATATATTGATATTATCATATTTTGTAATATTGAAATTTGTTATACTCACTATTTAACTTTCACATCAACTAGTTGAAACTCAAATGTAACAAACTCCTACAGAGACAGGTTACAAGATCTGCTGAAAGTCATGAAAATAACTGGTCAAGTAATGAGAGATCAAAAAGAAAAAAGTCGTGAAAGCCCAAGGGATGATCATACATGAGTCAATTCAATTACAGACAGTTTCATTGTCTCTGAATACCTTAAGAAAACTTTGTAGCTAGTTTTTTTATTGGTTAAAGGGAAGTTATAAATAATGGAGGGTCTGTGACTCATTGGTGGAGCATCTGGGTCCTAGGTTCCATCTCTGGCATCTCCAGTTAAAAGGATCAGGCAGTAAGTAATATTAAAGACCCTAGACAGCCACTACCAGTATCAGTAGGCAATACTGGCCTGGATAAACTAAGGCTGAGTTCAGACTGGCAGTTTGAAGCTGGAGCGAGTCGTGGCAAAAAAGCCCTGGAACAAACTGTTCCAGGTTTTCCCGGTCACACTGCGCCGACTGATGTGGGAGCATAGTGGGGAGGAGGCGTGAGGGAGCGTTCACACTGTTGACCCGAAGGCATGGCTGTAAGGCGCGGCTTTCTGTTTCGCTAATCTGGAGATATGTGCTTATGCACATGAACACACAATCAAAATCATGGATTTTAGCATTCACACTGTGTTGGTGTGGGATATACGCGGGATAGACATGCTTTTCAGGGTTTGATACCACTTTTAACAGGTATCTTTTTAACTCAGGAACAAAGTGCTACAAGATGGGTTGAGTATGGCTGGGGAACACCAGACAGATGTGCCTGTGTGAACGCCCCTTTAATCTGCTTGTGAAACGTTGCTGAAACGCACCTCTCTCGGGGCAAACTGCCAGTCTGAACGCAGCCTAAATCATCTGATTCAGTATAAGGCAGCTCCATCTTTCATTGTGGGTCTAATTTGCCTGTTCTTCACACCTGCATAAAGAGCGTTAACAAAGCAGTAATTTATCTTTACTCATTAATTGGCTATCTGCAACTGTTTTCTTTGAAATGAAACATAGTTTTTGACTGCTCAAGACTTTTAGTAAAGGAGTGTTAATCAGATTAAATGAAAAGAAGGAAGGAAAGGGAAGGAAACATGTAGCATTACTGCATCAGAATTTGATAGAATTTTTGGATGTTTCCTGTAATTGTCTTTAAAATGGTAATTTTAGAAACTGCAATCTAGAGCTGTAAAATGGTTCTTGAAAATCCGAAATCAGTCCTCTCCTGTAGAACCTGAGATAGCTGAAACTGGAACAGATAGTGTTGCTTCTGCACAACAGACCATAAATCTTAGAAGTTTATTAGAAGGGACCTCCAGTAATAATACACTCCGGCTGAGAATCTGAAATTGACTGATACTTCTGAAGGTCCTGGAAGTCAAGATACTAGTGGAACAAACTAGGAATTATGTGTGTTGTGTCAGGAAGTAACAGATGAACATTAACAATGCCCAGCAATCAGCCAGGGGCAGGTGTTCATTCAGGATAGATAACCTATGAGAATTTGCTCCATAATTTGTGACAGAGCTTTGGACAATGCATAATGAAATGTCAACAAATTCCTTTGTTACATCTATCACAAATCTGGTATAGGGGAAGGACAATAGCTCAGTGGTAGAGCATCTGCTTGGCATGTAGAAGGTCCCAGGTTCAATCTCTGGCATCTCCAGTTAAAAGGAATAGGTAGTGGGTGATGGGAAAGATCTTTGCCTGAGAGCCTGGAGAGCCTCTGCCAGTCTGTGGAGACAATGCCAACCTTGATGAAACAGTGGTCTGATTCTGTATAAGGTAGCTTCATGTGTTCACATTGTTAGAAGATCATTAGTGGCAAAAACAAAACTTAACCACCCACCACCCTTGGTGGGTTATCCACAGTGTAATCCTAAACAGAATCAAACTCTTCTAAGCACATTGATTTCAATAAAATTAAAATGGTGTAACACTTCTTAGGATTGCACTGCCTTTTATCTTCATTGCCACAGTTCTCAGCTCCAAGTCAATGGAAAGGCTGAATGAAAATCAATCATCAAACTCTCTTTCTAATTACGTTTTTTGTTCATGCCAAGATAATATCCATTATCTTTCCTAATATGCAGGAAACATGCATTTTCATTTTTGTTATATTAAAATAATACCCATTAATTTTTAGCAGCCTGGTTTCTAACCTTACCTAATATAAAATGCAAGACAAATTTGGATGGTCTTGCTTAGTAAAATGACTGTAGGAACTTGGCCGAGTGGGCATATCAATAAGGTTGGCAATCAATAATGTGATTTAGGACCAGATGGCAAGCAAAGGGGTATTGTAAAGGCTGTGATCATGGATGACTTCACAAATCAAACTGCAGAGTTCAAAGTTGCTGTGCAGCTGGTTGACAGAAATGACTACGGCACAAATCTTGTACAGCCAGTCCGAAGACGCTGGCACAGAATGTCTCCAGTACCAAGGCTATGAAAGATTCCAGGGAATCCCAAAAGCAAGGGATAAAAGGATGCATGCATATGTACATAGTTATGCTTGTGAGCCTGCTGTGAAAGGGCAGTCAGACCGCATCGGAGACACACATAGTTTCCTAGATTGAGCTCAAGGGAAACTTGTTTTGCAGCAAAAGTCCAATGTGCCCAATGTCAATAGGCTGCCCTTAAATAAACCACAAAGGTTTTAAAGAAAAACTTGTAAAGAAAACAAAGTACTGAACAAACATTTGATCAGCTAATCTTGCAGGCACTTGAAAAAGAAACCGGACTCAAACAGAAAGCCTGCCTGAAGCCTGGGGCAGAAGGGAAACAGTCTGCATTCACTTTAGAGCCAAAAATATGCATCAATGTGAGGAGCCAAGGCAGAGGGGGAGATGCATTGAAATGCATGAAGGGTGGATGCAACTTTTTTTTGAACAGAGGAAGATTACAAGCTTCTCTAGTGAACCTGTTCCCTAATTATTACTATTGTAATTGTTGATGTCCACCCTCTCCAGATGTTTATATGAGCATTCACTGAATGTTCACAAAGGGCAGTGGGATTGAGCCTACTATCCCCTAGGGATGGTCTTAACCAATGGGTAACAGGGGTGGGGGCAAGTGCAGGCCTCTGCTTGTACTCACCCCATCTGGGGCATGGGAAGTCGGCTTCTGGCAGTGGTGGTGGCTCCTGCTGACATCACACAGGGTGTGGGGCACCCCTAGCTTGACTCTGGTGAGTTGATAATGGATGTTGGCAGTGAATTGGGGGCTCCATCCTGGACTTTTGCCCAGGGCCTCAGAATCACCAAGACCACCCCTGCTAGCCCCGCTCCAATCTCTGTGTGTCAAGCCAAGTATCTGCAGCAAACTTCAATATGCAGGCTTCTCCACACAATCAGGCACAGGGTCCTGATCACAGAAAGCTGGCTACACACGGATGCTTAGATGTTTGTGGGGCTCTCTTCAATCATTCGTCTTAGAGAAGAGCTGTGGCAAAGTGGTAGAATATCTGCTTGGCATGCAGAAAGTCCTAGGTTCAATCCCCATTATCTCCAGTTAAAAGGAATAGGAGGGTGATGTGAAAGATCCTTGCCTAAGATCCTGGAGAGTCTCTGCCAGTCTGAGTAGACAATATTGACTTTGATGAACTGATGGTCTGATTCAATAAAAGGCAACTTCATCTAAATGTATGGAAAGATCAGGGACAGGGACAGCGGCAATGAACCTGCTCTGCTGTATGCACATTCAGTGAATGTTCACAGGAACATCTGAATAGGGCTACATTATCATCATCATCATCATCATCATCATCATCATCATCATCATCATCATTCCTGACCTATTAACTCATTTCTCTCTGCCAAATGTTTTAAATGAGAAAAAGCAAAATATAAATGGGGTTTTGTGCAGTAGTGGTTTTTCTATAAGGGAAAAGATATGCATGTATGTATGTATGTATGTATGTATGTATAGGGGATGGTTCATTTTCTTTGACATAGTGTCTGCTACGTTTGATCATTTCCCCTGTTTTCCAAATAAAGAAACAAACAGTGCCATCCTAAGCAGAGTTAGGATATTAGAGTTGAAGTTAATGGGTTTCAAAGGTGGAACTGTACTCAGGAAGGCACTACAAGAAAGCTAAAAATCCCTCTTCCAACTTGTCCAAAGTAGTGGAGTCAAACTGCACTGACATCCTTTTAAATCTTTCCCAGGGAACAGATGCCCTCTGTGGTATGTTCCCTTTAGGGCCAATTTCTCCCACAATCCACCATGATCCTAATCACGGTTCCATGATTCTGTGGACGCTACCCATTCTGAAGGCACACATTCTCTGGATCTAATCCCCCCCCACACACACACACACACTAAGCTCTGTTCTAGCTGGATAAGGGCTCTCTGTGCCCCGGCTGATGAAGCGCAGTGTGCAGTGGGGTTCTTTGGGAGTGCATGTGAATGATTCAGGAAATGTTTTTCAAAAACTTTTTGCTTCAAACCTTGTTTCTGGGGATCTGGTCCAAGGCCAGCCCCTCTCTTGTTTGAGTTTCCAATAAATGCCACATTGTCAACAAAGGAATTGGTAAAAATTGATAGATTCCCTCTCCCCCCCCCAAAAAAAAATTGATACTGCGTTCTTTTAACAACAATGCCATTTGTCTAGGTCTTGAAATATTATTCTCAAAGTTTAAAAATTAGTTCTTCCAACCATAAAATTACTAATTGGACTTCCCTAACAACAGAAAAGGATAAATAAAATGAATGTCTCATTACTGTCAAGTATTTGATTCCTTGTTTTATAGGTGGTAAAATGAACTGCTTTCAGTTGTTAGATTCAGGTGGGTAGCCGTGTTGGTCTGAAGCATCAGAACAAAATTGGAATCCAGTGGCACCTTTAAGATCAACAAAGTTTAATTCTGGGTATAATCTTTCGTGTGCATGCTTATCCAGGGGTCATTTCGTAGAAAAAGAGGTGCAGGAGCTCATTAGCATAACTCATTTGCTTATACCGCACCCCTGACATCACCAGAAGTGTGCATCACTTAGGCTCCACTGGACTGTTTTGGATTGCTAGCTATGGGGGGGGGAGCGCAGATCTTCCCTCACAGAGGAAGGAGAGCTTGTACCTGAATAAATCTTGGTCTTAAAAGTGCCACTGGACTCTTTTGGATGGGCAGCAAGCACAGGAAAGTGCATGGCTGCTTGTGGATCAAGGAGGATGGGGCAGAAGACACGCATGGCCTCGAGCAGGTAAGGGGCCAGGGCGGTGGCAGGGCAGAGGCACAGGAGGAAGCCAAGGAGGCACAGGAGGCTGGGGTGGAGCTCCTCGCAGGCCTTATGGGAGTCACCAGGGCCCGCCTTGCAGAGGCGCCACACCAGGGACAGCATGAGGATGGGCAGAGGCTGGGTGGGCTGGCTGCCGTGGCCCAGGCAGTGGCGGAGCAGCTTGAGGGCCAGCTCGTGGCAGCATTCTGCTGGGTCAGCCAGCGGGCTGGGAAAGGTGAGGGGGGCTTCTGGGAGCAGGGGGCGGGGCTTGCTGCATGTCCCTGCCCCCTGGGCTCCTTACTGCTGCAGCTTCACTCCTGTGCGCTCCTGCAGCAAATGAGCCCTGCTTATTCCTAGAATTAAAATTTGTTGGTCTTAAAGGTGCCACTGGACTCAAACTTTGTTATGTTTCAGTTGTGCAAGTCATTTCCCTTCCTGGAAGAAATTGTACGGATATGACTGTCACTATGTGGTGTTTTTTTTAACCACTATAAAAGTGCTCCAAATTTCCATCTGATTATAAGGGAGTCCAATGTTATTCAATGGGACCCACCTAGGAAAGTGTCTTTAGGATTACAAGCAGGACGTAGTACTTCTCCCATACATTAGGTATGAAATGCCAAGTATTTCAATATACAATTCAAATAGACAATATACAAATATTCAATAAAAAGTGCTGGAGATTACCTTTAAAGCCCTAATTGGTTTGGGGCCAGGGTACCTATACAACCAAGTCCTTTGTACTGTACTGCTTGCCATTTAACAGCCTTATCCTGCCCATGAAGGTAAGTTGGCTGGCAACCAGAGACAGAGCTTTCTCAGTGTTGTTACCCCATTTCTGGAATGCCTTCCCCTTTGAGTCTTGCATTGCACCTAATTTTCTGGCTTTTGCTGAACAGACTAAAATATTCTTGTTTAGCCAGCTTTTATTTTGAGCTTCATTCCCATCTGTTTTAGCAATGGACTTTAAGATTAGTTTTCTACTGCTGTGCCATTTAGTCACTTATTGGAGGAAGGATAGGTCCATCAATGGCTTCTATCCATGGGGACTAACCATGGGGACTTCCATTGTTAGGAGGCAACGTTAAGGGAAGGGCTGGGGAAAGTACCCTGCTTTTGGCCCTGATTGGTCACTGTATGAAATGGGATGCTGGACTAGATGGACCACTGATCTGATCCACCAGTAAGGTTGCCAACTCCCAGGTCCAGGCAGTGTTTCCCTCGCTTCTGGGGGCTTCAAACTGCCTCAAGCCCTGCCCCCAAGAGTGACCACTTGCTTGGCCACTCCTCTCCCTCCCCTCCTGCCCAATTTAAAAGGCTTCAGCTGATCAGTGGGGACCACATGGCCCGATGATCAGCTGGAGGGCCCTTTAAATCTAGCAGGAGGGAGGGATGGGGGTGGTCGTGGGCCGCATGTTCAGCTCACAAGACTCTAGGGCTCTTGTGGGCAGGGCTTGAAGGCGTGGCTTAGGGTGTCCCCACCCACCCCCAGAATGCCACCCAGATCCTCCTGCCAGAGTGGCAAGAGGACATGGCAACCCTATCCACCAGGCATCTTCTTAAGTTATTATGGGTTTACAGCCATTTAGTATGGGATGATTCTATTGCCAGGGATATTAGGTATATTGTGTTGTTTTTACTGATGGTAGCTCATCTTTTTTTTTTAATTGCAGCATTTCTTAATTGTTAGATATCTTTGGCAGGTCTCCGAAGAGGCATCATACAAATAATAGATGAATAGATGAAGGGGACGGCAAAGGATGAGATGGTTCGACAGTGTTATCGAGGCAATGAACATGAAATTAAGCAAACTCTGGAGCACGATGGAAGACAGGAGGGCCTGGCGTGATGTGGTCCATGGGGTCATGAAGAGTTGGACTTGACTGTGCGACTGAACAACAACACAACATCTGTGGAATTCAAATCCAAGACCTTCAGGTTTTACAAACATGCATTTTTTAAAAAGAGGGCTGTCAGGAAATGACAATTCTTCAATCACTGGCATGCCCTGTTGAGAAATTCGCCTCAGAAAGAAGCTTACCACTTATCAAGGAGAGATTACACAACAGTAGTTACATTTCCTAGGGTGAAATTAAAAGGGCCATCAGTCCTCATGAATTAGAGCGAAATCTGGTTATCGGTTGAGAATTTTCCCTCCAGGATATGATGATAGACAATTATATACATTATGGATATTTTGTACCTTCTTCTGAAATGCTGCTCCTTGCAGGAAGCACATTATTGAGCCTCAGAGACCTGTGCTTCACTGCAGCATGGCTTGGTCTGTGGCGCTGTAAAGAAGAGCTGAAATATATCATCTATGAAACAAAAACATTAGCCTTGACCCAATGTGTTTATTCCAAACTCATAACTCTTCCAGGAATCTGTCTTTAAGCAGTTGTACTCCACCTATTACTTTGGGGGCGGGGAATAATAAAGCCTGCAGAAAAAAAATTAATCAATTGTCCCAAATTTGTTTCTCTATCCACTGTTTCAAAGGCTAGAGAAACAGCAACCATGGTGAACATTTACAGACAAACTTTACATATTCAGAGTGTTTAGGTTCAGGGATATGAGGGCCAGCTACATGTTACATAGGAGTCTCGTGGAATGTTAGAAAAACACCCTCAAGAGCTCCCCCTCCCACCACTGCTTTCTCTACCTGTCATGTTGGGACCCATAGTTACCTCCCTCTGCCATGAATGGAAAAGGAATTGGATAGTGTTTCAGGGGAGAAGCAGCTTTTCCCTCACTCCTTATCCACTAAAGAGTGCTCAGTTAGGGTTCTTCACAGAAGAGAATAGGTTGTCAAACAGCCCTGACAGGCAGAACTATACAAGGTGGTTGGCCCTGTGAACAGAATTATTAAAAAGGTCAGTTTGGCCAGCTTCTCAGTGTGGGGGCACTGGAAGGAGATGTCAAACGAAATAATAAATTCAACTGTGGGTAGACTTATGGCAACCCTATGAATTAAGGTCCCCCAAAACATCCTATCTAACAGCCTTGCTCAGATCTTGCAAACTAAGGACCATGGCTTCCTTGACTGAGGCAATGCATCTCATTTTGGGTCTTCCTCTTTACCTGCTATGTTAACAAAAACCTCCCCTTTGCAACATGGAGGACAGTATCCCAGACAGCTTGGGGCCAAAGTTGGCATAGGGCAAGTCTAACCTTCTCTGTGTGCAAGGCCAGCAAGCCCAGATATGTGCTCAGGACCATCACTCTGACTCCTTCAGTCATCGAGCTCAGATACAGCAAACATGTAGCTGCCATCGTGAAAGGACAATGCCTTAGTTTCACCATTTCAAAAGGTGCCTACATACTTGCATTCCAGCATTCAAGCATAACTGCATTACAGCATTATATCTCACAACTGCGGCTCTGGACTTTGCCCCTGATACTGCGACTATCCCAGACATGGTCTATAGTCATCATTGTTCCTGTGATAGCTCAGCCATTAATAGAGCCAAGCCCAGTGTCTTACTAACAAAGGTATCACTTCCCCAACCTGGACATCTTTTGTCCAAAACTTCTTTTGAGCCATTACCAGCCATCATGGTCTATTAGCTGAATTGCTCTATTATTTAATAAAGATGGGGAATTATAATTATTAATATGCAATTGGCTTAACTATAGGATCAGACCTGTGTATGCCAGAGCTAGAATTCCCAAGAACCCAGGAATAGACACAGAAAGTGGGTGGCTAAAATGATTTCTTTACTAAACGTTCTCCAGCATACAATCAGTATTCACACAATACATAACTAAGAAGCAGAGGTGATTGATAGCTTATAGAGGGGTGATACAACCTGTCCAGACATGCAGAGGTCCATGAAGAAAGGCTGTGGCCTAAACTCAGAAAGTTTAGGGGTGGACTGCCAGTTGGACTTATGGCAGAAAACACACGGTCTAAGGCCATGTGTTTGCTGGGATATAGCCATTGGCAAAGAATGCAGACCAATGGGCGGCCCTGTGGGCTTGTCTCAGGTGAGAACAATAGATTACCTGAGCCAATGATGAGTCCCAGGGGTGCATGGCATCAGGATGGGCAAGGCCTAGATGTGACCAATGAGCTTCCAGAGAGGCAGGGTCTAGATTTAACAACAGAAGCCAGGTGCTGGGTAGCTAGTTGAATGGATTATCTGACCACTAATGGTCCTGGCCAGGGTAGACAAAAGGTGGGAGATGAGTCCCTGATTAGCATCAGGAAAGATTGCTAAACATTTGAATGATTGATTGGTTTATCCTGGTATACTGAGGGACAGAGCAGGAAAGACAAGTATTCAGACAAAGAATTACTGGAAACAGACTTATTTGCCAGGTGGCCTCTGAATAGACTTTAGAAATGTTGATACTTCACCTGGTGGAAGTCATTGTTATTCCATAAGCATAATCTCTGCTGGATGGAGGGGGAAGACTGGAGACTTGCTCTGAGGTCACCTTATGAAACTTGAAAATGAGACCCCTTTTTCAGAGCTGTGGCTAGCTCTGTTTCAGAACCTTCCTTGCCTTCCTTGACCTGAGTTTTGTGGGTCTGTGCTCTGGGTCAGGTTAGAAGTGGGGTGCCTCTGCTATTGGGGCTACCCGAGAGTAAAAGCAGTGCCTCTGGCAACAAGTCTGGACCATTTCCCTATTGTGCCTCTCTGTCCTGAAGGCATAGTTTCCCTGTATCTGGGCTCCCAACCCAGCCATCTTTGGTTCAGCCTCCTGGGATGCATAATGTCTGAATCCCCCATCTCTTGGGTCTTCACAGGCATGCTTGCTGGCCAAGCTGTCTGCTCTTCACTGTGAACTCTTTTCTTTGGAAGGCAGCTATTACCCCATCATTGCTTTGCCCTCTTTCATTTCTGATCTCTTAAGATCACCTCAACCCTTTATCTCTTAGCTTGTGTTTGTGTGTGTATGATTCTTTTATTGAATTAGTTTAATGTATTAGGGATATTCTCTTAATAAAATTCTAAAAAACATTTCCTGTCTGTTGTCTGCGCTGCTCCAAGAGGGTTCTGACTCTGGTATAGTTGGAGGATGATCCCTAGCTTGTGCACCCATTAATCAAAGGTCTCTCAGCTAAATTCCCACATCATAATTCAAACTGAGACCTGGTGTTGCAGTTAACACTGCTTCCTTCAACTTTTCATAGAACTGTTGTGATTTCCAGTGAGTCTTGTTTTTTCATAATGTGTCCAAAGTACAATAGCTTTAGTTTGGTCATTTTAGCTTCTAGGGAGTGTTCCAGCTTGATCTAGAACTCTCTTATCTGTCTTTCTGACAGTCCACTGTATTTGTAAAACTATCATCCGGCACCACATTTCAAATGAATCAACTTTTTTCATTGTCCAAAAATTCAGCTGTACAGAACAGAAACTAAAAATCTTCAGCCATATCTATGCGAATTAAGCAACAATTATATTAATAGTCACCTCATGCTGGGTGTTCTAATGTGAAGATGTACTTGTTTACACAGGCTTTCTGTTGATTATATGTGAGTTTGTGTGTGTGTTAATATGATTTTAATACATGATTATTTTATGCTTTATTTTATTCAATTGTTAATGTTCCTTTTAAATTATTTCTAAACTACCCTGAGCGCCTTTGATAGAAACTGTAGAATATACATGGTTTAAATATATTATATTACATACATACATATATACAACTTTTTAAAAATATATATTATTTTGATTCTAGAAGGTGCATTTATTTGGAAAATGTATATGCTGCCTCTCCAGGGAACCTGCTCAGCATGTTCCTTGTATATCTTAAAGAGTAGATGGTGGTATCAAAAGGATATAAGAAGAACATAAGAAAAGCCCTGCTGGATCAGACCAATAATCCATCTAGTCCAGCATCCTGTTACTCTGGACAGCCTACAACAAGGCCTTCCCCTGATGTTGCCTCCTGGCTCTGGGATTCAGAAGCTTAGTGCCTCTGAATGTGGAGGTTTCCCTCACTCACCATGTCTAGCAGCCACTGATAGACCTCTCCCCCATGAGTCTATCTAATCCTCTTTTAAAGCTGTTTATTCCTGTGGCCATCACTACATCCTCTGGAAGTGAATTCCACATTTTAATCACTCTCTGTGAAAAGTAGTACTTTCTTTGGATCGTCATAAAACTATTGCCCATCAACTTCATTGGATGCCCTTCAGTTCTAGTATTTTGGGAGAGGGAGAAATGTTTCTTTTTTTTGTCAACTCTTTCCATCCCATGCATAGTTTTATAAATCTCTATCAGGTCCCCCTTAGTTGTCTCACCCCTTAGTCATATTAATGTATCAACAGGAACAACTTTGTGAAGCTATGGTAGCCCTGGAAAGACTTTCAGGATAAGAAGTTTTAAGGAGGGATTTGAAGAGGAAGGGATGTTGCTTGGTAGGGTGGGGAATACTGTTCCTGGCATAGCAAAGAGGATTATAGGGATGTTTGCTGATTTGGCTCATGTCATGCTAACCTGCTGTGACATGGAGCCAGTTTTTCAGCAAGCAATTCACTTGTTCACAAACAGCTTCAGCCCATTTCACATGTGTGATCGAATGGCATTTGTGTAAACTGATTCCCATATACCATTGTTTAAAACAGAAATATGGTCAAATTAGAAAGGCATTTAAAAGTTACAAGGAAAACTTGTCTTACCACTTGAATTTTGTTCAAGTTTATTAGGTGACATTAATGGTTTCCAGTCTGTGCAAGTTGACAAACTTCACACAAGTGTTGTTGCATAGCCCCAAGGGAGTCATAGTTCACCCCCCCCCACACACACCCACATACATAATCTGAAAAATGCTTAAAATATTTTGCTGCAAAATAAAGGAATACCTTACATATATAGTACACCCATACAAGTTAAGTGCAAAAGCATCAAAATACAAAGAGTATATGTCGTGGGGAAATCACACAATCACTGACTGGGAAACTTTGGCACTCCCCAACCAAATGTGTCATGTGGAAGGGCAGCTGTGATTGACTGCCTTCATGGCTTGGCTTTTAAAAATGGCTGGGAGGCAGAAGGAAATGAAAACTGTAGCATCACCAATAAGGAACAGCCTCAAAGCTGTTTGCCACCAAGCTCAAGTTCAACAGTGGCAAGGTGAAATCTGAGCTTGGGCTCACAAGTGATTGTTGTGGCATCTGTAATAATACCTAGTACCAGCAGAAGATGGAGAAAGAAAATAAGAAGTCAAGTGAGCTCATGCACAATGGAGCCAGAAGAGAAATGGTCAGGTAAAGAGCCTTAGGTGGGAAATGAAAAATTGATGCGAAAAACACAAGCGAGAAAGCAGAGACTACAGGAAATGGAAAAGCGGGCTAAGCATGGGCTAGTAAATCATAGAAACACAGAATCATAGAGTTGGAAGAGTCCATACAATTCATCTTGTCCAACCCCCTGCTCAATGCGGGATCAGCCTAGAGCATCTCTGACAAGTGTTTGTCCAGCCGCTGCTAACAGACTGCCAGTGAGGGGGAGCTCACCACCTACTTCAGCAGCTGATTCCACCATTGCACAATTTTTACTGTAAAAAAGTTTTTCCTAATATCTAGCCAGTATCTTCCCACCCTTAATTTAAATCCATTATTGTGAGTCCTATCCTCTGCTGCCAACAGGAACAGCTCCCTGCCCTCCCCTAAGTGACAACCCTTCAAATACTTAAGGAAGGCAATCATGTCCCCCCTCAACTCCTCTTCTCCAGACTGAACATTCCCAAGTCCCTCAGCCTTTCCTCATAGGTCTTGGTCTCCAGGCCCCCGATCACCCTTGTTGCTTTCCTCTGCACCCGCTCCATTTTCTCCACATCCTTTTTGAAGTGAAGCCTCCAGAACTGTACACAATACTCCAGGTGCGGCCTGACCAATGCAGTGTACAGCAAGACTATGACATCTTGTGATTTGGATGTTATACCTTTGTTGATACACCCCAAGGTAACTGACCCAAGGTCACACCATATAGAACTCAGCACTTATCCTTGTTAAATTTCATCTTGTTCACATCCGCCCACTTTTTGAGTGTGCAGATCTCATTGAATTCTATCTCTGTCTTCTGGTGTGTTTGTTGATCCTCCCAATTTGGTGTCATCTGAAAATTTAATGAGTAGCTCCTCCACAACCTCATCCAGATCATTTGTAAAAACATTGAAAAGTACCGGGCCCAGAACCAAGCCCTGTGGCACCCCACTGGACACCTCCCTCCATTCAGATGAAATATGGGGGTTAAAATCACAGTGGACTGTGGCATCACTAGTGTGATAATATAGTGTATTTTTAAAAATTGTCAAAGCTCACTCTGTGGTCAAACGTACTTACTTGTTATTCCCTACTTTGCTCCCCAAACAGACTCAAAGCAATGGTGATAGAAAGTGTTGTCAACTTATGGCATCGAAGTAAACAGAACAAGGCAAGAGGTGAACAGAGGTTTGCCATTGTCTGCTTCTGCACAGCAAACGTGGACATCCTTGGAGTCTCTCATCCAAATACCAACCTCCTTAGCCCCCAAGATCTGACAAGATCAACCTATCCTGAGACATCCAGGCCAGGGCACTGAAAGCAATAACAATAGAAAAATATATTTTAAAATTACCCTCTATATCTTGGGTTGGTCTTGGGTCCAGTGGACCTCTTGTCTAAGGCCTCATGCCTCACACCTCTAGTTTTGCCCAAGCTTTATATCTGGTAATGAGATGAAGGCCTTAGCAGATTGGGATTCTCTTCTGACAACTAGAAGAAGAGCTAAGTAGCACAGGCCAATAATCGCACAGGCCAAATTAGCACAGGCCAATCCACTCTCTGAAACTTCCATTTCCTCTTGAGGAACTGATCTCTGCAGTCTGTGGATAAGTTATAATTCTGGGAGAACTCCATTTCCCCACCTTCACATTGGTAATATAGGGTTGCCAGGTCCCTTAAAGTCCCCAGCAGGGGAATTTGGGGGATGTTACTGGAGGGGGTGGAGAGTCCCCAGCGTGATGACGTCATGTCATGTTGGGGAGCGGAGGCTCCCGCCTCTCCCCAGCAGTGTCTAAAGGTTCTTTTTAAACCCTGCTGGGAAGGGGATCACATGAGCCCTGACTTTGGGGCTTGATATGCAGGCATGTGGCCCCCGCCTCTCCCCAGCAGCATCTAAGGGTCCTTTTAAACCTTTCTGGGGAGAGGTGGGGAGGGAGCATCAAATTTGGGGTTCGGAGTGCAAGCGCGCAGCCTCCGCCTCTCCCCAGCAGTGTCTAAGGGTCCTTTTGAACCCTGCCAGGGAAAGGTGGGGAGGGAGGCTGCATGCGCCTGCATGCCAAGCCCCGAATTTGGGGCTTGCCATGCAGGCATGCAGCCTCTGGCTCTTCCCAGCAGCGTCTAAAGGGTCTTTTTAAACCCTGCTGGGGAGAGGTGGGGGGGGAGGCTGGGTGGTTGCTCTTGGGGGCGGGCTTCCCCCAACCTGCCAGCTGGCGGTGGGCAGGAAGGAGCCCCTTCAAATCGGGCAACCCCTGCCTAACTGGGGGATCTGGCAAGCCTAATGGTAAACCTTTCTCTTGATGACTTTGAGATAGTCATTGCTGCTATAATGGACACTTATGAAGATCTTCCAGGTTGCCTGAAGAACTGATCTCAGCTATTTGTGAAGGAACTCAAAGGGTTCGTTTAACATACAATACAACTTAGACCTAGAGACCCTAAGTGTCACAAGCCCCTCTGACCAACTCAGATTTGGAGTCCTCAGGGGAAGAGCCTGTGAAAACCAAGGCCCAGCTGAGGAGGACCAATAGGATCAGGGAAGGTCTAACATGGCAGAGGTGCTGGTTGACGATATGCCATTTGCAGCTGAGGCTGTCATGTCGGAGCCTGCAAGTGAGTCCTCAATGCCAGCCTCTGAGGTAGACACCAGACTTCCACTGATCAGGTCTCAAACCCAGGTCAGTAGTCTCCCAAGACTCATTCCTTCTCTGCAGGGATGGCAATTAATTAGGCCAAGCTAGTCCAAAGGAGGCAAAGCACCGGACTGGCTGCAAACAACCCCATCCCAGAGCCATGAAGTGCGAGTGATACTTCTTCACAGGTTCCTGGTCAAAGCACAACACAGCAGGAGTATCAATACCTGCTAGCAATGTAGCTGCGCCTGATTACCTCCCATCCTGTTTAGGCTGAAGCTTGGGAAGGCTGCCTTGTTGGATCAATCTAGAGATACTATTCCCCAGATGGGGTTGGGGAATCCCCTACTTTTGTGAGCTCCTGTCTGCTTCAGGAAATTCTCCCCATGCCCAAGGCCGTGCATGATGTGCTGACATCACCTAGAAATGATGTCAGGGTGATGCACTGCTTTTTGAGGCAGAGCTCTACGGTTTGAGGCCATTTTTACCACAGAGTTTTGCCTAAAAAGCAGAGCATATTCCCCAACATCACTGATGCACGGATGCCACTTCAGAGTGACTTCAGCTCATTGCACAACATCCCTGCCCACCCCCAGAATGCCCCCCCCAATCCCTCTGCCGGCATGACAAAGGTTCCTGGCAACCCTAGATCACTTGGTCTATTAAGTGCAAGCCCTGTGCTCCACTTCCTTGCCTCCAGCTCCAGTTTACACTTTCGAGTCTCATGATCCAGGTCTGAGGGCGCTACTGTAGAGGAAGCCTGAGCTGGCCTGCCTGCAGAGCACATGAGACTAAGCATGACAATTCAAGCAGCCATTTTAACCACCACAATTCATCTTCCTTCCAGACACTATGATAGGGTTGTCAGGTCCCCTTGTTATTCCAGAGAGGGGATTTGGGGGGGGGATTCCAGGGGTGGATGGGGATGCCCCAAACGCCACCCCAAGCCCCACCCACCCATCTTCCTCCCTTTCTGCCTGATTTAAAGGGCTTCAGCTGATTGGCAGGGGCCACACAGCCTGCCAATCAGCTAGAGGGGCCTATAAATCTAGCAGGAAGGAGGGAGAGAGGTGGTTGTAGGCCACATGTTCAGCTTGCAAAAAAGACCCTTTAAAAGGGCTTTTTGTAAATGGGGTGGGGGCCACAGTGTGTGGGGCTGAGGGAAATTAAAGGGTCTTTTTGTGAGCCGAGCATGCACTCTGTGACTGCCCCTCTCCCTCCCACCTGCTTGATTTAAAGGGCCTTCCAGCTGATCGGTGGGCCATGTGCACCCTGCAGATCAGCTGAAGCCCTTTAAATTGGGCAAGAAGGAAGAGGAGTGGTGGCTGGGCAGGTGGTCACTCTTGGGGGTGGGGCTTGGGGGTGGGGCTTCCCCTGCTGGCCTGCTGGCCAGGGGCAAATTGAAGCCCCCAGAAGTGGAGGACCCCTCCCCCAGACCTGGGGGCTGGCAACCCTACACTATGAAGATGCAGATGGCCTCTCACCTACATATTAATTCTAACCGTTAGGGCTGCCAGCCCTGTGCCTGCAAAGGCAGGGAAATCTGGAGGGGCAGTGCTTGGAGAGGGCTGAATTCTGGGAAAGATGATGCCATACCTGTGTGACACCATAGGAATTTCCCTAGACTCTATGATCTTTACCATAGAGATCAGGGAAGTTCCTCAAGTGGCACAGAGGATATGTAATTGCATCCAGATGTAGGGTTGATGGATATGATGCCACTTCTGGATGATGCTCTAGGAATACTCCAGTCTCTTTGGTCTGCCTCTATGATCTTTACAACAGAGACTAGAAAATTCCTAGAATGTTGCCATTGATGCCCCCTCCATTTTTCTCCCCCTCCTCAAATTGTCAAGAGGAGACTGAAAGCAGGGGCAACAATTTGCCCCATGCCACTAGGCAAAGGGTAAGCATATAACTGTATCATCATTTGTAACAGTTTACCACAATTATCTCTTGGCCTAGTTTATTTCAGGGTTGTAGTGAATATAAAAGGAATAGTGGAGGACCATGTATAACATCTTAAGCTCCTTGGAGGAAGCGTGGGAAATAAATATATAAAAGACAGCTAGCCTTCCAAATTCTATGGGGCAGCCTTAGTTCCAGTGGGGAGTGAAGAGAAATCAAAGGGGAAAAATCAGCACTTTCCTCACAATCCACAGAAACTGCTAGAACCCTCTAGCTATACCCAAGTCTCTCCATATAGTTCATTAGCTATATGCTGTTCCAGATTCTAAAATCTGAAAAAGAAGTAAAAATGTTGTTTTTTTTTTTTTTTAAATGCAGACTTAGGATGCTGATATTGCTAGTCTGGTTGGCAGATGTAATTGCTCCATTAAGAAAAAAATTAGCAGAAACTTGGCTGAGCGGCCACTTCCTCACTGCAGTTTTGCCTTGTGGAAATTACCACCCAGTCTTGCAGACACTAATATAGCTTCACTTCATGCTCTGGAAGAGAAAATTTAACACTTTTTCTCAGCAATTGCCTTAGAAACATTTTCCCCCTGCAGCTTAGTAGCCTGCAATAAGCAGACTCCATTTGGAGTCAAGTCCATGGAAGATTAAAAGAGCAAAGAGGTAGAAAGAATTCTAGGCTGAGATGCTTGAGCTGCAGGATTTTGCTCTTGCTTTCAAATGCAGCAAAAGCATGTAGACGTTGCACACTGAAGTTTGGTCCATATCCATTCTGCAGAACAGAGAAAGTGGCTGTATGCAGGGAATCCACTCAGAAGGTCAGATTGGCTAGTGACCTCAGAATGGTTTGATTTCACTGTTGAACTGTCCTTGCAGCCATTAACTTTTCCAGGGTGAAGCAGGAATGATTATAAATTTGTTGTTGCTGGAGTTTTAACCTGACCTGAAAATTAGGATTGCCAAACCCCAGGTGGTAGCTGGAGATCTCCTGGGATTGCAACTGATATCCAGGTGACAGAGATCAGTTCACCTGGAGAAAATGGCCACTTTGGAAGGTGGGCTCTATGGCATTATACCCCATTGAAGTCCCTTTCCTCCCCAAACCCTGCCCTCCTCAGGCTCAACCCTAAAAATCTCCAGATATTTCCCAATTCAGAGCTGACAACTCTATTGAAAATCCTTATTTCATTTCTGCCCTATGAGTTTCTAATCTCCTTGCTTTGATTCTTTACCTTAGGGCCATTTCTTCCTTCCTCACACAAATTTTCTCCATAAAACAGTAGGCACATTCTTCAGTGTTATTTGGCATTAAAAAATTAGTATTATACATGATGGGGTGAATCATACAGAAAATGTCCACTGATGAAAGGGTGGAGGTGATTTTTACCAGTTTCTCCACCACCCTGCGGACAGTCCTCCCCCTCCACATCACTCAGAAGTAGCATCTGGAGGGTGGGCAAGGATATTCTGCTCTGCTAATGAAAATCCCACTCATAGGCAGAGATTTATTGCAGGTCACTAGCTGATGTACATTATATGTATCATTCATGAATAACTTGTATGTCAAGAAAACACAACATGCACGCATGATGCAAAAATCTACAAAACCAACAGAGAACAACCAAAAACATTGCTAAAAGACACAGGAATATGCAAAACAAAATGAGGATCATCCTTAGTGTGAAGCATCCTGAAGTATTAGATAGTTGTAATTAATGAGTTATGAAGTAGGTGGTGGTGGTAAAGTTGGTGAAATGGGAGTTGGGAAATGTTTGGTTCAGATCTTGGCTACAAACTCACTAGATTGCTACAGACAAGCCAAAGAAGCTTCCCTATCAGGCTGCTTTGACTACTCCAAAAATGCAAAATCTTTCTCAGGTGCACTTACATTATCCTTACCATATTCTGTGGTCCAATATGCACAGGTTTACCTGTGGGGAAACTGGCAAATCTACAGTCCCATCTTCCAGGGGAAATTTGGGCTTCATTCATTCATTCATTCATTCATTCATTCATTCATTCATTCAGGGCAGTTTCCCCTGGCCACTCAAAGATGTAGTTACCTACCTGCTACTTTAAAAACCATCCCTACAAAAAAATGATGTGGCCAGTTATTGCCTGATTTCTAACCTACCCTTTCTGGACAAAGTGATTGAGAGGGTGGTAGCAAACTAAGTTTTCTTGGATAACTCATCTACCCTAGACCCTTTCCAATCTGGTTTCAAGCCAGGGACAGAGGCAGCTCTGCTAACTTTAGTTGATTTAGTTGAGGTTCCTCATCCTCTTGGAGAGGAGTGACAAGTGGAGTGCCTCAAGGATCTGTCTTGGGACTGTTCTGTTCAACATTTGGAAATGCTTATTAACAGAGGAAATGCTTATTAAATTTACAGATGATACTAAATTGGGAGAGATAGCAAATATGGTAGAGGACAGAGTCAGGATACAGAATGATCCTGACAGACTGGAAAACTGGGCTAAAACAAATAAAATGAATTTCAGTGGGGATAAATGTAAAGTTCTGCATTTAGGTAAGAAAGGTTGAAGGAGCTGGGTATGTGTAGCCTGGAGAGGAGATGACTGAGAAGTGATATGATAATCATATTCAAGTACTTGAAGGGCTGTCATATACAGGATGGTACAGAGTTGTTTTTTTGTTGCCTCAGAAGGTCGGACCAGAACCAACGGGTTGAAATTAAATCAGAAGAGTTTTTGGCTAAACATTAGGAAGAACCTCCTGACAGAGTGATTCCTCAGTGGAACAGGCTTCCTCGGGAAGTGGTGGGCTCTTCTAGATTGCCATCTGACAGCAATGTGGATTCTGTGAACTTAGGCAGATCATGAGAGGGAGGGCAGGAAGGGTTGCCTCAGTGCTTAGTACTTGTGGCCCTTTCCTACACGCCCAGGGAAATGCTGATCACCATGGTGGGGTCAGGAAACAATTTTTCTCCAGGCCAGTTTGGCTGGAGATCCTGGAGGTTTTTTGTCATCTTCTGGGCATGGAACAGTGGTCAGTGGGGGTGTGGGATGGAGGTATTTATGAATTTCTTGCATTGTGTAGAGGGTTGGACTAGATGACCCTGCAGGATCTTTCTGACTCTATGATTCTTGATCTCCATTTGAGCGTAGACAAAGGTCAAGTCTCTCTGTTGCTCTTATTGGATTTATCTACAGCCTTCAATACAGTAGATCATGCGATCTTTTTGAAGTGTCTGGAGGCTGAAGTAGGTATCAAGGGATGTGCCTTGAACTGGTTCAAAGCATTCCTCATGGATCAAACTCAAAGGGTTGCTGTTGGAAACCAGTTGTCACCATTGTGAGACCTGTTTTGTGGGGTTCCAAAGAGTGCAGCTCTATCCCCAGTGCTTTTCAATCTCTGTGCAAAGCCCTTTGGTCAAACCATTTGCAGTTTGGGGGTTGGTTGTCATCAATATGCTGACAATATCCTGCTGTATATATTCTTATCCAAGTCTCCTAATGGTGAGGTAGAGGTCCTAAATCACTGCCGGGCTGCTGTGGTTAACTGGCTAAAAGTGAATAAACTGAAAGTAAACCAGAAAAGACAGAGGTAATGCTGGTCGGGAAGGTCAAGGTCTTGAAGGACGCTGTTCTTCCCACTTTTGATAGGGTCCAACTGACCATTGCTGGCTCAATTAAAAGCCTTCGGGTTATACTGGATCCAATGTTATTACTGGAGAAGCAAGTAAATGCAGCTGTAATGCACTGTACGTTGGCCTCCCCTCAAAATCAACTTGGAAACTCTAACTGATGCAGAATGCTGCAGCTCTGCTATCACTGGGCACTAGATGGAGCATGCATATTACTCCCATTCTGCAGACACTCTGGTGCAAAGGTGTCAAACTCTGGCATAAATGTCACTTTGTCAGGTCGGGCCATGTGTGCCATAAAATGTAATCCCAGGTACTGGAGATATAAAATGTATATAAGACATCAGCTGGTAAGCTCTGAGTTGGTGTATCCTCACTGCAAGGCCCCGTGGGCTGGAAGTGGGGGTGCAAAGGAAAACCCATATGGGCAGACTGAAGAGCCAGTGTTGCAGCACTGGGCAGATGCTCCCATGCTGCTTGACTGCTGCAGATGAGGTTGTACCATCATGCTGTAGCCACAATCAGACTGGCTTCACACACTCCCCTCGAACTCTGCCCACTTCCCTCCCTTATACTGCACTAGTTGCTTGTGGGCCGCGTAACAGCCCTGTATGGTTCTGGGCCCCAGGCCTTATGTTTGACTGCTCTACTGGTTACCACTTTGTTACATGGCTCAATTTAAGGTATTGATTATCACATACAAAGCCCTTCATGGCTTTGGTCCCTCTTATCTGCAGGACTGCCACTCCCCATATGCTCCACTATGACAACTTTACTCATGTCAGCAGGACCTTGTACAGATGCTAACCTGCAAATGGGAAAAATCAACAACTCGTCATTCCAGCAGCGGGATTTGGAGGGTGTTCTGGGGATGGGCAGGGATGTTGCGTAGGTTATGCTCTGGTATTCGGGCAAAACTCTATGCTTTTTTCACCCTCAAACCACTGAGTTTGCCCAAATACCAGAATGTCCCTGCATGATGTTTCCGATGCGATAACATCACTTCCAGGTGACGTCATCATGTCGGGGATGTCACACAGCAATGTCCCTGTTTAGGGGCAGGGTTTCCCCAGGGGAATCCCCCACCCAGACCTGGGGGCTCGTAAGCTTAACAACTGCTTGTACATATGCTTTTCTCCATTGTGTCTCTCACTTTATGAAATGGCCTACCCAGGGAGCTCCCACTCTCCTGGCTTTCTGCAAACTATGCAGACTGAATTATTCAAGATGGCCTTTCTGCACTGTACAAAAGGTTCACAAACTTACTTGGATTCATGATTAAGGACTGTTGTCTATACTGCTGTGTATAGCTTTCTGTAAGCAAGTTCCTATTATGTAAGTTTTGCACCACTTAATGTGTCATGTTAATACCTATGCTACCTTTCAGTTCCTTCTGGTTGGCTCCAAACTTCTACAGTCCTAAAGCAGTGTTTTATTGAATGGCCCATTTTATGGATTGTACTAACCCACTATGTGTAATACACCTTGATTGCCTGTGAGAAAGGAGGGCTATAAATAATGTGAATAAATATTTTCGCTTTTGGTCTTCTTTTTATGCTGCCGGTATATGCACAGATAGAGGCTGTAAGTGTTAATCAACAGAAAGTGGCTTTCAAGAAGTCCATGACAGCACACATGATCTCACGGCAGGTGACCGAGGCATTTTTTTTCCTTTGCCTGAAGATTGTAGCTACAGTGGGAGGCATACTTAATTGGAAATGAGCCGCTCAGATTTTAGTAGCCCCTAAATCAGCATGTATAAGATTACAGCCTGTGAATACAGCACAGCGCACAGATAGAAATGCTTCAGTCCAACCGAGCAGTTGTAGTCCTCATGGTTTTACTAGCAGGCACTCCAGTGTTTGCATATATGCTGCACCGTTTCTGTACTTTTAAGTTACTTCTGTGCTGAGGCCTTATTTCTCCAGGTGATCCCTTGCAAAAATAAGGAATAATAATTCTTCACTTTTCAGGATTGTTGTGAAGTGGAATGAGACAGACAGACAGATAGATACAATAATGGAATAATCCCTATGTCTGCCACCAGTAGTTTCTTGACAGAAAGGCAGGACATAGATATTGACAACAACAAAGCTCATCATCACATGAGGGATGCAATCCTCTGCTAATTTGTTTAGATATAATCCCAATTGAATTCAGTGGTACTTTATTCTAAGTAAGCATGAATAGGATACGCCCACAAAATAGCCTTTAATTAATCTATTAATCACAGAAAAAGTACTATTAACACATGTTATATTAATATACAATGTTTCTATTCAAAATAGTGCCTTTAGGTCCTCTGGAAATTCACACCATTTGGCCATTATTAAGACGAGTAACGGTGGAGAAATGTGTGGCATGTATTATGTATTACTTATTAAATGGGCACTTTCTGTCAGTCACCTTTAATTGATATGGAAGGAAATGGCCCTTTACTAAATGCTGGAAATTGGCTTAATGTGTTAAAGTTGTGATTGAATCCTACGCGTCCTATTTTAGACCTAGTGGGGAAATTTCATGCCCATGGTGCATCTGTTTTCAATACAGCTGCCAACTGAGCAAAAGGCACACCAGCTAATGGCTCGAATCTGATCTCCCACTTTTGTCTCACAAAAGCAAAGCAGCCTGGAATCCTTGCAAAAGGAGGAAATGTTTCATTACTGAGATGTTAGCTGCTGGTTGTGTACATGTGTCTGGTTGAAGGGTAAAGTGTTCTTTTTAAATTCTGCAGCTTACATGGGAACACTAAAAATTTAGCCAAGCACCCAAAACAGCTGCTACCAAAGGCAAGACTGCAGTTCTTGCAAATGAAATGGGACTCTGCCTGTAAACAGGTCATAAACTGACTGATGGTTACTCTGTGATACAGACTAAAAACAAGGTAACAGTTTCTATCACCTCTGGAGGAGGGATTATTTCAATTTTTTGGTCCTTGTGCCTAATTTTGCTTCTTCACTGTGTGACTGTTTTCTCACACTAAAAAAGCTGGGCCCGAAGAGTGATCAGTTCAGGTGCAAATCCTACTCAGTGCCATATTAGGAAATTAGATAAATTGATGAAAGAAAGGTAGACCTGTTGATATTTATTACCTACTAACCTGATACCCGTGCTTCACAACAGTATTTAGGTTTTATAAATCCAGTTATAAAACTGATGATGTGAAGTTTGAAAGGTAACTGATAAGTATGACACTTAAAGGCAGCATTCCAACAAGTGATTCAGCTTTTAATGTCGTGATTCAAAAGATCAGAACAGACACAACATAGAGCAACAGGCTCTTATTTAAACAGTGCAGGCTAGCATAGCCACACCCATATTCATGGTAACAACCAATAGCATTGCAGAGATAAAGTCCAATCAGTTCGCTTCCCTCCAGCACAATCCTTGTCTCCTGATTGGCCTGCTATGCAGAGTAGCCAATGAGGTATTGCCATTCTGGATACCAGCCTGTCAATGAGATTTACATCAAGCTCAGGACATAACATTCCTCCACCCTCTGAATAGATGTAGTCCTTCAGATAAGCCAGTCACTGCCTAGACCATTAAGACCGATGCAGGGTCTCTGTCTGGGGTGTCTGCTCCTCACTAGTAGTCTGAGGACTACTGTTTGCCTGTTCAGGCACCTGGGATTCTGTCCCTTGTCTGGTTGGAGCTACTTCCCTAGCTTCGGTGACCTGAGGAGTTCCACCCACCTCTACCTCTACCTCTAGAGGCACTGGTCTGGCAGTTTGGCTTTCTGCTGCTTGGTCAGGGGTGGACCATCGCTGGTGTAGCTGGTTGATGTGGCGCCTAAGTTGTCGGCTGTGGTCTCTCTGCTCCACATAAGACAGTGACCCAGCTACTTCTATGATGACACCTGGAAGCCAAAGGTGTTCCTCCCCATAGTTCCAGGTGAACACTAACTCCTCTGTTTTAAAGGACCTGGGAGTTTCCCTGTCCTCCTTCTGGGGTGGTCGATCTGTGGTAAGATCAGGGTGGAGTCTGTCAAGGAGGGTGGTGAGGCAGCGACCCATTAATAACTCTGCAGGACTCCTCCCTGTGGCAGAGTGTGGTGTTATATGTTGGTAAAGGAGGAAAGATGCCATCTTTTGACTCCAGTCCCCCTGAGTCATTCTTCCCAGGGCCTCCTTTATTATTCTAACCATTCTCTCTGCCTGCCCGTTTGTTGCAGGATGGAATGGCACAGATGTAATGTGCTTTATTACATTGTCTTACATAAACTTTGCAAACTCTGCAGACACAAATTGAGGCCTGTTATCAGAAACTAAAGTGTCTGGCCACCCATGCGTAGCAAACAGTTTTTGCAGTGCTTTTATGATTGTCGTCATTTTGCTCATAAGGAGCACTTCAAGCCATTTAGAATAGGCATCCACCACAACCAAAAACACTTGCCCATGAAATGGGCCAGCAAAGTCCACATGGATCTGGGTCTTTGTGGGTTTTCCCAAGGATGTAGAGGAGCATGGGGGGGATCTGGTCTGGACAGTTGGCACTCATTGCAAACCCTGACCCACTCCTCAATGTCGTGGTCTATCCGGGGCCACCAGACATAGCTCTGGGCCAGAGCTTTCATTTTTACTATGCCCGGATGACCCTTGTGCAGCGCCTCCAAGACCCGTTCCCACAAGGGAGGAGGCACCACCACCATGTACCCCCACAATAGACAGCCCTTATGTACCGACTGCTCTTTTTGATGTGTACAATAAGCTTGAAATTCTGGTGGCAAACGACCCATTGGCCACCCCCTCCACACCGAGTTAAGCACCCGGGCAATTGTGGAGTCCTTTGCTGATTTAGCAGCAATGTCCAAGGCATGGACTGGTGGCTGCAACAGTTCTTCCAGGGCCATTACTTCATAGGCGGGAGCAGGGTCCAGAGCATGTCCCGGAATGGGACACCGGCTTAAGGTGTCCACATGTCCCATTGCCTTGCCAGGGTGGTGTTCAAGTTTAAAATCATAAGCTGCCAGGAAAACCATCCATCACAGCATTTGGGGTGAGAGGACTGGAGGCATTTGGTGACCCGGTGCAAAGAGGCCCAGCAAAGGTTTATGATTGGTGACCATTACAAACTTCCGTCCGTACTAAAAATGATGGACTTTTTTAACACCGGTGACCAATGCAAGTCCCTCCTTATTGATTTGTGCATAATTCCTCTCAGCGCCCTTCAGTGTCCTTGAATAATAAGCTATTGGCGCTTCCCGCCCATCTGGCATTTTGTGGCTGAGGACTGCACCAGTTCCAAATGGGGAGGCATCTGCGGCCAGGATTAGCGGCTTCCCTTCATCATAGTGCGTTAACACAGAATTAGACACTAGCAAGTCTTTTATTCCCTTAAACACTTCATCATGCTGCGGCCCCCAGGTCCACCACTCCCCTTTTTCAAGTAGTTTGTGCAATGGTTCTGCCACCAGCACCTTGTGGGGCAAGAAGGCATGGTAGAAATTCAAAATGCCCAAGGACTGCAGCTCTTTTTTTGTTTGGGGCTTTGGTGCTTGTTCGATGGCAGCAAACTTACTCTTCGTGGGGTGGACACCCTGTTCATTGATTAGGAACCCAAGAAATTTGACCTAGGAAACCCCAAACTGGCATTTTTGCTTTTTAACTTTTATTCCTGCCACTTGGAATCCATCCAGCACACCTCTAATATGCTCTGCCAGTTCATCCTCAGTGGCACCAGCAACCAGCACATTGTCAAAATAAGGCACCACTCCTGGCAGATCCCTCAGCAATCCCTCCATCAAACTCTGAAAGATACCAGGAACTACATTTACCCCAAATTGTAAACAATTGACCCTGAACGCTCCTCGATGGGTCACAATTGTCTGTGCCTCGGCTGCTCTGGGGTCCATGGGCAACTGCTGGTATGCTTGTGTGAGGTCAAGTTTTGCAAACAATCGCCCCCCCCTTGAGCAAAGCCAATACGTGGCTTATAATGGGAACAGGGTAAGAGTGCTGTTGTAAAGCCTTGTTTAAAGTACATTTATAGTCAGCACATATCCTGACTGAACCATCTGGTTTGATTGGCATTACAATGGGCGTTTCCCACTTCGCATAAGACACAAGCTCTAAAAACCCCTGAGCCACCAACTTATCTAGTTCTGCCTCAATTTTTGGTTTGAGGGCAAGTGGCACAGTTCTGTGCCACAACCTAATGGGTGCTACCGAGGGGTCTAACTCAAACGTGACTGGCAGACCCGTATACTTCCCCAGGGTTCTGTCAAACACTTTGGGGAACTCCGCATACAAAGAATTCAATTTATTTCCACCAATGTGGTCAATCCCCAACACAGCAGTTCCCAGAGCCTCAAACCAGTCTAACCCAAGCAGACTGGCCCTCCGCTCCTCAGCCACCTGGAGACCTAGGGTCCCCTTAAGCCTTTTAAATTGTACCTCAAAAGTGGCTTCCCCAGCCCCTGGTATACGCTGCCCTTGGAAATCTGAGATATGCACCCCACTGGGTGCCAACCTGTGGTGGCTCCTGTGAGGAAACAAATGATGGAACGTCTCTGTGGATATGATGGTCAACGCTGATCCCAAGTCTACCTCCATCTCACACGGCACTCTGTCCAGCAGCACGGTGACATGGATCTTCCTCCTAGTGTGATTTTGGGTGCTCAGGACAGTTGTAGGGCCAGAACAGCTGGTGGTCACGTTGCTTGTCTCCATGCTCTGATGTCTCGCTCCTTTCTCGCCATCGCTGGGGATGACTGAGATGACTTCCTTGGACCTGTTGCCTTGCAGACTCTGGCCAAATGGCTCCACTTGTTGCAGTTTCTGCACAGTGGATCACATGCCCAGCACTGGTCCGGGTCGTGATTGCCGCCATTAGAGGGAGGGGGCAAAGAGGCAGTGGTCTGCCAGGCACATGGAAAACAATTGGGGGAATACATTTTGCCCCTTAGGGGTTATATCAGAAATCTCTTTGTAGTGGGGGTTGACATCATGGTAGGAATGCGCTCCCCTTATTTTGGGTTTCTTGGTGCAGGGGTTTGGCCTGAGCATTGGATTGGAGGGGGGTGCAGGGCATATTTTTTTCTTTTACAAAAATGCTTATCACTTATATTACATTTAAGAAGTGGGACATAATTATGTATTCAGAACAACATCCAAGCAATCAGGTATTAAGCAAGTTCATATGATCGAGTTTTCTAGAACCCACATTGTGAGAAGTTAAATAACCCAATACAGGAAACCAGTTTTCTACAAATTTGGGGTATATTTCCATAGTGGGTGAGAGTGTGGCTAAGCTGGGCCACCAGCTTCACTAAGGTGATCCTGCTGGGGCAGCCTCCCTGATGGATTAAAGTATCCTGGCCCTGCTCCTATACCTGACAAACATCTGCCTGTCTGGTGTGGGGGGGGAGGATTGTGTTTAAAGGCATCAGGGAGGCTGGGCCAGCAGTAGCACTAAGGAAATCCTGCTGAGCAAGCCACCCTGATGGCTTTAGAAGAAGAGAAGAAGAGATTGGATTTATACCCCACCCTTCACTACCCAAAGGTGTCTCAGAGCAGCTTACAAACTCCTTTCCCTTCCCCTTCCCACAACAGACATCCTGTGAGGTAGGTGGGGCTGAGAAATCTCTGACAGAAACTGCTCTTTTTTCAAGAACAGCTGTGCCAGAGCTATGGCTTGCCCAAGGTTATCTAGCCAGCTGCAAGTGGAGGAATGGGGAATCAAACCCGGTTCTCCCAGATTAGAGTCTGCACACTTAACCACTACACCAAACTGGTGTAGGATTCCACACCCCTTCTAACCCTTGACAGGCAGTTGTCTGTCAGATGTAGGAGGGGTAGCATGTCTGAAGGCATTGGGGAAGCTGGGCCAGCAGGATTTAAAAGGAGATGCTACTTGGGCAGCTTTACCGATGGCATTCAATGCTCTGCCCCTGCTCCTGCACCTGACAGACAACTGCCTGTCAGGTGGAGGAGGGGTGGGTGGGTGTCTAAAGCCATTGAGGAGGCTGGCCCAGCAGCATTGCTAAGGTGTTTCTGCTCGGGCAGCCTCCCTGATGGATTAAAGTACCCTGGCCCTCCTCCTACACCTAACAGGCACCCACCTGTCTGGTGTTGTGGGGGGGAGTGTGTTTAAAGGCATCAGTGAGGCTGGGCCAGCAGCAATGCTAAGGCAATTCTGCTGAGCAAGCACCCCTGACAGCTGTATGCATTTCACTCCCTCTCCTACACCTGACAGGCAGTTGCCTGTCCAGTGCAGAAGGGGGAGGGGAAGGGGTATTGCAAGCAATTGTGAAGGCTGGGCCGGCAGGATCGCTAAGGCGTTTCTGCTAGGCAGGCCTCCTGATGGCTTTAAGCACACTGCACCTGCTGCTGCACCTAACAGACAACCACCTGTCAGGTGGAAGAGGTGGAGAGGAGCATGTTGAAGCCATGGGGAGACTGGGCCAGTAGCATTACTGCACCTCACAGGTGGTTGGCCATTCCCGATTTCCTCAACTGTCAGTAACTCTCTGCAGTCTCCTGTAGCTGTTGTTGTTTTTTGTTTGTTTTTTACCTCAGAACACTGAGCTCTGCAGGTGATCAATCAGAGAGTTGGGGGGTGCAAGGAGAAAGCAACCTGGCATCCACATAGGAAGTGATGGGGGAGCACATTTTACCCCTTTTGACCCCCTTAAGGGTCAAATTTCTTAAAATCTCTTCTTAGGAGCACTCTCCCTGAATTTCGTGTTTCTAGGTCCAGGGGTTTGGCCTGGGGGTTGATTTTACGGTGAGGGGACTTTCTTTTATATATAAAGATGATGGCTGGATGGGATCCCCATGTTCAGAGGTAGTACATTACTGAATGCTAGTTGCTTTGTGGGTACAATATCAGGGAATCTTTGGCCCTTGTGCCACAGCTGTGGACCTTCTGGGATATCCAATTAGTCACTATGGTAAATGAGATGCTGAACTGAATGGATCGGCAGGGCTCTCCTTTTGTTCACATGTTCTTTGGGGCCACTCATAATTTCTTAGGAACCAATATGGTGGAGCCTTCATAAATTACTGTTTGGTTATATAATACAGACCTTGAGTACACAAGAGTGGTTCTTCTGGACAGCAGCCATGCTGCACAACAACATGTGAACAGGCCTGAAGTTGGCAAGGAACCTCTATTAAAAGTGATGTTGAAGTTGAGAGAGACAACACCCCTTTCCCCGCACTACTCTCAAGCAGTTCTTCAGCTATACATTACAAAGACCTGATTGATTGATTGATTAATGCATGATAATAACTTAACTAAGTAATTACATGTTGTTCAGCAGCACCAAGAGGTTAGGGTGAATAACAAAAGAGTTCAAGACTCAGTCACAAAAAAAGCAACCTTTGACTCTTAGGGAAAATAGGTTTTAAGCAATCCCTGACTACTGCATGAAAGTAAACTGTCAAGCTAAAGCTTAACAAGAAATACAAAACCAAAACAGGTGTTATTAAACTGAGCCAGTTGCATCATGAGACACCAGAAGTATGGTTATCGAAGATCAGTTCGGTACTACACACAACTAAGTCAGGCTCAATATAAGAACCTGAAGGGAATGGGATGGATTAGACAATCAATTCCTTTTGAGTTGTGTAGTCACCATGTGGTAGAAATCAAGAGGAACTAGGTCTTACTTGTGTGACATACCCAGCTAATGCAGCCTACCAGCCATTTATGGCAGTTGACCAGTAGTTGATAACCTTGGGTTTGCTGCCTGCCTGGAAATGCAAAAACAGGGTGGTAGTGGAGCACAGTGTATGGCTAGTATGGTTAACTTTTGACTTGGTAGTCCATAAATTGTCTAGGTTGCATGCAAAATATGGAATGACTAAGGTTATTTAGTTAGTGTTGGCTGTGAATGCATAGTGAAGTCCTTTTGATCATCTGTTTCTACTTGATTCTGTACATATGATGATATTGATTGAGAACATCATAGGAAGTCCATCAAACACATGGAGTTCCTTTGTCAGTTGGCTGCTCCTTTGGGGGTACCTGGACACCCAAAGCAATGAGAACTAAGTTGAATTGCTTCCATTGTAATGAAGTACAAAACCTTGACAATTATTCCAGCACAAATCAAAATCCAAAGGCATACAGCCTGTAGTTAAGATATATTCTTTTCTTTGGCTACAAGCAAACAAATGAGAAGTGGTCATCATTGTATTCAACAAGCTGGGACAACTCCAGCATAAATAAACAACCACTTATAGGAGCTGTTTGATAAGAAATCTGGCGACTTTATAAGATACGTCCAAAAGACAGCTTTAATTACTTGGCAGTCTCATCCTTTGCACACAGCCAGTTGCAGAAGATAAAAGGAAAATAAAGAATGTGCAACCACAGCTACACACAGTGCAATCCTAAGGGGAGGCAAAAGCACTCAGGGAGCCAGTCAACTGACCTTTGCCACTGGTGCATGTCCAAGATATGCCAGTGTAAGAGCCAGTTACGATGGCGCAGGCCCTCAGTGCTGCTCTGTTACTCTCAAGTGCCGGTGGCAGGCTGTGGCAGCTACCCGTTGGCACACCCGAAGCATAGAGCCCTGTGCTAGCATGCTTGTGGGTGGGTTTGGGGTGTGGCCAGAGTTAGTTAGCTCCCTGAGCCCTTTCAGCCTGTGAACACCCACTGCCAGAGGCAGAAACTTATTCCAACAAAAACTGCGGTGTGGCCCTTAAGTGCCAATTGAACTGAAAACTCAACTTGTCCCCCCACCACTGCAGCCTTGCCAATTAGGCTCAGAGGAGCTCAGGATACCAACTACAGGCTCAGCCAATCACTTCCCTCCCTAGGGTGGCCAAGCCCCCTCCCCAGCACCCAATCACGGCCCCCTGCCCTACAAAAACTTTAGACGGGACATCTTACAACTCAGTAGTTTGGGCACATGGCACAGGACTCTGTCTCAGAGCTCCCTGCAGTGGAGACTTAGAGCAAGCAGTGAGGCACTTTAGTGGTGGGAAAAGCACAGAGAAGGCACTTAGCAGTACAGGCGAGCACTTAGCACCAACACTCAAGGAGGAGAGCAAAGTTAATACTCTGTGGTTGACCTCTGCCTTTTCAGAACACCAACAAGTACCCCATCTTTTGAGGCTCACCCCAAAGGGGCAACCACACACTGACAAGTAAGGGCAAGGATCCCAAACCTGAACCCCCATTCCCCTCACTTGAGGATGGGTGCTTGGGTGCTGTGACAGTGCACTAAAGCCCAACACTGAGTTTCTGCAAGGGTGGCACAAGCCATGGCTGTGCAGCATCATGGTCCTTTGACATGCCATGGGAAAAGATCCCAGGAAGTTTCCCAGGAGATCTTGGGGGGGGGGGTCTGTCATTTGCTTGTTGCCCACCCTCAGCAGAGGACAGGATGTGTCTGTGGTGTGGGTGGGGGTCTGGCAGCTGCTCCATGGTTTGTGGAGCTTGCCATGCAACCCTTTAGCTCATTTCCTTGCAGAATTAGAGCCTCAAGCTGCAGCTTGCAGGTATTGCTACGGGTGGATCACCAGCAATCCATGAGCACTTCAGCACAGGACAAGTGAATGTAATTCAGATGGTACCATCATGTGCCTCAAGGTGGGGTTCGTGGGTGTGGCAAGTCCCACCTCCCTCCCCTCACATTCCACTCAGCCAGCCCTTCCAACTTCCACCTGCAATCCATCCCACTTGGACACATGCCATGCCAGGGATCCTCAGTCTTCTTCCCCATGGCTTCAGAAGAGGAGGAAGCGAGTGGAGTCTTCACACCTCACGGTGGTTCGCAATTCAATAAAGTCTGTGTTGTGCCACAACTGTGTCTCTGTCTGTTTGGTTCTGACTACATGACAGGAGCTCCACACCCCTCCCTGCCCCACTCCCTCCCCAGCCCATCTGTGACTCCCCCTGAGGGCTTCCCGAGGACATGGCTAAGAGGGAGGGCTCTGGGGCACTTTGGGTGGCTGTGGATGGTTGTGCAGGATGGTTGTCATCTGACAAACATAACAGGGGCCCAGGGGCACCTCCAAACCTTACCTAACAATGGGTGCTTCCCTTACCAATGGCCCCCACTCCTGCTCTGTCAGTAGCAGGGGTGGTGTGGAAATGCTACTTGGCTGGGCTACTGGGAAGCGTGCCTGCCAGTGAACAAATGCATAGGGTGGAAACAACAGCCCCCCCTTTCTCCTTCTGCCCTTTGGGGATCCTGTGCTCTGTGTGGGTAGTGAGGCAGCTGCAGATGCCTGTGGGGTGGACTGCTCTAACACCTTCCCCACTATCATGTGTCTAGATCTGCTGACAGGAGTTGATCACTTTAAGGTGTGTGGGGGGGTTCTCCTGACGACAAGCAGAACTCCTGTGGCCTGCCCCCTCCACCCCCTGCCTGAGATGGATGCTGGACTCCACCCCCTTGCCACATGGCCACATGATTGGTTCTGGCAGCCCTGTCCATCATAGTGCCACCGCCTCCACACAACTTCTCCACTGACTGCAGTGGTGCAGTTGCTACAGACACTACCTGGATATGATCAGAAAACACTGCAAACCCACTGATTTTGTCTGCTGGCTACTGTGTAACTCATACCCTTAGAGAATAGACTAGCACAGCCACAATGACACAGTGGCCGGCCAGCATGTCATGGCTGCAGCACAGGATTGCTCTGCCTGGAGTGTATAAGTCAGAGAAGGTGGATAGAGATCTGTTTTTCTCTTTCTGTCTCATAATATCAGCAGTGAGCATCCCCTGGCAAAAATGATCAGTGGTAAGTAGAGAATAGACACAAGGAAGCAATATTGCTCACCTGTGCATTTCATTACCATAAGCAATGGTGATGATAGCTAGTATCTAAGTATCTAATTTGCCTTCTAAAGGGGGTAAGGCAAAGTAAAGGAAAATATCAAGTAGCACCTCCTGGTCCAGTGGTGGTATACTTCTGAATACTGGGGACAAGAGCGTGGAACTGATATTTGGAAAGTATGCAGAAGGTCCCTTATTCAGTCTCCAGTTAGAGGATCCTAGTTGGGAAAGACCTTTCTTTCCATTAAACCCTGGAGAGCCAATACCAGTCAGAGCAGAGAATGCTGAGCTAGGTAGGCCAATGCTCTGAATCACTAATTTGTTGAAGAAAATAGGAAGGAGATGGTTAGTTCCTCCCCCCCACCCCTTTTGGTCCAGTTCAACAAAATTGTGAGAAAGGTTGTTCATCTTTCCTTAGATCCAAGGACCTCCTAGAAAATAATGGCAATTCGCTTGCTTATTCTATGCAGGGTACCACATTCTAAACTGGTGAATCAGTTATTATTCTCCCCTCATACACTGCTGGGAAATGTTAAATCAAAAGTGTTACTTCCAAATATCATTGAATGCCTTTGAGAGTAGAAGTGAAGTAAGCAGGTGGCATATGTTTAAGTTCATTCATAGCCTAGATGACTTTTCTATATTGATTAAGCCGTACATTTCAAGCAGGTATATTATCTTAGGAAATAATCAGTAAATTAACTGCAGGACATCAACCTTCCAGGAAGATTAATGATACATAATTTGCTTCTATGAAAGAGGCAAGCATCCAATAAATTAGAAAATGCACACCACCATCAAGGCAAATTGTTAAATATCTCCACTACTCCCTTTATTGAGTGCTTGACAAATGGATTCTACATTCTTTCAGTGACATCAGAACTACCTTCATGTCAGCCACCCATCTACAGGAACAGAAGTGAGCCACCTATCAACAGTGTAATCCTAAAGAGAGTTACTCCCTCCTAAATCCATTGAAGTCAGTGAGTTTAGAAGGGTGTGGCTGTACTTAGAAATGCAGTCAATGCTTCACACACATCCTCTTCCATCTCTAAGTGTGAACACATCTGGTAAAATTCAGAATTCCATCTCTTTAACATTTTAAGACACTGTGGGATAAGATCCCACATGCAACCTCATCACTTGATCACTGCAGTTATCAAAGACAGCTTGCAAGTATGCAAATGGGGTTTAATGTGGCCAAGTGCAAAGTGATGCACATTGGAGCCAAAAATCCTAAATATAACTACACATTGATGGGGTCTGAACTGGCAGAGACGGACCAAGAGAGAGATCTTGGAGTCGTAGTGGATAACTCGATGAAAATGTCTAGACAGTGTGTAGCTGCAATAAAGAAGGCCAACGCTATGCTGGGGATTATTAGGAAGGGAATTGAAAACAAATCAGCCAGTATCATCATGCCCCTGTATAAATCATTGGTGCGATCTCATTTGGAATACTGTGTACAGTTCTGGTCACCACATCTCAAAAAGGATATTATAGCGTTGGAAAAAGTGCAGAGAAGGGCAACTAGAATGATAAAAGGGTTGGAACACCTTCCCTATGGAGAAAGGTTAAAATGCTTGGGGCTCTTTAGCTTGGAGAAACGACGGCTGAGGGGTGACATGATCGAGGTTTATAAGATTATCAATGGGATTGAGCAGGTTGAGAAAGAAGTACTTTTCTCCCTTTCTCACAATACAAGAACTCGTGGGCACTCCATGAAATTGCTGAGCAGTCGGGTTAGAACAGATAAAAGGAAATACTTCTTCACCCAAAGAGTGATTAACATATGGAATTCACTGCCACAGGAGGTGGTGGCAGCTGCAAGCATGGACAGTTTCAAGAGGGAATTAGATAAACATATGGAGCAGAAGTCCATCAGTGGCTATTAGCCACAAGGTATAGATGGGAACTCTCAGGCTGGGGCAGGTGATGCACTCTATCCTTGGTGCTGGAGGGGGCAGCAGTGGAAGGGCTTCTGGTGCCCTGGCCCCACTGCAGGACCTCCTGATGGCACCTGGTATATTTTGGCCGCTGTGTGACAGAGTGTTGGACTAGATGGGCCATTGGCCTGATTCAACATTGGCTTCTCTTATGTTCTTATGTTCTTAATAAGCTATCAAAGATCTAATTCCAGAAGCAAAATACTCACTTTACTTCAAGCCAGGGGTCTTTTCCTAAAAAAAGAGCTACTAGGCTATTAGCATAATAGCTTATTAGCATATGCCACGTCCCCTGACATCACCAGAAGTGATGTCAGAAGGGGAAGCAAAAGGGGGAGCAAAAGAGGGAGGAAAGGCATCTTCAAAAGCCTCCCCTTCCCTTCCCCAGCCGGCCTGCGGGGGGGGGAGCAAAGAGAGAAGGGGTTTAAAGTTTAAACCCCTTCTCACTAGAGTTGGGCCGTAAAAGTAGGAAAGAGGGAAGGAAAGAGAGAGAGAGTAGAGAGAAGGAAAGAAGGAAGGAAAGAGGGAAAGAAAGAGAAGGAAAGGAGATAAAAAGAGAGAAGGAAAGAGGGAAAAAAGAAGAAAAGAAGAAGGGAAAGGGGAAAAGGCAAGAATGAAAGGAGGGAAAGATAGAAGAGAAGAAGGAGGGAAAGAAAGAGAAAGAAGGGAAGAAGGAGGGAAAGAGAAAAAGGAGAGAACAAAAGGAGGAAAGAGAAAAAGGAGAGAAGGGAAAGAAAGAGAGAAGAGAAAGAAGGAGGAGAAGGGAAAGAAAGAAAAGGAAAGGAAGGACAGAAAGAAGGCAAAGAGAGGGGGAGAGGGAGGAAGGCTCTCCCACCCACCTCCATCAGGAAAAGAGGCCTGCTTCAAGCCATCCTTATGGCTAAACTAGATAACACATTGGGAAATCAGCACTGGATCCCCTGCATAGTTTTGATCATCACACTATTATTAACTTGGGAAGGGATAAACCATAGAGGGCCCCTGCTCTTTTCCCTTGCAGGACAACAACAGTCTTGGGAGGGAGAGCTCTTTTGATCACCACAACCATGGGAGCTGAACTTCCTCCATCCCACCACCAAGGCCCATTTCAAACTGGAGCCCTACATGGGTGCTACTTCATTTTCAAAACTGCTGGGAAGACCTCACTCTCATTTGGCTAATGAGCAGCAACAGTTCACTTAGTTCAGCTGAGAGCCAAGGGCCCTGACTGGAGACCCCTGGCATCTCTACTTAAAAAGCTCAGGTCGCAGGTGATGCCACAGTCCTCAGCCTGAGACCTTGGGGAGCCACTATCAGTCAGAATAGACAATACTGACCTTCACAGTCCAGCAGCTTGACTCAGTATAAGCCAGTTTCATAAGCTCAAGTGTATTTGACATACCAGCTTGGATCTGTTGCAGGATTCCCATGGATAGAAAGGATTTTGGTCAGAAGAAAACAATTTCCCCCCCTCTTCTCACCTGCTTCAGAACAAAATGCCCCCCTGCCAAATGCTGATCCTGGGGGAGACAGGCGAACCCTCCTCCCAGAACAGCATGAGGGAGGAACCAGAACTTTGCAGTGGGAGGCAGGAATCTGCAAAAATCACACATACAATCTGCCACTGGATCCAAGCCATAGATAAATCTAAGTACTATGTGCAGGTGTGAACCAGATATTGGAGTTTGAGCATGCCAGATAAGAGGCGTCTTTCAAGAAAGAGCTGGAGGAAGGGAAGTCTGAGATTAGCTTCATAAAAAACAAAACTGCCTGCTGCTTGTATAGAGGACAATGAGAGCTAAAGAATTTCTGCATCTTCTAATCTTGGCAAATAATTAAGCCTCATAATATTGGTGCCAGTATGATTAATGAAGAGGAAAGGACAATCTCTCCAGAACTGCTGTGTGTTTCAAGGCACAAGGGACCTTTAACCCTTTCAATCTAAAGATGATTTATCTCATTTCAATATTACAATAGCTCTCCTCTCTCTGCTGCTTATAAATTGAATCTAGCCATTTCTAATAATCTCAATTCTGCACCAGGGATTCCATCAGGGACATCCCAACTTTTTTGTGTGTGCCCTGGGCAAATGAAAATGTTCCTGCCCTTCCCCCCTACACACAAACCTGTATGTTGAGCAGCATACAATCACAAGTTGACTGGGATACTATTTACTTTCATGCCAAAATTTATTAACTTAAATATTGTGCTCCACCATGCTTAACCTGGGCTAAATGTTATCCCCAGGTTCCTGGATATTGGCACTATCATACATCAGTTTTCTCATTTTATCTATGCAACTGCATTGAAGGAAATGGATAGTGAAGGACAGTGAAGGATGGAAAGTGAATGAAGTAGTTCTCTAGCCAAGACTTTGGCTGATACTTGGATAGAGTAGCCAAAGTATTTGGCCTTTAGAGGGTTGTCCCTGCTCTCTGTCCTATACAGAGGCTCGTAAAAGTGCTTTACTCTCTTCCTCCCTCCTTTAATCAGATTCACACCATAAGGGAACTAGGAAGTCTAGTGTCATTGGATGGAAGAGGCTGTGTCAGTACAGCCCTGAAGCATGCCACTAATAACTGACTCAAGTACAATATGTTAGGAAAAAATTGTTCTTTGAATCCTGGAATAGATGTGCCATAATCATCCAGTCCCATTTTACTTTCCTCTGCCTATTATATTTGAGATAAGAAGATTAAAAATTGCCTGGCTGGATCAGAACAAGAATCCTACCGCAATATACTGTCCCCATCAGTAGCAGTTCATCTGCTACTGAAAGTTTAGTGGCAGAGATCCTTGAGGTAAATTCCCTCTAATCATGGAGTTTCCATTTGGCACATTCTAGCAAATATCTATTTCTCCTCCATAAATTTCTCGAATCCTTTTAAAAGACAACAGTCATTAGTACATGTAATGAATTCCATAAGTCAATTGTATGTTGTGCAAAGAAGTCTTTAAGATGTCTTAGGGACGCCTTAACATGCTAAGGTATCCTAGTGCAATAGTCTGTTAACTTTTCCCCTTTACAGTTCCAGCACATAAGAAGGAAAGTAAAAGATGGGCTGATATTAATTTTGGTTTCAGAAAGCAACATTTTTTGTAGCATTAATATAAATAAATCCCTGTCTATGACCACTTTTTACTGGAATTTCAGTATAATGAAAATGAAATTCAGAAGAGAAGGAAAAGGAAAATATATGGTTGTAATCAGGGCTCTTTTTGTAGAAAAAGCCCAGCAGGAACTCATTAGCTTAATAGGTCACACCCCTGACAGCACAGTTCATTAGCATATTAGGCCACGCCCCCATGTTGCTAGAAGTGTGGTCATCCAGCCACACCCACCTTTTGCTTCTTGTTCTGTTTACCTTGTTTGTTCTCAAAACCCAGGGCTTTTTTTTTGTAGCAGGAGCTCCTTTGCATGTTAGACCACACACCCCTAGTGTAGCCAGTCCTTCTCCTGATGGGTGTGGCCTATTATGCTAATGAGTTCCTGCTGGGCGTGGCCAACTTGGGAGCCAGCCAGAACTCCATTCCTGTACATTCCTGCCCAAAAATAGCCCTGGTTGTAAACATGGGAAGATGCCTCATATTGAATCAGATCATTGGTATTTTCTGCTCTCACTGGTAGAGGCTGTCTAGATTATTGGGAATAAAGGGCTTTTCCCCAGCATCTGCTACCTAGCCAGGGCTTGAGCCAGGGATCTTATGCGTGCAAAACAAACACTTTACCACTGAGTTTCTGCTCCACCTTCATAGGAGGCTGGAGATCTTTCCCAACACAAGGAACTTGAGGTCCTTGAACTGGAGAAGCTAGGAAATTAAACAGCAACTGAAAAAAGGAGAGGAGACAAGGGGGGGAAACCCTCAACCAATCCAAAACAAATCCAAAACAAAACCAAAATTGAGGAAGGAACCAAATAAACAAAATATGTCAAGTGACTGAAAAGAACCATTTTGAAATGAATACAAATGCAAGAGTTCTGCTAACAGCATTTAACATGCATATAGTAATCTAACCATAGTTAAGATAAGCCTTATAATGTATATTAAAATACACCATATTAACATGCTAAAATCAAATGCCTTTTGACCAAGAGGACTTCATCAGTGATATTTCATCACATTATACAAATTCATAAATACAAAATTGGAAAACACACACCCCACAAAAACTACATCAATAATATTTTAACATGTTATAAGGTTCACAAATACAAAATTTAAAAACACACACATCCAACCATCTGCGGGGCTACAAGCAGAATTTGATAGTGAAGATAAACATGAGACTTACATGGTGCTAACATGGTATTTTTTAAAATATATTTTTATTTTAGGAAGCAAAATAATAATAAAAAGGACACAGAAGGAAAAAAGGATTATATAACAGGAAAGGAATTGTATAATAAATCTATATAGCAAGAAATATTACAGATTACAAAATATATCAAACATAAAATAATAATTATTTCTCTCCAATTTCCTTCATCATTATTTTAGGACAATTTCTTTAAAGTATGCAATTGTGGATAACATATTAACATAAATCTAAACTATATATAATGTCTGTAGGTATCTTAATAATTTTAAAGAATATCTTAAAATAAAGTACAATCATGCTACATATGATATTAACATTACAATACTTATTACATAGTGAATATTATGTAAACTTTCTTGCTTTTTCAAACACATCAGCCATTTTATGTAAGATGCTTCAGTAACATCTATCTTTTCAATCAATAGCTAAGCAAAGTATAAATAATAAGCTTTCCATTTATACTGAAATTCTTTAATTGGCCTTTTATTTGCCATTATTGCATAACATGGTATTTTTAAAAATATATATTACAAGGTTGGTTTTTAATTATGGTTAGATTGCAATATGTATATTAAATTATGTTTGAGAATTTTTCATGCTTGTATTAGTTGCAAACCACTTGGTTATTTTCATTTCCAATTGACTTTTTTTTCTGTGGATCCAGTGTCAGGAAATGAACTTGGGACCTTCTGTATGCAAGCACATGATCTAACACAGATCTTCAGCTCCTGCCTTTGGACATATACAGTACCATTTGAAGCAAAGCCATGCTGTTCTAAGTCTCTTGTGTTTAGGGTGGCACAGGAATTTTTCAGCATTGCCATTTTGCTTGACCAAGTACTTCACCTTCTCATGCATGTCAAGAGAACAGGATGCTCTATGAATCTCTTCTCTGTCCATTTCACGTGTAATGAATCTATCCTCTCTATACACACATCCATTCCATTTGAAAAATGGCCTTTTTCACCTCCCCACTATTATACAAAGCTGTTATCCACAGAGATGTAAGTGACTGATTTTGATTACCACTTGGTTATGCTGCCTCATTGTTGCAGGAAGGCTTCTTCTGTAATGAAAGCAATGAATAGCACTTAGATAATAGCAGGGCTGATGATGTGTTAAATTATTCCTCATGTATATGAGTGTGGTAGATTATTATTATTAGCACTGAACTAAAGAATTCTAAAGAACATGGTATGGATATTTAATATCGTCTCCAGAAAGATCTCTGTGTCTTTTAATACATTGAAGGAGACTACAAAGGAGTAAAAGCCATTGAGTTATGACCAAAAAAATTTCTAAAGAGGTATTAGGAAGCAAACTGGAAAATTTCTGATAAGTCAAGAGACATTTTGAGGGAAGCAATAAGTGACCCAATAAGAAGCTGGTCATGGAGATTCTCCGCAGCCAGATCAGGAACTTACTGAAACCTTCCTTCCTTTCCTTTCCTTCCTTCCTTCCTTTTGCATTTTTATACTGGCTGTCTAGGAACCTGCCTGAGGCACCTTACAAAATAATAATAAAAGCAAAATGTTATAAAACAGCATAAAAATCTCCAGCCCAGCATGAAAACATAGATCATAAAAACATACCACAAACAGCTTAAAACAACAATTCCCAGACTAAAATAGTGTTTACAAAATCAACCCCTTAATTAAAAACCTGGCACCTAAAATAAAGCAATGTAAGTACAAGGCAATCCGCAATGGGAAGGGCATTCTATATTAATACTGACAAGGCTCTTTTTGTAGCAGGAACTCCTTTGCATATTAGGCAACACACCCCTAATGTAGCCAATCCTCCAAGAGTTTACAGAGCCCTTCTTACAGGGGCTACTGTAAGCTCTTGGAGGATTGGCTACATTAGGGGTGTGTTGCCTAATATGCAAAGGAGTTCCTGCAACAAAAAGAGCCCTGCTGACACTATACTGTGGGTGTCATCTGCCTCTCATATAAGCCAAAGATAATACCACAAGAAGAGCCCTACTGGAACAGATCATGAGCTAATGTGGTCCATCAATGGCAAGTGAATTGGTTCTGGACAGCTTAGAAGGCAGGCATGAGGGCAAAAGCTGTCCCCCCTTTGTTTGTCCTCCAGCAATGGGTTCTTTGAATGCCATTACCTCCAAAAGTTTTATTTAGACATCTTGCCTAATAGCTGTTGATACATGATCCTCTATGAATTAATCGAATCCCTTTTAAAGTAATCTAAACTGGTAGCCATCATGACGTTTTGTAGCACTGCTGATTGGGGATCAAGGACCGATGGAAAAACTCTCCACCTGATGACAATTGGTAATATTTGGGACAAGAATGGCTGCTAAAGTTTGTCTAAATCATAGTGAATATTTGTAGATTCCACATGGCAAATAAATCTGAGGAATTACAAGGTAAGTAACAACATTTATTAATGATGCTTCAAAGTACATGGTAACATCACAAACTACTATCCTTCCTTCCACACATGCTTTGGCTCAGAGAAGATGCCATTTCATTATTGGGAGGGTTTCTTCCAGGATCATATTGACACCTTTGGATTGGCCCCATGGTTTGGATCCAGCCCACAGTGAATTAAAACTGGATTACCAAAACAGGCCTGGATACATGGGCTAAAACCACTTCTTGCAGGCCTTTTCCTGCTCCCAACATGTACACACATTGGACTTAAAAGATCTGTGATCTGGGCTGTGCATGAATATAGTCCAGGTAATCTGTCTCCTGGAAGAAATGGGAGTGGAGAGATCAGTTGATTAAGTCTAAGCAGCAGACATTCTACATTGGATAGGAAGATATACACAAACCCAAGACTTACTCTTGCACCCCACCAGATGATAATTTTCAAACACTCCGTGGCTGTGTGAACCAGCCCAAGGAAACATACATCGTCCTTCCTGTGGGACTTTAGTAGGAGACAGGACTGAAAATGGCACTGTGACCATAAGAAAAGCTCTTTTAACACTGCAGTCTTAAGCAGATGTTACACCCTTCTAAATCAATGGAAGTGACTGGGCTTAGAAGACTGGCGCTCTGCTAAGGATTGCACTGTAAACATTTCAGAACAGTCAAATTAGGGCCAAATGGCATATTAGGTGGGAAAAAACAACTAAAAAAGCAGCTGAGGGGGGGGAACTGTGTCCCATCTATTGAACTGGAAATTACCTATTTCCCTCCTATTCTTTTCTTGACAGAAACCGCTCATCCACTCCAAAGGTGCTGTTAGTCATGATGGTGAAAAAAGGCAGGTGGTGCATTTCCCTCACTATGACCACTAGCAGCTTGGTATGTGTGTGTGGGATTTGTATTGAGGAAATACTATGGCAGAAAAGGTTAAGCTTTCCTTCTTTGAACACCCTTGCCCTGATCAATCCACCGGCACCCTCTGCAGCTACTTTTTAGTCCTGAAAAACTCTGGCAATCCAGTCAAAAATCTCTTGTATAATACATAGCTTAGCTGTCAGTGCCAGAACAAAAAGACATGATAAAGATTCGATTACAAAATAGCAGTAACTTAAGCTACCTAGGAATACATCAGTCCTATAGCACTGCAGGCTTGTTTTCTTTAATAGAAGAGTGTCAAAATCTGCTGAGGCGTTGCCATTGATTGCTCTTGCCTGTCTTCACATCCACAATTAGCACGTACCTATGTACATTGCACATGCTCCCCTGCCATTCACAATGTTCATCAAGGGCATGGGCTTAGAAATGATCACATGCATTATAGGGATATTGAAACAAACGAAAGAGAATCTGGCATTTGGCACTGAGTTCAGTAACATCCTTCGTCTTCTGAAGTAGCTGTAGCTCCTCTGTAAGTGCAGAAAGAACAATGGTGTCAACATCTAAAATACCTGCCTTAAATGAGTGCCAATGCTTGCTGGATAATCCAGGCCCTTGGCTGGTACTTGAAGCTACTCCTAGCATCTTCATCAACAAGGATGTTTTCTGTCAGCAGCTATGGAATCAGTCAGCTTTACGTCATGTAAGAGGAGAGCTCTGACACAGACTTTTGTCTGATGTGAAGTAGCTTGTCAGAGGTCTTGAGAGGAGACTGGTAGGGAGCAAAAGAGGTAATATAATATCCGGCTGGCAGCATTCAACTACCCATTTCTTTTCTTCCCCAAGTAACAATTCATAACAGTCCTTTTCTCTGTATCCGTTATGAAACTTAAAATGGGCTAGAAACAAAAATTGCTACCTCACGTTCCTTGGGAATATTAATTATGCTATAATATATTGGAGGGAGTCTAAAGGTAGGAATAGGAATGGAGCCTCTTGGGGGGGCTACTTAAATTTATGCATCTGTGGTTGACATCCCATAGAGTTTGTACAGTTAAACCCTCAGAGGAAGACTTACGTTGTTAGAAATCACATTCGCATTGGGTGATGGAATGTGTACCATCTCGGGACACTACAAATATCAGTCATTTTCTGCTTTCAGTGCAAAAACTGCCTATTTGCTGTTACAGATAAGCGCATCAAAATTTTTATTGACATCAGATCCACAGAGAAAAAAGACAACTACATGCTCAAGTTGATGCACATTTCTACAACTACAGATAATAAAACCAATCCTGTGACCTGCTGCAGAATCTATTAATCGACCCCCTTTTTATCCCACCCTTCATACAAGGAGCCAAGAGCAGCACATATGGTTCTCCCCAAGTTCATTCCACCCTCACAATGAGCCTGTGAGGCAGCTGAAGCAGAGAGTAAATGGCTTAAACTCATTCAGTAAACATATGAAGATCCAGCTGGATCAGTCTAGAGCTCTACTTACAGGGCAATCTTAAACAGAGTGACAGCTTTCTGAACCCACTGGAGTCAATGAGCTTAGAAGGGTGCTCTGTGTAGGATTCCCCTGGAAGTCCAGCATCCTTTCCCCATGCAGTGGTAAACCAGATGCCCCACCAGACCCATGCCTCCCCCAGCTGCTGCCCCCCCCAAGGAACTTACATTCAGATGCATTACTGTCTCAGAGCATGCAGTGATGGGCAATAGTTATTAGTGCTTTTCCTCCATGCAATTTTCTAATCCCCCCTTGAATTAGTAATCAGCACTGAATCTTGTGGTAGCGAGTTCTATAGGATAGTTTTGTGTTGTGTGAAGCAGGACTTTCTTTGGTCTGTCCTAAAATCTACAGCAGAGTGAGGATTTGAATGAGGCTCTTTGCTGTACCTGCTCTGGTGTAGACAATCTGCTAATGATGTGGAGATTTCTATTTTCACAGGTCATGTTTGTTCATTTATAAGGGTTATCATGCGTCTTTGGCATGGGTAGCTTGCCACCTCAGGAATCCACCTCAAGAAATCTGTGATCATGCCCTGATCCAGATAGCCCTGGCAAGCCCAATCTCATCAGATCTTGGAAGCTAGGCAGGGCCAACCTTGGCAAGTACTTGGAAGAGAGACCTCCAAGGAATACCAAGGCTCAGGATCCAGAGGCAGGCAACCAAGCCACCTCTCTGAAACCAGGGGTTGCCAGAAGTTACCATGACTTCCAGGCATGCAAGCACACACACACACACTCAAAAGAAATCTGTGTTGATTTCACATGGTCTTTTTTGCTTCTGGCATTTTGGATATTTGTATTACACTCCCAAAGAACAAGGATTTTGCTAGCTTCAAGTCACTGAGTGTGATTCCAAAGCACCTGAAAGAATGGAGATGCTCTACTCATCAATGTGTCTATGATTCTCCTTCAATGGACTGCTGCTTCTACAACTTCCTTTAGAAAGCTAACAATGATGTATGGGATCAGAAACCTCTGGAACTCTAAGAGAAGAGAGGAGAGCACACTGCAATGAGAAAGGGTTTTTTAAATGATTTATACCATACAACACAGATTAACATTTGCAAGTACTCATGTCAAGTACTCACACGACATCACATCACCAACTTGTAATGTGGTAAGCTGTATCATGTCGACCAAGTCCTACTCTGCCACTGGCACCACTATACTAAACCGGCTCCTAATACACTGCTTAAAGAGGTATCTGTGCTGTTGAATGGAGAACACTGAGCACTAATCGAGACCTGTGTGGCTGAAACCATATATCCTCTTTTGTGAACAAGCACCCAGAAAATGCCACTTCACAATGCAGGAAGACTGAGATATTGACAGAGTAACTGGTTTTGCACAGATCTAGTAAGAAAGGAGAGTAAAGTGGGTCTTTGTGATGAAGCCGACTGAAGAAAAAATGGAATTTTAAGGAGATCACTTATTAGCAGAGCTTTTATGTATGGGGTTGAGAATTGGATGTTGGGTGAATTGAAACGCAAAGCAAGGTGTTAAAGGTCTGTCATTCTCCTTTAGGCAGTACACAGAGTTTAGGCAACATGACAAGAGGGTGCCTCTATTTTTCAAGTCAGCTTCAGGCAGAACCCCAGCTTTGGGACAAGTGAAGGATTTCAGGCCAGTACATCTTATTACATGGGTGGTCGAGTTATTGAACTCTATTGACAAAGGGTTGGATTTTCTAGCAAGACGGAGCTTCATTAAAATTCTGCAGAGACTGAGAATCCAATAATCTCTCTCTCACAAAGCACTGCATGAGTGGGGCTGATTAGGCAATTTCTCTCTCATTCCATTCCTTTTGCTCAAAGCGTTGTTACTTCTTGTTGGTACAAAAAGACAATCATTAAATGAGTATTCGCTATAGTTGATTGAGCGGAAAGTTTTAAAGGTGCACAGGCTTCTTTCTCAAGGCTTTAGTGAAGGCCTTAAAAAACCTGTAACGTGACGATCATGATAGGAGATGATGCCAGAGCATGAAAATGCAGATCACGCTATTCCATTTGAAGCTCCTTCCTCTGGAATCCCCCTGGTGGCTACACTTGTGCCAGCAAAATGTGGGCAGCTCCGGATAATGTTCTGTATTATCTGTATGGTAACTCGGTGTAAGAGGCTGTCAGTCAGGAAAATGCTGACGGCCGTCTTTGGTAAACAGAACTTTATTCAGAATGAACAGCAGGAAACAAAGAAAGAACAAACAAGGCCTATCAGACTCCTTCACAGCCCAGTGCCTAGATCCAACCTATCCAGAGCCAGAAGTAAAACCTGACCTAGAATGGCTCCAGATTTAGGGTTAGGGTTGCCAGTCCCCAGGTGGGGTCTGGAGATCTCCTAGAATTACAACAGATCTCCAGTTGACAGAGATCAGCTCCCTTGGATAAAATGGCTTCTTTGGAGGGTAGACTCTGTGACATTACATCCCACTGAGGTAGGGTTGCCAGGCCTGGATTGAGAAATTTCTGGAGATATTGGGGGTGGAGCCTGGGGATGGGTGGGACCTCAGTGGGGTATAATGCCACAGAATCCACCTTCCATAGAAGGTATTTTCTCCAGTGGAACTGATCTCTGTCACCTGGAGGCCAGTTGTAATTCTGGGAGCTTTCCAACCACCACCTGGAGACTGGCTACCCTACAATGAGGTCTCTCCTCTCCTCAAATCCCACTTTCCTCAGAGTTCACCTCCAAATCTCCTGGAATTTCCCAAGTCAGAGTGGGCAACCCTATTTAGGGTTTCCAGCCTCCAGGTGGGGCCTGGAGCTCTCCCAGAATTACATCTGATCTTTAGATCTTTAGAGCCAGTTTGGTGTAGTGGTTAAGTGCTTGGACTCTAATCTGGGAGAACTGCGTTTGGTTCCCCACTCCTCCACTTGCACCTGCTGGATGACCTTGGGAAAGCCATAGTTCTGGCACAGCTGTTCTTGAAAAAGAGCAGATTCTGTCAGAGCTCTCTCAGCCCCACCTACCTCACAGGGTGTCTGTAGTGGGGAGGGGAAGGGAGTTTGTAAGCTGCTCTGAGACTCCTTTGAGTAATGAAGGGTGGGGTATAAATCCAATCTCTTCTTCTTCTTCCCCTGGAGAAAACAGCAGCTTCAGAGGGGGGACTCTATGGCCTCACATTCCTACTGAGCTCCCTGCCCTCTCCACAGACTCTACCCTTCCCAGGCTCTGCCCCCAAATATCCAGGAATTTCCTTACCCAGAGCTGTCAACCCTGAGCAAATTCTGGTATCCTGGAACTACTTAGTAGACCTTAGAATATTACAATTGATACAGTAGCTTTAAGACCAACACTTTAGGACTTGTAGTGAAAGAGACTCAAATCAGATGATTCCAAATGGTAGGAGCTCAGGAACAACCTGAGTTAGGTTGAGGCCTGCTGTTGTAACAATAAACATAACTGTTTGAAAGTCATGTGCCTGCACTACTAAGTCCTGAGCTTTAAAAAGAGCCAAACAACACCCTAAGCATGGTAAACATGGCTCTGCCTTCTTACAGTCCCATCTCCTGGCCAAAAAAAAAAAAAAAAGTAAGGTTACACAGTTTAGTTCACCCCCGTGTAATTATTATTATTATTATTACTTTTAAGCAGGGCTTTTCTTCTGGAAAAAGAGGTGCCGGAACTCTCAAAAGGGAAATGAAGGGAGTTCTGGTTTAAGTGTCTCACTGCTCGGCTGCACCCCGTCTCGCTCTGATGGGGGGGAGCTGAGACTCGGCTGACGGGAAGGGTCCAAGTTCATCTTGGACCCTCCCGGGATCTCTGTAGGAGATCCTCAGCCTGGGGAGCTGAGGAGAGCCTCTTCCAAGGTGACGGCCAAGGAATTGAGGCTCACTTTTTCCCCAAAAGGTCCCGTCGCCGCAGAGCCAGCATGGCGCCGAGAGACGACTGCCGGACAAGCAGACACGGTCAAAAGTTTTGAAATGCTTCTAAAAGACTTCCAAGGCTTCAAAGCATGAGTTAAGCAAAACTCAGGTGATTAAAAGCGTCTACAAGAACCTTGGTGGCAATTAGAAGCACCTAAGTGCAAAGCAGCGTGGGAGGGAGGAAACTCAAGAATCCCCCACACACACTTAAAGTAAGGTGGCTTTAAAATGGGATTTAAAAACTTTCTGAACTAAGCTAAATGCATCAGAATATCAGCGAAATTGAAAACTACATAATAATGTGAAGAGGGTAAAATTCACTCAACGTTTACTTTGTTTGGGGAAACTTACTTCTTATTGATATTATGGCTGGGAAATGGCGGAAGGCGGGTCTGGAGAAAAAAATGCAAACCAGAAATAGCCAACCAGCGACTCCCTCCCACAACCAGGAAGTAACAGCAGATATGCCTACACTACTGGCGAGTGCATTGCACCCTCTAATGGAACAGATGACCTACCTCAGCCTTAAAATGGATAATTTGCAGAAGCAAATGTCCCAAATAGATACAAGGACTTCATGACTGAAAAGACATTAGAAAAGATGGAAAAACAAACTGAGAGTATTAATAAAAGAGCCGATGAAACGGAGAAAGAGAGATTATCCAATAAAACTCAGTTAATATGGCTCCAGCTGGAAAGATCCATGTACATTTTACACTTCGAAGGGATCCCAGAAGAAAAGAACAAAGATTTAAAGGCTCTCTTAGCAGAGACTTTGGCTCTAATAATGGATTACAAACAGGAAGACTTAATGAAGGAGATGGACTGGGCCTACAGAACTTATCCAGACTTTATAAAAAAAAATAAACTCCTGGGAGAAATATGTTTGAAATTCATGAGATGGTCTACCAGAGATCTGGTGCTGAAATCTACACAGGGGAAACCCTTGAAAATAAAAAATGAGGAGATAAAAATCTTGAAGGATATCCCCTTTGAAATCAGAAAGCGGAGGAGACTTTACAGGGATCTTACTCTCTCTCTTCGGAAGGAAGGAATTCCTTATAGATGGTCGTTTCCCAAAGGACTGAGTTTCAAATTTAAAGATAAGAAATTCAACATTGACACTGTTCCTAAGGCAAAGAAGTTTGTAGACCAATACTTTAATCGCAAGCAACACAACAAAGACAAGAAATCTAAAACAGAAGAGGAGGAGGAAGAAGATGAAGAAGAATCCTACTCACAGAATTCATCAAGCGACAGTTACAAACCTAATAGTTCTTCAGATGCATCGGAATCAGAGAAAGGAGCAGCCACTCCCAAACCCAGAGGAAAAAAGAAATGCAGGAAGAAAAGACCCTAAAACCAAGATAATTGTTAACAATGCAGTTTTTGTTATCCAGCTAGTTAATGCAACTCTTTATTATTTTTTATTAAATTTTTACAAGCAATAACAGCGCTGTATCACTAGGTGACAGGGATATATACCTATGCAACCAGATCGTGTCACCTTGTTAGTCTTCCCTTTCCTATAACCATTAGCTGGCTTAGAGTTAGGGCAGTAGTCTCCCTCCCCCATTCCAGTAGTTTGTGTTGTATTAGTTTTCCCTTCCCCATTTCCTATAGAATTTAGAGGTAGGGATTTAGTAACCTTTCCCCAAATCCCGTAGTATTGCAAAATCAATAAAATACTTATATAAAAAAAGGGAAATGAAGGAGAATCACACAGGATTCTTTGAAACAATGTCATGCACTTTTAAACATTTTTTGAGAATTTTGTTTCCACTAAGAGGTTCTTGAACTCCATTCCACCGTGTTCCCCCAGGGAAAAAAACCCTGCTTTTAAGAAGCTCAGGGTAGCATCCATGGGTCTCTGTCCTCCATTTTCTCCTCAGAGCAACCCATAGGGCTGAGGGAGAATGGCTGGCCGAGGGTAACTTTATGAGTTTCATAGCAGAACGGGCATTTGAACACTGCTACAACACACTGCCTTCCACTACAAGCAAAGTTCTAGCTGCAAGAGAATATGGTCCCCAAATGGAAAGCAGCTTATAGTATTTCTGGCATGCCCATAGGCTTGGTAGTACCTTTGGATCAGTCCCACAGAAATAAGTGACACACTTATTTAGCTGAGCAAAAGCGTTGAGCCCAAGGATTGCCACACGGAGTGCTTCAAAATAAGGAACACCACTGTGAGACCTTAGAATAGTAATATTTTATATCTGTCAGAACATTAGAAAGGCTTTATTAGAATAAAGAGTCCTTGTAATATATTGCATTAAAGTCAATTTTTTGCATTCAAGACTCATCTCTTCTTTCCCATAAGTATTTTGGTTAATACTAATAGAGGATAATTAATGGCTAGTGGGCAGTGTACGGCTGGGTTGTGCTGGACTCATTTCAGTGGTTCAGCCATGCTATATATTGCCATGGAAAGTAGAAAGGAATGCTAGCTTCTTTACAGTAAATATGGAAATATGCTGTATCTCCAGGAAGCTCCAGTGTGGAAATATTTTCCAGGCAAGTGCATCAAAACACAATAAGGAAGGTGGGAGAATGTCCCCTAAGTCATGCATCCATGTTATGTTTAGATATTTGTCATCCTATAGAAATACAAAAACAGCCCAGCAAAACCATCTTCATCTTGACCCATATAATGATGAAGTAAATTGTTAACTGTCTACTTGGTTCCAGCCATGGTTTCTAGAGAGGTGGGAAAAATCAAATCAATGTGCACCATTACCCACTAGAGGGCAGGCAAAGCCAATATTTTCAAGGGCCCATGGCTAAGTAAAGAAGAATCAGCTCCTGAGATCTCCAGTTGTTCTAACACAGTCCTGGCTGGCTGCGGCCTTGCTGGAAAACTGGTATGGGAAAGTGCTTTGCTCAGCTTCAGCTAAAACGACATGATTAAAAACTGTTGGGGGTTAGTTAAATCCCCAGAGCTCCCTGAATCTACACAAATGCTCTGAGTAAGAAGAGAGGGGTCTGTTTCTTTGTGCAACTACCTCTTAACAAGCTGCACTTGGAAATAAGTATCAGTCTATGCAGCAGCCATAAGACTTAGACAATCAGATTGCCTTGTACCTTCTCTCTCTCACACACACACACACGGTTGCCAGCCTCCATGTGGAGCCTGGAGGTCTCCCAGAGTTGTAACTGATCTCCAGACTACAGAGGTCATATCCAACTGAGAAATTGGCTGCTTTGGTATTATACCCTCCTGAGGTATAAACTTTACCTGCTCAGGCTCCACCCCTAAATCTCCAGGTATTTCCTATCCTGAAGCTGGCAGCCCTGCACATAAACACCCCTTCCACTGATATGGAAGGCGACTCATATGGCCTTGAGACCAAGGTTTCAAGCACAATCTAGCCAGCTCTAGGTTGGGAAATACCTGGAGATTTGGGGAGGAGCCTGGAGAGGGCGGGACTTGGGGAGGGGAGGGGAGGGACTTCAGCAGGATAAAATGCCATACATTCCACCCTCCAAAGCAGCCATTTTCTCCAGACGGATGGGTCTTGGTTGCCTGGAGATCAATTGTAATTTTGGAAGGTCTCCAGATGCCACTTGGAGGTTGGCAACCCTACCTTGGTTTGATAGCAGTCCTGGTTTGCAAGAAAGAAACCAGAATGAATAGCTGTAAATGATTTAAGCATCCATCCTATATAAATGTGTGGCTCACAGTTTGAGGTTATACTTGTTTGGTGGCGGAAAGTGCCATCAAGTGGCAGCTAACTTATGGTGACCCCATGAGGTTTCCAAGGCAAGAGATGATCAGAGGTGGCTTGCCATTGCCTGCCTCCCTGTCAAGACCCTAGTATTCCTTGGAGGTCTCCCATCCAAACACTTGCCAGCATTGACCCCGCTTAGCTTCCAAGATCGGGCTAGCCTGGGCTATCCAGGTCAGGACTACACTTGTTTAGTAGTAATGCCTGTTTTTGAATGAATGTACTTGGAATTGCCTTGCCAGTCTAAAAGAATGACTTGCCTAGTAAACGTTAGATGTACCTAGGGTTGCCATCCTTGATGCAGAGACATTTAGCCAGTGAAGCTTGTACCATTTGGGGGAAAGTTTCAACTGCTATATTCCTGTATCAGGTTTCTGTGTAAGGCTCAAGAACAGGGCCTGTAAAAACCCCAAGCAACAGTTGCATAGATGCACATTAAGAATTTGTTACTAACATGATTGTTGTGCTTGGAAAATACACGAGAGATTGAAAGGTTGAACATATATATATATATAGACAGGGGTCTTTTCGTAGAAAAACAGCTGCAGGAGCTCATTAGCATATGATATGCTAATGAGCTATTAGGCCATTAGCATATGCCATGCCCACTGACATCACCGGAAGTGATGTCAGAAGGGGAAGCAAAAGGGGGGGAGGCATCTTCCAAAGCCTCCCCTTCCTTTCCCCAGCTGGCCTGGGTGGGGGAGTGAAGAGAGAAGGGGTTTAAAGTTTAAACTCCTTCTCACTAGAGTTGGGCCATAGAAGGAGGAAAGAAGGAAAGAAAAAGAGAGAGTAGAGAGAAGGACAGAAGGAAGGAAAGAGGGAAGGAAAGAGAAGGAAAGAAGGGGGAAAGAAAGAGAGGGAGGAAGGAGGGAGGGAAACAGGGAAAGGAGGAAAAAAGACAAGAGAAGAAGGTGGGAAAGAAAGAAAGAGAGAAGAGAAGAAGAAGGGAAAGAGGAAAAGGAGAGAAGGAAAGGAGGGACTGAAAAAAATCTGGCGGCAATTCAGCCCCATTATATCCTATGGGCCATTGAAGTCAATGGTGAAAACATAGGGTATATTCTGGGGGCTGGAGGAAAGGGGGTTTGAGGGAGAGGCTTCAAACTCACAGATAGCTGATGGAGCCTCTCCCCAAGATACCCACTAAGTTTCAAGAACATTGGACCAGGGGTCCAATTCTATGGGGCCCCAAACAGGTTGCCCCTATTCCCTCCATTGTTCTCTACGGTGGGAAAAAAAGTTAATTTTTTTCCCACCATAGAGAACAATGGAGGGAATAGGGGCAACCTGTTTAGGGGCCCATAGAATTGGACCCCCTGGTCCAATGTTCTTAAAACTTGGTGGGTATCTTGGGGAGAGGCTCCATCAGCTACCCTGAGAGGTTGGAGCCTCTCCTTCACACCCCCTCCCCTCCAGCCCCCAGAATATATTCTATGTTTTTACCATTGACTTCAATGGCACATAGGATATAATGGAGCTGAAATTGACATTCGCCTGCCTGAAAGACTCCCCGGGACGGCTGGGGGTGGGGCTTGGCTTCTGAGCTCCCGGAGCTGCGCTCCAGCGCGCTCCCCCCCAAAAAGACCCCTGTATATAGACATGAATGTTATCAATTGCTTTAACTGTATTTTACTCATTTATTTATTTACTAGGCGCAAAGCCCCTTGCGTGGCTCAAAGCAACAGGCCCTAGCTGGTGTTGGGGGGGGAGGCCCCCCCATCCTCCAGTGGCGGGGGGGAAGGCAGCATCCACGGCACGCCTCTCCAGTGCTGGAGAGGCATTAGATGGAGGCCTTGTGGGGGTCGTCGGCTGCAGTAGCGGCCATCGGCTGGCATGGGCCTCAAGCTTCCGGAGGCTTACCAGTGTGTGGGAGCCGCGGCTTTGGAGGGAGGTCGCTGCGTGTGTGGCCACGGAGGAAGCGGGTGGCACCTCTTTCCTTGGGCGGCCGGAGGCAGGCTGTCCCATTGTCCTGGAGGGCGATTGGGGCCGGACACCGGAGGAAGCGGGGGCCACTCCTCTGCAGGCGTGGCTGCAGGAGGGCAGGCCCACTGGGCTTGCTGGCGAGTCCCAGGGCGTGGCGTAGGAAGCAGCCGTCGCTTATCCTCCGGAGTGGCTGGAGCCGTGCGGGCCCGCTGGCCTGAAGTGCGAGTCAGGGCGTGCGGCGGCGTACAGCCGGGAGGATGGGCAGGGCAGGCGAAAGAGAGCCGGGTCCCGAGTTGGGCTCCGCCAGAGCAGCCATCCCTCCTGGCGTCTGCTGTGAGACTGGGGGCGTCAGGCTGCGCGCTGCCTGCGTGGGCGGGCCTGCGCCCAAGCAGGCAGCCAAGGCAGCCAGTGGCAAGGGACTGCCTCTCTGACCGGCAGGTCCCTCGGCCAACTGATTATGGCGTGCATTTTCGCCATATAAGGGCAGACAAAAACTCAATTATATATAAGGAAAGATTTGGCTCAAATGTCTGTTACATTGTTTATGCTGTTATTGTTATTTGTTTCAACTTCTTAATCTTTTTTTTAAAAGAATATGTTACTATGTTGAGTAAATGGGGACACAATCCCATCAGAGTGGAACATTATTCATTCGTATGGGTTGCCCTTGAAAAGGGCTTAACTTTGGCTGGGTCATGACCGAAGTGAGTAGACAGACTGGTCTTATTCAAGGATGGGGGTGTAGATTTTTATGAGCAGCTGAAGGAGACAATCTCTTTTAGTTCATGAGGTCAAAAGGCCTGTGTATTTGGCAAGGAGGAGAACCAGAGTCACCCTCCCCTTTCTTCTTCTCATGTGTGCTTGATTTAAGGGGTTGATATTGGAGCAAAAAAGAGACTTTCCATTGACTTCAAAGGCCTTTTGGATCAGGTTGCCTGTGTAGTCATTGTATCAGTGGCCTGAATTCATTTCAGATTGGCACCCGCTCAGCACAGCTGACTGCTGATCTGTTACAGATGCAGTGAAGTGGCCTGATGCAAACCACTCCCTGATCCAAAATCCACAGGAGAATGGAACCCCGTGCCAGGTTTCTGAGCAGAACCTTGGGCCTGCGGTCTAACATTTCACTCTCTGGAAAAGACGGCCCCCAAGAAACAAGACAACGGAAATGAGTTGTCAGCTTATCTCAAGTTCAAGCCAGTTGTAGAGACTGTGTGTCCTGCAGGTGGAAGATCAGGTGCATTGCAAACGGAGGAAGGAACTGATCTCTGCAGAGGCCAAACTGACAGAGCAACAGTTAAACTGCTCTCTTTGTGTGAAGAAATTAGCCAGACTGCAAGGAAATATGAACTAGAATTTTTTAAAAAACTGGGGAAAGTGATTTGTCTGTGACAGAAACTCTGCTTTAAAAAAAGAAGGGCTTGATGAAAACAAAACTATGTACAGCAAGAACTTCTCTTAATGAGCTTGTGATGCCACCTGGAAACTTGAGAAGGGATTTCAATGCATACACTGTGCTTCTGACATATTATTTTCTGCCACAGTTCTTTTCTGTCTGTTGTATTTATCATGAGAATATTGTTAAAAGAAAATAGAATAGTTGTTGCGAGGAATGTTACTGCATGAATCAGAAGTGAGTGATTTAACTAAAAAAGAAATATTTGCTTAGGCCAAGTCCTTACCTGGATAAAGTTCTGGTATCAAATAGAAACCTGTTTCTTTTTAACCCAACTCCCCCCCCCATATGTCCTCTGTTTTCCTTCCTGATGAACAGAAAGGGATAGATACACAAATCTTGACACTGGAGACCAAATCAATATCACTGCACTCCAACCTCATCCTTTACTTTCCTGATTCAAATATATTTTTGGCTTACAGCAGGTATGCTATCCAGTTCTAGGTCTTCATCCCAGGTTTCTGTAAACCTCCCATTCCTGCTGAATTGTCCCATTAGAAAAAGAAGTGTGTTGTGACCACTGTATCCTTGAAGTAAGCCAAGCTTGAACTAAGCTTCTACAGGCCAATTTATGAAACACACCATTATTTACAAGTGTTTCTTTGGAAACCCATAGTATTGGATCCCATATAAATGCCATACATTGAAGTACAACTACTTTACCTCCCAAAGCAGCCCCAAATGTCTCCTCAAATGCTGCTTCTGGGTAAGATTGCAACTGGCAGGGATGTGGGGAACTTACCAGGAGAGGGAGAAGGCCCTGGTGATATCACCGGAGATGTGGCAATATCCTGTGCACACTGGAACTTATGTCATCATGCTGCAACATCCTGGCAACACTCTGGTATTTGGGCAATAACTCAGTGGTAAAAATGGCTTCTACCAGAAAGTTTTAGCCCAAATACCAGAGTGATGCCTGGTCATCACCAGCATGATTACATCACTTTCAGTTCATGCCACAAGTTACTTCGCCACATCACCAGCAACATTGCCTGGGCCTTCCTCTTTCTCTGAATATGTCCCCCTGCTGGCCAGCTGATTGGAGGTGAAGGGTGGAGCCTAGTGGTCAGGGACCCCCGCCTCCACTGGAGGGTGCTGTCAACCCTACTTCTGGGGGATGGGGAAGCCCCAGGAGCAGCATGAGGGAGGCTTGGGAGGCTGTTGCAAGAGAGGGGAATTACCCCTCCAGTTGCATGTGCAGATCTTTTTTGTTGGGATCCAGCACACTGTTTATCTCAGGGAGCTGTGGACAATCAAGGCTGCCCTAGCATGAAGCTACTATGTGTCACCTCTAGGGCTAGATCCAGTGGAAAATTCAAATGATGGACGAACAGCAGCAATTTCCACCTGTTCCCTTCTCCTGAGGCAGACCTCCAACTTTCCCCACATACTCTTCCTGGGCGGGGATCTCCTGTCCCCCAAGAGCAGCATTTTAGGAACATTTTGGTCTGCAGTGGGAGGGAGAAGGGAGGAAGTCCTGTTCCGCTGACAGAAATTCATTGTCAGTGGAGATTTTGGGTTCAATCCAACCACAGATTTAGGGTGTATTTCTACTGCACAAGGTGCAGGGCTGGTTTGCCTTTGATTACATCAATATGGCTTAAAGTAAAATATCAACCAGCTGATTTACTGGCAAACACTAATGTGTTATTGGAAAGCTTTAATTAGTTTCAGAAGGTCTAAGAACACCAAGAACTGGCTAGTTAACAGCAATATGCATTTAAAACTTTCAAAACCACAGTTCTATCCAGGAGTATCTCCCCTACAGAGACATTCAACTTGAGAGAACTGTATACATTGTAGACTAACACATAGACTTGGGGGGGGGTAACCCTGTAGGCTGTTCAAAATTTAGGACTTCTGGCATTTGATAACAGGTAATAGTGCCAATATTATCTTTTCTATTAAGGACAAACGGATTAAAAAAAACATATTAAGGAACACAAGTTATACCCGTTTGGGGGTGGGTATAAACTAATACTGAAGCTTATTGCAGAAGTTTTTATTGCAGTTGCACACTAAATCTGCATTTTCAGGGGGTTGTCTACCACAACTCCAAGAACGCTCTCCTGGTCAGTTACTGTTAGTTTAGACCCCATCAACATATATTTATACTTATGATTTTTGGCTCCAACATGGCTTACTTTGCATTTGCCCACACTGAACCTCATTTGCCATGATGACACCCACTTGCCCAGCCTTGACAGATCCTTCTGGAGTGCCTAAATGTCCTCCCTGGTTCTCACCACCCTGAACAACTTAAATGTAATCCACAAACTTAGCCACTTCACTGCTTACTCCCAACTCTAAATCATTAATAAACAAGTCAAAAAGCACTGGACCTAGAACTGAGCCCTGTGCTACCCCACTGCTTACCACCGTCTAGTGCTCTTCCCAGCAATGTCTCCTGTGTGTTCTCTGTTTGTGCCATAAAGTTCTAGTGTAAGAAGTGACCTTAAATGGCATCTTGTCTAACTCCCTACTCAGTGGAGGAAACCTGAAGGTAGAGCATTCCTGACAGATGGCTGTCCAATTTGTACTTGAAGACCTCTGGTGAGGGAAAGGCCCTTCTCCGAGATAATTGGCTCCGTTTTCTAATTGCTCTTACCATTAGAGTGTCTAATGTTTGAGGGAAGTTTGATCAGCTACAGCCTGTGTTAGGGCCTTTTTTGCGGCAGCCACACTCCTTTAGAACAAGCTGCTCAGTAAAGGGAAGACAGCATCAGCTCTGCTCTCTTTTACAAGCGCTAACAAAACACACCTACGCTCTAGGGCCTTTCTTCAGTCTTATTGATTGCAGGTTCTCTCACGGTGGTCTGAGGATTTCTTTTTATTAGGTTTTACACAGTTTTTATGGCACATTACATTGTACTGCGGTTTAGAAACTGCTCTGAGCTGTACAGAAAGAGGGTATACAATTGCCTCAATTAAATGCATAAATGAGAAATCAGAGTTATGAAACAGACTTATGACTGATTCATGCATTAAGCAGCAAACATGTTTCCTGTGCGTAAACTGTTTGCAATGATAGGGTGGGAATGAGTGTAAAGATGTTGGGGACACATGGTAGACATATGCTGAGGACACTTAGGATGGCACACAAAATCTAGAAGAGAGAAGCTTTTAAAAGATCCTAGCATGGGAAATATTTTTTTTAAAAAAACTACAGCAATGTGTTCCGAATCTGATTTATTTCAATTACTGACATAGTGAAAGGAATTCAAATAGTATAAACGAATGGACTGTTTTACAAAGATGCCAGTAATACAGCACATCAGATCATGTAAAATGTTTATACAAGAATAGCCAAAGGGTCCTCAAATAAACACATATTACGAAACAAAGTTGCTTAAAAAGATTTCCCAGCAATTTACAAAAGATTTTTTTTAAAATAACCCCACTATTGCACACACAAAAATGCTACAACAAAATAATTGCCATGAGTGTGACAACTGAAGTCCCATCCTTGTGTAACGATAAGTTGAAAACATCTTTCTACTGAGGGATGGGCATAGCTCAATGGCAGAGCGCATGCTTTCCGTGGAATAGAAGAAGGTTCCAGTCCATCCCCTCCAAATTGCCATGCAAAACTCCCAGTCAACAGGAACTGGGGAAGAAATCTGTCCACCTGAGACTCTCACAGATGGGACAGCTGGCAGCCATGTGCAGCCTTTCCCAGTACTTCAGTATTAAACTATGGGTCAAAGGTACTATACAGTTTTAAGAGAGGAAAAAAACACGGGGCTACCCACAGAGACTAGAAATATATATTTGTTCGCCACAATTTTCTTATTCCTTCCCATATATTACATTTTTATCCCACCTGTCCTCCAGTGAGGGCACCATATAAGGTTCTCTCCTCCACATTTACACCCTCAGAACAACCCTGTAAGGCAGGGAGAAACTGGCCTGATGTCACCTAGCGAGCTTCCCGGGAGAGTGGCCACATGAACCAGGCTGCCCCTTGTCCCAATCCAGCACACACTAACCCACTCCAGTTTCTAGAAAAGTAGCTCTTCAGCACAGAGGGGACATTTCCAAAGGAAAGTGCAGGTAGGAAGTCTTTTTTATTGTTTCTTGTGGATGGATACTCAAAAGCACTCTTCAGACATTAAAAGGGGACAGAATTTATGCCCCAATTGGATTGGAAATCATGGCAGCGAACTCTGCCTCAAAGTACACTTGTATGATTTTAGGCAAAGAATCTATGAACATATAGAGGTCCTGTCTTAGTGGGATCATGTGGCGAAAGCAACATGCACCTTCATGTATACTCACATAGGTTGTCAGAAGAAGCTGAAGAGTTGTACCAGATCTTGATCCCTAAAGCCAAACAGTCATCTCTAATCTTTTTCTTTATACTCTGAAACAAACAGGAGGGTAGTCACTGACCACTAATTCAAGATATATTGGCTGAGTTCAGACTGGCAGTTTGCCCTGCTATAGCCACATTTCAGCCATGTTTCACAAGCGGATTAAAGAGGGCGTTCACACAGGCACATCTGCCTGGCGTTCCCCAACTGTAGTCAACCCGTGCTGTTCTGCTTCACTCCTGCATTTAAAAGATACCTGGTGAAAGCGGTAGCAAATCCCTGAGAGCCCATTTATCCCGCTTCACTCTGCTGCCGGGAAGTATGAACACCAACCCCAAAAGCTGGGAGCAACCTGTGTTGCGCATAAGGCAGCAGCTATATGATTGGCTGTGCTCTGCTCTACTGCCCAATGTGGTGCTGGCACAATGGGATCCTCCCCCAATTGGCCGGATGCACTTATGCCAGGGAAAAGCCATTTACAGCCATGCCTCCGGGCCAGCAGTCTGAATGCTCCCACGCACCTCCTCCCAGTATGCTCCCGCATCAGTCGGCGCAGTGTGACTGGGGAAACCTGGAACAGTTTGTTCCGGTGCTTTTTTGCCACAACTGGCTCCCACTTCAAACTGCCAGTCTGAACTCAGCCATTAAGACTGCGTATAGTTATTGGTTGATTCACTGACTGTAGATCCACACTACAATCCAATATCCCCATTGAACCTACAGTTACTCAAGCCTAAATTAATTGGTGCTAGACTGGAGTAACTCTGGATAGCACCGCACTACTGGGCTCTCCGTTAAAGGTTAAAATGCTTGGGGCTCATTACGGCTGAGGGGTGACACAATCGAGGTTTGTAAGATTATGCATAGGATAGAGCAGGTAGAGAAAGAAGTACTTTTCTCTGTTTCTCACAATACAAGAACTCGTGGGCACTCAATGAAATTGCTGAGTAGTTGGGTTAGAACAGATAAAAGGAAGTACTTCTTCACCCAAAGAGTGATTAACCCATGAAATTCACTGCCACAGGAGGTGGCAGCAGCTACAAGCATGGGGAATTAGATAAACATATGGAGCAGAGGTCCATCAGTGGCTATTAGCCACAAGGTATAGATAGGAACCCTCAGTCTGGGGCCAGGGATGCTCTGTATTCTTGGTGCTTGGAGGGGCAACAGTGGGAGGGCTTCTAGTGTCCTGGTCCCATTGCTGGACCTCCTGATGGCCCCTGGTATTTTTGGCCACTGTGTGACAGAGTGTTGGACTAGATGGGCTATTGGCCTGATCCAGCATTAGCTTCTCTTATGTTCTTATGTAGTTATTCCTTATCATTCATCTTTGGAGGGTCCCCAAAGTTTCTTTTTTTCCTCCCCCTCTCCTGGATGCCCCCAACAAAAGCAGGACAAAGGGATTCATTGCAATCTAGTGAAATAACTTCCACTATTTGAAAGCAAACCCAGTTACTAACATGCTATTTTTAATCTAAGGGGCAGGACAGTAGGTCTAGAGTGTTTGTTGTTTTGGTATCAGTTAAGGACACTTTGAAGAATTTGGCTGGAAAATAGCAAGGACCTCACTGGGTGCAACATCAGACTTAAGTCCATTCATATATTCTGGTTTGTAACCACTCAGTTCTCTCCTGAGCATTAAAGGACATGCTGTGCCAGCTTTGCAACTGTGGACAGCAGTATCCCACTAGCAAGAATCCCAAGAGAAAGTCTGAGAATCTATTCTGCAGATTGGCTTAATTTGTGTGCATCTGAACATCTTGTCTGAAGTGTGAGATTACTCACCTGGAGATCTTACACCCAAGACTTTTTTTCTTGACTTCCTCCAGTGACTCACATTAATGAAATCTGGAGTAATTAAGTGGCTTAATCCTCTTCTTAGGAAGTCTGTGGTAAAACCCCCACCTCCTGCCTCTCAGCCTCCTTTGGCCATGTGTGAACTTGTTTTCCCTTCTATGCAGATCCTCTGACTCCAGCTCATCTTAGATTTCCCACATGTCTAATACATCCCATGCTGGGAATCTGTTATGTCTGCTGACCGCCACTAGGTGACAGCGCCGTTTACCAGAGCTTGGAGCTCAAGAGACAATAGGAACTACGATCCTGAAACCTCAAGCGGTCACCAATAGGAACTTCGCGGAAAGTTTAAACCCACCAATGGGACCTGGGGGTGGTCCATGGGGACTGTATATAGTTGGCCATCGGGCCAGTATTTTCTGTTCTGTTGTGTGTGCTAGTAAACTATGAGCTAACAATCACGCTGTGTCCTGGTTCTTCATGCGTCGAACCCACTACACAACAGAATCCCTTAACATTTCCTCCAGTTATGATTGCTGGCTACAACTGGCTTGCCAAGGCTCTTAAGAATTGAATTAATTGGTCATGGTTCCAGTTTGCTGTAGGGATGCTAGATTAGTTATCTATGCAGCAAAGAGAAAGCTGAAGTGTCCCTTTACAATTTTTGTCACTGTGTATTCACCACTCGGTGCCTCCTCAGTGCTCCCCCTCTCTGTCCATGGAGGGAAGGAAGTCAGGTCACATCAGGATTCCAGAACACAGCCTGCACTACAGCTTTGGGGGATTCCCAAAGCATCCTTATTGCTTAGAGAGCACATGATGTCATCCATGAGCCCCCAGAAAGGCAGTATTAACTGAGCTATCATGGGATGCCAGGAGAAATTCAATTTTCAGTCTACAGAAACTCCTTCAGAAGGCTGGGAAACAGATTTCTAGCAATCTGAATCAGAGCCTTACAATAGTCATTTGGGTTCAGACAAGGTGATTCACTAGTACGCTAATGGTGTCATCCTAAACTGTTCAAATTACACTGTTCCAAGTCCATTGAAGTCAATGAGCTTAGAGTGGTGTAACTTTGCTTAGGACGGCATTGTAATAAGACTGAGCCTCAATCCCCACTAAGCCCTGGAAGCTTGCTGAGTGACCTTTGGCTAGCCATATTCTCTCAGCCTTACAGGGTGGTAGTTGTGAGGATTAACTGGAGGTGGGGAGAATCACGTTGTAATAGGGTTGCCAGGTCCCTCCTGGCCACAGGTCGGGGATAGGAGGTAGGGTTGCCAGATCCAGGTTAGGAAATTCCTGGATATTTTGGGGTGGAGCCTGGGGAGGGGAGGGACTCAGTGGATACAGTGCCATAGAGTCCACCCTCCAAAGCATCCGTTTTCTCCAGGGGAACTGATCTCTGAAGTCTGGAGATGAGCTGTAATTCCAGGGGATCCCTAGGTCCCGCCAGGAGGCTGGCATCCCTGTGCCGTAAGCCACTTTGATCTCCCAATAGGTAGAAAAATGGTATATAAATATCTAAGCTGTATATAAATCTATGTGGCAAATAAATATCTAAGCAATATAAATATCTAAGCAAATTTGAAGCTGCAAAAGCTGTACCTGATAGAGACCGATATAATTACCCAGTGCTTTCCAAGGTTTTCCCTTCATGAGCAGCTATTCTGATAGCACTAGCTGCAGTAGACACATGGAGGGATTGTGTTATTTCATGCAGATTTTATTTAATGTTTTTGCTTTCACGTGGGTTCTCATGCCATTCTTGAACCCTAACTCAGAGCTCAGTCAGGCTGTAGCACTGCCTTTCCACTGGCTGTCATCAGTCTTGAAGACTCACAGGGGACATACGAATCAGTGGTGTGTCCAAACTCCACAGGACACTTCCTTCAGCAGGCGCAAGACTATCAGTCAATCCCTGTGGGATTTTAAAAAACACAAACAATCAGCCAAAGTGTCTATGTGCATTTTAGTGTCCATATATGTGTCCGAAACTTATAAACTGAATAATGGGTTTAAAAAAAAATACAGAAGCATTTGTATGCGTATAAGGAATATCTTCCATTAAGTAAATAATAACACACTTTAAGCAGTAGAAAAGGTATCTGAAGAAGTGAGCAGTGACTCACAAAAGCTCATATCCTGCCACAAATTTTGTTAGTCTTTATGATGCTACTGGACACTTGCTGTTTTCTACTGATACAAACAAACACAGCTACCCATCTTGATCAAACTCCATGGAAGGCACTTTGCCAAGCTCACAGTAGCTATAGTAGCTATATAGTAGCTGTAGCAGCTATAGTAGTCGTCCCCCCGCAAGGCTGTGATATGAGAGGGATAGGGGTTTCGAAAAACAAAAAAGCATTCCTGCGCCAATCTTGTGTGGAGAGAAATGGGCAGGTTAGGTGGGTGGGTGGAGAGTTACCGGGTGGTGATATCATCATCATTATCATCATTGTGGTGGTGGTGGTGATGACGACAACAATGATGATTGTCACAGTCAGATATTTGACTGGTAGATAGTGCCGTTTCCCATTCTGCAGCTGCCTTTGGGCTTTCATGGCTGTTGTGGTGGTTCTGATGACTCTGTCAGTGTGATCAGTCAACACTAATTTCTGTTGTTGTTTTCCCCCCATTATGGTTCCATCCATTCACATTCACATTGAGGAATGATTTTCTATGGTTTTTTGAGTTTGGAGGGCATGCACCTTTGGGGGCTGTAACTTGGACCCCATAAACCCAATCCTCACCAAACTTGGAGGGCAGGTAGAGAAAGGTCCGCCAGAGAAGCCCTGTGAATTTGGTGTCTCTAGCACACCGGGGGGCTATTCTACTGCATCACAAACCCCATAAATCAAATTGGTTCATTTAGCTCTTTAAAGTTTGTGACAGTTCACGGCTCACAATCCAGGTGCATCACGAACCATAAACTGAAACAAACCATATTTTCCCAGATCGTGCCCATCCCTATAGGAGACCACGCCAGCAGATACACTGCTAATCGCATAACCCTCTACTTCACTGGAGCACACAGGCCCCACCAGTACGACAAGCTAGCATCCCATGGGAGTTACTATTACTAGTAGTAGTAGCAGTACTACTACTATAGCTGGAATTGTTCCATTTCTAAAAACAGGATATCATTGTGTTTGTATGTGTGCATGTGTAAAAATTCTGGAGGGATAAATCAATGTTCTGTATGAGACAGGGCACTCACTGGCATCACCTAGACTACGGCCTTGGGTATCTGGCCAAGATAAGGTTCTTGTTTACCAGTGAGGCAGCTAAAATTAGACTCATTCACATTGATGGAATTCACCTTTTTTGTTTTAAAAAAGGAGCATATTAACCCCAGATCTTATTTGTAATATTTTTTCATTACCTTTAGAGTATGTTCTGTTATCTGGGGACATGACTCAGGACTGAGTCAATTCCATGTGTTTACAATATAACAGTTGAATCAAATACCTGGTGCAAAACTTTGCATTAAAAAAAATCATTTAAATGTGTCTGATGGGGCTGCAAAATTTAGACAATTGTTAGATTAGATGAATTAAGTAGAATATAAAAAGTGTCCACCTTCAATTTATCTGGCAACAGATTTTAAAATATTTTATAATTTTAATGCCATAGATAAAAACTTCAGCTGCCAATGCCATCCTACAAGAAGCATTTTATTCTATGCCACAGGAAGAGCCTGTTGCAACTGAGGTTGGACTTAGGGACGTGGAGTGAAAAATGGAGGGTCACTGTTAGCACAAAGGCTTTACTTCACTTCCAGTGAAAAGCCAGAAGTAATATCAGTCTGTTCTAGGGATCAGCAGAGACTCTACTGTTTCACAGAGTTTCCACAGTTCTAGAGCAGACTGACATCACTTCCAGTTTCCCCCCAGAAGTGACATAACATTGCTGTGCCTGTGGCATTTTTTTTCTCCTACCAGCAGCCAGAGTGGCATCAGAAAACAGGACCCGGGGGCAGGAGAACTCTTGCCCGCAGTCTGAATCTAGCATCTCTAGTGCCACACTTACATGCCACATAGGAAAACAACATAAGAATCCTTTTTCCTATCAACTTATTTTTTTCAAATTCTTTTTTTTCGTTTCAAAAAACACAATGGATTCTCAAAGATATTTTAAAAAATCAAATGAGAGCCTCAGTTTCTAGTCTTCATGATTCTAAAATAAGAACTTGATTGCACAGGCCATGCCTTATAGATTCATGACCCATAAAGGGCAGACCTGGTACACCTCCTGCATGTTGTCCACTTCTGTGGCTATATCTTATACCTGCTCCTCATCCCTACTGGTTTCTGCTTCTTTAGGAATCAGTTTTCTTTCCCTTTTTCCCCCTAGGAAGCTTTTAGAATGGCTTGACATGGCAAGAGGAAGAAGGAGAGAAGAAGAAGAGACTGGATTTATACCCCGCCCTTCACTCAGAGTCTCAGAGGACTAACAAAGGCTTGCTCATCAATGATAGTATGCAGGGGTCTTTTCGTAGAAAAACAGCTGCAGGAGTTCATTAGCATATGGTATGCTAATGAGCTATTAGGCTATTAGCATATGCCACACACCCTGACATCACCGGAAGTGATGTCAGAAGGGGAAGCAAAAGGGGGGGAGGTATCTTCAAAAGCCTCCCCTTCCCTTCCCCAGCTGGTCTGGGTGGGGGAGCTAAGAGAGAAAGGGTTTAAAGTTTAAACTCCTTCTCATGAGAGTTGGGCCACATAAGGAGGAAAGAGGGAAGGAAAGAGAGAGAGTAGAGAGAAGGAAAGAAGGAAGGAAAGAGGGAAAGAAAAAGAAGGAAAGGGGAGGGAAAGAAAGAGAGGGAAGAAGGAGGGAAACAGGGAAAGGAGGAAAAAGAGAAGAGAAGAAGGTGGGAAAGAAAGAAAGAGAGAAGAGAAGAAGGAGGGAAAGAGGAAAAAGAGAGAAGAAAAGGAGGGAATGAAAGAAATTTGGTGGCAATTCAGCCCCATTATATCCTATGGGCCATTGAAGTCAATGGTGAAAACATAGGGTATATTCTGGGAGCTGGAGGGGAGGGGGTTTGAGGGAGAGGCTCCAAACTCACAGGGTAGGTGATGGAGCCTCTCTCCAGGATACCCACCAAGTTTCAAGAACATTGGATCAGGGGGTCCAATTCTATGGGCCCCCAAACAGGTTGCCCCTATTCCCTCCATTGTTCTCTATGGTGGAAAAAAAGTAACTTTTCCCCTCCAGCCCCCAGAATATACCCTATGTTTTCACCATTGACTTCAATGGCCCATAGGATATAATGGAGCTGAAATTGACATTCGGCTGCCTGAAAGACTCCCCGGGACGCCGGCTGGGGGCGGGGCTTGGCTCCTGAGCTCCCAGCTGCACTCCAGTGCGCTCCCCCCCCAAAAGACCCCTGATAGTATGTACTGTATTTCAGGGCTCTTTTTTTTTTAAAGGTGCCAGAACTAGGGTTGCCAGGTCTCCTCAAAGTCTCCAAAAAGGGACTTTGGGGAGTGTTACTGGAGGGGATGGGGCGTCTCTAATGTGATATGTCAAACAGAGGTGATGTCATCATGTTGGGGAGAAGCACCCCCGCTCTCCCCAACAGCATTTAAAGGCATCCTTTAAAGGCTGCTGGGGAGAGATGAGGTGGGAGGCTGCACCAGCCTGCATTCCAAAACCCAAATTTGAGGCTTAGAGTGCAGGCACACAGCCAGCCCCCACCTCTCTCCAGCAGGGAAGAGGAGGGGAGGAGGTCACTCTTGGGGGTGGGGCTTCCCCACATCCACCAGCTGGCTGGCAAGTAGGAAGGAGCCCCTCCAAATCGGGCAACCCCTGCCAAACTGGGGGGTCTGGCAACCTTAGCCAGAACTCTCCAATGGGAAATGAAGTTTTCAACCTGTATAGTGAAAACTCATGAAGTTTTAAACCTTTTTAAAATAATTTTGTTGAAGAGGTTCTGGAACTCCACACTGGTGCATTCCCCCAGGAAAAAAAAAAGCCCTGCTGTATTTTAATCTCCCACGTTTGTTTATTAATTGAAAGAGGGCAGGTGCTGGCTGTGCATTAGCAAAAGGGGGGATTTGTTTTTAGAATAATGTCTGCCTGAGGTTTATTCCTTATTGTTAAAGAAATCCATACAGAAAAAAGAGAGACAGGCTTTCTAGCTATCTAACTAAGCTAGGATGGAGGGAACAAAGTTTGAGTCCAGTGGGGGCACCTTTAAGACCCACAAAGTTTTATTCAAGGAATGAGCTTTCATGTGCACACCCACTTCCTCAGATACAGTGAAATGGGATTTACCAGTATATACATATAAGGCAGAGGTTAAACAGCAAATCAGCATACAGCATAATGAAGATGTTTTAACAGATGCAAACAGGAAAAACAAGTTAAATTTATAAGGTCACCATTGTTTGGAGGGGGAAATAGTGAAGCAAATAAATATGTCAAAAACTGGAGATAGATGTGTAAATGTGTCATTCTTAATTGTGGAGAGCTAAGAGTAATTATCTGAGACCTTGTTGTTATGCTCCATCTGTCTCCTCTCAGACATGGAGGTAAGATGCAGAGAGACTTAGATAACACATGTTGCTCTCATGTAGGCAAGAGAGAGTGAAAGAGAGAAAGCAAAGACAGAAACAGAAGGAAGCTGTTGTATAGTGGGTTAGACGCATAAAGAAACCACAGACAGCGATGTAGTGATCAGCATGGTTCGCTATTATACAACACAAGACACTGATAACTGGCCCGGAGGCCAACTATATACATTAGGGAGGGGCCGCCCCCTGGTACCATTGGCGGGTTTGAATTCCCGCCGCCGTTCCCATTGGTCCCCCTACGCGGGAGCCAGGAACCTCAGTCCCATTGTTCTCAGGTACTCAAGCTCTGGCTCTTCGTTGATGGCACGATGTTGTCTGCAGACACAACACCCCTCCCCCCATAGTCCCGATCCTGTCTAAGTGACATAGTCCTTCAGGTATGCGGGGGCTCTGCGTTCCCTGGTGGACCGTCGTGGTGTAGGCGTTGGGGTTTCTCCGTAGCCAAGTCTTGGTGGTGTGGCGGGGCCTGCCCCCTCACCTCCTTCCGCTGGGGAAGGGTGCGCCGTCTGGCCCTCGGCTGATGAGGCCTCGGGCATACTGAGCTGCCCGTCGCTGGGGTCCGCCTCTCTGCGGTCTCGTTCCGCCTCGGGCTCTCCCTCAGCTTCTCGTGGGGCCTGCTCCACCTCCCCTTGGTTTCCCCGGTCTCCTACCGTTGGAAGTAGGCGCCGCCTCAGCTGGTCCACGTGGCGCCACAGAACCTGCCCGTCATTTGTCGACACCTCATAGGAGACAGGGCCGGTGGGGCGGATTACCTTTCCTGCTATCCACTCCGGGCCTCGGCCGTAGTTCCTTGCGAACACCGGGTCCTCTGGGAAGAAGCCCCGTGGTGCCTCCCGGTCCTCGACCCAGTTCCGTCCTGTTGGAGCCCTGTCGGGGTGCAGGCGGTCCAGGAGGATGGCGGGTCGCCGGCCCATGAGAAGCTCCGCGGGGCAGTGGCCACTGACCGGGTTGGGTGTTGTCCGGTTCGCCAGCAAGAACCGGGCTATGCGTGACTCCCAGTCCCCCTCGGTCAGGCGGCTTAAAGCTTCCTTAGCCGTGCGGACCATGCGTTCCGCTTGGCCGTTCGTGGCAGGGTGGAAGGGCGCTGACCTGATATGCCGGATCAAGTTGTCCCGCAGGAACCGCTGGAATTCCTCGGATGTGAACGCCGGGCCGTTGTCAGAGACGATGGTGTCCGGCAAGCCATGCGTGGCAAATATCTTCCGGAGGGCTCAGATGGTGGCGCTTGCGGAGGTGGAGGAGACTGGACTCACCTCCAGCCACTTGGAGTACGCGTCCACGGTGACCAGGAATGTTAACCCGTGGAAGGGCCCGGCGAAGTCGATGTGGAGCCGGGACCACGGGGTCCTCGTTGATTCCCATGCCTGGGTGGGTGCACATGGTGGGCTTGGCCGGACTTCTTGACAGATCTGGCAACGCTTCACCCAGGCCTCTATTTCCCCATCGATGCCTGGCCACCAGACGTAGCTCCGGGCGAGGGCTTTCATCCGCACGATGCCAGGGTGTGCCTCGTGCAGAGCCTGCAGGACCTGTTGCTGGAGTGCGCTGGGGACTACGACCCGGTCCCCCCACAGCAAGCAGCCCTTGTGTGCCGATAGTTCCTCGCGCCACGTTGTAAATGCGCTGAACTCAGGGCCCGCCGAGGCCGTAGGCCACCCCCTCACCACCCAGCCGAGAACCCGGGATATGATGGGGTCACGGGCTGAGCGGCGGGCGATGTCCGTGGCCTGGAGAGGGGCGTCTGGAAGACCCTCCAACTGGAGGACATGATGAGCTGGGGCCGGGTCCACCCCTTCGTCTGGCAGGGGAGGCGGCTCAGCGCGTCTGCATGTCCCATTGCCTTGCCTGGCCGGTGCTGGAGCGTGTAGTTGTAGCCCGCCAAGAAGATGGACCACCGCAAGACCCGAGGGGATAGTACCTGTGGCGTCCGGCGGTCCGCCGCGAAGAGGCCCAGCAGCGGCCGGTGGTCTGTGACGACTGTGAAGGGACGGCCATAGACGAAGTCGTGGAACTTCTTCACCCCGGCCACGACTGCCAGTCCCTTGCAGTCTATCTGGGCGTAGTTCCGCTCGGCTGCAGGCAGGGTCCGCGAGTAGTACGCGACCGGGACCTCTCGGCCGTCCGGGAGACGGTGCGCCAGCACGGCTCCCACCCCATATGGAGACGCATCGCAAGCCAAGACCACGGGCAGGGTCTCGTCGAAATGTGCCAGGACCGCGTTCGAGATGAGCAGGGCCTTGACGGCCCGGAACGCAGCAGCCTGATGTGGGCCCCAGACCCAGGGTGCCTTTTTGTCGAGCAACCTGTGGAGGGGCTCGGCTACCGCCGCCTTGTGGGGGAGAAAGGCGTGGTAAAAGTTCAAGAGTCCGAGAAAAGCCTGGAGCTCGGCTTTGGAGGTCGGGGGCGGCGCTTCCACGATGGCCTTCACCTTTTCCCGGGCCGGGTGGAGTCCCTCTGCGTTCACCGTGAAGCCCAAGAAATCGACGGATGATACCCCGAGCTGGCACTTCTCGCGCTTGACCTTGAGGCCGGCGTCCCGGAAACGGCTGAGGACCATGCGGAGGCGGGAGGCGAACTCATCAGGCGTGGCGGCGGCGATCATCACATCATCGAAGAATGGTGTGACGCCGGGGATCCCTTTGAGGAGAGAGTCCATCAGTTGCTGGAAAATTCCGGGTGCCACGCTCACCCCGAATTGCAGGCGATTGACCCTGAAGGCCCCCCGGTGCGTTACAATTGTTTGGGCCTCTGCTGTCGGCCCATCGACAGGCAGCTGCTGGTAAGCTTGGGCCAGATCTAGTTTGCCGAAGATCTTGGCCCCTGCCAAGGTGGCCAGAACATGGCTCACCACCGGGACTGGGTAGGCATGGTCCTGCAATGCCCGATTTATCGTGCATTTATAATCCGCGCAGATGCGGACATCCCCGTTAGGTTTAATGGGGGTCACGATCGGGGTTTCCCACACTGCGTGAGAGACCGGCTCCAAAACCCCTTGCGCCACCAGTCGGTCCAGTTCCGCGTCTATTTTGGGTTTTAAGGCAAACGGAACAGACCTGGCATGCATGCGGATAGGGGCCACTGTGGGGTTGAGTTGTAGCGAAACCGGGGGGCCCGTGTATCGGCCCAGGGACCCGTCGAAAACGGATGGGAACTCGCGGCACACTTCCTGGAAGTCGCGGGTTGCGCAATGCTGGACCCCCTCGATCGCGATTCCTAGGGGTCCAAACCAGGCCCTCCCCAGGAGGCTAACTAGGTCGCCCTCGACTACGAGCAAGTCCAAGTGACCCTTGAAGCCCCGGTACTGCACCCTGAAACTCCCGACCCCCTTCACTGGCACTCCGTTTCTCTGAAAGTCCATGAGCGTCACGGGTGATGGCCGCAAGCGGGGGCCCCCTTTGGGCAAATCTGTCTTAATGTGGCCTCCGAAATGATGGAACAGGCGGAGCCCGAATCGAGTTCCATTTGTAAGGGGGCCCCCTCTACTTTGATCCGGACGTATATTTTTGGGGTAGAGGCCTGACTGGGGAGTTTCAGTACCTGTGTTCGGGCGGCCGGGGCGTTGGTCAGTTGGTATAGGTCCTCCTCCGGGGCTGCGCAGTCCTCGAAGTGCGCCTCAGACCTGCGGCGGGGCGGTTTTGCGCTGCGCGTGATGGCTTGGACCGGCAAACCCTTGCGATGTGGCCCGTGCGGCCGCAGTCCCGACATGTGGCGTCCCGGAACCGGCACGATCTCCTCTCATGCTGCCCTCCGCAGCTGGCACACTCCTGCGCCGCCGAGCCGGGTTGCTTGCGTGCGGAGCTAGTGGACGGTGCTGGCGGGCGATGCTGGGCTAGTGTGCGGTGTACCTCGGGGTCATCGATGTCGCTGTTCCCGGGGGAGGCCACACGATGCGTCGCGGTGGTGGTGGTCGGGTGTGACCTCTCCCATGCAGTGGCGGTGGCTAACGCTGAGGTGATGGTCACCTTCTCGCCCTCCATTATTCGGCGCCGGAGTTTCTCCTCCCTGAGGCCTGCGACGAAACGGTCGCGGAGAGCCATCTCCAAGTGTTCTCCGAAGGTGCAGTCGGCCGCCAGGCGGCGGAGCTCTCCGAGGAACTCCGCGGCGGTTTCTTTGCCCTGCTGGTTCCGATGCTGGAAAACCACGTGGCAGGTCATCTCCGACGGCTTTGGGGAGTAGTAGTTCTGCACGGCCTTTACAATCTCGTCGACCGTGCACTCCTCCACCTTCTTGGGAGAGAGAAGGTATTGGGCCAGATCCACGATCACGGGGCCGCAAGAGCAGAGCAGCAGTCCTCTCTTTCGGTCTTCGTCCGTGATCTGATAGAACACGAAGGCTTGCCACAAACCCGTGACCCAGGCTCCCCATCGTTGGGGCTGGGAAGCGTCGAACGGCGGTAGCAGCCCGGCTCCTGGAGCGATGGCCATTGTGCTAGTCGGCGGCAGCGACACGGCTCTGGATTCACCCTCGGAGGCGCTCATGGAGGATGCCCGTGGAGCGGTGGAGCGAGTCTTCGGTAGCGTTGTCCGACAGCCCGGCTGGAGCGCTCAACAGGATCCCACCTTCGTCGCCATTGTTGTATAGTGGGTTAGACGCATAAAGAAACCACAGACAGCGATGTAGTGATCAGCATGGTTCGCTATTATACAACACGAGACACTGATAACTGGCCCGGAGGCCAACTATATACATTAGGGAGGGGCCGCCCCCTGGTACCATTGGCGGGTTTGAATTCCTGCCGCCGTTCCCATTGGTCCCCCTACGCGGGAGCCAGGAACCTCAGTCCCATTGTTCTCAGGTACTCAAGCTCTGGCTCTTCGTTGATGGCACGATGTTGTCTGCAGACACAACAGAAGCAGCAGGGAAAAACTTCCCTAAGAATATCAGTCTGCATAACAAAGCCACAACCAACAGACCAGACTAAAAGAAGGATACAAAAGAATCTGACCTGCCCCACCTTAATAGCCCCCTCTGAAGTACTGGTGTGCTTGCTGCACAGAGATATTGTGCAGTCCCTCACTTCCAACAAATCAGGCCATTCAGTTTGAAACTGGATCTACCAAGTCCAATACTCCCGCTAAGCTGTGGAGTCTTGTGAGCAGAAATTCTACTTTGTGAGCTACTGGCATTAAAAATGTGAGTGAGCGATTTGGCTGCTGTGTAGATTAGTTTGCTCTGGAGCCATCCTTCCTGAGCTGAGACAAAATCTGTGAGCTGGAGGCCAAAAAAAACCTGTGAGCTAGCTCACACTAATTCAACTTAGAGGGAACACTGACCAGATCCACAGTCTGCAAAACATAAACGATATTCAGAAGAATTGTGAAAGTTACCTCGGTTGCAGTCTGAACCCTAGTTCAGTCTATAAAGTAATGCAAGAAAAATCCTATGCATTGTTTCATGAACTGTCTCAGTCTGTCTGTATTGTTTCTTGGGGCTCTGTCTGTACAGGGCTAATTTACATATTATAAAGTCCACATGGCAGCCAGAAGACATGCTTCTTGAGTTTAGGGTTGCCAGCCTCTAGATGGGGCCTGGAGATCTCCCACTTTTACAACTGATAGAGATCAGCTCTCCTGGAGAAAATGGCTGCTTTGGAGGGTAGACTCTATGGCACTGTACCATGCTGAGGCACCTCCCCTTCCCAATCCCTGCCCTCTCCTGGATCCACCCTATTATAAACTGAGATCAAGGCAGCTCTTAAACAAGTGATTTGTTTATTCAGCTCATAACTTAACACAGGAACAAAATGCATAGAACCAGGCTGACTTATATATCATTAGAACGGGCGAAACCACACCCCATGACAGATAACAACCAATCGGAACACAGAGCTTGGAACCAATGAGATTGTTTCCTGCCAAAGACAAAGGCTTCTCTGATTGGCCTGTTTGTCAATCCATGTAATGCTAAGTTCTAATGGAGAAGCTAATGCAATGCTTTATTGACTGAATACATAACACACCCCAAAGTCTCCAGGTATTTTCAAACCCAGACCTGGCAACCCTACTTGAGTTCCTCACTAGGATGGATCTGTACCATGGTGCACACATGGAGAAGGAGCTCCAGTCTCCCCCCACCCCGGTACTGTTTTTCAAACCTGCAAAGGCCCCAGGGAGTTGCTATGTAGCCTACTCTGGGAACATGACTTGTACTGTTGGCTATTTATAAGCTTCCTCAATGGGACAAATCCTTGTAACCATTTCTGGCTGGGGAAATGATGAGAGAAGAGGCTTAAGCTCCTTCTTTCCACATGCCATGGTCCCAATCCAAATCAGGCCTGTGAGCACCTGGGAATTGAGTTCTCCTTGTACTCCTTGTTCATGTCTGACAGAATCTAGTGTGACAGCCACAAGGACTCTATAACATGTGAATTGGCCCACTGTGAATGACTGCTGTGTTGTTGCATTATCCAGGTACTACAAATACCATCCCCCCCAAAAAAAACAGCCTAATATTACAGACATGAGATATTTTAACAAGAATTAGACTATCCTTTAAAAACATTCTTCTGATTCCAAATCCAGATGGTGATGTTTAATATGCACTCCACAACCGATCCCATAAAGATCTTGGTAAGGGTTTATAGAAGCTCTGAAATTCTAATAACTAAGATAGCAAAATGGGACTGGCCAATGAAGGCACTCATATATCACCTGTTCCAGTTGCAGGCAGGGCAGCTTTATATGTGGCTGGAACTCTCTGTTTTGTTTAAATACACCAAAGTCCATTGACCTGCTCTGTTACAAAGAATCCCAAGTACATTTATCCAGAATAATAATTGGATATGGGTGAGGTGAGTGTGTCAGTGCCAAGGCCTGAATTCCAGAAGCCACGTCTCCAATATTTATTGACATTTTAAAAATTAGGGTTAAAAAATACAATCTGTGTCCTCCCAGACCAGTGAACTTTCATGCATTTCCTATGACTAAATCAGCGTTTTCAGAGAACCTTCACGGCATTTCATATACAGCAACTCTTGAGTCTGTAAAGTCAGTGACAAAACTTCATTGATGGCTAATGTTTTCTAGATCTGACCAAGTAATACCCTTGCTTCACAGTGAGAGCATATTATAAACAAAATGAACAGGAAAGCTTTCATGGGAAATTAAGTGTGAAAACAAGAGACACATCCAAGATAAGAAAAACAGATGTTGTTGGATTGGAAACATGGGAATTGTAGGTTGAAAAGGAACATTCAAGCATCTCCAGGGGAAGAAATGGGGACTGCTTTGATTTGAACTAAATCCATTATAAATTCTGATAAATAAAGGTAGCAGAAGATTGGGAAATATTATGATTTCTTTTCAAGTATCAAGAAATAAGAATAGGAAACAATGATACTAAGGAGAAGACAGGTGGCCAAAAGATCAGTGATAGGTCAGCATATATACAGGGAGAGGTCATGGCTCTACAGTACAGCATCCACTTTATATACAGAATGTCCCAGGTTCAATCCCTGGCATCTCCAGCTAAAATGATCAAGTAGGTGGTGTACAAGACCTGTTCTTGAGAGCCTGGGTAACAACTGCCAATCTGAATACATAAGAATGTTTTTGATAGACCAGTGGTCTGGTTTGGTATAAGGTGGATTCACGTGTTGGTGTATGTGTTTATCTGTGTTCCCCTATTCATGGTAGGATGGAGAGAGTATCCTACCTCCCTGTATATATGGTATGTACACTTTTCCTTCAATACCACTAGCCATCCACCTAGAAGTGTTCCATTCAAATGGGGTTTATGTATATACTGTCCAATGCAATAGACTGATCAAGTGGACCATTCCCATGTTTAGTCTGGGGAATTAAGATCACTATCAAGACCACTATCAAGAATATACAAATGGATTTCTGGCAAGCAAACCTTATTCAAATGTTATGCCCCAGCATGAAAAGCCAGTAGTGTTAGAATTGGGGCATATGTGCCAAAATATGAATCCAATGGCAATATGAATCCAGCTTTTTTGGAAAAAAAGTTGAGGATCATGATGATAAAATAACAAGGAAAAAGCAGTGTTTTCCCCCCTTTGTTTTGCCATTTTTTTAATGAGTGGGGGCAGGCAAACTCAAAGGGGACCTCAAATGAAGATTGCCAGGTCCTCCCCAGTCAGTGGCAAAAGGAGGGGGAAAGTTGTCAGCTCCAGGTTGGGAAAAGTCTGGAGATTTGGGGGTGGAGTCTAGGGAGGACAGGGATTTCAGTGGGGTATAATGCTATAGAGTCCACCCTCCAAAACATCCATTTTCTCCAGGGGAACTGATATCTGGAGTCTGGAGATGAGTTGTAATTCCCAGGAGATTCCCAGGTCCCACCTGGAGGCTGGCATCCCTACCTCAAATTTAGGCACATTAATTTTTGGTGTCTGCAAACTGTTTTTATTCAGACCAAATAATCTCCCAAACCAAAATGTGACACACACTCTCTGTTACAAGCACTAGAGGCCTCAGAAGCCAGACTTCTGATAAGGGCCTAGAGACACCAGCTCTTCAGAGTCTCAGGTAGAGGTCCTTCACATCACTTCCTTCCAGGTTCTTTTTAACTTAGGGCTGCCAACCTCCCTGTGGGGCCAGGAGATCCCCTGATTTCGAGGGGACCAATCTGCCACCAGCCAGTTGGCTGGCAGTGGAAACCCCATCCACAAGCAGCAGTCCCTGCATATCATCAGCAATGCACTGACGTCACCTCCAGAAGTTACATCATCAGATTGGTGACATCAGGGGTGACACTCTACTTTTTGGGCAAAACTCTAGTTTGTAGCTTTTTTTACCATTGAGTTTTGCCCAAAAAGTAGAGTAGAAGTGACATCAGTGCATCACCAACATCCCCACCCACTCCCAGAATGCCCCCCAAATCCCCCTGCCAGCAGGCAGAAGACATCTGGCAACCCTAACTTACTGCAGGGTAGGCACAAACACCACCACACAATGATGTCACTTCCAGTGCAAACTCGCTCCAAGATTTTTCAGAAACCATACAGTTTTGGGGTGAGTACTGGAGTGTTGCCCCAGTACAATGCTGACATTTCTGGGCTGTGCTAGAAGTGACATCGTCATGTGGGTACAATTGCTGCCTCCACATTTGGCTGGTTGGCCCATTTCCACCTACCGAAAAGCTGAGCATCAGCAGGCAGCAGCCAAAACTGCCATTAGTTAGCACCTGACAAGCCTATCAGTGACTTCCTTACCAGTAAGACCCTGGAAGTGACATCATCACATTGGGTAGAATCCAAGGGTGGTGCACCAACATGATAATGTCAGTTCCAATTTCATACTAAAATTGATATTGTGGCATTGGAATGGTGCCTATTTGTATGTCCCTGCCCCACCCCTTAACCTCCTGCCAGTTACCAGCACTGGTGCAATGTTCCCTCTAAGCTGAGTTAGTGTGAGCTAGCTTACAGTTTTTTAGCCTCCGGCTCACACATTTTTGTCTTAGCTCAGGAAGGATGGCTCCAGAGCAAATTAATGTATGCAGCAGCCAAACTGCTCGCTCACAACTTTAATACCAATCGCTGTCAAAGTAGAATTTTTGCTCACAAGACTCCACAGCTTAGAGGGAGCATTGGTTGGCAGCCCTTCTGCTGTTCCTGAATGTCTCTCCCTCAGGAGCAGCTTTCCAGTAGCACAGGGCTAGGGACAACAACTGCAAAAGCCAAGGAGAGGCAAGAAAAATCTGCTCTGTTCCTCATGTATTTGTGAATCAGAAACTTTCGTTATGTTGATATCCAGGTTGCATCTTGTTTTCAAAAAAGTTAATAAAAGTCAGTACCCATGAACTTTTAAACAATGCTTTGCACTGTTTCACCATCTCTTGGGCAAATGTTTTAAAAAGGTGTTTTTTTTAATTGTTGGGGGGAGGGACAGGAGAGAAACCAAGTGCAGGTCATATAAAGCTTTACAAGAGTGTATATGTGCAAATCAGTCTGGATCCTGGCAGCTTGGCAGCCATGAACAGACTGCAAATTATGTTGCCATAGTAAAGTACAGAGAGACACCAAAGCAGTAAGTCTCAAGCCAAAATGCAAAATGTCATTTCCTCCTTTTTAATTATGTACCTTTTTTAAGTTTGAGGCAACAATACCTGATGTGGGGGTGAGAGGGCATGGCAGAAAGTAAACAGTCACAATTAAGCCCTTCAGATATAGACAGTCTTTTGATCTTTGGCTCCCATGATCACTACAGGTAAAGAGGATGCAAGCCAATCCAGAGGGTAATTGACAATCCCTGATTTGCAGGCAGGTCCATCAGATGCATCATATGTCAGCTTTCCTTTGGTATGCTGCACCTCCAATATTTATATTTTTTTCTTTCTTTTATGTATTGTATATCTTAGTCAGCTGGTGGTGGCAGAAAGTCCTTCAAGTCACAGCCAACTTATGGTGGCCCTATAAGGTTTTCAAGGCAAGAGGTGTCCAGAGGTGGATTGCCATTGCCTGCTGCTGACCCTCCTTATGTTCAAAGATCTGATGAGATTGGGCTAGCCTGGGCCATCCAGGTTACTCAACTGATAAAGTATTAAATACAAACAACAGAATATTTTGCAACCATTTTGTAATTTTTTGTTGCCTACTGAATTGTAATTAGCCAGTATTATTTTCCATTGAACTTTAATTTCTCCATTTACCTTTCAGGTGGGGGTGTCACCAATACGCTGATGACACCTCTCTGTATTTGTTTGGTATAGTGGTTAAGAGCAGCGGACTCTAATCTGGAGAACCTGGTTTGATTCCCCACTCCTCCACACAAAGCCAGCTGGGTGACCTTGGGTCAGTCACAGTTCTCAGAATTCTCTCAGCCCCACCTACCACAGAGGGTGTCTGCTGTGGGGAGAGGAAGGGAAAGGCAATTGTAAGCCGCTCTGAGATGCCTTTGGTTAGTGAAAAGCAGGGTATAAAAACCAACTCTTCTTCCTCTTGTTTTTAATGGGTGGCCGCCCAAACACCGCCCCACAAAATCTGGCCGAGGGTCTAGAGGCTATAGTGGGATGGCTGAAGAAGAGTTGGATGAGACTGAATCCCACTAAGATGGAGGTTGTGTGGTGGTGGGGAGTCGGGGCTGGGGCACCAACTTCTCACCATCGACAGTATGTTGCTGTTACCTGCACAGACTGTCAGGAGTTTGGCAGTGATCCAGGAGGCCCAGGTCATGAACATTTCCAAGCTGGCATTTTTCCATCTGTAACAAACATATCAACAAGACCAGCCACAGTAACTACAACTAAGTAACAACAGTATGTCCTGTGGTTGCAATAGACTACAACAACAATAGAATGAACAATGACAACATATACTTCTGATTAATTATATAATCAAAATATTACAGTAGAATTTGAACAGATGTTTTATCCCACCTATAATGTTCTCAAAGACAAAGAAGCATGGTTCTTCCTTCAAATACTCTTTGAGTGCCTTCAGATGGGCAGCTAATCCTGCCATTATGCCAGTTTGAATTTGATCCCAATCTTTTTTATCCATTGTCGCATGACCAGACATCCCTCAGGGGATTGCCTTATCATGTGCTGCCTCTGTTGTGGATTGTCTAGATGGCGTCCACTGAAGGAGGCGCACACAGTGGTTTTTTTTTTTTAAAAAAAAAACCCTGTTTTCACATGTACATAGGCATCACAGCACATCCTTGTTGAAGGAGGTGTGTGGTGGGTTTTTTAAAAAAAACCTTTTTGCGCATGCACATAGACATGACAGCACGTCCTTGTTGATTTGCACATGTGTAGAGATTTTTTAAAATGGCACCCGCTCTGGATGGTCTGACATCAGACCACCCTGACGGGAGGATTGCGCACTGGTGGAACGATCAGACGTATGAAAGTCAGCAGTTGTCCTGCAGGTAACTGAAAACCCCAGATTTAAAGTGGTATCTTTTAAGTACACCTCCAAAGCATGGCAAAATGGGATGCCCATGGAAGAGGGACATTTCCCAGATGTTTGTGTCTGGACATTAACTTTAGATCTGTGAGGTAATTGTGCCTCGCGCAGATCTAAAGAGCCATCTGATCGGACTCTTTATGTGTACATTCTTATTGTGTATTAGAGTCCATTAGTAGTAAATAGGAATTTCCCCTTTTTAAATGTTGACATGTTTTCTAGATAATTTCCATGTTTCGAGGAGAAACCTTCTAAGCAGATTCCTTAATCTTAAAACTGTAGAGAATATACAGTAGATTATATACAGTATCATGAAACCCGGTACAAAAGAACCTCAGAGTGCCAAACAACAATGTCAAAATTTCTTATAAGCAAAATTCCATAACTTCAAATCCACAGTATCAGTATCAGTTCACAAAATATATAACCTGGCTACAGCTCTGCAATCTTTATGACTCAAGATGCCTTTTCCATCTGTGCCAAGCGTGACAGCTGGCCACTTTCCTGTCTCACCCCAACCTAGCCACGCAACAGTCACTTCCAGGCTAGACTACTGTAACTCACTCTATGCTGGCCTGCCGTTGACACTGATTCGGAGGCTCTAACTGATCCACAATGCAGCAGTGTGAGTCCTGATGAAAATGTCACAGACAGCACATATTCAGTCTGTGCTGCATTAGCTGCACTGGCTTCCAGTGGAGTACGGAGTCAGGTTCAGAGTTTTGGTACTGACCTTCTAGGCCTTAAGCAGTTTGAGACCAGCGTACCTGCGAGACCACCTCCTCTAGTTTGTCCCCTGAAGATTTTTAGACTCTACTGAGAACAATTTACTGGTGATCCCCAGCCCAAAAGACAGCCGGCTGTATTCAACCTGGGCCAGGGCTTTTTCACCCTGGCCTGGCCTGGTGGAACTCTCTGCCAAATGACATCCACACCCTGCAGGACCTTATGCAGTTCTGCAGGGCTTGTAAGGCAGAGATGTTCCACCAGGCCTTTGGTTGAGGACAGTGATGATTACCATCTTGGCTGGCACTCCCTCCCTCCTACTCCCCCTGCTCCCAAGCATCCCCCCATGAGATGGAGACAGAGATGTAATTGGAGGTACTAACACCTTTTGAATATGGAAAACCATGAATCCTTTTAATCAGCTTTTAAATTGTTGGTATTGTTTGATTATATGTTATTAATTGCTCAGAGCCCTGAGTACTCAGGGAATGAGTGATTTATAAATCCAAATTATAAATAAATAAATATAGTTGAAAATGGGGGGCAGATAAAATGTAGTTTGGTTGGTAGGCAAGAAGAAGAGAAGGAGCAGGGAAAGGGGAGGATATGGGGGTTCCCAAAATGATGGGAGAAGGAATAGTGTGGGGAAGGGGTTGCAGGGGAAAGTGAGGTGCCCCCCATAAGAAGTCTTTGCCAGTTCCCTACCATGTGACTTGGTCCAGCAATTGGGCCATAGTTTCCCCAGTAAAGGTCGCTGGGGCAATTAGAAGAGGAAAAGCTGAAGACAGGGAGGGCAGGTAGCTAGGTTGTCTGGTGAGTAGGATGGAAAGAAGGAATCAGAAAAAGGGAAGAGGCTATGAGGGCTTTTTCAGGGAAGGGACAGACAAAATGGTGGTAGAGGGAAAAATGAAATACCCCTGCAAGTCTTTGCGGGTCCTCCACTTGTTACACATATTAGATGTATGATTGACATTTTCTCTCACAAAGGCAATCAGCAATATCTGAGTTAACATCTTACAGGTTATTTTTATTACATGAGCATGTACAAAGTTATGAAAAAGGAGAGGGAAATTAAAATCAATCCAGCTATTAGTAATACTGAAAACATATACAGGCTCTGGTCATATGGGCCAGAAAACACGGGGGGGGGGAGGCGAGGCAGTTTGCCCTGGAGCAAAATAAGGTGCGGTAGCCTGATCACACAGGCCACCGGGTTGCCACACTCCAGCGCTGAGTGCCTATCACACAGCGCTGCTGCAGCGCAGCAAAAAAGCAGCGCAGCAGAGCACGCAAGCCACGCTGTAGCAAAGGACGCATGTACCATTGGGGGGGGGGCCACTGTCGGTGTCTTGCATGTGCACATGCATCATTCAGCGTTGGTGCACATCCCATGGAAACTTACAACATCCAGAAACCCCGGGGATATGGGCAGGCGTCAGAAACCACGGGATACTGGCGCTCCCGCGATCAGACGCCGGCCTTTGTCCCGGGGTTTCTGGAGACTAGTACTTCGATCCTAGTAGTTTTTTACTCTGTGTTTTCCACAGGAAGCCGCGGGTTGGCCATGGGAGTGCTATGCCTCCCAGATGTGCTGGTATGATCACGCACGGAAAGTCCGCAGGGCCTTCAGCGGGGCAAATGCTCCATGTGAATGGGGCCACAGAGTATTATTGTGTTGTATGGAAAGATGACTTCCCAAGATGCCAGCATAGCTTTTTTGTGGTTGAAAAGAAGACCCTTCTCCACACTGCTCTAGTGGAAAATCTGTTAGGATTCAATCCACTGAAATTTTTGCCATGCCTTTCTGAGGAAGGTTCAAGGCAGTTCACAGAAATAAGCATAAGTACTAAAGCATCAGTTTTAATCAGTAACAGGGCTATTTTTGGGCAGAAACACAGGAGTTCCAGCTGGCTCCTGAGTTGGCCATTCCCAGCAGGAACTAATTAGCATAATAGGCCACACCCAACAGCAGAAGCTCATTAGGATTGGCTACATTTGGGGTGCATGCCCTAACATGCAAAGGAGTTCCTGCTACAAAAAAAGCCTTGGGTTTTGACAACAAACAAGGTAAACAGAATAAAAAGCAAAAGGTGGGTATGGTTGGATGACCATACTTCTGGTAATATGGGGGTGTGGCCTAATATGCTAATGATCTGTGGTGTCAGGGGTGTGGCCTAATATGCTGATGAGTTTCTGTTGGTTGTGGCCTATTATGCTAATGAGTTCCTGCTGGGCTTTTTCTACAAAAAAAGCACAGAGTAAGAACATTGATTTGGCCATATCCACAATGCTACAGATATTACATAACTCCAATTGTTAATTTAGTAGCAGCTGGTAAACATAATTTCACTAAATACTGTATTATTTTGCTTCTTTCCACAGGGCTAGTTAATTCTGTATGTTTGTTTTCTGTATCTCTCACAGTGGGATTGATTCCCCCACCCCTTCATGTTTTTATATGCAGAAATGCAGAGAGATCAAGAGCTGATTCCAGCATTTCAGGCTGACCAACAAATGCTTGCTGGGTCAGAAGAAGGGGATTGATACCTAAGTAATAACATGGTTTTTGTTAAATTTGCTCCTTCTGTTCCAGAGAAAACTGGCCTCTGCCTGCCTTTTCTTTTTATGAGATTTTCCTTTAAACCTGCATTTATCTGTTCACTAGATGAATGTATTTCTTTCTTAATCCTGACGTTCCACATGAAGCAGTGAAGTGTGTTACAGTAAAAGTCTGAAAAGTCCTTTGTTTTCTTTAAACAGTAAAGAGACTCATGTAAAAGCCTAAGGCCACCACAGTCACTCAAAAATAGGAAGGGAATTGTGGTAATAACTAAACTGGGCCAAAGTTCTTTCTTGCTTTGCTGTTAGGGTTGCCATTTGCCCAGTGAAAGCAGTCAACATCCTGCCCCCCCCCCCAGTCCCCTGCCCTCGCTAATTTTAGCAGTAGGAAAAAAATGGAGGGGAAACAGTTTGATGGTGATAATGTAGGAATTTTCCCCTATCTCTATGGTAAAGACCATGAAGACTGGGGAAATTCCTAGAATATCATCTGCAAATGATGTCACAACCAGTAACCCTGTACCCAAAGTGATGTCACATCCTCCATGCTGCCCTAGGAAGTCTCCTGCTCTCTATGGCTTTTACCATAGTGATGATAACATCCCCCCAAATTCCATCCTCCCCAGACACCACCCCCCCAAATCCTCCAGCAATTACAGGAGTGTGGAGCTGACAGTTGTCACTCTCACAAGGTAGAACTGCAGTCTCAGTGAGGGAGGGGAAGTAAATCCACTTGCCACTGTCCACCATGACTAATCCTTGTGCCACACAGAAGGAAGTGGGCAGGCACTAGCCAAGCTTATCCTGGCACAGGGTTTGCCTATCTTGCTTTCCTGCTTCATAGATTTGGCTAGTTAGTTCTGTCAGTCTGAGAAACCAGTTATCCACCCCAGTACTTCTAAGACCCTGCTGGTGACTCTTAAAACATTTCCAAGTATGAAGTGTGAACCGAGTGGCCAGCAGGCGTGGAGAAAAATGCTTCTTTAATAAAGGCTTATTATGGACAAATGAGCTGCTGAAGCTTTTCATGATATGGAAGTAAATAACAGAATCTGATAAATAACCTCCCATTATGCGAGCCCCAACCCCGCTGAGCTTGCGCTGGCGGGGGAGGGCTGATTTGCCTCCGCAAGAGGCAGGAAGATAAAGGACACCAATAGGGGGCAGAGCCAGCCTTTTAAGACTGGCTCTTGCTCCCCCCCTCCTTACCAGTCCTTTGGTGCGCTTGGTAGGAGCAGAGATCACCACTTTTCGATCCCCCCCCTTTTTTCTGGGTAGTCCTGTTGCTAGCTGGAGGCTCATAGTCTTTGAAGGACTGGTGAGCCTGGGCTGTGCTGCTGGGTGCTTAGGCCCTTTTTAAGCAAGGGGCCTGTTTGGGCGGGAAAAATAACGGCCGTTGAGACAGGTTTTAAAAGGCAGCCATTTTAGGCTTTTTGTCTGGGCAGCCATTTTGGGGCAGTTATCTTTGGCAGCCATCTTAGACACCAGTCTCCTCTGTTTTGTGGCAGCCAGTTAGGGCTTTAGCAATTTGATCATTTTTCTATAGCCATCCGGGGTTGGAGTGAGTTTGTTTGTGCTGCTTCCTTGGGACATCTGCTTGCTATTTATGTTGGTAGGCATGGCGCCAAAGAAGGGTGCAAGGGTATCCAAAGGGAAGCAGCCCACCCCCAAAAGGGTTGGGGATGTTCCCGTGCTGGGTAGGCAGCCTCCTAAGAAGCGACCTGCTCAGGCCCCTGCACAGGTCCAGGTAGGTGACCTAATGCATTCACAAGCTACGCAGCCTATAGTCCCATCGTCGGGGTTGCAGGTGCTTTCGGCACCGTTGGGCACAGTACAATTAGGAGCGGTTCCTGGGGCACCCACTGCTGCAATTTCACTGGCTTTATTAGATGCTCACTGCCTTGTCGTGGCGAGGGGGCTTGCGTGGTTCGATGAGGCTGTGGGCTATGCCGTGGAGGGCCACCCAGGATGGACAGGCCACAGCAGAGAACTCAGACCAAGCGTGATCCCCCTGGAGAAGGAAATGGCAACCCACTCCAGTATCTTTGCCAAGAAAACCCCATGGACAGTAACAAAAGGCTAAAAGATATGACGCCGGAAGATGAGCCCCTCAGGTCGGAAGGTGTCCAATATGCTACTGAGGAAGAGCAGAGGGCAAGTACGAGTAACCCCAGAAAGAGTGAAGCGGCTGGGCCAAAGCCGAAAGGACGCTCAGTTGTGGATGTGTCTGACAGTGAAAGGAAAGTTTGATGCTGCAAAGAACAATACTGCATAGGAACCTGGAATGTAAGGTCTATGAATCAAGGTAAGCTTGACATGGTCAAAAATGAGATGGCAAGAATGAACATCGACATCTTGGGAATCAGTGAACTAAAGTGGACAGGAATGGGCGAATTTAACTCAGAAGAACATTATATCTACTACTGTGGCCAGGAATCCCGTAGAAAAAATGGTGTGGCCTTTATAGTCAACAAGAGAGTGAGAAAGGCAGTACTGGGATACAATCTCAAAAACGACAGAATGATCTCAGTCCGAATCCAAGGCAAACCATTCAATATCACAGTAATCCAAGTCTATGCCCCAACCACTGCTGCAGAAGAGGCTGAAATGGACCAGTTCTATGAAGACCTACAACAGTTCATAGAACTAATACCAAAAAATGATGTCCTCATCATCATAGGGGACTGGAATGCTAAAGTAGGAAATCAAAAGGTAACCGGAATAACAGACAAGTTTGGCCTTGGAGAACAAAATGAAGCAGGGCAAAGGCTAACAGAGTTTTGTCAAGAGAACACGCTGGTCATAGCGAACACCCTTTTCCAACAACCTAAGAGGCGTCTCTACACATGGACATCATCAGATGGGCAACACCGAAATCAGATTGACTATATAATTTGCAGTCAAAGATGAAGAAGCTCTGTCCAGTCAGTAAAAACAAGACCTGGAGCTGACTGTGGCTCAGATCATGAGCTACTCATTGCAAAATTCAGACTTAAATTGAAGAAAGTTGGGAAAACCACAAGGCCATTCAGATTTGACCTAGATCGCATCCCCGATGAATATACAGTAGAGCTGAAGAATAGGTTTAAGGGACTAGATTTGATAGACAGAGTGCCTGAAGAACTATGGACAGAGGTCCGTGACATTGTAAAGGAGGCAGCAATCACCGCCATCCCAAAGAAAAAGAAATGCAAGAAAGCAAAGTGGATGTCTGATGAGGCTTTACACATAGCAGAGGAAAGAAGGAAAGCTAAAGGCAACGGTGAAAAGGAAAGATTTGCCCAACTGAATGCAGATTTCCAGAGAACAGCAAGGAGAGATAAGGAGGCTTTCCTGAATGAACAATGCAAAGTAATAGAGGAAAACAATAGATTGGGAAGGACTAGAGATCTGTTCAAGAAAATTGGAGAAATCAAGGGAACGTTCCATGCAAAGCTGGCCATGATAAAGGACAAAAACGGTAGGGACCTAACAGAAGCAGAAGAGATTAGGAAAAGATGGCAAGAATACACAGAAGAACTATACAAGAAGGACCTCAATGTCCTTGACAACTACGATGGTATAATCACTGACCTCGAGCCAGACATCCTGGAAAGCGAAGTTAAATGGGCCTTAGAAAGCATTACTTTTTTAATGTGAAGTTTATTTATTATTTTTCCAAGTTACAACAAACATTCCTCCATTTTTAACTTTACAATAATATGTCTAAATTTTCACATCATATTCACCCAATTATAGACACGTGCCCATCTCGCATAGAAGACATCATCACTTTTGCCCTGTAAAGCCAAGCTTAGCTTGTCCATTTCAGCCATCTCCAATAATTTGTAAATCACTTCTCCCTTGGTGGGGAGCTCATCTTGTTTCCAATATTTAGCTAAAAGTATTCTGGCAGTCGTCATAATATAGACCAACAAGTACTTTTCTTTCTGTTTAAGGCTACCAGGAATCATATTTAGTAAAAATATTTCTGGGGATAAATTTATACTTATATTCAATATTTCTAAAATTAGTTTCTGTATCATTTTCCAATACTTAAAGACTCTTCCACACCGCCACCACATGTGAAAAAAAGTTCCCACATTTGATTTGCACTTCCAACAGTTGTTAGATAACATCGGGTTACATTTTGCTACCCTATCAGGTGACCAATACCACCTATGGAATACTTTATATATATTTTCCTTGTAATTGGTCGCTTTCATATATTTTAAGGATTTCCAAGTCTCTGCCCATTTGTCCACATCCAGACTATGTCTTAAGAACATAAGAACATAAGAACATAAGAGAAGCCAATGTTGAATCAGGCCAATGGCCCATCTAGTCCAACACTCTGTCACACAGCGGCCAAAATATACCAGGTCTTAAATCTTTCATCCAAGCTAACATTGATGAATTAATTACCTCTTCCTGCATATAGTCCTCTAATAATAGCTTATACAGCTTTTGTATTGGTTTATCATTTGTCGACAACCAGATTTTATCCAGCTGTGTTTTAGAGTCCTGGAAACCTACCATCGCATCCTTGACATACCTAGATTTTCCCACCATGTATATTTTATATTATAGATATTTAACAAAACTTCCTCTGATTTCAGGTTATTATGCTCATCCAATAATATCTCATAACATGCTCTATCCTCCATGCTGGTAAGGGAAGGGTGAAACCCACTTTGGCGTTTTACTATAATATCTCTCCTTAACTTCATTCCAAACTTTTAGAAGCGCATCTCTAACAATATGATTTTTAAAATTAGAGTGGATCTTATCTTTCCCATACCATGAATAGGCATGCCATCCCATCAGTAGGTCGTGGCCCTCTAAATTTAAAGTCCTAATATCTCCTAACGTTAGCCAGTCTTTAATCCAACACAAAGCCGATGCTTGATAATATAACCTCCAATTGGGCAACCCACACCCTCCTTTTTCCTTTCTATTCTGGAGTATCTTCCATTTAATCCTAGCTCTTTTAGGATGCCATATAAAATTTTTGGTAAGTCTATCTAGTTCGGTAAAGAATTTTAAATTTTTTAGTATAGGTAGATTTTGAGTTACAAAGAGGAACTTCGGCAAGATATTCATTTTAATGATAGCTATTCTTCCCATTAGGGATAGCTGTATACCTTTCCACCTCTCTAAGTCTTTCTTTATTGCCTCAAGCAATTTATAATAATTATCTTCTACGAGCATATTGTTGTTTCCTGATATTATGATTCCTAGATATTTCACTTTCTTAACGACTTCTATTCCTGTAATTTTTTGGATTTCTTGTACTATCTTAGGTCTACAGTTTTTTGTTATCATTTTAGTTTTCCTCTGATTTATCTTAAGCCCGGCTACAGAACCAAATTTTTGTATCAGCTCTAATAGGGGTCCTACTGATTCCATCGGATTTTCCACTATAAATACAACATCATCTGCGAAGGCTCGTAACTTAAATAACTCACCCTTCACCCTCAAGCCTTGAACTAATTCACACTTCCTAACTTCTTCATTCAGTGTTTCAAGGGCAAAGATAAATAATAGAGGTGATAGAGGACATCCTTGTCTGGTGCCCTTTTGGATTTCAATAACTGATGTCTTATCTCCATTAACCACTACATTGGCATATTGTTTTCCGTATATTGCTTGTATCATTGTCAAGAATTGGGTTCCACACTCCCAACTTCTTAGTTTTTGTATTATAAACTCCCAGGAGATATTATCGAACGCTTTCTCTGCATCTAAAAACATTAATGCCAACTGTTTCTCTGGATGTTGTTCATAGTATTCTATAACATCTAAAATTATTCGCACATTGCTCTTACTTTGCCTTCCTGGGAGAAAACCCGCTTGGTCTTGATGAATCTCTTTCGTTAGCACTTTCTTTAACCTTGTTGCTAGGATGTTTGCATAGATCTTATAGTCTGCGTTCAAGAGTGAGATGGGTCTATAGTTTTTAATATCTTTATCATCTGTAGCCGGTTTATGAATTAAAGTAATCATTGCTTGTTGCCAAGAATCCAGTATTTTCCCTTTTATTCTTATATCTTGTATCAATTCTTTAAATGGTAAACTGATCTGCTCCTCAAAAATTTGATATAGCTCTGCGGGTAAGCCATCCGGTCCAGGTGTTTTTTCTTCTTCTGATTCTTAATTGCTTCTACTACCTCACACATTGAGATTTTTTCATTTAGTATTATTCTGTATTTCTCTTCTAGTTTTTTATGAGTTCTTTCTTTCAGATATTTACTTATTAACTCTTTATTCTGTGGTTCCTGTGCATAGAGGTTGTTATAGAATCCTTCTACTATCTTGACAATCTCTTGTAAGTTATATTTTATTTCTCCTTTATCATTTTTCAATGCAGATATCATCCGTTTCTCTCTTTCTTTCCTGAGTCTATAAGCTAACCATCTGGTCGGCTTATTTGCATTTTCAAAATAGTACAGTTTTGTGTACTCTATTTTCCTAGCTATCTCATGTGTTAGCGTTAAATTCATTACGTGCTGTAGCATCTTTAGTCTATCTCTCCTGTCTTTAGACTCTGATTCTTTCAGTTTGTCTTCTTCTTTTTTAATTTGCACCCTTAGTTTTGTGTATATTTCATTCCTTCTTCTCTTTCTCCAGATCTCCTGACTAATACACCAGCCCCTCATGAAGGCTTTAAACGCATCCCATACTGTTCCTATGGCTATTTCTGATTGCAGATTCCTCTTAAAAAAGTCCTGAATTTCCCGTTTAGTAAGCTCTATAAATTTTGGGTCCTTCAAAAGGGCTATATTCATTCTCCAACATGTGTTTCTCCTTTTTTCCTTAAATATCAATAGCAGGGGATTGTGATCCGCAAAAGTTCTTGGCAGAATTTCCGCCTCTAGCACTTCTTGAACCCAGCCGGTGGAGACCCATGCCATATCAATCCTTGACCATGACCTATACCTAGCTGAGTAATATATATAATCTCTGGTCCCTATATTTCTACTTCTCCACACATCATATAGTCCATATTCTTCTGCCATATCTAGAAATATTTTTGGCAAGATCTGTCCTACTTTCTTTTTCTGTAACTGCGACTTTCTATCTATTTCTGGGTCAAAAACTGCATTGAAATCTCCTACAATACATATGTTCTCACCTTGGTATTCATTTACAATTTCATATATTTTTCTAAAGAAAGGTTCTTGGGTTTGGTTCGGGGCATAGATATTTATTATTATACCTTCTTTTTCAAATCTTCTTATTTTTATTACTACGATTCTTCCATCCTCCGAAGCCATTAATAGTTCTGGAGAAAGCTGTTCCTTAACATAGGTCACTACCCCTCTCTTCTTACTCCTATCTGCCGCTATAAATTCTTTACCAAGCTTTCTGCATGTTAAATACTTAACATCTTCTTTCTTAATATGGGTTTCTTGTAGACAGACCACTTCCGCTTTTAGTTTACTTACTTGGTGTAATATTTGTCTTCTCTTCTGCGGGCCATTGAGACCATTAACGTTTACCGATACTATTTTAAATTGTTTCCTATCTAACATATTTATTTCTTAAAATAACGTGATTTACTTTTAAATTGAAGTCTTGTTTGCATATGGGTCGGAGTTACTTTTAAGCCTCTTTTCCCTTTTTTAGCTGGCTTTTTCCCTAGTTCTTGCCTGTGACTTTCTACCTCTTCTTCTGCCCTATCCTCTTCTTCTTCTACTCCGTCTTCTGCTTCTGCTTCCCTCTGCCACCCCAACTCCTCTCCGTATTGCTCCAAAAAATTTTCTACCTTAAAGATAGAGTCTATTCTTTGTCTTCGGGTGCCGTAGGTAAAAAGTAGGCCTTCCGGGATCAACCATCTATAGGGGATCGTATTCTTCCTTAGAAGGTTAGTTAGTATTCCATATCCTTGTCGTTTTTCTCTGACACGCCAAGGTACCTCTTTTTAAAAAATAATCTCTTCCCCTTTTATTGTTACTTTCTTTTCATTTGTGGCCTTGAGGATTCTCTCTTTCATCTCCCGTTTATAGAATTTTATATGTGTCTCTCTTGGTTTTTTATTTCTTCTCGCATAGGCTGAATTCCTCCTGTAGACTGCCTCAATTTCACTTGAGACCTCCTCTTTTGTTCCTATCTCCAGCTGCTCCACTAAATTATCTACCAAGACCTCTTTTAAATCTTTTTCTAGATTTTCGGGGATATTCTGGCACCGTAGGATTAATGCTGCTTTATCCATCTCCATGTGGATCAGGGTTTCCTCTATTTTATCACTCTTTAGCTTTAACTCTTGAAAGTCATATTCTAGCTCATTCACCTTTTTTTCTGTTTTGTAACCCCATTTTGTAATGTTTTGTATTTCTTGTCTATTATCATTTATTTGTTTCTTAATCTCCTCTGTTTCTTTCTTAATTTGGTCTGTTAGAGCATCTATTTTATTATGTATAGGGTCAATTTCCTTTCTCATAGCTTGGGCCACTGACTCCTGAATCATAGATTTCAAATCTTTGATAGATAGCTGGGTGATACTCATTGTGGCAAATTTCAATTGAGTCTGTCCAGGTGATGAAATTGAGGATTTTCTACTGCCACCTCCTCCTCCTCCACTAGCCATCCGCTATTTACTCTATTTTTAATTTTTATTTATTTACCACTCTTCTGCTTCTTATAACTTTTGGGGCTTCTATCTCTGGCCCAACTATACCAGTTCAAAAATGCCACCCCTTTCACTATCTACAAACTAAATATCTAACCTTTAAGTCAGACTGTTATCAACAATAAACAGTAGACATAACAGCAATAAACAACAATGTGCAATAGACTTATACTAATATGTATCAACCACCAATAGTTTCCAAAGCACCCTTACAGTTCTTGTACTTTTCCACCTCTACCAGCTCCCCCACTTCTCTCCACTTTATCCAAACTTCTTCTCCCTGTCTTTTTAAACTTTTTCCCCTTGTCCAGACTTATGCCTTACAGTATATCACCCTCTATTTCCCTTCGTTGTATTTTTCAGATCCTATTTCGCCTCTGTCTTTCTGTCTCTCTCGTGCTACTTCTCCTCCGTCTGTTTGCCTCCGTCTGTCTCTGTCTCTCTCGTGCTCCTTCTCCTCTTTCACAGTCAGTCAGTTCTTTGCTCCAGTTCTCTCTCTCCACTCGCAGCCTCTCGTTCCGTTTTTACTGCTCCACTTCACTCTCTCTCGCCGTCTCCTTCTTTTCCCATCTGTCTGTTCCACTCTGCCTCCACCTGGTCTGCCTGCACCGTCTCTCCACCTTTTGCCAGCACTTCACCTCCTCCTCTCAACCACCGTCGGCTCTCTCTCTCTTCTCAGCCCTCACTCTTTCTCCACGCTTCCACTCCTCTTGGCTTCAGCTTCGTCACTCTGATGACTGCAGTAATCTCTTAAAGCCGCAGTACGCCAGTCCCAGAGCAGGGGCGAGGGGGGAGAGAAAAAACAATCAAACTGTAAATTATACCCTGATTTATCACCTTTCTAATTTAATGGACTGCCTTTTTCTTTTATTACCTCTCCTTACGGTTTATTTAAGCTTTTTGGGGTAAATTCTAAATAGCCTTTATCCCACTATAAGTCCTCCCCCTTCTCTCAGTCCTTTTGAATGATACGCCCTTCATCCCTACTCCACCACCAGCTACAGAAAAAAAGGAAAAAAAATATACTCAAGATAAGCCCAACACCGAAAGAAAAAGGACAAAAACAGTGATTGTTGATACTTAGCTACGGTATTTCTTTTCCAGGCTTTTAATTCTTTTAGACTTCCATTGGTTCCTTCAGGTTCCTCTACTGCTCAGCTTCAAGGCGAGCTTCTCCACATCTCCTGCTTCAGGGTCTTCTGTACATCTTCAGAGCTTTGCCTTCCCCCTGAAAATGACACAGCCACCACCACCCTGCCTAGCACTCTATTCCAAGTGCCTTATGAGGCGTTAAAATCGCCTGGGAGAGCGTGAAATAGGCTGTTGTGTGCAGAGCATTCAGCACACACAGCCTCCCTTCGAGAGACCGGCGGCCTTAGAAAGCATTACTAACAACAAAGCTAGTAGAGGTGATGGTATCCCAGCTGAGTTATTCAAAGTCTTAAAAGAAGATGCTGTTAAAGTGTTGCACTCAATTTGCCAACAAATTTGGAAAACACAACAGTGGCCACAGGATTGGAAAAGGTCAGTGTACATTCCAATCCCAAAGAAGGGCAATATCAAGGAATGTTCAAACTATCGCACAATTGCACTCATTTCACACACTAGCAAGGTCATGCTCAAAATCCTACAAGCTAGGCTCCAACAGTACGTGGATAGAGAATTGCCAGAAGTACAAGCTGGGTTTCGAAGAGGTAGAGGAACTAGAGATCAAATTGCCAACATTCGCTGGATTATGGAGAAAGCAAGGGAGTACCAGAAAAACATCTACTTCTGCTTCATTGACTATGCTAAAGCCTTTGATTGTGTGGATCACAATAAATTATGGCAGGCTCTTAAAGAGATGGGAGTACCGGACCACCTCACATGTCTCCTGAGAAACCTGTATAAGGGTCAAGAAGCAACAGTTAGAAGCGGATATGGAACAACTGATTGGTTTAGCATAGGAAAAGGAGTACGACAAGGATGTATATTGTCACCTTGCTTATTTAATTTATATGCAGAGTACATCATGCGAAATGCTGGCCTGGATGAATCACAAGCGGGAGTTAAGATTGCTGTGAAAAAGATCAATAACCTCAGATATGCAGACGATACCACTCTGATGGCAGAAAGTGAAGAGGACCTAAAGAGCCTCTTGCTCAGGGTCAAAGAGGAGAGCGCAAAAGTGGGCTTGAAGCTCAACATCAAAAAAACTAAGATCATGGCATCTGGGCCCATCACTCCTTGGCAAATAGAAGGGGAAGTCATAGAAGTAGTGACAGACTTCACGTTCCTAGGATCCCAGATCACTGCAGATGGTGACTGCAGCCATGAAATTAAAAGACGCCTGCTCCTTGGGAGGAAAGCGATGGCAAACCTAAACGGCATGATAAAAAGCAGAGACATCACCTTGCCAACAAAAGTCCGCATGGTCAAAGCAATGGTATTCCCCATAGTAATGTATGGCTGCGAGAGTTGGACTATAAGGAAGGCCGAGCGCCGAAGAATAGATTCTTTTGAACTATGGTGCTGGAGAAGACTCTTGAGAGTCCCTTGGACTGCAAGGAGATCAAATCAGTTAATCCTAAAAGAAATCAACCCTGATTGTTCCTTGGAAGGCCAGATCCTGAAGCTGAAGCTCAAATACTTTGGCCACCAAATAAGAAGGGAGCGTTCACTGGAGAAGACCCTGATGCTGGGAAAGATTGAAGGTCAAAGAAGAAGGGGACGGCAAAGGATGAGATGGTTAGACAGTGTCATTGATGCAATGAACATGAAATTGAGCAAACTTCAGCGGACAGCGGAAGACAGGAGGGCCTGGCATAATCTGGACCATGGGGTCGCGAAGAGTCGGACTCGACTGTGCGACTGAACAACAACAAAAATTAGATGCTTTTTGGGATAATCCGGTGAGCAGGGCCATTCTGGACAGGTTAGCTGGGATTGAAGAGTGTCTGGAGGGGCCTTCCCCCTCTGGTCAACCTACTATGTCTTCTATGGAGTCCTTCCAGGCTCAGGTATTGAACCATCTTTTTATTATTGAGAGCCGGTGTGCAGGTTTTCCAAGCCAGACCGCTGTATCGGTGGAAGATGAAGCTCGACCCGCGCTGTTGGAGGTTGACTTGGTGGAAAGACGGGGCAACAATCAACAGGTGGATTTTCAAAGTGTCCCATCACGGGTGTCAGGTAGGCCAATTGCGACTCAATCACTGGACATCGCCTGGCCTTGGGGCCCAAGAGACGGGCAGGCTTCTGCCATGTTACCTGTGTCCATGTTGGGAGGGGCACCTCTTCCTAGGGATGTCAGCACACCTGTTCTATCTGGATCAGTTGGGGCTATTCAGGTTCCACCTGCAGCTGCTGGGGTAACACCGGCTGGCGCATTGACGGGTCCTCCTGTTGGTGAGGGTTTGTTGGTATCACCGGCTGGTGGATCTTCTCCAGCCCCAGTGGGCACTACTTCCCTTTCTGACTCAAGTCGGCAATTGCAGGGTGGTGTGTGGACTGGATGCGCTCCCCCAGATCCTGGTAATCGGACTTACGAGATGGTACCAGCAAAGGAGTTGCCATCAGGGGAGCTAGCCATGCCGTTAGGTGACCATCTCACTGCGGCTACCAGGGAGAAGATTCTGCGGGGAGATTACGTAGATGTCTTCTCCTTGTTGTATCGTGAGTTAGATAAGAAAGATCGGGAGGACCTTGATGACCATGATAAAGAGCGCTTGAAGCATCATAGCGTGGATAGAATCTATGCTAATTGGTACCCTGGCTTTTTAATCTATGCGGGGGTGCCAGTCAAGGCACGACCTGAAAGGGCTTCATCGTTGCTCCAGTATATGGATATAATCCATAAGGGTTATTCGGATTTTGCTGGGTCCACCTGGATGGAGTATGACAGGGCCTTCCGGATGAAAGCAGCTATGTACCCAGCTCTCTGCTGGGACTCAATCCATCCACATATCTGGATGCAAACGATGTCCCCAGCCAGGCCTATGGGTGGGGAGCATTCAGACAGTGGGCATGTAGTAAAAAAGTCTAATACAGCCAACTTTGGCGTTCCTAGGTCCCCAGGTAGACAGGCAATGCAAAGGCGCCCTTTGTGTTGGGAGTTTTCCTCACAAGGGTCCTCTGGCCGTAAACCATGTCCCTTTCACCATGAATGCCCCCTCTGTGCCGGCCCCCATGCCTTTCCATCCTGCCCCAAGTCAAAGTTCAGATCCGCTGCTAGGGATGGCAAAGGTGGCAGATGTCAGGGAGGGGGTGGTGGTCAGGCCTTACCTGACAAAGGGACCCAGTCCAATTAAGGTCCCTGTGTTGGAGCGCTTGTTGTGCTTTTATCCTGAGTTTGCCGATAGGCAGTATTTGTTGGAGGGGTTCAAGTTTGGTTTTCACATTCCCTATATGGGTGAGAGATGTTCTTTTTCAGCTCCTAATTTGCCCTCAGTTCGTGACATGGAGCAAGTGGTTAGAGCCAAGATTCTGAAAGAATGTTTGGAAGGCAGGGTAGTTGGTCCTTTTCCCTTTCCTCTGGTGCCTAACCTGCAGGTTTCGCCCTTGGGTGTAGTACCAAAAAAGGCACCTCATTCACCATTTGTCTTATCCTCACGGCAGCTCGGTGAATGACGCCTTACCTAGTGAACTCTACTCAGTTAGGTACACTTCTTTTGATGAGGCAGTTGGCATGGTCCATAGCTGCGGGCGAGGGGCCAAATTGGCTAAATGTGATATCAAGTCGGCCTTTCGTCTTCTGCCGGTCCATCCAGATGACTTTGTCCTTCTGGGTTTCTCCTTTGATGGGCAGTACTATATGGACAGGGCCCTCCCGATGGGATGCTCTGTGTCCTGCACTGCATTTGAAAAGTTAAGTTCCTTTTTGAAATGGGCTCTGCGTGCACGCACGGGCTTTTCCAGTACTGCGCACTATTTGGATGATTTTTTATTTGCCGGCCCCACTGGATCTGGAATTTGTGCACAATTATTGTCCAATTTTGAGCAAATGGCTCAGGAACTTGGAGTTTCTTTAGCTGTTGAGAAAACAGAAGGCCCTACTACAGTCTTAACTTTTCTGGGAATCGAGTTGGACACTGTGCTGCAGGTGTCACGCTTGCCTCCTGATAAATTGGCTAACCTTCTTCGGTTAGTTGAAGAAGTGTGTACTAAAACTAAATTGACACTCAAGGAGTTGCAACAGCTAATTGGGCATCTTAATTTTGCGTGTGAAGTGGTGGCCCCAGGGAGGGCTTTCTTGCGCAGGCTGTGCGACTCAACGATAGGTTTAAGGCGTCCACATCATAGGACCAGGGTTACTCAAGGGATTAGAGATGATCTGTCAGTTTGGCGGGACTTCTTGGCCTCTTATAATGGGGTGTCCTTTTGGAGGACCGATCTCCAACCTGAGGCTGAACTGCAGGTCACCTCCGATGCAGCAGGCTCTTCGGGTTTCGGTGTCTACTTTAGGGGTCACTGGTGTGCGGAGGACTGGCCATTTGAGTGGATTCATGCTGGGTGGATGCGTGACCTGACGTTTTTGGAGTTTTCCCCCATAGTGGTAGCTGTGCACATCTGGGCTGATTACCTGGCTAGCCAGACAGTTCACTTTTGGTGTGATAACATGGCAACAGTACAGGTCATCAACTCCTTAACATCTAGGTCACCCAGAGTAATGGCGCTTGTCCGGGCCTTTACCCTCCAATGCTTGCGCTACAATGTTTTGTTTAAGGCCAGGCATGTGCCAGGAGTCAATAATGGGGTCGTTGATGCTCTGTCTCGGAAACAGATGGAGAGGTTTCGTCAGTTGGCCCCAGACTCCGACCAAGTAGCGGTAAGAATGCCCGAAGACCTGTGGCAGATTGGAGGGCTGAAGCCGCGAGGGCAATGGGCTTAGCTCTTGCACCCAGCACGCGCTGGGCTTATATGTGGGCCAGCCAACAGTCTGTGGCCTTTAGGCAGAAGGTGGGCCTTCAGCAACTCTGGCCTATCCCCGTGTCAAACCTTATCCAATTCTGCATGTCTGTGAAAGGTAAGGGTCTGTCTGTCCGTTCCATCCGGGGCAAGTTATCAGCCCTTGCCTTTGCAAGTAAGGCCGGGGGTTTCAAGGGTTTCAAGTAACTTTTTTCCCACCATAGAGAACAATGGAGGGAATGGGGGCAACCTGTTTGGGGGTCCATAGAATTGGACCCCCGGTCCAATGTTCTTGAAACTTGGTGGATATCTTGGGGAGAGGCTCCATAAGCTACCCTGTGAGTTTGGAGCCTCTCCCTCAAACCCCCTCCCCTCCAGCCCCCAGAATATACCCTATGTTTTCACCATTGACTTCAATGGCCCATAGGATATAATGGAGCTGAAATTGACATTCGGCTGCCTGAAAGACTCCATGGACGCTGGCTGGGGGCGGGGCTTGGCTCCTGAGCTGCTGGAGCTGTGCTCCGGCCCGCTCCCCCCCCCCCAAAGACCCCTGGTTGCATCTGTTAAATTTGTGTAAGCCATGGAACTCTTAAAGGCACAGGAGCCCAGCCAACATGTAAACATCCACCCATTTGGTTGGGCTTCCTTGCATGTTTGCATGTTAGCAGCATCCTCCCATGGGACAGGTATTGCTTGAATATTATATAAACACAGGAGGAAGCCCAGGGATGTGGGCGGAAGTTTTTTTATGTTCCTGGAAGTGATGTGGGAGCAATTGTGGAGAAGGTGGGAGGCATATTGCCCTGGGGGAAGGGGCTTCTTCCAGACTCTTTCTCAGCTCTGCTTTGAAAACAAAACACATCACCACTTAACGTCAAATGATGGAACTGATTACTAAAGTAGATTACACTTTTTTTCCTTTTGTACTGGAATTTGTTCCAGTAACTTCAAAGTCTGTGGTGCATATGGATGGAAGAAACATTTTGCTGGACCTCCAGAACATCTTGCTGGTTCTTGTCTGATCCTATGTATTCGAGTCTCAGTGAGAAAGATTCAAGACTGGTAGCTCTTTGAAGATCAACAAGATTTCCAGAGTAGAAGTTTTCAAGAGTCAAAGTTCCTTGATTCTCCAAAGCTTCTACCCTGGAAATCTTGTTGGTCTTTAAGGTACTCCTGGACTCAAATCTTTCTTTTCTACTGAGGACTGAGATGGCTACCACCTGAAACTATCTTCAGTGAGAGAGGTGGTGGACATCACACGTGCGAGATAACACGGGGGGAAGCGAGGCTATTTGCTCTGGAGGAATTTGACCCACAGTTGCACGATCACACAGTCCCTGGGAGCTGCGGTGGCAGCCCGCCACTGCGTGATCAGATGGGGGGGTGTTGCTGCGTGTTTCCGGTGCACTTCAACAAGGGATCAAAGAGCCGCATCTCTGCACTGAGTGCTCCCTCAGTTTGCAATGATGCTCATACTGAAACAGGAAAAAAAACACCGGCATAGAGTTGGGATGGCCTGATCAGACCATCCCGCTGCCATGAGAGTGTGCTGGCGTGATCACACAGGAGAAAGTCCATTCCTGGCCCGTAGGAAACCCATTTGCTACCAGAATTTCCCTACTGTTTTTTTACTCTGCTTCTGTGGCAGAGCAAAATGGGTGGGACACTTCCCAGATGTTTGCGTCTGATCGTGCCCTTAAAATCCACCTGGCATTCATGCCTATGGCAGGGCTAATTCTGTGTGTGATCGCAGCCAGAGGTGAGCAATAAACGAAATGGATAGGTAGATAGGTAGATAGGTAGGTAGGTAGGTAGGTAGGTAGGTAGGTAGGTAGGTAGATAGATAGATAGATAGATAGATAGATAGATAGATAGATAGATAGACAGACAGACAGACAGACAGACAGACAGACAGACAGACAGACAGACAGAAAGACAGGTGATGGATAGATAGATGGATGCATGAATGATGGATCATTGATAGATACATGGATAGATGATAGATGGATAGATGATAGATAGACAGACAGACAGACAGACAGATAGATGATGAATCATTGATAGATAGGTGGATGGATGATAGATAATAGATGGAGGATAGAGGATGGATGGATGGATGGATGGATGGATGGATGGATGGATAGATAGATGCATGGATGGATGATGGATGATAGATAATAGATGGAGGATGGATGTATAGATGAATGGATAGATGGACAGACAGGCAGACAGGCAGATAGAAGGAGGATGGAGGATGGATGGATGGATGGATAGCTTGAACTCCCTTTGGATCATTATACCCTCAACATGATTTTTTTAAATCATGAACAATATATGTATATAAACCTGGTTCTGGAAGATTAGATGCAGCAATACAGCTTGTTGTATGGATTTTTAGAAGAGCAATCACTAGGTTGACTCCAAAGTTGCCTTTATGTATGGAAAGCACATCCATCCATATAAGGGGCTCTCTGCAATTTCTGTGGATTCTCTTTTCAAGCTGTACCCCCCCCCCCTTTCTTGGGATTCCACACTGAACCTCAGAAAAAGCTTTTCATCTGGCGTGGGGGCACACAAAAGACAGGAGGGAGCAGGAAAGACCTGCCCCACAAGAAATTCTTTGTGTTCAACACAATACTTTAAGTTCTCTGCCCCTCTCCACAAAATTATTTTTTCTTGATGGGTACCTTAAGAGCTTTCCAGCCAATGGTAACCTACTGTCTCCAGCTGCCCAGCCTCTGAGGCCTCAGTCCACACATGCGGTTAGTAAATGGTAATATGTAAGAGACTTGAGATAATAGATAAAATTCTAATAGCCATGTCCCAGATGCCAATTTTAGTAATGGGGCAAAAAGTGATTACATGTCTAGTAAATCTGCTGGCACTTGGTAGCTGGAAGGGACCCAGGTTTACCTTCCATCCCAAAACTGAAGCCAGTATTATGAAGAGGGAGGAAAAACACACAGGCAGCACCGCAGTAGTATGAACCAGGACCTAAAACTCTATTGCTCCCTTTAGATGTAATACATAAAATCGGAGCCTGCATCATTACAAAGGAGACAGCTGGCAGAGCAGCCACAAAGGAGCAGTGGGCGGGACGTGAAGCCTTGCAAGTTTATAATAATGAGCCGAGCACAGAACAGCATGGAATGATATGGTGATGTGCCCCTTGGTCCTCATTCTTCCACAGCTGGGAGCAGGCACCTTCCAAATGTATGTAAATCCTTTTGCCAGCTATCGGGCTCAATGGAAACATTATTTCTTTAACTGAACAAAGAAGGGAACTCTTGGATGAAATCCAGTTGCACAGAAGTGACCTAGATCCATTAGAGAGGCAGACACAAAAGAATTGCTTTAAGAACTTCTCGAGGTGAAACTGACTTGAGAAAACTTCAGTGGGTTCACAGGTGAGATGAGATTTTAATACAATGCAGCCCAAAATGAATTTGATTGGAGCAATGCCACTGTGAGTTGGTGGTTAATCTTTGCTATGTGTGTGTTTTTCCCCAGTCAAAATCACCCCTCCAGTGCGGCAATAAGCTCTATAAGGGAAGGAAATTCAGGTACAGCATCTGCATCAGTATATTTTCTCCCAGTAGGCTAAAAGCAGCTTCAGAGGAACGGTTGATTTTGATCAGGAAAGCACATACAAAGGAAAAATTAGCCACTCCTCCGCCAGCATCAACTTGCTAATCAAATTTGGTGCACTCTGCAAGTGAGCATGCTGGGAGCTTCCTGCACTTCCTTTGCAGAATTACAATAGCATTTACAGTATGGGTGATCGAACTTCTTTGCTTTACAGGCAAATCAAGCTGCTAAAGACGAGTAAAGTGGTTTTATTACAACTGAAAACAGTACAGTGGCTGTGACTTTTGACGCGCCTGACCTGAATCTTTTGACTTTTATTGTCTCTTTCTCTCCAATGCAAACAATGAATTCTAATACTTGTTTGATTATGATGATATGATGATTAATTGTTTAATGCCTTTAAATGCAAAATACCGGGGCACAAAGGGGAAAGCCCAGAGGCTCAGAAAACAGGTTTGGACCTGCTGTAGCTTATTCATCAGGAAGAGCATGTGGGCTCTTGCAAGTTAAGCAACCGGCAGATCTTTTCACTGCTTTTATTTGTTTGCATAGCATAAATGTTTTATAATCTTGCCTTTTTAATTATATGCAGTGTTGAGAGGAGAGTCCAGGTGCACCAGGGCTCTTGCATTATGCAACAAGGGGGGAAAAAACCCTGCACATAGAAAATGAATACCATACACCAGCACAAGCCAATTCTCTGGGCGAAAGATTCAAAAATCATTTATCCAATGAAAATAGGTATCCTTCTATATTGCATAAGTGAGGAACCCGTGAAAAACTAGGGAAGAGCAAATATGCTCTGTTCCCTTTTTACTGTATTTGTTCCTATTTAGCCAATTGTTTTCAGTATTCTGCTTTTCAGTGTTGGTTATGTAGATTTGTTTGTAATGCGTACACATGTGGAACACTGCTCTTATGCTATTTGTATATTTATATTTACTTCATTTATATGTATAATATGCATATGATGTATCATGTTGATTTTCTGATGATCAAGTAACATTGGGAAGAAATATATACCTTTGAAAGGGAAACATTCAGTGTGAGGGAATGGAAAATGGTGTGAAAGTAAAGAATCATTTGCAAAGGAGAGAAGCAAAAATGAAATAGGATATGCATGTTAAAACAGGGGATTGAGAAATCTGAAATCATCCCTGTGAAAAAGAGAAGAAGGCCGGTAAGGGATCCCAAGTTCAGCACGTTAACTTTTAACATTCACGGTTAATGTTACAGGATCCTCTTGAGTGCTTTTAATGGCAATTTAACCTGACCTGGATAGCCCAGGCTAGCCTGATCTTGTCAGATCTCAGAAACTCAGCATGGTCAGCCCTGGTCAGTATTCAGATGGGAGACCACCAAGGAATATCGGGGTTGCTGTGCAGAGGCAGGCAATGGCAAACCACCTCTGAACATCTCTTGCCTTGAAAACCCCACGGGGTTGCTGTGTGTTGATGCCAAACACGCCCCCCCCCATCCAGCTCTCTACACAAGTCCCTAGAGTTGCGATCCAAAACAGAGTTATCCCCTTCTAAATCTGTGGGAGTCAGTGAGCTTAGAAGGGTGTAACTCTAACTGCAGTTTGCTTGTTTGTTTTATAGGATGAAGGTAAGGGCTGTCACCAGGAGATGTTTGCAGATGAAGCTGTTACCACTGGCCACTGCGGTGGCTTTAAAATAACAGCAGTCCTTCTCTTGAGAAGCTGTAATGTGAGATGCAGATTACTGCCATTCCCTCCTAAAAAGAACAGTGCACTTCAGACTTAGGGATTCCAGCTCCAGTTTGAGGGTGGAGTCCAAAGAGGGAAGGGAGCTCAGGGAGGATGTGATTCCAGAGAGTCTGTCCTCCCAAAGCTGCTGTTTACTTCAGGAGGCCTGATCTCTGTAGGCTGAGGATAAGTTGTAATTCTGGAAGAAGTCCAGGCCACACCTGGTGAACGGCCGCTCTAGGCTCCACCCTGGCCCATCAGTGTCTGCCAAATCCTGCTTCTTGTCTGCCTCCCTGCTAGGGCTACCAGCTCTGTGCTGGGAAATGCCTGGAGATTTGGGGGTGGAGCCTGGGGAGGGGAGGGGCCTCAGCAGGGTATGATGTTGTAGTTTTCACCCCCCAAAGCAGCCATTTTCTCCAGGGGAACTGATCTTAGTTGTCCTGGAGAACAAATGTAATAGGAGAACAAATGTTGGAGCAGTGGTTTCGAAGAGGAAGATTAGCCAGTCCACATATGACTGGGACACAGGGCACAAAGCACCCACAGAAGAGGGCTTTCTCTTCTAATGGCGGATGCCACACACTGCACACAGAAGGGGCCCAAATCTAGGGCCGTTTGGATAATTGAAATACTGGCTGGTAGACTGTTCTTTGCTAGGTGCCCTTCCTCTGTCATTTGCAGAATCATCTTTTTTTTGCTTTGACTCATGACTCTAGAAAATGGGAGGGATGCTGGATCAGGGCTAGTTTTCTGGATATGCAATCCAAGGAAATGCTTGGGTCAGAATCACGTGGAGGGTGCCAATTTTCCAGAGGGCCCAGCTCCCGTTCCCTGCCACCAGTGGCACAGCAAGTGAAGAGCATTCCCTCCTGGGCCCATACCATGGGCAGCTGCTGCTGCAGGGCCTTGGCTTGGACAAAGTTGGCTCATGCCTAGGAAGGGATGGGTGGACCTTGCTTGAGGTGAAAAAGACCACAGACTGCCCCTGAGCAATGTATAACAGGAGGGTCCATATGTTTATTCATATGTCCTTCCATTTATATGTTGTTAAGTATGAGACTCAACAAAGGATTCAGCTTCAAGTGATTTCAGCTTTATTAAACAGCAACTGTAAGTCAGGAACACACAACAACAAGGGGAGCACAGCTCCTTCTTTTAAACTCTCCCGGGCTGTCAAAGCCACACCCATTACAAGTTAAAGACCAATCAGAATACAGGGATAAAGGCCAATCAGGACCGTTCCCTCTTTGCAACAATATCACTCAGTGATTGGGTAATTACACAGGTTTTGCAGAAACCGACCAATAGCAATGCAACATCTGAAGAGCCACATTCAGACTCAAGCTTAACATGTGAATAGATAGGAGCGATTCACATTCAGTACATAACATATGTAAAGCAGGGTGTGTGTGCAGGTTTGTTTATACAAAGTGGGGCATGCGGGTGAGAGGAGTTAAACCCTGTCTCTCCTCAGGGTGTAAGGAGACACGTCTCTGCTCCGTTAGACTTGGAGCGGCACACTCTTCTGGAGCCCTGGTAACCTCTCTCACAGGAGAGACAGGGGGAACACAAACAGGGATCACAGGCTCTGGAGTTGGGGTCTGCCCAGACTCTGAGTCCTGTTCTGCAGCACTCACCTCCTCACTATACTCTTTTGGTTGATGGACCAATTTCTTGGTCTGGTTCAGGTACAGAAGGAAGCCAAGCTGTAAGAAAGGGGTTGTCAACTCTGGGCTGGGAAATTCCTGGAAATTTGAGGGCAGAGCCAGGGAAGGATGGAGTTTGGGGATGAGGGGGGGGTTGCCATACAGGCTCAAGCTGCCATTTTCTCCAGAGGTGCCCATTTTCATACTAGGATTGCCAGCCTCCAGGTGGGGCCTGGGGATCTCCCACTTTTACAACTGATCTCCAGCTGACAGAGATCAGCTCCCCTGGAGAAAATGGCTGCTTTGAAAGGTAGACTCTATGGCACTCTAACATACTGGTGCCCCTCCCTCCCCAAACCCCACCCTCTCCCAGATCCACCCCTAAATCTCCAGGTATTTTCCAACCCAGACCTAGCATCCCTATTTCATACCCTGGAAATCAGTTGTAAGTCTAAGAGATCTCCAGGCCCCACCTGGGGGTTGCCAGATATACTGTATAATATACCTGGAGCCCCCAGGGATTGTAGTAACATACAAGCTTCCCATCATAATGATGGACATTTTGCTAGTTTAAATAATAAGCCTCAAGGGAAGATTTGTATCAAGCATATTTATGAGCTCTCCAAAGCTATGAATTGCAATCATGCAAAAATTAAGAGAAGATTATAATTACATCAGGGTGGGTGGAAAGAGGGGAAACCCCTGACCCAGTCATAAATGAACTCAAAAGCAAGAATCTGTTTGATCTCCTCCAACATGGAGCGTGGCAGGCTTGAAGTGCTGTATCTGTCAACAGAAAGTCTTTTGGCAGTAGGCTACAGATGTGAAGGCTGATCCAAATGGCCACCCTGTTTTAATCATATCTGCTACCAAGTAGTTCGCTTTCACTCTGGTTATTTTTATCAGACCTGCCAGAAAGGGTTTCTCTCCTTCACTGAGCCTCCTCCATAACAGAGCCAGAGACTGAAACTGAGAACAGCAAAGTAAGTTTTGCAAGCAGCCAACTGCAACTCAGACTTGCAAGCAAAACTGAACAAACAGAACAACACAGGAAGAAAATCGATATAATGAAAATGCACTGATTCAGAGTCAGATGGGGCATAATTGGGTAGAAGTGGGCAACGGTGTGCTGTTAGTGACCCCTGCAAATTTAGAGAGACTGCTGGGGTGCCATTCTCAGCAATAGCAATAAAGGGACCAGTGGACGAAGTCGCAGCTAGAATTGCAACAGCTACTTAAGAGCTCAGACATTCAGCATCCTAATTTAGCCCTTTTGCTGCTGGCATTTCTCCTCTCCCAGAACAACAGCAACAAACCGTGAAGTGCAGCTGATCCCAATATTATAAGAAATGTAAGACATCATCATATATCAAATACAATGTACATATCAAAAATACAAAACTTGTACTATGATTTCTTTTTTGCTCTTTTATACTATGTATTATTTACAGGATTTCTCAAAGTGTTCATACTTTCAAAAAAATGTGCATGCCGTAGAAGTCAGCTGCCTTCCCACGCAATTTATGAAACTTTCAAAAAACAAATAACGAAATTTGCCTGAGGAAAATGATGCTACAAGTCAAGGACCAGTTCTAGAAGATAAACAATCCCTATACTTCCTACAACTAATAACAGCTGAGTGATGCCATTCAGCTCTCCCCTCCTCCATTTTTGCTGCTCCATTCCCAACTTCCTCCTGCAAGGCACAGGAGGGAGAAATACCCTGAGGAAGGGGTGGCAGTAGGCTGAAGAGACACTTCCAAACTTCTCCTCTTCTGAAGTTCTCCATGGTTTGTGGAATTCTGAATTACCTGGTCTTTTTTCCAGAGAGGAACTGATGCATATTCCAGTGCTATTTTTTATTTCCACAAATTGTAGACAGCACTGTGTACCTGCGCCTTGTAGTTTTTTGTCCCAAAGACTGGTTAAGACATGGAATTCACTGCCACAGGAGGTGATGGCAGCTACAAGCATGGACAGCTGCAAGAGGGGATTAGATAAGCACAGGGCTTTTTTTGTAGAAAAAACCCAGCAGGAACTCATTAGCATAACAGGCCACACCCAACAGCAGAAACTCATTAGCATAACAAGCCACACCCCTGGCAGCACAGCTCATTAGCATATCAGGCCACACACACCCATGTTACCAGGAGTGAGGTCATCCAGCCACACCCACCTTTTGCATCTTATTCTGTTTATCTTGTTTGTTGTCAAAACCCAGGACTTTTTTGGAGCAGGAACTCCTTTGCATGTTGGGCCACGCACCCCTCATGTAGCCAATCCTAATGAGTTTCTGCTGTTGAACGTGGCCTGTTATGCTAATGAGTTCCTGCTGGGCGTGGCCAACTCAGGAGCCAGCCGGAACGCCTGGGCGTTCCTGCCCAAAAATTCCTGGGCGTTCCTGCCCAAAAATAGCCCTGGATAAGCATATGGGGCAGAAGTCCATCAGTGGCTATTAGCCACAAGGTATAGATAGGAACTCTCAAGCTGGGGCAAGTGATGCACTATATTCTTGGTGCTTGGGGGGGCAACAGTGGGAGGGCTTCTAGTGTCCTGGCCCCACTGCTGGACTTCCTGATGGCACCTGGTATTTTTGGCCACTGTGTTGGACTAGATGGGCCATTGGCCTGATCCAACATTGGCTTCTCTTATGTTCTTATGTTCATCAGTTCATATGCATGTTTCTCCCTTCTATATGTGCTCCTGCACATTGGAAAGGTGCTATAAATATGCCTTTTTCATTTCATTTCGACTCATTACTATTGTTGGTGTTCCCAATTCGTGCAATGCACTGACACCTTTTTGATGCAAAAGCAGGCTTCAATTTTGACAATGATATTCAACGTTGACAGTAATGTTTCTATTGAATTCCATTAATATGTTGGCGGGGGGGAGAGATCACTGCAGTATCTTCCCAAGCATGTCTGAAACTAGGATTTCTGGGCTGAAACAGTATAGACTGGAAGACAGTCCCTTAATTGTACCTTTCTTACAAGAAGCTAATGTGTGAGTTATTCCCGCTTTATCCCTGCAGTGTAGACCTGTGAACTAGGTTAAACTGAGAGACTAGCCTTTTTCAGTCATTACAGTGTTGGCTCTCCTGTCTCATGTACTGGAAGAGCATGCTAATTATCACCTTGATACACACAGTTGCCATGTTGTGTGAACAGGATATTTTCTAGTTTTAGTTCACACCAACAGGAACTGGGTGTTTTTTTAAAATAGCTTCTGATACATATGCTGCCTTATTCTCACAAAATGGTGACCATGCATATTCAGAGGGCTGAGCGTAGCATGCCGTTGAAGTAGGTGAGGTAGGAGTTCCAAAACTGTAACAACTGAAAAGGACTCATCTCTCAGATTAATCCAGCTGCCAGGGTTGTTAACAAGGATAAAATGAGAGAGCCCTATGTATGCGGCCTTGAGCTCCTTCAAGGAAGGCTGCAGTCAATAATTGTCAGGGGACTAGCCCATGTAGCCATATCTAACAATTATCAAACCATTAATGATCAGAAGAATGAATGTGGGGGGAGGGAGGAAGCAGCACACAAAGAATTGTCTCATTTAATACTCCCTGCTTCCCTGAGTGCTGGTGAGAAGATCCAGGGGCACTGTTCTGGGGTTTAATATCCTGTGGATAAGAGAGCACTGAAGACTTAATGGTGTTACAAGTACTTGTTTACAATAACTGCAAACAGACATACAGAAAGTACTGGAAGAATGGAAACACTCCTTCAGTAGGCAGCAGATCACAAGTATGTAGCTTGAACAGTCCTAGGATTGCCAATCCCCAAGTGGGGCCTGGGGATCTCCCGCTTTTACAGTTTATCCCCAGCCGGCAGAGATCAGCTCCCCTAGAGAAAATGGCTGCTTTGAAGGGTCAACTCTATGGCATTGTACCATGCTGAGGCCCCTCCCCTCCCCAAACCTCACCCTCTCGTGGCTCCACCCCCAAAGTCTCCAGGTATTTTCTAATTCAGACCTGGCAACCCTAAACAGTCCCCTTCCCCAAACTGTACACCCCATTCGAACTAACTCCAGCTACAAATTAATTGCCACTAATGGTGGTTTTCACATATTCAACTTACCTTGTACATTAAATGGGTTGGGTTCTGCAGATGATTTCCATGAATGGAAGGGAGGCAGATTTGCACCTTTTGTTGTTGGCCTCCAACTTCACCCTCATGCTATTTAGGAGACTCCCTCTCAGGACTAACATTTCAAAGGGCATTTTGGGCTGCAGTGTGACAGGGGAGGCAAGGGAGGTTCACTCTGCTGACAGACATTTTCCATGGGATCCAGGCTGCAGTGTGGAGGGAGAGGAGTCGCTTCCATGGGTTGACCACTTCTGTGCACAGAGCCTACATTCCCACAAGTTGTTCACATGTAGTTGGTCTCCATATGATTAGCCATTTTTATACAGTGTCCCATATTACACACACAGAGCCTACACAATCACTAACATAAATCACTGTCATTAAGAAATAGAAACATTTTTCCAGGGCTCTGAGTGAGCACTCATTATTTATTATTTTACTTATTTAGAGAAGCTATATGCCACCCCTGCAGAGACTTGCTCAAGGAGGCTCCTTCACCAAGATCAAGTCAAAATCTCTATACCATTTTAATTGTTTGTAGACATATGTTCTCTTTTCTGTACACGTGAGAAAGATAACATGTACATCAAACTGAAGGCCTGTCTGAATCACAGATCTCTTTTCCTTACTTAGGCTTGGGCCAGGATTTGTCAGGAAAGTTGCTTTGTCATCTCCTCTAAATGGGCTTGACAATAACTGTCAACACCTTAACAACACTTGCAACACCTGCACTGCGGTTAAAGTTGCACTAGTTCCAAAACATAACCAGGTGCCCTATGACCTGCTGGGACACATCCCGTTTTCTGAGGGAACTGGTTTTTGTTTTCCCCCAAAGTGTTAAGAGGAGAATGGAGCTCCCGGCCTCCCGCCAACGGCGATGGAGGCCGGGGGCTATTTTGCCGCCGCGGAGGAGGAAGAGGCAGCGGCAGCGTCAGGGCGCAATGCGCTATGACGAGGGCGGGGCGGAGCCAGCCCAATATAGCCGTGGCTCCGCTCCCGCCTAAAGCAGTTGCAGCCTCGTGCTCAGTCGGAGGCTGTGTTGCCTGCAGACCTTCGGTTCTGCAGGACGGGCCTGGCGTCTGGGAGCTGCTTTCAGTGCGGAGATTGTCTGGTCGGCGGAGGACGGGACGCGCTGCGAGGCTTGCTGGACGGCGATATTGTTTCTGGCGGCGTCTTTTGAGGCAGCTCGGCGAGGGACGTTTGCTGGTTTGGTGTTGTTGGGCGGGGGGGGTGTCTCCTCTCTCCCTTGCCCTGGCTATTACCTGTTTCATTGGGGAAGGGCTGTGGCTCAGGGAAGAGAACCTGCCTTGATTTCGAAGGCTCCAAGTTCAATCCCCTTCATTGCCGGATCGGTAGCAGGCGCGGCGTCCGGGAGAGCTGCTGCCAGTTATCGCAGACAATACATTTTGGCGGGACAGCTGCTTGCGGGGGAGCCCAGCCATGGCGGTTGCCTGCTAGGTGTTTTTCTTTGTTGGGGGGTGAGTTTTGCCCTCCGCCTGAGCTTGGGTCTCCTGGTAGAGGGGCCATTGTCTCCTGCTTGGGAACCTAACATTTCTTTCCCCCTTGTTGCTGGGGTAAGTTTGACTGGCAGTTGTTCAAACTGCAATTTCTGGTTGTTGCCAGGAGGTGGCAGTTAGGCAGCAACCATCTTAGGAAGGGTTTTTGCTGATAGGCAGTTGAGGAGCGGCCATTTTGTGGAGTGCATTCATAGGAGTCACTTGAATTGTTTGTGGTTTGGGGTTGTTCTTGTTACAGCTCCCCCCCTTTTTTTTCCATATTTCCCTTAAAATATTTCTAAGTCTATTCAGGAAGCATGGCTCCTAAGAAAGGTCAGAGCAAGCCTAAGGGTAAGCAGCCTGCACCTAAAGCTCCTCCTGCTAACCCTGCACCACCAACATCTGATGAGGAGGATTCTGATCCTATTAATGCCGCTATACTTGCCAGGCTTGAGGCTTTGGAGCAACAGAGGACTAGGCCTCAGCAGGAGGAGCCCGCTCAGTTGGCTGCTAAAAGGGTGAAAAATCTAATCTTTCTTCCTTTCAAGCGCAGATATTATCTCGCCTGGCACTGCTGGAGGATGGTCAATCATCCACTTCAGGGATAGATGCCACGAAGGGCGGATCTGCACAGGAGAGTGAAGGGAACCAACAGTTGGAGCTGTATAAGGGTACAGCACGTCCTTCACGGCAGGAGGGTAAGACTAGTGCTGCTAATCACGGGGACACATTGTGGCCATGGGGCTCGAGCACTCAGGATGCATCAGGGGCTTCTTCCTCGGGCAAGGGTTCATCACCTAGGGCTGGGGCTTCTGCGTTGCCCAGTGGTTGGCACTTTGTGCCACCGGCTGGTGATGGTGGAGCCATGCAGTATTCTGGGCAAGGTGGGTGGTATTCACCTAATCCAGTTGGTTATTCCTATGAGCAAGCTCCAGCTAAGGTTTTGCCAGAGGGTGATATCGCTTTACCATTAGGCGACCACCTTTCCTTGGCTACCAGGGAGAAAATTCTTAAAGGGAGTTATGTGGACGTTTTCACTCTTTTATTCAGAGAACTGGACAAGAAAGACAGGGAGGACTTAGATGAGAGGGACAAAGAACGCATTAAGCGGCGTAAGGTGGACAGGACCTGGGGCAATTGGTTCCCGGGTTTCCTCATTTATTCAGGTGTGATAGTGCGCCACCAGCCTTGGAGGGCATCTGCACTTTTACAATACATGGACATCATTTATAAAGCCTTCACGGGTTTTACGGGGCATGCATGGTTGGAATACGATGAAGGTTTCCGCACAAGGGCGGCGATGAATCAGGCCTTGCGTTGGGACCTTATTCATCCCCATCTGTGGCTGCAGGTTGTGTCCACACCTAAATCATCACATGCTGAGCATTCCGACAGTGGTCATGTAATACAGCGACTGCAAAGTCAGTACCCTTCCCGAGTACAGGTGGGAAATGTGATGCAGAGACGTCCTCTGTGTTGGGAATTTACTTCCCACGGAGCATGTGGCAGAAAGACTTGCTCCTTTCGGCATGAGTGCCCCCTGTGTGCAGGGCCTCACTCACTTGCAAATTGTCCCAAGCCAAAAGGGCGTTTTGGTCCACGGGGAGGTAAGCGCCCCGGTGGGGGTGGAAGTCAGGCAGCCTTTAATGACAAAGGGCCCCAGCCCAATTAAGGTGGAGGTATTGGAAAAAATTTTGACAAATTATCCAAATAAGAAGGATAGCAGGTATTTACTTGATGGGTTTTTGTTGGGGTTTAGGATTCCTTATCAGGGTGAGCGTGCCCCATTTTGGGCTCCCAATTTGAAGTCAGTCAAAGGGATGGAGGATATTGTGCGGACAAAAATTGGAAAAGAATGTAAGGAAGGGAGAGTGTTGGGGCCTTTTCTTTCCCCCCAGTGCCTAATTTGCGGGTGTCTCCTTTGGGCGTTGTACCAAAGAAGGCGCCTGGTGAGTATCGTCTCATTCATCATTTATCGTACCCTCGGGGCGGATCTGTGAATGACGCTATACCCGATGAGCTTTGTTCAGTTAGATATGCGTCCTTTGACCAGGCCATGAGGGTGGTTCGTGGTTGCGGCCAGGGCGCCCTCTTAGCTAAATGTGACATTAAGTCGGCTTTTCGGCTTTTGCCGGTCCACCCGGCTGATTTTGATTTATTAGGTTTTGCCTTTGAGGGATATTTCTATATGGACAGGGCCCTTCCTATGGGTTGTTCCGTGTCCTGTGCAGCGTTTGAGAGGTTTAGTTCCTTTTTGGAATGGGCCTTGCGGTTCAGGACAGGATTGGGCTCTACAGCTCATTATTTAGATGATTTTTTGTTTGTAGGGCAGGTAGGGACTGGGCAGTGTGAATTTTTACTGTCCAGCTTCATTGAGATGACGGCTGAATTAGGGGTTCCCCTGGCGGAAGAAAAGACCGAAGGTCCATCGCCTATTTTGACCTTTTTAGGTATTGAGGTAGACACTGTTCATCAGTGTTCTAGGCTCCCTTTGGACAAGTTGGAGGGTCTTCAGGTTCTTGTGGAAAAATTTAGGGCACTTAAGAAAATATCTCTGCGGGAGTTACAACAGCTAGTGGGCCATCTCAACTTTGCATGCAAAGTTGTGGCTCCTGGCAGGGCTTTTGTCAGACGACTCTGTGATGCTATGCGGGGCCTTCGCCTCCCGCATCACAGGACCAGGGTGACTAATGGGATGCGGCAGGATCTTTCGATTTGGAAGGAGTTTCTAAGTTCTTTTAATGGGGTGTCATTCTGGAGAGAGGAGTTACTTTTAGAAGCCGAGTTGCAGGTGACATCAGATGCAGCTGGCTCATCGGGTTTCGGGGTGTACTTTAGACGACATTGGTGTGCCGAAGATTGGCCACAGGATTGGTTCCAGGCGGGCTGGGTCAAGGACCTAACCTTTCTGGAGTTTTTCCCGATTGTTGTAGCGGTCGGGATTTGGACGGCGGATTTTGCTGGCCGTTCCGTCCACTTCTGGTGTGACAATCAGGCAACGGTGCATGTAATAAACTCTTTGTCATCTAAGTCAGCTAGGGTCATGAAGTTAGTTAGGGCATTCACATTGTTATGTTTACGGAATAATATATTGTTTCGTGCACGGCATGTCCCGGGCGTAAGTAATGGGGTCGCTGACGCTCTCTCCGGAAACAGATGGGGAGATTCCGTCAGCTGGCCCCGGAAGCGGACGTGCGCCCGGTAAGGATGCCTCCCAGTTTTTGGCAGATTGGAGGTTTGAAGCTGAATGGGCGATAGGATTGGCCTTGGCCCCTTCAACACGGAAAGCATACATGAGGGCGGTGCATCAATTTGTTAGCTTCAGGAATGAGGTTGGATTACGCAACATGTGGCCCATCCCGGTCCCTCAATTGATGCAGTTCTGCGTCTACTTGAAGGGCAGGGGCTTATCAGTTCGCTCTATAAGGGGCAGGCTGTCCTCCCTGGCCTACGCAGGTAAGGCTGCAGGGTATGAAGATAGGACAAGTGACTTCCGGATCAAAAAGATGTTGGAAGGCTGGTCCCGGGAAGCGGGACAGGCTCAGGATTCCAGGGAACCACTTACTCCTTCAGTTCTAATGGGTATTAGAGCGCTGTGGCCTAGCCTTTGTGCTGATGACTACGAGGCTGCTCTATTTCATTCAGCTTCATTGATAGCATTCTTTGGGGCGCTGCGTATAAGTGAGCTTGTCCCAGCTTCAAAGCGCGATACATCTGATCGGGCTCTTAAATTCAGTGACATCAGGATTCAAGATGACTGTGTGATTATTCACATTAGGCAGTCAAAGACTGATCAGTTAGGCAAAGGCTCAAGGATAGAATTGGGAAGCTGTTCTGAGGCTGAACTATGCCCAGTAGCAGGTTTGCGCCATTACCTGGGTTTTCGGGGAGCAGGCAGTGGGGTATTATTTCTGCACAGAGATGGTTCACCTCTTACGAAGTTCCAGTTTTGGGCATTGACGCAGAAGGCACTTCATGCACTTGGCTTGAGTGGTTTTCGCTTCGGGACCCACTCTTTTCGAATTGGAGCTGCTTCTACGGCAGCTGCCATGGGTTACTCGCGGGAGGCAATACAGGGTATAGGGCGTTGGAGATCCCGCAGTTTTAAAAGTTATGTTCGTCAATGTAAGTTCTGAATGGAATACATTACTAAAATAGTTCTTTTTCAGGTGCTGTGGGCCGGCAGGTGCGGAGGAGAGTGGTAATATGCGGCCACAGTATGGTCTTTTGGGCCGCTCATCAGGCCAGGAGGACAACGTTTGGTTCCCAGTTGGGCCTGAGTGAGTCGGCAGTTATTGAATGGTGGGGAAGGAGGGGCATGCATTGGCCCAGTTTACTCCCACTGATGTTTGAGGAACGGCATGGGCCGCCTCCTGATGTTTTACTTGTGCACTTAGGTGGCAATGATCTTGGCCTGATGAAAGGCAAGGCCCTGGTGATTCAGGCCACGGAAGACCTGGCAAGGATTCAAATGCGATGGCCCGGGGTGCTGATAATTTGGTCAGCAATTTTGCCGCGGCAGGTTTGGCGCAACTTGGGGATCCCAGATGCATTGACCGGGCTCGTCGCAAGGTCAACCGTCAGATGCTGAAAGCCATGGAGGGTGGCCTGGGTCAATTTTTACCACACCCTGAAATTACGGTAAGGGATGCTGGCCTTTACAGGGTGGACGGTATTCACATGTCAGACAAGGGCAACAAATTGTTTTTGGAGGACATTCGGCAAGGGATTAGGGCTGCACTAGGTTGTTAGGTGGCCGCGTCGGCCAAAGCAGAGGCTTGACCTCGCCAGTGGCAGAATAGTGCAGGGATAGGCAAGCAGAGAATTGGTGAGCACCTTAAGCCATTCCTTGTTTTAGGAACATGGGGGTCATCAGGAACGGTCTGCAGGTTATTAAGGCCTCGGGCAGTGAATGATTATCCCCTCTGGGAACCTCTTAGGTAAGCTCCTCTCTGCAAGCTGTATGGTTTCAGGGGTAGGTGCTCCTGGGAGGCCACCAGTGGCTGGCTGCCGGTCGCAAGCCAGATTAATGGCTCAAGATCGGGGTTGGTGGCTCGCCCACATACTGGGCAAGGAGGTTGGTCGCTTTGACACCGGCCTTGCCTGCTCTGCTCTTGAACAAATGTTCCCTTGCCGTGTTTGGTTAGTTAAATGTTATAAAGTTAATAAAGTGGCCCTTGTCTGATCCAAAACTGTTGTCTGTCTCGTTATTCCGATTGGGGGGGCAATGGAGCTCCCGGCCTCCCGCCAACGGCGATGGAGGCCGGGGGCTATTTTGCCGCCGCGGAGGAGGAAGAGGCAGCGTCAGCGTCAGGGCGCAATGCGCTATGACGAGGGCGGGGCGGAGCCAGCCCAATATAGCCGTGGCTCCGCTCCCGCCTAAAGCAGTTGCAGCCTCGTGCTCAGCCCGCCCGCCCTCCCTGTTGCTAGTGTAGGCTTACGCTGGTTGCCTACGGGGGCCAGGTAGGAATTTTTCGCCTTCATCCAAGTTTGGCATTGTGGGTGTTGGTGTTTTTGCCTACCTTACACTGGTGAGCAGTGGAAAGATGGGTTCAGGGTGCGGCTGTTAAATAGGTGGTCACTTTGGCAGAATAGTGCAGGGATAGGCAAGCAGAGAATTGGTGAGCACCTTAAGCCATTCCTTGTTTTAGGAACATGGGGGTCATCAGGAACGGTCTGCAGGTTATTAAGGCCTCGGGCAGTGAATGATTATCCCCTCTGGGAACCTCTTAGGTAAGCTCCTCTCTGCAAGCTGTATGGTTTCAGGGGTAGGTGCTCCTGGGAGGCCACCAGTGGCTGGCTGCCGGTCGCAAGCCAGATTAATGGCTCAAGATCGGGGTTGGTGGCTCGCCCACATACTGGGCAAGGAGGTTGGTCGCTTTGACACCGGCCTTGCCTGCTCTGCTCTTGAACAAATGTTCCCTTGCCGTGTTTGGTTAGTTAAATGTTATAAAGTTAATAAAGTGGCCCTTGTCTGATCCAAAACTGTTGTCTGTCTCGTTATTCCGATTGGGGGGCAAAACAACAGCAGACCAAGGTATTATCAAACTGGTCTTTAAAAAAAAGAGGCTTGAATGCCTTGTGTGACCTTTGAACTTCCCCCCTTATGTAATATGACCTCATTGTCTAAAGGGGTAAAAGGCATGGATTACTATGGAAACGTTTGTTTTTCTGCATAAATAATACAAGACTCAGTGGTGATGCTTTTGAGTCCAGATCACTGACCCCAACATACATGTAAGTATTTGGTTTCAGTCCTCTTTCCCCCCAGTCCCAGTTTGAGAAGCCACAAAATACCACAAAACATTTTATAACTCATGAAGTTGGACCAAGTTTATAAAGTTACATAAGTTGAACCCATTCATTGTAAATCCTTCAGGCTTTTTACTGTGCTCACATGGCTCACAGTAAAGACCAGCTTGCATTTCCAAATAGCCATATATTTTTTTTTAATTCCACTTTATCCAGGCAGCCACCCTGATTATCCTGCCTGCTGCTTGCTGTCAAATGTTACCCTGTACATGGAAAGTACGTCTATAGCCCGGATGGTGAGTGTACAGCCTCAGCTGCAGCACACTAATATGCACAACCTAAGAATTTTTTAAAAGCAAGCTTTATAATTTGTGATGTGATTGCTTTCATTGCTTTCATTTCAGGTTAAAAAAAATCCAGTGCCTCCAAAAAAGTGGTAGTGCTGCATACTCCATCTGAGATGGTCTGTCACCCCCTGGTTCATGTCAGGATATATCCACAAGTCACAGTCAGAATAGGCGAACATCTGACAAAATGCTTTGCTGTGGCTTACCCTCCACAAATACACATGCCCTGCTGCCACATCCCTTCCCCATCTGTAAGCCATCTTCTTTAAGTACCTAAAATGTTTGCTTTTTACACCAAGTTGATTAACATATGTGAAGTTTCTCCTCTGCCATTGAGGGTGCATGAGTCCATGTTTATTAATGGCAAAGGCAGGAAAAATGTGCAGATCAGGAACAATTTGTGCATATGTATTCTCTTACCACCTTAAGTAAATTATAGAGGGTTTTTTACCACTTCCCTACACTCCGCCTCACTGTAGGTTTTTTAAAAGATGCATACTGACGGCCCTAGTGCAAAGAGAAGGCAAACAATGAGCAACCTGTGCTCAAAAGTTAGGTTACATTAATGACCTAACCATGACCCTGAGGGATAAAGTCTTCTCCTGTGATCAAAAAAAGTTCTGTCCTCTGACTGTGCAGGAGTAATAGCTACTGCAAGCTGCAATACACATGTTACAAATATCGATTATTTATCAAGCCATTACCTGCCCAAGACCTTACAATATAAAACAACTAGTATAGGAAAGCCTGCAGAAACAGCTACTGCACAGTATGGTATAAATATGGTATCCACTTTGAACAAGACATTGAGGCAATCTAGTGAGGGGCTCAATATATGGGTAAGCGAGGAATTCAATCATGGTAAAGTCAAACAGTGATCACATTTTTTGTGAAACTTGTGTCATCCATGTATGCTACCCATCTGACACGCTCTGCCAGTTTCCTCCTGCCTTGGGGTACATTTGTCAGTCAGGCATCATCCTTATTCTAAAACAAGAGTTTATTTTAAAGCAAGGGTCTCTCTTTAGTTCCTATGACTGTGAACAGAGAAGGGTGCTTAAAGCGGATAAGGAGTAACTTGAATAGTCCAGTTTAGTCTGAGCTCATTAGAACTTGGAAGCTAAGCACTTGGATGGGAGACCACCAAAGACCAGGGTTGCCAGGGGGGAAGACAATGGCAACCCCCATCTGTTCATCACTTGCCTGAGATGGCCTGTGGATGGGAACGTCATGAGTTAGTTGTGGATTGACAGCACATTCTTCTTCACCTGGTAGCTTTTTGACACTAACTTTTCATAGAATCTAAGATACAAAGTGCCATTTGGTTATAGCCATTCTTTATGGGAAAACCACTAGTTACACATGAATTTATTTGATGACAGCCCTCCACCCCATATGGCATCCCTACCTAGCAAGGAAAGCTAATGACAACCCTGATGGTACAGGTTGCTTGGAGAACAGAAAATGCCTGCTCTGAAAGAATTGTTAATATGAGATGGGAACAAGACTATGGACACCAATTTATCAATAAAAAGTTATGGTTGGAGACAACATCATGCAGCTGCTTTGCTGAAGCTGAATCTGGTCATTGCCTGGACAGAAGATCTGGGAATCCTGGAAAAGCTGTCTTGAATTCCATGTCCAGAAGACATCTGTGCCCTACTGGAGTTACTACCTTTCTGCAGGACTTGCAAGGCAGAGATATTCCGCCAGGCCTTTGGTTGGGGACAGTGATGGGGGGAAATATTACATCTGGCACTCTCATATATTTCCCCATCTCTTGTAACCCCTCCCCCCAAGTAGGACGGGGAGCTGAAATATTTTTATTCCACCATCTTGTATATGTACTTTGTTTTTCTTATCTACTGTTCTTTGTTTAGGTGGTTTTAATCTTGTTTTTAATTTAGATTTTTTTTGTATACTACTCTGTTGTAAGCTGCCCTGAGCCCTACGTGTAGGGAAGGGCGGCCTAGTAAATCTAATTTAATAAATAAATAAATAAATAAATAAATAAATAAATAAAATGATAGAAGAAAACTGGGGTTTAAATGCCATTCATAAATTATAATCAATTTTTATTTATTACAATCAAAGATCAGGCAAGATTGACAATGTCATCAGTATATCTATATGCAATAAAATTTCAGAGCCGCATAACAGGCTGATTTCAATAGTATAGACACAATTAAAAAAAAAGAATTAATCAGCTGTTCTCTTGTTGAACATGCCGAGATGCAAAATTTGTCCACCTTTAGGGTGGTTTGGTTAGAACAATCTGAAAGGAGGAGGGAAATATAGAATTCATCAGGTCTGCCAGGAAAATTTCATAAGACTGGAGTTATGTACAGCTACTGAATATCCCTTTAGAAAGGACAATACAATAACACATGGCCAACTGTTTCAACTATGTCAATTTGTTAGAGGCAAACATGTTGAGAGTGAGGGATATATGTATGTCTCCCCTCCAAAAGAGCTGATGGTAAAGCATTAAAGTGGGAGAAGGTGAAGGCTTTTTGGCATAGAATTATATGATGTAAAATGTGCATTATGTGTTCATGTGAACAGTATGAGAGTAGACTCTTTTCATTATATTCCCAGAGTACCTAGGGTGGCCACTGCTTATTTACTTCATTTGTCATCAGCCTTTCTCATTCAGGTTCAAGGCTGAGTAGAGAGTTATAAAAACAATGCAGTAAAGGCCAGTATAATGCATATAATGAACAGTGCAATAAGACTGGGTCACACAATTAAAGAACAATGAAATAAAAACAGTGCAATACATCCCATTAACTGGGTTTCACAATTAAAAAGCAATGATCCGATAAACTGGATTTCTCAAATTAGAGAGCAGAAAAATAAAGGCATTATAATATATCTGATAAACAACGCAATAGAAAGGGGAGGAAAAGAAAACTGCCTAACGTTTTCACAGGCAATTAAAATTAGAACCCTATTAGGTTTCTGGAAAGTGAACCTTCCTTCAGAATTCTGTTTTTCCACATCACTATGGTCACTTGCATTGTAAGAAACAGACCAAGGATATCCCTCTGAGGGGAAAGGCAGTGGCGTATAAGCCTGATACTAAAGCATGTGGGAAGTAAGACAGTGTGCCACAGTTGATAGAAAGCTGAATGAATGTCTCACATCATGTAAAGAGTTGGAATGGTGTTTTCTTTACTGGACTTGGTCCCCTATATTCAACTAATTGAGGGCTAATTTAGTCATCCCTTTACTTAAAGATATGGAATTGCTAAATGTGCGAGGCCAGGTGTCATGGCTATTATCGGATATAAATGATCATGTTACCCTCTCAGTGGCAAAATTTATAGGTGCAATAATCAGATATAAGAGAAATAATACTAAGGTCTTTTTTTAAAAAAATGGTTCTGATTTCTGCTTAAAGTGATAGCTGTATGAGCAGTACTAGATAGATGACAGACAGACAGACAGACAGACAGACAGACAGATAGATACTGGACTTGGTCCAAGACTAAATTCAGGACAAACTGGGTCTGGGGCAGAGTGATTATGCACCTTTTCCCTACCCAAGTATTCTCTTGTATGAAGGTGTCATGTGCAAATGGGCCCTAAGATTGCTCACCAAATCGTCCAGCCATTCTTATTTGTGATGAATTAAGGGTAACAGAGCAGAAACACAATTGCGTTTGAAAAACAGAGATATTTCCTAAGCTAAGCAGCCAGGCATATCTTAGAAATAAATAGGCTGCCTAAAATCAAGGCACAGGTTGTATTTCAGCAATAAGAGTCCTGACCGGGCCAGTTATGTCTTGTTGGAAATTACTTTCCTCCTCTCTTTGTCTTTCTTGACCAATCTAATGCTTTCAACAGCAAGCATTCTCAGGCTCAAGGAAAGTCATACTGCAGATCAAGATTCTAATCTAATCTATATGAGACTTTTGCCATTGGCAGAATCTGTTTTTGATATCCTAGCTATCTAGAAATTAAAAATGGCCTTGAGATTTCAATGACAGCATCTCTCAGCAAATAGCCAATGTATCACACCAGGCTATTTCACACTCTCTTCAAAAACAGCACACCCATGTGATAAATGCCTTGGCAACTGGAGTTAATTAAGGAGCATTACAGTACAATCCTAAACAGAGTTACACCCTTCTGTGTCCATTGACTTCAATGGACTTAGAAGGGTGTAACTTTTCTCTTCTTAGCTCTGCACTTCTAAGGCCAAACTAGAAATTACATTTTTTTTAAAGAGTCAGGTCTGGGTTCTCCAAACTCAGATCTCTTTCTCCCTGCACCTGTAGGGACTGTCTGTTTAAACATAAAGGAGAGTCTGACTGAGCTGGGAAATGCAATGTAGGGAGAGAAGGATCCCTTGTCTTCCTCTGCATGCCATTTCCCCCAATGTGAGATGGCATTAAGGGGGAATTATTTTCCCTTTTTAGCTGTTCCACATGCATAAAATACTGCACATAGCACCTGGACATGTCTCTTAACATCTTTGTAATGACTCTGTAACTTCTAGTGTGGCCTTTACAAATATCACTTTTGGCCCTTAATTCCTCTCCTGTCTCCGATCCTATCAGTACACCATCTGGAAGGCTCAGCTATCTTCCCTGTTGACTGGTCCAAAAACTATGTGGTACTAGATCCATGTCCTAATTGGCCAAAAAGCCAAAGAAAAACTCCATACCTAAAGGGTTCCTTTAAAAACAAGACAACACCCATTAAGGACAGACAACACCCATTAAAGAAAAGGCTATTTGATACAAAGATGCAAGTACACTAGTTTTTAATCATTATTAATATACATGCTGAGAACTTAGTGGACGTGTTTAGCAGGGAAACATACATTTTGGGCAGCTGTGATTAGCAATAAACCAAGCCTCAGATAAGCCAAGCCTTCACTGTGTTTCCCAATTTGAGCACCGTGCCATAAAGCTTTGTGGCTGCACACTAGTGGGGTGTTTGTGTTCATTTCCTTCTGGCTTGAAGCCACGTTTATACCTAGAGATTAGATGAAATCAGTTTTTCCTCAGGGTCATGACTGGATTAGGTAATTAGATGATGCTCGGGAAAGTGGAAAACTGTGGGCTGTCTAACAAAGATGCACATACCAACTACTGGCACATCTAGGCAAACTGGCAGCCATTAATATTGATGTGTGTCAGACTCAAAAAAGCACCCAACAGTAAGGTTTTTTGAAAAAATTACATGGTGTTTGTTTCCATATGGCAATTTTAATTATTCAGCTGAGGCAGTGTTGAGACAGAACTGAAATGTCAGAATTATATTCAGATCTGCCCTTCCTTCCTTCCTTCCTTCCTTCCTTCCTTCCTTCCTTCCTTCCTTCCTTCCTTCCTTCCTTCCTTCCTTCCTTCCCAAAAAGACAAGGACTATAGTTAGTGGCTCTGTTTATTGTAAGCATTATCTTCTTCTTCTTCTTCCTGCATTTTTTTTTATTTTTAATCAGAAATTTCAAAAGTATTACAAAAGTTCAGAGACATTCTCAAGCAAAACCAAACCTTAATTTTTTTAAAAAAAATTAACTAATTAGGAGTTAACATTAAGACCAATTCCACAAAAGCAATTGTTGTGCCCTCGATCTCCCATTTCCCCACATTGTACTGCTCAATTTCCCACTATTTCCTGCGCGGCTGCATTTTTACCTGCATCTCCCCTGATTTCCCCCGCATCTTCTTGATTATAAAAAATAAGGATCAAGAAGAAGCGGGGGAAATCGGGGGCAGATGCAGGTCAAAATGCAGCTATGCAGCAAATAGTGGGAAATTGAGCAGTACAACCGGGGAAATTGGGAGATCAAGGGCGCAACCACTGCTTTTGCGGAATCAGTATAAATTAAAATTGAAATTACAGAAATAAGAGGGTGTACTATAAATCTAAACCAGTAACAGTTAAAAAATCAAATATAACTCTTTTAAAAAGGATCACGCCCTTATAAACCAAGTTATCTGGAAGGCAGTGTTTTCTCTAAGGTGAGTTAGTGTGAGCTAGCTCAGTTTTTTAACCTCTGGCTCACATGTTTTTGTCTTAGCTCAGGAAAGATGGCTTCAGAGCAAACTAATTTATACAGCAGCCAAATCACTTGCTCACAACTTTAATGCCAGTCACTCACAAAGGAGAATTTTTGCTCATAAGATTCCACAGCTTACAGGGAGTATTGCTGGAAGGATATATTTTTCTGTTAAAAACTGTACAATTGGAAACCATATCATGACAAAATGATCATCTGCATTGCTTTTTAATTTCTGCAATCTAGTTTTGTTACTCTGTTATCTGTTTTCTGTAATCCATTGTTTGCACTTATGCATCACGTCTTATATGTCATATCTTAACTTTCTCGACATTTTGATTAAACACTTCAGCCTCATATAAATATGCAAGTTCAGACCTCACAACTTCAAAAAACTGCAAGAAAAATTACTGTTCCAAAGAGGAGTGGCTACTGGGGAGATTGGTTATAGTCTAGCAACCCTATAGTATATTCTCCTAAGCAATCACTCTAAAGGCATCCTAGCTGGTGAAAGCTACCTATCTCGAGGAATGAGCCCAGAGGAAAAATTCAGCACCTGCAAGTACCAGTCTGAAAAGGAATTCCTGGCACCTTGTCATAGTGAGCAGCCAGTGTCATCTCACGAAATGTGCTCCCATCTGATTGCAGATGCATGTACAGCTCTTAATGAACCTGAGCTTGATTATTTGGTTCACAGTTGAATCTATGAACTGACTCCCTGTTCATGGATGAGGGGCTGTGGCTCAGTGACAGAGCATCTGCCTGCTCTGCTCAATCCCTGGCATCTCTGCTTGAAAGGATAAAGTAGTAGGTGACCATGCCATGAGGCACTTGCCGGCTTGCTGCCAATCAGGGCAGATTTCTCTGATTTTGCTAGATCAGAGATCTGACTCAGTAGAAGGCAGCCATACATGTTCATGTGTCATTGGAAAAGCCTTGTGTTTGAGGTGAAGTGATATGACAGTGGTGTTTAAACGGTGGTGGCACAATTGTTGCTTATTTAATCTATTTCTAGGTCATGCTTTCAACCAGAAGGTTCTCAGGTCCTTGCTTGATGTGGCCACCAACGAAGGCTGAACATGCCTGTGTAAACCAGCCTTCAAATCTTGCTGCCTCCCTAGTTCTAGTTCTTCTCTGTTTCCAAGTTACTGGATTTCACTTCATATGCAGTGTGTGCAAGTTGTTCCATGCATCACTGTTGCTGAAGTCAACTCATTGGGCTAAGATGTAAGAAGAGTGCTAATAAAAAGATGGAGGACTTTCAAAGCCTTTTTAAAACTGCTGTGCATCTGGAGGATTTCTTTTCATTATAATGCAAATCTCCATGAGAGAAGTGTAAATCCTATCATTTAAAAGTGGCCTAGGAAAAAAACTCCCAAAGAGAGCCTTGCAAGGAGCAGTCTTGAACATGCCTTTGGGGGCATGGATTAGATGAATAAGCAAAGAATTTCTAACTCAAATGCTGCTGTTTTTATCTCTGGAATCCAGGAATTGCCATAGACAAGAAATAACCAGTGGTCAAATTATTGCACTTAGCTCTTTGGATACATTCCAGTTCTTCAGAGGAAGCTGAAACACTCCTAAAAATGGTCAGGTCAAATGTTTTACTTTAATAGCCAGGGCAATACAATGGGTCATAAGCAAGTGGGCTGCCTAGCCTCTGTGATTGTTACAGTGGCCACTTTGCTTTCTGTTGCTATTCACAAGAAAAGAAGGGACTAAGAAGAGATTTAAGAAGCTGCCCAAGAGGTTAATTAAAAGTAGTGGAGGGGGAGAAAGAAAGAGAGTGAGGCAGGGTTCATCCAAAAGCCAGGGCAGGAGTCACTTATTTTAAAAGACAGTAGAAAAGAGGCATCCAGTTATTTGTGGTCTGATTTGGTACAATCTTTATGGCTCAACAAGACCTCCCTGGCTCAGTTCCACCACTGTAAGAACATTTTTTTAAAAATGCTTCCAAGTAGAAACTGTGAAGACAAACATGATAACTGCGGTGACCTTGCTGTAGACTTCAGAGATGAACATAAAAGATTGATTTCCCCCTCAAATGGTTGTTCAGCTGTTTTCATATACAGCTAATTTTTCTTTATAAGGGTTCATCTGTTTGTATGGGAGGGGGGTATTTCCACCTTTCTTATTTGCCTCCACATGCCTACAGAATGGGAGCAATGCTAAGCAGCTGTTCTCAGAAGTCAATCCCATTTTACTCAGTGGGGCTTACTCCCCAGAAGAGTATTATTATGATGGCAGCCTGTGCATATGAACATCTAGGGATGGGCACAAACTGGGGAAATGTGGTTCAGTTCATGGTTTTTTTATGTGCCCTGTTCATGAACCACAAACCATCACAAATTTTTAGATGCCTCAGAAAGCACTTTCCTGGGGTACCTTCTTTGGGGGGTTGTAACTTGGAACCTATACTTGGATTATGGAGAAAGCAAGAGAGTACCAGAAAAACATCTACTTCTGCTTCATTGACTATGCTAAAGCCTTTGATTGTGTGGATCACAATAAATTATGGCAGGTTCTTAAAGAGATGGGAGTACCAGACCACCTCACATGTCTCCTGAGAAACCTGTATAAGGGCCAAGAAGCAACAGTTAGAACCGGATATGGAACAACTGATTGGTTTAGCATAGAAAAAGGAGTACGACAAGGATGTATATTGTCACCTTGCTTATTTAATTTATATGCAGAGTACATCATGCAAAATGCTGGCCTGGATGAATCACAAGCTGGAGTTGATTGCTGGGGAAAAGATCAATAACCTCAGATATGCAGACGATACCACTCTGATGGCAGAAAGTGAAGAGGACCTAAAGAGCCTCTTGCTCAGAGTGAAGAGGAGAGCGCAAAAGTAGGCTTGAAGCTCAACATCAAAAAAACTAAGATCGTGGCATCTGGCCCCATCACTCCTTGGCAAATAGAAGGGGAAGTCGTAGAAGTAGTGACAGACTTCACTAGAGTCATCAAACTTGGAAGGCATGTAGAGAAGCATTTGGGGGTGACGCGCAGACTGCGTAAGCAAGGTGTAGCCACCTAGAGCCACCAGGATTGTGCAGCAACTCCAGCACTTTAGCAAAGTAACTGCTATATAGCACCACACAGAGCTGTGGAAAACTATATACAGTGTTTATTCACAATATACTCCAACAAACTGCTCCGCCAGACACACACTTTGAGAGAAGAAGAACTGTACAGTACAAGACATTTACATTTATACATATGACAACCAATCAGCATCATGCTGAGTCATTGCCCACTGACCTCATACCTGGGCCGGTCTGAACAGGTCAGGACTTGTTCCAAGCAGCTTGCCAGCTGTCAGTTAGATCATGCTGATCTAGCTGCTGGATATTAACAACCAACAGGGGGAGGTCTGTGGTGAGTTTGTTGCCACTAGCTTGCACAGGATCTGTTCTATACAATCTTGAACTTCCTGAACCTGTCAGCGGTCATTTTGACAGTTGCAGGTCCAGGAGTGTATTGAATGGATCCTGAGCAAGCTAGAGACATCAGAGTCTCAGGGGACTTCCCCTGGGTGCTCCTCTACATACCCTCCAAATTTTGATTGAATGGAGACAGTCTGTGTGGAAATGTCTCCAGTCACAAACTGCCAGAAACCTCCATGAACAGCTTAAAAGTCCATGGAAAGTTTGTGCCAGGTGACCCGTCATGAACTTGACTTCACAAAGCATGAACTAGCCAAAATTCATCACAAACTTTAGTTCATGAGCTGGATTCACACTCATTCCTACCAGCATCTGAAGAAGTGTCCATGCACTCAAAAGCTTATACCCAGAATGAAACTTTGTTCGTCTTATAGGTGCTCAACTTTGTTCTGCTGCTTCAGACCAGCATGGCTACCCACCTGAATTTAACCACAGACTAATATCTGATAAATTTTCTCAAGGCTCAGGTCTAGAGCTGCTCAGTGAAATAAAAGTTTCAAGCCCTCATTCTTGCAATTCATTATTACGGGCCTTCTCCATGGGAATTGTGTAAGTATGCTGTGTGGAGACTCCAAAAGCAGTCAGTTACAACATGATAGACAGAGACAAGGTCTGAAAGAAGCCCGTTCCATCAGCTCCTTACCACACCTGCTACTCTTTCCTCCAGCAGCAAGTCAGCAGATGAGAGCATGAGATACAGAGAGGCTCATTCCATAAGCCTTCCCCCACTAAGTAGGGTTTAATATTTTCTTATTATCCACCTGGGGGGGGGGGTTTGAACAAGAAAGGCAGGATAGTAAATAAATAACACTTGTGGTTGACTTTGTCCCAGTCTATATTGCTTCTGGTTATGCGGGACCTTGGGCAATACACCCTCTTACCTTCAGTAAGACAAAAGCAAGCCCATGGTGGAGTCTGCCAGGGACCATCAAGGGCTGCTTAGTGTAGCATCATGAAAAGGGTAATATAGCTTTGCCTCATCCTGCTGCTAGCTCAGGTTGAACTCCTTCTCTTCCTCCTTCTTCTTCAGTATTACTGTATTCTTACTAGTCTCAATTCCACATGTTTGGCATAGCACTGGTAAGCTGAGAAAAATGCTAACTTACAACAGTGCCATTCCTAAAGAAGTACAGAACGCTGACACTGCCCTGCATACAGCTTTGATGACAGAGGAGATCTGTCCAAATACTAGGATTGTGATGCCATTATAGATGCCAGGATGCAATCGGCTTTTTGTTTGTTTGCTGCCACACTTAATAGAAGAAGCATGCTTCCAGATGTTTGCAAATAACTTGATAGTGCTACAGCTACTTGGCAACTCCCAAGTTTTCTGTCTCTTTTGGTTTTGTTTCCTAAGGGATTTGTGTTTTGAGAATTAGAAGAAAATTCTTCATTCTTTCTGTTCTCCTCGGCACCCATTGCTGTTTTGAGAACTCTAATAAATTCGTGCTGCAAGAAACACAGAAGTCTTTGCAACAATGTGAGCAAGTTGTTCTCAGGATCATGTACTTTGCCTTTAACACGCAGCACCTATCACAATATTGTTCCCCTTGTGAAGTTGCCTTGGAAAACAAGTTTTTTGTGAGCCAGGCTACTAGAACAAGCACCTTTCCCAGTAACTACCAGAATATATGCTGATTTAGGTGAGACTAAAGTATCAGCTTAAATCCAAGTTGGCAAATCAGTTCTAAAGTGGGTGTTTAACACTTACAGAAAGGGCAACTGGCTCTTTTAAAAACAGCAAGAAGTTCTCTGATAAAACATGCCTGTTTCAGCTCAAATTCCATTGGCACTTTTTGAATCCGGTTCACAGGGACAAATTGGGTATCTTCATTTTTGTAGCAGCTTTTTGTTTTTCTTTTGGGTTGCATTTTTCTACATTATCTAAAGTGGGGATTATCCTGTTTAAATTGCAAATCCCAGTGAGGTGGCATTGGTTTTGAATCAGCCTGCCATAGTAGTTTAGTAAAAAAGAACAAGTCAGTAAAAAAATAAAATAAAAGAGAGCAAAGAAAGTTTTGCAGAAAACACCCTTTGCTTCCTCCTTTGCTAAGAGTACTTTGATTTTTAATTATTTATCATAATACATACATAGGATAAAAGTAGTTGTTTTCTCATTTTCTTCCTGCCGTTTTAGTAACATGATCTGCCCGACAACACTTTGCAATTTAATCTTCCCTGAGTAGGAAGAAACTTGCCTTTGCATTCAAATTATGAGATGTTTGGATAGAGGAGTTTGAATTAAAAGAGACGCAGCAGTTTAAGACATTTTACAGAAATATGAGCACATCCTCCATTTCCTTTTTCCATTACAGAAACAGATTGTGTACAAAAGCACACCAGAGAAAAGACAAGGAAAGAAGACAGCAAGCTAATAAAAGAAAAGAAGGGATAAACAACATCGACAGTCCTGTGCGATACCCAGCAGTGGTTTTACCGCTTAAACTGTTTGCTCATTTTCATTTGCTAAATCAATAAGTTTCTGTAATGTCTATAAATTAGCAATCTATCCATGAAATGAGAAGAAAGAAGATGGTAACAAATGGATACAATCTGTCTGGAAGTTCTGCTGCACAAGTCCCATTGCAAGAGCACTAACCTGGATAAATGTTTTGAAGTCTAATTGATTTTCTTTACTTGATTTTCACAAATAAGACATCAAAAACTTGCCTGGCTTGCAGTGATGGTTTCTCTTGAACTGAGCATCCCATATGATTACAACAATGACTTGGCAATTTAAAGCCAGTGGTGTTTTGAGTGGTTTTACATCTGCACAGAGAACGCTGTTGAGTATGGCCACTGTTAAAACATGATTGCTGTTTATTGGCTTGTACAGATTCCCTGTTGTCCAGGATCATCATGGGCAGGTCATGCAACATTTAAATTAATTGCATTCCAAGTGCATGTGCTGCTTTGGCTCCTGTGCAGTCAATGGCTTCTATTGGTCAGCAAAACAGCCTCTCTCCCTGGCATTTTATCTTTGCCTACCTAATGCCCAGGTCAAGTGTGTTAATGCTGATTGTTCTAAATTGGGTCCCAAATACTTTGCAGTGCCACCTGGGAACTGTCTTTCTATAATAAATTCTCCCATCTAACTATGTAAATTTCACTTTTACTTTCTAGATTTTCCATCAATGCATAAATCATGGCTAGCAACGATACATTCAGACTTAGTGAGGGGCTGGATAATATTAAACTGTGATTGCTTCACTTGTAAGAAATTCCTGGTTTGGAGGTGCTGAAAGAAAGGGAGGGTAACATCACCACTTTACCATCAGAGATCTGAGAAGGAGCTGATTGTATAACCTCTAGTAAATTTTGAGCCAGCACCAACGTGAAAAATGTATATCCTTGTGATATAATTTAGTACAATTGTGAGTGCTTGATAAAAACTAACATTTTTGAGTGCTCAACAGGTGCTGCTCACAATTGGTGCACAATCTGTGCACAGGAATGTTCACGTCACCGTTTTTTGTTTCTTTTAATGTAAAAAGATTTCTGGCCTGTCGTATTCTAACAGCTTATTGTTGTGTTGAATGCATGTAAAATATCCTGTACATTTTAGAAAGTAAGCCAAAACATAAACCATTATAGCTTTACCTTGACTTCCAGAGGTAGCCCAAATAAGTGATTTTCATTACTTTGATCATTTGCATTTTCCGGGAATAGGGAATTCCCAGTAATTGGGGAATAGTAACTGAAAACGACTCTATAAGTCTAGTGCATGGGCACACAGACAATTCATTTAACCTCCCTCCTCTGATTGCATCTTTCTCCGCCCCCAGTTGTGCTCCTGTAGCTCACTGGGCCCAAACAAACAATGTGGGGAACAAATTGGAAGTCTGCAGCTGGAGGGGGAAATGACAAAAAATTTCCTTCCTCTCCTCCTCAGACAGAAAAGCCATTGTGTCAGAGAAGCTGCTCCTGTGCTAGTGAAGCAGTGGGATCCAGGCCTATGACCACAGTAGTGTCTAAGTTCCAACTTCATCAGCTCACCAGCATCTAGTTCAGAGTGTTGGTGAGATGGAGAAACAGGTGTGGGTCTCATCAGAGCAATGGGGGTATGAAACTCTCTTTGCTGGATCTCATTTTCATGTTGGATAGACAGATGGGGAGGGAAAGAAAGAAAGAAAGAAAGAAAGAAAGAAAGAAAGAAAGAAAGAAAGAAAGAAAGAAAGAAAGAAAGAAAGAAAGAAAGAAAGAAAGAAAGAAAGAAAGAAAGAAAGAAAGAAAGAAAGAAAGAAAGAAAAAGAAAGAACCAACCCTTGGATGATGAGAAGTTATCACCTATTCTCACTTATGAGATTTCCTTGACATGAATGTGCAGAATATGTTTAGAGCAGTTCTAAGAGTCTCTATCACAAATAAGATAAAAGATTCACTACAGGTTCACTAGCAGAGGCCGTGAATCAAAGCAAGTAGTGCATGCAAAGTGCCCAGGTCAAATTTTAGAATGGTAGAGGACAAAGAAACCAATAGAGTACTCAACTCCCATGGCTATGTAGTAATCACAAGATTGGATGTGGATGGTACAGTGGTTGAGAAATCAATGGGAGAAATTGATTTTTTAAAGGTTGCTTAAACCTGCCACCCCCAAGAGAAGCATTGCTTAAACCAGTCTACAATGGGCCCAGCTTCTGATGGGCTTTCACTGTCTAGCTCTTCCACATTGTCATTTTTGTCACTCGTTTGTCTCTATTGCTTCAGAGTTTTCTCCCCCAATGTGTTTTGCTCTCTCTAGTAGTCCCAGAGGGAGCAAAACACATGTAGGAAAGGGGGGGGGGACCCAAAGCAATAGGGACAAGCGAGTGACAAAAATGACAACGTAGAAGAGTGTGAAGGCAAATGACAAAATTTATTTGGAATGTGGAATTCCGCTTTGCTGCTGAAATTCCAAAGTATCCAAGAATTTATTACTTTTCAGAATGCGATGAGGTTTCATGATTTTCTTAGGAGCTTTTGAACAAATATTTTTGTATTATTTTGTATTAAAACCAGTAAACTACCCCCCCCGATCATTTCTGTCATTTCCAGGCAATGCTAAAATGTGTTTTAAATGGTTAATGCCTTAGGTTCCCCCCCCCCAGTCTTCAGTGCTAACCAAGATGGCAACATGGAATTTCTTCTTGTTTATTAATCGTAAGCTTTGAACAGAAAGTCTTCCTGGATACACAACTAAAAATATATATATGATCAAAGGAGAGACCTGCAAAGCCTGGGATTATTATAGCCACTATGTTCTCCATATTTGAAATGTTCTCTGATCCACAAATCCTTCTGAAACATTAATCACACAGCAGACTTTTTGCAAATGTATAAGATGCCCCTAAGGAGACACTGATTACTCCATTCTAGGGTGATTCATGAACAACTCTGGTTCTGACTACAGGAAGTAGAAAAGAAAACTGAATAGGGAAATCTCACATAACTTGATTATTCAAAAAGGATGCCTTCAAGGTACTCGATGGATTTTTGAAATCTTTAAATCACTCAAATATTTAATTTAAATAGCTTCTAATTGCAACATTCATGTCATTGAAAGAATTACATCCCTGTTTATAAATATTTGTACAGGTGTGTTTGCTTGGGATGCTGTTAGGATAGCCCTTGCGCAAACTGAAGTTTTAGAGGAGGAGGAAGTGTGCTCTGTGGCAGCAAATAACAAAAAAGAGAATAAGAAAAGAGATTGGATTTATACCCCACCCTTCACTACCCAAAGGTTTCTCCGAGTGGCTTACAAACTCCTTTCCCTTCCCTTCCTCAGAACAGACACCTTGTGAGGTAGGTGGGGCTGAGAGACTCTTGACAAAAACTGCTCTTTTTTCAAGAACAGCTGTGCCAGAGCTATAGCTTGCCCAAGGTCATCCAGCCAGGTACAAGTGGAGGAGTGGGGAATCAAACCAGTTCTCCCAGATTAGAGTCTGTGCACTTAACCACTACACCAAACTGGCTCTCAGTAAAACATATTTTTTTAAAAAAACTCCTATATAGCATCCAAGCCACTGTGATTCTACAGATATGCTTAACTGGAAGTGAATGCAGTGGGAAGCAGAGGGAGAAAAACCTTTTGTATTCCCTAATGCTTGGTGATAGCTAGCCTCCTAACTCCTTTGTGTAAAAACAAACCCTCATAGAGTGGTACACAAGTGTGTGGGCAGAGGCCCTGCCTTTTGCATGGGGTAATGCACTGCAGTGGCTCTTCTGTGCTAGAACTGGGCCAGACAACAGCAGGCAGAGGCAGCAATAACTCCCAAGACTGGACTCTCATTCTAGTGCAAAGGAGTGAGTTCATCCTTCACATCAATGCTGGTATTTGTACACTGAATCTTAAGAGGCAGATTGCGAGTCCACAAAACAGTGCTATGGATTTCAGTCTATGTTATAGAGAATCTTGAAGTCTATTAAGAGTTCCCCAGTCCGAAGAACAATGAAGATCACCATTATCACAAGAACATGGTCATGGGGCAACTCTGAATTCCCATGAGACCGTAGTGAGGCATAACATGACGCATTGAGTGAATACCCTTGAAAATTCCCCACAGTCCTCTCCAATGCACTCGAGTTTCATGACTGATGTCCAAGGGTGCTTTGACACAGACATCTATACAGAAATCTCTCCCAGAATGTAAACAGTTGTCAACTGAAACAAAGCATTAAATTAATAGAAGCCCAACATCCAATGGGTCTACAGACTGACTTGATCATATGAGAACACAACTTGTCCAACTGTGAAAAAGACACCAGCCACAGCAGAACCCAAATTCCTTGATTGTCACCATGATTTCCACCCTCCCTGGCTGTTGACAAGGCAATCTAATTTAGAATATGTTTAATTAAATTCCTGTCACTAAATAGATCATGACTGACACCTGATGCTAGCAGTGACAATTAAAAAATAGTTAACCAGTTTCCTACATATTCATCAAGTGGACTGATTTATCCACTGCCCATAAGTGAACGTCAGAGGCAATTTAACAGCAGTTTACTAGAAGGAGGCTTGACAAAATACCAGCAGATGGTATTCTGGGTAATGATCCAGCCCATAATGATTGTGGTAATGGCTTGTCTTATCTATTTACCTGGTCTGCAACAAAGCTCATGAACAAAGGGAAGCTCCAAGAGTTCAGTTGGATTAGGTTGTCTGAGAGATATAAGTACTTAACTGGCTGAAGTTGAAGTAGTGGATGAAAGCGCTCTCTCTCTCTCTCTCTCTCTCTCTCTCTCTCTCTCTCTCTCTCTCTCTCTCTCTCTCTCTCTCGTGTGTGTGTGTGTGTGTGTGTGTGTTGTCAGTCCCATCCCTTTGCTTCTTCAGCCTAACAGGGACCATAATTTTCTTCCACTGTGGACTATGGGTTGGATTATACAAACCATAAGCATGGAAAACTCATCTAAGAACTTCTTCACTGCCTTCCCCCAGCACCCTCCCCAAAAGCCAATGCTCAGGACTAGGAGACCTTCAGGGACAAAATGCCATGTGGGATGGGGGCTGCTACCATGAAGACATGATTGCCTGCCTGCATCTTCCACTAGCAGAGGGTTTACTCCATTTTGGTTTGTGGTTGACAAGTGAGTTATTCAATGAATAGGTGCTCACTTGCTTGATAACATTCCTTAAGTACTTTTTTGCACATACCATCAATATATCTGATTCTTAACATGGCCCTCTCTGTGCATATTTAAATTCAGAAGCCAGAAGCCATGAACAGAAAAGACAGATCATATCCCTGCTTCAAGAGGTACTTCATCAAAGCAATATGAACCATTTCCAGTTAATGGGCAACCCTTAAATATCTCCTCTGATCCATCAAAGCAGCATGGCATCAAATTAGAATGGGCCCTTGTCAGGCAAAGTACCCTGATTCCTCCCAAAGGGTTAATGTGAATACTAACGGGCTTATTCCATCTTGCAGGTGTTAGCAATTGGGCCTCTCTGCCTACATGGCTCTTATCAACTTCATAGCCAGAGTTGGGAATGTGATAATTAGCTCTTCTTGAGAACCTGTGGCACACAGGATGGGAGGAGGGAATCAGGAGTGATGATGTAGTCTCCTGGAAGGTTCTAGCGAGAACATGTCCTGATTGGATTGTTACTATCACCTGATGCCTAAGGGTCTGAGAGGAGGAGGCTAACTTGATGATTCTGGTGGACTGACGCCTGGACTATGATTTGCTCACATTGCAATGGATGGCTACGTAGAGAATGCTTAAGCCATGGCCTTTGACTTTTTGTGACTCTAAGACTGTACCATCTAATACAAGGTATAAAGTTAGCTTTTCTTGTTTTTCTTTGCTGCATGGATTTCAGAGTATTGTGTTGCCTGGAAACAAAACTATTTTTAAAAAATTAATAAACTGGATGGATGCTTTTTATAAAGGTCTGATTTCTTCTGTACACTAGCCCTGAGGACCCACAGGGTTCAGGTTTGAACTCCTTGAAATCCATCAAGAAGACAGTTTTACCATCATTTCACACCCATTTCCTTGTTGATATGCTAAAACTTCCCCATCTTGGAATGTCAGGTATTACTTCCTACTCTTACCACCAGATTTGGGGAGCAGTCACCTTCAAAAGGTTAGGAGCTGCGGTGGCTCAAGTGGTTAAGACACTGAACTGCAGGCTGTGGAAGGTCAGTAGTTCAGCAGTTCAAGACCCGGGTGCCGCAAGACGGAGTGAGCTCCTGTCTCTGGTTCCAGCTCCTGCCAACCTAGCAGTTCGAAAGCAAGAAATTGCAAGTAGATAAATAGGTACCACTTTGGTGGGAAGGTAACAGTGTTCCGTGCACCTTGGTGTTTAGTCATGCTGGCCACATGACCACGGAAATGTCTTCGGACAGCGCTGGCTCTTCGGCTTTGAAACGGAGATGAGCACCGCAACCCTAGAGTTGGATTCGACTGGCTTTCGAGCAAGGGAACCTTTACCTTTACCTTTACCACCTTCAAACTGCCCAATCAAATTCAAACTTTATTTCTTGGACCAATCCTGATCATGAGAAAGTGAGGTCCCATGCCAGGCTATGGTATTCTTCCCCACAAAAGGACTAGCTCAGGTCAGTGAAAAGCACCAGGTTCTCTCACTACCTGGATACCCCTGTAACCACTTTGCAGGCTCTCCTTTTTCTCCTTGATGCTCTGCTACTTTGGATTTCTGCTGCATGGACTCCCCTGTGATTTTCAAGCCTATCACACACCTTGGATCAGGTAGTATTACTCTTCAGAATCTCCTTCCCTCCCTATCCCTGCCTCTTCCCCTTATCCTCACGCCATTCTTAGTTGTGTGTGTGTTTGTGTTTATTCAGAGGGAATGGGTGGTCTTATTCTTGGTTGTGTTTGTAGTTGTATTTGTGGTATTACAGGTTTGCAATTTTGGGCTGCCTCTAGTTGTGTGTCTGAGTGCTAGTAAATAAATATTTCATTTCATTTGAACTGGTTGGTCTCTTATTTTTTCTCTTGGGAATATTATGCAGGAATAAAACCTCTGTATACACTGACAAAAGATTCTTTGTTCATCTGCCTGGAGACCCTGTAACAAGCTAAATTTCTCCTCTCTGGGTCCAGTTTGGATAACAGAATGACAGACAAATTACTGTCACACAAATGTACTTAGGCCCCGGTTACACGGAGAATTTGTCATGCGGAAGGCACGAATGTTAGGCGCATTTCAGGGGCGTGGTTACACCGCAACATCTGGGAAGCATAGCGCTCCCATGGGCAACCCGTGGCATCCCGCCAAAGATGCGGAGTTAAAAAATACAATGGAAAGTGTACTAGTTTCCAGGAAACGTGGGGCAAAGGTGGGTGTCTGACCGCGGGAGCGCCAGTATCCCGTGGCATCTAGCACCCGCCCACATCCCATCGCAAACCAGATGTTGTAAGTCTCCATAGGATGTGCACCAATGCCAATCAGCACATGCACACAAACAAGACACCAACAGCAGCCCCACCCCCCAGAATGGTGCATGCACACAAACAAGAAACCAAAAGCAGCGTGGCTTGTGTGATCGCGCCGCGCCACTTCTTTGCCATGCTTCAGCATAGCTGTGTGATTGGCAGCTAACAGCCGAAGCATGTTAACTTGGAGGACTGTGTGATTGGGCTACCATGCTTTATTTTGCTCCGGAGCAAACAGCCATGCCTCCCCTCTGTGTTATCTGGCCCGTGTGACTGGGGCCTTACTTTGTTTTGTGCCCTTCAACTTGTGTGTTCATTTACACAGCATCTGCCCCCATATGAAGGGGATGTGACACAATGATAGAGCATCTGCTTGGACTTTTGTCCAGTTCATTTCAGCTGTTTGGAGCCATTTAAACCTAACAGCTGAGCAGTGCTGAGTCTGCAGCTGAGTTGTTAGGTTTAAATGGCTGTGAGCCATTTCAGCCTCACAGCTGATGGGTGGACCTGCCTTGCTGTTATGTTGAAATGCCTGCAAGCTATTTAACCCATCTGTTTCTCTTTCCCTGTTTCAAAGTGGGGGGGGGAGTGAAATGGACCACACTCACCCTACAGTTAGGTTGAAATGACTGGAAGCCATTTTACCGGTCAGTTTCACTTACCCCTGCTTTGAAGCAGGGGGAAGAACATTGGCCAGTGAAATGGCAAACCTAACAGCGGGGCAGGTTCATCCATCAGTTGTTAGGTTTAAATGGCTGTAAGCTATTATAACTATCAGTTTTACTCCCCCCCACTTCGAAGTGGAGGAAAGAGAAACAGATGGGTTAAATGGCTGCCAGCCATTTAACCTTTCCCAGGCAATACCCCCTTTCTCCTGGCCACAGTGACTGGCTCAGTTTGGGTGGGGGCCTTTGGGCTTGGTTTGTTTTGGTTTGGGGACTGCCCCAAATTAAACTCTGTTTTTTAGGTTCTTGCCCATCCTTACTGGGAAAATGCTGCCAGTCTGAGTAGACCATACTTACCTTGATGGACCAACACTCTGATTCAGTATAAGGCAGCTTCATTTGTTGATGTGTTCATATATTTAATGCAGTGGCATTAAAGTGGAAGTTATGGAGAGAACAGGGACCAAATAAAGTAGGGATTATTTCAAATTTCTCATATCTGCTGTTTCAGCCCAAAATCTCTATTTCAGTTTAGATTCTTCCCTGTACATATTGATTCTTTACTGTGGCAAATTGTCCCCACAATGTTATTTGTTTGCTAAGCATTATTCATATGTTTATAAATATTGTAAACTTGACATATATTTATAGAAATTGTTTGCATATAACATTTTTAACTTAATAGTACACAATATGAATAAATCTACAAAACTAACAGTGAAAAGCAGAGACTTGAAATTAAGTCCCTAGTGAGTGCCACAGTGTCTCCCAGTGAGTTTCCTGTAACTTTTTCATTTCTGTCCAAAACAGCTCTTCCCCTAAACTAGGAGCCATTCCACACTCTCTTCCACCTCATTTGAGTGGGTGGACATTCAGAAGATCCTAGGAGGTGATACTTTTGTGTCTTCCGCCAACATCTTTTCAGGAATAGCTTTCTCCATTAGAGAAGGACAACTGGCTTGGAGCCTCCCAGCATTTTGTGATTGGGCCCAACTCCCATGACTGCCATTTTGTGGTTGACTGTGCCCCCATGACAGCCATTTTGTGGTTCCAGTCACTATCTAACAGGGGGTGGATGAGGCTGGGGACCACGATATAAATCAATATCAAAAGAAACAAAATAGGGAACAGTTGTTCATTCCTGTGGCCATGATTATGGACTACCAACAACAGCATAAGCTGTCACATAGGTACCAGATGTCATGTAGGTGCCTAGCACAAAGGTTCAGTACTCAAAATTTTGCAGGGAAGCATGAGACAATGGAACAACACAATGGGATAAGAAGGGAGAGATAAAGGACATTTCTTTAAAACCATCTTGAGCTCTCAACAACATAATGATTTTTCTGAATCCATTACTTTTTCTTCCTTGATTGAAAACATTATTTCCCTAATCTCTATTGTATAAAAACAATAATTAGGAACATTATAAAATCCTTATATTTATAAATATCTGCACCTGCTTTGCAACACATGGATGGATTATGCAGAATATTTTCTTTATAAAGATTGGTGTGAACAAAGGGTCAAGCTGATACTTGGAGCTCATATTTGTTTAGTCAAGTACCCATCACCACTGAAAATATTCTGCTATATTGAAATGTCACTCCCATCTTTAAATAGGGTTCCAGAGGAGACCCAGGAAATTACAGGCCAGTCAGTCTGATGTCGATAACAGGTAAATTGGTGGGAACTGTTATTAAGGAAAGAATTAGTAGGCACATCGATGAACAAAAACTATTGAGGCAGACTCAGCATAGGTTCTGTAAGGGAAGATCTGGTCTTACTAACATATTAGTGTTCTTTGAGGGGGTGAACAAACATGTGGACAAGGGGGACCCAATAGATACTGTTTACCTTGACTTCCAGAAAGCTTTTGATAAAGTTCCTCATCAAAGGCTCCTAAGTAAGCTCAAAAATCACAGGATAAAAGGACAAGTCCTTTTGTGGATCAAAAACTGGCTAATTAATAGGAAACAGAGAGTGAGTATAAATGGGCAATTTTCTCAGTGGAGGGTGGTAAGCAGTGGGGTACCACAGGGATCATTACTCAGTCTGATACTTTTTAACATGTTCATTAATGATTTGGAGTTGAGAGTAAGCAGTGAAGTGGCTAAATTTGCGGACGATACGAAGTTGTTCAGGGTGGTGAAAACCAGGGAGGATTGTGAGGCACTCCAAAGGGATCTGTCAGGGATGGGCAAGTGGGCAAATGGGGTTCAGTGTGGCCAAGTGCAAAGTGATGCACATTGGAGCCAAAAATCCTAACTATGAATACATGTTGATGGGGTCCGAACTGGCAGAGACTGACCAAGAGAGAGATCTTGGAGTTGTAGTAGGTAGCTCACTGAAAATGTCAAGACAGTGTACAACTGCAATAAAAAAGGCCAGTGCTATGCTGGGGATTATTAGGAAGGGTATTGAAAACAAATCAGCCAATATCATAATGCCCCTATTTAAATCAATGGTGCAACCTCATTTGGAGTACTGTGTGCAGTTCTGGTCACCACACCTTAAAAAGGATATTATAGCATTGGAAAAAAGTGCAGAAAAGGGCAACTAGAAAGATAAAAGGGTTGAAACACTTTCCCTATGAAGAAAGCTTAAAACGCTTGGGGCTCTTTAGTTTGGAGAAACGATGGCTGAGTGGTGACATGATTGAGGTTTATAAGATTATGCATGGGATAGAGCAGTTAGAGAAAGAAGTACTTTTTCCCCTTTCTCACAATACAAGAACTCATGGGCACTCAATGAAATTGCTGAGCGGTCAGGTTAGAACAGATAGAAGGAAGTACTTCTTCACCCAAAGAATGATTAACACATAGAATTCACTGCCCCAGGAGGTGGTGGCGGCTACAAGCATGGATGGCTTCAAGAGGGAATTAGATAAACATATGGAGCAGAGGTCCATCAGTGGCTATTTGCCACAAGGTATAGATAGGGACTCGGGGGCAAGTGAGGCTCTGTATTCTTGGTGCTGGGGGGGGGTCAAAAGTGGGAGGGCTTCTAGTGTCCTGGCCCCACTGGTGGACCTCCTGATGGCGCCTGGTATTTTTGGCCACTGTGTGACAGAGTGTTGGACTGGATGGGACGTTGGCCTGATCCAACATTGGCTTCTCTTATGTTCTCTTATGTTCTTATGAAATTGGCTGGGATTCATAAACATTCCCTGGAAATGTCTGAAGTAGACTTGAAGAGACTTCTCAAAACACATCTGGTCTGGACACAGCTAGGGAGGACTCTTCTGAGTCATTCTGCAACATGTGTTTGTTCAGGAGCAGAAACAGATTCAGGCTTTTACTAATGATTTTAAGAAAGCATCTTTTTCCTCTGATGTGGGTTCTGTTTTTTAACTTGTTTATGGTTAATTAAGTGTGCAACGCAGAAAACAGTTATTTCTAATCCCAGTGATGGTCTTGCTGAAAGTAACTTTTCAATTAGGGCAGTCTGAAGGATGCACTTAGTATTGTTCCTGGCTGTATGGATGCATTCTTAACTGTGTGTCTTCTTGGTTCATTGTCTTCACCATTTACAAACATACTTCATGTAGCCCTCGGATCACTACTTTTAATTTCTGTCCTTTTTGTCTTCAGGATGTGCTTTGCTATTCATGATGACTAAAGGCACCCTTCATATCCAGAGGCAGCAAACCTCTGAATACCAGTGCTGGGAGACAGCAGCAGGTGAAGGCCATGGAGAATTTACCTTTTAGAATGTTGTTGTTCTTCAAATAATTTTGTTGGGTTGTTGGTTTTTTTTGAGAATTTATCCTCTTGGATTGAGGAATCTGTAATAAGAAATTGAAATGGAATGAATCTTGTTGCCTTAAAATCTCCATTGTTGCACAGCTGAAATAAAGTAGTTAAGTAATATTTGTATTGTGTCTAGTTCCTTTCACATCAGATTTTGCTTCCTTTGTGCTAAGAATAAAAGATTGAGAGGTTAACACTATGCTGTTTGTTGGTTCTCCAGGGCCACTGTGTGAAAGAAGACCAGTCAGACCACTGGTCCTATCCAGGAAGGCTCTTCTTATGACAGAAAACCTATTCCATAAGAGCAGTTGCTGGTGAGTCAGAGTGTCTTTTCTGTTGTAAGCAGAATGTTACTGAATCAGACCAGAGCTCCATCTAGTTTGGCAAGCTAAGACCAAACTGTGGTATCATTTTGAAGCTTCACAAACACTTGCTGCTGTATAGGATGCTGAAATCTAATTCAGCCAGGGGAGTGAGCATGGGAGTGGGACCTTGGTTCAGGAAGATATTCAGATGCTAACAAAAAATAGAAATGAATCAATGTAATGTGTCCTTTTCTCTCATTAGCTCTGTATCAGGTTCTAGCCTATGGTTTATTACACAGATGACAATTGTGTGTCTTTTTGTATTGGCATACGTGTGAGAGAAATTTCATTACTCAAACTAAATGATCTATTACAACCCCAATGGTGCTTGAGGACCAAGTGTTCCAGGCTAACAGTTGGCATTCCCAGAATGTCTCATGTTGCATTAGTCTCATTAAAACATATGTACGCCAGCGGGTTCATTAATGTGACTGGCAATTTAGAGGCAAGCAGACAAAATGTAGCGAGTCAATTAATGCGGTGAACCATACAGGAGATACTGACTTTAGCACAAATTGATCACTTGTCTGTGATCAAGGTCTTTAGCCCACAATTAGGCCTTTTGTTGAAATTTTATACTTGGGAAACAGTTTTATTATGCCTTAAGAATGTTTCTCTTTTGTGTTAAGAGAGACAGTGTGTATGTGGATGTTCCTGGATTCTATTCACTCCAGTGAGCATTGTAAATATTACTGGGTCCTGTTGAATAGTGAGGAATATTTTCCCCTTATATTTAATATGAGTATTATTGCTGGTGGGGTATTTTTTAAACCACCAGAGGAGCAAGGTATGGAATTGCATGCAAGACTCATTTTGCCTGTCCAATGTTGCAAACATGGCAGTAGTATGAGGTGAACTGCTAATCATTACCAGCCCAGCAATAGTAATTTTTATTTCAGCAATGGAAAAGATACTCTTCAATGCAGTGCCCTGGTAGAAAGAGGAAGAGAGCTGTTCGTGCCCTAAAACAAAGCACATGTCTGGATTCTCACCACCGTATTGAGGGGTCCACTATCCTCCATGAACAAACTAGTCATATATGAACAAAGAAAGCTGCCATCTAGCTCTGTGTTGTGATACTCTGATATGCAGTGGCTGTCCAGGACCTGAAGAGGAGAGACGTCTTTCCCAACCATTCTACATGAGGTCATTTAACTGTGGATGGCAGAACATGAATCTGTGATATTCTGGATGCAAAGCCTGTGTTTTACCCCTGAGATGTGGCCCCTGGCACTATAGGTCACTGGAAAGTACATCTTCCTGGGAGCAGTTTGCACTGAGAGGTGGGAAAGGAATGTTTGCCGTACATAAGGTGCAGATGCCGCTTTCAAGATCTTCATGTTCAGCTTCTGGCTGGCTACTGCTAGAAACAGAATGCTGAAACAGGTAGCTCCAACAAGCTGCTCTTTTCAACAGTATTTCTAGCTGTAATTGTGAAAAAAACACTGCCAAAATGGTTGTTAATGGGTAAGACAACTTTCTGAATGACCCACAGGGTTTTTCCTGACCCTTCCAGCCTTTGTCCCAAGAAGTGGCAGTGGTGAGCCCTCTTTTCTTCCTGTAAGTGAACAAAATTTAAGAAGCAGGGTGGCTGGCCATTTAAATTGACTGATGGTTGTAGACTACTGTAGCATACTCTGTGGGGTGCTGCTTATGAATGCAGCTTGGAAGCTTCAACTGGTGCAAAATACTGTGGCCTATCTGCTGCCTGGGACTAGCTGCTGTCTCAAAGTTACCCCAGTAATAAAACAATTGCATTGGCTAGCAATTGCTTTCATGGTCAAGCACAGTACATAACTTTAAAGCACTTTGCAAGCTGTAACCCACCTATCTAAAGGACTGCCTCTCCCTGTATGAACCCAGGTGCCAGCTTTGGCTAGCCTTAAAATTCTAGTACCTCTTCCAGTACCTCTTCTGCAGTGGGCATGCGCCACAACTTCCTGTTCAAAATCCTTCTCCATTGTGGCTCTCACATTTTGGAATGGGGTTCTGGGCCTCATTTGTCCCAGATTTTCAAAAGTCTCATAAAGCCATTTTGTATAAGAGGGTCTTTTCACTGAAGCCTTGGATTTTTTAAGTGTAATTGATATACATAATTTTGCAAAAAGTTCCATGACGGTTTATGTGATAGATTGTTAGCTCACTGTGCAAGCTTGTTTTTCTTTTTTTATTTTGTATTGTCTGATACTCTAAGCTATTCGGAAGAGTGGAATAAAATATTTTAATTTAAAAAAAATATTACTGGGGCATTAATTAACACACACAAAGCTGCCTTATACTGAATTAGACCATTGGTCAGTGAGGGTCAATACTGTCAACTCAGGCTAGCAGCAGCTCTCCAGGGTCTCAGGCAGAGGTCTTTCATATCACCTACTGCCTGGTCCTTTAACTGGAGATGCCAGGGACTGAACCTGGGACCTTCTGCATGCAAAGTGGAGGCTCTTCCACTGAGGCTCTTCCACTCCCCTCTTATTGTCACATAGAGTTTTGATGGCCTGGGGTGTCCTTCCTATATGGACTTTAAAGTATACTTTGGGTCAGAAATATTTTTTATGTCTTCTTTCCATCACTGAATAACAGTGAGTGAATGAATGAATGCTGAAGATGAACATATCAGCCCATTTAACTATGCTTCAAAGAGCACAAAAAGATTTAATTCAGATTTAAGGAAGCACTTTGCAGTTCAGTGTTATTGTATGAACCCCTCGTGGCTGGATGAAAAAAAAAGAATGTTTTCAAAGTTCTTTAATTGCAGAATGTTATGTTACTTTAGTGAGATTTTCTTCAATGTGTTGTATGACTGCTACATTGCATGTGATCAACTTCACAGTTCACCCTTGGCAGTAGTAGAATATGTACAGAGGGTGCCAGGCTTAATTACTGTCACCTCCAGTTATAGGATTGGGTAGCAGATGATGTGTAAGACCTCTGAAGAGCTGCTGCCAGTCAGTGTAGACAGTACTGAGCTTGATAAGCCAATGGTCTCACACAGTATAAGGCAGCTTCATGCATTCACCATACCCATTAAACACATTCAGCCAAGATAAAGCAATTTTATCTCCCATTGACTTTAATGAGAGTATTGTGCTTGAATCTATCCCAGAGTTTAAAAGTGTTTAACTTTGGCAGGACTGTGCCCACCCAATGACCTTGTTTTCTCTATCATTTGTAGATGAGTACATGCTCCCTGCCAACCAACCACTGGGGATCCAACCACTCCAAGGAACTGCTTCTCATCATTTCAAGAACTATAAGGTCTATAAGGCCATCTGTCACTCACAACAGTAAAAACAGAAAAGGTCAGTTCTTTTTCTTCCATTTTTATTAAAATACAAGGGGGGAAAACAGTTCTATAAAGTACATGGTCCACGCAGCACCAATAATGTAACTTTTTTTGCTGGTTGTTCTACAGAGTGTACTTGTGACATCTAAACAAAGATACATGCATACACACAAACAAGTGACTCCCCACTATATTTACCCAGGACTCATATTCATGGATTTCAAATGCATTCCCATTTCTGAAGTTAGAAAGACAAAACAAGAGAAATGCCAGTGCGGAAGCATCTGAACGCCAACTGAGTGGAGTCACCCTTTTGTCAGCGATCTTCATGAAGACACCAGCATCTCTGCTTCATCCTCGTCTCTCATCCTTGCAAACCAAGTCTTAGGTCCAGCCAAAGTTTGGTCAATATGAATCCTGAGCTCATACAATGGGGAGCTGAATAAAACTGGCCAGTATTCCCTACCTGGTACATCTTTTATTGCTTTGGTTATATTACTGAATGCAGATTTTGAATAGCTAAATCCAACATCCAGCAGCACAGAAGGCCGTGCACAAAATACTGGTTAAATTCATGAGCAGCTTTACAGATTACTCAAACTGGTTCCCTTCCAAATAAGTGATCCCACCACAAGCTTTCATACACAAGTACAGAATACTTTTTTAAAAAAAAAAAATTAAAAGTAGCACTGGGCCCCATTCACTGTCTTGTGCCTGAAATCTGTACTGACACAAGCTCAAAACGGAAACAAGATACTCCAATTACATGGTAGTGAGTGAAACCTATTTTTATACAGGTCTAGAAATCACTCAAAAATTAGTTTCCTGTGCTGTAGCTAGCTTAGTATTGATACTACATTATCTCTTATGTGTATTTGCTTTTCAGAATACTTATCAATGGTAGCTACATAAATTGGGTACAACCCAGTGCACCTTGTGGTAGATTTTCAACATGTACTTTTCCCTGTAATTTTTCAGTTCAGTTTCTCATCCTTTCGGAGACATGTTAAGTTCAAACTACAAGTCAAGACAGCTGGCCCTTCTCAAAGGTAATTTGCCAGGGAATTACCTCCTGTTAGTAGGACAAAAAATGGAAATGACACAGAGACCTTTTGATGGTTCTTTTTAACAAAGAAGCATAGCAACCAAATCCTAATATGGTAGATCCATCCAGTATCTTGCTTCCAAACAAAGTCAGTTCCATAATGTGCCTGAGCAATTAACACTAGAGCATGCACTAGTTTCAGAAACACTTTCTAGTCTGTATCCTGAAGCCTGGCTATCTAATATTATCAAGCGCTACTACTCTAATTGTAGATGCTGCTGTTTTCAAGATATGGTTTAATGCTGACAATATGTCTCTCATTAATAGTAAGGAGGTTGCCCAAGAAATGTAAAGTCTTTTCTTGAAACAAAGAATTATGTGCTTTCGCAACATCGAATTCTGAAGGAACCATAGTCCAACAGTAAAATATAACAAGTTAAAACTCCTCTTTCCAAATTAATTCTTCTTTTTAAGGAAAAAATTATAACTCCTTCTGGCTTTTGGTCTGCTGTTTTCTCTTTTACAAATTTTAAACAAATTGCATTCCTGTCATAATAATTCTGCAGGTTGATGGGCATAATTACGAGTGGAAAGGGTCAGAGATCTGTGTTGTTGAGAGAGAAAGAAAGCCAACGGATTTTCAGTTGTCAGAAGCTGGTTTTCTAATCCTCACACTGTGTGAAGAAAACACAGCTATGAATAACAAACATTTTCACACAAAAAGGACAGCATAATAGAAATCCAAAAAGAAGAAAACAGCCATGCAAAATTGCTGCGACTTTAGATATGCAAATTGGTATTAGAGTTTAGTCACTCACAATCCCTCTTGTGAGTTTAAGGTATGTTCCAACAGTCACAGGGAATGTGTTAGTTGGTTTTCTTTCCAAGACATACAAATGAGAAGGAAAGGGAAGTTTTGACAAAATTATTTTTGAAAAGTTTGAGAAATACACAGAGAAGGAATATAAAGGATAGCTTAAAAATGTAAATCAATTTGTGGCTCCATCCAGAATAGTCATTCTCTTTGTCTTCTTTGTTTCCATCCACAACATGAAAAGAAACCATTTACCAAAGAAACAGATACGGGATGAAAGTGATCAGAAATGTGAAGGGATTTAGGAAGAAAAAAATAAAACAAGATTGTGATTGTATGAAGTAAGAAAAATAAAAATTGCACTGAATGCCCCATTTTCCTTAACAAGGCAAGAAAAAGGAGCATTCACTGGGCAGATATGAAAACTAATTTTAAAGTGATCAAAGAAAATTATTTTTGGTGGTATGAATGAACCCAGTGGACAGATATCAGACACTGATCATATCCACAGGAATCTGTTGTAGCAAAAGCAACTGACATAGCAATCCTATGTGTTTACAGTAGGGTTTGTTCCTTGGTAAATGAGAACAGGATTGCAGCCCAAGAGCCTAATGGCCATTCAAAGTTAAAGACAACACCAATGGCCACTTTAGAGAAAGACAACACTTCTGTTAGTCTGTTCTAGTGCCTACAAGACTTGTGATTGCTTTTGATCACATTAAGTATAACATGTGGATTTTAAAAACTGAGAAGGGCATTCTAGTTACCTCAGACAAGGTGAACACACAAGGCTGCCTTATACTGAGGCAGGCTATTGGTCCACCTAGCTTAATTTGCCTTCTCTGACTTGTCTTTCATTTCACCTGCTCTGTCATCCTTGAACTGATCCTTTAACTGGGAACTTCTGCATGTGAAGCAGGTGTTCTAGCACTGAGCTATGGCTCAGCGAAAAGTAAACAAACGTATGATCCCACCAAGATTTGCGCCACTGAGTTCAGTGGCAGAATAAAGCACATGAATGAAATGGAAGTAAGAGTTCAATATTATTCCATCGTACCCTGAGCTTTTAGGGATCATCTGTGATTGTTTGGGTCAAAAATCTTTCAGCTACTTATAAACTGTCTTGAAATCAACCATAATTAAAAAAAAAAATCCTCAGTGTTCCATTCTGCAGGCTATCTGAAACAGGAATTTGGGTTCAGTGAATTAGGTTTAACGCCCAAAACTCTCACCTAGAAGTAAGCCCCACTGAAATCAATGGGACATATGAGTAGCTAGCTATGGTTGGAAACTAGTTGTTATTTTGATCATTCTTTCAGGGCATTACAAGAATAAAACCAGCATTTAAGAACAAATATGTATAAAAATCTAGAAAGGGAAACTTTTTAGAATTAAAGACTGCTAAGGAACCTGCACACTAGGAGATTATGTATAAAGCATACCTCTAGAGGTATTTGCCAAGCAAAAGGTCTTGTGCCATATGGCTATGATGAGAAAAGACCAGCATGTTACCTGTCCATAAATTTCTTGTGGCAAATATCTTCTTCACTCCATGCTAAAGGGCCCATGGTCCCTGCCACAGTACCTCTTTCCTCTCTTCACCTGTTCCTTATATCTGTATACAAAATCCTAGGCTGTAAGAAAACATGCCTTCTCTTCACCCTCTGGCTACCTGCTTTCTAAAGTTCATTTGCCCACAGCTTCTCTGACATCCTTTACCAGTATTTATGTGCCCATGTACACTGTGTACATAGAAGGAAGGGAAGGAATGCAGGTGAATATCAGCAAAATAGCATTCATATCTTACTGTCAAGTTTGCATACCTGCAGTATGGAGAAGCACATTCTAAAGCATGTCTTTGTGCATTCGCCAAAACTAAGAGTAAAGCAACATTATCAACTTTGGGTGGCGGAGGGGCGGGGGGGAGACTTTAAGCATCACTGAATGCTCCGCACTGATTATATTATTTGCTGTTTTGCAGTTTTGAAAGAACAATCAAGGAAAATAGGCTTGTATGCCATCTGCCTTCCTTCCTAATCTTCATGTTACACAAAAATAAAGAATACTTCAAACCAAATTGACAATCCATGAGGATGTTTTCTTACTTAGTGCTCTTGAGCACTTCTTGTTCATTTCAATGGAGCTTGTGCAAGATTATGGTTGCCATCTTCCAGATGGGGCCGGAAGATTTCCCACTATTACAACTGATCTCCAGACAATAGAGACCAGTTCCCCTGGAGAAAATGGCTGCTTTGGAGGCTGGCATTGTACTCTGCAGAGGTCCCTCCCCTCCCCAAACCTTGCTTTCCCCATTTCCGGATAGTTCCTAGGGATGCCAGCCTCCAGATGGGACCTGAGGATACCCTGGAATTACAGCTCAGCTCCAGACTACAGAAATCAGTTCCTTGGGAGAAAATGGATGCTTTGGAGGATGGACTTTGTGGCACTGTACCCCACTGAGGTCCTTGTCCTCCCCAGGCTCCATCTCCAAATCTCCAGGAGTTTCCCAACCTGGATCTGGCAACTCTGCCCCCCTCCCCCTCCAGTGGCCAGGTGAAACCTGGAATCCCTAAGATTTCCCAACCCAGAGCTGGCAACCCTATGCAGACTGGTTGGACTGCACTCCAAAATCACCATTTTTTTTCCAAAACAATTTCACATTATCCCACTCTCATAAAAATCCAACCCATTCACAAAACTAGTTCTCCTCAACCACCTCATAATGAGGAACAAGGGCAGCAGCTCTGCCACTAACAGGAATGTTTCAGAGGCCATGGAAGACAGGCAAAGGCACTGGTCTGCCACAGCACTGCAGTTCAATAGCCCTGTGGCTGAAGTCTTTTTCATGCTGAACTAACCTCAACAAACTAGTAGGATTAAAAACTAATGGCAGGCTTCTAGGAGCGAAGGGGGAAATAAATCGACGCAAAACACATTTAACTAATGGACGTTTCAATACCAATGAGGTAAAATGGTGTGCAACCCCCTCCCCCTCCCCTTTCTTTCCCTCTTACACAAAAATACACCTTCTGCATCATTTCCAAATGCAATAAATTATTATTATTTTTTTAAAAAAGGCCTAAACACACAGTAACTCCTAGTTCTAACTGCATTGGGTTGTTGCTGTTTTCTTTAGAAAAGGAAGCAAGCACTCTGATAAATAAATTGTTTCAGTTCCATGCATTCAGAGCTAGCATTAACTGAGGTCAGCTCTAGTCTAGGACTTGTGTGACTGCCAGCACTTGCACTTGATACAACAGTAGTAAGTCTGAGCAGTCCCAATGTCGGAAGTTTTGAAACAGGATCTTCTGCAACAGGCTCTTTCTTGCATATTTCCCCCACTGCTCTGTCTTTATTCTGCTGTACGTCTCTTCCTATTGCTCCCCCAAAGGACTGCAGCATGAACAATGATTCTTTCTTCTATCTAACATAGAGAATATCTTGTGGTATATGCAGTGTCTTCCCACTCAGTTTATATCTGTTATTCTCTACATGAAATTGTCCCCATGCAGGAAAAATATTATGTGGCTTTAAATACATGTTCCCATGGCTCTTACTTGTGGGTTCAGAAGCACTGTTTTAGGGTATCTTTCCCCTGAGACAACACATCCAAGACTCATTTGCCGATGCAGGGCCACACGCTTTGATAGGCATAGGGGTTGTCTGAATCAGTCTAATGAACAATGGGCTCCTCTGCCACCATAGTATAAGGAAACTAATTTGCAGGGTGTGACCTGAGATCTAAAAATAGCTTGAGTCATTTCCATACTGGCGACTACTGTAAAATCTTTAATACTCCATTAGAGCCTTAAACCACAGTTAAATGTCTCAAACATGAATATATAACCTGAAATCTTAGAACCCTTTATTCCATCATCTGGCATCAATTAGTCTGCTCTAGATTTTAAAGGTTACAGGATTGTAGCTAGACTATACTGCAAAGAAAGTTTTCCAGTTGTGAACACAAGTTTCTAGTTGCAATGAATAAGAGGACAACTGGCCGACTAACCAGTTTGTAGTGGATACTGGAATTTGTATCACTTATAACATCGTACCTCGCTATCACAAAAAGTTCTGTTTTTATGACACCTGCATACCTCAAATACCAGTGGATAAAGAGATACCCCTTCATCTTGGGTCACGGCTGAGCCTCCAAAATGAACTGGAGAGGGGTGCTTTGTTTTTGTTTTTTGGAAGCAGTGCTTTCCTGCATCAAACACAACAGTCACCTACGCAGATTACAGAAATATCATCTCAACCATCTAGCAGCCTTAAAGGTAAAAAAAACTTCTCAACTCCCTGATGGGCAGGCAAAGGGAATTCAGTTCTCAAGCACATTATGGATTTTTTATGTCTAGTGTGTTCATTTGACCTTGTCATTAGACCTTCTTCTCTGCCATGGGCAAAAAGGAGCCTATTCAAAACAGAATCAGTTTCTTTCCCTTCGGCATCACTCTAGAGGGGCAGTACTATCAACCTAAGTTCTTCTGTAAGTTTGAATTTCACTTCTTCCTGAAGTTGTCTGAAGTTCATCTCTTCCTAAAGTTCTGCTCCAACCAAAGTCGAACTTCTTGGAGATTGTAGAAAAAGGGACCCTTGCCCCCCAGGTAGGCAATTTTTTGTCTTTGTACTATGCACACACGCTCAAAGGAGACACCATAGGCCACATTGGCATTATTGTCCATGCAGTCTGCCACGATCTGGCACTGAGGTGGCAAAGAAAAACGCTTCAGGAGCTGGTGAGCAGCTGCACATCTGTCTTCTTGGTTCCTGTGTTTCTTTACATCAAAGGAGGATGAGACACCAGGAGCAGCCCAGCCATCTGATGGGTGAGCCTCATCAATGTAGACTAACAGAAAGTCAGCCACACTGGAGAACTCTTCCACCAGCTTGCCGAAGGCCGACAGCTGGTTTGTGAAGGGGGGTCAGGTGGCTGAGCCAAAGTTGACCACTAACGGACGCTCCAAAGAGGCAAAGTCTAGAAGGTGACATTCAGTTCCATACTTCCCACTGGAGCTTTTCCATCTGGTGGTGCTCTCATCAGTGCCATTAGCAATGTGAACCACATTGGAGTTAGGAGCTTCTCCACCAAGTTTCACCTAAAACAAAGACATGATAAGTTATAGTGATCCACTGCCACTTGTCTTCCAGGTTTGTTTTTTCAAAGCAAATAACTGTGAGCCACTTAGACTACAATTCCTTGTTTTCCATCCTGTTTATAGGTAGCAATATCTGACAAAGTTCAGATGGTTTTCAGAGCAAACAAAAACCACAGGTGGGCCCTGACCTGGATAGACCAGGCAAGCCCGATCTCATCAGATCTTGGAAGCTAAGCAGGGTGGACTCTGGCAAGTACTTGGATGGGAGACCTCCTCGAATTACCAGAGGTGGGAGGCAGGGGCAGGCTTTATTCAGCCACCTCTCTGAATATCCTCCAGGGCCCCAGTAGGGGTCAGTCACCAGAGGTCACCATGAGTTCTAGGTGCACACACACTCACACACAAATACATACACACCCTCTGACCCCTGCTCTCTGCCTTGCTTTGTCCTCTCACTTTCTTTACGTGGCCTTCCATGGAGACACACATCTCTGCAGGTTTCCCCCGTAGATACAGTGCCCTCATACTCCCATACCCATGATGTTGGCAAGCTGGCCATTTGTGATAGGGAAAGTACTCTTTAGATTAGGCTTCTTTCTCTTCTTTTGAATGCAAACTGAATGTGACCTGGATTTACTTGAATAAAAGTTTACCCTTTTTTGCATTATACTTCTTGGGAGATTTATTTACTGCACTCAGTAACACTCTTCTATGACTGGATCAAACTCTGCTATATTAACCAAATATCCCAATAGGTAGCTGTGCTAATCCACTGTAGCCAAAACAACAAAGAGTTTTATGGTACCACAAATACTAACACATTTACTGTTGTGTATGATGTAAGCTTTCATGAGCTACAACTCATATCCTTAGATGCATGAAGTATCATACTGAGTGAGAAGAAGCAGATAGAACCAAAGATACAATCAGAAAACTGGGGGTGGGAGTGGGGAGAAAACTCACTATCCTATGTGGCAATCATCCTTAAAAATTCTACCTCTGCTCCAGGGCTCTGAACCAATCCTTGTGATTCAGACCTCATGCAAATTCAAGCAATTGTCAGCCAACCAGAGCCCATGGAATTTCACTGTATGGGAGAGGGTGAGCCAGCATCAGTTTAAGATGGGTGAAGAAATCTTTTTGAAAAAAACTTTTGGATAAGAATTTTTGTGGCTCTGGAAAGAAGCCAGTTTAGCCAGGCTTATATTTGGCTTTTTAGTTTGGGTTTGAGGGTCAGTTTAGGGAAGAAAACATATTTTTGTGTGACAAATAAGCATCCTGTTAAGGGCCCATCATTCCTAACTAGTGTGTGCAGCTTCTGTGGGAAGGTGCTCTGTGGGAGAAAGGATCAGTCTTCAACCTGCTGAAGTAACCTGTCCAAAGAAAGGGGAATCAAATCTCTCCTCAGGGGTTATTTACTTTATTTGAGCACCAGCTTTACTATATATATCTAAGTTATATCCGCACAGTATATCTACCAGATTAAATACTTTATTTTCTGTTAAATAAACTTTTGTTGTTCATCTCCAGCTGTGTCTTGTCTGTCAAGGAAAAATCTAAGAAACAGGGGTCTCTATTTAACTCAAAGATAAGTACAGCCTTAGCCTAGCAGGTTTCCATACAAGAAACCTTTAGGGAACATATACCTTACATGATACCAATCTTTATTTTAAAAACTTGTGTACCCCCTTTTTTTATTTGAATGTGGGTGGTTGGGGTGTAAAGAATCTACAGGAGAGGCCAGAGTGGGGGGGGGCTGGATATTCTTCAGTCTAGAAGGCGGTTGCCTCAGAGCTTCCCCCCACCCCTAGCTGCCACACCTAATATGTAGGTGTTTAACCATATATTGCAGAACAGATATGAAAATACTGACTACTAAAACGAATAAATGATCCCATGACAGCAGGTATAAACTATACCCAATTGTTGATGAAAGGGCAAAATATGAATATAAATATATAAATACAACATAATTAAAATATAGAAACATATGCATATTTTTGTCATTAGGTATGTATGTTTCTATATTTTCAATAATTCTAAGATCCAGATCCTCAAAGGTATGGATTTTTTCAATAAATAGCAGGAGAATATTCACAATTCAGTCTAGTGAGTGTAGGAAAGAACAAAAAAGTGTGTTTTTTTATTACAGGTCAAAATTAGGATGTGTTATTCATGTGGCCCAGACATGGCTATGGATGACTAAGGATGTGCTTGTATAAACGCATAACTGGAAATGCTGGTCCCTTTGATTACATGACTATCCTATGCATTTTTCAAGACCCATACAGGATCATCATGTGATTTCGTCTACTATTCATGACAACATGAAACAGAGGGATTCTCAAACAGAATTTCTGAAGAGTGAGAAAAATACATCTAAGGGATGTGTGTAAAAAAGGAAGGGATTAATTGGTTCAGAAGATGACTAAATCTGGCCTGAATCAAGTTGCCCGTCAGTGCTCACTATTTACTTTTCACAAAAGCAAGTTTCATGAAAGCAAATTGGATTCAACTATGGCGATGACACTGGAAAACTGGAACATCTGGTCTCCCACCCAGCACATACAGGATGCACTTTATTATTGGCTACAAATTGGTCACATGACTAGCCTCATTATTTGCTTTATCCAGTGGGTGAAAAGGAAAGCAATATGCGTGTAACTGTGTCACCCATTTGAACCTTCCACTACATATTACATAATGTCATTCCAAAGATGAATAGATCCTTAAAAACTAGGGTGGGGGAGAACCTGTTTCTCTTGATAATTGTCATCATTTGGCCATTCATGCACTAAAGTCTCTTTGAGCTCAAGCATTGGTTTAATTATGCTCCTACAACGGAAGGGTGTTCTCTATGCCTGTCTGTTAAATGCAGTACCTTACAAACCAGGGAGAGACAATCAACTTTTTGGGGAAAACAATAGCTAGTTTCACGTCATCACATCTCTGGAAAGTAATCAAGCCATCCTCTGGTATGACTGGCGTCACTGCATTTCCCACAGCAACAAAGGAAATCTCATGGCCACAGGTTACCTATCGTGTTAATTTTTTGCTCCTAGCAGTCCAAACAAACACAAGGAGATTTCGTCCTTAATGAGATAGGCTTGCCAAACAGACATTCACAAGGCCTCCTCTGCTCTTGCAGTTGGAGTAATTAGGTCGGTGCCTTGTTCAATGCTAGCATTAGCCACTCCAGAAAACCAACCCTGCCCAGTAGTTAATGCCCCAGCACAACCAGCAGCATCTCCTGCTAATTGGTCTTGATGAAGCTCTAACATTCCCAAAGAGCCTCTTTATTCCAGCAGGCTCTGGAATGGGCCTGACATCCTCACTGATCGTTTGCTTTGTGGGGCTTTTTTGTTTCTCTGCTGTTACTCTTCATTATTGAAAGGGAGGCGGAATTAGCTCTTGGAAAGATACCCACAACACACCACAATGAAATGTCATCCAAAAAAATAAAAATTATTGCTCTGCCAAACCTCTTTTGAAATTACAGACAAAGGCAGGCAAGAGAGCTGCTCTGAGAAACAAACCCAGAGAATTTCCCTCACACGCAATAACTCTAGCTCCAGCATAATCATGGATTTTTGTGCTAACCAATCAGCTAGCTACCCAGTGTGCTTTCCATGGCAGCTGACACAGAAACTGGGCTAGGATTTCATATTCCTTCCACAAATTCATAGGGGAGCATGTTAGTCTGTTACAGCTAAAGCAAACAGGATTCTTCTGGCACTGTAAGACTCCAGTGTGAAATTGCTGAATTAAATTGGGTCAATAAGTTTAATTGTATCTACCAATATTTAAATACAGACAACTCATGTCTCATCCACGACTGGGTGACTGAGAAGACTGGGAAGACTGGGAAGATTGTGTTATTGCTGACAGTTGTGAATGGTCACTGTACTTACCTTGTACAGAGTTTTGGATTAAAATGTCAGACTTAGATCCTGCATTACTGAGCATTTTAATCTTATCTATCTAGTATCTTATAAAATTCTACCCCTTCCTCTAAAGAACTCAGGATGGCTTACAGCATTTTTCCTTCCCACCTTTGTCCTCAAAACAACCCGATAATGTTGGTTAGGCTAAGAGAAAGTAATTGGCCCAAGGTCATCAGCAGGCTTCATGGAGTTTGAACTTGGGTCTCCCTGATGTTACTCCACCACGCTGACTCTTTTAACGCTTAAAGAACTCCCATAAGAACCTACCTGACCTTTATGGTCAGCTTTGGAGGCCCTGCTTCAGTTGCTTCTACCATCTAGTTTTAGATGGCTGGTGACCAGTGAATGGGCTTTCTCAGTCATGGTACTGAAATTGTAGAAGCATGGATTACAGTACTGGGGGCTGGAGCACCTTTCCTCTGAGGAAAGGCTGGAGGGTCTGGGACTTTGCAGTCTAGAAAAAAGATGGCTACGTGGAGACGTGATAGAAGTTTATAAAATTATGCATGGGATGAACAAAGTGGATAGAGGGTATTTTTTTCTCCCTCTCCCATAATACTAGAAATAGGGGGCACCCAATAAAATTGATAGCAAAGAGGTTCGGAACAGACAGAAGGAAATAATTCATTACTCAATGAGTAATTAAACTGTGGAATTCACTGCCAGGGGGCAGTGATGGCCACAAGCATAGATCACTCTATTAGGGGATTAGGCAGATTCATGGAGGAGAGGTCCATCAATGTCCTACTAGCCATGGCGACTCAAGGGAGCCTCTGTATCCAGAGGCAGAAAATCTCTGAATATCAGTGCTGGGAGGGAGCAATGTGGAGGGCATCTGCCTCTATGAAATATAGAAATGAACAATGAGAGCCAGTGTGGTGTAGTGGTTAAGTGCAGTAGACTCTAATCTGAAGAATGGGGTTTGATTCCCCACTCCTCCACATGAAGCCAGCTGGGTGACCTTGGGTCAGTCACAGTTCTCTCAGAACTCTTTCAGCCCCACCTACTTCTCAGGGTGTCTGTTGTGGGGAGTGGAAGGGAAGGTAATTGTAAGCTGCTCCAAGACTCCTTTAGTAGTGAAGAGCTGTGTATAAAACCAACTCTACTTCTTCTTTGCCGTGTTTGCCCTCTGGGGCAACTGGTTGGCTGTGGTGTAAAACAGGATGCTGGACAAGGTGGACCACTGGCCTGATCCAGCAGGCTCTTCTTGTGTTCTTATTCCCTTCATGGGGAGATTTGACTACCCCTGTCTATCACTGTCTTCCACCACCAAGTGATGACTTTTCTGCTTTGTTCGGCATCCCTTCAATGAACCTCATTGACCCTTCTGCCTGTTATGTGTTCCTATTGGTTTCTGTTTCGATTGCTTTACTGTTTTACAATGTATGTGTGTGTTTAAATGTTTTAATGGATCTGTGCTGCTAACTGCTTGGCTGATCTGCAATTGTAATAAATGTTTATGATAATGTTTTGATGGTTTACAACCTTGGGGACCTGAATTGGGTGAAAAGGCAGCATGAAAATGTTTTAAAATAGAATAAAATCTATTTACATTTTTTTCTTCTGTGTTTGTGTGTGTATATATATTTGTAGAAGTGTGTATATGAATACTAAGGATTTGTTTCATGTATCTGATAAGATGAGCTACAGCCCATGAGAGTTTATGCTACAATAAACCTGTTCTTTAAACTGCCACAAACCTCCTTTTTGTTTGTATTCCTTCTAGTCTCCACAGAGAAATTTAGGACATCTCTCAACTTCTTCGAGTAGTCTCATCTACTGAATTTAAAGTAACTATTGAAGTCTCTCTATCTCTGGGATAACAGAAGAAATCAAAATCGATCAGAGAAACTGATTAACAATAGATTCAGGATAAACAGAAGAAAGCATTTCTTCATGCAGAATATCATTAATCTATGAATTCATTGCTGCAGCATGAGACAATACTCAGATGGCATGGAACAAACTCAGGTCTAGCAAAGGGCATAAAATTAAAGTGAAGCCTCTGTATTAAGTTATCAGTATATCAGCAATTGTCAGGCCTTAGGGATACTGGTGTTGGAGGAGAGTTTTACAGATACCGTGGACTGTCAAAAAGACAAATAAGTGTGTTCTACATCAAATCAAGTTGGAAGTCTCTGTAGAAGCTAAAATGACTAAACTGGGGCTATTGTATTTTGGTCACATTATGAGAAGACAAGAGTCACTGGAAAAGACAATCATGCTAGGAAAAGTTGAAGGTGGTAGGAAAAGAGGAAGACCCAACATGAGGTGGACTTAATTAAGGAAGCCATGGCCCTCAGTCTGCATGCCCTGAGCATGGCTGTTAATGATAGGAGATCCTGGAGGTCATTCATTCTTAGTAGTTGCCATTAGCTGGAAGTGACTTGACAGCACTCAGCACAGAGAGGCAGGGATACTGGATAGCTTTCAACACCTTATCCTGCTTGTGAACATCTCAGGTATTAGTCATCAGGTTTTCTGCTATGAGAGGGAAGATCAAGAGCTGGGGGACATGGGTACTGGAGACATTTGCTCTGATCCAACCAATCCAGTCTCATGGCCATACATTCCCTTTTTTGTGTTTTCGGAGAAAAAAAGTTTGCATTTAGTTCACTGCCCAAATTCTTCCTTTACAGGAATCTCCCTTTAAAGCTGCATTCAGTGGCAAGAGCATGATTAGTTTTGTTTTTACATGCAAGCTGAAAAATGAGGTGGTTGAGGGAGGAGAAAAAAGAGCCCCATTCATAAGCCACCAACTAGAAATAGAACTCACCACTGTGCTAACATTGCCCATCAAACAGCCATGAACAAAGCATCACAGCATTTACACTTTCTTCCTCCTTACTCTTTGGGGATAAAATCATAACTCTTTTTTTCAGATTTTGATGTTTGTAAGCCCCATCATTAGAGACTTTTGAGCTCTGTGGCAGATTGTGTCAACTCCCTACAGAAAATAGATGTTGCCAGATAATTAGCAGGCTGTGGCACTGGCCATTTAAAACAGAGACACGTTGTGTTAGAGCTATGTAAAGAATCCCTTTGAGCTCCTAAACACTTTGGAAGGCCTTTGCTTTGATTTTGTTCCATTCACTGATGTGCAGCCCCTTAGAAGCCTTTCTCAGTGCTTCCTCCCAGTTTTCATCAGTCATTGGCAGGAGGATAATTAATAGCTACTATTGTGTTTGTTTGTTTTTCCTGTGGAATCCAACATTATGTAAAGCTGCTCAGAGGCTACATAAATTGCATATAGTTCCTGAAAAACCACACTCATGAGGTGCAACTGGAGACCTTGAAGCCAAACCTCTCATTCTTCCTCCACACACTGGGGTGCTACTTGCTTACCAGCTACCACCCTCCCTCTTCACCCTTCTCTTCCTCTGCTGCTGTACTCCACCCTCTGGCCCTCACCTCCCAGAGGCCAGAATCATCTGCTTTTGACAAGAGAAGGAAAGAGGGAAAACTGTAGATGTGTGGGGCAGTGATCCCTCACCTCAATTCATAATTGTCTCAGAATCTACCAGATTTCTTGGAGAACTCACAGGGAAAAACAGAGTAAAACAGAGTTCACTCCCAGCTCACAATATTGGCTATCATTATTATCAATATGAACTGCCCCCTCAAAATGGTATCTTTGTAGCCACGTCCCACACACTGGTCACATGGATTGCTAACCTCTATGTCGTCTCTTAACTTCATTCTGGCCATAAATATATGAAGCTGCCTCATACCACCCTGTCATTGCTCCATATAGTTTAGTATGGGCTACTTTGCCTGGTACCAACGCTCCATAGACTTGGCAAGGGAAAGGTTTTTCCCCAATATCTGCAACCTGAGATTCTTTAAACAAAGATTGGGTCTTCCACACAAAAAAGCAACGTTGAGCCATGACCTCTTCCTCAGTCAACTTGCCTACAGTCTTTGACAGAAAATGATTAATGCTGATAATTTGCAGGAAATAGAGGTTAGTAGATGTGTGAAAAAGAAACACAGGCTGGGATCAAGAGACTGTGGAGCAGGAGGAGGAAGAGCTAGCTGCATGTATATTAGCAGTGATGGGTGAAATGAGAAAATTGCATGGAGGCTGATCCTGAGGGTGAAAGAAAGGCCAAGTTTAAAATTAGCCAGGTGGTAAGATCTATTCCTGTAAGCTGTGACTAGCCTCATAATAATATGATTTCTCAGCCACTATGTTATTTGACCATCCATTACACACTAACCACATGTAGTTTGTCTTCTAACCCTTGCTAGTTTCAACTGGAAGAACAAAAATTGATTGGAACAGCTTTCAGCCAATCCCAGAACACTATTGACCTAGATCTGCCTGACAGGCAGCTTTTCAGAAGAAGCAGCCTTTTTTGAGTAGGCCTAGATCAGAAGAAAATAAGATTGGGCATTGCAAATATCAGCTCAGGAAAGGTTATACATTTGTTAGGGACAACATCAAAGATGCTCAGGAGATGGTTGTGGAAGTTCTTGGGTTACTTACATGATATCCTTTCCTTTCAACCTCAGTGGATTTGGGGACAAGCACAGGAAAGAGTACATTCCCAGCACAAGTTATCAAGTTCAGCCTCCCAAAATGACATAGGAAACAATTTGTGGTATGCTTTATAAAAACAGTTTGTAGATGTTTGTGCATTAACACTCTACTGAGATTAATTCACTCCACTCTAGATGGTACCTAAGTGCAACCCTAGGAACAACTTACTTACTATTTCTTAATAAAAAAAAATTAGAAAGGTCTATTTTGGATCTAGAACTACTGGAAAAAAATTAAATAGAGTTTTCTTTCAAAAGATACTCTCACTGCTGTGAAATACAAAGAAAGGCACTTCCTTGAACTCCAGGCCAAAGCAAACAAAGATGATGAAAGCAGAAGGGCTCAGGCGAAGAGGGCTTGTTCCACTGCCCTAAAAGCCTGCCAAAATAGTATGCTCTCCCACTGGCATGTCAAACAGACAAAAAGTCAGAAAGAAGCCCAGCTATTATTCCTTACTTTGCCGTGCTTGACTTTGTAAATATTGCCTCTGCAGCAACAGTGTGCAACACTATCTCATCTTAGCAGTCATCATATCAGGATGCCATTCTAGGAAGTATTGTAAGTGTTTCCCTCTAGGGCCAAGTGAGTCTAAGTAGTGAGGAGTAATAGTAAAGTGTTGTTCCTATTCTCTGACTTGGATACTCTGACTTGGATTTTTTAACCAGATCGTAGACACAACCTCACTTTCATCTCCAGCCCCCCTGAGGCTTACTCACATCTATATGGTTGTTCCTGTCATTTTGAAGCACTAACATTCTCTAGGTTGGATTTGGTATTTCCATTTGCAGTGAAGTGAAGGGTGATCTTTTTTGCCAGCTCTCCTCCTTCTTGGAAATTCCCACTTTGCCCACCACAGTGTTTCTGGATGGGGTGCACTGAGCCCCAGAAGCACAATTTGGGGAAGCATAGAAGATTTCAGTAGTAGGAGGTACAGGAAAGTTGTCTTCTTACAGGGTGATTTGGATTGCGTTGCTTACAAATTGAGCCCTTCTGTGCTATTTGCACATATGTACCCCAGTGTACTGATAGCCCTCAGGTTTCACCAAGAATATATTAACATTGAGGAAGGAAATTGTGCATCCAAGGCTAGGGTCTCATCTAACACTAGAAACGGGTTACCAATTTAGGATACAGAAATTCCTGGGGAGGGGAAGCGATGCCATATTGTCCATCTTCTGAAGCTGTCATTTTTCTCCAGGGGAATTGATCTGTGTGGTCTGGAGATGAGTCATAATTCTAGGAGAATTCCAGCCCCCACCTGAAGGTTGGTAACCCAAGCAGAGACCCTGATTTGTAAAACACTGACTTGTAAAGTGGGTCCCCTCATGTTCAATTACTAGTATTCATAGCTTCAGTAAAAAGTATCTTTATTGCTTCCAATTGGGAGAGAACTCTTACAGATGAGGAACACAAAGTAGGGTTGCCAGGTCCACCCAGGGCTTTTTTTGTAGAAAAAGCCAAGCAGGAACTCATTAGCATAATGGGCCACACCCAACAGTAGAAACTCATTAGCATATTAGGCCACACCCCTGACAGCACAGATCATTAGCGTATTAGGCCACACCCACCTTTTTCTTCTTATTCTGTTTACCTTGTTTGTTGTCAAAACCCAGCTCTTTTTTTGTAGCAGGAACTCCTTTGCATGTTAGGCCACACACCCTTAATGTAGCCAATCCTAATGAGTTTCTGTTGTTGGGTGTGGCCTATTATGCTAATGAGTTCCCGCTGGATGAGGCCAACTTGAGAGCCAGCCAGAACTCTGTTCCTGTGCATTCCTGCCCAAAAATAGCCCTCGGTCCCCCAGGAAACCCTTTTGTGGCCTGCCAGCAACTGAAGCACCAGCAGAAGGAAACTTAAGAAAAAATAAGGCTGCACACCGACATCATGACAGTGCTCTGATGTCACTTTCACTGAAAACCAGAAGTGATGTCATGATGTTGGGGGCACTCTAGGATTTGTAAAAACTTTATGAAAAAGCTGCTAGAGATGAAATTAGCTTGAGAGTATATGTGCTAAACTGGTCCACTGAAGTGGCCCCCACTAGGTTTCTCATACAGCTAATTCTATGGAAAAAGGTTTTTCCCCTCCTGCCAAATTTACCTTCAAATATTAAGCTGTTATATCAGAAATTCACTGATTGGGCCACAGCATACTCCAAACTCCCTGCAACCTTTTATACATGTATGAAAAAAATCATATAGATACCTCTGTTCTGACCCTCAGCCCACCTTGGCCTTATTCTAGGAACTACCAGCTACAATGAAGACAGTAATATTTGGGGATTCAAAGAACTCTCATACTGATCTGAAGATCAACATAACCCAGTGGAAAGAAAGAAAGAAAGAAAATCTATCATACCCTGCATGAACATTTGGGATCCCACCTCTTAAGGATCTGCATATGAAGATACTGAGATGAAAAGGCAGGTTTTTGGCATTCCAGCAAATACACAGCACTTGCTTTGGAAGTGACACAAACCTTGGACATTAATAATGCTCCACTTCTTCTACTGGAATGCATCATTAGACTTCTTGATTTTGTTGTTTGCTATGGCCTTTCTGTATTTTATAAAATCAGTCTCATCATAGCACCAAGCACAAGCTGGTACAAGAAAACACATTTTTCAAAAAGCCCCAGTGGGAGACTGTCTGCATTACTATAAAAATACTGTATGTGTATAAAAATGTGTGTACATGTCACTGTATATAGATCAAACCTGGGAGGCCTGCCTGCCACAAAGTCTATATTGACACTCATCTGGATGCCCTATATAATTTAGGAATATCGTAGACATCCTGCACATACACAATCAGGGGTTTTCATAGTCCTGTTTTCCCAACAGTCACATCACTCTCTAAATATGTGATGAAATACAGCTGCCTTTTTCATCCTGATGGCACCCAGTGACATTACTGAACTTCTCTGGAGCAAGATCGCCAGGTACCTTCAAAACAAGCCCTCTCTTTGAACTATTCCCCTATAATATAAAGATGCCTAGTCTTAAACATTAGCACCATTAACCCTCATTGGGATAATTAGACTTGCTATAAAGAACTTCTCTTTGTAGCAGAGGGTGTGCTTGTCTCCTTGGGGGGTTGCTATCCCAGTGATATGGAGGGAACAGCACAGCAACAATCCACACAGAGAATCTGGCAGGGGTTCAAATCGAAAAGCAAAGTTCAGCAGGAATGTAGAAATTGTAGCAAAGCTGGTTAAAAATACACATGGGGGAGAATTAAACAAACACAAGAGAGAATCACCAACAGCCTTTTCTAATGAATCAACCTATGCCAGCATTAGCAACATATTACTCATAAGCTGAATAAGCCCATTAAATAATGCTCTTTTTTTCCACCTTTAAGTTTAGCACCATCGCCCATGGCTGCTGCCCTCAATGCAAGCCAAAGGTGTCCACACACGGCTTACATTGAAGGGGAAAATTAAATTAAATTAAATTCTGTCTCACATCTGGAAGTGATGCTAGTACATGTGACACCAATTAAAGGCAAGCCTAGTAAAGGGAAAGGCTCTCTCTGCAGAGCCTGGCCTCCACTGACTCAGTCCCTCTACCTGCTCTGCCATGTTTGTTTGTTTTTCATATGGTCACATTCCGGCTCTCTGCAAGCATCCTTGTAAAAGGAGATGCCATTATCATCTATTTAATTTCTCCTGATTAGTGAAGGCTACAGGGATGAAATGCTATCAGACATGTTTTTTGGACAAGCCTCCTCTCTGCAGAACTACAACATTGCACACACTCCCTGTATTAGAGCTCTCTATGTGCAACTCTCCCAAGGAAAAGTTCAAGGCAACATTCATAACAATCCATTGGCCAGTCCTTAGGAGATTTATGCCTGTCATGTCTGCTCTAAAACTGCTTGACCTTTGAAAAGATACCCCAAATTAATGTTGTCCCTACTTTTCAGGGATTTATCAGTGTGCAGTCTATCAAGAAACCCCATGAAAAGCATTTTCTGTCAACACTGGCCACACATGAAAACAAGAAGGATGATAGACTTTTGTTACTGCTTTTGGACATTTTAGATTGACAGAAGATATTCAGAAAATATTTAGCACTTTGATCAACATGATTAACAGCATTTATTCTGCTGTTGTCATGTTCCAACATCTTCAGATTACTTTTAATATGGAACAAAGGAAATTGGAATAAGGGATGAAGGATTCCAGTCTATTTCAGTGGCTATCCTACTAAACCACTATATTGCTTTGATCCTCTTTTATGCTGCATAGATGTTCATCTCTGCAGGATCACTGACAAAGTAACTTTCAAAGCAGTGTTCTGGCACATCAGAGTAGCCTTTAAGAATCTAAACTACTCCAAAACAGATTTGTGATACTAATGTCTAGGATTTTAGTCTAGGGTACATAAACTTCATCATGGTATCACTGAGCACTGGACAATTTTCAGCGCACGAGCTCATCTCTAAGCAGACGCTATAGGGTCCAGTTAGATGTCTTCCTGAAGAAACTTGGGATAATATAATTATGAACTTCTCCTCCCCCCTCCAAAAAAAAGACAGCTCTACATACTGAGTGGGAAACACTTTATATCATTATCCCTGGGTACCAACCCCCTCATCTTACTCTTGATTTAATTGTGGGAGCTCTCCATGGTGCAAGGAATTCCTAAGAAGTATCCATGTGTCTGGGGAATGAACTGGGCTAGACAGATGAATTAGGCCAACCTCAGAAAAGGTTGAAAATTCATGGCAGTTGTCAAAGTGAAACAAACAAAATTTTTGCACAGTGTAAGAAAAAGCAATTGACTGAACTATTGGGAGACTGGCAGCATCAGTGCCTTTGTTATAAAGTACAGCAGCTATTTCAGTTTTCCACCCAAAAGTTGTGCACTGACCATTTCTCATATGAGAAACTGGGGTCTTTGCATTTTTAAAAAATGTTAATTATTATAACTATTTTCCAAGAGCTTAGCTTAAGGCTTCTTCTTTGTTACTTAGCCCAATAAAAGCATTTAACTTCTCATTAAAAAGGGTGTTGTTGATCGTCTCTACATTAGCTGGGGAAACACCAAGCTGTCAGCTCACAGTTTGGCAGCTAAAAAAGAAACATCATTTCAATTTCCACTGTACACTGCTCCTCACTCTATTAACCCAGTCCTCACATGCTGTAGATGAAGATCACTGAAGGCAACAGGGCTCCTGCTGGACCTCCTACTGGTGAAGTTCAGCAAGGATCACCAACTCCATTTCAAACCACAAATATCAAAGGCCTCGTAATTGTATTCCCCCCTTTCAGCAGACAATGCAAATCTCAGCTTTCTCATCCAATCTTATGAAACTCATGTCCTGAATAATGGCTCTACTGCTAGCCTCTGCAATAGCCCAAGAGAATTTTTTGGCATGAACTTTATTCACCACACTTTCCTGTTCTGCAAAATGGGGACAATAGCAGCCTATTTAGAGTTGGCACCCAGTAGACTGTTTACTTTCAGTTCTGTCTAGATATTTGAAATCAACAGGAAATGCCAAACATTTTAATATATATATATATATATATATATTCTTTTTTCAGGACAGATAGAATCAGTAATTTTATTTGTAATGGTGGGAAATCCTGCATTTACAGTTGCTTATACATTCTGTAGTCCTACACATTTTTATTCCGCCATGAATTATATTACACTCAAGGGAAACATGCTAGAACCCATACAGTTTTTTTGTATACATCTAATGTTATATCAATATGGTGGGGGAGCTCTTTTTTCTATAGCAAAAAAAATAATCAAAGGTTACCATTACCAAAGTAACCATTAACAGTTGCAGCCCTAGAAATCTATAACAGCACTGTAGTGCTACTGAACAGATGGTGAGCAACACAGAAATCCATATTATTAAACAGGGTCAGAAACAATTCCTAAATCCACACAGCATAACTAGAGTTTAAAAGAACCTTTAATGAAGTTGTACATTTTAGAACCTGGAATGGGAGTCAGGAATTCAAATCCTGGCTCTGCTTCTTCTGCACTGAACAGTTCATGTCATGAAACTTACCTTCATTCCAGTCTGAAGCTAAACTTCCTATGCATCTCCCTGCTGACCCCTTCTATCAGCAGTCACAATCCCCTTTCAGACCTTCATCTCCAACAGCCCAGTTCCATCAACCCACCTGTTTGTAGGCATCTAGGAGGAAGCTATTCCAGACGCAGCGCAGCCCCTCCGATGTCAGCATCCTTCGCCACTCGCCACGTGCAGATTTGGAGCGACTCAGAAGAAGCACCATGTGCTTCAAGAGGACCACCGAATCATAGAGTGCAAGGAAGAGGCAATTGGAGAAGAAAACCGGCAGGATCTGCAGTGTGATCAACAGGTCCACGCTTAACAGACCCATCTCTTTCTTGCTGCTGCTCTTCAAAAGCTTCCTTTGAATTCCCTGGTCATGCCCTGTATCCTCATTAATAAAAGAAAACAAAATAGAAGGTGCTTCTTAAAAACCCATTGTGCCCCATCTCCTTGCAGAAAATTGGCTCAATACAACAAAGCAGTTTTTTAAAAAAAAGAAACTCAAAAAGCCAGCGTGAAAGTCCTTCCACCCTGAACTGCTTTTATTTTTTTCAAAAAGTCTGTCAAACTGTTTTTCCCCTTAACTAGTAGCCCTTTTCAGTCCGTTGAAAAGGAGAGAGACAGAGAGAGACAGCTGTGCTGCCAACTGCTTGCAGTTCTAAAACTGAAGCAGAACCACTGCTAACTTTCCTCTAACTCTCAGCTCTTTAAGTACAAAAGTAAGCAGCTCCCTCAATCCTTTATCACCAAAGCTATCAGGTGAAACATTACTAGAGGTGGGGGGGGAGTCTTTGTACACAAACTTTCTGCTCTTCTCTCACTCACTTCGGCTCAGTCTCTCTCCTGCCACTCTCTGCTTTCTCTCCCTCTCCCTATCTGTCTGTGGTACAAAGTGCTTTCCCTCTGGAGTTTTAGCTAGCTTCCCTGAAGCCTTTTATACATTCCCTGGCTAATTGCTGCAATAGAGAAATGAAACCCTAATCTTAGTAAAGATCTTGACGTCAATGTAAAAGAGGGCTTTACTTTGGCCAGGACTGCAGTGAATAGAAAAGTAAAATTCTCAAAACTCTTTTTTTTTTTTAAAGGAAAGAGAAGGGAGTGGGGAGGGAAGAACTTTGCTTTGTAGTTTAAAAAGGAAAGAAATCTACAGCTACCTCTGATGTGTGTTTTTTTTCCCAGAAATGTTTTCATACATTGGGAAAACATTTTCATATGACATGGAAGGTGCCACAGAAACATGGTAATCTATTGTTTAAAATTATTTTTAATGCATTCGTAGGATTTTTTTTCAAAGTATTATTTTGCTCCTCTGTACTATTTTCCAGGAAGGTGTGTGAGCTGATGCATCCTAGAAAGGGACACATTTTGGTACATTTCCCTCCCACAACTATCAAGTACAAAAGCATGTGCTGCTTTAAATATCTTTTGTCATCTTCTTGGTATTTAAAGAAACACAAGGAACACCCAGGTCTGACTTCATCCACTTATGTAGAAGAGAATTAAAAAAATGAGAAAAAGAGGAGCAAGATCTTAACTCCATTTTTTTCTTTAACACTGAAGTTTGTCAATTGAATTACAGTGACCCCAAGTCAGAAATGATGGAAATCAGGGTGCCTCACACGTACTCATTATTACAGCTTCAAAGGATTGCATTTACTTATAAGGACCCTCTAACCAAGAATAATACCTTGCTTTATCCCAACCTTCTCCCATCCAAGGGAAACCATATTTCCACTGGAATATCTAAAGGCTCCCACAGTGACAAAGCAGATACTATAGCTTAATTGTGGGAAAAAATCCTGCAATTTCTACCATAACCTACCTACTCTCTCTCTCTCTCTCTCTCTCTCTCTCTCTCTCTCTCTCTCTCTCTCTCTCTCTCTCTCTCTCTCTCTCTCTCTCTGTGTGTGTGTGTGTGTGTGTGTGTGTGTGTGTGTGTAGTCCCTTTTATACCTCAAGACTCAGGGCAACTAGGTATATGTCACATGCATCCTAGATGATAGGTAAGTCTATTATTCCCATTTTACACATTAGAGAACTGAGGCTGAGAGGCAGTGACATGCTTATAGTCAATGTGAAACTACAATTTGAACCTGAAACTTTAATTAAAACCCGGTCAACTGGAGCCAATCTTGTCATTGTCTATGAGTGATTATTTTAAAAGCCTTCTATTTACCTACACACTCCGGCCCACTCAAACACAAAACACCAGGAGATTTAAGGATTACATAATAAAATCAGATAGAGAATGGAGAAAGATTAGTGTATATCACACTAAGCCTGACCAAAAGGTGTCCTCTTAGAAATAGTGTGGAGTCAATGTGGAGTAGTGATTTGAGTGCTGGGGAGATCTGTGTTCAAATCCCTGCTTGGGCCTTGATGCTCACTGGGTGACTCTGGGCCAAACCACTCTCTGCCTGGCCTAGCACACAAGAGGGTTATAAGGAACACTAATGTACACCATTCACAAACACCACACTGAGCACCTTGGAATAAAGACTTCATTTTATCCTGATAGAACAAAGAAAAGGACACTATGAAAATATTCTCGGCAATATCAAATTGGTCTTTTCCTTGCTTGCCTTCTCCGGCAGCATTCATCCAATAATAATAGTTACCATCTGTATAGGGATTTCCAGGGTTCAAAGCACAATTCTGTAATGTAGGTCAGAAGTATTGGTGTGTGCTGAGCATCTACTCCACTAAGCAAAGTCTGAAGCTTTCCTCCAGACTAAGGTGACTTCCTCTGACTTAAATGGCTCTTCCACTTAAGCCAGTTTGGTGTAGTGGTTAAGTGCACAGAGTGTAATCTGGGAGAACCGGGTTTGATTCCCCACTCCTCCACTTGCACCTGCTGGATGACCTTGGGCAAGCCATAGTTCTGGAACAGCTGTTCTTGAAAAAGAGCAGTTTCTGTCAGAGTTCTCAGCTCCACCTCTCAGCTCCCTCAAAGGGGAAGGGGAGGGGAAGGGAAAGGAGTTTGTAAGCCTCTCTGAGACTCCTTTGGGTAGTAAAGGGCGGGGTATAAATCCAATCTCCTCCTCCTCCTCCTCCTCTTCCTCCTCCTCCTCCAATGGAGGAAGACAAAGGTAAGATACATGCCCTAATTCCCAAACTGCAAATGGAAAGCAGTGGCTAGTCTAAAGCCACCTAGTGAGTTCTTTCTGGGCAAAGAGCAAGGACCACTGGGGGAGTGGAGTGGGGATGTAGATGTGAATTTCCTGCACTGTATAGACAATTGAACTAGATCAGGGATGGGCAAACTGCGGCTCGGGAGCCACATGCGGCTCTTTCACACATATTGTGTGGCTCCCAGCAGGGCAGCTGGGGAAGTGAAGGGGAGGCATGCATTTGATCCCTTCCTCCCTCCCTCCCTCTCCCGTCCCTCCTATCTATTTGCTTTCTTTGTTTCGCTCTCTCTCTTTCTTTCCACCTCTTTCATTCTTTCTTTCCACCTCCCCCTCTTTCTCTCTCTCTTAGACAAATAAATATCATTGGACAAATAAATATCATTATCAATATCTGTTTTTACCCCTTTTGTTTTTATTTTTGGCAGTCTTATTTAATGGTAATAAAAAGCTAATCTGCATATTTTCTAAATAAAAATGTTCGTGTGATATTTGTTCATGTCTTGCGGCTCTCAACCATCAGAAATTTATTCTATGTGGCTCTTACGTTGAGCAAGTTTGTCCACCCCTGAACTAGATGGCCCTTGGGGGACATTCCACCTCAGGAGGTGGTGGGCTCTCCTTCTTTGGAGGTTTTTAAGCAGAGGCTAGATGGCCATCTGACAGCAGTGCTGATTCTACACATTTAGGCTGATTGTGAGTGGCAGGGCATGAAAGGAGGAGTCAGTGCCCTGCTCTTGTGGCCCTTTCTTATATGCCCAGGATAATGCCAATTGCCACTTTGGGATCAGGAAGGAATTTTCCTCCAGGCCATATTGGTCCTGGGATCCTGGAGGTTTTTTGTCTTCCACTGGGTATAGAGCAAGGGTCATTGGGGAAGTGGCAGGGGGAGAGTTTAGCTGTGAATTTTCCTGCATTGTGCAGGAAGTTGGTTTAGATGACCCTTGAGGTCCCTACCAGCTCTATGTTTCTATGTTTCTTGGAAGAGATGAAATTTGGAACAGACTTTCTGATCAATAGCTTAGTCTCTTAGTAAATTACCTCTTGCATGCTTCCTGAAGCAGAGATTGTTTTCTTTCTTGGGAATTGTCTATAAAATCATAATTCTTTGTGTGTGTGGGGAATGATCTGTTTAATCTTCCAAACTGACTTCATTGTCATCAACTGAAACTCTGTGGACAGGCAGCCCAAACATGCCTGAATCAGCCAGTTCAAGTGAACTGATCCTATGGTTAGCAGACAAGGAATCCTAGGATGTGAGTCCCTTTCTCTGACATAGACTGATCAAGCAAATGGAGTCACTCTCTCTGCTGTGAGATTAGCTTACCACTCAGTGAAATGCCTTATGTTCTACACTACTTGCACATAGTCTGCTTGAAGAGAGAGGTGATCATCATTTGCATGAAAATCTACTAAATGAAGGTTAGGAACACGACAAAACGGAGTACAATTCAGGCTTGCTCTTGCCTCCTTCTTAAAACTAGATATAAATCCACAAGAATACCTTATACTCCAGGCTCTCATCAGAAATGGAAGTTGACCCCACTATCCTTAAATAGCAAGATACTAACCCTGTTCACAAGTTACAGTGAATGCACATACCATCTGTGTATAATGTATGCTTGATTTTTATAGAGTAATTTTCATGTTACATTCAGCACATGTACAGCTGAACATACTGATCTCCAGTTTCATTTGTTAAGTGAACGCATATTGGCTCTTGCTTACAAACAGGTTATGCACACAAGTGCACATTGTACATATTTTCACTGTAATATACAAAGAAGGCTCATGTAAAAATGAACTGGATTTGCTAAGGCACCATGTCTAACCTTCCTTCTTTGATTTTCTTCACCTAGCCCTCATTACCTTCTACTCCTTCTAGGAAGCATATTTTATTTTGCTGTATTTAAATGAATTAACACATCAACATAGGGTGATGAGAGGCCTTGTGTAATAGAAAAACAGAGGGGAGTACATATCTCAGAAGAGGCCAGGCCATACAGAGACAGGCAAGGGGCAACAATTCCATTCTCCAGTATAACAATGTTCCCCCAAATTTACATTGCAAGGACACATAGGAGTGTCAGCCATGCAGTCATATGGGAGAAAATGAAGGAGCACACTCAGAGAGATTACCCAGATAGACTTTAAACATGCTTCCTGTCCTGGTAACATGTATATGAGGAGCAGGCTTGGTCACCATTCAGTTATGGGCCAAATTACAACCCATTTGTATTGACCCGTAAGGTTAAATTGAAAATTTAGCCTTCATTTGCATTTTAAAAAAACCCTTAATTCCATTTTCAGAATGGGATAAAAGGCAAGAATCCAGGTACTAGTGTATATCCATATCTGAGAGGGCAATTTTTTTCCTTGCCACATCCCTATCCCCGGATCACCATAATTCTCATTATAAATATAAGGAACTAAGACTGAAATATATATATGTGAAATATGTATATGTATATGTATATGTATATGTATGTATATATGTATGTATGAAGCTGGGTGCTTTGAATTCCTGCTTCTGCACACAATTGTTATACATCAGCAGATGATTACACGTGGCAAGCTCACAAGGCAGTCCATCAGTGCATGTATTGAAAAGTGAGAATCCATTGCATGTATTAAGCCAGTTGTGGCTTCCCAGTATGAATATGCCCGTTTATTTGCAAGTAGATCAGAATGTGTGGTACTCACACATACATGTACATTGAAAAAAATATATGACAATTTATATGCATGCAAAGCCATTATAGAAAAGCTGATGTCCAAAATTTCCCAATGACTTGGGTGATGTCCAAACCCTAGTCAACAAATATCATGTCTACTAAGTAAAACACAATGACTCTTTTCTTCTGCCTCTGGGAAAGGTGACAAGTATACTGAGACATATTACAATCTGTACATTCATGAGGACGCAGTATTCTTTGACGGGTTCTACTGCAAGGCTCGGGTATGGAGTTGAGAAATATGGGCATTCCTGTGTCTAGTGCCCTGAAAAAAGATGGCTACGGCTGGCTGAAGGAAAGCACAATCTCCTACTGTAACAGTTATTCCCCTTCATGACTGAAGATCAACAAATGAGAATCTGCTGTATTTTACTTCTCATCTGAGATTTTCCAAATGGTGATGAGAAAGAGAGTCTTTGCCATAGGGGGACTCTCCTCTTAGCATTTCTTCCCTAGTCTAGCCCATCTGGCCTGTTCAGTCCTATCTCTTGCAAGGCTAGTTAAAACCCTACTGATTGGGAAGGTGCTGAGATTGCTAGGAACTTTATCTAATTCTGTTCCCGCTTGTTTTATATTGGAATTTTATTACTTTATTGCATTTTGTGTTTTTTTCAAACCCTGCAATCTATTGTGAGATCCCACAGGGCTAGTAATCTGTCAAAAGTTATAAAAATACATAATTTAAGCAAAAATAAAAACACTTGTTTTTCAGGAACATGGGTGAACCTAACTGAAACCAGATACTGCCCTCAAGCTAATTTTATGATTCCTAATTTCTACACAGCTCTCTCTTGCTCACCTGGGGCAGGCCTCAGTCAGCTGTGCTCTGTACAGTACTCATTCCTTCCTACCTCTGCAGTTCCTGAGTGCTTTGGAAGTCTGCTCCAAAGGAAGGGGGGAAAACTTAAATCCCAACACACATTGAAAGCTCCAGAGGCCAATGATGACACACTCCCTCCTCTAGAGGTCGCACATAGCACTGAAAGAGGGTGAACATAGGAGCCTGCAGACTGGATGATTCATGTATCTTTGGGAAGGGACTTGCCTGCCTTGCAGTAACTGCGGGAATCAGCAAGCAGAGGCATCAGAGTCCTTAATGCATCACCTCTACCTTTTGGATCCTCTGTGCAACTGAACAACAGTCTGTTGTCCTCCAGAACTTTTTGTAAAAACCAGGGCACTTAACATTATTTTATCTAATGGCCTCAGGGATCTCCTACATCCATAACCACTGTGCCAAGTCCTGGCTCCAGCTCTCTATGAGTAAGACATATGCAAAACAACTCAAACATTTGGATAACTGCAAGTACTTTTTGCATATGGATGCATCAGCATTACGGGAAGGGCTGTGGCTCAAAGGTTCAGTTTCGCTGCATATCCATCTAAAAGGATCAGATAGTAGGAGATGTGAAAGGCCTCCATCTGAAAGCTGTCATAATATGTGGTAGTGACCTTGACCAATAATCCCCATGTGTTCATGGGAGCTACATGGACAGAGCATATAGTTGCCACCTTTTTATGGGTTCTGCTCCTGTTCTGTGCTCAAAATTTGTACAGAGAGTGTTTTTCATGGAATGGGGGAGACATGGTAGAGGAAGTTCCACTTGCTGAAATTCATGGAGATGGGCTGATATTAGTGGAGTAGAACTAGTTTTTAAAAATCACCAAACAGATAAAATAGCTCAGATAAAAGGATGATGACATATTCCCCCAATTCTACACTGACTTATCTTTGGAGTTCAATGAAAGGGGATGGTTTTACTAGCATTCTGTGACAGGCAAAACTTCTGTGTAGCTTTTCCCCAGTATGGTTGCCAACCTCCAGTTTGTGGCTGGTGATCTCCTGGGATTACAACTGATCTCAGGTGACAGAGATCAGTTCACCTGGGCAAAATGGCCACTTTGAAAGGTGGGCTCCATGGCTTTATACCCCACTGAAGTCCCTCCCTTCACAAACCCGGCCCTCCTCAGGCTCCACCCCCAAAATCTCCAAGTATTTCACAAACTGGACCTGGCATCCCTATTTCCCAGCATGAGGACATAATGTCGGGAAAGTGGGGCAACTGTTGAATTTCTACAGATCAAGATAAAGGCTCTGTGTTGGGGGACTGCACTTCTGCTTTACTGCTACTAACCTTAGAGACAATCCACCCTTTCATTCAACCTCAGTCGAGTGTACCTTCTTGACAGTCCTGCCACTGTACCCAGCCATGAGGGTATTCTAGAAAGCTACCCACAGAAGCTGCCTGATCCACAACTGTGGAACCCAGGAGACATTATCAAGAAGTATCACCTTGCCCTCTTGTTTTGATTGTCTTTTGGTGGACAGGTTTGTACCATTATGGGATAATTTTAGAGCAATGTATTATTTTAGGGCTTTTCCATAGAAATGTTATTGTCTGCTTTTATCATCATGTTGCTTTAGCACTCCTAGTTGACTGAAGACTTCAGGTTGGCATAGGTTAAAAATATAAATAAACAAGGACGTATGCAAGATTCTCAGATACAGACACCGCTCGTTCCAATATAGAGATGTCTATGATAATGCCAGAACTCATGTAATGGAATTTGTTCATCTTTGTTTTTTTGATACCTTTGGCTAAGTACAGGGAATTGCAAATAGGTTGGCTAATGCCAGTCATTAGCATAATGTTAATGTTTCTTGGGATAAACCCAGACAATTACTCACCACAAACATTTGGCATAATTTTCCCTTAAGGCAACATTGATACTCTTGGTTGCAGTTCACATTCATGAGCCCTAAAACTTTCAATATCAATTCATATTGCAGACTCTGTTATTGTTATTCCATACTTAGGCAAAGTTCCTCAATGGCCATGTTAAAAAACTTGATATGGTGGGTTGCCAGCATGCTTTTCCTTCTGGTTTTGGCTGACTCTTGAGTCAACCAGGTTTCTATGCATTGGATCCTGCACTATGTCATCAAGAGGTACAGATGGTCACCAATCCTCCTGGCTTCCCCCTCCCCCAGAATCCATTTCTGACCCTGGGGAACCACATTCTCAGGGCCAGGAGAATTGTGTGAATAGCTGTGTGGGCTGAGACACTGCAGTGCAGGGGAGGAGTCAAAATCACTCCCTCCTGCCTCGTCCATCAGTGGAACTGTCCACATTGCAAATCTGGAGGGAGTGATTTTGCATCCAGCTCTAGGACACAGCCTACAATGGTCCAGGTGAATGATGTGGCAAATTATTGTCAACAGTCAAACAACAAGGTAAGAAGAAAATGGCCCAGAAGGGGACAACTGAAAGGAAAGTGGGAGATCAGAAAAAATAGGGTGACAATTTATTCCTGAACAATCCCAGCAGTAAGGCTGGACAACCACTTTAACACATATATCACATCATTTTGGTGAAAATAGTAGCAGTATATGAACAAGTCTGGTATTTTAATGTTGTCCCTGATCAGTGGGCTTTAGAGAGCTCTTTTCAGGAGTGCTATAATTCACACCATCAAAAGAAAGCCAGGTAACTAATCTGTGTGTAAGAAGTGGTAGCCAAGAGGTTAGAAAGATCCCTTGCATCTCTTACTGATGATCTTTAGCGTACGTGCAAAAGAATTAAATCTCTCACTGTAAATACTGTTGATTGAACAAACCTGGCAACAAAACACACCTGGGTGAATCAGCCCTGATTTTGGAACAAAAACTAACTCACCACCCTGCCCAACCCCATATGAATAGCACTTCTCTACAGAAAAACAGGAAGGTTTGTTTATAATTATTGTCGGCAGTGGGGAAAGCTTCTCAGATAAAAATCAAGAATGCAACAAAATCTATTGCATATGTTGAAAGAGGCGGTTAAAAATTCATCAGGCAACACCTAGTGCTCAGATGTTCTGTTACTGGTTCCCTCAAAAGTGGGGGGGATGGATATTTTATCCCTCTGTCATACGACTCTATTTCAGATCTCACTGGCCCCTTTCAGTCTTCTCTTAAGACAAGAACATTCATATCAGATCAAGAGCTGAGTGTACTGCACTGAGGTATTAGTGACGACTCTTGTCAAAATGCCTGTGTTTGGTAGTTCTGAGGCCACAAGTTGCCAAGGACACGGCTTCTATCACAATGGAAGGGCACTTACAGGAACAGTCCTGTCTTACCATATAATATCCACAGAGACTCTCAGCCTAGTGCTTTCTATAGTGATAGCTGCCTGAGGTGGTAGCATTATATTTCTGCATAGAAAAGCATACAGACCAGTCTCAAGCAGATTTAGGTGTGTTTAAACTAAAATGATTTCTACTGTGTATAACTTTGAATAAGCTTGGGCTTCTAGAAAGGGCCAAATTACTTGTAGCAGCCATGTTTGCTGTTCATGTCTTCATCCCATTCATGTATAAAATGGGGCTGTGGGTCTATTTTTGTGCATGCATCTATCCCCTTCACATATAAAGTAGAGGTAGGGGTCTCATGTTATTACCAAAGGCAGTAAAGTAGGGAATGCCTGTGGGAGACCTCCCAGCAATCCTTTTCATTGCAATTGGCAACTTCAAAGGCTGGCAGAAGAAAAATGGGGGGAGGAATGGGGGCAGGCATGCTGTCATTGTGCCACCATGCAATGTTACTTCTGGAGAAAACTGGAAGTGAGGTTATTACTTTGGGGGAGTTGCTCTAGGCTTTGCAAAAAAAAAAAAAGAGTATGGTTTAACCACAGAGTTTTGGCAATTTTAGATTGTTGGCTCTGCCATCAAGACGCCTCTTTCAGTTTTCTCCAGAAGTGACATTGCGCATCAGCATCATGCCAGTGTACCTGTCCCTGCCCCCAAATCCTTTTGGGGGTACCAGGCATCAGCCTGTCAACCCTGTGTTAAAGGATGAGGGAAGCTGAATGTTTCTCCTCTCCCTGGCTTACTGCCCTGTGATCCATCACTCCATGCACTATTCTTCCCCTATATCTTAAAATGGCACCATCTGTGCAGACTTAAATCTGGAGTTCTGAGTCATGAGCAGACAAGATGGATCTTTCTACAAACCTGAAGAAAGCCTCAGTTTTGCAGAAAAATCTGGAATAACCCCCCCCAAAAAAAAATAATAGGAGCAATGCCTATAGATTTAAGAAACAAATCCCTTCTGGCCATTGCTAGGCAACCACAACAATATTGTCAGCCTTCAAGCCTTGGTGTCTGTCAGTAAAGGGCAGAGACCTTTCCATGGCTATTTTGGCCTTTGAGGGAGGACTCGCTGGAGCCAGGCACAGAAGCAACCACTGAGCAGCTTGCTACCTACTTGCAGGACTTACGTAGGCCCAGCTGCTTGCTACTGTTCAACAACAGCCACCATATGAAATCCAGTGTAGTGCAGAATTAGAGTTTCTGACTAGGATCTCAGAAACCCAGGTTTGAATCCCGCTCTACCATGGAAGCTCACTGGGTAACCTTGGGCCAGTCACATATTCTCAGCCAAACTTATATCACAGGGTTGCTGTGAGGATACAATAAAGGAGAGGAGAATGCAGCACATTACTTAGGTCCCCATTGCCATACATGAAATAATAAATAAAGCTGAGCAAAGTGAAGAGGACCCAAAGAGCCTCTTGTTAAGGATAAAAGAGGAGAGCGCAAAAGTTGGCTTGAAACTCAACATCAAATGTGATAGATAAATAAATAAATAGTGGACTGGGGAGGGTAGATCTGTTATTCAGAGGTCATGTTTACCACTATAGTGGAAAGAGGTGGGTAGAGTTGTTCTCCAGAGGTCTGGTCTACCAATATAGTGGAAATGGGTGAGCAGACCTATTCTCCAGAAGTCAGGTCTACCACTATAGTGGAAAGGGGTGGATATACCTATTCTTCAGAGGCCAGATCTACCAATATAGTGGACAGGGCAGGTAGACCTGTTCTCCAGAGGACATGTCTATCAATAAGGGCAACTAGAATGATAAAAGGGTTGGAACACCTTCCCTATGAAGAAAGGTTAAAATGCTTGGGGCTCTTTAGCTTGGAGAAACAACGGCTGAGGGGAAACATGATTGAGGTTTATAAGATTATGAATGGGATTGAGCAGGTTGAGAAAGAAGTACTTTTCTACCTTTCTCACAATACAAGAACTCATGGCCGCTCCATGAAATTGCTGAGCAGTCGGGTTAGAACAGATAAAAGGAAATACTTCTTCACCCAAAGAGTGATTAACATATGGAATTCACTGCCACAGGAGGTGGTGGCAGCTATAAGCATGGACAGTTTCAAGAGGGAATTAGATAAACATATGGAGCAGAAGTCCATCAGTGGCTATTAGCCACAGGGTATAGATGGGAACTCTCAGTCTGGGGCAGGTGATGCACTCTATTCTTGGTGCTGGAGGGGGCAGCAGTGGGAGGGCTTCTGGTGTCCTGGCCCCACCGCTGGACCTCCTGATGGCACCTAGTATATTTTGGCGGCTGTGTGACAGAGTGTTGGACTAGATGGGCCATTGGCCTGATTCAACATTGGCTTCTCTTATGTTCTTAATATAGTGGAAAGGGGTGAATGAAATTTGACTTGATTCTGTTTTCTCTTATAATGTTTAAATTACTTCTAAAATATAGTTTGAATATAATTTAAAAGAATTTATTTGGAGATTTTTATGCTAAAGAGCTACTAGGCTATTAGCATAATAGCTCATTAGCATATGTCACACCCCCTGACATCACCGGAAGTGATGTCAGAAGGGGAAGCAAAAGGAGAAAAGCATCTTCAAAAGCCTCCCCTTCCCTTCCCCAACCAGCCTGCGGGGGGGGGGAAGGAAGGGAAGTGTTGGGCCACAGGAGGAAAGAGGGAAGGAAAGAGATAGAGAGAGAATAGAGAGAAGGAAAGAAGGAAGGAAAGAGGGGATAAAAAGAGAGAAGGAAAGAGGGAAAGAAAGAGAAGAAAAGAAGAAGGGAAAGGGGAAAAGGAGAGAATGAAAGGAGGGAAAGAGAGAAGAGAAGGAGGAGGGAAAGAAAGAGAAGGGAAGACGGAGGGAAAGAGAAAAAGGAAAGAACAAAAGGAGGAAAGAGAAAAAGGAGAGAAGGAAAGAAGGAAAGAAAGAGAGGAGGGAAAGAAAAAAGAGAGAGAAGGAAAGAAGGAGGAAAAGGGAAAGAAAGAAAAAGAAAGGAGAGAAGGAAAGAGGGCAAAGAGAGGGGGAGAGGGAGGAAGGCTCTCCCACCCCCCATCAAGCCCCCACCCCCAGATCCCTCACTTACCTCCATCAATGCCTTCCCCTGGGCCACAGCGCTTAATCACGGGCCCTGGGAGGCTGGCGACAGGCCTCTTCAGGCCACCCTGGGGACACAGTGCTGGAGCACGGGCCCTGGGAGGCCGGTGATGGGCCTCTTCAGGCTGCCCTGGGGCCGCAGCACTTCGGTGCGAGGAGCTGGGGGAGGGGCATGCCACCAACGCCATTTGTCCCAATGCCTGGGCTGCCAGAGCAGTGCTCTGGCCCCAAAAGACCCCTGAGTAACATGTTTGTTTTAAACTTCCTTACCCATCTCAGTTCACACATTCCACCAAGGGAAATCATTTGTGCTTCAGTTGAATAATTTTTATCTCCTTCTCATAAAGAAAGTCCCCAGATTTGAGGGGGAGAGGAGGAATGTACTGTAATATACTTAGAAACAGGTCTAAAGTTAGTACTCCAGGCCTCTCTTTTCTTTAGGAGATACTTTCATAGGACTAATGCACATATTACTTTTCTACTCTCACTTGCTACCAGTTAAAGTAACCATTACAATTACTTCTATGTAGCTGCAGCTAATTCACCAGAAAATAGGGCCATTTACTGGTAATTGTTCTCCAAGTGCCTGTCTGTGCTATCACAGGCACAGAACGTTGAGTCCTCCTCAAGGCTAATGCTACATAAACGTCTGCAGAGTTCTGGGCTGACAGAATCTCACAACAAGCAACTCTGCTTTATGTCTTAGGCTGTGTTCAGATGAGCTGTTTGATCCAATGTTGTTGCTTCTCCCCTCTGGATTAAAAATGCTTGTTCAGACAGTGACATCTGCATTCCATTCCCCAGTCATTGGTGCCCTGTTCTCACCTCCGACTTTCCCGACACTGGAGAAAGCCTGATCTTTACAAACTGAACTGGTGTCATCGCACATTTCCTGATATCTGAACTCTCTCTTCAAAATCAAACCATTTGGGAAGTCAGATCACACACTTCCACCTGTATACCATTTTTTATTTTACAGATAGCGATGTGCACATAAGCAGATCTTTACCCCAGGCTTTTGATCAGCACTCAAACATTCTGTCAGTCCCCCGGGGGAGTTGTTTCTGAGCAACAAATCCCCCCAGACCCCTCTCTCCTGTTTCTTGGGGTTGGAAAGCCATGGAAACAGGCCCTCGTTAGACTCCTATATCGTCAGGGAGCCTGCGAAGGCTGGCATCCCTAATTCAGGGAGACTTGGGTAAAGCTGGAAAATTTTAAAAAATCCAGGCAGCCTTGCTTCTTATTTTATTTATTTATTTTATTCGACTTATATCCCGCCCTCCCCACATGGCAGGCTCAGGGCACTTTACATTAAATTTTATAAAAATACAATATACACAATTAATACAATTAAAACACTAGTAAAATACCACAATGGCCTTCATCCGATGCCATTGTCATTGACATTAAAACCTCATAGATGCCAACTCTGGTATGCAGTACTGACCCATTGAGGGTACGCCCAGTAAAGAGGGAGGGACATCCTTACCCTAGTTAAAAGCCTGGTAGAAGAGCTCCATCTTGCAGACCCTGCAGAACTGTAAAAGGTCCCACAGGGCCCTGATCTCGTATGGGAGCTCATTCCACCAGGTAGTTTCAGGGCTGAAAAGGCCCTGGCCCTAGTCAAGGTGAGGCAGACATCCTTGGGGCCAGGGACCACGAGAAGATGTTGATTGGCAGATCGTAAAGCCCTTCGGGGCTCATAGAGGGAGTAAACTTGGGCTGAATATCTGCCCCAGAAGTGTGTGCAGGGCTTCACTTGGCTAAAGTGGGGGGGTGGATGTTAACCAGACTACAGAGATCAGTTCCCCTGGAGAAAATGAATGCTTTGGAAGGTGGACTCTCTGTCTTACATAAGAACATAAGAGAAGCCAATGTTGAATTAGGCCAATAGCCCATCTAGTCCAATACTCTGTCACACAGCCGCCAAAATATACCAGGTGCCATCAGGAGGTCCAGCAGTAGGGCCAGGGCACCAGAAGCCCTCCCACTGCTGCCCCCTCCAGCACCAAGAATAGAGTGCATCACCTGCCCCAGACTGAGAGTTCCCATCTATACCCTGTGGCTAATAGCCACTGATGAACTTCTGCTCCATATGTTTATCTAATTCCCTCTTGAAACTGTCCATGCTTGCAGCTGCCACCACTTCCTGTGGCAGTGAATTCCATATGTTAATCACTCTTTGGGTGAAGAAGTATTTCCTTTTATCTGTTCTAACCCGACTGCTCAGCAATTTCATGGAGCGGCCACGAGTTCTTGTATTGTGAGAAAGGGAGAAAAGTACTTCTTTCTCAACCTGCTCAATCACATTCATAATCTTATAAACCTCGATCATGTCACTCCTCAGCTGTCATTTCTCCAAGCTAAAGAGCCCCAAGCATTTTAACCTTTCTTCATAGGGAAGGTGTTCCAACCCTTTTATCATTCTAGTTGCCCTTCTCTGCACTTTTTCCAATGCTATAATATCCTTTTTATTCCCCAGGCTCCATCCCCAAATCTCCCGGAGTTTCCTGCCTGGAGATGGCAACCCTACTTCTCATCCCACTTTCCTGCATGCAAACTGTGTTAGCAGGAAAAGAGTTTTCTGCTTCAGAGTTGCTGTTTGAGAGCATCCCATGATTGACACAAGAGTAAATGTACTGGATTCAATGGGGCTACTCACATGTGAGTCTGCATGATGTTTACACACACCCCATGTATTCCAAGTAAGAGAGGCAAAGTAAAGGAGGCTGAGAGGGGCCGTAGTGCTTGGTGGAGGGATTGCAGAGTTGTCAAAATGGAGTGGTGCTTTAAATGACTGCTTCTGCACATGCATGAAAGACCATTTTTTTAAGGATGTTGTCCGACCACCCAGTCTGTGCTTATCGCACAGCAATAATCTGAATAGTTTGGACAAATCTCTCCAGAACAAATAACACCAAATAAAACAGAGGTGCAGCCAGACCATGCCAAGCTTGTCGGCTGACCACAGCCTTAATATGTATGTTTGTGAACAGTTCCTGAGCTGTACCACTTCAATCTATGTGAGAAGTTTTGTTTCTGTAGCCTTCAGTTGCTGCATCTGATGAGTCTCACCAAAGGCACCACTTTTTACACTTTAGAAGACAGAAATGGAAGGACAGCAACCAAAGAATAAAGGGAGAAAAGAGGAAAAACAGAGAGGAGAAGAAGAAACACGGAGAGTGGGGGGAAGCAAAAGTCAGACTTTTATAGTAAAAAAAATTAAAAATGGGCCTCACAATGCAGATTGATGGTAGAGGGGATTCCTGGATCATTTTATTCATTTTATTTGGAAAGCTGCATACACACATTCAAGTTGCAATGCATACACTGATTGAAATGGCTGTGGCGCTAGTGAAAGTTATCGTCACCCTTCCTGTTCAGTTCTTCAGATAAAATGGAGAAGCAGTAGCTATGGTCTGGCAATATTCTGTTAAATAACAAAATAATAAAAAAGACTTGCAGCAAGGACAGCTGCCCAGAGTCCCATATGTAGAAAAACAAGGTTTTTGTGGTAGCCACTGTGAGACCCCACATACAAGAGATTAGTAAACTCGCTTTTCTGGACACCTCATATGATGTTGCTTCAGAGAGCAGTTCAGCCATCACACTTTCTCAAGTACTGTTCCCATCAATTGTATGATTTATAAAGGAATGAGTTGTGGAACAGATGGTTGGTGTTCTTAATATTAGCTAGATACATGGTGCCTAGGCATGCTGTGGAAGCTGAATCTGATTTTGAGAAAAGGCCTCAATTCTAGAAGTAGTTTACTTGCCAGCTAAATGATAACACATCGTTTCCACTATCTAGGAATGACTCCAATCTTGGTAGTTTATCCACATCTAGAGAATGAACCATAGATTCACTGTGACCTAAGCAGGCAGCAAGTTTGAGAATATTATTGGCTGATATATAGGGGGGGAAATCCATTTAATTGGGCATGTCAACCTTTTTAAAGCTAAAGTCAGAGGCAGCCCTGAGAGTGTCAAGCTCCAGGAAGTTGTGGTAGCATATGTAAAATAACTTTATCATGATGTTGGCTTTACTAATTAATATCACTCAAGTTATTCAGTTTAATGATGGAAATATATTTTTTATTTACTGTAAATTGTGTAGGCAAATCACCACAAGCCTTATTAAGGTCTTCCAAAATCTGCTATGTGAAGTTTTATGATGGATAGAAACAGAGAAATCCCTTGTCACCACCATCAGAATTAACACTGCCTTCATTTTAAGAAATAAAAAATAGGCTATATCCAATTGGGGGTAGTGCATCTTTAATTAGAGGGAGGGAGCCCGCAAGCAATACAGTATCCTGCTAGAGTGGCAACTCGATTCCTCTGTGACCGATAACCCTGGCCAGCTGAAATTCCTCTTGCAATTAGAAAGCCAGGCAATAATGTGAGTTAAAGCAGATGTTTTCCTATCTGGACTGTGTTCTCTCTGTCTATACTCCTCAAAACGTCTTCCTAAAGTTTGCTTTAAAATATTCAACATTTCAGAAATTTTTGAGGTTGACAGTTCTCTTGAGACCCAAAACATTTATTTCCTGGTTACGATTCAAAATTACCTTATTTCCCTAAATAAAATATAAAATGTTACATTTTGACTGTGTGATTCTAAATCGGTTCTGTTTACATACAAAAAAAGAGAAGAAGTAACAATTGGCCCAGAATTTTCCATCAATTTGGGTCAGTTTAGTAAAATCAACACAAATAGCCCCAATTCAGCAAGCAATTTAACCGCACATCTAATTTTAAGCCTGGGAACCATCTCAGTGGTCGCAGCAGAGTTTGCTTAGCAGTGAATTCACTTGTGGCGCCCAATAAGTAATAAAATATCAGCAGCCTCACTATTACTTGTTTTGCACTGTTTTACTTTATAAAAGGCCAAAATGATCTTCCCTCATTGTCTAAACTCTGAAGTGTTAACTGTTCAGCTATATTAAACTTTATGAGATATATGAATATATACTTTAAAATAACTAATGAGCTTAATAATTATTATGTAGCACCATACCTCTCCAATATGACATACCTACATTAATCAATACATGCCAAAGTAAGAGGCACAGCGTTTTTAAAAGCCTGTTGAATTTAGTGGAAACTTTGTATCTTTGGTTTTTTGAAATCTTTTACCAGACCCATGGTTAGGAATGCTTAAAAGCTAATCTTCCAACACACTGGTATAATAATAAAGGAAGAAGTATAAACCGAAATCCAGAAAATGACTGTTTGGGAGCCATCTCTCCTTATAAATAATTATCTTTTGGTTTCGCAAGATTCCATGCACTCCCATTGGCTGTAAAATGCCCTCCCTCAGCCATTGGTCCATCAGCCGCCACTCAAGAGTGCTTGCGTGCCATTGGCCGGGTGCTGGGTCTGCTCCTCTTTCCCACCCACTCCCCCTGGCAGACAGCTCTCTCTCCTGAGGAAGACAGTTCTCTTGACTCCTGTGAGGGACTGTCCCCTCAGTGGGTGATGGTATGCAGCCAAGCTTGGTTCTGTGAGTAAAAAAACAAAGGACTTTCACCATAACCCCCTCCCCCGCCCATAACCCCCTCCACAATGGCCACTTTCCTGATTAGGGGTGGTACCTCAGACAGGTACGATGCCATAGACTCCACCCTCCAATCCAGCCATTCCCTGATGGGGAACCATTGTTGCCAATTTCCAGGTGGGGGCTGGAGATCACTCAAAATTACAACTGCTCTCTAGGAGGGATGGGGGAGGAGATGGAAAACTAAAGGTAGGTTGATGGTTGGCTGGGAGGGAGAGAGGGTTGTCAACTCCAGGTTGGGAAATTCCTGGAGATTTGAGGGGTCGAACCTGGAGAGGGTGAGTGTTGAGGAGGGGTGGGACCTCAGACAGGTACAATGCCATAGACTCCACCCTCCAAACCAGCCACTCCCTCCTGGGGAACCACTGTTACCAATCTTGGGGGTGGACTGGAGATCACTCAGAATTATTACTGCTCTTCAGGTAGCAAAGATCAGTTCCTCTGGAGAAAATGGTGGACTCTGTCATTATACCCTGCTGAGATTGCCGCAGCAAATTGTCACTGAGTGCCCAAAGCCGGGGCACTCTCCCAGAGCCTCTTTCTAGAGCCCGTTGTATTTATTTCCACAATGGGCCTTATTCCTAGTCTTACTATAAAGCTCTGTAAGACTGTAACTTCAAATCTTCCTGAATGTCAATGAGTGTTAAGGGGGGTATAATATTGGAAAAGTTGCCTCAAAGTCTTTTAGTTAGTGGTTAGTCTTAACAATAGTCTTATTGTACCAAAGATAATAACATTCATCTTACATAATAGTTCATAGAACTCATTTTAATGTTCCTTTCAAGCTTTCACAATCCCTTTCCCAATAATCCTTGACATAAGAGTTTGCTTTTTCACCGCTGCAGCACACTCGGTTGACACTTTCATTGAGCTACCCACTACAATCCCAAGATCTTTTCCTCTCTCAGTCTCAGCAGGTTCAGACCCCATTAGCCTATACTTGAAGCTGGGATTTTTTTTGTCCCAATGTGCATTGCCTTACAAACTTCATTTGCCACATTTTCACCCACTCACCCTGTCTGTGGATGTCCTCTTGGAGCTCTTCACAGTCAGCCTTGGTTTTCACCTCCTGAATAATTTGGTGTCATCTGCAGACTTGGCCACTACACTACTCACCCCTAGTTCCAGCAGGTAAGATTTATTGGGAGAGCACAGTAAAGTGAACCAATCAGGATAACCTATCTATACTTTGAGCAACATCTTGGAACATTTATGCCTAGGGTTGCCAAACTCCAGGTGGGTTCTGAAGATCCAGATGACAGAGATCGGTTCCTCTGCAGGAAATGGCAGCTTTGGAGAATGGTATCTATGGCATTATACCCCAGCAAGATCCCTCCCCTCCCTAAACCCCACTCTCCCAGGCTTCACCCCACCCCCAAATCTCCAGCAATTTCCCAAGCTGGAATTGGCAATCCTATTGGCAATTTTAAAGCCTGTGGACACCTTTGGACTTCTGACATAGGGTGGTAGACCTAACCACAAAATCACCACAGCAGGAGGCAGAGTCAACCACAAAATGGCTGCAGGAGTTGAAGACAAGCACAAATGTTAGGGAATGTGGTTGTACATAACTCTTCAACATTTCTGGCAGAAGCTCTGTTTTAACAGAATGCCTTTTAAAATGATCATATTGTTTTAAAATATTTTCTTGCATATACACAGCTTACCTTCAGTCATGCAGTAAAAATCCTTGTGCTTTGGTGGCAGCTGTTGCCAAAGCAACATTTTAAAAAGTTTGCACAACCAATCAGGTCTCCAATGGCCTATCAGAAGAACTGCTGGGCAAAAGCCTCATTTGGGCTCTCCCACTTGATGGCCACCAGGAAAGATGTCAGCAGGCAGCATGGTGCTCACAGTCACCATATCAGGGACCTCTGGTCTAGTCAGTGTGTCCCTTCCAGAGCTGTACAGGATTCCTTGGTCAACCATTTGAGAAACATAATTGCCTTAATTTGTCACATCAAAGATCAACAAATATGTGGGAGGTAACTAAGTGAAAGTTATAGCAACCATGGTCTGCTATGTCTGACTGTTCCAATGTTGATATGTTTTTCATTAGGAACAGCAAAAAATATCCCCAGGTCATAACTTTTGTATGATGTTGGCCCCGGTCACATGGAGCATTTGCCCCATGGAAGGCACGACAGTCCGGTAGATTTTCTGGGCACGATCACACCAAAACATCTGGGAGGTGTAGCACACCTGTGGCCAACCCGCAGCGTGCCACCAAAGATGAGCATTTAAAAAATACCTGGATCAACCTACTGGCAAGTGGTTTTCCATGGGCTGCCTACGGACTCCTGTGGTGTGATCGCTCCAGCACGCGGCTATTCCCCCAGGTCGTCCTCTTTGCTGCGCACGCATGTTTCTCCCACCAGGTGCAGGAGTGGCAAAGGGAAACAGCAGCTGGGGTAAGGGCCCCTCCACCTCGGTTGGGAACCTGGGAAACCTTTATGATAAGGCTAGAGGCAGTGATTAAGGGTTCCTAGTTAGGAGCCTGGGCGTGGAAGCAGGACCAGGGCCTAGGTAGAGGCCTTGATGACATCTCTGAGAAGGAAGGGAGGAGGGGAGGGAGGAAGCAAGCAAACTACACCTTGCCTGATTTGCCTCAGTTTGTGTTACATTGGTGTGTTTTGAGATTTTTTTTAAAAAAAAATGAAATTGTGTTACATTTTTGTTGATAATTTGTTTATATTTGTTCTGCATGTTTTTAGAAAGGCAGCATAGACACTTTAAAAATGAATGAACATTCTTATGACTCTTCCAAGATTTAAAACTCATCACCTCCTCGTTCAACCTGCATTTTAAAAGTAGTGAGTTGTAGGTTAGAACGAGGTATTCACAATAGCAATCTCTGCTCCAGCGAACCACACTAACTTTTGAAAGGACTCATAAAAATGGACTTGATCAAAATGTGTTACTCTATGCCAGTGAGAACAAAAATAATTTATGACCAGAACTCAAATCTCTAAGAATTGAGGAAATTACTCTTCTACTGGATCCCAGAGATGATATCCTGCTGTAAAATTAAGCTAAATTAGTTTCAGCAACTGGAAACCTGGAAACCAGATTTGGCTTCTTTAGGAGTGCCATCTATCTATTCCATATCTATTGTCATTGCCTGTTACCACTCACTTATCACTTCTCAACAAGCAGTGACACAGTAAAAGAGTGAGTCAAAATGTGGACTTAAGAGGGCAGGTAGCATAAATCCGGAGTTTCCCCAGAGTCCTCTGCTCCATAAGCGTTGTCTCCTAGGTGACAAGACTTTCAAGAGACCCCAAAGGCCCCCTGGAAAACTATTTGGTCTTATGAGTCCCTTTCATCAAGTTTCCTTCAATGAGTGAAAGGCTTGCTTCATCAAAGGAAGCTTGTTGCCATAAGAAAAAGTAATTCCCCATTGGAGAAAGTCTTTGTCTGTTGAAGGAAGACATAATGGCAGGGAACATAGGATCCAACAGCTCCATTGGATCTTACAGTGATGAGGGATGCCAGAAATGTATCCCACGAGGCCTCCACTGGTGGCAGCCCTGGAAAGTAATGACATTGTTATTTACTGAGGTATTTGGCAAATCTGATCTGTAATTGGGATACTGCCTGCTTGCTGTTTGAATTTTGTTTTATGGATGATAATACACTTAACATTTATGATATAAATCAATTAGTTTGAATCCTATGCAGCATAAGCAGAGCTATGCCACATAAATGGTAACTTTCCTGCCTCCCCCTCTCCCACTGGAGTCACCTGCGCTTCCCATAATTGTTCCTCTGTGGGTCAGTGGAGCCCTAGGAAGATAATGGAGGTTGAAATGGGAGGTTACAGTGGCCCTTTCTGCACTAGACCTTTAATCCTGGTTCAACACTGTCTCCTACTAGCTATTCTAGTTCACCCCTCTTTTTAGCCTGTTTTTTTGTCAATTCTGCATTACATTATGGTCACCCTGGGTTCAGACTGCCGTTGCCCTTGGGTATATGGACCCTATTTTGCCGCGGGCTTTCCCTCAATCTGGACTGGCTCCAGTGCAGATTTAAGTGTAGAATGATTAACTCAGTTTCGATCCTCCCCACCCCTTTCCTGCCATACCTAGGACAACCCCCCCTGTTCGCAATGCAGAATTGATAACCTGGGCAGGCAAGCAAATTGGAGTGGAACAAAATTAGTGCAGAAAACAACAGATTAACAGAGATAACTGCAAGGCAAATGGCTGTGAGTCGAACACAGAGGAAACCCAGGGTGAGGTCCAAGTGCGGAAAGGGCCAGTGAGAGGGGAGAATCAGCAAAAACTGTATCCCCCTCTTCCACAAGTAAAACTGCCTATGCCAAGGAAAGGCAGCTTAGGATCCATGCCAGTAAGTGTGGACTTAAGCCGTCTAACTTAGTGCAGAGGGTTCCTGGAAAGCTTCCAGATGTCCTGGGTAGCAGCATAAGCCAAAACAAAACAGCATAAAATAAAGTTATAAGCTGCTTCTGACCCACCAGCAGTCTTGTGTAAGTGAGAATGCAGCATAGAGTTCGACATGTAACAAGATAAAGGATTCTGAGATGCACTTTGTGCATCCCACATCTTCCTGGCTGCTACTCTCCCCATTATGTATCAAGCACAGTTATACAGAAGGGCTACCTGGAGAAGCAGGGAGGGAAGGGGGTGGGGAGCACCTACTCTGCCTCACACTACCATTTAAACAACAGCCCACAACTGATACAAAGCCTCTAGTTGAACCGAGGAACGACTGTTATATAAGTTATTGCCACCAAACGTAAGGAATTTTTTTTTAAGACCAGTGTTAATGTTTTATCCTTCTGCTTTGTGTTTCAGTGCTTAATTGGCAAAGAATGGAGTTCAGAAAGCAAAGCACGCTTGCCACTTCATAGTTTTCCATTGATAATGAAACCATGTGCCAGCCTGGCACCAACTTTCTTTGTGAAGATTTTATCTTTGCCTGATAAATCAAATGCAGATAATTTCTGAGTTCTGGACCAAATTAGGCCTTTTTTAAAAGAAAGATAGAATCAATATGACTCTGGGCCAAGATGAAGCAGTGAGCCAGCACAGTGATTCTACACTAGCTTGACAAAGTCCAACGCTGAACCTGGCTTCTGTGCCTTTCAGCACCATTTCCCTTCCCATTGAGAAGAAGGAAAAGTCAAAAAGTCTTTTTTGGCAAAAGCAAATAAACTAGATGTAATAGAAACAATAAAACTACTTGATGTCAACAACATCTGCTTGGAAAATAGACTTTAGCAGTGACTGCCATCAACAAGCTCTATTTGTCATCTTTCATGGTAAGACATGCTGGCGTCACTGCAAATGCATATTTCTGGGGATGCTTTCAAATTTCTCAGCCCTCCTGTTTTGATTCAAAAATCCCCATTTCAGTTACTCCCCTATCCTGTGTGAACCAAATCATGATTATTTTTGTGCCATTTTCTGATTTTTTGCACTTTTTGTTGGAGAGACAACAGCCTTCTAAGAGTCTAGTTAGTGTAAATACTGCTAAAAGAATAGTTTAGTCCACTTGTACCCTAGGGGGAGATGTGGTGTATTCTCTAGTGTTCAGAGTTTATTGAATGCTTTCTCTTGCAGGTCAGCCTACCTCTTGTTGTTACTCTCTCTGCTGTTCGTTTTAGTGTGTGTTAATACTTGTGCTCTGAAGGTCTCTCTGTTTCATTAATGGCCTACAGTCAGTTATTGTCTTTTTGTAAAATCCTGTTGCAGTAAATTCATTGAGAGCAAACTCCAAAGTGTGGGTATTATTTCTAGAGCTCTTCCAACACTTTTGTTCCACATAAAAGGTACACAATTTTCATTGCACATCATTAAAAAGCATAAGCACATGCATCATGCATATACACTGTGTATAAAAGCCATTCAACCTTTATACACAATATAAATGGATCTATGTACTATGAATATATATTATATAGTATACATGTTCACTGCTTTTCTCATAAAAGGAACCCAAAGTGGCTTACAATATTAATAAATGCAACAAAAATACAATATGAAGCAAACAGAAAGTAACCAACTATAACGCAAATCCAAAGGTCCAGTTCATTCAAGAACACAGGCTAAGGTCCCATGGTTTGCAACTCTGGCTATGTCCAAGTTTATATCTGAAAGAAGAGGTGGAAAAGCAAAACTTAGGGCTGAACTACATGTTAAGTTTTACAATAAGTCAGGCCCAGTTTCCCAACTCACTTTCCTCACAGCCATATAGCAGCTGCAGGGAACTGCTTTCTGAAGGACTGCAGGACCCAGTTTGGCTGAGGAATATAGTGTGGGGGTAGGAGGGATGCCTGCCTTCTCCCAGCATTGTTTTCTCCGCGCTGAAACCAGTGGAGGGAGATATTCGGCCATCTTGGAACTGCATATTCATGAAACACTGCATGTAGAGCTCCAAAATGAACCCCAGCCCATTTTGGCTCAGGAAAAAGCCACAGGGAGGATAGAGAAGCCCCTCCTCCTCCACACCACAGTCTGAAGGTGAATCAGCTCCATGTGATCCCTTTTAAAAAAGCAGTTCCCTATGAGGAAAGTGAGCTGGGTCTGGGAAACCTGACTCATTAAAAAAGTAATGTGTAGTTCAGCTCTTAGGTGTTGCAACTGGCAGCAATGATCTTCTCCTCTCTCTGCCTTCTCTGCTCACAGACCCTCTGCCCATACCCAAGTCTATACCTAGGGGCAGGAAGAACAGGAAGTATAAAATATCAGCCTTCAGGCAGCTCTTAAACAAGTGATTCAACTTTATTAACCAGAACAATCAACAACAACACAGAAGCTAGCTCAATTTATACTCTTTTTGCCTATACAACCATGCCCCCTAGGATGTTAAACACCAATCATAACTTGTAGATAACAATCAATTGTTGTTGCTTCCTCCAAAACCATCCCTAAGCTCTGATTGGCCCCCTGTGCAAAGTAGCCTGTGCAGGGTTTCTGTAGAGATGACCATGAGCACTGACCCGGAATCGACCTCCATCTCACAGGGCTTCCCGTCTAGGTGTACCAAGACCTCAATCTTTTTCCTGGTCTTCATATCCATGTTCAAGACAGTCATGAGACAGGAACATTGGGTCATGGTGTGACATTCAGTGGTTGTTGCTGCATCTGTGTGGAGAACCCTATGGCTCCACTGTGGGGAAGTCAGCGGTGACTTCTTCTTGATAGCGGCATGGCACACTCTGGCTATGTGCTCCCGCTTACCACAGGCTCTGCACTTGGCATCCCGGAACTTACAGCGGTCTCTGTCATGGTCACCCCCACAGCCAGCGCAGGGTGACCTCTCCATCGCTTTCCCAGGAACACACTTGGACCTTGTGAACCTGGTCTTGTGTAGTTCTTCCCTCTCACTCTCTGACTCATCGGCAGACTTATGGTGTACTGTCCTTTCCTGTGGCTGTGTGAGTGGACTGTTTGACTGACAGACTTCCTGTGTTGACTCCTCTGCAGCTTCTGCAGTGGTGGCCACCGTGTAGGCCGTTGTGAATGATAACTCTTGCTTCATGAACAGCCATTTCTGTGGCTTCTGGTTGCGGAGACCAGATGCCAATCAGGCGAGGAGCGCCACTTCCAAATCTGGGAAGTTGCATGTCCTGGCAGCCTTCCATAGCACCATGATGTAGTCAGTGATCATCTCACCATGGCCTGGTCATGCTTGTAGAAGGCATGTCAGCAGGCAAACTGTGAGGGCTTGAGTGAGAACTGATTTCTGAGCTTCTCCTTGATTCCCGCCAGTGAGGCTGTCAATATGTCCTCTGGTGCTACAAGGTACAGGGCCACATTGAAAATGGCCCTTCCACAAGAACTGAGGAGTGTTGCCATCTGCGTTGCTTTATCCTCGATCTTGTTGGCGTGCAGATGGTACTCAAACCGATTGATGTATGAGTCCCAGTCTTCCAGCTCTGGCTCGAATGGATCGAACTTGGTGCTGGCTGCCATTCTGCGGGCCAGTGCAGCCTCAGGATTGGCAGAGCATTGATTGTCTTCCCTCTGTTGTTCGGAATACTCTTCTTCGTCAGCCGTGGTGGCGCTGGTTCATTGGGGCTGCCTACCCACTCAGCATCCCATCCTCATTGCCAGTATAAAATAGCAGCCTTCAGGCAGCTCTTAAACAAGTGATTCAGCTTTATTAACCAGAACAATCAACAACAGCAACAACAACACAGAAGCTAGCTCAATTTATACTCTTTTTGCCTATACAATCATGCCCCCTAGGATGTTAAACACCAATCATAACTTGTAGATAATAACCAATGGTTGTTGCTCCCTCCAAAACCATCCCTGAGCTCTGATTGGCCCACTGTGCAAAGTAGCCAATCAGAACATGCATTTTAGGATACCAGGCCTCTATGGAGCTATGACTGACATTCAGGCAACTTAACTGTAAGCAGGGCTATTTTGGGGCAGGAACGCACAGGAACAGAGTTCCGGCTGGCTTCCAAGTTGGCCATGCCTACAGCCTTCCCCCCACTGGGGTTCTCCAGGTGCCTCGCAAGCCGCAGGATGCCTGGGGAAGCCAAGCTGATCTGGGAGGGAAGAGAGTTTAAACTGCCTCCCCCCCTTGGGTTCCCCAGGTGCCCCACAGCTGTGGGGCACCTGGGGAAGCCAATCCAGAAACTGCCTTCCTTCCCCCAGGTTCCCCATGCACCCCACAAGCCACGGGGCACCTGGGGAAGCCAATCCTGGGAGGAAGCTGTGCTGTCAGGGGTGTGGCCTAATATGCTAATTAGTTTCTTCTGTTGGGTGTGGCCTATTATGCTCATGAGTTCCTGTTGGGCTTTTTCTACAAAAAAAAAGCCCTGACTGTAAGTATTAACACAATACATAACAGGGAGAAAGCACATGCCCAAACTGATCACGCAGCCTTATTCTAAGTGGGATTCTTGGTCTATCAAAAGTTAGACTGACTGTCAGCAGCTAGAGTTGCCAGATACCCCCGGGCCAACAGCAGGGGATGGGTGGGTAGAGTTGTCAGATCCAGAAACTCCTAGAGATTTGGGGATAGAGCCTGGGGAGGACAGGGACCTCAGTGAGTTACAATACCACAGAGGCCACCCTCCAAAGCATCCATTTTCTCCAGTGGAACTGATCTCTGTAGTCTGGAGATGAGTCTGGAGATGAGCTATAATTCCAGGGGATCCCAGGTCCCACCTGGAGGCTGGCATCCCTAACCAGCAGCTCTCTGGGATCTGAGGTCAATGTCCTTTTCCCATCACCACATACCTGATCTGTTTCACTCAATGAAGTTGCTGAGCGGTCAGGTTAGAATGGATAAAAGGAAGTACTTCTTCACCCAAAGAGTGATTAACACATGGAATTCACTGCCACAGGAGGTGGTGGCGGCTATAAGCATGGATGGCTTCAAGAGGGAATTAGATAAGCATACGGAGCAGAGGTCCATCGGTGGTTATTAGCCACAAGGTATAGATAGGGACTCTGGGGCAAGTGATGCTCTGTATTCTTGGTGCTTGGGGGGGGTCAAAAGTGGGAGGGCTTCTAGTGTCCTGGCCCCACTGGTGGACCTCCTGATGGCACCTGGTATTTTTGGCCAGTGTATGACACAGAGTGTTGGACTGGATGGGCATTTGGCCTGATCCAGCATTGGCTTCTCTTATGTTCTTATGAGATGCCAGGGATTAAACATAGGACCTTTTGCACGCAAAGCAGACGTGCTATCTATCACTGTGCTCCAGCCCCACACAAACAGCGAAGAATAGAAACTTTTAATAAAAATATAAATGAATAAAACAGTGGGGCATTCTCTAGTTTCTTTTTGTAAGGTATGGTAGACTGAGAGAGAATGAGTGGCCCAAGGCCACATAATGAGCAGTGAAATGAAACTGATCTCCCTAGTCCTAGAGCAGCACCACAACTATGACTAGACATTTGAAAGTTCAGAGTGCTCCCCCCTCCCCTCAGTCTCTCGCACATGCACACCGCCACCACCAGCTTAAATTCTGTAATGACACCTTCACAAAGCCCTGTATCATATTTGCTAGTTCAGTGTTGTGTGTCGACCAGTAGATTGGCTCTGCCTAGCAAGGGACAGGGACAGGATACCAGAAGGAGTTAGCATAATGCTGGAATGTAGAAAATATATACATAGTGAGCAGGTCTGAGATTATCCTGGTAGTGCTTTGAACAGTTATTCTATAATGATTTAGGTTTATGTACACTATTTATCTTACTTTTCCAGTTTTCAGTAGAGAGCAGTTCATTCCCACTCTGACTGGGTTATTTACAGTTTTGTTTGGATCTTGTTTTCATTCGTGCTTAGCATACTAATATAATGCATGTACCTTTAAAAAAAAAGATTTATCAAACTCTTTCTCTAAGGAGCTTGGGACTGCTTACATGACTTCCTCAACCCCACCCCCCTTTATGCTCATAAACTGGCATTTGAGCAGAGTCGGGAGGCCGAGCCCCTGGTTAGGGTGGGGGATCTCCCATCCCCCATCCCATTTAAAAAGCCTGCACTGGCTGCAGCATCATATCATTTCCAGTAAAATAAAACACTGCAGTGACATACAGGAGCTTTAGGAATCACCAGAAATGCTATAGTTTTACTGCAGCCAGCATTGTGTGTCCCACATATCCCCATCCACAGCCCTCTCACTGTTCAGGCCACCCTAGAGCAGAGGAGTTGCCAGTTCTAATTAAACTCTCTAGACAGTTCACCCTACTACCTTTTGGACTGTGGGGGCCTTCTGATTTAACTTTCTAACACTCCTCCCTCCCGCACACACACTCTTTTTTTACCCACAGTATGGGGGGTGCGTAGTTGCCTACTCCCATAATATACATTGGAAAAAGTAGTCTCTTGTTCACAAAAAGAATATGCCACAGTAAATTTGTTAGTCTTTAAGGCATCACAGGATTGTGGTTTTTTAAAAAAATGACAAAAATCTTCCCCCACATAATGTGTCCAACATCTGGTGCATGAGAATGCCGTTTTCTCACAGTCTAAGCCTGCCTCTGCCACGGAAACGTTCCTTTGGGGCCATGCTCCTTTGAAACCAAGGATATCTCGATAACAGGCTAATCCTAGCTGAGGCCAAACAATTAATAAGAAATAAAAATACGCTAATAGCCATAATGAAGCTTGATGGGAGATCACAGCCATCACTTCCACAGCTGGAGTCTTCAGTGCTTTTAAAAGAATTCTTTCTTTTTAGGTCCCATGGAAAGAAGGTTTAAGAGACTGTTTGACTGACAGATTAATTACATTACAAAATTAAAAACAATTAATTATCAGGGGGGTAGTTTTACATTCCAAGCTTAGAAGGCTGCATAACTTCCCATACTAGCTTTTTTAGATATAAATTTAAAAATCTTATGTTGGAATCTATTTGATGTGAATGAGTAATAATCATTTAATAGATAGTGTTAATTTCTTGTTTGGGCAAAATAGATAAAAAACCCTTTTTAATTAAATCATTTGCATGGGCTCTGATCAGTGGCAGAAAGGTTACAAGACTATTTGCTGATGTGTCATCAGGCACACAATAGAAGGCAGCAAAAGAAGTCTATTGTAGAATACAGATGTTTCTGAATTCCACACACAGTTTTGGAGTTCTGGGTTGCCTGGTCTTGTTTCCAAAGTAGAACCAATGCATTCTCAATTGTTCTCTTGTGAACTTCTGAATCTTTTTCTAGTGTGTAGTGCAAGCCCAGTGAGTTGAAGCCTACTAGGTTTTTTTACTAGATTTCTTTCAGTTCTCCCCTCCTCACTTTAGCTACCATTCCACATGCCTTTTGTCCACATGAGTCCCACAATCCCTAGCAGAGTTTTTTTGGTGGTCTCCTCCTTCTCCTCCCTTTTTTCCCCAGTGGAAATGCTGGTAGGAGACGCCCCAGTGTGCTAAAGCTTCAGTGTGGAATAGTGGTTAGAGTGGGGGGGGGCAAACTTTTTGAGCCTATGGGCACTTTTGGAATTCTGACATGGGCTACTGGGTGCAACCACAAAATGGATGCCCGCAGGAAGTGGAGCCAACCAACCATAAAATAACTACCACAGGAAGTGGAATTAACCACAAAAAGTCAGAGAGCAAGGTTATGCATAACTTATACTGTCACTTTTCAATACTATTCAGGCAGAAGCTCTGTTTAACAGGATGCCCTTTAATCTGCACAGCCAATAAGATTTCCACTAGCTAAACAGAAGCCTTACAGGGGAAAAAACCTTGCCTGGTTTCTAAAAACAATTGGTGCATGCCAGGACAGGTGCTGGTTTGTGCTATGGTGTCAACAGGCACCACATTAGGGACTACTAGGTTAGAGGGCTGGACTAGGATCTGACCCAGGTTTAAATCTCCACTCTGTCATGGAAACTTGCTGGGCGATTTTGGGCCAGTCATTGGCTGAGGTCAGATGGGCAGTTTGACTCAATATAGTTGCTATTCCCTTCTGGATTAAATGGGCTCAGCCACACAGCCACATCTGGCAGCCCATTTGATCCACCTTAGCTCCAGGGATTACCACGGAGCCAATTTGGTGCCAGGGCGAAGAGGTCAATGGGGAGTGACCTTGTTGATGGCTTCAGGAAGGCAGCTCTGCCAGTCTTCCATTAGCTCATCCAATGGGCCATCAGGGGGATCAGATCCTGCAGAGCTTCCTGGAACCAACCAGGGTCCATTAGGCTCCACGGGCGAGCATAAATTTGCTCGTTGCCTATACAAGGAGGGTTAGGAATACTCAGCTGGGCCTTTAGTAGAGAAATAAAAGAACTTATTATCCTCTGGAATCCAGTTCTAGCCAAATTTATAAAGCTAGTGCGCATGGGTTCGGATCCCATCCTCGTCACCTGTGTAAAGTACTGGATTCAGACACGTTGTCGTGAAATCAACTCATATTTTATTAAGGCAGGAGAAACTGGAATGAAGAAGCCAGCCCAGAGGCCTGCTTAAATGTCCCTGCTCTGCCACACCCCACACACCCATACAAACCCGTGATTGGTTTATTTACACAGTGCCCATTCCCATAGGGTTACCTTAGGATCCAAGGTGACCAATTGGCCCGTTCTCAGATCCTCTCTAGCTATTGTTTGTAGAGAGCAAAGCTCGGCTGGTTCGCATGGCCGTGTGCAGCCTCGACCATGTGTGCAGTCATAGTTAGTACACAGCACCTAGTAAAAGTATGCACGGAAGCTAGTGATTTGAAGCATGCAAGAGATACAGAGAATAATAAGGATGGCATGATTTGACCTCCAGACACCTCAATCCATCTCTGCCTCTCCTCACTGAAATTGAGACATTCGATACCTAGATGAGCCAAGGTACCTATCTTTCCTGTACTGCAGAAACACCAGCGTTCTGAAAAGGGAACTTCCAAAAAGCAATCTTTCATCTCTGGGGTTAATGTGGCATTCAGTTTAGCAGCCAAAAAAACCCTCAGTATCAAGGAAGTCATGAACTTCAAATATGCTGATAAGGTAGCTGGAGGTTCAAATCCATTGTAGGGAATATACCCTTCTTGGCCGCTGATTTGTGCTTCTGAAACCTAGCATCAATAGCTGCTTTTTGACCCTTTGGAATGCAGTTGTCTTGCTTCCCATCGAGAGTAGTAAGGCTGGAGTAAACCCTAGTTGTTCCAGTCTCTGATTGACCGGTCTCTTCGATTTACTCTGGAAGAGATCTCCTAGTCTAACAAGGAATTTAGATCTAAAGAATCTTGATCCTGAATCTAAATGAATCCAGCCGAGCTACTGATTCAAATGAAGGAACTGCAAATTCTTTGGGAATAGCTATACTGGATACACACTTTGGTAACCTGGTTGTTTTTCTCAGGAATTTTAATAAGAAAGAATCAATAGTCTCAGATATCCCTTCTACCCACACTGTGGTGCCATAAAGTATCATTTTATTAATTTTACCTCCAAAATTCTTTATAGCTGCTGGATAATACTTCCCTCCTTATTTGTGGGGGGAAAGTGCCAAAGCATTTAAATATTGTGTTATCTTATAAGAGACACATTGGAATTGATTTGTCCAAGATAGGTCTTGGGAGAATATCATTCCTAAATATATAAAAGTTGTTACTTGATCAATGTTGGTATTTGCCATCCTCCAGTCCTTTTTCTTCAGTTGGCACAGAACCAGAAGACCAGCACCCAAGGCTAATGTAGGAGTTGGAAGCTTCAACAAGGGAACCGAGCAACCTGATCCAAAAGGATTCCTTGCCCTTCAAACCGGCCCTTGTCCTGAGGGAGGGGGACAAGGAGCTCAATATTCCTAGAATATCTTCCTTGGACTACATGAGTTCCTGTTTGCAGAGACCAGAAGAGGCAAGTCAAAGGCTTTACACTCACACACATCACTCTGAAACTGATTACAAATGACTGAGCCAGAGACTCAGGAGATGTATGCTTACCTGCTGTTTCTTTCTATTTGCTGTCTCCCTATACTGCATCAGCATTATTACTATAACAACATTATTACACACAAACCTCGGCCACCTCATAAATTCCATGTACATGAACACTCTTAGCAAAGAAGATACATTTTGTGATCTATGATTTCTAAAGTGTGAGCCAACATAGGCTTATAGGTGGGAGATGTTAAGGAATTTTACACGTATCTTGGAAGTTACACTGTCAAGTAAGATTGATATTCTTATAATGGCTTAAATTGTGAGCCTATGTTGGCTTGCTAAATTTTAATGATGTTAGATTCCTCTCTAAACCACACACACACACACACACAATCTGTTCTTTGATCTGCAGATCACTAAGCAATCTTGTCTCAGTCAAGGGTTTGTTCCATCCTTATCTTTCAAGGAGCTGCGGTGGCTCAAGTGGTTAAGATGCTGAACTGCAGGCTGTGGAAGGTCAGTAGTTCAGCAGTTCGAGACCCGGGTGCCGCATGACGGGGTGAGCTCCCGTCTCTAGTTCCAGCTCCTGCCAACCTAGCAGTTCGAAAGCAAGAAATTGCAAGTAGATAAATAGGTACCGCTTCGGTGGGAAGGTAACAGCGTTCCATGCACCTTGGTGTTTAGTCATGCCGGCCACATGACCATGGAAATGTCTTCGGACAGCGCTGGCTCTTCGGCTTTGAAATGGAGATGAGCACCGCAACCCTAGAGTCAGGTTCGACTGGCTTTCGAGCAAGGGAACCTTTACCTTTACCTATCTTTCAGGAGAAAGTGTAGAAGGTTTATTTTCCTTATGTCCCTCTTAGGAATGTAGAATGTACTTTAAGCAGAGGGAGTGGTGAATTATGTTTGAGAACAGAATTGATGAATTATTTTCAAAATTCTAGACACTGACCTTTTGTCTGTTTTAGCCTATAAAGGAAGAACTTTGAATATTGTTCACTATGGTAGCATGATCTGTTCTTGCTTGCATCAGAATGATTATTCTTAATAAAACTGCCTGCTCTTTTAAGCGAAAAGACTTGAGTGAATCTCTTTCTCTCCCAGATAGAACATGGGGGGAGGGGGTTATACTAGAGTTTTGAAAACTCCCGTAACACATAATATATATTTTTGTACAAATCGTTTTGTCATTCTGGATTTTGGCAGTAAAATATTTTGTAGAAAAATTGTTCTCATGTACTATACAGAACACATGCTATGCAGTCTCCCAGCACCCCCCCCCGTGCCATTTTAGTGTGAAGGGTAAAAAATTGAATTGCAAAAATATCCTGTCACCACAAGAAAGCAAACTGAGCATCTCTCTTGCTTTGTAAGATTAGCCTTCTCACTGGAAGTACAGTTCCAGAGATCTCAGTTTCAAATTCCTGGCCCTGCACTTTGTGAACATGGGCAAATTATATAATTTTTCAGTATCTCCATCTGTAAAAGAGAGGTAATAACTTTCTGCACCCCACTGATTTGTTGTAAAATAGCTCAATACTATAGATTGACTTTAACTTTGGCAGCACAGTCAATGAAGTCAGGAAGCCCCATTCCTAGGAAGCTGGTGAGAGCTCTCTGGGTCTTTTCCATTTTACTGGCAACTCCTTGTCTAGTTTGTTATTCTCGCATTTAACTGGAACATACTTAAGCCAGTATCCATGGCTCCTGAGGACCAGCAAGGAGTGTTGGAGCCCTGTACCCTCCTTATAGGCAACCAAGCAGACCAAAGCTGAAAGCCCCGTGCTTATTGTGCAGATACCAGCATCATCAAAGCATAGCAGAAGTTTGAAAGACAGGACTCTGTTGTGAAAACACACATCAAAGCCTCTAACCATTCTGTAATGCCATTGAATTATTTAGTTAGCTAGATTCCTGGCAAGCTTTCCAATTAACACTCAGCTGTGCTAATACAGCTGTTCAGTTTTGCCTTGTTTCTTATCTGATTCACGAGGATTTTGCATAACCTGAGTCAAATTACAGGTGGACTATTGCTTTCATTTCCAATTGTTATTACATTTTGAGACATTGCATTTCTCTGTATCCAGGAGGGTCTTTGTAGAAAAATAATGTGCCATAGAGTCACAACTGCCTCATAGCAACCCCATCCAAGGGGTGTTCAGTCAAGAGATAAGGAGATGTGGTTTCCCATTACCTTCCTCCGCCTAGCAACCCAGTCTTCCTTAGTCGCTTCCTATCCAACCCTGTTTAGCTCCCAAGCTCTGATGAGCCCAGGCTAAACTGTTCTATTCAGGCTTTGTATCATTAATCTATAGAGACTAGAGATTACATGGGGACAATTTTGGGGGTTGCAGTAGGTATCTTCCAGTGTGTATGGTGTATAAGAGTAAAAATAAGCCAGTACAGACTGTGGAGTACTAGTTAAAAGTGGTATTTCCTATCTTCTGCTTTGAGCCCCTGAGAGAGTTGGTACCAGTAAGAAATTTCACTTCCACCCCTTGATGAATGGAAGGAAAACAAAGAGATGTTCACACAAGGAGCAACTGATTGACAAGAAGGAAGAACTTGCAACTGGAAACTTTTTAATGTGAATAACATTTTCCATTCCTGAAACTACTGGCACTCTGTGATCCTAAGGGACACTGACAGTGATTAGATCTCAAATTCCATTTAGTGTTGTCCCCTCTATGAAATGGCATGGAATTGTATACTATCCACAAATTTATATCCTATTGAAGTAAATTACACATGGGCATGAGAAGGCGATAGCTGGAGAATATTTTTATTTTATTCTCTCAAATTTAGTTGTATCTTTTTTCTATTGTAAAAGCCTTATGTTTTGGAAACTGCAAGAACACATTGTCCAAGCAACCCATATGGGTTGCATTTTGGACTGCATCAGTTTATGGGATGTTCTAAAGTGGAAATCTACAAAAGATTTACAAGCAATCTTCTGGTCAATTCTTCTCTACTGGCTGGGGACATTTTGCCAATATCTTTCCCATTCCCATTGAAAAATACAACAATCATTCCCAATATGGTTAGAATAACCTCCTGTTAAAAGGGACTTTATTTTAGCAGTGGAAAGTTTTGTTCAAGGAATGGGTGCATCGTATTTAGAAAAATATCAAGTAAGATTCCTTTACTCACTTCTCCATCCAAGACAGTGATGGCCAGAACAATAGAGTGAACTGTTATCTAGGGGTAGGTCATGCTAACTGAAAATGATTACATGATACATTTTCACTGACCAAACCAGTTTTTCCAGTTCTTGAAACATGTGGCTCCAGTTTGCATCAGTCACCCAAGAAAAATTTTCAAACACACCTCCTTCCTATTAGGGTTGGCACCACTTGAAAGAAAACATTCTGGTACCTGAGCAGGGTTTGAAGATGGAGTCTAGAGGAAAACACTCTAGCTATTTCATGTCCTTTCAAATCACCTGCCACAAAGAATTACCGTCCACATGTGATACTAGGCTGGCACAGATCAACAGACTGTGACTGCAGCACAGTTTATGGTTACTCTTATGATTGGGATGACTCAGATAGCTTCTGGTGACATTAGGGAATCCCCTCCCATCTCATTCAAAGTCATCTGAATCATATTTTCTGGTTCCCACAACAGGCATGTCTGGCTGCATTGAAAATATACATCAATGTTATTTATTTCCATTTTCTATAATGTGTGTTTAATGTGCATCGCAAAATCTTTCTGCCTTAAAAACCACCTTTATAGCCCCTTTGCTCCCTTAAACTTCATTTTCCAGAATTGTTCTCTCTAGTATCTTGGCTTCTAAATGTAAGAAACTCCTTCTTATGTGGAGTTATGTGAGACTTACATAGTCGTAGTCCCTTGCTTACTCTGCACTGATACTCAGGATCCTTATGGCTGCACATAAGGAGAAATCTGCTGAATGCTACTGGCATTCTGGAGGACACTTCATCCCAAAAACATCCTATCAGTTTTACAGAGATGTTAAACAGCATTAAGAGTAAGATGGTATCCCATTTGGACTTCACACAACTGCCAACAAATCAAATGCAAATCCAAAGCACAAGCACTGCAAAGCTGTGCCTCTAGCTTCCATATAGAAGGTAAAATTATGCAATATTATACAAATACTAGAATTTCCATACTCAAGTCACATGCTCTAAAGCAGGGGTGTCAAACACCCCTGCCTGAGGGCTGGATCTGGTCCTCAAGGACCTAGCTGTTTCCTGCTTCCTTTTCCAGTTTTGCTGCTGCTGCCACATCACAGCTTGCTTTACCAAACTCTCTCAATCGCACAGGAGAGATTAATAGGCAAGCCTCTCCTGTGTGATTGAGAGAGTCTGGTAAAGAACTGGCTGAGGCTCCTCTCCCTCCTCCTCCTCCCAGGGGGAGGGAGGAAACAGCCAGAGTTTGCTTCCTGGCCAGGCTGCAGGAGAATAAGAGAAGCCTTTCTTTCCTTCCATTGGCTGAAGCCATTTCATGTTTTCCCCTAGGTCCTAGGCTCAGAATACTGAGCATGAGATTTCTGTAATGAATGTCAATAAATCAAAAGTAGGTTTGCAGATTACAGATACACACCTGAACAGCATACTCAAGATTGCTACAGCACAGACATTTTGATGCAATAATTCAGAGCAAGAAGTGTCAAGTTATCAGAGACTGTTAAATAGACAAAATATTGCAAGAGTGCTAATGTTTTAAGCATGCTTTATTTAAAGTTTTTAAAATCTTTAATTGTGTTTGTCTGTGTCCTTTATAAAGTTTATATCTCTGCTACCTGGCATTACATTTTATGACACACATGGCCCGGCCCAACAAGGTCTCATTTATGTCAGATCCAGTTTTCATAACAAATGAGTTTGACACCTCTGCTCTAAGGCATCCTATTGCAATTCACCTTGGAAGTAAGTATTTTAAGGATTCAAATTGATTTTCTGGATTTGGCTGTTTTCTAATAGAAAACAAAATGATTTTTGAAATGCAGAGACTTTTTCAACTGTTTTCCTTCTTAAGCAGATGGGAGATGGGATAATGTTAAGACTATAAGAAGAGTCCTGCTGGATCAGACCAGTGGTCCATCCAGTCCCACATCTGTTTCACTGTTAGGAGATGTACTTTGAAAATGCTTTTATTTGTTATTTTCTGACCTGCACACACACCTGAATGGTGCTTGCAAGTGTCTTTGGTTTGGGAGAACTGTGTGCTTTGTTTGATGTGACCACCTGCACTTGAAAGCTGCTTGCAGACTGCACTTTCATGCTAATGAAGTCACACACACACACATATGCATACATCTACCCATCAGGCACTGGGAACAAGAAAGCATCTCCATTATAGTCTGCTAGAAGGATGTTATAAACAACAACCTGTCTACCATTGAGGAATCTGAATTCCAAACGTAACCCACAGGATGCTTGGCACTTTGCATGTGTTAAGACTGTTTCCTGTTTGTGACTTGGGCCAAGCCAGAGTCATCTGCATTCTTAAGGTTTCCATGACAACCCATCTTTGCACCTTGGACCAAATGTTCTCTTTAGTGAAAGGTGTAGATTTTCAATATTGCCCCACCTTAGTAGGAGGGTACCCCACATCCTATAGCCAATGATATAGGGATGGGACGGACTGGAAGATCCTAAAGCCAGCCCCCAAGATAGCTGATAAAAGTAAGGTTCACCTTTTGTTAAGGGCCTCCTGCCTTGTGCATCCTCCGCACCTAGACTTGGTGTACACCTACCTAGCTAGTAAGACATTTATTCCTCACACGTGTTGGCTGGTTCCAACTGTGTGCAGTAAAAGTAACCTTAGTTAGAAACAATTCTTGTATTCTTCACTGTGGAAGGTCGAGCTTCAGGAAACAAATAAATATCACATGTATTTCTTTCCTAAATACCTTTAGTTTAAAACCCCATATTGTTTTCCATTACTATTGTATCTAAAGGAACTTGTGTGTATGTGTGTATGCATCTGTATTGTTTGCCTGTGATTCAAAAGATATTATTCAGTAAAGAGAATATTTGATTTTACTAAAGAAACCTTGTCAAGCGTTCTCTTTTGGGAAACTGGGTCTCTGGGCGAAACCACTTTCTCTGTATACATAGACCAGAACTCAATTTAAGTTTAGACCGATCAATGCGTAGATAAGCATTGGCCAAAAGGCTTATTATTCCCCCATTGGGAGTGAGGGATACCCCAGCCCAAGTGGGGACTTCTCTGCTTCTGCTCAGCTGGGCAGTGGGGGGAAAGGGAGGGACATCAGCAGTGTCACAATTTGCTGATGACACTCCTGGGGATGCTCTGGTATTTGGACAAAACTCTATGGTTAAACCATAGAGTTTTGAGTAAATGCCAGAGCATCCCTGGCCTTCCCCAATGATGGTCTGAGATCACTTCTGGATGCGCAGGGAGTGATATCAGAACTTCATCACAACCAGTTGCAGTGGAGGATCAACAACAGGGTATAGAGGCCAAGGCATGATGTTACCTCCTAGTAATGGGCCTACATCCACTGGTTTTTTACAGAGCTTACACAACTCAACACCATTTGCCTTCACTTCATATACATTACATCATCAAAATAATCACTGATGGCCCTGAGATGGATATCCCAGGCAAACCCAATCTCGTCAGATCTGGGAAGCTAAGCAGGGCCGACCCTAGCAAGTAATTGGATGGGAGACCTCCAGAAAATACCAGGGCCAGGAGGCAGAAGCAGGCTATCAAGCCACTTCTCTTAATGTCCTTCATGCCTGAGTAGGAGTCGCCAGAGGTTGCCATGACTTCCAGACATGGGCACACACACACACACACACACAAAATGCAAAAAAACCCAAACCCAAAATGATCACTGATGAACGAAGTAATTTGTTGAGTATCTGAACATGGCCTGTTGTAATACTTTCTTAGAAGGCAGCAGCACTATAACCTGAAAAGAGAAGAGGAAAGATAGCAGAATGAAATGAGCTGGTATGATTGCATCAGCCCCTAAAGTGTTTTGCCGGCGACAGATCCAGAGGAGCTGCTCAGAAACAGTGCCCTTTGCTTGGCAAAAGATAACACTGACAAAATCCAAGGGCAAAGCAGAATAAACCCACGAGAGCTATTCTGAGCTAGAAATGCAAACAAAATCTCTCTTCCTGGTATAATGTGCCCCTAATGCTTTGCATGTGCATTTGGCACTGTGATAGTTTGCCCTAGACTTTGGCTTTTCAAACAACCAATTCCCATTCCATTTCCTCTGAGAATGAGGGCTGGACCTTACAATGGACAGCCCTGCCCAGGTCAAACCTTGCTCAATATTACCAAGGCTTCTACTATCAACCGCCCCATTAGCTCTGTCTGCTAGAGAGTGGATTCTTCCCCTTTTAGCAGGGCTTGCTTCATTCTGGAGGCTTCTGCAAGGCAACCTCCCCGGGAAAACTGTTCTTTATTATTGTACCTGCTCCGTGCAACTCCTTGGAGCGCCAGCCTGGAAAGGGCAAAGCTAAGTAGAGCAAGGATGCTGTGTTTTCCTAGACCTTTGCCAGCCTTCTCCGGATCTCCCTGGTCAGGGCAGGATGTCTGCAGTCATTTTGGGTCTCCGAACAAGAAGATCGCCTCACTGTTGCCAGGCTCCGGTATAAAAAAGTCACCAGAGTAATTTGGCTATTTTGATCATAGCCAACTTAGTTTTTTGTTTGTTTTTTTTAAAAAGCCAGTCAGAATATTTTCCTTTTTTCCAAGCCAGCAGCTAGACAGAGAGCACTGGCTTCTACCTGATATGGTGATGGATCTTACATATGTCGCTCATCTGCAAATGTCTGTCCACTTTGTAAAGAAACACTTTGCTGGTGTGGATGGGAGAGATAGTGGCCAAAAGGTGAGGGAAGGGGACTAAATTCACTCAGTTTTGGGGGACTTGTCTGCTATTGTCTGGGAGACAGCCAGACCCCCAATTGTCTAGGAACTGCATATAGGAATATCACTATTTCCCCTTGCTTTAGGGGAGTATTTGTGCCTTTATGATTTGTATTATCGTATTCTCAACTCACCAGGCTAGCCTGTTCTTGTCAGATCTTAGAAGCTAATCAGGATTGGCCCTGGCTAGTATTCGGATGGGAGACCTCCAAGGAATACCAGGGTCATGACATGGAGGCAGGCAATGGCAAACCACCTCTGCATGTCTCTTGCCTTGAAAACCCTGCTGGATGGCAAAAATACCCCTCTCATCTCAGATCTATTTTCATGTTTAGCAACTAACACACCTTACACTAAGTTCTGGAAGCAAAGTGTCACAAATAAATGTGGTCATACCGAAGTGAAAAACAGCCAGCGGAGATACTCCATATACATTTCCATCATTTCATAGGCTTTCCCTTGTCAAGCATAACAAAGCAAGCATTTTTTGTTTGCAAATAGTTGTTTGCAACTAAGAAAGACTGGGAGAAAAACATACTTAAAAAAAAAATCTTGACATTTCTGTCATATCTATTGCACCTCCCCTGGCCATATAGCCCTACTTTCCCATACTTGCTGCTACCCTAACCACTGCTCTGAATTTATTTATTTATCATTTTGCTTGTATGTATGGCACTTATAAATACTGAGTATTTCACATATTTTTTTTCAAAAGACATTTAGAAGTTGCTGCCAAAGCATGTGTGTGCATGATGTATTTACACACTAATCATGCAATCTTAAACACAGTTTATTGTTTCTTTAATGTAGACACACCATCTGTCTGTCTTGCATGAACCACTGTGTATCTAATTCTTTCCACATAACATTCCATGAAAGCTGAATGGGTGTAAAGGTGGTTTTGCAAGAGCCAGCCCAATCCCCAACATGTGTGTGTAAACTTGAAGGGACTGGGGCCCCTGAAAAAGCTGCTCCTTCCCCTACAAACACACAAATGCACAATAAGTGAACCTTTCTGTCCCTCTCTCTCTAAACAGCTGTATCGCTCTTTCTTATCTATTGCCCTCTCCTCTCTTTCTCTTCCCCATCTTTCTGTGCCCCCCCCTTCCCCTTTCTCTGCCAGGTGCTGTGCATGTGCTGTTTAGGACATGGCTTCACCTCCACAGCATGATACAAATTGTTCCTGTTACATCATGTTCTTATTCAAGGCAAGAAAGGCACATTGTTTTTGCCAGTCCTTTTTAAGATTAACTTCAAAAGTGATGTTTGCACGGAGTTTAGACTATGACTTAATTTCAATATATTTCATTATTTCCCTTTTGCATTGTCCCTGTTAAACAAGAATAGATGTTCTCAAACAGTTCCCATTAATTGCAATATGATTCACAGAGGATAGTATTATGGTCAATCATTTGGACCCCTAGTTTGATCATATATAATTTCCATTGAGGATTTCAGTAGTTTCTTGTATGAAATATGCATTTACATAATGGGATTTTCATATTATTATTGTTATGCCAGATCCTATACATCTTTTCAGTGAAAAGTGGAGCAGTTCTCTGGTGTAAAAGACCTTATTCTAGAAAAGGAGCACTACACTAAAAGAAAGTCCTTGCACTGCTGAATAGGTCTTTGTGCCAGAGGAAAGCACTGACATTAACAAAACAGATTCATTGGGTTGGATCCTGACTAAATTGGCAATTTCCCATTCCTGGTGCAGCCCCTCTTCAAGCTATTTTTAAGGGTCCCAGCCGTCCAGGAGCAGCATTTTGTGGAGAGTAGTGAGCTGCAGTGGGAGATGAGGCAGGAAAGTTCTATTTGGTCACTGTAGAAATTTAGTCTGGATCCAACCCATCATTATCTTCACTATTCCTATTAATGAAAGTCTTCTCATATGAAACTGATAGCAATCAAATAAATGTGTGCTTTGGGTACTACAGTTCCTACAGTAAATGTTTTTACATTTGTCTTGCCATTGACTATGATCACCTCAGTCACCTCAACTCAGCCATACCATCTATGGAACAGCATCCTAAATACTAAACAAATACAGCCCACAGCCAGTCAGAGATTTGCATCACCCAAGTACTAAATGTGCATCTTTTTTCACACTTCAGTTGTTTGCTGGCAAGAACACCTACCTGAATACTGATATGGCTTTGGCAAACAAGATGGTCATTTAAAATAATGAGAAAGCAACCCTTCCTATATAACCATCTGAACCCTCCTTAACAGGCAGAAGTGAAACCACTAAAGGCACTGATGCTTTGCCCAAACTTTCCTGACAGTCCAGAAAAATACAGTTTTGATGGTATCAAAAGCTCTGAAGAGGTCCAGGAAAACTAATAGGGATACAGACATTCCCTTTTAGTAAAGGTCATCCACCATTATGACGTGTGCAGTTTTTATCTTGGATCTGACGGATCCAGAAAGTGAGCTTCCTTCAAGAGAGCCTGCAAATGATCCAGCAAGACCTGCTCCATCACCTTGTCCTTAAATGAGATATTTTAGGTTGTCTTATTACTTTTTCCAGGTCATATAAGTCCAGTGAAGATGCTTTTAGTTCAAAATAGGCCTCATAACTGCCTCTTTCAAGAACCATGGCCCCCATACTTCAGCTCAAAGAAACATTAATCACTGTTCTCAAAGTTCAGCCAGCCTGCCCTAGCAAGATATAATTGTCCAAACTTAGTAAGGATTGGAGAACAGGTCAGCAAACAAGCTTACCTTGCTTTCTTCTCCTACATTTTAGCCTCACAACACTCCTGTGATGTAGATAGGCTGTGAGAAGGTTGTTTGATTGGCTGAAGGTCACCACATTATCTTTTTTATGGTTGAGTGGGGATTTGAATCTGGGTCTTTTTGGTCTTTAGCTGACACTTTAATCACCACACTATAGTGGCTCGACAAGTAAATTGCAAGAACCATATGAAACACAACCAAGAAAGTGCAATAGGCTACATCTCCAGACACACCATCTGATCCATCTACTTTCAATATGGAGTCCACATCAGAGTGGCATAGATCCTGAGATGGAAGACTGTCTTGTGCCAGTTGACAATGCTTATGGATGTCATTTAGCAAACTCTTTGCAAGAACAATACTAGTACAAGAGGAAGAAATGCTCTAGGACATCACTTTTCCTGCTGAGCTAGATTTCTACTTAACAGTGAGGTTTTTTAAAGTAAAGGGCCATTCCAAAAAGTGATCCCCTGCCAGCATTTGGAAGTAGTACATCTCATTCTACCATCATAGGACTCTACCACTTAATTCCTACGTTAGTCTGATGCACTTGGAAATTCTATCCTTTACAGGAGAGTTAAGACAAAGGAAGTGAGAAAATCAACAATTTGAGTGCAGATGGATTTTGACCTGTACACACTGCCCAAACAAGCTAGTTGTGGCATATACTGTTTTTAAAATATCCTTGCTGGAAAATATTGTACTTGCTTCTTTTTAAACAAACCTTTTTTTCCAGGACAACATTTTTTTATTATATTATTCAAGAAACTGTTTGGAGGCTGATATTGAATGAAAGATATTATAAAATGTAACATTCAACTGTGGAGTATAATACACTTCCTGAATGGTGAACACATCTCTGATATAAATGACTGAACAATCAGAAAGTCATGAGAACTAAAGATGTGTGGGCACTGAAACATTTCAGGAATGGAATAATGCTCTGTTTTCTCTGTTTAGCCTGATGGATGACAGTACATCTTGAACATTTCTGGAGTGAATGATGGAGAATATGGAAAATCCATTTCAAAAAATGTATCACTTACTCCCAATATTTCACTTAGAATACAAGAAGCGTGCCCAAATGGTACATAATGTTTCTTTTATTTATGGCAGAATAAAACTACATGTACTTCAATGAAAAGGGCACCACTTATAAGCAGACCCATTCAGAAATTCCTTACAAACAATGGATCACAAGTTCAGTCTTTCTTCTCTGTCAACAGAAGCACAGAACTTGCATTTGCAGTTTCCAGTGATATTTATAAACACATTTTAAATGGAAAGGATATTTTTTCTGCATTGTAAATCCAGAATGCTAATTTGATAATCCTGAAGTCATATTGCTTATACAATTGTCTTTGCTTTAGAGAACTGCAGCTGGATCATAGCAACTACACCCATAGAAGAGCTCCAGTGTTGCAAACATGTTAGGCAGCTGAACATATGGAGTTGCCTTTTACTGAGTCAAATTATTGTCTGTTTTAGTCCATATTGTCTATTCCAACCGGGAACAGCTCCACAAAGACTCGGCCAGAGGCCCTGCTATCCAAGACCCTTCATTAACTAGTGATACCAATTATTGACCATAGGGTCTTCTGCATGCAAAGCATGCAGTCTGTCACTGAGCAATGAGCTCCCAGGTTTGCAAATGATAGCCTGTGTATGCAGCTAGGCACACACTGAGCAATCCATATTGACAGTTCCAACTTCATATAAGCATTTTAGACTTTGGGAAACAATGGCAATGATTCATCACTTTCTACAGATAACCCTATTATATTTTGCTCTTTGTTTAGTGCCCCGACCAAGTGACTGGATTGATCCTTCCCCAAACCCCCTGGCATCTCTCTTGATTTGATGAACAAAGATCACACCAAGGAATATTGGTCTGTGAAGTTCCCATTTGTGGCTGAATCTGTGCCTCATCAGAAGGAAAATACAGCAGAGTCTTTCAGTCAAAAGGACACACATAGTATGGTAGGAGAGCCAATAGCTTAATATAGTGTGGGGGAAGTCTTGATATTTCTGACCACAGAGCTCCCAGTGTCATATATATTTTGATGATTTGTGTAGCATTTTGAAAGTAAGGTACATACACATTCTACATCAAAGCAGTGGAAAGGTGAGGCAGCTGCAGTCACCTCCTCTAATGTCCCCTCAGCAGGCACCAAGAAGTCTGGGGACATGGATAGAGGGGAAAGCAGTGCTTATTTCATCAAAGGAGGAAAGCTAAACTCTGCTGTAGCAGCTGTTGTCCCCAGTGCCAGATGTACAGAGTTGGTTGTGATTGCTTCATGATGAAAGATATGTTGTGCATGCTTGAATGCACTTATTCTTTTATCATGTTTCATGTGTTCCAAGGCTTCCATAATTAGGGTTCCATGAAAAGAGTCAATTAAGAGTAAGATGAGAGGCCTCTACTGATAAGGAGGCGAGACACTGTGAACTCTCCAAGGTCTTAAAAGAGAACTATAATCTCACTGCTCAGTAGTGAAGATAAGTGAATTCTCAAGATCTGGGAATTTTCTCATCTCTACTAAGGATACTCAAACACCCACAAGTTTGGCTCACAATCTGTTTGTGAATAAGGAACCATTTTTTTTTTTTAATACTCAGTTATACTGTTCATCAACCCACATGTGGTTGTTCAGCACAACATTGCTTCACTGTATTCCTTCCTAACCATGCAGTATGGTGCCACTGGCTTTTTGCACATGCGGCTTCTCACATAGCCCAATGGAGTTCTACTCCCCTGCTCTGTCCTTGCTACATGACTGATCCACTTCGTAGGCAAATGTTGAAATATACAAATCAGCCACAATTGATATAAATCAGTCATCTAAAAATGCTGTGGTTTAATAAAACCCTACCAATGTAGTACCTTGCAATGGTAATGGCTGTTGATCAGTTTGAATTGGCAGCAACTTTGCGCATACATACTTTTGCAAAACCTGATGCAAACCTATTCAGTAGGCATTTGCAGCTGTTCACACAAACTAAACACACTGAACTGATTGGCTCACATCTGATTTAACACCATCACACATGGTAATTTTGACAGTTGAACACATTTCCAGTGAAATTCACAGCAAACCTAATCTCTACCTTATGTATTTTATATGAGAAGGGAAAGGGGAAGAAGGGAGGTAATAACATTAAAAAGCACTTCTGGAAGACAAGGGAACAGTGATGTCACATCAGAGAGTCTGTGAAGTGAAATGCAAGACGTCTTCAGATGTGGCACAGAACAGAAGCATGAATGACTTATACTTCCATATCTGGTCTGAAGTCCAAAGATGCATGTATCTCTCAGGACAATCTGTATTCGCATGCCTTTCACATACATATTGGAGTGATGGAGCATATTGAGAGGAAGTGTGTTTTCCTGCAGGAGGATCACATTTGCCAAGTAGTGTAATGGATATAGCTTTGCATTACCATTTTGAGACTTTTGGCCGAGCAGGCAGCTTTAAATAACTAAATAAAAAAATCATCAATGCCCAGGGTAACAACAAAATCCATACTGAGGACTGAACTCATGGAGGGGTATAACTGCATGAATGTCAGAGGCAGCATCAGGGAAGCCCTTGGCTTCCATGCCCTGTTTGTTGGCCCTCCGAGGCAAGTGGATGACCACTGTGTGAAACAGGATGCTGGACTACATGGGCAGCTGGTCTGATCCAGCTGGGAGCCTCTTATGTACTTATGCCATTTTATGTATATCTGAATTATTTTAAAAATGTCTATAGTTCAGTGGCCCTAACCTGAACAGTCCAGGCTAGCCCGATCTTGTCAGAAGCTAAGCAGGGTTGGCTTTGGCTGGTATATTGATGGGAGACCTCCAAGAAAAACCAGGGCTGTGATGCAGAGGCAGGCAATGGCAAACCACCTCTGAGCATCTCTTGCCTTGAAACCCCTATGGGATTGCCATAAATCAGCTGTGACTTGACAGCAAGATAGATAGATAAATAAATGATAGTTCTATGATCCTTTTAACAGACTTTTTAAAAATGCAATACAGTGTATCCTTTAGGGCTGTAAGAGAGATATGCTTTTAATGTAGATTTTTAAGAATGAAATGTGCTTTTAATGCAGATGGGCTTTTAACTCCTTTCCTTGAACCCCATTTTCCTGCTGAAGATTATTGTCATTCTACCGTTTTTGTTCCCACCAGGGAGAAGTGTTCCCTTGTTGATGTAAAAGCAACATGGGGACGACAATTTTCAGAGGGAAAGTGGGGAAGAAGGGAAAGTTGTAGATGTATTCTGTAAAAGTCTGTGGAAAGGATCTTGGAATTACCCATAAAATGTCATCTCACTCTCAGTGGCCTCAGGAAAATCATTATTCACCCGCCTCAGTGTCTCATCTGTAAAATGATTTCACATTAATTTTGTGGAGCCACGAATTCTTCGTTGGTATGTCTGCATGCAAAAGGCTAATTCAAATTTCCAGGAAGTTTCATGTGTTCCTCCCCCCCCTTTTTTTTTGCTCCTCTCTGGCACAAAACAATAGCAACCCCATATTTTTCATCCTCTAGCCATGATAGCTTTATTACAGCTTTCATGCAAATTAAAATGTGTCTTAGACATGAAAGGCAAGATTTCTGCAGCTAAGTGTGGTTCCTTTTTTGTTCTACCCGGGAACGTAATGAAATACGCACTTTACCACTCTGCCGAAGCCAGAATTACAGAAGGTTGTTGTTGCCTTTTCTCCGCTGACATCCAAATAATCCATCAAAATGTGAGGCATAAAGGCATTAAATTCATCAGCATATAAATGAAGGCATCCAAGATTTACTTGGGTCCAATAGCTGGATTCCCTTTAAAGATTCCTATTATTATTATTTATCAAAAATAAAGCTATTTTCCTCTATCATTTACTGACTGTTTCTTCTTAGATTTATTTGTAATGGGATAGGATTACCATTTTTATACTTTTCCCTGAGATGGGGCAAGCAGGTAGATGCACTGCTCTGTAAGAAAACGGGGGATTCGATGATTGAAACTCATAACCTCTTGAACTATTGTTTCTCCTTCTCCTCCTTCTTTTCACCCACTGCAAATGGAAATTCTTTCCTGCCTTGGAACAGATTCTTTCTCAGGAACTTTCACTCAACTTAGTAGAAAGAGTGGTGGCAACAGCCAATGCTGAGAGCCAAACTACACATTAGGGATGGGCACAGGACAACCCATGGCCGCCAACACCATTTTAGAATCATTGAAAAATTGCTCAGTCCAAATCAGCCCCCTCCCTATGCCTGTTCAAGTGCCGAAACAGCCCCATCAGTATTCCAGCACTTGAAAACTAGTGGGGAGGGAGGGGAACAAGATCACATGATACCACTGCCCCATGGGTCTGATGAGGATCAGGCCCATGTAGCAATTTTTAAATGCCTCTAAAATGGCACCAGCTGCCACATTTTGTCCTGTGTCTGTTCAGGACCTGTAATTTGGCTCTGAGTAAACTCCTAGACTAAAGAATTCACAGGAATCATACTTAGCTGTTTAGCAGGATGTGAATTTCAGAAGAAATAAAATTAACTCTTGTTGGCCTTGTCTCATGTGCTAAAAAGTTAGCCTAGAGTAGTTTTAAGTATGACAAACAGGACAAATGAAGAGTTCACCCATTTACCTCAACATGATTAGAAAGGGCAGGGAGATACAAAAACAGAACAAAAGGTGCCTCCCTAGAAGTAAAGTATTCAAAAGGGTACCCTGATTAATTTGGCAGCATTTTTTTTGTTAACTAAATGTAAAAGATCTATAAAACCCACATGTGGTAGATGCCATCTTAGAAAAAGCATTCTTCCTTCTAACACAAGATGGTGCCAGCCATGACAGTTACCTGCCCAGCCTAAACATGGGAAAAGTGTTTCCACATAACATGTTTTTACAGGTGAAATGTATGCAGATTTAATTGATTAATCAACCAATATGACCAATCTCAGATTTGTCTCATTGGGTGCCAGCCCTACCCTTCAGATTTATACCACAGTGCTGTTGACTTTGAAAGAAAACACAGTCATTCTAACCATATTCCAACAGTTGGGTGAATCAATTTGAAAAGGCTCTCTTGTCCCCCTCCCCCGACAATATCTTGCCATGTGACTGAAAAAGAATACTGACCTTTCTCAGGGTTCCAAGCTTTTCAGAAACAATTTTTTGGCGTGTGACATTCCTGCAAGGAACAAAAGTCAATGACTAACAATGCAGTCCTAAACAGAATTGTGCCCTTCTAAACTCATTGGGTTCAACAGACTAAGAAGAGTGTAACTCTGCTTGGGATAGCACTGTAAATGTCATTAAAAAGTCTGTTTTCAAATTGTTCAGCAGGACAAAATGCAAAGACTGGAACCTAGTGAGAGGTCTTGATCTTGGGGACAGTCTGTTCCTTCACTACTCTCCCAACCTTCATCTGGCTTTTTAATCCCAAAGGCTGAGATTGTTTCAAGAAACTCATGAACCTGACGTAGAAATATGACCTTTAGGAAATTAGCTTTTCTGTTCCAGTCATGTTATTTTCATGCACTGGATTCTGAAATGCTTTGTGAATATTCAGTTCTGATAGGAAGCTCAACAGAGGCAAAATCATGCAATGGATAAAGCAGGCAGAGAAAGAAGTACTTTCCTCCCTTCTCACAATACAAGAACTCGTGGGCACTCAATGAAATTAATGAGCAGTAGGCTTAGAAAAGATAAAAGGAAGTACTTCTTCACCCAAAGAGTAATTAATATGTGGAATTCACTGCCTCAGGAAGTGGTGGGGGTTACAAGCATAGACAGTTTCAAGAGGGGATTAAAAGAACATATGAAGCAGAGGTCCATCAGTGGCTATTAGCCACCATGTATAGATGGAACACCATGTTTAGGGCAGTGATACTTTGTATTCCTGATGTTTGGGGTCAGCAGTGGAAGGGCTTCTGGAATTCTGCTCCGCTGGTATACCTCCTGATGACATCTGGGTTTTGGCCACTGTGTGACAGAGTGTTGGACTAGATGGGCCATTGGCCTGAACCAACATGGCTTCTCTTATGTTCTAACTCAATCTTCCTGTGCATCCTACCTGAGATGACAAAACATAGTTAGATAGACTGAAAATAATTTATATTTATGGTCATGTGAATTGTAAGAACATAAGGAGAGCCCTGCTGGATCATATCAGTGGTCTTTCTAGTCCAGCACCCTGTCTCACATTGTGGCCAATAGGGATGGGCATGGACTGGGAAAATGTGGTTCAGTTTGGTTCATGGTGTGTCCAATTTGTAAGCCATGAACCATCATAAACTTGTAGGAGTCAAAGAAATGGTTCAGTTCATGAGGTTCATGATGTGGTAGAACAGCCCCCCCACATGCTAAAGTCACCAAACTTGCAGGAGATCTCCAGCCAACACTCCTCTACCTGCCTTCCAAGTTTGGCGAGGATTAGATTTACGGGATCTGAATTATGCCCCCCCCCCAAAGGTGCCCCCAGGAAAGTGCTTTCTGGAGAAATGACAAGTGTAGGTTGAGGAATTCCAGGAGTATATAGAATGAACCCTGTGCAAGCTAGAGAGAAATCAGACTTGCAGGGAACTTCCCCCTGATACTAATCTACATGCCTCCAAGTTATGTGCAGACTGGATTTAGGGAGTCTGAGTTATGGCCTCCCAAAGAAGATGCCCTCAAGAAAGTGCTATTGGGGTAAATGTGAGGTACAGGTTCAAAAGTGCAAGCTATACACATCAAACACACAGGGAACCTCACCCTGCTGCCTGGTCCTCTTGCTTTGTAGTTTGGTAAACGTTTTGATTGAGTGAAGACAGTCTATCTGAAAATGTATCCATTCATGAACTGTACAAACTGCCATGAACTGTTTGAAAGTTCATGGAAAGTTCATGCTGGTTGGCCTGCCATGAACTTCAGTTTGTGAACCACAAACCAGCCAAAATTCATCACAAACATTAGTTCATGAGCTGGTTCATGTTCATCTTCAGCGGCCAACCACTTCTTCTGGAGGTCCAACAACAGGGCATAGAGGCCAAGGCCTTTTTCCCTGATGTTGCCTCCTAGCACAGGTATTCAGAGGTTAACTGCCTCTGGATGTGGAGGCTTCCTTTTGTCACCAGGGCTAGGAGCCGCTGATAAACCTATCCTCCATGGATCTGTCTAATCCCCTTTTAAAGTTGTCTTAGCTGGGGCCATTTCTACATCCTCTGGCAACAGATTCCACATTTTAATCATGCACTGTATAAAGAAGTATTTAATTGTGTCCATCCAGAATCTACTGTCCATCAGCTTCATTGGATTCCCTCAAGTTCTAATATTTTGAGAGAGTGGAGGAAATTATCTTTGTCAGCTCTGTCCACCTCATGCATACTTGTATGAACCTCAATCATATTCACCCTTAGTTGTCTCTTATCTAAATTGAAAAGTCCCAGATTCTTCAGCCTCTCCTGATCAGGAAGGGCTCCAACCCCCTAATCTGCTTGGTTGCCCTCTTCTGTTTTCTCCAGCTCTGTGATGTCTTTTTTGAGATACAGTGACCAGAACTGTACACAGATTTAGGTGCGATACCCATGTTGGTCTAAAGCAGCAGAACAAAGTTTGCGTCCAGTGGCACTTTAAAGACCAACAAAGTTTTATTCATGGTATAAGCTTCTGTGTGTGTATTTGAGGAATTGTGCTTGCACATGAATACCATGTGCTTATTGTGCTTATACCATGAATAAACCTTTGTTGGTCTTAAAGGTGCCACTGGACTCAGAACTGTACACAGTATTATAGCAATAAAATTGAATTAAAGAAATTAAAAGGACAAATTGGCCTAAATTCATCTCAGGCCTCAAACTTTCCATTACCACCCTGAATTTCCCCCTCCCACAAGTTTCATAGAAAAAGATATGACATTTCTGTTTAGCAAAAAACTGTTATTGAATGTGGTTGGAAGGGAGCTTGTGGTTAAGCTTCAAAGGTGCCCAGGTGCAAAAGATGCTTAGATCTTAAAGCTAGCTTGTAATGCAAAATAAGAGATGGTGCTTCCGGAATGAAATGTTCTCTTCAACAGGAAGAAAGAAATGGTGTAAAGGAAAGTTTCCATTGTCCAGCTTCTGACGCGCACATTGTAAGGTATATTAGGGAACTAAATGCATCTGTAAAAGGGTCAGCCCTGTTGCTTATTAAAGCTGGCTGGCCTAGCGCTATAATAAATATCCTCCTCTGATTGACTTGGTGTGGTTTCACTGACTGGATGAAGGCTCTCCTCTCCCCGCTACATTTCCTGGTGCATTGGGCCGGGAAAATGGAGAGCTGACTCTGGCAACGAGACCGGGTTATTGCCCTCTTGAGCCACGGGCCGTTGGAGAGCCGGGCAGCCCGTGACTGATTTCCGACAGGCGCCACTTCCCTCTTTGGAAGGTCGGTCTTCTCTCCGTTCTGTTGTGACTCTCTGCCGGTGCCGCTCGCTTTGAAGAACCCAGGTCTGAGAGGACGAGCCCAGGGACGACTCGAGTCGACGGACAGGTCAGTATAGTCAGTCTGAGGTATCTGAGGTATCCCCTTCCAGTTGAGAAGGGGGAAAAGGGAGCTTGATCACCTCTCTTATCAGTGGAATCTGGGTTAGCTTTCTGACAGGCAGGTCAGGGAAGCAGTGACTTCTCTGTGATCAGGGTGGAATACATGTTGAAGTGTATGATTGATGTGTGCTTGTGAAAGGCAGAGTCCTACGGGACAAAACCAAACTGAGAGTTGTCTTCTGATACGTGCGTTTCCGATCAGCGCGAGCTCGAATCGGCCACTTAAAGAAGGAAGCATCTGTGGTCAAGGAATCCCTTTTGTGTCTTAAGAGTGGCAGACCCCTCACTGCACTCTCCGTTTCCTAACCCTTTGTACACCCAGCTGTCTGTCTTTGTTTGTCTTCATGGGGGGGAGTCAGGCAAAGCCCATCATGCCCTTAGAATACATGCTGCGAAATTTCAAAGATATTTTTACTGGAGATTATGGAGGAGATGTGCCCCTCAGCCCTGGCCGCTTACAAACTTTCTGCACAATAGACTGGCCAGCCTTTGATGTCGGATGGCCCCCAGAGGGGTCCATGAATCAGGAATTAATTAAAAGAGTTTTTGCAGCAGTTACAGACCCAAGCTGTGACCATCCAGATCAATTCCCCTACATTGACTTATGGGATGAGTGGGTCAGGTTCCATCCATTCTTAGAAAAGAAATTCCCTGCGACCCGGCGGCTTCGCTCCCGTATTCCACGGGTTTGTCTTGCTACCACCACAAGCCAGCCAGCTAGGTCTCCTGTTGGGGCCCCTCAAGTTCGAGTTCAAACAGATCAGGAAGAAGACTGGCCACCCCCTACTCTGCAGGACCAGCCAGAACCCCTGACAGAACCCCTCCACCCAGCCCACCTGAGACCCGAGCCATGGCCCGTGCCCGTGAGGAAGAGGGAAGGAAGAGGAGGGAAGAAAATAGGTTGAGAGAGGTGAACCTTCTACGTTCTGATGAGAATCTGGTAGACATCCCCTCCAATGAACAGGGCTCAGGGGGAGCCTGGAAAAAGAAGGACAGAGCTGAAAAAAAGTCCTGCGACCCTCCAGTAGACCCCGAACAGATATACCCCGACTTAAGGGAATTGTTTCTAGGAAGAGAGAGTGAGGAACCTTCAGCCCCACCCTTAACCCCCTCAGTCCATCTGAAACATGATACCTGTACAGGCCTCTGGACACAAGGCAGTTCTGGACAGGTTGAGCAATCCACAGCTCTGAAACCATCTGACAGGACATCCCCAACTCCTATGGTGTGTCCCTTGAGGCAAACCCCTGCAGGGGCAGCAGGCAATATGGTCTATGTTTATAGTCCCTTCAGCACAGTAGACCTTTGTAATTGGAAGACTCAGACCGTGCCTTATAGTGAAGACCCAAAGCCTATGACTGATCTGTTTACCACCATAATGACCACTCATGCACCAACCTGGAGGGATTGCTCGCAGCTGCTGTCTGCCTTGCTAACATCAGAAGAAAAACGGCAGGTACTGGCAGCCGCCAAACAATCCCTTGTGGCCAGGGTACCTGCGGGCCAAGTAGAAGCAACTTGGGTGGGAGAGAGGTTTCCCGAAGCAGACCCTATTGTGAGAAGGGGACAGTTGAACTCCTTATGCTATTAGATGAGTGTGGGTATAAAGCCTCCTGGAAGAAAGCTCAGCTGTGTCAGCAAACTGTCCGCTTTTTGGGCTTTGATCACAAGGCCAGCGTTCTTTAGGCCCAGAAAGAAAGGAAGCTGTGTGTCAGATCCCTGAGCCTTACACCCGCAAGGAACTTCGCGGATTTTTAGGGGCAGCAGGCTACTGTCGGCTGTGGATTCCAGGTTTTGCCCTCATAGCCAAACCCCTATATGAAGCTACAAGAGGAGGGCCCAACGATCCCTTCCTGTGGGGTCCTGAACAGGAGATAGCATTTCAAACCTTGAAGCAGCGCCTCATCGAGGCACCAGCCTTAGGACTGCCCAATCCAGAAAAGCCTTTCTTTCTCTGCGTTGATGAAAAGGAGGGAGTGGCTCAGGGCGTCCTTATGCAGAAGCTTGGCCCCTACAAAAGACCTGTTGCTTATCTCAGCCAGGGCCTCGACACTGTAGAACAAGGTCTGCCCCCTGCCTTCGAGCAGTAGCTGCCTGTTGTCGCCTCATTGAATCAGCCAACAAATTCACCTGGGGTGCCACGCTCACTGTGTATGTATCTCACGGGGTCAGGACTATTTTAGAGGCAAGGGGCCATAAATATCTCACTGTTTCTCGGATGGCTCGTTATCAGGCCATCCTCCTTGAAAATCCTGGAGTAGCCCTAGCACCAGCAGTGACTGTTAACCCTGCCACCCTGCTTCCAGTACCTGAAGAGGCACCAGACCACGACTGCCTAGTTACAGTGGATCAGGTGTTTGCTTCGAGACTGGATCTCCAAGACCAGCCCTTACCCAGCCCAGAGATGACCCTTTACTGCGATGGCAGCAGTTTCCTAGATGATACAGGGCAACGCAGGGCTGGCTATGCTGTTGTTGATGATGAAAAGGTGGTGCAAGCAGAGCCCTTATGGGCAGGGACTTCAGCCCAGCTTGCAGAAATCATCGCTCTCACTGCTGCGCTAACATTGGCAAGAGGCCGAAGTGTCAACATATAGACTGACTCAATGTTTGCCTTTAAGTCTGCTCATGCTTATGGTATCCTCTGGCAGAACAGAGGCTTCATCACAGCTGCAGGCAAAGACATTAAGTATGGCCCTAACCTACGGTTATTAATGGAAGCTGTAAATCTCCCAGAAAAAGTAGCCATCATTCACTGCAGGGGCCACCAGAAGATTGTAGACTCTGTATCTCGAGGAAATGCTCGGGCTGATAAGGCAGCAAAAGAAATAGCCCTTGAAGCATCAGGCCCCCCAGCGCAACACTCTGTCCTGTGTTTCCAACCCCTGTTGCAGCCTGGACCCCCAGGTATTCACCAGAAGAAGAAGCCTGGTGTGACTTACAGGGAGCAGAAAAGAATAAGGAGGGGTGGTGGTGAATGCCTACAGGGAAAATATTTATCCCAGCTGCCCTGGGACTAGCTATAATGCGACAACTCCATGAAAACACACATGCAGGAACCACAGCCATGGTCAAGGCAATAAACCATGGATCCACTGGTCCCATCTCAAGGTAGCTCACCCTAGGTGGACCTCCCAGCCTGGGTCTACGCCTACCTGTGTTAAAATCTCTCGTCTGCCTCCTGGGACAGCGCCGGCTAGCTCTGCTCCCTCTGGGTCCGTACCCCTGAGGGACACAGCCGAATAAGCCTGCTCGTGAACCTCTGCTAAAAGCCTACCGGAACGGCTTTTTCTACGCACAGGTGAAGAATTGATCTCCGTTGGAACCTCAGGTCTTGCATTTAGTAATTCCAGACGTTAACTAACCAACATACGGGCCAAAGGATGTGTTTCCTTCTGTTGCAATGTGTTTTTCTGTTCTATTGGGTCCATAGTCAGGCTTCCCCACCCCCTCTCCCTGCTTGTACCCCATGCATTACTACCACCTATCGCCAGGGTCAAACCTCCCAAACCTTGATTTATCAAACTAGCTATGACTGTGCATCATCCACAATCACTCAGTGTCAGCATCAGTCCACCACATATAGTGTCTGTAATGAGAAGGGACACAGTACATGTTTTCGGCCCCAATCCCATGCTGTTCATGCCCATGTTAATGTTTATGCCAATTACAAAAAGGCAGGAATCCTCCCGCCCTATTTCTTGTGGCTTTTAATATAACAACCTCACTAAGGTTTACAATATATCTTGGAGGGAGGCCGAACGCCCTGACAAATGGATCCTGAGAAATGAGCTAGTCGGCTTTACCTGCTTTATACGACAAGGCCATCCTTTTTTTTTTCAGAACCAGTGGGGATGTTAGAATGTGAAGGAGGGTGGATCTGTAATGGAACTAAACCCAAAACTTTTGTTGATTTTACTAACCCAGATAACACACAGATTCCACAATATGTGAACATGGGACACTTGCAGGTCCTCTGGGATGATCCATGCAATGCCTCACGGAAGTGGGTAGCCCCTGATTCACTATATTGGATCTGTGGCACAGCGGCCTATGCTACACTACCCCCAGGGTGGAGTGGAGCTTGTGTTTTGGGGACTATAAGACCCAGTTTCTTCCTTTTGCCCTTGGAAACTGGTGAACATCTAGGGGTCCCAGTGTACGATGAACTAGGCCGTGCAAAGCGCTCTCTGCGAATTCATACATGGCAAAATAATGAGTGGCCCCCAGAGCGTATTATTCAAGTGTATGGGCCTGCTACATGGGCTGCAGATGGCATGTATGGCTATAGGACCCCTATATATATGCTGAACCGTCTTATCAGGCTGCAAGCGGTTCTAGAAATCATAACTAATGAAACTTCCCATGCGTTGTCCTTGCTTGCCAAAACAAATACTCAAGTACGCACCGCTATCTATCAGAATTGCTTGGCTTTAGATTTTCTCCTAGCAGCGGAAGGAGGAGTCTGTGGAAAGTTTAATCTTACTAACTGTTGCCTTCAAATAGATGATAACGGGCAAGATATAGAGCAAATTACTGAACGTATGCGTAATTTAGCCCATGTTCCAGTTCAAACCTGGACAGGAGCCCTGGATACGGGAGGGTGGTTTGGAAGTATGTTTGCAGACTGGAAATGCATATTGTTCCTGGTGGGTTTGGCTTTTGGAGGCTTACTCCTACTCCTACTCCCTTGTCTAATACCCATGGTCCAAACTATGGTAACAAAAACTGTTGACTCTGTAATGATTCGTGACACTCCCAAGCTTCTGCATCTGGCTGCTAATAACAGAGAAAGACGGTTGTCTCATGCTCGGACCTTTTCACATAGTACCTTATACAGGCCGGCTGAAAGTGACTATAACCCCTATATGACCATGAAAGGCAGAGATCCCTCAATATATAGTAGCCTTGGTCGACCAACCTCTCAGTAAATAATCGAGGTGGTCGAAGAGGAGGGAATTATAGCAATAAAATTGAATTAAAGAAATTAAAAGGACAAATTGGCCTAAATTCATCTCAGGCCTCAAACTTTCCATTACCACCCTGAATTTCCCCCTCCCACAAGTTTCATAGAAAAAGATATGACATTTCTGTTTAGCAAAAAACTGTTATTGAATGTGGTTGGAAGGGAGCTTGTGGTTAAGCTTCAAAGGTGCCCAGGTGCAAAAGATGCTTAGATCTTAAAGCTAGCTTGTAATGCAAAATAAGAGATGGTGCTTCCGGAATGAAATGTTCTCTTCAACAGGAAGAAAGAAATGGTGTAAAGGAAAGTTTCCATTGTCCAGCTTCTGACGCGCACATTGTAAGGTATATTAGGGAACTAAATGCATCTGTAAAAGGGTCAGCCCTGTTGCTTATTAAAGCTGGCTGGCCTAGCACTATAATAAATATCCTCCTCTGATTGACTTGGTGTGGTTTCACTGACTGGATGAAGGCTCTCCTCTCCCCGCTACAGTATTCCAAATGAGGCTGCACCATTAACCTATACAGGAGCATTATAATATCAGCCATTTTATTTTCAATCCCTTTCCTATCTTGTTCTTCTATATGACTAAACAATGTGATTCACATGTGTGCCCAGAAGGCCTGCGTTTATGATTGCCATAGTTCTTCAATATCCAGAAACACTTTTTTTTAATTCTAAAGGAATGTCCTTTGAATCTGAGCATTGAAGGTCAACAACTGCCCTTAACTTCAGGGCACTAAAGGAATGTACAAGTCCAGAGACCCTTACTCCATAATTTCTGTATGAAAACTCAGCTTGGAAAGTCTAAGGCACAAGTAAAAGGCAAAATCAAATGAAACTGTCAGCTTCCAGAGGCTGGTCCTCTGGGGATCAGGCTGCTCACCCTTCATGCTGATACAATGTAAGGAAGCAGAACATTTTGGAGGGGGACAGAGAATATTATGTTGTTTTCTAATCCTTTGTTTGTGGCATCACAATGGTATCTACAGCAACAAAGTGTGATGTGATGCTGAAAGGAATGTGACTTCCAGTGCCAACTGTTGATGAATCCATAGTAAGAAAAGAGAAAAAATCCTCTTTGTTGCACAAATACCCAGAGTAATTACGTACAAATAACAAGAGATGTGGAATGCCATGACTTATATGACGGAAAGTTATTTTATTATTATTTTTCAAAAAATATCTGCCATGCTTATACCTCAGAGACAGGCTTTCATAGGGTCATTCCCTATCTAGACAGCTTGCAGGCCCAAGGCTGCTTGCTTCTTCAGCAGAACACCATTGTGTGCAATGACTGTCTCTGGATCAGAGGCTGAAGCTCTCCAGAGATGTCAGCATCTGCTCCAGCTGGGAATGTGAAATACTCCGGGGAAGTGGAAATGCCAAACCCACAATGACTATATCGAGTCTCCTGGGTGTGCCTGTAGAAGCCACGTACAGTTTCATCTTTGCCTGGCTGAGCTAGTTTGTAGGGAAGGATGGAGATGTCATTTTTGTTTATTTTTGTCTCACATGTCTTTTGGTACTGTAAGAAATAATGTAAAGCTTTAAGTGATGCTATGAGCTTAAACATATAGTAGATCAACAAGTGAGTGCAATATAACAGAATGTTAAAAACAAGGCTCAGAAGGTCTCTCCTTTGCTATATACTGCATAAACAATCCACCAAGCGCATCTGTGTGTCCCTCTGTTTTTCTGGCTGGAAAAGTGATCGTTTTTGCTTCATGTAAGACATGTTTTTTTTAATGCTCACAAATGCAACATTGTTATTTCAAGGGACAGATGTGTTTTTTCAGCACATCCAGGACTGTGCTGGCACTCTACTTATGCACAGATAGGATGTGTAAGTAAAGAAAGAGAGGAATGTCATAATTCAGGTAGGAATGTAGCAATTATTTGTTGTTGTCATTCAGTCACACAGTTTAGTCTGACTCTTCACGACCCCATGGACCACATCACATCAGCCCTCCTGTCTTCCGCCATCCTCCAGAGTTTGCGTAATTTCATGTTTGTTGCATCGATAACACTGTCTAACCATCTCATTCTTTGCCATTCCCTTCTTCTGTTACCTTCAATCTTTCCCAGCATCAGGGTCTTCTGCAGTGAGTGCTCCCTTCTCATTTGGTGGCCAAAGTATATGAGCTTCAGCTTCAGTATCTGGCCTTCCAGGGAACAGTCAGGGTTGATTTCTTTTAGGATTGACTGATTTTAATTATTTATTTATTTTATTAAATTTATTCCCCACCCTCCCCGCAAACAGGCTCAGGGCGGCTTACATTGGTTGGTCCACAGTGACCATTAAATCTACATAAAATCATTTAAATAGTTCAATTACAAGGAAAATCATAAAATCATAAATTGCTGGACACATGTCATTAATTAGTTAAGATGGCGTACTAAAATGCATGCATACATATAGCGCACAGTTATTTCAGCTCACTAATCTTCCTAGGTCACACAATGGCACCGGCCAGATGTTAACATTAAGGGCCAGGATCTATACTACGATTGTTGGTGGTGGTAGAAGACAGCTCCTTAGTTGAAGGTCTGGTGGAAGAGCTCCATCTTGCAGGCCCTGCAGAACTGTAAAAGGTCCCACAGGGCCCTGATCTCCTCCAGGAGCTCGTTCCACCAATATGGAGCTGCCACTGAGAAGGCCTTAGCCCTGGTAGTAGCAGGCCTGGCATCCTTGGGGCCCAGGAGGGTTAGTCAGTTTTGAGACCCTGACTGTAGTGCTCTCTGGGGTATATATGGGGAAAGGCCGTCCCTCAGGTATTTCAGACCCTGGCCATATAGGGCTTTAAAGGTAAGCACCAGCACCTTGAAGCGAATTTGGTATGCTATTGGCAGCCAGTGCAATGCCTTCAAGGCAGGCCAGATGTGCTCCCATCTAGGAAGGCCCATCAGGAGCCTGGCTATGGCATTCTTCACTAGCTGCAGCTTCTGAATTTGCGACAAGGACAGCCCCATGTAGAGAGCATTACAGTAGTCTAGTCTCGAGGTGACCATTGCATGGATCACTGTTGCTAGGTCACTGCAGTCAAGGAAGGGAGCCAGTTGCCTAACCAGCCGTAGATGATAAAAGGCCGACTTGACAATGGCTGCTACCTGGGCCTCCATTGTTAAGGAGGCATCCAGGAGCACTCCCAGACTCCTAACCTCTGGCGCTGGCACCAGTGGTGCCCCTCTGAAGGTCGGGAGTAGGATCCCCACCCCTGAACCACCCCGACTCAAGCACAGGACCTCTGTCTTCATCAGATTCAGATTCAGCCGGCTCAGTCCGAGCCAGCCAGCCACGGCTTGTAGTACCCAGTCCAGATCTTCTGGTCTGCAGTACAACCGACTGCCTAACATCAGATAGAGCTGGGTGTCAACAGCATACTGGTGACACCCCAGCCCATGCCTCTGGGCAATCTGGGCAAGGGGGTGCATATAGATGTTAAATAGCATCAGGGAGAGTGCTGCCCCTTGAGGCACTCTGCACTCCAGCGGGTGCCTCCTAGACTGCTGTTTCTCTAGTGCCACCCTTTGTCTCCTTGCAGTCTAAGGAACTCTCAAGAGTCTTCTCCAGCAGCATATATTGAAAGCATCTATTCTTCGGCTCTCAGCCTTCCTGATGGTCCAACTCTCGCAGCCATACGTTACTACTGGGAATACCATTGCTTTGACCATACAGACTTTTGTTGGCAGGGTGATGTCTCTACTTTTTATTGCCATAGCTTTCCTCCCAAGGAGCAGGCACCTTTTAATTTCATGACTGCAGTCACCATCTGCAGTGTAGCAACAGAAACATTCAAAGTCATTTTCCACCCTGAATTGTAGAGCCTTAGGCCTCCTGCACACTCAAAGAGCAGCTTCCCATCGATGTGATCCATGTCCTGGAGAGTGTGCATGGATATTACTACCACGTGAGCAAAATCTACAATATAAGGTCCCCTCAGTCTACATTTCAATAGGGTGCCAAGTGAGCAGGAAGCAGACATGTGATTGATCCCAATCACATTACTGGAATAAGCACACACAAACAAATGTACACATCTAAGTTTCACAGGATAACATGATGGGGAACTTGCATCATAGCACTGGAAGTGTGTGTGTGTGTATGAAGGGGAAGCTCATTAGGTAGGGCTAATACAATCATTTTTGCAGTGAATGGGTTATAAGGGAGAATTATGCAGCCAACTGCATGGTGCATTCACACACATTATTGCATACTGCATTATCATTCCAATTTTCTGCAGCCTGAGGTGAGGGTGGCAGCTGCAGCTGGAGAAAGGCTCGGGGGCACCAACCTGGGGGAATGGGAGCTGCTGCTGCCACCTCCTGCAGAGAAGGAGACCCGCAGGAGGAGGAGGAGGAGGAGGAGGAAGGCACCGGCCGCCACGGCAGCAGCAGCCACAATGGGAGCAGGGACAATGTGGGCGGCTTGGGCTGTGCCAAGGCTCGCCACTTCCTCTATGTGGGGGTGATGACTGCAGGATCAGCTCCTCCATGCCCCGGTTGCCCATGGTGACGGCCTCTGCCAGGCCCCTTTCCTCCAGCTGCCCCCAGCAACAGCCACCAAACTTCCCCTGTGCCACAGTCTCCTCATCCAGCCCCAGCCACACCCATGGCCCTCTGCTCCCCCCCCCCCACATGCCAATTGCTCACTGTTGCTCACGCCTGCATGGCCAATGGGGGGGCATAGCTGTTGCCACTGAGACTCACAGGCCTTGTTAACTCGCTATGCTCAGTTCCGATGGGTACTCTTGTTGGGCCGTCTCACCTGTCGGTCCTGCTTTCGGCAACAGAAATATTGGCGAGGGAGAGGCAGGGAGGGGTGGGCTCAGAAGCCAGCTGGAATGCCATTCTGGGGCGTTCCAGCCCAGAAATAGCCCTGGTGCCTGCCAATGGTGTTGTGATGGGGGATGGAAAGCCAGCAAGGTATAACAGTCAGAATGTAAGACTATGATCTGGGAGACCCAGGTTAGAATCCCCACTCAGCCATGCAAGCTCACTGGGCGACCTTAGGCCCATCACAATCTCTCAGCCTAACCTACCTCATAGGGTAGTTGTGATGATAAAATGGAGATCAGGAGGATGGTGGTGGAAGCCATTCTGAATCCCCATGGGGGAAACGGTGTATAAATTTCAAAAACTAACAAATAAATAACATTAATATAACACACAGTATACAACACTGCTGCCTCCTTTCTCCCCAGTTCCACTTCTCCAGTTCAGTTTGGGAATGGCTGGATTCATCCAACCTAAGCCATTAACTGATCCCTGATAATGAGTATTCTTCCTGTGTATAGGGCATTTTGCTCGATGTTTATTCCATGTTATACCTTAGGTCTTTGGATTCCCTTGCTCCAAAGGCATTGAACCGTCACCTCTGAATATCAATGCTAAGAGGCAACATCAGTCAGGACCTATCCTCTCCTCTGTTTGACAAAATCCCCAGATTTAATGTCCTTTATTTTTCCTTTTTTGACAGTTGTGTTTTTAATCTGAGAACAGTGGGAAAACATGCCCTGATCTATCAGTTGCCTGGGCTGGCCCACAGAGAAAACAGGTACAGAGTGCAGAGCAACCCATCCTTGTCTTGTGCCCACTTAAGACCATCCCTGGCCACAGTGATCTATGCCACTCATACTAGGCTTCTGTAACACACTGTACATGGGCCTGTCCTTGAAGACAATATGAAAACATAATTTGGTTCCAAATCGGGTTGCTCAATCTTTACACTGATTTCAGGCTCTATTCAAGATACTAGTTATTATGTTTAAAGCCCTTAATGACCTGAGTCCCACATACCAAAAGCTCACCTCTCTGTTTATGCATCTGTACTTTTCTTTGCAATTCCTTCTTGCTGCCCCTTCTGTAGTTGTATTACAACTGCTACCCCATTCTTAAGTACTCTATGGCACTTTCATTCCTGTGGAATGGTCTACCTGTAATGGTCAAAAAGATTCCTTACCTTCTGGGTTTCATGACGCTTTGTAAGGTGGAGCTGTTTAAGAAGCACTTTTGAGGGCAGTTAGAGACAAGAAACATGTTTTATTGGCCTTTATCATTATTTAAAGACCCTGTTTTAAAACTCTGTAGTAAGCCATCCTAACTCTCCTTTGAAGAGAAAGGAGGGATAAATTTGTGGGGTTTTTTTACAAATGAAGCAATATTATAAACTATTTCACACACACATGCTTTACAAATTAAAATTGCCTCCATTTTATAACCAAAGAAAGTATTTTCAAATATGATATTTATTTGTTGGGATTGGCACACCGCATGAAAAACATGAAACCTGCACATCAGGGCCAAATGACACATTACATGTAGCCACATGAACTTTTTCTCTGACATTTTCCTTTTTTAACTGAAAATGTCTTCCAGAGACCATTAGTTTTGATGAAAGAACAGCTGTGGAGAAAAGGATGTTTCTCTTTTGACATTTTTCTGCTCAAAATGACATCCCAAGATGCTTTTAATTTCACAGGGGAAAGATCTGGGTACTTACATCTCTTCCCCAGGGTACTAAGTGGGAGGGGGGATCATTACTTAAAACATTAAGATAGCCAGAAGCAAAAGGACTAACAGTCCTACAGAAGGACTAAGCAACAAAAGGACTAAACAGTCCTACACTTCTAGCGACACTCACAAAACATTTGATGATATATCATAGTATCAAATCATTGGCCCATATAGCCCAATACTGCCTGGTGGCAGTTCTCTATAGGGATAGATGAACACCTGCAGATTTAACTTGTGCTCTCTTTTCCAGCTGCAAACAGAGACCTGATTAAGCACAAAAAAAGAACCCTGCTGGATTAGACCATCTAGTTCAGTATCCTGTCCCTCAGAGTGGCCAACCAGTTCCTCCTGTCCTTTAATCAATATTTAATTCATAAGAGAATTTTATCCCATGTTTGCTAAGCTTACTCAGGAGTCCTTGGTGAGGTACTTTTGTCAAAAGCCTTTTGAAAGTTCAAGACCATAATGTCTACTGGGCCACCATTTTCTACAGGTCTGTTCACTTTCTCAAAGAATTCCGAAAGGTTGGTGTCTGGCCCATAGCTACAGTGGGGCATTTCGGGGCCCGGCCCCCTGACTTCCATCTAGCCCAGGCCCACCACTGCCCCCCCTTCCCCAAACACAGCTTGCACTGCCATGGGAGGCCTCCATGGATGAGCAGCTGCCTGCTCCAACTGCTCCTGCCTGCTCCAACTGGCAAGCATGAATTTTAAACATTTAATTTTAATTTTATTTTTGTGCATGTGACATCAGTACCCCCCGACTTATTTAGAGGTCCCCTGAATTATAAAATCCTGGCTATGGGCCTGACTGTGTACTGGATCAGTTGGTTACAGAACCAGCCAGAGGGGTAGTGATCTTGGATATGGTTCTGAGAGGGTCTCAAGACCTAGTGAGAGATGTAGAGGTTGTTGCACCAGTTGGGAACAGTGACCACAATGCTTTTAAGTTCATCATTCATGTCAATGGAAAGTTACCCCTAAAGTCCAAAACTGAAACATTTGATTTCAAAAGAGGGAACTTTACAAAAATGCGGGGAATAGTTAAAATGAGGCTGAAAGGAAAACACAAGAGAATGAAATCCCTAGAGGATGCTTGGAAGCGATTTAAAACAACATTAATTGAAATCCAGATAGAATGCATTCCACAGGTTAGGAAAGGCACTGCAAGTCTAAAAGAAAGCCTGCATGATTAACAGTACAGGTCAATGATGCTATAAAAAGTAAAGAGGTTTCTTCTAAAAAGTGGAAGCTCTGCCCAATGAATTGAAGTGACCACAGGCTCTGGCAAAAGAAATGTAAATCAATAATTAGGCATGCAAAAAGAGATTTTGAGGAACAGGTTGCTAAAAGCATTAAGACAAGCAATAAACATTTCTTTAAATATATCCTCAGCAAGAAACCAACCAAAGAAGTAGTTGGACCCTTGGATGACAAAGGAATAAATGGATTGCTAACAAAGATAGGGATGGCAGAGAAGTGCAATGTTTTTGTTTGTTTGTTTTTGCTTCTGTGTTCATCGTGGAAAGTGTAGGATATGTACCCGTGCCACAGCCACTATTTTCAGGAATGGAGTTTGAAGGAGTGAGTCAAACTGAAGTGACAAGAGAGGAAATTCTAGAGCTCTGTGGGAAATTAAACACCAGTAAGTCTCCAGGTCTTGATAGCATATACCCGAGATTTCTTAGGGATCTCTAATGTAAGATCTGCTAACCTGTATATGTAACCTATCACTAAATTCAGCCATTGTGCCAGAAGACTGGAGAGTAGGAAATGTTAAATCAATTTTTTAAGAGGGATCCAGAGAGGAACCAGGAAATTACAGGCCAGTCAGCCTAACGTATGTCCCTGGCAAATTGGTAGAAATCAGGGCTCTTTTTGTAGCAGGAACTCCTTTGCATATATGGTGACACACCCCTAATGTAGCCAATCCTCCAAGAGCTTACAATAGCCCTTGTAAGAAGAGCTCTGTAAACTCTTGGAGGACTGGCTACATTAGGGGTGTGTTGCCTAATATGCAAAGGAGTTCCTGCTACAAAAAGAGCCCTAGTAGAAACTTTAATCAAAGATAGAATTGTTAGGCACACAGAGGCACAAGGCTTGCTGAAGGAATATCAGTGTGGTTTCCAGCAGCTCTTTTATTGTTGTTGTTTTGTTAGAGAGAAAATATCAGTGAACTGTTATGTCCTGAGACCACTGGCAAGTGCCAGCCAGAAGCAGCAAAGCTTCAGTCCAGAAAACAATAGGGACTAGGCTCCTGAACTTCCAGTAAAGAACCAATAGGGACTTTGGCGGGAAGTTTAAACCCACCAATAGAACCCCGGGGTGTCTCCCCCACAACGTATATAGTTGGCCACCTGGCTGTTACTTTATTGTTCAGTATGTAAAGTACCAATAAACACATCTTCACCTATGTCATGGTCCGAGTCCTGATGTATGGAACCCAGTACTTTACATGAACAAATGCACAAAACTGTAGAGTTTGGCCCTATTCCCATTAATGTGCTTGTTGTTTGCAACTCTGTAAATTTTGGTCATTCCCTTTGATCCCATGAGGAACTTAAGTAGCATCTCTATCTGATGCTTCATATCAGTAGTATTCTGAGGAGAAATGGAGACAAGGGTCACTACATAAAAGCTTAGGCTGCTTCCATTCTTTTCCCTGTGGACCTAACCATGCAGTTGGTTGCATTCTATGGTATATCTATCATTCAAGGACCAGCAGCGACACACCATGAAAACTATCATTGCCACATTATTGAATTATCAAAGGATGCTTGAACAGATGTCATAAATCAACAGATTACATCACTGAGCCCTGAAGGAGTGTTTCACTGTTTATAACAGCAAGCTCAACTCCTGGAAACCTAGTTAATGAGACACAGTAAGATGTGGCACAAGTTATGTGCGTTGTGTGACAGCGGCGAAATTGGGCACAGGACTGGACATGCAACTCCAGTCTCTTTCTGCCAGCTACTTTACTTCATTGTGCTGTACAGGAAGCTCTACTGAGTAGAGAATAAAGGAAGCATTTTGCATTCACAGTGCTTTGCTAATAAGAGCACTACTTAGGAAGCAGGGTCAGTGTCTGTTTATATAAAGATCACCAGGATGTTAGAACCCAGATGGATACATCCTAAAACAACTTCTGTCAACCAAAAAGGCTTCTGTTTATTCATTAACCTACTGTTAACCCCAAAGTGCTTCTTTTTCAGTCTACCAGGCATTTGGGAATTGATTTTTATTTTTGCTTTATCTTTGGGGTTTGAGTGATGCTGATGCTGTGCTGAAATTCTGCTACCTTTTTAAAGCCTTTTAAAAAAAACATAAGGCAAATTATTGCTGCATTTTATTGTGTCTGGTCCATTATTAAAAAATTGAAATTCCTGTTATTCCTTTTACTGTTGTTGTAGTGAATTTTAATGATGCTTTTAGTGGTATGGTATGCTGGTTTTATTGAATTTGCTATTACTCCATTGTTTCATTGTTTGAAATAGAACTGCCTCAGGCTTTCTTAGAGAGGGTAGATAAGATCCAGAAGGTAATGTGCTACTAATCGTTTCCCACGCTGTTTAGTTACCATATGAAATCACTAACCAAAGTTACCTGGAGACTTGGAGTACAATTAAATGAACATGTTGATGATACATGACATCAGGGGATGGTTAGGAGAGTTTGTTACCACTTTATGCTGAGTCATCAGTTTAGGGAGGTGGTCATATTGCACGCCAATCAGGGAGAAAGGCAGGAAATGTAGTAAACATGAACTTTTATTCCTTGAAATACACCAAACGTTAACTACAACACTTTCAGAATTAAAATCACTTGTACTGGAATCTACTTCTTCCCTTTCTTCCCTTTCTTTTCCAAACTGCTGATTATGTCTTAAAGGGGCAGTAGCATATAAACAATCAATCATAAAATTTACAATAATTATTATTCTCTGTCACAGATGCACATGCCTTGGTTATTATGTGCATTATGTGAAAAATATCTAAAGACTTCAACTGATGCAAAATGTAGCTGCAAGGATGATAACTGGGATCATGTTCCACCGCTATTTGTCCAACTGCACTGGTTACCATTGGTTTCTACATCCAATAGAAAGTGCTGGTATTTAAAGCCATAAATAGCTTAGGACCACCACTGGGATCTCTTCCACCCGTATGAGCCTCTATGAGACCTAACACCAGCTGCCACTGCCCTGGTCTATGTGTATTCCTCTGTGCAATATTCTTCATGCAATGATGTGGTGTAGCCAGTATGTTGTAAAAAAGAAAAGAGAAGGATGGATGCAACATTAGTTTTGGCCTAAACAAATCTAGATTCATCTGTGAACCTCTCTAGATCTAAAATATATTTCTTATCTACCTCATAACAATGATAAAACTGAATAACTGAAGCTCCTTGAACAGTTTGAAGCTCCTTGAAGAGTGATACAAATACATTTACCTTAAAAATACACAGATCAACAGGAATATCAATTTTCAGATTATCATGATGCAGCATGCGCTTATGTTCATCACATTGCCTGTATGCCCGCTAATCCTTGTAGAAGTTAAACAATGCAGAAGCTGCAATTTTATGATCAGAATGATATTTGTTTGACACTGTACATTATGATGGAGGCATTTTTTTCATATATTTTGCCATTGTGAAGCATCAGCAACCAAAGCTGACACAACAGTGTGGCACTGGAGAGCAATGGGTGGGGTGTGCCTAAGATGATCTGACTCATGAACCTGCTATAGTTGGGAAAGGTTTGCCACTCTCTATTATCAGGTGCAGGAACCAAAGCTGAAATAACAATTGTGAGGGAGTTACGTGCCATGGGAACTTAAGTAAATGCATACACATGAATACAATGGCAACGTGCCATGACCAGTCTGCCTTTTCATATACTGCTGAGGTACAGGTTGAATGGTTAGTAATATGTTATAGGACACTTTTTTCCTACTCTACTTGTAACCTGAAGGACAACACATTTGGCTTTTAAATCAGTGGAGGACGGAAAGATGATTTGTCCACCACACAGAAGATGGAGAAAAGCTTGCAGCACTGTTTTATGGTGGTGGTGAGGATGGTGAGATCTTGGGCATAATTCCAGATGGTAGTCTGTGGCAGCAAAATGAAACAGGAATCCAGTGGCACCTTACGGACTAATACATAACCTTCTGTAATGCCAGAGGATACTTCATCACATGCATAAAGTCCTTGGGCAGTGTTCCGTGATTTGAGAGCAGGTAATGACAGTTGTGCCACCACTTTTGTGAAATCTCAGTGGACATTCCATTGACAAAACCCTCTGGATATGAGAGAATATAGATTTTAAGACACCACTAATTAAAGGCGGGGAGAGGGCTTGTTTGAATAGTCCAAGAACCTGCATTTGTCTGTGTGCATGTTTTATGTGCCATCACGTTGCTTACGACTTATAGCAACACTATGCATTAATGACCTCCACAATGTCCTATTGTTAATGGACTTGCTCAGGTCTCGCAAACTAAGGGTCATGGCTTCCCTGATTGAGTCAATCCATCTCATGTAGGTGTGTGCATTCAGCTCTATCAAAGCCAAAAAAAGCTGGAAAATACCTTATCAGTATTTATCAGCTATTCTTTCAGCCGAATCTTTCAAACATAGCCGAATCTTTCAAACATAGCCAATCCTGGATAATCCTGAAAAACATCGGATTGTCCAGGAAAACAGGATAGGCACAGTTAAACAGTGTTTAAAGAGAGTGCACTCCCCTTAAATGCCATTCTGGGTGAAGCTGCTATAATGGGGGATCTATCTGGGGGTATGCAGGGGTCTTGGGGGGGGCTGTGTTTTGAGATGGAGGCACCAAATTTTCAGTGTAGCTCCTGGCGCCTCTACTCAAAAGGCCACCCAAGTTTCAAAAAGATTGGACAGGGGGTCCAATTCTATGGACCCCCAAATAAGGTGCCCCCATCTTCTATTATTTCTGATGGAGGGGGAAAACAGCAAAAGAGCAAAGACTGATGTCAAACCAGAGAGTCTCTGCAGTAGAAACTGAAGGGAGGGTGGCATTTTTGCAGAACCAGAGCCACTGTGGCAATGCCAGCTTAACAAATCCAATCAAGGGTTGTTGTTTTTTTGCAAGCCTAGCACAGCCAGAGCATGTACAGAGTGCCCATCAGAACCAATGCCACTGTGGCAATGACAGCTCAACAAATCCAAGCAAGGAGGGGTTCCAAACCCAGAATAGCCAGTGCATTTACAGAGTTCAAAACAGTACCAGTGCAATGTACTAGTGCTCAGCAAAAGCCAGTGCCTTTCCTTAAATGCTTTCATTTCCCCCCTCCATTGAAAACAATGCACTGGTTCTGCAGAGCATTCTGTACATGCACTGTTTCTGCTGGGCTTGGAGCCCCCCCCCTTCAGTTTCTACTGCAGAGACTCTCTGGTTTGACATCAGTCCTTGGGTTTTTGGAAACAATGGAGTATGGAAGCCCCTTCTTTGGAGATCCATAGAATTGGACCCCCAGTCCAATCTTTTTGAAACTTGGGGGGTCTTTTGAGGAGAGGCACCAGAAGCTACACTGAAATGTTGGTGCCTCTACCCCAAAAACAGCCCCCAGACCCCTAGACACCCCCAGATAGATTCCCTATTGACTCTAATGGTCCCATAGGGTATAATGGAGCAAACTCTGAATCTGAATACCATACCAATATTGGAATTCAGTTTTTCGGGGTGGAATTCTGAATTGGGGGGGTTTCCAGTATCTCCGAATCTGAAACACACCCCTAATCTCATGTTGGGCCTTCCTCTTTTCCTGCCACCTTCAGCTTTGCCTAGCATTACTGTTTTTTCCAGTGCTTCTTGATTTCTCATAATGTGACCAAAGTACAATAGCATGTTTAGTCATTTTAGCTTCCAGAGAGAGATCAGACTTAATTTGATCTAGAAACCTGCATTTGGGGTACAGTATTAGGTTAGGCTGATTATTTGCATGTGGATATGCAGAAAACATATTGGTGGCTTTCTGCTGAAACTTTCCCCACCTCCTTCAAACCAAGTGTTCTTCCCAATGATTTTTCCTTTCCAGGTATGTCCTTTCTTTTCCCCATTGTGTTGGTTTGGCTGTCATCCTTGCCCCCTTGCAAGCTCTGTAAAATCCACTGCTGACCACTACATTCTTATGGTATAACGCAACAAGTAGGCAAGAGCAGGGAACTCCCAGGTGCAAAGAAAGGCTTGACGTGCTACTGGATTGAGAAATGTTTCTGGGAGAGATGCGTCATGCTAAATAACTTATCAGTCACAGTAGCCAATTAATCTGTTCGGTTTGGGATTTTGTTTTGGTTTTTTTTTTAATTCTTTTGTTCAGGTAAAAACTTTTGGCAGCTGAAATTTCAGACATTTAATCTAATCTTTGTTCTACTAATTCTATGAACTCTGGGTCAGCAGATGTGGGGGGAAAACCAGAAGTGGGAAGGAAAAGGGAAAGCAGGAGGTAAGGAATGACAGATTAAACTTTTGTGACATTCTGACTTTTGACTGGCAAGTACACTTGGTGCCCAGCAGGCAGACCTCCAGTTCTTAGAAAAATCCTATGAAATCCCAGAACCAACCTGTCTCGGCAAGTGCCTGTACTTACTCACCCTTCAAATGCAGTCACCGACAGATTTATTAACCCTCTTACTGAGAAACTAATCATTTCAGTTTGCATCAGATTGATGTCCAGAGAAAGGCTTAGTTTACTCACCTTCTGCCAGGGATGATCTCCTCCCCCTTTTCAGTTCCTTAAAGAGCATTTTGGCCATTTATTTAGTTCCAGAAAAGGGTACAAAGTGCCTGGCCAAAAAAGAAAAAAACCCAGAGAGACAGGCAAAGAATGGAATTCCCATCCAAAAGAATTGACGGCTCAAGGGCTTGAGAAGATATACTGAAAATAAGAAGACTATTTTTGGGAGGAAACAGAACAATTTGCTTTTGGTTATAGATGAAATGCTACCCAGAGCAAATAGGTTTTCAAGAAGGAAGAGTAAAGAAGGATCTTTTTTTGCTGATAGTCAAGCATATCAATTACAGGGGCTTGGTCTGTAGGGAAGAGCATAAACACAGGGACTGGAGGAGAGCTATGAGACAGAGCAGATAACTGCCATAGACCGGAGACTGAACTCTGGGAGAACTTCAAAAATTAGAGGGTTACAAATAGAGGTAAAGTAAAAGCATATTAATCCTTTTTATCCCCTAGGATTCTCCAGTGATTAAAAGATGCTCACATCCTCTCATCCAGCTGGTTCAGTTCAGTTTTCGGATATCTCCACTTAAAGGATGTGAAAAGAGATGTGAAGGAACCCCCCACCCCACCCCCATCTGTGATTCTGGATAGCCACTGCCAGATAGAGCAGAGAATAAATGATTCTCATGGACCCAGTATCTGACTAAGTATAGAGCAGCTTCACAGGCTTCACTGCTTCACATATGGCATGTGGGGGTTGAAGTGGGAAAGTGTTGTTGAAAGAAAGGTTTGAAACAGGCCTAGAGCTAAGAAGTCCCACTGCCATGCTTTAGAACTGCCCAGAGAATGAAGCTCCTGGCCTCCCGGCAAAGCCGCTGGAGGTCCGGGGGCTGTTTTGCCACCCCGGAGGAGGCCAGGGCAGCAACAGCACCTATGACGCACTGCGTCGTGACGTGGGCAGCAGGGACAGAGCTGGCTCTGTTGGAAAAGGCCGGGCTCTGCACCCACCTGATGTCAGTTGCTCTTCATGAGGACAGACAAGGCAAAGTCACCATGGCAGGCAAGGTAGCAGCAACATTTGGTCAACTTGTCCAGAGTCAGAGCACTGGGCTGGCAAGTCTGGGAGCCAGGAGAGAGGCACTCCAGGTGGAACATTATAGAGAGCCTCCCTCCTGGTAAGGCGAGGGGGAAAACACTGACAAATGGGGGTTAGCCTGGGCACGGGGACCCAGCAGTTATGGCACTACCAGGGTCTCTAATTTATAGATTGCAAGCTTAGCTTTCGGATCCATCCTTTCCTACTGGACAGTGGCCATCAGGTATGGGTCAAGTCCTGTCTTATGCAGGATGGTTCAAGCACCAGTTGAGTCACCTTTAGGTGACCCAATTTCAACATATGACATGGTGCTGGATATTGCTGATTATAACAACTTTGGCTGAGTTCAGACTGGCAATTTGCTGTGGGAGCCAGTCGCAGAAAAAAAGCCGTTCCCGTTCACACAGCCCAGACTGCTGTGGGAGCATACCAGGAGGAGGCACGCCAGAGTGTTCAGACTGCTGCCCCGGAGGCACACTGTATGCAGCGTTTCCCCATTAATTCAGTTGTGGGTGTATGGGTGTATGTGCGCATGAGCACTCATGTGCTCATGTGCTCATGCACATAAGCGCATTTTGCTGATTGGGGGAGGACCCTGCAGTGCTGGCACTGCATTGGGCAGTAGAGTGGAGCATGGCCAATCATACCGCTGCTGCCTACATGGGTTACTCCCAGCTTATCGGCGGAGCATTCAGACTTCTAGGAAGTGGACAAACGTGGGACACAGGCGCTCTTCAGGGATTTGCTACCACTTTTATGAGGTATCTATTAAACGCGGGAAGAAAGTGGAACAGCCCGGGTTGCCTACAGGTCGGGAACACCAGGCAGATGTGCCTGTGTGAACACCCCCTTTAATGCAGTTTTAAAGCGTCTCTGAAATGGGGCTCTGCTGGGGCAAATTGCCAGTCTCAACTCAGCCTTTGAAATTAATATGATTTGGGAGGGAAAGGGTTAAATTGGCCCCAGCCTCTCATTGGTTAGGCATCGAGCCCCTTTGGCCATTCATTGCTTTCTGATTGTTGTGGGAAAATGATGATGATGATGATGATGATGATGATGATGATGATGATGATGATGATGATGATGATGATGATGATGATGATAAAAAGATAGTGAGATAAAGATGCCCCTCCCGGTGGTGCTTCTATGTTAGATTTATAGAACAGGGAGACCTCAGTATTTTTACAAGTACTACCCAAAAAGTGCCATGCGTGATGAAATTTACAAGGTTAGTCACAACTAGAGAAATAAGTTAGGGCTAGCCTGCAGAGAGCTAAATGGAAAGCAGGACAACTGTGGTGGCATCTGGCAGTGAGATTAAAGAGGCTAACGGTGACTGAATATATTGCTTACAAGCTCCACCACAACAGGAAGGACATGAGAGGATGGAACTTTCAAAGAGAACAATGTGCCTTGAACCTCTATCCCTGGAGCAGCTGAAGGTATTGGGGTTTACCATTTGGAAAGCTTCACTCTGGGGTTCAGGATTCCTTACCAAGAAAAAGAAGGTCACGTAGTGCTCCTAACCTGAAATTGGTTCAGGGGATGGAGCACATAGTTGGGAAAACTGACAAGGAGTGTAGGGAAGGTAGGGTATTTGGCCCGTTCCATGCCTCACTGGTTAACAATTTGATGTTTTTTCCCTGTTTGGTGAGGGTCGCCTCATTCACTACCTGTCATGCCCATACCAAGGAATTATGTTCTGTTAGTTACATCTCATTGATCAGGCCATGCAAGTGGTGTGCTGTTGTGGGCAGGGGGCAGAATTGGTAAGATGGGACATTAAGTTGGCCTTCCGTCTCCTCCCTGTCCACCCAGCTGATTCAAGCTGTTGGGCTTTGCTTTCAGGGGCAAATTTACATGGATAGGGCCCTTCCCATGGGGTGCTCAGTATTCTGTTCTGATTTTGGGAGGTTCGGTTCCTTTTTGGAATGGGTCTTGCATTACAGGACAGGGCTATGCAGCACTGCCCACTATCTTGATGACTTCCTGTTGGCCATGCAAATTTTACTGAGCTAGGAGTTCCATTTGCTTAAGAAAAAGCTGAAGGCCCTACTCTAACACTAACTTTTAATGGGGATAGTGATAGACACAGTAGGGCAGCTATGTAAATTACCAGCTGACATATTAAATGCACTGTGGATGTTTATTGACCTGGCCAGGGAGAAGATTACCCTGCTGGAGTTGCTGCAGCTGGTTGGCCATCTCAGCTTTGCATGCAAAGTTGTGGCACACAGCTGGGCATTTGTTAGGAAACAGTATGGGTTCATGATTGGCTTGCACCTACTGCGCCATAGGACCAGGGTCACCAGGGGTATAAGAGATGACCCCTTTGTATGGAAAGAAATTTTGGATTCAAGAAGGGCAGCTTCTATATAGGGAAGACACTTGAAGGCTGGTCGGGAGAGTTTTTCTGAAATGGAATTATGCCCATGCAGGCCTTATGCCAGTATTTAGCTATGCGGGCTGCAGGCGAAGGCTACAAAATGCTATGAGAGATACGTGCAGGATTGCAAAGTTTAATGTATATATTTAAGTTATTAAGTTCTTTTTCAGGTGCTGCACCCTGGTATTGAAAGCAGTGGCAGACCTTGTGATGATAAGAGCAAGGTGGCCTAGAGTGCAGATAGTCTGGTCGTCTATTCTGCCTCATCATGAAGGACAAGGCCCTGGTGTTGCAAGCGGAGGCCAAGAGCAAGGTGGCCTGGAGTGCAGATAGTCTGGTCGGCTATTCTACTTCACCATGAAGAGCAAGGCCATGGTGCTACAAGTGGAGACTGACCTTGCAATGATAAGAGCAAGGTGGCCTAGAGTGCGGATAGTCTGGTTGGCTACTCTGCCTCACCATGAAGGGCAAGGCCCTGGTGTCGCAAGCGGTGACTGACATTGCAGTGATAAGAGCAAGGTGGCCTGGAGTGCAGAGCTGGGTGACCCACCTGAGAAAAGAGCAAGGAGGTTGGTCAAGGGAATGACACCTGCCTTGACTGTTCCGTGTTCCCTTGCCGTAATGTTATGTTAAATAGTTAATAAAGTGGCCCTTGTTTACTTCCAAACTGTTGTCTGTCTCATTATTCCGACTGGGGGGGCTAATTGTGCTGTCATTGACAGAGGGATCTGTGCAGGCAGCTTCTAGAAGAACGGTGCGGTGCTGCTCTCGGGGTCAGTGGTGCGATGCTCGAGGCTAGGAGCGGTGCAGTAAGTGACAACCAGAGATGCTGGCGTGCGGTGATTCTCCGCGCCGCTCAATGCAATGCTTGGTGCTTGGTCTCTGTTCATGGGAGGGATAATCCCACCTTCGTCGCCAGTGAAAAGTACTGAGACTGACAAGTGATTTCAGCTCTCATACTTTTATTAGGTGAAGAACAAGACACTTTTAGCCAGCTCACAGGCCAACTTATATTCTATGAAACCCCAAACACACACCCCTACACTGTAATAGGCTATTTACAGGGGCCGCAAGTTCCATGGGCTCGCAGCCGGGAGCCTAGCCCTCTGATTGGTGTGGTCTAGGATCCACCGAGTCTACTGTTTGCTGGAGTGAAGCTCTGAGGTTTAGCAGGACCGCATGGAGCCCCCTGGGTGCCACACAGTCGGGACCAAGTACATTACACCCTTATTCTTAATACTGTTGATGTCATTGACCTGTGGAAACATTCAGGGCAATCTTAAGTGTGTACGGTGGTAGAAAGTGTTGTCAAGTCACAGTCAACTTATGGCAACATGGTGAGGCATTGTCTGCCTCTGCATGGGTTAACCTGGGCCAGAAGTAAATCCTGTTGAGTTTAATGGGGCTTACTCGTTAGTAAATGTGTTTAGGATATCAGCCGTTGTCACCTAATGTAGGCTGGGTAGTGTGATCTTGCAAGTGATTTTTTAAAAGGCAGATCATATTGAAACTCTCCCCCAAAGGCCAAAGGCCATGCTCCTAAGTGCTGTATGTGTTACGCCATCAACAATTTGCCACTCTTTCCTCCTTTCTTGCTACTAAAAGCTAAATTTGGTGAGCAAATTAAACCTTTTCAATGTCAAGGACTTGGCAGATTTAGAACAATTCCTAGATAGCCTAATCTCAGGTTTCTTTTTAAACTAAGGTCCCTCAAAGTACCCAGCTGGAAACAGAAGACACAATTTAGCTGGCTTTTGACAAGTGGTTAATTGGGTTGTCCGTCATGTGTCATGGTTCTGATATACTTAGAACTGAACTGCAGACATCAGAGACAGATATTTTGTTTGTCTTTTTTGCCTTTGCTGTTTTTGCACACCATTCTTGTTACTCCCCCCCTGTAAAGAGAACTATCGTATTTTAACAACTGGCTTTCCTAAATTGTCTCTTTTTCTCAGCAGGGAGAGATGATGCTGTTTTAAGTATCTTGTCAAGCAGGAGATATTTCAGCCATTTTATGTGTGCTTCTGGCACCAGCAGAAGGCAATAGCGGAGCTTGTTAAACAAGAATTATTTAATTTTTAATGCTTTGAGTTGCAGCTCTTTAACTGAGGATCTTTTGGCCCGTGTGTATTTAATAAATAGGGCTGAAAAATCTGGTTTAGGGTGATTTGCTCAAATACATGAAATTGGCAATAGGAACATGATGAGAATATGATGAAGAGGATTTGGACAGCTGCTTGTAACTACCACAGTTGCAGAATTTGTAATGTTTGTTCTTTGCTCTTTTCCTATACCTTTCAGACAAATTTCATAAGATGCTAGGCAAGCTTTATACAAGCTCAGATCCATGTTCATGAGGTAATTTTGTCCTCCTTTTAGAACAGGAAATGCTGAGACGCAATGCACAGTCACAGTCCCTGCAGCACAGCAGGCTGGCATGATTGATGGGGCACTGCAAAGGGTCTGATTTTCATCTACACTTTTTACAAATCTTAATTTATAATTTACTGCCAACTTCAGTCTCAACATTGAAATGGTATGCTAGCTACGAAATGATGACTCACTTAACTTCAGGAACTAATTGCTTGAAGGTACCACAGGCAAAAGCTATTTACAGTCACTACCAGTAACGAGATAAGAAAGCTTGCAAAAACTAAACAGAAAATTGAGGGCTGAATGATATATAGGGATGGGCAGCCATTTGTGGTGGTTTGTGGATAGAGCAGAAAGCAGGGGGTTTAAAGGGGTTTAAAGGGAAAAGTTGTAAAAACAGCTGAGCAGGAGGGAGCAGAGTGCTCCCTGTTGCTCGGCTGTTTTTCAGGCTTTCTGAAAACCCCATTAAAAGGAACTGTGGTCTCTTTCAATGGGGTTCATGGGGCCACGAACCACAAACTGGTTCAGTTCTCAAACAAGCCTCCCAGTTTGATTTGGTTCATGGTTTGGCCATGAACATACACAAACCACATTTTTCTAGTATATGCCCATTCCTAATGATAGACCTTTTCCCATAAGCAGAAAGTAGCTTTTAAAGGGTTTAACTCTTGGTTCTGCCAATCATCATCAACCACCCTCTCCCAATCACCACACTTTTAGACTCAGAAAGAAGAAAAAAGATAGACAAAGAAAGAGTTCCTGTCTTTCTCCTTCCCAGTGCTAATGGCAGTGCCTGGTAGGGTGGTTTCAGATGGCAAACCCACTGACAATATGGCTCCAGTTCGAACCATGACTATGTGTGGCTCCTGTTTGGAAAGCTCTGATCCCACATCTGTATCACTTGTTCAAAAATTATTAATTTTTAAATCAGGCTTTGTAATCATTGGAGGTGCCTCTTTACACAAGCAACATAAACAAGCAAGTGATTCACATGTCTCAGCTGCAACATCTTCTGGAATGCCTACATGCTTCTTGATAAATACGAGACTGACCAGGAGGTAAATTCAAAGTGATTTCAGCTTTATTCAGCTCCAAGTTAGACCAGCTAAGGACTAGACCAGCTAGACAAAATACAGTCCCAAAATACAGCAGTTTATATACAATCCTGGCTGAGGTAGTAGTTCCGGGTGAAGACCCAGTCTCCGGGCTGGAACTCCCTGGATGGAGTGGCTAGTTCAGGCTGCACGGTTCTGCTGCCATCCAGGTCTGGGTGCAGGCGATCGAGGAGAGTTGTCAGCCTTCTCTCCATCAGAAGCTCGGCCGGGCTTTTCCCAGTAGCACAGCTCGGAGTGACATGCTGCCACAGGAGAAAATCGGCCACTCGATGGTCCCAATCCTCGCGTTGCAGCCGGGCGAGGGTCTCTTTTGCCGTCCGCACCATTCTTTCCGCCTGGCCGTTGGAGGCGGGGTGGAATGGTGCTGTGGTGATATGCCGGATGCCGTAACCCTCTAGGAAGCCAGCGAACTCCCTAGAGGTAAGCTGTGGCCCGTTGTCACTGACAAGTACGTCAGGTAGCCCATGGGTGGCAAAAAGTTGGCGCAAAGCCTTTATTAAGTTTGCCGCTGTTGTTGACCGCATGGGGACTACCTCCAGCCACTTCGAAAAGGCATCCACTACCAGTAACAGCATCTGGCCGTTGATCGGGCCAGCGAAGTCAAAGTGTAGCCTTGACCAAGGCTTTTCAGCTCTGTTTAGTTCAGCCGGAGGGGAGTGTGGCGGATCAGCCCGGGACTGCTGGCAGCTCATACAGCCCCGAACTCGCTCCTCGAGCCCAGGCCACCATACGTATCCCCGAGCCAGGGCCTTCATCCGCACAATTCCTGAATGCCCGGCATGCAGAGATTTCAAAACGCTCCCTCTTAGTTTGGGGGGAATAACAACTCTACTCCCCCACAGAACGCAGCCCTTAGAAATAGAGAGTTCAGTCCTTCTCCCCCAATATGCCTTAAACTCAGGCTCGTTACACACACTCGGCCACCCCCTCCACACCCAGTTTAAAACGTGGGACAAAATTAAGTCCTTTTGGGTGTATGTGGCAATGTCCTTAGACCGCAATGGAGCCTCAGAAAGTTCATCGAGCGCGAAGATGTCCGCTGTTGGAGCCGGATCTGGATCAGTCTCAGGCAGGGGGCATCGGCTCAGGGCGTCGGCGTGAGCAATACACTTGCCCGGTCTGTGCTCTATGTCGTACTCGTATGCGGCGAGGAATAGAGTCCATCTTAACATCCTGGGCAACAGGATGTTAGGCGTGGGGCGGTCAGGGGCGAAAATCCCAAGTAGCGGCTTGTGGTCAGTAACTAAAAGAAAACGTCTTCCGTACAAAAAGTCATGAAACTTTTTAACTGCACTCACAAGCGCCAACCCCTCTATATCAATTTGGGCGTAGTTCTTTTCAGCCCCACTCAGCGACCTAGAATAATAGGCAATTGGTGCCTCAGACCCGTCAGGCATGATATGGCTTAGAACTGCCCCAACACCAAATGGCGACGCGTCAGCCGCCAGAACCAACATTTTTGTTTCATCATAGTGCGTGAGGACACTGTTAGATGTTAGTAACTTTTTAACACCCATAAACACTTCTTCCTGACGCTGCCCCCAAACCCATTTTGCATTTTTATTTAATAAACGGTGTAGTGGCTCGGCTACCGAAGCTTTGTGAGGCAAGAACGCATGATAAAAATTAACGAGCCCTAAAAAGGCTTGTAGCTCCGTTTTGTTTTGGGGCCTAGGTGCATTGTGAATGGCAGATACCTTCCCTGCGGTTGGGTGAACTCCCTGTTCATCAATCTTAAAACCCAGGAATTCGACACTGGGAACCCCAATGGTACACTTTTCTTTTTTTACATGCAACCCAGCTTTATGAAAGCACTGTAACACCTGCTTGACTCTCTCAAGTAATTCCTCCTCATTTTTTCCTGCAATAAGCACATCATCGAAGTAAGGAATTACTCCCTGGAGGCCTCTAAGCAACCCTTCCATTAATCCCTGGAAGATTCCCGGTGCGACATTTACCCCGAATTGGAGGCGCTTGACTCGAAACGCACCTCTATGAGTCACGATGGTTTGTGCTTCTGCAGCATTGCTATCCACAGGCAGTTGATAAGCCTGGGCAAGGTCCAATTTTGCAAAAACCTTGCCCCCCCCCCAAAGATGCAAGCACATGACTTATCACGGGTACAGGATATGAATGCTGTTGCAACGCCTTATTGATTGTACATTTATAATCTGCACAAATTCTTATAGAACCATCAGGTTTGACAGGAGTAACAATGGGTGTTTCCCATTTGCTGTATGGTACCAGTTCTAAGACTCCTTGCGCAACGAGCTTGTCGAGCTCCTTTTCTATTTTCGGTCGCAATGCTAACGGTACCTTCCTATATTTCAACCTGATAGGCCTTACATTTGGATCCAGTTCAAATGAAACTGGGGGACCTGTATAGGTTCCCAATCCTTTTCCAAAAACCTGAGGAAACTCGTTATACAAACAACCCCATTTATCACAACACACTGCATTAATGCCAGAAATAGCAATGCCCAACGGTTCAAACTAATCAAGCCCTAAGAGGCTTACCCTGTCCCCTTCAGCAACAATTAGGGACAGAGCCGCCTTCCGCTCTTTGAAGTTGACTTCAAATTCAGCCTCACCGGCCAACGGAATTCTGTGCCCTTGGAAATCGGCAAGACAGGCATCAGTTGGTAGGAGACGGCGACGGCTTTGGCGAGGGAAAAGGCGATCTAGTGTATGCATCGAAATGATGGTTCTAGCCGACCCCGAATCAACTTCGAAAGGGCAGGCAACGCCGTCAAGATACACGGTGACGAAAATCTTCTTCCTCCGGGGCACTCCCATGGTGAGGACAGTCGACGAGCAGGAGTTGGATGACAGGGCCGGGTATCGGGACGACAGGAACGAAGAGCAGGTAGTGTTGACCTTGCTTCGGAATTAAGAGCACTGTGGAGGTGACGTAGGGGGTGACCTCCTCGATTTGCAGACCCTGGCAATGTGCCCGCGTTTTCCGCAAGCTCGACATACCAGCTCTCTGGCCCAACAGGTGTCACGCTCGTGCTTCCCGCCACAACCTAGGCACTGACGCGTAGGCGCAGTCTTCACTCTGGTCTGCGGTTGGCTGCTGGAACGCGGTTCTCGTATGTCATCAACGGCAGGCGCTGGCTCTCGGTCCTCGTCCTGGAGATGGACGCCAGAATCAGCTGCTGCAGGCCGCTGCCGTACCTCTCTCGTTGACCTTTCCGCAGCTTCAGCGGCGAGGGCTTCCTCGAATGCGACCTTGAATGTCAGCGCCTTTAAAGCGAAAAGACGCTGCTGCAACTTGGCATCGCGGTGACCACAAACCAATCGGTCTCTCAAAGCTGTCTCGAGATCATCGAAATTGCAAGCCCTTGCCAGCTTCCGTAAGGCCACCACAAACTCAGCTACGGATTCGCCAGAACCTTGCCGCCTCTCGTAGAACGCGTGCCGGGAAGCGATCTCGGAAGGCTGTGGCGCGAAATGAGCCTTCAACCTCCGTCAGTGTGGCGTATGGCACGGACTTGATGTCATCAGGCGTGACGAGTGAGCGGGCGATGTCAAACACCTCTTTGCCGCACGAGCTAAGCAGCGCAGCTCGTTTCTTCGCAGCATCCATCACCCCGCCACTCTCGAGGTGAAACTCGAACCGGGTAAGGTACGCCTCCCAGTCTTCGGTTGCAGGCTCGAACGGCTCGAACCGGTGCTTGGAGCTCATCGCGGCGCTTCCTGGAGCGGACGGCCCCTTCGGAAACTCGCGGTCGATCGGAACTTCCTCCGTGGTGTCTCAGCGGGGCTGCCTACCCGCTATATCCCATCCTCGTCGCCAGTTGATAAATACGAGACTGACCAGGAGGTAAATTCAAAGTGATTTCAGCTTTATTCAGCTCCAAGTTAGACCAGCTAAGGACTAGACCAGCTAGACAAAATACAGTCCCAAAACAGCAGTTTATATACAATCCTGGCTGAGGTAGCCATGCCCACAGAAGCAAAACGCGCCAATAACATTTGAATATCATAACCAATCACAGTTCAGGTATAAGGACCAATCATCTTTGTGCTTTATGACCAATCACAGTTGTTCCCACCATAAGTCCTCTGATTGGGCAATACTTGTGCAGCTTTACGATCCGCATAATGAGCACCTGCTCACTATGCTTACCATTATGTCTCTGAGGACATAACACTTCTGAAATGTTCCTTCTCCAGATTTCTCCTGAGCTGTTAGACTTCTGAATTGCCTGCATATCTTTCAAAAGTAGAACCCATAGGGTGGATCCAACCAGCTTGTCTACTGATGAAAAATCAATCACCCAAAAAATGGTTACACTGCAAATGATGGGACCTGCACAGACAGGAGCCATATGAGAGTGGGGCTGTGGTAAGGAAGTGATCTGGGTGAGAATGAGTAGGAAAGCTGGTTGGATCCACCCCAGTAGAGCTGGCCCTAGAACAAGGCAAGGTGAAAATGTGGCCTCTAGCAGCAGTTCTTGAGGGGGAACAACTTCCGCCTCCTCCTCTGCTTCCATTACTACCATTTCACCCTAACCTCCCAGAAGCTAGAGCAGGTAACAGACCTTCCTTCCTTGTTCTCAATAGTAGTAAGCTATGTGTGCTCACAAGGGCTTCCCAAACTCTTGCAAGGAGTTCCTGGGGAGTAAGAAGGGAAGGAGCGTTAGTTACCCTGACTCCTGGGTGGGAGGTGGAGAAAGGCAACACTGGCTGGGGTAGCAGCACAGGGTAGAGGTAGCTGCCATAACTGGCATCCCTCATTGAACTGCCCCTGAGAACCAGTCCGCTAGGAATCTTCCATTGCTCCTTTTTTAAAAAAAAGTCAGAATTGTATGCACAGTACTGTATGGGTGCAGTTTGCTAGTTTAGTTCCTTCCATTCATTTGCCTCATTGCCTATCCCCTGCATTGTCATTGTGCACACATGCATTGATAAACCACTACAAAAAAAAGAATCCCAATATATGTGCACATGTTCATGTTGACATTCTTTTTGTGTGGTGTTGTACCAATCCATAGGAACACATGGCAGGGGAGATCCCTTTGGGAGGGATATAGTTAGGTGGGAACCGAACAACAGAGGGAAATATACTCTGCACCTGCTGTGGAAATAGGCGGCCTAGAAATTGTTATATAAACAATTTTAATAAATGTACTTTTGTCTTTAATTGCCTACAAAATGATGACACTTAGCTCCTATCTCTCTGCACTTTGGCATGGATGTTCTCATTGGAACATCCCTGAGAATTTCATCCCAAGTGGATGAAAACAAACAAAAAAAAGGTTACAGCCAGAAATGTGCTTCCAATGGAAACCAATGGAAGGAGACACAAATGTAAAATACGAAAATGTATGAAATGACAACAATAACCAAAATGAAATGAAGAGAAAACATAAATGTGTGATCATTCCTAGTCTTTCCTCCTCCCTGCCTGATTGCTTGTTCGCTCCCTTCCTATTGCTATCTCTTTCTCCTTTGGTCCTATGGCCTTTCCTTACCCACAAGGATGCTACACTGCCACCATTTCAGGCAGACAGCCACAGCATAACTTTTAAAACTCTCTTTAACTGAAGAGGAGGAATATGCCCCCGTATAGAAGTGAAGAGATCAGTTTGGCCAGCATGAGCATTTTAACCCACATTTGATTCACTGGTATGCACATTTCTTAGTGGGATGGTATTAATGCGGTGGTATGCTAGTTTCATTGTGGAAGTAGACTTGCTGAAGGAAGGACTGGTAGCTTCTTCCTTTGTATATTATGTCTCTCTTCACCGATTCTCTTGTATATGTATAGCAGGCCATTATTGCCTTTCTGTTTTCATCTGCTAGTGGATGGGCTGGTTAAGATCTATTCAGTTCACGTTACTACAGATCCCAGATGGTCAGACTTTATTAAAGGCACCAGGTTTCATCTGACTAATGCTTTGTAAATGAGTCCCTGGGATAATTAAAGCACCTTTTAAAAGCCACAAATGCCATAAAAGAATACCCCTAAGTTAAATTCTGATTGAATCAATTTATGTTCCTAAATCCCAAATGAAGGTTGTGGATGGCATTTTCCTGCATTGCCCAGGATTTATGTAGCCTGTACAAGGGAATGTTTCTTTTGCCTTCCATTGGGAATTGGTATTGCTTGCTGCAATATACTGAGTTTGGACACACGGCATAGTGAATTCAGCTCATAGTTTATTGGTAGATTACTAACTAAAGACAAACTAGCTGGTCCGTGACCTGCTTATATCCATGAACACACACACTCCAAACACCCCCCCACTCCCAGTGATAGGTTCTATTTACACTACCTGGTCCCCATAGGACCAACCTAGGATCTGCGCAAGCCCATTGGTCTGCGTTCAGATCCGACTTGTCCATTGTTCTAGACCCAAAGGTCTGCTAGACCACATGGCCAGGCTACTGCTGCCATGACCATCTTAATACAAAATACTCCTCCCCCCATAGTTCCAAAGCACTAACACACATAGTCTCTGAGATACTCTGGACATCTCCGCTCTCAAGTCGAGTGGAGCGGCTCCATTGGGGGCCCACAGGAGATGTCATTCCTGTCGGCAGACCTTGCGGGTAGTTCAGGGATGGCATTTGGTGTTGCCCCAGCCGTTGGGGTAGGGCCAGGAGTAGGGTCAGGAACAGGAGCCAGAACTGGGTCAGGGATCACAGACTCCAATGTGTGCTCATCCGGCTCTGGCTCTCCTTCACTGTCCTCAGCCTCTCAGTCCTCCTGGTTTTCCAAGGGAAGAAAGTGTTGGTGTAACCGGTCCATGTGCCTTTGGAGGAGTTGTCCCTCTTCAGTCGAGACTTCGTAGGAGAAAGGTCCTGTTACCTGCACTACGCTGGCTGGAATCCACAGTAGTCTCCCCCCGAGAAGTTTTTCGCATAGATGGGGTCCTCTGGGAAGAACCCACAAGGTGCTTCTTGGGTTTCAAGGGCCAGGCTGTGGTCTGGGGCCCGGTCTGGGTGCAAGCAATCCAGCCGGGTTGTGAGACGCTGACCCATCAAGAGTTCTGCTGGACTGAGGCTGGTGGAGGCATGGGGGTCATCCATTGACCGAACAGGAATGTGGCTAGCCTGTGGTCCCAGTCCCCATGGGTGATCTGGTGGAGCAATTCTTTAGTCATTCTCACCATCCGTTCTGCCTGTCCGTTCATGGCTGGATGGAGGGGTGCAGAGCAGATGTGCCGAATTCCATTGTATCACACTAAGTCCTGGAATTTGGTCGAAGTAAAAGCCATTCCGTTGTTGGACACCAGAGTGTTGGGGATGCCATGTGTACTAAAGATCTTCCACATGGCCTGGATAGCTGCCTGGGATGACGTTGTGGGGACCGGGATAACCTCTAGCCATTTTGAGTGTGAGTCTACCAGTATGAAGAATATTTGTCCCTGGAACAGCCCCACAAAGTCCAGATGCAGGTGGCCCCAGGGCTTATGTGAAGATTCCCAGGGTCGCACTGGAGCCCCTGGAGGTGCCAGCCATGTTTCCTGGCATGTTTGGCAATGCTTCACTAGGTCTTCTACCTCTCTGGCTACCAAATGTAGCTGCGAGCCAGGGCCTTCATGCGCATAATTCCCGGGTGGGTCTCATGCAGAGCAGCGAGTACATGGTTGCGCAGGGGAGCGGGGATGACCACCCTGCTGCCCCAGAGCAGGCAGCCTTTGTGAGCCAACAGTTCATCCTGCTGGGAGGAGAATGTGGTGAACTCAGGGCCCGCTTGGCCAGTGGGCCAACCCCTTCCCACCAGTTCAGAACTTGGGAGAGCACAAGATCCCTGCTGGCGAGATGGGAGACCTCGGACACCTGGATGGGCCTGTCGGGCAGGTCCTCGAGTAGCATGGGGTCGGGGTCACTGGCGGGCAGTGGGAGGTGGCTGGGTGTGTCAGCATAGCCCATCACCTTGCCAGGCCTGTGGAGCAGAGTGTATTGGTAGCCAGCCAGGAAAATGGACAACTGGTGTCCTCGTGGCGACAGCAACTGGGGAGTTTGTTGGGCCAGGGCTAAGAGGCCTAATAGCAGCTTGTGGTCCATAATTATGGTGAAGGACCACCCATATAGGTAATCATGGAACTTCTGGACGCTGGTGACTATTGCCAGCACCTCTTTGTCAAGCTGAGCGTAGTTACCCTCGGCCAAGGACGAAGTGCACAAGTAGTAAGGCACTGGGACTTCACGGCTGTCAGGAAGCTGGTGCCCTAGGACCACCCCCACCCTGTACGGTGAGGCATCACATGCAAGGATGACGGGGAAGGACTTATATAAGTGGGCCAGGACATTGTTGTAGGTCAACAGTTCTTTAACAGCCCAGAATGTGGCAGCATGGGACTGCTCCCACCTCCAGGGGGCATTTTTGTCCAGGAGATGGTGCAGGGGCTTGGCAATGGCTACTTTGTGTGGGAGAAAGGAATGATAGAAATTTAGCAAGCCCAGGAATGCTTGAAGCTCCACTTTCAAAGAGGGGGTAGGCGCATTTACGATGGCTTTGATCTTGTCTGGAGTGTGATGGATGCCCCAGGCATCCACCGCAAACCCCAGGAACTTGACACTGGGAACACCCAGCAGACACCTTTCATGCTTGACTTTCAGGGTCGCTTCATTGAAGTGCTGGAGGATGGCGCACAGACATTTGTTGGAGGACTCAGCCGATGGAGCCACGATCAGGACATCATAGAAGAAGGGCTGTACTCCGGGGATGCCTTTAAGGAGACAGTCCATGAGATTCTGAAAAATCCCCGAAGCCACGCTGACCCCAAATTGCAACAGCCATACTTTAAAAGCCCCCCGGTGTGTCACAATGGTTTGGGCCTCCGCTGTGGCCTCATCTACTGGGAGTTGCTGGTATGCTTGGGCCAAGTCCAACTTCCCAAAGACCTTGGTGTTGGCCAGTGACACTAGCACATGGCTGACCATGGGAATGGGATACGCTTGGCTCTGCAGGGCCTTGTTGATTGTGCACTTATAGTCTCCACAAATCCTTACGTCCCCATTGGGCTTCACAGGGGTGACAATGGGGGTCTCCCACAGTGCATGGGGCACAGGTTTCAGCACCCCCTGACTAACCAAATAATTCAGTTTCGCTTCTATTTGGGGCCAGAGGGCAAACGGTGGCCACCGGGCTTTCATGAGGGTGGGGTGCATCACAGGATTGAGGGTGAGGACAACTGGAGGACCTGTGTAGCAGCCAAGCATTCCATTGAGTATGCCCGGGAACTCATCACACCCCTTATTGAAGTCCCTGGCCTGTATATGCTGTACCCCAGTCATGGCCAGACCCAGGGTGGTGAACCATGAGAGTCCCAGTAAGCTAGTGAGATGACCTTTCATCACCACCAAGTCCAGAGGGCCCTCAAAATCTTTGTACTTCACCCAGAACTGGCCCACCCCTTTAATGGCCACCAGGTTCTTTTGGAAGTCCCTAAGGGTGAGGCCAGTCATGTCTAGCAGGGGTTCCCCATTAGGGCAGAGGGTCCGGAGAGTTTCCTCTGATATAATGGAAAGGGAGGAGCCCATGTCTAATTCCATTTCACAGGGGGCGCCCTCGATTAACACAGTCACTTTTATCTTATCATTTGGCCCCTGGGCAAGTAATGTACCTGGTTGTGGTAGACGGTGGTGTTGTGGAGTTCCGCGGTTTCCTGGTGTGTGGTCGTCCGATGGGAGGCTCCTTTAGACCTGCAGGCAAGGGTAACGTGGCCCTGTTTGCCACAAGAGCAGCAGATGGCTTCATGGAACTGGCATGACTTACGTTCATGCGCTTCTCCACAGCTTGCACAGGGTGTGTTGCACCTCTCGGCTCGCGGGACAATAGCTGATGATGGCTGGGGATCCCGATGAACCGAGCGGTGTACTTGATGAACTTCTTCCTTGTCTGAGATGTTGGTGGCCCCTGCAGTCTGGTGCATGGAAGATGGCAGGCAGTCACAATGAGACTGCTCGAACACGGTGGCCATGTGGAGTGCTGATTCCAGTTTGAGATCAACAGTCCCAATAAGTTTGTGGCAGAACTTGGAATCCCAGACTCCCCAGACGAATTGTGTGAGGATGATGTCTTCTATGTCCTGGAACTCACAATCGATGGGTAGCTAGCGGAGCTCGGCCATGAAGACGGTGGCCACTTCCCTGTTGTGCGAACAAGTCCATATGCTTCACCATCGTAGTGAGTTTTGGTGTGAAGTAATTGGTGAGAGCCTTTTTGATGTCTGAATCCTAAGTATCGTGTCAGCAGTCTGTCATGAAACCAAACTGATTCCATCACAGGTCAGCCATGTAGCAGAGAGAGAGGGAGAAATCAGCCTCGTGCCTGGCCAGTTGTTATGGGGCACCTCCCTCTCTGACTGTTTCCATTGCCAACCATCGTGCAGAAGGACAGAGAACAAAGCCCTTCAACTGGCCCATGCTAATAGGAGGCACTTGGTTAATTTCTGATGGTGGCAAGTATTTTTTCAGTAAACCAAGCTAAAAATAAATGGTACATCATCTCTGATCCACTTCATAAAATACTTGCAGAAGGCATGGATCAGCCGTATGGAAGGGAAAAGGCAGAGGAATAACTGAATTCTTGTGGTTGTTGGGGAACAATATGAGGACTTTGTACCACACTGTCAATGGGATTCCCCCCCCCCATGTATACCAGCTCTTTTCTGTTTGCCACCACAGCATGCAAGGAAAAGTAACTATAGCCTTTCCCCCATGGTTTTTGCACCCTCAAACTGCCCCCTAAACTTGATATTGACTCTGTCATTACTTACATGTCTACACATAAGTTTCATACTAGAGCCAATAGCAGCTCCATGGGGTGGTCTGAGGACACAAAATCAGAAGGGGTAGGAGGCTACAGATATTCCTTCCTGCATGCTTTGTTTGCAAGACAAAAAAAGCCAGTACAGGTGTGGGAAGTGCAAAGCTCCCATCACACATGGGATAAAAAGTCCTTGTGCTGTTTCCTTACTGTGATTTTAGCATTTTGGAATGGCTGCATGCACACAACTCCAGCTGCTAGATGTGAGTATGGGCCATTTTGCACATATTGTTCTCAGAGGTGCCAACTGCCCAGAGGAAAAAAATGTATTGGTTCTTTAATAGTGGTTTAGTATGCAGAACTAGACAGTTGAATCTTTTAATGGTGTGGTGTCAAATAACATCATCTGGTAGTTGCTGGAGATCAAACTGCTAGCTAGAGGGACCAGTTTAGAAGCTGACAGTCCTAATTGTTCCCCATTGAGATGGGGGTGCATGTTCTAAAACCTGCTTCCAGGAAATGTGCTGCTCTTGACTGGATCAGAGCAGTAATGTATTTCCTCACTCTCTAGGAAGTCATAATCAATTTATTTCCCACATTCATTAAGATGGGTCTAGCTGGAGTTGTCAGAAATTGGTTGTTATAACATCTGTGCAATCTAATCTTGTCTGAAAAGCTCACCTGACTTTGTTAATTATCTGTTTTAAAGTGTTTTTAATGTTCAATGTGCTTTGCAATTCTTATCTCATTTATACTCTTCGCAGGCCTAATAGTTCAAAAAACACAAAAAATTAGTGATTTACCCTGGATGATACATGGCAATTCATAACTGGGTAGAGTTTTAAGTTTTACTGAGTGCAATCTGTTTTTCTTTGAGTATCTGCTTCTATTATAGTTATGTGAGAGCTATAACAGAGAATTGGTCAGAGTGGCTGCCTAGGTCTGAGGAGACGTGGGTCTAAATTCTTACTGAGCGAGGAAGCTCACATGGTAACCTTGGGCCAGTCACTCTCTGTCAACATACAGAATCACCAACAGGCCTGGAGAAAAATGTCCTGTTCTTCTAATAGAGGCTTAATATGTGGAAATGGGGAACTGATCCTTTTCATGGCACAGAAGTAAATAACACAGCATCCTGTTGTGCCTGTATTAAAGGGACAGGAATTAGTTTTTTTTTATCCAGGCCTGTTGTCAAGTGTATCAGCATCTCTCTTAAATATAAAAGCCAGTTGGGGTGGCAAAGTTCTATGCCCGGCAAAATCAGTTGGCTCCCTGATATGTCACTCAGAAGCTGTCCCTATCCACTAGCTGCATTGCCTGAGTTCTCTCTCACCCACTGCAGCCTAGGCCACTCTTCTCTGATTGGGCCAGCATTTCAAGGTTATTTGCATATGGAAATTGATTGGACTTCACTCCATTCCACACCTCAAACTCCCCCCCCCGCAAGACAGTTGGAACTGTCAGTTGCTTATGCAAACTAATGTATTCTGAGGTAAAATATGTCCTCACTCACAACACTTCCCCTTCAAAAGAAACAAACCCAATAACACAACCATGCCACACCACAAAAAAGACAGATCATACCACAAGCAGAATACCACAAGGCAAACAAAACTCTGCTACTAATTCGAAGTGCTGGGGACGCTGGCAGGGGACACTGGGGATGCTAAGAGGGGACATTCTGGCAGGGGATGCTGTGAGTATAGAAAATGGTTTATCGACAGAGTAGTGTTTTGGAAAATCTTTAGGACTTGTTTGGTGCATTTACCATGGGGCACCCACCCAGAGCCTCTGGCATTTTCTCACTCTGCTGGCATCAAAACCAATTCAAGGCAAAATAGAGAGATGGAGACTTTTCCATCCTTCTTTGCATCAATTTGTCTTCGTTAGCAATGGCAATCCTAGGTCTGCCAGCACTCTCAGGGTGACTTCATGCCTCCTGACTGGCATTGCATCACTAGCCCTGGATGCTTGCTCTTGTTCAGCAGGAGCATCCCTATGGAAGTTGCCTGGGTGATTTCAGACCAGCCACAGACTTTCTGCCTAACCTACCTTACAGGGTTGCTGTACAGATTTATGTATTTATTTATTGCACTTATAACTCACCCTCCCCACGAGTGGGCTCAGGGGGGCTTACAAACAGGGGCAACATGTGCCAAACGTAAAACATTAAAACAGCATAAAAACAACCATATTAACAACAATAAGTGCTCAATGATGTTACCAATTTAATCAAATCAAGATGGTGACCTATAGATATTACCCAAAAGCCCGCTTCAATGACACCAGAACATTGCAGTACTGTAGCTAGATCTTTGTACTGGGCCATCCCATCACCCCATTGTTACCACAAGATCATTGGTAGTGGTGGTAGTGGTAATGGCGACTCCTAATTGAAAGCCTGGTGGAAGAGCTCCATCTTGCAGGCCCTGCGGAATTGTGAGAGGTCCTTCAGGGCCCTGATATCCTCCGGGAGCTCATTCCACCAGGTAGGAGCCGCCACTGAAAAGGCCTTGGCCCTGGTTGCAACAAGTCTGACCTCCCTGAGGCCTGGGATCACTAAGTGATGTCGGGGCCCCAACTGTAGTGCTCTCTGGGGTATGTATGGGGAAAGGCAGTCCCTCAGGTACATCGGACCCTGGCCATATAGGGCTTTAAAGGTAAGTATCAGCACCTTGAAGTGAATTCGGAAAGCTATTGGCAGTCAGTGCAGTGCTTTCAGCACAGGCCAGATGTGCTCCCATCTAGGGAGACCCATCAGAAGCCTGGCTGCAGCATTCTGCACTAACTGCAGCTTTTGAACTTGTGACAAAGGCAGCCCCATGTAGAGAGCATTACAGTAGTCTAATCTCGAGGTGACCATTGCATGGATCACTGTAGCCAGGTTGTCGCGGTCGAGGAAGGGGACCAACTGCCAAATCAGCCGAAGGTGATAAAAAGCCGAGCCGGCAGCAGCTGCCACCTAGGTCTCCACAGTTAAGGAGGAATCCAGGCACACTCCCAAACTCCTAACCTCTGGTGCTGACACCAGAGGTGCCCCATCAAAGGCCAGGAGAGGGAACCCCATCCCCAAACCACCCCAACTCAGGCACAGGACCTCCGTCTTCACTGGGTTTAGTTTCAGCTGGCTCAGTCTAAGCCAACCAGCCACGGCTTGCAATGCCCAGTTAAAATCTTCTGGGCTGGAGTCCGACCGGCCACCCAACATCAGATAGAGCTGGGTGTCATCCGCATATTGATGACACCCTAGCCCATACCTCCAAGCAATCTGGGCAAGGGGGTGCATATAGATGTTAAACAACATCGGGGACAGCACAGCCTCCTGGGGCATGCTGCATTCAGGCGGGTGCCTTTAGGAGTGCTGTTCCCCTAGCATCACCCTTTGTCCCCGACCCTGGAGAAAAGAGGCCAGCCATTGAAGGGCAAGCCCCTGTATCCCCACGTCATCGAGATAGTGGGTCAACAGCTGATGGTTGACTGTATCAAACGCGGTCAACAGATCTAACAACAGCAAAACTGCCACACCACCTCGATCCAGATGCCTCCGGAGGTCGTCAGTAAGGGCGACCAGCGCTGTCTCCGTCCCATGCACCAGGTGAAAACCAGACTGGAAGGGATCTAAGGTGGAAATGTCATCCAGGAAGCCCTGTAGCTGTACCGCCACCACCCTCTCGATTAATTTGCCCAAATAGGGCAAACTGGAAACCGGCCAATAGTTGGCCAATTTGTCTGGGTCCAGTGATCGTTTTTTCAAGAGGGGGCGGACCATCACTTCCTTGAGTGCCCCAGGGAACTGCCCCTCAGTGAGGGACTTGTTGACAATCTCCCTTAGGGCACCTCGAAACCCCTTGTGGCCTGCTTTAATGAGCCAGGAGGGGCACAGATCAAGGCTGCAAGTGGTTGGGTGCACAGATACAAGCAATCTGTCAACTTCCTCCAGGCTGAGCATCCTAAAATAATCCAAACCCAGAATTGGAGACATGCAAGGGTCCTTGAGTTCACTCACTGTATCACCTGTGGTGGGGAGGTCGCGGCAGAGCACCAAGACTTTATCCGCGAAATAGCTTGCAAATGCCTCACAGCCAATATCCAATTCTCTAACATTTTGCCTGCCCTGTGGCAGCGCTGTTAATGACCAAATTGTTCTAAACAATTGGGCTGGGCGTGAGCTCGTGGATGCAATCGTGGCCACATAGAATTCCCTCTTAGCGGCCTTGGTTGCCATCTCATAGGATCTCATAAACGTCCTATAGGATGCTTTGGTTGCCTCGTCGCGAGTACGACACCACCGTCTCTCTAGACGTCTTTGCTCTTGCTTCATCAGCCGTAACTCCTGGGTAGACCAGGGGGCCAGCCTAGAGCAGAGGACACGGGGAGCAATGGCTGTGGAGCTGGCTATACCAGTCCTCCACAAGTTCATCCAACGAGCTGCCAGGGGATCTTGGATCCTGCAAAGCCATTTGAAGCCACACCGGGTCCATTTGACTTCCTGGGTGAGCTAAAATCTGCTTGCTGTCTAAACAGGGTCGGGGTGGAACGATCACAAAGCCAAAGAGAATGAAGTAAGCTGCTTTGCTCCCAGCTAATGAGAAAGACAGAATTTTGCCTAGGAAGAGGCTGCTGAGAGGGGAGGAGATAAAGTTGCCAACTTTACGGATGGAATTCCTGGAGATGTGAGAGGTGGAGCCCGGAGAGGGTGAGGTTTGAGGAGGGGTGGGACCTCAGATAGGTACAGTGCTATAGACTCCACCCTCCAAACCAGCCATTTCCTCCTGGGGAACTACTGTTGTTAATCTTGGCCCAGTAGCCATCAAACCATTCTCTTCCACCCTCTGCTGTGCAGCTGACTTTCCCCTAGGGTTGCCAATCTCCAGGTGGGAACTGGAAATCTCCCACTGTTACAATTGATCTCCAGATGACAGAGATCAGTTCCCCTGGAGAAAATGGCTGCTTTGGAGGGTAGACTCTATGGCATTATACCCTGCTGAGTCCTTTCGCCCCCCCATGCTGCCATCCACAGGATCCACCCCCGAAATCTCCAGGTATTTCCCTACTTAGAGTTGGCAACCCTACTTTCCCCTCAGTGCCTGTTGGTAGGCAACCAAGCTTGGTCCTGTCACCTATTTTGGCCTTTGGGAGAAAACTCATTGGGGCCAGTCTGATAGGGTTGCCAACTCCAGATGGAAATTCCTGGAGATTTGAGGAATGGAGCCTGAAGAGGGTGAGATTTCAGGAGGGGTGGGACCTCAGACAGGTACAATGCCATAGACTCAACCCATCAAACCAGCCATTCCATCCTGGGGAACCATTATATGATTGAGAGCCAGTTTGGTGTAGTGGTTAAGTGTAGTGGTTAAGTGTGCGGACTCTAATCTGGGAGAACCAGGTTTGATTCCCCACTCCTCCACTTGCATCTGCTGATGTGACCTTGGGTCAGCCACAAGCTCTGGCACAGCTCTTCCTGAAAGAGCAGTTTGTGTTAGAGTTCTCTCAGCCCCACCTAACTCACAGGGTGTCCGTTGTGGGGAGGGGAAGGGAAAGGAGTTTGTAAGCCACTCTGAGACTCCGAGTGAAGAGTGGGGTATAAATCCAATCTTTTCTTCTTCTTCTTCTTCTTCTTATTGCCAATCTCCAGGTGGGGGCTGGAGATCAATCAGAATTACAACTGCTCTCCAGGAGGGAGGAGATGGAAAGCTGAAGTCAGGGGGCAAATAACGGTAGGTTAACAATGGCTGGGAGTTTGCCAACTTCAGGCTGGGAAATTCCTGGTGATTTGAGGGGTGGAGCCTGGAGATGGTGAGGTTTGAGGAGGGGTGGGGTTTCAGACAGGTACCATGCCATAGACTCCACCCTCCAAACCAGCCATTTTGTCCTGGGTAACAATTGTTGCCAATCTCCAGGTGAGGGCTCAAAATTACAACTGCTCTTCAGGTAGCAGAGATTAGTTCCTCTGGAGAAAACGGTGGACTCTGTCATTATACCCTGCTGAGGTCACCACAGCAAATTCACACTGTGTGCCCAAAGCCGGGGCACTCTCCCAGAGCCTCTTTCTAGAGCTCGTTGTATTTATTTCCACCAGGGCCTTATTCCTAGTTACCTATATTGCAGGGTTCTTGTGAGGGAAAAATGGGGGATGGGAGAACTATGTGCAGCAACCTGATACTATAACATGAGTTATAATTTACTATAGATACTCATTTTAACTGAATATGTACTTGCATTTTTGAGGTAAAAATAAGTCACAACAACAGTGAAAACCAAAATATTTCCTTTAAAAACTGGTGCCATTGCTTCTGAGAAAAAGAACTTATTGTGTGTCCCTTCAAGAATGATGTAGCTCAGAAATGAGGAAAAGACTAAAAAGAAAAACAATTTGAATTTGGAATGGCTGAAATGAAAATACTTTCCTTGGGTCAAAAACACAGTGCATAATATACCAGATTCTCCTTAAATGCAGCTCAAGAAAGTTAATAAGCTCATAATCTGGGCTGGCCCAGTTCTCCATGAGATGTAAAACTTTTGTCTGGGCTGTACCACTTTCAGCCTGCATGGCAGAATGTTCCACCGTACAAAAATTCTCTTCATACAGAGAACTAGAAGAAAAGGATAAAGCTAGGATACACATCTATTTTTTTAATGTGGTAGAATTTATACACATACATGGAGAAGCAAATCATGCTAACTCAAACTTGAAGTCTGAAGTGAAAATAGCCTAGACATACATAATTTGGCTTCTGCCTCTCCACTGCCATTCTCCAAAGCCCTTTTTAGCAAGCCAGATTTGAAGTGTTAATTCACACCTGACTGCTTCTACTTTTGTCCAGAATGTTCTGCAATTTGTTATTCATTTTATTTCAGTTTTTATTGGCATTACTAATTCTGTTACTTAACAGATTTGGTGTTGGAAATTCTACCTTACTGTTAACAGCAGGTAAATTAATGACTGTGGGAATAATCCAGCTAACTTCAATGTCCTATTGATTTCAGTGGGATGGTTAAGCATGTGTTTAAACTGCCCATTAAAACCCACTAGACACACATGACTTGAGTCTGGATGGATGGTGCCACTTTTACTGGTAGCCCAACCAGAAATGAGACATAAACTAGCATCTGGACACATGAGGCTACCATTAATCAATGGCAGGGGACAGAAAAGTCAGTATTTTGTTTTCAAACCTAAACAGGGGGATACCTTGTATGGAGGACCAAACAGGAGGTCATTATGAATCTACATTGTTCTACTACCTGCTTCTAAGACTCTCTTCATCTGATGGTACCTGATGAAGGGAGCTTTGGATCATGAAAGCTTATACCTTGGCAAATTTTCTTCTGCTTCTATAGACTACCCATCTGAAACTACCTTCTTCTGACTCAGTATCCACACGCATTTTGCTCTTCACTGTGTGACTGAAGGAAAGTTATGGCAGCCATTTTGTATTTGTGCCCACCACAGAATTCCAAAGGTGCTCTCAGGTTCAAAAAGGTTGCAAACTGCTGAATTAAGTGGCCATATGAACATAAGAACATAAGAGAAGCCAATGTTGAATCAGGCCAATGGCCCATCTAGTCCAACACTCTGTCACACAGCGGCCAAAATATACCAGGTGCCATCAGGAGGTCCAGCAGTGGGGCCAGGACACTAGAAGCCCTCCCACTGCTGCCCCCTCCAGCACCAAGAATAGAGTGCATCACCTGCCCAAGACTGAGATTCCCATCTATACCCTGTGGCTAATAGCCACTGATGGACTTCTGCTCCATATGTTTATCTAATTCCCTCTTGAAACTGTCCATGCTTGTAGCTGCCACCACCTCCTGTGGCAGTGAATTCCATATGTTAATCACTCTTTGGGTGAAGAAGTATTTCCTTTTATCTGTTCTAACCCCACTGCTCAGCAATTTCATGGAGCAGCCACGAGTTCTTGTATTGTGAGAAAGGTAGAAAAGTACTTCTTTCTCAACCTGCTCAATCCCATTCATAATCTTATAAACCTCAATCATGTCACCACTCAGCCGTCGTTTCTCCAAGCTAAAGAGCCCCAAGCATTTTAACCTTTCTTCATAGGGAAGGTGTTCCAACCCTTTTATCATTCTAGTTGCCCTTCTCTGCACTTTTTCCAATGCTATAATATCCTTTTTGAGATGTGGTGACCAGAACTGTACACAGTATTCCAAATGAGGTCGCTGGTCTTATGACTGTTTTAATAAATTTGTATTTGTATTTGTATTTGAGGTCGCACCAATGATTTATACAGGGGCATGATGATACTGGCTGATTTGTTTTCAATTCCCTTCCTAATAATCCCCAGCATAGCGTTAGCCTTCTTTATTGTAGCTACACACTGTCTAGACATTTTCATTGAGCTATCTACTACGACTCCAAGATCTCTCTCTTGGTCCGTCTCTGCCAGTTCACACCCCATCAACATGTATTTATATTTAGGATTTTTTGCTCCAATGTGCATCACTTTGCACTTGGCCACATTGAACCCCATTTGCCACGTTGACGCCCACTCACCCATCCTCAACAGATCCCTTTGGAGTGCCTCACACTCCTCCCTGGTTTTCACCACCCGGAACAACTTCGTGTCATCTGCAAATTTAGCCACTTCACTGCTTACTCCCAATTCCAAATCATTAATAAACAGGTTAAAAAGCATTGGACCAAGTACTGATCCCTGTGGTACCCCACTGCTTACCACCCTCCACTGAGAAAGTTTCCCATTTATACTCACTCTCTGTTTTCTATTTATAAGCCAGTTTTTAATCCACAAGAGGACTTGTCCTTTTATCCCATGACTATTGAGCTTACTTAGGAGCCTTTGATGAGGAACTGTATCAAAAGCTTTCCGGAAGTCAAGGTAAATAATATCTATTGGGTCCCCCTTGTCCACATGTTTGTTCACTCCCTCAAAAAATACTAACAGGTTAGTGAGACAAGATCTTCCCTTACAGAACCCATGCTGAGTCTACCTCAATAGTTTTTGTTCATCAATGTGCCTACTAATTCTTTCCTTAATAACAGTTTCCACCAACTTACCCGGTATCGATGTCAGACTGACTGGCCTGTAATTTCCCGGATCTCCCCTGGAGCCCTTTTTAAAGATGGGAGTGACATTAGCTACCTTCCAGACCTCAGGAACAGAAGCAGATTTTAAAGAAAGATTACATATTTTTGTCAGGAGATCCACAAGTTCACATTTGAGTTCTTTCAGAACTCTTGGATGAATGCCATCCGGGCCTGGTGATTTATTAGTTTTTAAATTGTCCATCAGTCGGAGGACTTCCTCTTTTGTCACCGCAATCTGATTCAGGTCTTTCAAACCCCCTCCCGAAATCGGCGCTTCTGGAGTGGGCAAGCACTTCTCCTCTTCCACAGTGAAGACAGAGGCAAAAAATGTGTTCAGCTTCTCAGCCATTTCCCTATCATCCTTCACTACTCCTTTTACCCCTTGGCCATCCAAGGGCCCCACTGCCTCCCTGGCTGGCTTCCTACTTCTAATGTGTTTGAAGAAAGTTTTATTGTTGGCCTTTATGTTTTTTGTGATATGCTCCTCATATTCCCTTTTTGCTTGCCTGATCACAGACTTGCATTTTATTTGCCATAGTCTGTGTTCCCTTTTATCAACCTCACTAAGACTAGCTTTCCATCGCTTAAAGGAATCCTTCTTACTTTTTACAGCTTTCATTACTTTATTTGTTAACCATGCAGGCTTTTTTCTATACCTATTTGTACCTTTCCTAACCTGTGGTATATATTTTTTCTGAGCTTCTAGGACTGTATTTTTAAATAGTCTCCAAGCTTCCCCAATGGTTTTGACCTTCTCCACTCTTCCTTTCAATTTCTTCCTCACATGTCCCCTCATACCAGAGAAGTTACCCCTTTTAAAGTTAAAAGTGGTTGCGTCAGTCTTTTTGGGCTACTCCCTATCTGTACAAATGTTAAACTCAATGACATTATGGTCACTGTTCCCAAGTGGTGCAATCAGCTGCGCTCTGAGAAGGAGCAAGGTGTTTGAGTTGCCTTTTGATGGAATACATTGATGGAAATAATTAGGAACTGGATTCATTGTAGCTCTTCTCTCCCTCCCCTTCACAAGTCAAGCTATCTGGGGATGATCCCAACTAACAGATAGCAATAACATCATTGACATGTCTTTTTATTTATCCACATTATCTCATAATAGTTCTGTGCAGGAGGAAAGGGAGCACAAGGTAAGGAACACTAAGGCTGCAGTCACACAAGCAGTTTATTTATTTGTTTGATTTATACCCTGCTCTCCCCACCAAGCAGGCTCAGGGATGGCTTACATAAAAATTAAGATAGATAAAACAATTATCAAACCAATTCATAAAGTGCTAGTATCAGTATCAGCATTGTATAACGATGGAGGGACATAGTGGCAGATTGATCATAGTGGAATATAGTCAGCATCAGGGTTCCCTCTAAACTGAGTTAGTGTGAGCTAGCTCACAGTTTTTTAGCCACCAGCTCTCACATTTTTGTCTTTGCCCAGGAAGGATGGCTCCAGTGCAAACTAATTTATGCAGTAGCCAAATCGCTTGCTCACAACTTTAATGCCAGTAGCTAAAAAAGTAGAATTTTTGCTCACAACACTGCGTAGAGGCAGCATTGGTCAGCATTGCTGCTAAAGCCATTACTTCAATCCATGCATGCTGGCGGGGCACAGGTTGCCAATGGTGGTTTCAGACAACAGGACCTTGGCTAGTATTCAGTTTTTTGTTTTTAGATGGCTCCTTGGTTGAAAGCCTGGTGGAAGAGCTCTGTCTTGCAGGCCCTGCAGAACTGGGCCCTAATGTCTTCTGGGAGCTTGTTCCACCAGCACAAAGCTGCAACTGAAAAGGCCCTGTCCCTAATCATGGCCCCCTCAACATTCCCAGCCCGCTGGCTGACCCAGTGGAGTGCTGCCACGAGCTGGCCCTCGAGCTGCTCTGCCACTGCCTGGGCCATGGCATCCAGCCCGCCCACGCTCTGCCCATCCTCATGCTGGCCCTGGCAGAGCGCTTCTGCAAGGCAGGCCCTGGCAACTCCCGTGAGGCTGGCAAGGAGTGCCACCTTGGCCTCCTGTGCCTATGCAGCCTCCTCCTGCACCTATGCCTTGACAATGCCCTGGCCCCCTACCTACTCAAGGCCATGAACGTCCTCCGTGCCAACCTCCTCAACCTTAACCCAAATATCCCTAACCCTAAAAACCCTAACCCTAATAACCCTAACCCTAATAACCCTAACCCTAAGATGCCTAACCCTAACCCTAACTACCATAACCCTAACCCTAATATCCCTAACCCTAACAACCCTAACCATAACCATAACCCCAACAACCCTAATCCTAACAACCCTAACTCTAACCCTAATATCCCTAACCCTAATAACTGTAACCCTAAACCTAAATCTAATAACCCTAACCCTAAACCTAATAACCCTAACCCTCATATACCTAACCCTTACCCTAATATCCCTAACCCTAATAACACTTACCCTAGCCCTAACTTCTAACCCTAATAACTGTAACCCTAATGCTAAGAACCCTAACCCTAATAACTTAATCCTAACCCTAATAATCCTAACACTAACCCTAATAATCCTAACACTAACCCTAATATCCCTAACCCTAACCCTAAAAATTCTAACCCTAAACGTAATATTCCTAACACTAACAACCCTAACCCTATCTCTAATTCTAATGACCCTAACTCTAAAAACCCTAACCCTAACAACCCTAACCCTAATATTTCTAACCCTAACCCTGACCCTAACAACCCCGACCCTAACAACCCTAACCCTAATAACCCTAATCCTAACACCCTAAACCTAACTCTAATATCCCTAACCCTAATATCCCTAACCCTAACAACTCTAACCCTAAACGTTAATGGTTATTACTTTGTAAACACTGTCATCACCTGTTTTTACTGGTTATTACTGGTGAATGTGGGTAATGGTTATTAAGTGTTAGGAATTATAGGCAATTATTATCAATTGTAATGAGTTTTCAATTCTAACCCTAACAACCCTAACCCTAACCATAATATCCCTAACCCTAACAACCCTAACCCTATCCCTAACAACCCTAACTCTAACAACGCTAACCCTAACCCTAAATCTCTAACCCTAATATCCCTAACCCTAATAACTCTAACCCTAAACCTAAATCTAATAAATCTAATAACCCTAACCCTAGTAACCCTAACCCTAGTATCCCTAACCCCAACCCTAATATCCCTAAGCCAAACCCTAATAACCCTAACCCTAACCTCTAACTGTAATATCCCTAACCCTAAACCTAACAACCCTAACCCTAATATCCCTAACCCTAATAATCCTAACCCTGAATGTAATATCCCTAACCCTAACAACCCTAACCCTATCCCTAATCCCGATAACCCTAACAACCCTAACCCTAGCCCTAATAACCCTAACCCTAACAACCCTAATCCTAATATTCCTAACCCTAACCCTGGCCCTAACAACCCTGACCCCAATATCCCTAACCCGAATAACCCTAACCCTAATATCCCTAACCCTAACAACTCTAACCCTAAACATTGATGGGTATTACTTTGTAAACACTGTCATCACCTGTTATTAATGGTTATTACTGGTGCATGTGGGTAATGGTTATTAAATGTTAGGAATTATGGGCAATTGTTATTTATCAGTTGTAATGGGTTTTCAAACTTGAAATCAATTTCTGTATTTTTGTAGCTTTTAACTTTGATCGTGAAATCTGAATGTTAAATATTGTAGTATGATCTTTGAAATTTTGAATTAGGATGTTTAACATGTTATTTTGTATGTTGAAAGGTATAATATAATACTTTTTTGATCATGGACTCTCCTGAACATTCCACACAGTGCCAAAATCAGTTGGCTCAGTGATCTGTCACTCAGAATGTGTCCCTAGCTACTGGCTGTGTTTCCTGAGTCCTGCCCAGCTGCCAGTCAAGAGTACTCGCATGCCATTGGCTGGGTGCTAGGTTTGCTCCTCTTCCCTGCCCACTCCTTCAGCCTCTGTGCCCTCTCAGAATTTCTGGCAGACAGCTTTCTCTCTTGACAAAGACAAGTGCCTCTTGTGTGAAACTAACTTTTCCCCTCAGTAGCTGTTGGTAGTTGTAACGAAATGGCAGTTACCTGTGTCTGTAAGATGGCTGCCATCTGTGTGTTTAAAATGTTCCCCCAGAAGGCTTAATTGAGCTGTAGTTCCAGAGAGGGGCCTGCAGAAGTATCATTCACTGGGTTGAATGGGGCTTCCTCATCTGCTAGATGTTCCCAGCTGCCCCAAGGCCAAAAAGAGCAGGAAAACAGGGACTGTCTCATGGCAGTCTTTGTCCCTGGGAGGCAGCAGATATTCAGCCACTCCACAGTCAGCTGGACTGGGGAATGAATGGAAGTTCCCCTGCTCTCTTGGGTAAGAGAGAGAGAGGCTGAAGCAGAGCCAGTCCAAGGAGAGATCCTATCCTGAGCCCACAACCTCCAGAGCTAGTGTGTTGTGTTCAGGGAAAGAGGACTGGGTTTAACCCCTGTTGGTTCATGGTGTGTGCTTACTCCTACAGTTGTGCCTTATTTATTTAGTGTGTGTGTGCTCCATAATTGTGTAAATAGTTAAATAAATTCTTTTATTTGGGCTAATAATCTGTGTTGTGCTCTGACCACATAGTCTCCCTTGCTCTGCACAATATCAAAGGGAGGGGGAAGCAAGGAAAGGCCAGAACTTTGGATTGCCAACTTTCCAGGGATCCCCCAAAGACTGGGGATTCCATCTCCAAATAGGGAGATTCGGCCACAGGGGTCTCACTGTCCCTCTAAAAAGGTGGTGACGATTCAATGAGTTGTAGCCGCAAATTTAAGGAGTGAGATATGTCCATGGGATGAGGGTGGGAGGCGAACAGCTGAGTGGTAAACTGGAGTCCGTTTCGTCACAGTAGGCAACCAAGCTTGGTTCAGACAAAGGAAGGAAACCCTTTGCAGGCCTTCGTGAGGAACTCATTGGGGCCAGTCCTGAGTCTAGAGTTGCCAGCTCCAGGTAGGGATATTCCTGGAGATTTTTTGGTAGAGTCTATGGAAGCCAGGGTTTGGGGAGGGGAGAGGCCTCAGCTGAAGAGAATGCCATAAAGCCTACCATCCAAAGCAGTTATTTTCTTGGGGGGGCGGGGAGATCTGTTGTCTGGAGTTCAGTTGTGATACCTGGTGGTCTTCAGGCTCCACCTGGAGATTGGCTACCCTAGGCATCACAGTCAGTGCTTCAGAGCAGGAGCTGCTAGATCCAGGTTCTTGCTCTAGAAGCTGAGTGGGTGATTTTGGACCAGTCACAGATTTTCAGCCTAATGTACCTCACAGGGTTGTTGTGCAAATCAAAAGGCAGAGAGGAGAATGATGTAAGCTGCTTTGGTCCCCATTGCAGAGAAAGACTATTTTTCCTCCTGGGAAATCATTGTTGCCAATCTCCACGTGAGAGCTGGGGATCACTCAGAATTGCAACTGCTCTCCAGATGGCAGAGATCAGTTCCTCTGGAGAACATGGTGGACTCTGTGTTCTTATACCCTGCAGAGATGCCAATGTGACGCAACAGTCAGGGCTTCAGAGCACTGTAGAGGCTGCAGGCAGGGGGGATGGAAAGCTGAAGAGTGAGGGGGAAATAAAGGGGGTTGATGCTCGGCTGGGAAGGAGATAGGGTTGTCAACTCCAGGTGAGAAATTCCAGGAGATCTGAGGGAATGGAACCTGGAGAAGGTGAGGCTTGAGGAGGAGTGCCTATGCTATAGGCAGCCAGTGCAATGCCATCAGCACACCCAGTGGCATAGATTCCATTCTCCCAACCAGCCATTCTGTCCTGGGGAACCACTGTTGCCAATCTCCAAGTGAGGGGTGGAGATCACTCAGAATTACAACTGATCTGGGATGGCAGAAGTCAACTGCAGTCAGAGGGGCAGATAACGGTACGCTGATGGTTGGCCGGGAAGGAGATGGGGTTGCCAACTCCAGGTTGGGAAATTCCTGGGGATTTGAGGGGTGGAGCCTGGAGAGGGTGGGGTTTGAGGAGGGGTTGGACCTCAGACAGGTACAATGCTATAGACTCCACCCTCCAAACCAGCCATTTCCTCCTGAGTAACAATTGTTGCCAATCTCCAGGTGAGGGCTCAAAATTACAACTGCTCTTCAGATAGCAGAAATCAGTTCCTCTGGAGAAAATGGTGGACTCTGTGTCATTATACCCTGCTGAGGTCATCACAACAAATTGACGCTGAGTGTCCAAGGCCTTGGTGAAGTATTTTTTTAATTTCCATGCCGGCTCTCCATTTCTGGATTCCAGATGGGTCTGTAAGGAGAAGTAACAAAAGTTTAGGAAACCTCACCAAATAGTTTGTTCTCACAGGTTTTCCAGACTCAAAAGTTATAGTGATAAACCAGAATATGCTAATAGGGAATTCACATGGCAAAACACACCAATACATTTGTTTTAAAGTAAACATGCTGACATAAATAATATTGGTGGAAATGAATCAAATAAAATTTGGAAAAGGAATGATCAATATTACTCACAGTGGACTCATTTACTTGAGGGGGGGAAGCTTATTTGGAAGAAGTTCCCTATTATCTTCAGTTTAAATTCAGAAATACTTTTAATCCTTTTTCAGTCATGTGATTTGCTGTCACATCCCCAAGGAAGAGTCATTAGAGAAACAAAAAGACCACAAAACTGGAAGACAAACACTTTCCCCCCCTCAATTGGCCATCAAATGAGAAGGGAGCACTCACTGGAGAAGACCCTGATGCTGGGAAAGATTGAAGGTCAAAGAAGAAGGGGACGGCAAAGGATGAGATGGTTAGACAGTGTTAACGAGGCAATGAACATGAAATTAAGCAAACTCTGGAGCATGACGGAAGACGGGAGGGCCTGGTGTGATGTGGTCCATGGGGTCGGACTCAACTGTGTGACTGAACAACAACAACAAAAAATTTACACAGTGAAAGTTTTGGAGGGAAAGAAGGTAGCTACTACACCTGTGTAGTCATTTTCTCTTATGCCCCAACCCAAACATACTCACATGGTGACCTCACAGGGCTTACATAAAAACAGATAGCTCAGTAAGCCATGCACAGCTGGCCATTGCCGCAAGGTAACTGCTATGATACAATGACTTCCAACCTGGGGAAATAGTTGACTGCACCTGTGTAGTAGAAAATTTCACCTCACTATCAAGTGGAAAAAAGTGAGAAAGCACTGGCATGGTCACCTCCTCACCACATCATAGATACAGCAGACAACAATGAGAAAGTAGTTGTGGCAATCAGTCCTACAGTGACATTAATACATGTGCCTGATTCACTTGACAAGAGACAAGGGAAAATAACAAGCTAGACCACGACTTTTTCCATTCAGTCATATTTACTCTGGTAGCAGAAAGGGAGCCAAGGATCTTTAAAGAATTCCAATGCATGGGTTTAACCAAGACCTCCCCTGTGTCAAAAATTCATTAAAGTAGCTCTCTTCCTTAATCCAATTACTTGCATTACAGAAAGTCTTCTCCCTGCCACCCATCAACCCTCATTAAAGCCAGCATCGCTGCACACAGAACTTCTATCGATGCCGACAATAACTCCCCACCACCATCTTATGACTGCTGTTGGAATCCGTGCAGTATTTGTCACTTTCCACTCCTCAGAATGTTGGCCTCCCATCAAAGAAATTCCCTAAAATTTATGTGTATATTTTTAAATCCAGCGCTTCATTTAACATTATATGGTTAATTAGAGAAAGAGTTGATCGATTCCAGATGCCTATATGCTCAGCTCAATGTAGTTATAAGTAGTTTTATAAACTCCTTGATGTTTTAAGAGGTTTGATTAAAGAAGCAATCTGTCCCAAAGAGTAGGTGTCTCAGGGGTGTACTTTGTAAACTAGGGTATAAAGACCAACAGGAATCTCTTTCACAACAACTCAGTTATTTAAAAGGTGGGGAATCATTCTAGATGAAAAATTAAGCATGACTTCTACATACTAAGTCTCTCCTACTTTGAAAGCCAGTTTGGTGTAGTGGTTAAGTGTGTGGACTCTAATCTGGGAGAACCGGGTTTGATTCCCCACTCCTCCACTTGCACCTGCTGATGTGACCTTGGGTCAGTCACAAGCTCTGGCACAGTTGTTCTTGAAAAAGAGCAGTTTGTGTTAGAGTTCTCTCAGCCCCACCTACCTCACAGGGTGTCTGTCCTGGGGAGGGGAAGGGAAAGGAGTTTGTAAACCGCTCTGAGACTCCAAGTGAAGGGCAGGGTATAAATCCAATCTCTTCTTCTTCTTGTTTGGTAAATAAATTATAGGAATCATAATCACAATAGCATATAAAGAAATATTTTCTTACCATCATGTTGTAGTACCAGAAAGTCTGCATTGCTGTAAGATGGACCAGGGTTAACTCTTAGCACCTTATCAGCCATCTCATGGGCAAGAATCAGTTTCATAAGTGCTGGATCACACCACCAACATATTTTATTCACTGAGAGATAAAACTTTAATAGATCCATTCCTCTCTGCTAAAAGGCCAGAGCAGCCTTTGGAAAGGTGAATACATACTGCAGTGTAAAGTTATCTTCAAATAGGCTTTATCAACATCTCGAAAGCTAGCATCTTTTTTTCCTCCTCTTCAATTCTTCCCCACATTAGCTCAGCTCCAATAAATCCAAATTTAGTTGTTTAGGTACAAGGACTAGTCTTTTTTTAATTTCGAAGGTGGCAGCATCACTTTGAGCCCCCATATTGGTTAAGTTACATCATTTGCCTTGTACTAAGTTGAGCTTATTGAGTGGGTGAACTACCAGTTATCATAACATACAATCCATTGGGGAACAAGTTCTCCTGTCCCATAGTAGTCATTGAGAACTACCCATATTTATTTATTTACTATATTTCCATACTGCATTTTCTCGTTGATCAAAGCAACTTTTGATGATAGAGTAGGTAAATTCAAGCTGACCAGAAACCTGACATATTAAAACATTGACACAATGAAACACCTTTAAAGACCAAGGGAAAACATTCCTAAACAACACTTCCTTACTCTACCATCTAAACTGAATGACAGAAGAGGTTTCCCTCGCTTTAGTTTTCTTTACATTCATCTTCAGATCATTTTGTTTTTCATAATTTTTTTTCATTTTCTTTATTCTATTTTTGATTGGTTTCTATTAGTTTCAATTAGAAACACATTTATTTTCCCATCCAATTGGAATGAAATGTTCAGAAATATACCTCTCACCCTTGGGATCTTCCCTGCCAGTCTTCAGACAAGGAAAATGATTCCTGATTTATAGGCAATTAAAATGCTCATATGCAGAGCATATGACTTGTGCACCCTAAAAAACATCGGCACAATTGTAGCTTGCTTTGTAGCCTCTTATCAAACACAGCAGTCAGTGCAAAACTCAAAAGTATGAAGAGATATCCTGGAGGACACCACCTAGTGAACTTAAGTTTGCATTTGGCAGGCACCCCAAGAGGCCATGCAATAAATCATACTGTCTCACACACAGCTGAGCAAAATAGCAACAAAAAAAAGTGAACCCAGAAACAGGCAGTTTATCAAAGAAAGTATTTGACACATACAGGGAAATGGTCACATTCCTCTTCCTTATACAGAGTCCAAGCATGTGCTCCAACAGAACCATGACTGGCAGAAATACTGTGGACAGACATCTGTTGGTAGTACACACTTCAGATATGACATTGAAACTGTCAGTGAAGCACCAGAATATTAAAGATTAACCGTATTCCCTGATTATTTCCAAAGCTTGGTAATTTTTAAATATGGGTTTCAGAGAATCCCCATATTAGAGATAGGGGGTGTATTTGGATTTTGATTCATTACCATTTAATGGCACATCCTTACTGAGTACTGTGGAAGGTCCATGTGCAAAGCTCTACATCAGTCTTATTTCCTGGTCACAATAAAATGTGTCAAAGAGATGGAACTCTGAAATATGTGTGAAGATGAATAGTGTCTCCTTTCTCAACCATAACTTTTCCACGGAACAGAATATACATGATGGTGTTAGCTACTTACAAAGTCAAAAGATGCCCATTTGAGCAAGTGCAGAGAACACCACATTCTATAGCTGGAGTGATAAGGTCAACAAACTTCCTGGCTAGTTCTGCAACTTAGGACTGCACTGTCTTTTATAGCTGTGTAATTTAAGTGTCTGGGAGGGAAGGTGACATGGTTGTGACCCACCCTAATCCTGCTATCAGGGGAGGGTGGGATATAAATAAATAAATAAATAAATAAATAAATAAATAAATAAATAAATAAATAAATAAATGGTATAACCCGATATCAACAGATCTTGGATGCTAAGCAGGGTCAGCCCTGGTTAGTACTTGGATGGGAGACCTCCAAGGAAGACTGCAGAGGAAGGAAATGGCAAACCACTTCTGCTTTTCACTTGTCTAGTTGAAAGCCCCTTGCTGGGCTTGTCATAAGTTGCCTGCAACTTGACAGCTCTTTACATAGAGAGAATTTAAGCGCCTAGGGCAGCAAGTCACTCTTATCACTTCCATGAATGATCAGGCTCTTATTATTTTCATGCATCCTGTTCCTGTACATGGTTAGCCAAATGTTCCATTCCGTGGGGTTTGCTTTCCAGTAAGGGTGCACAGGATTACAGCCTTAATGGTAGCATGTTTGGGTGTTTCTTTATGCTTCCTTCACTGGAAAGTTTGGGATGGTCTTTATCTGGTTTATAATTCAGTTCAAGGCACAGTTCTTAGAGGAGGGATTATATCTGTTCACCACTTAGAGCTTCAGCTTGCTGAAAAAACGTTTAACAAATTAAATAAGCAAACAAATATCTTCAATGAGAAAATACTTTATTTCTACACAAGTAAATGCCAAAAACGAAGAAATTCCTCAGGCTTTATATGACAAATTTATCTGTCTCTGCTCCTGTTTCTTCTCAAAGTTGGTATTTGCTCAAATTCCTCTGGAATCAGATACAAGATTCAGAAGTATTTCAGAATGATCATCACAAACACAAAACTCTTCATTCTCACCCTCAAGCTTATCTCTGCAGCTAATAACAAGAATGTGGGACTGAATCCCTGGCTGACAACATGGACTTTTAAAACTTTATCCTTCCTTCAGGTATTAGGAAAGAGACCCAGTGGTGATCCTATGTTAGATAGAACTCCAGCTACAATATGAAACTATCAATGATGATGACCCAGATGTTCTCAACTAAAAGACATCTCAAGGCTCTGCTATAGGCCTTAGGAAGCCCATACAGAGTACAGAAGATGGCAGATTGCCTCAATGCCCAGTATGCTGAGGGTCCCAGATATATTAGTTCAGCTTACCTAAGCAGGTTAGTAGACAAACAAGACTGCGGTTGTTCATACCTTCACCTTTGACCTTCAGGGCAAAGGCTTGTAGAGTTCAATCAGGAAATCATTTGCCTGTTTAGTGAATCAAAATTTATGGTTATTAATTATATAGTAAATATAACTAGTCTAAATATGAACTATCTAGTAAATATATAGCGAGCTATATAATAAATAAATGTGATTATTCCATGTTCTCCAATACATTTGTGACAAACAGCCCTTAAAACAAGCTTCAAAATGCCAGGAGGTGAAGAGTTAAATCTCCTCAAGAACGGAGAGCTTTGGGTGACAGGCTACTCCAAGCACTCTGATTTGCCAGCTCCAGCTAAGGGCAGAAATTTCTCATTAGCTGAGCGTTGAAGGGGAATGGGCATTCAAATAAAATCTGCTCTGAGGAAGAATTCAGTTGAAGCACTGAAAGAGTCTGAGTCTCAGCCTATGCTGAAAGCAGTTTTACACAGACACAAGAACTGGGAATGAGATTTGGCAAGGTTGTGGGGTAGTGAGATGAGACTCCTATTCAGGCCAAAGGAAAGGGGATATATCTTCTAGGGAAATCAGAAGAATCCCTGCCTGGTTAAACAAGGAGAGTTATCTCTGGGAAGAGGAGATCCCTGGTCTGTTGTGAAAGGAAACTGCTTGAGACACCCCAAAAGCAATATAGAAACTGGGGATTAAAAGGAAGGGAGTTAAGTACTAAAAGAAGGTACCGGCCTCAAGGAAATAAGAGGAGAAATAGAAAACTCTATTAAGAAGCACTGTAGTGTTTAGAAAACACAGAAGAAAAGCTTCTTGATATCTTGATAACTAAGATATCTTGATAACTAAGAAAATAATCTTCAATAACTCTCATTTGCCTGTATAAAGAATTACAGTCGGTACAGCCACTGATTTTTGCCTCGAAGTTAACAACTCCTTATTACACCTGAACTTCCCCTGCCTTTTAAATAAAACCTTTTGTTCTGTTTGACTTTTACATTATCTCAAGTGCCATTTGAAAAGGTTCAACCCTTATTCTTCCCTCAGGTTCCAGGGCTGGGCTAAAAACCAAATTATGTCTGAGATAGGGTGGGACAGACAGTCTTTTAAAAGACAAAGAAGAAAATGACATTACTTGGGGTGGCTCAGTCACAGAAGAGAACAAAATTTTGGAGGGAAAATCTATCTCTGAGGGAAGGAAGTGTGAGGGGGTGTCATAACATTGTTCACTACTGACTGTAGGAAAGTGCAGGACAAGGATCCCAAAACTGTATCTTGCTCCTGGCTCCATGTTACCTGTCTTGCGTATAGCTTCAGTTTACCTCTTCGATTCATGGTTTCAGTATGAATTCTGACCCTCCAACAATAATCGTGTCCATAACTGCAGTAGGAATTTTCTAAATTGTCCCCCAAATCAATTCAAGATTCCTCCATATCTGTGCAGTAGCTTTAACATCACCATCCCTGCTGTTTCCCTGCCACACAGTGCTTAGTTGTAAGGAAGACTGATAGTGGCAGAGTTTGGAGCCCAAGTAGACCAGGAAACTTCTGCAGCCCATGTCTTTTCTATGAACTAATACAAGAATTAATTGATGTGCACATCTACTACTGCCTGGTTAGCCCGATCTCGTCAGATCTTGGAAGCTAAGCAGGGTAGCTCTGGTTAGTATGTAGGTGGGAGACAATCAAGAAAGTCCAAGATCACAACAGAGAGGCAGGCAATAGCAAACCACCTCTAAAGGTCTTTTTCCTTGAATCCTATAGGGTCATCATAAATCAGCTGTGACTGGCTGCAAAAAAAAATCTAACATTAATCAGTGGATCCACTTCAAAAGTGCTCAATTGCTATTCAAGGCAGGTTTAACCAAGACTAATCTTCAGCTCACAAGTAACATAGTCTCTTCATCTCCTACGGAAGAGAAAGCATCTGGGTAGCATCTCCCATGCTTGATTTTGCACAGGGGTCTGAAGCTGAAACACAAGAGGACGAACTTGGGAAGGAGATATCAACATGCAAGGTTTTGCTGATTGTCAAATGCCACTCACATTGATCCAGCTAAACCATTTGAATCTACTTTCCAACCTCTACCTGATTTATAGATCTCAGTAGCATTGACTATATATACCCAGAACCCAAAAATATCTGGTGTCTGGAAATGCTTAAACATTTCAGCTTCAGGAGTACACCGATGCTGGGGTGGGAAGAGAAGAATCATCCCTGCTTTTTTACTTCACGCTTTTTAATTCCATTCACTTCCCTCCCTGCCATCACACATAAAACTTCTATTATGTGCATTCTATTCTAGGAAGACTAATGGGGTAGAAAAATTCAAAAGCAATATTGAGAAGGGGGGGCGAGGAGGTTGATGATGGTATTGGCTTATGAAGCGCCATTTATGAAACCTTTTTTCAGGTGCTCAGCAGAACCTAGGATGTGCCCCAGTGCATTTTAATGCATAGAAGCTCCCTTTATATTGCCTAATCAAATTTGATGGAGTTGTTGAAATCCGTTCTTGGACCAGATACAATAACAAACAGAACACAGAAGAAAGCAGCAGTGTAACAAATAGAAGCTATTGCCAGGCATCAATAGGGGTGCTTAATAAATTGCACCAACACCCCATTCCTAAATGCATTTGGCTGGAAGGAACTCCCATTGATTTTAATAAGGCTTACTTTCAAATAAACGTACTTATGATCACAGACTGAAGAATATCTTAGTGCTGATTATATCGTGTTCTAAAAAAAACCAGCCGAAGAGTTCAAGGAAAGACTGCAACAATTCAGCGACGCAAATGGCTTTTGAGAGCGGCTGTGTGTTTTCATGAACTCAGCATTCAGTTTAGCATCAGTGGATAGAGATAAGAATATGTCTTGCACAAATCTATTACTCAGAATATTATAGATTCTGGAGGCAACAGGTCTCATTTGCAAACTCAATGAGAAAGAAGAGCTTTCCTTCTAGAGAGTGGTATCATGGGAGCTCAACCGTTTTACACCCATTGAGGGCAATGTTCCAAGATCCAAATCTAGCTTCCACAGAATATTACAATTGCCATGCTATGTTAGATAGAACTTGGGGGTGGGGGGAGGAGTAGGATCCTAGCAGTAAGTTTCATTTCCAACCTGCACATGTGCATTGGAACGGATATATGTTTCTTTCTGTACAATCAAGAGTTCTGCTTTTCAGGTTCTCAGACAAACAGGGAATGGGATTGTAGTCTACTGCAATATTTAATTATGTATCACCTTGCTGTTACTGCATTATCTTCTACCATTAGAATCTACATTCTGAATTATGGCACATCATGTCTTAGGCTGCGATCACACACACTAAATAATCCACTTTCATTCAATCCACTTTCAATGCCCTTTCCAACTGGATCTGTACTGTGTGAACTGGCAAAATCCAATTTGAAAGTGCACTGAAAGTGGATTGAAAGTGGATTATTTAGTGTGTATGACCATGGCCATAGACAGGTTTTTGTTTACATCTATATATCTAATAGCCAAGTTGTCCACTCTGTGCGGATATCTAAATCCACACATCGGGGGCACTTGGTGGGCAGAGAGATTTCCTGCACACTTGGAGCAGTCCCCAGGTGTGCAGAAAAATCTAAAAAGTTGAAAAAAATATACGAGGGATATTTAAATCCCTCAAAAGTAAAAGCATTCCCTGCACATGCGCAGAAAATGTTCTGACTGTTGGGGGGAGGCTTGGCAGGCCCAGCAACTGGGAGCCACTCAGGCCTCGCCACTGGTGCTGGGGGGAGCGGGAAAAGTCTTGGCTGGCCCACGCATCTCACTGCCATGGGGGGATGGGGGAGAAGGATTGGCAGGCCCAGCGGCTGGGAGCTGCACGGACCTTGCTGTCAGTGCCAGGGGGGTTGGAGGGGAGAAGGATTGGCGGGCCTGGGCCTTGCTGTCAGTGTGGGGGAGGGCAGGAGAGAAGGCTCACCTGCAACTGCTTCCTCCTCCTCCTCCACGTGGAGCTCCTTCTCCCCCCCCACCGTGAGTATCACGGGTCCCCGCTTATTGTTGTTTTCTAATTCTGTCAACCTAGTTCTGCTGTACTGTATGTCTTCTGCTTTCTGATTGAAGACAAACAGACAAATCGATAGTACCCTGCCTTGAGTCTCAGCAAAAAAGGAAGGCTATAAATGCAGGAAATAAATAATAAGTATTCCACATATATTTCTGCAGTTGTCATTTGTTTGTCATTTCAGTTTGTGCTCCTGAAAATGAAACCTATGGCTATTATCCTACTAAAGCCAGGAAATCATTTACCACTGAAGATGACTGTGTCTTTCTATAGGCCATGAATACAGTTGTTTTTTAAAACAAATGCAACAAAAAGTTGAATGGGGGGTGAGGTTAAATTTCCTTGATTTAAGACATAACAGGTACTGAAGGTCCTCTTCTGTGGCTTCTTCCCTCTAAAGCACTTGTCAGTCAGGTTGGTTTTATCCAATGCAAAAATCACTATGTAGTTGTTCAAACAAAAGGAACATGGAGAGGACTCAGTCTTTATGTGCAGAGGTTTCACTCCACTGCCTAAAGAATTAAGACGGAAACACATTTGGAAGCCATCTGATTACGCTGAATGGTCATTGTCATTATGGGGTTGCCTAAAGCAGCACTTGACAGGACTTTCAGAGGAAGCTGTAAATGCTCTTTTACAGCTGTGGCTGTTCCCTTAGTAGGTCTGTGTGCATCTGGGAAGGCCCAGAACTCCCCTTGCATGTCTGACATAAAGTTCTTGTGACAACCATGAGGACTTTCAGGCTAAACTGATGCAGAAGGCAGGATATGATAGCAGCATGAACTTGGTTTGCTGCACGTCTCTTGTTTCAAAGAACTTTTCCTTGATTAGTATCAATAATAGTATTTAGTACTAACACTCATGGGAAGAGAAAACTGTGCCATAACTGAAAAAAGCGACTTTAGTACATTACAAGGATGTTATATTCCAATAAAGTAGTTAATGTTCTGAAACATATAATGTCTCACACTGTGCTTGGTACTCTCAGGCTCTTCAGGTGGCAGTTCTAGAACCTGCTGTGGTGAAACCAGAGTCTGCTACTGCCCCTGAGGCTGATCTCTTCAGGAGAACCTTGAGTCAGAGACCTCACAGATAAAACCCCCTGAACCAGATCTCCCTAAGGAACTAGGGCCTCCCAGTTTCTAGTCCTTTGTACTCAGCAGAAAGACCACATCTGGCAAGAAAGAACATAGGGCTACCAAGCCACTGGCTCCATTGCCCACAGCCACTCGAGTGGCATCGGGGCGGGGGAGGACTGCAATACTTGCCAAAAAAAAAAAAAAAGGAAGCAACACAGAGTAGCTCTAGGAATCACCAGACACTCTGTAGCTTTACCAAGAGTTTCCAGCAATTCCTGGAGCTACCTATGTAACTTCTGTTGTTGTTGTTTTACCAGAAGTGATGTGATACTGCAGCTTGTGTGGTAGCCCCACCCGCATCTCTCTGCTCACAGCCCTCTCATTGGTTGCCAAGCATTGCCTGGAAACCCTAAAAGAATAGCATGAGAGTGATAGGCTACAAGTTGGGGACCTATCCCTTAAGACGTCGCCAGAGTTTGAGGTACAGACATATAAATGTGGTTCTGAGACATTGATGGAACAGGTTGTCTACTCTGTATAACCTGGCTAGAGTGTGGAATGCCTTTTTCTGACTGCCCTTGCTCCTATTAGCTACTGACCCGATTTCCTGACCTTAGATGAAATGTAATCCTTTCTTTGATTAAATGTAATCCCTACTTTGCCTAAATCCCCTAAGTCCCCTCCTACTGCCAACCCAGACCCTCTGCTGGTACCAGGCTGTCTTACCACCCTGAGAATCCTGCCATGCCAGGAGTAGACCCAAGCAAAAGGTACAGAAAGCACACAGATTCCCAAATCCCAGCCACCCGACTCAATATGATTATTTAAATTGCACCCTGATGCGGACTGCCTATCAGCCTTATTACAATAATGAAACAGGGTGTAGAATTCTATTCCAAAGACTGTCATTGAACTGAATTAATGTTTTTCAGGCCGTTGCATTCCAGTTTCTGCGATGTGTGGAAATTTCTTTATGTATCTGTTAGGATAGATGAGCTCAGCCAAACTGCATTTTGGCTGACTGCGGATTGGATGCTTTGTGATTTCGGTTAAGTGTGAAATCTGCAACATGATTAAAATCTCCCACTGCTGGAAGAAAAAAAAAGGCACACACACTCAGATTCTTAGAAAAGCTTCCTCCAGCAGTTTTTTTTGTAAATACAATATGGCCCCCACCAATAGTTGGACGTACAGATGTTAATAAAAAATACATCTAAGATTACCAAGACCACCACTGCTACATTAAGCACTTTTCCTTTTGCAATCACTTGAATAGCAAGACTTGGCATTTCTGGGCCTTTTTGAAAGAACAGAACTGCAATGCCAGCAGTCCTGAGCACAGTGAGACTAAGCAATCTTCCTTCGTTCCAGTTTCTTGGCCACATATGCTTACGCGACAGCTAATCACGTGCAGCTTCCGGGGAAAGAAAGCCTGGTCTAAGTGTGAGGAATATGAAAGAAAGCTCTGACTTTATCTGGTGGCTGTTGGACTCTCTCACTACTTTTAAAGGTACATTTGCATGACTGCATTTTTTACTAACATCACCTCTTTTTTTGTCCAGGCTCAATAGTGACTATAAGAAACCCAAATTTGCCAGTGCTTCCACCAGCCTTGTTTATCCTCACCTGCACATGAATTCTGTGTTGAGAGGTGCCAAGCCTCACCCCTCTTCAATGTGCTATAAGGCTCCTGCCAGGTTTGGAATGGTGCTGCTTGGCAACAAGGGCACTCCTTTCCAGCGCACCCCGCCATAAGGCATGCAATGGCCTGTTCTGGACACACTCTCCATGAAAGCCAATGCCTGAATGCCATGGGAGGGTCAGCCAGTCAGCAGCAGACTGCAAAATCTTTTTAGCTTTTTATATATACTGGGAGAAAGGCCCGTTGTGGGAAGAAATACAATGAGCTCTAGAAGGAAGCTCCAGGTGAGTGTCCCAGCTATGGCTGGTGGGGCGGCAGAAGGAAGGGAAAATAGAGGGAGGCAAGCCATGTTTATTTCCTTCTGTTTAGCTATAAGGCAGGGCTGTCTCAAGTCATTCTGCTGCCCCAAGTGGGTAGTATGGGAGGACAGCCTAATGGAAACAGGTAAGGTTCCCTCCACCCCTGACTTATGTTGATTTGGGGTTATGCAGTGGCAGCTAAGGTAGAAAAGCACCTCCTCCTATGCCATGTCTTCTGGGTTCCAAGGGTCTGGAAAGCGGTTCCATAGCCAGTTACAGGGTTGCCAACTCTGGGTTGGGAAATACCTGTAGATTTGAGGGGTAGAGCCTGGGGAGGGCAGGGTTTGGGGTGCGGAGAGACCTCAGCAGGGTATGATTCCATAGAGTCCATTACCCAAAGCAGCCATTTTCTCCAGGAGAACTGATCTTTGAGATCTTCAGGTGCTGTCTGGAGGCTGGCAATACTAAGGGGTGGGCCAGACCTGTAGATTTGAGGGGCAGAGCCTGGGGAGGGCAGAGTTTAGGGTGCAGAGGGACCTTAGCAGGGTATAATTCCATAGAGTCCATTACCCAAAGCAGCCATTTTCTCCAGGAGAACTGATCTTCGAGATCTCCAGGTGCTGCCTGGAGGCTGGCAATACTAAAGGGAGAGCCAGACCTGTAGATTTTAGAGGCAGAGCCTGTGGAGGGCAGGGTTTGGGGTGCAGAGGGACCTCAGCAGGGTATAATGCCGTAGAGCCCACTGCCCAAAGCAGCCGTTGTAATACCTGGGAAATTTTCTGTAGGGGAAATGATGTGCTGTGACTGGGGAACATGGTGATTTCTGGGAGATCTCCAGGCCCCACAGGGAGACTGGCAACTCCAGTGACCATTTAAGGGAAGATTGGGATATGAATTTTGGCAACTCCAGTGACAGTTTAAGGGAAAATGTACCTTACCTCAGGACACATTCAGTGACTCCCAACAGCAACAGCGAGGCAAAGCCCAATCAGGCCGCATATGCAAATGATCTCTGTGTTCCGACTGGCTATTGTGGGGAGAGGAACAGCAAACTGTTTAGAATATTGGAGGCTAGACTCAGGCAACGCAGCCAGTGGATAGGGACAACTTCTAAGTGACAGATCACAGAGCCAAAGGCTGTGGGTGCATGTGGAATGTTCAGGAGAGTCCATGACCAAAACAGAATTATTATATAGAGAGATACCCATTTGCTACTCCATCCTCCCCATTGGCTGAAACCTTCCTGGCCCTGACCAATTCTGCCTTATGCCTTTTTTGAAAGGAGCCAGGGCAAACACATCTATGGCACCAGTGCCATGAATTCCCCTTGAGGAGAAGGATCTAATAGCACATCATGGAACACAGCTTGTTCATCACAGCTGATCATCTCCTACATGCTGCCACTGGGAAAGACAGAGTTCTAGTGTCCTGGCCCCACTGCTGGACCTCCTGATGGCACCTGGTATATTTTGGCCGCTGTGTGACAGAGTGTTGGACTAGATGGGCCATTGACCTGATCCAACATTGGCTTCTCTTATGTTCTTATGTCCCTACAGTGGAGAGGAGATCCATGGCAGAACACTCCTTTGAATACGGATAAGCATCCTCAAGGTATGATGTCTGAAAGCCAGTAAGTTAAAGCAAATATGCTTTTCACCAACAACCTTATTTATCTACCAGCAATTTTGCCTTCCCCATTGTCACTAGTGTCTTAATACTCCTTTCCATACTTATCCAGTTCAACCATGCTACTACAGTCTTCTCAAGAGACTGTACTAATGCAAAATATACGCAGGGGATCACTGCACGTATAGGAAGATGACACACTCCCATGAGAAGTTTGCAGTGTTTGAATTTAATGGAGAAGTTACATTTCCTTTAGAGACTGGAAATCATCATACTTACAGTAAATGCTAGCAAAGGCTATAAACATCTAAATAAATAATAGCCCAACAACTTGCATCAATTTAGGATCCTCTGTTCACAGGCACTCTTAAAAAATAGACCAATACAATCCAATTTTCAGCATGTCACAAAAGCAGAGAGAGCTGCATTAATTAAAGGCCTCCATGTTGGTCCCAGGATACAATTGTATGATATATTCTTGCTTAAGATAGAATCATAGAATCATAGAGTTGGAACATAACTCCAAGGTCATCTAGTCCAACCCCCTGCACAATGCAGGAAATTCACAAATACCTCCCCCCAAAACACACAGTGATCCCTCTTCCATGCAAAACAACCTCCAGGATTCCTGGCCAAACTGGCCTGGAGAAAAATTGCTTCCTGACTCAAAAGTGGCCTTTCCCTGGTCATGTTAGGCCTCCATGTTTGTCCTAGGATATGATTGGGTGATGTATCCTTGCTTAAGATCATCAAGTCTGAATTTGGTCAGTGTCTGAATGGGATACTATCTGGGAAATCGATGGATGACTCTTGAGTTCCAAGATGAAAGAAAGGTGTATAAGTGTTCAGAACAAGAATGTTAGAAGCAGATTAATTGAAACTGCTAAAGACAGGACAATGTAATTTGACTGCTCAGGTAATCTAAAGAGTCAAAGTGGCTTGTAGGTTATTCATTTGTGCATGCATAGATGGTTGGATTCATACACCCAACTACTTCCCATGAAGGCACCATCCTTTCATTAAGCTGAATGTTGCTAGCACAGAGAGAGGATAATGAAGATATCTCTTCTATCCATTGACTTCACTGTTGCATTCAGTTTGCTAATTTCCTCCACACTATGGCTACCTTCATAATGCAAAGCAAATGTTTTCACAGAGAGATTCTCCCCAATTGCATCTAAACAGCCTTTCTCTGGTGCATTCCCATCAAGCACACATTGAAAGCCTTTCTCCTCAAACATTCAAACCCATTGACCCTGGAGCCTGTGGAGAACTCTCATACCTTAACAAAGTCAACACAAGCTGCAAATGTACTCTGCAAAAAATGTACTCTTACAAAAAAATTGAAGGAATTGGAAGAGAGAGATTGATGTTTCCTAGGCATCATCACCAGATAACAGTCTCAGCTATAATCACCCAGTACTTCTTCACTCTAAATAACCCTTCCTGACAACAACCCCCACTCCACCCCCTGTAAGTAATGGTTGAGGAGATTCTATTCCATTGTATCTGAGGAAGTATGCTTGTACATAAAAGCTTATACCATGAATAAAACTTTGTTGGTCTTAAAGGTGCCCCTGGACTCAAACTTTGTCCCACCAGAGAACAGAAAGAGAGGGAAACCAGAATGTTACAGAATTTTATGCAGAGTTACATCCTTCTAAGCCCATTGATCGCAAATTGGAATTAAAAAGGTGTAACTATACTGAGGATTGCCCTGTAAATAACTAATAATAGAAACATGGTGGAGAAATGTCCTTTCTAGGTACGGCTGCCACATTTCCAGGAAATGTTTAAAGAAATGAATAGGACATTGGTTATCTTCTCATAATGAATGGGATTTTCTGTAGTTATATCTCTGCACATTTTGTCTATGAATTGTTAGTTTCAAAAGTGTATAAGCTGACCCAAAACTGTTGTTTGGTATATGCTTTTGCCTACTTGCAAAGAATATCTTCCATAACAGAGTAATAACTTCCTCAAATTCCTTTTTACTGTCTTTAAGTATGTGATGCTCGCAGAGACAGGCTGCTTTCAGACATTATGATAACCCAAGGTGGCTTGATGAAACCCTGTGACATGTGAATCCAGATGCTCCAACAAACTGGAGTGTGGAGTTTGGCACCAAACTGGGATTTAAAACCAGTTGCAGTTGAATTGTTAATCATGATTTGTTCTTACTGTGGTTTGTTGTAACATTTGAACTCAAAAACCACCATTTGCTGAGTAGCATCATACTTTTTACAGAAACAGGAGTATAGGGTAGATTTCTTCCATGTTGGGAGATGGAATAGGAGCAAGAAGCAGACATACTAACGGTTTACCCACACATTAGAACCTGTTACTTACATCTAATAGACTAAACTCAGAGCGTTGTACAAAACATGGGAGGGGGCATGGTACTGTGGTAGAGCATTTGTTTGGCATGCTGACGTCCCCAATTCAAACCCCAGTATCTCTAGCTGAGAGAATTAGGTAGGAAGGTGATGCGAAAGACCTTAGCCTCAGATCCTGGATAGCCACTGGTAGTCAGAGCAGACAATAATGCTCTTTTTAGACTAACGATCTGATTCAGTATAAGGCAGCTTCATGTGTTCAAACATAACAATGTACATCTGAATGTGGCCAAAGTTTTTGTTTTCATTTGAAAGGAGCATCTATGCATTGTAAATGAAGAGTTATCTTGATAAATCCACCTTGATCCTAACTATGACACATGAGCGGAGTTTTTATTCCCCCTTCTAAGGCACAGCAATAGTCACGTCTTCTTTTTAAAAAAATTTCTAGTCTGAAACCAAGATCTCATTCTTTGATGTGAAGCTGTCATAGCACAGTTTTAAAAAACTTTTCTTTGAAAGATAAAGTCAGAATGATTCAATGGCTGTTGTGGTCCTGATGATTATTCTCTCTCAGCTTTACCTGCCTCACAGGATTACTGTAAGGACAAATCTATTTATTTATTTGTTTATTTCATTTTGTACCATGCCTTTCTCCCCAGTGGAGACCCAAGGTGGCTGACAGTGTTCTCCTCTCCTCCATTTTATCCTTACAACAACCCTGTGCAGTAAGTTAGGCTAAGGGGGGTGGTGGGGTGGGCCTAAGGTCAGTCAGCAAGCGTCCATGGCAAAATGAAGGAAGGGAAACCCATGTTTGCTGCCCTGAGCGGTTTGATGGAAGGACAGGAATAACAATGTACTGAATAATTAATAATGCTGGATATTCCTGAGGCCAGAGAGTAGGTAAAACATTTGTTCATCACCCCAGCCCCTTAGGGAGCTCCTCTGCTCCCAGCAGGCTGTGGGCTGCCTGAAATCAAGGGGCAGGCTGCTTTCCCCCACTCAGCCTACTGTCACTGAGAAGACCAGGGGCCTGGGTGGCCACTGTGTTCTCTTTTTGCTGGAGTTCCATGGCAACATGAGGAGAGGATGTGTGCATGGTAGTTTTCAAGCTTTTTTTTTTTCTTTTAAGGGAAGATTTCCATTTTTTGTGGGATCAAGAAGACTCATATTTCTCTGCAGACTTGTGGGTTATTTGAGTACACAGAACCTTCCCCTTCTTCATTACAGTTTCTCTAGTGATCAGCCTGGATCACTCATTTTATCACTGGAAGGAATGATAATTCATATCTCTATGAGGTGAAAAGCTTTGCTTGTCAATTACCACTGATCAAGTGGCTGCTAAAGGCATGGGAGCCAGAAAGGCTTGGTTTGGGGGTTGGATGACAATACTACACCTACCGTGGGTCTTCTGTATATATCTGTACTCATCCTAGTATGGAATTGCTGAAGATACTAGTCAGGATAATAATTATTTTTCATGCCATAAAAATGAAGTTCTATTTACCCTACTGGGTAAAGCTTGTATTTTTAAAAAGTCCTTCCTATATTATAAAGCCATTGATCCTAAAAGGCAATGCTTACCTTATTTTGAACCAGTTCTCTCCAACAAAAAAAAGTACATGGTAGCCCCACAGAAATTCAGGGTTTGTTTTGCCAGCGCATTAAAGAAAGCTTACCTAAGTACATCAGTCAACAAATGTACATTGGGTGCAAACATCGTGCATGGATATCTCCAGTCACAGAGAAATAGAATGTAATTTGTTAAGTGACTTTAGTGGAAAAGTGAGATTGAAGCAATAATTGTACTAGGAATCTGTAACCAATTACAGAATTGCTGGAGACATCATTAGATGAATTTTTCCCACGAAAGACGATAGGCACTGAAACGAAGGATACTCTCTCTCTTTTTAAATTCCTTATGGGCAGCATTTGTTCCATTATTCACAATGTAGTCAGACCACAGATTAAGTATACAGACCTCATTGGTTTAGTTTCAGAAGCATTGTACGATTAGGCCCCCTCTAACTACGTTACAAAGGATTAATCCTCCTTCTTGCTAATTCAGTGGGAACTGATGTGTCTGTATATCTGCTTCACCACAGTTTCCTACCGTAAAATATTTGTTGGGGTTGGCCTCTGAAACGCAATTTCCGAAATGTCCAGCAGCCTGAGCCCCAACCAAGTTAACCTTAATTGCTTTATTTTCAGAAAATCCAGCCCCCAGGATTTCAGAGGGGTAATGACTGAGGTCCTAAACATGCTTCTTTGCCACATCAGGCTCCTTTCCAGAGAACTGGAAAATAACCACTAAATTCAAATAGTAGCCGAAGGATAGAATTCAGGAAATTACAAACCTCTCATCCTAATTTTTGTCCCAGGTAATTGGGTGGAAAGCATTACTATGTTTAGAATTGTTAAAAGTACAAAGTGAGATCCAAAGACCCATGAGCAAAATTCCATTTGAAGAATGGGATTTCATATTACCCTCCTCTTCATACTACTGGAAGGAGCACATGAGGATCAGGGGACTTTGGTTAAAGTATAGGCTTGCAATGCCAGGGCTTGAGTTTGAAAGAGATGCTCTGGGCAAGGGGTGGAATTAAGTACTGCTTTTCACTTTACATCTGGCCAAAGTCACTCTTCATTTTGAAAGTATCATTTATTTCATTGCTTAGTAATATAATCATAAAGTTATGTTTAACAATCTCGAAAGATGTAACTAAAATAATCAACAGTTGCCAAGATTGAATATTTATTTTATCTGCTTATATTAGGTCCAGATATTTTTTGTTTTTGTTTTGCTTTGTTTTTTGTGTATAAATTTACATAAAAAGGGCTTTTTTACATTAAAAAGGTGCTAAATCTATAGCAGCCTAGCTGGTCAGCTGTCAGTATTGGTCCTAACTGAGATTCTAACAAGAAGTGATTACCAAATCAGGACAAAACTGATGTTGACGTCTGGGTTTGGAGTGGGAAAACGCTAAATGCAGCAGAAGTGTAGAAACATTAGGAATGTTTCTGAAATCCTCATCCGAATTTCTTCCAGAATTTTAGACTCACACAATTAGCCAGTCTTGTGGAACCAATGCATTAAGAATCTTTAATTCTCCCATATATTTGCTTTCAGATTTTGAACATATGTACTGTGTACATATGCAGTTCACAGTAGCTTCCCATTTCTTTAGTTCTTCACTTCTTCCTCCACTTTTATATTTTTGTTGTTCAGTCGCACAGTCAAGTCCGACCCTTCTTGACCCCATGGACCAGATTACGCCAGGCCCTCCTGTCTTCCACTGTCCGCTGAAGTTTGCTCAATTTCATGTTCATTGCATCGATGATACTGTCTAACCATCTCATCCTTTGCCGTCCCTTTCTTCTTTGACCTTCAGTCTTTCCCAGCATCAGGGTCTTCTCATTTGGTGACCAAAGTATTTGAGCTTCAACTTCAGGATCTGGCCTTCCAGGGGACAGTCAGGGTTGATTTCTTTTAGGATTGAATGATTTGATCTCCTTGCAGTCCAAGGGACTCTCAAGAGTCTTCTCCAGCACCATAGTTCAAAAGAATCTATTCTTTGGCGCTCTGACGAATCTATTCTTCGGTGAACTGCATGTGTACACAGTACATATGTACACAGTACATATGTTCAAAATCTGAAAGCAAATATATGGGAGAATTAAAGATTCTTAATGCATTGGTTCCACAAGACTTTTATATTATCAGTAAGTAAATTTGCATAGCTGCACTGCAAAAAAACCTGCCTTAATTTGGATATGATGGCATGTGTAGTCGTACTAATATTCTTTTCATGTGGTACTTTACTAATGCTCAGCATGGTGTGACCATCACCAAAATGCATACAATCACACCAATATTGATCTTCCACAGTGTTTTAGCAATACACATATTGGCAACATGGGCTATGGTCAGATGACAGGCTTAGAATGGTCTGGCCCCACCTCTAATTAATCCAGGGGTTTTTTTTATAACAGAGAGTTTTTACAAGACATGTTAAGCGCCCCAAACTGGAACATTCAGACTTCCCAAACAAGAGCATGATGGATTGATCAGACTTCTGGAGGTGCGGGGTGAGACCACTGACACCAGGAAGGACTGGACTTTCCCTGGTGTCAAATAACTCTGATTCGAAGACTGGTGAGAACAGGGTGCTGACACTGGGGAATGAGAGACAGATTTTGCTGACTGATCATGTATTTTAAATCCAGAAGGGAACAGCAATGACACCGGATCAAACAGCTCATCTGATTGGAGTCATAGAGAAGGGAAAGTACACAAAAGAATGGGAGAAAGTAGGCATTAAACCCTCTGATAAACTAGAAATTTTAATCCTGGACATAATTTTTTGTGTTAGATTGTGTTAGAAAATTCTTTGTGTTAGATTGGAAGTAAAGAAGAATATTACAGGCTTTGTGGACTTGGACCTGGCATTTAATCCCCACTGGATCCTTACAATAACTGTGAGTAATAGGTAACATGGAAAGAGACTGACTAGCCTAAGGTCACCTAGTGAACTGCCTCGGTGAGTAGAGGCAGGTAGTGCAGTCCTAAGCAGAGTTACACCTTTCTAAATTCATTTACTACAAGGGACTTAGAAAGGTATAGGACTGCTTATGGTAGTATTGTTAATCACTCTTATCACTTGCTCATGCTGATTCCCCACTAGGCCCTGACTTCTAAAAAAGAAACGTCCAGACTGTAGTCTACATGGAAGCACTTCTACAAATTCTTGATGTGCAAGATTACACTATCTTCTGTACTGTTACTTTTTTTTCTTCCAGGCTTAAGCCCTGCTATTGTGAACAGGTTACACAGCTGAGTCCCAGACTCCCAGCTCACGTTATGCTCTACACAGTGTTTCCTCTGCGAAAAAGCCTCTCTATTATGAGAAAAGGTCATCTTATAATAAAAAATGCATGGAACGCAAATCATAATGGTAAAATTACAGTGCTACACATTTTACCAAACTGGAGATGGAATGGAAATTTCAAGTCAATCAAGTGGGTAGAAAGTGCCAAAATGAAAATGAGAAGTTTGCTTCTGTTAAACTCTTGCATTTTTCCATGCACACAGTTAGAGACACACGCACAGAAAACCCACCATTTCCTTTCCATTTTTCAAAGGGCTTATTGGTTTAGCTCAAAGAGTAAGAAGAAAATAGTAGCTGTTATTTAAACTCTGAGAACAAAACAGATAAAGTTTCGCCTTGAAGGAGAAAAGGAATCATTTAATGTGTGGGAAGGCATTACAATTGCTCAGGTTGTGGTAGAGCTGTTTCAGTACACAGGAGGCATCAGCCCAATTCTCAAGCGATGGACAGAATAAATGATCACAGCATGAGTCCCATTTATCTCTCAAGAAACTACTCATACCTGGGATGAGGCTCGGAGAACAGCACATGGCCTAAGATTACCTATAGATTCATTCTTGATAGGGTTACCAATGAGCCAGAGATTTCACGCTTGAACCCCTTTCTCTGAAGTGCTATGCTACAATAATTCTCAGTACATGCAAAAGACATGCAGACACACAGATTTATGAAGGTACAACAGATAGGCAGGCAGATGGATAGACAGACCAGTAGACAGATAATTGGGGGAGGAGTCTTTTCAAAACTTTTGGTGGGGGAACTTTTCTTTTTAGGCCTTTTGGAATGCAGGATGTTTTCTTGTTGAGTATATGCAGAACAACCTAAATGTGGAACATAGGGATGTGGACAATTTAAACAGGGCCAGGGTGGACTGTACATGTCATTTCAATAACTAGCATGTTGGCCTTCTGCCATGTACGTTCGTCAAACTGGACAGACTGTTGCTATCTGAGAAAATAAAAGGACATCAAAAACAGAAGTACTGAGAAACCACTATGGGAACATTTCAGTTTCCCTGGGCACTATAATGGACTTAAACATTTTCTGGACTTTGGCAGAAAATGGTTTCTGATGGTGACCATCTTGGTTTGCAATAGACTTGAGTCCAGTAGCACCTTAGAGACCAACAAGATATGCAGAGTACAAACTTTTGAGAGTCAAAGTTCTCTTCGTCAGATACCAGAGTCAAAGCTCCCTTCATATCTGATTAAGGGAACTTTGACTTTCAAAGGGTCATACCCCAAAAATCTTGTTGGTCTATAAGGTACTACTCGACTCAGATTTAGCTTTTTAGCAGAAAAATTTCCAAGGGAGACTCTTACAACAGGCTGTGAAATTGGAATTCCTATGCAGATTCAAAAGTATCAAAGTTGGGGACAGAGGATGATTAGCTCACCACAATCGTTGTATCTTTCTTGCCTGTACAGCTTCAGTCCGAGTAGATCAGAACCCTTGAAAATCCAGTGGTCCGTTCATATGTACTGATATGCACATAGTGCCTATTTAGATAGAGTGGTGACTGGACATATCAGGAGGATTGCTTTACTTACTGAGTTTGTTTATATTCCACCTTTCACATTGAGATTCAGAGCAGATCACACCATTAAACAGCTATGAAGCAAGGTTGCCAGCCTCCTGATATGCGTGGACAAAATGTCTGACAAAGGCCTCAGTGTGGAGGAGACAGAAAGGAGAACAATGGGAGCAAAGGTGGCAAGTGAAGGTGGAAAGGAGGACTAGAGAAGAGATTGGCACTTTCTGTCCCTCACCAGCACTCTCAACCTTGACAGATCTTGGTTGAGTTTTAAGTAACTGCCATCTCAAAATCAAAAAGAAGCACATTCAGGGACCCTATTTCAGTCTTCTTGATGTTTGACACCGGCAGTCACAGCAATGCCAACAATCTGGGTTTATGAGAAACTATTCTAGAAAATTAGATCCTAATTCTAACCCATTAGTGGTAGGAAAGTCACACTTAATTAGAGAACCAACATCTTTTAAATCAACTCTTATTTTTCTGTTAAAAGTAGGATTTCAGTGGAGCACATGAAAAATGATTTTTTAAAAAAAATACAGCACAGGTCAAATGAAGTGTGTACATGTATTGTTTTCAGATGTATCCTACTCTTCATTCATCATCTGCTGATCCCTCTTAAGTGGACTCTTGTACTGACCTTGGATTGATGTATTGTATTAATAGCATCCAATACTCTTTCTGAAAGGCAAAGGGGGGGGCACCCTCTCCTTTTATTTCAGCTTTCCCTATTACATCATTTCCCAACATGTTGCAAAAATACTAATTTTCAAACAAGGAGCTGAAGGTGTGATCCCTTTTACTGGCCTAACCACATGTTTGAAAAAAGAGCAGGTTTTGGACAATCACCCTCTTCATCGGGCCATGGAAAACTGAACGAGGTCAAGCCACAGATATCATGGCTGGATGTGCATTCAGACATCCTGGAAAACATTCAGTGAATGATTAAATGTTGCAGCCTCTGGCAGCTTTTCTTCTTTGTGCTGGACAGAGTCAGAGACATCAACCCGTCCTTCATGTGGACAGGAAGAAGTCCATGGCTCCAACCTGCTCTGACCTTCTCTTCACTGAAATAGCTTTTCCACAGTTTTTCTCCCTCCAGTATTTCATACTTCACTGGCACATTTCATTCAAGAGCCTTCATGTTCTCTACAAAATATCAGGCCACACAAAATCCTTATGGTAAGCTTTCTTGTTTCATTTACCAAAAAGGGAAACTGAAATACACAGACCAGTCAAAGAGATTTGCCAAGTCAATGGAAGAGCTCAAAACAGAGGCACTGGCACTAAGACCTCTATCTCCTCTCCAAAAACACTTCCCCTACATGCAGGCTTACTCAACATGTTAAGTTCATTGCTATTTCTTTTAATGCCATAGTCCTGAGACCCAAGACAAAGGTAAGATTTGGGAGGTGCTTACCCAGAGGTGCTTACCCTCCAGGGTACTTAAGGAGGCCAAGAAAGGTATGGAAGCCACATCATATATACATAACACATTTTTAGCCACTTAAAACCAGCAAAGGTTTATTCAAGGTATGAGCTTTCATGTGCACGCACACTTCTTCAGATGCAATGAAAAGTGCCCCTGGGCTCAAAATTTGTTCTTCTGCTTCAGACCAACATGCCTGACCACCTGGATATATGTACAGAGTATCCATCTTTAGTTGTCAGACATTAAGAATAAAGTAACAGAGGGGGATCACCCTCATAAAGCCCCCTGTTTCATGTTCTTGCTCTGAAACAACTGGTACAGGCCACTGCTTGGCTTAGGGCAAGAGCGGAAAAGGTTGCATATGTATGCTGCCTGTGTCTAACTCAAATAAGCACAATGTATATTTACAACTTTCTTTGCAGCCATTTTGTGTGTTTGTCCTCACAACACTCTTCTAAGACAAATCATTACATCTCCAAAATGGAGAAATGAGGCTGAGGCTAGATTCACACAAAACCATAACTCAGGTTATATAACCTGTTTGGTCCCAATTGCAACATCTTCTTGTGAATATGTTGGTGTGCCAGCAAACCAAATGGCAGGGAGAGATGATGGTTGTATTTGGCCAGAGATGCTTGGACCAATGACACTGCCAGCATCTCAGGAATTTCACCCTGGACTTGCCTGGAGGCCCCGCAGGAGGCGGTAACAGGCATGAGCAATTCCTGTTGCCTTCTCCTGCCTCACTGACCTCAGCCGCACTGTCAGTGTCTTGGTGCTTAGATGAAGATCTGGCCCTGGTGTCAAGCAAAATGGTCCAGTATGCTGCCAACAGCATGCGTGCTAGGGGGTACATACTCCCAAATAGTTTAATTCAATTAATTATGGTTACTGTGATAATCTGATCATAGGACAATCCACTAACCATGGTTAGTTAGGGTCCATTAAATCAGGATCTGAACCATGATTTGAAGTTGGTTTGTTATCCACAGTTAGTTTAATTAAGGTTTCACATGATGCATGGAGAAACAAATGGTCACACCAGTAGGCAGGAAAAAAGAAAAAAAGCAGTTGCAAGGTGAAAGTATCTATTAGAGCTTTATAGATCCCTACGTGTTTCACAGTAAAGCTTCTTCAGGGGATCATCTACAAGGTTTTTCAAATTCCATCTTGAGCAAATTCCCTTGAAGAAGTTTTACTGTGAAATGTGTAGGGACCTATAAAGCTCTAATACATACTTTCACCTTGCACCTGCTTTTTTCTCCCCCCCCCTCCACATCATGCATGAACATGTACATTCTGACTTGTTCCTCAGCACCCCACTCATTGCAACACCAGTCATGTCCCTGCAAGGGAGGCAGAGGAAAGAGTGAAGGTGATGAAACCAACATTTGTTAAGCCAGTACAGAATGTTCATTTGCGAGCTAAACCCTAGTTTTGCAATGACTACAGTTAAAATGAACCATGTTGTTGTTTTTTTAAGTAAAGAAATATAGAACATATTAAAATGTTACTATAGGTAAAGGTAAAGGTTTCCCTTGCTCGAAAGCAAGTTGAATCTGAGTCTGGGGGGGGTGTTCATCTCCGTTTCCAAGCCGAAGAGCCAGTGCACGCAGGGCCGGATCACCCATAGGGTGAACTAGGCGCCCGCCTAGGGCGCTCCGGCCTCAGGGGCGCCAAATGGCGCCCCACTCCCCCCAAAAGTGCCCCCTGCTGCCCTAACCAGGCGCCCTCTGCCACTGCCAGACCCCCGCCCCCTTCCCGGCTTTCCTGGGGATCCCACAGCCACGGAGCCCCCAGAAAAGCCGGCGCCGGGAGGGAGGGGCGAAGGCTGGACCCCCGCCCCTTCCCGGCTTTCCTGGGGGTCCTACAGCCACAGAGCCCCCAGAAAAGCCGGCGCCAGGAAGGAGGGGGCGGAGGCTGGACCCCCTGCCCCCTTCCCGGCTTCCCTGGGGGTCCCGCAGCCGTGGAGCCCCCAGAAAAGCCGGCACCGGGAGGGAGGGGGCAAAGGCTGGACCCCTGCCCCTTCCCGGCTTCCCTGGGGGTCCCGCAGCCACGGAGCCCCCAGAAAAGCCGGTGCCAGGAGGGAGGGGGTGGAGGCTGGACCCCCCACCCCCTTCCCGGCTTCCCTGGGGGTCCCGCAGCTGCAGAGCCCCCAGAAAAGCCGGCACCGGGAGGGAGGGGGCGGAGGCTGGACCCCCTGCCCCCTTCCCGGCTTCCCTGGGGGTCCCGCAGCCGTGGAGCCCCCAGAAAAGCCGGCGCCAGGAGGGAGGGGGCGGAGGCTGGACTCCTGCCCCCTTCCCGGCTTCCTTGGGGGTCCCGCAGCCGCGGAGCCCCCAGAATAGCTGGCGCCGGGAGGGAGGGGGCAGAGGCTAGACCCCCGCCCCCTTCCCTGGCTTTCCTGGGGCCCCTGCAGCTGCGGAGCCTCCAGGAAAGCCAGCACCCCACCGCCGCCCCCGGTCTCCAGGCCCCACCGGGAGGTTGGCATCCCCGGTGGGGGGCGCCCCAGGCTGTCCTGCCTAGGGTGCCCAGACACCTGGAGCCGGCCCTACGTGCACGACTAAACGCCAAGGTGCACAGAACATTGTTCCCTCCCACCAAAGCAACACCTATTTATCTACTTGCAATTTCTTGCTTTTGAAGCTTCAATAAAACACACAGGAGTAAAAAAGCAACATAAAAGTCCAAACAGCCACAAGCTGGGTAGTCAAATAGCATAGAACTGGAGTCCACTTCTCCCAAGCTTCATCTATCACTCCACTGGACTTTACTAGCACTTAACCTGAGCTATGATGTTACATGATAAGCAGTAGGAGCTGCTTGTATATGGCTCACTATTCACCATGTATGTTCTGTGGGCTCCTAGTGTCTGGTCAGTGATTAGGACAGACACAGACACAAAATTCCTACAGTGGTGATTGATGGTTGACTTGCATGTGTTTTTTATGAGGTGCCATTAACCCAGCTGGAGTATTTAGTAATTTTAGCTTATTAAAGCCAGGTTCATGAATGCCATAAAACCCTTCCAGATCACTAATTATCCTCATACTGGAAAACCTTCCAAAAGTTCATGCATTCAATCACTATTGGGACATATGTCAAAGCATTTGGTTTAACATCCAATGTAAAAATAAACTAGAACTGACTTCACAATGGGGGGGAAGTTATTTGAATCATGTTTGTCTCATGATACCACTCATTCTTGACTATGACCACTCCATCTGAGTGTGTATGAAATAATCCCACAGACCACTGGCCTTTTTTCCTTCCCCTCTCCCTAACAGACACCCTGTGAGGTAGGTGGGGCTGAGAAGAACTTACTAGGAATATACTTCCCATGCGTACACAGGTCTGATTTGGATCAGGACCATGGTGCATAAGAAGAGGGGGCCTAAGCCTCCCCACATTCCATTTTTCCAACCTGAAAAAGACCCAAGGGATCAGTTCCCCTGGAGACAATGGCTGTTTTAGAGGGTAGACTCTATGGTATTATATCCCTTTGAGGGCCTTCCTCTCCCCAAACCCCATCCACCCCAGACTGCACTCCCAAAAATCTCCAGGAATTTCCCAACCAGACTTGGCAACCTTCACTTTGGCTCTGATCCCTATCAGGCTTGCACAAGCCTTGAATAAAGTTCCCGGATCTAGGGGAAAACAATGTAACGCAAATTAGGCCTGTGGACATGTTTTGGTGCACTTTAGCCTGTTTTACCCCTTAAATAGATCAGCAAATTAGAGTTTAAAGAGAATTCATGTAGTCTTATCCCAGAGTAACCATGCCTTCTAGTATTTCACAAATGAAAATAGTTAGGGTTGCCAGTCTTAGCTGGCACTTTGGTGAGAGAATCTGTGGGGTGTGGGAAAACTATTCAGCACTGTACCAATGTAAGATGTCACTTGCAACCTGTGATGTCACTTCCAGAAGCTATGTCATCATATCAGTGCAACACTCTAGAATTCACTCAAAATTCTATGGTAAAACCATAAAGTCTGAGGTGGATCCCAGCGCATCATGCCATTACAATGACATCACTTCCAGGGCAACACCAAATACCAACCCCCTTTTCCTGCTGCACTATTGAACAGCAGCAGGGAATAAAGGACATCCCCCCTAAAATGAGTATTTGTCCCATGCACTACAACTCATACACACTAAATGCACTGCTGAAATTTTTTCTCTGCCCATTGTATATTGCGTTCATTTTCCTCAGGAACAACCTGTCCTGCATTGGATCCTGAAGCAGGAAGCAGGGAATTTTATTGAAGTGACCACAATAATTTCCTAGGAAGGTTTAATAGTGTAAATGTCACAATGGAGCCGGTTTGTACTTATTAGAGAACAGTGCAACTCAGATATCTTCAGCAACATTTACTATCTGACTAGGTTGTGTGGAGAGGAATGCATGGAAGGGTAAAATGGAACATTTGGTGCCCATGTGTGTGCATTTATATAAATGTGCACTAGAAGAATCTCTCTTTCCACCTCCTCCCCACAAGTTATTTAATTCCTAGAGACTTGGAGGATGCTGAAATCTGAAGAATTCTAATATGCACATCTGCCATGAGAACATTTTTAAAGAGTATCTCCAACATCTGTTGAAGCAGATGCTGCTAACAGAAACAGGCCATGTGCTTAAGCCCTGGTCCATACACGCAAAGAAACAGCACAGGTGGTAATTAGGTGGCAGAATCCTGAGGCGACTGAATGGATTGTGTCAGTTCAGACTGCAGATGGGGGACCACAGCTTTAAATGACCTATTTGGATCGGAGAACTCTCTTCAAATGGGAAACTAGTACAGCAGACAGTAGGCAGGGTTAGATCCACTTTCTCTTAAAGAAAGACACTTTAAGAGAGCTTCTAAAGTGAACTGTTGTATGAAGAAGCATTAAAAAGGCATCCTTCCACTTGTATGAGTATAGTCCTGTCTTTCAGTTGAGGATTTGACTACACATCCTGTGGGAACAGCAGATGTAGCCTTCATTTAGGGTTTATTTTCTTTTTGCCTTTAAACAGAAAACGTTTTTCACTGTTATTGTAAATTGCCTTGAACCACAAGGAAAGGCAGGATATAAACGTTTTAACAAATAACTCAAATAAATAAGGAGCCAAATTTAGGGGTGCTGACTCCAGCTTGGGTAATTCTTGGGGACTTGGGGGTGATTCCTGTAAAGGGCAGATTTTAGGAGGAAGGTTAGTGATAGAATTAGCAGTGTCAGCTCGCTGCCAAAGAGGCCTACGGGGGGGGGGGATAAGCAGCTTGGAATGTGTTAGTTTCGTTTCTCTTGCTGTCTTAGTGATGCATCCTTATCTGTATGTTTTATGTGCCTGACCGTGGTTCCTAGCTGTAACATCATCTCTGGGAACGTGGGTCCGTTACTTTCTGGCGGGTCCCGCTTTTTACCTTGATTGGCTCCATGCCGCCCGGTGACCCTTTTTGAACCATGTGTACCTGTCCAGCCCACACTTTATGCTTTAGTCTTAACACAGAACCTGAAGTAGAGATGTCCTGCCAATACTGTATCAATAAACTTTCCTTCTGAAGAAGCAAGTTGTTGGTTCTGATTTCTGCAGGAGTCTGACAAGCAGACCTTTGCTTGCAAGAGCACTGGGGGGCAGAGACTGGGGGGAAACAGTGTAGTATAATGCCATGAGGTGCAAAACTGGAGGTGATATCACACTTTCAATGATGCTATAGGAACCTCCTCAGTTTCTGTGTAAAAACCTGTGGTGGACAACCTGGGAGCCCTACTCAGTGCGGATGTGATGCCATAGAGTCTACCCTCCAAACCTGCTTTCTTCTCCAAGGGTACTGATCTCGGTAGTCTGACGATCAGTTGTAATTCCAGGAGAACTCCAGGCCCCATTTTGAACTTGGTACCCTTAGCCAAACATCACTTTCAGTAACTGCACAATTCTAATTATTGCATAAAGGAAAATAAATTCCCTTTATTTCAGAGTGCCTTGGGGTTTGGGGCACCTTCTGTCTTCTAACAGCATATAAACCACTGAGCTGCTGCTGCTGCTGCTCTAATGGGTGAGGATTGCTAGATACAAATCCAAATGCCATGTGGATTTGGGAGCTTGCTCCGCTAAACATACAACAATGGCTGTACTGTAACTAGGTTAACTAGAACTTGGCAAGAGGCTGGCAAAGGGAGGGTATTCACTCCTCTCCTTTTCCAAGGTGATGCTGGCGTGATCGTTTATTTGTAGAGCTGCAGCACCCACTAGCCACATTCCCAAACCACGCTTTAAATAAATTAAATAAGCATGCTTTTTTTTCAAATAGAGCTAAAACCACTGCTCAAATACACTGGGCATTTTTGCACATCACTTTTAATTGTGAAATATGTTGTATAGTGTGTCATAGAAGATTCTTTACAAAGCAAATGTCAGCATCTTTTTAAAAGTCTTAGCCTTGCAGTGGGTTTTAAACTTCAGGACATTGTCTCATTAGCGTTGATGGGGCAAAGGCCACATATCATATTACTGAAGAAGATTATTGCATTAGGCTTAGGTAATGCCAGGCTGGCTTGGCACATTTTTTAACATCTCAGTCCAGAGTCCCAGTTCTTGTGGCACAAAAAGAGCATGAAACACACAGAGTCCTCAAGGAGCATAAAGCTGCACAGTCAAGCTTCAAACAACTCCTTTCAGCACCCAAAAATAAAGGATAGATATGGAGACAAATTGGATCCCTACCTGAGCTGGTGTCAAGAGTGTAAGGCACCAAAATTCACTTATATAGAATCATAGAGTTGAAAGGTACTTCCAGAGTCATCTAGTCCAACCCTTGGCACAATGCAGGGAATTCACAAATACCTTCCCCATGCCCATGTTCCATGCCCAGAAGATGCCTCTGTTCCATGCCCAAAACCCTCCAGGATCCCCAGCCAAACTGTCCTGGAGAAAAATTGCTTCCTGACCCCAAAGTGGTGATCAGCATTTCCCTGGGCATGTAAGAAAGGGCTATAAGAACTAAACATGGGTGCAACCCTTCCTACCCTCCTTCTCATGATCTGCCTAAGTTCACAGAATCAGCATTGCTGTCAGATGCTGTCTGATGATTTTTAGGAGAGAGCCAGTGCCTGTAGAAATTATCCCCAATGTTGTGCCAAGGGTGCCATGGTGCCCACAGATGTTTTGCATCACATGGGTCCCGGTCACATGAGTGAGATAATCCAGGGGGAAGTGAGACTTTTTGCTCCGTAGCAATTTGACCCGCATTTGTGCGATCACACAGTCCATGGAAGTTGTGGGGGCAGCCCATCAGTGTGTGATTAGACACAAACCGCAGGTGAATCAGGTTTTGGGGGGGGTTGCTGTGTGTTTCCAATGCGCTTAAATGGGGGATTGATGAATCGCATCTCCACACTGAGGGCTTCCTATGGCAGTATGTGATGATGCACATACTGGGGAGGGGGGGGGAATGGCACAGAGTCGGGATGATGCCATGAGAGCACGCTGGCACAGTCACACAGGGGGAAGTCTGTCTGTGGCCCATAGCAACCCGTTTGATAGTTGACTTTCCCTAGTGTCTTTTAACTCCGCTCTTGCGGCAGAGCAAAACGGGTTGCCGATGGGTGTGGGATGCTGGCCAGATGTTCATGTCTGATCACACCCGTTAAATCCACCCGGCATTTGTTCCTATTGCACAGCTAATTGTGAGTGTGATCGGAGCCTTAATGTGTCATGTTAACACTTATGCTTTGGGTCCGTTCTGTTTTTTAGAGTTCTGATTGTATCTACAACCCAAATTCTGTTTCATTGTCTACTGAATGGCCTATCTTGTTGATTGTATTGACTCACTCTGGAATCAGCCTTGAGTCCCAGTGAGAAAGGTGTACTATAAATAACGTTAATAAACTTTGCCCCCTATTCTCACACTCTTAGTGGCCCTGCTCCTTCTCTCTGTTTGCAGTAGAAGGGAATGAAGTTGAGGAAGGAGGGCAATTTGGACAAACCTGTATCAAGTATAAGTTAGCATGGTATCCTGCCTTGGAAAGGATACTCTGCACATGGAGGCTCAACTCAGGCATCATACTGAACTTTGGTTTGCCCTAATTAGACCAAACCACAGTTTGAGCTTCCAGTGTAGAACCATCAGAGGGTGATTTACAGCTGCTTGTCTGTTTTCATTTTCTGTCTTTTTAGCATTCAACTTCATAAATTCTTAAAATTCACTCCAGTATCCAAGGCGCTGCAATAGCTGGAGGTGGACCGATGGCCATTACTATAGGTCATGAATTGAGACAGTATGCTAAACAATAGCAGAGAGCATGGTTTAGAATGGAACATAAAATCAGAGGTAATGAACCAGGTAAAAAAAAAATCCTAACATCTCCAGTGCCTTTAACAGTCGATTGGTTTATAGAAGTAAGCTTGTTAGGGCATAGACAGGTAAACATTCCATTACTTACTAGGCTATGTGAAAATGGTCTAGACGTCTTAGTAGATCACAAGGAATTTAATCCAGACAAATGTTTCCTCAGCACAATAATTTATGCCTGCAGTGCATGATTTCCCCCCCCCATCTCCCAGCCCCTACTGTATCTGGAAATTACCCCAAAAATCTGGGAGGGGCCACCCCCAAGAACAGGATTGGGAGGCATTACAGGCTGCTGCAGGAGGAGGGAGGGAGGAAAATTGTGCTCTGCTGGCAGAAGTCCTTGTGTCCACAGGCATTGAAGACTGGATCCAGTGTAAGTTGAACATGAGCCAGCTGTATGAGGCATCTGCTTAAAAACCTAATGCAATCTTAGACTTCATTAACAGAAGCACAATGTCCAGATCACAGGAAGGACTAGTTCTGCTCTATTCTCTCTTGTTCTCTCTTGCTCCAGAAGACTAACTAGAACTAATGGGTGTGAATGACAAGGAAGTAGACTTTGGCTAAATATTAAGAAAATGTTAAGCAAAACTCCCTAACAGCAAGAGCTATTCAGTGATGGAACCGACAGTGATGAAACAGAGGTGGTGGATTTTTCTCCAATGTAAGGCTTTAAGGAGAGGCTGGATGGCCATCTGCAAGGGATGCTCTAGTTGCATATGCCTGCAGTGAGAAGGGGACCAGGTGGCCTCCAAGGTCCCTTCCAGCCCTCTGTTTCTAATGTCTGTAAATCTGCCTGAAGGTAAAGGCACAGGCCCTAGGATTAAAAGCAGCAACCCTAATTTAAGTACACATTGAGTGAATTCAGATGACCATTTACCTAAGTGTTTTATCACTGAGCACAGACAACAATGTGTACAAAATTAGGGTTGCCCAAAGGCCTGGAGAAAATTGTCCTGTCCTTTTAATAGAGGGTTAATGTGTGGAAATGGGCAGTTGAAACTCCTCATGGGATGGAGGTAAATAGCATCACCTGGTAAATAACATTCCATTAAGCCACTATTAAAGGGACAAGACATTTTTTTATCCAAACAGTTGGCAACTCTATATACAATTGGTAATCTGTAACATTCATGCACAATACCAGCTGAAAATGTTTTATTAAGCTTCAGTAATTACCTTCATAGCTTTCTCACACATTGAAGAATTGCTATTATTTAAGTTATTAGGGGGGGTGTCACTACAGGATACCTAAGTATGTTTTTTGACTGAATGTTTTGGAGAAATTTTGAATAATGTGGTTAAATTAAAATAAATAGTGTTGTTTTGTTGGAGGTGACAGTAAACTAGGGTTTTTTTCTTATAAAAACACGGTTTGTGATTTATTAGGATTCAGCAGGAAGTAAAATTACAGAAAGCTTTAGAAGTCTGATGGAATGAAGCAGAAGCAGGTAAACTTTTCATTCAAATTTCCCAATATTCTCTGACAGGAAAAAGAAATTTTGGTAAAGAGTGGCTTCTTCAGGTTGACCACATAAACAAAACAAAAATACCCAGTGGTGCCAAGACTATCACAGCTGCCATCAAGTGAACATTTATATTCCATTGCTAACAAACAAACTCAAGATGGACAGTTTTCTTCTAGATTTTTCTCTGCTGGAATTTTCACACAACCTGACACACATCTTATGCACAGAGAAGTCATTGCTGCCTGAAACAACATGTAATATATGCATCTCATTTGCCTAAAGTGCAAATATCATTTGAAAGTGCATGCTGTTATAATGAAAATTGTTCCAGGTTATATCCGTGTGAAAGTTTAATTCAGTAATAGGCCTTACCAGACAGGCACTGGGAGTTCCATGTCCAGAGTTCCCGGTGATTATTTCAAACTGAATTTTCAAGCAAATAGTAGCTCCCCGGTGACATTTTAGGTTGAGAAAATGGTGCAGGCGGGAGGCCTCACCATGTACTGTGGCCCAATCTGAATCAGGTCACCAAGTACCTGAAAATTAAGCTTAAAATATTGTGGGGAACTTTGAGCATGAAATTCCCAGAGCACATAGTCCTTTTCCCCAAAGGATCCTGGGAAATTGAGTTTGAAGGACTACTCACCCCAAACAGAAATTCTTAGTACCTTCACCAAACTACTGTTCCCAGGATTCTTTGGCAATGATAATTAAACTGTTATGAAACTGGACAAAAATCATATGATAATCTCTACTTAAAAAATCAGGTCATATTGTTTGTCTATAACAATTTGCTGCGGTTTATATTTGGCAAATTGGAAATAGTATATGTTTAGTGTGCTGCCACTTACAGGCATATGCTCCAGCAGGGCTACTGTTCATATGGACACTTGATTCATGTGTGGGATCTGTGTAGACTGCAGACAAAATAGGCATAGCTTAAGGATAGAGCCTAATGCCACAGTCCCACACTTTCTCTCTGTCTTCAGTCTCCTATGACTGAACATCTGTAAAGGGCTCTAGTGAGGATGGCAAACACACACATATGGGGGGGGAATGTAGTAGCAGACTTAATGTGCATTTCAGAGTACACATGTACCCTCACATTATGTGTTATAACTAAGGCTGCTACCTGAAGGACTTCAAAATAAACACATTGTAAGACTAATAATGGGCCATTTATTACATTATACTTTCCTTATAACATATTACCTATCCTTGTAGCATACAAAATTAAAGGTGCTTGTTGCAGTTTGGCAAATCTATTCCATGAGTATTTCTGAAATGAATATATAAGGAACAGTCCTTGAAATAAACAGTCCTTGAAATACAGAACAGGTGGCAAGCCTAGCTGTAAAATCAGAAAGAATGAACACATCAGCCTATACGCAACATTGTTCAAGTGCTATTTCCAGCATACCAACTGTGTGAACTTAACCAAGCACTATGCAAGGTAATCAAAGGCTGTGGTCAGATGGGAGGTTATAACGAGCTTTGTCGCTGTTTCTCTGCAGATTTAAAGTGCAGGTCCAGACAGCAACATCTGCCTCCTGTCCCCCAGCTGTTTACACCCTGTACTCACTTGTCTTAGAGCTGGAGTATTTAGCCACCAGAGAAAGTCGGATCTTAACAGATGTCATTGTTGTCACCCCATACTTCTGGATGTCTGATCATGTTATTGTGCTCTCCAGTCAGTTGGGAAGTGAGGCTTCTGGTTTCTGGCCACCATTTTTTTTTTCTATAAAGCAATGTGTGCTTAACCACATATTTGCCCCTGGCGATTGAGCAGTTCTGCACATGTGCTCAAAGACCTTTACAGATAATGAAGCTGCCTGACCCCCAGTGATTGCATAGCCAACGTCTGATTGGCTGACCATACAGTGAGTTTGGGGTGAGGGTGGGGTGTCTAGTGGATATCCTCCGGAACAAATAGTTTCAGAGAACACTGAGGCGCAACCAGACTGTGCCAAGCCTGCAGTCTGACCGCAACCTAAGTGACACCTTATCACATCTCAATGTCAATTTAAGATATTGGTTCTCCTCAAAGCCCTTAGTTAGTTATGGAAGCAGAACATTTAGTCCCTTCAGTGTGCTTGGAACTGTCTGACTGACACATTCATTGCGGAAACCTTCGTTCTTGAGAAAAAGCTGCCAACATTCTCCAGCTGTGCAACAATGGTAATATATCAAGCACTTATGTGGTGACCTTGCTTGATGCCAACAGGGAACACAACATGCAGCAGGAAAACCAGCTGCTATGCAGTACAACATGGCAACATACTATTAGTATCTATCCCAGTCTCACAATTCCCTGATTGTTCTTGTCATGCTCTTTGCATGCTTTCCGTTCCTGCAGATGTTTTTGGTAAGCTATCTGCAGTGACACCACAATATCTTTGGGGAGTAGATGGTAAATATGCCCTTTCACTTCATCATATAGATCTGTGTAGCACTAAATAGCACACCTGATCCCGTGCACCAGCAAAGAGCAAGAGAACAGCAACTTACTTTGAACCTGAGACAAGTCCAATCTTCTGTGCTACCAGCAGAGGATTTCAAGAACTCCAGGGTAGTTCTATGATGTCTATGCAATCTGTGGCATGTGCTGCATGCTTTGTCTATCACACCCTGTCCTTAAACCCTTCAGCTTATGCCAAATAAGAGAGTAAGTGTTGTGAGCACAGCATGAAGAAACAGCTCACTCTGACAGCTAGATCACTATACCTTTTCTTGATGCCATGGCCCCATAGTCATTGTGACCCATGCAAGCAACCATTAACTGTCACAAATCATCCTCGCCATCAACAACAATATAATTCCTAGTGTGGAACCTTTACCGTTATTCACAGTGTGGCAGGAATTCAGTGATTGTCTTGGACCGTATGCCCTCTTCCCACTTGCACACCACCTTGTCCATGGAGGCAGCAGACTTCCACTGCAGAACTCATAGAAGTGGAGGCAGATCTCTCCTGGTATCAGCATATGTGCCTAGCATTAGAGGAATGTTATGTTCTGCAGTAGAGAGCCCAGCATGAGAGGAAAGTGCTCTATAGTGGGGGATCTCCATTGCAATGGACAAAGGGAAGCTTGTCAAAAAGAGATACAGGATCCAAGCCATAGTTTGCTGAGATTACTTGTGGAGAGTACAATCTAGATAACATTAAGAAGGATGGACATTTTTTAAAACATTTCATTGATTACAAACAGGAACTTACAGCTAAACAAATGCATTCCTTCTCCATTAAAATCAACACAACTTGAATGTGCTTCATTTTGTCTGGCTCACCTCCTTTGGGTCTAAAAATATGCTGCTTAGAACAAGCAGGTCAATAGTCATTCTATAGCCCTTCACTCTCTGGTGTGCATTTGTATGCGACCATGAAAAAAAAGGATAAATATTAAAAGGACAATACAACACCAAAAGATCTTCATGCAGGACAAAACTACTATATACACAGCCACGGCCGACTCGCTCACTAGGAGAGCTAGGCACTTGCCTAGAGCGTGCCAGCCACAGGGGTGCCAAACTGCAACACCACCACCACCCCCTGCCGCCTATGAAGAGCACCCCAGCAGGGCACAGGAGGCAGCAGCAGAGCTTACCCACCTTCCTCCTCCCTGGAGGGGAAGAGGAGGCAGGGGCTGTGACTGCCAGCAAAGAACACCCTGGTGGAAGGCTCAGGGGCACAGCTGCTGCTTCCGTTTGGTGGCAGGGGTGTCCGGAGTGGAGCTGCTGGGGCACTGCCGCACGCTCGCCCACGCCACCCACTTGGTTTCTGCGACTGTGAGGGAGACAGGCGGCAACCAAGAGACGCGCGCAGAGCTCCGCCTCGCTGGCTGGCTGCACCTGGGTTCGGCTGGCCTCTCCCTGCCGGTGGGGGGGCTGGTGGGTGCAAAGCATCTGGGGCTGCGCCTGAGATCCCGCCACCACCGGAGCCAGGCTGGAGCAGGGGAAGGAAGGAAGGAAGGCAGGCCTTGTGCCCAGCCAAGGGGGTATCCCGGAGACATCCAGCTGGCTGTCGGGGGTGGCGGGGTGGCAGAGGAAGCTGGACTTGGAGAGCCTCCCCGGTCTGATTCTGTTCCCCTTGATCATGGGGGGACGGGGACGAATGCTGGCTGGGGTGGGTGGGAAGGGAACCCTAACCCTCCCTCCCCCTCCCCTCCCCACGCTTGGCGTCTGCCGCGAGTCCTGACCCGACCAGCCCAGTGTGCTGATTGCTGATGATGATGGGAAGAAGGACGGGAAGGAGGCAGGAAGGGCCTCCTGTGTTGGCGATCATGTCTGTCTCCCACTGGCCGGAGTGCCTCTGCAGAGACTGTGCACACCTGGAAATCCTGAGCCCACCGACGCCCCCGAGGAGGCCACCATCCTCCAGAGCCCCTCCTCCTCTCTCCACGTGCTCTTTGGCCCCCCTTCCCCTCTTGTGGGCGCTTTGGTCACCCGGGCCGCTGCTGCCCTGCTTGTTCGCTGCCTGCTGAGGGGCTCACCTTGCTACCCCCCCCGCCCGTTAGGAGGAGGCAGCTCCAATACGCCCTCTAAGCTGTGGAGTCTTTTGAGCAAAAAATCTACTTTGTGAGGTACTAGTATTAAAGTTGGGAGTGAGTGATTTGTGGCCGGAGTGGGCTGGCGTGAGGGGATGGAGCCTGGGCAACTTCCTTCTCTCCAGGCCCCACCTGGAGGTTGGCAAGCCCATAATGGGGGCACGCGCATGGGGGGCGCGCCAGAAGGTAGCCCCGCCTAGGGTGCAAAAAAAACCTCGGGCCGGCCCTGTACACAGTAGCATGCGAAGGAATAGAGTATGATTCCCAGTTGTTGTTTTTTTAAAATAAACAGTTCTCAACTAACTGTTCTAAGCCCTGAACTCTTTCAGGGATATGTTAATTAACTGCAAAGGTTCTGCTGAACGAGGGGTGTATTGGACCATAGGGAACTATGACATTTCCAAGTAAAGTTCTCTGGGTGAATTTACTTGGGCTGAGTTCAGACTGGCAGTTTGCCTCGAGATAGGCACATTTCGGCAATGTTTCACAACCAGATTAAAGGGGCCATTCACACAGGCACATCTGTCCGGCGTTCCCCAGCTGTACTCAACCTGTCTTGTAACGCTTCCCTCCCGAGTTTAAAAGATACCTGATAAAAGTGGTATCAAACTCTGGAAAGCATGTCTATCCTGCATATATCCCATACCAACAAAGTATGAATGCTAAAATCCGCAATTTTGATTGTGTGTTCATGCGTATAAGCGTTCATGCACATAAGCGCATATCTCCAGATTAGCAAAAAAGAAAGCTGCACCTTATAGCCGCACCTTCAGGCCAACACTGTGAACTCTCCCTCATGCCTCCTCCCCAGTATGCTCTGGCATCAGTCTGCACAGTGTGACCAGGAAAACCTGGAGCAGTTTGTTCTGGGACTTTTTTGCCACGACTCGCCCCCACTTCAAACTGCCAGTCTGAACGCAGCCTTGGAGTGGATGTTGGGTTTTTGCCTTAGAAAACAGGCTATGTGGAAAGGCAAAAGGATTGTTGTGATTTTTTCCCTTTGCCTTTCCAGCCAGAACATCCAAATGCTTAGAACAAACACTCAAGATATTTCCTTTTTTAAAACAAACTTGGTGGGGGGGGGGGCTTTGTAAAAGACCTCTACCTAAGACCCTGCAGAGCTACTGCCAGTTGGAGTAGACACCTTGATGGACTAAAGGTCTGACTCAGTATAAGACAGCTTCATGTATTCATGTAAAATGTGCCCATTTGCCCTTACCCTGGAAATTTCTTAAGCCTGATGAAGGCCCTTCCACTTATCCCATGACTACTTAGTTCTCTTAAGCACCTTTACTGTATCTTTAATGGATGATCTTGTCCATTCAAATGCAACTTAGAAGGTTTGGGAGAGAGCCGACAGGAGATGAAATGTCTCTGGTTCAGGATGGCTCATCTCTAAGAGATGAAGGGTAATTGTTACTGTTCTAGAGGGAAATGGCTTACTGACTGCTTGACAAGGTCTATAGTCCACAAGAGGAAGGCTGCAGACCTAACATGTCTGGGAAATTATAGATATTTATGCACAAATGCCGGAAGTGTCCAAGGTAAAATGGGGGAGCTGGAACACTTAGTCTCAGAGGAGAACGTAGACATTGTGGGCATTTCAGAACCTTGGTGGGATCAGGATAATTAGTGGGATATAGTGATTCCTGGATATAAACTATATCAGAAGAATAGGGAGGGAAGTGTTGGAGGCGGAGTGGCTCTGTATGTCAGAGAGGGTATACAGCCCAGTAAGACTGAGAATGCAAGAGAAATAGATTAACTTACCAAAACTCTATGGGTGGCCAAAAGGATGCTTAACTCTAGGAGTCTGTTATTGCCCATCAGATCAAAGTTTAGAAGATGATTGAAAAACAGCAAAAGAATTAAGGAAAGTAGCTAGACAAAATAATTGTGTTGTAATAGGTGATATTAACTACCCACACATTATTTGGGTCGATATGTGTTCGAGTCAGGAGAAAGAGGTTGGTTTTCTAGATTTTCTCAATGACTGTGCCATGGAGCAGATGGTCACTGAACCTAACGGGGGAGGTGATGCTAGACTTAGTCCTAAGTAATGCCCAAGACCTGGTGAGAGATGTAAATGTGATAGCACCATTTGGAGACAGTGGCCATAATGCTATTAAGTTTCACATTTATGAAAATAGGGAGTTGCCCAAAAAGACCAACACAATCGCATTTAACTTCAGAAGGGGTAACTTATCTCAAATGAGGGGCTAGTGGAGAAGAAAGTGAATGGAAAGGTGAGGAGTGTCAAATCTCTTCAGGAAGCTTGGAGGCTATTTAAAACTACAGTTCTAGAAGCTCAGATAAAATGTATACCACAGGTTAGGAAAGGTACAAATAGGTATTTTAAAAAGGCCTGCATGGATCTCCTGACAAAAATATGCAATCTATCACTTAAACCAGAGGAGATCCAGGAAATTACAGGCTGGCCAGTCTAATATCAATACCGGATTAGCTGGTGGAATCTGTTATTAAAGATAGTATTAGTAAGCACATTGATGAACAAAAGCTATTGAGAAAGACTCAGCATGGATTCTGAAAGGGAAGATCTCATTTCACTAACCTTTTAGAGTTCTTTGAGAGGTGAACATGCATGTGGACAAGGGTGACCCAATAGATGTTGTTTACCCAGACATCCAGAAAGCTTTTGATAAAGTTCCTCATCAAAGGCTCGTAAGTTCCTCATCAAAGGGCTGGGGCCTTTTCGGTGGCAGCCCCTACCTGGTGAAATGAGCTCCCAGAGGAGATCAGGGCCCTGCGGGACCTTCCTCAGTTCCGCAGGGCCTGTAAGATGGAGCTCTTCTGCCAGGCATTTAATTAGGGGTTGCCACCGCTGTAGCGCCCGGCCCGTAATTTTACCATTGAGCAGCTGCCATGAGAGCCGACGAGTAGAAGTACATCTAGCTCTTACCACCGAGCAGTTGTCATATGAGTCGATGAGCAGAAGAACATCTAGTACTTGTTGGAAATCCTTGATAGCATTTTATCTCACTCAACTTTTAATCGCTGCCAGCACTTTGTATTGTATTATTTTAACTGTTCTGCTTTTAATTATGTATCTTTATTCTGTATGTATGCTATATGGAAGCTGCCCTGAGCCTGCTTTGCAGGGAGGGCGGTGTATAAATTTGACAATAAATAAATAAATAAGTCCTCTTGTGGATTAAACAATGGTTAATTAACAGGAAACAGAGAGTGAGTATAAATGGGCAGTGGATCAGGGTGGTGAAAACCAGGGCAGACTGTGAGGTGTTCCAGAGGGATCTGTCAGGGCTGGACAAGTGGGTGTCAGTGTAGCAAATGAGGTTCAACATGGGCAAGTGCAAAGTAATGCACACTGGAGCCAAAAATCCCAACTATAAATACACATTAATAGGATCCAAACTTGTGGTAACTGACCAGAAGAAAGGTCTTGGAATCATGGTAAATAACTCACTGAAAATGTTGACTCAGTGTGCAACTGTAATTAAAAAAAAGGCAAATGCTACACTGGGGATTATTAGGAAGGGGACTGAAAACAAGCAGTATCATAATGCCCCTGTATAAATCGATGGTGCAGCCTCATTTGGAATACTGTGTACAGTTCTAGCCACCACACCTCAAAAAAGATATTATAGGATTGGAAAAGGTGCAAAAAGGGCAACTAAAATGATTAAAGGGATGGAACACTTTCTCTATGTAGAAAGTTTAAAGAGGTTAGGGCTCTTTTAACTTAGAGAAGTGACAATTGAGGGGTGACATGACAGGGATTTACAAAATTATGCATAGGATAGAGAAGGTAGAGAAAGAGGTGCGTTTCTCCCTTTCTCACAATACAAGAAATCGTGGGCACTCAATTAAATTGATGAGCAGTAGGTTCAGAACAGATAAAAGGAAGTGCTTCTTCACCAAAGAGTAATTAACACATGGAATTCACTGCTGCAGTAAGTGGGGGCAGCTACAAGTATAGACAGCTTCAAGAGGGGATTGCATAAACATATGGAACAGAGGTCCATCAGTGGCTATTAGGTATATATTAGGTATAGATAGAACACTATATCTGGGGCAGTGATGCTCTATATCCTTGGTGCTTGGGGCTTCTGGAGTTCTGGCCCCACTGGTGGAGCTCCTGGTGACACCTGGCTTTTGGCCAGTGTGTGACACAGAGTGTTGGACTGGATGGGCCATTGGCCTGATCCAACACAGCTTTTCTTATGATCTAATGCTTTAACAGCAGAGTCTTAAAAAACTGACTGTACATTCTTTACACAGGATCCACCTGTTCACTATGCGATTACTCAGTGCCAAAGATAATGACTGAGGGTCATGGTTAGAATGTAAAACATTACTAATGAAAGCAAGTGAGGAAAAGCCCATGGATCTCCCTCTGGACTCTGTTTTGGCCAAGTGTACAAAAAACTAAAAAAGGTTATGTGGCTATGGAAGCCAACATCAAACATTGTTCTCTCTAAGGATAGCCTTTCCTAGGCATCAGAGAAGAGAGAATTGGCCAGAAATGTGTCACCACCAACCAGAAACCTACTGGAACCTGACCATCTTTCCCTGCTTTAGAGATTTATGGGTCAGATCCACCAGCCATTTGATAGCCATCTAGAACAGGGGTCACCAAAGTGGTGCCCATGGACGCCATGGAACCTGATGACGCCTTTCCTGGCTCCCACCAAGTGTTTTTTAGAAAGTGGGGAGGGCCAGTTGGGGCTTTCGCCCAGCAGGACTTCTGACTGACCATTGGAGTTTTGACTGGCTGTACACATTTTTTAAAATGTTGCTTTAGCAGAGGCTGCCACCACAGCACAAGGATCTTCACTGTGTGGCTGAAGATAAGCTATGGCACCCACTTTGTAGCTAGCTCTTTCTGCTGCAGCAGCCATTTTGTGGCAACCATTTTGTTGCTGCATCCACTACCCTGTCAGAATTCCAAAAGTGTCCACAGGCTAAAAAAGTTGGGGACCCTGATCTAGAAGAATCACTCGGGGCTTTAATATTCTTTCTTTTTGATCATTGCTTAATCCCCACCCTGACCTTGCCTTGTGTATGTAATCTATGGACAGGGAAGCAGCAGGGAAGTAAAAGGGGTGTGAAGGAGCTTTTAAACTAAACAAACAAAGAAATGGAGGACATACAAACTAAGCAGATGATGCTGTTATTAATGTCATAAGAAAAAGTGGTACCCTATTTACCTGAAAAGAGAACTGTTCCCCCCCCCCATCAGTACCACCAAGAAAAAGAGGGGGCTGTCTTAAATTTACATACAAGTTTTATTTTTGTACAACAACATATTTTGTGTGTAACCTTTTTAGGGGGGTTGTCTTACATTCAGTTATCTTTCTTTCAAAGGCTAAAGCCTTTGATTGTGTGGATCACAATAAATTATGGCAGGTTCTTAAAGAGATGGGAGTACCAGACCACCTCACCTGTCTCCTGAGAAACCTGTATAAGGGTCAAGAAGCAACAGTTAGAACCGGATATGGAACAACTGATTGGTTTAGCATAGGAAAAGGAGTACGACAAGGATGTATATTGTCACCTTGCTTATTTAATTTATATGCCGAGTACATCATGCGAAATGCTGGCCTGGATGAATCACAAGCTGGAGTTAAGATTGCTGGGGAAAAGATCAATAACCTCAGATATGCAGACGATACCACTCTGATGGCAGAAAGTGAAGAGGACCTCAAGAGCCTCTTGTTCAGGGTGAAAGAGGAGAGTGCAAAAGTGGGCTTGAAGCTCAACATCAAAAAAACTAAGATCATGGCATCTGGCCCCATCACTCCTTGGCAAATAGACGGAGAAGTCGTAGAAGTAGTGACAGACTTCATGTTCCTAGGATCCCAGATCACTGCAGATGGTGACTGCAGCCATGAAATTAAAAGACGCCTGCTCCTTGGGAGGAAAGCGATGGCAAACCTAAACAGCATGATAAAAAGCAGAGACATCACCTTGCCAACAAAAGTCCGCATGGTCAAAGCAATGGTATTCCCCGTAGTAATGTATGGCTGCGAGAGTTGGACTATAAGGAAGGCTGAGCGCCGAAGAATAGATTCTTTTGAACTCTGGTGCTGGAGAAGACTCGTGAGAGTCCCTTGGACTGCAAGGAGATCAAATCAGTCAATCCTAAAAGAAATCAACCCTGACTGTTCCCTGGAAGGCCAGATCCTGAAGCTGAAGCTCAAATACTTTGGCCACCAAATGAGAAGGGAGCACTCACTGGAGAAGACCCTGATGCTGGGAAAGATTGAAGGTCAAAGAAGAAGGGGACGGCAAAGGATGAGATGGTTAGACAGTGTCATCGATGCAACAAACATGAAATTGAGCAAACTTCAGCGGACAGCGGAAGACAGGAGGGCCTGGCGTAATCTGGTCCATGGGGTCGCGAAGAGTCGGACTCGACTGTGCGACTGAACAACAACAACAAAAGTCCTGTATGATGACTTCTCAAAGATATCTGATGAAGTGTGCATGCATACGGAAGTTTATACCCAGGCTTAAACTTTATTGTCCCTAATTTGGACTCAAAAGTTTGTTGTCAAAAGTTTGACGCGCTTATATATTTGCAGGCCTAGGCAGGCAGCATTTACAGGAGCCCTTGCCAAACACAACAGGAAGGCTATATTTGGGTTGCTGGGTCATAAGGTACACAGGCAAAGTGTACGAATTGTCGAGCTGAAGATCCTGCGATTGATGAGCTTACAACCAGGTTCAATGAACGAGTCCTTATGTGCAGGACCATGCCATATGCAAGGCTCCCCACATGCATTGCACCAAAAGAGAGAGATCTGGCACAGTCAGGTGTGAGATGGCATTAGGAATCTCAAGTCCCACTTCATCCTTGGAACTAAGGAGATTTTTTTTAAGCAATTCAAGGAAAGCTACAAATATACAGACATATTTCAGAAAAGCTATGAAGCCCATGTAAACATTTCATTTATGTGTTTATAAACTGTCGGTTTATAAACCGTCGGAGTAACGTTATCAAATGAGGGGCTGTTGGATAAATGTTCAGCAATATTCTCAGGGGATGCCGATATATGAAGCCTCTATTTCAAAAGCTGCTCCAGGTCCATGCTTAGTACATAGCCAGCTCTGCAGGTTTCCAAGCCAAATGGTATTTCAATTGGCTCTCTGTGTAGTTAGAGATGTCAAGAAATTCAGTGCCAGAAGGGGAAGGCTATTGTGAAAATCTGTTCCCATGTTTTTTGTCTTTTTTAAAGCCACACCACAGGCACAAATGATCATCTTGTTACCCTCCACTTCAAGTCATTTGCATCAGAACATTTTGGGAGTGGGCGGGGGCCGTGCATGCAACGTTAACCTTATGATGCGTTTTCTTTGTTACTACAGTTCCATCCGTGTGACCCCGGTTAGTGGATTCAGCTTGCGCATTGTATTCACGCTGTGTTACTTCCAAAGGTACAATAGTGGTTTTGGAATTCCTTCGACTACATTCTGAGCCAGACAGAGAGCAGTTCAGAAGTAGATCTTCATTCTGCTATTCAACAGAGGGCTGGAGGGAGAGAAGGGAGAGGGAGGGAGAGGCCAAGCCAAGCCATGCAACTTTCCAATCAGTGTAGGCACGGCATCATGATGATGTCTCCGGAGATCAGACGTTCCATCTCTGCATGAGCTTCAACATTTATGTTGATTCAGAAGGTTAAGGGAGCAGGAAGGGGGGCCAGGGAAATAACCAGTCCTGTACCCTCTGGCTGTTTTTCCCCCATAGGTCAAAATGCATGGTTATTGGTAATGACAGGGCAGATTCCCCGCTGGGAGGGGAATCAGCTAATGGTAACAGACTTTCAGCAGTCATTTTGATGGATCAAGTTCTGAATATGAACTTAACATACCAAATGCATATGTCTGAAATGTCCATTGATGACATGAAGTGAGCATTGGACATAGACAATCTGCAGGCTTTGGGCAAGATCAGCCACTGTTCAAAGTTATGCTCAGAACATCAAAACACCAATCAGTATGTCCTACAGCTCTGAATGGACAGTCATTGTGTCTATGCAAATCATTTAAAAATTATATCCCACCAAACATTAAATTAAGCTGTCAGTCCTCTGGTTTCCATCACAGCCCAAGGCAAGTTACTGAAACCTGATGTAAAGTCTACTTTGAGAAAATGCTAATCATGCCCAGTCAAAGTTGTCATTTGGAAAGTTTTACCTTCTTGAGCTTTTCAGAGTTCCGTTTCAACATTTATCTTATTTTCATGCCAGTCTCCAATTTACAAAATCAGTCATTTTGAATGTCATGCCATTTAAATGAATTGGATCCCATTTCACAACCCAAAATGATCAAAATTATGACCTAAGACAGGAACAAATAATTACAATTTCTATTTAGCAGAGCATCATTTTTGAATGGGGGGGCAGAAAGGACTGCTCAATGAATTGAAGGGATGGCTGCATTGGCAAGCAGTTCAGTGGGCTATGGATCAAGCCCTGGAAAAGCAACATGTATGCAAAGGACCAGATGTGAAGGAGGAGATGGCTTTCATTTTGTACTTCATACTGCAAGAGACTGTGAGTACATTGCAGAAAGGCAGCATGAATTTCAGAAGCCCTTTGTAGCTGGTCACCAAAAGGACAGCAACAAGAAGACTATTACGTATAACTGAGAGTTAAAATTCAAAATTGGTAGAAAGGGAGCCCTGAGAAAAATCCAGGAACCCATTATGGTGACCCTATAGGGTTTTCAAGACAAGAGACACTCAGAAGTGGTTTGCCATTCTTGGTATTCCTCAGTCTCCCATCCAAATACTGACCAGGGCTGACCCTGCTAAGCTTCTGACATTGGGTTACCCTGGGCTCTGCAAGCCAGAGCTCCAGGGACTTAGAAGGGTATAACTCTGGCTAGGATTGCCCTGGCAACCTCAGGTCAGAAGATGGTAAAGGAAGTGCCTGATGCCGATGGTCCCTCATTTCAGCTCAGCACCATGAAGACAGAATAACCATGTAGTACTGGGAGATGAGTAAGATGAAGCTACAGCACCCTCAGCTGTAAATACAAATACCTGGGGTGAATATGAAAAGCAGTCAACTATCTAGCTAGCCACCACAGAGAGGTAGATCCTTTGTCCTCTGGTGGCATTAAAGGTAAAGGTTTCCCTTGCTCGAAAGCCAGTCAAATCTGACTCTAGAGGGTGGTCCTCATTTCTATTCCCAAGTCAAAGAGCCAGTGCTGTCCAAAGACTTCTCCATGGCCATGTGGCTGGCATGACTAAATGCCAAAGCACACAGAACACTGTTACCTTCCAACCAAAGTGTTACCTATTTATCTACTTGCAATTTCTTGCTTTCAAACTGCTGGGTTGGCAGGAGCTGAGGGAAGGGCAGGGAGTGCCATTGCAAATGGCTGCCTGAAGCTGGAGCTCCTGAGCAAACCCTCCGCTGATAGCACGGTACAGCCTTCAAATTAATTTTTTCATCCCTCCAGGCATGGGAAGAGCCACCGGGAAAAAGAGAGGGTCAGAAGGGGTCCAAACGCAGTCGGTTACTACTTTCTTTCCGCCCCACCGCCGTTCTCCCACCCCGAAGTCAATCCGTTCCCCAGAAGCTAAAATGGAGGACAGGCCTGAAGACAGGCAAGCAGAAGGCATTGCAGTTTCCCGCCACAAATTCTTTGAAACCTTGAAAAACCTAGAAAAATATGGCCTCTATCACTGCTGAATTAATTAAACCCATTGCAGACCAAATCTCCGACTTTAAAGATTCTCTGGACAAAATAGCCCAAACTGCTGATTCAGCCCTAGAAACAAGCCTCGCTGTCCAGGATGACACGCACTATTTACTTAAGAGAGAGGAATGGGCCACAGAAAAAATTCTCATGTTAGACAACCAGCTTTGTGTCTATAACCTGAAATTCCATGGATTCCCTGAGAAGTCGGAAGAAAACACAGAATTTCCTATTTGTATTGCTTCATGGCTGGCAACTATTATGCAATTGGATTCAGGAGTGGCCCCTGTTTTGGACTTTGCATACAGAGCCAGGCCACTCAAACAACAACAGCAATGTACTCTGCCACACGACATAGTGGTGAGGTTTGCCAATCTACGTTCTAAAAATGCTATTATGACACAAGCCCACCTAAAGGGCTTCTTGCAGTATAAAGAGTCTAAAATACAGGTCTTGCAAGATCTTTCACCAGAGACTTTGCGCCCATCACTTCTCCTTTGGCAAGGCCAACATAAATGGCAAGGCCAACATTAAGTATAAAAGTGTGCATTCAGACGCGCCATTTGAGTCGCTTTTGGCACGCCTCAGAAACGGCTTTTATGTGCGCGTTCACATGCCCAACATCTGCGCACCGTCCCCAACCGTCGCTTTCCGGAGCAAACCCCCTTTAAACCGGGGTATTTTGACACCACTTACCAAGTGTTGTTTTCCAGATTCTCTGTTTCAAGCCACACTTTCCTGATGTCTGATCGCTCATGGAGCCACTTCTGGGTGCTTCAACCCCCCTCCCCTATGGGAAGCTGCCTCAGGCGTCTGCTTTTAGTCCGCCATTTTTTTTAATGCCTTGGAGGTGTGCGCTTGAGCGGAGCTCCGCGCCTAAGTTAAGTAAAGAAAAGCTTAAATGGTGCCTAGTTTAGGCATTTAGACAAGTCTGGGATCTCGGGGAGGCCAGTTTCGGGGTGAAAATTTAAAGAGAAGTCTTCATTTAAAGTTTAAAGGGGCGTGTTGAAATCGCTGTTCTGCGCACGCACCAAACTTTTAGTCCTGGAGAGGGCTGCCTGTGCACATGCTCAAATGAGAGGAAAAAAAACACCTGCATGAGGACGGTGGGGAGCCTGGAACAAAGAGGTTAGTGTGATTGTGATTCTCCAGGTTAAAAAAAAACAACGCATCGGACCGGAGCAATTTAAACCGCTCCAGCATGCTGTCTGAATACACCCAATGGGTGTCTTACTGCAAACTGCTTGTGACATACCAAGGTCATATGCTCTATGCATCTAATTTAGACTCTGGCCTGATACTTCTGAAAGCTCTTCAAATTGAACCATTGGAGCCACTCTACCAAGATGAAGAAAAGCAGGACCAGTTGCATAACAACTTCAGCTGGCAGAAACCAAGAATGCACAGAAACAGATGATCTGTACAAGGACGTGATATACAGGACAGAAATCTTTATGAATAATTCCTCTTAGATTGTTGGAGGCTTTTTCCAAATATTGTTTAATGGTTGGTTGTACCTTTGATCAGCTTATATTCTGCAAATTAAGGGGAAAGGGAGGGGAGTGTTACATTGTTCTAGCCCAGTTGGTATTTGATTTAAATTTAAATTCAAAATCTAATAATAGTTTTCATGTAATGTTTTTTCACACAGTAAAGCAAAGCAACTCCCTAAGAGGAAGGAAACATAGAATTCTGAAGTTAATCCTGCAATGGTTAATGTTTATTTTGTTTTATATGGTTAACCTTTTTTAATTTTAAACAGTACCAAAGACTCTGATCTAAGAAAACGTAGACACGATATCTCACTTAACTCTCAATAATAATTCCTATGATGTGGGTAGACAGTTCATTTACAGGTCTTATCATAATGCTTCTCTTTACACAGTACTGAAAAGGTCAATTTTATGGGAATGGAGTCAGTATCTTACTGCAGTAATGAGGCTGTTTCTTGCCATTTATACTTTATTTAATTTAAACATAGGGGTAAGCTCCACGGTAGAATACTTCCAAGTACCTGTAGGTCAACGGATTATAGAAAGCTCATTGGAACTAGTGTTCATCTCTATGATTTTCTTGCTACTAAAAATGTTGATATGGATTCATTGACAGCAAAATTTGTTTCTCTTTATTGAAGGAGTCTTAATAATTTTATCAAGAAAAAGTGCATTGCAAGTGCCCTATCACAGCAAAAACCTGAGGTGATATTCCTTCAGGAGGCTCATTTGAATAAAAACCAACGTTCAGTGTTTAACATTTCAAAATTTCCTCAACAATATTTAGCAGCAGGCACCTCTAGGTCTAGAGGAGTTGCCATTTTATTTAGCAGGCAGACCAGATTCCAATTAGAAAAACTATGTAAGGACCCAAGGGGACGTTATATTTTTGTAAATGAAACTTTAACGGTGATAAGTTAACTCTGGTATCATTATATGCCCCAAATGTAGGCCAGATAAAATTTTTGAAATAGACTTTGACCCAATTAAATGACGAGCCCTATATTATTGGTGGAGACTTTAATTATATAGCCAATGATTTTCTGGACCATTCTCTCTTGAGAACTGGAACCCTGCCTCCTAACAAAACAGTTGGTGATTTTGATAACCAGCTGACATCAATCCTCTCTAAATTTCACCTCAGTGATCTTTGGAGATTGAGACACAGATGTGAAAAAGATTACACTTATTATTCAGCACAACACAATGCACATACTTGCATACTCGTATTGATTTTATTTTGGTTTCAACACATATTTGCAATCTTTTTCCTTTAGCTGACATTGGAGTCCATTTGTGGTCGGACCATTCATCTGTGATTTGTTACATGCAAAGACAGGAAATAAACACACTGAGTCATGTATGGAAACTGAACAGTTCACTTTTATTTACACCTTTAACTTCGGAGGCTATTGAAAGAGACATTAAAGAATACTTTGATCTTAATGCATCCTGTGGCATCTCCCAAAATATGGTTTGGGATGCCTTTAAAACTATCCTCAGAGGGAAATCATAGCCAAAGCCGTCTCCTACAAAAAAGAACAAAAAATAAATAAAATTAGGAATTCTTGACAATACAGCTAAGTTAGAGGCTGACTTCAAAAACATTGCAAGAAACAAACATATAAAAAGTTGGAGTTAGAAAGAAAAAAATAGAAGCCATGGAAACTACTAAAATTCAGAAACAACTTTTATACGTCAAACAAAAATATTGGCTTGTAGGACCTAAAGCTCTCAGATTGCTTGCATAGAAAGTGCAGCAAAAAAGAGCTGAAAATCCTAAAATATACCACCAAAGCTATTAAAGAAGCCTTTTTTAATTATTATAAAACACTATACGCAACATCAAGCCCAGCAACTACACAGATTAAGGATTTTTTTTTACAACACCCCTTTCAAAAAGTCCTATCACAACACCACAAAGATTGGCTTGAAGAACCAATAACGGCTCTTGAAATCCAATCTACCATTAAATCACTTAAAAACAACAAATCACCAGGCATAGACAGCTTTATGCTGGAATTCTATAAGAAATACAGTCACTTTGTCTCTACTCATCTAGCTAAGACTTGCAGTAATATTTTACAAACTGGCATAATGTCCCCTACATGGAGTCTTGCCAAAATCATAGTGATCCCTAAAAAAGACAGAGACCCTACCTGCCGTAGTTCTTACCATCCCATTACTTTGTTAAACATGGATTACAAAATATTTACAGCAACTCTAGCTTCTAGGCTTAATAAATTGATTGGAACGTATATTGCACTTGACCAAACATGATATATCAGATAACACTAGGAAGATTATAGACCTCATTCAATTCTGTAAAAACACCCACATCAACTCGTCATTTATTTTGTCTGTTGACTTTGAAAAGGCATTTGATATGGTGGAACCACACTACCTAGAATGTTTATTATGTTATATCAACTTCAGTCCAAACTTTAGGACTGCTATCCAAGCAATGTATCCATCACCTAAGGCTTATATTCAAATAAATAACTGAGACACAGAAGTTTTCCAGCTGGCCAGAGGCACCCTTGTCGCCCCTGTTGTTTGCCCTGGCTATAGAGCCTTTTGCACATGCGGTAAGAGAAAAACCCCAAATCCACAGCATTAAAATCAGCTCTAAACAAATGAAACTCAGTCTTTTTGCCGATGACTTGGCCCTAAGCTTATCTCACTCAGAACACACACTACCGAACCTTCAGGAACTCCTTGCAACCTTTGGCCTTATTTCTGGCCTTAAAGCCAACTCTTCAAAAACACAGTTATACCCAATTCATTTACCTCAATCTCAAAAAGATTATATCTCCAAACACCATACCTTCAGCTGGGTAACGAAAGTTTGGCAATACCTAGGGATTAAGATCCCTCTAAACATAAAAGATCTTCTGAAGGTTAATTTCTCCCCTCTAAAAGATTTTGCCAAGGACTCGCACTTGAATCAAGCCTCATCTATCTCCTCATGGATGGAAAAAATCCAAAAAATCAAATCTTTTATTTTTCTGAAATTTTTATATCTATTCTGCACAATTCCCCTGGAAATCCCTATAGAATATTTTAAATCCTGGAAAAAAGCATTTTCAAACTTTATTTGGAACTCTGCTAGACCTAGAATTAGTCTAAATACGCTAAAGAAACCTGCAAACAAAGGTGGTTTAGCTCTCACTGACCTAACACTCTGCCATGAGACTGTGACATTATTAGAGCTTTTGAAGTTCTACAATGGTAATTACATTAATGATTGGAAAATTACTGAACAATTTTATATAATACATTATACTCCAGAATCTATCTTCTGGGAAAAACCTAATAAAAGACCAGTTACAATAAACCAGAATTTCTTCTTAAGTAATAGTCTTAAAATTTGGGACAAACGAAAGCAGCTTGTAGTCCCGTTTCCATCTCCTGTGCCAAGCTTTATAGATCAGTCATGGTTTTTACCAGCTCAAACCCCAGATTCCTTTAAAATCTGGAGAGTTAAAAAGTTTACCCGATTAGCAGACATTTTACAGGGACCAGTAATAGTGAAGAAAACCCTTTTTAGAACAAAAACATTCATGCTACTTACCTTGGTATGAATACGCACAGCTGTCTTCTTTGCACTGTTCGCAGGATTTCCGGGAGGGTCTTCAGCATCCTCTCACTACCTTTGAACAAAACATGAAAGTCAATCATCAATATCTTAAAAATAAAATAGTGTTTATTTATAAAATACTATTAGAATCATACTCTACCAAACTCCTCAGCTACCAAAACAGTTGGCAGACTGATTGTGCAGACCCCATATCAGGGAGGGACTGGGAGAAGATACGGTCATTACCGACCCTTTCCTCTATCAATATACGACTTCAGAGTTACAAAATCTTAATGCGTTGGTACATCACACCCAACAGACTACACCACATTACACCATCATACTTGTCACTTTGCTGGAGGAAGTGTGGGGCTCAAGGCTCATTTATTCACTGTTGGTGGGATTGTATGATTGGAACAAAGTTTTGGCAAAAAAATGTAAATACATCAAAGACATAACTGGCTATGAGATAGTTCTTCTCAGGAGTTAGTGTTATTAGACCTCTGGAGAGACTGTCACATACCTAAGATCTACCAGGACCTTATTTCAGTTCTTCTAACTGCAGCCAAAACAATTATTGCAGCAAGTTCGAAAGATTCTTCCTCTATTTCTACTACACAGTGGTTTGTTAAGATATGGGACCTGTTTGTAATGGATAAAATATCAGACAGTTACAAGATCAGACGGCTCTAATGTCAACTCAAATCTACTAATTAAATGGTCTCTATCTCTTGAATATGTACAAGACAACTACTCTACTCAAATGAATCTTATTCCATCTAAACATAAAGAAATACAACCTGTTTTTAGTTTAGAAAATATCAACTATAACACAGTTATCTTGACTTTATTGTTTGGTTCTGTTTGGGTTTAGAAATCCTATTGTCATATTGTATGGTAACTGATTGTTGTTGTTTTTTTATGAGTGTTATGTATAAAACTTACTCAAAAATAAATTTTAAAAAAAGGTTGGCAAGAGCTGGGGCCAGAGATGGGAGCTCACTCCATCACATGGCACTCAGGTCTCAAACTGCCGAGCCACCGGCCTTCCGGTCCGCAGCTCAGCGTCTTAACCTCTGAGCCACCACAGCCCCTCTGGTGGCATTAACGTTGGTCAAAAATGAATAGCTTTAAATTTGGGACCAAATAGCCATTTATAAGGGCAGCAGTTAGAGAGTGTGGGTGAATGTCAGACCAGAAGCAGATTTCTTTATGAAGCTGGGACTTGCTGCCGATGTCACTGTCAGAGGAAGAATACCATGAATCTGCAGTCAGATCAAGGGCTGAGCCAGTTTTCACAACCTCTTGTGCTTGAGATTAGGGATGAGCACGAACTAGGAAAACGTGGTTCAGTTTGGTTCATGGCATGAGCCATGAACCACCACAAACTTTTAGATGCCAAACGATCTGATTCGGTTTGTGAGGTTCATGATGTGGTAGAATGCCCCCCTCCAAGTGCTAGAGACACCAAACTTGTGGGAGGTCTCTGGCTGACTTCTCTACCTGCCCTCCAAGTTTGGTGAGGATTTGATTCATGGAGTCTGAGTTGCGTCCCTCCAAAGAAGGTGCCCCCAGGACACTGCTTTATGGGGAAATGCCAGGCTCAGGATGTTCAGAACTATATAGAACAGACCATGTGCAAGTTAGAGATATCAGACTTGCAGATTAGACTTAAGTGGTTCAAGTTATAGCCCTCCAAAGAAGATGCCCCAAGAAAAGTGCGTTTGGAGGAAATGTTAGATGCAGCTTCAAAAGTGCAAGCTATACATACCAAATGCACAGGAACCTCTACAATCTCTCCCCTATTGCTTTGAAGTTTGGTAAACATTTTGATCAAGCACAGACAATCTGCAGCCCCATAACCAGGATTTTTTTCAGGAGGGGGCGCCGGGGTGTGTGTGCTAATTAAATTAAATTATTAAACCCTCCTTTTTCTCACGGGGGGGATGCATCACAATCAAACTGTCAGTCTGTCTGGAAATGTATCCATTCGCGTAGTGCCATGAATCACCACAAACCACTTAAAGTTTGTGGAAAGTTTATGCTGGTTGACCTGCCACAAACTCCAAGTTCATGAACGACAAACCAGCCAAAATTCATATGGCATTTCAAATGCAGTAGATCCAGAAATTTATGTCCCTACAGCATTGTCATTGTTTTTTCATGCTTTGGAGCACAAGGTAAGTAATGTCATAGCTGCAGCTGCACCACTTTCCCCATTCTCACCAAAACATGGTCACTACACACACACACAAAAAGGCAACTGAGTCTCACTTAAGCTTGATACACAAAGGACCTCACAAGGGCTTATTTTTTTCTTGCAGGGTTATGAGACCAAATGGGGTGATAGCAAGTTCCTGGTCCCCCCTCTTCCATCAGCTCAGCACACCACTGAAAAGGCTTTCAAAAAGTCTGGGAGGGGGACAAAATTCACCACAGATGAAAACAACATCCCAAGAGGGACTGCATAAACAACCCTTAACTAGCTAATTCCAGGAGGGCATAAGAACATAAGAAGAGCCCTGCTGGATCAGACCAGTAGTCCATCTAGTGCAGCATCCTGTCTCACACACAGTGGCCAACCAGTTCCTCTGGACAGCCAAGGGTGTAGAGGACAAGGCCTTCCCTGATGTTGCCTCCTGGCTGCCTCTGGGATTCAGAGGATTAGTACCTCTGGATGCGGAAGTTCACCTCAGCCAGCATGGTTAGTAGCCACTGAGAGACTTAACCTCCATGATTCTATCTAATCCCCTTTTAAAGCTGTTTATTCCTGTGGCCATCACTACATCCTATAGCAACAACTTCCACATTTTAATCACTCTTTGTGTAAAGTACTATTTGCTCTTGTCTGTCCTGAACCTACTGCCCATTAGCTTCATTGGATGTCCTCAGGTTCTAGTATTTTGGAAGAGGGAGAAAAATTTCTCTTTGTCAACTCTCTCTACTCCATGCATAATTTTATAAACATCTATCATGTCCCCCCTTAGTAATCTCTTTTCTAAACTGAAAAGTCCCAGACCCTTCAGCCTTTTCTTACAGGGAAGGTGCTTCAACCCTCTAATCATCTTGGTTGCCCTCCTCTGTACTTTTTCCAGCTCTGCAATGTCCTTTTTGAGATATGGTGACCAGAAATGTACATCATATTCCAAATGAGGTACACCATTGATCTATACAGGGGCATTACAATATTGGCCGTTTTATTCCCTATCCCTTTCCTAATAATCCCTAACACAAGAGTTTGCCTTTTCACAGCTATAGCAAACTGGGTTGACACTTCCATTGAGCTATCCACTACAACCCCAAAATCTTTTTCCTCTCAGTCTCAGCAAGTTCAGACCCCATTAGCCTATACTTGAAGCTGGAAGTTTTTGTCCCAAAGTGCATCATCTTATAATTACCAACACTGAACTTCATTTGCCACATTTTCACCCATTCACTCAATATGTGGAGGTCCTCTTGGAGCTCTTCACAGTCAGCTTTCGTTTTCAGCATCCTGAATCATTTGGTGTCATCTGCAAAATTGGCCACTACACTACTCATCCCTATTTCCAGGTGGTTGATGAATAATTTAAATGGAGGACATACTAAAACCATTGAAGGGTACAATCTGGCCCCACTGCTGGACCTCCTGATGGTACCTGGTATTTTTGGCCGCTGTGTGACAGAGTGTTGGACTAGATGGGCCATTGGCCTGATTCAACATTGGCTTCTCTTATGTTCTTATGTTCTTATGTACTAGCCTCAATACTGATCTTCATGGGACCCCACTGTTTACTTCCCTCTATTGTGAGAACTGTCCGCTGATTCCTACTGTTTGCTTTCTGTCATTTAACCAAATTTTAATCCATAAGAGAACCTGCCCTCTTATCCCATGGCTGCTAAATTTACTCAGGAGTCTTTGGTGAGGTGAGGTATCTTGTCAAAAGGCTTTTGAAAATCCAGGTATATAATGTCTACCAAGTCACTGTTGTCTACATGCTTGTTCACTTTCTCAAAGAACTCCAAAGGGTTGGTGAGGCAGGAATTCCCTTTGCAGAAGCCATACTGATTTTCCCTCGGCAGGCTTTGTCCCTCTATGTGCCCAACACTTCTATCTTTGATTACAGTGAAAGTATAGTACACAGAACTGATATTATACACAGTATGTCAATTTTGGCCATAAGAGCCTTGGAGCACAGTTAGGCTTTTGAGGAAAACTCAAGCAAAAAAATGCAGAGCACATTCTTCGTGCATACATATTCTCAGCAAAATGCCAGAAGCTGAAATTCCTCACTGTAATCTCTGTAAAAGATACTACTGTGTCTTACTCAGGCCACAGGTATAAATGTATGAGGACAAGGACAGATATGACTCATATCTCTTCACCTGCATTTTTTAGATCATTATCTAAGTTGGCTATGCTCTTCCAAAAATGCCACACCAGTGTTTGGGGAAGAGAAGGACTTTTCCTTTGAGTTCTTTCATGTACTTCAATTTGTGAACCCATGTTGCAACTGAGCAATTTGTTTTCCCGCTGCCAATATTATTTTTGAGTGAGGGGGGAGGTTGCACCACAATACGTGCTACATTCAAATTCTGCTTATATAATGCTAGAAGAGGGGTTATTCCTAGGTAAACCATGTTGCAACGGCTTCCAAACTTTGAGTGTAGTGCCTGGGGGTGCGATTATCTCTTCCAAAGCCACACCCTCGATGGTCTAGGAAGCATGAAGTAATGAGGGTGGGGAGGCCAATTCCTGCAAGATTTCTTTTCCGAGGTCTGTTGCACAACCTTTCTTCCAGCACACTCCAAAAAGGTGTGTCGTAGAAAGTGATCAGGATAGGGAGTGCCTTGCAATAAATTCCACGCTGGTGAAAACTGTCAGTTCAGAAGAGCCCTCCGCCAGGAATCTGAGTCCTTTGTTTGATCCAGAGAACAGGTACAGCACAGGAAATTGGTGTACACATTTTTCCTATATGCTGTCCTGCCAAAATGTATCTCAGTTTTGCTCTGAAAAGAACATTTTGACAATTTTAAAAATAAGAAGACTCCCACACCCAGGAGAGAGAGGGAGGGAGAGAGAGAGACTAGAAATGTACAAGGAACACAAAACCTTAAGATCAAAAGCACAGGCCTGCCGCTAAAGCCACAGAAGGTTTGGAAGAAATTGCACTGAGCAGGTTATATCTACCTACTGTGTTTATTTACTTATATTTTACTTTGTACCAAGGAAGACTGCCATTGGTCAATGTCAAAGATAGGATAATGCACAAAACAGGCAATGTACTTGGCGTCATCGTGTCTGTTCAAGCTTTTTCTGTTTGCTGGACAATCTGCTTATTTTGGCAACCTGTGTCCAGAAGTATGGCAGTGAGTTGTGCCGTGGACCTCTGACCTCAAAGAACAAGAAGGAAAGTACCATCTCATTTCACAGGCATCTGCCGGCAACGTTTCCCTAGTTGCTATTGCAGCAGAGCCTTGGAATGGATTGGCCCTCTGCATTAGCACGGCTCATAAACTGGCATGCCAGTTACCAATCCACATTTGGAAAGGGTACAGCATTACAGGGCACAATCCAGCCATGGTTAAATACATCAGCATTGATTCTATGAAGGAAATGTTCATGTGAAATCACAGGGCTTTTTTTTGGGGGGGGGGAAATGCTCAGCTCTCTCTGTATGATGTTTTCACATGTTTCTTTCATTTCATCCTCACAACAGCAAGGTAGGATAGGCTGAGAGAGAGAGTGACTGGCCCAAGGTCACACAGTGAGATTCCATGGCAGCGTGGGCCTTCAGACTTGGACTCTCCAAATCCTAGACCAGCATTCTAGCCACTATGCTGTGCGGGCTTTCAATGAGATCCGGTGGTCTGAGCACAATGGGCATAGGTTGCAATCCAGCCAGGATTAATGAAGACCTGATAAGTATCTCATAAACCAATAGTCAGATAATCATTTTCCATCATATAGATTCTTTGAGTGATCTTCATATTTTCTTATCCTTCTTCCAATGAACTCACAGCAGTGTACATGATTATCTCTTCCCCACCATATTCTCAGTAGAACCCTATGAGATAGGTTAGGCTGAGAGAAGGTACCCAAGATCACCCAGTTGGTAGTGTGGGAACCTAAGCCACTACACTACACATTAGAGATACCATATGAAGGACTGTACTACCATGCACAGCCTGAGCTAGGAGTGACTGGTAGACAGAGTCAGTGTCCAAGGCATGGTGTGATTTGCAGAGGTGTGACTCAGGACCTTCTATCATATGACTGTTTTTCCTGGGGATTTCTTTACCCACAGTAACTGTAGAAAGCTCCCATCAGGACTGGAAGTTTACTTGGAAGAGAGCTTATCCCTTTCCCTGTTTCAGTTTTTCTTATCAAAACCAACCCCCTGATATGTACTCAGTAAAAAAAATACAGTGCCATTCAGACAGGACAATTCAGTGCAGCTCAGAGTGGGTAAGAGAAATGGTGCATAAAGAATAATCACGTGAATTTTCAATCCAGGTTGCAACATCTCAGAATTGCTTTCAGTTATGAAAAAAATATCCATGACAATGCAATCCTAAGCAGGTCTATCCAGAATCCTATTGATCTACCCAGTGGGACTTCGTCCCTGGAAAGTGTTCTTAGGATTGCACTGTGAGTGGCACATGTAGCTATGCTCTGTGCTTGAGGCAGACCATTGTCAAAGTCTGGGCAAGCCAATCTCTTTTTTTATATATAATTTTTTAATTATTTTCTTCTATAAACTACAAAAACTACAAACTACAACACTACAAATACAACACTATACACCACAAACACTAAATACTAAAGAGAGAAACAAGGTACTAATATGTGCTTATTACATGCTTTCAGCCTTTCACTACGTGGTATATAATCCTTTTCCATAATTCGCTACTAAAAATAAACCAAAAAGAATTTGTTAGAAATTCTATCACTTCAGAGCTTATAATTATACATTTTAAGTATACAGAGAGAAAATCTGAGAACTTTATTTAGAGGTCTTCGTATCTTTATGCTTCTTCTTCTTTTGCCAGGGCAGCTTAACCTTCAAAGATTTGGGTGCAGCCACACCTAAATCCGAATCTATGTCAGAGTCAAAAATTTCTCCCAGAGATACTGTGGTATCAGAGGAAGAATTGTCTGTCCCAGTCTTTTGGTGTCCACTATTTTCTTCTGTTGCCTTCTCTCCTTCTGCTCCTTTCTTTTGTTTGATCGACAAATGGTATTGCTTTAGAAATAATTCTGCTTTCAATAAAGAGTCAATCTTTTCTTTCTTTTCATGGAAATTAAAGATGAGTCCTTCTGGTATTAACCATCTATATTGAGCGTTGTTCTTTTGAAGGAAATTTGTAATGTTTCTATGTTGCCTTCTTGTTCTCCGTATTCCATACGGAACATCTTTCAAAACTTTAATCTCCTTTTGAATTTTCACCTTTGCTGCAGTAGATGCTTTAAGAATTAAATCCCTTGTTGCTCTTTTTGCAAATTTTACAAAGATTTCTCCTGGGAGGTTATTTTTTTTTACAAACTCTAAGTATGTTCTGTATATCATGTCAATGTCCGCTTGTATAATCTCAGGTTTGCTATTAATCAAGGGGGCCAGTGCTTTGCTTAAAATTTCTTAGATTCTCATCTTTTTTTCTCTGGGACCCCTTGAAATCTTGATACATATAAAGATCTTTCCATTTGAAGTTGGAGTAATTGTTGTTTTGCAGATGTTCTTTCTTTGTCAGTAGTGTCCATCCTTTGATCCATTTTTTTGGTCTTAGTTTCCATTTTTTTAATCTTTTTTTCTATCTTCTCTGATTTTGCTGTTATCTCTTTAAGGTCTTTTTACAAATTGTCCAACTTCTGGTTGAGATTCATCATCTGTTCCATCAGGGGGCACAAGGCTTCAGAAATTTTGGTAGTCAAATCGCTGGTATCTTCCTGTCTTGTGACTGGTGATGCTGTGCTAGCATTTCCAGTGCTGCCTCTGCCCCTGGACACCATTTTTTCTGCACGCTGGCTCATTGTTTATACTTAGATAAGAGTCCACAAGAAAGTTTACAGCTGCCCCAAGAAAGTAAAGTTCAGTCCCAAAGTTTTCCACTAAAATGAGGTGAGATTTAACAGCTTATTCTCGGCATGCTGCTGCAATTTATCTGTTGGGAAGGGCTCTTCCTCAGTGGGTTTCCCCCTCCCCTTTGCTCTATGCCGCTTCGCTATTCCTTCACCCTCTTTATTATCATGTTTCTTTTTGGAACTTCACTCACTTTTGCATGCATCATTGTACCGCTGGGTCACCATGTAGGGACCTTATGGAGCAAAAGAAGCTCACATCCTCAGTGTTCCAAGCTAGAAGCTCCCTCCAAGAGCTTCATGGGGGGGGGCAGAACCAGCTGGACCCCCTCCCTGCAACTCTGATCCAAGTCACCCCCATCAGAGCTCAATAGGATGCGTTTGATCATGAGTTGCCGTGACCGGAAGTGTGGCAAGCCAATCTCCAGGATCTGTCCAGACCAGGCCAAAATCAATGTCAAGGAAAAGCTGAAGTCATTAGCCAAGGAATCCATTAAAGGGACAGACCAGGAAGGAGCAGAAAGCAGCACATGCAGAGGAACTGCAGCAGGCCCAAGAAAGCAAAGGATAGCAGTGACTGGAACTGAGAACAATACTTGCAGAACCAAGTTGCCAAAATTGCAGAATAGGTCAGGCAACCTATTGCTCAGGCAAAGGACTGCAAGTTGGCCCCAAAAGTGTTTCTACCCAGCAGTGATCAGCAAGAAGCACCAAAAAAAGGCCTGCTGGATCAGATCAGAATTCATCTTGTCCAATATCCTGCTTTCAACACTGGCCAGCCAGCTGCCTCAGAGAAGCTCACAAGCAGAGCTCAAGCCTTAACAGGTGCAAACGTACAAAGCAGCAGCAGCAGCAATCATTGAAGGGACTTCTTCTGACTCTTGCCAGGCAACGTCTGCAGCCAAAAGAACAGAAGTATAGCTTGCAACAGTCTGCTGGGGTAAGACTACTAGATAAAGTCCCACCATCCTTGACAGTCAAAGTATTGCATTTACCAAATTCATATTGGATGGAATCCAACCAGCCTTCCAGTGGAGAAAAAGGGCCATCCAAAAAGGCTAAGTTGGAGATCACAGGACCTGCATGGGCAAAAGCCATGTGTGATGGGCGGGGGCTGTAGTAAGGAGGAACACTGGGCAAGATTGATTGGAGACAGGCTGGATCCTGCCCATCAACTTGTTTTCAAGCAAGAAAATGCTTTATTATCAAGAATCCACAGGTTGTGAACATTCTGCCAACAGCCAAAGTTCAATGCTTCAGCTCCAGAAGCCTTTCCATTGGCAGTGAGGTTTAACGTAATTGTGTGTGCTCTTGTGGAGGTGGCTCCTCCACGTCCCTGGAGCTGCGCCTTGTTGTGGCCCACTGGAGTTACACCAGTCATTTCTAGGAGGTGGTGTTTTAATTTTTATTTTTTTTGCCTTCTTTGCATTTAGGCAGGCTCACTACAGAAAGAAATCCCTAGATCTGGTTTGGCTTAAACACTAATCCACAGATCTGCCTCACTGTATTTCTCAATATGGCGCAGTTTGATTGAAGTCAACACAATTTTCCATGCAGTTCTGGGAAAAAGCACACAGCCCCAGGAAAAGTCCAGACATCTGCCACTGGAACGGTTTGGTTTTGGCACAACATAACATATGACTGCCGCCTTTGTGCCATTCTTGTTTTTGCTACTGGTACTGCTTTTCTCTGTGCCTTCTGTTCTCTATCACATACACTTGTGTGGTTTCTTTCAAGTTATGTAGCTTTGAAACTGTTTGGGGATGCTCTTATTTGTAATCCAGCCTCCTCTGTACCCCGACCCCTCCTCGCCCAGTACCTCATAGGCATTCATGCAATATCTTTATAAAATGTTGTTCTTTCATTTTGAATGGCCAAATGTCATTGTAAGGGAGCAAGCACAGCCGGAGGTATAATTTCCAAAGCTCTTGGTGCTCATTTTGTTGCTTTATCACACAATACAGAATATAGCTGTTTTTTAAAAAAAAAATGGCTTCTCTCTTTTCATGCTGCCTGAAAACACTTTACAAAACGAATTAGTAATGGCCAACAATCTCTAAACAGTAACTCACTTGGTCTTGGATACTGAAAGGTGTTTTATAGAGACAAGGAAAAACATTAGCTAGGGGATATGAGAAGTTATCCTCTTTGCTTCTTTGGAGAGGGCCCTGGGGGTCATTAAAGCCAGTTCTGTACCAAAGATGCTTGCCTGTCTGTCTGTCAAAGTCCTTTTGTTGGTCTCCCTTGACTAAATATCTGAATGCCTGATGAACCCCTAAATTGCCTCTTGAGACCAGAACAATATTTTCCTCCCATAGCAACCGAGGTCCCAGGATTGCAAAGATTTGTCAAGCACTAATGGATTCAGACACTCAGCCTTGTTGTATGGCACTACAGTGTAATAAAGCTCTGTACTGTAGCGGAGGTGACTGAGGAACACAAAGGTGAGCTGGCATCCTGAAGGTCACCCACACAACAAAGCTGGATGCCACCAATAAGTGCCTCGTCTCCTAAAAATGTGTCTGAAGCTAACACCCCAATCCTAAACAATCCAGTTTATTGGCAAACAAGGCTGATTCCAGCCAGATTTATTTCCAAGAAAGTGTGTTTGGGATTACAGCTTTAATCTCAACATTACTTTTCATTGAGTAGTTGACAATTAAGATATTTATTACCAGTTCACACTGTTGTCTACTGATTAGAGTACTTTGAAACTGACCAGTCAGGACCAAACTATCTATGGCCTTTAGGATCCGTGATCTGATTTGTCAGACTTTGACCACAAAAACAGTCACAGAGGAACCCAATGTGGATTGGGGCCATGGTGCTAGGGAAAGGGAGATTTAACTTCTACAGACATCATTTTCCTATTTGAAAATACCCCCAACACTGGGCTAAAATCAGGCCATAGGGGGCATTTTCAATTGGGGAAACAGTGTTGCAGCAGTAAGAGGAAGCCCATTCCTTAACATCATGGCTTCCATGTGGCTGTTTTTGGCAGCAAAATTACAAGGTAGGGGATCCAATTGCAAATTATGGCCCTGAATCAAATCACAGCACAGTCATGAATTTAACAATGCACCTTGGAAATGTGTATCATCTTTTCCTCATCTGTAAAGCAGAAACTGAGATTATCAACATACCCAGTTTTAAGATATCACATGGACACTGGAAGCTGTGGAGAGGTGTCCTTAGCAAACAAGATCATGTTGATTAAAGCAATTACGTGAAAGAAAATAGGGTAAAGCTTGGGTCTTCCAAATATAAAATGCATGGTTGCATATATCAAATGTTGAACCCACAAACAGGATTTAACACAGGGATATCAAAGATGCAGCTGGGCATGTGCTGGCTGGGCAGCCCTCATCCTCCACTTGTCTTGGAGTCGCAAGGGAAGGAAGGAAGTGTTGCGGTTCAGCAGGAAGCGGCCTGTGCTGGAAATGTACCCAGAGCCCACCAGGTGCAGGGGATTGTCCCCGTGTGGCGGCCGCCCATGTGGGGAGGCAGCAGGGTAGGTGTGAGCCAGCATGAAGCGAATGCAGCCCAGCAGCAGCGAGGAAGGAGCCATCAGGAAACACCTGGGGGGAGGGGGTGGAAAGCCTCAGGAACTCAACTTCCAGAGTCAAATCAGGGAGACCCAGCTTCTAATCCTCAGTCCCTCAGGTGCCTCCCACCTTGACCGGGGGTAAGCGAGCCCCGGCTACTGCGGCAGGCCCCGCCATCATCCTCCCCCTCATCCCACACCAAAAGCTACCTATGCTCCCTGCCCCACAGTGGGACGGAGGAAGGAGGGAAGTGGCCACCGGGTGGCCTCCCCCAACGATTAGCCTTCTGCAGGCCAGTCTGAAGCCTGTTGTATTGTTTTTACCATGGGCTTGGCTTGTGGCCCAAGCAAGCCGCTGCTGCCATGATCCCTTCTCAGGTCTGCAGGCCAAGGAAGCTCACACTGCCACTGCCTCCTAGCCAGTGCAGCACCACCATGATGGGCCTCGGCCTCAGGACCCTAAACCCGCTGGAGCATCCGGCCCATCCATTGGCTCCCTGCACAGTGAGGCCAAGACTCTAGGTGGTGTGTCTGTGGGCGGGACAAAGGGAATGCAGCCAGTGGCCAGGGACCTGTTTCTGAATGGCAGTTCAGGCAGCCAACTGATTTTGGCATGCATCGAATCTTGCCATTCTAAAACAGAATTATTATATAGGAGAGATATAATCCAGTTCAACACATGGTCTCCCCCTCTCCCCTCCCTCCTCCCTGGTTGCCTTTCTTCATATTAACCCCCTCCCTTGCACTTTTTAAACTTTTTATTATCATATAGCAGTGAGTGGATTTTGTCCAGTCTGAAAGCAGCACATTATTTCAATTGGAGAGAAACCTCTTTCCAATTCCAACAGATAAAAGGGAAAAAAAACCCTAACAGCACAGCTTGCAGTCTTTATTAGTGGAAGGGAGCAAGAGTCCAGTAGTACCTTAATGACTTAACAAAATTTCTTCAGGGCATGAGCTTTCATGTGTCACTGCTCACTTCTTCAGATACAGCTAGAATGTGAGTCCATCTGTCCTTATAGCTTGGAGAGCAAAGTGATTTCAGATCCCAAATAATAATAGCAGCCATTAGTAATGAGAGAACAAGCCTAGGTTTCAATTCAGCCCAGGAGGATGCATTGAGCTTCATTATCAGTTGCAATTCAGCAATCTCTCTTTCTAATCTACCTTTGAAATTCCTTTGTAAGGGAACTGCTACTCTTAGGTCAGCAGCTGAATGTCCTTAAAGGTTAAAATGTCCCCCCACTGATTTTTGAATGTTGTGGTTTCTTATAGCTGTAAAAAGGGTAAGAGTCCAGTGGCACTTTGAAGACTAAAAAAATTTGTGGCAGCATATGAGCTTTCGTAAGTCACTGCTCACTTCTTCAGACTTATGTCCATTTATTCTTTGCATCCTTCTGGACTGAATTCTCCTGGATGAAATTGAGACCTAGGTTTCCTGTCTCATTACCAATGCTGATATCTCCGTGCCTACTACTATTCTGCATATCACACCTAATCCAGTCAAGCCTGCTACTGCCATTTGGCATTTGAAATCATCTTTCTAAAGTTTATATCTCTGGTACCTCGTGTTACATTTTATGGCACACATGATCTGGCCCGACAAAGTGAAATTAATGGCAGATCCAGCCCTGGTAACAAATGAGTTCAACACCTCTGCTTTAACAGTTCAAACCAGTGCCACTCACTCAGTGGCTTGGGAGGTACCTGTTACTCTTCTAAGCATTGTTCACCCAGTGTTAGGGTTGCCAACCTGTGATGGGTCCTGGATTTTTCCTGAAATCACAACTGATCTCCAGACTACAGAGATCAGGTCCCCTAGAGAAAGTGGATTCTACAGCATTGTACCCCACTGAGGTCCTTTCTCTCCCCAAATCCCACTCAGACCAGGTTCCACCCATGGAGCTTCAGGAATTTCCCAACCCAGAGGTGGCAACCCAACCCACTGCTCCATGTTCCAGAAAAGTGCACAAGGCCCCTGTAGGGCTTGTGGCTGGCAAGTGGTTCCTACCTTAAAACAGTGCTGCCACGGGAACAGGTAAGCTCATGACAAGGATGGGAGTACATGTCAGTTTCTTGCTTGAAGGTACTTGAAAATGTGGCTCTCTATGAGGTGCAAAGTGAATACTGCTAGTCTAAACTAAAACAAGAACAGCCTTGGATACCACAGCCATGTCCCTAAGTCTCAACAAGGATCTGGTTCAAACCACTTTTCTCCAAATCTTCACCCCAGTTAGGCCCCCAATGCGTTTCTCATGACTGGACAGCGGCAGGGCTTTTTCCAGGTTCAGACTGTGAGGATCTCATATCTTTTCCCTCCATATCAGCGTGCTCATCAACTGAGATCTCTGTGGGCCTTTGCCTTTTGAGGTGAGGTAGAATGGAACCAAGTACAGAATACTCCCTTTATTAGCATGTTGACTTTGGAATTTTTCATTTACTAGGGATGCTGGTGAACTTCTCAGCAAACATAGTTTGGCCAGTGGACATACTGCATTCAGCAGCTGTGATCCATCATGACCCAAGCCCATAGCTCCCCACTTTGCCACCATCTGATTCAGACAGCTGCCAAACAGCTTTGCAGATGTGCTTTAGATGTGATGGCAGATTTTCATTTCCTCCTGCCTCACAGGTGCTTTTGTGGGGTGGGGGATTGTTACTGTGTCTCCCATAAGGCTATGCAAAAATGTGCATGGATGAAATAACCTTAACAACAGCACACAAATACCAAATACTAAGACTTTAAAAAAAACAGTGCCTTGGGGAAATCAAAGCCCATGACAACAGACATAGTAATGTTTCTTGAAGAGTGCAGATATCTCAAGAGGTCTCAGTGGCTCTGGTCAAGCAGGCCAACTGGGCTAGGAGGAGGTGACACCATCCTTGGCTGAAAGGAGGCCACAGATGTGTGTCTGTCTGTGTGGAAAGGAAGCACAGTCTGAGAAGCTGGAAGAGATGGAGAAACAGACAGACTCTGTTTAGAGCTGGCTGGAGGACTGGGGGGCATGCAGGAGCTGTCTCCTTAAGGATCTGATGTGGGTAGTGGATCCACTGCCCTGTAAGAGTGCCTCTTTGCGTCCATTTGTACTGTACTTGTATATTTCTAAATAACATCAATACTAAAAAAAACCCCCAAATCTCCAGTTCTCTTTTCTCTAAAGTGAACCAACCCATGTGAAGTGCTAACCTCTAGACAGGGGCATCAAACTCACTTGTTAGGAGGGCCAGATCTGACATAAATGGGACTTTGTTGGACCAGGCCATGTGTGTCATAAAATGTATTGCCAGGTAGCAGAGATATTCCATTGGAGCCCCACATTAAGAAGGGGGGTGTTAACACTAATAATGTTCTGCAAAACTGGAGTCCCTTGAGTTTGTAGAACTCTATATTTTAACTGTGGTTGGTCCCAACCCTCTCCCCTTAAAAGATGCGTGCCTAAAATGGAAAGATGGTGGAATACTGGGATTTGGATATGGGCGAGATTTTTGACTCTGACTCTGAACTGGGGGCAGCTGCCCCTAGACCATTTAAGGTTAAATTACCCTGGGAGAAGAAGAAGAAACATAAAGGAAAGAAAGCAACTAAATGAAGATCTGAGAGAAATTTCTGTATTTGATGTGTAATAATGCATATTTTTGTTATACTATCTAATCTTTATTTACTCTCTATATTTTTCTTTCTACAAGTCTATTTCTTTGTAATTATAAGTATTAGGGAAATATCAGAAATCAAAAGTAGACCATTAATGATCCTTGCCTACTCTGTACTTTAGGTTATAGTATGTAGATGTAGGTTGTAGTGAGAAAAGTAATAAAATTATTTTTTAAAAAAGAATCCTGGGATAAGGCAATATAATTTTTGAAATAAAACATCAAGGAGAAGCACAAAGCTCTCAGCATAAACTAAAAATATAAATGTTCAGAGCCTATGACCCAGGGGAAAACATGAAATGGCTGAAACTTGCAAGCTTCTCCCTCCACCACCACCACACTCAGAGTGGGAGTGGCTCTCCAGGTTCTCAGGGTTTTTTACAGGGTGGTTTGAGATAATAATTTTGGTTGTCCTTTTCAGCACTTGTTCTGCTATTCCACTGGAGTCCCATATTAGGGGTGTATGTGTGTGTGTGTGTGTGTGTGTGTTCAAACTAATATTTCTCTGCAAAACTGGAGTTCTGGATATGGATTCCAGTCAACCAGCTACCTGGTTTGATGTTACCTCCAGATTTCCTTGAAGCACAGGTGGGCTTGCACATAGTTTTTCCAACAGGCTCCAGGCTTTCCTACTGGAATGCCTGAAATCCAAATTCTCAGTTGCTTTGGTCCATCTTTGTCTACATGCAGTGTCAAATTCATGGAGTAGTTCATCTGCTACTTCTGGGCCTTTGCTGTCAAGAAAATTTTGATACAGCCTCTCATGCAGATAACTCCTGCCTGAAATATATTCTTTCTGATATCCTTGACAAATGTGTTGGAGGGGCCCATTGAAGACACCTATCCAGATCTTCACTGAAAACGTTCCAATTCGCCCTCTTAAAGTTCCTTCGTGGTCTTGGGAAAGACCTGATAATTGGTATTTGGATTCCTAGCTCAAGGATTACAGATTACAGATCAATGCTGACTGTATGGGAAAGCCTGAAGAACACATCTGGATATAGACAAGGGCTGACTTCTCTGGTCAAATTAAACAAATGTTTAATCAGGGTTGGACTCTCTATTCCATGCCACTGATCTGAAGATGCCCGTGTCTTTAGCACTGAAAATGAGATGCAAGCCATGTTCTTCAGCGCGGTCAACAAGTTTCTGTCAGACTCCTGCAGCAATCAGTTCCCAACAACTTTCTTGCAAAGAAGTAAAGTTTATTGAAACATTGAAGTATGCAGATTGTCTTTACACATCTCGTGTCAGAACTGGCAATAAGCACGCAAAGCAAGCAGATATACATAATTCAAGAGGGTCCCCTGATGGCCCGGAGTCAATCACAGAACAGGTAGAAGCCCACCAAAGCTAATGGGTCCAGTTTCCCAGGATAAAGCTGGTGCTAGACACCAAGGCCAAAGAAACACTGAAGGCACAGAGAAAAGAAACCTAAAATTCCAGAGGCTCCCCCCACTCCATGGCAGCTAGAGGCCTAGCTGATATATTGCCCCCCTCAGGATCTCACTCACCAGGTTTATTGGGGATACATTTTGTGAAAACTGTAGAATAGGAGCATGTACATGATAGGCTTTTACCCATTCATTATGAGAGGGGTCAAAGTCTTTCCATCGGATAAGATAGTATAAACTACCACGTATAAGCTTTGAGTCCAAAATTTGGGCCACCTCAGAGGAGGAGGGGCTGGAGGTCAAGGTCTCCACCTGTTCGGATCCAGGCCCCTCTTTAACACACTGAAATGAAAAATAGGATGCACATCTTTGAGTGATTTAGGCAACTCAAGTTCAACAGTCACATCATTGATTTTGTGCAACACCTTGAAAGGCCTGATATACTTCCAGCCCAATTTCCTTCAAGGCTGGAGGCCCTTTAAGTTCTTAGTAGAGAGGTACACTGTGCCCCTTGGCTACAAGTCCCATTCAGGACCCCTGCCTTTGTCAGCCTGGGTTTTGTAATCCGCTTTAGCTTTGTCCAAAGTCTTTTGGATGATAGACTAGTGGTCACTCAGACCCTGCCACCAAGACTGGAGATCCCCGGGGGTGGGATCCCCATTGTGGGGAGAGGGGCCCCCTCATAGTCCTGTTGATAGTTAGTAAAGCATCTAAGGAATTGTTCTACCACCTGATTAACCAGTTCAGTCTGGCCGTCAGTCTCAGGCTGGTGAGCACTGCTAAGGCCCCTTTCAATGCCTGGTGCCATGCCCACCGTGCAACCCGATTCTGTGGACCCTGATCCTGGGGATTCTGCACCTTTAATGTCTAAGAACGAGCTCCCTGCACCCTTGGAAGGAACCAACCTAAGTCCTGCAGAGGATGAGCACCAGTTAACAGGAGAATTCACACCTGGAGCCGCTCCTGCAGAGCCAAGCATGAGCATCACGCCTCCTGATTCTCCTCCAGCTGTGACTAGGCTGAGAAATCTAAGATAGCAACACGACACAAAGAGGCACGCACACAAGGCTGGCGTTCTCTCAGTCTGGAGTACTGACAGGAGCCAGGACTCCGGGAGCGGCTGGTAATTAGCTAACAAGCAGAACAGGCTTTTAAGGTGGCTCTCTGGAATCCCCAATTCATGATGGCAACTAGTCCTTTCGGACCAAAGGCTTTGTACCTCGGATCCTGCATCTCTCGGTTCCTGGCATCCTGCTATCAGTTGATTTCCTGGTTCCTTACTCCGGTCCGTGTTTTGGCGTTCTCCTGGCTCTTGACCCCCAGCTCTGCACCTTGACTCTGACTCTCGGCAAACTGGACTCAGACCTTCGGTAAAACCTTGACTACGTGTTTGTTTTTGTGTATTGGGACCTTGACTCTTTGGTATCCTGCTCTTTCTGGCTTTGACCCTCAGACTGGACTTTGAACTCTTGCTCTCTGCCTTGCCCCATTGGCTCCATCATGACACCTAGAACTTGCAGGAGCTCCTTCCAGAATTTAGCAATGAACTGAGCTCCTCTGTTGGATATTATCTTGGCAGGAATGGAATGCAACCTCACAATGTGATGCATGAACAGCTTAGCCAGGGCCTTGACTGTGGGTAGTTGCTTACAAGGAATAAAATGTACCTGCTTGGAAAATAAGTCCACCACCACCCAGATTACTGTCTTCCCCTTGCTGGGTGGTGGTGGTAAGTCTGTTATAAAGTCCATGGAAATAACCTCCCAGGGTCTGCTAGGAGTCTCTAGGGGCCTGAGTGTTCCGGGTGGCTTACCCGGCCTTCGTTTACTCATCAAGCAAGTCTGGCACAACCCCACATATTGAGAGATGTCCATTCTCACGTGGGGCCAACCAAAACTGCCATTGGAGCAGATTAAGGGTTTTTAAATACCCAAAATGTCCAGCTAGCCAGAATTCATGTCCAAAGTGTTGAGGGAGGTGCGATAAGGCATCAGCCAAGGAGTTAGCCTTTCGCAGGAAATGCTGGAGGGTGAAACAAAACTTAGAGAAAAACTTCGCCCAGTTCCATTCAGCAGCATTGAATTTCTTTGAAATGTAGGCTAGTGGGTGTAACTTTCCATTTTTCCTCTCTTGTAACCACCCCCCCCCCACCAGCACCATTGGAGGCATCTGCCTGGACCACAAATCTTTTATTCTCGTCAGGATGGTGTAAAATCCACTCAGAGGTAAACAGTTCCTTTAACTTATTAAAAGCACTTTGGCACTCAGCCATCCACTCTGAGCATGCACCCAGTTTGGAACTGTCTTGCCCCTTCCCCTTAGTCCTTAACAAGTCAGTGAGGGGCAGGCTTACTTGGGCGAAATTGGGGAGGAAGGGATGGTAGAAGTTAGTAAAGCCTAAGAATGATTGGAGTTGTCTTCTAGTACGGGGGGGGGTTCCTACCCCAAAACATCAGTCACTTTGTACAGGTCCATTTCCAACCCCCTCTGGGAAATGCAGTAGCCCAGGAAGTCTACCTCCTCCTTACAGAACTCACACTTGGACAGCTTGGCAAATAACTTGTGTTCATAGAGGGTCTCAAGTACTTCCCTCACCAATGTTATATGACAGTCCATGTCTTGGGAGTATAAAAGAATGTCATCCAAATACACCAGAACCCCATTAAACAGGTGTGTGTGTGGTACTTCATTGATTAGGTTCATGAAGACCCCTGGGGCCCCTTGCAACCCAAAGGGCATCACTAAGTACTCGAATCATCCCAAAGGGATGTTAAATGCAGTCTTGTGCTCATCCCCCTCCCAGATGTGCCCTCGAAAGTAAGTATCCCACAAGTCTAGTTTAGTAAAAGATTTCTCCTCGGCTGAAAGATCTTTAATCAGTGGAAGGGGGTGTTAGTAGTGGACACGGTGTTCAGGCTGCTGGTAATCCATACATCGCCTCAAACCCCCATCCTTCTTTTTCTGGAAGAGAACAGGAGCTGCAAACAGGGAGAAGGCGGGGCGGATGAACCCACAGGCTAGGTTTTTATCAATGAACTTCTGCAGTTCCTCCTTCTCCGCTGGGCTCATAGAATACAGTTTCCCTTTAGGCATTTTATGGCAGAATCTCAATGGCACAGTCCACATTGCGGTGGGGAGGGAGTTCATCTGCCTCTTCCTCCTCAAACACCACTCAATAAGCGCGCAAAGCAAGCAGATATACATAATTCAAGAAGGTCCCCTGATGGCCTGAAGCCAATCACAGAACAGGTAAAAGCCCACCAAAGCTAACAGGTCCAGTTTCCGAGGAGAAAGCTGGTGCTAGACTCCAAGACCAAACACTCATGTTACAGAGATAAAGAAACACTGAAGATACAGAAAAAAGAAATCTAAAATTCCAGAGTCCCCCCCCACCACACACACACTCCATGGCAGCTAGAGGCCTAGCTGACAGTGGCCAGACAGCTCCAAGCTTTCCTGGGGCGATTCTGCACTGGCTTTTTCCTCCATTGTTTTACCAAACCCACCATGGAACAAAATTCCCCTCTGCACTGCATGCTGCTTTCAATTTCTTTGATAATCGGATTTTATGATACCCTCTACACTGCAAGCTGCTTTCATTTTTTTTATCATTGGGTTTTATGGTACCGTCTGCATATGGCCATTCAGGGGTGACTTTGCAGTCAGTATGGTGTTGCCCTGCGGTATTTGAATGTGGTTTTGAGCTGCAGCTTTCCCTCAGTGTTGAGAAAATGTGGAGCAAATACCAGATGCAGAATCACCCCTGGATGAAACATCTGCGCTCAATACCTTCCAGTCTGGCTTCAAGCCAGGCTACACAATGAGACTGCTTTGGTCATTCTGGTGGACAGTCTCCAGTTCCATCGTGACAAGGGTGGTTCAGCATGGCTGATCTTTTCGAATCTGTCAGCTGCTATTGACACAGTTGACCATTTGCTCCTGGTCAACCACATTGCTTCAGTGGGGATAAGGGGTACTGCCTTGTGGTTGTTTTCCTCTTTCCTCCAAGGATGCTCTCAGAAGGTAGCCATTGGGGATGAGAGGTTGACACAGAATTGCCCCTGAGTTCTGCAAGGGTCTGTCCTCTCTTCAATACTGTTTAATATCTATATGCATCCTCTTGTGGAGTTCATCAGGAGGTTTGGAGTTGGGTGCCACTGATGACACACAGCTTTGCCACCTGCTCAAGAAGCAACCAGTGTCTGGGATCTCAGCTTTAGCCTCATGCCTGCATGCCATGGTGGAGTGGTTGGGAAAGAGTTGGCTGAAGTTAAATCCATCAAAAACAGAGGTCATGTGGCTGGGGAAGGCCAGGACACATTACCAATGCTCAATGGGATTCAACTGACTGCTGTAAAGCGCTTATGGGTGTGGCTTGACTCTTCCCTTGCCCTGGACAAGCATGTGTCCATGGTGGCGAAGACTGCATTTTACCATCTGCAACAAGTCCATTAATTGGCTTGGCCCCTTGTTTGCCCAGTCATACCTTGCCTCAGTGATCCATGCGACTGTCACCTCCAAACTGGACTACTGTAATGTGCTCTATGTAGGGCTATCCTTGATGATGCTTTGGAAACTGCAGGTAGTCCAGAATGCAGCTGCCAGGCTGCTGACTGAGTCTCTGTGGTTGTTTCAGATCACTCCTATTTAGCAGAAGCTGCACATGCTCCCAATTATTTTCTGGTGCCAGTTCTAGGTGTTGGTTTTAACCTAAAAAGCTCTTAACTGCCTGAGGCCTTCAAACCTGTGGGACGACTTCCTCTGGTTTAACCCCTGCACCCTGTCCAGCCAGTGTCTTGAGGCTTCTTGCAGGCACCTGGCCTTCTCATTGCCCATTTATCTTCCACCAGGGCCAGGGCCTTCTCCCTTTGGAAGCAACACCCTGATGGGGCCTATGCTCTGCAGGGTCTCCCTGTGTTCTGCAGGGCATGTTGGGCCAACCTATTCCATTAGGCCTTCAGTTACATTTTGTGGAACTGCCTCCACTCTCTGTGCCCGGTAATTGTTGACTGGTTTACCCCCTAAGACTTTGTTTATTTATACTTATTCATATTTTATCAATCATTTATTGTTATTGTATTTGACTAGCTTGACTAATGTTTAGATGTGTTTTACTGAATGTTTCTTGTGTAATGTTTTATTGTAAACTACTTTGAGACTCTATAGAAAAGGATGTGGCATAAAACTAAAATAAATAAATCAATTACATCACTCATCCTATTGATTGCATTGATTTATACTGTGAGAAAGGTGGACTACAAATAAAGTAGTAGTAGTAGCATTAACAACAGCAGTAATCATCATTATAATAATAATAACAATGTTCAGTATAAATCTGCCAAGGGAGGTGTTCACGTGCTGTTTGATTCCCAGTTTAATAAGCAATGATTAACATTTATAATTTGTTTCAATTCCCACCCTTCATAAATGGAGCATCATCCATTTGCCAAAGTCCATCCTTTGCCATGTTTCCCCTGCACAGAAAGGCAGCCATTTCTGTTGAGGTGGTAAAATGAACTGACAGGAGCACTGCAACACTGAGCAGGAAAGCAAAGTGTAAAATCCTAAATTCAGCCAGAAAATGCAGGGTACAAAATAAAGAGACAAAGGGTGAAGTCAGAAATAACGTGATAAGCAGGCCCGAGGTGGTTTGACAACTGTCCTGGAAATTTTAATGTTCTGGAACGAGCTCTACAAAGAAAATGGTCCTCCAGATTTCCAGAGCATCAGGGGAAAATTGGCTGTGGTTATACATTGACTGGCAAGTGTGTGTGACCTTGCCACGCATTTTCTCTTCCCACTAGAGAAGTTTTGCAACTTTTAAAAAGATGTTCATGATAAAGCAAAAGATAAAGGGAGCTTTAAAATATACAAAGAGAGAAGCAAGTGTGAGACCTGATCTAGTATGCAGCAAGTGCTAATGCATTTGTGGATGGATTGGCTAGTTGCGAAGGTGGGCTCATTTCTAGGTAAAGAGCCTGTTGTGAATGCTATTGAAAGCATTACACATCAATGTATGTAAGGTATTGGAAGACCAAATCTTTACCCAGTAAATGGGTGGCTTGGCAAAGATCTGAGTTATGTTAAAAAATGAAAACATTATAGCCTTTGAAGTCCATTGAAGGGGGTAACTGTGCTTAGGTTTGCACTGATAACTGCTTTGCAACAAAGTACAAAATTAATATATTTGTATAAAGGTTGGATGCCTATGCACCATTATTCAGAGAAGGAACTGAAGAATAGAAAAGCAGACGTTTGGAAAGGTGTGGAGTTTGGTGTATATATGATAGCTGATAAATGTGCGTGTGTACACACACATTATATATGTGTGTGCATATACAAATATATGTAGTATGTAAAAAATTGATAGGTTTTGTAAGTATTATTTATACAAAGATTATAGAGGTCAGAGGTTTCTATAATAACCCACAGGCCATTCAGGAGCATAAAAATAAATAACTAAAATTAATTACCTACATTTGTAAGATCCTTGATAAAAATAACTAAAGCAAAAAAATGTTACATTAGTCTTTGTCCAGAACGAAATTGGAGTACCTTGTAATTTTAAAAACATGAATAGTTTTGAAAAAGGAACTCCCTTTAAGCAATCCTCTGAAAAAACAAGGCAGCACAATCCTTCCTTGCCTGAACTAATGATATGTGAACGGCACCTTCTGGCTTTTTGTTATAGTTCAAAGGACATGAAGCTGTGTGACAGGCTTCCCACTCTCTCCCGCCCTTCCAAGTCACGCTTTATGGCAGTGATAGGTGATTGGAGTTTCAGCAGTCCATCCCTTTGCCCCAGATAAAATGCCAAATCTTCAGTTCTTTGAATATCTCAGGAGCCAAATCTCAGCTCTGCATCTTATCCAGTTAATGTTAAAATTAAAAAACAACAACTATGCTTCCTAGAAACCAGTGCAAAGGTTGGGAAGAACAGCAGAGATAAGATAAACATTTCCCCCTGTGTGAAGTCCTTTCACCTCTGTGGGTTGTTGTTTACACAATGAATAGCCCAACTGGAAAGGTAAGCATAGCCACTGTGGTGTGGCATGTGGCACTTTCTTGTGCCATTCACGTGGCCACTTAATGATCTCTGCTATTGGGAATCCCAGTTCCTTCTATAAAGAAAGCAGCCCTGAGGCCAAGGAAGCAGTCCAAATATACATAATAGGTGGGGGGGGGAGCTGCTGTAGGGTGACCAGATGGCATAGACAATGGTGTTCCTGTACCCTTTCTGAGAGCCGTTTTGGTGTAGTGGTCAAGTGCGCGGACTCTAATCTGGGAGAACTGGGTTTGATTCCCCACTCCTCCACTTGCACCTGCTGATGTGGCCTTGGGTCAGTCACAAGCTCTGGCACAGCTGTTCTTGAAAAAGAGCGGTTTCTGTCAGAGCTCTCTCAGCCCCACCTACCTCATAGGGTGTCTGTTGTGGGGAGGGGAAGGCAGAGGAGTTTGTAAGCCGCTCTGAAACTCCCTTGGGTAGTGAAGAGCAGGGTATAAATCCAATCTCTTCTTCTTCTTCTACAGGAGAGAGGGAAGTTCAGTTAGTATTCTCTCAGAGGTTGGTTTTTTGTTGTTGTTTAGGGCAAACTGAAGCTGCCTCAAATCTCATCTCTTACCCAACTTGGAAAGGCATAGTAGCTCTTACCTGTATTGTATCTTATTTCCCTTCTTCCCAGTTTACACTGACACCTGGCTGTTTCCTTTGTGTTGCTTAAGGGTCCAAAGACACATTGCATGGGAAGTCCATAATCAGAACTCCTGATGAATTTTTATTAGGAAGCATCTATGGAGATGCTCAATTGGGATTGGGCCTGCAGCTCATTGGGAGGAGATAGTATGTGTAGTGGAGCTAACAGCAGCTTGCCAAGTGTGATGTTTTTCACAGAAATGATGCAGAGGGAAAGGTTAATTTCCCTCTCCTCAAGTCTTCAGTGCCAAGTGTTACAAGTACAACTGCATAGGACTCTCTTTTTATGGCATCTGTTCCAAATTTCCACATAGATGTGGGGGGTCCTGCTGCCACAGACTCACTTCTCTCCTTGCGTGCCTTGAATACACTTGAGTAAGTGTACTTTTGGTGTAAGGGTAGCATAGAAGCTACAGCTAATACAGAATACTACAGCCAGAATGCTGACTGGAGCGGGTCATAGGGATCACATTGCTCCAGTCTTGTTCCATCTACACTAGCCCGCAGTCAGCTTCTGGACCCAATTAAAGATGCTTGTATTGAGTTTTAAAGCCCTATATGGCTTGGGACAAACATACCATAAGGATAGCCCACTCCTATATGAATCTGCCTAATCACTGTAGTCATCTTACTTCGAGTATTCTCACCATCTGAATCTAGATGGATAGCAACCAGAGAAAGACCGGTGCTTGCACACAAGCAAGCGCAGGCAGTTGCCCACCCCCCACACATCCTTGAATGAAGCACGGGGGAAGGGTAAGCCTATGGGAGGTCAGCGTGGGAGCGCTGACCTATCAGGAGGGACATGCCAGCTAAAGCTAGCGGCGGCAGCCATTCCCTCAGTCAGTCAGGACAGAGAAGAGCTTCGGGGAAGAGCTTGGGAGTGGAGCAGCGCAGGAACCGCAGGACGCCACAGTCTTCGACAGGTTTGGAAGAGCACATGGTTTCTGCCCCCCCTCCCCCCCCCTCTGGTTCCCTTTATTTGGGTCCCCGGGCCTCTCCTGTGTCCTGATGGTGCAACTCCCATCCCCGCTCACCTATTGCGCCGGGTTTGGTCGGAGGGGGAGAGGGGCCTGCCCATAGAAGCACTCCAGTGCTGTGGCTGGTGACTAGGCTCCGATGGTGGGGGGGGAGGACCTCGGATCGCGGACGATTTTCTCTCAGCCCCGGGAGGCCCTGCCGGGGCCCTTCAAAAGTGAGCGGGCCTTGTTGGGAAAGGAGGAGGTGGGCCTCGCGTGCGAGGCCGCGCCTCTGCAAGGGCTGCAGCAATTTTTACAGGGCCTTGGGTGGGTGATCAGGCGGGCCTCATGCGGCAGGTGAGGGGGCATTGCGCGGGTCGGAGGGGGAGAAGGGCCTGCCCGTAGAAGCACTCCAGTGCTGCGGCCGGTGACTAGGCTCTGATGGCGGGGGGAGGGTCTCAGCTCGACGACGATCTTCTCTCAGGCCCGGGGAGGCCCTGCCGGGGCCCTTCGAAAGTGAGTGGGCCTCGTTGAAAAAGAGGAGGTGGGCCTCGCGTGCGAGGCCGCGCCTCCGCAAGAGCTGCGGCAATTTTTACGGGGCCTGGGGAGGGTGAGCAGGCGGGCCTCATGCGGCAGGTGAAGCGGCCTTGCGCGGGGCGCGGTGTCTCTGCAGCTGCCGCTGCCAGTTTACTGCGGGGCCTAGGCACTGGAGCACGCAGGCCCTGGGGGAATGGGGAGGACGGCCTTGTGCGACCGGGCACAGCGCCACGCGGGCTGAGGACGGCTCTGGTGTGGCCTAGGGGCGCTGGAGCGCGGGCCTAGTGCAGTGGGGAGGGCCTCAGCAAGGACAACAGACCTCAGCACGGGCCCCTGGCGGCTTCTGCCCAGGCACGCATGGTGGGGCGGGGGAGGATGGCCTTGTGCGCAAGGACTCGCTCGCTCAGAACTCCCTTGATGGTTCTCCAGTGGCACACCAGGCCCCTTGGGTGCCTGAAGAGGACGGTGCCGTCTGAGCAGCTGCGCCTTTGGGCTGGCTGCTGGTGCACCGGGTGGCTGGGGCTGTGGAGGTCAACAGGCCTCCCACGAGCTGAATCTAGATGGATAGCAACCAGAGAAAGGGACTCCATGGCACCAAAATTATGGAATTTTTAGATTAATCTGTCCCCCATAATCATTGTCCTCTGCCAGTGGTGAAGACTCAGTGGGAATCAGCCCTGGACTCGGACCTGACCCCAGCAGAACCCAACATTGGCTTTCCATGTAGAAGGTCCTAAATTCAGTTGCTGGCATCTCCAGTTAAGAAATGATCCAGTAGAAAGTGATATGAAAGCCCTGGATAATTTCTCCCAGTCAGAGTAGACAATTCTGTCCTAGGTAGACCAATGATTTGACACAGCATTAGGTGATGTAATGGGTTCATGGGTTACGCAATGCTCCTTCTAAGCTGTGGAGTCTTGTGAGCAAAAATTCTACTATGTGTGCTTCTGGCATTAAAGTTGTGAGCGAGCGATTTGACAGCTGCATAAATTAGTTTGCTCTGGAGCCATCCTTCCTGAGCTAAGACAAAAATATGTGAGCCAGAGGCTAAAAAACTGTGAGCTGGCTCACACTAACTCAGCTTAGAGGGAACACTGGCTAGGTAACTAAAATGAGAGAGAAAAAAACTGCACACATGCTTGGCAGATGCTGAGGCCATGTCCAGAGCATCCTATTATTACATCACCCGTCCAAAGGCTGAAAATGGGCATTATGAACAGGGTCCAAGATTAAATAATTCCTGTGAACCCTGACTCAGATTACATCTGGGATGGGATGTCCGATAAAATATCAGACACAGCCATTGTGAGTTGAAGGTGAAAGGGTAACTGGCTACTGTCTTTTTTTTTTTTTTTGCAGGAAAAAAGGAGCTAATATTTAATCACAACTGTGGACATTTGTCAAGAAAATTAGTTACATCACCTGCCTGCTGATTCCAGATGCTTAAAAAAGCCTTTGCCCTGACAGCTGACTGCCGTCCAAGAGTTAAAATAAGATTAATGGTGTGGTGAGTTCTAGGGGGACATGCCCTGCGGGGCAAACACTAAATAAGTCTCCCTGTGCCCTCTATAGTGACTGTGAGTTGGCTGAAGTCCTGGGCAAAGGTTATGGAGCCTGCATTCCATGGCAGAGCAGACACGACGAGGCCACGTGTCTAAGAACAGCCAGAAAAGCAAACACCACAGTATATATTCTCACAGTATGACTCAGTGGATCAGTTAACTCAGCTTGTCACCTTGTGGTTGCAGGTCATAACTAGAATTCTTGACTGGATAACAAGGTGGGTTATGGGGAGAGGGTGGGGAAGAAGCAGACAAGACCTTTTCTGACTTTAATCGCCTGTGGCTATTACTAATTTCATGTAAAAATGAGGCTGAGGTAAACTTTAAAAAAAAAAAAGCAGAATTTGATTTATACATTACAGTGACAGCATATATGGAGTAGAAAAGACCAAGAGTCCAGTAGCACCTTAAAGACTACCGAAATTTGTAGTAGGGTATGAACTTTCATGAGTCACTGCTCACTTCTTCAGATACCACTTTGATCTAGCATATATGGAATCTGCCATGCTTTGGTATTGTTTATGTTTGTCCCACTTCTCCAAGTGGCGAAGAAGTCTAGAGCATGATTGATTTATTTAAAATGTTTTTATGTGGCTTTCCCACCCAATCAAGGTCCATAAGGCTGCAAATATAAAAAGATAAAACACATTTAAATGATTAAAAACACAGTTAAAATTATAAAGTTCAATTAAAAACACATAAATAAACAATAGTAGGAGGGCCAATTTGTCTGGCTATTGGAGGTAAGCCGGAAAAAACGAAGTCTTCACCTCCTGGGGTGCTACTGCCTTTCCCATTTCCCCGAAACATGGGAAGTGTCATGCTGGAGGATGGTGCTCAGAAGTGCCACAGATGGCTCCCAAGGCACTAAGTGAGTGTCACTGTGTTAAACAAGGCAGAAAACGGTATTGTGTTTGTGTGTGCAGTATCATCAAGTTGCAGCTGACTTAAAGCAATCCCAGCAAGGGGCTTTCAAGGCAAGTGAAAAGCAGAGGTGGTTTGCCATTGCCTTCATCTGCAGACTCTTCCTTGGTGGTCTCCCAAGTACCAACTCTGCTTAGTGTCTGAGATCTGACAAGATTCCAATGTTTCCTCTAAGCTGTGGAGTCTTGTGAGCAAAATTCTACCTTGTGAGCTACTGGCTTTAAAGTTGTGAGCAGGTGATCTGGCTACTGCATAGATTAGTTTGCTCTGGAGCCATCCTCCCTGAGCTAAGACAAAAATGTGTGAGCCGGAGGCTAAAACCTGTGAGCTAGCTCACACTAACTCAGCTTAGAGGGAACACTGGATTGGACTATATCATGGTGCCTTCCCTAGAAAATGGTATTACATAAGTACAAAAACAAAGCAGTAAGAGTAAGATAATACCTACAGTATCTGCTCATGCAAGGTGAAAACAAAGAAGCCAAGAAGGTCGACTTTTAGCATTTCTACTCTTTAGCAGGAATCCAGTTATGGTGTGTCATTCTTAAATCCCATTAAAAGCAATGGAATAAGTTAGTCATCGCTAAATCCCATTGCTTACACTGGGCTTGAGTCATAATTTTAGCTGGACTGAGCATCTGTCTATAGCTGGAAAATTTTTGCAGATGATCTGACTGTCAACATTGTGATCCTTGTCATCTTCCAATTCAGAGTTTGCAGACTGACATCACCCTTGACACAGGTCCTGGTCTCCAGAGCAGGAAAATGAAACCAGCTGAGTGAGAAGCCAAACTTTCCCAGACACTCCTTCCCACTTACATCATCTGTTCTCTTGAATCACGAGATACAGGGAAAACTGTGACTTGGGCAGGACTCCACACTGCATGTATATGTGACGTCGGAGAGCTCATCCACTTTTCGTGAAAGAATTTCATGAAAGCCTCTCTTCAGGGGGACAGTAAAGAGACACCATGACAGGATCTCATGATGCTGGAGAATTTACATATAAACAACATCCTGAAGTATGGCAGGGGGCAGAAGAGGGAGGGCTATGAACTGCTGATCCCCAGAAGACAGTCAGTCTCAAAAGAGAGTCTTTATGATAGCATACTCTTAGCATGGGTATGAAAGGGGAAATCTTGTATCCCTATCACAACCAGTGGCAATTCAGCTGCACCACTCAGCCTCTCCGGTTGCTTGAGGAGAAGGGAGTAATGCTGGCGGTATAAGCAGCTCCATTATGTTTCCAGAGGGCTGCTGAAATGGGTCCATGCCACCCTGTGGTCAGCAGCACTGAAAGCATCTGAGAAAGATCCACCAGTCCAAGACCAAAACATCACATCACTCTTCTGTATGCAGTGCAAGCATCAGAGATACCTTGAAGATAAAGGCGTATCTTCACATGCAGCAGATATGGTGGTGACACTGTGTCTGGAGTGTGCCAGTGCAGACTGGAAGTGGAGACACACATGACTGAGAAAATCATTGCATGTAGAAAATTAGATTTCCAGCAGATGCATTAGAACCTGAAATTAAGGTTGCCAGCTCTGGGTTAGGATATTCCCAGAGATTTGGGGGAGCAGCCTGGGGAAGGCAGGGTTCAGGGAGGAGAGGGACCTCAGCAGGATATAACCCAACAGAGACTACCCTCCAAAGCAGCCATTTCCTCCAGGGGGACTGATCTCTTTGGCTGGAGATCAGCTGCAATTCTGGGAGATCTCCAGGCCCCGCCTGGAGATTATCAACCATACCTGAAGTGCTACTTTACAATGAGTAGGAATCTTTTTTTTTTTCATATAGGGGCATCATCTGAGCACCAACTTGAAGTCTACATGAACTGGTCTGACAGAAATGTTGGTTTACAACCTCATCCCCAATTTATTGAAACTAGGCCTAAAATCACATATGCCTTGTAAAGATCTGGAAGGCTGAAATGTGATAGAAAATCAGCCTTCCTGCATGGTCATGAATTGACTGGGAAGCCCAGCACAAGCACATAGAGAACTGCCTTTCTGTTTCATTTATACTAGCATTGGGAGAAGGCCGGGAATAAGCTTTAAGTGGCAGAGGTGACTTCAGTCCGATCAGTCTGTGAGGCTACGCATACGGACCATGATGGGAGCCCCACTGAACACAGAGGGAGCAGTTTCCGACTACGGATGCCCAGCTGATTTGTATGAATGAAGAGTATGTTAAAAGCACAATTTTTGCTTTGGTTCTGCTACTAGAGACTTTTTTCTTTTCTTTAGTTCTGCTACATTTTTGGAAAGAAATTATGGTCACCTTTGCAACATTCTTTGTCAAAAACCTAATAAAGTAAATCACATTGCCACTCTAAAAATCAGCGCCTTCCTCATGAAAGAAAAATGAAATGTTGATAATGCAACAGTCTCCTTCCAAAAGGGACAATCTCTCCAATCCAGCTGTCTTGCCAAGTTCTATAATGTTTATTTGTTTTACAGCATATATATTTTTCCTACCAACGCTGATCTCTAGAGATCTCCTTTTCTGTAATGTTCCATTGCTGGGGGGAGTAGTTACACTGGTCCACCTGAGACACTCCCTTTGCCCCATCTAATATGGCCCCACTACACATTACAAAGTCCTTGTGTGGGGGGGGGGAATAACATGCAACAGACATATGATGCAATATCATAAAGTTACGATCATTTTTATTGACTAATAAAAGGGAATATTCAAATGGAAGAAAAAAAGAGGTACAGTTCAAATGAATTTCAAGCAACACAATTCCTTGTGTAAACCACAGACATAATCATATCCATATCCAGGACTTGCACACACACATACACACAAACACACAGGGAGGGGAGAGGATTCAAGGTCCTAGGTAAGCCTACTATACCAGTATCTTCTCTGGACTCTGATTTTCAGGGTAGTGGTATAACATCCCATTTAGCGGTTACTAAATGAGCACATATCCCCAATATGGTTTCTTTACTGTTCCAGACTTTATCTCTGCATCACACTCCACTTCTCCTTAAGTAGGAGAGTTTCTATAATTGACTCTGGAATTGGAGAATGTGCCACTTGTCACAGGTTTCAATTCATTTGGTTCATTTGCTTCTTCCCTCAGCACACACATGCACATGGATAAAACACTGCAAAAAAGCAGCTCGGCTGTGGTTATAGATATGACTGCATCGAGATTCTTTTTGTGCAGCTGGATTACACCTGCCCATTGGTGAAACACCAGCAAGAACAATAATATGCCTGTATAATATACTAGAACTAGGAATAAGGCCCGTTGTGGAAATAAATACAACGAGCTCTAGAAAGAGGCTCTGGGAGAGTGTCAAGGCCTTGGGCACTCAGCGTCAATGTGCTGTGGTGACCTCAGCAGGGTATAATGACACAGAGTCAACCATTTTCTCCAGAGGAACTGATCTCTGCTACCTGAAGAGCAGTTGTAATTTTGAGTGCTCTCCAGCCCTCACCTGGAGATTGGCAACAATTGTTACCCAGGAGGAAATTGCTGGTTTAGAGAGTGGAGTCTATGGCATTGTATCTGTCTGAGGTCCCATCCCTCCTCAAACCTCACCCTCTCCAAGCGCCACCCCCCAAATCTCCATGAATTTCCTAACTTGGAGTTGGCAACCCTATCTCCTTCCCAGCCAAGCATCAACCTGCCATTATCTGCCCCTCTGATTTCAGCTTTGCATCTCCTCCCCCCCTCCCTCCTGGAGATCAGTTGTAATTCTGAGTGATTTCCACCCATCTCCTGAGATTGGGAACAGTGTTTCCAAAGAAGGGAATGGCTGGTTGGGAGGGTGGAGTCTATGGCATTGTACCTGTCTGAGATCCAGCCCTCCCCAAACCTCACCCTCTCCAGGTTCCATCCCTCAAATCTACAGGAATTTCCCACCTGGAGTTGGCAACCCTATCTCCTTCCCAGCCAGTCATCAACCTACATTTATTTCCCCCTCTCTCTTCAGCTTTCCATTTCCCCCACACACAGACCTGAAGTCTGTCCTGTGCTCTGAAGCCCTGACTACCAGAGTCCACCATTTTCCGTGCTATGAAGCCCTGACTGCCACAGAGTCCACCATTTTCTCCAGGGGAACTGATCTCTGCCTTCTGGAGAGCAGTTGTAATTCTAAGTGATCTCCAGCCCTCAACGGGAGATTGGCAACAATGGTTTCCCAGGAGGAAAAGTCATCTTTCTTTGCAATGGGGACCAAAGCAGCTTACATCATTCTCTTCTCCCCCTTTTCACTTGCACAACAACCCTGTGAGATAGGTTGGGCTGAAAGTCTGTGACTGGTCCAAAGTCACCCACTCAGCTTCTACAGAAAGAACCTGGATCTAGCAGAACCTGCTTTGAAGCACTGACTGCTACGCCTAGGGCAGCTAACTCCAGGTGTAGCCTGAAGATCACCAGGAATCGCAACTGAACTCCAGACAACAGATCTCCCCCCACAGAGAAAATAACTGTTTAAAAGGTGGGCTGTATGGCATTCTGTTCAGCTGAGGCCTCTCCCCTCCCCAAACCCTGGCTTCCATAGACTCTTCCAGAAAATCTCCAGAAATCTCCCTACCTGGAGCTGGCAACCCTAGACTCAGGACTGCCACCAATGAGTTCCTCTCAAAGGCCTGCAATGAGTTTCCGTCCTTTGTCTGAACCAAGCTTGGTTGCTTACTGTGGCAAAACGGGCTTCAGTTTACCACCCAGCTGTTTGCCTCCCACCCTCATCCCGTGCGCATATTTCACTCCTTAAATTTGCTGCCATGGAATCCCCAATCTTTGGGGGATCCCTGGAAAGTTGGCAACCCAAGGGTCTGGGTTTCCTTGCCTCCTTGGGCTACCCCTCCCTTTGTTATTGTGCAGAGCGGGGGAGACTATGTGGTCAGAGCACAACACAGACCATTAGCCCAAATAAAAAAAATTATCTAACTATTTACACAGTTACGGGGTGCACACACACTGTAGGAGTAAACACACACTATGAACCAGCAGGGCATAAACCCACAGGGGTTAAACGCCATCCTCTTTCCCTACACACCGGCCTCTGGCTCTCTGCTCTAGCCTCTCTCTCTCTGGCCCAAGAGAGCAGGGAAACTTCCATTCATTCCCCAGTCCAGCTGACTGTGGAGTGGGTGAATTTCTGCTGCCTCCAAGGGTTCACCCATGTCTCTGGCTTGTGGCCTGGACAGCCTGGACAGCACAGGCAGCAGGAGTCTTTCCTAACCTCTTGTAGGACAAAGATGGCCTCCTCTCCGGATGGGCTGTAGCCTGTATTGATGCTGCCCTGCATGTTGGGACAGTCCCTGTTTTCCCACCCTTTTCTGCCATGGGGCAGCTGGGAACTGTAGTCCAGCAGATGAGGAAGGCCCATTCAAGCCAGTGAGTGATACTCCTACAGGCCCCTCTGTGGAACTACAGCTCAATTAAACCTTATGGCGGAACATTTTAAACAAACAGCCACAGACAGTAGCACAGCAGCCATCTTACATACACAGGTAACTGCCATTTCATTACACCTACAAACAGCCACTGAGGGAAAAGTTAAGTCCCACACAGGAGGCAAGCAGGAGAAGTGTCTTCCTCAAGAGACAAAGCCATTTGCTAGGCATTCTGACAGAGAAGAGTGCTTGAAGGGGAAGTGGGTGGTGAAGAGGAGTAGACCCAGCACCTGGCCAATGGCACGCGATTACTCTTGAGTGGCAGCTGGCAGGCCAATGGCTGAGGGAGGGCATTTTACAGCCAATGGGAGTGCATGGAATCTTGCCACCCCAAGTCAACTTTATATATAAGGAGAGATGTATAAATCAATGTATTTATAATCACTTGGATTGCTCTTATTTTGCTGTGTTTTGTTAATATGCACACAGCGGGAAAGAATGCATACAAACTAAAGGAATTGACCATAGTGTCAAGATGTACATGTGCAGCTCTCTGGCATAAATTTTTTTGGGGGGAACAACTGGGGGAAAAGGAAGAATGACTAAAGAATTGTTTTTGCTTTGAAAATGAGACTGCATAGCTCAGAACTCCAAAATTCAAGAAGAAATTCAGATGCCGAAAAGTTCAGAAGCGTGCATGCACTGAGCACACTGTAAAGTTGTGTGCATTCCAAAACATTTTCAGCTATATAGTACACGCTGTTGCACAGGAATCCAAAGAATAAGACAACTTGTGCCGGTATAAGCCAGTGCACATATCCAAGGCTCATTTGTTTTCTCTACATGACCATGGATGGAACTGAGAGTACCCAGAACTCCTGGTTCTCATAACAGTTGACAAATGAGACCCAGTTTGGAATAGCAGCTGGAATGTCATATTGAGACCTGGGTTCAAATCTCCATGTAGCCCACTGAATTCCCTTGGTCTGGCTATTCTCTCTAAAATAGAAAATGCTGCCTTAAATTCCTGGGATTAAGTGTAAAATGAAAACATAATAGAATGGTTGGTGCTTGTCTCTGTATAAAATATGGTTATCAGTTCTGGGTTGGGAAATACCTGGAGATTTTGGGGGTGGATCCTGGGGATGGTGAGGTTTAAGGAGGAGAAGGACCTCAGCAAGGTATAATGCCATCCAGTCCACCTTCCAAGGCAGCCATTTTCTCCAGGGGAACTGATCTTGGTCATCTGGAGATCAATTGTAATAGCAGGAGATCTCCAGGTGCCACTTGGTGGTTGGCAATCCTAAAGTCAAGTTCACAACGCGCTGTCTTTCCTTCATTGTCCATTTTCAGCACATGGTCTTATGGAGAAAATAAAGCTTGCACATCAAGACCAGCTTTTAGTGAAACTCTTTTTACTAGAAACAGCAAGAGCCCAGCTGCCTAAATCCTGATGAAGAATCAGGGCAGGAATAAATGATAAAAGATGGATTTTCCTCCAGGGATTAATCTATGTCTTCATAGGGTCACTGGGCAAATTTATAATCTGTAACACTTGGACTCTGAGGCATTTCAACTAGATTACATCCGAGTGTGCATTTAATTTCACAATGGTTAGCAAACCAACAAAATCTAAGGCATTTGGATGTGTGCTGTGGTCCCATCCCAATGCCTGGGTTCTCTTCCAAACCAGAAAAGCTGACAAGAATGCCAGGAGATTTGTCATCCTGCCCAGTTCTGCAGAGGTCAGGAAAACCTTCCCTCGCGGAATCTTGGCATTTCCTGTTCCAAGGCTGGCTGGTCCAGGAAAGCAGGGAGGCATATGAAAGTGAAACTTTATTATTGTAAAACAATTATTTATTGCTAGCTGTCTTTCAATCCACAAGTGAAGTGAGTCACACTAGGAGAGAAGGGATGGCTCGGCTTCTATTTTCCCATTTTGTGCTTAACTCCGAGCATCGGGAGCCAGGCCCAGTCAGACACTGATGATAGCCAATGTGCTGTAGCAGCCAGAATCTGGGACCAGCAGTGGGAAGAGCCAGATTCAAATCCCCACCTAGCCATGTTGCTCATTGCATGACCTTGGGGCAGTCAGTCATTTACTTCCTAACCTACTTCAATGTAGTGTATTGGTGTGAAAAATACAGGACAGTCATTTATGTTGTTCTCAGCTACTTGGTGGTGGGAGTAAGGAGATGAGTGGAAATACATACCTCCTTCCCATGCAGGGTTCAACCTCTCTCCTGGGAGACTTAGCCCAACCAGAATTATAGCAATAGAGAGGGTAGAGTTACCAGTCTCCTGGTGGGGCCCAGAGTTCTCCAGGAATTATAACTGATCTCCAGGAGAAAATGGCAGCTTTGGAGAACAAACCCTATGGTATACCATAGATTCTAGGTGAAATCCCTCCCTAGATTCCCTCTTCCATGGGCACCACTCCCAAATGGCCAGAAATTTCCCTGGGCAGAGCTGGCAACCCTGAGAGAGGGATGGTGTCCCTTCCTACACTTTTTTCAGTACCCCTTTCCTCACAGTGTCTGCGGAGCGACCATCAACACAACAAATTTGGAATTCTGACACAGGGTGGTAGGCCCATTTTAGGCTTGCCAGGGGGGCCAGGGGTTTGCCCGCTTTAGGGGCCCCTGATCCACCAGCTTGGATCCGGCTGGCAGGGGGAACTCTGCCCCCAAAGTGCCTGGACAAGGCCGATGTGCCCGGCTTAATGACATCACCCATCACGCTGGGTACATTGCCGGGGGGGGGATGCTCTAGCATTTGGCCTGAATGCTAGAGCCTCCCCCTGGCGATGTGCCTAGCACGATGACGTCACTTCAGGGAGTAAGGCCATGTAAGACTCTAACAGCAACTACACACAGGCAGAAGCTCTGCTTAACAGAATGCTTTTTAAAATGAACATATTGTTCTCAAATATTTTCTTGAATACGCACAGCTCACTTTCAGTCACACAGTGAAGTTCTATGTACAGCGGTGGCATACTGTTGCCATGCTGCCACCTTATACAGCATCCATAAAGCTTATGAACTATGACTGCAAAGCTGGACTATGCAAATAGTGTGCCAGGGCAGTAGACTGAATGGTAGCCATGAGACTGTGCCACCCTACTGGAATGCAGGCAATATGCCTAACCAGATGTGGATCCATGGAAGACCCGATGCCTCTTGCTGCTGCACCTCTGCAGCCAGATGCCAGAAGGCAAGCCAGCCTCCCTGATCTTGCCAACACATGGTGCCAGCAGCAGTTCACTGAAGAGAAGGCTTGCTCTGCAAAGGGAACTTGGACATTCCTTCACAGGCGCCATGGAAAGCTCTCTTTTCCATCATGTAGACACCTCACCCCCCCTCTGCATATTGACATCTCCAGGTGAAGTATGGACTCAGCTTCAACCTAAACAAAAGAACCGACTCCATGATAGAATTAGTCAGCAGTCACATCCTCCAGCCGCCCATCCTGATAATGCAGCTGTTGATCGTCAGATCGTTAATACCAACTACCGGCAATGGAGTTGGGACATTGCTATCCTTTTCTTTCTTTTGTCTCCCCCATTCCCCTTAAAAGCTGTCACTATTAGTCAACCATTATTGCAATTGCCCAATGATTAATCCCATTCTCCTGACCTATTAGCTACTGAAGTTTTCTAGTATTTCCTGGGGACTACGTGACTAGTGAAGCATCAGCTTCCAAGCATTTTAGGGTATAAAAGGAGAGTATCACCTCATCGCTCTCTCTCTTGCTTCTATTATCCTAACCCCACCCTATCTTGCTGGTTCCATTCCTTCCATTCCCCTCCAACTCATGATTTCCCCTCCCTAGTTATTTCCTTTTTTGTTGCAGAATCAAATTGTCACATCGGACAGGTAACGTATTGCCCAACCAACGATATTTCCTGCTAATGCAACTATCTCTGTATTTTTCTATCTAAGTATCCTAGATCTGTATTGTTTGTATGTATGTTTGATTTTATTGTATGTGAGTGAGAATTATTAGTAAACACAATCACTGCTTTTAGACATCTTGCCTCAGCATCTATTTCTGGGTCCTGGATAAATAGACTCCCGTATACACAGGTTATTGATCCTGTTGTTGTTGTTCAGTTGCACAGTCGAGTCCGACTCTTCGCGACCCCATGGACCAGATTACGCCAGGCCCTCCTGTCTTTCGCTGTCGGCTGAAGTTTGCTCAGTTTCATGTTCGTTGCATCGATGACACTGTCTAACCATCTCACCCTTTGCTGTCCCCTTCTTCTTTGACCTTCAATCTTTCCCAGCATCAGGGTCTTCTCCAGTGAATGCTCCCTTCTCATTTGGCGGCCAAAGTATTTGAGCTTCAGCTTCAGGATCTGGCCTTCCAGGGAACAATCAGGATTGATTTCTTTTAGGATTGACTGATTTGATCTCCTTGCAGTCCAAGGGACTCTCAAGAGTCTTCTCCAGCACCATAGTTCAAAAGAATCGATTCTTTGGCGCTCGGCCTTCCTTATAGTCCAACTCTCACAGCCATACATTACTACGGGGAATACCATTGCTTTGACCATGCGGACTTTTGTTGGCAAGGTGATGTCTCTGGTTTTTATCATGCTGTTAAGGTTTGCCATCGCTTTCCTCCCGAGGAGCAGGCATCTTTTAATTTCATGACTGCAGTCACCATCTGCAGTGATCTTGGATCCTAGGAACGTGAAGTCTGTCACTACTTCCACGACTTCCCCTTCTATTTGCCAAGGAGTGATGGGGCCAGATGCCATGATCTTAGTTTTTTTGATGTTGAGCTTCAGGCCCACTTTTGCGCTCTCCTCTTTCACCCTGAGCAAGAGGCTCTTTAGGTCCTCTTCACTTTCTGCCATCAGAGTGGTATCATCGGCATATCTGAGGTTATTGATCTTTTCCCCAGCAATCTTAACTCCAGCTTGTGATTCATCCAGGCCAGCATTTCGTATGATGTACTCTGCATATAAATTAAATAAGCAAGGTGACAATATACATCCTTGTCGTACTCCTTTTCCTATGCTAAACCAATCAGTTGTTCCATATCCGCTTCTAACTGTTGCTTCTTGACCCTTATACAGGTTTCTCAGGAGACATGTGAGGTGGTCCAGTACTCCCATCTCTTTAAGAACCTGCCATAATTTATTGTGATCCACACAATCAAAGGCTTTAGCATAGTCAATGAAGCAGAAGTAGATGTTTTTCTGGTACTCCCTTGCTTTCTCCATAACCCAGCGAATGTTGGCAATTTGATCTCTAGTTCCTCTACCTCTTCGAAACCCAGCTTGTACTTCTGGCAGTTCTCTATCCACGTACTGTTGGAGCCTAGCTTGTAGGATTTTGAGCATGACCTTGCTAGCGTGTGAAATGAGTGCAATTGTGCGATAGTTTGAACATTCCTTGACATTGTCCTTCTTTGGGATTGGAATGTACACTGACCTTTTCCAATCCTGTGGCCACTGTTGTGTTTTCCAAATTTGTTGGCAAATTGAGTGCAGCAGTTTAACAGCATCTTCTTTTAAGACTTTGAATAACTCAGCTGGGATACCATCACCTCCACTAGCTTTGTTGTTAGTAATGCTTTCTAAGGCCCATTTAACTTCGCTTTCCAGGATGTCTGGCTCGAGATCAGTGATTATACCATCGTGGTTGTCAAGGACATTGAGGTCCTTCTTGTATAGTTCTTCTGTGTATTCTTGCCATCTTTTCCTAATCTCTTCTGCTTCTGTTAGGTCCCTACCATTTTTGTCCTTTATCATGGCCAGCTTTGCCATGATAAAGGACAATCCCTTGATTTCTCCAATTTTCTTGAAGAGATTTCTAGTCCTTCCCAATCTATTGTTTTCCTCTATTACTTTGCATTGTTCATTCAGGAAAGCCTCCTTATCTCTCCTTGCTGTTCTCTGGAAATCTGCATTCAGTTGGGCAAATCTTTCCTTTTCACCGTTGCCTTTAGCTTTCCTTCTTTCCTCTGCTATGTGTAAAGCCTCATCAGACAGCCACTTTGCTTTTTTGCATTTCTTTTTCTTTGGGATGGCGGTGATTGCTGCCTCCTTTACAATGTCACGGACCTCTGTCCATAGTTCTTCAGGCACTCTGTCTACCTTAAACCTATTCTTCACCTCTACTGTATATTCATCGGGGATGGAATCTAGGTCAAATCTGAATGGCCTTGTGGTTTTCCCAACTTTCTTCAATTTAAGTCTGAATTTTGCAATGAGTAGCTCATGATCTGAGCCACAGTCAGCTCCAGGTCTTGTTTTTACTGACTGGATAGAGCTTCTCCATCTTTGACTGCAAATTATATAGTCAATCAGATTTCGGTGTTGCCCATCTGGTGATGTCCATTTGTAGAGACGCCTTTTAGATTGTTGGAAAAGGGTGTTCGCTATGACCAGCGTGTTCTCTTGACAAAACTCTGTTAGCCTTTGCCCTGCTTCATTTTGTTCTCCAAGGCCAAACTTGTCTGTTATTCCGGTTACCTTTTGGTTTCCTACTTTAGCATTCCAGTCCCCTATGATGATGAGGACATCATTTTTTGGTGTTAGTTCTATGAGCTGTTGTAGGTCTTCATAGAACTGGTCCACTTCAGCCTCTTCTGCAGCAGTGGTTGGGGCACAAACTTGGATTACTGTGATATTGAATGGTTTGCCTTGGATTCGGACCAAGATCATTCTGTCATTTTTGAGATTGTATCCCAATACTGCCTTTCTCACTCTCTTGTTGACTATAAAGGCCACACCATTTTTTCTACGGGATTCCTGGCCACAGTAGTAGATATAATGGTCTTCTGCGTTAAATTCGCGCATTCCTGTCCACTTTAGTTCACTGATTCCCAAGATGTCGATATTCATTCTTGCCATCTCATTTTTGACCACTTCAAGCTTACCTTGATTCATAGATCTTACATTCCAGGTTCCTATGCAGTATTGTTCTTTGCAGCATCGAACTTTCCTTTCACCGTCAGACACATCCACAACTGAGCGTCCTTTCGGCTTTGGCCCAGCCGCTTCACTCTTTCTGGGGTTACTCGTACTTGCCCTCTGCTCTTCCCCAATAGCATATTGGACACCTTCCGACCTGAGGGGCTCATCTTCCGGCGTCATATCTTTTAGCCTTTTGTTACTGTCCATGGGGTTTTCTTGGCAAAGATACTGGAGTGGGTTGCCATTTCCTTTTCCAGGGGATCACGCTTGGTCTGAGTTCTCTGCTGTGGCCTGTCCGTCCTGGGTGGCCCTCCACAGCATAGCCCACAGCCTCATCGAACCACGCAAGCCCCCTCGCCACGACAAGGCAGTGATCCATGAGGGAGTATTGATCCTGTAATATAAGCCTATTCCCATTTTAATATTCATATTTCCCACTATTATTAATAAATCAAGGAAATTTGGCAAACTCTACCGCCAGGAGCAACTTGAGCCAATCAGAAGCCCTGCTGGTTCTAAAAACACACGGTGGGCACCTGGAAAGTTGTCAATGGCTGCCATGGCGCCCACAGGTACTGCATGAGGGATCCCTGCACTCTAGAAAAAACTATTAAGTGCCATGGTAACATACTTCTGTGACTTCTCAATTTAGACATCCCAGAACCACCCCCCAGTGGCTTCAGTAAGGTTCAGAGGTCATATGGGAAGTCACAGGTGTACATTTGCTGAGGTCTGTATATCAAGAGATTGAAGAAGGGCGCTCCCATGGCAATCTGTAAGCTTTCAGAGAGCCACAGAAAGAATACAAGTGTGCATTTTAAAGTGCCTTTTTACCACTTAGAGAAAGTATTGTAAATGCTCTCAAAGCTTTTTGAAGCACAGTTTTACTCTAAGAACCTTCCGGGCACTTAGCAAAGAGTCTCTAAGTGCTACAGGTAGCTCAAAATTGTGTTCCAAAGAACTGCTAGAGGAATGCAAAGGACCCCTTCTGACACTTAGAAAATCTGAATAATCCTTTCATGATAGGTTTAGTTTCCCATTTTTCCGCCAATGGCATTGCTGGCTCACCAGCACTGACAGAATATTGGTTCTATATAAGCAACTGACCCTGCTTGGTTATTGTTCTGCGATAACATTCCCTGGCATATAGACAACCAGGGCTATTTTTGGGCAGGAACACACAGGAATGGAGTTCCGGCTGGCTCCTGAGGTGGCCACGCCCAGCAGGAACTCATTAGCATAATAGGCCACACCCAGCAGCAGAAACTCATTAGGATTGGCTACATTAGGGCTGTGTGGCCTAACATGCAAAGGAGTTCCTGCTACAAAAAAAGCCCTGAGTTTTGACAACAAACAAGGTAAACAGGATAAGAAGCAAAAGGTGGGTGTGGCTGGATGACCACACTTCTGGTAACATGGGGGTGTGGCCTATTATGCTAATGAGTTCTTGCTGGGCTTTTTCTACAAAAAAAGCCCTGTAGATAACATTGCAGATTCAGGGAGGCAGGGAACCAGACACAAAAGCTATAGGTGTCCCATGTCCAGTAATATGTGGTACTACTGCTGGGACAGACAGAAAGAGATAAAGAACAACCTGTATACATTCCCCTTTGCTTACACCCCTGTGATCACAGCTATGGCTGCAATTGGCGGTGGAGGGAGAATAAATCAAATTCTTCACACACGCACCCCTGCCAGAACAAGGATTGCCTGTTTTCAGGAATTGGCCTTGAAACTCAGCTCCAAGGGCTCATTCTCAGAAGGAGCAGGATGAAATCTCAGGAGCACCAGCTAAGACCAGACGCTTCCTGACTTCCATTAAGACTTTCAAGTCTGCCAGCTTCTGGTAACTACTGTATGTGTAGATTAGAGATATGAGGGAATTATCTGGCACTAACAGCCCAGCTCCATTTTAGTTTAGCAGCTAGCTAATTTTCAATGTGTGCATTGAATGTCTTTAAAGATTGTGATGACAGACATTCACAGATACAGATATGGTATAATTCCTAATGGTGTGTGGAAGTACTATGATTAATACCGCTCTTCAATGTGATCACCGGGCCCCCATCTCATGAGTCTCAGGGTTTGGGAGGCTGGGGACCTGGCAACTCCGGCCAAGAACATTTCATCCCAAGAGCATGGCTGAAAAAAGAAGTAGTTATATTGTGTATAGTATGAACTAACAGAAATTAATAAGAACTTGAATAAGTAAAACTAATAGGCTTGTGAATGGCTTTAACAAATATCAATCAAGTTTTTCTGGAAGAAATTGAATCAAAATTAAACATTTTAAACAACAGAGCACATCCCTAGTCAAAAACAACACACTGAATTGGTTTGGGGAATAAACTGTTAGCTGGTGTAGCTGCTAGTGATGAGCAGCTGGTGAATAATGATTCAGACCTAAGAGGAATCATGCAATATTTTCTGACACTGGTTAAAGATCAGAACCTTGAAATCTCACCATTATTATAGCACTGGCTGTCTGATTTCTGCTTACCGGGCGCTGGAAGGTCAGCACAGGGAGATAATGACTGACAGAGACACTGTCCAAACAGAATGTTTTAAGAGATATTCCTGCCAAAAAGGATTATAACAGTTGATGTTTCTCTGCTTCACAGTGTTTCCATTTTCCACCAGTCAATACACAGTTTTGGTGTCTTTGGGAGAGCTTGCTTCATTCTATGTAAGCTTGGGTCATCTTTTTGCAAGCTATTTTTTTTTCTAGGAGGATGCTTGCTATACACAGAGGTACATTCTTTACTTATACACTAGCCTTTTGTTGTGATCACACTCAGTGGTTCTGAGTACCAGCACCCAGGGAGGGGCTATCCCAAGTCTTGAAGGAGGAACTGGTGCAAACTGGTGTAACTTCACAGAGTACTGGCCCCATTTTTTAACCAAACAATGCACTGCTTACACACACACACACTGACAGGCAGACAAAACTATAGAGACTGTGGGACAGGCAGAGGCAAAAACCAACCCCCCTCCAACAACAGGCAATTAGCCTCTTTCACAGATGGGTGGTGGTTTGAGGGAGAGACTAAGGGTCAATTTTATCAGCAAAAAACCTAGAGCAAAAATATCACAGCTAATAGCCAAACCCTATCACTCTGAAACTCATACCTAGGAATCACCAAATGTTGAATTATCCCCCAAACTGAAACGAGTATAGGCCAGAAGGCAAGCCCTCTACCACTGTGCAGCGTTCACTCCCTAGGCTCTCCACAGGCCTCAGAATGGAAAGGGTGGTGCCACCCAAGTCCACCCTCCCATCCTTGGAGTACTGCCCTTGTCTGGGCAGTACTATACTCCCTTGCTCCTCCTTGGCCTGGTTATTTTTATTTAGTTAGTTCAATTTATCTCATGCCCTCCTGTCATGATCATGGGTCTAGTGGTGTGGCCTACAGGCCCTAGGGCAGCTTAGTGACTCTAAGGAAGCCTGTATTGGAGTAGTCATCAGGGCCTACATTTCCCAGGTTCCCTCTGCACCCTGTGATTGGGTAACAGGAGATTTTGGAGGGAAAAGCTACACCAATTGGGCCCAAAGCATCACGCATGATCTGCTTCAGATCCTCCCCCTTCTCTTCCAGGACGCCTTGAAATCTTAGGACATAGCTTGCCCTTTCCATTTGTAGCGGTAACAAATGGGATTCACTGGTTTGTCTCTTTCTCTCCATTGCCTGCAGTTGTTTTTGAAGCTTCTTGATATTGGCACCCACCTCTTTAAGTTCTTGCTCTGTTTTTTCTGTTTTTTTAACAGTCTCGTTCAATTGGGTTTGCTGTGCATTAAACTTATAGTGTAATGCCGTGACTTGTTCCAGCAGAGGTCACAACATTTCAGTCAGCATCCTTTGAAGTTTTGTTGCTGAGTCCTGTCTAGGGACAGAACTTGCTGGGCTGGTATTTCCAGCTGGCGGCTTAGGTTTCATTTGCTTATCTTTCTCGTCCCTCGGTGGAGGCGCCATGTTGAGAAATTGTTTACTTTTTATAAAAGTTATCACAGTCTCTGGAACTCTTTACAAAGCCTAGTAAGTTCTTACAAGTTATTTATTTTAGTCCATCTTGCTTCTATAGCCCACCCCCTCCTTGTGGTTAAAAATCCATTTGTTCTTATTGGGGGAGAGTTCCCTCCCCCCCTTGCTTTTTAGGGGGGGGGGGTTGGCTAGATCTTTGGTGCTTCTCACTTTCATTTAGACTCGCATTTCAATGATAAAGACGCTTTCATACGCTTTTAGCTGGTACACTCGGCCACCAAACGCTTGTTCCGTTGTGCAATCTTAGTTCCTTGTGGACGCTCCACAGCGGGACCTTCGGGGCATGGAAGAGCCCCCCTTCACCAGCTAGTCGCCGGAGGAAGAGCTCTCCTAGTGCCCCATGGTTGGGAGCCCAACACAAGGGCTCCAGGGGTGGTGTGGACAATCACACCCCCTCCCAGCCTCAGGCACTGGTGCACAGCTCCTGGGAGATCGGGAAGCCGTGGCCGCCATAGCGACGCCAAAACCGGAAATCTTGATGGCCTGCTCTTCCCTGGCATGGGACTTGTTTTCTCAGCTCCAGGTAGGGTCGCCATTCCCCATGTCTGAGCAGGCAATCCTCTGGTTTTGGGGCTTTGACCCACTGTCAACCAGCTGACTTCCAGGGAGACCCCACCCCCACATGCTGCCATCACATGGAAGTGATGTCATCGCATCTGTCAGGGCTGCTCCCTCCCTGCCCCAGCATGATCGGGCAGTGTCTGGGAACCTTGCAACTCTTCAAGTCCACTTCTCCAGCTGACTCACACAAACCCAGTTTCAGTCTGCTTCCTGTCCCACCCGCCCCCGGCTGCTGTTGCTGTTGCAGGTGGTTTGATTACCGGCTAGTGCCTCCTTTCACTGTGTGTTTGTTCTGGGGAGACAGTTTGGTGTCATGCTTCTGCCCTCTCTCACATGCTGGGGGAGAGGACACGGGTGGCCTCAGCAGGAGCAGCATATCAGCCTCGCACTCTCCTTTGCCCCGGGTGGGGTGTGTGTGCATGCATGAGCGTAATCTCGGTGGGGAGATGAAAAGATGAGGGTGAATTGCTCAGGGGTGCTGCATGGGTCCAAGGCACTGTTCTGAGGAGGAGGAAGGTGAAGAAGAAGAGGGACGCGCACTTGCCTCCAGGGAAGTGCTGCCATCGGGAGGAAGGTGGGAGAAGAAGGGGGCAGCTGCTCTTTCTCCACCGAAGCCTGCGTTGGCTCTGCCTCCCAACCCCAGCTGGCCCCTGGGACTTCCCTTGCTCGTTGGCTGGCTTGGCAGGAACGAGGGAGGTGTATTCGCTGCTGCCACCACCACCTTCCTGTTGGGTTCCTGGTGGTTGGGAGGACCTGGTTGCTGTGGGCCCAGGAGAGAGGTGGCAAGGCCCCTGCTCAGTTGCTGCCCAGGATCCTGTCCTGGATGTTCTGGCAGAGCCAGCAGTGGCTGCTTGAGATAGGAGTGTGGTTGCCAGCCTCCAGGTGATGGCTGAAGATCTCCTGAGATTACAACTGATCTCCAGGTGATAATCAGTTCTCCTGGAGAAAATAGCTGCTTTGGAAGGTGGGAGTGGGGGATGCCCCTATTTCACAGGCTACTGCCTGCCACTGGCCAGCTATTCGGTGGGGGGAAGCCCGTCCCTCAACAGCCATGGCCAGGTGCAATGGCCTTTGCATGATGATGTCACGTGGAAGTGATGTCATCACACTGGGGGTATCAAATGGTGCCGCTCTGATATCTGGGGCAAAACTCTATAGTTACCATAGAGGTTAGCCGAAAATACCAGAGCATCATCATGTGACATCATCATGCCAGAGACATTGTGTGCGGCAACGTTGTCCTGCCCCCCCCCACTCCTGGGAAGCTCCCTCCCACCCACCCCCCAGCAGAAGAAAAGGACCTGGCAACCCCAGGTGGAGGCTATGGCATTATAACCTGCTGAAGTTGCTTCTCCTCCCCAAACCCCACCCTCCCCACCCCAAATCTACAAGAATTTCCCAACCTGGAGCTGGCAACCCTTGGTATGAGGGAGGTGGGTGGGACCCATCTGGCTCCTGAATTACTGGGGATGTCCCCAACTTTGCTGTAGACACCTCAGCCAAGGGTGGGCTAAGCACTGGCCCTGGACAGATACAGTTCAGCTACTGCAATGGTTCAGAGGATTTATGCTTATTTGCCACTCCAGAGACTTTGCAGCATGCTCTCAATAATGCTTCCCACATTTCCTGACTTTTATTAAAATTCCCTATTTCTGAAGAAAAACCATGGGATGGGTCCTCTATCTGAGGGAAGGAGAGGACACTATCTATTGCCTAGCATCCCAAGTCCCATCCAAGGGTTTGGCAGAGCTGCTGATCAGGCTGTCAAAATCACGTACAGCATCTTGGCGTCCTATTGGATCTTCACTCTGTAAAATTTTCTTTGTGTGCTGCCTTGAGTATTTCTCTAAATCGAAAGACAGTGTATAAATATTATGAAATAAATATACAAATCTGATTGCCCCTGATAGAAACAGTAAATGATCTAGAATTTCCAACTAATGAGGGGGAAATTCTAGGTCACTTTCCAGATGTTTTGATGTAGTTTGGTGTAGTGGTTAATTGTGTGGACTTTAATCTGGGAGAACCAAGTTTGATTCCCCATTCCTCCACTTGCAGCTGCTGGATAATCTTGGGCAAGCCATAATTTTGTCACAGCTGTTCTTGAAAAAGCAATTTCTGTCAGAGCTCTCTCAGCCCTACCTACCTCACAGGGTGTCTGTTAGGGGGAGGGGGAGGGAAAGGAGTTGTAAGCCACTCTGAGTCTCCTTCGGGTAGTGAAGGGCAGGGTATAAATTCAATCTCCTCTTCCTCTTCCTCCTCCTCCTCCTCCTCTTCTTCTTCTTCCTCACAATAGCCCTATGAAGTGGGTTATGTTAAGCATGTATGACTGGTCCAAGGTTACCAGCAAGCTTTAGTGACAGAGTGAGGATTTGAACCTGTTTCCCCCAGATTCTTGCCTGACACTCTAACCACTGCACCATACTGGCTGTCATTTTATGGCTAGTACAATATATGAGCAGTGAATTAGTGTTTGATCAGGTGTGAATTAACTCCATTAACGGAATTAATGAAGAGCTTAATGTCAGTTCTCTCTCTCTCTTTTCCCTGCATCCTAAAGCTAGAAGGGCTATGCCCGGCACATCAGGCAACACTGGATGCTCCTCTCACACAGAATATAGGGCAACTTTGACAGGAGGAGTGCCATGCCTGCCAATAATGAGACATTCTGGATACACTTGTCAATCAGGGCTTTAATACTCAGGGTCAAGCTCAGCGTAAACAAGCTGTTAGATTATAAATTCACTGGGGAGCAACTAACATTTACAGCTCATTCCTAGCAAGCTTGACCCCACCTGACTTCTAACTCCTCATGCAAGAGGAGAGACAATAATGGTAACCCCAAGGAATTCATCCTGCTTATAGAACTCTCAGCCATGAATACTTAATCTGAAACTCTGTCAGTGACACAGTATTGCAAGAAACCCTGAAAGCGTCAGTTTTATCTAAACTAGGTCACCCATTCCCTGCAAAAATATCTAGGCCACCATATCAGTACAAGCATATGGTCTGCAGAGAAGCAAGTATGTTTTTCTACAATAATTACAGAGTACAATAGAATACTAAATATTGTATAGCAACCAGTCATGAATGAACTGCCTAAATACAGTGAAACAACATCCCCAAAAGCCCAGTATGGAGCAGTGCTTAGTAGGGTTGCCAGGTCCTTCCCAGCAACTAGTGGGGTATGGGGGAGGGACTTAGCAGGAAAGGGAGGCAGGCCCAGGCAATGTCACCTGTGTGCACTGGAACTGGTCTCATCGTGCCTTGCCATCAGGCAGCGCTCTGGTATTTGGACAAAAACTCAATAGTGAAAATGGCTTCTAGCATAGAGTTTTTGCCAAATAGTCACCTGGACATTGCTGGTGTGATGACATCACTTCATGTGCATGCCTTCTCCTCTCTCCTGGTGAGTCACCGCGCTGATCGCTGGCCAGGGACCCCTGCCTCCACCAGGGGGCTGGCAACTCTAGTGCTTAAAGTGTCAGACTAATTTTAAATCCCTACTTTGCCGTGAAGTATCCTGGCAATCTTGAGGCAGTCATCCATCTTAGCCTACTTCACACAGTTGCTGTGAGGATAAAATGAATACGTTGGGAAACATGTATGCTGGTCTGAGCTCCTTATAAGAAAGATGGATAAAAATGTGATAGGGGTGGCAAAATGCAATATACATCTGACTCGTTTCCTGCACCCAGCAGACCACAACATTCTGATTTGCAGTAGCCCCCCTCTCCATAGTTCTGACCTCAGTTCTGGTGGCTTAAGGTTGGATCATGAGCTAGATGGCATGGAGGAAGGGCTCCAAGCTTGGTATCCAGTGTGGGATTCCTTGTACTCTGGTGAGGTTGGAAGTGCTGGGATTCAAAGTAGCTGTTACGTATTAGCTGTAGAAGATGACCGCCACAGAGGCGGCCTGCACATGTGGTCCGACAAACCTCAGACCTTTGTTCCAAAGAAAATAGCTTCTTCGGATTTGAAGGCGCACCTGTGGTCTTGCCCAGATCCGAAAGTAGACCTATTGAAGTGTTGACTTGTAACTAAGGCCAATCAGGGGTGATGGGTGTGTGTGTGGGTGTGGTGTGGGGCACGCATATAAGCCGATCACTGCCCGGCCAGTTTATCTTTCATTCCTGATGTAATCCAATAAACAAGAGCTGATTCACTATGCTGAGTCTCCGGCCTCAGTACTTTTCAGTAGCTCTTCAATTCTTGGCACCAGCTTTATGATGTTGCATGGGAGGATCATGTGCTAATGTTGTTCTGGCCTCTGAGAAGCATTTGGTTGGTGACTGTTGATGCTCCCAGACCTGGTCTCCTCTGTGATACATTACCTGGCTTGGCCTGATATGGCAATGACTACTTTCTAGATATGAACGTTGTAGCAGCCTTCTACATACCCATTTAGTTTGTTATTATCATATCTCCTTGTCACTCTAGCTTGGGTTTCACTCGGCACAGAATTCCAAGGCTTTGGCTCTAGTGAAATGGGTGTACGTCTTGTTGTAGCATTCCTCAAAATGTCCCACCCTTGCTTGGGGCAATCTTGTTTTGCCACATGATGGTCACAGCCACGGCTGTAGTTCTGGCCACAGTGCCTTCTCTCCCACTGCCAGTATACAGCTCACAACTATACATGGGGAAAAAACACCACATTACTCACTCGGCTCACTAGCCAGACAGTACTCATAGTTGCCTCTGATCTTTCCTGTCTCATTTGTCCTCTGTGCATTTGGCTGACCTGGGGAGGAAAGAGAATTTTCTGTACGTTTGTGCCAGCTTTTGTAGAGAAAGAGTCCCTGCAGTTACTTCCATAAAGCCCAGCACAAAGCAAGGTTCAGATGCCAACTGCTCTCCACTGCAGTACTCTATGCATGTGCCAAAGAAGGAACAGGAGAAAAGGTCCAGTATCTTTCTAAGGTTGCAAGCTGCGTGGGGGAAAAAAATGTCCCTCTAGTAGAGGCATAAAGGGATGTTATTTTGCAGGTTATTTGCCTCCATTCCATGAAAACCTTCAACTGCCCATGTGCATAGATTGATGTTCTAATAAAGGGACAGAATATTTTTCACTGTTGGCAACCCTATATCTTTCACACTAAGCGCACTGAGGGATTCCCCTTCTCTAATTTCTCTGGAAGTTGCAAAAAACTTGAATGAGCGAAGGGGGATTTGTGTGGCCTTGGGGGCAATTGCCAGAGGGAAAGGGTGGTTGTCACTGGCAGGTGGATGGGTAGATTCCAGCTCCTTACCATACCTTCTTGGAGGAGATACTATCCGAAGGTCATTTAGTGCCCCAGAGTTAAGCACGAGATTCCATTTTATTATTTTAATTGCTTTTTTTTTCAGTGCCTGCTTTGTAATTGTACAGTTATTACTTTCCAAGGACAGCTGCCTTAGTTTTGATCAATGCCTGAGGCTGCAGATATGGCTGAGTGAAAAGGAACATCAAGCTTGTCGCTTGTAATAAATTGTTCAACTTGTGCAGAATCTGAAACAAAGAGGAACAAGGTCTGTTTGACAAGGTGACAATGCCTTCTGCTTGGTTTCTGTTTCCTAAGTTTCAGCTGATTGCTTAAAACATATCAGGATGCATGCTTTTAAAGATTAAACATCCTGTTCCATCCCTTTAACATTTCCATGGTCCTTTGGACTGTTTATGCATCCATCAATAGATGGAGGTGGTAAAGCCATCTTAATGAACAGCTCCCGGGAAGAAGGCAGTTTTCAGAAGGAACATGGGACTAGATGAAACCAGTCTTCCCTTTTAAAGTGCGGTCCAAAGGGCTGCACTGGATAAAATGTTTAAAAATCAGTAACAAGTATCACAGAGCTACATCTGGTTCCACCCTTAGGCAATGAGAAGAAGTTACACAAGGCATTGCAAATTAAAGGATTACTTCAAAAAAAAAAAAAAAAAGGAGGGAGGTGATAGTTGCTGGAATTGCACGCATGATTTTACACTGGATCAAGAACCACATCTGGAAGTTGCTTCAGAAGTTACTTGCAAGCGCTTGGTATTATTTTCTTCAACCCAATAGATCTTACTGCTGCTTTTGCCAGCACATATGGCTATGGAAATTTTGATAAACAACAAAAAATAGAATTGCCTTTGGGGATGTTATTCACTGGCTACTTCCTAAGAACGTTTTTGGGCTGGGAAGGGTGATCATTATTTTTTTAAAAAAAGTTCTAATTAGAACATCAGCCTATGTCAAAGAATTAAATTTTAAAACCCACATGTAATTTGATTATCTTGGCTTTTTAAGATAAATTGCATTGGAAAGACAAACAATCTGGCCATGTAAAAGGGCCAGAGAGAAGCGGGCCATGTTCCAGAACTAGAAGCCATGGTGCAAGTAAATGGCCTTTCATTACTAACCAGTTCCCCACTAGTAACCTTTATCCAAGTGTCACACAAACTGTTTCATAGCCTGATGGAGGGACACATCTCCGGAATAATTGTAAAGGGGCACGTTTAGGAACATCCTGAAGCAGATATTTTACTCAAGGTACTTTGCTGCTTTAAAATTCTAAAAGAGTTCTCTAGCTGAAGGAAAACTGTTGCTTACAACAGAACTGGGTGTTGCCTACGATCGTGAAAAGAACCTTCCAAGACTCTCAGTGGAAAAGTCCTATATTCCAGGTGAGGGGAGGAGCTGATTCACCTGACTAAATTTAAGGTTTGTTCTCAACCTGAGAAAATTTCTTCAGAATCAGCTCTATTTGAACATGTTTGCTACAGCAAGCTACTGGAGCCTTTGAAAGCTCCAGCGTATCTGTTGCTGATGCCATACCTTTTTGCACATGATCCCGATGGTTATTGGGGGGTTATGAAGAATTCTTTTCCAGCTACTACAGTAAACCAAGGGAGAAGTGGCCTGATCACAAACAAATCCTAGAAACAATGAATGAAACCAGCCCTTACTAGGTCTTCATTTGTGCAGGCATCTGAATGAGGTGCTAGACTCCTGAGGTAATAGTGACCAACATCATTTAAAGATGCGACTCAAGGTTTAGCAGTTGAGAATGCTGTCCATTGGGGGGGGATCTATTCCAGTAGAGAGCTAGCATATCAGAAGGAAAGATTCTAACCCGACCCTGTCCCTGCTCTGCTGATGCTCTGCTTGCGGAGGAGGGGTATTATGTGGGAGAATACTCCCAAATATGGTAATTCATCAACCGTTCATCACCTTGAAGTTCTGTTTTTTCTTTTTGCTGCATGTGTAACCTACGGTTATCAGGTTTTCACATTAAGGATTAGGAACTACATTTCCTTCATATTAGACTGGCTATCAGTTAAGAATACACATACACTGGGGACTTCTGGTTTTTGGCTCAACAATGGGGTCACTCTCCCTTTCCCTCAGGGGAGTGACACACACACCAGCTGTATGGAGGGAGGCTGCCAACGCAGTTTCCCCATGGAGCCTTAGGGTAGGGCTCCTAGCCATAGGGCTTTTGAGGGGTAGCCTCTTCGATGGCGTAATGCAGGAGAATTGAGGCACCCCTTCACCCTGACGGTCCTGCCGCTGTGTGGCCTTCAGGCACTAACTGGGCTGGCCGGAACAAGTGCTGAAGATTGAGCAGAATTGCGATAACAAAACTGAGGTCGAATGGGACCGACAATGAATGTGAGTTAGACTTAAACAGACTATAAATCAGACTATTTTAAGGAAGAGAGAGAGGAGGGACGCCTCCTGCTTACATAAACTGATAAGTGAAAAAGAGGGGGGGCGGGGATTACAAGCCACTGACTTGTTTTGAGAGGCTTACCAGAGCAGATTCATTCTGAAAGTGATTTTCAGAGGTGGTGAAACAGCGATTGGCTTTTGTAAACAATTAGCCATAATGGCGGGCACAGGGAAGAAAGGAGTGAAACTGAAACCAGCAGGTGGCCAAAGTCCAAGGCTGGAAGAGGAGGTCAACATCATAAAGCTCCTAGCGGATACTCTCAAGCCTGTGATGGAACAACTTGCTGGTATTAACCAGCAGTTGGCCACACTTAACCAAAACTTTGCATCACAGCAACTCCAGCTGGCGGAGACGGTTAAAAAGATGGAGCAAACAGAGGAAATAGTTAAAGAAATGTACTCCGTAAACAAGAACATGAAGAAAAATATGGGAGAATTAGTGAATAAGCCGAACTACCAGGAAAACCGTTTACTGCAACTACAAATGGAAAAAGCAGATATGGCTCTCAGATTTCAAGGGGTTCCTGAAGCACCGAATGAGGACCTGAAAAAAGTGGTCAGCGAAATTATTGCACCAGTAACAGGCTTGAAAGTGGAAGAAATCATCCATGATATGGAAGCAGCGTATAGGATGTACTCTAACTACATCAAAAAAAAATAGCCTCCCTGGGGAAATAATGGTCAGGTTCTCAAGAAGACAGACCAGAGATGTAATTTTGAAAGCAACGTCAGCAACTCTCCTGAAACTGGGAAGTACAATCATTAAAACTCTAAAGGACATTCCATTTGAAATTCGTCAAAAAAGAAAGAACTACAAGGACTTGATTCTTTTTCTTCAAACTAATCAAATCTCATATAAATGGGCGGTGCCAGAAGGTGTCATTTTTAAATTTAACGATAAAAGAGAGAAGATTGACTCCATCTTTAAAGCTAAAGACTTTCTAAAACGCCACCTGGGAACAAAAGAAGAAGGAGAAACCGGGTTGAGTGGCTCTACTCCCTCGGAGATGGACGAGGACCTGGCTGAGGAAGAGGGCACTGCAGGCATTAAAGCATCTTATGATTTAAGAGATAGTAAGCCTAGATAAAGTCAGAAGGACTCTGATAATTGCCTTTATGAAGCGAGCTGACGGGGATGGTCTGGAATTCCCTCATAACAAGTAACAAATTAATACAGTAGCTGAGCTAGATAGGAACTTACAGTTTGCATTGTTTACTAACACTGGAGTACTAACATTTAGATTAACAGGGATAAGATCTCCTTCTCTTGGGTTTTTAGTTTAGTGTGGGTTTCCTTTCTTTATCCTTAGTTGTAGTTCCCCACCCTATTTTTCTTTTGTAGTTTGTAGTGTATAAGCAAAAAATCAATAAAAAATCCCCTTCGGGGGGCCAAAAAAAAAAAAAAAGAATACACATACACTGGAGGTAGCAAAAGTTTTCTTTTTGAAAAACTATGTTAGACTCGCTGGACTTTCTGTATGGTTGGGGCCCATATGTCCCTACTTTCTGGTAGTGACCCACAAATCTGAATTAGTACATGCAGCATAATTGTATTTTCATTCTGATTTATATCTTTCCTTTGTTATCCCAAAGACACAAGGGCTGCGATCACAGACACTAAATAATCCACTTTCAATGCACTTTCAAATTGGATTTTGCCAGTTCACACAGTAAAAATTCAGTTGGAAAATGGATTGAAAGCCAAGGAGTGTTATCAGTAAATCTTTATCTCATTTGAGCCTCCCAACAACTTTGTGAAAGTTGACTAGAAGGACAGTCACATGGATGCATGAAGCTGCTTTAATCTGCATCAGACCATTGATCCATCAAGGTCAATACTGTCTATTCAGGGTCTTTCACATCGCCTACTATATTGCCTACTATCTGATCCTTTTAATTGGAGGTACCAGGGATTAAACCTGGGACCTTCTGCATGCAAAGCAGATATTGTACCACTGAGTCACAGCCCCTCTCATGGTCATGTGAAATCTCCCAAATACAATGTGACTAGTCCTTTAAAAAGATTGGATTATGTCAGAGAGAGCCAACTGGTGCTCTGCAGGCCCACAAGCCTCCCATTTATCCACACAGCATGGAGAATTACCAGATCCCACCCCTAATTTCTCATCCCAAAGGAATTGAGGAATGGAAGAAAACATGGCCACCACATAATGATGCTCTAGGAATTTCTTTGTGTCTCTATGGCAAAGACCATAGAGACTCAGGAGGCAGCCTAGAGTGTCACTGTAATGATATCACACCTTCCCCAAACTGCTTTCCCCCATGCACCACCTTCAAAATCTCCTGGCTTTTGCTAAGGTAATGATGGAAACGTAGGGCCCACCAGACTATTACTTGATCCTTATGGTAGGATTACATTTTTACTTCCCCCAAAACTGCAGAATTAGTTGAGGAAACCCACGTGGAGTTCGTCTTTCTGTTCATATAGGCAATATACACATAAATAGCTGGTTAAGGAGAGTCATAAGACATTCTTAGATTCCCCATTTAACTGTCACACCATAATACACCAACGCAGATCCAGTCCCTAATTGTATTCTGTTGCTGTTTCTTTTCTCACCTCCTTTTGGCTTTCTTACTCCTTCCTTTAGTGTGACCTCACCACCATACTGGGGAGCCTCTTCCTCCTCTTGCAGCAATAACCTGTTTCCTGAGCCCAGATGGCAGCATATGGGATTCCTCCCACCTCCGCATCTTAGGAACTTAAAAGGGAACAACCACAGTCCTCCTGGGTGCTACAACATTCCTCCACAAGCAATGAGTGCACCAACATATGGCCCACAGATGTACTACTGGTAGTAGCGATGTTTGTGACCCAGTAGGACCACAATACTTACAAGTTGTTGGGTTTTTTTAAAACTCTCCTGTGAAATGTTGGGGAAGCTGTGAGACATCTGACCATTATGTATGGGCAGCAAAATGGCTGTCATTAGGACTGGTGGGGTACGAGAACAAATTATTTCTCTGATCCCTGCAAACACAGAAACACACTGACCCCACTCACAAGAACTCTGACAGTGAAGACCCAGGCATTTAGCATCAAGGCATGGGGTGTAATGTTCCCTTTTGCTTGCAAATCAGGAATAGGATGCTCACTCAGGTCCCCAGTCTTAGATTCAGACAACAGAGAAGGGTGTGTTTAACACAACATCCAAGAAGACATGGGGATGGGAGCAACTGCTTTCAGGACAAGGGAATTCATGCAGTCTACAGTTATAACAAAAAACAGGGACAAGGGTGGCCAGGCATGGTCTGGTAGCCACCAGGAGAAGAGGCTGGGGGTGATATGGGGAGGCAGCCATCAGGGACAGCTTGACATCCTCCAGAAGTGATCTCATACCTCACTAGGAAACCATAGAGCTTCAGGTGATTTCTAGAGAGAATTAGTGTCATTTTCAGGTTTCCCCCAGAAGTGACTTCTTGTTGTTGTCCTGACAGCCATTTTTTAAATATTCCATGGGAAAGGGAGCCAGGCAACCCTGCAGCACACACAAATATTAGAGGGGGGAACAGGCTGTTCTATTGTAACATATACAATAAATACTTGGGTGTGTGTGTGCAGCGGTCATATAGAATTCTGTACAGTCCAGCCTGTTTACATGCACAGCCACAGCCTGGGCTCTATTTCTTGGCTCCTCTGGTGTATGATGGAGTGTCTGGAACTGGCTTTTCTGTGTACAGCACACAAGGGTGAGGACCTTGGATATTTACAGGGGAAATTCCTCCCCCATGACAAGTTTGGAAACAAAAAGAGAGCTAGGCCTCCCTTTGTCCCAGAGGCAGTTGTTGGTGATGGGAGGGTATGGTTTGGGTTCGCAAGCAGCTCACCAAAGGATATGTTGTTTCAGAGGCCAAGTTCCCCCTGTGGTTGCTTCACAAGGGAAAGGCAGGCTTGGCCCAAGTAGTTAGTTTGAGCCAGGGAATCACAGCACAGCTGGAGGGGGGTTACAGCTGTGCTATGATTCCCTGGCCCAAACCAACTACTTGGGTGGCAAAACTTTGCTCTTGTTGAGTTGTTCTGTGGGCAGGCCTGTTTGTACTGTGCACCACAAAATTGGCAGCATATTCTCAGTCTTGGCTATGTGTCCTGAGATATTTATGCGCCAGGGCCCGGTGGCTGGACGATGGGAGGAAATCAGCCAGAAGTTTCAACAGCTGTCCCAACTCTACCTAGCCTCCTAAACCAGCTGGTACAATTCCATGCACTTCAGACTGCTGTCTCCTGGCATTGGCCAGATGTATTTTACCTATCTGCTGTAAATTGTTCTTGGCCCATTAGTACAAATGGTGGAGTTTTCCACAACCTTTGTGATCTCCCCTCCCAAAAAACTCTCTTCCAAGACTTTTCACAGAAATTAGCAAGAGAAGAATCAACATCTCAAGACACCTGTGAACAAAAGCAAACAAAGCTGGCAGCCAGGTAAAGTTGCCAACCTCTGGGTAGTGCCTGGAGATCTCCCAGAATTATTGCTGATCTCCAGATACAGAGATCAGTTCCCCTGGAGAAAATGGCCACTCTGGAGGGAAGATTCTATGGCAACTTACCCTACTGAAGTCCCTCCCCCAGCTTCACCCCCAAATCTCCCGGAATTTCCCAACCCAGGGTTGGTACCCAGAGCCATGACATAGAAAAAAGATCAACAGGGATATAAGGAGAATGAAAAGAGTTCCTCTGTTATTCATTGACATTAGAAGTTTCCCTTATTTCTCTCAAGCTACTCTGAGTCTTGACAAGAAAAGTGTGTCGAAATCTTCAAAATAAATAACGTTACATGTATTTGATTTCTAAACCACCTAATCCCTGGATTTAAAGAGGATAATAACACAAAAATCTCTCAATGAAACCAGAGAAATTAAATACTTATGGAAATGTATAACATGGATGTTGAGTCCACAGACTGTAAACATAAAACACAATAGGGGGAAAGCTCTATGAATCAGTATTGAAACTGAACGATATCTGTAAAGTATGCCCTGGGTAGTCATTTGACATAAGTTTTAAAGAGGTATTTTGTAAGAGAGTATATCGATTGCCACTTCTATGCCACTCAGGATCCAAGTGTGTGAGGTCAAATGTAGGTAAATGTTGGAAATATAATGTGCTAGCAGACACATAGAATTCACTGCCACAGGAGGTGGCAGTGGCTACAAGCATGGATGGCTTCAAGAGGGAATTAGATAAACATATGGAGCAGAGGTCCATCAGTGGCTATTAGCCATAAGGCATAGATAGGAACTCTCAGTCTGGGTCAAGTGATGCACTCTATTCTTGGTGCTTGGGGGGGGGCAACAGTGGGAGGGCTTCTAGTGTTCTGGCCCCACTGCTGGACCTCATGATGGCACCTGGTATTTTTGGCCACTGTGTGACAGGGTGTTGGACTGGATGGGCCACTGGTCTGATCCAACATTGGCTTCTCTTATTTTCTTATTTTTGAAAACCTATGGTGGGACTGTAACTATTTTGAACTCCTCTCCATTAAAAGTGATCAAAGTGTCAGACTAGGTCTGGGAGAATCTGTGTTCAAATCCCTAGCCTGCCATGAAGCTTAACAAGTGACTTTGGGACAGGGATTCTCTTTCCGCCTAATTTGTCTCACAAGTCAGTTCTGTGGATTAAATAGGGAGAGAACAATCATATACACTGCCCTTAGGGGGCAGCTCCGGTTGGGAAATACATTAGTGTCGGGGCAAACGGCGGCGCAACACTGAGGCAGCTGTAGTGGGAAATCAGCCATGGAGATTTGGGAGCGGAGCCTGAGGGAGGAGAGGGACTTCAGTGCGTGATAATACCATACAGTCCACCTTCCAAAGCAGCCATTTTCTCCAGGTGAGCTGATATCTGTCACCTGGAAATCGGTTCTAATAGATCTCCAGCCATTACCTGGAGGTTGGCAGCCCTAACTGCCCTCTTTGGAGGATGGGTGCGATAACAATGTGATAGATAAGTGGGCAAGCTTATTTGGGAAGCCGACTCCTTCTGTTGGGAAGAGAACTCCAACAGCAGTGTTCCTCCAATGGAACTCATCACAACAAGTGGAATCCACTGAATCCAAGTGCCAAGTCATAGTAAAAATGCAAAAAACCCCCAATTCCAGTGAGCCTGAGAGTTATTACTATTGGATATCTGAAGCCCTGCACAAAGGAGGAACTAATGTTAGTAGGAAAAATATTAATTGCTTCAAGAATGCAATTAGCAAACCGCAAGAGTTATCTACAGTAGAAGAATAGCTAAAGAAATGAGAGAAGGCAATGCTAACTGGCACATTTTGAACCATGATGGGAACAAATTTTTATTTTATTTATTTTATTTAATTCGATTTGTATCCCACCTTTCCTGACAGAGCAGGCTCAGGGCGGCTCACATTAAAAGATTAAAATACAATAAAACACAAATTCCTTACATACAAACACCTCAGAATATTCATATACATTTCACAAATAAGTGCAATTAAAGTGCTAGTGGCAGTAACTCTTGGCCCTGAACTTGCAAATGTAGCCTGAAGTATGGCCAAGGGGTATTACTGTTGACATCGCAGGCAGATGCAGTTGTCATGAAGGCTCTTATCCCAATTTAATGTTGTTAGTAACGGCTCCTAATTGAAGGCCTGGTGGAAGAGCTTCGTTTTACAGGCCCTGTGGAACTGTAAAAGGTCCTGCAGGGCCCTGATGTCTTCCAGAAGCTCATTCCACCAGTATGGAGCTGCTACTGAGAAGGCCCTGGGCCTAGAAGAGGACAATCTGGCATCTTTTGGTCCAGGGAAAATCAAACAGTTTGGGGACCCTGATCTCAGTGCTCTCTGGAGAACTTGCAGGGAAAGACAGTCTCTCAAGTAGGGAGGCCCCAACCCATATAGGGCTTTAAAGGTCAAGACCAGCACCTTGAAGTGAATCCAGTATGCTATCGGCAGCCAGTGCAGTGCCTTCAGCACAGGCTGGATGTGTTCCTGCACAGGAAGACCCATCAACAGCCTGGCCACTGCATTTTGCACCAGCTGCAGCTTCCGGATTTGCGACAGGGGCAGCCCCATGTAGAAAGCATTACAGTAGTCCAGTCTTGAGGTGACCATTGCGTGGATCACTGTTGCCAGATCATTGCGTTCGAGGAAGGGAACAACTGCCTTATCAACTGAAGATGGTAAAAGGCTCTCTTGGCAGTGGTTGCTACCTGGACCTCCATCGTTAAGGAGGCATCCAAGAGAACTCCCAAACTCCTGACCTTCTGCGCTTGCACCAACGGCACCCCATCAAAGTCCGGTAGTGGGATCCCTACCCCTGGCCACTCCGACTCAGGCACAGGACCTCTGTCTTCATCGGATTCAATTTCAATTGGCTCAGTCTAAGCCAGCCCACCATGGCTTGTAACACCCATTCCAGATCTTCCAGGGTCGAGTCGGACTGGTCGCCCAACATCAGATATATACTGGTGACACCCCAGCCCATGCCTCCGGGCAATCTGGGCAACAGGGCGCATATAGATGTTGAATAGCATTGGGAAAAGCACCACCCTTGGGGCACTCTGTTGTGTCCTGGGATCAGAAGGCAGAGCTGGCGAAATACAGCCAAGCTTCGCTCTCTGAGAACAATAGGGACTAGGTTCCTGAGCTTGCCAGTAGCGAACCAATGGCAGCATTGGCGGGCGATTCAAACCCGCCAATAGGAATATAGGGCCGTCCCCCTTACTGTATATAGTTGGCCTCCGGCCGTTGCTGCGTGTTCTTGTCTTATGTGAAGTACGAATAAACGCGTCTTCTCTTATGTCGTCGTCCGAGTCATGAGGCCCGAAACCCAGTACTTTACAGTGGCGACGAAGGTGGGATTTCAACGCCTTCCATGACTCCATGAGCGACGAAAAGGACACCGCCGAGCAACGCATCGCTGACCCCGAGAGCAGCACCGCACCGCTCGCCGAGCATCGCATCGCTGACCCCGAGAGCAGCACCGCACCGCTCGCCCCGGCACACGCCGTTCCCGACAGAACCATGGCAGCCTCTCATGTGACTCTCGAGCGCTTCGATCCGTCGCAGCCAGAAACCTGGGACGCATGGGTCGACCAGCTCATCAGCTATCTGGAGCTCAACGAAATCCGCCACCCAGACCAGAAACGATCGATCCTGTTGAACGCGTGCGGCACCCAAACCGTCCGCCTCGCCAAGAGCCTCTTGGTGCCCCGCACGGCCCTGGAGAGCTCGTTTGGGGAGATCCTAGATGTCCTCAACACTTATTTCAGCCCCCGGCCGACCTTCCTGGCCAAGAGGATGGATTTCCAGAGGCGAGTCCAGGCCCAAGGGGAATCCATCGCCAACTTCCTGGCCGCGCTAAGGGCGCTCGCCGTGGACTGCGGGTTCCCGAAGGTGGAGGACAACCTGCTGACACAGTTCGTGTGGGGCCTGGCGGACTCCAAGCTGCGGCGCAAGTTGGTGGGACACCGGAAGCTCTCCTTGGACGAGGCCCTCGACGCCGCCACTGCCCACGAGGCCGCAGAAGGGGATCGCCCGGTCGCGGCCGCGCAGGTGGTTGGAAGGAGCCCAAGCCCCGGGAGTGAAGAGACGGACGAGGTCTTCGCCCTCAAACCCCAACAACGCCGGCCGGCGCCGTTCCAGCAGGCCAACAGAGAGCCAGCCAAGTATTCCGGCAACCGATCCGTCTGTGCCAGCTGCGGGGAGGGCCACGGACGGAAATCCTGCAAGTTCCGGGATGCTGTCTGTCACGGGTGCGGAAAGCAGGGACACCTCGCACGGGTCTGCCGGTCCAAGGGCCCCCGGAATCCGAGATCGTCGGTCCTCCAGCACCGCGCATCGTCCACCGCATACGAGACAACGGAGGAGGTCGCCGAGTTGTACCACCTCACCGACCAACCGCTGCAGGTACTTCGCCTCCCCAACCCCAACCTCTCCTCTGCCCCGAAGATCCAAGTAACCGTGCGGATCGAGGGGTCCCCCTGTTGCATGGAAGTGGACTCGGGATCGGCGGCGTCCATCATTTCCCTGGACACTTTAAAAAGACTTTGCCCACTAGGGGGACCCCCTCTACGTCCATCGCCACTAAGCTTGGTGGACTTTCAAAAGAACCCTGTCCCCATCCGGAGAGTCGGCACTTTCTGAGTGCAGTACCGAGACTTTGAGGGGAACTTGGACTTGGTGGTGGTAGAGGGAAATCTCGCGAGTCTCCTGGGGCGGGTGTGGTTCGAGGCCTTAGGCATATCGATTGGGGGAGTGAATAAGTGCGGGGTGCGGGACTGGGGGCGGTGTGCAAGGAATTCCCGGAGGTCTTTGACGGGAAACTGGGATGTTACAAAGGGCCCCCGGTGTCACTCCACTTAGACCCCACCGTGACGCCCATCCGTCGGCGCTTCCGCACCGTGCCCCTGGCCCTCCGCCCAAAAATAGAGACCGAACTAGACCGGTTGGTGGCCCAGGGAGTCTTAGAGCCCGTCCCGAACGCTAGATGGGAGACCCCGATTGTGACACCCGTCAAGCCAAACGGGGAGATCCGCATCTGCGCGGATTATAAGTGCACTATTAACCAGGCACTTCAGGCGCACGCATACCCCGTACCCGTGGTCAGCCATGTCTTAGCAACACTGGCGGGGGCGCGCATATTTGGAAAGCTGGATCTCGCGCAGGCGTACCAGCAACTCCCGGTAGATGAGGCCACTGCCGAGGCACAGACAATAGTGACCCACCGGGGGGCCTTCCGGGTGAAGCGGCTGCAGTTCGGGGTCAGTGTGGCCCCAGGGATCTTCCAAAATCTAATGGACGATTTGCTAAAAGGGATCCCTGGAGTGACGCCGTTCTTCGACGACGTCCTCATCGCCGCGACCACCCCGGAAAGCTTCGCCGCCCGCCTCCGAACGGTACTGGGACGCTTCCAAGCCGCGGGGCTGAAAGTGAAGCGGGAAAAGTGCCTCCTTGGGGTGCCGGAGGTGGAATTCTTGGGGTACCGGGTAGATGCTACTGGCCTGCATCCGGCGAGGGACAAGGTGAAGGCCATCGTGGAGGCCCCCGCCCCGAAGTCCAAGGCGGAGCTCCAGGCGTTCTTAGGCCTCCTGAACTTTTACCACGCCTTTCTCCCCCACAAAGCCGCCGTGGCCGAACCCCTACACAGGCTGCTGGATAAGGCGACACCTTGGGCATGGGGAGCGAGGGAGGAGGCGGCGTTTCGGGGGTTAAAGTCCTCTTGATTTCGAACGCGGTACTCGCCCACTTTGATGAAAAGCTCCCGGTCATCCTTGCGTGCGACGCATCACCGTATGGGGTCGGGGCAGTCTTGGCACACAAGCTACCGGATGGGAGGGAGGTCCCGGTGGCTTACTACTCCCGCACGCTGTCCCCCGCGGAGCGGAACTACGCCCAAATCGACAGGGAGGGCTTGGCACTGGTGGCGGGGGTAAAAAGTTCCACAATTTTGTGTACGGGCGGCCCTTCACGCTCGTAACCGATCATAAGCCGCTCCTGGGACTGTTCGCGGCGGACAAACAAACGCCGCAGGTTTTGTCGCCCCGGGTGTTGCGCTGGTCCTTATTTCTAGCGGGGTACCAGTACCGACTGGAGCATCGGCCGGGCAAGGCGCTGGGTCATGCCGACGCCCTGAGCCGCCTGCCACTGCCGCAGACAGGGGAAGATCCGGCCCCAGCCCCCACTGTCTTGCTAATGGAGGACCTGCCAAACCCCCCCCCTTCAGGCGGCAGAGGTGGCCGCACGCACGTCCCGTGATCCCATTCTCTCCTGGGTCCTAAACTGGGTGGTGAGGGGATGGCCAGCGGAACAGACAGGGCCAGAGTTCACAGCATACAAGGCCAGGCGGGAAGAGCTGTCCGCATTGAAAGGGTGTTTACTATGGGGAGACAGGGTGATCATCCCGGGGCCCATGAGACAAGGGGTGCTAGAAACGCTGCACGAGGCCCACCCGGGCATCGTACGAATGAAAGCTCTGGCAAGGAGCTACGTGTGGTGGCCCGGGATGGACGCAGAAATTGAATCCTGGGTCCGAGGGTGCACACGGTGTCAGGAAGTCCGCCCCAATCCACCGAGGGCGCCAACCCAAAGCTGGGAGTCTACCCACAAGCTGTGGTCACGCCTGCACATAGACTTTGCTGGGCCGTTCCAGGGGCTCCAGTTCATGGTGACGGTAGACTCTTATTCGAAATGGGTGGAAATAAGCCCAGTGTCCACCACCTCTGCCAAAGCGGCAATAAGGGCCCTGCGGAAAATATTTGCGACGCACGGGTTGCCCGACACCATCGTATCGGACAACGGGGCAGCGTTCACATCTGCCGAATTCCAAACGTTCCTCGAAAAGAACCTAATCCGGCACATCCGATCAGCGCCCTTCCACCCGGCAACCAATGGACAGGCGGAGAGAACGGTAAGAACCGCTAAAGAAGCCCTGAGCCGCATAACGGAGGGGGACTGGGAGTTCCGGCTGGCCCGCTTTCTTCTTACATACCGTACCACCCCAAACCCCATCTCCGGGCATTGCCCCGCAGAACTATTAATGGGCCGCCGCCCTACCACCTTATTAGACAGACTCCACCCGGACCGAGCCCCAGAGAGGAAGCTGGTCGAGAACCGGGAAGCGCCCAGAAGCTTCCTCCCGGGGGAAACTGTCTACTTCCGGAACTACGGGGCAGGGCCTCAGTGGGTGGCCGGGCGCATCCTAAAACCCACCGGGCCAGTATCATACGAAGTCCTAACAGATGGGGACCGGGTCCTACGGAAACACGTCGACCAGCTCCGGAAGCGGCAAGACCCCGACACAGAGATCCAGTTACCGGGAAACGCCGCGGCCGCCCCAGCATCCGATCGACCGCAAGCACCGACAGCGGAGCCAGCGCCAGAAAGTCCACGGAATCCGGAGGGGGCCCCGGTGACAGCTGAACAGCCGCCGCCGCCGCCGCTGCCGCCGCTACAGCCGCCACCGTCACCACCTCGACAATTACCAGAGATCCAGGCTCCTTGTGCTGGCGGACCACCCGATAGGGGCCCCGCCAGTCCGGTACCGGCCCCCCGACGTTCGCTAAGAGAACGGAGGGCACCAACATACTTAAAAGACTACGTCACCTGATAGGAGACGAACCATGGGGGGAGGGGTGTTGTGTCCTGGGATCAGAAGGCAGAGCTGGCGAAATACAGCCAAGCTTCGCTCTCTGAGAACAATAGGGACTAGGTTCCTGAGCTCGCCAGTAGCGAACCAATGGCAGCATTGGCGGGCGATTCAAACCCGCCAATAGGAATATAGGGCCGTCCCCCTTACTGTATATAGTTGGCCTCCGGCCGTTGCTGCGTGTTCTTGTCTTATGTGAAGTACGAATAAACGCGTCTTCTCTTATGTCGTCGTCCGAGTCATGAGGCCCGAAACCCAGTACTTTACACACTCCACAAATTAGTGGGTGCTGTCAGGACAGCTGACCCCCAAGAGCCACCCTTTGTCCCTGACCTTGGAGAAAGGAGATGAGCCATTGCAAGGCAAGCCCTTGAATCCCTGTGTCGGCGAGGCAGTGGATCAGTAGCTGGTGGTCGACCGTGCTGAACGCCGCCAACATGTCTAACAGCAACAGCACTGTCGAATGAAGAGTTTATGCTGCTGAATTGGCTCTGTATTGGTGGAGACCTTTTGTTTTGTTTTGGAACAGACAAAAACCCAAGAAGAATATTAGAAGGAGCTTTAGTACAAAGGCTAATTATATTCTTACAGGCTGTTATCTGCTTTATGTCACAATTTTTGTAACATAATTTGCTCCTTTTTTTGTATCGCAATTGTATTGTTTTATTTCACAATTTTAAAAATAGATTAAAATGTGAAACATGATATGCTGCAACACAGATTAAAATTATACTGGAAGTATGACCAGTTTTCTAACAGGGCCTGCCTAATAATTTAGCAAACCTAAGCAATAGCCCGGGACCCCAGATTTTGAGGGGTGTGAAAAAGACAAGAGGAGCCTCCTCCAGTGGCTTACAGGTAAGCTTGGCCATTTACTGACTTCTAGAATGTCCATATCTGTTGACTCCCCCCTTCTATAACTGCCAGGATGAAACACAGAGGACTTTAGAAGAACTTATCTATTTTTACATGGTTCATTTTGAGTTCCCAGTAAGTAAAATGCTCATACTAGACTTCTTATTTTAGTCTCTATTGAATGGGGGCACCAAAGGCATAGCTTGCCTAGGAGACCAGAGCTGGCTTTGAATTCTAAGGATTATCATTGGATATAACAGAGGAGGAGGTTTCAAGGTGATATCTTGTGAACATTTAGGAGGTTGCAAGAGCAATCTGAAGCAAGTCTTACTCAGAATCCTACTCTGGTCTATCTAAATGGGTTTGGACCCAAGAAAGTGTTCTTAGGATTCCTTTCTCAATTTACATTTCACAAAGCCTCAAGAAATGGAAGACTGAAATTTAGCCTATACTTCCCTCTCCTGTGATTGCAACCCCCCCAAAAAAAACCCTCTTATTAAACAGATTAATATGTAGGAAACAAGCAAAACAAGGATTGCCCTTAAATCATGGAAGGTGAAAGGAAACCATACATACAAAATGGAGATTTCTGTGCTTGGTGTCTTTATTTCTTCTGAGCATTGAGAATAGGGCTTCTGCTGGAGATGGGCTATTATACATATGCGAGGTCTGTCAAGTTGCGACCGACTTGGGGCCCCAGCAAGGGCTTTCAAGGCAAGTGAGAAGCAGGGGTAGTTTGCTATTGCCTTTGTCTGCAGAGTCTTCCTTGGTGGTCCCTCACCCAATTATTGACCTTGCTTAGTTTCCAAGATTTGATGAGATCAGAGTATACCATACCAATCCCCATCCCCATGGACTAGTTGTTTATATTGTTCATTAATGGTTTTAGTCCAGTTCCCTCCTCCATCCTTCTTTCCAGTGTGCCTCAACCACATTGCAGAGCTTGCTGGTAGCACAAAAAGATGTTGCTTGCCAGGTTTGTTCATACTGACTTGCTAAGAAGATCATGACTGGTCCTTTGTGCACAGCTGGACTTGTTTTAAATGACCTAGTCCCGAAGAGTGTCATGCCCTATTAAAGAGGAAGTCATTCAAGCCTCTCAGCAAAGACAAGGATATTATGAGTGATAAGTATTAGAAGAAGGCTGACTCTTTTGTTGCACTGGGTATCCCATAAACTAGTGCTTGTGTACATTAGGAACTATTTTATGATCACTATCTCTCCTGCCCTGTCTCCTCTTTCCTTTGTCAGCTGAATGAGGTATGTCATGTTCAAAACAGAGTTCTTCATGACCTTGTGTGGAGTAACAGCTGCAGGAAAAGATGGTGGGTGGAGTGTCTCAGTAACACAAAGGTTTCCTGTTCCATTCCATTGATTTGGCATGCCCGAGATCAAGGAAAGACGGGAAAGTATGCAAACTTCAAAGATCTGGCTGTTTTTCTATTTGTGTTTTCAGTATCTGCATTTATTTGTAGCTTTTGTTAGCATCAGTACATTAGTTCTGTGAGAAAAGGAAAGGAAAACCCTTTTGGTAAAGCCTTTGTCATGTCTGTTATTAATTTAAAACATAGATAACTATAACAAAAAATGTGCTCTTTGGGTTGCACAATAATACATTCTTCCATTTTAAAAAACGATTAGCCATCTTAGCAGCAGTTTGAACAGCAGTGGTTTATTTCCATGGACTGATCAGCTACAGCCCAAACACAAGGGCTAGTGTGGGGCAATTGGCCTTCTGTTGCACTAGCAGTTGCTTTGGTTGGGGTGGTTATGTGATATCATGAAAACTAGTGCTTTGCATAGGATTAGACATCCTAAAATTCCAAGTTTGTATTTCCAAATGTTCTGGTATCTTAGGATTGGATAAGAGATGTTTTGAAAGCCTGTTGGCAGGTATCAGACACTGGGCAGGCTTCAAACAGTCATGAAGAAGGGGCATGTTTGCCTGATAACTTGGTGTCCTTCCCATGCCTAAAATGTCTTGAATCACCTAACCTTGGTCTTGATCTCGTCTTTCATTCATCCCAGCCTTGTCCAAAATTCAATATATTCGAAAACCAGGTATTTTGGTATAGCACTCATTTATGCAAAATAACTATGTGGATATTTGCTGAGACAATCTGAGTTACTTTGGCCCAGAGTGTGAATTCTTCATTTGGGGAACAGGCCATTAAAAAAGAAAAGAACTAGAACTACTTCTTTTAACTACTACTGTTAACTGAGCACAAGGCACAATCCAGTACAAGGATCTGCTTCTTTCTCAAGATGAACCCTGTCTATATTCTAGGACTTTACCCTGTGTGTCATGGGACCCAACTAGGCTTCCAGTGCAAGGTTTCAAGCAGGATAATTGTGAAGGTGCCAACACAGGCAGAGGAAGGGAAATGAAGCACATGAAAAAAACATAGCAGCATCGCCAGAGGGCACTTTGCAAGAGCAGCTCTTGAATGCTCCATTAATCCCAAGTTGCTAAACACTGCTTTAGGCTAGCTCTCCTGAGGAAACAGAAGACTGGGGACCCAGTGAATAATGGAAGCAATGCAAATTAATTATGAGAACCAACTTGGTGCTATGATTAGAATGTTAGACTGGCTGAAAGATAATGACTAGCACAACATTGCCCAATGAGCTTTGTGTTTCAGACTAGGCTGAATCAGTCTTCCACTGTGGCAACCACACTCCCAAGGAGTTTCCACAGCTCAGTGCATGCATTAAGTCCTAGGTTCAGTTCTTGGCATCTCGAGTGTCAGGGGAAAGACTTTTGTCTGAGATCCCAGAGAATTCTTGGCAGTCAGAGCAGACAGTGCAAGCCTAGGTGGACCAATTATCTGATCTAGCACAGCATACATAATATAAGGCAGATAAGGCTGTGGCTCTCATTGGGCAGGGATATTTGCATTGATCCTGGAGTGAAAAAGTCCAGGTAAGGGACATGAGCAGTTGTTCCCTATACTTCTCTAGAAATGAGCAAGCAGACATTTTTACAAAAGACCATGTGGGGGAAAGCTTCCAGTTGAAGCTAGAGAAAAATGCAGAAGCAAGACCACCACTGATAGCTGATTCTTCACAATTGGAGTAAAACTTCTCCTAGCCGCTAAGGGCACCCTAATGGCTGTGAGTCACCAAAAGTTGCGATCCATGTGTACACTGAGGATTATCCATGCCATCTTTTACACAGGATTATGGAGAGAGAGAAAAATAAGCAACTGTGTCTTCCTCTATGGCATCAATATTTCCCCCTCTATGGCACTGGTTCTTAAAATATAGCCTGCAGGAAACTCCCAGGTGGTCCAGCACAAGCCTCAAGATAGTAGAGCAAGGTCCTAGCTTGGACTCAGCTCAGGCTGAATATAGCTAGTGACACTTGTTGCCTCCTCTCACCCTGCATGAGCTGGAAACAAGTTGAGGCAACATGGGTCAGGCCAGCAACAGCATGGGTCTGAGAAGCAATGACTGTCGCCTTCTCCAGTATGGTACCATGGCTGGGAGCAAACTGACTCCCAGTGATGCTGCCAGCTTTTTAAAAATCTTGGTGCTGAAACTACAAGGCAGAAAAATTTGCCTGCATCATTCTCTCCTGGTCTTCCTTATCCTAACATTGGAGAAGTTAGGATTGTTCTGTTTCTGCCCCTTGTGACTCTAATAAAGGGAGGCTCATGCAAGAATCCCCCGATAGTTGGATTGACGCACACAGGCTATTCGGCTGTCCACAGTTACCATTGTCTGTACTTTGATATTATTCTGAGGCATCAGTGGGAGAATGTGATGTGCTCCAGTTCTTTCCTTCCATCCTCTTTCCAAAATCTTTTTTTACTCACACATTGTGCACCTGGCTCTAAAAGGTCATTAGATCCCAAAATGCCATCCAAGAGTTCTTTGTTTAACCATCCCACCACACCACCCATGGTGAGGAGAGGACAGCACAAGGTTTCACGAAAGCGAGTCTACTAATTAATTTCCAGCTGATACCTGAAGTGCTGCTAACCAAGCCAACTTCCGATTCATTAATCAGGTTTAAAGCCACAGGAACAGTGAATTATCGGTCTAAAGACGAATTAGCCCAAAGCCTTGAAGGGCTGCCACTCACATGACGGGTATGCAATAGAAGCTGCCTACTAGGGCAGCAAGCAAATTATGTGAGACATGAGATATGGGGTAGGCCCTGGCAGGCTCCACTTCCCTAGTGTGTTATTTTATATAATTAACATTAAATTCTTCAGATGTCTTTTCTTTCCTGAAATAGCTAAGAAGATTGGGAGCAAGTAAGGCTGATATTTCCTGACAGCTGTGACCAATCAGTGGTCTTTTGAAGTATTTTTCTGCCGCCTCCTCTGGTATTGTGCTCAGGCACAGCTGAATTAATGGTGTGCTGTCCCCTGCGGTACAACTCACACTCCTTGCTTTCTCCCATTGCCCTCATCACTTGGCTCAGGCAATATTTTCCTCTCCATCCAGTTATTTAACCTTCCATATCTTTCTACCCACTCCCTGTTCCTTTGCTCCTCCATGTCCGACTCTTGGCCAGTTTGACCTAACATCAGCCAATCTTTCCCACTGCATCCCCCCTCATGGTCAGGTCCACTTCCTTGTTACCCCCAAATCCTTCCCTGTTTATTTCACTGCATCTTCTTGTCCCTTTGGGGCAACCCTTCACATGGGGTTGCCAACTCTGGCCTGGGAAGTTCTGGAGGTTTGGGGATGGTACCTGTGGAAGGGGGATTTGGGGAGGGTTTTCACCTAGAATTTATGGTATACTATAGTGTTTGCCCTCTGAAGCTGCCATTTTCTCCAGGTGAACTGTTCTTTGCAGCCTGGAAACCAACAGTAATTTCAGGAGAACTCCAGGCCCCACCTGGAGATTGGTGACCCTACTTTCACCTATCTATTCTTTCTGGGTTGGTTTGCTCTGGACTAGCCACATGAGAGGACACATGATTCAAAGTAGTTGGGCATTTAGTTAAAAATAATGAAAATATACACTAGGATTGCACAAAGTGAATGGTATTATTGGGTTGTCATATGGAAATTGCTGTGGTACTTATGGTTGCCAGTCTCCAGGTGCCACCTGGAGATCTCCCACCATTACAATTGAATTCCAGATGATCAAGGTCAGGTCAGTTCCCCTGGAGAAAATCGCTGCTTTGAAGGGTGGAATCTATGACATTATAGCCTGCTGAAGCTCCTCCCTTCCTCAAACCCCACTGTCCCCAGGCTCCACCCCCAAAATCTCCAGGTATTTCCCAACCAGAGCTGGCAGCCCTATTTTATTGCAGATTGAACAGTTTGGTCCTACTGTCTCGCGCTTTCATCTTGATTCCTTGTTTTCTGTTCTGATTGTTGGTTATGACAATAAAGTTACTTGCTGGTTAAATTCTTGTCTCCCTTCCATCTTTCTGCTCTCAAGGACTTTTTGTGCCAAACTGGGATCTATGTATATGACAGACTAAAAAGATACCTGGGGGGGGGGGCAGAGCTTGTGCTCTTGTTCTCCACATGTAGGCTTCACTCTACACGTGGCAAACCTGATACAGTGACTGATCCGGTAACACTCCTGTATGGGGTCTGCTGTTTGGAACATATAATTCCAGTGTTCTGTCAACTGCACTGGTTATCTATTTGCTTCCAGGCCCAATTCAAAGTGCTGGCTTTTATCTTTAAAGTCCTTCATGGCTTAGGAACCTCATAATTACTGAAATGTATCTTGCAGTATACTTTCATGTGCCAGCTGTGCTGTTTAGACAGCCTTCTTCTCATGGTGTCATCTCCCCAGCTTTCTGATAACAATAAGGTCATAGGGTTGTCAGTTCCAGGCTGGAAAATTACTGGAGCTTTAAAGGGAGGCTGGGATTTGGGGAGGGGAGGGACCTCAGTAGGGTATAATGCCATGGAGTTCACTCTCCAAAGCAGCCATTTTCTCCAGGGGAACCAATCTCTGTAGCCTGGAGATCTGCTGTAATTCTGGTGGATCTCCAGGTCCCACCTAGAGGCTGGCAACACCAGTCATGAGCTTTTTCTGCGACAGGGCCAGTCCTTTGGAAGGACTTCCCAAAATGGGTGCAGAAGGCACTTCTACTTTCTGCGTTCAGGAAGATGTATAACATTTTCTCTTGTTAGAGGGCATTTCGTGGAGGATGAATGGTTCAGCAGATCTAGCTGTACTGTTTCTACCTTGTGTGTTATTTTTATCTTGCTGGTTGCTTTATTGGGTTTTTAAGTATTTGCAGATTGTTTTTGCTTTTTTAGCTGCCTGAAGTCTAAGGAGCTACGGTGGAGGTGGGCATGTTTCAAATAACAATGTAAATGAGTGAGTGAGTCTCCAGTTGGGCTGAGTTTTTCTCCCATATGCCATCGTAATACTGACAGTCATAGGTGGAGCCAGTAGGTATAGCATCCGGCATGGTGCACTCTCAAGAAGCAAGTTTTTAACGCAAGTTTTCTTAGAATCTGATTGCCAGATGTCAAATTGCTGCGCTTTTCTTAAAATCCAAGTGGTCGCAGCAAAGAGTGTCCCTAATGTGGGGGGATGAGTGGGGTAAAAACTGGAAAGATTAAATCCTCACCATAATCTAGCAGCTTAAGACCAGGGCCAGCTAAGTAAATTCTTCATATGCCATAGTAAAAACAAAGGCCTGTTGGGTTGTTTTACTACAGAAGTCACTGGCAAAGCAATCACTTGTTTTCCATCCCTGCATTCCTCATGTTCTTCACAAGCCCCCTTGGGCCCATAGGACAGAACTACTCTAAATTAATAAATTTCTTACATTTACACCACAGATTTCTTCTAAGGACCTCAGAACATGATCATGCATGAATAGGATGCTCCCAGATTTTTTTTCCTCCACAACCACCTTGTGGGATACGTTAGGCTAAGAGAAAATGAATAGCCCAAGGTCACCAGGACAGCTTCATAGTATCTGCAGAGTGAGAGCCCAGGCCTTCCCAGGGCAACATGCTAATCAGGTCACCAATCTGGCTGTTATCTGAAAACATGGCAGCCCTGTAGATCTCCCATTTACCCTTCCATCTAGGGAATTACCAGATACCAGTTGCAGTTCCACAGGGCCTGTAAAACGGAGCTCTTCCACCAAGCCTTTGGAGCCGCCGCCACTGCCAACCATCACTGATATCTGATAGCCCTTGAAGAGAGCTGGACCCCTCAGGATCCCCAACTACCGTCCGACCTGATTGCCTGAATAACTGAAGATCAAGGGACTGACTATACATTGAAGAATCACTACTTGCACTTTAGTATGTTATGATATGTATGGTTTTAGAATTTGTGTTTAATGGATTTTATAACTTACTAGGAATAAGGCCCGTTGTGGAAATAAATACAACGGGCTCTAGAAAGAGGCTCTGGGAGAGTGCCCCGGCTTTGGGCACTCAGTGACAATTTGCTGTGGCAATCTCAGCAGGGTATAATGACAGAGTCCACCATTTTCTCCAGAGGAACTGATCTTTGCTACCTGAAGAGCAGTAGTAATTTTGAGTGATCTCCAGCCCACCCCCAAGATTGGTAACAGTGGTTCCCCAGGAGCGAGTGGCTGGTTTGGAGGGTGGAGTCTATGGCATCGTACCTGTCTGAGATCCCACCCCTCCTCAACACTCACTCTCTCCAGGTTTGACCCCTCAAATCTCCAGGAATTTCCCAACCTGGAGTTGATGACCCTATCTCCCTCCCAGCCAACCATCAACCTACTTTTAGTTTTCCATCTCCTCCCCCTCCCTCCTAGAGAGCAGTTGTAATTTTGAGTGATCTCCAGCCCCCACATGGAGATTGGCAACAACGGTTCCCCATAAGGGAATGGCTGGATTGGAGGGTGGAGTCTATGGCATCGTACCTGTCTGAGGTGCCACCCCTCTTCAAACCTCACCCTCTCCAGGCTCCATCCCTCAAATCTCCAGGAATTGCACACCTGGAGTTGGCAACCTAATCAGGACTGGGCCCAATGAGTTTTCTCCCCAAGGCCAACATAGGTGTGGAAAGGGCCTTTTACTGACAGAGGAGAAAGTACAGGTGCCAACTCTGATTAGGGAAATACCTGGAGATTTGGGGGGGGTGGATCCTGTGGAGGGCAGCATTTGGGGTGTGTGTGGAAGGACTCAGCAGGGTATAATGGCATAGAGTCTACCCTCCAAAATAACCATTTTCTCCCGGGGAACTGATCTCTGTCATCTGGAGGTCAATTGTAACAGTGGGAGATCTCCAGGTCCCACCTGGAGATTGGCAACCCTAAGGGAAAGTCAGCCACACAGCGGGGAGTTGAAGAAAATGGTCTGATGGTCGCTGGCACACCTCGTTAGCCAACCAGCCATGCTGAAGCTAAGTAGGAGAAAGAGCCTTTTCCCATTTATTCTGACAGGAAAGTGGCCATTGGGGAGGAGGTTATGGGCGGGGGAGGGGGTTATGCTGAAAGTCCTTTGCTTTTTTACTCACAGAACCAAGCTTGGCTGCCTACCAACAGCCACTGAGGGGACAGTCCCTCACAGGAGTCAAGAGAACTGTCTTCCTCAGGAGAGAGAGCTGGTCTGCCAGTAAATCTGTTTGAAGGGGGAGTGGGTGGGGAAAGGAGCAGACCCAGCACCTGGCCAATGGCACGCGAGTACTCTTGAGTGGCGGCTGATGGGCCAATGGCTGAGGGAGGGCATTTTACAGCCAATGGGAGCGCATGGAATCTTACGAATCCAAAAGATAATTATTTATAAGGAGGGATAGTATATTTATATTGTATTGTTTTATATTGTTGTGAGCCACCCTGAGACAGCTTTGCCAGGAGAGCAGGGCAAATAAATAATTTCCCACCCCCAAGGAAATGAGGCATGGAAGGGAAAAAAGGGCCTCCATATGTTCTAGGAATTTCCCTAGTGTTGACGGTAAAGACCTTAGAGACTAGGAGGCAGCCTACAGCATCACCCAGAAGTGACATCACATCCTCATCAAACTCTGTTGTCTGCTTGCACTGTCCCCCAAAATCACCTGGCAAAATCACTTTTTGGCAACTGTCCATTCCTGACAAGTGCAGAAGGTGAGCTGTGGCTATGCCCTTATTGCTGTGGCATGAAATGTTTTGCTATGTTCTTCTGCAGCTTTTTAATACTGCCTCCCTTCAAACTGAATCTGTGAAAGGAGCTTTGCCAGCACAGCACAGAGAACAGCAATTTCCCTCTTTAACCATTAACTAAACTGCCAATTGTGTTCATTGTACAGTTTATGTGAAATAGGCTGATTTATACAATCACATAAATCCTCCTCCTGAAGTAGGAAAACAAGTGCAGGCACTTCTTCATTTAAGGACATAAGAGAAGCCAGTGTTGGATCAGGCCAATGGCTCATCCAGTTCAACATTCTGTCACGCAGTGGCCAATACCAGGTGCCATCAGGATGTCCACCAGTGGGGCCAGGACACTAGAAACCTATAAAGTACTGAGACTGATGCATGGATGCATGATAACAGCTCATGGTTTTGGTATATATAACAGCTCATTAGGTATACAAGACTTGAGATGGCTATCCAGCTCGCAGGCTGGTTTATATTCCCGTGTTTCCCACTCCCCCAACACCCACACACACCTGTGATAGGTTATTTCCAGTGCACCCTGTTCCCCATTGGTTACTCCTAGGATCCTAGCTGTCCGATAGTGTAGGCTAGGATCTGTTCGGGCTATTGTCTCTGGAGGTGAAGCTCGCGTCCCTTTCCCGACCGTGTGGTTCCCTGACCACGTGTGCGGTCTCTGCTTGGTATACAACAAAGCCCTCCCACTGTTCCCCCCCAGCACCAAGAATACAGAGCATCACTTGCCCCAGACCAAGAGTTCATCCCACACATGCAGTAATGTGCAAAATAATTGTTTCACAGATACGGCTGGCCATTCATTCCTGTTCCGCAACCCAAGGTAGGGAATAGTACAATTGTCAAAATATTGCAGTCAAATATCCTCTGTGGGATGTTCCCCTTTCCAAATATTATCTTTAGAAAAAAGCAGAGGAAATCATTTATTTAGCCTGGGCAGAAATTTGCTTCTAACCTCTGCAAGTGGATAAATAATGAGCCTACATCTTAAAATAAAATGTGAGAGTGGAACTTTACTTGACTCTCTGCATGTTGCATACCTGTGGGAATGAATGAGATGTTATAAAGCAGAGTTCTAAAACACTACAGCTGATATAGAAAACAGTAATTAAAATATGGAATTTGCTGCCAGAGGATGTAGTGATGGCCACAGGCATAAACAGCTTTAATAGGAGATTAGATAGATACATGAAGGGCAAGTCTATCAATGGCTACTAGCCATGATGACTGAGGGAAACCTCCACATTCAGAGGCACTAAACCTCTGAATCCCAGACCCAGGAGGCAACATCAGGGGAAGATCTCAGCCTCCATTCCCTGTTGCTGGCTCTCCAGAGGAACTGGTTGGCTTCTGTGCGAGACAGGCTGCTGGACTAGATGGACCATTGGTCTGATCCAGCAGGGCTCTTTTTATGTTCTTAGAACATAATCCTGTTAAGTCTTGCCCATCAGAGCTGCAGAGAACACATCTATGCCCCCTTCTATGCAACAGCCATTCAGGTATTTGAAGAATGCAACTCTACATTCCCACTCCCCACCCTTTTCTTTCTGTTCTCCAAGCTAAACATACTTATTCATTTAAAACATTTATTAGCTGCCTTTCTTCTTTATGGAGCTCTAGGCAACTTACAAAACACATCAAATAAAATACATTTAAAACATAGAAAATGGCAATGATCTCTGCTGACTTCCCCCTTTGCCCCTTGTGCTCTTTCTCGAGGTCTGCTGACAACCAGCAATAATATTTCAAGGGGCTGAAAGGGCTGTTGTGAAGAAAGTGAAGCATGAAAATCTTGTTCTGTGAGATTCACAGTTCATTAGATAAATGCCAGTGTTTTTAAAATGGCCAGATTTAGTCAATGTGGATATGACAAATGATTGCCATGAAAGCAACTCTAGTATACTGGAAAGGAGCGGAAGAACTTCTGACCCATTCTGTTTTTATTTATACATTTTCTTCTTTTATATTCTGCCTTTCTCCCTAGATAGGGGCAGTTATGGAAGGAAAGGGGGAATGGGCCGGCAAACTCCCTTTGACCAAGGGTTCCCTGGAAAGCCCCTGGTGACCTGCTGCCACCATTCAGGATCCTCCTGAGAACATTTGAACTGACCCACTGAGAAGGCATCCTTCTACTGAAATACTAGACCAAAATAAAATAACAAGGTGGAAACCCTGGGAAATATCCATGTGATCTGGCACATAGAGGGATTTATTTATTTATTTATTTATTTATACCCCACCCTACCCCCAAAAATGGGTTCAGGGCAACATACAATATAAAACCATGAAACTATAAAATAATAGATAGCAGCAACAGACAATGACAAAGACCCATGCCTCATGTTAGGCAGGAATGTTAGGCAAGAAACTCCAAACCCAAGTAGTATCCAGAACAGTAAAGGCACTGGAAAAGGGGCGATGGACAGGGGAGACCAGAATGATTGAATGCCCGCCACCTCAACTAAAGGCCTGGTGGAACAGCTCCATTTTACAGGCCCTGCAGAACTGTAATAAGTCCCTCAGGGCCCTCCTCTCAAATGGGAGCATGTTTCACCAGGCCAAGGCAAGAGCTGAAAAAGCCCTGGTTGATGCTAAGTGGAGGTCCCTCAGGCCAGGGACCACCAGGAGGTGTTGGTCAGAAGAGCGTAAAGCTTTCTGGGGCTCATATGGGGAGAGGCAGTCTCGCAGGTATGATGGTCCCAGGCCTCATAGGGCTTTAAAGGTCAAAACCATGACCTTGAACTGGATCCAGTATTTGTTCAGCAGTCAATGCAACTGGCGCAACACTGGCTGAATGTGAGGCCTACATATCTCAGAGAAAGAGATTGTACTAAAGAAAGCCAAAACAATGTCTTTATTGTTCCTTGCAGCACCAAGATGGAGGAGTCCTTAACCCCTACCCACTATCCTTTGAATTACTAGATTTCATGCTGTTCCAAATGAAGACAAAGAAAGATCCAGAACTCCCAGATATTTATGGGCAGTGGAATCTGCCCTAATCCAGCCTCCTCTGTAAAACTGACTAGCTGATTTAGCCAGTCTAGTCAATCCAGTGTAAATCCCTATGTCAGAGGCTATTGTTAACAATCAGAAAATTACTAAAATGATAGGCCCCCATCTCAGCTATCTATTAATGGCCCTGAACTTCCATGACAAACAGGTGGTATGGCCCAAGTCAAAAGTTTGACAAGTTGGCCCAATGTGGAATGGGAAAGAAGGGTTATTCTAATGTGAACTCGAGGAGTCCAAAACTCCAGACTTTCTAGAGGACACTCTTGAGCCATATTGAATTCAGAAGTTTCTATTGCAGGACCCCAAACAACTTATGTCTTTCTCCTTCATTTTATCCTGTGAAGTATGAGAGTATGTGAACGATCGAAGTCACCAATCAGGTTTTTATGGCAGAGTGTAAATCTGGACCTGGATTTTCCAGATCCTGGTCTAACCACCACACCACACTGGAATCAAAATCCTTCTGAACCAGTGAAGAGAAGTGGTCAGAGTGTTGGGCTGCGTTCAGACGGCCAGTCAATCGCGCCATGAGCCCTCCTAAAATTTTATCCCGATTTTTTAAATCCAGCCTAGCACGACCAGACGCCCCCCTATGAAATAGCCTCACCGCGCGTTGTTCCCGCCGTGATTTGTCTACACGGCATCCACCGAGAATTTTAAAAAAAAAGTTTTGTACATTCGCATAGGCAAGGCTGCGCCTCCTTGGAGAACTGAGGCGATCGCGGAGGGTTTTCAGCAAAGTCCCGGTCCTCCCCCTTGCCACTTGCCATCAATGGAGGGACTATTTTGCAAGTTAGAACAGTCCTTCCCCCTCCATCTCCCATCGCGGTAACATCTTGTCCCTAAAAGAAATAAGCATGAATATTACATTCCTCGTAGCGCTTATCGCTGAATGCGTTTCCTCGTTAAAGCGCACATGGGGTTTCAATTTTTAAAAATCGCGCCCCGTCGGCTCGGTCTGACGTCAGACCGAGCCGACGGGAGCATCGCGCGCTAATGGAGTGACCAGACGGAAGAAAGTCTGCAGTTGTTGCGCGGGTAAGCGAAAACCCTACATTGAAACTACTACTTTTTAAATCAGGATTGGAGGCGCAGCAGAACGGGATGCCTATGGGACTGGAATATTTCGCAGATGTTTCTGTCTGGTCGTGCATTTTTGATCCGCAAGGGAGTCGTTCCTATGGCAGATCAAAAGATCCGTCTGAACACACCCTTGGACTGGGGTCTAGGAGACCTGGGTCTAAATCCCCACTTTGCCATGGAAGCTTGCTGAGTGACCTTGGGCCAGACATTCTCTCTCAGATACTTCATAGGCTTATGAATAAAATGACAAAACAGAAGAGGGGAGAATGACATGCGGCTCGCTGAATTCCTTGAAGGAAAGGTGGCATAACGGTGTTCTAAGTAAATGAGCCAGTCTCAGAACACCGTATACAGAAAACAAACTAAGTTGGCGTACGGTACTAGAATCAAAGGCTGGAAGACTGTAAAGTCATCATGTGATTTTATTTATGTAAATAATGTATATCCCACCTTTCCATGTAAAAACGTGTTCAAGGATGCAGAATATAATTCCAGGCAAGGGGGCTAGTTGCATTAAACTGCTTTAACCAACAATAACAGATAGTCTTGGGACTTCTGCTTTGGGGGCACGTACTGGAACATCTTTTGCCCAGAGACTCTAAAACCTCGAATCCACTGTGAGTCAGAGATCCTAAAATTGTCCTTTTGATAGTTCTTCTATTTTGGATATAGATGGCATATGGTATTCCTAGGGCTGCTTGCTCTGAGATTTTGGGGGTGAAGCCTGGGGAGGGTGGGGTTTGGGGAAGGGAGGGACCTCAGCAAAGTATAATGCCATAGAGTCCATCCTCCAAAGCAGCCATTTTCTCCAGAGGAACTGATTTTGATCATCTGGAGATCAATTGTAATAGCTGGAGTTCTCCAGGTGCTACCTGGAGGCTGGCAACCATAAGTATGCCTTCCAGAACATTGAAATTAAGAGCCATCATCTTTGCGACCATTATTGGGAATTCTTATTTGTATATAGTCTGCAATTCACCTTTTTACAATTACTGCAAAAAGCATAGAGGCTTACAGTCTAATTGGTTGCAATTAGAATCATTACCATAATCACACCTGAGAACAAGTTGGCATCCCAAATTAGCAGAGATTTAACACTGAAAAAAGTAACCTGTGCTAATGATTGAAATGGCATCTTTTTAATAGCTTCTACTATATGTCCCTAATGGCTCTTTAGATGACTCTTTTTCAAGGACTGTGTATAACATATTCTCCTGATTATGTCCTCTTAGCTCCACATAAATTAGGTCTATCTATCAACAAAAGATGTTAGATTTCCTAAAGGGGATCTGGATTTAGAGTAAAATGTTTGCCGTAGAACAAGTCCCCCCCCCAATCCAATTTAAAAGAAAAAAACGTTTGCAGCGTTTATTGTAAATTGTCGAGGGAAATGAGAAAATATTTTAGTTGATGACATACAAATATAAGAACAAATTGAACATAAAGAGCAATTATAGCATTGACAAATGTATAGCACTTTTAACAGCACTGTACATATCTCAGGTCTCTGCAAGAGACTTTGAAATTTTTCTTCCCTGTCTCCTTAAAGAAATCTGGCAAAGGCAGATAATATCTTTGAGCTCAGACTTTTCAGTGCTCCACTGCAATTTTAAAATGCCAGCCAACATAAATTATATATATATAAAAACCCCAACAAAAATGGATTTGTACTTGAAATCTGACCTTCAGAGGGAGTGGGAAGATTTGGAAAATGATAGCCTGCTTGAATGTTGCTTTTCTTTTCAAGCCCCCCTCCCCCTTCTTCAAAAAACTATTTAAAAACATGTCCTTGCGCACACAAAACTCGCTGAACATTTACCTCAGGGAAAATCGTTACAACAAACCTATGATCATAGAAATGCTCTTATCTTATGAACAATGAGTTCACCGTGTACTGTTGTGCATAATTATCTGCTCACATCACATAAATAAGGCATAATGTGTGGACTTGTGATATAATTATAATCTTAAAAATCTGCATTTTGCCCAGAATCTTCAGTCTCCAAATGCCTGACTAGAAGCCCTACCCAGCAACTCTGCCAGATGTCCATCTCTGTGAAGTGGTCCCCATACTGCTGTTCTCTTTCCTGTGTACCTATTTGTTAAAATATTTGTTATTTACAAAATTTATATCCCACCTTTCGTCCTTACAGGACCACCAAGGTAACTAAACATTTAAAACAGACGTGATAAAATATATCATAAAACTGTTAAAATAACCCCCCTCCCAAACACACCTTAAAACCTTTTAAAAGAGTTTAAAAACAGAGTTAAAATACATACAAAACATAAAACATTGGTTTAAGAAGGAGAGAGAATACCAAATGAAACAAAACAGTCTTCACACATTGGCAAAAGATGGCAACAGAGGGAGACAGATAAATCTCCCTGGGGAGAGAGTCCCAGAGCTTTGATGCCATGACCAAGAAGCCCTCCCCGCTGCACTGAGTTTCCACTCACCTAATGTCAGAAGGTGGTTGCACCCAAAGCATGGCCTCTGAAGATACAAATAACAATCAGGCAGCTTCCTAAGGGAGAAGATGGCTCTTCAGGGACAGTGGTCACAAGCCATATGGGCTCTGAAGATCAAGAGCAGCACCTTGAATTGTGGCCAGAAACAAATTAGAAGCCACTGTAGGCAGACCAAGACTGGGCTGATATGGTCCCTCCAACCCAACATCCTGGGTGCAGTGTTCTGTACCAACTGAGTTTCTGAACACTTTTCAAGGGCAGCCCCACATGGAGCACATTGCAGTAATCTCATCTAGATGTAATCAGTGAATGCACCACAGCAGCCAGATCTTTTCTGTCCAGGAAAGGCTGCCGCTGGCTAACCAGTCACAACTGGTTAAAGGCATTCTTGGCCTTCAAGGGAAGTGTAACCCCATCCAGAATGGGTGACAGCTTAAATCCTGGGTCAGACCTTCCGCCCACCAACAGCACTTCTGTCTTGTTGGGATTAAGCTTCAGTTTATTAGCCTGCATCCACTCCAAAACTGCCTCCAGGCACTGGTTCAGGGTTTCTACAGCCTCCCTGGGACCAGCTGGAAGGGTGAGATAGAGCTGAGTATCATCTACGTATTGGTGACAATCCAGCCCAGATCTCCAGATCACCTCACTCAATGGTTTAATGTAGATGGTTAAAGAGCATAGGGGACATATTTGTATTCCACTTTTTGGTCACAAAAAGAGCTCACAGAGTAGTATCAGTCTAGAATAGGGTCCTCAAAGTGGTGGCTGTGAGCGACAGAGTACCCATCGGCCCCTTTCCTGGTGTCTGCCAAATGTCTGAAGAAAATGGGCAGAGTCAGGTGGGGCTTTTGCCCAGCAGAGGTTCTGATCAGCCATTGCAGGTCTCATTGGCAGTGCAGATTTTTAAAAAGTTGCTTTGGCAGCAGCTGCCACCACAGCACAAAGATACTTAACTGATGACTGAAGGTAAACTGTGTATATACAAGAGCATATTTTAAACAATATGCCCATTTTAAAAGGTATCCTGTTAAACAGAGCTTCTGACTGAAATGCTGAAGTTACTATTAGAATTATGCATAGCTTCATTCCCTTACCTTTTGTGATTGCTGCACTCTCTGTGGCAGCTGTTTCGTGGCTGGTTCCACCTCCTGCAGCATCCATTTTGTGATTATGCCCACTACCCTGTGTCAGAATTCCAAGGTGTTTTTTCCCTATATTTTTTCCATAGGCACTTTTTTCTGACATGAATGCCACATCTTTTTTGTTTCTGCTGTTGAAGTTTTCTGATATCTTTTGCCCTGGGCTTACCACCTTCAGATTAGCAAAAGTGGCCCCAGTTGGCACTAAACTCCAGAACAAACATTATTGCTTTCTATGAACATTGCCTTGTGTTTTTGGAATACAGATCCATTTTGGCAACATGAAACTACCCAAATGGGCCTCTGTTTGAAATAAGCCATATGCTTTTCCTCTCTTCTCTTTTAATTTTGTTCTTCAGTGAGCCACTAAAAAAAACCCTGTGAGAATATCCAGAAAGGCCTAAAGATGCAGACAGGGAACTTCACCACATGTTCAGAGTGTGCACTAAAATGTTATAAGTTTTGGTTTATTTTGTTTTTCATTCATCACTATATCCAATTCTCAATGTGACCCCATCTGTGGATACTTAAATCCAGCAATGTTCCCTCTAAGCTGTGCAGTCTTGTGAGCAAAAATTCTACTTTGTGAGCTACTGGCATTAAAAGCTGTGAGCAAGCGATTTGGCTACTGCATAGATTAGTCTGCTCTGGAGCCATCCTTCCTCAGCTAAGACAAAAATGTGTGAGCCAGACGCCAAAAAACTGTGAGCTAGCTCACACTAACTCAGCTTAGAGGGAACACTGGACTAAGGGCATGTGTAGTCAAGACAGATTTTCCTACAAACCTGAGAAAAGCCCCAGGTTTGCCAAAAATATCTGAAATCTTAAAAAGCAAAAATATGGGGATTAAAACCCTCCTAAAATAGAAACACTGCCTGTAACTTTAAGAAACAAATGCCCTCAGTGGCCATTGCTAGGCAATCAAATTAGTATTGCCTGCATTCCAGGCTTGACTTCTATCAGTAAAAGACAGAGGGAGGGAACAGGATCTGTTCTGGGGCTATTTTGGCCTTCAAGGGAGGACACATTGGAACCAGGCGTGGCAGCAACCACCAGGTGACTTGATATCACACAACTTGCATGACTCACCCAGGACTAGCTGCTTGCTACAACTAAACAGCAACCACCTGATAAAAGCCAGTATGATGTAGTGGTTGGGGCTTTGTATTAAGATCTGGGAGACCCATGCTGAATCCCTCCTTGACCATGGAAGCTCAATGGATAGGGTTGCCAGATCTGGGTTGGAAAACACCTGGAGTCTTTGGGGGTGGATCCGGGAGAGGGTAAGGTTTGGGGAGGGGAGGGGAGGGGCCTCAGCATGCTATAATGCCACAGAGTCCACCCTTCAAAGGAGTCATTTTCTCCAGGGGAGCTGATCTCTACCAGCTGGAGATGTTGGACTAGATGGGCCATTGGCCTGATTCAACATTGGCTTCTCTTATGTTCCTATGAAATCAACTGTAAAGGTGGGAGATCCCCAGACCCCACCTGGAGGCTGGCAGCCCTATCAATGGATGACCTTGGGCCCAACCTACCTCGAACAATTGTTGTAAAAATAAAATGGAGGAGAGGAGGGTTCCTCACTTTTAAGAAAATAATTATTATACCTATTCAAAGTTTATTTGTTTCCATACGTTTCAATAAGAAACACATTTCCAGCTGCCTCAACCAGCTCTGACGAGCTGGCGTACATTTTTTTTAAGTAAATGCATAATTGTGAATGGGATGAAATTCTCAGGCATTATACCAATCACCCATGGGATCCTCCCTGCTAAATTTCTGGAGTACATCTACTGTAATATTTTAAGCAATTGTTGAAGTTATTAAAGGACAGAAATAATTCATTTGGATTCTGACTAGCTGGTATCTGAATACACATCCCTGCCACATGAAGCACTATACTCCCCTGCTCAGCAGTGCCTTCCACTTTAAAGTATAGAGCAGCATACAGTCCAATTTCATGGCATCATCAATGGTCAGCAGATTATCCAGCCCAGCACTGCAGCTTTCTACATTATTGCTGCTTGGCCATAATGTGTAACTTTCATTATCTTATGAACCAGATAATAATTTCACAGACACATACAGACAGCATCACAGAAAAGGAAGGTGTTTTATTAATTACATTTCTATCAGGGTTGTATATTTGCATATTTCTAATCTGGAATTGAGGCCAAAATATCTTGTTTTGTTTTGGATTGCAAGGCACTCCTGAAATTTCAGGAGTCATGAAATTAATATCTCTCCCAAGATCTGAGGATTTTGGAGTGTTATTTCAGCTGTTTTCAATGGGTGGCAGACGTAGCTTCTGCACTCCAAAGGCCTGGTCTACTTCCACTATTTCCAGTGAGTGATAGACCTGGCATCTGGGCTTGCACCTGACTACTGGCCATTGAAAACAGTGGAAGTAGGCCTGGTGTCTGGACTCTAGAGACTGGTTCTACCAATACCCAATATTCCTGAAAACAATAATCATCCCCTTTCTGAAATAACAAAATGAAATATATTGAAGCGCAACCCTGCAGTTTCTACCCCTCTTGTCTTCCATCACGCATGTATAGCAGTGAACCACTATGGCCGATTTCCCACAAGTGCTGTTCCGTGCTTGTTCTTCCCTTTGCCCCAATGGTACATGTCAATTTCACACTAAGGGCTGCGCGGCCGCATTTTGCCCCACAGCTTCGAGCAATTTTCCCCACATCTACTTAATCCTGTTTTTTGAGGATTGAGTAGATGAGGGGGAAATCGCGCAAAGCTGCGGGGCAAAATGCGGCCAAGCAGCACTTAGTGTGAAATTGACATATGTGGCACCATTTGCTTCTGCATTGAAGCACCTTGTCCCCAAGTAAAGACTCTTTCCTCCTGTTCATTTGAGTAGAGGGTACTTCAAAAGAACCCCAGAGGTATCACCTTTGTGTCTGCAGGAATTCCCCATTCAGAAAAAAATTGCCTATTCCTAAGAGGATATTTGGCTTGCAGCCTCAATGCAATCTGCGATTGTCCACAGCACCCCATAGCAGCCATTTTATGCTGGTGCCCATTCTCCATCCTCAAAATTCCAGAAATGCCCACAGGGTGAACAAAATTGCGGGTCTCTGGTTTATATGCTGTGGGGAGGGCTTCTGTCTAGGCACTAAGTAGGTTCAAACCTATTTTGCTTCAGCAGAGGCTGTTGTGTCATGTGCCTTCTAACCGTCCTTTGGGATCAGAGTACCATATTGACTTTAGTGAACCAGATGATGTAGTGGTAATAGTTTTTAATTAGAAATGGGGATACCAAGTTTCACATTTCCACTCATCCATAAACCAGTCATTCAATCTTCTAGATTGACCGAGGATAGATATGAAGATAAAATGGAGGCAAGGAGGACAATATATGCTGGCCTGAACTCCCTGGGAGGAAAGCCAGGATAAAAATGCAATAAATGGTCCACAGTCATTAGTTCCCTATATCTTGAAGCCTTCCCATTTCCTTATGCTTCAGATCCTCTTTCCAGACAAATCTGCTTCTTTGTCCTCTTACAGAAGCTGTTTAACAGTCTGGAGACACTCCTGTTGGAGAACAGGACAGGAAATGAGGAGAAAACCCATCTCCTTCAGGAATTGCTGAAAAGTAGACAGGATGTATGTAATAATGCAAGCAGGATAATGGCCAAGACCCCCGGGCTAAATCCCAGACTTTGTTAAAAGAGCGCCAGGAGATCTGATGAGCACAAATGGCCAGGTTCCTTTGTTATGGCTTGTCTGAAAGTCAGTTGAAACATTCAATAAAAAAAGATGAGTAAGACACTGAATCCCCTGGAAGCTGTCGCCGGGATTAGGAAGGAGCTCCTCGGGCTAGGGTCAAACGTTCATTTTTAAAATCCTACTGGAAGCAGATGATCATCTACATCAGAATTTATTATATCTTTTTATTACTGTTCTGTGAAGTGGTGTTTCAACTACAGTAAAAAAATTAACAATGAAGCCTCATCTCTTCCCTATCCTTCTTGCTGCTTCTTGTTCTTTTGTTCTCCTGAGCTAGCCTGGGTAAGTCAGATGTCATTAGATCTCAGAAGTGAAGCAGGATCAGCCCTGGTTACTATTTGAATGGGAGACCACCAAGGAATTTTGGGGTTGCTATATAGAGTCAGGCAATGGCAAACCACCTCTGAATGTCTCTTGCCTTGGAAACCCAACAGGGTCTCCATAAATCAGCTGTGACTTGATGGCCCATTTCACCACCAGGCCCAGGCATTTTCCCATATAAGTTTACAATGATGGCCTTGTTTACCTTCTAAGATTTTAAAGGGTAAATTCTAATTTAAAGGAACTTACAGGCAGGAGGTGTGGGTCATTTTGTTCACCCTGACTGTTTCCTAAATTATTATACAAGGAAGAAAACAAGACAGAGGATTTGCCTTGTTGCTGACCGAGCACGGATCCTAGACTGGCCCAATAGGACGGCTCGGATTCAGGAAAGGACCCGTAGGATTTGGGTGTATAATCATAGACCTATCACTGGGAGCGGGGTGTGGTTTTATTGGGAGATTTCAGCCGATCTTTGGACCAGCTATTTTGTCTTTAGTTCATGCTTTCAAATAAACCTTATGAGCTGATTTCACTACAATGTGTCTCGAACCCAGTACTTTATACTGGCAACGAAGGTGGGATCCCGATGAGCGACTCTGCCCCCGACTCTGATGCTAGCACCGCACCGCGCACTGGCCTCCAGGACCTCGCACTTTGCATCACTCCAGCACCCTGAGTCATGGCACCCACTCTGGGACAGATCTCTGTCTTTGACCCGGCTCACTCTGAGCTGTGGGAGGCCTGAGTCGAACAGCTTACTTACTTCTTCCGAGTCCAGGGAATGACCGATGCTGACCTAAAGAAATCATGGCTACTCAGCATGTGCGGAGTCTCCATGATCAGCCTGGTGCAGGGCCTCATCACACCAAAGAAGTTGGATGCTGCGACCTTCGAGGAACTGGCAAAGGCCCTCACTGATCATTTCGCACCAAAGCCATCCAAGATGGCCATGTTGCATGGACTTTTTTGCGCGAACCCAAAGACACGGTGAATTGGCCACCAACTTCATGGCCGAGATTCACAGACTAGCCATCGACTGCAAATTTCCAGCCATCGGGGACGCCATCTTGAACCAGTTTGTCTGGGGCGTCTGAGAGCTGAAACTCTGCAGAAAGCTCGTCAGCCTTTAGGACATCAAACTGGACAAGGCTCTACAAGCGGCCACAGCTTTCAAGAAAGCCCAGAAAGATTGACAGGCTTTGGTGACACACCACACTTCCACCAGCCCTGCCTCCGAAGCCTCCAATGAGGAAGATGTCCTTCAGGTACACTGTCCAGACAGCCAGGGGCCATGGTCGCCATCGGGGCCCGCTTTGCACTCAACGTGAACAACCGCTCAACCGACGTGCACAAGCTGTGGGGATCTACATGAACGCCACGTTTGCCAGTTTCAGGATGCAACATGCCGGTCCTGTGACAAGGTGAGACAGATCACATGGGCCTGCCGTTCTCATGGAAGCAGACGACAACAGATGACACACCAGGAATCGATGGACCTACACACCATAACAGCCAACCACCAACATCAGTTACTGAATTTGCCCCAGGATGCCCCTAACAAAATCCATGTGACTGTGTTGTTAGAGGGGTCCCCCTGTGAGATGGAGCTAGATACAGGTTCCTCCTCCTCCATAATCTCGGCCGAGACTCTAAGGAGACTCTGTCCACAGGGGGGCCCACGACCGGAGAAGTTGGTTGGCCTCACCTTGTGGGACTTTCAGAAGAACTCAGTGGCCATAAAGGGGTGGGGCAAATTCAGGGTGAACTATAAGGATTTTAACAGAATTTTGGACTTGGTGGTAGTGGAGGCTCAGCTCACTACCTTGCTAATACTATCATGGTTTGGGCCCCTGGGGTTCGGGGTGACTGGGGTGAACCACATCTGGGCGCAGGACTTTAATGCTGTTTATGAGGAATTTCCAGCTGTTTTTGATGGCATGTTTGGCCGCTACACCGGCCCCCCAATTTCCCTGGACCTTGACCCTGAGGTTCGTCCCATCCGCATGAAGGCCAGACAGCCCCCGTTTGCGCTGCAGCCCAAAATTGAGTTGGAATTGGATCACCTGGTAGAGCAGGGGTTTTAGAACTGGTACCACATGCTCAGTGGGAGACCTTTATAAGGGACACCCTTATAAAGCCCAACGGGGACGTGCATATATGCGCTGAATATAAGTGCACAATCTGCTTACCTGGTACCGGTGGTCAGCCGTGTTTTAGCCTCCATGGTGGGTGCCAGAATCTTTGGGAAGTTGGACTTAGCCCAAGCCTATCAGCAGTTGCTGGTGGACAACGTTCAAACTATTGTTATACAGAGTGGGGCTTTCGGGGTGTGCCAGCTGCAGTTCGGGGTGAGCATGGCACTGGGGATTTTCCAAAATCTCATGGACTGTCTCCTTAAAGGTATCCCCGGGGTCCAGCCATTCTTTGATGACATTTTAATTGCGGCTCCAGACGCTGAGACCTTTGCGGCCCACCTGCAGCTGGTGCTAAAGCGCTTCAATGACACAGGCCTTAAAGTAAAGAGAGAGAAGTGCTTGCTGGGGGTACTGTGGGTGGAATTCCTGGGGTTCACAGTAGACCCTCAGGGAACCCACCCCACACTGGAGAAAAGACACACCAACGTCCAAGCGTCCACCCCCTTCTCAAAGACCGAACTCCAGGCTTTCCTTGGATTTTTTTTTAAAAAAATTTAAAACAAATTTTATTAGGATATACAATACTTCACAATTTAGCTAAAATAATATAAATCATATCCTTTTCTCCAAACTCCCCTTCCCCCCCTGTTGGCCCCCAGAATTGTTTCCACCATTTTATCAATGCATAATACATATTAATTCACTGTTATATAAATTCTACAGGTAACATAGTTCTACAGATAATGCAGTCAGGCTTTCCTTGGATTTTTAAATTTTTATCACTCCTTTCTGCCCCACAAGGCTGTGGTTGTGGAACCCCTCCACCACCTACTCGACAAAAACGCTCCGTGGCTCTGGGGCCCCAAACATGCCGCGGCCTTCTGGGCAGTTAAAGAGCTGATCTCCTCCAATGCAGTCTTCACCCATTTTGACAAGTCCCTGCCGGTAGTGCTGGCATGTGATGCTTCTCCCTACAGGGTGGGGGCGGTCTTGGGCCACCGCCTGGCTGACAGCCTTGAGGGCCCCATAGCCTACTATTCTTGGACCCTGTCTGCAGCAGAGCGCAACTATGTGCAGATAGACAAAGAGGCCCTGGCGATCATGGCCGGTGTGAAGAAATTTCATGATTACTTGTATGGCTGGCCCTTCACCATTGCTATGGACCACAAGCCCCTCTTAGGCCTCCTCGCTTCTGACTGCCAGACCCCTCAAATGCTGTCACCCCGGGTGCTTTGCTGGTCCATCTTCCTGTCTGGGTACCAGTATGTGCTTGTCCACAGGCCTGGTAAGGCGATGGCCCATGCAGGCGCTCAGCCAGCTGCTGCTCCCATCCTGCGACCTGGACCTGGCTCATCAGATTGCCCTCCTGGAGGACCTGCACAAACGCCCGGTACAGGTAGCTGAGGTCCAGGAGTGGGGCAGTCCTTGACTCCTTATTCCTGGGAAAGCACCTCCTCTTCCATAGGCAAGGCCAGCAAACTTTGATCCCAGAGAGGAAGGGCTTATGCTCTGATCCCCAGTCTTACTGGCCCTGCCTTCTGAGCAGGATGTACTGTCTGTACTCTGACGAGCACAAATATCCCAGAAAACATCAAAGAAGTAGAAGAAAAAATGGAAACATAAAGGTGGCTACCTTCCTGGCCCATACCTACTCGAGCATCGCGGACCTTGATGAATCATGGATCCGACACCGGCAGCCCTGGGCCCCCAGGCGGTTGTGGTGCTGAGAGGAACACTTCGGATCCCACTGGGAAACATGGCATTCGTCTGTTTCCCCTTCCCCCACCCCCTTCATCAGCTGCGGCAGCATGCAGTGGCTTGGGGACTTGGTGCTGAGTGCAGAGCGCGGGGAGAATGGTGGTCTTGAGCCAAGGGTGGTGCGGAAACTCCGTCACCTTCCCTTTTGGTGATGGAACAGAGCCCGCTCTCGCTTTCAAGAGGAGGCCCAGAATGAGGCAAGGAGGAAAGCGGCTACTGAGCAGTCTGCCCAGTCAACTGAACCATGGTAGGATTGTATCCATCAAGGACTTACAAGGCACGCAAGGGGAATGATGAGAGCGAATCGGATCAAGACGACAGAGCCCCCTACCCTGTTTCTCCACCTTTCCCTTCCCTTTTCTGTGGATCGGAGTGGGACCTTTGAAAAGTGCGCCCCCCCCCTTTTGGTTACCATGCCTGGCCCCTAGCAGGGACAGTATACAGTCTCTATTGGGATACCAATAATCAGCCTATTATTTTTCACAATGGGCTCTGATGGTTCAAGGCTCCATTTCAGGGGAGGTTAGCATAATGATGGTTACTTTCGCTTTCAGATTCCTCCAAAATGGCTAAAAAGGCAGGGACATCTAGCTCCCAGGGCACAGAGAGCCTGGATTTTTCAGACTACTAAAATAGCCTCCCAAAGTCCCAAGCCTTCTGGGGAGGAAGCCCAATCAAAACTACTCTCCTGGCTCAGAAAGGAAATGAGAAAATAATTCATAAGGAGGCGGTGCCTGGTCTATGGCAGCAGGCTGCTTCTGTCCAGTTTAAGGGTCTGGCTTCTAAGAGAGACAGGAGCCCAGTACTGAGATAATTCCTCCTAGCAAGAAATGCGGACCCTCTATTCATAGCAAAAGGTTCACGTCTATAATCAGTGACTGTGAGGATGGTACAAATTCTGAGTTATCAGAGGAGGAGAAGGTGGTGCCTATCATTCAATCTAGAATAGAGATGGTGTCCTTCCCACAGACCCTTTAAAGCAGATTGTTGTCTAAGTCATCAGGACACTAGAGCTTACCCACACCCCAAAAGAAGGATATGGGGTTAGGCTCCACTAAATAACATTCCAAAACAGCAGGAGTGCCTCCTGCAGCATTATACAACATCATTGGGGCAGAATGGGAACACCCAGCCAATCCAAAGTCTGAGCCCAGATTGAGGGCGGGTAGGACTGCCCCACTCTGGACTGCCGAGAAGGAAGCTTCACAGTAAGTGAATACAAATCTTCCATTCTCTGGTGGTCCAGGAGTGGGGCAGTCCTTGACTCCTTACTCCTGGGACATAAAAAAGCAGTGTCCTCCCAGGTGGGTTGGATGACTTCTGGTGTCCACAGGGCCTGTTGTAGAACTTTTCTGCCAAACGCTGTCTCTGCTGAGGCTAGTTAGTCAATCCTATAATGTCTCATAAAGGAATGTGATCTGCTGTCTCTCTCCTAGCAGTAACGCTACATCCCATAACCCTACTGCTAGTTGCATGGACCAATGGGGCATCTGCTGAATGCCCAGATCTCTCTTCTTCAGTTCATCTATTCCAGATCTTTGGGATGTCACTGTCTGCTAAAGTTAACTCTGAGGCCCACGTGTAGGCCACTCTTATCAAACAATGATTCCGTAGTATATGTTCTGAGGGAAGTGGTAGGTGCCTCAAAAAACTCTGCATAGTGCCTCTTCTACTCTCTTGTCACAGCTGTCCTTTGGTAGTCCATCAGCATCCAAGGGAATTGGAGATGTGGATGTTAATGAGTTAATAGGGCCATCCACCACAGGAAGCTTGAGCTCCTACATGGCTTCTGGAATAAGAGAGTGGAATTTGTTAAACACTGGATTTCCAGATGTTGGATTGGCACCCAGATTGGCTAAGGACCCTGGAGCACACTTGGGGTGGGGTCTGAAAGGGGGAGCTGGACCACCAAGGAAGTCCAGGGTCACTACACCTCTGAATGTCTCTTGCCTTGAAAACCCTATGAGGTCGCCATGAGTCGGCTGCCACTTGACAGCGCTTTCCACTGGAGACTTTATTTATTTACTTTACAGAATGAAAGATGGGAAGTCAGAGAACCTATTACACATACTGTTATAGTGTTATTACTACAACAATAGTCAGTTGCTGATTTTAAAAACTGAAGAAGCCTCAGTGGCCCATGGAGGAGCCTCAGTGGCCCATGGAGGAGCTGGGGTTCTGGGGTGGAGAAACGAGGGGAAATCCTGCCATGTGGGATCCTATTGCTGCTGGGAATTGTGTCACACTAGCAATGGGGAAACCACTATGGTCATTTTCTTCCATCCAGACTTTAAAATAATCTTTTGTTCCTGGGGTGCATGCTTTGGCCAAATTACTCTCTGCCATGACTATTGTGAGTAACCACAATTCCCAGGAGACAAAATGACAAGACACATATTGTGCAGCACACATTTACCAACATTATTAGCCAGGAATGTTCAGAAACATGAGAGTTTTGCACAAAAACTCGATGAGAAAATTCATAAATACCAAGCTGATTTTGAACTGAGCCTAGGAGAGTTCAGTCATCATTTCTCCATGCCTAGAAGCTCCATTTAGTGATCATGGCTAATAACACCTAATAGTTGAATAGCTACTCCATTTTTACTGCATAATTTCCCCCCCTCTCCCAATATGTCAAAAAACATGAAGCGTTTTTGACAAAGTTGGTCAAAAAGATCACAATTACATTAACAACCTGCACAGCTTACTAAGTATTTCAATAGTTGTGTATTATAAGCGAGCTTACTTAAAACCATAAGAAAAACATTTTAAGGAATATTGTTCCTTTTAGTGCTGAAGGTTTACTTTTTTTAATAACAATATGAAACCAGAGGACAACTAATGCATGCTGTTCAAGTTATATGGATTTAAATTCAGTTGCAAATAGTATAATTATAACATTACACATTAAAAAACAGTGACACCAAACTGGAATAATGGAAAATGGGTTGGATCATGACCAAATTTCCCTGTGTGCAAGGAAGGGGGCTGATTTTCACTGATTCCCCCTTCCATAGCAGCCCCAAATCCCCCCACCCCAAGTGCTGCGCTTGGGGGATGGAGAGACCCCCAGAATTAGCCTGGGGGGATCAGAGGTGTCCAGATAGAAGGATTGACAAAATTTGCCCCTTTTTTGCCCATGGAAATCTAAGTGGGATCCAAGGTAGGTACCAGGTGAAACATTATTGTGCCATGTACCTTACATTACCTCCATAACCATGTCTCCGTCTTTAGGTCAAAGAGGCTGGAGATCAGTGCAGGCATTTGTCTTATTAGCCTATAGGAAGGATGTGATACTGATAATTTAATTAAACTGTAGACAGATGCTACAAGATTGGCTGATATGTACAAAACACATAGAATCATAGAGTTGGAAGGGGCCATACAGGCCATCTAGTCTAACCCCATGCTCAATGCAGGATCCACCTAGAGTATCCCTGACAAATGTTTATCCAGACACTGCTTAAAGACGGCTGGTGAGGGGGAGCTTACTACTTACCTAGGCATCTGATTCCACTGTGGCACAACTCTTAATGTAAAAAAGTTTTTCCTAAGATCCAGCTGGTACCTTCCCACCCTTAAACTCATTATTGCGAGTTCTATCCTCTGCTGCCAACAGGAACGGCTCTGTGTCCTCCTCTAAGTGAAACCCTTCAGATACTTAAAAAGAGCAATCATGTTCCCTCTCTGCCTCTTCTTCTCCAGACTAAACATTCCCAAGTCTCCCAAGATCTTATTCACACACACCGCTACATACTGAATCCCCCATCCTGTATGCATGTTCCTCATTTTTGTTACCTAGATGTAGCAGTCTAATGCTATTTTAAAAAAATCTCTTAGACAATGCTTTTAAGTGTATTTGCATTACAGACCATATTCATAAATAAAATTATTTTGAATTTTATGTGTTTGATTTGTATGGTTGCAATAGCCCATCTTAGCCTGCAATCATCAGAACTTGGAAGCTAAGGAGGGTTGGCTATGGTCAGTAGGTGGATGGGAGGCCACTAGAGAAGGGATTGCTGTATGGAGGAAGACCATGGCAAATCACCACTGCTCATCTCTTGCCCGGAATACCCCATAAGCTGGCTGTGACTCGCCATGTTCTTCTTCTTAATCCCATACACACATATTGGGTCTAAGTACCTTTGATCTCAAAGACGCTTACTTTTAAATAGATGTACATAGGGTCAGGAAGTGGGAAGCGCAGCTGAGGTTTTATCCTAAGTACGTTGAAGAGAAAAACTGGATAAACCAATTGCAGGAAAAGATAAATATTCGACAATGTTTTTTGGGGGGGAAGAAAACCTGGAAGCTCAGCCTCTTGTTTAAAAATTATTGTCATTAGAAGTCATAACAGTATTCCTAAAACTGCAAAAGCAGTGCTTAAATTGACATTGCTAAGGATGAAGCAAGACCAGTATTTCATTTTTGTACCCTTGGATCCACAACGGTAAAGGTCATGCTTCTAGCAGCAGATATTTGTTTTTCTATGGTTTGACAAAGAAAGGTGGTGGCTGAGTTGCTATACAGAGAACTGATCTCTAAGACTGGAATTTTGTTAACTGTAACAAGCATCAAGAACAACAGGCATCTTGGTTAGCTGCAGAGAAAGGAAGAAGGGTCCAATACAACTTTGCTATCATCAGATGATGCCTGAAGGAGAGAAGGAAGGATGACTCAGCCCTGGAACCTACAACCAGACAATTCCTACCAAGTAACATTGAATGCAAATTCCCACTGATCTTTGGCTAAAAACAGTGTAGATAAGCCAATACCAAAGTCAACAATCTTAACTATACTGCTCCCTCATAACAATAGCATTTAGGATCACACAAGTGCTATTTCATACAGCACACAATTAATTTACAGAACTCACTGCCTTAAGATTTATTTATTTACTGTATTCATAGTTTGGCTTTCTCACTGAGACTCAAAGCAGATTACAATGCATAAATAGATAACTGTCTGTACAAAGAGACATCTAATAAGCACAGTACAGGTCGATACAATTAGTATGAAGAGACATCTAATGAGTAGTGTACTAGGACTAGGATAATTGAAATCTGAATGAGCATAGCATATTAGGCACAATACAGAGTGTGACATAATGAAGAAAAATGGTATTACATCAGTAGAAAGCAAAATTAAATGACAACAGGATAATACATCTTACATCTTATGCACAGTGGTAAAACCTGCAGTCCCTTTTCCTTTGCAAAGAGCCTTCCTGAACTATTCTGTTATAGTATAACCCTGAAAACCAGGGAGGATTGTGAGGCACTCCAAAGGGATCTGTTGAGGATGGGTGAGTAGGCATCAACATGGCAAATGGGGTTCAATGTGGCCAAGTGCAAAGTGATGCACATTGGAGCCAAAAATCCTAAATATAAATACAGATTGATGAGGTCTGAACTGGCAGAAGACTGACCAGGAGAGAGATCTTGGAGTCGTAGTAGATAACTCAATGAAAATGTCTAGACAGTGTGTAACTGAAAACAAATCAGCCAGTATCATAATGCCCCTGTATAAATCATTGGTGCAACCTCATTTGGAATACTGTGTACAGTTCTGGTTGCCACACTTCAAAAAGGATATTATAGCATTGGAAAAAGTGCAGAGAAGGGCAACTAGAATGATAAAAGGGTTGGAACACTTTCCCTATGAAGACAGGTTAAAACACTTGGGGCTCTTTAGCTTGGAGAAATGGCGTCTGAGGGGTGACATGATAGAGGTTTATAAGATTATGCATGGGATAGAGCAGGTAGAGAAAGGGGTACTGTTCTCCCTTTCTCACAATACAAGAACTCGTGGGTACTCAATGAAATTGCTGAGCAGTCGGGTTAGAACAGATAAAAGGAAGTACTTCTTCACCCAAAGAGTTATTAACACATGGAATTCCCTGCCACAGGAGGCGGTGGCAGCTACAAGCATGGGCAGTTTCAAGAGGGAATTAGATAAGCATGTGGAGCCGAGGTCCATCAGTAGCTATTACCCACAAGGTATAGATAGGAACTCTCAGTCTGGGGCAGGTGATAAACTCTATTCTTGGTGCTAGAACAACGAAAGTATGATGTCTTTCAAGACCCCAGTCTTATTCTCTCTTAGCCATTTAATACAGCATTCACACAGTGGCTTGAGACCTCTACAGCATTTCCAGGAGATTTGGATAGAGAGAGATAGAGTTGGAGGACGGCATATAGATGACACTCAGTTTCAAAGCTATAAATGATTTGAATAGTAAGGTTGAATAGTAAAGGGGACTAAAACTGCATTCTGTGTCATCTCACAGGATAAATTCCATCTACTTCTAACCTCCAAACATTTCAATAAGATGGTATTATTCACTGTATGGAAGGCTGCAGATAAATTTAGTAAAAGCCAAAAAGAAGCATGGCCTTTGTCTACATTCAGCAGGGTATCATCAGCTAAAGGTACCAGAGCCATCTCAGTCCTATAATCCAGCCTCAAACGAGATTGAAAAGCACACAAGGCAGATGAGTTACCCAAAGAGACCTGAACTGGTTTGCCAGACTGTCACTGCTCTGTCAGTCACTTTGCTCAGAAAGACAAGTCAGAGATCGTTTTCTGTAGTGATGGTTTTTTAGATAGCAGACAGATAACTGAATTGCCAAGGGAAGATACCCTGAGTCAGTGATTGATTTATGATGGACACCAAAGGCTCATTAATGTGACCAATACATGATTTCAGCAGCCTGGATGGGTAGGGATCCAGAGCACAAATGATGGCTTTCATACATAAGAACATAAGAAGAACTCTGCTGAACCAGTGGTCCACCAGCCCAGCATCCAGTCTCACACAGTGGATAAGCAGTTATTCTGGATGGTTAACAACAGAGGATAGAGGCCAAGGCCTTCCCATTATTTTTCCTCCTGTCCCTGGTATTCAGAGGTTTCCTATCATGAATGTGGAGGTTTCCTTTAGTTACAGTGGTTAGTAGCCACTGATAGACCTGTCCTCCATGAATCTATCTAATCTGCCCTTTTAAAGATGTTTATATCTGTGGCCATTGCTAGATCTTCTGGCAGCAAATCCCACATTTTAATTACTTTTCATGTGAGAAAATATGTCTTTTTGTCCACCCTGAACCACTTGCCTATCAGATTCATTTAATACTCTCAAGTTCTAGTAAACTTGAGGAAAAGCCCTCTCTATTTGATCTCTGTACATTGTACATAATTTTATGGACCTTCATGTTCCCCTTTAGTAATCTCAACATCCATTTTGGTAAACTGGGTGGGAAATGTATATCAACAGACAAGAAAATGTATTATACCTATATTCTGTCTAAGCTTTGTTACAACAAGAAAAAAAAATGAAGGGGAAAAGACCCAGCCCTAAATGAATTGGGTAATTGAAAGGTTGAGAAAAACAGACGTATTCAAACAAACATATTCAGAACATATTCAAGAGATTTAATCAGCAAAAGCATCCCAACTGACTTCCTGAGACAGATTTAACAGTCAACAGATGCCAAGATATCTTAAATGGTCATGAATTAGCTGATGCAATGATGGCAAAGAAATAGTTTCTTTGCTGCTATCACTGCTGCCTTCCAATAAGCTCTATAGCAGGCTCTGTCAGATTCACACAAATTATCTGTCTAGATATCTGCTGGCCCCCTGCAGGTTACCCAGCTCCATGTGACCTTAGATGGCTTCTAACAACAACATTAACAAAAACAAACCCTAGACAAATACATGGAGGTAAGGCTATATCAATGGCTAATAGCCATGTTAGCTTATTGGCACCTCTAGCTACAGGGACAGTATTTACTTGTGCCCCACTTCATCTATGCCCCACTTTCCTCCCCTATGGGGACCCAAAGTAGAATACAACATTCTCCTATCCCCCATTTTATCCTCACAATAACTCTGTGAGTTCAGTTAGGCTGAGTGTGTGACTGGCCCACATCTACCTAACAAGGTTCCATGGCAGAGCGGGTCTCCCAGATCCTAGTCCAAAACTCTAACCACTTCACCATGCTGGCATAATTTCAGTATACATCTGAAAAACAGATGCTGGCAACAGAGAATAGCAACAGTCTTGGTGCCCGTCTTGTGAACTTACATCTACCTGACTACTAAGAATGGTACTCTACATGGCTTTTTAGGAACAGTTCAAACACAACTCAAAACCATGGTTTGTTTTAACTAGTTGTTTATAAAGATAATGCCACCAAATTTGCAGACATTCTCCTCCCTCTAATCTAAAAACACCCCCTCAGTTTCAGGTCTTTGGACCAAGTGGGTCAGTTTTACAGACTCCCAAGTAGATGCCTCCTGGCACAGACTCAGTTCTCTACACAGATTCCTAAAGCACCGGTCAAGCAGCAGCTGAGCTGGATAGCTCTGGATAGCTAAAACATTTTTAAAAAACCCTATCTGCTTTTTCCTACTATTAGAGTGACTGACTGACAATAAAAATTTCTTACCTTTTCACTGAAAAGTCTGAATTTGCCATACTTCCTTGTTGTGGCCTCCTTGTTTCCTTTCACAAAGTCAAAGTGGCTTCTTTTGCACCCTTCCCAATCCCTTTCTGTTGGACTGCCATTGTGGGGATGTATGAGGTGGCCATTCAACTTGGGGCACTGTCATTCCAGTTCCAGAGCAATTTTTCTGGGCCCAGGGTCCATCATTCCACTGCAGGCAATCCCAGTCTCAGGACAGTTTATGCTACTTCCAGGGGTCATCATTCCACCCTGGAAGCTGTCACTCCAGATCAAGGGGAGGTCTCTCTAAACCCATTCTGCATTTTTGTTGCAACTTTTCTTTGCTGTAGTGTATTCCAACAGAGCCCATGCAAGTCAACTGATATTCCTGGCTCCCATTACATCCAATGGACTTTCAGGCATCTCCCATTGTTCTCAACTGGAATTCTTGTCATTTGTTTTAGTATTTCCCACCCAAACTTTCTATTTACCCAGTCATAAGATAACGAAAGGGCTCTGCCCCCACAAAGAAGGGAGGAAAAGAGAACTGGCTCTCTGTGGCTTGGCTGGAAGGTGATTGGCTGGAAGCTTGGCTGTGCTTCTCCTTTGCAAGGATCTGATTATAAGGGAGAAATGCCATTGCTCAAGAAATCAGTGGAATCAAGGAAGGCCACAAGAACATACTGTATCCAGTAAGTAGCTGAACTAAAAACAACATGGATTTCTTCAGGGAGGCTAGTTTCATTCTGCTATGAATCCCATATTCCTAATACCATTCTGGAAAATCTCATTAATTACCCAAAACAGTGATTTTTGTGTATATCTTTGGTGCAGGAATTTCATTATGCACACCTCTAACAGTCACTCAGATCTTGGTTTGCTTTGAGAACTACTGGTTTCACTGATTTCTCTATGCAGCCTTGGAAGGATGTTACCAGAGAACAAACCAGGGTCAATTCAGCATTACATAAGGATGTCTGTATCCAGACATTAGAGAAAACCATAATTTAGGCCCTGTGGTTATTTATTTATTATTTTCCATTTATATCCCGCCTTGCTGAAAATCGGCTCAAGGCGGCTAACAACATTCAATCAATAAAACAATGTGTTAAAATACACTAAAATATACATTCTACCTAGCATCCTAAAACTAACAGTGCTAGACAACTGAACAAACTGATGGCGGCCTCAGTTTACCTTCCCCTCACCAGTGGCGATATCCACATGATATTCATCAGATCATAGCATGTTTCGATGGTAAATTTGATCAGTGGCGGCTCCTAATCAAAGAGAAACCAACTACATACTTTAAATAATCCCAGTGAGTAGAGTGGCTTGGATTCAGACTGTTGTACTAACCACAGTTAGTTTCATGAAACCATGGTTTTATGTGATGTCTGAACTGAGCCTTACACCCTTTTCATAATACCTCTTCAAACCCACTTTGGATTCTGAAGGTACACAGATTTCTTAAAGGTTGTCATATCTAAAGAATAAAGTGCAATGACGACAGCTAAAGCAGATCAAAACAGGTTTTGCGAAACTGGCTGAAAGTGTCATTCACTGCAGGAGGACACTGTTTTATCCTTAAAGTGTTGGAGCCTTCAAACAAACAAAACTAATTTGCTTTCAGAAGCCACAGTGTGTTTAAGAGTATCTAGCAGGGCTTTCCTTATGTACAAGTTCCCACTGAACTCCATGGATCTGAGTGAACATGCTTAAGATCCTGCTGCATGATCCCTTATTTATCCTTTAAAAATGTGGATAACTCTTCCCCTGATATCAGTGGGACAGAAGCATCCACAATTTGGGCTGGATCTTTCCCAATACTTGAAAGGCTTACTATATCAGATTTGTTCCATTTTCATCTCTCAGCTATCAGGAACATTAGCAAAGGGAAGGTTAATACGTCTGGAGCAGCAATTTAATTAACAACTTTTGTGACTTGCCAGTCCAGAAGAATTTTATCTGAAGCCAGTATCTAGTGAGAAAATAGCCCATGATGAGTCTACCTCGTTCCAAGCCCATCGATTTACAAACAAGACAAGATTTGTCTCGTGGAAGCTAGATGGTATTTAACAAGATAAGTCTTGAGAGAATCTCATTACAAACTGGTTTTAATTAGCAAATACCCTCTTCAAAAAGTAATCCCATCAGTAATGTGTTATGGTTGGGATCTGAAGTGTAATTAGAATCTCAAACTACAGAAAGAGTTGTCTTTTTCAGTTCTTTACAAAGACAGGCCTTTCGTGCTGAAAGCACTAACCTTATAAAAATCTCTCCCTTTGGTGGATCTACGTGCAGGCGAATGTTTGCGAGAGCAGTGCCAGAGAACACAGGACGGGATGGGGTTAACACTGTGCTAACTAACAGAATAGAAAGTGTGACATTCATTGTAAATAATGCCAGGTTTCTCCTAGACTTCACAATTCCTTAAGGGCACCTCCAAAGATAGAAACTATTTCAGGAACACATAATAGCCGCGTGAATTAAGGCAGAATTTCCCAGCCTTGCCCAAACTTTTGTTTACTTTCTATTTAAATGTACAGCACATTTCATTGGAGCTATTTTTAATCTTTTTGAAAGCTGAGTGAATAAGATGCCTCATAGCGAAAACAGATTACACACAGATCAACACACGTAGCAGAAAATGGGGTGGTAGAACGTGTGGAGCTGGTAGAATAGAGTGCACCAGTTCAGGCTGCAGGATCACACTTAAAAAAACAACACAAAAACAAAACCTTCTTTACACTAAAAAAAGTCATTGCAAATTGCTCAACAGGGCAGGTTTCTTCTTGACATGCTAACTTTCTGTTTGCAGGGATTTTTTTTTCTTTTTAAATACAGGGGGGAATTTAGAAGAGGTTGTGTGGATCTGCTGGAACGTTTCCACAGATGGAAGGATTTCCATCTACAGAGTGCAACTTTCTTGACTCCCACCTTTCACTGCAGCCCCAAAACACTCTGAAATTCTGCTCCTGGACATTTTGGGTTGCAGTCGGAAGCAAGTGGAAATCACAGGTGGAAATCCTTCCTTCCTCCATCCTTCCATGGAAATGCTTCAGTGGATTCCAGTCAGTATTTTCCACCTGAAACTTGAAGTGGTAGGTTCCTTTTAACCATCTCATTTACTGCATTTACCAGTCACCGTAGTAGTTCTGCCAGAAACAAACAGTGCCTACAATATTGATCTTAGACTTTACAGTCAGCGGAAAATGCATTGCTAAGACATTTTAAACACTTTTTTGTTGGTCTAGTAACTTTCAGATATTTATTGCCTTGTGAAAATGGAATCAAAAAGCGACCACATTAGCATCTGCTCAAGGAACATATTTAGACAGAGGTCGCAATAAAACTTAGATGGTCTTTGCTAAAGATGAATAAAGATGTGTTAGGCCCCCTTTCTATGTTGCTCCATTGATGGAAATTTTAATGTGGTATTAGTAGGGTTCATTTTTTAAAAGAATCACGTAGCCATTTCTGACAAACAAAACTAACGTATACATATGGTCTAACTCCTGAACAACAGCATCTTTTGGAATGAATGGCCTCAAAGTAAGTGGGGTAGAAGGGAAATACAAAAGACATACACATTAAGGTAATTGGGCATTAAACCTTTAATATCTTGGGGGTACATGGAGATATGATCTAGTTTCCTCCTTGTAAAAGCAATCTTCATTTCAGTAGCATGGGAAGCGTGTGTTGCTAAGACACAGAGATGATTTACGAGGGCAGTTACTCTAGGTAGAGATTAAGCTGTCATTAGCATAATGTACGTTATAGCCCAAATTTACTTTTTCCTTTCTTTTGTTAAGGGAATCCAAGTAACTGGCTACATATTTGACATATGTGAGCATCTCATGAAGTTAGCAGAAACAGACCAGGATGCATTTCATGTTTCCTCCCTAATAATGGCTGGGATTTGTCAAAGAGAAGAGATTGGATTTATACACCACCCTTCACTACCCAAAGGAGTCTCAGAGCGGCTTACAAACTCCTTTCCCTTCCCCTCCCCACAATAGATACCCTGTGAGGTAGGCGGGACTGAGAGAGCTCTTTCGAGAACTGCTCTTTTCAGAATGGGTCTGACAGAACTATGGCTTGCCCAAGGTCATCCAGCAGCTGCAAATGGAGGAGTGGGGAATCAAACCCGGTTCTCCCAGATTAGAGTTCACGCACTTAACCACTACACCAAACTGGCTCCTGGGATTAGGAAAGATTGGGATCACAACCCACTACTACCCTTGGGAAAGCATTCCAGAACTGGTAGAAATAGAAATCATAAATTCAGATCCCTCCATGTGTGATGCACCTTCCAGTATCAATTGGCAAACTTCTGGCCGGTTTCCAATTTGCCCTATGTGGGCAAAATAATAGAGAGGGCCATGGCAATTCAGCTACAGAACTTTTTAGATGATGATTCCATTTTAGATCCCTTCCAGTCCAGTTTTCGCCTGGGTCACGGGATGGAGGCGGCACTGATCGCCCTCACAGATGACCTCCAAAGGCATCTGGATCAGGGCAGATCGGCAGTGCTGTTGTTGTTGGACCTGTTGGCAGTGTTCAACACAGTCGATCATCAGTTACTGATCCATCGCCTTGCCGACATAGAAGTTAAGGGGTTTGTCTTGCAGTGGCTTGCCTCCTTTCTCCATGTCATGACACTCCATGGTCAGGGACAGAGGGTGGCACTAGAGGAACAACTGTCCTGAAGGCACCCACTGAATTGTGGAATGCCCCAAGGGGCGGTGCTTTCCCCGATGCTGTTCAATATCTATATGCGCACCCTTGCCCAGATTGCCTGGAGGCATGGGCTGGGATGTCACTAATATGCTGATGCAGACTGGGTGGCCAGTCTGACCCCATACCAGAAGATCTGGACCTGGTGTTACAAGCCATGGCTTGTTGGCTTAGACTGAGCCAATTGAAATTGAATCCAATGAAGATGGGGGTCCTATGCCTGAGCCGGGGCAATCCAAGGGGAGGGATCCCACTCCTGGCCGTCGATGGGGCGCCACTGGTGCCAGCACTGGAGTTCAGGAGTTTGGGACTGCTCTTGGATGCCTCCTTAACCATGTAGGCCCAGTTAGCCGCCACTGCCAGGTCAGCCTGTTACCATCTTCGCAAGAACAGGCAGTTGGCTCCCTTCCTCAACTGCAATGGCTTGGAAACAGTGATCCATGAGATGGTCACCTTGAGATTGGACTACTGTAACACTCTCTACATGGGGCTGCCCTTGTCACAGATCCAGAAGCTGCAGCTAGTGTAAAATGCTGCATTCAGCCTGTGCTGAAGGCATTGCACTGGCTGCCGATAGTGTACCGAATCTGCTTCAAGGTTCTGCTTCTTACCTTTAAAGCCCTTTATGGTCAGGGACCGACATACCTGAGGGACCACCTTTCCTCATATGTTCCCCAGAGAGCACTGCAGTCAGGCTCCCAAAATTGATTGGCCCTCCCAGGTCCCAAAGATGCCAGACTGGCTATAACCAGGACCAGGGCCTTTTCAATGGTGGCTCTGTACTGGTAGAATGAGCTCCCAGAAGAGACCAGGGCCCTGTGGGACCTTTTACAGTTCCTTAGGGCCTGCAAGACGGAGCTTTTCCACCAGGCTTTCATTTAAGGAGCTGCCACCAACCACCACCACCACCAACAACTGGAAGAACTAGATCCCGGAAGATGTAGTACCTGGTCTCGCCATCTACAGTCTGTGGTTGCTGTGTATGTATGGAAGGACCAATGAGCTAACCAAGACAGATCACCGGATATGTTAATATGACTGTCACCATCATTTTAAGCAATATTGACTATAGATTCTGCTAGCACTTTATATTATATTATAATTTTGTATGGTTTTAGAAGGTTTTATGATTGTGTTACTGTTATTTGTGTGTTTTATTTTCATGTAAGCCACCCTGAGCCTGCTTTGGTAGGGAAGGTGGGGTATACATTGGAATAAATAAATAAATAAATACATTTACACATCCTCATAGTTTGTCTTTACCACTTTTAGAGCCCATTTTTTAATCCCATTCTTTCTCCAAGGTGCTCTGGGTGATGAGTTACTTGCCCCTCCCCCATTTTATCTTCACAACCCCTATGAGGTAGGACGGGCTGAGAGTGCGACTGGGCCAAGGTCACCCAGTAATTTTCATAGCAAGTGGAATTTGAACCAGGGTTGTCCTGTTTCATACTTCTGATCATGATGGTAATAGGAACACAGGCTACATGCAGTTCTCCCAACTGACACACAGTTGCTATCTCTATGTGGACCATAAATACATAGGAAAGGCTGAAGAGTCTGAGACTTTTAGAAAAGAGACCGGGGGGGGCATGATAGAGGTTTATAAAATTATGCATGAGGTAGAGAGAGCTGACAAAGTGAAATTTTTCTCCCTCTCCCGAAATCCTAGAACTTGAGGGCATCCAATGAAGCTGATGGGCAGAAGATTTGGGACAGACAAAAGGAAATATTACTTTACATAGAGAGGGGGAATTCGCTGTCAAAGGATGTAGTGATGGCCAGAGGAATAAACTGATTTGAAGGAGGTTTGAAAGAGGAACTGTTTGGCCACTGTGTGAGGCGGGATGCTGGACTAGATGGACCATTGGTCTGATCCAGCAGGGCTCTTCTTATGTTCTTATTCACGTATTTACCATATGCATACAGCTCCAGCACATGTGAACACATTCTCTAAAAAATTTTGGGTTCCATATGTGTGTATCAAACCTGTATGAACACGAACAATCTGATGCTGACGTTCAAACGAAAAGGCAACTGGAAGACTGCGTGTAGCTTATGCTCCTATTACTTACATTTGGGTTCCCAAAATGGATATTGGAAAAGGGCTGGACCCAGGTGATGAGTACAACACAGATTGTTCATTGTCCAAATCAGGGCCCCCCAAAGTGGTGCCCATGGGTGCCATTGCACCCACTGACACCTTTCCTGGTGCCCACCAAGTGCTTATAGAAAGTGGGCAGAGCCAGGCAGGGGTTTGCCTTGTAGGGTTTCTGATTGGACATTGGCAATCTAATTGACTGTGCTGATTTAAAAAAAAAAAGGTTCAGCAGCAACTGCCAGTACAGCACAAAGATCTTCTTTAAGTGATAAAAGAAAAACTTTATGTATGCAAGACAATATTTTAATTTTAAAAGCCATCCCATCAAGCAGAGCTTCTGCCTGTAATGCTGAAGAGTTACTATTAGCGTTATGAATGACTTCACTCCTTGACTTCCTGTGATTGGCTGCACTGCCTGTAGCAGCCATTTTGTGGTTGGCTCCACCTCCTGTTACAATTACAATTTCTTCATTATTGTGGATGTTTCCTCAGTGGTGAGAAAGTGTTTGCAGATGGTCCACTGATGCCTCTGATGGATCTTCCCTTAGAATTGAGAGGAGGGCTTAGGGTAGGGGCCATGGCTCAGTGGCAGATCATCTGTTCAGCTGGTGCTCTGCCAGCTGCACTGGCTACCAACTGAGTACCGGATCCATTTCAAGGCTTTGGTATTAATCTTTAAAGCTCGGAGCGGCCTGGGACCTGTATATCTAAGGGACCGCCTCTCCCCATATACCTGCCCCCAGTGAGCCTTATGCTCTGCTGATCAACATCTACTGGTTATCCCTGGCCCAAAGGATGTCCAGTTAGTTTCAACTAGGGCCAGGGCTTTTCCTGTCTTGGTCCCTACCTGGTGGAATATGCTCCCACTTGAGATCAGGACCTTAAGAACATGAGAACGTAAGAGAAGCCAATGCTGGATCAGGCCAATACCAGGTGCCATCAGGAGGTCCAGCAGTGGGCATTTACAGTTCTGCAGGCCTGTAAAATTGAGCTGTTCCGCCAGACTTTCAGTTGAGGTGGTGGACACCCAATTAGTTGGCCTCCTTGCACAGAAGTTGCCCTGACTATTTGCCCTATGTGGAGTCTTGGTATTATAGGAGCTTGGTCTGACTCCAGTTACCATCAGTCCAGCTTATAGGAGGTCTGAACTGTTATATTTAATTCAACATATTTAATTTTTTAAAGAGTTTTAGCTGTTTTAAGAATTATGTTATCTTGTTTTAATTGTTCATGCACTTTATTGTCACCCACCCTGAGCCCGTTCTGGGAAGGGTGGGATATAAATTTAACTAATAAATAAGTAATGAATAAAATCTGCATAGCCTGATGGACCCAAGTTCAGTCCCTGGCATCTCCAGTTACAAGGCTCAGGTCATAGGTGATGTGAAAGACCTCAAACTGAGACTGTGGGAGAGAATGTCTTTAAAAGTCAACAATACTGACCTTGATTGAGCAAAGGTCTGGTTCAGTTTAAGGCACATTCATGTGTTTATGGGAGGATAGAACTCACCCGGGACAAGGAAGGGGCCAAGTGTATGCATACAAAAAGAGAAATTTAGATTCTGGAAGAGAGAAGTAGGCAGTCTGCTGTAAGTAGTGTTCCCTGTAAGCTGAGTTAGTGTGAGCTAGCTCAGTTTTTTAGCCTCTAGCTCACACATTGTTTTCTTAGCTCAGGAAGGAATGCTCCAGAGCAAACTAATTTATGCAGTAGCCAAATTGCTAGCTCACAACTTTAATGCCAGTAGCTCACAAAATAGAATTTTTGCTCACAAGACTCCACAGCTTAGAGGGAGCATTGGCTGTTAGTTGTCTGAACTCCCCGGTGGCATGCAGCATCTCTCTTTAGGGTTGCCAGATCCAGGCTGAGAAACTTCTGGAGATTTGGGGATGGAGAGTCCACCCTCTGTCCATTTCCTCCAAGTGAAGCTTGATTGAGGTAAAGTTTTTTTGTGTGCAAGAGATTTCTTTGCTTTTCTTTCTGCTGGAAGAGAGTTGACTGGTTGGCAATACAGAGTTCAAGAATCGCAGGAATGTTTGGGTACAAAAATGGAGAAAGGCAGAGAAGGACTTTGCCTGCCTCATTCAAGTGGAGTGCTATAAAGTACGTCAATGTATTTATACTGCTGAGCAAAGAGACAAAAGACATTTGATAACTATCTAAATAAGAGGTTTTGGCCAACTGTGTTACAAACAGGCAATTTGCCTAATGGCAAGTCAGTTAATTGCTTTCAGGCCATCTTAAAAACCTCTTAAAGGCATGATATGTGGCAGATGGATCTCACAGCTGACACGCATGATTGCCATCTCATTGTGCAACGTCCACTTGTCCTGCTATGAAGCCAGAGTCAGATAACTTTCCTGAAGCCTTATTGCAGTTGAAGTAGCTGTTGATTTGTTTGCTAGGACTCTCTACCAGTTTGCTTGCTAATCCAGCTGTCTTGATTCGGGGAATAATGTGCATAACCAATGTGAATGCCAGAACCAGGCTGCTGGACCTATTAAGAGTTATTTAAAATTGTGTAAAATTATACCAATCTGATTGTGCAAATGAGCAAATGTTGCTACACCTGTCCAGTAACATAGGACTCTAAAGTGGTGGTGCCAGTAGTTTAGCACACCTAAAGGACTTTGGACTTCTACAGTTGTTTTAACAAGCAGTAGATTTTAAGTACCCTAATTCAGTCTTATGGCAACCCCTATCAGCTAGGCCACCATCATTTCTGTTTTATATTAGTGGAAGTAAGACTGAGAATCGAAGCCTTGCTTGAGGTCTAGGTACTCTGTGGCTGAACCATCAAGTCTGAGTTCAACATTCTGTTGAGTAGACCACAAGACACTTTAATCATGTAATATATGACATGATCACAAGACAAAGGTCATGTTGTGAACTGCCCTGAGCTTGCTGAAAAGGTGGGTAGAAATATTTTAAAGAAAGAAAAAAAAATCACTGATTGTATGCTGCAGTTTTCAGATATGAACTCTTAGCTGTTTACAAATGACATTGTTGCAAAGGTAAGAGAATAGTGTCTTCCCATTGAGTACATTTATGTCCAGTCTTTGAACAAGAACCTCAAGGCAACTAACATGCCTCTCCCTTCCATTTTATCCTCTAAACACCCCGCAGAGATGCGTTGGGCCCTAAGCCATCATGGCTATTTGGGAACTATGGGTTTCTCCAATCCAATATAGTTCCCATTATATTTTCTCTTAGGTGACTTTGAATTATATGCTAAACTGGGATAATGTTGCACCAGTGTGTGGTGGAAGAGCAGTTCAAGCCATTCCTCTCCACCATCCTGCCAGCCTGCACTGTGAATTGGCTATCTGTGTGAATGAACAATTGACTGTACAGCGGCATACTTTACAGGAGTCTTAAAAAGGAGAGAAATAACATATAGCCCACACTATAGGTTCTCTGCATGGTGGAGCTAGGGTTGCCAGTGCTGGCTTGAGAAATACCTGGAGATCTGGGGATAGTGCCAAGGGTGGATTTTGGGGATGGAGCTCGGTGGGATATGATGCCATAGAGTCCTCCCTCTGAAGCTGCCATTACCTCCAGGGAACCTGTAGTCTGCAGATGGATTTACCATTTGTCCACCCCTGGTGGACAAGTTTCCACCTCTGCCCTCAATTACCCACGCTTGATCAATTAAGCAGCAGGAGAAAAAAACGAGAAGAGGGGGAACAATGGCACAGGAATTGTGATGCTCTAGGAATATCCCCTAATCTGTATGATTTTTACCATAGAGAATGGGGGAATTTCTAGAGTGCTCCAGGGGCTATGGAGTCACTTCCAGATGATCACCCAGAAAATGACATCATCACTTCTGTGATGCTCTATCCTCCCCAGGCCAGCTCCCCAAAAGTTCCTGGGATTTGCAGGCACAGGGCTGGCAACCTTATCTGGAGATCAGTTGTAATTCCAGAACTCCAAGCCCACTCTGATGATGGGAACCCTAGGTAGAACAGAAGGCCTCATGCCTCACTCATACTGTTGGAACACTGCCCTGGGAGTGTGTATGAAGTAGACTTTTGTGTTTTCTAACTGAGGCTTCTATATTGCATTATAGGTCCCTCAAAGTCATCCTTAGAAAGCTGTGTTGGCATCTGGAACCAAAAGATAATATATGTTTAGATGGTTTCACAGATCTTTGCCCAAAACTAACACAGTTCAAATCATCATCAATATCTGAGCAGCCAGACTAAGGGAGGGATCGATCTCTTGTGGGAGGAGGTCATGCCGTGTTTCTGAAAGTGCATCCTGAGAGGAAGGAGAATGAAACAAAGACTTCAAAACTGCTTTGATTTCACATCCTGATAATAGTTGTGTTTGAGAAATATTCAGCAAAGCTCTGTTCCCACTGCACAACATTAGGATCCTATACTAGTTCTAAGTGTAATTTTGTTTTAAAAGGAGGCTACAATATTTTGATGAACTACTGGTCAGATTTTGATAATTTTGGCCAAAGTTAATACAATAATCTAAAGACCTAATGATTTATTTTGTATGCTTGTAGGATGCATTGATCATCACTTCTTCCACACTTCTTCTTTAGTGCTGGCTGGAATAAATATTGTCTCTTTTCAAACCCAGAAACAGTGCAATTGGCCATTTACACAGCAGACTTAATTTGGAATGTGCCAAATAATGATTAGTGTTCCCTCAAAGTAGCTTGCATCCTTTTTGAAAATGAGGAACTGAAGCATTCAAACATGGGGATTCTGTTTGAATGCTCCCCCATTGTCAACAATGTAGTACCAGCACTCCCCCAGTAGCATGCCAAAATTCAAGGCCAGAGTTGAACACTTCTCCTTGACATATTCGCATTCCATGAGCAAGGAAATCTCAGTATAAGGGAGCAAACATGCAATCCACAGAAGTGATGCACTGTAGATCAGGTATTTCTGATTCCAACAGCATCCTTTGTCCACTAGGCCACAGTTCAGTGCTCAAACAATGATTCTTATTTAAGCTTCAAAAGAAACTGAACTTCATATATACGGTCTGCCTTTGGTTATATGGCTCGTGATGATGGGGAGGACTTCTGTCCTTCAACTTCCCTATTCATAGCAGCTTACAGCCTCCCAAAAGTGGCCTCTTTGGCCCTCCCCTCTCACCCTCCTTATGACCACGAAACAATTGCAGTACTCAGCAGACCAGAACAAACAACATACTTACTTGGAAATTAAGCAACATGTGATTGAATGTCTTTTGACAATGCAGCTTTTTACTTCAGCATGCAATGTGAGTGTTGAAAAGCATTTGCAAAGGAATTACTAGAAAGAGCTGCTTCTTATGGTAACCATAAATAAGCTGTTGAAAGGGATCTCATTGCTGAAACATGTGACCAATGGGTCACCCTGTCTTCTTTGGGACATTCACAAGTGCAACAGGTATGACAAGAAAGAGTCTGAAACCAGAATTTCAGTTGGAAAGAAAGAGGGAAGTGCCTGAATGTGTAAGAATTAAATACTGGACCTGAGAAACTGTGTTAATGCAGTGAGAAAAAAGGAAGGAAGGTGTAAAGTACTGGGTTTCGGGCCTCATGACTCGGACGACGACATAAGAGAAGACGCGTTTATTCGTACTTCACACAAGACAAGAACAAACAGTAACGGCCGGAGGCCAACTATATACAGTTAGGGGGGACGGCCCTATATTCCTATTGGCGGGTTTGAATTGCCCGCCAATGCTGCCATTGGTTCACTACTGGCGAGCTCAGGAACCTAGTCCCTATTGTTCTCAGAGAGCGAAGCTTGGCTGTATTTCGCCAGCTCTGCCTTCTGATCCCAGGACACAACAGAAGGTACAGATGTAATGGAACCTTCTCTCAGGGCCATCATAACCAAAAACTCCTTAACAATTCTCCCACCTTATGGAATAGCCCTGACCTGGATAGCCCAGGCTAGCCTGATCCAATCGGATCTCAGAAGCTAAGTAGGGTCAGCCTTGGCTAATTTGGAAGGGCAACCTCCAAGGAATACCAGGGTCATGACACAGAGGCAGGCAATGGCAAACCACCTCTGAAACATCTCTTGTCTTTAAAAAAAGTCTCACTTGCCACCTAGTGGTGCATAATGCTAAAAGAGCTAGAACTTCTGGCTGCCAGATGATCCTAGGACCTCCTGGCTATTCTACACACAATGCCATATGATAATAATAATAACTATTACCTTAAGGAATGGCCTGCTTGACAACGTCAGAAAGGCTCCCGTTCACCTGGCTTTCTGCAAACTATGCAAAAGTGATTTATTCAAGAGGACTTTTCTATGCAGGCAATGATTCAGTCAGTTACTTGGAAAAATCATTATGGACTGTGGTCTATACTACTGTGTTTAGCTTGCTAAAATTAGGATCCTACTATGTGTCATTCTAGTACTTACACTTTGCTTCAGTTCTGTTTTTAGAATTCTGATTGGTTCTATAACTCTAACCCTACTGTATTGTTTATTGAACATCCCATCCTGTTGATTGTATTGACTCATTCTATGTAATCCAGCTTAAGTCCAAGTGAGAAGGGAGACTAAATATAACACAAATAAATTCAAATTCCATATTCAAACAAAATCATGCAAAGGGGGCTTTGAAGGAGAAAGTGCGCTGCTGACTTTTTGCGCAAAGACAGTGAGATAGAAACAAGCATTAAAATCCCTTATTTTTATTCCCTTCGTTTCCAAAAAGTTAAAGTTCTAGTAGGTTAGAAAAAACAAAATGTACAGTGTAAGACATCATTGTTGGAATGGTGAGTGACTACTCACCATTCTAATGGTGATGCCTTACACTGTACAATTACATTTTGTTTTCTCTTTTTTTACTCCAGTAATCTGCCCTGATTCTCAGTGAGTAAGGCAGGCTATAAATAAGCTAGATAAATTAAAAATGCATCTGCTCATGACATTCTAAAAAGTTGAACCAAAATTTTATGAGGAAATGTTTGATGTGAAACAGGGAAAGGAGGGGCCCTGAATGTGCTGCAAAAGAACGTTGCCCTTTTTTGCACAGTTTTCCTTCTGCATGCTGCTCTTCATTCCAGCTGCTCTGGTGCCATTTTTTAAAAGAAGTTTTCTTATTGCTTATATCATGAAGCCAATCAGGGATTCTGTAGCCAATGTGATACTGTCATGACACCAACAAATCAGATTTGGCTGTGTGATAATCCTACAAAGCCATATCAGAGTGAGCAATGTCTCTTACACTCAGTCTGGACGGGAGAACATGCTCTGTCTTGCAACCTGTTTGTGGGTGGCTACTTTCCAAGAAGCACATTTTTTCCCCAAAATATGCCCCTCTTTTTGGATCAGCTGTAGTTTAAAAGTATGTGAATTCACAAATGGTTCCATTTTGTACAAAACCCCAGTGACAATTTGGGCACACAAGGTGTACAGAACTTTTGTTTACTTAAAACATACCTCTGATTTCTTTAAATGCTTATATTCCATTAATAGAGGAGCAACTGGACTTTCCTCTTGTTTTCATTAACTGATGAGCCATCCCTTGAGAATGGAAGCTGAAAATCAAAGTTAAGGCACCCAAGAACTCTATCTAAATTCAAAATATTTTAAAGACAGCAACTAATGAAAAAGGAAGGTACATAGGTATGATTGCTATTCAATCCTGTACGTGAAGTTTCAATATAACCCCTTGAAACAATTCTTCATTATACAAATAATGGCTGGAATTTCTTAAGGGATAAAAATTTCCTATCCTGTCCTTATATATATCTGAATTTTGGTTGCACAACATTCTATGCTTGCCATAATTGATTCGGCTCAAGAACTGGCAGTCAGAAGACACTGGCCAGGGCTGACTGGCTGCTTCGCAAAGTCCCGCCCACGTCAGCCCTGGTCAGTGTTTTCAGCTCAGTCTGCTCCAGTCCTCCGACAGGAGAGAACCGTCTGGAGTGTGAGCGCAGGGACAGGCCCTCAAGGCTGAGGCAAGTGAGAGAAGCCCTTTTCCGCCCCCCCACACCATCCCCTGGGCCTTCTATGAGGGGACTAGGCCCAGAGAAGGCCTTTTCCGCCCCCCAAACGCCATCCCCTGGGCCTTCTATGGGGCACTAGGCCCAGAGAAGGCCTTTTCCGCCCCCACACCATCCCCTGGGCCTTCTATGGGGCACTAGGCCCAGAGAAGGCCTTTTCTGCCCCCCACACCATCCCCTGGGCCTTCTATGGGGCACTAGGCCCAGAGATGGCCTTTTCCACACACCCCATCCCCTGGGCCTTCTATGGGGCACTAGGCCCAGAGAAGGCCTTTTCCGTCCCCCACACGCCATCCCCTGGGCCTTCTATGGGGCACTAGGCCCAGAGAAGGCCTTTTCTGTCCCCCACACGCCATCCCCTGGGCCTTCTATGGGGCACTAGGCCCAGAGAAGACCTTTTCCGTCCCCCACACGCCATCCCCTGGGCCTTCTATGGGGGCACTAGGCCCAGAGAAGGCCTTTTCTGTCCCCCACACACCATCCCCTGAGCCTTCTATGGGGGCACTAGGCCCAGAGAAGGCCTTTTCCGCCCCCCACACGCCATCCCCTGGGCCTTCTATGGGGGCACTAGGCCCAGAGAAGGCCTTTTCCGTCCCCCACACGCCATCCCCTAAGCCTTCTATGGGGGCACTAGGCCCAGAGAAGGCCTTTCCCGCCCCCACACGCCATCCCCTGGGCCTTCTATGGGGGCACTAGGCCCAGAGAAGGCCTTTACCGCCCCCACACGCCATCCCCTGGGCCTTTTATGGGGGCAGTAGGCCCAGAGAAGGCCTTTTCTGTTCCCCACACGCCATCCCCTGGGCCTTTTATGGGGCACTAGGCCCAGAGAAGCCCTTTTCCATCCCCCACACACCATCCCCTGGGCCTTCTATGGGGGCAGTAGGCCCAGAGAAGCCCTTTCCCCACACACACTGCCTACTGCCCCCATAGAAGGCCCAGGGGATGGTGTGTGGGGGACAGAAAAGGCCTTCCCTGGGCCCAGAGAAGCCCTTTTCTGCCCCTCTTCCCTTCCTTTCCTCCTTTTCCTTTCTTCCTCTCTCCTTTCTTTCACTCTTCTCCCTATTCCTTCCTTCCTTCCTTCCTTCCTTTCTCCAACCCTCTCTCCCTTCCACCTCCCTCCCTTCCTTTCTAGGGCCCGTTGTCTTCCACCACAACGGGCTTTGCTCCCTAGTCTACAAATATTTGAACTGATAAAAGTACACCTCCCCCCCTCGATTAGAATGATGTTTTGTATTGACTGTTTGCATATATCATTTCTCAAGTCTTGTATTTCTTCCCTTTTATTTTTAATCAAGTATTGTTAATACGTTCCCAACATGATCATTTAATAAGGAGCCACGCAGTCTCTCTATACATTCTGTTTCTGTTGAGAGAGGTTTTTGCCTTCAAAATTACCTGTTGAAGAAACATCAAGAAACATAGCAGTCTGGTATAAATATTCAAATTGGTTTCCACTTGTAACATGGAGGATACTGTTATGGTGGGAAAAAGTAAACTGTGACACATTTTTGAAAGCCAACTTGGGAGAGCACTAATGAACACCACTCACTGCATTCTTATTTTCACTGATGAGAGATATACCTTAGCACATATCATTTTTCAGAGCAAGGCTCTACCCTTTAGAACAATTCCTGCCTCCTCTTTGTTATGTGACCAAAAATAGACTTAACTACCTGTTCTCAGATTCCAAAATGCTCCATCTATCTGGCCTCTTCCTAAATGGTAAAAAGGGTGATACAATTTCAGAAAGAACCAGGGCTTGATAGACAAACAATAAACCCAGCCTGAGATCAGCTGTTTTTTTCAGCATTCCTACTATTCAGAACTCCCCACTGTGTGGAAAGAGAGCAGGTGAGGGTGTTTTAATGATCAGTGGCTCTAGGATAAGTAATGGTTCAGAAATACAAGGGACCTAGCTGCACAATGCACATGAGAAATTTATTTTGCTATCTTAGGATCAGAATACCATTTGCCAACACAGAAAACAAAATCTTCTTTTTTAAAAAACCCAGAGGCCATTATTAACCAATGTCTATTGGAATGAAAATAATTAACCCAGTTGTATTGCACTCAAGTACTGCAGGTCGTATGATTGATTTGGTTATTATATTTGGTTATAACACTTAAATCTCACTCTTTCTGCAAGTAGCTGGGGATGGAGTTTTAGCCTCACGAGTTAAGATAATTGAGGACCAAACTACATAGGATGTTAGAGTTCCATGATTGTACAAACTAGCATGTTATTTGGCCCCAAAAATAGCTACAGAGGCCCCACAATGGCTGGGGAGATGTGTGTGTGGAGGTCAACTCTTCTTCCATACAATTTCCCTGGTCAAAAATGCTATTCTCCCCAGCTATTCTCCAGTAAAGAAAGAAGACAGTAAAGGTACTTTTCTTTTTTTCCTCTCCTGGCTCAAAGAAGCTGGGGCAGCTTTTGATCTGGAAAACAGCATGGGATGGAAGAACTAACTCAGGCGGGTATTGTCAACATCCACTTTTCAACAACTACCTCATTTGACTTAAAAAAGATTACCATGAGGCCAGTTTGGTATAGTGGTTAAGAGCGGTGGACTGTAATCTGGAAACTGGGTTTGATTCCCCACTCCTCCACGTGAAGCCAACTGGGTGACCTTGGGCCAGTCACAATTCTTTCAGAGCTCTCTCAGCCCCTAAAAAACAAGTCTAGCTCACCACTTAGTGGTGCATAATGCTGAGAGCTAGAACTTGCAGCTGCCAAACAATCTTTGGATCTCCTGACTATTCTACACACAATGCCATGTAATTATTTTTATCATGAGACAATAAAATTACAAATGGTTTAGTGACTGATTTTGCCTATTATTTCTTGACTAGGAGTAAGGCCCATTGTGGGAAGAAATACAACAAGCTCTAGAAAGAGGCTCCCAGTGAGTGTCCCGGCTGTGACTGATGGGGTGGTGGAGAGAGGGAGACTCCACAGCTTAGAGAGAACACTGAAGGCGAGCCATGCTTTTTCCTTCTGCTTAGCTATAAGGCAGGACTGTCTCTTTGTTGCCCAAAGTGGGTAGTATGGGAGGAGAGCTGCTTGCCATGTTTTCTGCGTTTCAAGGGCAGCCATTTTCTCCAGGAGAACTGATCTTGGAGATGTCCAGGTGCCACTTGAAGGTTGGCAATACTAAGGGGAGGGCCAAGTTTGTTGAAGGACTTCAGTGAGGTATAATTCTATAGAGCCCACCCTCCAAAGCAACCATTTTCTCCATGGGGACTGATTTCTGTAGTCTGGAGATAAATTGTAATTCAGAGAGATGTCCAGGCCTTTAAGAAAGATGTCCAGAATAGAGGAGCTGGTGGGACGAGCAAATAGGGCACCAAGGCAGCTTCCCCAGTGGCCACTGGGAGAGTAGGTGAGTCGTCACCAGCACGGCTTGCCTTTTACATATATAGGATGCTCTTAATGGGAAGGCAAGTATGCAGACGCACAATTTTTATCTTGCTCTTTATATCCAATGGAACCCAAAGAAACAGATACCCTTTAAAGCTTTTGGCCCAGCTCATTCACTGGTGAAGTGTACACATCCAGGAAAAGAAGAAATAAGCTGTTTGGAGAAACAAAACCTTCTGAGGTATAGTACACGCTCACAGACTTAGCACACAAACACCCCTGCTTCTTCTGGCAGAGCTTAGCTATATGCTGTGCTCAAGGCAAAGGCGAATTTGAGACCCTTCTTCCCACAGCAATTCATGCAACAGCACTGGGCAGCAAACCAGTCTACAAGTAATGCTCACCCCTTGTTAGGCACACAATAACCTGGAAATTGCTATAAGTTAAAGTGAGATCTTTATCAACCACTGCTAGTAAAGGAATCAGAAGCACAGGACCCCTCTGTGTGTTGATGGAATCTGCAGGGAGAGAGAGTGGGCCTGTGTGCACTGACTGTGTGCAATCACTTGGATGTCTCCATGGAGCGAGCAGGCGGAGAAAGTTTCTACACTTATGCTACCTCCCCATGATCAGGAACACTCATTTCTGAATGCTGCCAATGAAGGGGGATGTTTCTTTGTGTGTAGGTGCCCTGCGCCAAGAGCTCATGGGTACAGAGTTGGAGTCTTTGAAGAGTGGGATGTTTTCTAAAGAAAAAGCTGACACAAGTGAGCCATTGAAAAACAATTTGTATCACTGGAACAATCTCTGGTTTGGCTACTGTGTTGGCTCTCAAGACACTTTAATGAGGGCCTTGCTAGAAACAGTAAAACAGTTCACAGATCAGAACCAAGATAAGGGCAATAAACCAACAATCATTAAGGCAGGTGAAAATGAGGCTGCTTCAGGGGTTTATTAGAAAGGACAGGATGGGAAAGAATCTGATTGCATCAGTGGAGGCCACAAAATAAGGCTAAAATACTGTACATCGTCATTAATACTTTAAAGCGAAGGTGACATTTCAATAAACTGAAGAACGCAGGAGTGGAAATGATGTGATTATTAGAAATTGCTTTTTAAAAGGTCGTGTCTCATTCAAGCCAACCTCTCCTGCCAATGATTCTCAAGAAGGTGGTTCTGGTAAGCCTGTAGCACACAATGAGACATTGTGACGCCAGATCTACATTACCAACTTCGAGTTCATGCGCCACATTACATTATTATTAGGTCTTGGGAGCACTGTTTTAATGCTTAGTAATTGAAGTCCCTTATAACAAGCAGTTAACTGAATTTCCTCCAGCTTGGGGGAAATTTAGGTTAGGATGTGCTCTTTACTGAACTTGGATCAACAAACAGAACAGTCCCAAACCAAGTAAAGTACAGAATGGAATCTGAACTTTCCCCACAGAGAAGGAAATGCAGGTCATTGTTTCTGATATAAGCCACTTCTATTATTAAGCACAATAATGTAATCATTGCACAAAGCATCATTTGAGGCACCTCTGTTGCAAAAATGCTATTATATGCAAATGCATTGCTATACCAAATTTAGAAAACATCATATTTACACACAAAAGCATTTTCTATTAACCATTTCCTGATTATTAAAAAATGTACCTATATTATATTGTCTGACCAAAATATAATCACATCTTTGAAGTTAAAACAGATTTAAGTTACACATTTCAGGGTTCTTTAAAAAAAAAAAAGCCTCAGTAAAAGCTGTCCACACTTGGCACTGAGGAACTGAAAGGTCTGGTTGGAAATTAACAAAAGCAACGTAGAGGGAGACAATGCTTCCTACCACAAGACGCTTTGGCATTTTACAGTATGTTTGGACTCTTCAGGCATCACCTGCCTTACTTTAGGTACACAATCATGTTGTTTTCAGTTAATATTTGGCATCAGTGAAACCAAGGAATCCGCACTGCTTTTGTAAATACAGCTGGACTTGACTGCCCAGAAGCAGAGAGTAAGAGACAGCTGCATGTCCTGCAGTGAAACTGCACATTTCTTGGTTCTTTTTAGTACTTTTCTTGTTCTGTGCGAGGCTTCATCCCATTGACAGTCACAATGCTGGCATTTTTCTTAGCTGCATTTAAATCCAAAGGAAGAGCACTTTTGGTCAGTGCTGCAAAGAGAAAGACAAAGAAAGCAATCAGCTGTTTGTTGAAAAGAACCAAAAGGAGGGAAAGTCAGAGGCATAGGAATGTTTTTGTAAGATAGTACAGAAAATATGCCCTGACCTGGATGACCCAGGCTAGCCCACCCTTGTCAGATCTTGAAAGCTTAAGCAGGGGTGGCCCTGGCTAGTATTTGGATGGGAGGCCAACAAGGAAGTCCCTGGCTGCTATGCAGAGGAAAGCAATGGCAAACTACCTCTGTGAGTCTCTTTCCTGCGAAACTCTATGGAGTCACCATAAGTTGCCTGCAACTTAATGGCACTTTTCTCCACAGAGAAAATGTATAACTGAATTATTACCCATCCCCCCAGTTATGCTTTTTGTAAAAGTTTGAAGAAGGTCAGGAAGGGAGAAGATCTGGGTCAGTGAGCTCCATCTATTTGGGAAATGGAAACAATGGATTAAGAACTTACCTATTATAACATAACAGATTAGAACAAATGGTAGTATTAGTGTAATAACAAATTTTAAAATGTGGTTACTGAATATAGGGTTTTTTTGGGGGGGGTATTGATTAAAAAAGTTAGGCTATCAAAATGTCGAAGTGCATAATAAAAATAAGCTTGCTGGTAATTACCAACAAGGAATATAATGTTTACCAGGTCAAGATCCCTTGAAAAGTTATCAATTTTGTGATCCATTTTGTGATCCTCTAGCTTCACACTGAAAGCGGTAAGTACATGACACTGAGGCATTTAAAAGTACTTAACTTTTACTCTCTATTCTTTATCCAGTGCAGTGTCCTTGCACTGTTTGAGCAAGAGAAGCCTGATGTTGGTAGGAAAAATGTACCCCCAAAAGCAGCATTTTAGAGATTTACCATTTGAATCTTCTATCACAAATGAGTTGGATCCAAAACACAGTGTGTGGAACGAAATGAGTATGAATCAGTTCTTAAAAGGATTACATTAATCAGAGTTACCAGAAGTGAACATAGGCCTGTGAATGAAAAGTGTCATTGCTGCCTATCAGTGTCACAGGAGTGGCTGTTCCCTTCACCAGAAAGGAGGGAGATGACTAGGAAGGAAAGATTCACACACCTGGCTTTGTCCTGTAGAATTCTACCATGCATCAAAGCCAAGTGGGACAGAATCATGGAGTAAGTGCCTTACAGTTTGTTCAACACTGTTCATGAATCTAATAAACTGTTAGATGAGCTGAAGACAGTTCTTAGAATCTCACCTCCCCATTAGTTCACCCTCCATTATCTCTCATTTCTTTACTCTTTGCCAAAGGAAATAATTTGAGATTTAACTAATCATACTGAAAAGCTGAGGTTCAAAGGTCTTCAATGCAAAAAACTGCTAACATTAAGAACTGCTTTCATTACCAGCAGTAAGCAGAATGGAGAAGGTATCTAGAATTATGAATAGTACAGAGAATGGCCAGATGGAATAGCAAATCCTGTTTACCTTTCCGGTAATACAAGAACCAGAAGGTACGCGATAAAATCAAAAAGCAATAAACTTAAAACATATTACAGGAAATCCTTTTAATACTGTGAAATATTAACCTTTGGAATCTGTTGCCTTTAGCCATAGGATGGTGCGGTAAATAGCACACTAGAGCTTAGAAAAAGGATTGGTTAGTTGTGATTAAAAATTATATTTTGAGGGCATGATAGCAAATGTTACATTTGAAAGCTACAGATGTTTGATGCGGACATCAAAAATAATGGTATTTAAAGTTTTCATCCTGGTTCATTTATTTTTGAGCAAATCAATTCATATAAATTGGCATCTTAAAGGGGGCAAAATACCCTGTTAAAATGTAATACAGTATAAAACATGTGCGGACCAGAAGCCTTATCTTTAGAATGGCTTTCTAGTTGGCAAGACTCAAACCCTATAAGTGGTTAACAACTTGGATGAGGGAGTGTTCTCTGGGTCCCGAATTCATGTTCCTAGAAAGAACACGGTGAAGTCTTCATTATTTGTGCAGTAAACAGCTGTGCATATTGCAGGTATACCTGTATGATCCCACCCCCCAACGGTAATAGTAACCTCAGTTCTGCTCTCTGAACAGAACAGACAGGTATAGTGTTGTCTGCTACTCTTTGCCATTCCTTCATATGAGCTCTCAGTGAGATAAAATAGATTAACTTTTTTAAAAAGGTACTCTTTGAGGGTGCAGAAACAAATTCCTCCTCAATCTCTTCCTGTCTGAGAATGGTATGGGAAATATAACACACTCCGTAAGGGCAGGAGATGGCTTCCCCCCACCCTTGGTAGACAGCAAACCACAGCTAATTTCAGCATCTGTTAAAAGCAGCAGCTGACAAATAATTTAATTTTTTATATTTTACTTTTAGATTTATATCCCGCCCTCTCCAAGGCTCAGGGCGGCTAACAGAGGGGCATACATGCCACGGTTAAAACAGAATAAAATAAAACAGTAAAACAATACAGTATTATTCATTAAAATAGAACAATACAGTAGAACAATACAGTGCTATACACTAGCATAGCAGTGCTCTAGATGTTACAATCATTAAGTTCAAGATGGGGGAACCCAACCATCACCATCTTCTTATCCAGGTATGTCTCGCTCCTGATGGTCCTGCACAATGGTGGTGGAGATATGATGCTGGGCAGTAACGATAGCAAAATAGTGGTGGTGGTGGCTCCTACTCAAAAGCCTGGCGGAAGAGCTCCATCTTACAGGCCCTGTGGAACTGCGCGAGGTCCCGCAGGGCCCGGATTTCCTCCGGGAGCTCGTTCAACCAGGTAAGAGCCGCCACTGAAAACGCTCTGGCCCTGGTGGCAGCAAGTTTGACATTTCTGGGGCCTGGAATTTCCAGGAGGTGTTGACTCCCCGACTGTACTGCCCTTGGGGGAATGTGCGGGGAATAATGCTTGTCAAGTCCTAATGCTTGTCAAGTCCTAAAGTACAACCTCTTGCATGCTGGCTTCTATTCCTCTGAAATAGAAGACATATGATGCTGCCAGAGATGCCAAAAACAACAATGGGGACTGCATTTAGAGAGTTCACAACCTGATGAGGGACATATCAAGAGCAATGGTTAGAGTGCTGGCTTGAACAATGGATTAACTTGGACAATAGAAAAATGTTGGCGTTAGAAGGGCATGATCGCAAATTTGGATGGCATGCCTATTTATGGTACGAAAAATCCAAAGCGGATAACCTTTTTAAACACCACTTTATAAGAAGATCACTGTTCATGACTTGGATGAGATATAAAAGATTTTTTTTTTTAAGCAAGACCTTTATGGATAGTTCTGGCAGAAGTAATCAAACCACTTTCAAGGCATAAAGGAGAAGACTGGATACCTTATAGAGACATTCTAAAGGTTGAGGGGAGTAGTTTCGCGATGAGAGCTAGGGAAGAACTGGAATTTGAATATGATTGGTTAAACTATAGGCAGATCTATGATTTATTTAAGACGGATAAAAAGAGGTATGGTTTCAGGAAAGAGAATAATGAAATAGAAATGGTATGGATAGAAAAAGGTAAAAAAATGATTTCAAAAATTTATAAAATTTTGTTAAAATGGCATACAGAGGATGAGATTGTAAAAGAGCAGATGGTGAAATGGGCTATAAATATAAATAGAGAGATAGACATGTCATCATGGGGGTGTTTGTGGAAAAAATCGATTAAAATTTCAACATGTGTTAATGTGAAAGAAAATTGTTATAAAATGATGTACAGATGGTATATGACACCAAAAAAAATTGCCAATATGAATGAGAACATGTCTAACAAATGTTGGAAATGTAAAAGGAAAGAGGGCTCATTTTACCACATGTGGTGGACGTGTGAAAAAGCGGCTGCTTTTTGGACTGAGATTCACAATGAAATACAGAAGATCCTGTAGAAAAAAGAGCCAGAAATGTTACTTTTAGGTCTTAAAATGGAGGAAGTTAATGTGACAAAGAGAACATTGTTATGGTATTTGATTTCAACGGTGAGAATGATATATGCTAAATTTTGGAAGCAGAAGAAGATACCAGATAAATGGGAATGGATAAAGAAGATGATTTTTATGATAGAAACGGACAAATTGACAAAAAAACTTAATGGAAAAGAAGATCAAGAATTTTTAGCAGATTGGAAAGACTTTAAAGACTACTTAGAACTGAACTGGGATATTAAAAATAAGTTACTTTGCTTTGATAACTATTAAGATTAGAAGTATAGTAAGAAATGGATTGTCTTTAAAATGTTACCCAAGAGAGAGAAATAGAAAAGGAAAATGTTTAAAATGAAGATTTGATTATTGAATAAGTGTTTAATGTAAGAGAATATTGACTGAAATAATAATGGGGCAGAACATCGTTGGAAGCCGGGGGGGAGAAAGTTGTGGAAAAGGATATGTTAAGAACTGTTTTTAATTATGTAACATGTTAAAATATCCTGTTAATAAAATTATTTTATATATATATATATAAAAAAGAGCAATGGTTAGAGTGCTGAACCAGGACCATAAAGATCACCATTCAGGCACAAAGGTCAATGAATTTATGTCCCCACCCTTCTGCCCATGATGATGATCCCATGCTTCCCCTCCACAACAGCCTCTGTGAAAGTAGGTTAGGCTGAGAAAGAATGCTTTGAACTCAGGTCTTCTATACTGTAACCACTATACTCCACTAGTTCTTTGAACACCACTATCCTGCATCATGTTGCTGGTGTCCCATCTCATGTGTATTGATCAGTCCCAGCTAATGAAAAGTGATGACCACTAAGAGCTCATACAGCGTAGTGGCTAGGCAGGCGGTCCATGAAATCCCAAGTTCAAATTTCACTTTAGCCATGAATTAATTAAGTAGCTTTAGGAAATATGTTGTCGAAGACTTTCACGGCCAGAGTTCATTAGTTGTAGATTTTCCGGGCTGTATGGCCGTGGTCTTGGCATTGTAGTACCTGATGTTTTGCAAGCAGCTGTGACTGGCATCTTCAGAGGTATAACACAGAAAGATGGAGTACTCTCTGTGTCAATGTGAGAAGAAAAATAGTAGGCAGGTAATTTTCCTGTCCTGAAAAACACAAAATGCTGTACAAATAAGATTAGAATTTCAACAGCCAATCCATATGCAAAAGAACCTCCTCAGGAAAGCTCCTCCATTAGCATGTCACAGCCTGGAGAACTCCTACAAGATAATGACTCAGCCCTACACCACTTTCCTGAGTAGATATAAATTACATGCCTACCATTTTTCTTCTCACATTTGTTGGGCGGACTGCTTATCTACGCAGTCAGCTGACCAACTTGTTTGAGGTCTTTTTGCCAATATATACAGAGAAAGCGAACCTCGTGCCAGAGAAGCCTTTTTTCCCCAAAAGGAGAACACTTGACAAGGTTTCTTAATTAGAATCAAGATTCTTTTTACTGAGTATTCTTATTATTTACAGGCACAGAAAAACAGATTCACACACACATACATTCAAGTTCCTTTAGTTACAGTAGAAATGGAAAACAATATTTGGGGTTTTAAACTAAAGGTATGCTGAGGAGGGGGAAAAGCATATATACTTATCTGTTCCAGTAGATTCGACCTTCCACAGTTCAGGAACAAGGATTGTTTCTAACTAGGGAAACTCTCACTTTACAATGTTGGAGCCTGCCAACAATTGTAAAGGGTCTCTTGGTCCAGATTCCAAGAGAGCACACAAGAGTTACCTTAAGTTACAAAGGTTGCTTTTCTTGCAGGAGGCTGCAGGAGTGCGCGTGTGATTTCTTCCCTTCTTGCTTTCTTCTTCTTCTCTGGAACAAAGGGTTGCACCCCGTTTTATCAGCTAGTCTGGGGGCTGGCTTGGGGTGTCTCTGGGTCCATCCCAACCCTATACCATTGGCTAAAGGATGTGGGGGTTCCCTCCTACTAAGGTGGGGCAATACTGAAAATCTACACCTTTCTACAAGGGAGGTTTGGTCAAGGTGTTAAGATGGGTTGGCATGGAAACCTTTAGGTATGTAGATGGATCTGGCCATTCTCAGGTGGGAACTTCACACTTGTAGGCGTTAAGCATCCTGTGGGTTACATGAGAAGTAGAGATCCTTCAATGGTGGGAAAGCTGTTGTTTCTACATTCTGCTGAAGGACCGTAATGGAGATGTTAATGGAGAGGCTTCTTGTTCCCAAGGCCTCATGGGTAGATATGTGCAAGGCATGTCTGTGACCTCATTTGCATGGAAGTACAGGCTGTGTGTGGTACCTCCTCTACACAGAGAGTCACATTAACTCAAGCTTACATTCTCCCAAAGCAAAGACACTTGCTGGCACCATTCCTGGTGTGCATGCAGGTCAGAAAATAACAAATAAAAGCATTTTCAAAGTTCATCTCCTAACACATTGACACAGAGAGTACTCCATCTTTCTATGTTATACCTCTGAGGATGCCAATCACAGTTGCAGGCGAAACGTCAGGTACTACAATGCCAAGACCACGGCTACACAACCTGGAAAATCTACAGCAACTAATAAGCTTTAGGGAAGTTACCTGCCCTTTCATGTTTTTTCATCTGTAATCTGGACATAACCACTGGTTGTTGGGAAAATTGCACCATAAATAAACACTACATAAATAGCATTATTATTCCTGTTAATAGTTATAGTCTGTGTCATAAATAATTGAAAGCTATGACCCCCCAGTAACATGACATCAGGGAGATTAGCTCCTATTACCTTTCTTTCAAGAGGCTACAAATTTTGAGTCTTAGATCTATGCAGCACAACAAGCCTTAGAAATAACAGAAGTTCTGGGAAAAAGATTTTTCAATACCTTGAAAGGATAAAAATTGTACATGGTGGGGGGAGTAATACATTTGCAACACTAATGCAAAGCATCTGCAGTTGTTGACCATTTGGTAATCTAAAACTGGAGAAAAATACTCTAGTCATTAAAATCGTTTCTTGGAACCAATGTCTACATAACAGTCAGTGGCTGATAAAGGTTCTTTTTAAAAACAAAACAAAAAAAGGCTAAACATGTTGGGAGTCAGCTGAAAATGAAGCTGGCTATGAAGTATATCTCTAATGAGCACTTTCTTGTAAAATTATGCTTTCCGATAAACCTCTTCCTTTCCGTAAAACAGTTCAGGAAGACTAGTTCTGAAAGTAACATTTTAAAAGGTGGTTAGGAGAATAACCAAAGAGATTAGAATCTGGCATAGAAAGACAGACAGAAAGCATTCTCAAAACAGGGATCTAATTGGTTTTCATTTCACAACCATTGGCAATCGTATTGTAAAGAACCATGAATTTTACTGAAGATTCTCTAGATTCTCACCCCATGCCTTTCCTTCTTTTCATCAACTTGACAAAGGTTAAATCTTCAATCTAATCTTACTTCCCTGCAAAATTATTTCTCACCTTCATATGTTTTGCACCAGTTATCAATAGCTGCTCTATAGGAAGTGCTATTTTCCAATTTTTTAATGAGCATATTCAGCACACACGAAGCTGCCTTTTATTGAATCAGACCCTTGGTCCGTCAAGGTCAGTGTTGTCTACTCAGACAACAGCACCTCTCCGGGGTCCATTAGAAGGCCTCCAAACCACCTACTGACTGGTCCTTTTTAACTAGGGATGTCAGGGTTTGAACCTAGGACCTTCTGCAAGCCAAGCAGATGCTCTATGGCTAAACCTTTGTCTCTCATCTCATATTGGGAACCATTATGCAGAAAAACAGGTTGCTTACCTGTAACTGGTGATCTTCGAGTAGTCATCTGTGCATTCACACCTCTGGGATATAGTGCGCCTGCGCCGACCCGATCAGTATTGTAGAAAGCTAAAAGGGATTTTCGCACCTGCTCCCTGGTCATGTGCCGGGCTCCAGCGTGCATGACTAGGAGAGGGGCACGATGATCCCGCCAGTTTCTTCTGATTGCTGCCCTCAGTCATAAGATGAAAGGAAAGACCAAAAGCAGAGGGGAAGGAGGACGGGTGATGTGAATGCACAGATGACCACTCGAAGATCACCAGTTACAGGTAAGCAACCTGTTCATCTTCTTCGTGGTCTCTGTGCATCACACCTCTGGGAGACTAGAAAGCAGTATACACCTACCTGGAGGAGGATGCTGAAGGTCCTAAATATGCGCCGCCTGCAACACAGCTCGTCCCACTGTCATACACTGATGAAGACATACATCAAGGGTGTAGCGCTTCACAAAGGTGTGAGGAGTAGCCCAAGTAGCTGCATTGCAGATGTCACCAAGCGACGCACCTCTCAGGAAGGCCATGGATGTCGCTATCACCCGGGTGGAGTGTGCTCGAAGCGGACCCGGGAGTGGTTTCTTGGCAAGCAAGTAGCCAAGCTTGATCATTTCCATGATCCATCTGGACAGCTGCTGAGAGGACAGCTTCTTCCCTTGTGCAGGCAAGGCATGGGAGACGAAAAGGGCCAGAGTCTTCTGGAAAGAGCGCGTCCTGTCCAGGTAGAAGAGCAAAGCCCTCTTCACGTCTAAACTGTGAAGACAGCGTTCCTTGTTGTTCTGTGGTGTCAGATAGAACACAGAGAGGACGATGTTGGCTCACAGTTGGAACTCCGAGACTACCTTAGGCAGAAATGAAATGTGCAGGGCTAAGGTAACACTGTCATGATGAAATTGCAGGTAGGGGGGATAACAGCGTAGTGCTGACAGCTCGCTCACCCTCCTAGCAGAGGTAATAGCTACCAGAAAAGCAGTCTTCCAGGAAAGGAGTTGCAGACTGCAAGTAGCCATGGGTTCGAAAGGTTTACCCATCAGTTTGTGGAGTACTAAAGGAAGGTCTCAGGCCGGTGGACCATGAGACGGAGGGAAAAGGTGCCTGAGCCCCTTCAGGAACTGTTTGGTTTGTGGATGTGAGAAGACAGAGTGGCCATCCACTGCAGGATGATTAGCTGAGATGGCTGCCAAATACACTCTCAATGAGGTATAACTAAGTCCCAAGTCCAAACGGGACGGTAAGAAACCAAAAATCACTAGCAGATCTGTGGGGTGGACCCCCAACGAACTAAGGTAAGAAAGAAAAGCCTTCCACTTCCCAGCATAGAAAGTCCTAGTAGATGGTTTACGGCAATTCAGCGGCACATGTTCTATCCTATCTCTGAGTCCAGCCAATGGATCTTCCATGCTGTGAGCTTCAGGTGCGGCATGTCATGATGTAGCACCTGTCCTGCTTGCGCAAGAAGGAGAGCTAGTGCTGGTGGGAAGTGAATAAAAGAGCCCTTGGATACATGGAGGAGAGTGGAGAACCAGTGTTGTCACCAAGATGCCACCAGGGGGTCACCAAGATGCAATGTGGTCTGTCTCGCAGGATTTTGGTTATCACTTTGGTAAGTAAGGGAAAAGGCGGAAAGAGAAACACATAGTTGTGTGTCCACGGGTAAAGGAGACTGTCTCCCAGGGAGCAAGGGTCCTTCCCTGCCCTGGAGCAAAACAGATGACACTTCTTGTTGTTGTGTGTCACAAAGGCATCCAGCTCCGGGTAGCCCCATGCATGAAAGACTGGCAGGAGATATGTCCAATTGATCTCCCATTTGTGCCATGACGCACCCCCTCTGCTGAGGAAATCTGCTTGCACATTCAGGGTCCCAGGTAGATGGGTCTCTACAAGGAATGTGTCCCACAGCTGACATTTGTTCCAAATGTCTGTGGCTAGTCGACAGAGGCTTCTGGACACTGTCCCGCCTTGACGATTGAGATAGCGGAGTACCGTGGTGTTGTCGGTGAGTACTGCTACCACCTGACAAGTGACCAGATGATGGAACGACCAGAGAGCATACTGAATGGCTAACAACTCCAGATAGAGGGTACGATCATCAACTTTTTCAGATTCATTTTCAGCCCTAGAGCCTCCAGAGTATTGAGAGTCAGGGTAATATGGTGGTGTAAAATGGTCTTGGTATTTGCAACTAGTAACCAATCATCTATGTACAGAAATATCTGTACACCTTGCAGATGGAGGTGAGCTGCAATAACCACCATCACCTTGGTGAAGACATGGGATGCCATGAATAGCCCAAAGGGGAGGGCTTTGTACTGAAAATGTCCATCGCCTACTGCAAAATGCAGGAACATCCTGTGGGCAGGGTGGATAGAGACATGAAAATAAGCATCTTGTAAGTCCAGAGTCACCATCCAGTCTTTCATGCGTGGGGCCACCCAGAGCTTCACGCATGGGGCCACCCAGACTCCCCTCTCAAGGAGAGGGAGAATAGATTGCAGGGTTACCATGCGGAATTTCTTGTATGTAATATAATAGTACAAATTTCTTAGGTCCATGATGGGACGGAGGCCTCCATCTGTCCTGGGGACCGCAAAATAATGGGAATAAAATCCCCGATGATGTTGCAGCACTGGAATGGGTTCTATGGCGTCCTTGAGCAGAGGTTCTGTATGTCACGCCTCTTGCCATGCCTAAGCCTTTGGAGGCCACGGAGGAGCTAAGTGTCAGCAGGAACAAGCTTTCCTCGCCAGAAGCCTCCACACCTGACGATGTGTAAAGCTCCGAGCCTGACCCAGCAACAGCTGGGGCAGATCTCCGCTTGAGTGACATGCCCCCTGACTCGCCCACACCGGTGTTTGCTCCTGGCTGGCTCTGATCTCGGACTGTGTCTCTCGACCACCCCACTCGTTCTACCCTTGAACTTGGTTGTTTAGTCTGGACTGGTCCTGACCTCAGACTCTGCTCTGACCACCCCACACTTGCCTAGTCCCGCACCCCAGCCTGTGACACTGTATCTCTTCCAGTAGTGGAGGTGACAATAGAGTGATAATGAAGTTTGTGTTATCCGGAATGTGAAAAAACTCTATGAGGTATCCCTCCCGAATTATCAAAAGAACCCATCAACCAGGTGAATTACAACTGCTCTCCAGATGGCAGATGGTGCTTTAGCTGTCTGCAGGAGGACCGATGTCAGAGGCAGAGTGACTGCAGTCAAAGTATCCATTTGAACAATATCAAAAACAGAGTCTGTGAAGTAGGAGGTGGCTGTACAGTAGGTAGTGCCAGGGTGTTGGCCATTCTCTTGACAAAGTCCCCATAAGACTTAACGTCTTCAGATGGAAAAATTGGGAGGTCGTTCCCTACTTGTTGTGGTAGAGATGGTTGTAATTGGTTGGGAGACTCCTCATCCACGGAAAGTGAGGCGTTGGAAACACTGGAGTGTTCTGATAGGTCCGAGAGCGGTATTGGAATACTCAGTATTGACAGCATCGATCCCGACTGGGTCTTAGGGTGAGTCGACATTGACGGTGCTGATGCATATGATTTGGCAAACTCCATTGTCAGAAAGAACTCTCGATGTTGAGAGATTCGAGAGGAGGTGGATTGGCGATCCCACTCCATAGGAGGGCATGGAGGAAGCCAAGGAATGCCCAGGAAAGGGTACGCCCCATACAAATATCGCCACTGGTGTTGGTCCCAAGCAGGCAGCTGGAAATGTCCAGGTGATCGATCCTGACCGGTATGGCCACGCGGGGATGGAGGTGCCCCAGCATCCGCTCCTCATTCCGAACACTAACTATCAACACTGGAAGAGTGAGAGGCCTCCGTCAGTGCCGTGTCCTGTTCGGAATTGGTGAGTTGTATCGGGCGAGGAGAGGGTGGAGACTGAACACCCTGTGTCTGCCCACAGCCTGAGGAGTCAAACGAAGCAGCTCCTGACATCGAGGAGTCCTTTTTGTGCTTCTTATGCTTGAAAGGCTGATTGTCCTTACCCTCCTGATGATGTTTCGTGGGAATATGGGCATCTGACTGAGAAGCTGGGATCGAGTGTTTCGGCATCAATCCGTCGGCATCAAAGTGGCCCGGTGACAGAGACTGTACGGCTGTCAATCCCGACACAGGGGTTGACATGGAGGCGTGTCCAGAAGTCTCTTGTGACAACGCCATAGGCGAAAGAGCCAATTCGGTTAGTGCCACAGAAAGTCTAGCCACTTGATTCTTCCTTGTTTATCGAGAGAACTTTGCGTAGTGGGCACAGGAGTCAACTCGGTGCGATTCCCCCAGGCACAATAAGCAAAGGGAGTGTCCGTCAAGGGGAGCGATTCTACTACCGCACTTGCAGCACCGTTTAAAGAAGCCCCACCGTGTGGCTACAGAAAATTCTGCCAAAGCAGTAACGAGTCCAAAACTATCTAAATAACACTAAACTGAAAACTATCTAACTACAAGCACAAGAAATAAGGAGAAAGGCCAAAAGCCTAAAAATCTTTTATCGACCAAGGCGTAGGATATCCTACCAGCGCGGCAGTCAGAAGAGAACTGGCGGGATTGTCATGCCCCTCCCCTAGTCATGCACGCTGGAGCCCAGCACGTGACTGGGGAGCAAGCACAAAAATCCCTTTTAGCTTTCTACAATACTGATCAGGGTCGGCACAAGCGCACTATTTCCCAGAGATGTGATGCACAGAGACCAAAACAGAAGATCAGAAGGTTATGCTGCAGCAAATAGGCTAAGGGTTCTGCCAAGCCACAAATGGACCATTACCTATCTTTTGACAGATTCCAGCAGTGGTAGTCATGTAACTGTGTTACAACAAACACAAACACAAATGTTGCGGCACCTTAAAAGACCAACGAATTTACTGTTGCATAAGTTTCATGCACCAGAGTCCACTTCAAAAGATGCATGAACCCTTACGCATCTGACAAAGTAGAATCTAATCTGTGAAAATCTTAAAGATGCTTTAAGATTCTCTTCTGGATTTGCAATAATTGAATGACCCCCATCAATTACAGAGTAAAATATCTGCACGTGGATCCTATGCATTCCGTCTGCTTGTGGAGCATAACCCCTTTTGTGAAGGTGGTCCTCTGTTGCAGAGTGCAATTCTTCACTGCTATTTTTTAAACATTTTTATAGACCACCTTTTGCGTTTAGACTCAAGTTAGATTACAGAATGTGAATCAATGTAATCAATAGGATGTAACACCTAATAAGCAATGAAATCATGGTAGGACACAAATGTGAAATGAAACAAAAGATATTAGACATGATACATTAATGCAGAAAATAGTATTACACAAGTGGAGACCCACAAGAAACTTGCGGGATGGTCATCCCATTCCTCACACCTTTGCTTCCTCCCCTCTACCCTTACCTTACCACACTCTTTCTCCCTTCTGGGGGTGGAGCCATAGACTCAACCCTCCAAAGCAGCCATTTTATCCAGGGGAACTGATCTCTGTCACCTGGACAACAGTTGTAATTCTGGGTGATCTCCAGCCCTCACCCAGAGGCTGGCAATGGTAGTTCTCATGGAGGAAATGGCTAGTTTGGAGGGTGAAGTCTATGGCATTATACCGGTCTGAAGTTCCTCCCCTCCTCAAACCCCACCATCCCCAGGATCCACCCCTTAAATGTCCAGGAGTTTCCCAATCCAGAGTTGGCAACCCTATTTCCTTACCACCCAACAGCCAACTTAACCTTTATCTGCCTTTATCTGTCTTCAGCTTTTCGTCTCCACCCCCCTCCCCCACAGCTTCTACCAAGGAAAATTATAGTCTTTCTCCACAGTGGGGACCAAAGCAGCTTACATTATTCTCACGTCCTTTTTATCTGCACAACAACACTGTGAGGTTGGTTAAGCTGAAAGTATGTGACTAGTCCAAAATCACCCAGTCAGCTTCCACCGCAATACGGGGATCTGAACCTGGGTCTTGCAGACCCTACTCTGAAGCTCTAACTGCTGCACTACTGCTGGCTTTCATAGGGTGGCTGCTGAACAGCAGCAAGCAGCCTGGCAAAGTTGAGTCATGCAGATTAGGTGGTATCAAGTCACCCAGAGGGTGCTGCCTAGGGATGCCAGCCTCCAGGTGGGATCTGGGGTCTCCTGGAATTACTGCTCAGCTCCAGACTACTGAGATAACTTCCCCTGGAGAAAATGGATGCTTTGGAGGGCGGACTGTAGGGCATTGTACCCCACTGAGGTCCCTGTCCTCCCCAGGCTCCATCCCCAAATCTCCAGGAGTTTCCAGACCTGGAGCTGGCAACCCCACCACCCCCATCCCCTGCCAGTGCCCATGGGGGTACCTGGCAACCCTAGACTGCTGCCAGGCCTAGGGTTGGCAACCTCCAAGTGGGGCCTGGAGAGTGAACACCAGAGATCTGTGAACAACAGAGATCTGTCTCCCTGGATAAAATGGCTTCTTTGGAGGGTGGATTCTGTGGCATGATGCCCAGCTGAGGCCTCTCCCTTCCCCAAATCCTGCCCTCCGTACACTCCATCACAAAACCTCTAGGAATCCCCCAGCCTGGCCCCAAGGCTCCCTCCCTCTCTCCCTCCCTCCAAGGCCGAAAGAGGCCTGGAAAGAAAGGGCCCTTCCCCCACCCTTTTACTGACAGAGCCAGTTAGAAGCCTCTCCCCCCCACCCCACGTTCTAATCTCTCATCGTTGATGCCTGGAGTTAGGTCCCTGCAGAGGCCATTTCAAAAGGTTTGGGGGGGAATTCAACCATCCCTGAATGGATTTTCTCACTTTTTGGATTTTTCTACAAACCCAGGAAGTCTACTGACTATGTAGGAAAAGCTGTTGGGGGAGAGTGAGGCCCCTGTTGGTGGGAATAGGTATCCGCACAAAAAAAAAGTCTGGGAAATAGAATAAGGACAAGTGGAGATCCACAAGAAACTTGCGGGATGGTTATCTCATTCATCACACCTTTGCTTCCTCTGCTCACCCCCTACCTCTCTCATACTATTTCTCCCCTCTCCCCCCTTTTCTTACTCTATTTCTGCTCCATGTACGTGACTTCTTCTCTCTTTCTGATCTGTCATCTTTCTCTTTGTTTTTCTGCCTCCCCACTTCATCACTCTTTCTCTCTCTTTCTGCCCCCCACCCCATCATTCTTTCTTTCTGCCCCCATCACTCTCACAGCCTCCTGCCTGCTTCCTCCCCCACTCCGCAGAGCAGCAGTAGCAGTGGTGGCAGTGCTCTCAGCCACCCACCTGCTTCTTCTCCCTCCCACAGCAGCAGTGGCAGCACTCTGGGAATCACAACGGATCTCCCAGCTACAGAGATCAATTCACCTTAGGGCTGCCAGCTCCAGGTTGGGAAATTCCTGGAGATTTGGGGGTGGAGCCTTAGGACAGTGAGGCTTGGGGAGGCAAGCAGCCGCAGCAGGGTATGATGCCATAGACTCAACCCTCCAAAACAGCAATTTTATCCAGGGGAACTGATTTCTGTCTCCTGGACAACAGTTGTAATTCTGGGTGATCTCCAGTCCTCACCTAGAGGCTGGCAATGGTGGTTTTTGTGGAGGAAATGGCTGGAGGGTGGAGTCTATGGCATTACACCAGTCCAAAGTTCCTCCGCTCCTCAAATCCCACCCTCTCCAGGCTTCACCCCTCAAATGTCCAGGGATTTCCCAACCTGGAGTTGGCAGCCCTATTTCCTTCCCAACCAACAGCCAACCTACCTTTATCTGCCTCTCTGTCTCCTGTTTTCCATCTCCACCCCCCAGCCTCTACCTAGGAAAATTAGTTTTTCTCCACAGTAAGGGCCAAAGCAGTTTTCATTATTTCCTCCTCCTTTTTATCTGCACAACAACCCTGTGAGGTTGGTTAGGTTGAAATATGTGACTGGTCCAAAATCACACAGTCACCTTCCACTGCAAGATGGGGATCTGAACCTGGGTCTTGCAGACCCTACTTTGAACTCTAACTGCTGCACCTCACTGGCTTTCATAGGGTGGCTGCTGATGAATGGTAGCAAACAGCCGAGGCTAGGTGAATCATGCAAATCAGGGGGGATCTGGCAACCTTAGACTACTGCCAGGCCTAGAGTGGCCAACCTCCAAATGGGCCCTGGAGACCCTCCAGAATTACAACTGGACTCTAGACAGCAGAGGTCTGTCTCCCTGCAGAAAATGGCTGCTTTGGAGGGTGGACTCTGTGGCATTATACCCAGCTGAGGCCTCTCCCTTCCCAAACCTAGCCCTCCTTAGAGTCCAGACAAAATCTCTAGAAATCCCCCAGCCTGGCACTGGCAACTGTTGTGAGGCCTGGCCCCAAGGCTCCCTCCCTCCCTCCAAGGCCGAAAGAGGCATGGAAAGGGCCCTTCCCCCACCCTTTGACTGACAGAGCCAGTTAGAAGCCCCCCCCCCCCATTCTAATCTCTCACCATTGATGCCTGGAGTTAGGTCCCTGCAGAGGCCATTTCAAAAGGCTTTTTGGGGAATTCAACCATTCCTGAAGGGATTTCTTCACTTTTTGGATTTTTCTACAAACCCAGGAAGTCTACTTACTGACTATGCAGGAAAAGCTGTTGGGGGACAGTGAGCCCCCTGTTGGTGGGAATAGGTATCCGCACATTTTGGCTATTCGAATAAGGATAAGTAGAAGATAATGCAGTGGAGCAGGATAATGCATACTACATGCAGCAGTATAGTCTGCAGTCCTGTTCCCATTATTAAGCACCCTCCTGAACCATTCCATTAAAATATGGGCCTATCACCTTTATACAAATAGCCTCCTGAACAATTCTGATTAGCAGAGTTTGTGGAATGACAGAAGAGCATGAGCCTTCCTGACTTTCTCAGGCATGACATTCTATAAGGTGGGAGCCACATCCAAGAATGTCTGTGTATAGACAGTTGTTGATCTTGCCCATTTTCAGGGCAGCCCCTGCACAAGGCCCTGCTCGTATGAGCGAAGTTGTTGTGCCAGAGCACAAAAGGAGAAGCAGTCTTGCAGATATGAGGGTCCAAGGCCATAAAGGGCTTTTGCATATTATAGGCAGCACTTCAAATTCAACACAGTAACTGATGGGCAGTCAATGGAGTGGCATGTTAGTCACTTCTGCTCATGCAGCATTCTATGTCTCGTGTGAGTGGAAAGTGCCTAGCACCAAAAGAACAGAATAGAAGATCATGCTGTACTTATGGAATTAAACTTTTGGATCTAAGCACTAGAATGCATTTTTCGGACATGTTGTAGTAAACTAAGAAAAAAGATGTTGTCAGAGTTCAGCATCAAACATTCTAGTAGATGTTAATTGGTATCCTGTTGTGAATGAAGGGAAAACCATTGGATTGGATTCAATAATTCCCTTCTGCTAAGTTAGAGGAAAAGTTAAGGGAAAGGAGCCATTTGACTGGGCTTAGTAGAAGGGAGTAATTGGATACAACTGGTTACACTTATTTTACAGAAATATATTTGACTAGGAATAAGGCCCGTTGTGGAAATAAATACAATGAGCCCTAGAAAGAGGCTCTGGGAGAGTGCCAAGTCCTTGTACACTCAGCGTCAATTTGCTGTGGCGACCTCAGCGTGGTTATAATGACACAGAGTCCACCATTTTCTCCAGAGGAACTGATCTCTGCTACCTGAAGAGCAGTTGTACTTTTGAGTGATCTCCAACCCTCACCTGGAGATTGGCAACAACTGTTACTGAGGAGAAAATGGCTGGTTTGGAGGATGGAGTCTATGGCATTGTACCTGTCTAAGGTCCAACCCCTCCTCAAACTTCACCCTCTCCAGGCACCATCCCTCAAATCCCCAGGAATTTCCCAACCTGGAGTTGGCAACCCCATCTCCTTCCCAGCTAACAGTTAACCTACTATTATCTGCCCCTCTGACTGCAGCTGACTTCTGCCCTCCCTCCTGGAGATCAGTTGTAATTCTGAGTGATCTCCACCTCTCACCTGGAGATTGGCAACAAAGGTTCCCTTGGAGGAAATGGCTGGTTGGGAGGGTGGAGTCTATGGCATTGTACCTGTCTGGGGTCCAACCCCTCCTCAAACCTCACCCTCTCCAGGCTCCACCCTTCAAATCCCCAGGAACTTCCCAACCAAGCATCAACCTGCCATTATCTGCCCCTGATTTCAGCTTTCCATCTCTTCCCCCCTCCCTCCTAGAGATCAGTTGTAATTCTGAGTGATCTCCACCCCTCATCTGGAGACTGGCAACAGTGGTTCCCCAGGAAGGAATGGCTGGTTTTGAGGGTGGAGTCTATGGCATTGTCCCACTTGGAGTTGGCAACCCTATATCTTTCCCAGCCAAGCATCAACCTACCTTTATTGCCCCCTCACTCTTCAGCTTTCCATCTCCACCGCCCAGATCTGCAGCCTCTACAGTGCTCTGAAACCCTGACTTCCATGTCACATTGGCTGTCATGGGGGCAGCCATCTCAGCAGGGTATAAGGACACAGAGTCCACCATGTTCTCCAGGGGAACTGATCTCTGCCATCTGGAGAGCAGTTGTAATTCACCTGGAGATTGGAAACAATGGTTTCCCAGGAGGAAAAGTAGTCTTTCTCTGCAATGGGGAACAAAGCAGCTTACATCATTCCCCTCTCCCCTTTTTGACTTGTACAACAACCCTGTGAGGTAGGTTAGGCTGAAAGTCTGTGACTGGTCCAAAATCACCCACTCAGCTTCTACAGCAAGAACCTGGATCTAGCAGACTCTGCTCTAAACAGGGACAGTGAGACCCCTCTGGCCGAATCTCCCTATTTGGAGATGGAATCTCCAATCTTTGGGGGATCCCTGGAAAGTTGGCAACACAAGGGTCTGGTCTTTCCTTGCTTCCCTGGGCTACCCCTCCCTTTGTTATTGTGCAGAGAGGGGGAGACTATGTGGTCAGAGCACAACACAGATTATTAGCCCAAATAAAAGAATTTATCTAACTAAAATAAATAAAGCATAACTGTAGGAATAAGCACACACCATAAACCAACAGGGCATAAATCAACAGGGGTTAAACACAATCCTCTTTCCCTACACACAGTACTCTCTACCTCAGGATAGGATCACTCCTTGGACTGGGCTCTGGCTCTGCTTCAGCCTCTCTCTCCTGCCCGAAAGAACAGGGAAACTTCCATTCATTCCCCAGTCCAGCCGACTGTGGAGTGGCTGAATTTCTGCTGCCTCCCAGGGTTCCCCACATCTCTGGCTTGTGGCCTAGCTGGGGTCCATATTGATGCTGCCCCGCCCCTCTTTTCCCGCACTTTTTGGCCTTAGGCCAGCAGATGAGGAACCCCCATTCAACCCAGTGAGTGATACTCCTACAGGCCCCTCTCTGAAACTACAGCTCAATTAAGCCTTATGGGGGAACATTTTAAACACAGAGACGGCAGCCATCTTACAGACACAGGTAACTGCCATTTTGTTACACCTACCAACAGCTACTGAGGGAAAAATTAGTCCCCACAGGAGGCAATTGTCTTCATCAAGAGAGAAAGCCGTTTGCCAGAAATTCTGACAGGGCACAGTGGCTGAAGGTGTGAATGGGGAAGAGGAGCAAACCCAGCACCCGGCCAATGGCACACAAGTACTCTTGAGAGGCGGCTGGGTGGGACTCAGGCAACGCAGCCAGTGGCTCGGAACACCCTCTGAGTGACAGATCAGGGAGCCAATTTATTTGGGAGCGTGTGGAATGTTCAGGGGAGTCCATGGCCAAAACACAGTTATATATAAGAAGAGATAATGACTCTGCCATACTAGATTTTGAGCAGGGGTGTTGAACTCATTTGTTATGAGGGATGGATCTGACATAAATGAGACCTTGTTGGGCCGGGCCATGTGTGTCATAAAATGTAATGCCAGGTAGCGGAGATTTAAACTTTATAAAGGATACAAACACAAAGATTTTTTTTTTTACTTAAAATAAAAACATGCTTAAAACATTAGGTCTGTAAGCTGCAAACCTACTTTTGATTTATTGACATTCACCACAGAAATCTCATGCTCAGAGCTCTGAGTCTAGGACCCAGGTTAAAACATGAAATGGCTGAGTGAATAAGAGAGTCTGGCGAAGCAAGCTATGATGCAGCAGCAGCAGCAGAACTGGAAGCAGGAGATGGCCAGTTCCACTGCAGGCCCGATGGAAGCCCTCTGGGGCCTCATCCGGCCCCCGGGCTGCATGTTTGACACCCCTGTTCTAGAGCATCACACTGCCAAAAAAAACTGCTTAAAAGACTTGTTGACACTATCTTCAAGTACCTTTGAACATGGTTTCAAGTTGCGTTTGATCTGGAACTAAAGGAGATAATGCTTACTGAATTAGTGGCATAGTGAGTTTAGAGACTAATTTTGAATAGGTCATTTCAATGCACACACTTTATTCACGGCATTAGCCCCAGTCCAGAATTAATAATTTGATGCAGTAGATGAAAAAATGTGGGGAGCACTGCCACAGGGAGACTGGCTTGCCACTTTTTAAAAAGCCAATTTTGCAAACCTGTACTGGAAAGAGGAAATTTAAAATCGGGGAAAACAGTCTTATAAAAAAGAAAGATATTGCTTAACAGCGGAAGGGGTAACACTATTGGGATGGAGCAATTTTTAATTGTTTTTAAAAGGGCTTCCTGAGCACTCTCACATCTATGACTGGTACACTGAGAATATATTTGGCATTCTAAAGAATTAAGAAAGGATTGGATCCTAAGCCTTCTATCCCACAGCTCTTCATCTGTTGCAGAACCAGTTTTTGGCTATGGAGTCTGTTTCTTGAGCATTAGACTTTCTTGCCCTCACTGAAAGACACTGGTCTTACATGAGCAGAAAGGCCTGAAAGCAGAAGACTGAAAACAGCACAACAAAGGGCACTGCACAAGAGGAAGTAAGGTTTAGGATCCAAGTCTATGCTTTGTGCACAGAATGGTGTGCGCGCGCATGAATTTTTTCATGCGTGACCTCATAATTGCCATAATGCTCAAGCAACTGGATAGATTTACTTGATTTGTTCCATGAAGTATTGTGTGATGGTAAAGGAGTTCTGTTCTGCATGGAGTGGTTTTGTTTCTACAGATGAGCAAACTCAGTCCAAGAAAGTAGCAATGGATCAGTGGAAGGTCCTTGGGTTTGATCTTTGGTATCACCAGCTAAAGTACCATACATAGCAGGCATTGAAAAAGACCCCTCTCTGCCTCAGCCCCCAGAGAACCATTATTTAGAGCAGACATGCTTAGTCAGACTACTAGAGCATCTCAGTATTCAAACATAAGCAGGTCATAATTTGAACTTTGTCACAGACCATGAGGCATACAATAGTAGCCTCTTAACTTTCAAAGTCTATTCTGGTTCTGGTTCCAAGGCACTATCTTTTTTTAATTGCTCAAAGGATGCATGAAGACTGTAGTAATCAACCGTGCTCCTTTTTCATGCATGGGGTTAGGAGGGAATTAAAACTGTATGCAAACACAGGGTATACAATTCTGTTTGCCCTATTAACCCTGAGGTAGTATTTCTTCCCTCTTGATATAAAAACAATTATCCTCCTGTGTAGGAAAACTGACACTTCAGTCCTTGCAACTGCACAGTCCTTTATCTATGCCTGAACTGATAATATCGCTATTTTGTTTGAAACCCCCTTAAAGCCAATGCTGCTCTGCAGCTTCAGTATAAGGTTATTCCACAATATTTTCAAAACACTGTTTCACATGCTAAATTTAATGAGTTGTTAATCACACCTTGTCACTAATAATGTTCTCAGTTAATGGGAAATCATTTTCCTCCTGGTCTTTTTTGTCTCGCTGATCTGATACACTGTAGTCTACACATACAGAAAATATTGCTATTTGCCCAAATTTCTTACACAGCAGATGGCATGGCCTCACTGTTTTTTGCAATTACCTTCTAGTCAAAAGATCCGGTCCCTTGGACCAGCAATTTAGGGCTCTGATAAACTGAAGAAACATTGGCTCATTGTAGACATCACATGTAAACCAGAAGTTCTTTTAACTATGGTTAGTTTGTGAAACCAGGATTCAGCTCACAGATATCCTGGTCTGCCTCGACAAATGCTGGTTTCATTGCTTTCTCTCTGTAACATGGGAAGATATCACCTGGGAGCATATTTAGGTATGCTATTGCTTGGTTTTGATCTCCTGGGTGGTAAGAGATGTAGGGAAGGGAAAGAGTGACTCAATACTAATGATATGTACAGGGATGCTGGGAACAGGACTGGCATTTTTGTTCAGTTTTTACTTTCAGCCAATCGCTGCATCATCTTACTGGCTTGGGGAGGGTTTCTCATTCTATATATAACCACACTCCATTTTGCCTGGCTGTTCTATTCTTCAGGGCTAGGTGTATGCTGGGTAGGCTTTGCTTGCATCCAATGACAGACAGGCAGGGAAGATGGAGAGGGGGAAAAGGCTTATGATACAGAGGCAACAGAAAACAAAGGAGAGGATAGCACTTACCTACATCCTTCCTGATAGTCTCAAATGGATGTAATGTTTATTAAAATATATTTCATAATTGTCACCTTAATAGTTCCAAGGATTTAAAACATATAAAACAGAATGGAAGTAGGAACACAAAAGAGAAGCCCCTAAATAAGAAAAGGAAACTAACAGGAACATGAGCAAATCCTTTCAAGAATGGATTCAGAGCCTGCTGCTTTCTGGAAGATTCTGAGCTGATCTGGAGAAGATGTCTCCATTTTAGGAGAGGGAGAAGTTTTTGCCTTGGAACATCTGAAAATTTTAAAAACTTAATCCTCATGAAAAAGGCCTTCCCTGCCTTGGAACATCTGGAAATTTTAAAAACTTTATCCTCATGAGAAAGTAGATAAGTAATTCAGAAATAGATAGGTAGGGGTGTGCAAAAAAAGGTGTTTTTATTTTTTTTAAATTGGGGCTGTTGGACCTGAAAAATATTGATATTCTCAAATATTCCTGAATACCACTATTGGTATTATATTGGTATTAGGGTAAATATTTGGGAAACCCAAAATTATTCGGTTCCATTATAGCCTATGGGGACTGTACCCATAGAGTATAATGGAGAATTTCACTCACCAAGTCATGCTGTGGTGGCGGCATGACTTGCTGAGTTAAGAAGGCATTTAAAGTTTAAATGTCTTCAACTCACTCGTCGAGTTGTGCTGCCGTGGTGGTGCAACTTGGCGAGGTCAGAAGGCATGTAAAGTTTAAATGCCTTCAGTTTGCTCACCAAGTCGCACCAGTGAGTAAACTCAGAAGGTATTTAAAGAGACTGCAGGCTTTTTAAATGCCTTCTAGCTGTGCCTGAAAAAAATGGAATAATATCGGCTTGTATTTGGGCATGGCTTTTTCAGTGGCTGAATCAGATTGTCTAATCTGTATTTGGTTGAATAAGTACCCTAAAAATACAGATAGGATATTTTTTGGGTATTTATTTGGCTTGGCACACACCCCTATAGATAAGTAATCCTGTGAGGGGAAACGAAACAGGAGAGTGCTAACCCTCATCTGACAGTTGCAGAAAAAGGGTAGAAAAGAAAAGCTCAGAAGGAGAGAAGGAAATTTGTCCCCTTCCCAGCAGTTCCACTAGCATAGCCATAATACTGTTCTGGCCTCAAAAGCTGAAAGCCCTTGTCCCAAATCAAAAACAGCACCCCAAAGAATTTTATTTTTGAATATCTATGCAGAGATATAATGCAGTTGTCTGTCTAACATGTGTAGTAAGGGCATTTATGCAGGCAATCTGGATTCACAGAATCATAACAATCAAGAGCAGAAGCCAGTCATTACCCAGTCTTAGAAAAAATAAAGAATAAACCCTTACACTATTTGCACATGTGTCACCTAAGGAGAACCCTAACAGATCATGTGAAATGGTCATCTAGTCCAGCACCCTGTTTTCAAACTTGGCCAGCCACATCTATCTGAGAAGCCCCTATAGAGAGACTGAAGTGCTTCCCCTGCTGGTTCTCTTCTGCATCTCGTATTCAGAGGTATACTGCATCTGACAAGCAACTTTCAGCTATGAAAACTATTACCCTTTGATAGACCTACCCTCCCTGAATTTATTTCTGAAGAAATTCAAATTTATTGAAACAAGAGTCATAATGCAAGTCAAAGTACAGCAATGGTTGTGAAAATCTTAATTTTGCCAATAGCTTTTCAATGATCTGATCATTGAGAACCATCGTCTTAACTGCGTGTATGTGTGTGTGTGTGCACAATTTAAACAGTTATGTGGACCATACTGTATCTTGTCGGGAGTTAATGGGGCCATTCCATGACATCATGTGCCTTTACTGGAACTTGGTGAGAGGCTTCCTTGTCAGGATAGGTCAGAGCTCTGACTCTCAGTTGAGAGTCCGCTTTCTCTGATCCCTCCTTTCCTGGAGAAGCTACTTGCTGTAACCCTGCTGTGATGTGATCAGAACAGTCTGGTGCAGAGGGCCAGAACACTGACTCCCAGCTGGGCATTGGCTTAGGCCAAACAAAATGGATCTAATCAGGTTGCATGTAGCCTTCAGGCTGTATGTGGTGCATCCAATTTTATACTGTGGTGGGATCATTTCTTTTGCTCAGACAAGTCACATTTTGGCTTTTGTGGCACTGGGGATTTTCAACAATACTCCCTTCCATCTGCAGACCCTTAAGATGTGCCCCTAAACCTTCCCCAAGGATGCACAACAAGCTGCAATAGAGGATGGGGAGGGGGACAATTCTGCTCCTAGCAGATGGATTTTCCTATGGACCAATTATTTGTACTCATATCAACATACAATAATATAGCTTAAGCGTTTTTAGAAACATTCAAGAAGAAAGAATTGCACAGTTTTTTTGGTTGGCGTATCAGAAGCAAGGTCAAGCAATCTGAGAAGCTGAGAAGTAATACTTCAGATACTTAGTCTTTCTACCATACAAAGTGATAACTGATGATGGTTGGTTGGAATGATAAAAAAAAGGAAACTTGTATACATTATTTTTAGTGAGTGTCAACTCACTCGTCTATTACATATGGGTATAAATACCAATTACATCTTTCACCATTTTGGAAATCTAATTTTATTTAGTCTTGTTAAGTAGCAAGATGAAGCTTAAGTAAAGCAGCATTATTCCTGCGCAATGTCATTAATCATGGTCTGAATAGCTGATAATTATCTTAGAACAAAGTGATCTATAATATCAAAGCCTATTATCAAGCAATGCATCCATTAAGTAATTGATTTATGTAAGGGTTTATTTTTTGTATTAGAAATGTATTATAAATAGCCATCCTCAAACTGAAGCTAGATTTTAGTACAATCAACACAATATGGTAATTAGATATTCTACCCTTACAAAACAAGAAGATGGTTTTAGCTTGTCGCATGGCCTGAAAACCAGAGTGAGAGACACAGACAAAATTATGAATAAATTCCCTCTAGAAATCTGTCACTGCACAAAGATGACAGGTGAGATGGTTAGCAGCAGAATGAACATAATTGTACAGCTTCACTTTATGCAGTACAACCTCTATTATGAACATACCCCAAGCAAAATTATTGTATTTAGTTTTGCTATATAACAAAAACAGAATAAATCATAGTCCCTTTAATTAGCCAATCCAGTTTCCTGCCTATAAAATTTGGAATGAGTCAAATTCCTGTATGAATTTTCCATTGATTGTCCAGAAGTTATAGCTGTACACAGAATGCTGTGTCCAAAATTCTGACTGGGGTGGGTCATAGAGAGCATATCACTCCAATACTATTCCATGTACAGTGGCTCTTGATTTACTTCTGGGCCTGATTCAGGATGCTTTAAAGCCCTATATGACTTTGGGCCAAGATACTTTAAGGACTGCCTGCTCCCATTTGAAACTATGTAACCACCATGGTCGTCTTTGGAGGCCCTCCTTAAGATCCCTACGGCATTTAAGGCTAGATGGATGGCAACTTAAGAAAGGGCCTTCTTGGCCACGGCACCAAAATTATGGAATTCCCTCCCCAGGCAGATTCGGCTATCCACTTCTTTCATTGTCTTCTGACAATGGGTGAAAATTTGCCTGTTTTGGTTGGCATTAACTCACTAAGTCTCCTTGACCCTCCTTCCCATTCACGTGTTTGTTTCACTTGTTTTTAATTGCATCTATATATGTTTATAGCTTGCTTTAATGTTCTTATTGTTCATACCTTGGGAACTCTAAATTGGGTAGAAAGGTGGCTCAAAATGTTTTATATAAATACAATTGATGGGCTCAAGAGGGGACCAAAATAACCAGCAGTTTTGCTGCTTTATGTAATTCTACTTTGTGTTAGCTATTCTGGTGTGATAGCTGTTCTGCTGAAAGGAAAATAATCTAAGGTGGTGGCACTCATTTGCAGATGACACAACCTGTGCATATCACGGGCAGATGAGCTTCACGGAGGTCATCCAAGGGAAGAGGCTGACCTTGGCAAGACTGCCAAACAAACAGGAGCCAGTTGGCTCAGCATTTCCCCTATATTACATATATTCCACTGGCTCCACTTTGGAATACCACTAGCTCCTTCCCTTCACTTATGCTTGACTGGCACCATCATAATTTTAGTCCTGGCAACCTTCATACTGAAATGTATGCTTTGGGATTTCGATTATTTCCTGGTGGTTGATATGGGGCAGTTAAAGTAATGCCTTTAATGCATGAAGCTGAAAAGCAGCAAAAGCTTTGTTTATCCTAACAATGGAAACCAGAAGGTTATTTCCATGTCGCCTCACCACAAATGGACCCCGGATGGCCTTATGGGGATCCCCTAAAGAAAATGGCTACTTACATCCTGAAGTGGAAAGTAAGGAGCTGGACATAAAGTTGGTGCTCGTTCGCCACTTAGAAGATGCACCGTGTATGGCAGAAATATCAGCCTCCGTTTTCTTATCCTGCAAGAGGGAATGAAAATGCATCCTATGAAACAGCAGATTGTTATATATGGTCTTTTATCTTTCAGATTAAAAACAGCTTAAAGTCTGGGTTATATAATGTGGAAGAGTGACTGTAAACTGATACAATCTGTTTCAGTGTTCAGAATGTAAATCTTGTAGTTAGCATTAAATCTGATTTCCTCTCCAGATTCTATGTCCTTGTCAGCACTTCAGATTCTGGGAAAAGTCACCTTCTGTAGTTGCTGCTGCAAGTTCTGCAGCTTCTTCTTACAATATGTAGATTAAATGGGAATTACTCTCTTTTTGTTTATACAGAGATTCTTAAACAGGCAAAGTAGCCATCTGGCAATTGATGTTTATTCTGTTTGTTAAAGCATGAAATCTACACATCCACAAAGAAAATCGGCTCAATGCATTTATTTTAGACTAAATGAACCCCAAATCTGTACTTATTGTTACCTGAGCTATTTATATCCCACCTTTCCAAGTAAACTGCCAAAGGGAATTTAAAATCAAATACATATTCAACACTCTACCTATCCACACTACACCTAGGCTTTAAATCTGTTCTTCCAGTTCCAGGGCATAAAGGCTCCCAACTGCAGTGTCCTGAAAAAATTATGTTAAAATAACCAGGAAAGGCACGATGCAACAAAGACAGCACTGCAGGTATTCTGTGGTTTCTGGTTCCTCACCTCCCAAGCTGAAGCCCTTTACGCTGCATGCAAGATGCCAGAGAGTTTGTTGGAGTGCATCACAGGCCATGCTGCATGTGTTGACATCTATGCATGTGCCAAAATGAACTTTAGGGGTTGTAGCATAAAAATACATTCATGTTAAACATATTTTAGGATCTCTACCTCTATTCTGATGGGGGTAAAGTGTTTCCCACTACCGTGCTTGACACTGGAACCACCAGTGTTTAAGATGGAAGAGGAGGATGAAAAGAGTAATCTGATTGTGCAAGTGGGTTGAAGTGCAGCTCACTGTGATTGTGTGCACATGGACTAGATTCAGGAAGGCAGCTGTGCTGGCCTGTGGTAGAAGAACTAGATTTGAGTCTAGTAGCACCTTAGAGACTAACAAGATTTTGGAGGCACAAGATTTTGAGAGCCAAAGCTACCTTCGTCAGACGCAAATAGAAATGGAAATTCCTGAGTCCTTATATCCCTGTCACAAGGTGGGACGGTTCTTGCAAAGAAGGGAGTCAGTCTTAAGGGCTCAGAGATCTTCATTCCTACTTGCATCTGATGAAGGAAGTGTTGACTCTTGACAGCTAATATCCTGAAAATCTTGTTGGTTTTTAAGTTGTGACTGGAATCAAAGCTTGCTCTTATAGATGGAATGTGGCTCCATAGATTGATGGAGACCCATGACCTTTGATATCTGGATTTTGGCCCTAACCACTGCAGGGTACTGACCATGAAAAGCAGTGGTTCAGCCAAGGAGGCTCTGCCTGAAAACACTTTGCCAGCAATATGATGTGCTTCCAAAATGCTCACGTGGAAATGATTGTCAAATGGAACCTGACCCCTACTTGTAAGGGCTTACACCACTGGGATTTTTTTAGTTTAGAACACAGCAGAGTTTTATATATTTATGTATGGTATACAGAGCATTGTTATGGTTTATGGACATTTTATTTATTCATGTATTTATGTACATATTTATGCCACAGGGGGATCCCAAAACAACTTCCAACACTGGTCTTCCCTCCTCCATTTTATCCTCACAACAACTCTATGAAATAGGAGAGGATAATTTCCATGGCAGATTGGGGATTTGAACCTAGATCTACAAGATCCTAGTTGGATGCTCTAACCACTATACCCTACTGCTTCTTGGTAGTTGCAACCAGCAGCTGAATGCTCAACAAACTATTAGTCCAGTGTTCACATAGTAAGTTATCTCATATTGCTTTCCTGTAGGTTTCCCTTCCAGCTGCCAATGTCGCTTCCCCTCAAGCTGCCTTTTACCTGTAATCTGTCACATTTTCAAAATAAAACACAGTTTTTCTCAGTTACTTACAGATGTGTAATACCTATAGCATGTATTAATCATGGTAAGTTCGATTACTCAGCATGTTCATTTCAAAGTCTTTAGCATACCTGATGAACACTATAGGCTTATGTGATGCACGAAAAAGTATTTCCTCATTTTAGGACTAGGCAAATTCACAGAGCATAGGTCTATCCAGGCTCATAGCCGCAGGGGGGATTTGGGGGTGATGCCCCCCCAGGATGAGACCTGCCCCACCCTGGCAGGATGCCAAGCAAGAGGGGAGGGAGGTGGTGGCCTCGCTGGATCTCCCCTCCATCCTGCTCAGCCACAGCTTGAGGCAGGAAGCAGTAGGAGGACCTGGCAACCCGGGGTGTGTGTGTGTGTGGCTGGGTTCGTGCAGGTACAGTGAGGTGCCGGGGCAAGCCATTCTGCCCTGCCTGCCTCCTTGGTGCTGAGCCTTGCCAGGTCTTGCTGCTCCTGCTGCAGCCGAGGGGCGGCCAAGGTGCAGCCTTGCTGGACTCTCCTTCTCCCTCCTGAGTGGGTTGTACTAGCAAAGAGAATGGTTTTCTTACCCCCCACCCTCCTCCCGATTAAAACTCTGGTGGAAATGTACAAAATGCCAACAAAGGGAAGGAAAAGGGAGGGAGTAAAATCCAATGCAATTGACACAATTTAGCCATCCCCACCAGGCGTCTGGGCACAAAGACTGCAGTAGGAGTGAGCGAGGTCTACTAGGAGTTTTGAGTCCAGGAGAATGGCAAAGGAGACAGGCAGGCAGGGGAGAATGGCCCACCCTGGCACCAATCATTGGGCCACTTCCAAATGACATTACAAGTGATGTCAGCACATCAGGGGCATGCACCCCGTGTCCCCCGCTGAAAATTTTCTGGCTATCTATGCTCAATAACTATAACATCTAAGAGGGCAATTGTGTCTAGTGGCAGTATACTTTTGAGTATCAGATGCTGGAGACAAACAACAGAAGATAGCTATCTTCATTTTGTTCCACTTGTGAACTTCTTAGGACTCTCTGGCTTGTCATTGTTGAAGACAAAATATTTGGATTTTTTTGTTTTTTGTTTTGTTTTTGTTATTTTTGATGTTTTATTTGTTTTCCATGAGTAGAACTGGCAATCTGCTGTATGCGATCATACACTCTGTGTGTGTGATACAGTGTCACTCTGTGTGTGTGATGCAGCTGATTTATGGGAACCCCATACGGTTTTCAAGGCAAGAGACGTTCAGAGGTGGTTTGCCATTGCCTGCTTCTGTGTCACAACCTTCATTTTCCTTAATGGTCTCCCATCCAAATACTGACCAGGGCAGACCCTGCTTAACTTCCGAGATCTAACAAGATCAGGCTAGCCTGGGCCATCCAAGTCAGGTTGATCATACACTTGTTGTTGTTGTTCAGTCGCACAGTCAAGTCCGACTCTTCGCGACCCCATGGACCACAACACGCCAGGCCCTCCTGTCTTCTGTCACGCTATGGAGTTTGTTTACTTTCATGTTCGTTGCATCGATAACACTGTCTAACCATCTCATCCTTTACTGTCCCCTTCTTGTTTTACCTTCAATCTTTCCCAGCATCAGAGTCTTCTTCAGTGAGTGCTCCCTTCTCGTTTGGCCAAAGTATTTGAGTTTCAGCTTCAGTCTCTGGCCTTCCAGGGAACAGTTAGGGTTGATTTCTTTAAGGATTGACTGATTTGATCTCCTTGCAGTCTAAGGGACTCTCAAGAGTCTTCTCCAGCACCCTAATTCAAAAGAATCTATTCTTCGGTGCTCAGCCTTCCTGATGGTCCAACTCTCGCAGCCATACATTACTACTGGGAATATCATTGCTTTGACCATACAGACTTTTGTTGGCAGGGTAATGTATCTGCTTTTTATTATGCTGTCTAGATTTGCCATCGCTTTCCTCCCAAGGGGCAGGTGTCTTTTAATTTCATGGCTACTGTCATCGTCTGCAGTGATCTTGGATCCCGGAAATGTGAATTCTGTCACTGCTTCCATGACTTCCCCTTTTATTTGCCAAGAAGTGATGGGGCCAGATGCCATGATCTTTGTTTTTTTGATGTTGAGTTTCAAGCCAACTTTTGTGCTCTCCTCTTTCACCCTCAGCAAGAAGCACTTTAGATCCTCTTCACTTTCTGCCATTAGTGTGGTATCGTCTGCATATCTGAGGTTGTTGATGTTCTTCCCAGCTATCTTCATTCCGGCTTGTGATTCATCCAGGCCGGCATTTTGCATGAGGTACTCTGCATATAAATTAAATAAGCAAGGTGACAATATACATCCTTGTCATACTCCTTTTCTGATGCTAAAACAATCAGTTGTTCCGTATCCAGTTCTAACTGTCGCTTCTTGACCCTTATACAAGTTTCTCAAGAGACATGTGAGGTGGTCTGGTACTCCCATCTCTTTAAGGACTTGCCATAGTTTGTTGTGATCCACACAATCAAAGGCTTTAGCATAGTCAATGAAGCAGAAGTAAATCTTTTTCTGGTACTTTCTTGCTTTCTCCATAATCCAGCAAATGTTGGCAATTTGATCTCTAGTTCCTCTACCTCTTCAAAACCCAGCTTGTACTTCTGGCAGTTCTCTATGGGAGAAGTAGAATATTTAAGAGTTTGACATGAGTAGCTGCTATAGGAATGTCCTGGTTGGCTGCAGTTCCCTGTGGCATGGTCCTGCACTGGAAGACTTGTGGCTTTGGCCAGTTTTGTGAGAGTGGCCATCTGACCCCATGGACAGTAACAAAAGGCTAAAAGATCATACACTATAACCTAACAAATAGAGATCATTGAATACAAAATAGGTTTTAAAGAAAGAATGAGTAAACCTACCCTGAAGTCTTCAAGTCTACGTTTTGAATCTTCCAGATGCTGCTGCAAGGAGCCCATGATTTCCTTATATTTAGCATGTCTTTCTCCAATGATTTCTGTCTGATCAGGAGAATTCTGAAAACACACAGTAAATGTTCAGCATTAATGAAGTAGTCATTCTAAAAGTACTCTTTTATAATAAAACTCCAAAATGGGTTGCTCCCTTAGAAGCCCTTTCATGCCTAATTTGATATCTAAGGTCCGCAATGTACGCTATGAAGGTTTTTTTAGATAACAACAATGAACTGAAACTACAAGATATGTTACAACATCTAGATATTCATTTGTCATGGTGGGAAAGGAACCAACTGGAGTTCAGGTTTTCGAGAGATAAACAAATAGGTTTTTCTGGGAAAATGTCAGAACTTGATAAATTGTTGACAGGCCCTGATAGCAAACTTATATGAAAATTATATTCTTTCTTGTTAGATTAGAATATGCAAGATGAGAGTGTTAAAGTATCTATGATAATGTGGGCTGGGAGAAGGTATGGCAGAATATGAAACATTTGAAAGCGATACCTATGAAAGAAAATGTATTTAAAATGTTTCAGTGTCGGTACTTAACACCTGATAGACTTGCTCGAATTTACCCTTCTTCTTCTAATAAATGTTGGAAGTGTTAATCTAAAGTGGGCTCCTTCTACCATGTTTGGTGGACATGTACTGAAATTATAAAATACTGGAAGGAGATCCATATGATAATATACCAAATAACTGATCTCCAGATTCCCTTAGATCCTGAAATTTTTCTGCTTAACGTTTTACCAGATAATCTGCAGACATCCAAAAAAAATCTGGTGTTACATTTACTAACTGTGGCAAGGATTTTATTGGCAAAATTCTGGAAGAAAGAAGAACTTCCTAGCAGGCAGGACTTTATACGTAAAATTATGGAGGTGGCTGAACTGGATAATCTAACCATGAAACTTCATGGAAGAAAAGTTAACATTTTTCAAAATACCTGGTCAAGATTATACGATTGGCTTGATAAGAACATCGAAGCCAAGCAGTTAAACTTAGAATATATGTATCATGTTGATTGGGAATTTAAGGCTGTAATAGGAGATGGATCCCTGTTTTGTTTTGTGATGTTTTGTTTGTCATGTTCTTGGAAAATAATAAAGATATATATGATAAAAAAATTAAAAAATGAAGCAGTCATTCTGAAATCTACAACACAAAACATTCCTCCTGGGAGAAGTAGGATATTTAAGAGTTTGACATGACTAGCTGCCAAAAGAATGTCCTGGTTGGCTGCAGTTCCCTGTGGCATGGTCCTGCACTGGAAGACTTGTGGCTTTGGCCAGTTTTGTGAGAGTGGCCATCTGACCATGTCATTTCTATGACAACACCTAGCACCGGGATCATGCTAATTAAATGTTAACAGAGGTAGCAATTCTGACTCAGGGGTTGTGATGAAGTGAGGCCTTACACATTACTTATCGTAATCTTCTTTGCTCCCATGCCCTTCGAGCTTTGGCAACATTTAAACAAGCCATTAAAATATGGAATACTCAATCTACTGTTTTAAAGGGATGAGAGAAATCACTTTGTACTTCTGTGGACTGAACACAAACTGAGCTCCTTCTTGGACTGACACTTAAAAAAAAAAGACCGTCTAACTTAGTGGACTAATTCATTTGAGGCTTCAGATTGCTTAAGTATTTTGATGGTTTCAAGCCTTACAACCCATGTCACAGGTGAGACATAGTACTAATTAACAAAAGCTAATTAATGGCATAGCATTCCCACACATTTTGCATACTAAATGTCTGGCATGAATTATGTACCCTGACATAGGATGGTGGATTTACCTAACATAATGAGTTAGTTTGATATTCAAATAGCTTGCAGTCTTTGCAGGTTTATTAGTAAGTAACCTCAGCTGTGAATCCATGATCACTCAGTGTGTCCTCACTTTGGAAGCAGTGCTTGGGGACTGCAAATGGCATTGTGTCTCAATAAACCAAACAAAATCTACCTCTTTTCAAATATTAGCACAACCAAGAGCTGCTGCCACTCTAATAAAAAGCAGCTTATCAAAATGTTCCATACAGATCAAAAACTCCCACAAAGAAAAGATATAATCCTCAGCTATTTACCTTAATTTTATTAAACTTAAAATTACCATATGGTTATCAGGTGGCTCTATATTATGAATCGGGATTCAAGCCAGGATGAGAAGACTCTTTTTGATTAGAATAAAGGGATGGAAATAGAAGGGGAACTGATTATATAGCAAATCCATTCATAGGACCATCACATACTTTTTAAAGTATAATGGAAAAGAAATAAGAAAATGGGTTAAAGTGTGATTATTTAGATTTTATGACCCCTGCCCATAGATTTCTCAGTGTGCAGAAGAATACAAAGTATTTTAATGAAAGAGATATGGCAAAGTATTCTCACTCCAAAATCTCTAAAATCTTCTAAAAGGCTCAGTTTCTCAGGGACAGACTCTAGGTGATCTAAGGCCACTTGAGTACTCTGCAAGACACAAGAAAAAGTTTTAAAAACTGATATTTTAGTCTCAACTGTTCTTTACAGTTATTCATAAAAAACAGTATGTGCAAGTGCCTGTGCAAATATACACATTCATATACAGTAAAATCATGGGGAATGGCAGTTCTTGCTTAATCAAATATGCCAAGATAGATCAAAATATGCCACATACTGATGCTCATTACTCTACTTCAGGTTCGGACAGCAGAAGGCAGACTGAGGGGGGAGGAGGCACCCAAGGGAAGGTTAACTGAAGTAGCTGAAGAACAAATTTAGAGCCCAATGGCACCTTTAGGACCGACAAAGGTTTATTCAAGGTATGAGCTTTCGTGTGCAAAGCACACTTTTTCAAATACAGTGGAATGGGAGGTAAGGTCATACCTTGAATAAACCTTTGTTGGTCTTAAAGGTGCCACTGGATTCTAAATTTGTTGTACTGCTATAGACCAACATGACTGACTACCTGAAGTAGCTGAAGAGAAGGGAAAGGCTAACTATGTAGAGCCATTAAAAAGTTACGATTAAGTGGCAATGAAGCTCATAAAACAAAGCTCTATATTGTGGACTCACTAAATATTCTCATATTTTGATGTTCATGTTAAAACTAGCACATTTGATACAGCCAGATTTTCACCTTTCTTAAAACATTGTTGGGATGTTGTTTGGGGCCCATTTTCATCCCATGGCTACTCTTTCTTCTCAGCATTATTTTTCTTTTTTTCTTCACTCTCATGGTCCTCAGCCTTCCTTCACCCTCACTGTTCTTGGCCTCACCCTGTTGATTTAAAACTATTGCCTGTGGACATTGACATTCTTTCGTTTATGAACTTCTGTGAAGTCATGATAAATGCCTTATCATATCATTGATATAATGTAGTCCAATAAAATTAATGTGAGGGCAACAAAGCTGTGGACCATGAGGGCAAAGAAGAAAGAACAGGACATGGAGAAGAAGTGAATCAAAACAACACACATGCATCAAACACAGGTAGAGCAAAAAAAAAGTCACTGGAAAATAAGGTACATTCAGACAGTAACAACAATAAATATGAAATGAGGCAACTTTCTTGGCTCAGTCATCCATTCAGTGGAATTATTTCTTCAAATAACTCTCAGGCTCAAACACAGCAATATATATTTTGAACTCATCCACTATTAATATAGCATTTCTCCATTAAAATTCTATACTGCTGCTTTACAGAGTTCTCTCTTTTCTCTGTGCCCTGATTTGGATGGCCCAGGCTAGCTTGATCTCATCAAATCTCAGATACTTAGCAGAATCTTAAACATTATTTGTACCCTCAGAATATTCTAATATGTATTGTTTTGAGACCCACAAAAATCAGATTTATCTTCACTGTGAGTCCTTTCTATATCTTTGCTGTAGCATAATGAAGCAGTTTTTGAGGCAACATTCAACAGCCTTTGGTTGTCTTTCTATTATCCTTACATATTACAGTCTTCCATTAGTGCAACCATCAACATATGGGACCAAAAGCCTACTAAATCTGTACCACCTAGAGTGGCTGTCTAACATAAACTCTCTGTTTTTCTGCTTGTCAGCAGCTTCCTCCAGTTTTCACTCGAGAAGCCAGTGCACGTTCTTCTCTTGTTCTTACATTTTTAGGTATACAATGAATATTAACTAACAAAACTGAGTTTTCCAAGACTTTTGAAATGAACTGACATGTAAACCCATCATGCAGCAGTATAATTTTAGAAGTCTTCATGAAACATTTGTTCAGTGAGTTGGTTTGCCTTAGTTTGGTTGTTCTACTTTTTAGGGTTGGATCTAGATTGAATTGACATTTTCTACCATTTTCCTAGTCCTGCTGCAGATCCCTCATGTCATTCCTCAAGGTCCCCTGTCCCCCAGGATCAGCATGTTGTGGAGTTGAGTGGTATACATGTGGTTGGGGGGGAGGCAAGAAAGTTCTACTCTAGTGCTGAAAAATCCAATCTATTATAATCAAAGGGTTGAAGTCAGTGGTTAATTGTTACTGATTCCTTCTCCCACTGCAAACCTATATATGGTGCCTGATCTTGTACTGGGGTGGGGGATTCCTAGTACCCCTGGAGCAGCATTTTGGGAGCTACAGCAGACTTGAAGTAGGAGGGGATGAGGGGGAAAGTTCTGTTTCAGAAGTGAGGTTCTGCTCATAGCTGATTGGGTACAACCCAAACTATATTTAATCTTGGTTACTCCCAAACATGAGCCTACTTCACAGGCAGGGCGGGGTATAAATATAATTAATAAATAAATAAATAAATAAATAAATAAATAAATAACATAATGGCTTCTCTTCCCTATCCATGCTTCCACTCTCTTTTCCCAGTGACTCTGTAAGATGTACCTAACTTCATACATATGCAAAATTGAACTGTGAAGAGGTTGAACTAAAGTGGACTCAGAGGCAAGGAAATCTACTAACTGAAAGCTTTCAGAAACTTCTATTTTGTAATAAAACAAATGACTATTTTAAACTACCTACTGTTAGAGATTTAACCTACACTACTTAGAATATGAGCCTATTAGATGTTATTCCCCATTTATCTTTCTCAACTGTCACAAACCACCGTGATTCTTTTGGTTAGAACTCAGTAGTAAACTAAATATTGGAGAATTTCTGCTAATTCAGCAGCAAAAGCTTCCCTGCCCTTATTGAATGATTATAGATCCTAAATGGTGCAATCAGTTCTTTAGAACAAATCTATGTGCAGCTGAAACAGAAGGAGCACTAGAGAAAGTCCTAGATACATAACTGCTCCAAGGTGGATCATTATCACTACAATTGCTGCAATCAATATATAGGCAAACACCTGCACAGAATTAAACAAGAAGATTCAGATCCAATTTGCTGAAATTGATTGAAACAGTTGTAAACATTATTTTGTATGGAGAAAGAATGTGACCATTTTTTCATTTTCAAATACAGGCCATTGAATTCACTACAGGATGGAACATGAACAGAAGATACGAAGGATGATGAAAATAAATGTGATAGCAAGGACGAAGAAAAGAAAGCATAAACCACAGCACTTAATCAACCAAATAAAATCAGAGAACTCAACAGATACATTCCTCCAGATAAATCTGATACTTGTTACTTTCAAAATATTCCCTTTCATTATCGTTGCACTGTTTTTACATGATTACCAAAAAACACACACACACAAAATAGAAAAGAAAAAGAACCACCAAAATTTGTATTTCTTTTGGCCCAAGGAGTACCTCTATTGGTAGGGCTTACCATCTGCTGATGGACCATGCAGCCCTTAGGGGAAAACTCAATGTTTAGATCTTTAATTTTTAAAATATTTGCTTCATTTATAGCCTGTCTTTCTCACCAAGACTCAAGGCAGATTACAAAATCCCTCCCTCCAAAACTAGATCAGGCTTCAAGGACCTTTAATAAACAATGCAACAACAACAAAAACAACCACCACAAACTTTCTCAGGCATGTTAATGCAATAAGAACACAAGAAGTGCCCTGCTGGATCAAACCAGTGGTCCATCTAGACCAGCATCCTGTTTCACAGAGCAGCCAACTAGGCACACCGTCCAAGGCCTTCCTCTGATGCTGGTTGCTGCCTCTGCGACAAGTGGGGTGTAAAGGTAAAAGACAATATAGTAAAATGAAGGTGATAATATAATAAACACTGCAACAGACTACAGTCCTGTTGTCTTATAAACATCCTCCTGAGTTGTTCCATTTTATAGCTCGAGTCCCTTTACAAAAATGCCCTCCTTAACATTTCTGTTTTGCTTATTCTACAAAATGATAGAAGTTGTAAGGGTCTTCCTGACCTCAGGTAAGGCCTTTCCACAAGGTGGAAGCCATTCCACCAGAGAGAGTATGTGTGATGGGCAGTCGTTGATCTTACCGATTTGCAGGTTGGCACCTTCAGAAGGCTTAGATGGAATGAACAAAGCTGTCAAGGTAGAGCGTAGCAAGAGAGAGAGGCAGTCCTGAACATATTAAGGGCTTTGTGGGTGAATCAGAAGCTTGAACCTGGTAACTGGTAACTGATTGGTAACCAACGGCATGTCTGTAGACTGGATATGACATACATGTTCCATCCAATGCCGTATAGTAATTTGGCTGCGGTGTTGTGCACCAATTGCAGTTTCTAAGCTGTCTTTAAGGGCATATAAAGAGCATAACAAGAACACTGCAGTGTAAAGAGCACTGCAGTCCTAAGGGTATATGGGGCCTGCCTGAGAAGAAGAAGGAAGGGAAGCAACAGATAAACACAATGAAAACCAATTTTGGAATGAAAACAGGCCACAACTTTATTGATTACAGCAGATGGAGCATTGGCACAGCAGAATCCAGAACACATCAGGCAACCCGTTCGCCTCTGGGTGGAATCTTTGCCACCTAGGAGTGGAGCCTGGCAACCGCCCTGAGTTGGGCATGCCATTAAGACTTGACCCCCCCCTTAAGGGGGGCCCCACGAGGGGAGGTGGACATACAGGCACAGCCTTCCCGCAAATGAATCTGACCCAGTGCCTAAAACTGCCAGAAATCCATGACAATAACAGCATAACAGATACATAACAGAAAACTACAATGTAGGGAGAGAGGGAGGGTGGGGTGTCCTGAGCAATCGGTAATGGCAACATAGAGGGCAGGGTTTAGATAGCTGAGGCAAGGGCAGGGCAAAGCTGATGCTCACCCCCAGCCCTCAGCCTTGTGAGGAGACCAGGATGGCAGGTGATTGGCTGGCCGGCCAGGGACACAGCCTGCCCATCCAGGAGACCCCGAGGCAATCTCCAGCCCTGTGATCTCAAAGCCACCACTGGTAAGTTGGTGGCCATGAACTGCAGTCCTAAGAGCATACGGAAACAACCTGAGCAGAAGCAGAAAGGGGAGCAACAAATAATAAACACATTGAAAACCAGTTTTGGAATGAAAACAGGCCACAGCTTTATTGATTTCAGTAGACGGAGTGTAGGTGCAGGATAGAGCAGGATCCAGAACACATCGGGCAACCGGTATCAGCCAATGTACCACATCCCCAGCCTCCCTGCTGGAGGAACCAGGACAGGCAAGCCAGTGGTCCCATAAAGCCAAAAGCTACCTGGGAGTGAAGCCAGGCAACTGCCCTCGAGCTGAGCATGACGTTAAGATGACCCTCAAGACCCCTTAAGGGGGTCCCCACCAGGGGAGGTGGGCACACAGGCACAGCTTCCTCTCCAAATGGATCTTGCTGAATGCCTAAAACCACCACAAGAACTGGGCGGAAAGCACCCTGCTCCCGCCAGAGCTCCTACCACTGCAACCAACAAAGAAGGGTGTCCTACACACTGTGAAGCCATAAGTCCTGACCCCAGCAGGACAAATATATCCCATCAGCCCTGTAAAAGGGAGCCAGCTTAAAGGAAACATCCAAGTGGTGAATGACGGGACCACCAACAAAGTCTACAAAGCTGCCTGTTGTTGCCCTGCAAGAGCCTTGCACAGCATTTATAATGCTATGTACTATGGCTATAAGATGAACTGTGCAATAAATGTGCCAGGGACTGAACTGTGCAGTAGTCCCATGATGGTGCCAACCTCCCGGACTGTAAACACATGCCCAGCCGAGGAAAGCCTTGCCAGGAAGCAGTGTGCCAGCCAGATGTGGACCCACAGTGCTCCTTACCCCTGCACCCATACAGGAGACACATAAGAACATAAGAGAAGCCAATGTTGAATCAGGCCAAATCAGCCTCCCTGATGCCGGAAATACGCAGCAGCCAGCAAGCAGAAGCCTGAGTGTTCCTGTAGAGGACTCCACAGAAGAACTTCTTCTCCAGCACGCAGGCAGCCTTCCCCCTCCATCTTCTCCTAGCATTACTGCAGTACTCATCCTCCAACAACAGAGCTTGGCCGTGACAAGATTACCTGAGTAGCCAAACACACCCACTGCCCATCAAGATAATGATGATGCAGATCACCGGATCGTTGGCTAGCCAAGTACCTGGAATGACTAGCTTTTCTTTTCCTTTGTCCACTCTTAGAGGTGTCATTGTTAGTAAACATTAAATCTCAATTGCCCAACACTTAATTCCATTATTTGACCTCGTTAAGGAACTGGCAGCTTCTAGCACCTTCCTGGGGACCATGTGACTTGGTGGCACACGCCCCAAGCCACTTCTAGGGTATATAAGAAGAGCATCTGCCCATTGTTCTCTCTCTTTCCTTCTGCCTACCTGACCCCACCCTATCTTGCTGATTCTAGTCCTAGAGCTGTCTAGAGTCTACCACGTGTGCTGCTGGGTAACACACAACCTCTTCTCTAATATTTTCCCCATTTTTTGCTGCAGAATCAACTTGCTGTATCGGACTGGTAAAGTATCACCTCTTGTCAATATTTTCTTGCTAATATGACAGTCTCTGTACCTTTCTATCTAAATTCCTAGCTCTGTATTGTTTGAGTGTATGATTGTTTTATTGTATGTGTGTGTGAAACTATTCAGTAAGGAAGCCATTTTATTTAAGATTTATTTAAGAAACCATTTTATTTAAGATTTTAACAATTTTATTTAAGAGCATGCTTCGCAGGGAGGGCGGAGTATAAATTAATTAATTAATTAAATAAATAATAAGATCTAGTCTCCCTGTCTATTTCTGGGGATCTGGATAAATTGAACTCTGGTATACACAGGTTATTGATCCCATAATTAAACCTATTGCCATTTAATATTCTAATTCCCCACTCTTTATTAAGAAATAAGGCTGTTTGTCTAACACCGCGGCCTTGGACATATTCTTCTTTGCAGAGTCTACCTTGTTAGAGGTGACATGTCCATGCCCTCTTCTCAAGCAGTTCAGACCAGAATAAATGGACCAGGGGCAAATGTGAAAGCAGGATCTGCAGATTGGCCACCACAGCCGATGCAAGGTCAATCCCTTTTGGAGCAGGCAATTTGTTTTCTCCAAGCTGGATCACAATGGCATCCGGAGAACCAGAACAGAAGACGGCTCGTGATACCGTTGGCAAGAAGGCATCCCAGTGCATTCCCCTTTGTCCCACCCAAGTTACATGTAAATGGTTTTCCAGCCCCAATGATGCTCCCCATCCTGAAGACCCCAAGGCAATTGCAGTGGGAGCCAGGTACCCCTGGCCATAGCAAACATGTGGCCATCTTCCAGCCTTCCCCACCCCTGAGGCTGTAAAGCGGCAATCAGTAAGTCAGTGGTTGTGAATTATAATGGTTCAGCCTCGAGGCAACCACAGCCTGGGCCCACATGGCCAGGTCTGCTAAGCCAAGGTCAGCAGCCAATTTCCGGGCTAAATGAAGAAGGAAGAATATCTTTACTGCAGCTGGTCTACTTATTTATTTTATTAAAACATTTATATCCTACCTTTCCTTGTGGTTCAAGACAGCTTGGAATACCTCCAACAGCTATGAAGGTATTCCTTCACTGTAGGGGTCGCTTCCTCCATCACCAGCACTTCCACCTTGAAAAACACTGATCTTGTGCAAGCGGAAGTGCTAGTGACAGAGGAAGCAAGCACCTCAGCAGAGGAAAGCCTCTGCAACAGCCAGAGAGAAGAATGAGGACAGAACTGGTGCAGGATGCAAGCCAAAAATTTTTTTGGCAAAGAAGTGTGTGTGGGTATGTGTTTGAGTCTTCCTAATACAAAAATAGGGCATGCAATTAGAATTAATCAGTATACATAATTTTCTTCTTATTTCCACAGTGAAAATATTAGAAGCTTTTATTCATGCTTATTAGAAAAAACCTACAACAACCTGGCTGCAAGTTGAAATAACATACAAATGTTCAAATAAGAGTTCTCCCATAAGGTCCTTCTACAACTTTTCTTGTACATGCTACAAATTGCTTAGAGGTGCTCATCAGAGCTTCTCTCTCATTAAATTGCCCACTAGTGCGCCTCTCCCACAAAGAAGCTGGACTCATTTATAGTGGCCTTATGTTCCTCAAAGCCTTGATTTTCCACTCCATTAATTTATGATGAGTTGGATAGTTTGCTGCTTCTTCCCAGAGTCATTTGTGACCCTAGTCTTCATAAGGGCTCAAAAGGTTGAGGGATCACTGAACAAGATACCTGTTTCTTCCTAAGCATCTCTCTAACAGCCTTCAGTGAGGGAAAAACTGTGTGAAAAAGAATATCCAATTCAAATGCTTAGCGGTCACTGTAAGGAGACAATGAGTTTTCAGGAACACTCTGCCACATGAAAAGAACTCTAGGGCTATTGGCTTTGAACACCATAAGTCCCCCTTTAAACTAAACTGTATTTTTTCTCCACCAGACACATTTGAACCTGTACCTGCCTAAGTTGGACAAGTAGTAACACCTAAAGAATGGCCAGATATCTATTGGAGCCATTTAACACTTTTCAGACACAAAGAGGTGATAGCTAGTATTTTGGGTTACACAAGCAAATGAACAAATTCAGATTTCATACTTGTATACAGCCTGCCTGTACAACTTCCATAAACTTACTTGGCATTATATAATTTGGAAATTTCTGTTCAATAACAAGACACCAGAAATGTTTAAGAACTGAATTCTGTTTCTATGCAAGACTCACAGTAAGAGATCTTAAGTGCAGGCTGGCAAAAACTATGCCTGAAGTACCAAAGTTTGAAACAATCAATTAAGGACTTAACAAGGACCTGGGATTCCTCACCCATTACAGGTGATAACTAGTTTAGCAAAACTCAGTAGAGTGTATCATCACTGCTTTTATGAATGGTCTCTGTAGTTTTCAGGATTACATTTCAATACAATTACATCTTATTTTGTACTTCCTGCATTTCATTGTCCTTCAACTCTACAGATTACAACTTTCTTTCCAGTTTTGTATACATGTTGGCCTAGTGAGGATGTGCCACGTGCCTCTGAGGAAGAGCACTCTAGTGCACAAAAGTGTATGCTAGAATAAAAACAAATCAATCTCTAAGGTACAACAAGACTTCTGTTTACTCATGCCAGGAGCTCACTCAATGCCAGTATTGCCTCTCTGTTGTGGAAAAGATCCATGAACCCATCCAACATCTTCTGATGTGACATCTGTATATCACAATGTTTAAACACAGTATTGGGGGTACAATTTCCCCCTCACTGCAAGGATAAAAAAACCAGGAGTGGGAAGGGAGATGACAGAATTTTGTTTGCATAAAGAGTAAAAACAATGGAAGAAAAAGGGTCAGTGAGAGAAAAGAAAAAGCATGATTAGCTGACCCATGGAAGTTGTGCAGCAATACCTTAGTAACATGCACAACTATCTCCTTAATATGGATCAAGTGCCATATTTGTATCATTAATGACTGCTCTTCTCTGTTAAAAGAAAGAGGTTTAGCCATGTGGAACAAAATGCTAAAAAGAAAGGTGGGAACACATGACACAGAGGGCAATTAAGTACTGCTAATTATTTCCCAGAAACTGCAAACGATGTGCCATAATGCATACACTAATCCTGAAGAGAGCAATCATGTCTGTCTGCTCATTATTTAACAGGGAACAAAGGGCACTGATACACCACTCTGATGAAGCTGATAAGTGTGTGTGTGGGGGGGACGACTCCAGTTTCACCAGTAGAAGCCCCATTCATAGTAATTTACTTGAAAGTGCACTGTTCCATCATGGAACAAATGCTATTAATCTTTTTGTGTTTTCTTAACATAAAAGATTATGTACTCTCTAAGAGGTGTTCTAATGTTCTCAGAGAGAATGATAAAACAAATTACTCATTTTCCATGACTTCATATAAACACTTTGATGTTTAAAGAGCATGTGAACAGTTAATCTCCTTTATATTGATGCATTCGCAGTGATAGGCAGTTTTGGGCTGTCCTGAGGGACAGGTCTAAATCAAAGTCAGACGCTGCGTTTTATTTTTAGTCCTGAAACCACAGTGATAAACACAAAAATAAAACAAGCTGGGCTTGTCTATGTTATTCCTATGGTTTGGTTTTATATTTAATACATTGGAAATGCACACACAGTGGAAACAAACAACTCCAGTGTCTTGAACAAGGGTTGAATCCATGCGTGCCCCCCTCCCCCAAGCTAGGTACAAGTGACTGTCTGTAGACTGAGTATTTTTAAAAATTAAAGATGACTTAGGAACCAGCTAAGAAATCCCCAGCGTATAATCCATAAGAAGATGAAATGTACCCGTAATTTAAAGTGACAGTAATGCATCTGAGCAGGCAGTTACTTACAACTAGGCTAAAAGATGTAATGTTAAAGGTGACCTGGCAGAGATATTTTTCAAATGGACTATGTGTTAAGTTATGCATCAAACATAAGAATGTGTGTGACACGTAAAATGTCCAGTGCCCCATGACTTCTCAAAAAGTTCCTTCCAGAAACTGCTGACTATCCTCTGTCAAAGCAGAAGAGCAGATTGCAATGTTCTTCATGAAGTTATTCCCATGGCCAAATGCCAGAAGTCTGGTGGAAACTGGTGAATATCAACTTAGAAGTTAAAAAAAAAAATCTTCCTTAACTTCCCAAATGCTACCAAACTACCACCCCACTATCTTACAAAATACAAAAAAGAGTAAGAAGAGACCTGCTGGATTAGACAAAGGAAGGATCCATGTCATCCAGAATCCTCTTTCTCAGCTGTGTCCAGGGAGAACCAGTGATCTCAACAAGACATCTTACCAGACTAGAGAATCACTGCAAGGCTAATCACTAGACCAAGGTAGTAACTTCTTTGGGACCAATGAGTTTCAAAACTGAACTCTACAGGAAAACACAGGTGTCTGCCCTCAATTCTGGTACAATTTTGTTGCAGGCAACTCTACTGGAGACTGGGTTGGAGAGAGACACTTCAGACCAATGCTTCCAGTGCAGAAGTTTAAGCCTTCCAGCATGACTGGAAAACATACTGTATGCACAAGGAGTACATTAAATGAAGCGTCCTTTAGTTGAGTCACTGAAGAAGACTAGCCCTGTTACTTTCATTTTATTACATTTTCCTTTTATAAAGAAATAAAAGGATTTGTACAATTCTTACAAACAAACATAAAGAATTGGGATTTTAGAATGGCAGGCAAGGTTTAAACTTGTAGCCAGAGAATGAACAGCAAATTAACATGCAACATGATGATGACCAAGACATGCAAAGTGACACTAAATAACAAGGTTATTAAGGTTATAGGGTCAACAGCTATAAAGCAATAAATATGTCAAACTAGCAGATAAATATCTAAAGGTGTATTTTCTATGTGTTGGAAGTTTCCGGTTTTGGTGTCTTGCTGGTGGGTGTGCTCCATTGCAGTTCCAATGAGAGCACCCCATAATCGCACTGGATGGGTGGGGTCCCAATCCAATTCAGGGGCCCCCAGAGCCCTCGGAGGGGGCTTGTAGCTGGGGAGTGAGGGGAGCCTCTCCTGAGGCGAAGGCCAAGGGATTGAGGCTTCCTTTTGCCCTGATAGGTCCGCCCGGCATGAGACCAGCAATGGTTTCAAAGAAGCACACTGGAATGACCGAGCAAGAGATCTGGCGCAGAGAGGTTTTCCCTGCTTTCAGGTGCAACAGAGAACTAAAGCGTGAGTGACTACCTGGCAAACTGCATAAGTGCTTAGGCGCAAACCCACAAAACCGCAGCATAGTCCCAAACACAGTGAAGGGGGGAGGCTTCTCTACCCGTGGAAAGAGCAGCTGAAAAAGAAAGAAAGCGAGGAGCAAAACAGCGGAGTTGATGGGAGAATGTTAAGCTAGCTGTTTGGTGTGCAGATCAGCAGAAATCAATTACTCTAAAAGACTTGCAGAAGTTTTAAAAAACTTTTACCTTTAATATAAACAATATCATATCAGGGTGAAAAATGGCACCCAAAGTGAAAGCTTCTTCAGGAGCTCCCAGCTCATCATCTCCGGCTTCCAGACTAGAAGTAACCACAGATATTTCCAAGATGATTACTGCAGCACTGCGCCCTCTACTGGACCAGATGACTAATCTGAATAATAATTTTGAAGCTCTACAAAAAGAATTGAAAGAAACCAATGCAAGAAGACAACTAAAAAGCTGAAAATGGTTGATGAGACGATAAACGTATTGAACCAAAGAATGGAGGCAGTGGAAAAAGAGAGGACCTCCGAGAAACAACAGCTGGTACAACTACAGATGGAACAATCAGCATATGTCCTGAGATTTCAAGGTATTCCAGAACAGAAAGGAGAGAACCTGAAAGAGATCTTAAGTGAAGTGCTAGTTTCCGTGGCAGGCTATAAAGCGGAACTCTTCCAAAGAGACTTTGATATGGTATATCAAACATATCCAGAATTTATTAAGAAAAACAACCTGCCCAGTGAAGTATTTGTGAAATTCTCTACAAGGTCAACAAGAGATATGATATTGAAAGCAACTAATGGAATAACCTTGAAAATCCAAGGAGAAGAAGCGAAAGTTTTAAAAGATGTCCCATTTGAGGTGCGGAAGAGGAGGAAGCAATATAAAAATCTGACTTTATTTTTACAGAAAAATTCTACTCCCTACAGATGGATAATCCCAGAAGGACTGATCTTCAGCTTCAAAGAGAAAAAAGAAAAGATTGACTCTGTCATTAAAGCAAAGACATTTTTGGAACAGCATCAAAGTTCAGTGAAAAAAGAAAAAGCGACACTAGAGGACAATATCGTTACAGAGGATGTTATCGAGCACGCCCTGGAGGCTTTTAACTGTAGAGACCTATCCGATGGCAGGCCTGCTCATGCACAGTCTCCCCCATGTGGGACTAAAAATTATTCTGTTACATTGCTCTGTTCTTCAAAGCACTGGATTCTTCTCTCCATTTCTTTATTGTACAGTCCTTTTTCCTAAGGAAACATTACATTATAATATTACACACCAGCTCAAATACTTTGGATACTTCAAGAGTTCTCTTAAGAAAGGAATTTATGATATTCTCCAGAGCAGGATCTCATCTTCATAGCCTTACAGCTTTACCATAAGTAGACAAAGAAATAAATTGCGAAATGGGAAATATATTTCTTTGGAGATACATACTTATTGGAATAAATATGTGAATAGATATCCAACTGTAGCATCTCCAATCTAGTATAAATCCTTCAGTCTTTTAAATTAATCTGAGTGACTTCTTCCTTGTGAGAACAACATGACTTGTTCATATACAAATGTTTGGTAATGAATACATCTTACAAGAAAAAAAACCCTGCAGAAAAGATACCACTGTGTTTTCAAATTTTTCAGCTGTAATATATTACTTAAATTAAGGTCTGGAGAATGGGATCAGAACTTTTGACTCTGAAAGAAAAGTTAATGGTGATGGCTTGTTTTTCAAAGACCTATCCTAATCAAAGGGATCTGTAGTTTCCATTAGATAATTATTAGTGTCCATGGCTTAGAGATCTAGGCCACGATCCAGCCTGCAGCACAAGTCACTTGCACAGACCAAAAGAGGTATATCCCCCAATGTACCAAGTATTGTACTTAGAAAACTGATATGCTCAGAGGCTCACAAACTAAAACAAACAACAAACCATAAAAACAAAAACAGTAAAAAATATCAGTCATGAAAGAAGTCATAAAATAAAGCAAGATTACGCCAGAGGCATGAAAACACAATTAAAACATTCAGCTGATTAAAACCATATCTATAAAACAGCCCTTAGTAGCAGGCCATAATAACCACCATTAATAAGAAGGAATCCTTCAATTAAAATGTTTTGGCATGGCTCCTAAAGGGCAGTAAGGTGAGCCTCAAGAGGGAAGACATTCCAAAGGTGAGGTGCTATCACTGAAAAAGCTCTGACTCTGGTTGTCACTCACCTCTCTTCTGCAGGTAGGGAAGGGGAGCAAAGAAAACATGGCTTGCATAGGATCTTAACCAGAGATCTGGACTGGAAGGAAAAAGGCAGTCCTTCAGGTGTCTTAGTCCCAAGCCATTTAAGGGCTGTGTCCAGAACTGAAGAGGCAGCCAGTGCAGCTCTTTTAGCGCCAGAGAGATATGAGTCCTATACTCATCCATGACAATAGACTGGCCCTTCCATTTAGAATCAATCAAAATTTCCAGATTGTTTTCAAAGGCAGGCCCCACATAATGCAGAATAATTTAACCTGGATGTGATGACAGCATGGATCACTGCAGCCAGATCACACTTTTTAAGCAACCACCACCACAAATGGAGTATCAACCAAAACTGATAAAAGCTGCAATGTGCCACTAAGGAGACCTGAGCTTCCAATCACAGCACCTTCAAACTATGAACTATGCTTCTTCAGGATGAGTAAAGCCCCCTCCAGAACAATCTCTGAGTAGCTTGGCTGTTGAAATATCAGGATGTTACTGATTTTCTTCATTTATTAAGCAACTGCCAAAAGAGTAATAATACTTGGAAGGCTATTCTGGGAGTAACTCAGTTGATTTTTGGTAAACCAGTAACTTTTGGTCCACTGATAATGTTACTCAATTGAAACTGACAATTATTTTACATTAGAGAAATGGGATTAGTAAGAAGAAGCAAAAGTATTCTGGATTCAGATACAATGCCTCCTGCCTCCAGTCAGCTGTGAAAAATTATTGGTGTAAAAACATACCAACTATCTGAGAGAATATGCAGATATATTAGTGGCTGTATATCATCAGAATTTATGAAAGAAATAGCATGTGCTTATTAATTACTGGAACACATACTGTAAACAACCTTTGTATGACAAATTTTTGTGATGTAATATCTGTTATATATATGCCTGTTAACTATTGGAATTAACATTGGTGCTGAAAAAACATTTTTAGAAATTAATATATCTCATGTATGATATATATACTTATATATGCTTATATTTTTCTCTTTTTATGGGAAAATAAAATTATTACAACAAAATGAAAATAAGCCTTTCTACTTACTGAATGTATTTAGGAATGTACTTCCAGAGAAGTTTGAAATGGACATGACCTAGAACAATGTCATACCGCCAATGTACTGTCTGGTTAATGCAGCAAATCCTAGTGCTAGCCAAATGGTTTCAGCGCTATTGGGTAATTAATTAATGTTATATTTTTTGTTCATAGTACACAAACTAAGAGACACTACCTGTACCAAAGACAGGAGAGAAGGAAGAAAAAAAGAAGAGAACAAAGTTGTTTGCAGTAAACAGTTCAGATCCAGAGGAGAACACAGAGTACCTGGAGATGTGCATACAGATTCCTCTCAAAAGAACTAAAACCCCACTAATCAACTCTTTGACAGGGGCTGAATATACATGTCAGCAACAGGGAAATACTGTGCCTGCCAAACAGATGATTGATGGATTTTTCCTTTTTTGAAAGGGTTTCAGGTGCACATCTCCAGCTGTTGGATCACAAACTGTGTACACAGGATCCAGTCATAAACATATTTCCCCATTCTGCTAGGGATATGAGCAGGAAAGCTTAAGAATATTTCTTGTAATCACCCACAGAAGTTGCAGCAGGATCCAGAAAGGGACTGATGTTAGGAGAGAACTCTGGCAAAAGATAGACTAGTGGATGACCCTAATTTTGACAGCAGGCCTCTGTTGCAAAGTGGAAGGGCAGTGCAGACCAGTAAAAGCAGGATGAAAGATGTATGCTATGGCAGAAATCAGAGATTAACTGGAAATCTAAGGCAAGGAGGTATAAGTCCATAAATGGTTTAAAAGAGAAAGTGACCTTGCAGCAGATCCAAGAACAGATGCAGGAGTGAGTGTGTGGGGAGAGAGCAGAGGAAAGGCCTTGTGAAGCTGCAGCAATATAAAGAATTCCTGCCAAAAGAATTTGGTACATGGATCAAGGCAACCTTCGTTTTGTCTTGCAAAGTGGTTGTGTGCCTCAGCCATACGCACAAATACAGTAAAAAATAAATAAACATATAGCACTTTTATTGAGGGTTAAGCCACTAGGAATTTTAAAACAAACATTTGTTGGCATAGGAATCTAAGAAAGAAAAGAATTAAAAGCCAAAATAACTGAACTTTCAGTCTAGACTCCAGATGTCTTTGGATGGGATAAAAACAAATTTTCATAATATTAAAAGTATGCCTCTTTTCAAGTGTGCTTCACCCACTTCGCATTCATGATCATACAAACTCCCCTGAGGTAAACATAGTAGCTTATTTAAACTGGGCAAAAAAGTTCAACAGAAAAGATGGAAGCAACAATAATACTATATTGAATTGTCAATTCTCAGTGGGTTGCTAACTGCTTCATGGACCTCTTTGCAGCATTTGTTTCAACAAATCACATTGGCATATATCCTATCGTAGGCTGGAAGAACGTTTGAAGCCTTCCTCCATAAACATATGGAGCAGAGGTCCATCTGTGGCTATTAGCCACAAGGTATAAAGGGAACACTATGTCTGGGGCAGTAATGGTCTGTATGCTTAGTGTTTGGGGGGCAACAGTGGAAGGGCTTCTGGAGTTCTAGCCCTGCTGGTGGACCTCCTGATGGCACCTGGGCTTTGGCCACTGTGTGACACAGACTGTTGAACTAGTTGGGCCATTGGCCTGATCCAACATAGCTTCTCTTATGTTCTCCAGCCTAAAGGAGCCTTTCTCCAAGTTAAATAAGGAAACTTCTTCCAAATTAAGGGCTCTCCTGTTGATGGAAGAGCCACTTAAGTTGCAGAAAGGCTCCTTAGCCTGGAAGAAGGCTTCAAACATTGTTCACTGAAAAGGAAAGATACATGCTTGTGTCTGTTAGCCCAGTTAACTTTCTACTACAATCAATACAAATAAGATTGAATAGCTGTATGCAGTTCTGTACGATATGACTCACCCAAATCACAGGACTTGCATTCAGGCTTAAGGAAAATTGCCACATCACAGGACTCCAGAGAAGGAAAGATTATTTAAGTCATAAGATTAACAAGAGGCCATATTTTAAGGAGATGCAAAACAAGAACTGATAAGGATTTTCTTGCCTTTTTATGAGCACTTCATGAATTTGCCTAAAAATCATAAGCCTTTATTCGCATTTTAGCACTTTTGTAGCCTAACAATATCTTATTAGGTAAAGAATGAGAAAAAAGATTAGATGACCAAACTCAGAAGGTAAGGTAAAAGGATAAACATTTACAGCATACAGATAAAACGGCATGTTGAACTGCCATGATTTGTTAAAAGGTCTCACAACAAATTATTACAGATCAAGAAGACAATTAATTCCTAATCAGGACTCATTAGTACCAATCCCCACCTTAGACTGTGCAAATTCTTTACTTCCATGTACAATCTGTCACCATCTAATAAAATGTATGCCTTTTTTTATTTTGGTACTGTATACTTAAAATCCTGCAAATGTAACACATAGAATAGTACAGGAGGAAATATCTAAACACATTTATTAGTTAATTTTAGAACGAGTGCGTTCAAAAACATGTTTGTGGGTCGGTTTCTTAAAATATTGCACTAGACACAACATATAAATGGCCTTCTGCATAGCTCAGTGGCATCTTCCGCCCCCTAAATATGCAACTCTGAAGAAAAACAACCGTTTCTTATATAAAGAGTACAATATTCTTAAAGAAAGTTGAAAGGACTGTACTCAGAGCCTTCCTTGACCCACCCACCCGCACACACACAGAGTAAGCTATGCATGTCATATCCCTCCCCCTGCCAGAGGCTACTGTATGCAGGCTTGCAGATTTCAGAATTCCTGTTAGATTGAGAAATGAAGAATGGCAGCTACAAAAATTACAGTTCCTCACAATGAAGATCTGTACTCAAATTTCTATTCTCCTTGGAGCAAAGCCAGGATCTTTTCTGTAATTAGAGTTTTGCACCCAGCTTCGGTCCTCTGCAATTTGTAAAACATACTCACATTATCTTTGCACTATCAAAGAGTAGCATTTGACCTGGAGACTGCATTGTGCCTTGGAAAGCAGTCAGAGCAAGATCATAAAGGTAGGCAGCTCAGCAGGAATGACAACTTCTGAGAAGCACCAAATTTGAAACTTACATTCTGATTCTTTGAACACTGCAAGTTGAGGCTTTTTGGAGGCAAAAATCACTACTCTAATCCTATATTGAATCCCACTCCAATTTCACTTGGAGAAGAGAGCAGTGATTCATGAAACCTCATACCCTGCCACAAATTTTGTTAAGTCTTTAAGGTGTTATTTTCTACTGCTACAGACAGGCTAACACATCTTAATCTTTCTCTACCCTAAGAAGTCTGAAAGCAGCTTACAATCTTGTTCCCTTCCTCTCCCCACAACAGTCACCTTGTGAAGTGGGTGGGGCTGAGAGAGTTCTGAGAGAACTGTGACTGGCCCAAGGTCACCCAACAGGCTTCATGTGATGGAGTGGGGAATCAGATCTGGCGCTCTTAATCACTATACCACAATGGCTGTCTGCACTGTACCATATGAACAGACTAAAAGCAACTTGATGAACAGGTTCAAGCTGTTGACCACAGGCCATTGTGGCAATCATATGGCCACAAATGATGCTCAGAGGTACACTTGAGGGATTCTCCAATACATCATATTGTTTCAGTCACAATTTTAAACCCTGATGTGCTAATCTGGGATTTTCATCTTGAAACCATTTTCGTAGTTTAATTTTCAGTACCATTAGGTGTTTAATTAAATGCTTTGGAACGTATGGAAAGTATGGACTAGGCTAGAGCATTGGATTGCATTGTTGGCTCGTTTAGTTTCTTATTCTTTTTAACCAGATGGCCTCGAGAGGAGTAGAGGGTTAGGGTATTCTAGTGTATGTATTATAGCTATATAATCATCTGCAATTTCACTTTCTGATTTTATTTTACTGTCCTTATGCCATACGCCTCTTTCTTCATGCACTGTGTTTTGCTCATGTTTCTTTTCTTTGCTTATAATTTATCTTATGCCTAGTGAATCATTACATGGAAATTAATGAGTGTGTATTCTTTATTGGTTAGCGTTTTCCCATTGGGCAAATTAGGATCCATATTTCCAGTGTGAATCACTCAGACTCAAAGGGGTGCATCTTTGGATAAATGTTGATGGCCACTGCTTGTCCCTCCATTTCTCACAACAATACCTCTGAAGGGCTATGTTTACACAAATGACTGCCACTGCATGTACTAGAGTGCCACTGCATGTATTTCCCTCTTTCTGGCACAATAAACTCAGACACCCAGAAACCACACAGAGGAAAAACAGAGCATTTTCCATCTGAACTGACAACTTCTGCTGCATCCTCGAATATCCAAGCTACATGCATCATGTAGAATAACCCTAGTTTTTCTTAATGATGACAATCAAATACTTTATAAAAGCAATGAAACAACATTATTCTTCAATTTACTAAGCCTCATGATTTCAGGAAGATTTTATACTATCTAGGTAAGAATATTTATCAGTTCTTCTGTGATGTTTCTGAATTCATCCAAAAAAAAGAAGAACAAGTTACAACCAAAATTTCCAGCAGTCTAAAAGATTTTTGGTGCGAAGCAAGTGACGATTACCCAGAACAGCCAATAATTTCACAGGCTTCTGTATTAAAGGCCATTATATATGAATGCAATTTTACTGTCATATTTTTACTGTACTACAGCTAAAGGGAAATAACAAGCTACATATTTTTACAGAGTATTTAGAGTGCCGTGTTATATACAAGCCACAATAGCTATGGCATGCACCTTGTATTTTATTTAAGAAGTAAATATAGCCCAATTCTGAAAAAGGACACTGCTTGATAATACATTTTTTGCCCACCTGCAAGCTTCAAAAGTACTGCATCTATACATGTACATCTATTGATGCATGTGTATATTGAAGCAGATATTGCTCAAGGCACTACACTCAGATTGTTAGGTAATACAATAAAAGCACTATGGAAACAGTAAAATCAGTCAAATATGGCTATGATAAAGAACTATATTAGCACCATGTTCATTGAATTTTATTCTTTTAAGGAGCAATCCTAAGGGCAGGCTATGAACTTCTTCAAATAAAAGCTAGCATTAAGCAAAGGTGTTCTGGGGAATCTGGGACTATGCTGGTGTTGCAGCAGTGTGATACTGCACTAGTGCTTCTCTGATATCAGCACAGAAATGGATAGTGCTGGGGGGGGTGGCATGTTCAGGGCAGGGCAGGAGTTATGGTATTAAGCCTCTCTAGCCCATGCCAGCGTAAAGTTACATCAACCTAACTGGTGCCAACATAAAGTTACAAATCCCCGGATTAAGTATAAACATGCCCAATGAACACAGTCTGAGATGGAAAAACAATTGCCCCTCACTGCTTCCCACCATGTCTATACTATCGCAGCACAGTACAAGATACAAAACTAATCATATCTCTCCTAACCTTCAACAAGGAAGCCCATATTTTAGATGATAAGGGCATGCCGCAACTCCCTTGTTCCCAGACTTCAAGTGGGCCATGCTTCTAACACACACAAAGAACTCGAGAGAAAGGGTATATAGCACAAATAGCGCAGGAGGAGAACAAACATAACCGTAGGTGATGATCAGGGCTAGTAGGTATTAATGCACGAAGAAAGTAAGTTCTCTAGAGGAAGGAATTCTTAAGAGGAGAAAAAACTAATGTGCACTGGATTGAATGGTTTGGATCCAGTGATGCACAAGTGGAAATATAAACGGAGGTAGTGCAGTTCTGCTTTTGCAAGATCTTGTGCAACATCTAGCACTTTTCTTCCTATATATATTATGGTACTCAGAAACTGATCAAGATGGACAGCCATGTTAGTCTGTTTGTAGCAGCAGAAAAGAGTAAGGGTCCACTACCGACTTAAAGCAGTGTTCCCTCTAAGCTGAGTTAGTATGAGCTAGCTCACAGTTTTTTAGACTCCAGCTCACACACTTTTGTCTCCGCTCAGGAAGGACGGCTCCAGAGCAAATTAATTTATGCAGTAGCCAAATCACTCACTCACAACTATAATGCCAGTAGCTCACAAAGTAGAATTTTTGCTCATAAGACTGCAGCTTAGAGGGAGAACTGCCTTAAAGACTAACAAAATTTGTGGTAAGGCATGAGCTTTTGTGAGTCACTGCTCATTTCGTCAGATACAACTAGCTGAAGAAGTGAGCAGTGACTCATAAAAGCTCATGCTCTACCACAAATTGTGTTAGTCTTTAGGTGCTACTGGACTCTTTCTCTTTTCTACAACACAGCAACTGATTGCACAAGATCTTGCACAAGATGGGATACAATAAGTTTGACTTTGCACAAGCAGCTACCACAATCTTTTCCTCATGTTTCTGGTTCTACAAAAGCTCTAGCGCAAGTGAAAATTTTGTGCTGGATCCAACCCTAAGTCTGTCTAAATGACAGTAAACTCAGAGTAAACCCCTCCCTACCAAGTCCAAGATTACTCTGATATGTAGTAAATGTTCCATTTTTTTCTGCCTCCAGTAATACTTAATACTAAAACAGATGTGCAGTGGCACATACAGCTGGAAAACCATCTGACAATTCTATTTACATTTTTTTTAAAAAAATCCAATTTCAGCTCAACATCATCAACCAGTGTTCATGTACACATACATGCTTCTATTCATTCATTTTGTTATTCATAAGATCCTGAAGGATGACTGAAACAATAGCCCTAATTTACTCTCTAGGTAGAAACACAATGTGTTACATTGCATTTGTTAATACACTTGCATCTGCGAGAATGCTAACCTTGAGAGAAAAAAGTTCATTATAGAACTCCAAAGATCAGCAGCTAAGCCTTCATTTTATTGGCTGCATTTTTTATTTTTCATCTTGCCCCTCCCTGACATTTTATAGTTAGCCCAATGACTTCAGCTTCCCTATGGCAATGTTATTTAATTTCTGGTAAAATTCAAACCTAGGCACACCTGTCATTTTCAAGTACAAACAAATTTAAAGCATTGCCTAATTTATACTTCCAGTTGACCTTTAAAATATGGTTGACTTTACCAGCACATACCCATATTAAGTGACCTCATGTTGATATACCGTGCCTTTTACATGATTTTTTTGGTTTATCATAGCCAACTGGCAAACAAGCACCTCTTAGAACTCGGTTTACAGTTTGGAAAATTACTTTCAAATATGATGAGCCTATTTTCTTCTATGTTTGAGACTTTATTAAAAAAATCTATGTAAGAATTGCAATAGATTTGGAAATAAAGGAACAAAAAACTTACTGTTTCTAATGTCGCTATTCGCTCCTGCAAAGAAAGAAGACATTATGAGAAAGCAAGGAGAGGTAGGTCTAATACATTTTATATACCCATAAAAACAAGCCTGTGTGTAATACTTTGTATAGACTACACTATAAAAAGATGGCCATTCCGAACTGCCATTTATACATAATAGCAAGCTTGATGACGTGGCTGTTCTTTCCCCACTGAAATATGAATACTCCGTCCTGTTTTAAGCAATGCATGTACACACACATTTTATACCACATGTATAGTGCACAATTCACTGATATTACATTCTGACCCAGTACCGATCTAACAACTATGGTTAGCACTAGTAGTTTGCTGCCTCAGCCCTTGTTGAGAGCCCAAATGTCCAGTGGAATGCTGGTTTAGCTTGCCAAACTGAGTCAGATTCCTGAAGGATACTGATAAGGAGGCTTGCCAGTCAGACCTGCTTATCATTTTGCAAGCTGTGAGGCCAAGGAGGAACTGCATGGTTTGCTCAGTGGCTGATAAACCAGGGGATCCTGACTAAATATTCCAACAATGGAACGCTCTATACTACTGACAGCAGTGTTTTCCAGCATCAAAGATTTAGCTGGGACCCAGCCTGTGGTTGACGAATTTACTTCAAACCAAGGCTTGACATTCTGGCTTATTTATTTATTTATTTATTTATTTATTTCATTTCTACCCCGCCCTCTCCGCGAGCGGGCTCAGGGCGGCTTACAGTGAGGCAACCAAGTGCCAAGACAAATATCTTAAAAACATATAAAATCGCTAAAACATTTCAACATCATAAATGCTCTACAGCTGTTCTATTATCTCGATCCGATGGCATCAGGTAGTAATTTAAACACAGCAATGTCACAGCGGGACCCAATAGATCTCACTCGGCTGTCCCCTCCCTCTACCACATAAGATGGTAACAGTTGGCAGCAGCGGGTGGGGGGGGATGGCGGCCAAAGGGGAAGGGGAGCGGCGGCTCCCACTTGAAAGCCTGGCGGAAGAGCTCCGTCTTGCAGGCCCTGCAGAACTGCGAGAGGTCCCGCAGGGCCCTGATCTCTTCTGGGAACTCGTTCCACCAGGTAGGAGCCGCCACTGAAAACGACCTTGCCCTAGTGACCACCAGCCTGGCCTCCTTAGGGCCAGGAACCGCCAGGCGATGTTGAAACTCAGACCGAAGTGCTCTTTGGGGCATATACGGGGAAAGGCGGTCCCTCAGGTATGCCGGACCCTGGCCATATAGGGCTTTAAAGGTAAGCACCAGCACTTTGAAGCGAATCCGGTATGCTATAGGCAGCCAGTGCAGCGCTTTCAGCACAGGCTGGATGTGCTCCCGCCTAGGGGTGCCCATCAACAGCCTGCCTGTCGCATTCTGCACTAGCTGCAGCCTCCGGATTTGCCCCAAAGGCAGCCCCATGTAGAGGGCGTTACAGTGGTCTAGCCTCAAGGTGACCATTGCATGAATCACCGTGGCCAGGTCGTTGCGGTCGAGGAATGGGACCAACTGCCGAATCAGCCGAAGATGGTAAAAAGCCGACTTGGCAGTGGCTGCCACCTGGGCCCCCATAGTTAACGCAGGGTCCAGGAGTACTCCCAAACTCCTAACCTCCGATGCTGGCACCAGCGGTGCCCCATCGAAGGCTGGAAGAGGGAGCCCCAGCCCCTGACTGGTCCGACCCAGGCACAGGACTTCCATCTTGGCAGGGTTTAGCTTCAATCGGCTCAGTCTGAGCCACCCATCCACAGCCTGCAAAGCCCGGCGGAGATCTTCCGGGTCAGAGTCCGACTGGCCACCCAACATTAGATAGAGCTGGGTGTCATCCGCATATTGGTGACAACCCAGCCCATGCCTCCGGCAATCTGAGCGAGGGGGCGCATATAGATGTTAAACAACACCGGGGAGAGCACTGCCCCCTGGGGCACCCCACATTCAAGGGGGTGCCTCCGGGACTGCTGCCCCCCTAGCACCACCCTCTGTCCCTGACCTTGGAGAAAAGAGGCAAGCCACTGAAGGGCGAGCCCCTGAATCCCCACGTCGGCGAGACGGTGGATCAGCAACTGGTGGTCGACTGTATCAAATGCAGCTGACAGATCTAACAGCAACAGTGCCGCCACACCACCTCGATCCAGATGCCTCCGGAGGTCGTCCGTTAGGGCGACCAGTGCTGCCTCCATCCTGTAGCCCGGGCGAAAGCCGGACTGGAATGGATCAAGGACGGAAGCGTCATCCAGAAAGCCCTGTAGCTGAGTCGTCACCGCTCTCTCGATCAGCTTGCCCAAATAGGCCCATCCTCGACCATGATTTAGAAATTTGGTTGTAACCCAAGTAAAGAATACAAAGTATGGTCATCCATTAAGCAATTATCATTATAAATGATTAAACAGGTATATCTATCCACTGAAATCTCTGCCTTGTGCACATAAATATCTGAACTGGTAGCCCTTTCACACAGTGCACATCAACAATACTCTTCATTAGTGTTAGCTCTGCTGCCATTCAGTTGAAGTCACTACCATCTTTCGATGAAAAGCAGCACTCCCAGTCTATTTTCCACTTATCATTCACTCCTTTTATACCTCCCAACAACCTTCCATTTCAGCTACACTGTGTGTGTTAAGTGCCATCAAGTTGCTTCTGACTTATAGCAACCCTATTTAAAGACCTACAAAACATTTTGTCATTAACAGCCTTGCTCAGCTGTACGACTTCAGTTTAGAATATCATGCCTTATCAGTCTCCACACAGTTGATGATAGTCTGAAGAAGGCATAAATGACAGAGGTTGTACGCCATGAGGTTCGGGGATACATACCTAATTGCTCCCCTCCCTTCATAATGTTTAATCTATGAAAGTAAGAGAGTCCTGATGAAGGGGAGGGAGGTTAGTTAGTACTGGAGGAAAAACAGTTTCTCCAGGTGTAATTAATTGCATCTTTTCAGGATTCTTTAAGTTGCGGAGGGAGCAGGGCTCTTAAAGATATAGTACCTTGGAAGGAAGGATAGTGTTAGGGCTGAGGGATGAAAAATACAAGGAATGAAAGGTATCCCCCCTGCCACACACACAAAAATACACACTGCACCGCTCAAGTTCAGGGCTAGGAGAGTAGTACAGGTAAAGTAACTGTAACCAAGCTCGAATCCCTTGAGGTTGGGTCTAAGTTAGCAGGAAGCTACTAATTTATCTCTAGAGCTTAGAAATTTCACACAAATAGCACTGGTGCGGAGAGAAGATTTCCCAAATGACCATTCCTCACAGGCCCCCAGCTTATAAGGCTTAGATGGTTAAAAATGGTAGTTTTTCACTATATTTTATGTACTATAATCTACACAAGGAGAAAGGCTAGCAAGGGGAAAATGTTAATGGTAGACAAAAATTAAAAAAACACAAAAAGACTTCCTGGACTGTTAAAGCTAAGGAGTTAATCTCTTTAGTTCTTATCATCTGACAAGTGTGATTACTTAACCTGAGAAAATGTACGAAAGTTCTCTGATAAAACCAGAACTGTTCATCAAAGATTTAAAAAGATAAATAAAACCTCTGCATCTAATATTACTATAACTTCACCCCTTCCTTCCACAGGATGCTGTGGCCTAATGCGTTGGAGTTGGCAATGCTTCAAATTGCTGAGTGAACAGGTGGCCAATTTACATGCTTCTCTGTGGTCATGGATGCCCTTTCTACTACGCAGGGAACCATAGGATGCCTCAAGAGGGTTGGCGTTCATTTATATCCCACTAAATATGCTGTAACAATTTAGCCATAGAGTCACATGCCTATTTTAGAAAGATATGAGGTTTTCAAGTTTAAGACAGAGGGGAGGCATTTCCTTTTTCCAATTATAAACTAATGCATATTTTAGCTGGGCTTCATTTATGGAGGTTAACCAAGCACCTCCTGTTGGGGAGTAAGGATTTGGAGCAACAAGAAGTCCAATTATGGAAGGAACTATTTGTAGCTCAAGGGAGCGATGTGGCTCAGTGATAGAGCATACAGAAAGGTCCCAGGTCTAATTTCAAGGATCTGCAGTTAAAGGAGCTCAGTTAGCAGGTGCCTGGAAAGAACTTTCTTAGCCCAAGTCCTTGGATAGTCAATGCCTATCAGAGTACGGAATGCTTGAGCAGATGGATCAGTTCCTTTGTACAAGGCAGATTCCATATTGCCAAAGATGCACAGAGCGTTACCTACAGTTGGCAAATCTCTAAAACACATATGAAGGATAAAAATAGTCCAAAGAGTGGGGGTCAACAAGGCCATGAAATATAAAAGGCAACAGGTCTGCAGATCTTAACAAAAAGAACAAAATCCAGAGGGAGTAGCCATGGTAGCTATTGCAACAAGAAGTCCTGTGCCAGCTAGCAGAATAAAATATCGGTTGTCAGACATCTGTTAGTTTTTATGGTTCCACAAAGCTCTGGTGTTATTCATACAGACTAATACAGCTACTTCTTTGGGATTTCTTTTTATCTTCTGTACATATACGACCTACTGCAGAGCTGCTGTTCTCTCCAATAGTTCATGGCCTTTTGGTTCATTGTTATTTGTATCTGTGTGCAGGCACATACTTGCACAAAGAAGCCAATAGTTCATGCTTATGACAAAGCAGGCTGTAGACCTTGAAAGCTTATGGCATAATAAATGTTAATTTTCAAGATGCCACAAGACTGTCTGTTGTGAAGACAGACTAAACAAGCTTCTGGGAACACATCTTCAAAGTGGAAAGCAAAAGCTCTGTACCAAAGCAAGCAGTTTGAGAACAATATTGTTAATATGGTGCAGAAACGTATTCTGCAAAACTATGAAGACACCCTACAAGTCTGATTTGCGAATGAGGGTCCAGAAAGGAAGTCCTATGTGTTCATAGAGCATATGCCACAAAGTTTAAATAAGAGCCAACAACCAATCCAAAGGACCAGAGCGGACAGGAACCAGAATTTAGATTGAGAACAAGATAAGGACACAAAATGATCATAGGTGGGCTCTGCAAATGTTTTCCTCCAAAGTTACAAACATGGCAAAGGTCTCATTGGAATGTACTCAGAGGGCAGGTTAAACGATCATGTTAAAAGGCGCTTTCCAAGATTCACCATGTTGAATTCTTTTATAGGAATTTATTCAGATGTAATTAATTTCATTCAAGCCATAAAATAGTGCATACACTCATCAAAGAACAAAGGAGACTAGGGCTGAGCCGCCTTCTCTATGTCCAAATAATGCAGAGACAATTCCAAGGTAAAGGTTAATTAATTCAAATTACTACCAGAGTAGCTGTAGGGACACAGCAAGGCAGTACACAGATTTTCTTCATATTAAGAAAGACTTTTTGTGGATATTATGGTACTTCCAAATAAATTACAATGATCTGTTGTGCTCTTGTGGGAACCAAATCAAAGTTTTCCCACAGTTATACACACATACTCATAGCTTCTGAAACAATACCTAGACAAAAAAAACCCTGGGTAGTTTGTTGAGTTATAACACCTATCAAGTATCTTTTGACTTTCCTACTAAATGAAACATCTCCCACAATGAGTTTAGTGGCAAAGTTTGCAGCGCTATATTCATTTTTGCCATACCTGATGCTACTGATCGATTAAAACATGATCATTCAGTCCAGATGGATTGTTATTTAATTTTGGCAGATGTATAGTCGCTGATTTTGTTAGTAACGGTAAGTGTAACCTTATGCTGTGATTTTCATTATATTTGGGAGCTGCCAATTAGGTTTGAGGAAGCTTGGTTGTGTCTGACTTTTGTGATGCAGTTCCTGTACATTGTAAGGGGCCCACTGGGTGAGCAATAAGCTTGAACTTGACGATATACATGTATACAGAGATGCGGGAGCTCCTTTGTACAAGCACAGCAGGACCTCTGGGCTGGACAACAAGCACTGGTTAGCTGCCTGGACAGGTTTCAAAAATACAAAGCTGTCATTGCCAATCTAAGCAAAGTTACACCCTTCTAAGCACACTGACTTCCATGAACTTAGAAGGGTGTAACTCTGTTTAGGATTGCACTATGAGACATATTCGGCTTCTGCTTGCTCTATCAGAGAGAGATCAGTGGTTTCATTTGATGATATCAGATAAGGAGACAAGGCTTCTACTTGCTCATGCCAAAGCTGAACTTAGAACAGGTGCCTTATAAGAATCAGGAGTTCATGTGTGGCATGTTTTCTTTTTTGAGAGATGTAGTACAGATGTCAAATCAACATTCTCCTTCATGGATTATAAAAGTGTTTCTCAGTGTTTTATTGGCAATATGTAGCTTGTTTGACACAAACTGGTAGAAAAACTCTGCCCATCCAGTTCCTGTAAACAAAGACTAGATAAGGCAGCTAGTTAGCTGGGCTAAGACAAGGAATTATCCACCTATCCAACGCGCCAAGAGGTGAGAAGCAATTTTGCTATGTGACCTCCTCAGAGGAAGACAGTTTCCTCTTAAGTCCAATTTTAAAATGAGACTAGCAAGCCAAGACATTTTCACGTGAGTCTTCACACATGCTCAGCGTGTCATTTAAACTGTGGGCAAAATAGCCATGTAAGCTAAGCGTGCCAGCCCAATATCCACCAGTGCAAACTACGCATGCATAGCTCCTCCACATAGGCTACAGCACACTGTGAACAAGACACTGAACATGTCCAAAGTCCCATAGGAAAGCTGGGCCTCACCAGCCTCATGTTTAAATCAGGCTCCCAGATACACCATTCAGGAAAAATCTCAGCTAGTCTTCCTTGAACTTTAACAAGCAACCAGATGAACAAAGAATGGCCAACTTTTCCATGACAAGATAGCCATTGTGTACCAGCTCAATCCTCACTCGTCGGAACAAAAGGAATGAGGATGCCATCCACGTGACAAAAATTCTTATATGAGAGTGATATCTGCACAGATATTTTAATGAACCTCACATGTAGAGGAAGACAGACTATTCATGTGCGAAGTAGCCTAGGCATTTGGGGCTTCCCTTACTGTACATGCAGGCAATGGCAGATAACATACATGTAGGATCCACATGAATTCTCACACTTCCACATAATGTGGGCCTGCACAAAGTGTAACCCATTAAAGATGAATTCAGGTGACCAGTGCAGGGCTTCGGTATTCAAAGCAGACAGCAGAAACAGGAAGCTTACTGAGCATCCGGGAGGCTACTGTGCATGGACTACATTCAGCCTGAAGGATTTACAAGTCATGCAGACATTGTTCTTACCAAACTGAAAAGACTTATTATGGACAAGCATTGAAAGTGTCTGATATCTGAAGGAAGCAAAGTGCTGCCCATATTTCTTGGACTGGAGGAAAGATGAAGACAGCAAGAAACTACTTTGTTCTTTAATACGGTATCTTTTCATGCGAGAATGCCAGTGAATTGAAGGCGTAGTTCTAGAATTTCCAATTACTGCATAATGAAAGCTAGTAAGAATGGATGTTTTTATCAACTGAAAAATAGAACCAATTAGCAGATTAGAAAGGCTAGAATGTCCGTTGCCACCAGTGTTGTTCTCTATTTCTGAATGTTTTTAATCTCGAATGGGCTTCTAAGTAAGTACATCCATTTCTTAAATTTGACACACAATGTAATCCAAGAAATGCAGATGGGAAGGAAATAGATTAATTTACATCAATAGTATGGTCAATCATTGGCAATCTCAATTATAATGCTATAGTTTTGCAAACAGACTGTCCTGAAAGTACTTCATATGCTACTTTCTCTTACCACACTCAGAATAAATTATTCAGTCTCACTGAGAAACAGGCCTATATCTTCAAATTTCAGGTGGAGGATGGCATGTCTCCACTCTCCACTTTGCCTTGAGTAGGACTCTGAAGAGGCAGCACAGAAATCAACAAACTCCCAGTATGTAGAAAACTAGCACACACACTTAAAGAACAAAACCACATTAGAACTTCCCAAGGGCTAATTCTTTAAGTGCAGAAGAGGCATTTTAAATACATACGATGCCATTAGCATTATTTTAGAAAAAGGTCTACCCCAGTTTTTCCTCTGCTAATTCAACCTCTGAAAGGACTGGTCCCCCCAGAAGGGACCTTACTGTGAAATGACAGAATCCCAACAGGACTGAAACACAAGGTTAATCTGGATATGTAGTTTTGGATATGTAGTTCAGTTCCTAGATCTTTTCACACACACACACACGTACACGCACACACACACCCTTCTGAGTGGAACTGTCCTTGAAACAGTATGGGGGGGGGCAAGAAAGTGGTTGCTTTTCTATTACCTGCTGGCTGAAGCAGACTGCTGCATCACATTACTTCACGAAATGGCTGCCATGCTGAGGTGAAGGAAAACCCCAGCCAACAGCTGCTGTAGATTGCAACTCCATCTGTCCCAACAAAAATTGCCAGCTATGCTGTGGGTAGTAGCCCAAAGGGCCTAGCTATTTTAGAGCTGTTTGTAACCTACCTGGAAGAAAGAGTTAACACTGTGTCATTTTTTTTCTATAAAAAAATACCCTAAAACCCTATTAATATAAGCCACCTAACAAAAATGTAAGAGACCTTACAAAGCAATATCTAAGGTCTGTATATATCTGACATAACATCATGGCATACAAGGATCTGGGAGTGTTTGAATTCTCATTCTCACTATGCCATGGAGGCTTGCTGGTGACCCTGGGCCAGTCATACTCACTTGGCTTAACCTACCTCAAAAGAGCTGTTGGGAGGACCAGAAGGAGGAAAGGAGAATAATGTAAGCTGCTTTGGTCTCCCAAAGGAACCGCTGCTGCCTTGTGGATTCTCAGTACTGTAGTCCTCTGCAGACATTGCACTCACACAGACTGGGAGCCCACCAACCATGCATGCTATCACCTAATGGGCAGTTAACATGCTTCTATTCCTTTCTTAGTTATGGCATTTCCTTCTGTGTGCCCTTACAGAGGAGAGGCTAGCATTGCAAGGACACTTGTACAATGCATCTGTGGGCACAGACCATGGAGGCAAAGCGTGGCAAAGAAGTTGGCACATGACAACACTGGTTGCTGGGTTGGCTGGAAATTTCTTAAAAACCCCAAACACTGCCTGCAAACTAGAGACAGTGCCTATGAGACAGTGTTAATGTGCTGGACTGAACAGCAGAGTTGGCCTGGCCTGCCTGGTTGTCATCAGAGAGTGACCAAACATCACCTGTACTTTATATCCAGTTTGGTGTCTTGGGAAAGTATCCTGTTTCCATCTGATCCTGCATTTTGTTTTTTAATAGCCAGATGACTATGAACAGGACTCCAGGGCAACATCTGCTATGCAGCATTTGGTATTCAGAGGTTTCCTGTGACTAGGTATAAAGGTTCCATTTAGCTGGTATGCTGAGGATTTCATGGGCAGAGATGGGGAGGAACAGGTAGAAGCAGCTCCAGGGGAAGAACAGAGCCAAGATGTTGTTAGAAGAGTTTAGCAGGGGGGTGGGGGAGAGAGAGAGATTGTATCACTGCCACTTTTGGGAAACGCTGGCCACTATTGGAGGCAAGGAAAAATAATCTCAAGCAATACACCTTTACATGAATTAACTGTGACACACTGTTCCCAGAACAGATGCCATGGAAAGCTTAGTTTCTGGAGCAGAGGGAACCAAAAATGTGGCTGCTTTAAAATAGCCAGTTGGTAACACCAAGCATTAAAATGCAAGAGCCCTCTTTCCACACAAAATGTAAGCAGAGGGAGGTTTGGGGGATCAAGGAGGGAGCTTCAGCTCCCTCTGCTGGTCTCTTTCTGCATTGATTCAGAAAATGTCAATAGCATTCCAAGGGAACCGTGTTACTTTCTCAAACAAAACACTTTAAAAATAATAATAATAATAATAATAAAACTGAGCACAAAAGAATAAATCCAGATTGTTTTGTTTTTCAAAACACACCAACAGCTTTATTATACAATATGTTCATATGCTGCGTGTCAATATAAACATTCTCAAGTAGACATAACACAATCATTCTTTCTTTTCCAAAGCTGGCATAAGACTGAACCTTCTGGAGCAAATGTTATCAGCACAAATGTCCCACCAATTTCTTTGTAGACTAGGACATTTGGTACATAATACTGTTGGGCATGGTATGCAGATTTTCTTTCTGGATAGGCAGGCTTAGATCTATTCACCCATTCACAGAAGGCCTGTGGAATCTTCACGATTCTTCTGTTCTCCTGCAGCCCCTTCCAACCCTCCCACAGAGGAATAGTTGAGTAGGTTGGAAGGCAGGAGCATGAAATCAAATCCTCAGTAGAGATGCACTTGCAGAAAAGGGAGAATTTCATCCCTTGGCCCTCCTTGCTCTAGCCTCTAACCCCTCACTGCTGTTCCTCCACATGTACCCTAGGACACTGGGAATTTACTGCAAGGGTCAGAAGGGGCTGCAGGAATGGACAGCCATGAGGAGAAAACTCTCAATCCCATGCGCAGCACAGCCTGATACAGGCCACTGTCTAAAGTACACTGGTAGCATGGTAGCCTTTCAAGAACCTAATAACTAGTAGCAGCTCTGCATGGCAAGCTGGATACATAAAGCAGATCATTGTAAGGATAAAGCAATCTCTGTGCAAACAATACTGACACTGATGTGGCTCAAGACCCTGCACTCATAATGGAAGCTGCCTCAGAGCACAACATTCATGCAGGCAGTTGTGTTAGCTGCAAAGTGCATATCAGACTTAAAAGTTTGCCCCATGTTATAATCCAGACTCACCTGCCCACCAGCATTATACTTTTGATTTTACAACCACTCTGGTCTGCAGACACACAACCCTGAACACTAAAGCTCCCCCGCATGCCTACTCACTTCATGGTAAGGTAAAGGTAAAGGTTCCCTTGCTCGAAAGCCAGTCGAATCCGACTCTAGGGTTGCGGTGCTCATCTCCGTTTCAAAGCCGAAGAGCCAGCGCTGTCCGAAGACGTTTCCGTGGTCATGTGGCCGGCATGACTAAACACCAAGGTGCACGGAACGCTGTTACCTTCCCACCGAAGTGGTACCTATTTATCTACTTGCAATTTCTTGCTTTCGAACTGCTAGGTTGGCAGGAGCTAGAACTAGAGACAGGAGCTCACCCTGTCATGCGGCACCCGGGTCTCGAACTGCTGAACTACTGACCTTCCAGAGCCTGCAGTTCAGCGTCTTAACCACTTGAGCCACCGCAGCTCCACACTTCATGGTAACAGCATACAAATCCTTCTGTCCCTTAGCCCCTATTTGCATACTTTCTTGGCCCCTTTCTATTTCAACTCCATCTTCCTACCCCATTTTACACGGCCTCTGCCCTCTCCATTTATTCTTTCCTGCATATTTATCCCACTTCCCCCTCTTTTTTTAATCCATCCTGTAAATTAGACACTCACTTTACCAGCCCTAAATCTAGCAGCGCACAGTTGTTTGTTTGGTGTCAAGTTCTTCTCTCAGCCAAAATAACAGTTAATTTTTCTTCCTGGTCTCTGCCCTTTTCGTCAGTTCCTTGTTGCTGAGGCTTTACACTTCCTGAGTTAGAATGGCTCTGAACATTCCATGACATTGTGGCAAGCAAACCATTGGCTGAGAAAGGTAAGGGGCTGAATTAGGTGGTTTCTACTCTGCCCGTTTGTACATAAAGTAAAAATATTAAACATGAACATTAATATTTAGTACTCTATAACTAGCTGCCTGTGGAGGGGCTTAAGCAGTTTTCTGAACAAATGATATGAGCATCTACCTTCCTATGTATCATTTACTTCTCTTTCTGCTGCTCTTCAAATTCTCGGGCAGAGGTCTTTTCCCAGCCTTGCTGCCTGACATTCTTGTTCTCCCTTCCTTTGTCTCTAGTAAACCTCTAATACATTCTTCTCCGGCCTCTGTGCCCTCTCTGAGAGCTGTAGAGGAGCCCTCCTAGGTCCATGTCTGACTGCTTTCAAACAGCTTCCAATAAGCTCTAAAATCACCCACCCCTCTCTCCCTCTCTTATGGGATACCTAGGGCTTACCACTCTGGAGACACATCCCATTCAGCATTAATTGATCCATGTCTCCCATCTGCTTTGTTACTGTCCTGTATTCTGCAGGAGGGCCAGTTGGCTTCCTTTGGAGCAGTGCCTTCAGGTCTAGGTAGTGAGGGTTGGGAGTATTGATGGGTGCTGGCAGCCAAGAACTGGAATTGGAGGCAAGGCACTAGAGGTAGTGTCCAAGATTGCACCTTGTGGGCTGGCTGATCCAGTAAGGCAGCTTTCCCAAGCCTCAGTCTAAATAGGCTGAGAAGTTATCAGGTTCAGCTGCCCTGCTGGAAAGTTTTGAGCTCCTGTGGCTGCACTGTACTTTGGCCAGGATCTTGCAAATAATTATTGTTCTTGCTGCCTAGTTTTGGGATGGGGCTGCATGCATGGGACTTCACCTCCTTTGGGCCACCCCATCCCAGGCCTTCTGCTGCTGCCATTCCTGCAGAGTGAGAGCGTCTCCTAGGGGTTATGGGCCTGGGTTCACATCCTACGTGAGGGAGACCCAGTGACTATTTTAGGGGCCGCTGGTGAGGCCTTCCTTGCAGGCTTATTATCAGCAGGTGCCTCAGCCATGTTAGGCTCTCCCTGGTCCTGTTCATCCTCCTCTGCTGATGGCTTGGACATCTTGGGCTCCTCCTCTGAGGACTCTAAGTCACAGTGGCCGAGCTGGTCAGAGGGGGTGATGACATCACCCTGCCACTACAGCTGCATTATTCACTTTAGCCACTGGGCTCTGGCTTTGTTGGGTACCAATAGTGGAAGCACTGGAGGAGGTCAAGTTCATGGACACTGGATGCTTTCTCCCAAGACCGTTCCCCTGGCCCATACCCTTCCAGTCTATCAGGTATTGGTACAGGACATCATTGGGCCAGGAAGATCCAGAATCAGCAAGACAACAGGAGATATACTCGTATTAACAGGGGTAGTTGCAGTATCTGCGTGGCTCTCCTCTTCACAAACTTCACAAACTCTTCATGAAACTTCACAAAGCACTGCTACTCAGAAAAGCCCTTTGGGGCTTGTGAGGTGCTGGCTTGTAAGGCTTGCAGACATGATTGTTCCTGGAGATCTTGTTGCTGAAGGACTCAAATGTTCTTGACTCCAATCTCTCTGAAATGGCAGTAAAATTCTCTGGCCGGAGTATTGTGTCCCATGTCTTGTCTGGGACCCGGCAGGTGCATTCAGGCTTCCAAGACAGCATGTTGGCACTCTGATTTTGCAAGCTGGGAATGCATGTTATCTTGAAGTTGAAATGGGAAAAGAACAATGAACATCAGATCTGGTGCTGGTTGAGTTTGTGTCCCTGAGTAAGCTGTTTGCCACTATGTTGTTTTGGCCTGCTATATGAACAGCTGCCAACTGGAATCTGTGTATTATTGCCCACTACCCTATAAGTGTGGCCTCTCTGCATAGTTTGAGGGGTCCTGTGCTTTCTTGTTTAAGTATAATTTTGTTGCAATATTGTCTGTTTCTATTAGGACATGTCTTCCTCTGATGATTTCTGTAAAAGAATCGAGAGCGAGTTTGAATGCTCTCAATTCCAATAAATTAATGTGAGACATAGACTCTCATTTGGTACATTTCCCTTTCACACTTAATCCTAAACATTGCACAACATTGATGAGTCACGCATCAGTGTAGATGCTGATGTGATGAGACTGGATCCCCATGAGGGTTTCCTTATGTCAGGCCTGGACCACCAGATCTTATTGATGAGTCTTGGAATGGACAATTTTCTCCAATATGGATCTGAGTTGCCTTTGAAGTTTCTTATAGACCAATTTTACAAAGGTATCATGTGTAAGTGAGCACAAGGGACCACCACAGTGGTAGAGGTCACATGCCCCAATGATTAAGTTCATGTTTCTAGACAGATTCTCTGGGGAGTCATCAATGAAAAACCAATAATCCAGGTTAGGTAATATTGTGCACCACTGTATTCTCAAATAAACTATAGCTTCTGCTACACATTTAGTAAACACTCTAGGTGTGGTTGATAGGCCAAAGGGGAGCACTGTGTACTCATAGGTGTTGCCTGAATACATAAACCTCAAGTATTTTCTGTTTGTCTTGTGAATTGAGATGTGGAAGTACGCATCCTTCAAGTCTAGGGTGGCAAACCACACATTGGGTGTAATGAGGGCTATTACTTCTTGTATGGACAACATCCTGAATTTTGGGATGTTAATGTGCTTATTTAAGGATCTTAAATCTAGGATGGGCCTCTTTCCCCTGCCCTTTTTATCAATGGCAAAGCATCTGGGAAAAAAACCCCTTTTGATTGACAATCTGTGTCAATTTCCATAATTGCTCCCTTGGCCTTCTGAATATAGCTTGAGGTCTTCCAACGGTAAAGGAGACGATAGATCAGTGGCTGTGTCATTGGGCAATGGCATCGAAGTGCTCTCTGAGCCAGCTTCCAAGATTTGACTAGAGACTGTCTTCAAAATCGGAGTCATGACGGGGTCACTCTCTGTCCAAATGATCTTGGTACCGACTGCCTTGCCCCAACTTTTCGGTATCAGTCGCAAGTTGCCATGGATATGGAACTTGTGGGGATGCTCACTGTGATGGCATCATGAACTGAAATGGGCCCCATGGATGTTGATGTAGCGGCCATTGATTGGGCGGCTGTAGCTCTGTTTGTCCCTTAGCTTGTTTCACAGGAGGATCCATTGGTGGAACATTGAACACCTCATCTTCAGAGGATTCTGAGAAGGGTACTTCTCTCAATTGTGAGGATTTATTTGGATGTGATATGACATTACTATCCTGTCCCAATGGCGAGCTACATCTCTGAGGAGATTTCAGTCTGAAGATTGTTGGTATCAAGGCTTAACTCTGAGGGAAGACAGATCTTCGGGATTGGTGCAGGGAGGATCTTTGATCTCAAATGGGGGAGCTCGGATGGGATGATGGCGATTGTTGGTTCTGAGCTGGTTCTGAAGAATCTGAGCAACGCACCATCAAAGGCAATCAGTTTAGACTCTTGTTTTGTTGGTGTCTGGTCCTCTCTTTTTTGTCTTTTTCTGTGGAGGTTTCGTTTGATGTTGGGACTCTAACATCGAGAGTGTCGGTGCCAAGGTCACTGAATAAGCTCTCATACCCGTATCCACTTGGGCTCAGTTCTCCCCACGGGAGTCCAGAGTGTTCAGGGCTTTTCCCCATAAAGTGGCTTTTAGCCTTGCAGGTCTCCCTTCACGTGTCTTCAGAGTGAGGCTCTTGCAAGCCAGACATGTGGTCTTATTGTGGTCTTCTCCCAGGCATAGGAAACAGGAGTAATGATCATCATTCTGGGCCATTTTCGCCCCAAACTCCTTGCATATTTTAAACAGTGCCATCCTTGTTGCTTATTTGTGGAGAAAAAAAGCTGCTTTATCAAAAGGTCTGAGGATCTACAAAGCACCAACAAGAAACACTTCCTCTCCTCATGGCGGCAAAAAGAGAACTGAAGGAGTGCTCGCCCTGCCTCTGTCATGTGACCCTTTGGACAGGAAAAGGGATCTCCAGAGACAGAGGGGAGGGGTAGCACTCCAAAGCCTAGAAGCTTCTTTTAAAAAGCTTGGAAGCTGTTCTCTGTGATTGGCCTGCAGTCATGCAGTCCCATGTGTGCCTGCACAGAAGCCATGAACATGAACCAAACATTTCATAACAGCAGCATAGCAAACCAGGACAAACCTACATTTTAATTTTTATTTGAACAACCACCTGCTTTTATTAACAGAGACATTCTGCTCTTATTATCTTGATGAATTGAACTAACTCTGAAGATTTGCTTTTGTTTTATGCAGTGAGCACAATCCAGGTCTATTACTAAACTTCCATATTTTCACAGGCACATAAATTATTCTCAGAGCATCCCATTTGCAGGTTTTTATTTTGCTATAAATTTGAGTTTAAAATTAAGTTGCACATTTTCTGGTAAAGCAAAGCTGTAAAATTTAATGATCACTGAAACTTAAGTTAAAACTGTGTTTTACTAGGTTCTCTGTTCTCCTGAGATACTACAGCATAGTAAATTGAGAACTGCTGGCCTAATTGGCTGAAGACCCTGCTTACCCTTTGGCAGCCTGGCGAGCCCTTAAAGATTACAGCACAAAGCTAATTTTGTCCTGTCTACAGTCAGTGAAAAGAGAGATTAAGAAGGCCCATTAGGGTATTCAGTCAACCTCCGAGACAACACAAGATTGTTCTCTTTTCACAGGACACTTTTCTCATAGCTTTTGTCCAGCTCTGGCTTAAAATGATAAGTAATGGACTCAAGAGGCTCCAGAGCTCTCTTTGGCACACAATTCAAATGCACTTTCTCTTAGTTCCATATATCCAATGGACACTTGTAAGGTGGGGGCTGAATATACTATTTGTCTCTCATGGCCTGAAAAGCGTATACTGAAAACTGGTGTAAGTATCAACTGGATCAGTATCATATAGGTAGGAACACAGCTACTGACTGGCCAGCAGTGCCCCATGTAGAGTGCTATAGTCATCAACCAGTGCCTACTCTAAATGCTGCTGGACAGTCACTAGGTATATTTATTATGTTTTAATCTCACCTTTCCTTCAGGGAGCTCAGGCAAGTATATGTGGTTCTCTTTTCATCCATTTTTATCCCAGTAAGCTTGTGGGTAGCTTAGGCTAAGAGAGAATGACTGGCCCAAGTTCACCCAGTGGATTTCATGGAGTGTAGTAGGGGTGTGCATTCGGCATAAACCAAGCAGAAAAAACACCCAGAAAATACCTTATTGGTATTTTTCAGATATTATTTAAGCTGAATATGGATTCAGAGAATCTGATTGGTTACCAGTATAGCTGAGCCTGAATAGTTGGTTTTTTTTGGCTATTATTTGGGTATATTAAGTTATAACAAAGAGGAGCCAGCCCTAGCCAAGGCAGCACAGAGCTCTCAGCTCCACTGCCCCAGCTGATCCTCTCTTGCAGCTCCGTGCCTCCTTTGCTGGGGCTGGCTGGCTCCTCTTGCAGCTCAGTTTAATCAGCATTTTTTTCTTGGGTCTATTGGAAAAATCCACAATTTCTGAAAAAGTGTGAATACCACACCAATATTGGGATCTAGGATTTTTCAGAAATACCCCCCCCAAAAAAGGGGGGGTCCAATAGACCTGAACTGAAAAATGCCTATTATTTATTTTTAATTTTTTGCATACCCTTAGAGTGTAGGGATTTTAACCTGGGTGTTCAGTTTAGGTCCAACATTTTAACCACAATACAGTAAATATGTGTTTCAATGCTATATTTGTCTATTTTTTAAAGACTTGCCTACATTTATGTATTTTTACAGATCCCCTGATGAAGCATAAGCAAAATACATAGGGAATTGCCAAGTCGCTTTTTTTCCACCCTGCAATGCTCACTAGTAAAGGTATGTTAGTCCATACCCTGTTTGTTGAGCATTGATGGCAGCTGCATACTATGTTCCATTCTACTTTTCTAGATGTGACCACACATACCCAGGCATGAAAAATCAGTAACTGATCAACCAGTGCAGAGGTGAAGAAGCAGAACTAGTTTTTATACTCTGCTTTTCTCTACTCTAAGGAGTCTCATAAGAACATAAGAGAACATAAGAGAAGCCAATGCTGGATAAGGCCAATGGCCCATCCAGTCCAACACTCTGTCACACAGTGGCCAAAAATACCAGGTGCCATCAGGTGGTCCAGCAGTGGGACCAAGACACTAGAAACCCTCCCACTGTTGCCCCCCAACAATGGCTTACAGTCACCCTCTCAAAGTGTCTTACAATCAAAGTGGCCTTCTCAAACTGGTTTAAAATTGCCTTCCCTTCCTCTCCCCACAACAGTTACTTTGTGAGGTAGGTGGAACTGAGAGAGTTCTGAGAGAACTGTGACCAGCCCAAGGTCACCCAGAAATCTTCATGTGGACAAAGAGTGGGGAATCAAACCCAGTTCTCTAGATTAGAGTCTGCTGCTCTTAACAACTATACCATGCTGGCTCTTAACCACTACACCACAAAGGCAGATGAACTATTCCACTTCTAGTGCCCTCTCCTAGTGTTTATGTTGCCCTCCTCAAATATCTGTTTTAGCCCCAAACAGTCTCTTTGGTGGGGAAGATGATGCTGTTATAGGTTTGCATCATGATCATGTGCTATGATTATGGGTGCTGAGTATTCACCAGGCTCTTTGGCTCACACTGGAATCTATTTGGCTACATCTGTGTCCATGTATAGAAATGCAATCATTTCCCTCACACAAACCCCATTCTGACAAGTGTTTAAATAAACAATTATAAAGATTACACCTGAAAAACAATTTCATGGGGGAAAGCCTTTTACGCTTATGATTCCAAGTCTGATTCTTTGATGTTAATGGATGCCAAACTGCCCAAATTCAGAGCAATTTATGCATGTGTGTTCTTGCAGAACTTCATGGGAGCTGCAATTTTATTCACCTCTCCCTGGGAAAAATGTTTATTTTTATATCTCTCTCTCACACCTTATCTCCTTAGCATCAAGGCACCTAGCAAAGCAGCAAGTTGCAGACACACAAACACAATACAACGATCAATCAGCAAGACAAAAAAGAACAGCACATAAGATAAAAACAGTACAGCCATCTGCCAGAACAATTTGCCCTTTGAAATAAGACCTTTTTTTTGCCTTCCTCAATGCAGAAAATGAAATCACCCTCTGCACCCATCCTGGTCATAAAAATGTAAGAAGTGCCCTGCTGGATCAGAACAGTGGTCCATCTAGTCTGTAGTCCTGCGACAGAAAAAGCCCATAATCTGACTACTGTTAAATGGACAGTCCTGAGAACTGCCACAAGGAGATGAATGAAGAGTGCAGCTGGAATACACTGGGAGATGTGGTTCAATAAAGCACTAGACTGTCAAGAGATTTAAATGTGATATCCAGCACTCGAAACTGGGCTGGAAGCAAACAGGTACCCTGAACAGCTGATGGAGCCCTGGAGTTATGTCTCAAACGGCTGACTCCAGAAAGAAGTCTTGCTGCCAAGTTTTGTACAAAATGAAGGTTCCTTGAAGTTTTCAAAGGCAATCCCATGCACAGGATGTTGAAGTTGCCCAATCTAGTACTGTGAATAGGTGTGGCCAGACTGGCAATCTAAGTAAAGGCCTAATTTATGAGGTAAAGTAAAGGTAAAGGTTCCCTTGCTCGAAAGCCAGTCGAATCCGACTCTAGGGTTGCGGTGCTCATCTCCGTTTCAAAGCTGAAGAGCCAGCGCTGTCCGAAGACGTTTCCGTGGTCATGTGGCCGGCATGACTAAACACCAAGGTGCACGGAACGCTGTTACCTTCCCACCAAAGTGGTACCTATTTATCTACTTGCAATTTCTTGCTTTCGAACTGCTAGGTTGGCAGGAGCTGGAACTAGAGACAGGAGCTCACCCCATCATGCGGCACCCGGGTCTCGAACTGCTGAACTACTGACCTTCCAGAGCCTGCAGTTCAGCGTCTTAACCACTTGAGCCACCGCAGTTTTCCAATTTATGAGGTAGATGTAACTAAAAGAAGGTGCTCCTAACAACACCTCTGATCCATTTATCCATTAACAAGATTAGGTAACAAGCCCATCCAGTCCAACACTCTGTCACACAGTGGCTAAAAATACCAGGTTCCATCAGGAAGTCCAGCAGTGGGGCCAGGACACTAGAAGCCCTCCCACTGTTGCCCCCCTTCAAGCACCAAGAATACAGAATTTGCCCTCTTTCCCTTCCTCCCCATCTCTTTCCCTCTTTTTCCCCCTCTTCCTTCCTTTCTTTTCTTTCCTTCTTTCCCAAAGTTCTTTGCCCTCTTTCCCTCCCTCCCTCCCTCTTTCCTTCCTTCCTTCCTTCCTTCCTTCCTTCCTTCCTTCCTTCCTTCCTTCCTCCCTCATCTCTCTCTCTGTCTCTCTCTGATTTTCTTTCTCTCTCTCTGACTTTCTTGCCATACTTCCGGTGATGTCAGGGGGTGTGGCATATGCTAATGAGTTATGCTAATGAGCTCCTGCAGCTCTTTTTCTACGAAAAGACCCCTGATTACATGTAAATGATTTCTTCACAGGTAGCACTATCGGTTGGATGAAATGCAGCAAACATTTAAAGGGGGGGGAATCCTACCCTCACCAGTACCTGAAGTTTTAAAGCCAAAATGAGAAAACTACCCAGGCCAGGAAATATCTCACCTGAACAGTAAAAATCTGCAATTAGTGTGAGGGTTTTTTTTTAAATATCTACATCAGACCCATGCTACCACTGCCTCCTTAGAAACCTGAAAACCACTCGTCTCCATACGTCAACAATTCATTTTCTACTATTACAAATGAAACCTCAAAATATACAAGGGTCCCTTTTTTAATTCATCTGTTCTAAAAGCAGGAACCTCTCCAGAAATTTAGTAACCTTAAATGCAGTATTCGCAGATCTGCTGACTTTCGGAGCCTACATAATATTTGCATAAAATAAACTACCTGACCTCTGCTTTGCTTCTGGCTTAAGGGGAAAAAAAGAGAAACTATGTCTAAAAGTTTCCATTGACCAAAATGTGGAAGAGAAAAGGATGACCAGCAGAACTAGATGTTATCAGACAATATAGACACCCTGTATGACTGAACCACAGGAGGTCCTGATGAATTCAGCCACATATTTGCCTTGGCAAAGTTCATAAAAAAAACCAAGCCAAGCCAAGCCAAACCAAACCAAACTAGGTCTTCTACCTAAGACCACATTGAAAACTGACATGGTCTAAAGAGGTTGAAAAACCATTTACAGAGCTTTAAAATCAGGAGAGGTCAGACCCCAAAATTATAGATTTCAAGGGCAATGACACCATTAGTAGTAAGCATGGCTATGAGAATGTAAACCCTGCCAGATCAAAACTGGCTTAGCAGACTGTAAGGATGGAATTACTATGTGACTGGACTTCAGCAAAAATTGTGATGACCCAAAATGAATTCTCACTGAGAAGTGTGGTGAATGGCATAAGATGGGAAATTGTTGGATATGACATCGAATGTACAGGGTATTCTTGAACAAGGTCATGACCACATGAGGTTGCCCTATGCTGAGCCACATCATTGCTCCATCAAGGTCAGTATAGTCTACTCAGAGTGGCAGTGGCTCTCCAGGGTCCCTTCAACTGGAGATGCCAGTGATTTAACCCAGGACCTTAAGCATGCTGAGCAGAAGCTATACCACTGAGTGACGGCCCCTCCCAAAGAACAAATTAGTGATGTTCTATAGTTGTGCAAAACTGTGTTGTTTTTAGAGACCTTCACTGATGGATTTTATAAAAGAAAGGGCAGTAAACTTATGGGTGATACAAAAATGAAGGACTGCCAGTGCTTTAGAAAAGAGATTAAATATTCACAATATATATGAACTGGAGAGCTGGGTTAATGGAAACAAGATGACAGTCATTAAAGACAAACAACTTCTACACTAGAGTTCAGAAATGTACACAAAGTGGGGGAAAAGGATCATGCCGGCCTGCTGAATCCTATTAAGTATTTGAACATTGTAATTTCAGTTTGGCTGAGAGTCAACCTGTACAAAGCCCAGTGCACTCAGGCCCAAAGCCATATGAACTATACATCACAAAATCAAGCAGTACAGATCATATGGTCTGGGCTCATGTGTGCAGGCAACATTGTAAATGTGCAACCATCAGGTGGGCAGGCCCATGGGCAGGCCCATGTGCACATTCTGAACAGAGTGCAAAGTGCGGCATGAATGAAAGAACTATTATGTTTGGTGGGTAGCCATGTAGGTCTGAAGCAACAGAACAGAGTTTGAGTGCAGTGGCACCTTCAAGACCAACGAAGTTTAATTTTGAGTATAAGCTTTTGTGTGCATGCACATGAAAGCTTATACCCAGAATTAAACTTCGTTGTTCTTGAAGGTGCCACTGCACTCAAACTTTGTTCTAGAACTATTATGTGTTCAAGTACAAGATCAGGGAAAACTGAAGCAATAGTACTTCTGATTTAGCTGTGAGAATGGATAAAAAACTGAAAATGTGTAAATGCACAGGGAAGCATACATTGTATTACATTCAGAAGTCACAAGCAACTGTGTTCATGATGAGAACAAGCCTTGGAAATCTGTGGATCCTCCCAATCCATTCCCTCCCCCACTCTTGCCCTTGTGCTTGGTTGAAAAATAGAAAACTGGTTCCAGACAAACTGTGATTCATCATGATGTCTGAAATGCAGCAAAGAAACATTCTCTTGTATACAAACCAGATTCCCAAACTACAACTTAATCCTAATTCGTAGGCAAGAGAATACACCACATTTGATTGTTTAACCTGACTTGGACATTACAACAACCCATGGTTTTCTGGGAACCAGGATGTCATCAGTTTCCCAGCTGTGTATAAACGGAGGAGGGAAGAGGAGGAAAGTGCATAAGCCTAAGAAATTTCAGACGCTTATTCTCATCTGAACACAGCCATTCCTTCCAAGACTGAGGAAGTAACTGTACTGGCTCCATCCCACATTCAGCTCTGGGCAGCACAGAGACAGGAGTATATTAAGAGTTTACAAGGGTCAGCTGTGTTAGAAGGAGTAATTGCAGTGATGACAAATGGTCTAGGAGATGAATCATGAGAGTGGGATTTGTTTAGCCTAAACAAAAACAAATTAAGGGGAGAATGGTTGACCAATTTCAGATTTTTAAAGTGATGTCAAAACAAATGAAATAGGAAGATTAAGTATGTACTTCAAAATTTTAATATTATAATAAAAATATTCATATAATATTTTCCTAAATGCTTAAAAGACTTTGTATACATAACTTTATTAATCCTTGCAACAGTAAAGTAAAACAGGGGCTTGTATCAACCATCCATGCATTAAAGGTACACAGAATACCTCATACCTGAAGCCCCTTTCAACCTCTGGAAAGGTGATTTCCCGTGTCACTGGATCAATGTGGGCCAAGGGACTAGGGTAAGGAGGAACTGTGATTCAGTGGTAGATCATCTGCTTGGCATGCAGAAGGGGCCAGGTTCAATGCCCAGCTTCTCCAGTTAAAAGGACCAGGCAACAGGTGATGTAAAAGACCTCAACCGGATACCCTGGAGAGCTGCTGCCAGTCTGAATAGACAATACTGACCTCAACAGACTGATGGCCTAATTTAGTATAAGGCAGCTTCATGTGTTATATGTATGAGATGAAAAAACAGGTTGCTTACCTGTAACTGATGATCTTCAAGTGGTCATCTGTGCACTCACAACCTTGGGACTCTAGGCACCTGCGCCAACCCCAAGTGGTGACTTCTAAGATCTGGAAAGGGATTTTCACACCCTCTCCGTGGTGCATGCCCAGAAACTCTACTGCGCATACTTAGGGCAGGATGCAGAGATCCCGCCAGTTCCTTCTGACCGCTGTCCAACCCAACTGATTACCTAGGCTGCCAGCAGAGGGGGAGGTCGGGGAGGAGGTGTGAATGCACAGATGACGACTCGAAGATCATCAGTTACAGGTAAGCAATCTGTTTACCTTCTTCATGGTCTCTGTACATCACACCCTTGGGAGAGTAGCAAGCTCTGACCTATCTGGTGGTGGGTGATGGTGGCTACTCAGTCACATATCGATTGGAGAACAGCTCATCCCACTGCAGTATGTTCCCTGGCTCGAACATCTAAGGTATAGTGCTTGATGAACGTGGTAGGCGTCACCTATGTTGCAGTTCTGCATATTTCCTGCAAGGGGGTCCCTCTGAGGAAGGCCATGGACGTGGCCAGTGCCCTCGTGGAATGTGCCATGACTGGGCCAGGAAGCAGATGTTTAGCCAGGAGGTAACACAGCTTGTCTCCAATATCCACTTCAACAGCCATTGGACTGAAATTCTGAGTCCTTTTTGATGTTCCACATCAGAAACGTAAAGGCGGGTATCCCTATGAAGTGCTTTCATTCTGTTCAAATAAAACAGGAAGGCTCTCCTGACATCCAGTAGACTGAGATGCCTCTCTGAATCGGACTTCAGGTCAGAAAAGAAGGTAGGTAAGGAGACTTCTGCTCGGAGATGAAAATCTGAGATGAATTTTGGGAGAAATTTGATGTCAGGGAGCAATGACACTCCTCCCTCAGCTCACCCACTCATTTGGCGGAGGTAATGGTGACCAGAAAGGTCGTTTTCCAGGATAATAGTTTTTTTTAATTAAATATATTTATTGGATTATTAGTTGAAGGTCGCACATGGCCATTGGTTCAAAGGGCCACCAAATTAAACCATGGAGAACAAGTGGTAAGTCCCACGCAGGTGTGGGTTCTCTCACTGGAGGGTGCAGATGTATCAGGCCCTTCAGAAAGTGTTTAGTGTCCGGGTGGGTGAACACAGAGGAGCCATCCATGTGGCAGGCTAAGAGGCTGCAAGGTAGACCCACAAAGATGAGTGACTCATGCCCCTATCTACCAGAGTTAGAAGGTAGTTGAAGATGAGGGGAAGGCTTGCTGCAGCCAGGGACACCCTATGGTCCCAGGCAAAGGACTCAAATTTTGCCCACTTGTAGGCATAGGACCTCCTCGTGGACTATTTTCTACTATTTAGCATGACATCCCTCACCCATTGGGAGAAAAGACCCAGGTGATCCTTCACGCCATCAACTTTAGTTGGGGAACATTGTGATGAATTACTTTCCCCCCGTGAGAGAGGAGGAGGTCTGGGGCAGGGGAAAAGTGGTGAATTTCCCCCTGGGATAGATGGAGGAGACCACAGAACCAGGGTTGACATGGCAACCATGGAGTGATAAGGATGCACTCTGGTCTCTCTCTCTCAAGATCTTGTTGGCAACCTTGATGATGAGCGGAATCAGGGGAAACATGAACAGAAAACTGTCTGACCAAGGGATGAGTAGGCCAACCCCTCTGCAGCAGAATTTTGGGCATTTCCTATTGGACCTTGTTGCAAAGACATCTGTGGTCAGGTATCTCCACCTGTCAAATACTGGGCGTAGATAAGTCCAGTTCATTTCCCATTTGTGTAGCTTGGCACCCCTCTGTTCAGGAGGGCCACTTGAGTGTTCTGCTCCCCTGGCAGGTGTGTGGCTATCAGGAAGATTCCTTGTTGTAGGCACCATGACCACAGATCGATTGCCAGGAGACAGAGTCTCTTGGATACTGTCCCCCCCCGAGGGTTTAGGTAACTTATGGCTGTCGTGTTGTCTGTGAGAACAGAGATGACCTTTCCCTGATAGGAATGAGAGGAGGGCAAATGAAATGGCTAGGAGCTCTAGAAAGTTTATATGATGGCAACGCTGAAGATCTGTCCAGATCGAACCCACTGACAAGCCCCTGATGTGAGCTCCCCTTCCCCACAGGGTGTTGTCCATGGTGCAAGTTCCTGTTGGGGGTGGGGTGTTGGAACGGGGCTCCTTCCATTAGATTGGGTTCGTGTTCCCACCAAGAGAGGGACAGAAGTACATGCGGAGGTATCAGGAACCTCCTGGATTGGGGCTGTATGCCTGGTTTGAAGCACTTGAGGAACCAGAGTTGCAGAAGCCTTATTCTGAGTCATGCAAATGTAGGACTATGGTTGTGCCTGCCATGAGGCCCAGTAAGCGTTGAATGGAAAGGGTGGTTGCGATGCCCTTCAACTTGATTTGGTCAATCAAGGATGTTATGGCCATTGCTCTCTGAATAGGGAGGAACGCCCTGCATAACGTAGAGTCTACGATGGCTCCTATAAACTATACGCATCGGAATGGGGAGATTGGACTTTTTGAGGTTCACTTTCAGGCCCAGTTCCTGAAGTAAAGAGAGTGTGGTAGCTATGTTCTGCAGGAGTTGGTTTTCTGAGTTGGCTAGCCATCACTACTACCATCATTTTTGTGAATACCCTTGGGGCCATGGAGATTCCAAAGGGATGGGTGGTATACTGGTAGTGGTCTTGTCCAATCATGAAGTGTAGGCATTGTCTGTGCTCTGCCCTGATGTTGATATGAAAGTATGCATCTTGGAGATCGATTGTGGCCATCCAGACCCCTTCCTGAAGTAGTGGAAGTATCTGAGAGTTGTCATTCAAAACTTGTGGTAGATGATGAACGGTTGAGGGCACACAGGTCCATAATTGGCTGGAGTCCACCATCTTTCTTGAGTACCATGAAGTACCAGGAGTAGAATCTACAGCCCATGAGTCTGGGGGTACTGGTTCTATGGCCCTCTTGAGAAGGAGGGATCATACTTCTTCGAGTAGGGTTGTCAGAGGAGAAGTGGTGACAACTACCATGGAGGGAGGAAGATGAATGAATTTTATTGCATACCGCCGAGAGATGATAGACAGTACCCAGTTGTCTGTTGTTATAAGTCTCCAGGCTGCAAGATGTTGGTGGAGGAGAATGTTGGTGGGATGGATGGTAGGAGGTGGGGTGGAGGCATTGAAAACAGCCAAGTCAAAGGCTCTGCTTGGAGGTCTTCAGAGTCTTGGACCTGGTGGACTGTTGCAGCACTTGGAATTTGGATTTGGAGTTGTAGGGTGTCCTACTTCCCATCTGTTGATGTTGCGCCCTCCAGGACTGGCGATAGTCTATTGGACTGGCGACAGGTCCATGATCTGGACCAGGGTCTTGACTTATATGATTGAGTGGGGATGGTGACACTCAAGTTTCGTGAAGTTTTCATACTCTTGTCCATGTCATATAATACTGTGTCAGTTGTGGCATGGAAGAGGCCATCACCATTGAAAAACAGGTCTTCTATACAAGCTCTTGTTTCGGGGTTCAAGGCTGTGGATCTGAGCCATGAGTGCCATTGGAGTGTCACAGCAGAGGTGAGGGTTTTGGTGAAGGTGTCCAGTACATGCTTGGTGGAGTTAAGCTGCTGCTTGGAGACCATCATGCCTTCTTTTTGGATTTTCCTAGCCACTGTCTTCTTGTCTGCAGGAAGATTGGAAATGGTCTCAGAAATTTGGTGCCCATAAGTAGTATTGATAATGACTCACGCATGCCAGGTAGTTGGCATTCTTGATTCTTGATGATGCCATGGAATAAAAGCATCTACCAAAAGAATCCAATTTCTTCACCTCCTTATCTGAAAGTGCAGAGTGGGTGTGTTTGCTTTTAGAGGAGGAGTTTACCACCAAGGAGTTGGCCTTGGGATATGAGAACAACAATTCTGTTCCTGTCTCTTGAACCTTATACATGTGGTCTAGCCATCTTGAGGATATGGGGGTAGATGCGGGTTTGTCCCATGGTTGTTTTGCAGCTTGTAGCATGACCGTGGTCATGGGAAGGGCTACAGGTGTAGATGTGTCCAGCTGCATGATGTCAAAGACCATATCGGTCACATCTGGATGTGGCTGAACAATGCACAGACCTGTGTAGGGTTCGCGGCTCAGTGCTGTCAGTTAGGGCCCATGTCCAATGCATGGACCTTCTCTTCTTTGCCTATGTCCAACGCATGGACCTTCTCCTTTTTGCATTTCTTTGCAGGAGAGTCCAAGAAGGACTTTATGGTCAAGCCCAACCTTTTCAATGTTGACGCCCCGGTGTCGGGCGTTGTGGAAGTCGATGGTTTCGATGGGGTAGAGTTTCGAGCCAGGCCCAGGAGCTGGTTGGTTGATCCCTCAACCATCACAGTCTTGGTGGCCATTTTAGGTGAGGCCAAGGCCGATTCCAGGAGTGCGGCTTGCAATCGATCAACTCTGTTTTTCCTGGTCTACTTGGAAAACTTAGTGCAGTGAGGGACAAGTGTCCATCCAGTGGGCTTCACCTAGGCACAGCAAGGACAGCGAGTGGCCGTTGGTTGGAGCTAGTTTGCTCCCACAGCAGAAACACTGTTTGAAGAACCCCTACATAGACTGATGGGTGTAGAATAGGAGAGATGGAATAAGCTTTTTTTTTTTTTTGTAGAGAGAAGAAACCGAACTAGATAGAAGGGAGAAGTTCACTGACTGGAGCAAGGAGAAACACATCCTGTTCACGCGGCAGTCAGAAGAGAACTGGCGGGATCTCTGTGCCCGATCCTAAACATGCGCGGTGGTGTTCCTGGGCATGCACAGGGGAGAAGGCATAAAAATCACTTTCTGGAGCTTAGAAGTCACCACTCAGGGTTGGCACAGGTGCCTAGAGTCCCAAGGATGTGATGCACAGAGACCAAGAAGAAGATCTGTCTTCTCCCCTCAGTGGTGCAGGACTTGCAGAAAAAGGAGGGGGAGCAATTTAATCCTATTGTCCCCCATCCCTCTAGCACCTTGTGATGGATTACACAGAAAAGCAGGTTTTAAAAATGCTGCTTGTGTCAGAGAATCAGGGAGTTCATGAGTTAATCTCCCCTGGAGATAAGAGCTTATGTGATTGGCTGCTCTACTCACTCACTGATTAGCCAGCCTCAGCTTAGAAAGAAAATAAAACAGCTGATCTGGAGGGAAAAGATTCATTTGCTAATTGGTCTTTGTCTGAAATCTAACATCTGGATCAGTAGCCAGTGGGTTTAGTTTCTAAGGGAAGGGACTTTGGAAGTCAATGATTTCTGTCAGGGAATTGTCAGAAAAGTACTTCTATAGAGAGAAGAAGAGGAACTCCATTATCTTATATATTAAAACTACTCTGAGGAAGAATTCAGATCCACAGTCAAGAAAGCTACAACATTGCTTTATGTGGACATATAGTACTGGAAGAGGAATTTGGCAGGTTTGAGGAGTTACAGAGAATTCTCAGACAAGCCAAATAGGAAAAGGGAGTTACTGCTTCTTAGGGACAAGAAGAATAACTCTAGCCAGTAGGAAGGCGTTGAGAAGAGAACCTTGGTCTGCGATAGAGGGGAAGAGCTTAGATACCTCAAGAATTACTGGAAAGCTATAATATCTAAAGGGAAAATCTAGAGCTCTGGAGGGAGAAACCTAGAAGCACTAAGACAAAGTCATTATCTAAGAAACTGTATTTAAGATTCTGTGTAACAGCTGAAATATATAAGCAAAAACCTCTTACTGAAAAGAACTTGAAACTCAGAAATTGTTACAACACCACCTTCTTGTATGTTCAAAAGCATCAGTTCTGTATATATTAGAAAGTTAACTCTCAGTATCTCTAAACCTTGATTACACACACACACACACACACACACACACACACACACACACACACACACACTACCTGTTTAATAAAATCTTTATTGTTTTTGAAAGTTAATTTTGCCCCGTGTGCCATTTCACAAGGGTATCATAAAACAAGACAACTCCTGTATTCCCTCTAGTTCCTGTGCTGGGTCATAAGCCTAAACAAATATCTGTGACAGGGTGGGACAGTTAAAGCTTACAAAATAAAGAAGAAATATACATTACTGAACAGCAGCTCCATCACTGAGGGGAACTAAAAATATTTTTGGTGGGAAAATCTGCCTGGGAGTGGGGAAGCATCAGGGATCTGTCATACACCTCCACCGGTATGGCTAGTCCTCCATGAAGGTTCAGTTACTCCAGGAATGATCTTACCAGGGATCAGGAGTTGTAGGAATTGAGAGGAATATGGGAAAACTGTGCACCTTCCACACATGGCTGGTTGTATACAGGCCAGTATTAGGACTGTAGTTCTTTGGTAATTAAATTGATTAGCTGTTTAAAACCGAGTCCTTGAACTCTTGAAAATAAAAGATCTTGGGTGCTCTACTGGGTTGCCTCATCCAGTTGAGGTACAGAGACATGTTACTGATTTGGAAGGAGTGGCCATGGCTCCTCCTCTGAGTCTTCCCTTGGCAAAAGGAAAACATGGTCAAAGGAGGACATATCAAACCCCTTTCTGCAGAGCTCCCTGAAGTGTGTTTGCCCCAGGGATCCTGCTTTTCTTGCCATGGTCTGTCATCCAGTGCAGGGGCTATATTGTCTTTGTTCCCTCTTTCCAAGTGTTCTGCACTAGATGGTGATGGGCCAACATGGGTTGGGGGTACGTGCAATCATCAGCATCAAGGGTTGGCTGCTACTATCCCTGGCTATCTCAGGGGCATTATCAGCATCCCAGCCTATGATGGGTGGGTTACAGTGAGGTTACTATGGACTTCAGTGCAATTGCTATGCTCTTCATATCTTGGGACTGGGTCTTTTTTGGTGCATATTTCCTGTCTGCTGGGCAAGAATAACTACCAACTAGCAGTGTGGTGTTGCCTGTAGTTTAGAACTGGGCTATAAAAGTCATGTTTTCCTTTGTTAGGATGTTTTGTCCAGGTGACAGCCTTAATTAGAGTACGGATGGAGGACTTAGGTTGAGAACTGATAGCTGACAGAAGACTCGCTCAGTCCAGATGAACTATGTTCATCATGAAACTGTGAGCTGAAGCATACCTCTCTCCCTCCCAGCCTCATAAGATGTTCTCCTTTTTCTCTGCACCACCACAGGCCTCTCTGAACCAGTCTATTGGTTTTTCCTACCATATATAGCCCAGAAAAATCTGATGGGCAGTCTATACTATTTATGTCCTCCCACAGCAATTTCTTTTCTTCTTGCAGAAATGTGTTGTCTATTCATTTATTAGTACCTTCCACCTACCAATATATATCAACATGAAGTAAGCAATATAAAAATAGTCTCTTCCAAAATAACCACACTAAATATAGCCTTGGTTGTGTGGGGAAGGACCTCTTTTTGCTGATGGGACAGATATGCCGTCCATGGGTCAGGGGAAGAAATGGTGTGAGTTTCAGTTGTGGCCATGGAATCTGAAGATCAGACAGACAGCAACTACAAAAAACTTACAGGAAATGCTGCAAGATGGTTCTGTTGCCTGTATTACCTAATTATTGGCTGGCAAACAGCAACCACCACTCACCCAAATTTAACTGCTGAACTATCATTGTGAAACCACAGTTTGGTTCATGAAACAGAACACAGACAATTCTGGCTGGCGAGTCATGATGTTCAACATACATATAATCTTCAAAGGTTAAAAGGTAGGATCAAGGAAGTTTTTTATTGAGCCCAGTGCTGTCTGCTCTGATGGACAACATCTCTTCAGGATCCCCATGCCTTCTCATCTCTGTTCTCTCTGATGCTTCTAACTGAAGTTACCAGGGATTGCACCTGGGGTCTAATAATTTATACCCCACCTTTCTTCCACTTTGGAACTCAGAGGCCTGAACAGTATTGGCAGGCAGCCTCCTAGTCAGGCATCAAGAATCCCAGAACTGCTTTGCTTCAATGAAGGGGCACTATAAGAACACTTACCTCCAGAAGCCGGTTGCTGCCACAGAGGACCAAGAGCTCCAGTCAAGGCTGAGGGAAAACTAAACACTCAGCCCAGCACTCCTCTATGACCACTGCCCTGAAAGAACTTTTGTCTGGGGAAAACAACTGAGACTAAGTAGGGTCAGCCCTGGGTAGTACCTGAATGGGAGACCACCAAGGAAGTCCAGGACTGTTATGCAAAGACAGGCAATGGCAAAGCGCCTCTTGCCTCGAAAACCCTATGAAATCATCATAGCTGTGACCTGATGGCACTTGCCACCACACCAGAGTTGTTTATTTTTATTTTTTTATTATAAGCCACCTTGGGTCTAACAACCCTCTTCCTTATTATCAGGCTATTGCAATCTAATGAATGAATTAAAATACCTGCAGGGCACTTATTTCTTCCTCCTTCCTGAGTGTCTTCTGTAGTAGATCTATATTTTTAAAAAAGAAAGGAAAAAAACACAAAAATTTCAGGACAAAGAAGCATCTAGATAAAGAAAGACTATGAGAAAGATTTAAATTGGCTTTTAAATTAGAGGTCATGAAAACATGCCTTATGAATATGAATGTTGTCAGTGACGTAAACGCTGCCAGACCAGAATTGGCTCCAAACAAAAGCAAATAGAAAATCAGATTCAGGATCATACAAAAAGGCAGTTTCAACTCGGAAATGGGCTAGAATTCAGTAAGGAGCTAGGATAAATCAAGTTTGGTCTAATGCTTCCCCGCCCCCCCGAACTTCTACCGTCGTGAATGACTGCATCTAAACAATAAGCCAGATGTGCATCCGTTTAAATGCAGTTATACACCACTGTAGCAATGGATTCCAAGCAAGCTGCTCAGTGGCAAAGGGCACCTCCCTCCTTCCTGCCACACAGCCATGGTATCCCAGCTGCCTGTTGCATTCTTTTAAGTCAGGGCAAGCTAGTGTTGTTTTTTGGCTGAGATACCTTTCTCCCAATGGTGCCGTGTTACCTCAACACCTTGTGCTGTTATCCCCAGTAAGTGTAGCAAGAATGCAGTTCTGTGTCATTTGGTTACACTCTTCCTCCCACCTTTACATCATCTGGGAAAAGAGATAGCCTATGTCCCCTTAAGAGTAAAAAACAATGAACTGTCCACTGCCAGCTGCTTCTTTCCTAGATGTTAAAAGATTGGGGCTGTCCCGGCTACTGGTTATATGATGGAAGTAGTGACAAGTGGCCACTGGAGAGATATTGGACAGTAGGAGGAGGGAGGAAGAAAGGACAAGTAAGTGGAAGAAGAGGGAGGGCAACAGGAGACATTGCTAAAATATTTGCACAGCTGATGTAAACATCTCATTCTGGGGAGGGGGGAAAAATCAAATGAGGTATAATTTTCTTTAAAATAACCAGAATTTAAGGTAGAAGCCTAAATATAGCTTGCTGAAACTCTCCCCCTAACTAAGAAAGAGAGGAAAAGATAACTTGTCATGTATTTAGATTACTTTGGTCCACTAATCTCAGAGGCCACATACAAGCACACAGTTTAATCACAGAAAAATATTAACATTTAAATTACAAAAAGCTACTTAAACATTAAAATCCATGCCAGGCACCTATTGAGAAGAGAAAATGAAAAGAGATGAACTAACAAGAGTGCCCAAGTTACACCACAGTAGCAGCACACTAAAGGCTGTAGCACTTTTGACTCAAACTAGATATGACATGGAAGATCCATGACTGAGACCCCCTGTGTTTTGTTTTTAACTGAAAAGTAGCCAAGAGGGCCTGCTGATTTGATGGGGGTGGGGGAAGCAGCACTAGAGAAGGGAGGTTTAACTGTGCTGTCCTTTTCTGCTTCCTTGATCTAAAACATTCTCAGAAGTGCTATAACTCTGGAGTGTTTCTCCAGGGAGCAAAATACAGCATCTAGACTGGCCTTTAAAGAATAAGTGGGTAATGTACCTGCAGCTTTCACATGGCCATGGTCTACCAGAGTTTTGCTTTCTAGCAACCGGTTGGTGTTACTCACAAACCAGCACTGACCGCCTTTTTGAACAATGTTTTCCAGGCTTTTCTCTTAGAACTATGGGCATGGCAGCCATCTCCACGGTGGCCATTCTCTCTAACTGTGGGAAAATCAGCTGAAAAGTTCTTCCTTCACAAGCCACTGCATATGATAATGGTCCATTCTGAATAAATTCTAAATACAGGATAACTACCCCCTAGGACAGTGTTTTCCAGATGTCCCATCTCTAAACGTCCTACTTTTTCATAATTACTTTCTGTCAAAAACTCCATGAGCCTTGCAGAAGATTCTGCGACATATCCTAGAGCGCACATTCAGTTCATACAGGTCTGTTGGTTTCACAGATAAATCGTGACATGAGACTATTACCTAAAACTAATCCAATACTCCATATACCAATTGGCAGTAGTGGGCAAGCTGTCTTTGAAGGGACTCATTGATTTTTTTCTTTTTAGAAACTATGGATAAGCATCCAAGGAACCTGAAAAGAGAAAATTCTGATACTTTTGAAGACCATGCAAAGTTTCTGCAACTGAAAGATTTCTTAAAATGTAAGTGGTGTCACCACAAAGAAAGCAGATGATTTCAGCATGAGTCTTACAGCTGCTACTTCATATTTCTTAAGGACTGAAATTCTAACATTATGCCAAGTCCAATTCACATAGCAAGAAGGCAAAAAGTTACCTTTCCACTTCTTCCTTCCCTCACTAGGAACTATTTCTAACAGCTTCTTAGCACATTGTATGCCTCCACAAGATTACTTTGTGTTCTTTTAGTTAAAACATTTGATCGTTCCTTCAAATATTACAAAATCCCTACACAGAAAAGCAATGACAGCCCATACATAGATTATTACAATTGTGGTAACACCTGGCATTTTACAGAGCTTTTCTGAGTGCTTAAAGGCCTTCACACAGATTATTCTTGTAAACTTTACAACAAAACATGAAAAGCAGTCAGTATTATTATTTTTGTCTTGAACATGGAGAGATTGAGATTGAGGGAGGGTGTGGGCCCATAGCTTGGTGACAGAGCATCTGATTTCCTTGCAAGACATCCATGGCTGAATCCCCAGCATCTCTAGTTGAAATGGATCAAGTAGTATGTGATGGAAAAGACGTCTTCCTCAGATCATGGAAAGATGTGCCAGTCAGGTTAGACACTCCTTGATAGACCAATGGTCTGACTCAGTCAAAGGCTTTATGTATTCACAGCTATCTAGCAAACTCATAGATAAGCGAGATTTGAGCTGTACAATACTTTCCTTTGTGTTTATTTCACTGTGTTTACAAACACATGTTGCCATGGTTTCATGGTGCAGATCCACCACATGTATATGTAGCAACACAAACTACTGAGGGTGACTGTCACACGTGGAAGGCTATATGCTTGATTATGTGCCATTGTCCTACATAGAATTGGTCCATGCAGGAATTTTATCATGTCTGATACTGTTCTAAGATAAAGCTTTAGTCCTCTCACTGACTTGCCCACTCAGGATTGTTTCCCATGTTATTCTTTTGACTCATGGGAGTGTTCACACATATCTTTCTGTAAAACTATATCACAGCAAAGTCTTATATTAAGTCACAGACCTGAGCAATTTATAGATACCTGGGCTAAAAAGCTCCTATGAATTGATGCTGGAATGTAGGAATGAGGGGGCACTGGTTGTGGCAGAGATGTTGTCAGCCCTTGCTGTGGAGGTACAGCCACGTGGATCACCGCGACACTCAAGAAGATCAAGCACCACCTTGGCTCTGCAGGAGTTGGCTGAGGCATGGCTGCTAGCCTTTGCTGCAGCAGTAGGAGGAGAATGCATCCCACTTTGCTTATAGTAGGGGTAATGCAGGCCAGATGGACAGGAGTCCAGCCTGTGGACGCAGTTTCAGCTTTTAGGAAGGGCATTAAAATGGGCACCACTAAAGTCCCTCTATAACGAAACAGAAGAAAATAAATGGTGTGAACTCCTGAGATCAAAGGGATATTATAGGCTAAGAGACTTATTTAGAGGAGGCACTCTAAAACCAGCACAGGAATTAATCGAGGAGATAGGCAAGCAATATTGGTTAAAAATTACAGGCCTTTATAGAATGATTAAGGAAGTTAATGAAAAAGGAAATATTTGGACAGAAGAACCAATTGAAGAAATACATAATAGGATGCAAAAATTTAAACAAGGATTAGCAGGATATATTTACAAGAAAATGTTATCCAATAAAGATAAGGCGATACTATATTTACAGAAAACATGGTGTAAGGAAGGCCAGATATCGGAAAACGATGCAAATAGAATAATGAAGGGAATAGAAGAAACCAAAATTATTAAATTTAATGAACTGGAACATAAATTTTTCACAAAGTGGTATAAAACACCAGCGCAGATAGCAAACATGTTTCCGGGATCGAGTTCTATGTGTTGGCACTGTAAACAATTAAAGGGTTGGTTCTCCCATATGTGGTGGGAATGTCCAGAGGTGAGAGTCTTTTGGTCAAAAATAATACAAATTATAAAGAAAATATGTAGAATCTCATTGAATGTAGACTTTAAACTAATGTTATTGGGTATATTAGGAAATAAGGCAGTCAGTAAGGAAACCCAGGCTATACTCAAAGCTATGGTGTTAGCAGGCAAGGCAGTGATAGCTCTGGGCTGGAAAGATAAGAGCAAATGGACATTAGATACCTGGCACACTTATTTGTTTCATTTTGTGCAGTCAGACATCATCGAGAAATTGCGCAAGAAGACCACATGGGAGGATAAAGCCGAAGAAATTAAAGCGAGATGGAAGACCTATCTAAAGTGGATAACAGTGGAAGGAAGACAAGACATTTGGTGGAAGATTCAGACTTTGTGCCCGTGGCTGTGAATAAAGGATCAACAAACAAGGGGTAGAGGGAGGGAGAGGGGAACTGATTGAGTTATGTAAAGTAAGGAGACAAAAGATATTGTGTAATATATAGAAAATTAAAAAAAAATAAACCTATTAATAAAAAGGAAGGGCATTAAAAGAGGTAGCACATAGCAGCATGTGGCTAGACTAGGATGGAGACAGTTGTTGAAGAAAGCAAGGAATTGACATAATGTCCTGGTTCTCAAGACACAGGATAAATCTTTGTAACACAGGAGGCTGGAATAAAGAAAGCTGTTGGAAACTCTTCAGTCTCAAGTGCCTTCCTGGGGTGTAGGGGCTACTCCACAAGAAATTGAGAACTGCCCACTTCCCAGTTTGCTGAGTCCATTGGCACTAATACTAGGGGATTTTTTCCCCTTGTTGGAGAACTTTATAAAGACTGGCCTCCTAAAACTTTGAATACTTTCCCACTTCTGTTCAACTGTATGGAGATATACAGTTCAGTAATTTTAAAAAGATAACACCACTCTCCTATAATGGCCTTCAATCTGTCTAACAACACCAATCTGTCTAACCCTTGTGCCTGACCCAGAAGCTCCAACTGATCCAGAATGCGGCTTACCAGGACCCCTTGGATGGCACATATTCAGCCTGTGCTGTGCAAGCTGCATTGGCTTCCAGTAGAGCACTGGATGTAGTCCAAGGCTTTGGTGTTGATCTTTAAGGCCCTTAGTGGTCAGGGACCCACATATGTTTGGGACTGCCTCTCTCAATAGGTCCCTGGAAGAGCGCTATGCTCCAGCAATAAGAACTTGCCTGTGGTCCCCGGCTGGAGAGAGGTCTGGCTGTCTTCAACAAGGGCCAGGGCCTTCTCAGCCCTGGCCCTTGCCTGGTGGAACTCTCTGCCAGAGAACATCCATGTCCTACAGGATCTATTGCCTTTCCATAGGGCCTGCAAGGCACAGATGTTTTACCAGGCCTTCAGTTGAGGACAGCGATGGTTGTCACTCTCATACTCTCCTACTCAGCCTTCTGCACTCCTTTCACCCAAGGGGCTGGGGGAAAACAAATTCTCATCACCTTGACAATGTAAAGCAGTGTGTGATTAATGTATTGTTTTTAGCGGTTTTAATGTTATTTAATTGGATTATTATTGCGTAAATTCCTATGTAAGCCACCCTGAGCCCTGCTTGCAGGGAAGGATGGCCTAACAAGTTGAATTGAATAAATAAATAAATCCAGATTAAAAGCCAGCATCCAAGATGCAGCCTGTATGAAACACTGAGGTTTCCCTTCCCTTTGTATGCAGACCCAAGCCAGCCATACCCCCTTCAATTCCCAAACATTTATATTTGTCTGGAACCATAAAACATTTTTTAAGAACGCACAATTATACCAACACTCTGTCTCTGTAAATTAATTAATCAGAATAAATTAATGAAGCTCTTTGCAATAGCCTTAAGTATAACAGTGATTATATGTCTAATAATTGCTGAATATGAAATGGATTTCATCCCTTATCCAAATACCTTTCATTAAGAAACTGATTAAAAAACAACTCGCCCTATAACAGTCAGAACTGTCTTATTTTAGGGCTTCCGGTCGGAGTTAAAATGGCGAATTGACGCACTTTGCGATTTGGGCAAGGTGAACGGCGGTATCTGATGACAGTCTGGGCTCTACCTGGCCCAGCGCAGCACTCCCCAGGTGGGGGGGTGGCAAGCAAGCAGCCAAGCCTGAGAGGGAGTTGAGATCGGCGTGGATAAGCTTCGGGGGAAGCTTGCTTACACCTTGATCTCCTTCCGCGAAGAGGGCAGTTGCAAATCAGCTCTACAGATACCAGCCGGGCTGAGAATTCAGCATAAATCCGTCATCTACCGACCTCTTGAACATCAAGATTAACATCGTTTACAGAAGAAGCACTGCGAAACCCCGAGATTATAAGTAAGGTAACAATTGAACATTTGCTTACCGGTTTGAAGAAGAACGCAAAATCTAAACGTACGGATAAGCGTAAAAAGCTTTAAGGAACTAATCCGCTTGATTTAAAAGTAAAAAGAAAGCTTTCCTTCGGAGAAAACGGCCAAAAAGTGACTTTGTTTTGCATTCCTGTGGTCAGCTAAGACTAAACTTTGCGTAGTAGAAACGAAACTAACTGTGATTCTATGATACAGGAAGTAGGCTAGAGTGGATGTTTTCGAAGTTTTAGAGTGTGACACCGGAAGTTGGATTACCGTGACAGACAGCTAAAGCGGAAGTTTCAAAAGAGCCTACTCTAGCCAGTAAATCATAGAGAAATTGTGCCCGCCATTTTGAGGAGGACTAAATTTTAAAAAGTTATTTTTAAGCCGAAAAAGCACCGGAAAAAGTTATAAAGGTGGCGATTTGGCTTTAAGATTGATATTATAAGGATTGTTTAGTTTTGAATTTGCCTCCAAGACGGATTTGAGGCCTAGACCAAGGGCTGCCTCATCACCTAGTCCAAGAATGACTGCAAAGGAAAAAAAAAAAGTGGCAGGCTGCCATGGAAGCGATGGAGAAAAGAATGACAGAAGTGGTGCAGAGTTTGGGAAAGCAAATAGAATCACAGTTGCAACAACAGCTACAAATACAACTGGAGCAAATAGAACAAGTGCAAGTCCAAGTACAGAAAAAAAATATGGAAGAGTTGAAAGAACTGGTACTAACAGAAGTGGCAGGGATAAAAAAAGATACGGAAGAAGTTAAAAAAGAGGTTCAAAGTCTGGTGACAAAATCAGAAGAAATGGAACAGAAAGTTAAAAGAACCCTACAAGAAAATACAAGACTGGAGTCCATGATGGAATATAGGGCTACTCAGAACCATCTGAGACTGAGAGGAATTGAAGAGGAGGAAGATCAGGATTTACGGGCTTTAGTAATTAGCACGTTGACAACTTACATAGGGGAGGATCAAGGAGATTTGGATCCAGACTTTGACCTAATCTACAGAGTAAACTCAGCTTATGCCAAGAGAAAGAAATTACCCAGAGATGTGATTGTTCAATTTGTGACTACAAAAATGAAAGAAGACATCTTCAAGAAGCAATTTACACAACTGTTGGAAATTAATGGAAAGAAAATAATAATTTTAAGAGAAATCCCGAGAATGATTCTACAAGATAGAAAGAAATTCAAGAAATTAACGGATAGGTTAAAAGAAATGAGCATTAGGTTCAGATGGGAGATTCCATATGGATTATCATTCTCTTACAACTCGGTGAGATACACAATCAAAACGGAAGGAGACATGTACAGATTCAAAGAGAACAATTTTGATGATTTTAAAGACATTTAATTCAAAACAATGATGGATTACAAATTTTTATCTTGGAATGTGAATGGACTAAATTCACCAAACAAAAGAAAATTAGTGAATCATTGGCTTGAGAAACAAAAATGTAATATAATTTGTTTGCAAGAAACACATATTAGAAAACAAGACAATAAATATCTGATTAATAAAAAATTGGGAGAAGAATTTCATTCATTTGCAGCTAACAAAAAGAAAGGAACAGTGATATATATTAATAAAGAATTGGAACCTAAACAAATCTTCTCAGATAAAGAAGGAAGATATGTTGGCGTGGAAATAATGATGAACAGAAAAAGGACATTGCTTGTAAATATATATGCACCCAATGGTGCAAAAGAGGCTTTTTTCAATGACTTGACAAAAGAGCTGGATTGCTTAAACTATGATCAAATAGTTTTGGCAGGAGACTTTAATGGTACGGTGAACAACGTATTGGACAGAAAGTCTAATGCAATTGGAGAGGCGGTTGGAAAGCTGCCAAAAAAATTTTTCCAGCTGATGAAGCAAGAGAAACTAGAAGACGTATGGAGGAAATGGAATCCTAAGACAAAGGACTATACATTTTATTCTAACAGACATAATTCCTTTTCTAGAATTGATATGATTTGGATGTCAGAGGAGATGGCGCAAAAACTTATAAAATTGAAATTTTACCGAAAAATAATTCAGATCATAACCCTTTACTTTGGATGTCTAAAGAAAAACCAAAACAACTATATTGGAGAATCAATGAGGATTTATTGGACCAAAAATTAATTAATGAGACATTAAAAAAAGAAACGAAATTTTTTTTTGAAATGAATCTAGACAAAGGTACTGATATACAGGTCGTATGGGATACGTACAAAGCGGTAATGAGAGGTTTGCTTATCTCTATGAACTCTAAAGATAAAAAACAAAGGATGCAACAACAAAAGGACCTCCATGAAAAAATTAGACAGAAAGAAAAGGAACTAAAGAAAAGACCAGGGAAGAAAAAGATTATCAAAGAGATTCATTTTTTACAGGATCAATTGAATGTTCTACTAAACAGAGAATTATACTGGAATCTGAAGAAATTACAGCAAAAAGCATTTGAGGGTGCAAATAAACCAGGAAAATTTTTAGCGTGGCAATTGAAAAATAGAAAAGAAAGGAATTTTATAAGTAAGATTACTGAAGATGGAAAAGATGTTGTGAATTTGAAAGGCATAAAAAGAGCTTTTTTTAAATACTACGCCAAACTGTTTAAAAAGAAAGGAATTGATCAACAGAAAATTAAGAGATATTTGGAGAATATTGAAGTTCCAGAGCTGGGACAACAAATTAAAGAGCTATTAAATGGATTAGTAACAAAGGAAGAAGTAATAATGGCGATAGAAGATGCAAAGTTGGGCAAAGCTCCAGGTCCAGATGGCTTTACAGCAAAATTCTACAAGAAATTTAAGGAGGAGCTAACCCCTATTTTAGTACTTCTGTCAAACGAGATAAGAACTACTAAACGGATCCCAGATTCATGGAAGGAAGCAAATATTTCACTGATACCTAAAGAAGGTTTGGACTTAACTAACGTAAAGAACTACAGACCAATATCGCTATTAAATAATGACTATAAACTATTTGCAAAAATAATTTCGGAAAGATTGAAAAAATATTTGAAAGATACTATAGCGGAAGAACAAGCTGGTTTTTTACCAAATAGACAAATTAGAGACAATTTAAGAGTGGTGATTGATGCAATTGAATATTACGACAAACATCCAGAAAAAGAAGTTGGATTCCTCTTTTTAGATGCTGAAAAAGCTTTTGACAATTTAAATTGGGAGTTTATGCTGCAAGTTATTGAAAAAATGGATATAGGACAGTCTTTTTTAAACATGATTGTGGCAATTTACTCAGAACAGAAAGCAGCCTTGAATATAAATAAAGAAAGAACAGATTTCTTCCAAGTTCAAAAGGGAACACGACAAGGATGCCCGTTATCTCCGTTATTGTTTATCTGGATATTGGAAATATTATTGACAGCGATCAGAAAAGACAATAGCATTGAAGGACTTACAGTGAAAGGCTTTGTTTATAAATATAGAGCATTTGCAGATGACGTAATGTTTATGATTCAAGATCCAATTGAGAATATACCACAATTGATGGAAAAAATTGAAGAATTTGGAACAGTTGCGGGATTCTACGTTAATAAAAGTAAAATGAAAGTGATGTGTAAAAACATGACGAAACAGAGACAAATTGAGCTTCAAGAGAAAATTCAGTGTGAAGTAGTTACAAAGACTAAATATTTAGGAATCGAATTGACCATGAAAAATATTGATTTGTTCAAAAATAACTATGAAAAGGTTTGGCACAGGATTCAACAAGACATGAAGAAATGGGATACCTTGAATCTATCGTTATTGGGAAGAATTGCAACTGTAAAAATGAATGTTTTGCCGCGGTTGATGTTTTTATTTCAGACTATTCCAATATTAAAACAAAGGAAAATACTGGATACGTGGCAGAAAGAACTATCGAAATTTGTATGGGCAGGAAGAAAGCCAAGGATTAAAATGAAAATTTTATGTGATGCAAAGGAAAGAGGAGGACTACAACTACCAAATTTAAGATTGTATTATGATGCCGTCTGCTTAACATGGCTGGAGCAGTGGATTAATCTTGAGAATAAAAAGTTATTGGCTTTAGAAGGTCATGACAACAAGTTCGGATGGCATGCATATTTATGGTATGGAAAAGTAAAAATAGCCAAGTTTTTCAAACACCACTTCATAAGACGATCACTGTTCGAGACTTGGACGAGATATAGAAAATTCTTCTCGGAAGAAAGACCACTTTGGATAGTACCAGCAGAAGTGATTAATCCATATTCAAGAAGCCAGGGTTTAGATTGGCTACCTTAAAAAAGTCTCTTAAAATTAGAAGGGAAAAACTTTGTACTAAAAGATAGAACTGATGTGGAATTTGAATATGACGTTGAAGTATAGACAGATTTATGACTTATTTAAGACCGATAAGAGAGAACATGGTTTTAGAGAAAATTATACTGAAATTGAAACTGTATGGGTTGGTAAGGGTAAAAAAATGATTTCTAAACTGTACAAGGTTTTATTGAAATGGTATACTGAGGACGAAATAGTAAAAGAGCAAATGATAAAATGGGCAGTAAATATTAATAATGAGATATTTATGGCATCTTGGGAATATTTGTGGAAAAAGTCAATGAAAATTTCAACTTGTGTAAATGTCAAAGAGAATTGCTATAAAATGATGTACAGATGGTATATGACGCCTAAAAAAATTGCTATTATAAATGAAAGTATGTCTAACAAATGTTGGAAATGTAAGAAACATGAAGGGTCTTTTTACCATATGTGATGGACATGTGATAAAGCAGTAAATTACTGGACTGAGATCCACAATGAGATACAAAAAATTTTGAAATGTACTTTTAAGAAAGACCCACAGATGTTATTGTTATGTCTTAAAATGGAAGAAATAAATGTAGCCAAGAGAACACTATTATGGTACTTGATTACAGCAGCTAGACTGACTTTTGCTCAATGTTGGAAACAAGATAAAGTACCTGAAACATGGGAATGGATTAAAAAGACGTTGTTTATGGCAGAAATGGACAAATTAACAAGAAAATTAAACAACGAAGAAGACGAAACCTTTTTCGGAGACTGGAAAGACTTTCAAGAATACTTGTTGAAGAATTGGGATGTTAAACGTGGTTTGATTTGTTTTGACAGCTATTGAGGAGAAGTGGAAAGAGACCTAGATTTTTGAATTGTTACCATTAGTAAAAGAAAATATGTTTAGTAGTAAATGTAATTGAATAAGAGAAATATCAATGGGGTTGGAGCACTGCGGGAAGCCTTGTTTGGGGGGAGAGGGAGAAAGAAAAATGGATATGTATTGGTTTGTTTAAATTGTATGAACATGAAAATATATCCAATAATAAATTGTATTTACAAAAAAAAAAGAACTGTCTTATTTTAGAAATCTACCAAAAAAATTAAAATCTAGTCTGCTACACAGGGATATGACCTATCTGAATGTTAAGAGAAATAAACATAGCTCCTTTATTAGCTATTAATTGAATTAATTGATCTTCCTCATCAAAAAGCTGAATATATAAATTATTAACTTTCAACAATCCAAAGGAATATGCAGTTTGGGTCAAGAGGCTATAATCTGATCACAGGGTATCCTGAAGAAGCAAAGTCTTTGAGACCAAGGCTTAATGCCTAGCTCCACAGCTACCTAGAAGTTCTATTTATTATTTATACATCATTTTTCTCCCCAATGGGAACTTGGAGTGGCTTATAGCATTGTTCCCCCTCCATCATTTCATCCTCAACAAGCCTGTGAGGTAGGTTAGGCTGAGATGGGCCCAAGGTCACTTCACCTGGTCAGTTTCCATGGCAGAAAAGAAGATTTGAAACTAGTTCTCCTGTTACTCAAAATGGACCCAGAGAAGGGGAAATTAGCTTTAAAAGATCTATGAATACCAGGGTGGACCGTGGTAGGAGCACTGCAAAATAAAATTACAAGTGGGGAGGGAGGGAGAGAAAGAGAGATTTTAAACACATTTTTATTGTATACAAAATAAAATAACACAAAAATGTACCTACACTGGGCACCTGAGAACTAATTCCTGAAGTAACCACACATGCACACACACACACCAACAAGAGGGCGCACTTATAAAAAGCAGGAGGGAGGAAATGGGAAAAATTTTAGGGAAGGGACATATGACCTGAAATCCTGGGCTTGAGGTCTGGAGAAACGCAGCTGAGGTCCAAAGAGCAGAGCGAGGGGGAAAGGTGGCCTGCAAGCACAGTTGCAAGGGTGTGCAGGTAGTTGGACAACCTGGAATTCTTTCCCCTGAGTTGGGATGGTCTTTTTATGAGGAAGGGCCCCATAGCTAGACATGGGAATCCACTTTCCCAGGAATATGATTGGTCCAAGCTGTGAAGTTTGAATCTCATTGGCTGATTTAAAGTTAACTACTATCAAACTCTGAGGGGGGGAAATACCTTGACTGGGTTATTGTGAGCCAAATCTGCACGGGCACAACATGATTAACATATTTAAAGTAGGCTGAAGTGAGCCAGGTCTGCATTGACACAAAAGTTTGGATTAGTCAAGATACCTCCTGAAACAGGCTTTCGGTTTCGGTGCTGCGAATGGCGGCCGCTTCTCGGGACGCTCCCGGAGGCGGTTAGCCCACACGCGGAATGGGGGGGTCTTCGCGTTTGCGAAAGACCCTAGTGAGCCTTAGTCAAAGGCTCCGAACCGGGGGCGCATGGGGAGTAGCCTCTTTGCCGGCAAACTGCCGGGAAATTGAGGCTTTCTCCCCGCCCCAATCGGCCCCGCCGCGTAGTGCGTCCCGAATGGGACTTAGCAGCCCTGCCGACTTCCAGGAGTGAGGAAAAGCGGATGAATTACCATGAAAAGAAGATATGGCATCTAATCGTGAGTTGAAGATCTATTTTGAAGCGAAAATTAAAACCCCCCACAAGCGGATAAGCGTATGGGAGGAGGGAGGAGCTTCCACCCTCTTCGAAGAAGCGAATTTTTAAAGGAAACGCGAAGGGGGGTAACAAGAAAAAATGTTGGTGAAAGTACCGTTGGGGTTCTACAGAAGATTGCGGCTTTAGTTGCTTTCTGGGGGATGTGGCACGAACTTTGAAAAAGTAAATAAAAAACAAAATGTCGATGCTGGGGAAAATCCTGCTTAGAACGGAAGAGAAGAGAGGAGGGACTTCCGCTCCAGTCAACCCCCCCCAGAACTAGCTGTCAATCAACAAGAGACTGAGATACTGCGCCACCTGCTGGAGTAAATCTAAAATATCAATGAAACGCTTTTAAAATGGAAATTGTTCTCATCAGACTACAAAAACAAATATTTAGAATTAACAAGGTTGATGGCAGAAAATGTATAGAAAATTAATTTGATGCTAAAGTTCCAAGCTATGGATGAAGAAGGGAAAGAAGATCTCAGATTTATTTTGACGAAAGTCTTGACACCTCTATCTGGCAGTGGAGCGAATAAATAAAAAGAAGAGGCGGACAAGGCTCCCAAAGCCTACTCCGCCTTTTAAAAAGGATATACTCTGCCAGTAGAAAGGGGTGTTGAGCTTAGCAAGTAATGGAGATCTAATTTCAACTCGAGTGTTAATGGAGCCAACGAGCAATGACTGCCAGAAACAACAAGAAAAAAGAAGCGAAAGAAGATGGATTAAAAAATTTCTGAAGAGACATGCCAGCACAGAGGAGGAAGCAGTACTCAAAATTTGGATTTTTGAAGACGGCGGCCCGGGGGAAGGAAGTGACGGAACGGGAGGCATTAAAGTTCAAAGGACTTAATGATAATTTGGAGAGACTTAAAAAAGAATTTGTTCGTGTAACATCTGAAAGGATTTGATTTAACCCCAGTGGACTTTACTAACTTTACTAACAGAATTGATTTGGACTTTGTAAAGCTGAAAAGAAGATCTTTCAACCGTGATGGATGCCGACAACTGGAAGAAATAAAACTAACCTTTACTAACAGAAAAAAACTCACTCCGCTCTTTTTTCTCTTCCCATCTGTCTACCTTACCCTTTTCTTATAAAAAATAAAATTCTCTCCTTTTTAGGAGAGTTATTTAAAAAAAAAAAAAAAAAGATACCTCCTGAAACAGGACAGAGCATAAATTAATGACTTGAGTGCCCTTCTTGATAGAGTAAAAAAAGGCAAAAGAGGAACCAGGCATTAGTTAACGTAATAGCAACTTCTTGGACTGGCAGACACCTCTGGAATATGCTAGGATATTCCAGTGTTGAAAGGTCTTTTGTTACTGAGACCAAAGCGAAGTCTTATTGTTATTAAGAACCCTGAGCAGGGGGAAATTGCACTTAATCAGTTTGTGATGCCAGCACACCCTTTCCCTCATTCCTGGGATTTCATGGCTGTACCAAGTGCTTTTATGAGACTCTCCAGGTTTCAGGTCCCTTTGACACTTAGGCTGTAAAAGTAGACACTTATCAGAACAACTAAGTCCAAAATAAGACGAGGACTCACTAAACAAGGCAGTCTCGGTTGGAGGAGGTGTTAATCAGCAACTGTAACCACTACACCACACTGGTGCTGAGACTGTAGAACTGTGATCTTACTAGCTGTTGGCCAAACACAGCTACTGTGATTAGCTCTCACTAGAAGGCATCAGATGAAAGTAGCTAATTTCTTCTCAGTGGCTCAAAGGAGACACACTACTGCTCATGATTAGTAAACTGGGAGACAGTTAAGGAATCCATGCTCACTCCCCACACCCCTCCCTTCCATGAAGCAAATCCCCCATCCACACACAGATATACCGCCACTAACCTTAGACATTTCTGTGGCACCCATGTTAACCAGTACTGAAGGTCATCAGAGTTTCCTCTTAGTCTGCTTCATTTCCTGGGCTAAGGAAAACCCTGGGAAGGCAGATCTTAAGGTTGAGTAACTTTAATGCTGATGAACTGATTAATGTGGAAGAGGGAAATGTGTTTACAGAGAGGGCGGGAGCACTGTTATGAAGTTAGCTTCCAATTTGTTAAATGTGTTTAACAGTGCCAGAGTAGTGTCAGCACAGTGTGACATCCACTGTTGCGATCTCCTGGCAATAATCCTAGGGTCTTGTCTCTGCAGGAGAACAACATTCAAATTTGGGGATTTTCTTCCCATTCTTCCTCAACAGAACAATCAGGTATACTTTGTATGCACAAACCATCCAAATGATAGTTATTAACTTACTGTCCTATTTTTATTTTTTGGTGTGTGTGTGTTTTTTCCATTTGTGTGTGGGTCTGTGCCTGGAAGTCATGGTGACTCCTGCTGGGGCATGGAGAGTATTCAGAGAAGTGGCTTGATTGCCTGCCTCTGACTTCTCGGCCCTGGTATTCTTTGAAAGTCTCCCATCCAAATATTTGCCAGGGTTGGCCTTGCTTACCTTCCAAGATCTGACAAGATCAGGCTTGCTGGGGCTGTCCAGGTCAGGGCAGCTTCCTGTACTAATTTAACCCAAAGTAAAAAGCAACTTGGCAGTTCATCCACATGAAAGTCCTGGTTACTATCAATGAAAAATCGAGGAAATTCCATGCTTGTATATGAGATATCATAACAAAACTTTCTGTTTGTGACCCTAGGCTGTTTCAGAGGGTAGCCATCTTGGCTTAGATTTGAGTCCAGTAGCACCTTTGAGATAAACAAGATTTCTGGGGTATAAGCTTTCAAGAGTCAAAGCTCTGACAAAGGGAGCTTTGTCTCTCAAAAGCTCATACCCCCAAAATCGTGTTGGTCTCTAAGGTGCTACTGAGTATGAATTAGCTGGACTGGCATCCTGGGTTTTCCCTATTGCTGATTCATGGTCCTGAAAGAGACCAACATGCTGGCCTGCATGGAACAAACTGCTTCCCTCTTATATCTGCACAAGGGTAGGTAGTTTTATGGTTTATGGAACAAGAGCAAGCCCATAGTCAGACATGTTATGGTAAGGCAGCATACACTGGGGTTGCTAGGTCCCCATCATGAGGTGGGCATGATAGTGTCCAGTCATGTCATGAAGCGGAACCTGGTGATATACAGAACAGCAATATTAATGGTAGTACTTCCACATACACCTGTAGATATGTACCACAGTGTACATGCACTCACAATCATGAGGCTTTGGAGTAGTGAACCACTTACCAGACTAAAAAAGGTGGAAATTAACTATGTGCTAAATATAAAATGTAGTTGAACTGTCAGTGTCAGATTATTGCCTACCCATATCCAGTTACTTCACATAGGTGTGCACAAAAGTCTTAAAAGATGATATATATCTGCAATGTGACACACCATTAGGTATCCATGGAAAAGTTGCTTACAAATATACTATGAGTCCTTTGCTGATTTAAATTGGAAGCCTATATTCCTCTCTCAAGACATGAAGAAGAGGGAAAGGGGGAGATTCAAAACAGTGTTGGGGAAACTGAGAGTGTGGGAGATGGCAATTAATTGGTGCTTTAATTACTAAAATGGGAGACTCCTCCAGAGCTATGACTGCTTACAAAATACTCATAAGCACTAGGAATGTAGGTAAGTAGTTACAGTGTAATGCAAATGTACAGCATTTGCACTTTCAGCATTCAGAGACTGGGTTATTCTTGGCTCAGATTTCTTTATGCCCTCCCAAAGACCTTACTTTTCTGTAGTGAGAGGTGGTGGGTCTTAAGACTGGCTGGATACTATTGCCCCTTTGGCCTTCTGCAGTGTAGTGCTTCTTTTTTCTGTTGCAAGAGGTTCTAGAGCCCTAATCCCAGATTTTTAAGGGGGGAGGGGAGATAAGAATAGCAGCTTGACAGTGGATATTCAGTGATGAGTAAAAGGAATTCTGTACATACTCAGAAGTATAGAAACTCTCATACAGGCAAGTTCATGTGCTCAAGTTGCAAAAGGGTGGTTTGCCATCCATGGTTAAAAACAGATACTGGCTAAATAAATAGGCCATTTTTTCCTGCTCCAGAGGCAAATTACCCACTGCAAACAGAGGCAATCCATATATCAGAGGGAGCTTTGCCCCCAAATGCTCCGCTGTAGCTACAGGTCTGATGAATAGACTGCTACCTTTGTTCAAGACACAGAGTAAAGTTTAAAGCTAAAAGATATCTCTGCATCTGAATCAGCCTAGCCAAGACTTAGCCATTGCTATCAAACACAAGGTAGTATTGCTATTTATTTATCTGCAGAGAGAGGCAACATTAAGTGCGGGGTGGTTCTTCCCCCAAAACCAGATTAAGATTTAGAAAAGCACAATGAATCAGTAAGGAGTTGAAAAGGACAGCCACTGAACAGGAACTTAAAACATTTGTCAGCACATTCTCCTATTTTATTATCCCAATAAAAAGCAAGTTCTATGATAATAAACCCCTGTTCAAGCTGAAGCTATTCAAAACAATCACATGTGCTTCAGCTGATTTTTTTTAATTTTTAAATTCACCCAAAATCAATAGAAAATGCAGAAGCCTGTGTGGAAAATACAGGATCATATTTTACATAATCTTACAGTATACACAAAATGGACCGTGGTCTAGCAGCCAGCCTCGGGTTACAGTGTTTAACTCCCAAGAATAATTAAAGACACCTCACGGCTTCTCCTCTTGGTCTGCTGCCACCAACCGGTGCACAACGGAATAAGTTAAATGTTAGCCCACCTTGATGTCAATCTCCTCCGAATCAGAAATCACAGCAGGAAAATTGTGGGTTAGAATTTTTAAGGAAAGAAACATTCCAGGAGAATGGATACCCTTTGTGGTTTGTCTCAGACACTGAAACAACATGACAGTCAGCAGACGAATTCCCAAATACTAAATCAATGAGGTTTTCAGAGTCCACTGTATGTCTTGATTATGTGGGAAGCTACTGTCCAGGTTGCTGCGAGTGGCTCTGTTTCTTTTCTCTTTTAAAAAAGTCTTGGTTTTCTGTGAAACTTACTATTCATGAACAGAGTCAGATTATAGATCTTATAAGAATGGACTCCTTTATGTGCTGGGTAAGAGAGACATAGATAGAAGCTACCTGTGCTTTAATATGCTCCTTTCTGTGATCTGAACTGATGAAGAAGCAGTTCAGTTTGGTATCTATAAACCTCTTTGCTGAGGCTGCTAAAAAGGGTGCCAATTGCGATACCGTACTTTGTGATGTGGAACAGCTGCTCATGAGGACCTGAATGGAAAATACCTATTCATTTTGGAAGGGGCGCTGAGCAAGCATTAGCTGGTAACAGACCTGGAATGAATTTGAAACTCACTCAAATTCTGCAGATAAATTCCTACACTCTTGCAGCAGCTAATCTGGTGCATGCATTTTTAACCCTCTTCTTTCTACTGAATGAGAAATTATTTTCATTATGCTGCACAAGTTAGTTCTATTTATCCGCCAGTGTGGAAAATTAGACGTTTGGGTGCTTAGGAGATATATCTTCAAAGACAGTACATTTTGCCATTATCAATCCAGCTGTAGAAGTCCTATATAAACCCAACTTTTTAAAAAAGCTATGCTTTGTTCTTTGATAGCCCATTTACATCAGTGTAGGGAATATTTAGACTAGTGAAATTCCATGGACACAAAAAAGTGTAATGACATGCAAGAGCAGATACGTGTGAAAAACTGAGCAATCAGAAAAAAATGCTAAATACCATTATTTACCCAAATGGAATATTTATAAAAATGGAGTTAGATCGCCTTCCATTCAGGTAATTAACTCTACTGAGTGGTGGAGTGCTCCCACTGCAAACCAGCTCATTAGCTAGGCCATGTTCTGCATCACTCCAGCCAAGCCTTCTGGTTCCAAATAGCAGGCCAGCTTATCTGGGCACCAACCCCTCTCTGCTGGAGCACCTGCAGAGACAGGTGAAGGGGGGGCCTCCCCCTATCAGACTGGTCCTGGGGCTGGAAGCAGAAGGCACAAAGGCAAAGAGCAAATGGTGGTCATCTTAAATGTAGGATCATCTGCTTTTGTCCATAACCTTTTCCAAAGAGAGTTGTCTTACATTAAGTGTTGTCTTTCTTTGGGACCAATATGGCATACGGTGGTGGAAAGTGCCACTGAGTTGCAGCCAACTTATGGCAACCCAGTAGGGTTTTCAAAGCAAGAGATGAATAGAGATGGTTTGCTATTGCCCGCCTCTGCATAGCAACCCCGGACTTCCTTGGTGTCACTTTCAGTCACTCTAATCTACCCTCTTTTTGCTCTTCTCCTTGCTGCTGTCTCTTTCAGAGACCACCCAGCCACCCACTTCCTTGGCTGTCTGAGCTCCCTTTTAAGAGCTCCACTCTGTAATGGCATAGGCCCAGAACTGGCTCCTGACTGGTCACAGTGTGCAACATCACTTGGGAAATTCCACCAGAGAGCTCTGTCCTCACTAATGGGACCCAGCTGGCCTCATTAGAGGAGATCAGGCCTCCTATTTTCTTTCACTTGCCAGCTGGATGGGAGCAGCCTCTAGGGGGTGGGGCCAGGCCGCTCTGCTGGCTCTGTGCTCATCCCACAAGTCCATATGCCCCTGAGAAGGCCCTTAATATGGAATGGATCCTCATCACCCCAGCACTTCTTGGGTATGTCCAGGAGAGTGGAGTTGGACTATGAACAACTGCACACTTCCTTCTTACACTGAAATGATCTCTGCATATGACAAATGATAACGTATGAAGCAGCCCTGGGTACCACGCCTTCAAAGAAGTGGTGGGCCACAGCAGAGCATAATGAGGTCAGGAACTCATCGCTCAGAGTTATTAACAATTTCTAAACTGGAGTTAATGCTACTTGAATACAGAAATAAGAATGAACATGAGCCATTGTGCAGATTCACATGAAGGTATGAAGGATGTAAATGAAAACAACCATAAAACAAGGTGGGCACTGTACATATGGAGACTAAGTTTATTGATCAGGCAACTCCCTAGACACCTCAACTGAAATTCAGATTCATCACCACTTGAAGTTTACGCATGCTGTCCTGGAAATGTATGGAATTCTCTGTTAATGCTGTCAGTTTTATTTTCATACATTAAGCTTTCATGCATTGAGGTTTTTGAACATTCTCAAGTAAAATCACATTAGCCACATCATCATCATGTGTCTACAGTACTAAAAACCCGAACTGTCTGAAAATGACAACAAGATTTAGAGCCTATAACAAATAAAAAACAAACACAAACAAGCATTCTCCTTTTGATCTAATGAAACAGCAGGGCACAGCAACATGAAGGGCAAGCAGAGGTTACAGCTTTGATGCATAAAGGTCATCACACTTGCACTGACATGCATCCAAAGTTAGCTCTTAGCAGACATAACAAAAATGGCAAAACTTCGGAGAACACAGTAGCTTCATCTTATGCCAGAGGCTAAAAATGGCCACAGTGGAAATAACAGAAGAAGCCCCTATATTACTTCACTTTCAGACTGGCATAAATTGCAGGTATCCCAACATAACCCATGCTACCATCAGCACCATCCATATAACAGCTCGTATGGTTTTGGTTTCACAGAATAATTTATTCTTGGTGGCATGTGACACTTTCGGTCAGCAAACCTGCCTTGCATTCAATCCATTTTACTGTGTTTTACCATGGTTTTAATAAATCAAAGGATAATTATTAAGCATATATAAATTCATAAGCCTATCCCACTGTTCCATCTGTCAAATGTAGTAGATGTTTGTTGCCAGGCTTTCCATGCAACTGAAAAAATTGTCCTCTCAGAGTTTGCATTCCATGTAATTGCTATTTGGGGTTCTAGTCTACAGATGTATTCTCTTTGAAGGCTAGTGTGGAAGGTGGTCAAATAAAGCCAATTCTGAGGAGCACTGAAAAGCTGATGTACATCAGGGGTCAGCAATAGGTGGATGGTCTTAAATTCAATCAAAAACTGAGCTGGAAAGCAGATTTGTTTTAGCACTTGAGTGCTAGGAGTTTCTTTGGGTCCACCATCACCCACGACACTTTTCCTGGTGTATATTACCGCAGAGCTAGAGGTGTGGCATTTCTCTCAATAACTGCTGGGAGGCTTAATAAACATTTGTTATGCCCTGGTGAGCTCTTCAGATGCAGAGATTTGATAGTGTTTATTTATGAAAATGACCATCTCCTGAATGAGATAACAAATATATTTGTAATTCAAGAAGAAAAACATATACTGTAGTATGGCCTGGTCATTTAGGTAGGGACCATGATTTAGTGGCAGAACATCTGCATCCCATGCAGAAGGTCTTGGGTTCAGTTCCTGGCATTTCCAGCTAGAAAAGATCAGTAAGTAGAAGAGTAGACCCTCCTGAGACCCTTGAGAGCTGCTGTCAGTGTAACACTGACTTCAATAGACCAAGGGTCTGATTCAGTAGCCCAGTTTACATGCTACAGTGAACACATGTATATTGTGTCTGCACATGTGTACATCTGTTTGTAAGAAAGAGTCAACTTGAGTTTACGAATGAATTTGGGGACCACTGCCTGGCTAAACTGGGGGGGGGGAGTGTTATCACACATTCAGCTATACATCTGGTGACTTTGACATGAGAATTACTCAATGCACATAAAAAGATCAAGTGTATATTGTACATAGCTCTTGCCTAGGTGGTTCAAGATAGCCCTATTTCATCAGATCTCAGAAGCTAAGCAGGGTTGGCCCCGGTCAGTACTTGGATGGGAGACCACTAAGAAAGTCCAGGATCGATACACATAACTCAGTGGTGACTTGATGGCACTTTCTATCATTGCTCTGTACATAGATTGAATATGTGTTTACTGTAACTTGGGAACAGGGCTAGTATAAGGAAGTTTCATGTGTTCAAGTCAGAAACGTCAATTTTCATGCTATATTAGTACAGTTTGGGGCTTCAGTCTACAGAATAGTTCAGTGGCAAAATTAGTGTGAAATGTAGCCAGAGCAACTGAATTCTGGGGAGTGCTAAAGAACTGAGGAACTGCAATATATAGGTGGTCTGCACAATTTGTACTGAGACACCTATAACCACAATGGCAAACAAAGGGTTCTGAATGAAAGAGCTGGGATTTGCTTCAAATGAATGTAAATGAAAAAGTACTTGGAATACATTTAAACCATTAAGAGCATGTGTTGTCAATAAGTTTTAGAAGTCAGTTGGAAGAACAAATGATTCTTAGAATTCTGTGCTTCTCTGATGTACAAAAGACATGAAGTGAGAGTTTCTGGTGAAAAATGCAGAACTGGAATATCCAAATGTTCAGTTTATCACAACCAGTTTGCAGAATTATGAGACTGGCCTTAAAATCTGGAGCCTGAAACCAAATTTCAAGAGTATTTTATAAGCTTTTTGGAATTTGCACCACTGTTATTAACATGGGCCATACTCTCAGGGTTTCCTCTGAAAATCTGGAGGTTTAGACCAGTCTACTACTAATATTAACCACACTAGTATATATATTATTTTATATTTGTATGAGGAAGTGAAAAGCTTACACCTTAAATAAAAATTTTGCTGGTCTTAAAGGTGTCATTGGTGTCAAACTTTGTTCCACATCAGCATATGTAATTCAGTAGATGAAAGACCTTCCGGTTATCCACAGACTCCCCAGACCTCAAGGCTTATCCAATTCTCAGATACTACACATTTATTTGTCCACACCAGTAAGGGGCACACCAATTAGGGATAACATGAGCCATGCAAACAAAATCCAGCATCAACATATATGCTGAGGCCTGTCATTTGGTAGCTTCTGTAAACACTACTGTCATATGAGCAACTTCCATTTTTGAATGAATTACTCTCATTTCCTCTTCCACCACACTTTGTAGAATATCTGAAGCCATTCAGTGACAATACACAAGTAGCAGCAATCTCACATACCACAACAATTGGGTGGGGTTAGTTCAGAGACTCAGAACCAGACACATGACTTAAAACAGCTGTCATAATTTTATAAAAGCTTATGAATAAACACAAGGATTACTCTCGCTTTGGCGTTAATCCCTTTGTTATTAATGAGAATTTAAAATTCACTTTTCATTTTAACATTAAGAATTAAAAACAGGCAACTGTTATAGAAGGGGGGAGGGGAAATAACTAATAAAGTGAAACAATTTTCAGTGTGTGTGACTATAAGATACAGTTGGGAGAGACCGCCACAGCTAACGCTTCCTTTGGAGTTCTATTCAGATGGCTAATGGTTTTCATGGCCAATCTCACAGGTCGTTGCTCTCTTTAATTAGTAGCTTTTGCTAAAACATAAAAAGCCTCAAGTAATTTTTAATACTGATTGCAGCTGCCTACTCCATTAACAAATTGTTGTATTAACACTGCCCACCTTGCACTATCTTTAAAGGTTGCTTTGGCTCTCTTTCATAGATTTTAATTAACTTCCCCCCCCTCGTGCTCATCATTGTCAGCAGTGACAGTGCTGGGGAATGAAACAGTTCATTTTATTATCTCCTGAGCCAGTAGCAATCCCACCAATGCAGAGAAATAATATTGAAACACACACACTGACAGCTGGGCCTATTGCCACAGAGACTGAGTTCCTTCCTCTGCTGTACCTGAAAATCCCAAAAGTTTAATACTAAAAAAAAATTGAATTTTTTTTTCAAGCACTGTGGATTTCATTTCTGCCCTGTGCATGCCCTGTACTATGCACATTCATTACTCAAAGAGGAAGTACCAGTGCTTGTTCCACTACCGCCACTATATCCAGTTGTCATGGTACTTCAGGCAGAGTTTTTCAACTACATTTTGTTCCTTTGCTTGCCTTACTCTGATGTGGCAGTGGATACAATCATTCTAAACAGATGCAGGGAGGAATTCAGACTCACCATCTTTGGACAGAAAAGAGCAGCATTCAAAGGTCTGATCCTCTAGAGAAGTCATTTATCTTACTACAGTTACTCTTTAATCTTTCAGGTTTAGCAAGATTTGAAAGTTTCTATCATGAATCTCAAGGTTCTTATTATAAATGCCAGCCTCCTTTACAATTTTAAAGGCATATTTATATTTCTAAAATAATCTGGAGTGAGAAATGTATACCAATATCAGAGACAAAGTAATCTTGAAATGACACCATGTATACTCAATTGTTTAATAGGAACCTTCAACATGTAAACTTTGCTAAACTACAACTAAGGCAATCCTGGACTGAGAGAATGATAAGCAGTCTGCATAATCCTAGAATTATAGCCTTGTAATGCTGGAAGTCAGCTAAAGGTCATATAATGCTTCTAAACATCATTGAGAAACATTGGCAAGTATAAGTTGTATTAAAATGCATGTACACAACTTTACATGCTTTCCCACTGTCTTATCAAGATAACCATACATCAGTTTGTTGAGGCCCTCAGGGTTTCCTGTATGCCATCAGGCTCTGTGGTTATGATGTAACTGTTTGTATGGAGTATGGCATAGGCAGCATCATGACCACAGGACCAACCACGTACCTCAAGCCAATCGGTTAATAAAAATTGGGCAAACTGAATGTGTCTGGAACCCATTAGTGGCAATGGAAAAGAAAATATAGCGAGTGAATGGAGTCCCCTGTACACCAGCAAAAAAGATCTGCTGGATAACTACTGATTGCTTTGAAGTGTTATTACAGGTTTATTAAGGCATCTTTATTTTTGGTTAGGTAATGAATTTTCTTTTTTAGCAGCCTGAATAGCCCAGACTATCCTGAGCTTGTCAGAGCTCAGAAGTTAAGCAGGGTAGGCCATAGTTAGTACTTGGATCACAGAATACCAAGACTGAGGTTGCTATGCAGAGGAATGCAATGGCAAACCACCTCTACTCATCTTCTGCCTTGAAAACTCTATGACAGGTCGCCACAGTTGTGACTTGAAAGCATGTAATAATAATAAATAATAACAACAATAATTGTAAGATATTTTTAATGGCAGGGCCATCAGCACATCAATGGGCTGGCAGAATTTCTCATGAGACTTTGAAACAAGCAGTCCCTTGGAATCATATAGCTGGTTTACTTTAAGAACCTAGTTAGTCTGCAAACAGGAAATTTCATGCATTTTCATTGCACAGGCAATTCTTTAAATCAAGAGCATGATACAGCGGCAGGACACTGAGTTTCCATGGACATCAGAAGACAGGTGGGGAGAAGAGGCAATTGCTCAGGAAGTGGTTGGGGATGTCTGTCTTGTACATATTCATTGGAAGATGTGGTAATAGCATGAGCTATTTTTATAGGAGAATTACTTGTTTAACGTATTTCTGTCACCACATATTTCCAATCAAAAATATCCTACAAGGCTGCTTAATATCAATACAAAAACAAAACAATGGAGCTGAATAAGGACATAATAAAAGCTAGTTATCTGGCTATCCCCAAACACACTCTAAAATAGCAGCTAACTTGCCATCTGAATCCCAGTACTGAGGGAACCAGAGTAACCTCTCCTATAAGAATATAAAACTATATAGATATCACGCTGATATGGCCTTGTCTTGTGTTACACTCCCCCCCACACACATCTATGACAGTGGAACAGAGTCCCCAAAGATAAGCCAAGTGTTTCAGCAGGTTCACATAGGAAAATGTGGCCCTTGAGGTATCCCACACAAACGGTTTAGAGATTTAAAAGCTAGAGACTAGCACTCTAAACTGAAAAAAACCCCAGCCCCAATGGACTGGAAGCTAGGGCAGTTGTTTCAGCACTGGAGTAATACACTCCATATAGCCCTCCCCAGTAATATTTATTTATTTGACCTATATCCCATCCACACTGCAAGGCAGTCTCAGGGCAGCTTACAAAAATAACTTGGCACCCAGGTGATTCTCCAAGCACTTTTCAAAGCAGTTCTACCTAGCGTATACTACAGTAGTCTGATCTAGAGGTCACAGGGCATACACAACTTGACATATCCTTCATATCCAGAGAAGGGTGCCTTAGTCAGTGCTTCTGGCCACCACGGCAACCACCTAGAAATTTAGGAGTTCCACTGCATCCAGAGCACACACAGACAGTGCACCTGAATCTTCAGGGGAATACAGCCCCATTCAAGACAGGTTGAATATATCTATAAACCAAGTCTCCATGAACAGTATTTCAATGTTATTAGGATTTAGACTCCTTTGCCTCCGCTTGATCTGTCACCAATTCAAGACACTGGTTTATCATTTCCAGAGCCTCTTTCTACTGCGATGGAAAAGGCATACTGGTGACATCAAATCCCATTTTAAATGCCTTAACTATTTGATGTACAGATCTTACTCATGGTATCTAGGGAGTGATTACACATCTTACATACTTTTCTAGTAATCAATCTGTCCAACTTTTGGCTGATCGGGAAGTACTTTACCCAGACTTCCATTCTGAGGTGAGATGTACAAATATCCATTCAGATTATGCCAAATACCAGCTTTCTAGATAGCTTAAAAGTATCCCAAGTATTTGGGGGGAGTATACTTTACATTCCCCATATACATGTGAAAGGTTACTAATTTTGCTAATATCCACATTCCTCCACCTGAAAGACACAACAGTTACAACAGTGAGAGGTCTGTGGGCAGATTTCTGATTTTTAAAAATATGTTAATATAATCTGCAGAGGGGGCCTGATTCAGATTGAAGTTGAGGTGAGTTTAACTCATTCCCCTCCTGCTGTTTTCCTGATGGAAATTCCCAGAGCTTCTGTTTGCCCCATACAGGAAAACAGACAGCACTGTGGGATATCTTTATATTTCCCACTGGGCAGGCAATTTGCATTTGGAAAATGGCACAGGGTTATGCTCTCCCCCCTTCATTGTGGTCCTGATTCTAATTTGCCCACTTCCCAGCTACTATTAACATTAAAACATTCATAGATCTCCCACTATCACGTCTGCTTTGGCATAGAGTACACAGTTTGGGGCATCTGTATATTAAAATGTTAAAATGGACCTTTATGGTTCAGCAAACAAAGCTAAAATATAGATTAAGTGTAACATGCAATAAATGTAGAAGTGAAAAAATATCCTGGGGCAATATTTCTTGCTTGGACTCCTCGACCTGAAAGAGTCATTTCTTATAACTCCTTTGACACTTCGTTATGCCTTAGATATCACATTATCAATAGCCATTTCTCATCCATCTTAATGTTGCTATCTAAGCAGTTTAGGTGAGTGGCAACATGAATTCCAGAAAGTTCTATAGTGTAGGCCCAGACTTTTATTAAATCCTGGTAATGCCATTTTAGCCTTCGTGGTCATGGTACACTGCCTAAAGATGATATTAACAGAGAAGGAAGACAAGTACAATACATACATGGGGTAAGTAAAGGTAAAGGTAAAGGTTCCCTTGCTCGAAAGCCAGTCGAATCCGACTCTAGGGTTGCGGTGCTCATCTCCGTTTCAAAGCCGAAGAGCCAGCGCTGTCCGAAGACATTTCCGTGGTCATGTGGCCGGCATGACTAAACACCAAGGTGCACGGAACGCTGTTACCTTCCCACCGAAGTGGTACCTATTTATCTACTTGCAATTTCTTGCTTTCGAACTGCTAGGTTGGCAGGAGCTGGAACTAGAGACAGGAGCTCACCCTGTCATGCGGCACCCTGGTCTCGAACTGCTGAACTACTGACCTTCCACAGCCTGCAGTTCAGCGTCTTAACCACTTGAGCCACCGCAGCTCCCATACATGGGGTATTTCACTACTAAGCCATTTGAGGGAGGAAAGTCAGAAAACTTGCTGTATTGAACAAATGAACAGATTTTTATTTCCCTTAAAGAAATAGCAAATTAAAAATACTGAAATAAATGATTAAATCAGAATTTCATGTGTTTTAAATTTTATTGTATTCATTGAAATGTTGTAACCCACCCTGAGTCTGTCTATGGGATGGGCGGGATATAAATGCAATAAATAAATAAATGAATAAATTATACCTTCTGAATACAAAGACCTGACAGTGATGCAGTAGGGCAGTGATGCTCTGTATTCTTGGTGCCTGGAGGGCAATGGGGGGGGGGCTCCTACAGTTCTGGTCCCAGCGGTGGACCTCCTGATGGCATCTGGGTTTTGACCACTGTGTGACAAAGAGTTTGAACTGGATGGGCCATTGGCCTGATCCAACATGTTTCTCTTATGTTCTTATGACCGCCACAAAAAACATCTTTCTTGACCCAGTGAGTTTTTACTCTAGAGAGTTGAGACAGAAAAGCAGAGTGGAAGTTCTAGGCTGCAAACAGAAATGGCCCAGTGTTTAGTTCAGGCCTTGCAGGATATATAAATAAAAGAGTCTCTTTCCCACAGCAATGCCTTCTGCATCATTTCATTCTCATTAAAGCTGTGGACAGAGCTTGGTCTCTCAAAGTCTTTGGAATGAAATTGTTGAACCGTGTTACTTAGATGGACGCCTTCAAGACCCCTAGGTTTTACAGGCTGGCACTTAGCCCAGGTGTAAAGCTGGAGGCACTGATCATTTCAGCATTACACAGCAGAAGTCCCACTATGTGGAAAGCTAATAGAGTACAGGGCCATATGAGTTTTCTAGCCAGCCAAGGAAAAAAGGTCATCCATTTACTTACCAGTGTGACATTTCTGACAAAGTGTATCAGAATACAAGAAAACAATTCACAAATTAAAAGCACAGTTTTCAAAATATTGCTTTCAGGCACTGAGCCCTTCTGTAAAACTGAGGACATTTGGATGCTATGATGCAGCTTTATAGCAGTGGAAAAGCAAAATCCTCAGTGGAGATGGTAAAAGGCTTCATTTCAAATGCCTAACATCTGCAGTTGCCCACTGAGATCCACTACCATGTCCAATTTCTGTGGACCTCTTTCCCTGGGGCTCAGGACAGGTGGCAAAAGCTCTACTTGAAAATGTAACAGCCATTTTGATAACCTAAAAAGTTTCCCTACTTTTTTGCCTATCACATTCTTCAGCTCTTTCAGCAAAGATGGTAGTTAATGTTGCGAGAGCCTACCAGATACAGCAGTACCCAAACAATGTCAAACAGCAAACCAGCATGGCATAGTGAGTAGACTGTGACAAGACTACGAGCTAGGAGACCCAGGTTCAAATTTCCATTTTCACATAAACTCACTGGGTGACCTTGGGCCAGTCACACACTCTCAGCCTAACCTACCTCATGGGCTTGTTGTGAGGATAAAATGGCACACAGGAAAATGTTATAAACCACCTTAGGTTCCTACAGGGGTGAAAAATGGGATATCAGTTAAGTAAAATAAATAAATACCCATTTGATTTCCAGACTAAGACTTACTTTTGTGCCAGCTTTATTGGGTCCCATGAGTTTTTTGAAGAGTAAAAGGTGAACCATTTGCACAGCCAGCATATTCTTGTCCACAAGTGATTAATATATCAACATATTCTACAAATTTATCACTTTGGTATCAGTACTTGGAAGATATAGAAGTTTGGCTCTGTTGATGGCAAAGATTGTACAAAGAAGATCCTGGCAACCTAATTTCTCTTTCAATTAATTTTTTTTACTCAGGACATAATTTTTTTCAGTAGCAATTTCTGGCAATGCTTGTGGGTGTGGACAGGTGCATGTACATGGGGGAATCAATTATGGCATCCCTGAATTTACTCTTCCAGACTGACCTCCGTCGTAACTCCAGCACAAGGACAACAGGATCAGGCAAAGTGGTCACCACACCTCAAAAAGGATATTATAGCATTGGAAAAAGTGCAGAGAAGGGCAACTAGAATGATAAAAGGGTTGGAACACTTTCCCTATGAAGGAAGGTTAAAATGCTTGGGGGTCTTTAGCTTGGAGAAACGATGGCCGAGGGGTGACATGATCAAAGTTTATAAGATTATGCATGGGATAGAGCAGGTTAAGAAAGAAGTACTTTTCTCCCTTTCTCACAATACAAGAACTTGTGGGCATTCCATGAAATTGCTGAGCAGTCGGGTTAGAACAGATAAAAGGAAGTACTTCTTCACCCAAAGAGTGATTAACACATGGAATTCACTGCCACAGGGTTGCAGCTACAAGCATGGACAGCTTCAAGAGGGAATTAGATAAGCATATGGAGCAGAAGTCCATCAGTGGCTATTCGCAACAAGGTATAGATAGGAACTCTCAGTCTGGGACAAGTGATGCTATGTATTATTGGTGCTGGGGGGGGGGCAACAGTGTCCTGGCCCCACTGCTGGACCTCCTGATAGCACCTGGTATTTTTGGCCACTGTGTGACAGAGTGTTGGACTAGATGGACTATTGGCCTGATCCAGCGTTGGCTTCTCTTATGTTCTTACAATTAATTTCTCCCCCTTCCCCCATGCACTTCCCCCCATTACATCCAGCCCAACAGCTTCCCACAGGTCTCTGCAAACACCATCCCACATCACCATCCTGTTCCCGTTTCCTTCTTTCTCCTCTTCTGTCTCATCACCACAGCTCCATGTCTCCCCTCTCTTCACACACTTCAGCAACACAGCAACTTTTGTTCAATCTCATCCTCTGCAACATCCCTAACAATAGATTCAGTCCCAGGGGTTTTCCAGCTGTTGCCCCCCACACTATTTTATTAGGTGTCTTTTTTCCTAATTCCTTTGGGGAAGTGGTGTGCCAGAACAAGCCAATGTATTTCCTAGGCCTAAAATGATGCCTAGAAATGCTGGCAGAAGCATCTGTGGGGACACCTACATGCTTCTCAGGTTTTGGGTGAAAGATTCCAACCTGGGTCTTCCCAGTTTGGTGTAGTGGTTAAGTGGGTGGTCTCTAATCTGGGAGAACCGGGTTTGATTCCCCTCTCCTACACTTACAGCTGCTGGATGACCTTGGGCAAGCCATAGTTCTGTCAGAGTTGTTCTCTCAAGGACAGTTCTGGAAAGAGCTCTCTCAGCCCCACCTACCTCACAGGGTGACTGTTGGGGGAAGGAGAAGGGAAAGGAGTTTGTAAGCCGCTCTGAGACTCCGAGTGAAGAGTGGGGTATAAATCCAATCTCTTCTTCTTCCCAAACTCAGACCACACCATGCTGGCTGGTTGAAGAAATGAAAAAAGACCATTTGCTAGCATCAGTCTGCTTAGTTTGAGCCTAAACAGTTAATAAATGGCATTTCCTTTTGAACTATATTTAGTGCAAGCAAAAAGTGACAAGTTCCACCAAAATCACCTTCCTGTGACTGAAACATGGGTGGCAGCAATGATAGCATAATATGCTGACCTCAGTTGGTGCCGAGTCATAGATCGAATTCTTTATTCAGTCTGAATCCTGTCTGACTCTTTCCCAGCTTCAGAGTATGTGAGAGAGTTATAGGTTTCATTTTCTTTTGTAAAAGAAACTTTCTTGTAGAAACTGGATTTTCTGCTAGTCTTTGCTTGACAAGCAGTGGACTGTCTTATTTGGAGCAGTCTACAATTGAGAAATGGTATTGCAGAGATTTCCCCAAGTATTAATTCCAGTAACAACCTTAAAAACAACAGCCCTGAAGTGTCTTATCTCTCCCTCCTCCATCCCAATTTCCTCCAGTATGCCTGCCCGCTCAAGCATTCCCTCATAAGTTCCACTGGCTACTGAAAGGCCTGTGCTCACTGGTTTCCAGCCTGGCAATGGCCTTCAGACTGGTATAGCCAGCAGCAAGCTTTTTAGAAAACATCATTTTGCTCCTGAAAAAATTCCCACACACTTTTTGGAGAAGATAAACTGCAGTTCTGTTGTAGCCAAGAGGAAAGTTTCTGACGTGCATAAATATGGATAGGCAATAAAACATGTATACAAAACAAAACTAGGATGTTAAGACACAAAACTGACTAAAGAATGTGGCATTCAATTTCCTGTTATGTCATTTTGTATAAGCCATACCATTACTCTTATATAGCATCTATACCCGTAAGCAGTATCAGTATCATTTTCTGAAACCAGAAATGACAAATTACCTTTTAAAGCTTGTACTAGGTGAATTAAAACAAATTAACTTTTTTATTTCTTTCTGGATTTTCTCGTGGAGGATTTAAATCATTTTCTGAAATGGTAGTGTTACTCTGGTTGATGAAGAACTTTTAAAAACCTGCAAAATTGACACTTTCTAGCAACTGTGACACTCAGTATTTCTTTTTGCTTAAAATATAGGCTACGTTGGGGCCTGAGCTTTGCAAGCATTCTTTCAAAGTGTTCTCACTGACCTACTTTGCCGATTGACTGAGACATGGTGCTTCATCTGAATGCAATTTGGTGTATTCAGATTGAATGCAGTCTTTGGCTGTGGGCATATTGCCCACATGGCTCGAGTCTACAGTCTGCATTTGCACGAAGACCTGTCCTGCTATGTCGGGGAGTGAAGCTCATTGGTGCAGAAAGAACAAAAGGAGCAGTGGAGGAAGAATGTTTGGCCAGCCCTTTCCGCCCTAACTGAGCAAATCACACATACAAACTTTTGCCTGTCAATACATCTACTCATATGCAAAAACACCATAACATTTCAGAAATGATAATGGGATTTTTTAAAAGTGCTGTGTAATAGTAGGGATTAGGCTTTTCTCAGCCACCTCAGAAGCTTCTTTATCTGCTGGTGAACATGGCTATCCAACAGATGGCAACAACACATTCACCATCAGGTTGAATGCCAGACTAACAAGTCAGCCAGCCCTCAGTCTTATTCCTCAGTTTATTCACATATTGTTTTTAAATTACCAGCATACACTCGGCTCTTTACAAAACAAGCAACTCCACAGATTGAGAGCGGTTGTGTGGTGACAGTATCTTGTGAACGATCATTGACTGGCAGGCGGGTAATAAGCCAAAGCTTATTACAGCTGTAACCAATAAAGTCGTGGCGAATTTTATTCCAATTTTTATCCAAAAAACTGTGTATGTGTGCATTATTTCAAACCTGGGTTGTTAGTGGGGTTATGGTTAATAGAATAAGATAATTCCTTGCCTTTGGTGCCCTAGCTGCCCCTCCCCTTGGCACTGGGGCCACAAACGTGATGCACTGTCATATGGATAACTGGCCTTGAGAAGAACTTGGTAGCCTCAGGGACAAACAGCTAATAGCCCAAGATGAGCCTGGAGGTCCCTTCCAACTCTATGACTCTATGATTCTATATTCTTAATGAATTCAAGGCATACAAAGCATTTTAAGAGCATCCCTAAACAAACGTTTACCAAAGTTTCTCTGCCTGACCCATGGAAGTTTATACAAAAACTAGTGGCAAGGCCCGTTGCGTGGTCCGATGCAATGGGTGCGAGCCGGACTCCCTCTGGAGGCCCTGTCCCCCTCAGTCCCATCTGTGCCTGCAGGGCAAGGCCAGGTCTGCCTCCCCCTCCCGGTGCGGTCCCTCAGTGGCAGAGCGGTGAGTGAGGTAGGCCGTCTCGTTCTTCGGGGCCAGCCAGCTCTGCTGCCTCCTCCCCGCCACGGCAGTCATTATGGGCTCATGGTCCCGTTTCCCGGCCGCACCTGCACGTCAAGGGCAGCCCCGCCGCCCCCTCCCCACCGCACAAGGTGTCGCTGGGCCCAGTTGCTTCCGGGGGGGGGGCGCCACGGCGAGGGAGGCTGTCGTTGAGCTTTGGCCAGCAGCACGCAGCCGCCGGAACATCCGCCCAGTCCGGCAGCTGAAAGCGAAGAGGCTATGTGCTGGCTGTGTGGGCGGGACCGAGCCCACACAGCCAGGCATGCCAGCCAATGGCCAGGGCCCAACTGTGAGTGGCAGCCCCCATGACCAACCTATTTTGCTACACATTTTTTTCCTTATTTGGGCATGCCTTATTTGGGCATGCCAGCCGACCACTACGCTTTTATATAATAGGGAAGGATGAGACTTCAGGGCCATGCTATTGTGTACAGAACTGTAAGTCTTAGTTTGGTGTCCTAACAAAAACTTGAGCAGTTGCTTATAGAGGTACATAATCCTTCCAGACAGCTTCCTAGCAAGACTGCACATAGAAATGCATGTTTTTATTTTTTTTTAATTCAACTCTCCTAAAGAGGAGAGAATTTTATTACTTTTAATATAAGAAAAGGGAACGCATATAGATGGATAAGAATAGTGGTGAGTGAAGATAAATTTAGTATATTAATCTTTTGTTAGTATAAGTAAGTTCTTATGCTTCTTCTGCGTTTGACTGATCGTCTTTCATCATGCTGTAAAGAATGACATGTTAGTTGTTTTAGTAATGTCCTTTTGGGTTATTGTTAGTAAAGTCCGTTATTGCGCATTACAAACATATCTTCATGTTTTGGGTTGTCTCCTTTTTAAGTCTCTCAAGTTGTAAGATGGTCCTTTAACTGCTCCTCCATCTTCCGGTTCTTTATCTCCCCCTTCCGGGCCACTGTTGTCATCACTGCTTAAAATCAACCATTTGGCAAGTTCTGCTTCTTCCTCTGAGCTGGCGTGTCTCTTCAAAAAGTCTTGAGCTTTAAAGATGGAGTCAATCTTCTCCCGCTTATCTTTAAATTTAAAGACAAGTCCTTCTGGGGTCAATCATCTGTAATTAGTTTGGTGGTTTTGCAAGAATATGGTCAGTCCTTTGTAAGCCTTCTGTTTCATGCGAATTTCAAATGGCACATCTTTTAAAATTCTTATATTCTGTTCTCCGATCTTCAAGGGCTTTGATGACATCACTCTTAAGATTTGATCTCTAGTACTTTGCTTAGTAAACTTGACCACTACTTCCGCTGGCAAATCATTTATCTTTGTAAAGTTGAAATAGGCTCCGTAGGCCAAATCCATCTCTTCGCTTAATCTTTCCGCTTCTTTGCCCATCAGTGGTGCCAAAGCAATCGCCAAAATACTTCTGAGATCCTCTTTTTCTTCTTCCTTTAAACCCTGAAATCGGAGAGTTAAGTTTGATTTTTCCATCTGTAGCATCAATAAATTTTTATCTTGTGTTTCCTGATGTTTTTCCATTTTATTGACCTTCTTCTTGATGCTTTGTGTGTCTTCTGTTGAAACCAGACATTTCTGTGCTATCTCCTCCATCTTCTTAGCTATGTTTGACAGTTGTTTCTGCTGATTACTGAGAACACTTTCCATCCTAGACAGCGTTTGATTGATTTTCTGCATTTGATCCAGCAGAGGGCGAAGCAGCTCATTTTCTTGTTGAGTGACAGCTGGCTCCAAAGGGCGGGAGTTAGAGCTAGAAGTTCCTCCCGGCTTCTTCATCGGCTTGTCTGGGAGCTTCTTTTGCCCCGACATCTTTCTTTTATTGTTTACTTTTTAAAAGTTCGTGCCGCACAGCTAGGGAAAGGATCTTTCCTCTTTGCTATAAGCAAATCTCCAAAAGGTAACTTTACTTTGCTAAATTTTCACTCCCCCCCGACTTTTCTCTTTTAAAACAGTCCCGTTCTCTTGGGGGGGGGGATCTCTACCCTCCTCCCTTGCGCTTATTCGATGGGGGGTGGGAGCGCTTAAATCTTTTTCAAGTTTTGATCGTCAACTCATAGTTTGCTGCCAGATTGCTTCATTTTCATTTATTCATTCGCTTCTTCACTCATGGAAGTCGGTGGCGTCGCTAAGTCCCATCAGGGCACATTGCAGCAGGGCTGTTGGGGCATGGGGAAAGCCTCAATTTTCCGACTGTCAGGTCAGGGAAGAGGCTACTCCCTGGTGCGCCCCCTGGTCTGGAGCCTTTAACTAAGGCTTGTGCGGAGCCCCCCCAACCGTGTGCGGGCTGGTCACCTCCGGGAGAGTCCCTAGAGAGTGACCACCATTCGTGTCACCGAAACCAAAACCCCGAAATGCATGTTTTTATTTTGACTGGACTACAAGGAAAAGTTATAAAGTGCCAAACCTAGATGAAAGGCAGTATTTTCCTTCCTGTTTCCACAGTTCATGCAATTGGTGACACTTATACACCTGTGTAGCCATGCACTATAGCACAGTTCCCACCATACCTGGAGAAAGATGAATCGGCTACTTTGAGAATGATCAGTTCTGAGGACCAGAATATAGGAAATGACTGACTTATCCAAAGCACCCCTATATCAAGAGTTTTGGGGGGAAATAGGAAAACTGATATTCTTGGTACCAGATTTGGGCTTAGTTTAGTAGTACTGGCCACACAGTGGAATACAAACGACTGTGAAAGAGATTGTAAGAGTTACAAAACTGTGGGGGTCAGCTCAATAACATTTTAGGTATATTCACCATTAAACTCAGTAGTCACTAAATCTTGCACTTACATTTATATTGCCTGCAATTCTTTTACAAGGGTCATCCTGTTCTCCAGCCACTCTTTGTGAAAATCACTTTGCTTTGCCAGCCTTGTACTACTTGGTTCACATTTCAGGTACCATATAACCGTAACAAAATATATTTTCTTTTAAAGTGCACTGGATCTTCTCTAGGCTATCCATTCACCCCATTCTGATGGATGCTTTTCAGCTTGTGCAGCCTGATTACGTGTACAAAATATTTGGGGATGTGAGGCTCAAAGCTTGAGCATTCAACCCTTGCCCATCCTTGCTTTGCAAAAGCTGCCAGAGAGGGAGGGGGCAAGCAGGTGTCTGAGGTAATTCTCACCCCTTTAGGGAAAGGGTGATCCTTGGTAAGATGAATCTTAGGCCTTTACTTGATGCCAACAACCCCAATGAATCCTGGCTGGTATCAGCTTCTGCTTCAATTGGACAAGGTGTTCAAGTACAGGGTGGCAACCTAATTCCAGGGGTTACTGGATGGTATTATTTAGATCCTTTACAGTATATTACCTTGTTTTAGGAAGAAAGCTGCCTTGGTCACCATACTGCACAAGCTTTGCCAAGAACTGGACAGGATGAATGCATCCCCTTGGGGGTTTTGTTTGTTTATTTTCCTAGATTGGCTTGTGGAAGTACTGTTTTCTAGTGTAGACTCCAGAAAGTGATGTTGGCCTTCTGCCTTCTGACTTGTGGCTAATAACATGCTGCAAGGACCAACTTATGTCTCCAATTTATGTCAAATCATGTAGACAACTGAAATTTGGCATATGCATAATCAAGACACACTGGCTACTAGAGACATCTAAAAATGGAGCATTTTTGCATGGGACACAAATTTTACCTCACAACAAATGCCAGCACTGCAGCAGAGCCCAAGCCAAGCCGCTCGTGGGAGAAAATGTTGGGACATGTTCCATACAGAATCTAGTAATGACAACAAGCTCACAGATCTCCCTAGGTCTTATGTAGCTTGGCCCCCAGATAAATCCTCTGGAAAATGAAGAAGCTACTGAGATCCAACTGGTTCTAATTTATTGTGGAACATTACACCCGTTTCCAATTTAGAAAAAAGAAAAGGGAGGATGAAATATTACGTTAGTCATTGCTCGACATTCATGAGGTATTAAATATTAGCTGATTGCAGTTATTCTAGTAATTCATCAAAAGCTTTGAACACAAAAACAGAAACATGTTTTTAATTTGAGAACAATAAGCAAGAACATAATACTTTCTTTTCCTGTAAAACCACATCATGAGCCACAACAAAATGGGCTTGTAGCTGCGCTTGATTTATTGTAGGAGTATATCCTAAGGAGCCATTCTGAATAATGATGATAGCTATTCCCAAAGCTGATATGTAATTATGCAACAGTCATCATCCCAGCCTGCAACACGCACCCCCTCCTCCCACCCCCATGATTTAATCACAATACACTCTGATTGCTCTACTGTTTTGTACTAGGTTTAGTCAGAGTTGTTTCACTGAAAACATACTACTCAGCTTTCCAGGAATGGAATTATATTTAACTATCATGTTCCCAAAGCCAAGCTATATTTACTAAGTAAATATATGTGATCACAGAGTCGATCACATGGTGGACGCCAGCAAACAGCTGGGCTTAGTGTCCACCAGATACCGGAGCTATAATGAACATTACTCAAATCTCTGGGCCTACTTCTTTGCGGCTTCCTTATCTCTGTTCAAAACTGCTATCTTCCAGTAGGCAAGGGGTTCAATGTTAGCTAAGGGCACGCAAACGTTTCTTAGAATTGTATCAACTCCCTTTTTGCTCACACACTGAACATTTTAGGGTAGTCAAGGTTTTGTGGCTCAGCTATCTGTTCAAGACAACAACCTGCCTACGATTTGTTCAGCAGTGCTATTGCCTAAAAGGACACTGTAGAACAATCCGTAATTTCAGTACTGGAGGCATGTTGCAACTCTACTATCATGACATCCCTCAAAGTAATGCCTATAAGTACTGCACTTTGCAGATAGCAAGTTTATGGTTTTTATTTTTAAAAATTACCATTCAGCCCACTAAGATACAAGGGAAGATATACACACAGAGCTGCTCTCAAGCAGTAATGATTCAATGCAAACAACGTGGTGATAAAAGATTATATGGACTAGTGCCTACACAGGGAAACATTCTGCCTAAACCAAACCTTATATAGACTCTGTAGACACATGTACAGATATATGGAAAGATTAGCACCAAGGAATAACCATTAACTTTTTCACCACAATATACTATTTATTTTGGTTTTTCTGCTTCAGTTGACAAGAGTTATTATCAAGCATTATTTTAATTATAAAACAGATTGCTACCGTGGCTCAAAATTATATATTTCTACACCTGCAATCAGCTTGTAGCATACAAAATGAATTATTATTCCTTGGTTCCATTCTACTTTTCTCACGGTTTATATCCCCCACAACATAAGATTCAGACTTGCACAAACAGAAGACACTGCTGCTTATGGGGGGGGGGAGAGGTGTGTGGCTTTTTCTACTCTAGATACAGCCTGCTGGACCGTGACTCACACTGTTCCAAGATTCCCCCGACCTTCAGGATGGCTATGGGGGTGGGTGGGAATGACTGCAGGATGAAAGAAGAAAAGTAAAAAAATCCATTGCATGTGTGAAGCTTCACTTATGTTCTTAGGATCCAACCATATGTTGTGTTATTACTCTGAACAGAAAGGGCCAATGATGCCTTGTAGAGGGTTCCTGCAAGCAGCAGCCAGCAGGCTTGAAGATGGCTCAGAGTCCCCAGCAAGACCATGAAGGCCCAGTGGGAAAAATCAGAACTGAGGAGGAGTATTGAGAAAATCTCTTGTAAAACTTTGCCTGTTTTGAATCAATGAGTGAAATGTTTCTTACAGAGTGAATATTGTTACAGAGCCAACCCTTGAGAGAGTTAAGAAGCTATTTCTGTCCAAGAAAGGCTCCAGCAAATGGGAATTTAAAGAGTACAAGCATGAGTGCTGAACACAGTGTGGTCCCGAAGCACTACCTGAACAAAAAAAACAGCTGAGGGACTGATACTCTGCTGCAGCACAAGGGAGAGTTATGGGCAGCGAACTGCTGCATCAGCCATTTAGACACACTTTCCAGGACTTCTGTACAGCTGTAATTGGGAATTTCTTTTAAATCCTGTAATGGGAACTTACAAGACAGGTATACAGTCTCCCTGAGAAATGAGGTCTTAACACCACACAGCCTGTCTTCCAGTAAACATGGAAATAAACCTAGACACAAGCTGACGATTTTGTTTTGTGTAGTAGCTGAGCAGTTGTTCCCCAAGAGACAGCATTATTTTGTATAGAACGCTAAGATTTATTTATTTATTTACTAGGGAGCAAAGCCCGTTGTGGTTGAAGACAACAGGCCCTAGTAAGGTAGGTAGGCTGGGTGTAAGGGAGGGAGGAAGGAAGGAAGGAAGAGCCGGGGAGAGAGTAAGAAAGAAAGAGAGGGGGGAGAGAAAGTGAAATAAATAGAGAGAGAGGAAGGAAGGAAGGAAGGAAGGAAGGAAGGAAGGAAGGAAGGAAGGAAGGAAGGAAGGAAGGAAGGAAGAGAGGGAGAGAGAAAGAAAGAGAGGGAGAGGAAGGAAGAAGGAAGAAGGGAGGGGGAGGCATTGGGGGGGCCTGCATAAGCTTCTCCCATATGTCTGGCTTGCTGGGCAGGCGGGAGAAGTGGTGTTTGGGGGGGCACATCCGAGTCGCTCCCCCTGCGTCCCCTCCCATACGTGAAGTGCCAACATGCTTCCTGCCTTGCCCCGTTCCTTCATCCAGCCTAGAGCAGGAGCTGAAGTGTCCCTCCACCTGGCCGGGACTCCTGGTCCCCTCCCCACCAAGTGCCGCCGGCCCCACTTGACTCCAGGCCCGCAGCAGCAGCAGCAGGAAGAGGAGGAGGAGGCAGCAGCAGCGGCCGGGAGTGGGAGCGTGCTGGTGGGTGGACTGGACTGGCGAGAGCGGTGGCGACAGAGGAGGGAGCCGGCTGGCCATGGCAGCGTGCTGTGCAGTGGCACTTGCAGGAGGAGGCAGCAGCAGGTAAGGAGTCTGAAGGCAGCCGCCGTGGAGCACCTGAGAGCGGCACCGACCTGAGAGCGGGCACCGACCCAGGATCCACTGCCACTGCCCCTGGCTCCAGCACTGGGCCAGCAGAGGTGGTGACCAGGTGGACTGAATGGCTGGCGGTCCGGGCCAGGCCGGAGGCATGCAGGGCAAGAAGCTGGGCGGTGGCGAGCTGCAGGCAGAGGGCGAGCCAGCAGGAGAAGCGGCGAGGGGGTCTATTTGAGTTTTTGCTTCCAACGTTCGATGCGCAGCTACGGTGGTTGGCCGTCTCTACCGCCCTCTTATTGAGTGGCAGTTCTTGTGGCCTACCACTGTTGGCGCGCATTGAACATTGGTGGCCAAAACTCAATTATATATAAGGACAGGATTATTATTTCAATTTGTATCCCGCCTTGCCACAGAACTGGCTCAAGGCGGCTAACAACATTAAAAGCAATAAAACAATGAATACAGTAAAAATACAATAAAATATAAATACAACTGCCTAAAAATCTGACAAAAACAGTACAAATGATGAAATGATGACGGCAGCACACAATATACAGACAAAAGCAATATCCAACCAGTGTTTCATGTGGGCCATAGTGTATTCCAGTGGCGCATTCACCAGTGGCACATTCGCCAGTAGCACATTCTTCGGTGGCAGCTCCTAATCGAAACAGTTTGTTTCTAGCGATACTTAATTACAATTCTCTGATTCTGTTGGCTCTAGATTTGTGTTGGAGTAATTTCACTATTTAAATGTCAATGTATGTGCTCACATGGTACAAAACCATTGCCTTTATATAACAAAAGGAGTGAGTATAGTATCTGGTGAAAGACTCATTTGTCCTGCAATGTAATTGCAGGGAAGGCAACTTTGCCTTGTACTTGAACATTCATCATACACACATTGCCAAACAGATGATCAGCACTATCTTCTCAGATGGTACTGATTACCTGTTGGGATGATAGTGAAATTGTTTTCAGGTACCATCAACCCTTATTTAGAACAGATAAAAGGAAGTACTTCTTCACCCAAAGAGTAATTAACCCATGGAATTCACTGCTGCAAGAAATGGTGGCAGCTACAAGCATAGACAGCTTCAAGAGGGGATTGGATGAACATATGGAACAGGGGTCCATCTGCTGCACAAGGTATAGATGGAACATTATGTCTGGGGTAGAGATGCTCTGTATTCTTGGTGTTTGGGGGGCAACAGTGGGAGGGTTTCTGGAGTTCTGGCCCTGCTGGTGGATCTCCTGATGGCACCTGGGTTTTGGTCACTGTGTGACACAGAGTGTTGGACTGGACAGGCCATTGGCCTGATCCAACATGGCTTCTCTTATGTTCTTATCTCCGCCTTTAATTCCTTTAAAAGATGACAGCATCAGCGTCCTCCTTGGTGTTGAAGACCCACAGACACAGAAATGTGCATGAAGACCAATACTGTCTATAATGCCTGTGTCAATCTAAGTAGTAGAAACTCTTTTTCTCTGAAAATCTTGTGCACCTGTAGAAGCTATACTTTCTAGAACTGCAGCAGGGATGTTGGTCAATTGACCAATCAACTGACAAATCTGATCAATCAACTGAAAGCCTATTTGAAGCCAAAATCAACATTAGGTGTGGAATACTTTTTATTGCATGGAATAATGTGATAGCATGGCAGGAGAGAAGGCTCCTATACACTCCACTCTACATAAGTACAGCCTGCTGGATCAGACCAGTGGTCTGGCATACTGTTTCATATAGTGAATACCAAGTTGCCCTGGAGGGAGCAAATGGGGCACAAAGGAGGACTTCCCCTAATGCTGCCTTCTAGCACTGGTATTCAGAGTTTTGCTGCCTCTGTATATGGAGGTTGCCTTTAGTCACCGTGGCTAGTAGCTACTGATGGACCTCTCCCCCATGAATCTGTCTAAACTCCTTTGAAAGTCATCACTATATCCAATGGCATTGTCCACCCCGAACCTATCTCTCAACAACCTCATTGGATGCTTGCAAAGTTCAGAGCTGATACCCCTCATTCTCTATCTCTAGTTCCCACCCTCCAAAATTAAACTTCTTGAGTCTTCAGGTTCAAGAATTTGCTGCATAGAAAACCCTCTCCTAAATGTGTATTGGCATGACATTTTTACTACACACAATATTGCATTAGAATAGTTAGAACTGTATTACTTCAAAACCATAATTAACTATGATTTTTCTGTAATTCTGCTACTCTGTCGGTTGGAAGTCTAATAAATACAGGCTTAGAATACTTGACAGTGTTTGTGTTTATCACATGCTAACTGCAACTACCACTTGGTGAGAAAATTTTAACTTACTGTTGTTCTTATTTTAAAAATGACAATCTTCCAATATCAGGGAATTACAAAGAAACCAACCCCTTTGAAGTTAAAAATGCTGTAAGTACCTGAAATTTGCACAAGGACTTTCCTTCCACCAGCATGTGCAGTACTCCAACCCTGTCCCCCAATTTCCCCAGTACAGGTACCTTCAATCTATCATACAGGATATATCTTCAGTTATTGTTTGAATAAAGTTAATTGTATATGTGCTAAAGTTGTATATTAGCATGATAGATGCTATGAACTGTGAAAAGAACAGTTACTTCTTCCCGTTCATTCTTTCCATTACAGCAACCTCCCGAAAACCACCAAAAGCTTTTCCTGAAGATCACTTTTTATTTTTTTTCCCACCAAGCTCTCTTAGAAGCCAAAGAGGAAGAAGAAGAGTTGGATTTATACCCCGGCCCTTCACTTAAGAGTCTCAGAGTGGCTTACAACTGCCTTCGCTTCCTCTCCCCACAACAGACAGGTGGGGCTGAGAGAGCTCTGAAAGAGTTGTGACTGGCCCAAGGTAACCCAGTTGGCTGTATGTGGAGGAGGAGTGGGGAATCAAACCTGGTTCTCCAGATTACAGTCCACTGCTCTTAACTACTACACCAAACTGGATTTTACAAACAGAGTAAGAGCTTGACCAACAGTGAGTAATATGGTGACTTCCACTGATCCCCCCTTCTTGCTTCAGTCCTTGTGTCAGATCCCATTCTATTCCCAAGAACCCTTCAGCCCACAGAAGCAGCAAGATGCTAAAGGAACAGGAAGAGATCCATTCTTTAAACCCCATCTGTTCAAGGTTCACAAGAATGCATCTATTTTGTGTTTTTAAAGTAGTAAAGTAAGTTTGAATCCCATAGGACGATGTGGATCTGTTAAATCTTGGATAACAAAACTCCTGTTTTCAAAATATGTGGAAATTTCTACAACACTGTGTCTAACATATGAAGGCACCAGGCTAAAGAACTGTAATGAATGTGCTAGGAGTAGACTTCAGAGTTTATATTTTGTATTCTGTATGTTTGTAAAAACTTTTGTTATGTATCTGGCTGGTCTTGCAACTATAATAAATTAATTTCGTTTCAAATTAATTTCATTTTATTTCTTCAGAGTCCAACAGCATAGCCTATGTCTGAAGCTTGCAGGGCTGCCCATTTAAAGAATGAACTCAGGCAACGGCTACAGAATTCATTAAAACTGGGAAATCCCAGCACAAACTGAGCTTACAGTTCTGCTGACTCCTACCAGTATGTTCTTTGCACTGTGTTTTTAACTGCCTTGACACAGAGAGACGAAAGAATCTTGTTTCTCATCTACTTTGGTGAAGTTCACTACAAGAACTGACATCTTAAGGAAAGAACAAACTAATTCTTGAACTAGAACAGATGGCTTATTGAACAGCAATAGATCAGGGAAAAAGTAAATTTATTTAATATATGTGTGCACACACAGACATAACATTTTGTTCTCTTTAGTATTTCGGGGCTTTCGATTGCAACAAGTTTCTAGCAGGGGAAAAAAGCTTGCTGATTAGGTGCTGCAGGTGGCTGTTGTACTAGAACAGATTTTATGCCAAGTCCTGCTGCAGTGCAACCATTCACTTCAATTTTATTTGCACACATTTGGCAAATAATGTTTACTTTTGTAGTTGCTCAGGAAAGGTAATGTCATCTGGGGACCTTGCTTAGCAAATGCAACTCTTTTTTTCCCCAAAGCAAGTATATTGACCCAACTTTCTTACTCCAAAATGTTGCCCTATCACTTCAGATTCATGACAGATCCCTGCTACAATATGAAAGCGGCAAAACTGGACATCACACAGACAATGTAAGGGCCTCTATGCAATTGGAGGGAATCCCAAATATGCAGAAAAATACTACTGCAAATTGACCAAAAAGGAAAGCCACCCCAACCAGAGAGTCTGATGAGAACTGAATATACTCCAGGAGCATAAAATATTGGGAAGTGGAAAGTCAGTTCAAGGAAATGGGGGTTGTTTCTGCACCCGCCATTTCCTCCACTTTCTCCATCTCCTTTTATATAGTGTTATGCATTTCCTCCTGCTTTTGCCTCACATGTGCATCAGCTTTTGTTGCTGCTTCTGCATTCCTTTCCCCCATTCCACTTTCACTTAGCTGAATCCCCGGCTTTTCCGGAGCCTGTTTTGCCACGGACCATTTTTATTGCTCCGCTTTCAAGTTGAGGTTATTTCTGGTGCAGACATTATTCCATGGATACTGCTTCACCGCCCACCCTTTTCCTGCCCCATTCCCACCTCTCTTTTTTGCCAACCCCACTCCCAAGATTGCAGTTTGTTGTTCCTCCCACTCTGCACCTTCCACCTTCCTTCCTACTTCAGCTCCAGTATTGCAAGGTTTTCCTATCTTTTTTTAATTTCATTTTTTTAAACAAGCCCTTTTAGTCCAGCAAAATAAGTTGATCACTAAACTTTGTTAGGTGGAGAAAGAAACCATTAGGACAGCATGCTTTAACAGTTTGGCTACAGTTAAAGGGGAGGTGGCAGATGGGCTTCTTAGAGACACTTGAGAGCTTGGTAAAAAGTGATGCTTTTCTCCCCCAAACACACACTTGTTCATTCTCTTGCACTCCCCAACTTTCAGTGACCGCCTTTGCCCAACATGTAGCAATCTGATCTCTAGGGATTTCACCTTCTCATATTTTTCCATGTCCTTGTGCAAAGTGCCTTCCCCTAGGGAGGTGCCAGGAGAGTGACTGTTGCCCACAGAGTGCAGGAGAGGGCTCTTTACCAGCCAGATCCTTGGTATGGAACCAGAGTGCTGGCAGTGGCTGCCCCTTGCCCTTGGCAGTTCCTACTTTCCAGACATTGTGGAACTGCTTCCCCACTGCCAACTTCTCCAAGACCTCTCCATGCTTGCTCTTGAAGAAAGGAGAGGGCTCCTAATCTTAGACATTTGAGAGCTTTGTAAAAAGTGATGCTTTTCTTCCCCCTTGTTTATTCTCCTGTGTGCCCCCTCTCCCACTTGTCCCCAACATCCACTAAGACAGAACCCCACCAGCAGCAACTAGGGAGAGAGGGCCATTCCCAGTTTCCCTGGTAACTTCACTGATCCTCACCAGTCATACCCATGACAAGTCCACATTGCCTGCAGGAAGCACCGAAGCATGGCAGTGATAGAACATCCCCATGATTTTACCCCATCCAATGCACACCTCATAAACACACACAGCCAACACAAAACACAGCAACCATGGCTAGACCCTGCACAAATTCCATGCTGCAGTCAAAGTGACAGCAGTAACACCCATAACCAGTTGCAAACTTTAGGCAGTCCCTCACCACATCAGGGACAAGAGGGTGTGTGCCCCCCCACCAAAAAGTGTCTAGCTATCGGGCTGATTTCATCTAACATATGTTTTGGTGCCTGTATGAGTGAAACGTATACTTTGTAAGGGAGAGGCCACATACAAAAGGATGAATGAAAGCTAAAACAACAAGCATCACCAGATTTTGCCTTGTGGGTCAGAAATGGGAAACAGGAAACAGGAGCTGAGTCTCGCCCCAGGGAGACATTAAAATGACCCCTCAAAAAAAAAAAATCTCACTTTTCAGGTAGTCTGAAAACAATACTGATTTGAGATGCAACAAAGAGAAAGTAGGGGCCAGACCGGTGACACTGGCCCTTGAGGCATCATTGGCCTTGGGCACAGCTGTGTAAGAGGAGTGTAATGGGGATTGCTGCTTAACTAGAACCATGCAATCAGTATGGAAAGCACTTGTCAAGAGAATGGGTGCTTGGTGTACCTGGTGAAACTATCAAAACAAGTTCTAGTCCTCTGAGAGAAAATAGTGAGAACAGTTAAGGACAGCAGCAATGTTCCCTGTAAGCTGCGGAGTCTCGTGAGCCAAAAGATGTACTAGGATTAAAGTTCTAAGCAATCCTACATTAAAAAAGGAAGGATGGAAAGAGAGGAGTGGAAAGAAAGCATATAGATGGGGAAAGAAAGAGAGAGAGAGAAACCAACCAACCACTGGGCAGGGGAAGCTGGCCCCAGGATCTGCATGCAGCAAGAAGGTCTCTCACTGTCTCATGTAGATCCCCCCCACCTCCATCCTTGCAAGGAAGCTGATGGCCCTTGTGGGAGGACTGCTAGGCCATATTGTTAGCCCAAGGCTCCACTCCCCTAATCTCCCTTCTTGACCAGCTCCCTACCCCGACCTCCATCCTCCCCACTAACTGTGCTGAGAGGAAAATCTGTGTGCTGGGGGGGTGTCAGGTTCAACAGCAAGCAAGTCCAGGCACACTTTACTCAGAAAGTTATGCTTTATTGGAATACCAGTCTGCTGCCCATTAATGCAGAGTCATTGTCAGGAATAATGGGTAGGACGTGGGGAGCTGTGTATATACTCTGATGCTTCAACTAGCCAAGCAAATGAAAGCCAAGCGCACACGTGGGAAATCTCCCGGCAGGATATTACATAATGAACTGGAGAACACCCCCCTCTGTAAGAGGGCCAATACATTCACACAATTCCTGAAGCAAAGCAAAGCTACACGCATGCAAGAAAGCAAGCAAGGAATGAGGTCATACAGAAAACATGGCAGTTATCTGACATCGGGAAGAAATCGGTGTACCCAGCACACATAGTTCAGCTTAGGGGGAACAAAGAAATGTTGCAACTATTTATTCATTCATGAACAAACAGAACAAAAGAAAACCTTAGGTAGCTGGAAAAGTTTATTTTTAGAAAGGATAGCAATTGATCCCATCCAAAATGCCACAAATTCCAAAGAGGAAAGTTCCTGCTACTCTTTAATGCAGGGGTGTCAAACATGCAGCCTGGGGGCCACATCTGGCCCTCGAAGGGCTGCAATCCAGCTCACAAGGCCCTGGCTGTTTCCTGCTTCGTTTTCCAGTTCTGCTGCTACTACATCACAGCTTACTTTACCAGACTCTCTCAGTCGCACAGGAGAGATAGATAGGCAAGACTCTTCTGTTCAGTTGAGAGAGTCTGGTAAAGCACTGACTAAGGTTCCTCCTGCTCCTCCTCCCAGGGGGAGGTAGGGAACCAGCCAGAGCTCACTTCCTGGCCAGGCTGCCTCAATCATACAGGAGACAAAGAGAAGCCTTTCTTTCCTTCCACTAACAGAAGCTCCTCCCTGAAGGGAGGCAGGGAGGGAGGAAACGAGGGAGAGCTTGCTTTGCTGGGTTGCTTCAATTGCACAGCAGAAATACAAGGCAACTCTAAAACTAACAAAGTTTTGTTCAAGGTATGAGCTTCTGTGTGCCTTGCTACAGTGTATTCTGTTGGGTTCCTTATGCTGGGTGTGTGTTTTGTTGGGCTCCTTATGCCAGGGCTCTCCTGGGTGCAACTGGGTTCCCTCCCCCTTTTCACGGTGTTCATGCCCTCATGATCCAGTCTTTCTCAATAAGAAAGAAATGTGAACTATTTTAGAGGAAGAATAACAACAAACCTGTGGATTAGAATGAGTGTGTGTGTCCAGACCAAGTCCACCTAGCATATTTCCTTTGTAGGAAATTGTAGAAGACTGGAGAAGACTATAGTTTTGTAGACAAACAAACAGCCCTCAATCTGTGTCAGGATGCCTTCTCATATTCTTGACCAGTACATGAAGCAACTTATGTTCAAAAGCTCGCAATGCCCAGCCATTTCATGTTTTCTTCTGGGTCTTAGGCTCAGAACACTGAGCATGAGATTTCTATAATGAAGGTCAATAAATAAAAAGTAGGTTTGCAGCTTACAGATACACACCTGAACAGCATACTCACGATTGCTACAGCACAGACATTTTGATGCAATAAGTCAGAGCAAGAGGTGTCAGTTATCAGAGACTGTTAAATAGACAAAATATTGCGAGAGTGCTAGTGTTTTAAGGATGTTTTATTTAAAGTTTTAAAAATCTTTAACTGTGTTTGTCTGTGTCCTTTATAAAATTTATATCTCCACTACCTGGCATTACATTTTATGACACACATGGCCCGGCCCAAAAGGTCTCTTTTATGTCAGATCCGGCCCTCATATCGAATGAGTTTGACACCCCTGCTTTAATGTATGCAGACATATAAAAATACAGCACTGAAAAGAAAAAGAAAAAATCCCTGATCTTTTTTGCCATCAAATCAAGGTGACTTCTGGTGACCTATAGTGGGGGTTGAAGGCAAGAGACGATCACAGGTGGCTTGCCATTGCCTGCCTCTGCATCACGACCCTGGTCTCCCATCCAAATACTAGCCAGGGCTGGCCCTGCTTAGCTTCTGAGATCTGATGAGACTGGGCTTGCCTGGGCAGAAAAATCCCTGTTGTGTCATTTCAACCTAAGGAACAAATTCTAGGAAGGGAGGGAGATTCAGGAAAGAGAAGCCAGTTTTTTCCTCCTTTTTCTCTAAAGAAATTAAGGTTTGCATATCTAAACTCACTTTTAGAAAGAAACTAGCATCCTTTTCCAAGCAAGTCATATGTAGATATTTCAAAAATATTTAAACCTTAGTCCCTGTTCACACATATTCAGTACTGACAGGTGTTTGAGATTTATAAACAGTTTTCACAATTCCCATTTGACCAAATTAAAAGCAGCAGGCATTTAATCCAAAGAGAGATACATAAAATCCTGACCTTGAAGTAAGCAGCTTCCCAATTATGAACAGGAGATTTATACAGCTTTATTTAACTTTGAATATGTTAATTAAGGTTCTGTGCAATTTGCCAGATCTAAACCAGTGCATTTGTAGTAATGGAAAGAAAACATGCCAAATTAATTGAAGCTGCCTGTGTTAAAAATAATCTTTATAAAGAAAAACAAATGCTCTCTTAACCTTTTTTTCTTAGAATTCGGCATATGTTCCCGAAACTGTAATTAAAACATTCAGGGTAGGCTTTCTTGGGATTGATACTGGCAGCAAAGGGGGGGAAATTGGTACCAGACAAAGCATTAAAACTTATAGCGCCCAGATTGTAATGCAAATTGCTGTATATTTAATCAAGTCCTTGCATTACAAAACACAAGGATGTAAGTACATAAACATGCCCACTGATAAAATATTAAAGTATGAAGTCATGACCACAAAATAATCAAGATGAATTATCTCTCTTACAATGCAGGCCTGACAAACTTGGTGCTAGTATGAAAAATCAGATGCAGAATCATCAAATTTTAAAGTCAGTAAGATATAAATAAAGTGCAAAGAACTCTAACAGTTCATTTCGCAGGTTCATTTTGCCCTTTTTAGACAAATTTGTATCATTGTTTCCTTTTGAATTTTGCTAAAACATCTCATTCCACTGTCAGTTATGTGAAACTCATCAAGCCTTGAATTATGCCTAATTTCCCATAGAAAGGTACTTAACAGGCATTTTATCTACAAAAAATGGCAAAGAATATTTCTCTTCACACAAGGGTTAGTCAAAGATAATTCTTATATGCATCATCGATTGCTTGGGTATGTAAAGAGGTTCAAAAGAGAACAATGCAAAGTGCACCAACAACCTAATGTTACATGACAGTACTGGCTCACTGTTTCTTTAAAATGAAAACACACTGATGTTATACCATCCTTATTTTAGCTAACATTCCCAAAGGGAAAACATTGCTAAATGTAGGGCAGAGAAACAGCATATCCTGAAATTCAGCACTTCAGGATGGACAGATGATGCCCACCATGTAAAAATATTAACTTCAAAGCATTAGTAGGAGGTAAATCTATGAATCACATTCCTATTATTGAATGGACTATTTCAAAAAATTACTGAAGATATTACTTAGCTAAAAGAAGATAAAACCTTGTATAAATCATACCAAGCTTCCTAAAGTTTATCTTTCATATGACATGTTTTAAATATAAAGCAGGCAGGAGAGAGAGAAGCCAATAACCTGATTCCTCAGCTTACCTTTAATTTTTCAAAGGAGCATTCAGTTCAACGCTTGCCTCAGAAAACAAAGTGACAATCAGTCTCCAGGAAATTTTATTTATTTATTTATTTATTTATTTATTTATTTATTTATTTATTTATTTATTTATTGGATTTGTATCCTCCCTGGAGGCTCATTAAGCAAATAATTAAGCAAAAAAAAATTATTTATTTATTTATTTAACTTTTACCTTGCCGTCCCCGCGAAGGCGGGCTCAGCGCGACTCCCATAAAATTAATAAAACAATATACATCTTATAAAATTACAAATACATCATTTAAAAGTATTAATATCAATGGCAATACAAAACAGTAAAGTGCAATTCGAGACACATTCAGCAGTACCACCACGCTAGGTCAGAGATCTTCACTGATCCACTGCAATAAAATACTACATGGAGGGGTTTTTTTTCAGATCGTTTGGTTGATTTCCACACTGCTAATACTTTGTGGATGCAGGTTTAATCTGGCCAAGTTTTGAATACACAGCAGCCAAAAAAAAAGCCCAAACAAATCACCGTCCACCCATTTAAAGAGCAAGATCATTATAAAAAGTAAGTTTCCTGAAATACGACATTCCTGGTGACAGAAATTATATTCTTCTAACTTTCATTTTTATACAAAATAAAACACTTTTTCTTTACTTGATATTCACCATTTCCATTCAAGAATGCACGACCTCAGCTCAGGACACCTTCTCTCTGTGACAACCCTTCTGTTTCCATGGAAAAGATTTCACTGCCATCAACAAGGTATTGAGAGGTCACACAGAGATAAAGATTTAAAATCTAAAACATATTATAGGGATACTAGCAAGTAAAGAATTGCCTACATGAAGCTGTAGGTTATTTAAATTTGGGGGGATCCTCTTTTACCTTTCATATTTCATGGAAGTATTTCACAGTATATAGTGAGGGTTCTGTGTTTTTTTTAAAACAAATAAAAAGTATGATACATTTGCCAATCGAGTCTTGCAGTTTGCAGAAGTTATTATGTTGATATTATTACCTGCTGCTACCACAATCATTTGTCACTTCTATTCCGCTTTCAGCAAAGAACACTCATTCTTATGCATACTGCTGTCTAATGTAGCTATTGCAGTAGACATAATACAGTCCTAGTACAGATATAATGAGCTAGGGACACAAAAGAAATTGCAAGGGGGGGATATGAGGAAACCCCACTTCACCCATTCCAGTCCCCTGCTCCACAGGTCTCTGAGCAAGCAGGGGCCCGAGCATGCTTATTCCCCACCCAACCCATACTCCTTTTTCTTTAGCTGACACAGCAGCGCTCACATTGTGCTCCTACAGGTTGTCAATGGAAGGGTTCTTTTGGTTAATTTTACATTTTTCTGCAACCCTGGGGAGTCCCTTCTCATAAAGAGATAGAAACCCCACAATTTCTAGAGATCACCCTGTTGCGCTGCCTTTGCTATCATAATGGATCACAGTATGGGGTTAGCTATGCCAGTCCATGAGGAATCAAGGTGAGGGACAAACAGATTTGGATATTCCACACCGACCCTCAAAATCTCCTTCTCTGTGATTGTCTAAGCTCTCAAGGACTTGTGGGAGCTGATTTTTTCCCTCTCACTTAAAAAAACACACAACTGTTCTCAATGTTCTGTCCCAATTGGAGCATTTTCAGGCCTCATCAGGCTATTTTTGAGCTTTCTTTATCTACTTACAAAGTCATATTTTCTTGCTTATGTGGGGAGACCTTTAAGTAGACAGTGAACCACTACCTTGTATGAGGATGAACATGAAGTATGGCTTTTGTCATATACATGGAGGTCAGCAAATTTAAATTTTACACAATGATGTTTGTTTCTTAACTATGGGTAAGAAATTGGAAAAAGAGTACTCTATAACGACATGCACTTCCTCTTTCCAGCACAATTTATTCCTCTTTCCAGCATCAACCATGGTGTATTACATCTGTACCATGTTTTGCATTAATTGCAGTGCAGATTTAAAAATATACTGTAGTGAACTCTGAAAAGGAAAGGAGTGCAAATTCCCAAATACTTAATGATTACATCAACACCAGACAACAGAAATATTTCTAATCTTAAACAAATACTTCATAAGTACCTACACATTTGAGGATCGACTTTTTATGCCATTCCAGAATCTGTAATGTAAATATAAAAGTGATATACTAGAATGTCTATTCCAATTACAAAATCTATTTTTGATCACATTTTAGTCTGCATGGACAATGTTCACACATGTGCACCGACAGCGCCAGAGAGGCTAAAAAGATTTTTATTTTTATTTTAATGATGTGCAAAAATGCTTTTGGGGCTTTATTCAAGAAACTTCAAATGGATTTCTTAACAAATCACCAAACTTCAAATGGATTTCTTATGAAATTATTAAGCATAATGGCAACTTCCAATATAACAGTTCCCTCTCCAGAAGCGCTCTGAAATGTTTACTTCAGAACCATTTATAGACACAAAAAATCTCAACTGGCTGCTTCTAGAATTAAAAAGAGCTGGTTTCAGGGCTCCGAAAGCCACCGTGAGCTCCTGGGCAAAGATTCCCCATATGAGATTTGATCCAAACCATATTTTTAATTTGGAATTTTATATTTGTACACACATATATCTGTGTACCAACATAGGACACACTTTCTTACATCTGATGAAGCGGGCTATAGTTCACCAAAATTTCATATCCCAATAAATCTTTAGGAAGTGAATCAGTAAGAAGAAGAGTAGCTTTTTATGCCCCACTTTTCTCTATCTTAAGGAGTCTCAAGGTGGCTTACAATTACATTCCCTTCCTCTCCCAACAACAGGCACCTTGTGAGGTAGGTGAAGCTGAGAGAGTTCTGAGAGAACTGTGACTGGCCCAAGGTCACCTAGCAGGCTTCATGTGGAGAAGGAGTGGGGGATCAAACCTGGTTCTCTAGATTAGAGTCTGTCACTCTTAGTCACTATACCATGCTGGCTATTTTAATTTACCCTTATAGCTTTACCTGGCACAGAAGCAAGGGCAAACTGATTTTGCTGACGTATTTTCTAAAAAGGTTGTGTCATTTGTCAAAGAACATGAAGCTTAATGTCTACAGTAGCAAAGTAGCACTTACAAAGAGATACTAGATGTTCCACCAATACAAAAACAACACACTGCCTGAACAGTGTTTAAAATGTAACTTTTGTTCCACATGTATAACCACTAAATAAGATTAACATTACATTACCATGCATGTAAAGGGAGGGGAGCATCATTTTACTACACTGATATATGCATTGGAAATAATAACTCCCCCTCCCAATTCTGTTTGCTGCTATACTACTATTAAAGGTTTCCCTTGCTCGAAATCTAGTCAAATCCAACTCTAAGGGGCAGTGCTCATCTCTGTTTCCAAGCCAAAGAGCCAGTTCTGTCTGAAGACTTCTCCGTGGTTATGTGGCCAGCATGGCTAAACGCTTTGGCGCAAGAACACTGTTACCTTCCCACCAAAGTGGTATGTATTTATCCACTTGCAATTTCTTGCTTCCAAACTGCTAGGTTGGCAGGAGCTCGGGCCAGAGATGGGAGCTTACACCGTCATGTGGCACTAGTGTCTCAAACTGCTGAGCTACAGACCTCCCAGTCTGCAATTCACCATCTCAACCTCTGAGCCACCATGGCCCCATACTACTATTAGATACTTCTAAATTGCCAACTAGGATAGGAAGGAGGAGCTGAGACCAAGTGAATGTGTCTTGTGAAAGAAAGAGAACAAACTGAAGAAAAGTATGGAAAAGAAGAAGACAAATTAAGAAAAAGGGAAAGGGGGAAGACCGCAGGAAACAACAACATTGTTAGGAGGTTGTAATCTGGCAATGACTGTAGCACCCATGAGCTGTGCTGGTTGATCTTGCTTTGCTCTGGTGCCGGCTTGATAGGTGGGTTTAGCAGGATATGCAAGTGTAGTAAACCTTGTAGTAAATCTTGCAGAAAGGGAGAGGGAGCAAAAAGGCAGAACTACTGCATTGACTGTGCTCTGCCTTCCTTATGTCCCTAGTGGCTGCAGTGTAGAACTGCTGTAGAATCAGGACACAGTCTGACTGCCACAGGACTCTGCCTTTAGGGACCTTCCAGCTGCCTTGGGCCCTAGAAATTTTGTTCCTCCCCTCGAGGGCCTGGCTAGTTGGACTCTAGTACTGTGTTCAGAGAAAAGTCTTGGAAAGTATATTTGAAGATGCCTTAGGATACCTAAACACCAACAGGATACCTAAATCAGATTTCACATATAGTCACCACAAAGGAAGCAGATAAAGTATTCTAATAGGTTTCTCCTATGTGGAATTTATTCTACAGACTACACAAAATTTAGTGAGGTTGCTGCCATTATAATAATTAGTATGACAGAACAGGGTTCACTTTGCTGAATCAAAGTGACTCTAAATAACATTAAACAGACAAAGCCTAATACAGTGTTTTTCAACCTTTTTGTGCAAAGGCACACTTTTTTCATGAAAAAAATCACGAGGCACACCACCATTAGAAAATGTTAAAAAAAATTAACTCTGTGCCTATATTGACTATATATAAAGTAATTCTCTTGAATAGGAATCAAATAAACACAAAGAAATTATTTTATAATTACTTTATTATGAAATAATAATACTTTATTTTATAATTGTTCATATGTTACGGATGAAATTGGAATTTTTCCCACGGCACACCAGACAATATCTCACGGCACACTAGTGTGCCACGGCACAGTGGTTGAAAAACACTGGCCTAATATATCCTATTTGGACAATGTTTTTCAAAGGCATGGAGAGAAGTAGCTATAGTTCAGTCATAGGTTACTGTGGCCAGCAACTGTGCAACAACTCGTGTTGAACATTCATTCCAGTTTTCATTATGTTTGTTGAATATTTCCTGTCCTACATTTATTTTCAAATGCCATTCAATGAGAGTTTAAATGTTTTAGAAATATTGAATACCCACCAAGATTTTCTTTATTGTCTCACCCCTGCACCTCCCTTTACTGCTATCAACACCAACTTGTATTTCTCAGCCTGCTAGATAAGCTGTCTCAAGTGCAAAGTTTGCTGTTAGAACCCACAGAAGCATACAACAAGCACATGACAAACTGGTAAAACTGTACAAACACAAGCTAAGAAGAAGGGATCAGGGAAGGACAGGGGGCAGATGAGGTCACGGCCTGAACACACTGAATCAGCAGTTTTTATAGACTTACTAGTATTTATTAAGGAAACAAGAGATATGTCCAGATTACAACCCATGGCTGCTAGAGCCACAAGTATCATCTAAAGATAACTAAGTTTTGCAAAGCCTGATTATAAATGGAAATCGAGGTTTTAAATATACACTGGAATCACAGAATGTTTTTGTAGAGAAATGAAACAGCATAATATCAGGCTAGAAACTATAGAACTCAAGAGGCAAAAGACTGGGGAAAGAATACAATTTTCTGCAATTGCTGCATTATGTAACACAAAATGTGAGGAACATCAGCACAGAACATCAGAAAATTGAGTTAAAACAGAGTTAGAGTTTCTCCCAAATGAACCTGCCCAAGAATTCTTCCATGGCTCTTTTCTGGGTGGTTCCACTTTAAGGTTGCCAGGGCCTCACTAGGCACTGGTGGGGGAGTAAGATTGCCACATACAGGTTGGGAAACGCCTGGAGATTTGGGGGTGGGGCCTAAGGAGGACCTCAGTGGGGTACAATGCCATAGAGTCCACCCTACAAAGCATCTATTTTCTCCAGATGAATTGATCTCTGGAGATGAGCTGTCATTCCAGGGGATCCCCAAGTCCCACTTGGAGGCTGGCATCCATACTCCACTTTAATAGATGACATAGGTGACTACTGGAGAGAGATGCTTTTCCTCCAGCTTTCCACTGGTTTTGAAATTCTCCCACCAGGAAGATTAACCTGGTGTCATCATGGTTTTCATTTAGGTGCTGAGGCCAACTAATCTCATTAATTTGAATTGCTAAAAATAATGTATTTGTGGGGGGTTCTCCCACTGCTGGAACCTGAACATGCACTGTGGATTAGTTTATTTTTAAATTAATGTACATAAGCTTTTCTAGTGCACACTTAACACTTAAATATTAATCTCATGTAAGGAAAGAAATAGGTTGCAAGGTCCTCCATCTTGTTAAACATTTGGGAGCTTTTGGCATTTTGACAATAAGTAGTGGGCATCATAACAAAATGGCTGCCAAGGGGATTAGATTCAATCACAAAATGTCAGGAAGTTCCAAGACAAGCATCCTCCTAGGATGAAGGCAGGATTTATTTATGAATGATTGCTCACCACAAACATGAAGATAATGCCTTTGAGGCTCTTCTGAGCTATCTCCCTATGCCAATGAAGAAGAGAAGAGTTTGGATTTATACCCCGCCCTTCACTGCCCAAAGGCGTCTCAGAGCGGCTTACAAACTCCTTTCCCTTCCCCTCCCCACAACAGACACCTTGTGAGGTAGGTGGGGCTGAGAGAACTTCTGACAGAAACTGTCCTTGAGAGAACAGCTGTGCCAGAGCTTGTGACTGACCCAAGGTCACATCAGCAGGTGCAAGTGGAGGAGTGGGGAATCAAACCCGGTTCTCCCAGATAAGAGTCCGTGCACTTAACCACTACACCAAACTGGCTAGAGGAAAGCTAGGATCATCTTTTTGTTTTTGGGAAAGAAGCAAGTGTACATCATGAAATACACTGGTGGACACCATGGGGCCCACAGGCACTATGTTGGGGATCTCCAGCCACTACTAGTACACTATGCCCTCATAGTGACTGCTTTGAATGCCACTTTTCCAGCTAGACAAGGAAATGCAGAAGGGGGGGAATAGTTATTTGTATCAGTCTGACCTCCATGTCTTCAGCCATTTGCTTCCCTGACTGAAAGCTGATCTATGTAGAAGAGAGTAACAAAGTGTTGAACTACAAAGAATAAACCAACCAGAATATTCTTACAGCTTAAGAACAGCAGAGACAGAACAACAGGACTCAGTATTCTATATTTCAAGCTCAAAATAACTCGTCCAAACCCCCTTCCCCAACCATTTTGAGGAAGGCAAAAAAAGAGGCAAATATGGTCATTGCAGAACTGTAAAACTGTATGACTCACAGGAAAAATAAAAAGATTGTTGACTAATCGTAATAAAAAAAAGATTAAAAGGCGCTCAAACAATTAGATGCTCAAGTTAATTCTGAGCATGAAGTGTGGGTGGATAACTGAAATAAAAGGAACAACTTAAATTGAAGCAATAGCCTTGTCATTTACGTGGTGAGACTCAAGGCAGTGAATACCAGAAGAGGAATGTGATTCTTTGGTGTCTGAAAGTCTTTTGAGACACCAAGAACAGATGCAAATTTTGTTTTGTTTTTTGTCACCATAACACAGAATGAGGGGTTCTGTACATATATACACACTTAGAGTGATCCATTTGTTCCTGTTTGTTGTTTCTGTTTGTAATTGGATATGCCTTGTGCAAGTTAAGATGTAGCAAGAAAACCTAGTAAAATGATGCAACTCTACATAGTCCAAACCTTCCAATTGCCTGAGGGGGTCAAGAAAGATATTGCACACATTTCTAGCAGTAACTCCACCCAAAAGTCAACTTACAGAAACTATATCTGATAAAATTGGGAAGTTAAAACAAAACTCGATTATGCAGTATTTCAACTATAATCTCCTAGATCCACTTTCCCATTTTATTAACTGAAGAGACCAACACTGTAGCAAAAATTGTTCTCCGCAGCTAGTAACACAACCCTTTTCTCTCTGTGTCTGTTAACACCCCCTCCCAAAGACCCACCAAACAATCTCTCCTCTGCACTAGCACATTGATCTTTGCACCTCCAGGTCTATTGTTCCTATTTCTCTGTTCATTTTTCCTTCCTTCAGTTTTTTCTGCTCCTTTTTGGAGGGACACCCCCTATTCAGTCCCTACTCATCCATATGTGTTTTGTTGGCAGCAATAAACACAGTTTCATACTTCCAACAATTCACCCTGTGATGTAGTTCCAAACAGAAGTTGATTATGCAGTGTGGTTACCTGGCAGGTTGCAACTAACTGGAAAACTTGGTGCCAAGCTCATTATATGCCTACTATCTAGCAAGAGAAGGAACACTGTCACATTCCAACAAGAAGTTCTGGCTTACATGGAAGATGACCATGCTGCAATTTCTAACACCACTAACATAATCTTTTCAGGAAACTCAAGAAACGCTGGACAGTTAGGAGCCAGATGTGGCTCCTCACTCACAGACTGGAAACTGTGTTTTGATCAAAGCACAGGAAGGATCCACACTGTAGCTGGCACCAGCAAGAGAAGGGCTTTAGCTGAGCCCTATGTAGTAGCCAGACAAAATGTGATCCACTGGAGAAGGAAATGGCAACCCACTCCAGTATCTTTGCCAAGAAAACCCCATGGATGGTAACAAAAGGCTAAAAGATCTGACACTGGAAGATGAGTCCCTCAGATCAGAAGGTGTCCAACATGCTGCTGGGGAAGAGCAGAGGGCAAATATGAGTAACCCCAGAAAGAGTGAAGCAGCTAGGCCAAAGACAAAAGGACACTCAGTTCTGGATGTGCCTGCTGGTGAAAGGAAAGTCCAATGCTGCAAAGAACAATACTGCATAGGAACATGGAATGTAATATCCATGAATCCAGGTTAAGCCCTGAGCCCACAAATAATTAAATAAATTAAATGGGATAGAAGGCATTTCACCACAGAAATATTAAGGGGGGCTGAGATCAGCTTGTAAGCCTCATGTTATGGAGACCAAATATATATATATATTATATATATTATTTTTGCCATTTAAGGGGATACAGAATAAAAAGGGGGGGTGAGAAAATAAGGAACATAAAGTGTAATTTGTTAAACACATTTTAAGGACATTGCTTAATATGAAAATATAAAACATGAAAAGATAGCATGGCAAGTAATAATGGAATAAAAACAATCTATACTTCCACATAATATATTATCATTATTTTCTATCTATAGGGCAGAGTAAGAAGACAGATAAGCATGAAACAAAACAGAAGGAAAGAATTTTTTTCCTCAACTTTGTATAAGATACTATCATATAATAACTAATGAATATATAACTATGAAAAATTGATGAGAATAACTACAGAAATGTGATTATATAATATTGACTTTTAATAAGTTTAAATCTCTTAATACTGTATCTCTTCTTACAGCTTTATCTAATCTATGTAGTTTATCTGTAATAGTTATAAAAAGCTCTCCACTTATTTTCAGATTCAGTGATCTTTTAAAAAAATTATATAGTTTGTCATCTTTGCCACAGCAGCATGGTCTTCCATTTTATCTCTCCAATTCTCAAGATTTGGGCAATCTTCAGTCTTCCACTTAGTTGCAAGTACTAATCGTGCTGCAGTTAGCAAGTATCTAAACAGCTCATATCTATTTATATTAGACTAGCAGTAAAGCCCCTTGTGAAGACAATACAACAAGCTCTAGAAAGATGTGATGTGTAATGAATGCAAAGGCTGGAAGCAGGTTAAGTATATATTAGGAGTATGTAATAGAAAGGCACAAATGTGGAAGTAGTCTCACACACCTTATGTTACACAATACCTGGTGTCTAAGGTCACACAATGTGGGCCAGAAAATGCAGCACACAGGTCTCTGTGGAGTCATTTCTACAACTGGGCACCCTCAATTGCTCCCTCTAAGCTGTGGAGTCTTGTGAGCAAAAATTCTGCTTCTCAGCTAACCATCAACGTACCGTTATCTACTCCTCTGACTGCAGCTGACTTCTGCCCACCCTCCATCCTGGAGATCAGTTGTAATTCTGAGTGATCTCCAGCCCTCACCTGGCAACAATGGTTCCCCAGGAGGGAATGACTGGTTTGGAGGGTGGAGTCACAGAGTCCACCATTTTCTCCAGGGGAACTGATCTCTGCCACCTGGAGAGCAGTTGTAATTCTGAGTGATCTCCAGCCCTCACCTGGAGATTGGCAACAATGGTTTCCCAGAAGAAAAAGTAGTCTTTCTCTGCAATGGGGACCAAAGCAGCTTATATCATTCTCCTCTCCCCCTTTTGACTTGCACAACAACCCTGTGAGGTAGGTTAGGCTGAAAGTCTGGGACTGGTCCAAAATCACCCACTCAGCTTGGGCGGGGAAGAGGAGCAGACCCAGCACTCAACCAATGGCATGTGAGTACTCTTGAGTGGCAGCTGATGGGCCAATGGCTGAGGGAGGGCACTGCACAGCCAATGGGAGCGCATGGAATGTTGCCACTTTAAAACAGCCTTATTATATAGAGAGATGGTAAAATTCCTAATAAGATAGTCTGAGGTAGCATGGGAAATTTTAAGTTCAAAATTTTCTCTTTTTTTGCAGGATTTAAAAAAAAATATTATTTGTAAATTTTAATTAGCAAAGGAGACAACATTAACATAAAAAGCTCTAGTAAAAGTCATCTTACAGAAGTAAAGCCAAACACATACACAATTTGAGCTATTCATATACACTATTAGGTACACAGCTTAGAAAACAAGAGATAAGGGTAAAATGTTCTGAATTTCAGCACATATTTCTTTCTAAAATTTGCTCGTCTTTTTACAGGACCACCAAATATGGTTGAAGGTATTGTCCCTTTACATTTTCAGCATTTCCCTTTATACTTTTTATCCATCGTCTCAATATTTTTCAGAGTAATATTCCAACAGTAAAAGATCTTGTCCCAGTTTTCTCTAAGTCCGTGACTCGCTGTAATCTTTCGTCCATACACTTTCCCATTTCTGAGGTAAGATTTCTTCATCAAAATTTTGCATCCATTTCACCATACATATCTTAACTTTCTGTATCATATTGAAGTAAAAGTTTATAAATGTGACCTAAGAGATACTCAGTTTTATTCAGTATTATTTTTTCAAATTCCATCAAGTCCCTTAATTTAACTCTTTCTGCATGCATTGCTTCTTTAAGTCTCGATGTAAGTTGAAGATATATTAGCCATTGTATCATTTCCTCTTCTTTGCTAATTGTCTGCCAGGATTTAATTTCACCTTGAGAATTAATCATATCTTGATATGTTATAAAATCAGAGTTCTTTCTCACAGGTTTGTCATAGTATACATCTATTGGTAACATTATAGGTGAAATTGGTGGGCTAATTCTTGTTTTTAAAGAAAAAAACAAGGCCCAATATATTTTAAAGCTAGCCCTCTTCAACATGATTGATTAATCTTGGCAGAGCTGACTGAGTTCCAATGCTTTCTAATGAGGTTTCTAATGGTTTCTAAGGAGGGAGTGGTGATTTACACCTATTCTGCCCTACCCCTGCAGACTACCTAATTTGCCCCTTATGCTATTCCTGAAGGTTCACTGACAATCAAGAGCAATGGGATAGGGCATCAGTCAGCCGCAACTAGTGGGGGAAACTGTCCAAAATCACTGTCCCCTCATAAGATGACTTAAACTTCCTCAAATCTTTGAAACTTGTGTGACTGGATACAGGATACTATCTTACCCATTTTTCAGGTGAGGGTTTTTTTATTTTTCAAAAAGACCAATAGAGATTTGTTCCACCATGATTTAATATCAGTCTTATTCCAACTAATCAAGAATCTGTGATTAAAATATGCAGTAACAGCATACATAGAGGCTTGGTCAATAGGTCCAAAATCAGAGTTACTATTCAACTGCTGCAATGAAAGGAGAAAAGAGCCAATTCACATCCTCTCGGGGTCCTAGGTTTAGTCCCTGGCATCTCCAGTTAAAAGGACCAGGAGTAGGTGATGCACAAGACCTTTGCCTGAGACCCTGGATTGTTGCTGCCAGTCTGAGTAGACAATACTGACTTTGATGGACCCATGGTCTGATTCCATAGAGGGTAGCTTCATGTGTATAAGACAGCAATAAATCTTGAGTACATAGCACTCCTGTGCATGTGACTCAGTGCTCCCCATACTGCAGGAAGTTCTAGGGAAAGTGCCTGCAGGTCTATTTCTTTGTTTGGAGTAGGGTTGCCATGTTGGGGTTGAGAAATTCTTGGAGGAGTAGAGCCCTGGGAGGGTGGGGCTTGGAGAGCAGAGGAACCTCAGTGAGCCATAATGCCACAGAAGCTACAATCTAAAGCAGCCATTTTCTCCAAGGGATTTGATCTGTGTAGTCTGAAGATCAGTTGTTCCTCTGGTAGATGCCCAGGCCCCAACTGGAGGTTGGCAACCTTTGGAGAGTACTGGAGATGCTCTGTATCTTTAACATAGGTGTATTTACAAATGATGAAAGTGAGCATGGGAAAGTAGGCAAGTATTAAAATAGACAGTGCAAGTCTTAAAAACAGAATCTATTCTCCAAAGGAAACACAGTATGCTCCTGGAGCAACATTTTTCCAGTTGTAGCCCTATGTAGGTCAGTTGCAAAACTATGACTTCTTGATTTGTTAAATTGCAACTCTGTACTGCTTCCTTATGGAGCTGCGGTGGCTCAAGTGGTTAAGACGCTGAACTGCAGGCTGTGGAAGGTCAGTAGTTCAGCAGTTCGAGACCCGGGTGCCGCATGACGGGGTGAGCTCCTGTCTCTAGCTCCAGCTCCTGCCAACCTAGCAGTTCGAAAGCAAGAAATTGCAAGTAGATAAATAGGGACCACTTCGGTGGGAAGGTAACAGCGTTCCGTGCGCCTTGGTGTTTAGTCATGCCGGCCACATGACCACGGAAACGTCTTCGGACAGCGCTGGCTCATCGGCTTTGAAACGGAGATGAGCACCGCAACCCTAGAGTCGGATTCGACTGGCTTTCGAGCAAGGGAACCTTTACCTTTACTTTACTGCTTCCTTCAAGGCTCCACCCAATCATATGGGAATATGCTAGCTAGCTAGTAGCCACCTGTACTCAAACAAATATCAGAGACCTTTGAACCTAGCTCTAGGAAGATCAAATGAACAGTTTCAACTAGAGAGTTAAAAAAGCAGGGTAGGGAGGAGGTTGCCTTCTCACTTGAAATCCCTCAAGAGTATCTCCTTGACAATCACACCCTTCCTCTGAGAAGCTGCCAAGCCAGCCACTTCACACCATTCACATTAAGATTTATCTTAGTAGATATCAACATGAACAGATAGGATTGCATCAAAATTTGTGCAAACAGAGCTGAATTCACAGAAAGGAACTTTGCTTCCCACTCTGTACCCAAGGGGTCCCAGTGTTTGGGGGGTATGGGGGGGGAGTGAACAAAAACAGTTTTGCCAGCAAACTCTCTTCCCCAGTCTTCACTGTACTCACAGGCATTTTGAACTGAACTGTTAGGATGGGGAAGCATTTGGAACAATGTGTGAAGCAGTTCACGGTGATGCTACAGAGACATTTTCATGGAGTGCCAGAGGGTGTAGTAGGAAGGGAAGACAGCCAAGGTTCTTTTAACAGTCCACTCTTCTGGTGGCATTTTGGACCCAACCCACATTCTTCTATAGCGTGGTTGCTCATCAACAAGTTCATTAACATAACTTCTGCGACTTTTGTTATCCCTCATACACAGATGCTCTCAGGTATCAGTACAATGAACAGATTAAGTATAAATTGTGAAAATAGAAAATTCTAACTTAAAATTATCCAGCTTTCAAGACAAGTTTAAGAAATACACAGATACCTGGCCAATATTTCAGCATTCCCTTCTGAGCACACAGATACAGTTAACTAGAGCTGTGTCATGAAGAAAATCCCGGTAAAAAGGAAAAAAATTATGTACACACACACACACACACATTCCCAGGAGGAGGAGGAGATTTGTTTATACCCTGCCTTCACTCGGAGTCTCAGAGTAGCTTACTAACTCCTTTCCTTTCCCCTCCCCATAACAAACACCCTGTGAGCTATGCTCCCTCTAAACTGTGGAGTCTTGTGAGCAAAAATTCTACTTTGTGAGCTATTGGCATTAAAGTTGTGAGTGAGCTCTGGAGCCATCCTTCCTGAGCTATGACAAAAATGTGTCAGCTGGAGGCTAAAAAACTGAGCTAGCTCACACTAACTCAGATTAGAGGGAACATTGCCTGTGATGTAGGTGGGGCTGAGAGAGCTCTGACAGAAATTGCTCTTTTTCAAGAACAACTCTGACAGGACTATGGCTTGCCTAAAGTCATCCAGCAGCTGCAAGTGGAGAAGTGGGGAATCAAACCCAGTTCTCCCAGATTAGAGTCCACGCACTTAACCACCACACCAAACCACTACTTAACCACTGCACCAAACATGTCCAATGGCAGATTTACTTACTATTGTTGAAAAGTAATTTAAAGAGATTACCTTGAACAAAATAGTGCCTGATGAGCCAAAATAGCACTTTGATTAAAGTTAACACTATGAAATAAAGCAACACATACTTCCTTCTTCAGAAATGAAAATATAATAACAGTGATTATTTTAACAAAGGTTTTTGCAGCTTGGGAAGATTAAAGCATTTCACAAGCCTAAATAAAGTACTGGCATGTATCTGTCATTTTGAGGGGGGAAAGTAAGATTCACAATGGTAACTTTAACTAAAAGGAATGGAGTGTACACTTTGTACAAAGGACATTCTTAAACTCTTAAGTTCACACTGTTCCCTTTATAAGAAATAATTGGTTTGTTTTACAAACTGAAATCATGGTCATCTGTAAAAAGCTGTGAAGTCAGCCAGAGGAGTCTATGTCATAAAACTCATTAATGACTCAGAATTTAACTGAATCCTCATCAACTATGACTACTTTAGTATCACAAGTGGGAGACCTTCAAGGCCTTATGGAGGCATCACATCTTCCCCTCCCTATTTGCTTTCTTTTCCCTAAAAGCCACTATAGCCTCTCCACTTTTTCTGCTTCCTTCTCATACACCAGCCAACCAATAATCTACCTTTACCCCTTTAGCTTTCTCTGGAGGAGCTGTTAGGCTAAACTGTGTGCTGGAGAACCTGCAAGGACTTACAAGAGGCACCTCATTTTCCCCGTATTAACGTCCCCACACTGTATCCTTTTCCTTTCCTTTTGGCAACCCACATATTATTAATGTTTATCTTCTTCCTTCTCTCCTTTCAAACTACCAGCCAACCTACTCATCTTTTATCTTTGGCTATACTGATAATTTATTTGTCATTATCATGATAATGTAAAAGGTAAAGGTAAAGGTACCCTTGCTCGAAAGCCAGTCGAATCTGACTCTAGGTTTGCGGTGCTCATCTCCGTTTCAAAGCCGAAGAGCCAGCACTGTCCAAAGACGTTTCTGTGGTCATGTGGCCGGCATGACTAAACACCAAGGCACGCAGAACGCTGTTACCTTCCCACCAAAGTGGTACCTATTTATCTACTTGCAATTTTATCTCTCATTTTTCCACAATGGGGAACTAAAGCAGCTTACATCATTCTCCTCTCCTCCATTTTATACTCACAACCACCCTGGGAGGTAGGTTAGGTGGGAGTGTGTGACTGGGTCCTAGGTGTGTGGTCTCTGATCCTAGTATGAAATGCTAGCCACTATACCACACTGGCTTTCATGGGATCACTGTTATTTAACAATAGCAAGCAGCTGAGTGAGTCCCTGAAAATTGGGCAGTAACAAATTACCTGGTGGTTGCTGGTAGGCCTGGCACCAATGAGTTCTTGCTCAAAGGCCAAAACAACCCTGGAAATAGGTGTGCCCCCACTCCGCATCTTTTACTGACAGAAATCAAGGCTTGAAGGCTAGCAATATTGCCATGGTATTGCTATAGGGGGCATCTCATTTTCCCTCCCTCACTATTTCCACTTTCCTTCCCTGCAGCACCCATAGCCTCTCTCCCATTTTTCTGCTTCCTTCTCTTCTTCCTATACACCCTATCCTCTGAATGCACCTTTATATGTCCCCCTGTCTTCAGCTTTCCTTCCTTCCCTCCACTGGCAGCTGTTACCTGAGAAAACTACCACCAGGCTGAGCATAGTTGTGTGATGGGGAACCTGCATGGACTTGTGAGGAGCACCTCACTTTCCCCATGTCCCCCTCCACAGACATATCCTCCACTTTCCCTGCTTCTTTCCCACTCTCCAAACCACCAACCTTTTAATTGCCCCAATCTTCACTTCAGCTATATTTATTTCATTTAAAACCTGTCTTTCTCCACAATGGAGAGTCAAAGCAGCTTATATTATTCTCCTCCATTTTATCCTAGCAACAATCCTGTGTGGTAGGTTAGTAGGCAAATGTGTAATTGGTCTAAGGTAAACCAGTGAGCTTCCTCAGCAGAGTGGTGATTCATACCCAGGTCTCCTGCATCCTAGTCTGAAACTGTATCCACTACACCACACTAGCTTTTGTAAGGTGACTGCTGTTGCACAGTAGCTAGCAGCCAATCCTAGATGATTCATACAAGTCATATGGTATCAAGTTGCTTGGGGTTGTTTCCAGGCCTGGCTCCATGAGTCCTCCTTCAAAGGCCAAAACAGGCCTGAAAAGTCTCCTACCCCTTCCCTCCACCTTCTACTGACAAAAACCAAGGCTTGAAGGCTGGCAACACTGTTATGTTTGCCTAGCAACAGCCACTGAGGGTGTGGTGTTTTGTCATGTAAATATTATATGGATGTTTTATTTCTATGTTTTTAATGTGGCACATCCTTCCATCTACTTTCTCTCCTTTTCTTCTAAAACAGGCCCAAATCCACAAAAGCAAAACATGTGTATTGATCCTGAAAACACAAATAAAAGGGCAAGGAGAGGTGTTTCCCTCTGAAGAACTCTGAAAATGAAAATTGTATTGAAAATATATTACTTGATTTATAAAGCTGGATATCTTTTCATCTAGTATATTTTTCTCCTACCCTTCCTTCAAGAAGCACAGGGTAGTTAGTATACATGGTGGTAATGAAAAGTGCCATCAAGTCATAGCCAACTTATGGGGACCCTGTAAGTTTTTCAAGGCAAGAGATGAACAGAAGTGGTTTGACATTGCCTAACTCTTCATCACGACCCTGACATTCCTTGGTGGTCTCCCATCGAAGTACTGACCAGGGCCAACCCTGCTTAGCTTCTGCGATCTGATGGGATTAGGCTAGATTGAGCTATCCAGATCAGGTATGCACAGTGTGCTCCTAGTTTACACATTTCCCCTTTTATCCTCACAGTCATCTTGTAAGGTATGTAAGGCCGAGTGTGTGTGACTGGCTCAAGGTCACCCAGTGACCTCCATGGGTGCGGATATGAACCCAGTCTGAGACTCTAACCTCTATACCACACTGGCTGACTTTCACTGTAGAAAACAGTTTATATTTTAATGGGGATTGGATAGACTGTTCAAGTTATATGAACATACCAGTGGATTCCATCTGAACTAGAAATGTGAAAGATGGGGGACAGGAAAAAAAACTTTTTTCCAGGCTTTCATATCTCTAAGGCCTAAGAATGACTTCTCCGGATCCACTATAAATGTATAACCGGCTTCCTTATGCTGCTTGCAGACCTCATCCCGTACAATCTCATGAGTCGTATATATTTTCCCCCTGAAATGACATAAACAGGCCATACCATAACAGAAGCCTTGCAGCCTGGGTTAGCCCCACCTCTACTCCCCAGATCTCCAGACCCCGGTAAAGTGTACCATTCCACTACACAAATCCTTGGGCCCTATGTTTACCCCACACATATAATTCCCTATATGATTAAGACAAAGAACTTGATTTTAAATTAAGGTAGAACATAAATTTGGCCTTAATTGAAACAACAGAAGTACAAAGCTTTTATTCTGTTATCCATATGACTTTTTCACAAACTAATTGGCAGAATCTGAAAGCATTTATTGGATGAAGGCTTGAACAAGCACTTAAATAAGCAGGCTCTCTGAAATCATCCCAAGAAGCAAAAGAAGTGCATTCGTGGCAGCCTTCTGTGCTTGCAGATCTATTTAATGCTAGACCTAGGCAGGCTTTTAAGACATTTGTGTGCCTGAACTGGCAAATCCAACTTTGAAGATAGGTATTGCAATTCCTCCCACCCCACACCTCACCGGGGGAGCGCTGGAAATGGGGTAGACAAGTGTTTTCCTAACTGCAGATTTCTTCTTCATAGAAATCACTGGAATGATGAGTCCCATTACTTTCTCTGGAAGACAGAACTGGCCATCAATCAAGAAAAACTTCAGGGAACACACACTTCCCACAACTCAAACCTTTTGGGGGAAAGCCATGGAATGTGGTTAAGGGAGAAAGCTCGGTCTTTTGGCATGGCTAGCATAATAGGGGCTTAGTTAGACACCCACACAGAGAAAGACCCTACACAGTATCAGAGCTATAAACTGTTCCAAATATTAAAGATACCTCATTGCACCCTAATATCAGGAGACCAAATGCATATAGGCTCCGCAAGCATCCCTCTCTGGTGTGACAACATTCCTCCATTTATATTCGTAAATGAACTTTTTGTTGAATCAGAACGAGTAGGCAATCGCTCAAAAAAAAAGTGGTATTTAAAAAATAATAAACCTGCTCAGGACCTGTGCTTTGTAACTAAAACCATGAGTGAAAGAAACCAACCTGAACCAAACAAAACCCTCTTCCTACTTCCTAGTATCTAGATAATAGCGTCCCTAGTTATCTACCAAAATGCAGTCACAGGATAAGCCAGAAAAAATGGTCAGATTTTCAGAGTGATAGTTTAAAAGCATCTCCATTTTGGAATGTCTGAGTAGCTCAAGAACATAAGAGCCAATGGCCCATCCAGTCCAACATTCTGTGTCACACAGTGGCCAAAACCCAGGTACCATCAGGAGGTCCACCAGCAGGGCCAGAACTCCAGAAGCCCTCTCACTGTTGTCCCCCAAGCACCAAGAATACAGAGTACCACTGCCCCATACATATTGTTCCATCTATACCTTGTGGCTAACAGCCACTGATGGACCTCTGCTCCATATATTTATCCAATCCCATCTTGAAACTGTCGGTGTTTGCAGCCACCACCCACTTCTTGTGGCAATGAATTCCATGTGTTAATTACTTTTTGGGTGAAGAAGTACTTCATTTTATCTGTTCTAAGCTTACTGCTTCATTAATTTTACTGTGCCCACAAGTTCTTGTATTGTGAGAAAGGGAGAAAAGGACGTCTTCCTCTTCCTCCTCTATTCCATGCATAATTTTGTAAGCCTCTAGCATGTTATCCCTCAACTGTTGTTTCTCCAAGCTAAAGAGTCCTAACCTCTTTAACCTTTCTTCATAGGGAAGGTGTTCCATCCACTTAATAACTTTTGTTGTCCTTTCCCACATGTTTTACAATACTATATCTTTTTTGGAGGTGCAGTGACCAAAATTGTACACAGTATTCCAAATGAGACCGCACCATAGATTTATACAGGGGCATTATGATACTGGCTGATTTGTTTTCAATCCTCTTCCTAATAACCCCCAGCATACCATTTGCCCTTTTTATTGCAGTTGCACACTGAGTCAACATTTTCAGTGAGTTATCTACTATGACTCCAAGATCTCATTCCTGGTTAGTTACTGCCAGTTCGGACTCCACCAATATATATCAACATGAGTGTTCATGGGGTGGCCCTTCAATGGCTTACCTCATTTCTCCATGGTCAGGGACAGAGAGTGGTACTGGGAGAGAATATGTCCTCCATATACCCCTTAAAGTGTGGGGTCCCTCAAGGGGTGCTTCTCTTCCCAATGTTATTTAACATCTATATGCACGCCCTCACCCAGCTGGTGTGGAGTTTCAGGCATGGGTGCCACCAGTATGCTGATGATACCCAGCTGTATCTGTTAGTGGACAGCCAATAGATACCACCCCGCAAAATTTGGCTGCAGGCTTTGGGGCTTCCTGCTGTTGATGGGGTGCTATTGGCACCAGCATAGTCTGTCAAGAGTTTGGGAATGACTTTGGATGCCTCCTTGAAAATGGAGGCCCAAGTTATGCATATTGTGAAACTGACATTTTTCCATCTGTGCCAGGCTCTGCAATTGGCCCCTTTCCTGTTGCGACCTGACCTAGCCACAGTAATCCATGCAACAGTCACCTCCAGGCTAGACTACTGTAACTCGCTTTATGCTGGTCTGCATTTGAGACTGACTCAGAAGCTCCAGCTAATCCAGAGTGTGGTGGTATGAGTCCTGATGGGAACATCACAGATGGCACATATACAACCTGTGCTGTGCCAACTGCACTGCCTTCCAGTGGAATAACAAGTCATGTTCAAGGTTCTGGTGTTGACCTTCAAGACCTTGAGTGGTCAGGGACCGAAGTATCTGTGGGACCATCTCCTCTGGGAGAGCATTACGTTCCTTCGATAGCAATCTGCTGGTGATCCCTGGCCCCAAAGATATCTGGCTGTCCTTGACCAGGACCACGGCCTTTTTCGACCTTGCCCCAACCTAATGGAACTCCCTGCCAAACACCATCAGGGCCCTGCAGGACCTTATGCAATTCTACAGGGTGTGTAAGGCAGAGATGTTCCGCCAGGCTTTTGGTTGAGGACAGCGATGGTTTCCATTCTGGCTGGCACCATCTCCTCTCCAGACTGCTCTGTTCCTCTTCCCCCCACCCATAAGGTGGCCGCAGTCCAGAATGAGAAATTGTAAAACTTTGCCATCTGATTCTTTTAAATTTACTGTATTAGTACTGTTCATGCATTTTATTCTATGGTTTTGATGTTTTTATCAAATGTTGTATATTGCCCAGAGCTACTGCACATATTGGGCAATCCACAAATTTTAATCAGTTCCCATTGGAGATCAGGGCCCTGCAGGACCTTCTTTCATTCCACAGGGCCTACAAAATGGAGTTGTTCTACCAGGCCTTTGGATGAGGCAGTAGGTGTGTACCTTAGTTGGCCTCCCAGCATCAGTTCCCAATCTGCTGAAAGGGCCCATTTGATTTCATCTTGTGGCTCTAACAGACTTAGATTTGCCACGCTACCCGTGTAATTTTTATTGCTTATTGTTTTAATTATTTTAATGTGATTTTATGTAATATTTATTTATTTATTTATTTTGGGATTTATACCCCGCCCTATTCGGTAGCTCAGGGCGGCTAACAGGCGGTCAAGCCGAGTTTCAGAACTAAAAACAATAACAATATTACATACAATAAAAAATTCAAAAATTCAATACAGCAGTAAAATTCATATAAATCCAAGATGCACGATACACGGTATCCCACATTGGCGGCGGATTTCTTAATTGCATGGGCACCAGGAGTAGTATATCCCAGCTCACGGGCGGCATCCATCTTTCCAGATAATGGGACAGATGGATGAAAGGCTCTCAATGATGGCATGATAGCGGCGGCGGCTCCTCCTCAAAGGCCTGGCGGAAGAGCTCCGTCTTGCAGGCCCTGCAGAACTGCACTAGGTCCCGCAGGGCCCGGATCTCCTCTGGGAGCTCATTCCACCAGGTGGGAACCATGAGCCTTGGACTCCATTTCTTGTGATTTGCCCTAAGCCTGCTTTGGGGAGGGTGGAATAAAAATCTCAAAATAAATAAATAAAATAATAATAATAATAGTTAGGATTTTTGGCTCCAATATGCAATACTTTGCACTTGCCCACATTGAACCTCATTTGCCACGTTGATACCCATTCGCGCAGCCTCAACAGATCCCTTTGGAGCACCTCACAGCCTTCCTTGGTTCTCATGGCCCTGAACTTTGTGTCATCCACAAACTTAGCTACCTCACTGCTTACTCCCAACTCCAAATCATTAATGATGCTCAGGAACTGGGGGGTCCTCTGTTATGTCTTGGCTCAGTGGTTAAAATGCTGGGCTGCAGAACAGAAAGTCTGTAGCTCGGCAATTCGAGACCCTAGTGCCGCGTGACGGAGTGAGTTCCCATCTCCGGCCCTGGCTCCTAACAACCTAGCAGTTCAAAAGCAAGAAATTGCAAGTAGATAAATAGGTGCCGCTTCAGTGGAAAGATAACAGCATTCCATGTGCCTCGACGTTTAGTCATGCCAACCACATGACCACAGAAACATCTTTGGACAGCACTGGGTCTTCGGCTTGGAAACGGAGATGAGCACTGTCCCCTAGAGTCAGATTCGACTGGCTTTCGAGCAAGGGAAACTTTTACCTTTGCCTACCAGTAAAACAAAAAATTAAACTTCCATTTAAAAGACTGGCTTGTTCTATCAATTTCATTAATGTTTTGTTCTATTTTACACTATGTTTCAATAGTTTGAAAGTATCACTGCTATCCAAAGATAAAGGCAGATAGAATAACTGAGGCTTCGATAGCTTGGATTCATAGTTAGATTATTGAATTGATCGTTTTCAGTTTAAAATCCCTTGTGTGTGGTAGGGAGGAACTTCTTAGTACACATGTCTACTTTTCATTATCTTGCATATTCAGCTGCAGAGGAAATTGGCACTCAATGCAATGGCTGATTGTGTGATATTTTATTAATTATAAGGTAAGCAAATTGTGCAGTTATGAAAGAATCTGACAAACTTTGCAGCAATATTTCTGCTCCTTGCTTTTCTTATCTCTGTGACAGACTACAACCTGACTCTCCTGGCATTTCTTTGTTCCAAGTTTCTATCCCAATAGACTGTCACTTTCATAAGATGCATATATAGAAATCTGTGGTCATTTACTATCTTTCTCCCATTCTTTTCCCACTTCACATTCTCAGTTTGTTTTTTTCTTTCCTTTGCACTTGTGCAGTCCTATCCAATTACAGAGATGTTCCTCCTGCATCTGTGCTTGAGTGTTTGAATATTGGCTAAGTGCTCATAAAGAAAATGTTTCTGTGAAGCATTACACTTTGGTGCCCATTTTGGTTGCCTGGGACAATACCATCAGAAGCATTTAACCCCGGTGTTATTAAATAGGAGGACAGCTCAGTAGATTCAGTGTCCCACAAAGAAAAATCCAGTTAGAATGACAGACTAAGATCTGGGAGATCCAGATATGAATCCCCACTCCTCCACAAAGCTTGCTGGATAACCTTGGGCAGTCAGATAAGCCCTGCTCACATACTACAATAAATGCTCATGCATCCGGCCTGTATATGTGTATATCTGTTTGTAGGAAAGAGCCAACATCTGTTTGCTTTATGAAAGAAATGAGGGACCAGTACCTGGATAAATGTGGGGTCTGTACATGTGTTGACTGGAACATGTGAATAAAAATCAAGTGTACATGGATTGTATGTGCATTCACTGTGACTTGGAATAGGACAACACTCTCAGCCTCACAGGATTGTTGTGAAGGCAAAATGGAGGGGATGAGAACAACTTTAGCTGCTTTTGGTCCCAACTGAGGAGCAGATGGGGTATAAGTGGAACAAATGTAACAGTTCTCTACATACAGAATGAATATGAAAAGTTATTTGTCAAAAATATGAAACTGTAATTGGTTACATCTGGACTGGGGAAAGAACCAGGCCCATAGGCAGAAACTTGGGCTCAGGGGGACCTTAATGCAGAACAGGAGCTCATAGTCAGTATCCAAAGAACAGCAAAGTGTATTCAGGTTACTTTATTCTTAAGTGTCTGAGTAGAATACCGCATCCACACTTTTCCTGCTACAATGCTCTGAGATTTAAAAAAAAAAAAAGATTCAGGGGACCTGAAACATCCTCAGGGGAATAGACCTCCTCTTCTGTAGCTACAGACCTGAAGAGAACCCCGCCCCCAACAGTCTGTGTAATTTTTTAGGGTACAGTTTGACTTATTTTTGTGAACAGCTAATCACCTGAGGCAACATATCACCTGGTTTCAAGGAAGCTTTTTAAAACTGAACTTATGAAGGCCTTTTACACTGAACCAGACCACTGGTTCATCTAGCTCAACATTGTCTACTCTGATTGGCAGCAACTCTCCCAAGTCAAGAAAAGTCTTTTCCCAATATCTCCTGCTTGATACTATCTCTATTTGAAATGGCAGAGTTTGAATCTGTGACTTTCTGCATGCAACACATGTGTTCTACACAGCTGGGGATGCACGAGCCCTACAGTTATATGGCTGGTTTCTTGAAAACAATTTGTTTGTTAACTGTGCTGCAGATGGTATAAATGCATAACACAGGTATAAGTGAGCAGACAGGCTAATCAAAATTAATATGACCAAATAAGTTTGGTTAACTTGTTTCACTGAACAGAATTTCCCAACATCTTTCCTTCTGCTGTATCTCATCAGGCTTCCAAAGTTCTGCGCCTGGGAACTGGTGGACCCACTGGAACAGTGCAGAAGTGTAGTGGGAGGCTACAGTATGTGTGTGCTGGGAAGTCAGAATCACCCCCAAATTGTGTTGTCATCCTTGCCCTGCTTCAGTGGGCAGGAGTGCCTTCTACAGGCAGAAGAACACACAAAGCTGCCTTATACTGTATCAGACCATTGCTCCACCAACATCAGTACTGTCTACTCAGCCTGGCAGCAGCTCTCCAAAGTCTTAGGCAGAAGTCTTTCACATCACCTCCTATACGATCCTTTCACCTGGAGATGCTGAGGATCAGGGCCGGCCCCAGGTGTCTGGGCGCCCTAGGCAGAACAGCCTGGGGCGCCCACCCCACCAGGGATGCCAACCTCTCGGTGGGGCCTGGAGATGGCCCAGCGCTGTTGTCTTGGGCGCCTTGCAGCTGCGAGGTGCCCGGGAGAGCCGGGGAAGGGCGGGCTTAGAATGCCCGCCCCTTCCCTCCCAGCGGTGGCACGGCTCTCCCGGTGCTGGGCGGGCACTGAGCGAGCCATAGGGCAGGGGCTTACCTGCAAGAGAAAGGGTGGGGGCGGGTGAGACGGCGAGCGCAGGGAGCAAGGCCAGGTGCCGGGTGCCTCGATGCGCAGGGAGCAAAGCTGATCCAGGTCAAATCAAGCCACGCCACCCCTTCCCTCCCAGCGGGGCATGGTTTTCCCAGGCGCCTCGCAGCTGTGAGGCGCCCGGGAGAGCCAGGGAAGGGGTGGGCTTAGAACGCCCGCCCCTTCCCTCCCAGCGGCGGCGCCGGGTCTTCTGGGCACCTCGCCGCTGCGAGGCACCCAGGAAAACCGGGGCGGCCGGTGCTGGGTGGGAAGGAGGGCTTTTCATGGGGGCGGGGGGCATTTTGGCACCCCTGCTGGGCCGGCGCCCTAGACGAGCGCCTAGCTCGCCTAGTGGGTGAGCCGGCCCTGCTGAGGATTAAACCTGGGACCTTCTGCATGCAAAGCAGATGTTCTACCACTGAGCCACAGTCCCTCCACTTAATCTCCTACCCCCCAAGACAAAGTTGAGATCTAGGATTTTAAATGTTTTTTTAAATCATTAAGAAACACCACCTTGCTATTGAGGATTCTCCCCCTTACAACCCTCTCCTGCAGTCACCAGTCTCTCCAAGCTAATTCTACAATTCAATCTACAACACACACAAGTGTGCAAACACCCCCGCACCTGAAGAATCAAAGAGAATTATATGGCGAATTCAGCCTCTCCAAATATTCTATTACTTTGCATCATATCTCATACCTTATTGCTCTATGCTTGAATGAATGTGAAACCTCTAGTGATTAAGAAAACAGGGGTTACACTTACCTGTAACCTTTGTTCATTGAGTGGGCTTCTGTGCAGGCACACATGGGAACTGCGGTACTGCAGGCCAGCCACCAGGAGAAACTAGTGAGCTCATCAACTAGAATTTCATTCCCAAGAGTGCTTGGCTCCTACCCAGGGGAGCGACTTCCTGCCCAAAAGTCATGTGACCTGGGAGGAGCCAACACTCTTCCCTCAGTTCTCCATTGCCGCCCACAGGAGTATGGGACTCCCACAGCGGGGAAGGAGGGAGGGATGTGTGCCTGCATAGAAGCCCACTCGATGAACAAAGGTTACAGGTAAGTGCAACCCCTGTTTTCATCAGCGTGGCTTCTGTGCAGTCCCACATGGGAGAATAGCAAGTTCACTTACTTCAGAGGAGGGAGTGGGAGATCTCAATGAAAAATTGATCGGAGCACTGCTCTTCCCACAGCTGCATCTCTCCAAGAGTCAACATCCATGGCATAATATGACCAAATAAGTCATATGTCGCTGCCTTGCATATGTTGTGAGGCGGTATGCCAGAATGAAATGCTGCAGACGAAGCCTGTGCACGTGTAGAATGTGCAAACAACGCAGGGGGGCACTGCACTCCCGCAGCCTCATAGGCCAATTGAATTGCCCGGCAAATCCACCTAGAGATCGTCTGAGGTGACACTGCTCGACGTTTTTTAGGACCGTGGAAACAGACAAACAAGGCTGTATGTGTACGGAAACTCTGTGTTCTATCTAAATAAAACAATATCGCTCTCCTAACATCTAGTGTGTGTAACGTTCTTTCCGCTAGGGATGTAGGAGAAGGAAAGAATACTGGTAAAGCAATGTCTTGTGCTAAGTGGAACTTAGTAACCACCTCAGGGAGGAAGTCAGTACAGGGATGGAGGAGTACCCTGTCTTTAGGAATCTGTAGAAAGGGAGGTTCTGTTGACAGAACAGCCATTTCTCCCACCCTTCTCGCAGAGGTAACGGCCACTAGGAACTCCACTTTATACGAAAGAAATGACAGCTCACATGTGGCAAGTGGTTCAAAAAGTCTTCTAACTTAGTCCTGGTGTCTAGGAGTAGGACAGAAGAGCGCAGCCAGGAGTGCCGTCGAAGAACAAGCGCTGACCCCATTGCCCTGCTATGGCAATCCACTTTGTGGCGGGCTGCTGTCATCTACTGCTTCCCTAAGCACATGCCCTCTTCAATAATGGCCTTTGCTAAGACCGGTTTCTCTTGGGGTAACACCTCTATGTAAGGCATTAGCTTTCCCCACAACAAGCGATTATATAGACCCATGACAGTTCACCACTCGAAGGCCCATGGCCCCAGAGGAATAAATTTTATGCCCGAGGACATCCAGTTTGTGCCCCTCTTTATCATTAGGCGAGGTGTGGGATCCATATCTGTTACAAACAGGTATGACCTCAGAGATAAAGGAGTTTGGCTTGGAGTGCTGAAATAGAAAGGAGCAGCCGGAGTCTATGACTTTGTAAAGACCATCTAGATGTCTGGCAGACAGTGAAGTAGATGCTGGATGACTCCATGCAGCCAGTATCACCTCCTCAAGACCCTGCAGCAGAGGTAAGGCAACAGGTCCTGAATCCAGAGTGAACAGAGCCTGCATAAGAGGGTCTTTTGTTTTTGGTTCCGAAGACGTATGTTTTAAGTCCAATGCCCTGGCCATCCGCATGATCTGATCTGCAAATGAGGAGAGATCTTCCAAAGGCGAGACAAAGTGGTGCCCTCCCATAGCATCTTCCGGAGACGGAATCGATGTGAAGTCTGAACCGATGTCCAAAGCCATTTCAACCTCTGAGGCTGGGTCATCCTGAGGTTCCCGACGAGAGCGTAGAGTGCGAGGGGTAGGTGAACAAGAGTGTTCGTTGCAGTAAAACCTCGTCTCCGGAGCATGCATATAGTCCCATGGGTACCATGGCGGAGTCATGTCAGGGGCATCGTAACGGTGCTCTGGGCTGGTCAGATCCACCAGGAGCACATCTGAAGATGGAGATTGGTGCCAACAGGAAGACCACATTGATCGCAGGGACCCCCTCTCAAAAATCATTGGAACTGACAGTGATCGGTACAGAGGGGACTTCAATGCTGAGTGGTGCCAAGATGGAGAACAACCTCTTGATGCTGGACAATTGTCAGACCCAACTGTCGACGCTGAGGCGATGGAGACTGTTGGCTCTGAGTCGACATCAAAGCTGCCGAACACTCGTCAGTTTGGGGCAAAGGGGACGGCAGTGAACATCGGTCATGCACGCGTTTCTTTTTTTCGCCTTTTTTGCTGGTGGTTCAGACTCTGCCTTTGCAGATATCTAGGCAGGGGTGGCTTGGGGCGGCCCGGGGGTTGGAGCAGAACTTACTGAAGGTGATCTGGAGCCCTTCTCTCTAGGCGCACTTTGAGCTGAGGGGACTGGAACCAATAGCGCCTTCTCCCATAGGCAGCCTTCAGACAGGCCGCTTTATCTTCACGGGCCCGAGGTGAGCCTTACAAGTCGCCGTGTTATAGGTCTCTCCTAAACATAATAGACAGTAGGAGTGCTCATCTGACTGAGCCATTTTAGCACCGCAAGTGCAGCATTTTTTGAATAAGGCCACTTTTTGTTTTTCTTAGGGCATTTTTACCTCAGAGTCAAGCTCGCAGAAAAAACGTCCTCTTCTCGTGGTGACAAAAAAAGAACTGAAGGAAGAGTGTTGGCTCCTCCCAGGTCATGTGACTTTGGGGCAGGAAGTTGCTTCCCTGGGTAGGAGCCAAGCACTCTTGGGAATGAAATTTTAGTTGATGAGCTCGCTAGTTCCTCCCGGTGGCTGGCCTGCAGTACTACAGTCCCCATGTGGGACTGCACAGAAGCCACACTGATGAACCACATCTTCTGCACCTCACTGGCTGAACCCACCATAAACCTTTGGGATAGTGGACTATAAACTGAAAACATAATTAGTACAAATGCTGTTTTCAGTGTCGCTCATTTAGGCCCATAAGAATCTGAATATTAAATCTTCTGGATTTTAAGAGAAACGTTCATCCAGCGTAATTAATTCACATTTGCATACAGGAAGAAATAAGCTGACATGATATGGGGAATTCAAACACTATTCACATTTCCTAATCCTGAGATAAATCACACTCTGTCACCTTGAGGTGTAGAGTTTATTGCTATCCGAGTTCATTTTACAAGGTTAACGAGTATAACACAATCTAATTATTTTTGTAATAGATGCCATGAAATAACAGCCTTCACCATAACAGCCAGTGCTGACTTGTTCCTATTTATTTCTCTATATTCAATACTAAGCGCTCTTGCAATTCTGTTCTTATTCAGCAAAGGATCTGCAGGGTATCTATCCACTCCAGTTCCAAGCAACCCTTTGTCAACAGTATTGTAGGTCACATCCATTTTGCAACATTGGTACTAACCAAGGTACCAAATTCTTTTGGAAGACAAATTTAAGATTATGATTACATTTTGCTCTCAACCTCTTCCCTCCCCCAGCCCCTGACCATCCCTTCTGTCTTTGATTTCTCTTAAACGGGATCTCAAGTTCTGACATGTATAAAACATGTAATGTGTGTGTTCTGGACTTTCATGAAAGCTGAAGTTATCATCAGCTTCATTTTACAATTTAGCTGTTTGTGTGTTCTAAACTGAGAGAAAAAGTTTCTGCTACTCTTCCCTGATGGACTATCTATTCAGAAGCTTACAGAGATAAACTAGTATCAAGTTCAGCCTTAATTATTCTTATTATTTTCATCTATAGTCTATCTTTCTCAGTGGGACTCAAGGCAGATTACAAATCGGGTTAAAAAAATATTCAGTTGATCAGTAAACAGATTACAAGGTATGACAACAACATATTAATCTAACAACAAGGATTACTAGTAAAATACAATGAAATTGGGCTGGTGTCAAGCTCAGGCTAACTTTCACTTTCTTTAAATTCTGCTTCTCTTCACCTTCCCTTGTCATTTTGGATTCCTAAGGATGTGTGTGCGTATGTTGTTAGAGTGAATGAGAGTAGAGGCCGTAACTTTCCTGAAGAAGCACCCCAAGTTGGTTCCTGTGGGACTGACTGTGGAGTATCTCTCTGCCAGCCTAGTTTAGATAGGGCACCATATATCTGTCTGTGTTGCCATAGTAATGCCAGGGGTAGGTGTGACATGTATGGATGTGGAATTTTATGCTTTTACCTATATCTTGTAATTTCCCATGCATTTCCTCAGTCCTAACAAAAGCTCTTGAACCCACAGCATCATATCTCTAATAAAGCATTACACTGCCAATAGTGTGTGTGGAGAGTGAATGAGCTGGGGACCTGACAGCTGGAGAGGAACAGGAAAAAAACCATGAACAATGCATGAAAATATATTTGTGTAAGGCAACAAGGAAACCAGCACAGGAAAAATGTTTATCTCTAATAAAAGTTACCTCCTGATCCATTACATCATAGCGTTGCACACGAGCACGCGTGCACACACACACACACACACACACACAAAGAATGCCCTCCTGAACAATTCTTTTCTGCACAGTTTGCAGAACTATAGAAGCATTGGGGCCTTTCTAATAGCTTCAGACTGTTCATGACATAGGGATCACTACAGATTGTATACTTTACCTGTTCGCAGGGTGGGACCTTCAGAAGGCTTTGCTCAGATGAGTGGAGCTGACACAGAAAAAAACATAGGAGAAGTGGTCCTGCAGGTATGTGGATCCAATATCTTAAAATGGTGATATCTAGAACCTTGAATTGAACCCAGTTACTGACTGGTAAGCAATGGATTGTCTGCAGAAAGGGAATGATATGCAGATTCCATTTAGTGACTGAAAGTAGCTGGGTTGCGGCATTCTGAACCAACTGGGCTTTCCAAATTACCTTTGAGGGCAGACCCACATAGACTGAATTATTCCAGTATCGCCTCAAGGTGACCAAAGAATGGATCTACATGGCCAGTTCAGTATTTTCAAGTTAGGGGGCTCATTTTCTGAGCTGAGTTAAGTTGCTGTAATGCCTTTTCAGTAGTAGCTCAGTAGTCCAGAATTCACTACACAGAGAATTCAGGACAGAAGCACCATCTGAATTACAGAGAGAGATTCCTCTCATTGTGTCCTTCCCTTTGCTGTCGTAATATGCCAGAACTATAGTTAGGAGAGTAACAATGTAATCCTACCCAGATGTACACTCTTCTAAACCCAATGAGTACAGTGGATTCAGAAGGGTGTAACTTTGCTTAGGACTGCACTGGAAGAATGTATACAAACCTACCACAAAACCATGGTTAGTCACGATGTAGATGCCCTGAAATGGAGAAAGAACGGGCATGAGAGGAAAGAGGTGGAGCGATTCCATGGCATATTCTCAACATACTAAGCATGATTAGTCAACTGAGACTGTGACACCAGTTTGAAACAAAAATGCGAGCACATTCAGTTGGATAATATTGGTTGAGCAAGGTCAGATTTCTGTGTACTTTACATTAATATGATACATTCAGACAAATATGTGGAATTCTTTATCTTATTGCAGCATTCACAATCTAGCTCAATAAAGTCCCAAATACATCATCCTAGTGCTGGATGATCTCAATACTTACAACTGATTAAGACATGTCACAAAAACAAAGTATTGCCAAACTGTTCACTGGGAGGGAAACAGCCAAACTGTTCTTTTGATTTGGTCCCAGACACTGTAGCATCTTCAAACAAGCTGATTATTCAAACAAGCTATCTAGCCATCTTTGAATGTGCAATCAAGGTTTGGTATACCATTTACAAAAGTAATACAGAACTCTAGGGGCATCCTAAAAACTAACAGCACTTATTCCAACATAAACTTTAGTGAGTCAGAGCTCACTCCTTCAGATTCCATGAAGAGAAAATCATCTTCCAAGTAGAGAATATTACAGAACGGAGAAGGAGCTGAGGGCAGAGAGAGGCTTGATGTGACGCTCATTGTAAATCTTTCCAGTGGGTTTCTCTGTGTAAGAGATTAGAAGGAATTTGGTTGTTATAAATAATGGGTGATGAGAGAGATGAGAAATTTACTTTCATAACATCCGAAAGAAGTTAGCTCTGACTCATAAAAGCTCATACTAGAATAAATGTCAGGATTTTAAGATACAGCTGAACTTTTATTTTGTTTTGTTACAACATACCCCTCTGGAAGTTTACAGCCATTTGTGCTTGTTAAAAGCAGTTTGATGTTAAAGCTCACCTGATTGAGAGTTTCATTCATTGAGCTTAATTGAGCTTAGTCACATGAAAACAGAATTCTGAGCTCTTACAAATATTCCAGTTAAGCAGTGGGTCTAAATTATTTCTTCTAATTGCACATAGTGTTGCAACTAACAGCACACACTACTGCCATAAGAGAAGGCTGAGCGACTTGGGGTGTATACTTTGTGCTGAAGCATTTCACACCAGTGTCAGGATCAGTCATGAGCCCACTATGAGAAATACAAAATAAAGAAATAAAGCATGGAAAATAAAATAAAATTAATACAAATGGAAAATAAAATGTTCTGATAAGTAACACAAAGTAACTTTCTCAACTCAGAAAGCAAACAATCTAAGTAGTCTGCCTTAAATCAAACATCTCCCTCCAAAAGATAGAACTCTGTGCCTTTTAACAGTTGGAGGTGGTGGCTGAAGACAAGGGAGTGATAACTGTGAGAAAGTAGTGCAGTGCAAACAGACAGACATGAATTAATTCAGGTACACCAGAACAGCTCACCAAATGATCGGATCCCTGATCATAACTGGCTGCCACAAGGTGAGGTGAAATGACAAGCATCTGAGCATCCCAGATGGAGAGGATCAAGGCCTGAAGCACTCAGGTGCCCAACTCCTGGCAGCCCTCTGGGCTACTCCAACACCTCTCATTGGGAGCAGGTGAAATACTACTGTGCTTGTACAACAAGAGGCTTGAGCTGTGCTTACTGACATACCCAACTAGCTCCTGCTATCCAGACTGTTAGCCAGCAAGGATTTTTTTAAAAAAATTCTGACCTTCGATTGGCTTAGTGTCAAATTGCCTCAACATTTTCGCCCTTCTTCACACTTCACATACGTGAGTGATAACCGAACATAATTCACTGCCACAGGAGGTGGTGGCGGCTACAAGCATGGATGGCTTCAAGAGGGAATTAGATAAGCATATGGAGCAGTGGTCCATCAGTGGTTATTAGCCACAAGGTATAGATAGGAACTCTGGGGCAAGTGATGCTCTGTATTCTTGGTGCTTGGGGGAGTCAACAGTGGGAGGGCTTCCAGTGTCCTGGCCCCACTGCTGGACCTCCTGATGGCACCTGGTATTTTTGGCCACTGTGTGACACAGAGTGTTGGACTGGATGGGCCATTGGCCTGATCCAGCATTGGCTTCTCTTATGTTCTTATGTTCTTACTTCAGTTCTACAAAAACATGAGGCTGAGGTGCCATGGCTTTGGGTGACTTTACCAGTGATCCTGCTCAGATTTTCAAGGTGAAGATTTCTTTCTTCACCCTTTTTTTTGTAGTCTCCCACATGGCTGTCTCAAAAATCCTTTCTTGTCTTTTTGTGGAAGAAATTTGCCACAGCAATCCTTTTAAAAAAACCTGCCTTTTTCAGTTAAGAGGAATAGCAGCAAATAAAGATTTAAACTTCTTACACAAGCTTCATTTCTATTTTGGTGTACATAATTTTCCCATTCTTCCTTTCTCCCAGTTAGTTCCATTACTGTGCCCAAATCAAATTTTCCTAGAACACTGAAGTCCAACGTACAATCAATGAACAGTTAGCATTTAACATGCTGTTCAATAGGAATTTATATTTCATGGGATTATCTTTTGATCCCCAAGATCTGAATTAAAGTACCTTTGCATACTTTTAGAGAAGTTAACAGAAGCAGCCTTTTTCTGTTGTTTGCATTCAAAATAGTTATGTATTCTGGCAAAGAACCATGCTTCAGTTTTTAAAAAGACATTATTTGACATTACTTTTGCACGTATATGTATGTTTACTTTCAACATCTGACACAAACTGGACTGGAAATCTATACTTTATCCTGGGGCCGAAATGGCTTGTACACAAAATGTCTATAAATTAACCTTTCTTGCCTTTTCTTTAACTGTGAGTTTTTTGCTTTCAAAAATATCTGCTGGGGATTTTGACATACATCAGAACACTCTTCTTTTAGTCAGTGTTAGGAAAACTATCTTAGACTAATGCTAGTCCAGACATAAATACTGCTTGGCTCAACAGCCTATCCCTTTTATTAAATCGATCTTTATTCCGCCACTGGACCCTTCGTTCCTGCGCCTCCATAAAAATGTCCAGCTCCTCACTTTTATTGCCTTTTCAGTGAAATGAGTCTGCTTGAGTATCTTGCTTACTGCTGGTTTTCTAATTTTAAATTCTCTTTCTCCTTCTCCCTCCGTCCTCCACTCTCAGAACAATTAACAGGATGTTTATAAGTCTGTATTCAGGACAGCAATTTGCAGTTTCACTGCTGTAATTATCAAAATTATGAAGCCTTAAACGTCATTGCTATGGCTATTAATTAGTAAACTCAAAAAAATGTTTCATTGTGGACCATTCCGAATATTTTATTTGTTGAAATATGTAACTTCCCCTCTTCTGTAAGTCCAAAGTAGGTCAAAACCATCTGTAAAACCGGAGGAACAATATGATGCCAAAAGGTGTTAAATAGAGAAATCACCTGAGAAATAATTATACAGCTAAACTTTAATGGCTATGCACCTCTTGGGAAGAAGAGTAAATTTATGCACCTGCACCTGGCTTTTTTTCCCTTTCACATCCATGTAATTTGCAATCTCTTGTTGGAATCCTGTGAAACCCAGTCTTTTCATTTGGGGGGTGGGCTCCCACCTCATAACATTAGGCTAAAGAAAATCTGAGGTAATAAATAATATGATCTCTAGATTTCTCACTGCTGTCTATCAATACACTTTTTGCATTGAGTGTACTAATTTTTGAATAAGAACACTGGACAATATCATATAGCACATACTGCAGAGATACAGAGAGAAACGAGGCATGTTAAAGCACAGAACATGCAGATTTAAGGGAACATTCTGGTTCTGTTTTCCCCAAACATACCCAAAGGAAAAACAAAGTAAATGTAGGCTACAGTTTTTGATACTGTCATCGCTTTTGGCTGTAAAAGGTTTGATTTCAGTACACTGGAATGAGTCTTTGTATCCAGTGATTCATCTGCTGAGGTTTTATTGAATGTTTATGAATATCCTGACTCCTTAAAGATTTACAGCCTACCAGTACACAACACGCTGGGACATATGTTGCTATATCACCTGGCCCCAGTTTTCACCCAAATTAATATCAGTGGAAAAATACCCAACATACGGAAACATTCTGTTATTATTCCAATATTTTAAAAGGGTTCTTGATGTGATCCATCCTGTTATCGACCAATCAGCCTTCTTTCCTCTCTAGAAAAGCTCTGTTCTGCTTACCTACTGAATAAGCTCTTGGATTGGATGGAATCAGATACCTTATTGGGGTACAAACTGATAGGATTTAGGTGGGGTTCTTCAACATATGACCTAGTACTTTACCATTTGGCTGAGTAATATTCATCTTTTAATGGAGGGCAATTATACATGGCTTTTATTGACCTTAAGACGACCGATCCTATAAATCATCCTAGATTGTGGAACAAACTCAATCAAACTAATATGGACAAAAGACTACTAGGACCTATTCAGTGATTATAGCCGGGTATGACTGTACAAGTACGATGTGGGTATAAGGGGAACTTAACAAATCCATTTAATTTGGAAAATGGGATACATCACGGATGTTTGTTGGTGCCTTCTTTGTTCAACTTTTTTCCCATTTCTTCCCCCCCCCCAAAAAAAATTTTATTGAAAATTTTCCAGAAAACACCATAACATCATAACAAACAACCAAAAACAAGGGAAGGTTAAGGAACATACAGATTTGTAAACTCTGTTTTAGAAAGACTTACAGATCAGGTTAATACAGTCTGAAATAAGCTGAGTAAACTCTCAATTAAATAACAACAGTTTATATTTAGCTTTCCTAATAGAATCCCAATCAAAGGTATCTATGTCAATTTTTTCTAGAATAGGATACCAAATACTCAGAGGGTTGTAAAAAGCACATTCGTTCTGTACATTAGAGTGATAGATAGAAAAGGTGTCAAGCATGAACAAATCCCATATTTTATGTATCACTTGAGTCATATTTGGGACAGATATTTCTTTCCACGATTTTGCTATTGAGATTTTTTGCTGCAGTGAGAAGGATATGAATTAATTGTTTTTCTTTTTCAGGGGGACCGTCAGTAGGTTACAAACCCCGTAGGATCACTGACGGCAAAAGAGGTAAGTCACAATAAATAAGTTTTTGAATAAGTTGTCTTACTTGCTTCCAAAAGCTTTGAATATATTTACATGACCACCAAGTATGAAAAAAGGTCGCATTCTCGCCGCAATGTTTTCAACAGAATGGCTGCATGTTAGGAATTAAATGAGCTAGTTTTGTTGTTGTTCAGTCGCACAGTCGAGTCCGACTCTTCGCGACCCCATGGACCAGATTACGCCAGGCCCTCCTGTCTTCCGCTGTCCGCTGAAGTTTGCTCAATTTCATGTTCGTTGCATCGATGACACTGTCTAACCATCTCATCCTTTGCCGTCCCCTTCTTCTTTGACCTTCAGTTTTTCCCAGCATCAGGGTCTTCTCCAGTGAATGCTCCCTTCACATTTGGTGGCCAAAGTATTTGAGCTTCAGCTTCAGGATCTGGCCTTCCAGGGAACAGTCAGGGTTGATTTCTTTTAGGATTGACTGATTTGATCTCCTTGCAGTCCAAGGGACTCTCAAGAGTCTTCTCCAGCACCATAGTTCAAAAGAATCTATTCTTCGGTGCTCGGCCTTCCTTATAGTCCAGCTCTCGCAGCCATACATTACTACGGGGAATACCATTGCTTTGACCATGCGGACTTTTGTTGGCAAGGTGATGTCTCTGCTTTTTATCATGCTGTTTAGGTTTGCCATCGCTTTCCTCCCAAGGAGCAGGCGTCTTTTAATTTCATGGCTGCAGTCACCATCTGCAGTGATCTGGGATCCTAGGAACGTGAAGTCTGTCACTACTTCTACGACTTCCCCTTCTATTTGCCAAGGAGTGATGGGGCCAGATGCCATGATCTTAGTTTTTTTGATGTTGAGCTTCAAGCCCACTTTTGCGCTCTCCTCTTTCACGCTCAGCAAGAGGCTCTTTAGTTCCTCTTCACTTTCTGCCATCAGAGTGGTATCGTCTGCATATCTGAGGTTATTGATCTTTCCCCCAGCAATCTTAACTCCAGCTTGTGATTCATCCAGGCCAGCATTTCGCATGATGTACTCTGCATATAAATTAAATAAGCAAGGTGACAATATACATCCTTGTCGTACTCCTTTTCCTATGCTAAACCAATCAATTGTTCCATATCCGGTTCTAACTGTTGCTTCTTGACCCTTATACAGGTTTCTCAGGAGACATGTGAGGTGATCTGGTACTCCCATCTCTTTAAGAACCTGCCATAATTTATTGTGATCCACACAATCAAAGGCTTTAGCATAGTCAATGAAGCAGAAGTAGATGTTTTTCTGGTACTCCCTTGCTTTCTCCATAATCCAGCGAATGTTGGCAATTTGATCTCTAGTTCCTCTACCTCTTCGAAACCCAGCTTGTACTTCTGGCAGTTCTCTATCCGCATACTGTTGGAGCCTAGCTTGTAGGATTTTGAGCATGACCTTGCTAGTCATGCTAGTTTAGCAGGAGTTAAATACCAACGTAATAAGACTTTAAGATTAGCTTCAATAATATATAGTGATTTAGATTATTTGTATTGTCTATTCCAAATATTTAGCCATTTCTGGTCAATTATTTGTTGATTGACCAAGCGTTTTGATAACTTAGAGTACCAACTATTTTTTTGTTAAGGAGTATTTTATACAGTTTAGAAATTAACCCTAACTTTTTGAGAGGTTTGTATAATATGGATTCAACTTCACTAAGAGTTTGAGTGATAGTGACTTGGAAATCAGATGTCTCAACAAGATGTTTGAGTTGTAGATATTTGAACCAACAAATTTTAAATTTATATTTTCTTACTAATTCTTGTTTGGATATAAGTTTGCCTTTTTGAATACAATCAATAATTCTAGTTACATTGGCTTTTCACCATGAAAGAAAGGCTTCGTTAAAGCTGGCAGAAACAAACCATGGCTGGTCAATAAAAGGCATTAGTTGTGAAAAAGGGTTTATCAAGGTTTTCTTTATTGAGTACCAAGTTTTAATGTGGCTTTCAAGAATGGAGATTTACAGGTTTCTCAGGAGACAAGTGAGGTGGTCTGGTACTCCCATCTCTTTAAAAAACCTGCCATAGTTTGTTGTGATCCACACAATCAAAGGCTTTAGTATACTCAATGAAGCAGAAGTAGGTGTTTTTCTGGTACTCTCTTGCTTTCTCCATAATCCAGAGAATTGGCAATTTGGCAATTTGATCTCTAGTTCCTCTACCTCTTCGAAACCCAGCTTGTACTTCTGGCAGTTCTCTATCCACGTACTGTTGGATAGTATGACCCAAATTTTGGGCCCATTGTATAATAACATTTTTAACAGTTTCATTATGCATTTTATAATCTAACTATAGAGTATACATTTTCTTTATAAAATTCTGTTCAGCCGAAAGCATTAACGTATCTATTTCCAACCAATTCTCATAAAAACCAATCACTTTGTCTTTCATATACCTTGATTTAATCTGTATCTTTTGCCACCAATTCACTTCCCGGGGAAGTTTTAAATTAAGTTTAGAGTCCAGTAGGTCATAATATCTTCTAGGCGGTTCTTCTAGTGACATCTTTGGGTTCGTGAATGCTTCTAAGGGAACCAACAATTTCAAAATTTTAGAATAAAATTGTTTTTTAATTGGTTCCCAAACTTTTATCAGAGAGGCCCTTAGCCAATGTTGTTTGAAATACTTATGGGAGTCTGTTTTCCCATACCATAAAAAAGCATGCCAGCCTAATAGCATATCATGCCCTTCTAATTTAAGAAGTCTTTGGTTATCTAATGTAATCCAGTCTTTAATCCAAGCCAGTGCTGCTGCTTTATAATACAAAACATAATTTGATAGGCCAAAACCAGCCTTTTCTTTTGAATCCCGGAAAATCTTGAGTTTTATTATTGGTCTCTTTTTTCCTTGCCAAATGAACTGTGTCAACAGTTTATCAACCTCTTGTATGTAATTTAAACCCGTTGCTTCGGGTCCTATCCTCTGCTGCCAACTGGAACAGCTCCTTGCCCTCTTCCAAATGACAGCCTTTCAAATATTTAAAGAGAGCAGTTATGTCCCCCCTCAATCTCCTCTTCTCCAAACTAAACATTCCTGGGGCCCTTAGCCTTTCTTCGTAGGGCTCAGTTGCCACACCTCTGATCACCCTCATTGCTCTCTTCTGCACCCTCTGAATTTTGTCTACATTGTTTGGACCTTGGAAACTGATGGGCTTGCTTCTTTTCCCCAGCTCATGGCTCAGAAGTTCATTATTTCCACTTCTGCAGCAAACCATACTTTATATCCAACCAACAAACTATGGTTTATTTTTTTGTTTCTAAGCAATGGTTTAACTCCGGTTTGGAATCCAAATTTGGATTCCAAAAATTTCACTGGCATCTATCGAGCATATAAATACAGCAAAGCAAAAGCATCTGCGTCCAAATGCAAACTATCAGTAAATGAGGTCATTTTTTAATTCATGAGAGCGAAGATAAATGGACCAAGATTATACCACAAAATATTGAAAGTCCTTTTGAATCTACAATAATCCAATTAATGAATTACTACAACTGGAGGGGGGGCGGTACTTTTCATTGCTATTATCAAGCGAATATTTACTATTTTCATTTCAGTCCATTGATCTTCCCTTTTTAGATCTGCTTTTAAAATTTGCTCAATTTGGGAGATTTACTTTCTTTTAATCTTGCCTTTTGCATTTTTAATTTAAAACCATGCTAATTGACAATTCCACTTCAAGGATGTTCAGTCCAGCTAGGGAAGATCTAAAGATTGTTACAGCGTACTTGGAAGATCCATACGTTAGACAAGATATTGCCCCTCCTTATTGTAGTTAAGAAAGGCTGAGAACAAAAAGAGAAAAATCACAATCTAGTTTTGCTAGAAAGAAACATAGTATGCTTTGGCTACTCTGTAATTATGAAATTTAAATGAGACAGCTGCATACATTAACAGAAGCTAAGCACTGCAATTTTGGACAGAGGCAATCTTTTTTTTTAACTGAAGGAAAACAGCGGCTGTCCCTATGTATAAAATTAGACCTAAATATTCATAATACTACAGTGTAATAAGCCCTATTTGTAGGAACTGTCACAATTTAACAGTCCAAAAAGTGTACTTGCTTACATATCTGAACATTTATGGTTTTCCTCGATAAATATGGGACACTTAGGTCTCTATATGCGCAGAATTCCCCTGAATAATTTCAAAACAGGCTCATGGAAATCAATAGAATTTTTGAAAGCTGTTTTGCCCCAGAGGCTGAGCTTTGATGACACCTTCAAGAACCCAGCCGGGCCTGGAGGACTTTCTGACGCCACTCCATGAGCCTCACTGTTCTCCCTCGTCGTCCTTCAAATCCCACCACCAGGTGGGGGTGCCATTGGGTTACCCACTGTCTCTCAGCTTAACCTACCTCAAAGGACTGTTGTAAGGATAAAACAGAGGAGGGGAATGCCATGTACCTGAACTCCTTGGAGGAAGGGCAGGATAGAAATAAATAAATGAGAAGTGAGGTCTCTCTCAAAACACTATTCCCTCTCTTAAAAAATGTCCCAAACGTAAAAAAAGCTATGATATCTGGTTCTCAAAAAGATTTAAAAGATGTGTGACTGCTTGGTAAGAAATTGGATTACCATTTATTTCTTGTAGCAAAATGCTCTTTGAGCAACAGGAAAAAAAGTTACCACTACTGAGCATCTTGATGCCATTGTGAAAATGAAGCAATTAGGTGACTTGGAAGGGAGAAGAGTAAAATTAGAACATCTAAAAAACCTAGTGCACAATTTCCTCATGGTTCCTGGCCCCGTCTCTTCCCCAGTGGATTTTATTTCTCCAGTAATTTTTGATATTAAACTGATATGCATAACTGCAAAATTAACCACAACTGTTCAGAAAGTTTAAGATAATAGCAGGCGTGCCTATTTGTTTTCCAAAATCCTTTTTGTTCTTGAATTACATACCTAATTGCTTTTCAACTTAGCTGATTAAACATTCCTCTCTCTAACAGCTTTTCCAGAGCAGATAAGCACTAGTACTTCTCCGTTGTTATGTGAGAGTATTTATTTCTGCAACATCCTAACAGTTATACTTCTAAAAAGAAAGTATTTCATAATGAATTATCTAACATTCCGTAAACGATCACCTGAAAGTTTTCAGAATTAGAAGCCACAAGAAGAAGGACCCCCAATATTCGCGGGGGAGGCTCGGGCGATGTCCTCCCCCCCCCGGTCCCAGCAGCGTTACCCAAGCAGCTTCCAGCCATCGGGCCTGCCAATCTCCTCTCCCCGCCCCACTCCAGCAATCTCCTCTGCTGCCACCGCCGATCTCCTCCCTTCCCCCAACCGACTCCGGTGATGTCCCCCTCCTCTGCCGCCACTGATCTCCTCCTCCCCCACCTGGCTCCGGAGGCGAGGCCCGAGTGGCTTCTGGAAGGGGGATGAGAACAGACTATATGATGACACTTTTGTGAGGGTGGAAAAACATCATACATCTGTGGGTTTTTTCCTCTACCAGTCTGTCTTCCCTAATAAATATACTTGTCTAATGCATGTGAAAGACATGACAGTTGTAGTCATACATTACATTTTGAGTTCCACAAATGTCTTTGACTACCTTATACTGAATCAGAACTTTGGTCTTTCAAGATCAGTTGTATCTACTCTGACTGGCAGTGGCTGTCCAGGATCCTAAGCAGAAGTCTTCCATGTCACCTACTACCAGATCCTTTACATTGGAAGTGCCAGGGACTGAAAGTGGAACCTATTTGTATGCAAAGCAAGTGCTCTACTACTGAGCCATGGCCTCCTATCACCAGTGAAACCTATAACAGGTGAAAGAGCCATCAAAAACTTAACTTCAACTGGATCCTAGTAATAGATATGACTATGGAAAAATATAAAGGGAAAGGGGTGAAACAAACAGAAATAACTATGAAATACAGTTAGGAATGAGAACAGTAACAAGATCCCAAGGGGCTCTTTCTGTAGTATTTGTATGAAAATATACAAAGAATAATGCTGAGGATACAGGAAGCTATAACATTATTTTTAAAGCCTCAAATACACACACACACACACACACACACACACAGAGGAAAAGGCGTTAATAATACATTGTGCTGCATAATCAGGCATTTAGATAATGAGACACCTCGTTTTCTTTCAGTTCTAAAAGTCACCTATGCTAAATGCCTACTTTTCCAAACACAATATGGCGGTTTAAAATGTATTTGGGGGCTCTCTCTCTCTGTCTTTTAACCTATGCATAATAAGTACCCTGTTCACAATTCATTTTAATTAGCAGAATGCTTGCGAGTTTTGATTCACTTAGGGAAACAGGTACCATTTACAGACAAAATCTCATAATTAGACATTATTAGATGTCATAAAAAGATTTCAGGCCACCCTCTGATATGTATCATTTTTGTTTTTCTCATGTTCTACCTGACTTCTGGGCCATCAGAGAGATAAACAACCCTTATTTTATTCAATAAGGGAAATGTAGTTATTAAAATAAAGAGAAATTACAGGCTCTCTCTTCTACTTGCAGAAGAGAGCACACTTCTTAAAATATTATCTTCTACTGCTTACTAATTTCTGCCTCACTCTAGATCGCAAATGTTGCAAGACCAGTTACTCTGCCTTTTACACATTTTACAAATCCCTGAACTGTTTAGGTCTTTTAAGGTACCAAAACACAGCTGTCAGCAAGTCTATTCATTTTTTTTGCTAGCAGAAGCTTGCTAAGAGAAAACACAACAGCAGCCCTGCAGGATCAGGCCAAAAGGTTCATCTGTCAAGCTTCTGGTTTCCCACAGTGGCCAATCAGATGACACTGGGCAGCAAACAAACAGAACATGAAGCCCACAACTTTCCTCTGCTCCCCCCTCCCAATAATGCTCAGACCCACACTGCCTTTGAAAGTGGAGGTTTCATTTAGCCATCACAGCTAATAGTTGCCACTAATTTGTCTAATGCCCATTTTAAAGCTAGCTAAGTTAGTCTCTTTGCCTACATCTTGTGGCAAGAAACTCAGTGTTAATTCTGAGTTATTTTGAAGAGTACTATCTTTTGTTGTCCTAAATCATCATCAATTGCATAATGTTAGCGCCAAGCTCTAGTATTATGGGAAAGGTAGAATGTGCTAGCTCCATCTCCTTTTTCTATATAAATTTATAAACCTCTTCCATGTTCCTCCACCGTTACTTTTTTCCTGAACTCTTTATTCCTCAAGATGCTGTTATCCTCTGATTGCTCTTTTATGCATTTTCAGAATTCTACAGTATCCTTTCTGAGACGGGGTGTCCAGAACTGTATGCAGTATTCCAAATGCAGCAAATCAACTCAAATTAAGCCTAAGCTCTACCAGAGTCTGAATGTAGGGCTGATGCTGAAAATGGCACCCCTTTGTCAGATTCGATTTTTCTCTATAATGTACTATAACTTGCTTTGCATCCATCACATTATACTGTCCATGTCCCCATCTCCACTCCGTTATCATTAGCTACCAGAGAGAAGGAAGGAGGAATCCTCAGCATAATGACTTCAAGGATGTTGAACAGCTGGATTTGAGCCCAACAGCTCCTTTGAGACAAACAAGATTTTCGGGGTATAAACTTTCAAGAGTCAACACTCCCTTTGTCAGATACAAGCTGAAGTATGTTGAACTAAATGAAGAGGGGGAAAGAAAATTGACATGGAGCTGCCCTTCTGTGAAAATAGGGACTGGGACCCTTACTGCCTTAAAATAAATCAGATCACACTTGGGAGATCAAAATAGTTTTGTTACTAATGAAGATGGACTAGGCTAGCTTACCCCTTTTTGCTTGATGGGCTTCATCCAGGAGTTGTTCCTGCTTTTCCAGTTGACCTATAAGAGCTTGGCGCTCCGACTCTTTACTCATCATCAGGTGCTTCAGCTGCTCTCGGCTCTGCTGCAGATGACGCCGCAACTTCTTCTCCTTGGCCTCTCTCTCCTTTGCTTCTTCACATAACCACTGGAGTTTTGTCTAGAAAAATGCATTGGCACAATGTTTGTTTTTCCTCTTTCACAGTTCCACAGCAAACCTTTGCCAGATCTAAACTAAGATGCGGAAGAAGAATCTTTGTCACCTTTTGTCCCAGATTGGAAAAAGAAAGCAAAATGAACAATGAACAAGACTGACCAGATAGCAACATAGAAATTACCATTATTTGTCAACCCTGGAAGTCAAATATAGTTTGAAACCTATTTTAGTAAAAGCGGGTAGAGATCCCTCAACCCATCAAACCAAATCTACATGTAGAATGTCTCCATGAATTCTACCCTGCATGCATACCCTGCATGCAGATCCAGCAATTTACGTCAGCTCTCCTGTACCACATCAACACCATCAAAATGTAGTTTGCATTGTCAGCTTTGACAGGATCTGTTTAAAGTTACTAGCATTTTACCTTTCCAAAGGTAGTTTACAAAGATAGGGAAGTAAAGCAGTTTGAAAAGTGTTATGAAAATAACAAAGAGGTCCATAAGGAAATTAATACTACCACAAAGGGAAAAAATAAATGGCAGCTGAATGCCTTTGGAAATGAAGAGATTCTACATTGCCTATGAAAAGCAGAGAGAGAACAGCTCAAAACCTCACCACAGAGGACATTCCAGAGTCTTGGGGCACCCTGACCTGGATAGCCCAGGCAAGCCTGATCTTGGATGCTAAGTAGGGCCAACCCTGGCAAGTACTTCAAAGGGAGACCTCCAAGGAATACCAGGGCTGGACACTAAGACAGGTAATAGTAAGCCATCTCTCTGCAATGTCCAAGCCCCAGCAGGGGTCTCCAGAAGTCAATCATGACTTCCAGGCATATGCGTACACACACACACAAATACCAAAAACAACCACCACCAGGGTATTGGGGCAAAGGCAGGAAAAGCCCTGCCGCTTGGCAGACAATCTTCTCACTTAACATAGCAAAGGCATTCGAAACAGAGCTTGAATGAAGGCAGTGTATGTGGGGGGGCTCTCATAGGGAGAAGAAGTCTCTAGGGTAGCTTTTTGAACCACAGAAACTGGTTTTAAAAGCCCCTTTTTCTGTTCCACAATGGAGTACTACTAAATAACACTCGGAGGGAGGGACATATATGTTATAGTCTAATATGTAAGGGTCTCTGCAAGGCACCGCATCCCACCTCCTTTTTATTATTATTGTTGTTATTATTATTATTATTATGTTGTTGTTGTTCCACGATTCTGCAGCACCAACAGTATGGCTGATATTTTACAGGTCTGCTTCTCAAGCAGACAGAAGGTTATTCAAGCCGTTCAACTGCGGTATGTCAAAACCCAGTTCTAAAAAAGAAAGGGATGGATTTAAAATCACACTTACATAAATGGGTCACCAAGTTTACTGTACCTATTACTGGGTTTAGCTTTGAAAGGACAGGCCTGAAAATGGCTTCTGATTCCACAGGCAAACGTTTCCTGCTAAGATCCAAATGGCAGAACTAGCAAAAATGTTTCCAAATATCTTGTCTGCCAGCCAGCAACAGACTCTTTCCCCCAGTGCAGCATATTCCTGCCACAAAACTGTACACAGAGAACATACAGTTCAAAGAAACACATGTTATGACCTCCAAGGCATGCAACCAGCACATTGAGCTCATGGCACATGGCAAGAAACCAGAGCTGATAATCAAGACAGTAATTCTCCATTTTCCAACCACACCCAAGGTCAAAATTTTAGCAGTAAAGATTTCAAAAAGGTGAAAGATAGCATTTGACGTGGGCACAATCTCATCATCATCACCACCACCATCATCAGTTACCTTTCTTCTTTTCTGGGTGAAATGCAAATATGACATAGTATAAGTAATAGGATAAAAGTTGGACTAAACCCCAAGAAAACTACCAGCCAACACATGCACCAGCTCAAGAGCAAGCCGGTTCTGTCGTCATGCCTGGATGTGCAAAATCTAACCTCCAGAACTGAGTGTTTTTGCATGGCCAATAAATCTCTTAAGAAAACTTTGTCTTTCACTTAAAATCCATAGAGACAGCTCATGTTACTGGTTGAAAAGCTTGTTGAGTCTGAAACGTTAAGAATAGCTAATCAGCTAAAGAACCACCGCGACAAAGACAGGTCAACGCTTATGAGTTATGGCTTTGCAATGTAGCAGGGACTGCCAAAGGGCAAGAAATTTGGAGGGGGGGAGGGAGAAGTATCCTGCATCCAAGGAAGTTATCAGTAGCTGTTCAGGGGAAAGTGTTTACTTTGCGTTGGGATAAAGTTAACATATGGTCCTAATCTTTTCACTCTGGTGTACTTTTTTTTTGCAATCAAAAAGAAGTTTCCATAACTAAGTGATTTCAGCTGTTCAAACAATATTTGACCATTATTCCCCTAAAGATATAAGGCCTCTGTTCTGTATGCCCTTGCTCAAGAGTAAGTCCCATACATGCCCTGACCTGAATAGTCCAGGCAAGCCTGATCTCATCAGATCTCGGAAGCTAAGCAGGGCCAACCCAGGCAAGTATTTGGATAGAAGACTTCTAAAGAATATCAGGGCTGGGAGGCCAGAGGCAGGCTATCAAGCCACTTCTCTGAATGTCCTCTGTGCCCCAGTAGGAGTCAGCAGAGATCACCATGAATTCCAGACATGGGCGTGCACACACATACACATGCACACAAATGCAAAAATACCCCCCAAAAGAATAAGTCCCATATATTTCAAGTCAGGACATCTTTATCAAGATATTTAAATTTGCAAATACTATACTGGTTTTCTCTTAAAAACTGCTGGAATAGACACTGGAATAGTTTCCTAGTAAATAAACATACATTTAAGCTATAATTCTTTTTTTAAAAAGATTCTGCAAGCATTAGGATTCAAAGAACCGCAAAAATTCTTCTCTTTGCTTAAGGGGGCTAGGGCCTTGTGTTCCTGAAGAAAAACAGGTTGCTTACCTGTAACTGATGATCTTCGAGTGGTCATCTGTGCAGTACCACACATGGGGTTGGGCGCCTGCGCATGACCTCGTTCGGAGAAACTTCTAGAGCTTTACCTCAGAAGAGCTTTTGGCGGGCTCTGCTCCCGCCCTGGGGGAGGAGACATGCACTGCGCATGCCCAGAGCGGGAGAGAGAGCCACCTCCCACTCAGTTCCTTCGACCGCCACTGTCAAGGCCAAAGAATCCAAAAACAGGACATCTGGAGATGCCAGCAGCGGGGAAGGCTGGGTGGGATTGTGGTACTGCACAGATGACCACTCGAAGATCATCAGTTACAGGTAAGCAACCTGTTTATCTTCGTCGTGGTCTCTGTGCAGTCCCACACATGGGTGATTACAAGAGCTGAACCAGTTGGAGGAGGGAGCTGGCAGCTGTAAAGGACACAAAAATACTGGTTAAGACACAGCATCACCATCAAAACAAATCACCCATGGGTCCTACCTGAGGGTGTACCAGGATCAAGCGAAGAGAGATCGCAGTACCGTCTGACCAAAGGCAGCATCCCGCCGAGCTCGGACGTCGAGAGCGTAGTGGGTCACGAAGGTCGATGCCGAGGACCACGTAGCAGCCGCACAGACGTCTTCCAACGGGACACCGGCCAGGAAAGCGGTGGACGTCGACACCGCCCGTGTGGAATGGGCAGTGAGACAGGTAGGAACGGGTTGACACGCCAGCTCATAGCAAAGGGCTATGGTGGAAGTCACCCACTTAGAGAGACGTTGAGAAGAAATGGGTTCCCCCGCGTGAGGGGGGCCATAAGCCAGGAAAAGCCGAGGAGATTTACGTATGGGCTGTGTCCTGTGTAGATAGAAAGAGAGCGCTCTGCGCACATCTAGACAGTGCAGGGCTCTCTGAGAGGCATCAGTCGGGTTCAGGAAGAATGTAGGCAGAACAGACGACTGAGAGAGGTGAAAAGCAGAGATGACTTTAGGGAGGAAGGAAGGATCTGTTCTAAGGACCACCTTCTCCCTATGAAAAACGGTGTAGGGGGGATCGGCCCTAAAGGCAGCTAGTTCCCCTACTCTGCGTGCAGTGGTAATGGCTACGAGAAAGGCCGTCTTCCAGGACACTAACCTGAGGTCGGCGGTAGCCATCGGCTCGAACGGTTTAGCCATGAGTTGAGAAAGGACTAGAGACAAGCTCCAGGAAGGCACCAACGGTTTCCTAGGCGGGCACATGCGAAGAAGACCCTTGAGGAACGTCTTGGTGAGACGGTGGGAGAACACTGACGAGCCTTGGATGAGGGGGTGGTAGGCGGAGATCGCCGCCAAATGAACCCTCAAGGACGAGTATGCCAGGCCCGCATCCTTCAAATGCACAATGTAGGCGAAGATCTCACGGAGAGATGATCGAATTGGATCGAAGTAGTGATCAGTAGCATAGGACTGGAATCTGTTCCACTTGAACCGATAGGAACGTCGAGTAGAAGGCTTCCTAGCATTCAGGAGGATTTCAGAGACCTGAGGCGGGAAGTCTAGGGCTGGATCTTCCAGGCCGTTAATTTGAAAAATCCCGGATTGGGATGGATGATTCTCCCTCGGGCCCGAGAAAGGAGATCTGAGACGACAGGGAGGGGACGGAAGGAACGACAGGAGAGTTGAAGCAGGTGCGGGAACCAGACCTGGCGTGGCCACCACGGAGTGATCAGTATGCAAGAGGTGCGGTCTGCACGAATCTTCTGCACGACCCGAGAGATGAGCGGGAACGGAGGAAACAGATAAAACAGGGTTCCGTTCCATTTGTGGAGAAAGGCATCCCCGAGCGACCGAGAGACGGGGGACCCCTGCTGAAAAACAGGCGACATCGAGCATTGTCGACGGACGCGAAGCCGTCGACAGATGGGTGACCGAACTCCCGAAACAGAGGCCGAAGATACCGGAGGGGAATGGACCATTCGTTGTCCGATGAGGCAGAACGACTCAACCGGTCCGCATCGACATTCTGATCCCCGGGAATATGGATCGCCGAGAGCGTGATGGAGTGGCGGAGGCACCAGGACCAGAGGTCTATCGCCAAGGTGCAGAGACGAACAGAGGCAGTGCCGCCCTGTTTGTTGACATAATAAACAGCCGTGGTGCTGTCGGAAGCCACTTGGACGACACGGCCTCGGAGGGTCGGAAGAAAAGACCGGAGGGCCAGGTAAATTGCTTGCAACTCCAGGTAATTTATGTGGCGAGCTGCCTCTCGAGCAGACCAAGACCCTTGAACAGTAAGCGCTCCGCTCCGGGCTCCCCAACCCGAGAGGGAAGCGTCCGTGGTCAACAACAAGTCGGGAGGAGGAGGACGAAATGGCATCCCGGAAAGGAGGTGGACAGGTTGAGCCCACCACTCGAGGGAGGCGAGGACGGTTTGTGGGATCGACAGAATCGTGTGCCAAGGCCTCCGGAGGGGATCGAAGGCTCATAGGAGCCAGAGCTGAAGCGGCCGCATCTTCAACCGGGCGTTGCGGACAACGAACACCGTAGAGGCAAAGTGACCCAGAAGCCTCATGACCGAACGGGCGGATTGTTGGGGACACGCCTGAAAGGCGGACACCATCGCCCGAATGTCGGAAGCCCTGGACTCCGGAAGGAAAGCCACTTCGAGGTTGGTGTCGAGTCGAGCCCTGAGGAATCGAAGGATTTGGAGGGGCTGAAGGGAGGACTTGGCATGGTTGACGCAAAGCCCGAGAGCACGGAGAAGGGAGAGAGTCTCCCGAGTGTCGTGGAGCAACTGAGTTGGCGTTGGAGCTACGAGAAGCCAGTCGTCGATGTAAGGATAAAGAGTGACTCCCCGTCGGTGGAGTTCGGCTACCACCACAGCCATCAGCTTGGTGAACACCCGTGGAGCTGTAGAAAGGCCGAAGGGAAGCACCCTGTACTGGTAGTGGGCATCTCCAACGGCGAACCGGAGAAACCGCCGATGTTGGGGACGGATCGTGACATGGAAGTATGCGTCTTGAAGATCGACTGACGCGAGCCACGCTGCCCGTGGAATGAGAGGGAGGATCGACTGCAGAGTGACCATTCTGAATTTCTGATACTGAATGTAACGGTTGAGATCCCGAAGGTCCATAATTGGTCTGAAGCCGCCGTCCCTCTTGGGGACCAGGAAATACTTCGAGTAGAAGCCGAGAGTTCGTTGCGCCTCCGGGACGACCTCGATGGCCCCCTTGGCAAGGAGAGCAGAAACCTCGAGATCGAGGAGGGGGTCTGGAGGCGTGACGACAAAGTGTGGGAGGATCGGAGGCGAAACGAACTCTATGGCGTACCCGACCCGCAGGATGGTGAGGACCCAAGAGTCGGTTGAAATTTCTTCCCAGGCTGGTAGAAAGGGGAAGAGGCGGGTACAGACGGAAGGAGTGAACAACATTGGAGAGAGACAGTGGGGACAGTCAAACAGACTGCGGCGGCTTTTTGGTGGGTTGGGAACGGTGGGTTGGGAACGGTGTTTGGAAGGAGGACGGGAGTCGTACGGTTTCCTCCTCCATTGGGAGTGAGGTGCCGGAGATAGGTATCGCCTGGAGCCGGAAGGTTTCCAGGAACGGTTTCTGGGACGGTAAGGTGCAGCCGAGACTCCAAGGTTTCGGGCCTGCTTACGACTCTCATCAACAGCCTTCAACACTTCGTCGGTGGTGGAGTGGAAGAGGCCGTTTCCGTCAAAGGGGAGGTCTTCTACACGGAACTTGACGTCTGGTTGTAGGGAGGTGCCCCGCAGCCAGGCATGACGCCGGAGAGCGACAGAAGACACCAGGAGTTTAGAGGAGCAGCTGACTGCATGACGAACGGAATTGATTTGTTGCTTTGATATGGCACAAACCTCAGACAAGGCAGCCGAGAGAGTGGGACGGTGCTCTTCCGGAACAAACTCCAGGACAGGGCGAATTGCATTGGCAACGTTGAATGCGTAAGCAGATAAATACGACAAATAAGTATCGACCCGGAGATTCATGGAGGCCAGAGAGTACATCTTCTTGGCCAGAAGATCCAGTTTACGACCCTCACGGTCAGGGGGCATAGACTGGCGAGCAGGCTGCCTCGATTTCGAAGAAGAGTGAACCACCATGGAGTTCGGTGGTGGCTGAGAAAGGAGGAATTTGCCAGGAGCATCCTGGATCCTGTACAACCCATCATAGCGCCTCGAAACCGGAGGGATCGAAGCCGGGTGTTTCCATGACTCTTTCAACATAGAAAGGTGGACAGGCAGCAAAGGCAAGACGGGAGACGGAGGAAGATCAGCCTGGACCAATCGGTGAATGACGTCGGTCACTGCTGGGGACTCCGTAAAGCCCTGAACTTGGAGGGCAGTCACCATCCTGGTAACAAGCTCCAAAAATGCCTCGGTGCTCGTCCTCGATTCGAGAGACCTCGGGATCGAACTCCGCCGAATCCGACCCGTCCGAGATCGACATAGGAGAGGAGGATCGGGGTTGGACAAGGTCGACGACCGGATGGTCGACGGCAGGACGGTGTCGAGGTTCCATTGGGGAACTCCTTGGGGCGTCCCGATTTCTGGGAAGGTCAGAAGGCTGTTCCCGAGAGGCAGAATGAGCCGAGGCCACAGATGCCGAGCGCCGAGGGCAGTCAGGGGCGTGGGCCTGATCTCCGCGTTCCGAATGCCGGATTCGGTCATAGCGGTGTCTCTCCGGTGTCGGAGACCTCGAATAATAGTAGGCCGCATCCGGACGCTCCCGACGGTCGTCGCAGGACCAGCATTGGTGGTCAGAGGCGGAATCAGACGACGATGGGGATTGCCTACGGATCAGGCATCGACGACCAAGTCGAGATCGGGACCGAGCATGGCGGTGCACAACCAGACCCTCGTCCAAAGTGTGGATCGGGGTAGTGGAGCGCCTCCGTGGAGACCGGGAGCCTGTTCGCGGAGACAGGTGCGGAGGCGATCTGGTCAACTGGCCCAACGGTATCGTCTCCGTAGGTGACGAGTGGGGGTGCTGCGGAGTCTGTTGTCGAGCCGCAGACTTATGAGATGTAGAGGCAAGGGCCGGCATCGACGTCGACAACCCAGTCACGATGATGGGGTCCACTTTCGAAACCGAAGCAGAGGGCGTGGCCTTCGACCTCGAAGGGGTCTTATCTTCAGCCCGCTTAGGTTTCTGTTTCGGTGCCTTCGAGGAGGTGTCCGATTTCTTGGCTACCGAGACCTGGGAAGCTCCCGAAGACATTGTGGGACGCAGAGCCGATTCAACAAGAAGAGCTTTGAGCCTAGCCTCTCGATTACGGCGAGCCTGACGAGTGAAACTCGCGCAATGAGGGCAAGAATCTACTCTATGGGCCTCACCCAAACAGATTAAGCAAAGGTCGTGCCCGTCGTTGGATGGAATTTTAGCAGGGCAACGACGACAGACCTTAAAGAATTGAGTCTTTCCCATACAAAAATCCCCACCCACCCTCCAAAGAAAGGAGAGGGGGGGAAGAGAGATAGACAAAGATTTTTTTTTTAATATTTTGTAGAAGAGAAAGAAGGAGATAGAAAAATAAGCAGAAGCAAAGAAAGATATACTCAGCTGAGATAAATGGAGGAACGACAGGAACGAGGTGTGAACACGAAGGCGGTCGAAGAAGAACTGAGTGGGAGGCGGCTCTCTCTCCCGCTCTGGGCATGCGCAGTGCATGTCTCCTCCCCCAGGGCGGGAGGAGAGCCCGCCAAAAGCTCTTCTGAGGTAAAGCTCTAGAAGTTTCTCCGAATGAGGTCGTGCGCAGGCGCCCAACCCCATGTGTGGGACTGCACAGAGACCACGACGAAGATCCTTGCATGCAATAAGATAACCTCTTTTTGATATTGCATGGAAGTCTGCTGTTCTGAGGGGGGAAAGAGGAAGAAATTCCAGCAAGGTATGTCCAAGCCCTTTCTTGGAAACAAGGGGAGGGGTTAACAATTAAAACAAATACAACAAAATTTAAATGTTTTTTTTTAAACTAAAACCCAGAGATAACCTATTTTATTTATAAACCTCTTCCATGTTCCTTATTTTATACTTATCTATATTTCTTCCCCACTTTCCCCCCAAAGGGGCATGTAAAGTGTTCTCTCCTTCTACATTTTATCTTAACAGCTATCCTTGAGGTAAGGTTAGGCTGAGCGCAGGAGACTGACCCAAGGTCACCCAGCAAGTTTCCAGGGCACAGCAGCCATTTGACCCTGGGTCTCCAAGACTCCAGGTCAACTTCAGAAAACAGCCAGCAGGATTAAGGATCAGTCCTAACAGTCAGAAGAGCCATGTGGCTCTTCTAAATGCACCTAGGATAGGCATGCTTGAACAGCATCCTCCAAAAAAAGCCCACAGAATACTAGCAAGTCAGGCAGAAGGGGTTCTACCCCATTCAGATAGTAAGGAAAGGAACACATCCGAAAACAATTAATCCTGAAGATCAATTGTCCCATACTCTTTGTTTCAAACTGAAATGCACATGGATAAAACCAAATATGCAAAGACTTCTGACTGATCTTACTGCATGATTTTTACTTACCACAGAGAGCACAATGTACAATTAGTTGTTTTATGGGGATATCTATGACCCCACTGCATACAGATCAGAAAAGGCACAGATACAGATGGTACAGATCACAAGTTCCACTGAAATTACCATAGACTCCTAATTTGTTCAGTCTGTCTGCGTGCCTAAATATAAACAATAAATGCCAGCACTTCTTTGCTATGCCATTGTACTTTCCACTAATCTTCTATTTGACATGAATGTTTTTCTGAGATAGAACACACGTAACAAAGCCAATGCCATTATCCAAAGACTACTTTTTATGCACGTACAAATATTTTTCTCTCTTTCACATCTTTCCCCCACCTTCTGTGTCACAGCTACGTGTGCTGCACTGGAAGAGGCTCCCATGGTCACTCAATATTTGGGAGTAGCTTGTTTGGTTATGTAGGATTTTTCAGAATCTCATATGGGGAACTTACCGTGTGGCCCTCTGAATTGAAGCCCAAAGGCTGGATCCAAGGTTTTCACAAACAGAGCAAATTTATAGGACCTTTGTTACCATCTCCCCTTTCCCACAGCATCCCTGTGAGTCTTTGAAATGCCATTGCTGAAATGTCACTGCCCCAAAGTATCTTACTGCATACATGGCTGAAGCAAGGAGAAAATCCCCCAGATACATACACAGTGTTGTGAGACTTGAGTTCCACCTGTGTAAGACTGAATGAAAAGAGCTTTAGTCCACTCCCTCTTCTTACTACAGTTCCCCATTCTCTGATGTTTGACATATTGTTCTAGCGGCTTCCCTGTAAAGGGATTGGGGAAGGAAGGTAAAAATACCTTCTGTGAACTTAGTCCACTCACAGAAGCCTTGGATCCAACTCAATGGCTCTGGCTCTTTACAGAGTCCATCATCAAACATAGGGAACCCAGACAGTGGGTACAACTGCACTTCTTTCCAATAAATCGTTAAGGCTGTTTGCTTTTCTGGGCACAAATGTGAAAAAAGTAGTATTTCTAAAGTGCTTTTCATTTCAAGACCCACCTCGTAACAACTAAAAAGATTCATTTGGCAGATTTATGAATCAATTACTATATGCACTCAAAAGGTCCTCTTAATAGTTACAGTCTGAAATTTATGCATCAACAATCTAAATGGTGAGTTTGTTTCCATGATAGCCCTTGTCCTCCAATTCAAACTCTTATCTCTGCTATTTACAGGGATATTCACTCTTGGTCTATGTACATTACAAACAAGCCCATCAATAACTTCACACAATACTGAGATGAAACAAATGCAATTTCATTCAAGTCAACTGGTCAGTTTTCCTCTCTTCATGGTGACCCTAAATATACAGTGAGGGTAAGTCTTGTCTTGTGAAGTGTAAAAGGCTTTCAGATCACAAGAACTTAATTCTGTTAAAAGATTTTGAGATAAAGTTGCTTTTAAAAGTTACCCAAGTAAAAAGACAATGGTTACAACATACCAGTCATCTCTTTGATCCATTAAGCAGAGCTAAAGAAATCCGATACTATATCAGATCCTTTATGTCTCACAAGAAGTCTCTCAAACATATATGAATTCAACAGCCAGTTTGGTGTAGTGGTTAAGTGCCGGACTCTGATCTGGGAAAACCGGGTTTGATTCCCCACTCCTCCACTTGCACTTGCTGGATGACCTTGGGCAAGCCATAGTTCTGTCAGAGCTCTTCTCTCAAGGACAGTTCTGGAAAGAGCTCTCTCAGCCCCACCTACCTCACAGGGTGTCTGTTGTGGGGAGGGGAAGGGAAAGGAGTTTGTAAACCGCTCTGAGACTCCGAGTGAAGGGCGGGGTATAAATTCAATCTCTTCTCTTCTTCTTCTTCAATGAAACTTCGTAAAACAGCAGTGAAAATGGAGGACTTTCTGAAAACTTCCTAAATTATTTGAATTGGTAGCAAAATAATTGGTAGCTGTCTGATTAGGAAATTAAAAGTAGATTTGTGGGTTTATGCACTTCTCTCTCCTGTCCCCTCATACAAGGATTCCTCCTTCCTTTCATTATGGAGCTAACCATGGTTTAGCATTCATCTGTACCCAAAGCACAGATTGCAAACATGTTTAGGCAAAATGCCAAACTGTACTATGGCTAGTTCTGAAAATGAAAGGTGGGAGGAAGCTACAGAGTAGGGTTGCCAGGCTCCTTTTGCTCACCGAGGGGGATGACATTCCAGGAGTGGGAAGTGACGTCGCCCTCCATTCCCCCCAAAGCAGTGAAGTTGCACATGACGTGCCTGCATCACCCAGAAGTGATGTTATTTATTTATTTATTTATTTCATTAGATTTTTACCCCGCCCTCCCAGCAAAGCCAGCTCAGGGCGGCTTACAACAATATAAAACGATTCAATAAATACAATAACTAATAAAACCCCAACATGAATTTAAAACCATAAACATACAACATAAAATGTTAGCATTAGTTCCCCAAAGCTCAGTTAGCTTCTTGATCTACTACAGATGTCCCAGGCACTCGGGTCTGCTACAGATGTCCCAGGCACTCAGGTCAGGCTATACTTAGGGGTCCAGAAAGTCAGGCTGGCACCCTGAGGGCTTTCAGATGTCAGTGGTGATGATGTTGTGACGTTGGGGATGAGACTCTGGATTTTGGGCAAAACTCTATGGTAAAATCAGCATCAAACCAGAGTCTTGCTCAAAAGCCAGCACATCAGCCCCAATGTTGCCAACATGCCGATGTCACTTCTGGGTGATGCAGGTATCTTGCATGTGATGTCACTGTTTCTCTCCTGGCCGGCAGCAGGGAAGAGCCCACAAAATCAGGGGATTCCCCACCCAACTGGGCAAATGACAACCCTACTACTGAGAAATGTAGAAGAAAAAAGGAAGTAGACTGAGTATAGTTAGCTGTTCTCCATAGCTAAGAGATCAGGTACTATTATATCAGCAGTGCCATCCTAAGCAGAGTCTAAGCCTATTGACTTCAAATGCCATAAATAAAACATAGAGTGATTTTTGCCCATCAGTTTTAAAAGAAGATACATACAAGAGATGTTCTTTAATCTCTCCTTAACTAAGACTCTTATGAGACTATTACCATAAAAAATCATGCCAAAACTTAGCTTAGCTATTAAAGGTATTTACCTTTGTTTCTGCTAACCACCGATGAGGGTCATTCCGTACCCCTGACATAAGTGATATTGCCTGAAATAAATTGAAAAATAAATATGCAGCATATTATACACAAAAGACGGTGGAATGTCTTTCTTTACTGGAAAATCAAAGAGTAGTTTAAAAAGCCCAACAGGTGCCTATTTTTAACTCAAGTAGCTGTGCACATCAGATTTAAAACAGGACTGAATATTTTCCAGTGGACATTTTTGACATTAAAAAAGGCTTTGAGGGAGACTGAAATGTTTCTTGAAAACTTTTTTTCGTAATTATCCACATAACCATTTGACTGCTGCCTTGACACCATTTTTAGTTTATTTTTTTATCCAACAGTAATTGGACTTCCTATATGATGATGTCAGTCAAGGAAACAAAGTTTGCTTAGAGTGAGGGCAATGCCTATTCAGAAAGCATTGCCCTTCCTCAGAAATAGCTTTGTTTGTTCTGAATGAAGTTGCCTCATAGGCAAACACAATTGGCTACATTATGCTTTCTCCACTGCTCTGAGGAAAAATCTAAAGGGGTGGGAGCACTGTAGTTGACAGTGGCCGCAGAAAAAGATTGACAATGGTGTATTGCCACTATCACATAAATATCTGGAACAAGGAAGCATGAATATGCCTTGAATAGCAGTGGCCACTTCATTCTATGAATATGCCAAGTAGTGCAATATTACATGCTAAAGTATTGTCTCTATTTCCACCCCTCCCCCTTTTTACAAAAATAAAGCAGGAAAAGTGGGCTCCCTTCCAGCTTCAAAATTTCCAGAAATTTTACATCTCTGTCCAAGACAAAGGGCATGCATAAATGGCTTGAAGAGCTTATGGTGATAGCCCTTCATTTTTAGATACAAATACAATTCAGAAACAAAAATAAGGTAGTTAATATAGAGCAACAAACTACGTTCCCTTCCCCTGATGCTGGGTGGAGGGGAAAGAACGGATGATCCCTGGATCTCAATTATTTCTTATCTATAAAACAAACTTCTTCAACCTGGAAACCTAGATTCTAAAAACAAATTCTAGCCTAACATTCTTCCTCATATGCTAGCTTTGTACGTGGAAAGATTCCCCCCCCCCGCCCACCCACAGTGAAGCAGTACAATTTCCCAGTGTAAGTAATATGGTCTAGGAACAGTTTTACCATCTAATGTTGTCTGATGGACCCAAGAAAGCACTTTTTAACTTCTTGGCAAAGTAAGCAGCAATGAATTACCCACATAAAAGAGCAATATGGGAAACGCCTTTTTTTAAAAGGTCAAATGTTGTGTGCTAACCTAAAATGCCTACATGAAGAGCAGTTTTACCCTGAAGCCATACTCAAAATTCCATAACACATGCCCATGAGTAAATTAACAAGAACAAAATCTGAAGCAGACTGAGAAGTCATAATTACATTGAATTTTTCCAATGAATCCCTAGAGAAAACTTCACAAGCTGCATCAATTTCACTTCCAATCATAGAGAGGATGGATTCCTGTTCATTTTGAAGACAACACAGTTGATCATGAAGGCGTAATCTTTCTTCTTCCATCCTTCGTAGATTATCTTCTTCACTATTTATTCTTTTATCCTGAAGTAAAGAAGGGGGCACAAAAGTCCCAAACATCTATTTAATGTTAAATAAACTGTTTCTCTTTAAACACTCCAGAAAGAATATTGCCATACGCAAATCTATGCATTTTAGGAAAAATAAAACACACACAACTAAGGTTGCTTCCACATAGATGATTTGCTCTGCCCTGTCTCCCAAACATTATAGGTTTCTGGAAGCTTCCGCACATCATCATAGTACGAATGTTTTTTCCTGCCTTCCTCAAACTTGCTTTGGTACAATCTTCCTTGAAAGACTAAACCCAAAGCAGGTTTGGTCATCATTTGGGTGATGTTTTCTAGGTGTCTTCTTGAGTTTGCCATCCCCTCCCCTAAGCACTTTTTGGTGTGGTTTTTTTAATTGCTACCAAGAGAGTGAAGGCTCACCCAGTCTTCCCATGCCCTTCCTGTGAGCTTTGCCTCCAAGTGGGACTTTCAGTAGCCAAGATGCTCTAAGACTTGGAGAGGGAAAGGGGGAAAGTTGCTGCACCCCAACAGGACAGTGCTTGATAGGTGCACTGAGAGACAAAAAAAAAAAAAAAACCCAAAGAGGGAAGCCAGAGAGGGAGGAGAGATGCTGTAAAAGAAAGCTGCACCCTGGGAGTCCTGCCCAGAGGCAGGAAGAAGTGCTGCTTGCTGGTCAGCAAGTTCCCCTGCCCCAACTGGGCACTGGTGGGCTGAGCAGCCAGAACAACTGGGTGCTTTTGCCTCAGAAATTGCCACTGAAGTGTCCTGACAAAAACACAGACATGGCAACAGCCCCATTTGTTGCTGGAGTTCTTAACCTTGGGGATGAGAATCTTAAACTTCAAAAGCATTAAAACCTACCAAATGAATACCCAACAGCAATGAAACTGTCTCTACTGCCTGCTTTATGGATTTCCTGTGCTCTATGAGACATTGATCGTAGACCAGAATTTGTGGCAAATACTTCCATTAACTGGAATCAGAATAGGAATTTGTTAATTTTGACATCTAAGCACCAGAAAAGCCCAGATATTTCTGCAGTTGAACCTCTCATAGGTTCAGGTTCCATTTCAAGAACCACCTGATGGGGGAGCGGCCGTGACCAACTTCCAGGTCAGCAGCCAGTACCCAGTGTTCATCGTCTGCCCGCTCAAAATTTGAATATACTTACCCTTTGAACACATTTTTTTTTTGAAAGATGGCACCTAAAGGTGGTAAAAAGGGGAAACAGACAGGGGAAAGTATTTCATGTTTAACAGAGTTCTTCCCAGCTACAGATGCACCATCCATCTCATCTGCAATGCTGGGGAAGGGCGAGCTAATGGCTGAAGAGAACCCCTGCTTACCAAAAAAAATTTAATGCAGGCACTAACCAAACAACATTAGGAACTAAGAAATGATATTACAGAAATGCTGAAACCAGTGTTTCAATGCAGGGAAGAGTTAGAAGAGCTTCATGAACAGACAAACCAAAAGGCAGAGAAAGCTCTCAAGAAAGTTACTGAGCTCAGAGTCAATTACCTGAGAGAACCTCTAATGCTTGGGCATGGAAATGTATTTTGTCTTTGGATTATCGTAGTCGTGAGTTGTGCCTAAAGTTCAGGGGGTTTAAATCAAACATTGAAGCTGGAACAGAGCTGAATATACCTATGATGAATTGGTTAGCAGGCACTTTAAGCCTTGAAGCTGGTGTTATGCCCCTTCTACAGAGAGCTTATCACATCGGTAAGGTATATGATGACTCTACTCCCTTATTATATACTAGAGATATACTAGTAGAATTTAAGGACTTTTGAACATGGCAGAGGATCCTTGCAGAGGCTAGAGAGCGAAGTGGTCTTGACTTCCAGGGCTTGAAGATTCAAGTTTTTCCAGATCTCCCACCTCCCCTGAATTTTTAAATATCAGAAGAAATCTTAAAGACACCACTGCTAAACTGCAGGACTTACGAATAAGATATCGTTGGCTCCGTATGTGCAAGTTGTGTGTCTAACATAGTTCAATCTTACACTGCCTACAACTCTGCCTTGGGTGAACTAATGCTGACCACCTTAAATTCTTCTCCTTCTGAATCATGAGAAAATAGAGCCGGCAAAAAGAAAGAATGCTCTCCTCTTATGTCAGTCAAAATGACTTGAGTCTGTACTCCTGAAGACCACGAAGATTTTGAAGAGAGTTTGGAATCTGTTTTAAAATAGGATTTGGGTAATATAATTTTTTTTTTTGAGCAGTGGGACTGTGGCAAGCGTCTGGGTATGTTCCCCCAAGGTTTAATTGGTCCTTGGAAGGAGGGATTTCCCCTCCCCCCTCCTGACCCTTGAGGCCTCCAAGGACTGAGTTTAATTATTTGCAGAATAATCTAATTCTAAGATTAATTTGATAATATATTGTAAATCTATTATAATGAGCTAAGATAGTTTGAGAATCTTATAAACATTATCTTATAATAATTCTGGGAGAAGAAAGAAGATGAAGAAGATATGAAGAGAAAGTGTGCAAGTCTTGTTTTTCATAATATTAATGATTTTGGTGGTGGTGTTAAATTATAGAATTCTTTCTTCAATAAAACAAAATACCAAAAAAAACACCTGATGCCCAAAGACCTTCTTTAGCTTGGAATTAGCAGCACCCCCAGAAGAGAAGAGAAGGAGTCAATGGCAACCATAAATTACTGGCTAGTAAAATTCACCAGCGTTTGCAAATCCTTGCACTATTATGACTAACCAAACTTCAATTGTGGACCATAGTTCCATGATATGGTCAGAACAGTACAAGATGGAGCAGTCCTGTAAAAGTGAAAGCAGGTACTTACATGCACACAGTATGAATTGGAGACCTTCTAGGAATTTTAAGAAAGGGGGGGGCAAGAATGTAAACCACTGATGGCACCCAAAAAGTAAATGGAAGCCTTTGTTTGGGCTTTCCATCACCCATAGGATGGCTGTATGTAGATCTTACAGCTTTACTGAGCTGTGCGATTCTAGGCACCATAACACCCACTGACTTCAATGGATGTAGAAGGGTGAAACAGGGCTTAGGACTGCACTGTTGATCAAATAAAAAGCACAAATAAAATTAAAGCCAGAATACAGTCCCCTGATAATAAATGAACTTTCCTTTGCCATTTTCTCATCTTTCTTTTTTTGATATTACGAAAGGGTCAGTCCTGAACAGCTGCTCCAATTCAATCCAAAGAACACAACACTAAGGATCCAAATCACCTTCCTCTACCTAGAGAAATATTGTGATTTGGTAAAAGTGGGATCTCTGCTCTCATGATGTTGCTTTAATTATGACCATGCAGGAACAGGAGTCATCAAGAAGGCCTGTCATCAGACCAAGCAGATCCAAACACAGCTTGGCCATGACAGTCTTTGGAAATGACTGGTGTGCATCAGCAGGACTTTGTTTCAAGTCAAACTCTGAAAAAGCATTTAAGTTTTATAAAAGAGAACATAGAAACTATTTTCTTCGGGATGCTGTCTTTGACCACTTCATATTAAAGGATGAACCTATGTTTTATGAAAACAGGGCAGAGTGTTTTTGTTCAATGCTTGCATTGGAACATCACATTATTAATTTGTCATGTCCCAGTAATAAACCTGGAACCTTTCAAATCCCACCTCCTATTCCTACCACTTCCTACAGGACACTTCATAAGAAAGCTCAGAAACACTCATATACTGGGGTGTGAAGGAAAGACATTTGGTGTTGCATGCAGGCAAAGGACAAGTTTTGCAGAGTGGAGCACTTGGAAGACAGAATAAAAAACAGCCTTTGGAAGGTGGCAATTTGGAAAAGGAAAAGCAAAAGCCATATGAATGGAAACATGAACAATGCTTTCAGAGCCCAAAAGTAGATGCAATAAGAAAAAAAAGCTATTTTGATATGAAATGTCAGAGGAAAGCAAAGCAGAAATATTTTATTGTGGGTACATAGATTAAAGTGTTTTGATCATGCCAGTGTTGCTCACAATTATGCACATTTTTCTGTTCCATTACAGGCATAGATCTGAAGGCTTTTTTGCGTGTTTAATTTTGTTTTTTTACAGTTTTTGGCTCACTTAAACCTAACCAGAAAAAAGCAGGTTGCTTACCTGTAACTGATGATCTTCAAGTGGTCATCTGTGCAGTCACACCTATGGGATCTAGTGCGCCTGCGCTGATCTGATCGGTGTTGCACGAAGCTCACAAAGGGATTTTCGTGCCTCTGCCATGAGCCTGCGTGGGAACCCCTACTGCACATGCCCAAAGGGGTGGGGAGCGGACATCCCGCCAGTTCCTGCTAACTGCTAACAACCAAAGTCGCATGAGAGAACAACTGAAGATGACAGCAGTGGGGAAGGACAGGCAGGCGGTGTGACTGCACAGATGACCACTCGAAGATCATCAGTTACAGGTAAGCAACCTGTTTATCTTCATCGTGGTCTCTGCGCATCACACCTATGGGAGATTGAAAAGCAGTGGCTCACCTAGAAGTGGGAGCTGTCAGGCTCAGTGCGCTGCAGAGGACAGGACTAAATGACCCAGACTGCCCTTATGTTGCGAACAAATGCCCAGTGCATAATGTCTGATAAATGTGGTTGGCGTGGACCATGTGGCAGCTCTGCAGATAGAGGACAGCGATGCGCCCTTCAGGAAAGTGGTAGAAGTTGCCACGGATCTGGTGGAGAGCACCCTCAAGTGAACAGGGAAAGGGTGCTTTGCTAAGGAATAGCACAACCTATTTGTCCCGACAATCCACTTTGACAGGCGCTGAGTAGAGATCCGCGATACTAAGGAGGCCGTGGAGTAAGAAAGGAACAAGGTGTTGTCCCTTCTGGTGGGCTGGGTCCTGTTCAAGTAGAAAAGGAGCGCCCTGTTGACATCCAGAGAATGAAGCAGATGTTGTTCTTCCCTTCAGGATGTGGGAAGAAATCAGGCAGGAATATGTCAGAGTTTAAGTGGAACTGAGACGATTTTTGGTAAAAATGAGACGTCTGGCACCAGACAAACTCCATTTGGCAAGAAGACTAGGTATGGAGGGTCATGGCATAGTGCCATCAGTTCGCTGACCCTCCTGGCTGATGTAAGTGCGACTAAGAAGGCTGTTTTCCAAGCTGCGTATTGCAAGTCGCAGGTTGCCATAGGTTCAAACGGCTTCCTTGTGAGGTGGCGGAGCATCAACGGCAAATCCCACAGCTCCGCTGGAGCACTTACAGGGGGATGCAGCTGAATGAGACCCCGGAGGAACTTCTTTGAAGTAGGATGGGAAAAAACAGAGTAGCCATCCAGACCATTGTGGTATGCAGAAATGGCTGCCAAGTAGACCTTAACAGATGAGTGGCCAAAGGCCTGATCTGTGAGTGACAGAAGAAATTCAAGGATCCTGTCGAGTCCTACAGACATTGGTGAAGTAGTCGACGTTAGGTTTCTTCACCAGTGTCGAGACAGAAGAGACCGGTTTTGAAGGACGCTTCTTTGAGGGGGCTGGCCCCGTATCAGAAGAAGATTTGCCCGGCCGAGGTGGCTTCAGCGTCGATGGTACAGCCTCCGGCCTCGATGCTGACGGTCGAGATGGTGCCGACGATGCAGAAGACTTAGGAGGCAGCTCTGTTGACATAAACACAGGAGGGGCAAGAGCTGATTCCCAAAGGGCAACTTTCAGTCTCACGGCTCTATTTTTGTGCGTTTGGTTCAAAAATTTGGCACAAAGCACGCAACCCTCTGGTCGATAACCTTTGCCCAAACAGATTATACAGAGTGTGCCCGTCTCGTGGAGCTAGTTTACTTCTACATGAAGCACACCTCTTGAAGCCCCCCACTTGTTATCCATAAAAAGGATCCTCGACGTGAGGGAGGGAAAGGGGGGGGCGGAGGTCCAAAGACCACAGAAAGTTCTCACCCTGAAGACTCCCTTTTGTTCCGTGAGGCAAAAGTCCAATAATAATAGAAGAAAAATCCAAAAACAAAATGTGAGGGGAAAAACTGACAATCACCAACTGACGAAAAAGCTATTAACAGCGTGGCGGTCAGAAGAGAACTGGCAGGATGTCCACGCGCCCACCCCCTTGGACATGCACAGTAGGGGTTCCTGCATAGGCTCAGGACGGAGGCGTGAAAATCCCTTTGTGAGCTTTGTACAACACCGATCAGACAAGCGCAGGCGCACTAGATCCCATAGGTGTGATGCACAGAGAGCACGAAGAAGAACCTTGTTTTCTCCTCTCTTCTCAGAAGGGAGAACAGAAGATTTGTCTTCACTTAAAGTGAAGCTTCCTTCTCAGTGGTCTGGGAGTGGGACAGTCCTTACTCCTGGGATTACAGCTCCTCCTCTCAGAAGGCAGGGCCGGCCAACAATTTTAATCCCAGAGGGGAGGGGCTTGTTCCTTGGATTCCCAGTCGTTCTCCAAGCTGTGTCTCCCTGTTTCAAACTACGTACAAAGACAAAAAAAAAAACACTTCCCCAGGCAGGGAACAAAGTCCTAACGCTTAACTTGTGTTACCTAACTGGAGTAGAAGGTCAGAGGCTTGCAGTATAGCCTTGCCCAAAACTGACCCACTCTTATAAACTATGTATTTAGCTCCCATCTCACTCAGCATGTCTGCTTGTACTACCAGGGATACAGAATACTAGACCCATTCAACTCCTGTCACCCCAAGACCACTGAAGCTGCTGTCCCTAAGGGTGGGTAGGACTGCCCCATTCCCAGACCACTGAGAAGGAAGCTTCACAGGAAATGAAGACAAATCTTCTTTTCTCCAGTGGTCCTGGGAGTGGGGCAGTCCTTATTCCTGGGACTTGAAAAAGCGGTGTCTCCCAGGGTGAGTCCAGCAGCTTCTCGGTCTGCATGACATTTTGCAAGACCCTTCTACCAACAGCCACCTCTGCTGAGGCCAATTGGTCAATTTGGTAGTGTCTTGTGAATGAATGGATTGATTTCCATGTAGCCACCCTACAGATTGTCTCCAGAGAAGGAAAAGCCCTGTAGGCTGCAGAGGCAGCCACTCCTCTCAGAGAATGTGCCATGATACCCGGTGGTGGCTCCAGCCCTTTGGCTTTGTATGCCACCACAATGCAACCCCTCAGCCATCTGCTCAGGGTGGAGGTTGAAATCCTCTTGCCAAACGAGGATTTCCTAAATGAAATTAATAAGGTATCAGTAGTTCAAGTGTTTGGTCCTGTCCAGGTAAAACTAAGTGCCCTACACACATCCAAGAAGTGCCATTCCTTTTCCTTCCCATGCTTGGGGTTAGGTCAAAAAGATGGTAGCATTATATCTTTGATCTATGGAAAACTGAATTCACCTTAGGTATGAATGCCGGGTCCAGGAGAAGAACCACCCTGTCATTATGAAACACACACAGTTCCTTACCAACAGATAAGGTTAGCAGTTCTGAAACCCTCGTAATTGTTGTAATGCTCACTAAAAAGGTTGTTTTTATGCTTTCATGCTGCAGGTAGCTATTGGTTCAAAGGGCTCCCTACATCATAAGGCCTTAAGAACAACATTAAGGTTCCAGGTCAGAAAACAATGTGTTTGGGGTGGATTCACTAAAGAAGTTCCCCTCAAGAACCATTTAAAATGAGGATGTACTAGCAACTTCCCTTTCCTGGCCCCCTGCATTGCCGAAAGAGCGACCACCTGACACTTCAATGTGCTTATGCTAAGACCTTTCTCAAATCTTGCTGCAAAAAGGATCTTGCCCACTGAGGCCAACAGCGAATCTACTCCCTTATCCCTGCACCAAGAACAAAAGACCCTCCAAGTAGTGTTATAAACTCTATTTTTGGTTCCCCTTCTGGACGCCAACATGGTTTCCACCCCTCCCCTGTGGGTAACCCATGTTAATCAATTGCTGGTACTCAACCTCCAAGCAGTGAGGATGAGCATCTCTGGACGAGGGTAAACTGCCACCCCCTGGCTCAATAGATCTTCCCTCAGGGGCAAGTGCCATGGCTCCACTACTGCCAGCCTATTCAGGTCTTGGAAGCAAGCCCTCCTCAGCCAGAAAGGTGCTACTACTATAACCTCTGCTTTTTGATCCACTACTCTTTATAGCACCTTCTGAATAAGTCGGACTGGCAGAAAAGCATACAGAAGTGTCCTTGGCCAGTTGTAGTTCAATGCATCTGTCCCTATTGCTTTTTGACAACTTGTCCTTGATGCGAACTGTTTCAGTCGGCAATTTTCTTCTGTGGGAAACAGGTCTATTTCCGCCAAGTCTGTAGAAAAACTTCCTTGTTGAGCATTCCTTCTGATTGGTCTATTTTCCTCTGGCTCAACCAATTCACTATGAAATTCAACCTGCCACATGGATCACCTTCACTGGCTGTACATGTTCCTCTGCCCACTGAATCAACAGCTTTGCTTCCTTGTGCAAGGATTCAGATCTTGTCCCCCCCTGCCTGTTGATATATGCCTTGGCTGTCATGTTATCTGCTTGAATCAGAACACGATGACCCTCCAGTACATCTCTGAACTGAGCCATGGCTAGCCTGATGGCTCTGAGTTTGAGAAAACTGATACTCTTGGCCAACTCTTCCTGCAACCATATTCCTTGAATCATCTTTCTCTCGGTATGCACTTCTCATCCATATAGACACGCATCAGTCATCAACACCAGTCTTTGAGGGTCCCTTAGTGGTTTGGTGTAGTGGTTAAGTGCACGGACTCTAATCTGGGAGGTTGGGTTTGATTCCCCACTCCTCCACTTGCACCTGGCTGGATGACCTTGGGCAAGCCATAGTTCTGATAAGAGCTGTTCTTGAAAAAAGAGCAGTTTCTGTCAGAGCTATCTCAGCCCCATCTACCTCACAGGGTGTCTGTTGTGGGGAGGGGAAGGGAAAGGAATTTGTAAGCCACTCTGAGACACCTTTGGGAAGTTAAGGACGGGGTATAAATCCAATCTCCTCTCCTCCTCCCTTTGTGAAACCGTGTTGGAGACAGCCACCATTGCAGATTCTGCTTCACCTTTTCCGGCAGAAGTACCTTCCAGGACCTCTTACAAGCTATTATGTTCTGAAAGGGCAATAAAAAACTTCTGGTGAGCATGGAACCTGGCCTATTGAAGGATCTCCTGACATGACACTAGCATGCGCAATAGTTGATCTAGCATCATCAGCTCCACCATTGTTTCTTTCACCACTTGGGCTAACAGATGTAGTATCTTCTGTTGCCTCTCTATTGACAGGAACACTCTGTCGTGCTGTGTATCTATTTGTACCCCCAGGGGCAGCATAGACTGTGTTGGTAACAATGTACTTTTCTCGAGGTTGATGACAAATTCATGTTCTCTGGTCACTATCATTGCCAGCCCTAAGTCTTTCAAAGCTTGGCTGTATGATGAAGCCTTGACCAAAATGTCATCCAATTACAGGAATAATTCTACTCCCTGGACTTTCAGATATGCCACCAAGATAACCAGGACCTTCATAAAGACTCTTGGCGAGGGTTTCAAGCCAAAACGAAAGGCACAGTACTGGAAGTGGCCTCTGTTGTAGGTGAACCTGACGAATCTTTGATGTGACTGCCTGATCGGGATGTGCAGGTAAGTCTCTGACAGATCGATTGAACACATGAAGTCCCCTTGTTGTATGGATGACACTATGGATTTCAGAATTTCCATCTTGAACTTCTTGGTTGCAATTCATTTGTTCAGCCATTTTAAATCCAGAATGGCCCAGCCATCCCCATTCTTCTTTGGCATGAAGAATATAGCGTATACCCCCTGTGTCCTTTTCTCATGAGGGACTGGTTCTATGGCGCCAATCTCCAGAAAATGCTGAATGGCCATCTTCAAAAGTCAGTGTTTCTGTTGAATGATTCCTGGGGATCTCTAGGAATTGGTTGGGTGGGAGAGTTTGGAACTCTAATGAGTACTGCTCTGAAACTGGGTCTAAGACCCATCTGTCAATCACCGTTTGATGTCACCTTATTGCAAACTAGACAACCCCCGACTCCACTGCTGAGACCCCCGGCAGGCCGAGTTACCCTTCTGTGTTCTTTGGGTTCTGTTGCTTGTTGGGAAAAGAGGTTGATCTTTTGTATTTTGGTTGCCACCTTCCCTTAAAGGATTTATTACAGCTTGATTTGGAGTCCCTTCTATAATCCCAAAAGGACTGAAGCTGCTTTTTGGGTTTTCCTTCCCTTTTCTTTGAGGAAAGCACTTTTTTGTCTTTATCCTTCACAAGGTACTTCTCTAGGTCTTCCCCAAAAAGGCTGGTTCCCTTAAAAGGAACTGCTGTCACCTTAGCTCTAGCTGAAGGATCTGCGTCCCAGTTCCTCAACAAGGTGTATCTTTTGGCCATCACACTGGAAGCCACTGTCCAAGCTGATTGTTGAAGGGCGTCCAAGGATGCATCTGCTGCAAAGGCCAGGGCTAAGGCAATCTTCTTGTGTTCATCTTTAAGCCCTTTGGGAGTATCACTGTCTGCTTTAGCTAATTCAGAAGACCACACATAGGCTGCTCTAGCAAAGAGTGATCCTGTAGCTGATGTCCTAAGGGAATTAGCAAACACTTCAAAATCCCCTTTGCAGGGCCTGCTCGATCCTTTTGTCACTATGGTCTCTGGGTAGGTCATCAGCTTCCATAAGTAAAACAGAAGTGGGGGCTAGGCTGTTGATTGGATCACCCACAACTGGTAATTTAATCTTTTTTGAGGCCTCTGGAATAAGAGAGTAAAACTTTGCAAAGATAGGGTGGTTAGCCTCAGGTTTGGCAGGATGATCCCACTCTGATTTCATGAGACTGTAAAAAGCTGACGGTATCCATACAGTATTAGACCCTGTCTTGGGAATGGTTTTCTCTGACCCCCTGGGAAGCCTGAGTCCTCTTTCTCAGTCTCCTTAGGAGTATAAGATAGCTACAGTGTCTTCAATACCTTGGGTAACATTTTGAAGAAGAAGAGATTGGATTTATATCCCACCCTTCACTCAGAGTCTCAGAGCAGCTTACAATCTCCTTTCCCTTCTCCTCCCCACAACAGACACCCTAGGAGGTAGGTGGGGCTGAGAGAGCTCTTTCAAGAACAGCACTGACAGAACTATGGCTTGCCCAAGGTCATTTAGCAGCTGCAAGTGCAGGAGTGGGGAATCAAACCTAGTTCTCCCAGAGTAGAGTCCATCACTTAACCACTACACCAAACTGTTATGTCAAAAGTCTAGTTTGAGTAGTGGGAACAATCTCTGTGTCCTCTGAAAGCTCCTTCTTCCTTAGTAGAAGAGGAGTGTAGAGTCTGAATCTTTCTCCTGTTCACTTAAGAGAGGATTATGTTCCTGTGTGGATTTAGGATGCTTCTTACTCTTTTTTACTTCAGGAGAGGGGAAAGACCTGCTGTGGTCTTTTGAAACACATAGGAAAAAAAAGGAATCAATCTACCACACCCAGGAGATGAATCAGGAGGATCCCTATGGTGGGATGCTTGCTATAATTCTCTAAACTCCTTCCTCATTTCAAAATTTAACCAAAAAAAGAATAATTGTTTTGGCATCTTCTCCTGAAAAATCCACTGTTTGACCCCCATGATGAGATGTTTGAGTGAGACTGAAAGAGGGGGTATTGGGTAGATCAAATTCACAAGTTATACTCTGCACAGCTTACTTGGAGGGGCCTATCTTCTCTGCCATTTTGTCTTCACTGTGAAAGTGAAAGAAAACTCCTAAGTAGGTTCTAAAATGGTTTTTCTCCCACCTTTTATTACCATGCTTCAGTCTCTGCCTCCCTCCAACTGTGTTGTCCCTCTGAGGATTGCCACTTCATTCTCGTGATTAGTAGGGCTCCCTCCTGACCATATGTTGGTGTCTGTAAGGTCAGGTTGCCCAGATTAACCTGGGAAGTCCCCCAACATCAGTGAAACTGCCCCATTCATGCCACTGGTGCTTACCAAGGGCACCTGCCAGGCAGAAGTTCCCTATCTGGGCTACAGTTGTAAATTGAGCCCGAGGAAGGCCTCCCTAGGCCAGGAATAAAAATGGGGGGGTGAGAGACTCCTGAACAATGCCCCTTCCCTGAAAGCAGCCCTCCTTTATGGAGAGTCTGTCCCCTTCAGTTTCAGCCTTACCATGTTTCAGTAACTGATAGGAATGAAAATGCTCCCCAGGACACTAGAGGGCAAGGCCAGAATCCTGAACCTCATGGAGGATCAAAGAAATCCTCTTTTCTTTCTGCAGTTCTTTACCAGCAATACTGCTTCCTTCCAAAGCTGCCAGGGAGGGGGCTCTGCAGACCTGAAGGAAAGCAGCCTCTGTGGGAGCCAGTGTCTTTCTGCAATCGCCAGTGTTCTCCCAGCTCTATCGGAACACTTTAAGCAGCCTCTGGCAGTCTTGTGAGTCAATGCTGCCGCTTGGAGGGATTGGGGCAAAGTGCCTTCCCTTCCTAAACTGTATTTTCTCTTTCTTCTGTCTTCTGGGATTGTTGTGTTTTCAGCACTATTGAAATGCATCCTGCTCAGAAGGCAGGGCCAGTAAGACTGGGAATCCAGGGAACAAGATCCCCCCCCCCCAATTAAAATTGTTGCTGACCCTGCCTTTAGAGAGGGAGAGCTGTAATCCCAGGAGTAAGGACTGCCCCACTCCCAGGACCACTGGAGAAGGTGGCCATTTTAACATTACTATTGTAGGAGCCTATTGGCTAGCACCTATAAAAATCAATAGAAATAAAGAACATTCTTCTCCAGAGTAGTTTTATGACATTCTTTAATTTTTTTAAATGGTCTTAAGGCATATTTTCTTACTTTTTAAAGAATCCCATCCTCTATTAAAGCTATCATTTTTTTTTTCAAATGAGAAAGCAATTTCTCCAGAACACAGCAACACACACATTCCAGCTGGGTCCCCATTTCACCATCATTATGTTTGCAACATTATCTAACTATCAAAATTAGAATGAGGAGGAAGAGGGGGAAGAAGAAGACGAAGAAGAGGAGGAGGAGGATATTGGATTTATACTCCACCCTTCACTTGGAGTCTCAGAGCAGCTTACAATCTCCTTCCCGTCCTCTCCCAACAACAAACACCCTGTGAGGTAGGTGGGGCTGAGAGAGCTCTTTGGGAACTGCTCAAGAGAACAGCTCTGAGAAAACTGTGGCTTGCCTAAGATCATCCAGCAGCTGCATGTGGAGGAGTGGGGAATCTCTGACAGAGATGTTTGGCAACGTTGGCACTAGAGTGCCGGGGGGGGGGAGCAACAGGCCAGCAGGAAGCTCACTCGCCTCCTTGCTGAGATGATTGCTATAGATGGGCACCCCTACTCCACAATTGAAGACATTGGTTTCTGCAGGGTTCTCCAGTATGCCTTTCCCTGGTACATGCCCCCTGCTCGCACCACGATGAGGAGCATGATGCCCTCAATGTACAGGGCTGCCAGGGACCACATGAAGGCACACTTCTCCTGCGCTCATGGGAGATATGTGCGCTTCACATCTGACATATGGACTTCCTGTCAGGTGCATAATTTGTACCTCTCGTTGACTGCGTACTGGTGGCAACCAAGCGACATTTTGGGTGAGGGAGGGGAGACCAGTGTCAGGCAGGGTCAGGGCCGCTGGGCTGGCTACTGCAAGGCTCTGCTTCACATCGGGAAAATCGATGGGTCGCACATGGCGGACATCGAGGATGCCATCCAGAGATAGTTCAACGTGTGGGTAGGCAGGGACATCACCAAGGGCTTCCTGGTGACTGATGGTGGTCCAAACATTAGGGCAGCAGTGGGCCTGACACGCATTTACTGTGTGGCCCACCTTATCTACCTCGTGGTTAGGGATGCTCTGGGGTTGGGTTCTTCAAAGAAACCCAATCTGGATGCTGCAACTCTTGAGTTCCAGTATCTCATCCAGAAATGCTGGTTCATCGTGAGTCACTTCTCTCGCAGTATGAAGGACCTCTATCTGCTGTGTGAGAAGCAGGTGCTGGCAGGTCTCCACCTGTGTCATGCTTGAACGCTTGGTGGAGCAGGAGAGTGCCCTGACTGCCCTGATCTCTGAGAGCAGAGTCATTCAGGAAGACAGGCAGCTCAACCACGGGGAGTGGTTGACCATCTCTCAGGTTGTGGAGGTTCTTAAGCCTTTAAAGACCTGCACAGAATTGCTCTCGTCTGACACAGCAAGTCTGGCTTTGGTCATCCCCATGGTCCACGCGGAGTTGGCCTTGTTTCTGGAACCAGCTGAAGGACATACAGACATGGTTCCAGCAGTGTGCGCACTGGTGAGAAGGCTGCAAAGAGCATTGGAGAAGCGCTTTCAGTCTATCCTCCAGCAGAAGATCTACATGATGGTGACCATGTGTGGTCTGGGCATCAAGGGCAAGATCGCCAAGCGGGCCAACAAGTTCACTCAATGGAGAGACATTCTACCCAAGCAAGTTGAGATGTGAGCCACGAAGGGCACATCGTTACGAGCTGCTGGAGAGGGGGGTGCCAGAAGCTCAAGTGCTGTTCATCCTCCACCTCCCCTGCTAGGCAGCATCCCTCTCATGGCTCCCGCCACGATGAATCCTGAGATGGCATTCATCGGGCGGATCCTTGGCCCCTCTGGGAGCGGCAGGCACACGAGAGAGGACATGGTGGCTGCGATGGTGAGGGAGTACCTTGTGAAGCTCTACAAGCCAGAGTCCACCTGTCCACTGAGCTACTGGGCCATGAAGGAGTCTGGCCAGCCCTCTCTGCTGTGGCCCTGAAGCTCCTCTCATGCCCTCTGACAAGCATGCAGAGTGAGCACGTCTTTTCCCATGCGGGCGACATTGTCTGCCCACATCACTCATGCCTGAGCCCCTACTCAGTTGAGCAGCTGGTCTTCCTGAAGGTCAACTTGCGACTGTTCAGTTTCCCCGAGCTAGACTATGAGAGTGATTGAAGTGAGCACGCATACTTGTCCCTGCAATCCCTCTCGGTCTGTGCCGGGAAGTTGGGTTACGCTTTTCCCATGATTAAAACTAGAGAGGCTAGGGAGAAGTAGCAGCTAGGGCCGTTACCATATCGATTGGCATAGAAATGCCCCACCAATCTCCCCACTTCTATCCATCCCACCTGCAGCAGAAATACCTCCACAGAACCCTGGTAGCCAGGATAATGTTGAGGGTGGTGCATGTATGCACCTAAGTTAAACTGCTAGCCACCCCAAAACAAAATTGCATGCTGAAATTGAAACAGCAGCACAAAAATTGTTCTCCATTTGAACAAAGTAGAATAGGGTAGATGCCAAGCAGCCAGAAACCATCAGCACCCTCAAGAGCACCATAAGTAATAAATATAAATGTATGTTGTGTGCAATGCTCCCTCTAAGCTGTGGAGTCTTGTGAGCTAAAATTCTACTTTGTGAGCTATTGGAGTGAGCAGTTTGGCTACTGCATAAATTAGTTTGCTCTGGAGCCATCCTTCCAGAGATAAGACTAAAATTTCTGAGCTGGAGGCTAAAAAACTGAGCTAACACACACTAACTCTGCTTAGAGCGAACACTTATTGTGTGTATGGAAAAATAACTTTCTTTTTTTTCAGGGGTGAGGTGGGATAAGCCTGTGATGAGAGGCAGCTGCCACACCTAGGCTAAGCCTCCTCCACTGAGGCAGGCAGTGATGGCTGGTGTTATACTGCTGTGAGAGAAGATCAGTGGACAGATAGACCCTACCCCCTCCCTCCCTTTCTGAGGCATTAGTGGGCAGGGCTTCTTGTGGTGGTGGTCTTTCATGTAGGTTAACAAAGAAGAGTCTTGGGGCACATCAGAGAGACAAACTAATGTATTTTGAGGTAAGCTGACACAATGCAACAGAGGCTGCTTTCTTGGTCTACGATGCATGAACATCACCTTCTGTGCTAAGTAGAGGTGTCACTTCATGCATCTGACAAAGTGGGCTGCGTTCACACCAAGCCATGGTTTTTGGGCAAATCATTGTTTAGGGAATGTGTGCAGGGGGTTGGACTAGATGACCCTGAACTCTATGATTCTACTAGCCACAGAGATATCAGAGACTCATTGGTTGCAAGGGCCAGTTGGCACAGGCTGTGGGGTCCACCATGCACTGGTTCTGCTGCTGGCCTGGCTGGCAAACCCTTCATCTTATGCTGCAGAGGTCCTCTGGCTTGAACTGAGTATTTTTTGGACACAGGCTGGCAGGAGACAGAGGCTGCTTGTTTGGTCTGGTGGATGAAGAGTCACCTTCTGTGCTACCTAGTCGGTGACACTTCATACATCTGACAAAGTGGGCTGCATTCACACCAAGCCATGGTTTGGGCAAATCACTGTTTAGAACAGGGCAGGGCCCCAAATCTTTTTGAGCCTGTGGGCAGTGGGCACCTTTGGATTTCCAAAACAGGTTAATCATCTTCTGGGCATGGAACAAGAGTCACTGGTCTGACCTATTTTTTTGACGTAAGCTGACATGAGACAGAGGCTGCTTGCTTGGCTGAATGCACGAAGAGTCACCTTTTGTGCTAACTAGATGAACACTTTATGGATCTGACAAAGTGGGCTGCGTTCACATCCCTAGTGATTACTATTAACTTGTGCAGGTCCTGCCTGCCCCCCTCAGTTTATATGGTGCAGAGGTCCTCTGCTCTGACCTGAGTATTTTCTTGACATAAGCTGACATGATGAGACAGAGGCTGCTGGCTTGGCCAGGTGCATGAAGAGTCACCTTCTGTGTGTTAACTAAATGTTGACACCTCATGCATCTGACAAAGTGGGCTGCGTTCACACCAGACCATGGTTTTGGGGCAAATCATTGTTTAGGGAATGTGTGCAGGGGGGGGTTGGACTAGATGACCCTGGAGGTCCCTTCCAACTAGCCGCAGAGATGTCAAGCTCATTGGTTACGAGGGCCGGTTGGCACAGGTTGTGGGGCCCACCATGCACTGGTTCTGCTGCTGGCCTGGCTGGCAAACCCTTCATCTTATGCTGCAGAGGTCCTCTGGCTTGAACTGAGTATTTTTTGGACGCAGGCTGATAGGAGAGAGAGGCTGCTTGCTTAGCCAATGCATGAAGCACCACTTTCTGTGCTACCTAGAGGTGTCACTTCATGCACCTGACGAAATGGGCTGCGTTCACACCAAGCCATGGTTTTGGGGCAAATCATAGTTTAGAACAGCCGATATGAGACAGAGGCTGCTTGCTTGGCTGGATGCATGGATAGTCAATTAGTCACTCCTGTGCTATCTAAAGGTGTGACTCTTCATGCATCTGACAAAGTGGGCTGCGTTACACCAGGTCATGGTTTTGGAGCAAATTAGAACAGGGGTCCCAAATCTTTTTCAGCCTCTGGACACCTTTGGATTTCCAAAACAGGCTAGGCTAGTAGTCACCTTCTGGGCATGGAGGAGGGACAACTGGGGGTGTGGGGGAGAGGTAATTGTGAATTTTCTGCATTGTGGGGAACGGGAACCCGCCCTCAGCCCTGGGAGACCGAGCAGCCGTCTGTGGCTCGCACAAGCATCTGTTTTTGCCTGCCCACCCTGTCTGCTGGGGCTATTTTCCTTCTTTAGTTGCTGCCAACACTCACTGGATTCACACTGCCTTCCTAGAAGGGCAGTGAGACCCCTCTGGCTGATTCCCCTTCATGGGAAAGTGGGTACCTCAATCTTTGGACGCCCCCTGGAGAGTTGGCAACCCATCTGATTTGGACCCGTTTGGGTTCTCTGGCTTCCCTTTGCCTCTGGTAATGTGCTGAATGGGGAATCGCACACCCCTAGTGATTGCTAACTTGCACAGGTCCTGCCTGCCCCCCTCAGTTTATGCTGCAGAGGTCCTCTAGTTTGACCTGAGTCCAGTTGGGTTTGGGCAGTGACTGACACAGTGGCACAGGTTGTGGGGGCCACTGTGCACTGGTTCTGCTGCTGGCCTGGCTGGCAAACCATTCCTCTTATGCCCTCCTCTGGTCGGACTGAGTGTTTTTTGGACGTAAGCTGACGATGAGACAGAGGCTGCTTTCTTGGTCTGGGATGCATGAAGCCACACCTTCTGTGCTACCTACAGGTATCACTTCATGCATCTGACAAAGTGAGCTGCGTTCACACCAAGCCATGGGTTTTGGGCAAATCACTATTTAGGGAATGACTTTGGAGGTCCTTCCCAACTCTGTGATTCTACTAGCCACAGAGATGTCAGAGACTCATTGGTTGCGAGGGCCAGTTGGCACAGGTTGTGGGGTCCACTGTGCACTGGTTCTGCTGCTGACCTGGTTGGCAAACCGTTCATCTTATGCTGCAGAGGTCCTCTGGTTTGACCTGAGTATTTTTTGGACATAAGCTGACAGGAGACAGAGGCTGTTTGCTTAGCTGGATGACCGAAAAGCCACCTTCTGTGCCAACAAGATGTGACACTTCGGGCATCTGACAAAGTGAGCTGCATTCACACCAAGCCATGGGTTTTGGGCAAATCACTGTATAGGGAATGTGCAGGAGGCTGGACTAGATGACCCTGGAGGGCCCTTCCAACTCTATGATTCTATGACTCTGGCCGCAGCGATGTAAAACTCGGCCGGATCTGACATAAATGTCTCTTTGTTGGGCCAAATCGCACACCCCTAGTGATTACTAACTTGCACAGGTCCTGCCCGCCCTGCTCAGTTTATGCTGCAGTGCAGGGATTCTTTGGTCTGAACTGAGTTCTGTTAGGTTTGGGCACTGACTGGCACAGTGGCACTGGTTCTGGGGGGCACATTGCACAGGTTCTGCTGCTGGCCTGGCAAACATGCCCCCTCACACCACCACCACACCTCACTTAGTTTCTTACAGGGAGAACTGCTTGCCTTTTTCCCATCCCCTGTTTCCCATAGGAAAAAATCGAGGACTGGGGGCACCCTCTTTGGATGCCCCTGGAATTGGACCCCCTGGTCCAATCTTTTCAAAACCTGGGTGGCCTTTTGGGGAGAGGTTCCAGCAGCTACAGTTCAAATTTGGAGGCTCTACCTCAAACCCCCTCCCCCTCAACCTCCTGCAAACTTTGCAGAAGATTTTTGCAATTGACGTCAATGGCCCCATTGAATATAATGGACCCGAATTTTTCGGGAATCCTGAAAATTTTCAGATATCTATGCTTTACCAGTATAGGTAGTTGGGTTTTTCGGGTTTCCCAAAAAAATTCAAGTTCATTACATCCGAATCTGAATGTTAGCAATTTTTTTTTTTTTGCACACCCCTAACTCTAAATCAAAATGGGGTACTCGTGGTTGCTAAAATTTCACTACACTTGAGAACTTCCTCTTTTACCTTGTCATCCAGTTCCTGTTTCATCAGTTGATATTTTCGTTTGAGTTTTGCATTGTCTTCTTCCTTATGGCTTAGTTCCTCTGCCAATTTATCACATTCAATTTTCATCTTTTCCACCTGTCGACGCTGTGCTTTTACCATATTTCTCTCTTCTGCAAGTTCTGTCTGATGGGAACGAGTAGAACAAGTTTGTTTAAATTCTGATCACCTTTATATTTAATTTATTCTCATGATCGAGGTTCTCTCACCATTTTATTATTTAACGGAAAGCTTTTTATTACCTGTCAGATTACATGATAACTGCTTACACTAGATAGCTTTATTATAGTGATATATAATTGTTTACCCACAATTGTTTACCTGTTTACCCAATTGTTTACCCAAAATTGTTTACTTGTTTATAAAAAAGAGAATTCTAACTAAAATTGTAAGGGCAAGGAAAATGCCAGGAAAAAAATGAAATGAATACTACCACCACCATCAAACCCTTCCCCTTCCCCCTGAAGACCCTTTTCAAATTTTCCACTGAAAATTTGGGGGAACAGAGGGGAAAAATCCAGTCAAATAGTTTCACCACTAGAATTAATGAAATACTTTTTAAGATAAGGATTTACTGACTCAAAATGTATAATGCAAATATTTTAATGCAAGACCATATGATAATTCGTGGGTGTATTATAGACATGCACAGTAAGGATATATTTATTGTTTAAATGAGACTAATTTTATACACAAAAAATATGCTATAATGTGTATAATACACTAGTGAAGATTTCAATATTTTCGGTGTTAAAAAGCTTACCTCAGTCTTAACATTCCACTAGTCCTATTGTGCCTATGTACCAGCTTCTTTCAAAATAATACACTTTCATGCACAAAAAGAAGCTAAAAACTGTACATTCTATAACTTTGTTTTAAAATTTGTCTCTCACCCAAACTTTGTGTTCTGTCAGAGCAAGAGATCTATACTTCTGTAAGTGAGGTTAAAATAGGTACAGTCAAGATCAACCAGGCCTCTTTTCAAGATGAGCTGTTCTCTCAAGAGCTATTCTTGAAAGAGATCTCTCAGTCCCACCTACGTCACAGCATGTCTGTTGTGGGGAGGGGAAGGAAAAGGGATTATAAGACACTCAGAGACTCCGAGTGAAGGGCGGGGTATAAATCCAATCTCTTCTTCTTCATTTTGGCCTCACAAGAACATTACAAGTAGTTATAGAGGGAGAGAGGACCAAGATCACCTAAATGTAGTACTTCATGCATCTGATGAACTGGAGTCTGGATCATGAATGTTGCTGTCACAGTACATTCATCAACCATTAGGTGCCACAAGGCTGTCACAAAACTCTTCATTATTTTCCCCACAACAGCAATTCCTAGGCAATTTACCTTTTTCTTTGCTTCTTCTCATCATGGGAACATGCCCAACATATTTCCATTGCACATGGGCCCCACATAGGATTCCCAATCACTTAGTGACAATTTAATCTTATCTCTCTCATGAATCACTGCCTTGATGTGGTGAGGGGGCTTGTGTGATTCACTGAGGCTGTGGGCTATGCAATGGAGGGCCACCCAGAACAGACAGGCCAAAGCGGAGAACTCAGACAAAAATGTGATCCACTGGAGAAGGAAATGGCAACCCACTCCAGTATCTTTGCTAAGAAAACCCCATGGACGGTAACAAAAGGCTAAAAGATATGACACTGGAAGATGAGCCCCTCAGGTTGGAAGGTGTCCAGTATACTACTGTGGAAGAACAGAGGGCAAGTACAAGTAACTCCAGAAAGAGTGAAGTGGCTGGGCCAAAGCCAAAAGGAGCTTAGTTTTGATTGTGTCTGGTGGTGAAAGGAAAGTCCAATGCTGCAAAGAACAATACTGCATAGGAACCTGGAATGTAAAATCTATGAATCAAGGTAAGTTGGATGTGCTCAAAAATGAGACGGCAAGACTGAACATTGAATTCTTGGGAATCAGTGAACTAAAGTGGACAGGAATGGGTGAATTTAACTCAGAAGACCATTATATCTACTACTGTGGCCAAGAATCCCATTAAAAAAACGACTCCAGGAAGTTCTGTACCAGTGACTCCCCCCCCAGACACAAGAAGCAGCCACAGACTTTTCCAATGTGCTTGCTGCAGCATTGCGACCTCTGCCGGAGCAGTCATCAACCATCAACAAGAAGCTGGATTCCAAGCAAAATCAACTCGCCCACATAGAAAAAAAGGTCAAAAAGACAGACAAAAGGATCAAGAAAGTTGGAACGAAGACTTGCAGATATTAAGCAAGAACTGGAAGAAGTCAAAAAAGAAAGAAATATGGACAAAAATCAACGACTACAACTGCAACTGGAAAGACATTCCATTTGAGATCTGGAAACGAAGACGTCAATGTAAAGACTTAATTCTTTTCCTGAGAAATCAACAAATAGTCTACAGATGGAGCTTTCCAGAAGGACTTGTCTTCAAATATAAGGATAAGAAAACTAAAATTGACTCTGTCCAAAAGGCCGAAAATTTCTTGAAGCAGCAACTGGGTGTGGATAAAGACGAAGAGCCAAATTTGGAGGAAGGAGAGGAACCCAGTGATGAAGAGTCAGATAATACTTCAAGTGACTCCAGCATTTCAGCTTCAGAGTCTGAGAAAGGAGCAGCAGCACCCAAATTATCAAAAATGAAGAAAAAGAAGCGGAAGAAATAAACAATTTACTCTGGATTACAAAATATTTGACTTTAGCGTAATTAAATTCTATCTTGCAGGGGCTTGGACTCTTTATTTTTATAATCTTAAGTATATCTTTATATCCTTCAGTATATTATTGTTATTGCAGGAGTGATTTACTTATCTGTAACCTAATGTAAAATTCTTGTCTTAAGTTAGTGGTAGTATTCCCCTGTACCCTTTCCTTTAGGTTTTAGAATGTAGAGTATAAAATCAATTAAAATTATATATATAAAAAGAATCCCATTAAAAAATGGTGTGGCCTTTATAGCGAACAAGAGAGTGAAAAGGGCAGTAATTTTATTTATTAATTAATTTTTTTAACCCCGCCCTCCCCACCAAGGCAGGCTCAGGGCAGCTTACAATACATACACATACATACAAATAGATACGTACATTAAAACTCCACAATATACTAAGAACAAAATAAATTAAAATCACAATATATAAAACCATTACAATCTCAGAAATGACAGAATGATCTCGGTCCGAATCCAAGGCAAACCATTCAACATCACAGTAATCCAAGTCTATGCCCCAACCACTGACGCAGAGGAGGCTGAAGTGGACCTACAACACCTCCTAGAACTAACACCAAAAAAAAAGATGTCCTTACCATCATAGGGGACTGGAATGCTAAAGTAGGAAGTCAAAAGATAACCAGAATAACAGACAAGTTGGGCCTTGGAGAACAAAATGAAGCTGGGAAAGGCTAACAGAGTTTTGTCAAGAGAACACCCTGGTCATAGCAAATACCCTCTTCCAACAATCTAAGAGGCGACTTTACACATGCACATCACCAGATGGGCAACACCAAAATCAGATTGATTATCTCATTTGCAGTCAAAGATGGAGAAGCTCTATCCAGCCAGTAAAAACAAGACCTGGAACTGACTGTGGCTCAGATCATGAGCTACTCTTTGCAAAATTCAGGCTTAAACTGAAGAAATTGGGAAAACCACTAGGCCATTCAGGTTTGACAGTGGAGGCGAAGAATAGGTTTAAGGGACTAGATTTGATAGACAGAGTGCCTGAAGAACTATGGACGGAGGTTGCTGACACTGTACAGGAGGCAGCAATCACCACCATCCCAAAGAAACAGAAATGCAAGAAAGCAGAGTAGCTGTCTGATGAGGCTTTACAAATAGGTGAGGAAAGAAGGAAAGTGAAAGGCAAAGGTGAAAAGGAAAGATTTACCCAACTGAATACAGAGTTCCAGAGAACAGCAGGGGGACATAAGAAGGCTTTCCTGAATGAACAATGCAAAGTAATAGAGGAAAACAATAGAATGGGAAGGACTAGAGATCTCTTCAAGAAAACTGGAGAAATCATGGGAACGTTCCATGCAAAACTTGCCATGATAAAGGATAAAAATGGTAGGGACCTAACGGAAGCAGAAGAGATTAGGAAGAGAAGGCAAGAATATGCAGAAGAACTATACAAGAAGGACCTCAATGACCTTCACAACCATGATGGTGTGATCATGGACCTTGAGTTAGACATCCTGGAGTGCGAAGTCAAATGGGCCTTAGAAAGCATTACTAACAACAAAGCTAACAGAGGTGATGGTATCCCAACTGAGCTATTCAAAGTCTTAAAAGATGATGTTGTTAAAGTGCTGCACTCAATTTGCCAGTGGCCATAGAATTGGAAAAGGTCAGTTTATATTCCAATCCCAAAGAAAGGCAATGCCAAGGAATGTTCAAACTATCACACAATTGCACTCTTTTCATATGCTACCAAGGTCATGCTCAAGATCCTACAAGCTAGACTCCAGCAGTACATGTATAGAGAAATGCCAGAAGTACAAGCTAGGTTTCGAAGCGATAGAGGAACTAGAGATCAAATTGCCAACATTCACTGGATTATGGAGAAAGCAAGGGAGTACAGAAAAACATAAGATGGATGGGAGGGTGGGAGGGATGGATGGTCTGTAACTTTTCATGTGTGGAATGTAGGGAGATGCACAGGTTGCCTAGGAAACAGAGGATCTTCACAGCCGGGGCAATCTGCTATCTCACCAAATGGCCTTGGTCTCACAGTCTTTGTTTTCTTCTGTGGAGACAGCTTGGGCCAGTTAGTTATTTACTGCTTCTAACTTTCGCACCAACTTCCCGCCCGGGCTTAGTAGCTATTGGTAGATGGAGGGGGGGGGGTCAACCCTCCCAGTGGGTATAACTGTAGAGGCTTCTTCAATGTGACTTATCCCTGACAAAGAAATGTTAATGTGCCTTTAGAACTGCTTTCAATAAACACTATCTTCTTCATGAAAAAAAAAGAAAAGAAAAACATCTACTACTTCTGCTTCATTGACTATGCTAAAGCCTTTGATTGTGTGGATCACAACAAACTGTGGCAAGTCCTTAAAGAGATGAGGGTACCAGACCACCTCATATGTCTCCTGAAAAACCTGTATAAGGATCAGGAAGCGACAGTTAGAACTGGATACGGAACAACTGATTGGTTTAGCATAGGAAAAGGAGTACGACAAGGATGTATATTGTCACCTTGCTTATTTAATTCATATGCAGAGTACATCATGCAAAATGCTGGCCTGGATTAATCACAAGCCAGAATTAAGATTGTCAGGGAAAACAACAACCCTGTCAGATATGCAGACAATACCACTCTAATGGCAGAAAGTGAAGGGGACCTGAAGAGCCTCTTGCAAAGAATGAAAGAGGACAGCACAAAAGGTTGGCTTGAAACTCAACATCAAAAAAACTAAGACTATGGCATCCGGCCCCATCATTCCTTGGCAAACAGAAGGGGAAGTCATGGAAGCAGTGATAGACTTTACATTCTTGGGATCCAAGATCACTGCAGACGGTGACTGCAGCCATGAAATTAAAAGTAGAGACATCACCCTGCCAACAAAAGTCTGTATAGTCAAAGCAATGGTATTCCTAGTAGTAATGTATGGCTGCAAGAGTTGGACCATCAGGAAGGCTGAGCACCAAAGAATAGATGCTTTTGAATTATGGTGCTGAAGAAGAGTTTTGAGAGCCCCTTGGACTTCAAGGAGATCAAATCACTCAGTCCTAAAAGAAATCAACCCTGACTGTTCCCTGGAAGGCCAGATACTGAAGCTGAAGCTCAAATACTTTGGCTACCAAATTAGAAGGGAGCACTCACTGGAGAAGACCCTGATGCTGGGAAAGACTGAAGGTCAAAGAAGAAGGGGACGGCAAAGGATGAGATGGTTAGACAGTGTTATTGATGCAATGAGCATGAAGTTGAGCAAACTCCAAAGGACGACGGGAGACAGGAGGGCCTGGCAGGATGTGGTCCATGGGGACGTGAAGAGTCGGACTCAACTGTGTGACTGAACAACAACAACTGTGTCATAACACTAATGCAGGACTGTCTAGAAAGCAAAGAATGCCCATGAACAGGCCCAAGAGGAAGCAGTGCTATGCAGAAGAGCCAGACTAGACAAAAAAGTAAGGCGAACAGTCATTGTTTACTATTAACAGCAAAATCCAAGGAAGGTCCCATAAGACTACACACTACTGCTATTAAGAGCATAATTATAGTAATGTGTTTCCCATGCTGCAACGTTGGACTGTCATGCTGAAACACTAGCTTAGGCATTTAAAAAAAATTATTCAGCACTTGGGGAGGGCCCTGTCTGTGGCTTTCAAACATGATAGCAAAAAATTGAGTCTTCATAGCCACAGACAGCATAGCCCTAATATTCAGTACATGGCTGGAACATCATTATCTCCATCAACTCCTGCTGGAGACAGAGTGCTCAAACTCAAGAACCTTTGGTTTATTCCAGCAGGGCAATTCACATGTGACATGAGATCAGAGCCAAACATACTTTCCCTTAGTCTTTGGAAAACAATATTGCCAGCAGCTGGAACTGAATCTTTTGGGATGTTGCTAAATTCTGCAGAAAACTGAGGGATTTTCAGAGCTGTGCACAACAGTTGTTTGAATTGAAAATGTGCATAAGATGCAAAATAATTCTACTATGCCAGTAAACTGACACTGCTATTTTCTTAAACAAATAAATAAGAATGATGTAAGCCATCCATCCATTATCAATAGAAAACTAACTCTTACCAATTTAATTACTTAATCCATTATTAAGAACATAAGAGAAGCCAATGTTGGATCAGGCCAATGGCCCATCCAGTCCAACACTCTGTCACACAGTGGCCAAAAATACCAGGTGCCATCAGGAAGTCCACCAATGGGGCCAGGATACTAGAAGTCCTCCCACAGTTGACCCCCTCCAAGCACCAAGAATACAGAGCCTCACTTGCCCCAAAGTCCCTATCTATACCTTGTGGCTAATAGCCACTGATGGATCACTGTTCCATAAGCTTATCTAATTCCCTCTTGAAGCCGTCCATGCATGTAGCCACCACCACCTCCTGTGGCAGTGAATTCCATGTGTTAATCATTAAACTAACAGTATTCATTAAACCAATAGTTATATTGCATCATCTGAGGAACTGGTGGCATTAAAGATAAAGGTAAAGGTTCCCTTGCTCGAAAGCCAGTCAAATCCGACTCTAGGGTTGCGGTGCTCATCTCCATTTCCAAGCTGAAGAGCCAGCGCTGTCCGAACATGTTTCTGTGGTCATGTGGCCGGCATGACTAAACGCCAAGGCACACAGAATACTGTTACCTTTATCTACTTGCAATTTCTTGCTTTCGAACTGCTAGGTTGGCAGGAGCTGGAAACAGAGACAGGAGCTCACCCCGTCATGCAGCACTCGGGTCTCGAACTGCTGAACTACCGACCTTCCAGCCTGCAGTTCAGCGTCTTAACCACTTGAGCCACCGTAGCTCCTTTGTGGCATTATATATATTAATTCTTTATTGGAACGTGGTGGAGGGAGATTTTTTGCAAAAAATCCAGATCCTATTGTGCCATGGTTACAGATTTAGCCCAATGATTTCCCAAGTTTATTACACAGAAATCACATTTCTTTCCTCACGAACACAGCTATTGCTGATTTCTGCATGGTGTGAAATTTTGCTGCACAAATATCATGGACATATGATGCTGGTCCTGACCATCTCATAAACCCTTACTTGCAGCACAGTTTCATTTGAACAGTTACATGTCAATTTTCCCCAAAAAATGGTAGGTGTAGGTGGTCTGAAGAGTAATAAAGGAGGACAAACCTCTATAGCCACAAAGAAAGTACAACAGGACTAAAGATTTGAAATGAAAAAATAGCATATTGTGAGAATCCAAAATAAGAATAACTTTGACCCATCCTATATATATCATTCCCTTATGTATTGGCCATTTCCAGCTCTCTCATTGGCTGTGCAGTGCGCTCCATCAGCCATTGTCCCATCAACCACCACTCAAGAATAATTGTGTACCATCAGCTGGGTGCTGGGTCTGCTCCTATTCCACCTCAGGCACTGTTCCCTGTCAGAATAACTGCCAAAATGGCTCTTTCTCCTGATGAAGGCACTTCTGCTTGGCTCCTGTGGGACTAATTTTTCCCTCAGTGGCTGTTGCTAGGCAACCAAGCTTGGTTCTGTCATTAAAAAGGCAAAGCCAGAAGGCCCTTTCCAGGCCTTTGTGGGGAACTCACTGGGGCCAGTCCTGACTAGGGTTGCCAGCTCCAGGTTAGGAAATTCTTTAATATTTTGTGGTGTTATCTATAGAGGCCAGGTTTGGGGAGGGGAGACGTGTCAGCTGAATAGAATGCCACAAAGTCAACCCACCAAAGTAGTTATTTTCTCCAGGGGGGGAGAGAGATCTGTTGCCTGGAGTTCAGTTGTGATACCAGGCGATATCACAGCCAGTGTGGCATAGCAGTTACCACTTCAGAGCAGGGTCTGCCAGACCCAGGTTCTTGCTGTGGAAGCTGAGTGGGTGATTTCAGACCAGTCACAGACTTTCAGCCTAACCTACCTCACAGAGTTGTGCAAGTCAAAAGAGGGAAAGGAGAATGATGTAAGCCGCTTTTGTCCCCACTGCAGAGAAAGACTGTACTGTTCCTCCTCGGGAACCACTGTTGCCAATCTCCAGGTGACTGCTCTCCAGATGACAGAGATCAGTTCCCCTGGAGAAAATGGTGGACTCTGTGTCCTTATGCTCCTCTGAGATGGCCCCCATGACAGGCAGTGTGATGTACCAGTCAGGGCTTCAGAGCAGGGTAGAGACTGCAGGTGGGGGCGGGGAAGCTGAAGTCAGAGAGGCAAATAAAGGTAGGTTGATGATTGGCTGGGAAGGAGATAGGGTTGCCAACTCCAGGTTGGGAAATTCCTGGAGACTTGAGGGGTGGAGCCTGGAGAGGCTGAGGTTTGAGGAGTGGTGGGACCTCAGACAGCTACAATGCCATAGACTCCACCCTCCAAACCAGCCGTTTCTTCCTGGGGAACCACTACTGCCAAATTGCAGATGAAGGCTGGAGATCACTCAGAATTACAGCTGCTCTTCAGACGGCAGAGATCAGTTCCCCTGGAGAAAACAGTGGCCTCTGTGTCATTATATGCTGCTGAGGTCACCACAGCAAATTGACACTGAGTGCCCAAGGCCGGGGCACCCATCCAGAGCCTCTTTCTAGAGGCTGTTGTATTTATTTCCACAACGGGCCTTATTCCTAGTATATGAATAAGTGACATGTCTTCTAAGCAATGTGTTACTAAAACATAAAAATAACGAAATATACAACAGTGGCCCTACAGCTTTCAGTTATAGATGAAGTATTTTTAAAAATTGCAATTCACAATAGTATCACTTCCGAACAGTGAATCAGTGAGACATTCAAGGAGTAAGATACACAATGAAAAAACGGCATTAACAATAATATATCTAATAATGAACTAGAAAAACAACCAAGGAGTAAGACATACAACTCTGTTTCAAGGACTTCTGCCTAAGAAGATATATAAAAGGCCATATCAATCAGTCTTAAATCATCTGCTGGTATCATAATTTTTTTCAGATAGGCTCTAAAAGCAATATTGTGTTTTATGTATAATTTGTCCATGATTGAAAATTGTATGGCCACTAGCATTTTTTTGCCAGTGACATTGCGACTACATCATTATTTATGTGAAGTACATTTGTTCAATTTTAGGTTGGACCATGGGATGGAGACAGCGCTGGTAGCCCTAGTAGATGACTTACATCTAAATGTAGACAAAGGCTAAGCTTCTATGTTGCTTTTACTACACTTAGTAGTGGACCATGCCATCCTGTTGAAAAGTTTGGAGGCAGAAGTAGGTATTAAGAAATGTTCTTTGAACTGGATTCAACCATTCCTTATGGGCAGGAGTTGCTGCAGGGGACAGATTTTCTACAGTGTGGGGCCTGCCTTGTTGAGTTCCACAAGGTTCAATCTTGTCCCCTATGCTATTCAATCTCTATGTGAAATCCTTGGGAGAAATCATTTGTGCTTTTGGTATAGGATGCCATCAATATGCTGATGACACCCAGCTCTACAATTTGTTATCCAATTCTCCCAATCTATAGTCTCTGGACCAATGCCTCACTGCTGAAGAGGCTATGGGAAAACAAGCTAAAAGAGAATCCTGACAAGACAGAGGTAAAGTTAATTGGGAAGGCAGAAGGAATAGAATGGTTTCCCTCATAACAAAAAAAAAAGGTTGTTGTTGAGGCTGACTAACCTTGGAATGAAGAAATCTATCACTAGCTCTCTCTGGAAGCCATTGCCCTGCCCCACAACACATACTTCTGTTGTAGACTCATGACTGCTAATATTATATGACTGAACAAAGCAGGAGTGACGATTTATTTTTACCTTTTTTTTTGCAAAATTCTCATTGTCACATCCTTGGAAAAATAATTGTGAATCAATGGAAACTTGCCCAGAAATAAATCTTGCGAAGTTGGGAACAAACAGATCACTGGGTTGCAACACTGCTATGGGAAAGTTAATTCTAAGCTTAGAAATGCTCACATCACAGAATCAAAGGAGATGAATTAACTGGTTTTGATAGAGTCATGTGTGCTTCAAGTAATTGGACCTATATAAGCCACATCCAAAATGGAGCTTTGGCTACTTACCACGAAAGGTCTTTCTCCTCTGAGGAAAGGAAGACACCTTGTGGGTGGTTCCCACCGTCCATTCAGGGAGGCAGGAAGTTAATTTCTTCCTCTTCCTCTGTGGTGTGGGACCACCCTTCCCTCAGTTCAGGTAACTCTGAGAATCAATCCCAGCTACAAAAATCTCTGTTCTACCCTCAACATAACTGATTAACCCTTGTATAGAAACAAACTAGAACGTTACTAACATGACAAAATAGAAGCTCATCCCAAAACCAGGATGAGAGAGAAAGTAAGAAAGAAAGAAAGGCAGAAGCATAACATAAATCTGGTGATGTGGTCATGGAGGGGCTAGATGTCTTCCTTTCCTCAGAGGAGAAGGACCCTTCACAGTAAGTAGCCAAAGGTCTGTTCTCTCCTGAGGCAGAAGACATCTTGTGGGTCTTCCCAGAGCAGGTGGGACACCACCATCTTTAAGGAGTATGTGATGCAACATTCTTCTGCCAAATGATGCATCTGCAGAGTTGTACACATTCAATTTCTAGTGGAGTATGAACATTGAAATGGAGGACCATGTAGGACCATGTAGCTGTTTCTGCAGACCTCCTCTACCAATGTATTTTTTGCAAACACTGCATTAGTGGCTGTGCTCCTTATTGAATGTGCTGTGATTCCATGTGGAACTTAAATTCTAAGAGCCTTATAGGCTTCCACAATGCATGTTTTGATTGTGGAACTGATGGCTGGTTTAGACATTTTCTTTCCCACATAGGGAGGAGAGATGCTGATGGACAGCACCTCCGTTTTCCAGAAGTGTTCCATCCTCACCAGGCAAGTCTTTAGTCCTTCTAATGTCCAAGGTGTGCCAAGACTTCTCTTTGGAGTGTTTCAGATTCAGACATAATGATGGTAGGTATATTTCCTGAGATCTGTGGAAGGTGGATATGGCCTTGGGTTGGAAGGTGGGATCTGTCTGTAGGGCTACCTTGTCCATGAATGAAAGATGCATAATGCTGGTTTAGTGGAGAGTGCAACTCTGAGATTCATCTGGCCAAGGTAACTGCTACTAAGAAAATGGTCTTCATCCATAGACATTTCAGAAGTAAGTCTTCAATTGGCTCAAATGGAGACTTAGTCAATGCTGAGAGCACAGTATGCAGTCTCCAGGTGGGAAATCTGTGGATCTGAGGTGTACTCTGTAGTGCTGCACCACGCAGAAACCGGCATATGTGAGGATGGCTGGATAAGCTGATGCCGTCCACCTGTGGTAGAACCGATGCTAAGGCAGCTACCTGCTTCTGAAGGGTTGCTGGCTTGAGGTTCAACTTTATTTATTTATATGGAATTTTACAGAACCTACAGTCATACTGAGAAACAAAATCAAGAAACAAATATCAGCATTACATTAACGTGGAGTTAGCACTGTCTTTGAGGTCCAACTTTAATCTTTAGGAAACCCAATACAGACCTCAGAGGTGGCCTCAGGACATTTACAGATTTTCTCCTAAACCACCTGTGGAAGGTCTTCCAAGAGGCATTATAGATTTTGATGGTGGATGCTTTCCTGGATGCTAGAAGGGTGTTAATTACATCCTAACTTGGTGAAGTTACACCATTCAACCTCCAGACAGTCAGATTCGGCCACTCTGGATGTGGGTGCCACACTGGGCCCTGAGTGAGCAAATCTGAAGGTACTGGTAGATGTAGGGGTCTGGATACTGACATCTGTTGTAGTATAGAGAACCACAGTTGTCAAGGCCACCATGGTGCCACCACCAGGGTCTCTGCTATCTGATCCCGGATTTTTCTAAGCAGTTTGGGAATGATTGAAATTCGTAGAAATGCATATAGAAGGCCCTCGGGCCAGGTAGAGCTCAGAATATCCATTGTCTCCACTAGGTGATGGTAGTACCTTGTGAAAAATCTAAGAAGCTGGTGATTGAGATGTAAAAAGATCCACTAGTGGCATGCCGAAGTTCATCACAGTCTGTTGGAATACCAGCTTCTGGAGAGACCATTCTCCCTGTTGGATGATCTGCCACCTGAGCCAATCTGCCTGTACGTTGGCCATGCCCTTGATACATTTGGCCCAGATTGAGGCAAGATGTAGTTCTGTCCATGATAGTAGCTTTACCACTTCTCTGTAAAGTGCTGTGGTTGTTTAGGTATGTTTTGGCCAATACATCTGTGTGAATTAGTGTATGTTGGGCCCTCAACTGGTCGCTGAAGTATATCAGAGCAGGTAGATTGCCCTCAATTCTAGCACACTGATCGGGAGATGAGATTCATTTTTGGATCACTTGCCTTGTGTTGGAATACCCTCCAGGGTTGTTCCCTATCCCAAGAGACTGTAATCTGTAAATAATTGTTTCTCTGTGGGAAACCAGCATCTCTTTCCCTTGCTTAGAATGGTGTCCTTGATCAACCACAATAGGCTCTTCTTGACATTTTGAGGTACCTGGACGGGTAGATCCCATTTTTCCATGATTTGGATCTGATATGGTCAGAACTGGAATTGAAGAGGCCTTGTATGTAGGCGTCTCCATTGCATCGCATCTGTGCTTGAGATTAAGAGCCTCAGTAGCTTGGTGAGTGTTAGTAGGGAGGAACAGTTGTTCTGGACGACCGATTGGGCTAGCTGTTTGGTCTTGCACATCTTTTCCTCCGTGAGAAATAAGAAACTGTGCCTAGTGTCTATCTGTGAGATGGAGACAGCGAACTCTTGGAGAGGTTGACAAGGAAGCCATGTCATTGCAGGCATTGAATTGTCTCCCTTGTGTGGTGGATGGATCTCTCTTTGGAGCTGGAGCGAATCAACAAATTGGGCTACTGGATTGGCTAGAACCTATGTGAAAACCCTGGTGCGGAGGAAGAGTCCCCAAAGGGAAGAACCCTGAATTGTAGGTGTTGAGTCCCAGTGCAGAATCTCAGGTACCTTTGGTGTGATGGTAAGACTGGCATGTGCAGGTACACTTCTGTGAGGTCTATTTAAGTCAGGTACTCTCCCTGTTGGAGTGCCTCTGTAATAGACCTGAGTGGTTCCATGCAGAAGTGTCTGGGCTTGATAAACCTGTTTAGAAATTTTAAGTCCAGGATTGCTCTCCAATCCCTGTTCTTTTGGGGGACTGTGGATAAGATGGAGCATATTCCCTGTCCTTTTTCTTCTTGGGGAACTGGTTCAACCTCTTGAATGTCGACGAGGTGTTGAATTGCCTTGCACGTAATGTCTCTCTTGACTCAGTTTTTGCGTAGAGGGGAGATGACAAAGTGTTCTCATGGTGGTCTTTCGAATTCTATTGAATAGCCTCACAATACAGTTTCCAGCATCCATGAGTCTGTTTGGGAGCTGATCCACTCCAGGTGAAATAGAAGAAGGCGCCTCCCCACCGGAATGTCATCTGAGTCATGCCTTGTTAGGCTGGCTGTCTCTCTCTGCCCTGTCTGCCCTGTTTGAGGTTTATTTGTTGAACCTAGGAATGATGAATCCCCTTTTAAAGGTTTGAATTGGGGTACCCCCATCTGGATCTTCTGGAATCCTGCTTAGGTCTTGAGAGTGTGTGTTGAGACCGAAAGGACTGATATCCATACCCTCTTCTATCAGGGCAGCGCAAGGTTTTGGATATTGCTTTCTTTTATCCCTTGTCTCAACCAGAATCTTTTCCAGAGCATCTCCAAACAGCTTCTCTCCCCTTGGATAGGCTGATACTATGTTTTTGTACTGTAGATCTGCAGTTCACGCCCTCAAATAGATGTGTCTCCTTGACACCACCAGTTGAGGCTATTGCTCTTGAGGAGACTGTCAGAGCATCTAGAATGGCATCTGTTGTGGCTTTTAGGATCCTGTTAGCATCTTCCAATAATCTCTTGCCATTGCCTGGCAAAAGTTGGATAAGCTTTCTTACCCATACAATGGCTGACCTAGATACAATGGAGGCTGCAGCTGAAGCTTTGATTGCCATAGTGGTGGCTTCATGTGTCCTCTTTAATGCAATGCCAATCTTCTTATCTAGGTTGTCCCAGACCGATCCCTGGCCATTCTCTAACAAGGACTGGAGTGTAGCCACCAGAGTGTCTACCAAGGTACTTGCAACATCTCATTGGCAAAGGCGGGTAAGTCATATAATTTTTTAAATAAACTGGATGTAGGTTTGGCCCATTCAGCTTTCAGCTGCCTTTCAAAGAACACAGGGAAGGGGAATACCTTCTTAGAGGCATCATAATGGAGGGGAATGTCTTGATCCCCATGGATTTATTTCTAGGGTTGGTCCTAGAGACCTCCTTCCCCAAGACAACATGTTGTAGCTTTAAGATAGACAGGGTCTTGGTTAGCAGATATTGGAAGTCCTTTGCTTTGAAGAAATGCAGTGATGGCTCTGGGACACTAATTTCTCCTTCCTCTTCATTGGATAAAAATTCCCCTTCCTCTTTTGTCTGCTGTACCACACTCTGTGGACTATTCACCTTCCCAAAAGGATTCCCTGTGTTTGCTGCCCCCTGGGGGTTGTTTATGGGCTGCTTTGGTTGGACACGTGCTACCCCTGGTATCTGCACTGATTTCTTGTTGGAAATTGGGAGGGGGGATCCGACTGGCCTGAAGTGGATCCTAAACCCCTAGATTGGCAAATTATGGATTTCTTCTCACAGGTATGTCTGTGAATGTGCACGAACTCAGGGGAAAGATCCAATTTCCTGGTGTGGGTACATTATCAGTCCCTTGGGAGGGGGTGAAGATAACAGAAGCATGCCTTGACAAAGGAAGCTCTCTTCCTGAGTCTACCGGCTGGAGGTTGGCCTCTGGTGGACCTGTCTGTGATTGGAGGTTAGGGTCTCCTGTTCCTACCAAAATGCAGCTCCCAACATGGCTGCTGCTCCCAGCTACAAGACAGGGGTGCAGTAAAGCTTTCAAGCTGGGAGCCGAATGGTAGTGCTTCTTCCTGCGCTTTTGCGGTTCAGCTGCCAAAATATCATCACCAGTAGCCTGAGCAAGCCAGGAGGTCGTGCTGGCTCCAGAGCTCTCCCAGACCAAGGAAATTGCCTGGATCAGCTCTTCTACTTCCTGCTCCAACAAAAAGCCATCTAAGGCAGAAATTGTATTTTATCTTTTAATCTTAAAATAGATAGGATAAGGGGTGATGTGCATGTCTTTCTGTTTCTGATTTCTTTTACATGTGCAAGTTTTTGGTAACATTGTAATTCTTCTATTTTTACTCCTTTCAAGAGTGATTAGGTTGATTTTAAGCAAAAGCCTTAAAAAGATGAACATGAGTGACCTTTGGCTGGGATACATGGTTTTCACCTGGCACCTGGAATAAATAAACTTCTGTCTTCTCTTCAGTCAACGGATAACCTATAGAGGTTGGTTACTGAAGAGAACAGCCCTCTCAATATAGCACTTTGGTTTAGTGGTTAATGTGTTCTTTTGGAGAACAGGCAAAGAGTCCCTTTGTTTCTATAGTTTTAAAAGGAATGCTTCCGTTATGGGGGGAAGGTGAGAGAGAATACACCATTACACTTTCCTGTAGTGTATTTCATAGGCAAATGATACTGTACTACTAATACATGCTAGTGGCAAATACAGTGATAGTTCCAGCTCCCATCTTGAAGACTTGTTGCTGCCTCCCAGAAAGGTCCTCATCCTTCTATCATGATCCAAAACTGATGGACAGCAGTAGGAAATAAAATGCAAAAAGCAGTGGTACTGAAATGGCACTAAGGACTTGAGGAAATGTTGTGGAAAATAAGCAGTTCATTGCCCAAGGTCCGCATGGAAGCAACATTATTTACCTGCTCGTTCTCCACTTTCAGGACTGGTCTATTTCCATGAAAAATCTGTGGCCCTTTTAAACAAAACAAATCTTCTACAGTACTCAAAATAAATTCCCATTACTAAAAGCAGGAATCTAAGTACGTTTTGCATGCAGGTGTAATATGGATCTTAACTGCACTACAGATACTTCTACAGATACAAGAAGCCAAGGAGCCATTCTGTTGCCAAGATAAGTTCAATTTTCTGTGCTGTGCTAATACACCCAAGCATGCATCAGACAATGTGGAGATGCAGGCTCCAGAGTTCAAGAGTTCTGGCAGATTTTAGGGACTGAAAATCTAGTACAGGAAGAATATAAGAACTATAATATTCACGTGGAAGGAAGAAAGGGAGTCCCGCTTAAACCAATTGATCAGTATGCTCCCTGGAACAATTACAGATATATGCCAATAGTGGTTTTTTTAGCTATCCCATGCATAGGGCAAACAGAAGCCTGCTTCCTGAGAATCTCAGCTTCCATTAAATTTTTTCCAGCCCTTATAAGAAGATATGCTTGAAATAATGTAGGCAGGGATGGGATGGCTGAATAAGATTTCCAGGGGTCAAGAGTAGTGCGGTTTCAGTGTATCACAGACTGATACCCCACCTCATCAACCAAAATGGCACTTGGGGCAGCTTACTTGAAAGAAACCAAGTTCAGATGCATAAATCCCCATAAGTAGCCAAATCAAAACTGGTAAAATTGTGCACAACAAGAAGTTTTATCACAAAAAGGAAAAGAACATAATTAAAGCATGAATGCCAGGAACAAAAATAGTGAACCAGAAATATCAACCAGCATACTTTAGCATGGATTATTTCTGTTCCTGTGTTCAAGGCCAATTTTAAACTGACACATTAGAAATACTGGGGTAAAAAGGTATGTTATCTAATGGGAGAAAGAAAACTTAAGTTGACCATCCTACACAGATACCTTTAGTTTTCCAATGTGATCAGCTGCTTCCTCTTTTTCTTGACTGAAATGCTTCATCATCTCTTGGACCTGTTTGTCATGTTTGGTTTTGGCCCACTGCAGTTCTGACTGCAGTTCTGCCAACTCCTGCTGGTGGACATCTCTCTCCAACTTCAGCTGCTTGCTGGTTGCAGCCATCTCCTCCTGGTTGGACTCCTTCTGTTTCTGGAGCTCCATCAGGTTCTTGCACATCTCCTTCTTGGCTTTTTCCTCTTCCGCTAGTTGGTTGGTCAGCTCGGCCCGAATGGCACTAAGATTTTTTATAACAGCCTGCATCTCCAAGAGTCTTCCCTGGTCTTTTTCATGGATCTTGTTGATAGATGCAAGTTCTTCTTCTAAATGCTGTTTATCACTGCTTACCTGGCTCTGTGCTTGGGTCTGTTTTTGCAGTTCACTGTCTAGCTTACCTACAGTTTGTCGGACATCTCTTATCTCTTGTTCCAGAGCCATCTGCAGAGACCTGGCTTCACTCAACTTCTTGTCTTTGCAACGCAGCTCCTCTTCTTGCTTGGCCCGCTTTTCAAGTGTATCACTCAGCTCCTTTTGAAGATTTTCCATTTGGTGCATGGCTGAAAGAAGCTGACCCTTCAAGTCATCCTTTTCTCTAAGGATCTACAATTCAAAAGGGGGGTTGGAGAGAGAATCAGAAAGTCATCTGAACTCCTATTATAGAAAAAAAATGGTTCAGCACTTAAGAAAGGAGAACCTAGACACCATCCTAAAAGAAAAACAGCTATATGTAACTTCATGATCTATCAGACTTTGTGATGAAGTTCAGCAACTACATAATTTTGATATTACCTGATAGAAACTCTTCACTGATGGGACACACCACTGTGAACTGAATGGCCAGAAAGGACAACCACCACCACATAGTGGACCCCAAGATGAGTGCTAGTAATTAACAAACATACTCCGTTTTAAGGGACATTATTAGCTGAACAGCCATCGGTCCTCTCTTTCTTCATGCAGCAGCTTAAAAGAGGCCTTTCATATATACAGTACACATTAGACAACTGACCATATCTGCTATTGGGGGGGTGCATCTTTATATTTATTTAGTTTCCAGATGTTATGTATAACTCTTCTGTCAGAAGTAGCGTTGCCAGGTCACCCCTGGCCACCAGTGGGGGATGAGGGGTAGGTTTGCCAGATCCAGGTTGGGAAGCTCCTGGAGATTTGGGGACAGAGCCTGGGGAAGACAGGGACCTCAGTGGGGTACTATGCCATAAAGTCCACCCTCCAAAGCATCCTTTTTCTCCAGGGGAACTGATCTCTGTAGTCTGGAGATGAGCTCTAATTCCAGCGGGTCCCAGAAGTCACTCAAGGGGACGAACATCAAAAGAGTTTTGAAAGAAATAAGAGCACAAAAACATGTTTTTTATTTTTGAAACGCTGTTTATATATCAATTTGAATAGTACAACAAACAGAAAAAGGCTCTTATATTTTTAAATAAGATAAAAGCTTTTCATCCAAGTAGCTCAGTTTTCTTGTCTGTTAAGCTTCACTGTCCTGATCTTATCACCTGGCATTAAAAGCCAACATTCTTTCTTGACAGCAGCAGCAACACAATTTCACATGTGTAAAGTTCAAATATGTCACCTTCTTATATCGAATCACCCCACTGGCCCATGTAACTGGTCAACATTGCCTGCTCCACCTTGCTGCAACTCTCCAAGGCTGGGGACTGTCTTCTCCAACTCTTCTTACTTGTGCTCTTTAACTGGACATGCCATGGAAGGAACCTGGCCTTCTCTATGATCCACTACTTAGCTTCAGACCCTTCCCCATTCCCAAACTCTTAGTCCCAACTAATATTCCTGAAATTTGACTGATCAGTCTGACATCGATACCGGGTAAGTTGGTGGAAACTGTTATTAAAGAAAGAATTAGTAGGCACATTGATGAACAAAAACTATTGAGGCAGACTCAGCATGGGTTCTGTAAGGGAAGATCTTGTCTCACTAACCTGTTAGTGTTTTTTGAGGAGTGAACAAACATGTGGACAAGGGGGACCCAATAGATATTATTTACCTTGACTTCCGGAAAGCTTTTGATACAGTTCCTCATCAAAGGCTCCTAAGTAAGCTCAATAGTCATGGGATAAAAGGACAAGTCCTCTTGTGGATCAAAAACTGGCTTATCAATAGGAAACAGAGAGTGAGTATAAATGGGAAACTTTCTCAGTGGAGGGTGGTAAGCAGTGGGGTACCACAGGGATCAGTACTCGGTCCGATGCTTTTTAACTTGTTTATTAACGATTTGGAATTGGGAGTAAGCAGTGATGTGGCTAAATTTGCAGATGACACGAAGTTGTTCAGGGTGGTGAAAACCAGGGAGGAGTGTGAGGCACTCTAAAGGGATCTGTTGAGGATGGGTGAGTGGGCGTCAACGTGGCAAATGGGGTTCAATGTGGCCAAGTGCAAAGTGATGCACATTGGAGCCAAAAATCCTAAATATAAATACACATTGATGGGGTCTGAACTGGCAGAGACGGACCAAGAGAGAGATCTTGGAGTCCTAGTGGATAACTCGCTGAAAATGTCTAGACAATGTGTAGCTGCAATAAAGAAGGCCAACGCTATGCTAGGGATTATTAGGAAGGGAATTGATAACAAATCAGCCAGTATCATCATGCCCCTGTATAAATCATTGGTGCGACCTCATTTGGAATACTGTGTACAGTTCTGGTCACCACATCTCAAAAAGGATATTATAGCATTGGAAAAAGTGCAGAGAAGGGCAACTAGAATGATAAAAGGGTTGGAACACCTTCCCTATGAAGAAAGGTTAAAATGCTTGGGGCTCTTTAGCTTGGAGAAACGACGGCTGAGGGGTGACATGATCGAGGTTTATAAGATTATGAATGGGATTGAGCAGGTTGAGAAAGAAGTACTTTTCTCCCTTTCTCACAATACAAGAACTCGTGGGCACTCTAGGGGTGTGCATTCGGGAATCCCAAAACGGAAAAAAAAACAAAAAAAGCATTTTCGGGTTTTTTTCGGCTTTCGGGATCCCGGACAGGCTATTCACTGTAATCTTCGAATTCCAAAAAAAAAATCCCAGAAAATTCTGGATTTTTTCGGCATTTTTCGGCATTGCCAAAAAATGGCGTTGTGGGGGGTTTTAAACTGTTGAAGGGCCCGGGAATTCCTTTTCCCACCATTTCCCCCTCTTTCCCGCCTTTTCCTCCTGTTTCCAGGAGGGGGGGAAGGAGGCTCCAGACAGCCAATCACTGCAATGCATTTGCAAAATGCATTGCAGTTTGCTAGCTTGCAAGGCTGTTGTTGCTGCCTGCAGCCCAACCACCAGTTTGCTCCTTTCCCAGGGAAGGAGCACTGTGGTGGCCAATAGGGTTCTGGCATCTGCTCTCTGGCCAATCACAGAAGGTTTTTCCTTTTGAAATCCTTCTGTGTATGCTCAGAGAGCATAAAAGGAGCCAGTCTCTGGGCTGACTCTCATTGCTGTGTTCCTGGATCCTGCTGGCTGGTGAGAGAGAGCTGCCTGGCTTGGCTGTTGGAGATTGTGGCTGGCTGGCTTCTGCTGCCCCTGCTCCTGAGTCTGCCCTGCTTTCCTCCCTGCTCTTCATGGACCTCGGATCAATACCTCAGAAGACTTCAGACTGGTTTGATTTATTAGGGCACTTTTAAATTTAATTTCTTTTCTCTTTATTTTATTCTTCCTTAGGGTTGGTTTGGGAGAGACCTGGAGTTGGTGGGGTGGTGATTGCACATGGTCTGCTGCTGGCTTGGCAAACATGCCCCCTCACACCACCACCACACCTCTCAGGTTTTTTTACAGGGAGAATCTGCTTGCCTGATCCATTCCCATAGGAAACAATGGAGAACTGGGGGCACCCTCTTTGGATGCCCCTAGAATTGGACCCCCTGGTCCAATCTTTTCAAAACTTGGGGGTCTTTTGGGGAGAGGCTCCAGCAGCTACAGTCCAAATTTGGAGTCTCTACCTCAAACCCCCCTCTCCAGCCCCCTGCAAACTTTCCAGAAAATTTTGCCATTGAAGTCAATGGCCCCATTGGATATAATGGACCCGAATTTTTCGGGAATCCCAAAACTTTTCAGATTTCAGTGCTTTACCAGTATAGGTATTCGGGTTTTTTTGGGAATACCGAAAAAATTCAGGTCCAATATGCCCAAATCCGAATTTTACCGAATTTTTTTTTTTGCACACCCCTAGGGCACTCTATGAAATTGCTGAGCAGTCGGGTTAGAACAGATAAAAGGAAATACTTCTTCACCCAAAGAGTGATTAACATATGGAATTCACTGCCACAGGAGGTCGTGGCAGCTGCAAGCATGGACAGTTTCAAGAGGGAATTAGATAAACATATGGAGCAGAAGTCCACCAGTGGCTATTAGCCACAGGGTATAGATGGGAACTCTCAGTCTGGGGCAGGTGATGCACTCTATTCTTGGTGCTAGAGGGGGCAGCAGTGGGAGGGCTTCTGGTGCCCTGGCCCCACTGCTGGACCTCCTGATGGCACCTGGTATATTTTGGCCGCTGTGTGACAGAGTGTTGGACTAGATGGGCCATTGGCCTGATTCAACATTGGCTTCTCTTATGTTCTTATGTTCTGACCTTCCCACTTGGAGGACCTACACTCACTGTCTGTACTCTGGTCTGACCCTTCCCTCACAGGGGCTTGAGAATATTGTTGTTTCAGACCATGTATTTCTTCTGTACTTTTATTTATAAAGCAAGCTTTGAAAGCCCTACTAAATGGAGAATGCTACTGATAAAGTAAAATAGCTGCATGATTAATCACCTCTAAATTATAATTAAAGTCTCCCTAGTTGCCAGACCTGGAATACATCACACTTCAGTTTTTCAGGGACCCAAACAAGCTTTCACTGTCAAAACTGTGTTTCCTATATTTGGTTGATTATTTTTAAATTGCTATGAAACACTTAATTATTGCTTTAAAACCTTCAATCTTTTGATGGCCATCTGCCATAACTCTATTCCTCATCGGATTTTGCCTCCAGGGTAGAAGCACTCATCTGCTCTTTTCATGCTGTTCATTTTTGCTCCCTTACTTATTATCACATCAAAAAATGTGTTTCCTCAGTAAAGTCTTCAGAGGGTCCCTCTACTTCTGGACAGTATTCAGGACCATTTAACTGAAATACTAATTGCTATTTCAAGGCCCATTTTTCAGATGATTACCAAAATTGAAAAATTTCACTGTATTGTACAGCATTATCACCTTTGGCTGTAATACCATATCATGGACAAAATGGAGAAATAAGACCAAAACAAAAACAAAAAAAACTTTACAAAGCTAAAAGGACACAAAATGTGTACTGTCATTCCATTAGAAACAAGTGTCCCATTAACTGCTATTTTGGTATTCAGGAAGGTCCCACATTTATTTTATTTAGAAAAAAATTATGCTGCTTCTCCGGGTTTACAGAATAAAAATACTAAAAACAAAAACAGTATAATATAGTAATTAAAATCCAGCATTAAAAACCCAGACCAGCATTTAGCAAGATACAAATTGAAGCCTCATTCATTTGTTTAAAATATTTATATAACACCTTCTATTTCTAGATTCAAGGAGGCTAACAACAATATTTAGAGATTCTGGTGGGTTGCTGTGATGGCCTGAAGCAGCAAAACAAACTTTGAGTCCAGTGGCATCTTTAAGACCAACAAAGGTTTATTCAAGGTATAAGCTTTTGTGTGCACACACACTTATTGAGAATAAACCTTTGTTGGTCTTAAAGGTGCCACTGGACTCAAACTTTGTTCAATGATATTTGATTATTTTTAACTCTGGCCATCTGCCCTTAAAGGAAATGCCATACTTTGTCCAGAAAATCTACTTACTACATGTACCCCAGCAAATACAAAAAGGGACTTGTTGGCTTCTCAAAAGCATCTGGATGGCCATTGTTTGAAATGGGATGTTGCACTATATGGATCTTTTGGACTTAAGAACATATGCAGTCAATGCAACCATATACTTGTATCTGGGGACCCTGGTCCAATCAGATAAATGTACAGAGGTGTTCAGATAGGTTCATACACATACATGCTTGCCATCCACAAGTTTAAACATTTGTCACATTTTATGCATTCCGTAAAAATGAGATGGAGGGAATTCAAATGAATTGTGTCATCAAGGTCCAGGTAAAACCCTGAAGGCATCACATCAAAGCTGAACATTCTGGAACTTATGAGGGTCCCAAATTTGATCAGCCATGGAAAAAGGAATGTTGGAGACTTTACTGCAAGACGATAAAAGCAAGCCTACAGGATCAAATCAAGGACTCGTCTAATCCAGCCTCCTCTTTCCAAGAATGGCTACATTAGATTCTTCCACGAAGTCCACAGTGGGGAAGGGATGAAGGTAACAGCCTTCCACATCATTTACCACCCAGCAGGCAGTACTCAGAAATAGAATGCCACTGAAAATGAAGATATTGTATACCTATTGTATAATTTATATTTTGTATACCCCAGGTTTTGACTTGTCCTAGTCAGCAAGGTGGATCAAGTGGTTAAGACGCTGAACTGCAGGCTGTGAAAGGTCAGTAGTTCAGCAGTTCGAGAGCCAGGGTGCCGCATGACAGAGTGAGCTCCTGTCTCTAGTTCCAGCTCCTGCCAACCTAGCAGTTCGGAAGCAAGAAATTGCAAGTAGATAAATAGGTACCACTTTGGTGGGAAGGTAACAGCGTTCCGTGCACCTTGGTGTTTAGTCATGCTGGCCACATGACCACGGAAACGTCTTTGGACAGCGCTGGCTCTTTGGCTTTGAAACGGAGATGAGCACCGCAACCCTAGAGTCAGATTCGACTGGCTTTCGAGCAAGGGAAACCTTTACCTTTACCTAGTCAGCAAGGTAGCTAAAAAAGATAAAATTTAAACAGGCAGTATTTGGTTAAAAACCAAAACAAAATCATCCAAAAGAAACCACATCAAGTTGAATCAGCAAAATAACCAGTCAGATAAAACAGAAATCTGTCAAAAATCAAACCTGATTCCAAAATTTTCCTGGCGAAGGATCACAATAAGCTCTGCCCCATTGATAAAAAGGTCATATTCCATATGAAGACCCACCAAACAACTTCCTTAATCTTGCACCTAATACTGCTTATGACTTTAAAGATTAAAAACAGTATTTTTAAAAAGAGTCCAGAAATAAACTGGCAGCCAATGAAGACGATGTGCCATGCAGCTAGCCCCATTTCATCTGGCAGCTGGGTTCCAAACAGCCACAGTTTCCAAACACACTTCTAAAACAACCCAGTGTAGAGTATATAGGCTAATAGCCTGAATTACTGTGGGTAGGTCAGCTTTTCTCCAGGAAAGGATGAAGCTGGTGAACCAGCCTTAATTGACAAAATGAACTCCTGGCCATCACCGCAGCTATTTCCATCCCAGCCCTGTTCCAAAATGTTTGAGGTTCACCTAACCTTTTGTTCAAAGCAAATCACTGCAGTACAAAACTCTACATATCAACATATTGAAAGTCACCTCTTCTCCCTTGTCCTTTGCCACAAACCTTACCAATATCAATTTTTTAAAAAAAATAACAGCCACTTTTGTAAACATACAGGTTAAGCATCTTGAAATTGACAGGAAGGATCAAAAATGCCTGGGGAAAAAGGGGGGGGGAGATAAAGAAATCTCATACCAGATTGTTCTTCTCCATCAACTGGGTATGACTCTCAGTCTGTTTTTCTATTTCATGTTCCAGTTTTCTACATTTCAGCTTCCAATGTTTAATAGATTCCTGTGCTTTCAGTTTTAACTCCTCCTTTTTCTTCTCATTATCTAGCCTGAGTTCTTCAGATTGTCTGAATTCAGCAAGATACCTCTCAGCTTCCTTGACAGACTCTTCCAGTTGCTGAGCCAGCTCAGCAACCTGGCGCTCAGCAGCTCTGCAGTCGTTTTCACAGGCCTTGTAGTTGCTCTGTATCTCCTTCAGCTGGTTCAGCATCTTTTGCTGCTGGTTCTCCCTCTTTTCCAAGTCAGATGTCAGAGCCTGGAAACCATCACAAGATATTAAAAGATACTAATACATGTACATTTAAGCAGGAACCAAAAGCCTCCAGGTACATGGAGAGTGACAGCCTTGACTTGACGGCTCCTCATAGTCCAGTCAAGATACAATCCCTTGGTCCTCCCAGAGAACAGCTGATGAGAGTAATGCCACATGTACATCCCTTAAATTGTGTCAACAAGCTTTACTACCAGCAGGTATCTTCATTGTTCCATGGACACAAAAGCAAAAGTAGTAGATGGGATGAATTAACCTGACTTTTATTCTTTTCTAACTACCTGTCTTCAGAAAACTCTTTGAATGTCAGGCCAGTGAAGAACCCTTGCATCTTTATCACAGAGCCTTCTGTATATCACAGGGCACTACAAAGACAATAGAACCTCCTGTGTGTCACAGGAGGGTACTATATTCAGGTGGGCAGCTGTGTTGGTCTCAAGCAGCAGAACAAAGTTTGAGTTCAGTGGCACCTTTAAGACCAATAAAGTTTTATTCAAGGTGTAAACTTTTGTGTGCAAGCACACTTCTTCAGTTGGGTCTTAAAGGTGCCACTGGACTCAAACTTTGCTCAGGAAGATATTAAGATATACATGCAGCCCATGTGATGCCTTAGGCCTCTTGGCCCTCACAATAACTCGTATTAGGTGAGACCAAGAAAATCATGATTAGGATTTCCCGTGCTTTTGTTTTTAAACACAACTAAAAACTGCCCACGGGAGATAGATTTGTATTGGGCACAGAAAAAAAGAGTGGTTTAATTCTCCTTCATGTGGACTTCCAGTTTTGGTGTGCTGATGGCGAGCATGCTCCTCCAAAGCTCCAGAGAGAACGACCCGTGATCCAGCGGTGGGGAGGGGATCTGGCTGGCTCTGGATTCCCCCCGGGGCCCTTGAAGGGGGCCCTCCAGCCTGGGGTGCTGGAAGTGCCTCTCCCTAGGCTGAGGCCAAAGGATCAAGGCTCTTCCCTGTCCCTATAGGTCCCTGGCACTACGGAACCATTGTAGGCATGAAACGAGCATACCGGACCAGCGAGCAACTGACTCAGCGAAAATAAAAAGATTTTCTCTTACCTGAAGAAGCGGAGCGTGAGATGCCAGCCCAGATGCCCCCCCCCAAAAAAAAGCGGAGAGGGGGAAGCTACCCACCCCTTGAAAACAGCAAGTTTTAAAAAAGCATTAGAGGGGGCAGGAAGCAGCGGCGCCTGAGCAGATAGCTGAATTTAATCAGTACACTGCCAGACTGTTAGACTGTTAGAGCGAATAAACTTCCAAAGATTTAAGTGAACTTTTATAAAACATAAACAATGTCTTATCGGGCTGAAAAGATGGTGGCGAAAGCGAAACTACAACAAAGAACTGCCAGCTCAACACTACACCAGAAGTAAACTTTGACTTTGCAAGCATGTTGGATACTGCATTGCGACCTCTGGTGGTTCAGATGACTAACATCAGCAAGACCCTGAAGTCTGTACAAAAAGAACTAAAAGAATCTAACAAAAGAACAGAGGCAGTTGAAAACAAGACCAAAGCAATTGATCAAAGACTGGAAGTGGTGGAAAAAGAAAGATCTTCAGATACAACTCAACTTTTACAGCTACAAACAGAAAAATCTTCATATGTGCTGAGATTTCAAGGAGTACCAGAGGACAAATCCAAGAATCTGAAAGAAATCCTCAGTGATGCGCACGCACTAGTGACAGGTATTAAGGCAGAAGTATTACAAAGTGAAATGGATATGATCTACAGGATATATTCAGAATTTATCAAGAAAAAAAACCTGCCCGGTGAAATATATGTCAGATTCTCAAAGAGATCTATAAGAGATGCAATACTGAAAGCAACATCTGGGACTATATTGAAAATCAAAGAAGAAGACATCAGAATATTAAAGGACATTCCATTTGCGATAAGGAAGAAGAGAAAACAATATAAGGATTTAACCACCTATCTACAGGAAAATGACACTACATACCGATGAATACTACCTGAAGGTTTGATGTTCAACTACAAAGGCAAAAAAGAAAAGATTGATTCTTTTACCAAAGTGAAGCAGTTTTTGGAAAGGTACCAGAAACTCAAAAAGGATACAAATAACACAGAGGAAGAAGAAGAAGGAGAACTTGACAGTTCGCATGCCTTGGAAAGTCATGAAATATCTGTAGATGGCAGCTCTGAAGAAGAATCTGATTCAGAATTGAGAGCGGCTGTACCCAAACCACCCCGAGATGAGAAAAGCAAGAAGACAGGAAAGAAATGTAGAAAATAGCTTAAACTCAGGAAGAAATATCTTTATTATATAATATAAGCTTGCATTGTTAATAACTTTAATTTTCTTTTCATTATGAAATAATGGAATAGAATTTTTTTATTCTCAATTTGAATAAGAGATTAACCTTGATTTAAGATAGTAAATATTAGCATAAAAGGTCATTGTATAGCTGTTATTTTAGTTAGTGTGTAGTACTGTCGGATGTATGTAGAAAATCAAATAAAAAAATTATATATATAAAAAATATCCTCCTTCATGTATGGTTTTCCTGAACTTAGCTCCTCTGTCCACAATCTGCTATTTGCCACATGGATACAAATTTAATGAAAAAGTACAAGAGATCCTAATTAGAGATGTCACACGTATACTTTGGCCCTCAGTTTCTATGGGGAATCACAGTGGGAGGCCAAGTTACTTTGGCCTCAGGATTGTTTCTAAGAATACAGTCAAGTCTCTTCTATGGCTACACACAGCAGGAATGGACTAATTATTCTGAGAAATGAAGAAGTTCTACACAGCTGCTCTGGCACACTTTTTTTTTAAGGCCATCGAGTGTACTAGAAAGTCTTTCTTGATTTGATAGGTGTTTTAGAGTGTCTAATTGAGCTCAATTTTTTTTAAAAAAATGTGTTAACTAAGCATGGTTTGTAAGGGTTATGGATTCAAATACCAAACCTACATGATGCAAAGATATGTTGACAAAAATCACCAGAACTTATTACATTTAAACTTCCACGAATTTTGTAGATATCTCACTGTCCAACTCTGTTGCTAGGTTATTTCCTTTACAATCACTATAATTGCTTCCCATCTGGTGATAATATTAAAAGATGCCAACCCTATATAATGGCATGTTCAGCCTTTCTGGGTCATTAAAAATAATTATTTCTCTACAAACTGTATGAGAAAAGATCGTGTACATACAACTGTGACTTCCATGTAGTGGTTAATGAAACAAGATTCAAGACTTAAGCAAAGTAGATAAGATATTGTTAAATTAATTGAAGACATTCATCTTACAATGTAGAAACATCAAACTCAATTTTACTAGCACTTAATATTTTCCACCCTGCCCCACAAAAAACAACAAAACCTTTTATTCAAGGTATTTACTTTAAAGCACAAGAGTATGTAATTAATCCCTAGGCATCAATTGTCTGCTCAGTATCTGATCAACTCTGATCTATAAGATAGATAGATAGATAGATAGATAGATAGATAGATAGATAGATAGATAGATAGATAGATAGATAGATAGATAGATAGATAGATAGATAGATAGATAGATAGATAGATAGATAGATAGATAGATAGATAGATAGATAGATAGATAGATAGATAGAATGCTGAAATATGCATATCTATCTATCTATTTCAGCATTCTGCAAAATAACCAGATTCTCCTAATATAGAGAAATAAATCTTCCTCAGTTTGCCTAGTACAAATGTACTATGGGCTCTTCTGTACTATGAGTTTCTTGCACCATAAAGATGTATTTGTCACTTACAGGTTGCACACGGTACATGACCACAGTTGAACATTGAATTCAGTGTGCTTAAACCCTTTGAAGTCAAAGGGCTTAACCTTATGTTGAATTGTGTCCCTCAGCCCTCTGGAGTAGTTTTTCAGGGGGCTGGGGGAACAGCTGGGGGACAAATTGACCCTCCTTCACCCCTCTACGCATGAACGTATGTAACTCAAGCCGCAGAAATGGAGGATTGAATCACTGCATTTCCAAAGCACTAAACCCTGGATTTTATATGTGGGGAAATGTAGCATTTCTCCTAAATAGACCAGACATTTGCTATTGTGCTTGCTGTTGACTACACAAGCATCACCTGTATAGTATCCCTATGCCCATACCCTTTGGTGAGTCCCCTTAAATATGATTTTCTTTTCTGGATAACTGTGTACTTCTCCATGATACAACACTGATGCTAAAGAACCAAATAATATCATAGTTGTCCCCACCCCCATTACTGAACATATATAAGGTTTGTCTGATTTCCTCTCCTTCAAAGCAAGCCCTATTTAAACAATATGAAGAGCAAGTTATTAGCACAGCGGTAAGGCTAACACCTCAGCCATGCTTTCAAGGACAAGATATCACAATACCGACAATAAATCAAGATGATCATGCTAAATTAAGAAATGCGCTCATGATACACTTTGATTTGTAAGGGGGGGAAGAGGATGATGAACATCTATAGCCACAAAAAAGCACTAGAGGTACTAGAGTTCTCAAATGAAAAATTGAGAGAATCCTGAATAAGAAGAGGAGGAGATTGGATTTATATCCTGCCCTTCACTCAGAGTCTCAGAGCAGCTTACAAACTCCTTTCCCTTCCCCTCCCCACAACAGACACCCTGTGAGGTAGGTGGGGCTGAGAGAGCTCTTTCCAGAACTGCCCTTTCAAGGACAGCTCTGGCAGAACTATGGCTTGCCCAGGGTCATCCAGCACCTGCAAATGGAGGAGCAGGAAATCAAACCCGGTTCTCCCAGATTAGAGTCCGCACACTTAACCACTACACCAAACTGAATAAGTATATGGATAAGTATTGAAACATACAATACAATATGTCACTAAGCTGCCATGGCTCATACTGCGGAGACTGCAAGAAGGCAGAGAGGGAAACAGAGGGCCCGTGTGCTTCCCTCTGCAGAAACCTGCTCCTCTTGGGAAGAGAGGTGTCACAATCCTGCTGATTAGCTCAGTGCAGACTTCAGCAGCCTTTACTTCCCTCGATGCCCTCACTCACTCTCCGCTCCTAGCACAAGACAGAGTAGATTTGAGCATCTCACTCTCAGCTGAGCTGCAGGTCTCATGCCAGTGAGAGAGCAAGATGATGACAGCAAAGGAAGTAAAAGGCACGTATGTTTCCCAATGCAAGAGCCAGCTCTGATCAGCCAGGAGTGCTGACTGTTGGCAGAGTAATTAACACAGCAATGGTGCACAACTTGATTAAAGAGTCAATAGAGGGTTTCTTTTAGGAATTAACGTACTTGATAGGAAAGAGGAGAGACAGAGATAGGTTCCTAACTCCATCTCTAGTTAAGAGATTGGGTAAGACCCAGTGTAAACTGCCCTGAGGGTAGCAATCTGGAGACAGACAAGGAATTGTCACTTAAAAGGAGAGAAGGCACTGATCTCACTATCTAATTATCTCCTTGCTGCCTCCTGCCTCCTGTCTTCTTCTCTTCTTCTTTGTACACTAGACATTGCCTTTTCCAACACCGACTTAGATTCTTCCTGCAGAACACTGAGCACTCGACATGAGCAGGCTCCTACAGTGGGAAGCGTGATCACCCTTTACATCCACCTCTGCCTTCTTGCTGTCTCCACAGCATGAGGCAGAGCAGACTCCTGCAGCTGCTGGCCAGAACCAAGCAAGCAGGCTGTACAGAGAAAAAACAGGCACTTCCCCCACTGAGCACTTCACTGGCCAGTAGTGCTGTGAGCTTCAGATAACATTTAAAGTATCACACATTTGCAAGGTGGCGCTAGCATTGCTTGTCAATTTTTTTTAATGAACTAGCACAGCTACTGGCAATTTGTGTGTCCAGGCGTGCTTTGGGTCATATAACTAAAACTGATCGCACAGGTATAGCTAGACTAGTTATGTTTGCTACTAACACTGTTGTCCTTGGGTTTAAGTATCATTTTGAGGGCTCAGTGGTGGTTTAAACTGCCCATAAATTCTAAAAACTGGAAAAATACTGGATTCATATTTAGAATCTAAACTTCAGTTGTAAATTTTAGAATAATTTGTTTTCCTTCTCTGGGATGTTTTTTAGATTAATTCAGTCAGGTTGTGTTTCTGGCCACACTTATCCTACAATATACAAACCACACAGCTGGAATATTCTGCAAAGTTGCTGGGAATATATCTGATGCTTGCCGTTACCCCAAAAATAATACTGTCCACTAATTACTGTTTTTTTGTATTCCAAGGCAAAAAGTTAAAAAAATAAGTATTTTAAGGTTAAGAAAATCTGTTTTCCATTCCAAAACCAAAAGGTTTTAAGGATGAAAAATAGAATACTGCCTGTCTAATATACTGGTTATTACTATTGTAAATACTAAATCTTATAAAAGCAAAGATTGACAGGTCAAGACATAAGATTGCATTAAATGAAATTGGACTCTGTAGTCCAACATGACCACACGTCTGGTAATTTCCATGGCCAACTTGTCAAAATAACCTTATCTCTGACATAACTGTCTGACATATTTACAACCAGCTAGCACTTTACAATATCAGATTGTTTATATGGTTTTACCTATGCTATAATTTTACCTATGCTATAATGGTGCTGGAGAAGACTCTTGAGAGTCCCTTGGACTGCAAGGAGATCAAATCAGTCAGTCCTAAAGAAATCAACCCTGACTGTTCCCTGGAAGGCCAGATCCTGAAGCTGAAGCTCAAATACTTTGGCCACCAAATGAGAGGAGCATTCACTGGAGAAGACCCTGATGCTGGGAAATATTGAAGGTCAAAGAAGAAGGGGACGGCAAAGAATGAGATGGTTAGACAGTGTCATCGATGCAACGAACATGAAATTGAGCAAACTTCAGCGGACAGCGGAAGACAGGAGGGCCTGGCGTAATCTGGTCCATGGGGTCGCGAAGAGTCGGACTCGACTGTGCGACTGAACAACAACAAATGCTATAATTGTTTTTATGTTTTATCCTTTGTAAGCCGCGCTGAGCCTGCTTCGGCGAGGAGGGTGGGGTATAAATTGAATAAATACATAAATAACATGAAAGCCCAGAAATCTGTTGTAGTCAAAGAAGTCTCTCACTTGAACAGAAACTAAACAGGAACAGGAACATCCTTCAGGCACTTCACTGGCTACCCATTGGTTACCAGTTTAAGGTATCAGCTATCACATAGAAACCCCTTCGTAGCCTTGGACTCTCATCTGTGAGACTGTCTTTCCCCCTATGTTCTGCCATGACAGCTTCACTCATTGGAGTACCGTCTTCTGCAGGTGCCAACCTGCAAACGGGCAAAATCAACAACTGTCTGTACACACGCCTTCTCTGCTGTGGCCCCTAACTTAAAGAACGGCCCACCTGAGGAGGTCAGGAAGGCTCCCACCCTCATGCCTTTCCACAAACCATGCAAAACAATTATTTAAGAGGGCTTTTCTGCGTAGGCAATATACCTGCACTGTACTAAATGATTCACAAAGTTACTTGGAAAAATTATTAAGGACTATGGTCTACTGAGTATAGCTTGCTGAAACTAGGGTCCAGCTATGGAATTTTGCATACTTTAATGTATCATGTTAATACTTATGCTTTGCTTCTCTTCTGTTCTTAAACTAGTTCTACAACCCTAATTCTGCAGTATTGTCTATTGAATGTCCATCCTGTTGACTGTACTGACTCACCCTGTGTAATCTGCTGCCTTGAGTCCAAGTGAGAAAGGACATTTTGGAGGTCATTAATTCACAGGGTTACCATAAGTTGGAAGCAACTTGACAGCACTTAACACAGACATATACCGGAGATGAAACCAGGATCATTGTCAAGGTGTACCTTCTACTAGTAGATAACCAGGTATTGGGAAACTAAACAGAAGTTTGTGCCTCCTTAAGTGCTAACCACTATCTTGATTATCCTCACAGAGTCTATCTAGATCATTTGAGTCAACTGTCTTAGACCCTTTTCAGTCTGCTTCAGGCCTGGTTTTGACATCAAGATTGCATTAATTGCTCTGGGAGACCACAGCATCTCAGTTTGTGGATTAAAAAAAGAAACGTGCCTGCTGATTTTGCCTAATCTTTTTGTGGCCTTTGATACACTGGACCACTCTACTTTGATCAAGTGCATTGAAACAAGAATGAGGTATTAATAGACATTATGTTAAAGTGGTTTCATCTTTCTGTCTGGGTGAAACCAGATAGTAACTGTTGGCATCCCTGAATCAATAGTATGTTTCTTGTTCAATGGGGTTCTTTGAGATTGTACAGAGTTGGGAGAGGGGAGGTCATCAGCATTAGAACACCCAGCACTATCTCCCTTTAGACCAGCAGAGAGAAGGCCTTTGTGTTTTTGGAAGCTGCTTACTTTTATTCCCCAAGAGCCTTGGGAAATACTAGTCACAAAATGGTAGCTCCATGATGGGAACTAGTCACAAAATGGCAGCTTGTACAAAAAAACCCAGAGTTTTAAAGCAGGTCTGTAGTAGGTAGGGAAATACTTCCTCTGCTGATTTTCCAAAGCAAACGACCACCACCCCAAATTATAACTGGCCCTGCAGGGGAAATATATAATTATGTTTTCCTGGAAAGAGGCAAATAGTAGCTTTGATGCAGGAGGAAAGAGCTGATAGCACATTCCTTTCCTGTCCAGAGCACGAGTCCATGTGTGTGTATGCATGAAGGAGGAGAGGTAGATGAGAAAGGGTGCTGCTGATGTCATTTTCCCATCCAGAGCAAAGATGCATTAATATCTGTACATCCTTCTCCTTCACACCAAAGAGAAAGAGCAGAGAAACTGCTGTGGTAGGCTTAAAGAGAAAGATAAGAAAGTGATTACAGCAGCATTGGAGAAAGATTAGGGAGCTACTTTTAATTGCTTGGAGAATGACTGGTCACTCTTGAGTGACCTTCTGCCCACCCCTGATTTAGATAAGCTACTAAAAACAGTCCTCTCTACACTTAGTATCTGTTTACTATGGTGAAGTGGCTGAGAGATGAGTGAAAACTGAAACCAGACATGTTTTATTTATTTAAAACATTTTAAAGCTGCCTTACAACCCAATTTAGGCAGCGAAAAATAAAAACATTAAAACAAGATTAAAAACACTTACAAATATATAAAAATAATTAGACCAGAATGCATAAACAAATAAACACATAAATGGGAGGAAAGCGTAATGAGAACCACTTATGTAACACCAGACAAAAGTTTTCACCCAGTGGAGGAAGACAATGCTAGGATACAGAGGAATCTCTCTGGAAAAGAGAATTCAATAATTTTGGTGCTACGACTAAGTCAGCCCTTCGAAGATGATCACAGTAGTCAGTAGATTCATATGGGTACCTTTTGTGATTGGATACTGTCATAAGCTATGGGGCAGATTGAGTGGTGCTTACTTTACCTTATTTTGACAAGACTGGGAGTTTTATCAAACCATTAGTAACCAGGCCAAATTGGTTGTTAAAAATGCTCTTTTTAAGCTGCGTTTAATGCAGAAATAGTCTCACCCTCTCAAATTCAGCAGAGCTAGTCACACAAATCCATGCCTCTTTGAGGCTAGATTACTGCAAGACACTCTACATGGGCCACCCCTTGAAGACAACCCTTATCGGATTTTTCCGGATATTTTTTCAAATAGAAAGCTTGGTATTGTCTAAAACGACCTGAAATATTTTGGGGATTTCTCAGAGCTGTTATATAGCTGATGTATAAAGGGATTACCTTCCCTTTAAATGTGTTCTGAGTGAACTCACTGCTTTGGAGTTTACTCGTGATGCAGCTTGCAAAAGGCATTTAAAGAGAACGCAGTCCCTTTAAATGCCTTTTGCAAACCATGCCGTGAATGAACTCCGAAACAGTGAGTTCCCAGTGAGTTTAAAGGCAATCCCTTTAAATACCTTCTCCAAGTGGCACCAAGTGGCAATCCCTTTAAACACCTTCTCCAAGTTAACTTCCCTTTAAACACCTTCTGGGTGAACTTGCTGCTTCAGAGTTCACTCACTGCATGGATTGCAAAAGCCATTTAAAGAGACCATGTTCCATTTAAATACTTTTCCCCCTTCATTGGAAATAATGGAGGATGGGGGAATCTTTGGGGGCTCACAGAACTGGACTACCTGGTCCAATCTTTTTGAAACTTGGGGGGTGAGGAGAGGCAGCAGCAGCTAAGCTGCCAAAAAAAAAAAAAAACCCCACCAACCAGATCCCATAGACTCCCAGATACCCCTGACTTGATTCTCCATTGTAGCCTATGGGAACCATTTTCTATAATGGTCCCATAGAGTACAATGGAGCCATTTAGACATGGTCGCATTTAGATATTTGGAAGCAATCCTAAGCAGGTCTGCTCAAAAACAAATCCCATTTTATTGCCAATGCTTTGGCAATCTGGAGCACTCCATGGACTCACATCCATCTTTCCTAGTTTCTTCTTCCCTGGTTAGTGTTAACTGTGATGCTACTTTTATATTTGCACCAGTATACCCACAATTATTGCTACCCATAGTTAATTTTTTTTAAAAAAAGGTTAAAAACCACTTCTAATGTTGGTTTCTAACTCAAATTTAAAATCTGTGGCTAGTAATGTTCCCTCTAAACTGAGTTGGTGTGAGCTAGCTCACAGTTTTTTAGCCTCCAGCTCACACATTCTTGTCTTAGCTAGGAAGGATGGCTCCAGAGCAAACTAATTTTTGCAGTGGCCAAATCACTCACTCACAACTTTAATGCCAGTAGCTCACAAAGTAGAATTTTTGCTCACAAGACTCCACAGCTTAGAGTGAGCATTGTTGGCTAGCAATAAAAGTGTTCACCAGAGAAGGGTGGGAGGAACTAGCATGGGTGGGAGCCAAGCTAATAATGATTTATTTACATATTCATACCCCATTTTTCTCCCCAGTTGGGACCCAAAGTGGTTTACTACATCATTCTTTTTTCCTTCCATTTTATCCACATAACGCCCCTGGAAGGTAGGTTAGGCTGAGAAAGACTGAGTGACCCAAAATCATCCAGCAAACTTCCATGGCAGACTGGGGAGTCATATCAAAACCTGAAAGATCCTAGTCAGACACTCTAACCACTATACTATGATGTCAGTCAGAAAGTATTACACATGAACCAGACATCTGTTAGTACCTTGGCAACCCAGACAACCACTTTGTAGTGATGAAGAGCCATGCATTCCATCATGCAATTACCACCGCCTTCACTTAATTTGAAATGGTATATTTTACTCTTACAGCCTCTTCAAATTATGTAAACATTCAACTACGAGCTTATTTTCAGTTCAGTTGACTCAGATATGATGGGAGGAAAAAACAAATTAAATCAGCAACAGCCATTGATGAGGGGATACTTGGAATTCTTATGAATACAAATAACCTCTGAAGGTTAATGAGGTTCAACATCAGTTTAAAAGAACAGAATGAATGTACTTGGTATGTACAGTACATCTACCAATTTCAGGTTTCCGTAACTTTAGAAAGGTACATTAGTGCAAGCTAAATTAGCTTTTTTATTGTTGACTGTAAAATATCTATTTCCCCACCCCCTATCAAGAGTGCTTTGGATAGTTCAAAAAAGTTCACACATTAGGTAACACAAAGTCTGTACTCAAAAGTATCGATGTTCCTTTTTGTAAGAAAGGAAAACAGAATGAGTATAGTATGGTGGATAAAGGGTGTGACTAGACATGGGAAGATCTGGGTCTAAATGTCCACTGCTGTGGGTGACCTTGGACCAGTTATTCTGTCAGCCTATCTTCCAGCACAAGGGTGTTGCAAGGATAAAGCATAAGACAGGTGAAGCAGCTATGTCAATGAGCTCCTCAGAGAAAAGAGTGGGATAAAAACATAATAAATAGGTAAACAAAATGTGTAAGTAACTAACCTCTTTTTGTAATAGAACAAAAAAAAATCTTGCATCCAGTGTTTAGTGCTGCTGTACATATGGAAACATGCACACCTTAGTACAGTACATCTTAGCTTTCATCTTTGGAAATGTACACTGCCAATCATCTGCTCCCTGGGACAATCATGACCATAGCATTTGTAGCATCTCAACAGTGCCTGTTATCCAGCCCTGTTTACAAGGATCTGGGCAACCATTTTTCTTTGTTCTTACATGTGGAAATTCCTTTTAGGATCCAGTCTTCCGATTTTTATACAGCAGGGATATAAGTTTAGGCATTTAGCAATGATTAGTGTTTGTTTGATGGTTTAACTGGCTGTTGACTGTAGTAAACAATTTTTGGATTTTAATTTTATTTATAGCCTGCCTTTCTCACAGAAACGTAAAATGGATTACACAGAGTAAATCAATGCAGTCAATAGGATGAGACATCTAATGACCCACGTAGTATGTATTTGGATTGTGTCATTTCATGAACCAACTCAGGAACCTTGGTTTGGAGACCATACTGAAATATTTTAATCGAACAACTGAGAGATCAGGACAAGGAACAAATCCAGTGGAATTGCCCAAAGGAAGGAAAAAATTAGACTGTGGAAAAAATTTACATGGTGCCTTTATTTTTTACTGTACCCTTCTATTACTAGGACATTCACAGTGCAATGCTATACAGAATTAGTACAGTCTAACCCCATTGCCAAAGAGGCTAAAACTTAAAACAATAAAAAGGATAAACTATCTTTTAAAACTTTATAAAAACAGTGCAGTGCAAAGAAAAATGCTGCAGGGGGGAAAGTAGTACAGTAAAAGCTTTGTTATCTGGCAGCTGAGCTCTGAGACGGAGCAAGGAGTTAGAGCTGCTAGAGGGGTGAGTGTTTTTTGGGTTTTTTTATTTATTTTCAGCTGAGGTGCTTTAGCTGAGAAGGTACTGTGTGGGGGACTGTATTTGGAAGTGTGTGGGTGAGTTGTGATTGCTGCAGACTCCTGGCTGCTTGAGTTAGGGTGTGAAAGGGTATCGACGTCAGACTGACTGGCCTGTAATTTCCCGGATCTCCCCTGGAGCCCTTTTTAAAGATGGGAGTGACATTAGCTACCTTCCAGTCCTCAGGAATGGAGACGGATTTTAAAGAAAGACTACATATTTTTGTAAGGAGATCCACTAGTTCACATCCGAGTTCTTTCAGAACTCTCGGATGACTGCCATCCGGGCCTGGTGACTTATTAGTTTTTAAATTGTCCATCAGTCGTAGGATTTCCTCTCTTGTCACCGCAATCTGATTCAGGTCTTTCAAACCCCCTCCCGAAATCGGTGGTTCTGGAGCGGGCAAGCACTTCTCATCTTTCACAGTGAAGACAGAGCAAAAAATGCATTCAGCTTCTCAGCCATTTCCCTGTCATCCTTCAGTAGTCCTTTTACCTCTTGGTCATCCAAGGGCCCCACTGCCTTCCTGGCTGGTTTCCTACTTCTAATGTATTTGAAGAAAGTTTTATTGTTGGCCTTTATGCTTTTTGCGATATGCTCCTCATATTCCCTTTTTGCTTGCCTGATCACAGACTTGCATTTTATTTGCCACAGCCTGTGTTCCTTTTTATCAACCTCACTGAGACTAGCTTTCCACCACTTAAAGGAATCCTTCTTACCTTTTACAGCTTCCATTACTTTATTTGTTAACCATGCAGGCTTTTTTCTATACCTATTTGTGCCTTTCCTAACCTGCGGTATATATTTTTTCTGAGCTTCTAGGATTGCCTTTTTAAATAGACTCCAAGCTTCCCCACTGGTTTTGACCTTTTCCACTTTTCCTTTCAATTTCTTCCTCACATGTCCCCTCATACCAGAGAGGTTACCCCTTTTAAAGTTAAAAGTGGTTGTGTCAGTCTTTTTGGGCAACTCCCTATTTATACAAATGTTAAACTCAATAACATTATGATCACTGTTCCCAAGTGGTGCAATCACTTTTACATCTCTCACCAGGTCTTGGGTGTTACTTAGGACCAAATCCAGGATCGCCTCTCCCCTGGTAGGATCTGTGACCATCTGTTCCATAGCACAGTCATTGAGAGTGTCTAAAAACTCAATCTCTTTTTCCCAACTAGAACTCATATTGACCCAATCAACGTGTGGGTAGTTAAAGTCGCCTATTACGACACAGTTATTTCGTCTAGCTGCTATCTTTAATTCATTCATCATTTTATAATCCTCCTCTACCTTTTGATCTGGTGGGCGATAACAAACTCTCACTGTTAAGCCTCCTTTTGGACCCACTATTTCAATCCATAGCATTTCCAGAAGCGAATCCAATTCTCTTACCCTCTCAGTCTTACTGGACTGTATACTCTCTCTGACATACAGAGCCACCCCACCTCCAACCCTTCCCCCTACCTTCCAATATAATTTATAACCATGAATCACCGTATCTCATTGATTTTCCTCATCCCACCAAGTTTCTGAAATACCCACATTGTCTATTTTCCCCCCCAACACCAAGCATTCCAATTCCCTGATTTTACCTTGGAGACTTCTAGCATTTGTGTATAAACACCTATAGTTTCCCATGCTTGTTAAGCCCACAACCTTCCTCTTGCTGCCTCGAGACCTTGCCAGGCAGTCCCTATCGTTAGCCACAGTCTCAGTGGACAATTGTAAACCATTTCCTTGTACAAAAGTAACAGCTAACCCTTCATCTCTTTGAGATGAGCCATCCCGAACCAAAGACTTTTCATCTCCTGTCGGCTTTCCCCCTTCTTCATAGGAAAGGTGCTTCAACCACTAAATCAATTGGGGTGCCTTTTTCTGTACTTTTTCCAGCTCTGAGATTATTTATTTATTGTTTATTTGGGAGATATGGCAACCAGAACCATTCCCCTTCTTTGGATCCAGTCTGGGTAACAGAATCAGCACTCTGAATTGGGCCTGGAAACAGATGAATAACCAGTGCAAATCTCTTCTACTTCTGAAAGAATCTTTGAATCTTCTTCCTTCAAAGACTTCCAAACTTTTGCAAACACATTCACAGAAGAAAGTAATTGACAACTTTGTATCTTGCTTCAATAAAATTATCTTGTTAGACACCAGAATTATGTTGCCTTTACCATGTTCCTCAACACAGTCTACAACACCTTACAAGAGGAGGTAATGTATAAATGGGGAAGTAAGCTCACAAGGATAGTAAAGTCCTCTGCATGCTCAAAATGGGATTAGGAATCTTGCTGCAGCACTCATTTCCTATTTTAATAGCATCTGTTCTCAAAACTTTCAGGCACAGCGATCCCAGCTGGGTTGTCCTCTCCTGCTGCCCAGCTTAAGGCAGTGAAGTGCAGAACTGTGCCGACAGGGAGCTCTCAACTCCTCACCACCCCGGCTGATCCTCGAGCTGACTTCTGCAGACCCTTTAAAGTTTACAGGGATTGCATAAGCCTGCCCAATAAACAGCTGAGAGGTGCAAGCAATCTGCTCTCACCTCTCCACTGCTTTCCGGTCTACCTGAAATTCCCAAATATATCTGGGATTTTCTTGGGATTTTTTCCCCAATTTTCCCAAGAAAACCCAGATATAGCTGGGAAGCTGAAATATACTGATAATGTATTTTTCAGGTATATTTTCAGCACAGGTAGATCCGAATGCACACCCCTACTTAACAATTCTTTCACACATATACTTCTTTTCATTCATGGAAGCTCAGTACAGATGATGTCCCCCCACACACACACACTGACTCACCATGTAGGGTGGGGAAAGGGGGCACAAGCATGCTGACACATGGGCTGGGGAGAGGCCAGCGTGCTCTTACCTGTTCTCCCCTTCCATGCAGTAAATCAATGCACAGAGGGTGGATATCTGTTTGCGAACTGACTGTAGCCTGGTATAAAGCCTCTGTTGGCACAAACTGAGATGAACACAGACACATTCAGCAACATGCTCAGATATTCCGACTGTTTCATATTTTTTAAAAAATCCAGAAATCTGAGCCATTCCTAATCTCCAGACACTCCCTCAGATGGAGAAATGTCAGTACAAACCAGCAGTAACATTTTATACAATTGCAGTTACATTTTCCCAAGCTATAGCAATCCTGAGAAGTTTTGCTGATTGTATCTCTATGATATATACATCACATGTCTGTTCTTTTTTTTGGGGGGGGGGAGATACCTATGTGCTTTAGGAGAGAACGGGCTGTCCACACTTATGCCAGAAAAGAATGGGCTGTGACTCTGTGTGCTCAAGGCAAACTGACTGTGTGATCTAGCCTGATCCAAAACTGGAGAATCCCACCTTGAAAGGCATGTTGCTGAGCTATTAACACAGACAATCAGAAGGAACACATCTCATACACTTCAGAAGATGTGCCACTCCCTCCTAGTCATCAATGTCATCATGCAACCCTGCTTGTCTAAAACAAGCTTGCCCAGCTTCATTAGACAGAAAACGCACACACCCTAGATTTACCACTGAAGTGGTACTCCGTAGACGGGATACAGTATTATTCCTGTAGGTTTTGAGTTCACAGCCTTTCGCAGCTTATTGTTGCATTGAAAAAGAAGTTATCCATTCCTCTTTGCCTCCTGTAGCTGCTACTGCCTTCCTCAAAGGGTAACAACAGGTAGCAAAATGTATATTAAGAGATTCCTTTCAGTGACACAGACCTCTAAGTCTGTGGATTAAGAAACTTACAAAAAGCAGGCCATCCATCAACCATTTTCTACCTTTTTAAAAAATTAAAGAGGACAGTTATATTACTGGAATTTGTCCAGGATCTAAGTAGCATCTAGACACTGATCTGTCACAAAAATTAAGCTCTTAAAAACCAACATTGTTTTCCTTGCATATATTACTTTATTTGGCATTCTTGTTATATTCAGAGGCAACAGCAGTAAAATAAACAAAATGTAATCAGTGATTTCAACACTTCAGCAGGTAATCCGTCTTGTGCATTGTTAATTTTTGAAATCTTTAGGAAGAGTATTAATTTTTCATTATATTCAATTTTATTCCTTTAATCAGAAGCAAGGAAGCTATGAATATCCAACGCCGCCAAAAAAACAAATTAAAGATTTTTCAAACTGGTTTTATAACAATGAGCATTTTGTACCCCAAAAGAATTCTGGGTTATATTACCACGTGCATGCTCTTATTGGAATTAGATTTGACAGCCTTATTGCTAAATTGTGACATGTTCTGAACAGCCCTCTGAGCAAGTCAGCAGCTCTCAATACAAATCTAACCATGTAATTATAAAGGAAATTAAGCATTACCTCTAGATGCACTATTATGCCAAATTAAATAGTGCTTGTTCTAATGATTGCCTGTTTATACTATCTAAATTTGATTCACTGAAACCCTGGGCTTCAAAGAACAACAGCTGCATTCAATAATTTTTTTTAAAAAAATCACATTTTTTAAAAAAATCCTTAACCAAGTTTATAAAAGGCTCATGCTTCAATATTCATGGCCCTGTGTGCTAACTTTGGTCAGCTCACCAATTCTTTCAGTCATGGATTTCACTACAGCAAGATCATTTGGTAATTACTTGCTCAAGAGCTTCCTTCACTGTTGCTCACACCCTACTGAACAGCCTTCCTCAGACGGTCAGGAAGGCCTCATCCACCCCAGCCCTTAAGGAAGCCAATTCTGACATCGTTCTTTGGTGATTTTTGTAGTACACCAGTCTTTTCTATGCTCTTGCTTTTTTTGGTGGACTTTTTAAATGAAACCATTTGCTGTGCCAATCTGGTTTGAAGCATCTAAACTAACAGAAGCTCACGTCAAATAAATAAATCTTACCGAGTTCATAATTTTTTATACATTGCATGAAAAACACAATGAATCTAACAGATTTACATTGACTGCTATGTACATTTCTGGCCCTCCCCTCTAAGTAAGGTAACAGGGTCAATAAACAGCAACAAAAATACCAAGTTAAAATAAAATGGGGGGGGGGGAGAGTTACAAATGATGTCAAATCTCCCCAGTGGCATTCTATCCTCTCCCCCTTTGCTGCTTTGTTGAATGTAGGCTTAGTGTCAAACAAAACACATATAATTTAATTGTGATTCAGGGGTCAGCCAGGGCATATCCAAATTGTCCAAACACCACTCATCATTTTTGCATGACTTTTGCAATGGAGGAATGATGTCCAGATCATTATGATAAATCCAGGATGCATCTGCCTACAGCCACTGGAGAGCTAAATCAGCTGGCTTCTACAATACGTTAGTTTTCCAGACAAAATCATATTATTTGGCATTACATGGGGATCACCAGTTTGACTACAGAGTTGGAAATTGCAGTGTGAGATATTTGGCCTTGTTGCATTGATATAGCTTCAGTTTTGTCAATAAATTGACATGCCAGGGGGATGTGACCAACCACTCGTAATTTAGCAAAACGTGCATTCCCTCTGCTATTTCACCAGTAGTAAGTTGAAGGATAGACCCATCTCTAGAGTGTCCCACTGCAGATTGCAGGTGGGACCTGACAGACTGTATACTCATCAATATAAACTCATGGGGTTTTTTTTAAATGCACTTTATTGGATTTATCAATATAAACTCTTAATACTCCCTGCATGCTGGAAACTAGACACCAAGGAGAAGGGTTCTGGCCTAGCATTCACCCTGATACACTGGTGTTCTAGGTATGGGAATCTCTCTTCTCCTACCTCAGGGAAGTACTCAGACATGCAAGCCCTCACCAACATTGTGAAGTGGCCCAGTCTTAATATGAGCTTAACATCTTATCTGCTGACTGTGACAAGTAGGCCTTAATGCAGCAAGCTCTTTCAAATATAAAGTCACAATGTGAAAAGAGTTACCTCTATTTTCATTCCAAGCTGTGCCTTCTCTTTGTCCTTGCGCTCTATGCATCTCTTTAACTCCTCTATCTCTGACATGACAGCACTATGACTGAGCTTTGCTCTCAATTCCCAGATCTGTTTCTCCATATCTTGTTTGTCCTGATCAGCCACTGGAACACAGAAGACACAATGTGGAAACAGAAACAATGTACATTAAAAAAAAAGATTTGTACACATACATAATCTGTTCTGCGCTTTCACTTCTTTGGAATGTCGAAGTGATGATGAATTCTAGGACTATCAAAAAAACAAGACTTCAAACTAGATTGGGTCAGCTTCTGCAGCTTCAGGTCAGGGGAAAGGAGGCAATGGGCTGGACTCTCTTCCTGTCCCTCATAATCCCTGAACCAGCCTTGGAGAGTGCAGGGGGAAGACTGAGGGGACCGGAAGAATAGGGGATACGAAGCAGAACGAAGACTGCAGCATGCCAGAAACTATGCAACTGGGAAAGAGTGAGAGAAGGGAGAACAAATATACTACTCTTTATTGTAATAAAGGCTGCATGTGGTGAATGGTGGAATGTCCTGTATAATAAACGGGCACACTCAAATCAGTGGTCAAACAGTGGCAGCCACCTGAATTACAACACTAGATGGGATATTTATGTTATTTATTGTCTGCCTTTCTCACTGAAAGTCAAGGCAGATTACACTGTGTAAGTCAACACAATCAACACGATGGGGCATCCAATAAACAATGCAATAGGGTTTGGGATTCCACAAATCTGAAACCAGAGACATCTGAAGACAGAACTGAAACACAGCATAAGCATTAGCATTAACATGATATGTTAGTGATACAGAAATTACATAGTATGATCATACCTGCAGCAACAGTCAGGGCATACTATACACAGTAGTACAGTCCACAGTCCATATCCTTTTACCAAAGCATCTTAATGAGCCATCACCTCTGCAAAAAAAACCCACCTGAAAAATTCAATTTTGCATAGTTTGCAGAATGCCTGGAGAGTAAGTGTCTTCCTGACCTCAACAGGCTGGCCGTTCCATAAATTGGGGGCCACAACAGAGAATAAGCATCTGTGGGCAGTTGTTGATTTTATTCATTTGCAGAACCATGGAGAAAAACGCTGGATAATCCACCTTCTTCAATGGTGGAAAGTTGCTACTAAGTAATTGTAAACTCTCATTTTCAGACTACAAATTGCATTCCTGGGAGTGTCCTTTTTCTGTTTTACATTTAAATGATTTTGTGAGAGCATTAATATGCAAGGTAACAAACACAGGGAGCTAGGTGGTTGAGGAAAGCACGCAGGAAGAGACTCAGGATAGTCACAGCAAAATATAAAACCTGCCTTATTCCTATGAATTTGAGAATACACCCACAAGTTCCATTACCCAAGTACATATACATGGGCGGCAAGTCCATATGAAGAATATAATAACACTTTTTTTTCATTTAGCCCTTACCTATACTTGCAGGGACAAGGATGGATTAAATATCTGAATGCATGAAGATGCCTCATACTAAGTCAGACCATCAATCTATCATGGTCTGTGATTTACCATATCACCTACTATCCGATCCTTTTAACTAGAGATGCTGGAAATTGAGACTGGATGCCAAGCAGATGCTCTACCACTGAGCCACAGCCCCTCCCATATTGTATTAGAGCAATTAAATAATCATGAAGTTTCTCCAAACAGCAGGAGACCAGGATCAAGGAACAACAATATCAGATGGATCAGCAAGGAAATTTTGTTTCTGAACTCATTTAGAAACATGTCATTATTAAATTGCCAGGCTGTAAAAATAATATAAAGGCTCTGAAGGGAAGCAGATATTGATAGACATTTTAAGCATACTAGTAAGGCACATTTAGAGATCAAACCATATTGATTTGTTCAGGGCCTCATGGGACAAAGGCTGCAATCTACTGAGCACAGTTGATATACAGCCTCCATTTGATTCCAATGACAGGCCACATGGAGCTCCCGCACCAGCCCCATTGACATGAATGGCAAATGTACAATAGCAGGTTTTGGTGGACTGTTTCAAGAGCCTACTGATGCAATTGTTTTTAGTGAACATTTCAGATCTGCTTCCCAGTTTCTACTGCATTTGTTACTTTAATGGCAGAGAGACAAGGCATGCACCAAAGCAACCTCCAACCAAAGGAGCTTAAAAACTGGGGGGGGAAGCATAATCTTTCAGCTACCTGCATGAAATCAAGTTGAGGAAGGTTGATAGCCTGCCTGACAAAATAGTATTTAGCTTTTAGTTAATTTAAGACTCTAAGAAACTAAACATGACCCTCTTAATGCATATTCTCTATACAGCACAACAGATCGGTGTAGGAGAATAAGTAACTTTGAACACAGTAACACAAGCTTTATATAATATATGTTTATTCCAGAAAATGCCATCACATTGCTGCTGACCTATGGTGACCTTGTAGGATTTTCAAGGCAAGAGACTAAAAAAGATGGCTTGCCATTGCCTGCTTCAGTGTAGCAACCCTTTCCCACCCAAGTACTAACCAGGGCCAGCCCAGCTCAGCTGCTGAGATCTGATGAGACTGGGCTAGCCTGGACCCCATCCAAGGAAGGTCATATATGCATGCATGTACACATACAAACGCACCAATACCTGATGGCACACATTTTAACTGGGCATATAAAAGAATGCTGTAATATATTTTCTATTTTTTTAAAAAAAATCTGGCTTCTCTAAGATTTTAAAGGTTTTTACCATCTTAAGGTGATATTTTTGTAGAATTCCATCATGGATTATGGTCATTAGAAGGTTCTAGTCGGTTGATACTAAGGGCAGTATCATTATTAATCATGCATTATCAAGCAGGTGCAGTTTCTGAGACCTGATACATTGGCTCACCATTTTCTCCATCTTACCATTCCAAGCATCAAGTCCTGCCCATAACTTTCTTATGTGGCTTGGGGTGGGGGGGCCCTATAACAATGGGTAGGGAGTAGAGACTGGGGAGAGTCCTACCTCTGTGCTTCCTCCTGTCACTCTCCTGTTCATCAGGATGCCTCTGGTGATGCATGGCGACCTGAGAGATCTGATGCTGCAAACCCAGACGCTCCTCTTCTGCTCTAAGGAGGTGGGAACGGAGATCCTCAATCTAACACACACACACACACACAGACAAGTGCCAGCTTTTTAAACCAAGGAGAGAGCAATTTCAAAGGTGTGGAGGAATCTTCATTTACATTATCAATTCTTTGGAAGATTTGAACCACAAACAAAACATGACCAAAAAGAGAGAGGGGACGTACTTAAAAATAAAGTGATTTATGCAACCGTGTGCTTTTTGTTCAAGTGGATCCTTCACACACTGAATGGTGTTTTCAGGTTGCTGCCTGTGCTCAGGGCCAAATTAATTCATCCCCTACAGTTTCTTTGCTATAAATCCTCAGCTGCTGTTTACAGGTACCAGCAATTTTTCCCTCGTGGGAGAGGAGGGGATTGCAAAACTGCATGGAAGAAAGGGATTAACCCTCCCACCCCAATACAAGTTGGCAGTGCCCACTAACAGCACCAGTTAAAAACAAAACCCTCTCAGGAGATCCACAGGGCAATCCTATGCAGAGTTATTCCACTGAGTTACTACCTCCATTGGTATGCATCCAACCATTCCTGAAGGCACAACACGACTTTTCCTGTGGTTCTCCATTCCTGCAGTCCCTTCTGACCCCCACAAAAGATTGGTCCTGAGGCTGCAGGTGAGAAGTGAAATTGACCCCTTGCCTCAGCAGAGCTGTGTTTTCTCACTACAGCCCCATCCATATGAAGAGCTGAGAAAAAGGGTTGTTTTTTATATCCTTTTCTCTACCAGAAAGAGTCTCAAAGCAGCTTACAATCACCTTTCCTTTCCCCTCCCCACAACAATCACCTTGTTTGGTGGGTGGAGCTGAGAGAGTTCTGAGACTGACCCAAGGACACCCAGCAGACTTCAAGTGGAGGAATGGGATATCAAGCCCAGTTTGCCAGATTAGAGTCCACAGCTCTTAACCACTATGTCACACAGGCTCTCACAGTATGGGCCCTGCAACCCTTGAAATGATCTTTACAGGGCTCAGAAAGGGCTGCAAGAATAGAGGAGGAAGGCGGAAAGACTGCATTCCATGCATGGACTGATAGGATATACATCACTGATTTCAGTGAGCTAGACCAGAGAAACTCTGCATAGGATTGCTCTGTAAATCACATGACATGTAGGTTGGTGCAGAGTCTCATCTATTCTAAAAGAAATTAGGAGAGGAGGATAAGCCACCCTTCACTGTCTTCTCTACTCATTAAAGGCCCCATCTTTCTTCAAGAAATACAACACTGGGAAATTGGGGTCTGAGCCACCTGCTCTCTCTTGTCAGACACCACCAAATGGACTGGTTTACACATGCACAGAAGTGAGGTGGTAGGAAAGGGTGCAGGTGGTGAATTTCAGTTTTAAATGTTCCCTTAATTACCTCCTCCCCACTTGCAAACAGATAACCAGCACAGCACAGAGAGAGCTTATACCCCCCCTTTACTTATCATCCCAGGTTTTTAAAAAGTTTACAGGGAGTTTTTAACATAGGGAACATCCTAAGACCTGATTCTTCACCTGACTGTAGCGTAGTCTTTTAAAATATTTTATTCAATAAGAATAGTTTACAAAAGACAAGAAAAAGACAAAACTTAACTAAATAATCCCAAATAACAATTAAACAATGTCAGTTTATATGATTAATACAATGTATCACATTCTTCATACAAAACATATCCACTACTAATCTTCTAAGTACATTATGACTGTTAACTCTGAACCATTACTTCATATATTGCTGAGAATTACAAGCTTGGTCTGTTCTCTGGGTTTAATTTTATTCCAGTGCTCTATGAACGGAGACCATTTCTGTATTAAAAATTACTGTTTTCCTATATTTCCTTCCCTTAAGTGCTTATATACTGCAATTTTCTCCATTGCCATAAAAAGACAACATTTTCTCAGCCAGATATCAATAGATACCACCCTGAATACACCCTATTTCATCTGATCTCGGAAGCTAAGCAGGATTGGGCCTGGTTAATACTTGAATGGGAGTCTGATGTATGTATGTAGTCTGATATGGTATATTCCAATTTTACCAAACTCATTCTCTTGCATGTGTAAAACCACTTGGGATATCATACAATTGGAGAGAGAGTATAAGAATAAGCGGCTAAAAAGGAGACATCATAGGGAAAGTGTCCCTCCATTTTGCTGCTGTAGGCTGCAATTTGGAATGCAGTAGCATACAGCATCTGAAAACACTACTGTGTGAATTGATATCCTTATTGTATGTGATATTCCTAAAATACAGAAAAATGTAAAGGCAAAACATTGCTGTTATGTGTACTACACAGCACAGAGTTAGGGTCTAAGCACCAAGGCACATGGAAACCCCAAAAATGAGCAATTCCCTCGTTCCTCCTCCTATCACCATTCAGCACAGTGGCTTAATAAATATTTCAAATAAACAAACATTTCAAATTTGTACTGCAACATGAAGCAAGGATAAAAGAAGATTCTGCAAAACTAAGACCAGCCAATTTGCTATGAAACACAGAGGTTTGGTTTGGCTGGCTGGCTCTGCTGTTGAATAAATTACACTGCTAGATGCCAGAAAGGAGATTAGCAATATAAAAGCAGTTCATTTGCACAAGTTATAATTTGCTTGTGCAAAGCAAAAGCAGAGCTCCAGGAGAGGAAAAAGAAAAACTCCAATCATCCAATTTACTTCTTTCCCAGGAAGGGACATTTTGTCCTTCTCTACTTATTCCAATTATATTAAAAAAAACCAAAATATTTGGGCCATCACAATACAAAATCATATTTTCAAACACCAACAAGTGAAGCAAACAGGTTTAAATTATAAATATACATTTAATTGCCTCACTTTGTATGGAATATGTATGTCCAATATATGTGGTTTTAACTAAATTTTAAAAAAATTAACTGGAAATAGGAAATCAGTGGTACTGGCAATGTTGTACAAATAAATTTCTAGTCAAGAAATGGAGTCAGAAATGAGGAGGAAGTTCTTAGTGTTTAATTGCAATTAGACAGGGGAAAACAGTTGGACTAAATGGCCCATCAAAAACTGACTGCTTTATGAGCATATTCAGGAAGTACATGAACTTTTATACATGAACTTACATCATTAAGAAAACAATATTCAAAAAGGCATAATTGGTTACAAAAGACAATGGTCATTCAAATAATAAGCTTTTGATTTGTCAGATGTAAAGAAACATATCTACGTCAAACCTACATGTTTACTTAACTTAACCCAAAATGATAATGGGCAAGGATTCTTCATATCCCAAACAAAAAGGTTTTTTCCCCTGATAACGAGACTAAAATCTTATCTGACCCAGACATATCAAGGTTTTGTCTTAAGAACTACAGAATCATGAACTTTATACGTATTATCTTGTCTGCTAACTATAACAGACTTACAAGAAAAAAGCCTTCTATATAACAGGACTTCCTTATATCGTAATAAAATATTACTTAAAAGAGAAATCCATAAAACCAGGAGAAATTACGAATATGAAGAATCAAAAAGGGAAAAAACCTATATAAAAAATCTTTATATTCCCGTTCATACTACAGCAATGAGGAGGGGAGACAGAAACGCTTACTGATAAAGAGTGCCACCACCCACCCACCCAGCTGCTTTTTGCAGGTACCAGCTTCACCTCAGCACTGAAGTGAGACCCTCCAAGCTCCTCGCAACTTCTCATCACAACCTTCCTTATCCTAGGAAGGGCATGATATAAAATGTAATATGATAAAAACAAATTAAAAAATTCACTGGCTGAATCTTTGATAGATGGGTACTGTGTCAAAATCATTAAGACAACTAGCATTTGTTACATTTCTCAGCTCTGCCTTGGCACAACTGTGTCATATCAAATGTCATTCTATAATCAAACTTGCCATGAATGATTCTGTATGCCTTCCTTATCACACCTCCATTTTCTTCCTAACATCACTGAAGTATATTTGATAGCAAGCTTTAAGAGGCCCTACTGTGAAAGTAGATAGATTTTCACTCAGGGAAGCGGTTACCTGGTGGAGAAGGGCTTCTCGGCTGTATTCTGACTGATCCAGTTTCCTTCGGGAGTGCTCCAATTCCTGCTCAAGCTTATTTGGATTAGAAACAGAGATAAAAATTCATTCCGTTGCTGGTAATTTTATGAATTATTTAGATACCAATACTTAATACACCCCAGAAGTACTCTGAAAGCTCATTTCTTATTCACTGCTATGCTAAGCTAACCAAATGCCTATTATCCCAGTGGTACCTTCGATCAAATGATCCATTTACAGATTCTTCCCCCCCACCCCCAAAAAAGGTATTGCATAATGGACTTTCTAGTGTTTCTCCTTCTTCCTGTCTGTATATGTTCTCTTTTCAAGGAGATGTTGAGTTGTTCAGTTGTTTATCATTTGGCTCCTCAAAATCTAAAACCCCATACGGAGAGGGGGAACCAAAGTGATATTTTCAGGCAATTAAAAATAAATCACCACAATTACTAGCCAAAATGAAAGAGGGCACTGAACAGATTAGTGAAGGTTTAGGACTAGAATATGTATTCTTCTAAAGTCTATTGGTCTTATAAATGCATGAGTGATACAATACAAAACGTATCTACAGGACCATCTCCTCTGTTATGTGCCTGGAAGGGCATTGCACTCCTTGGATAACAACACACTGGTGATCCCCGGCCCTAAGGATGTCCGGCTGTCCTTGACCAGGGCCAGGGCCTTTTTGGTCCTGGCCAAACCTGGTAGAACTCTCTGCCAAATTCCATCAGCGTCCTGCGGGACCTTATGCAGTTCTGCAGGGCCTGCAAGGCAGAGACATTCCACCAGGCTTTTGGTTGAGGACAGCACGGTTTTTACCTCTGCTGGCACCCTCCTCAGTTTTCCAATCTCGTTTTGACCTCTTCCCCCCTGTTCACAAAACACCAGCAGTCTGTAATGGGGAAACAATGAGAATCCAGTGTCAATTCAGCCAGCTCTCTCTCTCTCTCTCTCTCTCTCTCTCTCTCTCTCTCTCTCTCTCTCTCTCTCTGTGCAAGACCGCACGTTTTTGTTCCATCACTTCTGTTGCTTTCAGAACTGAAATATGTATAAGGAAATACTGGCTACTTTTTTCATGCCTCCCAAAGGGATTTAAAAGTATGTCACATGCTAGTATTTTATATCATTCCTCTGCTGAATCCACTTTTTCCTCTTTGCCTCACAATAATCTTGTGAGGTAGATTAGGTCAACATGCACAATTTGCCCAGACTCAAGCAATAACCTTCTTAATGGAGGGATGATTTGAACTTGGGTTTCATCTTAATCCAACTGAGCACTCTCAGTGCTAAGGATCAAGCAGAAGGGCAGCTCCAAGCAAGACTGGGTGGTATCTCAGTTAACCATATTTTTTCTTGCTATAGAAAGTCAACTATGGGCTAGTTCTCACAGAAGTAGTAAATTAATGTTTGGGCTGTACCACTTCAGGTTGTAGTCAAAGGCTCAAGTGAAGAGAGATTCTTTTAAAAACTCTCTATAGAGAAGTCCAGCATATGAAGAGAAGGGTTCATCCTAGTCTTCACCTTAATATTTAACTTTCAATCTGCAGGGAATCTTTGGCATAGAGGAATACTCCATCAAGTAATCCTGAAGTATCGGCTCCAACAGAAAGATACCACAACACACACACACACACATATATATATGTATACACACAAGTGGGAGCCCGCAAGGACTTGTGGGAGGCATCTCACTTCCCCCTCTCCCACTATTTCCTCTTTCCCTTTCCTGAAAGCCCCCACTGTCTTTCCCCTTTTCCTGCTTCCTTCTCTCTTTCTAGGGTTGTCAACTTCCAGGTGGGACTGGAGATCTCTGGAATTACAACAGATCTCCCAGCTACAAAGACCAGTTCCCCTTAGGGTTGCCAGATGGAGAAGGGGGGAAACAATCTCGGCAGTATATGATGCCATAAAGTCCACCCTTCAAAACAGCCATTTTCTCCAGTGGAACTGATCTCTATCATCCGGAAAGCAGTTGTAATTCCAAGTGATCTCCAGCCCCCACCTAGAGGTTGGGAACCCTAGTTCATCTGGAGGAATTGGCTGCTTTGGAGAGTGGAGTCTATGACATTTGAGGTCCCTCCTCTCCTCATCTCCCATCCTCCCCAGGCACCTCCCCAGGCACCCAAACAAAATTCTAAGAATGTCCTGACCTCTTTCTCTTCTCTTGGCATTCCTCTCACGGCCTCATTATCTCCTTCCCATCCATCCACCAACCTACCTTTATCTGCCTCCCATCTTTAGCTATATTCACTTTTTATTTACTTTATTTATACCCACCTTTCTCCACAGTGGGGATCAAAAGAGCTTCTACTGTTCTCCTTTCTTCCTTTTTATCCACACAACAACCCTGGAGGTAGGTTAGGCTGCAAGTATGTGACTGGTCCAAAATCACCCAGCATCTTCCACAGCAAGATGAAGTTTTAAATCTGTGTTCACAGACCCTACTCTGAAGCTCTAACCACAACACCATACTGGCCTTCATAAGATGTCTGCTATTGAACAGTAGCAAGCAGCCAGGCCTAATTCAATAATGCAAGTCAGGTGGTATCAAGTCACCCAGAGGTTGCTTCCAGGCCTAGGGTTGCCAACTTCCAGGTGAGATCTGGAAACATCCCATAATTACAACTGAACTCCAGACAACAGAGACTCCTTTAGAGGGTGAACTCTATGGCAGCATATTGGCTTTAGGCTTCTCCCATCCTCAAACCCTGTCCTCCTCAGACTCTACTCAAAAATTTCCAGCTATTTTCCAGCCTGGAACTGTCAACTCCACCAGGCCTGGCCTCAATGAATTTTCCCTTAAAGGGCAAAATGGGTCTGGAAAGAGCCCTGCCCCCCTGCCTTTTTACTCACTGAAATGGAAGCCTGAACTACTGTGGTTGCCTAACAACAACCACTAAGGAACACCCTTGCTTAAAGATACAGGTGCTTCTTTTATCATTTTTGGATTCTTAAGCCGCCCAGTTATTTTTTTTTACATTTCACATTTTTCTGCAAACCTAGAGCCCTTTTGAGGTAAGTATCCAAAGATATCCTGACTTCACTGTTAGAATATATTAACTATGAATTTTCTTACTTTACTTTTTTCATCTTCAGTTTTCAGTAGTTTATTTTTCAAGATGATTTCCACTTCATTAGCCTTAGCATCTTGTTGTTTTAAAGCCTAGAAGGATAGAGCAGATTTTTTACAAGATTATTTGAAGCCTTTACTGAAATCTGACAAATGTTTAATAAGAATACACATATGTTTAAAATAGTTATAGTCTCTTACCTAGTATTCAAAGCAACTTGGAAGCCTATTTAAAAATGCCATCACAAAATACATTAGAATAACTACAATAACTTGCTCATCTTCTAACACTTGCTCATCTTCTAACATTGTATATGCCATTAAATGCCAGCATTGCCCTTCGGTTCTCTATATAGGACAAACAAGACAAACCCTTCACCAGAGGATAAATGAACACAAAACTGATATTAGGAATCACAAGACTGCGAAACCAGTAGGAGAACACTTCAGCCTTCCAGGACATTCAATGAATGACCTCAAAGTAGCTGTTTTATTACAAAGGAAATTCAGGAACAAAATGGAAAGGGAAATTGCTGAATTACAAATTATTACAACCCTTGGAACAAAAACCTCTCCAGGACTCAACAGGGATATTGGTTTCTTATCTTAACCCATTTGGCCCTCACATATGTATTCTCATCAAGAAGGACTATATATCCTCTGTATTTTAGTGTATTTCTTTTTCAGAATAGTTTATTAGAATACTGAATGTAATGCAAGGAATAATGGAATGTTTTGCTGTTGTTACCTCTACCTGAGACGAGACGAATGATGATTCTCTCAGTTTACTTCCCACAATTAGAAGCCTGCCCATATTTATTTCCTATTTTGACATATTTACTACCTTGCTCTCCTTTCCACCTCTAAATTAAATCAAAACAACTGTTGACCTTATAACCTTGTTTATTTAGTTTCACTATGACTGTCCTAAAGCATCTGTATCATGTTACATGTTAATTTGCTGTTCAGTCTGTATCTATATGTTTGAAATCTAGCTTCCTTTCCAATGTATTTGACAAAGTGTGCATACACACGAAAGCTCATACCTTGAATAAACTTTTGTTGGTCTTAAAGGTGCGACTGGACTCTAAATTTGTTCTACAATAACTTTAAATATATTTAAAAGCAAGAGCTAAAATAAATAGAAAAAGTAGCATTAAGGAACAGAACTAGAGGATAGTATAACACAAACATACATGTGGGAACTGATAATCAAAAACAGAATGAAACAACATGAAAAGACAGAGAATGTGTCAGGAAAATATCAAAATGGAACATTTCATAGCTGTGCCACCGCTATGAAAGTCCTAGCTCCAGCTGCCACCTGATTCATCAAGAAGGTGAAAGCACCTCAAGTAGGGTCTCTCAGGAGGATCTCTATGGACAGTCATGTTTCTATGGGAGGAGACAGGCCACACCTTTATGCAGCATACAAAAGTTGCCATTGTGTCAGATTGTATGTATTTAAAAAATGAAACACACCCTAGCAACAGGAAAAGTTAAGTCTTTAGTCTTAATCTCTCAACACCCAAAATACAATAAGCCATACCCCACCCAGCATTTGGGTCCTGTGCACTCTCGGAGGTGGGTGGCATCTATAGGATCAGAGCTCAAGAATTTGAGATATACAAAGAAAGACCTGTTTTTGTTTTTTAAACTATGGAAGATTTTTTTAAAGATGGGATGCAATCCAACCAAAATCAAGCACTGTCACACAGCATTGGTTTCCATGACAGAAAGCTAAGCATGTGTTGAACTCTTTGATCAAAATTAATAGAATTTAGCTGTCCTTAACTTTGGCTGGAACATAGCCTAACACATAACTGTTTAATTTTAAAGGCAGTAATTATATTTAAAATAATTTATTGTTGTTCTTTGGTAGAATAATTTGTTTGAAATGAGAGTCTCTTCTTTTGTGGTGTTTTATTTGTTGGTAATTTAAAAAAAATTCTGCCTACTTGTTTAAAATATCACTACCTCCCTTGGGACTTCCCAAGAATGGTGCATGCCTTTTCTTCTTTACTTTGTAATTAGTTGATTTTTATGTCCACTGGTTTTAAAGTAGATTCTAAGACTGCACATATGTGATGATTCCAATGTTTTTTCTCTGCGTGTATGCAAATGTTTGGCTTGAACTCAGTAACAGAGGAATGCTTTAGGTGACTATTACTAGTCACAATGCTCACTTGGTTTCTCTTCTCTGGTATATTGTTAGCATCACTTCAAAAATATAGTATTTTCACAACGAAATAAAAATTATTAATTGAAACAAAAAAATAATTGTTTTTAGAAAGAGTATGTGACAGGTAATATTTTTTTTTTAATATTAAAACAGATTGCTCTTAGTGCAAGACTTTCCTTTTCCCGTCCTTTCTGGAACCGCTTAGACATGCACAGACTCACAGTACATGCACTGGCCACTGTCAGCTAGAAGCAGCCTGCATGACCGCCTCATACATGAACTCTCCATACATTGCTGATCTTCCTGTTAGAAACAAAAGAGAATCATTCCATTCCTGAAGGCACCTACTGAACTAAATGGAAGCTACTGTGGTAGAGTGTCATCTAGCACTTGCAATAAATCTACCCCAAAATATGCATTGAGTGGGTGGCATCTCTGCATATATCCCTAGGAAAACCCGGGCTGTATTCAGACATCCAGTTTAACCTCAGATAAACAAAAATTCATGCAGAAACCAAGCTTGTGCTAGGTTCACATACATGCCTCATTTATCACTCTTCATTCCCAGTGGTTTAAGCCTAACTCTGGTTACCTATGACATATAAATACAGGCACTCAGAGTAAGCACAGTTAATTTTCAGCCACAAGCCAGGATTTTTAACCACCTGGCTTAAAATCTCAGCTAGCAGAAGGAAAACTAGCTACGGCTAAGACGTATAACTGTGCTTATATGTCACTTATAAGTTTTAAATTACTATCTCTTCATCACACTCCTCAGGGGGAGAGGGAAGAGCCAAAAGTACACACAAGCCCAGCCCAAATTCAACTTGTATACATTTTTATTTAGCAATAGCAGTGCCTGGATCTACAGTGAATAGTATATGTGTAGCACTGCTCTGGGTTTAGGAGGTGAGGGAGGGTATGTTAATAAAGGATTGTCTCCCTACAATTAACAGCCACTGGGGAAAGATCAGTTTATATTCTAGGTTATCAACAAAGAACTGATCACCCAACAGATCTGCAGTTTGGAGGGAAAAAATTATTTTTAAACAAGTTTCAATATCAACATGCCTGCTGACTAAGGATGGGCATGAACCGGTCAACGAACTAAAGTTTGTCACAAATTTTGGGTTGTTTGTGATACAATGTTTGCCAACTGAAGAACCTCCATGAACTTTTACAAATTTTTATGTAGTTTGTGGCGGTTCCCAAAGAATAGGCAAAGGTTTAAATGGCTGCAAAAAGCCATGGAGAGCAGAAAGCAGGGGTTTAAATTTATTTTAGACTTCCAGACCACCCTTCCATGTGGGCAGGGTTCAGGGCGGTTTACAACAATGGCACTGAGCCTGGGCTGGCTGCCCAAGAAAGCCCCCTTAAACTGCTCTGCGTTGTTCAGCTGTTTCAAGGGGCTTTCTTGGGAAGCCTGCTCCCCCAGTTCACTTGTTTCAGGCACAAACCTTACAAGCCTGGTTCAGTTCATAGGTGAACCAACTGGGTTCATGTCCATTCCTATTGCTGACTGTTAAAAGAATTCAAAAGAGGACAATAATATGGACAGCATTGTCTACATCAAAAGCAACAACAACAAAAAATAGAAGCTGTGTGATGAGGCCACAGTGACAGGAACTGGCTAAAAAACAAGAATAGAAGAAAAATAAATGTTTCAAGTAGAGGAGTTGCTAAGATTGGTTGAAAGATTTTGTAATAGTCAGAGTGGAAACCATCAGGACCAGGAGCCTTATTTCCTTTTAAGTTTTTAATAGCGTTCTCAACTTCTTGTAAAGAGATTGGATATTCTAGAAGAGCCTGGTGGTCAGATGAAATTCTTGTGATCTCTGCTTCCAACTCCAGAAATTCATTTCTGGCCTTGCTTGGCGGTTTTCGTGATGTGTAAAGTGACGCATAGAAGGATTCCATCACTTGAATGATCTCATCAGTCGAGGTCTTGAGAATGTCGTCTGGGTTACGAATGTTGTTAACATATCTATCCTCTCTCTGTTGTTTGAGTTTTCTAGACAGTAGATGGAGCTTGAGAGGTCCTGTGAATGTGGAATTGCATCTCATTTCGAGGTTGTTTCTGGTAATGACTGTTGTATCAAGCAGTTCTGTTTCCTGGCGTTTAGAAGTCATTGGTAGATCTTTGGGCTGCAGCTTAGTTTGTGACTTGTTTCCAGATTCCTAACTGTAGCTAATAGTTCAGGGTTTTTTCCTTTGCTTTCTCCTTTCTACAAGCTGCCATAAGAGAGATACATTTACCGCGTATGACCACCTTAGATGCTTCCCAAATTGTCGTACTGGAGACTCCGCAGTGTTGCTCAATCTTTCTTTATGTGGCATTCCCAACCTCTCTCGCTTTTTCTTCTTGATATGAGCTGCCTCGTGTTCATTGGGGGGTTCAAGGCCAATGGCTTTAAGTAATTCTGTTCCTGGCCCCACTGCTGGACCTCCTGATGGCACCTGGTATATTTTGGCCACTGTGTGACAGAGTGTTGGACTGGATGGGCCATTGGCCTGATTCAACATTGGCTTCTCTTATGTTCTTATGAATCAGGGTCATCAGCTTGGTGATTTATCCCACGATAACTTACTTGGAGATAGCCTGTGGACAGCCAGCGATATTTAATACTTGCCTCCTGCAGACGTTTAACCGGCTTCAAACCCCTGCGTATTCATAGGGCATCTGATGAAAAAATTGCGGGGAAATTGCGATGTCGCTCTGGAGGTATTTAAAGCTGCCAGATTTTTTTGCCTCTGTTGTTTTAACTCATAAATCCAGGAATTCCGCCAAAATGTCTCTGGGGCCCTTGCGCTTGTTTGAAGCCTGGGGCCTAGATGGTAAGCTCTAATTATCATGGGAGCCCCTGAATCAAAGTTGATTACAGAGGCCCGCTAAAGTGAAATGAAGGAGGTTAGATCTCCGTCGCCTTCTGATTGTTCCTTGAACCCGGAAAATTTGAGACCGTTCCCTAGAGTGATGTTCTAGCACCGAAATTCTTTCCCAGGCCCAGTTCTCATTTGTTTGGAGATGACTGATCCTCCTGAGTAACAATTGAGGCGTCTAAGACCAATTCAGCCGCTTGTGACACTTTTTGGATTGTAAGCTGGAGTGAGTGGACTTGTTCTGCCATCGGTTTCAAGAGTTCACTTATATTAGCTAAGATCTCTGTTTTGAAGGAGCCTGTTGTTGTTCAGTCGCACAGTCGAGTCTGACTCTTCGCGACCTCATGGACCAGATTACGCCAGGCCCTCCTGTCTTCCGCTGTCCGCTGAAGTTTGCTCAATTTCATGTTCGTTGCATCGATGACACTGTCTAATCATCTCATCCTTTGCCGTCCCCTTCTTCTTTGACCTTCAATCTTTCCCAGCATCAGGGTTGAAGGAGCCTAGTGAATCATTTAGGTCCTGTTTTGTAAGCACCAATTGTAGTATTTGGGATGCCTGATTTCCGGCCGCCATTTTGGAGTCGGTGCCACAGTTTACACATGCTGAACTGTTCACTCTTTCGGCCTCAGTAAGTGGTCAAAAATGTGATATTTTATTTTCTATTGCTTTATTGTGAACTCCGCACGATTTTCCCATTACCTAGGGTCGATTCAGGTCCTTGGCGCTTCAGTATTAGGTGGTAGTAGAAGGAAGGGTGAAGAGTTCAGTTAACAGGCATCCCCCATGTAGCTCACCAACACCCTGCCCCCAAGTTGTTTAAATATGGCTAAAATGGCTAGAAAGTTTCAAGCTGACTACAAACAAAACATTTCCAAACTGTTAAATCCCATCCTCAAGGTATGAATGCATTCGAAGAACTCAGACCTCTCAACGATTAAAGCATTCCCTCTTAACAATTAACACTGAATGAGAAAACATCACTGTACTATTTTGAGTCATCATAATTACAAACAACTACTAAATTAGCAAAGCTTTGCATTAGCAAAAGACTTACTACAATCCTAACATGCCGAACAACAAGCATCACTGTCATGCTCAGGAAAATGCTGATTTGGGGTCAGGAAGCAATTTTCTCCAGGCCATTTTGGTCATGTATCTTGGAGATTGTGTTTGTTTTTTTGCCTCTTCTGGGGATAGGGCAGGGGTTACTGGAGATGGGGGGGGGAGGTATTTGTGAATTTCCTGCATTGTGCAGGGGGTGGACTAGATAACCCTGGAGGTCCCTTCCAACTATGATTCTATGGTTTAAAAAGAACCTGTACAAGCCACCAATGGCCACTGAACCCATCAACCCACTCACCCCCACCCCCAATTCTCCTGCATTCTTATATTTAATCTTCATTTGTTTCACTTTTGGGAGACAAGTGGAGGAAGAATGGCACTTATTATGAACACAGAAGTAAAGCATTTCTCCTGCAAATTAGGTATATGTTGCTAGAACCAATCCCCATAGTGTCTGCAAATTTTCAGTCAGAGAGGGTATTTATTACAGAACTACTGTAACTGAATCTGCACACAGTATGGGGACTGGTATGATTGCACTTATCTGTGGCTTAATTTAAAAACTTAGGAATTCAGTGGGTGCAACTTGGCAAAAAGGAACAATTGGATCCAAGCCAACGAAACTGAGGGTGATTTCCCACTAAAGCTGCCGCGAGGTTGCGCCGCCGTTTGCCCGAGATTTTTAGTCAATTTCACACCTGAAGCCGCGGGGCTGCATTTTGACCCGCGGCTCGCCCGATTTCCCCGCAGTTTCGTAATCCTGTTTTTTGAGGATTACGAAACTGCGGGGAAATCGGGCGAAGCCGCGGGTCAAAATGCAGCCCCACGGCTTCGGGTGTGAAATTGACTAAAAATCTCGGGGCAAACGGCGGCGGAACCCTGCGGCAGCTTTAGTGGGAAATCACCCTGAGAGACCAGGTAGGTGGGAGACGCTTTGATGAACGGAACTGGAATGGCACTTTGAGCAGGCTTAGAGTATCACAACTTCTTGGATATATTTACCCCTAAACCTACCAACTAACCCAGCTGAAATCTCAACACACTCATTGCATACATGAATAAATACCACAGCCTCATAAATAGATACAGGATTACAATGTGAATGATGCAAAACATTCCAGGAAACTGCTGCACAAGTACTGGTGACACCTAGGAATTTGAAACAGTTTGTTCAGTTCTGATTATGGGAAATGTGGGAGGCAGTTTCTCATTGGAGCTTTTAAAGCTAAAAGGAGCTATACCAATATCTGTAACACAAGAGGTTTAAACATGTCTACTCATGGGGCAGAGAATTGTATACTAGTTCAGGATGGCTTAGACTACAATCTGACTACCACCTTTGGTCTATCTAGCCAAGATTCTGCAGTTACCAGTATGGTGTATTGGTTAGACTACCACCAGGAACACCTCACCACTCAGCTATGAAGTCATCCACTATCTCTCAACTTAATCTATCACACACACACACAGACTCTTTGACTGGGGAGGGAACCATGTATAGTGATTTGAGCTTCTTGGAGAGTGGGTTGATTCAAAGTGCAATACATATTGTTAGAATTAACAGATCTGTTATTAGCCTCAGACTGACAGGTCAGCATCATCTTTGTGAGCTGTTTAGGTGATGGTTGTATATCACTGTGCCAGTGCAGAAAAACTAGACCCAGTAACTGTGGAAGAACAGGAAATGGGCATCTTGTTATTAAGACATGTTAACCCACGGGCTGGGAAATCAATATGCCACCTCAGCTTATCAAAAAAGCACTAAAGGATATTTAGGCCATTAAGCAGCAATAACATGAAATAAAAAAATGCAATCTCTCACCTCACTGGTATTTCAAATATGCCATTCCATTTTATTTTTCAGGTACAGTAAAAATAAATAGTCCATAACTGTATTGGTTTTAATAAAAGCAGGTATATGACAGAACAAACAACGAGAAATTCAGGACCAAGGAAAAACTGACTCTCCCATATATTAACTTTGCAAATAAGCCCACAAAACATTATCAAGGCTAAGGACGCCCATATACCTATACTGGATCTCTATGACCTTAAAAAAAAACCCTCATCAAGTTTCCTGGCGGGGCCACAGGAGAAGCTGTGCTTTAATCAGCAAAGGAAAAGTAACCAGGCAACTGGTGAAGTGTCAGTACTGGAAGATTTCACAAGCTAGCAGGCCAGCCTAGATCTCCTTTTGACTTCAAACATGCCTAGCTAGCTGGGAAAGCAACACACTCCAATACTGATTTTTCCACGTGGTTATAGATATCATAGAGAAAGTTTTGGAAGTGCCAACCTCACAGTAGGCTGTCATTCATTTCTACCCAGAATGCAGTTTCCACTTTAAGAGGACACTTTGGAGAAGGAAAAAAAGTGCATGTTTCTATCACATTTTAATGATGAAAAGATAATGAGAAACTGGCCACTGTACAAAAGCAGTCTAACAAAGCCAGCTATCAAGTGGGCCTTGCTTGTGACCATCTCCTGCTTGGACTGCAGGTTGGCTCAACAACATTAGGAAAACTGAACTTGTAGAATGACACAGCAAAAACATACTGCTCGGTCTTCTCTGTTCAACCAGTGTTGAATAATTTAGGAATCATGCTGGCAGCCTCCTACTGAACAATGGCTAAGATCCAGAACACCCCACAACTTGAGCTTCTCAGACAGTAGTGACCACACTGCTTTAGAGACCAAAGGGTCTTTCAAAAGCAGTTTGCCATATGTGTGTGGAGCTCTACACTTTAAAGAAGAAGAAGGGGAAAAAAACAGCCAAAAATCCCACTGGACCTATCCAAGCCTAAAGAAGCTTTTGGGATCCTAGCCCAGGTTTACAAGGAAAGCAGGATCCAGTCTGTCCATGGTTCAAAATTTGAATTAGTTTGTTGTATATAATCATTTTGGCTAGAGAAAAGAAAGCAGCCCATTATTATTAAAATGTCATAAAGGGTATAATATCTCAAGGTTTTTTAATCAAATGTTAATAACAGATGCTTTCTCCCCAAAGAGTCTGCTTTGCTATCTAAATAAACTCTGCTATTATAAGAGAAAGTGATAATGATGTGGAGTGTTGAATCAAGTTTAGATAAGAGTCACAGTAATTACAATGTCATTGCAGAGCGTCAAGAACAACTGTATTCACTGGTATAGTTCTCTAATTAAAAGAACAGGAACATGAAAGAATAGATACAAAAGTCTATGGCAGATCTATAGTAATTTTAAAATGGTTTCTTCTCAATACGTACTATATATTAAAGATTTTTGAACGTGTCAACTCCAACAACAAATCCAGGAAATCGAAGACCTACTTTACCCTAGGCAAACTGATGGAAAGCCTAAGATTGTTAAAGATATAGAAGAACAAGCTTTCCTCAGAAAGCAGCAGCATGGTTTCTTCACAAGAAAATCTCATTTCAACAGCCTTCCTGAACTCTTTGAGAGCACAAACATGTAGGGAGGGATGATTCAACAGACAGCATATTTTTGAAACTTCCCCAAAGCCCTTGACACATTCTTAATAAATTAAGACAGCAGATTCTCTTATGAATCAGCAACTGGCTAAGAACAGGAGAGGAGAGAAATAAGGGGAGAAATGAAAGGAAGTAAACGCTGAAGACCCATGGAATCTACACTAGAACTATGGGCACTGGAGTGAACACTGAAGACTCCAAAACACCTAGACCAATGCAAACCAGGACACACCATGAAGACCTTCAAAATGTCCTCCCCAAACTGGATAAAGGGGCAGCAAAATGTCATGTGAGTCTTTCAAAATGTGCAAGGTGGAGCACAGTGGGACCAAAAATCCTAATAACACAGCTGTAAATATGGGCTCCATTGGACAAAGAACCTAGGTATAGACTTTCAGGCTGTAATATATAACTTGCTGAAAATGCCAAATTTAAACAGAATATACGGCTGGATCCAAATCAAATTCTCCACTAACAGAATGGAAGCTGTAATTCTCCTCAGTTCTCTCTTCCTGCCACAGACCCCTGATTCGCTCCCCAGGCCAGTCCTAAGGGCCCTATGTCCCCCAGAAGCAGCATTTCAGTAGGCTGCAGTAAAGAGTGGGAAGCAGGAAAGTTCTGTTGCACTGATGGAAATATCTCCCCTTATGGGGGGGGGAGGAATCAGGGAAACGCCAGGAGATGCAGACACAGCAGGAAAAACATCTGCCTCCCAACACATTTGAACTTGGGACAAATAACCCAACACCGTTGAACTTGGGTCAAAGGTCTGTGCCATGCTGACCTTCAGAGACAACTGGAAACTGTGAAAAGGCTCACTATTTTCTAGTGCCACTGGAATCCAACACTGCATCAGATAAACTTACCATCCTTTCCCCAAGGCTATAGGAGGGCACAGGCCACGCTGAACACATACACATGAAGATGTCTTCTACTGAGCCAAACTCTTAGTCTATTGTCTACTCAGACTGGCAGCAGCTCTCCAAGGTCTCCCTCAGGTAGAGGTCTTTCTCATCACCCTTTTATCATCATCTGATCCTTTTAGCTAGAAATGCCAGGGATTGAACTTGGCACCTTCTGCGTGCAAAGCAGATGCTCTACTACTGAGTCAAAGCTTGGCTAGGTAAATCCTTGGGTAGATCCAGCAGAAACAGTTCATATCCTCAAGTGACATTCCCATTCTCGAAGAGAGATGGAAAAGAAAGCACTCCATATACCCCCACTCCAAGTGCTCTCTGTTTCTCTTTTTTGCCGAGGTTTACAAAAATGGTACCAGAACATCAACAGTCCAAATTGCAATGGCAAGAAACAGCAAGCATTTGAACAGTACTTCTCCAACATTCCAAAGTACAACTTATGTCAAAAAACCCACACACTTAACTATACGCATTCCTACAATGGCATAAATAAAAATATGTAAATCCATAACAATTGCCACTAAAGAAGAAAAAAATAGTGTGTTTCCTCAAGACTTGGAAATGTGTGCAATTGATTTTGCTCTGTCTTACTGGAGTCCAAGAATGGCAAAACACTGACATCTAGTGGCCACACAAAGGCAGCTTCCCCCACTGGAAATATACCAGTGTCAAATATTTAAGGTGAACTGGAAAAAAATTACATTTCATCTGGTGTAATTTAATTCATGTGGAAGTAAACAAATACTTTACTCAAGTGTTCTGTGAACCCAATCACTCGCAAGATTACACAGTGGCATCACTTCACTTCAAAAGTTACCTGTCAAATGTATTTTGTTCAGTTAAACCCCTGAAAACATATTTTCCCCTGACCTCCGACAGGGCGCCATTGGTGCCCGCGCCAGAGGTGAGGAGTTTGGGAGTGCTCCTGGATCCCTCCTTAACTATGGCGGCTTGGGAAGCAGCCACTGCTAAGTCGGCCTTTTACCACCTTCAGCTGATCAGGCAGTTGGTTCCCTTCCTAGACCACGATGACCTGGCTACAATGATCCACGCAATGGTCACCTCGAGATTAGACTACTGTAACGCTCTCTACATGGGGCTGCCCCTGTGGCAAATCCAGAAGCTGCAGCTAGTGCAGAATGTTGTGGCCAGGCTTCCGATGTGTCTCCATAGATGGGAGCTGCACTGGCTGCCAAAAGCGCTGCACTGGCTGCCAAAAGCATACCGAATTCACTTCAAGGTGCTGGTACTTACCTTTAAAGCCCTATATGGCCAGGGTCCGACATAACTGAGGGACCACCTTTCCCTACACATACCCCAGAGAGCACTACAGTCGGGGTCACAACATCATCTAGTGATTCCAGGCCCCAAGGAGGCCAGGCTCGCAGCAACCAAGGCCAGGGCCTTTTCTGTGGCAGCTCCTACCTGGTGGAACAAGCTCCCGGAGGAGATCAGGGCCCTGCAGGACCTTGCACAATTCCGCAGGGCCTGCAAGACGGAGCTCTTCCTCCAGGCTTTTAATTAGGAGCCGCCTACCACTACCACCAACTATTACTATCAGTAACACAGGGGAAGCAGGCGGCCCTGTATGGAAATCTAGCTATAGCAGTGCTGATTTGGGATTCAGTGTCATATTTTTAGTACGCCATCTGTAATTTGATTGTAAATTGATTGGAAGATCGAAAAATATTATGCTGAGCACCTTAATTGTAACATGATTGTTTTATCTTGTTTTTATATGTTTGGGCACATAGTGCCCCTAACTGTGAGCCGCCCTGAGCCCGTTTGCGGGGAGGGTGGGGTAGAAATACAACAAAATAAAAATAAATAAAATAAAAAAAATTAATTCTTGCTTATTATCTTTCACCCCTCCATTAAGTGTCTTGACAGATTGTGAGGAAAAGTGGTCTCCTTACATTAAATAGCCTTGGCTCCAATTCACAACAGAACATCATAGAGGCCTAGTCTGACACACACCCACACCATCCCAGTGAACCCACCATAAACTCCTATCACATTCCATTGTAGTTACCATGTTGCTTCTGGAACTGCAGCTGTGGATGGGAAAAGCAAGGTCAACTTCAAACTCCCCAGCATCCTGTTCCTGCGACTGACTGACCTAATCCTGAGAAGTGGGCCCCAGACTTCCAGAGGCTTCCCTCTAGAAGTTCTAATTAGTTCATGCACTCACATCCACTTGAACACTGCTTCCAGACATTGCTTCACAATGCAGGCTTGGGTCCTAGGTACCACATGCACAACAACACTCTAAGTAGACTGTTCCTCCCCCCTTCCACTGCAACCTGTAGTGAGCCCCAAAATGTAGTCCCAGAAGGCCAGAGGCTAGTGGACCATCTGAGACATGTGGTCCTAAAAGAGAGCCTCTAAGAGGATGAGAGAAATCTCATGAAGTGGAAATCTTCTTTCAAGTGAGAGCTTAAGACTTGCACAAACTGTAGGGGAGGTAGGATCCAACACACAGGTAGATTTTCCCAGATGCTTCAGTGGGAAAGATATTTCACTAACAGATGTTTGTGTCCTGGGAAATATAGGGTGCATCAGGCATCCGAAGAAGCATGGGAGGGAGGAAGGGAGGGAGGGAGACCCTTCTCTCTTCTTTTCTGACAGGTGGCTTGTCTCCAGAAAACCCACAGCCCTCCCAGTAATGATTTCAGGAACACAACAGGCATTCCAAAGCCCAATTGTGAGATAAGCTTAGGGAAGAAAGCCCAGTAATTTACTGGTGCACTGATTATCCAATTCAAATCTCAGATGAGCTATGAACTTACTGGGTAGCCCCAGGTAAATAATTATCAGCTGTTGACCCATCTGCCGCTTGGATAATAATAATGGCCTTCCTCGCAGGGCTGTTTTTAAGTATAACTATCTGAAGCACTGGCTGACTCTGAGACACAGGAAAATGAGGTAATGTGGCAGCTCCTACACCACCAGCATGAATATTCAGAAGCCAGTATAAGATTATAGAGTGGATCATACCAGTTTTCCATCTGACCTTACAAGATTCCCCTCCTCACGACAGATCTCATCCCATACAAGTTTTGTCCACATGGGTCTTACAATCCCTGGTACACCTTTTTCAGTGCACAAAAAAGGAAGCCCTCCTTGCACTTTCACCAGTGGAAAAGGTGGTAGGATCTAACCCTATATGTGAAAGTCTTCAAGCAATATATATATATATATATATGCACTGTTTTCATTTTTAGTCTGATTGCAACCCTAAAAAGGGGGGGGGAATATCTAGTGCAGGCAATATTAGAGGCAGAGCCTTATTAAGAAAGTATAATTGTGAAACACTTGTAATCAGCTTTGAGTCAACTTGAAAACTGAGTCTCAAAAAGTCAATAGTGAACTATTACTCCTTAAAGACGCAGAAGTGTTCATATGTGGGTTGTTAGACAATACCAAACTGTGCATTAAGTTCCTGAATCAGGAAAACAGAACGCATTCCCCCACTCAATTGTCCAACAAGTTGAGAATTTATTAAGCAGAATTTAAATGCCCTTGTCTCCTCTAAACTCTGATAGATCACATGCTTCTACTACAACCTCATGCAATTTAAAGACAGTAGGAGAATACAATTCTTTGACCCAAGAGTACATTAATTTAAAGAGCTAAGCATTACCTTCACCCATACTCAAGTGTGTGTTATCTTTAAAAAAGCGACCTCTAAGTGAGAGCCATTCTTTCAAAAAGTGTCAATCTAAATTAATCCTTACCAGTTTACGCTGCACCATATAATCTGTATAATCTGCAATCACTTTTTTTTAAAAAAGTCACATAGGTCACCACATGTATTAAAAGCAACAAAATATGAAATTAAACTTTTCACATACTCGGTGAGGGACCACAGTAAAGGTAGAGACGACAATCCAAATAATAGCCCTAGCACTTAAATCAAATCTCAAATTATGAAGCAAGTATTTGGTCTCCCTGGTTTCCCAAGTATTAGGGTGGAGCAAATTCACTGTCTCTCTTTTATGCATTTCATGCACTCTTTAAAGAGAGGGTGAAAAGGGCCTTAATTTTCTTTTCTAAAACGAACAATAGCACAGTTTGCCTCCACAGCATAACTCTTGTACACTGCCAGATGCCTTTGGCTTCAAGCACAGCTGATTATACAGCAGTAAGAAACTGGCTATTTATTTCATCATAGTTAGGCTTTCAGACACCAGTATTCACAAAGTGGTAGTTAACTCCTCCTTTAGTAGTTTCAAGCTTTGGTGTAAGAAAAGGCACTTTTCCAGAAAACAAAAACACCTGCAAAAAAGATCTTTCAGGATGTCACTTAAGATTTCCCACTTCAGGATGAGACCCCCCTTTTATGTATAACCTTGTCTTGACACTTCAGTTGATAACCTGAGAACACTGCATTTGCAAGTACGGCTGTCACTGTATACACAATTAGTTCACATAAGATAACTAACAAGGCCCTGGTCTTCAGTTCCAGGCTCTACTTCCAGGAGTACAAGAAAGGTTCTTTTTTGCATACCTCCTGCAGATGCAGTGACATGTGTCCCAGCTGATCCTGGCGTCTTTCTACCATCTGCCTTTCTGCATGGATTTCTCGTTCTATTGCCTGAAGCCTTCTCTCTACGTGGTCAGACACCTTTCAAAACAAGAAGAAAAAGGGAAATCCAGAGAACTGAATTCTGATTAAATGCTATTATTAAAAGACTGCGGTAGGTGGGTGGGAGGAGATCACTCCAGTTTCTTAACAACAAATAAAGAAATTCAACATAAAAATGAAGTCTGGAACAGAATTCCCTATTTGCAAAGACTCCAACTCTCACAAAATGGGATGGATTGATTCCTATTAAAATATTTCCAGGAAAACTGGACCTATCCTGATCAGTGACGATTTATTACATGTCAATGCATATTCAGTGATTGAATGGACTTCACTTGAGCAGCTGAAAGCTAAAAACAGTTATCTGTGCTCTGGTTACCTTCAGGATGAACTATGCGATGTGCTCTGCGGGGCTGCTTTTGAACACCATTGACAAGATTCTAGTGGTTCAAAACCCAGCAGCAAAACTGCTGGGAAGCAGGAGTTAACAAGAATCACCTACCTTAAAAAATCTGCAATGATTTCTAAGGATAATTCAAAGCATTGGTGATTTCCTAAAACTCCTCTTGGTCAGGAAACAGGGTACTCGAGGGGGCTGTGCTTTCACACATACAAACCTGGTCCTAATTTCCAGAGGCCCTGCTATGTGACTTGAGAAGGCTGTATCTCTCTAATACTGTCAGAGTCTCTTGGTGTCTTTGGTGTACTGAGTTCTAGGCTTTTTAGAAGAACCCCTTCCCTTTTTGGTGTTTTACTTCATAGTTTAATTAGCTCCGACAAAACATTATTAAGTATGTTTTGAAATACTTCTTCACCCAAAGAGTGATTAACATATGGAAATATGTTAATAAAAGGAAATACTTCTTCACCCAAAGAGTGATTAACATATGGAATTCACTGCCACAGGAGGTAGTGGCAGCTGCAAGCATGGACAGTTTCAAGAGGGAATTAGATAAACATATGGAGCAGAAGTCCATCAGTAGCTATTAGCCACAGGGTATAGATGGGAATTCTCAGTCTGGGGCAGGTGATGCACTCTATTCTTGGTGCTGGAGGGGGCAGCAGTGGGAGGACTTCTGGTGCCCTGGCCCCACTGCTGGACCTCCTGATGGCACTTGGTATATTTTGGCCGCTGTGTGACAGAGTGTTGGACTAGATGGGCCATTGGCCTGATTCAACATTGGCTTCTCTTATGTTCTTATGTTAGTATATTATATTGATAATTAGATCCCACCATTTGAAAGTTTCACATTTTCTAGTTTTACCTGCTGAGGAACTTCATTGTATGCAATGTTTTTTAAAAAATTGTACTGCTAATTTTTATCTGGTGATATTTTATTATATCATGGTTTTATAGACACTTTGCAAGCTCCACCTCAAGAATATTTTCCGGAGAGACAGAATACAAGTGTTCAAAATAAATAAGGTTCTATCACAACTGGGAGGAAGAATGTGCAGGAATTAATGAAGTCAGTCACCATCAAGGCAGGATGTGATTCTGCTGTTGCACAGTCCAAGGGCACAATCTGGTAACTGGTGCAAAGAATCTCAACTTTCTTAATAAGAAATAGATTAACCTCTTAAGAATATGCAGATATTAGAATATGTAGGCTAGACTGAAGCCAGTAAGGAATTCTAGCATGGTGGCATAGCAGTTAAGGGTGGAAGACTCTGGTCTGGAGAATGGGGTCTGATTCCCCACTTCTCCACATGAAGCCTGCTAGGTGACCTTTGCCAGTCTCAGTTCTCCCTCAGCTCCACCTATCTCACAGATGCCTGTTGGGGGGAGGGGGAGGAAATGCGATTGTGAGGTACCTTGAGACTCCTTAAGGTACAGAAAAGCAGTGTATAAAAATCTTCTCCTCCTCTTCTTCAACACTCCCCCTACCAGTAATCAACAGAAGCAAACAAGCTAGACAGATATAGACAACTTAAACTCAGAGTGTTTCACAAACACCTCTATTCACAAAACATATATTTACCACCACTCCTCCTCTCTGCAGCCCCAGCTGTGTATGCACACATTGCTAGTGGGCACACACAAAAATCTATTCCTGAGAGTCAGGACACCCATAGGGATAGTGTGGGATGCAAGGCAAGAGATTTAGTGAGCAGAGGGAATTGGTAAGAGCCACCTTGTGTGAATGGAAGTACTTTTCTGCCTGTGCAAATGGAGTGGTGGTGTTACACAAATGGGCAGCCTCCTGATTAGTTGGGGGAATTAGCTTAAGGAGACAGAGCAAGAGGGGGTAACTGGGATTCCCTACCAATGTTTACAGGGATTTCTCCCTTAAGAGAACTCTTCAAGTAAACCAGGCAGATGTTCAACTGGAAAAGGTTTTATTAAAAGGAAAGAATAAAATAAAAATAGACACACAATAAACACACAGAGAAAGCTAGCTAAGGCAAGGCAGAGTAGAAAGGGGGGAAACAATTTCAGTAGAGGGCTATAACTACCAGTCTTGAAGAAAGAGGTCCATGGAGGTAGCAGCAAAACAACCAGCATTTCACAGAGAGAAGACCCAACAGATTGGGAGTGTGAGTATGGAGCAGACTGCTGGGGAGCAGACTGCCTTCTGATATAGGGCAAAATGTGCCCTCTGGCAGGTATGACATGTTTGCCAAAAAACAATAACTTAATAAGCTTTCTGGAGATGGACAAAAAAAGATAGGAGAGGCTGGATGGGTTTTTCTGAGGTTGACTATAGCTGTGAAAGGGGCTTTATGACCTTGCAAGTACTAGACAGGAAAGCTAATGGGGCTGGTGAACAGAATTAAGTTGAGTAAGTGGCACTTAAATATGGTAAGTGGGTGCAAAGGAAGTAAGGTTGGACTTGATGAGATTAATCCAAGGGTGATTCAATAGGTTTTGGGAGACTGAACTGGGGCCAAATAGCTATAAAACAATTAGATTTTTGAGAAACCACACTTATATTCCCATACACCATTCCCAGGATTCTCTCATATTGTTTAAGGTTACACAGATAGTTAAACCATTATAGTTTCTCATTTAAAGCAATAAAACTATGACGGAATGAATCAGGGACTGCTCTAATATGATCAGAATAATTATTTCCTGTATTTTCCCCTTGCTTTATAGAAAGAGCAAACCCCCTCCCTCTCACTTTAAGTACTTGCAGACACCACCCTCTAGTGGTCAGCATCACGTTTATGTAAGCTTCAACTCTTTCTAAGCATGTGTGTGCATATAGCTATTTCTTCACTTCCTTTACAACAGTACATTATTGAAAAGGCAATACTGATCAAAGAATGCAAACATTTGATCCAGAATATGTTCACATGCAGTACACTAGTATCATACCATCTTCATCTAAGGCCTGGTAGAAACTTACAAAGTGTTCCGATGATGCTTAACAACAGAACTCATAATAAATGTCATCTCCTTCATTTCAGACAAGTTTTTTCATAAATACATTCTACCTAAGGATTCATTCAACTCTGCATATACAATTTATAGTTTCTCAAAAAGTTCACAACAAAGAGTCCATATTTTGTCTTTGGGCCAGGTAATGCACACAACAAAAATGAATTTCAGATTCTTCCAGATTCCAAATGCCATAGTGTCACATATATACTCAATAACCATATCCCCCAAAATAGTAGTATGGACATTCGAATTACATGCGCTCAAAATCTGCATGTTCATCTTAAACAACTATGGCTGTAATCCTAGACAGAGTTATAACTTTCTAAACCCTTTGACTTCAATAGATTTAGAAAGGGTGTAATTCTGCTTACAATTGCACAGATTTATCTGTTCTAGTCAACATCTGAAGCGCAAACTACCGTTATCTAAGTAGCTGGAGCAAGCACAAAGCATCCATGGGAAACACACCATTATCTGTAGTTTGATCTATTCAATTCACCCTTTGGAAGATTAAGATACCATTAACAAATCATTCCTTCATTGCACCTTCTTCAGAATAAAGAAAATTAATCCAGTTGCTGGAAAGCCAGCTTCCACTCCTCTGCTTTTAATTCCAGAGTAAAAGTTCTTCATAACCAGTATTTAATTGTGCTCAAGTAATCTGAAATCTGTACTAATAAAAGGATGTGCCTATCTATCTGTCCGTAGTACACATCACTTGTCAGGAAATAAAGCTAGGAGCCCCAAAATTGGCTACCAGCTTTAGGAAGATGACAGGACTTGTAAACATGGAGGGAATTGGGACATCACAGCCCAAATTGTCTTCAGAACAGCTCTCCCTCCCCAATGCTTTTTCAAATGGGCGTTAAGGTTCATTCTTTGTGGCAGGAATAACTCATCAGGAAATGAAGCTAGGAGCCCCAAAATTGGCCACCAGCTTCAGGATGATAATGGGATTTACAGTGCCAAGAACACTGCATAATGCTTTAGGTCCCCACTGATGGAAAAATAGGGTATAAATGAAGTAATTGTTAACTACTTCATGCAAGACTCTGAAGTGGCATAGAAAATACCCTAAATAAATAAATAATTTCAAGGAGCAAGGGGGTGGGTGTTTCTGGAGATAACCTGGGCCAGGGCCAGGATGTAGGAAGCCAGGAAACTAGAGACAGCAAAGTGAGGAGTACACCCCCTCCTTTAAATAAGAAACCTTCAATCTCCAAAGTAACAGGTCTTGAACACTCAAAGCTGCCTTATACTGAATCTGTCAATTGGTCCATCAAAGTCAGTATTGTCTACTCAGACTGGCAGCGGCTCTCCGAGTCTCAGGCTGAGGTCTTTCATATCACCTCTACCCGATCCTTTTAACTGGAGATGCCAGGGATTGAACCTGGAACCTTCTGCATGCCAAGCAGATGTCCTGCCAGTGAGCCACAGCCCCTCCAAGGTCTTCTTAAGCATGATACACACTGGAATAATACTTTAAAGGAAGCAACTGTACTGAAGTACTTAGAAGCAAAGGAGAAGAATATGGCCAACATGAGTTTTGTGTTTAGCCCACTTTGTGTGCAGGTACAAAGCCCTTATAAAACAACAATGCTAGTGCAGCAAGCTATGGAGGAGCAAGTAGGTGGGCTCTAGTCTTCTATAATTTAGCACAGCTGTGGGATGATGCACCCCCTTCAGATAACCTTCCATTTTTTGAAAGTGAATTCACATTTACGGCTGAGGCAGAGGATGTCCTATTACATTGACCTCCCCTCCTCCTGCCTAGCACCACCTATGTTGTGCTGCTGCCATGGTTTGTCCATTTGCCCAGGATTAGTTTCAGAGTGCATTCATACTAAAATCTTGCAAGAATTTATAAATTGTGCTGATTTCCGTCTGGTTCAGCTTATCTATATATCTAATTCCCAAGTGGCCCCCTGCATGCGGATATCTAAATTCGCACATCGGGGGCACCTGGGGGGCAGGGAGATTTTCCTGCACACGTGAGGCAGTCCCCATGTGTGCAGAAAAATCTAAAAAGTGTTTAAAAGTCTAGGGGGGATATCTAAATCCCAAAAAAAGTAAGAGTGTTCCCTGCACATGCGCACGGAACGCTCTGGGAGCTCTACGGCTGGCTAGCGAATATGGGGGGGAGAGGAGATCAGCAGTGGCGGAGGAGGAGGATTGCTGGAGCCGGTGGGGGGGGGAGTGATTGGCGGGCACGGCGGCTGGAAGCCGCTCGGGCCTCGCCTCCAGAGCCGGGGAGGGAGAAGAGGGACTTCGTCGGAGCTGGTGGGGGAGGAGGAGATCGGCAGCGGTGGAGGAGGGGAGCGGGGGAAGGGAGGAGATTGGCAGTGGCGGAGGAGGGGAGCGGGGGGAGGGAGGAGATCGGCAGCAGCGGAGGAGGGGGACATTGTGGGAGCCAGGGGGAGGGAGGAGATCGTGCAGAGGAGATTGCTGGAGCCGGGGGGGGCGGTGAGGAGAGAAGATTGGTGGGCCCGATGGCTGGAAGCCGTTTGGGCAACGCTGCTGGAGCAGGGGGAGGACATCGCGGAGCCTCCCCCCCCCGCGAATATCACGGGTCCCTCTTCTTGTATTTTATATTTCTAATCATGTTTTAACTGCTAAATTATTGTTAATTGTATTGTACATTTTTGATGCAACCTGCCCTGAGCCCTGCTATGCAGGGGAAGGGTGGGACAGAAATTCAATAATTAATAAATAAATAAATTCAAGGACAAAGATGCATACCTCAGTGATGCACCTGCCCTTGACTCTTCTCAGTTTGGTGTTAGGGATGCAGACTATTTTAGCAGAGGATTCTGTTTCCAACTAGATAAAGGCATTCCACCACAGGTGATCCTGCTGGACCTTTCTGCTACCTTTGATAGAGTGGCTCCTGCTACCGCGAAACAGATGGAGAGGCTTATGTGGATGAAACAAATGGCTCTTAGCTAGTTTAAATAATATCTGTGAAATCAGGAATTGAAGCCAGGATCTGAAGTTGCTTTGTTAACATCAGTTTAGACAGTTTTAATGATATTTTAGCATTATGAACAAACATGGGTACCTAACTTAATCCTGCTGTATTTCCCACTGATGTTCTATGCCTGCCCCAACTGCAGAGACACCTGGCAGGAACATGATAAAAAACAAAACAAATATTGCCTTTTGCAGTCTTGTCAACAGTCTACCTGTCAACAGACTCATCTTTCTAACCCGCTTTCCATCCCATTCAAGTTCTTTCCATGCATAACGGGGGCAGGGGGATGCAACATCAATGGGCTTTCTTAGTAGCCTGTATGACAGCAACAAAACGGTTCACAGAAGCACCCCATTTACAGTTATTCCCAGAGAAGAAGAAAAAAATGCACGCACACACACCCGGCAGAGAATCTGAGTTGGTGAGGCAAGATGGGCAGAGAGCAAACTGGGAGGGGGGGAAAACAGCAAAGGCATCCAAACTGGGATCTGCCTAGGTGACCCATGATTCAATGATCGCCTGTAAACTGTATCCTGATTTCACAAACAAACCAGAGGGTCATCTTTCTTACCACTGAACCAAACCACTGATTGCAAAGGAGAATGTGACCACCCCAAACTCTTTCCTTACCAGGATACTTAGTGGTAAGAATCAGATCCAAATAGATCACTTAAGAGAAGAGGTTTTTGGGATACCTGTAAATCTTGAAACAACTGATACTTACTTACTTCAAGTGGAATATTCTCTGCAAGAAGGATGCAAATTGCATTGTTGAGGAATCCCTCTTCCTACTTTCGCTTTTGGAAAAAGAGTTTAAAGGTATCAAGGAATGGATGATTAATCTACGATTACTGAAGGTTAATTTCCAATTCATCGGAGCCAAGTTACTTTTCAAGCAATATTACATGAAAGGCTGACAAGCAGCATTCTCAAAAGAAAAACAACAACAACCAATCATTACAAGTACTTAAAAACCTGTATGCTAGAGTCAAGGGCAGTTAAAAGCCTAAGCAGCTGTAACAAAGCAACAGGATTTGCATAAACTGAAGCTGCAGTCCATAGTGTGCAATCAATGCGGATTTCATTCAAAGAACAGGAAAATCCCAAAATGGCCCCAAGTGTGAAAATGTGGGGGAATTATATTTTAAACACATTTAAGGATGGGGCCCCACAGACCCTCACATGTGACCATATAAGAAAGTTCTACTTTTCATATGCCTTTATTCAACTGTTGGGACACCAATTCCTGGCTGATCCTGCTTGGACCAAGCACTGTGGCAAGAGTTGGGTCTTTTATGGCATTTTACAACACACACTGGTAGGATTTGGAACATTTCTTCAAGCACACGGAAATGCTTCCAAATTCACCAGGAATCTACTGTTTTCTTCCAATCGCAGCTCCTTACAGGGGGTAGCCATGTTAGTCTGCAGCAGAGCAGTTAGATTTGAGTCAAGTAGCACCTTAGAAACCAGCAAGATTTGGGGGGGTTATAAGCTTTCAAGAGTCAAAGCTCTTGGTATCTGACAAAGGGAGTTTTGACTCTTGAACACTTACAGTCCAAAAATCTTGTTGGTTTCGAAGATACAACTGGACTTGAATATAACATCCCCTTACAAGGTATATAAATTGGGTCCCAAGATTCTGAGTTTCATAACAGCCCAGATAGATGCCATAAAGAAAGGAGGTACCATCAGAAGTCCCATGACATGCAAAGAAATTCCCAATATGGTCCTTGGGATCCTAGTCTAAATGGATTATTGCTGACAAAGTGAGATACGCTGACATTATTTATTTTAAATATTTCTAATCTCCTTTCCCAGTGCTCAACACTCCTTACAATGAATAAAGAAACACAAGTAAAACCCTGTAATTCTGAAAATGCGGGCAGGGGGGGCATAACACATTAGAACCAAGTACTCAATGGCATTATAACAGCCAGATTTCCACTGCTCTTTCTAACCAACTAGTCAAATGGTTCCACAGACAGGTGGAGCTTACATGTACCTACATTTCAAAAAAGAGGAACACAGATTTACTTCATCATCCAGTATATCAGAGCAAGCAGACAACATGGGTTGTATTCTCATTGCAAATATTGTAACTGATGAAACTACAGAAGGATTCAAAGATATGTGCGCTCAAATGAGAAGAGTCACTCCCCAGAACATTAAGAAGACTAAAAAAAAAGTTTCCTGAACACAGGAAAAGTCTAGCCTCTCCACAGAACACAGTGTCAAAACCAAATTGCCATAAGAACTCAAGTAGAGCCTGCTGAATCAGAGCAGTATTCCATCTAGTACAACAAATTGTTTCACACAGTGCTCAACCAAGGCCAAGGAACTCTCCTGTTGTCGCCTCCCAGTGCTGGTACTCGGAGGTTTGCTCTCTCTGTATAAGGAGGCTTCTTCAGTCAGTATAGCTAGTAGCTACTGATGAACCTCTCCTCCTTGAATCTATGTCTAACTCCATTTTAAAGCTACTTATGCTTGTGGCCAATCACGACTTCTACATAAAGGTGTATGTCCTTTACTTATTATCAGACAACACTCCCATGTGTACACTGCATTTGCTTTTTTCAAACATTACAATTGCAGGTATAGGGAGTACATGCTACCTGATCTTCTTGCTTTCTGTGGTTACCATGCAGCCTGAAAGGAGCCACAACACAGATTTTATATGCACACACAGCATCTGTAAATGCTATACAAAACACTGATTTTTCAACACGTGGTGGTCTGTGTACCACAGCTGAAAATCCACACACTGCCCCTTTCAGACAACATGGTTACCATGTGGATCAGAAGGACTGACCTACAGTTGCTGGCCTCCTTGTACAAATAAACGGCAATTTCTGAAAATGGTTAATATGGGAGCTACGCTATAGTGACTTAAGGATCCCAGGCAATTGTTCTCCAGTCTTAGGTTGGCTCTCTCTTATCTTGAAGAATGAATATTTGAAGAAACCTCAGTCGGCAGAGCTACAAAGTTCATTAAAGAACTAAGATTTCCAACATACTTGCCCAAGGATGATTGAATGGTAAATACTCATTCCAAAACAGATTGATCCTTACAGTTATGCAGTGTAAAAATTTTGGTATAGCTTACAAATATTAAAAGTCAGGAACCTACTGAAATTAAAGCTGAAATTAACTATACAGGTGCTACTTTTAAAAAACACAACTGGTATAAGTCTACAATCACAAAAACACTAATATGTGTCCAGATGGAAAGGTGCAGCTATTGCAATATTAATCCAACATTTCTCAATCATCTCCAGCTATATGTACACCTCAATTTCCTCTTGTAAATATATATACTTCCAAGAAACACACTAAATAATTTGAACATCATTCCTTGGACCATGTTTCTTATATGATTTGTTTTCCCTCTTCCAGTACCTTGTATACATTCAACTAAACTAAGCTGTTTACCATAATTTCTTGCCATTGCTGAGAGCCAGTTTGGTGTAGTGGTTAAGTGCACGGACTCTAATCTGGGAGAACCGGGTTTGATTCCCCACTCCTCCACTTGCAGCTGCTGGATGACCTTGGCCAAGCCATAGTTCTGTCAGAGCTGTCCTTGAAAAATCAGTTCTCTCAGAGCTCTCTCAGCCCCACCTACCTGACAGGGTGTCTGTTGTGGGGAGGGGAAGGGAAGGTAAAGGAGTTTGTAAGCTGCTCTGAGACTCTGAGTGTAGGGCGGGATATAAATCCAATCTCTTCTTCTACACAATTTTTAAATAAAATGTAATGGGTACATTCACAAATCAAGGCTTAGTCATATTTATTGTTCCATTCACTGTTCTAATTCTCATTTTTCCAGAATCAGATACAGAGGGAAGAAATCACTCTGAAGTATATCACACATAACCAGCCTTTCCACAGGCTAGTTTTATGACTATTCCATAGTGTTCTATAACACTATATTTGCCATTTTTTAACTCTCACATTTAGACCGAAAATCAGGATCACTGTATAAACAGAAATTTTCAAATGTCATGAATTATTTCACACTGGATATATTTATCCTAATTCATCACATAAGCATTCCTTTTCCAATAGGAAATGACAGAATCATGAATACTTTCTTATATCATTTCCCATTACAACCTCATTCAAAGTTGTCAAGTTCTGATAAATATTTTATCTCTTCAGTTGTATATTCAAAAATTTTCTTATTTGAAAATATTGGTAAAAAGGGACACAACATTTTTTGTCAATATAATATGTTGTTAGTTTTTTTAACATCATGAACATATAAGCCTACCTACCATACAACAACAAGCCATCAAATCACAACTCACTCATGTCAAACCCTCATGCAGTTTTCAAGGCAAGAGACGAGCAGAGGTGATTTACCATTGCCCTACTCTGCATGGCAACCCAGGTCTTCCTTGGTGGTCTCCCAGGTCTTCCTTGATGGTCTCCTATCTAAGTACCAGCCATAGTCAACCCTGCTTACCTGCCAAACTCAAGCTAGTTTGGACTATTCAGGCTGCTATCTATCTCATATTTCATACATAAATCAAAACTGTCCTGATGTTGAAATCTCTATGGAATCATGGGAATTTTTGTGGAAAAGATCTTTTAAAATGTCTACTTGTATCAATGTAAAAGAGAACTGTTATAAGATGATGTATAGATGGTACATGACACCAAAAAAGATTGCTAATATTAGTATGGATAAGAACTTGAGTAACAAATGTTGGAAATGTAGAAAAATAGAGGGTTCTTTTTACCATATGTGGTGGTCATGTGATAAAGCGAAAATATACTGGTCTAATATTCATTGTGTGATGCAGAAGATATTAAAAACCCCAATTGAGAGAAAGCCAGAACTTTTCCTCCTCGGTTTGACAATGGAAAAAATTCCACAAGAAAAAAGGACACTGTTATGGTACATGATTACGTCGGCGAGAATGGCCTTTGCTCAGCAATGGAAAATGGAGAAAATACCAGATATACATGACTGGTTGAGAAAACTGCTATTTTTAGCGGAAATGGACAAAATGACAAAGAAGCTTAATGGACAAATGGCAGAACAGTATACAAAAGAATGGGAAGGGTTGAAACTGTATCTAGAAACTGAATATAGAATGAAGGGGAAAATATATAACCTGGATACGTTTGGATATTGAACGTGAAGTGAAACGAATTTGGAATTGTACTATACTGTTATCTGAAAATATGATGTAATAGTAGAGGTTTTTTATAATAAGTTACCTGGTTTGATAATGCATATAAGTTTAAACTTGATTATCGTTTTATATCTTTGTTTGTTATTAGCAGTGTTGGAAGCCTATTAGGGGGGTGGGAGGGTTGGGGATCTTTTCTTGGAATTTGTATTGGTACCGTTATTGAAAATGTTGACTGTTTATTTCCAATAAAAAATTTTGTTCAAAAAAAAAAAAAACTGTCCTGATGTTTATATAACAGTCTCTAAGAGCCATCACTTTTGGAATTAGTTATCGCAGTTCATTTTCTCTTGCATTTATTTAACATTTCCAAAACCATATTGACTGGAAAGTTACTCTTTCTGTGGAGACTTCTTTTTGTTTTGTTATAACCAGGCCTCATTTCAGGCCAGAGCAATGCTCCGGCAGTAAATGGGCCCGCCCCACCCTCCTCCCAGGTCACACACGGCCCAGGGCTATTTTTGTGAGGCCCCCTCCCACCACCCTGGAGAAATGTAAACGGCTGCTTCAGGAGAAAGGTTTTGGGGAGGGGGGGCAGCAGCAGCAAGGTTCCCCCGGGGCTGTGCTATGCTGGGGTGCACGGCTGCCTCTCCAGAGCGCCTGGCGAGGCTGCCTACAGAGTCCGGGAACAGTGCAGGCTTGGGGCCAATCCCTTCTCCCAGGCCTGCTCCCCCCTTCTCCTCCTCCTGCTTCTCCACATTCCCTGCTACGAGGGGCCTCTACCAACACACAGGGGCAGCTTGGCAGGGAAGGCAGGCGCACGGGCAGTGTAGCTGGAGGGATAAGCCAGGATCGACAGGGACCCCCACACACAACAGCCCACATTGCTCAAGGGTCACTCAGCTGCGAAGAGCACTGGAGGAGGGAGCCAAACGCCTCCCCATTCCCTCTCCCCATGGTGCCCACTGCTGCACCATGGGGATCCCTGGGCACACCCAAGGGTGCTGGCACCACTGGAGAGTGGGTGGGCGGCTGTGCATGCGCACTCTTGGAAAAGACCAGCGGGCACCTTGGAGAGGCTGAGGGGCAATGCTCCCTCTAAGCTGTGCAGTCTTGCCTCCCTACTCGGCTGCTGCTGCTCCTCTACAAGTGCTGTTGTGGCGCCCCCAGGGGGGGGGTGTAGAGTTTGTGTGCTTTACCAGAGCAAGAAGTGATGAGCTGTAGGAGAGGGAGATGCGGTTGGTTGAACGGGGACAGAGGTTGCCCAAGTGAAAAGGGGAGAGAGGGTTCACCTTCCCTAGTAAGTCCCCTAACTCACCCGAGAGCAGCTTAAAAAGGCTGAAGGAAGCTGCTCTCGGGTGAGTTAGGGGACTTACATTCAGGCATAAGGAGCCGTTACTCTGCCTTTAGGGTTTGAAGCTTCTGCGCATGCTGGGTTCTTAATTTTGCCCCCCGACTTACCGCCAAGGCCCATCTCCTAACTTATCGGTGGCCAACAGCCCACGCAGAGTGAGCGCCAAGCCAGTCTCCTCCCCTCCACCACTGCTTTCTGTCCCCCACCCACGCTGGAAGGGCGGGAAGGAGACTGCCTTCTCTCCCCTGAGGTGCTCGGCAAGCTGGGGGTGTGGCATGCAGAAAGAGCCTGGGAAGCCACCACCAAGTACTTGCAGGTTCCCTTCCCTCAACGCCACTGCTGCCTCTTAGTCCCTGTCACAGGCCATGCTGCCACCGCCACCTCAGCCACCTGCCTCCTATGCAGCCTGTCAGATGGAGGGTAGCAGGGCCAGCAGCCTCGCTGTCAGCCTGGGGAATGAAGCAGACTTCTTGCTGGGTCCTGGCTTGGCCTGAGCTGCTGCCACCTACTGGGAAGAGAAATGGGGACATCTCCAGTGAAAACTAAACTATTGAGATTGGGATAGTTTGGTTTGGCCTGGAGATCTCCTAAGTCGTTAAAGGAAGCATCGAGAGCAGCGGCTGCCAGCCCAACAGTTTGGCCCAGCAGCAGGGCTGCAGCAACTCAGCGCTAGCCCCATTAAATTCTTCGTTAGCTTGCTGAGGTGGGGCCAGGCCTCGCACGTGGCTGGCAGCTGGGAGGGGAGGGGCAGCCGACATGATCAGGACCGTGCTCCTTTATATGCTGCTGCCCGTGGTGCAGCTTCTACAAGCTTTTTGAGGTAACTCTCCCCTCTCTCTGTGTCCTCTGCCATCTCTCAGAATTTTCCTTCAACCCCCCCCCCCTCCCATTTTTTTCTTCCTTTAGCAGCTTTGCTTTTCTTGATCTCTTTTTTTTGGGTGCCCCAAACTCAAATTTTCCTGGCTACAGGCCTGGATGACTCTCTGTTTCTTAGGCAAACACCAAAGAGATCTGAGAACATGATATTTAGTGTCAGTATTTGGATTTTAGTTCAGGGCTGACCCAAGACATGTTAAGAAATTCAGACCAAAAAAATGGCATGAAGTGTGAGCTATTGGGAAGCTGTCTGGTATCATGACTCTTTGGAAGTTGATGTCTTGCATGTCTCCCATTTGCTCTGTTTGGGTTTTTAGTAAGAGAATTTCCCATTGTGTTAGGCCCCCTGAAACCAATCTGTTGGTTTCCCATCTTTAATGACACCCAACTAAGGCAGATCATGTCTCACCTGATCTTGCCTCCATGCTATAGCCTGCCTTGAAGTGTTTATGGTAGATGGCAAACATGGGCAGGATTGTATACACGGCTGCTGATGTGATGTCTGTTCGGGATTATACCTTGCCTAGTCTTAATGTGTGCTAAGGTGCAGTAGAATGCATGCTCCTCAAGACTGCTATAAACATTACCCTTTTAATTAATATCTCTCCCAGGCATGTTGTTACCAAAATAATCTTTTGATTGTTTTCCTGATTTACTGCAGAAAAAGCAAAAGCATACTAACTTGATCTGTATTTTCATGGCTGTAAGGTAGCTTCCCTGAAAGAACAAAGGAAACCTCAAGTGTCTTTAGTCAAAAAGTGTAAAGCTGGCTTGCCAGCTCTGAGTTAGCAAATACCTGGAAATTTTTGGGGTGGAGCCTTAGCGGTGGGTGTTGCCTTCTGACACACTTCGTGAAGTCAGGGGATGTGGCATATGCAAATAAGTTATGCTAATGAGCTCCTGCACCTCTTTTTCTACGAAATGATCCCTGCTTATAACCAATTAACATATCCTAGAACCAGGACTTTTTTTTTTGTAGACAAAGCCCAGCAAGAACTTACTAGCATATAGGCTACACCCAACAGCAGAAACTCGTTAGCATATTAGGCCACACCCCGGACAGCACAGCTCATGAGTATATTAGGCCACACACCCCATGTTACCAGAAATGTGGTCATCCAGCCACACCCACTTTTTGCTTCTTATTATTTTGTTTGTTGTCAAAACCAGGGCTTTTTTGTAGCAGGAACTCCTTTGCAGGTTAGGCCACACACACCTAATGTAGCCAACCCTAATGAGTTTCTGCTGTTGGGTGTGGCCTATTATGCTAATGAGTTCCTGCTCGGCATGGCCAACTTGGGAGCCAGCCGGAACTCCATTCCTGTGCATCCCTGACCAAAAATAGCCCTGCCTAGAACTACCTGCCTCTTCTTTATCGATACAAAGCAAATCTTAAGTTGGGCATATTAGTGAATTATGTTTGTTCACAACCATTCAGCTAAATCTGACTGTCTCACAGCAATATCATAAAGATTTATATTTCACATCCCATAATCACCATTACCAATGTAGACAAATTACAGGAAGTCATGTGTGTTTATTAGAAAGGGGATACAAGTCTTTATGAGGCACAATTGCCACTGACTAGTAAACAAGTTTCCAAAGGTAAATTGGAAAGAAAAAAAAAGTGTTGGTTTCTCTAACTCCTTTGAGTAAGTGTAAATTTTTTGGCAATGTACTGTTGTGATTTAATAAACAGAGGAGCTGCCTCACATTAGCAGGTGGAAAAAGAGTTGAAACAGGGGCAAGTAATTACCAGTCCCATGAAAACTGGATATCAGTCTTGGGTTTGGCACTGAGAAATGTATTTCTTTCTGCAGCCCTATCAGAGGAATCAGAGTATCATTTATTCGTTTTTTATCCTGCCTGTCCTCCAAAGATCTCATGAGAGGCACTGAAATTGTCACAGAACTTCATTGTTGCTACAGCAGACTAACACGCACATTCCAGTAGAAAAGACTTCATAATAGATGGCATGAATTTCTGAAAACAAAGAACAGTTCTAACTATGTACATTCATCATTAATATTAATTTTAAAATGTAAAAGCACAGCTCACAAAATACAAGTTGCACTTCTGGCACAGATTCATAGGACCTCCACAGACCTAATCCTGTCCTTAGATATATTTGAATTTTGGTTCCACCACATTCTATGCTTGCCATAATTGATTCGGCTCAAGAACTGGCAGTCAGAAGACACTGGCCACGGCTGACTGGCTGCTTCGTAAAGTCCTGCCCATGCCAGCCCCCGTCAGTGTTTTCAGCTCAGTCTGCTCCAGTCCTCCGACAGGAGAGGACCGTATGGAGTGTGAGCGCAGGGACAGGCCCTCAAGGCTGAGGCAAGTGAGAGAAGCCCTTTTCCGCCTTCTATGAGGGGACTAGGACCAGAGAAGACCTTTTCCGTCGCCCACAACCCATCCCCTGGGCCTTCTATGTGGCACTAGGCCCAGAGAGGGACTAGGCCCCGAGAAGGCCTTTTCCGCCCCCCACACGCCATCCCCTGGGCCTTCTATGGGGCACTAGGCCCCGAGAAGGCCCTTTCCGCCCCCCACACGCCATCCCCTGGGCCTTCTATGGGGCACTAGGCCCAGAGAAGGCCTTTTCTGTCCCCCACATGCCATTCCTTGGGCCTCCTATGGGGCACTAGGCCCAGAGAAGCCCTTTGTTCTTTTACCCTAGCAACTACAGATTAGATTTAATTACTACACTGAAAGTACTCACTAACATGCTAACACTATATGGCATTGTGTAGTAATTCGTAGAAACAAAGAAGATTTAGAGTTCGAACAAGCATCCTTCATCTCTGCATGTTGCTAGCTTTCTAAACCAGAGGTGTCGAACTCATTTGTTACAAGGGCCAAATCTGACATAAATGTCACTTTGTCAGGCAGAGCCATGCATGCCATAAAATGTAACACGAGATACCAGAGATATAGACATTATAAAGGTGATTTCATGTATTCAACTACACACAAACAACCACAGTCACAAACACACTACCAACAGCCACACCCTTACAACCCTTACAAGTTAAACTCGTTTTCCTACCACACTCATACCATTTACATCCCAAAGTACAGCAGTCCGTAGTGCCAATGAGATAAGCTTCAGCTCATTAAAGCTACAAACAGTCCTTTGTCTCCTTCTGCTTCCCACTTCTTTTCTTCTTCCCGTTTTCCTTTTTCTCCTTTTCTTCTTTTTATTTAGCTTTATACAGACAGTTCTCTATTAACACTGCCCTGTCAAGCTGGTGGAGCCAGGCTCTATCAATCGACAATCAGTGAAATGAGGGTACGGTGGCCTGCTAGTTCAGTTCAGTATGGTGGCTTGCTAGTTCAGTTCCCTTTCTTCAACTGCAAAGTTAGACTCCCGCAGCGCTTTCAACCTTTCCAAAGTACAGAACCTCGAAGCGTTCTTCCCGATTAACAGTTCCACAGGAATTTTTTAACCTCCTCTGTAACGCGAAGACCTCCCTTAATTGGTACCGAACACTTTCTCTAGCCGCTCCCACATCATTCCCTTTCTCCATTCGGCACTCGACTGCAAGGTCTGGAGGCGTCTCCTCTTCCTAGGTTCCCTCTGAATTAAAGCGCCATCCACTAGGGAACTTTCACCAAACAAATGCTCTTAAACTGTAAATTATTTTGAATTACTCAGATTGAATATACGGGATAGGCGTCTGCTGAGGCTCTTCCTCAGCCCCCTGGTCTTGGCTACGGGCTCCAAGCAACACTTGCACCCTCTTGTCTTGGCCAGCTGCTGCAACAAAGGTCCTGGGAATGGAACGGGCTGCCGCCTGTCTTCTTCTCCAAGACAAAATGCCTTGCATGAGCCACCCTCCAGGAGCACTCAGAAACAGTAAGCTGAATTCTCTCTAATATTGGTCGAGAATACAGCTTAGGTATGGGGCTGAGCTTGGTATCGTCTACTGTCGCTAGGACCAGAACCGGAACTCTAATCAGCCACTGTTGAAGAGGATTAAAATGCCTTGATTATTTTATTTTTTCCTGTTCAGTTAATGGTTTTCTATGCTGATCTTTCAGAAAGCCTAACCGTGCTTTACATTTCCCTCTGATTTCTTGGACCTTGTGCCGATCTCTTGTTCTTACTTGTTTGCTGTTATCTTCTATTTCTTTACACTGGTCATTCTAATTGTCTCTACATGCAAGTTACTGGAATGCTGCATTTAGACTCCTGATTCTATTTCTGTCAGCTTTTACTTTTTGTCTTATCTTTTTAAAGAGTTTCTTCAGTCCTCCATCAAGGCTTTTCATTTTTTCATTATTTTTTTTGGCTACAGGCATAGTCGTCGTGTATTCTTCCTTGGTAATATTTCTTGGGGGGGGGTTCTTTATTTTTTTAATAGCTTCTTATTCTTATTTTAAATAAAAAACTATGTCTGGCCTCTGGAAGAAAAGGAGGTCGGCTTTTTCTTTGTTGATGCAGAAAAAGCTTTTGACAATTTGAACTGGGAATTTATTTTTAAAGTTATTGAAAAAATGGATATTGGAGAACCTTTTTTAAATACAATTAAAGCAATATACTCAGAACAAAAAGCAACAATAGTGATCAACAATGAAACAACGGAACATTTCAAAGTGCAAAAAGGAACAAGACAAGGCTGCCCACTTTCTCCGTTATTGTTTATATGAATTCTAGAGGTTTTGCTTCGGAACATTAAAGAAGATAAGGAAATTAAAGGTTTGACAATTAAGGGATTTACAAGTACAGAGCCTTTGCTGATGACATTATGTTTTTAGTAGAGGAACCATTGAAAACTCTACCGCTCTTATTACATAAAATAAAAGAATTTGGAGACTTGGCAGGCTTCTATGTGAACAGACAGAAATCTAAGGTGATGTGTAAAAATATGATAAGGTCTAAACAAATGGAGCTGCAGAAGTCTATGAGCTGCGAAGTAGTGAAAAAAACTAAATATCTAGGTATAGATTTGACAATGAAGAATATTGACCTTTTTAAAAACAATTATGAAAAATTATGGTCACAAGTTCTAAATGACATTAAAAAATGGAATACACTAAATCTATCTTTGTTGGGCAGAATTTCGGTGGTCAAAATGAATATTTTGCCACGTTTAATGTTTCTATTCCAGACGATTTCCATTGTAAAAGATTCGAAAATATTTAATTCTTGGCAAAAGGAAATTTCAAAATTTGTGTGGGCAGGGAAAAAACTGAGACTCAAAATGAAAATATTGTGTGATGCAAAGGAAAGAGGAGGTTTTCAACAACCAAACTTGAGATTATATCATGATGCAGTCTGTCTGACATGGCTAGAACATTGAATCACTCTTGAAAATAGAAAATTGTTGGCATTAGAAGGACATGATTGCAAGTCTGGCTGGCATGCATATCTTTACTATGGTAAGTCGAAAATGGATAACTTGCTTAAGCATCATTATATCAGAAGAACACTTTTTGACTCATGGATTAAGTACAAAAAAAAATTTCGTGAAGAAAAACCAATGTGGATTGTACCAGCAGAAGTAATAAAACCCTTTTCAGAATATAAGGGACAGGACTGGTTGAAATAAAGTGAACTGTTGAGACCTGAAGGGAAATCGTATATGTTAAAAGAAGAAAGCCAATTAGATTTTAAATATGATTGGTTGCATTGTAGACAGATCTATGATTTGTATAAAACTGATAAAAAAAATGGTTGGGTTCAGGGGAAACTATAATGAAATTGAAAATGTATGGCTGGAGGGAGGGAAGAAAATGATATCGAAAATGTATAAAATTCTGTTCAAATGGTATACAGAAGATGAAGTAGTTAAAGAGCAAATGATTAAATGGGCAATTAATATGAATAAGGAAATATCTATGTCATCTTGGGAATTCTTATGGAAAAATGCTATGAAAATATCTACATGTACCAACCTTAAAGAAAATTGTTTTAAAATGATGTATAGATAGTATATGACACCAACAAAGATAGCTAATATAGGTAAAAATCTATCTAACAAATGTTGGAAATGTAAACATGCCAAAGGTTCCTTTTATCATATGTGGTGGACTTGTGATAAAGCAAAAATATTCTGGACTGCAGTACATACAGAGATAGAAAAAAAATTGAAATGTACCTTCAAGAAAGAACCTGAAGTGTTCCTTCTAGGTCTTAAACTAGAAGAAATAAGTGTGAGTAAAAGAACACTGATGTGGTATATGGTAACAACCACCAGAATGATTTATGCTCAAAGTTGGAAAAATGAAAAAATTCCTGAACTCTGGGACTGGTTAAGAAAACTGCTATTTATGGCAGAAATGGACAAATGGACAAGAAAACTTAACAATTTAGAAGCAGAAACTTTTTTGGTAGATTGGAATGACTTTAAAGAACATTTAGAGAAACATTGGGAAATGAAGGATAGCATATTCAGTTTAGAAAGTTACTAGATATGTAACAAATGTGTAACAGGTATATAATCAATAAGTATTAGTAGTAGTTGGAAATAAGTAAATTGCGTTACCTGTAGAATTTATATGATAACAGTGAATTAATAGGCATTATGTATTGGTCAAATGGTGGAAACAATGCTGGGAGCCAATTGGGGGGTGGGGAATCCGAAGAAAAGGATATGATTTATATTATCTTAGCTAAAATTGTAAAGTATTATATATCCTAATAAAAATTGTTTTATTTAAAAAAAAAACTATTTCTGGTTTCAACCCACAATTATTTTGGTTCCCATCCACCTGAAATTACTTTATCCAAATCTGTCTTTAAAGTCTTCAGGAATTAAGATTTTTTTAAAGAAAACCCCTCCTAAATATTTTAGTTCAGTTCAGTCTTTATTACACCCACAGGCCATCCAGAAGCACAGTAAAGATAAAAACACTAATCTCTCTATATAATAATTATGTTTTGGGGTGGCACTTTGCAGTTCTCCCATTGGCTGTGCAATGTGCTCCCTCAGACACTGGCCCGTCAGCCGCCATTCAAGAGTACTCATGTGTAGAGATCCAGTTCTGGTTGTGATGGCGGCAGACAGAGGCGGGAATAGTCCTGCCTGAAACCGCCAAAATTCCTCGTCTCCTGGGGCAATGGATACACTTTCAGTATATTTAACCCCTACCAAGCTCTTCAGAGTGAGAGCTCACAGCAGGGAGCATATTTTGGTGAATGGAACAGCGGCGGCTTACTCCAGGAAACCGAAACTGCTCCGATGCGGGAGACGGGAGAAGATACTCAGCGTTCTAGTTCTCAGCGCTGAGGGATAGCCAAGACCAGCGAACAACTACAGACTCTTCCAGAGAAATTGAACGAGAAATCACTGTGAGCATACTGACACCTTTTGTTACTTCAGTCTTTGACGATGAACTATCCCTTTTGATTTAGCTTTGCAAGAGACGTGATTGTGACCAGGGGAGCCACCTTATTAAGAGGGGATGGTTGCAGTTGCGGTTGAGAAGAAACGGAGAAGGAAGGAGAACAGCTCACCCGAAGTTTTAGCCTTATTTGCTCCATTGGAACAATGTTTAAATTATTATTCTAGCCTGGACATGACAACTGGGAGCTGGCAGACTCTGGACTTCCCTGTCGGCATATTTGTTTGCACGACAGTGGTTAGCTTGTGGCTCTCTTGGAGAAATAAAAATATAGAAGAGCTACAGGTGGACTTTTTGGGTGGCTAAAATTGGTGTTTTAGTCAGAGTGGAGCCCAGGAAGCTAATACAAATCATATAAGAACTGTAAAAATCTGATTAAACTATAAAAAAAGAGGTAAACGAGGAAGAAAGAAGATAGAAGAAAGAAGAAAATAAGAAAGAAGATTCGGGGGAGAGGAAAATTGGAAAACTATTGCTTAATATTTACTTGCTATGTTAGATCACTAAGGTATCTGGATAGCGTTTAGGCTCAATAATACTATATAGTATAGGATAGTATATAGAACTTAAGTACAATAGCATAAGTAGATAGGTAGATCGGTAAGGAATTGGGTAAAGCAAAGATAGGTAATGATACACCTATTTAGAGTTTAAGCAGCATAGCTATAGAATCACAGAGTTTAGGGAAGTTAAAGAGATAAGAAATATATAGACTAATAGGTTTAGGATCAATAGGAAACCCAAAAATACAAACAAAATAAAATAACATAAAATTTAAAAAGTATTTGGGAAACAAAACAAAGCAAACAAAAAAAAGAAGTTTCTAAACTCTGTACTCCTTTATATTAAAGAAAATGGGTAAGATTAGTGGACTTAGAAGATCATTGATTCCACCATCCTTAATGAATTTAACACAGATGAATATGAAAGACCTACAAAATCTGATACACGAATCGGTAATAGCCGCAGTGAATGTGGCGGTAGAAGCAGCTATGATAAAAGCAATAGAACCAATACAAACAAAACTAGATACATTGGCAAACCAACTGACCACCCAAACAGAGGAAATTAAAAAACAAATATCTGAGAATAAACAAGAGATTACCACTTTAACAACTTTGACTAATAAGATGGAAACTAAAATTGAAGAAACAGATCAGTAATTACAAAATGTGAAAGAAAAGCAAGACTTAATGGAGGTTACAATAATAAAATTGGAGATGGAAAAACCTTCATCTACTTTAAGACTACAAAATACCCAGGAAAAGAAGGATAATATAGAGTTAGACCAGTGGTCTAAGGTGTGGGTAAAAAATATAAAATTAACTAGAGCCACAGCATACAAAGGGAATGTATTTGGAATGCCTTACAGACGGTATATATCTTTAAACAGATTAAATAAATGTGACAAGAAGGAGAAAGGTAACTGCTGGAAATGTAGACAGAGTCTTGGAATCCTGGTATGGTGGTTAGGTACCAAGTTTTAAAAGTATTAGAATGAACATTAAAGACATAATTGAGGAAACAATAGAAGAAAACATATTGCTGAGACTAGGCTTATTGTTTGTTAAATGCGAATGTCTATGTTATCACTCACATTGTCACGTCTGTGAGGATATTGTTTTGTTAGACTTTGGGAAGCTGAGAAAACTCCATCGAGGGAGGAGGTTACATTTAAGTTATTAGAAGTGGCAGAAATGGTCACGAGCCTATAAATGGATAGGAAAGGCTTCAAAGGACTAAATATTAATTGTAATGTAAGGTGTAACGATATAAATTTGCAGAAAATGGAAGAATCTGTTCTTATATATTGGTTGAAATTAATAAAAAAGATACTGCAAGAGTACTCGTGTGCCACTGGCCAGATGCTGGGTCTACTCCTCTTCCCCACCCATTCCCCCTTCAGCCACTGCGCCCTGTCAGAATTACTGGCAAACAGCTTTCTCTCTTGACGAAGACGCTTCTCCTGCTTGCCTCCTGTGTGGGACTAACTTTCCCCTCAGTGGCTGTTGGTAGGTGTAACAAAACGGCAGTTACCTGTGTTTGTAAGATGGCTGCCATGTGGTTGTTTGTTTAAAATGTGAAGTCTAGTGGCTAAAAGAATGAACTGTGATCTGGGAATTCCCTGGTTCAAATTCACCACAAGCTCTCTAAACTGCCTTCAGTGAGCCACTGTCTCAGCCCCACATGCAACATATCAGAATAACAATAACTGCATATTTTATAGGAATGGCATAGGGATCATAAAGCATGTGCAAAAGTGCTTTGAACACTGACAGCTCTATATAAATGCTAAGAATTATTTGGCCACCTGTGCGTAGGACCGCAACCTTAGGCTTGTCTATGATTTTCCAATTGTCTAAAAAATCTCCAATTTGTCACATTATGGCAACTTTTACGGGTTTTATAATTGTTTTAGGTTTCATAATTGTTGTTTTTATTATGTTTTTCATAACATTTTATTTGTATTTTGTATTTGTATTTTAAGCCTCCTTGAGTTCTGTAAGGGAGAAAGGTGGTTAGCAAATGTTTTAAATCAATAAAATAAACATCTTTTGATCCAGTTTAAGCATTTCGCTGCTCGGCTGCACCCCATCTCGCTTTAATGGGGGGGAACTGAGACTCGGCTGACGCGAAGGGTACAAGTTCGTCTTGGATCCTCCCGGGGATCCGGGAGGAGAGCCTCTTCCAAGGTGATGGCCAAGGAATTGAGGCTCACCTTCTTCCCCAAAAGGTCCCGTCGCCGCAGAGCCAACATGGCACTGAGAGATGACTGCCAGACGAGCAGACACGATCAAAAGTTTTGAAATGCTTCTAAAAGACTTCCAAGGCTTCAAAGCATGAGTTAAGCAAAGCTCAGGTGATTAAAAGCATCCACAAGAGCCTTGGTAGCAATTAGAAGCGCCTAAGTGCAAAGCAGTGGGGGAGGGAGGAAACCCAAGAATCCCCCCCCACTCAAAGGCAGTTTTAAAACGGGACTTAAAAACTTTCTGAATTAAGCTAAATGCATCAGAATATCAGCGAAATTGAAAACTGCATAATAACATGAAGCGGAAAAAAATTAGTCAACATTTACTTTGTTTTGGGAAACTTACTTCTTGTTGATATTAAGGCTGGGAGAGGGCAGAAGGTGGGTCTGGAGAAAAAATGCAAACCGGAAATAGCCAACCAGTGACTCCCTCCCACAACCAGGAAGTAACAGCAGATATGCCTACACTGCTGGCGAATGCATTGCGCCCTCTAATGGAACAGATGACTAATCTTAGCATTAAAATTGATGATTTGCAGAAGCAAATGTCCCAAATAAACAAGAGGACTTCAGTGTCTGAAAAGATGTTAGAAAAGATGAAAAAACAGACTGAGAGTATTAATAAAAGAGCAGATGAAGCAGAGAAAGAGAGATCCTCCAATAAAACTCTGTTAACACAGCTCCAGCTGGAAAGATCCATGTACATTTTACACTTCCAAGGGATCCCAGAAGACAAGAACAAAGATTTAAAGGCTTCCCTAGCAGAGACTTTGGCTCCAATAATGGATTATAAACAGGAAGATTTATTGAAGGAGATGGACTGGGCTTACAGAACTTATCCAGACTTTATAAAAAGAAATAAACTCCAGGGAGAAATATGTCTGAAATTTATGAGATGGTCTACCAGAGATCTGGTGCTGAAATCTACACAGGGGAAACCCTTGAAAATCAAAAATGAGGAGATAAAAATCTTGAAGGATATCCCCTTTGAAATCAGAAAGCAGAGAAGACTCTACAGGGATCTTACCCTCTCTTTTCAGAAGGAAGGAATTCTTTATAGATGGTCGTTCCCTGAAGGACTGAGTTTCAAATTTAAAGATAAAAAATTCAACATTGACACTGTTCCTAAGGCAAAAAATTTTGTAGACCAATACTCCTAAGCAATGCAACAAAGACAAGAAATCTAAAATGGAAGAGGAGGAAGAAGATGAAGAAGAATCCTACTCACAGGATTCATCAAGTGACAGTTACAAACCTAATAGTTCTTCAGATACATCAGAATCAGAGAAAGGTGCAGCTGCTCCCAAACCATGAGGAAAAAAGAAACGCAAAAAGAAAAGACTCTAAAACCAAGATAATTCTTTGTGTAAGCAATGACAGATCTGTATTTTTAGGTGACAAAGATATATCAATATGTAACCAGATCATGTCACCTATTAGTCTGTCCATCCCTTTAACCATTAGTTGTTTTAGAGTTAGGGTTATAGTTTACACACACACACACACACATTCCAGTAGTGTCAATTGTATTAGTTTTCCTTTCCCGTTTCCCATAGAATTTAGAGATAGGGACTTAGCCTCCTTACCCCATATCCAGTAGCATTACAAAATCAATAAAATACTTATAAAAAAATAAAATAAATATCTTTTGGGTAGTAAAAAGCCTCTTTATATATTTAATTAAACAAACAGTTGAGCAAATACATATTCTTCTCTATTTCATTTTTCAGAGTGAGCAGCAGCAAAAAAAAAACCCTTCTCGGTCCAAAAAAAAGCAGCTTTGCAGAGTTTTACTTGAAAAGCAATCCACAGAAAGCCTTAGGGCTATACTCAACGACACAACAAAGAATGCTAAGGCCCCCTCAAAGTAACTCAGCCAACAGATAACAGATCACAGAACACTTGACACTATTGCACTGTCTTTGGATATTTCAAAAAAAGTGTGGAAACTGCTGTGTTTAAAGCAAGGCTTTGACATCAAGGCCTCAGTGATGTCCTTGTTCCCTGTTAACTTTGAAAATAACAGAAAGTTCATGTTACACAAATCAAAAGGAAATGTGCAAGTTCATAAAAAGATTACAGAGGAAGCAACAGCGCTTTTAGTGAGACTCTTTGGGGACTGCTTGCTTGGATTCCACTCAGCAAAATCAAGAGCAGGCCTCAGCTCCACATGCTTCCTCCCCCAGCCACAAGTAAGAGTGAATGTCTCCACACAAGAGATCCCCGGCTTTATTTGAATGCAAAAGCTCAATGTTCAGGTCTTCATTTGTACAAGGTGTGAGGAGAGAGCACATGACAGTAAACCAGAAAAGGGTGAAGAACCAATAAAATGAATTACAGAAACATATCGTCAATATATCTAATTAGGAATAAGGCCTGTTGTGGAAATAAATACAACGGGCTCTAGAAAGAGGCTCTGGGAGAGTGCCCCGGCTTTGGGCACTCATTGACAATTTGCTGTGGCAATCTCAGCAGGGTATAATGACAGAGTCCACCATTTTCTCCAGAGGAACTGATCTTTGCTACCTGAAGAGCAGTAGTAATTTTGAGTGATCTCCAGCCCACTCCCAAGATTGGTAACAGTGGTTCCCCAGGAGCGAGTGGCTGGTTTGGAGGGTGGAGTCTATGGCATTGTACCTGTCTGAGGTCCCACCCCTCCTCAACACTCACCCTCTCCAGGTTCGACCCCTCAAATCTCCAGGAAATTCCCAACCTGGAGTTGATAACCCTATCTCCCTCCCAGCCAACCATCAACCTACCTTTAGTTTTCCATCTCCTCCCCCATCCCTCCTACAGAGCAGTTGTAATTTTGAGTGATCTCCAGCCCCCACCTGGAGATTGGCAACAATGGTTCCACATCAGGGAATGGCTGGATTGGAGGGTGGAGTCCATGGCATCGTACCTGTCTGAGGTGCCACCCCTCTTCAAACCTCACCCTCTCCAGGCTCCATCCCTCAAATCTCCAGGAATTGCCCACCTGGAGTTGGCAACCTGATCAGGACTGGGCCCAATGAGTTCTCTCCCCAAGGCCAACATAGGTGTGGAAAGGGCCTTTTACTGACAGAGGAGAAAGAACAGGTGCCAACTCTGATTAGGGAAATACCTGGAGATTTGGGGGGGTGGATCCTGTGGAGGGTAGCATTTGGGGTGTGTGGAAGGACTCAGCAGGGTATAATGCCATAGAGTCTACCCTGCAAAGCAACCATTTTCTCCTGGGGAACTGATCTCTGTCATCTGGAGGTCAATTGTAACAGTGGGAGATCTCCAGGTCCCACCTGGAGATTGGCAACCCTAGGGGAAAGTCAGCCGCACAGCGGGGAGTTGAAGAAAATGGTTTGCTGGTTGCTGGCCCACCTCGTTAGCCAGCCAGCCATGCTGAAGCTAAGCAGGAGAAAGAGCCTTTTCCCATTTATTCTGACAGGAAAGGGGGAGGGGGTTATGCTGAAAGTCCTTTTTTTTTTTTTTACTCACAGAACCAAGCTTGGTTGCCTACCAACAGCCACTGAGGGGACAGTCCCTCACAGGAGTCAAGAGAACTGTCTTCCTCAGGAGAGCTGTCTGCAGGGGGAGTGGGTGGGGAAGAGGAGCAGACCCAGCACCCGGCCAATGGCACGCGAGTACTCCTTTTTTTTTTTTTTGAAACAAAGTTTTTATTGGGATATATTCAACATTTCCAATCACGTTACCAATACAGTTTCCAAAAAAGTAAGATCCCAATCCCCCACCCCCCTAATAGGCTTCCAACACTGCTAATAACAAACAGAAAAAATTATAAGGCAATCAAGTTTAGACTTAAATACCTCGACAAACCAGGTAACACATTTAAATTATATATAACCTCTACAATTTCAGCATATTATGTATAACAGTACATACAGTTCAAAATTCATTTCACTTCTCATTCAATATCCGTACGTATCCAAATTATATATTCTCCCCTTCATTCTATATTCAGTTTCTAGATACAATTTCAATCCTTCCCAGTCTTTTAAGTACTGTTCTGCAATTTGTCCATTTAATTTCTTTGTCATTTTGTCCATTTCTGCTAAAAATAACAATTTTCTCAACCAGTCATGTATATCTGGTACCTTCTCCATTTTCCAATGCTGAGCAAAGGCCATTCTCGCCGACGTAATCATGTACCATAACAGTGTCCTTTTCTCTTGTGGAATTTTTTCCATTGTCAAACCGAAGAGAAAAAGTTCAGGCTTTCTCTCAATTGGGGTTTTCAATATTTTCTGCATCACACAATGTATATTAGACCAGTATGCTTTCGCTTTATCACATGACCACCACATATGGTAAAAAGAACCCTCTACTTTTTTACATTTCCAACATTTATTACTCAAGTTCTTATCCATGCTAATATTAGCAATCTTTTTTGGTGTCATATACCATCTATACATCATCTTATAGCAATTTTCTTTTACGTTAATACAAGTGGACATTTTAAAAGATCTTTTCCACAAAAATTCCCATGATTCCATAGAAATTTCTTTGTTCATATTTATGGCCCACTTTATCATTTGTTCTTTAACGGTTTCATCCAAAGTATATACAGTCAACAAAGTTTTATACATTTTTGATATCATTTTCCGTTCTTTTTTCAACCATATATTCTCAAAATCATCATTCATAGCCCTAAAACCAAACTCTTTACAATCTTTTTTATAAATGTCCCTTATTTGACAATATTGTAGCCAACCATACTCAAATTCTAATTCATTATTTGGTTTTAAAACATATTTTTTCCCTTCTCTTTGCAACAATTCCTGATACTTCAACCAATCATTGCCTCTATATTCTGAAAACAAATGTATAACTGCAGCTGGAACAATCCACAGAGGCCTTTCATCCGATATTGTATCCTTATACCTGGTCCATGCATCAAACAATGTCCTCCTTACATAATGATGCTTAAACATAGAGTCAGCTTTGTTTTTCCCATACCAAAGATAGGCATGCCAGCCAAATCTGCAATCGTGCCCCTCAAGAGCTAAAAGTTTTCTATTTTCCAAATTTACCCATTCAGATAACCAAGACATACATACTGCTTCATGATACAAACGCAAATTCGGGACTTGGAAGCCACCTCTGTCCTTAGTATCATACATTATCTTCATTTTTATTCTTGGCTTCTTCCCTGCCCAGATAAACTTAAAGATTTCTCTTTGCCATTTTACCAACACTTTTCCATCTTTCACAATTGGTATTGTCTGAAACAAAAACATTAACCTGGGCAGTACATTCATTTTAATAACGGCAATTTTTCCAAGAAGAGATAACCTTAGTTTTTCCCATTTTTCTAAATCACTCTTTATCGAACCCCACAGTTTTTCATAATTATTCTTGAACAAATCTATATTTTTCATTGTAATTTCAACTCCCAGATACTTAACCCTTTTAACCACTTCACATTCTGTCACATTTTGTAACATTTGTTGCTTTGTACCAATCATATTTTTACACAGTATCTTAGATTTATTTTTGTTGACATAAAACCCTGCAAGATCACCAAACTCTCTTACTTTTTCAAATACCTTAGGCATATTATTAACAGGATCTTCAACAATAAACATAATATCATCCGCAAATGCTCTTAATTTAAATGAAAAACCTCCAGTATTCAACCCTTTTATATTAACATCATCTCTGACCGCTTGTAGCAAAATCTCCAAAATCCAGATAAATAACAATGGTGACAGGGGACAACCTTGTCTAGTACCTTTTCTTACCCGGAACATATCTGTTGATTCTGCATTAACAATCACCGAAGCTTTTTGTTCTTTATATATCGATTGGATCATTCTTGTAAATTCTACGCCCATCATAGATTTCTCAAGCACTTTAAACATAAATTCCCAATTTAAATTATCAAAGGCCTTCTCTGCGTCCAAAAATAAAAAAGCGACTTCTTTTTCAGGATGTTTGTCATAATACTCAATTGCGTCCAATACAACCCTCATATTGTCTTTAATTTGTCTATTTGGTAAAAAACCAGCTTGATCTTCCACAATAGTATCTTTCAAAAACTTTTTAAGGCGCTCTGCCAATATTTTTGCAAATATTTTATAATCGTTGTTCAATAATGAAATGGGCCGATAGTTTTTAACATTTGTTAAATCTTGCATTTCTTTAGGAATTAAGGTGATTGCAGCTTCATTCCAGGAGTCAGGGATCTTTCCTGTCTTTCTAATTTCATTTAAAAGAATCTCCAGCACCGGAACCAAATCTTCATGAAATTTTTTATAAAATTTAGCTGAAAAGCCATCCGGGCCTGGGACTTTGGAGATTTTTGCCTCGGCTATTGCTTTACTAATTTCGTCCTTAGTTATTGCAGCATTTAGGAGTGTTTTCATTTCTGGATTTGGTTGTATCAAATTAACTTTGGATAGGTAATCCAACATTTTTTGAGGATCTGCTTGTTTCGATTGAAAGAGAGTCGCATAGTATTTGAAAAATTCCCTTTTAATTCCTCCTGGGTCCAAAATCTCTTTATTTCCATCTTTCAAACAAGTGATTGTTTTATTCTCTCTTCTTTTCTTTAATTGCCATGCTAAATATTTGCCAGGTTTATTTGCACCTTCAAAGGATTTCTGTTGCAATTTTTTCAAGTTCCAAAATACTTCTTTGTTCAACCTTGCCGCATATTGCTCCCTTAGGATCCTCAATTCTCTCAAAATCTTTTTTACCAGGCCTTTTCTTAAGTTCTGTTTCTTTTTTCCGAATATTTTCCATAATTTCTTTGTCTATTTTCATTTGTTGTTTCCTTTCATTATTATTAATTGCAATCAGATGTCCTCTCATCACAGCCTTGTAGGCTTCCCATACCGTTTGCGTCTGTACACTTTTATTTAAGTTCAGTTGAAAGTATGTTTGGGTTTCTGTCCTTATTTTATCCACAATATTTTGCTTGTCCAGCAAATCTTCGTTGAGTCGCCATCGAAATTTTTTTCTCTTAACATACGTTGACCGTTTTATCGGACTGTGGTCAGAAAGAGTCCTAGGTAGTATCTCAATTTTGCGTGTTTGCAAGATTAGGTTCTCTGTCATCCACATCATATCTATCCTGGAAAAAGACTCATGTCTTGATGAATAAAAAGAGTACTCACTGTCTCTGGGATGTTTAGTTCTCCAAACGTCTGCCAAATGTTCATGTTTAATCAATTGGAAAAAGACTTTAGGAAGTTTGCCCATGGCCTCAATTCCTTTTTTTGATTTTCTATCAACAACATTGTCAACAGTACCATTAAAATCGCCCATTAAAATCATTTGCTCATAGGTCAACTGTCGTAGTTGTTCCCACAAATTCTGAAAAAAGTTTTCTTTTGCCCCATTGGGAGCATAGAGATTAACAATTAATGTCTTTTTATTCTGCAGCACAACTTCTACCGCCAAAAATTTCCCTTCATTGTCTTTGAAAATTTCTTTTGGTTCCAACTCTTTTTTAATATATGTAACTACTCCTTTTTTCTTTTGAGAGGAGAGTGAATAAAATTCCTCTCCTAATCTTTTTTGAATCAAAAATTTGGCATCTGATTTTTTAATATGTGTTTCTTGCAAGCAAACAATATCGCATTTCTGTTTTTCCAACCAGAGTCTGACATTTTTCCTTTTTTGGGGTGAGTTCAGTCCATTAACATTCCATGAAATTATTTGACTCTCCATGTTGATTCTGTAATTATTTATCAGAGTCTATAAAATTATCATTGATGAATCTGGTCATTTGGTCAACTGACTTGATGGTGACTCTCTTCTGTTTGAACGAAAAACTGACACCTTTAGGAATTTCCCATCTATATCTTATGCCCTCTGATTTCAGCTTGTCAATCAGGTCTTTAAAAAGTCGTCTGTCCTGAAGCATCGCTCTGGGTAGTTCCTTTAGGACCATGATTTTCTTGTTGCCAATTGTGAAGTCGTCCTGAAATTGTTGCTTAAACAAATCCTCCTTCAACTTCTTAGATATAAACTGGACAATTACATCTCTAGGTAATTTTTTCCTTTGCGCAATCGCAGAATTGACTCTGTATACCACATCAATCTGTGCCGCCACTCTCTCCTCTTCCATTTTCAAAAAATCTGCAACAGCATCTACCATGACTGAATGGATGTCCTCATTCTTATCTTCAGGGATCCCCCTGAATCTCATATGATTAATCATTGCATTGTATTGGACCATCACATTCACTTTATCTGTTTCTAAAGTGACCTCAGCTATATTGGATGCTACTCCCTTCACCCTTACATCCATCTCATCTGCTCTTTTGGTCAGCGTCTGTATCTCTTTTGTAATTCCAGACATTTCTTTTTTCAGCTCTGTTACCTCTGATATAACGGTCTTTTCAAGCTTCAGAATCGCGTCCATCACTCGTTTTTCCATAGCTTCCATCATGCCCTGTAGCTTTTTTTCCTCTTTTCCAGCCATTTTCGGGGAGGACCAGGTATTTGCCCTCTGTCGTTGCCGCAGGTCGTAAGCCGTTGTTCACAATCTTCCCTCCAACACACTCTAAATCAAAGTTCTTCTTGTGCCCACCTAAATCGCACTGGTTTCACTTTTTTATATTAAGTCTTTCGTTTAAAATCAAAGAAAATTTTTCTGACCTTCCCAAAATGGCGGGCGCAATTTCTCTATGGTAAATGGTTCTTCCGGGTACTCACTTCCTGTCCGGCAATCTTAATGGTCCCCCTTGTTCCTGATTTCTTCCCTTCTTCCGGCCTCCTTGGTCTTCTCTAGGATGATTACTTGTCTGTTCTGAAGTCACTTCCTGTTTTGCCGATTTCTGCTGCAGCAGCTCCAGTACTTTTCCACTGCAATTCTCGCAGAGTTACTGTTAGTTTCTATTTTAAAGTCAATAATTTAACCGCAGGAATGATCAACAATTCGGCTTTTTGGCCTTTTTTAGCTGTTTAACTGCACTTTTTCCGCTCCAATGTTAGTACAACAGATAGTGCACGATCATGCGCTTCATCGGATGTTGTTTATTTTCGGCCGAAACGCGTCTCCGGTGAGCAATTTTAAAAAGTTACCTTCAAAGTCAGTGTCTTGTTATAGCAGTGTTTCCTTGATATCAGTTTCTGTAGAATGTCTTGGAGGTCTGGGTCATGCGTTCTTATGTTGAGAATCCAACTCGGTGGGGTCTTGTAGAGATTTTCCGAAGTGCCTTCTCTGGGGGAGGGGATCAAGGCTGGTCGCGGCGCTCTTTAAAGCCCCGCTATCAGCCGATCTCAACTCCTCTCTCGGGCCAGGCTCTCTGCCAGTCACCCCCCTGCCTGGGGGGATCTGCGGTGGGCTATTGGAAGCCCACCCTGTCGTCAAGACCCTCCGTTTGCTCTGGGAGCTCTACGAGCAAGCCAGAGCACGTCAGGACGCCATGAATCCCAGAACGGAAGCCCCCGGCACGCGAGTACTCCTGAGTGGCGGCTGATGGGCCAATGGCTGAGGGAGGGCATTTTACAGCCAATGGGAGCGCATGGAATCTTAGGAAACCAAAAGATAATTATTATAAGGAGAGATTCTCAGTGTGGCACTTCCTCAATGAACCTTCCTCCTTCTCCAATGTTTTAACTGTTTCTAATTTTTGTATTTATTTTATTGTATTGGTTTTCAATTATTTTTATTTGCATGTTTTTAATGGCATTTAAGATGAAATTTTAATTTCTACATTTTGTTAGCTGCTTTGGTGACCCTATGCAGGCACAAAGGTGGAATAAAAATCTTATTTAAAAAAAACTGTGGATATTTAAATCCAGAGACAGGGGCCATGGACAGACCAGACAGATATTTCTGTAAATATGAGAAAAACTCGAAGTTTGCAGAAAATCTGAAACCCCAACAAGTAAAAACTGGGAGGCTAAAATACTCCAAAATGATAACAGGAGTGCTGTAGCATTAACAAATGGATGCCCTTACTAGGCAACCACAACAGTACTGAAATCCTTCCAGCCTTAGTTTTTATCAGTAAGAAGTAGAGGAAGGGGGCAGGAGTCCTTTCCAGAGCTGTTTTGTCCTATGAGGGAGGACTCTTCAGGGCCAGGGCCAGCAGCAACCATTGGGCAACTGGGCATACTACAACATGAATAGTATGATTCACTCAGGCTCAGCTGCCACTGTTCAACAGCAGCAACCCCACAAAGCCAAGGGGGTGTAGTGGTTACAGTTTCTGATCAATATCTGGGAGACTCAGGTGTGAATCCTCACTCAGCTACAGAAGCTCACTAGGTGACTTTGCACCAGACACACACTCTCAGCCTAACTTACCTCACAGAGTTGTTGTGAGAATAAAATGGAGGAGAATTAGCAAGCTGTTTTAGGTCCCTACTGTGGAGAAAGGCAGAATATAAATGAAGTAAATAAAGCTGAAGATGGGGGCGGATAAAAGTTATGTTTATTGGTGGGTGGGAAGGAGAGGAAGAAACAAGAAAACGTGAGGATATGGCAGTTCCAGGGGGAGGAAAAGAGGAAAAGGGGAAATAGTTTGAGGAGGTGATACAGGGAAAAGTAAAGTACCACCCCAAGTCCTTCCAGGTTCCCCATACCACAACTGGGCCCAGCACAGGTAGCACTGTGCATTTTCTCCTGGGGAACGGCTGTTGGGGGAGGGAAGCAGGGAAAGCTGAAGACAGAAGCAGATAAAGGTTGATAGGTGAGAAGGAGAAAAGAAGCAGGAAAATGGGAGAGGCTACAGAAATTTTCAGGTAAAGAAATAATGGGGGACAGGAAAATCTGATGCCCCCAGCAAGTCTTTGCAGGTCTCCCACTAATATAATCATAAAAAGAACAAGTAAAGTAAAAAGTCTTAGAGACAATTGAAGAAGACTGTTCAGTCAAAACACATTTGATCCTGTATGATTCTTTAAGTGAATGCTTTCTTACTTATTAGTATCTAGTGTATCTATTAATGGATAACTGGTTTATTAGGATTACATATGTTTCTGTAATAAATTTTTACCTGTTCCTCAGCATTTTTGGTTTACTATTAGGCATGTTCTCCTGCCAACCTAGCAGTTCGAAAGCAAGAAATTGCAAGTAGATAAATAGGTACCACTTCGGTGGGAAGGTAACAGCGTTCCGTGCGCCTTGGTGTTTAGTCATGCTGGCCACATGACCACGGAAACGTCTTCGGACAGCGCTGGCTCTTCGGCTTTGAAACGGAGATGAGCACCACAACCCTAGAGTCGGATTCGACTGGCTTTCGAGCAAGGGAACCTTTAGGCATGTTGGTTGTAGGTTTATTTTTCTGCATTTTGAAAGGTGGGGGAGCATATGAACTACGGGAGGACATTACTTGAACTTATGGCAGACAGAACCCCAAGGACCCAGTAATGACCTGGAACAGTCCCAACAGTTTGTTCCAGTATTTGGTCTCTGTTGATTTTTAAAGGGTACCTTTTAAAAAAAACTCCTTCAGACCACTTTTTTGGAACGGTTTGCTAGCACATTTTGTGAGAGTTGTCTATATTGGCTCATGAAGAACATGCAACACAAACTGAATGGTCAAAACAAATAGATTTTCACATAAAGATTGACAGCAGCCAAAACACTCAAGACTTCATTGTAATTCTAAGGGTCCTTTCACATACTATTATTAGTAATACAGCTCGCAAAAAGTATGGATTGCCAAGCAAGGGGCAGCTCACCCACAACCCAATTAAGCAATACTGATTTTGTTAATGCACTCACCGTTTCCTGTCTTTGGGGATCACCAAGTCTCTCTGTCAGCTCCTCCAACACCCTTTTTGTCTCTGCTTCAGTTCTTGGAGTAAGAACAGCTTTATTATGAAATCATAGCAACTATTCACTATAATATTATTTCAAAACACAGTTTTTCTGATAGAAGATATTAGCATTACAGCAACATATCAGATTTTTTTTAAAAAATAGACAAACACTGGTTTGGTCAACTCTGCCAGCTCCTGATTTTCATTCACACAACAAATAGTAATTAAAAGCCAAGCAACAAAGCTGTATCAGCACTCCCTTAAGAGGCACTTCAGAGCCCTGTGAAGATGTCACTTTATATGGGGAGACCATAAATCGTAGAAGAATGGGATGAGTTTGCCAGCTAGGTATCACAAAACCAGTTCATGACAACATATGCTGGTCTTGTATGTATATGGGCCTGAATTTAACATGATTTACCAATTGCATGCATTAGACCTATACATTCTGTCCTATACATGTGTAGGCCACCATTCAAACACAATGTCCAGTACGCAAATGGGTGACATGCTAGATGATCCCGCTCACTCACCATGCACAGGCTCTCCCCATAAAGGGTAATGTCTGCAGAGGATTATGAAGCAATCTTACAACTAAGTTTCATACATTCTGTCATCTGGGTTTTAGCTGTTACATTGTATGTGAAGGTACTTAGGAGCTCATGGCAACCAACAGTGACCATATCAGCTCCCTTTCTTTAGTTTGTTCCTAGCAGGCCCCTATTTGAACATGATGACCAACACAAGAACATCAGGCAAAGGCAGGATGGGGATGATCCCACACCCCCATCACATACACTGAAATTCTTAGTATCTTTTTTGGTACGTCTATTGTTTAAGACCTTTACTATAGATTGTATGATTTTAATACATGGTACACTGCCCTGAGCCTTGCCTTGGCAGGGGAGGGCGGTTTAAAAATATAATCTAATAAAATAAACAAATATAGGTACGACGCATTGAAGGGTGATCTTCTACACAGGATACATATATGACATTCTTTCCACATAAGACCTGCAGAAACCGTGTACTAATAACAAAATGAAACCCTGCACTGCAATTCATACATGGCAGCAAACACAGATTTTCCTAAGATTATCCCCATCCGTCACCGTCTCATTTCCCATGGTAATCAGCTCTCTGCTTCCCACCTGCTACCATTGGCTCAGCATTTAAACTAAATCACTGAAGAGACAGGATTCATGAAGAAAGCTTTATCTAGTTTGGGTTCCTCCCTCACCCATCTCGATCAGAACCTGGGCCACCACTAGAGAGGTTCCAGTTACTCAAATTTTCCCGGCTTAAAACTTTTGTAAAAATAGGGTCAATCCTTTATATGCTTTTCTTTTCAGACGAATTTCATATGGAACATCTTTTAAAATCCTGATATTCTGTTCACCAATCTTCAAGGGCATTGCTGAAGTCGCTCGTAAAATTTGATCTCTAGTACCTTGCTTAGTGAACTTGACAACCACCTCCGCTGGCAAATTATTTTTCTTGGTAAAGTTGAGTAGGATCTGACAACCACCTCTGCTGGCAAATTATTTTTCTTGGTAAAGTTAGAGTAGAATCTGTATACCAGATCCATCTCTTTGCTTCATTTTTGCGCTTCTTTGCCAGTTATTGGTGCCAAGGCATTCGCCAAAATAGCTCTGAGATCTTCTTTTTCCTCTTCCTTTATGCCCTGAAAATGGAGAGTCAAGTCTGATTTTTCCATCTGAAGCATTAATATTCTTTTTTCCTGCATCTCTTGATGTTTCTCTATTTTGTTGACCTTTTTCTTAATTTTCTTGGTGTCTTCCGTCGAGGTCAGGCATTTCTTTGCAATCTCTTCCATCTTCTTAGCTGTATCTTGTTAATTGCTTCTGTTGAGTATTGAGGACACCTTCCATGTTAGAGAGTTTCGCTGATTTTTTGCATTTGATCCAGCAGAGGGTGCAGCATCTCACTCTGCTGATTAACAGCTGGCTCCAAGGGGGGGTGCCAGAACCGGAAGTCCCTCCCAGCTTCTTCACCGGTTTGTCCGGGACTTTTTTCTGCCCTGACATTTTTATTGTTTACTTTTACACAGTCCGTGCCGTGCAGCTCAGGAGTCCAGCTATTTTCTTCAACTTCAATACAACCCCAAAAGGTACTTTCACCAATCCGCTTTTTCACTCTACCCCCCTTCCACTCTCCTTTATAAGTTCCGTTTTCTAAGGGGGGGGGATTCTTCCCCCCTCCCGTGCGCTAGGAAAGATTGTTTCTGATCTACCTCAGCTGACTATGTAAGTGTGAGAGGGCTATCAAGTTCAACCATCTTGCCTTTCGCATCCTCCCTTCGATTCTGGGTTTCCATCTCACTATAGATGAGGCTCCCTGTCAGAACATGCATCCTTGCACAGCCTAAACAGTCCCTGGGCTTAAATGGGGCTACAGTCATCTCTGCAAAGAATTTTCTCTCCAAGGCTAAAAGTACTTCAGTTTCTAAAAGAGCCTCATTCCAAAAACATCCAATAAAACAGGAAGCACAAATAGTTGGGAGGCATTGTGCAGCAAAGTAAAATACAGCAGGAATGGCTAGAGAAAAAATCTTAAAGCAGTGCTGTTCACCTCTACATTTTGATTCACAAACTAAAGGAGTACCCCCATGTCTGAACAAATCGCAGCTTGGCTGGGGGGCTTATTCTCCAATTCCTGCCAAAAACCTTTTCACCAATACTATTCCCAGTTACAGATCAAAGCCTTTCCGGACCCAAATCCCCCAGTTTAGGGGTTGGGCAAATTGGCTCCTTGGCACCTCCAAGGAAAAAACAAGATCTTCCACCATACAAGTGACAGCTCTCAAGTCATGTGTCATCCTAAAAATGTCACTCTGCCCCCTTTAGTGTAGCTGGGGATCCAAACCTCCATTTTAGCAAATAAACTTGCACTATTTAGCCCCATTTCATAACAATCCTCATATAAGAAAAATAGTGCATATAAAGCAGCCCCAAATGAGACTCAAGTTAAATAATTCTTTACCCTAAGCAGCACTGCCTAGGTGTGGGGACCCATCTTCAACATTATTTTTCAAGTAACCCTACCTACCACAGCCTCCCATGAGAAAATGTCCCCTGTTCATACCGATTTCTTCGTGAAAGCTCTCTGCCAAGATCCTCCTCCAAACGGATTTGTTCACTGCTAAGATCTCTGAGTGACTGGTGCAAAGAGTGTAACTGTAATGTAAACATATACAGGCTAAAAGTAGGTATTTAATGCATGACCATTTTCTTCAGTAATATCTTGCATACAACATTTTTAACTCTACATAACTGGACAATGTTTCGAAGCTAACAATAAGAATGGCCAGGGTCTTCAGCTCCAGACTTCATAGTTAACACATTTCATAACCAGTGGATATCATGAAACGTGATTTCCCTCCCCCACCCCCCAGGTTACAACTGGTCCCCCCAAGGCCAATCTTAAACAGATGCAGCACCAGCTCTGAAACAGATTTAGGTTAATTTGCTTTGACAATTTTTTCCTCTCTCAGCTTTACATTACCTTTATTATCCTGTTGATCCTTTAGATGTGCCTGCTTTTCTTCTTTCTAAACTCCAAACTTTCATATAACTTTTACAACTCCACCTATTTTTCTACTACTCTTTTTTTAACTTGGAAATGCCTTGTCGCCTGAGGCCCAAGATGCTCAATGTCTTCTTGTGGTCTGTAAGTGTCTTAAGCCACCCCCACTTATTTCAGTTAACAAAATAATAAAATAATAAAACTTTATTTTTTATCCTTGTCCTTCTTAATGTTATAACTGTGTTTACTCAACAGGAAGATGACCCTAACCATAAGACAACCCTTTAAAAACATTACACACACAATATTATTGAATGGAACTGTAACATATGCAAATATAAGACAACCCCCTCCCTTTATGCATAACACATCTGGAGGGGGATTGTTACAAAAAACCAGCTGAAGGACGTAGAGGAAAAAGATCTGCAGAAAGAAGGAGAAAGCAACAAAGATTATGTCCAACCCATCAGTAGCCATTCAAGAGCTTTTCTGAGACAGACGAGACGCTGCTCATGGCAGGCATCAATTTTTATCCTCTACTAAGTTCTTTTTATTTAATGCAAAAGAACTCATCCTAAAAACTTTAAGGGAATTTCTCAGCTCTGGAACTTGCTGACAACAGTAGTTAATAGGGGTGTGCACAAAAATTTTTTTGGTGTTTTTCAGGTTTGAGTGTACCAAACCTGAAAAATATCAGTATATGCCGATATTCCCAAATCCCAATATTGGCATGATATTTTAATTACGGGAAAATCGGTATTGCCAAATATATTCGGCTCCATACCTTCCCTTTCCTCCCCAAGTCGTGCCATGGGGGCAGCATGCACCAAGGAGTGAAGGTAGTAGTCCTTCTAAAAACCTTCCTTTTATTCTCTGATGCTTGTCGCCACTGCAGCATAACTCAGGGAGGAAAGGGTAGGTATTTAAAGTTTAAATATCCTTCCTTCCCTCCCCAAGTCACACAGTAGCAGCGGCACGCATCAGGAAGAGAAGCGAAGGTAGGTTTCAAAGCTTCCCCCAAGGGAAGTCGACCAGCAGACCAGCGACTCACCAGGCTGATCAGTTCCCCCTGGGGTTTCAAGGCTTCCTCCCAGGGACGCCAACCAACGGAACAGCAAACTGCTGGGCTGATGGCTTTCCTTGTGAGGAATTCTATTGGTGTTTTCTTTGGTTTACCTCAGACATAAGTACAGGAAGACTCTACTTTTACAACTGAATTTGTTGTACAGTTTTTAACAATTCTTACTAAAGCCAAGCATAATACAGTCTGACTACACTGTCTTCTACCTAACAGACATTATGAGGAAGTCATCTTGAAGAAACTATGTCTCCAAAAGGCACCCCAGACTCCATATGAAAATATCCCCATGATAGGAAGAGGAGGAGAGAGAAGAGTTATGAATGTATCTTCTTTTTGAGAATACCTGGTCTACATTTGCAGCTTGGTCAACGAATCGGACAGCAGACCTCGACCTCCGACGCTGTGTGCCCAGTACCTCACTGTAATCCCTGAGAGGAGAGGTAGGCTGGAATTGACGAGTTTCTTCACAGGTTAAACACAGAAAAGTAAATCAGCATGACTTTTTCTTGAGCAATTTGTTCATATACATTTTGTAGTAATACATATGAACATGAATACTAATGTAACCCCTTTTAGCCTTAAAAGGGCCAGGTTACTCGTCACAGAATTGTTGATGCCCCATACAAAATCTGAATAGCATTTAAACAATAACTTTAATCAAAAAGTGGGGAAACAATGGGTTCAAAACTGGGAGTTTTAAATAAAACCGTATTAATAAATTATATTGTAGAGTCCTAAACTCAGGGTGAAAAGAGAAGAAAATCTCTTTAGTCCTTGGGACCTGAGTCATAATCTACAGACAGGTCATATTATACCATTGGTGAAGTCTCTCTTCTTCACAAGCTCTGAGAAGCCATGTTTCTTCACTGTCATAGCAGAAGTCTCACAAACACAAAGGACTGAATGCCCACACCAGAAAATGGCCACTCTTCTGATGAATGCCTTTCTCTATCTCCACAGGATTTTTTTCCTCTGGAACTTCTTTAGAAATTTCACCACATCCTCAGGAGAAAAACACCTCAACTTCTTCTCTCTCTGCTTCTCCCTCGGAGTTCAGTTCACCTCTCCTTTTCTTTCTTTGTTGCCAAGCAACCACTCTCCCAGCCTCTCTGCAGAAATCACCTCCCTTTAAAGGGCAGTGTTTCCAAGCCAAGGCCCATTGCGCTAGTGGAAAACATGCCACACACTTTTAAAATAATAAATATTTTACAAGACTTATGCTAATAATATTAGCATTTTAGAATCCAAAGTAACATTTATTTTATTTCTTCGTTTATATCCTACACCACACTCCCCCAATGGGAACCCAAAATAGCTTTCATTGTTCTTCTTTCCTCTATTTAGGTAGGTTAGGTTGAGAGCGTGTGACTAGATCACCAAGTGAGGTTCCACATCAGAATGGAGATTCAAACCTAGGTCTCCCAGATCCTAGTATATCATTCTAAGAACTTCACCACACTGCCTCTTTAAGAACATTAACAATTACATACTCCAAGGTCAGCATGCTTCAGAAATAATTTGCTTTAATTTGCATTAGTGTAGCTTCAAATGCAGAAGGCTGCCAGAAGCTATGTAATACAGTATAGTTTAGAAAAAATGTATCAAAAGAGAGGGAAAGACAAAATAGAAAAATATTCTCCAAGCAGCTGCTTCCAGCTGAGCTCCAGGCATGCACACCCAAATAAATACCAATAATTCACAAACAAAACATATAAGCAAAGTATCTCATTAGGCACCTTTGGCCCTGTTATCCGTCCACTATTCTGACACTTAAAATAAAAAAAAACTATCTATATACTAATAGCCAAGTTGGCCCAATCTTTGGATACTTAAATCCAAAGCCCCAGATTTGCAGAAATATGTGAAGCCTAAAAAAAAATAAAAAATACATTGGAGGGCTTAAAAAACCCCAAAATGATAACAGGCGTCCCTGTAGCTTTAAGCAACAGATTTCCTCAGTGGGTGTTGCTAGGCAACTACAGTATTTCAAGCTTGGTTGTCACTAAAATGCAGGAGAAGAGGGCAGAGTCCATTCCAGGCCTATTTTTGGCCTTTGAGGGAAGACTCGTTGAGGCCAGGTCTGGGACTAGGGTTGCCAGTTCCAAGCTGGGAAATTCTGGGTATTTTGTGGTAGAGTCTGAGGAGGGCAGGGTTTGGGGAGAGGAGAGGCCTCAGCCAAATATAATGCCAGAGTCCACCCTCCAAAGCAGTCACTTTCTCCAGGGGGACAGAGTTTTGGAGTTCAGTTGTAATTCAGATCCCACAGGGGAGTTGGAAACCCTAGGCCTGGCAGCAACCTCTGGGTGATTTGATACTATCTGACTTGCATGACACAAGTAGGCCTGACTGCTTGCTACTGTTTAAGAACAGCCACCCTACAAAATCCAGTGTGCTGTAGCAGTTAAAGCTTCACAGTAGGGTCTGGGAGGGCCAGGTTCAAATCCCCATCTTGCTGTGGAAGCTCACTGGGTAATTTTGGACCAGTCACATATTTCCAACCTAATCTACCTCACAGATAAAAAGGAGAGGAGAATCATGTAAGTTGCTTTGGTCCCCACTGTGGAGAAAAGTGGAGAATAAATAATAAACATAGCTGAAAATGGGGGGCAAATAAAAGGTAGGTTTGTGAATGGCAGAGAAGGAGAGAATGAGGCAGGGAAAGGGGAGAGGATTCAGGGGTTGCCAGCAGGAGGAAAACAGGAAATAGTGTGGAGAGGAAGTTGCAGGGGAAAGTGAGGCACCCCCCAGTTTGTGAAGTTTCCCTACCATGCAAGTGGGCCTGGCAAAGTGGTTAACACCACACAACTGGGCAATGATTTTCCTAGCTAGAGGCTGCCTGGGGGCAGGGAGGGGAACATCTTAAGACATACGGGCAGATAGATAAGTTGGCTGTTGAGTAGGAAAGAGATAGGGTTGCCAAATCCAGGTTAGGAAGTTCCTAGAGATTTGGGAGGTGGAGCCTGGGGTGGGTGGAGTTTGAGGAAAGGAGGGACCTCAGAAGGGTATAATACCATAGACTTCACCTTCCAAAGCAGCCATTTCCTCCAGGTGAACTATGGTTCCCTAATTCCAGGAGGGGGCTGGAGATCACCCAGAATTACAGTTGCTCTCCAGATGACAGTGATCAGTTCCCCTGGAGAAAATTACTCTATGGCATTATACTCTGCTGAAATCACTTCCCTCCCCAAACCTCACCTTCCCAAAGCTCCAACCCCCAAATCTCCAGGAAATTCCCAACTTGGAACTAGCACCCCTAAGGGGAATTGATCTCTGTAATTGGGAGATCCGTTGTGATTCCAAGAAATCTCCAGGTTGGCTACCCTAGGAGAGAAGCAAGAAAAGGGAGTGGCTTTCAGGAAAAGGAAAGAGGAAATAGTGGGGGAGGGGAAGTGAGAAGGCTTCCGCAACTCGTGGGTTCCCACTTGTTCATTACATAATATATAAATGTTGGCATTTTCCCCAAAAAGTCTTCAAAATTTTTAGAAATTTTACATCTCTGTCTGCTACTTTCCTTGTGTTGGCTAAGAGTTTGAGCAGGAAGTCTCTAGATTAAAGCTTGCTTCAATCATAAACTCTCTATGTGGTCTTACACAAACCAGGTTCTCAACCTCAGCTCTTTGCCTCCCACCAGCAATACCACAAGGCTGTTGTAAATCTTTTGGAGAACTACTAAGTTTAGTTAGATAGTGATTTGAGTCCTGCAAACATACTCCAGGCATGTAACGAAACAAAGCAACACAAGGAAAGTAACTGTAATAATAATTTAGCAAAATAGGAGACAAAACTACATAATGACAAGATAGAATTAACCAACAAATAATCTAATGAATAGTTCCTTTGGCTTCTACCACTAACAGCTAACCTTCCAGCTGTGGTGTTAAGCTGTTACTAGAGTATCTACGCCAGATCATAATAAAGTTATCTTTAAAAACCAATACATGCTAACTACAGCCAACAATAAATATGTTTAGATTTCAATACTAGAAGCTTAAAGACCATAAAATGCAATAAAATACAGTATAAACTTCAAGCAAGCGAAAAATGTCAGATAATATAAAATAAGTTCATTATTAATATTGCAACCTTTACAGTATACCTTCTCAAAAACAAACACAACAAACAACATTAACTATAGAAACAGAATGAATGTGAAATTATGCTTCTAGGCACATCACAAAAGCGATGGCTTTGACTTTCATGCCTCTGAACGGCTGGGTGTCGGCTGACGCCGCCATGGATTTGTGTCTCTGTTTCTCACCTGGCCTGCCTCCTCCAGCTGGCCCCTCGCTTCCCCCCTCCCCCTCCTTGGAATGCGCTTCTTGCCTCTGCCCGTTATCTCTACTCTGCCCTTGAAGCTGAGCTCCGCTTTTCCCGCTGGGAACTGTTAGCCGTTTTCTTTTGGGCACGTAAGCTTAACCCCCTCATTGGTTTATGCCCTCTTATTGGTTTATGCCCTAGGTATTGTAGAAGCTCCATTGGAGAAATCTGATCAGTGGGAAACTTCATGAGGGCCCTTCTCAGCAGCAAGCTCTGCCCTCTGAAACTCACTCTTCTTGGCACTGCAGACAGCTCCTTCTCTAGAGGCCGTCTGGCATCAGAGGAAAGCCTTTTCTAGTTAAACCCATTATCCCCTTGTTGGTAAGTTTATAATGGCTGGTAATTATTTTGTAAGGATTTTACTATTATAAAACTTTACTATTGTAAGCCACTTTATTTTTAAATTGAATGGTGGGATATAAATATTCTAATAAAGAAATGAATTTTCAGGAGAATGCTGTGTGACTTCCAGATCTGATGTCCCAGATTTGAGAACACTCAACTTTTATACCTCCCAGCTTTCATGTATGTGTGGCACCATTTAGCTGATTCACTCAGTCACTGCGGAGCAAAGATAAGCACTTTGATAAGTGGTACAGTAGCTAGATGGTAAGACCTGACTTGCTAAAACCCAGATGCAAATCCATACTCTGCTATGAATCTTGGGATGACACTGCGCTAGTTAGTCACTAGCAGTGCATTCCTCCCTTTTTATTTATCCAAAGTATATTTCATAATAATTCATAAAAAGTACAATCATTCATAAAAAGAAAATAATTTCAATGAACTTAGAAAGTTTGCCTGCTTGAGTTTGCACTGTCACTCTCAGTCTAACCATCAGGCTGCTACAAGGATAAAATGGGAAGAAACACATGTATTCTTCCTCAACCTCTTTAAAGAAAGGACAGGAGAGGAGACAGAGAATGGTTCACTAGAACATACCTGGAGCTCCACCATCCAAGTCACTTGGATATAAGCTGGAAAGGGATGCACTTCTTACTCCAGAGTTTCTCAATAATCGCTGACTCCTTAGCTGGCCGATAGACTGTTGCAGACTTTCTTTAAGCTGCATTAAAATGCAACAAAATACATGATATGGTAGCTAGGACAAAATGAGGTATGCCAAGAACTATATAACATACAAGGAACTATATAATATACACAATTAAACAACAATGTGACTTCTGAACAGGATGGTGGGCATTCAAATCTGACTATTCTAAAAAAACATGCAGTTGTACTCAGATGGTGTGACTTTTTGATTAAGCCCTTAACATTTTGGTTTCTTAATCATCTCTCACTTGTATTGCATGAAGCAAGCTTTATGAGCTCTGCACATGGAACCATTTAGAGTACACATACGTAGAACAACTGGGATTTTCTTTAAAGTTTTTGACCTATACTTTTAAAACAATCTTCTAGAGATGAACATTTTCCTAGACTGCTACCCTTATTGGAGTGGCTAATGTGGAAAAAATGAAAGAGTGTGGCTTAAACATGTAGCAGTACCATGCGCACTTGGTAAGACACAAGCATTCTATACACATATGGCATGTGAATAAGTGCCCACTTCCCATGCTGGTCCCAACCACCACAGGGTAATCTGAGAATAAGAAAGAAAACTCTTTTTATGTTACCTCTCTCTCCTGCACTAAAAGTTCCTGGATTCAGTTCTACTCCCAGCCTAAAGGAATGCACACAGCAATCACAGGTATACACACATGACTATAAAGGGTTGTCGTATCCTGACAAAGCTCTTTGTGCAAGTCTGGAAGAATGACTAAGACCCTGAATACAGTGAAATCAGAGATTTCAAGTCAAGTTGCTAGTATTGACCTTTAAAGTCCTATTCAGCTTAGTACCAGCATACCAGAAGGATCGCCTCGTTCTAAATGAACCTGCCTGACCACTCTGCTTGTCTTCAGAGGCACTGCTTCAGGTGCCCCCGCCATCTGAACCTGAACGGGTGACAACCCAAGAAAGGGCCTTCTCAGTTATAGCACCAAAATTTTGGAACTCCCTCCCCAAAGAAATTCCTCCTTCTCCCTCTGTAGTAGTTCAAATATTTTATATTTACCTTATTTTAAAAGCTGTTTTAGCACTGAAATATTTTAATGTTTGCCACCTTGGGCAACCTATTTGGGTGTAAAGGTGGCATGGAAATGGTTTAAATAAATAAATTCTGACAGCTTCATTGCAGGAAGAAGCAGACATCCAGAAGCACTTAATATGTCTTTATGTGAGTTATCACTGACAAACCAGTTTTTAAAGTAATTGGATCAAAATAGCACACAGCTCATACTAACAGAGCAAAACGGTTTTTCCAGAATTGTATTTCTCCACCTCTGTGGGTGTACTTTTACAAGTGGCTATTACACTGAGACCCTCCCCATTCAAGCACCATCATACTTAGGCATAGTTTGTTGTTAGATGTGAAGCATGCCACCAACTGCCTTAGAAAGCTTAATATGTTTCTACAACACATGGCATTGTCTGCAAGGTTCTGCTTCTGAATGTTCAAGTCAGAAACTTCAAAGCACACATGACTTAAGATTTGTTTATCAATGTGGTACATCTAAGATCTGATTCAAATATGCAGAAGAACACAGGACACAGTTCTTCCACAGCCAAACCATCCCACAGAGAGTTCTTAACACAGGAGAACTACTCAGAGATAACTGTTCCCCCCACCCTATAATATCTAATGCCACGGTGCTTGGGACATCTCTACCTCAAGTTTATCTGAGCATTGGATTTGGCCCTGCTAAACAAGATTCAGTTCCACATGATTTTCATACTTTTGTAAGCCCATGTTATTGATACCCAGTATGTGAAACTACAGCTTTAATAAGAAAACAAATCAGGATCTTTGCTGCTAATACAAACTAGATGTATGGCCAGGGTCCAGCCTACTTGAGGAACCGCCTTTCCCCATATGTTCCCCCAAGGGCACTTCGGTCGGGGAGTCAACAGCTCCTGGAAATTCCAGGCCCCAGGGAAGTAAAATTTGCTGCCACCAGAGCCAGGGCTTTCTTGGTGGTGGCTCCTACCTGGTGGAGGGAGCTCGCGGAGGAGATCCGGGCCCTGCGGGACCTTGCTCAGTTCCGCAGGGCCTGTAAGACGGAGCTATTCCGCCGGGCCTATGATTAGGAGCCGCCGCCATGGTTAGCCATCGCACTATCGTCACCATTGAGTGCGGGGCGGCCCTGGCAGGAGAGGGGGTGATGAGCTACTGTTTGGCTGCTGTTTGGCTATTGGGGGTTAATGTCTGCCGGGGCTATAATCTGCCCCATCTTGTTTCATTGCCTGAATGTTGTTTCTATGTTTTATAGTGTTTATATATTGTTTATATGTTTATATTCTGGTTTTATACTGTTGAACTTGTTTTAAAGTTGGCATGCGTGCCTTGTTGTTAGCCGCCCTGAGCCTTCGGGGAGGGCGGGATACAAATCCAGATAAATGAATAAATAATAAATAATAATCAAGCCAAGGTGTTCCAAGCACCTGCTAGATGGGTGATTTATTGGGCAAAGATTACTGTTTGAGAGAATGGACTTCCTTACATGGAAAAGGAAGAAACAAGAGTACTCCAAAGAACGTGCTTGTTGCTTTCTCAAAATAAAAAGACTAATAAAGGAATCTTATCAGAGCACCACAGGAAATTACTGTGAAGTCCAACTTTAAGACTAAGACACCATTCTAGCTCTAGTATAAAATAAGACATTAGAAGAGAAAAAGCCACAATCTAGACACAGCAATCTGACAAATCATAGCACACTGCTCAGAACAGAAGTTAGCAAAAGGAAGCAAGATGGGAACACAGCCTATATACTCCACTGCTTTCTCCCACACTTCAGCTCCAAATGGAGGAAAGCTGACTACAATGCCAGACCTCTTCGGGGGAAAACATGGAAGTGGGCAGGAAAACACATCTAGCAATTTTTTGCATCTGCTAGTAATTTAAGTAACGCCAGAAGGTGCTCACATTCGCAATTGCTTCTGCCTGTTCACTGTTGTACTCACGGTACTGGTCCAGCATCTGGTCCACGTGCCTCAGGTTCCGGTTGGTATCCTTTAAGCAGATAATGAGAGGAAACATCATTAAAAATGAAACTCAAGCAACAAATACTACATCTTCAGAAGCTCTACCACTCTGTTGAATAATTCTGGTCCATAGTTAACTGATCCCCAGAATTCTTCAACACAGTGAAGCACAGTTTCTTCTCTGGGCTTTCTTCCTCTCCATTAATAGTTCAATATTAAGTATATGTCCGTGGTGACAATGGTTAACACAAACCATGATTTCATCTTAACACTAGGTATGATGATGAATCCTAGAGTAAGAGTTAAACCTGGTTTGCACTAAACATAGTTAAATCTACTGCAGGTAACATCCAATCATGGTTAATGGTGATGGGGGAACTGCATTTCAGGGAGAAGGAAGGTGGCCTGGTCCCAGTCCCTTAATTTTAGTTAAGAACTGACTTACCTGCATGGGACCAAAAATGATAAAGGGTTAGAAAGCACTGAGGCTTCATAGGTTAGATGGGCACCTGGGCTGGGTGACTGATAAATGTCTGTTCAAAGCCCTTCGTGCCCTTGCCCTGCCTCCATTCTGAAATTCTAATATGCATATGAGACTTTTACTTCTCTAGGGCTTCCATTTTAACCATTTTCACATTTCTTGCTTGCACAAATGATTCTACCTTTTCTCCCTTGCTGCCTCTAATGAATGTCATAATGTAATATTTTTCGCTTCTTCTAAATCCTTCCCCAAAACTCACTTTTTCCATGAAGCCTATGGTACAGCCATTTTGTATTCCATCACTATTGAAACTCAGCTGAAGCCTGGGTAACTAGAATAAGCATGCCTTTCCCTACTTATCTCTGCCTCTACCTCCCTTCTCTCTTATATGTAAAATTTTAGATTACAAGCTCTTCAGGGCAAGGACCTATTGTTCTTGGTAAAGCAGCAAACACATTGAAGGTACTGTACAACACAATTACATAAGAACATAAGAGAAGCCACCGTTGAATCAGGCCAATGGCGCATCTAGTCCAACACTGTCACACAGTGGCCAAAAATACCAGGTGCCATCAGGAGGTCCACCAGTGGGTCCAGGACACTAGAAGCCCTCCCACTGCTGCCCCCCCCAGCACCAAGAATAGAGTGCATCACCTACCCCAGACTGAGAGTTCCTATCTATACCTTGTGGCTAGCCACTGATGGACTTCTGCTCCATATGTTTATCTAATTCCCTCTTGAAACTGTCCATCTTGTAGCTGCCACCATCTCCTGTGGCAGTGAATTCCATGTGTTAATCACTCTTTGGGTGAAGAAGTACTTCCTTTTATCCGTTCTAACCCGACTGCTCAGCAATTTCATTGAGTGCCTACGAGTTCTGGTATTGTGAGAAAAGGAGAAAAGTACTTCTTTCTCAACCTGTTTTATCCCATGCATAATCTTATAAACCTCTATCATGTCACCCCTCAGCCGTTGTTTTCTCCAGGCTAAAGAGCCCCAAGTGTTTTAACCTTTCTTCACAGGGAAAGTGTTCCAACTCTTTTATCATTCTAGTTGCCCTTTTCTGCACTTTTTCCAATGCTATAATATCCTTTTTGAGGTGTGGTGACCAGAACTTACTCTAGTGGGAAACCTACCCCATTTCCTTGATAATAGAATTACAGTTATCTAGAATTTTTTCCCCTATCACTTTATGAAAAGCACTTGTATTGTTCCCTTGGTGCCTAGGCAAAAGGACTGCAAATTAGTGGTTCATCTAAGACCCTCCCCCCCTTCATGAATGCAGCCAGCAGCATGGGAGTCTCTTCAGTGTGGCACAAGCCTGTGCTATAGTGGTTCTTTATATGAGTAATATGGTCACAGTGGTGGGGCTGAATGCATTGGGAAGGACTTGTCTGGCTTCACTATTCAGATGTTTTGACACACAAACAATGCTAGTATTTCCTGGCTATGTGTATGTCTGATTTAAGGGTGGGTGGCCCTTCACTGTTAAGCATTCCTAGCTCTGAAAACTTCAATTCTGAATACCAAGCTGTCTTATTTTGTGTTAAGCAAAAGCCTGGGAGTGTGTCCTAGTGTTAAAATGAAATCATGGTTTGTGTTAAATATATGTCAGTGGTGACAATGGTTAATAGTGAACTATTAATGGAGAGGAAGAAAGCCCAGAGAAGAACCTGTACTTGAGATGGGAGGGAATATTCTTAAATCTTTAACCATGGCTACTGGCAAATTGATGCTGTTTCTATGCAATGCCTTAACTGCCATTTTCTCCAGCTGTATGATATCTTTTTTGAACTGAAGTGATGCTGTAACCAGTACTTTGAAAGGCAGCTGCATCATACTTTTATATGATGGCATTAGCACATCATCTTCAACTGCTTTCATAACAATTTACCTTTTTGATAATTACATCATTCTGCACTAATCATCTCAATAAGATGTCAATTGCAACCTCAAAATCACTTTCCTGAATGACATAGTCAATTTAGAATACAATCAGTGCATACACGAAATTAAGGTTTTTAGCTCCAATCTGTGTCAGCCTTTCCTTTTAGCTCACTTGCCCATTCTGGAGGAACCTTCCAAGTCTTCACAGCTATGTGTCAGATTTTACCAGCCTGAATAATACAGCATCATCCACAAACTTCTCTACGAAAATCACTATTTGCCTTGATTGGAAATTATTTAGGAACATTAAAAATACAGTCTCAAATAGAGACCCTGTTGTGTATGTTCTTACACTGATGAAAATTGTTCATTTTATCTCTAATTTCTACTGCTTCTGTTTTTTAATAGTTACTGGGTCATAATCTGATACTCTTGCTTTTTGCAGAAAGTCCAGATATGTACAGCTCCAGGCATTCATCTTTCCACCAACAAATACTTCCTTGATTGTGATTCTATTTTGAACACATTGGGAAGTACTATTTTGGTGGGAAGGTAGGACTGCAGAAATATCAAAGCTGAAATAAATAAAGCTCACTTACGACATGATATGTTTTGTCATAGCCTTACTTACCCTACCCTTCCACTGCACATTTACCCAGCTTCTGAGTACTGCAATTTCCTACAATTTTTGCATATAAACATAAAGAGTGAAATGGATTTGCTTGTGACCAAGAATTGTAGTAACCACATACCCAAATCTCATGCTTTTTTTTTTTATAGTTTTGTTGTTGTTCTCATCAATGGGACTTACATGCAGATAAGTGTGTCTTCGAACTACAGCTCAAATTGATTATTTTATATCAACTGTATCTTGCATTAATAAGGACAGAAATAAGTACAGTAACCACACTGGTTTGTCCCCAAATATACTTGATATTTTGTAAACCACAAGCAATATTTCTCATGGGCACACAACACCACAAGCAGTTCAACTTCTTCATGAGACAGAACTGCAGCCCCTTTCTCTGACTTGTGCAAGATGTATGAAATGTGCCACACATAGCAACCTGTAATGTGCTTGCCAGAGTATGGATCTTCTCAGTTACATCTTCAGCACCTCGATTTCGGGTTCTACTACAAGGTGCTCTTACAGGACAGCGCCTCTCAACTCTATGACGAAAGGTGTCTGATTCACTGGACAAATCTGCCATTGGTATCTGAAGAGACAAAAATTAATCATTCTTAAAGCTTGAAATGTTACAATATATTGGTTACCAGGGTATCACCACAATGTAGCATCACACTGAAAAACAAAACCCAGGACAGAGATATGCTGATTGGGAGTCTCTAAATATCAAGCCAACCCTTGAGTTCTATCGAACCAGATAAACCAGGTGTAGCCAAAGACACTGCTAAGAAAGAACAAAATCCAATGTTCAAAACACACCCAATACAGGTTCTCTGTCACCATGCACACATTCGCAGCCCAAACATTTTCTCTGAATGTCAGAATACCCAGTCATGTCCATATAATGCATAGCATTATATGAATGATAATAACTACTTTACAGCCTCCATTGCATCCGCTAGTTCTTACCCAGCCCAATTATTTAGGACAATTAGGTTGTTAACTCCTCTTCCGGAGAGAACTCAAAATTCTAGTAATTTGACCATTAGCTGTGAGACTTTTGCAAGCTTTTTTGCCAATAAAGTCTTGTCACTCTGCCATGACCTGCCTGCAAACACTGATACAGTACGTGAACTGAAGAATCCTTGGCCGCGTTTGGATTCTGTATTTGACAACTTCAGTTGACTCGCTTGGGCCAATGCCGACAGGATCCTCAGCGCTGTTGAGGCAACCACTTGTCTCTTAGATCCGTTTCCATCATGGGTGGTGAAAACCAGTGATCAGGGAATAGAGGGCCCCTGATGGACATTATCAGAAGAAGAAGAAGAAGAAGAGTTTGGATTTATACCCCGCCCTTCACTGCCCATAGGCGTCTCAGAGCGGCTTACAAACTCCTTTCCCTTCCCCACAACAGACACCTTGTGAGGTAGGTGGGGCTGAGAGAACTCTAACACAAACTGTCCTTGGGAGAACAGCTGTTCCAGAGCTTGTGACTGACCCAAGGTCACATCAGCAGGTGCAAGTGGAAGAGTGGGGAATCAAACCCGGTTCTCCCAGATAAGAGTCCGTGCACTTAACCACTACACCAAACTGGCTCTCAACCTGCCTTTTAGTACAGGGGTCTATACAGGGGGATTAAAGGAGGCTGTGGTAATATCACTCTTAAGGAAACAATCTTTTGATCTGTCAAATCCTGCCAAATCCTGTCTTGGATTTTTAGTTTCTAAGTAAGGTAATTGAGAGAGCAGAAGCCGAACAGCTCCAGAGTTTCCTGGAAGACACGTCAGCCCTGGACCCATTCCAGTCCGGCTTCTTCCCTGGCCATGGGACAGAGATGGCACTGGTCATCCTCACAGACAATCTCCACAGGTAGCTGGATCGAGGCGGGTCAGCACTGCTATTATTGTTAGATCTGACAGCAGCGTTCAACATGGTCGACCCTGATCTGCTGACCCACTGCCTTGTCGATATAGGAGTTCATGGGATGGCCTTGAAGTGGCTTACCTCATTCCCCCAGGGTCGGGGACAGAGGGTGGCACTAGGAGAGAGGATGTCACCTCAACATCCCTCAGTATGTGTGGTCCCTCAGGGGGCTATCCTCTCCCCAATGTTGTTCAACATCTATGTGGGCCCCCTCACACAGCTAGCATGGAGTTTCGGGCTGGGCTGCCATCAACATGCTGTGATGGCCGGCCAGATGCCACCCCACCTATTTGGGCCGAAGGGCTGGAGACTGTGGTTGGATGGTTGAAGGAGAGCCAGCTGAAACTGAATCTATCAAAGACGGAGGTTCTGTGGCTGGGTGGGTGAGATCCAGGATTGAGGTGCCAAATCCTGGCTCTTGACACTGTACCTTTAACACCAGTGCCAACCATCAAGAATCTGGGTGTGTTTCTGGATACCTCTTTATCAATGGAGGCCCAGATCACAAATGTTGCCAAACTGATGTTTCTCCAACTATGTCAGATCAAGCAACTGGTCCCCTTCCTGTCTCACCCTGACCTAGCCATAGTAATCCACGCAACAGTTACCTCCAGGTTGGATTACTGTAACTTGCTCTATGTGGGGCTACCCGAGACTGACCTGGAAACTACAACTGGTCTATAATGCAGCAGCTAGGGTCCTTACTGGGACCCCATTGACAACACACATACAAACTGTGCTCCGCCAGCTGCACTGGCTCCAAGTTGAATACCTGATCAGATTCAAGGTTTTGGTTAATCTTCAAGGCCCTAAATGGTCTGGGACCAATGCGTTTATGGGACTGCATCTCCTTGTATACCCACAGAAGGGCCTTACGCTTGGGAGAAAAGAACCTCCTGGAGATCCCTGGCCCAAAAGCTATCTAGCTGCCTTGGTCCAGAGCCAGGGACTTTTTGGATCTGGTGCCGGCCTGATGGAACTCTCTGCCTAATGACATCCATGCCCTGAGGGACTTAACACAATGCCACAGGGCCTGCAAGACAGAGATATTCTGTCAGGCCTAAGGCTGAGGACAGCATCGAGCCTGGCCTCCTCCATCTCTCCTCTCCCCTCATGGGGAAGGACACAATCAGACCTTTAATTCCTTCTGAAATAGTTTTTAGATTTCTTGATTTCAGTAAGTCTTTTGATAAGAGTCCACATCATATTCTTGTTGACAAATTGGTAAAATGTGGTTTGCATCCTATTACCGTTAAGTGGGTTTGTAATTGGTGGACAGATTGCACCCAAAGAGTGCTTGTTAATGGTTTGTTGTCCTCTTGAAGAGGAGTGACAAATGGAGTGCCTCAAGGATCTGTCCTGGGACCTGTTTTGCTCAATGTCTTTATAAATTATTTAGATGAAGGAATAGAGGGAATACTTGTTAAATTTGCAGATGATACTGAATTGGGAGGGGTAGCAAATATGGTAGAAGACAGAGTCAGGATACAGGATGATCTTGACAGGCTGGAAAACTGGGCTAAAACAAATAAAATGAATTTCAACAGGGATAAATGTCAAGTTCTGCATTTAGGTAGGAAAAATCAAATGCATAATTATAAGATGGGGGAGACCTGTCTCGGCAGTAGTATGTGTGAAAAAGTCTAGGGGTCTTAGTAGAACTTAGTAGAACTGAACATGAGTCAGCAGTGTGATGTGGTAGCTAAAAAGGCAAATACAATTTTGGGCTGTATCCACAGAAGTATAGTGACCAGATCACACAAAGTAATGGTATCACTTAGCTCTGGTTAGACCTCACTTAGAGTACTGTGTTCAGTTTGGGGCATCTCAATTTAAGAAGGATATAAACAAGCTGGAACGTGTCCAGAGGAAGGCAACAAAGATGGTGAGGAATCTGTACACCAAGGGGAGGTAGTTGTGAATTTCCTGCATTGTGCAGGGGGTTGGACTAGATGATCCTGGAGGTCCCTTTGAACTCTATGTATTTATTGATGTTGTTCACCGCCTGAGCCTTGTATACAGGGAGGGCAGTCTAGAAATCCAATTAATAACAACAACAACTTACAAAACACTTCCCACACATACCTGAACAAGCCTTGTAACAGAGAAGAACATCAAGGTTCAATATGAACACAATGAATCATAGGGACAGTGTTTAGATTATACAAGTTATAGTAGCCTGAACACTCTAAAGTGAAAGAGCAAAAGCTCTCTGAGACTGCTGCAATCCATTGCCTGAAGGAATATTTACACAGAAATATTTGAATGAACAGCCAAAAAATTCATTCTCACGGCAACCGCAAGATTACTTACCTCTTCCCCCACTTTGATGTAGCGCTGCTGCAAAAATTAGACTTTTTTAAAAAAAATCCCTGCTCCACTGTTCCTCTTTTACTCCTCAAGTCTTTGGAACTTATTCAGATGAAACATAAAACAGTGTTTGTTTTTAAAGAACACCACAATCCTGGGGCATTAGTTCTTCAAAACACCACATTTCCATTTCATTTTGTTTCCTTAACATCTAAAGCATGTTTGTTTTCGGTTCAGTTGCCTTAACCAGACAAGGTTAATCTAACTCTGCTCTTGAGAGTTATTGCTGATTTTTCCAGACTTCTTAACAGACTCAGTAATGTCAAACCAAAATGGCAAGACTCAACCAAGATATCTGACTACAATTTTCATGGTCCCTATTTGTTCTGCTACTGAGTCGACATCCCAGTCTTACCTCTGAGGGGAGCCATTTCGATGCATGCAGATGCTTCTGCCACTACAAGATCCTATGAGAGACTAGAGGGGCGTATTGCTCCCAAGCTGCGCCAACAGCGGCTCACATTCCAGCAAACCCTATTCCCAGCTGTACCCCTAACACCATAAGCCTAAACAGAGTTTCACCTTTGTAAGCCCTTCAATTTCAGTGGACTTAGAGGGGTATAACGCAGCTTAGGATCACACTGTAAATTCCATTCACACCTTTAACCAGCAGCACAGATATATTTTCTGCCAGCCTGCTTTTTATTTGCCATAACTGTAGTGATAAGAAACCCAAACAGCAGAGAAACATGGAAGGGAGTAAATTAAACAAAAAGTGAAGCCATGCAAAAGACAATGCTGAAATAAGCATTTTATGTCTTTGCACATACCAAATATTGCTCTAGATTTTCCAGATAGCTCCTAATTAAACACAATAGCATTTGGTTTTGGTGTTCTCACAACAGCAGAAGACACTGATGCACTGCTCGATAACATGCGGCAGAGCAATGACACAGGATGAGAACTGGGAATAAACTCATATTGGAAGCTTGGCCTAATTCTCTCTGCCTTTGATGCATCATAGAAGAGGGGCATGTATCTTCACACAGCAGCCTTTGCATTCTGCTTCCACAACCTTCAAATAGTGTGAAGAGCGCTCCACTGTGATTACATTCATTTGGTCTGTGGAAGCAAAGAAACACAACGCTAACCAGCTGCTCCCAAACTGGTAGCCATCCTTCGGGGCTTAGCGCTTTTCCTCCAGGAGCACCATGCCGGACTAGGCTCTGGGAGGCCCAGGTTCAGATGCCCGCTCTGACATCAAAACTCGCTAGGTGACCTTTGGGCCAGTCACACATTCAGCTTAACCTATTTCACAGGGCTGTTGTGAGGATAAAATGGAGAACAGAATGATATAAGCTGCATGGGGTCCCCACACTGGAGAGAAAGGCAGGATATAAATACAGTGAAGGAAAGAATGCTATAGGTTCACTTTGATTTTTCTGTTTTTTGCATCATAACATTTTCACAGTATGGGATGCTTTGTATGTTGTGCAGACTGCACACAGGCCCTCAAGCATACTTCTTTGCTGGCAAAGCAAACTTTGGGACTGGGCCATAACTTCAAGATTCTAAAAACAGCTATTTTTAGTAGCATCTCTGAAAATAAGAGAAGGCATAGTTGTTACTGAGAAAAATAAAAGGCTCTGCTCAAAGCCAGTACCAACAGCAACACTGAAAAGATTGGTTAAATAAAAGGGAGAGGGAGTAATTGACTCAATAGACTAATTCATCCAAAAATAGGGGAGTTTTCTAGTTACACAACTCTGAAGTGACATTCTTTTATTTATCTAAACAAGTTGCAACCACATTTACGGCCAAAGTTTTGTAGAGTGTCTTCTTAATAGAGTTAAATTGTTTTCCCTTCACCATTTAGAGCATGTTAATCAAGTCTATTCAATGGCTTCTCAAAAGCTGACAACTAATATCATGACTCAGATTTCAGATATCTGCTGTAAGCCTAATCTTAAATGCAGAAACTGTTCATAAAGCAAAATGTGTTTCAAAGCAATGGACCTTACAACTTAACCAGTACAGAGGGAAAAGACATCATTTTATCTGCCTTTTAGTATGTTTTATCAGTTCTTTTCACCCCTATGGAGGAAAGCCTCTTTTCAAAAACTGACATTCACCCACTTTCCCAACTCATGCCCCCAACTAGCTTCAAGGCAAAGGAAGACCAGATGCTCTGGACCATAATTTCCCCAACTTTCTACTTTTAGGCTATACCTTCTACATCAACTTCCTAGCAGAGGAACCCCTGGACATCTAGTATGGAATCTCTAAACACTGCAGAAGGATTCTGAGTCATGCTGTAAAGCACTCGCTCAGTTTATATGTGGACACTGGCCACATCTGTTATGCCTCCATCAGTCCAGGCATGCCAAGAGCCTAGAACACACCCATGCATTTGCATATTGCAGGGAAAAGTCAGGTGACTTATTATCTCCAGTAAGCTTCTTCTAGGGTACAGTTTGGAAAAACACTGCTCTGAATAAATATAGGAAGAACAGTTGTGAAATGGGGTGGGGGAAGCCACAACTCCAGCTTGCAAGGGACAGGAAAAGGAAGTTGAGTCAAACTGAGATCTTGGTCAGGCATTTGTATTTGTTTTAGCTGCGCTGAATCTCTTCTATGCAATTAAAGAGCATGTAGCTATTGGGAAATTAAGGCGAAGAGGAAGAGAGAGACTTGAACAAGACCGTACCATGGCAACCCATAGATAGCCCTATGTTGGGATAAAATGGCAAATAAAACAAGGACAGAACTTGTATCAGAAACACCACACACACCCAGTCATCTGCTCATTAGCAGTTCATTTCAATCATACCCAGGGCAAAAAGTAACAACCTGCACCATGCCACCGTGCCAACAGCTATACAACAGTAACCAGACTGCAATGGACAGCTGAGCCTCTGTGTTGCCTCACTTGGTTACACCTGATTTAAACGCAATGTCGGCACAGCAAAAGAACTCAGCTGTGCACTCACATAGTGCCTTGTTTTCATTGGCCTGCACACACATTTAATTAGCATGTCAGAGATGTGCAGACCAGGCAGGTGTTATACCAGCATGACAATTAAGCACATGTTGCCATTTTGCACCAACAGCAGCCTAAACAAGCCACTGTGTAAGTAAGTCACATGAATTAGCAGTTTTGCCTTGCTTAAGTTACACTGAAATCAGTCTTTTGTTGTGATCCCTGGAGCAGTAAAAGCTTTCTGAGTGTTGCAGAAATAAAAGAACATGGTGAAACAATCTGCAAACCCCAACTAGCCTCTCACACAACTAGAAAGGTACTAGAAGGGTCCAACACCAGGCCGGTGTCATACCATTTCACTGGTCCAGCTTTTTTTGCCCTGATCACCCTACTTCCCTATGTGTGAAAATATGGAGTTCCTTTTCATGCGAGTAACCAGTGGGCTCTGGTTCCAAATCAGGCAACACCTAGAGTTTATGTCATCCTTTTCTCTTAATTTTAGGGGGCCTTCCTCTTAAAATAGTACAGTATAGCTCTATACCCAGACACATATTTACACTGAAAGCTTATATAGACTGGAACATGAAATGGCATGGCTTCTCCCAAAGAGTCCCTGATAGTGCAGCATGGCATATAAACCTCCATTTGTCAGGGATACACTCTTGATAAATGGAAGGGGAGCATCAGAACTATCAGACAGATCCCTAGCACAAAAACAAACAGTCTTGTGGCACTTCAGAAACTAATAGGTTTACCAAAGCCAAAGCCCACTTTCATTAGCTATATTCTTGTGGCCACACTACTACATTGGCAATCACTACTATGTAATCACAACTCAGTATTATCATTAGAGGTGCCTACTAGTCCAGCAGCCTGTTTCACACAGTGGTCAACAGCTGCTCTGGAGAGCCAGCACCTCCCCCTGATGCTGCCTCCTAGAGGTTTACTGCCTTTGGATGTGGAGGCTTCATTTAAGTCATCCTGACTATTAGATTTTCATGCCATGCAGTTATGATTTCAGTTTTACCTATAAAAGCCACCCTTTCTGCAATATTTACAAATGTGTCAATCCATTTAAATTCTCACACATACATTACTGAACAGTTGTGTACCAATCACTTCTGGGTTGGAAAACTTATTGTCTCCTATGTTCCCATTGCTTCAGCACCCTTCTGGAAACCCAGATCACAGAAAACCAGCAGCACTCCTCATCTCAAGCAACTTGCATCTTGTTCCCCAAGACTACGGAACAGTGAAAGTTCACAATCCTAAACAAACTTATCTCTGGCTAAACATGCACATGGCCCGGTTATCACTCGCAGTGCAGCCAATGACCTTTACTCCCCCAGTACGCCAACACAGGATTGCAACTTTACCCAGACGGAAGTCCTGTTATCGTTAACTATAAGTTACTCCCCAGTAAAGATGGTTACGACAGGGGACCGGAAAGCAATCCTAAAGAAAGACTACTCAGAATCCTTCCCGTCCTCCCGGGTCTGTTCAGAGGACCTGGGTCGCTGGACAGCCTTCTTAGGCTTGTACTGAAAGAGTCATATATGCCCTGGGCAAAAGTTATATTTGCAATACCGGGAGTGGAAGAGAATACGTATGCAATCGCAGTACCAATAATAATAAGATTCTTTACGTGCAGTTCTAAAAAGTATCCAACAGCAGCCTGCACCCTCACGTTTCATACATGTAAACGTAAGGCAGCCACCCCCAAACCCGTACCCCAAACTACAAAGGACACTCACACGATCTCGGCATAAGGTCACCCCAGCAGTTCATTAGGGCTACGCCAGATTCACACAAACCTATTCTCCCCATCGAGGCCCAGTGATTCTACCACGGGACAAACCCTCCCCTTCTCACCTCTTATAGCCGAATCATGCCTCACCGACGCCTCCTGCTCCAACTGTCCGGCACCCAGCCAGCTCCCTACTTACCCCGCCGCTATGGCAACTTGAACTAGCCGCCCTGCCACTGAGAGAGAGCGGCCTCACCGGCGGCAGAGTCCCCTTTCGCACAGCATCGTGGGAGTCGTAGTTCGCAAGCCCCAAAGCACCCTTCCTCTAAAGGGCAGAAGAGACTACAATTTCCAGGATGTATCGCGACAACTGCTCAACGAACGGCCTGAAGCGCCGTACGCCCGCGCCCCAAGGAACAGTATTAGAGCAAAGCGGTAGTCCTGGAGGCCAGGCCGCGCCCACTCCTTAAAAGGGCCAGGCGCGTCCTTCCAATAGCGACACCTTGCGGGAAGAAATAGTTGGATATCTCATTGGCAGAAAGCTAGTGATTCTTTAACTAAGGAATCCTAGAATTCAAAATGTACTAACCATACGCTGCAAGATAGATTTTTAGACTGTTGGGAAATGTTGTGATTAAATACGAATCAAGCTGTGTATTGTATCACGTTTAAACTCGGAAATAAATCTCAGTGTGTTTGACCACGGTTATTGCTAAAGAAGAATGCACAGCGTAGCTGCTCTAGTGAACTTTGTTAGCCGGCTTGCATTCCTCCAGGTGGTAGCTGGAGATCTCCCGCTATTACAGCTGATCTCCAGATGACAGCAATCAGTTCACCTGGAGAAAACGGCCTCTTTGGAAGGTGAACTCTGGCATTACACCCCACTGAAGTCCCTCTCCTTCCCAAACCCTACCCTTCTCAGGCGCTACCCCCAAAATCCTCAGGTATTTCCCAACCTGGGACTGGCTACCCCATCTGTAAGGCTGTCTGTGCAGTGCATGCACATATTATGTTGTTACACACAGTGGTGGTTTGGTTTATGACTTTTTGACTTGGGGGCAGTACAATTAAAAAAAAAATCCACACCTGAATTTAGGTAGCACTTATGGCTCAAGGTTGTGAAATTATTGGAGACTTTGGGAATGGTGCCTGGAGAGGGAGAGGCCTCAGTTGGGTATAATGCCATAGAGTCCACCTTCCAAAGCGGTCATTTTCTCCAGGGGAACTGATCTCTTTTACCTGGAGACTAGTGGTAATTCCAGGACATCTCCAGCCACCACTTGGAGACTGGCAATTCTATGAGAGGCTTTCATGTGAGAGATCTTAAACATGACTTCCTTAAAAAGCTGAGCTCCAGCACTCACATTGAGGTTGTGCCACATGGCATAAATGTTTGAGTGCAGTACTGAGTCTATGGTATAATCAGACATGCAAGCCTTCATTTTAGGGAGCAAACCTAAGCAAGTCTACTCAGCAGTAAGTCTTACGCTATCCAATGGGGCTTACCCCTAGGAAAGAGTCACTGGGATTTCAGCTTTAACATGTTGGAGGAGTGCTGTAATCATTGGCTGTCATCCAGTTGTGTTTTGGTCAGTTCCACAGACTTACAACAAGGTAATATTAGGCAAGCCCCTCTCTCTGGTACATACCAGTATGCAATACAGATATGATTATTGTGAGGCACCTCTCTCTTATTTTGTGTGGTTAGGTGTGATGTAGTTTTAAATTTCTTGTTGTTTCTTTCTCTCATTCAAAGTATCTATTGCTGCCACCAGGAATTTAATTCCAGTCTTTAATGAACCTTTCCCACAATATTGTGCCCAGGTTCTAAGGTTCCTTCGTTGGACTATGTGGTTCTGGGAATAAGACTCTGGGTTAACAATAAACAAGATAAAACTTTATTGGTAAAAGAAGCATATTGGTTACAAGATGTTTTGTTAAGTTGCTTAATAGAATCTTTCCCCTTTACTCAGGTCTCTGTCAGCTTTTCACCTCACACTCTTAAAATACTCTGACTATATTAGATTTTGCCTAATATGCCCCCTTAAGTATATTTTCTTCCTCCTTTAGGGTCATAATGCCTTTCACAGCACTTCTATATTATTCTAATTAGAAGACTACTTCTCAGACTCTGGGTAGATTGACAACTGACAGCTCCTGACAGCTGACTTCAAACTGAACACTCTGCCTTCTGTCTCTACACACACTCAGTCACCAACCAATCACCTCATTCACTCATCTCCCTCTTTCATCCCCCTTGTTCTTCCGACACTTACCAACCATTTAAAGAAACACAAACATATAACTTGAAAGCATTACAATTATTTATTACAATCCTTTATTTTATTTGTTAATTAAAAGACTCACTAGATGCAGCCAAGCAGCAGCTACCTCTATAAGTCCTGAGGGTGTTCTTTCCCTGCCTTCACTTATAGCAGAGATGCAAGAAACTGAATTTTAGATTATGGAAATAAAAGACATGCTAGTTTACTGAGCTATTACTTCTAATTATATAATTTTACAAAATGTATACCCCATTTTTCTGCCCTTGCAAGGGCCACCAAGGCAGCTGACAAAACATACAGGATAACATTTTTAAAACCATTAAAATCAACCCCCACAAAAACAACATACATCATTACAACAGTGAAAAACAGATGTAAAAAATGATTCAGGATGGTGAAAACCAAGGTTGACTGTGAAGAGCTCAAAGAGGATCTCTACAAAGTGGGCGAGTGGGCGACAACGTGGCAAATGAGCTGGGCTCTTCTTATGTACAAAGACATAAAAACAACAGTTAAAACACTGGTTAGGAAGGAGGGATCACTGAGAAAATGCCAAATGAAACAATGGCAACAGGTAGGGGTAGACTGGTAGACAATGGCAACAGAAGGGGATAGATAAATCTTCTTGGGGAGAGAGTTCTAGAGCTTTGGTGCCACAACTAAGAGGGCCGACTCCTGGGCTGCCAGTGCCACCTGCCTATCAGCAGAAGACAGAGGCACCCAAAGCAGGACCTCAGAAGATGACCATAGTGGTTGGGCAGGTTCATAAGGGAGCAGGCAGTCCTTCAGGTACATTGGTCTCAAACATTAGGGTTTTAAAGGCCAGCACCAGCACTTTAAATTGTGCCGAGAAACAAACTGGGAACCAGTGTAGATGGGCAAAGATTGGAAGACTGGTCCCTATGATCCCCCTCAGTCAACATCCCAGCTGCAGCGTTCTGTACCAACTGAAGTTTCTGAACACTTTTCAAGGGCAGACCCGTGCAGAGTGCACTGTAGTAATCTAATCTAGATTCTAAATACTGTAGTGCAACAACCTTTAGAAAATAATACACTGCTATGGTGAAGGTACTTCTCAAAAGATTAAACGGGCTTGTTACACAAATATTTCTATAGTTTTTCTTTATTAAGAGGAAATGGATTTGAAATAGAAATACCTAAAAAAAATAGGTTTAGATGCATTTTGCTGTACACTTCTGAAAAACATTTAAACTCTTAACCAGCTGCTCCCTTGATAGTGGCAGAAACTAGTTTGCCAATCTTTTATGTAAGTTAATTAAAATTATGGAGGGTAACTAGAATCAGTTGAATAAATGGCTCAGCCAGCTGGAAGGATATGAAGCACTACCTTGAGGAGAAACAAATGGATCTTCTGCAATAAATTAAATCAATCCATATATATCATTTGGAACCAGGGCTGGCCCCAGGTGTCTGGGCACCATAGGCAAGACAGCCTGGGGCACCCACCCCACCGGGGATGCCAACCTCCCAGTGGGGCCTGGAGGCCGGGGGGGGTGGAGCGCCAGCTTTCCTGGGTGCGCCGCAGCTGCGGAGTGCCCAGGGAAGCCAGGGAAGGGGCGGGTGTTCGAACGCCCGCCCCTTCCCTCCCAGCCCCAGCGCCGGCTTTCCTCAGCACGCCGCAGCAGTGGCACGCCCAGGAAAGCCAAAGAAGGGCTCGGAGTGCCGGCTTCACGGGGGGGAGGGGCAGTTTGGCACCCCTGTGGGCCCGCGGCGCCCTAGGCGAGCGCCTAGTGGGCGAGCCGGCGCTGTTTGGAACAGCAGTTTAAAAAGACTGCTCTGACAGAAGGAATGTCTATTCTAACAACAGACATGACCAACAAATGGAATATTTGCCAGGCTCTAGTGCCGCATGACGGGGTGAGCTCCTCTCTCTAGTTCTAGCTCCTGCCAACCTAGCAGTTCGAAAGCAAGAAATTGCAAGTAGATAAATAGGTACCACTTCGGTGGGAAGGTAACAGCGTTCTGTGCACCTTGGTGTTTAGTCATGCCGGCCACATGACCATGGAAACATCTTCGGACAGCGCTGGCTCTTCGGCTTTGAAACGGAGAAGAGCACCGCAACCCTAGAGTCGGATTTGACTGGCTTTCAAGCAAGGGAACCTTTACCTTTACCTTTTACATACAGATGCATGTAACATCACTCTGATTTTCAAAATTAAATGCAACTTCAATAAGTGCAAATCAGGGAAGGGGACATATAATTCAGTGGAAAGTCTAATCATCACTTCCTCACTGAGTAATATAGGTATCCAATGTACAAATGCACTGGAGGAAAGTAGGGGAAAGGACAAACAAGGATTGATTGATTGATTTAAAATATTTATTAGCTACTCTTTCTATCCTGCAGAATTCAAGGCAGCTTAGAATATAAATAAGACAATGATGATAAAAAAAACATAAAAGACTGCAATTTAAAATTTCCCATTAGGACTGCCAATGAATGAAAACTAAATTGGTCAAATGCAGTCCGAAATGAAACTGTCTTCAACTGAAGTTGAAGTTTTTCATGGCACAGTGGTAAATTACCCCATCTAGTAAATAACATCCTGCTAAACCTCAGTTAAAGGGATGAGACATAGGGTGCAGTCAGACAGCGTAGAGACCGCAGTTTAAATTGGTCCCGTCCTGATGTGATTTTTTTTAATCTGGAAAATCGCGATCATACTCACCTCCTTATCCCAGCTCACTGTGCAGTCACATCGCTCCCCGCCGTCTACACTACTGACGCGCGGGAGTGTGTGCCGGTGTTTTTTACATTTTTTTTCTCAGTGTGCACATGTGCATAGGCAGTCATCCATAGAATTGGAATCTTCGCACACGCGCAGAACAACTAGTTTCCCGCCAAAAGCTTGCCCTGAGGTGTCTCCAACCGCTGTAACAGAACACTTCCCTTTAAACTTTTGACCCAAAACTGGCCTCCGTGAGATCCCGAACTCATCTAAATGCTAAAATTAGTCACCATTTAAACTTTGGTTTTATTAATGCGGGAGCAGAGCTCTGCTTATGCGCATACTGCCGATGCATTAAAAAATTCGCGGGCAAAAAGCGGAAGCCTTGGGCTTCCGTGGCAGCTTTCAAGCGGGGAGGGGGTTTAAACCACCAGAAGTGGCTTGACACCGGAGGAGCGATCACACAGGGGGGAAATGCGGCTTTAAATGGGAGAACTGAGAAAACACCACTTGGGACCTGGTAACAAAATTCTCTGGGTTAAAGGGGTTTTGAGCAGGATTGGGGCAAGAGGCAGATGTTGACTGTGTGATTGTGCATATAAAATCCGTTGTTGAACAGTCATGACACCAGATCAAATGGTGCATCTGAACACACCCATAGGCTGCAGTCAGATGAGCAGTTTGTCCCAATATTTATTTATTTTATTATTTTATTTATATCTTGCCCTCCCTGCCGAAGCAGGATTAGGGCAGTTTATAGTTGCTGTTCCCTTCTGGATTAAATGGGCTTGGTCACTCAGCCACATCTGGCAGTCGTTCCCTAGTCATACTCACCCTGTCATATGATGAGTTGGATATGGAGTAAATAGCCACCACAGGAACTCCCCACACGTTCATTCTGCATGGGTGGATGTCTGAACACAGGGGAGCGTGCACAAAACAGATTGACAGTCTGAACCCACCAATCGGTTCTAGGCGGGTTTTTCTTCCTCCGCTCCATGGTATGCATAAGCCTAGGCAGCAGCTGATAGGTTAATGGGGTCCAGAAAGGAATTCCTGAAATTCCTGATGGAGGAGCTGCTTCTTTTGTGCACATATGTGCATGCGCCAGGGACACTTTTTAAAAAATAACTTGAACCGCTCTACATGGACGATGTGCTGTAACATTGCAAACGATCCACTGTGGCCCCTGTGCAATATAAAGGTGCCTCAGGGTGGGGTGTCTGACCAAGATTCTCCATTTCCAATTTAAACAAAGATTTGTCCTACCCCCAAACCACCCCAAGCTTCCAGTTTAACCACAACCACACTGGAGGCTTGGCAAGATCTGGCCGCGCCTCTATTTGCTGTGGTTTAAATAGTTAAGGGAAGTTTTGATCAGACATCCCACCCTGAATTGGCTTCACTGCACGTTCGCCTCATGGTCGATCGTTCAGATTGTTACAGTACCCTTTTTTTTTTGGTCTTTCACCCATGCATGCAGGTGTGTATCTGAAGCTCCAGCTCCTTTTTGACAGCTCCACAATCCCTCGGCCAAGTACTCTGACCCCTCTCAGCCTCCTTCCCTTTGTCTCTCTTCCTTGGAATACATGTGGGGTAAAGTGCAGATTTACATAAGAGTAGTCCTATTGACTTCAGTGTATTTACCTTTGTGTCAACCATGGGATGCTCTCAAACAGCAACTCTGTTGCAGAAACAGGAGAGAGGGATTGGGGGGAGGGATTTTTCATTCAAAATCAACTCCCATGGGGATTCCTGATCCAGAATGACTACTTGGCCGTGGTGACTGACAATGCCAGGGGTGATCATGCACTTATGTGTACACAGCTACCTAATAAAAACAATAAACAAACAAAAGAGGTGGAAACGGAAGGGAAGGTTCAGACTTCCCAAGCATCTTGACTTCACAAAAGGGAGGTTCAGGCATCAGGAAATGCAGAGTGGAAGCGTTGGCAAATTCCACTTCCAGGATGGACCAGACCAAGGTGCCGACAACTGGGGCACGGAAGGCAGATGTTGTTGTCTGATTGTGTTCCCTACATCTGCAAAGGTACCATGATGATATCGGCACAAAGTGCTCATGTGACCACAGCCATAGACTCTCCTATGACTCAAAGGGGGAACAGGAAAGTGTACCCTCGACTGCTGCTTCATTCAGCTGCTACAGAATAAACCATCTGGAATGACAATGCTCTCAATTATTGCACAAGTAGAACTCTTCATGAAAGCACATTCTGGGGGTATAATTGTTCAATACTATAATAAGCCCCTTTGCCCTGCAAAGTTGTGAGCAGCAATGGTCTGAGCACATTTTGTTTCCCTCTCAGATCTCAGGCTTGCAGGATAAACTGCTCAACAGCTTGGGTTTCACCACAAGCACAGCTTAGATCAGGATTATAAATCAACCTGTTCTTAGCACAGCATTTATGAAAAGGTGCTGCGGTGGTATAGCTGACATATGATAATAATAAAAGTTATTTGCTTGGGGAGGGGAGGCAAAGCTTTTAGATTAATACTATGGAACTTTAAAAATGGCAATTAAAAAGCACATATTTGTGGTGAAATCTGAACCCCACTAAAGTTAGTCTAAGATCTTTTATGATCCGAATTGCATTCTTACGCCCCTTTTGGAAACAGGGAAACATATCTTACAAAGTTTCTCAGAACCATTGACTTGTACACGTTTTCAGTCTGTGTGACACAAATAACATAGATATGTCTCTCAAACCTTTTGGTTGATGCAGATTTGCTTCAGCATTAGGTTATGTAGCTATTATAGACCTTTGGGTGCTGTTCTGGGGCTTTTGGAAACTTCACTTATGACGGGGGTGGGGCTGTCTGTCCCTCTGCTGCCACATAGCTGAATGTAGAGAGCCAGCATGGTGTAGTGGCTGGACTCCTGGACTAGGATCTGGAAGACCAAGGTTCAAATCCCCACTCCACCATGGAAGCTTACTGGGTGACCTTCCGCCACTCACTCACTCACCCTCTCTGCCTAACTTACTTCACAGGGTTGTTCTGAAGATAAAATGCAGAAGGGGAGAATGACGCTATTAGCAGCTTTGGGTTCCAATGAGTAGAAAAGCAAGGTATAATTAAACTACATTATAATTCCGTTTTGGAGTGGCAAGATTCGATGCTCGCCAAAATCAGTTGGCTGCCTGAACTGCCACTCAGAAGGCACTGACTGCGTTAGCTGCCTGGGTTACAGAGTCCTGCCCACAGAAGCCACGGCTACCGTCTCTGGCTCAGTGTGCTCAGAGCTGACGGAAGGGATGGACGGGACTCTCTGCAGGGCTAGGGATGGCCTCCTTCCCTCCAGCTCATACGCAGCATTGGGGGTGGGGAGGGGGGTCCTCACTTTGGTCCTCTCCCATGGTCCCCTCCATTCCTCATGTGCCCCATACATGGAGCGAGGACCCAGCATGCAGTGGCTGGTTCCCTCCTCATGCCGCCGCCACCCCAGCCACTCACCTCTCCCCCCTAGCTTCCGGCCTGGCTCCGCCTCACATGCCAGCTCCATTGTCTGCCTTGCGCTGTTTACAATGGCTGTGAGGCACAGTGGGGCCGGGGGGGAGAGGATGATGGAAAAGCCACATAGCCAGAGTTGGGGCAGGGGGGCACCGAGGTGGAGGACAGGGTTGCCCATAGCAATGGTGGTCTGGCCATGGCACTGGGGGGAAGGGGGACCAATGCAGGCTACAGCACTCTCCCAAGCTCTCTTTCTTGAACTCATTGCATTTCTTTCTGCATCAGGCCTTATTACTAGTAATTAAATAAATAAAAATACATTTAAAAAAGTCAAACTGACTTTTGTATTCAAAAGCCACTTATTTTTCATTTGTGGAACTCCAATGGCTTCAGCATGATTCAAGTGAACAAACAGGGCATTTTCTTTGATGATGTCTAATCTTAGAGCTCATAATCTAGGAACAGTGAGAGATTCAATAATGTGTGGGGTAGGGGAGATTTTTAATTTTAAATGGTATAAGTGATCTGCTGCTGGTTTAACTCTGCTACTAGGATTCTCAGTTCTCATTCATGAGCATTTTTAACATGTACAATTAATAGTAGGAAGAACTGTCTTGGTCCTCCCATTACACCACATGAACACACATGAAGCTGCCTTATACCGAATCAGACCCTTCATCTGTCAGGGTCAGTATTGTCTACTCAGACTGACAAGGGGCTCTCCAGGGTCTCAGGCAGAGGGTCTTTCACATCACCTGGTTCTTTTAAATGGAGATGCTTGGGATTGAACCTGGGGCCTTCAGCATGCCAAGCAGATGCAATGTCACTGAGCCACAGCTAGGGTTGCCAGGTCTGGGTTGGAAAACCCCTGGAGACTTTGGGGGTGGATCCAGGAGGGTGGGGTTTGGGGAGGGGGTCCCTCAGTATAGTACAATGCCATAGAGTCCACACTTCAAAGCAGCCATTTTCTCCAGGGGAGCTGATCTCTGTCATCTGGGGATCAGTTGTAAAAGCGGGAGACCTCCAGGCCCCACCTGGAGGCTGACAACACTATTCACAGCCCCCGCCCATACCAATAGCACAAACTACTGCTAATGACAAAATACAACTAACCGTACCATCCTCTCTTGAAGAGGTTCAAAATGGCTTATGTAGTTCTCCCAGTTCCGTTATATCTGTGATCCCCAACATGGCCACCATGACACTCACCAAAGGGCCACTTCTTTCCTCTGTCAGGCTGGAGCCAGAGATGCTTCAAAAGAACCCAGCAAGCTCATCTTTGTGTCTCAAGAGAGCACACATCCATAAACAGCTGCTGCCACCACAGGGGAATGCTTCACTTGCAACTTCTCAATTTTTTTGCTACCGGGCTGGCCAAGTATTGCATGACAGCCATTTTGCAACCCCCACCACGGAAGCCATTTTGTAGTGCCCATTCCCTGATCCTCAAAATTCCAGAAGTGCTCAAATGAGAATCTCGGCATTAACTTATTCTCGCAGCCCTGTGAGGTAGGTTAGCCTAAAACCGTGACTCCCTAAAATGTCCCAGTTCAGCTTTCATGGCTACCGGGGAGGGATGGGGGGTAGGGTTGGCATCCCCAGGATGGGAAATTCCTGCAGATTTCGGGTGGAGCCTGGGGAGGGCCGGAACCTCAGTGGGATACAATGCCATAGATTCCACCCTCCAATGCATCAATTTTCTCCAGGAGAACTGAACTCTGTAGTCTGGAGATGAGCTATAATTCCGGGCAACTCTAGGCAAACCAGAGGGGCTGAATTTGTCTGGCCCTCTATCTGCCATACTGGATCAAGAGCCCCACTGAGCATGTGCAGTTTGTTTACTTTACCACTCAGCAGTCACAATTACCAGTCAGAAACATTACTATTTTCCCTATCGAGAGCCTCCGACGAATGCTCTCGCACTGGCGCTTCTGGAGAGGTGATGCCTTTCTCCTCATTCGGAGCCGCGCGCACGTTTTCCGCGGCGGAGTTTCTGCTTAGATCATTCCCGACAGTCGCCACTAGATGGTGATCGAGAGCCAGCACTAGAGTCCGAGATGGGCGGGATTGGCTGGGAGTAGCGGACTTTTTGCAAATGTCCCAGCGCCGCCTTGCAGTGAGCAAAGGGGATGGTGTCGCCTGAAGAGTCTAATGCGACTTTGAGAAGGATCTTTGCAGCCTCTGGCCGGCTTCTCATCCCACTGTAGAGAAGAACAGAGCGGGAGAGCCTGCTGTGTCGGCAGCGACTCTTGCAGAACTTTGACTCCCGGTGAGAAGCGGCGCTGCTGCTGCAGGTGCGGGTGGGAAGATCGCGGGTGGGAGAGGGGGGCTGCTGCAGCCTCCTACGAGCCACTCCTATGTATTCCTATGGCAGGGCGCCTTTAGCAGCAGGGGGCAGGCAGGTGAAAACCCTCCCCAACGCCACAGCAAGTAAATCGTCAGCCGGACACATTTTACTGCATCGTCGCGGCGGGACACACCGGTTGAATTTCTTCCTATCACGCCGTTTTCAAACCCTCCCAGCAATCTCTACCCAAAGCAAAGAGAGAAAAAAAGAGTCTGTTACGGAGACTGTCCTGTGATTTAACTTTTGAGGGCTCTCAGGACAGCCTGCCAGGTTCTCTCTTCCCCCATTTTATTTTCACAGCATTCAACTGGGCCGCGGTTCGCCAACCAGTTTCATGGCAGACGGCGGGGATGTCAACTTGAGCCTCTCGGGTCAGTGGGATGGTGAAGTGAGCGGGGAGATGCGGTACAATGGGGAGAGGTTAGGGTAGCGAATTCGAAGGTGGGAAATTCATGGAGTCTGGGGGAGTGAGGTTTGGGGAGTGGAGGGACCCCACTGAGGGATAGTGACACAGTGTCCACTCTCTAGCACAGCCATTTTTTTCCAGAGGAACTAATCTTTATTCTCTGGAGATCTGTTGTAATTCCAGGAGCTTTCCGGGCTCCACCTGGGGGTTGGCAACCGTGGTAAAGGGGTCGGTGGGACTGTCCTGAGGGGCACATGCCTCCAAGATTTATTGTTCAGGGGAGTCGGGTTGTGAGATAACGCAACAGTTTTAGGATGATCCTGTCACTGTTTTGCCTATTTGATAGACTTTTCTTTAATAATTGTATTGTTATAACATGTACTGGACATTCCGCACATTTGAAACATTTCTTCTGGTAACATCTGTGTGCTGTAACTGAATGAAATACATCAATTAAGCTTCCAGATGAAACCTGTCCATTTTGAGTCTCTCTTTCATAACATGCATGTAATTTGCTAACAATCCCATTCATGCATAGTTGTGGTACTTGTGTGCTATTTATAGGTTACCTTTAAGAGGTACTTGTTATGCAAAGTACCTTTAAGAGGTACTTGTTATGCAAATAAATATTAATAATAAATAATGGAAAATCAGGTGCAGAGCTCACCCCCACCACTTTTCATTTCTCCAGGCTTTTAGTTCTCGGTGTCCATTTTTATGGGAAATTGGGTTGTGGGTGGCAATAGTATAAGAACATAAGAGAAGCCAATGTTGGATCCAGTCCACAGTGGCCAAAAATACCAGGTGCCATCAGGAGGTCCATCGGTGGGGCCAGGACACTAGAAGCTCTCCCCCCAACACCAAGGAGGCAGCCAGGAAATGACAATCCTGGAGATGTGCAGTTCAGCATCTCTGGAGAATCAGTTCACCAGAAAACTGTGGATGGGAAAGTGAGTGTGGGCACATTGTAGGAAGTTTATAGAAGTATAACAATCTACAGAGCTTTGTATATCCTCCTGGGATGGAAGGTGGTTTATGGAGCCAGTCCTGAAGGTGCTGCAGGAGATGATGAAGGAAATGCTTGGGATGATACTCATTAGAGTTAACTTGGAGTACACTGACCGGGAAGTCGGGTTGTGTGCCTGAAATAATGTCTTTGCACTTTTACTCATTATACTTTTATGTTTCCCTTCAGAAGAGATTATTTTCTGAAGAGACACGGGCGTTCCTGTGTTCCCTCCTCAGAGGTTACCTCTGGTCCCTGTATGGGGAAGGATCATAGAGGGAAATGAAGCCGCCACAACTGTAGGCTCAGAAAGATGCTGTGGTTGCCAGAATTCCTTCAGCTGCTACTGCTGTTCAAAATGGGAGTGATAACTAGATGCATGGATGTGTGTCCATCACTTTGTGACTGCTCTGATTGGGACCACTTCAAGATTACCTGCACAGAGATCCATTTCATCCCCAACCTACCACAAGGCACTCAGACTTTGTGAGTATATGCAATTAAATTTGTACCCAGCCTTTCTGCCCAGTCAGGGCCATCTACTATGGCTAACAGTTGATACAAAACATTATAAAAATATATCATAAAACCAAAACTAAAATCCAGATGTAAAAGCACAGATATGCAGTAATGAAAACATAGGGCAGGAAGGAGGGATCATTGAGGGAACATCAGATGAAGTAAAAGAAGTCTTCACTTGCTGGTGGACGGCAGTGACAAAAGGGTGCCACAACTAAGAAGGCTCTTTTTCGGGTTGCCTCCTGCCTAAACTTAGAAGGACAGCTCAAGCAGGGCCTCTGAAGATGACCTTAATAGTCAGATAGGTTTGTATGGGAGAAGGCATTCCCAAGATGCTCAGGGCTTTCAAAGTCAACACCAGCACCTTGAATTGTGCCTGGAAACAGACTGGGAGCAAGTATAAATGGGCCAAGACTGGAGAGATCTGTACCAAATAAAGTTTCCAAACACTTTTCAACAGTAGCCCCATGTACAGCATGTTGCAGTAACTTAATATTGATGTAACCAGATCTTTTCTGATCAGGAAAGGCTGGAGCTGACTAAGCAGTTGAAGTTGGTAAAAGGTACTCCTGACCAGTGTTCCCGCTAAGATGCACTAGCGGGTGCTTTTAGCCCTTAGTGCGCAGCTTTTTGGCTAAGTGCAGGATGACGAACTGGCCCATCCAAGGCTGTTATCCCACAAGGGACACCTGGCCTTGGAAGTGATTGCACCCACTGGGAGCAGTGGGAGAAAGCTGCTTGGTGGGCGGGGAAGGGAGAGGAAGGGGAAGGGGCTGGAAGTGTACCTTGCTCCTGCTCTCGCTGTCACATGGGAGGGCAACATGAGGCAGCTGGCTTGCCTGTCTCAGCTGTGCCAGCTCTGGATGCTCTGGGATTGCTGGCTGTGCAGGAGACGTGGGGCATGGTGAACTGAGTAGCCCAGGGCGCCCGTTCCAAGCAGGGACCCGGCAGGTGGTAGCCTCCCTTCTTCTGCTCCTTTTGCTCTGGTGGTACGCAGCAGCTCAGTAAGGTCCATGGTGGACCTCAAGGAGGGCAGAGGATGGTGGAAAAATCAAACTTTCATGCCTTTCTTAGGTGCCCATCCAAGAAGCCACTGAATGGGTGTGCCACCCTTTCCTGTAGCCCTCTGGTGCCATTGTACACCCTCCAGTGGAGTGGGGGATGATGACGAGTGCATGATTTAGGCTCAGAAAATCCCTCTTCGTCTCTCTGTTCCCTCCACACACCTTGACTTGAACTCCTAACATTTTGGTACAGTACTGACATATATTTTAAATGGTTGGTAACAGATTATAAGACAATCATGCTATTCAAATCTATCTTTAACCAAATCTATCTTGGCATTCATGTTGATGGAACATCAAAGGAACATCTTTAGATGCAATGGGACAGCATGGCTAACACTATAATACCTTTGATGCCTGGTAAAATATTTTTATTTATAAGAGATCCTGCACATTTCACTCTATATCAGGTATTTTAAAAAAATCATTACAGAATTATGTATAATTGGTATGTGATACCTTCTAAGATCCAGAGTTTTATATAAGATCCTTGTTGGTGGTGTGGAAAGGGTATACATACAAGTATGGTGAGTCTGTCCCATGATCAGAATGGGGGAGGGAACCAGTAATTTGTAAATTAATTACACAAGAAGATCTCACATATAACCCCGCAAGTGTACTGCTAGCATGGGTCTTTTTTGGGGGGAGCGCACCGGAGCACAGCTCCGGGAGCTCAGGAGCCAAGCCCTGCCCCCAGCCGGCGCCCCGGGGAGTCTTTCAGGCAGCCGAATGTCAATTTCAGCTCCATTATATCCTATGGGCCATTGAAGTCAATGGTGAAAACATAGGGTATATTCTGGGGGCTGGAGGGGAGGGGGTTTGAGGAAGAGGCTCCAAACTCACAGTATAGCTGATGGAGCCTCTCCCCAAGATACCCACCAAATTTCAAGAACATTGGACCAGGGGGTCCAATTCTATGGGCCCCTAAACAGGTTGCCCCTGTTCCCTCCATTGTTCTCTATGGTGGGAAAAAGTAACTTTTTTCTTCTCTTCTCTCTTTCTTTCTTTCCCACCTTCTTCTCTTCTCTTTTTTCCTCCTTTCCCTGTTTCCCTCCTTCTTCCCTCTCTTTCTTTCCCTCCCCTTTCCTTCTCTTTCTTTCCCTCTTTCCTCCCTTCTTTCCTTCTCTCTACTGTCTCTCTTTCCTTCCCTCTTTCCTCCTTCTGTGGCCCAACTCTAGTGAGAAGGAGTTTAAACTTTAAACCCCTTCTCTCTTAGCTCCCCCACCCAGACCACCTGGGGAAGAGAAGGGGAGGCTTTTGAAGATGCTTCCCCCCCCATTGCTTCCCCTTCTGACATCATTTCCGGTGATGTCAGGGGGCGTGGCATATGCTAATAGCCTAATAGCTCATTAGCCTACCATATGCTAATGAGCTCCTGCAGCTGTTTTTCTATGAAAAGACCCCTGACTGCTAGGATTTTTGGATGCCCCAATAAACAAGAAACATCACCAATCATTTCAAGTTTGGTTGTCAACTAAACCTGGGTCCCCTAGATCCTAATTTAGCATTCTAACTACTACCCCACATTGCACTGAAGTGATATGAATCTTTGTTGGTGAGTATATGCAATTAAATAATTCAGAAAAGCTTGCACATTCCTAAAAGTCATTATTAAAAAATGGGAGAGAACCCTCTTGACATTTAAATCAATGGAGAATAAAACTGTTCATTTGAAACATTTATCTGCCACTTTTCCTGAATGCACCAGGCAGATTACAGAACAACCATAAAGTTGCTCTGGAAAACCTTCGGTAAGTCTGCTTTTGGGAAGAAAGATTCAGGTAGGTAGCCATGTTGGTCTGAAGCAACAGAAAAAAGGTTTGAGTCCAGTCGTACCTTTCTCTCCCATTTTTTAATAATAACTTTTAGGAATGTGCAAGCTTTTTTGAATTATGAAATTACAATATGAAGTGGTTTAACAAAGTTAATAAAAGGAAACAAACTATGGGAAAAGATCAGGACATCTTGGCTTTTTTCTTTAATTTGAATATATACTATCAATTCAGATATTGGTGCATCTTTTCGAAATACACTGCCATTCCTTTATAGAAAGAGAAGATGAAGAATGTCATTTTATTTCTATGCCACTTTTCTCTCCAATGGGAGCCCAGTGTGGTTTTCAAGATATTTTCCCCCTCCTTCATTTTATCCTCACAACAACCCTGTAAGGTAGGTTAGGCTAAAGAAAGAGTGACTGGCCCAAGGCCACCTGTGAACTTGCACAGCAGAGTAGGGATTTAAATCTAATTCCTATGCAGAAGTGACTTCTAGCTAGTGATGCGTGAAATGGCATATAGGCACTGAAACCAGTTGTCAAATGGCATGGCTGAGATGCCAGACATAAATAATACAGTGTCTTTCAGAGTATTCATGTTGGCTCATGAAGTAGAATTTTTTCTCACAACAACTCCTCATCTTAGAGGGAACATTGCTCCTGACATGTACTCTAAAAGTGCCTCCAGGCACCGATTCAAGATTTCTAGAGCCTCCTTGGGATCAGCTGGAAGTGCAAGATAGAGCTGAGTATCATCTGCATATTGGTGACAATATACATCCTTGTCGTACTCCTTTTCCTATGCTAAACCAATCAGTTGTTCCATATCCGGTTCTAATTGTTGCTTCTTGACCCTTATACAGGTTTCTCAGGAGACATGTGAGGTGGTCCGGTACTCCCATCTCTTTAAGAACCTGCCATAATTTATTGTGATCCACACAATCAAAGGCTTTAGCATAGTCAATGAAGCAGAAGTAGATGTTTTTCTGGTACTCTCTTGCTTTCTCCATAATCCAGCGAATGTTGGCAATTTGATCTCTAGTTCCTCTACCTCTTCGAAACCCAGCTTGTACTTCTGGCAGTTCTCTATCCACGTACTGTTGGAGCCTAGCTTGTAGGATTTTGAGCATGACCTTGCTAGCGTGTGAAATGAGTGCAATTGTGCGATAGTTTGAACATTCCTTGACATTGCCCTTCTTTGGGATTGGAATGTAAACTGACCTTTTCCAATCCTGTGGCCACTGTTGTGTTTTCCAAATTTGTTGGCAAATTGAGTGCAGCACTTTAACAGCATCTTCTTTTAAGACTTTGAATAACTCAGCTGGGATACCATCACCTCCACTAGCTTTGTTGTTAGTAATGCTTTCTAAGGCCCATTTAACTTCACTTTCCAGGATGTCTGGCTCGAGGTCAGTGATTATACCATCGTGGTTGTCAAGGACATTGAGGTCCTTCTTGTATAGTTCTTCTGTGTATTCTTGCCATCTTTTCCTAATCTCTTCTGCTTCTGTTAGGTCCCTACCATTTTTGTCCTTTATCATGGCCAGCTTTGCATGGAACGTTCCCTTGATTTCTCCAATTTTCTTGAAGAGATCTCTAGTCCTTCCCAATCTATTGTTTTCCTCTATTACTTTGCATTGTTCATTCAGGAAAGCCTCCTTATCTCTCCTTGCTGTTCTCTGGAAATCTGCATTCAGTTGGGCAAATCTTTCCTTTTCACCGTTGCCTTTAGCTTTCCTTCTTTCCTCTGCTATGTGTAAAGCCTCATCAGACAGCCACTTTGCTTTCTTGCATTTCTTTTTCTTTGGGATGGCGGTGATTGCTGCCTCCTTTACAATGTCACGGACCTCTGTCCATAGTTCTTCAGGCACTCTGCCCAGATCTCTGTATGACCTCACTCCAAGGTTTCTTGTAGGTGTTGAAAAGCACAAGGGACAAGATGGAACCTTGTGGGACCCTACAGGCCAGAGGCCAAGCTACTTCAGCACTGTCCTTCTCACCCCCTCACTTACCTCATTCTGAGGAGCCTAGTGAGCCTGCCATGGCGGTCAGGTGGCCTCCTGAGGCTCCACCACTGGTGGAGCTTTGCATGCATGGCAGAAGAGTCCCGGTGAGGAGCCAGGAGCCCCCTGCCACAGGAGAGGTGAGACCTGGCAACCCTACTGGCCCTGCATAAGAAGCAGGAGACTAGGAAAAGGAAGGGCAACCTCTGGGAACTCCCTGGAGTAGGTGGAAGGCCCAGCAGGCCAGAAACAACATGGGGAAATATGGGATGGACCCTAGCCCTGAGGAGGAGGATCTGGGAGAGGCTTTAAAGACTTGGAGGGGGAATGGCAGGCTGGAGAGGGTGAAGAGATGACAGCCCATAGGCTGGGAGGTCAGTGACTGGAGGGGCTTGGGGTGCATTGGTGGGAGCATGAGGAAGTCCCACCCCACATACACCTTTATATGGCCTGCCTGGAGACAGCCAAAGAGGAAGAAGGCCAAGTCTTGTCCTCAAAGCCCCTCTGGCAGGCAGAGGCCAGGAAGAGAGAGAACCAAGGTGAAAGAATGCCCCCTTCCTCTTCATAGCTGATGCATTGGACAGTGGCTTGCTGGAAAAAGAAAAGCTGGAAAGCAAGCCCTTCCCAGACTTCATCCCCTAACTAGCAGGGTCTGACAAGCCCACAGATGGATTGGCCTTCATGGGGCTACCCTGAAGTTAAAGTTGATACAGAATATTGCAGCCCAGAACATTGACTGGGGTTGTCATATGGTCCATATCACTGCAGCCTTGGTCCACCTACACTGGCTCATAATTTGCTTCCAGACCTAATTTTGGGGGCTGGTATTGACCTTTAACCCCTTATAAGTTTTGTGGCCAGCATACCTTAAGGACCAGTTTATTCTCATATGAACATACTTAACCACTCCAGTCATCTTCGGAGGCCCTGCCTCAGATGCCTCCATCATCTGAGGCTAGACAGGTCGCAACCTGAGAAAGGGCCCTCTAGGTCGTGGTGCTAAAACTTTGGGACTCCCTCCCTATGGAGATTCATCTGTCTCCCTCTTGTTGTCTTGTTTCATTTGGCATTATCTCATAAAATATCACCAGCCCTCCTTCCTGCTTGTGTGTCTCTGTGTTTATATGTTTTATTTAGTTGTTTTAAATATTGTATATATTTTTACCTGTATTTTAAACGTTGTTTTGATTGTTCACCATCTTGGGGACTTTACATTGGGTAAAACGTAGAAAGGTGGCATGCAACTGTTTTAAATAATAAGTAAATATATTTGAAAAGAGGCACTAATCTGTGCTGGCATTCAGTGTACACATGGAGGGGGTATCAAGAACACTCCTACTGGCCTTGCCTCTTAGTCTATCTGATGTCTGTGCATAGAAATGATCCTAGATGTGAATTTTACAGTTATGTTTTATGTTCCATATTGTTTGTGCAATTTGTATTGATGGCTGGTTGTTGTCCTCCACACATAGATATTGTGCATACTGAAAAGGCAGGACCAGAAAGTACAATTCTGGTCTCTGTTCCATGCATATGATAGCTATCTACACAGGGTGTTTACTCGAATGTTCATGCCAGTGTGCATTCTTCTTTCAACAGGAGTCTTGTCTTAATAATTGCATTGGGAAAGTAATCGGTGACATTCTTTCCAAGAGGAAAATAGGGATGGGGCAATTCTCAATGGTTTTTCTAAAATCTTGAAAGGGACTGATACCCACTCCCTGTGAAATTTAAGACAAGTGAGGGGCCCTCAAGGACTTACTTGGGGCATCTCATTTCCCCCCCTCCCACTATGTCCTCTTTCCCTTCCCTGAAAGCCCCCACAGTCTCTCCCCTTTTCCTACCTCTCTCTCCTTCTCACCAAACAACCTACCTTTTATTGGTCCACCTGTATTCATTTTTCCCTCCTTTCCTACGCCAGCAGCCTTTTCTCTGGGAAAAGTTTGGCCAGATTGTGCAATGCCAGCTGCCAGGTCATGCCTAGTTGTGCAGTGGGGAACCCACAAGGACTTGCAAAGAGGCACCTTACTTTCCCAGTGTATTTCCTATTTCCCTCTCCTGGTAAGCCCCATAACCTCACCGTTCTCTGATTCCTTCTCTCCTTCCCAGCCACCAACCAATCTCCATTTTATCAGCCTCCTGTCTTCAGCTATATTTGTTATTTATATACTGCATTTACACCTCACCTTTCTCCCCAGAGCTGCTTACACTTTTTTCTCCTCCATTTTGTCCCCATAATAACTAATAGGTTAGGCTGAGAATGGGAGACTGGTCCAACGTGACACCCCCCCCCCAAGATTCCATGTCAGAGTGGGGATATGAACCAGAATCTTTTGGAACCTAGTCTGACATTGTACTGTACCCTACTGGGGGTGGCTGCTTTTGAAAAGTAGGAAGCAGCTGGGCCCAAATGAGCCATGGAACTTATGTGGTATAAAGTTAGGAACATAAGAGAGCCCCTGAAATCGGGGGAACCACCGCCCTGACTGGGGTCTGGCAACCCTAGTCCATTGGGAGTCTACCATGTCAGAATGTGCAGGCAAGTAGTCGCATAACTCCATGATATTACATTATATACTAGTTCTTATCTGCTCACTTTCTTTATTTATTCAATTTATACCCTGCCCCCCCCACCGCCAAGGCAGGCTCAGGGTGGCTTACATAAAATGCATATATAAATACAATTAAAATCCATCATAAAAACAACCAAAAACCATAAACAAATCAATTATCCTAAAGTGCTGGAACAATATTCAGATAAAATGCGAGAGCAGAAATTTCAAAATTAGACAGTACTCCATAGGTGACAGTCATGATGGTATTCCCACACTAGCTCTGTTGATCTACTTATTTATGCGGCAAGGGTGGGCTAAATAATAACAACATGCCATCAAGTTGCAACTGACTTATGGCAACCCCATCCATGGTACATTCCAGACAAAAGATAAGCAGAGATTTTTTTAGCAGTCTTCTCAGTTTTTCTTTTCGCTCATCTTCTCGTTTAACACCAGGCATTCCAGCTTCCTAATATGGCTTAGAGGCATCTAGCATTGGCCCAGAGAAACACCTGTACCTTATTTCCTATTCTGAGGATCTCCACCACCCATGGCCCTTAGGTTTCCTCTCACATGGCTTTCCTTTACTGCCCTATTCACATTCTCAAGTTCTAGTTCACTTCCAGCAATATTATCCCTAGCATCTACTGCATCATCGATTAGTCATCCCAAACCAGTGGTTCCCCAGCTCTTGTCAGTTTTTCCCCTAGAGTTAATTTAAAAGTTGCTCTTCTTGGTATTAAGCACCAGTAGCCTGGTTCCATTTTGGTTCAAGCGCAACTTGTCTTTTTTGTACAGGTTCTTCTTGTCCTAGAAAGATCCTGAACACCTGACAAATCCAGACTTTTCTTCATTAAGTGCTCATTTTATAATGAATCCTTGCCCTTAGAAGCTTAGCAGGGAAAGGGGTCCCGGCTGGGTTTCTCCCTCACTTAGTAATTCTCTTTATGTATATAGTTTGTTGTCAACATGAGGGAGCTTTCAAATGTCCATCCCCAAACACTCCTCGAGCAAAACTGAAAGTGATTTGCCTTACACTGACCATTTTTATCATATTGAAATAAATACAATAGAGTGTGTATTTATACTATCACAAAGAACCTTTTGATAATGATGATTAACAATTATCAGTACTTATTAGAGACAATTAACTCAAAAACACAGAGGTCAGATGGTCCAAAATATCAGAGAAACAACCAAAGTTGTATAAATTAAGGTTTATAAAAAACAGAGCATTTAACAAAGTTTTTCTTTGTCTTCCTTCCCTGTACATTCCATGCTTGTTTTAGCACAACTTAACACAACACAAAGCTACACATTGCAGAGGAAGACTGGTATGGTATAGGCAGGGCTATTTTTGGGCAGGAACGCACAGGAACCGAGTTCCAGCTGGCTCCTGCGTTGGCCACGTCCAGCAGGAACTCATTAGCATAATAGGCCACACCCAACAGCAGAAACTCATTAGGATTGGCTACATTAGGGGTGTGTGGCCTAACATGCAAAGGAGCTCCTGTTACAAAAAAGCCCTGGGTTTTGACAACAAACAAGGTAAACAGAATAAGAAGCAAAAGGTGGGTGTGGCTGGATGACCACACTTCTGGTAGTATGGGAATGTGGCCTAATATGCTAATAAGCTGCACTGTGTGGGTGTGGCCTATTATGCTAATGAGTTCCTGCTGGACTTTTTCTACAAAAAAAGCCCTGGGTACAGGTATGTGCCATCAAGTCACAACTGACATGGCAACCCCAGCAAGGGGCTTTTAAGGCAAGTGAGAAGCAGAGGTGGTTTGCTACTGTCTCCCTCTGCAGGGCATTCCTTGGTGATCTCCCATCCAAGTTGTGACCCTGCTTAGCTTCTGAGCGCTCATGATATCAGGATATACCATGCTGCCTTTCCTCCCAGTCAGGAAGACTGGTAGTTGTGGTCATGTTCCCTTTCTGAGAAGCTTGTCCACCATTGAAGGTGCCCTATTGAAGCGTCCAAGGAACCCCAAGGTTCCCTGGATCACAGTAGCTCCTTTCAGACCCTGATCCTGTCTGCAACATGTTCACTACAGTATCTGCATGTAGTCTGTGTACATACAGTTCAGTTTATCTAGGAGGCTTTCTATGATATCAGGATCCCTTCTCTTGCAGGTTCCCAATGCAGATATCTAAATAAGTACATGTAGGCTCAGTACATGGACAGCATATGCAATCATTGAAAGTCTGAATGAGACTTGTGTGAAAGTACAGATGAAAAGCAAGGCAGATAGGTTGTTTTGCCTGGAGGCACATTTTGTCTTCCGTTTGAGGGGAAGCATAGATTTTCCCTCAGAGCAAATACAGCACTTAAGTGTGTATATTTCTGAACAAGTGTTTTGGAGTACCAACAGTAGTTTTGTTTGTCTTAGCTCAAGAGTTAATATCTTGTTTCTCCTATATCAGTTTAAACTGATAGGGAAGTAAGGAGTCATGAATGAATTTGAAACAGTTGGTTTTCTTGAACTTCTTATAGAGATCTGTGCCAGCAAACATTCAATAGCTTGAAGGTTAGTTTTTATGCCGATCCTGTGTTTCACCTACCAGTGGTTTTAAGATGAATTGAAACAATTTTTTAAAAAATACTGGGTTAATAAAGGAAGGGTGAGGAAAAACTTTGTAGCACTGATTGACTTCATTAAGCTTGCCTGTATCAACTATAGGTCAGGAATTACTTATCCACAACTGCCAAAGTTGCCAATGGCTGGCAGCTGGTGGGAGACTGGAAGGCAGAGGAGCACCATCACAGCACTGTCATGGTATCATTTCTGGACCAAACCCAGAAGTGATGGCATGCCACTCTAGGATTCATTGGAAATGCTATGGTAAAATCATAGTGTTTGTGTTGAATCCTAGAGTGGCATGCTGTCATTTTTGGATTCAATCCAGAAATGATGTCATATCATTGCCACAATGTTTTAAAAATTATTTTTACTCCTGCTGGCCTACCAAGCAGCAGCAGAAGTCAGTAGCTTGCTGTGGGAGGTCTCCCATTCCCAGGAGAGGTGGCAAGCTACCAAGTGGTGACAGACCAAGGGAGGCAGAAAAATGTCAAAATGGAAAATGCCTCTTGTGCATGTTGCTTCTCAGTGGTCCTTGAGAACATATTGGTCAGAATAGTCTATAAACTTGAGCAGAGGGAGGGAGAGAGATCCCTTGTACGTTCCAGCATAGTGTAGTTTGTAGCTTACAATGAGGTTAGTGCTGAGTTTTAGACTGATGTAAACTTTCATTTTCAAAGTTATTGTTTGATTCAGTAGGCTTATTCGATCCTGATTTTCATTCACCATTGATCTGCCCATATTATTTTAAAAAGAAGGACATCATGATTTCTTCTGGCTACCAGACTGAGGGGTCTTCCGCTCTTCAAGGCCTAAGTTGGTTTGGGATGCTGTCCCAACATCTCCTCAGAAAAAAATAGTTTGTGTGTGATTTGAAAAGAAAAGAAATTGTAGCTTTAAAGGCATGTTTCCTTGCTCTGCACATGCTCCTATTCATGAAATTGATTTCCTTTGTCACTCCAGCCAAGATGTTGTTACTCTTTTAAAGAAAATTCCAGGAATGTCCTTTTAAAAATATAAGAAACTGATACCAAAAATATGCTTTTCTTTAATCCTTTCTCCATCAGTCAAATTCAAAATGAATTCCTTTCTTCTCAGATTTTCTCTTTTAATAGATTTTATGTGAAGAAAATAAACTCCGTTAAGGCAGTCCATGCACTAAATGTGTCCCACATCATTTTCCCCCCAAATACACTTGTGAAGAAATGCATTTTTTCTTTAGAAGTTTGAAATAAGAAAAACCTTCACTCCAAATGAAGGTTTGGGGCAGAGAACGGGCTGGGAGAGAGGACGTCAGTTCAATTGCTTTCCAGAATTACCCCAGCCCACCTTCATATAAATGCTAATAGGTCTGGACAATGGTGTGGTGTGACAGATTACATTTAGAACACTTCGTCGTTGTGGCTTCTGTGCAGTCCCACATGGGACTGCGCAGTCACAAGCCAGCCGTGGAAAAGATTTCCAAGCTTTCTAATAGACTAGGAGCGCCCCTCCTCCTCTGGCACTTTTCCACCAAAATGCTCACATGACCAGGAGGAGGGGAACTCCTTCAGTTCTTGTTTTGCCACCATGGAGAAAAGATCTCCACTGCTGTTCTCTGTTTTTTTCCCTCACCTCAGTTCTGAGACTGAGATTTTTTTTCTGTTAACAGTTTTTATTCCAGTGAATACGTCTAAAGAAAAAATGTTTTGTGGATTTCCACTGTGCCATCATGACTAAAAATGGTGCTGTTCAACGGCCATTCTCTGTGCCTTGGCTGCCTAGGGGTTCACACAGCAGAGCTGCCTGCCCTTGCTGTCACCAGTTTCCCCTGAAGGCATGTATTGAAAGAGCTGGACTCAGAAGAGCTCTCTTCAAAGGCTTCCCCCTCCCTAGTGAGGAGGGATGGACAGAGAGCCTGGCTGCAATGGCCCTTTTTGGAGGTCGCCTACCTGGATGAAGGCCTATTCCCGCCTCTGCTGAGGTGTAGTGGACAGAGAGCCTGGCTGCAATGGCCCTCTTTGGAGGTCGCCTATATGGAAAAAGCCTGATGAAGGCCTATTCCCGCCTCTGCTGAGGTGTGGTGGACAAAGAGTCTGGCTTAAACGGCCCTCTTCGGAGGTCTCCTGTGTGCCCAGCAGCCTGATGAATGCAAATTCCCCCCCCTGCTGAGGTGCTGAGGTATTGTAGACAGAGCCTCAGAATAACTTTTCAGGGGCTTTGGCTGTGTGCCTTGAAGCCTCACAACCCCCTCAACATTGAAGCATTTCTGCCTAGTCATTTCCTGAGGGTGTCTGGCCTCTATGCCTTTGACATTGACCTAGAAGCCCTTCCTTCCCTCCTCCCTTCTCTTGGTGCCGAGAGAGAGAGGGGGGAAAGGCTGGGAGGCATGGCCTGGCAGAGGCTGCTTGAATGAGAGCCCCTCCCTTCCCTTCGAATGAAGAAGCTTGGTGGTGCAGCCTGGCAGAGACTGCCTGCCTGAAAGATTCTCTGGCCACTCCAGTCGCTTCCAGCAAAGCAGCTTGGAGGCATGGCTTGGCAGAGGCTGCCTGTCTGAAGAAAACTCCCCCCTCTCTGCCTTTCTGTCAGAGGCTTATCATGGAGAACCCAGAATTAATCGGCAAGTATGCTTTGGGAGGCAAGCCTAAGTAGAGTTTGCCACTCCTCTCGGTTCCATGGTATCCTTTGGAACCATCAATGAATTGGGGGATTCCTTAGCCTGCACAAGTCACTTTTATGTGACATCATTCACAGCAAGACCCAGTGTTATATGTGAATTCAGTGTTGATCTGGCCCTAGGAGATGAGGTTCAAATATCCAATTGTATTACAATTTCCTGACCTTGTACCTTTACAGCTTCTCATGGTGCCCTACCTTGCAGGGTTCAAGTGAGGATAAGAAAGAAAGATGAGGTGTTATAAGACTCTTTGAGTCCATGTTACAGAGTAGGATAAAATCCTTACTACTCTTTTTAAGAAAAGAGCATATGTTTTTTTCTTTTCAAAACAGCTGCCCTAAGAGACAAAGGTCCAATGGGCAAACTATAATTAATGGCTCTTGTGTCATCCTCTGCTACAATCAATGATTGTATTCTTGATTCCATGGGTCATCTATATTATTCCTGTTGGCCTACAGGTCAAATACTCTTTATTTAACCTGTGGAGAGTTTTAATGATCTAAAATAAACCCAGTTGGGATGCAGTTTGTTTCTTTTTTGTTCTATACTGCACTTTCCCATTAGTTTATAAATCAACAGGTCACTATGACCCTTATACTATTCTGTTTGAATGTATCTTAATGCACTATGCTGGTGATCTGCATGATAAATCTGTTCCTTTAATTCAGATCACTCATATTCAGGGCCGGCTCTTCCACTAGGCCAACTAGGGCAACGGCCTACGGCACAGATCTACGAGGGGCTCAGTGAAGCCCCTGCCACCGCTGCCTACCCACCCCCAGCATGGCTTTCTGGGCAGCCGCTCCACAGCACGCCCCTTCCCGACAGTTTGCTTTGCCTCACACCCTCGCCTCCTCCCTCCTGCTCAGCGCACCCCTTCCTGCCAGTTCACTTTGCCTCATGCCCCACCTCCTCCCTCCTATTCAGTGTGCCCCTTCCCACTGAGGCTCCATCATATCCCAGCCCTCAAGTAGCGCCACTTGCCCAATGCCTTGTCCCCATGTAGTATAGATCGGCTCTTCTCTTGCCCTGCCTGCCCTGCTGCTCCTCCCCCGACTACGCTGGGCGCCCGCTTCCAATCAGCCCAGGATTCAGCACCCAGAATGCCAGCCCACTGCCCAATGGTGCACAGCCCTCTCCAGCACACAGATATAAACTCTTGCTACACAACGGCCACTCTTGCACAAACCAGAAAATGTGCGAGAATGCCTGAGCCCATTTCCCATGCATGCCAAGAAACAAGAACTTTATTCTGCCCTCCTCCACGTGTGCCTTGAGAACACCTCCCCCCATTACCATGGTTTCTGCCTCTGCACTCGCAGCCAACTGACCTGGCCCTGCCCACAAGCTCCTTGCAGGATTACTCGCACTCCCCGCCCCCCCTTGTTTCCTCCCGTCACCTGCAGGCAGCCCCGACTGCCTGTGTTGTGCCTGCACGGGCAGCAGCCCTGCTTCTCCCCCCCACCCCTTCAAAATGGTGCAGCCAGGGGATATTTGGTTTGGAGTATACAAGTGGGAGGGGGGATCTAAAACTCAAAAAGCAATCTTGCCTGGTGGCACCTGGGCCTTTTGTAAATATATAAACTGCAAGTGAACCTTTGAATGGCAGGGAGGTCAAGAGGAGCTGCTGCTTTTTGCTGCGGAGCGAACAGATGTAAAAAGGGGCTAGCCAGGGAAGCCACATCAGAAACTGGCAACTCCAAGGCCTAAGCTGCTGGCAAGCGAAGCAAAAAAAGCACTACCCTGTCAGAGGAGCAGGAGGAGGTGGGGAACCTTCCTTGGTTCTCTACCCCTTTAGACGGCTGCTAGCTTGGAGAAATATAGATCTGCAGTGAGGGGGGGCACCACAAGGCAGCCTCGCCTGGTGGGGGGCGCCACGAGCTAGCCTTGTCTACTGCACAAAAAAACCTCCGGCCAGCTCTGCTTATGTTACCTTACCCTAGTCCATGCTAGGAGTTAATATAAACAAAATAATCAAGCACACACACACACAAAACCAGAACGAAACCAAGTATTAAAGTAAATGACCTCCTCACAGATGCTGTGAATTCTGCTGTCCAGTGGGACAACATTCTGGGAGCAATAACAGGCTTGCTGTCAGATCCCTGAGTCACGTTTCTTTCCCGCCTTCACTTAACGTGATGTCTCAGGGTTCTGCATACCTTTTGTCCATGTTCAAGAGGCCAAGTTCCATCCTTGGCATCTCCTACTGACAAAGTCTCTGGTGATCAAGATCCTTTCACCTCTGCTGTTTTGTCCACCAGGCTTTCTGCATTTATGTCACTTGGTGGACTTGGATCCAACAATTTGCCCTCTTCTCCTCTATATGAGGTCTCCAATTGATTATATCATTCCATTTAGTGATAAATGGGAAGGATCTATAGATCAGTGGAAGAGCGACTGCTTGGCATGCTGAAGGTCCTGGGCCCTCCAGTTAACGGTCTGGCGGTAGGTGATGTGAAGGACCATTCTCTGCCTAACTCCTTAGTGAGCTGCTGCCAGTCTGAGTAGACAGTACTGACCTTTTGAACCAATGGTCTGATCCACTATAAGGCAGATTTGAGGTGCTCTGTTACATTCCACCCCCCTCCCGGGACAGGAAAAATGATGTGATTTCAAATTATTCTTATGTCTTCAGTGCAGCACCTGAAGAGAAGCCTATGATAGGCCCAGATCCGGTGACTCATAGTACATGTCTTGCTGGGCGGTCTTGTGTCTTGACTGTTCTACTGTTCCTGCAGATAGTACCCCTCTTGTTGAAGAGGGAAGCTTCCCATGGTAGAATTCCAGTGTTCCCTTTCACTGGGTTTATACTTAGCTGTCTCTCAATGTGTGCAGAGATTATAGCCTATGTGAAGATTCTATATTAAATTTTCCCTGCTACTTTGACAGATCTTTATTGACCCTTTTCAAAGCAACCTGCCTGAACCCCCCTCCCCCCATTTTACTAAGATTGTCAGCTCTGTTCAGGTTCCACTGCTGCATTTCCTGGCATTTTTACATATCTGTATGTGACACCTTAAATAAGACTGTTGTTTTGCTGAGTCTTTTACCCTTCATGGGATACCCAGTCTTAGTTTTCTTTTTTTCTGAGATGGACCTACTAAGCGTCATGCATGTGGTCTCAGCACAGTCTTTTCTCTCACAGCACTTCTTTTGTCTATGATCTTCTAGAAGTAGTGCCATTTCTGATGGCTGCTTCGCTATATGTGGAAATCTTTCCCAGTAACTCCTGATGTTCTGCAATGGTAAATGTCTTGACAGTACTGTACCTTGACATGATGGCCATATTTACTTTGTCTCTGGTTTTAGTGCAAACGCTCCACAGAGTTAAGAAGGCACTGTAATCATGTTTTGACTGATTAGCAGACACCAGTTCCCTGGTATTCTGATTGGAGGTCTGGGCTACTTAGCATGGCCCCACAGGATGACATTCCAGGCCCTGGCCTTTATGCTCCATTCCTGACAATAACCTTGTCGTTGAGGAATGCACTTCTAATCCCTGACAAAGACAACCTGTTTTTATGCCTTTTTTCTCTGCCTATATTGCTGCACAGATTGCTTTGCAGACTACACAAGGTTTTTTCCTTGTGGCGCATTGTATCCATCCTTCCTTTAGCTACATCACACCTCTTTTCACTGCCTTCATTACCATTGTGCAGATCTGCTTATTCTCACTCCTGCTGACAAATTAATACATTGATCATCTCCTTTTCTGCATTGTAGCGGTAGCCTCCCACTTGTCTGAGTGGCAAACACCACTCTGGTAGTACCAGACCTTGCACCTCTAAGTGGGGAGGAGAGTCTCTATAGAAACTACAGCAAGGTTTGGACCCTGCTTCTTGTGCTGTTTAATGTTTTTGACAGCTGATTTGGGGGGGACCCAACCCCCCCACCCCTCTCTGATCTTTTTCTTGTTGGATTACTAAGCATGCTACAAAAGTGGGGTATAACCCCTTGTTTTATTTTTGACACTTACATGGTGCTTCATTTATGATAGGGTTCTAACTTATATGCTCTCCATGCATGAAGTTTCAAAAGGTGACATCCTGCTGGAATTGCCTAGCAAGGGTTATCTCTTACTCCTCATGTAATGCAGGGTCATCGTCCCCACACAACCCATCCTTGTGGGTTGGTTGACGCTATCACACTGTTTTGAGTGCATGGCCCTTCATTACCACTTTATGTATGATGGCTCTCTCAAAAGAGTGCTCTTTTTTCTTTGCCACAATCCCACATGTATTTTGGTGGGGACACTTGCAGAGAACTTACTACTCTGGTATAAGAGAGTTCTGGGTGAAGGTCAATTTGTGCCACTAAATAACTGTTGATAAAGTGGTCCTCGGTGGTCTCCTGAGAGCTTCACACCCACCTCCTTCCCTCAGTGATCTTGCTAATCTTCCCATGTGGGAGTGCACAGAAGCCACGACGATGAAAACAAGGTTGCACTTACCTGTAACTGTTGTTCATCAAGTGTTCTTCTGTGCCAGCACACAGCCCTCTCTCCTGCCCCGCTGTGAACTCTCTGGAACTTTGGTTTTCTAGGGGTCTCCATTGGCGGCATGAAGAGAACTGAGGGAGTAGCGCCCCTCCTCCTGGTCATGTGAGTGTTTTGGTGGGAAAGTGCCAGAGGGAGGAGGGGCACTCCTAGTCTATTAGAAAGCTTGGAAATCTTTTCTGTGGCTGGCCTGCGACTGCGCAGTCCTATGTGTGCCTGCACAGAAGACCACTCGATGAACAACAGTTACAGGTAAGTGCAACCTTGTTTTTTCCTAGTGCAGTAAAATCAGAGAAGGGAGGTGAATAGTTAACTGTGCTCTAGAATGTTGAGCTTGAGTGACAGGCTGCTCCTTTTCTTTGACTGGCCAGTGCCAGCTGAGGGAAATAGAAAATCAGCTATGTGCTAAAGGGAGAGGGAGTTCATTTTGAGTTCAGCGGCAGTTACTGTTCAGTAAAGTAAAAGTTCAGCCAAAAGAGTGGATGTCTGAAGAGTCTGATTAAAAAGTCTGTCAGACACGTTCACCTTTTGAATAAAGGGAGAGACTCCTGGTATTAGCTGTATTAAACATAACCTGAGAAAGAATTCCATCTAAGAATTAAGAGTCTAGTGTCAGGTAAAGCTGAAGGACGTTTTCACACAGATGCAAGAACTGGGGTTTAAGATTTTGGCAAAGAGTGACTAGGTAGCAGGCTGAAGCTCCCAATCAGAGCAAAAGGAACAGGATTATATTTTCAAGGAAGAAATATAAGTCCTGGCCAGTTACATGGGGAATTGACACTGAGGCAGTCCCTGGTCTGTTGTGAAAAGAAATGGTTATAGACTAGAAATCACTTCTGTGATTTCAGAAAAGGGGAAAGAATTTGAGATACTAAAAGAGTGACCTTTCCAGAAAACCTGAACAGTTAATAGGAAACTATATGCAGAAAGTTTGTAACTGAAACTTAAGTATTCAGTCAACCATCTCTCATGGATAAGAACCAAGAATTTGTAAAACTAAGTTGCTACAATATGATCTTGTCTGTCAACTGAAAAATATACAGTTTTACCACCATTTCCATCAGTCTTTCCAGTATTTGACTACCCCATTCCATCCCTGCCTATTAAATAAAATCTTTTATTCTGCTATGGTCAGGCCTCCCCTGGAGTACTGTGTCCAGTTTTGGGCACCACATTTTAGGAAGGATGTTGACAAGCTCAAGCATGTCCAGAAGAGGGCGACCAGGATGGTGAGAGGGTTGGAATCCAAGTCTTATGAAGAAAGGCTGAAAGAGTTGGGTATGTTTAGCCTGGGAAAGAGAAGGCTTAGAGGGGACATGATTGCAGTCTTCAAGTATTTGAAGGGCTGTCATGTAGAAGATGGAGCAGATCTATTCTTTCTTGCTCCGGAGTGCAAGACTAGATCTAATGGGTGGAAATTATAAGGGAGTTGTTACCGGCTAAATATCAGGAGAAACTTCCTAACTGAAAGAGTGGTTGAGCAGTGGAACAGACTGCCTCGGGAGGTGGTGGATGCTCCTTCACTGGACGTTTTCAAGTGGAGACTGGACGACCATCTTTTGAGTATATTGTAGGTATATAGGGCTGTCTTTTGACTATGCTCCTGCAGAGTGCAGGGGGTTGTACTAGATGACCTGCAAGGTCCCTTCCAACTCTAACATTCTATGATTCTGTGATTTTATTATTGTTCACTTTTACACAGTCTCCAGTGCCATTTCAAGGTATCTAAAAAGAGGGCTCCTGTTTTCTCCTGACAAGTTCCTGGGCTGGGCAAAAGCCAAATTAGATTCTGTCAAAGGGTGGGACATTCTGATTTTTATTTATTATCCCGCTACTGGGGGGGCTAGCTCAGTACCTGAAGGGAATTAAAAATTTGGTGGGGAAAACCTGCCTCAAACTGGGGAGAGTAACAAGAGCTCTGTCATAATTGGTCAAGCTCCCCCCACTTCAAACAGGGAACAGAGATTTGGAGGTGTTAAATACTAGAGAGGCTTCGGAAGGAAATTCTGGAGACTTCAGAAAAAGCTTCTCTGACCTGGCCTGACCTGGTCAGCAGGTGAGGAAAAGAGAGGGGATAAAAACTCAGGGGAGCAAGGAGGAAGCTTTTCTCTTTTTTGTGCTGAGTCCATCAGAGTAGACAGAACTCTTAACTGAGGTCTGGAGGAGGCAGCCATTAGCCATTTGTTGGCCTGGGTAGCTGAAGGAAGCTTCGAGGTAATGTTAATTATATAGAGATCTGTAACTTTCTAAGCGAAGGAGCCCGACTGATAGGACATATAGAGAGAGAGGGACAGAGGAATTGTGTTTTACCCATTTCTTTTGAATCCCTTGCTCAGTCTGGTGCTGTGCGAAAAGTATGCATGTGAACATTTTATTTTTAATAAATACTTTAAACTTTTTATGCTGGTAGTGGTTCTCTGTACCACATAGATCTCCACAATCTTGGACATGCTATTTTAAAAGGAGTGCTAGGGGGAAGGCAGTCAGTTGGCAAGTGGCTGTTCCTCTAGGGCAGGGGTGTCCAAAGTTTTTTTGGTGAGGGCCAAATACAGAAAAATAAGCAAAGGCCCGGGCCACACACAACAGGTGACATATTGACACATGATTACTGTGTGTATTTCTAACTCACCTATAATTCGGGGGGAGGGAAACTCGGCGGGGGGGATCGTCGGGCCCGGCGGCTGGGAGGCACTCAGGCCTCGCCGCCGGTGCCCGCGGGGGAGGGAAACTCGGCGGGGGGGGGATCGTCGGGCCTGGTGGCTGGGAGGCACTCAGGCCTCGCCGCCAGTGCCCGTGGGGGAGGGAAACTCGGCGGGGGGGGATCGTCGGGCCCGGCGGCTGGGAGGCACTCAGGCCTTGCCGCCGGTGCCCGCGGGGGAGGGAAACTCGGCAGGGGGGGATCGTCGGGGCCGGTGGCTGGGAGGCACTCAGGCCTCGCCGCCGGTGCCCGCGGGGGAGGGAAACTCGGCGGGGGGGGATCGTTGGGCCCGGCGGCTGGGAGGCACTCAGGCCTCGCTGCCGGTGCCCGCGGGGGAGGGAAACTCAGCAGGGGGGGGATCGTCGGGCCCGGCGGCTGGGAGGCAGGCCTCACCGCTGGTGACTGCAGGGGGAAGGGAAAATTGGCAGTGGGGGGGGATTGTCGGGCCAGAGGGGGGAGAGAAGGCTTACCTGCGGAGCTGCTCCTGCAGACTGGGAGCCTTTCGGAATACTCTCCCCCCCCGCGAGTATCGCGGGTCCTGCTTCTTGTTCAATTATATTTTCAGAATTTGCTGCGGGCCAATAAAAACTGACCCGCGGGCCGCAGTTGGCCCGCGGGCCGTAGTTTGGACACCCCTGCTCTAGGGGCATACAAGTCAATAAATGGTCCCCATGGTGACCAGGTGCTGGGCAGCAGAAGACACAGAGGCAAGGCCTCAGAACTTGGAAGGAAAGCTGGGAGTCCTGACCCTCCCAGAAGGTAATTCTTACAAAGGTCAGGTGATGATGTTGTGCTACTGGAGTGAGAGAAAAGCCTTTCCAGGTGTTGGGAAAACCTTGGAGGACAGGGTGGAACAGGGCCTGCAGGCCAGAGCAGGCCTGTTCTGCCACAACACTTGATGACTTGATTATTGTTATGCTCATAATCTATTTGTACGCTCCAGAAAGTCCAACAGAACAACAGGAAGCCTATTGTAATGCTCAAGATGGGTAGCTTTGTTAGTCTGTCTGTAGTAGAAAAGAGCAAGAGTCCAGTAGCACTTTAAAGACTAACAAACTTTGTGTCATGGAATGGAATGTGGCAGGGTATGAGCTTTCGTGAGTCACTGCTCACTCCTTCAGATACCTGTGGAGTCTGAGGGTAGTGGCTTTTAGAAACTGCTGTTCGAGAATTCTTGCTCAGCTTCTCGTGTATAGTTTGTTTTGTTCTTTATGACAATGGCTCCTCTACTCAGCTAGTTTTATTATAATATCTGAATTATTTTTCAGGCTGCTTATGGCATTCTTCTCTGTGTGGCTGAGAATGGATCTTGAGCTGTGTTTTTTGTTGATTATTTCAGCTTGGGCCTGGGGGGGGGTATTCTATATGTAGATCCAGTGTGGTGTTGTAGCTTTCGGGGAAAATCCACATGGAGTCCTTCTTTCTATAGCATATTGTAATGCTGTTGACTGTGACCGAACTGTGCAGACTCATTTGCTGCAGTTCTGAATTATGGTTTAATTCTTTGCACGGAGCTGTACCAGCCATAAGCTTGGGTCCTGTGAACAAGTTCCCTGCACCCTCAGTAGTCTTTCCCATAGAGTATGCTTCTTCTTCTCTTTGTGCAAGGTCCACTTAAAAACCACTGATCTTGTGCAAACAGGTGTTTCGGTGGAAGAGGACATGCAGTCTATGGCAGAGACTATCTAGTATGGATGGAACTCATTCATAGGATCCCATTAATAAAGTCCTATGTCATATACTGCTGAAGTGCTCTTATCCAAACATTCTAGGCTAAAGAGGATTGTAGGTGTAAGAAGACACATGTCTAGTGCCAGGTGGTAGTTGTTCTTAAATAGAAAGCTTATAACCAAAAGCTCACGGGCAAGCAGATTTTTGCCTATTCCTGTAGATGCCTTCCAAATAAGCATGGGTTTGCGTTGTTGTGATTTATTTATCCATTCTTTGTTTAATTCATTTATACCCTGCCTTTCTCCCTAACAGTTTTCAAGCAGCTTACATCATTCTCTGCTCATCCATTTTATCCTCACAACAACCCTGTGAGGTAGGCTAGACTGAGAGATTGTGACTGGCCCAAGGTTACCAGCAAGCTTCTATGACATGACTGGGAATTCAAACCTGGGTCTCCCAGATACTGGTTCAATACTCTTAACCACTTCACCACACTGGCTGTCTTGTGATACCAGTCCCAAGTGCATATTGGGATGTTCAGCAATTATTTGGCTGCTGTCATGGCAAGGCAGAGATGGTAGTGATTGCCATGTCTCTTCTCCTCTCACTATAAAAATCTGTTTACAATATGCTTGGGTATTTTCCAAGGTAAGTGACCAACTGTGTGGTCAAAATAAGTGTGTAGGGAAAATACTCTCTCCAGGGAACAGAACACTGGCATTGATCCATTTCAGAATTTCTCTCCAGATTCATATTGCATGTGTGTGGTGTACAGTGTAAAATGAACCTTCCAGAATGAGTTTCTATTTCCTGCTCAAAGCCTGTATAGTAAAGGTAAAGGTTCCCTTGCTCGAAAGCCAGTCGAATCCGACTCTAGGGTTGCGGTGCTCATCTCCGTTTCAAAGCCGAAGAGCCAGCGCTGTCCGAAGACGTTTCCGTGGTCATATGGCCGGCATGACTAAACACCAAGGCGCACGGAACGCTGTTACCTTCCCACCGAAGTGGTACCCATTTATCTACTTGCAATTTCTTGCTTTCGAACTGCTAGGTTGGCAGGAGCTGGAACTAGAGACAGGAGCTCACCCCGTCATGCGGCACCCGGGTCTCGAACTGCTGAACTACTGACCTTCCACAGCCTGCAGTTCAGCGTCTTAACCACTTGAGCCACCGCAGCTCCTTAAAGCCTGTATAAGAGGGTCCAAAAACCCAAGAACTCATTCCATGTAATATCTTTATTAGGGCCAATCCAAGAAATAACAAATCACAGTATCATTGGGTTGGTCCTAATGAAGGCATTACACAGATTGGGTTTTTGGCTTTTACTTTTTGGACCGATGTGGCTGTAAACGACTTACCTGCACAGGAGGGGCCTCACTTGGGTCGTGTTTTATGCTGAGGTTTTAGTCTTTCAGAATGTATGAATGTGATCTGTCAGCTGGAAGCAAGAAAGAAACCTGTTGCTGAAGATGCCAGTCTCTCCTGTGTGTTGGCTACAAAGCAGACCTGGAAGCAGCATGGGTAAACTCACCCCTACCCACCACACCTCAAGAGAATACCACTATGGGTTTAGAACAGAGTGCTTGCTGCAAGCCCAAATAATCTAGCTATAGACCCTTCTGTAAATCTTCCAAAAATTATTTCCAAGCAATGCCCATTCTTTACTGGCAAATAACACTGAACAAAGCCCTGACCTGGATAGCCTGGGCAAGCCCGATCTCATCAGATCTTGGAAACCCAGCAGGGCCAACCCTGGCAACTATTTGGATGGGAGATCTCCAAAGAATACCAGGGCTGGGAGGCAGAGACAGGTTATCAAGCCATTTCTCTGAATGTCCTCTGTTCCCCAGTAGGAGTCACCAGATGTCACCATGACTTCCAGGCACAGGCACATGCACAAACACAGACACACAAAAATGCAAAAATATGAAGGAGGAGGAGGAGGAATAACACTGAATAAAGCAGACTTTTTACAGTTACATTATGACATATTAAACCAGGAGGCAAACAATACCCATCTATGTTCTCTCTAGGATTGCAAAAAGTATATCATTCTGTGTTTATGGCTGTCAACTTCTGTTAGAGAGAACAATTCAAGATTGTTAGGCACTGAATTTTTGTCTCAAGCAAATGGGAATGTATCTGGAAGGTACTGGGTAGTAGCAGAAATATGTTTATCTGGTTTGACAAACTGCTTAGAGAGACTCAGGTGGGTACCTGTGTTGGTCTAAAGCAATAGAACAAAGTTTGAGTCCAGTGGCACCTTTAAGACCAACAAAGTTTAATTGTGGGTATAAGTTTTCATGTGCATGCTTAAAGGTGCCACTGGACTCAGACTTTGCTTAGAGAGGCCTTTGAATCTTCCTGTGCTGAGAAGCTGGTTCAAATTGGAGAGGCTGGGTGGGAGAGGAGAACAGGCTCACCTGGTGTTGCGTATTCGTCACTCAGGGGAATTTCAGACAGCCGATATATTCCGGTTCAGGAACTGTTCCTTAACAGTTTTGAGTCTGACATTTCAGACAGAACTGTTTCAGTAACGGTTCCCTACAGGAATATATATTCACTTTCAAAAAGAAACACTTCTGTCCCGTTAGGGAAGCATTTCTGAACCATTTTACCTGCAAACTGCTTCCAAGCGGTCTTCACTTTTCTATACTGTTTCTGAAGCGCCACAGGGTGCTGTGTAAAATGCCCCGTAACACTTCTTCCTGTGCCACTTTGTTTTCCCACCCTTTCTCGCCCACGCGGGCGATCTCCATCTTTTTTTTTTTAGCGTTCGCTTTAGCGCTCTATAGCGCTATAGCATTATAACACAGCACCAAAACAATGCTATAGCAACCCCATTAGAATGCCTGGACTCCACTGGGATACATGAGATGGTTACATCTGCCACCTGGAAACAAGTACCTCATTGGATACAGGCTTCAAGCGGGAAATCAGGGCATCAGTGATTGGTGTGACAGATGTTGCTAACCCTTCCATGCCCACTGTGAGTCAGGGGAAGGTGATGGGTTGTCAGGTTGCCTGACCCAGCCTGATGTGCATCCATCCATGCCAGGAGGCGATTTGCTGGGAAGTGACTGGCACAAAGCTGGATCAGGTATAAAGGGCAGGGAGGCAAACCCCTTATCTTCGTGGACTGAAGTTGGTGAGTGGTAGGCTTGTCTGGTTAGAGTAGTTTTGTGTGATTGTGGAGGTGTTGCAGATAATGATCAACAGCACAGCAGCTTTGAGTGAGGTGCCTTCAAACTTCCTTCATCTCTCAATTCAATTCTGAGAGATGAAGGAAGTTCGTAAGCACCTCACTCAAAGCTGCTGTGCTGCTGATCATTAAATGCTGGATGCAGCAGAAATGGACAAATTAACATTACTGCTGTAGGAAAAACCTCAAAGTGATTTTGAAAAATGGGAGCAAAAATACCAGGGTAGCATAAGAGATAGAGCATAATAATAATTCAAGCGTTTGAAATCTGGGGAACATAGAGTATAGACTCCAGCATCTGTCTGTTTTTTCTATTCTGTGTCTTATTGCTTTTTCTGTTTCACTGTTTTTTTTCCTTTTCATCCCTTTCTGTTCACTTTATAAAATCAATAAAATGTTTTTTTTTTTAAAAAGAACTTCCTTCATCTCTCACCGCCTTCCTCTTAGACAGATGAAGGAAGTGCATAAGGATCAGGTCCAGGATCAGTTGCAACAAGGTAGTTATGGAGACCATGACTAATAGATCAGTAGCTTCTCACACAGTCACACAAAACTACTGTAACCAGACAAGCCTATCACTCACCAACTTCAACCCACAAAGATAAGGGGTTTGCCTCCCTGTCGTTTAACCTGATCCAGCTCTGTGCCAGTCACTTCCCAGCCAATCGCCTCTTGGCATGGATGGGTGCATATCAGGCTGGGTTAGCAACATCTGTCTCACCAATCACTGATGCCCTGATCTCCCACTTGAAGCCTGTATCCAATGGGGTACTTGTTTCCAGGTGGCAGATGTAGCCATCTCATGTATCCCAGTGGAGTTCAGGCATTCCAATGGGGCTGCTATTGCACTGTTTTGGTGTTATGTTATAGCGCTATAGCGGTATAGTGGTCTAAAGCGAACATTTTTTTAAAAAAGCATGGAGATCGCTCTTGCGGGTGAAAAAGGGTGGGAAAACAAAGTGGTGCAGTCTGAAATGACAAACCACTTCAGAGACAGATCCTTACTAGTAGGGGAAAGGATGTGTGAAATGGCAGCCCTGTACTGGTTTACTCTAAGACGGTACAGTAACAGTTTTAAAACGGCTTCAAAAGGAGCCCCTCGTCTGCATAGACCTGTGCATTTATAAATAAACAGATTATATTGGGGATTTAAGGAATAAATTATGTATGAAAGGTCTTTGAATATGGGACAAAAAGTCTCCCATTTTTACAATCAAAGGATTCAGATGCATTGAAAAAACACAGGCATTACTTTGCATTGAGCTTACTTCTCTTGCATTATTTATTTATTATATTCATAGTCTGCCTTTCTCACTATGATATATTTTCTATCACTACTGTAGATTCCCCTAACAGCCTAAAACCAGACTTCCTGTCATTGAAATTGTTCCTACATATCCGTGAATGATTGTTTTCTTAAAAAGAAATCTCTTAAAGTATTGGAATATGTTCCACACAGAGCATGTTCAAGTGCTGTAAAAAGCCATTTTTTCTGTGTCTTGAAAGACAGCCTTCAAATGAGCAAAATAGAAACGTTAATATGGCAGCTCTGAGAAGATACTTATATAGTTGTCTTCGAGATACACTTGTTACCCCAAAACAAATTTCAATGTATTTTGAGGTAGTCAGATATGCTACAAAAGCAGATCAGTGTGTTTTCCATCTCCCAGAGCCTGTTTCAAACACCCAAAGCCTAGATACCCACTTTAACATGAGACAGGATCTTTCTTTTGAGTAGATCTCCCCCCCTCCCTCAGTTAAATTATACACACCAGTGGAATGTTATCAGGACATCTTTCCAAGAAATGAGGGAGGCGCTATACCTCTTCAGAGCACTCTCCTGAATCAGTATTTTGTGTGTCAGGGAGTTCTTTAATATCCCTAGTTGTAGATCAAATCAAGCCTGAACAGTCTCTACCTAAAAGTTAAAATGACTAAACTGAGGCTATTGTACTTTGGTCACATTGTGAGCAGACAGGAGTCACTAGAAAAGACAATAATGCTAGGAAAAGTTGAAGGCAGCAGGAAAAGAGGAACACCTTGCGTGAGCAAAGCTGTTAACAATAAGATGTTTTGAAGGTCATTGGTTCATAGGGTCACCATAACTAGAAAACAACTTGACAACACTTACATAAACATCCCTAGTATGTGCATTGCCTAGGAAAAAACCAAAACCATCTGTTGCAAAAAAATCAGTCTTGTCTTTTCTGGGGTGGCTCTATGCCTGAGGTGCTTTTTTATTTACAAGTGGATGTACTTTGGGGACATTGTTTACTAATTTGTAAAGGTCAATGTCCTCAAAGAACAAAGCTGTAGAGCCAATTCTCAGTGCATTCTGCCAAAAAGAAGTCCAACCAGAAAGGCATTTTACCCCAGAATACAGATAAAAGAAATCAAGTTTTCCTGCATTGCTATATATACCAATATTAGAGCTGATGGTTAGTGAAAGCTACCTTTATGGTTTGAAGCAGAGATCTATTTTCCTGATGGAATTATTGTTCACCAGGCCCAGAGGCAGAATAATGCTTTTCAAGTATGTTTCTTAGCTATTTTTGCCAAGGACTTGGAGTTGTATCATAGATGTTTTCTACAATGTTTGAAAAGATAACCATTCAGATCCTGTCTGTTTGTGTTTGTTCCAGCCCCACAGTACTTTTAAAAGCTTCTGTAAAGCTCAAGAATGAAGAGAAATGCACTTTACCTTTTGAATGCCCCAGCACTAATTAGTTTCTTTACCATCCAGAAACTACAGCTTTTAATTAAGCATCTCTTTCTCCCAGTGTACTTTTTGAATGACGCATCCTGAAAATGAAGACAGATTGCCTTTGTGCCTAGTATACTTTGACGTACTAAATAAATAAGAAATTATTATAATACATAATAGTTTGCATTTTTAAATAAATGTTCTCAGGGTTCTGTTGTACTCCAGATGTGACCAAAACGACTATCCAGTACAATGTTACTTAAGGCCATGCCCATTGAAATCAGTGGCTGTGGACTGGTGTAATTCTGCATAGGGTTGTACTGCAAGAGCCAGGTGAAGGGACGGAGTTAAAGGGATGGAAGGGGAAGCTATGCCCAGAAGAGCAGGAATTGGTCAGTCTGTAGATTTGCCAGCCTCCAGGTGTGGCAAATTACAACTGATCTTCACACTACACAGGTCAGATCCAGGGAGAAAATGGTTACTTTGGAGGGTGGAGTCTATGGCATCCTATTTCCTGCTGAGCTGTCTGCCCCCTCCCCCCAAATCCTGTCCTCCCCAGGCTCCACCCCAAAAATCTCCAGGAATTTCCCAACCCAGAGTCGGTAGTCCTATACTGTGTGGTTATTAGGAGCAGATTTAGCACTGACCCCTGGTGTCCTTGAGAGCTCAACCTTCTTCCATATAAATTGCTTTTCATTCTTACAGAGAAAAATTAAGTATCACAATGGAAGATGTTACCACTATCAGAGTTTCCCTTCTTGAGCAGTTTTCAGTTTTTGTCAATTCTTTGAGAGTGACTGGCCTAAGGTCACCCAGTGAGATTCCATCGTCACATGGGGGTTCAAACTTGGTTCTCCAGATCCTAGTCCAACATATTATATCACCCTGGTCCTCAAAAACATGTATTTATATCCCACTTTTCTTTCTTGTGGTAATCTGAATCAGTTTATTTCATCATTTGTCTCTCCCCTAATTTATCCTCACAACAACCCTATGAGGTAGGTTAGGCTGTGAGAAGAGGAAGGTCGTCTGGTGAGCTTCCATGACAGAGTAGGCATTCAAACCTGTTTGTTCCAGGTCCTAGTAGTCCAGCACTCTAACCATTACTCTACACCGTCCCTAATCCCCACTCTGCCGTTCAAGTCACTGGGTGTGCTTAGGCCAATTACTATGACTCAAACCAACCTACGTCTCAACCTTATTGTGAAGACAAAACAGGGATGGGTAGAGTTGCCAGCTTTGGGTTGGGAAATACCTGGAGATTTTGGGGGTGGAGCCAGAGGAGGCTGGGGTTGGGGATGGGAGAAAGTTCAAGGGGATATAATGCCACAGAGTCTACCTTCCAAAGCGGCCATTTTCTCCAGGTGAACTGATCTTTGTTACCTGGAGATCAATTGTAATCCCAGGAGATCTCTACCCACCATCTGGAGGCTGGCAACGCTAGGGATGGGGGAGGGAAAGACTGCACTTTCATGAGCACCTTGGAAGAAGGGCAGGATAAAAATCGTATAAATAAATATTTCCAACAGTGAAATCTTGGATCTTATCTATTCTGAATACTTGCCTTTTTGTTGTTACACTACTTGCATTTTAAAAACATGTGGGTATTGGATTTGTTTGAAACATTGTCATTTTACCCCTCCCCCTAAAAAATACGGGAATATGAGAAGGGAAAAATCTGTGGTTTTCTTGAACCACAGGCTCTTGTAGCACTGCAGTCATAAGGCACAGGGTAGATTCAGACTACTGTTTCGCCAAATGTTCTGCCAGCATTTAACCGTATATCTGCACCTGATGTGTTAAAGCCCTACTTAATGCTTACCGGAGTAGTACAAATGACCAACCTATCCCAACGTAAGAGAGCTCAAGTCAGAGTACACCAACCAATGCATCAGTGACTTCCTGAAGATAATAATAGGCTGAGAGAAGTTTTTGAAACGTCAGTTGAAAATCAGTGAGTCTTGAAGACTGTGGATTCACATTAAATGAGGCCAGTTACTGTACTGTAGACAGGACTGTACGATATTGTGCTTAAGGGAGAACATTTGTGTTGCAAAAGTTGACTTTCAGAACAAAGAGCTAGTTTGGTGTAGTGGTTAAGAGTGGTGGACTCTAATCTGGAGGGCCGGGTTTGATTCCCCAGTCCTCTACAAGCAGCTGCTGGGTGACCTTGGGTCAGTCACAGTTCTCTCAGAGATCTCTCAGCCCCACCTACCTCACAGGCTGTCTGTTGTGGGGAGATGAAGGGAATGTGATTGTAAGCCACTCTGTGACTTCAAGTGAAGGGCGGGGTATAAATCCAATCTCCTCCTCTTTCCAAGCACATGCCATTCCAAATTGTATAAATAACTTTCAGCCTGTCTCCTTCAGCTTCTGAAAACACCATTGGGGGGAAGCAGGAGCCCTTCCTCCCCCCCACCCCCGACACAGTTCCAAGCACCAAAGGGCTCTTTAAAATGACATTCCTTTCCTTTTATCCAATAAAAGCTCTATGATATATTGATCTTGAGCCGTGGATAGTTGTTGTTAATCACATTTCACCTTTATTTTCTAAGGTAAGAATTCTTTCCTTTGCTCAGGATTCATGTTCCTGTAGGCTTTGCATTTCCTCATTGTGTGCCAGCCCAGTTTCCATAGCAGTATCTGCTGTTGGTGATACTTTGTTTAAGGATTGCTGCATTGCTTCGATCTGTTCAGCCATTGCTTTGAGGATAATGTGGAGATCTTCTAAAATCTTCTTTTTTAACAGCTTTAATGACTCTAAAAGTTCTTGTTTGGTTCCCTAGATTTGGCTGGCTATTATCTGCTGCAATGGCCACTTTAGGCTCTGATTGTCGTGTTGCTTGTGAGAAGGCCTGAGAGAATCTGGCCCAAAATAGGCAATTAGGGATTTTGTAACGTTCCCTGGTTATTTCGGATGAGTTCCTCCCAGTTTGCCCATGCCCAACTTACAGTTTTGGCTATTTTCTATGTGCCTCTATCAGCAGCATTCTATAAAAAAAGAAAAAAAATCAGCTAAGCCAAGAATTCATGCAGAAAATACAAGAACTGAAAACTCTGTGCAAGAAGACTTGTAGTCCCAACATATATTGGAGATTAATAGCAGAAAGAAGGAGACTTGAATTGTTAGGAGTCTCCCAAATGCAAAACAACCTTCTTTTTGTAAAACAAAGATACAACTACAGGAATCCCAAATCTCTCCATTTACTTTCATGGAAGTGTCATGGGCAGTGGCTAGGAAGGTTCACTACTGGCTGCCACCACTCTGGTATGGGTCTCCTTGGGAGGGACCAGAGAACCCATCCTACCCCTTGTTACAGTTCTTATGCACAGCTTTCTCCTTCCACATGACCAAATGAGGCATGAGGACCCAGGCAGAGTAACAAACTAGTTTTATTAAGGAATTTTACAGCAACTTAAGATTAATAACTAGTAAGAAAAATGAGCAAAGTAAAGGCAGGTAAATCAGTAAAACAATAAATCCTAACACATCTGTCTACACAGTCCTAGCCTTCCCTAGGCACCCATTCACAATCTCACTCACCCCTTTTGGATGAGGGATCCCTCTGTCTGCAGCAGCTTCCATCAGCCCTACTCCCTGAGAGAGAACACCCCCCCACCATGGGTAAGGCCTTTTATCGCTTCTTCCCAGGCACCACCCTCTGTTCCCATGCTGGTGTAGTTTTCCCTCCAAAATCTCCTGTTACCCAATCACAGGGTCCAGAGGGAACCTGGGAAATGTAGACCCTAATGACTACTCCAATATGTCATTGTGGCAAGCGCGCACAAAGCCAGGAATCCCCCCGCTTTGCAGGTAAGTCGACTTGGCAACCCTACCCTTGATCATGACAGGAAGTTACATCAAAACAACTCAGAGAGTAAAATTAATTGTATTAGGAATGAGAAAGGCCACCTTGTGACTTCATCACCTTGTGACTTCATCAATGGATAGCTTTGTCAGTATTCCAAAGATTCTATAGCAAATTGTATAGTTCTACTAAATCCCAGAAAGAACACATCTCAACATATCTTCAGTCAAAAGGGTTTATTAAATGTTTTACTGCAGAACATAAAGAATTCCTTGACACATCCATAACATTGAAAGAAATTTTAGATGTGATTAGAAATATGAAAAACAATATGTCGCCAGGACCTGACAGTTATCCCACAGAATAGTATAAAACCTTTCAACAAGTTCTAGTTCAACCTTTAGCAGAAGAATTCAACCACATTCTACATGAAGGCATCATACCCACATCATGGACATAGGCAAAGCTTATTGTATTACCTAAATCAGGCAGAGACAAAATCATCAGGCACATGGATTTAATTTGAACAATTCTTTTGGGAAAAGATCTGCTCCAGGGACCTTGCCTGAGCGGACGCAATGGATCAAGCCTTCAACTTGAGAAGGGGTCACCTCAGGCCAGTCAGGAAGTAGGCCATCACGTTCAAGTATCTCAGAAGGAAGAAGTTCAGTGAACAAGTTTTTAAAATATGACTCCCTGACCTCTTGATGAATGCAAAAGAGTATGCTGCCATTCATCCCAGTGCCCATATTAATAGTTGCCCAAAATGCAGAAACTATTGTTAGTTTTTACAGCCAAAATTAAACATCCCCAGTTCCTACATAAATTCTCCTTCTTCTTATGCTTTATTAATCTATATAGTATCTCTTAAGAGACAAGAATTCCCTCAGAACAAGTATGGTATTATTGCTCTTTAGCTCCCTGTATATTCACTGTAGTTCTCTTTTAATAAGCCTGCACTCCTTATCAAACCATGTACCAGAAGAAAGGTTCTTGGGGACCAGGGGCCTCACAAAAGGAGCACTGTCAGGCATAATTTTAGAGTACAAGGGTTTGAAGAGGGACAATAGTCTAGTAAAAGAGCTCCTAGCTACATCAGACCCAAATAATGATCCCCTTAAAGATAACACTTCTGGGGCGATCATCATATCTTGGGCCAAGCAAGCAGCATTGTTGTTCCAGTGGATGCAACATAGGGAGTTTTGCTTCTGGGTTGTATGGTCTTTTCTGATTGGCATAAGGCATATTCATGTGCAAAATGACAGTCCCTATAGCTGCTGTGGAAACATGGGCTGGGGAAACCAGTACACGATTTGCCAAAAAACTTTTGACATCTAATTCGGCTCTTAGGCAGAAGATTCCCAACAATGTTATATAAAGTGTCTTAACAGGAGATTCCAGGGATTGAACCTGAGACTTTATGGTACAAAGCATGAGCTCTGCTTCTAATGAAGCGCCCCTTACTTGCCCTAACAGTTGTGCCCTGACTATGGGTTGGATCCAATGGCTTCATTCTGCTAAGTGGCAGTCTTCCTGTAGTGGAAGGTTGTCACTGGCTGCAGCCTATAATATATTTCTTTATCTCTACCTCAAAGGCTGATGAGGCTGATGGTGAAAAGAATTCCCTCCCTCTGGAGGTAAGAGCAGTATTACTATTGCAAGCCTTCTGGGCTAATTTAAAGATATTTCTGTTTCAAAAAGGTATTTAAGCTGAGCTGTTTGATCTTGAGTCTTTCCTTGTTGTTTTAGTATATATATTTTTTTCCTAGTAAATATTTTAAATGATTTTTAGTTTTAGTTTATTATTGTAAATTAGGGCTAGCTCCTTGGGGGTCTCTCTCTCTCTCTTTCTTTGGTCTAAAGGTGACATATGGAAGGGCCTTTTCTATACGGAGATGCTTTTCTGTGCATTTCCCTATTATTGTTGTGTCTGCTGATAAAGCACAGGGCCAATGAGGCTTCCTCATGGCTGCCCAGTCTCTGTGACTGCTGTTTCTGCAGTTCAGACTGTTAACTGACATACTGATATATTGATATGTCAGACTGTTTTATAAAAAGCTTAACACTTCTCTTCAGGTGGCCACTAGGGGCTAGGGCGGAGGAAATGTACAGATAATGGGTAGGACTTGGAAGGTTTGGACTTTCCCACCTACATGGCTGCTATCCCACTTTGTTGTGATCTTTCCCAAAACATTACAGCAAATCAAGTATGGCAAAGATTAAAGAAAAGATGGTGAAAACCTGTGAGGTACACTACAATACACCGTAATGCTGTGAGGAAGCAGGAAGAAGGGATTCTTCTAGGTAGCATCCATATTAGGGGAAGAAAGCCATATGTAGTGGCCAAGCACAGAAAACTAATTATGTATTTTATCTGTCTTGCTCACTTGAACTCAAGGAGGATGACACAGAATAAGGCCCCTTTCACATTACCATCCTAAACCAGACGTCATCTGTTGTTGGTCCAGTTCTGAGTAAAGCAATAGAGGAACAGAGGTTTCATACAGTGAATTTCATTCCATTAATAAGCCATCTCTGAAGCGATCTGGCTATTTCAAACAGTGCTGTGCATTCCCCCCACTTCTTTTTGCTGTGTGATCATCTTTAAACTTTTTTTGAACATTCAAGTTGAGTGCTATAGTGCTAGACCAATACAGCAGTTCAGTGCTAAGGGAGCAATGCTATATTGGTCTAGCACTATAGCATTCAACTTAGAATGTTAAAAAAAGTTCAAGGAAGATCGCGAAGCAAAAAAGGGCAGGGGAAAAGAGCAACTCTATTGGAAGTGCTGCAGACATTTTAAGCAGCACACTACAGTGATTCAGAAGTGCAAAGAAAACAGAAGAAAGCAGTTTACCTCAAGGATGGCTCAACCACACTTTGCTAGTCAGACCCAGGTGGCTTTGTGTGAAAAGGTAAATAAAATCCATTAAGAGCCAATTGCTAAAACGGTTGTGTCTGAAATGACACAATAAATCCATTACCAACTGGCTACTAAAACATATTACAAAGGCTGTCTGAAAGGGGCCTAAGTCAATATGGTCAACAGAGTGAGACATCCAATATACAATGCAAGAGGATTTGACTAGAATAAATCTGGAAACCAACAAGTGAAGCACAGCACGTATTAACATGACATGTTAAACAAAGGCAAAATTACATAGGAGTAAACCTACTTACAGCAACAGATAATACAAACTGTACACAGTGGCATGGGGTACATTTTTAATCCTTCACCCCAAGTTCTTTCTAAACCATATTGTTATGGTACAGCCCTATTTCCTGTGTAAAAAGACCTCTTGCATAATTCAGTTTTGTGTACTTTGTGGAAAGCCAGGAGGGTAGGACCCTTCCTGACCTCATCAGGCAGATCATTTCATAAGACAGGGGCAACAACTGAGAATGCACATGTACAGGCAGTTGTTGATTGCGCCCATATTATTTATTTATTTATTTATTTATTTATTGCATTTATATCCTGCCCATCCCATAAACGGACTCAGGGCAGGTCACAGCATTTCAAAAAATACAATAAAATATAAAACACATTAAAACATATAAAAACAGTAGTCATGCTTGCCATAGGGAGAATCCGGCCCATTGATGTAACTAAGTATGGCTGGTTATCAGTGGGTGGGAGACTGCAGCCTCGGGGGGGGGCTGGCGAAACAGCTCCATCTTGCAAGCCCTGTGGAATTGAATAAGATCCTGCAGGGTCCTGATCTCGATAGGGAGCATGTTCCACCAGGTGGGGGACAGGGATCACTAGGAGATGTTGACTCTCAGAGCGTAATGCTCTCCGAGGCATATATGGGAAGAGGTGGTCCCTTAGGTATGTTGGTCCCAGGCCATATAAGGCTTTGAAGGTGATTACCAACCCCTTAAAACGAATCCGGTACTCAACTGACAGCCAATGCAATTGACAGAGCACATGCCGTACATGAGCCCACACAGAAGTCAATGTCAGCAGACGTGCTGCCACTTTTGTACCAGCTGTAATTTCCAGATCAACTTCAAGGGTAAGCCTGCGTGGAGCAAGTTGCAGTAATGAAGCCTGGAAGTGACCATTGCATGGGTCACCGTAGCTAAGTCCTGAGGGGAGAGATAGGGCTTCAGTAGCCTGATCTGCCTAAGATGGAAAAATGCAGATCTGGTGACTGCAGCAACCTGGGCCTCCATAGAAAAGGAGGTATCCAGTGTTACACCCAGGCTCTTCACCAACTGGGCCAGCACCAGAGGTGTCCCTTCCAGTGTAGGAAGCCTGGTGCTCACCTCCAACCCCCCACGACCCAGGTACAGAACCTCTGTCTTTGATGGATTTAATTTCAATTGACTCTGCCGCAACCATCCAGCCACAGCGTCCAAAGCCTCAACCAGATTTCCAGGAATGGGGGATGGATGACCGTCCATTAACAGATAAAGCTGAGTGTCTTCACTGATGGCAACCCAGCCCATAACTCCAGACTAACTCGGTAAGGGGGCGCATATAGATGTTGAATAGCATTGGCAAGAGGATCACCCCCTGCAGCATTCCACATTCTAGTGGGTGCCATAGAGAGACCCCCTCACCCAGTGCCACCCTCTATCCCTGACCATGGAGAATGAAGGGAAACCATTTCAAGGCAGTCCCCTGGACTCCTACGTCAGTGAGGCGGTGAGTCATAAGATCATAATCAACCATATCAAATGCTGCCATTATCTAATAACAGCAGCACTGACCCGCCTTGATCCAGATGTCTACAGAGGTCATCTGTAAGGGCAACCAGAGCCGTTTCTGTCCCATGGCCAGGGCGGAAGCCAGACCTGGAGTTGTTTGGCCACCGGTCTCTCAACCACTTTACCCAGGAACGGTAAGTTCGATACTGGGCGGTAGTTGGTCAGGACTGTTGGGTCCAGTGATGGCTTTTTCAAGAGTGGGCAAACTACCGCCTCCTTTAAAGCCTCTGGAAAAGTCTCAGTAGATAAGGATAAGTTGATTATTTCTTCCAGAGGGGCCCGAATGCTCTCCCCACAAAACTTCACTAGCCAGGAAGGGCATGGGTCAAGGAGGCAAGTAGCAGGCCTCACAGCTGCCAGAGTCCTGTCAACTTCTTCCTGGTTGAGTCGATTGAAGTGGCCCAATAGTGGACCAGAAGATGGACAAGGGGCTTCCAATTCTTTTACTGTCTCAATTGTGGCTGGGAGGTCCTGGCAGAGTGCCAGGATCTTATCTGCGAAATAGCTCACAGATGCCTCACAGCCAATAGCCAATTCCCTACTGTTTGGTCTATCCTGAGGCAGAGTTGTGATGGACCGAATAACTCTAAATAATTGGGCTGGGTGCGAGCTTGCAGACACAATGGAGGCTGCATAGAAATCTTTCTTTGCGGCCTTCACTGCCATCTCATAGGCTTTCATAAGCATCCTAGAAGATGTTCATGACACTTCATCACAAGCATGCCACCACCTTCACTCTAGCCATCTTAGCTCCCACTTCATCCTTCGTAGCTCTGTGGTATACCACGGTGCTGCTTAGGGGCACAGAGGGTGCTGGGGGAAATCTTGTTGATGGCTTCAGAGAGCTGGTTATCCCAGTCCTCCACCAGCTCATTCAACAAGGGGGCAGAGGGCATTGGATCCTGCAGAGCCTCCTGAAGCTGATTACGGTCCATTTGACTCCACGGGCGAGCATAAATGCACTCGCTGCCTAAACAGGGTGGACATGGTATGCTCAGCCAGACGTTCAGGGCGAAGTGGTCAGACCATGGGACTACATCTGTAGTCATCAGATCCACATGTATCCCCATCCCAAAAATAAAATCCAGCGTGTGGCCTGCTTGGTGCATGGGAGTCGATATAAACTGGGAGAGTCCCAGTGCCTCCATGGACAACACTAGGTCCCTGGCCTGGACAGACACTGCATCACCGGCGTGAACATTGAAATCACCCAGGATCAGGAGCCTGGGATATTCTGATGCCCAGCCTGATACAGCATCTAACAGGTCGGACAGGGTATCTGTTGGTGCATTAGGCGGTCGGTACACCAGTCAGATAGCCAAACTCTCCTCGACATCACACGCTAGACCCACACATTCAATGCCGGAGATTGTTGGGGTGGGGAGTGACCTGAAGGAACAAAATTCACAGATAAGCAAAGCCATGCTGCTGCCCGCCACCCATAGGTCCGCAACTGGTGAAAGGCCAAGAACCCAGGTGGAATAAGCTGGTTCAAGGCAACAGTTTCGTAATCTCTTACCCAGGTCTCAGTCACACAGGCCAGGTCTACCCATGACTCCATGAGATAATCATGGAGCACATTGGTCTTATTATTGATAGACCTGGCATTGAATAACACCGGTGTCGGAGAAGGGTAGGTTTTCCTAGCCCCACAACCAACATCCCTTGGGATGGGACATAGATGGGAAGATGTCTGAGCATTTCCACAACTCTGATTTCTTCCATTCCAATTAAAGGAAGAGCATTGACGCCCACCGCTATATCTCCCCCACCCCGTAATCACTGGTGTCCCTGACCCTTGCATGGCCCCCCTTCATCAGTGCTGTCAACCCCAACACTCTCCAACAATCAGCAAAGGCTATAACTATAAGATCTATCTGGCTCATCACTGACCCCTTTGTCTAAACTAAGTACCCTTATTGCCTTTTCCAGCTAATTAAACTACTATCTAATTAACCCACCCTATTGCAGCTAAACCAATTGGGTTGACTAAGTAAACAACTACAATCGGCCTAATCAACTCCAATACCAATCTGATTAAAGAAAATCAATAATCAATTAATCAGTGGGGGGAAATTAGGTTGGGGAAAATTATATAAATCAATCAATCAAATTACCCTTTCTCTAACCACCCCACCCCCACTGCATTAACATTATAAAATTATCAAATATTTGATCAATTAATACAATATAAATTCAATTTAATCAATTTAAATATAACCAAATGTTTATCAAACTAACTGAACTAATCATTAGCTGCAAAGGGCAAGATATAAAATAGATCTAAAGCCTAGTTATTTAGTAAATTCTATATGGGTCTTTAAGTGTATCTGTCAAACTAAATGTCTGCCACACCAAGTCCCACAGTTGCTGAAGTCTGTTGTTCTTGGCTGCAACGTCGTTTGTGTCCCTGCGTGGCCCCCAGTACTCAGTCTGACAATCGATAGGCCATGCTTAGATAACTGAAGCTGTGGTGGCAGAGCATAGAGGAAGAGGCAATCCCACAAATATAGGGGCTTTGTATGTGATAGCCTATATCTTAAATTGAGCCTGGTAACTGATGGGCAACCAGTGGAGTGACTGCAGAAGGGGGGGGTATGCCCCGCCTCACTCCCAATAATAACCGAGTTGCAGCAATTCTGTACCAACAGGAGTCTCTAAATTGTGGAGAAATCTATGTAGATTAAAATCCCACAGTTATATTTAATGTACCCAGATAGCCAGTGGCTCTAAATCTAAAGAACAGATTGTGGTCTTTTTGTCCAGTGAAATCCTCATTTGAAGTTTAAATTGGGCCCCCCAGTGCCCATGGGATCTCAGTACCACGTCCAAACAGCATTATGTTCTATCTGTATACCAAGTGGCACCTCTTGTGTAGCCATGGTAATAGCTGTAGCCATGCTTTTCTTTTTCCGGCTTCCTACGCACATCGGTCACTATTATGTAATTATTCTGAAATCTCTCAGTTCTTTTAGGACTAATGATAATATGAGCCACTTCCAAAGCAAAATTTTACTCTTCTGAGATTTAACTGGCACACTTGTTTGAACCAGATCTTCTGCCAGGAATAAAGAGTTCATTTTGTAAAGGGCTTTAAAAAAAAAAAAAAAAAGCTCTTATAACTTCCAAACAGGAAAATTGTCCATGTGTGAAGCTCGGAACTCTGCAGACATATACCTGTTTAAGGCAGCAGCTTGCCAGAGGCACAAGCCTGTGGCTCTTAGCCTAGGGGCTCTTAGACTAGGGACTCTGTAAGAAGCCCAGGAAGAGCCAGAAGAGCCCTAGTCTCCTTGGGTTCCCAGTAAGGTAAGTAGATTTCTACGAGGAGAACCACATAAATACAAAGGGTTTTAAAAGGGGGGTTATATATAATTATTATTTTAAAAGCAATTATGAAGCGAGAATGCCAGCAGGGGGTTGGGGGCTATCCAGTGTTTTGCACGGAGTGTCACATGTATGACTATCTGCCCACTGGACAGAAGTCTTGGGTGTGTGCCTGGTGCAAGGAGCTCCTGGTTCTCAGGGAATGAGTTTGCTCCCTTGAGGCCAAGGTGGCAGACCTGGAAAAGCAAAGACAGTCAGTTAGGCGCACGGAGAAGACACTTGGAGACTTGTTAGATATGTCCCACTCTGAATATGACAACCCCGCCGCTGTCAGGGAGCATGAGGGTCAAGGGGAAGCAGGGCACTGTGCTGCGGATAAGGGGAATGTGCCCTCAGAAGGGACCTCTTCTTCAGCAGGTGAACGGGTATCCTTTCGCACCAAGGAATCATCCCTTGGCAGGGAGGGAGGAGGGCTCTTGTTAGTTGGTGATTTGATCTTTAGACAGGTAGATAGCTGGGTGGCAAACCCGCATACTGCCTGGTGTGAAGGTAACAGACATTATGTGTGTTCTAGATAGGCTAGCAGATAGTGCTGGGGAGAAACCAGTGGTCGTGGTACATGTTGGCACCAATGATGTGGGGGAAATGCAGTCGTGAGGTCCTGGAGCAAAAATTTAGGCTGCTAGGCTGGAAACTCAAGGCCAGGACCTCCATGGTAGCATTCTCAGAAGTAATACCTGTTCCACACGAAGGGCCGGAGAGACAGGCACAGATCAGGAGTCTCAATGCGTGGATGAGATGATGGTGTCGGGGGAAAGGGTTCAAGTTTGTTAGGCACTGGGATGCTTTTTGGAACAAGAGGGAGCTGTACAAAAGAGATGGTCTCCACTTGTCCCGAGAAGGAACCAGGCTGCTGGCACTTAAAATCAAAAAGGTGGCAGAGCAGTTTTTAAACTGAATATTGGGGGAAAGCTGACAGGAGATGAAAAGTTTCTGGTTTGGGATAGCTCATCTCAAAGAGATGAAAGGGTAGCTGTTACTTCTCTACAAGGAAAAGGATTAGAATTGTTCACTGAGACTGTGGCTAACGATGGGGACTGCCTGGCAAGGTCTTGAGGCAGCAAGAGGAAGGTTGTGGGGTTAACATGCATGGGAAACTATAGGTGTTTATACACAAATGCTAGAAGTGTCAGAGGTAAAATCGGGGAATTGGAATGCTTGGTGTTGGGGGAAAAATAGACACTGTGGGTATTTCAGAAATTTGGTGGGAAGAGGAAAATCAGTGGGATATGGTGATTCCTGGTTATAAATTATATCAGAAGGATAGGGGGGAAGGGTTGGGGGTGGGGTGGCTCTGTATGTCATAGAGGGTATACAGTCCAGTAAGATTGAGAGGGTAAGTGAATTGGAAATGCTATGGGTTGAAATAGTGGGCCCAAAAGGAAGCTTAACTCTAGGAGTTTGTTATCACCAACCAGATCAGAAGACAGAGGAGGATTATAAAATGATGAATGAATTAAAGATAGCGGCTAGATGAAATAACTGTGTCGTAATAGGTGATTTTAACTACCCACACATTGATTGGGTCAATATGTGTTCAAGTCAGGGAAATTGAGTTTCTAGACAGTCTTAATGACTGTGCTATGGAACAGATGGTCACAGAACCTACTAGGGGAGAGGCAATCCTGGATTTGGTCCTAAGTAATGCCCTGGTGAGAGATGTAAAAGTGATTGCACCACTTGGGAACAGTGATCATAATGTTATTGAGTTAAAACATTTATATAAATAGGGAGTTGCCCAAAAAGACTGACACAACCACTTTTAACTTTAAAAGGGGTAACTTTTCTGATATAAGGGGACATGTGAGGAAGAAACTGAAAGGAAAAGTAGAAAGGGTCAAAACCATTGGGGAAACTTGGAGACTATTTAAAACTACAATCCTAAACGCTCAGAAAAAATATATATCGCAGGTTAAGAAAGGCACAAATAGGTATAGAAAAAAGCCTGCATGGTTATCAAACAAAGTAATGGAAGCTGTAAAAGGTAAGAAGGATTCCTTTAAGTGGTGGAAAGCTAGTCTTAGTGAGGTTGTTAAAATGAAACACAGGCTGTGGCAAATAAAATGCAAGTCTGTGATCAGGCAGGCAAAAAGGAAATATGTGGAGCATATAGCAAAAAACAAAGACCAACAGTAAAATTTTCTTCAAATACATTAGAAGCAGGAAACCAGCCAGGGAGGCAGTGGGGCCCTTGGATGACCAAGGGATAAATGGAATACTAAAGGATGATGGGGAAATGGCTGAGAAGCTGAATGCATTTTTTGCCTCTGTCTTCACTGTGGAAGATGAGAAGTGCTTGCCCACTCCCGAAAGACCTGAGTCAGATTGAGGTGACGAGAGAGGAGGTCCTATGATTGATAGACAACTTAAAAATTGATAAATCACCAGGCCCAGATGGCATATATCCAAGAGTTCTGAAAGAACTCAAATGTGAACTTGTGGATCTCCTAACAAAAATATGTAATCTTTCTTTAAAATCTTCTTCCATTCCTGAGGACTGAAATGTAGCTAATGTCACTCCCCTCTTTAAAAAGGGTTCCAGGGGAGATCCAAGAAATTACAGGCCAGTCAGTTTGACATCGATACTGGGTAAGTTGGTGGAAACTGTTATTAAGGAAAGAATTAGTAGGCACATTGACAAACAAAAACTATTGAGGCAGACTCAGTATGGGTTCTGTAAGGGAAGATCTTGTCTCACTAACCTATTAGTGTTTTTTGACGGAGTGAACAAACATGTGGACAAGGGGGACCAATAGATGTTGTTTACCTTGACTTCCAGAAACTTTTTGATAAGTTTCTCATCAAAGGCTCCTAAGTAAGCTCAATAGCCATGGGATAAAAGGACATGCAAAGTTTAAACAATAGGGAAAAAGGAACCATATTAAAAAGCGAAGTCTTGCATTTAGGTGCTCTGAAATTCTTTGCCAGTCTCTGTTAAACTTCTTTCTAAGGTACAGATATAGGTGTCTAACACACATCATGACATATACTGGAACTTTCTGTTCCTATAGCAGTTCAACAATGGAACCAATTAGTTGTCCTTCCTGGAGGTCTTCAAGCAGAGGTTGGACACTCATCTGTCAAGAATGCTCTATCCTACATCGAGGAGTGAGTTGTGCTAGGTGTTCTATCAGGCCCCTTCTACAACTGTGACCTCATGGCCTGAATTAAGTAGGATCCATATGTTGCTGAATGTTCTGCTATTGCAATCATTCACCTCTTAGGTGTTCCTATACAGACAAGGAAGTCCTGCAGGTATATGATCAACCATGCATTGTCTCTAAAGACAAGTAGGTTAGCATAGATAAAATAAATTTTCTTACTTTTTGTATACTCAGTTTGCCTCTGAAGTCCAACTAGCTGTTTCTTTTCCTCTTTTTAGGGATTTGGAAGCTGTTTCTAATTAATTCAAATTTGATCAAAGAAAAATTCTTAGAGGGGAAGGGCAGGAGGGAGGGAGGTTCTGCAAAATTTCAGAATTTCCCTCCGTAGATACTCAGAAGCAGGCAGTGTCTTCCCAGACTTTCCTGTCCTCTTGCTAGAGCACATCCTCTAGTGTGTATTATAAAATGACTCCAAGAGCTGAAGTTAAAAAAGGATTTCTCTTCAAGTAAAATCAAAGAGAGAAAATCCTCTTTTAAAAGAGAAAAAAGAGAATAAGAAGAACTGTTGGCTATATCTAAAAAAAGGGAATTTTGGTAAAATAAATGCTTCTCCCTTTAACAACACTAATGTAGATCCAGCCTTACTCACAGAGGGGTTGATGATACTCTCCCTAAGAAATGCTGCTAGATCAGACCATCCAGCACCCATCTGCTCCAGCATCCCATTTCCCATAAAGGCTACACAGATGTTTCCAGAAAGCTCTTAAGTAGAGCGTGAACCCTGTAGCCCTTCCCCACTGTGATTCCTCAACAGCTGGCATTCAGTAGCACACTTTTTTTTTTTTCTCCACTGCTGCACACTGTGTTGATATTTCATTGAGTTAACTCACCCCCCTCCCCACACACAACCCCAAGATCTCTTTCCTGGCTAATCACTGCTGTTTCAGGCCCCGTCAGTATGTATATGGTCAGAACTGTCTTTGGCTTTTGTTATTGTTGTTTTTACTTACATCTAACGTGTCGCTTTAAACTACCTTGAATTTCATGCCTTGCCATAATATATTGAAAAGCTCCGCACCCCCTTTGTACGTAATAGGTAATGTGGGCCTTTCTCTCTGATAGACTTCAGTAACTAAGAAACTAGAACAAAATAAACCTCTTGTTATTGTGTCTCGGGTCAGAGCTGGTGCTTGGGAGGTTAGCAGACTGTGAACACTACAGTATGTTCTCAGTAGTAATATGCACCATTCTGTGTGGAATTTTTTGATAATCACACATATGCACACACAAAACGAAGGGGAGGATGTTTGCTAGAAACTGGCTCTGTGGAAGCGAGACCTGACTTCTCTTTTTATTCATGGCTGGGTCTGTGACTAGTGTCTGAAAGACAGATTCTCAAGAAGCAAAGCTTTTCCCCTTTCACTGTATTTTCAAGCCAGGGGGAAACTGAACCTGTTGAATTTCTTCTTGTAGCAAAGGCCTGTCTCTTACTGAGGTGATAAACTAATATCTGGGCCATACCATTTCAGGCTGCAGGTTGGGAATCACATGACTGGATTCTTTTCCATAAGTGGGGAATAATCCTGTACATAGAAGGCTTGTAGCCTAATGTTCTGCCTTTCATCCTAAATTCCTGTATGCGGAGTGTTTTGTTTTCTAAATGGAGAAGCATTCAGTTATGTAAGGTTACAGTGCAGTCCAAAGAGCTACAATCCAAAAACGAGGAACAGTAGTTTAGAGTTGTTAATGGTACAAGAGTCACATTTAAAAATGCATGGCAATATTTGTAAAAACATATGTGATTTGTTACTAGTTTCAGTAATAGACAATTTGAATACAGCAGGAAGCAGCAGAGATCTCATTATGACAGGCTCCATAAGCCATTGCCAGTTTTCCAAGCCATCTGATATTTTGCTGATTCAGCTGTGAAGCAATAAAACCTATAATACTGATTTTTTTTTAAAGACTAGTGTGGCCAAATATTCTCCCTTTTACTTACCCTTCCACACATTTGTAAGTATGACCTCCCGCTCCATCGAAGACTCATTCCATTCTGATGTTCATTATACATTTTTTTTGTTTTATAAAAATTTGAGCGAATAATAACATATGAAAAGCAAGAACTGAAGTAATTGAAATGAACAAATCCCAACAGATGGAAAAGAAAGAAAGAAACAAAAGGCCAGAATATTTGAAAGATAATGCAATTTGGGGAGTGAGCAGGTAAAGAAAGATAATATGAGTCACTGCTCACTTCTTCAGACCTACAGTCCATGCTGGATTGTAACACCTCCTTCACACAGGCACTGGGGGCTGACCTTTTCCTGCTTATCCTAAAACAACTTCGCACCTGCAATGGTAAACTACTTAACAATAACATGGACTCTGGTACCAAGGCCTGCAACAAAACAAGATGCCAAATTTGCTCTCATATAGATCCTAGCAACACCATCAGAGGACCCAGCACCATCAGCTACCATCTCAGGTTCATACTCCTGCTCATCCTCTAATTTGATTTATGCCATCATGTGTCAACAATGCCCTTCCACCCTCTACACTGGACAAACAGGCCAGTCCCTATGATAAAGAATCAAGGGACATAAGTCTGACGTTAGAAACCACAGCATTCAAAAACCAGTCGGGGAACATTTTAACCTTCCAGGACATTCAGTTGCTGACCTAAGAGGAGTAGATTTCTTACAAAGGAATTTCAAAGAGAGACTGCTGAATTGCAACTGATAATGAAGTTCAAGACAATGCATTCTCCTGGACTGAATCTAGACCCAGTTTTCTTATCTCATTTCCAATGCTGATTTCTCCATGCCTACAACTGCTCTACTTATCACACCTAATCCAATCATGCCTGCTATTGTCATTCACCTGCTATTGTCATTTGCCTATTATTGTAATTTGGCATCTGAAATCACTCCACTCTCCAAGATGTTAGGACAGATGGACTCACATTGTAGCTGTATCTGAAGAAGTGAGCAGTGACATGAAAACTCATATACCCTGCCACATATTTTGTTAGTCTTCAAGGTGCTACTGGACTCTTGCTCTTTTCTATTGCTACAGATAGATTAACACAGCTTCCCATCTGGACCAATTGTACACAGTTCCTGTAAAATTTTCCTTTAGATAAAAAGATATTAAATTTGAGTTAAATAGAGACCATATCTAGAGACCATATCCATTTTCACATTTCCATTGGCATTTCTGTTGGCAATATCTTATTACAGCATTTTAAATAGCTTTTTATCATTATTTTAAATTAAAATAGGGATACAGAAAAACAAGGGGGAAAGGGAGATAACTTATTCATAACAAGGACAATCAACGTCAGAGTAAATATAGAGCATTTAAAATAAACATTTAAAATACATAGTATTTGGAAAGTTTTTACATACTGTATACATTTATTATTAAAGCGTTGCATTTATTAACATTAGTTACTATTAAGATTAATTGTTAGACATTGATTATTACTTTATATGTTGTATTACATATGTAGTGGTCAAGTTCACGGACTCTAATCTGGGAGAACCGGGTTCCATTCCCCACTCCTCCAATTGCACCTGCTGGATGACCTTGGAAGCCATAGTTCTGGCACAGCTGTTTTTGAAAAAGAGCAGTTTCTGTCAGAGCTCTCTCAGCCCCACCTACCTCACAGGGTGTCTGTTGTGGAGAGGGGAAGGAAAAGGAGTTTGTAAGCCACTCTGAGACTCCTTTAGGTAGCGAAGGGTGGGGTATAAATCCAGTCTCTTCTTCTTCTTCTTCTCTTAATATCACTATGGTTGTTGTAATCAAACTATAATCAAAGAATACATTTTAAGAGCATTTCTAAAAATAAAAAGGATAAAAATAAAATAGGTCCATATATATGTCAAAAACTATTTTTATGGTCTTATTCTAGCTTTTGATAAATGTCTGAGCTGATTGTTAATATCACACTACAGAAATCTGAAATGCTTCCTTTAATTGCCATATTATAAAGCAGTATTTCAAACTCTATCTTTTCATATTTTCTAACCCACTAAAACACATGTTGGACTTGCAAAAACTGAAAGAAAGGGTTTTATAACCCTTTGTTTGCTGTACGATTTCTTAAAATGATAATGATATTATGCTATGAGGAAAATATTCCAGTCTTTTTATATTATCTTTGCTAAAACTGAACATCACCTGTGAAATTTTGACTGAGTGCTCATTGAAAAATATTAGTCAAGGGAATTAATTAATTAACACATGGCATTGTGTGTAGAATAGCCAGGATTGTCTGGATGCTAGAAGTTCTAGTTCTGGCAGCTAGAAGTTCTAGCATTATTCACCACTAGGTAGCATTTTTAAGGCAAGAGACGTTTCAGAGATGGTTTGCATTGCCTGACTCTGTGTCATGACTCTGGTATTCCTTGGAGGTCACCCTTCCAAATACTAGCCAAGGCCAAACCTGCTTAGCTTCTGAGATCTGACAGGATTTGGCTAGCCTGGACTATCCGGGTCAGAGCAAGGGAAAAAGACGTGGACTCATTCTGGATTTTGAACTATACCTGTGATATCATTAGGTAATCCTGTCCTATTATATAATTGAATAGTGGTCTGGCAAGTTTCTATGCTTGGCAAAATCAGTTTGCTCCCTGATATGTCACTCAGAAGCTGTCCCTATCCACTAGCTGCGTTGCCTGAGTTCTCTCCCACCCACTGCAGCCTAGGACACTCTTCTCTGACTGGGCCAGCATTTCAAGCTCATTTGCATATGGAAGCTGATTGGACTTCACTCCATTCCGCACCTCAACCCCCCCCCCCCCGCAAGACAGTTGGAATTGTCAGTTGCTTATGCAACCTGTTTTATTCTGAGGTAAAGTATGTCCTCACTCACAACACTTCCCCTTCAAAAGAAACAAACCCAATAACACAACCATGCCACACCACAAAAAAGACAGATCACACCACAAGCAGAATACCACAAGGCAATAAAAGCTTTGGTACTAATTCAGAGTGCTGGGGATGAATTCTGTTCTGGCAGGGGTTGCTGTGAGTGTAGAAAATGATTTATCAATACAGTAGTGTTTTGGAAAATCTTTAGGAATTGTTTGGTGCATTTACCATGGGGCACCCACCCAGAGCCTCTGGCATTTTCTCACTCTGCTGGCATCAAAACCAATTTAAGGCAAAATAGAGATATGGAGAGTTTTCCATCCTCCTTTGCATCAATTTGTCTTTGTTGGCAATGGCAACCCTAGGCCTGCCAGCACTCTCAGGATGACTTCATGCCTCCTGACTAGCATGGCATCACTAACCCTGGCTGCTTGCTCCTGTTCAGCAGAAGCATCCCTATGGAAACTGCCTGAATGATTTCGGACCAGCCACACACTTTCTGCCTAACCTACATTACAGGGTTGCCGTTCAGATCACAAAGCCGAAGAGAATAAAGTAAACTGCTTTGCTCCCTGCTAATGAGAAAGACAGAATTTTGCCTAGGAAGAGGCTGCTGAGAGGGGATGAGATAAAGTTGCCAACTTTAGGTATGGAAATTCCTGGAGATTTGAGGGGTGGAGCCCAGAGAGGGTGAGGTTTGAGGAGAGGTGGGACCTCAGACAGGTACAGTGCCATAGACTCCACCCTCCAAACCAGCCATTTCCTCCTGGGGAACTATTGTTGCCAATCTTGGCCCAGCAGCCATCAAACCATTCTCTTCAACCCCTGCTGTGCAGCTGACTCTCCCCTAGGGTTGCCAACCGCCAGGTGGGACCTGGAGATCTCCTGCTGTTACAATTGATCTCCAGATGACATAGATCGGTTCCCCTGGAGAAAATGGCTGTTTTGGAGGGTAGACCCTGTGGCATTAAAGCCTGCTGAGTCCTTCTGCCCCCACTCAATGCTGCTTTCCACAGGATCCACCCCCAAGTCTCCAGGTATTTCCCTACTAGAGCTGGCAACCCTACTTTCCCCTCAGTGCCTGTTGGTAGGCAACCAAGCTTGGTCCTGTCACCTGTTTTGGCCTGTGGGAGAAAACTCATTGGGGCCAGTCCTGATAGGGTTGCCAACTCCAGATGGGAAATTCCTGGAGATTTGAGGGATGGAACCTGAAGAGGGTGAGGTTTCAGGAGGGGTGAGACCTCAGACAGGTACAATGCCATAGACTCCACTCATCAAACTAGCCAATCCATCCTGGGGAACCATTGTTGCCAATCTCCAGATGGGAGCTGGAGATCAATCAGAATTACAATTGCTCTCCAGGAGGGAGGGGGGAGGAGATGGAAAGCTGAAGTCAGGGGGCAGATAATGGTAGGTTGACAATTGGCTGAGAGGGAGATAGGGTTGCCAACTCCAGGTGGGAAATTTTTGGAGATTTGAGGGTTGGAGCCTGGAGATGGTGAGGTTTGAGGAGGGGCGGGGTCTCAGACAGATACAATGCCATAGACTCCACCCTCCAAACCAGCCAGTCCCTCATGGGTAACCATTGTTGCCAATCTCCAGGTGAGGGCTGGAGACCACTCAGAATTACAGGTAGCAGAGATCAGTTCCTCTGGAGAAAATGGTGGACTCTGTCATTATACCCTGCTCATGTCACCACAGCAAATTCACACTGTGTGCCCAAAACCAGGGCACTCTCCCAGAGCCCCTTTCTAGAGTCCGTTGTATTTCTTTCCACAACGGGCCTTATTCCTAGTGAGGTAATAATTAGGTAATCTCCAGTTGAAAGGCCTAGGCAGGAGGTGATGTGAAAGAACTCTGCCTGTGATGCTGGAAAGCTGCTGCCAGTCTGAGAAGACAGTACTGACTTTGATTGACTAAGAGTCCGATTCACTGTAAGGCAACTTCATGTGTTCATGTGTGCATAAGCAAAGTTAGACCCTTCTAAGTCCATTGAAATCACTGTTGTCTTGAACAGTGTAACTCTGATTAGGACAGTCCTGTTTATATGCCTGCCCCCAGATATCTGAACCATTTTGCTATCTTACTAGGCTTAATTTTTGTAAAAGGCAGGGCAATTTGCTATTTATCACCTAAGCAGTCAAGCAACACACCTAGCCCTTTTAAAAATAATGAATATGTTCCCCTTTTCTCTCAGTGGTGCCACATCATTCTGTTGATTTTTTTAAAAAAAAGAATAAGGGGTTCCCTTCTCCAAAAATGAAGCATATAACCTATCCACCCACCCATTTTATTTTAAATGTAGAAGAAATGCAGAAGTATAGCTCCCAGTAGCAAGGCTGTCCAACTGCAGTAACGGTATGCTCCCCTTCCTATTCATTAAATGAATACAGGACATTGCACTGTTGATGCTCTCAGTCAGAGCCAGTGGATGAAATAAAGCAGGGGGGATGCCTTTAAAAACAAACACCCCTATATCTTATACAGAGTACTACTCATTCTGGGCAGTAGATGGCAGGAGTTTCCTGGATCTGAGTCGTATAAAAGCAGCTGTATTTATTTCTCTGCGTCATTCTGCACTTATTCTGTACTTATTTCAAGATATTTAAAGGCTTTACAGATTTAGATATTACATGATTCAGTTATTGCTACCAAGTTGGCTGCTGTCATTTAAGCCACAGCTTTGTGGTAACGATCTTCAAATAGCAAACCAGTGTCAGACTCATCTTGTACTTCATATGAACTTTTCAGTGTATGGCAGTGGGAAGAAAAGTTAACCTACAGGGCTAAAAGCTACTACTATAACAAGCTCCAAAGAATACCAGAATGACCACCGTAAGAATGTAGTATAAGAAAGTCCTGTTTGATCAAACCAGTGGTCCATCTAGTCCAGCATCCTGTTTTCCACAATGGGCAACTATATACTCCAAAAGTGTTCCAGGCAGAGGCACAAAGACCCTGCCCTCTAGCCATAGGCATTCAGAGGGTTACTGCCTTTAGATGTGGAGGGTCTATTTGGATAATAATAATTGATGGACCTACTCTCTGAGCATTTTAAAAGCTATCTAAACTACCTAAGATCAAATCAAGCCTGAGATCTCCCTAGAAACTAAAATGATTAAACCGGTGACCATTGTGCTTTGGCCACATTATAAGAAGATAAGAAGAAGCACTTGAAAAGACAATGCTAGGAAAAGTTGAAGGCAGCAGGAAAAGAGGAAAACCCAACATGAGATGTAGCAGTAGAAAGTCACTGCTGACTCACGAAGGCTCATTTGTTGTTGTTCAGTCGCACAGTCGAGTCCGACTCTTCATAACCCCATGGACCAGATCACTCCAGGCCCTCCTGTCTTCTGCTGTCCTCTGAAGTTTGCTCAGTTTCATGTTCGTTTTACTGGAAAGGTGCAACTTCTGTATACATGGGCCCCTTAGTGTCCCTTAGTTATGCCAATTGCATATTAATATCATAATTCCCCAACCTTTTATTAAAGAAATAAAGCAATTTGGCTAACACCCTCTTCTTTTTCTAAACTGAGAAGCCCCATATCCTTTAGCTCAGAGGTGTCAAACTCATTTGTTATGAGGGCTGGATGTGACATAAATGTCACTTTGTCAGGCTGGGCCATGTGTGCCATAAAATGTACTGCCAGGTACTGGAGACATAAACTTTATAATGGACACGGGCAAATCAGTTCTGAGACTATTTATTACCTATGTTCTCCCCCCTCGTTGAACCCAAACAGATGATAATCAGAAACCACCAAGCTTGTCATTCTTTTTATCTGCTAAAAAACACTTCACTATTTTGCATGCTAATTTAAAAAGCCACCCTGTATATATACAAGTATGATCTGTAATTCCATTTCATTGTCTGACAAAGTGTGATTGCACACAAAAGTCCACACCATGAATAAAACTTTGTTGGTTTTAAAGGTGCCACTGGACTCTAACTTTGTTCATGAGTAAACCCAATTAATGATTTTTCAAAAATTCAAAATACAAACAAAGGCAATTGATTCTTAGCAGTGAAAGCAACTGATTTACTGGGGAACTCCCCAAAGCCCCAGTAAATGTATTTAATCATATGCAAGACTAGCTTTTTTCCACAGGATACCATAAAAGGGGGAATACCTTACATTTCCATACATACCAGTTGCTTCTGGGCCAGGTAAGAGTCCTGGATGGGCCTGCTCCGGCCCCCAGGCCTTATGGTTGACACCCCTGCTTTAGCCTTTCCCCTCTTAAAGCTAAAGAGCTTCCAGTTTAGGAAAACAACAATTAAAAGGAAAGACATGATAGAGGTCTTTAGAGTGTATGTTCAGCTGATCTAATGGCAGTAACCTAAATAATTTCTTGAGGTTTAACCTTTCACTAAGGCCTATAGAGGTCAGGAGAGAGGAAAGTACTGTTCTGATTTTTGCTTCATAAGAGAATCCTTTATTGGAAGGTCCTGTTAGGTCAATTTGAGTGTATTAAATAAGGCTGCCACTCCATTGTCTATCATAAAAATAAACTCCAGTAAAGATTTATAATACGCATGTATTTTGTCATGCAGCTGGTTTCCTTGTTTCTGAAGTAGTAATTTGGCCAAGGGGGTTATATAATGCAAAGCAAAATTTTTGCTCACAGGAACCCACAGCTTAGAGGGAGCATTGCTTTAGACAGTTTCTGCCCAGCCTCCAACTAGGCTTGCCAGCCTCCAGGTGGGGCCTGGCGATCTCCCGCTTTTACAACTGATCCCCAGCTGACAGAGATCAGCTCCCCTGGAGAAAATGGCTGCTTCAAAGGGTGGACTCTGTGGCTTTGTACCAGGCTGAGGCCCCTCCCCTCCCCTCCCCAAACCCAGCCCTCTCCTGGATCCACCCCAAAAGTCTCCAGGTATTTTCCAACCCAAACCTGGCAACCCTACCTCCAACACTGTGGGAGAACCTGTTTTAACTCCATATTGGCATCCTTTTTGTGAGTGAGCGATTTGGCTATTGCATAAATTAGTTTGCTCTGGAGCCACCCTTCCTGAGCTAAGACAAAAATGTGTGAGCCAAAGGCCAAAAAACCTATGAGCTAGCTCACACTAACTCAGCTTAGAGGGAACACTGGTCTAAAGTTGTTGGAATTCTGCAGGGGGTATCTGAGGAGTCCATGACCTCCATCAAACACTATCAGATAGTAAATCTCAATAGTTTTTCTCCAGTGCAGTGATTCTTGCTTTAAAAATGATGCTGCCAAGGCAAAGGTGGGACTCCTCACTCACACAATGACTCCTTTGAGCTGGGCTGCTGCTTGTGCAAAGCAGCTGTGTGTGCTTAATTAGCACACCAGTGCCACACCTGCCTGTGCTGCAGTCCTTTCGGTGTGATAATGAAGCATGTGTAGCTGCTTTGCATAGACAGATGTCCAGTTTAAAGGAGACACCATGTCATGCAAAGTCCCGTGGTTTTTTCCTTCCTGGCACCTAGTGGAAATCAGTCCTTTAAAGCAAGGACAGTCCACCTTTTAAAAAAATTACAGTGTTTACAGTGTTTACCTGGGCAGATATTGCTGTGCTGGCAAACAAAATTGGAATGGGGGGAGACAGGGTTTGTATTTGGAGACCCACTTAGAGCAAGTCAACCCCAGTGGCACTGCAAGCATCTCAGGGACTCTCATTGGATAACTAGTGATTGTACAGGTCTGGGAGGCAAGGGCAAGGCATAAGCAATGCCTGTTGCCTTCTTCCTAATACTTGGCCCCTGTTGTTCTGCCAGTGCCTTGGCTGCTTGGGCAGAGATCTGTCCCTGGGTGACAAGCAAAAATAGTTTGGTGTGCCGCTGTCAGCATGTGAGCTGGGGATTGCCTAATCCTGCTTTAAAGTATGGAATCATGAAAGATCAGCAGCTCCAACGCCCGGAAAGTTCCTTGTGGCAGGGTTCATTAATGCCTAGGTTATCTGAGGAATAAATGGCAGTGGGCAAAGGAAAAGAATCTGGAGAGGAACACAACATTTACCTTCTTGAAATAGAGACATTTCACAAATTCTGTGGAGAATTGTGACACGCAGATGTGCAGGGGGAGGAACCCTCCCGCACACAAATAAACTACTTTGCTGGGCAAGATATAAATCCTTATTCATTTCTCAAGCTTCATATGCTAACCTGCTCTAATTGGGATAATCTGGCAATGATGTTTGTGGAAAAGAAGTGTTTCAAATGGGTGGGAATATTTGCACAGATTCTTTGTGAAGGAACATTTTTGTTCCCAGATTGTTAGCATGGGAGGAGTACGTGGCTACCTGCTAGTTTAAAACCTTTCCATGAAAAGATGTGGAAATTGTTTCTGTATACATGCAGGTTAAACAATCACAGCTTTTTGAGAGGTCGTTATTTATTTGGATTTTATAGGAAGATGGGTTCATATGAAGATAACTCTTGTGGACTCATTCTCCATACTGAGGATAACTCTTGTGGACTCATGCCCAAACTAAGAGCGCACTGCTAACTGGCTTTTTGGTGGGTGGGTGTTATTCCTTGCCATTGTACAAAGAACTTCTTTATTTTGTCTTCTGTTCAGGGCATCTCTGCACAGCAAACTTAAACTGGTTTTCTGCTTTTAACTACTATGGCTTTCTTGTAGACATGCTGGGCTAGCACTTTTTTCTTTTACTGCTGTTTTCATCAATGATGGAAATTATGATGGAAACATGCCCACCCAGAGTACCAGGATTGGTCAAAGGAATGTCCAGACTGGGAAAGTAGCATATTTTAATGAAGGCTTATCAAACAATACCACCAGACTCTTTGTCCTATCTGTGAAATAACATTTCTGTATTACAGATTGAAGTTACAATTTTAAAAAGGCTCTGATTTATTTTTCTTTCTTTTTTTAATGATTCATAAATAATTTATTTTTTAATTTATTTATTACTTTCAATTTATATCCCACCTTGCTGGTGCAGCATCTTCCCGATTTCTGGGAACAAACTTTTAAAAGGATACTCTATTAGTAGGATTTTTCCTCTATCACCATCCATATGAAAAATTAATAGGATTCAGTCTGATATTCACATTTCTGTCTTCCTGTGCCGCTAATCCTAGGGGGTTGAGTGTCTTTTGTATAATTAATTCTGCAGACTTGGAAAAGCTGAGAAGACATACCAAGACAAAAATCCTCTAGCAGCTGCAATATGAAGCAATCCTATAGTAAACAACATTTTTTTAAAAAAAATCAATTTCATGAATGTATGTGTGCTTGATGAATAAATGAATTCAGAAAATATTATTTTCATGTTCAGTTTCTTTTCCATGTAATTGAGTTGCTTATGCAGAGGGTTTATCTCAGTAATCAATAAAACAGCTCTTTAAATTTGGCTAATAGTATTATTCCCATGTTACAGATGAGTGCAGAAGTTGTGATCAACCTGTCTAGGCAACCTGTTGGGTTTATGGCTAGAGAAAGATTTGAACCAGAGTACTTTCTGGTAAAAACCATACACTCTTTGCCATCACATTGTGCTGGCTCTGCACTAGGTCCAATCTAGTACACAGTGTTCACTTCACACTATAGGGACTGAATAATCAATATATGATATAGGTGTACATTCCATTAGAGAATCAGCAGGGTGTAGTGGGTAGAGTGCTGGACTAGGTTCCAAGAGATGTTACGTTTGAATCCCCATTCTGCCATGGACGCTTGCCTAACCTACATCACAGGGTTGTTGCTGTTGTGATAAAATGGAGAGGGGAGAATAAATGGTCAGTGCATTGTTTGTTTTCCATCCCCCTAATAATTGCTTATCCAAATAGTAAATGTCTGCTGAATGTATTTGGGTTGCCCTTCTTAGAAATACAATCAGGTCCATCATGAAAGAGTTTATTCATTTATTTATTTCTAAAGTGCCTTCCAAATGTATATGTGGCACCCTCTGCCATTGTGATGGTATTTGAATCTATGTGCAGCCATAGTTTAAGCTTCAGCTTGTTAGCCCCCCTGACTGCAGACCATGGGTTGGTCCAGACTAAATTTTCCACTCATGCAAAGGCATTTTTGGCAGTGAAACAGAACTTCTTTGCCTTCCCACCCCTGTTGCTGCCACTGGATCTCCCTGAAATGCTGTCCCTCATGGACCCTGAGGAACCGCATGAGGGCAGGGCCGGCTCACCCACTAGGCAAGCTAGGCACTCGCCTAGGGCACCAGGCCCGCAGGGGCAGCAAATGGCCCCCTGCCCCCCGTGGAAAGCCCCCCGCCACTGCTGCCGCCTCCCTGCCACCGTGAAGAGCACCCAGCAGGGCTCAGGAGGCAGCGGCAGAGCTTGCCCGCCCTCCACCTTCCCCCAGGGGGGGGAGAGAAGGTGGGGCGGTGGCCGGCAGTGACTCCAGCAGGCACTCAAAGCCAAGCGCTCCAGCCGGTGCTCGGCTCAAAGGGAAAGCCGACGCTGGGAGGGAAGGGGCGGGGGCTAGAACCCCCACTCTTTCCCTGGCTTTCCTGGAGGCCCCACAGCTGCGGAGCCTCCAGGAAAGCCAGCGCTCTGCCGCCGCCCCCCCATCTCCAGGCCCCGCCTGGGGCCAGCCCTGCATGAGGGGCAAATGGGGGGTCTGCAGCAGGAAGGGGCAATTGGTGGAAATTACCCCTCCCCTTCTCTTAACAGAAAACTCAGTCTGGATGCAACCTCATATCCATGCTTGGCCATTCATTCAGGGGCAGGATTCGTGGATGGAATTAAAATGAAAAATAGAAATGGGTAACATTTTGTATTATTATTTGATAACAAGGCTTTTAGACCTCTGCAGGAGTTCACAGCAATTAGTATCAACAATGAAACTGTTAGATTATGTGACCTATTTTAATAAAGTTTGTGCTTTTATTGTTTGGAGCCCAATTCAGGAATTTTTATTGAGAATGCAGTAGATGACTATACTTAAATAAATACTGATGTCATTGTATAAAGTGTACTGAAGTTTCTGGGTGATGCTGCATTTTAAGCTACTAGCTGATCCTTCTGCTATCACTTGCAAGTAGATGTTGAGGAGTATCATGAAAATGATGGATCCATCACAGTAGGGTTGCCAGCCTCCTAGTGGGGCCTAGAGATCCCCCAGCATTACGGCTGATCTCCAGGCTACAGAGATCAGTTCCTCTGGAGAAAATGGGTGCTTTGGAGGATGGACTGTATGGCACTATACCCTGCTGAGGTCCCTCCCCTCCCTATACCCTTCTTTCCCCAAGCTCCATGCCCAGACCTCCAGGACCTGATAGAACCGTAGTCTGTTCCAAGTATCAAAGACCAAGGAGCAGGAAAATAGTCATCCACTGTGTACAGGTTTTGTACCTCTGAACCCAATCCAGGGATAAGAGACACAATTCCTGATACTGCCAGCATGTACAGGACTTTACTTCTCCCTCACCCCAGTCTAGGAATGAGAGATACCAAAATCCCATATGCTCCACGAATGCTTAAACAACCCAAGAGTATGTCTGCACACACTCCTGACTTACCAGTAGTCACTGCCACCAAGATCTCTTACATCAGGGCCCTCACCAAAGGCTCAGGAGCAGAGATCTAGACTCCTGCCTGGTCTAGAGGACTTAGCAAGTTTACCAGCTCTGTGCCAGAGCTGCAAACGACTATTTAATCTAGTGGTAGCCACATTAGCTGAGTCTGGCTCAGGCTACAAGATTTAGGCTTAGAAGTCAAGTTGCAACACAGGACACAAACTCAGATAATATTGAGGAAATATTATCTTTAATCAAAGCAGAAGCATGCATATATCATAAGACTTGCAGAGGTAGGAAAGCAAATAAGATCTATAGCTTGTTCAGCTCTAACTATACATACAGGTATTCATAGTTACCAGTCATTCAGAGATACTGGGTAGTTCAATGTCCTTTGTTTGACCAGGGAATCTTGAGGATGTGCCACATGATGGCTGTGGGCAGTTAAATCCAGCTTGCTGCCCACTAGTAAAATTCCATGTTGCAAATATGTAATCCAAAGGGGAGCTGTCTCTCAGAAAGGAGCTCTCTTTCCAAGAAAACTATCTTCCTCTTCCCATAGGGTGATCTCAACTCCCTCCCTTTCCCATCATAATTGAAGATGGCCATTTATCCAATCACAAGAGGATGAAGAGGTGTGCCCAAATATCCAGTTACAGTCATTGCTTACATGACTGAAGCCATGTCAGAGGAGCTTTGATGTGTTAATGTTTGGGACAGCTGTGTCCCTCAGCTTGGGAAGACACCTGAATGTCTACTCTTCCCTGCAAAGGTGTCAAAGTGCCTTGTATATGGATATCAGGTTTAGCATCTGGCATGCCATCTGTTACAGGTGACAAAAATCACATGGATATGTTAGCAGCTAGGCCATTTGGCCCTACAGGGATGAATTTCCTATACACACTGCTCATCTCTGGTGCCAACCCATCAGTAGGAGACCAGAATCACTGTCATGCAGTGCCTTCTATCCCATCTATCTCAGGCAGTCCAACAGATTTGATGATCTTTTAGTATAACATGCTGCTGAAAAGCCTGGATGAATGAACATAATAAATACTATCCATGAAGTTCTAGGCAAGGATAACCGCATTGATTTTCATTTTGAAACCTGCTCTGGGAGACTGGTATGGATCCACAAGATCCGTCTCATTCAAGAGATCCTGGAATTATGCCTGCTTACTTACTTTTGCCCCCAAAAGACAGATTTACAAGGCTTGGTTACTCAAATAAACCAAGTCCAAAGAGGGTGGTGTTTTGTTTTTAAACAGCCAACATATCACAGCTTCCTTTAAAATGCTAATAACAATCCCTTCTTCTGAGGAGATTTTCCCTATTGTTGTTCAAAGGGTATTTAGTATTGAATCAGAAAATTGCATTTAGTACAAATTCAATATACAGCAGACAGAGAAGTGTAAAGTACTGGGTTCGCCGCATGGAGACTCAGACTGCGACATGCGTTCAGACACATTTATTGTACTTCACACTCAAAAGACTGAAGACCGGCCCCGCAAGGGCCAACTATATACACCTCACCTGGTACACCATGGTCCCATTGGAGGGTTTGAATTTCCCACCAGATGACCTATAGGTGGACCCAAGGTGGTCTAGGATCCGAGGTCCCTTTTGTGTTTGGGATCCAAGCTCCTTACTTTAACCGTGGACCCCTGGTGGCAGTCCGCATACATAACAGAAGAACCTTCAGAAATATGTCATAAGAAACAAAAATGAAGGACAGCCTGAGTGGATTTCACAACCCACAGTAGGCAAGGAACAAGGGTACAAGTGGTGGATGTCAATTTTCAAAACTCTTTTTAAAGGATGCTTGTAGAGTCTCTTTACTGAGAAAATTTGTTATAGACAACAATACAAGACAAACTGTTGCAGAAAAAATAAATTCAATATACAGCAGGCAGAGAAGAACCTTCAGAAATATGTCAAAGGAGTATGGTTGTCAGGTCTGGGTTGGAAAATGCCTGGAGACTTTCAGGGTGGATCCAGGAGAGGGAGGGGTTTGGGGAGGACAAGGGCCTCAGTATGGTACAGTGCCATAGAGTCCACCCTTCAAAGCATCCATTTTTTCCAGGGGAGTTGATCTCTGTCAGCTGGAGATCAGTTGTAAAAGCGAGAAATCTCCAGACCCTACCTGGCAGCTGGCAACCCTACAAAGGAGCCAAAAGTGAGGGACAGCTGAGGCAGTGATCCATAGTAAGAGAATAACTGGATGTTACATATATAAAAGAAGGTCTGTATTTTCATTTGTGAAATGTTCAAGATAATGGAATTCACTTCCTCTCCCTTCTGGTCAAAGTTCTGTTCTGTTGGTATTTCACTTCAGTAGCATTGGGATCCTGAAAATTTTATTTAATTTTATTGAAGTGCTATTTTGTACAGCTCTTTATTATAGGAATTAAAATAATCAGTAAGAGCCCCTTCCTCTTGGGACCTAACTACATGTTAAGACATGTAACCAAACCCCCATGGTCCCATTTATTTTTGCTGGGGGGAAAAAAACTTGTAGAAAGGGGCAAGTTTGGAGTGGTAAAGTGGCCAGAGGTGGGTGCATGTAACTGATTTCTTGCTTATAACTTCTCTGTTCCAAATCTTCCCTTCCCCAAGTAGGTTTCCCTTATAAAAAGGACCACCAGTTTTTGAATACATGTATTTATCTGTGGCTTGTAATTGGACAATTGCCACTTTCACCACAGTTAGCAAACAAAATCAAGATGACTTCTACACTTCCATTTGCATTGTTCAGATTCTACCTAATTAGGTTTTTAATATCAGTGTATCCATTTATAATTCATCCATAGCAGCTCATAGGGAGAATACTGAAAGGCAAAGACTGAAATGTCTGCCTGTTTGTGTAATCAGTTTTTTCCAAGAGTAGCATTCATTGTATAATGTTTATTCTCTGCCTACCAAAGAACATGGGAAAACAAGAAGCTAAAAACATAGAGTAATCATCTAACACATTTAATATTAAAAGCTCAGTTCAGTGAATCTCCACAACCTCAACACCACAGATCAAAATACAAATTAAAAAAAAAAAAAGATTCAAGAAAATACCCCACATAATAATAGTTTTTCAAGCACTCTTAAAGGCCAGTAAGAAAGAAGGTTAATGCAGAGTTCCATAGAGTTGGCTGGCCACAGAAAAGTCCCAGTTTCTCACAGAGATAAGTCACTGTGTGGAAGGAATGGCTAGAAACTGTCGGCAGATCCAAGATTCTTAGTTTTCTTGATAGTCTTCCCACAATTAAGAAATTAAAAAAGGACTGTTACTGATTATTATTTCAAGATCAAACTAATACAAGCATGATTAGCCAGAATACGTGCATCTTAGTTTCTTATATATAAAAAGAAAGTAAGGCTGTCAGTATTAAACTACACAACACATTTTTATCTCCTGCGTTTGTTTTTATCATAGTTCAATTTGAGGAGTTTAGGAGCTGCTGCTCCTTTTTCAGATTCCCTTACCCTTTGTAGTTTGTGTAGTGAAAAAAACAATTAAAAAGTTATATATAAAAAAGATGCTTAGTTTTATTCTGTTTGGAGAAACACTTTTCAGGAATTTTAATAGTGTGCTTTTCTAGGAAGGAAGTTTAACTAATGAACTGATTAATCACTGAAATTTTGTTACTATTTTGTATTGTTCTATGCTGTTGTATTTTATTATCTTTGGTAGCCGCTTTGTGCACAATAGTAGTGCAATATGTTTCAAAATAAAAATAAAAGATTTTTTTCCCTACAGGAGATTTATGGAAACACATCTAAGAATAATTCCCAGAGAAGCATTTTCCAATCTCCCCAATATCTCAAGAATGTAAGTTTTTCTCTCCTTTCATTTTTAATATTGTAATAAAAAGGGAAGCAAAAAAAACCCCCATTGATTTTATTAATATGAGATGCTAAACAGGAAGGTTGCAAGATGTCTGTAGAATGGTAGACTAATTTCTACCATTCAGTCTTGGGTTCCAGCATATCCAAGACCATCTCAGGAAACAGATTCTTGAATCTCTGTTTTAAATATCATAGTCATACAGTCTTTTCATGCATGCTATTACAGTATGTTGCATAAAAACCCCTTCATGTGCATGCACACTTCTTCAGACACAATGAAATGGCAATTAGCAGTCCCTACATATAGGTAGAGGGAGAGCAGTAAATTAGCATACAGCAAGCTTAGTCTATATGGTTACCATTTGCATGGGTTAAATTCCAGGGGGGAAAATAGTGAAGGAAATAAATATGTCTAAAATCCCTATATGTACGGACTGGTAATTTCAGTTTCATTGTATCTGAAGAAGTGTGCATGCACACAAAAGCTCATACCTTGAATAAAACTTTGTTGGACTTAAAGGTGCCACTGGACTCAAACTTTGTTATGGAACTGACTACTCTCATTTCATGGTTGAGTGGGCATTTGAACTCAGGTCTCCAAGTTCAAAATCCAGCACTCAATCCATCATACCACTCTAACTTCCTAATCTTTGATGTATGACATTCTTCTCCATGAGATTGCTATCAGATCTTCTTATACCTACATTCCTTCAAAGGTGGTGGTGGGGATGTGTTTTGCAGTCTTTGGAGAGAGAGTGCTTCACCTCACGATCCTCCAGTCCTGAATAAATACTTCAATTAGAGCTCCAGATTAGGCTGCCCATTTCTGGGGAGTATAACCTGCCACTCTGGAGGTCAGAATAAAAGGTAAAGATGAGAAAAAATTATGTGAATTGGTTGTAACATGCCCCCCTTCCCTTGCGGAACACTCTTTTCCATTTGTGCAGTTATGTGAAATCCTCAGAAAACATGTAAGTATTTCAGTGCCTGAAATCACTCCAGGGTTGCTCTGGGTTTTCTTAAAATCTGAACTGTTGAGACATTACCTATTGCTCCCTTTAAGCAAAGCACCTCCCTCTCCCACTGTAGCCTTAATGATATGGACAGTGGGGTAGCCATTAATGCAAGGAACGAAGCTTCTATCTCCAGTTGGCTTAGCTGGTATGATGGCATAGAGTGTTCACAAATGTTCCAACTAAAGGGACCTTTTGGGAGAGAAAGGAAAGCTATAATTTTAACTGGAATTAAGATTTCATGCAGGTTCTGATGATAGCAGGAGAAATTTCATGGGGGAAAATGTGGACTGGAAAACAGGTAATAGAGGCTAGGCAGCTTTAAACAGGGTACAGACTGGACAGTGGGCTGAGAAACAGGAATCTGGGGAAGGAGAAGGAGAATGAAGCCTGAAAGAAAACTGCAGTACTGCTGAGCTTTCCTAGCCTTGACTTCTGCAAAGCCAAACTGTTATGTATTAAGATGGCTGTGACCACGTGCACCTGGCCATGCGGTCAAACGGACCTACAGACCTTCGGTCCTAGAACAATAGTCACCGCGGATCCTAGGCACGGACCAATGGGAGCACCAGGATCCTGCAGAGAACCTATAGTTACCAGCAAGCCCGTAGCTAACGTGGGGCCCACGGGGCCTGGCCCCCTCACTTTTCTTCTGGGCCCCTCCCTCCTGGGCTGGCCCCCCAAATTGAATTAATGTAATTAGCTTTGATTTAATTAGCTGTGTCCCCCCGAGGCCCCCTCTCCCAAAAATCTTTAGCTACGGGGCTGGTTACCAGGCCATGTATATAGAACCTATCACGGGTGTTGTGTGTGTGTTGGGTGTGTGTGCAGACAAGAATATAAGCTGGCTGTGGACCGGCTAGTTTTATCTTTGTTCTGATGTAACCAAATAAACTTGAGCTGATTTCACCATGCTGAGTCTCCGACCTCAGTACTTTTCACTGGCGAAGAGGATGGGATCCCAATGAGCGAGCCAGACTCTGATGCAGAAATGAGCACCACACCACACACCGACCACCCAGACGCCATGCCCCATACCACTGACCCTGGGTCCAGCACCACACCGCACTCCAAGTCTCCATCACCACACCCCGCACCGCTCCAGACAGCACCCAGCCATGTGCTCCAGGTAACCTCCCTGAATTCGATACCAGGCATCTTGAGCACTAGGAAGCCTGGATCAAGAGACTGGAATACTATGTTGACTTCCACAACATCACTGAAGAGGTTAAGAAGAAATCCCTATTGCTCAGCTCCTGTGGGACTGAGACACTCAGGCTACTGAAGGACCTGATAGCCCCAAAATCCCTGAAAGAGGCCTCCTATGCCGAAATTGAGAAGGCGCTCACGGATCACATTGCATCAAAACTGACAAAAATAGCCAAGTGCATCAACTTCTTTGCATGCCTCCAGGGGTCCACCGAAACTGCAACTGACTTCCTAGCAGGTCTCCGCTGAGCGGCCACCCGATGTGAATTCCCCAGCCTCAGCAACACGCTGATGAACCAGTTCATCGTGGGCCTCCAGGAACCCAAACTATGCCGCAAGCTCGTGAGTCACGACGATCTGACCTTGGACAAGGCCTTAAAAGAAGCCACGGCCTACGAGAAGTCGCACCAAGAGCGTCACAGCCATTCACTGAACAAGCATATCTCCAACCTCAGATGCATCGGGCGAGGAGGAAGTCTTGCAGGTACACCAACTGGCTCGGTGGAATCCATGACTTATGGCATCAGCACCATCACATCCCAAGAAGCCAGTCACATCAGCCTCTTGTGCCAGCTGTGGGGATCCGCACGAGCAAAGGGCCTGCCAGTTCCGTGATGCCATCTGCCGTTCCTGCGGGAAGCAAGGCCACGTTGCCCGGGTCTGTCGATCCAAAGGACACTAGCACCGCATCACAATCCACCAGGAAATAGCAGAACTCCACAGCACCTCAGTACATCGCAACCAGGTACATTTTTTGCCCCAGGGGTCCACCAATAAGATTAAAGTGACTGTGTTAATAGAGGGCGCCCCATGTGTGATGGAACTAGATACAGGGTCCTCCCTCTCAATAATCTTTGAGGAGACCTTATGCACACTCTGCCCTAACAGGGGACCCCCACTGGTAGACATCAGCCTCACGCTACGGGATTTCCAAAAGAACCTGGTAGCCATTAAAGGGGTGGGCCAGTTCCGTGTAAAATACAAAGCATTTGAAGGTCCATTGGAACTGGTCATGGTCAAGGGCCATCTCACCAGCTTATTGGGGCTAGCCTGGTTCGACACTTTGGGTTTAGCCGTCACCAGGATACAAAATGTGCAGTTGGGGAACTTCAGTAAAGTGTGCAACAAGTTCCTGGCAGTATTTGATGGATTGCTTGGCCACTACACGGGTCCTCCAGTTGCCCTGACCCTCGATCCTGTGGTTCGCTCACTCCATCTGAAAGCCCGGTAGCCCCTGTTCACACTTCGGCCCAAAATCGAGGCTGAACTCGAATGCCTGGTCAGCCAGGGGGTACTGGAAGCAGTACCCCATGCAAAGTGGGAGACCCTGATCATAACCCCAGTCAAGCCCAATGGGGATGTTAGGCCCTCCAGCAAGGCCCTCCAAGACCACGTGTATCCCATTCCTGTGGTGAGCCATGTCCTAGCGTCCCTGGCCGGGGCCAAAATCTTCAGTAAACTGGACTTGGCACAGGCCTACCATTAACTGCCAGTAGATGACGCAACAGTGGAAGCCCAGACAATTGTAACTCACAGGTGGGCGTTTAAAGCCAAGCGTCTACAGTTCAGGGTCAGTGTAGCTCTGGGGATTTTCCAGAATCTAATGGACTGTTTACTTAAAGGGATCCCTGGAATGCAACCTTTTTTCGACGACATTCTGATTGCCTCAGCGTCTCCCGAAGCCTTCTCTGACCGCCTCCGAGCCGTCCTGCAGCACTTCAACAGTAAAGAAAGAAAAGTGTCTTCTAGGTGTCCCCAGCGTTGAGTTCCTGGGATTCAAAGTTGATGCCTGTGGCATCCACCCCACGCTGGACAAGATCGCAGCCATCATTGATGCACCAACACCCTCCTCCAAACCCGAGCTGCAGGTTTTCCTCAGCCTGCTGAATTTTTGTCACACATTCCTCCCACACAAAGTGGTAATAGCTGAGCTCCTGCACCGCCTCTTGGACAAACACACACATTGGAAGTGGGGGCCACTACAGGCCGTGACTTTCTGGGCTGTAAAAAACTTCCTGACCTCCAATGCGGTCCTGGCCCATTTTAATGAATTCCTCCCCATAGTGCTCGCATGCGATGCATCGCCCTACAGGGTGGGGGTGGTCCTGGGTCATAAGCTAGCTGATGGCTGCAAGGTCCTGGTAGCCTATTACTCGTGCACCTTGTCTGCGATGGAGTGGAACTAACTCAGATCGACAAGGAGGCACTGGTGATTGTGGTGGGGGTGTGTAAGTTCCACAACTACCTGTACAGCTGCCCTTTCACCATTCTCACAGACCACAAGCTGCTGCTGGGCCTATTGGCCCCAGACCACCAGATACACCAGATGCTGTCTCCCCGGGTGTTGCAGGTTATAAGTACACCCTGCTACACCAGCCAGGCAAGGCAATGGGACATGCTGACACCCTCAGCTACCTTCCACTACTCGTCTGTGACCCAGACCCAGCTCCTGCACACTGGATCCTGTTGCTGGAAGACCTCCGCAACTGTCTGGTACAGGTGCCAGATGTCTCCAAACACACCAGTAAGGACCGCGTCCTCTGCTGCATTCGGGACGGGGTGGGGAGGGCCTGGCCCACAGGGAGTGTGGGCCCTGAATTTGCAGTGTTCTCATCCCGCTGGGATGAACTGTCCATCACAAAGGCTGTATCTTGTGGGGAAGCCGGGTAGTCATCCCTATCCCCCTACACAAATGCATACTCGCTGCACAGCACGAGACCCACTTGGGAGTTGTGCATATGAAAGCCTTAGCACGCAGCTATGTACAGTGGCCTGGCATAGATGGGGAGATAGAGGACCTGGTTAAATGCTGACAGACATGTCAGGAAACAAGGCCGGCCCCTCCCAGGGCTCCAGTGTGACAATGGAAATCCTCGCACAAATCATGGGCCCACCTCCACCTGGACTTTGCGGGCCTGTTCCAGGGACATTTTTCATTCTCGTGGATTCCTACTCTGAGTGGCTTGAGGTGGTTCCTGTCTCCTCTACGTCATTGAGAGCAGCTATCAAAGCCATGTGGAAGATCTTCAGCACCCATGGCATCCCTGACACGTTGGTATCAGACAACAGGACTGCATTTACGTCAGCAGAATTCCTGGAATTTGTGCAATACTATGGGATTCGGCACGTCCACTCTGCTCCCTTCCACACGGCAACCAACGGACAGGTGGAACAGATGGTACGCACAACCAAGGAAGTGCTGCAGTGGATCGTCCAAGGGGACTGGGACTACAGGTTAGCTGCCTTCTTGTTCAGCCAACGAACAACCCCACATACATCCACAGGACGCTGCCCTGCAGAACTCTTAATGGGCCGGTGCCTAACGACCAGACTGGACTGGCTTCACCCGGACAGGGCACCTGACCACAACCCGGGCCCAGTAACACAGGAGGCATCCCGGGGGTTCTTTCCAGAGGACCCAGTATATGCCTGTAACTACACACAAGGCAAACCATGGAATCCAGCCTGGGTGGTGAGAGTGACAGGGCCTCTCTCATATGAGGTCTCGACAGAAGATGGCCAGCTCCTCCGGAGGTACGTAGACCAACTACGCTGTTGCCTGCTGCCCCTAGATGACCCAGAGGTACCGGACACCGAAGACAGTGATGAGGAGCCGGACCTAGAGGAACCAGCATTGGGACCAGCGGAGTCCGACACGGCCACAGTTCCTGCCCGACGTTTCACGCCAGAGCCCAACAGCAGATTTGCCCCTGCAACTGGGACTTCGCCGACCACTGTCTCTGAGCTGCAAACTGGGCCAACCACAGCTAACAACACCCCGACGGAGCCATGCCGCTCCACAAGAGAATGACTATGTGTGCTAGTACTTTGGAAGTAAGGGGGGAGGGGTGTTATGTATTAAGATGGCTGTGACCACGTGCGCCTGGCCATGCGGTCAAACAGACTTACAGACCTTCGGTCCTAGAACAATAGACACGAATATAAGCTGGCTATGGACCAGCTAGTTTTACTTCATTCTGATGTAACCAAATAAACTTGAGCTGATTTCACCATGCTGAGTCTCCGACCTCAGTACTTTTCACAAGGCATGGCAGGGGGGAGCAGGAGTGACTGGGAGACCAAAACAACCCTAGAAAAGGGCTTATGCACACAGACCCCTGTACTCTCATGTCCCATGATGGAAGAGAATTCACTGGGTCTGGCAATCATTATGTGACTCAGGGACAGGGCTAAAGCGGGAGGCCATGGGGGGGAAACAAAAAAGTTGGGGGAAAGGGATGCAGGAGAAAATGAGATTCCTCTCACAGGCTGTTGCAGGTCACCCTCTTGTCTTTATATAATACTAGGAATAAGGCCCGTTGTGGAAATAAATACAACGAGCTCTAGAAAGAGGCTCTGGGAGAGTGCCCCGGCTTTGGGCACTCAGTGACAATTTGCTGTGGCAATCTCAGCAGGGTATAATGACAGAGTCCACCATTTTCTCCAGAGGAACTGATCTTTGCTACCTGAAGAGCAGTTGTAATTTTGAGTGATCTCCAGCCCCCACCTGGAGATTGGCAACAATGGTTCCACATCAGGGAATGGCTGGATTGGAGGGTGGAGTCTATAGCATCGTACCTGTCTGAGGTGCCACCCCTCTTCAAACCTCACCCTCTCCAGGCTCCATCCCTCAAATCTCCAGGAATTGCCCACCTGGAGTTGGCAACCTGATCAGGACTGGGCCCAATGAGTTTTCTCCCAAAGGCCAACATAGGTGTGGAAAGGGCCTTTTACTGACAGAGGAGAAAGTACAGGTGCCAACTGTGATTAGGGAAATACCTGGAGATTTGGGGGGGTGGATCCTGTGGAGGGCAGCATTTGGGGTGTGTGTGGAAGGACTCAGCAGGGTATAATGCCATAGAGTCTACCCTCCAAAGCAACCATTTTCTCCCCGGGGAACTGATCTCTGTCATCTGGAGGTCAATAGTAACAGTGGGAGATCTTCAGGTCCTACCTGGAGATTGGCAACTCTAGGGGAAAGTCAGCCACACAGCGGGGAGTTGAAGAAAATGGTTTGATGGTCACTGGCCCACCTCGTTAGCCAGCCAGCCATGCTGATGCTAAGCAGGAGAAAGAGCTTTTTTCCATTTATTCTGACAGGAAAGTGGCCGTTGAAGAGGGGGTTATGGGCGGGGGAGGGGGTTATGCTGAAAGTCCTTTGTTTTTTTACTCACAGAACCAAGCTTGGCTGCCTACCAACAGCCACTGAGGGGACAGTCCCTCACAGGAGTCAAGAGAACTGTCTTCCTCAGGAGAGAGAGCTGTCTGCCAGTAAATCTGACATGCAAAAGGGGGAGTGGGTGAGGAAGAGGAGCAGACCCAGCACCTGGCCAATGGCACGCGAGTACTCTTGAGTGGCGGCTGATGGGCCAATGGCTGAGCGAGGGCATTTTACAGCGAATGGGAGCGCATGGAATCTTATGAAACCAAAAGATAAATATTATAAGGAGAGATAAAAGATAGAATCAATCTTTTATTTAGTGATGTACTTCTTCAAAATATATTTTTTCTCATTTGCTGTGAAGGTCAGTGGAAAGCTTTTAGTTATGTGACTTATATTATAACTTTACAAAGTTACTCACTGTAGTTTTGGTTTGTTGAGTCCAAAGTAATTGAAAAGTCTCCATCTGGTCAACTGAAAAGCCTGGGCTTATTGGCTTCTTGCTCATGAGCTGTCATGCATGGGATTCTGGTTCTAGCCCACTATATAAATCTCATTTGCAACTTACATGGTTGTGCCCTAAGCTGGCCACAGACAAGAAAATGGGATGGGATAAAATTTTCTGAAGATTCTGCTGCTGCCTGCCCAATGATTGTATGAATTAACTTTTTGTACACCCATCTTCAAATCAGTAGAGAAGTCAGTATTTGAGTATTAGAGGAAAAGCCATTGGAAAGAGTTTACACATCATCTGGAAATAGATTACTTTAGGCCGCTATTCATTGCCATTTATTTATTGCTGTATGAAACTTCTATTTATTATCTGAGTATTGCTCAGATAATATTGTTTTGCTAAGGTTTTAGGGAAGTCCCATAGAACAAAGGTCGACCAAGTGCTTTGTGTACAGCAAGGCTCAGGTTCAGTTCCTCTCAACTCCCTTCAAACAGGATCCCAGGCAGCAAGGCAGAAACATCTCTGCCTGAGGCTTTGGAGAACTGTCAGTCTAACTCAGTGCCAGGCAGCTTCATTAGTTCCTAGGTTTATTTCCCTCTGCCATTGTTTGATGCTTAGAAGAAAATAAAAGGACCACTGAAATACTCGAGCTCAAAAAGTTGATTCCTGACAGAACAATTAGTACTTCTCCTGCAGTGTGTACAATGAAGATACAAAAGGAGTGAAGGAATTATAGGAGGCTAGTTTTCAGTGATTTACCTTCCCAGATTTGTTCTTCTCAGGACTATGTTTTCTATAACAAATTTGCAGAGTACCATAGACTGATTGTATGGAATGTATGCCCTACTACATGTGTCTTTTAAGTTGACCTTCTATATCGCGCTGGCTGAGGAAAGTCTTGGAAACATGTGGCCTTCTCCTACAAACCTGAAGTAGCCTTCAGGAAGGGCAGCAATACAGTTGCCCATGAAACTTTCATGAGATACCTATCTGTGGTCTGTCATTGTTGGTACTGGGGCATAGATTTTATCCCAGTGCAATGTACCCACATGCAGATTTGGACTTTTGCCCCATAGGAATGAATAGATGTCATTCACCTTTATGGGAGAAAGTAGAGGTATGTATTCAGGGACATCATGTGGGGAGATCTCAGTCCCCCACCCATCCTTGTGAACCCAGTGTTCTGGAATGAGAACAGAGTTTTTGCCTCCTCGGAACAGTATCCCCTGGTAACAACTTGTTCACTTTGTTCTGTTGAATTCAGTGAATGCCACTGAGATCTGAACTACCCTTTGTGTGCAACAGCCCCATCCCTTCATTATGTTAGCAATGTGACAGAAAACTGAGAGAGTGATGGCATGTTGGGAACTGAATTTGACAGACAGAGACTTAGACCTGAATATTGTGTGTATGTTTAGTATATGTATGAGAAGCATAAATTATACACAAATACCAACAGTGCGTGAGAGATTATTATACCAGTTTACTGTTCTATCATTTTAATATGGCAGGGATATCAAGCTAGTTAACTACCACCATGAACATGTTCTGTTATAGGAGCTAAAAGGGAAATAGGGAGGTGGTGAGCTCCCCCCTCACTGTCTTTAAGCAGTGGCTGGATGAACACTTGTCAGGAATGGTCTAGGCTAATCCTGCATTGAGCAGGGGGTTGGACTAGATGGCCTTCATGGCACCTTCCAGCTTCGTGATTCTGTGATTCTAAATATGTAAAGAGCTGGGTAAATATATATGTCACTGATGCTTTGATAATAAAATGAGACAGTAAGAACCATAGATGTTCATGAAGATGCATATAATGGCCTGTGCGGTAGCAATATGGTATAACAAAGTGGGCAACAGAAAAATCACAAATATTCAGAGTAAATGTCATATTGAAAACAATAAGTAAAATGTTAAAAGAGTACAGGAAGACAAACAGTGAACAAATACAATGAATCCAGTTGATAACATGCATCTGCCTTCATGTGTGACCTTCCTCCTCTTTCCTTTTTCTTAAATGTAGCTACATCTCCATAGATGCAGCTCTGCACATGTTGGAGGCTGATTCTTTCAGCAATTTAAGCAAGGTCATCCATATGTAAGTAGATGGAAATAAATCCTTTGAATAATAATGCACCACATATTAAAATCTCTCATTTTTTAACAAGTTCAAATCTTCTATACTTTTTTCCAGCCATTCTCTTATCCTTATTGTTATTACTTATATCCCCTTTTCTCCCTCATGGGGACCTGAAGAAGAGATTGGATTTATACCCCGCCCTTCACTACCAAAGGAGTCTCAGAGTGGCTTACAAACTCCTTTCCCTTCCCCTCCCCACAACAGACACCCTGTGAGATAGGTGGGGCTGAGAGATCTCTGACAGAAACTGCTCTTTTTCGAGAACAGCTGTGCCAGAGCTATAGCTTGCCTGTGGTCATCCAGCAGGTGCAAGTGGAGGAGTGAGGAACCAAACCCGGTTCTCCCAGATTAGAGTCCGCACACTTAACCACTACACCAAACCGCCATGTCATTCTCCTCTCTTCCACTTTATCCTCACAACAACAACCCTGTGAGGTAGGTTAGGCTGAGAGGCTGTGATGGGTCTGAGATCAACCAGCAAGCTTTCATGGCAGAGTGGGGATTCCATCCCAGCTGTTCCAAGTCCTAGCCCACCACTCCAACCACCATCAGATTCACTGGTCATAAGATTCATACTTGTAGTCTCTGGATCCCATTTATTATTTATTATTGTTTCCACTTTGTTGCATTTCATGTGATCTATCCGTTGCTAAACAAAGTCATTTTTCCCTTTTATCATGTATTATATTTTATACTATACAATGTAGTCAATAGACAATAAATTTTGGGCAGACAGATGAAGTAATTCACTCCTTGAGTAATTAAGCAGCGCAGTCCCAGGCATAGATAGACTGTTCTAAGGCTGTTGACTTCAGTGGGTTTAGAAACATGGAACTCTGTCTAGGATTACACTGTTAATTGTTGAAGTGATCACCATAAGCATAGATGGCTCTGAAATGGAATGAGGGAGATTCATGGAAAATAGGCCTATCAATGCCTGTTAACGACTTCGACTACCGGGAGTCTTCACATCCTGGGTGTGTCTTTCTCATCTTGCCTCCTCCCATTGCAGCCCCAGTGCTCCTCCAAATGCTGCTCCTATTGGATAGGGACCCCCAGTCATCCTCCATGTCTGTGCAGAACTTGTGGACTCAAGATATTTATTTATTTTATTTTATTTATACCCTGCCCTCCCTGCTGAAGCAGGCTCAGGCCGCTTGCAAGGCCATTGGCATAATAAAACAATAAAACAATTTAAAATCATAAAACAATTTCCAAAGGTGCTATGTATATGTGATGATGAAAGCTGTCCTGGTTGGCCACAATGTGTCAGCAATATATATGTATCTGGTATCTGGCTCCTTAACACATTTTTCCTCAGTGCGGGCGCAGATGTTAGAGCAGGAGTCCAAGGGTGGAATAAAGGCATAGGTTACCCGGTTGATACTGGGCAATGTAATGTGGTATCTCACTCAAATGCTTGGCAGAAGAACTCCGTCTTGCAGGCCCTGCGGAATTTTGATAAGTCCCTCAGGGAGCTCATTCCACCAAATCAGCACCCCCACCAAAAAGGCTCTGGCCCTAGTTGTGACCAGCCTGACATCTTTAAGGGCGGGGAAAACAAGGAGATTTTGAGATCCTGACTGCTGTACGCTCTGGGGAACATATGGGGAAAGGCGGTCCCTCAGGTATGCAGGACCCTGGCCATATAGGGCTTTATAGGTGAGAACCAGCACCTTGAAGCAAACCCGGTATGCTATAGATAGCCAGTGCAGTGCTTTCAGTGCAGGCTGAATGTGTTCCCTCAAAGGGAGACTCAATAGCAGCCTGACTGCCGCATTCTGCAGCAGCTCCAGCTTCCGGATTTGGGACAAGGGCAGACCATTGTAGAGAGCATAGTGCCATGGCTCCTGCTGAATCCAAGCACACAGCTCCAGCGGAGAAGCTAAGTGCTGTTGGGGATCAGCTCCTGAGGCCGGACAATCCTGCACCTGACAGCGCAGAGGGTTCGGAGGCTGCTCCAGCAACAGTTGAGGCAGATTCCCACCTAGTCAGCACTCCCCCCGATTCGCCTTTACCGGTTTCCCGTTTGATAGAACAGCGCCGACCGGACATGGCAGCCCAGTGGTGAGAGGCACACATGCTCAACAGGTGCTCTTTCAGCCCTGAGTATTAGCAGGAGCCGGGACATGCTTGGGGCGCGCTAATTGCCGGCAGCTTAGTGAGCTATTTAGCCCTCGCACTCACGCCGGCAAGTCGTGCCAGCAATTAGTCACTTTGACGAAGCTTTGCACCTCCTCACTCGTGTTCCTGATTCCCGGTTCCTATCTCGACATCCTCGGCTCCTTGACCTCGGCTTGCACGACTACACACCTTGAACTTTTGACTGCCGGACTCTTGACTCTTGGAAACTCTGGACAACTCTGACAGTTTGTGTTTTGGACTTGGCTTCCCTGGTTGGTTTGTCTGCCTGGCTCTTGACTTTGGATTGCACACTGACCACCCCGCTTTTGTCTTGTGCTTTGGACTTGGTATTCCCAGTTGGTTGGTTTGCCTGGCTCTGGACCCTGGACTGTGCCTTGACTTCCTCACTCTTGCCTGGCCCCGCATCCCGACCCATGACAGATTGCTGGCACCAGCTACACACAACGCTCATTCCTCACCATGGACGAAGCAAGTGGAGGCGTGCTTCAGCTGGCTGACTTGGCTACTCAGCTGCAACAACTCACTCAGGTAGTCAGGCACCTGCACACGCAGAAGCAAGCTACCATCGCCGCTGTTCCACCACCCCGATGTCCTGTGAATCCTCCCAAGAAATTCAGTGGAAATGTAGAGGAGTCCCCAGCGTTTCTAGCTCAGTGCAAACTATACATCGAATTAAGAGACTGGGAATTCCCAAATGATAAAACAAACATTTGCTTCATTGTCAGTTTGTTGAAAGGGCAAGCAGCGAAATGGGCTACTCCCCTGCTGGTCTCCTTGTTTCTGCTCCTGTCGAACTACCAAGGGTTCCTGGCCCATTTCTCAACCGCCTATGCAAACCCCCAGCAGGCAGCCACAGCCAGCTGCAAAATCTGTTGACCGCCAAGTACCTTGCAGAACCTGATAACCCTGTGCCTTCGCATAGACAGCCATCTTGAGAGTCGACGCCTGAACCGAGGCCACACCCATGGCTCTTCCACAACCCCCTGTCCATCCTTGTGGTCGAATCCGGCCAACCACAGCATTCAGGGGAATGAGGGTGAGGCCATCCAAGTAGGGTCTGTGCGCCCCCGCCTCACCCCTGTAGAAAAGACCCATCGCCTCACCCATAATTTGTGCCTTTACTGTGGAGTAAACAGGAATCAGGAACACTGCTCCCTCAGGTGCCCTGCAAAATGAGTGCGTTCCAAGACTCTGGCCTTGCCGTCACCAGTAAAAGGCCAGCCCCACGCCTAAGCAGACCCACCAGTGTGGGGCAGTTAGCCGGGTCCTCCAAACTTCCGTCTCTCAACCCCAGACCTTTTTTGGTTCCAATCAAGATGCAGTTACCAGACGAATGATGGCTGTTCATCCACGCTATGCTGCTCCGGAGCTGCCCGCTGCTTCATGGACACCGCTTTCATAAAGCAACATCTTATTCCTGTCCAAGAGAAAAAGACCCCAACTCTTGTGGAGGCTATTGATGGGCGCCTCCTCCATTCCGGTCCTGTAACTCAGGAAACCCAGCTGCTGACCTTATGCATATAGCAACACCGTGAGCAGCTAAGGTTTGACATCGCTCGTATGCCCCGATTTCCAGTGATCCTGTGTCTTTCCTGGCTGGTGGCTCATAATCCCTGGGTGGACTGGGTTCACCAAGAACTTCACTTTCCCACCACACACCCCTCATCGAATCTGGCTACCACCATGATTGCTTCAGCTGCAGATGACCAGTCGCTTCTCCCATGCCCTTATCGAGATTTTGCAGACGTCTTTGAGGAAAAAGGAGCTGATCAGTTACCCCCACATCGGCCTTACGACTGTGCCATAGACCTGATTCCTGAAGCACCCTTGCCAGTAGGCCGCCTATACCCTATGGCTGAACCAGAATTAGCAGTGCTCTGAGAATTCCTCGAAAAGAACCTGGCCAGAGGACTCATCAGGCCTTCCACCTCTCTGTTGTCTGCACCAGTGCTCTTTGTGAAAAAGAAGAGTGGAGAATTGCACCGCTGCAACGATTATCATGCGCTGAATAAAATCACCATCCGCGACCAATATTCCTTGCCTTTAATCCCTGAACTACTCGACCACCTTAAAGGGGCCCAGATCTACTCAAAGTTGGACCTCTGCAGCACCTACAACCTCTTGCACTTCCGTCCTGGTAACTAGTGGAAAACGGCTTTTGGCACACGATATGGGCAGTGCAAATACCTTGTAATGCCTTTTGGCTTAACCAATGCGCCCGCAGTGTTCCAGAGGTTTATGAACAATGTTTTCTGGGATCTCCTAGATTGCTTCATAATTATTTACCTTGATGATATCCTGGTGTATTCCAAGAACCCCACCCAGCACATTGAATATGTTTGTTTGGTCCTCCAATGCCCCCGGACCCAGGGCCTCTATGCGAAGTTAGAAAAATGCATATTTCACCTTCACTCCGTAAAATTCCTCAGCCATATCATATCCCTGCAAGGAATACTTATCGATCCCAAGAAGGTGGAAGCCAATTTGAATTGGCAAGTCTCTTGAACCCACAAAGACGTCCAACAACTCCTAGGATTCGGCAATTATTACTGTCAGTTTCTCGCTGCCTACGCATCCCTAACGACTCCCCTAACCCGACTCCTCCATCCCAAGGAAACGTTCCAATGGACTCCTGAGACCAACCAGGCCTTCACCATTTTGAAAAACCCGCTTTGCGTCTGGTCCCTTGCTATGTTACCCTGATCCTCAACTCCCATTTACTGTTGAGTCTGATGCTTCCAGCATCGCTATCGGTGCAGTGCTCTCCCAATGAGACAATCCCATGCAGCCTCTTCAACCCTGCACTTATTATTCTTGCCAATTAATGGCTGCGGAACAAAATTACACCATCTGGGAGAGAGCACTCCTAGCCATCAAAGCAACATTTGAAGTATGGAGGAATTACCTCCAAGGTGCTCGGCATCTCGTCCAGGTCCTCGCCGACCACCGGAACTTGGAACACTTGCAGACCACCCGTCATTTCAACCAGCGGCAGATCCAGTGGTCCCTGTTCTTTTCCCGGTTTGACTTTAAGATCACTTATATCACCCAGACACAAAATCAGAAAGCAGACATCCTGTCCCACAAACCTGAATACGCACCAGCCTTGTCAGAAGAGATGACCATACTGTCCCCTTTGGTATTCGCCGCCACCACCAGTCACCATCCTTTGACCAAGGAGATCCGCTCTGGACAATTCCAACACCCCTGGACGCAACAATGTCTACAAGACCTCAAGAACAGGGTGACAGGAGACCTTACCACTTGCGACGGCCTCCTGTTCCACCAAGATAGCCACTATATACCACCAGGCCCTCTCCAAACCAAGATCCTGCACCTAACCCATGACTCGCTTCCTGCCGGGCCCTTTGGTTGCCATAAGATGACCCACCTCTACACTCGAGAATTTTGGTGGCCCCGGGTCTGTGCCGGTGTAGCTCGCTACGTGAGTTCCTGCGAGGTGTGTTGACGTGCCAAAGACGTCCCCGCCAAGCCTCTCAGATTACTCCTTCCATTACCTGTGCCCTCCGAACCATGGGACACCATCTCAGTGGGTTTCATTGTCGATCTTCTGTGTTCCCATGGTCACACTTACATCTTTGTCGTTGTAGACCTGTTCACCAAAATGGCTCATTTCGTCCCCTGCACTAAGGTTCCCATGGCTGTGGAAACTGCACAGTTGTATATCCAGCAGGTTTTCCAACTCCATGGTCTCCCCGACCGTATAATTTCCGATCGAGGCTCTCAATTTTCCTCCCGGTTTTGGACAGCGATGCACTCTGGACTTGGTACTCAGGTTCACATGTCCTCCACCTATCATCCACAAACAGATGGACAGACTGAACGCACCAACACCACCCTGGAACAATACCTTCATTGTTATTCCTGCTATAAGCAGGATAACTGGTCCCCATTGTTACCCTTGGCAGAATTCGCCTACAACAATTCCATCCACTCATCAATACAAACGAGTCCCTTTGCCGCAAACTATGGATATCACCCTCGTTTCTTCACCAACATTCACCCACACACCAATGTCCCCGCTGCAGAGGCACACCTTCAGGAATTGCAGGCCCTTCAAACTCTACTCCAGGAGCAACTCCAGCAAGCCAAAGATGCGTACAAACTGGCAGCTGACCAGAAACAGCAAGAGGGTCCTTCTCTAAGTGTAGGGGATCGGGTGTGGCTCTCTACCCAATACCTGCAATGTCCAGGTTGGTCTTATAAACTGGACGCCCACTTCATCGGCCCCTACAAGATCACCGAACAGCTCAATCCTGTCTCCTTTTACCTGCGCCTACTGGACCAACTACATATCCACACTGTATTCCACTGTTTGTTGTTAGTCCCATCGGCCCCTCCAAGTCCTGATCACCCTACACCACTAGCACCACCACCGCCTGTCCTCATCAACAATGAGGAGGAGTATGAAGTACACCAAATCCTTGACTCTTGTCTACAATGGGGCTCCTTGCAGTACTTAGTGGACTGGGAAGGTTACGATCCCGATGACCGATCTTGGGAACTGGCCAACAACCTGCATGTGCCTGACTTGGTTCAGCAGTACCATGAAACCTACCCTGATAGACCCAGCCCATCTGTTGGAGGGGCCTGGGGGGGGGATAGTGTCACAGCTTCTGCTGAATCTAAGCACATGGCTCCAGCAGAGAAGCTAAGTGCTGCTGGGGATGAGCTCCTGAGGCCAGACAATCCTGCACCTGACAGCATGGAGGGTTCGGAGGCTGCTCAAGCAACAGCTGAGGCAGATTTTCACCTAGTCAGCACTCCTCCCAATTCGCCTCCACCGGTTTCTCATTTGAGAGAACAGCGCCGACGGGACATGGCAGCCCGACAGCAAGAGGCACGCATGCACAACAGATGCTCTTTCAGCCCTGAGTATTAGCAGGAGCTGGGACATGCTTGGGGTGCGCTAACTGCCAACAGCTTAGTGAGCTGATTAGCCCTCGCACTCACGCTGGCAAGTCGTGCCAGCAATTAGTCACTTTGACGAAGCTTTGCACCTCCTTGCTTGTGCTCCTGATTCCCAGTTCTTGTCTTGATGTCCTCAGCTCCTTGACCTCGGCTTGCACGACTACGCTTAGACATGCACCTCGAACTTTTGACTCTCGGACTCTTGACTCTTGGAAACTCTGGACAACTCTGACGGTTTGTGTTTTGGACTTGGCTTCCCTGGTTGGTTTGTCTGCCTGGCTCTTGACTTTGGATTGCACCCTGACCACCCCGCTTTTGCCTTGCGCTTTGGACTTGGTATTCCCAGTTGGTTGGTTTGCCTGGCTTTTGACCCCAGACTCTGCCTTGACTTCCTCGCTCTTGCCTGGCCCCACACCCCGACCTGTGACACATTGCAGTAGTGTAGTCTCAAGATGACTATCACGTGGATCATTGTTGCCAGGTCATCGTGTTCAAGGAAGGGAACCAGCTGCCTAATCAGCTGAAGATGGTAAAAGGCTGACTTGGCGGTGACTACTGCCTGGGTCTCCATTGTTAAGGAGGCATCCAGGAGCACTACCAAACTCTTAACCTCTGACGTTGGCACCAAAGGTGCCCCATCAAAGGTCAGGAGTGGAATCCCTAACCCTGGACTGCTCTGACTCAGACACAGGTCTTCCGTTTTCATTAGATTCAATTTTAGTCAGCCCAGCCTAAGTGACCCAGGTATGGCCTGTAACACCAGGTCCATATCAAGGAGAGAACAGCCCCTTGTGGCACTCCACAAATCAGCAGGTTCCTTTGGGACAATTGCTCCCATAGAGCCACCCTCTGTCCCAATCTTGTAGGAAAGAGGAGAGCCACTGTAAGGCAGACCCCTGAATCCCAACGTCAGTGAGGTGGTGGATCAGTAGTTGGTGGTTGACCGTATTGAAAGCTGCTGAGAGGTCTAACAACAACAGTACTGCTGATCCACCCCAATCCAGATGCCTATGGAGGCTGTCTGTGCAGTATTAGTCCTGTGGCCTGGGCGAAAGCTGGACTGGAATGGGTCTAGTATCTCAGCATCATCCAGAAATCTCTGCAGCTGAATTGCCACCACTCTCTTAATAATCTTGTCCAGATAGGGCAAGTTAGAGACTGGCTGATAGTTTGCCAATTCGGCTGGGTCCAAGGATGGTTTCTTTAAGAGAGGGTGAACCACTGCTTCCTTAAGTGCCCCAGGGAAAGTTCCTTCAGAAAGGGACTTGTTGATAATCTCCCTTAGGGGTTCTCGCAATCCATCATGGCCAGCTTTAATGAGCCATGATGGGCACGGACCAAAGATGCAAGTGGTTGGGCGTACAGTTGAGAGCAGGGCTATTTTGGGGCAGGAACGCACAGGAACGGAGTTCCCCCTGGCTTCAGAGTTGGCCACACCCACTTCAGCCAAAACCTCTCTGTGCATAGCTATAGAGGGAAGGACTGGAGAGCGACCCCCACCCAGTGGCTCTGAGGTGGGCAGGCCAGGGGGACCCTGGAAGGATCAGGGAGGCATTTAAATGCCTCCCCGTGCCTCCCTGGCCTGTCCAAAGGCTGGCTTGCCCGGGCTCCCCACAGCCTGGGCATGCCAAGGGAAAGCATGGGGGTGTGGCCTAATATGCTAATGCGCTGTGCTGTCAGGGTGTGGCCTAATATGCTAATGAGTTTCTGCTGTTGGGTATGGCCTGTTATGCTAATAAGTTCCTGCTAGGCTTTTTCTACAAAAAAAGCCCTGGTTGAGAGTATTCTGTCAACTTCCTCTAAGCTGAGCTGAACAACTTGATCCAAAATCTAACTAGAAGATGTGAATGGGGCCTTGAGTTCACCTACTGTCTCAATTGTGGCAGGGAGGTTGTGGCGGAGTGACAAGACTTTATCTGCAAAAAAACAGATAGTAATACTGCTTGTCTCAGTATTCTTTCTGCAGGTGCTTGATAATACTAAGTAGAATGTTGAACCCAACATGCACACACAGCCACAGTAGGGGTTAGCTTGCAAAAAAACTTAAATTTAACTGTGAAAAGGTTAAAAGTTTTAACACATCAGGCCAGATATCTGGAAAGGTGCCATCTTGGTCTAGTTATAATTATGAGGGAAAGGTGTTTAGAAATGTGAACACGTCCCTGAATTCCCTCTATACTTTTTTCAGCTCATTACTGTTAGTTAGATGTTGCTAGCTTCTGCATAATTATTCTCCAGGGTTCCAGGCTGGCTGGGGAATACTTGTGTACTTCCTGCTATACATTTATGTTCCATTACATTTTAGAAGTCTTACTTCTAGAAGTCTTACTTTTAGAATTTTTATTTCTAAAGTAGTGTTTAATAGTGACCATCTTAAATTTCATTTAAATTACCTTTGCGGGCTCAGGGGACAAGTCGCACAACAGAGGGCTAGTCATCTTTTCTATCTTTGTATTTATTCCCAAAGATTGGTTTTAATTTTATATGTAAATTGTAGTCAGGTGTAGTGTGTTTTTAAAATACTTGTTGTTGTTTTTCTTTTTAAAAAATCTGTGAGACTTCAGTATTTTTTGAACTACAGAGGGATGAACCTTGCAATTAGCAATTAACTTTTCTCTGACAGTTATTTCTGAGTTTTTTCTAAGAAAACTGGTCTGTTGAAGACATCATTCACAGAAACGTTAATGCTTTCCTGATTTTGTTTTTAATATTTTAACAGAGAAATTAGAAATGCTAGAAACCTAAGTTACATACATCCTGATGCCTTTAAGAACCTCCCACAGCTAAAAAACCTGTAAGTACCTAAACCAAAACCGTCTAGTGCTTCTTATCCCAGTAGAATTTCTGGTGCTGTTCCCCGCCCCCCCAATTCTCTAGACACAAGGGTCTGTGGAATGGCTCTGCATTAAAGTGCCTGCTTGTATCCAAAATCAGACCAAGACATAAACAAGTTATTGCTTGTGCAATGACTCAGATTTGAAGTGTTCAGAAATGAGCTAGTTGTATACATAAGAAAATCCAAAGCCAGTAAGATGGTCAGATCTCCTATAGGAGGAACTACCTTGCACGGCATGCTACTCAAGCTAACTTCCTTACATCCTGCTGTACACAGGCAAGTATCCTGATCAAAATAGTGAGGGAGGAGGAGTTAGCAAGGTTTTAGTACTGATCTTTAAAAAATACATGTTTGAGTTTAGTTCTTCAGGAATATCTGTGTTAATGGCAATTTTGTGGATACAGTGCAATAAAATAAGTACACAGATGCACAACTTTTCTCTATTATATTGTCAAATGGATGACTTCCATTTTGCTTCTTCTTCCCAGCATAATATAGATACAATCTAGGCTGGGAAATTCCTGGAGATTTTGGGGGTGGAGCCTGTGGAGGGACCTCAGCAGAGTTTAATGCGATATAATCCATCCCCCAAAGTAGCTATTTTCTTCAGAGGAACTGATGTCTTTTGTCTGAGGAGCAGCAGGAATTCTGGGAGATCTTCAGGCCACACCTGGAGGTTGGCAACCCTAGTACAGTCTTAAACCAGCTAGCCCACTGAAGTCAATTAAGCATCCTACAGAAGATGCAGAAAGAAACCTTAAAATCACAGCCTCTAAGAGCCCCCTTCCCCAGCTTGATAAAGAGTTCTGGATAATTCAAACATTTTCATGATATGCAGTGTTATTTTTGTTGGTCTTAGAGTATATCATATGTGTGTCCTTTGTTGTTAATTCTCTGTCTCTGTTTTGTCATTTATTTTAGTGTGATCTTGAATACTGGGCTCAGAGTTTTTCCTGACCTCACCAAAATTTACTCAACAGATGTGAATTTTTTACTGTAAGTTATCTACTGTGCCAAATATAGCAGAAAATGAACAGATGTCAAAATGATCATCTTCTGATACAAAGACCCGTGATCAGTTTATACTGTGATGACCCCTACTGAGCTGGGTCTTCTTGACTCAGAGCCCTCAGAGGAAGAGCCTGAGGGGCCAGAAACATGGCCTGGGGGAAAGCAGGAAACTCTGAGGGACCACTGCATGGTAGATGCCCCTGGCCCATCATTTGCAGAGGCTGACCCTGAGGAGCCTGCAGCTGGAGCTCCCCCACTCTCTGTCCCCCCAGTAACGGAGACAGCTATGCACTGGCCCAGGACCCAACCCATAAGCTCTCCAGGATCTGCCTCCACCCAGCAGGAGCAGTGTAAGACTAGTGGTTCCAGCTTCCAAGGCTGGCCAGGGCTAAGGGTCCGGTACTACTGGAGAAGACCTGACTGGCCCAGTCTGCTGAGTACTGGGCATATACCTCATGATGTGGAATCCTAAAATTGAGATGGAAAGAGCAGTGGTGATTGTTTGTAATTTTTCCTTTGAGCAGAATAGACTTATTTATTTGCTTTTTTAAGAATTTCTATCCCCTACAATTCAGGAGGACTTACAAAGATAATTTAAAATACACAGTCCAGGGTAGTGTAAAACAATAACACAGCAACAACTCAGGCTCAGCAGAATAAATGTTTTATTTATTTTAATAATGAATAGATTGATCAGTGTCACAACTTGCTTATCTATTAACATTAATGAAATACATTTAAATGCAAAAATATAAATTATTTCGCTTCCGGTGTTCAGATTCTTAACTAGAGAACAACAGAAAGCTAGTACAGGTGCCAAAGTGCTGGTGCAATGTGCTCCTAGTTAACTTGTCCCATCAGGAGACAAAATACAATACTATGTATAGAACCAGTTGAAATTTCTGAACAGTCATCCAGAACAGCCCCATGTACATTGTATATTGTATTTCAGTAGTCTTAATGCATCTGAATCTAAAAAGTAGGCATATTTATACAGATACATAATTTTAGAAATGTATTCAGATTTAAATCATGTAGTTGAATTTTATTGTAATGTTGAGCCTTTTTTTCTTTTCCACAGCGAAATTGCTGATAATCCTCACATGTATTTGCTGCCTCCGAATGGATTCCATGGACTGTGCAATGAATCCCTCACGCTGTACGTCAGTCTGTCACACTTATTAACTTTTTTTCTCTTTGCTCCGTTTAGCTTTGTGTATCCCAAAGCAAGAGTTAGCCTAAACAAGAGTTAGCCTAAACTGATAATGCCAACATAAGAGTGTAATTACAAAGGGACAAGGTGGAAAAAAAGTCAAAATAGCTGCTTCATTCTCATCTCAAGAAGTATCCTTGTGTACTTACCTGCAAAATAATCAATGGTGAGGGCTGTCTTCCCTTTCATACCCTGATATTCATAAGCAAAGAAATAGTCAACAAGATAATATTTAATTCATATTTTCTTAAACATATTATTTGCTGCTCCTTAAAATTTTTCAGTTTCTCTCTTCATACAACTAAGGTGTAAATTAATGCCTCTTGAAGCATCTTGATTTCAAACCTATCTTACCTTAGCTTGTACAGTGCAGGTCTTTTGGCTCTTCCAAGTTTTCATCTCCATCCATTTCTATCTAGATTCTGTAGTTTGTCTTGCCTACAGAGGGTCAAAATATTTACTTCTTTAGATTTTAGGGGCAAAAACAAATATTTTGGATTGGGGCGGTATTTTCTTTTCAGACTGGTCACTCTCCCTTTTGGCTTCTACTTTGGTGCCTTTAAAAAAAGTTCCCTCCAAAATACTGATCACAGTCAGGGAATGTGTACAGAGTACTCTGAAGCCATGATACCTCATGGGCTATCACAATGAAATCGAAGGTAAACGGATCCAATTAAAAATGAGAGCAATATTTCCTGTGTCACATTCCATTCCCCTCACTCCAAATGCGTGTCAGGAGGCGTGAGCACTTCTGCCTTGGTCAGAAGGAAGGAAGACTTCATCCTGTTTACTGAGGCAAGTAGGCCTACATATTTTACTGCCTGCCTTCACTGTTTTCAACCTTGTTGTCCTTCCACATAGTGCAGCTATTCTGGCTCCTCTCTCAGCAGGTGTGCCATTCTGTCTGTTCCTCCCTGTGTGTGGTGACACCAGCCACTTTACCAGAAGGACCTCATACTGTTGCCCACTTTGTAGAACTTCCTCAAAATTGCAAACGTGATTTCACACCTGCCGAACAGTTTTCTTGAAAGGTTCCTTTGCCCTTCTGATCAGCCAGTCTAGTCTATTGTTCCCCTCACTTTGTTCATTTATTGCATACTCCTCTTAATCCTTCCTCTCCCTCCTCTTTTGCATAAGCATAGTCAGTTCCTTCAGCCTTATTTCATACGGAACATGATATCTGGGTTATCCTAGCATTGTTTGTTAGTGGGGGGGGGGGGGGCAAACAATTTGACGGGAACTATTAATGTAAGACATGCTTTATTCACCCTCAAGGAAAGAAGAGCATGGCAGGGACCACAAAACCATGGAAGTTCTCCAGTGGTTCAGATCGTGGGGCCCGGCAGGAATCCATTCTGTAGATGGATTTTTTGTATCACCCTTTGAAAAATCTGAATTGGAGGAAAGGCATAAAGGAGGCCAGGCAGCCACTTGCAGCTTAGCGCACCGGTTCCTCTTGCTTGTGTGCACTTTGCTCTGGAGAAGAATTCTGGGATTTATCGGTTGGACTCCATCACGAACAGGTCCACCTCCACTTTCCCGAACCTGTCACATATCTGGTTGAACACTGCCTTGTTCAGTAACCACTCGGACTGGTCCAGCCGTTTCCTGCTGAGCCAGTCTGCCAGGCCGTTATCTTTTCCTGCCACGTGTATGGCTTTCAGGGATAGCAGGTGGTTTTTGGCCCAAATCATCAGTCTGGATGCCTCATGGTGTAGGGATCGCACACAAGTCCCCCCTTGTCGATTCATGTAGGACTTTGCTGTCATGTTGTCCATCTGGACGAGAACATGATGGCCCACTGGATGCTTTCTTAGACTTAGCAGGCCCAGGTGAATCGCCCTGAGCTCTAGGAAATTGATACTCTCTTGGGTCTCCTGAGCTGACCACTCTCCCTGGGTCATTAGGGTAGGGTAGCAGAAATCTTTGCAGCGGTCTTGCATGGAAACGGGCCCATTGCACAATTTCTTGGAACGATACCAGCATTCCCAGTAGCTTGGTTAGTGTCATCAGTTCTGACTTGGGATTCTGTAGAATCTCCGACAGCAGTGAGCGCACTTTCTGCTCCCTTTCCAGCGAGAGGAATGCTCGATCCTGAATAGTGTCTATCTCTACACCCAGATGAAGCAACCTCTGTGCGGGCTGGAGATGGCTCTTCTGTGGTCCCTGAGGGTACTCAGTGTGAGTTGTGATGCCTGCATGCTCTCCTGGTACAATGGGGCTTTTATAAGGACATCGTCTAGATACAGGAATAGCTGGATCCCCTTCAGTCTGAGATGTGCAATCAGGGTCACCAGCACCTTCGTGAATACCCTCGGAGAGGACTTCAACCCAAAGGGGAGGGCCTGGTATTGAAAGTGCTGATTGGCATAGACAAAGCTGAGAAACTTCCGGTGAGAGTTGTGAATGGGTATGTGGAAGTAAGCCTCTGACAAGTCTATAGAAGTCAGAAAATCCCCTTTTTGTATGGCTGTCAGGATGGATTTGAGAGTTTCCATCCTGAACTTTCTATCCCTTATGTGGCTGTTGAGCCATTTGAGATCTAAAATGGCCTGGGTATCTCCATTTTTCTTGGGCATGGTAAAGAATACTGAGTAAATGCCCTGCCGTGGCTGGGAAGGTGGAACTCTCTCTATGCCCCCAATTTCTAAGAAGTGCTGTATCGCCTTTTTGGTCTGAGCGTGTTTCATCCGATTGTGAATCTTTGGGATTTGAACATAACACTGTTGGGGAAAGGTGGAGAACTCTAGTTTGTATCCGTGCGTCACAATGTCGAGGATCCACCGATCGGACACCAACAGGTGCCATTGGGCTGCGAAGGCTTGTAGTCTTCCCCCTATCCCCAACAGGTTTTCTGGGCTTGAATAGTCATGCTGAACTTCCCTTCTTAAGGGGCTTGGAGGAGGAGCGATCTCCTTTCCCAGAGGCAAAGGGCTTGTTACCCTCTTGTCTAGGTTGCCACTTCCCCTTGAAAGTCCTGGAGTAAGAGGGTTTCTGTCCCCTTTTCTGGTCCCGAAAGGGCTGAAAGCGTTTCCCAGGTATAAACTCTCTCTTCTTGGGAGGACCTTTTTCTTGTCCATATCCTCTATCAAATACCTATCAAGCCCTTCTCCAAACAGGTTGCCCCCTTTAAATCGAACTGCTGCCACCTTTGCCTGTGCAGAGGAGTCTACTTCCCAGCGGCAAAGCCAGTTACTCCTTCTCACTGTTACACTATACGCCAGTGCCCTAGCCGACAGTTGCAGTTCATCAAGCGTGGTGTCTGCCACAAAGGCCACTGCCAGGGCAATCTTTTTTACCTCATCTTTAAATTCTTTAGGCGTATCACTATCTGCTGAGGCCATGTTTTGTGCCCAATCATAAGCGGCCCTTGCAAGCAGTGACCCTGCTGTAGACCCCTTGACGAAAGAAGAAGTTCTTACGAAGTGCCTGCTCAATTCTGTCCATGTATTCCTTAGGCATGCCATCTGCATCCATGGGTAGCACTGAGTTGGAGTACAAACTGGTGACTGGATCATCTACTATTGGAAGTTTAAGTTTTCTAGTAGCCTCTGGCATCAAGGAGTAGAGTTTAGAGAAAAGATGATGGTTAGCCTAGGGCTCGGCAGGTTGTTCCCACTCAGCCTTCATAATATCGTAGAAGGATGCTGGGAGAGGTAACCCTGGCTGAGAAACTGAGATCTTAGGCATCAGTTTACCCGTACCTCTTTGAAATTCTGATTCCTGCTCAGCCTCCTCCTTCGGTTTAGAAGTGAGGTCTAGAGTTCTTTTTTTTTTTTTTTGGCAAAACTCTCCTAAAGAGGAGAGAATTTTATTCTTTTTATAAGAAAAGGAAGGGGTAGACAGATGGAGAAAGAGAAAGGATGGAGTGAAGTTTTCTCTGTTAAAATGGGTTAGTTTTAGTTACTGTTTAGTACCGTTTTTCGGCATCGATCATGGTTAGAAGATCTTCTTTTTAACTTTGCAAAGTCCAAAGACATTCTGTTAATACAGTTAGTAAAGTCCATTGGGGTTAGTAATTAAACAGCTCCTTACAGATGCAGCACAAACAATCCTTAAGATGTCTTCTTTTTAAGTCTCTTCCAATTATGGGCTAAGTCCTTTTTAACCTTGATGGCTTCCTTTCCTTCACCTCTTACCCCTGGGCTGCTGTCTTCTTCACTGCTTATCATAATTTTGAGTGCTGCATCTTCCCTCACGCCGGCGTGTCTCTTCAGAAGTTTTTGCATTTCAAGGATGTAATCTTTCTTCTTTCTTTTGTAACTTTCAGATTTCCAGGGCGCCATAACCACTTCGCAAAAAATTAGATCTCCGATGTCTTGCTTGCTATGCTCGACCCCCCCTTCTACTGGCAGAGTAATTTCTTTTATAAAAGCGGAATTGGCTTTGGGAGCCATATCCACCTCTTCTTTTAATTCTTTCGCTTCACTGCCAGTTAGGGGTACCAATACATTCGCCAAGGTAAATCCGAGATCCTCTTTCTCTTCTTCTTTTACGCCCTGAGAACTTAGAATCCACGCTTTCTGTTCAATTTCCGTCATCTTCCTTGTTGTTTCCAATATCAGTTCCTGTCGACTGATGAGAACACTTTCCACTTTAAGCAGGGTTTCATTGATTTTCAGCATTTGCTCCAGCAGAGGGCGCAGAATCTCATTTTCCTGTTGATTGACAGCAAGCTCTGGGGGGGCTACTCGGACCGGAAGTCCCTCCTCCCTTCTCTTCCGGTTTCTGCAGGACTTCCCCCGTTGTCGACATTTTGATTTATTGTTTACTTTTAAAAAGTTCGTGCCGCCACCCCCAGGAAGCTGATAAGGTCGTAGTCTTCTATGCAACCCCAACGGTACTTTCACCAACAGTTCTTTCTCTCTTCCCCCTCCGCGCTCCCTTTGTAAATCTTGCTTCTCAAAAGGGGTGGGGACTCCTCCCTCCTCCCATACGCTTAAACGCTTGCGGGGGATTCAAATTCACGCTTCAAAATAGACCTTCCACTCACGATTCGATGCCACTTCTTCTTTTTATATTAAATCATATCGCTGTCTTCACTCCTGGAAATCGGTGGCACTGCTAAGTCCCATGACGGGGCACGACGCAGCGGGGCCGATTGGGGCAGGGAGAAAGCCTCAATTTCCCGGCTGTCTGCCGGTAAAGAGGCCACTCTCCAAGCGCCCCCAGTTCGGAGCCTTAACCTAAGGCTCACTAGGGTCTTTCGCACATGCGAAGACCCCCCCTATCTGCGCGTGGGCTAGCCGCCTCCGGGAGCGTCCCGAGATGCGACCGCCATTCACAACGCCGAAACCGAAAACCAGGTCTAGAGTTCTTAGGACCTTAGGTAGGAGCCGAGAGTATAGTTCTTGTGGAAAGAGTCTGGATTGGGTTGCAGGGACCACTTCCTCCTCTTCCTCAGATAATTCCTCTTCCTCTCTTTCTAGGGAGGAAAGGGAGGACTCTGACTCATCCTCTCTGGTCCCCAATAAGTGACTATGCTCCCTAACAGAAGACTTGTGCTTCTTCTTTTTAGGCCTAGGAGGGGACCTGGAGGCACTGGAGGAATCCTCTTTCTGGTTAGGTCTAGTTCTCTTGGAAGCTCTACCCCTTTCTACCTGTGGTTGCTGGGAAGTTGAACTTAGTAAAGTTTCTGGAATCATCTCTTTAAACTCCTTCCTCTTCTTGCCTCTAAACCAGTACAGAAGTTCTGACCTATCTGCATCCTTGGTTTCCTGGCCCAGTAACTCTGATAAGTCCTGTGATGCCAAGGAGACTGACGTTCTGGGGACATTTAGTTCTCTCAGGGGACTGTCTCTATCCTGAGACCTGCCTGGGTTGGCTCTGTCAGCCATGGCCTTTAGTCTGTGGGAAGAAGAGTGAACAAAAACACCTGTCAGAAAATACAAGGACGGCTTGTAATGTACTCCGCTCCCTCTTCCCCTTTATTTTCCAAAGCTGGTCTCCCATCCAGTAAAGAATGAATGCAGGCTAATTCTGAGGAGGACTTCTGCCCAGTAGGCCTCTCCTCCTCCCCGGCTAGCACTGAAAACGAAACCAAAAATGGCCACCACCGTTTGGTCTCGCCAACAAATGTTCATGCCTGATTTTCTCCTTGGGGAGGGGGTGGAGTTCTGTTCCCAGATCTCCTCCAAACAGGGCCATCGGGAGACTGCCAGGGGAGCCAGGAGCCCAATCCCCCCCCCCCGGCGGGGTATATTTCCAGAGGAAGGCTTCTCTCCAGCTTGATCTGTTCCGTTGCTCTCCCATCCCGCAGAAAGATTACTTGAGAGTAAGGAGGCCGTGGGGAAGTTGCCAGGTCTTACCGCGGTTCAGGCGAGCTGTGAACTCTGGGCATCGACACCTATCCTCTGCCTGTCGCGCTCACAGGGGGGGTCGCAGGGTCCCTGGCCCCGTCCCACTGAATCGCCACCGACTGCTCTGCGCTCCCACTAGCTGATTGGGAGCAGGCCCTCTGCCTCAGGGCAGTTAAGGCTGGCGGAGGTCTGGCTGGGGCACTCAAGAGCCACGGCAGCTGGGGACTTCCCAGCCCAATTGAACTCTTTAGAAGTGCCACGCTTCTCTGTAAAGATACTTCCTTCTTCCTTCTTCTCTCTTCTTAATCTTCTGGCTGTGCTATGCAGCACTGCCCAGACCCATCCTGCTGCAAAGCAGGGCTGGCTAGAACTGGGCAGCCTACAGGGGATAAGCCCCTCCCCGCCTGGATCAAAGCCCAGAGCCGACCCTGAGAAGGAGGGAGGAGCTTATCCTAAGCATGAGGACTGTCCCACGATCTGAACCATGGAGAAAGGAAGATTCATGGTAAGTGAAAGAAATCTTCCGTTTCCTATAAAACTAGCACAACATTACAACATTCAGAGAGAAAATGAGTGCTACTGATTCAAATTATACAGATGCATTTGATTATTTCTCTGTTTTTAATTACTATTTATTGTATCCACCTTTTCAAACAGTTACCTACCAAAGCAGCTTATGTTGGGCATGAGGCACAGAGCCCTTCACTCATGCTTATGAAATAAAAAGTGAAGGGAAAGAGAAGGGAGAGAAGGGGAAGGACACAGTGCAGAGATCAATCCGACACTGTCAGCATCCTGTTGGGGCCCCCCTGATCTTTCCTTGCTTGCGGGGAAGAGGCACAACTTTCCACTGACCCTTGGAGTTCTGAGTGGTGGCAGAGACCAGGGTGGTCCATATCTACTTTTATTTGTTTAAGTGCATTCCTTCAAGTACCTCAGGCTGGTTTACATTTTTTATATATACCTTCTCCATTTTATCCTTGCCGCCATTTTGTAAAGTAGGTTAGGCTGGCCCAGGCCACCTAGTGAACTTATTAGGCTCTTTCTCTCATAGTAACAGAACTTGGAGGCATCTCATGAAGTTGATGTGCAGTAAGTGAGTAGGTTAGAAATGTATTGCATGTGGTGAAAGGCTTTTACAATATAACAAAAACACCCGCCCAAGCAGTGATGAATGACCATAAAAGCATGATAAAAGCAATGTTAAAATTTCCACAGCCAAAACATAACATAAATTTCAGTGCATTAAATGTCAAGCAAAAATTTAATGCAGGTTATCTCAGCATTCTGTGCATATAAAGGCATCTGCTAAGTAACATGTTGAGTGGGAAGCTAGCCTGGCTAAAATGGCTGCAAGAAATCTGGACCTGGAGTTGAATAAAGTTGAATAAAGATGCCAAAACAGGATGTAGAAGGAGAGGTCCTCCAGTTCCCAAGCTCCACAAATACAGACTCACTGAGAGACTAGTTTTTGCAAATAGCAGTCAGATAATATGTCATTCGGCATTGGTTGAAATCAGATGGCAGTTACAGCTGCTCTAAGTTTATGGAAAGTGATACTAAACAAGTAAAAAGCTCTGGTATGGTCCTGTTTGATCAGTTTAAACCAAGGAGAAATCCTGGAACATTTAATAATTCACCTGTCATCAGCAGCATAGAATAATTCACCTGTCATCACTGGCTTGTTGATGGGCAGTAGATTCAGGATGGACAAATGGAAGCACTTCTCCACTCAACAAGTAATTAATTTGTGGAATTCAGTGCCAGTGGATCTAATGATGGAAGCCCAAACAAAACATCTGTGACAAAAATAACAGAGTCAATAAAGATATATGTGTGAAATTGTTTACTATAATAATTATGATTCTGTGGAAAACTCTCTTCTTTTATTGCTCACACGCAATGAGTTTTGCAAAATAAAAATACCCGTTTCACAAGGATTGCTTTATCTGTGTGTGTACTAATTACAATTCTTACAATTTCCACTTATCAACTCTTGAAATAGACATCTCATGTTGACTCTCTGATATCAGAACCCAAGTGGATCTGATGATGGCTTTAAAGCAAGATTTGACAGATTCATGGAGAATCAGTTCATCAGCGGTCCTGGTGATGAAAGGGAACTTGCACATTCAGACACAGTAAATGTCTGAATACCAGAGCTAGGAGGAAATAACAGGGAAGGTCTTGCCCCCTGTGCCCTCTTGTTGACCCCCCAGGACAATTGGTTGGCCACTATGTTGTTAGCCGAACTGCTTATTTATGCAGTGGTCGAACTAACTTAATTGAGTTACTGGTCTATGTATACAGAGAAAGCAACTTCGTTCTAAAAATCCGTTTCCCCAAAGAGAACACTTGAAAAGGCTTCTTTAGTAAAATCAAAGATTCTCTTTACTGAATAATATCTTTTTAGTACACAGGCAAACAAAACAGATGCACTCACACATACACACAAGTTCCTTTAGATACAGAAGTAATGGAATACAATTTGGGGTTTTAAACTAGAAGTATTTAGGAAGGGGGAAATCACGTGATACTTATCTGATCCTGTAGCTCGACCTTTCCACAGTGAAGAATGCAAGGATTGTTTCTTAACTAAGGGAAACTCTCACTTTACACAGCTGGAACCCGCCAACATGTGTAAAGGGTCTCTTGGTCCGGATTCCAAGAGAGCACACGAAAGTTACCTATAGGTTACTATGGAAAAGGGTAGGAAGACTGGCTGGCTAGCCTAGAACAAAGGTTGAACCTTGTTTTTATCAGCTAGTATTTGGGGGCTGGCTTGGGGTCTTCTCTAGTCCGTCCCATCCCTATACCATTGGCTATAGGATGTGGGGTGCCCTCCCACTAAGGTGGGGTAATATTGAAAGTCTACACCTTACTACAGGGGAACCTTTTGGTCCAAGGTGCGAAGATGGGTTGTCATGGAAACCTTAGATGTGCAGATGACTCTGGCCTGGTCCATGGCACAAACAGCAAACAGTCTTAACACATGTAAATGCCAAGCATCCTGTGGGTTACGTGTGGAATTCAGATTCCTCGATGGTGGACAGGTTGTTGTTTATAACATCCTTCTAGCAGACCATAATGGAGATGCTTTCTTGTTCCCAATGTCTGATGGGTAGAGGTATGCGAGGTGTGTGTGTGTAACTTCATTTGCATGAAAGTACAGGCTATGTGGTACCTTCCTAGTGCAGAGAGTCACATCCAACAAAGCATACATTTCTCCCAATGCAAAGACGCTTGCAAGCACCATTCAGGTGTGTGTGCAGGTCAGAAAATAACAAATAAAAGCATTTTCAAAGTACATCTCCTATCAATGTGAGACAGGACAATGGCGAGAAGGACCACTGGTCTGATCCAGCAGGGTTTCATGGCAGCCTTTCCTTCTGACAGGACTCGAGTTTTGCTGCAAATTCTGAATGAGCCTACATTTCCCAGGTGCCTTCCAAGTCTCAGGATTGGACTTGGAGAAATGTACAAAAAGCTGCAGCCAATCATGGATGAAGAGGCAGGGCTGAGACAGAGCACATATAAGATTCTGCACAGAGAGGGAGGGAGCCCTGAAGCAGGACTGTAATGAGGCTGTTTTTGGAGGGAGGGCTGTTCTCTTACCTCAAGGTTTGTAGAGTTTGGGGCTGTCACATAATGCCTCACTGACTCATGAGCACTATTTCCCTTTAGGCCATTTAAGGGGTCTGGGCCCTCCCAGGGCAAGCCCTAGAACCAGAGTGGTGGCAGCCTGCTCCAAAGCTGAATGGGACAGAATGAAAAGAGGACTTTTGTGGGCTGGAGGGCTCCTTGGAAGGGACACCGTATCCAGATCCACATGGCCCTGTCCCTTCCTGCAACAAGGGGACACAGGAGGTGCAGAGAAAGGGGGGACAATAGTAAAAAATTCTTCCGCAAGCTTTCAGCAGAGTGTTGAATCCAGCATGCAACACCTAAACCTATATGAGATCAGCCACTAACTTTGTTTTGTTTTGTTTTTAAATAGGAAACTCTACAATAATGGCTTCACAAAGATACCAGCCCATGCATTCAACGGGACAAAGCTGGATTCTGTGTAAGTAAGGTGCTTGAAAACATTTGTAATTTTACCTTGAGCATCTCATAGTTCCACTCTAAAGCATAGTGGAAGATGTGGAAGTAGAAAAGAGCCAGTGACTTGCAATGCAGGTGTTGCAGACCTCAAGGCATTGGGTGAAGGCTTCACTCCTACCACATATTTGAATAGCAATATATCCTGGTGGGTTCCTATAGTGGCAAAATTGTCCATGACCATTAGGGTTGCCAACAGTATGGAGAAGAAAAATCATGTCCCATAAGCAGAGGCTTAATGAGATGTTATCTACCAGGTGATGTTTTTACCTCCATACCATGAGAAGATTACCTGCCAATTTCCAACTCTAATGACCATCAATAATGCATCTGCATTCTCAAAGATATTTGGGATCTTAATAATGTATAAACAACTCCTGAGAGGGAGCTTAACAAACTCCATCGGATACTTGGTATGAAAAACACAAGAAATAACAGGCTCAAAAAATCTTTGGCTGACTTTCTAAGTTTAAGTAATGGAGGAGCAGTGGAAGAATTTCCTGTGGTTCTGTGGCACTGAAGCTCTTTTTAAGAGTAATTCAAACATGCATATACTTAGATTGGTTTTGTATGGAACCAAGACTGACTGGACATCTTTATCATATACCATATTGACATACAGTAAAAAGTACAGAAAATGCAGGGACACAACACACCACTGAATAGTATTATCTGTGGCTTGGATCTGCTGGAATATTTCCACGGATAGAAATATTTCCTTTTGTATACTGCTACTTTCTTGCCTCCTCTTCATGCTACAGGCTAAAATACCCCCTCCCCCTTTGGTGGTGAGCTGCTACAGGAGAAAGGAAGTGAGAAAGTCCTGCTCTGCTGGCAGAAATCCTTCTGTCCATGAAAACTCTCTAGTGGATCCAAGCCTGTATCTAGATGAATAGATGGAAAGAAGGAGAATGAATGGAAAATGTATTCTAATAACAGCAGAAAATGCAGTCAAATCAATTGGACTTCAAAAGTCTTACTGAGGAGTAAAGAAGTTTCCGCATGTCAAAAGGATAATGCAATCAGCTTCAGGATTGGTGGGTCCATTATTATAGTCTTTTTTCTTTTTTGAAAATTTTTAATAGTTTATATACAGAAAGGGGGGAAGGGGAAAGGAGGAAGAAAAGAAAAATACAGAAATATTTAAAAATTATACTTGAAGAGAACTGTGAAAGGATTGCCAGTCAACACCATGTTTCACTATGTGTGTGACACCTCTGGTCGTATTCACAAGGCAAAACACCTCCTATCCGAATGATTAAGATTCAGTTAAAATTTAATAATAATGCTATGTATATTTATGAGACTTACGGTGGAAGAAGATCTCAAGATATTTATATAGCAATATCACATTTCAAGATTTGTTTCACTCTTAGTACTATTGATTAGTTGTGAATGTTGTTTACCAATGTTTCCAAGTCAAGTTCGAAATATCTCCGTAGGAATGGATTTCCTATGTACTTTTCCCACTGTTCTCTTACTGAAGTGTTCTGAACTTTCTGTATGCTACCTACTGTTAGGGATTGATCACTATTGTTTCTATTTTAATTTATTATTATATATCTATATTGCCATTGTCATGTTATTGTAATGTTCCTGACACATTTGTTGCCATAGTATATTCCACATCTTGTAAGCTATTATTAGAGATTAATTATTATTGTTTATGTTTATATTTTATTAGATTGTATTATGTTAATATAGCAATTGTCATGTTACAGTTACTTAATAAAATGGTGAACAAAAAAAGATTTGTTTCTCAATTAGACTGCAAGTATACAATGTCATAAATATAGACATGTGCACATAAAAGCACAGTACTGTGACTACTGTCTGCTAAAACAGTCTACATACAGGCTTTACACAAAGCCTTCTAAGTCTTTCTCCAGTGATGAAATTAAATAGCTTAGAATTTTATTGCATACTCTTTAAAACAGAACTGCCACACCTCATCTGACTTTATATTCGCCATGAGTTAGCTGTGTTTTCAAAAAGGCACTGATGTTTTTGTAGGCTTGTTCTTTTCTGGCACCTGTAGAAACACAGTATAATCTATTTTAACAGTCATTCAACACCATTCAGGCCCTGGCCACCCTTGTGATTTAAACCTGAGCAGGTAGCCTGCTCCCTCACCCTAGCTAATATGTTAACCCAAACATTGGCTAATTGTATCCTAGCTCATAACACATCATACCAGATAAATAAGCAATGAAGTACTACTTGCTTATCTAATTAACGCTCTTTTCTGTTGATACAGCCCACCAGACCAAAATATATTCCATTAAACGATGAGGATGAGCTCTTCATGTGCATATCCACAATTTTGAATTTTCTAGAGCAGAATTACATTTATTACACTGTAACTCAACATGTTTAAGTGTGTAAGAGATCTCAGCGCATGAAGTTGCATTATACTGAGTTTGCCCGTGGGTCTAGCAAAGTCACTACTGTCTACTCTGAGTGGCAGCAGCTCTCCAGGACCTCAGACAGAGGACTTTCACATCACCAACTACCTCTTCCCTTTCAGCTGGAGATTCTGGATATTGAATTTGGGACTTCTGCATGCCAAGCACATACTCTGTTGCTGAGCCACCACCCCTCCCTATATATAAAAAAGCACCCTGGAGTTCTTTTATTCATCTTCATGAATGAAGGTCTGGAAGGCAACGAAGGTTGGTGTCCACTGACCCTGCCCCAACCTCCATGCATTCATTCTGTGTCAATAAATGTTCAAAATAAAACCACTGTAATGCCTAAATGCTATTGAAATGAAAGCTTCCATTAGTCACGACTGAGTTCCATTCCATTGATTTCAAGGGCATTCAGTCATAACTAAGTTTTTCCAAATTGTGCCAAATCTGCCAAAGCAAACAAAAGGTACCATGTTGTATTTTTCCTAAAAGCAAAAAAAATTAAACTACAGTTCCCACCTGGAACAGTAGAAATGTATAACATTTATTGCTGAGCCATCCTAAGCAATTTTACCCTTTTTTAAGCCTGGTTTCAAGGGACATATAGAAAATCTTGATCTGTTAAGAACTTGAGCCCCACAAGCAACGGCCTTTTTGTCACTTCTGTATACATTCTTGTTAAAAGGGTTGTGTATCATGAGTGACACTCACTTGGAATAAAGACACATCACAAATGATTGAATGCAAAAAGGCCATACAGGATTACACCCTATCTTTACTTTCGGAAAAATAAACCATGTTTGGGCACACGATACTTCTCAGCTTCAGTCAAATGCACAAATTACAGTACTACCATAATTTTATAATTTTTAATTATTTTTGTGGGGAGAGAGCAAACATTGGCCCCAGCCAACAGCCACAGCATGAGCTTTTCAAGTCCCTTGATTTGCTAGAAATGTTTAAAAATATGGTCTTGCCATGTAATTCCAGGGTGAATTTTGATTAGCTTTCTTGACTTGGAGACACCCAACTAAAACAAACTCTTTTTTCGTTTAGTGTTTCTTGCAGGAGGTTCTAAGATAATTAAGCTATTCCCTGACAGCAAAATTTATTTAGAAAGGGTAATGCTAGCAGCCCAGTTTGTGCTAGCAGCCCAGTTTGTTTGGCTCTTGCCTAGTATCCAGTGCTTTAAAGTGCAGTGGAGGAAAAAGAAGGCCAGGGAGGGGCCTGAGAGCAATGAAGAAAGACTAGCTTGTCTTACAAGTCAAAAGTAAACATGGACTTTTCCAGTGACATACTGTCCCAAAAGTTTTCCTCAACTCAATATTGTCCTCCTTTACTCTGTAACACATAGGGTTGGCAGGTCCTCCCCTGGCCACTGGCGGGGGTGGGTGGGTGTAGGGTTGCCAGAATGGGAAACTCTTGGAGATTTGAGGATGGAGCCCAGGGAGGACAGGGACCTCAGTGAGGTACAAAGCCATAGAGTCCACCCACCAAAGCATCCATTTTCTCCAGGTCATCTGATCTCTGTAGTTAGGAGATGAGCTGTAATTCTGGGGGATCTCCAGCTCCCACCTGGAGGCTGGCATCCCAAGTAACAAATGCCACCACTCAGTATTTGTGCATTTTGTTCTTAAATCCCTCATTGCCCCTCTTCCATATAAGAAACTCTTGAACCGATTACAATGCAGTTCAGCTACAGCTCCAAGATGGTGACTACAACAGATGATTTGTAGCTCTGCTCTTCTAAATTGTTTTAAATTGCTGATAACAAGTTCTCTCCATGAACAAGAGGAAATGAGGGTTTTCACACTTTATTTTAGCTCATTATGTTTAATTTTCTGCTCCTGGCATCTCTGGAGAGACCTAATTGGACTGAATTGAGTGTTGTGAAGAATTAAATATCCCTGACAACTCATGAAGATAAAGTACCCATAGGAAACTTATCTACCTTTTGCTGTCTGGAAGTTTAATTGAACTCTGAAAAATAAATTCAAGAACTAGAGAGACTTGATCTCTTCATTATTATCTTGCTTGGGCTTCTGGACTTTCAGCTGCATTCTGAAGATCATGGATGCTTAAGCCTAGTGCTTCTCTCCCAGAGATAATCAAGTCCTTAGTATCAACGAGTGATCAATGAAGAGAAAACCAGCCAAAAGATAAGTGCCTCCTGGAGTTGTTTTAGAGCAATTGTATTTTGTCTGTTTTACAATGCATTGCTCAGTAGGAGTGTTGAAATTATTGTTGGCTTAATTAGACAAATTAATCTTGGCAAACAGCCTTATTTTGAATGATTGTTGTAGAGACTGAACTGTGTATGACCTGTTTTTTCCCTGGCTTCTTATATAAGAAAGAAAGTCATCAGGAATTACATAATGAGGAGCTGGAGATTGATATGCCTTCTAAACAGAAAAAAAATCCAGACCACTAAACAAGATCCTTAATGGCAGTCCTCCTACACTAAAGCATTCCAAGCTGGATAACTATCTGCATGAGCATACTCCCCATAAAGTGGATGAGTCAATAGGGCTTTGCAGCCCTATTTCAATTTCAAATGCACCTCTTTTTGAGGAGGATAATTTAGAATTTCCACAATTAAGCAATCATGATTTATCCTTTGCAGAAGACTTCCCCTTCAGCAACAATGATTTAAGTTGCTCTCCCAGATCACCTTGGCATGTCAAGGAGAAAACCTCATTTGATCTGGACTTTATGGGCACTCAGTGTTTGCTGACTAGTAAGTTGGCTGCAAAACTATTTCAAAATTTACTAGAGATTGATGCAACCCTGAGTGAGATTAAATCTAGAATGGCTGACATATGGGAGTTTCTTATAATAATAATAATAATAATAAAGTTTTATTTATGGCCGAAGCCAGCAATAACATTTAAGATACAACAAAAGTAATAAATAGTAAGTAAAAGTAAAATAAAAGTAAAAGAAGCTTAAAACAGCAATAAAATTCATTTTAAAATTCTTAAGAAACAGGTAGTTAACAGTAGGGTGATTGACATTTAATTTCCTGTGTTGTTATAGATTTTCTCATTCTTAAAGCTAGCCATCCATATCTAGCTACTAGAAGTGTTACCTCTGAGTGTCTGTCCACAAGGAGATTTTTCATAATACGAACTTTTTGCCTGCTAGTGAGAGGTAAGGACTTGGGGAGCAGAAGTGTAATACGAAGATTATTATAAGCCTTACAGTCGAAAATGATATGTTCGAAATTTTCGATGCCATCATTACAGCAGGGGCATATACATTCCTCAAGTGGGATTTTCTTATACTATCCCTCTGTAATTGCTAGAGGAAGAGCATCCCAGCACATAAGAGTAAACGTTATTCTATATTCATGGTTTGACAATTGGTGAAGATAGGCCATAGGACTTATTCTGTTAATGGGGTCCAGAAAGTCTATTCCATTTTTTTATTCTGCCAGTATTGTTCTGCCTATCAATATCCATAATCCTCTGTTTTATCAATTATTTAGCTTTGTCACATGCAAGGGAACATAGGTATTGTTTTGTAAGGCCAAAATAAGGGAGTTTCTCTTCTATAGCCTTAAGCCAGGGGGTATAAAGGTATCTTGTAATATTAAACACGTAAGCCTTTTAGACAGGAAAACTAATTTCAGCCAACAATGAATCACCATGATCCATAACCTTGCCTCCACCATAATCATTCCAGTTTCAATTCAAATAAGCACATTTGGAATGCCATTAGGCACCTGTAAAACAGATCTCAGAAATTTTGATTGCACTGTATCCAGTTTCTTGTAGTTAGACGTAATATTGATGAGGGCTCCAAAGGTAATTTGACAGAGAGATTTGGCCTTAAATAGTCTAAGGGCAGCTACCAGACATTTACCCCCTTTGTGCCAGTAAAATTTTTGTATTGCCCCTGTGCTCCTTTTGGCATTTATGGCCACTGAGTTTATATTTACAGTTCTTGAACCGTTCACCTGGAAGTTGACACCCAGATATTTAAAACAAGTAACTTGATCAATGGGAACAGAGTTTAAGTGCCAATGGAAAGTTTTGGGGGATCTTTTAGTAAAGGCCATTCCTTTAGTTTTTGTGTAGTTAACGTCTAAGTTATTATTCTGGCAATATTGGGCAAAGGAGCTCATGGCTCTCCTGAGGCCTATGGGTGTCCTTGCAAGTAAGACAGCATCATCTGCATATAAGAGCACCCCTATGTGTTGCCTAGCTTTGGGTGATGAAACTCAGGCTTGTTTAAATAGGCTACCACGTCATTGATGTAAAAGTTAAAGTGGAGTGGTGCCAAAAGACATCCTTGTTTAACTCCTTTCTCAGCTCTAATCAGACTTGTCAGATGACCTTGGGGAGAACACCTAACCCTTATAAATGTGTTGTTGTAAAGAGCCTGAATGAGAAATAGTAACCTTCTGTCAATACTTGAAGCTCTTAATTTGTCCCATAAAATGATTCTAGAGACAGAGTCAAAAGCCGACTTCAGATCCAAAAAGGCATCAAAGAGAGACAAATTTGAGTTGGAGGAATATTTGGCAACCAGATGATCCAGTATCATACACTGATCTAAGCAGGGCTTTTTTTGTAGAAAAAGCCTAGCAGGAACTCATTAGCATAATAGGCCACACCCATCAGCAGGAACTCATTAGCCTATTAGAACGCACCCCTGACAGCACACCTTATTAGCATATTAGGCCACACCCCATGTTACCAGAAGTGTGGTCATCCAGTAACACCCATCTTTTGCTTCTTATTCTGTTTACCTTGTTTGTTGTCAAAACCCAAGGCTTTTTTTGTAGCAGGCACTCCTTTGCATGTTAGGTCACACAGCCCTAATGTAGCCAATCCTAATGAGTTTCTGCTGTTGGGTGTGGCCTATTATACTAATGAGTTCTTGCTGGATGTAGCCAACTCGGGAGCCAGCCGGAACTCCGTTCCTGCGCATTCCTGCCCAAAAATAGCCCTGGATCTAAGGTAGCATGCCCCTTTCTAAAGCTGGCCTGCTCCTCTGCCACACAAGAGTTGTTTTCCAGCCAATCCCTGAATTTCCATAGGAGGTGCCTCGCATAAAGTTTACTCACTATGCTTAGAAGACTAATTGGCCTGTAATTATTTGGGTGGTCTTTGTTATCTTTTTTATAAAATGGGCTAATAACTGCTACTCTCCAATCCTTAGGGATTCTCCCTGTTTGGTCAGTTAATGTAAATAGGGATGCCAAAACTGGTACCCACCAATCTGCATTCTTTTTAATGAGCTCTGGGGGGATTAACTCAAGACCTGGAGCCTTGCCAGGCTTTAGGGTGTCCATAAGCTGTTTCACCTCTGAGTGATCTACGGGAGACCAGTTTAGAAGCTTGTCAATTTCCCTAGAGTTGGAGGATCTTGTGATTATTTCTTTATACAAATTCCTAAAGTGGGTTTCCCAGGTTCCAGGAGAGATAGTATTGCCCACAATATTTACAGGCTTGTCCGAAAGACCAGAGACCAGTCTCCAAAACCGTGCTGAGTTCTTTTCCTCTACTGCCTTATTAAGTTCCTCCCAGGACAGACAAAGAAGAAGGGGACGGCAAAGGATGAGATGGTTAGACAGTGTCATCGATGCAACGAACATGAAATTGAGCAGACTTCAGCGGACAGCGGAAGACAGGAGGGCCTGGCGTAATCTGGTCCATGGGGTCGCGAAGAGTCGGACTCGACTGTGCGACTGAACAACAACAAAAGGACAGTCTAATGTTTTCCTGTTTCTTCTTTTTAATGAGGGCCTTATACTGGGCTTTTAAGTGTTTTAAAGTTGTTAGGGATACTGCCTCTGAGTGGCATCTATATCTTGCATAGTTTGTGCAAAGAAGTTTTTTTGAATTTCTGCATTCTTTGTCAAACTATGGTTTATGAAAATCAGGCCTGGACCTTAGGTGCCCCGAATTGGAGCCTTTCAGACCTTTTTGTAACTCCCTCAAAATTTGTTTGTAGTTCTCCAGGCAGGACTCTATGTTGTCTGCATTTACTAGACTTTGGGAGATAGTGTTAAACAATGCAAAGTGGAGCATCTCAGTCAATGCTCTTTCCACTTTCCATCTGGGACGATTGTGTATAATATCATCAGGGGTCCCTGAACTGAGGCTGTGGGATTTCACAGTGTGCAAGCCTACCTTTTGCATGTCTGCTTTTAATACAAGGGGCAGGTGATCACTTTCACAAAATGGGGCAACCTCAAAACCTTCTATATATTGGACTACCTCTTCTGAGACCATGATATAGTCTATAACGCTCATTCTGTCCCAGGACGAGAATATAGACTCTGCGGGGTTTCCTCTAACTATCTCAAAACAGAAAGTATTGCAAAGGCCTACCACTATAGATAAAACCAATAGGTATTTAGAGAGTAATTTATGTGGTCATGATGGCTCTGGAAAATTGCAAGTTGCTACTGGAGAGTCTGGTGACCCTGATTCAACCACTTCAGAAATGCATTCCAACTCTACGGACAGAGGTATATATCTGTTGAAGAATTTTTTAGCATTTCCAATATTTCCCCTGCCCAGTGGTCAAACTCCCAGATCAGAATTGAAGTCCCCAAAAAAAGCTAACTTGGAGCAATTGATCAACTTTCCAGTTAAATTAAGAGACACCATTGACATAAATGTTTTACCAGCATCAATTTGAGATGTATGGTAACTTTTATCTCAGCAGAATTGCCCTCAAGTATTTTGAAATGCAAGAATTTATTGTTAACACACAATGTATGGGTTACACGTGTATTCAGCTCTTGAGTTATAGCCCCATTATTGGATGCAAATAGTAGCAGATGAAATGATAAATAGGTGAATAGTAGCGTAAATACTGATCTACGTGTTAAGAATAGGACACAGCACCAGATTGATGGGAAAACCAGGGTGGAGACAAGTGTCGACTTAATGATAATGGATGATATAAATATTCTAACAGACCAAGAATGGTGTGGATAGGTCAAGTACAAATTTAGATCACTCTGAATGGATTAACAGTCCTAAATTGTCGCCTGTTGTCGACATTCTGCCCAATTTATCCAATCACCTTGAGCTAGATAACTGTCAGATACCATCACTGCCCAATGAACCATTGGAAGATCAAACATTGTGGTACATGTTGAGATACACTAACCCCTTAAAATCAATGGAAAAGATGTGATAGATACAAAAGATATGGTCAGGTCAAGAAATTTCCCTCACTGTAACAACTAATGCTACTAACACAATTCACAATTACGGTAAAGAGAGAAGATTGGGGGCAAAATGTTATGAATCCTTTTAGGATATATCTCATATTTCTACTTCAAACTGAAGACAGGGACCCAGTGTAGACACCATCTGAAATGTATTTCTTGGAATGCAATAGGCTGGTCAAACAAAATTCAGGATCCTTCATTCATACAATTTATTAGATGTTATGATATAGTCTGTATCCAGGAATCCCGGTTACTGTCAGACTTAGTGTTAAACAGGTACTTATCTTATATTCCTAATGCTACCCATTCTAATAATAGCAGATGTCCTAGTGGCGGACTGACATGTCTGATATCTACATCAATTAAATATACTGAAAGTTTGTTGCCACATTTGGGATCTTTAGTGATGACCCGCTGTAATGATTTCAAGTTATATGTGTGTGTTTCTTTAAATGGTTGGTAAGTTTCAGAAGAACAAGGGTGGTGAAAGAGGGAGATGAGTGAGTGAGAACGTGTGTATGGAGAGAGAGAAGGCAGAGTGTTCTGTCTGAAAATGGAAGTCAGAAGACAGCAGAAGCTGTCAGTTGTGGTCAGTCTACACAGAGTCAGAGGTTGCAACCACACACATTAAATAATCCACTTTCAATCCACTTTCAATGCACTTTCAAACTGGATTTTGCTAAGGCTGCGTTCAGACGGCCAGTCAATCGCGCCATGAGCCCTCCTAAAATTTTATCCCGATTTTTTTAATCCAGCCTAGCATGACCAGACGCCCCCCCATGAAATAGCCTCACCGTGCGTTGTTCCCGCCGTGATTTGTCTACACGGCATCCACCGAGGATTTTTTTTAAAAAAGTTTTGTACATTCGCATAGGCAAGGCTGCGCCTCCTTGGAGAACTGACGCGGAGGGTTTGCAGCAAAGTCCCGGTCCTCCCCCTTGCCATTGCCATCATGATCAATGGAGGGACTATTTTGCAAGTTAGAACAGTCCTCCCCCCTCCATCTCCCATCGCGGTAACATCTTGTCCCTAAAAGAAATAGGCATGAATATTACATTCCTCGTAGCGCTTATCGCTGAATGCGTTTCCTCGTTAAAGCGCACATGGGGTTTCAATTTTTTTAAAATCGCGCCCCCGTCGGCTCCATCTGACGTCAGACCGAGCCGACGGGAGCATCGCGCGCTAATGGAGTGACCAGACGGAAGAAAGTCTGCAGTTGTTGTGCGGGTAAGCGAAAACCCTACATTGAAACTGCTACTTTTTAAATCAGGATTGGAGGCGCAGCAGAACGGGATGCCTATGGGACCGGAATATTTCCCAGATGTTTCTGTCTGGTCGTGCATTTTTGATCCGCAAGGGAGTCGTTCCTATGGCAGATCAAAAGATCCGTCTGAACACACCCTAATTCACACAGTAAAAATCCAGTTTGAAAGTGCATTGAAAGTGGATTATTGACTGTGTTGTGATCACAGCCAGAGAAGCAGTCTTCCAAACAGAATCATATAGAAGTGCTGTGAAAGGCATTAAGATTCTAGAGGAGGAAGAAATATACTTAAGGGGGCATATTAGGCAAAACCTAATATTGTCAGAGTATTATGTGAGTGTGAGGGGAAAAGCTGACAGTGACCTGAGTAAAAAGGGAAAGATTTTACTGAGCAGCTTAACATAACATGTAACCAATACGCTTCTTTTACCAATAAAGTTTTATCTTGTTTATTGTTAACCTAGAGTCATAAGCTGTTTAAAATATAAGAGTTTCATCCTCAGAACGACATAGTCCAACGAAGGAACCTTAGAGCTTGGGCACAATACTGTGGAAAGATTAATTAAAGACTGGAATTAAATTCCTGGTGGCAGCATTAAATACTTTGAGTGAAAGAAACAAGAAATTTAAAACTACATCACACCTAACCACTCGACAAAAAAGAGAGGTACTGTGACACCTAGCTTTTGATATTTACAAACAAGGAAATTCTAATAACATCTATATTCCCCCACATTCTTCTTCCTTCTGTTATGAGCATTGTTGGTCTGACTTGGAAGGTTGTCTCCTAGAGTTTGAGATCAAATTTCCCAAGGCAAAGATTACGTTTCTGGGAGATTTTAACACCCTCAGTGGTGATAATATTCCAAGACATAATGTGAAGGATTATGCCATGGATCTTTAGAACAAGAAAAGGAGATCAAAAGACCAATTGATTAAGAAAACCAGGAAAAAATTTTAATCAACTGATTAATAAATTTAACTTGGTAATCATCAACACCACGGTAACTTAGAAGGAGAGAAATATGGTGAATGTACTTATTTTAGTCAGAAAGGTGCTAGTGTGATTGACTACTTACTAGTATCACCAGCTCTTTTGAGTGATTTCTCACTGTTTTTAGTGAGGTGTCTCCTGGAAAATGACCATCAGCCACTTATGTATTACATTTGTATCTCTGAAAATATTTTGAATGATAGGACAACTGATACTTTTCCAATACCTCAAATTGAAATCACTGCTGATATTCGACTAAGGTGGTCCCTCAAATTTCAATCTCAAATACAATAGGTGCTAAACAGTGAATTGGCTCTTAGGGGTGGAATTCTTCCAACTAAAGACACTGATACTGCCTTGGCCCTGTACAATAAATTAGTTATATCTTTGAAGCCCTTTTTAATTAAGAACACAAGAGCCTTAAATGAAAAGCGACAAAATCCTAAAACGTGGTTTGATAGTGAATGCTCAAATAAGAAAGTGTATAAGCAGGCCCCAAATAATTGCTTACCAAAGTTTTTCTTTGAATTTTGCAATAATTATAAACAATTTTATCAGGAGGGAAAAGCTTGCCTTGCAGAAAGAATCATGGCAGGGACTGGCCTTGGCTCTGACCTGAAAAGATATGTCAAAGTTTCGGCACCTTCTCACAAAAATATATGGAAGAGTTTGTCAGGATTTGGACTCATATGTATCTAAGGATAGCTGAGAGGAAGAAGAAGAGGAGAAGGAGGTGGTGGTGGTGGAGGAGGAGGAGATTGGATTTATACCCCGCTCTTCACTCAGAGTCTCAGAGTGGCTTACAGACTCCTTTCCCTTCTGCTCCCCACAACAGACACCCTTGTGAGGTAGATGGGGCTGAGAGAGCTCTTTCAAGAACTGCCCTTTCAAGGACAGCTCTTATCAGAACTATAGCTTGCCCAAGGTCATCCAGCAGCAGCAAGTGGAGGAATAGGGAATCAATCCCGGTTCTCCCAGATTAGAGTTCGTGCAATTAACCACTACACCAAACTGGCTCTCCAGGGTGGGGGGAGAATTAATCCCTCCTGATACGCTTAGAGCCTTTCAGGACTGATGGGCACCAGTTCTAGCCAATTTATTTACCCATGTAAATAGAACTGGTAAGCTCTGTCAGGAGTGGTCCTCTTCCATCAATGTACCAATTTATAAGAACGGGGAATGGAAAGACCCAGCCAATTACAGACCAATAAGTTTACTGGATGTTATAGGTAAACTTTATGCATGAAATCTTTTATCGAAGTTAGAAGACTGTGTGTCTGAAAATGACCTGTTAGAACCAGAACAAATTGGATTAAGGGCAGGTCATTCAACCTTCGATCATTGCTTTTTATTACAATATTTTAACAACAAATATGTGAACAGACTATCCAGGCAATTGTATGTCACATTTATTGACCTTAAAGCTGTTTTCGACTCTATCCCAAGGCAGCACCTATGGGACAAATTAAATAAATTGAATATTGACAGAAGGCTATTGGACTGAATTAAAGCCCTCTATACTAACACCACTCTTAAAGTAAGATTAGGACTCTCCAGCCAATTGTCCAACCCAATTCCAACTTCAAAAGGTGTATGCCAAGGCTGTATCCTGGTGCACTTACTTTTCAACTTGTGTATAAATGACAAGGTTGAACAATTGTCAGGAAAGCAATATTTTCTGGTTAGACTTGGAAAGAAAGCCATTTCAATACTCCTTTAAGTCAATGACACATTACTCATATCCCATTTACAATCTGGGCTTAGAAGGCTTTTAGAACAGTTTAGCCTTTATTGTAAAACAATATTTTAAAAGTCAATTATGATAAAACTAATAATAGTTTTTAGCAAAAGCCCCATTTCCATAAATAGACAATGGATGGGAAATTGTTAGAGCAAGTGTCCTCTTTTAGATATCTTGGGGTAATTTTTCATCATTTCAGTTCCTGGGCAGCACATATCAAGTATGTAAAGAGGAAATCTGAAAAAGTTATTCTTGATATCTTTAGATTCTATAGAACAAGGTATCTGGTACCTCCAATGTTAGAAATTTATAGGATCAGGGTATTGCTGGAGATATTATATGGAGCCCAAATTTGGGGGATTGGCAATTTACAACCATTAGAAGTCATCCAGAATAAGTTTATTTGTATGCTGTCAGCAGTCCCCAGTTCAATCCCAGCAGCTTCAGCCCATCATCAATTATTGGTTGAAAATTCGGTTTGGTTTAAGTTCAAGTTTCTTAACCATGGGCTATGAGGAATTGAAAAGTAATCCATGGCAAAATTATATATTTAATCTGGTAGCCAAACTTGGATTCTCAGAAGATCATTTAAGGGGGCTTCACTTTTTTTGCAGCAAAGCAATTCATAGAATCATAGAGTTGGAAGGGACCCCCTGCACAATTCAGGAAATTCATGAATACCTCCCCCCACACATACCCAGTGACCACAGTTTCGTGCCCAGAAGATAACAAAAAACCTCCAAGATCTCCAGCCAAATTGGCCTGGAGAAAAATTGCTTCCTGACCCCAAAGTGGCGATCAGCATTTCCCTGGGCAAGTAAGAAGGGCCACAAGAACTAAGCACTGATGCAACCCTTCCTGCCCTTCCTCTCATGGTGTGCCTAAGTTCACAGAATCAGCATTGCTGACAGATGGCCACCTAGCTTCTCTTTGAAAACCTCCAAAGAATAAAACAAAGACTGCTAGATATAGGTGTTCAGATGGATGCTACACTGCTAAATACCTTGAGAATAGCTCCCCTTTACAAGCAATTTGCACCTTCTCCTTTAACCGATTTAACAAATTCTGAGCATAGGAAAACATTCGCCAAAGCACAGATGGATGCTTTACAATTGGCGACACTACAGGGCTGCTGTAATGGGATCCCATATAAAGAATGTGTCTGTGCTTGCGACCAGAAATCTATTGAGAATCTAGGCCATGTGGTCTTCTACTGCCCAAGATTCGTATTAGACCACGAAAGATATTTTGGGAATATTTTAATATGATATCCAGGGAGAGCAGACAATGACAGGTTAATTAAATTGTTTGCTGACAAAAACAAATGGGTAATGCTCCAAATGGCAAAGTTTATTGCATGGGTGATAAAGGCTTTCCCAAAATCATCCACTGTTAATGCAGCCGATGGATAAATTTACATATTATATTGACCGACTGACTGAGTTGTTGCTAGTTTTAACTTAAATTGCTGTTGCTGCTAAGATTTAATAATAATAACAATTGAAACAAATATTAAGAGTTTTAATTGTCTATTTGATTGTCTACTGTGATTGCTGTATTATAGTTTTGATGTTGTTTTTTGCTATTTTGGGTACTATTTGCTAAAGCTATGAGCTGATGCAATAAAGTCTACATATGTATGTATGTATATATAAGGATCAACTCTTGATAACCTTTTCATTAGACTCAGTCAATATTATTCTCTTCTCTTGCAGTTGGTCACCACCTTGGGGTCCCTGACTTGGGTGGAAAAGCAGCATAGAAATGTTTTGAATAAATAGGATATTTTTAGAATAAGAAAGGGTCTTCCTTCAACTTAATGGTTGGCTGATATGCATGGCTGGATTTCCCCTCCCCCATGCAAAAAAAAAATTCTATTTTTGAAAGAGAGAGCAGATTTCCTTAATTTCTGCACCCATAATGGTAGACTGGTTCTTCCAAGCTATTTATGGGGATTTCGACACTTGCAGGATTTCAGAAAGCATTATGGGTGTGTTGGGCTTCCTTCTGTCTCTGGAAATTTTAGCTGGGATCTAAACATTATTGTGGTATCAGCTTTCATGGGTCAGACTTAAGGTTGCCAGTTCTAGGTGTGGAAATACCTAGAGATTTGTGGGGTGGTGCCTGAGGAGGGTGAATTTTGGGTAGGGGAGGGATTTCAGCAGGATATAATGCCATAGAGTCCACCTACCGAAGCAGCCATGTTCTCTGGGGGAATTGATCTCTCATCTTTGCCACCTGGAGATTAGTTGTAATCCTAGAAGATCTCCAGCTACCACCAGGAGGTTGGCAACCATAGTCAGACCCCATTGTATTCTGTACATGTGAAGAAATGAACTGAATAAGCATAGTTGTTTGTGCTGCAACTAATACTTCTACCCAGGGCTTTTTTTGTAGAAAAAGTCCAGCAGGAACTCATTAGCATAATAGGCTACACCCAACAACAGAAACTCATTAGCATATTAGGCCACACCCATAAGAACATAAGAACATAAGAGAAGCCAATGTTGAATCAGGCCAATGGCCCATCTAGTCCAACACTCTGTCACACAGCGGCCAAAATATACCAGATGCCATCAGGAGGTCCAGCAGTGGGGCCAGGACACTAGAAGCCCTCCCACTGCTGCCCCCTCCAGCACCAAGAATAGAGTGCATCACCTGCCCCAGACTGAGAGTTCCCATCTATACCCTGTGGCTAATAGCTCCATATGTTTATCTAATTCCCTCTTGAAACTGTCCATGCTTGTAGCTGCCACCACCTCTTGTGGCAGTGAATTCCATATGTTAATCACTCTTTGGGTGAAGAAGTATTTCCTTTTATCTGTTCTAACCCGACTGCTCAGCAATTTCATGGAGTGCCCACGAGTTCTTGTATTGTGAGAAAGGGAGAAAAGTACTTCTTTCTCAACCTGCTCAATCCCATTCATAATCTTATAAACCTCAATCATGTCACCCCTCAGCCATCGTTTCTCCAAGCTAAAGAGCCCCAAGCATTTTAACCTTTCTTCATAGGGAAGGTGTTCCAACCCTTTTATCATTCTAGTTGCCCTTTTCTGCACTTTTTCCAATGCTATAATATCCTTTCTGAGATGTGGTGACCAGAACTGTACACAGTATTCCAAATGAGGTCGCACCAATGATTTATACAGGGGTGTTATCCCAAGTGGTGTTCCCTGACAGCACAGCTTATTAGCATATTAGGCCACACACCCCATGTTACCAGACATGTGGTCATCCAGCCACACCCATCTTTTGCTTCTTATTCTGTTTATACCTTGTTTGTTGTCAAAACCCAGGGGTTTTTTTGTAGCAGGAACTCCTTTGCATGTTAGGCCACACACCTCTAATGTAGCCAATCCTAATGAGTTTCTGCTGTTGGGTGTGGCCTATTATGCTAATGAGTTCCTGCTGGGCGTGGTCAATTCGGGAGCCAGCTGGAATTCTGTTCCTGTGCCTTCCTGCCCCAAAATAGCCCTAGTTCTACTTCTGATGTTTGTCTTTCTGGAAGGGCCCTTTTTGTTATTATCGTAACATATATTTATGTTACCACAATGCCTCCTCATTTCGGCTGTTAGATTATAAACTCTGGTTTTCTTAGTCTTTCTGCTTCTTGGTAGTGCTTGTCTTCTCTGGTTCCAGGTTCCGTTCTCATGCATCAGGTTTAAGAACAACTTCTCTTGCTCTCTTAATCTGTCCCAGCTGATGATCTGCTTTCATTTTGGCATGATGTTTCAGCTCTGACCCTTGAAAGCTGACTGTGTTTCTGGTTTGCCTGTGGTTTATATTTTTCAGCTTCTGGGGCATGGCTCCCACCCAAGAATAGCTCTAAATTATGGTTCTAAACTGCCTGGTGATTTTGATTTGGACCCTAATTCTGCTACTGCAATGTCATGATTGCTCATGTTTGTGTACCACCAGATAAGGAACTGGAAAAAATAGGTGGGTTGCAAATTCCAACTACAACAGATTGAACAGTTTCAGGACTGTTTATTCTGGAAATACCACTTCTAGAGTTGAAAGAATTTTGGATTTCAAGATGTTCAGTACTTATTGTGCAGTTGTCCTTCTGACTTTTCCTCCTCCCTACCTTGTTCTATAAGACATAAATCCATCCAGATTTTGGGTTTATCCTAATATGTGCCCATACTTGGATGAAACCTGGAGTTATTACTGTCATGTGTGCAAATGAGAGTGAGAACAGGGGTAGCTATTTAGATGAGAATTCTAAGCCTGACTTCCATACATACTGGGACAATCCTACTCCTGTAAACAGAAGCATTTTGAATCCCATGTGATGTACAACTTATGCATGTTTGCGTTCACAAGAAAGTAATTGGTTTGAATCCTATCCACTATGAACAGAAGGCATTAGTGGAAAGGATGTCTCTCCCTTTCCTTCTCCAGGGTGTTTTGTCATACCCTCAAACTTGCTCCTGAGGATCAGGGGATGGGGCTGCAGCTTCAGGGAAAATTGGCAGAAATCACTTCTCTCATCTTTTGCTCATGCATTTCTGTGAATAGAGCAAGAGCTCATACAGGAATGAGAATGAAGGGTGGTATCTGCTGATTTTCCCCTTCTTGCTATGGCTGCCTGTGGCACAGCACATTTTTCAGAGGCCACAGGAGGCCACAGAGAGTTACAGAGGGAAAAGAAGGAGAGCTGTTCCGTGACCTCCTGTTCAGAATTCATGTGATTGTCTTCTTTACAGACATTTGGATACAGATCTCTGAAAAAAAGAACTTTTAGACCACAGTAGCCAGACATTCTTCCTAATATGGGTACTTTACAACATTATTTAAATACTAATAATGAAGACCGCTAATTCTGATGTATTTTCTTGTGAGAGCAGGAGGGGACCCTATAGCACATTTTGGGCATTCCTTCAAAGTATAGTGGAAGATGTGGGCAAGTGATAACCCTCCTTTGCCAAAATAAAGTGGATTTGAACTTGTAACCTCAAAGAAAAATAGAATGCTATTTTAAAGCATCCAATTCCCCTTAGAATAGAAAATATTTGCATTTCAGATGAAAGGCACAGAACAATACCAAAGCCTCTTCAGAGTATTAACACCTGTTATAAGATTTACAGTGCCGATAGAAGAGATCAACTGTATCCATTTCAGAGCTGTTTTTTCCCATTTATTTATGTAGCCATTTGACAGAATTTATATAAGGTAGTCCGTCTTGTGCCAGCCAAAAGGGGATAGCACGGACTGCATACAAGCATACTTAGGCAGGAGGAGCAATAAGAAGTTCACACATAATATTTTCCACCTCTGTATCAACTCACATTCCTACAGCTGGTGCAGCTTCTTCCAATGGAACCCAGCAAAGGCTTCCCCGTCATTTGGCTCTTAGTTTACAGCTTTCTGCAAGTAACAGTAAATGGCAGCAGAGAACTGAGCTGGAAGATGGTCAGTTTTTTGAGGTGGAGAATTTCTTTTTCCTCCAAGCTAAGGTTTCAGATCAATATTTAGCTTGGTAGTGTTGTATCCGAGGGCTGCAGGCTTTAAATTTATTAACTGGCATGGTGATTAACAATGCAGTTGTGTAAACTCTAGAAACGAGGAAGTTTTGATTTGCACCTGTATGCTTCATAGAGATCAGTAACTTCTGCAGTAGGACTGCCAACCATTCCACCTGGAAAATCCCCAGAGCTAACAGCGAAACGTTTGCTTCCATCCTACTCTATGGGTATACAATTCAAATTGATTCTCCATGCTTGCTGGGGTTCTGTGTAACCTAAAGCCTGCTGCTAACCTGTCTGCAACAGCAGAAGTATAAAGAACTCCTCCACTCCCAGGTCATCATTCTTGTGATCCGCCCAAAACACCAAATCCAGAATGTGTCCCACTACATGTGTCAGAATTGATGTTAATGAAGACAGCCTTAGGGTTGCTGAGAAACCCTGAACAGCTCCCCACAGCACAGCCTTGGCATGGATTTTGGTCTCCCAGAACCAAAACTTTGGGGGCCTTGTGCACCAATGCCAAGAGCAGTAGCCGACTCATGCAAGGAAACAAACAGTGTGGCATGGACTGGAATCCCAGTCTTCTCTCAGGAGTCCTACATCAGAAATAAACACTAAAGATTCAATAAATGGGAAATAGGTCATCTCGTCTAGGTGATGGAATCACAAAAACAAGGCCCTTCTATCATGGCCACTGCCACCACCCCACACAGAGACAGAGCACCCAGTTTGAGCCTACCATATGAATAGACGACCTCCGGAGGCATCTGGATCGAGGCAGTACAGCAGTACTGATGCCGTTGGACCTGTCGGCCGTGTTCAACATGGTCGACCATCAGTTGCTGACCCACTGCCTCGCCGACGCTGGGATTCAGGGGCTTGCCTTGCAATGGTTTGTCTCCTTTCTCCAGGGTTGGGGACAGAGGGTGGTGCTAGGGGAACAGGTGTCCCAGAGGCACCTGCTGGTCTGCGGGGTTCCTCAAGGGGCGGTGTTATACCCAATGTTATTCAGTATCTATATGTGCCCCCTTGCCCAGATTGCCCAGAGGCATAGGCTAGGGTGTCATCAATACGCAGATGACACCCAGCTATACCTGTTGTTGGGCGGCCAGTCCAACTCTACCCCAGATGACCTGGAGCGGGTGCTTCAGGATGAGGCAGGCTGGCTTAGGCTGAGCCGATTGAAATTGAATCTAATGAAGATGGAGGTCCTATGCCTGAGTCGGAGCGGGTCGGGGGTAGGGATCCCACTATTGGCCTTCGGTGGGGTGCCATTGGTGCCAGCGCCGAGTGTCAGGAGTCTGGGAGTGCTCCTGGATGCCACCTTAACAGTGGAGGCCCAGGTAGCAGCCACTGCCAAGGCAGCCTTTTACCAGCTAGCGCAGAATGCGGCAGCCAGGCTGTTGATGGGTCTCTCTATACGAGATCACATCCAGCCTGTGTTGAAGGTGCTGCACTGGCTGCCAATAGCATACCGGATTTGTTTCAAGGTGCTGTTTTTGACCTTTAAAGCCCTATATGGTCAGGGGCCTGTCTACCTGAGGGACCACCTTTCCCCATATATTCCCCAGAGAGCACTGAGGTCAGGATCATGGAACCGCCTGACTGTCCCAGGCCTGAGGGACGCCAGACTAGCAATAACCAGAGCCAGGGTCTTTTCAGTGGCGGCTCCATACTGGTGGAATGAGCTCCCGGAAGATCTCAGGGCCCTGCGGGACCGTCTACAGTTCCGCAGGGCCTGTAAAACGGAGCTCTTCCACCAGGCTTTCGATTAGGGGCTGCCACTGATGAAAGAGACATTGATGAAAGAGGCACTGAAAACGGAACATCCTATGGACCTGGTCATAACGTTGGATTAGCTGCCCACATGACACTGGGAGCATAATATAGGAATCGCCTTCTATTGTTGCCAGAGGCACTGCCTTTTATTCTTGGGGAGCCCCAAAACAGAGGTGCCCTACTTTCTAACCTGAAGTCCAAAAAAAGCCAGGCACTCTCAGCTTGACCACAGAGTCGGGCTGCAAGTGGTCTGCAAAAAGATTTCATATTCAGGTTTCATAAGGTGACCTCAGAGCAAGCCTCCAGTCTTCCCCCTCCACCCAGCATAGATTATGCTTATGGAATGCTTATGGGTTCTATCAGGTACAGTATATCTACATTTCTAAATGTCTGTTTAGAGGCCATCTGGCAGTTAACTCTATCTCCAGTAATTCTTTGTCTGAATTCTTTGTCTTTCTACCTCTGTCCCTCAACATACCGGGATCAATCAATCAATCATTCAAATGTTTAGCAATCCTTCCTGAGCTAATCAGGGATGTCTCCCACCTTTTGTCCAACCTGGCCAGGACCATTAGTAAGTCAGATAATCCATTTAACTAGCTACCCAACACCTGACTTCTATTGTTAAATCCAGACCCTGCCTCTCTGGAAGCACATTGGTCATACCTAAGGTCTGCCTCTACTGGCATCACACACCCCTGGGACTCATCATTGATCGAGGTAATCTATTGTTCTCACCTGAGACCAGCCCCCAGGGCCACCCATTGGTCTGCATTCTTTGCCAGTGCCTATATCCCAGCTTTCACATGGCCTTAGAGTGTGTGTTTTTTCTGCCATGATCCAAAATGGCAGGCCACCCCTGAACTCTCTGAGTTTAGGCCAGAATCCATGGACCTTTGCACATCTGGACAGGTTGTATCACCCCTCTATAACCCATCAATCACCTCTGCTTCCTTAGTGCTATATTGTGTGAATATTGTGTGTATGTTTGAGAATATTTAGTAAAGAAATTATTATTTTAGCCACCCAGTTTCTGTGTCTGTTCCTGGGTGCTTGGGAATTCTAACTCTGGTATACACAGGTCAGATCCTATAGATAAGCCAACTGCATATTAATAATTATAATTCCCCATCTTTATTAAATAATAGAGCAATTTGGCTAACACTGTTCATACTAGCACTTTATGTAATCTGTTGTTAATGAATGTTATGGTATGTACTGTATTTATTGTTTTATGACATTTTAACTATTGTACGCCGCCTTGAGCCAGCTTCTGGCTAGGCGGGATATAAATCGAAAGTAATAAATAAATAAATAGACCTAGTGGACACATTTGAAACAGTCTTCCTCTACCACTTCCATCTAGTGAGATCTCAGCAGTATGCGCCAGGATAGCTACCCTGGATAATAGTTTTTTTATTATTTACAGTACTGGCTTAGGACTTTCAGACCACAGGTATGGCACCAAAAGTTACTGTGGTTGGAAGGCAATCAGAAGGGAGCAAAGTGTGCAAGTTTTTGAGCTTCCTTCTCCTAACTTGGTCAATGTGTTTCCTACAAGTATACCTTCCCTTGCCTGACATGCTGTAGACATAATGCCACACCCAACACCCTCCAAACATATTCTATCCTTTGCACCAGCAGTACTACTACTTTTGGCTAAGTAAATAATTTTATTTTCGGTTAACATTATACCAGTTTGGTGTAGTTGTTAATAACGCAGACTCTAATCTGGGAGAACTGCGTTTGATTCCCCATCTACCTCATAAGGTGCCTATCATGGGGAGAGGAACAGAAAGGCAATTGTAAGCCACTCAGAGACTCCAAGTGAAGGCCAGAGTACAAATCCAATCTCTTCTTCTACCTCAATTTGAGAATATGTTCAAAACTGCAAGTAGTACAGATACTATGACATCTTAGCGCCAGATGAATAAATTAATAGAATGAGTTCGTTTTGCAATATATGAGGGTACCTATTATAACAAAAAGTTTAAACAAGTTAAATCCATTAGTACCAGGAAATCCTACATTCTAATGAGCTATGCTCATGTGTGTTGAAGTTGGCAGTCATCGTTGCTGTCCCTCCTTGGTAAGATGTTGTTATGAACATGCCATTGGTCTCTGGCTGGCATCCAAGGTTTGATCATCTGCATTGTCGTATTGGCAGAAGCAGGCAATTACCTTTCAGCTCAGTTATTCCAGCGATGAGTTCAATGCCAACGGAAAATATTTTAAAACCGAACAAACCTTTATCTTACAGTCGTTTTTCTTTCTTCAGATCCTGCTAAAGAAAAGATGTCTGTAAATGCTTTGCTTGTTTGTTTTTAAAATACAGTGTCAGATCTAACACTGATAATTAAGGAGCAAAATAGTGAAGTTGTTTTATTTATTTTTTTGCTTTATTTAGAGTTCACCTACAGAAGATTAAGAAAAAAGTACAATAAAAATATAATACATAGGATAAACAATGCAATAAAACTGCCTGATTTTTGCACAGACATGGGCTGCACAATCCTGAGGGCTGCTGCACCAGTGGGTGGCCAATTGCTACCGCAAAATGGGTGCCACTGGTCCATTCCCCAAGGACATCCCACAGGGCAAAATAACATCTATTTATTTTATTTATCTAAAACATTTTATGTCCCCTTTCCAACCAAATAGAATCTCCTTGATGGTGAATACAAGAACATAAAAACAGCATTTAAAATACTGTATAAAATAATAAACACATAAACACACAGAACCCCAACCAGGTAGAAGGGTCAATAACAGTTATGGGGGAATGCCAAATGAAACAAAAAAGTCTTCACCTGCTGTCAGAAGACAACTCTGGAGGAAGACAGACAAATCTCCTTGGGGAGGGAGTTCCAAAGTTTGGGCACCAAAACTGAGAAGGCCCTTTTTCAGGTGCCACCCATCTAGCTTCAGATGGGAGGACATCAGATGGGAGAAACTCAAAGCAGGGTCTCTGAAGATTTCCAGAGTGGACAGGTAGGTAGAGGGCAGTCCATATGGGAGAAGACGCCCCTCCACAAGGCGCAGACAGCATAGCAAGCGTGCTGGAGTCCATAGCAATGCCAGCAACATCCATCAATCAGAAAACAGTAGCTGATGATGCTCCTGTAAGGGGCCTTCCCCAATAAGGACCTGATTGCCAGCAAAAGTGCTGCCCACACACAACCATCCCTGCTGCAAGCCTCACACCTTCTTCCTGTTAAAAAGAAAAGAAAAAACAATATAGTGGTCAGGCTCAAATCCACACCCCCACATCCAAGACCAGGGTGGGGGTCAAGAGGGTAAGTTCAAAGGAGGCATGCCATGAGGCATGAGGCACGCCACTACAGCTTTATCACCACTAACCAGGCGGGGCCAGGCAGAGACCACTGCACTGAGAGGCATGCTTAGTGGAAAGGCACTTGGGAATAGCATTCCCGGGACTCCTGATTTGATCCCTGCATGCAGCGAGGTCAGGGGCAGCAAAAGCCTCGAAAGCTGTGTTTTGCAGCCACACATACCCTTGGACTATCCACCAGTTTGTGCCTCCATGCAAACTGCACACAGCAGCCAGCAGAGTCTCTGTGTGGGAGGGTGTCTTTCGGAAAGTATTTGACTATATTGATTGTGTTTGGGTTTTTTTAAAAAAAAACAACATTGAACAAAACAGCTCATTAAAAATGAAAATAATGTATCGTGAAATTCTGTATTCACATCCCCGAGAAAAGGGCTGCGGGCGTGAAGGAAAATCTATCGCTGACTTCCACCAGCAGGGGGAGATGGGGTTTTTTTGGTTTTGTCTGGCATGAAGTTACTAACTCATTGGTTCTCCTCCCTCTCTGTTTGTGTCTCTGTGTGTTTACGTGTTCTATTTAATGGTTTTAAATATTGTGACTATATATACACACACAAATATACACACACACACACACAACATATATATGTATTCATATTTAACATTGTTTGGATTGTTTGCTCCCTTTGGGACCCTAAGTTGGATGGGATAGCGGCGTACAAATGTTTTAAATAAATAAGTAATAGTGAAATTGTGGCCCACAGGAAGATGGTGGTGTTAAGAGTACTTGAGTGACACAGAGGGTAGTTTCCCATCTCTTACTACCACTTGCTGAGTGCCCCACAGTATTCTGCTCCTGGGAGTCGGGGGACCTTCGAGAACAGCGCAGGGCACAAAGTGGGAATCTGCAATAAGAGGGAGAAATCAGTGGGAAATCCCCCTCCTCTACCACCCCCCATCACTGGAAATGGACCATAGGATGTTTATTTTTATCTGTTTACTTTATAGTTATGAACTAATTACTGGTATATTTGTTTCCTGTAGGTACCTGCACAAGAATAAATATCTAAGAATTATCGATGAAGATGCATTTATGGGAGTGCAGAGTGGTCCATCACTACTGTGAGTAGGGGGGAAAAGGAGACTTTAAACAACATCTTTTATTGAGGATATAGATGTCTTCTAACGATGCTTCCAAATGGCTCCTTCTCATAGTAACGATTGTGCCAAATAGGAAGTGGAAGAAAAACTAGCTACTTTCACTTACTTTGCTATACTCCACAGTTGCTGTGATGCATGTGCTGATCCGGTTTTGGACTAGCAGCAGTGTTCACAGATCCTGTGTGGTTTGCAGGTTATCAGGCACTTGACACTTGCAGTCTCTCCATCTGAGGCTATTGAGCTGTGAAGCTATTAAACCTAAATTCCTATTTAATATCCATGAGAAACCATAGCGATCCAAGAATTCATTTTGTTTCCAGTCTTCTTTTTAGCAGCTCTGGGGCAGAAAAGCCATTCTCTACTTTCTCAAACACCTCTTTTCAGAGCCGTAGCCATGCACGGGACAGCCTTGAGTGTAATCCCTGAGAAGCTGTTGAGTTGACCGGCCTGGTTCTCCTGGTTGAGGTGTTCCTCGGCCCCTGCCATGGTGCTGGCCAAGGTGGCAGGCTTGCCCTGAGGGTTGGTCAGGGTAGCTGAAGCAGAAGAAAGCCCCAGCTCCTGCGGAGTCTCTGGGCTCTGCTACAGTGGGTGCCTTGGTGCTGCCAGACAGTAGAGGCTTGGCTTGGACCACCAGTACCGGGAAGCAGCGCCTCCCAACCTTCAGAGTCTTCTGGTAGTAAGCAGGCACAGAATCGCCCTCCACCTCTTCCCACCACAGCCTGCCTGGGCCAGGCAGCAGTGCCTCGGCCTTTGGCCATCCTCACTGATCTCCCACAACTTGTTTGTCAGCTCCTGGTTGAGCTCATCCAGCTTGAAAATAAACTTGATACAGTGGTTCCTGAGCTGGTCTGTACCACTGCCATTGCAAACTTATGCCCCAATTGTTAAAATAAAAAGGAATCTAATTTCAGTAATTTAAAAAAGCCAAACAGAGCATGTCAGTGGATTCTACTGTGCATTCTGTACACTCAACATGTTCCTCCACATTATGAGATTGTGTGATTCCCATTTTTCACAGTGGCTGTTAACACAGCAGAGAATCCCCTAGTGCTTGGCAATATGGAAAATGGAACTTCACAGCTGTTTGGCAGCTGCAGGAAAAGTCTGGTCAGTTTTAAGATTGGACTGATTAATCAAATGCAGTTGTTCCACCCTTGGTCTGCCGTTTCCCCCAGGTTGTACTGCTCCATTTCCCACTATTTGCTGTGCGGCTGCATTTTGACCCGCATCTCCCACCAATTTCCCCTCTGTCTCCTTGATCCTAAAAAATAAACATCTAGAAGATGCAGGGGAAATTGGTGGGAGAAGCAGGTCAAAATGCAGCTGCATAGCAAATAGAGCAATACAACCAGGGGAAACGGGAGACACAGGGTGGAACAACCACTTTTGTGGAATCCATCTGGGTTTCCCCCCTCTGCCTGTGTTCCTTTCTGATCCCTTTCCTTCAGTGAACGAACACTAAAATGCATGCACAAAACCTGTACCACGAGGATTTAAATGGAAGGCTCTAGCTGGACGCTACTGCAGAGCTGCGATAGGGCAATTGTGTAATTTTTTAAAAAATCTTCGAACACCACCCCCACATGTCACAAATGACATTCCACCCTGATGTGTTTTTTAAAAATTGTAGCTGCAGAATAAATACACTGGAGGAAAAACAATGGTGCATAAGGCGAGCACAGGATCCGGAGTCAAGATTAAAGTCTTACTGCTCTGAAAATCTGCAGTAAGATGTACTTGCATAATGGGCCTAAAAAAAAAACCCCAAGCAAACAAAAGCCTGAACTCCTTGAAGTTATGTAGTTTCTAAAATGACTATCAAGATAGTGCAATGACTCAGTGAAGGAGGTTGGGGAACAGGTGAGCTGCCATAGGGTGCCCACCTGGCTGTGTTTTATGGAGACAAATAATTGTTTTGACACTGGCTCAGCTTCAACATTTGTAGAAATAGCTATGTCCAGGGTCAGTGCAAAAAAATACAAGTAATACAAACCAGATGAAAACACCATGGGAAAGAATTAATTTCGAATCATTTTTATTAAACCAAAATCTTTATAAATTTGATTTGCAGTATGATGTTTGTTGTTCCTTCATTATATGGTCACATGTTATATTGTTTGATATTTTAAAATATCATGCTTAATTGTATTTACTTTTACTTTCTTGGATTTCAGCAGTCCTGCTTTGGTTCTCTTGTTTTGATTCCCTAACAGATGACCCTTTTAATATATTCCAAATCCATACATCTAAACCTATTTAAATACAGTTGTTTGCATAAGCAATCTGGAGTTCTGATTACTTGACATAGCATTCAATCCTAAGAACACTTCTCTGGAAGTAAGTGCCATTAAATAAAATGGGACTTACCTCTGAGTAGACCTGGATTGCTCCCATTATTACTTATATTGACTAGATGGTAGGATTTAGTTTATTGTATCTCAGACCACGAGATTTTTTAAAATAGTTTATAATCTCATTTATGATTATGGCTAAAGTGCCAAGAGTCTAATGGGACCTTGTTCTTGTCAGCTTCTATGTGAATTATAAAAAATCAGATCCTCTTCACATACATACCCAGGAGCATGATAGTCATTTCCTCAAGGTGATCTAATTCAAAAAGAGGTTGTGTTTTAATATTACAACCCCATGAAGCTGGGGCAGTCATGTGAATGCTTCCCATGAGTCAGCACACTCAGTAGTGTCACCAAGTTTCATGTTGGTTTTCCCCATTTGTTTACTGAAAAATTCAAGTAAATAATCAGCAGTCCTGCTCCTGGGGGAAAGGTGAACAGTGGGAGGGGGGCACTGAAACTCTGCAGTGGAAGTGGAGGCTCAACAAAAACCACCTCACTCCCTCCACCCACAGAAATCCTCCATGGGATCCAAGCTCTTCCATTTTATTTCTCCCTTCCTCCAAGTGGCTCCGAGCAATCTGTGTGGTTCTTCTGCCTCCATTATGTTCTCACAACAAACTCATGAGATAAGTTTCCTTGTTGGCTGTGCAATGAAAACGGCTACAGACTTTGGGGTGGGGTGAAAGATGGTAATTCAGAGGATCTAGCACGCTGTGGCACTAGATTGTTATGGACATTATGGGCATTACTGTTTTAAAAGAAAAACACCAAAAATAGCCTGCTAGTGGTGCATGGAGGAATGGTGGCCATGGAGGGTCGAGACTAAACAAGTGCCGGGGAACAGCCATGTGGACTGTCCATTGCTGCTGCAAATTCCTCTGCATTCACAGCAGCAAAGAGACCTACATTGCCATATTGACGCAGCCATTGTTTCCAAAAGCCATCCAGGCAAGCAGCCAAAACCTTTTATGCTAATATCTGACAGTCAGATCATTTATCAGTATGTGACAGGGCGAGTAGTGAGGAAAACATAACTCTTCACTAAACCCTAAGCGTTGATGTGGGCATGAGACAGAGCAAGGAGATGCCTGCTTCACCAAAAAGCTGCATATAATACAGTTTGACTTCATTCTATTATTGGGACTACATTGGCTAATCTGAACCAAACCTAGCTTAAAAATGAAACTTGAAGCTAATGTATTAATCATTTCTTATCTCAGTGGTAGAGCATCTGCTTGGCATGCAGAAGGTCCCAGGTTCAATCCCTGGCTTCTTCAGTTAAAAGATCTGGAGAGCCACTTCATAAGAAGAGAAGCCAATGTTGGATCAGGCCAATGGCCCATCTAGTCCAACACTCTGTCACATAGTGGCCAAAAATACCAGGTGCCGTCAGGAGGTCCAGCTGTGGGGCCAGTACCGACTTTGATGGACCAAGGTTCTGATTCAATATAACACGGTTTCATGTGTTCATGTGAGGGATTTTGACACAGATCTGGGTTCTGTAGTTTAGACTTTTGTGGATCCTATTACTTTTATTTTACTTATTTATTTACAAAATGTATGTCTCACCTTGATATCCTGCCTTTCTGCCCTCACAAGGACCACAAAGGTGGCTAACAATAAAAATAAATAAGTAAAATCACATTTAAAAATCACCCCCCCAACTCATATCATTAAAACAAATTAAATACAGAGTTAAAACGTGCACAAGAACAAAAACAGAAATCAAAAGATTGGTCAGGAAGGAGGGATCACTGGGGGATTGTTGAACAAAGCAAAGAAGTCATCAGCTGCTGGAAGAAGATGACAACAGAAGGGGACAGGCAAATCTTCTTGAGGAGAGAGTTCCAGAGTTTTGGTGCCATGACCAAGAAGGCCTTCTCCCGGGTTCCCACCCACCTAAGACAGAAGGGGCACCCAGAGCAGGGCCTCTAAAGATAACCGTATTGGTCTAGCAGGTCCATAAGGCAATAAGCAGTAGGTTCCAATCCATATAGGGCTTTGAAGATCAAGACAAGCAGCTTGAATTGTGCCCGGAAACAAATTGGGAGCCCATGTGGATGTGCCAAGACTGGAGTGATGTGGTCCCTATGACCCGCGCTAGTCTGTACCAACTGAAGTTTCCAAACACTTCTCAAAGGCAGCCCCACGTAAAGCGCATTGCAATATTCTACATGTAACCAAAGTATGTACCGCAGTGACCAGAGCTTTTCTTCCCATGAAAGGCTGCAGCTGACTAACCAATCAAAGCTGGTAAAAGGCAGTCCTGCTCACAGATGCCACCAACTTGTCCACCAGTAAGCCTGGGTCCATGAGCACCTCCAAACAATGGACCTGTTCCTTCAAGAGGAGGGCAACCCCATCCAGAATGGGTGACACCTTAAATCCTGGATCAGACCTGTCACCCCCCAGTTGGCTCTTCTGTCTTGTCAATTATTAAACTTCAGTTTATTAGCCAGCATCCACTCCAAAACAGCACCAGTTCTGGATTTCTACAGCCTCCACCCAGTTTGGTGGCCCAGAAGCATACTATGATCAATGGTATCAAAAGCCACTGAGAGGTCCAGGAGAATTAACAGAGTCATACTCCTGCTGTCCATCTGCTGGCACAAGTCATCCCCCAGGGCGACTAAGGCTCTTTCAGTCCCTTAACCAGTTCTAAACCGAGACTGGAAGGAATCTAAGCAATTTGCTTCATCAGTTTGCTTTAAAGCCTTTTGCAGCCTGGGTCTCACATTCCTGAAGGACCACTTCTCCTGAAAGCTGTTCATGGGGCAGCAAAATCTGGATGGCTGCTGTGTGGGTGGGAAAGTTTGGATTTTTCTGATTCTGCCCACACAGCAGACATTTTCCCTACAACAGCTATTTCCTTTCCCAGTCACTATTTCTGGATTCCAACAGGTTGGCCACCTGGATCTATGCCATGGTAACATCAAGACTAGACTACTCTAACAGGCTGTATATAGATCTCCCTTAAAAATCAACTAATAATAATTTCAGAAGTATCTGTACTTATTTAACTATTTCTTTACAAGCCAAAAAGGTGATATAAGGTTTTCTTTTCTTTAAATAAATACACAATGAGGCAAATTCCAGAAACTATGCAAGCTTCCTCTCTAAGAGACCTGCTGGAGGTGACTCGCACGACACTGAAAATATTGCATTTGTTATGGATGAGTCCGGCCACAACATTTTGGGCTGGCATCTCATTCCAAAGAAAACTGGTCAAGGCCTGGGCTTATCAACAATTAAATTCCAGTCACAGAGGGAATAACTATGTCTTCAAATGACTAGCTGAATGGGATGAGGAAAAGAGCTCTGAGCCTCACTGCAGTTGGAAAAGAAAATAGTGATTTACAGCCACTTAGAAAAATGGATTTAAATGCTGCTTGAAAACACCATTCCCACCTCATATCAGATAAATATGAGACAGCAACAGATAAAAACCAGGATAAACGTCACAGCATGAGAAGGACTTCAGTGTAAGGCAGCTTCATATTCTCCTCTGTGTACCTTGACATGAGACCGACAATACCCTTATAGGGTTGCCAGGTCGGATCATTGAGTCAGTGGGGGGATGGGGTGCATTCTGGTAGTTGGTGGGGATATCGCACGATGCGCATATGTCACCCAATAATGAGGTAGGCATGCCACTGATGTCAGAGGTGACACTCTGGTTTTTGGGCAAAACTCTATGGTAAAATTGCCCTCAAACCATAGAGTTTTGCTCCAAAATCAGAGCATCACCCCCCCCCAACATCACTGACATGCTTAAGTCACTTCTGGATGATGTCTGTGCATCACGCACAGCATCACTGTTTGGGGCGGGGGATTTCCTTTATCCCCACATTATTATTACATTATGTATTACATTAGTCTAATCTAGAAATTACAGAAGCATGGATTATTTTAGCCAGATCTCTGGAGTCCAGGAATGAAGATAGCTTACAAATAAGAGGAAAATGAGGAAGTAATAGTAGCACTAATTGTGAATGTTATGGCAAGTGTTCAAGTCATACTGGCCAGCTGGCCACCAGTGGGCAGGAGCCTGAGAAAATGGGGGATCCTCCACCCCCAACCTGGGGAATGGTAACTATATACCCATATCAACTACCAAGGTATAATAAACCTTGAGAATCAACTATCTCTCCACTTGCCTAAGCAAAATAGCAATATTTTGTTGTTTAAACTGGAAGGTTTTCCTTTAATTAGGAAGGTTCAGTTTGGAGGATCCAGCTTCACCATCTGGCCCAGTGCTGAATTATGGCTATACCAATGGTTAGAACCATATGTCTTGAAAGATGGTGAAAACATCTGAATAAGGACTCTGTTTTTTTATGAAAGCTAAGGTTCTGGAAGCTGTACCCCTTCACATTCTGCTACTGTGAAACCATAGAATTCAAAAAGAGTTGCTTATTTTAGAAGTCCCATTCTCAATTCTGTTTGATACTTGGCATCTCTCGAGCCAGTCTAGCAATATTTGTAAAAGGTATTCAAGAGCTGGCGACATCCTTCTAATATGGTTTGCTCATCTAATCACTAATCCTAGTGGGATTGTTTTACTGTCTCCATAAAGCAAAAATACTTTAGGGCAGTGATTTGAGACTTCTGTACCCTTTCAAACCCGTAAGCCGAATCAGTCAACCAGAGTTCTAATACAGAGTTCCTGGTAGTTATTCTGTGTTTAATTTTGCAGGCTGCAAATCTTCTCTTACTTTTAAAAAAATATATATTTCCAAAATGATATGGGAGTTGGTCCCACATAGATTCAAAGGCCTACCGTGATGGCTATGTGAGAAGCCCCCTGGGATGAACAGTGTTATCATTCATGAACTGATCCTTCAGGTGTGTGGTTCCCAAACCATAAAGAGGTTTAAAGGATAAAATCAGTGCCTTGAATTAAGCCCAAAAGTTATTAGCAGCCTAAAAATAGATGTAATATGAATATGACCAGAACACTCCATTTTGAAGCAACTGACTCTTCCAACTTGTCTTCAAGGTTATCCCCACATTATTATTACATTATGTATTACATTAGTCTAATCTAGAAATTACAGAAGCATGGATTATTTTAGCCAGATCTCTAGAGTCCAGGAATGAAGATAGCTTACAAATAAGAGGAAAATGAGGAAGTAATAGTAGCACTAATTGTGAATGTTATGGCAAGTGTTCAAGTCATACTGGTTTCCATGAGGCTTACGTTTGCCTACCTGTCTCTGGTCTAGGCTCTCATTATTTACAGAAGTTTCTAATCATTTTCGGTAATACAGCCCCAGATTTTAGTTTCTGAAAATGCTCCATCTTTGTAGTTTGCTTTTCAGAAATAATTTTCTGAGGCCAAAGTGTTAGTGTTTCTAATTGCAACAACCTCATCTTGTTCCACCTCACAGCATCAGTTTTATGATTTAGTCATATTTAGCAGGTAAACTTCACTATTGAATTGGCATTTGGGTATCCTGAAAATGTTTTCCACAGCATCATACTGGTTAGGTAAATATTTCAAGAGGAAGCTATTTGAATAAAGTATTTGAAGAGTTTGAAAGGACTGGATGTAAATTTTGTGAATACTTAAGGAACATTTTTAACATAGTTTTTTTCCCTGCCAGAGCTTTTAGAAAGTTCTCAGTTTGTACCTGGTGACATCTCTCATATCTGACTAGTGAACCAAGATAAAAGGTAAAGGTTCCCCTTGCTTGAAAGCTAGTCGAATCCGACTTTAGGGAGTGGTGCTCATTTCCATTTCCAAGCCAAAGAGCTTGGTCATGTGGCCAGCATGACTAAACACTGAGGTTCATGGAACGCTGTTACCTTCCCACCAAAGTGGTACCTATTTATCTAATCGCAATTTCTTGCTTTTGAACTGCTAGGTTGGCAGGAGCTGGGGCCAGAGATGGGAGCTCACTCCGTCGTGTGGCACTAGGGTCTCGAACCGCCAAGCTGCCGACATTCCAGCCTGCATCTCAGTTTCTTAACCTCTGAGCCACTGCAGTTTAGTGAACCAAACTCTTATCTAAAAAAATAGTTGGAGGCTTGAACTTGGTTTCTTCTAGAAATACTTATGTGGGGAGTTTGCAAAGTGGAAGGCATAGCAACTACTTATCTGTTTTCTCATGAACTTACAATTGATGGGATTTGAGAACATCTTTTGTGGCATTTAATGGTTTAGAATTTTTATTTACATTGTCTTTATGAGCCTTTAAAATAAATTGAGTCTTGTAACCTAGTGCATCAATTTTTAAACCATCAAAAGCATATTTTATCAAAAGCTTTTTAAAAGAGATTAAAATCAAATCAAAAGAAGTACTTCATGAAGCACAGTTCACTGCTACAAAAGTAATGCCACTATTATCTATGGCCAAGGCTACAAATGCAGGAGAATGAAATAGTAGGATTCTGCAGTGGCAAAATGCTATACTATTCCAGACCATTCATTGTTAATGATCCCTTATGTAAAAACTTCCTGCAAATACAACATTTGCACATGAAGGAGAAAGCAGAATAACATGTCACAAAGCACTGCTTATCTTCAGTCACTTCAAAATCTTTTTTTTTTAATCCAGTTGTCCTCTGATAGGAAATTATTTAACTGAGTTCTGTCACCTGCAGACTGAAGTACATTCCATTTAATTTCAGCACTTCTCCCCCTCATTACCACATTATTCACACAGACCAGACTTAAAATGGCTTTAGAGAATAAACAAATGCACAGAGAACAGATATATTGGTGATTGTTAACCATGATGCCTAAATAGAACCTCTTATGTCAGAGATAATATACCAATTAATGAGGGACAATGACTGGGGTCTGTGCACTTTGGCTTCTATTATCTAGCTAATAGACATTCTGGGAGCAAATGGTAGGACATTGTGGAAGATAGGTTGCTGGAAAACATGAATGTATCTGATGCATCAAGGCTCTCTATGTTCTTATACAGTATAAATTTAAAAGCACTTTGAAGAAAATGGTTGTAGCACCAGATACAGTGGTCGCTTAAAAGACTAACATCTTTTATTTGGAATTTAATTTTTTATTAAGTTGTATATTGAATTTTAAGGAGCTGCGGTGGCTCAAGTGGTTAAGACGCTGAACTGCAGGCTGTGGAAGGTCAGTAGTTCAGCAGTTCAAGACCCGTGAGTGCCGCATGACAGGGTGAGCTCCTGTCTCTAGTTCCAGCTCCTGCCAACCTAGCAGTTTGAAAGCAAGAAATTGCAAGTAGATAAATAGGTACCACTTCGGTGGGAAGGTAACAGCGTTCCGTGCGCCTTGGTGTTTAGTCATGCCGGCCACATGACCACGGAAACGTCTTTGGACAGCGCTGGCTCTTCGGCTTTGAAACGGAGATGAGCACCGCAATCCTAGAGTCGGATTCGACTGGCTTTCGAGCAGGGGAACCTTTACCTTTACCTTTATATTGAATTTTAATGTTTTGTATATTTTATGGCATTATGCCCCTTGTACATCGCCCAGACCCCGGCGTAAGCTGGGATAGGGCAATTAATAAATCGAATCAACAACAATAACACAAGCTTACCAGTTTTTCTGCTCCTGTACTGTGGCTAGCAGGAGAGAAATAATGTAAGAAAAAAATCAGTATTGGGGGATGGTGTGACATCACTTCCAGGCAGGATTGCCAGGTCCCCTTGTTGCTCCAGTGGGGGAATTTGGGGGGTGTTCCATGACACCCCCAATGTGATGACCACCTGGAAGCGATGTCATCACATTGGGGACATCACACAGGGATACTCTGGTTTGAGGGCAAAACTTTATGGTAAAACTGGCTTAAAACCATAGAGTTTTGCCCTCAAACCAGAGTGTCCCTGCACAACACCTCCAGTGTTGATGATGTCATTTCCAGGTGATGTCATCATGTCACGGAAGTCACATGGTGATGTGGCTGTTTGGGGGTGGGGTTTCCCATTGCCTGGATTGCTTTGGAGTGAGTTCTTCCAGGTCAGGGCCTATATGTAGCCTACTGGGAAAAACCCTTGCAAAACTGGAGATCAATAGTCTTAATGTTTTATTCTGACTGTGAAATTCTGATTCATGAAGAGCATCTAAACTGATAAATTATCCCCCATTTTCTTTATGTGCATCCACAGGGATGTCTCCCAGACTGGTATTGTTACCCTGCCAGAAAGAGGGCTTGAAAAGCTTAAAGAACTGATGGCACAAAATACATGGACACTGAAGAAGTTCCCCCCTATAAAAACATTTCCTCATCTAATTCGAGCTAAACTGTCATACCCAAGCCACTGTTGTGGGGTCAGGAACTGGAAAAAAGCCAAAGGGTAAGTCTTAATTTAGATTTCATCCCAAATAATTATTTGTTCTAATACAATCAAGTGATTCATAATACAATCTTAAACATAATTATACCCCTTTAAATCCAAGTCAGTGGATTTAGAAAGGTATAACTCTGCTTAGGCTTGAATTTACAGTGGGTGAAAGGGTTTAATTTTTAAGAAAATATTTCCAGTTAAATTGGTAATGTCATATTATCGTTTACAATGATCTGGAGGTGTAACTCAGAATCAGTACCACCATTCTTCAGACTTCCACCTAAATCCCTAGATTACTGAAGGGCTGTGACTTGATCTTAGAACATATACTTTGCATGCAGAAAATCCTAGATTGAAACCCTGGTCATCCCTTGTGAAATGTACGCATTGGGAAGGACCACTCACTGCCTGATGTACTGGAGAGGTGCTAGCAGTTGGAGTAGTCAACTCTGAACTATATGACAATGGCTTTATGTGTTCGTGATGAACATTTTTTCATTGCTTAATTGTTCTGTTCCAAGATGCAGTCTGTATCCTACTGATAGAATACAGAGTCAGCATACAGGATGATCTTGACAGGCTGCAAAACAAATAAAATGAATTTCAGTGGGGATCAATGTAAAGTTCTGCATTTAGGTAGGGAAAATCAAATGCATAATCAGGGGTCTTTTGGGGGGGGAGCTCACCGGAGCACAGCTCCGGGAACTCAGGAGCCAAGCCCCGCCCCCAGCCGGCGTCCCGGGGAGTCTTTCAGGCAGCCGAATGTCAATTTCAGCTCCATTATATCCTATGGGCCATTGAAGTCAATGGTGAAAACATAGGGTATATTCTGGGGGCTGGAGGGGAGGGGGTTTGATGGAGAGGCTCCAAACTCACAGGGTAGCTGATGGAGCCTCTCCCCAAGATACCCACCAAGTTTCAAGAACATAGGATCAGGGGGTCCAATTCTATGGGCCTCTAAACAGGTTGCCCCTATTCCCTCCATTGTTCTCTATGGTGGGAAAAAATTAACTTTTTTCCCCACCATAGAGAACAATGGAAGGAATAGGGGCAACCTGTTTGGGGGCCCATAGAATTGGACCCCTGGTTCACTGTTCTTGAAACTTGGTGGGTATCTTGGGGAGAGGCTTCATCAGCTACCCTGTGAGTTTGGAGCCTCTCCCTCAAACCCCTCCCTCCAGCCCCCAGAATATACCCTATGTTTTCACCATTGACTTCAATGGCCCATAGGATATAATGGGGCTGAATTGCCGCTGAATTTCTTTCATTCCCTCCTTTCCTTCTCTCTTTTCCTCTTTCCCTCCTTCTTCTCTTCTCTCTTTCTTTTCCACCTTCTTCTCTTCTCTTTTTTCCTCCTTTCCCTGTTTTCCTCCTTCCCTCTCTTTCTTTCCCTCCCCTTTCCTTCTCTTTCTTTCCCTCTTTCCTTCCTTCTTTCCTTCTCTCTACTCTCTCTCTTTCCTTCCCTCTTTCCTCCTTCTGTGGCCCAACTCTCATGAGAAGGAGTTTAAACTTTAAACCCCTTCTCTCTTAGCTCCCCCACCCAGACCAGCTGGGGAAGGGAAGGGGAGGCTTTTGAAGATGCCTCCCCCCCTTTTGCTTCCCCTTCTGACATCACTTCCGGTGATGTCAGGGGGTGTGGCATATTCTAATAGCATAATAGCTCATTAGCATACCATATGCTAATGAGCTCCTGCAGCTGTTTTTCTACGAAAAGACCCCTGTGCATAATTATAGGTGGGGGGAGACTTGTCTTGGCAGTAGTATGTGCAAAAAGGATCTAGGGGTCTTAGTAGACCATACACTGAACATGACTCAGCAGTGTGATGCAGTTGCTAAAAAGGCAACTGCAATTTTGAGCTGTATCAACAGAAGTATAGTGTCCAGATCATGCGAAGTGATGGTACCACTTTACTTTGCTCTGGTTAGACCTCACCTAGAGTATTGTGTACAGTTTTGGGCACCACAATTTAAGAAGGATATAGACAAGCTAGAACTTGTCCAGAGGAGAGCAATGAAGATGGTGAGGGGTCTGGAGGCCAAGTCTTAGTAGGAAAGGTTGAAGGAGTTGGGGATATTTAGCCTGGAGAGGAGACGACTGAAAGGTGATATGAGAATCATCTTCAAGAACTTGGAGGGCTATCATATAGAGGATGGTACAGAGTTGTTTTCTGTTGCCCCAGAAGGTTGGACCAGAACCAACTGGTTGAAATTAAATCAGAAAAGTTTTCAGCTAAACATTAGGAAGAACTTCTTGACAGAGCGATTCCTCAATGAACAGGCTTTCTTGGGAGGTGGTGGGCTCTCCTTCTTTGGAGGTTTTCGAACAGAGGCTAGATGGCCATCTGACAGCAATGCTGATTCTGTGAACTTAGGCAGATCATGAGAAGGAAGGGCAGGAAGGGTTGCCTCAGTGCTTAATTCTTGTGGTCCTTTCTTACACGCCCAAGGAAATGCTGATTGCCACTTTGGGGTCAGGAAGCAATTTTTCTCCAGGGTGATTTGGCCAGGGATCCTGGAAGGTTTTTTTGTCATCTTCTGGGCGTAGAACAGTGGTCACTGTGGGTGTGGAGGGGGAGGTATTTGTGAATTTCCTGCCTTGTGTAAGGGGTTGGACTAGATGACCCTGGAGGATCCTTCCTACTCTATGATTCTATGATTCTATAGTAATCCTGTGTACTTTCAGCATTCTCGAGCTCCTGTTGTGCAACCAAACTAACAACCACAACTTGCGCAAGAAAAGATCTGCCAGTACCTCCAGGGTCCCCTTTTACCAAGATTACACAGAAGATGATTCAGATCATACTGATACCGCATATGATGAGACCACCAAATTTAGAGATTTTAATGGAAATCCTCATTATTACGTTTTTTTTGAAGAGCAAGATGATAGAGAGATTGGGTTTGGCCAAGAGCTCAAAAATCTTCAAGAGGAGAACACACCAGCATTTGACAACCATTATGATTACTTTATCTGTGGGGGAAATGATGATATTGTGTGCACGCCAGAACCCGATGAGTTCAATCCCTGTGAAGACATAATGGGAAACGGATTTCTAAGGATTGTGGTATGGTTTGTAAATTTATTAGCTATTCTGGGCAATGTTTTTGTTCTCTTCATTCTTCTCACCAGCCATTACAAGCTGACAGTTCCTCGCTTCCTGATGTGTAACCTGGCTTTTGCTGATTTCTGTATGGGATTATACCTTCTCCTGATAGCTTCAGTGGATCTTTATACTAAGTCAGAGTACTACAACCATGCCATTGATTGGCAAACTGGGTCAGGCTGTAGCACTGCTGGCTTTTTCACTGTCTTTGCTAGTGAATTGTCCATCTTTACCTTGACCGCAATCACCCTGGAGCGCTGGTATGCCATCACCTTTGCCATGCGGTTGGACAAGAAGATTCGCCTCTGGCATGCTTCTGTTACCATGTTGGGTGGTTGGCTGATATGTTTCCTTCTGGCCGTTCTGCCATTGCTTGGAGTCAGCAGTTATGGAAAAGTCAGTATCTGTCTTCCTATGGACACTGAAACACCTTTGGATCAAGCCTACATTGTAATTGTTTTATTGCTGAACATCATTGCTTTCATCATAATTTGTGCCTGTTACATAAAAATCTATATCACAGTGAGGAATCCACAGTACAAGTCAGGAGACAAAGATACTATTATTGCCAAAAGGATGGCAGTGCTAATTTTTACAGACTTCTTATGCATGGCCCCAATCTCATTCTATGCATTGTCTGCTATAATGAACAAGCCCCTAATAACTGTTAGCAACTCAAAAATCCTGCTGGTTCTCTTCTATCCCCTCAACTCCTGTGCTAACCCATTCCTTTATGCTATCTTTACCAAAGCTTTCCGGAGAGATGTTTTCATCTTGCTCAGCAAGTTTGGGTTATGTGAGCATCAGGCTCAAGTCTACCGGGGCCAGACAGTCTCTCCCAAGAACAGCAGTGGCTCTTATAACCAGAAGGGTAGCAGCCGAGGGATGGGCCAGAATCTCATCAACCTTCAAGACTGTCATCACGGCTTGTCTGAAGACTACCATCTGACACCGGCACTGCGTGCTCAAGGAACCTCGAAAGACAATAAACTCACTGTATTGTAGCATGTAAAGACTAAATAACAGGAGATCAATAAGACTTGTTTGGGTAAGAAATCAAATGAGATTTCTGGGACAGAGATGTGAGATTCTCATAGCCTCAGTGACTTCTGAGAAATTTCTGTGTGATTCGGCTCTCATGACTCATGTCCGAGGATCTGGTCTCACACACCAGTCAGTGCCACTCACTGTCATGGAAGTGTATGGGACATACATGTATAGACGTGTGTGCATGTGCACATACGGAAGCATGTAACTCTGCCACTGCTCCGTTCAGGTGGAGGAGCTAGACCAGGTGTTCACTTCCCTTTTGCTCATCTCACAGGATAACAAGTTTCTGGCTGACATGAAGCAGTCAATGCATAGGAAAGGACATCTGCCTGTTTTTTTAAGTAATGTAGTATTGGGTCAGTCACAAGCTCTGGCACAGCTGTTCTCTCAAGGACAGTTTGTGTTAGCATTCTCTCAGCCCCACCTACCTCACAGGGTGTCTGTTGTGGGGAGGGGAAGGGAAAGGAGTTTGTAAGCCGCTCTGAGACGCCTTTGGGCAGTGAAGGGCGGGGTATAAATCCAAACTCTTCTTCTTCTTCTATTTTGAAAGGTATGATTAAATTTATTTTTATATTTAATCCAAATGGGATTGCTCCCAACAGTGAATGGGTATTGGTGGTGAATAATGCAGTGGTTGGAGATTGCATGTTTACTTATGGGGAGTTGAGCGATAATTTGATGCTTGATTAAAATCACCAGGAAGAATAAAAATAGACAATGCTAACTACATGTTTTTATTCATTAAGTTCTTAGTATTGTATTAAGCACAATATGTGAATGCCCCTCCTCCACCACCAAGGAACAAAGAAATGTCCCAAATTCTGGCAGACACTAAAATAGAAATCACATTTTTGTTTTAGCTCAGGAAGGATGACTCCAGAGCAAACTGATTTATGCAGGAGCCAGATTGTTTGCTCACAACTTTAATGCCAGTAGCTCACAAAGTAGAATTTTTGCTCACAAGACTCCACAGTTTAGAGGGAACATTGAACTCTACACCAAACTAGTCCCGTGCCTTATCATTCAATATAAATGCATCAGCCTAACAGATGTGCACTTCATGCCTCTGAATGAAGTCAGCTCTAGCTGATGCAAAATTTTGCTGGAATAAATATTTTTAGGCTCTAAAGTGCCATTGGACTCCTATTTGTTTTGTTTTGTTTTACAGTTGAAAAATACCGTTACTAAGTGGTCTGAATCAATTGTGCAACAATTGCTGTTGAGAGGTATTTCCTAGCAGACCAATATGACTGCCTGCAATTCTCTTTACCTTGGCTGGGACCTGAAGTCCTATTACTGCTTGCAAAGTGTCTCTTTCCATTACAGAGATAGTCCAATGCTGCATACTTTGTCCGAGTCTTAGCCGCTTCTGCTCCTGTCTTTCAGTGAGCTGAAAAGTGCCTAGAGGAACACAGTCCACAGCAGAGGACCAAAGAGGGTGCAAGTGGGAAGGTGACTTAGGATCCAAGCTTATACCTGCAATGTAGACGTTGGGATCCATTCTGACAACCACCAGCTAAAGGCTTCCAGAAAGAACTGCTTATGCAAGCAGTCACGTGACCAGTGTAATGTGAGGCAGAAAAACCTCACATGAGTAGAAGAACCCTTCTGTGTACCAAAAAGTTGCAAGGTGTGATGATGGCAATGTGATCACGGATGAATGAGTTAGTCTCATTGCTTATGAGAAGGCGTGAACAGTTCTTTATGGTAGATCATTGGAATCCAATCACAGTCCATCCAATAAATGTGACAAGTAGAACCCACCCCAACCTAGGGTTGCCAGATTCTGGTTGGGAAACTCCTGGAGAATTGAGGACGGAGCCTCAGGAGGACAGGGACCTCAGTGGGGTACAGTGCCATAGAGTCCACCCTCCAAAGCATCCATTCTCTCCAGGGGAACTGATCTCTGTAGTTTGGAGATGAGCTGTAATTCCAGGGGATCCCCACGTCCCACCTGGAGGCTGGCATCCCTAGGCTAAATACAGCTTTTTGGTGTGCCCATTCTTGTTGCATATACATTGTGCTTGATTACAGCTGGATCAAGGCCTGTGTCTTAATTGTAATGCTTACTTTTTCCTGCACAAAAGTCAGTAACAGTTGCCTTACTCTGTATGTAATGTTTTGTATTTCTGCCTTTGTGGATTTAACTAATTCAATAGTGTATACTAGATACAGAAAAAAACCCTTTGTTTTTGTAGACTTGGCTGTAAATGTATGAGTTTAGGGGTCCTGTTTTCTAATTTGTTTCTGGCTTTGTAATTACTGTTTTTAGGTACTTCTCAGACGATACCAGCAACTCCACCATTGGTTAGTGCAGGAGCTTTAATGTAATATAAGCATTTTTGGTATAAAGAGCTCTCTTTCTCCTACTTGACTTCTTTGGACATGAGGTATTCCAGCACTGAGAGGGCAGCACATCAAGTGCCTGTGCTTCTGTACACGGCTGAAGAGAGCTGTTGTTTTGTTGCTGTTCGGAAACAACCACAGGAGATTAGCTTTCAGACTGAATTTGTTTAAGAATGTATCAAGCAAACTCTTGCACCAGAACAGGGATTCATCTAGTCCAGTATCCTGTAGTGACTGATCAGATGCCCTTTGATTTATACCTTGACTTTCTCCTCAAAGTAAACCAAAGATAGCTTTACATCATTCCCTTCTTCTCCATTTTATCTCTGGAACAACCCTGACTGAGGTTTGACTGAGAGGTAGGTCTGACTGAGAGTATGACTGGCCCAAGGTCACCCAGCGTGCTTCCATGACATGACTGGGAATTCAAACCTGGGTCTTCCAGATAGTGGTCTGACACTCTTAACCACTACACCACACACTTCCATCCCCCACTGCTACCCCCTGGCAGCTAGTATTTCTTGACATACTGCCCCCAACGACACAGGTCCCATTCAGTCATCTTGCCTAACAGCTGCTGATGAACCCATCCTCCGTCTTCTTTTAACACTGTCTAAGGTAGTGCCAGTCAGCCCAGTCCTGTGACAGTGAATCCCACAAGTCAATTGTGCATTGTTAAAGAAGTACTTCCTTTGGTCTGTCTGCAATTTACCAGCCATCAATTTCATCAGATCCCTAAATTCTAGTGTTTTAAGGGAGGCCATGCTGGATTTGGGATGCAATTTCCAATTTACATAAATACTGAGCTGAAAAGAACTGTGATCAGCTGTTACTAACTGGTTCAACAATGCTCTTATCTTGCACTAGGTCCTGAGAACCACTCAGGATACAGTCCAGGGTGTATCTGCCACATTTTTTATCCTTACTCCAAAGAGACCAGGATGTTATACAGGATTCTTCTTTATCTTCCACTGTATCCTCACAAGCACCCTGTGAAGTAGTAGCTAAGCGAATGAGACTAGCCGTGAAGCCCATTGGGTGACCTTGGGCCAAGGGCCTAACTGTGAATCACATTTCACACACTTGACCTCCACAGGGACTTCTAGATGTGACCTCTGAGCTCCTCACTAGGAATTCAATTCTTACTTCTCTGACTGGGCCCCAAGTAAGAATTGGCTTCTGCCTTCATCAGTGTCATTGTCCCAACCCAGAATAGACCCAGGGAGGCTACATGTGGTTGGAAGCTATGTAGCCTCATAGGTAGAGCCCTACTGGATCAGACCAAGCGGGCCATCTAACCCAGCATCTTGTTTCATGCTGCAGTCAACTATTTGACTTGGAAGTCCAACAAATAGGAAAAACTGGCTTATAAATAGGAAACAGAGAGTGAGTATAAATGGGAAACTTTCTCAGTGGAGGGTGGTAAGCAGTGGGGTACCACAGGGATCAGTACTCGGTCCGATGCTTTTTAACCTGTTTATTAATTATTTGGAATTGGGAGTAAGCAGTGAAGTGGCTAAATTTGCAGATGACACAAAGTTGTTCCGGGTGGTGAAAACCAGGGAGGAGTGTGAGGCACTCCAAAGGGATCTGTCGAGGACGGGTGAGTGGGCGTCAACATGGCAAATGGGGTTCAATGTGGCCAAGTGCAAAGTGATGCACATTGGAGCCAAAAATCCTAAATATAAATACATGTTGATGGGGTCTGAACTGGCAGAGACGGACCAAGAGAGAGATCTTGGAGTCGTAGTAGATAACTCAATGAAAATGTCTAGACAGTGTGTAGCTGCAATAAAGAAGGCTATGCTGGGGATTATTAGGAAGGGAATTGAAAACAAATCAGCCAGTATCATCATGCCCCTGTATAAATCATTGATGCGACCTCATTTGGAATACTGTGTACAGTTCTGGTCACCACATCTCAAAAAGGATATTATAGCATTGGAAAAAGTGCAGAGAAGGACAACTAGAATGATAAAAGGGTTGGAACACCTTCCCTATGAAGAAAGGTTAAAATGCTTGGGGCTCTTTAGCTTGGAGAAATGATGGCTGAGGGGTGACATGATTGAGGTTTATAAGATTATGAATGGGATTGAGCAGGTTGAGAAAGAAGTACTTTTCTCCCTTTCTCACAATACAAGAACTCGTGGGCACTCCATGAAATTGCTGAGCAGTCGGGTTAGAACAGATAAAAGGAAATACTTCTTCACCCAAAGAGTGATTAGCATATGGAATTCACTGCCACAGGAGGTGGTGGCAGCTACAAGCATGGACAGTTTCAAGAGGGAATTAGATAAACATATGGAGCAGAAGTCCATCAGTGGCTATTAGCCACAGGGTATAGATGGGAACTCTCAGTCTGGGGCAGGTGATGCACTCTATTCTTGGTGCTGGAGGGGGCAGCAGTGGGAGGGCTTCTAGTGTCCTAGCCCCACTGCTGGACCTCCTGATGGCACCTGGTATATTTTGGCCGCTGTGTGACGGACTAAATGGGCCATTGGCCTGATTCAACATTGGCTTCTCTTATGTTCTTATGAATTAGAAAAAATTACTATTGTCACTCAGGAATGAAATAATATGCAGTTGGGCCCTAAAAGTAAATCAGAGTCTGGGTCTTCTTACTTCAATCTGACCACAACCCCACACTGGCTTCTTCTACTCATATTAGCAAGCACTGTTGTCTTCAGATGCTGAGTTACAACCCTCAGGTGGGGAACAGATCTCAGAAGCTAAGCAGGGTCAGCTTTGGCTAATACTTGGAAGGGCAACCTCCAAGGAATACCAAGGTCATGATGCAAACCGGTTTCTTTTTTTCCACTTCTGAAACATCTCTTGCCGTAAAAACATGTCTAACTCACCCACCTAGTGGTGCATAATATTAAAAAGAGTGAAAACTTCTGACTGCCAGACAATCTTAGGATCTCCTGGCTATACTACACACAACGCCAAATAAGAACAACAACAACAATAAACCACTATCCTACTATTCTGCTGAGATCTTACTACTGATTTAGCTACTACTAATTAAGCTATCATTCCCTAGTTGTAACCTGCCCCACCCCATGCTGAACAACAACATGAGTGGGGGGAAAGCAGAAGAAAAATGAGAAGCAAAAGATAGAGAAAATAAATAGAATATAAAAGGATAACCTGCAATATAAAATAATGTGAACTAAATTGCCTTGGGTCAACTAATGTGGTTTTATCCTCTCACTGTCCTCTCTCTGTCACATACAGACAGTAGACACAAGCACAGCATCCTCAGAGGGAGAAAACCCTCCCATAGCTGCCTAGCTGGACTGCTGCAGATAGCGTTAAGATGACCATAAACAATAAGGCAGTAAAATACCAAGGGGAAAAAAACCAACCGACCAAAACTAGGGAACAGCTGAAAACAGTTCATATACCACTTATGCTGTCAAAGGAGTCAAAGCAGCTTATAAACCATACTTTTAAAAACTACAGTGCCAAAAATTCATCCTCCAGCTATCTGGTACATTTTCATCTTGTCCTCCTAAAGAATTCAGGGTATTGTTTTCTTCCTTATTTTACCCTCACAACAAAAACGTGAGATGGGTTTGGCTCGGAGAGTGACTGACCCAATGTGTTTCATGGCAGTGGGGATTTGGTCTGGGTCCTCCAGATAACAGTCCTTACACCATACTGCCTCTCTCATCAAGTGAATTAAAACTAGCCCAGTACTCAGCCACAGCAGATTTATAACACCCCACCCATGGCCAACAGCAATGCAATTCACTGTCATTGGGACCTAACAAAACAAGACAAAAAAAACCAGCTTTCAGGTTCTCCAGAAGTCCTTGCCAGCTAGGATGTTCAGTGTAAACAGCAAAGAGAACTTGTGCTGAACTATCACATCATTCACTTCCTCATTATGAGAGAGATTGCTGCTAAGCAGTATCTATGATTATTAAGTGGTTTTCCGAGAGACAGGTGCTGTACGTCCCAACCTTGTCTGTTAACTCAGAAGTCAGCCCCTCTGTGTTCAGTAGGATTTCACAGACAAGAGTGAGTCATTTTATGTATGCACATGTTGTTTTTATGGTTGTATGTAAGCCGCCCTGAGCCGCATCAGCAGGAGGGCAGGATAGAAATCGAATAAATAAATAAATAAATAAATAAGAGTGCATAATTGCAGAGGGGTGGCTATCTTAGTTTGCTGTAGCAAAATTAAAACAAAGTCTGGCAGTACCTTACTGGCAAAACAACGTTCATTTCAGTGTGAGCCTTTGTGAAGTGCAAGTAGCTAGCATTTCTGCATTATGTACTGCCTAGCAGGTCCTTTGTAATTTGCAGGGCCTGTCCCAGAACAATGGCCATTGCATCACTGGCCTTGAAGCACCATCCTCATCCTTCTGGAACAGCAAGCAGGTAAGTGGTGTGGATGCTGTAAGACCTCCTTTCAAAACCAGTCTTTCGGAGGATCTGGGTAAATTCTTTAAAGAAACGGAAGCTGCCAACTGCTGCCTCCACCCATTGCAATGAAAACTTAGAAAGATGGCTATGACGCTGAAGTGCTATGATGACTGGCTGAGGCACAAGACATTCCAGGCATAAGGACACTTGAGAACATACAAAGAGCCCTGCTGAGTCAGGCCAAGGGTCCATTTAGATCAGCACCATCTCCAACAGTGGTCAGCTGACTATATCTGGGAAGCTTCTAAGTAGTGGCACTTGGCAAAGTTTAAATATGCAAAGGAAGTGAAGCACTGACTGTCTAGAGAAAAAGAAGAACAAACTGTTATAGAACACAGAAGAGAGAGAACCTTGACTGTCTAACCTAACTGCTGTGAGAGGAACAACAACAAGGGGGAAGCTCTTCAGGAGCAGGAAGTCTCCAGAAGAGCCAACCAGGAGATAGCAAGGACAGAGTTTGAAATTGTGGGCAGTCCCTAATCTAGCTATGCTAACTAGCAGTCTTGTCAGCTGTCCCCCTGTAGGGTGATCTTCAGATATCTTTCATAAGGCACTATAGACCTTGCATATTCCAGCACTAAGCTGGATATGAAGGAAAAAGCCGTCCCTTGCACTGACATATGGTCCGTACACTTCAGAATTGGTCTTTCTATAGTAATTCCACTATGTAACTCCTAGCCCTGTAGATGTACATAAGATTTTTCATACCCAGAGGCTGGAAGAATTGGACCAACATCTCAATATTTTATTAGAGGATTGGGAATGCCTGTTTCTGAATCTTTGGATTTTCTGAATAATGACATGTTCTAGCATGTAAGTATTTTAAACTAAAAGCTAGTGATTGACCTTTTTTCTTTTTTAGAAAGCATAATCGATCCAAAGTTAAATACTTTTATTTCAGTGTGTGTGTGTGAGTGTATGGGAGACAGGAAGCAAGAGAGAATGTCCTGCCTGTGATGGTGTGCAGCGTATCTTTCCTACTTCCAGTGTATCCACCTTGTGCCTGAAAGAAGGGAGACATGCTTCCACACTGGGAAATGAAATGAAAGCTATGACTCGGACCTGCCATCTTTTCCCCATCCACTTGGGCAGAAAACAAATGGACACAATCCGGCATAAAGTACTTTTAAGCCTCAATGATTTCACTTGGAAAACTGAAGCTCATGCTTAATGATCTCCCAAGAGCAAGGCTTGGTGGTACTTCACTTTGGATGGTTTGTGCCCAGAGTCTGTCCTCTGAACACAGCACTGACTGACACAAACACAAAAGCCACATTAAACTATAGCAGTATCTAAACAATCAATTGCCCACACTATATGGAAGGATACTCACTCCTAGGAGAGCAAGCATTTCTAAATTCTGAATTTCAGCAAAGTAGCAAAACCAAAAATGCACACCAAAGGCTACTTTTCCCCATGATCTCTGTATTTCTATGGAATGCATAGATTAATTCAAAACATTTAGAAAAATCTCCAGTACTTAAGAAATATGAATAAAAACTGGCCACAAGTGCCATTTTATGGTTACTGGGAACAAGCACTCAGGGAGATAATGTACAAACTTTGACATCTTTGCCAGTTTATTATTATTATTATTATTACTTTCAGTTTATATCCCGCCTAGCTGGACGAACTGACTCAAGTTGGACACTTTCCTGTTTTTCCATATTCTGTACAAAGTAGCTTTTTGTCCAGAGTACAGGTTGCACATCAAAACCATCAGAAGTTGTGGCATAACCCATTTCTTTTAAAACTGTCCATAGCTTTTCATGGTCTACAACAGGGGTGGCCAAACTGTGGCTTGGGAACTGCATGTGGCTCTTTCACATATATTGTTTCACTCCCAGTGGGGCAGCTGGGGAAACAAAGGGGAGGCATGCCTCCCTGATCAGTCTTCCCTTCCCCAGCTAGTGCTCCCCTCCCTGGGTAGGCTTGGGGGCGGGGGACAGGGAAAGAAAGCAACTTTAATTTTAAATGTATTCTCAAAGCCTCCCCCCCCCCAGCCAGCCAGCTTGAAAGCATTTGTCTCTTTAAATCCCCTCTCCAAGCCAAGCCAGCACAGCCATGGGGGGGGGCTTGGAGAACACATTTAAAGTTAAAGGCATTCCCCAAGCCCCCACCCTGCAACTCCACCTGCCATCTTGGAGAAGGCATTTGTCTCTTTAAATTCCTTCTCCAAGTCAGCTGGCATGGGGCGTGGGGGGTTGTTGGAGAATACATTTAAAGCTGCTTTCTTTCCACCTCTTCCTCCCTCTCTATTTATTCGCTTCCTTTCCACCTCTCTTTTTCCCCTTCTTTCCTCCTTCCCATCTATTTGCTTTCTGTGTTTCTGTCTGTCTGTCTCTCTCTTTCATTCTTTCTGTCTCCCTTCCTTCCATCCTTCCTCCCCCATCTATTTGCTTTGTTCCTCTCTCTTTCTCCCTTCCTCCCCCATCTATTCACTTTCCTTCCATCTTCCTTCCCTCTCTCCCTCCCCCATTTTCTTTCTTTGTTTCCCTTCTTTCCACCTCTTTCATTCTCTTTCCACCTCTCTCTCTTTCTCTCTTAGACAAATAAGTATCATCAGCAAACAAATATCATTATCTGTTTTTACCCCTTTTGGTTTTATTTTTGCAGTCTGATTTAATATTAATAAAAAGCAAATTTGCATATTTTTTCAATAAAAATTAGTGTATAATATTTGTTCATGACTTGTGGCTCTCAAAACACCTGACATTTTATTCTATGTGGCTTTTTCAGTAAGCAAGTTTGGCCACCTTTGATCTACAACATTAATGGCTTTGCTGTAAACTCTAAAACACAAACCAGTTTTCTTCTGGAATTCTCTTGTATGCTGCAGTAACCACTAAAAAAGGGATAGGTACTTGGAAATAGTCAAGGTACTCTTTAATAGAAAGCTAAGGTGGTTCAGACCTGAAACTGCCTCAAAAACTGTGGCAATTCTCTGGGGAAACCCAGGTTGTTTTTTGAGCCCTTGGCAACTGTATAGTGATGGCAGAGCAACTCACAGGTTTGATCTCCCTAATCAGATGAGGGCAGTGGAATTGTTTTTGGATGCAACCACAGACTGACTACTGGAATGACATCGTGGACCATCTCAGAGATCTAGAATGCAGCTACCAGTTCTCGCTAAGCTGCCAAGCAAAATAGTAGAAAAATATGTGCAAGTGGTGGTGATTCTGAGAAACAGCTTGGATAACAAGTGGAGTTTCTTGAACCTTCCAGAAGCTGGTGGGATTTCAAACCTGGGACCTCTGGCATGCCAAGCAGATGCTTTACCACTGAACCATGGCTCTCTCCCTTATGTATAGAAGCAAAATCAAAAGTGGCCTAATAGATGATCTAAGACAAAAATATTGCTTTGCTAGACTTAGTTGCATACATCAACGAGAAGCTGTAGGTCTATTGTAAATCCCGTAAAGTCAACTGCAAAGCTCCCATTAATTTTAGTGACCTTAAGAAATCTTATCACAGTTGCTATATGAGAGTCTTGACATAACTTCTGGATATAATTGAACATTCAGAAAGTAAAAGGTTCTTCTTTTCTTTCAGGGGGATATGGCTGTACTTGAATAAGCAAGAAGTTTGACTTGGGAAGGTTACACATTTGTGTTTTCAATTAGTGAAATTAGTGAACCCATTTCCCTTCTTTTCTCCCTATATTCTCCCACAGGGGTCCCCAACCATCTTAAGTCTGCTGGCATCGTTGGAATTTGGGCACAGCATGATGGACACAGCCATAGCAGCTACTGCCAAAACAATGTTTTTTAAATCTGCACAGCCAATCAAAACTACAGTGGCCAACTAACTGCCAAAACAATGTTTGTTTTTTAAATCTGCATAGCCAATCAAATCTACAGTGGCCAACTAGAAACTCTGCTGGGCAAAAATCCCACCTGGCCATATCCACTTTCTAAAAACACTGTGTGTAAAGGAAGGGGATAACGGGCACCATGGCACTCAGAGGCATCACATTGGGGTTCCCTGATGTCCATTTTAGAAGGAATACTGTATGATGACAGCTTAAAACAGTTCCAGGTGGATAGCCGTGTTGGTCTGAAGCAGCAGAACAAAGCTTGAGTCCAGTGGCACCTTTAAGATACATTGTATCTGAAGAAGTGTGCATATACACAGAAGCTTATCATCTTAAATAAAACTCTTGTAGGTCTTAAAGATGCCACTGGACTCAAGCTTAAAAGTTTTTCAGAATTTCAGGTTAAACCAGCTAAACATTTCAGTCATCTGGATGATGTGGTGGCGGAAAATACTGTCAAGTCACAGCTGACTTACAATAATCCAAAGGGAGTTTTCAAGGCAAAAGATGTTCAGAGGTGGTTTACCATTGCCTGCCTCAGTGTAGTGACCATGGAATTCTTGGTGGTCTCCCATTGAAATACTAATCAGGTCTGATCCTGTTAGGTCCTGAGATGTCATGAGATCAGGCTGGCCAGGTGAGGGCATCTGGATGACAGGACAGTATAAACATTTCACAACTTGTAAGTTACATGTTTTGCTAAATTAGCACTCGAAAGGGGCATATGCATATGTGACAGAGAGCAGAGATACACTCCAAAGGCACAGGAGCCAATCAGAGGAGTGCTCTAAACCAACCAATAAGAGCTGTGTTACTAGTGACGTTATGTTTCAAGGTTGAGAACAAAGGTTAGTCTAACAGGATTAGGAACAAAGGTTAGTCTAACAGCATGTGACCCAGGGCTTGTTTACACAAGGGACTCAGTCTGACTCAAGTCACATGTATGATTGGATGACTAACCTAAGAAAGTGCTCCATGTGGCTCAGGAACACTGCAACAAGGTGAGTTCTCCCCTCTATTACTACCATTGAAAAAGCTCCACTTCCTCTTGTTACAAACACTGGGAACTCCAAAAATGTGGAACATAAAAAGTACAACACAAAAAAAATTTATTCAGATAATCCATTCCTGCTTTTCCTTCAGGGACCTTTTCTCTCTAGTATTCTATCCAGCCCCAAATATTGGGCAGTGTATGAAATGGCTGCTTTATTAACAATCTTCGGGAATGTGTTACAATATTTCTGCAGGCCTTTGGCACCAGGGCTCTTTTTTTTTGGGGGGGGGGAGTGCACCGGAGCTTTTTTCCCACCGTAGAGAACAATGGAGGGAATAGGGGCAACCTGTTTGGGGGCCCATAGAATTGGACCCCCTGATCCAATGTTCTTGAAACTTGGTGGGTATCTTGGGGAGAGGCTCCACCAGCTATCCTGTGAGTTTGGAGCCTCTCCCTCAAACCCCCTCCCCTCCAGAATATACCCTATGTTTTCACCATTGACTTCAATGGCCCATAGGATATAATGGGGCCAAATAGCTACCAAATTTCTTTCATTCCCACCTTTCCTTCTCTTTTTCCTCTTTCCCTCTTCTTCTCTCTTTCCTACCTTCTTCTCTTCTCTTTTTTCCTCCTTTCCCTGTTTCCCTCCTTCTTCCCTCTCTTTCTTTCCCTCCCCTTTCCTTCTCTTTCTTTCCCTCTTTCCTTCTCTCTACTCTCTCTCTCTCTTTCCTTCCCTCTTTCCTCCTTCTGTGGCCCAACTCTCATGAGGAGTTGTTTAAACTTTAAACCCCTTCTCTCTTAGCTCCTCCACCCAGGCCAGCTGGAGAAGGGAAGGGGAGGCTTTTGAAGATGCCGCCCCCTCTTTTGCTTCCCCTTCTGACATCACTTCCGGTGATGTCAGGGGGCATGGCATATGCTAATAGCCTAGTAGCTCATTAGCATACCATATGCTAATGAGCTCCTGCAGCTGTTTTTCTACGAAAAGACCCCTGTTTGGCACCCATTGTGACTTTACAGCCTTCTGCAAACTCAACCTTCTCATGTTTCTTGTATTTTCTTCTAAATTCTGCTGGGGTTTATGTACTTTGGTTTTTGTACTTCTGCTGCCATCTAGGGGGGATGGTAGTAAATAAAAATTCCACATCTCTCAAATTATAACTGCTATGCTTGAGCGAATTGTTTCAAGCGAATCCACAAAAGATTACACGTTTTAAGAGCTGTTGCAGCCTCCTTGACATGCCAATGGCCTGCCTGTTGTGCCTGCTCCATTGGATCAAAATAACTAGGTGACAGCCAGAAGATGCTATTGAACATCTGGCATTAACCCCAAATGATAGCACTTAAAAATATAGTACCTTCCATTTGATTCAGAGTCAGATTGATGACTTATGGCCATGTCTTTTCTATCTGGAGTGTCTTCTTAATGCAAAGAGCAGCACTGACCTCTTGAAGGTCTTGAAGTAGTACCATCATGTGCTATGGATCTCCATGGGCCAACCACCATTTCAAGCTTTTAAATCTGTAAACAAGATTAGGTTGGGTAGTGGTTTGAGATTATTTTCCCTAGGCTTTTACAAATTTTGTATCTGAACTGCCACCTTTTTTGCTGGATTTGATTGAAATGTTCAGAATTCTGTCATCTGCAGAATGGTTACAATAAAGTAAACACAACTGTACTACACATAAAAAGTATTTTAATACATAAAATAGTAAATAAAAGTGGCAAGCTTATTTTAAATAACATCTTTAATTAAAGTTTTTGCAAAGGCAAAATATTAAACTTAAAATAGGTCTTAGTACATCAAAATACTAAGTATTCTAATTGTATTCCCAGCATGGCCTTTGAAACATGTCCTGTACATCCCAGGAAAAGCATCCTTGATTTTTAATTGTACAGACTGAATTTTACAAACATAATAAATATATTTACCCCCTTACACATAACAGTATATGTACAACAGCAGTTGACAATAATAGCTCAGAACAGCAACTAAGGATATTTTCCACCCCTCTAAATTGTATTTGTACCCTAGGCGCACAGGAGCAAGTGAAGGTATGGTAGTCTTATATGTGGCTAGCCTGCAACTCTTGCTTTTGTCAGCATACAAATTAAGAAGAGTTCGGAGGCCAATAACCCTTGTCACAGCAAAAGCTTGGAGTTGGATCCAGCAGAAAATTTTTGCTGTTGATAATTCACCAGTTGCAGCAGATGTGACTCCTCTGTTCCTTGGAGTCCTGTCTCCTGTGAACAACATTTCAAGGGGCATTTGGGGCTGCAGCAGAAAAGAACCTACATGCAGAAATCCCATTCCACTTCTGGAAATTCCTTCCATCAGTGAAGCCTGGGTAGGACACAACCCATGTTTTCAGAACATAATTGACCTACTTTAGAATACAGAAAGGCAAAGGGTCAAATGTCTAGTTTTTGAGAACAGTGGAACTCTTAAGCCAAACTTTATCTAGTGCCTTTGAATTTTACAACTGCATTTAAGGACAGACCTACACAAGACAGTGGGAGTTCCATGAACTGAGCTGTCAGTGTTCAGCCGCCTGCCCCAAAGAAAGCAAGTTATGTGGGGGTCCAGTTCCAGTAGGCTTCATGGTCCTCATCAGAACTACCCCCCCTTGCCTAATTGTTTTTTCTTAATTGAAAAAATGCTGGGAGCTCCATTCATAGAACATCCAGCATCTCATGCAGTTCTCATTTAAGGCAGGGCAGCCATGCTTCAACATGATGAACCAAATTATTACCCCCCCACCCCCGAATTTTGCAAAAGCAAGCCAAAAGAGAATTTTCAAGCAGGAGTTTCAGAGTGAACAAATAAAAAGGCTATTTCCCCCTCCTGCACTATAACTGCAGAGTTTTACCCAGCAGTAATTTGATGGGGACATTATTGCTGTTAATGTAGATAGATCAGAAATGAACACACACAGAGGTGCTAACACTATTTAAAAATAAAAAGACTACCAGTCTGGTTATATCACATGTTGCATGTTCTTTGCTTTTTTGAGCAACTGTGCTTCAATCACAAGTTTCATCCCCTTGAGAAGACAGGTAGCCACAATATTTGTATTTGTGAAATCATGATCCATTTCCAGAGAAACTGATGACAAAAAAACAGGTTGTGAATAGGAGCAAGGGAGACAGAAACTTGCATTGCCACTGAACAATTGGGGGCAACATCTTACACATTAAATTTAAATAGTCCGATATAAACTTCTTTGTGACAGTATCACTAAAAACCTCCTTAAAAGACAACTTTTAATGTAGATGTTTCAAATGATTGCACATACAGAAAGCCAACGACATCCTCATTTGAAGTTTCATATGAAGTCTACTGCCAAAGGAATCCAATGGGCCTAGAATATCATGTCGACATAAAGCAGGAATATCTAAAGATTGCAAAGGCACAAGACTCTCACCTTTGTGCAATTACTTAGTAAATCTCCATTAGCCTGATTAAAGCATTAACAAGTTGTCTTCTCCATTCCATTTCCCCCCACACATACATCTTAAAAGTTAAAAGGTGCTCCTGTTATCTGTGCAAATCTAAACATAAGCCCTTCTTGCAAACCTTTAATTGCTTCAAAAGTAGAGATAACTAAGTATTTCAATTAAAACGAATTCCAGATCTAAGCAAAAGAAAATGAGCTACGTGAAGCTTTAGGACTAGCCATGGGAATCCCTTGCCCTCCACAAAAGGAATGATGATGTAATGGAAGCCAAACAAAACTGTCTGTTCAATTACAATTTTAAAACCATGATTAAAATTCAAGTACATAATAAGTGGAAGCAAACTACATTCTTACAGCAAGCTGCTACAATAAAATGAAATTAAAAAATGCCTTTTGATTTAAAAAGGAACACTTGATGAAGCAAGTAAGAGCACAAGTTTGGTACGTTTGACTGGCTTTCACAAGAACTTCACAGGTCCTCTTGTTAAAACACCCTCATCAACCAATGGATACACCCATAAGGTAATTTGCAAGACGCTATGCCTGCTCCATATAGACCTATTTGTAAGTCACTTTTAAAGCTGTGGTATCCTTTAAAATAAATAAAAAGGCTTGAAACAAGCAGCTATTTAGTGCCCATGATGTACACAATGCTAACACATTTGTACGGTATCTGGGTTCCAGTAACAAGTAGTAAACTGTCATGTCATGCTGGGTTTCACAGTGCAGCTTTATGGGATTGGTTTTAAACCTGTGCTGTCAAATTAAAAGGCAATACTATACTGTAACAGGCCATGAGATACAGAAAAATGCAAGGGAAGATGGCAATATAGTTTCCATATAGTCACATAATCTTGGCATGTTACATAGTGGTATATTTTCTTCAAAAATCTACCTTGTTTTACACAGTGGGAATAAATGATTTACACACTAATACATCTTCAAGTCCTGAGCCAAAAGTGCAGCCAAAGAGAACTGCAGTTTCAGCAGGCAGTGAAGATGACCAGAAAGCAAAAACCCAATGATGTTTACATGGTATAAAAATTCAGATGTTTTACATATGTCACTATACAACAGAATAGACGATTTGGCCAGCTTTATCAATACCCTGGGCATAGAAAAACCTAATTCCGCATTGCAACGTACAATAGATTTCCTGTAAGCAGAAACAATGCACTCAAGACTGAAATGCAAAGAGAGTTTGGGAGATAACATACAGAACTAGTACACAGTGCTGATTAGACATACTGGCAATTTTCTTTAGTAAAAATACTTAAAGTTTCATTTCCCACAAGAACAGAAGTATTAGAAATTGGATGGGGGGGGGAGTTTCACTATCATTCTCCCCATTTGTTAACTCAGTCTTCCTGGCCTCTCTTCACTGCTTTTCAGACAACCACTGTCTATGCTGTTGATCTACCCTGTAATGGTAAATCACCTGGAAGTCCATGTCTTTCTCAATTATGGCTGAATTCCAGCCCCACCCCAATAGCAAAGAGATCCCACATTCCTACAAATCAGATTACCAAAGAGCCATTCCTACTGTCACAGAGCCTTCCAACAACATCCTGCTATTTATTGCAATTATTACTTATACAATTATTGGTGCTAGTGTGATTGTATTTACCGAGTCATTATGATCCACCCCCCCCCCCAAAAAAAAAAAAAAAAATACTCAAAGGAAACTGGAAGCTCTTTCAATGCTATACACCCTCTTCCAAAGTGCAGAGTCACCTGGAACTTTTGAACTTGTCCCCACAGCAGCACACCTTCACTGGGCAATGGGAATACATTAAGTTAATAGGAGGATTTTTTTTAAAGACTTTCAACTAGCCTTCAGTACACAGACCCACTTTGTTCAGCTTTTCTTCAGAGAACTCCTTTGCAAGAGCAGGAGATAGCACTCCGTCCCTCAGCTGCCATCTGCAGGTCCTTAAAAAGCACAACATCCTTTTGAATTATCAACACATTCAGAATTATTAAATTGCCTTTAAAATACAAATGACATCTTTTGGTACTGGGATCAAAGATTTATATAAAAGGCCTAAAACTGTAAAGTTATGCATGACCCAGCCCAAGAGATTTAAAAATAGTTTACTCATACAAGGTAATTAGAACTCAATGTTTCTGTTCTTACCATTTGGTTAGAAGCCTGCACACAGTTTAAGCAAGATTCTCACCAACCCACTCCGAGAGGGAATGGTTCAGCACAGTTTACACAAAGACACGCTAAGCTTTTTCCATATTACTGTAAAAGAAGAGTTCCTTCAAATCAGTGGAAAGGGAGTTTTAAGCCTCACATGCTAGTTACCTTTATCTATAGGTAGAAGTGGTTAATTAAGGTATTCATACAAAACCAGCTTTCAGGCATAGCTAGCTGCATCGATGCCTCAGCTTTCCCATTTGAAGTAGTGTCTACATTGCCATGCTATTTCTTTGTTCTAGTAGTCTTGGTTCTACTGTTCCTCTCTGGTGCACAGAAATAAATTCCTGTTGAAGTATATGTCTGAGTCTTAACCTTTTCTGCTTTTTCATTTTGCTCTGAGTTTGTATGACAACCCTTCACCATTCTGCATCTCCAATGGCTTTGGAAAATACGTAATCTCTTCCATTAAGATTCATGATGCCGTCTTTGAGGTGAAACTTCCACTTGTTCTTACTTCTATGAATCTGTGAGGGTGAAAGGCAAAGTTAAACAGAAACATCCCAGGTCTTACTTTAAAAACCAATTCTGAACCTATCTAGCTAGCATTTCTATACACTGTAATAGAATGAAAGACACGGGCTGCTGTGTGTGATGGATGCAGTGCCAAGGCAGCACACTGACTCCTAGCTCCAACAGGAACTGATAAAAGAGCCATCGTACTTACAGATCCAAGTAGTTTATTTGGGCAAATTCAATCTCAAGGATTAAAAATCACAGTTGAATAACTGGGTCCTTATTACATTTCAGACTAAAAATAGCTTTGAACAAAAAGCCTATTTTAGATGAAATACTTATGAGATGTATAGTAGCATTATTAAGGAGGGATTTCCCTTCTCTCATGCACAGGAGAGAATTCTTCTTCTAAGATGAAAACAGCCACCTGCAATGTTATGCACTCTTCTTATAACATTACTTTTTTTTTTAAAAAAAGCATGCTGGTTCATTAATTGGGGACAATATTTTAATACAGCAATTCATGATTAAAATGTTGCAGCCCTAATCATCAGCAACCTACACTAGAAAAACACAAACTTTGCTAATAAGATATACAAGTGGGCAGGGGTCTTTTTGTAGAAAAACAGCTGCAGGAGCTCATTAGCATACAGTATGCTAATGAGCTATTAGGCTATTAGCATATGCCATGCCCCCTGACATCACCGGAAGTGATGTCAGAAGGGGAAGCAAAAGGGGGGCGGCATCTTCAATGGTGGGAATAGGGACTTTGCTTTGGAGGGCAGAGAGCATTATAACACTCTGAGGTCCCTCTCTTCCTCAACCTCCCCCACCCAATTTCTAGGAATTTCCTAACCTGGAGTTGGCAACCCAGTCTCCTTCCCACCCAACAACCAACCTACCCTTATTAGCCCCCCTGTCCGAAGTTTTCTATCTCAAACCCACCCCCTGAAAGCCTTTTCTTAGAAAAATTGTGGACCGATTGTGTGGTGCTGGCGACCGAGCAAGGCCTGCTTGCATGGTAAGGAGCCCTCAAGGGCTCGCACCTCACTTTCCTCCTCCCCACGCTATTTCCTCTTCCCTTCCCCTGGCAACTCCCATATCTTCTCCCCTTTACCTGCCTCATTCTCGCCTCCTCAGCCATTTACGAACCTATTTTTATCTGCTTCCCACCTTCAGCTATATTTATTATTTTTATTCCACCTTTCTCTACAGTTAAGACCAAAGCAGCTTATGTTACTCTTTTCTCCTCCTTTTTATCCACACAACAATCCTGTGAGGTGAAGTTAGGGTGAAAGTATGTGACTGCTTCAAAATCACCCAGTCAGCTTCCATACCAAGATGGGGATTCAAACTTGGGTCTCCCTGACCCTTCTTTGAAGCTCTAATTGCAACGTCACACTGGCTTTCATAGGGTGGCTGCAAGGCAGATGGGTATCAAGTCACTCAGAGCGTATGGTTGCCAGCTGCAAGGTGGGACCTGGAAATATCCCATAATTACAACTGAACTCCAGACATCAGAGATCTGTCCCTCTGGAGAAAATGGCCACTTTGGAGAATCAACTCAGTGGGATTATACCAGGGGTGGCCAAACTGTGGCTGGGGAGCCACATGCAGCTCTTTCACACATATTATGCAGCTCCAGGAAGGGTGGGTGGGGAAGCAAAGTCTTCCCTTCCCCAGCCAGTGTTCCCCTCCCTGGGTACGCTTGAGGTTGGGGGGGAGCAGAGAAAGAAAGCAACTTTAAATGGATTCTCAAAGCCTCCCCCACCAACTTGGAGGAGGCATTTGTCTCTTTAAATCCCTTCTCCAAACCAAGCCAGCCAGTGTGGGGGGCTTGGAGGATGCATTTAAATTTAAAGTTGTTTTCTTTCTACCTCTCTCTTCCCCATCTATTTGCTTCCTTTCCACCTTTCTTTCTGTCTTTCTCCCCTCCCTCCCCATCTAAAGTTAAATGTGTTCTCCAAGCCCCGCCACATCAGCAGACTGGCTTGGCTAAGAGAAGGCATTTGTCTCTTTAATATGCAAATCTGTATATTTTTCAATAAAAAAAGTATGTGTCCATGTCTTGTGGCTCTCAAACATCTGACTTTTTTCTATGTGGCTCTTACGTTAAGCACGTTTGGCCACCTCTGGATTATACCATGCTGAGGCCCCTCCCACTCCCCAAACCCTTCCCTCCTCAGGCTTTACCCCCAAATCTCCAGGAATTCTCCAACCTGGAGCTGGCAACCAAAGCCAGACCTGGCCCCACTGAGTTCTTCCTCAAAGGCCAAAATAGGCCTGGAAAGGGCCCTGCCCCCTCCCTCTGCCTTTTTACTGACGGAAACTGAAGTCTGGAATGCTTTGGTTGCCTAGCAACAGCCACTGAAGGAATCTGTTGCTTAAAGCTACAGAGACTCCTTCAACCCAAAACTTTGCTGAGACAGTGGTTACCATATAGATGCTTAAAAGCAGCAGTAGGCTAAGGTTTTAGGAACCCTATTGTTCAAATTATTACCTTATCATACTGGCACACAACAACATTCTCAGTATCAAATAACTCCTGTCCTTCTTCATCACTCACATCATCTTCACTATTTAGCGGTTCCTAGAAGAAATTAATGGACTGTATTATCAAATCACAGTAAACAGTATTTATATACAAGTCCTATATCATACCTAGATGGTTTTGCATGGCCACACATGAATCAATTGGGAGAAAAAACGCAAATTAAGATGATTTTTGTTAATACAATCTCTAATTTCTCCACTGAAAGCTGACATGTCATCAAGAGCAATTGTTTTTTTATGATCACCTAAAGCTACAGCTAAGTAGACTATCTATAGGAACAGGAAAGGTACTTTGAAGCACACACACAACATTTATGTATCTTACCTCTTCAACCTGGCCATCTTCACCTCCATCCTTTTCTTTGTCCTCTTCTTCATCGTCGTCATAATCTTCTTCCTCCTCCTCATCTTCTTCAGATGACGTGTCACCTGCTCCATCTACCTGCAGCACTAAAGGTGCCTGTGGCTGTGCTGGTTGCTGAGGAGGTTGCTGTTGACCCGCTGCAGGAATCTGTGCTTGAGCTGGTGTGGGTGCAGCCACTGTTGTAGGTATTACCTGGGTTTTGTTTCCCGTAAATAAAATCTGCTGGGGCTGAATAATTACCCCTGTTTGCGGTGAGATCCCTCCAGGAATGGGAGCCAAAACCTAGCAGTAAAAAAAGAAAAACTTATTGTTTATAACACCACAGTCATTTGAAACCAAACTTTTTATTTATATTCAACCTTATGTTAAATTATGGGCTAAGAAAATATAATCCTTACTTTTCAATGTCGCTATCTGCATCTATAAAGGCACACAATATTAAGCCTACTCACATAGTAGCAAATCACAGAGAGGACTCAAACGAACAGTAAGTGGAATGAGTTTATAGACTCTTTCTTCACGCATAAAATCTGCTCCTGAGGGTCAAATGACCCTCAAGAAGAAAGTGAGATACAACATGGAGGGCTACAGTGCAAGGGGGAAACTGGCAGACATAATGTCCGTCCTTTTTGAACGAACTCTTCTACCAACAGAGCTAGACCTCATGCACAACTAGTGTGTGAGAGATTTCTGCTAACTCCCCTTTCTTTTGTATCCTATTGTGCTGTATCCCACTCTGAGCCCAAAGATTCCCTGACTGTCAGGCAGCAGCTGTTTGGTGAATACAAGTTAGGGAGAGTTATTAAATAGCTCCAAGTTAGTATTTATAATCAAGTAGTGAAGGGTGGGGTATAAATCCAATCTCTTCTTCTTATATTTACATACAAGTTACAAGAATGTAGAGTAATAAAAAATCTGTGTTTAACATGACACATTCAGTGTCATCTTCCTTTTGGGCAAATATAGCAGATTGTTTTTCACACTGGCATTTAATTACTAAGAAGTGCATAAAGAAGTGAATGACAAGCATCATACTACTAGCAACAGTGAAGTGTAAACTGTTTTTCCACATTTTTTCCACTTTAGAGGCTTCACTGGGTTTTAATCTTTGATGAAAGTCAATTCTCAAATTCAGTGAAAACGAAATCAGCAAACTAGAAAACCGATGCAAATCTTGGCACACACAACATACACTAAAACACACTTCCCGATTTAGATTCAGAGATCTCGTTTACTTAGCTCTAATCATCTTACTTGCTGAATAACAGGAGACTGTACTCCACCAGGTTGCATCTGTGGTATAACCTGTTGCTGCAGAACCACTTGCTGTTGGGGCTGAATGATATACTGTGCTCCATTGGCAGTTCTAACCACTTGCAGAATTTGGCCTGGAACAAGATTTGAATATTTTAGTTAATAACCTGTGACCTTCCCCTGAGTAAAGAAATTACACAACAAAGGACCTCAAGTAGTTTAGATACAACAAAATATATAAAAACTCTGCAAGTTGTTGAATAAATATCAACTGAAATAGCTAATGCTAACTTTGCTTGAATGCTTCTATGACTCTCTAGCAGCATGAACTGCCTTGCTGCATCAGACCAGGGTAGCATTGAAGGCAAGAACCTGGGTTGTTGCCATGCTTCTTACTTCCCATTGTTTACAATGCAGGTCAAGTGAAGTCTCCCTCATTTCAAAAGTTTTCAAAGATCAATTTGAAATGGCATCCAAATGTGATCAACTGGTAAGAACAGAGTTTATTTCCCACAAACCAGAATTCTAAATCAAAAGTAAACCAGAATTAAGAATTCCAGTCTCAGAAGATGCAAACTGCTATTTGATCAGCTACCCACATTTGGAATTTATAAGAAACAAGCTGGACTCAAAGCTTCTGAAATTAGGAAGCCTTCAGTTGCACTCTGCATGCAAGAGGAGGGATGAGTATGACAGCATGACAAGCCAGGTTCACACCCATCACAAACAAACCTTTGCTTGTTCCAGTGAGTCAGTTATCTGAATGCCTGCAAGACAGTTCATATGATAATGAACTGACAGAGCCCAATAGTTCATCTAGCACAGCATGCAGTCTCCAGAAACACCTACAATCAAAAAAAGCAGCCAAGCCTGAACTGAAACACAGGAAAAACACAAGAGGCAAACCCAATGAACTGCAGAATTATTTAACAGAAAAATCCAGATAGGTGTAAGCGATCTTCAGCTGTCCACATATTTGAGAATCATGTACTTTTTACCAGGTTATGCAAAAGTTTAAATACTAAGTTGTCCAATAAAGGTTAGTGAAATACGTTTGGATTTTTTTTTTATAAATCAACTATCCTGATTGGCCTTGCCTTTTGCATGTCATTTCCTGCCCCCAGTTCTGCTACCCAGATTTTTAAAAAAAACTTCCATGCAGGGCCTCAATAAATAAAATAGTCAAAGGTAGACCAAATTTAATTAGTTCTTATGGCAAACAGCTGTTGCTACAACCATCGTCTCTCAATTTGTCTAATCCAGTGTACTCCATAATTCTGGTGCATCAGGCAGTTTGTTTCTGTACTGAAACCTAACGTACAGTTCATTCATATGTTGAAAAGATCACATGTCATTTCTTAATTAACATCATGAACAGGCAGACATCTTCCTTGCAACTACAAAACAGTCCAGTCCCACTAAGCCATCTGGCATTCCACTATCCTCTCTGCTCAGTCTGTCCTCAGGATTTTCTTATACCTGTCAGCTGTAGCAATCCCAGTGCAAATGGCTCTATTAGCATGATGTCACTACCCACATATTGTCAGAGAAGGGGGCATCATACTGGAGTTTGGTAATGTAGTTCTTCAAGGCACATTGGTATACCCTGGCCCAGCCTGGAAATCTCTTTTTAAAGCCCTCTATGCTAGTTGCCTTTGTTGTTAGCCATTCAGTTCTGTCTGACTCTTGGCAATTCTTTTTTTAAAAAATTATTTATCAGTTTTTCCAACACGATACAAAAAGAAAAAAACAAAAAAGAAGAAATAAGAATAATAATTACATATAATAATTACATATAATACTTCAAGGTCACTTTTGGAGTTTAAGTTACACATTTTCACTTAGCCATTTGTTAACTTTACACCATCTTTTTTGATAAATCTTATTGTCTTTCTCTGACAATATCATATTGATTTTATCCATTTCCGCTATGACTCTTGGTGATTCTATGGGCCATTATAACATCTTGCAATTTCAAAAAATTCATTAAATACTATGCAAAGTGATACTGTTTGTCATGAACCGACTAGCAATTTCTCTCATCTGACAGTTCCAAAAAGAAAGGCAACTAAGGGGACTCACATTAGACGATTAGAACAATCATTCTCAACAGTGTAAGCATTATACATAAAATTAAAATGTGGAGTCAACAGCTCTTGGCTAGGTAAATTGACAAAATACTGAGATCTGTTTTTAATATATCTTACTGTGCATGTTTCAACATCAACTTTCTTTCTAGGCATTCTTATGACTATATGGTACACTTTGCTGTCTTAAGTGAAACTCTAATCATAAGCTTTACTACAGGCATCTCAACCAAGTAGTTTCCATTTGTTATAACCACACCATAGTCATCCTTATCTATATATACATAAAAGAAAGTCCCCTCACCATAAAATCAGTGTCCAGGCTAAACCCCTGGACCTAGAAACGTGAAATTTGGGGAGAGCACTCCTACCATGACATAGTTGCTCACTAAGAAGGGTTTTTTAGAAATTCAACCCCTAAGGGGGTCAAAAGGGGTAAAATGTGCTTCCCCCATTGCTTCCTATGTGGATGCCAGGCTGCTGCCTCCTTGCACTCTCTCATCTTTACAACAGGCAAAATTTTCTTATATTTTGAGAGGCTGTTCTAAGCAGTTTACTTATGTATCTGCAACTTTAATGTAGAGTTTGGGTTTCTAGTTTTTCTTTTATACTGTATCATATACTGAAAGGTGGTATGAAAATATTGTAAATAAATTACCTGAATTTGTAAGAATCTGTTGAACAGGAGTAACACCAGCAGGCAAAGCCAAAGTAGCTGCAGTAGCAGCAGCACTCTGGAAGGAAAGAAGCTGGTTAGTAGCAAAAACAATTATACTGTACACTAAATTTAAAAGTGAAAAAAATCAATTATTTGAGCTACAGCAGTACAGATCTGCGTATTCTATTCATTACATTCCTCTGTATTCAGACTCTTATTATGCCCTTCTCCCACCTCAAATATCACTTCAAGGAGAAAGGATTTCTAAAGCCCCTAGCAATAATAAGTGTAATCCCTGTTCTTAATTTTAAAAAGACCTGATGTATAGTGTAAAACATCACTGCTATAAGATCTGTTTTCTTCTGTATAAGATAGGAAAATTTATTTACTTTGCCATTCAGAAGGACTCTAGGAATGAAATGAACACTCTTGGTCAGATGATGATATATAGTGAGTACCACCAAGTTAAGAAAAGTAGTTCAATTGCTGATCCTAACAGGTAAGTGTAAAAACAAAATGACTAGCAAACTGTATTCTGAGGGTGTTCAGAGTTCCCAATTAGGCTACCAGCAGACCTAGGTTCTTACAGCTAACATATTTAAAGATTTTTACTCTAGGTGCAATATTTCATTTTAATGTCCTAAACTGTGATATATAAAATATCCTGCTAGATTTTAAAAACTGTGTATTATTAGTGGATTCTTTGTTTTGTATTAAGTTCCAGACTGCAGTTTGTAATCATCTTGGAAGCTGGTTTGACTTTGAAGAAGACAGATATTGGAACGAGCAGAAACCTGGGTGCTTGTCAGTTGGAGCTTCTTTTGTCCTTTATGGTTTTCTATCACATAATTGTTGGAACTGTTAACTGGAACTGTGAAATTATTTGGATAGATTTATCATTTAGTTTATGGTTTTGAACTATTTTTCAGCTGTAATTTTTTGACTGTCCACATTTTGTGAAATAGAAATCTAAACTTACTGAATTTTGCACAGGTTGTGAATAAGTTCATGATGTGAAAGCTATAAAATTGTCAAAAACTTTTTGACATGAGTTGTTAAAAGTACATTTGATTTATAGATATAATTTCTAGATACATTATTGCATATAAGAGATAGCCATTAATCACAATGTGTTTCTCTATTTTGTAACTCATTATGCTGTGAACCTGCTCATGCTATTTAGATTTAAAAAGTTAAACATTAAATATTAACTGATGACTGCCTCAAAACATTTTTATGCAGAATGGTAATAAAGGTTAAATAATCATGTATATAATGCAGTGCTAATCTGCATAGTAAAAGTTAAGTTTTTCTTTATGTAGACTATACAACTAAGCCTGTTCATAAACCACTGGTTCTAGGACACTGTGTGTCTTGCAGACACCATAAACTACATAATCTTACCATGCTTGAAGCATTCATGTGCTGTATCAGCTTAGAGTCTGGCACAATAACTTGCGGTTGAGGTGCTAACAAGAAAAAGAATAGTGATCAGTCAATTCAAAACAATTGCTTATTATTAAACCATCTCTAGTCAAACAACATCATTTAACATTGTTGTATCTAAAGCTTTAGCAGAGGAAAGAAGGAAAGCAAAAGACAAAGGTGAAAAGGAAAGATTTACCCAACAGAATGCAGATTTCCAGAGAACAGCAAAGAGAGATAAGGAGGCTTTCCTGAATGAACAACGCAAAGTAATAGAGGAAAACAATAGAATGGGAAGGACTAAAGATCTCTTCAAGAAAATTGGAGAAATCAAGGAAATGTTCCATGCAAAGCTGGCTATGATAAAGGACAAAAATGGTAGGAAACTAACAGAAGCAGAAGAGATTAGGAAAAGACGGGAAGAATACACAGAAGAACTATACAAGAAAGACCCCAATGACCTTGACAACCACGACGGTATAATCACTGACCTCAAGCCAGACATCCTGGAATGCGAAGTTAAATGGACCTTAGAAAGCATTACTAACAACAAAGCTAGTGGAGGTGATGGTATCCCAGCTGAGTTATTCAAAGTCTTAAAAGATGAAGCTGTTAAAGTGCTGCACTCAATTTGCCAGCAAATTTGGAAAATGCAACAGTGGCCACAGGACTGGAAAAGGTCTGCATACATTCCAATCCCAAAGAAGAGCAATGTCAAGGAATGTTCAAACTACTGCACAATTGCACTCATTTCACACGCTAGCAAGGTCATGCTCAAGATCCTACAAGCAAGGCTCCAACAGTACGTGGATAGAGAACTGCCAGAAGTACAAGATGGGTTTCGAAGAGGTAGAGGAACTAGAGATCAAATTGCCAACATTTGCTAGATTATGGAGAAAGCAAGGGAGTACTAGAAAAACATCTACTTCTGCTTCATTGACTATACTAAAGCCTTTGATTGTGTGGATCACAACAAATTATGGCAAGTCCTTAAAGAGATGGGAGTACCAGACCACCTCACATGCCTCTTGAAAAACCTGTATAAGGGTCAGGAAGAGACAGTTAGAACCGGATATGGAACAACTGATTGGTTTAGCTTAGGAAAAGAAGTACGACAAGGATGTATATTGTCCCCTTGCTTATTTAATTTATATGCAGAGTACATCATGCGAAATGCCAGCCTGGATGAGTTACAAACCGGAATCAACAACCTCAGATATGTAGACGATACCTCTCTAATAGCAGAAAGTGGAGGACCTCAAGAGCCTCTTGCCAAGAGTAAAGGTTGGCTTGAAATTCAACATCAAAAAAACTAAGACCATGGCATCCAGCCCCATCAGTCCTTGGCAAATAGAAGGGGAAGTTGTGGAAATAGTGAGAGACTTCATGTTCCTGGGATGCAAGATCACTGCAGACAGTGACTGAAGCCATGAAATTAAAAGAACCTGCTCCTTGGGAGGAAAGCAATGGAAAACCTAAACAGCATGATGAAAAGACATCACCCTGCCAACAAAAGTTCGCATGGTCAAAGCAATGGTATTCCCAGTAGTAATGTATGGCTGCAAGATTTGGACTATAAGGAAGACCAAGCGCCGAAGAATAGATTCTTTTGAACTATGGTGCTGGAGAAGACTCTTGAGAGTCCTTTGGATTGCAAGGAGATCAAATCAGTCAATCCTAAAAGAAATTAACCCTGACTGTTCCCTTAGAAGGCCAGATACTAAACTTGAAGCTCAAATACTTTGGCCACCAAATGAGAAGGGAGCAATCACTGGCGAAAACCCTAATGCTGGGAAAGACTGAAGGTCAAAGAAGAAGGGGACGACAAAGGATGAAATGGTTAGACAGTGTCACCGATGCAACGAACATGAAATTGAGCAAATTTCAGAGGACAGCGGAAGACAGGAAGGCCTGGCGTGATCTGGTCCATGGGGTCGTGAAGAGTCGGACTCGACTGTGCGACTGAACAACAACAATCTAAAGCTTAGAACAGGGCTTGGCAAATTTTAGGAGCCGGGTAGCTATAGTGTCTAGCATTTTCAGCAATGATTTTACTGTAGCTGTATTCGAGTCCAGTAGCATCTTGCAGGCCAAAAAGATTTTCAGGGTATAAGCTTTTGAGAGTCAAAGCTCCTGTCACCATAAATCCTCAACAGAAGTACAAAGCTTGCTTATTATTTCACATCAGAATACACTGTTTGACATAAAAACTAATGTCCATGAAAATGTCTTTGAAATTATTGTCATTGCTTGCTTATGTTAACTTTAGATCATTCAGTGGTGATAGATGAATTCATTTCTTAACCAATTACCTCTTATATGCAATTGAATGGAGCTTTTTTGAAACAATCAAATTTTGAGAAATTATGGAGAAGTTAGCTTAGGGTTACAAAAGTTAGCTTCTTGTTGTGTTAATGCCAGATAGAGTTACCCCATATTTACTTACATACTACAACATTTTTGTTATACCTTTGTCAACCCCCTCCCCTTTCCTTCCTCCATCTTTCCCTGCTCCTTCTGCTTGCCGATCACATGCTGAAGATTTTGCACTGGAAATGTTATGGTTCATGATCCCCTTAAAATGGGGGCATATCCATCTCAAACTTTTTTTTTTAATTATTATTTTGGCAGCCGTCATGCGCATGAAACAAAATACCAATATTTCCTGGTCAATGTAGCTTCCTGCTGGTCAGAGAGACCTTCTGTACTTTTTGGACTATTGACATGAAAACGTTCAATGACTTGAAGAAACTGATTTTGTACAGGAGGTGCAGAGACTATAGAAGAATCAAAAAAATTTGATAACTCACCGATTCCAAAGTTATATCTTTATGACCCTGCCACATATTTTGTTAGTATTTAAGGTGCTACTGGACTCTTGCTCTTTTCTACTGCTACAGACAGACTAACATGACTACCCGTCTTGATCTATCTTCATTCAATGAGATTGTCTAAAATTATATCAAGTCCATGTTTCCACCTTGTGCAAGGGAATGCCTAAATCAATTGGCTATATTTTTAAAGGGCTTTTCTGCTTCACTCAGCCAAGATTCAGAAGTTGTTCAGTGCCTAGCACAGGATTACAAGCCTAAGTCCCAGTGGTCCTGTTTTAAGATGGTAGATCCACAGAGACTTCCCCTTGTTATAACTAAAGAGATAGCAATTGTCAAGATAAATCTCATTTTTATCCCCTTCCTCAAATAAAATTTGCTTAAGACAGGTCAATAACAGAAAACACAGTAATAAAATACCAACTGCAATAAAACAAATCATTGAACTAATTAGCAACAAACTAAGACAAATCCAAAATAAAAACCAAACAACACAAATCAAAGTAAAACTATATACCTGACAATGAAAAGGCCTTTGTTTGGCAATCTACCCTGGAACCAAGAGAGCTGAGCAACTATCAACCAGTCTGAAATACTTATTTATTTATTTATTTATTTTTAGATTTATAACCTGCCCTCCCTAAGCAGGCTCAGGGCGGCTAACAGATGAGGCATGTATGCCAAGGTTAATATAGCTAAAAACAAGATAAAACAATCATTTAAACAATACAATAAAATGCAGGTGCTCTAGTTGTCACTAGAGTTCTTAATAGCAAGATGGGGTTCTGATAAAGATGGTCTCAGAACAACAAAGTAAGTTCCAGACAGCACTGCCATCCATTCTTCATCCCAGGGCCATCTTGCTCCCCGATGGTACCCACTCCATTTGGTGGTGGGGGTGTGGTGATGGTACAGTGGTGGTACAGTGGTGGTGGCGGCTCCTACTCAAAAGCCTGGCAGAAGAGCTCCGTCTTACAGGCCCTGTGGATCCTTGAGGTTGCAGGTCTATAGCTTATGGGTGCTGCTGGATCCAGGCCTACTGCTGTATAAGCAGGAAATGATGATGTCCAGAAGTGCCAGAAGATCTGATCAATGTAGTGTGCTCTGATGATGTCTAGGTTAAATTACTGCAATGAATGCTATATGTGAAGCTGCCCTTGGAAAATGTTCAGAAAAATGTTTAGAAGTTTCAATGGTACAGAGTGCCACAACCAAGATGCTGACATTTCATAGGGACCGCATCCAGTCTTGGCCCGTCTACACTGGCTTCCAATTTGTTTCTGAGCCTAATTAAAGGCACTGGCCTTTGAATCCCTATTTGGCTCGAGACCAGTATACTGTAAGGACTGCCTACTGTCATACAAACCTACATGACTAAATATGTTCATCCTCTGAGGCCCTGCTTCTGGCGCTCCCACTTTCTGAGGCTAGATGGGTGGCAACTTCAGAGAAGGCCTTCTGGATCACGGTGCCAAAATGACAGAATGCCCTCCCCAGGACAAGACTTCATGGCTGAAGAAATCGTTCCATTCTCATTTAGTCAGTGAACCTTGCTTACTGCCTTTTTTTAAAAAAAATGCTGCATTCTGTTTTATATATGTGCAAGCAGGGGCATCTCATTCTATTATTGGAGGGTTAACCATCCCCCTTTAAGATTTCAGATGTTTCTGCAAATTATGGGTGTTTTTAAGATTTGTAGAAAGATGTGTTTTGTTTGTTCATGAATCCAGTCTCTGGATTTAAGTATCCAAAGGTCTGACCACATTGAGAATTAGAAATACTGATTCCCCAATATCTGACAGGAGGAATCCTAGAAACTCAGTCTTTGTTTAATTCATACATCAACTACCAGATCAGTCAAAAAGATTATAGCATACACATACACTGCCATGGTTATCCAAGTGGCTCCCAAAGGTCATGGAAGAAGCACTTAGAATGTAGCTGGGGGACTTATGCCACAGTACATGATCTTGCATCTGAAATGTCAACAGTGGGGGGGAGGCCTGCTTTATCACCATTCTCGATCTGGACCAACTAGTAGGCCCCACAAAGATCAAGCCTGATAAATACATTAGCAGTAGGTATCCAGACTAGAAACTTCAGAATCAAAGGCAAAAAAGGTAACCATTTCAGTTGGCAATATGTTTAAGTGTGCATCGGTCATAACAGACAAATAATACAGCCTCTTTTCTACAAATGTGGTGATGTCAAGTGCGGCTGAATCCCCTGTCCAGATTTCCTTGACGGAACAGTAAGGGCTGAAAATTCTAGCTCTGACAGAATATATATAGCTGAACTGCCTTGCCCCATGCTATAGGCTCATGGGGCAATGTACCTCACATTCCCTCTCACAAAGAAGCCTTGGAATTCCCAATAATTTGCTAGGAAAATGAGGGGAACATAGCAATAGAAGTAGCTCCAATGGGATAAATGTCCTGCACTCTTTATTGGAAGTCTCCATGGAAACCTACAACAGTTGGAGGGAAATTACACCAGGCTCTAGGACCACATATTTTGTGGCCATTATATACAGTATATTCGGCATGCCCAGTACCAATGAAATGTGGGGACAGCAGATGAGACTGAGCTTTCTTCCCAGTGCAGACTTCCAGTGGTAGTTCCGTTTTGTTGCCATGAGGACTTCAAGATCCAGGCTACTACATAGTACTACATAAACTTATCCTGAGCTTCCAAGTAAGCAGGCCTCACTGAGGAGACATAATTGATACAGGTAGTAAGCTGAGACAACACTACTGGGACTCTTCAGGAAACAGAAGGCTTGGGTCACCTCTGGTAGCTCAACTAGACAGGCTATTCAAGGCTGATTGAGTCATTTGTCCCTTTTTAGCAAGAACTAAAGGATCCAGAGGGAGGGAAAGCAGACCACCATGGAAGACTCTACAGAGGAAGGCAATGGCAAAGATGCAGGAAGGTTATGTTTATCAACTTAGGTTTGCAAAGGATTGAGAGATGGAGCAGTTTCAGACTCCGCTGGGCTTAAGTTCCCCAGACTCAGTCCAGCATCGTTCCATAGACTCAAGAGTTAATGCAGAGTCTAAGATACATGATCTCTGAAGTCATCAGGCAAATAATCTTCAGCTGCCTTGAACCATGAAGAAAGGTGAAGTATAAATGTTTTAATACATATATTAATTAATAATATAACTAATGTTATTAATTATAATAGTAATAAATAATAAAATAAGATTCTACAAGACTGGAGGGCAGATGTTATCCCAATTTTCAAAAAAGGGAGGAGGGATGACCCAGGAAACTACAGGCCAGTCAGTCTGACCTCTGTCCCAGGGAAGATACTATAGTAGATTTTAAAGGGATTCAACCTAAAGGACAACTTGGTGATCTGGGGAAATCAGTACAGATTTGTCCCCAACAGGTCCTGCCAGACCAACCTTATTTCCTTCTTTGATTGAGTGACAAGCTTACTGGATCAAGGGAATTCTGTTGATGTTGTTCACTTAGATTTCAGTAAAGCTTTTAACAGGGTTCCCCATGATGTTCTGATGGATAAACTAAAGGACTGTGGACTGGACTGCAGGATAGTTAGGTGGATAGGGAACCGGCTGGAGAACCTCAATGAGAGAGTAGTTGTCAATGGCATTTCATCTGAATGGAGCAAGGTGTCCAGTGGAGTGCCACAGGTCTCGGTTCTGGGCTGAGTACTTTTCAATATTTTTATAAATGAACTGGATGAGGGTGTGGAGGGGCTACTCATTAAATTCGCAGATGACACTAAATTGGGAGGAGCAGCGAATACACGAGAAGGTAGAGATAGAATTCAACAAGATCTGAACATGCTGGAAAAGTGGACGGAGGTGAACAAGATACAATTTAACAAGGATAAGTGCTGAGTTCCACATCTGGGTAACAAAAATGAGGAACACGCATACCGGATGTGGGATACACGTCTGAGTATAAGTGTGTGTGAACAAGATCCTGGGTAAAGGTGGACTGAAAGTTAAATATGAGCAGCCAGTGTGATGCAGCGGCAAAAAGGCTAAAGCAATCTTGGGGTGTATCAACAGAGGCATAACATCCAAATTATAGTCCCACTATATACTGCATTGGTCAGGCTGCACCTGGAGTGTTGTGTGCAGTTCTGCAGGCCTTACTTCAAAAAAGATGTGGACAGAATGGAGCACATGCAGAGAAGAGTGATGAGGATGATTGGGGTCTGAAGACCAAGCCCTATGAGGAAAGGCTGAGGGACCTGGGAATGTTCAGTCTGGAGAAGAGGAGGTTGAGGGGGGACATGATTGTTCTCTTTAAAGTATTTGAAGGGCTGTCACTTAGGGGAGGGCAGGGATCTATTCCTGTTAGCAGCAGAGGATAGGATTTACAATAATGGGTTTAAATTAAGGGCAGGAAGGTACCGGCTGGATATTAGGGAAAACTTTTTTACAGTAAGAGTTGTGCAACAGTGGAATCAGCTGCCTAGGGAGGTGGTGAACTCCCCCTCACTGGAAGTCTTTAAGCAGTGTCTGGACAAACATCTGTCAGGGATACCGTAGGCTGATCCTGCATTGAGAGGGAGTTGAACTAGATGGCCTGTATGGACCCTTCCAACTCTGTGATTCTATGCCCTACTGAAATTGAAATAGCAGGGCACTGTTCCAGTAAATGTCCTTGTTGAACCAGTCAAACTGGGTTATGGGATTAATGCTGACCCTAGGATGTGGCAGTATCAGCATAGCAATACTTGTAAGAATCACTGAATATCCTGGCAAATGTGGTCTGGAATGCATCCCAGCGGATGAAGAGGGAACTCTTCTTCGTTTACCAAGATCAGGACAATAACTATCTTGTGCATCAATAGCATAGTGCCAAGTCTGCATGCCCAGGAAAAGCAGCTTACATGTGACGGAAGCCATGAAAATAGCTATGGATGACAAGGAACCATTATGGCAGTAGAACCCCACAGTGAAGCAGTACTGTGTGTGTCCTGGATGCAGAAAGCTGATTGCTCTGTTAATGGTCCTATATCTGAAGTTGTTGGTTTTTGAGAGCAGCAATCTGCTTCAGCAGCTTCTAGAGTCCCACAGCTGAGGCATTTTCAGTCATTCCTCAGTTAGAAGCCAGATGGGATCAAAGGGATATCAATTCACCAGCCCTCAGCAAGTGTCAGACTCCGGGCAAGAGCCGGTTTATAATCCATAGCCCAGAAGCAAATGGATAGTCAAAAGCAGGTCACAGTCAAGTCCAGGCAGCAATCCAGGTCAAATGAGGACAGAGGCAGGTACAATCAGAATCAGTGAAACAGTAAATTCCAGGCAGAAATGAAGGGAAAACTATCCAAGCAATATCTTCTATCAAGAAGTCAACTGTCCAATCTAAGGAGTGAGCTCTAAGGCTTGAGCCTGGTGAGCAGAGACTGGCCCCTGGAACCATCCGGCTGTGTGCTTGAGTAGGTACAGGCTAAATGGCATCTGCCTGGTTTGTAATGAAAGGTCCCATGTCCCCAACATTTGCTTAAGTCATAAGAGCCCAGATGCTGAAAACACTGGTTTGAGTCCACCTTTCAGTGTCTTACACCATGGGCTTTCCCAGCATTTTTGTTAGCATAATAAATGCACACAATTATTATTTAGGTACTGCACAGGGCCCAAGACATATTTCTTGAGACAGTTCTCTTATTCCTGAGAAATGACCCATTTCCCAACATTCCAGGAGCAGTATTTTGACTACAGAAAAATGCTACAAGTGTACCAGTTTGGCTATATATACAATGATGACTCAGCATATGTTTTCTCATGCAGGATAGTCCTTTGTTGAATTCCTGCCATCTCCATTTAAAGGCTCTATAGTAGAAGGCATTAGAAAACCTTTCTCCAGAGAGCTACTGAGTTAAACATTAATGAACTAGATTCAGGTGGATAGCCATATAGGTCTCAAGCAACAGAACAAAGTGTGAGTCCAGTGGCACCTTTAAGACCAAAACAATTTAATTTGGGGTATAAGCTTTTGTATGCATGCACACTTCTTCAGATACTAGATGGAACAACAGATGGCTCTGTATGAAGCAACTACATACAAGCATAGAGACACGGTCTAGAAAACTTTCCGGTGCTTCATGTTTCCATAGCAGATTTTCCATTTTTAATTATTCATGGTTGAACATAATTAACAACAATGAATGGATGCAACTGCCAATAGAATATTAGGCGAGCTTCACAGTTTCACTGTTGTAAATAAAGCTTTTTGGTGGGCTATTCCTAGAAACTTACTTGCAGGAGGAGCACACCACTCATATAATAATCCAGTGTTTTAAAAATCAAATTATGGATTCTCCTGATTTGTTGTACAGATCAAATCAAAACCACAGCTAAAATAATATCTAATTCTAAACATGGCTGTAGATAAAAATAATTAAATTCACAGATTAGTGACATGTGAGAGAAGAATTCAAAAATTTCAAAATACTAAGATCTCAGCACCTATTTCAGATTGCCTTGGCAACTCGGCTAATCCAAATATCCACTGCCGCTTCTGTCATAAAAGTGATTCCCAGTGTATGTAAGTGTTTGGATTTATTTTGGAATTGTCATCCTGTAAAAGGTAAAACCTCGTGTATAAGTGATTTCAGGATTCTTATCCAAGTCATTGAAGAGCTTTACCTATCAAGCATCTGTATGTAGTTGCCTTGGATCCAATGTGATAGCTGGCAGCTGGAAACTGTCAAGGTAATTGGTTGACAGTTGGTCATCTACAGCTCAAATGTCAGTTTGACAGCTAGTGATCTAGGTCTCATCTCAGATCAGCTAGGGTTAAGTAACTGATCATCCTCATTGGTTACTCAATAGCAAGAGACAGCTGGGTTAGCATATAAGGCAAAAGAGAACAAGCCAGAACACACACACGAAGATATCATCACAAGAGAATATCATTATTGTGCTGGTGGATGCAGACTGGTGAAGAGCATGTGAAGCTGAAAGAAGGACCTTCACACTCTTCAGAACTTCCACTTTTGCATCAATGCTGTGGGGAGGACTGCTACTTAAGACATCTGCCTTGGAGCTGTAAGCTGCTTAGGGTTAGTGTCTAGAGACTAGTTAGATAGGTTTATAATGCTGGAGAAGACTCTTGAGAGTCCCTTGGACTGCAAGGAGATCAAATCAGTCAATCCTAAAAGCAATCAACCCTGACTGTTCCCTGGAAGGCCAGATGCTGAATCTGAAGTACTTTGGCCACTAAACGAGAAGGGAGCACTCACTGGAGAAAAACCTGATGCTGGGAAAGATTGAAGGTAAAAGAAGAAGGGGATGGCAAAGGATGAGATGGTTAGACGGTATTACTGAGGCAATGGATGTGAAATTAAGCAAACTCCAGAGCACGACAGAAGACAGGAGGGCCTGGCATGATCTGGTCCATGGGGCTGCAAAGAGTCAGACTGTGTGACTGAACAACATTTTTTGTAAATAAATTTCTAAATTCTGTTTTTAAACATTAGAGTGAGTTACTAGTCCAGAACCCAAATTCATTTTATTCCAGCACTAAATTTATGCTACCAAAAAGAATATTTTTTCCATTGGGTATAATTAATTTTTAAAAATTAATTAGACCTCAGCCTGTTGACATTGTTGGGGCACCCCAATGTTGTGACAGCTTCATCAACATGGGAAGTGAATTGGGAAAGGGGGAGTGGAAAGGCACGCAAGACAAAGGAAAAAGAGAGAGGGATGAGTAGGAAGAAGCAAAGAGCAACTGGGAAAGGGGGAGGGATAGGGACTGCAAGGAGTTACGAGCAGAAAAACAGAAGAGCTGCAAGAGGAATGGAAGAACAAATGATAAGAAAAGTGGCAGATGGGGTGACCCAGCTAGGTGGGACAAATGGGTGGACAAATGGGTGGAAGAAGGAGAAGGAACAAAACTGTGTGGGCTGTGATGGGCAAGGAAGAAGTCCTTGCACATCCCTCACTCTATTTTAATAATCTCTCTTGCATGGAATAAAGAGATTTTGTCATAACCAATCAGCTATAGAATAATGCAAGTGATGAGGTGCCCAGTGACTTCTGTGGACAAGAGTTAGATTCTGTTGAAACAGATGCATGGGCAACCATGTCCAAACCACATCATCTACAGTTCTTTGGGCATGCTGAATTTAGCATGTCAGTTTTCAGAGCCTTCTATCCCATCCCGTCCTCCACAACAATGTAAAGGAAGTACTTATGCCCTTAAGACTTTACAAGTATTATCCCAATCAAATAATTTCCAAGCAAAGTTTTGAACTTGTCAGATTATTTAAACACCACACGATGTATTTTCCCCAGATCAAATACTTCAGTTACTCTGGGAACAAAATTAAAAATTGGTACTTTCAAATTTGTGTACTAAACGTAAGTTAAAATAAACATGCTAAATCAGATCACACTCTATTTAGAGTACTGGAAAGTTTTCCAAATCTAATTTTTCCAGACAGACCACATCACTGTACTCAACTGGGGAGAAAGCCAACCTATGAGAGTAAGATCATGCATGCCTTCTTCCCTATGCACAGAACAAAAACCATTACTAATTTATATTTTTTCTAACATATTCCTATGACTTGAATATGTATATGCATGGCTAAACCTGTCCATGACCTAAACAATACTCCCTAGACCAGTTGCAACAAAATAGCCAGTGTATTGCCAGACTGCAATCCTCATATTAGCTGTCTCACTTGAATAAAAACAGGTTGCTTACCTGTAACTGATTATCTTCGAGTGGTCATCTGTGCAGTACCACACATGGGTTGGGCGCCCGTGCACGACCTCGACCAGAGAAACTTCTAGAGCTTTGCCTCAGAAAGTTTTTGGTGGGCTCTCTTCCTGCGCTGGGGAGCAGGCATGCACTGTGCGTGCCTGGAGCAGGGGAAAGAGCTGCCTCCCACTCAGTTCCTTTGACCGCTACAGGTAAGTCCCATCAAACCAAAGAATGGAGATCAGGAGATGCCAGCAGCAGTGGGGATGGCCACGTAGGATTGTGGTACTGCACAGATGACCAGTCAAAGATCATTATTTACAGGTAAGCAACCTGTTTATCTTCGTCGTGTCTCTGTGCAGTCGCACACATGGGTGATTACAAGAGCTGAACCAGTTGGAGGAGGGAGCTGGCAGCTGAAAAAAACACAAAAATACTGGTTAAGACACAGCATCATTAGCAAAAAATCACCCAATGGTCCTACTTGAGAAAACAGCAGGGTCAAGCGAAGAGAGATCCTGCGCAGCACTGACTGACTGAAGGCAGATCCCATCGAGCTCGAATGTTGAGTGCGTAGTGGGGTCACGAAAGTCGATGCCGAGGATCACGTAGCAGTCGGACGTCTTCCAACGGGACACCAGCCAGGAAAGCGGTGGATGTTGATACCGCCATGTGGAATGGGCAGTGACACAGATAGGGACAGGTTGATGTGCAAGCTCATAGCAAAGGGCTATGGTGGAAGTTACCCATTTAGACAAGCGTTGAGAGGAAATTGGCTCCCCCGCATAAGGGGGAGCCATAAGCTAGGAACAGCCGAAGAGACTTACAGATAGGCTGAGTCCTATGTAAATAGAAAGAGAGCGCTCCGTGCACATCGAGGCGGTGCAAGGCTCTCTGAGGTGCATCAGCCAAGTCCGGAAAGAAAGTAGGTAAGACAGACTACTCAAGACAGGTGAAGGGCAGAAACGACTTTAGGCAGGAAAGAAAGATCTGGTCTAAGGACAACCTTCTCCCTATGAAAAATTGTATAGGGGGGGGATCAGCCCGAAAGGCAGCTAGTTCCACTACCCTGCGAGCAGTAGTAATTGCTATAAGGATGGCCATCTTCCAGGAGATTAATCAGAGATCGGCGGTAGCCAAGGGCTCAAAGGGCTTGGACATAAATTGAGCGAGAACAAGGGACAAACTCCACGAAGGCACCAGAGGCTTCCTAGGGGGACAGAGTCGGAGGAGACCCTTGAGGAACAACTTTGTGAAACGGTGGGAAAAAACTGTGGATCCCTGGATCAAGGGATGGTAAATGGAGATGGCCACTAAATGGACCTTTAAAGACGAGTATGCTAGGCCATTGTTCTTTAAAGAGACGACGTAGGAAAAAATCTCACGGAGAGATGACTGGACTGGATCGAAGGAGTGATCAGAGGCATAGGACTGTAACCTCCTCCACTTCAAACAATAAGTGACATGAGTAGAGGGCTTCCTGGCATTCAGGAGGACTTCAGACACCTTAGGCGGGAAGTCTAGTGCAGGATCTTCCAGGCTGTCAACTGGAAGAAGCCCGGATCGGGGTGCAGGATCCTCCCTTGGGCCCCGAGAGAGGAGATCAGGGACAACAGGCAGCGGCCGGAACGTAAAATTGGAAAGGCGGAGGAGATGCGGAAACCAGACTTGGCATGGCCACCAGGGAGTGACAAGGATGCGTCACGACGTGGCATCGGCCACAATCTTCTGAACAACCCGGAAGATGAGAGGGAATGGAGAGAAGAAGTAGAATAGGGTCCCCTTCCAGGTGTGGAGAAAGGCATCTCCCAGCGACCGAGCAGACGGTGGACCCCTGCTGAAAAAGAGGTGACAGCAGGCATTGTCCGCAGTTGCAAAGCCATCGACAACAGGGCGACCAGATTCGACAAAGACAGGTCTCATACATCAAAGGGGGATGGACCATTTGTTGTCTGATGACTGGGAACGGCTCAATTGATAAGCACTGATGTTTTGAACATCCGGAATGTGTATTGCGGAGAGCGTGATGGCATGGCAGAGGCACCAAGTCCAGAGATCAATGGCCAACTTGCAGAGATGAAGGGAGGCAGTCCTGCCCTGCTTGTTTATGTAGTAAACGGTGGTGGTATTGTCGGAAGGAACCTGAATGACCCTGCCTCAAAGCACAGGGAGGAAAGAGTGGAGAGCGAGATGAACAGCATGCAGCTCCAGGACATTGATATGAAGGGTGGCCTCTCAACGAGACCAGATCCCCTGTGCTGAAAGCATCCTGCACTGGGCTCCCCAACCCCAGAGAGATGCATCAGCGGACAGCGATACCTGCGGAGGAGGATGCCAAAAGGGCATGCCAGAGAGGAGGTGATGAGGATGAGACCACCACATGAGTGGTCAGATTGACAGGGTCGGATCGACAGGATTTTGTGCCACGGACTGTGGAGAGGGTCGAAGGCATGAAGAAGCCACAGTTGAAGGGGACGCATCCTCAACCTGGCATGAGGGATGACAAAGACATTAGATGCAAAGTGCCCTAAGAGGCTCATGACGGACCAGGAGGACTGCCAGCGAGACATCTGGAACTGTGACACCAACGAGAGTATGTCGAAAGCCCTTGAGTTCGGGAGAAACACGTTATCGAGGATGGTATCGAGCTGGGCACCCAGAAACTGAAGGACCTGGACAGGCCGAAGAGACGACTTGGGTAGGTTGACACAAAGCCCGAGGGCATGAAGGAGAGAGAGGGTCATGTGGATGTCTCGGAAGAGCTGGTCTTGCATAGGAGCCACAAGAAGCCAGTCGTCAATATAGGGATACAGAGCAATCCCACAGCCACCACAGCCATCAGCTTGGTAAAAACCCTCGGGGCAGTGCAGAGTCTGAACGGGAGGACTCAGTATTGGTAGTGTGCATTTCCCACAGCGAAACGAAGGAAGTTTCGATGTTGGGGACGGATGGTGACGTTAAAATACGCATCTTGGAGATCGACTGACACTAGCCATGCAGCCTTGGGAATCAGTGGAAGAATGGACTGTAAGGTGACCATTCGGAACTTGTGGCATCGGATGTATCGATTCAGATCCTGAAGATCCATAATCGCTGTGAAGCCATTGTCCCTCTTCGGTACGAGAAAATACTTGGAGTAGAAGCCCAGGATTCATTGCGCCTCTGGGACGACCTCGATGGCGCCCTTGGTGAGAAGCGTGGAAATCTCAAGATCGAGGCGAGGATCCAGGGGCGTGATAACAAAGTGAGGTGGGTTGGAAGGCGAAACAAACTCTATGGTGTACCCGACCCGTAGGATGGTAAGGACCCAGGAATCGGTGGAAATGTCTTCCCACGTTGGAAGAAAGGGGAAGAGTCAGGGTGTACGATGGAGGAGGGGTGTACGATGGAGGAGATGGCAAGCGATGGAAGCGGTCAAACAGACTGCTTGGGCTTTTTAGGAGCCAGTTGGCGCGGCCTATACAAGTGACGGGAGTCATATTTCTCCCCTGGGAAGTGGATGCCAGAGAAGGCTGGCGCTTTGAATAGTACGGGTTCCAAAGGCAGTACTGAGATCGAGGTGTCGAGGTCGAGACACCCAGGTTTCAAGCTTGCTTCCGGCTATCATCAACGGCCTTCAAGGCCTCGTCAGTGGTGGAGTGGAAGAGACCTTTGCCATCGAACGGGAGGTCCTCAATACGAAACTTCACATCAGGCTGTAGAGAGGTGCTTCTTAGCCAAGTGTGACGACGGAGGGCAACAGAGGAGACAAGGACCTTTGAGGAGCAGGTGACAGCATGACGGACTGAGTTGATCTGCTGTTTCGAGATTGTACAAATTTCCGACAAAGCCCCTGACAACGTGGGATGGTGTTCCTCCGGAACAAACGCCAACACAGGATGCACGGCATTAGCCACATTGAAAGCATAAGCCCACAGGTATGACAGGTAGGTCTCAATACAGAGACTCATGGAGGTGAAAGAATACATCTTCCTTGCAATAGCATCGACTTTACTACCCTCGTGATCGGGCAGCGCCAAGTGCCTGACAGGCTGCTTCGATTTCGACGAAGAGTGTACCACCATTCAATTCGGCGGAGGGTGACAGAAATTTCCCCGAGTTCTCTTGGACTTTGTAGAGACCATCGTACCATCTGGAGACCATGGGAATTGAAGCCCAGTGGTTCCACGACTCTTTGAGGGCAGATAGGTGGACCGGTAGCAGAGGCAGGACCGTAGAAGCTGGGAAGTCGGTCTGAACCAGCTTGTGAATGACAGCCACAGCAGGGGACTCAGTTGAACCCTGGACCTGAAGCACAGAGGCCATCCCGGTCACAAGGTCCAAATAAACTTTCGGGTCCTCAGTGGGGGAAATAAAACCTGAGCGCCGAGGCTCAGCATCGATGTGCGAAACATTGGGATCGAGGTCTCCCAACTCCAAGTGGTCGGAAATCGACATGGGAGAGGACGATCTCAGTGGCTGAGTGAAATCAGCTGGTGTCTGGTCATCAGCAGGGGGATGATACCGAGATTCTAAGGGAGAACTCTTTGGGGCTTCCCTAGGTCTCGAGAGCTCAGGAGGCTGGTCAGGAGCCACAGAGCGAGCCGAAGCCACGGATCGAGAACGTCTGGAGTAATCTGACATGCGCCGTTGGTCAGTACATTCAAAGTGATGGAGCCTAGCATAGTGGTGCCGCTGAGGGGTAGGAGACCTTGAATAGTAGTAGGAACAATATGCAGGTTGACGGTGTTCATTGGGGGACCAGTATCGGTTGTCAGAAGGCGATCCCGAAGGGGAGGGCAACAGGCGATGAATGAGACGCTTCTGATCATATCAAGAATGCTGGTCCACAGAATGCTCCCTGCTGTCCAAAGCGTGGATTGGGGTATGGGGAGTGTCAAGATGGAGATCGAGAGTCCTGATAAGAGGACAATTAGGGAGGTGATCTCATAGGCTGACCCAGTGGAATAAGGCCAGATGCCAAAGACAGTGTAGGTGGTGGCGTCGGAGGCTGCAAGCTGGACTTCTGGGAAACAACTGCTGGAGTCGAAGTCGTTAAATCAATAATGACAACTGGATCGACAACAAAAGTCAAAGCCGATGTCGAGGGCTTGACTTTTGATTTCGAAGCAGCCTTATCCTCGGGTCTTTTAGGTTTAAGCTTCTGTGCCTTCGAAGGCCCATCTGATCTTTGAGGCAGGGAAGAATGAGGTGGCCGAAGACATGATAGGGCATAATGCTGCCTCTAAAAGTACAGCCCTAAGCCTAGCCTCCCTATTACGTCTAGTTTGCTTAGTAAAACTAGAACAATCGGTGCAGCTATCGACCCGATGGGATTCACCCAGACAGAGGCAGCAAAAATCGTGACCGTCGTTCGACGACACACCTTAAAAAAACTTTGTTTTGCCCATACAATTGCCACCCCACCCACCAAATGGGGGGCCCCCCCAAAGAAAGAAAACTAAAGCAAAGAAAAAAGTTTTGGGGGGTTTTTTTTGTAGAAGAAATAGAGAAGAAAGAAAAACGAAGTAAGGAAAGAAGGACTAAAACAGACAGACGAACAAATATACTCAGCTGAGGCAAATACAGAGCAACAGGAATGAGGTGTGAACACGGAGGCAGTCGAAGAAGAACTGAGTGGGAGGCGGCTCTCTCCCCCGCTCCAGGCATGCGCACTGCGTGCCTGCTCCTCAGGGTGGGAACAGAGCCTGCCAAAAGCTTTTTGAGGCAAAGCTCTAGAAGTTTCTCTGGTCGAAGTCGTGTGCAGGTGCCCAACCCATGTGTGGGACTGCACAGAGACCACAACAAAGATCTTTCAGCTTCAGTAACACCTTCATACAGAATGGTTACAAAAAAAATCAAAAGAGATAGCTCTAAAGCACTGTTGCTTGGCTGAAATGTTTGCTACCTCATGAAGTCTTCCTCTAGTGCTGTGTATATTCAAACTGTGTTTTTGGAGAATACCTTATGATCCACTGTTAAGCTGTGAAAAACTGAAGCTAGAAGAGTTACAGAATAAGTGGGAAAGAGAAAGATTTAGAGAACGTGTTCCTATTAGGTTTCACTTTTTCAGAAAAACTGCTGTTCCCACATGTCCCAAGAAAGCCAGTAAAGGACTCTCCTTGTACCTTGCTGTGTTGCAGGAATAAGAACTTGCTGTGTCTGGGACTGCTGTTGTACTGTCTGTTGTGGCTGGGGTTGCGGGTGATGGTGATGATGGTGGTGCTGTTGTTGTTGCTGCTGCTGCTGCTGCTGCTGCTGCACTTGCAACAAAAGCTGTTGTTCCTCTGAATGAAATCCATCTACAGCCTTGGACTGCAGCAGTTTGTTCTCCCACAGCTGTGATTAAAAAGAAAAAAATGCTTCTAACAAATGATCAAGTGAAGCAGATTACACTACACCATTTTTGATCTACGAGACTATTCAGCATCTATTCAATTTCCAGGAAAGGGGACCAGAGATCCTACATTCTATTCACTATTTCACTTAACACACTTCTATTCAACTGTTTCATCAACCAGGTACAATATTTCTAAAGCAGATGGGTAGGGGTTTAGGGCAGTTTCCAAAGGACGCTGAAAGCAGCTGAGAAACAAAGCTCTCTTCATTCTAACTTCAGAAACTGCTTTTACTTAAAAGTACACTGCACTGGAGCAAATAAAGAAAAATTGCAATGCTCATCATTTTCTCAGAAGACATTTACAGCTTTGTTTTTCAAAATAGGAAATGTTAGCACTATTTGAGATATTTTAAAAATCTAATAATTTTGTTTACCTTGTTGTAAATATTACTTAACTAAAATTTCATTTGTAAGACATCAGTAATTTTTCAATGTAATCTCAATGTTAATAGAGAAGAAAATGTTGACAAAGTTCAGGAACACAAGCTTTGTTTTATTTAAGAACCAAACAATAGCTCATTTTTCATCTTTACTAAACCATTATGTGGTTATATTATGGCAACTGTATTTCATTTTCAATACCAGATGCATCATTTTGGAGAAGGATAATATGAAAAATCTTAAACAGAAGCAAGAAAGAAACTATACAATTAAAGACCTTTACAAAACAAACTAAAATAACTACACATAGTACATATATATAATTTTCATGTGATAAATGCAGAAATCTGAAGTAACAATACCATAAATATTATGTGACAATATCCAAAAACTCCACTTAAATACATATTTGAAGATTACATAGATATGATGGTTACGTAAGTTGCATAGATGAGCTCACAGGTACTACTTGTTTCAAAAAGTAATCTTTAGTTTGTTTTAAACTTTCCCATTAATTGGAGATCAAATAAGTGGCTCATGTTTTGCAACATGACTAAGAATTAATCAAAAGTATTTGCCGTTGTAACAATGAAAAGAGAGATAATGATGACCAATTTAAGCAGATGATCTTTCCTCAAACCAGTTGCCTTCCATGCATAAGATGGTCAGAGTAGTTTCTTTTTTGCTTTTGTACTGGGACCTCTATCCCCTTTTCTGTTTTTTGAACCTTAAACAGATACATATCTTCTTAAGAGACAGCTGTACTGGAGTGCTGGAGTAGCACCATGAACATAGCTATGGAGGAACCCTCAGGACCATCCCTCCCAACTTCCTTGCCAGGGCCCCTTCAGCTTACTGCCAGGAGGCCGCACGGTCTTCCCTCCTCTGTACACCTTCCCTCCACCGAGGTGCTTGGCAGGCGGGCAGGAGCCCAGAAAGCCAAAGCAAGCACATCTCCCCTGGGACATTCAGCCACAGCTAGAACTCCAGCCCATACCGACTGTCATTCCCCATGGATAGCCCTGAGCACTCCTGCTGCTGAGGGCCCTTGCAGAGTGGTGTGGGGAGTGAGCGTCAAGCCAGGCTCCTCCCCTCCTCTCTCCCTTCCCCACCAACACTGGGAGGTAAGGAGGCTGCACACTCTCCCCTCCTCTGCATGCCTTTCCTCCCCTGAGGCACTCAATTATCCAGCCAACAAGCCTTGTGGGGGGAGTGGACTCCAGAATCAGAACACGCAGCAAGGGACCTCCAAGCGGAGGCAGGCACCTGGCTTAGAGAGGTGCTCCAGAGGAGCCCATCAAACTCCTCCAGGAAGCATCGTCCTCCCAAACTCCAGGTAGTCTGCTCCCCAGAGGCCCTGGCCCCGGATCTCCCTCCCCCATGCCAGGAGCAGAAGCACCCAGTTAGCCAGTGCCTTGTGAGGAATTTAAATGCCTCCCAACTCAAATATTCCTGGTTGTGGGCCTGAGTAACACATTTGCTATCTCCCTGGTTCAAATTTCATTTAAGCCTTGAATTCACTAGACAGCCATAGGCAACTAATGCAGCAATTTCCCTTGCATGAACTTGTAAGAATTCCAGGAGATGTAAATGAAGCACTTTGTATACTTGATAAAGAAGTATTAAACAGAAAAAATAAAGCCCTTTCCCAAGCTGGATTAAGGCCAACTGGTGCCCTAATGTTGGGGAAACTAGAAATGCGGGAACCTTTTCACGGATTCCCATCCCCACTGTGATCACTGGGGAGGGAGAAACTGGCAGGGATCCCAAATGCATAAAGGAAGTGAGTTATTTTTAAAAATCCTCTTATTTATTGAACTTCAAACCTTCCAAACATATAAGAATCTGGTATGCAGCATACAAAATTGAATTCTTAATTCAATACTCATAACTCTGTGTACAATGTACACCCAGAGAAATAAGGAATATATTCTGGCTACTGACAATGCCCCTGGGCATTGATGAGCAGCCCCAACTATTAGTAAACCAGAGGCATACATCTTTCTTGGACCTATAGCTGCTAACATACCTACTGATGTACCTATCATATAGGACTACCATACAAGCCAAACTAGAACTGACTAGAACTGGCCCAATGTACCAACCCAAATCCCTCCCCTTCTTCCTATCTCTGGGGTCAGGAAGCTCACAGAAAATCAAGGAGTCAAGGAAGATAGATACCCTTTGTATTGTGATTCTGATAGTGGCACCACTCACTCCTGGAATGTATAAATACCCTCTAAGGCGATTTTTTTTTCATGTACAGGGTTATTGGTACCAGAAGGCCACAGCATCAGTGGAGTCCTGAAGCCTCCTGGGAAACAGAATCAACTACAGAGGCTATTTACTATAGAAACAGGTTTAGCAGGGGATTGAAGCTCAATCCAGGCCCTAATTCTGCGACACCTAAGCACAACCCAACAATGGAGTCCCTTGGCCCCTCCATTGCTTAACTGACAAGACACTAAAACTCAATATGTGCTGAAGGTGAAATAAGAGATCAAAAACTCAGTTTTCTTCCAGGCCATCCCCCAAGCCAGACCCCACAACTATATTAAATATGAACTTTTAAATACATTTTATTTATTTAACACTAAATAGCAGTAAGCACCTCTGTGGTGCCGCCCTTCCCTTGGTGCCCTAAGCACGTGCTTATTTTGCCATAATGGTTAATCCAGGACTGCCCTTTCCCTATATCAAGCTCTCAGTTTAAGGGAAACAATGTTTTAAGTAACCTGCAGTAAACATAACTTACCGTTTTCAATTCCACAAGGACTTGCTCATCAACACCCTCATCCAGAAAGACTTCTCGGACATCATTGATAACATCTTCAATCACAGACCTATACAGTTTAGGCTTTAAAAAGTCACAAAAACTGCTTGTTAAGCAAATATCAATGCTTGCAACATTTCAAACATTTTGAGAAAGTGTTTTGCATATTTGCATCATGATGAATTCGTGAACTAGCTCCAGAGATCATTGTTCATCTTTGCATGAACCCCGTATTTGTATTTTAAAGCTTTAATTCAAAACAGGTCTATCAAACAAGAGCTCAGTTGTACTGTCTCATTTGTCAATATTGAAATGGTATGATTTTACAGACACAGTGCTTCTATTGCAAAAAAATTCATGTATGTCAGAAACTACTCTACAACACTGCACTGAACTCTTTGGAAGGCTATCCATCTTATTTCTCACTCAAGTAACTTTGAACCACAATTTAACCAGCCAAAGTACTAATTAATCCATGCCAATTTCTGTCTGTTGGACTAAAACTCTAGTTCACAAACTCCTTGGAGATAAAAAAAAATAAGATTCAAGCTACAGTTCTACCCATACATACTTGACTGTAAATCCCACTTATGAGGATTTACTTCCAAGTAAATGCCCATAATGTCAAGCTGTCAGAATAATTTAGCACTGCCAAATTAGAGTAGGCCATAAAGCCAGCTACTTCAATTTGACTAAACTATGAATCAGAGAACTAAAGATGCTTAAAACCAAACATTTCAACATAAAGCTGCCAATGAGGTTAAAACAAAATCAACAGGCCTATTTCCCTACATCATCATTCAGCACAAAAGACATTTAAGATAATGTGGACCATAATCAAATTTATCACACAGTATGCATGGGCACACACATAATAGCGCTAATCTTGATTTTGTATGCAAAACTACAATTCTATGGATGTTTACATAAAATAAAGCCCCATCAACTTTAGTGGGCCTTACTTCCAAGGAAACTTGCACAGGTAATAACTAGAAAACAAGGGGCACACATTTTTTGTTAAAGAGAAAGGAAATGTTCTCTGTTTGGCATAACATATAAAAGGAGATCCGAAAAAACAAACAAATAAAACTTGGCAGTACACCATCCGCATTGCCATTCGGCAGCCAGCAGCAGCAACTTTGTTTTAGAAATCAGCAGCGGACTAAAGGCAGAGAGACCGGCGAACAGCCTCATGAGTGACAAAGCGAGCGCCTTTCGGTCTGTGCCTGAACAGCGCAGGCACCTCCCAGGCTGCTCTCAGCGGCTCTCTCCCTATTTAAAGGCTGATGTGGTGTTTAAATGGAGAGGCGGTGACGTGGGGCTGGAAAGCACCTTCCCATCCTGGCAGAGTCTATATTAGAGAGCGGCAATGGCTCTATATAAACAGGGCAGCCACAGGGAGGAGGAACACAAGGAGCAGGGAGAGAGAAAAGCAAGGGGAAGCCATGATGGATCCGAGAGCACAAAACAGAAGCGGCCAAATCGGCAACAGACCCTCCAGGCCTCCGGGTTTGTCTACAATGACTGGGGCGGGGAGGGGGGATGGAGTTTGGATTTTTAAAATGTAGAAATCGTGATGGGGAAAGGGCGGAAAGCGATTTTTTTTTTTTTTTTGGCTTTCGTGTGACTGCTTGTTGCAAACCTCTGTGAAACCGAGACTCAGCCTCGGTAGTAGCCGATACGGGAAGCCGAGAAAGGAGGCGGGAAAAGAGAAGAGGGGTGGCTCGTTACTATTTTTTTTTCTTTTTTTAAAAAAAAAATTCTTGACCAACGAAGACAAAACCTCCAATGGACCAGAAGGCGGCTTCTGAATGTCATATTTTTTGCAGAGTGAAAAGGGTGGGGGAGAGAAGAGGGGGAGGGAATCTTCTGCCGGGCTGAGGTAATAAAAGTGCTTCTCAACCTTCCGTCACCGTCATATACATATACAGATCTTACACGAAAAAGAGGCTTCGCGGATGGTTTCGACCACCAACGTATTAAAGTAGAGAAAGAAGAAAAATAAAAAGGCACACAGAAACATTCTTTGAGAAGGAAAGGGGGGGAAAAAGAGCGAGCAGCCCACCACCGTCCCCCAGGCTGCGAGAGAGAGTCGCGCGGGCTGCCGTCAGCCGGAGCAGAGCCTGGCTCAGACCCCCCACCCCAGACTCCGGCGTCGGCGTCCGCCCGGGAGGGTCTGCGGCTCGTCCCGCCGTCTCTCTCTTTCGCCGCCGCCACCACCGCTGCCCTCCACCCGTCCCGCCCGCCCCGAGCGGCCTCCCGCCTCCCCTTCACGAGCCCCTGCCCGGCCCTGGTCCTTACCACGGGGTTTGTATTAGTCGAGTTCGCCATGTCCCGCGCCACCCCCCCGGCAGGACACTCGCCCTCACACACACCCCCAACAACGGCGGCAGCGGCAGAGCGGGCAGCGGCGACACCCCCCACCCCCGGCAGACAACGGCTGAGCTCAAGCGGGCTCTCCTCCCAGTCCCTTTCCCCTCCGTCCCTCCTCGCGGGCTTCCCCCCTCAGTCCCACCCGCCGCTGGTCGGGGAAAGCGCGTCAGCCGCCCTCCCCCGCGGCCCGGCCTTGCACGGCGGCCCTTGGGCTGCAGCCGCCAGCCGCCTGCTCTGCTCGCTTCGCCCCTTTATATAGCGAGTGCCGAGCAGCTGCGCGAGCGGCCAGTGAAAGGGGGAGGCCGAGCGAGGGAGGGAGAGCGAAAGGCCGCGAGACGGAGCGAGACATTAACCTCCTCCTCTCTCCTCCCCCTTCCTCGTGTCACGTGAGAAGGGCCGGGGTCATGACACCTACCGAGGCGGATGCAAAGGGAACCAATGGAGGGCGGGGAGACAGCGCTCAGGAGTCACACACCGTCATCGCGGACTTCATGAACACTTTCGGTCGATGATCCAACCGTTTAAGTTACAAGCTCAACAGCAACGGTTCGTGGCAGCAAGAGAATCGTGGCCCTCTAGAATATCTGCGGTTTTTGTACGCCGTTCTGGCTTTATGATGCTGCTGCCGGAAAAATGAGGGGGAGGCAGTGAGAGTATCAGGCACAGATTTCACTTCCGTGTTCCATGTGGAAGTCGCCACGTGCGGGGCAAGGAACTAATGAGAAGAGCGTGACAATAACTACTTTCTAGGCCGTGCTTGCCCGGCATCTGTTGGCTGCGCGGGACGTTCGAATAAGAACCGGAAGTGTCTGTATGATTTTGTATAGTCTTCCAACACCCCTTATTAGCAGCTGCTTCCGCCAGCGCCAACGAGAACAAGCTGCTAAATCTGCGGCTCGGAAGGCAGGTACCAGCGAAATCTGAACAGCTTCTGTGACCGCTGGTTCCGCTCTCCAGGAAGACTTGCAGGCATCTGACAAGCTGGCTCTTGCCGCGCTTTCAGTGGTAGCTGGATTTGCGTACGCTATTCAGACAAGTTTTCTTCCCCTGACCCTCAGTGTAAGATATGCCGTTGCAGAGATTGCGTGCAACTATAAAGAACGTACGAACAGCCCTGCTGGATCAGAGCAGTGGTCCATCTGTTCCAGTGTCCTGTCTGGAGGGCCAAAGAACAGGCATAGGGGCCGAGGCCTTCCCCTGATGTTGCCTCCTGGCTGGCTCTGGGATTCAGAGGATTAGTGCGTCTGAATGTGGAGGTTCCCCTCAGCCACCATGGCTAGTAGCCATTGATAGACATCCTCCATGAACTTGTCTAATCCTCTTTCAAAACTATTTATTCCTGCGGCCATCACTACATTCTCTGGCAGTAAATTCCACATTTTAATCTCTGTGTAAAGTACTATTTCCTTTTGTTCTTCCTGAACCTACTGCCCATCAGCTTCATTGGACACCCCTGAGATCTAGTGTTTTAAGTTTCTCTTTGTCAACTCTCTCCACCCCATGTGGAATTTTATAAACCTATATCGTGACACCCATCCCCCCCCGCCCGGTTGTCTCTTTTCTAAATGGAAAAGTCCCAGACTCTCCAGCCTTTTCTCATAGGGAAAGTGCTCCAACCCCTTAACTGTCCTGGTTGTCCTCTCCTCTCTTCTTTTTCCAGAACTGTACACAATATTCCAAATGAGGCCACACCATAGATCTGTACAGGTCTACAGTACTGGCTGTTTTCTCAATCCCTTTCCTAAAAATCCCTAACAGAGTTTGCCCTTTTCATTGTTGCTTGTAATAGACAAGAAGCATACCATGCAAAAAATGTAATCAACCAAATATGTCTTAAATATTGTATATTATTAATTAAATACTATTTAGCACACAAACCTAATATACATAAACAATTCCATTCACAAATGGAATTCTCAAATTCTCTAAACAATCCCATACCATGTATATTATTACCATAGTCCACAGTAAAATCCAAAAATAAACCATGTAAATACCTCTACAACCAATCAGAGTAATACAAAATGATGTGCAAACTTTCACATTCTCCAGAACTCATCAGGCTGGATGTTTAAATAAAGGTTTCCATTATTATTTGATAGTTCACACATGCTTGTTGTATGTTTCATTTACTGTCTGCCTCTCCTGAGAATTCAGGCAGTTTAGCTACATAATGCAGATGGAAGGCACATGAAATAGAAGTTTTGCTCCATTACCTTAAAGGGTCTGAAAGATAATTTACTAGGGTGCAAGCGATTTTTTAAGAATAGTATATTAGTGCCCTGGGGACAGAAAATACATCATTTTTCTTATGGTCATAAGAAACCACTGTTGCAAAACTGGATTAAAATATTTTTGAAGAATTTAAACAAAAATCATATTCAATGTACATAGGAGCAGTCTTTAAATGCATTCTCCAAGTATAATGCAAACAAAGCATTAATTTTTAAGCCTGATCCCATGCAGTAAATATTAACTGCAGTCCTAAAAGACTTACACCCACCTCAGTCCATTGAAATCAATAGGCTAAGAAGGGTATATAACTGCTTCGGATGACACTGTAAGACTGCAAATCGTTACAGAGTGTGCTTAAGACTTAAGATTTCAGTGGGTTTGTGGCTACCTAACTGCACAGGTTTAATTTAGGATAAAAATTATTTCAAAGTCAAATCATACTTTTTTGACTTCATGTGAACTGTCAAATCTGGATGCGGCTATGCACTGCTCTGACATTGTGCTAGAGGCAGGGAATAGTAAAATGTGGCATTCACAGTGCAATGTTAAACTTTTCATTTGGGTTCCCACATATTAGCAAGTAAATAAACTTTAGAAGTCTGGAACTGATAGCTGTTAAGCATTGCTATGTTGACTACAATCTTCAGTTATAAAAGTTTTCATTTTCCCCCATGTAAGACTTTGTTCAGTGTTTCATATTTTATAAAGATATATTTCAAGGCACCTCTCATCCCAGGACACTTTCTAATTTTTAAATTTACCCCTTTGCAAACAAAGGAACACGATAGATCTTGTGCTTTTCTCTGGTTATTCGTACATAGGAATTTCCCCAGGCTGGGGTACTTTAAATACTATCCCTCATGAACACAGGTGCCTGGTTAATACTCTAAGGCTTAGTTATGAAAGTAAGGAAGATGGCAAGATCTCGGGACAGCAACATCCAGGCTGTATTATACTATATTCTAGAATCTAGATAGTGTAGCAGCCAGATACTGTAGTCTGTTTGTCTTAACTCTACAGGATTTCAGATTAGGTTTGCTGATATCCATGTCCTCTATTAATATGGGGAAAACAAGCTAGATCTTGTACTTTATCTCCTGTCAACAGCTTAAATAGTGATATAATAGCTGCAAAATAAGTTTCAGAAAATGAGTTTCTAGAAAGTTACTAACATAGGCTTATTTTTATTTATTTATTTATTACGTTTATACTCCGCCCTCCCAGCCATGGCCGGCTCAAGGCGGCTTACAGCAGCATAAGACAACAATAAATAGTATAATATTAAAAAACATATAACAACCACAACATTAAAAGGTGCTAGCAATAATAGTCCATTAAAGAGATAGTTGATTGGGGAATTTCAATGTTCGTAAGAAACTCTATATGGTGTTTCAGAATTTGTGTGCAAGTTCTAAAGGTGTACCTGGATTTTACAGTGCTCAAATATACCCAGGATGTTTACGTGATCTACCGTACTGGTGCATGTAGGTGCTTATCTCTGGTAGATCTACTTTCCTGTCTATCCTCCCAGCCATTGTAAAACACATTGCAATGATACACAGGGGAATGAAAAGACATTGCTTTGGTGGGTGCCAAGGACAATGGAGTCTGGAGTCAATGCAAAAAAATAAAGCAGCAGGTAGCTTTGTTGTTGTACTGTTGAAACTACATTAGGGTTCCCAACTTGGGGTTGGAAAATTCCAAAGGATTTGGGGGTAGAGCCTAAGGAAAGTGGAGTGTGGGGAGTGAAGGGAGCTCAGTGGGGAAGTCCCCCCTTCCAAATCTGCCATTTTCTCCAGAGGCACTGATGTCTGTGGTCTGGAGACCAGCTGTAATTCTGGTGTAATGTGACAGTATGCTACTGGGTGTCCTCCTAATACATTTGGTCGCAATTTTGCATGAACATGGCAATGTAAATATTTTTCAGCCTTGGTACTCACAGTCAGAAACCCAGGTTTGTGGGAGGCATATGTTTGTATGTGCAACAAAGCTGGTCACTACTACAGTTGGCTTTCTTCATGCAAAATGGCACCCATGCATCTCAGGAGGATCATGGGTAGCACAGTCTCCCATTATGCAAGGTTGGATCTGCAAAGAAAGAGTATTATGCAGCTTCGATTGCATCTGCGAGCTTACACCCAGCCCAATTGTTTAGAGCAATTCAGTATATGACGATTCTGCCGCAAGGCAGATCAAACATTAGGGAATTGGACATTACCAGGTCTCAGATGTGTGTGGGGGGTGGCATTCTAGGAGGTGCATCTGCTAGCCTTCATACCTGATGGTTTCCTGAGATGCCTTGTAACAACTACTGTGGATGTACCTTCCAGAAGAAAGGTTCAACTACATTTTATATTAGCACATAATTCCGTTGTGCTTAAAAATATTTATTAGCAGTGAATCATGCATCTCTTCAAAAGCCACATAGCTGCAAATGTCTATAATAATAGATACCATTGGGTTCAATTCCTAGCAGTGCGTTGAAGCACTACAATTCAAAGTGTCATCACCAGGCCCTGCCCCCGCTCTGTGAGTCCCAGGGTATGGGATGTTGGGCATCTGTTAAGCCTATAGCCAGTGTGGTACAGTGGTTAGAGTGCCAGATTAGGATCTGTGAGACCCAGTTCATGTCCCTACTCTTCCCTTTCCTTTTTAAACTCTAAAAGGGTTAGGTAAAGCTAGTTTAGTGATTTATTGCCATATAAAGGTTATTGATTATCAAGAACTGCTGGCTAAATCCCACCTAGTGTGTTGTTCTCTTATTCAATTGAGTTCCAATGATTCCACATCAATATGCACGTTATTTATCAATATTAACCATTCCAAGATATCACCATGCTAGTGCACTGGCTAGATTTAATGTTTTACGATCGTCATTGATGACAAGAAGATACAAAAATATTCTACCTAATTACAGATTTTGTCCCTGCTCTGATAATTTGATTGAATTACTCATGCATATATTATTTCATTGTAGCTTTTATATTCTAGTGTGCCTGAATGCACTGTTTTGGTTGATTAAAAAAACAGTTTTTTGAGTGTAAGAATCTTAAAATTTTATTGGCTGGGCTTGACCAAAGAATCACAGTGCAAGTAGCTAACTTTCTGCCCTCTGCTATGAAAATACAGGCTGAGATAATGTCTTGTGTATAATTTACTCTGCTAATCTCTAACCATTTTCATTGCCTGATGTACTGGATCGAATGATACATGTAGAGATTTAATTTTAAGTGATGGATTAATGTAGTTTTTTGTTTTATGGGCCATAATAAAGATTGACTGGCTCAAATATCCGTTCTGCCATGGGAGCTTGCTAGGTCTCCTTGGGCCAGTCACAGACCCTCAGCCTAATCTACCTCACAGAGCTGTGGGAATACAATGGAGGAGAGGAGAATGATGTAAACTGCTTTGGGTCATCTGAGGAAAAAGGCAGGTGATGTATAAGACAAATCTATAATAAAAGGATGCGCCTGTCCATTTATCCATTGCACTTATATCACCAGTAAATAAATATTGGAGCCTTAAAACTGGCCACTGGCTTCAGGATGATCATCGGGCACTCTGGCATAGGTTATCTTGGAAGCCCCTGATGCTGTTTGCAGTGATAGTTAAGGCTGTCTGACAAAAAAATAAAACTAAAGGTGTCGAAATTCACCCCCAGATTCAGAGTGATCATGGGAGTTGCAGTGTCAATAATTAGGAGAAAGGGAACATTATGGACAAGGTTTATACAGACCCAACCCTGATGCCATTTGCAATGGAAGCTAAGGTGGTCTGTTTGTGGTAGACATAATTAAGCAGAAAATAAACTTGGGAGTTTCAAAATGGCCACCAGTTTCAAGATGATATTGGAAGCCAGGTTCGAATCCTCACTCTATTGTGGAATCTTGCTGGGTAACCTTGGGCCAGTCATTCTCTTAAAGCATAACCTACCTCACATGGCTGTGAAGAGGATAAAATGAGAAAAGAATGCTGTAAGCTGTTCTGGGTCACCATTGGTGAGATGTGGGACATAAAAGAAGTAAATCTATAATTGTAAGTAGCATGGAGTGGGTGTAACCAGGACCAGGATTTAGTAGTCCAGGAAGGCAGAGACAGCATCAACAGGGAGAGTGGAGTATATCCCTTCCTTTACATAAGTAACCTTCAGATATGTAGAGTGAAGTGCACATAGAGTTGCCTTTAAAGACTGTTCAGAAATTGTGGGTGGTTCAGCAGAGAGATTGCAGTATGGTGTAAGTTATAGATCACAAATCTCACTAGTTTTGTACAAATTGTCAGTTCATTTCCAGGAACAATTCAAAGTGTTGCTTTTGAAGTCCTAAATGGTTTGGGATCAGAGCACTTAAGAAAAAGAAGGCTTTTATAAACCCCTCTTTTCTCTACCTTAAGGAGTCTCAAAGTGGCTTACAATCGTATTCCCTTCCCCTCCCCACAACAAGCACTTTGTGAGGTATGTGAGGCTGAGAGAGTTCCAAGAGAACTGTGACTGGCCTAAGGTCACCAGCAGGTTTCATGTGGAGGAGTGGGAAATCATACCTGGTTCTGCTGCTCTTAACTACTACACCATGCTGTCTGGACTGTGTGCATCTATGCAAACCTACCCCTCAGTTAAGATTTTTTGTAGGGGCCTGCTCCCCCTTCAGGGGTCAGCTGGAAAGTGGCCACAGATAGAGAACCTTCTGTTTTGTGATAACTCAATGAAAAGTACTGAGACTTACTAGTGATTTCAGCTCTCACATACTTTATTAGATGAAGAACAAGACAACTGAGCCGGCTCGCAGGCCGGCTTTTATTCCCAAGTGACCCACACCCCAAACACACACACACCCGGTGATTCGCTATTTACATTGATTGGATTAACTCCTGCTCCTCCATTGGAGGGGAGTCAGGATCCACTAGTCCATTGTCCTTCGGGGCGAAGCTCAGGCCCTTCGCCTGGCCACATGGTGGACCGGTTAGAACCAGTCCAAGCACATGGCTGTCCAGAGCCCATGTCCTCCTGTGGATACATTACACCCCTCCCCCTTGGTCCGATAAACACCCGCACACATAGTCTTTCAAATAGCTGGGGGCCGCCGCTCTCGCGTGGAGCGACGGGGCTCTGGCATGGGGGAACTGACAGCCTCCCGGGCGGCTGTGGGGACTGGTGGCCGCTCTGGTGTTGGCGGGGCTGGGCTCACCATCTCGGCCGGTGTGTCATTTGCGGTGGCTGTCAGTCCGGAGTTGAAGTCCACAGGGATTTCCTCAGGTGCGTCCGCCCCCGCGTCTAGTTGAGCTGGCTCGTCCCACTCCTCCCCCTCATCCGGCTCCAGGGGTAGCACCCGGCGACGTAGCTGATCGATGTGGCGATGCAGGATCTGGCCGTCTTCCACCGAGACTTCGTAGGACCGGGGGCCACGGACCCGGACTACTCGGGCGGGAATCCACGGGGGCCCTCTCGCGTAGTTCCGTGCGTACACCGGGTCCTCTGGGAAGAACCCTCGCGCCGCCGCTGGCGTTTCCGTGCAGGGCTCCCGCTCGGGCGCTCGATCGGGATGTAACCGGTCCAGCCTGGTGGTGAGGCGTCGGCCCATCAATAGTTCCGCTGGGCTCCGGCCGGTTGTCGCATGGGGCGTCGTTCTCTGGCCGAACAGGAAGTGCGCCAGCCTGAAGTCCCAGTCCGTTCCTTCGGTCCGACGGAGCGCCTCTTTGGCCGTCCGCACCATGCGTTCGGCTTGGCCATTGGTGGCGGGGTGGAACGGGGCCGACCTGATGTGGCGAATCCCGTGCTGGCGGGTGAACTCCTGGAACTCCCCAGACGTGAAGGCCGTCCCGTTGTCGGTGACCAGGGTGTCGGGGAGTCCGTGCGAGCTGAAAATCCGCCACATCGCTCGGATGGCCGCCCGGGAGGAGGTGGATGGTACCGGCTCTACTTCTAGCCACTTACTGTAGGCGTCTACAAGTATAAAAAACAGCTGCCCCTGGAACGGGCCCGCAAAGTCGAGGTGCAGGCGCGACCAGGGGCGGTGAGAGGATTCCCAGGCCCTGTCTGGGGCCGTCGGGGGTGCGGGTCGGGAGGCCTGGCAGGGTTGACACCTTTTTACAATGTCCTCAATATCCCGGTCTAACCCTGGCCACCAGACATACCCCCGCGCCAGAGCCTTCATCCTGACTACCCCAGGGTGGTGCTCATGAAGGTCCCTCAGTACCCGTTCCTGTAGTGGTTTCGGAATGACCACCCCTTATAGGTCGACAGCTCATCGCGCCTTGTGACAAAAGGCGCAAACTCCGGGTCTTGTCTTGCTGTCGGCCATCCCCTCCCCACCCAGTTCAAAACCCGACAGAGGACCCTGTCGCGGCCCGTGAGGTGGGCCACCTCCTTGACATGTACTGGGCGATCGGGCAGCGATTCTAGGAGTGCGATGACGTGCGCGGGGGCCGGGTCTGGGTCCGTTGTGGGCAGTGGGAGGCGGCTGAGCGCGTCCGCATGACCCATGGCCTTTCCTGGGCGGTGGGTGAGGGTGTAAGAGTACCCCGCCAGGAATATGGACCAGCGGAGAACCCTGGGCGAGACCATCTGCGGCGTCTGTCGATCGGGCGCAAGGAGGCCCAGGAGAGGCTTGTGGTCTGTAAGGATCTCGAACGGGCGGCCATAGAGATAATGGTGGAATTTTTTAACCCCCGCCACTATCGCTAGTGCCTCCTTGTCTATCTGCGCGTAATTACGCTCCGCAGAAGACAGGGTCCGAGAATAGTAGGCGACCGGAACCTCCCGGCCATCCGGCAACCGATGCCCCAACACCGCCCCCACCCCGTAGGGCGACGCATCACACGCCAGAACCACAGGTAAAGCCTCGCAGAAGTGGTGCAGCACCCCGTTGGAGACCAACAAGTCTTTTACCGCCTGGAAAGCTGCCGCATGCTCCGGCTTCCAGGCCCACGGCGCCTCCTTGTCCAGCAGCCGGTGGAGGGGTTCAGCCACCGTTGCCTTTTGGGGCAGAAACGCGTGGTAAAAATTCAAGAGGCCTAGGAAGGCCTGGAGTTCCGGCTTGGACGTGGGGACCGGGGCTTGTGTGATCGCTTTAATTTTCTCGTCTGTGGGGTGGATGCCTTGTGCATCGACTGCGAACCCCAGGAATTCGATGCGGGGCACACCCAGGAGGCATTTCTCCTTCTTCACCTTGAGGCCAGCCTCGTTGAACCTCTGCAGGACCTGACGCAGCCGTTCGGTGAAGGCGGTGGAGTCCGGTGCCGCGATGATGACATCATCTAAAAAGGGCTGGACCCCTGGAATTCCTTTCAGGAGGGAATCCATGAAAGATTGAAAAATCCCTGGCGCCACTGAAACCCCAAACTGCAGTCTATTGACCCGGAAAGCCCCCTTGTGGGTGGTGATGGTTTGCGCTTCCGCAGCGGCCGTGTCCACTGGCAGCTGCTGGTAAGCCTGCGCCAGGTCCAATTTGCCAAAAACTTTGGCCCCCGTCAGGGAGGCCAGGACATGGCTCACTACCGGGACCGGATAGGCGTGGTCCTGCAGAGCCTTATTTATGGTGCATTTGTAATCTGCACAAATGCGTATAGCCCCATTCGGTTTAATTGGCGTTACAATGGGGGTTTCCCAGCGCGCTGACGCGACCGGTTCCAGCACGCCTTGGGCGACCAGGCGGTCGAGCTTGGCCTCTATTTTTTCCCGCATGGCTAGGGGAGGGGGCCGTGCCTTTATGCGGATGGGTCGTACGTTAGGGTCCAGATCTAGCGAAATCGGGGTCCCATTGTACCTCCCCAGGGTCCCATCGAATACTTTGGGGAACTCCCGGCAAACTGCCTCCCAGCCAGCGGTCCCGAGGTGGTTTACTCCTGCTATTTGGAGTCCCAAAGGCCCAAACCACGACAGTCCCAGGAGGCTTGAGAGGCACCCCTCCACAACCAACAGGTCCAGCAAGCCCGAGAACCCTTTAAATCGGACTTGAAACTTGCCCCAGCCACGGACTGCCACTGGGTTTTTGTTAAAGTCCGTCAGTTTCAACCCCCGTGGCTTGTGCAGTCAGGGTCCCCCCTTGGGGCATAGCGTTTTAAGGGTCTCCGCGGAAATTATAGAGAATGAGGACCCTGAGTCTATTTCCATTTGGCAGGGGGACCCCTCTATTTGGACAGTCACATGCACCTTGTCCGGGCTTTCAGGGGGCAAGTTACATACCGTCTGCCGGCGCTGTGTCGTCACGGTGTGCAGGCTTGCGGCGTCCAGCTGGGCGGTGGATCCCAGGCGCTTGCCCTTGGAGCGGCAGACTCGGGCGAGGTGTCCAGCCTTGTTGCAGGTCCTGCAGACGGCGTCCCGGAAACGGCAGGTCCGGCGCTCGTGAGCGTCGCCACAGCTGGCACAGGCAGATGCGTGGGGCTGGTTTGGTGGTGCGGGGGATCCCCTGTTGCGTTGGGTGCGTGGCTGTGATCGGCGGTTCACCTGTAGGACCTCCTCATCGTTCGAGTCATCCGAGGGGCCGGAGTCCTGGAGGCGATGGACCGTCTTCAGCCGGCGATCTGCGTGGGACTTCTCGTAGGCGGCCGCTTCTTGGATGGCGGCCTCCAGAGTGAGGTCGTCCCGGCTGACGAGCCTGCGGCGCAGCTTCGCCTCCTTCAGCCCCACCAAGAACTGGTTTAGGAGGGTATCTGCGAGGTTGGGGAAGGCACACCTTGTGGCTGCGCGGCGTAGTCCGGCCAGGAATTCCGGAGATGTTTCGTCGGGGCCCTGCATTCTCGCGAAGAACTCCATTCGTTCCGCGAACTTGGTGGGCTTTGGTGCCAAGTGGTCAGTAAACGCCTTGACCAGCATGTCGTAGGTGGCGGCCGCGTCTTTCGGCAGGAGGGGGTTTACCAGGTCCTTCAGGAGGAGGTGTGCCTCGATGCCGCAGTAGCGCAGGAGATAGGCCTTCTTGGTACCCGCATCCGTGATGCCATGGATCTCGAAGTGACGCTCCAGCGTCTCGATCCAGGTCTCCCAGTGTGCGGGACGAGAGATGTCGAAGGCGGGGAAGCTCTTGTTGCTAGCGGCCATGGTGCTCACCCGTGGAGGTCGCGGTTCAGGCGTAGAGTTGGCGGCGTTGAAAGCGAGGCTGCTCTCGGGGTCAGCGGTGCTAGGGAGCGGTGCGGTGCCCAGGAACCGAAGAGGCGGACACGAAGCTCGGCGGCGGCGTTCGGTGCTTTCGGCGTTGGGGCGGTCAGCGGTGCTCGCCTCGTGGTCGTTGTTCATGGAGGGAGTTGGCATCCCACCTTCGTCGCCAGTGAAAAGTACTGAGACTTACTAGTGATTTCAGTTCTCACATACTTTATTAGATGAAGAACAAGACAACTGAGCCGGCTCGCAGGCCGGCTTTTATTCCCAAGTGACCCACACCCCAAACACACACACACCCGGTGATTCGCTATTTACATTGATTGGATTAACTCCTGCTCCTCCATTGGAGGGGAGTCAGGATCCACTAGTCCATTGTCCTTCGGGGCGAAGCTCAGGCCCTTCGCCTGGCCACATGGTGGACCGGTTAGAACCAGTCCAAGCACATGGCTGTCCAGAGCCCATGTCCTCCTGTGGATACATTACACTCAAGTTTGGAATTCCTGGTTTACACTGGTTCACCTAGGGACAATTTGTGGAGGCTTAGGACTAGCTAAAATCTTTATTCTTATTTTCCCAGGTTTTTTTCTGAATTGTTTGCCCCTTTTTGCTGTTCGTATTAACTTTCTTTACTTCCAATTTAGTTAGATTTTAGCAATTTAGTCTTTTTGCAAAGAAATGTGGGGACTCCCCCACAATACAAATCCAGATAAATGTGGTAGATGTACAATAAATGTTTTTCAGATCCACTATGATGAAACCCAGGGTAAGTAAATAACCAATAAACCACAAATAGAAGGGAAAGTAACAGATTCACACCTGAATCTGATACGCTAATACAGATGAAACCCATTATCAGGACTGAATCCATGCTAATGCATGGTTTAATTAACTAACTGTCAAAAGGACTTCACATGTTACAGTGTAACTGAGGTCACATTAAAGCCTAGCACAAGACAAACACATTACACAAGTCAAATCAACTTATATTTGTTGACAGATTAATTCCACAAAGGGCTTTTCACAAAACCAGTATCTGGATGTATAGAAAAAAAGCAAGACTCTTTGAGGCCAGCATGTATGTATTAAAACGTAGCACTTCTGATCCACTTATGTCACCTTCAGAAACCACAAAACAGATTCATCACTAGACCCCATACTCAATAATCAGGGCAACTGTGCCAGTGGTGTTCAACTACTGAGGTTCAGGTCAGACAAAAGAAAGCATTTCTTCACTCTAACTTGTGGACTTCATGGTCACAGAACATAGTGATGACCCCTGATTTAGTTGGCTTTAAGAGGCAATTAGACCAACTTGTGAATGGTAGGTCCATCAACTACTATTAGGCAAAACTACATAGAACCTCCATGCTCAGATCCAGTATCCACCTGAATACCAGTGGTGGGGGTAGATTTGCAGTGCTAGCCTAAGCAGACTTATGTCTTTCAAAGTCCATTGATAGCACTGTCTCTGTGCCCTGCTTGTAGGTAGGGTTGTCAACCTCCAGGTAGGAGCTTTAGATCTGCTGGAACTGTCTGTAACAAACTAGAAGAGATCAGTTTCCCTGACAAAAATGGCTGCATTAGAGACTGGAATCTATGACATTATACCCATTCGAGATCCCTCCTCTTCCCTAAACCCTGCTGTCCTGGATTACAGGTAGAGCAAGGCAACAGAGCTAGATCACAGTCAAGTATTCAAATACCAGTTTAGCAGGTTGTTCAGGAAAGTCAAGTCAAGGCAGTCTGAGGTCATTGATCAGCAAGGTTCAAGCAGGTCCAAAAAGCAAAGTCGGGGTCAGCACAAAGGCTGCAGAAGGCAGGCAGTCTGGAGTGCTGATCATGAAGTTCACAGAACTGTGTGATGTTACTTCCTCAAGTGTGCCGTTCTCCAGGTCTGATTTATATAGGCATTTCTTTACAAGCCTGATTTACAGCAATCTGCTTGGAAGTGCTCCTGCACTTACTTAGAACTGCTATCATGAAGCAGCTGGTGCCGAGCCAAGAGACCAGCACTCTGTCTGTCTGTCCTTAAGTCTTGCTGGAGTCTCTTCGCTGTTCAATTAAGAGGGGAGCCTGGTGGGCTACTTTCCTGCAGCTTGTGCTTCCTCAACTACTACAGAGCTGTGGGTGGGTGGGTCAAGGTCAGCTGCCAGCAATGAATCTTGAGGTTACTGTATCTCTAATTCACTAACTTTAGCTGATTCAGAGCTGGATAGGGCTGGCTGGATAGGGCTCCTCGACTCCTGAGGAGTCTTCAGGCACTCTAGACTCAGGCTGGCCCAGGATACCTGCTCTCCCAAGGGTGCACCCCCAGATATCCAGGAATTTCCCAACCTGAAGTTAGTAACTCTACTGTGTTTTGGGGAAAACGAGATATAGCACAGCTATTCAGCTTGTTGTTGTTGTTGTTCAGTCGCACAGTCGAGTCCGACTCTTCGCGACCCCATGGACCAGTTTACGCCAGGCCCTCCTGTCTTCCGCTGTCTGCTGAAGTTTGCTCAATTTCATGTTCGTTGCATCAATGACACTGTCTAACCATCTCATCCTTTGCCGTCCCCTTCTTCTTTGACCTTCAATCTTTCCCAGCATCAGGGTCTTCTCCAGTGAATGCTCCCTTCTCATTTGGTGGCCAAAGTATTTGAGCTTCAGCCTCAGGATCTGGCCTTCCAGGGAGCAATCAGGGTTGATTTCTTTTAGGATTGACTGATTTGATCTCCTGGCAGTCCAAGGGACTCTCAAGAATCTTCTCCAGCACCATAGTTCAAAAGAATCTATTCTTCGGCGCTCGGCCTTCCTTATAGTCCAACTCTCGCAGTCATACATTACTACGGGGAATGCCATTGCTTTGACCATGCGGACTTTTGTTGGCAAGGTGATGTCTCTGCTTTTTATCATGCTGTTTAGGTTTGCCATCGCTTTCCTCCCAAGGAGCAGGCGTCTTTTAATTTCATGGCTGCAGTCACCATTTGCAGTGATCTGGGATCCTAGGATCCTACCTCTTCGAAACCCAGCTTGTACTTCTGGCAGTTCTCTATCCACGTACTGTTGGAGCCTAGCTTGTAGGATTTTGAGCATGACCTTGCTAGTGTGTGAAATGAGTGCAATTGTGCGATAGTTTGAACACTCCTTGACATTGCCCTTCTTTGGGATTGGAATGTACACTGACCTTTTCCAATCCTGTGGCCACTGTTGTGTTTTCCAAATTTGTTGGCAAATTGAGTGCAGCACTTTAACAGCATCTTCTTTTAAGACTTTGAATAACTCAGCTGGGATACCATCACCTCCACTAGCTTTGTTGTTAGTAATGCTTTCTAAGGCCCATTTAACTTCGCTTTCCAGGATGTCTGGCTCGAGGTCAGTGATTATACCATCGTGGTGGTCAAGGACATCGAGGTCCTTCTTGTATAGTTCTTCTGTGTATTCTTGCCATCTTTTCCTAATCTCTTCTGCTTCTGTTAGGTCCCTACCATTTTTGTCCTTTATCATGGCCAGCTTTGCATGGAACGTTCCCTTGATTTCTCCAATTTTCTTGAAGAGATCTCTAGTCCTTCCCAATCTATTGTTTTCCTCTATTACTTTGCATTGTTCATTCAGGAAAGCCTCCTTATCTCTCTTTGCTGTTCTCTGGAAATCTGCATTCAGTTGGGCAAATTTTTCCTTTTCACCATTGCCTTTAGCTTTCCTTCTTTCCTCTGCTATGTGTAAAGCCTCATCAGACAGCCACTTTGCTGTTCTGCATTTCTTTTTCTTTGGGATGGAGGTGATTGCTGCCTCCTTTACAATGTCACGGACCTCTGTCCATAATTTTTCAGGCACTCTGTCTATCAAATCTAGTCCCTTAAACCTATTCTTCACCTCTACTGTATATTCATCGGGGATGCGATCTAGGTCAAATCTGAATGGCCTTGTGTTTTTCCCAACTTTCTTCAATTTAAGTCTGAATTTTGCAATGAGTAGCTCATGGTCTGAGCCACAGTCAGCTCCAGGTCTTGTTTTTACTGACTGGATAGAGCTTCTCCATCTTTGACTGCTATTCAGCTAGCCCTGAACATAAGAGCAGAAGCTGCTCATCTAGCCTATGCTCAGCAGTACCATGTTACTGAACCATGAGGAATTTCCTAATAATTTGTTCCTCCATAATTCCACACAGGTCCTCAACTTGTTTCATAATACTCAACAGTTTATATGCCTGACAGTTGCAAGAAAGATGGATATAGGTTTGTTCACTAAAAATGGACATAAATTCACATTTAAGAGATAGATTTGTATTTAAGCTGATTGTATGATCACCGACTCTTGGGTTTTTAGAGGTTATTTTTTCTTTCTCCCATAGATTGTAGTTCCCCACCCTGGAATTTTCTGTTGTAGTTTGTAGTAAATAGAAAAAGCAATAAAAAATCCCCTTGTCGGTGTTAGTTTCAGGAGGTCAAAAGCATTGCTATCATAATGGCCTTTCCCCCTCAGATTTCCCCCCAAAAGTAAAATCCCTTGCCCTTGAAAAGTTTTAAATAATGAATGTATGTGTAGAATCAGGCAGGTTATTCAGCCCTACAGCTTTATTCATCAGAAATTCTGGATTTTCAGTGCTGCATTTATTCCAGAGCAATGCTGGTTTAAGACATGCTGAGATCCTAAACTAGGGGTCCCCAAAGTGATACCTGTGGGCACCATGGTACCTGCTGACATAGGATTGCCAACTCCAGGCTTGGAAATACAGAGATCTGAGGGTGGAGCCTTGGAGAGCTGGATTTAGGGAGGGTAGGGAACTCAGTAGGGGATAATGCCATGTAGTCCACCTTCCAAAGCAGCCATTTTCTCCAGAAGTGGAATAAATGTTTTTAAATAAATAAATAATAAATATACAAGAGATTTATGTAGCCTGGAGATCAGCTGTAATTTTGGGAGATCTCCAGCCCCTACCTGGAGGTTGGCAACCCTACTTCAACACCTTTCCTGTTGCATGCCAGGTATGTTTAGAAAGTGGGCATGGCCAGTTGGCGCTTCTGTTCAGGAAGGCCTCTGATTGACCATTGGAGATTGCTTTGGAAGCAGCTGCCACCTCATCACAAGGATCTTCACTGTGTAACCGAAGGTAAGCTGTGGCAGCCATTTTGTGATTGGCTTTGCCTCCTGAGGCAGCCATTTTGTGGCTGCACTCACCACCATGTTATGTCAGAATGCCAAAGATGCCCACAGGCTCAAAAAGTCTGTTGACCGTGTCCTAAACTACGTAAAGTTTAAGCAACTCATAGAATTACAATATAAAATGGTAATTTAGTGTTTGATTTGTATTCAGAAGGACCTCATAATCTGAGGCTCAGCTTGTGGATAAATCCAGCTATACTTCAGAGAGCTCTGCAAAGTTGTATTAATTTTGATTAAATCTCATGCAGCTCAAGACAAACACAGTGAACTGAACCTGTGGTAATTGTATTGAGTGGAATATCCGTTAAAGGCGGGGGTGGTAAGTTGTATGTTGCCTGGTTGCTGATCTAACAATAAGTATGTATCCTTCCACCAAAGGCCAAGTGGCCTTGAATTTGTGGGTCTGATTTTTCTGAAACAACAAATTTCACCACATAATCTCCTGGTCCTACAGGAATCTACTGTTAAAAGGGGGGGAGGGAGATCTTTAATCACATACCTCAGAACTGAAAGCTACTTTGCATGTTAAAGCCACAAAGGTTCATATAAACGTAGCTTTCTAATTACATAGCTTTTTCATTTATTTGGAGTTGTGTTAATCTAGTAACACCTGTGACCAGAAATTCTTGGCCTTTATCCCAAACCCCAAGAACCACCATTTAAAAGGAATAGAATAGAATCCTGTACTCCTTGGAGCATTACGTCCTAAAGGGCTACTTCTGTAGCATGCAGAGCATATATTAATTGAGCAGGGTGCCATTTCCACCAGGCTTGCAAACCGGAGATGTTCTACCAGGCCTGTGGTAGTTATGTAGGGCCTGTGAAACAGTGATGTTCCACCAGGCCTATGGGTGAGGCAGTGGAGAGCTATTCATTTTGGCCTCCCCCTCCTTGCACTGCCTGCTTTGCTTGCTATGTGCAACCTGTTTTGCCCTTCGTCTGCCCCATCAGCACTAATTTGTCATCCATCTGCACACTTTTGGGGAATCTATACGGGATCAATCAGATATGGAATAATTGTTAACACCATCAATTGTTATAATCGTTATTGCTATTTATTGATGTTTATTGCTGTTCAGTGTTTGGTTTGAAGTTTTAGAAGTTGGATTATGTATTCATTAATAGTTGTAACCTGCCCTGAGCTTGCTTGCAGGGTAGGGTGGGCTAGAAGTCCAATTTAATAAATTTAGGGAGGAAGGGAGAGTTAATCCTCCTTGTGGTTATTTCTTAGGAACACCATTATTCTCTGGTTAACAAGCTGTGCCTTCTTGCATTTTTCCACCCGTCAGTCAGCAACAGTTAATCTCTTTTCAGCTCTATCAGCTTCTTATAACTATTTCAAGGACTCAGAGTGTGGTGAGTTCTTATTAAGTACAGGTGCATCAGTCTCATAAGATCTCAGAAGCTAAGCAAGGTCAGTCCTGGTTAGTAGTTGGATGGGAAACTACCAAGGAAGTCCAGGGTTGCTGAGCAGAGGCAGGCAATAGTAAACCATCTCTATTTGTCTCTTGCCTTGAAAACCCTATGGGGTTGCCATAAGTCAGCTGCGATTTGGTGGCACTTTCCACTACCCCCACAGATGTTTCTGTACTCTTATGATAACAAAGAGGTATAAAAAGTAGCTATAGTAATGCTCCTTTTAGTTTACATTTCAATTTTCAACATATCCAAGAGTGTACACCTTTGACCTTTCTTGTGAATCTTGCCATCCCAACTGCCCACAAACACACCACTGAAATCTCATTGAAATTTGAAACCATGCCACTGCAAACTGCATTAATCCATTGTTTCAAAAAGGCTTTTACACCATCTAATTTCTGCCACAAGAAGAGTTGGTTTTAATACCTCACTTTTCTTTACCTCTAAGGAGTCTCAAAGCAATTGCCTTCCCTTCCTTTCCCTACAACAGACTCCTTGTGAGGTAGGTGGGGCTGAGAGAGTTCTGAGAGAACTGTGATTGGCCTAAGGTCACTCAGCTGGCTGCATGTGGAGGAGTGGGGAATCAAACCCAGTTCTCCAGATTAGAGTGATTCAGCAAGAACAAAAAGCAAAAAGCCAGGGCAATTGACCTGTTTAAACAGCATGCAACTCCACCCACTTCCCCAAACAACTACCAATGATAGGCCATTGTCAGACCCATTAATTCCTCACTGGCCACCTCCAGAGTCCTGGTGGGCTATTGCTTTAGAGCTCCAAGCTCAGCCAGTCTTTGGAATTGTCCAGTCCCAAGACATAACATGTTGTGTAAAAATCTATTATATTTTAATCCTGCAATTCTTTTATGGAATTCAGGTAAACATTTTATCCTCACAACATCCTATGAGGTAGATTAGACTAAGAGGGTATGACTAGTTCAAGGTCACCAAGGGAGCTTCAAAGCAGAGTAGAGGTGTGACTTCAGGAGTCTGTATTCCCATTCTAACAGCTACACCACACTGGCTTTAACCAGTCTAAACGCTGTTAAATGCAACTAAAGTTAGAAGCTTAAAAATTAGATGTAGATAATAAACACTACTGTGGTGTTTTGCTACAAAAAGATTGTGTGTATCTCGTTCCTGTGTTTAATGTGGAGTTTTTAACGTGTGCGGCTGTAGTTTAAAATCCAGGCCTCTAAAGTAAAAAACTGGGGCTGGATGTGTAATTAAAGTGTGTTATGATTGGATAGTAGCTGTACCCTATGTAGCTGTGTGGTGACTGGTTTGTGGGTGAAGAGGAGAAGAGCTGAGTGGGTAAGGAGAATGAATGAGCTGCTGTGGATTATGAGAGAAATCTGTGTTCATTGCAGAAGTTACTAGCCTAAATGGCAAGTGAGGAAAATACACCTTTGTGACTACATCTATTTACGGAACTATAGAGAAAGAACTGTACCTATATGAAACTATTATTCTTATGAACCATACAGAACCCATTACACTGTTATACTTCTAAATAAATTCTATTTGTGGTTAAGTGAAAACAGCTGTTTTATTTAGTGTAAAGGATTCCCGTTTACCTCAGAGCCACCCCCATGCACTGACCGTTCTGTCATTCTCTCAAATATAAATAAGCCATCCTGTTTTTTGGGTTTAAACTAAGAAGTCTAAGGCAAGAGTCTTTATCAGAAGCAAAAATAAGTAGGAAAGGCAAAGAGGCAGTATATAAGACACACCACCTCAGAATGGTACAGAATAGGGGCCATTGCAGGTGTTACATAAAAGGGATCTCAGAAAAAGGAAAATGTTACAACTACCTTTAGCAGAAAAACTTCTCAAAAGCACCAATGTACAGCTTCTTTAAAGCACAGCCAAGCAGGTGAACAGCATCTCTTATATAACCTCAATTCAGCATACTTTCTAATCCTGACAAGACTCACAACCTGAATCACTGTAAATGGCCAGTATGACAAATTAATCCTACTTATTAATTTTGTGCCTTTGTAATAGTCTTTCAAACAGTTCTGTGCCTCAAAGTCTCTGTAGACTTTAAAAATAGGATCATTCCCATTTTGTAAACTACATAGAGTGAAAGAGTGGATCAAAATAGTGTAAATCCATCACAGAATTTTTTTTTGCCTGCTTCAGGCTACAGCATTACTTTCTGGCCACAAGGTGGCAAAAGAGATCCTCCCATAGGGAAGGTAGTGCAGTCATAGACTTCAATAGACATCTCTTCATTTTGCAGACAACCTGGAATATTCAAATGTAGTATGACATACACTTGTGGCAAAATGAGAGGGTAGATTTCTGAGGTGGAAGAGTAAATTGTGTAAACTTTGAGTGCTCTTCCTTTTACAATGTTCCCTGCAAATTAAATATTAGTACAACAGGGATAAAGGCTTCAGCCCAGTCTACTCTCTGCTGATCCTCTGACTTGACTGCCAGAGGCCTGGATAAGATATCCAGTTTGCTATCAAAGCAAAAGCTCCCAAACTAGCAGGATGCTCTCATATGGGAGATGGATGTTCTTGTATGGGAGTAGCCCAACTGCTGGAATGCTGCAGAGCACATTGATTAAAGGCCTTTTCTCTGAAGCCTTCAGAGTTCTCTCACACTCAACTGGCTCAAGTTTACTAAACCTGAGGCCCCTGAGCCCTCTTCACAATACAGCCCACCCTGGCTGGTCAGTCTCAAGGCAGGGAATGTCATCAAGATGCTGCTCAGCCATTGTTGAACTAGCCTGGGCCTGTCTGCCACTCAGGTCAACTCAATCTCTCCACCTATTCCACTACCCCCTGTTAGCATGGCTTCCATTTCTACCCTAAATGCTCATGTGTCTGCACTCACCCAAAGTTTGAACTCACCAATAGGAAATGAGAACCTGCTCCCTTGATCCAGCCCTGCTGAGGATCCTAAAAACTTCACATAACTGGGCCAATACAAAATTTCTCTACTTAATTTAGCCACTTAGTCTACATATTGGGCTGTCCAGGATCAGACCTCCTGCCCCCACACATACATCTATGGAGACAGAGGCCTCCAGAACATGCCAAGGGAACCATCCAGGGAGAACCACAGAAGCCCAATGTGATGCCACAGGAACAGCTTCCCAGCTCACCACAATGCCCAGAAACGCTAGGCAGGCGAGGATTTGTCCAACAGCCAAGCCCTCCCCCCACGAGGGGCCAGCAGCAGAGGCACAAGGCAACTAAGGTGGCAAAAGAACACCACAAACAATGGACCTTTCCTCATCTGTTGTGGGGTCCAGAGGAGAAGCTTTATAAGGCTGCCCATAGGGGAGGAGCGGGGGAAATGGGACCCCAGGCAGGCAACAGCCCATTGGGCCTAGGAGCCACTGCTCCCATAGATCCATTCCCCAGGAAGGCGGGAGTGGATGAGGTCAGAGTTGTCCACCCTAGGCAGTTCTTTAAAAGGTGTACCCTGGGAGAACCAGGGAGGAAGGCTTAGACCTCACTTAAAGTAGCCAGGGAGGTGTTATCGGTAGGAATGGAAGAGGGTGCGGTAACCCTTGCTCTTTTCTGAGGTTCTTTCCTCAGGGCAAGCCCTACTAAAGGAACCCCGGAGAAAGAGACAGCCCTGGACTCCAGTTCAGCTCTGGAATCTGATGTGGGCATTTTAGCCCACTCCAGCTCTGTACTTGGTTCTGTTTCCAAGCTTCCTTCCTCAGCTCTACAATTGATTTCCTGAATCACTGAGCCCGTTTCTTGCTTCTTAACCTTTGACCCTCACTTGCCCCCAGCTTCATAGCTGGTTTCTCTTTGGGATTAGGGATGGGCACAAACTGAACCATGAACCCACATTTGTGGTTCATGAACAGAAATTTATGATGGGCCTAGTGTCATGAACTTCCATGAACTTTTAAAGCAGTTCATGGTGGTTTGCGGATAAGAGCAGAAAGCAGGGATTTAAAGGGACTCTGAGTCCCTTTAAAATCCTGCTTTGTGTTCCCCCTTAAAGTTGCAAAAACAGCTGAGTAGTGGGGAGGCATTCCCTGCAGCAATTACAGCTCAGCTGTTTCAGGCTGCAATCCTTTTAAACTTTAAACAGTTGAATGGCTGGGAGTGCCTCCCCACCACTTAGCTGTTTTTTGGACTGTCTTCAGCAGTCCCCTTAAACTTCTACAGTCCCTTTTAATGGGGTTTGTGGGGCCATGAACCATTTTGGTTTGTGAACAAACCTCCTGGTTCAGTGCATTTTCCTAGTTTGTGCTCATCTCTATTTGGGATTTCCATCTGTCCCAGGAATTCCCTGCCCTGAACCAGCTTTTCCTTGCCCTTCCCCAAACTACAGCATGTTGCCCTGCAAGGCACTTATAGTGCTCCTTTTGGACTTATGAACTCCATAATAACTGGACTGTGCAGTAAATGTGCAAAAGGGAAAGGTTGACATGGGCTGCGTTCAGACGGCCAGTCAATCGCGCCATGAGCCCTCCTAAAATTTTATCCCGATTTTTTAAATCCAGCCTAGCACGACCAGACGCCCCCTATGAAATAGCCTCACCGCGCGTTGTTCCCGCCGTGATTTGTCTACACGGCATCCACCGAGAATTTAAAAAAAAAAAAAGTTTTGTACATTCGCATAGGCAAGGCTGCGCCTCCTTGGAGAACTGAGGCGATCGCGGAGGGTTTTCAGCAAAGTCCCGGTCCTCCCCCTTGCCATTGCCATCAATGGAGGGACTATTTTGCAAGTTAGAACAGTCCTTCCCCCCTCCATCTCCCATCGCGGTAACATCTTCCTTGTCCCTAAAAGAAATAAGCATGAATATTACATTCCTCGTAGCGCTTATCGCTGAATGCGTTTCCTCGTTAAAGCGCACATGGGGTTTCAATTTTTAAAATCGCGCCCTCGTCGGCTCGGTCTGACGTCAGACCGAGCCGACGGGAGCATCGCGCGCTAATGGAGTGACCAGACGGAAGAAAGTCTGCAGTTGTTGCGCGGGTAAGCGAAAACCCTACATTGAAACTACTACTTTTTAAATCAGGATTGGAGGCGCAGCAGAACGGGATGCCTATGGGACTGGAATATTTCGCAGATGTTTCTGTCTGGTCGTGCATTTTTGATCCGCAAGGGAGTCGTTCCTATGGCAGATCAAAAGATCCGTCTGAACACACCCATGCACCAGCTAAACCCATCAACTGGAGCCATCAACAGACCATCGATGACAATGACTCTGTCTGCCTCAGCCATTGCTCTCAAAGGTGTCACTGTTAAGAGTAAATAGAATCCAATATTGTCCAACCATTAAGCCCCCTTCCTCCTGAAACTAGCTTTTAATTAGGAAACTTCCTGGGACTGACCAAGGGGACGTGACAGGGGAAGTGGCCAGTGAAGCCCACCCCCAAGTCCCAATAGTGTATAAGAGTACGATCCACCATGCTCTGTCTCTCTCCTCTACCTCTAGACCCACCCTGTCTCCACAACTCTTGGTTTTAGTGCTGCCACAGTCTACCACATGTTCTGCAGGCTCAGAATATGACCCTTATTTCCCTTATAGTCTCCTTTATTTTTCTGTGGAATCTCTCCAGGACAGGCTCGTATCACCCCTCAACAATTCTCCTGCTAATGCGAACATCTTTATCCCTTTCTATCTGTATTTCCTAAGCCTGAATAACTGTGTGTGTAATTGTGAATTTATTTGAATGCTTGAAATATATTTCCCAGTAAAGAAACCATTTCTTTGAGACTTGGCTTCTGCGTTTATCTCTGAGTTACTGGAAAAGGCGGGACTTGCGTATACATAGGCTTTGCTCCCTAAGATGCCAATTGCACATTAATAATCATAATTCTCCATCTTTATTAATTATCAAAAGCAATTTGGCTAACAAGCATTTCAGTCTCTTCAAAATAGGTAATGCATTATTTTCTCTCCCTTTATTAACCCCAAAGTCTCCTCATTTGCACTCTGATTAGTCAATAATCAAGGATAGATACCATTGCAAGGAATGCACTGCTGGACTGAAAACACTATTTTATGTTTTTACTTTCCCTTGCATTTCATTTTTCCAGCATTGTATATTGTTAGGAAAATAAAGATTTTCTTGAGGTCCTTTCTTGTCTTTCCAAAGGTATTGTTCTAGAAAGGGATGTGTGTATACAACAGACAGGAACAGTCCCAAATAATTACCCCAGAAAACAAATGTGGGTCTGTATAGCTGTAGAGCTCCATCTATAGATGATTGGCCTAACACATCATCCTATTTGAGTAACACAAGTCTGTAGGAAAATATCCCCTATCTATACATTCTCTTGTTTAAAAATCTGCACTGGGATCAGATACATAATGAGATATGACAGGTGGGGGGATCCACAAGGACTTGTGCGAGACATCTCATTTTCCTCTTTAGCTTTCCTGAATACCCCCTCCCACTTTCCTGCTTCCTTCCCTCCTTCCCACCTGCCAGCCAACCTACATTTATTCCCCAACCCCCCAAATCATCTGCTTTCTGTCCTCTCCATCTGACAGCCTATCCCTGGGATAAACTGTGGCTCAGTTGCACAGTGGCAGCCTGCCCATCACTCTGAGCTAAGTTGTGTGGTGCAAGCCTGGCTGGACCCACTTGCATGGTGAGGAATCTTCAAGGACTTGTGGGGAATACCTTACTGTCCCCTGTATTTCCCTCCCTGCTATTTCTCTCCTCCCAGTGGCTCTCATATCCTCAAGTTCTCCTTCCTACCTATCAACAAAACTACCTTTTATCTGCCCCCCCATCTTCAGTTACATTTATTTACTTCATTTATACCCCTACTTTCTCCCCAATGGGGACCTAAAACCGCTTGCATCATTCTTCTCTCCTCCATTGTATCCTCACAACAGCCTGTGAGGTAGGTCAGGCTGATAGTGTGTGCCTAGCACAGTGAGCTTCCATGGCACAGTGGTGATTTGAAGCTGAGTCTTCCATATTCTAGTTAGGGATTGTTAGCCCTGACGCCATTATGGGGCTTTGCTATGGACTGTTTGCTGTTGCCACATGGTCTGTCTAGACTGTAAAATGGATGCCAAGGTAGAAGCCCATAGAGAAAGGAAAAAGCTGTCTTTTTTACTCTGAGGGACTCCATTACATACCTGCTGCATGTCACATACACGGATTAAGGGCCATACAGCAGACAAAGGACTTTTCCTCTGCCAGTGCATGAAGGGATTACCCAGTCAAGCATTCAAATTGTTAACGACCCTTCCTGATGCTAATCAGGGACAATCAGGGAAGTCTCCCACCTTTTGTTTACCTGGCCAGCAAGTCCTATAATCCATTCAACTAGACACCCAACACCTGGCTTCTATTGTTAAATCCAGACCCTGCCTCTCTGGAAGCCCATTGGTCAAACCTAAGGTCTGCCTCTACTGACATCACACACCCCTGGGACTCATCATTGGTCCAGGAAATCTTTTGTTCTCACCTGAGACCAGCCCCCAGGGCCACCCATTGGGCTGCATTGTCTTACAGTGGGTATATCCCAGCACACAGATGGCCTTAGTGTGTGTGTCTCTGCCATGAGCCAAAATGGCAGCCCACCCCTGAACCCTCTGGGTTTAGGCCACAATCCTTCTTCATGGACTTCTGCACATCTGACAGGTAGTATCACCTCTCCATAAGCCATCAATCCCCTCTGCTTTCTTAGTTCTATTTATGTGTGTGAATGCTTGAATACTGTTTGTGTGTTTGTGAATGAATAAATAAGGATTATATTCAGTAAAATAATATTTTATTAATTATACCTGGTCTCTGTGTCTTTTACTGGGAACCATTACAAAGCAGCAGCATTCTCTGTATATACAGGCGAGAATCCAATAATAATAATAATAATAAACCAATTGCTATATTTAAAATAGAGCAATTGGGCTAACAGAAAATGGAGGCACCGCTGGGATTCGCCCTGACCATCTGAACGTGCATGCTAGTCGACACGTGTCCTTCAGATGGCCAGACGTGGAGAAGAAGCTGTTTGTGTGGTTTCAGTAAAGACCTGTGTGAAAGGTTGCTGTCTGTGTGATTGGCTAGAGAGCATTTTCTGTTGTGGGAGGCTGTTTTCCCCCTTTATTTTGTGGGGTGGGAACCAAGGCCGATAGTGTAGGGTGTTAGGAATTTCACCACACTACACCACACCACACTGCGCAGGCAGCCATAGCTGTAAACTAAGAGGAGCCGCAGCAAGGTTCCAACCGTCCTCCAGAGTCTCTGGAAGCCCACTTCCCTGTCCCTTTCAGCTTTGACTAGCTAGCAGAGCGTAGAATTAAAGTGAGCAAAGAGGTCCGCTCGCTGGAGTATATTATTCCGAGGACCCTAGGTTGTAGGTTGCCCTGAAACCTTCCCGGGTTAGTAGGAGGTCATCCCGGTGGATAGAGTATCCAAAAACCCCAATAGACCGGTTTAAAGGAGTAATCCGGCAAGGGACGTGAGGCCCAGGCCAAGCCCACGCTCAAAACTCCGAATTAAAAGGGTTAATGGTAAGCCCGGCGGGGACAGAGGTCTAGCCTAGAAAAACCAGATGGAAAGGGTTATTGAGGGAAAAACCCGGCGGGGACATAAGTCTAGCCTTAAAAACCTCAAATCTAAGGGTTTTCGGTAATCCAGGCAGGGGAGTGAATTCTAGCCTTCAAAAACCGTCACTCACGGACCACGAGGCCTAAAGAGCTAAGCTCACCTCACCCGCGAGCAGAAACAGAAGAGGGGAGAGGCAACGTGATCAGGGGATCCCTATTCGGAAATGGAGCCACGTTGCTCCCAACAAAAAAAAAGGCAGCCCTGCTGCACACCAGTTCCCCCCCCTCTTCCTTGTTAGTGGATAGTGGATGGGAATATCCTGAAATTCTCCCGGGTTAAGTTGGTTTTCCTGGTCACGGGTGGAACGCCTTAAAACCTTCTATATAGTGGATGGGAATATCCTGAAATTCTCCCGGGTTAAGTTGGTTTTCCTGGTCACGGGTGGAATGCCTTAAAACCTTCTATATAGTGGATGGGAATATCCTGAAATTCTCCCGGGTTAAATTGGTTTTCCTGGTCACGGGTGGAACGCCTTAAAACCTTCTATAATCCAAGTCTTAGAACACTTGGGAACCATAAGCCAGAGAACCTGCCAGTGAGCCGTAGAATCCTTACTGGTTAGAAACATCCAAGTTTTAGAACACTTGGAAACCAGAAGCTGAATGTGTGTTTGTGTGTGGGTAGCTGCACACCAGCATCCCACATGGACTTTGAGACCCCAGGAATCAGGGTCTTTTTCCCTTTGGTGGCCATTGGCCTTTTTGGTTTGTAAAGTAAGTTTGTTCCTCAGATCCGAGAATCTGAAGTTAAGCAAAAATGCTAAGTTAAAAACAAGAGGAAGTCTGACCTTGTAATCAAGATCCTCTCTCTCAAATTCCCCTTTTCCCAAATGGAAGGAGACCTGGAAAGGGTGATAGAATTGTAACAGAATATACAAAATGCCAGGCAGTCTTTTTAGAAATCAAACTGCCTTGCTCCCTAGCCTCTTAAGTAAAACCCAGCAGGCAGAAGTAAGTCACCAGTCTTGCCATGCTGAGATTAAATTCCCCTGAAACAGCAGCTTGAGACCCTGGTTGCATTTGCACCCCATGTGATGCTGCTAGAATGAAACTTCTGGGTATGACCAGGCCAACTCTCAGTATAGAAACAGAAGCAGTCATTAAGTACAGCCACTTAATGGTTGGAACAAAATAAATAAGACAGTGAATGCCTAAAGTAAAACCTCCCCCCATTCCAACTCCAAACTGGGCAAGGAATGGAGTGCACACAGGACTTCCCTGTGGAAAGAACTGAGAAAGAAAGAAAAAACCTCACCCCTTAGCTTATTGCCCAGAGAATAGCATCTCCCTTTGGTAGTGCCAGCCTCCAGGCAAGACCTGGAGCTCTCCCGGAGTTATAGCAAATCTCCAGGCTGCAGAGTCCAGTTCCTCTGCAGAAAATGAGTGTTTGGAGGAGAGGGAAGACTATGGCTTTTGCCCCACTGGAGTCTTCATCCTTCTTCCGACCCAAGCCTAGATCTCCAGGAATCTTCCTGCCTGGACCTGGCAGCCTTGCTCAGCGCTTAGCAAGACCAACAGGTCCAAAAATCTGTAATTTATGTAAGTAAGGAACCTTAGCTGCAGAACTCAGGCCCCAGAAAGAACCTGAATTCAGTGGACAGTGCAGCTATGTCACCAAAATTCCCAAAACATGCTTAAATGCTTGAGAGATGAAGTCCAATACAGATGTAGCATCAGAAATAGTCTTTCTATAATTACTGGCATAATTGAGAGAAATTGAGAAAATTCTGTACCTCTGGTTTTACCTTTTAAAATATAGAATTCTAGAAATCCCATTCTCTTCCCAAATGCCTTTGGGAGGGAATTGGATCCATTTCAGTCATGTTTAAAACAGCCAAAAGAGTGGAAATTTAACACTTGCCTAATCAGGAAACTTTAGCAGCCCCCCCTTCTTCACTGTGATCAGCACAGGAAGACAAAAGAGAGCCAGATGCCCCTCGAGGCGAGCCCAACTTTGTCTCCGTGACTGTCAGCGTAGGAATACAGCTTCAAGAGAGAGAGAGCATTTACTGATCAAGATTTGTCCTTCTAACTAATTACTACTAAAGGTATTAATATGTAGGGAATGTACTAATGATTAATGTGTACTAATTTTCTTCTGACTTTTCTGTCTCAAATTGAAGAGGAAAATGTAAGACTCTCACTCTCCATTTAAAATTCAAATGAACCCGCTGACTTGCCACCTTCCAGGGGAAAACCCAAAGGAGGACAAGATAAGGCTCCTAGCTAGATTAATGGCCCTTCTGGAGGGTAACAATTGCACCTCCTTCTTTTGTTAAGAGAAATCTCCCTCTGTAAAGGAACTAGGGGGAGCACAGAAAGAAAAAAATGTTTTCTCCTTTGGTTTTTAAAGCATAGATGGGGAATGAAAATGCATAGAGAAGACTGATCTTTTCTTCCCTTTTGAATTTGTAATTCCTTGTCTATTACAGGAAGGTCATCTTCCTTCCCCCCATTCCAAAGTTTAGTTTTTGTTTTTTTAAAGGTCCGTTTTAAAGTTAAAAATACATTTATTTGCATCCTCTTCCTTGGAATTTCTCATGATTAGAGATCCCTTACTTTCAAAATGGTACATTTGAAAATAGATTTTAAAATAGATTTGTTTCTGTTCCATTAATTTATTACAGCATCTCGATTTTAAGCTTTGTCTTATCTTCCCATTCTTATAGAAGGGAATCTCTTTTTAAAATTTCTTGGTAAATTTGTGTGATCTAGAACTATTTCATCTCTTTAAGGTTTTATAAATACTCTTTTGGTTTTGGAATTAGCTGTTCTCTTAAAGCCCCACCTTTAGGGCTAACGTTTCTTTAGTTTTGATATCAGTTTATATATAGCTACCATAGAATATTTTAAAGGATTTAAGTCTGGCAGCACATCCCATCTGATTTTGTTCTAGTAATCTATATGCCCAGGCCCCTTTCAGCCCAGTTTCTACTAGCAAGGAAAGAAACTCTGTACATGCTCAGAAGAACTATTTGCTGGCACAAAGCCTGTGCCAGAGACAACTTTTTTTCTTTCTTTCCTCTTCACTTGTGGTGTGATCTTTGGCCGACTTCTTAAATCATGCAGAATTATCAAGGGCTACTGCCTCTTCTCTTCTCTTGGATTTTCAATCCTGTCTGTAATTTAGCTACTTGATTCTTTCATCTTTATTTTGTTTAAGGGCTTCCTCTTTGAGGTACACAATCAGTACCTGATGCTCTAAGTTTATTCTCCTATTTAAGTTTTATCCCTGCATGGCTAGAGCATCTTTCTATCCATGCAAACCTGTTAATCTGTCTCTCAAGTTCTTTCATATCTGCAGGAACTGAAAATCTGAACCTGCAATTGAAGTCTTATGCCTGATAGTAAAGGCACACCTTATAAGTTATTTTAGGAATTGTTTGTTTTATATGTGTGTTAATAATTATTGCTTTCCAGCTTTTTGTTAGCTTTGTTTTTGGGGTATGACCCACCCCATAAGCCGGCAGTTTTCCCTGGGGGCCCCCAACTTTTTCTACAACAGCCATGGCAATCTAACTTCCTTTTTTTGAAACGTTCTTTTGTTTGGCCATTTTTATAACTTCTTGGCGCCTCCAAACTGTCACATCTTCACCTGGAACTCTGCTCTGGTCACCATAATAAAAACTGAATGTTCAGCTATTTCCAATTGTACCTGGAGAATACTCTTGCTATGCATATGCATCAAAAACTTTCCAATTCCTGTTCAGCCTACAAGACCTCGTGGTCTTGCCAAAGCCATTGCTTCCTATTTGCTACGCACCCAAGTCGCCTCCTAATTTGCCTTTGCTCCAGTTTTAGCAAAGGACCTGCCAATTTACCAGCTGCCTTCTCTGGTCCTCCAGCCACTGTTGACCTGCAAATTGCTTGCAAACCATCTCATGGACATTGGATGCCACCTCAAGGGCAGGCAACTCTCACAACCAGCTGCAAATACCTCATGGCACCCACCCAGTTATTACTTTGGGACCCAAGAATTGCTTTTTGGTCCCTGAAAGCATGACACTAAGGCTCAGATTGCCTGTGCCTTCTGGCAACTTGGGTACCTAGGGGGGGTGGTTTCAAAAATGTATCAATGTTCCTTACCCACATTTATCTGTAATGTTCAACTGAAGCTCAAATTGATTTGTATCACTGACTGTATTTATTCATTGGTCATTTTCATGTTGTTGCTCACATGTTCTAAATGTTTTGTAATCATGCTTTGACACACATTCATTCTCAATTCTTCCAGCATAGCATTTGCATTGCTTTTAGTTATCTTTCTGCTTTAAGTTTGCTTAACCCACCAATTTTTGCTTTCTGTATTTGTCTAATTGTTTAGGAATTTTGGTAAGCAATTACCTTTGAGTTAGATATCTTTTTAGCTTATAAGTTTTTAGAATTATTAGGATGTCTTGCATTTCCTTTTTGTTGCTTTATAATAATTAGAAGCCTTCATTAGATTTGCTATAGGTAGCATTATGTACAGTAGTCATGTCTCTCTGGAAGATGTGCAGAAGGTCCCTGCAAACACATACACAGAGGCACTCACACATCCTTATTTTAATTTGGCTTTAAAACATTTTTTTTTTTTAATTTTTCCTTTTGGTTCCCAGAAAGATATATTTTTATAGCCGGTATGCCTGACTCCCTCACCGAGCCTTCCCCTGTAAGTTCTCTCTCTAACCTTGTTCGGCTGTCCTTTCTTTTCTGGTCATATGGAACTCCAACGACAGCGAAACATCATTTGAAGTGAAGCCATCTTGGCTCACGCCTAAAGACGGCTTCAAGGGGGGAATTGTTACCAGAGGCACTGCCTTTTATTCTTGGGTAGCCCCAAAACAGGGGTGCCCTACTTTCTAACCTGAACCAAAGTCCCCAAAAGCCAGGCACTCTCAGCTTGACCACAGAGTTGGGCTGCAAGTGGTCTGCAAAAGGGATTTCATATTCAGGTTTCATAAGGTGACCTCAGAGCAAGTCTTCCCCCTCCACCCAGCAGAGATTATGCTCATGGAATAACAATGAGTTCCAGAGGTAAGTATTTAAAAGCCACCTGGCACTCTTCAGCACCTTACCCAGCCTTTTGTGTTTCTTTGTCTTTCTTGCCTCTGTCCCTCAAGATACCGGGAAGTCTCCATCAAAGTGTATGTGCAGACGATGTCATCTGACGCTGCCACGTCTGCAAGGGGGGATATGTTAGCCCTGACGCCATTATGGGGCTTTGCTATGGACTGTTTGCTGTTGCCACATGGTCTGTCTAGACTGTAAAATGGATGCCAAGGTAGAAGCCCATAGAGAAAGGAAAAAGCTGTCTTTTTTACTCTGAGGGACTCCATTACATACCTGCTGCATGTCACATACACGGATTAAGGGCCATACAGCAGACAAAGGACTTTTCCTCTGCCAGTGCATGAAGGGATTACCCAGTCAAGCATTCAAATTGTTAACGACACTTCCTGATGCTAATCAGGGACAATCAGGGAAGTCTCCCACCTTTTGTTTACCTGGCCAGCAAGTCCTATAATCCATTCAACTAGACACCCAACACCTGGCTTCTATTGTTAAATCCAGACCCTGCCTCTCTGGAAGCCCATTGGTCAAACCTAAGGTCTGCCTCTACTGACATCACACACCCCTGGGACTCATCATTGGTCCAGGAAATCTTTTGTTCTCACCTGAGACCAGCCCCCAGGGCCACCCATTGGGCTGCATTGTCTTACAGTGGGTATATCCCAGCACACAGATGGCCTTAGTGTGTGTGTCTCTGCCATGAGCCAAAATGGCAGCCCACCCCTGAACCCTCTGGGTTTAGGCCACAATCCTTCTTCATGGACTTCTGCACATCTGACAGGTAGTATCACCTCTCCATAAGCCATCAATCCCCTCTGCTTTCTTAGTTCTATTTATGTGTGTGAATGCTTGAATACTGTTTGTGTGTTTGTGAATGAATAAATAAGGATTATATTCAGTAAAATAATATTTTATTAATTATACCTGGTTTCTGTGTCTTTTACTGGGAACCATTACAAAGCAGCAGCATTCTCTGTATATACAGGCGAGAATCCAATAATAATAATAATAATAAACCAATTGCTATATTTAAAATAGAGCAATTGGGCTAACAGGATGGAAGCTGTTAAACAGTTGTAAGCAACTGGGCCTGGGTGAATCACAGATGTTGCATGGTAGCAAGTTACCCAGTAGTTGCTTCCAGGCCTTGTCCTCATGATTCCTCCTTCAAAGGCCAAAATAACTCTGGAGAGGCCCTGCACCTCCCCCCCTTTAATGACAGAAACCAAGGCATGAAGGCTGGTAATACTGTTGTGTTTGCCTAGTAATGGCTGCTGAAGCCCCATTACAGGTGCTTCTATCATTTTAATCCCCCCTTTTATTTAAGCTTCCAGATTTTTCTGCAAACCTGGGGCTTTTCCAAGGTTTGTCGAAAGATCTGTCTTGTCCGGCCATGGCCCCATTTTCCAGATTTAAGTTTCCAAAGCCTAAGAGTGCTCCCCCTATATAAAGTTATCGATGTTGAGTGGTGCCAGTGACTGATGGTGCCGAGATGATGCGGAACGACATTCCATCGGTGTCAAAGATTGGTTGCAAGGTGAGTTGCTTAATTGGTGTTGACCTGGAGAGCCTTGCTGACTCTGAGGGGATAGCGATCTCTCGAGTTGAAGAGATGGCGTTCAACAGCATCAAGGAGATGACTGTCAGAGTCAAGATGATACTTACTGACTGGTGCCAATGAGATTGGTGTGGTGCGTGCTTAGTCTTTTTCTTCTATTTGACCGTGGTTCCAATGCTGATTGCACTGGCGTCAATTTATCTGCTGGTTGATACAATGGCTTTGGGACCAAGGCTGCTGAAGGGGCTCACAGCCTTTTATGAGAATGGGCTCATTTCTCCCCTTGTAGGTCTGGGTCTCCCTGGGCCTTTTCCCATAAAGTTGCTTTGAATTTGGCAGCTCTCCCATCCTGGGCTTTTGGTGTAAGGCGATGGCAAGCGAGACTGTGTTATGCCCTTCACCTAAACATAAAAGACATGACTGAATGGTTGTCATTTTGGGCCATTTTGGCTCCACACTCCTTGTATTTCTTAAACAGAGCCATCCTACCAGTCTGAAGTCGAAGGTGCAAGATTCAAGGAGAAGTGTTCTCCTTATGGCAGCAAGAAGAGAACTGAGGGGAGAATGCTGGCCCCACCTGCATCACACAATCCTTTGGATGACGAAAGGATATACTTGAGATGGCGGGAAGGGAGAGCACTCTTAGACTTTGGAAACTTCTTTAAAGCTTGGAAGCACTTCTCCTTGGCTGGCCCACGGCTGCACAGTCCCCACGTGTGCCTGCACAGAAGCCATGATGATGAACCCAGCATGATTCCTGGCTTCTACCACCAAGGCTCCCTGATCCCTATATCATTGTCATCCCCACCGCTCGTGCCATCAGACTCGTCACCAACAGAGGAGAAAGTAGAGGAAGGTGCAGAGCTACAGTTTTGTTTTGGGCAATTTAAACCACCCAATGTGTTTTTAAAACATGTTTGGATTTTTCTGCAAACCTGGGGCTTTGCAGAAAACCAGTTCTGCAAAACTATGTTTTTAGTCACTGTGGGTTTGATCCATGGGCTTAAGTATCTGCAGATGAGCTCACATTTGAATATCAGAATACTAGTTAGCCAAATATGTGTGCCCTTATCATTTGCCCTTATCAAGTGGGACAGCTAGGTATTATTTGTTGTTGTTGTTGTTGTTCAGTCGCACAGTCGAGTCCGACTCTTCGCGACCCCATGGACCAGATTACGCCAGGCCCTCCTGTCTTCCGCTGTCCGCTGAAGTTTGCTCAATTTCATGTTCGTTGCATTGATGACACTGTCTAACCACCTCATCCTTTGCCGTCCCCTTCTTCTTTGACCTTCAATCTTTCCCAGCATCAGGGTCTTCTCCAGTGAATGCTCCCTTCTCATTTGGTGGCCAAAGTATTTGAGCTTCAGCTTCAGGATCTGGCCTTCCAGGGAACAGTCAGGGTTGATTTCTTTTAGGATTGACTGATTTGATCTCCTTGCAGTCCAAGGGACTCTCAAGAGTCTTCTCCAGCACCATAGTTCAAAAGAATCGATTCTTCGGCACTCGGCCTTCCTTATAGTCCAACTCTCACAGCCATACATTACTACGGGGAATACCATTGCTTTGACCATGCGGACTTTTGTTGGCAAGGTGATGTCTCTGCTTTTTATCATGCTGTTTAGATATTAGCTATAAATATGGGAAGTTGAATTGATTGGAAGCTTCTTCTCAGAGGGGCCCCTTACTTGTGACTTGCTTATCATTAGGTAAGATTCTCTAATAGTTATCATTTGTGTGGTAGATCCACAATGAATCTAAAACATTGCTGAAGTATACCTCTTTCCAGGAGTTAAATGATCTGATATAGGAAAGCTTACTAGATGCCTAGGGCTTCCTACATGCTGAATCAGTCCTGACCAGGGACATCCAGAACAGTGTGCGCCAGTGTTGGACCACATAGTAATACTTTGATTCCCCCCCCCCAATGAAATTGATAAGGCATCTAGCATCCCCTGCTCTGACTGGTGAACATGCAGACTAGGAAACATGGTTACACCAACCATATCGTGAAGCTACCTTCACAGATCATTTGGCAAAGGGAAAGGGCTCAGTTCTAGTGCATGTTTATGGGGTGGGTTATAATACCTTTAGAAACAACTTTAGGCAAGGCAAAAGTGTGACCTAACCCTATAAACGATCTCTCTTGTTCTTTGGTCTGCATACAAGTTTTTGGCAAAGGAAAATTAAATGAGCATGACAACAAAGAAATAACTTTACTGAAGACAGAATTTCATTTGCATTTATTCAACAGTTTCTCCCACAATTCAAAACCAGAACATTTCAAAGAGAAGCTGAAACGGGGGGGGGGGAATATCACAACAAAATGTCTAAAGATTCAGCCAGTGTGTCGACTCTCCCATAATACATCAAACACTCAACCACAATAGTGCAAGAGGCTATGGACTATCTGTCTGGAAGGAGCTTGTGATTAAAACAGGCAGAAAACAACTTGTCTATTCCTGCACTAGTTGAATAGCAAAAAAGAGCAGTTGCTTCCACAATAAATTAAAAGGGGACTCTGCACAGTTAGCAACACCATGAAGTCATTTTGTCTGTAAACAATGATCAGAACCTAATGAGAAGTTGGATTCTGTGGGTCCATTCTGCTGGTAGCTGGCAACCTGGTGGAGGAATTTGGGGCATGGAGTTAGTCTTTTTGGTGTCTGGTGCAAAATTGGAAATGACGTCATTGCATCAGGGCTCTTAAATATGGTTAATCATAGAGCTTTGAATGATTCCTAGAGTGTCACCCTCTTACTGTCCCCTCCACTCTCCATTTTTCTCCTGTTGGCGCATCACACAGTAGCAGTGAATGTGGGGTCCAAGCCAGGAAGTCTCTGGCTATAGCAGGAGACCTCCCCCTCCCCCCTTTTCCTTTAATGAGTGGCTCCTTCCCTCAGAGGAAAGACCCTCTGCTGACAGAACAGATTCACAGAATCCAGCCTGGTTCTTTTCAGTTTGCCAGTGCTCTGGAGCAGAGGCTGGGTATTGTCATAGTAACATATAAGGTGGATGTAATAACAGTCAGTGATGATGCCTCTCCTTCTACTGATCCAGGACTGTCTGTAGTGCATTCTGTGAGGGGCATGCCACCTAAGGGGGTGGTTGTTTAGAATACATTAAAGTAAAGCACCAGAGTCTGAATGGAGTTGCCTTTTGGAAGCAACTCAAAACATGCTAATTGTTAAGTTTAGAGTGCTAAGAGCTTGGCCTTCATTTACTAAGTTTCCCTTGCTGATGATTGCATCCCCTCAATTCAGCTGAATACGACCTTTTGAATGCATTCAGAGTGTATATAGTCTATACAAGAGTGATCCCCAAAGCTGCACAGTCAGTGCTTTTGAACCTTTTTCGAAGGTGGCTGTTAAAACTTACGGTTTGGTTCATCTTTGAAGTGTGGCCAAGAGCTAGTTCACAAACGATGTCACTTGATCTTTGTATCCTTGATCACAGTCATCTGAAGCTGCAAAAAGGCACTATTGGAAAGCTTCCACCTTGATCAAATTAGGTCCCCATGGCTTACACGCACAGGTGTTTTCCCATGCATATAAGGATTCTGCCTGTGGAGTATGACTTTCTTATCTCACACAGCAACCTGAAATGTCACCTGAAATCCTGTTCCTTGGGGGGTGCATCCAAGCTCATCTATGCATGTATCCCTTTCTGAAAGAGGCACTGCACTGTCAGATGTGATTCTTTACAGGTGATTTTGCTATATATGAGACTTCTTTGCATGGTTCAACTTGCTTGCATACACAATAAGCCCTCTTTCAAAAGCAGTGACAGTAACTAGCAGCTGCTTGGAAGGTCAGTGATTCTGAACCTGCATTCAGGCTCCCTTGCTTCACCCCACCCCACCATTACAGTTTTTAAAAGAGGACTCCACACATATACAGTAGAGTCTTGAAATCAGGCAGAGACAACCTACTTATGGTGCAGTCCTATGCAGATTTACTCCAATCTAAGCCTACTGAAATCAGCCTAAACCCAAGAGAATCCACATAGGATTACAGTGTGGTTTTTATGACCTGGGGATTATAACCTGTGGTACCAGGAGAGGAGACTTTCTGCATATGAAAGATGTGCTTTGTAAATGGCTCAGCGAAAGAGCACATTTTGCATGTAGAAGGTCCCTGACTGGCTCTCTAGCATTTCTCATTAAAAGGAGCTCAGAAAGCAGAATAGGAAAGACCTCTGTTTAAGCCACTGGCAGTCAGGGTAGTTGGTAACTCCAGATAGATGGGTGGGCCTAATTAGCAGAAGGCGGCTTCATTTGTTACTATGTAGGCTCCATTGCCACAACCTTGACAAGCAAGCACTAAGCAAGATCGGATGAGTTGAGGGAAGAGGCATGACAGAGATTTGTTCTCTACCAACTTGCTTTCCACCCTCCCCAACGAGACCTATTCATCAGAACAATTCCCATATTATTTGTTCTCTACCAACTTGCTTTCCACCCTCCCCAATGAGACCTATTCATCAGAACAATTCCCATATTATATTCCAGCACTCTAATGGTTTAATATTTCAATTGCTTCTGCATTGTGATCCTATTTATAAGTGCATTAGGGCTTAATGCAGAGATCAATGCGGAAGCAGCCCAGGGGCTGCAACCCAGGAATTAGAAGAGATTCCTACACACAAAGAACATAATCCAGCCAAAGTCAAGTACTTTGTCCCACTGATGTTAATGGGAGAGTTATAACAAATACATAAGGCTGATTATCCGTCCCCCTCCTTCACTATACATATACATACTTCTGAGTAAATATGCATAGGACTGGGTTGTAAATCTCCCATCAAACTATGCTTAATTTTGCCTGGATTTTATTCAAAGTCTGCAAATAGTGCCTTTTATTTTAAAACAGTAGGGGCCATTGTTGGAATTTCACTTTGGCTGCAATCATTTATACAATGTAGAAGGCACATCTTTGTTTTTAGGAGTGTTATTGGAGTGTTACTGGTTAGGAGTCAGAGAGGTTTCCCCTGCAGATCAAAACTGTAATCCTCGACAATGGATGTTTAAATCACACCAAAGTCGATGAGATTTCAGCAACTTAAACTGAATGCAGAATTGTAGCCAAAGTGTGGAAATCCAAACACTGCTTTCTGTTCCTTCCACATTCTTAAGTATTTTGAAATGCTCCATCAATAAAAGTCACTTGAAGAATCTCCAGTGTGGGAAATGCTATGCGAAGTAGGGGTGGGCACAGACCGGACCATGGACCTTAATTTTTCCATGGACTGGGGCGTAGTGTGTGGTCTGTTTGCCTGGTGCATGGCCTTGCGCTTTCCACAGACTGCCCAGGGTTTGGGAGGGGTTCGTTTGGTCTGTGGATGTGAGGGAGCTCAGAAGGCATTTAAATGCCTTCCAAGTCCATTTACGCATCATGCTGCTGCTGCAGTGCAACACGATGGAGCTCAGAAGGCATTTAAATGCTTTAGGAGGCATTTAAATACCTTGAGTCCACTTTCGCATTGTGCCACCACTGTGGCACGGTGCAAGGGAGCTCAGAAGGCATTTAAATGCCTTCTGAGCCCCCTCACATTGCTCCACCATGGCAGCACGATGCATAAGTGGACTCAAGACATTTCAATGTGGTGGTAAAAAAGGCAAATTCAGTCTTAGGTTGTATTAAAAGTGCCATAGCATCGAAATCGCAAGAAGTCATAGCCCCTCTGTATACTGCCTTGGTCAGGCTGTACCTTGAGTACTGTGTGCAGTTCTGGAGGCCTCACTTCAAAAAGGATGTGGACAAAATTGAGAGGGTGCAGAAGAGAGTAATGAGGATGATCAGGGGTCTGTATACTGAGCCCTACAAGGAAAGGCTAAGGGCCTTGGGAATGTTTAGTTTGGAGAAGAGGATATTGAGGGGGGACATGATTGCTCTCTTTAAACATTTGAAAGGCTGTCATTTGGACAAGGGCAAGGAACTGTTCTAGTTGGCAACAGAGGATAGGAGCCGAAGTAACGGGTTTAAATTACATGCAGAAAGGTATCGGCTGGATATTATGAAAAACTTTTTCACAGTCAGAGTGGTTCAAAGGTGAAATCAACTGTCTAGAGAGGTGGTTAGCTCCCCTTCACTGGCAGCTTTCAAGAAGAGGCTGGATGAATATTTGTCAGAGACGCTTTAGACTGGTCCTGCATTGGGCAGGGGGTTGGACTAGATGGTCTGTATGGCCCCTTCCAACTCTATGATTCTATGAAATACCTTCTGAGCTCCATCGCAATGTGGAAGTGGACTTCTGAGTTAAATGCCCTCTGAGTTGACTTCTGTATCACATTGCCATGGTGGCAGGGCTTACCAAAGCCATTTAAAGGGACGTGTTTCCCTTAAATGGCTTTTGTAAGCCCTCCCCCATTACAAATCTCATAAACTATGAACTGGTTCCTAAAATAGAAAAGTTTGTGAAAGCTGGTGGTTCATGAAACCCACAAACCTCCATTTTTTTGGTCTGTGCCCATCCCTAGTGTACACTGGCCAGGGTGTGAAGCCCATTTTGCATACATGATTGACAGCATGGCTAGACCCTTGAAGATAGCTCTGCAAGGCAATTGTAAGCCATCCTAACTCTGTTGTTTGGCCTGCAATCTCATTATTAAATTTGCAGGTATCATATGACTTATACAAATGACTTCTATGAGCAACATTTCAAAGCAGATACTCTCACTGCATACTGCCTTAGAAAAGCTAATGTTGCCTCCTAGGTGTACTCTTTTCCTGATAACATAAGATGAATGTACAAGATGGTGGTGGGGATTGATATGACAAGCTCTGCCCCTCAACATCCTCCATGCATTCATATGCGCAGGGTCTTTGCATGTACTGGTGCATGCACACAAGGGCTTTCTCCATAGGATCAAAAAACCTAGAAAAAGCAGGATTCTTAAGTGCATGAAGGTATCAATATATGTGTGCAACCATAGATGAGTAGGCTGTATATATGTGCACCAATAAACATGCATAGGTCTGGGGCAAAGCTTGGTTCTGTTACCCTGTTCTCCCTCCTTGAAATATCTTAAGAGGGCTACTGCAGGCAAGTATCGATTTCCAGTTTGCACTAGTTCTCACTGGGGCAGAGAAGAAACAGTGTGTTTCCTAGATACACAGGTCATTCTGATGATCTGCTCAAATTCACAGAGGACTAGAAACTGCTGAGATCTTGAGAACTTATTCAAACATAAAAAGATCATATAGCAAATTCCCAAGCAGAAACTTGTTCCTCTGTCTTGCATAACAGTTTGATACTAAACAGCTAGTGCTTACACAGAGTGTATATTGAAAGTGCAAGAGCATGGTTTCTGAGTAATGTGTTTCTGCATAGCAAAGATGTCTATTCTTCCTGATCCACAAGTTGACAGGCATACAGGACGGGAAGGGGGACAGAACGAAGTTTGCTGACAGCTCTAGCCAACTGATTTATTATTAAGAACTTCAATATCTATTAGTAAGAACTTCAGTATTTTAAAAATGAGAAATGGTTAGCATTTAAACTGGACAGCCAGTTTGGTGTAGTGGTTAGGAGCACGGACTCTCATCTGGGAGACTCGATCAGTTACAAATTGTTTCAGAGCTGTTCTCTCTCTCGAGCAGCTCTTGAAAGAGCTCTCTCAGCCCCTCCTACCTCACAAGGCGTCTGTTTTAGGGTGGGGAAGGGAAAGGAGATTGTAAGCTGAGACTCCTTAGAGTAGTGAAGGGCAGGGCATAAATCCAATCTCCTCTTCTTCTCTAAATAGAGAAGTTTCTCTTCATCATTTGGGGAACGTGTAAATAATAATAATAATGTCTCTGAAGCAGAGATTGTTGGGATATGGGGAATGTACTGTAGTCAGAGCTGGGAGTTCTTGGCACACACACAAAATTCCAGAATCCATTCAAAGGCAACCTAATACTGCTCTAAGAAAAACCTGAATATGAATCAACCATGCAGATCAATACAATTAATGCTTCTTCCATTTGTAAGGAGGAGGGGCAAGAAACACTGAAGCTTTACTAGGGATATAGCCTGACTCCAGTTGAGTAGTGTCCTGTCTGAAATAAAGTTTTCTAAACCAGGTGTCCTACCCTGACTTGGCTGGCCCAGGCTAACCTTATCTCATCATAAGAACATAAGAGAAGCCATGCTGGATCAGGCCAATGGCCCATCCAGTCCAACACTCTGTTTCACACAGTGGCCAAAACCCAGGTGCCATCAGGAAGTCCACCAGCAGGGTCAGAACTCCAGAAGCTCTCCCGCAAGCACCAAAAATACAGAGCATCACTACCCCAGACATAGTGTTCCATAGTGTGGAACACAGTGTAACTAATAGCCACTGGTGGACCTCTACTCCATATGTTTATCCAGTCCCCTCTTGAAGCTGTCTATGCTTGTAGCCGCCACCACTTCCTGCAGTAGTGAATTCCACGTGTTAATTACTCTTTGGTGAAGGAGTACTTCTTTTTATCTATTCTAAGCTTATTGCTCATTAATTTCATTGAGTGCCCATGAGTTCTTGTATTGGGGGGGAAAGGGAGAAAAGTACTTCTTTCTCTACCTTCTCTATCCCATGCATAATTTTATAAATCTCTATTAAGTCACCCCTCAGTCATAATTTCTCCAAGCTAAAGAGCCCTAACCTCTTTAATCTTTCTTCATAGGAAAGGTGTTCCATCCCCTTAATCATTTTAGTTGCCCTTTTCTGCACCTTTTCCAATGCTATCTTTTTTGAGGTGTGGTGACCAGGACTGTACACAGTATTCCCAATGATCAGATCCTGGAAACCTAAGCAGTGTCAGCCTTGGTTGGTATTTGGATGGAAGGCCACCAAAAAGGTCGAGGGTCGCTATGGAAGGGCAGGCAATGGCAAACCACCTCTGAACGTCTCTTGCCCTGAAAACCCTACAGGGTTGCTATAAGTTGGCTGCAATTTGACGGGACTTTCCACCTCCTAAATAGATGCCCTGCTGAGGCATGCCCAGATTATCTCCACAGCCAAATGGGCTAAACTTGGATTAAAAAAACAAAAACATGAAAGCTGAAATCCTCAGGACGTTAATATCTGCACTTGTGTGAGGCAACAGTGGACTTAGGGAATTCAAAGAACTTTGAATGCAACAGATTCTTTCTGCTCCATATACAGTAACACCAACCATTGCAAGCAGCATACACATTTAACATATTTAACACACTGCAGTCTTTCTGAGGCTTGTTCCACACTAGTCACATTGCCGTAATTTGTTTACTCAGTTTTTATGGATCATCCAGTCAATCCCTTTGTATTCCAGTACTTATTTTCTATATTCTCTTCCTGCCTCTTCAGACTGAATTGTGATTTTAAAAACATAAAACATGGTTGCAATACTAGGGTGTCCCATATGAACAGTCAGGGCAATTGAAACTTTTCAGATCTGTAGTATTTTCAGATCTTCAGTCCTTCCTTGTACTTCTGCCTAGTTCTACTTGTATTCATGAATGAATTGTAAATTATCTGCTCTTGGTCCCTTGCAGAGGGACTTGCGTACTCTTTTGTAGTTTGTCACAGCCATGGCTCTTTTAAAATTTTTGTAAATTGCACATTTACAATAATTAACAGTACAGTTTAAAAAGCATGAGCAAGGACTTGCACTGGCTATAAAGAAACAGAGGCTATACTTCCCCATACTTGCAGGGGAAGAACACCTGATAATTAACCTTGGTTTCATCAGTGGTGGGAGAAAACTGGCAAGCCTGAGAGAAGTATGATTAATTAGCATGAAAACATAGGAATAAAAGGGAAATTCCAGGGGGAAAAGTTACTTTCGCTGAAGTACATTTAATAATAAGGTTTTACTTACTAAAACATTTATGTCCCACCTTTCCTCATGGTTCAAGGTGGCTTATCTGAGAGAATGGATTTTAATTATATAATGCTTTCTTAAGTGCCGTATGGAACCCCTGTTTCTATTCTGCTTGCATCTGAATGTAAAAAAAAGAACAACTAAGAAGTGCAAAAAAGTTGGAGTATGGAACCACCTTAAAATAAGACACACTGTTGGAACAGAAAATTCAAGTAGCCTTCTGCACCCCCCCCAAAAAGAAATCCAGCCAATTTTCTTTCCACCATACTTGCCAAAGAGTACCAAACACACAAATTATAGTCTGTCATCCAAACACTGATGCATGTAAGAAGTCATAACCAGTCCTCCTAAACCATCCAAAGAAAAAAATCGGGGAAAAAATCTGTTTCCTCCAACTAACTTCCCAGGCAGGAATGATCAAACATCAGTCAGGTTCACCTCTACTGGCAGCTAAAAGTATATCAAGTTTAAAAAATTACCCTGGCCTTGGGCATCAATCTAAGTGGCTGAAGGTAGCTTTCTGAAGAAAATGTGAGATATTTAAAAGTTCCATTTTAGATGTAGGGAAAATTCACTTGCTGATTCAATTGTTGTTCTCAGAGGTTCCATGTATTGGAATTCTCAGTAGCTGAGTCTATAGTAGTTGAGAGGGAAGGATGTCGTATCATGGTTGTATCATGCTCCTATCATATGAACAGCTCATAAAGAAAAGTTTATCTCCGATACTTCCATCTTCCTCAGTGCTACTGCAGACCATCCAGAGGAGCTCTTCCCAGGACTGAATTACTAGTTTTCAAGGAAATGTCAATATATTGTTACCCAGGCTAGGTGCATACCTTATGTTTGAGCTGTAGTTGTTGAATCACCATTATCTCATTGTGGGAAGATTAGCAGTAGGGGTGAAGGCAGGCTTGAATGAACTGTAAGTCTCTAGACAAAGTGAGCTTCTATCAAAGCCACCAGGGTACTGTAAACAAATCTCAAAAGAGCTTCCACTCTAAATACAGTTGCAGTAGGCAAAGAGATCTAGACACTCCAAATACTTCCTTGATCTTCCAACAGCTTGAAGGAGGTTCTGTATCGTCTCTTCCACAAGGCCTGTTGATTATACTTTCTAAACCACAGGTGGTGGACTTTCAGTGTACAGCACATTCCTTGGCATTACCAGTTTCCTCTCCCATCACATCAGGATTTAAGCTCCTTCTCTGCTCTATTTCCACCTGATGAGAAAAAAAGAGTTAAAGAACAAAGGCTTACCTAATTTCTCCTTCCTGGCATCCTCTGTCCACAGTAACTCGCTCTAAAGCAAGAATAGACAGCTTCTGAAGTCTTAGGGGCCATATTATTTTCAAGCAGTCACTGATGAGTGAAGCATATGTTGGTTCTTATCGCTCCAAAAATTGGAACACTATCAAAGGAACAGGTTTTTTATAGTTGTTGTGGAGGGGTTTTTTGGGGGGGGTCTATCTCACGGACGATAGAATTTTGCTTCCTAAACTACCACGTTCCTACACCTTGGAAGCCGGCCCTTCCCTGAGAAGGTTCAGGATAGGGGCAAGAGACTGGATTCTTCCCAGCCATGATGTCAGTGCCAGGCTAAGAGTAACACCAGTTTCAGCAAATGGAGAACTGCCTGTTATTTAATAACATACATAAACAACCTGTGGGTCCCCCTGTAGATTAGATCTAGAGCCTTATTTGGGACATTCATTGTTAAACTAGCTCTCCAGCATGAATCTGTTACATTGTCTGCTTTCGAAAGGGCAAAGTTTACTTCACTTGCATTAACACTAAATCTAAACTATGTAGAAAAAGGGGGGGATCTGCAAAGACTTGCAGGAGAGAGGAAATCCTGTTTGGTTGGATCCAGTGATCCACTCATGCAATGATCACAGATCTTCCCCAGTAGTCCCATCCCCTTCCCTCAGTGGTCCCTTCTGACCCATGAAAGCTGATTCCCAGGGGCACATGGAGTAATAGCCATATGGGTCAGTCTGCTGCAGTGAGAAAGGGGGTTAAATTTTTCCCTCTTCTCTCAATGCAGTTCTGCTGTTGTGGAAGAGACAGGAGGGACAATATGCCCCCTTCCTCACTACAGCCTACTGACCCACATAACTATTAATGCATGTCAGTCCTGCAACCTGGGAATCAACTTTCCCAGGGTGACGTGGCTGCTGAAAGAAGGGGGAAGTGGGGAAGATCCATGACTGTGGCTGACTAACATTGATGGATGCTGGATCCAACCTACTGTCTCATCTCCTGCTTCGTCCCATGTTCTGTGGGCCCCAGGCCATCTGTTGGGGATGTTCGGAGAAGAGTATGTGCTTTCAGCTCCACCACTCTACAGCCAGCCAGCTGACTGGGCAGCTTGGAGCAGAAAAAGTGCAGGATGTGTTTTCAGCTTCAAACTTCCAACCTCCAGTGCCATCCAATTGAAGGGAGGGTCCTGAAGTAGTGGAGATCCAGCTTCTGATAAGTCAGCAATAGGTGGAGGTGAGCTTAGAGCTGAAAGCACATAATGTGCTCTATCTGCTCCAAGCCTCCCTCCTGGCTAATCAGCTGATGGGGAGGCTTGCAGCTCAGATCTGTGCCCCTTCCATCAGCTGGCCAGTGATGTTACTCTGGGCTTGCTTAGCAACCCAAAAGTGGTAGTTGAGATCTCAAGATGTAGCGTTGTATGATCATGGTTGGTAGTCTGGTTTGTGTGAGTTGCAATGTCTATACAGTTTAGGGAAGTCTGAATGCCCCAATTTTTTATGTTTATAGGTTTACTTTTTTGTGAACCTTGTTCTAACAATGTAGTATTTCTATCCATGTTTTGGTTAGCTTCTCAACCATACCTTGTAACTGTAATGTGCTGAATAGTTGACCCACTTCCTGACATCAGTCTTGCCTTCCACAGAGATGGAACGAACGGCAGCCTTGGATGCTGAAGTGGTTGGCATGTCAAACTCCACATCCGCATAGCGGACAAAACTGGAAGGCACTTCCCGATCAGAACCAAGCTCCAGGTGGCAGAAGAAGCAGTGAGGATGACCAGAACCTGTAAACAACCAGAGCAAGACTATGGGAATTAATTTGCTGAGATTTAACAATGAAACAGAAGAAAGCAAGTCAAGGGCAGAAAGGTGGGATATAAATTTTGTAAATAATAAAGACAACCCAATTGTTAGAGTGCTGTTTCTATGTAGACACAATAACTTGCATGCACCCTACTGGATTGTGATGACTGAGTATATTGTGTGGATGACAGATTCCGTTGTTGACTTTTGGGTTGACTTCTACTGACGTAAACATGACATCTGAATAGCTCTTTTATTTTTTAGCCTTGTGGTACCTGAATGGCCCCAAACTGAATCTAAACTTTTGAGAGACAGTAAGGAAACATCTGGGCAGAGGCTGTTTATGTTCATTGGCTTAATGAACACAAGGAGCTCAGGAAAAATATTTTTGTAAGCAGGAATATGAGCAAAAGCATGCATTGATAAACTGTGGGACTGAAGCATGTGTGTGTGTGTGTGTGTGGGGAATGGGATTCAACCTACTTTCCCCCCACTCAAAACGGTCCCAAGTACATTACTTGCCCCACTGGAGCTTTGCACATGAAACCTATTGTTGCCCATACAACCCCCACTGGGGCAAATAACACCTCCTGGGAATTTTGTGTGGAAAAAAATGGCATAGGGTGGGAAGCTGAAGCTCCTTCTTCTCATGCTGTGCTTTGTATCCAAATCTGGCCCCTGTGGCATTTGGGAACTTAGTTCCCCGAAGTGGGCATCTGACTGAAGGAAATGAGAGTTGGGCTGGGAGAAAGTAGACCTGACTTGTTAAAAAAAATGTAATCCTGAAAGAAGACTCTTATAGGTCAATGTGGTTTAAGACTGTCTTTGAGAAACTGTTGGCTCTTCATGTTAACCTGGACATTATCCAGGCCCTGGGTTTTCATGCAGCATTTGCTTTAGTGAGAAATCACATAAAATCAATCACCAAAGCTCTGCTTTTAGGACACGCCACACCTGTTCATCCCAATTTTCTGATATTCCACCTCCAAAATCTCTTCCCTCCTACACTTATCTGTTGTCTTTTCAAATCCTGTTAAGAGCGTTCATCCTGGCCAGACTAAATGCTCACTCCTTGACAGTTATGAGGACAGGTTCATGTGTTTACTTTATTCAGAACGAATCTGCCCCATCCCTTAAGTAAGATTGACACGATGAGCACATATCCTTCTGGAGTGTTCTTTGTATGCTAATTTCAGGAGGCATTATATTTTACCATGTTTGCAAGTTCATTTGGACATATATTCATATGACTTAGTTACCTTTTTACTTTCTGACAGAGATCCACAAACAACTCTAGCGGTTGCAATTTTTAAAAAATTCTTTTGTCTACTGAGTGATAAGTGATTAACAACAAGTATCCACTGTTCAAGATGATGCATCATAGAGCTTTTACTGAATAAAAGGAAAGGGGGAAAATGTAATGTCTACTTTGGCCCTAAATCCACTATCTAGGAAATAGGCCCTGTTGAACTCAACACAATAGCTAAAAGAATGATCTGTAATCTGAGAGGGCAACAGTTCTAATCTCACCATGGTCATAAACTCACTAGATGGCCTTAGGCAAACCAGTCTCTTTCATTCTCAGCCTATCTGCAATACAAGACTGAAGAGGATTTTTTAGATTTAAACTTAGTAAGTTTAAATAAAAACTTGGTAAATTTAAATAAGATTTCTAAGGAGACTTGTTTCAAGATTTGTTAGGAGACTTGCTTGAAAACTGCCCTATTTTTTAGGTTCACAAAATCCGTGCAATGTGCTTTTGAAAAAGGGACATCCACTATTGGTAGGAGTTGATCAGATGCCAATTGCCCATGAGATTCAGCATTAAAGCGGTATTATAAATCCTTCAGTCTGTGTTGGGTGTCTCACAACAAAAAGTAGCAATAAACTGTATGCATTTATGTTTTCTTCACACTCTGTTTTGCTCGCCTACAAACAGATACTCACACTGAGGCATCAAATCATGTCCACTTGGGACTGAGGCTCCTCACAACCTGTAAACAAGGCTCCTTTCATCAGCCAAAATCAACATGTTGCTTTTGAGTCAGTGGAATGCAATTTAAGTTACCAAACTGTTCTTGGAACAGACACAGCAGTGCTTTTTTGTGAAATCCGTTTTTGCTATGTTGATCTTACAGCTCCAAACTGGCCCAGCGCAGGATTTTTCACTACCAGTTTTGTGTCATCAGAAAACAGCTGCCCCTTGATGCAACAAAGGACAGCTGTACAACTCACACACTTGCCTTCTGTTTCGCAAGGGGCAAGTGGTGCTTTCATGCATCACAAAAATCAGTCCAGCAAGACCTGAGTTGGGCCAATTTCAGAATAAGCCAGAAGTACACATTAGTCAGGCTACACCGGTGGATTCAACACTTCCAAATTCTCTGAAGAAGCAGCCCACATTTATGTATTCCTAGGGTTTCCAAGCTCCAGGTGGGGGCTAGAAGCCTCCTGGAATTACAATGGATCTTCAGACTGCAGAGATCAGTTCCGTGGAGAAAATGGCTGCTTTGGAGGGTAGACTCTATGGCATTATACCCTACGGAGGTCCTTCTCCTACTTAAACTCCCCAGGCTCCAGCCCAAATCTCCAGGAATTTCCCAACCCAGAGTTGGCAACCCTAGTATTCATAGTAAGTTATGCAGTTATAGGCCTTATTCTCCTTGATATGGTAAACTTGGATGCCATTATTGAATGCTGCACTATGCAAAAAAAAAAATCCATGTAAAAAACTGGATATGAACATCTAATCTTCCACACATGGCAATTTTCTTTAATCATCTGAGCCCCACCCGCAGTCTGAAGTTCTGTGTTTATCACCTCAGTGTGGACTCAGTCTCTATAGTTCATGCCGCTTGTAATATCAGACTGTCAAAGAATTTGGAATATTTTTTACAAGGGCTGTCATTATGGTAGAGTAAAAAGGAAGGCAAATGGGGATTATTTTGCAAGACTGCAAAAAGGCATGAAATCTATCAGTTCTACCTTTATCCTGCCCATCTTCTAAGGAGTTAAGGGATGCTATACATGGTTTCCCATACCCACTTATCCTTATGACACTTGGTGAGTTAAATTAGGTTGAAAGTGATTGGTTCAACGGCATCCATCGAGCTTCAAGGCAGAAGAGAGACTCGAATCCACATCTCTCCAGTTCTGACAATGTCATTACCATTCCATGCTGGGGAAGTTTGTGCAGAACAGTTAAGGCCCGTCCAGTCTCCTAGTTTCTTGAGACTTTAACTAGATGCTGCTTATGCCTTGCCAAACATTTCTTAGAAAAGCTCCGCAAGATGTACTTCTTCAATGAAGACATTCCTGTAGTACCTTAGTGCTGGCTGCCATTGTTGTATTCTAATCCCATTGTAGTACTGTAGTACCCTAAACTCATTTCGCCAGCAGCTTCATTGTTATCTGACACCTACCCCATTCTCACTATTGATTTGCTTTTCTCCAGCCTCTCTTCCTGTTGTTTTGATGTAAGCTGTAATATAAGGGCACTTCTAGATCAGAAAAGAATTTGTGCTCCCCCCCCTTTTCAACCTTATCATTGAATGGGCTGTATAGCTTTGCTGTAGCCATGTTGCAGAGGATTGCCTATTCAATGTTTTTCATAAGATGCACCTCAGAATTCTGAGAACTTTGATGTCTCCCTCATCTGCTGGAATCTAGGTCAGGCCCCCCTCTGATGTGACTTCAGAGCAGCTACACCAGTGGCAGCCAGCACTAAAGGGCTATGACTTTTCTGCCAACAGAGGCCTGCCTGTGATATCTGAGCAGATCAGACAATGACTCAAGAGAAGCAGAAAGGACAGAGGCAAAAGAGGAGAATGTAAAAGCAGGATGGGTGGCCTAAGCAGCATGAAATACAACTTTCTGCACAATCATCCAGTTCAAGCAGTACTACCCACCAGAGTTTTTGTCAGGCAGTCGATTTATCCTCCATACAATGGAATTAAAGGCATGCTCATATTTGGCAGTTCCTAGTGTTACTCTCATTACTGGCTCTGAACCAGAAACACTGGTGGATCCAAAGCTGGCACATTTATTTACTTTTGCTTTCAAAGACTTTTCCCCCAAGACACTTTCTCTACGGAAATTTTTCACCCACTCCTGTGGCACCGGGTAGCAGACCATCACATTTTCACAGGGAACCTGAGTTAGAGGGTCTCGGTTGGAGGAGAATCCTGGAGACATCATCAGCCAGCTCTGGAGTTCCACCTCAGCCCCATTGATACTGGCTGCAATCCTCAAGGTGAAAGGCAATGTCTTCTCAGAAAACGTACTCCTAAAGCGCATCAGCTCAAAGCGGCAGGCATCCAAGGGGTTAAATAGAATTACACGGTTGCTGGTGAACATCTCCTCATCCACACAGGCATGAAAGTGACAGTCATGCAACTTAATCCACTTGGTGGTGGTGGTGGGCATGATATCATGTCGCGAGACAATTTCATTCCCTTTGACTAGGATATCATTGAGGCCTAGCCGGCATTCTGCCAAGCCAGAAAGGAATGTGAGAACGTACACTCTCGTCAACACATTGTGCTGCAGAATCCTGTTGTCCCCTTTGGCCAAGATGCCATAGAACTCATCCTTTACATCCACAGTGATTTCCTCTTCTTGGTAGTTTAGTCCCACTGTGCTCAGGTCTGTTGATGAGGTGGGCAAATCCATTAGTGTATCCTGGACGGCCCTGATGAAGCTGAGGAAGTCTTCATAACTAGTGGTACCAAGCTTTATAACCTGTTCCCTCTCTGCCGTGTGAGTGACAGCTGGCTTTGGCTGGTACTTCTTTTTCTCCTTATAGATGATACGGTCTATCCTCACACTGTGTATCCTGCCATTCTCATCATAGTTCTGGAGCTTGGGCTCTGAAATCTCATGGCTGATGTCAAGCTTGAATTCCCTGAAGGGCTTCTCCAGCCCCTTCTCATAAAAAAGCTGCACATACCCACTCTCAGTCAGCTTCACATAAATTGGCCCCCAGTGTCTAGAGGACATGATGTTCTTCTTCTCTGGTATCCTCAGCATCATTGGCCAACCATCCTTCCTCTGAGGTGGCCCCAAGCTGGATAAAGTGCCATCCAGCTCAGATGGCAGTGTTGGGTCATCATCAGGCAGAGGAGAACTGCTTAGCTCATCTGGATCCCCAATCTGGAGTTGCTTGAGTTGTTCAACAGCATCTCTGTGCTTTAGGTGCTTATTTGACTCATTGAAGCTGATGGTGTCAGGCTGCTGATGGAGGACAATGAGGGAATCTCTCTGATTTTTACCAGGGGCATCAGATATAGAGCTGGACTGGGAGCGCCTCTCTCGTTCTTCAAAGAAAGAGCTGAATGGGTTGATAGGGGAAGGTTGAACATCTTTCAGAGATTCATCGAGGAATGGGTTAGTAGCACTCCATGGGGGTGTACCACCAACCGAAGGCAACCTGGTTATAGAGGAAAGGTCTAGTTTCTGAACTTTGGAGAGGTCACCTAGTGTGCTCCTGGGACGTTCCCTCTTTTTAAAAGATGAAGAGAAGAGCTCGGAGTTTGCATCTGGGGCCTGTGCTGTTGCTGCTGCCACTGCCGTTGTTGCAACTGGTGGAGTCACTGTGGGTGGGATGTCTGCTTTCACGGGGGATAAATTCTGTGGAAAAATACAGTTGACTTCATTGTCATCAAAAGTCACCCAGCTGGGGAAACGAGCTGGGGTTAGGTTTTCACTGTGGCCATTAAAGGATGTGCCATTCAGCTGCCAGCTGGGAGCCTCCATTCCTAGCTCTTCATCTTCTGGAAAAGATGAGGAATTGTCTAAAGGAGAAGGAGAAAAGAGAGATATTACTATAAGAGAAATTCTAAATATTGCTATATATATCTTTGTTGCCGTACATGTAAGGACTACAATGCAATGTATGTATGAAAGTGTGCTAGAATGTTCTAGATTTGGGAACTTGTTCCTGTAGAAGCCATGATAGTTGTGGAAAAAATGCCACTGTCATCTACGTTATAAAATTGCTGATGAAAAGAGTCCAGACATTTTGGTTCTGCTTATTATGATGAAGTTGATGCAATCATGGTATACTACATTCTTCAGAGATTCTTTTAATTGGTCATCTGAGATCAGCCATGTTCAGATACATTGTCTGGGTCCACAAGATTCCCCTGTGTAGACCATTTTTAAAAATACTACTGTGCTCCACTGAATTCTGTGTTCAGTCTATCAACGACACCAATTTGCCTCCAGTCAGTGCACTCTTTTTTTGACAGTTTGCCAGGTTCAATAGCCTGCCTCAGCAGGGAGGGCAGGGTATAAATCTAATAAAATAAATAAAAACCAAAAAGGCCAAACATTCAGCATTAACTCACAAAACAGATTTGTGAAGGTTTAGCAACTCTTTAAGTTCTCTTGTACAAAGAAATACATTTCACCAAAAGAAATGATGCTAAGGGGGGAAAAAGCTAGGAGGCAATATGAAATTATATAATGCGGTTTTTCTTCTCATGGCTATCCACAGCTCTAGGAGTCATACCTCACATAACAAACAGATATTCCCTAAGAAAGGTGTGATTGATAGGTAGCTGTACTGCCCTTTCCTAAGTCATGTACAAATCCCTTGATACCAAGGTTTGAATGTTCAGAGCCATAGCAACATCCAATCAGGAAGGAGAGAATGTTGGCACACTGAGTAGGAGGGGAAAATGGAAAGTGAACTGACAACTCCAATGGTTGTTCTGGAGACAAATGGTATGACTACTGATGGTATCAGTGGGTTTGGAAGTCTGGCTCAGGTATGATTATTTGATTAAGGTTACTGAGGAAAAATTATCTTAAGAATGAGTCTTCTCAGGGAAGTAGACTGGGTGTACCCACATTGATGTTTTTTGCCACTGTGTGACAGAGAGTTGGACTAGATGGGCCACTGGCCTGATTCAACACTGGCTTCTCTTATGTTCTTATGATGTGACTCCTGAAATTGGTGTTGGTGTATGTTGGTTGACTGAAACAGTTGTCAGTCTTGGTTGATAGTGCCTTTAAGCTCTGAAAAGTTTTGGGTTATCTTGTGTTAAGCCCACTTGTAATTTTTCCAGTAATTATCGGGGGGGGGATTGGCCTCAGCCAAAAGCTATGAAGCTATGTTGCTGCAGTAACATTCAAACAGCAGCTGTCTTTAAACACAAGTGTCAAACCATGCTAAGAAACCAAATAATTATTCTTTTGTAATCCTGCTTCTTGTACCTCGGCAATGTTTACAAATAATTCGTCATTCCTCACAATAGTGAACTCACATTACTACAGCCATCAAAATAAAAATTAAGTGACATTACCTTAAAACCCATCAAGGGGGGTTTATGTCTCAAGCCCCCCCCCCCCAATGATAAAGAGTAATCACAAAAGGTAATATTTCGTTTAGTTCTGCTTAAATGACTGTTTCATAGCTGAGAATCTGTCTTTATGATGGACGGAGGAAAAGGGGAAGAGAGATCTCCGGTGTGTTGCAGGGATTGTCAATAGTGAGGGGAGACAGAAGAAGTGTTCACACAGACATGTACTGCACTTCTTCATGGGTCTTTCTGAGTGGAGGCTAGTGTGGATCTTCCCAATACCAGGGTTAGGTAGATGTTGCACCACTGCAGGTACATTTACAGGTACAACAATTTACTTCTCCATAGGAGCAAATGGTCAGTGCAGTGTAATCATCAGAGTGTCAGGCTTGGACCAGAAAGATATGGATTTAAATCCCTACCCAGTTATGAAATTCACTGAGCGATTTCAGGTCAGTCACCCTCTCAGCCTGGCCCACCTCATATAATTCTTATGAGGATAAAATGGACCATGAACATGGCTCTGGAGGAAGAATGAGATTAAGAAGAAGTTGATACATGGGACAAATAAAGGAATGTACATGTGGAAACACCTGGGACAGAGTCTTGACCTGTCTTTCCATCAGAGAGGAGCACTGAATACTTGGATAAAGAGGAAGTTACATATGCCTTGGGTCTAGGAGCCTCACTGATATGCCTTTCCTCAACAGCCTTTTAAACTGCAGATTTCAAATTTACACCACTGTGAATCCAGCCTGTAATTTCTCAGGTCTATTTATTTCTGTATCAGAGAATAGCTGGATGAAATTTCCTGTTTATGGTTTTAGTATGTACTTTATGCTTAAATTGAACTGCTAATCGAAATGGAAAGCTCCCTGCCTATTGAATTTTACCATGCCCTAGGTTATTCATACAAAAGGAAAAACATACACTGCGCACTTCATATGATGCTTACTTCAGTTCCTACATGGGGCTCTCATATAGCTCCATCCTTGGAGGAAGTCAGGTGTTGTTTTATTGTGAATCTCAATCACAAGCCAATTTTGGCATGATAAAGTATTCCCTTTATAAAGGCTTTTGGGTTAATACCAGCCCAGCTTCAGTCAATTTCATTTACTTTCATTTAATAGAGCTTGAAAACTTAAGTATTCACATTTCACTGTAAAATGCAAAAGCTCAGGGAAACTGAGGAAGACTCAATACCATGAGCAAGAAATGTATGGCCATCATTTTGTATTATGTTATAAAAATGTTTAACCTTGAGGTATATTTAGGCGAATCTCTTTGAGAAACCCACACCTCCATTTTACTGGTTGCCACATCAGTGTGGATGATGCTAAAGAAAAGAGCTTCCGTTCCATTGGTCAGTGATACACACTGCAATGATAGCATATACAAGAGGTAATCATGCAGGCTTTTTAGGTACTGTTGTTACTAGTTCCCATCCCACTATGAACAGAACAAGATGGAGGAGCAGGGCTGTTTGAGGTACAATGTGGGTTAGGCACGTGTAGGGTTGCCAACCTCCAGGAAGTGGAGATCTCCCACTATTACAACTGATCGCCATGTGTCAGAGATCAGTTCATCTGGAGAACATGGCTGCTTTGGAATGTAGATTCTATGGCATTGGTCCCTCTCATCCCCAAATCCTACCCTGCTCAGACTCCACCTCCAAAATCACCAGGTATTTCCCAACCCAGGGGAGGCAACTATATGAACATGTTACAGATGGAACTTGAAATCACATGGAAGTGGCATTAATACTGACAGGCGAGGTATGAATTAGGGTACCTGCCTTCAATCATATCAGCTCCTGATCTAAAAATCCATGGGTCAGATATGTAGAAAAGATATCCATGTGTGTGTGTGTGTGGGGGGGGGGATTTTCTCTGATTCTTTCACCCTGTCCCTGCAGGAAGTGGTGGTGGTTACAAGCATAGACAACTTCAAGAAGGGCTTAGATAAACATATGAAGTAGAAGTCCATCAGTGGCTATTAGCCACAAGATATAGATGGAACATTATGTCTGGGGCAGTGATACTCTGTATTCTTGGTGCTTGTGGGGAACAGTGGGAGGGCTTCCAGAGCCTGGCCCCACTGGTGGACCTCCTGATGGCATCTGGGTTTTGGCCACTGTGTGACACAGAGTGTTGGACTGGATGGGCTATAGGCCTGATCCAACATGGTTTCTCTTATGTGGTGTGGCATTTCAAGCTGCAGTAGGAGAAGGGAAGCAGGAAAATAGCACTTCTATGCATGGGCTCCATAACTTTGTTATGTAATTTAATAATATGGCCAGAAGGTGGAGCAATAAAACCAGATTAAACTTCAGGCACTCTTGAGACTCTTTCTAAATTCAATACAATGTAACAACAGTTTTTTTCCAAAGCAGTAGTAGATTTGGGGGGGGGGTGTCCTCACTGCAGCTCAGCCGTAATATGAAACCATGATTTATTTCAACTATGGTTAGTTGGTGAAACCATGATTTGGTTTGAGCACAATTGCTCAAATCCTGGTCTGCCTTAGTAAATGTTGCTCTGGCCAGGCATATCTATGGCCAGGGATGCCTCTAGGACCAATCCAAGATTATGACACGGCATCTATCCATTTTCTTACATCACATACCTAAAGGACTGCCTCCCCCTATGCCAAATACACTAATTGTGCCAACTTTTGTTTGCTTCCTTTCCTAGAGGAAAGAGAGGACTATGGTTGCCTGGTTGAGTTTTCCCCCCAGTTGCTCCGGATGCAGTGAAACAGGCTTCCAGTGAAGGTCTGAGCAGCATCCTTTCACAATCCTAGCAAAATGGCTTTATTCCAGCTTGAGGGACCTGTACTCTTCTACAATACATAACTTGATGTTATAACTGATGGCAGATTTGGACATCTTGTTTCCCATATTCGGAGGTGAGATGTTGATGAACAATGCTTTGGTTTTCCTGATACTAGCCGTGCATAACAGATAGGCTTTGAGGGACCTGCGAACGTCTAGGGTGTGCCAGGCTTTCTCTCGTGGATGTTTAGGATCAGGACAGAACAATAGCAGATATATTTCTTGAGACCTATGAAAACATGAAGCAACCCTCGGAATGAAGGTCAGATCTGTGTGGAGAACTACTTTGTCTCTATGAAATAAGCAGAGTCCCGGATTTACAGAAAGGGCTCCCAGCTCTGACATGCACCTGGCGGAGGTGACAACCACTAAGAACAGAGCCTTCATACACAGCCACTTCAGAGGTACATCTTGAATGGGCTCGAACGGTGTCTTGGTGACAGCAGACAGAACTGTATGTGGTCTCCAAGTGGGGAAACGGTGTATAGGAGGAGGACTGCATGATATTGTGCCTCTCAGAAACCCACACACATGAAGATGTGTGGACAAAGAAGAATGCTTAGCCTGAGGGAGAACCGAGTTCAGGGCTGCAACCTGCTTCCTAAGAGTTGTCGATTTTAAACCAGACTTGAGGCCATCATTTAGAAACTCCAGGATGGAGTGCATAGGAGGGTTTGTAGTGTCAACTGACTTTCTCCTACACCATCTGTGAAATGCCTTCCAAGTGGAATTGTATATCCTAATCGTAGAATCCTTTTTGGAGGAGAGAATCGTCTCAGTCACACTTGGAGAATAGCCCAGCTCTAGGTAAGATGACCATTCAAACTCCATGCAGTTAGAAATAGGTGCTCTGGGTTCGGGTGCCAGACCAGACCTTGTATGAGAATGTCTGGAGAAACTGGTAGTCGAAGTGGAGGTGCCTCAGACATCTGCTGTAGAGTCGAAAACCAGGGACGTCAAGGCCATCACTTCGTTGCTGAAATGCAGAAGAGCCAGATGGACAGCCCTGACATTGATTGGAAGAAGAGCCTCTCTGCGAGACCAGTGACCCTGAGTTGGGGTCTCATCCAAAGCTGCTCCCCAGCCTTGCAGACTGGCATCTATAAATAGTTGCAGTTTGTTGTCATGAACATACTTCTTCTCCTGTTGAAGGTTGGAGGTCTTTGTCCACCATCGTAGGGATTCCTTCACAGACATGGGTACCTGAAGAGGAACATCCCGCTTCCCCATGATCTGTAGCTGGTAAAGTCAAAGGAAGAGTTGTAGGGACCTCATGTGCAGTCTTCCCCATTGCACCGCATCCAAATTGGAGATTAGGAGACCCATTACTTTGGGTAAATTCAGTAGAGATGAGTGGGAACACTCTATGATGAGTTTCACCACCTGTTTGGTCTTCAAGATCTTGTCTTCTGGTAGAAAGAGAGAGGATTTCCTGTTGTCTATCAGCATCCCTAGATGTTCCAGTATCTGAGATGTCTCCAGAGAGCTTCTGTCTCGGTTGATGAGGAATCCATGGGACTGTAGACAATGGATCGTCTCTTGGATGTTCTGAAGCGCCTTGTCTTTGGAGGGGGACCGAATAAGCAGGTTGTCCAGCTAAGGGTGGACATGGATGCCTGTGCTACTGGGTTGACCAATACCTTGGTGAAGACCTGCGGGGGTGTTGCAAGCCTGAAGGGCAGTGTCCTGAACTGCATGTGAAGCTTCCCTATGCAGAATCTCAGAAACCTCCTGTGTTGAGGCAGGATTGGAACATGTAAGTACGCTTCCACGAGATCCAAGGATGCGAGGAATTCTCCTAGCTGCAACACCCGAGTGATGGACTTGAGGGTCTCCATATGGAAGTGTTTCAGAATGATGAAGTTGTTCACGAATTTCAAGTCTAGAATGTCTCTCCAGTCACCATTTTTCTTGGGCACTGTAAAAAATATGGAGTAGACCCCTTGGCCCTTTTGGTCTTCTGGTACTGGTTCCACCGCCCAAATGTCCAGAAGGTGTTAGAGAGCGGCAAAGGTTATGGCCCTTTTTGTGGGATCCTTGCGTAGCAGGGAGAGGATTAACCAATCTGGAGGAGGCCTTCTGAATTCTAAGGAGTAACCTCTGGAAACTATTTCTATCAACCAGGCGTCTGCTTGGGACTCCATCCAGGCCTCCAGGAAATGTGTCTACCATCCCCCCACTGGGATCCTGTCCGAGTCATGCTTTAATGTTCTTAGAATCGCGATCTGGTTTCTCTGATGATCTGTTGGAGGCTTGTTTTTTGAAGCGTGGGCCGGTACAGTTTCTCTGGTAAGATTGAGCCGAGGGTCCCCAAGAGTTCCTTTTCTGGTTGTACCTAGGTCTATATGTTGCTCCGGAAGAACGAAAGGAATGACCGGTGGAACTTCTTTTGTCCAGGTGATGCACATGTCTAGGCATCGCCTTCTTTTATCCTTGGTCTCCACTAGGATCTTCTCTAGGTGATTTCTGAACAATTTTTCCCCTTAGAAGGGGTACATCATCACAAAGGATTTAGATTGCAAATCAGCTGACCAGGCACACAGCCAAATCCCTCTCCTGGCTACCACTGCCGAAGACATGGCTCTGGAAGAAAAGGTGAGGGCATCCAAGGAGGCGTCAGTGGTGAACGCTGATGCTTTCATCATCCTTGTTGCTCCCTCTAATAATCTTTTGCTGTTTTTTGGGAAGAGTTGAATAAGCTTTCTGGACCAGACTAGCATGGCTCTGGTGGCAATAGAGGCTGTGGCTGAGGCCTTGATGGCCATTGCTGTGGCTTCATGTGCCCTTTTAACTGCAGTGTCTAGTTTCTTGTCCAGGTTGTCATGCACTGATACATAACCGTCTTCTGATACCAGATCGAAGGACTGAAGTGCTGTCACTAGTGCATCCACCAGAGGGACCTGTAACATCTCACTGGGAAATGCTGGGTTTAGACCATTCTGCCTTTAATTGCTAATCAAAGAATTCAGGAAATGAAAAAAAAAACTTTTTCAGGTGCAGAAAAGCTTGGGAAAAGTTCTTCCATGCCCTTGGATTTATTCCTGGGGTTGATACCTGGGCTGACCATATCATCCTCAGATGGAGGGTCATGTAGATCTAGGGCTGACAGAGATTTAGAGAGGAGGTACTGAAAATCCTCTGCCTTAAATAATCTAGCTGATGGATGTGGGACACTGATGTCCTCAACTTCGTCATCAGAAAGGAACTCCCCTCTCCTCCCTCTGGATCAGATCAGGGCCTGGAGACTGTTCCCTCTCTGAGTCAGACTGCCTGTCCCTAGGGACTTGTTTCCTGGCAGCCTTGGTGGGCCAGCTTCCCCCTGATGGTCTGTCTGTGGGGTAGCCCATTGGGGTTGGGACCGGGGGTTGGCACAGGACGATAAGGAGCCCAGATCCCCCATACGGCAGATATTGAAAAACTCCTCCCACATGGCACGTCTCATGGACTGATAGAAGTCCTGAGAATTGGAGCTCCCAGCAAAGAAAGGTACATCACCCAGCTGGAGTCTTCTAGTGTCTTCTGCAGGCATGTTGCTGAATGCTGGGGGCTTGCCTGTGTCTTCCGCTGGGAGATTGGTGACCAAGGACTGGGTCTCTGTTGTCGCACTAGAGGAATGTGCAGGAGAAATTCCTGCCAAAATTGTGGCACCAAGATTGCTGGTGGTGGTGGTATGGGCTTTAGCAAATGCATGTTCTGTGCCTTATCATAAAGTAGAAGTGACTTCACAGATATTGTAGGCTGTGTGGGTATGAAACCGTTTTCCTGGGAAGTGGGAGATTTAACTCCAGCAGAATTTATAGGCAAATTAGGAAAGCAAATTAAAGAAAACTAGATATCATACCTTCTTTATCTACACTAACTAGCAAATTGATTTCTTTAATTAGTGTTTGAATGATCTTATCACTCTGTAGTCACAAAACTGGAGGAGAGAATGAAACTTGCAGTCATTCAAATAAAATAAAGGACAAGGGGGAAACAAGGGTGCTGGCAGACACCTGAATGCTCTGAGGGATGGTACACATTTTGTGGGTGGACTCACACAAGTGCTTGGGGCACAGGCTTGGCTATTGCCATTGCCTGCATGTGGGGCTGTCTATGAAGCCATCATGGTGATGCTTTTTGGAGCCAGTTTGCACTGTCCTGGGGCATTTACTTGGGGTTGCACAGAGGGCCACAAGTGTTTGCACTGGTATCTTGGTAAAATGGCATCTTAAATTCTTCTAGTCTCTTATAGCAAAACTGGACAGGACACCAGGAGATTTGTGATCAAATTTCACCATGGTTTCTTTTCAGTCAAAAACAGCTTCAGGAGACCCCAAAATGGATCACACCGCAGGGGACATTTCCTGCCGTAGCACACCCCCGCTGCTGCCACCGCCACCACCACTACCACCACCACCTCTTCCCCTCCTTCTAGTTCCAGGGCGGCTGTCGAACAAAGCCCCACTGAGTCCTTCTTGGGCTGCTGCTTCTTCCCTACCGGCTGGCTGGCTAGTTGCTACTCACTGCTGCCGGCGGTGGCTCCAGACTGGCATGGCTAACACGGGGTTGCCGCCTCCTCCTCCATCTCCCCTGCAGCAGCAGCAGCTCCCTCTCTGGCCGGGTGAGTGAATGAGTGAAGGAGGGACTGCCGCCTGGTGACCTCCAGGCTCTTTCCCTGTGCCATGGGCAGCCTTGATGGGGGGGTTGGCCGGGGTGGTGTTGGCAAGGCACGGTGACGCTTCTTCTAGCTGTGCTCCTGCTCAGCCCAGCGCTGCAAGTGCCAGAAGAGCTGGCCAAGGTGGACGGACATGTCACCCACCCGGGGTTGCTAGCCACAGTGAGAGGGGGAAGACGAGCCCACAGCGGGATCCGCACAAATCTGCCCCAACACTCCCCACCAGCACAGAGGCTGGGCAAGGCCTCCCTCCCACCTCCATGCAAATCGACCATGCAAGCCCCCTCCCACCGCCACCTTTCCTGGCCCGCCCACAGACCCTGCCCACCCGGCGCTCCAGAGGCGCAGATGCAGCGCTGCGGTAGGGCGCACTGTTGGAGCTGAAGGGGCTGGCCAAGGTGGGTGGGCACGTTGCCCGCCCGGGGTTGCTGGCCGTGGTGAGAGGGGAAGATGTTGGTGAGACATGGCCATGATGAGAGGGGAAGAGACGAGCCTGCGGCGGGATCCCCACAAAGTCACCCCCTGTCAGCGCAGAGGCCTCCCTGCAAACCGACCGGAGCGTCCCATCTCTCAGCCCACCCATCACCCATGCTACCCACCGATTAATGAACAGCTCCAGCATTCAGGCCTTCTGCCTGCCTGCCTGGCATGGTGGCTTCATGCTCTCCAAGTGCTTCTTACCGGGTTCACCTCTAGCCTTCTGCAGCCAGCCTACAGGCAAACAACACCACCAACAGCCCAGCCACCAACACCACTCAGAAGTCTTCTGGCTTCACTTCATTCAGAAGGAAGAGCTGAAACCCCCAATGAGTGTGATCCAGCTGGGCTGAGTGAGGACAGCTGCTGATAAGTGAAGGCACAGTTTAAATGAAGTTAAACCATTTTATGTGTCTTGGGTTGAAATGGGGAAATTAAGGATTGGATTAATTCAGTTTCTCCCATTTCAACTGACAGACACCCCCCCCAACACCCTTCCCTTTGGATGGATTCTCACCCAGATTACTTGCATTCTTTATCATGTGTCTCTGCTACGGCTCCTCTAGAAGAAGTCTCTCTCCTCCATTGGAAACCAAGATTTATTCTGGCAAAAAGACTTTTCTATGCAGTTGTTCCTTGCTGTGCAATGAATGTTTAAAATGTGCATCGTTTCAAAAGGGGGAATTGTGTGAGGACAATTTGCACTTAAATTGCATAATATTACTGATTTGAACAATGTTCTGGCCTGGAATGCCCCCCAATCCTGTACATCAGGGGTTTCTTTCTGCTCTCCCCTAGAGCAGCATCCAGAGGGTTTCCTACAAAAAGAAGGCAGAAAGCAGCACTGCTGCTGGATGATGTCCAGGTGCCCCTGGCCTCTGGAGAAAGAAAGCTCCAGAGTGACCTAACTCTGCCATCCTGCTCTTCTTCATGTGCATCCAAAGAGAAGTAAGAGCCACGGAACCCTTGCTGTGTCTATACATGTGCGGGGACTTCCAAATGGCTGGACGGGGGGCAAGTGGCTCTGTCTGCCACCCAACCCCTAGGTTGAAGACCACAATTCTAGATCATTGGGTTTTGTTTAGAAAAAAAACAACAGATGTGATTTCGTTGTTGTTCTGGATCCTGACTTGTCAACATTATTTACTTAAAAATGGATAACCTGCTTTTCCTCTCTGAAAATGACCTTGTTGTAGATTAAATGGCAGTGATATAAAACCCACAGTCAACTATAACAGAGAGGAAGGCTGCCAGTCAAACAGAAAAGGAACACTAAAAGCACCTCAGCCATCAATGCCAAGGAGAATATTGACCTGGTATCCTCCCTCTTTACCTGACATGGGTGGTTTGTTTGTTTTTCCTCACATGTGCCATCAGGTAGGCTCGTCAGCTCTGAGTCGGGAAATACCTGGAGATTTTTGGGGTGGAGCCTGAGCGGTGGGTGTTGTCTTCTGACACACTTCTGGTGATGTCAGGGGGTGTGGCATATGCTAATAAGTTATGCTAATGAGCTCCTGCATCTCTTTTTCTATGAAATGACCCCTGTGTTGTGATGTCAGTGTGGGAACCTTAACAGATTCCCCTAACCAGTTTTCCTGATACAAATTGACCTTTTAGGGTTACCAGCTCTGGGTTGGGAAATTCCTGGATATTTGGGGTGTGGAGCCTGGATAGGGCAGGGACCCCAGTGGGGTATAATACCATAGCGTCATTATACCGTTTTTCTCCAAAGAAACTGATGTGTGGAGATCAGCTATAATTCTAGGAAATCTCCAAGCCCCACCTGAAGGCTGGCAATTCTATCTCCCTCGGAGCTCTTTGCCCTGTGGGAAAAACATACAGCTGACCTTAGCTCAGCTCATAGTCCAGGCCTGAAAAGCACTAAATATCAGGAAAATATTTTAGTTGAGGCTGTGAGGTTTCCTGTGATCCTGCAACAAAACCATGGTAGAGATACTAGCAGGCCACCCAATATTTTGGTTTCAAAGCAGGAACAGGCTTTGAAAGAGACAACAGAATGTATTCAAAAGCCAAAGTGGGAGTGATTCGTCAATCATCCACATGATTTTGATATGAACTCAGATAGTTTAGCCTTTCCCCCCTCCTTTCTACCTCGTAGGTAATTTATTTCACCAGTAGAGTATTTCTGGAATCTTGGGCTTACATTTTAATACTGTACAGGTAAACTATGTCATTATCACATATGTCCTATCTTTTATAACTAGAAAGCCTTTTATTTTCACATTCTCCCTACGTGGGAGGTAAATTAGGTGAAGAGATAGTGGAGTTGCCCAAGGCCACCCAGGAAACTTTACACAGCAGAGGAAGGTTTGAACTTGAGTTTCCCATGTTCAGGGCCAACACCCTAGTCCTTAAGCCATGCAGATGACTACCTGTGATGGTGCTAATTCCCAAAGGCTCAGTAGGACATTTTCCTGGGAATGAGCTTCATTGACTAAAATGGGACTTACTTTTGAGTAAACCCAAAAGCGCCCAGGAGCAGGCCCATAGCCAGGATTTTTAATTCAGGGGGCCTTTAAATAAGTCGGGGGGGGCACCTTGCACTCCCCTCCAAGGAGCGCCACAAATAAAATAAAAAATTAGAAGTCGGGGGACCTGGGCTGGATGGGAAGTCAAGGGGCCTTAGCAGTAAGTTAGGGGGCCAGGCCCCGAGATGCCCCACTGTAGCTACAGGCCTGCCCAGGAGGGAAGGGGCTCTTGGATGCTGCCCTTGGAAGAACAAAAATAACAATGGCCAGGTCATATCCAAAAGTCTCATCTCGTGCATGCTCTGGGAGAGACATGCTGTCTGCCTGCTAGGACTTTGGACTTGGTTCAGGCTAGCAAATGGCTTAATATTCGCCTCCCCTCTGATTTTTATCATAGATTGATTCTTAGGAGTTTTCCTACTGACAGACGACTGTTATCAAGCTGTTAATATCAGACACCTGAGCAGGACAGATATCAGGCAGGCCTGCCTCTTCAGGGAACGCTGGATTCTTGAGGAGGAATCATTATTGTTAATCCTACTTATTTCTCCAAGCTCATCCTAGCAGGATGATGACAAAGTTTTAAAGAAAGTCACACTGGGAATAGATCAACCATGCATTATAGGATCAAAACAACAGCATGTCAGAACAAGTTCATCTTTTGCTCTGTTCCTAACAGAGTAACTGATTTGCATAAAAAATCTCACCAAAAAAAGCACAGTCAATCCAAAATGGAAGATTTTTTAAAAAACTATCAGTTCTTTAAATCTGTACCCAGTACAGAGACTAATTTGCTACTGTGACATTCTAGTGGGTGATATAAAGAAGAGAAGTTCTGACTGTTCAAGTCTTTGCAAGATGGTTTCTGCAAAACTACTGCAGGAAGATCAGGGATTACATGCACTGGATTGGGGGGAGGGGGGCTCCTGGGGGGGCTCCTAAAGGCATGTTAGTTACAGGAAAAACATTATAAGGGAGCTTTCCACATCCTTGTTAGTTTTTTTGTTAGAAGTAGGCTGTGTCTGGTAGGAACTGCTAATATCGGCCTAAGAAACAGTTTTGCAGCAGTACTTTGGGAGTTTGGTCATGAGCGATGAATGATGCTCAAAGCTAGGACTTCTCCCTGTCTAAGAATACAGCTTGTGTGAATAGATTTATAGCCTGACTTCCAGAATTTAGCCTCTCTGGCAGGGGCTCATTCAAGATGTTAATAAACATCTTTGTTCTTTTGTTCCTTTTGATGCCTGAATATTACTTGGGTATTTTCTACATCTATAGTCGATACCAGACATTACAGAAGGGAAGTTGGAATATAGCAGTCATTTCTATTTTCAAACGTGAAGCTTTCACAACACTGTCCGGACTAGCTCTCATTGGAGTTCTTGCTGGACTCAAAAATAGAAACATTGCCTTCCTGCTTCTTATGCCCAGGGTATTTCCCAGGGATCAAGTGTTACTTTGGGCAGCGGCAGCATATCCTCTGTCTGCTGAATATGACAAACAGAATGAAAAAGAGAAGGGAGGGAGGGAGAACCCTGCAAGTGCTGCTTACAAATTCGACCAATGGATACACAACTTACAGAAGGATTGTAGTGTCATTAGCAGCATGGAAGAAACATAAGGTGCTAATGTGGTATAGAGGTTAGAGTGTCTGACTAGGATCTGGGAATTCTGGGTTCAAATCCCCACTTTGCCATCAAGCTCACTGGGTGACTTTGGGCCACTCACTCAACCCAATCTTGCCATCTTAGTTGCCATCTTGTTCTGATTGTTTTAAATTTGGTTTTAATTATATGTTTATTCTTATTTTACTGTATATCTTATATGTTGTCAGCCACCCTGAGCCCACTTGTGGGATAGGGCAGAATATAAGCTTAAATAAATAAATAATAAACCTAGCCGACAGGATTTTTGTGAGGATAAAATGGAGGGTGGGGAGAACCATGAGTTCCTTTGAGGAATGGCAAGATAAAAGTAATTAAATATAATTAGGGCATCTGGCTAATAGGAACTTGCCCAGTTACTAGTGGTAAAATTGCCTCTAGACAAACAGGCAGGGAAGCTTTAGAAAAGGCATAATCTGGTTCTTGTTCTGCTTTTTTTCCACCCAAGCCACCAAAGTGCCACAAATAATTAACATGGATATGTAAGAAGGCTAGTAAAAATCTTTATGGGTTATTAAGTTCAGTGGATCTATTCACAAGGCTGTGTTGAGAGATGTTTCCCTGGGCAGCAAAAACCTTCAGATCTTTAGAACCTTCCAGTGTATACATTAATATATTCTTTCTACACTACTACCTCTTGGCTTGAAGTTTTAAGAAAGACAGTGGTGTAAGGAAGAGGCTCTAGATCTTTCCTACTACAAGTTATCACTCTTAAGCTGCGTTATCATCATGGAAGAAAACATTTGTATCTGTAGGTTTTCTCCAGAACCAATAAAAGCAGCTTGGGAATGCAAGTTTCTGAGATTTCAGAAAGGGTTAAATAGCCCTTATTACTCTCATCAGATTCCCTTTTAGAACTGCAGGTGTAAGCAGTATAACTTTTTAAAAAAACCTAAAACCCTCATTGAAAAGCATCGTAGAATTACATGTAAAAGCAGAGGTATTATACCCATTTACTTAAAACCATTTAGAAAGGTGTAACCCTGTTTAGGACAGCACTGGAGTGCCCTGCACATTCTAAGCTGGTACTCTGTCAAGAACAGAATATAACCAAATATAATACTTAAATCAATGAAATGATCATATTGTACAAACATTACTTATATTGCAGTGTATCCTAACAATACAAATTTAAGCAGATTGCCTTTAAAATCATAATTGAGAGGGACACCACAAACCATATATACATATTGTCTCGTAAAAAAGGGAAAAAATGTCTTTCAAGAAATCCACATACCAAGTGTTAAAGAGCACCATCATTTTAGACAACGCATCAAAATGGTATTTATACAACACAGCTAAACACAGCTTTGTAAAACTAACAGTTTTGTCCACTACAGTTTGATACATTGTGTAGAATTAAATGTGGTTTTAAAGTTGATATACTGTGTGGAATCAGAGCAGCTGGTCCCTCTCTCCACTTTTTATGGCATAGACTGCATTATATATATGGCTATATTTTCTGCCTGGGAAACATCCCAGATTATCCTGCATTTTTTTTTTTTTTGCTAAATAATTTATTATTGGACATCCCCACTTTTTACTACTTTGGACTAGGTTTCTTCCTCCTATCAGATACTTGCATGGAAATTCTTATGCCTTCAACATAGGAGTCAGTTCATTAGTGCTGGTGATGTGCCCAGCTGTATTTATATAGAAAATTTATGTGCAGCCTCTCCAGAGATCTGCTCAAAGTAGCTCATAAGTAAAACAATGCTACCTACCTGGGCCTACGATTGCCAGCTCAGTGAATGAGGACCTGTTTGTTTTGTCTGTCTTTTGAAATTTAAATTGCATTGTTTACCTCAGGATCTGTTTGGGGAAAATGTGGCACAGAAATACTCTAATAAAAAGCAAGGCATGCCCTGCATACTGAAAACTAATGTCAGCTGTCTCCTTGATATGCCAGCTTTCTATGCTTAGTTATTAGCCTTAATCCGCAGTCTGAAGAAAATATTAACCCCAGAATCAGGCTTGCTGGCTATTAGAGCCACCAAATGCAAATGTTCAAGAAGACGATAGAGATATGATTTGGATGTCAGAGGAGATGGTGCAAAAAACCTACAAAATAGAAATTTTACCGAAAACCAACTCAGATCACAACCCTTTACTTTGGATATCTAAAGAAAAACCTAAACAATTATATTGGAGAATTAATGAGGATTTATTGGATCAAAAATTAATCAATGAAATTTTAAAAAAAGAAACGAAAAGTTTTTTTGAACTGAATTTAAATAAAGGTACTGATATACAAGTCGTATGGGACACGTACAAAGCAGTAATGAGAGGTTTGCTTATCTCTTTGAATTCTAAAGATAAAAAACAAAGGGTGCAACAACAAAACGACCTTCATGAAAAAATTAGACAAAAAGAAAAGGAATTAAAGAAAAGGCCAGGGAAGAAAAAGATTATTAAAGAGATCCACTTTCTGCAGGATCAATTGAATGTTCTACTAAATAGAGAATTATATTGGAATCTGAAGAAATTACAGCAAAAAGCATTTGAGGGTGCAAATAAACCAGGAAAATTTTTAGCGTGGCAATTGAAAAATAGAAAAGAAAGGAATTTTATAAGTAAAATTACTGAAGATGGAAAGGATGTTATGAATTTGAAAGGTATAAAAAGAGTCTTCTTCAAATACTACGCCAAACTGTTCAAAAAGAAAGGAATTGACCAACAGAAAATTAAGAAATATTTGGAGACTATTGAAGTTCCAGAGCTGGGAAAACAAATTAAAGAGTTATTAAATGGTTTAGTAACAAAGGAAGAGGTGACAATGGCAATAGAAGACGCAAAGTTGGGCAAAGCTCCAGGTCCAGATGGCTTTACAGCAAAGTTTTATAAGAAATTTAAGGAGGAGCTAACCCCTATCTTAGTACTTCTGTCGAATGAGATAAGAAAGACTAAACGGATCCCAGATTCATGGAAAGAAGCAAATATTTCATTGATACCCAAAGAAGGTTTGGATTTAACTGAAGTAAAGAATTATAGACCAATATCGCTATTAAATAATGATTACAAATTATTTGCGAAAATTATTTCGGAAAGACTGAAAAAATATTTGAAAGATACTATAGCGGAAGAACAAGCTGGTTTTTTACAAAATAGACAGATTAGAGACAATTTAAGAGTGGTGATTGATGCAATCGAATACTATGACAAACATCCAGAAAAAGAAGTTGGATTCCTCTTTTTAGATGCGGAAAAAGCTTTTGACAATTTAGATTGGGAGTTTATGCTGCAAGTTATTGAAAAAATGGATATAGGACAGTCTTTTCTAAAAATGATTGTGGCAATTTACTCAGAACAGAGAGCAGCTTTGAATATAAATAAAGAAAGAACAGATTTCTTCCAAGTTCAAAAGGGAACATGTCAAGGCTGCCCGTTATCCCCGTTGTTGTTTATTTGGATATTGGAAATATTATTGACAGCGATAAGAAAAGATAACAGCATTGAAGGACTCACAGTGAAAGGTTTTGCATATAAATACAGGGCATTTGCAGACGATGTAATGTTTATGATTCAAGATCCAATCGACAAAATACCACAATTGATGGAAAAAAATTGAAGAATTTGGATCAGTTGCGGGATTCTACGTTAATAAAAGTAAAACCAAAGTGATGTGCAAAAATATGACGAAACAACGACAAACAGAACTTCAAGAGAAAATTCAATGTGAAGTAGTTACAAAGACTAAATATTTAGGAATTGAATTGACCATGAAAAACATTGATTTGTTCAAAAATAACTATGAAAAGGTTTGGCACAGGATTCAACAAGACATGAAGAAATGGGATACCTTGAATCTATCGTTATTGGGAAGAATTGCAACTGTAAAAATGAATGTTTTGCCGCGTTTGATGTTTTTATTTCAGGCTATTCCAATATTAAAACAAAGGAAAATACTGGATACGTGGCAGAAAGAACTATCGAAATTTGTATGGGCAGGAAGAAAGCCAAGGATTAAAATGAAAATTTTATGTGATGCAAAGGAAAGAGGAGGTCTACAACTACCAAATTTAAGACTGTATTATGATGCCGTCTGTTTAACATGGTTGGAACAGTGGATTAATTTAGAAAATAAAAAGTTATTGGCTCTAGAAGGGCATGATAACAAGTTTGGATGGCATGCATATTTATGGTATGGAAAAGTAAAAATAGATAAATTTTTCAAACACCACTTCATAAGACGATCACTGTTCGAGACTTGGATGAGATATAGAAAATTCTTCTCAGAAGAAAGACCACTTTGGATAGTACCAGCAGAAGTGATTAATCCATATTCAAGAAATCAAGGGTTAGATTGGCTACCTTATAAAAGTCTTTTAAAATTAGAAGGGAAAAACTTTGTGTTAAAAGACAGATTTGATGTGGAATTTGAATATGATTGGTTGAAGTATAGACAGATTTATGACTTATTTAAGACCGATAAAAGAGAATATGGTTTTAGAGAAAATAACACTGAAATTGAAACTGTATGGCTTGAGAAAGGTAAAAAAATGATTTCTAAACTGTACAAGGTTTTATTGAAATGGTATACTGAGGACGAAATTGTAAAAGAGCAAATGATAAAATGGGCGGTAAATATTAATAATGAGATATTAATGACATCTTGGGAATATTTGTGGAAAAAGTCAATGAAAATTTCAACTTGTGTAAATGTTAAAGAGAATTGTTATAAAATGATGTACAGATGGTATATGACGCCTAAAAAAATTGCTATTATAAATGAAAGTATGTCTAACAAATGTTGGAAATGTAAGAAACATGAAGGGTCTTTTTACCATATGTGGTGGACATGTGATAAAGCAGTAATTGGACTGAGATCCACAATGAGATACAAAAAATTTTGAAATGTTCTTTTAAGAAAGACCCACAGATGTTATTGTTAGGTCTTAAAATGGAAGAAATAAATGTAGCCAAGAGAACACTACTATGGTACTTGATTACAGCAGCTAGACTGACTTTTGCTCAATGTTGGAAACAAGATAAAGTACCTGAAACATGGGAATGGATTAAAAAGACGTTGTTTATGGCAGAAATGGACAAATTAACAAGAAAATTAAACAATGAAGAAGACGAAACCTTTTTCGGAGACTGGAAAGACTTTCAAGAATACTTGTTGAAGAATTGGGATGTAAAACGTGGTTTGATTTGTTTTGACAGCTATTGAGGAGAAGTGGAAAGAGACTTAGATCTTTGAATTGTTACCATTAGTAAAAGAAATATGTTTAGTAGTAAATGTAATTGTATAAGAGAAATATCAAGGGGGTTGGAGCAGTGCGGGAAGCCTTGTTTGGGGGGAGAGGGAGAAAGAAAAATGGATATGTATTGGTTTGTTTAAATTGTATGAACATGTGATATATCCAATAATAAATTGTATTAAAAAAAAAAAAAGAAGACGATAGAGATTCCTAGGTGACATGAACAGTTAATGGAAATAGTGGTTCATTTTTTTTCTTTTATGTTTATAGGACTGAATACCTGCTCATGATAAGGCTTCAGTGTGACCAAAAACATTTATTCTTCATTTTCAGAACCACCACGTACAGTCCTTGAAATATGCAGCCCCATAAAAGCATGAGTTGACTGGGTAACTGAGAGATAATAAGCAATTCCATTTCAAGGGAGTCCTTACTTAGCCTCAAGAAACTACGTGGAGTCTGGTGGAAACTGCAGCCACAGCAATAAAGTTAGATACAACTAAATTGTACTCTCTAGTCCTCCATGAGCTGCCATTTCCCAGCCACCTTGTAGTGATGGATGTAGAAGAGATTGGGCCAGTCATACACTTTCAGTGGATGGTCCAATGTATGCTTACTGGCCATCATGTCTTTGAAGGAATCCAACCACAAGCCAGCTTTTGATCCCAGCATGTTTACAAACCCAGAATTTTGGAACAGAGATAGGCCTGCAGCCTAAATATATTTTGCGTGGTACCAAAAAATCCTCTGCCATGCAAGTGACTGAAGAAGGAAAGCCAACTCATCAAGGAAGTTAACTGTCTCCTTTTGCTTACTCTGTGTAGGCTTTTCAGCCACGCAGATTCTCCTTATAGCCGCCCGTGCAATCTGTTGATTATGAGATTAATATAGATAACTGGAGGCAATATTTTTTCATCATTTCTCACTCATCAAGTTATTGCTAGGGCCAGCGAAAAGCCAAGCTGGATACTGGTGGTGTAAATATGAACGCTAATTTCAAAATGACAGGCAGAGCAACAGCCTGGAGAAGAGTTTATGGCTCAGCAGGCAGCTATAAACAGCAAAGCTATTACCATGGAAATATGGGTCTGATAGAGAGATAATTTAGTTTTAGTTTAGTTTGTTTGCATCATCCATAAATTATGAACCAGATGAACAGAAGAATTTCCATTATAGCAAAGCAGAGCTCACCAAACATAACAGATTGATTCCATATTGTTCAGAGGATAATCAGAACAGCGATGCCCCCAAGCATGAACATCTTGAAAGAAAATGGCAAACGGCAAGGATATTACTTTGGGTTTAATAGGATCTGGGAAAAAGGATGGTACATAAGCCGAGGAAGAGAGAGCTGAGAAGTGCCACAAACACAGTGCAGAGGATCAGCTATCTGAGATGTTTGATCCCTTGCATGACCCTCTTATTTCTACTCCTCTCATATAATCAGTTCTCTCTCAAGATAAAGTCATTTTCTGTTTGCCTTTTATTTACACTTTTACCTCTTTGCAGTACCCTTACATCTAGAAGTGTACATCATATGAAAGAATGATGACAGCATGTCATATGATGTACAGGTCTGCCATACACACACACACAGAGACAGAGAGAGAAAGAAAAGAATGACTTGTGTGTACCAGTGGCGGCTGGTACACATTTGGACAGGTGGTCAATAGTAGGCAAAGCTAACAAATCCTGGTATTTGTCCCCATCCGCCTCCCTCACAACACTGCAGAAGATGACAAGTGCAGTTAGAAGACATTCTAGAAACATTTCTCCAGTTGTACAGAAATATAACACTGAGGCCAATGCACAAGCCAACCCAATGTAACCTCTCCTTCCGCAATTATGTTTACAATAACAGTAGGAATACCCAATGTAGGACAGAAATCTTGCCATGTGCTCCCCTTTCCTAAAATACACTGCTTGTAGTGGCGTTGGGCCAGTTACATGCTCTCAGCCTAATTCATTTCATAAGGTTGCTATAAAGACAACATTGAGGTAGTTTCCAACTCCAGGTTGTGAAATTCCTGTAGATTTGGGGTTATATCCTGAGGAAGGTGGTGTTTGGAGGGGGGGTCCTCAGCAGAGTATAATGCCATACAGTCCACCCTCCAAAGTAACCACTTTCTCTAGTCTGGAGATCAGTTACAATTCCCAACCAGAAGGTTGAAAACCTTAAATGAGGAAAGGCGAACGATGTAAACTGCTTTGTATCCCCAATGGGGAGTAAAGTGGGACATAAATGAAGTAAATGCACGTGCATGATGGCAGTTATGATAAACTGTATGTATACTGAACAAAGTTTGAGTCCAGGGGCACCTTTAATACCAACAGAGTTTTATTCTGGGTACGATAATATGCGGATGATATCCAGCTCTATCTGATTTTGGGTGGCTAGCCAGACTCCAACCCAGAAGATCTGAACCGGGCTTTGCAGGCAGTGGCTGGGTGGCTCAGACTGAGTCGGCTGAAGCTGAACCCAGCAAAGATGGAGGTCCTGTGCCTGAGTCAGGGCGGTTGGGGGTTGGGGCTCCCTCTCCCGACCTTCAATGGGGCGCCTTTGGTGCCAGCGCCAGAGGTTAGGAGTTTGTGAGTACTCCTGGATGCCTCCTTAGAAATGGAGGTCCAGGTAGCAGCCACTGCTAAGTCAGCCTTTTACCATCTTTGGCTGATTCGGCAATTGGTTCCCTTCCTCGACCATGATGACCTGGCTACAGTGATCCATGCGACGGTCACCTTGAGATTAGACTACTGTAACGCTCTCTACATGGGGCTGCCTTTGTCGCAAATCCGGAGGCTGCAGCTAGTGCAGAATGTGGTGGCCAGGCTGTTGGTGGGTCTCCCCAGATGGGAGCACATCCGGCCTGTGCTGAAAACGTTGCACTGGCTGCCTATAGTGTACCGAGTTTGCTTCAAAGCGCTGGTTCTTACCTTTAAAGCCCTATATGGCCAGGGTCCGATATACCTGAGGGACCGCCTTTCCCCATATATACCCCAAGAGCACTACGGTCCGGGGCACAACATCGCTTAGTGGTCCCAGGCCCCAGGAAGGCCTGGCTTGCTGCAACCAGGGCCAGGACCTACTCAGTGGCAGCTCCTACCTGGTGGAATGAGCTCCCAGAGGAGATCAGGGCCCTACGGGACCTTGTACAGTTCCACAGGGCCTGTAAGATGGAGCTCTTCTGCCAGGCTTTCAATTAGGAGCCGCCACTACCACCACCACCAATGGAGCAGCCTTATGACGATCATATTCCAGTGGCACGGCGGAGCGGTACCATGGTACGGGGATGGAGGCAACGTCTATTGGACATCATCTTGTTTAACTTAAGAGTAACAACATCGAGCACTTATGTAATTTTTGGTATTTATTTTGTTTTATCTGGTTTTATCTGTTTTATGCATTGGCACTTGGTGCCCCTGTCTGTTAGCCGCCCTGAGCCCATTCACAGGGAGGGCGGGGTAGAAATCTAAATAAATAAATGATGGTATTGCTTTACTCTGCTCTGGTTAGACCTCACCTAGATTATTGTGTTCAGTTTTGAGCACCACAGTCTAAGAAGGATATAGACAAGCTAGAACGTGTCCAGAGGAAGGCAACAAAGATGGTGAGGAGTCTATGAGGAAAGGCTGAAAGAGCTGGGTATGCTTAGCCTGGAGAGGAGATGACTGAGAGGTGATATGATAACTATCTTCAAGTACTTGAAGGATTGTCATCTAGAGGATGGTGTGGAATTGTTTTCTGTTGCCCCAGAAGGTCGCACCAGAACCAATGGGCTGAAATTAAATCAGAAGAGTTTTCAGCTAAACATTAGGAGCAACTTCCTGACAGAGTGGTTCCTCAGTGGAACAGGTCTGCTTGGGAGGTGGTCGGCTCTCCTTCTTTGGAGGTTTTCAAACAGAGGCTAGATGGCCATCTGACAGCAATGCTCATTGTGTGAACTTAGGCACATCATGAGAGGGATAGCAGGAAGGGTTGCATCAGCACTTAGTTCTTGTGGCCCTTTCTTACACCACCACCCTGGAAATGCTGATTGCCACTTTGGGGTCCAGAAGCAATTTTTCTCCAGGCCAGTTTGGCTGGAGATCCTGGGCGTGCCAGGGGTGGACTAATGACCCTGGAGGTCCCTTCCAACTCTATGATTCTATGATTAAGCTTTCGTGTGCATGCGCATGAAAGCTTATACCTTGAATAAAACTTTGTTGGTCTTAAAGGTGCCACTGGATTCAAACTTTGTTCTGCTGCTTCAAACCAATACCTACCTGAATCTATATGTATACAGAATGTGGAGCCCAGAGATATGAGCCTGGGTCCTATAATGAGTTAGTGGAAAGGGCTGGAAGTTGCAGATCTTTTCTGCTTTGCCCCTCCCCCCAACAGTCCTTTGTAGGGTTGCCAGGTCCCCTCTGGCCCACGGCTGAGGGATGGAGGGTAGGGTTGCCAGATCCAATACAGAGAAGTACTGGGGATAAATCAGGGATAACAAGAACGCAATGCAAATCATTCTTCATAGCAGGAATGCCATGAATACTCCTGATTACTGTGGCTCAATCTATCCTGTATGACAAAAGGTATAGTAATGTGTCTTAACAATTGTAGACCTCTTCAAAGGGCCTTAAGTGTCAGGAAATGGCTTCAGCCAAGAGCCTATCAGGGCCTGGAAGAAGGGAGCCCTTCTCCTACATGTAGGGAAGGGGCAGATAAGCATGCCTGCAGCCCTGACCTGGATAGCCCAGGCTAGCCAGATCTCGTCAGATCTCAGAAGCTAAACAGGGTTGGCCTTGGCTAGTATTTGGAAGGGCAACCTCCAAGGAATACTAGGATCATGATGCAGAAGCAGGCAATGGCAAACCACCTCTGAAATGTCTCTTGCCTACAAAACAAGTTTAGCTCACCACCTAGTGATGCATAACACTAACAGAGTTAACTTCTGACTGCCAGACCATCTTAGGAGCTCCTGGCTACACTATACACAATGCCTGATAATAATGATAATAATAATAATAGCAGCATGCCTGTGGAAAGAAAACACTGTTTGTATTCTGGAAGAGGCAGAGAAACAAGCAGATAGATGCTTCTGAGAGCTGGCTGAAGCACCTTGGAGGTGCATCTTTCTGATGACATTGTGACTACCAGATCTGCTGCCCTGCAGCAGCGCCTCTAAGCCTCTAACTGTGCTGTACCTGTATATCTGTAAATGAAGCAACAACTTTTTAAAGAGTCCAACAGACCCAAACTGGAGAGAAAAATTTTTTTACGCACCCCTAGTTTGGATCACGGCCAGGGTTGAGCTGGCCTGGGAACCAGTTCAGGAGCAGCCACAGTGACATTTTGACTGGAATTCTACCTGCTCTTTATAGAAATGTACTTGGCCATCTTTCTGTAAATAGCAGGAATAGGGTTGCCAGGCCCCCACCACCACCGGTGGAGGACCGGGGGGGGAGGGGTATGGTTGCCAGATCCAGGTTCGGAAACTGCTGGAGATTTGGGGATAGAGTCTGGGGAAGACAGGGACCTCAGTGAGATACAATGCCATACAGTCCACCCTCCAAAGCATTCATTTTCTCCAGGGGAACTGATCTCCGTAGTTTGGAGATGAGCTGTAATACTGGGGGATTCCCAGGTCCACCCTGGAGGCTGGCATCCCGAAGCAGGAATCACCCCAGATTAAAAAGCAGCACAACTCAACAAGGAACACGGGTGCTTTGGAGGTAAGAGTACTTTTGGAATTAAGTGCCTCCTTACAGCAAGGAGGACTGGGGATTTGGGAGAAAACAGAAGTGATTTTTCACAGAAGTGTAATTGATAAGGAATTTTGTGTATATTTGTAACAGAAAGCAAAATGTTGCTTAAATGTGCATAGCATATTGCAAAGCAGTTGAAGAAGTTGGGATGGTGCAGAATGAGGTTAAAAGTCAGTGGATTACTAGTATTTATCTTTTTGGGTTGGAGCTGCCAGGGGTACCAAGAGGAATTTTTTAGTCCAACTACTGAATGTGTCAAAAATTTATACTTAAGAGTTTTTGCTAAGTCTAATGTTGGGTTATGAATAGCAAGAAAGAAGCTGTAATCCTGGAGCAATTACCTTCAGGAGTCCAAGAATGTGCCTTGAGGGGTGGGACAATGGCTTTCAGTCAAGGAACGGGTCTTTTTTTTTTGCATTGCTAATGAGGAAGAGTAGATTTAAATTACAAATGAGAATAATTCTAAGTCAGAGAGAAGCATGAATGCTGGTAAGGAAACATCATGGCAACATGGGAATTAGTAGTAATTTGTAAAGAGACAGTGTGGTGTAGAGTGTCATTCTAAAATCTGGGAGGCCCAGGTTTGAATCCTCACTCTGCCATGGAAGTTTGCCGGGTGTCCTCGGGCCAGTCACTCACTCTCCACCTAGCCTATCTCACCGGATTGTTGTGAGGATAAAACAGAGGAGAGAAGAACTATGTACATTGCCTTGGGTCCCCATGGGGGAGAAAGGCAGGATATTAATAAAGCAAATATAATGAGTGATTAACACATGGAATTCACTGCCATAGGAGGTGGCGGCAGCTACAAGCATGGATGGCTTCAAGAAGGAATCAGATAAGCAAATGGCGCAGAGGTCCATCAGTGGCTATTAGCCACAAGGTATAGATAGGAACTCTGGGGCAAGTGATGCTCTGTGTTCTTGGTGTTAGGGGGGCAACAGTGGGAGGGCTTCTAGTGTCCTGGCCCCACTGCTGGACCTCCTGATGGCACCTGGTATTTTTGGCCACTGTGTGACAGAGTGTTGGACTGGATGGGCCTTTTACCTGACCCAACATTGGCTTCTCATATGTTCTTATATTTGAACTGGTGACAGCAGAAAAGAGCAAGAGTCCAGCAGCACCTTAAAGACTAACAAAATACATGGTGGGGCATGAGCTTTCATGAGTCACTGCTCACTTCAGACAGACGAACATGGCTACCCATCTTGAACTGGTGACGTGACTAGTTTCTTTAATGAGGTATGTTTCTGTTTGACCCAGGGATCAGTAAAATTCCATGTTTACAGTAATGGAGTGTGTTTTTATTACTTATTAACTTGTCGATCTTTTGCTTGGAAACAGTCTGCGTAACTAGTCGAGAGACTAGAGCACTTCTAGATTGTGTTACAGACTTAGATTCTGATTATGATGGAACTGTCTATCTACTGTTCTGAAGAAGTGTGCATGCACATGAAAGCTTATACCTTGAATAAAACTTTGCTGGTCTTAAAGGTGCCCCCACTGAACTCAAACTTTGTTCTGCTGCTTCAGACCAGCACGGTGACCCATCTGAATCTACTATTGCAAAAGGAATGGTAATCTGTCCTAACAACTGCAGGTATCTCCTCAATGAGCCTTAAGGGTCAGGAAATGCCTCTGGCCAACGATCCATCAAAACTTGGAAAAGGCAAGCCCTTCCTCTGAATGGAACGGAGTGGGCAGGTGTGTATCTGCAAAAAGAAAGCAACTCAGAATCTGGAACAGAGAGAAAAGCAGACAGTCACTGCTGTGAGATGGCTCAAGTACCTTGGGGATGCAGGATCTCTCACTCTCTCTGGGTATGTGACATGGGTAGCAGATCTGCTACCCTATAGCTGTGCCTTTTTGCCTCACACTACCTGTATATTCGTAAATAAAGCAAATACTAGGAAAATGACTTAAAAGGGAACCAGTCTAGACAAACGAAACCATGTAACTTGCTCACAGAACTGGCACTACTTAAGCTTCTCATACCTCATAGCCCAGACTCATATCAGAAAACTTCCACCAAGTACATTTAATACATAACCATCTAATCTATTTGTTTTGACTAACGAACTATACTTAGTCAGCCCTGACCTGGACGGCCCAGGCTGGCCCAATCGCTTCAGATCTCAAAAGCTAAGCAAGGCCAGACTTAGTTAGTCCTGGGATGGGAAGCCACCAAGAAAGTCCAGGAGTGGCCACCGCCAACTATACTAAGGAGGGCAGAGGTTATCCCAGTCTGCCGGATAAATGGCAGGGAAGAAGACACTTATACCCTTGCCCTCACCTTCTATTTTCCTACTACAAATTGCCTCCAATCAAGATGCCCCTCCAATCAAGTGTTAGGGCCATTTCAAGCAGGAAAACAGCAGGTACTGAAAAGGTTATACGTCCTTTCTCCCTGCTGCTTCTACACCCTTAGTCACGCCCTTGTGAAGTGGCTTTTATTCTTTAAAAATGCTTTCAGGGCTTCAATACATTCATGCCGTTTATTCAGCCAGGGCTGTGTGAGGATTTAATCCTCATCCACACTTAGCTCTTTAGTCACTAAGCCACACTAGCTATCAATGTGATTTTGTTCTATATCATAGTTGCCTTTCTCTCTACTGGCCACGAATATTTCCAGTAAGCTTTGTGTTATGCAATCTTTAGTTACCAGGAGACAGACAAAATGGCAACCTCCACACACAACATACCTCCAGCAGTAGTACTAGAGGCAGTGTAGCATAGACAACACTTTGATACTCAAGGCTGTGAAGTATTTATTGTAGACAAAATAATAGAACAATCTGTGTCCCTCTCTGATATTTGTGTGAGATCCTGTATTCTCATGGTGTTGAGTCCCTGCTCAGTTACTTCTGTTTAGGGCTCTTCCACACTGTAATTTTTGTCACTTATTTGTCCCTATTGCTTTAGGTTGTCGTCCCCCCTTTCCCACACGTGTTTTGCTCCCTCTGGGACTAGTAGAGAGAGCAAAATACATTGCGGGGGGGAACCCGAAGTAATAAGGACAAACAGGTGACAAAAATGACAATGTGGAAGAACCCTTTTTCGTTAGAGCTTCCTTGTCCTGAAACCAGTTTGTGTATCTCCTTGCTAATAAATGGATGTTGTTTTGAACATACCCATCTCTGCTGCATGAAATCTAAGAAGAGCCAGAACCCAAGTGAGTACCCTGTTCCTGATGAGCAAGCAACAGGAACATCCCATAGGCAATTTTAAGCAATATATTTTTAAAAAAGTTCAGGGGAATGGATCATGTATATTTTCTCAGCATTCGAAGGGCAATATTATATTTTGCTGATGGAAAAAATACTTCCAGAAAATCGTGATTGTTATAACTGCATGGAATCTTGCTGTGCAACAAACCTGGAGAGAATACAGAAGCCGTCCTGACAATTAGAGACAGGCCATTGCTCAGTAAGCCTCCCCCAGGTATTCCTGGGTGTCCCCCATTTCCCCATAGCAGCATTCCAGGGGGCATTTGGGGCTGCAACAGGAATGGGGGAGAGGAGAAGTCACAGTGCAGCAGACAGAAATCCTTCTGTCTGCAGAAATTTCAAGCAGAATCCAAGCTGTGGTCATACAGCAAGCTGCCCTGGGATCCCCCTGCTTATTTGTGGTCAACAGTTCTTCTCCTGGGGAACCTGTCACACTTGGGATTCCAACAGCAGTGCATTTTACTGGCAGTTCCTAATCTCTTTCCAGTTCAAACTCCAAGGCTCCAAGAAGGAGCCAGAAACATTTGTATTGACGATGCATCACTCATAATAAAGAATGACAATCATGCATTGTGCTTTCATCGTTGAAGCAAAGGGGACATCCTTGCATTAGATGGGATCCCTCTATTACAGATATTCCCATCAACCAGAAATAGAGATCTTCATCATAAGGCCTCACCTGCTAGCCCAACTGCTCACAATGACAGGAAATCAACAGAAGCCAATACTAGGCTGTTATCTTTCAGCTGTCACTTGGATTTCATTTGCTACTCTACACTTGCAAGAACACAGAGCCAATGAAGTTTAGGGGGTTACCAGGGGTCACGTCACAGAAACTCACAAAACGGAATTAGCCAAGAGGTCACAGTTTCCTCTACTTTTCACACTCGCCTTCTCCTATAGGGCAGTCAGATGGATGGAAGTGAGGTGGTATGTGTGTGTGGGGGAAAGTTCACTGTTTTTTTTAAAAGAAATGTAGGCACCAAGCCTACAGTTTCAGAACAAAAGCTGACCTGGGAGTGAATCACATGATCAACAATAAACAATTTGTGGTATGACAACATTTGATAATTATTCTGGGATCGCATGGTGGGAAAGGGACAGGAAATCCATGCTTCCTTCCCTGTTTCACACCACAAACAACACAGCGTCATTTCCTTTTCAGCACTGGAGACAAGTTTCTTCTTGAGTTGCAATCCTAGCTTTAGGTTACAAGCTCGTGATGTGACTTGTCTAAAAAGACCCTGGCTATCATGTTTTTTTAAATGGAATTTAGGTTTCAAATGATTTCTGATTAGCTGTTTAGCAGCAAAAATCTTCAGGAACTTAACGAGCTTTATTCTACTGCACTACTAAAGGAACTGGGGTCCCCACAGTCCAAGAGCAACACACTAACCACTAAACTATCTCCACATTATAATGTATAACATACTCTCCAAAAAGAGTTGCATTGTTGTAGCTGAAACAGCTAGGTCTCCATGGTATGCATTCTTTGGAACTGCCTGCTATAGGATGCACAAATAAATTGAGCCTTACATGGAAATTCTGCCATTGAATCCCATACAGCTAAATAACCCGGCCAATTACATCATTTTCATATTTTGTAATCTGACTTCAGTGAGAAAGGTGGACTATAATTTAAGATAATAATAACAATAACAACAACACATTGTTTCCTAGCAGATGATAACCTTTTAACCCAAGACGGTTAGCAAGGCTGCACATCACAATCTACACCATAATTTGCTCAGTCCAAACTGTCTGTCCTTAAATATATCCTTTGTCCTGATCTTCTTGATTGAGACACTTCTTGAGACTTAAAGGCAGGGAAGCTCTTCCCATCACCATCTCCTTTTCTTGGAATCTCCCCTCTCTGTTCTCTTTCAAGTCTCTCTTTTGCATTAGCTCTTTATCTGGAGGATGACAATGCATAATTGACCCCACACACACATATACTGTACTGCAGACAACAGAGCCGTCTGCAAAGCAGGCTCTTCTGAACAAATGGGGGGCCTCAACCTGTTGCTATAGCAGCTGAACAAACTTGATTTCGTGGCAGAATCACTGCATGTTCCACAAGCCCATCAATTCTATAATGCTGCCCAGCCCAAAGCCAGGCTCTCATAATTGAAGCAGCATCTAGCTGTTAACACTTTCATGAAACAGAGCAAAAAAAGAACACAGAAGCAAGGACACAGACACACAGCACTAGAAACAGATGATAAAATATCTGCTTTTGTAGGCCCCTGAAAAAAGCCACTAACATTCAGGAGGAGCACGTCACTTTCAAAGGGCGCTCTTGTGGTCTCTTAGTACCAGCCTACTTCTGTGTTAAGCAGCTAATGAGTTAATTCTGACAAAAGGAAGCCAAGCTGTGCTTGCTGCCCTGCTTCGAGCAGTATGCCTCAACAACTGTGGCTAGTTTTGCCCACCAGCCGGATTTCCACAGGCATTGCCACTTTTTTCCCTTCTCCGGGCCAGTTGCCACATTAGTTTTTCTTTTTCTTTCTGCCATGTGATAGAGGGAATAGAAGAGAGGCTGGGCTTTAAGGCAATTTTAATTTTTTAATTTGTCCTGTGCCTGTAAAACCTGTAGGAGCTTTGCATTCTAGGCTTCCAGGCAATTTTAATTTTATTTCCAGCCCAGGCTTTTTTGTACCTCAAAAGCAGCTTCTCTAAATGCTGCAGCTGTCCTTGTCAAGGAGACGCTGAAAAGGCTGCTGGAGGGAGGGAGGGCTGAACCCTTTAGCTGAATTAGTATTTTCTGTTGGCTCCACCCTTTGACTCCTTCATACTGTTCCTGGACCCAGGGGCTCCATCCTTAACCCCCCCCCCCCCTCCGGCCACAGTATTTGACAGATTTGTGCCTTTCTGGGTGTTGGCAATCCTACCCACAACTCCTGAGGATAAGTTGGTGCGAGGCTGATGCACCTCCTCTTTGCTTCTGGAGAATGCATGAAGTAGTAAGCCTGCCAGGTGCTGAAGCATCTCCTGCCTCGACAGCTGTTCACACTGCAGATGGGACACACACACATACACCTCCAGTCGTTCCTGAGAATTCTGAACAAGGAGAGGAGGACGTTAGTCTACTTAGCAAAAAGAGAATAAAATTCAGATCCGAGACCTTGTCCACACTGTCACAACAATAAGTTAACAGTGTCGAATGGACTATATCATTTCAGATTGCAGCTAGAGAATCACATTTTTTAGTTCTCCAGCATGGAAAAATTTCCCTGCAAGAATAAAACTAGCACAGGAAGCTGGGATACAATCTCTCCTTTGGCATATTAGGATTTTTTTTTAATTAGCACAAAGCCTTTCCATAGGACAGCATTCAAGAGTGGTGTTTCCCTCCCACTCTGGTTCATTCTGTTCTATCACCTCAGGATTTTGCCATCTCATTCTGCTGCAATGTGTGTTGTTGTTCAGTCACTCAGTCGAGTCCGACTCTTCGCGACCCCATGGACCACATCATGCCAGGTCCTTCCATCTTCCACCATCCTCTGGAGTTTGCTCAGTTTCATGTTTGTTGCATCAATAACACCATCTCATCCTTTGCCAACCCCTTCTTCTTTTACAACTGCAGCAATGTGTAGGTCAGGCCAAAAAATTACTCTTAAGTGGATTTTGATTTTCCAGGTAGCCTCCACATTTGGACCCAGGTTAAGGTTAACTGAATTAAGTGGGATTCTCAAGATAGAAGTGCACCCTTAAAGTACACTCTTTTCCCACATATAAGCCCCACTGTGGGTCAATGGGCTTACTCACAAATGAATGTACATAGGATTTTCACCTTTGTTGGGACTATTTTTTTGAACGATTGTGCCTGAGATGTTCGGTTTCTCTTTTACTTCAGACTAAATCCAATTTAAATGTTTGCGAAAGGGGCTACAGCTGTAATCTACACATTACTTAAAAGGCACTCTGTACTGAAGGGCTTTTTTTACTTCAGCTAACGTTCTTGGGACTAAACCAGGTAGAAGAAGAGGAGATTGGATTTATACCCCACCCTTCACTACCCAAAGGAGTCTCAGAGTGGCTTACAAACTCCTTTCCCTTCCCCTCCCCATAACAGACCCCTGTGAGGTAGGTGGGGCTGACAGAGCTCTAACAGAAACAACTCTTTTTCAAGAACAGTTGTGCCAGAACTATGGCTTCCCCAAGGTCATCCAGCAGGTGCAAGTGGAGGAGTAGGGAATCAAACCCGGTTCTCCCAGATTAGAGTCCATGCACTTAACCACTATACCAAACTGGCTGAAAGGTTTTTACTTTCCCCATAATTAATACTGAGAGCACATTCTAGTCTGGAATGTGTCATTTCTAAATGCCGTTAACTGTGTAATAAATCACAAATATATTCTGCTCAGTATAATCCTTTTCATTCAGTTTGCAGATTCTGAAGGTTTGGAAGCCTGGGCTAGCCCCAGTTGTAAAAGTTCCAACTCTTCAAGTCAAGACAGAAAAGCTGTTAGATCAGCATTCCTGAGAATATTTGAATCCTTATGTGTTTGACTACAACTGGACCCTGTGGGCAATGAGAGGGCTGCAAAAGAGACAGAGAAGGAAGGATGAAGCAAACCTTTTCCTGCACCCGAAATCTCTAAAATTAAGTGTGGCACTTGAGAAAAACGCGTTTCTTTCTGTTTTAAATCCTGCTCCTTAGCAGGCTACCCCGTGATGAGGAAAAAATGCTAAGTTCTGAACAGGTTGTCACCATAGGATCTGTTTTGCCTTCTAGAGATGCTCTGCTCTATGTGGATTTTAGGAATGCTTTGTGCGCTGCCACGGAGAGAAACAAAAGGGTGACAGTATCACTAAATGAACAATGCTGAATTATTCTGGAATGACAAAGCACTTGTGAAGCTGGTCCTAGATGGGAGTAATGTCTGGCCAGTGGTAGGCTCTAACTAACAGGTGAACCACCCAATCCTGCACCAGCGGCAGCTTCTGAACAATTGTCAAGGATAGCTCCACACAGAGCACAATGTAGTAATCTACTCCCTAGTTTACTGCGGTATGAAACAATATGCCAGGATTCAGGATGCTCTTAATCACGTCTTGTATCTAACTAAATGCCTCACTACATTCTGCCAGCCACCTGAACACCCGAAGCTACCTGTCCTGACAGGACCAAGTTGCCACTGCCACACCCTTAAGGAATCCTTTCCCCCAGAAAGAGCAACCAAAAAGTTCTTATTTGGTTCATTCTCATGATTCAGTGTGCATATATCATGCTGTTTACTAGTTTCATTCATTTGCACTTTTGAAATCTCTTCATAAGCAACAGGCCAACCAAAAGGCCAGCAGCATCAGGAGGTGAGAAATGAGGGTCTAAAATAAGGCTTGAATGAGAAAATGCATAAACAAGAAGGTTAAGTAAGAGTATTGTCTTCTCTGAAAACCACAAGAATCCAGGTTTTCTTTTCCTTGAATGATAATGATGACAGAGAACGGGGTGGGGGAGAGGCAGATAATATCCCAGAACACAGTCCCACGTCTCATGGCTGATTCCACATTCTGCCTAACCATTTATTTATGTGAAATAAAAGCAGTATTCATAGCTATATTTATTAATCCCTCTAAAACTAAAACTTTAATCCAAAAATGGTCAGCCCTCTGTTCTTTATCGGAATGTATCAGCGTAAGGGCAGCGTAAGGGATGAATGGTAGCAGTAGCAAAATTTAAGACTACTGATAAAGGTAAATCATGGAACTATTACTGGGTGTCACCTTATGACTGCAATCACAATATGATGACAGTTTATACATGTACCTACATACAGTGTTAAGGTTTTTATGATCTACCTCTTTAAATAGAGTCCTAGGCAGTGTGTGTGAACAAGTTGTCAAAACATAAGAATATAAAACAACGTCAAGCTCTAAAATAAAACTTAACCAGGACAAATAAACCAATAAAATGAAACAGCAAATAAAACCAGGTAAACCATAAAAACACAAAGACAAAAACCAACCCTGGTCCAAAGACACATAATATTTTATAGGTTAAAACCAGCACCATAAATTAGAGCTGGAAATAAACAGACAGTTGCTACAGATCTTTAAGCACCAGAGTTATGTCTCCCGTAGTCAGTTCTGGCTAGCAGTCCTGTTTGCTGCATTCTGGACTAACTGAAGTTTCCAAATGACTTCAAGGACAGCCCTGCACAGAAAGCATTGCAGTATTCTGAAGATGACCAAAGCATTGATCCTTAGGGTAGCCAGCCTCCAGGTAGAGTTGGCCATCTCCCAGAATTACAATTCATCTCCAGACTAGTGATCAACTCCCCTGGAGAAAAACATTTGTTTTGGGGGAGGACTCTGTGGCTGTATACCCCTCTGAGATCTCTCCCTTCCCCAAACCCACCCTCCCCAGGCTCCCCCCCCCCGCAAGTATCCAGGGATTTCCCAATCTGGAGCTGATAAATTCTAATCACTGTGGCTAGGTCCAGCTTCTCAGAGAAAAGTTGTAGCTATATGCTATACAAATTCATTTAATTTCTATGCTACCTCTCCAGAACATCATTCCCACCATATGCACATGTCTTATAGAGAATAACAGTACTTTAAGTCTTCTTCCCCCATTATCATTTCACATAGTGCAGGGGTGTCAAACATAAGGCCCGGGGGGCCAGAAGCAGCCTGTCCAGGGCTTTTATGAAGCCTGCGAGCAACTGGTGCAAGGGAAGGAACAGGAGGCTGCTTGGGGTGGGGTGGGTGGGCAGAGCCACTCCCCTTGTGGATTCAGCACAGTGGGGCAACAGTCAAGCAGAACCCCCTCATCTCACTTCAGGGACTGGTAAGTTGGGAGCCACTGCAGCCACATTCATACCCCTCCATTCGTCCTGCAGGTCCAGGGATGCTGTTCTGGATGGCTGCAGGGATCAGTGTTTGCATGGAGGAGGTGCAGATGTTGGAGCATGGGAGCATCTGCCCAGCACTGCACTGCTGGCTCTCCAGACTGCCCATATAGGTTTTCCTCTGCACCCCCCTCCCAGCCCATGGGGCCTTGCAGTGAGTGCACATCAACTCAGGGCTTACCAGTTGCTGTGCTTTATAAAGTTTATATCTCCGGTACCCAGCATCATGTTTTATGGCACGCACGGCCCAGTCCAACACAGTGACATTTATGTCAAATCCAGCCCTCATAACAAATGAGTTCAACACCTCTGAATCGTGGAAGGGACTTGGGGGAGCACTTCTGTGCAGGAGTTCGCCTCCACAAAAGCTTGCTTGGAAGCCGCCTGTTGATGTGGAAGCCCTACCTCATAACTGGCCATGGCTGGGCTATGCTTACCTGGTGGCAAATGCAGTTTGCCCATGCTCTGAAACAGGTTATTGTTTTACATGTTTCTGGGCATAATGCCACCGTTGTTTTCTATAAGCCATTATGCATAATAAGCACTTAAGGCAAATACAATGCACCATTTACATATCTTGATTTCTCTCCCTCCTGGGAAAAGGACAGGCATAGCACATACTTTCCAAGAATCCTAAAGCACCTTAGAGATTAAAAATAACTAACTGTATTCATAGAACATTTTGGAGTCCCGTGATGTATCCTGAATGCCATCTTCGACTAGAGATTGGGCTGATCCCCTTGGAGACTCATATGTGGCTACTTGCATCTAACTATTGGCTAAGACTCATCTTCAGTCTGGTGGGCCTAGCATCCTTGATCTTTGCTGACAGCCACCATTTAACCTGGCAAAGAGTAATTGAGGGGACCTCCAGAAGCATGGCCTCTCCACACAAATCCTACTGGATCTTAGGTACCAAAAAGCAAAAGAAACAATTAAACAGCAGCTCTGGGATCAGATACGGCACAGATACAGAAATATCCAATTATTCTGCCACATACCGAATGCTTCCAGTCAGCAGATTATCTTAGATCCCTTGAGATCTACAAATATTGGAGCATCTTTACCCTTGCATGATTTAAAGTTCTACCCTCAGCCCTCCTGGAAGGCAGAAACCATTGCGTCCCACTCCCTCAACGGCTCTGCCCATGCAATACAGGGAAAGTAGATTCTATCGACCATGCTCTGCTGCGCTGCCCATTCTTCAGTGACATTCGATCTCAGTACAGAGCCCCAATCTTGTCAACTCTAGCAGGAAGATCTGAACAACTTTACTTCTCCCTCCTTCTTGCAGACTCCTTCCAGGAGATAATAAATAAAGTAGCTAAATTTTGCCTTCAGGTATGTGGGATATGACTGAGTCTTAATAATAACCTGTTGGGAGGAAGGCACTATCTCTCCATCCCCTCACAATCAGTGCTCACTGTCGCACTGTCCCTTATTCTATTCTTTATTTTCTTTATTCATTTATCTTTATTATTACAGATCTTCTATCAAAATAAACTTTAAAAAGCACAAAACATTTATTGCGGCATCAGCTTTTGTAGGAACGAGACTATATAACTGAATACATACAAACAGAACCTTTTATGAAAGCTCAGTAAATGTATTAGTCTTTAAGGTGTGGCAGGACTTTTGTTTTTGCTAGAAGTAACTAAAGAAAAGTTCCTGTTCTGGATTAAAATGCTGAGATTTCTTTTAATAAGCTTAACTGCTCCAAGCAATGAAAAGAAACCTCAGAATTCATTTCAGTAAGGTTGCATAATTTTCAGGGGCAAGTTAAGAATAATGATGGAGTTCAACTTACTCAACAGATGGCATTATTAATCTGGCAAACAAGAAAACAGTCTGGAAGAGAGAAATGATAAGGTAATCAATGTGGAAAGCAAGTTTAACGCCAGGCTTGTACGTGCTTATTGCTGTTTCTGTATAAATTGCTCTGTTTTAAAAATGCAATCAAAACAGAGTTTTCAAAACTAGTAAAGCCATGTTCTTTTTAAAAAAATTACAATGTTAATTTCCTTAGACTGTTTTGAAATGCACTGCCAGAACTTCCATGCTTTTAATGGTAATCAGGTTGGCGCTCAAATCCTTGTTTAACAATAACAAAAGAGGACTACTTTTTTAAAAAGGAAGCCAGTGGCAAATTAACACCCCCTATCAATTCTCATGGACTTGCCTTGAAGGGACCTGCTTCCCTTATGGGGGGCACGTAGCTTCCAAAGGTTTTTCATTGAGACAATGAGTTTTGGACAAACACAAAAAGTCAGACACCACATCGTTTAACAATGCAGTCACTGTATTGAATTGAATCCTTTGCTTGCCTATTTACAATTCTGGTTTTTAATATCACGACAAAGCTTTTCTAGACCATTTTCAAAAGCAGTAATCAAAATCAGTTTGTTATACCTATAATTTGAATGCAAACCTTCATTGGCTTGAATGTCAATATAGGGTTTTTTAAATGATTACTTTTTGTTTTCTCTATCATATTCAGTGCTTGTTTTTTTTCCTTTTGTTTTAAAAACTGCCTGTACTCATATATAAGGTTGCAACATTTCTCACCAATTCCCTCTTCAGGACTTGGGATAGCCCCCAAACAGGTATCTGTACTCAGTACTGGTGAGTACCATCACAAAAAAGCCCTGCTCATGTTAATAAGAATCATTTATGACAACAACCATGTAATCCAATCTCCTGCCTATTTCCTCAGAAGTAAGTTGCACTTAATTCAATCAGCCTTGTTCCCAGCTAAACATACATAGGATTACTCCCTTAAAACTATTCCATTCCCTGCAAGGCAGCCTCCCCAGTATCCTTAGAAGAGAAAGAAGTTTTCCCAAGCAACTCCAAGAACACCTTTCAGTCTGTACCCGTTGTCTGTGAATGTTAAGAATGAGGTAGGGAGACTCTCTTTAAAATCATAAGTACGTTCTAGCCAATGTGAGGTTTCTGTCTGAATTACAGACATGAAGAAAAGTCAGAACAGATTTTAACACAATTTGTGAAAACAGCACCAGATATTTAATTCTCCCTTGGAGGGAAAAAGGTGTACACACGCACTTGCAATCAGATTCACTGATGTTTTATATTTCAGATAGCCCAGTTTACATTTTGCCTCCAGTCTTCCTTTTTCAAAGGGGGTGAACAAAACCCGCCCAGTGTACATCGAGCTCCATCTTACAGCCTCCCTTTCATGTTAGCACATATCCTAAGAGCATCAATGTTTCCCCATCAGGTGGACTGGGGTAATCAATCCACTGTCCCCTGAATTCATTCTGTATTTAATATTCACGGGTCAAAAAGCTATACCAAAAAGTTTTGTCTTCCCAACCAGCTCAAAGAGCAGCCTTGTCTCATCCTTGGAGGATCCTAGCTCCGTCTCTAGGGAAAAAAGCAGGCTCCCCCCCGCCCCCCACCAGCTCTCAGGTTACATTTAGGACTTCTCCCACTCTGTTCCTTCCTGATCGACTTCTGGCTTTCTCTCTCCTCCTGCAGCGCTCCTCAATCTTGCCAGTCTCTCCCTTCCGTTTAAATCAAAGCAAGCCAGGCAACTCGGTGACACTCACCCCCCAGAGCAGGTACGCTGCGCCTGTTGATTTAGCAAGTCCCTTCAGAATGACTGCTGAGCAAAGGCTCCTTTTTGAGTTGCCGGGTGTGCGCGAGGCTGTTTGTGGGAGTGGTGCGAGGAAGTATGCATTATGCATGCTTGAGCAGGACTCGTGGCTGTTTGCCTTGTCTGTCAGTCGGCCCTGCTTGTGTGGTGTGGGCAGAGCGTAACAGGGGAGGGAAATGCAGCACGTTACTTTTTTTAATCAAACAAGGCACACCCAGTCAGATAAGAAGGAAACAAAGCAGCATAGGAATACCCTGGGAATTTGAGAGTTAACTTTTGGGGGGTACTTCCTGAAGGTGGTGGGCGGGAAGAGGCGGCACTAGATTGGTTAGTTTTTTGTTTTTTAAAGACTGCCTCCAAAGCCACATCTTTTGACAGGGAAAGGCTGCCCTTTAAAATCAGCCATATCAGGACAGGATATGATTATCTTGTGAATAAACAGGAGTCCGTGGCCCTTCAGCAACCAAAAAAAAAAATTATTCCAGCATAAGCTTTTGTGAGTCAGAGCTCACTTCAACTGATACACGAGGAGTATTTCCACCAGGTCAATTTAGAGACATATCAGGAAGTCAAACCTGAGGGATGTACACCTCATGCATCTGCTGAAGTCAGCTTTAATTCACAAAAGCTTATGCGGGAATAATGATTAGTCTTTAAGATGCTACTGAACTCTTGTTTTCTTCTGCTGTCACACACAAATACAGCTATCCATCTGGGATTATCTTGTAGAAAGGGAAATACACTCTGCATATGCTCAGAAGGTTTCTCAGGTTGTACCCCTCCCTTCCCATCAATAACTTTTAAAATCAGATTCTATGAATTTTGTCACTTTTTTTAGAAAGGTTTAAACCTCCTTTTAAAAAATTCCTCCTATGGCAGACACACAAGAAGTTCCAACCTGCTTCCTGGGCACATGGACCAATTAGAAATCCTGTGAATTCCATTAGCTGCCTCATGTTTTAGCAGTGGCAGGTGACATTATGATAATGAGGTTCAGTGACAGATAACAATTACCCTCTGCAAATACAACAGAGACCAGTCACTAATCATTTTTTTGGGGGGGGGAGGGGAGGAATTTTAAAGCAGCTTCGTTTACAACAATGACATCATTGCCAGCTACCCCATTCCTCCAGGAGACAATTCCAATTAAAATTAAATTTACCCTCCCCTTTTTGTTTCTCACTAATTAATGAAACTATTAGAGGAGATGTTGGCTAATTCAGTCCATCTGCATTGCAGCCTGGGAGAACCTCCTGCTGGTTCCCATCATTGACCTCAGAATGAACCCTTCCTAGCCTTGTGCTCCATTGTCCCCAGTATAATAGCCACCGATGACTCCCCGATAGCCGGCCCACAAGACTTCCAGACGACTACTCTGAAAAAGACTGCTAAGGCATACCCACAATGCTCCTTTCCATTCTGTTTCCCTAATTAGAGGATCCTTCCAGAGTACAATTTTCTTTATCAAGAAGTGCGGTAGTTTTTTTTGTCACAGAGGCAGTAATAATTTTACTGCTAGCCTTGAATTACTGAGGCAAATTTGGATCTGAGGGGAGAATATATTGGTGAATGTCATAGCATCTTAATTGATAGTGCTAATATTTAAAGAATTAATTAACTGAACCATTCTTGCTTTTCTCCTAAGACTCAAGGTGGCTAACACAGGCAAACCCAAGTTTCAATAAAAAATTATAAACTTGTACATTTATAAAAAAATTAAACACTCCACCATAACAGAGTTAAACCAACATGCATAGACAGCAAGAGAGGAAGTTGGGAAGAGTTTGCTAACAGAAGCTGAGTACCACCTGAGGTATGTTTTTGTTCTCACGGGTATTTAAGCCTGGGCATAGCCAAAGGCACTTCTGGAAGAGGATGAAGTTGGGAAGAGCCTGTAAGCTTGTAAATATAAGCAAAATATGTTATTTCCTCCTCTTACAAGTGCTTAAGCCTGGACATAGCTGGAGTCATTTCTACCAAGAGAGGAAGTTGGCAAAGATGCAAGCCCTTGAGCATGAGCTGAAGGGCAAGAGCTATCAGGACTCCCTCTAGGCGAGACTCAGACCTAGGAATGGTCTCCTCATCTGAGGACCACCCTGGGGCAATATCAAGGGTTCAGGATACACCTAGCACCACTGTACTCCGTCATACCCAGAGCTCCTGAAACCTGTGGCCTTGGCCAAAGGGCCTGTCCCTGAAATGTCAGTTCCAGAGAATGCTGCTGACTTGCCAGACACTAGGACTGTCAACCCTCTTCCTTGAGCCCTTGAACAGCTAGACTCTGGACCCTGCCCACCCAGTGGGAGCAAAAGAAACAGTGGGCAACAGTGTAAGACTCCCAGGTCTGGCTTGGGCAGTTCCTGGAGATCTGAGGGGGAAGCCTGGGGAGGGGCAGGATTTGGGGAAGGGAGGTACCACCAATGTTCCTTCCAAGCTCCACAATGTTGTGAGCAAAAATTCTACCTTATGAGAGAAAAAGTTGTGAACAAGTCTACATTTGACTATCACATAAATTAGTTTTTTAGATTACTTCCATATCCTTGTAAAAATCTCAGAATGAATTCTTTTAATTTATATTTAAACTATATTTTAAGAATAAACATTATAGGAGAAAACAGAATCAAGCCATATTTCATTACAGAAAATGTTGCCTTCTGTGGGGGTAGACCAGGCCTTCAGAGAACAGATCTACCCTCCCCTTTCCTCTACATTGGTAGACCTGGCCTCCAGAGAACAGGTCTGCCCACACCCTTCCACTATATTGGTAGGCCTGGCCTCCAGAGAATAGGTCTACTTACCCCAGTCCATTACATTGGTACACCTGGCCTCAGACTTTCATCCTGTGCTGGGCCTTAGAAAACATGCCAGCGGGAGTGGGGGAGAGACTCCTGCAGTCTACTTTGGGGGGGGGGTTTAGTGAAATATGACAAATTACAGGTCAACTACAATAGAGGTGGAACAATCACTGTCAGAACTCTGCCTAACCTAAAAAAACCAGGAATTTGCTTAAATGTTATCAACCTGCCCAGCTACCTATTTATTCAAATATTTTGTCCCACTTTTCCTGTGACTCAAGGCAGTTTACAAATCATAGTGAAAAGTATAACAGGTGAGTGCAAGGAAAAAAAAATCGATTTTTCCAGCTTCATTATAGCCTACGGGAACCATTATAGTCAATGGACCCCTTAGGCTATAATGGAGAATTGATTTGGGGTTATCTGTGGCTCAAAGGAGGCTGTTTTTTGAGGTAGAGGCACCAAATTGGTAGCATAGCTGCTGGTGCCTCTCTTCAAAATCCCATCCAAATTTCAAAATGATTGGACCAGGAAGTCCAATTCTATGGGCCCCACAAGGAGGTGCCCCCATCCTCCATTGTTTCCAATGGAGGGGGGGGAATGCCTTCTCGGCAGGGCCGGCTCACTCACTAGGTGACCTAGGTGCTCGCCTAGAGCGCCGACCCTCCGGGGCACCAAATGGCGCCCCCGAAAAGCCCCCCCACTGCCCTAACTGGGCACCCGTCGCCGTTTCCCAAGCCCTGGGGGGGGAAGAGGTGGGGCGGCATGGCGGCCGGCGGGATCTCTCCCCACCGCCGCCAGTCTGAGCGCCCGGCTGGGGCGCTTCTGAAGCCCAGGGGGGAGAGGTGGGGCAGCATGGCGGCCAGCGGGGACTCTCCCCGCTGCCGCCGCCGTCCATCTAAGCGCCCGGCTGGGGCGCTTCTGAAGCTCTGGGGGGGAGAGGTGGGGCGGCATGGTGGCCAGCAGGGACTCTCCCGGCCGCCGCCATCCATCTAAGCGCCCGGCCGGGGCGCTTCTGAAGCTCAGGGGAGGGGGAAGAGGCGGGGTGACATGGCGGCCAGTGGGGACTCTCCCCGCTGCCACCACCCATCTAAGCGCCCGGCCGGGGCACTTCTGAAGCTCTGGGAGGGAAGAGGCGGGGCGGCATGGCGGCCAGCAGGGACTCTCCCCACCGCCGCTGCCCGTCTAAGTGCCCGGCCAGGGCGCTTCTGAAGCTCTGGGGGGGGAAGAGGCAGGGCGGCATGGCAGCCAGCGGGGACTCTCCCCGCCACCATCGCACATCTAAGCGCCCGGGCGGGGCGCTTCTGAAGCTCTGGGGGGGGGGAAGAGGCGGGGCGGCATGGTGGACAGCGGGGACTCTCCCCGCCGTCGCCGCCGTCTGTCTAAGCACCCGGCCGGGGCGCTTCTGAAGCTCTGGGGGGGAAGAGGCGGGGCGGCATGGCGGCCAGCGGGGACTCTCCCCGCTGCTGCTGCCCATCTAAGCGCCCGGCCGGGGCGCTTCTGAAGCTCTGGGGGGGAAGAGGCGGGGCGGCATGGTGGCCAGCAGGGACTCTCCCGGCCGCCGCCATCCATCTAAGCGCCCGGCCGGGGCGCTTCTGAAGCTCAGGGGAGGGGAAGAGGCGGGGTGACATGGCGGCCAGTGGGGACTCTCCCCGCTGCCACCACCCATCTAAGCGCCCGGCCGGGGCACTTCTGAAGCTCTGGGAGGGAAGAGGCGGGGCGGCATGGCGGCCAGCAGGGACTCTCCCCACCGCCGCTGCCCGTCTAAGTGCCCGGCCAGGGCGCTTCTGAAGCTCTGGGGGGGGAAGAGGCGGGGCGGCATGGCAGCCAGCGGGGACTCTCCCCGCCACCATCGCACATCTAAGCGCCCGGGCGGGGCGCTTCTGAAGCTCTGGGGGGGAGAGGTGGGGCGGCATGGCGGCCAGCGGGGACTGTCCCCGCCGCCACCACTGCCCGTCTAAGCACCCGGCTTGGGCGCTTCTGAAGCTCTGGGGGGGGGGGAAGAGGTGGGGCAGAATGTCCCCACCCCCCTTCCTCTCGGGAGCAGCCTGGAGGTTGGCAACCATTAATTGGTTGGCGCACGGGGGGGCGCCAGAATGTAGCCTCGCCTAGGGTTCAGAAAACCCTTGGGCCGGCCCTGCTTCTCGGTTTACTTGTGAGCTGAAGTGAGACTCTCTGAGCTGCCAGCTAACATTTTGTGTGACAGCACCTCCTACCACAGCTTAGAGGGATCTCTGGGTACCACCACAAGTGGCCATTTCCTCCAGGAGAACTGATCTCTGTTTTCCCAGGAGATCTCCAGGCCCACCTTTAGTCTGGTAACCCTACAACTTCAAGTCCCTACTGCCAAAGATAGAACAAGAGCCAAAGGGGTCTTGGTGCCACAAATGAAAAGGTCTTTTTTTGGGTTGCCATATCGCTCACTTTAGATGATAGGGGCACCTGAAGCAAACCTCTGAATTTGAGAGAACATTCAGGTAGGATACTATGGGAGTAGGTGGTCCTTAAAGTATGTTGGTTCCAAGCTGTATGGGGCTCTTAAAGTTAATACCAGCACCTTGAATTGGGCCTGGAAGTTAACTAAAAAGCCAGTGTAGATGGAATAAGAATGGAGTAGTATGGTCCCTATGAAAGGGGCATAAAAATGCCCAAATATGCAAATTTCAATCAATACAAATTCAGCCAAGCCTTTCAACAATACCTTCTCAACAGTTGTTTCATCCTCTCTGAAATAATACGTTTGTACATGCCTTCCTAAAATTAGGGTGTCAACGTGCCCTTTTCGTGCATTCTAGCAAGTCATCCCAAAGTATCAGTCCCACAACAGAATATGCCCTGGTTCTGTCAGTCACTGAATGAACTAACCTAAGGGAGGCCACTGGAGTTACTAGCTGAATACTGTCAACCAGGGGTGAAGGGTGGTGGTGTGTGATGCTGCCACCATTTTAAAGAGATTTAAATATGCCACAAGGACCTCCTCACAGCATATTTAAATCTGTTTAAAATGGCAATGGCCATTCTACTTTGGTCCTAAGGGATAGCTCATACGCATGTTCCTCAAAGGAGGATTTCACATGAAGCTGACTTTTACTGAAACAGACCGTTGGTCCATTAAGGTCAGTATTATCGGCTCTGAGCAGAAGGGGCTCTCCAGGGTCCGAGGCAGAGGTCTTTCACATCATCTACTGCCTGATCTTTTTAACTGTAAAAAGGATTTCAGAATTGGGAGGGACCGAGATCTTGGAAAGGAACTGCTAGTTAGAGTAAACCAATAGGGAGCCACATAGACAACAGTCTGACTTGGTAGAAAGCAGCTTTACATGTTGACTCAATGACTACAACATTGAGGGATGATGACACACTTGTCGAGAACCATCTGTTCCGCTTATTGCTTGGTACTATCTCAGACACAGTAAATTTCAGTGGATAGTCAACTGCTATCACTGATGAAGGCAGAGAACTTAGAGGGACACAAACCCTAGTATAACATGCAGAAACCATGAGAAGAGTCTGAGCCAGCATGCAATATACTTTCTGTGACTAAAAAATGAAAAGTTTGTTCCTGAGCGGGGAAAAAATTCACCAGGACTTTCTTCCTACCAGATCATGATTTCCAACTTTGCCCTGGAATCAGACCAAGCTTCTTGGAAGCATTTAATCGTAGAATTTGAGAAGCTAATCTTTGCACTAATCCTGTAATTATTAAGGATAATAATGGCAGCCACAAAGACACACATCTGACAGAGTCATTTGACATTCATTTTGCCTTTCTACAACTCTGCGCAGCCTACATAAACCTCTTACCCAGGGCATTTCAAGTGGCAGTTTTCTGCTTGAGGTCTCTGGCGACAGAGACGGCAAGGCAGGAGAAGCCAAGAGGTCACAACAGCCTACTTCGGCCTTGCTGCCTGGTTTCTGGATGCCAATTAGGGTCTATAAATAATTCATTTGCTGCAAGTAGTCACCAGCCAGGCACAATGCCCTTAATAGAGCAATGCCTTCGCTAGAGGTCCCACATAAATTGATTTAATTTCTTAACTTTAATTTCTTAACTTGAAGAACAAAGGTAGTGTTACATTATCAGTATGCCAAGGGTAGCACTCACATACATCAGAGAAAGAAAAGAAAACCTAATAATCACCTGTCCACCTCTTTCCCAGATACCAAAAATTTCTATTTGCTCTTGTCAGTTATTGTTTCAAATTATCTGCATGTAGTGGCTGTGTATATGGAACTTGGGAAAGCCATTCATTTGGCCTTAATTAATTCTGAACAAAAAGACATAATTTTGCTTGTGATCTGGATGACAGAACGAGAAAGGAATTGGCTACCAACATCTGCCTCTGTAGGGCAATGATGGAGCCTTTCAAAATGAAAAGCACAAGGATCATGGATTGGAATCCTCAAGAGTTTGAAGAAAAGGTGCTTGATATTTGGTAATACCAACTATGGCCACAAGAGGGTACTGTGATGCAAAGTACTTTTGTCCGCTAGAAATGGGCACCACTTAAAAATGGGGTGCAGTGCCCCCACCTTGTATTTTAGCCCACATACAATATATTTCTGTCTGACTTACTACAGATTGAGTTACTTTTGTTGGAGAATTAAATAGGTCTGACATATCATGTTTGCCAAAGACACAAATACTTGTTGATTCCTTAACACAATAATTAATTATTTACATAGATATAGTACTTGCAGAGTTCAAGATACTTACTGGCAGCGGTGAAATAGGAACTGGAGGGTCACTACACAACACTAACTCACAATGTGTCAGGGCTATGATGATTAAAACAGAACCAAAGTGGTAACAACTAGCACTCATAAAAATGTGCCGCTCTTTTGAAACGTGGACCAAAAATCACTTTCCCCCTTTTTCTACTGAAAGAGACTCCCTTGCAATAGAACATCATACATACTGATCTCCCTGAAGTCAGAACTGTTACCCTATGAAGGAGTACATTTGCACTAATGCAAAGGCACATTTGATTGGACAAGATCAATGATTGGATAAGATCAAGGACTTTACTTATAACACAGGGAACCCTGTGCTCAGAGGATGGGGAACAGGAGGATCCAGACGTGACAGGGAGCATTACCTGCTCCTAGTGTTTTTCATGGATTCCAGTGAAAGAGCTCAGTAAATCATGTGCTATTCAATCACTCAAATTAAAGTCAATCTATATGACAGCTAGCCCACTCATTAAAAAGCAGAAGGGGGGGGATTGAGACCTTGGGTCCTCCCCTTCCAAGATACACGATGCAGAAGTACTAATTGCTCTCAGCGCCAGGGAAACCACACAAAGGGTTTTCAGAGTGCATGCATTACTGTTGATTCATCGAGGTCACAGTCTGAAAGGAGGCTGGGGCCAAATAAATCCCCCATCACAGCAACACCAACGGTTTAATGAAGATGTGTTCAGTCACCCTTATTAAGGGAGATTACGAGGCAGGAGTACTGCTCGGTTGCTCTCCCAGTGGCGCTCTGGTGGGTGATAATTTCAAAGCGCTTGTTTGGCAGGGCACTCTTCTAAAATTCGTAACAACACCACAGAGTACAACTGTCGGTGAAAAGAGAAAGACAGCGTGACCAGAAAAAAAGAAACGGTAACCTTTCCCCAACTCAATAATTCTTTCCTCGCCTGCAGTGCCTTATGATAACTGGGATCTGGGATATCTGTTGAGAGAACAATGACATCTGCTTGGACTACGGGAACATCTACGGCTGTCCCTGGCCTTGCCATAGAGAACAGGTTTCCCACGCATCTTTGGCAGAAGAGAGGCGTTCCTCTTTACAGCTTTACAAATAAAAAACCTGAGGCACAGTGGTAGACTAGTCATGACAAAGGTTAGATTACTGTAATGTGATTTATGTGGGGCTTCCTTTGAAGTCCGTTTGGACGCTTCAGTTGCTATAGCAGCTATTATCTTATATTCGTACTTTGATGTGCCAGCATATGAAGATAGTTCTGACCTACCTCTCTTTCTCTTGGAATCATACACCTGTATGCAATCCTACACTTCATTTTGCTTCTGTTGGCTGAAATGGGACAGGATCGACCAACAACTGGAGCTCTCCCTGCACAGCCCATTGACAGTCAGAGACAGAAAGAATATAACACAGGAAGAAGGCATGGGGGGAGGTGACCTTAGTGCAAGCTCAACTGCTGCTTCTCCCCAAGGCTAAGGCTGTATGTGAAGGCATTAAGGCCACAAGAGGAGGCTCAGGCAGTTATGGAGCTCCACAACAGTGCCTGCTTGTATAACACACTTGGCTACTTTCAAATATTTCAGAGATTTGCAGTGGGGGAGGGAGAAAAGAAAAGGCCAAGCAACATCATTGGCAGAAAGAAATGTCTGATGGGTTCCCCCCCCCAGTCATAGAAGGGGCTGAGAATTGCAAAAAGATTTGCAGGGAATCCGGCAGATCTCCAAGGATACCCCATAGTTCACATTGATATTACGTTGCTGGAGGCAACCAAGCCTCTGCAAACAAATCAACCCAGGCAAGAAGGAGAAGAAATGAGTTCATGAACGCAAAGCCTCCAGAGTCCCCCCCCCCAGTTCTTTTGTGCAAACTTTCCCAACCACATCCTAATTCTGCATGGCCAGAGAACACCCAGCCACAAAGGAAGTGTTGAAAAGCACTCTGGGGGAATCCAACTGCCCCACTTTCAGAGCCAAGACTATACTGTATGGGAAAGCCTCTGTTTTGCATTGCTTGCAAGCAGTGAAACTGGTAAATAACGTTCTTCTGCCCAAAAAGATGTTTCCCATCTCTTCCTGTAATGTATCCTCCTTAATCCTTACATAGGTGGTATTTGCTTTCTTGCTCGTTAGAGCGCTCTGTTGTTCCATCCTCAAGAAGAACACAGATGCATGGCTATTATCTAGGGAGAACAGTTATAAATCAAGTTCTTTCCTTTAATGTTCTGCCGTGTGAACATTCAAGGTTTACTGAAGTGCCCCTCCGGAGTGGACAAAGGACTGGGCTTTCTGACTATAGAGGACTTTTAAATCTGCAAATGAATACTTCAGCACATCATTGTGTTAGATCCAGTGGAAGGACACTGTGAAGTCCCTGCAAGGATCTCCAGTTTCCCAGTTTCATTCATAAAAGGGGCAGAAGAGAAATTCTGCCCCGAACAGTCCACATTGCAGTTTCTAGACCAGGCAATCACTTCTACAACCCCAAGGAATAAACTATTCTGCGGCCAAAAATGACTGTCAGAGGGAACATAAGAACATAAGAGAAGCCAATGTTGAATCAGGCCAATGGCCCATCTAGTCCAACACTCTGTCACACAGAGGCCAAAATATACCAGGTGCCATCAGGAGGTCCAGCAGTGGGGCCAGGACACTAGAAGCCCTCCCACTGCTGCCCCCTCCAGCACCAAGAATAGAGTGCATCACCTGCCCCAGACTGAGAGTTCCCATCTATACCCTGTGGCTAATAGCCACTGATGGACTTCTGCTCCATATGTTTATCTAATTCCCTCTTGAAACTGTCCATGCTTGTAACTGCCACCACCTCCTGTGGCAGTGAATTCCATATGTTAATCACTCTTTGGGTGAAGAAGTATTTCCTTTTATCTGTTCTAACCCGACTGCTCAGCAATTTCATGGAGTGCCCACGAGTTCTTGTATTGTGAGAAAGGGAGAAAAGTACTTCTTTCTCAACCTGCTCAATCCCATTCATAATCTTATAAACCTCGATCATGTCACCCCTCAGCCGTCTCCAAGCTGAAGAGCCCCAAGCATTTTAACCTTTCTTCATAGGGAAGGTGTTCCAACCCTTTTATCATTCTAGTTGCCCTTCTCTGCACTTTTTCCAATGCTATAATATCCTTTTTGAGATGTGGTGACCAGAACTGTACAGGGAGAGCTGCAAAAACCTGTAGCCATCAGTGCTTTCCACAGGTATCCATCCAACCCATCTTCTCAAACGTAGACATCATCCGTACATTTTCTTCTGCATTGTACTTTAGGTATCTTTTAAATGTACAAAATTTGAGGCTTGTCAAAACTCACAGGCAAATTTCAAGAATCCCAGAAGGTTTTGGGGAGAATTTGTATTTCCTGGTATATTACTTACTATTGTGAAATATCTGTTATGTTTAACAGCCCCACTTCATCACAGAGCATACACGCTTGCACGCTTTAATGTTCTGCCATCGGAGGTGCTTTTATGGAGGTACTGCCAGATACCATATGTAGACAGACTTTGTCTCCGTTCTCTAAAAGATATAGAATCCACTACACACACCATACTTCACTGTCCCTTTTATAGGGATATTCCCTCTCGTTTTATTACTCCACTTTTAGATGGTAAGAGATGGCGTTCTGATGACTCAATTATTCACTTTCTTCTGTTTAATTTTAATTGTGAAATAACGGAGGCTGTTGCAAAATTTTTACATTATGCAATCAGAAAACGAGGTTTGAATAGACAAGTGTAAGTGACTGATGTATCTTAGTACTTTGCTGTATTCCCATAATCTTTTGTGCTTTCAATGCCAATAAAGGTAGGTGTGTGTGTGTGTGTACGTGTGTGTACTTCTTCCAGCATTCACCAGTGTATGTCTGGCAGTAATCTTATTTAGGCAACAGAGATACACCAATGAGTCTTGACAGCTGAATGATTGCCAACATTTGTCAGTACCTAATAAATGCCACATAGATGGGACAGTCAGCATTCACATATGAATGCTGATACTCAGCAAATTTCAGACATTCACTGCAACTTTATGAAACATTTTAATGTTCAAAGCATGATCTTCATTTCCCTTCCCCTCTGGGCATAGCCCTGTGACGTAGATTGTTCCAGGTGTCACAATGATTCTGTGGCTGAAGAAATATTGGAACTCAAACCTCCAACTCTTTGTATGCTTTCCCATGTAATGTATCTGATTTAGAATCAATTGAGATAGATTTTTTTTAAAAAATAAATCTGTACGTCTTTTTAAAAAAGTCATTGTCCAGCTATTTAGGCCAAAGAAATACAAAAATATGGGGGGGAAAGTTTACAACAAACTAAGAAAGATTTTACTTTGAGAAACACTACAGTTCTAATTGGGCACTTCGCCAATGCAGTCTGTGTCCACTTTGCTGAAACACTATAGACTCACAACTCCTATGATGTCTGGTGCCCTCTCTGCAGTCATCGTTCTCCAGACACCACCTCTTCTTACCTGTTATCCTGTTCATGCTATTTAAAGCCATGAGGACATGAACAGTTAATTCTATTTAATACCCTCTGTAACTGCTTAAACTCTTGCTTGGTTCTCACGGTGTGCAGATTCAGATGACCAGCTAAACAGACCTTTCGAAATATTCCATCCCTGTGTACCGGGATCCCAGCAGCCACATTTCCCTGGACTCAGTGTGACCTATACAGCTCCCAGTCTCTGAACAGGGGCAACATGCATATTTTGCATATGTGTGAACCAGCGATAAGTTTGCACTTATTGAAGACGTTAGTGCATGCCAAACATAAGAGTTGCACCAGTCCAGGCCACATTTATTGGGAGGATCTACTTGCTGCCAGGACGGAGGCTCCCAGTACACATGGATGTAACGTCTGAAATGAATGGTAGTCAACCAGGGAGTGCAGTTTTATTTTTGTGGAGAGGGAGGATCTTGTGGGTTAAAGCTACAGTCCTAAAGACACCTAACATTCAGGGGGCTTACTTGTTAGTAAGCATATTTACGGTTCTGGTAGTAGTCAGTTCTCTTCTTTATGTTCAGTGTTCCTTGGGGTGGCTTCACCAGCCTGCTTCATTCCAAATCTTTGCACATCGCCACTGAAAGTAGTCTGGAGTTAAATTCCCTGCATTTATGGCATTGAAGCACATCCATTAAATTATATCTTTGCTCCAAAATCTGCTTCAGGGCATTTCAGGAAATTACACCAGTGCACTTTTTAATTTCCATCTCCACTCCTGAGCTCTGTGATAACTATCAGCAAACCTCAAGGCTGGAGCCAGTAGGTGTCTGGGCAGGCGCCTACCTACTGAAATGCTACCTGGAGCTCCAATTTCAATCCAGCTGGTGATTGCAGCCAAGGAAGTCAGAATCCCACCTGCTAAATGCAATGCTTTGTTCTCCTCCCGAGTGCATGGCATGTGTAAAATCAGATATAAAAATGTCCTGGAAATGCTTGCATTCTAGACAATCTATACAAGCAGTATAGTAACACAGTCTGGGACCTAACTGTGCCTACAAATTCTTTCTCAAGGACAAACTAAAATATCCTTGCATAAAAGCCAGGGAGGAAACTGATCAGAATACTATGAACAAGTCTGTCATACCTTACAACAGCAATGCTAGACTCCTAACCTGACAGGGGCTGCGGTCACACACACTAAATGATCCACTTTCAATGCACTTTCCAACTGGATTTTGCCAGTTCACACAGTCAAATCCAGTTGGAAAGTGGATTATTTAGTGTGTGTGACCACAGCCAGGGAGGAGCTGTGGCACAGTGGCAGAGCACCTCCTTTGCATGCAAAATGGTTCCAGGTTCAATCCTCAGCATATCAGCTTAAAGGACCAGGAAGTAAGTGATGTGAAAGACCTTGACCTGAGACTCTGGAAGCCAATGACAGAGTAGACGATACTGACCCCTACAGAACAATCATCTGATTCAGTAAAAGGCAGCATTATGTGAGCATGTGCCTGTGCAACCTCTGTAGTTTCTTTGCCAAGTTAATAATGGAAATTCTGCCCTTTTTATCTGCACTCAGTTGCCTTAGTCACACAACTACTGAATACATAAAGGGGTCAAACTGAACTTTTTGTTCTGCTTGTTCCTGATCTTTTCTGCTTCTTTACAGAGACTCCACATGCAGAACATGTGGGCATGTGAGTGTTGTCTATAAGATCAGCAGTCTCTGGCAAAGGGGACAGTAAGCAAGATTCCTCCCTCATGCATTCATTGCTCAGGTGAATATGCTTACAGGAACTGCAACACAGAGACTGGAACATCTGCATACATTGTAATTTCTCTGTGATGTGCAAATATGCAACCTCTACTGAGTATTTTCCCTTCATGGAGAAATCAGCAGTGATGGTCTTTAACTGCTTTCTGATTCTGGTTTGAAGAGAAAATGCTAACTATGGTTTACTGGTTATAGCCCTTTTCAGACAGTACATCCACCCCTACAGGGAGTTTGGCAACTGTCCATCTTGGAAGCATGTGCTACCTGCAGCACTCCTGATAAATGTGATTACCATGTTGTCTGAACAGAAGGGGTGCATGCATTTTGCAAACACATACAAGATTTGGTATGTGTGGACCAGAACCCTGGCAAATCCAGCAGTTGGTACACACAAGCAAAATATGTGTGCCCCCTCTCCCCCCCGAGATGTCGTGACTGCAACTGCCTGGAAGGTTTCCAGGAAGATTTTGGGCTCCCACTATGTGAGGATGCAACATCTGAAAAGGACTTTGAGTATCGCAGCAACCAAAGGTTAGCTCTAACGACAGAATTGTTAGCTGGTGTGAGCACTAACCAGGAAAGTGAAACCACAGAAGACAAGGGGGAGGGAGCAGACAGTAACACAGCTCATTTCAAGTTGGGAAGCTCATCTGGACTGGACCCCTGATCATTTTAGCAACAGAGTAATCAGAAGATTTCAGCTCAATCTCCAGCCCCTCTATCATCATCCAGGAATGAAGCCACACATGAGGGCCAACTTTGTGGCGTACATGCTCTTCTTCAGACGCCTTCCCTCTCTTTTGACAAGAAATCTGTTTCTAATTAGCTCCCTGTGCTTAAGAGCAGAGAAGTCTAAAACTGATCCTGTCATCCTCTCATCATTGCCATACCACATTCTTCTGCTTTTTAACAGCGTGATCATCTCATCCTTTCCCATGATTTAGATGCAAGTATTTTAAGCTGCAAAAGAAACACAGACTCCCATTTCAGACGGAGAATCCCTCTCCTTTTCCCCACTGGCTGTGTGGTCCTGCCAGTCTTTGGGGATAGAGCAGGGTCACTGCTTGATTATGACAAATGCCACCTTTGTGCACTTGGCAAAACACATATTCCAGTAGCCTGAGCATCTGAAACGAGTTACAAGGAATAGCAGTTAGCACTGCCACTAAAACCTCACTGATTTGATCTCCTGCCACTTGGAATCCACATCAAGAGAATGAAAGCTTCTCAGCTTTGTATTTAATTCACCCTGGGAAACCGGCTCATTATGGCCTTGCAGACTTGAGCATTGCATGGCATGCAGTGTACGTTTCTGCCGTGAAAGCCCTTGTGCTTTGCAAAGTCCTAGCTTGCTCTCACCCACAATAGTAATCTATTGAGGACCAAAAAAAAAAAAAGCCCCCCCAGGGGAAAAAAACCCAGACCACCCTTTCACTGCTTAGTGTTCATATCTTCCAAGTTCTCCTCTTGCTAATTAAAGGGGGTACATCTTAGAGCCAGACACTTAAATGGATTCTGTAGGGTGCTTGATAGATCAGATCCAAACAGTATGGTGCTGTTGCCCTGCTTCAACCCAGCAATTTGATCCACCCACCAGAAATAGAATAGGGGGAGGGGCTGTCGCTCAGCAGAAGAGAATTTGCTTTGCAGGCAGTAAGTCCCAGGTTCAATCGCTGGCCTCTCCAATCGGAATGATCAGGTAGTAGGTGATGTGAAAGACACCCCCCCCCCAGACCCAGGAAAACAGCTGCCAGTCATTGACTCTGATAGACCAATGATCTGATTCAGTAAAGCAGCTTCACACATTGGTACAGAAGAGCAAGAATTTCCATCAACAGTTTTACAAAAGAGGCCCAGTAAATTCTATCCTTGTACAAAATTTCTTGCTTAACACCCATCACAAAGGCATTTGATTTTCCATACTATATTACAGAGGGTCAAGAGCCAAAGCAAGCAAGCCAAGCCCCATTAAATCATTGCTTTGCAGATCTTCCCCACAATGTGAATACAGCCCTGCTTGCTTAGCTTCTTCCAAGAAAGTTGAAAGTCACATCTAACCCTTGAACATTGCCACACTCATCTTTCACCACAGCTCCTGTGCATTAACCACAGATTACTAACAATTCAGTAGCAATTCAGTCCCTAGGCTCCCAGGAATCTCGCATTTAACCTGATTAAGAACAGCAAAAAAGAGGCCAACATTCACACACTATTAACATCACCTATGAAAAGATGTACTCTGCCTCAAGGACCAAGTCATCATCATCATCATACATAGACCTTTATTGGCATGACACAGCAGAGAAGAGAAGGACCAAGTCCATCAAGCAATAGGAGATCCACTTTTTTGTTAACCCTGTGTGTCTGCCTCTTTCATTCCCTCTGGCCCTGTTCAGACCTTTTAAATCTATGAATACACACTACTAGGGAACACTAGATCTTTTCTGCTCTCCCTGCTCCTAACCACCATGTGTTGATCCACAAACCCACATGGACCATAGCTATAAAAGAACTTCTGATTGCCCGGTCAATGTCTGGTCTTTCTGAAGTGCACATCTTGAGACTGCACTCAAATGCTGCTCCAAGGTTCACTGTGACCAGAATCACAGGGTTGGAAGGGGCCATACAGGCCATCTAATCCCACCCCCTGCTCAATGCAGGATCAGCCTACGGCATCCCTGACAAGTGTTTGTCCAGCCACTGCTTAAAGACTGCCAGTGAGGGGGAGCTCACCACCTCCCTAGGCAGCTGATTCCACTGTTGCACAACTCTTACTGTAAAAATGTTTTTCCTAATATCCAGCTGGTACCTTCCTGCACTTAATTTAAACCCATGATTGCAAGTCCTATCCTCTGCTGCCAACAGGAACAGCTCCCTGCCCTCCTCTAAGTGACAGCCCTTCAAATACTTAAAGACAGCAATCATGTCACCCCTCAACCTCCTCTTCTCCAAACTAAACATTCCCAAGGCCCTCATAGGGCTTGGTCTCCAGGCCCCTGATCATCCTCATCCTCTGCATCCGCTCCAACTGGTATTTAAATGGAGAGAGATTTATCCAGCAGGGACCAAGGAGAGAGAGCAGAGCTTGCCTTACCAGTTGAGTCTGCTGCAGACACTCCACCACTGGTCTGGTCCTCTGTATTTACGGACTGCAGATCTGTATAGGAAGGGGTCATACTTGGGCTGCTGGTATTCTCAGAAGTAGTTGTCCAGCTACTGTCTGAGGTAACTGGTCGTTTCTCAGAAGATTCTGACGAAAGACATGTCCAGCAGGTGGTTTTTGGAGAAAGGGCTTAAAGAGAAAAACACACACAGAGAAAAAGAAATGTAGTCATCATGGCTAAAAGCAGTTGATCTGCATTTCATGCATTTGTTCATGCCTTCTTTAAACCCACCTGAGACAGTAACCATTACAACATCTCATTACAGGGAATTCCATAGAAGACAAACAGTGATGCCTAATATACAGATGCTCCCCTGTTCAAAGCTCTTTCTTTGGTGGGTTGCTTTGTGCAAATCCACCTGTGACATCACTGGACTTTCCCCCTCCTTTTCATGACCACATTGGGCCTTTAGATAGGAGAACACAGGACTACTCTGAGGCAGCTTTCATACTCTGCATATTCAGCAACCATGCCACAAAATGGCAAGGGTGTGACAGAAAGGCACAACATATTGGTTAAAATAATTTCCCACATTTAGCCAGCCAACAGCTATGGGGCGACAGAATTCACATGGCAACTGGTTTCAGAAGTCCAGGTCTAACCATGGAAACACTAACCCAGGAATACTTCTTATGTTAAATGTCCATATACTCTGGTCTGCACCAATGCACGGCTACTAACAGGGTCGTCTGGACCAAGATTGTTTTATTCAGGGATCATATCCTCTTGGGGAATGTGTATGTTACCTAGAAATGCAGGGAATTATTTTTAAGGGGAGGGGAATTATTTGGAGTTTTATTTTATCAATATATCCAGGCCTCAGTTTGAGCAGGAGCATGCTGGAGCACCACTCCACCAGTAAGGAGCCTAGGGGGTGGGCACATAAGCCCCACCCCCTGCTTCCAGCCCCACCCCCTGCTCTCAGTCGGGCCACAAGGAGAAAGAAGCAGGCAGGTAAGTTCCCTGTGGAGCACTCCCATCGCCTGCTGAGGCTCCCTCGCTGCCTTCTACAGGCTCTGTGCTGGAGCGCAGGGCCTGTAAGAAGGTGATCGGAGGTCCCCCCCACTGCCCCCTACAGGCTCTGTGCCAGAGCACAGGGCCTGTAGGAAGGCGATCAGAGGTCCCCCCCGCCGCCCCTGCCGCCTTCTACAGGCTCTGTGCCAGGGGTGGCAGGGACTGGCTCTCGGGGTGGGGGGCCTGCGGGTGCTCAGGGCGCCGGCAGCCTACCTTGTGGGGGTGGCAGGGACTGGCTCTTGGGGTGGGGGGCCCGCGGGCATTCAGGGCACCGGTGGCCTGCCTGGCTGGGGTGGCCCGAAGAGCAGTTCCCTGTCTCCCCTTCCCCGAGCAACAGGGAGGGAAGGAAATGTGGGGGGAGTAATAAAGACATTGCTTCCTCCCTTCGAAAGTGTATTAAAGATCCCAGCTATTCCATTGAATAACAAGCCACGAGCTCTGACTTTTTGGGGGGGGGGGCAAAGTTTAAAACGCGCAGGAAACTTTCCTTGAAGTCGTCATCTTCCCCGCGCCCCCCCCCAAGTTCTCCTGAAGCCTTTTCTGGGTTGATGTGGAGAACGTACTCTCTTGCAATGCAAGCCCCATTACACTTCCCAGCAAATATGCATCATCCGGGCTGCCACTGAGGCAGAGGTATTTGTAGGGCAACTGGGTTGTACGCGAGTGTGTGTGCGTTGATTCCTTTGCACAACCAAGACAGGGCGAAAGGCATCTAAGTCCTCTCTGCTGCCTGATCTCTAGGTACATTTACTCAAAAGTCAGCCACTGTTGGACTCCACTGGGCTTCTCCCCCTTTTGCAAAGTTGTGGATAGCTTTGCTAGCACTGTCTGTCCAGGTCCCTTTGCGCCCTTATGTGTCTGTGTGGGGTGAGATGCCGAAAGAGAGCCACTGCTGCTGGACTGCTGGCTTCAAGCCCTACATATATGCCTCCTTTTTCTTGTCTCTCTGACTTGAACTTGGGGATTTGTAAATTTCCACCCTGGGAAATTAGTGACAACCCCCCCCATCTGTCTCCCTGGCTGCTTTGCTCTTCTCCCCAGTCCAGGGCTGGGGTTAAAGCGGAGCTGCAGATTGGGTTGGGGGGGAGAGCAGAGGAGGAGGAGGAGGAGGAGGAGGGAAAGGGGGTGGTGGTGTCTCTGCCTGGTGCAGAGGTGGCTCTCCTCTTTCGAACTCTTAAAAAACAGATGAAAATGTCCTCTTTGGGGGTTGGAAGATAGGGATATTCCTTGTGAGTAGCAATGATCACAGCTTAAATAGTAGGGTTTTTAAAATAAGATCTGCCATACTGATCACTTGTTCAAAGTAGTCAGTCAGGAGATGTGTACATTCTCATTGAGAAGAGAAGAGAGAGAGAGGAGAGATTGGATTTATACCCCGCCTTTCATTCAGAGTCTCAAAGCGGCTTACAAACTCCTTTCCCTTCCCCTCCCCGCAACAGACACCCTGTGAGGTAGGTAGGACTGAGAGCTCTTTTAAGAATTGCCCTTTCAAGGACAGCTCTGACTGAACTATGGCTTTCCCAAGGTCATCCAGAAGCTGCAAGTGGAGGAGTGGGGAATTAAATCCGGTTCTCCCAGATTAGAATCTGCACACTTAACCACTACACCAAACTGACAAATTGCTCTTTGTCAGGTTGGATGTTCAGTGGAGTGAAGACCTTTGGGGAACTTGAAAGCTTACTTGCTTCAAGGTTATTGTTTGTTATTAGTCCTGATTTTAAAAAAGTTTCTGCATGACTGTCTTGGGAAGGGGGTTTCCCCAGATGAGCTACGCTGGCTACTTTGTGGTCTTTCTCTGGGGAATTAAGTCTGGGCTGCTTAGCAGTTGGACTTGTTTTGTTCCTATACAATTCTGAGTGTTGGAGGTAGACTGCTTCTCAACTAGTGTTGCCAGGTCTGGGTTAGAAAATACCTGGAGACTTTGGGGGTGGATCCAGGAGAGGGTGGGGTTTGGGGAGGGGAGGGGAGGGGCCTCAGCATGGTACAATGCTGTAGAGTCCACCCTTCAAAGCAGCTTTGTGATTTGTGTTTTTCTGTTTGAGACAATCAGACACTGTATTACTTGTTCTCACAATTAAAAAAAAAAAAGAAATTAGCAATTTCAAATGTTGGTGGGTTTTTTTTCATTCTTCCTAAAATGCGCTTATGTTTGAAAATTGGTGGGTGCGTGGGGAAGCAGAAGGTAGTCTTGCCTGGTGTGCAAGAAAACCTGGCACCGGCCTTGCCTGTGAGGTAGGCTAGGCTGTGTGTGACTGGCTCAAGGTCACTCAGCCTGCTTCCAGGGCAGACCAGGGATTTGGACTCTGACCACTATGCCACATTAGCTTTCAAATATGCTGAGAAGCAGAAAAGGGTTCCATTCTGGATAAAGACCTCAGGAAAGGAGAAGACCTTTCTCTGCTTAAGAGCCTGGAGAGCTGCTATCCAGCAGGGCAGAGAAGCCTTACATGTGTACATGTGCTAGCTGTACCTGGAATCCTCTCTGCTCAGGATGCCAGCCTCCAGATGGGACCTGGGAATCCTGTGGAATTACAGCTCATCTGCAGACTACAGAGATAATTTCCTCTGGAGAAAAGTGGATACTTTGGAGGGTGGAATCTGTGGCATGGTACCCCACTGAGGTCCCTGGCAAGCCTCCTCTCTGCCCATGAAAATTAGAAATTGAGTGACCTGAAAATGTTACATTTGGGAGATGAGTTGGAACTGCTGATCACATATCCTATCTGAGCTCCCCCCTCAAGCTCTCCAAATGTCCTCCACTTATTTCTTCACTTTTATTTATTTATTTAAAACATTTCTATGCTGCCATTCCAGCACCTTGAATTGGGCCCAGAAGCAAATTGGAAGCCAGTATAGACAGAACAGAACTGGAGTGATATGGTTTCTTGGACCTACTCCAGTCAAAATTCTGGCCACAGCACCCTTTCCATCCCCTGGTTTGTGAAAACTCCCCTTTCATTCCTTCAGACTGCCTTCTCTACTTTCAAACTGTTAATTGTTAGCAAAGTAGTAAATTGTGGCAGTAGTGGGGCAAGCAAAATGGGAGCTGATAGAGGAAAATGCAGCCATAACACCTGCAAGAACATCCTATTGTCTGGCTTGATGAACTGCAAGTTGTGCATGCCCAAACCTCTTGCAGAACCAGCACTAAGTTCCACCTCAAGACCTACTTCTTTAGCAAAGTGTCAGCCCTGACTGGAGAAGGCCTTTGCATCTATGGTGGCTGTCTTGTCCAAATTGTGCAACTATAACCATACAGCAGATGCTCCTCCTTCAGAAAATATGAATTCCTCATACTTGGTGTAACATCTGGCAACTGTTCCTTCATGCTACAAGCACCTGATGTGGACAGATGCATTGGCTTTGCTGGTTTAGAAAGGAGGATTAGTGCTTTGTGCTTTTGAAGCAGTTTTTCTCGGGGTAGGCTCGTCAGCTCTGAGTTGGGAAATACCTGGAGATTTTTGGGGTGGAGCCTGAGCAGTGGGTGTTGCCTTCTGGCACACCTCCGGTGATGTCAGGGGGTGTGGCATATGCAACTACGTTATGCTAATGAGTTATGCCAATTTGCTCCCATACCTCTTTTTCTACAAAATGACCCCTGAATATATCTAATTCTTAATGTGGCTTCACCTCTACATCCTTAGACTGGGGCCATGGAGAGACAAAACTGATCTTTCTACAAACCTGGAGACAGGCAATCTGGCCTGCAGGGTTGCTATGAGGATAGCATGAAGGAGGGAGAGCCCTGTATGCTGCTCTTAATTCCCCAAAAGAAGGAAGAGATAAAAATGGGGCTGTAACAAAATTGCCTGCAGGGGAAACTAATGCAACTAACCCACACTTTACGAGCTAATTCACAGCAAACAGTTTCTTGCCCAGACCACTGGAACATCTGTATAGGAAATTCATATAAGCACAGTGATGCGTGTAGGTTAATGTAATAAACATGAATGTCTATTTAGTGGAATCATGTTTATTTCACTTTGCAACCACTTCACTGCAGAATAAATGGACATGTGTTTTTCATATGTAGCACGTCTATCTATTACATGCCTATCCTGCCCTTCCTCAAAGAAGCTTAGGCAGCCTACGTGGTTCTTCCTTCCTCCTTTTAATCCTCATCTAAGCCTGTGAAGCAGGTTAAGCAGAGAGCAAGTGACCAGCCCATACGACTGAATTTCCTGGTTGAGTTGACTTTGACCCTGGGTCTCCAGGGTTCTAGCCAGACACACTATTCACTTCCTCTAAACCGGCTCTCAAACCATTTTCCTAAATGGAAATAAAATCTGTAGGAAAACCATCTTGGCAAAATAAAATTAAGAATACATCCCAAGCAGGACATCAGCCATTGTGGCAGTAAGAGAACTGAAAAAAACAAAGGCATAATAGGATGGCTTAAGAAAGAGAGGGAGACTGCAGAATTTGGGTCTTCATTGTAGATGTTGGGACAGATACCTGTGTGACTTTCCCACTTTCTTTAGAGTGGGCACTGAAAGAACTAACATATCCCTATAGGGATGCCAAGAAGAAATCAGATTTATACCCTGCCCTTCACTATCTAAAGGAGTCTCAGGGTGGCTTACAATCCCTTTCCCTCCCCACAACAGATACCATGTGAGGTAGGTGGAGCTGAGAGAGTTCTCTCAAGAACTGCCCTTGAGAGAACAGCTCTGAAAGAACTTGTAACTGACCCAAGGTCACAGCAGCAGTTTCATGTGGAGGAGTGAGGAATCAAATTCGGTTCTCCCAGCTTAGAGTCCACGCTCCTAACCAATACACCAAACTGGCTCTTCTGAGGGGAAAAAGAAAAACAGTTGGGGGGGGGGAAGTGTCCTATCTCTTTAATAGAGGATTGATGGGATGTTATTAATTCAGTGATGTTGCTTACCTCCATGACATGAAAAGCTTCACCTACCAATTTCCACACATTAAGCCTCTATTAAAGGGACAGGACATTTTTCTCCACATGGTTGGCAACGCTAGCCTATGTACAGCTTTGCTCTCCCTAAAAGTCATAAATCCTATACAGAAATGAAAACTACATCTGTTGCTGGAATTACATTCACGCCTCTGAAGCCAACTCTACCTTGAAGAAGTGGCTTGAGAATTCTTACCCCAAATCTGTTTTAATTTGCGCTGCATCCTATATGCTAAAACATTAACTACAGCAGCCTACTCCCCACCGCACCAGGTAGTGCTTCAGATTAATTTTGACTTTAGCATTGCTCACAAGCACCTTTCACTTCCAATTATTGCTTTCTTCTTCTCTCTCAGATGCCATATTATTCCCCATTCAGTACTTGCCAGGTTCAGAGGAAATACAACGTCAAACTTCATGTGAGACTCCTATTGCAAAACTATTTCACCCAGGACAAGAGGTCATGTCCAAGTGACTCCAACCGTATAGAATCAGACAAAACCTTTGACTGAAGCAAAAGCTAGATATCACTTGACCTTTTATAGCTCTCACTTTCATGCTTCACCACATTCCAGGGTGTTGCTCATGACAACAATCTGATTAGCAGCTCATTAACTTGCCATTTCAGATGGTGCCTTATATTGAATGAGAGTATTTACGGTCCTGCTCTTGAATTAGTTTCTAGACTGCTGTGATGCTTCTGTGGGAACCTGCCCCACACTGCACCAGTAACCAGGGCTGGTTCTCCACCCAAGCCATCCAAGAGACTGTTTGGGGAGGCACAATGAAGAAGGTGTTGACACACCATAGAAGCCAGGGATTAGGGGTAGATCATCTGCTTGACATGTAGAAAGTTCCAGGTTCAATGCCTAGACTGGGTAGTAGGTGATGTGAAAGACCTCAGCAAGAGACCCTGGAGAGCCGTGCCCATCTGAGTAGACAATACTGACTTTGATGGACCGATGGTCTGATTCAGTATAAGGGAGCTCCATGTGTTCATGTGTGCTCAGCTTGTCTCTAGTTATCAGCAGCATGGGAGGAGAAAGGCATTGCCTCCTAGACCTGTACCAGCAATGCTGCAGATGTTCAACTTGGGCCCAGAGGGCTGTGGTTCGGGTGGAGACAATAGGCATACTTTACTTGGGATGATTGTGGAAGAGGAGGGGAAGGCCGCGGCTCAATGGTAGAACACGTGGAATGCAGGAAGACCCACATTCAATCCCAGGCATCTCTGGTGAAGAGGATCAGGAGGCAATTTGAAAAACCTTTGCCTGAGACCCTGGAGAGCCACTGCCAGTCAGAATGGACACTACTAACCTTGACAGACCTAGCATTTGTCTCAATATAAGGCAGCTTCATGTGTTTGTGATAAAATACCTTGATGTTGTCCTGCAGGTAACATATGACATCAAGATGCCATGTATTTTTGTATGACAGCTCTAGTTATTTCCTATCACATCATTTCCAGTGCTGGTACCACACTGTTATCTTAATAACAAGAAGTCACATTTCTGTAGTGAGGGGTATTTTAGCTGTTCCTCTCCCATGGCATGAACTCTTTTGTACTCAGCAGGACAAGAAAAACCAAACTGAAAATGAAAGTCATGAACCAATGCCTTGGAGATGGTCTCTTCAATTGATCATCTAAGTAAGGGTCCAACTACTCCTCTTGGCTTGCAGAAGCCTGGATCAAGCATTACAGGAGTGCCTCACAACTGAGGATTGTGAGGCACTCCAAAGGGCTCTGTCAAGGATGGGCGAGCGGGCGTCAACGTGGCAAATGGGGTTTGATGTGGCCAAGTGCAAAGTGATGCACATTGGAGCCAAAAATCCTAAATATAAATACACATTGATGGGGTCTGAACTGGCAGAGACTGACCAAGAGAGAGATCTTGGAGTCGTAGTAGATAACTCAATGAAAATGTCAAGACAGTATGCGACTGCAGTAAAAAAGGCCAACATTATGCTCGGGATTATTAGGAAGGGAATTGAAAACAAATCAGCTAGTATCATAATGCCCCTGTATAAATCAATGGTGCAACCTCATTTGGAGTATTGTGTACAGTTCTGGTCACCACACCTCAAAAAGGATATTATAGCAGTGGAAAAAGTGCAGAAACGGGCATTTATTTTATTTATTTATTTTATTCGATTTGTATCCTGCCCTTCCTGCAGAATCAGGATCAGATGAATAATAAAAGGGTTGGAACACTTTCCCTATGAAGAAAGGTTAAAGCGCTTGGGGCTATTTAGCTTGGAGAAACGATGGCTGAGGGGTGACATGATCGAGATTTATAAGATTATGCATGGGATAGAGCAGGTAGGGAAAGAAGTACTTTTCCCCCTTTCTTCACAATACAAGAACTCATGGGCACTCAATGAAATTGCTGAGCAGTCAGGTTAGAACAGATAAAAGGAAGTACTTCTTCACCCAAAGAGTGATTAACACATGGAATTCACTGCCACAAGAGGTGGTGACACTACAAGCCTGGACGGTTTCAAGAAGGAATTAGATAAACATATGGAGCAGAGGTCCATCATTGGCTATTAGCCACAAGGTATAGATAGGAACTCTCAGTCTGGGGTAAGTGATGCTCTGTATTCTTGGTGCTTGGGGGGCGGGCAACAGTAGGAGGGCTTCTAGTGTCCTGGCCACACTGCTGGACCTCCTGATGTCACCTGGTATTTTTGGCCACTGTGTGACAGTGTTGGACCTGATGGGCCATTGGCCTTATCCAACATTGTCTTCTCTTAAGTTCTTATGCCACTGGAGGAAATGTGGATATTACCCTTCTGCTGGCTGCCAAGGTCACTGAATCCTAAACATACATTCACTGCAAAAGAAGACTGCTGTTAATATAACTTGTTGCCACTCCTGCCTATATTATTGTCAATAGACCTGAACATAGGAAGACATTCCAACCTGTGTGCTCGGATGAAGCGCTGGTCCAGGGCGCATCTTCAAACTGGACCCAGGTGCTAAAGGATGAAGATAAATCAAGTTTTGGAGACTGATGGGTTTCAAGCGAACATTTTGATACAAGGTCTGTGGTCGCTTTGTCCATTGAGTCTTCCAGCTCAGCTTGGGCAAGAGTCTGAAACTCTCCATCCAGGTTTTGAATGCCTTCAGAGGACGTATCGGATGAGGAAAGAAACTGCTCAAGAGATTCCACAGGATGACCTGAAACAAGAGACACAATGTTCTTGGATAACATAGTATGGCAGCGGCCTTTCTTTTCTTTAAACTTTTTCATCATTTGAAACTTTTTGTAAAGTTTTATTGTTATGTACCAGAGCTACAGCTTCTAAGGTCACACCTGCATTATTTTAAAAAATGCAGGTTTCTGCTGAAAATGGCAACCATACATCAAGATCTTCCCTTTCCCATTTCTAACATCTGCCTCTTTACAAGATCCTTTGCTGAACATTTTCTCAACCCTGCCAGGCTATGACATGGAGCTGTTATGGCAGAAAACAAACATTCTAATGACATGGGGTAAGCTGAACTACGTATCATCGAGGGGGAAGGTGGAACGCAACTCTAGCCCTGCTGGTTTTCATTGTCATCCCTGCATTTCTCAAAAAATACAGCTCTCCCACAAAAATAGAAAGCTGTAGGGCTGTAAGGAACAATAAAGAATATCTTTTATTTCACTGATCCTGACAATGTTGTTACATTGTCATGTTTCCCTTTTTTACTATGTGTAGCATACTATTGATGCATTATGTTATGCTGCCCTTCCCCTAGGGAGCTCAGAACAGCTTACAAGGTGTTTCCTCCCCAATCATATCATTGCAGCAACCCATTGAAGCAAGTTAGGCTAAGAGAGAGTGACTGGAAGGGCTGCCAGGCCCCCAGTGGGAGATCTTTCACTCCCGACTCCTATTTCCTGCTGAGAAAAAAATACAAAATGACCAGCAGACCAACAGTGTGATGCCACTTATGGGGGAAAACCAGGAGTGACATCAATCCTCTCTAGGAATTGCTGGAAACCCCAGAAGTGGCATTACACCATTGCCACTGTCTTCCCCCTGCCCATGCCCTCTTGGTCTCTTGCTGGTTGCCAGGATGTGCCTGCCAACTCTAGTGACTGGCCCAAGGCCAGAAAGCTTCATGGTTGAGCAGTTACTTGAGTAAAACATGCAAACAAACTCCTGTAGCTTATATAGAACATGCTGATGTCCAGCCTACTGACTTGACTTCTATCAACGAGAGATGGCCTTTTAGGTTTAAGGTGAAGGTTTGAATACAGAATGTGAGGAGAACCATATACAAATATCATAGTAATGCACACCCCTTGATTTCTAGTCCAATTTGGGAAATTCATTGATCTCTGCTTAATGTGTCTGCTGGACAGGGCTGATCCTGCTCCCAGCAGCAGGAAATAAAGGGTGCGTTGGGCTGCTGTGGTGGGTTGGGCTGGCCTTGATTCATGTTGCATGCTACAAACTTGCTACAGCAAGGCCACGGGTGTGCACTACTGAGACAAACCCTAGGCAAAGGGATGCACCCCCAGTTAAATGATAAAGGGGGTCTGCACTTTGGGTGTACAATGGCAGCCTATGGACAGAGTTGCACTGCATCAAAGAAAGTGACTGGTGGCATCAGTCTGCTTCATCAGACAGAAGGAATTTACCCTGGGAGGTAACTGGGAGGAGCAGCCCATCACTGAAGGAGACCCACTCAGACTGCTGGGAAGCAATGGCGTTGGCCAGTGATGTCATGCTCGCCACAGGTCACTATTCATCTTCACGCCCCAACTGATAGTGCAGTCTGAATAATAGTCCACAGAGAACAGACACTCTTTCTTGCTGTAAAGCTCTTTCAACTCCAGCAGCTGTAAAGAAGATCAGAATTATGTTTGATTCTGCACACATCAATTTCATGTACCAAATGACAGCAATGAGAATATTTTGCATCTACCCCTTGAATACCATTAACTACCCTCAATCTATTTCCTTTGCTAATTTCTGCATTGCCTATGTATTGCTACTTACACTCCTTTCAAATTTATAGGGTTCACAGCTGCTATAAATGCGTACATGCAGCAAACTCCCTGGTAAGGATACAACCTCTGCATTTAATGCCTTGCTCAGTAGGAGGAATTATCGTTAAATCATTCTGATTCTATTGGTGCATATTAGGCGTCCCTTCACAGATGGTTGTTTCTGCACCCAAGCCACTGCTTGGGGTGGCACAGTGAGGAGGGTGTTAATACACTGCAGGGACTCAGGCGACTCCCAGTCATGGACAGTGAAAGAGGTGACAGGCATCACTCCCTGGACCTGCACCAGCACTGGCTGGATCTGAACTAAGGCCACACAGAACTGCCAGGGCAACAGGGGCTTGGCTCAGACCTGGCTGGCAGTGACAGTGGAGGAGGTAATGGATGTACTTTGCTTGAGGGACCTTAACTCAGCCTTGTTTTTATACATTTTATTAATCAAAATCCAAGACTGGAGTGTAACCATGGGAAGACAAGATCCCTAGAAAGTACTGCCCAGCCCCAAAGCATTCCCACTTCTTTCCCAGGTATGTGTGAGCCCAGGCACAAGAGGGCCCAAATTTGGATCAGGTCTGCAGCATATATTTATTTATATTATTTATAGTCTGCGTTTTCCACTGAGACTCAAGGTGGATTACATAGGGTGAGTCAATGTAATGCAATCAACAGGATGGAACACTCAGTAAACAATGCAATAGGATTAGGGTTACAGAACCTACTGGAAATCTAAAAAAAGAACTGACACAAAGCATAAGTATTAACATGACACATTAAATAATGCAAAATTACATAGCATATGGAGACAAGTACTGGGAATGGTTCAGAGGGCACTCTTTGAGCTTGCGGGCACTTTTGGAATTTCAAAAGGGGGTGCTGAATGCCATCCAAAAATGACTGCTACAGAAGGCAGAGCCAAAGACAATACTTCCCTATTCACTTTGCAAAAGAATCACAGAAGGGTAGAAGAAATCAAGGAAGTCCCAAAGCAAGGGAGAAAAAAAGAGGGGAATCACAGAAGGGTAGAAGAAATCAAGGAAGTCCCAAGTCAAGGGTAATAAAAAGAGGGAAAGCCTGAAGGGGAAATGGAACTACACACTCAGGAAAACACAGGGGCTGCTTACCAGCCTTCCTGAGCCTATAGCAGCGGTGACTGCTACTGCAGTAGAAAATCTTTTGAACTGAACGTTACCAACTCTGAGTTGGAAGTTTCTGGAAATGTTAGGGGTGGAGCCTTGGGAGGGTGGAGTTTGGGAAGGGGAAGGACCTCAGCAGGGTATAATGCCATAGAGTCCATCCCCCAAAGCAGCCATTTTTTTTCTCCAGAGGAAGAGATCTCTGTAGTCTAGTGATCAGTTGTAACTCCAGAGCCCACCTGGAGGTTGGCAACCCTAGCAGTCAATAATCACCCCAATTTCTAAAACAGCTTGCCAGAAGCCAGGGGAAGCACTGGCCAGTACTATGGTGCCCACAGGCACAGTGTTGGGGACCCCTGATCTAAGGCTCATCTCCACTTGCCATGGTCTCACTCTGAATAGGGCCCCCTTGTGTCTAAGAAACAGAGAACTGGGTAACATGTCTCTTCACTGAATGTAATGACATCCCCAGAAAAAAGTAACATGTTGGTCCACAGTTATATAATGAGATAGGCCCTGTATTACCTATGCAAAATCAGTATTCCAGATCTGGCATTATAGACCAGTGGGATATTAAGGCAGGCTGTGCACAAACAATTGCATTATAGTACAGTGAACAAACATACTGGAAATATTGCTGAAGCACCCTTACATGGAATTAAAATTGTATTAAAGTAAGTAACTTCAGGCCAATCAATGGCATTTTTCCTCAGTATAAATTTGCAAAAATTTTTTTACCAGTATGGATGAGAATTGTTGGCACTGCTGGACTAAAAATGCAACATTTTACCATGTGTAATAGAAACACCCTCAACCGTGTAAGATATTGGCAGATAGCAATGGAAGTAATTTTGGTTGGTATAGAGTTTTAGGCCCTGACCTGGATGGCCCAGGCCAGCTTGATCTAGTCAGATCTTAGAAGCTAAGCAGAATCAGCCCTGGTCAGTATTTAGATGGGCAATCACCAAGGAATACCACGGTCACTACACAGAGAGGCGGACAAGGGCAAACCACCTCTGAATGCCTCTTGCATTGAAAACCATACGGAGTTTCCAGAAGTTGGCTGTGACTTGACGGCGCTTTCTACTCCCCCATGGAACTTCAGAGTTTCACGCACAACAGAACTGTCTGTTTAATTATGTAGCAAAGATTACAAGAACTGTCTTACATCATTACAGTGGTTCATTCATTTTATGCCTGTCCTTGGAAGAAAACTTCTGTATCACATAGGAGGGAGCAGTTAGAGCATTTTAAACGTATGTTCAATATGATTAGATCAACTATATTACTACAACTGAAAAACTTCATAAAGGTCTGGAATCACATGTTGCAACACACATAAAATTACAGAATAAATTGAAATGATTTCTCAGGTCTTTCTAATCTGGATATTTATAAATAATTTAAAAGGGAAGTTAAATACCTTCAGAATCAAGGGGTCAGAATTTAAGATCAGTTCTCCCGAATCAGGGATGTGCAGACCACCCCTCCAACACCACTCTGCCCTGGGAAATTCTGCTCATGCTTTTGAAATAACAACATCAGAGCCAGATATAAAGCATATGCAGGTTTCCCAAATATAGAAATATATTAAAATTCTGTCATACTGCTTTTAATAGCATAGAATAGCACAGCCACAATGGCAGGGGGAGGGAGGAGTGGTCCTACCTAGAATCTTTTTGGCAGGGACTTATGGCATTACTCAAAACCTACAGGTTAAATGAGTAGTAATATCATTTAAGTTAGAAGGGACTTGAAAATTTCTGGATGTAAGGGCCAAACTGCATGTACTATTGAGAATCTGTCTTTGATCATGCCAACATTTAATTCAGCCTCAAAAAGCAGCCCTGTGGGGTTGCAGATGGACTGGTTTCATGGAACAGCTCACAACATTTCCCCAGTCAATATGGATCCTCAGCTTCTTTTTGGCTGCTTTTCAGAACCAGGGTTCAATCAGGGTTCAATCTAGCCAGTTTTTCCACTCAGTCTCACCCAATTGCCACCCTTACTTACAGCTCCCATCCCACATATCTTTTGTCTGTGCAGGTCCCAGGATACCCAGAAGAGCCATGGGGTCAAAGGGGGTACAATGAAAGTGCTTTGGGTCTCCCAACTGGGGAGAAAAGTGGGATATAAATGAAGTCAATAAATTATTAAAAGCAGGTTGCATCTAACCGTGGTCCTAGCAAGGAAAAACACAAGTACCTATACTTCATCATTAAGGCTGCAAACAGCTGGGGAGGGAGTCAGTGGTGATTGAGGAAACAACACTGAAGGGGGGGGAGGCAGTGGAGTGGTGTGGTTAGTGTCTAATTAGACCCTGGGTTCAAATCCCCACATAGCCATGGTGATCTTGAGCCCAGTCACTCTCTCCCAGCTTAACCTAACCCACAGAGTTGTCGTGAGGGTAAACTGGAGACAGGGAAGAATCATATCCTGGGCAGAGGGGTGGGATAAAAATGTCACAAGATGAAAACAAACAAAAAAAGACCTTTCCCAACATCATGGCACCGATTCCTAACAAACACCCCCCCCCAGCACTTGCAGCTGTTTTGTGAGGGTAAGTTATGCATCAGGGATCCAGTCCCGATTCCCTAACATCACAAGTAATTTGGCCTTAAGCCATGGCATTGAAAACAGATTCTGGGGCAGGGCTCTGATGAACTCTGGCTCAAATTAAGCCCTGTTGGTAATCTTCCACGCCTCCCTCCCCCTCCACATTCTCATTCCTTATACAGCTTCCTTGTTCCTGGCAGGAAAGTAAGTTGGCAGGATTTCTTCACAGTTATGAAGTTTTGAGTTGGTCACTTTCACCCCCCTTTTCCCGTGGAAGCTTTAGAACGTAAATTTATTGTGTGTGTGTGGAAGGGGGGAAGGTTTCAATCACACACAGTGTTTGAAACAAGTCAGGACAGTGACCACCAGCCAAAGACATTTAAGGTCACAGACATTTTTGTGTTCTATTTGCCTTTGCCCTTGAGGCAGGGAGGGATAGACTGACCTCAATATTTTGTTGTTTTTCCCACCTGACCAAACAAACTGTTCACTTCTGGCATGCCTAAATATCTGTAACTTGAGTCATTTTTAAATAGCAGGACATTGACCTCTGTCTCACTAGGAAACAACTGAAAGAAACCTGAAAAGGGGCAGATAATGAAGAAGCAAAACACTTTGTCTAGAGTTTAACACTCACCAAAACCAGGATATTGCTTTAAAAACAAAACAAAAAAATGCTTTTGAAAAGCATCTGGAAGGAAAGAGGAAGACAGGCGGTTGCTGAGGTAAATCTGTTTTCCGTTCAGCTGGACAACATTTACCTCACATCACCCACAGTCCACTCCCAGCAGACATTCACACCATGTGCAGTCCTCCCATGAACTGATCAGGGCTGAGAGTTAAACACATTATCTGCTGTGTAATTGGGCAGGCTGCTTGGTTGCTTTTTACTGAGTATCTACAGAATACAGACTGTGGCTTGAAACAGATCTCTCCCCCAGTTTAACATTCAACTGGATGAAGAATTTCTGGAGACCTCAAAAGCCTGCACATTGGTCTTGATTTAAAAAAAATGGTATTCAGTAGCTTTTGTTGGTATCATTCCTGCTTACTTTCTAGCTGCAGTGAGTGGCTTGCCTGATGGCACAGATAGCATTTCAATTGTGCTCTTCATGTCATGTTAGAAAGCCTGAACAAGGAATGGGTGTCTCATTGACACTGTGAAAGCATCCCTTTGTGTTGGCTGGAATAGCACCCAACCGCAAAAACTGTCTCATAATATGTGAGCAAGACCCTAATGACCCTATGAATCACTCTGGTGCAGGATTGGGTGACACAGTCCCAGTGCTACTATTTAAAGACAACTCTTCCCCTTTTGCCAGCACCAGGATCCAGCCCAACTCATAAGAGTTACCCAACAGCAGACATTAACACTAGCAATATTAGTTTTGATGCTACTACATAAATTAGTTTGCTCTGGAGCCATCTTTCTTGAGCTACGAAAAAAATGTGTAAGCCGGAGGCTAAAAGACTATAAGCTAACTCACACTCATTCAGCTTAGAGGGAAGACTGGATGTTACCCACCCTGAGCCTGTCCACAAGATGAGTGAGATATACATACAAATAATAAATAAATAAATAATTATGTTAGGTCTCTTAAAATCAGCAGGAACTCTATGGTTTTACCACAGAAGTTCCTATGATTCAAAGAGAGGTGTTACATCAGTTCCTGGAAGTGACAACATGTTGTTGCTGACACCTGCCCCTCATGTCCATGTCCCACCCAGTCTCCTGCTGGTTGGCAGGCCTGGCAACCCTACTCCAGACCCATGACATTCTGACACTTCTTTGTTGTTTACTTTGACAAAGACCCAATACAATCTGCTCAACAGACTTTTCTATAGAGCAGGAATGGCTGGCCTATGAGCGAGAAGGTTCAAATCCCCATTCAGCCATAAAACTCCCTGGGTGATTTTGTGTCAGTCAATCTCTCTCAAACTTAGCCAGCTTTTATGGGAGAGAATGAAGGCTGATGGAAACAGAGACTCTTTGGATGCAACATAAACCAAGGATGTGTTTGCAGCATTCAACTGTGCATCCAAGTATGTGTGGGTCCATTTTAAATAGCAAGTTGAGCAGAGCTGCATGGCTTAAGCTTTACCCAAGTTGCCACAGAATTAATGATCAAATCTCTGATGGTCACTTCACATGCCTATGTATGACACCAAGTAATGTGCAGCTAACTGCCTACATGTTTGAACTGCCTACACTGAAAATATTGGCCTGTATCCAACCATACAATTAAGATAACTTATGTGCCTGTACATTTTCTTAAGAGAGAGTAATGATCTAATTCTTCCCTCCTGAAATCTTGTTCCTGGGGGGTCAAGCAGTCCCATAGGAACAGCATATACATGGAGCAGGTATACTGTGGGAAAACACTTGCTTTTTCTTAATGTGGTTGAATACAGGCCATCATGTTTAAGGTGATATCATGTGATAGGCTTAATCAGTTGCAAGAAAATTGCAACTATGATGTTTAAACTAGGATGTGTAAACCACCTTAAGCCTTTGGGAAAGGGGAGATATAAATATATTTAATAAATAAGGCTGCGGTCATACACACTAAATAATCCACTTCCAATCCACTTTCCAACTGGATTTTTACTGTGTGAACTGGCAAAATCCAGTGGGAAAGTGGATTGGAAGTGGATTATTTAGTGTGTGTGACCGAAGCCCAAGAGATCACTTGAAATGGCAGTCATCAAAAGGTGGATATGTTTGTGTGAATTCAAACTTGAAGACAGATCACAAGGGAATACTTTGGGTAAATGATGCTTTTTAACTACTAAGGCAGAAACTCCTGTTTGTGTACCAACAGCTACAATTCATCTGAGGTTTTCAACATTCTGTAATTCATCTGCCAAAGAAAGAGTGTTGACATCAGCCCCTAGTATTAGAAGAGGAGTTAGTTTTTATACCCTGCTTTTCTCTACCCTAAGGAGTTTCAGAGCAGCTTATAGTCGCCTTCCCTTCCTCTCCCCACAACAAGCTGTGACGTAGGTGGGGCTGAGAGAATTCTGAGAGAACTATGACAGGCCCAAGGTCACCCAGCACGTTTCATGTGGTAGAGTGGGGAATCAAACCCAGTTCTCCAGATTAGAGTCCACTACACCATGCTGGCTCTAGGTGCTACTTTAGTAAAGGCTGACAGCAACTAACACCCTGGCATTGCAAAACTGAATTACAACCTTCCATGACGAAATCAGTGGGCTTAGAATGGTGTAATTCTGTTTAGGACTGCACTGATAGTGAGAAAGTATGAATGCTGTATTATATGGTTCTTGCAGTGCCCTTTAGTGTTGCACAATGGATGTTGTATTGTATGGACCACTTTTGTCTCAGTGGAAATTCCACTACAAATATTGTAGAATTCCAGTTTGTATCACTTCAGTCATCACAGAAGTAAAATAAAGATTGCTAAACTCACAGATATGAACCAAAAGCTATACAAGGGAGCTACATTACCACCCATTAGATAAACAATGGCTCTCGGCTCACAAGATTTTGTTGGTGATTGCCCCAGGATAATAGCCCCTGGCTTCCATCTCTGAAGTGGGATGCTAAAGGACATGTCAACTCATCACAGTGACCTACTATGGATGGATTTACACAAGTATTTATTGTGGATGCATGCATGATTTTATGGTGGGTCTAATTGTATGGAGAGCTGACTGTTCATTGCCTGTAGCCAAACAGACCAAATCATACTCCCTGATTATGAGAATATGAAAATCTTTAACTCACAGTGTGGGCAGAGTCTATAAATAACCAGCTTTCCTTGGATGGAGCTGCTGCCGGAAGAATTTAATGGAAACACCACACAGTTAATATTTGTATCAATCTATAGTATAATGAGGTTAGGGGCTTTGCAGTGGTGGCAAAATATCTAGCACCGACCAGCTGAGCTAATATATCTTGGAATATTCATAACTATTCTATCTGCTGAGGAAAATTGTCAGCAACAGAATGTCTGCTAGAATATACCTCTAAGTTCAAGAGAAAGGTCAGTTTCACTGAGGAAAACCTCACACTGCTCTTCCTGTTGCTAGGGCCGATATGGGAAAGTGAGGGAAAATAAGTGAGGAACAGAAGTTAAGAGGCATAGTGTCCAAAGGCAGAGATCCTGGAGGAAAGGGATACATCAGGCAGTGGCTTGAAAAACAGGCTCCTGAAGAAGGTTAGGTGGAAGAGGGGGACTGAAGAGAAGGGCAAAGCACACACGGAAGGGAGACAAGGAGGAGTGTGGAAGAACAATGTCAGGGCTACCAGTGTTGATAGCTGATCTGCACACACTGCAAACTCCGGAGCACGAAAGAAGACAGGAGGGCTTGGTGTGATGTGGTCCATGGGGTCGCAAAGAGTCGGACTCGACTGTATGACACCAACAAAAGCACACTTTGAATGTTACACTGGTGTTTCCTTTAGAAAGCACAATTAGCTGCTGATTTTTATAATGGTTGCAACTGATGGCTGCAATTTTTTGCTTCCCCCCCCGACAGCCAAAGGTACAGACTGATACCAGCTCTGCTTTGTGCCCAGTGAAGTCAGCAGAGTATCACAGCACCTTAAAAATCATAGCCTGGAAGTAAGTTTCTTTCAGTTTCTTTCTTTCTTTCTTGGCACAAAGATTAAAGGCCATGCATTGGCTGGAAAGTAGGATTGCCAGGTCCCCCTTGGCCACTGGGGGGGGGTAGAGTTGCCAGCTCCAGGTTGGGAAACTATTGAAGCTCTGAGGGTGGAGCATGGGGAAGACAGGGACCTCAGTGGGGTACAATGCCAAACAGTCCATCTTCCAAAGCAGTCATTTCTCCAGGAGAACTGAATTTTTTGTAGACTGGAGGTGAGCTGGAATTCCAGGAGATCCCCAGGCCCCACCTGGAGGCTGGTATCCCTAGGCCCAGAAGAAAGACAGCTGGGAGATGTGCACAACAAGCTTTTATGCACCAGAGCTAACCATTAAATACACATGACCAAAAAAGCCTATAGCACAATATGTTCCTTTAAGGTGCTGTACAACTCTGTTGTGAATCTGTTTAGGCCAGCTGTGCACCAAGATAAGGTAACAAGTCACATAAGAGGGGATTTAACTGGGAGTTGCAATATGTTAAGTAGGATGAGAATCACACATCATTCCACAGCAAGAAGGATTCTTTTTTGAAACAGTCAGGGACCTGGCTGGATCCTATATAGCTTGAGCCATTTCAAAGGAAATTCAGTTCAACAGAGACCCTACTTGAAACACACAATCTTTGCTAACACTAGTGCTTCGTTATTTATGTGCAAAGTATTTGCCCATTATGCAACTGCACAGCAAGAGACTTATACAATTTCTGTAGTTGCCTAACCTGTGAATATGCAGCACATAGGTTTACACAGGCTCAAACAAGGTTTCCTCTCTATTGCTGGGATCAGGAGAAGGATTCTGCTGAACAATATGCCAAACCTGGCTTTTTCATCTGCTCTAAACCTGTGCAAAGCACCTGGGTCTGTAGGTCATCCCAGTGGCAGAACACAAGAGCTTGTTCGCTCTCCCTCATGTATAACCTGAAATGAGAACCAGGTTTCTATTCTTCTGGCAGACAAAAGTCCTGTCACCTTTTGAGGAAACCGGTCTCATTTTTGAGACCCCTGGTTGCTTGGTGAGATTAATGTTAGATAGTAATACACCCCAGTTTTCCACCTTCACCACAGAAGTAACTGTATAGCAATGATTAGGCTGTGACATCAGGTACAACACTAGTATCTGCAGGTAATAAATCCACAAGCTACCATTAGCTTCTGCACTGGTTTTAGATAATTTGCAATGGTTAGGAGATCTGGGCGGGGGAACATACATAAACAGAATGGATTCAAAATGTGTAGAAAGGGGTAGTGCGGTCATTAGAGAAATGGGGATCCTTCCAGGTTAATGATTTCTCTTTCTAAATGGCAGTGCTCCTTGTATTCTCCCAGTGACTCATTCTTTTCTTTAATTTACAATTCTAACCAAACCTCTCTTTTCATGCCAGGACCAAATGTTTCTTCTGCAAGTGAAAAGTCAGCTCTAATAGTAAACAAGAGCCCATTTAATCCCACAAGTGAAAGATCTTTCTTCAGTTTCATTGAACAAAACAAAAAAAGAGAAAAGCGTATAATCATCCTGTTATAAAATATAAATTTGCCGCACCATATTCTGTGAGATCTTGTTTAGCTGCCTCACACTGTCTGGGGGAAGTCTTTAAATCAAGCAGTCTGTCAAACGACAAATCTAGCTCACAGTTACATAATCAATTGGCTTCGTAGAGGCCTTGATCTAAAATGCTATCTTATTTAGGAATGGAAACATAATCGTAATAGCTTATATTTATAGCATCCAAATGAAAACTCTCAGATAACAGATGATTAGAGGGCCATGTTACCATTTTACATTACAGTGGACATGCGGTAAAATTAGGGTTTCCAAGTGGCAGGCGGGGGTTGGAGGTCTCCCAGGAGATTCCTACTTATCTCCAGACAACACAGATCAGTTTCCCTGGACAAAATGGCTCTTTTGGAGGGTCGACTCTGTGGCACTATACCTCACTGACATCCCTCCCTTCTCCAAATCTCACCCCTCCCGGGCTCCACCCCCAAGTGTCCAGGTATTTCCCAAGTAGGAGCTAGCAACCCTAGGTGAAACCCTCCTTACCTCTTGGCAAGAGGATAGAGATGACTGGACCGTTCCAGAGAAAGTGCTCATAAGACATTCCGTAGGTGGATGGTACTCACACAGTACTCAAAACTGACTGCATGTGTGGGGGGAAGCATTTCCCCAGCAACAAAACTACGGGGGGGGGTGGACCCTTCCCCACAACAGGACTGCTATCATTAGGCAGAGTGTCTGCATTTCACACAATTGATAACTGTGGAATTATGGCATCCCAAGACCCCATGGCGTCTTTCCATGTATTATGCTGTGGTACTTTTAAAAGTGAGTTGGGAGCACATAAGAAACACCAAGAAGCTACAGGTTCAAGAATGCTGCTGGATGAGGGGGGTTCTGTGGTGTTTGTCTTCTTTGTAAACTGTAGTCACTGTGAAGGTGGGCAAATGGTCTGCCCTAAGGGAAGAGAGACCCAGCAGGCAGGATGTCTTCAAACCCTTCTTTAATGTGCAGAACAGCAAGGCAGGGAAGAACTTTCCAAGGGCTAGAGTCCTGACTACCAACAACCCGGTTCCAGCTAGTAGATCCCAGAAGACACACCCATTCATGTGACAAGAATGACAAGGTCCACTTAGGACCTAAGCTTGTCTCTTAAAGAGACAGGTTCCATATACTCTGTAAGCTGTTGCCTAGCAACATAAAAGGGTAGGCCTCGCTGGCTCCCTTTTGGGGATGTAGGGAAAGGAACTATAAGAAGGCAGCTTCTCCTCCCCCCTCCAACCATATCACTGCCTTTCTTCCCAGCTGAAGTGCTCTTCTTTACCTGAGTGAGCTGTCAAGATGGCACCTGCTATAGGGTTGCCAACCTCCAGACAATGGCTGGAGAACTCCCATGATTACAACTGATCTCCAGGTGACAGATATCAGTTCACCTAGAGAAAATGGCTGTATTGGGAGTTGGACTCTATGTTAACGTTAATCCTAGGTCTGTTGCTTATTCAGTGAGATTTTTTTTTCAATTTTTTAAACATCATAGACTGCTTTCACAGCAGCATTCAGTTTCAAAAGTGGTTTGTCAGGAGGCTGGGTGGTAAATATGCATGTTCAAAAATACACAAATCCAGCATACACAAATACACACAAGTAGCTGAATGTTCTCTGAAACCTAGCCTATGTCAGAAGATGCTTTGAAGTGGTTGAAAGGATAATTTCCTCAAGCAGCTAAACAACTCCCTTTAGTAAGGCATTAGGCCTCCTTCCATAAAAGCTGATAAAGTGCTTTATGCAAAAACAAAAGGGAAACTACAAACTTTGGTAAAAAAAATTCCTTGGCTGGAAAGTGATCTTCAGCTTTATCTCAATTCTACTACGAAGGTTTTTTCTGTATCCATTCCTCATCTCCTCTGCCATTATTCTCAAGCCCTGTTCACCTGCTTTTCACCTGAGTTTTTCATTAGCTACAGCAGAGGTGTCGAACTCATTGATTATGAGGGCCGGATCTAACATAAATGTCACTTTATTGGGCCAGGCCATGTGTGCCAAAATATGAAATGCCAGGTACTGGAGATATAAACTGCATAAAGGACGGTAGCTGGTAAGCTCTGAGTTGTTGTATCCTCACGGCAAGGCCCCATGGGCTGGGAGGTGGGTTTAAAGGAAAACCCATATGGGCAGACTGGAGAGCCAGTGGTGCAGCACTGGGCAGACACTCCCATGGCTGCTTGACTGCAGCAGATGAGGTTGTTCCACCGTGCTGAGGCCATGATCAGAGTGGCTCCACCCACTCCCCTTGAGCAGCCTCCTGTTCCCTCCCTTGTACTAGTTGCTCACAGGCTGCATAAGAGCCCTGGATGGGCTGGTTCCAGCCCCCAGGCCTTATGTTTGGCATCCCTGAGCTACAGTCCTCCTTCAGCCAACCTGTATGTATGTGGGTTCCCTTCCTCTTACCTTTTTTACATCCCAACATGTCTTTTCAGACCTCGTTTTGCCTCATAAGAGCCAGTTTGGTGTAGTGGTTAAGTGCGCGGACTCTAATCTGGGAGAACCGGTTTGATTCCCCACTCCTCCACTTGCACCTGCTGATGTGACCTTGGGTCAGTCACAAGCTCTGGCACAGCTGTTCTTGAAAAAGAGCAGTTTGTCTTAGAGTTCTCTTAGCCCCACCTACCTCACAGGGTGTCTGTTGTGGGGAAGGGAAGGGAAAGGAGATTGTAAGCCACTCTGAGACTCCTTCGGGTAGTGAAGGGCAGGGTATAAATCCAATCTCTTCTTCTTCATCTTCATAAAGCTACTGTTTCTATAGTCTGTATAAGGCTTGAAACCCAGCCACACTGTCAACTTTGCTTTCCCTCTAGGAAAACTGGATTTCAAACATTCAGCTTTATTCCTTGAGCTTTAGAATGCTCCATGCCACCACAACAGCTCAGCAAATCCATGTCATGGACTCTTCTTCCATCAGTACGATGCTGTTCTAACTGCTTCTTCTAAAGCCCTATTCTTCCTATTTTGATTACAAGAGAGTATTAAATAAGAGGAATAATAGCTGATACAGCAAAACTTGTAAACTCTGGAGAAGGGCAGCAGCATTTTCTTTGAAAAACATACACATGTCTTACTTTTTCCATAACAAATTTTTCACTTATTTTCAGAAAGGACACAAATGGTCTATCTCATAGTACAAATAATGACTATTTCATAGGACAAGTAGTGCAACAAATAGCCCCAGACTGAAAACCCCTTTTCCCACTAACATTGAGGACACAGCCTACAAGCAAATTCTCCAGCACAGGCCCTATTGAAGTGAACAAGAGTTGTGCAAGAGAACGATGGCTTGAGGGTTCCGATTTTCACTCATTCAGTTCTGATTTTCACTCATTCAGTTGCCCTGATAGCCCCTCTCCCAAAAAAACAGCTCCCTGTTGCTGCCTTAACATCAGCAATAGCAGTTTTACTAAAACACTGGAAGCCACATCAGGATTTACTAAACACACTGGAAGCCACAAGCTGGATTTTTTCATTCTGTCCATTAATTACAGATCCATGACCTTAAGCTGTAATCACCTTTTCTCAGTTTTGGAATGCCACCCAAACATTTATTTATTTATTTATTTATTTTAAGAAAATTATGCTGCCTTTCATCCAATCAGGGTCCACAAGGCAGTTAACATAAACATTTAAACCATCAAAAATACAGTTAAAATCATAAAATAATTCAATTAAAACACACAAACAACACTAGGAGGGCCAGTAACCATTACTGGGGGAATGCCACATGACACAAAAATGTCTTTATGAGAATGTATGTAGACTTGCTCAGGCAGGTTAAGCATAGCAGGAAGGAATGTATTGGGGTGACTGGGCCCTCTACACAGTATTGATTTGCCACCCCCCACCCCCATTTTCCTAGCAGCTGGAAAAATAATGCATTCAGAAAAGGAAAAGAAAGAGACTGGAAGGTTAACAGGGAGAGAGATAACCATTTTCCCTTTAAGCAAGTACTTGAAGGGGTTGCCTGAAAATCCAAGCGTGACTGGCCCTGAGCAACAGTGCAACTGATCTAGGAACACTGGGACAGGTTATTGTTTGCATGTGGGGTGGACATCCAACCACCAGACTGGGAACTCTGTCTCAAGGAGATAACCGAACATAAGAGGTGTCTTATTGGATCAGATCAGTGATCCATCTAGTTAAGCATCCAGCTTCATATGGTGAACAACCAGTTGCCCTGGGGGAGCCATGAAAACCTTCACATCCAAGTCACAGCCTGTCTACAAAGCACTGCTCTCCCAGGACTGAGAGAGGGTAGGCAATCACTGATTTCCCCCCAAGAGCTTTCTCTAATTTGGCTTTTAACAGGACTTATACAATCAAGATTTTAATTTAAAAATCCTCTATAAATCTAATGCTCTTTCTTTCACCTCCGCCCTCACCAGGCACCCCAGTTACAATGAGCTACTTTAGAATGCCGGGAGGCTAATATCTGGTCTTTGTTTAGATGGGAGGAGACCCCACGCTTGGCTCTGATTTGCCAAGAGCGAAGCATGGCCAGTTTTCTGGTCAGTCACACAAACCGGCTCTTGGAATACTTTCAGCCGAAAGCCACCGTTAAAGCGGTACTGCCCTCAAGGGGATCGGTACGTGTCTCTATTTACACAGGAAAAGGTCATGTTGTCTTACCTACAGTTTCCTCAGGGCTGCTGAAGAGATTGCAGGCAGACTTTCCTTATACGAATGCTCGCCGCCGCCGCTTCTCCCTCGGGCACTTTCCACCTGCCTCGCTGGGTTTGCACGCGAAGAGCAGAAAGCTGTAAACGTGGTGGAAAAGAGATCGGATTACCTGTGAAGCGCCATGTAGTTTCTCCCCAGCCACAGAAAAAGAGGGATGAAGAGATCGGGGAATTTAAGCCCCGCAGGAAAGTTGAGCAGCAGACGGCGAAGGGGACTCCAAAGCAGCCATCCCCCCACCCCAGGCGAGGGGACTGCCCCGGCTCTCTCGTTGCCCTCCTCCCCTTCGGAGGAAGGAACCAATGCAAGAGAGTATCTCCGTTGGGCGGTATCTGGAGCCGAAGGAAAGCCAAGTTGCAAAGGGATTGGCTGAAGAGAAAAGAGGGTGTGGCAGGCCGTCAAAGGGTGTTTTCATGTTTCCCACCCGGGACACGCTCGGGGATGCTGGCGGGTTGACGGAGGGAGCCCGTTCTGATCTTCGGTTCCTCACATATCACTTTCTCATGGGGTTCTTCGTCAAGTCCCAGGTTCTTATTCAGGTTTTAAACGTAACAACAGCGTTTGCTTCCCTGCCTTCACGACTGGACATCAGTTCCTAAATTCTCTGTCCTGTATCGTTACAATTGCAAACTCCCTCTCTTCTTACAAAGTATTCCATTAATCTGAAGAATGCGTGGAGGTCGTAGTATATAACATGGTCAAGTGCATGGGTTGTTGTTGTTTTTTTTACAGAGGAAGGTAAGCAAACATAAAGCAACAAATATCAGCACCCCAATTATGGTTGCCAATCCCCAGGTGGGAGCTGGAGATCTCCTGGAATTACAACTAATCTCCAGACAACATACATCACCTATTTATTTGTTTGTTTGTTTTAAAACATTTATTCCACTTCTCCCGAGCTCCACCCTCAGATCTTCAGGTGTTTCTGAACCTGGAATTCGGGGGCCTGCCCCCAGTACAGCAAACAAAATAGACATCTGGTCTAAGTAGGCGATCTAGGTCTGTTAGTACAATGCTATGCAGAGCTACTCCAGGTTAAACCCACTGAACTCAATGTACTGAGACAGGAGTAACTTTGTATAGCAGTCCACCTACCAACACTCGGTAAAATCAAGAGCTTCCGGAATCTGCAATGAGCTTCCGGATGAGATCAGGGCCCTGTGGGACCTCTCACAGTTCCGCAGGGCCAAGAAAACGGAGCTCTTTCAACAGACATTTAGGTAGGAGCCGTGTTATCATCTATGCCCTGTGTCAACCTATTTCCAGCCTGAACCCGCCGATAATGGATGGACCGATAAATGCACTTAATTGTAGCGATACCACCATTGTTTTGTTAACTGATTTAAATAACTTGTGTATTTTATATTGATATTTACATTGTTGTCTACCTATTGTTTCTTGTGTAAGCTGCCCTGAGCCTGCCTTGGTGGGGAGGGCGGGGTAAAAATCAAATAAATAAATAATAAATAAGAGTTCTAGAGAACTGAAAGCCCACACTGCGTCATCTTGGCAAAAGAGCAGAGGTCATGCAAGTGGTAGAGGTTGTGCAGCTGCAGTTCTATGCCATCACTTATTTGCTTACATTTCTATCCCTTCTTTACCCTATCACAGAACTGAGACTAGAGGACACAGAATGGTCCTGAGTGGTCTCATCCAGCATGCAGTACGTTTTCTCCAGATTATAGTGGAGAACTGGCTCTGTAAAAAGCAAGGAAAAGGTGCTTAGGTGCCAATCACCCACGGCAGCTCCCGTCACCTGTTTCCCACCCTGCTGAGCTCCAGGCATAACTTTACCTTTGCAAATAGGCGTATCCTGTAAGGAGGGGGGAACCAACTGGGGAGAGAGTTGTAGGAAAATGGCAAGCAGGAAAAGAGTTATGCTCTCCCTCCTATAGTTTCTTCCTGAAAATTGACCCTTCCCGCTGCTACTTTTCAGCAAAAAAACAAGCCACATGCATTTGTCTGGAATGTGTGGTTTGGCTTCAGTGTCCAAAATGAAATGCTAGGAGGGGTGCTTGTTGGCTCTTTAGTCCTATCCTAATCACAGCTGTACTAGGCCTGGTTCAAGCTACTCAGTGGGGAAGAACAGACCCTTCTCCTAGGGGAGGGGCCGTGGCTCAGGAGTAGAGAATCAGCTTGGCATGCAGATGGTCGCAGATTCGATGCCCAGCTTCTCCAATTAAAAGATCTCTGCCTGAGACCCTGGAGAGCTGCTGCCAGTCAGAGATGACGGTACTGACCTGTGTAGAAAAGTGTCTGAGTCAATATAGGGCATATATATGCATGTATGCTTATTCTGTCCATGCATGGCAGCACTGTCTTCTGTATATCTTCCCAAAGTTGATGTTGTTGAAGGCCATACACTAGAAATGACCAAGACGGATTCTGCTGTGGATTGTATGAGCCACAGCAGTATGTGTCACAGTGTGCCATTGTATATACCACAATTACCTATAAGTTTGTAACACTTCCAGCCTCTATTAGTGTAATATATTATATGCAAGGCTGCCTTTGGCAGGCACTTGAAGAAAAGAGTGAATAGCTGGGGTATGAGGAGAAAATGGGAAGAGAAAAAGAAGAAGGGGAAGAGAAAAAGAAGAGGAGTTGGTTTTATACCCTGTTCTTCACTACCTGAAGATGTCTTGGAGTGGCTTACAATCCCCTTCCCTTCCTCTCCGCACAACAGACACCCTGTGAGGTAGGTATGGCTGAGAGAGCTCTGAGAGAACTGTGATTGGCCCAAGGTCGCCCAGCTGGCTTCATATGGAAAATTAAACCTCACAGCTCTTAACCACTACACCAAGCTGGCTAGCAATCAAGATTCAAGACACAAGTGATACATATATTTTTACTGAGTCAATATGTTCTTCTTTCAGAATCCATGGGGCAGACTGGGAAGAAAAAAACAGCCCTTGGGAAAAGGCACTGCCCCTTGGCCCACCCCCAAAGTAGGGAGGAAGAAAGAATCGCCTTGCCTGCATAGCACCACAACTCAGCTGGATGTTGCCATCTCTATGCAGCTCAGACAGGTTTCACCCTTCTTGCCATTGGGCTGGCCTGGCCTGGGAAGGGGCAGGCCATTGGCCCATCAGGAAAAGTTCTGGTGTCCATAATGGCCAATCTACCCCGGGTATCCGTAATCAGATCTCCCAATGTATAATTCAGTTTCAGAAAGCATCTACAGAGAGACCACTGATATAGAACTGCCACTGGAGAAAGATTTTTAAGTCTTCCTCTTCTGCCAGTCAAAACTCCCCCTGCCCTAGCCTGTTTTTTAATCTTTGGAGGAAAAAGGAGACCTTTGCATGTTATTTGGTTCTAGAACGGTCTCCATGTACAGATGGGCAAAGATTTTTTTTTCTTCTGAACATCTAACATAGGATATTTTCCCCACCAGAAGTGAATGGTTTAGTACTATTAATTCATAGAACCCTTTTGAATGCTGCCCTGCAGAACATGCCCAGACATATTGATATCTCTTGCAAGATCATCTGTTCTTTTCTATGCACAATATTTACTCACCGGTTAACATAACTCAGCATTGCCCACAGCCTTTTGCATGTAACATTCTCTGGCTCATTCCATAAGTATTATAGGGCAAACAGGATGATTTTTATTTATATTTCAGCAATATCAACATAGTGCAAGACTCCCTTCTGTTCATTACCAGCAGCTGGTATTGGTATGAAAATGAAAAACATTAATTAGTAAGCACCATCTTAGGAGAAGATTTCCTCCCCCCTCCCTCTCAGAGGAATGAAAGAATCTCAAAATGGTGCCTTCTGTCACATATGCAGGCATAACAAAAAAAACTAAGGTTTTTTTCCTTTCAGAATTATTGCTTTATTCATTTACACATATAAGCACATTTATTCAATTTACGGTCCACTTATATCAACCAAGATTTCTTTCATCAGATAACACCACCAGCAATTTTTACTCTGGAGAACCTGTTTATGTAGTGTAGTTTCTTGTTCTAGCTGAATGAGCAAAATGCTGCTTGCAAAAAAAACAAACACCCAGCAATGATACTATATATAATTTAAGATTCAGTGGCAGAGCATCTGCTTTGCATGTAGAAGGTACTAGGTACAATTCACAGCAGCTCCAGTTACACAATCATACAATAGGTGATGTGAAAGACTTTTACCTGAGACCCTCAGTAGCTAGGACAAAGTTGAAGATTTCTGAATAATGGTCAGACCCGAAGACTTCCAAATATCTGTCATTAATTTTCAGTCTAGATTATATAACTATATATTAACAAAGTTTTTCTGATTTGGGTCCTGATTAGTTAACAACCAAATGCTCACCCTGAAACAAATGCCTACAAGGTCTGTTATTATTGCAGAATAGCATGGAATAAATTAGTCAGACAGGAACAATCAGTTCACATGCATACCTAATGTGTAGGAGTAGCTATATAGATACATCCAGGGCTCATTTCCTGCAGGAGCGACGGGAGCAGAGCTCCTGCAATAAGGAGCCCAGGGGGTGGGCATATGCAACAAGCCCCACTCCCTGCTCCCATATGGCCCCCCTCACCTTTCCCAGCCTGCTGGGTGAACCAGTGGAGCGCTGCCACGAGCTGGCCCTTGAGCTGCTCCGCCACTGCCTGGGCTATGGTATCCAGCCCGCCCAGGCTCTGCCCATCCTCATGCTGGCCCTGGTGGGGTTTGGGGAGGGGAGAGGCCTCTGCATGGTACAGTACCATAGGGTCCACCCTTCAAAGAAGCCATTTTCTCCAGGGGAGCTGATCTCTGTCAGCTGGAGATCAATTGTAAAAGTGGGGGATCTCCAGACCCTAAGTGGAGCCTAAGAAAGTCGGGGCTAGCAACCCTAAGTGGAGCCTAAGAAAGTCGGGGTTTGGGGAAGGGAAGGACTTCTATGGGTTATAATGCCATAGAGGCCACCTACCAAAGCAGCCATTTTCTCCAGGTGAACTGATCTCTGTCGCCTGGAGTTCAGTTGTAATAGCAGGAAATCTCCAGTCACTACCTGGAAGTTGTATATCAAAATGAGAGCTCACGGGAGAAAATTGTATCAATATAAAGGGGTTGGGGAGGGGTGGGACTTCAGTGGGTTATAATATAGGATCTACCCTCCAAAGCAGCCATTTCCTCAAGGGGAACTGATCTCTGTAGTCTGGAGACCAGCTGTACTTCCTGGAGATCTCCAGGCCAGGCCCCGGGGAGGGGGTAGCAACCATAGTCCCTACGCAAGGCTCTAGCAAGGTCCAGGCCAATCGCTCTAGGAAAATAAATAACACAACTTGCTTGCCTCCCTGTGTGTCCCCCATCTGAATTTCGTCCAGCTAGGCCTCCACTTTTAGAGGCTCTGTCTTTGTTAGGCAGGTCAGTGAAGAAAATGAATCTGGGGTAGGAATTTAGGGGGGAAACCAGTGGATTAAAAACCTGTATAACCTGTTGCTTAAAGGTGCCACTGGGCTCAAACTTTGTTCTGTTGCTTCACAGGTTTTTTTGATGCAGTGAAACCATTTCACCAGCAGCTCCTCATTTACCTGGAATGAGTATGCATTTCCATTACTAATCAAATCTTTGTTTGCATGCCAGGACAAGTGTTCTCAGTCCAATCTAAGGATGGGCTCAAATTGTATGTTGTCTCCAGTGGTTTTTCGGGCAAACACAATTACAACATTAGCTCAGAGAGTCTGTTTGCATTTGTTTATGCTTGAAAATGGAAGAAGAAGCAGCAACATTTTCGGATTGGCCGCCTGTTTGTTCTAAAAAATTCCACAAGATCATTACTGCTTCTTGGGAGTGTCTTCAAAAATTGGACCATCCAGAATGCTGGAGGACATATATGAACCTTGATAGGGAGTCTTCTTTAATAGAGGGGCAGTGGGGGGAAAAAGAATAGGCAGCTGTAGAGTGAGATCATATGATGTCATTTCGTTCAGCATTCTTATTTTATTCCACTCCCTTCTGTGTGACTCTTCCCAGGAAGAACCAAACTCTGCTAATATCCAAGACTCTAAACAAAACAATGCACCACAATCTGTAGATAAGCACTTCTTAGTCTTAACGGATTTTGATTGGAAATGGATTTAACTATGCACTTAATTCTCTAGAAATAAATGGGACTGCAAAGTGATTATGCCTAAAGTTTTTTTTTTTTTAATCTAGCTGAATTTAGAGTGGCAGATATGTCATAGTCCAGTCCAATGGGTTTAGGATTGGAGCGACTACAGGACTACTCTGTCAGCTGACTTCTCAGAGTTCAGTCCCCATTAATAGATTTGTTAGAAATGTAATCTAACAATACCGAACATTTCAAATCAACATAATCAGTCCAGTAAACAGCCCAAGCCTGCACAAACAAGTTTACATAGTTTATTCTGAATGCAAAGCATGAATATAAACTTTGGGGGGAAAGGCGCATTTTAGTCTGAAAAAATTAGCCTATAGAAATAAAATTCTATCTTTCTATTATTCCCTTCAAAATGAGACAAGCAGGCCTTTGTTTAAGGTTTCTTACTACCAGTAAGGCATCAGTATTGGACAGATTTGGGACACCATTCTGAATGTAGGTAACTTGTTGCAGGTGGTGAAGGATATTTTGTAGATTTTAATTCTACAGGGCCTTGTTACTCATATTAGGAAAAAGACTGTATAAACAGAGGAAGAAGAAGAAGAGTTGGATTTATACCCCACCTTTCACTTGGAGTCTCAGAGCAGCTTACAATCACCTTTCCTTCTCTTCCCCACAACAGACACCCTGTCAGGTAGGTGGGGCTGAAAGAGCTCTGACAGAAGCTGCTCTTGAGATAAGAGCTCTGAGAGAACTGTACTAACATGTGGAGAAGTGGAGAATCAAACCTGGTTCTTGAGATCAGAGTCCAGTGCTTTTAAACACTACACCAAGCCAAATACAAGAATGCTGTCACATTTGTATTCCAACATTCCTCAAAAGAACATAGATGATTCTCCGTTTGAGCCAGGGTCTCCTAGTGTCTCGCACTCTAACCATTACACTAGAACATCCCAAAATAATGTAAGTGCAGTGCTGGCTGAAGAGCCCAGTCAGAGGAAAGTTAACATGGCATAGTGGCTAGAATGTGGGACTAGGAGTGGGAAGAGCCAGGTTAAAATTCCCCACTCTGCCATCGTAGCTCACTGGAGGACCTTTGGCCCAACATTCTCAGCCTAATCTTCCCCACAGGATTGCTCTGAGATAAAACTGGGGGAAGGGATCATGCACACCACACCATGAGCTCCTTACAGTAAGGATAGGATAAAAAATCAAATCAAGGTGCAGTCTTGCCCTTGTCTTCCACAAGCTGAGAGGGACTTGCCGCTAGAAGGCTTCCATGAAAACACAAATCCTGCTGCTGATACACCTGTGCAATGGCTACAGAGAAAAGTCAAAGTGTTTTGTATGCATTATGTCAGTAAGCCTCTTCCTTCCAATACATGGGAGACATGAAGCTGTCTTATAACAGAGTCAGAACATTGCTATATTGCTCTAGCGAGGTTGGTATTGTCTACTCTGACTGGCAATACTCTCCTGGGTCTCAGATGGAGGACTTTCACGTCACCTCCTACTCGATCCTTTTGAGTTAGAGATTGAACCTAGGTTCCTCTGCACACCAAGTGGATGTTCTACCACTGAGCCCCTCCCCATGAACTGTTGAATCTGAACAACTGCAAAGGCAGGCAGGATTTTTTTCATATTACCAACTGGGGGTAGAGGCTGAGACAGCACTGGCCCAGAGGGTTCCCAGAAAATTTGCAGCTGATTTGAAATGAGATCCAGGTCAGAGCTTCATGCCAATCCTAAACACCTTCTCTCACAATCCCAGTGGTTTTTCTTTTCCTGAGCATTTGGCTGTCTGGTAGGAGAGCTGCCAAGCATATATGCTAGAACAAACCATTTCTCCAGTTTAAAAACACATCTCAAAGCTTTGTAACAGTACTGTTTACTGGCAGTGGGGGCTAAGTATGGAATCTAGTTCCCATGGTGATTGACAGATATGATGGAGCTCAGCAAGACCAGAAGTGTGCGTACACACATGCATGGTATGGATAGAACAGGAGTCTATATCCATGCATATGCATGGTGCTCTTACATGTACTGGAAGACAAAAGCACACAGTTGTTCTACCCTGCAGTTGTGTGTGCATGTACACATAGATATGTATATGAACTACATTATATATACAGATACACATTATTCATACATGCATGTATACACACGAATATATGTGCATGCATGCATCAGAACATATGTTGTGTGTGGAGTGGATTTCTCCTGTTAGGTACAGATCTCTATGCTTTATGAGAGAAACAGGACTGTCCTGTTTGAGTTTGCAGTAAAAGACAAAACTTCGATCACACAGGGATATACACTGCACATCAACTTGTCATTTTCATGAAGCCCAGACACCAGCTGCAAGGAAGGTGGGTTGGGAGGGCAGATCGTGCAAATAGGTGCTGAAGACTGCAATTATTTTTTGCTAGCTAGAAACTGTGTTTTCTTTTGTTTCTATATGCTGTAGTTCACAGGTGTTAATACCTGTTCTGTGCATTGGGATAAACCTGTATCATTTGGAGTTGTTTTTTGAGTGACTTGCTGGGTTTTCTCCTGCTGCGAGCTGCAGCTTCTGTGAGCTACTCCACCATATTGACCTGAGAGGGGAGAAGCAGGAGACACTGCCTGGTTCCCAAGACTCACATTCAAGAGGTGAAGGATGGGCTGACCCTGAGGCAGCTTGTCTAATATACTAAGAATTAGTACAGGTGGTGGCAAAAGAATCTCAGGGTGTATCTCTGAGCATGTATAGAGTGTGCATCTAGGGTCAGAGAAACACGGGTCTCTAATCTAGATATGCATTACACCCATTGTGTTTCCCATTGTCACCACAAATATCATGCAGCTTTTTCCTTCTATTGTTTAGCTGCAGGCATTTAAGAACCAGTTATTGCTCAAAATACTAATTCCTTGAAAGGTACTTCATACAAAGTACACAAAAGCATAGACGATGGTAGAATGGTAGAGATGCTCGATGTGATCTTGATTTCAGAGGGTCTCCCAAGGAAACTTCCTTTCCAGCAAGTATTTTTTACTGTATTCTGACAGGGAAGGGCTGAACGACCGCACCCTCTTCTGGTTTGAGAAATTACTACATGTGTTAAAACTGCAAGGGAAATTGCTAATAAAAGACACTGAGGAATCCTAATTCTGTTTTGTACTCATAGAATCACAGAGCTGGAAGGGGCCATACTGGCCATCTAGTCCAACCCCCTGCTCAGTATAGGATCAGCCTAGAGTATCCCTGATGAGTGTTTGTCCAACTGCTGTTGAAAGACTGCCAGTGAGGGGGAGCTTACTACCTTCCTAGGCAGCTGACTCCAGAAACTCTCACTGTAGAAAAGTTTCTGCCCTTAATTTAAGCCCATGATCGCGAGTCCTATCCTCTGATGCCATTGCCAACAGGAACAGCTTCCTGCCCTCTTCTAAGTGACAGCCCTTCAAATACTTAGAGAGAGCAATCATGTCCCCCCTCAACCTCCTCTTCTCCAGACTAAACAGTCCCAAGTCCATCAGCCTTTCCTCAAAGGATTTGGTCTCTGGACCCCGATCATACTTGTTGCTTTCCTCTGCGCCCGCTCGATTCTGTTCCGTCCACATCCTTTTTGAAGTGAGGCCTCAAGAACTGCACAGCATATCCATGTGCAGACTGACCACTGCAGTGTGCAGCGGGACTATGACACCTTGCGATTTGGATGTTCTGCCTCTATCGATACACCCCAAGAACACATTAGCTTTTTTTGTCGCTGCATCACACTGGCTGTTCATATTTAACTTACAGTCCACCCGTACCCAAGATCTTGTTCACATACACTGCTACCCAGAAGTATATCCCCCATCCAGTATGCGTGTTCCTCATTTCTGTTACCCAGATGTAGAACTCGCCATTTTTCCTTGTTAAATTGCATCTTGTTCACATCTGCCCACTTTTCCAGCATATTCAGATCTCATTGAATTCTGTCTCTCTTCTGGTGTGTTAGCTGCTCCTCCCAATTTAGTGTCATCTACAAATTTAATGAGTAGCCCCTCCACATCCTCATCTAGATCATTTATAGAAAAATGGGATGTTGGTGAAGCATCTTTTTTTTCTCTGGTCTTGGAAATATTCAGTAACAACTATTTTTGACAAGACCCGTGGCCTATGATTGAGCCAGAAAACACTCTGCAAATACACATTTTTGAGCTGGTGTGGCAGAATCAGGGTTGCCAACAGGCCTGGGGGAAAGCATTTCCCTTTAATAAAGGCTTAAATGTGTAGAAATGGGCAGCTGAAGTTTTTCAGGGCAGGGAAGTAAAGAACATCACCCAGTAAATACAATCCCATTAAGCCTCCAGGCAGCTGGCAGCTCTAGTTCTATGCATTTCAAGAAATAAAAAATGAAGCACTTTGGAGCCCAAGGGTGGCATTCTCCTTTGCCCACTTACTTGGCAGCAGCCCCCATGAACACAGAGGTCTTCCAAATCCACATATTTATATGTTATTACAGGATACTTAACGGTCTGAGCTAGCCCACTCTCCTAGGGCAACTGCTGGTACGAAAGCTTATGCCTTGAATAAAGCTTTGTTTTAAAGGTGCCACTGGCCCCAAACTTCGTTCTGCTGCTTCAGACCAACACGGCTATCCACTTGGATCTATTGCTGAAAACTGTATGAAAAGCAGAGAAATGTTTTCTAGTTCACAAGTTTGCCTTTTGCCCTGGTGGGAGGGAAATCTCAAAGCATCTTTAAAAAAGTGCCTCTTGCGCATTTTACTTGACTGAGCGTTCATTCCAACACATGACAAGATATGTTTTGAGAATTCTCCCACTGACTGAAGAAGAATTTGACAGCAAAGGTAAAGGCCATTATTTTGGGCTAACTACCCCCCTTCATCCCTTGCCCATTTTCAAACATGCAGACACTGTTTATAGATACCAAGTTACATACAACCAAAATTCTGTTATATGGACATTTAACTTTTCAAAACCAAATGGGCTGCATCCATTTACTATTCTTGCTCAGTGACTGCTTGATTATCTTGAGAGCAGCATAGTAAAGTAGCTAAGAGACTGAGCTCTGAATCAGAATCCTTGGTTCTAATCCTGTCTCTGCCATGGATTAACTAGATCCCAGCAGCGTGGGAGACATCAGTAATAGGGATGTGCATTTGAATATTTCCAATCCGAAACTGTGCCTGAAATTCCCTGCCCCCCCAGATCATAAACATGCAATCCAAAACTAAGCAAGGAATTTACAAAGCTGTTCTCTTTACAACATATGAAATATTTTGAATATTCTCAGGTGCCATGCACATGCCATCATAATTGTGTGTTAGATTTTTATAATCACTTTACACAGTGGATACAGAGAAGAGACCTTATCCTATACTTCTAGCCAGGAATACTTCTGGGATACTTTTGAGTTTTATGAAATAGTCTAAAGTGTTAAAGTTTAAAACTATTCAATATGTTTAAGCAAGTCAATATCTCAAATGGCTCTGTGCTAGGCCAGACCACTGGCAGTAACTGACTACAATAATTGTACATTTCACCTTCTTCCGTCTACTCCCAATATTCAGAACATAAGAAGAGTCCTGCTGGATCAGAGAAATGGTCCATCTAGTCCAGCATCCTGTCTCACAGTGGCCAGCCAGTTCCTCTGGAGGGCCAACACCAGGGCACAGAAGTCAAAGCTAACGCCTTTGCCTGATGTTGCCTCCTGGCTCTGGGATTCAGCAGCTTAGTGCGAAGGTTCCTCTCAGTCACCATGACTAGTAGCCATTGATAGACTTATCTTCCATGAATCTAATACCCCCTTAAAGCCATTTATTCTTGTGGCCGTCACTACATCCTCTTGCAGCAAATTCTACATTTTAATCACTCTGTGTAAAGTAGTATTTCCTTTTGTCTGTCTTGAACCTACTGCCCATCAGTTTCATTGGATGCCCTCAAGTTCTAGTATTTTGAGAGCTGGAGAAAAGTTTCTCTTTGTCAACTCTCTACACCCCATACATAATTTTATAAACCTATATCATGTTCCCTCTTAGTCATCTTTTTTCTAAACTGAAAAGTCTCAGACTCTTCAGCCTTTCCCCATAGGAAAGTTGTTCCAACCCCCTTTTCATCCTGGTTGTCCTCTCCTCTGTACTTTATTACACAAAAGGACACAACCCTATTGTTAGAATCATTTGTACTAAAGACATATTCAGAAGTGTCCTCTTTAGTAAAAGGCAGTTGGAAGTCCAACATTCTGAACTTGGGCACTTATTTGGGAAGTTGGCACATTGGAACCTCTGGAACTTACTTTCTAGTACACATGTGCAGAAAGGCCCTGTTAGGCACTACAAAGAGTGCCAAAACCAAGAGACAGGAACACATAATTCAGATGTGTTGTCAGGGAACAAGTACTCAAGTTCTTACAGCATTACAGGCCAATCACAAAAGTGGCATCTTTATTCAATAAGATATAGTACAAAATGAATCTGTACATCTTTCTATTAACAGGATTTGTTTACACAGTTATATTACACTTTTTCCAGCTTTTATACTGCATCATCTTAAATACAAAGAGAATTTACAAAACCCCTCCGATGCTTAATGACGCAGGCCAATGTGAAACAAAACCCCAATTTATTACTAGCCCTCTCCAATTGTACTCATTCAATTGCAGCTCTGAAATCATACCAAGCACTGGGGGGAGGGGACTGATGGAGTGGGTCAGCATATAAGCATTCTGTTCAAAATATTAAGAACTGGAAAAGTAAACAAACCTGGTCATGCGGTGAAAACAGTTATGCATACATTTTAATTCAATTGTAAGAACAGATCTTAACCCTCATTGGAAATAGCACATCAACAGATTGTAAATTGTGGTGGCAATCCAGTTTACATTAGTCCTAGCTTGCCACTCACTCCTAGGCATATTTACTTGGAAACCAGTCCTAGTGTTGATGGGGCAGAAATCTGTGCACATACTGAACACACTTGGGAATACAACCCAAGTTCCAATGAAACAAGATCAAGATGGGTAGCCCTGTTAGTCTGTCTGTAGCAGCAGAAAAGAGCAAGAGTCCAATAGCACCTTAAACACTAACAAAATATGTGGCAGGGTATCAGCTTTCATGAGTCACTGCTCACTTCTTCAGATACAGCTAGAATGGGAGTCTATCTGTCCTACTTATAGGAAAGTGATTTCAGATGTTGATTGACATTAGCAGGCAAATGATAATAGTAGGTGAATGACAACAGCAGGCATGATTGGACTTAGGTGGGATACGCAGAGGGGTAATAGGCATGGAGAAATCAGCACTGGTAATGAGACAGGAAGCCTAGGTCTTAATTCAATCCAGGTGGATGCAGTCTCACACTTCATTATCAGTTGCATACCCCTCTGCATATCTACCTCACCTAAATCCAATCACACCTGCTATTTGTCATTTGGCATCTGAAATCACTCTACTTTCCAGTAAATAAGACAGATGGACTCCCATTCTAGCTGTATTTGAAGAAGTGAGCAGTGACTAATGAAAACTCATACCCTGCCATATATTTTGTTAGTCTAAGGTGCTACTGGACTCTTGCTCTTTTCTACTGCAATGAAACACGTTAATGGAGCCAGGAATCTGTGGCCTGCAAGCAAATGATGCTGATGTTCCTATGTTGCACATTCGGTGTTGACAATTTGCTTTACAAGGTGCTGCATCTTTAGATCACACCTCAGTTGTTTCAGTGGATGTGATGCCTCATGTTAAAAGTGGAGTCTAACACAGTCCCAGTTATGTTTGGCTGCCTTGGGAACTGTTATGTGCACAAAAACATGGAACACTTTCCTTCATTTCTCATCCCATTTGAGGGAAACAGCCCCTCAAGGAGAGATACTAATGACTTCTGTTTTTAAAGGCAAGCCCCCACCAACTTTCTCTTCTGGGAAAGTTAGTCAAAATATTTCACATATATACAAAACTACTTTATGGGTAATGTATTTGGAGAGCAGCCACAGGCCACCAAGATGGTGGTGGCAGAACTCAGAAGCCTTACCGGACTTGTGATGGAACATCGCTATTTCAAATATCTTATGGACTTTTGGATTAGTGACTTAAGAAGACTCGAGCAAAATCCTTTACTTAAAACATTGCTACTTTTTGAAGAACTCTCAGAAGAGACTTCTAAATACCTAGTTTTGGCTCTTTTACTTTGTTATCCACCTATGCTTCCTTTGTCTGTTGCAAGGTGTTCCTTGAGTGTTAGGCACTTCTGCTCATGCAAGGCCAGTGACTTTTAAGAAGCTGAAGAAGTGTCTAGCACAAGAGTAATGTGCTCTGCAGCAGATGACTGCCTCTGCAAAGCACAATGGGGAAACAAGGTCTACTAGGATCCAAGTAATTCTGTTACAGTCATCACTGAATGTAATGCTTTTGAAAGAAAATCACCACTGAATATAACTTTCGGATTAAGCAGTCAATTCATACTGGATAATTAAAACCCAACTTCTCTCCAGTTCTTCTAAGAAGATGCACTCCTAGCACAGAAAGAGAATGCTCTCCAAAATCACACTCCATAAAAACACTATTTCCCTAGCATAGACTGTGTAAAAACAATTTTGTTTGAAGTTTTTTTTTAATAGCATTGACAAGGGTTAGGTGCAGGATGGCCAAACAAAGTAGCTGCGTAGTAGGCAGAAAACCTAGAAGATCTACTCATTATTCATAAATCCCTGAGTTAGCTTGATGTTTCTCCATGTATCTAGTGCCAACTAAATCACATGTGAATGGATACTACTGGGGGGAAATGGGAAAGCCCAGGGTATGCATGGAGTGAGGGAAGAGAACCTTATTGCTCATTTTGTATTTAAGAGAAGAAAAGAATTCAAAAAGCTAAACATTAGGCAGTATTTCCTTATTTCCCCAAAGTCCAGGCTAGTACAGAAGGCAGATATGAAGGCTACAGTTTCTCCATCATTAAGTGGATAAGAAAAAGCAAGATTCAACCTTTATGACCTTTTAACAAATAAGTTTTAACAGGGTACAGTCACTTTTAAAGAGGCTTTGTACATGGATGGATATTCTTATGAGCCAATGTGCAGTTACTGGTTGTCATTCTAGAGAAAGTAAAATTTGGTTTCAATGTGATTCAAGCAAATAGGACTGAAGGATCACAGTATATGAATAATACTTGGACCTCACTGAAATCAAGCATTTCTTTTGATTGCACATATGGCCCCCGCAAGGTTGCGGTCTCCCACCTACTGATAACTGTCCATACCTAGTTACATCAATGGGCTGGATTCTCCCTACGGCAAGCATGACTATTGATTTTATATGTTTTAATGTGTTTAAATTTTATTGAACTGTTGACATTTGATCCTTTTTACTCATGGTAAGAAGAATATTTCCACCTCACCCATTTGATGTGTGCATTTTGAAGACATTATAGTTAATCTGCAACCACAATGCTTTGTCTAGAAGCCTTTCCCAGACACTAGTAAAGCATTCTTGCTCAACCACCTGCTTCTATTTCACAACCACAGAGTGTCTTGTTTTGTGGATATGCAACAAGGTGTTCCAATGATAACTATAAACCAGATTCCCAAAATGACCGATGTACACAAAAGGTGAATTATGTGCTTCTCAAATGCACTATATGAGCTCTGGACTAAGGACCAATGTACAACCCCCACACTATTGCCCACAGTACCTGCAGCTCATCTAATGTGGCTCTAGGAGCAGACATTGGTATCTGCCAGTGATGTAGTTAAAATAACGTATTTCTGTCTAGGTCTTCTGCCAGAAAGTTATCCTAGTATTTTTACTTGGTAAATTAACTTGCCTAAACAGGAAAGTCAGGAAAAGCAATGGGACTCGGACTGCAAAGAAAACTTAATGGATGGGATATTTTCTACTACAAAGGTAGCTCTTAGCTGTTGTTTTGTGACAAGCAGCTCCATAAATTTTGTTTAAGTATCTTTGCCAAGATACAGAAAAATCTGAGGTATGCTTTCTCCTGACATCCTGACTAGCACAGGCATTTGGGGGGTTAAGAATCATCTGATCTAGAAAGTGAGGGCTATTAGCCAATAACGTTAGGTGCCACCTCCAAGAGAAAGTGGGATACACATTCTGATGAGATATGTAGATGTCCAGTTACAGTAATAACCCCCATTATAGCACAAGACCCTCCCATTTATGATATCTAGTTAAGACAAATCTGCCTCATTAAAGCTATCATAATAGTCTGAAAAGCAAACCACCACTACTTCATAAGATGAACTACTGTTGAGCTCAGAAGGATTCTCTAACACTTGGTGCCAATCATGAAGACCACCCATCTTTTTAAAGGAAAAGTAAACAAGCTAGTCTTGTGATCCCCCCCCCAAGTTAAAGAGAGTCTGAAAAGACAAATTTGAATTCTGCATACTCAAGGGCTTTGTTAGATTTCATGTTACAAACATAGTCCTTATCCCTAACCCTTTTAGGCCATTTTTGCTACTAGCAAAAGGGAACGTGCAATAGGCGAGGGATAAGTCCATACCACAGAGAACAAGTAGCATTCTCATCATCGCACTGACTGATTGTCTTTATCTGCTTCTTATGACTGTTGTATCCAGGTTAAACCAGCCAAAACAGATACAAAAATACTATCAAGGGATTAAGACAGCTTTCAAGGAAGAAATTTGTGACAACAGGGGAAGATTAAAGCATCGTGCTTATTGCAATGTCAAACGCACTCGACAACAGAGCTGACTTTTGCTTCGGAGAGTGCAGGGCTGGTTCTCCAATGTTGTATGAAGCCTCACGATCATGTTTTCCTTTCTGGATAGGGCCAGCATCCATCAGGGAGGGCAAACTCTCACAGCAGGATGGAAAAAGGGCTCTGAGTAACAATCTGGATACAGCAGGCATCACTTTTGCAGTAGCACACTTGTGTCTCACCCCCCTCCAACCCCCCCAATTGTGTTATTCCATTGGCACTGAAATAACATTCATCTCAGTCTTAAAGAAAGTTGCATATCCCTGGAAAAAAAGGCAATGTTCTCAGCAGCTTTCAGAATGCAACACTTCTTTTGCCTCTCTGGTGTGGAAGTGACCATCAAACTGGTGTTGTTTTAAACAAACAAACAAACAAACCACAAGAGCAGTCCCAGCTGGGAAAAATCCAGTTCACTTCACCAAGACCCTCGGCTTTTGCTATTGCTGCGGCTGATGTTCTGGAGGAGGCTCTTGGGGAGGAACAGCTGGCCGGGGTCCAGCAGGCCTGGGGATTGCCTGATGCTGCCTCTGCCTGTAGGCTATAACTGTGCCCAGGAGCAGAGCAATGATGGTCATGAGGTAAAGGTCCCACTCTGGTCCCAAGAGCTGATCCATATCAAGGTGGGAGAACACCTCTTTGATCTAACAAGGAAAGAAAAAAGTGACATTGTATTTTTTTTAATAGCAAGGAGAAAATACAAGTAAGATATGTAAAAGGTTGTCTGCAGTGTGTGTCAGCAACTTCTCCCAGACAAACTTCTCCCTGAGTGGCAATCTTAGCACATGTGACACACAAGTCATCTCTAGAAGTCTCGAAGCACCATCATATGTTTACCCCACCCGTCCTTCAAGGATCTTACAGTGCTGTGTGTGGTTTCCCTCTTGAGTATTTTGCCTCCACTGAGAGGAAAATAACGGCCTCAAGATCGCCCAATGGGTTCCATGGCTGAGTGGGGATCTGAACCTCAATCTCCCTGGTACTAGTTTAACACCCCCCCCCCCAAATGATCATAGCACACTGGCTACTGTGGAATACACAGGCCTGGATCCTATGAACGAGCTCCATGCATGCTAATCTCTGCTGCAAAGCACGCTTCCTCTTCCAACAAAACTCCATTTGTGCAAGATTAATGGTTTTCAATGGACCCTTTAGTGGAAGAGAACATATGCTCCGTGGCAGAGACTGGCACGTATGGAACCTGTTCAGAGAATCCAAGCCACAGCATAGAGCTTTGTTTTTACCATCATGCTTCATTCTGCACACTGTAGTCTAGAACCTATGCAAAACCTGGAGATGTATAGCACAGTCACATCATAGATCAAGATGGGTAGCCGTGTTAGTCTGTCTGTAGCAGCAGAAAAGAGCTGGAGTTCAGTAGCACTTTAAAGACTAACAAAATTTGTGGCAGGGTAGGAGTTTTCGTGAGTCACTGCTCACTTCTTCATCATTATCTGAATCAGTATCCAAAGAAGTGAGCAGTGCGATACGGAAGCACACACCCTGCCACAAATTTTGTTAGTCTTTAAGGTGCTACTAGACTCCAGCTCTTTTCTACTGCTACAGCTGTATCATGTAATTAAAAAAAAAAAGAGATGGATTTTTTTTACCCCTTGTTCCTGTTAAACAGGCACAACATCAATAATGTTTCTCCCTTTCTTGATCCTGGGGTAGCAAATTCAGCCATCTGCACAACTATGTAAACACTTATTCTGATCTCTGTCACACAAATAAAAGGGCAAGAGTGGCTCAAATTCTCCTTAACCCCTCCCATTTGATAATTCTCGTCCCCCACAGAACAGCTCTGACAAACCCTTCCAATCTATCTTTCTTTAGATAAAGGAATTTAAGGTGAGGGCTCCAAAAGGGATAAAGGCACCCTCCTCTTCATTTCACCTTGCTATTCCTGCACATTCTTGTTTCATAGCTTGTTACACTTCAGGCAATGCTGAATTGTAACCAGCAGATGGATGCACTGAAATACACAGGCATTACAGATTGTGTGCCCTAGAGTCTGAACAAGAGTCAACTCTTTCTAGAGTGGTTCAGAGTGCAACAAGCATGTTGGATCACAAAGAGCAGGCTCTGGACTGTACAAGCTTTCAACCATTTCAGAACAGCTCCTGCATCAATGGCAGAGAGGGGCCACATGCATAATGGACCAGTCTGATTACTCACTAAAACCCTATATGGCCAGAGTAGCCAAATGACTCAGCCAGCGCAAACAGTACTACTTGTCATTTTGATCATAAGTTAACATACTAGCTGACTAGGAATGAGATGTCAAGCATTAAAAAGAATGAAGAAACAAAAATACAAGTTAGTATCACAACTCAGGTGGAATGAGCAACAAGGGAAACATTAACCTCCTACCTAGGAACATATTACTGCTACAGCCAGTTTGAGCTACTGTAAATGTTTCTGCACCTTACAGCTCTTTCGCATGGTATCATTTAACCTTCAAGCCATTCCAGTGGGTCACAGAAGACACAGGTAAGAAGGATCATTGGGACAGAAATGTAACATTTGTTAAGATACTAAAGATAATGTTCCTTGCCTGTGAATCCACTGGGTTACTTACATTGGTGTCTTGAATATACTGGAAGGCATAAATTATTCCCAATTTGCAGAGTGCAAGGAAGACAGGAACTTGAGCATCAGGACTGGCATCAGCTGCCATGTCATAGAAGCGTTTTGCAAGGTGGATATCCTGGAAAATATAGGCTATGTTTACATGACAATGTTGTGATTTAAGTCTCAAAGATGTATAATTTTTAATTATTTATTTTAGAAAAACAGTGAGGGTACAGAAAAGGGAAAAAGGGAAAAATGAGTTATACAACACAATTACATTTGTTGAAGACAATCATGCAGTACAGAATGTATAGGGCAGAAAATAATTTCCCTTTCATCTCCTTCATTATAATCTTTAAAGTATTATCTATAAAATACAAGAATTCTAATTTCTGTTGGGGTACAATTGTCATCATTTAAGTTTTAAGTTTCAAACTTCATAACTAATCTATTTTGACTATACTTGTTTCATCATTACTACATATCCAACATATATTCATTAGAACCTTTAATGCATTGGTTCCCAAAGTGGGCCATACTGCCCCCTAGGGGGCAGTGGAACAATCCAGATGGGCGGTAGGAGCCTTGGGTGCAATTGGGGGGCGGTGGAACAATCCAGATGGGCGGTAGGAGGCTTGAGTGCAATTGGGGAGCACAGAATAAAAATAAGGGGGTGGTGGAAGCATAAAGAAAGAAGAGTCCAGAATCTATCTAAAGCAGCCTTTTCCTGCCTTCTCCTGGTCTTCTCTGGGATCAGGGTGGGAGGGGGTCCCCAAAGCAAATCACAGCCATGCATTTACAAATTGCAAATGCATGTGCACCCTTGTAAGACTGGTATTGCTGCAGTGCTATTGTGTGGTGGTTGCTGCTGGCCTCTGGCTTCAGGCCAACAACATCTTTCTTTACTATGTGCAAATTTGTCACTGCATCTTTTTGTCCACTTCTTGAAGGTAGATTTCCAGGGGGGCGCTGAGTGATTTTTTTTCTGAAAAGGGGGCAGTAGGCCAAATAAGTTTGGGAACCACTGCTTTAATAGATAAGTAGTATATCATGGTGTGAAAGTCTATTATATATCTCATATGCAGAACCCATTTATATTCGGGATATTATATTTGGAACAGATTTTAAAAAGTAATCTCTTCTAGTTGTGTTAAAATTTCATTATCATTTTTTTCCTGTTAGTTTTATAGACTGATAGGGATCCAAATTCTTCAATATGTTCAATTACACACGGCAATGATTTCTGGGGCCTCAAGACTGTTGGGACCACATCATCTGCATATCTTTTCATTTTGAACTCTATATCATACACTTTTATTCCCTTGACTCTGTCATCTTGTTTAATCTTTACCACTACAATCTCTATTGCTAGTATAAATAAAGGGGATAAAGGACATTCCTGATATGTTCCTTTTTCAGCTAAAATTGCTTCTCTTAGTTTTCCATTACTTAAAATCTTTGCTTGCTGGTTCAAGTATATTCCGTGCATCCAGCTCCAAAATGAAGGACTGCAGCTCATCAAAGACCAATGATCTGGCTTCAGTGATCCATGCAATGGTCACCTAGAGCTTAGACTACTGCAATACTCTATATATGGGGCTGCCCTTGGCACAACTCTGGAGGCTGCAGCTGGTGCAAAATGTGGCGGCCAGGCTGCTGTTGGGTCTCCCTATGCGAGACCACATCCAGCCTGTGCTGAAGGCATTGCACTGGCTGCCAATAGCATACCAGATTCGCTTCAAGGTGCTGGTCTTGACCTTTAAAGCCCTTTATGGTCAGGGACCTGTCTACCTGAGGGACCGCCTTTCCCCATGCTCCCCAGAGAGCACTGCGGTCCGGGTTGCAAAATCGCCTGGCCCTCCCTGGTCTCAAGGATGTCAGGCTGGTATCGACCAGGTCCAGGGCTTTTTCAGTGGCAGCTCCAACTTACTGGAATGAGTTCCTGGAAGAGATCAGGGCCCTGCGGGACCTCTCACAGTTCTGCAGGGCCGTGAAAATGGTGCTCTTCCATCAGGCACTTAGGTAAGGAGCTGCGCTCCATCATCCTTGTCCTGTGCCAACTTTTTTCCCAGCCTGAGCCTGTCAATAGTGGAGGTACTGCTGTATGTGCACTTTATTACAGTCACGACACCATCATCATACTAATGGTTTTAATAACTTTATTGTGTATTTTATATTGATTTTATATTGTTGTTTTCTTTGTAAGCTGCCCTGAATCTACCTCGGCAGGGTAGGACGGGCTAAAAATAAAATCAATTAATCAATCAATAAATTACTTAAATGGTTAGGACAGGAAGAAACCAGTATTTCTCAGTGTTGCAAGAGGAAAGATTGGCATAGTTAAGAGTTCGACAATTATGCCTCTACATGTCTTCAACAGCAAAACTGCTGGCATGCCAGCTTTTGGCTATTAAAGTTTCCTTGTGTTATGCTGAAGTCTTTTTCATGACAGAGGCCTTCTATCCATCTAGCCAGATTGTAAACTCTAGAACAAAATCTCCCCTCCCCCAGTGGGCTACGCACAGGGCACAGAGTACATTCTTGGCAAGAGACAACTGATTTCTATAGGAAGCCACTTATATATATTTCTATAGAAAGCAAACTTATAAACACCATGCATCTCAAGCTCACCTGCTTGATGCCAAGTCCCTTCTCATGCATGTACCCAAGGTTGAACATAGCTTGAGCACTATGTTGATGCTCTGTTGCTAGGTGGTAGTGAATAAATGCTGTTTCATAATCAACGTCTGTGCCAAAGCCATAAAAGTGGTAATCGCCAAGTTTGAGTCTAGCAACAGTATAACCTATTACCAAAAATAACATATATGGAAAAAACCATGAGCTATGTTACATATGCTCAACCAATATAAGATGGTCCTGTACCCTAAACAGGCTTCACACTGCATTTGAAAATGAGTTTGGAGTGGTGGACAGAAACATTTGGATCAACAATACTGAGATAAAGATACGGTACTGGAGACATAAGCTGGAGTGAAAAATGCATGTGGAAGAAAATCTTCCTTGCTCTCCCTTTTCTACAGCAGCTCCCAGTGAAGAAATTGCTGAGGATTAGGGGATCCCTGCAGACAAAAGGCAGGTAACATCTCCTTGCTGTGCCCCCAACCATGCAACATGGCTGCTTATCCATGGAACCCCAGGGCAATACCTTTCGGGGAGCTACAGGGTAAGGGGAACATGGGGAAACCATTTGCATGTACAGTTGGGGAATTCAACCAAATGGAGGCGGGCACTTAGTCTGCGAAAGCACTGGGAAAATGTCAGGAAGCTTTACAAGAAGCTTCAGTATCAATGAACTAATTGTCCCAGTTCTACCTTCATAAGAACATAAGAGAAGACAATGTTGGATCAGGCCAATGGCCCATCCACTCCAGCATTCTGTCACACCGTGACCAAAAATACCAGGTGCCATCAGGAGGCCCAGCAGTGGGGCCAGGACACTAGAAGCCCTCACCAGGCACCAAGAATACTTGCCTCAAATGTGTTACAATAAAGATGTAGAGGAAGAGCACAATGTAAGCCGCTTTGGGCCCAGCTAGGGGAGAAAGGCAGGCTAATAAATGAAGTAAGCAAATAAATAAAGTGTCCTTTGGTTCCACTCTACTTCTCTTGCAGCAAAAAAAAGAAGTCAGAAATATTGACAATCATTCTTGAGCATATGTTCTGAACAAAGTGTGAGGCCACATATGGAATAAGTAAATGAAAAGAGTGCCCTCATGAAACAGAAGTATTCTAAAGTTTATAAATTATTTTTATTTTGATGGTGAAAAGGAAGTTTCTTAGGGGAATTTTTTAAAAAAAATGGGTGTGAGAGTTTTTTGAAATATTTTAAATGTTATTTGCAGAAATTTGATGCAGAAGTTTTAAAGAGCTGCACAGGATTTATTTTGCTCTTTCTGCTAAATAAAGTGAACAAACCAAAAAGTTTCAGCCCAGAACCAGGGCCATTTCAACAGCAACTAACCTTGGGAGGCTGCTCTATTCCAGTGCAGCAATGCTCTGGTATAAGTTTCATTTTCTTCTATAATGCTGGCTTCTTCTGCAAGTTGAATAAAAGTTTGAGAGAATTAAGATACAAATCGTCTTTAAGTCCAGAAGAATTCAGTACCCACGAAGCCCGATGAAACACCACTCTGATTATCTACACTGAAAGTGAGGCCTGGGGCTCACTGTACCATCACAGTACAGTCCTCAACAGTTATACCCTTCTAACCCCATTGACTTGGAAAGATGTAATTCTGCTTAGGACTGCATTGTCAAGAGCAATAGAAACATGAAGCCTGAATGCCTACGTGACTGAACTGAGAGGCCACTGTTTACACTTGCTGCTTGCCTATATTTTTCTGCTGAAAGCTTGAGCTGAGGGACTGAGATAGTGTTGAATAGCTCAGACATCTGGGTTTGACACCTTAACATCCCCTACACCCCATCTCCTTCCACGTATCCCACTGCACCATACAAGATCAATGAACGTTATTATCAGAGATTTTTTTGAGTGTCCTTCTCTGTGATGGCTCTCCAATGACAAACACACAGATATACTGGTTCTACATCTGTCCCTCTTCTCTTTTAGCCAGCACCTTATTCTCTCAAGGGGCTGCAAGTCATAAGGTTGTTCCAGTTTTGCTACTGCTAGTTCTGTTACCGTCTTATGAGTTAAGACAGTTCTGGATGGTAAGCTGCCTTGAGGGCTTGCCGTGGAGAGGGCTAATTTAAGAGGATGCTTTTGTATTTTATTAGGACAACTATCTATTTGTTCAACGTTAATTAGGCAAGAGCCAGTAGCATCTGCACCTTGACACTGCTCCAGCTTGTGAAACATTCTACAAGGGTCTCTGAAACAGCACAACCTTACAAGTGGAACAGAATCAACTGATAACAGCGGTTCGAGGCAACTCTTGCACTATTTCACGTCAGCTGTTTTATCATCATCAAAAGGGAGAAAGCCTCGGATGTGAGGTATCGACCCCTTTTCACCTGCCACGAGCCACTATTGTACTCACTGTAACCCGTTCCCTTACTTTGATCCAGTATAAAGGCAGCATTGCTCTGCGCTACTTCATAGCCTTGCTCTGCCAACAGGAGATACTGAACCACAGCAGAATTTGCATCGCCTTCCTTGTAGCTGTTGTAGGCAGTCATAAGCCTTTCGGACCAGCGGCCTCGTTCACAGACGTTCTTAAACAGCTGCAGAGAAAGCAACAGCAGGCAGTGGTAACTTCTTTAACTGAAAAGAATTAACGTGCATTCAGGGAACTCAATTTAGGTGCCCTGAAGCCTATCCATAGGTTACTTTGTAAGACGGTCACAAGTATATTGAAAGGGAGCACGAGGCATTCAACAAGGAATAAGAATGACAAATCCTAAAATAAAGTGTTAATGAAAACTATTCAGTACTTCACATAGCACCTTAAAATACTGTCTTCTTGTAAATTCTTCACTTCAATTGATGTTAAGCTTCAGAGAAGGATGCTTCAACAGGTCTATTTCATGCAGCCAGAGGGGACAGAGTGGCAAAACCCAAAAGGAACAAAAGACCACTTGCCAAGCGCAGGATAGTTGCCCTCTTTGTATGAGATGTAGGATTGATGAGATCTTGCTAACTGACTCATCAAGTAGTGGTCAAGATTTCTTTTAAAGCATCAATTAAAAATACTTTAATTCAATACTTTTACTAACCACGTGTTCTTATGAAACAGTGAAATTTAACTTTCTATTATTTTAGAAGTTTTGAGCAACATTAAATAAGGTTTCTGTAAGTGTGAATGATTTACTGAACAGCTCTTCTCAGCTTTTATCCTGACACACCAAGGTGAGTCAATTAGTTTCATTTTCTTTAAAATGAAACTAGAGACAGGATATAAATGTTTCAGATAATGAGCGCAAACAAAAAGCACCTCAACATTCAGGGGCAGTCAGTCTCTGATTCCCAGTGCAGCAATCTAAGACCAAGTGCCAATGGCAGAAGGGGGGAAGTTTCAGTCCACCAGCCATCCCTGCTGATAACCATCAACCACCACAAGAGATGGAGAGTTCCAAGGAGTCTCATCTCCTGTGCAGTGATTCCAACAACTTCCATTAGCAAAAGCAAGAGCCCATTCTCCACTTTGGTATTCTATTGATTCAAAGTAATTTGTATGTTCGATACTCATTAATTTCACGGAGAACACCCAAAAGAACAGTAGGATATAAACCCAATAAATCCTGTTCTGAGATACCTGCACAACTTTAGCAGGTGGAGAACAGAAGCTGCTGAGTCACGCTGCTAGGTTTGACCCCGAATGGTGTGTGTATGTGTGTGTGTGCTCCACTCCTGCCAACAAGCAACAACATAATTTATTTACTTTATCATCAACTTTTCTTGTTGAGATTCAAGGTGGATTAGAATTCTAAGGAAAACATACTAATTGTTCAGCATATCTCATACAATGTAGTAGGATTACACAATTAAAGAACAATGAAATAAAAGTAATATAATGCATGAAAAAGGAAATCTACACATAATATTCTTGGCTTCATACAACATTTGACACTGGCTTCGACCCTAGGCATCAAGACTGTGCTGCATAAAGAGCAATTTTCCAGCTGTCTGCCCAAGGCGCCCTCCCTCCACTGTGCCCCTGGGGAACATTATGCAGATTGAAATGGGAGGACGGGAGAGAAAAGCACGCATTGCCCTCTGCTGCTTGTGGAAGTGGAAGTGTGTACTGCAAGTGGAAACGGAGGTCAGATTCCAAAACCGTATTTTTAAAGAAATATTTGACAATAAAATAAGAGACTGTGAACAGACTGGCATGCCATCTTTATTATCAAAACTGTTCTGAAGAACTAATTCCTTGAAACCCTGTAGAACACACAGGAATTAGAGCCACACAGGCTGTCTAGTCACCTACCAGTATCTGTGTGCCCTCCCCAACGCAAAGTCTTGTTCGGTCAGAACAAAATTAAAAAATGGAGCTGAACTCTAAATACAAAATCTTGCTTGGCTGTAATGGAAGGGATTTTGGTCAGATGAAGAAAGGAGTGCATGTGAGATTCTTACCTCAACCGCAGTACGACAGGAGCGATCTACTCCAGTGGCAGTGGCATGCATCTGTGCCAGGTTATAGAAGGCCAGAATGTGGCCTCCCTGAGAAGCCAAGTTGAAAAACTTCAAAGCCTTTGAATAATCCTTTTTGACTCCAATGCCATCTATGAATAGAGAAGGGGCAGCAGAAGATTAGGGTTGCTTGTCATTTAGAATGATGTAATTGATGCCACTTGGTCTACCTACAGTCTCTCTACCATCTGTACATTTAAAAGTACAAAAGCTTAATTAAAACTAAGCAAGATTGCAATTATCAAATGGCAGTCAAGAGTAATGCAATTTTTCTAGAAAAAGTTTAGTTCTGAGAGTGCACAATAGTTACGAGGTGCCCTCTATCCTAAACGAGCTTCCTAAAAAGACTGGAAAACCTTATGTACATAACTACATATTGAAATCTCATTCTAGCTTTCTTCGGTCAACCTCATCTACAAGCCAATCTTAAGCGTTCATCAGAAACATTTTCTATCAAGGTCAGTGACCTACTTCCGGGTTAGTGTGCCCCTAGATTCTTTTTTAAAATAACTTTTATTGATTTTTCAAAATGTAACAATACAGTTACCATGCAAACAGACAATGTCAAATTTAGAAAAAACTAGGAGAAAGGCCCATTGTGGCAATCAATGCAATGGCACTAGAAGAGGGGCTGGGTGAGTGCGGCGTCATGGAGCAGGTGCCCCCCCCCCGCAGGTCCGGGTGAGCACGATGGCCAGACCACCGGGGGAGGCTTCATCGGCTCTTTGTGAAGGTGGGGTTAGGCATGAGGCAGGCCGCCCCCTCCCCACCTCTGGTTTGGTAGAAGAAGGGGCGCCATCGTCTTCGTCTGACAGGATGGGAAGTGGAGGGGTGTCCTCCTGGCGCCGCTGGTTCCTCCTTGGCTGCTTCCGAGTCCGCCAGCACCTGAGCATCATAGCTGGGCGCTGTGGAGTGCTTGTGGAAGCAGGCCAGGGGCCCGCAAGGCAAGTGGGAGCAAGTGGGAGGGGGAGAGTTGCTTATAGTGACCTGGCCATGTCCCGGTCCCTGCCAGGACTCGCAGAGAGTCAGCGGCAGAACAGAAGGCCACCCACATGCCCCACCATCACCAGAGGCAGCCCGTGGCCCCTGACCCACCTGGAGCCACGGAGGTGCGGGGGCCAGGCGAAGCAGCACAGAGGCTGGCAGCAGGGCAGCGCAGCAACAAAGGAGAGGGCCAACGGCAGTCGCCCCTCCTGGAGGCCTTCCTGAGGATTCAGAAGGCAGCTGGGTGGGGGAGGGAGAAAAAGAAGACAAACGGGAAGGCGCTGCTAGGCCAGCAAGGATGGTGGCTGGCATCCCTCCGCCCCCGAGCCAGGGCCTGCCAGCCCAGCGCAATCGGCTGCAGCGTCACCACGCAAGGGGCTGTGGGCCCAGCGAGGGCAGCTGCGGCCTCCCAAGGCAGGGCCAGTGAGACTGGGCGCAGGTGTCGCCCTCCCGAGCCAGGGAGCACCGGTTCTCTCTTCCCTCCGTCCTGGCAGGGGGCAGAGGAAGCCCTGGGCATGGGTAGAGATGGAGGCCGTGGCGGCGGGCTGGGCTTACCTACGCCCGGGCGAGGGGTGAGGCACCTGGGGAGGCCGCACAGGATCCCCCCAGCCACAGAAGGCTTGTGGCGCCGTCATCGCCGCCAGCAGCCGGGCTCTGCATCTTCCGAGGAACTGTGACAGGGCAGAGTAGCTGAAGGGGGAGTGGGCGGGGAAGAGGAGCAGACCCAGCACCCAGCCAATGGCATGCCAGTAGTCTTGAGTGGCAGCTGATGGGCCAATGGCTGAGGGAGCACATGGAATCTTGCCACTCCAAAGTGCTTTTATAATATAGGAGAGATAGTTCAATTGATAACTCCAATAGTGTATATGATTGTGACGTGGAATTCTTAAAATAGTGTGCAGGTGCAAAGTGAAGAAAATATATTTCTACAGATGAATCCATGGCAACAAAATGACCTATAAGAATAACAGAATCTAGTAATAGTAATTGAGATATTCAGAGTAGTACTATTTTCTGTTTTGAGGTAAAATGTCGTGCATTGTGGCGTATTCATAGAAATGGTACCATATTTCTACAAAATTAGTTGTTTTGAGAAAGATTTCTGATTGATAGAGGTTGTTCGTTATTTTGTCCATCAGAAAGTGTTCCCATACTTTTGTGAGCCAAATTGCTCTTGATGGAGACAGATGAGATTTCCATCTCAAAGCAATTGCTGTTTTGGCCACAGTTAGACTCCAGATGAGATCCTGTCTACTCGGAGGAATTGATAGGTCATGCCAGAGATTTAGAAATACTATTTCCGGTTTCAGTGGAATTACTTGACCCATAATCAAATGTATCTGTGTTGCTATATCTCTCCAGAAATCCTGTATGACAGCACAGTCCCACTAGCAATGGATGTAGGAGTGTGCCCTAGATTTAAAAGTTATCCACCCCCAAAGTCTAGGACACTAGGAGTATAAATCATCACAAAATTCATTAAATGTGGATGAGACTCTAAAGCCACAAAATGAATTTACTTTCCTTTTCAGATTTACTTTCCTTCTAGTCACTGAACATATCAGCTACACAAGTCTGTTTATCTTCACGAAGTATTTGACCAAGAATGAAGGGGGGGAGAATCCTGATGCAGTCAAGGTACTTCCCTACCACATGTACTTCAGACACAATATCTGCCTTTTAGACAAAAAAGTCCCATAAAGTATGCAGAAGTGTATTACAAACCTCCCCCCGCCATGTATCCTTCATTTAAAAAGGGAAAAAGCTCAAATGAACTGGATTTGAGTGCCACCTAATGGAAGTTAACTAGTACAGCAAACAGAGAACTGTCAATATACAGTTATTTCATTTATAGTCTGCCTTTCTCGCCAAGACTCAAAGTGTATTATACAATTGAAAAGAAATCCAATAAACAGTACAGTGCATACAAACAATACATAAAACCAGATTACAAAATTAAAGAATGTTAAAAAACCAGAACACAACAAGTTCTCAATGCTGAAGAACAACACAGTACAAACAGTGTAATACATATAAATAATGCAGTAAAGATGGTTTACAAAATTAGAAAACAATGAAGCTACTTACTGTAATACATAGAGCCCAGTTGAAGCTGTCCATCTACCCACCCTTGATCTGCTGCTTTCTGGAAATATTTCAGAGCCAGATCATAGTTCTGTAATGAGAACCAGTGGAGGAGAATGGTTAGTATTGGACTAGGATCTGAAAGACCTATGGTCAAATCTTTGCTCAAGTGAATGTACAGAGGAACATTCCTGCATCTCTGTGCTGTTCTGTATCTTCACTCAGCCATGGAGCTCACTGTGTGATCTTCAGCCAGTTACTCTTAACCTACCTCACAGGATTGCTCCAAGGATGAAAACGGGGAAGGAACAGCCCCACTGGTTTGGATCCACCTGAGAGGTTACTGCAGACACAAGGATTCTACTAGCAGGCTGTAAATTTCTTGCCTTCCCCAGGCTGTAGCCCCCAAAGTCTCCTGAAATGCTGTTCCTTGGAGATCCTTGTCCCCCAGGAGCAGCATTTTGGGCTCCAAGCGAGTAGAAAACTCTCCATCTATGGAAGTTGCTCCAGTGGACTCAACCCATTATGGTACTCAGAACTCCTTGGAGTAAGCATACTGGGCAGCCTCTTTAGTAATTGTGCATGTCTAACAGGACTATCGGCATTCCACCTCACATTAAGAGCTGACCTGCAGACAAGCCTGTGTACAGCCTTGAAGCTACTTGTGTGGTTATCATTTCCATGGGGATTCCATTAAGCAGAGGGATATTGGTATTACAAGAAAAGTGGAAATGCTGGACCAAACTTAGACCCTGTCAATGTTGGGTAAATTGAACTTCTGGAAACAAGTCTTGTTTGTTATTTTAGAAATAGGGTGATTCAATTCCCATTAACATCTCAAACCCTGCCTACTTCAGGGGAATCATTCTGCAGATAATCAGACTATCTGAATTCTGGGTGAAATCCCTGGAACAGAGAAAAGGAAGGAAGAAGGAAATATCTTCCTCCTCTTTTGCTCTCCACAGTCTGGAACTTTTTTAAAGTCAGCCTGTTCCCTAAAGGAGCATACCTCTAAGAATACCAGCTCACCTTCCTAGTCTCATAGCTCTACGCCCATGCAAAACTAGCACACTTACACTGCAGTCCTAAGAACAGTTGTACCCTTCTGAGTCCCTTCACATTAGTGGCCACAGAAGGATGTAGCTTTGCTTAGAAATGCACTGTTATTGCTCTCCCAGTGTACAGAGGTGAAACTAGGGCTTTTAGCAGTTAACAATGCCTTAGATTCTTTTTCAGGACACTGGGAGAACACTCAAGTATATTATATAATGCAAAGTTTGTTAGACTGCTCATTGGAATTCCCATTGATTGGGATCTCTTGAGTAGCAGCCAAGGGGGAAAGGGCCCAATTTGATGTGGAAATCTAACTACACTGTCTTGGGAAATCATCCCCCAAGGAAACTGAAATGGCCAGTATACCAGGCAAACTTACCACTGGAACACCTCTTCCATACAGATAAGCCATTCCTAGACCACTTTGCCCCACTGGGTTACCCTGAAAAACAAAAGAGTATAAATAATGTGCTTACACAACAATGTGATTGCACATTTGAATCTAGAACACCAATAAGTGTTGTTATTATTCACAAGTATAGTCAGAGAGCTAAGAGAAAAAACACATATTTGAGGCTAAGCGCATCACAGTTTCAGCTTTAAGCCTATACTTAGCACCACCTACATTAGGTTACAGCTCTACTTCAACTGAAATTTAGGGTAAAGGCTGCAAGTGTATGTTGTGTTCTACAGTCTAGGTGGGGTGTGGAAGATCTATGAAATGAATAAATGATAGCCAGAAAAAAGACACCTCATAACTGCAGGGCACAGCACAGGAAAGACCAACAAAAACACTACTTGCATGTGCGCCAAGCAATGCTCAGCTTCAGCTTAAGTCCCTTTGCATCTGCACAGGAATAAGCAGTAACTTCAAGCTAATACTCAGCTATATACTCTCAGTACAAGGCACACTGGATTATTGCTTAGATCAAAATATTCTCCACACTAGGGCTAACCAGAGACATACCATATCAGCAGCTTTCTTAAAGTACTGAAGTGCTGTCTCGTTGCTCTGGGGCACAACATCACTTCCTTCTGAATACATCTGGAAATAAAACACAGAAATCAAATTGTGATTTTAAATTTTGGTTTTTATGTATTTTATCTATGTTGTAACCCACCTTGAATGCCAAAAGGAAGGCAGATAGCTAAATATTTTAAATAAATACATGTTCAGGAAAAAATACAGACTGTGCAATGCTAGTAAGCAAATATGACTTTGGGGAACTCAGCATATATAATTCACCCCTTTACACCAGGCCAAGTAATGGACAAGTTTCTCTCCCCCATTTCTCCTCCTTCTCAACCAAATTTAATTGGGAATAAAACCCTGGCCTAGCCAATGCCTGGTGAACTGATATTGGGTACTAATATAAACTAATATTGGGAATATTGGGTACTAATATATACTATGCCATCGATTTTTAGACAGTTACATGTCAAAGGCAATTTGGAAAAAGAGCTTCCCACTGTAAACTCAGCATACAGAACAGAGAGCAACAATGGCACAGACTGTTGGAAAATGCTACTATTAATAAGTGAGATCATACTTGTATCTTATCAACATTTCTCTTCAAAATTTCTCTTCAAAAAGATGAATCAAAGCTACAAATAAATGCCTTGAAGCATGTTTTTAGTGCTATGAGCCACTCTCAGACTTCTTGTTGTGCTTGTTGACCTAATAAGGCTACTTTATGTATTTGACAATGGAAACAGGTTGTTTATTTAAGAGGTTCCTGGTTCAATCCCTGGTGCCTCCAGTTAGAAGACCTGAGATAGCAGATACTGGAAAAAACATCTGCCTGAAGCTCCGGAGATCCACTGCCAGATAGATCAGCACCTCAATTTCACATGTCATAAAGGCAGCATTGAGTTTCACAGCGCTTGATAATTCAGTAGGCAGGGAGGGGTGAATATCAATTCCTATTTTACTGAATCAAAGTCAACTTGTAATAGCAATAAGGCTCAGGATATTCCACAACTGTAGCACATTTATCATCCAACAGATGAAAAGTACTCAGGTATCAAGATCACTGCACACAGAGAGCACTCTTTGAAAAGGGGGTCCTTAACACATAAGGAACTGCCTTATACTAAGACAGATCACTGGTCTTATCAAGGTTACTATTGTCTAGTCTGACTGTTAGTGGCTCTCCAGAGTCTCTGAGCTCTTTCACATCATCTACTACAAGATCCTTTCTACTAGAAATGTTAGGTATTGAATCTAGGACCTTCTGCAGGTACAGCAAAGGCTCCCCAAAACCAAGCAAAACAAAAAAATTGACTTATATTTCAGAGTACTGCAGAGATGGGGGAGGATGTGCCATTAACTCAAAAACTAAGATGTGCACGAAGTGAAGGATTCTCACTCCTCTACACCCCACAGCAGGAAAAGGGGTCTAAGTTCATGTCCAGCTAAATCTGTTATCTACAGCTGTTGAACAACTGGTTACAACAGTAATCAGAGATCACTCCCTGAACACACTCAACACAGAAGCCTTACCTTCCCCAAAAATGCCATGGCATGTGAGTTACCAGCATTAGCTGCTTGATTGAAGTATTCAAAAGCTCTCTGATTTGAGAAGACAAGTAAACAAGGAAGAGACATAAGTCACAAACATAATTTTCAGTCTAACAGAATATTTGCACATCACTACACTGCTCACTTTTGTAACTCAACAATGGAAAGTAGACACTGCTTCAAAGGCTACAGTAGCAATCCTAACTAATATGGACACTAATTCATTCAACATGATCACACAAGTGAAGCTGAATTCAAAAAGGCTGAAATTCAGGGTTGAATGAATGGATAACAGCAGAAAGCAATATCAGTTCTTGGTTCTTTTTACTATAAAAAAAACCATGTCGTTGGATTACAGCTTGCCAAGACCTACACCTTTCTGCAAGGGTGGCATACATCGGTTTGCCCCCTCTCATAAAACCCCTGTGATATCACTTGGGCTGCGAGAGAGACAAGCTGCCCCAAGGCCACCCAGAAAGCTTCCCATCTGAGTGGGCATTTCAACTTGGGGTCTCCCAGATCCTAGCCTAGCACTATCCACTATACAATGTCGGTTGATTCGTTATTACCTTCTCCCCACTTGGTTTTCTTATACCTAGGAACATGTACCATCTAAAGTAGTATGAGATTTTTCATATCCAATCTAGACCAAATCCATATATTGTCTTCCTGCCTGAGAATTATTCCCCTCTTACTTTACTGGAGTTGTCTAAAAATTTGTTGTTATCAGGTCTCTCCTGTTGTAATGGTGACTACTTATGCCACACAGTTGGACATCTTGTTCATTCTGTCTGCTAACTTCTTTTAGCAGAAGCAAGATCTGGCTACTTCAGAATGCCAGATCCCTCTTACTTTGCATTTTAAGTCTCTACTGGCCTTATATAAAACTGGGAATCTTGAATAAACTAGAAATCTTGAACAGTTAACAGCTGTCAGCTTCACTGCTTATTCAGCCCAGTAAGGAAAGCCCATTTGGAATAGAAAGTTCTAAACTCTCTTATGTTAGGAATACAAGGACAGTCATTTGTTGTTCATTATACCGAATCTGGCTCCATGCCTTTTATCTTTCCCAGTTTACTACTTTATACATGTTCCCCAAAGAAATCTAGTACATAACTGTCACAACACCTGTATCTAGCTAAGAGAGACAGCTGTTATGCCCACAATATTTCAGTCTACTTGCTTTTTATAAGCACTGACATTTTCCTCCACCTAAAACAGTTAAATGGCACCCTGATACCTGATGATTTTGTTCTACTCCTCTTCCTCCATGGAGATGCAACTGCCCAAGCCCAACCTGCAACATTAAGGTAGTGTCATATATTTTCCTGTCAAACAAGTTGACTCAAAAGATACACAAGTGTAAATTGAATGAAGTGCATATGCAACATGAATACTAGACATCAAGAGGTTGAAGAAATAGCTGGGGGGGAAACCCATATTGTTTTGCTTCAACAGGTAAAACAAAATGAAGCCAGCAACCAGCAAAACCCTTTGTCCAGGCATGAAGTCCTTGTTCTGGCACAATTAAGCCAACTGTCTAGTTTTCAGGAGAAGTATACTGTGCTTCCTGCTTCCTTCTGCAGAACCAGCAAGGGGAGCAGAAAGATGGCAGGGCAAAGTCAGTTCATGATGGAGCGGGATTCTGCTTAGCACAAGCAGGTTCCAAATACACACACGCTCAGCCACCCTCTTACCTTCTCCAGGCACTGCCCAGCCACCTTCACCAGTTGGTCTTTCAATGCTTTACATGTGCTTATGGCATAGAGACCATTTCCCTATTGCCAAGGTCATAACTCTGGCTTCTCTTTTGTTATATGTGTGTGGGGTAGGGTGTTGATTCTGAACCTGCCTGTGCTAAAAAATTATCCACAGGCTTGCAAAGCTATTTTACTTTTTGCAGTAAAAAGAATTTAAAATGCCAGCTGCCATTTGGTAAGACTGCAGAATATGCAGATAATAGTATCAGTTTAGGTTGCTAAATGTTATTTTATTCTGTTTTTATACCCCTGGCCTGTTCAGTTCCTGATAATTCTTATGTGATTTACTTTGTGAACCACTTCAAGCAGGCCTCTGGAGATGCGGCACATAATTTTTCTAAATTAATTTTAAAAATACAGCCAGAGAGTACTGAGGCACTTGGAGATAATACTTTTCAGTTAATGCTGTGCCATGTAAGTATGTAATATGACACTCTTAAGTGCACTGCTCCATGTAATGGACACTATTCTCCAGGGCAGGAGCATCATTCATTTTTGCTGAAGAGAGAAAGCACATGAGGTTATAATTTTGATAAGTCAAATTTATAAGTGATTAAATTAGACTTTAGCATTTTCCCTTCTTTGTAAGAATGCTGCATCAACCAACTTCTTATGCAAATAAACTCCATCTGTTTCTCTTTATGTCTGTTACCATGCAGCTTGAACTCTTAAAGAGGACTGGAAGGGAGCTTCTAACTCAAAATCAATGACTGCCAGCTAACACCTAGGGATGCTTGCAAAGTCTTCCACATCACATTTCTCCCTGGGACTCAGAATTACAAAAATATTCACTGGAGCAGAAATCATTAGGTTTGAATCAAGTGATCTTTCCAGAGCTATGTTCCTTTATAAACTAGTAAAAATACTTTCTAAAAAACCCTACCAAAACATGAAGTCATTTGAAGGGATTTTCTTTGTTGCACAGAATACTGTGAGCACACAAGGGGATTGGTTTTGAGTGGGGCTTTGCTTCATGTCCCCCAGCAGGGTTAAGTGCATTGGTGGGTGGGTATGGTGAGGGTAGTCATTTCCTGTAGGGAAAATGGCACAAGGGGAGAGGACTAAGAAACCCTTTGTTCCCTACAAATCAAAGTTCAGTGTTTGCATCTTGATAAACACTGGAAAAAAGTTACATACGAACATACATAAGGGAAGCCAATGTTGAATCAGGCCAATGACCCATCTAGTCCAACACTCTTGTCACACAGTGGTCAAAAATACCAGCTGACATCAGGAGGTCCAGCAGTGGGACCAGGACACTAGAAGCCCTCCCACTGCTGCCCCCCCAGCACCAAGAATAGAGTGCATCACCTGCCCAAGACTGAGAGTTCCTATCTATACCTTGTGGCTAATAGCCACTGATGGACTTCTGCTCCCTATGTTTATCTAATTCCCTCTTGAAACTGTCCATGCTTGTAGCTGCCGCCACCTCCTGTGGCAGTGAATTCCATGTGTTAATCACTCTTTGGGTGAAGAAGTACTTCCTTTTATCTGTTCTAAGCCGACTACTCAGCAATTTCATTGAGTGTTCACGAGTTCTTGTATTGTGAGAAAGGGAGAAAAGTACTTCTTTCTCAACCTGCTCTATCCCATGCACAATTTTATAAACCTCGATCATGTCATCCCTCAGCTGTCGTTTCTCCAAGCTAAAGAGTCCCAAGCGTTTTAACCTTTCTTCTTAGGGAAAGTGTTCCAATCCTTTTATCATTCTAGTTGCCCTTCTCTGCACTTTTTCCAATGCTATAATATCCTTTTTGAGGTGTGGCGACCAGAACTGTACACAGTTATTCCAAATGAGGTTGCACCAATGATTTATACAGGGGCATTATGACACTGGCTGATTTGTTTTCAATTCCCTTCCTAATAATCCCCAGTATAGCGTTGGCCTTCTTTATTGCAGCTATACACTGTCTAGACATTTTCATTGAGTTATCTACTACCACTCCAAGATCTCTCTCTTGGTCAGTATCTGCCAGTTCAGACCCCATCAATGTGTATTTATATTTAGGATTTTTGACTCCAATGTGCATCACTTTGCACTTGGCCACATTGAACCCCATTTGCCACATTGACGCCCACTCACCCATCCTCGACAGATCCCTTTGGAGTGCCTCACAATCCTCCCTGGTTTTCACCACCCTGAACAACTTCGTGAAATTTAGCCATTTCAGTGCTTACTCCCAACTCCAAATTGTTAATAAACAAGTTAAGAAGCATCGGACTGAGCACTGATCCCTGTGGTATTCCACTGTTTACCATCCTCCACTGAGAATGTTTCCCATTTATACTCACTCTGTTTTCTATTTATAAGCCAGTTTTTGATCCACAAGAGGACTTGTCCTTTTATCCCATGACTATTGAGCTTACTTAGGAGCCTTTGATGAGGAACTTTATCAAAAGCTTTCTGGAAGTCAAGGTAAACAACATCTATTGGGTCCCCCTTGTTCACATGTTTGTTCACTCCCTCAAAAAACACTAACAGGTTAGTGAGACAAGATCTTCCCTTACAGAACCCATGCTGAGTTTGCCTCAATAGTTTTTGTTCATCAATGTACAAGAGAAGAATCACAAAGCTACATGAAGATGGAATTCTGTCCTCCTCACTCCTGACTGCAGGCTAGAGCTCACAGGACAATGCTTCTCCATACAAATGTTCCACTTGCATAGGCAATTGAGTACTAGGGAGGAGAGCTGTAACTAGGGACGGGCATGAACCAGCAGACACACTGAAGTTCGTCATGAATTTTGGCTGGTTTGTGAAGCAGTGTTCATGAACTGAAGAACCTTTGTGGTGGTTCGTGAAGAGCAGAAAGCAGAGGTTTAAAGCTGCTTTCTGCTCTTCATGAAAAACAGCTGAACAGCGGGGAGCTCCCTGCTGCTCAACTGTTTGGTTTAAATGGGAGCCATTTAAACCTCTGCTTTTTGCTTCTTGCAGCTTTTTGCAGGGAGCAGAAAGCAGGGGTTTAAACTTTAAATGGCTCATGAACGGATACAAACCAGGTTAGTTCTCAAACCAACCTACCAGTTCGTATTGGTTCATAGTTCAGCCACAAACTGAATTGCAAAAATGCTGTTCGTGCCCATCTCTAGCTGTAACCTAGCTTTCGCCCCAAAATTCAGTTTTCTGTGAAGGAAAGGGTAATACTCAAATGTGTCCTAGAGCTTTTAATTTAGGCATGTAACTCCAGGAACAATAAATTCCCATCTTAGGCAGAAAACGAATCTTACTTGTGCCTGGACATCTCCTTTTTCAGCTAAAAACTGGTAATACTGTATCAAATCTTCTTCCAGCATCCCACTTGCCATTCCTGGATTTTCTATTTCATCTGGCAGACGAATTCTCTGTACCACTGTACCTCCTGTCAGGGAGATGTCACTTGCCACTAGAATGGATGAAAAATGTAAGAACATTTAATTCTTAGTCAAATATAAACCCTGAAACAAAAAAATGCTCATGTGCAATGTTTTTAGCATTCTGCAACAGCAAGGTCACACTTGCCACCAAATGCACTCAGCAAGTCGTTACGGTCATCCAAGTTCCCTGACTTGCATACCTGATGATACATATTCACTCTTTGGGTGCACATGCAAGCCAGTTTATGTGTGTAACTAACAGTCAACATGCAGTGGCCCTCAAAGCATAGCTGAACATTCCAGAAAGAGAGCACCTTGTGAAGTCAAACTAGGCAGTATATGATATTTACACTTCAAAATACATTGGGTTGACTCCTAAGATCCATGGAATCTGTTCCTTGTGAAATAGGTATTTCCCACTTTCCCCACATCTACTGAAGCTCCCTGGGCCAATGAAAAGCTGCTGTGGATGGAACCTCTATGTAGGATGCAGACACAAACACTGCAATACTCCCTTATGCAAAAAGAATGCCTTCTGCTTGTAAGGGCACCAAGGAATCTAACCAAACATAGTATGATTACAACTATTTGTACATAGAAAAGACAACTGTGTTTGAACTACAGGGAACAGCCTTTAATAACTGCTGTACAAGGAGATGTGTTGCAGATCAAATCTGATGCCATGCCTGTTGAGACCGTTTCCCATCCCACAACTTCCTAAAGCATACTGGAGATCAAGAAGGGGCAATCCTATATCCAGGGAAGGCTATAAAGGATTCACCTGATTTCTGTACAGGCCACACTAAGAAAACAGGCATTAGTGGTCACACTGCTTTACTAAACACTGGGATCTTAGGTTCAAGACCCCACTCAGCCATGGGTACTCCCCGGGTGACCTTGGTCAAGGCATATTCTCTCAGCTTCAACTGCTTCACAGATTTGATATGAGGACAAAATCGGGTGGGGGGGGCATTTGCTGCCTTGATCTCCCTTGGAGGAAAAGTAGAATTTAAAAATGTACCTCATCAAGTATTTGTACTTCCTTATGTCTTGACATCTGTCTTGACAAGCACATAATTTGGAATGTGCTTGTTAACTAACAGGGGAAAACCTAAACATACATACCATGGTTGGCTACTAGACGATAATGTGTGAGAGCAGATTCACAGCTCTGAAGGACTCCTATACCAGCCCAATAGCGGTAGCCCTGGAAACAAAGAATGTGTTATGTCGACTCCTCTGCATTCCTAGAATATTAAGCACACACATCCATGAACAAATACAATTTAGGGGAAAAAAAACACTTACTAAGATCATATGAGCTATCAAATTTCCTCCAAGAGCTCCAAAAGTGTAATAAACTAGTGCCTGTAGGGAAAAATGCATATGTGAATCACAGTTAATTTGCCAGTGACAATAACTAAAAGCCTGAGCAAGAAAAAAGTCAACTGAGTTGCCATACCTTTGCTTGGTTGGAATCAACACCAAGACCAGAGGCATACAGGAAACCAAGGGCCTGAAACAGTAAATTCAAGATCTGTTAAACTGAATCCACCACCCACTATACAATGCACAGTTCTACATTTATGTCTAATTTGCATAGCTGGCATATCAGGATGATCAAAACACTTTACTACAGTGAAGTGATATGGCCTATTATTGCACAGCAAGAAATCTAGATCACTACATTCTAAATTTGACAGTAGCGTGTTATGAAACATGAGGTTAAGGCTGGTAAAGTTCCATAGTAATGACGAATATGAGCTAATTAGGAACCAATCTAAAAATAGGCTGTGAGGTAGCAGGAAGAAGCCCCCAGAAATACATTCCTTGCTGTGCTTAAAGATTTACATAGCAGATTTTATTATTACACTTAATTGTGAAGACTCATGCTTCTGCTACCATTTTGACAGATTCAATGGGAAGATCTGATTTTAATAAGAAGTTTAAGAAGTTTATGTACGTAATTTAGTCAAGTATTTCCACATCACGTCAACTACACCCACTTTTCCTTTTGGCAGAAATAAAGCTGGGTGAAGGAGTTCGTTGTATGGGGCTTAAGTAACAAGATATGGTGCCACCAGAAGCCCCCTTGGCCTGATAACGTGTCCCTAACAACTGACCATAAATGGAGGCTGACAGCCCCAATCTATTATTTATGTTCAGGGCCAATTATTTCAGATAATTAGAATCACAGAATCATAGCTTGAGTTCAGACTGGCAGTTTGAAGCGCAAGGGAGTCGTGCGATGTGGGTGTGAAGAAAGCTAATGCAAACTTAGAATGCATTAACAGAAGCATTGTGTCCAGATCACGGGAGGTGGTAGTTCCACTCTATTCTGCTATGGTCAGGCCTCACCTGGAGTAATGTGTCCAGTTTTAGGCACCACATTATAGGAAGGATGTTGACAAGCTCGAGCATGTCCAGAAGAGGGCAACCAGGATGATGAGAGGGTTGGAATCCAAGTCTTACGAGGAAAGGCTGAAAGAGTTGGGTATGTTTAGCCTGGGAAAGAGAAGGCTTAGAGGGGACATGATTGCAGTCTTCAAATATCTGAAGGGCTATCACGTAGAAGATGGAGCAGATCTATTCTCTCTTGCTCCCGATTGCAAGACTAGATCTAATGGGTGGAAATTACAAGGGAGTTGTTACCGGCTAAATATCAGGAGAAATTTCCTAACTGTAAGAGTATTTGAGCAGTGGAATAGACTGCCTTGGGAGGTGGTGGATGCTCCTTCACTGGACATTTTTAAGCAGAGGCTGGATGACCATCTTTCGGGTATGTTGTAGGGCTATCTTTAGGCTACGCTCTTGCAGAGTGCAGGGGTTGGACTAGATGACCTGCAAGGTTCATTCCAACTCTAACATTCTATGATTCTAAGATGACAAAAAACCCTCCAGGATCTCCAGCCAAATTGGCCTGGAGAAAAATTGCTTCCTGACCCCAAAGTGGCAATCTGCATTTCTCTGGGTGTGTAAGAAAGGCCATAAGAACTAAGCACTGATGCAATCCTTCCTACCCTCTTTCTCATGATCTGCCTAAGTTCACAGAATCAGCATTACTGACAGATGGCCATCTAGGCTCTGTTTGAAAACCTCCAAAGAAGAAGAGCCCACCACCTCCTGAGGAAGCCTGCTCCACTGAGGAATTGCTTTGTTAGGAAGTTCTTCCTAATGTTTAGCCAAAGACTCCTCTGATTTAATTTCAACCCATTGGTTCTGGTCCGACATTCTGGGGCAACAGAAAACAACTCAGCACCATCATCTATGTAACAGCCCTCCAAGTACTTGAAGATGTTTATCATAACACCTTTCAGTCATCTCCTCTCCAGGCTAAACATACCCAGCTCCTCCAACTTTTCTTCAAAGGACTTGGTCTCCAGACTCCTCACCATCTTTGTTGCCCTCCTCTGGACATGTTCCAGCTCATCTATATCTTTCTTAAATTGTGGTGCCCAAAACTGAACACAGTACTCTGAATAGCAAATAAGTCATGACTGGAAATGCCCTAGAAAACCAACCATGATGTACACCTAACCCAGATATAGGAACCAGAAAAGCAGTGTGGTCATTCTTTTCAGCAGTTCCATTGAAGAATAGTTGCCACTGAACAGATAGCATTCTTCAATCAAATAACACAGTGCAAGTTAGAGGAAATAAAATTCAGTTCAACAAAGCTTCATGTATTTTTCACCAATCAGAGCTCTTTAAGAAGTCTGTACCGTTTGTCCTTTAGGAGACCCTTCTTCAGTCAGCTTCTCAAACAACTCTTTAGCCGCCTGGATATTTTGCTTCAGGTAGTCCCCGAACAACAAGGCGTAAGACACTTTTTCCATTGCCTTGGTATGGTTCATGTCAGCTGCTCTCAGAAGATACTGATAAGCTCTTAAAAAGAACACACACACACATGCTCAGTTACTTTTTTGAGGAAATAAAAATTGCTCTCTGGAATAAGGAAATAAGTTTCTCTGCTGTTACCCGAAGGTTTCATTGTATGCATTAGCACAATGAAAAAAATAAGGCCTCATATATAATTGGAAAGGATGGTATAATCCCTGGTGGCAGTGAAAGATTTCACATGCTTACATTGTTTACCAGAAAAGTGGTAACTATTAGCTTTGAGATTTCATTAAGCAGTGCCTAGACACATTAAAGGCCTTTAAAGGGCAGGCCTCTGGCTTCTCCCCTTTGAACAGAAGAGATTTTCCGGATTCTGCATCCAGTGCCAATTTCTACAGGAGTAGCGGAATAGCAAAAGTCAGGGAAGTTTGAGCTTTTCAACATGAAGCAAGATGAAGGGGAAAATTTCTTATCTGTATGCCACTCTGAGTACTGATTGAACAGTTTAATTATGGAAGTTAATACAAAGATCAGACTAGCAGCACAAAAGCGTGCCACGCATTACTAACATAAGTCAAGTAATATAACGACCATTGGTTACTCACCGTGAAGGGTCCTTCTCCTCTGAGGCTTGGAGGACATCTTGTGGGTGATTCCCGTCCATCACTCAGGGAGGCAGGATCAAATCTAAGTGTTTCCTGTTTCCTGTGGTGGGAGTCACCCTCAACTCAGTTTTGGGACTCCGAAAGCAATAAAAACCTCTCTAAAAGGTAGAAAGAGAACTGGAAAACTCTGTAAGTCAACAGTAAGTGACATTATGAAAAGGAAAACTGTACTCGTAGACACAGCAGAAAGAACAACTATATACATATCATCAGGAAGGACTGATGACCCGGGAGGGCCAAGATGTCCTCCAAGCCTCAGAGGAGAAGGACCCTTCACGGTGAGTAACCAATGGTCGTTCTCCCTCTGAGGTGGAGGCCATCTTGTGGGACCTCCCAGAGCAGTGTCCCTAATTTTGGGAGGGAAGGTCGTCATCTAGAGAAAGGACAGATTGAAGAACCCGTCTCCCAAAGGCTGCATCAGCAGAATCAAACACGTTTATCTTATAGTGTCTGATAAATGTCGATAATGAAGACCATGTAGCCGCCTTGCATACTTCCTCTACTGAAGCCCTATTGGCAAAGGCCGCATTAGTGGCCGCACTGCGTAGGGAATGGGCGGTGATGCCATCCGGAACTCTTTGGTTTAAGCTTTTATAGGCTTCAGCAATGCATAACTGAATGGTAGAACTTATGGCCGAGTTTGACATCTTCCTCCCTGTGTGTGGAGGTGAGATGTTGATGAACAGAGATTCTGTTTTTCTAAATGGTGCTGTTCTGAGTATATAGCATTTGAGGGCCCGTCTTACATCCAGAGTATGCCACATCTTCTCCTTTGGGTGAGTAGGACGTGGCACGAACGATGGCAGGCATATTTCCTGCATCCTGTGAAACTTGGAACCCATCTTTGGGCAAAAGGTAGGATCTGTTCTTAGTACCACTTTTTCCTTGTGAAAAATGCACAGCTCTTTCTGCACGGATAGAGCTCCCAGCTCGGAGACTCTTCTTGCTGATGTGATGGCTACTAAGAATAGAGTTTTCATCCTCAAAAATTTGAGTGTGATTTCCCTCAATGGCTCAAAAGGAGGCTTGGTAAGTGCAGTAAGGACTGTGTTAAGTCTCCATGTCGGAAACCTATGAGCCTGAGGAGGGTCAGATAGAGAAGCTCCTCTCAGGAAACGGACAATGTGAGGGTGCTGTGAAATTGAGACAGCTTGAAAACGTGGCAAGACCGAAGCTAGTGCCGCCACCTGTCTTCTAAGTGTAGTTGCTTTGAGACCACTAGCCTTGCCGTCCTGTAGAAATTCTAGCAACGAGCCAATCCTCGGGTGTAGTGGATCAATCTTCTTCCGACGGCCCCAACGAACGAATGCTTTCCATGTAGTGTTGTAGATTTTTGTAGTAGATGACTTCCTTGATGCCATCATAGTATCAATAACAGAACTTGTGTAGCCTAGCTTGGTAAGCCTGTTCCTCTCAATTTCCACGTGGTCAAACAGAACCAACCTGGATTGGGATGCCAGATTGGTCCCTGAGTTAGCATATCTTCTGAGACCGGTAGTTTGAGAGGAGGAGCCACTGCCATCTCCCGAAGTGAGGAGAACCACGGACGACGTGGCCAGTATGGTGCCACTACAATGACTTCCGCCTTCAGCAGTCTTATTTTCCGAAGTAGTTTTGGTAAGACTGGAATTGGAGGAAACGCGTAAAGAAGACCGGCTGGCCAACTGGAAAGAAGGGCATCCGTGCCTTCCGCCTTGGGGTGAAAGTATCTGGTGAAGAATCGTGTCAGTTGACTGTTGTCTTGATTGGCAAACAGGTCCACCTGTGGAAGTCCCATCCTGGAGATTATCACCTGAAAGATCTTCCTGTGTAAGGACCATTCGCCCTCCTTGATCGTTCGTCGGCTCAGCCAGTCTGCTTGAAGATTGACTATGCCCTGTACGTGTTCCACCTTGATTGAGGCCAGATTGTTCTCTGCCCATGTGAGGAGTTGGGTTGCCTCCTTGTGTAGGGCCAGGGATCGTGATCCCCCGTTTGTTTAAGTATGCCTTTGCAGATATATTGTCCGTCCTGATCAGAACATGGCGTCCCTTGATCTGAGGGGAAAAACACAGAAGAGCCAATCGGATTGCTCGCAGCTCCAGAAGGTTGATGGGTAGCTTGGACTCCGTTCTGGACCACGTTCCCTGAACTGGGTTGTGAGCTAATGTTGCGCCCCACCCTGATAAGCTGGCATCCGTGAAAATCTGTATCCAGTCTTGGATCCAGAATGTCTTGCCCTGTGTCAAGTTGTGGAGAACTGTCCACCATCTGAGGCTCACCTTTACTTGTAGTGGTACCTTCAGCGAGAAGTCCATCTTGAGGGCAATAGAATTCTGGAATGAACGCATGAACATCTGCAATGGTCTTGAGTGGAACCGTCCCCATTGGAGTGAGTCGAATGTCGATACCATCAATCCCATCATCTTGGTTAGGGCAGATAGGGATGAAGTTCTTGCCTTTATAATTTGTCTGGCCATGTCCTGTATCTTCTTTGCCTTGTTGTGCGGTAGGAACAGTTTTGTAGCTCGAGTGTCCAGGACTACACCTAGATGTTCCAATCTTTGAGTGGGAAGTAGTGAACTCTTCTGTAGATTTACTATGAATCCGAAGTCCTGTAGACATTGGATCGTCATGTCCGTGTCCCTCTTGGATCGCTGTCTGGAAGGGGACCGGACCAGAATGTCGTCGAGATACGGATGAATATGAATTCCTTTCTCCCTGAGGCAGACGATCACGTGAATGAGTACTTTGGTAAATACTCTTGGAGCCGAGGCGAGGCCAAAGGGGAGCGCCCTGAACTGTAGGTGATCCCCGTTCACACAAAAACGTAGAAACCTGCGATGAGGAGGGAAGATCGGGATGTGTAGATATGCTTCCGTTAGATCTATAGAAGAGAGAAATTCCTGAGGTTGTAGTGCTTCTGCTATGGACCTCAGTGTCTCCATTCGGAAGTGTTTTGGCTCTACATATCTGTTCAAGAATTTTAAATCTAGAATGGCCCTCCAGTCTCCGTTCTTTTTGGGTACAGTGAAAAAGATGGAGTACACACCGGTCATCCTTTCGCTTGTGGGTACATGTTCTATGGCTTGTATGTCGAGGAGGTGTTGTATTGCATCTCTGGTTCTGTCCCTCTTGATGGGGTTTTGGTGTGTAGGAGACATGATGAAGCGTAGAGGAGGCATGGAGTGGAATTCTATTTTGTAGCCTTCCTGGATTAAGTCTCTTGTCCAGGCATCTGGATGTGAATTGACCCATGCTTGACTGAAGAGAAGCAGGCGTCCCCCCACTGGAGGGGTTAGATAGTCATGCTTTTTGGTTCTTGGGTTCCCTTTCGGCTCTATCTGGTCTGTTGCCATATGATCTTGGGAACCTATTGTTAAATCCTCCCCTACGAAAGGACTGCTTGCTAGTGTTGCTGTTGCTCCAAGCTTGTCTCCTGTAGTCCTGTCGTGGTCTGGGCGTGGACTGGTATGGTCTAGAAGAAGAAACAGAAGTGGTAGGGAAGTTCGTTGATCTCTTTTCTCCTGAGCGCACGTATTTTGGAAGTGCCTTCTTTTTATCACGAGTTTCAACTAAGATCTTCTCTAATGGATCTCCAAATAATTTGTTCCCTTGGAATGGGTACGCTGAAACTATTTCTTTGGATTGGTAATCAGCTGGCCAAGAGCGTAGCCATATTAAACGTCTGGCTGCTGCAGATGATGCCATAGCTCTAGAAGATAACACCATAGTGTCTAGGGTGGCATCAGCCGTAAATGAGATGGCTTTAAGGACTCTGTTAGCTCCCTCAAGTAGTCTGGAATTATTTTCAGGCAGCATCTGAATTAATTTCCGCATCCATACTATGGAAGCCCTTGAGACTGTGGATGCAGCTGAAGACGCCTTGACGGCTAAAGAAGAGGCTTCATGTGATTTTTTGAGAGCAAACTCACATCTCTTATCCAGACTATTTCTCAAGTTGCCATGACCATCCTCTTGTAGAAGACCAGATGATTGCAAAGCCGCTACAGGGGCGTCTACGGCTGGAATCTGTAAAAGATCTGAAGTGGCAGAGGTTATGGGATACAATCTCTTAATAATGCCTGGAATGGGTTTACTAGACAGTGGTTTATCCCACTCTGCCTTAACCTTGCGCATATAAAAGTTAGGGAATGGAAAAGCTCTTTCAGACAACTCGTCTGGAGGGAAGAATTCATCAGTGATCTCTGATCCCTCTTGTTGCTCTTGTTCATCAGAGCTCTTATTTCTTGACTTTAGTAAATTTTGTATCTTAAGAGCAGAAACTGTCTTGGATAGAAGGTAATGTAGGTCCTCAGTTTTAAAAAACCTACAGGATTGTTCAGAGGTTATAGGAATCTTTTCCTCTTCCTCATCATGTGAGGAAAATTCCCCCTCCTCTTTTTCAGCTATGGGTATTAGAAGCGTCTCCCCCTGTTCCTCCTGGTAATCACCAGGAAAGCTTTTCTGGGAAGCCTTAGTGGGCCAGGCTTTCTGTTTCTTATGCCTTGGAGGAGGGGGGGAGGGGGAGGAGGAGGAGGAACGTGAGCGGGTATAGCAACCTCCCGCTTTGCAATAACGGGCTATTTCCTGTCTCATGGCCCTTCTAAAGAAAGACATTGCTCTGGGGGAAAGGGGGGTGGACCTGGAGTCGTCAAGGTTACCGGTCTCTGAGTCATCGTCCCCTTCGGCAGCCTCCGCTGAAGCGATCGCTGCAATGTCGGACCCACTACGACATACAGTCTCGGGTCGCTCCCTGGCTGAGCTAGGGCTCTGCCATCCAATTCCCTCATTTAAAATGGCCGCTGTCTGCGTGGGCTCCGGCTGAGCGCGGGAAAGGGAGCTTTTGGCGCGCTTCGCACCCTCGTTGAACTCAGATGGTTTGGAGCCTTGCACTTCCACGGCCCTCTTCCAAGCCGCTCTCTCTCTCCTCCGTTCTTGTTTTTCTAACTCTCCAGAAGAGAGAAAACCGTCACTCTCTCCCCGGAGCGCCATTGCCTAACACAGAGAGTGAAGTGAAAGAAGGACTCTCTCAAGTTGGAGAAAAAGGAGGAGAGGTAGGGAGGGTGTTTTTTTTTTTTTTGATTAGAAGGAATAAATATAAGGAATAAAAGGTATAGTAACAGGAACAGTGAAACCAAGAAGTTGAGCAAAATAGAGAAAAAAGGTTTAGGCAAAGCCTACTCCTAGCTGCTCTCCCTACTGAGGCAGGAAAGAAACTGAGTTGAGGGTGACTCCCACCACAGGAAACAGGAAACACTTAGATTTGATCCTGCCTCCCTGAGTGATGGACGGGAATCACCCACAAGATGGCCTCCACCTCAGAGGGAGAACAATAAGTTCTTTACAAGTCCTAGTTACCACTGTAGCCTCTTTACCTTTTACTTATAACAATAAGCTGATAATTGGAGTATGAATGTTACATAGTAATACTGGATGAAAAATAGTCAACTTACTCTTTCTTCTGGGCCTTTTTACTGCTTGCATTAAGGATTTTCATCCCAGTTTGGTAAACATCCTCTGCCTCTTGCATTTGTCTTCTCTTATTTGACTGTTCTTCAGCTTGCAGGGGAGGGGAGACACAACAGAAATTAATATTTTAGGCATTAAAACACTGCTCAAGCACAGTCTCTATGGCTATTTTGGTCATTACAGACCACCACAAAATTATGTTCACACTGAGTTCCTGGGCTTTCAGTAACCCACAGCCTTCTGTAGGCCTTGCTTTATAAGAATTCAAGGAGGAAAGACTCCAAGATAAACTCTGTCACAAACTGGAAACAGACAAAAGTACACATAGCTTGAAGTTTGATGGCGGTGGCAGCATTAAAAAGGGGACACACCTGCCCGTACTTTGCCAAATCAAATTCCCTCTCCTGCTGAAATAAATGACATGGAGTGCCAGACACAGTAAAGACCTAAGTGCTGAAAAGCAGAAGTACCAGTTTACTTTTGCTTAGTGCAATAAAACTTTATATTTGCTTTTGCACATGACTGCGTGAGCTTCTGAAGTCAAATTACATTAGGATGGCTTGCTCAAGCAATCACAAGAATTTAAAGCAACTCTGAGCTTTAAATTTCAAAAACACAATAAGTAATCCACTTTTTTTTTTTTTTTTGCAGCTGGGAGCCTGCGATTGGGGCACAACCAGTGGCAAATGAGAGGACGCTAAACCTTTTCCCTGTGAGGGATCTGTCTGGCTACTTTCCCTGCTCCTGCTGGTAGGGAAGTAGTTGAGGAGCGTATCTGGATCAAAAACGTCCTATACTTGTACTAAAGTTTTCCTTGCATGGTTCACCAGCTTGTTAAAAGAAAGCATCAGTGAGGCCGCTTACTTTCACAGAAGCCCCATTTCTGGTCGCTCTTGTAGTCATAGGTTGTGGCACACCAGAGTCTGCCATCTTCCCTCCCATCGGCAGTACATTCCACATATTCTTTCTCCAGAAAAAGAAAGGGGAAGTGGCACAGCTCACCATCTGCAGTTCCTCCTAGGGCTCTTAAAACTAAAAACCCAAACAGACAAACCCCCAAGAATTAGCACTGGGCAGGATCTTAGCTGTTGCTATTTTTTGTCATTTTGTCTGCGGAACCTTTAAGCCTGTAGAACCTTCCAATACAAACATTTCAACTGAGCAGAAAAACAGTAAGACAATCACAGTAACTCACCTAGGACAGAGTAAGTATTGAAAGCTAGTGTTCTTAGGTAGCAATTGTTGGAATCTAGGATCAGATGTGATTTCAGGGAAGAGTACTCATACAGCACCCTGCCCCCCCCATGATTTTAAGCCACCTGAGTTTGGCAGCTGTCTGTGAAAAAGATTAAACCTACATTACTTAATTTAACAAGACAGTTTGGGATCTGGCAGATTTGTTCTGTTTTCACACACAAGCCTATTCTGGACTTCACAAAAACCTACTGTTACTGTTGACGTGGCATTAAGAGAAGTGAAAAAAGGTAGGCTGCACCTGCTGGTGTCTATGGTGTATGAAACAAGTCTTCTGTCTTCCAGCTGTTATAATTAGATAAGTACAGGTTTCATCATGTTGCTACTGTTTCCCCCTGGAGTGTCAACATTAACTCTAGTACATTCTGTCATCATAGTACTGGAAGGTGGAGTCCACCATGCTTCCTGATGTACTACAGCCTTATTCATACTTTATGTTCTTCATATGGGCACCTTCTCTTTTTTGGTCATCAAGCTGCAGCTGACTTATGGCAACTCCATAGGGTTTTCAAGACAAGAGACATTCAGAGATGGGTTGCCATTGCCTGCCTCTGTTTCATGCCCCTGATATTCCTTGGGTGATCTCCCATCCAAATATTGATTAGGGCTGACCCTGCTTAGCTTCCAAGATCTGATGAGATTAGGCCAGGGGTCTTTTCGGGTGGGAGCCCACCGGAGCGCAGCTCCGGGAGCTCAGAAGCCAAGCCCCGCCCCCAGCCGGCGTCCCGGAGAGTCTTTCAGGCAGCCGAATGTCAATTTCAGCTCCATTATATCCTATGGGCCATTGAAGTCAATGGTGAAAACATAGGGTATATTCTAGGGGCTGGAGGGGAGGGGGTTTGAGAGAGAGGCTCGAAACTCACAGGATAGCTGATGGAGCCTCTCCCCAAGATACCCACCAAGTTTCAAGAACATTGGACCAGGGGGTCCAATTCTATGGCCCCCTAAACAGGTTGCCCCTATTCCCTCCATTGTTCTCTATAGTGGGAAAAAAATAACTTATTTTCTCACCATAGAGAACAATGGAGGAAATGGGGCAACCTGTTTGGGGGCCCATAGAATTGGACCCCTGGTCCAATGTTCTTGAAATTTGGTGGGTATCTTGGGGAGAGGCTCCATCAGCTATCCTGTGATCTTGGAGCCTCTCCCTCAAACCCTCCCCTCCAGCCCCCAGAATATACCCTATGTTTTCACCATTGACTTCAATATCCCATAGGGTATAATGGGGCTGAATTGCCACTGAATTTCTTTCATTCCCTCCTTTCCTCCTTTCCTTCTTCCTCTTTCTCTTTCATTCTTCCTCTTTCTTTCTTTCTTCTCTTTCTTTCTTTTTTCTCTTTCTTTCTTTCTTTCTTTCTTTCTTTCTTTCTTTCTTTCTTTCTTTCTTTCTTTCTTTCTTTCTTTCTTTCTTTCCCACCTTCTTCTCTTCTCTTTTTTCCTCCTTTCCCTGTTTCCCTCCCTCTTCCCTCTCTCTTTCTTTCTCTCTTTCCTTCCTTCTTTCCTTCTCTCTACTCTCTCTCTTTCCTTCCCTCTTTCCTCCTTCTGTGGCCCAACTCTAGTGAGAAGGAGTTTAAACTTTAAACCCCTTCTCTCTTAGCTCCCCCACCCAGACCAGCTGGGGAAGGGAAGGGGAGGCTTTTGAAGATGCTTCCCCCCTTTTGCTTCCCCTTCTGACATCACTTCCGGTGATGTCAGGGGGTGTGGCATATGCTAATTGCCTAATAGCTCATTAGCATACCATATGCTAATGAGATCCTGCAGCTGTTCTTCTACGAAAAGACCCCTGGATTAGGCCAACCTGGGCCATCCAGGTCAGAGCGCCTGCTCATAGAAGATGAATACTAGTGTACAGTTTTATGTCTTCTACCCTGGAAGAAATGAACTCTGGCCAAAACACTCAATAGTAGAGTATGGTGCAATGCCCATTACCATAGCCCTGAATGGACAACAGATTTAAGGACAAGCCAAGGTAGAGGGTGAGTAGAAATTACTGTACTGGCCCTTGCATAAGATCTATGTGCATTTGATAAAGTGGGCAAAGCACCTACACTCCATCTCTATTCCCATGATCAGAAACATTCTAAAAGCAACATTCCCAGCCACAATGGTTTTGACTATGTGCATACAGTTTGTATCTGCACAGGAACTGTGCCTATGTTCTGACATACGTGCATAGAAAGGTGTGTTGCAAGCTGGTCCTGTTCCCCCTGCACATGCACTGGCTTATCACCATACATGTCACCTTTACAGGACTTGGGCTAACAGACAAAGTTGGTTGCTCCCTTCAAAATGCACTGCAGTCCTACCCAGAGTTTTGATATTGCTTGTACTTCAGTTTTTATACTTAATCTCTATGGCCATTTACTAGTTTTACTGCAAAGCTAGTCAGTTGAGTAGTGCTCCCCCCTTTAACAGTTCTTTCTTCCTTCTGTTCATTGCAACTGAGGATCTTAAAAGCTTTTACAGGCTCACATGCCACTGCTTTCACCACAAGCCCCGGATGAAAGCCAGAACCTTATTAATAACTGAATGGTTACAATTAAGCACATAATTCTGATGAAGGTTACAAAACATTACTTTCGTTGTGAGCAATACAAACAAGGAATTACATGCAACAATTTTTGACACTTGGTTAAGAGAGCCACGCATTGTGTGTTTTGGCCTCAGACAACAAGAATGATTCCCATAGTTCCTACCAATTTTATCCCAAATTAATGCCTTTATTACATTTTCAAACTTTGCAAATACAGATCAAAGATGACATGCAAAAGACTACCTGGTTTTTGCACTTCAACCTCTTCCAAGTCCTTATTTAAGGAGCTTGACAATTCTAGAGAGCTCAACTCCCCTGAAGTTCTTTCTTGTTCTTCCTGGTTCCTAAGACTCTCTCCATCTTCAGCGTGACCCTCTGGTTCCTCAGAGTCAATGAAGATTTGACCTGCTACCACATGGGCTCCAGCTCGATGGTCTTTCACCTGTTCTTCTGATGGCAAGGTTGCCTGCATAATAAGAAGCAGGATAGTAAAATTAAGCTTATTATATATATTTTTAAAAAATTAAATTTTATTTCAAAATCTTACAATTACAAGCTTTTTTACAAGAAGAAATAAAATGAACATTCTTTAATAGTAATCTACTACAAGTTGCCAACTCTGTTCTGCTTCTACTTCATTTGTAAATTATAGTCATTAATTAGGTCTGATAGAAGTTGGTACGCCTAAATAAATATTTCTGCCTCTCAAAATTACTCCAGTACAAATGCAATTACAAACTCTATTTCCCATAATTTTCCTTATAGCTTTGAGTAATGTTTTGTTAAATCTCCTGATATTTATAACCATATGTTCTGTATATATTTTGTTTCAAAATGTATAAGATGAATTACAATAAAGTAAAATGGAAGAAAAAGAAATATATTACTCCATTTAATTACTCTGCTCTCTTAAAATCTTTTACAATAGTTATATTCTTCTTCTTTTACTGGAGCTCTTCTAATCGGCATTCCCTCCCACCAGGACTCCAGAGTGATTCTGAAGAAGACTCACAAAGTGAGTCTTGCCCATTGGGGAGGTATGTGGGGGGGTGTCCCATAGGCCCTTCCTGCGTGCACTTTATATTCCAGACTACTTTACTTGGGGAAAAGATAGAAGGTAAAGGAAAGAAAAAGTAACAATGTAACTGCAGTCTCCTCCAATGTAGTTCTTTACAGTCTTATAGTATGTTCCTCTTCTTCTGGTTACCAGTTCTTGGTTTCCTAGCTCAAATCCGCTTCCAGCGCCTTCAGAAGCTCTACACCGGATGTTAGATCATGGGCTGTGAATATGTGTTCTCAATGTGTAACCGATATATGTCCAAGCGGAAGCCAATGGTACCTGTAGTTCTTCTCTGCAAGCTTTTGTGCAATTGAGCACATGTTTTTCCTGGCATTTAGTATTTCAAAAGGAATATCTGGATACAGCTGGACCAAAGTGTCCTTGAGCTTCAGACCTCCATTTTTCCTGGCAGTTTCCAAGAGATTCCGCTTAGTCTTTGTATCCTTAAGTTCTGCCACGATGTCAAAGGGCCCCGGAAGCTGTATAAATCCCTTTAGCCACCCGTTTAAAGCGACAGTAAGGCCCTTGTTTAAATCAAAGTTCAAAGAAATTCCATGAAATTTTACTTTGGTTTCCCATGACTTGATTTCTAACATTAGCTTGCTTTTTGCACATCCTTCAAAAGTTTTCAATTCAGCTATTTCTTTAGAGTTCTTTTGCATATCAACAGCCGCTGTCTCCACCTTCACCTGTACATCCAGTAACTTTTTGTTAACTTCATTCAACTTATTAATAATAGGAGTGATGCTGTTTCTTATCTCTTCTTTTAAATATTGTTTTAAGTCTGTAAGCATCTCCTGTAAATGCTTTTTAGTTAAGGAGTCTTCCCTTTTCCTTTTGCTTGCCTGGGCTTCTGATTCCTCCATTTCCAACAGAGGGGTGGTGGGGGGAGAGTCTTTGTCTGAAGAATTTTGGCTTTCTTGCATTGCTCTAGGCATTGCTTTGGAGGGATCCTTACCACCCTTTGATCCCTTAGTCTTACCCATTGTTTTGGTAAAGCTGTGTTATTTAAATTGCAGTCTGTTTCTTTTATTTTAATTCTTTTGTAGGAGCTTGATGTGGAGGCAGTGGGTGCGACTGCACAGTCCCGCTGTTGCTCTGCCCCTCATGTATTAATTTAGATTAGAATATTTACATCTCCATCTTCTAACAATGCCCAGAGTGACTGTCCAATACCATCACTTCTGACATGCATAAGATTTTGGTTGTAAAATTTAAAGAAAGAAACAAAAGTTTTCATATTTAGGAGGGAGAAATATTTGAGGGTGGATGCTTCAAGGGTCCAAATTCCGATTAAAGATTTTTACATATTGTGCATTATTTTACCCTTGAAAATGCAATTATTTCTTTCTCAGCTTCCTAATATACCTCCAAGGGCAGCAATCACATCTGCTACTTTAAATTCAAAAATGTTCTCTTCTCCTTACATGCACCCTCAACCATATTAATTTATTCTTGTCCCCGAACAAATAGTAATTTTTCAAATCTGAAATGTTAAAAACCTATTTCTTCCACATGCCAACTGATTGTGAAATGTGAATATCTTAATCCTCTAAGCATGAAATAATCCCTCCTTGCAAACCCAAGCTACTTGGACTAAAGGATCAGTATTCATTATGTACTGCCATTGGCAACAGAATCTAAACATTAACATCTATTTATCTGCAAGAAGGGGATATGACACATGTCCATGAAGGGTCTCGCACTGCTCACCTTTGATTCAAAGGACTCATCCTGACTTCCTTCTTCATCTGCAAAATAAACACAAGATTTTAAAACTCCTTAAGGTTCTGCAGCAAAAGGATACACATATCAATTGTATAATACAACAGAAATGGAACTTGCCAGAAAACAGATCATCTAGATCCCAAGTTTAAATGAAGTTGAGGCTAAGGCTGACCATTTCATTCCAAAACAAAAGGACTCTGCTCTTGCTGAGAATAATTCTAGATTATTCTATGCACTGCAGCAATTTCGAATGAAGACAGAAAGAAAACAAATATTGATTGCAAGAGGAAAAAGGCATTTCAAATTCCTGAAAGTTGCTCAGTAAGAATCTAAGAGCCAGAAAAGTAAAAGCTGTTTAAGGTAACTTTTGTAGTGAAATACAGGAAGTGGAGGGCACAGGAAAATTCTCTGGAGAGAAGACAAAGGTAAAGGAGTATGGAGAGATGGAAAGATGAACTCTCAAGTTGTGAAGCCTCATTCAACAAGGATAACAAGGCGGAAAAAAGTTTGACTTGTGATGGTTAAGAAAGTCCAGAGATACTGAACTGGTAAATCAGCTTTCAGAAATGAATGAACTACTTATGAAAGACTAGCATGAATTTTGCGAGGCAGCAAAATTCTTTGTAAAGATGTATACAAGACAAACATTTAAACATCAGTGCCTTTTGTTCCTACTAGAGATGTAAAAGTCTGAAAATAAACCAGAAGAATTCAGGGAAAAGAATCACCACTTTTATTGAAAGATGTATGGACAACTTAATAGTTAATTCAAAGAGTTGGAGATTCTCCCACTGAATGTTTGTATGTACTATTGTTTATTTTTGTTTGTTTGTCCTTGTGTTTGTTATAAAATAAAAATATTTACAATCAAAAACCCAAAAACAATAAACTTCTTGTCTCAATAAAAGCTAAACAATTAAAAAAAGAAATTTCCCCTAATTTTACCAGTGGAAAAATCAGGCATCTGGGGGAGCTCTGGGGGAAAAAACCCTGCTGTGAGATATTTCATTTTTTGCAATGAGTTGAAAAGCTTTTTAAAACTGTTAATCAGAATATGTAGTGAGAAGATTTTTATATAAGAACCTCCAACATCAGATAATAATTCTTGTGTACACAGTGTGTACATAACGTATTTTTCAAAAACATTTTCATTGTTTAAATGTTAAATGTCCACAATAAATATTTTATAATGCATATGAAACTACAGACCAGTACTTGCTCAGTATTTTCAATGTGATATTAACTTTATATATCCAAATACACTAACCATATAGTGACTATTTGTCCAATTGGTTGACTCTTGTTTACGACAGAAGTTATTTCCTATTTTTACCTCTTATTTTTTTCTTACTTCACAGATGACAACACTACAAAGCATTCATATTTAACATATTAAATAGCATTATTTGATGATGTTATGGTATTTAGAAGGAATTTATGTAAATAGGGAGTTGCCCCATAAGAATTACACAACCACATTTTACTTTAGAAGGGGTAACTTCTCTCAAATGAGGGGACTTGTGAAGAAGAAACTGAAAAGTAAGGAGAGTCAAATCCCTTTGGGAAGCTTGAAGACTATTTAAAACTACAAAACTGGAAGCTCAGATAATATGTATAACGCGGGTTAGGAAAGGTACAAATGGTTATTTTAAAAAGGCCTGCATGACTAACAAACAAAGTAATGGAAGTAATAAAACATAAGAAGGATTCCTTTAAGCAGTGGAAGGCTAGTCCAAGTGAGGCAAATAAAATATAAGCACGGTGATCAGACAGGCAAAAATGGACTACGAGGAAAAAACATAAAGACCAGCAACAAAACCTTCTTCGCATACATTAGAAGCAGAAAACCAACCAGGGAGACAGAGGTGTCTTTGGTGCTTGCCCACTCCAGATCCACCAATTTCAGAAGGGGTGCTGAAAGACCTGAGTCAGATTGAAGTGACAACAGAGGACGTCCTATGACTGATGGACAAATTAAAAACTGACAAATCACCAGGTCGTGATGGCATACATTCAAGAGTTCTGAAAGAACTCAAGTGTGAAATTCTGGATCTGCTGACAAAAATATACGATCTATCACTAAAATCTGCCTCCATTCCCGAGGACTGGAAGGTAACTAATGTAATCCCTATCTTTAAAAAAAAAAAAAGGTTCCAGAGGAGATTTGGGAAATTACAGGCCGGTCAGGCTAACATCAGTATCAGGTAAGTTGGTGGAATCCGTTATTAAAGATAGAATTAGTAGGCATACTGACGAACAACAGCTATTGAGGAAGAATCAGCATGGATTCTGTAAGGGAAGATCTTGTCTCACTAATCTTTTAGAGTTCTTTGAGAGGGTGAACAAACACGTGCTTTTTACCTAGACTTCCAGAAAGCTTGTGATCAAGTTCCTCATCAAAGGCCTCCTAAGTAAACCAAGTTTACAAAGAGTGTGTATAAATGGGCAGTTTTCACAGTGGAAAGTGGTAAGCAGTAGGTACTGCAGGGCTTGGTACTAAGTCCGGTGTTTTTTAACTTGTTCATTAATGATTTGGTGTTGGGAGTAAGCAGCCAAGTGGCTAAGACCACAGATGACACTAACTTGTTCAGGGCAGTGAGAGCCAGGGAGGACTGTGAGGAGCTCCAGAGGGATCTGTTGAGGCTGGGCGAGTGGGCATCAATGTAGCAAATGAAGTTCAATTTGGGCAAGTGGGCCAAAAATCCTAACTATAAATATAAATTGATGGGGTCTGAACTAGTGGTAACTGACCAGGAGAGAGATCTTTGAACTGTGGTAGATAACCCATTGAAGATGTCGACTCAGTGTGCAACTGCAATAAAGAAATGGCAGATGCTATGCTGGAGGTTATTAAGAAGGGAACTGAAAACAAATCAGCCAGTATCATAATGCTCCTGTATAAATCTATGGTGCAGTTCTTGTCACCACACCTCAAAAAAGATATTATAGCACTGAAAAAGTGCAGAAAAGGGCAAATAAAATGGTTAAGGAGATGGAACAAGTTCCCTATGAAGAAAGGTTAAAGAGGTTAGGGTTTTTAGGTTGGAGAAATGACGAGGGGTGACATGGTAAGATTTACAAAATCAGGCATGGGATAGAGTAGGCAGAGAAAGAAGTACTTTACCCTCTTTCTCACAATACAAGAACTTGTGGGCACTCAATGAAATTAATCAGCAGTAGGCTTAGAACAGATAAAAGGGAGAACTTCTTCACCCAAAGAGTAATTAACACATGGAATTCACTGCCATAGGAAGTAGTGGTGGCTACAAGCATAGACAGCTTCAAGAGATTAGATAAACATAAGGCGAAGAGGTCCATCAGTTTCTATTAGCCACAAGGTATAGACAGAACACCACTTCTGGGGTAGTGATGCCCAGCTGGCCCACCCACTAGGCAAACTAGACTTTCGCCTAGGGCGGGCTGATCCTGAGGGTGCCGAACTGTGCCCCCCCGCCAAAAGCCCATGCCTGGTCTCACCTCTCACTGCCACCACCTCTTGGTCCCCCTCCTTCCCTTGGTCCCCCCTGGTCCCCGGTGCCAGTTGGGGCTTCTTCCAGGGCTGCCATTTCATCATGTTGGGAGGGCATGGCTGTGGACCACCAAGGCGGGGCAGCAGCGGCGTACTCAGGCAGCAGGGGCTCCTCCAGGCCGCCCCATCCTCCCCACCAGGCCAGCTGGCTTTCTCTCCCCCACCCCGCTCCACCTGTCCCCACCTTCTTCTCCTCTGGTCTGAGCTCAGGGGGGTGAAAAGGACCCGAGGCAAACTTGGTGGGTGGCTTGGTGGAGTGAGCCTTACAAAAAAACCCCCAAAACCTACCATCCCCCCTGCTTTGAAAGCGGAGGGTTTTTTCTCCCTTTTAAAAATCTTTTTTTTAAAAAAACCCTAGTTGGGCAGGCGGCTGGCCAGCTGGCCGGGGTCTCCACACTGGCAGAAGCCCTGCCCCCAGCTTCCAGGGGCCCTCAGTCGGGCTGGGACAAGCTGGGCAGGGGCTGCACATGCAGCGTCTTCTTGCCGCTGCTAGGGTAATTTGGCTTGTTTTGGGGGTGGGATGGGGGCCACGGTGTGTTCCTGTGTGGTGATTGGCAGGGACTCTTGTGGGGTGGGGGCCCAGTGCCACTACACTCAAACTTTGGTGTTTTTTTTTTTACTTTTTAAAAACTTCTTGCAACCACTGTGGGTGACCAAGCCGCTCTGGGGTGGGTTTGTTTGTCAGGGGGTGGTGGTTTCAGAGCATGTTGAGCTTGCCCACAGCCTCCCCAAGCCAGCTGGCCTGCAGCGCCCAAAGAGGAGCATCAAGCCAGGGCTTCCAGGTACCCGGCTGCCATCTGGCCTTTGCAAATAAGGGCTGTGGGGGTGGTGGTGGGGGGAAGAGGCAGAAAGTTTTGCTGCTGTGGCCACTGCCGGAGCCTGGATTTAGAAGCAGCAGCAGCACATGGCCCTTTTAAACGGCGAGCTACCCGATGTGCAAAGCAAGGCTTCTCTCACACTCTCCCTTCTCCCTAGCTGGTTTGGAAAGGAAGGTAAAAATTTCAACTGGCTGTAAAAGAGGGAACGGAAGGAGTGATCCAGTCCTAGCTGCTCCAGCCCAGCCACTCCCGTCCGCTTAGTAAGGAGCCACAAGTGCATGCTGGGCAATGTAGTCTACATGGCTTCCTTTGTGGTGGAAACAAAGCGGGTGGTGGTGGTGAGAAAATCCCAGCAAGCAGGTCCCAGGGAGAAAGTGAGTGTGGGTGCCTCTCTGCTACACCCAGCAGTTTAGCAGGCAGTCTGGAGAGACGGCTGGATGAAGGGATAGGGGAAGGGGAAGAGCTACAATTCATGTATAAAGAGCTGCAAACAATTCGTGGTTTTTTTAAAAGCAGCCAAAAAATCCAGTTCTCATTTGAAGGTGGGTCAAAATGGGGGTGGGGGGGAGAGCTTAAAATACAATTCTGTTGCAATTCAGCAGTCTCTAATCTCCCTTTGAAATTCCTTTGTAAGAGAACTGCTACTCTTAGGTCACCAACTGAATATCCTGGAAGATTAAAATGTTCCCCCACTGGATTTTGAATATTGTGGTTTGTAATCGCAGTAGAAAAAGTAAGAATCCAGTAGCACCTTTAAGGACAAACAAAATTGTGGTAGAGACATGCTTTTATGAGTCACTGCTCACTTCTTCAGACTTATTTCCATTTATTGTTTGCATCCTCCTGGAATGAAACTGAGACCTAGGTTTCCTGTCTCATTACCAGTGCTAATATCTCAACTCCTATTAACCTACTACCTACTCAGGATGTGTGGCATATGCAAATAAGTTATGCTAATGAGTTATGCTAATAGGCTCCTGCACCTCTTTTTCTACAAAATGACCCCTGGCATGGGTACAATTCAGATGGGAACCATGGCTAGCAAAGACAGGGAGAAAATCAGAGACTGTACTACTTTTTCTCTCAATTAAAAAAAAGAATTTAGCAATTTCAAATTTTGTGTTTTTCATTCTTACTAAAATGCATTTATGTTTGAAAATTGGTGGGCACATGGGGGGGTGTCAGAAGGTATCCTCGCCTAGTATGCATAAAAAGCTGGGGCTGGCCCTGTCTGCATTTTTGGTGCTTGGGGTCAACAATGGGAGGACCTCTGGAGTTTTGGCCCCGCTGGTGGACCTCCTGCTGGCACCTGAGTTTTGGCTACTTTGTGACACAGAATGTAGAATTGGATGGGCCACTGCCCTGATCCAATATGGGTTCTCTTATGTTCTTATTTGTGTCAACTTATAAATTACAGTTTTACATGCCAAGTTATAAACAATGAATTTCATGTTGTTAAAGCACTTATGCAGGTTTAATGAGGAAGATGTGAATTTTTCAAATTTCCCCAAATCTCCATGGCTTTAAAATTTACAGAAATTATCTCTCTAATTATTACCAGTTACAAAGTGGTCAGTGATGCAAATCCTACATTGCTATAACTTTATGAAAACTATCACCGGATCTTCAAAGGATTATAAGCACGCACAAGGGGCTTGCAAGCTAGTTCAGTTTTGTTTCAGAAAATACCTGCTGTACAGTTATGAAGCTGAAGTGATCACCATATCATTAATTAGGATTCTATGCGTAATGCTTCAAAAGATATTAAAGAAACAGGACCAGGATCAAGTCACATAAAACATAAGAAATAACTAATCAATAAAGTAGTCTTGAGTCTGGATAAACACTAAGAAGTGTGCAGGATTATCTGGTTTTAAACTGAACCTGACAAACATATCTGCATCTGTATCAAGTGAAGCCAACAGTGCGTTTCATTCTCATTGCATCATGTTCACATCTCTCTAAAGGAATAAGCTCTGTATCAGGTTGTAGTCAAAACACAGCTGATTGTCAGCATATAGATGTTCTTTCCAAAGCAAAGCATCCAATGAGGGGAAAAGCAGGGCTTGTTTGTTTACTTTTAGTGTTCATAAAGTTTTCCCTTTAAGTTTAGCCAGCTGAGCTGTAGGGGAATCAGTGGAGAAGGAATAATTTACAGCTTTATTATTCTTGGCATCAGACTCCTAAATAATAGATAGGCATTTCAGGTGTAGCCAAAAAAGTAAGTTTATTTTAATGAATAAATAATAACAGGACTGTAAATATTAGATTTTGGCTACTCATAGAGCAGACAGTGAACTAAATGGCCCTAAACAGTCACAGGAGTTACTAACAAGAGGTAGAATTCACCACTGAATTGTTGATCCAAAATGAAACGTGCAACCTTAGCAAAACAGGATTTCGTCAAACTCTGTTAGGTGGAAGGATTACCATTAAGAAAAGGCAATCCTTTTTCTAAAGTTGTCTGTTTGGCCCTGCCACTGTTCAGTTACTATGTAGCTGTTTGTAACGTGATTTTCTGTCAGGCAGGTCTGCAAAGTAGTATACAAAACCAAATCAAAACAAGTTAAAGCAACAGAACCACCAACGACAGCAGAGAACTCTGTCTGCATAAAACAAAGAGAAACTCCAACTTGAACATATAAAAACCAACTGATCCCCAAAATCCTGTGAAACAGAACTCATCTGGACTTGAAACTTTAACGCCAGCAAGAAGTGGAAAAAGTACAACAAATCTTTTTGAGGCACAAATTTCACAGACTTGGTGTCACCACTGACAAGGTCATGTCCCACGTGTGCATCTGGAAGGAGAATATGGAACACGGCTGCAGAAGGTGACTTCATATTAGATTCATATATATGATCCTAAGGTTCATACAGGAGAAGGCAGTCCTCCCTGTATGCTGAGTCCAAGCTGTAAAGTCTTTAAAATATCAAAAACAGAACCTAAATTTGGGACCAGAAACCAACCATGAAAATGCAAATTGGTTTCAAAAGTCAGTTATACTCTCTAGGCAGACTACTTAAGAGAACAGCTTTTATAACCAATTCAGGGAAGCATTTAATTATTGCAATAAAGAAAACTGTGGGGTCAATCTTAAGCAGGTATGCACAGAAGTAAGGCCAATTTTATTCAGTGAACCTTACTTTCCGTGTTCTTAGAATTGCAGCCTAAATGTAGTGAACTCACAGTTTCAAGCCTTCAAGTTTTTACACTGAACTTCAGTTACCAGAGTTATTTCTGAGGCTCTGCTGCCCAAACGGGGAATCAAACTGTTACGAGAACCCATATTTCATACTTATAAATTAGTTATTTGTTGACAAGTATTAGTCACTTATTTTACACAAAGCAAGCCAGCCAAAGAATACACTAAATTTACAAGGCTATTGAACTGGAGATACTTGCTACAAGCTGCTCTTGCTACTAGGAAGCACTAGGGAAAAAAATCAGACTTGACAAAGCAACCTAGCTAAGCTTTTGTTGAATGCACACATACACAAAGAGTCTGAGGAGCAATACTACAACTTTGTCAGTCATGAAGTCATTATGTTATACAAAGATAATATTATGTTACACAGATTCCCAACCTCTTGTTGCTGAATAAGATGAACTGGGGGAGGGAGAAGAGTGTTGGCAGGAGAGAAATGGAAAGTGGATACTTAACCCACTCTCAATAGCTGCTCCTGGTTCTCTGAACCCTAGGAAGGCTCCCAGAAAGCTTGGGAATAAAAAACCCAGCCGGTTGAAAGGGCTGCAGAAATAAAGCTATAGGCAAGCACATTCTTCCTCTGAAAATGAACCGCCTCTTCCCTGCATTCGTGATTTACATTTATTTATTTATTTATTTTATTTTGGGATTTATACCCCGCCCTATCCGGTAGCTCAGGGCGGCTAACAAGCGGTCAAGCCGAGTTTCAGAACTAAAAACAATAACAATATTACATACAATAAAAAATTCAAAAATTCAATACAGCAGTAAAATTCATATAAATCCAAGATGCACGATACACAGTACATGAGGTTCAGAACCCATACAGGTTGGCATAATGTACTTTTGGATTTTGAGAAATATTGCAGGCACATCACGGTCAATTATCTAGCTAACGAAAAGCCTGAGAAACACTTGTAACAAAAGATTTCTAGCAATCTCACATGCTAACCAATAAATCCTGGAAAACAAATGTTTTCCTAGAAAGTTCTACAAAGCTACTTTGCCTTTACATTAATACAGAACAAATCTGCAAATATGAAAGAGAATGGAGTAAGCACAATTTCAGTGAAGAATGATATGCTTTGGTACTGCTTCCCTCTCAGCCAGTTTGTTAAGTATAATGCTTTTGGAACACAACTAAGATGACCCTATTGACATTCTAGCCTCATTTCTACCAATTTTGTTATTATTACAATTATAACAATAGAAACTCTTTGGGACAAATATTTGGATAAAAAAGTATACAAGACAGATCTTTATTTCAGATGAAAAGAATATCCATCTATAATTCTTGCAACATTATCAAATTGACCCATGGGGGAGGGAGGAGGAGGAGGAGGAGGAGGAGGAGAAGAAGTGGATTTATACCCTGCCCTTCACTCGGAGTCTCAGAGTGACTTACAATTTCCTTCCCTTCCTCTCCTCACAACAGATACCCTGTGAGGTAGGTGGGGCTGAGAGAGCTCTGAGAGAACTGCTTAAGAGAATAGCTCTGAGAGAACTGTGACTGACCCAAGGTCACCCAGCTGGCTGCATGTGGAGGAGTGGGGAATCGAACCTGGTTCTCAAGATCAGAGTCCACAGCTCTTAACCACTACGTCAAACTGGCACTCTAAACAGAGATCTCTAAAAACAGTAGTACTAGGACCTCATGGGCAACCTGTTCAAGACCATCACTACCTTGTCTGAGCATGCTGCATGCCCAGTTTGCATAACATGCACCAGGGTATCTTAATGTAGTGCTGTTCAATCCACGTGGTAAGACCTGCAGTTGAGTTGCATCGGTTGCTGGGTTGCAAGCCCCTATAGGAGTGCTATGTTCTCTGCTGCTTTCAGGTAAGCACTTGCTGCTAGTGTGTATGTGTGGAGTAAAGGACACAACATTTCCCACCCCTCTATACATGTACAGGAAGAGGAGAATAGCAAAGCCAGGTCACTCAATGGAAAAGAAAATTTCTCCTCAGCCCAGGCAGATTCAAAGACTCTGGCTCCTCTTCTTTCTGTCAAATGACTGATGTCATACGACTTGCTTGGACATGGAGCTCAGTGTGCCCTGTGCTACCCCGAGGTTAAAGGAGGGTCCTGGATAGGGAAAGAAGACCATTCCCCTCATAGGCAGCACAGCACAGAATAATCTCTACTTATATATAATGGGGTTTTGTGGACTCTTTCCTGAATGTTCCTCACATTCCCAAATCAATTTGGTCCCTGATCTGTCACTCAAGAGGTGTGCCAATCTCCTGGCTGCATTGCATCACTGCGTGGCCTCAGTCCCACCCACAGAGCTGGTGGCCAGAGTCTTGGGCTCAATCTGGAGGGAGCTGGTGAACGGGATTGATCCTCTCAGTTCCTGGCCACAAACAGCTCCCATAGCAATGGAAAGTCAGCAGCATTCGCCAATTAAGGCTTGCTCTTTTAGTGAGGGAAAGCAGCTAGGGAGGGAGGGAGACAGCAATCTGGCCACAGAGACCCTTCACTGTCACAGGGAGACAGGAAGTCGAACCTGCCAGAGATGAGGCAGACTGATGCAGGAGGGTCGACTTTCACCCACTGCCGCATTCCCAGGCACAGAGAGTTCCATGCGGCCCAAGTAAGTGAGTGCATGCGTGGAGGAGGTGTCACAGCCTTCCAGCCAGCCCAGCCAGCCACCCCTCACAGATCAGATTTCAGCCCAGCCTGGCCTTGCTCCATCCGCCCAGTGCAGCCAGCCTCCCAGCTGAGCTGCACACAGACTTTCTGCGGGCTGCCACAGCACCCCCCACCCTGTCGGATGGCCAGCGGCAGAGATGGACGGTGACCCAGCTTTGTCCACCTGCCACAAGAGGGAGAGAGGCTGGTCCCAGAGAACCCAGCCCCAGCCCCCCCCCCGGAAATTGGAAAGTCTACGCCCTTGCGCCAGTGTGCAGTGAGCCGGCCGGGCGGCAGTTCCTTGGAAGTGGCACCCAGCCTCTCGCCCTTGGTGTGCTGCGAGATCTTGCTAGCGCCCATTGTATTGCTTTTACAATGGGCTTTGCTACTAGTATACATATAAAAGAGTTCTGGTACTCAGATACTAAAAATTCAAAGTCAGACTTTCAGTGCAATCCTAAGCAGTTATACCCTTCTAAGACTACTGAAGTTAATGGCTTAGAAAGGAGCAACTCTGTTCAGGAATGCAGTGTTAGTCTTCACATGGATAGCCACCTTGGTCTGAAGCAACAGAACAAGGTGCCACTGGAATTAAACTTTGTTCTTTAGCAGGACAGTGCCACAGAAGTCTGCAATTTGTACTTTTCTAGAAAGTTTTCTAGAAAGCCATGGTGGCTTAGAGGTTAAGACGCTGAACTGCAGATGTAAGGTCTGTAGCTCGGCAGTTCGAGACCCTAGTGCCACGTGACGGAGTGAGCTCCCATCTCTGGCCCCAACTCCTGCCAACCTAGCAGTCTGAAAGCAAGAAACTGCAAGTAGATAAAATAAGTACCACTTCAGTACAGGCTTCCCAAGTACTTACCGTAATTCAGTGGGGGACACATACTTCTTGGCAGGACCATTCCGGGGGGGGAGATGTGGCGCACGATGCCGTCGCTAGGAAGTGATTCTGGGTGACGCTCTGGCAATGAGGCTGGAAACTCGATGGTACCATGCATCACTTCCTGGCGACAGCATTGTGGGTGTTACAAGGAGGAATGTTCCAGCCAGAGACTGTGTGTCCCCCGCCGAATTACGGTAAGTACTTGGCAACCCTACTTCAGTGGGAAAGTAACAGTGTTCTGTGCACCTTGGTGTTTAGTCATGCCGGCCACATGATTACAGAAACATCTTCAGACAGCACTGGCTCTTCGGCTTGGAAACAGATGAGCACTGCCCCCTAGAGTCAGATTTGACTACCTTTCAAGCAAGGGAAAACTTTAGCTAAGTTATAGCTAATGTAAAGCAAATCCCTCAATAATTAATCCATACATTCAACTGGGTTCACTGTCACAAAGATTCAGATATCAAACAGTATTAAATTCCAGAAGTTTTATTACAACTAAGTTCAAAATATCTATTTTAGAAGACTATCTGTAATTATTACTGTCTTAAAAGCTAATCTAGTTTAAAAAGCAAAGTTTATTGGACAAAATTATTATTTTAGATATTAAAGGGCAGTTATGGAAGGATGTTCAGATAAGCTAACAATGAAGAATTCAGACCATAATCACAGAAATGCCATTCTAGGATTATGTTGGCTACTAAAAGTCACTCTACAATAGTAAGACCCAATTCTAGATGTTAAGTATTTCTGCCTTGCACAAGTGGTCTTTATATAGGCCTTAGAAAGCATTACTAACAATAAAGCTAGTGGAGGTGATGGTATCCCAGCTGAGCTATTCAAAGTCTTAAAATATGATGCTGTTAAAGAGCTGCACTCAATTTTCCAGCAAATTTGGAAAACATAACAGTCGCCACATGATTGGAAAAGGTCAGTATACATTCCAGTCCCAAAGAAGGGCAATGCCAAGGAATGTTCAAACTATCGCACAATTGCACTAATTTCACACACTAGCGATGTCATGCTAAAGATCCTACAAGCTAGGCTTCATAGCACATGGACAGAGAACTGTCAGAAGTACAAGCTGGGTTTTGAAGAGGTAGGGGAACTAGAGATCAAATTGCCAACATTTGCTGGATTATGGAGAAATCAAGAGAGTACCAGAAAAAGATCTACTTTTGCTTCATTGACTACGTTAAAGCCTTTGTGTGGATCACAACAAACTATGGCAAGTCCTTAAAGAGATAAGAGTACCAGACCACCTCACAAGTCTCTTGAGAAACCTGTATAAGGGTCAAGAAGCGACAGTTAGAACAGGATATGGAACAACTGATAGGTTTAGCATAGGAAAAAGAGTACAACAGGGAGGTATATTGTCCCCTTGCTTATTTAATTTATATGCAGAGTACATCACGTGAAATGCCCGCCTGGATAATTCAGAAGCCGGAATTAAAATTGCTGGGAAAAACATCAACAACCTCAGATATGTAGACGATAGCACTCTAATGGCAGAAAGTGAAGAGGACCTCAAGAGAGAGCCTCTTGCCAAGAGTAAAAGAGGAGAGTGCAAAGGTTGGCTTGAAACTCAATATCAAAAAAACTAAGATTGTGGCACCAGGCCCCATCACTCCTTGGCAAACAGAAGAAGAAGTCGTGGAAGCAGTGACAGACTTCACATTCCTGGGATCCAAGATCACTGCAGATGGTGACTGCAGCCATGAAATTAAAAGACGCCTGCTCCTTGGGAGGAAAACAATGGGAAACCTAGACAGCATAATAAAAAACAGAGACATCACCCTGCCAACAAAAGTTCATATGGTCAAAGCAATGGAATTCCTAGTAGTAATGTACGGCTGCGAGAGTTGGACTATAAGGAAGCCTGAGTGCCGAAGAACAAATTCTTTTGAATTATGGTGCTGGAGAAGACTCTTGAGAGTCCCCTGGACTGCAAGAAGATCAAATCAATCAATTCTAAAAGAAATCAACCCTGACTGTTCCCTGGAAGGCCAGATACTGAAGCTCAAATACTTTGGCCACCAAATGAGAAGGGAACATTCACTGGAGAAGACCCTGATGCCAGGAAAGACGGAAGGTCAAAGAAGAAGGGGACGGCAAAGGATGAGATGGCTAGACAGTGTTATCGAGGCAACAGACATAAAATTAAGCAAACTCCGGAAGACGACGGAAGACAGAAGGGCCTGGTGTGATGTGGTCCATGGGGTTGCAAAGAGTCAGACTCGACTGTGCAACTAAACAACAACAAAAATGTATTCGCCTTAGGGGAAGACACAAGCATGGATAGGGTACTTTCCCCCCACGCCTGTTGACAACCCTATCTATATGTTAAGTAAATCCTTAACATGCATTAGACTACTATATTAGGGGACTGGGATATAACGCCCCCCCCTTCACATTTGTCCATGATGCTGTTTAACATGCTAATGAGACAGAAACAAGGTGGCAACCCTTGGAACAGCCAATTGCCCCACTTCAAAGAAGAAGATACTGTAAGGTTGCCTCCATGCCCGAGAGGAGACAGATGAAGCATAATGGCAGGGTCACAGTTAATTTCTCTTTGCATTCCACAATTAATTATATATCTACCCATCAATCTCCAATTTTGACATATTTATTTCCTTCACTATCTCCCCCCCCATTAAACTCAAACAAATAAATTAAGCTTATTATTCCTGTTTGGTCTTTGAATCTGTTAAACATCTTCATTATGCTGTATGCTAATTTACTGCTCAACCTCTACCTATATGTATGGACTAGTAATTTCCATTTCATTGTATCTGAAGAAGTGTGCATGCACACGAAAACTTATACCTTGAATAAAACTCTGTTGGTCTTAAAGGTGCCACTGGACCAGTGTTCCCTCTAAGCTGAGTTTTTTTTAGCCTTCGGCTCACACATTTTTATTTTAGCTCAGGAAGGATGGCTCCAGAGCAAATTAATTTATGCAGTATCCAAATCGCTCACTCACAACTTTAATGCCAGTAGCTCACATAGCAGAATTTTTGCTCACAAGACTCCACGGCTTAGACTGGATGGAACTCAAACTTTTTTCTTGGAACATACTGAAAACTGAAGCTTTGCTGATACCGTCATTTTGTTCCATGAACCTAGTTTTCCCAAAACTACTTCTGGGAAAAAGTGCAGGTGGCTAGTTTTAAAGTAATCATAGCTGTCAATGAGATAAGTAACAACAGCCTTCTTGCGTCAAGTGCCACTCATGGTATTTGGGGCTCCACTATCAAACGAAAGCTGATAACATATAAACCAAACTGTCCAGTACACCACCTGCCATGGCATTACTTTAACTATATTTAACTATATTTTCCATGAAAAGGCATACGCCACTGTCTCTTCTCCAACTACTTCCAACTACTCCAACTAAACTTTCAGGAGATATTTTCTTATACAAATTTAAACTAATTACAGGATGTTGGGATTAAATCAGCCTTTAAGCAGCCTGTCATCTGAAACAGTTAGAAATCAGGGTTCCACAACAGTGCTCATGGGCACCATGGCACCCACCACTACTTCAGCTTTTCAGTGGGTGGGGCCACTGTGAAGCAGGGCTTGTTACTAGATTCCTTCATTCAAACAAAAGGATGTTCCACTGGAAGACGAAGATGACTGGTAAGCAACAGGGCTTTCCTTAGCGCGTGGTTATATTCCCCCTTCAGTATTTCCTTCTTTTCAGGATGTGTGAGAAAGGAGGTATTCCATTTGGCTTTGTATCCAGAGACATCTAGATTGAAGCATATCAAAGCTGGCTGTTATTATTGGATTTGACAGCAGCATTTGACACAGTCAACCATGATCTAATGACTCATCGCCTCACCAATGTGGTGATATGTGGGGCAGCCTTGGAGTGGTTCATCTCATTTCTCCACAGTCGGGGACAGAGGGTGGTGCTTGGGGAGAGGTTCTCACCGTGCTACCTTTTGGTGTGTGGTGTCCCTCTAGAGGCGATCCTCTCCCCAGTGTTATTTAACACCTATATGTGCTGCCTTGCCCAGCTGGTCTGGAGTTTCAAGCTGGATTGCCATCAGTATTCTAATGACACCCAGCTATATCCATTGATGGAAGGCCAACTGAATGCTGCCCCAGATGTTTGGGCCAAGAGTTTGGAGACTGTGGTTGACTGGTTAAAGCAGAGCTGGATGAAATTAAACCCATGGAAGATGGAAGTCCTATATCTGAGCCAGGGGGATGTTGGGATGGGACTTCAGTGCTGGCTGTCAAGAGCCTGGGTATAATTCTGGATGCCTCACTTTCAACAGAGGCCCAGATCACAAATGTTGGTAGTATGGCTTTTTTCCATCTACATCAGGTCAAGCAGCTTGGTTCCTTTCCTTTCTCCCCCTGACTTAGCTACAGTGATCCATACAATGGTCACCTCCAGGCTAGACTACTGTAATTCGCTCTATGCAGGGCTACTCTTAAGGCTGACCTGGAAACTCAGTTGGTCCAGAATGCAGCGGCGTGTGTTCTCACCGGAACACCTTCGAAAGCACACATCCAACCAGTGCTGGCTCTAGGTGGGATACCAGATCAAGTTCAAGGTGCTGGTTCTAACCTTTAAAACCCTTTGTGGTCTAGGATTGACATATCTTCAGGACCATCTCTCCTGTATGTCCCCCAAAGAGCGCTTTGCTGAACAGATCAAAATCTTCTGGTGATCCCTGGCCCAAAAGATATCTGATTATCCTCAACTAGAGCCAGAGCCTTTTTGGCCTGGTGGAATGCTCTCCCAAGTGAGATCCGGGTCCTGCAGGACCTAATGCAGTTCTGCAGGACCTGCAAAATGGAGATGTTCCACCAGGCCTATGGTTTAGGCAGCGGCAGTTCCATTGATATTGGCCTCCCCTTGCTTGCCTTACTGTTGCTTTGCTTGGCTGTCTGTTATTGTACCATCTTAATAGCTATGGACACCCCTGAAGTACAGTCTTTTTGAGGAGAAGACGCACTAAGTTGTGTCAAACCATGTGCTGCCATCTGATTGATCAGATTTAAATTGTTATTTATTGTTACTTATTGCTTTTAAAACTGGTTTCAATGATTATTTTATTACTGTTGTAAGATTGTTATTGGTGTCCGTTGCTACCTGCCCTGAGCCCTGCTTTGCAGGGGAGGGTGAGGCTATAAGCCGAATATAATGACAACAATAATCCATAGGCAGCCATTTTTGGTTTGGCTTTACCTCCTGTGGCAGCCGTTTTTGGGTGGTACTCACCACTCTCTCAAAAAAAAATTGGGTAACCCTGAGTTAGATAATCCACCAAGTATTATAAAAGCCACTGCATTCCCTGTTAAACCTTTGCAAGATGGTCAGTAATCTGTTCTCCAACCTGCCCAGTTGCCATTCTAACCTTCCTTTTTGGTGTGTGGTCTCTTTGCACTTAAACTGGCTAAAGGTCTATTTGTCAAAATGTCAATGAATTAACTGGGAGAATTAAGAATAAGTTTAGGGGTTCCTCCTTGACATTAGCATGTCTTCCAAATTATTAAAACACAGAAGGAACTAAAAACACAGCTCTATCATCACAATAAACATAAATCAAATTTAAATAAAATAAATCAAAAGAAAATAATAAATCAAAAGGAAATTACTGGTCCGAAGATAACCACATCAGCAATCTCAATATTATACTAAGGAAGTCAGCTAGACTGTTTATGCTCTCCTAGATTTAATGGGCTTTTTTCTGCTTAGTGCTTTGCAATTATCAGTTTCGCCACCAGTAGAAGACATATAAAATCACTTCTCTTCTAAGTAACACAGTGTGCCTTGAGTTACTAATCAGTCCCCAGTTCAAATTTCACTTCTGCTGTGAATTGAACTAGTGACCATAGGCAGACAATATTCTTTCAGACCCCCATCTGCAATATGGGGTATGTGTATGAGACAGTGAGTGTATCCACCCAGCTCATAGGACTGTTATATAGATAACAAGATACTACTTGTGAAACACTATTTGTATAGTGCCCTCAAGCATTCATGATTATTATGAAAACATAGTTTAGGTTTCTTAAGAACTTTGGACTGCAGCTAGCTTCCATTTATACTAGGCTTTCAAGGTCAGCAGTGTAAAAATATGCTGCAAAGGTGTAGGGTGATCTTCAGTAGACAAGGTGGATACCACCTGGAACAGGTTATCATCTACAAGGGGCAATGTATAGAAAACAACTTTTGCTCTCTGGAACTCTGAACAAACAAATCAAGCTGAAATGAGCAGCTGTGAGGGACTGCACTTTTAAAAACTCTGTCTAAACAGGTGAAGGGCTGTGAAGAGTTAATTCTTCACAGAAACAAAGAGCCTTGAGTGACAGGCTGCTTCAAGCAACCTGATTTCAGACCTAGCTGAGAAGAGTTGAGTACTGACAGTTTCGAATTCATCCTTAGCTGAGAGCAGAACACAGACAGGAGAACTGGAGGAAAATTAGCATGGAAGTTTGGGAAGTAGGCAAATACTCCCATTCAGGCCAAGGAAAGGGGATAGATCTTCGAGAGAGAGAAGAAAATTTCCTAGCCAGTCAAACAGGGAGTTAGTTCAGAAGTGTGCAGAGGTCCCTGGTCTGGTGTGGTTAGAAACTGCCTGGTGTTTCAAGAGAAGGGGTCTGGGTACTGGAAAGAGTGTACCAACCTTCTGGAAACCAAAAGAGTCAGAGAATATTCAAAGAAAGTGTACTGAAGTGTTTGGTAAAACACTGGAATAAAAGCCTTGAAATAAAGATTTTTAAGAAAGTGTGAATAGCTTAAGAAACTCTCATTAGTATGAAACATAAGAACTAAAGTCTGTGCATGTACTGATTTTACCTCTGAGTTATCTATATTGAGTTATTTCAGCATTTTCAACCCCTGATTTCATCTGACCTTTCCCCTCTATGTTGAACAAAATTTTTAGTTAATTTCAAAACATCTCAAGTGCAATTTTCAGTAGTTTAAGTTAAAGGGGGATCCTGACCCTTCTCTCAGGTTTCTGAGCTGAGCCTGCAGCAAAATATCACACTGACACAGGGTGGGACAGCTAAAGTTCTTCAGGCAAGAACAAACAGACCACTAGGGCTGCTCAGTCAGAAAGGCAAATAGAAATGGAGGGAAAATCTTGCCTCTGAGGGAGGGAAGTGAATGGGGCTATCATAACAGCATTGTAGAACAGTGACCAATCTTGAACAGTAAGCCCACCACTCCTAGCTGGCTCACACACTTCACTGATCCTCAGACCCTTATGCTGGCAGATACTTGCCCTTGGCAAAAGGCTGGACAGGTTTATCTGCTTCAGTAGAATATCAGAACCTGAAACAGCTGTTTAGCAATGGCTACAGTTACATTTCTGTTCCTTCAAATCTTGTAGCTATAATCTGGACTCTTAGTGCTGCTACTGCCCACACGCTTCCCTTAGTACAAACTGATTTTGATCTTAGATTCTAAGTTTAGATCTATGATTTATCTACATTTGTTTCTGATACCAGACACTGTGGAAATTTCCCTCAGATTGCAAACTGCAGCAGGGGATGGCTCCAGTGGACTCCCTAAAAGCATCATACTGTTGTGTGGAAATGAAGTGGGGGGAAGCAACTTTACAACTGACTATCCCTCGTAACACTTTGGGGCAAATGTCTTAAGGAAGGGGCAAATGTCCAGTTGCCAGTACAAAGAATAATGAGCACAACGGATATACCTGGTGAGTGCTGTCCCCAGCCTAAAGGCACAACAGAATGTTCCTGTTGCCCTAGGCAAGTACTTGATACCTCTACACAAGAAAGTGCTTCCCAAACTGCATTTTACTTATCCAGTAACCCCATTTCAAACAACCCAATATCCTAAAATAGAAATGCCACTGGTATATAATGGGTCTAACCCCCATTGAATTGTCTTTAACTCTTTTAAAGTGTTTGAAATTCAGCAACAAAACTATAGAACTGGCCAGTTCCAGAAGCAAAGACTTTGGTATAATAAAATTACCTTTTCTCCTAAGTAGTGCAATAAATACTTCTGCATATTAGTTTACAAACAAGATCTGTCGGCCAACACAGATAAAAAAAATCACCAGCATGCTTTCCCGCACCAAATAGCTGACATTAGGGGGAAAGGTTCTGAAAACAAGGAGTTTAATTATTTGAGTTAGGTATAGATTTGCAGTCAGAATCTTTACTATTTATTTGTGACAAGAACTGCCAAACAGGCAATGGTCATGGGAAAAGGTGACTGAATAATAAGTGTCAGTTAAATTTTTTTGTGTTGTTGTAGTGTTACATGCACAGTCTTTCATTCAAGGGCAGGCAACTAATTCAAATTAAACTGCTGGATACCGAATGTCACTCTTCCATACTTACCTTTCCTCCAGATGTACATCTGTTTAAACACACACGTTCAATTCACCAGATTAGAAATCTAGACTTCTCATATGGCCACTTGTCACCTTTAAACTTCCCATTCCTTGCTATACCCACCCTTCCCCATCCAACAATAACCAAATAGTTCCTATTCCAGCCTCCAAAGTCATCCACCCCATTTCACACAGGCTACCATCTTCACATTCACAGACCTGACTAGCCTACTGGTATCTCCAGCCCCAAGGGCCAGTGCAATTGAAAAACCACCTGGGTTCCAAATTCCAGGGACAATCAGCTGAGCTACATACACATCTTGGGGGGAAAGGAGGGAAGACACACAAAGGGCTCAGCAGCTGATAATGATCAGAACAGGATCCTGGAGCATTCTAATCTTAGCCAACTCACATATGTAAGCACAACTGGGAGAGAAGAGAAAAACAGGCCAGATGTACTAAGTGTTAAAACTGAAAATCAATAAAACCTCCCTGTCTATCCTTTAACAACGAGTGTATTACTACTGAATGTGTGAATTTCCATTATATTGGATCAGGCTAGGAGTGGGGTTGCTGGCAACTGAGCCCAAGACTTTCAACATGTTGCCCAACTCAGAAGTCACTGGAAGCAGGGATATGATTTTCAGTTTATAATGTCACATTGATTCATACAGAAAGAGACAACTAGTGGGCCAACCATCGCTTACAAGGGCCTTCTTGATGCACCCAGCCTACAACCAGTGAAGTGGCTAGAGCTAGGTACCCTAGGTTCAAAGCCCAACCACCCTCCCTCAAAGAGTGACCCACCTTACAGGGCTGCTGTGAGGACACACACCTCAGTATATTGCAATAAGCTCCTTGGAGGAGGAACAGACGAATGACACCCTCCCTCGCTCTGAGGGGAAACCACACGCTCCCAATCCACGACATCTCCCCTGTTCTATCACCACCCCCTTCTAAGCCTCCACTTCCTCTCAGGGTCTCCTCCTCAAAGCGAGGCCCAACCGCACGCAAAGGTGTTCTACTGACCGGCGGCGACAGCCAGGCTCGCGAGCAACACCACCACGGCCCACAGCAACAACGTCGGCCCAACCCGCTTGCGCGGCTCCATCTCGCTCACGATCCCTGCCCTGAGAGGCGACACCGACACAGCCCTCAGTCCGGCACTCTCGACCCCGCCCACCAACCACGCGGCAGCCAATCACACGGCAACGCCTTGGCAGCCCCAGCGCCGCCAAAGCCACCAATCACCGCTGGGCGTTATCGATGCCAAGAGTTCATTGGCTCCGGCGTTCCTCGACATGGCCTCTTCGAATTGGGTAAAAACAGCCGATTTCCAAAGCTTGCGCGCTTGGCTAACGCCTTTCTCTCAGCCAATCAGGAGGACGAAGACGCCACGCTTGCCTTCTCTCGTACAAAGAGGATTTTTTTTGTAAAAAATGGTTTTCTTCCGGTTTCTGATTGCAGCGCGTAGAAAAATTCGTATGGGAGCCCTGGTGAGAGGAAAGGGGGAAAAAATTGTCCTTGGGTAGTGTCTTCGCTATCTTTTCCCCCCATAGAGAGGGTAATTATTTCTAAGTGTTTTAAAGAGACAGAACCTTTAGCCTCTGCCGGTTTTATTTAACTTTGTAAATGTGCTTCCACTAATGCTCCGCACATGAAGGATTCTATGCACGGCAATACAACCGGAAGTAAATTACATTAATTGAAACCGTAGCCCTTTCCCGTGTCGCAAAGCCTACAGTCGAAGTGGGCCCAGCATACAGAGCCGGAAGAACCTCAATAACCAAGAGGCATTGCGAAAAGCTTTTTACCCCGAGGGGTTTAATGCGGGGGTTTGTCCTGGGCTTCTGCGCTGAAGAAAGTGTTACCTACAATGTCAGCAAAAGATTTCTGATTATGGCTGTGGTCACACACACTAAACCATTTTCGGTGCACTTTCCATCTGGATTTTACTGTGTGAACTGGCAAAATCCAGTTAGAAAGTGTGTTGAAAGTGGATTATGTAGTGTGTGTGCCTGCAGCCAGTGGGCTCCCACGAAGTATCCACCCAACTCTTACATTTGAAAACCTGAGTATAGCGGAAAATTATTATTAATTAGTTAAATTTTCCGACGGAAGGCAGTTCTTTTGCTTGGACTTCCGGGTTGTCTTATTCTGTGCGGAGCAGTGACACTGGTAACTACTTTTAATTTGAGGTCTCGTGAGGGGAAAAAAGTGATCTTTGAGTCCTTAAAATACATCTTAGGCTGGTAGGAAGTTATTTATACATTTTCGAAGCGCAAATTCTGCATATCTAGCTTCGATTTAAATCACAAGCTGAAGAATCTTTTGAGTGCATTAAATGAAATTTAGTTTCAGAATAAGTTCTTTCACTGTTCCGAATGATGGGAGCCAGGTTAGCTCTGAGGAGAAATTAAAGTCTTAAATTAGCATAGCTCCCTTGAATCCCAGGAGGCTTTCTGCATTGACTCTCTCCTCAGCCCACACCTCTTCAGTAGACTGTGTCATCTATAAACCTGTATCTGTAATAGTGAGGCATGGGTTTCACCTCTAATGATCACTTTTTATTTGATCACGAAATATTTTTTTGAGGTGCTAATCAACTGTAAACAAATGGCTTGCAAATCAAACATGAACAAATGTCCATAGCCAGAACGTTCACCTTTCCTTTGTGAATGGCTTATTTGACTTTTTGAAGCAATCTGCTTTGCAAGTCTTTAATCTTGTAAAGAACCTCAGATAGGAGATTTTTTTTAAGCTTCAAAGACTTATTTTTAATGCTTTTAGAATGTTGGAGTTAGGTTAACAATGGATTATGATTAAATCAGAATCTCAGGTTAGTTCCCTCTCCTTGAAGTTGATTTGGGCCAGCATCCCAGAAACTAAACATTTCCTTTCTTAATATCTCTTTGAAAATATACTTGAGTTCCTATGAAAAGAGGTTCTGTTTTACCCTTCTGGGGGGATGTCTGTCCATCTGATGATCTAATATAATTCTTTAGTAACTAGTTAAGACTATAGGATTGGTTTGTTCTACAGTCCATCTAGGTATAGAATTTGACTTCAGTTTACATTTCTTTTTATTAAAACCATTTTCACATATTCAGGTGTTCAAGTGAGCAAGCCAAAGTCAGTCTACCATTTTATTCAATGGGGCTTACTCCCTGAATAGTGTTTGTAAGACACTAGCTGTTGTGATTCTGCAAGTTCCAACCCCGTTTTGTGTGCCTCATTGTTCTGCAGTGTTACAGAACCAGGAAGAGTGGAAATTAAGGAAGGCTGAGAAAACCTTTGCACTTGGAGAGACTGAGGGGTCAGCTGCCTTGGCCAGGTAGCTTCTATCTGGTAATGGTTTCTTTGCTATAGTGAATAGGAGTTGATGTCAAACAGAACCTTTGAGGATTGCCTCACAGACTGTGAAGATCTGTAAAACCTTGTGAAAAGGGGACACTTCAAGCCACCTTAGATACCTGGTTCCTAAGATGCCTCTTTTCTGAGCTCTGGTGAAACTAACAAAGTTTGGGAAATTTCACGGATTCCTTGGTGAAAAGGAGAGTGCCCTCAGTAGGGTTTTTAAGGCAAGAGAGGAACAGAGGTGAACCTGTGTACCAACCCTTGACTTCCTTTGTGGTCTCCCATCCAGGTACTAACCAGCGCTAACCCTGCTTAGCTTCTGATGAGATCAAGCTAGCCAGGGCCATCCAGGTCAGTGCTTGCAGATTCCTTATCAGTTTTAATGTTTATGTTTTAAGTAAACATTTAAATAATGTTTGAAATTAAAAAATACACAGCTGTTTATCCCATTGCCTGTATGAAGAAGAAAATGCAGCAATGTTGAAATGTGATCAACTGCAAATTCATTTTCCTGACAACCATTAGCTGATTAAAGAAGAAGAGATTGGATTTATACCCCACCCTTCACTACCCAAAGGTGTCTCAGAGCGGCTTACAAACTCTTTTTCCCTTCCCCTCCCCACAACAGACACGCTGTGAGGTAGGTGGGACTGAGAGAGTTCTTGACAGAAACTGCTCTTTTTCAAGAACAGCTCTTATCAGAACTATGGCTTGCCCAAGGTCATCCAGCCAGATGCAAGTGGAGGAGTGGAGAATCAAACCCGGTTCTCCCAGATTAGAGTCTGTGCACTTAACCACTACATCAAACTGGCTCTCTGATGCAAAGAACCTGATGCAAATACATTTAAAAGCTCAGCTTTTTCCTCTTTCATACATGCACACCAACTACAGGAAAGAAACTCAAAGTTTTTAGGTAGAACAACAGAAATCTGTCTTGGACAGCAAAAAAGAAAATCTCTTGATACATTTTTTGGCATTCATCATATCCTCATCTGAAATTCTTGGAGAAAGGCATGTATATGGAAAAAAGACTGAAAGCCTATTCAGCCAGTTTATTCTCCTCAGGTGCCTTGGCTATAAGTGGTTTGCTTATTAAGGAGTGATCCAAAAAGGCAGAGCTGAAGTGAGAAACTCAAAAAGGAACTAATTAGCTTTGCTTTATCTCACTCCCTGGAGATGTTAGTTCAGAAAGCAATCTTGGAACCATTAACTGGCTGGTGCACAGGTAACGCTTACAAAAATCTCTCCTTAATGCAAGCTGAATTTTAAAGGCACAAACTGCCTCTCCTCTTGCATATATGAGATCTACAGCAAAAGCTGTTTTCTGTTATAGGTCTGTGCTACAATATCATCTGTCCTGTAACAGAGAATGCCAACCTGAGACAAAAATATTCAACAATGTACACCATGGTGATATTAGCTTGAGGTTGTAATGGTGGAGCACAGTAAATGTTTTTCTGCTGGTTCAATGGATCCATAGATTTGCTTTTCAGGGATCGATAATTGTGTGCATTCAGAAAGTAATTAATATAAATTTGAGCTGAGCCTCATTGATTGGTATCAGAAGGGTAACTATTTCTGTTCCCCAGAGTGGCAGTTGCTAGGAGGGACAGCAAGAGGCAATAAGGAAGTCAACTGGTAAGCTCCTGACAGGCACCCTGTCCAACCACCCATCGTTGTTCATAATAGATCTTTCTGTGGACCACCCAATCATGCTGCTGCCTCACTGACTTTGGAAGGTGCTTTTGCTATTTAACCAGGAATGCAGTTTGAGTCATTTCAGCTCATGGGATGATGAAAAGAGATGGCAGAAACCAGGCCGAGGGATGGATAGAACAAGAGATTTTTTTGGTCTAAGCACAATTCCACTATATACACATACACAAGGAGGCCTGTTGAATTTCAGGCACTTTTGAGGAAATAGTAAAAGGCTTTGTTTGTATGCTCTGTAAGGTGAGAAGAATGATGTGCCACTTGAGGGGCAGCCAAAGAGCCAACAGTGTCCTATTCTTACAATAGGTAGCCTGCCTCACGGAGCCAATTTTCCTCATTAGGGAAAAATACATGCACACCTAAGTTTCCTTAATGGGGCTCAATCAGTGGCTCCCTAGGGCTGTTTCAGATTGGGCAAATGGCAGAAGCTACATCAGAACACTGGAGATCCATTGTCTGTGGGCTGCGAAAGCCTGATTTCTGGCTTGGCTTCCCATATTTAATGCTTTCTGTAATCACGATTTAGTATTCTAAACTTTTACTTGAGCCATTTTTCTGTTTGTTTGAAATGAAATAGTGTTGTGTCTTCTGGCCTCCAAATCTGAATTTATTTTATTATTTTATTTACTTTTATAGTCTACTTTTTCTTGCTGAGACTCTGGAAAGATTACCAAATTTCAGGACAATGCAATATAAAGATTATAAACAATGGGGAAACTGTATTACAAGAGTTAGAGAATAATAACATGTGTCATAACTGTGCAATAAACTACAATCTTTTATGAAAACGGTCTCCTAAACAATACTTTCTTACACACTGTGCCTCTACGCACTTGAGGACTTTCAATTTCACAGGGAACTGTGGACATGTAATATGTATCTCCCAGCTAGTGTTGCCAACTCTGGCCTGGGCAGTTCCCAGAGATTTGGATGGTAGTGGCTGTGGAGAGGGGTTTTGGGGGAAGGATATCACCTAGAATCTGTGGTTTACCATGGAGTTTGCCTTCTGAAGCTGCTCTTTTGTCCTGGAAAACTGATCTCTGTAGTCTGGAGACCAGTTGGAATTTTAGGAAAACTCCAGACCCAACATCAGGGTTGGCTGGGCATGTCTGGTTTGACAGGATCTGGGACAGTTCTGAGTGGTCCCAGGAATAATAATAATAGTAGTAGTAGTAGTAGTAGTAGGAGGAGGAGATTGGATTTATACCCCACCCTTCACTACCCAAAGGAGTCTCAGAGTGGCTTACAAACTCCTTTCCCTTTCCCTGCCCACAACAGACACCCTGTGAGGTAGGTGGAGCTGAGAGAGCTCTGACAGAAACGGCCCTTTTTCAAGAACAGCTGTGCCAGAACTATGGCTTGCCCAAGGTCATCCAGCAGGTGCAAGTGGAGGAGTGGGGAATCAAACCCGGTTCTCCCAGATTAGAGTCCACGCACTTAACCACTACACCGAACTGGCCAAATTGTAGTATGGCCTTTAGATTAGAGGCAGAAGCTATATCAGAACACTGGAGATCCATTGTCTGTGGGCTGCGAAAGCCTGATTTCTGGCTTGGCTTCTCATATTTAATGCTTTCTGTAATCACCAGTTAGTATTCTAAACTTTTACTTGAGCCATTTTTCTGTTAGAAATGAAATAGTGCTGTGTCTTCTGGCCTCCAGTTCTTCAGCAATTGCTTGTGTAAGGCAAAGCTCCAGGTTACATATTATGGAAATTATTTAATAGGAAACCATCTCTGAAAAATAAACAGCCATCTATTAAGCTTTGGAGGGGGATGTTTGTTAAGAAAAGTAGCAGGAATTTTATAGTTGGTGCACAGATAATTTTATTGTTTTCTCTCAATACACTAGGCTCCTATAAAAATGTGTATGTTAAATTGAGTGAAATTAATTAGCCCACAGGACTGAAATCCATTATCAAATGGGGGTTGAATTAACTTGTTGAGGAAAAAACAAACAAGCAAAGTCAGCTGCCTCATATAGTGAGCAAGGGAAAAGAGCCGACACAAATCTTTTAAATAATAACATAGGCGTTATGACAATAAATGCAGGGATTCCTCCACCTCCAATTTTGGACATGTGTGGTAAAATATAATTAGGTTTATTACCTCTTGTGTAGTATTATCTTTTATGTTGAGTACTAGTTTTCCAAAGTTTGAAGTAGGAGAATGAGTCCATAAGAGTATAACAGGAGCCCTGCTGGATAGGACCAGTGGTCCCTGTAGTCCAGTATACTGCTTCGCACTGTGACCAACCAGCTTGTTTCTTTGTTAATTAAAATATTTTTATCCTGCCTTTCCTTTCAAGATAGCTTACAAGTCACAGTTAAAACATTATTTTTTAAAACCAGTAATGCACCATATGTTCCCCTACCCCCAAAAGACACCTGCAGTTTATACTCCATTAAAAGTCTTTGCAAATTGTAAGTACACCGGCCCCCTGTCCATCAGGAGGGGTCGTTCTCACCATCAATGGACCCCATAGGGGTACCCCAGGAGTCCATAAACCAGGCAGCTTGACATAAGTGGGCACAAAGATGAAAGCCAGGACTGGCAGGCAGGGCCAGCTCGCCCACTAGGCGAGCTAGGCGCTCGCCTAGGGCGCCGGCCTTACAGGGGCACCAAACAGCCCCCCCCGTGAAAAGCCCCCTTCCCTTCCAGCTTTCCTGGGCGCCTCGCAGAGCGCCAATGCTGCTGCCGCCACCACCACCGAGGAGCTCACAGCCTGCCCGCCATCGGCAACAGGAGCAGCGACCAAAAGGCGAGCGGGCGCTGGGCGGAGGGGACGCGTGCGCGCCCGCTCCAGCTCTCCCCGCCCGCCCGCCAGCCGCAGCTGGAGGACAGCAGCAGAGCCGAGAAGGAGGAGCCGAGAGGGGCGGGCAACGTGGGGGGGAGGGGCGTCGGCAGCAGGGCAGGTGGGGAACAGAGGCAGCCTCGGCTGGCTGGCTGGCTGCTCTCCAGTGCTCGCAGCCCAGGCGGCTCTGCAAAAAGGACGCAGCGGGTCCTGGAGCGGGGCAAAGGAGCTGGCTGCGTGCTGCGGAAGGGCGGGAGCTGGGCTGCTCACTCACCCCCCTGCCTTTCTTGAGGCCCCACCCCCCCACGCTTTGGCACGCGCAGGGACCCTGGGAGGCCCCGGGGCCTCTGTGAGTGAAGGCAACAGGAACTGCAGGGCGCCGAAGGGGCGGCCTCTGCTGGCAGACCAGGCAGCTCCTGGGCCCGCGGCTGGAGGACGGCAGCGGCGGCGAGGAGGAAGAGCCGAGAGGGGCAGGCAGCGTGGGGGGGAGGGGACCAGGCAGCTCCCGGGCCCGCAGCTGGAGGACGGCAGCGGCGGCGAGGAAAGCGAAAATGGATGCCAGGTGCCCAAATGCCCCCGAAACTGCCGCCGAACCCCCGCCCCTTTCCTGGCTTTCGTGGGCGCCTCGCAGCTGCGAGTTGCCCTGAAAAGCCAACACTGCTGGTGCTCCACCATTTCCAGGGCCCACTGGGAGGTTGGCATCCCCAGTGGGGTGGGCACCCTAGGCTGTCCTGCCTAGGGCGCCCAGACACCTGGAGCCGGCCCTGCTGGCAGGCCATAATACTATGCCTAGGACATGGCCCTGGAAAAAGTACATGAGATCTTGCCTTGACAGCTGCGAGGACCTCACCTGACATCTTCATACTCCAGACAATGGACTTGCTTTGCTCCAGAGTTACTTCTTTTAATCTCAGTTGCTAATTCCATCAGTCTGATCTCATCTCACATTTCCTTGACAATGACAAGTCCTGCCTTTTACCCATTTCCCACACTGCAAGATCAGGTGGCTCACCAAGCAGTAGTGTTTCTTTTTTGATTAATCTAAATTGGCAATCCATTAGTCTTCCAACCCCCCACCCCCAAGCTAATCAGGAACCCTAACCCCAAATCTGTTTTACATGTAGAAGAAACCTCTGGCCTCTTTTGTCCAGTCTTAGGAACTCATTACCACATTTCCAAAGCTACATTGTCTTATCCCTGAGTAATCCCATCATACCCCTTAGTAATCTCATCAGTTCTTTGTTCTGAGGGACCCCATGCATTAGCAAGCTCTCTGGACACGTTTTTGGGTATAAAAATTGATGCCAGGTAGACCACCACAAGTGGGGGAGCAGCCAGTAGGGGGCACCCTGAAGGCTGTAGTTGGTGCATGGGAGGAGACAGATCTCCTGCTACAGTATTGCAGTGATGCATCATGCCACTTCTGGTTATGTGACCAGAAGGGATGTTGCAGCATTGTGCAACACCACACAATCCCTAGCCCAGGCCACCCCCCCCAAGCTCTTAGGGGTTGCCAGCAACCTTGTATGTGAGTCATAGGCTACAAAAGGCTTTAAAGGTCTTGACCAGCAGCTTGAACTGGATTCAGAAACAAACTGGCAGCCAATGTAATGAAGCTTTTTTATGACTGGCAAGATATGTTCCCATTGCCAAGCCCCTCACAATAGTCAGGCTGCTGTATTCTAAATCAACTGCAGTTTCCATCCCAGGATAGAGCACATTGCTGTGTTCCAGCTGGCAAGTTACAAAAGCATGGATCAGCATGGCCAGATTGTCTTGAGTCTAAAAAATGAGTGAGCTGGTGAACCAAATGCAGCTGATAGAGAGCAGTCTAGGCCACTACTCCAACATGCTTTTCAAAAAATGAATCTGGGTTCATGAGCATCCCTAAGCTCTGTACCTGCTCTTCAAAAGCCAAGGCTACATGATCCAGGACAAGTGGATCCAGTCCTTCTAGAAAATCAGCCCTCCCAACCACCATTACCTCTGTCCTGTCTGGATTCAGCTTCAGCTTGTTCTGTCTTAGCCTCCTGACCACAGCCTCAAAGTGCCAGTTCAGAATCAATATCGATGCCTCTGGGTGCTTAGGTAATGAAATCTAGAAGTTGGCATCCTCTGCATAGTGATGACACCCAGTCTCAAAGATTTATACAATCTGATTCAGTAGTCTCATACAGATATTGAAGAGCATGGGCGAGAGCATAGAATGCTGTGGCACTCCACACTTAGTTGATTCTGTTCCTCCAGTGGAAATTCTTTGTGTCTGATCAGACAGTAAAGATCAAAACCACTGAACCAGTGCCAACTCCATATTCCAACTGGTGAATAAGAATAGAGTAGTTAACTGTGTCAAAGTGTGCTGATACCTCTAACAGTATTAACAATGGATGATTGTCCTGTGTCCTGTACAACTTCAAGCCAAGGTTGTCCACCAGTGCAGGTAAAGCCACCTCAGTTCCAAACCCAGGCCTGAAGCCAGACTGAAATAGGGCAAGGGCAGATGTGTCATCCCTGGGAACAACTGTACCATCACCTGCTCTAATACCTTCTCAGGGAAGGCCAATAACAGGGCACAGAGGCCAAGGCCTGCCTCTGGTGTTGCCTCCTAGCACTGATATTCAAAGGTTTACAGCCTCTGGATTTGGCAGTTCCCTTTGTGGTTGTTTTTGCTTGTGGGAATTAGGGATTTTAATCTGCTGGCAATGGTTTTAGACCTCAATGAGTGGATGTCTCTCCACCCTTTATCCCACTCACTCCTTTTCTCCTTGCTCTTTGCTGCCACCACAGGCCTCTAATAGAATTTCAACCCATCATCTGTGCCAGACTCTATACTGGGGTCCCCAACCTGGTTCCTGTGTGGGCACCATGGCACGAGCCAACACCTTTCCTGGTGCCCACCAAGTGCTTTTGAGGTTTGGGTTTTGTTGGGGTTTTTTGCTCAGCTGTGCTTTTGATTTTCTGAGATTAACAGATTTTCTGCCTAAAATGTTGAAACACTGACCCTCTCAACCTGCTTAGGAAGAGGGAGCAGAAACTTTCCCGAAGATGCAAGCTGCCTTTTACCTCAGCAAGCATGACCCCAAAGGATAGGGCTTCATTTGTAGGCAACTCTTCTATTTGCTATTATATGAACTAAAAAAACTATTAGACTAAAAAAACTATTAGAAATCACTCCCCTTGCGGTCCAACAAATCTCAGAGCTTCACTCCAAAGACAATAGGCACTTCGGATCCGAAGGCGCACCTATGGGCTCACCCGGATCCGAAAGTAGCCCTATTGAATTGTAGATGTGTAAATAAGGCCAATCATGGGTGGTGTGTGTGTGGTGTGCGGCACGCATATAAGCCAGGCACTTACTGGCCCGTTTATCTTTCATTCCTGATGTAACCTAATAAACAAGAGCTGATTCACTATGCTGAGTCTCCAGCCTCAGTACTTTTCAGTATGTTTAAGAGGCATATAAAAGTATGTAGAGGTGTGGGAACATAAGAAGTGTCATACTGGGTGAGACCAACCATTTGTCTGCTTTAGCATTCTCTCTGATGGCAGCAGTCCTGCAGGTGTCTTAGGAAGACTCTTGAGAAGAGCTTGATGGCAACAATATTGATCCCCTGTGGTTATGTCCCATCCGTTTGGCGCTTAGAACTTTGCTGTCTCTGAAAACAAAGTTTGTACTTTTGCTAACCATTGTTACTGGAGATTATAGATCTCTTCTCCTTATGTGCTTTCCTTCCTTTCTGATTTTAAAAAGCCATTTCTGTTTCCCGCTGTTACAACAGATACTATGTTTGGAATAGGCCAGATTGTTGCAAGGTAGACTTGCCACATGCCCTAAATGGTATGTACAGGCAAAATATAAAAAGAGAGTCCAAAATACTTCCACAGCACTGTGAAATGCTTTTCATATGCATGTTATAGACCAGAAAACTGAACATTGGTGTGTCATCTTGTGCCTCCTGTTGGCTGGCTTGGTCACTGTCACCTCCTCTTTCTTTGTAGCAACTAATTGCTGGCTGCTTGGGATGGGAGGATGTTGCACTTTTCCCACCTTAGGCATGGCTGGCGGGTGTTTTCTTTGCCAACTGGAGGAAATGGAAGGGAAAGGAGGCAGCAATTGACATGGAAACAGACAGGTGAGCAAGGAAAGAAAGCACCCTTATTGAGCATCTGAAATGGAGGCAATGCAGCCCTCATACCATTGAAGACAACTGACTTCACATTGGGACTGATATACCAGCATTTGATTCACTGGTATGCTACAGAAACACAAAGTAATATAAGTCTCATACTGCTGTGAATGAGCTGCTGCCTTTTCTTTTTAGAGTTCATCTGTATGCATCCCAAACCTCACTGCATCTTCCTTTAATAAACTAACAAGGAAACTGTCCCCCTCTTGAGTTGTGTAGTGGTTTAAGGTAAACGTTCTCTTGATTTTAGGCAGTAGGGACCAATTCTTGTGATCTTATTAATTCATTGAAAATACAATCCGATCTTATCACAGTCCTCCTAACGGACACAGACTGTATTGCGGAGGGGCCCCATTTCCTGCTGTCTTATTAACTCTCAGGCACGCAGCAGACTACAGTAATCTTCTCTGTTAATAACTTTCCCCACCTCCAGCAACATCTCTCCATTGTGCTTTCATTCAGTGAACTCGTAGCTGCAAATCTTGGTTACATGCAAGGTGTCATTTTGGTGTTGAATATACTGATACATCCGGAGTCTAGCCATGAAAAGAAACCAGTTGACCCCTAGGCGGGACAGATAGGTGTAATTGACATGGATTTCATTGGTGTTGTGCTGTGAATAGACTGCATTCCCATACAGAAGGTGAGTTTTTAGCAAATCGTGGGACTGCTTTAAAGCAATTTACTTGAAACTTTTTTGAGTAAACACTGCCAGGGCTACATCCTGTGTTTTTGTGATAAACATGTTTTTAAGCACACGTTATACAGGTACACAAAAATCAAGGATTGGTTGGAGCTCCCTGTTGTACATAGCCAACCAGGTACTTTTAGGACAAGAGCCACTGAAGCTGCAGTACGTGTGTGTGTGTTTTTTTGAGGGGGACAAGTTCAGCAAGAGAATATTTTCAAACTGGACCAAGAACAATTGTTGTAGGACAAATACTAAAGCTTTTATCTGCTTCCCGTGTTAGGCTACAGGGTGGTTTCTTCTCAGCTTCTTCAAGCAGACTTGCACAAGGCTACAGCAGAAAAATGGACCTCTCTTTGCTCACGCTCTGTGAACGGCCAGCAGATCTTAGCAGAGGTCTTCAACAGGGTACCATCTGAACTAGCTCTGTGGTTTATGGGGAAGGGCAGTCGTCCATCCAGTTCATAGAGGTGACCATCCATGGTGGCAAAGAGAATGAAATGGAAGTTCACTTTATCATCTTCAACCCAACATTGGCCTTCTTGTGCTATGGTATTGTGGGCTTCTTGAATGGCCTTGTGGTTCTCAAGTCATTTTGCCCTCTCATCAGGAGACAGATTTGCTGTTGCGTTGAGGAACTTCTTCAGGGCAGAGCCTTCGTCAAATGATATTTTATCTTGATTGCTGGCCACCGCAAGTACAAGGCCAATTGTGCCACATGAATTGCTGGCAGTTTGCTTCAGGAAGTAGACTTTGGGGCTCACTCCTTGACCCTTCAGTTCTTTAATCTGCTTTTTCCTGAAGTTTTCATGCTGTGCAGTAAGAGGGAAGAGCAACAGCATTGCACAAGCTGGGTTGGGCACAGAGTTCAAGGAGTCTTCCTTATACCCTAGCATGTCCACAAACTGCCAGCCTGGGCTCACTCCTAGGCAGAAGAGCACTTGGTTCAGCATCTCAGGGTTGATCTCCATGGGCTGCCAAGCCGTTGTTCCAGTTGGCTCTGATGTAGGGCTTCACAAAGACACATGCCCCCAAAGCAGCAGAAGACTCTGGATGTACTATCCAACCAGGTACATCTTCTGCCTAACAGATTATCGGTTAGTACCAATGATCCAGAGGCTCATCTTGGACTCTAGCATCTGCTAGCACTGCATATCAAAGCAAAAAACAACAAGGGCCATAACAGACAAGACGTTGAGGGATCTGTGATCAGATCCTACCAGCATTTAAAAAATGCAAATCAAAGACATGCAAGGTCCCAGTTTGCATTGGGACTACACAGAGGGAAGGAAATGGTTTTAATTCTCCCTCCTGTATCATTACAGCAGTTGAAACTGACTTACTTCCTACAAAGAAAATATACCAATCCTTCCTCCTTTGAAAGGTAATAAAACCACAGGGTGAGGGAACTTGTTTTCAGTCAGGAAAACTGCTTTACTCTGCCCAGGTCATAAGAGAGCAATCCTAAGCAGAGTTATACCCTTCTTAGTTGAACATTGGACTCAGAAGGATGTAATTCTGTTTACGGTTTTACTGTGGAGTCCAGATACTGAAGCTGAAGCTCAAATATTTTGGCCACCAAATGAGAAGGGAGCACTCACTGGAGAAGACTCTGACACTGGGAAAGACTGAAGATAAAAGAAGAAGGGGACAGCAAAGGATGAGATGGTTAGACAGTGTAATCGATGCAATGAACATGAAATTAAGCAAATTCCAGAGGACGATGGAAGACAGGAGGGTCCATGGAGTCACGAAGAGTTGGACTCAACTGTGAGACTGAACAACAACAACCTAGGTCACATGATCTGATCACTTTATTGTCCTATTTTATTTGGGCAGCAAAGCAAGAGGGCTGTGCCAGTCACCAAGACGGAAGAAGACAAAGATAAATGCTGATAGTGTAGTAGGAAAGGGGAAATTTGTTGATGAAATACTAGGAAATCCTTATGTGTCTTGCCGTACCTGCTAAAATCTTTTTATTGACCCATTGTATTTGGGAACAGTTGAATGGGAGAGATGCAGAAGTGAGCACAGGTTGTCTGAACAAGAAGGAAGATGGCTATAGTAACCCTCTTGGCATCCCCCAGTTCTCCTGATCCAGTTTCCTTCATTCAGTGCAAATGGGCAGCCGAGGAAATGCATGCTCTCATGAAGGGGGAGTCTGACTCCCAAGAAAGGGGAGACAAAGGAACAACATAAAAAATGATATGCTGGTCCCACGATTTGTCTTTCAGTCAATCCCAAACAGTCAGTACCACTGTTGGATTGCTAACCCATGAAACCTGAACATGGTATTCCTGTAGGACTGGAGAAGGGACAGTGAAAGTAGAAGCCATGTGCAGATGGGAAGTCTGCTCCAGAGCAGGGAACACATTCTTCTTTCAAGTGTTTTTTCAAAGAAGAGGAGAAGCGAAGGAGCCCCTCTAAGGATTCTAGCGGTCTGCAAGGTCATTCTGCAGAATAACCTCTCTGAGATTAAAGAGAGCAGCAGCAGGGCAGGATATAATTGGGACAGCTGTCATTGCAAAGAGTCTGGGATCCCTGCTTCTACCCCATTTATTCTCGTTCTGTCTCATGAATATCTTTACTGATTTTTTTAAAATGCTTATTGTCTGTATAATGAGGAATAAAGCATCTACCTATACAAAGAGATTGGATTTTTGTAGATACCACCCACTGTTCAGCCACACTGCGATTCGTGCTGGGACGTCTCACAGAAAGGGCCAACAAGATTCAAATACAGAGCTGCACCTCCGTGAACTGTCTTTATCAATATTTATTACTTGGCTTTTATAGCATTTTGAACTTTCTGAGTGCTCCAGCAGTCTTATTAGCCATAAAAGCTTAAAACAGAAGCTCTATATTAGATTCTGGATTGGACACAGGGAATAACCAACAGGGGATGCCTGGTTCCATCCATGCTATGCTAGTTTTTCACCCCCTTCCTATATTGCTCAGGGCAGTATCTTTCATTCACCCTTCCCCACTTTATCTTCTAAATAGCCCTGTAAATTAGCTTGGGTTGAACAAGAGTGGCTGGCCCAATGTTAACCTAATTGCCTTAATTTCTTTATTATAATGGGGGATTTGCAATATTAAAAATGGGCAATAGGCAATAAGGGAACGAACATATATACAGAGGTCTCACTTCTTCCAGAGGTACCAGTAATAGACATGGAGGCTGAAGTCAGTATAAAATGATGTTTTTTACTGGAGAAACTTCACATTCAAACAACACACACACATACACTCCATTATACAGCTTCTAGGAAAATCAGATAGAGCAGAGATGTTCGCATGAGCAGGATATCGTTGGTGGGCAATATTTACCTGTCTGATGAAATGATGCGTCAATAGAATTGGTCAATATTGAAATCTGCTTGGCTTGTGACAGAGACACCTCGATGGTCGGGATGACTCACCGGCTAGCACCTATTGTATTCTTTGTAAAACCGGTTTCTTGGATGGCTCAGGAATGTTAGGTCCTTTGTCAAGTTGAAGGCAGGAAAGAGTCTTTTGTGCCTTCATGGCAGAGAAGGTTGGGGAGGAGGTTGCCAGTGCTATGAAGAAGGACTCCTTTAATGGCGGCTGGAGTCCCTGATTTAAACAGCAATGGTAGATGGCTGTTTGTGGAGTGCTTTATGTGTCTAGGGCTACATCTGGAACTGGGTGACTTCGGGAACTACAGGCACACTGTCTCAGGCATCTGCTGGCACATGTCTAGCGTCACAATCTGGTCACCTTACATCCGAGTTCCTTTTGCACATTTTGCACAGTTCATCATGCCTATATGAGAGCACAAAGCTCTTTGCTGGGCAACACCAAGATCACCTGGCAAGCTTCATCTCCTAGATCCTAGTCTGACACACTAATCACTACACCAGACAGGCTCTCTTACAAAACAGATTCTTGCCAACAAGAGACAATGTTCACCAAAAGTTTAAGTTGGTACGCCCTTTCCCCATTCGCTCTGGAAGGGCTTGGGTAGTACTACCTTTCATGAACAACCCAGGGCTTTCATTGAAAATGGCAGCTTAGTGTCAAGTTCTCCTCCTACCCATCTGTCAGTTCTGGATTGATTTCTGTGCCCCTTTTCCCTTCCCCTCATCATTAGCTGCTGCTGGCAGGGATAGAGAATGCTAAAGTCAATGGGGGAATTGAACTAAATATTACAGAAGGGAGGGGTAGAATTCAGTAGGAGGCTGCCATTTTCACCGGCAGCCCCGTGTTCCTTGTGACTTGTAATTCTGCTTTAACATAGCTGATGTTCTGAGATCTGGATAATACTACCACTGATACTTAGCTTAATATATAACCTGGCAAGTGTCTAAAGCACTTCACAAGTATTAAGTTGTTGCGTCCCCTACAGCAATCCTTTAAGGCAGATGAATATTATTATCTCCATATATATAAAGTGATACAGATGTTTGCAGATTTTTTAGGTATATAGACATCTAAAATGATATAATGAGGAATGTATCTCTCCGAATGACTCAGTCAGAATGATTCATCCCCAAAGTAATCTTAACCTAACTCACCAGAGTTTTTAGACTATACTTTGCCCACTAGATGGCACTGTGGCATTAATAGTGAAATTCCTTTCTGTAGTTCAAAACCATTGGCACTTTCTCCACAGAAGAGTTGCCTTAAGGATCAATGTACCAGCACTATATATTGCTGCAGCCTGTAAATGCATTTTTTTAAAAAAGCAAAATAAAACGAATGTGAGAGCTGATTTTTAAATGGAACTATTGTATGTTGGGTCTTAGCTGTGCCAGAAAGTTTTCTCGACTGACCTTTGGTAAGTTACCAAGTGACATATTTTCCAAAGTAGCTACTGACTTTTTGGCAGAAGATTGCATTGCATAATTCCTGGATCCAACTTCTGAATATATGTTCAAGATCTTTGCTGGAAACACCGTGGGGCTCCTCTGGGGGCATTTTGAAACAAATTGTTTACTGCACTATAGTTGTAAGGTTAGGGTTATTTTTTAGACATATGTTTGACTGTTATGGACATTTCCACAATTGTCGGTTGCCTTGAGCCTTCATTTAGAAAAGCAAAAGAAAATAAGTGAATTGGATTGCCGACTTTTGCCCTGCCCTCTGTCACAGTGGCTTTCACAACAGCTTGGTCTGAAAGAACAGCTAGTCAACTAGGTCATGTACTTGCAAATTTATGGAGGAGTGCTCATTTTGGGTCTTTCTTGGGGTGTGTGAAAGCAAAATGATGTTTTTAAGAAGTCCTGAAATGTTTTTGAAACTAAGAACTTTCCTATCTATTGCATTTTTATTTCATCCTTCCTCAAAGCAACACACGAAGCTGTGATGTACTGAGTCAGGCCCTTGGTCTATCAAGGTCAATATTGTCTACTCTCTAGGATCCCGGGCAGAAGATTTTTCACATTGCCTACTATCAGATCCTTTTAAGTGGAGATACCAGGGATTGAACCTGGGACCTTCTGCACTGCTCTATCACACAAATAGGCAACTTTTTAGTTAACATGCTTGTTTGCCCAAGAATCACCAACTCCCCCCCCCCTTTCTGTTAGGGGTTCTTTGAACAGCTGTAGGTCAGGCAGAAGCTGAACAGCTGAGACACAGGGATGCTTGTTATGAAATTTTGAGCATTATGCTGGGATTAAAAGCTGCAAAGGTTTGGTTAGAAGAAGCTGATAATACAAGTTTTTACAGGCAGATCTAACATTTTCTGAAATACCTAAGATATTGAGGAGAGAGTTCAGCAGGGATGTGATGCTGTAGAGTCCACCCACAGTAGTTGCCGTTTTCTCCAGGGGAACTGATCTCTGTAATCTGGAGATCAGTTATAACTCCGTCAGACCTCCAGGTCCCACCTGGAGGTTTCCAGTCCTATCACCCTAGTTTGATAATTGCCAAAAGCACCAAGTTATGTCTGAACATGAGCAATCTTCCACTCTGGCTTAACTGCTGTTGGTGGCATGCCTGGACTTGTCTGGCAGGACAACTAGAGGGTCCGGGCTCATCTGGACAGGCCACCTAGTCATAGCTTGGAGCCCCAGAACAAAGGCAGGCAGGATCCTGGAACCTGCCTGCAGATTGGCTCCTGAGGATGGCCAGCCAATTTGGAGCCTGGAGGCTGGGAGTGACTTAGGTGTATGTGGTTAGGGCAGTTGCCCCATATAAAGCAATCCTGTTGAGGTGCAAAAAACTGCTGCTTGCTGAAACCACTATGCCTTCGCCTCTGCCGTGTTAAACCCACTATTTAACAGGTGGCAGGCCCATAGCTACAGTGGGGCATCTCGGGGTTAGGACCCCCGACTTGCTGGCAAGGCCCCCTGATTTCCCATCCAGCCAAGGGCATCACGTCCTTCTCCCCTGGATCAATTTGATTAGCCAGTGCCCCCTAAGAAATTTGAATTGCCCCGACTTTAAAAATCCTGGCTACGGGCCTGACAGATGGTGTGAGGGAATCTAACTCATTTACTCCCTTCCTGAACAGATGTCTTCTGCTATCACTGACTTTCAGATCTGGCCTATGTGCACATATCCACAGCTTCTAGACTGGACAATGAGTGTTCCCCTTTCCTTGCATATTCTGAAGTCTGCTTCCAAATGTATATGCCTCCTTGCCAGACTGGGGTATAAATTTGGTATGTAATTTAAAAATATTGATTGTTAGTTACTCAAGAGTGCGTTCTACAAACTGATCAGCATTTCTTGAACCAAAGCAAGTTGGTAGCTTTAAGCTTCTTCTGCTTAGCTTCAGGTTCACATTTTCAATTAAGCCTCCTGCCAAAACACATTGTTTTCTCCCTGTAAAATGCAAGGATTGACTTCTCCAAACTATTAAGAGTTCTTTCTCTCTCTGTTCCAAAGTCACCATCTCAAACATTATGATGACATTAGAATATGTAGAAGCTTTTAAAAAATGCTGGCTTCTGCTTTTCTCTCCTTGGATAGTTACAATAAAGACATGATTTTTGTACCATTTTTTCCTACATTAATCCCAGATGTTCTGAGGGCTTATCATCACTTTCACTTTTTGCATCTAGTAAATAATTTTCATTATGTAAGCATTTTACAGACTTTTGAAGGAACAGTGACACTGAAATTTCTATTTGAAGAACCACAACTTCCTTTTATAATCATAAAATTAGATTAGATAACGAAATACAACCAAAAGATTAGATAACCAAATACAGTAATAACAATAACTAGCATTTATACAGTGCTTTTGAGTGTTCAAAGTACATAAAGAACTTCACTGGCTATCAGGGTTGAGTCAAAGATTTTTTTCTACTTCATACACTTACAAATGGTCAGGGCCCAGAGTATCTGAAAGACCACCTGCTCCCACGTGAAAAAGACAGGGACTCCTCTGTAGTGGTGTCCTATTTGTGGAATTCCTCCTCCATAACCCTTTGATAGCTTATAGGCAAAGCAAGCAAACAAACAAAACTGTACAATTTACTCTGAAAACCAGTGGTTTTTGAAGTGAATGATCTTTTGAGTTTGTGATTTTTTCGATCTACCATTTTGCTTTTTTAAAAAAAATCTCCTTTATAGCCAACATACTTCTTTTGACTTCCATTTTATCCTCATAAAAGCTCTATGATGTGGGTGAGGCTTAATTACGCAGTAAGTTCTTCCTGCATACATCCCTGGCTTGGGTCACAGATGTGTTCTGGGAGCTCTGTGCTCCTCAGGTTTGCAGGGGCTAGATTTAGAGTGGGACCATGGCAGGTGGGGAGAGGGGCTTTAGATTGTTTTTCATGCCATTGTCCCAACCTGAAATGGCTCTGTGGAGTTGCTATTTTATTCATTGGGGAAAGTAATATAGCTGTATTAGCACATGAGCATCCCCCAATGGGGAAAATAGTGACTCCCCAGTTGTTTCAGGTTGTGCAGAAGGTTCAAGCCCCGTAACGTATAGTTAGGCCCTGAGAGAAGGAGACAAGGATCAGTCAGTGGGCTTTATTGGAACTTAGATTGCTGCCATCATAGTCCAACATACTAACCACTACATCACAGTAGGTCTGCTTTTACACTTTGCAGACTTCTACAGATAATTCAATAAAGTGCCAGCTATCATAGATACTTTTCTTCAGCAGCAAAGTTCTGGCTGAAGAAGGATATTAGTCACCAAGCAATGATGATGATAACCATTATACAAAGAGGTCATGTGAAGTCCTTCCATTGGTTCTTCCCCAGCAGAAAGTATGCCATGCCATCTGTAGCCTCCAGGTAACCCTGAGGTACACACAAGCACAAGTGAAAGGTACCAGCAGCAAACTGAGGGCAAATCATTCACGAGTCATGACAACCTTCTCATCAGATAGAATTGGTAAAGATTATTTCTAGCTACTTACCCCAAAGTCAATAAGACCCAGTTGCAACTGCTAGTGTTGTATTCACCAGGTGTAGGAACTAAGAGAAAGTGGTCCAAAGCAACAACAGGATAGTACCAAATAATTCACTATACGATAATAACAGGACAAATGCTGAGAACTGCTTAGTTACCAACCTCCAGGTAGAGTCTGAAGTTCTCCCAGAATTGCAGATGATCTCCAGACTTCAGAGATTAGTTTCCCTGGAGTAAATGGTAGCTTCAGGGGGCAGACTCTGTTGTGTCACATCCTGGGCCAAGCTCCTTCCCTTCCCCAAACATTGCCCTCCCTGGGGAAGGAATTCCGAGTCCAGAGCTGGCAACCCTAGAAATGGTAGTTGGATGGGAATTTAGAAATGGATGACTCAGCACTGCTCAGTTCTGTTAGATTACTAGCCCTGTTCCTTTTTGATGGAGGAGTAAAACCCCAGAAGATGTTGATCCAGGGAAGACTTTGGGGGTAGAGTGTATGGATTTAATATTTTGCTTTCTAAACCTCCCCCAACCAGCTGATTAGCACTGAGCTGTGGCAGTATATACGATCATGGTCCTACACGTGTATGTAGCCACACTAGGACCACTTCCTCCAGGCAGGGTTTACAGAGCCAGACTGCAAAGACCTGGGCCCAGGAACCTGTTCTCCATCATGCTTCTAAAAAGCAGCAGCAAGGAGTTATAATGTGCAGGTAGGAAGGCTCTCTATATTAGTGTGGAATTTGAAACAGTTCACTCTTTTTTGGGTTGCTGCTAACTGTAGCTTGGGAAATTTCTGGAGATTTGGGGGGTCGTGCTTAGGGATGACATGGCAGAGTTTGGGGAGGGGAAGGTGTTAGCCGAAATGCTCTGATCTATATTTAATAGAGCATTTGGGCCAGTGTTTAATATTGGGATTCTTTGGTCTGTGTATACAGAGGATGGGCTACCACGCTATTTCCCAGTAAAGAGGCGAGAGACAGGAGTAAAATAAATCCTTTGTTTACTGTGTAATAATATCTAGCAGAACACATACAATCACACACACACTGGCATACAAGAGACTAATAAAAACAGGGAAGAAATAAATAGCACATTTGCATGAGCAGGTATTGAAGTGATGATGGGCGATATTTACCTCTGGGATGCGCAGCTCCAAATCTTCCAGCGGGAGGTTCAGGGAGGGAAGGAATATGGGAAGAAATATAAGGAGCACGTGTGCTAGACCGGCTAGGGGCACGTGCGCTACTTCAGCTGCAGACTGAAGCCTTAAAGCGAGGTGAGGATTGGGGAGAGTAAGCTGGACGTGAGAGGTAAAAGCAGGCTGAGAGAGGTCGTTGGTAGGGGTAGGCGAGGCAGAGAGCTTGAGAAGCGTGCGTGAGTGTTTTTAAAAGCTTCTTGTGCGGTGGGCGTGGGAGGCCAGGCGGCTTACACCTGGGGACACTCCCTGCTGGCTAGGGATTGGCTGTTAGGGTCAATTTCAAATGCTGGTGGTTACCTAGACCGTTCGTCACCTGGGAGCGGGAAAAGAGGAAGTTGGAACAAAGGAGGATGACTCTTCGGTATCTGGGCAGATTCTCCATGAGAAACGTGTGCGTTGGCACGTAGGGGGGTGTTAATCCCTTTATAATGGAGACAGGGAGTCTGGGCTGTATGCAAGAGTCTTTTGTTTGAGTGCAAACCCGTGAGTGTGAGACATGACAAGCGGCAAGCAGACTATGGGGACCCTCTGGAATGACTTTAGCCAGCATCTCATTGTCCTTGGCTGGCATCTTCGTCTTCTCTGGGCTTTTCCCCTTGGTGCTTTATTATACAGTCTCTTAGCTGGCACACTATCAGGTTCGTAACAGCATAAAACAGTCCAGAAATAGCCCAATAAAGGCGGCTTGGGCTAACAAAGGTGCTCAGTGGGAATGTGATGGCATAGAGTCCACCCTCTGAAGCTTTCAGTCCCTCCAGAGGAACTCTCTGCAGTCTGGAGATCTATTGTAATTCTGGAAGAACTCCATGCACCACCTAGAGGCTGGCAACTGGGGACTCTCTGGAATTACAGCTCATCTCCAGACTAAAGAGATCAGTTCCCCTGGAGAAAATGGCTGCTTTGGAGGGTCCCTGTCCTCCCCAGGTTTCACCCTCAAATCTCCAGGAGACTCCCAACCTGGAGCTGACAGCCCTAACCCCCCACTGGTGGCCAGGAGGGACCTGGCAACCCTACTCTTGATTCTGATTTAAGCCACAAACATTTCAGAAATGGGGAAAGGAGCCATGACTTAGGGACAGTGTGTGCTTTGTGTGAAGTCTTTGACGGCTTTCATAAGAATCATCCTGGGCCTAAAGGTCTTCAGCAGCAAACTAAGAGTGTCAAGCTACAAACTATATTATACAAAAATACGAAATGTTTATTAGGGTGTACACATAGCTAAAACATACTGCGGCTAAAAGAAATAGTCTAAGTATCAGGCTTAAAAGGCTTATACAACCAAGTTAGTTATTATACAAATACAATTGATGGGTAAAAATATTTTGACCTAAGGACCATACATGTTTCGGCCCCTTCAGACCTTCCTCAGTGGTCAATATTCTTTATATTACAATGGCACACATCCAGAAATGTACGCACAAGAAATTTATATATGTATATATATACATATATGACCAGATGTTGTTGTCTGAAATTATTAAGAAAAAAAAAGGGGGGAGTGAAAAAAGGCCTGATTATTACATGAAAATTATATAAAGTAATTGTATGTAGTAATAAATTTGATTAACATTAATAAGAATTACATACTGAGATTACCTTATATGTTTTTGCAATTGCTACAAGTTTGTATTGTAGGCCATTAATAGTAGGCCCTAAATAGTAGCCATATCAATTTTTCAGATTATTCTACATAGAAATTAAAAAAAACAATTAATGAAATTTCTGGGCAATATATAATTTAAATTAATTTTAGCCTAATTTTTTTTTAAAAAAATAACCAACAAAAATTCCATTAGTCAGGATGTGTGTCACTTCCATCAAAATTAGTAGTCAAGTTGCAAATTGCTGAAGTTACATCATTATATAGTAGAAACCAGGGATGATGCAGTCAACCACATGCATTGCACAGTGCTTGCCAAGGAAAGAATTACAAGATGGGAGGGGGTGAAGAGAAGAGAGAGGGCCCTCTCCCAGATACCTCACCTTTAGAAGTGAACTGAGTGGCTGTCAGAAACAGAGCCACAGGGTCACCCAGACATTGGAATACCCTTCCCAGACATCCTTATCACAAGCCTACTCTCTTCCCCTTTAGGTGCCACTAATATATATCTATCTATCTCTATCTCTATCTCTATCTCTATCTCTATCTCTATCTCTATCTCTATCTCTATCTCTATCTCTATCTATCTCTATCTCTATCTATCTATCTATCTATCTATCTATCTATCTATCTATCTATCTATCTATCTATCTATCTATCTATCTATCTATCTATCTATCTATCTATCTATCATCTATCTATCTATTCATCCAGACCTCTGGCATCATCTGATTTCTATCTGTTTGACTCTTTCTGCCAGGTGCGAGTTGCTTGTTTCCCTTTTAAAAAATTGCAATAGACTGTTCAATATTGTTATTTTTAACTTTGATTGCAAGCTGTATAGGAGATCTAGGTTAAGTGGGAAAACTATTAAATGGGATTAAGCAGGAAAATTAGATTACATGGGAAAATGAAAAATTTACTACTACTATTATTAAGTATAAGGTCCTCCCAGGTACAATCTCTGACATCTTTTTAAAAGTATCTCAGGAGGACTGGATTCTGGCAGGAGATTGGTGGAGTAGGGACTTACGGGTGCACCAGTGTCACATGTGGTTTGACATCACATCAGGCTAGGGATTGCTAGAAAATCTATGATTTTACCAGTGATTCCTAGACTGACATGACATCATGTCCAGGTTTCCCCCAGAAGTGACATTATGTGTACATAACCAGTGATTTTTTAAAAAATTTCTCCCATTACTCATAAGAGCAGCAGCAGGAAAAGTGAGGGTCTGGCAAGAGGCAACCCTGGCCGGGAAAGACCTTTCTTTGAGATTCTGGAAAGCTGCTCCTGATCAGTAGGGGCAGATGGCTCACTCAATGGCTTCAATTCTAATAAGCTTGTTACTGGTCCTCAGCCTTGGGTTGCAAGATTGAGCCTGGCAATCAGTGATGGTTTGGGGGCAGGGGGAGATGGGGGTGGTTCTGTGACACTGGTAAAACCATTGAGTTTTTCGTGATTCCTTGAGCTACCGATTGTCACTTCTGGGCTGTACCGGATATGTATTGTGCAGATATACTGGCATTTTTAATTTTCTTCTTCTGCTGCTGCTCCAAGCAGTGATGGGCAATGGAAACAATTGGTGGGAGGGTTTCTATGGTGGAAGGCCTGGCAATCCTACCTCAGCCTCTGGTAATGAATTTATTTAACAGTACATATGACAGTTCCAATCTTGTTTCAGACCTGCCCTATTTCAGCAACTACCATTTTTGTTTACATGGGGTGTGAACTAGACATGATTCAAGGGAGATTCCCATGTGGAACATGTTCGATGGAATGTCAGTACCTGTGAGAGAAACAGGACACACATATGCTTGTTTTCATTGTGTCCCATCAACCAATTAAACTGAGTGATGTGGCCAAGTATCCAGGCCCAAATAAAGTTTCTTCTCTCCTTCCAGGCAGAAATTGTTATCTATGGCAGCTCTAGATATGTTGGCACTTGAGGCAGAAAATCTCCCCATCCCCGCAAGGTAAAGGTATCATGATTAATTAAAGGACTGATCATTTGGTGCCTCTTTGAAATTGGCTGCTTGAGATAGCTGCCTCATTCTAGCCAGTGAGACAGCCTGTCCTCCTTTTCTCTTTCTCTCTCTCTTCTCTGCCAGCAGTTCCCCTCCTTGGCCTGTAGACAGGGTTCCATTTATAGGACAACAGCATGGCTTTTGATTAATAATGTCTTGCATTGTGTAACAACAGCTTTGCATTCAGATTTCCAGATGGGGGCTTAATTTGATATAACAATGAGGATGGTATCCGAAGCTTTGCCTCAGCTGCTGAAGAGCCGCTTCAATCTTGCAAAATTTGCTGAGTGGGACTCTGCTTGAAGTTTGCTGAACTTACTGGACAGAAATAAACAAGTGTTTAATAAACAACAGTTCGCCAGCCAAAAAAAAAGGTGGGGGGGAATTTACATTTTTTCTCTGTCAGACTGTGCCTGAGACATCTGCTAAGCAGGACATAAGCAACCTTTGTGCCATATGTTGCATGTCCCTGACATGCATACAGCCAAGACCAACAGCACAGAACATATTGGGAGCAATACACTGCCCAGGAACACTGCCACTATGAAAATAACCCCAGGGAACTCTCCATTCTACAGAGCCGAATTTAGCACAAACACAGATCCTCCCTGAGCCGTCATGATCTGGTTTTGTTTTTCACTCAAATCTGAGTCCTTTATACAGCCAGACTCTGTTAAATCCTTCTGCAGCATTGAGACTAAAAGTAAGGACCAATACTGAGCTTGCTTCTCTCATGTCAGACACGTCTCCAGCCTTCCATGAAAGGTCTAAGGAGCTCCACCAAGGTGCTCAAGCTTTCAAGAGTCTAAGCTCCCTTCATCAGACATTGTCTATGACAGATCCGCTGCTGCTGCTGCTGCTGCTGCTGCTGCTGGCCGGTAGCTACCTTCAAGGATTCCTCCACCCCTAGAACCATTGGAACTTTCCATTCTCTTCTGCTGATGTGACCATTGATTCCTGAAGGGGGTGGATGCATCTTAGTCTGGTCTCAGCTGTGACCATTCTACCATGAGTGACTCTGCTAGGAGTTTAGCCTTTTGACAGAGTCTAGTTTTACAGGGGTACCCGTGTTGGTCTGCAGTAGAACATCTAGATTCGAGTCCAGTAGCACCTTAGAGACCAACAAGAGCTTCAGGGTATAAGCTTTAGACTCTCAAAGCTTTGACTCTTGAAAGCTTCCACCCTGAAATTCTTGTTGGTCTCTAAGGTGCTACTGGAATTGAATCTAGATGTTCTACTGCAGACCAACATGGCTACTCCATGAAACTATACATTAGTTATATTTCCATACTCTTTGGTCCAACCAACTTTGGGCTGGTGGAGGTGGATAAGTCCCTACTTACCCTTTCTGTCAGCAACATCCTGCAATACCCTTAAAGGGTCATGTTGGAGACTGGAGGACACTCAATATTCATGAGGCTGAAGTGAAGAGAGGAATTGCATGAGATTGCCAGCCACTCCTCTCTCTTCTGTCTGAGGAATATTTGCTACACAATCCCTTTTCATTTGCCAGCCCCATATCTATTGCATATCAGCTTCACTAGAAACAATAAAGGGATGGATCAGTCAGCTTTCTCACTCAGGCTGTGGTAACACACACTAAATAATCCACTTTCAATCCTCTTCCAAACTGGATTTTTACTGTGTGAACTGACAAAATCCAGTTGGAAAGTGAACATAAGAACATAAGAGAAGCCAATGTTGGATCAGGCCAATGGCCCATCCAGTCCAACACTCTGTATCACACAGTGGCCAAAAATACCAGGTGCCATCAGGAAGTCCAGCAGTGGGGTAATGCATTGAAAGTGGATTATTTAGTGTGACCACAGCCTCAGTCTCAACCAACTCCACTCCTTATTACAGCCCCCATTTCCTATGGCTTTTATCTGTGCACATCCCATGATCCCAAATGTAGTCTTTTGGGTTGAATCTAACCAGTCAAAGGGAACTCCTTCCTTCCCTTTTCACCAATGGAAAAACTGGTTGGATTCAACCCTAAGGAATCTTGTGTTACTTAAAGACCAACATTGTTACTAAAGCATGTTCACCCCAATTTATGTTGTTCAAAGAGGTAGAAAAAAAGCTATGTCTATCTCATTTTCAACACTCTGCATGATTTTATAAATATCTGTTATGTCCCCCCTCTTAGTCGGCCTTTTAGAAAATGTTTCCAACCTTTCCCCGTAAGATTGATGCTGCAACTCCTTTATAATTATGATTGCTCTTTTCTGCATTCTTTAGACCTCTGCAGCATTCTTTTTGAGATGGGGCAACCAGAACTGTACATGGTTTTCCCAGTGTAGCATCCATATGGGTACTTCAAGATAGCTTCACGTTACCTGAGAAACCATCATGTAACCCACTTCAGAACATCTTTTACAGGCTCAGAGTGGCATACTTAAGTGTTTCCTCCTCTATCTGGGGAATTCATGAGCCAGTTAGAGCAATATTCAGTCAGCAAAACAGCACAGCCCTGACCACATAGACAAGGTGGAAACTGGTGTTTATTCTTTTCTCTTGCCTATACCTTAAAAAAAAAGAAGTGTTTTCATATCAGGACTATGCAGCCAGTGTTCTTTGCCACTTTACAAATGCCATTTAGATCTAAAAAGCTTTTCCTTGTGGACTATGAATTCGGGGGGGGGGATTAATAAATTTCCAAACAAGAGCTAGAATTGCGTCCACGAATCTGTTAGAATTGAGATGAGGATGTGTAAAACCCTGGGGAAAAAAAGCAATAGCAAAAAAGAAAACACATTTTCTTTACTTTACATTGGTCTCCTCTACATTTTTTTTAAAGTATGCCATTGTAAGATAAGCTGCCAGAAACTGGAATGCACATAAAAGCCTGTATTTTGAATGTCTGGAGTGCATACAGAAGATCCATTTCCTGTACCCTCCAAATGTTCCATCTCAGTTTAGAGTCCTGACCTGCGGAAAACCCCATCCTTCAAAGGTTCAACTGTAAAGTAACAGCTGTGTTAATATTTATTTAATTAAGTAACATACATTTCGGTGGCAGCTGAAGCCTATAACAGGCGTCACATCGATCCCAAATCACATGTCTGGAGTTTCAGTAAGCAGCCACCTTACCCCTGCAAGTGAACATGTGCTGCCAGGTTTTCATGCCGGCCATTTGTGAAGGAGAAGGCACCTGAGGGTTTTTATTTAGACATTTGTAACCTGCTTTTCTGTTTGTTTGAGAACTCAAAGTGGCTTACAAAGTAAATGTAAAAATATAACTATGACAAACAAGCAAAGTCATATTTATTTTATTTTACAAAATTTATATTCCACCTTTCTGCCCTCACAGAGACTACCAATATGGTCAACAAATTAAAAAAATACATAAGCTCACATTTTAAAGCCATTAAAATCAACCCCTCCCCAAACATACATCATTCAAACAGTTAAAAACAGAGTTAAAATATGTAAAAAGACATAAGACCAGCAATTAAAACATTGTTCAGGGAGTAGAGATCACTGAGGGAATGGCAAACAAAACAAAAAAGATGGCAGAAGACGGCAACAGAAGGGAACAGATGACTGTCCCTGGGGAGAGAGTTCCTGAGCTTTGATGTGACAACTGAGAAGCCCTCTCGGGTTGTGATTCATCTCAGAAGGTGGGGGCACTCAAAGCATGGCCTCTAAAGTTGACCATAGGGTTTGGTTGGGTTCATAAGGGAATAGGTCATTCTTCAAAAATGTTAGTATAATACAATGTGATTTTGTAACATCCTGAGTTGGTGCTGGTTTCAGTCATTCAGCTTACCCACGGCTTCAGGTGACAAGCCACAAAGGGCTAAGAGCCACTTGGCTTTTGTCAAAGAATTGCACCTCTGGTAATGCCTGGGCTAAATACCTGTATCAGATGGGGAACAGAAACTCAGCTGGCAAAACATGTTCTCAGACTTTTCGCCCTGCTGGGAAAAACTCTGGTTATATCCAGGCTAAATACCTGTAACAGGATGAAAAAAGAAACAAGACTGTTATGCTGATGAAATGGGGAAACCATGTATTTCAATCTAAAATTCTTGGAGAAAGTGCAGGATTAAAAAAATAAAGAGCTGAATGCATTTTGATTACATTGGGGTTTTTTTGGTGTTTTTTTTTTTTGCAAAACCACAGAATACATACACAATTTGTATTACTATAAGTAATGCATCAGCTAAATGTAAAATCAACATATCTTTGTAGCAGTATTAATTGATACAAAACTATCTCATTAAAATCAGGAGGTATGCCATTCCTTCTTTAAATCCTACACACTCTCCGAGTCATGAAAGGACCAACACATATTTTACCAAATATATTAAGTGTATTTTTCACGCTTTCCTTTAACATAATTTCTTTTTAGTAGGAAAGATTCTCTATTTGTTATCAACAGGAAGGCTTTTTCCAAAACACCTGTATACATGAAGCCATTAAAAAAAACTTATTAGCAATATAAATGAAAACTATTTAATAGGAAACATTAAGTAGACATAATTCCCACAACAATTTAAGAAGAGAAACTAAAAAAAAACACACCCAGACTTTAATATATGTTGGGAAATCTGCAGTGGTCCTTCTGTGACTTAGATGATGAATCATACATGAGGAATTTGTTCTGCAGTAAGTTTAATTCAGAGCAATGTTGCTAAAATTGGGCTTATTTCAAGGAACTCTTCCTTATTCATTTATTTTCAGAAATACTAATAGAATGGTCATATTGTACTGTAATTGAAAAAAGCAACTATAATTTAATACAGCATGAGAATGATATGGCCCAGTAATAGGCTTTTAATGTTCTGATGCCCTGAGCTGGCTAGCCCAGGCTTGCCCAATCTTGGAAGCTAAGCAGGGTTGGTTCTGGTCAGTATCTGAAAGGGAGACCACCAAGGAATACCAGGGTTGTGATGCAGAGGCAAAGGAATGGCAAACCACCTCTGTTAGTCTCTTGCCTTGAAAGTCCCATGGGGTCACCATCAATCAGCAATGACATGATGGCCAAAAAAACCCCTCTCTGACACACAAATTGTCACTTTCTCTCAATGGTTTCCTTATTTTGAAACCTTTTGAGGTGGCAATCCCGCTTAAAATCACTGTGTAGGACTTAGACAATACATTCTTTTTCTATGGTACCATTTTTCATAGCATGTATGATACTTTTTTCCTCTTTAGAAAGGATTTAAAAAACCCTCGCTAGTGACCTTTACTAGGTATGTGAATGAAGAAAGCGGGCAGGAAGAATACCTTAGTAACACAGAGGGAAAATACAGATGAAAAGAAATACAGATTAAAAGCCAGGAAATGACTCAGCACAACAACAGAGAAGGGGGACTGCAGGTGGGACACAGGGCGGAGAAAGTTAAGCAAGCTTTTTCCATTAAAATTTTTGTTAGTGACTTCATACTTTCCTGTGACTTTTAATTAGCAGGAAAATACCACACAGAGCACTATGGGTATCATCTTTTGTGCCAGTAAAAATAGCCATAAGGCATTCAGAGGCTATACCCGGGGCCTTGGTAATCCATACTCCTAGGATGGGACTTTGATAATCTACACCAGGGTTTTAAAATAGCCAAGAAGCAGGCATATTGAACATAAGAACATAAGAAGAGCTCTGTTGGATCAGACCAATAGTCCATCTAGTCCAGTGTCTTGAGTCACACACTGGCCAACCAGTTCCTCTGGACCACCAACAATGCGGCATAGAGACTGAGGCCCTTGATGTTGCCTCCTGGCTCTGGGATTCAGAGGTTTACTGCCTCTGAATGTGAAGGTTCCCTCAGCCACCATGGTTGGTAGCCACTGATAGACTTATCCTCCATGAATCTGTTTATTCCTGTGTCTATCACTACATCCTCTGACAGCACCTTCCACATTTTAATCACGCTCTGTGAAAGGAGTATTTCCTTTTGTCCATCCTGAAGTACCCAGGGGAAGTACCCATCGGCTTCAATGGATGCCCTCAAGTTCTAGTATTTTGGGAGAGGGGGAAAATGTCTATTTGTCAAGTCTCTCCACTCTGTGTATAATTTTATAAATTTCTATCATGTCACCCCCTTAGTTGTCTGTTTTCTAAACTGAAAAGTCCCAAACTCTTCAGCTTTTCCTCATAGGGAAGGTGCTCCAACCCCCTAATCATATTTAACGCAATGCTCCCTCTAAGCTGTGGAGTCTTGTGAGCAAAAATTCTACTTTGTGAGCTATTGGCATTAAAGTTGTGAGTGAGCAATTTGGCTACAGCATAAATCAGTTTGCTCTGAAGCCATCCTTCCTAAGCGAAGACAAAAATCTGTGAGCTGGAGGATGAAAAACTGTGAGCTAACTCACACTAACTCTGCTTAGAGGGAACACTGCATCCTCTGTCCTTTTCCCAACTCTGCAATGTCCTTTTGGAGAGACGGTGACCAGAACTGTACACAGTATTCCAAATGAGGTCATACCATAGAGCTATACAGGGACATTGCAATATCGGCAGTTGAATCCAGGAGGATTTTATTTCCCCCCTCCATCTCATCCAGATAGAAATAATTTGCTTCCAGGTGGGGACACAGTCTGATTATGCCGTCCATTAATTTGGCTATCACCTCCAGTCTGTGGGGTACAAAAAACCGCTGATTTCTCTAATGACTCAGGAGTGTGTAAATTAGACACACTGTGGCAGTAGCCCTACATGGTGAGCACAATAGTCATCAAGGAATCAAATGCATTCATTGGAGGGGAGGAATGGATTTAAAAATAAATTATTCAGCAGTTTTCCAGTTACAGATAGCCGGTTTGAACATACTGTCAGTGACCACTGATGTGCTTTTATGTATCCTACTAAAACCTGTGTGAATTGCTGCTTCTCACTTTTGAAATAGGGTCTGCATCCAGACTCAGAGCTGTAACTTGTAGCAATAAATTCAGCCTTCCCCCCTTTCTTTCTTTTTTTCTTTCATCCAGTAACCAAGTATTTAAAGATCTGGAAATTAATAAAAAAAATCATGTCATCCTAATCTCCCAGATTTTTCAGTTTCAGCATGAGTAGGAAATGACACATTCCCTTCCCCATCATTCACAGGGCATGGCATTTTTATGGCAAGCAGGCAGTCTGAAGCTTTATCCTCTGCACCACTCTGGCTGCTTTCCCAGTGGAAATCTTTCCCAGCCCTGCACTCAGAGACAACTTAACTGGAAGGGAGTGACCCTGGAATAGGGATGCCAGACCCACCAGTGGGGACGGGGGCCCCCTGGTTTCACTGACCGCCAACAGGCAAGAAGCCAGAAATAAACACAATGTGCCTATGTCACCCAGAAGTGACAGGCATGTTGGTGACATTGGAGGGGGGGGGGGAATGCTCTGGTTTTTGGGCAAAACTCTATGATAGAAGCCAATGCTCCCTCTAAGCTGTGGAGTCTTGTGAGCAAAAATTCTATTTCATGAGCTATTGGCATTAAAGTTGTGAGTGAACGATTTGGCTGCTGCATAAATTAGTTTGCTCCAGAGCCAGCCTTCCTGAGCTAAGGCAAAAATGTTTGACCCAGAGGCTAAAAACCCGTGAGCTAGCTCACACTAACTCAGCTTAGAGGGAACACTGGTAGAAGCTAATTCTACCACAAGGGTTTGCCCACAAACCAGAACATTGCCCCTGACATCCCCAGTGTGCCTACATCACTTCTGGGTGACGTAAGCACATCACGTTTATTACTAGCTTCTTCCTTCCCTGTTCCTGATAAGTTCACCCCCAGCTCCTGCTGGCTGCTCCAATGGACCCACCAACCCTAACCCTGGAACTTGCTTATAGTTAACATTCCAGTGTTAACATTCCTTCAGTCAAATCTCAGTCTACCAAGATGGGCTTCAGCTTGTGGATGTGGTCTTTCACGTACTCAAAAGTATGCTGAGGAGGGAAGTAACTCTGTATTTAGCAAATGTTAGACTCAGTTCAAGTGGCCTTCCTAATGCTGTGAAAAAAATTGTTCATGAATCTTGGTAGAGCTGACCATGCTAATACTCAGGTTGAACAGTGCACCCCTTCAGGTCTACTGAGATTTTAATCCAAATTTTAATGCAAAATGAAATGAGTCACCTGTGTAGCTAGTTGGAATATAAAACTTCAGTGTTTGGAAATCCATCTTTCAAGTGTGTACTTGATTCCTAACCAACACCTTCAACTAATTCCTATTCACCGGTAGGTGGCAGTGTAGCAATGCTGTTAGAGACAAGGCTGCTGTACATCAGTGAGGTGTAAGCCATTCACAGCCATGGTGAAAATGCATTAATTATGGTAACTACTTATTCACAAGAACATAGCCAAGTTAAACAAGATACACTGGGGGAATAATTTCTACCTCTGCAGTCCCTCTCATGGGATTTCTCCTAATGGTTTCATCCTGTTGAACTTGGACGGCACAATATCTAACCTTTTGGCTTCTTGGCTGGTTTTGTAGCAATCACACCTCTATACAACAACAACAACAAAATCTTGAAAAAATAAAGACTGTGTCCCAGAGTCCCCAGTTTGGGGAAAGTGACCCGTCCTGAATAAGCCTGTTGTAGAAGCAAAGCAGCAACTTTGTGCTTGAAATATGCCATGATGTAGAAAAAACAAAAGGAAAAGATGGGCTCCATCCAAGAATCCCAGCCTGCTTTTTGTTGTGGCTTGCATTACTTTATTGTAGACTTCTGGAGTGGAATTTCAATCATACTAAGTCCTTGGGTCTGGGATGAGAATCCCTGGATGCTAATTGACATAATTAAGTATCACATTTATAATCCCCTTTCAGTGTATGGCCACTAGGGGCATGCAGTCGGCCTATGCCGAGCTGAAAAAATATCCAAAAAATACCTTATTGGTATTTCCTGGATATTTTTTCAGCTGGATATAGAGCCCAGTTTGGTGTAGTGGTTAGGTGTGTGGACTCTGATCTGGGATGACCTTGGTCAAGCCATAGTTCTGACAAGAGCTGTCCTTGAAAGTGTAGGATAGATTTGATTATAACATTTATTTCCTTTTGATTGTTTATATTCTTCTGGTTTTATAGAGTTTTCTTCCTAAGCAAGATTTTCTTAGGATGTAATATAGGTCTATTAAGTAGTAGGCCTTTCTCTTCTAGGTTGGATTAATTTTTCTAGCTGATGCTAGCAGACAAGAAAGTTAGATATAAAGTTCATGGGTTTTAGTTGTTTAGGTTACAATTTTGCAGTGTCTGGGTCAAAAAGGATTTTCAGCTCCGTATCAGAGAAAAACACCTTTGTTTGGGTGCATAAAAATCTTGCTTGATAGTGTTTAGGTTAGATTACGTAAGCAACTGATGCTGTTGCATAGACACGCCTTTCTTTATATTTGACCAATAAGGGAATTTTTATTCAGATGATGTTTAATTTTTTTGTAACCAATTATGCTTTTTGAATATTATTTTCATGATGATGGTGTGATGATGTCATTTGAAGTATAAAATTTCATGTATTTCCTGGTTGGGCTTAGAAAGCAGTGAATTTTGGATAGGCTTTCTGGCCTAACTGTTTTCAGATGTTTTGACTGCAATTAAAACACTAAGATCTTCCTCCTCATTTTTGACTCCATTTCTTGACTGGAAATTTATTTGTATAACAAAATGGCAGTTCTTGAAAGAGCTCTCTCAGCCCCACCTACCTCACAGGGTGTATGTTGTGGGGAGGGGAAAGGAAAGGAAAGGAGATTGTAAGCTGCTTTGAGACGCCAAGTGAAGGGCGGGGTATAAATCCAATCTCCTTCTCCTTCTATCCAAAAATGGCCAACCCGTATATATTCAGGATTTTTCAGGACCACAGGATAGCTGAAGGTAAAGGCTGTTAAAAGGGATTGCAGTCCCTTTAAACACCTTCTGAGCTGCAAAGAGGAGCCAGCCCAGGATCTGCCAGGGTAGTGCAGAGCTCTTAGCTCCTGCCGCCCCAGATGATCCTCTTGGTTTTTTTCTTCTTGGGTCCATTGGAGCCTCCCCCAAATTAGGGAATCCTGAATATTTTACCAAATTCAAATACCATACTGGCATTGGGATTTGGGAATATTGGGAAATACTGATATTTTTCAGATTCAATATACTCGAACCTGAGAAATATCATTTTTTTTGCACACCCCTAGTGGCCACCTTGAATCAGCTGAGGACCACACATGCATGAAAGCATGCTTCTGCATGAAGCATGCAGGGCCGGCTTGCCCACTAGGCGAGCTAGCTGCTCGCCTAGGGCACCGGCCCTGCAGGGGTGCCAAAATGCCCCCCAACCCCCCGTGAAAAGCCCCCCGGGCCGCCCAGCGCCAGCAGCCCCGGCTTTCCTGGGTGCCTCGCAGCTGCGAGGCACCCAGAAAACCGGCACTGCTGCTGGGAGGGAAGGGGCGGGTGTTCTAAGCCCGCCCCTTCCCCGGCTCTCCTGGGTGCCTTGCAGCTGCAAGGCACCTGGAAGAGCTGCGCTGCCAGCGGCAGGAGGAAAGGGGCAGGCGTTCTAAGCCCGCCCCTTCCCCGGCTCTCCTGGTGCTGGGCCATCTCCAGGCCCCACCGGGAGGTTGGCATACCCGGTGGGGTGGGCGCCCCAGGCTGTCCTGCCTAGGGCACCCAGACACCTGGGGCCAGCCCTAGAAGCATGGGGAATCATGTGTGCAGCTGGGTGCCATGTGCACGATATTTAATTTGATGTAGCAGGTGTAGTTGTGTATGCACAGAGCCACATGAACACATGAAGCTGGCTTCTGCTGAGTCAGACCGTTGATCTCCCAAGGTCAGCATTGTTAACGAATGACTAGCAGTAGCTCACCAGGTCATTCTGAGGTCATTCATGTCACTTACTACCTGACCCTTTTAACTGGAGATGCTGGGGACTGAACCTGGGATCCTCTGCAGGCAAAGCAAATGCTCTGGCAGTGAGCTGCAGCGAGATATTCAGGAAGTGGAGTGCATGTGTGTGCTTGGGAGGGGAAGGGTGGCGATGGTGGAGTCAGCCCCTTTGTTTTTCCTCTCTACCAAAAATCTGATTGGAGACTGCAGCTCCTCTGATAAGGTTATGTGCATTGAGCCTTGGCTGATGCATGAACACGCAGTTGCATCAAGGCTAAATCCGCTCCTTTCCTCAGAACTAAGACTTGCTGTGTCTAATGGGGCTTAATTTCTTGAAAGTACGCTTCAAATTGCAGCCTTCACCTCTTAGCCCATTTATATAACCACCCAACAACCTTGTTAGTCTGAGATTAAAGCTGAACACTAATGGCTAATCTAAGGCTGTACATGGCTAAACAGAGATTTGAATCAGGGTCTCCCACAACCGGATTTAACACTCTGCTTACGGCACTGCTAAGGCCTTTCAGCGTGTCACTTAAGCATTGCCATGGTAATAAGCACCACAGAGCTATTGACTGAATTGCTCCTCATTTGCCTCAGTATATTAATGTTTATATGGGTTCTTTATAACTGAAAGGGCTTCCAAGGAATGCCCAGTTTCTTTAGTAGCTCCACTTTCTGCTTTCAGGTCCTCCATATACATAAACCTTGTAAGGGGAAAAGAATTCTCTACAAGAGCATCTTAAACTAAACAGCTGAATGTAAAATATTTACAGTCTGAACTATTGGGAAATATAAGAGAAGATCCAGAGTGGAGACCTGCAAATAAATTAATATGAATGGGTAAAGTGTTACACAATGTTGCTTTCACAAGGTGTGAGGATGTGAGGATCTTGCCGTTTCCCTTATCAGTGACCCCCCATAGCATCCTTGCCAGATCAATTGTCATCTTGCTCAGAAGAAGCTGATTCCATTTGCTGAACTGGGATTTCCCAGGCTGACCTAACCTGCTGGTTCCATCCTTGTTGTGCTGGACTCCACTCCAATAGGTTGTGCTTAGAGGCAGAAGAAGAAGAGTCATGATACCGTGAACCAGAACTCCAGGACCTCAAGGGCCTAGTTCCTGAAACCCCTTCTAGGAGGAGAAAAACCATGATACCCCATGTCTTAGGTTTAGGTTCAGGTAGAAGTCTTCCATGAAGGAGTAGAAGGAACACTCTCACTTTAAACATGTATGCATTTTAAGAACCAGTTTGCACTGTCACCTTTGGCATTACGGTGGCTAATCACACTGACATAAGATGGTCATATGGAGAAGAGGCACAGAGCCCTGCAGGCACTCAGTTTTTTGCATGCTGCTGCAAATGCATGAGGATGTCAGTGTTCGAGGCATTCTGCCCATGCTGACACCATGAACATTGTTGGCTCTAAGCACAGCCATAGTAGCTACACAAAACTCTAATGAGTGGCTGCTGTGCCAGCGGTGGGCATGATAATTGGTTTTCAGCTGCAGCATGATTAAGCTCGACAGTTTTTGAAACTGGGAAGCTCAGTTAGGCTGCACACTATTACAGCATGACCTTAATGGCTCTCTCACTATGGTTTTGCCTAAAAGGATGCCTGGTTAGAACCAGGGTGTAACACAAAATGAATGTGAATGTTTCTTAATGACTGCGGATTTTAATGCTTTGGAAAAGCCAAGTGCCGTCAAACCCCACCAAAGCCTGCTAAAAGATCGATTTGACCTGTTCCTCAGGCTAGTGGCAAGTGGAGATTGACAGTTGACCTGAGGATTGACGACATTTTCCTTCCTATCCAATTAATCAAATTTATGATCCAGTTATTTTTGGAGGATTCAACTTGACCAGTATCTTCCAAGAAAACTCCCTTTCTTGTCCATCATTCTCATCAAAGGAACCATTTTAATTGACTATCCCATCTTTATTGCCACACACATTTTAGTCAAGGTTGTTGGATCTTCATATAAGGAACTTGCCAGCTCCTCTTTGACTATATGTCATCAGTTCTGCAGCCAAGAGACATGCCACCTCTGTCTTCTCATTAAGAAAACTGTTGAATTATCATCTCCCCCTGGCCTTCACTGCATCTGCAAGCTCTTGAGATCCCATGGTCAGGTTGCTTCCACTTGCAAAATAGTCTTTTTTGGTTTGTCCATCACTGCTAGGCGTGTGACTGGACAAACTCAGGGTTCTTTGGAGTAATCAGACTGGATTTCTAGCTCAGATTAACAGATGTTTCCTGAACAGATAATTCATTTTTCAAGAGTGTAGCAGAAACCAGTGCCTGTCTGTCTGCAAATTCAAGAGAGGTGGCTGAAAGTGAACCACCTGCCGGTCTCTCTCCAGGGATCTAATGCAGGGAAGTGGAACCAATGGCTTGTGGGAAGGAGTGCCACATTTCCTCCCTTGGAGGCAACTATTATGAACACAAACACAGCTCTCCAGAGCTCTCTCACCCAAAGAAAATGCAGCCCAGGACCAATACTTAGATATTTTCACTGAAGTATTTAGTGTACATGCAACCCCTCAAAAGAACAAATAATGCCACCTGAGGGCATTGTGGCTCAGAAAAATGGTGTGAGGGGCAGGCTGAAGGTGTGGGGTCTGGCTGTGGGGAAGGTGAGTTGGGGTCAGGAATACCCTGACCCCAGCTCACAGGTCAACATTTCATATAGTTTTGGCCTCACAGAAAGAACAAGCTGTTTTTGCCCTTTCCCTTGCAGACACCAGATATACAGTAGTAGGAAAGAATAAGGCTTGGAAAACAAACAACCCTCTACCTCTACCCTGCCACACAAATAATACCCCACAGCTGGAATTTATCAGGTAAGTGCCATCCCTGAGAGCCCTCCATGCTCTAGTGAACCAGGAATGGGATTGGTGGAAATGCTGTGCACAGAAACACCAGTCAATAGTGATGCTACATGGTGTGAGCATAGGCTAAGTGCTCTGGCTGGCTAGTGTGCCTGTCAGACCTCTATTTGCTGAGCTCCTCTCTTTTCCTTCTGTGTACCTCCCCTACTCCTTACCACCAGAAGCTTAAAGATTGCTTTGGGACATGGAAACAGAAAGCCCGAGGTCTTGAGTTATAGCTATAAATATGATGGTGCTGCCAGGACAAAGTTTCATATGGATTCGATGCCCTTCAGAGGTTAATGAACAGGGCTCAGATTTTGATTAGTTATTATCCAAATGCAAATCCCTAGATGTGATTCAGTCTGAAGAACCTAAATTGAGAGGCAGGGAGGAAAGTGAAAAATTGCTTGGGGCTTCTACAACCTTTCTGTCTGCAGTTCTCTAAGGAGAGCTCTGAAATACCTTAAAAATGACCTGCTTCTCTCCCCCGCCCCCAGTATAAGGCTGCAGCTGTTTCATCTGCTGCCCCACAGACTTGGCTTAGCTACAAACTGGCTCAGAATACAGGTTGCCTAGCCCTCTGGTCTCTGTCAAGGATCATTACTTCAAACTATAAGTTTGTCAATCCTATGGAAGTCTTAGAGCTTAGGCCTGAATGTATATACCTGCACTGAACTCTTTTGCCGGCTATTTTGCTGCAGAAAATAGAATGACACTTACAGCTCCGCTCTTTCTTTGGGGAAACAAAAGAAAACACTTATCCTCTCTGCTTAGATGGGCAAATTATGTGCTGGGGGGGAAAGAAGACTGTTGAGGCACAAAAATGACAAATGGTGCTAGAACAAGAGTATCAAATGTCATCCCTCTGTACTTGGGGTTTCTAAATTGGGAATCTGTCCAGTTATCTATGGGTAGCTCTGAAGCTCTGACATGCCTGTTTTGTCCTCTGTCATATCTTTTCTTGCTTCTTTGATTCAACGTTTCATGTTTCAGTCATCTTTCTCTCACCAGCTTTCTCTGTGTCTTCCCTATATGCTGTCTCATCACTATCCAGCTTCTGAGGCCATGGAAGGGAGGGGAGAGCACATCTCCAATAAAACAGATAGTTTAATCTATTAAATCCAACAAAATAGATCAAAACAAAGACATATATACCATAAAATATTTCCAATGAACAAAGCAGCATGGGTCGCTGGAACAATCTAAAAATCTCAGACAACTTCGATGCAATTCCCGGTATAAAAAGGTCCCCCTGAACAGTTCAGTGTGACCCATTCTGCAAAATGACAGAAGGCGTGGGAGCCTTCGTAAGAGTGTCAGGCAGGCCATTCCACCATGTGGGGCTCACAGCTATGAATCAATGGGTATGAACAGATGTTGCAGCGTGGCACCCAGGGAGTCAGAGTGGTGCACCTGAGGAGGATATAGCCTGGGGAGAGGAGGGAGTTCCACCAGGGTTGCCAGTCTTGAGGTGGTGGCTGGAGATCTCCTGGTATTACAATGGAGTTACAGAGATCAGTTATTCCAGAGAAAATAGCTTCTTTGGAAGGTGGACTCTATGGCATTCTACCCCACTGAGTTCCTTCCCCTCCCCAAACCCTGCCTTCCCCAGGCTATAGGGTTCCCAGACACCCAGTCCAGGTGAGGGATCCCCCAATTTTTGGGTCTTCTGCCTGCCGCCGGCCACCTAGCCAGTGGGGAAAGCCCCACCCCAAACAGTGATGTTGCATGTCAATGTCCCCAATGTGATGACATCATGCAGAAGTTATGTCATCCCATCAGTGACATTGCACTGTGACACTCTGCTTTTTGGGTAAAACTCTATGGTTTGAGCCCAATTTTAACCATACGGTTTGCCCCAAAAGCAGAGCATCACCATGCAACATCACCACACAATGACATCTCTTCCACATGATGTCATCATGTTGTGGGTGTTGCCACCCACTCCTGGACTACCTCCAAATCCTCCCACTGGTGTGGCGATCATGCCTGGCAACCGTACCAGGTTATACCCCCCAAATCTCCAGGAATTTTCCAGCCCAGAGCTGTCAACCCTACAGGGATGTGATTCCTTAGAGCAGTGGCATTGAACCCACTTGTTATGAGGGCCAGATCTGACATAAATGTGACTTTGTTGGACCAAGCCATGTGTGCCTTAAAATGTAATACCAGGTAGGGGAGATATAAACTTTATGAAGGATAGCAGCAGGTAAGCTCCAATCCTCACTGCAAGGCCCCATGGGCTGGCGAGGGGGTACAGATGAAAATCCACAGTGTACTGCTGGGCAGACACTTCTGTGCTGCCTGGAGGGGGGGGCAAGCCCTTCCCCAGCTCTCTCCCTCTGCCAGGGCTGTAAGCCTGGGCCCCAGGGTAAAAATGTGAAGCGGCTGAATGTTGTGAGCTCTCCCCTGCCCTGGGCCACCATGGAAGGGGACTGGGAAGATGTTGAACTAACCCCCACCTGTGGAAACAAGGGGGCAGCAGCCCAGGCCCAAGGCCATGTGCATGGTGGGACCTAGACCAAGTAAAGCCTGATAAGCCAGAGATGCCTGTACGGCAGCAGCTGCTGAAGGTTCAAGCCAGAGATCTGTGGCAAGCCGTGCCACCCCAAGGCCGATGGATCATCTGATGGGGGAGTGGGCACCACACATGTGGCAGAGGCCCCAGGCCACCCAGCAAGCAGTATAACCAGAGATCCCTGGGACCATCCCCACAAGAGGCAGCAGCCACCTACGGCTGAAGGCTGCCAGGTAGTCCATGGGGGAGGGAGGTCTGGCTGCTGAGTTGCATGCTCAGCGGCAAGACTAGGCCCCTGATGTGTGGAAGAAACTGCCAAAGAATGCCGTCATGGGCCAAAGCACAGCTGCTGCACAGCGGGGTACAAATATGGCGGTGGTGCTAGTCACCAACAAGCCCCAGCAGATGATCATCTACATCCTCCTACATGCAAATGCCAATCCCTGTGACCATTCGGGACAGCACCCCCCAGAGCTGCAGGCTGAGTGGAGAAGCATGCGGCCTCACCTTGGAACCCCGTGCTGGGATGAATATGGCTGTGGTGGCTCCCAACTCACCAGTGAGGCTGTAACTGAAGTGAAGGGGCTCTGCTTGACCGCTGCAGACGGGGTTGTTCCACTATGCTGAAGCCACAATCAGAGTGGCTCCTCCCACTCTCCCACCCCCAGCAGCCCATTGCCTCCCTCACACCAGTTGCTTATGGGCCATATAAGCGCTCAGGCCTTATGTTTGACACCCCTGTCATAGAGAGTTCCCTCCAAAGCTGCCATTTTCTCCAGGGGAGCTGATCTCTTCCCTCTAGAGATCAGTGGAGATTCTCAAAGAACCCTGGGCCTCATCTGGAGGCTGACAACCCTAGTAGCTCCTTCATAAGTCTTTGTTAAAACGAGTGAAGCTATCTCAGCAGAACACATTGAGACAGGCAGCCCTGTAGGTTTGAAGGACCCTTGGCCATGCAGATCTTTGTAGGTAATAACTAGCACCATGAATTGAACCCCCAAACTAATAGGTAACCAATGGAGTGACTGTAGAATAGGTCTAATATTCTTATTAGCTTAGCTGTGATGGTTTGTACCAGCTGGAGCTTCCAAGTTGTCTTTGCCTCAAGGTGACTATGGCCTGGCCCTATGAGGCTAAATTTGCCAGATGGAGGGATATATCCCAAGATTATCCAGATGAGTTTTCATGTGGTGAGTTTTCATGTGGCAGGAGTAGTGGTTGAATGTGACTCAGCCACACTGGCAGAATCAAGTGACCAAGCCCCATTAGCTCTTGAGGCCAAAAGGATTGGCCAAACTATGGGTAACTACATGCTGTTGGAATATAGCAATGTCTTGTGTACAAAGAAGAAGAAGAAAGAAGAAGATCCTATAGGAGCAGCAAGCGCTGGCTAAACAGGACTGTAAGGGGGGGTACCTTCTTAAGAAGGTTCTCCTTGTTTGTCAGAAGAATAATGTTCTTAAGCTTTTCTTCTAAAGCAGTCTAAAACTCTCTCTCAGCTAGGAAGGGAGCTAGGTTGATCTCTGTTTTTCTATCCAGTTTATCAGTTCCTAAATAAAGCATTCTTCACTTTTAATCAGGTTAGTGTCCTCACTGTTTCATAGGCACTCTGCCAATTGCTGGAGCATGGGAAGATATGAATTGGGACCATGGCACTGGGGAAGAATGTGCGTGCAAGTGTTTCTTCTTGTACTGTTTCATTAATCAGAAATGGCCCTCTGCTTTTAGGCTACTATAAGACTTGGGAAGGGAAAAAGACAATTACATTATGGGTTAAAGCACTGTAGGGTAAAGCTTTATGGGTTAAAGCACATGTCTTTGCATTTCTGCTTCTGGACTCTTCCCAAGCATGGCCACCTTAGTTCCTATTGCCTTACCCTTGCCATAGTTGCTCTTTGCAATGAACTACATCTAGGAAGAAGACCATGGCCAGAATAACCAGCTTCATGTAGATATGGCATGTCATTTCATATAACTTTTGACTCGTGGAAATCAGTAGTGGTTAAAATAATCTTGTATAGGAACGCTGTTGAAGCTCAGGGATTTGCCTGTGGTTTTACCAGCAGCAGTAGAATTTGGGTCATAGGTATAATTGACAATGAACATGTTTGTATCCAGCTACGCCTGTTTCCCCAGGTGTTTTTATCTCATTGCTATCAAGAAACTGATGAACTAGGAAGAGAGGCAATGTCTGTGGTCTGTGGGTCTTTCTCTTTCTTCCTCCAGTGAGAGTAATCTATTTGCTTTATGGCTCATGCATAGTTTTGGCTAGCCAGAAATGAACATCATGTACTGCAATTTTCTTTGCGCTGATCTCTCTTCCCCAGCCTTAACAGGGGACATTTTATATTTTGTTCCCCTGCCCAGCAGCCAATTCCTCAGTATTGCATGAGCTGGGAGAAGCCTGGAATTTCTCAGAATGCTTTATTAGGGGGATATTTCTGTGGCTGTGAAGAAACTGAAATCTCAAGCTGCCCTTGTTTATAAGCATGTTGAGAACGTGGTTTATTTGCTAAGAGGGGCAGCAGCTCTCCAGCAAATAGGAGGTCCTTTGACTTCAGAGGAACTCTTTCGAAAACAGATGTTGCCTTTTGTTACTCTAAAAGAGGTCTAGAAGGGATGTGAATAATGTGTCAGAAACTGAAAGTTGGGGTTAATGCCCAGACCAGATAGTGTAAGACTTGAAGAAAGAATGAGAATTACTCCTCATGTTCTTTTTAGATAGTTTCTGAGAAGAAATCTCTGCACATTGAAGGCAGGGAAACTGGCCCATTTAAGCCACTGGAATCTCCATACATTTATTTTATTTATTTCATTCATGGTATACCCCACTTTTGTCCCCTAACAGAAGCCTAAAGTGGCTCACACTGTTCTCTCCTTTTACATGTTGGTTAGGCTGACAGGGAATAATTGGCCCAAGGTCACCCAGTGAGGTTTCCTAAAAGAATGGGGATTTGAACTCGGGTCTCCCAGATCTTAGTCTGACACTCTAACTACTACACCATACTGGGTCTCAAATATAGTCAACAAAGACAATATGGGCTTTGAACAGGGCTGTAGTCACATGGGGTCAGTAGGTATACAACCCCATCTTGAGGACTAACTGGGCCTGCTGTACATTTTTTGAAAACAAAAAACAAAACAAGCTTTTGAATATGGTGATGTGGTACAATCTGTTTAAAGAATCTTTTTTTAGACTAGAGAAAAAATGTATGGTTAAAAAGAATCAGTGCCTCTGATAGTGGCAGAACTCCAAAAAGCTCCCAGCAGATCTGCCAGTGTCCACTCACCCAGCATTGCTTCTGGCTTATGCCTGATTCATCTGGAGAGGGGATCGGCCTTTAGCTACTTGGACTATGAGCATGACAGGGTATTTTAAAATGACATGGGATAACATCAGGATATTTCTCATTTCAGGAAAGTGTTCATTTTCAGAAATGCTCCTGAGCTTAAAAACTGTGTTTCTACTCAGCACATAGCAGTTCATAGGCACTAAGACTTTGGCAACAAGGTTAGAGATGTTATGCTTATGAGGGAATCACTGATTTTTCATTCAGTTATTTGAAATCCTCCTTGAAGTGTTTCAACTCTTCCTAGTGAGGAAGCACCTAGGATGCCTTTTCACCCATTATGGAGTACACAGGCTGGGTCTGGGTCCCACCCTGTGTCAGATGAAACACAATCACATATGAGATGTGGGTTCTCCTCAATTCCTGTGGATGTAGCGTCTGATCAAGATCAGGACTGTGATGCAGGTGGAGAAGGACTTCAGTGTTTCTCCTTTCACCATTTTCCCAACCTGAAAGAGTTCCGGGATGGGCCCATGTGTTCTCACAGATAATGTGGGTTTCCCCACTGGTCCAGTAGCATCTGCCTGGAACAGGGTGGGGCACCAGACCCAACCTGTATACCAGTTATGTTTGAAGAGGTTCTCATCAGTCTCAAGTCCTTCAGGTGGTTGTGGAAAGTGTCACCAAGTCACTGCCAACTGATGGCAACCCCCTAGGGTTTTCAAAGCAAGAGACTAATGGAGGTGTTATACCATTGCCTGTCTCTGTGTAACAAACCCATGGATTTCCTTGGTGATCTCCCATCTAAGTACTAATCAGGACTGACCCTGCGTAGCTTCTGAGATCTGACAAGATTGGGCTAGTCTGGGACATCCAGTTCAGGAGTAGTTTGGATAGTTAATAATATTGTTAATATCGTTAGTTAATAATATTGGCACATGGGGAGCCCTTTAATGATCTCCATCTGTGTGGGGAGCTGCTTACTTATGGGTGAACTGCACACAGACAGTAGAACATCTGCATTATCTAACCAGGGGTGCATTCAGACAGCGTGCTGGAGCGGTTTAAATTGCTCCGGTCCGATGCAGTTTTTTTTTTAACCTGGAGAATCGCGATCAGACTGACCTCCTTGTTCTGGGCTCCCTGCTGTCCTCATGCAGGTGGAGTTTTTTTTTCCTCTCAATTTGAGCATGTGCACAGGCAGCCCTCTCTAGAATTAAAAGTTTGGCACATGCACAGAACAGCGATTTCAACACGTCCCTTTAAAGTTTTTTTTTTTTCCCTGCCTGCTGGCCTGCCAAAGTGGGACCGCTCAGTTCAGTGGGGCCGCCCAAATGCATCCTGACATCGCAAGCCCCACACGCTGCCTCAGTGGGTGGGCACAAATGGAGGAGCAGCTTGCTCCAGTCCATGAAAGATGCTTCTCTTCTCTCCCCACCCTGCCCTTTGTTGAATTATTAAGCAAGTTGCTCCTTGCCAGGTCGATTTCCAAAAATATTTGAAGTCAACAGGAGAGTCTTGCAGTTTCCTAGGAACTGGAGACTCAGCAAGATTCCGGTGCCACTTGTGAAAAGAAAAACCCAGCAGCAGCTACCACCCCACCTCCGCGCCCCCACCCCACCTCCGCGCAACTTAGAGAAACGGGCTGACGCGATGTGCACAGACAGGTAGAAGGCAGAGGCGATACTGGAGCTGGGAAGCCCATTAGTGCAGCCACAGCCTCCCCAGGGACTGGGAGGGGAGGGAGAAATGGAGGCTGCCACTCAGTCCCCAATTTCCCTCTTCCTCTCCTTGCCCCGGCTCTCTGGCGTGCTTTCCTTGTTGTAGCCTGGCACGTTCCATTCCCTCTAGCACCCTCGTGGGGACAGCCCTGCTGGCCACATCCCTTTAAAGTTTAAATGAAGACTTCTTTTTACATTTTCACCCTGAAACTGGCCTCCCCAAGATCCCGGACTTATCTAAATGTTTAAACTAGGCACCATTGAAGCTTTTCTTTAATTAACTTAGGTGCGGAGCTCCACTCAAGCGCACACCACTAAGGCATTTTTAAAAAATGGCGGACTAAAACCGGAAGCTGGAGGCAGCTTCTCAGAGGGGAGGGGGGTTGAAGCACCCGGAAGTGGCTCGATGAGCGATCAGACGTCAGGAAAGTGCGCCTCAAACCGGAGAATCAGGAAAACACCACTTAGTAAGTGGTGTCAAAATACTCCGTTTCAAAGGGGGTTTGCTCCGGAAAGCGATGGCTGGGGACGGTGCGCAGATGTTGGGCATGTGAACGTGCACATAAAAGCCGTTCCTGAGGCATGCCGAAAGCGGCTCAAATGGCATGTCTGAACGCACCCCAGGTGTCTGGGGCTGGTTGCATGGGTCTTTCCCATGGAAGTGGCATGGCTTGCCTTGGTGGGGTGCTGATTTCATTGGAACCACCCATTCGTTTGCCTCTTCCCTCATATGATTTGATCACTCAGACACTGCCCCCAGCTATGTGGGTTGCTCTCACAGAGGTGGCTCCCAAATAGCCTGGAGATTGTCTAAAAGCTACCAGGGTCTGGGCAGAGTTCATATCAGAAACCCATCAGTGAAATAGTTTGTAGTGTATAAGCACTTCAGCAGAGTCAGAATGGTCCCCAGTGATCATCCTGAGTGTATACAAGTAAGGCACAGTTCAGAGAAATAGCAGAGTTACTGCACTCTAAGCCCATAGGATTGTGCTGTTAAGGTCAAACTGAAATCAGTTTTAACAGGCTGGCTGCAATTATACCTGTACAGAAAATCCACAGAGTTCAATGCGGATTTAACATTTGCATCATTTTGGCTGGATCCTGCCCTTAGTTTGTAAGACCTATCCTCACTGTGCTCTGAACTATGTCTGGTGGTAAGTCAGTCTTTTATGCTAGACAAATGTTTAACAAGAGTAGAGCAAAACAGCCACGTTCCTTTTGAATCTGGATCCAGGCCTCTGATGTTCTGCCAATGATGGCCTGAGGTTTGAGGTTTTGTACTGTGCATGAAAGCAGGCAAGTTCTGTATTACTTAGGGATTCAGGGCACGCTGTTCACAGGGCTCTTTAACTGACATCAAAAAAAGAGCTTCCAGGAAACCATCTGGGCTGGATCTGTCCAGCAACAGTTGCTTGCAAAAAATCTTATTCCAAAAGATCCCTTGGCTGACGGAGAAACACTTATTGGCTGTGCATCTGGAGTCCAATCAATCCTCAGAAGTAAATCAACATCTGGAAATATGAACTGTTTGGGATGAAGGAAAACAGGTGGATGAGGCGCAGAGAAAGTTTCTAATTACACAAAAGCATAAAAGTCAACCAACAGCTGAGTGTTATATGCTTATAAACTTTTCTGGGGGTAATATAATCAACCATAAATGTGGAGTTTGACATGACTGGAGTTTCATGAGATTCATGAAGTCTCCCCTCTAATCTGTCAAATTAGTTTCTCTTTTGACCTGCAAATGTTAACAAAGAAAGACATCATAGGCTAAATTGTAGACTGGATGAAAAGAGATATGGAATGTGCATAATCAGTCTGCTTTGAATGTGATGGGAGGCATATTCCATGCAACAAATGGGTTACTATCTCCTCCCTGTGCAGTGTAGATACTGGGATACTCAAACAGCATGCCAGGGAACTTTGGTCTGGCTGTATACTGCCCTAGAACTTTCAACCACGTGAAAACCTAGATGCCTAAATGTTATTGACATGCTTGGCATCATGTTTAAACTGGGCGTTCACTGAGGGTGAGTACTTGTGATTGCTGAGGAAAGCCAGAATCCTAAATCATAGCTTCATAGCTGTAACTGGTTTCCACAATCCTAAATCATAGCTATAACTGGTTCCCAGAAGCCAAAATCATAGCTACAACTGGTCCCATGATATGGATTTGTCCATCCATATGGGGGCCAGCCTTTTATTAGATACTGGGATACTCAAATGTTCTTATTGAAAACCATACAATTGGTTGAAGTATTCAAAAGCTGAAATATTCAAAAGGAAGCATTAGCACAACCCGTTTATAAGGTGAAATAACTTTTTCCCCCATTCCAATGTAGGTGATCATGTAAAATATTTAGGTTGGAATGCAGCAATAGGTAGAATGTTGAATTTTCTAGAGACAAAGCAGGCTCTGTGGATTACCTCAGATGGTGGGAAATGGAGTGTTGCTGAAACAGCTGTAATGTCCATGCCCATGTAAACAAGGTCTTTTGCTTCTGTTGTTGCACTTCTGGAAACAATGTGAAAGAAGCAGAGAGAAAATGATAGACTCCAAAGGCTCTTAATTGCCACACTTTGTGTGTGAAAAGCATGAAGAGATAAAGCCCAACTCAGTTGCCTAGCCTAAGCATACTTATTTGGAGAGAAGTCTACTGAATTCAATGAACCTTTTCCCCAAGAATGGGACGGAGGTATAAATGTTGTGAGGTAAACTTCTGAGTTCACTGATCTCATCAGTGCAATGTCAATTGAGATCCAGAATTCTTTTCAAATTAGCTATACAGAAACTGCAGCACTGCAAGTTGCACCTGCAATTTACTCATTAATTGGCAATTCTTCAGTTTTGCAGTTCATTACTTCACAATACAGGCTTCCCATTAACTGGAACAGAATGGGAATCAGCACTAGAGAATCGTCTCAGGTAATCAATAGCTATTAAGAGTTGACTGAGTAGATTCTTTAATCCTGGCCTACGTTCATCCAAAATAGAAATAGTTTCCTACTGATTGAAGGATCTCTGTAATATAGTCTGAAAACTAACCAGAACCCATTTACATTCCCAGAAGTTTCCATGAACTGTGTAGATTCTCTATTGGTGTTCAGCCTGAAATCCCAGATTGTTTTACATTGGTGATATTTTTATTTATTTATTCGATTTATACCCTGCCCTCCCTGGAGAAGCAGGCTCAGAGTGGCTGATTTTACAGAGTAGACCAGAAATTATATATAGTCACAAAAAAGGACTGTATTTGCATTATCACAGTCTTTACTTGAATGCAAGACTAGAATTTTTCACAGGTATGCTGTCAAAAAAAGTGGTGTATAATATTTTTAAGGGGGTCATCTTACATTCAGGGTTGTCTTCCTTTTGAGTAAATATGGTAGTTCATAAACATGGACACACAAGTTCTATGCCATGGATAAAAGCGGGAAATTAAAATATGAACACTAAAAGGCAGCTAGCATACTACTACTACTACTAGCCTGGGCCATCCAGGTCAGGGCTGTTCTTCAAACTGCCTTGTATCCTTCGTTTATTATGGATATTCCTTTGTACTTTGGCAACTCATTCCATTCCAGACAACCTCCTTTCAAAATGTGTGTGTATGTGCATTTGTGTGTGTGCATGATTGCATTAGCGGGGTTCTGTTATTCACTGAAACCTCAGTACTGTGGTCTATACACTGGGGTGGAGAATCCTTCTTCAATCAGACTTTCTAAATACTATCCTAAACAGAGCTGGGACAGAAATTAATGCTAATGGTAGTTCCCATCAGAATGCAGGGAGGATTTTTTACAGAGAAAAACTTAAGTCGAAATGCTACCTTGATAGAGGAGAAGGCAGTCCAATGCCATGTCAGTGTGAAAAATCACCAGCACCAAGGACAGTGGCTTTGGCATTACTTTCAAGTCAAAAGTATTAGGTGTATTGATGAGGCTCACTGGGATGCTCATTTGAATCCAGGCTGAAAGTCCTTGGAGGAAAATGCAAAGTCAAAGCAGTATGACTTCCAAGAGCATCTCATTCTAAGAGGAACATAATCAACCTTTAATAATCCTTCCATTAAGAATGTGAGCCCCAACTCCCGCCGAGCCTGCACTGGCGGGAGGGGGCTGATCTGCCTCCTCGTGAGGCAGGAAGATGAGGACACCAGGCAGGGGGCGGAGCCAGCCTATTTAGGCTCGGCTCCTGCCCTCTGCCCCATGCAGTTCTTTGGCTCTGGCTAGTATTTGGATGAGAGACATGGTGGCAGGCAATAACAAACCACCTCTGAACATCTCTTGCTTTGAAAACCCTACGGGGTTGCCATAAGTCAGCTGTGACTTGAAGGCAAAAAAATAAAAATAAAATAAAAAGCACCTTAAAAACCAATAAGATTTTCAGGACATAAGCTTTTGAGAGTCTGACAAAAGGAGCTTTGGCTCTTGAATGCATGTACCCTGGAAATCTTGTTGGTCTTTAATGGATAACAGGGTAATCAGTCATAAAAAACTATTTCATAGCTGTAGTTGACAGAGACAGCCCAGGCTGTATTTGTACATACCTGGCTTCAGGTGAAGTAACTGTTTGAAAAGAACACAGATAAGAATTGCTGTTCTGCCTACAGTGACTCCAATCTTATTGGCCACCTGTTTTGATACAACTGCCTTCCTTTGCAGGCCCAAGCATTCAGGCACAATGCCCAGAAAGATGAGCTTACACAACAGACCCTCCAAACCCACAGATGTTTATAGAAGAAACATCCTACTGGTATTTACTGTTTGCACTTCCAGGATGATTAAGGTAAGGTTTATGTAAAAAAGATATCTGGGAAAAAAGTTCCAAGTAAGGATGCTCAGACATTTGCTGGTTCAGTTCATGTTCTGCTGTCCAGTGATGAGCAGGGAGCCAGTTTTTCAGTGTGCTACTCAGCTATACACAAAGAGCTTGAGCCTGTTTGTGAGGTTACTCTTCGTGTGTTCAGACATGCACAGTACAATGCAGTACCTCATGCAGTACCTCATGCATGCACATTTTTACCCAGCCTGATAGGAGTTCTGGTTCTCTCCCTCCTCAATATACCTGTTACTGTTAAAACAGCACGTGTTCCAAGAGCTGCAACTGTCATGTAAGAAGCTAATTTCCTCACTAAGCAGCAGCAGCTGGTCACCTCAAGTAGTGTAGGTGTCAGATCTGTCCACTGGGTATAAGCTCAGCTCCTGGAATAGCCTCAGGGTCCAAGGTCCCCATTCCATGTCTTGTGTAACAGTCATTGATGAGTTGTGGGTTCTCCTCAGTTCCTGGCCTGTTTGGGTTGCCAGCTCTGGGTTGGGAAATACCTGGATATTTTGGGGGTGGAGTCTGAGGAGGTTGGGGTTTGGGGAGGGGAGGGACTTCAATGAGGTATAATTCCATACGGTCCACCTTCCAAAGTGGCCGTTTTCTCCAGGGGAACTGATCTCTCTTGCCTGGAGATAAGTTGTAATCCCAAGAGATCTCCAGCTACCACCTGGAGGTTGGTAAACCTACCTGTTGGGGAAATCTGCACATGTATATGTGGTTGTTCGTCCCCAGTGGGCCAAATTGAATGCCTCCAGGATCATTGCAGAGGGGGAAGGCTGAAATCTCTTCTCAATGTACACTACAGTCATCTTCTGTTTCGGGTGTCATGTTTGTGGAAACTGAAGATAATCTACAACTCATGTGTAAGTGTTACATAAGTCAATAGATGGAGAGCCCAGCCCCAACCCATGATCTCTGTAATCTGTGAATCAGGTATTGAACAATATGTTGTGCTAAGAGGAATATTAGTGGGTTGGCTTTTTACTGGCCACAGCTATCTTCAAAAGTTGCTGTTGCAAACTCACAGTTAAAATTAATAGCTGTTACATTTATACAAGTATATACATTTAATGCTGTGGCCTTTTATTTAAGTATTACTTTTAACTGTGCATTTCACATACAAGTTTTGCTTACCTTTCCTTCTCCAGTCTAATTTATTTAGTTCTGTTCAATACCTGATTCGCATGTTACAGAGATTATAAATTGGGTCCAGGATCCGCATCCTTTGATTTATGTAACACTTATTTATTTATTTATCTATCTATTTATTTATTTATTTATTTGGACTTGTATCTTGCCTTCCCCGCAAGCAGGCTCAGGGCGGGTTCCAACAATATTAATACAATAAACAATTAAAACCACTTAAAAAAACAGTATAAAACAGCACAAAATCCTAAAATACCATGTAAAATCTGATCAGATGTCTCAGCGATTAAGATGGGATTAAGAATCCAGGCCACTGATGGGAGGCCAGCTAAATAAAATAAATAAATAATTATGGTGGCATTTTATTAAAATGTTACTTTTAACTGTGCATTTCACATATATAATTTTGCTTTCCTTTCCTTCTCCATCCTAATTTATTTTTAGGTCATTTATTTGAAATCCTTTTGTGACTTTATGGAGTCATGGTTCTTTGTTGCCTTTTCTGGCATTTTATCTTCTATTTTTGACAGTCATTGAGTTCTTTCCGCCAGGCCCTGTCCTGCTGCTTTTTCAAACCTAGTTTCCAGCCCATGTCACTTTTCTCTCTTTTCCCATATACTATCGAATTGCTGCTCTGCACTTAACAAAATGGCTGTAGTTCATGACTTGTTTCCATCTTCTAATCTTTGCTGTTATCTGTCACAAGGTTTAGATTTCTGTAGGTATCAAATGCATCTCAGTTGTTGGGTTCCATACTGTTCTTCCCATCTCCTGCCAACCCCTGCAGTTTCCAGTTTCCCATCTTCATTTTGATTGTTTCTTTCTTTAAAGTCCATGCCCTTTGCTTGTTTTCATCATGGCCCCTTTCACATTACCATTCTAAACCGGATGATATCTGTTGTTGACCTGGTTCTGTGTAAAGCAATACAGGGAAGGGGGGGTCATAACAGCAAACTTCATCCTGTTAGTGAGTCATCTCTGAAGTGCTGTGGCCATTTCAAACTGTGCTGCTTCCTCCCACCCTTTTCCACCACACAATCTTCCTTGCCCTTTAAAAAAAATGGTCTAAATTGAGTACTATAGCACTAAACCAGTATAGTCTCTCAATGGAGTCAGGGCAGCTCAATGGTGCCATTGTAACACTGAAGTGCTATATTGTTTTAGCACTATAGCACTCAATTTAGAATGTTTGGAGGAAAATGGCAAGGAAGATTGCATGATGAAAAAGGTTGTGGGGGGGAAGCGGCATTGTAGGAAGTGCTACAGACATTGTAAAAAGCACACCACCGTGATTCAGAAGCACAATGAAGAGGTGAAAACAGAAGAAAGCAGTTTTGTTAAAAAATGGCTCAGCCCCACTTTGCCAACGGGATGCAAGTGGCTTTATATGAAAAAGTAAATAAAATTCGTTAGCAACTGGTTGCTAAAACAGTTGTGTCTGAACTGACGCACAAAAAATCTATTAGCAACCTGCTACTAGAACAGATTACAAAGGCTGTCTGTAACTTTTCAAGATCTCTTTAATGCCATCCACCTGACATCCTCATTCTTTCCCTCCAAACTAATTGGTCTTGCAGCTTCTCCTCCTTCTCCTTTTTCAGTCTCATCTCTTCTTTTCTTCTTGTTCTGATCATGTATCACCTCTCTAGTCTACTTGTCCTGTGTTTCATTTCCTCCTATAATCTCTGAGGACTTTATTGGTTTTGGTCCAGAATCCATTTTTTAAAAAAATATTTTATTTCTTTTTTCCATCCCACCTTCCATATCAGTTTTCTAACCCTCCTTATTATGTTACTAAGTTTTGTGTCAGTGAGCCCAAAGAGAGGGGATTATCTTTTTAAAAATGACTGTGCAATGACCAGTAGCTTTAGGGGTTTATAAATAAAATATGATGATGGGTTGTGTAAGGTACGATTGGAAATATGTCAGCTGCCACCAAAGGCGATATCAAGGTGAGCTGCAATATTGGTGAATGACAGGGGAGATGATTAGCATCAAGAAGGATGTGAATTTGTGATGATTGTGATGTAGGTAAGATAAGTAAAGAAAAGGATATAATATAGGATCAGTGAATCAACAGATGGATCATAGATCTACAGGTATAGTTTCTCACAACTTCTGTAGTCTGGCCTAGCATTGAATTTTTCAGAGGATTTTTTTTTAAAATGTTGCCATACCAGTTTATGGGGATGTAGAATGGAATGACATGACATGGTATAGCCCGACCACAGTACTTGGTTGGGGGATCATTGAGGAAGGCTCTGCAGATGACAACAATGTCAAACCACCTCTGCTTCTCACTTGCCTTGAAATCCCCTTGCTGGGGTCGCCACCAGTCATTTGCGACTTGATGGCACATACGTCCATATACCAGTTTATAGGAGATGGCTTTAGGTTGGGTTATGAGAACTGTGTGATGAAGATCCTTTGGCGGGGGTCTACTTCACACTTCATACTGTAGTCAGGGAAATGGCAAAAAGATCTTAATTAAGACAAGATCAGCAAGATTTAAAGCTCTTGGATGCTTTCGAGATGAAATTGCCCCCAAATAGCGTGTTTTAAGAGCATTCGTGGTTTTTTAAAATGTCTTGTGCAAATTATAGACAAGGACAAAAAGCCAATGAAAGCAAAGGGATTTGTGCCTTTGGCATCTATTGGGAGGATTTGGGCTAATTCCATTTTTTAACAATAGTCAATACTGAATAGTGAATAACAAATAAACCATTATTTAGCAATGGTACCTTCAGACCAATGGAGATAACTGAGGAGCATCCATAGACCCAGGAGCCGCAATTCTGGGAGCTGAAAGGGGAGTGAGCTCCTTCAGAATTTTGCCTTAAGCGCTAAATGCAATCATATGTTGTGCTTCCTCTAACTTGGAGCGTCTTTCCTTAGAATAAATGTATGTTTCTAATCTAGTCCACTAATAATTTCCAGGCAAACTATTCATTTGTTTTGAGCTGTTAGTTCCAAGTAGGGTTGCCAGGTCCCTCAGGGCAGCCATCAGGGGATGGGGGGTGGGCTTACTGAGAGCAGGGAGTTTCATTGCACTTTTCAGTGACATGCCCATGTGACCTCCAACATGACCCAGCAATGACGTAGGAATGTTGGGGACATCTGGACGATGTTCTGGTTGTCAGGCAAAAAATCTATACTGGAGCACTGCCCCGATGTCCACGGCATGCCCATGTCACTTCTGGGTCACGCTGAAATTATGTAGGTGAGTCACTGAAATGTTGGGTATTCCTCCCCTTTTAAGGAATAATCCCCCCCTGCTGGCCAGCTGATGGGGTCTGGCAGCAGGGGACTCCTGCCTCCACTAGGGGGGTCTCGCATCCCTAATTCCAGGGTTTGAGTCCAGTGGTAGCTTTAAGAGTCCAGTGGAACCTTTAAGAGTTTAATTCTGGGTATAAGTTTTCATGTGCATGCACACTTCTTCAGGAGGGAATATCTAGATTTAAAAAAAATCATTTAATTTGTTAAAAATTTGCCTCAGCAAACAGTATTTTACTGTTAACAGATTTTTAAAAAAGGTTTCAGGACCATCTCATTTGTTGGCAAAGTTCTTAAAAGTCATTATCATGACTGAAAAGTACAACTGTCCAACAGATCATATTGCCCCTGTGCTGAAAGGTCTCACTGGCATAAAAAATCTGTTTTCAGGCATGATTCAAAATGCTGGTTCTTACCTTTAATGGTAAAGGTGAAGGTTTCCCTTGCTTGAAAGCTAGTTGAATCCGATTCTAGGGGGCAGCGCTCATCTCTGTTTCCAAGCCAAAGAGCCAACGCTGTCTGAAGATGTTTCCCTGGTCATGTGGCCGGCATGACTAAACACCGAGGTGCATGGAATGCTGTTATCTTCCCACCAAAGCGGTACCTATTACCTTTAAGAGGCCCTAATTGACTGGGGGCCTGGGGACCAGAGGCACCATTTCCTCCCATGCTGTTTTTATATCTCTGGTTTGTTTTTAATGGCCTGTTTTGTAAGACACCTTGAGTAGTGTTCTAGAGAGGTGGCATATAAAATTTTCTAAATAAATAAATAAAGAAATAGCTAAAATAGTTGACGTCATCCATTTCACTTAGTCACATTTTAAAAACATTTGCATATTACTAAAACTCTGGGGATTTTTTTGGTGGGTGGTATTTTTTGTGTGTGTATGTGTATGCTTGAATGCCTGAAGTCATGGTGACTTCTGGCGACCCCTACTGGGGGCTTGGACATTTTTTTCAGAGGGGTGGCTTGATAGCCTGCCTCTGAGTCCTGAGCCCTGGTATTTCTTGAAGGTCTCCCTTCCAATTACTTGCCAGGGCTGGTCCTGCTTAACTTTCAAGATCTGATGAGACTGGGCTTGCCTGAAAAACCTCATTTTTTTTAAGCATTGAAAAAAATTAATGAATTTACATCTAATTAAAAACTACTCACTGATATTAAGGATGCTATTGAATTTTTCATCCTTGCTGGTTTGACTTGAACATTGCTGTTTCATTTTTACTTCTCCTGTGTCTGAATGGAACCCACAGGTCTTTTTTTTTGTGCCATTATATCTTTCCTTGTATCTCCCCCCTCCTTTAAAATTAACACATTTTCAGTATCATTTTACATGGGTAGGTATAAGTGGTGTAAAAGTCACTTGACAGGAATACTCAAAATCATAACAAGTGGAAATGGAAAGGAAGAGGCTTATTCTTATATGTTTCATTGTTATAAACAAAGAGAAATAATATTTGATATGTACTCTTTCATTCCCTTTACCCTTTGAGTAATACAACAAAAATAATGTTACCTCCCACCACTCTGCCCTTTCCTTGCAGCTACACTGGTCTGGAATTTGGTCTCACATGGAACAGCTTTGTTTCTGTCTGGCCACATGGCTGCAGGTCTGTCTCTACTACTGGAATGGGAACTGCTCCTGACACAAGAGTCTCAAGCCCCCCTCCTCTAAGCTCACCTGCAGGTTAGGTGTGAAACCCTGAACAGAGACACCTCCCTGCGCAATGGAAAGCCTGACACGGGGAGGGATCTTAGGAGGTTTACTCAGAAGTGAGGCCCATGTTACTCATTGTGGCTTACTCTGAAGAAAGGATCCTCAGGATTGCAGCTGCAAACATGCACTCCCGGCTCTTCACCTATGGTTCAGGATATTCCCACTCAGCTAAGGTTCCTTTGGGCATCTACTCTGGGGTGCTTTTACACACACACACTAGATAACGTACTTTCAATTCACTTTCAGTCCACTTTGCAACTGGATTTTACTGTGTGAAATGGCAACTTCCACTCACAAAGGGTTGCTGAAGTGGATTGAAATTGCATTATTTAGCATGTGTGAAAAGTGCCCAGGGCACTTGCAAGTTGCCACATTCCTTCCAAACAAAGAAGATGATTGACAGAAACTTGGAATCATTATTGCCTTATTTGCCTGATCCCACTGGACCCCAGTCCCATTGACATGAGGGCAAATCTGTCTCTCAGTTCCTACTATATCAGTTTTTTTGGATTACTCTACTCTAACCCAGTCTCCATTGTCATTCCCAGTCTCCCTTGAGCCTCGTCCTTTTCTTTCTAAGACCACTTTCAAAGTATGTGCCTTGCCTCCCCTTTCCCTGTCCCTTCTGCCAAGTGCTGAAACCAAAATGTGCAGCTCTTGAATACCAAGTAGTGGTTAGTAGGAAGTTTTGTCTCTGTGGTAAGAGTTCCACAGAGGTGGGGCTGTGTGATGAACAAGTCAAAGTCCTGCCCATTTCCTGAAAATGACCAATAGCCTTTAAACCTGGTTGAAATATTCATGGGGCAGGTAGCAGCCAATCAGGGCCTTCGGAATATTGGGAGAGCAGGTGGGAATCAGAGCCCAAAAGACAGTTAAACTGCCATTTTCCTTCAGACCTGGCTGAGCTGCCAGGGAGGCAGGTTGTGGGGTTTCCTTGGCTGCAGGAGACAGGGCTGGCCTCTGGGTCTCTGTCATCAGAGGAAGCTGGCTGGTAGAGTGTGGTGTCCAGGAAAGGCTCATACCTAATGTACATTCTTTAGTTTTCCAAGATCACGTTCTAGTGAAAAGTATCCCGGCAGGTCTCCTCTGGGATTCAGTCAGCCTGGATCCAGAATTCTCACTCAGGGCAGGTGCCAAGGAAATGTCTGTCTACTCCACGCTCTGGAGAGCTGCTGCTACTCAGAGCAAAGGACCTTGAGTTCGATGGACTGACAGAGCTTTTTGTGGGGAACAGGAGGAGAAGCTCCGAGAGTCAGGCCCCTCAGCCTTCAGTCAGAAAGAGGCAGCAGGTCAAGAAAGGAGAGGCGGATGCGGTGGCAGAGAGCATCTTCAGTGCCCATTGAGGTTTTCTTGGAAAAGCTGCCCCAGATGAGCATGGAAAGGACACAGAATATCTCTTGGAAGCAAGTTTCACAGGACGCCTGTCCCTTTAAGGACCTAGCCCGTCCTGCTCCCCCAACATCTGTGATGCTCATCTTAGCAGGAAAGAATGTCCCAGCATGAGATTCTTGGGTAACTCTATGAAGCCCTAAGGTAAGCTTGCCAGCCTCCATATGGGATAGGATAACCAAAGAGAGATCACGGGATAAGTGAATAGAAAATAGTTGATGGCAACCGTGATATATTTATGAAGGGCATATCACTGTTTTATAGATTTTTGAAGAATAGATCATTGTTAATGCTAATACTAATACAAATACATTTCTGTACATTCATACAAGAATGAATGTGAAAAATGATTCCACAATGTTGACGAGCACAGTCCAATAATCTAAAGTTCTTACAAACAGTAAATTTTCTTTGTGTCTGTCTTGCATTATTATTGAATTGTAGATAAATAGCATAAAGGTCATGAATCTGCAGACAGGCTTGCTCCAATACCTGTTTCATAAGGCTTCTTCAGACCAGAATACGTGTGGACCCAGTGAACCCTTTCTTACTTATTATTCATCTTTGCACGTGGTCTCTCTGCATAACACTCACACTCAGTGAAATCTTCTCTTATCCAGTTTTCCACATGGGGCTTGGAGTTCTTCAGGAATTACAGCTGTTGCCCAGATGATACAGGTCTAGGGCTGCCCAGCCCTCAGTGGGGTGGGGAATCCCCTGCCCCCAGGGTCCTGTTCTCCACTGTCACTTGGATTTTTATGTGAAATGCCACCTCATGTACTTACTGGAAGTTCTTACCAGAAGTGACAAAGGGTAGGGTAGCTCTGGCAATTGCTGGAAACTCTATGGGCTGGTGATTCCTAGAGCTGCCCTTTGTCACTTCCAGTAAGAACATCCAATGAGTACATGAGGCTGAAGTTTGTTTTTTAATTCTCCTGTAATGCTGCCTCCACCAACTTGTCAGGTGTTGTCTGGGAACACTACACAGCTCAGTTCCCCTGGAGAAAATGGCTTCATTGGAAGGTGGCATTACACTCTGATAAGGTTCCTTCCTTTTCCCAAACTCTGCTCTCCCCAGGCTCCGCTTCTAAATTTCCAGGGGATTTTCCAGCCCAGGGCTGGCATTCTACTGCCTTAAGGCCAGTTGAAAACGGGACATACCCATATAACATATATGCTGGATCTGGTCTTCACTGCTGACAGTTCCAACACATATCCAACTCGATAAACCCAATTTACAAAATCTGCTAGGTGTCCAATAATTACAGAGAATATTTTTTTTACTAATTGTCACCTAAAGTCTAAAGAAGTTGGTTTGTGTGGTTGTGCTGCTGCTGATGTGATCATTTCTCACTGCCAGGCTCATCCTTGCTTCCCAGTTTCAAAAGAGACCTACATTCACCACCATCTTCTCTCCCACACGTTTACATCAAGGAGCCCTGCCAGATGCCCAGCAGATGGGTTCTCCCTCAGCAGCTCCTGCAGTAGCATGGGAGGCCTTCCTTGGCTTCATCTGAAAGAAAGATGGAGCCAGTGTGGGGGGTGTTGAATGCCCCGCCCCCAAGTAGGACACTGTCTCCTTGTCATCCTCCTGCCTTGACTGATGGACACAGCTCTCCACAATGCTGTTCCTCAACGATCGAGAAAAGACATGGTTTTGAGCACTACTGGACCTGCAGGCATATTTTCTCTCAACAAGGCGATCGGCGTTTAATGTACCTGGCTTTGGGTGCTGGCTGGCCTGTGCTCCCATTCAGGATGAACCATAGAGCTTATACCATGACTGAGCTTTGGAGCATGAGCCCCAGGGGAGTCTGGAATTTCCTGGCAGGATAGAAGGGAAAGTATTAGACTCTTCACTGTAAGGAAAAGGATGGTCATCCAGCCCTCAAGGTGTGCTAATTGAGCCCCCCCAAACACCCTCCTCAGGCCAAGAACTGATAAACACCCAATACAGAGTGGCATGATGGTGATTGTTTGGGGGGGGGGAGAGAACAGTGCAGCTTCTGAAATAGAATGAAAGCCTCTAGGATGCTTTGCTCCTAGTTGGAGAATGGGATTCAGTCCTGAGGCACTCTGTCCACATCTCCCTGAGGCGAGGCAAACTGTGGCAATCTTTGGGAACCTCCGGCTCCTGCTTGGCATTCTCCATTTGGCTGGTTCTGTGTGTTGTCCTTCTTCGTCCCTCCTCACAGAACTCCCCTCCCTATGACTGCTGGGCACAAAGGTTTCCTCAACAAAAGGTGTACCTGAGCTGCTCCATGGCCCCTGTGGCCACTATTAATATGGGCTCAATGTTGAAAAATGGGTCCATCATGCAGGCCTGTAGCCATGTGGGGCCCCAGAAGGGTGATGCCCCTCCCCAATTTGCCCTGCCTCTTCACCAATCAACCTGGAGGGGGAGGGGTCAGGTGGAGGCTTTCCCACCCATCTGATGGTTGGAATGGCAGGAGCCTCAGGCCATCGTGTTGGCCAGCCCACATCATCTGGGTGCCAGCATAGCTGACTGCAGGAAGCTTAGATTGGTGGTGACATGGCTCCTGTGGTGGGCTTGGATCTTCAGCTCATCAGCTCAGCTCCCCTTCAGTTTCTCTGGGTCCCTGGGATCAGCTGGTCCCTCTGGCTCGGTTCCTCAGTGTTCAATTGCAGTGGCTGGTTGGCAGTTGGTTCCCGCAGGCTTTTTACTTGGCCTATGAAGTTTTGCTCTGCTGCAGCTTCTCTTGGCTCTCCTGCTGTTTTGGCATGCCAGAGTGGAGCCTTCCAGATCTGCTGTTTCCAGTGCTGTTGAAGGCTGTCTGCTGGGGTGGGGGCTTCAGTCTTGGGCATTGCTCCCCCTAAGCTGTGGAGTCTTGTGAGCAGAAATTCTGCTTTGGGAGCCACGGGCATTAAAATTGTGAGTGAGCAATTTGGCTGCTGCATAAATTAGTTTGCTCTGGAGCCATCCTTCCTGAGCTAAGACAAAAAGGTGTGATCCAGAGTCTAAAAAACTGTGAGCTAGCTCACACTGACTCAGCTTAGAGGGAACACTGGCCTTGGGGCCTCGGGGTGCTGAGGAGGCATGGCAAATGGGGTTATGTGGCCAAGTGCAAAGTGATGCACATTGGAGCCAAAAATCCTTAATATAAATACACATTGATGGGGTCCGAACTGGCAGAGACTGACCAAGAGAGAGATCTTGGAGTCATAGTAGATAACTCACTGAAAATGTCGAGACAGTGTGCAACTGCAACAAAAAAGGCCAATGCTATGCTGGGGATTATTAGGAAGGGAACTGAAAACAAATCAGCCAGTATCATAATGCCCCTGTGTAAATCAATGGTGCGACCTCATTTGGAATACTGTGTATAGTTCTGGTCACCACACCTTACAAAGGATATTATAGCATTGGAAAAAATGCAGAAAAGGGTAACTAGAATGATAAAAAGGTTGGAACACTCCCTATGAGGACATGTTAAAGCGCTTGGGGCTCTTTGGCTTTGAAAAATGACGGTTGAGGGGTGACATGATTGAGGTTTACAAGATTATGCATGGAATAGAGCAGGTAGAGGAAGAAGTACTTTTCTCCCTTTCTCATAGTACAAGAACTTGTGGGCACTCCATGAAATTGCTGAGCAGTCAGGTTAGAACAGACAAAAGGAAGTACTTCTTCACCCAAAGAGTGATTAACACATGGAATTCACTGCCACAGGAGGTGGTGGTGGCTACAAGCATGGACGGTTTCAAGAGGGAATTGGATAAACATATGGAACAGAGATCCATCAGTGGCTATTAGCCACAAGGTATAGATAGGAACTCTCAGTCTGAGGCAAGGGATGCTTTATATTCTTGGTGCTTGGGGGGGAGGGTCAAAAGTGGGAGGGCTTTTAGTGTCCTGGCCCCACTGGTAGACCTCCTGATGGCACCTGGTATTTTTGGCCACTGTGAGACAGAGTGTTGGACTGGATGGGCCATTGGCCTGATCCAACATTGGCTCTCTTATGTTCTCTTATATTCCTTTGGAGTGAGTCCATTTCTTTTAAGGTTAAAGGTGCTGGCCCTGAGTCTCACTCACCTTAATCTGCTCCCTGACCACTTGTTTCAGAAAGGGTAAAGTTGGCTGCCCTTTTCCCTCCTTGGCCCTGTACATTCTACAGAGGCCCCCAGGAAGTTTGTGTGGTGTTTCCGGCCCAGGAAGTTGCTAGAATGAGGCTGCTAGCAGGGTAAGCCTGTGGAGTCCCGGCTTAGAGGGAACGCTGGCTGTGAGCAGGGTAAGCTATGGAGTCCGTGCTGGGAGAAGGCAGGGCAGGATCTGGGTTTCCACCCACACTGAAAGCAGTCAACCTTGTGGAAATGTGTCAGTGATGGTCCTGGAGGGAATTCCTACATAGCAGCTTTTCACTCAGCTCTTGAACTGCCTGTCAATTTCCCAGGAGCATCGGCCTGCTTCACTGCAGCATCAACAGTCAGGGTGAGGCTCCTTAAAAATGATTTAGGGGCTTGAGGGTGGAGCACCATCAAGAGCTATCAAGAGTGGCAGAGTGGCAGTCAGCAGCCCCCTGTGGCTCGCCAGCACCACCAGCTGACTCAAACATAAACCCAGCCAACTGGCAGTGGAAGGAGGAGCTGCATTACGACCCCAAGCCTTCCCAAGTGGAATATAGAGCTGGAAGGGACCTCAAAGGATATCTAGTCCAACCCTTGCTCAACACAGGAAATTCCCCCCTGTGACCCCTGCTGTATGCCCAGAGGAAGGGGGAAACGCTCCAGGATCCCTGGCCTATCTGATCTCGGGGGAATTCCTTCCTGACCCCAAAATGGTGATTGGCATCACCCTGGGCATGGAAAAATGGGCCATGAAAGCTGAGCTGGAGACTCCAGTTTGGCCTCCAGGTGAACACCTTATTTCTGAGTGAAAGAGAGCAGCCCAGTCCCCCAAACGCTCTTTGTTCAGAGACTCAGGATGGCTGAGCACAAGAGGTGCCACCCTACTTGGCAGTCCCACCGGCTCCACCTCCCTTCCCTTCCCACAGTCCCACATGAGTTTGGAGCGATTCCTCACCTGCAGGCTGCTGCTGGGGGTATTCTGTGGCCTAAGATGTTATCAGGCAAAGAGACAGGATAGTCCTGAATTCTGGACACAGTCCAGTAGCTGGTGACCATTCCCTTGGTTTTATTTAATGAATTAAATTTCTATCCTGTCCTCCCCATGAATGGGCTCAGGGCGGGTTACAAGGCCACACAAAATCGTGACAACTATTTCAGTATTTTATCCCAGTATTCCTAAATCTCAAAAAATTCCACCATACATACAAGAAGATGCTATATTTTTCAATCGCTAACATTTAGTAGAAACTTAGAGTCAAACTTTATGTAACATTTTTAACTTGTTACATGTATTCTTACATTTCCCTTAGCCACATATTATTTTCAAATCTAACTCAAAGGGGGCTCCTGAAAAAAAATTCTATGTAGCCTTTACAGAAGAAGAAGAAGAGATTGGATTTCTACCCCGCCCTTCACTACCTAAAGGTGTCTCAGAGCGGCTTACAAACTCCTTTCACTTCTCCTCCCCTCCCCACAACAGACACCCTGTGAGGTAGGTGGGACTGAGAAAGCTCTTGACAGAAACTGCTCTTTTTCAAGAACAGCTCTTATTAGAACTATGGCTTGCCCAAGGTCATCCAGCCAGGTGCAAGTGGAGGGGTGGGGAATCAAACCCAGTTCTCCCAGACTAGAGTCCACACACTTAACCACTACACCAAACTGGCTTTACAGATAAGACCATGCCAGTATTGCCACTCAAAGAAAACAGGGGAAGCATCTGTTCCTATGTCAACACAGAAGTGATGTCAGTTCCACAGAATAATGCATTTACTATCATTGTGAGGCTGCTCTCTTTCACTCAGGGTGGAAAGAAGCTTTTGACCTGAAGGCCAGACTGGAGTCTCTACCAAGCTCAGTTTTCATGACCAATTCTTACACGCCTGGGGTAATGACAATTGCCATTTTGGGGTCAGGCAGGAATTTCTCCCTAGGCCAGGGATCCTGGAAGGTTTGTCCCTTCCGCTGGACATACAGCAAAAGTCACAGAGTAGGGTTGCCAGGTCCCCTCATTGCTCCAGTGGGGGGTGGGGGGCATTCTGGAGGTGGGCAGGAATGCCCCAAGCCCCACCCTCTCCCTCCCCTCCTGCCTGATTTAAACAGCTTCAGCTGATCTGCGGGGACCATGTGGCTTGCCAACCAGCTGGAGGGCCCTTTAAATCTAGTAGGAAGAAGGGAGGGAGGCAGTCGCGAGTCACACACTTGGCTTGCAAAAAGACCTTGAAAAGGGTCTTTTTGCGAGCCGAGTGAGTGGCTCACAACCGCTCCTCTCCCCGCCTCCTGCTAGATTTAAAGGGCTCTCCAGCTGGTTGGCAAGCCACATGGTCCCCACCGATCAACTGAAACCCTTTAAATTGGGCAGGAGCGGAGGGAGAGGGGTGGCCAGGCTGGTGGTTGCTCTTGGGGGCAGGGCTTGGGGTGGGGCTTCCCCCACCAGCCAGCTGGCTGGGCATGGATTGAAGCCCCCAGAAGCGGGGGAATCCCTGCCTGGACCTAGGGGCTGGCAACCCTACCACAGAGGGGAATTTCCTGTGTTGAGCAAGGGTTGGACTTAGGGTTGCCAAGTCTGTCTTTGTCCCCAGTGGGGGACTTTGGGGGGCATCCCCAACATGATGACATCATGTTAGGGATGTCCCTGCTCCAAGCCCCATCCCCAAGAACTATCGCGGGAGGCCAGCCCTCTCCCTAATATCCTGTAGGATTTAAAGAGCCTGCCGATCAGGTGGAGGGCCCTTTAAAACTTGCAAGAGGGGAGGAGATGGCTGCTGCTGCTCACCTGAACTCTAAGCACCAATGCCACATGGAACTCAGACCCATAGGGCCTGGCCACTGCTAGCCAGAAGCACTTAAAGGGACCCCTTTAAGTGCTTCCAGTTGGGAGCCCCGCACACCCGATCTCTGAGTGGCATTACCACTTGGAGATCAGGTGCGCAGGGCCTGGTCCCCACCTGTTGCAAGCACTTAAACGGACCCCTTTAAGTGCTTCCAGCTGGCAGCCCCACATGCCCAATTTCCGAGTGATATTACCACTTGGAGATCAGATGCATGGGGTCTGGTTCACACTGGCTGCAAGCACTTAAAGGGGTCCATTTAAGTGCTTCCAACTGGCAGCCCCATGTGCCCTATGTCTGAGCAGTATTACTGGTCAGAGATTGGACACACAGGGCCCTGTCCCTACTAGCTGCAAGCACTTAAAGGGATTCCTTTAAGTGCTTGCAGCTGATGGGCCCTGCTTGCCCAGACTCCAAGTGGCATTACTGCTCGGAGATCGGACACGTGGGGCTTGGTCCCCACTGGCTGCAAGCACTTAAAGGTGTCCCTTTAAGTGCTTCCATCCAGCAGCCCCATGCACCTGATCTCTGAGTGGCATTACTGGTTGGAGATTGGATACATGGGGCCTGGTCCCCACCGGCTGCAAGCACTTAAAGTGGTGAGCCCCACTTGCCCAATCTCCAAGTAGCATTACTGCTTGGAAACTGGACATGTGGGGCTTGGTCCCCGCTGGCTGCAAGCACTTAAAGGTGTCCCTTTAAGTGCTTGCAGCTGGTGAGCCCCACTTGCCCAATCTCCAAGCAGATCGGGGGGGGGGTGTCTGGCATCCCTAGCTGGACTAGACTAGAGGACCCTTGAGGTCCCTTCCAGGTCTATGTTTCTGTTCCAATTGGGAAGGCTCAGGGTCATAACGTGGCTCCTCCTTCTACTGCTAGCTGGCTGGGCTTACATTTGGGTCAGCTGGTGGTGCTGGGAGCCACAGGGGCTTCCAAATGCTGCAGGCAGAGACCCAGATGATGTCCTCTGTGCTAGTCTTGATGTCTCGTGGTGTTCCACCCTCCAGCTGCTCAACCATTTTTAAGGAGCCTTACCCTGCCTGCTGTTGCTGTAGTGTAGCAGGCTGCCACTCCTGGCGAGTTGTCAAGCAGCTCAAGAACTGGATGAAAAGCTGCTATACGGGAATTCCCTCTTGGCTCACCAGTAACCAAAAATGGGAAAGGTAAAAAAAGCAAAAGAACCACATTACAGAGGAGCTGCAAAGACCTAAGTCAATCCGCTGGCTGATGGGAATGGTGGATGGTCAAGCTTGCAAACCATCCAGGCTGGGCTGGGCTGACCTTCAGGGCCAAAGATGCTGTGACCATTTCCAATTCTGCTCCACTTCAGAGCCTCTTTGGGAATGGGGACTGGCTCATTTTCAGGGAGACTGACTGCTTCCCAGTAAGGAAGAAAACACAGAGCCTACCCTGAGTTGACTTGCTATACTAATGGTAGTATACCCTGGCCAGACTGGCACAAATGTTTAATTCAGAACCAAACTGCACATTACTTCCCCCCTCGCTTGTTTACGTGTGTTTTAGACAGTGGCTGCGAGGAATGGCTTCTAAAAGCAAATACAAAAAAAGGGAGAGTACAAATGGGTTCAGAGTGGCCCTGCAGGGGGAGGTGGGGCTCTGGTTTTCCCCAAAAGTGGTTTTCTTTCTCAAAAACCATACTAGGGAGGAGTTATTTTTGCTGTACCATGAATCTCTGTGCATACAGAGCAGGAAAACTAATGAAATAACTACACCCCAGCAGGGTTTTCACCCAAAGATACCATTTGGGGGCAGAGGCAGGAGTTGTTCCTCCCCCCACGGCACCATTCTGCACCCATTTGGACTCTTTCTTTTAGAAGCCGTTCCATGCTGCCACTGTGTATATATAGGAACAAGATAATACTGTGAGGTATTTAAGAGGACAGAAAAACTCTATGCAAGAAATGTTTGTACAATGATGGTATCCTTTTATTCGTCATGGGAATCAAATACACAGATTAAACAATGTTCAACAAAAGATATTACTATGTGAGGATATGGACTGTATCAAAATTCCCTTTTCTTCTTTACTATAATATGATGACTATATTTACTTATGTCATTGTACAGTTGTATATATATATGTTTACAATAAAGAAATTTAAAACACGTCCTTCAACTGTTTGAAATGGTATATTTATAAAATGTTCTCTTGTTTTTGATCAGATAAAATGTTTTGTATTAAATGTGTTGTGATTTGCCTTGCTCAAAGACTTTGAGGCCTGGAACCTCTAACTACAAGGAAACAAAATAGTACTTCACTGCAGAAGACCAAAAGGCTTTGGGTGGCCCAATATCCAGGAAGTCTTAATCCCCTTCACTGTTTGCTACAGATAGATGAAGTCTTGGTATAGAACAAAATATATCTGAGCCAAGAATAATCTCTTTTGTGAATGCAGAGACTTCAAACACTCTGCACATTTCCAGAGTGCTTGTCTCTCACTATAAAGAAAGCACACATCTCTACATATACTGAGGCTGAATTTCTAGGCAGAAGGGTGAGATTTGCAGGCTGGTGCAATTTTGGAATGTCCTAGCACTGATTCATTGTTTTCTCCCTTACCCCTCCACTTTCAGCAGACCTCCCCACTGAACCTTGCAATGCATTGGGCCTTCAGCCTGTACCCACTCATATTTGCAGGAGATCTCCAGGCTGGCAGTCCAAGTTACTAAGTACAGTCTGGCAAACAGAACATCAATTCTGTGTGATTGTTCAGTTATCACTCTATATAATACAGTAAAACTAATATCCTCTGCTCTATGGCCAGGCTCTATGTAATGCATCACCATAGGAGCTTCTTTTGAATCAAGTGTCAAGTATTTTTGAATTGTGTCAAGTATTTTAGGGTATGGTGTTATAGTTTTTGACTGTGTTGTTATATGCACAACCTCCAGTTGGTGGCTGGAGATTTCCTGGGATTACAACTGATCTCCAGGTGAGAGAGATCAGTTCCCCTGGAGAAAATGGCTGCTTTGAAAGGTGGGCTCTGTACAGGTTTCCTGAACCCTCTCACCCCCAGTCCAGGAGATAAGAAAGGTCCAAGTCCTGTTACTATGCCAGCACGTGCAGAATCTCACATCTCTCCCAAGCCCCTCCAGGAATGAGAGATACCACAGACCCATATGCTTCAGGAACACTTAAATCAGTATTCTGCCACCAGGACCTATTTAAGGATGTTCCCAACTCAGACAGGAGCATAGGTCCCACCTCCTGCCAGGTTTCTAGGAATTAACAACTTATCAGCTCTGGGCTAGAGCAATTAATTAACACACAGTGGTAGACCTCAGCTGAGCAGCCCCAGGCCACGAGGTTTAGCCTTAGAGATCCAGTTGCAATACAGAACTCAAAATCAGATGAGATTAATCTATATAAGATCTTTATTAAGTAAAGCAGTTATATGACAAGAGTCTTGCAAAGGTAGGAAAACAAAGAAATCTATAGCTTGACCAGCTCTGACTACACATAGAGGTATGTTATAATTACCAGTCTTTCAAAGTCCATGGTCCAGGTAGTACAAAGTCCATTGTCCAGGGAATCTTGAGGAACCACATGCTTGCAGTAGGCAATTAAGGCCAGCTTGCTGCCCACTAGCAAAACTTAGTGTTGCAGGTTTGTATTCCAATCAGAGACTAACTCTTAGAAAGAAGCTAACTTTCCAGGAAAACTCTGTCTCAGTTTCCATAGGCTGATTACAACTCCCTCCCTCTTCCGTCACAATTGAATATGACCGTTTATCCAATCGCAAGGGAATTAAGAGGTGTGTCCAGCAGACATTGCCTATGCTACTGAAGGCACATTTGCTGAGCTTTGAAATGTAAATCTCTTGAGTCAATCTCTTCCCATGTGTGGGAAGGAGCCTGAATGTCTCCTGAAGGTGACAATATTGGTATGAAGCTTGGCCATCTGTGCAGGCCATCTGCTCAGGTGTCAAAATTCACAGGGACATGTTATCAGCTAGGCCATTTGGGCCTAGTATGAATGAACCAGGAAAGTCTTTTCCTATACAGGCTCTATGGCAATACAGCCCATTGAAGCCCCTTCCCTCCCCAAGCCTGTCCTCCTCAGGCTCAACCTGCAAAATCTCCAAGTATTTTTCAACCTGGAGTTGAAACCCTAGTTTTTCCCCGGGGGTCCTTCCTGTTGCTACTATAGGCCTGAAAGAACATGGCAGGAACTGAAGTTTTGTTGTCCTGCATGGACAGGCCCAATGCTACCATTAGGCTAACTAGCCGACTGCCTAGAGCGCAGACTTCAGAGAAGCGCAGAACTGACAATTAGCATTAGGGAGTGAAATCTGTCACATGTCTATCAGGTGTAAATTTTCTAGTAAAAGAGGAAGTTGAGGTAAACAGTGGGAATCCTGTCATAAAACTTCCAAAGGAGAATTTTCTATGTGATTGGCTAGAACAGAATTAGCAGTTGGGGGGGGGGAGTGACATCATGTTGGTGTAAAAGAAAGTGAGATTAAGGAATGAAGGGATAAGAAAGCTGTTGTAGCAGGCTCAGACATAAAGAAAAAGACAGAGAGAAGAACAGGACAGTGTTCCGCAACAGTCCTGTAGAACTCTTATGTCTGGGGAAATTATTTTTGACAGAACAGGAGGCGCATAATGAGGAATTTATGTCCAGAGAAGTGAGCACAAATCTTCTTTGGCTAACATATGCTAACCCATGGGGATTATATTCACAAAGAGGAGGGTTGTGGTGTTTCATGTTTGCTCTGAAGACTGAAAGTTGCTGGGAGAGGAGCCCACCTGTGAGCACCTCAAGGATCATGCCACTGTTGGTTGAGCCTATGATTGTTCACTTAGAAAAGAATCCTACTCACAGCCTGACTATATGCACTTTATTTTATTTAGTTTATATATAGTCTACCTCTCTCACTGAGACTCAAAATGGGTTGCACAGTATAAGGCTGTGGTCACACAGCAAGGGTAATCATGGTTTGTTCCCACTATACATTTAATTGGGATTTTTTTTTCGGGTTAAGATGATCACACATCCCTCCCTGAACTGCAAGCATTGAGTGAGAAGGCTCTGGGCACCGACTAGATGCAGTCGGCCCCTCTCTCCCCGCTTATTTTAGTTTATATTTTGTCCTACCCTGCAAGTAGGCTCAAAGCAGCTTACAACATTCAGTAAAACAACCATTAAGCAATAAATAACAATTAATAAAATTATAGTTCTAAATAATAATTACTATTTATTTATAATTATATTTATTTATAATTACATTTCTTTATTTCTTTATAATTTATAATTATAAATGACAATTCATTAAAAAGGTTGGGGACACCTGCAGTAGAAGCTCTGTTCACCAACCCCATAGCTCGCTGTTATAGTTGCCAACCTCCAGGTTGGGCCCCAGATCTCCCAGAAGTACAACTGTTCTCAACATGACAGAGATCAGGTCCACTGAAGAAAATAGCTGCTTTGGAGGGTGGACTCTATGGCATTATACCCTATTGAGGTCCCTCCCTTCCCCAAATCTCGCTCTTCCCAGGCTCTACCCCCAAATTTATGGGAATTTCCAAGCTGGAATTGACAACCCTATTATGCTCATGATACTTAACAGTAGTTTGAATACTGAATGAGCAGTTCTGCCTCCTGCTAAAAGAGTTCAACAATACTGGATACCACAACAGCAAGCTGTTGGCAAACTATAGGCAAACTTAGATTTAGAACAAATGTTATATATCCCACCTTTCTTGACCATGGGGACCCAAAGCGGCTTACATCATTCTGTTCTCTTCTCTTCTACTTCATCCTCAAAACAACAACCTTGTGAGGTAAGGGTGAGAGGGTGTGACTGGCTCAAGTTCACACAGTAAGCTTCTCAAGTCCAGTAGTACCTTAGAGACCAACAAGATTTTTGGAGTATAAACTTTCGAGAGTCAGACCTCCCTTTGTTGACAAAGGGAGCTTTGACTCTCAAAAGCTTCCACCCTGAAAATCTTGTTGGCTTCAAAGGTGCTGCTGGACTTAAATCTAGCTGTTCTACTGCAGACCAGCATGGCTACCCCTTGAAACCAGTCAGCTTCTGTGGCTGAGGTGGAATCCTAACCTGGGTCTCCTAGATCCTAGTCTGACAACTACGCCATACTGGTTGTGATAGCTTAGGAAGATCCTTAAATCCTCTTTGTTTAGTAAAGAAGGGGATATGCTCCTTGTCCTCCATGTCTGTGTTGCTTTTCTTTCTAACAGGGACCCAAAGCAGCTCACATTGTTTTTCTGGCCTCCATTTTATCTTCACAAAAACAATGGACTCCACAGGGCTGCACAGGAACATAGGATTCTTATTTCACTACAGATTCTAATTTTCTGCACCTAAGCATTTCTTCTGCCCTCTGTCAAGCTGATTACAATGCACATTTTACCTTTGCATCCTGAGTTCCTTGTTTGCAACATCCCTCCCGCCTTCTGGCTCAGATATAAGGACTCTGAGATCTCCATTCTGACTTGTATCTAATGAAGGGAGCTTTGACTCTTGAAAGCTTATACTCTCTGAAAATCTTGTTGGTCTTTAAGGAGCTATTGGACTTGAATCTACCTGTGAGGTATGTCTGACTGAAAGTGTGTGAATGGCCCAAGGTCATCTAGCAAGTTTCCATGGCAGAATAAAGTTTTAAGCCTGTATCTCTTTTATCTTAGTCCAGCACTACACCACACAGTAGTCTAAGCACTTAGTCTAAGCACTACACCACACAGTCTTCGATAGGTAGGAGAAGTTGTTAACCCCCCTTTGTTTTGTGTCAAAGGAGATATCTTCCATCCTCCCTGTCTGTGCTTCCTGGCATCTTGTATGTAAACCTTTGTTTCCATTGCAAACAACAGGGGGATATTGTAGAGCTAATCTCTACCAAGGTGGTCCAATTGCCTTTGTTTTTTGCAGTTCAAGTTCCACCATCATGCTGAAGCTGGTGACCAATTCGAGTATCCTAGTTTTATTCTGTGATGAGTTATGCCTGCCACAAATAGAATACCTTAGTTTCCATTAGAAATAGAAAGGTAGGTTGCCAATAACCTGGACAGTGATCTTTCAATTTCTTTCATTTTTGGTGGAACTCCCACAATTGTCCCGAAGCTAGTGCTACATTTGGGAGTCCCAGCTTTATTTCCTCCTTAATTATGTCTGCCAGAAACAGACCACAGCTCTGAGTGATCTGTTCTTTTTTTTATGCTGGGCTTGGTTTTTTAATGTTGGATTTTAATTAATTAATACCCCTTAATTTTTTGTTTTTCTTATTTCTCCTTAGTAAGCCACCTTAAGGAGGTTCCTGGAGAGGTGGCACAATATTTTTCTAAATAAGTAAACAGCCCCCAAGGCAAATAGAATAGAAGGGGAGGTCTGGGTATAAAATAGGCCAGGATTCTCTGACTACTTTCATTTTTTGAACTGCAACTGCTATGGTCATGCTGAACCTGGTGGTTGCTTTTGAAATGCCTAGCTTTATGTTCTGATGAGTTATGCCTGCAACAAACAGAGATAATCTGCTTTAATTGCAAAAAAGTATGTGTGTGCAGATAACCTGGGCTAAGATGACCCAATTCTCTTCCATTTTGGCACTGAAACTGCAATTATCAACCTAAAGCTGGTGACCAATTTTGAAACCACTAGTTTTATTTTCTGATGAGTTATGCCTGCCACAGATCATATTAGCTTCCACTGCAAATAGTACTGATGGGCCAGGAAGACCTGATTCTTTACATTTTTGCCACTGCAACTCCCATCCTCCTCCTCAACTTGATAGACAATGTTCAAATGCCTAGTTTCCAATGCAAAAGGTCTGTGGGTGTGGGTATGTCTAGGCATTACATGAGCCAGGATGTTCTCATTTCCTTCATGTTTGGCACTGCAAGTCTAACCATCATCCTGAAAGCCAATGGCCAATTTTGAGATATCTAGTTTCATCTTCTGAGGAAATATGCTTGCTGCAGGTAGACAGCTAACTGGCCAGATGGATGGATGGATCTTTTTAGTATTGTTATTACAGATATAAATGAGAACTAGAATGGTTTTCAGTGCAATCCTAAGAACATTTTCCTGGAAGTAAGCCCCATTCAGTGGACTTTAGTAGGATTCTGAGTAGATCTGCTTAGCATGGCACTGTTTGTGGCTAAGAAGCTAGGAAATGTGTGACATGGGTTCTAATCTACTTTGAGCTGTGCAGGTCCCATGGGCCAGTCACCTTCTCTCAGCACAGGATTGTTGTGATGATAACAGCGCAGAAGGGAGAATATGTACACCGACCTGAACTCATTTGAGAATGAATGAGGTAAAAAAATTATAAATAATAATGACACTAATATCATTATGCCCCCTTCTTGTCATACACATCAAGTATGCTCAAAATGGTGCATGATCAAGTATGATGTAATGGTCCCAATAGGATCTATTTGACTAATTCAGTTAATACATTGGCTTGAATTCTGTGTAACATCTATCTTCTCTTGCCTATTGGGGCCCCTTGAGCTGTCTAAGATCCCTCTGTGACCTCTGCTGTTTCCATAGCTCATAAAATCCAAGATTGTGTTTATAGTAAAGGTTCCCTTGCTCGAAAGCCAACCGAATCCGACTCTAGCGGTGCTCATCTCCGTTTCAAAGCCAAAGAGCCAACGCTGTCCGAAGACATTTCCGTGGTCATGTGGCCGGCATGACTAAACACCAAGGTGCACGGAACGCTGTTACCTTCCCACCAAAGTGGTGCCTATTTATCTACTTGCAATTTCTTGCTTTCAAACTGCTAGGTTGGCACGAGCTGGAACTAGAGACAGGCGCTCACCCCGTCATGCGGCACTACTCGGGTCTTGAACTGCTGAACTACTGACCTTCCACAGCCTGCAGTTCAGCGTCTTAACCACTTGAGCCACCGCAGCTCCTATTGTGTTTATAATCTGTTGTAATTTACATTATTTCATTATCTGTTATTTCTCTGTATCTTGGTATCTTTATTCCATCTCCCCCCTTTCCTATTCAGATTATTGATTTATATTTTATTTTTTGTGGGGGGGAGGGATAATATTTATGTTTTTTAAGAAGAAAAGATGCCAGGGAATTTTGATTGGTGTAAGGATACTAGTCTGGATGATGCCATTTTACAGTGTCTGTCTAGCAAAATTCCTGTTTCCCTTTAGGTTGACTAAAATCTTTCCCTTCACTGCTTGGCCTGGCTGACCATATCCCACATTGTGATGCAGCGTTAATCATGTTCTGCCCACAAGACCAGTGTTTTTTGTCATTTCTCTGTGACGTTTGGTGCTCTGCGTAGGAAACTGTTTAGAGAAATGTGTTGGGAGACATTTACTTCAATCTAACTGTAGAACCCCCAGAAATATCCCATGTTGCACAGAGCTCAAAGGTGCCAAGATTGGCTTTCTCAGTTTCCTTCAGCTGTCAGCTCTGAGCACTGTTGTGGGATGTGGCTGTGATGTCCCCATGGAAACAAAAAGCTTCATTAAAGGAAGAACATTGTACCATTGGTTCTGCTTCAGAATGACCTCTGGAAGCTGGGCCTGCTTTAGACACCTTTTAAAGCCCCATTGTGCATCAGGGTTATATTTAGCCACCTTATTGGTTTCAGATTATGTGTTTTTAGCAGGCTCTTTAATTCAAATGTCACAAAACCAGCCAGAGCGCACAACATGGTTCAAAGCCTTTTCGGCGCTAATAACCACAACCAAAGAGGCTCTGTCCTCAGGCAAGGAATGCTAGACTTAGTTCCTTGAGGGAAAAGTTAAGACTTAACTAACTCACAGCAAGAAGAGAATTTATAAACGTTGGCACGATGAAAAATTAATCAGCCAGCATCAAACTGTGCTCAGTGGTTGTCGTATCAGCCTATTTTCCTCCGTGCAGTGACCGCTGCTTACCTCCCTGTCTAAATTAGTGGTAATAAGATGGATGGAGAGAGTCAAATCTGCTATGTGCACAGCATTTCTCTTTTGTTTGTGTCTCTTTAATGGGTGCCCGGGGGCAGTCTCAGTGATTCTGGGATGCTGGGCAAAAATCAAGCTTGGGCCTTCCCATCCCTTTTATTTGAAGCCAACATGCTCTTTCTCTTAAAAAAAAAAAAGGCAGGAAGCCCCCAATTTACAAACAGGTTGCATTCCTGAAGTTTGTTGTAAGTTAGGTGTTTGCATACAAATATAATGCAAAATTAAGGCAGGCAAATGCTTCACCCATATATGAGATTTTCTATACAGAACCTGAAAACATAAATTGTGTATGAAGGAACCCATTTGATTCATGAACATCATAATGGCTGAAGTACTACACTAGAACTGGGGGCCCTCAGGTTCAAATCCTCACTCTTTGCCAGGAGATTAATGATTTGATATAGGAAAGCTAACTAGATGCCTTGGGCTTCTTGAGTGCATGCCTGTGTCCGAAATCAGGCCTGACCAGCATCATCTGGAACAATATGTCTGAAAGTTGCACAATGGTGGGTAGGGTTGACAACCTCCAGATAGGGCCTGGAGATTTCCTGGAATTATAACTGACCCTCAGACAAATGGCTGCTTTGGAGAGTGGAATCTATGGCCTTATAGCCTGCTGAGGTCCCTCCTCCCCCTTTCTAGGTTCCTTTCTAGGTTCCACCACCAAATATCCAGGAATTCCCCAACCTGGAGTTGGCAATCATTAGTGGGGCAGCTGATGGTGTACACAGTAACCCTAATCAGGAACTTAATGGTCTGGCTGTACCACTGCGTACATTTTCAGGTGAAATATAAAATATACAAAGACTTCCTCACATAAAAGAATTCCTGCACATAAAAACATAGCATTTCACAAAAAGGCTGTAGCCTAGGATCTAGTTTTTAACATGCAGGACGTTTTGTTCTTTTAAACCTGAGAGAGCATTTAAATACTGAACATCTGAAATGCATGCAGTTTGAATGCTCAGTCAAGCAGGGGGACTGCTGATGGTATAATAGCACCTCAAAACCTTGATGCCAGATTTCAGGAAGTGTGTTAGTCGAAAGGATGCAGATTTTATTTATTTATTTATTTATTTATTTATTTATTTATTTTTCAAATTTCTACCCTGCCCTCCCAGCCAAAACCAGCTCAGGGCAGCTTACATAAAAACAAATAAGTTACATTAAAACATGAGTTACAATTAAAACAATTCTAAAACCATAATAAAGATCAGCAGAGAAACATTCCTGTGTAAAGAGGACAACATAAATTTACCAGAGTTTTCAGCAGTGTCCATAATAGCTCTAGGCAATATTATTCAAAAATTAGTTTTGAACAGGGCTCTTTTTGTAGAAAGAAACTCAGCAGAACTCAGCAGAAACTTATTAGCATAATAAGCCACACCCAACAGCAGAAACTCATTAGCATATTAGGCCACACCTAATAGGTCAAAAAATCTTGCCTGAACCAATATCTTATGTCCAACCATTATTCCCTCATTGGATTGGAATCAATTCCTAAAGGTTCCTATGGAAATAAGCTTGCCTTCCTGCAGAACTAGTATGATGAATAAGAATTTTTAGGGTTGCCAACCTACAGGTGGGGTCTGGAATTACAACTGAGCTCCAAACTACAGAGATCAGGTCAATAGCTGCTTTGGAAAGTGGAGTCTGTGGCATTATGCCTTGTTTAGGTCCCTCCTTCCCCCAAATCCCACCCTCCTCAGGCTCCACTCCCAAATCTCCAAGGATTTCCCCAACCTGGAGTTGACAACCCTAGTTCACTGGCAGAACAACCCTAGGTTTGTGGATGCACTGGATGGAAGTAGTTTGTGGACTGTGCACCAAAGGAACCAGTACAACAAAATTTTATTCAAGGTATAAGCTTTCATGTGCCACCCACACTTCTTCAGATGGAAGAAGTGTGCATGCACACAAGAACTTATACCTTGGATGAAACTTTGGACTCCAACCTTGTTCTGCTGCTTCAGACCAACATGGCTACCTACCTGAATTATTACACTATAATATTTTTTACAAGCAATTATGTACTAGTGGAGTGGTTACCATGCAGACTCTGTCCCACAGGTAAAATTATCCTGTGAACAGGTGGGCTTTACCACATCAAAGTATCACTACCATCACAAGATCACCAGTCGTTGGAAGTCAACTCCTCAGAAGCAGAAATCTCTCTTATTAGGAGGTTTAAGAACATCAACTTTGCTGGCCCATTAAAGGCAGATGTCACCCCAGTGGCAGGAGAAGGACAATCGTCTTCTTCAGAAACTCTCTGCCCACTTTTTAAATTTCACAAATCAGGCAATCTCCAAAGTGCTGCTGACCATGCTCATTTTTAGTTACAACTCTATTTTTCTGCAGATGTTCCCCAAAGTCCCCCATGCAACAGTCAAGTGTTCTGCCAACACACACAACAATGAAACTACTTTTTCAGATGTTATCTCTTGCATGGCAGTTAGCACCAAATTACTTTAATACAGACTTTAGACACACATATATTTGCAAGCCATTCCCAATAAGACACACCACCTAGGCTCAGGTCGCGAGTTCCAGTCACATGTTTCCCTTCCCTTTACTAGTCTCACCCCAAAGCCATCAACTGTGCAATCCTAAATAGAGCTACACCCTTCTGCATCAGTGAGGATATGACTGTGTTTAGGACTACAGTGTAAAATAGCAAGAATAAAACTTTTTTAGTTCAGTGCAATTTTGATTTTCAGGACCAAAGTCCTCCTATACATTATTTCAGAAATCTTCCCTCTAAGCTGTGGAGTCTTGTGAGCAAAAATTCTACTTTGTGAGCTACTGGCATTAAAGTTGTGAGCAAGCAATTTGGCTACTGCATAGATTAGTCTGCTCTGGAGCCATCTTTCCTGAGCTAAGACAAAAATGTGTGAGCCGGAGGCTAAAAAACTGTAAGCTAGCTCACACTAACTCATCTTAGAGGGAACAACTAGACATGTGATGTGTTATGTTCGCGGGCCACCACCAGGGGTCGGCGGCTACAGTGTGGAGCTTCGCTCCTAAGAACAATAGAACAGAGGCTCCTAGTTCCCCCCTAGCATCCACCTATAGCAAGTTGGTGGGAAATTCAAACCCCCCAATGGGACTGCGGGTGTGCTGGGTGGGTGTGTACATAGTTGGCCTTGCAGGGCCGTTGTTGTTGTTATGTTGTGAAGTACCAATAAATGTGTCACATCACATGTCGTTTTCTGCGTCCTCCATGTGGTCAACCCAGTACCTTACGTGGTGTGATGTATATTACTGTACTTTGGGGACACAAGGCACCTCACCACTTACCCTCTTTGCCATATTAAAGTGACATTTATGTAGGGTGGTCGTGCCTTGACAGGTACTACTGGTTGGAGGGCTCCTGTACAGTTGGCTTGCAGCTCATGGAAGAGCCTCTGGTCCCAGGTTCAATCCCTGGCAGTATCTCCAGTTCTCCAGTTCAAAGGACCAGTCAGTGGGTGATGTGGAAGACCCCTGCCTGTGACCTGTGACCTTGGAGAGCCACTGCCGGTCTGAGCAGACAATACTGGCCTTGATGGTGTGATTTAATATCAGCCAGCTTTGTGTGCTCATGTGTTTTCAGTGACACCTCCCCCCCGGAATTTTCTACAGGAATTTTTAAAAGTCCTTGAAAATCCCCCCCCGTTTCCCCCAGAGCCCCTCCTGGGTGACTCCTTCTGGACAGCAAGGAAGGGGCCGAGAGCTGCCTGCTTGTCCGAACAGCCGGACGAGTGAGGCAAGGGTGGGGCTGCAAACCTCCAGGCGCTGCTCACCAGGTGACAGAGATCACTCCCTCCCCCCGCTGGGAGAAAGCGGCTATTTTCCATGGTGGTGCTGCATTCCAGCAAGGTTCGTCTGCTCCCTGGAGCCTGCCCTCCCCAGCCTCCACCCCCCCAGTCTCCAGGATTTCCCCAGCCTGCAGCTGGTAACCCTAAGCAAGGGCACTCTGCTCCAGCCAAGGGGGTGCTTTGGGGCCATGTAAGGAGGAAGTGACAGAAGGCGCCCACCCCCCTCCTGGATGCTGTTGCTGCTGTGCCCTCCAGCCTCCAGCTCACAAGAACTGGGGCCAGCAGGCCATGAGGAAGCCCAAGTGTGACATTGTTACTGCAGCAAGCGGGCGAGTGCTGGAGCCCTGTTGCAGGGGGCACTGCTCTCTCTGTGAGCGGACCAGCACTCTTGAATGCTGGTTGGGAAACCAGTGGGGCGGAGGAAGGAAAGAGGCACAAATGTAAGGTGGGGGGGAGGAGAAGCAGCGGCTAGAAAAGGACCCACTGCCAAGAGCCGACCCTGGACCCAGAGGACCCCCCTGATGTGAAACTCACCCAGATGCGGTCTGAGGCTGATGGATGAGGTGGTGGGATGACGCAAGGGTGGCAGGGAACCCTGGCGGTCACCCCAGAGGATGGCGGAGATGCGGCAGTCAGCCCGACAGGGCCGGGAGAGCACATGGGGACAGCCAGGCCCCACCTGCAAAGGGCACTCTGGGGTGGTCTCAGACCAGTCAAAGAGCAGCAACTGCCCATGGAGATGAAACCTGGGCCAGTGGAGTGACAAGGAGGAGCCAGCAGGGAAACGAGGCCAGGGGCGCCTGGGCAGGGGCGAGGGAGGGTAGGGGCGGGCTCAGAAGCCAGCTGGAATGCTGTTCCGGGGTATTTTGCCCCCCAAATAGCCCTGGTTTTGAAGCTATTACTCCTCATTCATATCTCCCATTGAGACCTAGGATAGCCAGGTCCCCCCTTACCACCAATGGGGGATGAGGGGCCTGAGTTGCTACATCCAGGCTGGGAAACTCTTGGAGATTTGGGGATGGAGCCTGGGAAGGACAGGAGCATCAGTGGGGTGCAATGTCATAAAGTCTATCCTCCAAAGCATCCATTTTCTCCAGAGAAACTGATCTCTGTAATCTGGAGATGAACTATAATTCTGGAGGATCCCAGGTCATCCCTGTTAAGATTCCAGTCCTGGCCTTGACTTAGCTCCTGAAGAAACTGGGCAAATAAATGTACACAGATCTGGGGCCAGCTGGTATTTATTTATTTATTTATTTATTTATTATGAGATTTATATCCCGCCCTCCCCATGAGGCAGCTCATCCGATGCTGACCTTGGGAGCTGAGGAAGGCTGGAAATGATGGGTGCAGCAATTGAAGCTCAATTGCTCCTGAACAGCCACTAATGAAGTTACTGAAGGCATCGCTAGATGAGAAGAAGCTCCTGGAGATCCTGGCAGAGAGAAGGACAATGGCAATTCCAGGAGCTCACCAGACCACCATTGGTAGCTGGCATAGAGGTAGGGGATCTATCCAGCCTGGTGACTGCCCATGGGGATAAGAGCTGGTGGCAGGGCCAAGCACAGCCCAAGGGAAGGAGGAGGTTGGGAAAGGAATATTGCACCTTGAACAGCAGGAAGGAAGGGAGGACAGTTTCAAGAGGGAATTAGATAAGCATATGGAGCAGAAGTCCATCAGTGGCTATTAACCACAGGGTATAGATGGGAACTCTCAGTCTGGGGCAGGTGACACACTCTATTCTTGGTGCTGGAAGGGGCAGCAGTGGGAGGGTTTCTAGTGTCCTGGCCCTACTGATGGACCTCCTGATGGCACCTGGAATATGTTGCCCGCTGTGTGACAGAGTGTTGGACTAGATGGGCCATTGGCCTGATTCAACACTGGCTTCTCTTATGTTCTTATGAGGAGGGAGATAAGCAGCAAGCCTAGGGAGTCAGGACTTCAAAGACAGTGCTGGGGATGGATTGGCCTCCAGGCCAAGGAAGAAATATGGACTGGGCCCATGCTGCAAGGGAAGGTAAAAAGTGAGCCAGTCTGGGGGAACGAAGAGGACCCGGATGCCAGAACCTCCTCTCCTTCCCATTTCTTAGGCCAGTGAGGTAGTCAGTCCAGTGCCAAAAGAATGGCAGCAGGTGGGAGGCCCATGCCAGAGAAGAGTCAGCACATCTCCATATTGTTCACATTGATTACGGTGATTGTTATGATGTATCTGAAAATGTCAGAACAGTACCATGACCCATGTTTTTTCATTTATTATACTACAAAATGATAAGGGTGAAATGCAAATGGCACATCTTCTGTTTGCTTTATTTCATGCAATTTATGAACTTCAGTGTTTGGTTAGTAATACACCAGTATGATAATCCTGCTTCTCAGAACTTAAAACGAACTGTTTCCTTAAAAGCATGGCAGATGCTACATGGGTCCCCTCCTTGCATCTCCCTCTTAAAGCAGTTAAAGCAAATGTGTGATGTGATGTTCTTGCAGGCAATGACTAATGCAGTGGAGTATGAATGGAGAAACAGTAGAGGAGATAATAACTTGTCATGCAACTGCTTTCATTAAATGTTACCAAGGAGATGCGGGTAGTTATCAGGTATAATTTTAAGGTATCATATCACTCAGAGCTGATCTCAGTACTACCAAGGATCTGAGGGTTTTAGCTACTATCTACAGAGAATGATTTCCACATCAACTCATCTGCAGACCAGCTCATGTCTTGTGAAATCCCAGCACACTGCAAAACATTCTGAGATACGTAAGGCTGCTTAGAGCCACAGTGGTCTCTCTCTAGGACTCCTCTCATGCCACCCAAGCTCATCCCAAACACTGTATGAAATCAAGTTACTTGAATTGCCCAGTTCCTAAGTCACCCAAGGCCCCTGGAATTGTATTCCTTCTAGTCCCTGTCCCATGCAGTAGTCCTAGGCCCAATGTTCAGGTAAGGCACTGACCAGGCTTGACACGGCCTCTTCAGAGCGTCACCTGATCAGTGTGTGTGCCCTAAAACTCTAGATCCCCACCCCCACTATGGCTACACATCTTAAAGAAAGATAGTGGTGGGTAAGCTGTTCTTCAGTTATACTCCTCTGACATTACTGACCTGCTCCTTGATAGGCCTAGATAATATTCTGAGGAATGCCAAGTTCTCCTGGAAAATCACTGTCAAAGATAAAAATACCCACCAGACTGTCATGGGTCCAAGTGTAATATGTGCCAGCACACTTATAGTCAGCTGTAGCTGTGAGTGTGTTCAATTCTTTGTGGAGGATGGTCCAATAAACTCATATCTCTTAGTGGAGATGCTTTAAAGCCAGCGGTTTACAATAAAAAAGGTAGACTTTCTTCAGGTAAAGGTGTAAATAATATCAGAAGTATCAGAGCCTGTTCAGCTTCTGGCAAATGTATCACAGTGCCACAACCTAATACACTACAAAAGTAAAAATGTTTATATGAAGAATGGGACTGGATACAGAGCAAAAAAGAGAGGAAGGGGAAAAAATTCAATTCTGTTCAGGTATATTGGTCCACAAAACAATTATATTGCAAGTTGCATGAGGAAACATAACCATGTACTCTCTAAAAACCTCCCTTAGATTAAGCTTAGCTTTGGTGATTGTGACAGGGCATCTGGGTCAACATGTCAATGCATGTCTCCTTGCCTGGGACCCTTCCAAACTACCCACCATTCAGAGCTTTCCCCAAAGTCCAGTGGAGAAATGAGTTGCCTCAGAGCTCCGAGGGATACCTTTTATACAAATTGATAGGAACAGCCTCTGGTAAGGCCACTGTTCTATTACTCTTGCTGGGAGAAAGGTTATTAAGCCTTGATGGAGTCATGCTCTCTTGCTGAAGTATTTTATGGCTGAGACACTGGTGTTTACCGGGTTGGTGGGCGAACATTAGGAGGAGCCGGGGAACAGAGGCAATGGGAATTAATTCTGAAGTGCAGCGGAGGAAAGGTCAGGTCACACCAGTAATGATAAACTCACAGGGGAACATTTTTTGGAGTGGGAGGCCCCTTTGAAAAGAAATGAAACATAGTTGAACCTACTTTGTGAGATAAACTCTCCCTAGCAGTTGCTGAATGAAGCCAGACAAGATGATCTGTGATCTTTTTCAAGACTGTGACCATAGTGCAGAGAAATGGATGGTTTAACTCTTGTCTAGGGGAATGCACTCAGATATCATATTCCTGACCTGAAAGGATGCCTGAAATTCCCTGTTTCATTTTAGGTCAGAAATACCCTAAATGAAAGCATGCACTCCTGAAATTTCAGGACTCCCCTAATCTAGCCCCCAAATTGTTGGGATATCAAGTCTAACTGACCTAGATGGCCCAGGCTAGCCTGATCTTAGATCCTGGAAGCTAAGTAGGGTTGGCCTGATTAATATTTAGATGGGAGACCACCAAGAAATTCCAGAGTGACTACGCAGAGGCAAGCAATGGCAAACCACCTCTAATTGTCTCTTGCTTTGAAAATCCTCTGGGGTCGCCATAAGTCAGCTGTGACTTGAAGGCACTTTACATCCACCTCCACAAGTCTATTGCTCATGTGCATCAGCAGAGTAGACCTGGCCTCTGGCATGCTCCTCTTTATCCTTCCTGCCCCACAGCTCCAGCTGCCCCTCCTAAATGTGAGGGAGAGCTCAAGGCTGCAGCTAGGTAGCTGCTGCCACAAAGCTCCAGCTGGGTCCCTTCCCTTCCCTACTAGGCAGTAAGTCTGGAGATGGCTGTGGCATCCCAGAACACCTCCCTGCTTATATCTGATATTTTAGACCCCCCCCAATTGTCCCCAAGCAAATTTACAAACCAATATCCAGACTGCTGAAACATCACAAAAACAATAACAATGCCCTTCTGAAATTACAAAATGAATGAAAAACAAAATTTTTAGAAGCACATACCAGTAATATTGTCCACCCCATGCCATTGTTCCTAGCTTCAAATGCCACTCATCCTGGAGCTGTTACTTATCTTTGCCCCTTTTGGTAGAGTGTCTGCCTGCATGTCTCCCCCAATGGCACAAACATCAGTCTGCAGGGGAGGTGATAGGAAGTCCAGAAACAGTGCCAGGGGAAGGAGTTAATTCTGAATTGTGGTCTATCTCTGGAAACTGCTTTTTTTATGAAGGAAAATCATGCAGGAGACCTGATCATAAATCTTCCAGGCATGGATTTGGCCTTGGCATGAGGCATGGACAAGATGAATTCCCTTCCTTTTGTATTTACTTATTGATGTAGGGCTTGGCTGCTTTTGCGAAAATGCTATGATCTTTCTCCTCAGTGAATATCAAAATTGCAGGATACTGGGGTATCTACTTTATCATCTGTAGTTCCTGTTCTGCTATAAACACAGTAAATGAGCTCATCCCTATAGACTGTTAATCCTTTCCTGTCCCCTATACTTTCTGTAATTAGCAAGAAATCCTGGAGGGATCAGCTTCAAGGCTAATTTCCCCATTGGCTGGTTTCAAATCTGTAAGTGATTTAGGCTAAGCCCTAGGCTCTCGGCACTGATTGGCTATGAACTATCAAGCAGAATTCTGCCTCCCAAAGCAGCCTTTTGAGAGAGAGAGAGAGAGAGAGAGAGAGAGAGAGAGAGAGAGAGAGAGAGAGAGAGAGAGAGAGAGAGAGAGAGAGAGCGCTTTCTTATTGGTGCATGTGATTATATCAGAAATCTCCTGTGCTGAGGGTACTGCTATCTGATTTGGTTCCTATTGTTATGCGAGCAAGTGGGGGTTGATTCTGAGCTTGTGGGTGTATTAAACACCATCAAGTCACTTCTGACTTATGGTGGCCCTAATCAATGACCTCCAAAACATCCTATCGTTAACAGCCTTGTTTGGATCTTGCAAACCGAGGGTAGGGTTACCATCTCCTAGGTCCAGGCAAGGAATCCTCTGGTTTTTGGGGATTCTACCCCCCACCATGCACTGACAGCACATGGAAGTGATGTCATGTGTCTGTCAGGGCTGCTCCTGCCCTGCTCCAGTTCTCCTGCCTCACCATCCATCCTTCTAGGCATGCCTCAGGCCTCAAAGATTCCCTATAGGGAAGGGAGGGGATTTACAGCACCCACAGCCTCCTCTTCCTGGGCCATGCTGTCTTCTACAGACAGAGAAGTGAAGGGCCCATCTGTCTATCCCCTCCTCCCCAGCTGTCCTTGGAGGCTTCCCCTTTATTTCCCTGCTCTGCTCCTCATTCGCTCCACCTCTCATCTGTCCCCTGAGTCCCTTTTCCATTGGCAGATCCATGCCAACACCAGACTCCCTCCAGACCTATTCTTGCTCTCCCCTGCTGATGGTCCTCAGAGGTTTAGTCTCCCAGCCCAATGCCTTGGCGTTTGCTTCCTGCCAGCCTCAGGCTCCATTCAGCATCCTTGTTGGTGTGCTGCTTTTGCTGCCATTCCCCAGTGTTATGTATTGGGATGTGAATCTTGCTATACATTTCCATGTTAAGCTTGAGTTTGAATGTGGCTCTTCAGCTGTCACATTACCATTGGCTGGTTTCGGCGAAACCATTGTAAATACCCAATCACTCTGTGAGAATGTTGCAAAGAGGGAATGGTCCTGATTGTCCTTTATCCCTGTGTTGTGATTGGCCTTTAGCTAACTGTGGGTGTGGCTTTGACAGCCCGGGAGAGTTTAAAAAGGGAGCTGTGCTCCACTTGTTGTTGTGTGTTCCTGAGTTGAAGTCATGCTGTTAAATAAAGCTGAATCACTTTTGAAGCTGAAATCGTTGTTGAGTCGATACTTAACACCCAGCATGATCGGGTGGTTTGGGTGGTCCTCCTGCTCTTTCCTGCCACCTGCCAAACTCCCAGCCTTGCCCAGACTCTCCTCCACCATCTTCCTTGCTCCGGGGCTGCCTTCCATGCTCCCAGCCTTGTTCCTTGCTCCTGGGATCAGTGAGTGGTCTTCAGGCCAGGCCCTCTGCCCTGGCCTCTTGGCTGGTTACTCTGCAGGGGCTGGAGGACAATGGGTACCCCCCCAACATCACTGATGGGATGACGTCAGTTCTGAGTGATGTCTGTGCATTGGGGATGTCCCACCCACTCTCAGAATGCCCCTCAAATCCCCTCCTGTCGGCAAGACAAAGGGACCTGGCAACCCTAACTGAGGGCTATGGCTTCCTTTATTGAGTCAATCGATCTCTTTTCCTCCTTCCTTCAACTTTTCCTAGCATTATGTAATCTACATATCTACTTCTCAAGTCTGAGTAGATCTGTTGAGATCTAAATTCATGGATGAGGCCCACACTGAGAGAAAGGAGATTTTCCTCCAAACTCGGCAGACTCTCCAGGTTTGTAGAAAAATCTGAAAACTATAAAAAGTTACATGGGGGTGGTGAAATCCTCTGTATCATCAGTGATGGTGGACGGGTTAACCCCCCTCAAACAATAATGTTATCTGCATGTTCACAGCTAATGCAATGGCTCCCAGGGGCCCTTCTGTCTCCCAGGGGCCGTTCCACCAACACAGGGGCTCCTGAGGGCCCTTCCACTGATGCAGAGGATCCCTGGGGCCCTGCCAGTAGTTGGGGGCCCTGCAATTGATGCAGAGGATCTGGAGAGCCCACCTGGTTGCTGAGGTCCCTGCAGCCGACACTGCAACTGAGGAGGATGTCAAGGTAAGACTGGGGAAGAAAGGGAGGGGGTTATATTGACAGAGAAGGGGGGACAGAGGGGGGTAAGATTGTCAGGGAAAGGGAGAGGGAGAAAGAAGAGGTGGAAATTTATTTGAGAAGGGGGGAGAGGGAAGAAACCTAGGATGAGGGGTGGGATGCACTCTCCCACAAGTTTATTGCAGGTTCACACTTGAATATTCAAATAGTAAAGTTGGCCAGATTTGAGGATACTTGAACACAGTGTTTGTAGCTGTGAGTGAACAAGATAGATCTTTCTACAAACCTGAAAACTGCCCCAGGTTTGCAGAATAATCTGAAATCTAAAAGAAGGGGGGGGTTAAAAAAACCCCAAATGATAAAAAAAGCTCCTGTAGCTTTAAGATATGGAAGCCCTTACTGGCTGTTGCTAAGCAACCACAGTATTCTAGGCTTGATTTCTGTGAGTAAAAGGCAGAGGGCGTGGGCAGGGTCCTTTCCAGGCCTGTTCTGGCATTAGCAGGAAGACTCATTGGAGCCAGGCCTGGCAGCAACTACTGGGTGACTTGATACCACTTGACCATTCCAATTTATTTGAAAAAAGTGTGCCTTGCACCTTGAATAAACCTTTGTTGGTCTTAAAGGTGCCACTGGAATCTAAATTTGCTCACCTAGGCCTGTCTGCTTGCTGCTGTTGAACAACAGCCACCCTATGAAAGACAGCGTGGTTCTGTGGTTAGAGCTTCACGGTAGGATTTGGGAGACCCAAGTTTGAATCCCCATCTTGCTGTGGAAGCTCACTTGGTGATTTTTTGCCAAGTCACATACTTTTAGCCTAGCCTACCTCACAAGGTTGTTGTGAGGACAAAAAGGAGGAGAGGAGAATAAAGCAAACTGCTTTGGCTCCCATTGTGGAGAAAGGCAAGAGAATAAATGAAGTAAATAAATATAGCTGAAGATGGGGAGGCAGATACAAGGTAGCTTGGTGAATTGCTGACAAGGAGACAGTGAGGCAGGGAAAGGGGAAAGGCAATGAGGGCTTTCCAAGAAGAGAAAGAAGAAATAGTGGGGGAGGGGGAAATTATATGCCTCCCAGAAGTCATTGTAGGTTCCCACTTGTTATTGTTTATACCAATGATTCTTAGCCTAGTAACATCCAACTTTTGAAATGCTGGCTCAACAGAACTACCATCAACGCAAACACAAAATACATTAGTTTATTTTTTGCTTTCTTTTATAAATTGCCTGTATCTTTTGGTGCTCTATGACTCTGAGTTTACCAATGCTTTCTTTTTGTTTTAAAATCAGCTAAGCAGGTATAGTGGTAGAAGCTCAGTAACTGCGGCTACACTGTCACAGAAAGTTAGTGTTTTAAAGTGGATGGGTGCTGGACGAAACTGGGGAGCCCCCCCCATACAGAGTGTGGATGCCACAAATCTGTATCTAAACAATCTCTGCCAAGATCCTTACTTTAGAAAAGAAATAGGAGTCTGTTGACAGCTAAGGAATCACAAAGAAGAAAACTTTAGACTGAAGTTGAGTTTGCAAGATCCTGTGTCAAAGTGGGTGGACAAACTCACATGGGTGAAAATTTTATGGGGACAATCCTGTTGGTCTTTTCTGAAGAACAGGGCAGGATTAAAGCTTATATCTGGGCCTCATTGCTGTGCTTGTTGAAATAGTTGCATAGTTGGGCAGAAGTATTCAGAAGGGGAGTATGAAGATAATATATAAGAGGAAACTTGAAGCTTTGAACTCCGTATTGGTTCACCTCTAAACAACAGCAGCAAGAGACTGACAAGCACGGCTGTTTTGGAAGCCATAGGGCAGGGAAACATCTGAGCCTAGCCAACACCAGCTGGCTAATGCCAACTGTTGACTTTCTACAGATCTATGTATATATTTGCTCACAAAAGTCAGCTGCCAGAACTGCTCCACAAAAACAACACAAGCCACCAACCAAATATGCACAAACTGCTTTTAGTTGATATGGAGAATGTATAAGGAAGGAGACTCACCACACTGGATAGAAAGTGGAGTACTGTGATGTAGACTTACCCTTGGGGGATAAACAAGAATGTGTGTGTGTCTGGGTTGTGGGGGGATACGTGCCAAAGAATTAATTAATTTCCAGTGAGACAGGAACATTAACTGTTAATCCTTAAGGGGGGAGAAGAAGAGAGTGAGACAGAATGAGGTGGGACAGAGGGCTGAGGAAGGCGGGAAGGGACAGGAATTGGCCTTGCCAAAAAATACACAGTGAATGATTTTTTTTTTTTTACCACTGGAAACTTTTAAATCATTAATCCCCATTAGTGTCTCTATTTACATTAGCTACATTTATTAAAAGGCACAGCTGGGATGCTGTGTTTATGTATAATTTAAACACTAAGTTCTTGGATTTTTTTTTCCATGGCATCTCAATTTTGCAGGAAAGCAATTTTAACTTTTTTGAGTTTGCACAGATAAAAGCAGCAGGCTTATGCATCCTGTGATGGATGCTGTCAGGAAGTTTCCATAACATTCTGACTGCATCCATCACAGGATGCACAGGCATGCTGCTTTTATCTGTGCAAACTCATGCTTAAAATTGCTTTTCCTACCAAATAGTGCTGTTGCGAAGAGCATTAGAGAACATTTAAATTAAACATGAGCACAGTATCCCAGCAGTACCTTGAAATATCTGTTGATGCTCACCACTTCAGGTGGTCTTTAATAGCACAGGGAAGCTCTTATCTACCATTTCTTTATCTAGATTGTAATTATTCTGTGCCAAATAGTTTCCAAACAACCTCCCTCCATTTTTCCTTGCTCCAAATTGTTGCAGTTCCTCTCTTTATATTCTTGCTCTAATGTGAATCCATTCTGGAAGTTGAAGCTTTCTTCACTGAGAATTCTTCCATGTGATTCATATTTAGTGTTTTTTCTTAAAGGCTACAAGTTGGACTGTTTCCCACTGTGGAGAATCTTCCTCCAGGAGAAGAAATCCTTAATAGAAGGAATCTTTCTGCGGGAGGAAATTCCTTACGTAGGAGAAGATAGTCATTGGAACCAATCACACCAAAAAATTATCAGGCCCCATGCAGTCTTCTTTCTATGAATAATGGATTCACACTTATTAATAGGACTCACCTGTGATTTTCCTTTATATACATGACTATGATTTCTATGGGGAATGTAGAATGGTACAGCCTGATCTCATCAGATCTTGGAAGCTAAGCTGGGTCAGTACTCGAATGGGAGACCGCTAAGGAAGACTTTGTAGAGGAAGGTAATGGCAAAGCACCTCTACTTAATCACTTGCCTTGAAAACCCTGTGAAGTTGCTGTAAGTCGGTTGCGACTTGAAGATGCTTTAAGCACACATGTACACACACACACACACACACACACACACACACACACACACACACACCTTCTAGCCATACAATGTACAGATTGAAGTTCAATTTTAAAGCTTGAGAACAAGAATATAAAACCAAAATTCAGTTTATGCAAGGATGCTTTCACTGTTAACATATGGCTATTTAATAATAGTGTCTGAAGTACCAAAATGCTACCAATGGCTGTATCTAGGTATCTCCTTTGTCTCTAATAGGTAGAGATAATGTCCTTTGATGAGAAACAATTTTCATGTTAGGACCATTCTGAGGAAGATTCTGGGCCAGTTCCTTAAACGCCCCAGAAGACAGACAGCAATTTCTGTTGTCACAGCCATAGTCCCCCCTTCACACATCTCTCTAGCAATAAGGAGGCCAATTGCTAATTTTCAAGAGACTAGATTTGACCCTGAGGCTCCCAGTTGCTGATCCATTCTCTATGCTGCTTACAGCCAGAGTGGTGTGAGCACTGCTGTGGTGGACCAGATCAAGACGGCTAGCCATGTTAGTCTGTCTATAGCAGCAGAAAAGAGCAAAAGTCCAGTAGCACCTTAAAGACTAATAAAATTTGCATCAGGGTATGAGCCTTCATGAGTCACTGCTCACTTTTTCAGATACAGCTAGAACAGTTAGAGAGTTGAATATGGATCTCAGAAGTCTGGGTTCGAATCTCCACTCTGTCATGACTGCTGGGTGACCTTGGGCCAGTTATTCCCTGTCTCAGCTCGGCTGAGGTTAAAATCATCAAAGAAGAATCTGAGCAATTTAAAGAAAGAGCAGGATTAAGAGGTGGTAAGCAGTAGCATTGTAGCTTGGGTTCAACTCTTGGTTATTCTATAGGCATTTAGAAGCATTTCTTTCCATGGCTTCTGGTGTTGCTCAGTAGTTGGTCTTGATGTTTTAAGTCACCACTGACCTCATCCTGCTAGTTTATTTCTCTTGTTAAATAAATCTTGTTTCGTTTTCAGTTTGCTTGTTTAACTGGTATACTTCTTTGATACCTTTCCGCTTTGGGGACTTAGCAGATCCTGGCAAACGCAGAATCAGACGACAAAAGATCTTATGGACTTGCATATGAAGGAAATATAAAACCGCTCTTACTTTACATTCCCTTCCCTGCATGACCTCCACTAAACAACTCTGGATATAGCATTTATTTCACAGCTGTTGGGATTTGCTGAAGCCAACTGGTTACACATATGTTGAGAGAGTCTGCTGCCCTTTGAGGAGGACTCTTCTAATTACAAACTATACTTCCAAAGTGTAAAATTGGGAAGGGATCCAAAATAGCTCTGCAAAGGCCCTTGGTCAAGTTGAAATAGCACAGAGCTGTACAAAGGAGAAATCTGATCTACCACAAGGATAAGTCTGCAGTGTTCCTGTACCTAGAAGCTGAGTGGGAAGTGAAGGATTTCCTGAGCTTATTCCAACCATTCTCTCCAGCTTCAGAAGCAATTTCAGTGCTGGCAAAAAGGACCTATAAACTTCAACGTAATTCTGTAGTTAACAGAAGTGGAAGCTCAAATATGTTCAGAAGGATTCTGGAATTACTGTTAGCATCTTGCCCTACATGTTCTTACTGAGGGCACCTGACTCATGGAGTTGGGTAGTGGGAGACACAGAGGCAAGGCCTCAGAACTTGAAAGGGAAACTGGGAGTCCTGTCTGTCCCAGTGGGCAATTCCCTGAAAAAGCGTAGGTGGTGGTAGTAGGTACCCTAGAGAGAAAGAAAAGCCCCTCCAGGGAGTTGGGAACCCCTAGGAGGGTAGAGTGGAGAAGGGCTTGTGGGCCAGAGCAGGCACATTTTGCCACTAAAGGTAGCCAAAGTGAGCACCAAAGCTTACATTTTGACAGCTCCAGGAAAGGGACTGTGATTGTCTTGATGGATAGTTACCCTTTTTTCAATTAAAATGCTCAGCAGCCTCTAAGAGACAGAGCAGATCTCCCATAAATGAATACACGTTCCTACCACAAATGGTGTCTTGGCTGTTCTGCCACATATCCCTCCACTATTTCATCATGAAGCACTAGTCACTCTATACAATGTATTCTGCCACTGCAGCAGGAAAGAGGGATGCAGGACACAGTTCTCCCTCTCACTTATTAAAATGAGTATTATCTTTATCTCCTCATGTTAAACTCATTGTACACGAACAAGGGTTCCAGCTCAAATGTACGAGGCTCTTCCTCAGCCTGAGCCCTTGTTGCAGAACTCCTAGTTCTGGAAAATAAGTAGTGCTAGACTTTCAATTTTACTCTGAATTTTAACTATGTTTTATTCTTATTTTCTTGGAGTTTGGCCTAGAGGCTAGATTGTTTCAGCGAGTCTCTTAAACTACTATATCAGGATGGAAACACCGCATGTTCAGTGAAGCAGATAATATTGCACTTGTACTATCTGATTAGTATTGACCCCAACATTTATTGTCTGTAACAGATTGTTCCATTTGTTCACTGTTATTTTGCACATCCAATCTCCATTGTTACCTGAGAGAGTTGAATGATTTGTGCTGCTGACCCTGGATGGGGTAGTCATTGGCAGAATCTATAAAAAGCCTGGAGGTATTTTTGAGCCTGATTCCAGTGATGGAGAAGTAGATCAGTGTGGCTACTAAAAGTGCCTTCCACTAGTTGCAACCTAGTATGAGAGGGTGTGATGCCATCACTGTTATTCTTTGGTGTCCAGCTCTTTCTCCAGCCTCCATAGAAGTGCAGTCCCAGGTAGAATTATACCCTTCTAAGCCCCTTGGCTTCAATGGGTGTAACTCTGCTTAGGAATGTACCATGAATTTCTGAGTGAAGAACTGATGTATCTTGTCTCTGGTGCCCATCCATGCAGATACACATACACATTTAGCCCTTTGCCCAAATTCCTTCTACCCTCCTATTTCATTTCGAACCATCGATAATGGATTATAGAAACATTATGCTTTTCTAGCATATCTTCAACCTAGAGAACAAGTATTCTTGCAGCTTGTAAATCAGCTTTTAAAACTAGTTATGGCAGAATGAAGACAGGATAAGTAGGTGGCGTGTCACCTGTAATGGAGGGACAGAGGCCCAGTATTAGGCTCAAATCTTTGATTTGAAAATAGACTTTACAATCATGTCCTTGTTTCGGTCTTTGAAATGTTGATGGGTATGCCATTTTGATATTATCTGAATCAATGTGCATGTTTTCTCCTGTCAGCTTTCTCAGATGCAACCTGATGACAGATGTGTGTAATTTATAGACATGAAATATATCTTTGATGTGAAAATACATGCTAGAATTAGCATGCATGTTATGGCTTGGCTCCACAGGAGTGTTTCAACAGATGGAAGGATTTCCACCTGCTGAACACAACTTTCTAGTGCCCCCCCCCAGCAACCCAAAATGATCCTGAAATGATGCACGTTGGGCTTTGAGGGCAGCATGAAAGTTGTGCTCTGCAGAAATCCTTCCAATGTGAACTTGTTAAAGGCCTATGATTTTAGAGGGCAGCCCATTTTTAACATGGGCATTTTTTGATTTTTTTGTATTAGGATCTGTGTTGTACCTAGGATTGCCAAATCCAGGTTTGGTAAATTCCTGGAAATTTGGGGATGAAGACAGGGACCTCAGTGGGTTGATGCTATAGTGTCTCCCTCCAAAGCATCCATTTTCTCCAGGGGAACTGATCTCTGTAGTCTCTGGAGATAAGCTGGAATTCCAGGGGATCCCCAGCTCCCACTTGGAGGCTGGCATCCCTAGTTGTACTATATCATGACTGAGACAGATCCAGGGCTTTTGGAATGAAGTCCCTCTTGATATATTTGAATGTTTCAGCTTTGCACAGATATTATAATTAAGGAGGACTGATTTTAAATCAAGGAGAGATGCTCGACAGACTGATGCACATTCTGGAAAACATACTGGTTATTTGATGCGGCGTTGAGAAAGGCATTATAGGATCAGCAAAATGTTATTAAAAATAATGTGCATGACTTAAGACATGGTAAACTGTGAACAGGAAACACAGTCTTATAGGACAACCAAGGAAAAGTGCAAATTTAGGAGCATGATAGGTTGCGTACATCCAATGAAATGCAGTGCACCTGAAGTGTCATATTTCATGGAAAATTCCAGAATGCTCTTTGTCATCATCAACCTCATCAAAGACAGACCAACCATATTCTACAGACTGTTAGGTCAGGAGATGTCACCACAGCTGACCACAGCATTTATCAGCTTGGGAAACCAACATCTAGTAGTTGGCATTATGAAATATGGACAGTCAGAGACAGCATTTATCTTTGTTAGAACTGACAGATCACCCCCATAGCTTCAGCTCAGTCGGTGCTGGCATACGAGCACAATATATTACAATCTATCATTGCAATCTCCTTTGCAGCTTTTGGAGCAGGGCTTTTCTTTTCTTTTCTTTTCTTTTGGGTTGTTGCTGTTGATGGATTTGGAGTATTGCAAAGGTATAGAGGAAGAAATTGCTCTTTAGAAATGATAAACAGTTGTACTGCTGCTCTGTATTCAAGACAGTTTTACTGGCATTACGGAAGTCAGCTTTGATTTGATTATCAAATAAAGTCAGATTTGATTATCAAATAAATATTTGGTGTAGGGGTTAAGTGCGTGGACGCTAATCTGGAAGAACCAAGTTTGATTCCCCACTCCTCCACTTGCAGCTGCTGGATGACCTTGGGCAAGCCATAGTTCTGTCAGAGCTGTTCTTGAAAGAGCAGTTCTGAAAAGAGCTCTCTCAGCCCCACCTACCTCACGGGGTGTCTGTTGTGGGGAGGGGAAGGGAAAGGAGTTTGTAAGCTGCTCTGAGACTCTGAGTGAAGGGCGGGATATAAATCCAATCTCCTCCTCCTCCTCCTCCTCTTCTTCTTCTTCTTCTTCTAACATTTATATTTTCCTTTTTTGATCAAGGACCACCAAAGTAGCTAGCAACATTTTTTTTTAAAAAAAGTAGTAGTTTAGTAGTGATGGGAATGGCTCATGGTCACCATCACAACCATGGGGTTTTCCCAGAACATTCTGATCCCTAATCATATACTGGAATATACAATTGATTTGGTTTCTCTGGGGACAAAGTAATGGGGAAATTTTCTATCCTGCTCTTGTCACTGCCCAACCTGGATAATTCGGGCTGGCCTGATTTCATCAGATCTCAAAAGCTAACCAGGGTTCAACCTGGTTAGAACTAGGATGGGAGTCCACCAAAAGAGTTCATGTTTGCTATGTAGAGGCAGGCAATGGCAAACCACTTATGTTTGTCTCTTGCCTTGAAAACCCTACAGGGTCATCATAAGTTGGCTGCAACTTGATGGTGCTTTTCACCATCATCCTTATCATGAGTCGATGATTAGACACACAAATGCTCTGAATCTCTGCAAGGAGTCTGGAGAAGGAAAATGATCCTCCTCCAAGAGGCAAGTTTGGGGGAAGCACTCTCTCTTGGGGGGTAAGTAGGACTTAAGTTGGACCTTAGCAGGCCAAGGTCATCAACATTCTCTCCCCTCCCAGGCCACAGGTCTTGGCAGAGGATGGAGCAATTGAAGTTCTGCAGGTAGACTGGAACAGCTGTGAATCAGCTGGCCAAGATGGCAGCAGTTCTAGTCAGCATGTCTTTTGTACTATTTTTAGACCAGTTTATCATGTCAAGATGAGGGTACAACATTCCTTATCACATCTGTTGAGGAGATGCTTCGATCTCTTTAATGGGATGCTGAGTTTCTCATCACAAAACCCAGCAGTAGATCTTTAAGTAGAGATACTGCCAGAACTGAAGAATATACCTGGCATTCCCAATATGTCCAGAATATATATTTGTAAAAGCAGCTGGGGCACAATTCGCTAGAAAGTTCTCTTTCCTAAGCTCTGCTGAACTGAGTGGAGGATGTGTAAGATGCTGCAGAAAACTTCTGTGAAATCCAAGTCACATTGACATCAGTATTTATTATTTTATTTATTTATACTCTGCCTTTTTCCCAAGTGGGGATACAAAGTGGTTTACATCATTCTCCTCTCTTCCACTTTATCCTCACAAAAACACTATGAGGTAGGTTAGACTGAGAGAGTGTGACTGGCTGAAGGTCACTCAGCAAGTGTCCATGGCAGATTGGGGATTCAAACCTGGTTCTCCCAGATCCCAGTCTGGCACTCTAACTTCTATATCACACTGGTTCTTTACTAGAGCATAGTATCTCACCTAGCTTCCCTCCCCTAGTGTTCACCAGTTTTTCAGGCTCTTTTCAGGCGCATGGAGACAGCTCTCTAGAGTAACATGATGGTTTCAAGAATGATATAAGTGTAGCTTGATGTAGCAGGCAATTGTAATGTTGCCCTTGCAAATAAAGCAGAGCCTCCGAGAGAGATCATTACATTTCTTTCAGAAGACACTGCAATGCATAGTCGAATACTTTGTGCAGTATTTTAAAATGTTCTTTGGCCCTGGTCACATGGAGAATTTGCGCCGTGAGAGGGATGGCTTGCCTGCTGATTAAACTGGCGTGATCATACTTTAACATCTGGGAAGCTTTGCACTCCCGTCTCTAACCTGCAGCTTTGGCCTGAAGGTGTAGATTTAAAAGCTACCAGGAACCATACACTATTTTCCTGATAATGCATGGTGCATGCGGGTGTCTCATCAGGAAGCACCGGTAGCCCATTGCAGCCAGCGCCCATCGGTGTCCCACGCATGCGCACAAACGCCTTGCTGTTGTGTTGCCTCATGTGGTGTGATTGGAGGCTTGGGCTGGAGGCTTGGCAGGGAGCCTTGGGGGAAGGTAAGATCATGCTACCGCGTGTCTTTTTGCTCCAGCTCTAAAAGCCTCCTGTTCCCTGTGGATTATCTCGCTCATGTGACCGGGGCCTTTGTGACTTTCCCCCCCCAACAAGTTTAACAAGGCCTTTTCAGTGAGTCAGATTCTATGTAGATGAGCAGATTTGGGCCTTATCAGTTTAGAAGAACTGTTAGCCTGATTGCTCATAGTTATTAATAATAATAGGGGGCAGATGATTAATTATCAATAGCCAATTGGCTGCAGGAGCGAACACCTGTGTATACAGAAGTCCCGCCCCTCCGGGAGGTATTGGTAACAGACCAGGAGACCTTATGAGGTTGAAAATAAAGTCCTTTACTGGAGTTCTTCACAAGCAAACAATACACAGGGTGTGTTCAGATGGATCTTTTGATCTGCCATAGGAACGACTCCCTTCCGGATCAAAAATGCACGACCAGACAGAAACATCTGCGAAATATTCCGGTCCCATAGGCATCCCGTTCTGCTGCGCCTCCAATCCTGATTTAAAAAGTAGCAGTTTCAATGTAGGGTTTTCGCTTACCCGCGCAACAACTGCAGACTTTCTTCCGTCTGGTCACTCCATTAGCGCGCGATGCTCCCGTCGGCTTGGTCTGACGTCAGACCGAGCCGACGGGAGCGCAATTTTTAAAAATTGAAACCCCATGTGCGCTTTAACGAGGAAATTGCATTCAGCGATAAGCGCAACGAGGAATGTAATATTCATGCTTATTTCTTTTAGGGACAAGATGTTACCGCGAAGGGAGATGGAGGGGGAAGGACTGTTCTAACTTGCAAAATAGTCCCTCCATTGATCATGATGGCAAGGGGGAGGACCGGGACTTTGCTGAAAACCCTCCGCGATCGCCTCAGTTCTCCAAGGAGGCGCAGCCTTGCCTATGCGAATGTACAAAACTTTTTTTAAAAAAATCCTCGGTGGATGCCGTGTAGACAAATCACGGTGGGAACAACGCGCGGTGAGGCTATTTCATGGGGGGCGTCTGGTCGTGCTAGGCTGGATTAAAAAAATCGGGATAAAATTTTAGGAGGGCTCATGGCGCGATTGACTGGCCGTCTGAACGCAGCCACAGTCTCACACACAATTACACAAGTCTAGGAAAATAAAGAGAGAGGTATAAGCACATTTGTATTAGCAGGTAAGCGTTGGTGGGCAATATTTACCGGTCTCATTGTGCAGAGCATTCCTCAGAAAAAATGGAGGGGAAGAATGGAAAAAGGGGGCCACATGGCCTGAACCAGCAGGTAACACGCGGAAACTCATGCTGCAGACCTAGAGTTTAAAGATGGAGGCAGGGATTGGGGATAGCAAGCTGGACATAAGAGGGTCAAAGATTCGATAGGGGTTGTAGAGCAGAGAGAGAGCTGGTGGTCAGGCACCCCCTCATATGCAGGAGGGAGGGGGCTGGTCACACCTCCTGGTTAGTCCGTCCCTGAAAGTACCCTATTGGTTGGAAGGTATAGGGGAGGGGGAACTGAGGAGTGGTCAATATTGAGGGCTAGAAGCTTAACTCATGTCTGGCACCTGGGAGCAAAGCAGGATGAGTCACCGAGCCGAGTCCATTGTTCTCTTGATGACTTTAGTCAGGGTCCTGATGGCTAGCAATTAGTTGCCAGGCAACAATGAATAGTTTCTCCCTGGTCTATGTAAGATCTTGTAGGTGAGGGCGGGGGGAAGAGGCTGCCTGCAAGAGTTAGAGGGAACCCTTAATGGCGGCGTTGGAGTCCTTTGTCCTGATGCTTCAGCATGGCATGGCCGTGTGTCTAGTGCATACTGGGGCTGATCCATTCTTCCTCAGGAAAAATGGGCTGGTAACCTTTGCTGATCACTGGAGCTGCTTGGGAAGGTCAGGAGGGTGTCTCTTGCCTAAAGTGCAGTCTCATCTGGCATCATATTGGGGTTACCACGTGGCACAGTCCCTTTTGCATACACTTGCACAGTTTATTATTTTATTACAGTTCATAGAAAGGCTGAAAAGCCTTGCAGGGCAACAGAACAATATCTAAAGGGGACATCACGTTCATTAAAATGAAGTATGGCGTACTGTGAGTAGATTTTTTTGTTTCATCCCTCTTTCATCATACTAGAACTTGGGTGCCCCCATAGATAGTAGATTCAGGATAAATTTGTATTTGCTTATTTTATTAAAATAATTATTTACTTCCTTTCTTCCTTATGAAGCTCAAAGCAGCTTATAATATTAAATAAAAGAAGATAAATCCATCAATGTTTTTGTGTCCTTCTAGCAGCCCCCCCTCCCCCGGCATTTGCACAGGGCCCATGCTAATCTTTTCTGTATGTCTGTTCTGGTTTTAGTATATTTGTTGCTGAATCAACCACACAAAAAATGAAATAATTAATTTGCTTGATATTTGGTTGGCCATTGTGGGAAGGAAGATGCTAAACTGGATGAACTTTTGATCCAGTCCAGCAGAGAGAGACCTTTGTGGGTTCCTAAACTGAATAATCCATCACATTGTCTGAAAATTCATGTTTATTTTTCTGAAGGAACTTCCCTGAAACCATCTTTGCATCTTTTTTGAAGCCTGCATTCCAGCTCAAACAAACTTTGAAGAAAGAAATGGAAAGTTCTGATTTTATTTTCAGAGCAACTTTGCTAAGGAGTCACATTGTATAATAAGTATTTGGTTGCAGGAAAGATAAATAGCAGGGGAGAAAAATCTCATGGAAAAAATACCGCCTGGGAAAGACACTGTCCTTGTCATTTACTTCTTTGTACTATTTTTTTGATTATCTCTTGTACTAAATCAATGTCAGCATCATTTATTCTTCTCATGGCTATTATCCTTGTCCTTAAAAGAAGGATGAGATGGGGGCTGTTTTTGGGACAGGCCTGGTGAGACTTTCAACTATGCTTTGCATCCAGAAAGCTCCTAAATATATAGAAAGGGTATGGAATGCAGTCTTTACTACATAAATGCACTTAGTTCATTGCCATTGGTACTTTATTTGTTCCCAAATTTTCTCCCCAATGGGGACCCAAAGCAGCTTACAAAATAATTATCACCTCCTCTATTTTATTCTATAGTAATGATTTATTTAATTCACCCATTCCCTGCATTTCTCCTCTAATGGGAACCCATAGTGGCTTGCATCATTCTCTCTTCCAGTTTATCCTCACAACAAACCTGTGAGGTAGGTTAGGCTGAGAGGATGTCACCCAGTAAGTTTCCAAGGCACGAGTGGGGATTCAAACCTGGGTCTCCCAGATCCTAGTCTAACATTTTAATGACTACACCACACTAGGTTCCTTGACACATTGGCTGTCATACCGGAGGATGCAGGAGGAATGAACTTTCTAATGCTTTTACCAGGGCACATGGCTTTACAACCAAGATGGGAAAAATGGGATCAAAATTGATTGGTTGTCTGGAACCAGGAAGCAATGGCAATCAACCTTTTTTGCTACAAATAGTCCAAAAAATGCAAGTGACATCCTGGTGTGCATTCTACATAGGTAACACTTCCCATGCCCTGGGACTGCTGTGACTCTCATCTTCTTAGTTAGGGAGAAGCACAGTTTTGAGAGAAATAGACAGAAGCACAGGTTTGACTCACGTTTAATTCTTTCACAACTAGGTCCTGCTGCTACAGTCTAGAAATGTCATTCCCCCACTTCTTTTCCCATTTATAGCATCTGAGCCACAGGTAGGTTCGACTTCCATGCTTTAGTCCCTGAGATTATGATGAAGGTTTTGCACTTTTCTGAGACCACTAATATGTAACACCTTTAAAGGCACCTCTCTGTAGTGTTCTGAGGTGATGAGTGTTATGAAGCCTCCTTGCCTTCCTCACTGTTTCTTACTTATTTTTGCTGCCACCAAAGGCTCTTGCCTCAGAATTCTTAGTTGGACCCAAAGAACAGGATGGCTTAGTCTTATGTGGTAGGTTGACAGATAGGTCAGGGTACGGGGGTGGCTTTGAGGTGAAAGGGGATCCTTTACTCTAAATAAAACAGCTGTTCTCTTAAACATAAGTAGAGCTTATTTAGAAGTAAAACAGCATAGAGGTTTCTGTATGGTTTAAAAGTGTAATGGTTTCAGATGGGTAAAGCTCCCCTTCTTTAGAGTTCCTTAAACAGACCTAGCCACAAAGGTTTATTTTTCTCACTTGCCACTTAGGCTAATAACGTCCACAAAGAAGACAGATTTCCCTCACATCACTCTGCTCTTCTCCCACTCAGCTCCTTTCCCCCTGACACACAGAACACTGTCTCTCTGAACCAGTCAACTCTCCCCCCAAAGGTTCAGTCACCATCCAATCATAACACAATCACCTATCCAGCCCTCCTCTTTCTTTGTCTAGAGACCTAACACAGCAACATACATATAGAACCCCACATCAAAACACAGAAATAAAATACACACAAATACACATAGGAAAATACCACAATCACCTTTATCTTTTTCTTCATCATCTTCTGGTCACTGGCTGGAGTTGCCATACAAGACCTTTTACTTGTGTGCTCAATGGTAATTCAAAGGCAGCTTTGTTATGCATTGTTGTTGGGTTTACTGTCTGACTACTGTGAATGGGTCTACCGCTGTGGTTTTGCCTAAAGTGGCTGCAGGTGGGAGTCAAGGGTTTTTACAAAGTGCCTTAAAGGCGCTGGATCTTTCTGAACTGGCAGTTCAACTGCAGGGATGGGGACTGAAATGAAGTGCTTGGCAGATTGTGTGGAAAAAGAATATTTTGTAGCTTAAATATACTACACTTGATCTTAGCCAAAAGGCCAAGAAGTGATACTTTGAACTATGGAGTTATGGAGCTAAAATATACTAAGAGAGCTGTGAATTAGATGGAAATAAAGTATCTTGGGGTGTAAGGTCTTACTCTGGTGATCTGATGTAGGTGGATAGTAGATATGCTGCCTACTGTAGGAGAATTGGTTTGCCTTCATTGTTGCTCTGCCATGCCCCATATGCCTTATACTGAACTGGACCCATTGGTTCATCTATCTCAGTATTTTCTCCTCTGACTAGCAATGGCCATCTAGGATCTTAGCCAGAGAAGGGATCTTCCTAGTGCTTGCTTCCTGAGATCCTTTAACTGGAGATGCCAGACATTCAACCTAGGACCTTCTGCATGCAATACTTCATGTACCCTTCCACTGAGTTTCTCCAGCCCTCACTGTTCTTTCATCCACAGGAAATGGAACCTAATAGCATGCCCTCCAGAACTTGTTAGCATTTGGAGAAATGGATAGTGTAGAACAATATTTACTCCCAGAAGCTGGTTGAGGAAGTGAAGGTGGATGGAGGAGAAACTTTCTCTTTGCTGCAGCCCCCTGCCATTAGGCTCCACTTCTAAACTGACAAGCCACACCTCTAAACTAGCAAGCCAGTAAGAGTGAGATCTGCACATCCATGTCTTGTCATTAACTTTTTCAAGACAATGTCAGGTTTCATATAGACTCGCTTGTTTCTCTCTTTCTTCTGTTTTGAAGTCAGGTGCTGCATCTCCATGGAAAGTCAGATACACAGAGCTTATGGGCATGATCTCCATTCCCTGCTCTTCCTGAAAGTCTGAAAAGGGAAGGAACATTTTTATTTCAGCAATACCAAAACAAAAATAAAAGCCTAAATCCCATGAGCTGGCTGCAGTGTCCATTTTCACACAGCCTTGCCTCACTGACACATTTATTATACTAACATTCCAACTTATAGCCAAGACTTAAACTTTTTTTAAAAAAATGCTAAGCAACATAATTAATGTCAAGGTGAAAGGTAATTGTTAATGAATGCTGCTCTCTGCTCTTCTGCTTTATAAAGCCAATTTAGGTTACACATGGTTCAGTCTGTTAGAAATGTTTCTTAATAGGACCTCAAGGCTCTTTCTTTGACGCAACAATTAATAAAAAGCCAATTAGTGGTATTTATTCTGAAGAGACCCTTTTTCATTGGGAAGTTGTATGAGACAGAATTTCTTGCAAAAAAAAATCCTGAATTTCAATGAGTCTGGGTAATGGAGACTGAGAACTTACTATTTGCTTGAATTTCTTTTTTGGTACCTATTACAAAAACAAATGTCTAATTATAGATCTGGTGCATGCTGTGCTAGATGAAGCCTAAACGGAGTCCCCAAATGTTTCTGTACATGTGCTGCGTATTCATAACCACTTGGTTTCCATTTGCTGTACAACCCTAGATGTTTCCAGTCATGGACAAAAGGTTCCAAAGCCTTTCTGTCAGAGTGGGGTGTGCATGGCCATTGGAGACAGAAGGGAAGGAGAAGACAGAAAGAACTGGCTAGAGACCACAACAGATTTTGGTATATCTATTCAACATTCCATGCAAAATTTCATATATGCTATCAGCTTTCACTGGGGCTGAAATTTGCTGGTATGATTAAGTGCTTTCCCTTGCAATATGCTTTTGAGCATCCCATGAGGAGTTGCCTTGTTTGGAGACAGTGAGAAGAAAACTGAGAAGGGAAGCCTTAGCTTTGATTTAAAGCTGGTCCCTGAATTCCAACTAAAGCAAATTAAGTGGTTAAGAGCGGCAAACTCTAATCTGGAGAACCAGGTTTGATTCCCCACTCCTCCACATGAAGCCAGCTGGGTGGCCTTGGGTCAGTCACAGTTCTCTGAGAGCAGTTCTCTCAGTGCTCTCTCAGCCCCACCTATCTCACAGGGTGTCTGTTGTGGGAAAAGGAAGGGAAGGTGATTGTAAGCCACTTTGAGACTCCTTTGAGTGGAGAAAAGTGGGTTATAAAAACCAACTCTTTTTCTTTGGGCTGGCAGAGCTGCTGCTGCTGCTAATGCTCCCTGGTTCATCTCTGGAGTTCCAAGATGTGTCAGGAGATTGATACTATCTCACTCTAGTTTCTTTGACTTTCACATAGACCGTTCAGCTCTCTTGGTTTACTGAGGAACTCAAGACAACTGGATCATAAAGAGAGCATGGCTCAATCCAAGCAAAGTCAGACACTGGCTAGACACAACTATGTGCCTACTAGTACACATGGCTGTTCTGACTATGTGCCTACTCAGTGATGGTGATGATGGTGGAGAAATAGTTTCATGCTGCTTCCACCATTGCATTACACAAAGTCCTCCTGTTGTTCATTCCCAAGTGATGAGGGGGCTTTTGCATCTTACCCTGATTATGGCAACCCATAACATTCAAAGCCACACTGTCATACACTTGCTAAACATGAAATTTTCCCCAGCGAGAATTTCTGAGCATCCAAACTTTAGTTTAGAATAGTATCAGTGACCATGGTTCCTTGCATATATTTCAGTTATTGAATGCAAAAGATATGGCCAGTTTCCTCAGTGGTCTCAAGACCATAACACAGTGTTTGATCCCCAGCCTTTATAGCCAATTACTTTCAGCATAAAGGAGTCAATGAAGCTGCCTTACACTGAATCAAAACATTGGTCTATCAAGGTTAGTATTGTCTCTCTGACAGGCAGCAACTTTTTTTCACATTACTTACTACCTGATCCTTTTAACTGAAGGTTTAGGGGTCTGAACCAGGCACCTTCTACATGCAAAACAGATACCACGGAGCCACTGAGCCATTCCTACTCTCTGTAATTATGACGACCTACCTAAAAGGAGCCCTTCTTGGACTCAGATAATTGTAATAGCTATCAGTATTACATCAAGCCAGATGGGATTGCTCAGATGTATTCAGAAAGTGAACACACTTTGGGGTGATAATAAGGCAGGATAAAATGTTTCCTATCTGCCTGTCTTTCTGTCTATTGTAAATTCTCCTTTGAAGAATGATATAGCACTAACTTGAAGCAGGCAGTAAGGCCCACCTAAAGAAACCTTCCTTGGATCCAGATAATAGTAAATATCACTGAATAGTAAAAACCTCATTTGGATAGCTCACACTAACCTGATCTTGCCAGATCCTGGCTACTGAGCAGGGTTGACCCTGGTTAGTACTTGGATGGGAGACCATCAGGGAAACCCAGGGGTACCATACAGAGACAGGCAATGACAAACCACTTCTGTATGTCTCTTGCCTATGGAGTTTCCACAAATTGACTGCAACTTGATAGCATCGTCCACCACGAAAAAAAATAACGTTATGGCTGATATTTGGGTATAAGCTACACATATACTGCTTTGTTATCCTACCTTTCCTGTGATCCATTTTGCCCTTATATTAACCCTGTGAGGTAGGTTGATCTGAGAGGGAAGGACAGGCCCAGTGGATTTCATGGCTTTGAACACAGGACTTGCTTATCCAAAACACTAACTGCTACACTGGATCTCCCTGATGGTCTCTCATCCAAGTACTAACCAGTGAAAAGAAATGTATTTTACAGCTGCTATGTAATACATGATTCTTTTATGCTAGTATTTTAAAATGGTTTTATTGTTGTGATTGCCTCTCAACTGCTCTGAGTACCCTTAACCTGAGAACAGGTTAAGGCTGATAGATATAAATAAATAAAAATGCATGTTGAGGGAAGGCCAGAGGAGTTTTGACAAGAGCAGCACATTTTATCAGGGGAGTTCTGCAACAGATGCAGCAAGGCAAACCTTATATTTTTATTCAACATTGACTGAAAGATTAACTTAATCTGAACTGAGGCTACAATATCTGCAACAAAGCCTTATTTGTCTGCTTCAGCAGTTTATTACCCTGTAGAACTTAGCCTCCCAAACCCTACCCAGGCAACATTGGGCCAATATATTCTATACTGTAAAGCTATCTAATAATTTTGGTATCTTGAAACATGATTAAAAACTTCCATGGCATCCTCATGGCAAAGAGACTCTGCTTCACTGTCATCACCACATGAACACAGAAGCATTCACACTGACAACAGATAGGGTTGCCAGCTCCAGACTGAGAAAGCCTGAGGAGATTGGGGTCTGGGGAGGGGAGGGACATCAGTGGCGTATGATGTCATAGAATCCACCTTCCAAAGTGGTCATTTTCTCCAGGCAAACTGATATTTGTCACTTGGAGATCAGTTGTAATAGCAGGAGATCTCCAGCCACCATCTGGAGGCTGGCGACCCTAGCGATTCATATTTTGATGGATGGTGGTGTGGAAGTTGTGGAAAGCCTGGTGAAATCTCTCTAGGGCTTCTTTAAAATGGGTCCTCCAGACAATAAAAATGTCATAAATGAATCTCAAGTAAAGGAGAGGTGCCAATGGGTAGGACTTCAGAAAATGCTGTTCTAGATACGCCATGAAAATGTTGGCATACTGTGGAGCCATGTGGATGCCTATGGGTGTGCCATTGATTTGGATGTATATCTAACTATGAATTTCTCTATGTAATCTAACTATGAATTACTCTACATAAGAAATAAACTTCCTGGACAGCACAATATGGATACTCAAGGGACACATAAGAAGAAGAAGAAGAAGAAGAAAAGAGATTGGATTTATACCTCGCTACACTATACCAGATCAGCAAATATATCTACATGCCTCCAGCTACCACCTCAACCACATCAAACAATCCATTGTGTATGGCCAACTTTGCTCTCATATAGATCCTAGCAACATCATCAGTGGACCCAGCAACATCAGCCATACCATCTCAGGTTCACACTCCTGCTTATCCTTCTAATGTGATTTATGCCATCATGTGTCAGCAATGCCCTTCCACCCTCTACACTGGACAAATAGGTCCATCCCTTCAACAAAGAATTAATGGACATAAGTCTGACATTAGGAACCACAACAGTCAAAAACCAGTAGGGGAACATTTTAACCTTCCAGGACATTCAGTTGCTGACCTATAAACGACAGTTATCTTACAAAGAAATTTCAAAGGGAGATTAGAAAGAGAGGCTGCTGAATTGCAACTGATAATGAAGCTCAAGACACTGCATCCCCCTGGACTGAATTGAGACCTAGGTTTCCTGTCTCATTACCAATGCTAATTTCTCCACACCTATTGCCCCTCTGGATATCACACCCAATCTAATCACACCTGCTATTATCATTCACCTGCTATTGTTATTTGCCTGCTAATGTCATTTAGCATATGAAATCACTCCACTTTCCAATATATAGGGCAGATGGACTCCCATTCTAGTTGTATCTGAAGAAGTGAGCAGTGACTCATGAAAGCTCATACCCTGCCACAAATTGTGTTAGATTTTAAGAGGCTGATGGACTCTTACTCTCTTCTATTCGTCCAGTAGTATGCATTTTTAGAAGATGCTCCTTTTAAAATTTTGCACCTTCCCATTGAGATGGCTTGCTCATACACTTAGACTTCATTTTTTTCCTTAGAAAGATTACGACGAACCAGGTTTGAGAAAGAACATACTAAGAGAAAAGTGAATAATTACAGGAAGACAACATATAGGTGCTCCAAAAGAAACCCTGCTGCAGTTTGGAAGCCAAGAGGGAGACAGACAGCAGTGTGGATGCAGGGTGACTAGGATGATCATACAGATGTATCTTCTCCATTTTCATTACTTCCTCAAGAAAGCCATAAATAAAATCATCTCTGCAATGAAAGTATATTTTCAACTAATATATTGGAAACTCTGGGTGCTTCTCACCTCCACATACCTCAGGCCACAAAGTTCCTTGATGTGCTTTTGACTTTCAAAATTGAAAAAAAAAATCCTCCACAGTCTCTCTCTGGCAATTTTGTTTTCAGTCACTTGCCAGGAACTATATGGAGGCAAAGGGAAAAATGGCAAAAAAATTTATGAGCATGCTGGGACTGGTCAGCACCTTTCAAAATTAAAATCCCCCCACACTTAATAATCTGATTTGAGGGAAGCTGAAGAGCCAAAGCAATCTCTCTCCAAAAGTTGCCCGACAACGGGAGTGGTGTCTGATTAAATCTGTCTATAATAGGTCTCCTCTCAGCTCTTTTTTCCCTCTTTATAAAGCACAGAGTAACAGCTAGTTAGAGGAGATTGCCCTGGGGGAGCCAGAACGTCACCTTTCTGATCACACCCAGCAGGGCATATCTGGAGACTGACCTTCTATTTCTCTTCTCCATTTCTTTTTTGAAGCTGTAGCTGATTTTTCTTTTTGACCGCAATCTGTCTGTTTGATAGATTGTCTGCTTGGTATTTATAGATTTAATTTTATGGTAAAGGAAAATAAATGTGAGAAGACCACACAGAAGATTTTATTAGGACTCAGCTATGTTAGGATTCTGAAAATGTTTCGCCTTGTAAAAAAAAAAAAGTCTTACCCTACCTTGTGTGGTCCAATTGTGGCTCTCTATGATATCTGTGTTGGCTTAAACCATGGCTTTTGCAGTGGAAACAGGATCCAGCACTTCCTAAATGAATCTGGACTGTTTGACAGCCTCTCAACTTTACTTGAGAGCTTGTGTGATGTAGTGGTTAGAATGTCAGACTATGATCTGGGACGCTCAGGTTCAACTCACGTTGACATGTAAGTTCACTGGGTGAACTTGAGCCAGTTATTCTCACAGTGTTGTTGTTAGGTATGGAGAACTGTTGGAGTGAGTAACTCAGCATTCCTGGACAATGGGTGTGCTGCATCACTAAGTGTGTATAAGTGTTACTGCCTTGAATGGGATGCCTTTCTTTCTCTTTGTTGTGGGTCAGCCAGGGCTCAGTAATAGTGAGGACTCCTTAGGAGAAGACTGTTAGCCTAATTGCCTTAATTTCTTTATTATAATGGGGGAATTATGATATTAAAAATGGGCAACAGGCAATAAGGGAGTGAACACTTATATATACAGAGGTCCCACTTCTTCCCGAGGTACCAGTAATAGACACGGAGGTTGGAGTCAGTATAAAATGATGTCTTTTACTGAAGAAACTTCACATTCAAACAATACACATACATACACTCAATTATACAGCTTCTAGGAAAATCAGATAGAGTACAGAGACATTTGCATGAGCAGGATATCGTTGGTGGGCAATATTTACCTGCCCGATGAGATGATGTGTCCCAGTGGAAAAATAGGGGAGACTAATAGGGAAGGGGAGGGAAATTGTGCTCTGAACTGGCAGAAGTGCATGGAAGACTTTGACTGCAGTCCAAGAGTCTTAGAAGTAGAGTGGTTTTGGGACAGCAAGAACTAGAGGGCTTAGCGGGATCTAGAGAGGACGTATAGAGGGCGTAGAGAGAATGAGCACGTTGCTGGATGCCCACTTTTATTAGGGGGGCATTGAGGGGAAGGCTTGCTGGCACCTCCCTTGATACAACTCCTTGGTGGTCGATTCCAAAAGTCATGTTCACAATGAGTGAGGGGCTTAAAGAGTTGGTCAATATTGAAATCTACTTGGCTTGTGACAGAGACACCTCGATGGCTGTGATGACTCACCGGCTAGCATCTATTGTGTTCTTTGTTTCAGGGCAGCAAAACTGGTTTCTTGGATGGCTCAGGAATGCCAAGTCCTTTGTCAAACGGAAGGCAGGAAAGAGTCTTTTGTGCCTCTGATGCAGAGAAGGTTGGGGAGGGGGTTGCCAGCACTATGAAGAAGGACTCCTTTCATGGCAGCTGGAGTCCCTGGTTCAAACAGCAATGGCATATGGCTGTTGGTGGAGTGCTTTATGGGTCTAGGGCTACATCTGGAACTGGGCGACTTCAGGAACCATGGGCACACTGTCTCAGGCATCTGCTGGCACATGTCTGGCATCACAATCTGGTCACCTTACATCAGAGTCCCTTTTATACATTCTATACACAGTTCATTAAGTCTATATGAGAGCACAAAAGCTCCTTGCTGGGCAACAATTGGAGCCCCATGTAGCCAGCCTTGAATTGACAGAAGTTGACCTTAAAGAGAATGAGATGCAGGCTTGTCGGGATTCACAAGGAAAATACAACAAACACTGTGACATGAGTGACTAGAACATACAGTAAATATCATGTTGTATAATGAATCAAACTTTACAAAATTATAAGGAAAAGTCCCTCATACTCTCAATAAAACTTTACAAAATTGCAAGGAAAGTACATTATACTCAATTACAAGGAAGGTCCATCATACTCAGTGAGCACCTGGATATAAACTCATTTCCTCCCAATTTTCCTCAGGAGTAAACCTATTTTATAGCAAGGTATCAGCCTCTTGATACAGTTCAGTGTCTGTTAGGAGCAAACCAATGCTTAACTTCTTTATTTTCTGCACTTTATCTTTTGGTTCCATTTTGAGTGTTAGTATTAGGAGCAAGCCAGTCTTGTCTCTTTAACTAGGTGCACAAACCTCCTATATTATGCTGGCTGAAATGCTCTCCATGAAAACACTGTAAAAATATTTATAGTAGGCTTCTAGCCAGAAGAAAAGAATAAAAAAGGACAGGTGCTAATACTATAAATATTTTCCTTATAATTTTATAAAGTTTGATTCATTATACAACATGATCTTTACTATATGTTCTAGTCACTCATGTCACAGTGTTTGTTGTTTGTTGCATTTTCCTCATGGATACCTGTGACCCTCTCTTGGTTTTTTCTGCATGTTAGGATTCACAGCCAACAGCTGGTGCAGAGCCACCAACACCCCCCGGCCCCGATTCAGCAGGTGAACCTCAGTTAGCCATTCCCAGCCCACCAGTATTTCCTACACCCTTAGAGCACTGCAGGCAGAGGCTGAGAACAGAACTACAGGCAAGAAGGCAGAATTCACATCTCCTGACCCAATGCCAGCTGCTTTCTGATGACAACAATGAACAGTTACAGGATTGTACCACAGCCACACAACCCGGAATATCTACAGCAACTAATGAACTCCGGCCATGAAAGCCTTCAACAGCATAGTTACAGGATTACTTCTGAGCAGTTAGCTGCAAGCATGACCCTTAGGCATAAGGTTATAAAAGCCAGCCAAGAGAGGCTGTTAGGCATGGACACAATGCATATGATAAACACTAAGCCACCAACTCTGCCGTGCCTAATTCTTGGATACCTGACTTTGGACTGAATGACCTTGCCTAGCCTGACTTCTGGAAACCCAACTTCAGACAATGACCTCACCCTGCCTAACTTCTAAAACGTGGTACTCAGAGCCTAGAAGCCAGTACAGTCTTAACCTGGGAGAAGATCATTACAAGGGGCAGCAGAGCACAGTTCTATCAGTGGAGGAACAAATGAATTCTCTTGTGAAATCTGTGGTATGATAGGAATTATCATTGCTAAGCATTTAGGAATTTTTCCAGATTTTCAGGAATTGTCAGGCTCACTGTTTATTTGATTTAATTTATGTAAAATATTTCTATCCAGCCTTTCCAGAATGCCTAATGTGCACAAGTAGATTCAGTAATTTGTTTGGCTATGATGAATCACCTAGTAGTGATTGGTTCTCCAAGAACATTTCATTCTGATATTTTAATGCACATATAACATCTTGGCATGCTGAATTTTCTAAAAAAGGGAACAGACAAAACAAAACAAAAACAAACAAACAAACAAACAGAAAAGTACACCTCCCACTTTCACCACCCCATAATCAGTAATTATGTAAGGTTTAAATATTCAGCTGTGCTTCTTAGCAGTTTTAAAAAAACATGTGTTTACCTTCTAATCCATTTAATTTTAATACACATTGACATTACTATATCATCATCATCAACATCATCATCATCTATTTATCTATTTCTCAAGCGTGCCCCCCATCTGTGGATATCTAAATCCATGCATTGGGGCCACACTGACACTAAACGGGTTTTCCTGCATATTTGGGGGGCCCCTAGGTTTGCAGAGAAATCTGACATCTTTCAAAAAATACAATGGAAGGTTTAATTTTTTTCACAGCTGGCAGTGGCAAATCTGCATTTGGACTCATCTGCATTGGCATTTGGGAGCTCTCCAGGCCTGGAGGCTGTGGTGCTAGTGTCTGGGAGCCTCTCTGGGCTTGGCCTCATCATCTGAAATCCTTTCTGGGCCCAGCAACAGTGGCACTGGTGTCCATGAGTCTCTCTGGGCAAAGCTGCAGTAGTCTCTTTGGGCCCACAGCAGATCCAAGACATTACTGCAGCTGTGGCTGGGCCCAGAGGCCTGGAGCCGTGCCTGGTTCTGCAACAGAGACCTGGAGCAGCTGCCAGACACTGCAGCTGCCATGGATAGTAAGGTAAGGTAAGGAGGGGGCAGAAAAAGAGATGGGAGGAATACTGACAAGAAGGGAAGGGGAAAGAAAGAGGGGAAATTGTCAGAGAAGGGGAGGGGGTTGAAACAGAGAGAAGGCAGGTTGACAGAAAAGGAAGGAGAAAGTGAGATGGGTTAGATTGATAAAGAAGGGGAGGATGTTTATGGAGAGGGGATATGTTGACAGATAAAGGGAGGGGAAAGAAAGAGGAGGATAGTCAGAGAAAGGTAGGGGAAGAAATAGAGAGGGGATAGGTTGACAGATAGGGGGAAGAAAGGGGGTTGTAGGAGAATGGGGAATAGGTTGATAGAGGAGGGGGAGATTGGCAGAGAAAGGGTGGTGGACAGAAGGCGGTGAGTTGACAGAAAGGAAGGGGATGAAAGAGGGGGGAGATTGTCTGAGATGGAGAGGTGGGAGAAATGGAAAGGGGGAAGATTCACAGAGAATGGGAGGGGGGAAGGAGAGGTGGGGAAGACTGACAGGAGGGCAGGGATGAGAAAGAGGAGGAAGATCATTAGAGAAGGAGGTAGAGGGAAGAAAGCAAAGGGGGGAAGGGATGCACACTACCTGCAAGTTTCTTGTGGGTCCTCACCTGTATATTTTAATAGTGAAGCCCACCAAATCTAAGGATACTTAAATCTGTTGGTTAGAGCTCTAAATGGACAAGACAGATTTTTGTACAAACCTGAGAAATGCCCCAGGTTTGCAGAAAAATCTGCACTCTAAAAATATATATATGGGGTGGAAGAGGGGTTAAAAATGCCTATTGATAAAAGCAGCTCCTGTAACTTTAAAAAACAGAAGCCTGCACTGGTACAGATGGGCACAAACTGGAAAAATGTGGCTCATGTTGGTTTGTGGTCTGTAGCCAAACCAAGAACCAAACCACAAAACAAATCAAACTGGAGGTTCATTCACAAACTGAATCAGATCATGGTTTGTGGCCCCACAACCCCCATTTAAATGGACTGCAGTCCCTTTAAATAGGGTTTCCAGAAAGCCCCCAAAACAGCTAAGCAGTGGGGAGCAGGCTGTTCCCAGCCACTCAGCTGTATTTGCAGCTTTCATGGGGAACAGAAAGCAGGAGTTTAAAAAGACTCGGAGTCCCTTTAACCCCCTGCTTTCTGCTCTATCCATAAACCACCACAAACCACCATAAACTGCTTTAAAAGTTTATGAAAGTTTGTGACAGTAAATTCGTCACAAACTTCAATTAGTGAACCACAAACAGGGCAACATTTGTGACCAGTTTTGCTTCATGGTTCGGTTCCTGCCCATCGCTACTCATTGGCCTTTGCTAGGCAACCATAACATTCTAGGATTTGTTTCTGTCAATAAAAGGCAGGGGGAGGGCCCTTTCCAGGACTGTTTTGACCTTTAAGGGAGGACTCATCAGGACTTGCATGACTCATCTAGGCCTAGTTACTTGTTACCGTTCAACAGCAGCCACCCCATGAAAACAGAGTAGTGCCTGGGAGACCCAGGTTCAAATCACTAGTCTGACATGGAAGCTCACTAGGTGATGTTGGTGCAGTCACATACTTGCAGCCTAATCTACCTCTTTTAGCTCTTTCTTGATTCTGTGGGTTATAGTGCATGGATGTTCGTAGATGGTAGAGTGATTTGTCTGGTTAATTCCAATAATGAACAAGACTTTGGAACGCTAACTAGATATATGACCCTTAAGTGGTTGACGTCCAATTGGGAGAGCAACTGCTTTACATACAGAAGGTCCCAGTTTCAATTCCTAGTATCTTCAGTTAAAAGGACCAGGTAGCAGATGATGTGAAACACAGCTGCCTGGAACCCAGAAGAGCCACTGCCAGTCTGAGTAGACAATACTGACCTTGATGGCCTGATTCAGTATAAGGCAACTTCATGTGTATACATGTGTGTACCTCTCAGGATTGTTATGAGGATAAAAAGGAGGAGAGGAGAATGATGTAAACTGCTTTGGTCCCCACTGTGGAAAAAAACAGGATATAAATGAAGTAAATGAATAATAAATATGGCTGAATATGGGAGGCAGATAAAAGGTAGGTTGGTGAATGGCTGAGAAGGGGAGAATGAGGCAGGGAAAGGATAAGGAGTTGCTAGGAGGAGGGAAGGAAGAAACAGGGCAGGGAGGGGGATACAGGAGAAATTGAGATGTCCCCCACAAGTCCTTTGCAGGTTCCCTATCAGGCAAGTGGGCCTGGCCCAGTGGCCAGCACCACACAACAGAGCCATAGGTTTCCTAGGTAGACGCTGCTGGGAGGAGGGGGAAGCTCAAGACAGAGGGATAGATAAATGTAGATTGGCTGGTGGGTGGAATGGAGAGAAGGACAAGGCTTTCAGGGAAGAAAAAGGGGAAATATTGGAGGAGGGAGAAATGAGATGCCTCCTGCAAGTCCTTGTGGGTTCCTGCTTGTTCATGTATATTCTCCTGATTATGTGTATGTATATTCTCCTGATTATAAGTCAGCCTGTAAATGAATTCATTGACAATGTTTGTAGGAAATGGAATGATCTGAAAGGCTATGGCTGTGATCAGACATGTGTTTAGATCCAATATAGATGCTGATGCTTGACAGATCTAAAGTGCACATTAAAAGATGCCAGAGAAAGTCTAGTCCTGACACTTGCTGATGGGCCACAGATGGATTTTCCCTACTCTGATCACTCAAGCACACTCTCACATCATCAGGATGGTCTGCTCATTCCATCCTGACTTGGCATAATTTTGTTTTGTTTGCTTGGCGATATGCACACAATTGCATAATTATCTCCATCTCTGGGCTAGATTTGAAAATGAGTGGGAAAGGGAGTGATCTCTGTCAGGCAACCACAGCTCACTGTGAACCAAAGAGATCAAAATGCTCCATAGAAGGATCAGTGAGCTGTCAAAGTGAAGACTGGAGTCTAGGAAGTAGAAAAGTACATGCATGAAAACCCTTCATGGAGACATCTCCACACGGGGGTTCACTTCCTCAAAAGACAGCAACCCCCCCAATCAACCCTTGCCGACCACACCATCTGATCATTCAATGATGGACTGAGCCTGCAGCAAAATGGATTATGATGGGATGTCTGATCGAATGTCTCTGTATCAAATAACACGCTAAGTGGCACATCTGACTGCAGCCTCCCACTTATTGCTATGAAATCTGGTCTATTCAATTTTTTCTCTGTAATATTTGTGGGCCTATGAATTCTGGTTATGAGAGAAAAGATCTTCAGCAACAAACATACCCCAGTACTGTGGCACAAATTCCTCATGCAACCTAAATTTATTACCATTTGATCCTCTACTAGCACTGGTAATCCTTGACTTCATTCCTTGACCAAATCCTGTGCTTCCTTTACACAACTGTTACTGGGGCAAGGTGGGCTAAGACTACAGAGAAGTGACTTCTGTGCAACTCTGTCTAGAGCGAATAGCACATATATAGGACTGCTGTTAATTTTATACATGATATTAATTATTAGGTATCCTGGGGATTACAATTCAGGGGCTGCCTTAAGGATGGAAGGCAAAGAAAATGAAGGCAGGTGCAATACTTTTCTTTTCTTCTTACATGTCCTATATTACCTCCCCATTGTTCCTAGTCAGGGCAAATAAGTTGCGGGGGGGGGGAAGAAATGAAGGGAGGACTAATTGAGGGAGTACCTAGAACCCTATGGTACCCTTGATGATATTATTGGCATGTGCCATGTTGCTAGGGTTGTCAGTCTCTACATGGTGCTTAGAGATCTCCTGGAATTACAACTGATCTCTTGATGATAGAGATCAGTTTCCTTGGAGAAAATGGCTGCTTTGGAGGGTGGACACTATGGCATCACATTCCTGATGAGGCTTCTCTCCTCCTCAAGCCCTACTCTCTTCAGGCTCCACCCCCAATATCTCCAGAAATTTCCCAAACGAGAGCTGGCAACTCTATCATGATGGTGTTCTAACTTCTCTGACAGCTTGGATTTAAGTTCTAATAAAAAGAGCTTTGACTATTCTCAGAAAAACTCAGTGTTTGAAAGTCTTAGGTTGGCTGCAGGGGGAGCTCATCCATCTGTAGTGAGAATGGGACACAAGTGGGACAGACAGGTAGAAAGATGAATAAAATAGTTCACCTACACCAGGTTGGAATAATGCCACCGTTGAATGAGATCATCCCACAAAGAGGGCCAGAGTAATACAGGTGGATAACGATTGTACCCGAAGCAAATGCATTTTAGGATCTTTTCCCCTGCTCATGTTAACACTGCTGTGCCTTCTGGGACCATGTACCGATCAGGCTTAAGTATGCTCCCTCACGACACAAAAGATTTTCACAAGTTGGAGCCTTATGAAAAGCTCAGCAGGCTTGACGGCATTAGCCGAGTGATGGAAAATCTAATCATTTCTGCCTGTCTGAATCTCCCATGGTGGACCTGCATGATACAAACAGAACTCTGCATCATGAAGAGCTGGGAAGCTTAAACAGCATTAAACTGTAAAGTGGAACCACTTTTCAGCTTTAGAGTTGGGGTTGGATTGCTTTAGGTATAACACCTGCATAAGGGCAACTTCTTTTCCCCCTCTTTGTGTGTGGAAACACAAGATGGGAAAAATATTCCTGTGAATCAAGAGATAGTCTTCTGTCGGGCTGTACAAATAAGCCCCTTTTCATTTACATTTGGTTTTGTATTTTGATGTTGTGAGCATTTTGCAATGTGTTTCCTTTATGCCATTATTATTCCATTTATATACTATTTATATTTGAAAAGACATTTAGGGAGCAACTGTAAGCAGGTCTATTCAAAAGGAAGTTCTCTATTATACAGTGGGCCTTAATCCCAGGAAAGTGTATTTAGGGCTGCAGCCTTACATGCGATTTCAGTGCAGTTAATGCAAAAAGAATGTTAAAATTAGGTACAATTTATTGTGAGGAAACTAGAAATAGCATGAAAATACAGACTCGCAGTTGCATTTCCACAAAGGAAAAGTAAAACAGAAACACGGATCTTTGAAATGAAATCATGGAGGTGAAAATTCAGTCGCATCCCTAGACATCAGTTGTTTCTATTTGAAAGTTTCCTTAAATTTCAGTTTGTGTATGTTGTTATAGCTTTAACTTGGACACTGGAAGAAATTAACATGATACCCTTTAAAGAATCCATTTTTTTCACTTGTGAAGATCTATCCACAAAATGATGTGGTTCTGGGAGAAACAAGTTTGTGCAGAGGTTGCTAAATAACCAATAGGGCAATCATTCAGAACAGCAACCAGAATGAGTTTTTCAGGTAGGACTTCTGAACCTTTGAGTGCTGCATGCCAAGCTGAAATCTAGTAGATATGGCTGTACCCACTCTTGCATCTCTATGCCCATCATACAGCCAGACCAACAAGGTTTATACTGTACCAGATGAAAATGCAATTCTGAATACACTTGTTCTGTTGAAATTCAGCATGCTTATTCAAAGAAAGCTTCTTGGGATTTGATTCCCACTGGGTTCTGTGCATTATTTCTTTCTGTAATGACTTTAGGATAGGAGGGTGTGTGTGAAATGAAGAATAACAGGGAGGGAATGTTGGTTGGATGGAAACCCTGGTTAGAAGCATGATGGTTACACATACACTGTGATTTTGAGAACCCAGTCCCCATGTGTCAGGTGATCCTGCCATAGGGTGGAAGGGAGGGATGGTGGTGTGAGTGAGCCTGTGTTTTTTCATGTCTGGTATGCGGGGAGGTGTGCAGGTTGCCCGGGCAACACAGAGATTCACAGCCCGGGTTATCTGCAGATGCCCAAACGGCCTTGGGTGCCCCAGCAAATATTTTCTTTTCTTTCGCCTGGGAAGACAGCTCGGCCGTTGGGATACTTTACCGCTTTTTGCAACTTTTGCACCTTCTCTCCCGCGCGCGGGCTTGTTAGCCATTGGTAGGCTGTAGGGGGGGGGGAGAATGACCCGAGAGGGTATATCTATAGATGCTTCTTTGTGTGTTTCATTCCTGACAAAAGAATGTCAATGTGCCTTTAGAACTGCTTTCAAATAAACACTATCTTCTTGCTGGAGCCTGGTGTTTGAATGACTTTCTGAAGTGCCTGACACCATGCTACCTTGTTACCTCTATAGATATGCTTCTAAAAGCATGGGGGGGAAGCTTTGGAAGCAGCATTCGATGTAGCACAAGTACTGCACAATATATGGGAACAGAATAAGGCCATGCCTGTACTTTTCTGCATGGGAATTTTGTGGGGATTGCACTGAGGTAGATGTGTGTTGCAAAACTATTCTGTGTTTCAGTAGAGTTGGAAAAAAGCTGGTAATGGAAAGTGCCATCAAGTCACAGCTGACTTATGGGAATCCAGGGGTGTCAAACATGCAGCCCAGGGCCCAGATCAGGCCTCCAGAGGGCTTCTATCAGGCTCTCAGTGAACTGGCTGTCTCCTGATTCTTCTTCCAGTTCTGCTGCTGCTGTGTCATCATGGCTTACTTTGCCACTCAATCACTCAGGAGAGATAGATAGGCAAGCTTCTGTCCCCTGCACTGGCTGAGGCTCCTCCCCTCCCTCTTCCCCTTCCAGGGGGAGGGAGGGAATGAGCCACAGCTTACTCCCTGGCTGGGGCGCTTCTATTGCACAGGAGAGAAAAGCAAGCCTTTCTTCCCTTCCATTGGCTGAGGCTCCTCCCCATAGGGTGGGAAGGAAGGAGGGAGAGCTTGCTTTGCTTGGCTGCCTCAATCACACAGGAGAAATACAAAGCACTTTTAAGACCAACAAAGTTTTATCCAAGGTGTGAACTTTTCTGTGCCTTGCTACACTGTGTGTGTGTGTGTGTTTTTTTTAAATACAATTTATTATTGGATATATCACATGTTCATACAATTTAAACAAACCAATACATATCCATTTTTCTTTCTCCCTCTCCCCCCCAAACAAGGCTTCCCGCACTGCTCCAACCCCCTTGATATTTCTCTTATGCAATTACATTTACTACTAAACATATTTCTTTTACTAATGGTAACAATTCAAAGATCTGAGTCTCTTTCCACTTCTCCTCAATAGCTGTCAAAACAAATCAAACCACGTTTTACATCCCAATTCTTCAACAAGTATTCTTGAAAGTCTTTCCAATCTCCGAAAAAGGTTTCGTCTTCTTCATTGTTTAATTTTCTTGTTAATTTGTCCATTTCTGCCATAAACAACGTCTTTTTAATCCATTCCCATGTTTCAGGTACTTTATCTTGTTTCCAACATTGAGCAAAAGTCAGTCTAGCTGCTGTAATCAAGTACCATAGTAGTGTTCTCTTGGCTACATTTATTTCTTCCATTTTAAGACCTAACAATAACATCTGTGGGTCTTTCTTAAAAATACATTTCAAAATTTTTTGTATCTCATTGTGGATCTCAGTCCAATACTTTACTGCTTTATCACATGTCCACCACATATGGTAAAAAGACCCTTCATGTTTCTTACATTTCCAGCATTTGTTAGACATACTTTCATTTATAATAGCAATTTTTTTAGGCGTCGTATACCATCTGTACATCATTTTATAACAATTCTCTTTAACATTTACACAAGTTGAAATTTTCATTGACTTTTTCCACAAATATTCCCAAGATGTCATTAATATCTCATTATTAATATTTACCGCCCATTTTATCATTTGCTCTTTTACAATTTCGTCCTCAGTATACCATTTCAATAAAACCTTGTACAGTTTAGAAATCATTTTTTTACCTTTCTCAAGCCATACAGTTTCAATTTCAGTGTTATTTTCTCTAAAACCATATTCTCTTTTATCGGTCTTAAATAAGTCATAAATCTGTCTATACTTCAACCAATCATATTCAAATTCCACATCAAATCTGTCTTTTAACACAAAGTTTTTCCCTTCTAATTTTAAAAGACTTTTATAAGGTAGCCAATCTAACCCTTGATTTCTTGAATATGGATTAATCACTTATGCTGGTACTATCCAAAGTGGTCTTTCTTCTGAGAAGAATTTTCTATATCTCTGTGTGTTTTGTTGGGCTTGTTATGCTGTGGCTCTCCTGGGTGCAACTGGGTTCCCTCCCCCTTTTCACTGTATTCATGCCCTCATGACCCATTGTTGCTCAGTAGAAAAGCAATGTGAACTATTTAGATGAAGAATAACAACAAGCTAGTGAGGTAGATTAGGCTGAGAGTGTGTGTCCAGACCAAGTTCACACAGCACATTTCCTTTGGGCATTTTGAACTTAGACTTTCCAGACATTAGGCTGATACTGACCACTGAGGAAGACTATAGTTTTGTAGACAAACACATAGCCCTCAGTCTGTGTCATGGTGCCTTCTCGTGTTCTTGACCAGCACACAAAGCAATTTATGTACAAAAGCTTGCAATGCCCAGCCATTTCATGTTTTCCCCTGGGCCTTAGGCTCAGAACTCTAAGCATGAGATTACTGTAGTGAATGTCAATAAATCAAAAGTAGGTTTGTACCTTACAGATACACATTTGAACAGCATACTCAAGACTGCAACAGCACAGACATTTTGATGCAATAATTCAGAGCAAGAGTTATCAGCTATCCAACACTATTAAATAAACAAAATATTTCAAGAGTGCTAATGTTTTAAGCATGTTTTTATTTTAAGTAAAAAACCCCTTTTGTGTTTGTGTCCTTTATAAAGCTGATATCTCCGCTACCTGGAATTACACTTTATGACACACATGGCCCGGCCCAACAAGGTCTCATTTATGTCAGATCTGGCCTTCATAACAAATGAGTTCGACACCCTACCACAGAGTTTTCAAGGCAAGAGACATTCAGAGGTGGTTTGTCATTGCCTGCTTCGGAATAGTGACCCTGGACTTTTTTGAGGGTCTTCCATCCAAGTACTAACCCTAGGGCCAATCCTGCTTAGCTTCTAAGATCTGCTGAGATTGGGCTAGCTTGGGCCATCCAGATCAGGGGGAAAAGGTTAATCTAATCAGTTGTAAATTTCTCTCTTGGAATTTTGATAATATAATTTAAATTTTAATAAACTTTACATTTTTCTAAACTTCAAATTCTTTTTTCAAAGTTAGAAGTTCTACACTAAAAGTCATTTTGAGTTTTATACCATGTATTAGGCTTAACCACTAACTTTTCATCCATGAAACCTGACACTGAAATTTAATTTTTTTATCAAAATGTTTAATTTTTTCAAAGGTTAAAAAACAATTTTAGATTTCTTCCAAATCTTTTTCATAATGAATAACAAATCCATTCTTTTGTATAACATAAACCAGAAGTGGATGACTTTTTTTGCAAGTGGCCAAAGCAACAGCAATGGTTTTTCAGAGGACTACTGCTCTGGCTTTATGTTTCCTCTACTTCTGTTGATTGCTAAAATTTCCTTTGTGGATAAGAACAGCCCTGCAGGATCAGACCAGTGGTTCATCTAGTCCAGCAACCAAACAGTTGATTTGGAGGGCCAGAGGCATTCCCTTGATGTTGCCTCCTCCTAACACAGCTATTCAGAAGTTTGTTGCCTCTGAATGTGTCACCATGGCTAGTAACCACTGATGGACTGTCCTACATGAATCTGATTCCTTTTCTTTTAAAGCCATACACAATATTCACTGTTTTAAAATCCTTCATTGGGAATATCATGCTCTCTCTCTCACATACATTAATGTGGAGTAGTGGTTAAACTGTCTGGCAAGTCATACCATCAAATCCCCATTGAGTCATAACTTGATGAGAGCTGCTCTCTTTCAGCTGAGCATGTTTCACATGGCCGTTGTGAGACTTAAATGGAGGAGGAGAATCCCATGTGTGCTGCCGAAAGCATAGAAAAAGGGCAGGGCTGAAACGTGATAGATAGCACAAATTCTCAGTTCTCTAGCAGGGATACTTTATTACCTACCAGTTCTGCCAGCCCACAGGTAGTGATCATGGAAGCTGATGGACTGATCATCTGTATCCAAATAGCTCTAACACCTCCAGCTGTGAAGAAATGATGACAGCACATTCTGCCCCCTCCTGTCCCTGCTGCCCATTTTGTGTTGAGACTTACTCCTTTCGTGTCTCTGTTTGTTTTGTTATGATAATGTAAATTATCTTCTGTTAATGGCTGTCATTAAAAATACTAAAAATAGTAATCTACCAATTTATAAAACAATATCAGATAAATACAATTTAACTGCAGAATCTACCATACTATTATACACTTCATGCCTTTAGCAACAGTGGACTTCACTGGACCAGGAACAGAAAAAATAAAGGCAAATGTGTTGCCCACATTTTGTCACTAGAGAGTGTCACTGACAAAGATCATGATTTCTCACTGTTTTGAGGATATTCTGCATCTAAGATGGAGGAGGCTTGTGATTTTTATATTTACAGCATCCACTTCAAGCTCAGCACCTCCACGGCCACATGAATGGCAGGTGTCCAGAAACTCATTTTCTCTGTTCAAATCTGGTCTCCAATGAGAAGCTATGCAAGGAAATGATCTTGTGAACTGGCAAAGAAACAAAGAAGGTTCATTTCAGAAGCTGTTAGCATCTCCTACCAGAAACAGCTGAGATGCTCTCCAAAGAAGGAACGTAAACGCTCTCACATTCTCCAGTGAAATGGCAGCTCGGCAAAGAATAAGGCATTCTTTGCACACATCATTGCTTTCAGTGAGTACGCTGGGTGCATTCAAAATCTAGGCTAAGGTCCACTAATTAGAATGAAGAGCCAAGATGACTCTCAGGTCAGCAGCTTTGCTGTTTGCAGTGCCAAGAATAAAACTGGAAACATATTTGGCTTAAGTCTGGCATGAAAAATTCAAAACACACTCCAATTTGCTCTGTGGTACGGCCTCTCTTGAATGAACGTTTTGTTTGTTATGAAATATTTACTGCTTAGAATGACCCAAATTTTGTCTTTGCAGCCTGAAGAAAAGCCTCCAGGAAAGAACTAATTGAGAGGGGGAAAATGGTTTGGGAAAGAAAATAAAAGCATCAGAGCATGGCAGCTAAGTTAACAATGTTGAAAAGGTCACAGTTCCTGGGTTTGCCACTGCCCATTCCTTTACCTTGTAACTACTGTGGCAGGATTCTTGTCAAGGTCAAAGTACACACTTGCAATTGCATGGAGGGTTCCCTTGTTTTTATTTAAGAAGAAACAGCAGCCACGGAAAACTGAAATTTTGAATGGAATAATGGCCAAAACACCCCTGCTTTTTAAAAAGGGTTGCTGGGTGGTGGTGGTTTAAATTCCTGCTTGCAGGTATTGGTAAGGCACAGCACCTTGCTGTGTGAGTGAGGGCTTCCAGGCAGGAAGGTTGTGCTTGGAGGTATGTGTGTATGTGTGGGTAGCTCAAATGTCATTAGTCCCATCCCTGCTTTCCCTTGGCAGAAGGACTGCTGTCTTTGTTCAGACTACTAGGAGATTAAATCCCTCTCTGGTCACGAGTCCAAAGGGTTTTCCATCTACATTCTTCAGCTACTAAACTTGGTATACAAACTAAGGCTGACTTTCTGGCAGCCTTGTTAGGCCGATTGCTCTGAATTATTAATTATTATGGGGAATTTGTGATATTATAAAATAGCAGTTAGGCAATATGGGAGCAAACACCTGTTTATACAGAGGTCCCGCTTCTTCTGGTAGTACCAGAGATAGACAAGGAGACTGGTTTCCAATATAAAATGATTCTTTTACTGTAGATTCTTCACAATCAAACAAAACACACACATACATACACTTGTACAGAGCTAAGAAAATTAGAGAGATGTGGATAACACATTTGCATTAGCAGGAAATCGTTGGTGGGCAATATGTTATCTGGTCCACAGTGTGAAGAAACAATCCTTCGGAAAAATAGGGAGGCTACAAGGGAAATAGGATTGTGTCCTGGCCTGCAGTGACATGTGGAAACTCTGGCTGCGCAAACCGAGAGTTGTGAGGACAGGATGGGTATAGGACAGAGAGGGGAGAGAGCTAGAGAGAGAGAGCACATGTGTGCATACTTTCTTTTATATGGGGGTCCTGTGGGGTGGGCTAGGCTGGCCACACTCCTTGTTACACTCCCTTCTAGTCCGTCCCCAAAAACATACTTATTGGTGCTGGGTTCAAGGGGGAAGGGTCTAAGGGAGTGGGCAATATTGAACTCTAGTAACTCTGGGTAAGGAGATGACACCTGATGGGATTATGACTCATGCAGTCAGAGCCATTATCATGGATGGTCCTCTATTGTCTTCTGGTTAATCAATCTAGGGGAGGGGGAGTGCATTGTCTACGTGTGCAGGAAGAAACTCCATATGGAGTTCGAGTCTTTGTTCTCCTGCCTTGACATGGCATCTGCCTGGTTTTCAGAGCTTCAAGCAGCTAGGGAGCTGGTCCATCTTACAACAGGTAAGCGGGCAGGTAACCTCAGGAACCATGGCACATTATCTCAGGAAGGCTTCCTTCTGCTGAATATGTCTCCAACTGGCATCACTTTGGGTCACCATGCAATACAGTCCCTATTACCAGGGGTAATTTCGTAGAAAAAGAGGTGCAGGAGCTCTGGCACAGGGCCTGTAGAAGGTAGCAGGGGTGCCTTGGCAGGTGATGGGAGGGCTCTGCAAGGAACTTACTTGCCTGCTGTTTTCTCCATGTGGCCCGATTGACAGCAGGGGACGGGGCTGGGAGCAGGGGGTGGGGCTTATGTGCCCACCCTCTAGGCTCCTTACTGGCGGAGCAGTGCTCTGGCCGCTCCTGTTCAAACCGAGGCCTGCCTATTACACACCATTTACTCAGTCCAGGTTTCTCTTGCTTATGAAATTATAAATCCAAGATGTCGTTACATGTGCCTTGTAGGGCAACAGCATGTGTGTGACGTGTGTGTGTATGAAGTGTGGATATGAGCAGTGGGTTGCCCATTACAAGTTCTTTCCATACTCAGCCAGGATGGTTGCTGTCAGGAGTGATGCCATGATTGGTGGATAGTGGTGGAATGGCTAGAAACTCTGTCGGACTGGCCATCATAATTCATTGTTAATGTCACATACTTGGGGGAGAGGCAGTGGCAGATTAATGGTTAAGAACCACAGAGGTGGACCATAGGATTCTTCTGTAATTAAGAGATGAATTGATTACATTTCCACTTGATTTTCATAGGAATGTTACACAACACACAGGAAGCCCTAATGCCTAACTTTAATGCATCTATGTAACCATTGTGGGAAGAAATCCAAATCTGTCCTAGATATTCTAAATGCAGGAGATAAATATTAGGCACTTATATTTGTTCTTTGTATTTTTCTTTTTCTCGTTGGACCCTGATTTTCCCTAATATCTTATTTTCTCTAATTCCTTTATTCCCTTTCATGCTCTTCATGGAATCTCATCTTTTATCACCTCCCTCTATTTTCTCTCTCCTTGTTTCCCTTTTTTATCCTTCTACTGATATTTGGATCACTCGCCTCTTCCCTTGCTGACAAACTGCATCCTTCTTCTCTGAATTATTTTTATAACCCTGTAACATCTATTCTATCTATCTGTATATTTTTATTTTGCCCTTTCTGTAAGGTGCTTAGGGTGGCATACATAATTCACTCTTCCTTATTTTATCCTCACAATGGCCCTCTGAGGTAGATTAGCTCGAGAGAGCGTGACTGGCCCATGATCACCAGTAAGCGCAATGAAACGAGTGGGGATTTATTTACTTAACTAGTTATGTCTCACTTTCCTTCTCACTGGGGGCCCAAAGCTGCTTACAACAAACCTCATGAATACATTTGGCCAAACAAAGCCAGCAACATAAAATCCAGTTCCTGGGGTAGTTTGGGATCCAGGTAGACCAGGTTATTCAGGCTCACAGGCTGTGAGCCACAGGCCAAGAGCCAAGGGCTAAGATCAGAGTCTCATGCATCTGACCAAGCCCAGACTTCACTTCCTGAAATAAGAAGGGAAACAGGGATGCCAGCCTCCATGCAGGACCCTGGAACCCCCTGGAATTATGACTCATTTCTAGACTGCAGAGATCAGTTCCCCTGGAGAAAATGGATGCTTTGGAGGGTGGACTGTATGGCATTGTAGTCCACTGAGGTCCACCTCCAGATCTCCAGGAGTTTCCCATACTGGAGCTGGCAACCCTACCCCCCACCCCTGCTGGTGGCCAGGGAGGACCTAGCAACCCTAGGTCTCCCATATCCTACGCCAACATAATTTAATTTTTTAAATTTGATTTCTATCCCACCCTTCCCCGCAAGCGGGCTCATGGTGGGTCACAGGCAGAAATATAAACAATAAAACAACATCATAAAATCATAAACAATTAAAAATTCAATTTTAAAACAGATGGCAAGCCAGAAATAATTCATTGTGCTACTTACACTGAAGAGCAGGCACACATAATAACCATTACAGGGCATAATTACAATTATACCACTGCAATGTCTCATTCTAGTGCTTAATATTAAAATCTCTTTCCAAATCGACTTGTAAATGGCTTCTTGGAGCACTATGGGATGCTTAGAGGTACAGGTCCAAAGCAACATGGTTAGGGCTCAGGTTCAGTGTTCCCTCTAAACTGAATTAGTGTGAGCTAGCTCACAGTTTTTAGCCTCTGGCTCACACATTTTTGCCTTAGCTCAGGAAGGATGGCTCCAGAGCAAACGAATTTATGCGGTAGTCAAATCACTGGCTCACAACTTTAATGCCGGAAGCTCACAAAGTAGAACTTTTGCTCATGAGACTCCACAGCTTAGAGGGAGCATTGCTCAGGCTAAAAAGGGAAGGACAAGAAAGAGTCACCTGGTACTACAGTAATGAGGATGACAAAAGGGAGGCAGAAACTGGGGAGCCATGACCCAGAAATGGTTTGCTGGAGGAAGGCACCTACCTCCCAGAGGAAAACCATAACAGTTTTCCCATCTTGAAAAATTCAGGTGGGTAGCCATGTTGGTCTGAAGCAACAGACCAACAAAGGTCCTGGTCAAATGGAGCATTTGCCCCACCGAAGACACGGTAGCCCTCCGGGGTTTCCGGGCGGGATCAGACAGGCACATCTGGGAGGCGTAGCACTCCCATGGCCAACCCGCAGCTTCCCTCCAAAGCTGCAGAATAAAAAACTACCAGGAAAGGAGCACTAGTTTCCGGAAACCCCGGGGCAAAGGCCAGTGTTTGATCGCAGGAGCGCCAGTATCCCATGGCATCCGATAACTGCCCATGTCTCGGGGCAAACCGGATGTTGTAAGTTTCCATGGGATGTGCACCAACACCAAATGGTGCGTGCACACACGTAGGACACCAATAGCGGCCCACCCCCCCAACGGCGCATGCGCACATTACAACAGCGCGGCTTGCGTGCTCTGCTGTGCTGCTTTTTCACTGCGCTGCAGCATCACGGTGCGATCGACGCTCGGAGCTGGAGTGTGGCAACCCGGCGGACCATGTGATCGGGCTACCATGCCTTATTTTGCTCCGGGATGAACAGTGACACCTCCCCCCCGCATTTTCTGGCCCGTATGACCGGGGTCAAAGTTTCCCATCTCCTTATGGGAAGAGAAGGGTTAATTCCAAGAACTATTTTGGTTAACATTTCTTTTGAAGAGAAATGTGTTGGCACACACTATGGGCCCCCTTATTATTGGATGAGTTTAAAGAGATATAAGCTTAAACAAAAGCTGTATTTGGAGTGTAGACAGATTTAGCTCTTGAAACTGATCCTCTTTCGTTCTTAAGCTGTTTGAATGGTCTAAGTCATAGATTCTGCAAGGCAGGAGATTTACAGGAGCTAAGGGGTGAGCAACAAGCTAGCCAAGTTTGCAGATGACAACGAATTATTCAGGAATGTGAAATCCAAAGTAGACTGTGATAAACCCCAGAAAGAGCTCTCCAAACCAGAAGAAACAGCAAACACTATAGCAAATGAAATTCAGTGTAAGTTAATACAACTCACAAGCTCACAGGGAGCTATCTTCTACTGACTCCGATCATTGGCCTATCTAAGTCAGTATTGTCTACTCCAACTAGCAGTAGCTTTCCAGGATATCAAGCAGAGGCCTTTCACATCATCTATTATCCGATCGTGTTCTTAACTGGAGATGCCAGAGACTGATTCACATGGGGACAAAAAATCCTAATAGGTTGAATTGACTATAACCATGGTCGTGAGGTTGTGTGGAACAGCCTGGGTACCCCCCAACCCTCCAACAAAAAAATATACCAAAAAAATGAAATGTAGAACTAAAGAGGTGGCTGGGGAATTTTGGAATCTGTGATAATGCATGCACATTAAGCATATTCTTTTCATTGCTTTGTGTAGTATGCAACTACAGAATATAAGCATATTTTCCTTGGGTCTGTACATGTGGACTGCACATGCCCCTATTCCTCTTCCCAGTGAATAATCATATCCATCCTAACCCCTAGATCACCAGACCAGTAGCTGCATCAACATTTTCTGGAATATTTTATTAAATAAGGTGCCTCTGAACATATACCCAGAGTATATTCCTGTCTTCATACTGAAGAAGAACGAAAGAATGTCAGAACAGCCATATTGGACCAGTATCCCAGTTTCACACAGTGGTCAGTCAGATTCCCCTAGAACAGTGGTTCTCAACCTTCCCAATGCTGCGACCCTTAGTACAGTTCCTCACGTTGTGGTGAATCGTAATGTAAATATCTGCTATGCAGGATGTATTTTCATTGTTACAAATTGAACATAATTAAAGCATAGTGATTAATCACAAAAACAATATGTAATTTTCCGATGGTCTTAGGCGATCCCTGTGAAAGGGTCATTTGACCTCCAAAGGGGCCACAACCCACAGGTTGAGAACCGCTGCCCTAGAAGGCCTATGTGAGGAACTCCCTTATTCCTGAGTATGTGGGGTTTTCTTTTTCCTTTCACAGGCTGGAGCGGTCTTATTTTCCATTGACACTGACTGCCGGCCTCTGTTCTCCCAGGAATACACACAGTTCTCTCTTCTGTCACAGACTAAGCCACTTATAATCTCTGGGGCTTTTTATAAACACTGTCTTTTTAATCTTTTTATAGGATAGAGCTTAATGTTTAACTTAGTCAGATCTTGTCAGACACTGAGGCACATGCAATTTGGTACAGCAAAACCAACTGAAGATTTTATTTACAAAGACAGGCAGGCAGGGAAAATATGTTTATGGGAAAAATTTGATGTTTGTGGATACGTAGTTGCAGATGGTATATTTCAGCTTTTGGTTAGTTCCTTATAAACAGTCAATTCAGATGTCACAGTACAAAACACGCCAGTTTTTGGGTGGCTTCCTCAGGTATTCTCCCCCTTCACAGAGAAATCCCTTCACTATGCCTTGGTTTAGATTTTGGACAACCACTAGTTCAGTAAACACTTCTGGCACACACTAAAATCCACTAAACCGGACTCCCTCTCCAGCAGGGTATAAATTCTTAGTGAGATGAATGTGTATCTTTTGTTTCACCACAAGGAGTTTATTTTTCTTTTAAGTATCCTTAGTTGTCACTGCAATATATAACTACATTTGGCTCTTCTCAGGTTCCCTTAATATTGGGATCTGTAGAGAAGGCTCATTTGCTCCTCGGACTCAGCGATGTTCAACCAGATTTCCCAGTCCCCTGGCACAGAATCACCTGCCAGTCTCAACTGCCAAACTCAAACTGTCAAAAGGGATTTTTTTCCATTAGAACCCTCCCCTGAGTTCTGCATCAGGTTTATATCATTTGTGCTAGTCACATGATTGCAAGTGTCTTGTCTTGCAGGCTGATCCCAAGCCTGGAATCCGTCACAGCCTACAAGCTGTTCTCCCCATGATGTTGCCTCATAGCACTGAGGTTTACTTCCTCTGAAGCTGGAGGCTCCATTTAGTCATTGTAGCTAATAGTTGTTGATGGATCTGTTCTCCAAGATTTTATTTAATAGTTCTTTGAGGTCAATTAAATTAGTGACCTTCAAGAAATGGGTCCCTTTAAGCAGTTTCTTGCTAAATTCAAACAATGGTTCAAGCTGAGGCCTAGCTAAAAATCATGGAAGCTTCTCTCTCTGAGAACTTAGATCAAGCTGCTTGTAGCTTCAAAGAAGAAGAAAAAGAGATTTGATTTGCACCCTGCCCGTCACTACCTGAAGGAGTCTCAGAGTGGCTTACAATCTCCTTTTCCTTCCCCCCTCCACAACAGACACTCTGTGAGGTAGGTGCAGCTGAGAGCTCTGAGAGAATTGCTCTTTCTAGAACAGCTCCGAGAGAACTGTGACTGACCCAAGGTCATGCCAGCAGCTGCATGTGGAGTGGTGGGGAATCAAACTTGGTTCTCCCAGATTAGAGTCCGCGCTCCTAACCACTACACCAAACTGGCTCAAGATGTGGGAGACAGGAGGCAACCCAGGTGCTGGTCAGACCATTAGGCCTGGCAGTTTTAAGGTCACAAAAATTTAGGAGGATTCATTCTATCTTGTTAGAATTCCAGCTCATAGGTGGAAGAAGGTGCTTGCTGTATTGGTCTAACTGGAAAACTCACCTGATTGGTTGAGTCACCTGGTTAGCAATATACCTGATTGGTCAAGTTACATCAATTGCTATACATTTGATTGCTTAACTAGAATCAGGCCAGTGCAGGTTGTTGAGCATAAAGGAAAGCTCTTTCATTCTAGTTTTGCCATTCATCTAGATTACATTTTACACTGGGACAGATTTTGATTATGGGAAGATCATGCTGACTGGAGTCCTTGACTTGGCCTTTGAAACCCTGTTGGACTCAGTCTTGCCAGGTAACATCTGGATCTCGAACCAATGCTTGTAAATGTGCTTAGCTTAGAGTTATAGCTTTATTATTTTTATCCTCACTGTTCGCTGTGTATTCCTGCACATTTTTTAAAAATAAAATACTTTGCTTATATTTTAGGGTGTTCTTATGCTTTGGGGCTTCAGTTTGAATCCAGCACTTCAGCCCATACTGGCTACAGCTAGCAGAATAACTGTTTTCTGGAGCTCACTTTGTAAGTGTCCTACCTTGCAGGGCTGGCTTTCTTGTTCTTAGCCCTCAGAGGGCTAGAGGCTCTGTCCCTTGGTGTCTAGCTGACTGTGTAGTAAGGGAACTGGAGGTTGTGTTACCTTGGGGTGTGAGAACTCATACCTTCAGCCTTTTGGATTTTTCTTGCCCAGCCTGCTCCCTTAAACAGAACTTTGGCTTTAAGGTCCTTTGACAGTGACCATCACTATATCTTTTGGCTGTGAATTCCGCAAGCTAATTATTTTGTTGACTCAAAAAGTTGAGCCTGCCGTGAATCTACTGCTCATCAAGTTCACTGAATTCCTGTGACTCTGAGTACTGTGGGAGAGGGACATAAAGTTCTCTTTCATCACTTTCTCTATCAGTTTCTCAATCTTTCTCCCACAGTTGCCTTTATCCTAAACTAAAAACAGCTCCAAACTTTTGGGTCTTCCTTCACAGAGAAGGCACCACATCCCTCTGAACACTTTGGCTGCTCCCGGATTGGAGCCATGCCCCCAGGAAGAAGCCAGCAGCAAGCCCCCAGCCCAAGATGTAGGCCAAGTCATTTGGACGATGACAGCAGTGCTAGAACAAATAATGCCTGCTGCAGCATGTTTTGCCAAATTATATTTATCTCCTTTCTTTCTCTGCCAGCCAATTCAGCGCTGACAAAATGTCTTATTAGAATGGCACAGATTTGATTTAAAATGACATATTTTGTGTAGAACTGCATATTAGAAAGCCTCCTGGGGACACCTTGGTGTGTAGTAGCAACGAAAATGGCAAACTTGGTGTTAGAATTATTGTTAAATGGCTGAAAATGAAATTGCAGTTATCATAATGGATTTGGATCCTCTCTGGTACCCAGGCTGGCAAAAGTGGATTCTGCCCCCAGAAGTCCTTTTGCAAGCCCTCAGAAGACTGTGAAAATGGTGAGGGGATCTTGTCAGGGATGCTCTAGTCTGAGCAGGGGGATTGGGCTAGATGGCCTGTTTGGCTCCTTCCAACTCAGTGATTCTACGATTCTATGACCCCAGGTGGACAAAAACCCCACAGCACATGGATGCTGCAGTGAGAGTGAGTAAAATCACCCTCCTGCCTTTTGCACATGGGGTACTTCCATTGGACTCGGCCTGTTTTTGATTTTATCGATTTTTATCCCGCCCATCCGGCCTAGGCTGGCTCAGGGCAGCTTACAACAGAATAAAAGTTCTCATAATACATAAAACACGATTCATTACATTAATACAATTCCTGATAAATAATAATAATACAGCAATATAAAAACAATGTTAAAATCAAACATGGTGTTAAAGTGCTAGCACATTCCCATTTTTGCTTTAGTTCTATTGGTCTGCTTCAGTTAGGAGAGGCTAGAACGGGCAGTAGTCATAGGGACCACTGGCTCAGGGCTTCCACCATGGTTGTCAGTTGTTATTGATAGTGACACCAATAGTTGTGCTGGTGGTGGTGGTGGTGATGGTGGTGGCAGCTCCAAAAGCCTGGGGGAAGAGCTCCATTTTGCAGGCCCTGCAGAACTGTAAAAGGTACCACAGGGCCCTGGTCTCCTCTGGGAGCTCATTCCACCAGAGTGGAGCCACCATCAAAAAGGCCCTGACCCTAGTTGTTACCAACCTGGCCTCCTTGACACTTGGGAGGGCCAGTCGGTTCTGGGTCCCTGAACACAGTGCTCTCCGGGGCATATATGGGGATTTATTTACTTCATTTATTTTATTAATGTATTTATTTACTTCATTTATATTCCACCTTCCCCCCCAATGGGGATCCTCTCCTCTATTTCATCCTCACAACCACCTTCTGAAGTATATAAGGCTGAGGGTACGTGACTGGCCCCAGGTCACACAGCAAGCTTTTAAAACTTATTTATTTACATCATCTATAGTCCATCTTTCTCACATGGACTCAAGGTAGATTACACAGAGAGTTAGTACAATCAACAAAATGGGATTTTTCAATAACTAATGCATTAGGATATCAATAACTACCAGAAAGAACAGCAACATAAGTATTAACATGACACATTAAGCAGTACAGAAACCACATAATAGGATCCTACGTACAATATGCTATATACAGCAGTAAAAACCACAAGTCCCAGTCATTTATTCAAGAAAGTTTGTGAAACCATACTGTACTGTACCACCTTATTACCTGCACAGAAAAGCCCTCCTGAGTAGTTCAGTTTTTCTTAGTTTGTGGAGGGCCAGGAGAGTGGGAGCTTCCATGGCAGAATGGGGATTCGAACCTGGGTCTCCCAGATCCTAGTCCAGCACTATAACCACTGCATAGCACTGGAGTCAGGCTGTTGCCTACATGCCTTGCTTGAGGGCTTTTCAGAAGAACTGGTGAGCCACTCTTTGAAAGAGGATACGGCGGGACTAGAAAAATCCTCAGTTGTTCCTGCACCAGTACTCCAAGGTGCAATCTGAAGGGGATGGCAATCAGAACATAAGAGAAGCAATCAGAACATAAGAGAAGCCAATGTTGGATCAGACCAATGGTCCATCCAGTCCAACACACAGTGGTCAAAAATACCAGGTGCCATCAGGAAGTCCATCAGTGGGGCCAGGACACTAGAAGCCCTCCCACTGTTGCCCCCCTCCCCAAGCACCAGGAATACAGTGCATCACTTGCCCCAGACTGAGAGTTCGTATCTATACTTTGTGGCTAATAGCCACTGATGGACCTCTGCTCCATATGTTTATCCAATTCCCTCTTGAAGCTGTCCATACTTGTAGCCGCCACCGTCTCCTGTGGCAGTGAATTCCATGTGTTAATCACTCTTTGGGTGAAGAAGTACTTCTTTTTATCCATTCTAACCTGACTGCTCAGCAATTTCATGGAATACCCACAAGTTCTTGTGTTGTGAGAAAGGGAGAAAAGTACTTCTTTCTCTACCTGCTCTATCCCATGCAAAATCTTGTAAACCTTGAACATGTCACCCCTCAGCTGTCATTTCTCCAAGCTAAAGAGCCCCAAGTGTTTTAACCTTTCTTCATAGGGAAAGTGTTCCAACCATTTTATCATCCTAGTTGCCCTTTTCTGCACTTTCCCCAGTGCTATAATATCCTTTTTGAGGTGTGGTGACCAGAATTGTACACAGTATTCCAAATGAGACCGCACCATAGATTTATACAGGGGCATTATGATACTGGCTGATTTGTTTTCAGTTCCCTTCCTAATAATCCCCAGCATATTTTTTATCACAGTCGCACATTGTCCCAACATTTTCATGCATGTAGGTACAGTCTTGTAATCTCTACATGTTACATGGACAGATATTACAGTCACATTGGTGGCATCAATCGTGTGTTTGTGGGTGTGTGTGGGAGGGCTCCTGCCCACTTGATTCCCTAATATGGACTGTGCAAGTACAGGAGCAGTCAAGCACCGCACCTGCACATGACTTAATTATTTAATGTACAGCACCATTTCATGGCATTTAGTTGCCTGATTTTGTGAAGGAGGCTAGCCTATGGTCACAACATTGCATCCCAGAATAATCTTCGAACCATAACAACTGCAGCTGGTGCTTCAGTGCAACTCTGGTGTCTCTTCACATGTCAGTTTCTGAAAGTTCCTCTCTAATCTTTGGATTTCCCCATGTAAGTCTTCAAGCTGTGATTTGCTGACTGCTTAACCTCACTACACTGCCATGTCTCTGTCACACTCTCCTTACCTGATTCCAACATACTCTGTCAAAAGAGAGACTAATGAGCTTGAAAAGAACACACTTCTTTGCGGTTACCCTGTTGATAAAATAAACTCACTGCCAAAGGGCACACCCTGCAAAGCACACTGAAGTAAGTAGGGTTTGTGCTAGACTGGCGCAAGGAGAACAGTACTTGAGTTAAACTCCACAATAAAAACAAACTTGTGCGGCGCAGCAGCTGGACAGCTCCCTGGTGAATGATTTCCAGTTATTGAGGAATAGCTTGGAGCATTAAGAATGCAGAAGCCGTCATGGCTACATAGCAGCCAATCACAGGGCCTCCAGGGAGCCCAGGTTGTTTTTCAGCAGCAAAATGGCAAGTGTAGCTTTCTGGAACTGGATTTTTGTAAATAAATTGACTGATATATTGCAATTCAAGCTTGCCGTGTAATGGGACATAAGCACAAGATAAAAGATCTGCAATCAGGGGGGATAAAAGCTTTCAAGGATGTGGAAAGGTGGCTCATAAATGGCCAAAAATATAAATGGAGGGCTTCATTGAAGTACAAGGAACATTAAACTGGGAACATTTGTCCAGTTTTGAATGTAGGACAAAGGATATTTAAGCTACTAACTTTGTTTGAAAATGCACACATGAACCGAGAGGTAGTGGGAGTATGTGTAGGCTGTGTGAAGCTCACCGGATGACCTAGGTTCATTCTGTCTCTTAGCCAAACATAGCTCACAGGGTTGTTGTGAGGACATGCTGGGAGAAAACATGGATGTAGAAGAAGAGCAGGAGAAAAGTGTCACCAGGACAGACAGCAGGAGCATCTGTTCCTACACTGTGGACAGGGCTGAATTTGAGTATAGAAGAAACTGCCTTACACCAAATCAGACCCCTGGTCCACTAAGCTCAGTGTTTTCTGATCTGACCACCACTGGCAGATAATGGTCTTTCCCACAAACTGATTCTTGAGATCCTTTACCTGTAGATACCAGGGATTGAACCTGGAACTTCCTGCACATAAAGCATTTGTTCTATCACCATTTCCCTGTAGCACCAGCACAGAGACAGTGGTTGAAACTACAGATTACTGCCATGTTTGCCATCTGTCTCTCTCTCTCTCTCCCCCTCTCCCTCTCTTCTCCCCAACAGAGGAACCAAAGAAACCTACAACACCATTCTCCACTCATCTGTTTTATTCCCACAACAACCCTGTGAGGTGGGTTACACTGAGAAAGTGTGATTTGGCCCAAGGTCACCTGAACACCTTATATCAAATCAAATCACTGGTCCATCAAAGTCAGTATTCTCTACTCAGATTGCCAGTGACTCTCCAGGGTCTCAGGCAGAGAAAAGTCTTTCACACCACCTAATACCTAATCCTCTTAACTGGAGATGCCAGAGATTGAACCTGGGACCTTTTCTATGCCAAGCAGATGCTCTACCTCTGAGCCATGGTCCCACCCCCCAAAAACTTCCATGGAAGAGCTGGGATTTGGACCCAGATCTCCTACACTGCAGTCTGACACATTAATCTGTAAACACTATTTCTTGGGTGTTTTCATTTTAAATGTATTTTGTTCCTGGCTCAGACTATTCCAGGTTCTGGCCACTGCAGACATTTTAGCAACCTGCACGTGTACTACAGAAAATGTCCTTCCCACCACCCAGCTAGCTGCTGAGGACCATCTAACAAGGTCCAATTGCTAGGCCTAAATCATGACCAATTCCCAGCATTTGGTCTGGTGAATCAAGAACTGCCTCTGCCCATGTAGACAGTTCCACATCCTCTCCTCATCCTACTCACTTCCTTCAAAACCTCTCTGCAAAATATAGCCAGAGTTCCACATGTCAACAGAGCAAATCTGCATTGATTGGACCAGTACTTCTGGAGCCCAGGACCAGAGGATAACTACCAATGGAGTCAGAGCCATCTCTGATGAAGTTCAGCAGCAACTGAGTTCAATTGGGATGGGGAATCATTTGGAGTGAAGTTCACTATGAGTTACCAGTCCTGCTGTCTGCTAAAAATTGCCCCATTTTATCTCTTTTCATTGGTTTGAGATCAGAACATTAAAAAAGGAACAAAGAAAGCCAAAACACTCTGCTGGATTCAATTTTGGATGCATGCATCTCACATCATTTCACCAGGTTTATTGTGTATGAACAATGTTCCCATTAAGCATTCAGCTGACAGCACTGAGTCAATATTTACTAAGATGATATCCCCCAGATGAGCTATGAGGAAGCAAAATGGCTTTTCTTTCCCTCTAAGTGGTACAGTTACTGAATAACTGCAGAGTTAAGGGGAGTTGTACTCAAGTGGTGATTCTTGTTTCTCCAATTACATTTTTTTCAGACTGCATTTTCATTTCTCTGTTCTAGTTCTATGTTGTTGTTTTAAGCACCTTGTGGAAGCACATTCTGTATCTTTAAAATACACAAAAGAAGAATGCAATAGGGTGCCACATAGTGCAGAAATGGTGCAACTGCAACATTAACTCAATCTGCCTGTGGCTTCCAACCAGAACACAATATCAGCTATGCTAGTTCAGATCAATGGCCCATTTAGTCCAATATTCTGTTTTATACAATGGCCACCCAGATTCCCTCAGAGGATCTATAGACAAAGCATGGAGGCCAAAGTTTACCATTCTTGATTTTCATAGGGGGCCTCTTAACATGGAGGCTTCATTTTAAGTGATTTCTACTCTTCTGAAAACAAACTTCAGCTGTGATCACACACACTAAATAATGCACTTTCAATCCACTTCCAATGCAGTTTCCAACTGGATTTTGCCAGTTCACACAATAAAATCCAGTTGGAAAGTACATTGAAAATGGTTTGAAAGTGCATTATTTAGTGTGTGTGATCGCAGCCTTAGAGTCTCACTGGTTAAGAGGAACATGGAGGGAATTATTGCTATGGGGTTGAATTATTTTATTACCTCTTATTTTTATGGTCCCAGTCCTGTAGTAACTTAGTATCTTCTTTGCCTGCCAGAAGATCTCCACCATATACTGGCATGAAAAGGCATTAAAATCATGGCCTGAAAACTCCGTCCCCCCTTTTATTTTGAAACTTCTGGCCTGGAGCACTCAAAAACTTGCACACTGCTCTGTACCATTGGAATAGTCCTAGTAAAAGGTGTTACATGGACTGTGCTCTTTGTTTTCAGGATTTTACTTTTGGATCAATGCAGCTGAAAACAAATTGTTCACTTATCACAGATAGTGATAGACCTCTCCTACATGAACTGGTGAACCGGCTCTGGAGATAAACAAACTCTGCTGCTTAGCTAGAGACCATAAATCTGTTCTGCCTGCATAACTGTTTCTCAGTAGGATCATGTTCTAATGAACAATTACTTCAGTGCAGAAAATGTGGATACATTATTTAATTCCTAGTGAGAAGCACCCTACTGTATCCAACCAATGGTTCATTTAGTCCAGCATTCTGGTCAACCAGGTGACATCCAGGAAACATCACACTATATGTAGTATTCTGGGATTATGTTCTTTCTACAAGGAAACTTTAGTTATGCTGTAAATCACCTTGTAGGAATAATGGAAAAAATGGCAAAATATTTTGAATAAACCTACAACTTGTTGCTGTAAGATGTCGTGATTGTCATAGCTTACATACTTTGAAAATGACATTAATGGAGGACATCAGCCATAATAGCTAAATGGATCCTTCATGTTCAGAGGTGGGGCATCTCTGAATTCTAGTTGCTGGGGGATAAACGATGTAGGAGTGTCACGCTTCTTTGGAATATCTGGTTAGTCACTATTAACTACTCAGATCATTGTCATATAAATAAACTCAGAAATCAAGGCATCTACTTTCCTTAAAAGTGGTTTCTTTACTCATGTGCTCTCTTTACTCTTCAGGGTGAACAGGGTGGTGGTGTCATGGCTAACCTGCTTTCTATTTCTAATGATGGCCACTATTTAGTCGACTTTGAAAGGAAATTAGAAAAAATCATGATGTATAGGTACATAAATGGCTATTATGCTCAATGACAAAATGATGCCTCAAAAAGAGAACTCTGTAGCCTCCATGCCCTGCTTTGTAGCCTTCTGGAGGCATCTTGGTGACCATTGTATGAAATGGGATGGTGGAGTAGATGGACATTTGGTTTGATCTATCACAGCTGCTCTTATATTTTTATGTCCTGTACAGATATTGACACCATCTGCAGGTTTTGTACCAGCTCTATGGGTTATTAGTTGGCTTCTGAGGTCAAGTTAAGGTGCTGGTTTTAACTTTAATTTTTTTTAGACCCAGAATGCACATACCTCAAGGACTGCCATTCTGTCTAGTTAATTCTATGCTAGTTGTACTGGAGACTAGAAAGAGAGCATTTTCATAGTGGATCTTGCTGTCTGGAACTATCTTACAGAAGCAATAAATTAACTAACTCAGTCTTGAGCTTTTTCAGAGGATGAGAGACAGCAGCATGTGGCAACTGTTTACTTGAAGAAAGTGAAGCACCCTTTTAAGGTAGTTCTAGATCTCTGATTGCCTCTCATACCTTGTTTAAACAATGATATCCATGGGTCTAAAAACAATGAATGAGCTTGTGTGACTGAATATTTCACATTTATCGAGTGTTTTCAGTATTCATTGCAGCAAACACACAGTGGCTACTCCTTAGAACATCTCCGCAAGGAAGGCCAGGAATAAAATACTATTATCCGCATAGTGGAGAGAGAAGGGCTGATCTAAGGCTACATCAGCTACATTTGGCTGGTGCTATGCCAATTGCACTGGCTGCCAATTGACTTCTGGATCTGGTTCAAGGTTATGGTATTGACCTTTAAAGCCCTATGTGGACTGGGACCAACATACCTGTGGGACTGCCCCTCTCCCATGTGTCCCAAAGAGCTCTACGCTCTGTTGAGCAACATCTGCTGATAGTCCCTGGCCTGAAAGATGTCCGCTTAGCCTCGGCCAGGGTAAATGTTGCCCTGCAATGCTTTTTATGCCTTTTATGAACTGTAATAAAATATGGACTATGCAAAGCATGCTTAAGGAACTATACAGCATGGTAACCCACTATGATGTCAGCTGAGAATGCACACCTGAGAGAAGGACACCTTCCTTTCTGTGTTGCTGTTCTTGTGGCCCTCCAAGGTTACCAGACCTCTTACCTGATGGAAGATGGATCAGTTCCTCAATATGCACAAAGCACCAAATGCCATGCCATGCCAAAGCATGAAGACAAAGGACTCCAAAATGCCATTATGAGACCTCTCCAACATACTCAGGCAAACCCTTTCCTCCCCTCTCCATCACCTGCAAAGCTACACGTAGCTCAGAGACTCTATTCATAGTTGCTTAGCAACTAATCACTCGCCCATCAACGTCCCAGCTAAGGCAATCAAGGAACAATGGCCTTGGCCCGATGACTCATCTCACCTACACCCAGGTGCCAGCCACAAGTTAAGTTTCTAGCTCTCAATATTGACCACTCCTTAGCTCCCCTCCCCTATTTCTTCCAGCCAATAATATGTTTTCAGGGACAGACTAACCAGGAGGTGTGACCAAGGGATATGGCTAGACCCTATACCCCCACATAAAAAGGGAAACCCGACAACATGCTCTCCTCTTCTGCTCTAGGACCCCTATCTAAGCTCTATCCCTCTTATGTCCAGCTTGCTATCCCAATATCTTTCCTCCATCTTTAAACTCTAGCTCTTCAGCTAAAGTTCCACATGTTGCTTGCTGGTTCAGGCCACGTGTCACCATTTTCAGTTCTTCCCCTCCCTTCTTCCATTGGAATGGCTCATTCGACAAGGACAGGTAACTATTGCCCCAATAATGAATTCCTGCTCATGCAACCAGGCTGAATATCTCTCTTTATTTTCCTAGACTTGATTAATTGTGTGTGTGTATGTGTATTGTTTGTGTGTGAAGAAGATTTCCAGTAAAAGACTTTAATTCCAAACTAATACAGTCTCCATGTTTGTTACTGGTATCTCTGAAAGGGCGGGACCTCTGTATAAACTGGTGATCGCTCCCTGAGCTGATTGCATATTGATAATAACTCACCAATTCCCTAATATTGATAATAACTAAAAGCAATCAGGCTAACACCGAGGCATTTTCTGTTCTGGCCTTAGCCTTGTGGAACATGCTCCTACTCAAGATCAGGGCCCTGTGGGATTTAGTGCAATTCTGCAGGGCCTGTTCCACCAGGCCTTTGGTTGAGGCAGTGGATACCTGTCCAGTGTAGGAGGGGGAGGAGTATTAGAAGCCAATGTGGAGGTGGGGCTGCACCTGACAGACAACCGCCTGTTAGGTGTAGGAGGTGGGGGGAGTGTGTTGGAAGCCATCAGAGAGGCTGGGCCAGCAGCTTTGCTTCACCTCACAGGTGGTTGTTGGCCTCTCCTGATTTTCTCAACTGTCATTAGCTCTCTGCAGTCCCCTGTAACTGTTTTGGTTTTTTTTTACCTCAGAACACTGAGCACTGCAGCTGACCAATCAGAGAGTGCGGGGTGCAGGGAGGCAGCTGCCTGGCAGCCACATAGGAATCAATGGGGGGAGCACATTTTACCCCTTTTGACACACTTAGGGGTCGAATTTCTAAAAATCCCTTCTTAGCAAGCACCTACGCCATGGTAGGAGCGCTCTCCCTTAATTTGGTATCTCTAGGTCCAGCGGTTTGGCCTGGGCATTGATTTTACAGTGGGGGGACTTTCTTTTATATATATAGATGGGTGGAAACAGGCTTTTGAGTAGGAGCTGCCGCCGTCACTGTATCACCATCACACCGCCACCATAAATGGTGTGGGTACTACCGAGGTGTAAGACGGCCCTGAGATGAAGATTGGTGGGCAGTGTTGTTAGGGAACTTATGCCACTGTTTTGGGCTTATTTTATTAGAATTCATCTTGGAATTGAGGACTGAAGTGACATCTAGAGGATTGTAGTGACATCTAGAGCACCTGCACTTTATGTATTATTGGATTGTTTTATGTTGTTTTTAATGTTTTAATCATGGCTTTGTGCCCAATTGTTTAATCTTGGCATTGTGACCTAATTGTTAGCTGTCCTGAGCCCATTTGGGAAGGGCGGGATATAAATCAAATAATAAATAAAATAAATAAATAAACTGAGGAAGCCTGCCAGAGGCACAACTCAAACTGGGGACCTACCATACCACCTACCATACCACCCTCTTATCACCTGTGCCACACCACTAAAGGAAAAAGTCCAAGATATAAGAAAGTCTGTGTGAATAACTAATGACCCATAAATAACTAAATAATATAATAATGTAAATAACCTATAAATACAACATAGTGCAAAAATCAATACTGATTTTGCACTATTTTGTATTTACAGGTTTTTTATATTATTCTGTTATTAAATTTAGTTATTTATGGGTTGTTAGTTATTCACATAGACTTTCTTATACCTTATACCACTAAAGGATGCAGCTTTCAAAGATCTTAGTTTTTTTGCCACTTTCTGGCAACACAGCTGTCTCCTCCATAATGATGATCATAATAAATTCCACTGCAGATGAGTGATTAACACGATCTGACAGGTTGGTCTTTGGTGGACATACCTTCCTGGGTAGAATAAATGCATTTGTTCCAGGGAATCAAAGAAATAATCAGAAATGTTAATGCTATGCGAGGCACAAAGAGATTTTGCAACACTTACCCGGTAATAAAAAAGGGCTTCAGATATATGCAAGAAGGAAATTGTTGGAGCAATGCCAGCTGGCATAGTGTTCGCAATATTACTTTAAATATATATAACTTTTTGCAATAATATTTAAAAGAGGCTCTGGTGCCTATTCAAACAGGCTGGAAAAGAAACTTTATTTTGTTGATATTATAAAGCATACAAAACCATTTGTCCCCACAACTAAAAGTTTATAATTAAAACAAATGGAGAAAACAGCAGAGAGGATTTTTTTAAAGTAGACATGCAGCATTTGGGGCTTGAGGCACTGTGTTTTCTTCATAAAAATTTAAATTTCTCTTCCGGGGTTTTACAGTGATGTCTGTATAATTATTTACGAGAAATAAGAGAAAGATAAATTAGCCTGTTTTGGCAGCTTGGAACAGCAGCAAACAAGCCCAAAGTATATTTGACATCTGGCCATTTTGAAATAACTCACTGAATGCTATCCCAGTCAGCAGGGAAAGCAAAGGAGAGCGCTCCCAACCGATGCTCCCTCTAAGCTGTGGAGTCTTGTGAGCAAAAATTCTACTTTGTGAGCTACTGGCATTAAAGCTGTGAGTGAGCAATTTGACTACTGCATAAATTAGTTTGCTTCCTGAGCAAAAAAAATAATGTGTGAGCTGGAGGCTAAAAAACTATGAGGCTAGCTCACACTAACTCAGCTTAGAGGGAACACTGCTCCCAACTACAGTACCTTTTGTGGTGGCTTTGCAATCTTTTAATTCTTTGATTGTGTGGGGATATCATGCACATGTATTTGTTTATGGACACCTATAGCTGTTATCCACCCATACCAAAAATCTGGGGTAGGTAGTACATGAAAAGAGAACGATTCTCAGTAAAGCAGAATAAAATAATTCACTGAAATGGTCCCAAGTTTAACCTTGAACCCCAAAGACCAGCTCAAACTATGGGTTAGATCTCATGACAGGACAACGGAAAGTTCTGAAAGCTGTGGGACTCTCCCTCCTCCAGCAACCATTTCCATTCTTTGGCAGGTTTATTTCAGGTTCGCGGGACTGGTGTGGCATCTTAGCCATGCCTGCCAGGAGGCTGCAGTGAGGAAGGCGAGGGGGTAAAGTTGTTCCCTTCTGCCTTTTGACTGAACACAGCTCCACTGATAGGCAGAGTGAGTGATTTCCCCCCTCTTCTCTCCTCCCACCGATACTTCCCAACCTACTGTGGAAAACTTACAGGTTGTTGTATGTTGCCTGACCATAACAGGGCAAATAGCAACTGTGTGGGGACATCTGATATCTTTTAATCTTTTGGATTAAATATCAGACACACGTATCTATGGATTGAGATTTATAGCACCCTTTCCGCATCTCAAAGCCCTGAGGCGGGTTTGTTGTTCAGTCGCACAGTCGAGTCCAACTCTTCGCGACCCCATGGACCAGATTACGCCAGGCCCTCCTGTCTTCCGCTGTCCGCTGAAGTTTGCTCAATTTCATGTTCGTTGCATCGATGACACTGTCTAACCATCTCATTCTTTGCCGTCCCCTTCTTCTTTGACCTTCAATCTTTCCCAGCATCAGGGTCTTCTCCAGTGAATGCTCCCTTCTCATTTGGTGGCCAAAGTATTTGAGCTTCAGCTTCAGGATCTGGCCTTCCAGGGAACAGTCAGGGTTGATTTCTTTTAGGATTGACTGATTTGATCTCCTTGCAGTCCAAGGGACTCTCAAGAGTCTTCTCCAGCACCATAGTTCAAAAGAATCTATTCTTCGGCGCTCGGCCTTCCTTATAGTCCAACTCTCACAGCCATACATTACTACGGGGAATACCATTGCTTTGACCATGCGGACTTTTGTTGGCAGGGTGATGTCTCTGCTTTTTATCATGCTGTTTAGGTTTGCCATCGCTTTCCTCCCAAGGAGCAGGCGTCTTTTAATTTCATGGCTGCAGTCACCATCTGCAGTGATCTGGGATCCTAGGAACGTGAAGTCTGTCACTACTTCTACGACTTCCCCTTCTATTTGCCAAGGAGTGATGGGGCCAGATGCCATGATCTTAGTTTTTTTGATGTTGAGCTTCAAGCCCACTTTTGCACTCTCCTCTTTCACTCTGAGCAAGAGGCTCTTTAGATGCTCTTCACTTTCTGCCATCAGAGTGGTATCGTCTGCATATCTGAGGTTATTGATCTTTTCCCCAGCAATCTTAACTCCAGCTTGTGATTCATCCAGGCCAGCATTTCGCATGATGTACTCTGCATATAAATTAAATAAGCAAGGTGACAATATACATCCTTGTCGTACTCCTTTTCCTATGCTAAACCAATCAGTTGTTCCATATCCGGTTCTAACTGTTGCTTCTTGACCCTTATACAGGTTTCTCAGGAGACATATGAGGTGGTCTGGTACTCCCATCTCTTTAAGAACCTGCCATAATTTATTGTGATCCACACAATCAAAGGCTTTAGCATAGTCAATGAAGCAGAAGTAGATGTTTTTCTGGTATTCTCTTGCTTTCTCCATAATCCAGCGAATGTTGGCAATTTGATCTCTAGTTCCTCTACCTCTTCGAAACCCAGCTTGTACTTCTGGCAGTTCTCTATCCACGTACTGTTGGAGCCTAGCTTGTAGGATTTTGAGCATGACCTTGCTAGCGTGTGAAATGAGTGCAATTGTGCGATAGTTTGAACATTCCTTGACGTTGCCCTTCTTTGGGATTGGAATATAAACTGACCTTTTCCAATCCTGTGGCCACTGTTGTGTTTTCCAAATTTGTTGGCAAATTGAGTGCAGCACTTTAACAGCATCTTCTTTTAAGACTTTGAATAACTCAGCTGGGATACCATCACCTCCACTAGCTTTGTTGTTAGTAATGCTTTCTAAGGCCCATTTAACTTCGCTTTCCAGGATGTCTGGCTCAAGGTCAGTGATTATACCATCGTGGTTGTCAAGGACATCGAGGTCCTTCTTGTATAGTTCTTCTGTGTATTCTTGCCATCTTTTCCTAATCTCTTCTGCTTCTGTTAGGTCCCTACCGTTTTTGTCCTTTATCATGGCCAGCTTTGCATGGAATGTTCCCTTGATTTCTCCAATTTTCTTGAAGAGATCTCTAGTCCTTCCCAATCTATTGTTTTCCTCTATTACTTTGCATTGTTCATTCAGGAAAGCCTCCTTATCTCTCCTTGCTGTTCTCTGGAAATCTGCATTCAGTTGGGCAAATCTTTCCTTTTCCCCATTGCCTTTAGCTTTCCTTCTTTCCTCTGCTATGTGTAAAGCCTCATCAGACAGCCACTTTGCTTTTTTGCATTTCTTTTTCTTTGGGATGGCGGTGAGTGCTGCCTCCTTTACAATGTCACGGACCTCTGTCCATAGTTCTTCAGGCACTCTGTCTATCAAATCTAGTCCCTTAAACCTATTCTTCACCTCTACTGTATATTCATCGGGGATGCGATCTAGGTCAAATCTGAATGGCCTTGTGGTTTTCCCAACTTTCTTCAATTTAAGTCTGAATTTTGCAATGAGTAGCTCATGATCTGAGCCACAGTCAGCTCCAGGTCTTGTTTTTACTGACTGGATAGAGCTTCTCCATCTTTGACTGCAAATTATATAGTCAATCTGATTTCGGTGTTGCCCATCTGGTGATGTCCATGTGTAGAGACGCCTCTTAGGTTGTTGGAAAAGGGTGTTTGCTATGACCAGCGTGTTCTCTTGACAAAACTCTGTTAGCCTTTGCCCTGCTTCATTTTGTTCTCCAAGGCCAAACTTGTCTGTTATTCCGGTTACCTTTTGATTTCCTACTTTAGCATTCCAGTCCCCTATGATGATGAGGACATCATTTTTTGGTGTTAGTTCTACGAGCTGTTGTAGGTCTTCGTAGAACTGGTCCACTTCAGCCTCTTCTGCAGCAGTGGTTGGGGCATAGACTTGGATTACTGTGATGTTGAATGGTTTGCCTTGGATTCGGACCGAGATCATTCTGTCATTTTTGAGATTGTATCCCAATACTGCCTTTCTCACTCTCTTGTTGACTATAAAGGCCACACCATTTTTTCTACGGGATTCCTGGCCACAGTAGTAGATATAATGGTCTTCTGAGTTAAATTCGCCCATTCCTGTCCACTTTAGTTCACTGATTCCCAAGATGTCGATGTTCATTCTTGCCATCTCATTTTTGACCACGTCAAGCTTACCTTGATTCATAGATCTTACATTCCAGGTTCCTATGCAGTATTGTTCTTTGCAGCATTGAACTTTCCTTTCACCGTCAGACACATCCACAACTGAGCGTCCTTTCGGCTTTGGCCCAGCCGCTTCACTCTTTCTGGGGTTACTCGTACTTGCCCTCTGCTCTTCCTCAGTAGCATATTGGACACCTTCCGCCCTGAGGGGCTCATCGTCCGGCGTCATATCTTTTAGCCTTTTGTTACTGTCCATGGGGTTTTCTTGGCAAAGATACTGGAGTGGGTTGCCATTTCCTTCTCCAGGGGATCACGCTTGGTCTGAGTTCTCTGCTGTGGCCTGTCCGTCCTGGGTGGCCCTCCACGGCATAGCCCACAGCCTCATCGAACCACGCAAGCCCCCTCGCCACGACAAGGCAGTGATCCATGAGGGAGCTGAGGCGGGTAGCACATTGAAAAAGAAATAAAAAGATCACTATAATCCCCACCCACCCCTTGTCCTGGAACTGTTGTTTAGCAATAAAAACATTTTTTAAAAAGAGATCTTCCTGTTTGGTTTGACCCTAAGGGATGCTGAGCATATGCCATGTAGAATTTAATCGACTCTGATGTAAATTACATTACATTAATACACAGAATTTATTTCTGATCCTTGTGAGCATAAAGAAAAAGGCATAAAATGGAATCCCATTGTACTTTAACATCTGAAAACTCCTCCTCTGGATTCTTATTAAAAAGAATCCACAGTTCAGAGGTTGCATAGCTAGAAAACGGAACCTTGGGGTTGGTGCAGTTCGAGGTGCCATCTGGGACCACTTGTATTCAATAGCCATTTCAGGCTCAGAGTGGAATATGCCCACCACTCTGAACTTTTGGGATGCTGTGCCAGATACAAATGGGATTAAGGACTAGTAACAATTTGGTACCATTGATGGCAAGAAAGGTGGGAGCCAAATATATCAATGCATAAATAAAAATCAACCAGTGAAATCTGTAAGGATTGGCAAAGCCAGGTGATTGTTATCGGAACCCCACTTCAATTTAGATTCCTTTCTTGTGTATTGTGCTGCATAATGTACAAATTGTATATTTTTTTTAAAGGAAGAGGGAGTTTGGGCATCCTGAACCACCCAGCAGACCACTTTCATTTACTTATTTATATATTTATATATCCTATTTTTCTCCTTAAAGGGATCCAAAGTAGCTTACAATGGTGAGGAATGCAATATAAATAAACGAGCAAACAGAATAGGGGTGTGCATTGAGAAAAATTTCATTATAACTTCAGATCCGGGTTTTGGGGGGGGAGGATTTTTTTACCATGATTGCTGATTTCCAGATAAGGCATTACCATTTCAGGATTCAAATTTATGTCATTTTGGTGTTAAAGGACCCTTATTTTCAATGCAGAATGTATATGATGTCTGGGCAGCTGTTTATATAGATAATGGCACCAAATTTCTCACAGAACATACTCCTTCCTCTAATCTAAAGACACTTCCTCCCAAGTTTCAAGTGAATTGGACTAAGAGGCTCAATTTTACAGACCCAAAAAGTAAATGCCTCTTGGCACAGACCTCTCCACTGATTCTTAAAACAGTGGCCAAGCAGCAACCGAGCAGGAGAACTCTCACTGGCTGTGGCATTAAATGAACAAACAAATAAACAAACAAGCACACACACCCTTTCTGCATTTTTCCTACTCTTTCAGAGACTGTCTGACAATATATATTGCTTACTTTTCCACTGAAAACTCTGCATTTGCTGTTTGCCTGTTTGTTTCCTTTCACAAAATAAAAGTGGCTTCCTTTGCAAACTCCCCCATTTCTTTTGTTCTGTCTGCCTTTATGGGGACGCACTACAATGAATGTCAGGAATGCCTACTGGGAACAACAGGAGAGGCCTGAAGGTCAGTGGATATAATGGAAGCCAGGAATACCTATTGATTTACATATGATCCATTGAAATATGTTACAGAACACAAAAGTTGGAAGGAAAGTGTGGAACAGATTGCAGGAAACCTGCCCCGTGCCTGGAATGACAGCCTCCAGAGTGGAATGATGATCCCAGGGAGTACAAAGATGGTCTTGGGTCTGGATAAAATGTTCTGGGATTGGAATAACAGCTCCCAGAGTAAAATGATGGTCCTTGGGGCTGTTATTCCCATTCCAGGTTACTGATTCCAGTCCCAATGACCATCATTCCACTTTGGGGCCTGTTATTCCAGGCCCAGGGCAGGTCTCTCTAAATCTGTTCTTCATTTTTAATGCAACTTTTGTTTATTTTAATGTGTTTTAGTGGTGCCTATACAAGGCTCCCATTATATCCAGTGGTCTTTTAGGCATCTCCCTTTGTTCTCAGTGGGCATTCTTGTCATTTGTTTTAGTACATCTTTCCCCGGTTCTCTCTTTATCCAGTCATAGAAGAAAAAAAGGGCTCTGCTCCCCCCAGAGGCAGGAGAGAAAGAGAATTATGCCCCTCAGTGGCTTGTCTCCAAAGATGATTGGCTGGAAGTGCTCTGTGCTCCTTCCTTGAAATAATCTGATTGGAAGGGAGAAATGTCATTGCTCAAGAAATCGATAGACTCAAAGAAGGACAGGAGCACATGGTGCATGTTATCACTGCAGCACCTGAACCTGAAAACAACAAGAATTTCTTTGGTGAGGGTAGTTTCATTTCACTAAGAATCTTATATTCTTGATACCATTTGTGAACACCACAATAATGACTCAAAAAGCAATGTCCATGTACATATTCATCTTGGGTATTTCATTATGTACACCCCTCCACAAAACTACATCTCAGTGGAATCCTGGATTCATTGTCTGGTTCATATGAAGGCACAGGCTGCAAGCCAGAATGAAAGGGATTGTGGCCTTCTTGCTCTTTGTCTCATGCCCAAGGGTACCTGGGCCACACCAAGCTTTATACTTTCAACACAAAGGTTCACTTTCACCTTAAGCCAAATGGAAAGAGGAAGACTTGAGCCCCCATACTTCATATCTTCTTCAGAATGGCCTGCTGACAGATCTAGTCACTGGCTGTGAGCCTAAATGCAAACAGGCTTAGCTTTGGCAGGCCACTAGCCCTTTTCAAGGTAAAATGGATAAGCCTTCCCAATGTATGCTTGAAGCTATTGCACAAGTAGGCTTTGGCACAGATCCTACTCCACATAGGGAGCTGTCTTTTCCTTTAATCTTCCTTTGAAGCTCATGGTTGGCAATGGATGTGAATTAGGGTTGCCACGTCCAGGTTGGGAAGTTCCTGGTGATTTTGGGGATGGAGGCTGGGGACAGCAGGGTTTGGGGAGGGGAGGAACCTCAGAGGAGTATAATGCTATAGAGTCCACCCTCCAAAGCAGCCATTTTCTCCAGGGGAACTGAACTCTGAAATCTGGAGAAGAAGAAGAGAAGAGATTGGATTTATACCCCGCCCTTCACTGCCTGAAGGAGTCTCAGAGCAGCTTACAATCCCTTCCCCTTCCCCTCCCCACAACAGACACCCTGTAAGGTAGGTGAGGCAGAGAGAGCTCTCTCAAGAACTTCCCTTGAGAGAACAGCTCTGAAAGAACTCATGACTGACCCAAGGTCACACCAGCAGCTGCATATGGAGTAGTGGGGAATCAAACCCAGTTCTCCCAGATTAGAGTCCATGCTCTTAACCACTTTACCAAACAGTCCAGTTGTAAACTGTCAAAGGCCTTCACAGCCCGAGTTCATTAGTTGCTGTAGATTTTCCGGGTTGTGTGGTCATGGTCTTGGCATTGTCGGACCTGACGTTTCACCAGTAGCTGTGACTGGCATCCTCAGAGGTATAACACAGAAAGATGGAGTACTCTCTGTGAGAAGAAAAATAGTAGGCAGGTAATTTATATCTACCCCAGAAAGTGGGGTAGGGCTGAGTCATATCTTGTAGGAGTTATCCAGGCTATGAACATGCTAATGGAGGAGCTTTTTCGAGGAGGTTCTTCTGTCTATGTATTGTTTCCTGAGGAGGTTTCCTGTTTCCTGAGGAGGTTCTTTTGTATGTGGAATGGCTATTGAAATTCTAATCTTATCTGTAGTGTTATTGTCAGCTGTAGAGTATTTTGTATTTTTCAGGACAGGAAACCATGCCCTATTTATTTTTAAACTCTCTTCTTTCCTGTTGAAGTTGTGTTTATGTTTATGAATTTCAGGGGCTTCCCTGTGTAATCTGACATGGTAATTGAAAGTGTCCAGCCTTTCAGTGTCCTGGAACAAAAAGGCTGTGTCCTGTTTGAGTTAGGCTATGTTCAGCCTCTGCTGATTTTTCAGGTTGGCTAAGTCTGCAGTGTCTTTCATGTTCTTTTATTCTTGTCTGAATGCTATGCTGTGTGGTCCCAATGTAAACTTGTCCACAACTGCATGGTATGCGGTACACTCCTGCAGAAGTAAGGCGGTGTCTTCTATCTTTTGCTGACTGTAGCATCTCTTGTATTTTTCTGGTGGGTCTGAATACTGTTGTAATACTAGGAGATCTCCAGGCCACACCTGGAAGCTGGCAACTCTAGTGGGGGAGGTGTGTGCACTCATCAGAACTTTTCCAAGCATTGGGCATTAGTGGACCAGGACAGGACTAAGTGCTTTCTCAGTGATTGTGTACGTGTTTGAGTCCTTCTTGGGAATAGTTGAACTTATATCCAAATTGTGGCTCTGGATGTCCAAGAGAACACAACAATTTGCCAGAGGTTGAAAGGTTATAGGAGCAAGCTGGGGAAAACAGCCTAGTTGTTTAAAATTTAATCTTTTCCCTCTGCAAGGTGTCTCAGTTATTACTGGATCCCACAGCAGGTACAAAATGTGCAGGCAGAAAAGGGATGTTGGACTTGAGGGTGTTCTTTCATTATCTTTGTTTATATGTGTGTGCCTGTACCACAGTGAGCCAGGGACCATGGATTTGAAGGGAAAAGAAACGTTTCTCCTCCCTTTAGTAGACAGAAGGGTCAGTTGTGGACAGTATGTTTTTCTCATTAAAGAAATATCACACAGTGTATTCATGGCCATTTTCTGAGCTGACTCTAATTGGAGGTTAATACACAGAATTATATCAGGGTGAGGGTTCTGTTGTGTAGAACTTGTAGGAATCATAAAACCTAATGATGCTAAATACAAATGCAAGGAGGGAAGAAAGCCCCAAGCTGCCAACAGCCTCATTATATGTTAAACCAACTGAATGAACAAACACTTGAATAGGGAAAGAAGCGAGCATGACTAATGCCAGTGACTTTAAAGCATTCCAGTACATCACATGAAACAGAATAAAATTCTTTAATTAAAATCCATGTCCTTTTATTTTAAAATGATATAATTGTTGTTGATCTGTTTGGCTAGAAGCACACAAGTGACAGGAATGTTAACTGAAGGGATATAATAATTAAAGATTGGGGATTTAATTTTTTTTAAATGCCATTTGTCCTATTGTTTCACCCATTTCCCTACATCAAAGAATATGAAGATCCAGCAACATGTGGTAATTAAGAACATGAATGCTCCAAATACATCATCATTGACTAAACACAGCCATGGTTGTTAAATTGCTCATGTAAATAACATTTTGCCTGATAGCAGAGACGTTGGATGGATGCTGCAAAGAGAGATTGTTATATTCTGACACATGATGGCTTGGTCATAGTCAGTTTGTACTTTCTACCTTCCATTCATGAAATGCTAATACTATCATAGTCCTCATTAAAAGGTCAGATCTGTTAAGATTATACATATCTATATATTACTTTATTTCTCTCTATCTGCCATGACCTGGATAGCTCAAGTTAGCCTGATCTTGTCAGAACTCATAAGCTAAGCAGGATCGACCCTGTTTAGTACGTGAATGGGAGACTACTCTAGGAAATCCAGGGTTGCAACACAGGGGCGGGCAATGGCAAACCACCTCTTAGGGATGTGCACTTGGATATAACTGAGCTGAAAATACAACTGAAAAATACATTGTTGTTATATTTTTGGATATAGTTGTGTCTCCAAATGTTATGTGGGATTTTCAAAGATACCAATAAACCCTGCCCCCCAAATTCCAGAAATATTCAGGATTAACTGGGGGAATTGGGAGCCAGGGTTCAAAGGCTCCTAGAACTGGTTTTTCTTTTCTTTTTTTCCACCCTATGCTTGGCATCAGCTTACCAGGTTCATTTGTGTTAGATGATGCCCTTATAAATTATTTTGGTTGACTTTGCAAAGTTGTGTTCTTTGCTCTAGTTGCTTTATGTCAGGTTTGCTTTTTGCAGAGGATTCTCGGTTTTACATTGCTCTAGATTCTTTGGTTGTACATTGGCATGGATTCTTAAGTTTTACATTTTTTAAACCCTTTTCCCTCTAGAGGAATCAGTGGAGGATGTCTGGGGGCACCTTGTTCAGGGGCCCATAGAATTGGTTCTTTGGTCCAATTCACTTGAAATTTGTGAGTTAATTAAAGGACAGGTACCAGCAGCTCTGCTATAATTTTGGCATCAGTAGCTTAAAAAACAACAACACCAGCCCCTCTAGAATCCCAGGAAGATTGCCCATAAGAAAAGTGAAGCCAAAATATCAGAATCTCCCCCCCTGAATCTGAATACCAAACCAGTATTTGGAACCAAAGAAACTGGAAATACTGATTTTTTTTTGGCTCTCTGCTATCTGGAGCTGGAAAAAAAACCCATGATTTTTTTTTTGAACTGCACATCCCTACTGCCTGTGGACGTCTCTTGTCGCAAAAACCCTATGCGGTTGCCATAAGTCAGCTGTGACTTGATGGCACTCTCCACCACCAAAAAAAATCTGTCTGTCACCCATGCATCTTAGTTGAGCTGAGATTTTTTTTAAAAAGGAACCCTCCATCTTCATATATATCAATTGCTTTATGGGTCTTTTGCTTCAAGCGCTTTCATGACTAGGTTTTGTGTGTGTGTGTGTGAGACAAGAGGGGGGGGACATAATAGAAAAACACCTGTATCATTAATTCACAGTTACAGACTTGTTTTGTTTTTGAAGCAGCATTTTCCTTAAGATACAAGAGACAGAGTGGACAAGAGGATGTGCATTTCCCAGAGCTCATCTTACAGAAGATAATGTTTGGAAAAGGGGAAGGTGTTACTTGTGATTTTGCCTCACCTGTAACCAAATGCTGATCTAGTAGATATATGGTGATAGGAGCCAGGGCCGGCCTGGAGTTTTTTTGCGCGCTAGGCAAGACTAGCTTGTGGCACACCTCCCCTCTAAGCTGAGTCAGTGTGAGCTGACCTTAGTGGGGAATCATGCCGTGCAGTCCACTCCAGCCCCCACCTGGAGTTTGGTAAGCCTAGCTCTGATGACTAATTCCCCCCACACTGACAGAGAGTGTATTCAAATATGCAACTGGTTCTTGTGCACAGGGGGCAGCAGTGAAGTCCCAAATCAGTTTCTACTGGTTGAGCAACTTGGGTCTTTGTGGAACAGAACCAAATCCAAGACAATAGTCCAGAAATCCCACACACACTCAGCAACAGCTTCTTGGCCCAGCCCTGGTGCTGTAAGTCTCCTTGGAGAAGAAGTCCCATCATCTCAGGGGCAGAGCGCAATACCTGAGAAACCACCCTGGCCCCATCCCTAGAAGGGGAAACTGAGGAGGGTTGTCCTGCTGACCTGGATGTCCAACAGAATCCCTGGAGGATTTGGAAAAGAGCAACAGTCCAGCAGCAACTTAAAGACCAAGCAATGGGGGGGATTGGTTGTGGGGGACTCCTTTGCCAGCGGGGCGGGCATTTCCTCTTCCCTCCCTGCCTCTGGGTCGAGATCAGGTTGCAGGTTCTGGCCAGGAATGGCTTCAGTGATCGATTATTTTTTAAAAAGCCTGTCCCCTTATCTTGCGACTCTCAAGAATGCTTGCGGAAACCACATTTAACATCGAAGGAGAGTGGTGGTGGTGCTGCCTCCGGTCAAGGCTCTGCCCAGTTCCCTGTTTCCAGCTGCAGCCAGCTGGGTGCCCCCCTGAAGCCCCACCAGGGTGCTGAGTAAGGAGCTCCACCTGTTTGCCTGCCCCTCTCCCCCCACACTTCTGCTGGAAGATGGCCACCTTCTCGTGCTCATTGCATTCCTTCTCCCCCTGCGGAGCCAAGTCCAAGCAAGCAAGCCTGCACCCAAAATGAAAGATTGGTTTCCATTTTATGGCATGATACCATTTCTCACCACCTTTCTCACCTGGGCTCCAGGCGGATGACACTGAGGGAGTCCACACAATCGACTGATTCAGGGGGTGTGAGGCGAAGTGAGCTGGTGGGAAGGGGCACACTGAGCAGGAGGGAGGAGGCATGGGGGCGAAGTGAAGTGAGCTGGTGGGAAGGGGTGTGCTGTGGAGCGGGCACCCAGAAAGCCACGCTAGGGGTGGGCGGGCAGCAGCATTGGCCTTGCTGCACCCCTCGGAGATCTGCGCCCTAGGCCATTGCTCTAGTTGGCCTAGTGGAAGAGCCGGCTCTGATAGGAGCCTGACAACATGGGAGTCTGATGGTATGATAAAGGAATAGTGGCACTTCAGGTATGTCGGTCCCAAACCATATAGGGCTTTAAAGGTCAACAACAGCACCTTGAATTGTGCCTGGAAACAGATTGGGAGCCAATGTAGGTGGACCAAGACTGGAGTGATAGGGTACCTGCAACCCATTCCAGTCAACATCCTGGCTGCTGTATTTTGCACCAATTGAATGCTTTTGAAGGGCAGCCCCACCTAAAGCACATTGCAGCAATCAAATCTAGATGTAACCGTGGCATGCACCACAGTAGCCAGATCTTTTCTGCCCAGGAAAGGTTGTGGCTGGCTAACTAGACAAAGAGGGCATTCCTGGCTACAGCTTCCATATGCTTATCCAGCAGTAGGCCTGGATCCAAGAGCAACCCAGAATACAGACCTGTTCCTTCAAGGTCTGTGCAACCCCATCCAGAATGAGTGACCTCGTCCCACTTTGGATCTTCTGCTTACTATTCTTTGGGAGTTAAGCATATTAGCTCACATCCACTCTAAAACTGCCTCCAGGTTAGTTCAGTATTTCAACAGCTTCCCTGGGATCAGTTGGAACCATAAGACAGAGATGAGTATCATCTGCATAGTGGTGACAACTCAGGCAATATTTCTGGATGATCTCACCTATTGGTTTCATGTGTATGTTAAAGAGCATAGGGGACAAGATGGAACCTTGTGGGATCTGAAAGGCCAAAGGTCAAGAGGGTGAACAGCACTCCCCCAGTACCACCTTCTGAAATGTACCTCCAGGGAGGACTAAAACCACTCTAAACAGTGCCTCCCAATCTTAGCCTGGAAACACAGGTTAGAAGGATACTATGATGGGATCTCAAGTTGCTGAGGGGTTCAGGAAAATCAATAGAGTTGTACTCCCTGTGTCTGTCTCCTAGGGCAGGTCTTCCTCTAGGCTGACCATCCCCCCCAAATGCTGCCCTCCACAGGATCCATCCCCCAAATCTCCAGGTATTTCCTGAATCAAAGGTGGCAACTGTGTTTTCTCCTCAGTGCCTGTTGCTAGGCAGCCAGGTTCTGTCAGTAAAAGGCCCTTTCCACACCTGTTTTGGCCTTTCAGAGAACACTCATTGAGGCCACTCCTGATAGGGTTGCTAGTTCCAGGTGGGAGATTCCTGGAGATTTGAGGGATGGAGCCTGGAGAGGGTGAGGTTTGAGGAGGGGTGGGACCTCAGACAGGTACAATTCCATAGACTCCAGCCTCCAAGCCAGCCGTTCCCTCATGGGGAACCACTGTTGCCAATCTCCAGGTGGGGGGCTGGAGATCACTAAGAATTACAATTGCTCTATAGGAGGGAGGGGGAGGAGATGGAAAGCTGAAGCCAGGGGGCAGATAAAAGTAGGTTGATGGTTGGCTGGGAGGGAGATTGAGTTGCCAACACCAGGTTGGGAAATTCCTGGAGATTTGAGGGGTGGAGCCTGGAGATGGTGAGGTTTGAGGATGGGTGGGACCTCAGACAGGTACAATGCCATAGACTCCACCCTCCAAACCAGCCTTTGCCTCATGGGGAACCATTGTTGCCAGTCACCAGGGGAGGGATGGAGATCACACAGAATTACAACTGCTCTTCATATGGCAGAGATCAGTTCCCCTGGAGAAAATGGTGGACTCTGTGTCATTATACCCTGCTGAGGTTGCCACAGCGAATTGGTGGTGAGTGCCCAAGGCCAGGGCACTCTCCCAGAGCCTCTTTCTAGAACTCATATTTATTTCCACAACAGACCTTATTCCTAGTAATCATATAAGTACCAGTAAACATAAATGTCAATAAATGTTAATAAATATTAATAAGTGATGGCAGTATGCTCTCAGCTTCCAGATGGTCATTGCTACCACAGCCAGGGCTCCCACCAGGCTGTTAGTTATTGAGTTGGTGCTGGTGTTGGGCCAGGGCCATAATATTAGGAGACAGCACCCTAATCGAAGGCCTGGTGGAAGAGCTCCATTTTACAGCCCATGTGGAACTGTAACAGGTTCCACAGGGCCCTGATGTAATCCGGATGCTCATTCCGCCAGTATGGGGCTGTGACAGAGAAGGCCCTGGCCGTCATCACCACTAGCCTGGCTTCTTTAGGGTCTGGAAGGGCCAAACCTCTTTTGGGAGCCTGATCTTAGTGCTCTCTGGGGAACATGTGGGGAAAGGCGATCCCTTAAGGAGATAGGTCCCTGACCATATAGGGCTTTAAAGGTAAGAACCAGCACTTTGAACCAAATCCAGTGTACTATGGGCAGCCAGTGCAGTGCTTTTAGGGTAGGCTGGATGTGCTCCCACATGGGGAGAAAAAACAACAGCCTTGCCATGGCATTCTGCAGCACCTTCAGCTTCTGGATTTGGGACAAGGGCAGCCCCATGTAGAAAGGATTGCAGTAATCCAATCTCAAGGTGACCATTGTGTGGATCACTATTGCCAGGTCATTGCATTCAAGGAAGGGAACCAACTGCTTAATCAGCCATAGGTGGTAAAAGGCAGACTTCGCAGTGGCTGCTACCTGGGCCTCCATCATTAGGGAGGCATCTAGGAGTGCTCCTACCCTCCTAACCTCTGACGCTGGCACCAACGGTGCCCTATCGAAGGTTGGGAGTAAAATCCCTAACCTTGGCCTGCTCCGACTCAGTTTCAGTCTAAGCTAACCAGCCACAGCTTTCAACGCCAGGTCCAGATCTCCCAGACTTAGAACAATGGGTCACCCCAGACTTATTGATTCACTCAGCATACTCCCCAGCCTCACTTTTCCTCATCCATTATCCCCTGATTAAATGGCAATTAATCAAAGCTTAAATCTTTTCACCTTCCTGATTACCCTTCCTGTCCAGTGTTAGTACAGCCATCAAACCTTTTGTCTACCTCCAGTAAAACCATTAAGTCATTGTTTTCTGGCAAGCACACGATCCCCACCTAAGGGTACTTTTGCGCTGTAACTATGGCACCCTGCTACCCAGCAGTGTGTGTGTTCCTGATACCAACCACATACAGCCCTACTTTGTGGGCTCTCCTCTCCCTTGCCTCCCCAAACACTAGCTATTTTGCTCTTCAACTTGCTGCTTCTATGGACCATCAACATCCGTAATTATTGCCCTTCCCTAAAAATCTCTCCCCTTTTCTCCCTGCTTTCCTTTGTCAGCTTTTGTACGTGTTTCATTGGGTGTGTGAGCATTTTTGTTTATCTCCCTTTTCTTTTTAATAAAAACCTTTCCAGTTGAACATCTGCCTGGTTTATTTTGAGAATTCTCTTCAAGGGAAAAATCCTAGTATACGTAGGTGGAGATTCTAGCTACCTGCCTCTAGCTCTGTCTTTTTTAGCTAATTCCTATTTGGGTAACACTCCAGCTAGATTCCAACAGGCCTCTGATCACCTGGAACAGCTCCACTGGCCTACATTGTGCAGACACAATGGTTGCAGAAAAGTATAGTTTTTTTGCTGCCAGCATTGCCACAGAGTATGCTTTAACACGAGGTTTCACCTGTGTCTAATTGGATTCATCGCATTCTCCTTCTTCTGTCATTTTAGCTGTATCCCTTGTCTTTTTATCACCTGCAGCCTCTGAGTTAACCAAGGAGCTACCTGGGCTCTAACTCTTGAGAGAAAGCACCTGGGAACCATTGTGTCAATCACCCAGGTCATTTTTTCATTCCAGAGGTCAACCAGGGCATCAACAGAAGCACGGACCATATAAACAGGAAAATCCCCATGAGCCACCAGAAAATAATTTGGACTCATCTGGCTCTGGGGACTGAACATTTTAAAAGAACTCCTACCTCTGCAGGTATCCCTGTAAGTCTAAACCTGAACAAATAGTGATGTGTCTAAGGTAAGGGAACCTTCATCAATTCCTCCACCCTCAGATCACATTTGTCCTAGCCAGAAGAAAATGCCATATGAAGAGAAGAAGAAGTACTGTGTCCAGTTTTGGGCACCACATTTTAGGAAGGATGTTGACAAGCTCGAGCGCGTCCAGAGGAGGACAACCAGGATAGTGAGAGGATTGGAATCCAAGTCTTATGAGGAAGGGATGAAAGAGTTGGGTATGTTTAGCCTGGGAAAGAGAAGGCTTAGAGGGGACATGATTGCAGTCTTCAAGTATTTGAAGGGCTGTCATGTAGAAGATGGAGCAGATGTATTCTCTCTTGCTCCGGATTGCAAGACTAGATCTAATGGGTGGAAATGACAAGGGAGTCGATACCTGCTAAATATCAGAAGAAACTTCCTAACTATAAGAGTAGTTGAGCCGTGGAACAGACTGCCTCGGGAGGTGGTGGACGCTCTGCTGGACATTTTCAAGCGGAGGCTGGATGACCATCTTTCGGATATGTTGTAGGGGCTATCTTTTGGCTATGCTCCTGCAGAGTGCAGGGGGCTGGACTAAATGATCTGCAAGATCCCTTCCAACTCTAACATTCAATAATAAGAAGATATTGGATTTATATCCTGCCCTTCACTACCCAAAGGAGTCTCAGAGCGACGTACAAACTCCTTTCCCTTCCCTTCCCCACAACAGACAACCTGTGAAGTAGGTGGGGCTGAGAGAGCTCTGACAGAAACTGCTCTTTTTCAAGAACACAGTCCTTACAGACTACAGTGACACCACATCCCACCCACCAGACCTATGGTGATGAGTAGAAATCAAGAATCCCAGGGAGGCACAGCTGGGACATGTTAATCCTGCCTCCTGTCATTGCACTTGTGCATTTGTTTCAAAGCCTTAATGCTTTAATAAGTATATGTGGATCATACTAAAGGATTTACATTCCAATCTCTATGCATGATTTTTTCATTAATTCTATTTGAGACATATGTCTTTAAGTAGCATCTGTCCTTGAGTAATTTGTGCTCTCCACGGTGTATTTTGTTTTTATCATTGTACTCAGTATCACTGTGGTCCCATTGTATTTAGTGTTCATATACAAACAGGCCAGCTAGTTCTCTGTCAAAACACTGGGTGGATTTAAACACATGTGTAAGACTTATGGAACTTTCGGCTGTCTCAGCTTTCTGATGCCTGTGACTGTGTCAGGCTCTTGGACAAGTTACTCTCAACAACACTCTCTTTGGCAGTGATTTGTTTATTGAGAAGTAGACATGATGTGGATCAGAACAGTACTGTGTCAGAACTGAGAGTTTTGGTGGGTACAGGTACAGTTATAGGTAATTCGAATACGGCCCCCTTAACATGAGTAACCAATCACACATAGCATACATCCTGCCTAGCCGTTGCATGGCCCACCCCCTCCCCCCGGGAAATATATGATCCGACTATCTATTCTAGCAAGCTGGTACCAAGAACTTCAAGGACATTCCTCTGGGAGGAAGGCTTCTTCAGGAAAGTTACAGTCTCTATGATAGCCGGATTCACACACTCAACATTCACTCCCCTCCCCTCAGGAATTCCCCCTCCCCCTCTACAGTCATGACAAACTAAGCAGAGCCGAGTTTGACAGAATGTGAGATCTAGAGCTGTGGTGCTTCTCCGCAAGCTTCTGCATTCATACCAGCAGAGGTCCATAGGCCTATCTTCTGGAAGTCTCTGACCTCCAGCTCTATTAATATGAATGGGAAGTCCTTAAAGGTAAAAGACCATTTGTGAATTGTAGCTCTTGCACTTGCAAGGGATCACTGGCTTGTAGCTTACTGCTCCAGTCAAAAGAGATTGAAGCTTTCCTCCATCCTCAGATATATTCCTCTGCTAGAACAGTGGCTGTTCCGCCAAAGGAACAACTACTTCAATTGGAGAAAGACTCTTAAGGTTGGAAGAAGACTTCAGACTTTGCTGAATGCAGTGATAGGAAACAAGTACATGTGGTTGGATCCAGCTAGGTTTTTTTTTCACTCAAACTTACCCAGTTCTGTCCCATACTACAGCCCCCCATTCCATATAGTTTAGGTACATCAGGTCCCATGATTCTCAGCATAGCCTTTTGGGGTGATAAAAAATGATGCCTTTTCCCTTCTTTTCACCAGCAGAATAGCTGGCTGTATCCAACTTGTGGTCTCTGGTAGTAATTTTCTACTGGCTTCACCCATGGTGGACTACTCAAACCACATACAAATGCTCACACAGTGGAAATATGTTGCTCTTCTCCTGGGGTCCATTACTGGCCTTTGGTATTTTTCCTATGCATCTTCTTGATCCCTGTCACATCCAGCCCAGGTGGCAGCTGTTTGATAGAAAGTCTCATATATATAGAAACCTCCATGGCAACAGCCAACCTTTGACACATACAAAGGCAGAACCATTTTCAGAAGAAAATACAGAACCCAGCAGGATTCATAAAATAGTCACCATTTGCACTGGAGAAGGAAGAGATAACTTTTTCTATCAGTTCCTCTCTTTGTCTCAGATCTCTTCCCTTGCTCTTCCTGCCTCATATGTCCTGTTTTCACGGTGGAAATATAATGCCATTTGCTTCTTTCACTTCATTATTTGCATTTTCAAAACCCACTTTAGATAAATAGCTATTGGTACTCGGCTTTAATTAGCGCAAAGCTTGGTAACAGCTTAGCCCACACACACACAAATTATGCCTTCATTCCTCTGTGAGAAATATTAGGATTTATTAATAGTCTCTCCAAAAGCTAATTAGCTTGAAATGGATATATTTCAGATTTCAGCTTGGAAGAAACAGTGATATTTCCTTTCAATTGAGATTTCTTGTGCATAAATTTATGGGTTGGTATTCATTAGGCATCTGTTTGTGCTTTTACGGTTGGTTAGAATGATGGGAAAAAACCTCATAAGACCTTTCCTCCTGAGAACTCAAATCTATCTAATGAGTTTGAGGCACATGTCCGGCTGTCAAGAAAATATATAATCTATGGCCCCCCAAATGATTGGTGATGGCCATGTGAAGGTTATTAACTGCATATTGTATCATTTTCACAAGTGCCCAGTTGATTTCTAGGTCCAATTCAAAGTGCTGTTATTGAATTATATGGTCTTGGGCAAGAAAATTACAAGAATTACTTTCTCCCATAAGTCAAACTCTCCAGAGAGTCAGATCGTTATAAGAGACCCTGCTCTCTGTGCCCGAGCAGTTTGTGTGATAGATGGCCACAAGAGAGCTGGCCTTCTCAAATGTGGCACTTAATGGAATTTTGTCCCATGGGATGGAGTGATATGCTCCCTAACCCAACTTTTGGAAGGACTGCATGCTTACATATGAACCCACCCAAACCAAACCAAGAGCATCTTAGGCCATGTCCTGGAGTCACTGGCTGGCTTAATTGAAAACACAGGCTGCATGCCAGAGGCTAAGAGCCTAAGGGCCAAACACAATTTGGTTCTTGCCCTTTGGCTCATGCTTCTGGCCACACCCAAGCTTTGTAAAGAAACAGAGACAGGGAGAAGGGAGAACAGGCCACCATAAATTTGGCCTGCAGAATGTATTATCCTGTATGGTTTAAAAACAAAGTCATTGTATTTATGGACTGCTTTTTAAAAAAGTAGTTCATATATGGGTGCCTTATATTGACCAGCTCACAGATCCACTTGCCTCAGCACTATGTGACAGACAGCAGCTCTCCAGAGTGCTGGACACAGAAGGCTGTTTTCCCAGCACCTGCTGCTGACTATATCCTTTAACTGGACATACCAGCAACTACATATGGGACCATCTCCATACAAAGCCTATCCATTGCTACTGAGATATGGCTCTTCTTCAGAACTGGCTTATGGGGAAAAAAGTATAAAAATATCACTTAAATACAGTTGTAACTCACCAGAAAGATCAAGGAAGAAATAAATAATGAAATATGGAAAAACTTACACTCCAGCAAAGATCTGGGAGGTAGAAAATGCCATCAAGTCATAGCCAACATATAACACAGAGTGAAAGAGACAAGCAGGTGGTTTGCTATCATCTGTCTCTGTGTAGCAACCCTGGACTTCTTTGGTAGCCTCCCATCTAAATACTAATCAGGGCTAACCTTGCTTAGCTTCCAAGATCCATCAAGATTTGACTCACCTGGGCCAACCAATTCAGGGCAACAAAAATCTAGCTCAGTTAAATATCTACTGAAAAAGAGATCTTTTGCAGCATTTCCTGATAATGAGCCAATTTTTAAAGTCTTCAAGGAGGAGGTTCCAGAGCTTATTTACTCTAATATGTCACTGAGGTGGAATGGCAGCTAATGATTATTAGCCTGATCTAATCTATTAAGGGACCTTGTATAGTGGGAAGTGATCCTTCACTTACAAAGAACTAGATTTGAGTCCAGTAGCACCTTATAGACTAACATGATTTGGGGGGGCATAAGATTTTGAGAGTCATGAAAGGAGCTTTGACTCTTGAAAGCTTATACTCCAAAAATCTTGTTGGTCTCTAAGGCACTACTGCACTTGAATCCAGCTCTTCTGCTGCAGACCAACATGGCTACCATCCCCAAACTATCTTCATTTAAGATGGTTCTAGGCTGTGTAGTGCTCTAATGGAAACCAAATGATAAAGGCAGTAGTGATTTAAATTTGGTTTCTTTTTTTCACCACAAAAACATCTTCTTAATGAGAAAACCATGAAATCCACATCAGATCCTTAAATACCCATTTCTCAATACACAGCAAACTCTGTTATGTACCAGAATAAATTATCATTCTATGATAATACCTTTCAAGCTTTTAATTAAAACCACAAGATACACTCTACTTTCTTGCATCTCTGTACTCTTCTTGATTCCTACAGAAAAAGTTACTTCCTATTTTAGAGGCCCATTTTTTTAAAAAATGATTGTTTATATCCCCTGCTGCCCCTTAGATCTGGAAATCCTTCTCCAAACACCTACCTGGTGTCACCTCTTTTCTTCTTTCAAATCCCTTCACAAAACCTACCTTTTCAACAAAGCCATTGGCTTAACCCCTTAGACCTTGTCACCAAGTCTAAGAACATAGAACAGCACTTGCCCACATTCTTTTCTTCACTTTGCCTCTTTATTCTATGTCCCTTTCCTCTTCTACCATCCCCTGTTTTTTCAGTTCTCCCACTGTAGAAAGTAAGGATCTATTTTTTTTACTAAGTCATTGATTAAATGTTCAACTAAAGGCTGATCACTATATCACAGAAGACCTCCTCCCACTTAAGGAGTCTTCCTCCAGCTTAAATGGCTCTTCCTTTGGAGGAGTTGGAGGTAGCTTCTTCTACTGAAGAGCTGCTTCCATTGGATGAAGGCATCAAAATTAGGGATGCTAGCTCTTGGTGGGGAAATACCTGGAAATTTGGGGTGGGGGAGCTTGAGGAGGGCAGGGTTTGGAGAGGAGAGAGACCTCAGCAGGGTACAATGCCATAGAGTTCACCCTCTAAAGCAGCCATTTTCTCCAGGGGAACTGATCTCTGTCATCTGGAGATCAATTGTAATAGTGGGGGATCTCCAGATCCCACAGGGAGGCTGGCAACCCTAATCTCAATTCACTTAGAGGTAGGTAGGATGCAGGTCATGATACTGTAGAAATGGCTGAGTGGTAGAACCACGCTTTGCATGTACAAGGTCCCATGCTTAGTCACAGGCATCTCTAGTTTAAAAAACTCAACTAGCAGATGTTGGTAAGGATCTTTCTCATTTGGCAAGCCCATGCTAGTCAGACTAGACATTACTGTGGTAGATGGACCAATGTCTAATTAGGTGTAAGGCAGATTCATATAATCAAACATTATGATATTAAATGGGGATGGAAATTCTATTTTGTGGATTTGCTTCAGCTGATATTGACCACTACATAGCCCAGACCCTTCTGGTCATCAGTCCCCCACCTCTGGACCAACACACACAATATTCTGTTTTCTTTGCAGTTTTGCTTTTAGAAATATGAGAATTCAACTGTTTCAGGAGGAAGCAATGGCATGCAGAAAGAAATTATGAACAGACCTGGATGGGGGGGGGGAATTGCTCTTTTAGTGTTTCCTGAATTCTATTTGGCCACAAATGATACTATGGCTTGTAGGCTTATTATCTGTTCATGGGAGAACAGAATTGATACAGTTGCCATATAGGCAGATGCTTATAAACTCACATTCTTTTGAGCAAAGATCCTGCAATGTATCAAAGCACAGAAGTCTCAGGAATGTGTGCATTTACATTTGTGTAGAAAACTGCGGTACTTAACAGCTGGCAACTCTACATCTCCTTCAGCTTTTTTCCCTAGCCCATCACAGAAATTTCTTGTTACTGCTGTTACTCAGATAGCTCTGGGGCTGCCCCAGCTCTATTTTGAACAGGTGTTAAGACACTTGGTGAGGTGAAGAGAATCTCCATTCTCACTTATTACAAGTACAAAAACACACGCTTCGCTCTTGTGACAAAGTGTAGCAAGGACAGCTGAAATGTTAACTCCAAAGCATCTGATAAAGATAGTAAGCTGCAGAGTCCCAATAGATCTTTGAGGTCTACTTTCAGCTGTGTGATTTCAATAAAAGCAATGCATTTCATACTTCCCCTGTTTTATTACAATCTTGTGTTTTGGACTAGTATTAGAAGAAAAAGAGGTTTTTATACTATGTTTTTTTCTACCACAAGGAGTCTCAAAGTGGCTTACAATCTCTGTCCCTCCCTCTCCCCACAACAGGCACCTTGTGAGGTAGGTAGGGCTGAGAGAGTTCTGAGAGAACTGTGACTGGCCCAAGGTCACCCAGTTGGCTTAATGTGGAAGAGGAGTGGGGAATCAAACCCGGTTCTCCAGATTAGAGTCTGCTGTTCTTAACCACTGCACCACAATGGCTCCATTAGGCATCATATGAGAATGTAAGAAAGTGATTGGTTGTATTATGATGGATCCACATATCAGAATAAGTTTAATGGGGAAACCTAAGGAAAACAGGGAATTCTTTGTGATCTTTCAATGCATTTGGACTAGGGTCTCCATCAGAGCTCACAAGGATTGTGTCCTGCCTTGAATCTTGCAGTGGCATACTAGCTCTGCTGTAAAGTTTTTATTAATTACATCCCCCACCTTTAGAACAGCTCACTGGTCTATGTAGTCCAGCATCCTGTTTCATAAAGTGGTTAATCATTTGCCTTGGATGCCAATCAACAGGGCAGGGAATAATTGATTGTTTATGTATGTTTTAACTATATTTTTATATGTGCATTTTATGTAAGCCGCCCTGCGCCCACCTTGGCAGGGAGGGTGGGGTATAAATTGAATGAATGAATGAATGAATGAATAAAATAGAGGCCTCCTAGCCCTGGTATACTACCTCTGAATGTCAAGGTTCCCTTTAGTCACATTGGCTAGTAGACATTTGGACTTATCTATGCTCATGGCCATCATTAGGTCAACTTGCAGTGAATTCCACAATTTAATAATTTATTGAGTAAAGAACGATTTCCTTTCTTTTGAAGAACTCACTGGGAAACAGCAGATTTGCTCGTGATCCCTCAGCTGGCCACTGACCAAATCTGCTTAGCTTCCCTAACGGCACTGCTGTATGGGAGCTATTCTAAAGAAGACTACTCAGAAGGAAATGTAATTTTCTTCAATGGGGTTTACTCCCAGCAAAATGTTTTTAGGATTATAGCCTGTGGGCATTCCAAATACACCCTGGAGCTGAGCTTATCAAAGGCACGGAGTCTCTCAACAGCTTCCTAGGCAACTCTAAAAGATGGCATTGCATTCCTAATTACTGGGAAAAAAATAAAATATCTTAGGATCTTCAACAATCTGGATAACTAATGCAACCAAGAAACCATTATGTACATAACTGCCATCGAGCTGCAACCAGCTTAGGGAGATCTCAGCCAGGGGCTTTCAGGGCAAGTGAGAAACAAAGGTGGTTTGCCATTGCCTTTCTCTGCAGAGTCCTCCTTGGTGGTGTCCCATCCAAGTACTGACCTGCTTAACTTCTGAGGTCTGATAAGACTGGGCTATACCATGCCACCTTCCCTCCTGTCACAGAGACTCTTGTTGCCTGCCAAATGTTAACTTTATTGGGGAGGATTGATTACATTTTAAATAAACAACCAGCAGAAAGGGCAGCTCTAAAGGTGCTTGTGGCTCAGCAATGTTGAAGACCACCAACCTAGACTTCTTTTTCAAAGGCAATCATGAAGAGAAAACTTGCTATGTGTATGACAGCTGAATGAAAACTTGAGCCACCTTTTGTTTGCGTGTGTAAAAAAGAAAAGAAGAGCCAGCAAACGCATATCAAACAGTGGAAGAAGTCATGTGTGGCAGCCCTACGATTCAGGAATACCCTCTGCAGGGAGGTGTGCCTGGCTCCCTCAGTCTTGACCTGGAGTAGGCATCTGAAGATGGTTTTATTCATTACAGCATTCAATTTGACCTTCTGCCTAATGACAGTTTTAATTTATTGATTTTATTTAGAGGTTTAATGTGTTTTATGCATTTTATTATGTCTTCTTGCTGTTTATATTGTAAGTCACCTTGAGTTCCTTTAAGTTAGAAATGTAGGTAATACATATTTTAAACAAATATTGCCTTCTTCTGCCTAGTGCTAGCCAGAGTTAGATCAAGTGTCACTGCCATTGTCTATGATAAATCCTCCACCAGTGCCACCTTCCACTTCTGCTTCCCAGGAGCTACCCTTCAAGGATTCCTGTGCCCCCCATCACCATTGGAACTGTCCATTCTATTCCTTGGTTCAATCATCAACTAAAAGGGAAATTGCAACCAAGACATCAGAAGTAGACTGAGACTGAGAAGGGCAGTCATGAAGGAGCTAGAAAAGATCCTTAAATGTAAAGATGTGTCGCTGGCAACCAAGCTCAAGATAATTCATACTATAGTATTCCCTATTATTACGTATGGGTGTGAACGATGGACAATGAAGAAAACTGACTGGAAGAAAGTAGATTCCTTTGAAATGTGGTGTTGGAGGAGAGTTTTACAGGTACCATGGACCACCAAAAATACAAATAGGTGGGTTCTAGATCAAATCAAGCCTGATATCTCTCTAGAAGCTAAAATGACTAGAGAGTACTAGAGATCACATTATGAGAACACAAGAGACACTGGAAAAGACAATAATGCTAGGGAAAACTGAGGGCAGCAGGAAAAGAGGATGACCCATCATGAGATGAATTGACTCAGTCAAGCTCTCAGTTTGCAAGACTTGAGCAAGGCTGTGCACAACAGGACATTTTGGAGGTCATTAATTCACAGGGTTGCCAGAAGTTGAATGCAAGTTGAAAATACTTAACACACACATATGGAGAAGGCCTGGAATGAATATCCAGTCTTATCCTGGACAATTTGCTACTGAAATAGTATGTTTTGTTGAGCCAGGATAAGGTTGCTGTGCTTGTATTGCTGGCTGAATACATGTTGAAGTTATTGTCTAAGTGCTTCATCCAGTTCACAAACGGTTGGCAACAAATTTTGAGTCCAGTGACACTTGGATCTACCTAAATGGTTGGCAAGTTCAAGATGGGTGAAATGTCTTTCCCCACACATTATTCACTCAGTATGGTCATTCACTCACAGTCTGTAATTGATGTGAAATATATAGATGACTGCTTTTCTGAAAATTCAATAGGCAACACAAACTTGGATTACTACATGCTGACACACCAAAATGGCTGCCTATACCAGCTCGAGTGTCAGCTGTGCTGGAAGTTCAGCATTTAGCCCTGTCTGTTAAAAGTTTTTGAATATAGCCACAGAACTAGTTATGTCCCTGCTGCTCTAGACACAACAAATCAAAAGCCCCCTGAAGAACTTTTATGAAAAAAAGGTAAAGAACAAAAGCTGCAGTTCAATGGGTTCTTACAGAAATGATGTTGAACTATACTTGTGGGAAGAAAATGGACACATCTCTCCCATCAGCTTTTTCATTTAGAGCAGACATCATTCTTTCTCTGTCTTTCTCATCTCTTTTCCCTCATTACACAGATGGCCTAATGGGCTGCATTTCCCCTCCTCAAGCCCTTTTCCTTTTTGCCACCTCCCCAAATCCATCTTAGATCAGAGCTTTTCCTTTTGATTTGCTTTCCAGCTTTCTCACATTTTGCAAAAATATGCCATTGCATTTAAGACCAGTCACAAGGAGGGGGGAAAAATACATAAAGTTTCCTTTTCCTTTCATCTTGGCACCCTCTGTTGTCAAGATAAGACTTCCTCCATTATACTGGTTCTTCTTTTCTTCGGGTATTTTGTAATATTATTTATGCTACACCGCCTTGTTACATAATCCCTCCACTTTTGCTTCAGTCCTCCCAACTGACTCCATAGTGAATTTCTCCATGTGGCATCTCTTTGCCCCACTGTAAAGTAGTCTTTCTCATAGATTGTCTGGGATGTTCTTCCTCTTGGATAAAAATAATGGTGGGCTTTTAAAAGATATTCATACACTTTATTTATTTACCTCATTTGTACCCCACTTTTGTCCCCAGTTGGGGACTCAAAAGGGGGAAGGCTCAGTTGGAGCAGGAAGTCTCCAAAGAGCCAATCAGGAGACAGGAAGAACATAATTTGAAATTGTGGGAAGTCCCTAATCTAGCTAACTAGCAGTCCTTCAGGTGTCCCATATAGGCTATGCTTCTGATCTTCTTCAAGTAGGTGCACTATAGACCATGTATATTCCAACACAAACCTAGTCCAACAGTCTAACCATAGTCCAATATTATGATTGGACTGAAGAACTTTCAGGAGTAGATGATGGAGGGGAGAAGCTTTTGATTCATGGGATTTTCTGTATCAGAAGGGAAGATGCCACATTCAGTTTCGATACATTCCATTTTGATCATGAATGTCACCAAAATGTGGGTTTGATCATGTGGGGAGAACACGTCTTCTACTAATCTTATTCATTTGTATGAGCCAGTGAAGTGTTCTGGAATGGAATCAGATAGTAAGATAAATACAAAAACTGCTTCCCAAAATGGCACCAGTTCATCCTACTGCAAAGGATAATAAACCTTAAAAGGGCCAAATCTTATCATGTGTGTTTCTCAATCCCATTCTGCACTGCAGGCTGTCATTGCAGAGAGACAAAATGTTGGGCCAGACAAATATCTGAGTGGGCAAATCCTTTTTTTAAAAAACAAACAAACAAATTTTATTAGGATATACAATACTTCATAACTTGGTCCAAAAATATATCATATCCTTTTTACAAAACTCCTCTTCCCCCCTGTTGGCTCCCAGCATTGTTTCCACCATTCAAACCAAACATAATACAAGTTAAATCCTTGTTATCATACTAATACAACAGGTAATACAACAGTCTGGGGCAGGTGATGCACTCTATTCTTGGTGCTGGAGGGGGCAGCAGTGGGAGGGCTTCTAGTGTCCTGGCCCCACTGCTGGACCTCCTGATGGCACCTGGTATTTTTGGCCGCTGTGTGACAGAGTGTTGGACTAGATGGGCCATTGGCTTGATTCAGCATTGGCTTCTCTTATGTTCTTATGTTCTTAACTCAGTTTAGCTAATTATAACTACTATAAATGCTTACTAACTGTTTACCGTTAATACATCATTAGTAGTTTTCCAGACTGAAAATACTGTCCTTCATTTCCCAGTGCTTCTGTATATATTCTTTAAAATTGCTCCAGTCTGCCAAGAAGGTTTCTTCTTCTAAGTTGTTAAGTTTTCTTGTCCATTTGTCCATTTCTGCCATAAATAGCAATTTTCTCAACCAGTCCCAGAGATCAGGAATCTTCTCATTTTTCCAGTTTTGAGCATAGATCATTCTAGCCGTTGTTACCGTGTACCATATCAATGTTCTTTTATTCACATTTATTTCTTCTAGTTTAAGACCTAAAAGAAACATTTCAGGTTCTTTCTTAAAGGTACATTTCAATTTTTTTTACCACATATGGTAAAAGGAACCTTCAGCATGTTTACATTTCCAACATTTGTTAGATAAATTTTTACCTATATTAGCTATCTTTTTTGATGTCATATACCATCTATACATCATTTTAAAACAATTTTCTTTAAGATTGGTACATGTAGATATTTTCAAAGCATTTTTCCATAAAAATTCCCAGGATGACATAGGTATTTCCTTATTCATATTAATTGCCCATTTAATCATTTGCTCTTTAACCACTTCGTCTTCTGTGTACCATTTTAACAGAATTTTATACATTTTCGATATCATTTTCTCCCTCCCTCCAGCCATAAATTTTCAATTTCATTATAATTTCCCCTGAATCCCACCATTTTTTATCTGACTTATATAAATCCAATATCTGTCTATAACATAACCAATCATATTTAAAATTAAGTTGACTTTCTTCTTTCAACACATATGATTTCCCTTCATGTCCCAACAAGTCCTTTCAACCAGTCTTGTCCCTTGTAATCTGAAAACAGTTTTATCACTTCTGCAGGTACAATCCACAATGGTTTTTCTTCAGGAAAGAAATTTTTATATTTAGTCCATGAGTCAAAAAGGACCCTTCTAATATAATTATGCTTAAAGAAATTATCCATTTTCGACTTGCCATAATAAAGATATGCATGCCAACCAAACCTGTAATCATGTCCTTCTAATGCCAACAATTTCCTGTTCTCCAATGTAATCCATTGTTCTAACCAATTCAGACAAACCGCATCGTGATAAAGTCTTAAATTTGGTAATTGGAAGCCTCCTCTTTCCTTTGCGTCACACAAAATTTTCATTTTAATTCTTGGTTTTTTCCCTGCCCAGACAAATTTAGAGAGTTCCTTCTGCCAACAGTTAAACGCCTTCGAGTCTTTTACTATAGGGATCGTCTGAAATAAAAACATAAAACGTGGCAAGATATTCATTTTAACCACTGAGTGGGCAAATCCTGACCAGTGTATCTGGCACTCAAGAGTGGCACCCGGTGCAATCCAAAGCAATGCTACATTCTTTTAAGCACACTGCCATGAATGGATTTAGGAAAGCCCAGGATAGCCTGATCTAGTCAGACCTCGGAAGCTAAGCAGAGTTGGCCCTGGCTAATAGTCAGATGGGAGACCTCTGAGGAGTACCTGGTTTGTGACACAGAGGCAGGCAATTGCAAACCACCTCTGAATGTCTCTTTCCTTGAAAACCCTACAGGGTCACTACAAGTCAGCTATGACTTGATGACACTTTCCACCACCAACTGTGCATAGGACTGTCCTGAGTACTGGGTGAGCCCGCACACTCAGAATGAGCTGCTGGTCTTAGCAAAACTGAAAAATAGTTACTGCCAGTATACCTGTCTAAAGCTTTAATAGTAGACACCATATTATTCTGCTAAATTCTAATTCAAACCAAAAGGGGAAATACCATAATAAAGTATTTTAGATCACTGCCTAAATGTTAATCAATGGAGATGTCCCCCCCGCTTCCTTTGAAAGTATTAAAATAGGTTAAATGACTATGGTTTTATCCTTTCCACTCCTGCCCTGTATTGTGCTTGTCTAAGAGACTTAACTTTGCTATTAAAATTTAGTAGCTTAGTTATTTAGTGTCAGCTGGGAAAGAATTATTGCCAAATATTAGCATAAGTGTCTGGGTGACCTTTGGCTCCCCCCCCCGCTTTCTTAACTTTTCAGCAAAATTCATGGGATTGCTCTTAGCAGAGAACCAGCACCCCCTGCAAATGATTTTCACTGCGTACTGCTCTCTATGTGTACAAGTGAGCAAGAGTTGTTTTCTGCTGATGATAATGAAGTGCACCGAAGTGAGCAGAGGTTGTGCGTTTGGAGCTAATGGAAGCAGCCGCATATGTCTTGACATTAGAAGTGAAAAGGTGTCTGGAGCTGTTAATTCTTCCTGCCTTCCGCCTCCCCATCCCAAATGGGCTGCATTCCTTACTGAAAAGAATGAATGTTCATGGGAAGACAGAGCGCAATTAAATATTCCACCCACTGGAGGGACATTTGGAATTTCTTAAGCCCCCATGGTTCATTTGCATATTTTATCCCCTAAAGCTAAACACAGGAGTATTAAAATTCCATTTCTGCCTGTATGTCTTTCTTCTGTAATAGTTTCAATGTCATTATCCAGTTCTAATACAAGATACAGCTCTGGAGCTTCCAGCTCAGCCTGCCAACATATCCAGGAAAGAGATCAAAGAAAGAGAGAGAGAAAGAGGAGAAAAATCCCATCTGATTAGTAGACATGTCTCATACCTACCAGGGAGCCAGAATGTTCCAAGAGCTCAGGGTTGGAAAACAGGTATACAAATTGGATTGGAGGCCATGTCAATTTCTTTCTATTGCCTGTGAAAATGAGTATGATGATCATTGGACTGTACATGTAAAGGAATTTCTATTTCCTTCAGTTTTGAAGGCCCCACATTTCCTTGAGCCTGCTGTATCAAAAAGATAAGGGCTGACTGAGGACAACTGCTTCATTAGTCCAACCTAGTAAACTGTTGTACGGTGCCAACAGAATAGGGTTGCCTGGCAACCAGTGGGAGATGGGTGAACAGGGACTTTTGGATTTCTGGGGGGCATGATTTGGCATCCCCAGTGCAATGACAGTTCTTTTGGCATGACCTGGAAGTGACACCATCGTGCCATGGTGATTTTTATAGCATTTGGGTGAATGCTAGAGTGGCACTTAACATAATGACATCACTTTCAGCTCATGCTGGAAGTGATGTCATTGCCCCAGGGATGGTGATCATGCCCCCTATTTTGCTGGGCATTTCCTACCACCATCCAGCCAAGTGATGGTGGGCAACAGGAGCTGGGAGTGGGAGATCCCCTCCATTTGAAAATGGGAAGCCTAATGTTATCAGAAGCAGAAGCTTACCTTTGGGGGAGAGATGATAGTGCTAGTGATGTGGTGACATCACTTCTGGTGTGACCCTGAAGTGATGTCATTGATAGGGGTCAACACACTAGTATTTGTTCAAATCTCCTGGCATTTGTTGAGGCAGTGTTTGGAATCTTGTACTGAATACTACAGCACTGACCAATGTGATGATCTCTTTTCCAGGTTTTACTAGAAGTTATGTCAGCACATAGCTGATGATGCAAATTACCTCTCCATCGCCCCAGGGATTTCTCTCCCACTGTCAAGCTGAGCAGTAGCAGGGAGAGCTGGTGGGGTGGATGTGGGGGAGGCCTTCCTCTGAAGCAGGGGACCTGGATTCCCTGTATCTTCCCTAACCTGATATTCTGCACCCTGCTCTCACATCATTATTTTATACTTATGTAATACCATTTTCTACATTATGTAACATGTCTAATATTGTATGCTTTGTTCCAGATTATTTATTTTATTTATTTGATTTATATACCGCCCTCCCCATAACAGGACAGTTAATACAATACAATTAAAACAACATTAAAATGACAGATTGCACAGAATAATATCATAAAATACCATGTTAAAACAGAGAGATCAGATGTCGATCAAATCCAGGTGCCTAATCAGATGTCTAATCAGATCCAGGCCACTGATGGATGATTGGCCAAAAGCTGGTGAGGGGTGTCCACTGCCTCAACCAAATGCCCGGTGGAGGAGCTCCATCTTGCAGGTCCTGCAGAACTGCAATAAGTCCTGCAGGGTCCTGATCTCATAAGGGAGCTCATTCCACTAGGTGGGAGTCAAGGCTAATTGGATGTTCCTGAGGCTGGGGACTACCAAGAGATGTTGATTTGTGGACCTCAGTACCCTCCAGGGCTCATACGGGGAGAGGCAGTCTCGAAGGTATGCTGGCCCCTGGCCATATAGGGCTTTAAAGGTAAGCACCAGCACCTTGAAACAGATATGGAATTCAATAGGCAGCCAGTGCAGTTCATGCTGCACTGGGTGGATACAAGCCCACACAGGTGCTGTCAACACCTGTGCTGCTTCATTCTGCACTAGCTGCAACTTCCAGAGCAGACTCAAGGGCAGTCCCACGTAGAGAGAATTACAATAGTCCAGTCTGGAAGTGACCATTGCATGGGTCACTGTAGCTAGGTCTTGGAGAGTGAGATATGGGGTCAACTGCCTGATCTGTCTCAGATAGAAAAAGGCAGACTTGACAGTGGGGGTAACCTGGGTCTCCATGGGGAGGGAGGCATCCAGGAGGGAGGGAGGCACCCCCAGGCTCTTCACCTGTGATGTAGGCACCAATGGTGCCCCATCGAAGGTTGGGAACCTGATCCCCTGACCCAATCCCCCACTACTCAGGCACAGGACCTCTGTCTTAGATGGATTTAAGTTCAGTCGGCTCTGTCATAGCCATCCAGCCACAGCTTATAATGCCTCATCCAGGTGTCCTGGGGCCATGTCCAGGTGGACATCCATCAGTAGATAGAGCTGGGTGTCATCTGTATACTCATGTCAACCCAGCCCATATCTCTGGATAAGATGGGTGAGGGGGTGCATATAGATATTAAGCAGCATGGGGGAGAGAATTGATCTCTGTGGGACACCGCATTCCAGTGGGTGCTGCTGGGATAACTCCCTCCCAAGTGCCACCCTCTGTCCCTGACCCTGGAGGAAGGAGGTCAGCCACTGCAAGGCAAGCCCCCTATCCTGGCATCGGCGAGGAGGTGGGTTAACACCTCATGGTCAACCATATCAAATGCTGCTGATAGATCAAGAAGAATCAGCAGTGCCAATCCATCTCAATCCAGGTGTCTCTGGAGATCATCCACCAGGGCGACCAGCACCGTCTCCATACCATGGGTGGAGTGAAAGCCAGACTAATTATATTACATTGCTTATTAGATGTTTTCATCCCATTGATTGCATTGTATAATCCATATTGTGTAATCCACCCTGAATTTCAGTGAAAAAGATGGACTATAAATTAAGTAAATAAAAAAATAAATTAAATAGATGTCCCGTTTTTGGCGGCTTGTGAGTGGGTATGCTGCATCACAGCTCTGATGTGAGCAACTCATGTGCCAATGGGGAAGGCTCCAAGTTGATCTTGGGTCCTCTTGACTCCTTGTAGGGGAGTCGTAGCCTCTGGTGCATGGGAGACCTCTCCTAAGGTGGCAGCCAAGGGATTGAGGCTCCTTTTTGCCCCAATAGGTTCCCACAGCATGGAGCTAGCAATGGCACCCAGAGGTGCACACCAGACAGAGTGCGCAAGCGATCCAAAGAAAAATGATCTTCCCTACCTTTTGAAGAAGCACGAGTAAAAATGTGAGTTGACTCATGTACTAGCGAACAACCATTCAAATGATAGCAGTAAAGCTGCACCAAAGTCCTAAACAAGCGGAAGGGGGAGGGGAATACCCGACCCCAAAACGACTGAGTTTAAAGCAGGGTCTGAGAAGGCGGCTTGAAGTGAGCGAATATTTGACTGAGTGTGGTGTAATCAGCAAGGAAGCGATAAATCTGCAGGCTTTCAGAGACTTTTAAAAACTTTTCTCTTCATATAAACAATGATGCAGCAAGCAGAAAAAATGGCAGCTAAAGGGAAACCTGCAGCAGGAATTGCCAGTACATCATCTCTGGTTGCTAAACCGGAAGTAACCACAGACTTTCCTAAAATGATTGCTGCTGCTTTGCACCATCTGCTGCACCAGATGACTAACCTCAATGAGAAGTTTGACACATTGCAAAAAGAACTTAAAGAAAATTCAACAAAAATGGAGAAGATAGTTAAGAAGCTGAAAAAAGTTGATGTTAAATCCAAAGAGTTTGGACAAAGATTGGAGGTAGTGGAAAAAGAAAAAATCTCTGGACAACAGCAACTGCTTCTCCTCCAAATGGAAAATCAGTGTATGTCCTGAGACTTCAAGGCATCCTGGAGCAGAAAGGAATGAATTTAAAAGAGATTTTAAGTAAGGAACTGGCCCCCATGGTGGGCTTAATAGCGGAAGCTTTACAAAATGATATTAACTTGGTTTATCGTACATATCCAGAACTCATAAAAAAACCCCAAGCTACCCGGGGAAGTATATGTGAAATTCTCAAAACGATCAACAAGAGATACAATTTTGAAAGTGATGAATGGAATAACCCTGAAAATTAAAGGAGAACAAATTAAAGTACCAAAAGACGTTCCATTTGAGATTAGAAAAAAGAGGAGACAATACAGAGACTTGGCATTGTCCTTACAGCAACATAACACACCCTACAGATGGATAATACCTGAAGGGCTTATCTTCAACTTCAACAGGAAAAAAAAAGATTGACTCTGTTTGTGAAGCAAAAAGGTTCTTAAAGCAACAACAGAAAATGACGGAGGGCTCTGAGACAGTGGAGGATAACAAAGATACAGAAGCTGAAGAAAAAAAGAGGAGGAAAGTTCTGACAACACCTTGACCAGCTCGGCAGAATCATCTGACATGGAAGCAGAATTAGGGGCAGCTGCCCTTAAACCTCTAAAAATTAAACTGGATTTTGACAAAAAGAAGCTTAGAGGAAAGAAAAAAGCAAAATAGATTAATTCTTGATAGCCTGATGTTTATCTTTAATATATAAACTTAAAGCTAAGATGTACACACTACAGTGGAATAAGAATGTGATTGTTTACTTTATACTTTTTAAACTAATTTTCACTTTTTACTATGGGGGCAATAGGGAAGTATCAATTTTTAAAAAATAATTGTATTATGATCCTTGCTACTCTTTCTTTTAGCTTGGATCCATGTCCCTGACCCTGTAGGTTTGTGGTTTAGAAAAGCAAAACTAATTACCAAGACAAAGCCATAGCACTTAGGATACCACTGAATGATTATCATTGATGCTGCTGAAATTTGTAATTACCAGATTCAGTTTGTAAACTAAAGCAGTCATTGTACTCACTTTCCATCTGAAGCAAGCATTATAACTTTCTTCAACTGGGAGTATGGGTTGGCTCCCACAGCTGTCAATAAGGGCCACCGGTCTTCTTGGCTTTTGCCTCCCTCCAGCAGCCATTTCTGACCCTGGAAAAGGTTATTCCCGGGGTCATGGGACCTATGTAGAATAATAGCAACATGGGTCAGGTGGCTGTAGTGGAATGGAAGGAGGCAAAACTGCTCCCTCCTGCCTTTTGTGTGAGCAGAGTTGTGATGACAAGAGAAGGAGGAAGGGAGTGATCATCTCAATTTCCCTTGAAACTTCCCTATCTGCCTGGCTATTACTCCATGTGAGCTCCTTGACCTTGGGACGCACATTCTTGCTGGGATGAGGGGAGAGCCAGGAAGACCAGAGATTCTTTCATGGACCCCATGCACTGTATCCAACCCTATAATCTTAACTGAAGAAAAATCCTGTATCCATGTCCCTTGCGGCTTAAAGGTAACTCAGCACCATGTAGCAATTAGAGTGTCAGAATAGGATCTGGGTGGTCTGGGATCAAATCTCTGTTCTACCATGATGCTTGCTCCATGACTGAGCTAGTTAGTCTCTCTTAGCCTGACCTACCTGACAAGATTATGGTGAGAAAACCATAGAGAACCATGTATGCTATGCTGAGCTCCATGTATGAGCTGCATAGGTTCATAGTTTGGGAGGGCTGTTGGATCCTCACCTTTGGTTGGAGGCTTAAGTCTTCTCTGTGGCATAGGTAAAGGTAAAGGTTCCCTTGCTCGAAAGCCAGTCGAATCCGACTCTAGGGTTGTGGTGCTCATCTCTGTTTCAAAGCCGAAGAGCCAGCGCTGTCCGAAGACGTTTCCGTGGTCATGTGGCCGGCATGACTAAACACCAAGGTGCACGGAACGCTGTTACCTTCCCACCGAAGTGATACCTATTTATCTACTTGCAATTTCTTGCTTTCGAACTGCTAGGTTGGCAGGAGCTGGAACTAGAGATAGGAGCTCACCCCATCATGCGGCACCCGGGTCTCGAACTGCTGAACTACTGACCTTCCACAGCCTGCAGTTCAGTGTCTTAACCACTTGAGCCACCGCAGCTCCTTTGGCATACAGCACCTTTTATCAATTTGATTGATGCCAGCAAAAACTGTTCTTCAAAAAGTGTGATCTGGCCACAACGATCCATGCTCTGGACACACCCAAATTAGTTTACTGTAATATGCTCTATGTAGGGCTGCCTTTGAGAACTCTGGAAACTTAATTTGGACTAAGACACACATTAATCTCTCAGGGGGTATTGCACACTCCCAGCCCAATTTTCTACCTCTGAAGAACTGAGGAGCCAGAGGGGGAAAAAGTTCTTTTCATAGTGATGATCTATACTGTAGAGATTAGGGGAAATTCAAAAAGCAGCAGAGGCAGCCTAGAGTGTCACCCAGAAGTGACTTCACATCCTTTCCAAACTCTGCCCTCCCCATACACTGCCCCCCAAATCTTCTGTCATTTGTTGAGGCAGTACTGGGACTGCACCCAAGTGCTTCAGCAGCATGTGGTGATTATGAACTGGTGGTTATGAAAATCTTGTTAGTATCCTAAGCTGCGACTGGACTGGGATCTAGCTCTTCTACTTACTGGGAGCCTTCATGGCATAGTGGTAGTTTGCTGGGCTACAATCAGGCAGATGCAAATCTCCACTTAGCCATGAAGCAACCTGGGTGACCTTGAGCCAATTTCTCACAGGGTTGTTATGAGGATAAAATGGAATTGTATATACCACCTGGAACTCCCTGGAGGAACAAGAACATGATAGACATGACTGATAGCAAATTCATACTAGGAGAATTGGCTTGAAAATCCTTCCCCCGCACCACCATTAAGTTCTATCCCTGTAGTGGGCTGTCTTGTGCCCATATTGCCCTGACTTTGGAGTGGCTTGCAAGCTGCTCTATTTCTCTTTGACTGGCCTTCAGACACAGACTACAAATCATGCAAGCCTGCACGGCGATTTCTCTCCTCCGCACTTGGATGAAACTTGCCAGACACGTTTCCCTTGTGACTTATGGTTAAATCATGATTTGAACCTTGAGATCTCTTCATTGCATTATGTGTGTTTAACTAATGAAATTGGCTTCATGGGAGCTTAGTTTAATAGGCCTGGATTACAAATGAAACTTCATCTCCCATTAGCATACATTCTAAATTGGCCTTTTTCACTGTAAATGGTCACACTAGCTTGGCCTCTCAGTAGTGTGGCTGGATTGTGCCTTGCAGCCTGCATTGGTTATTTGAAGATGATGGATTAATGTGAGCCTCCTGGGGTCACCCATATCAAAGAGCTTTATTTACTGTTTTAAAAACACACCAATCCTCATTTAAAATAGATGAGACATAGTTGCTGCAAAGCATTCAGGATAGGCTGGGTCTTTATGATTATTATTCGACTAGTGAAATACAGACATACATTATAACAAAGGATGCTTTAGATCTTAACAAGGTTTTGGAGGGTTTTTTTGCTCATGGAAGGCATTAGTGGAAAATGGGGTGGAATTTTGCTGATTCTCCTCTCCCACTGCAACCCCCCTAATTTGTCTCCTTGCTGTTCCCAGGGCTCCACCAACCTCCCCCAGAGCATGATTTCAGGGGGCAGAGCAGGCTGCAGTGGGAGGTGAGAAAGCTTCCTTCCATGAGAACGGCTATGTTTATGCTAGATAGGAGGTTAGTCAATATAACATCCTGAATTATTGTTCCAGTAATTGGGAATTATGGTTTGGATCCCCCAGAGCTTTTCTGTACAATGTTCTCGAGCCTCCCTCTTCTATTGTAGCACCAAATGCCTCCCAAAATGCTGAGGACATTTCATCTGAAGCAGGGAAAAGGCAAGAAATCATCAAGAAATCAGTAATTTGGAATCCTTTCACCTACAGAAAAGCTCTGGTGGATCCAAGCCACACTTTGCCCTGCCGTGCATTCCACTTCTGGATTAAATGGGAGAGCTGAAAGAAGCAGCTCCATTTGAATATATATATATTTACCTGGATTTTTCCTGCCTAATCCAGACTGCAAAAAGCAAAACTGTTATGGACGATGTTTGATCTGACAAAAAATTCTTGATTCAAGAAAGACAGAGATGTAAGAGGTTCCTGGTTCAGTCTCTTGGGTCTCCAATTAAGAGATTCAGGAAAGAGGTGATGTGAAAGACCTCAACCAGGCTGAGTAGAGAATACTGACCTTGATGGTCCAAAGGTCTGATTCCATATAAGAAAACAAGTATAAAGCCAACAGTCATGAGAGTCTGACCCACAATTCAAACAGTCATCAAGACTTGCAAAGAAAATACTATGTATTCTAATCTGAAGCACTACAACAACATAAACGTAAGAAAATCCTTAAACAAAGGTACATAATCAACATCGTCTCCGGATTACATAACAATGTTTCAATAATGGATCTTCTTCAGGAGATAGTAGGTGCAAAAGCTCTCTGTTTCATGAGTACTAGACAAGAAGTCTTAAGAAATATTATATTAAGACAGGAAGCTGATCTCAACTAACATTCAGGCTCAAAAATACTGCTGCTATTTTATAATGGATCCGGAGACGACGTTGATTATGTACCTTTGTTTAAGGATTTTCTTATGTTTATGTTGTTGTAGTGCTTCAGATTAGAATACCTAGTATTTTCTTTACAAGTCTTGATGACTGTTTGAATTGTGGGTCAGACTCTCACGACTGTTGGCTTTATATTTGTTTTGTGATTAGGTCGTGTTTGTCCAGATTTATCTTGTAACATTATGACTGATTCCGTATAAGGCAGCTTCCTGTGTTCAAGATTATTTATTGATTAAAAATTATTTTTTAAAAATTATTAAAATTATTTATTAATAATATTGATAATATAAATATTATTTTTATTAAAATATGTATGTAGAAAGCATAGCATTCACAAACTTTCCATACTCTCTTTAGCCATTATTTCTACAGTACTTCATGATTTCTCCTCCCACCATCGTCCAGATCCCACTTCATACAAAGTCTTTACTTTAGGTCCTTGTCTCATTTTATGTCAGTGGCATCCAACAAGAATCAGATTCTTTTAGCCTTGGCTCTCAGCAGAATGTTCATAGTCCAAACAAAAGATATCTTGGTGTCATCCAGGAGGGGAGGGGACACGCACACTCAAAACTAACTGTGTCCTTCACAAGGTGAAAACTATCAGAGCTAAAAGTCAGTCGAAGGTTGTGAATTGGTGTGTTTCTATCACAGGAACATGTCCAGTCAGTTCACACTGTTTATTTGCATTTCCCACCTCTTCTGTTACAGATGTACATGTACATATTGTTAGACAAAAAAAATAGTCTTATGAAATGGTATATATGACTGTATCAAGAGTCTTTTTAATAGTATTTTACCAATCTGCGATAGCTAAGAATGGGGCATTCACATTAAAAAATAGTATATATCAGTTTGCCAGATACTGGGACAAATAACAGTTAATTTTATTTGCCTGTGGGCTTCCTGACTGCCCACTACTGACTGGTGATGGGATTCTGTGCTTCAGTTTTTAAGACCACCTGATCCTTTAGAAAATTTGAGGGAACATCAATAAATAACTCAGCATTACCCTCCTAGTGTTAGTTTGTTATGAAATCACAAGCGATCTAACTTAAACTATCTGTAGAATAGATTGATTTATCTGCAGGAACAAGATTTTTTTTTTAAAAAATCAAAGAAATGAATACATTTTATTTAAATAATCTACCTGTTTCCCCCGAGTACTTGTTTGATGCTTTGAGATGGGGTTTTCTTTTTTCTCTTCAAAATTTATCTAATGCAACATGCCCCCCCCTATACTGAAGCCAGAAAATTCAGTTCTGTGGCTCCTGAAGCAGACATAACTCAACCCCTCGTGAATATGCAGTATTGGTACATCAGACTATGCTGGTAAATTAATGCCCAGATGTATAGCCTGAACATGAAAATGTGTACCAAAAGATTTAGTTCCGCTTTTATCCTCTTTAAAATGATAGAATACACAGATAAATTGTGGTAAAGCTGTATTATTGTTGCTGAATTTGCTGTTCATAATTCCTTGTTCCACTTGACATTCCTAGAGCCTCTTAGGAGAACACCTAATGAAAAAGAGTACCCCTCCCCGGGTAGCAGTTCCAGAATCCACAACTTCTTCACAATCCCTCTGTTTCATAAAATCTCATAAGGAGTTTGCCTCATTTATTTACAATGTCCATCTCCATGCTTTTTCGTAACTCTGGCCCCATCCCCGTTACCAATTAATCAAAAGTTTCCTTCTTTTCTCCCTTCAAGTTTTTCCTCAAATATGCTTCTTTTGACAAACCTGTTATCGCCATTCTGTACTGGTGATATTGATTCCTCTGTTGTCAAAGGACTTTCCTACCGAGACAATGCCCACCATTTATTTGTTCCTTCCTGGCTTCTCTTTCTCTCTTAGTTCTGCTCATCTTGTTTTTCAGAGGAAAGCCTTTGGGCAAGAATCTTGTGAGTCCTATGTCCAGTATTTCAGCTTTCAGCACCATCTTCCTCAGTCCTTCCATTTTGAACCATGTTGAAAAGTAGTTTAGGAAGCCAGTTATATGTGCCCATATTTCAGCACCATAAAGATAGACCCATGTACTCACACACACATATATCAACCAAGGTTGACTCTTCATGAGTATTATGAAGTTGATCTAGTCCAAAAAAACTTATACTACAATGACTTGATTAAAGGTGTCACAGAACTTTGAAACTAGTTCTATGAACCCAATGGGGCTTTAGGCTTATCTTTACCTCCAAGAGCAACCTCTTTGGTTCATGGCCTGAGTTAGATATAATTTATCATTTAATTATTGTATGTATATTTTTGGTAGAAATTACTCTCAAGGTGGTTTATAGTAATAAAAGCTGACACAAATCAATTACAATATTATAAAAGGTCTGAGGAATGGGGTTCTCAGTGAGATTGTCATCCAAACACAATGGAAGGAAGCTTGGCTATTGCCTTTTCACCTTCTGATCTGATTAACTTAGATTCCAGTTCACTTACCAGTCTACAACCCATCCCACAGATTCTAGAGAGGTTGAATTTTAAGCAGTGTGAGTCTTTCTAATGCCAGTGATCTCCAGGCCATATCCTATGCACAGTTATTTGGAAGTGAGCCCTTTTGAACCCAGTGGGAATTCTTATCCCCACACCCCTAATGGAGATGGAACACACACAAACAGAATGATTAAACTGTGATTTAATTTATGACTGATCTGCATCATAGTACTTTCTAAACTTTTAAAAGGAAGGGTTGCTGTTAACAGACAGACTCCTGGGCAGCAGCCACAAGACCATGCCTAACATTAAAGTCCCTTTATCTGCAAGACCAATTTGGATCCAGCAACAAAAGGCTCTCCTCTAGCCAATTTGAAGACACCCCCCCCCAATTTCTGTGAGGCTCTTACAGGTGATCAACTAATTCTACAATATTAATTAAGGGGCGTGAGAAGTTCAGTTTGTGGCAAAAAGCCTTCATAGAGGAGGTGGAGTTTGTTTGTATAACTTACTCCACAGCCTCCCTCCTATTGGGTGGGCTCCATGAAAAGGCAGCAAGAAAAGGACAGTCTCAGTGAATTAAAATTAATGCTCCCCATGCACCAACTATCTTTTAAAAACTTTTTTTGCTCTTGGCTCCACAATGATCAGTCGGTCCTTGCCTCATTCAGAACTAGGGTGAGGACAGCAGCATCTCCCAACTTCAAAAGCTGGTAATGTCCTTTCAGGTCAAGTTCAGACTGCACAGAAAAAGAGAGGCATGAATATGTTCCTACTGAAGTCAGGACTAACAGGAAGTGACATTAAAACTTTTAGAACTTCCTGCTCTATATGTTACCTAATACCCTCCTGCCTTTGCCACATGGTTTTTTGCTTCATCTGGTGGCTTTCTCACACAGACCAGTTCAAAAAACAAGGATCTTTCAGGCACCTTACAAAGATTCTGCTCTCTGCTTGGATGCTGCAAACTGGCTGCTAGCATGCAGTGTCAGTTGTTTGAAATTTTTGCAAAGGCAGCATCGCTCTGAGCGATGTGTTTTATGAGTTTCTAATTGTATTAATTCCATATGCTGCTGTGTATTAATATGGCTCTTATTCCCCTTTGCCTTCATCATTTTTTTTTAAAAAGTTTGATTTATTGGCTGGTTTTTTTATGTTACAGGCATTAAATTGAGCATGGGTTAATTGTTAGAAGTTCCCAGGGAGTTTTATGGAGGGATCAGTCCTTTTATTGCTCTGTGTAATGAGCTTCCAATGGTTCACTGGGTAGACCTCCATCCATTGTGAGGGAGAGGATTTAGGCCTTCATTTCTAGCTGGCTTTGAATTGCTGGTTCCCAGCTCAACAACTAATCAAGGGCAAAAAAAATCACTTTGTCTAAAAGCTGAAGCACCATGTTGTGGCTCATGCTTTGGAACTGCGATATCAGCCATGTTAGCCTGGTGATTATTCTTCCCAGAAGGGGAAGATAAGGACTAGCTGCTGCTCAGATGAGAGAATCCTGGCACACCTAATCTAGGTTACTGATGACCCCATTCCATGGGGATGTAGCCAACTTCTACATTTGCACCACCAGCCTATGATTTAATTTTGAACCTAGCTTTGGTACAGATTCAGGCAGTTCCATGGTCTCAAAGGATTTCAGCCCATAGAACACAGTTCTCCCATCTCCCCTGCTCTCATGTCGGCCTGAAGTGCCTCCCAAATTCTTGCTCCTGGCAAATGTCTATTCTGGATTCAGGCCTTGGTATAGAATCCTGTCCTATTATATAAAAGGGTAGTGGTCTGGCAAGATTCTATGCTTGGAAAAATCAGTTCGCTCCCTGATATGTCACTCAGAAGCTGTCCCTATCCACTAGCTGCGTTGCCTGAGTTCTCTCCCACCCACTGCAGCCTAGGCCACTCTTCTCTGACTGAGCCAGCATTTCAAGCTCATTTGCATATGGAAGCTGATTGGACTTCACTCCATTCCGCACCTCAAACTCCCCCCCCCAAGACAGTTTGAATTGTCGGTTGCTTATGCAACCTGCTTTATTCTGAGGTGAAATATGCTGTGCAACTGACTTTCCCCTAGAGTTGCCAATCTCCATGTGGGACCTGGAGATCTCCTGCTGTTATAATTGATCTCCAGATGACAGAGATCAGTTCCCCTGGAGAGAATGGCTGCTTTGGAGGGTAGACCCTATGGTGTTATACCCTGCTGAGTCCTTCTGCCCACCCCCAGTGCTGCTTTCCACAGGATCCACCCCCCAAATCTCCAGGTATTTCCCTACTTAGAGCTGGCAGCCCTACTTTCCCTTCAGTTGGTAGGCAACCAAGCTTGGTCCTGTCACCTGTTTTGGCCTTTGGGAGAAAACTCATTGGGGCCATTTCTGATAGGGTTGCCAACTTCATATGGGAAATTCCTGGAGATTTGAGGGATGGAGCCTGAAGAGGGTGAGGTTTCAGGAGGAGTGAGACGTCAGACAGGTACAATGCCATAGACTCCACCCATTGAACTAGCCAGTCCGTGCTGGGGAACCATTGTTGCCAATCTCCAGGTGGGGGCTGGAGATCAAGCAGAATTACAACTGCTCTCCAGGAGGCAGGGGGGAGAAGATGGAAAGCTGAAGTCAGGGGGCAGATAATGGTAGGTTGACAATTGGCTGGGAGGGAGATAGGGTTGCCAACTCCAGGTTGGGAAATTCCTGGAGATTTGAGGGGTGGAGCCCAGAGAGGGTGAGGTTTGAGGAGGGGTGGGGTCTCAGACAGCTACAATGCCATAGACTCCACCCTCCAAACCACCTCATGGGGAACCATTGTTGCCAATCTCCAGGTGAGGGCTGGAGACCACTCAGAATTACAACTGCTCTTGGGGTTTCGGTTTCGGTGCTGCGAATGGCGGCCGCTTCTCGGGACGCTCCCGGAGGCGGTTAGCCCACACGCGGAATGGGGGGGTCTTCGCGTTTGCGAAAGACCCTAGTGAGCCTTAGTCAAAGGCTCCGAACCGGGGGCGCATAGGGGAGTAGCCTCTTTGCTGGCAAACTGCCGGGAAATTGAGGCTTTCTCCCCGCCCCAATCGGCCCCGCCGCGTAGTGCGTCCCGAATGGGACTTAGCAGCCCTGCCGACTTCCAGGAGTGAGGAAAAGCGGATGAATTACCATGAAAAGAAGATATGGCATCTAATCGTGAGTTGAAGATCTATTTTGAAGCGAAAATTAAAACCCCCCCGCAAGCGGATAAGCGTATGGGAGGAGGGAGGAGTTTCCACCCTCTTCGAAGAAGCGAATTTTTAAAGGAAACGTGAAGGGGGGGTAACAAGAAAAAATGTTGGTGAAAGTACCGTTGGGGTTTTACAGAAGATTGCGGCTTTAGTTGCTTTCTGGGGGATGTGGCACGAACTCTGAAAAAGTAAATAAAAAACAAAATGTCGATGCTGGGGAAAATCCTGCTTAGAACGGAAGAGAAGAGAGGAGGGACTTCCGCTCCAGTCAACCCCCCCCAGAACTAGCTGTCAATTAACAAGAGACTGAGATACTGCGCCACCTGCTGGAGTAAATCTAAAATATCAATGAAACGTTTTTAAAATGGAAATTGTTCTCATCAGACTACAAAAATAAATGTTGGAATTAACAAGGTTGATGGCAGAAAATGTATAGAAAATTAATTTGATGCTAAAGTTCCAAGCTATGGATGAAGAAGGGAAAGAAGATCTCAGATTTATTTTGACGAAAGTCTTGACACCTCTATCTGGCAGTGGAGCGAATAAATAAAAAGAAGAGGCGGATAAGGCTCCCAAAGCCTACTCCGCCTTTAAAAAAAGGATATACTCTGCCAGTAGAAAGGGGTGTTGAACTTAGCAAGTAATGGAGATCTAATTTCTACTTGAGTGTTAACGGAGCCAACGAGAAATGACTGCCAGAAACAACAAGAAAAAAGAAGCGAAAGAAGATGGATTAAAAAATTTCTGAAGAGACATGCCAGCACAGAGGAGGAAGCAGTACTCAAAATTTGGATTTTTGAAGAAGACGGCGGCCCGGGGGAAGGAAGTGACGGAACGGGAGGCACTAAAGTTCAAAGGACTTAATGATAATTGGAGAGACTTAAAAAGGAATTTGTTCGTGTAACATCTGAAAAGATTTGATTTAACCCCAGTGGACTTTACTAACTTTACTAACAGAATTGATTTGGACTTTGTAAAGCTGAAAAGAAGATCTTTCAACCGTGATGGATGCCGACAACTGGAAGAAATAAAACTAACCTTTACTAACAGGAAAAAACTCACTCCGCTCTTTTTTCTTTTCCCATCTGTCTACCTTACCCTTTTCTTATAAAAAAAATAAAATTCTCTCCTTTTTAGGAGAGTTATTTAAAAAAAAAAAAAAAAAGAATTACGCTCTTCAGGAGGGAGGGCAGAAGTCAGCTGAAGTCAGAGGGGCAGTTAACAGTAGGTTGATGGTTAGCTGGGAAGGAGATGGGGTTGCCATCTCCAGGTTGGGAAATTCCTGGGGATTTGAGGGGTGGAGTCTGGAGAGGGTGGGGTTTAAGGAGAGATTGGACCTCAGGCAGGTAGAATGCCATAGACTCCACCCTCCAAACCAGCCATTTCCTCCTGGGTAACAATTGTTGCCAATCTCAAGGTGAGAGCTGGAGATCACTCAAAACTACAACTGCTTTTCAGGTAGCAGAGATCAGTTCCCATGGAGAAAATGGTGGACTCTGTCATTATACCCTGCTGAGGTTGCCACAGCAAATTCACACTGTGTGCCCAAAGCCAGGGCACTCTCCCAGAGCCTCTTTCTAGAGCCCGTTGTATTTATTTCCACAATGGGCCTTATTTCTAGTAGTCAATATATTTCATTTATATCTTTCACATTTTGCCATTGCACATTGAGTTTCAAAAATCACTTTGTGTTGAGATTTATGACTGCAATGCATTCTACTAGGGGTGCTCACACACTCACCAGTTTGGCTTAGGATCAGTTTGCTGGTTGAAAGCAGGGAGGTGATTTTTCAACAGCCTATTTGGCTGTTTGTGAGCAGTCCACCATTATTTCTGGGGTTACTTATTACATATGGAAACACTTTTGTTGTTGTTGTTGTTCAGTCGCACAGTCAAGTCTGACTCTTCGCGACCCCAAGGACCACATCATGCCAGGCCCTCCTATCTCCTGTCGTGCTCTGGAGTTTGCTTAATTTCATGTTTGTTGCCTTGATAAGACTGTCTAACCATCTCATTCTTTGCTGTCCCCTTCTTCTTTGACCTTCAACACTACAGAAGAGTAAAATGCTGCTGGCAGTATTTCATGCATGTATGCTCAAACACAGCCCAATGGGAGTCCTAATTTCCCACCCCAACAGCCTGGAGTAAAAATGTTCAGTCCCTTTAACAAAGGCTTAATGAAATGGGAAGGTGAAGCTTTTCAAGGCATGGATATTAGTAACATCGTCTGGTGAACATTCCATTTTTGTCTCTGTTAAAGAGACAGATTGGTTTTTTCTCCAGGCTGTGGGCAACTCTATCCCCACTCCCTACAGACATATCATGGCTGCTCACCACTTGACAGCCAATCATATAAATGAACTGGGGGCAAATTAATTGGTCATCCAATGATGATAAACAACTTGCTGTTTATTTAAATCCATGTTATCTTCAAAGTCATTGTGTCCATGCACATTTTGGGAAAATCTTCCTATGCCTGAGATGCTTTAGAGCTGTTGACAATCAGAGTAGACCAGGGGTTCCCAACGTGCTGCCCATGGGTGCTATTGTGCCCATTGACACCTTTCCTGGCACCCACCAAGTGTTGTTAGAAAGTGGGTGGGGCTAGGCGCGGCTTTTGCTTAGCAAGGCTTCTGACCGGCTACAAGAGGTTTGATAGGCTGTGCAGATTTTTAGAAATGTCGTTTTGGTGGCAGCTGCCATCACAGTCACTGGGTGAATGAAGATGAGTGGTGGCATCCATTTTGGGTCTGGCTCTGCCTCCTGCAGCTGTTTTGTGGTAGCCACTTTGTGGCTGTGCCCACCACTTTGTGTCAGAATGCTGGAGGTGCCTGCAGGGTCAAAAATTCTGGGGACCCCTGGACTAGACAATGCTGAGCTACGTGAATCCACAGTATCGGGCACCTTCATATGTTGTGGTGTTTGGGAAACTGCACCATATAGGCACACACTGAATAATTTTGACATTTTCGACATTTTCTATTACTTACTTTCATTTCTTAATGAATTTCCTCCGTCAAGAAAGTTGGAAGATATGGGAATGTCAGATGGTCTGATAACTGGAATTGGACTGGTATTTTCAATGCCTGGATTCTAACCACACTTTGGCTATGAATTTATTGCTGGATTTGGACCTATTAATCTCTTCCTCATCAGTAATTTTAAATTAGAATAATAATAACCTAGATCTCAGCAGGAGGCCTGGACTGGATGAGTCATTCACATTTTTCATCTTGGGTGCAGCACTGCTGGATGAGTTATGTAGCAGTGGCCAACTCACTTTCCTGCCCCAGGTGACTGATACATTGATGCTGCATCTGAGCCAGGTTCTGCCACTTATGTCACCTAGGCAGCCACTGCCATGTGACTCACCCAGACTGACCAGGCAAGGTGATTGCTATTGAGCAACTTGCCTGGGCAGTAGTGGCCTGGCATCCTCCTACCACCTGATGCCAGTCCATGCTCAGCTAGATCAGCCTCCTTGCAAGGTGGGAGGTAAGGCTTAGGAGAGGTGCCTCCCTATGCCAATTTCCCACTGGGACTTTTCCTGGGGGTCATAATAGACAATTCACTTCTAGCTAATGTGCTTGGACTGTGTTCTTGGAACACATGAAGCTGCCTTATACTGAATCAAACCCTTGGTCCATGGAAGTCATTATTGTCTACTCAGACTGGCTCTCCAGGGTCTCAGGCAGAGGTCTTTCATATTACCTACTGCCAGATCCTTTAATTGACAATACCAGGGATTGAATGTGGGACCTTCTGCATGCCAGGCCACAGCCTCTCCATGGCAGCAAACCAGGTTTGAGAAAAAAACATATTAAGATCAGGGAAAACCTGGAAAATGGACATTTGGAAAGCAATGTCATGTGGATGCTCCCAAAATTTGGAAGGCAAGACAGAGAGAAACTTCATATGAAACAGTCATAATTCACTCATTTGAGTCATACCAAATTTGTTCTCTTGGTATCTCAATTATTAGGTACCATCCTTGTTCCTTCTCTCTGAAGAAGGTGAAATCTGAATGTCTTGGAGATATTAGCTATCACAAAGGAACATGCCAGAGGTGCTGCATTGTTTGTGTTACTAATCCATTGATAGGTTGTGTTACCTAACCCATTGTTAGAAAGGCCATCTTTAACTTATAAAGCCATGATCAGAATGCACTCCTTCCCAACAGCCTACCCCCAGCAGAAGTTTGTTTTTTTAAGCTGTGAAAAGGGAATGGCAAGTTTTATAGTGGGGTCATTCATGCTGGAACAAATGCTCACAATTAAAAAAGTGGTGGGGGTAGTGGCTGTTGCTTGGGCCTACAACATGAGCTGGGATCATCAGCAGTGGCAGGACACTGTGGCTACTGTGAGTGGCTGTCAGAGTCAGCCCAACAGGAAGCCCAAAGGTCTTCCAGATGACCAGGCTGCTTTTATGCATGGCATAAGATTCTGGCTGACTGGACAGTAGCCTTCAAACAACCTGTGTTCACTCCCAATGCATTGTTCCCCATCCATTGTGAATTCATAGGTTGTCTTCTGTGCATCACTTCAAGCATACATCAATATATCCTATTGCCCATGCACAAGCATGTTAAACTTTATTTGGGAGGAGAAAGGAGATCAAAGGAAGATGCATGTGTGTGCAGAACAGAATGTTTTTACTTTTGTGCAGTGGACTGTGTAACTTATCCCAGTGTTCCCTCACCCTACAGCAGTGCAGTGCTATAAAATGCTCCTGTGTGAGAGGACAGGGAGAGGGCTTTTGACTTTTCTTTTAATGAGCTATCGGGAGCTCTGGTTTTTGTCTGTGATCCTTAACCTTGAGCTTTTATGCATTTTTTGTCATGTATTCCTATATTGCTACTTACTTTTTGGAGGTGGGGTATTTTAAGAACAGAGGAAAAAAACATAACTAATAAATCTGAAATGAAAGCTGAGTTCATTTTTGATGACAGCAAAAAGATGGCTTGTCAGTTTCTTTGTTAGCTTTGGAAATCTGTTGTTAGTTGGCATGTCAGCTTTTAAAATGTCATAGTTTGTTAGCTTCTAAAATGTATACCCTGCATATTAGCCTGGAGGGCTGTCCAGGTAGCTTACAAATTAAAACACCAGTAAAAAAAAAATCAATGAAAACTGTTGGTGAAAAAATCTAAAAAGTTCTTCTTTCTTTCTTTCTTTCTTTCTTTCTTTCTTTCTTTCTTTCTTTCTTTCTTTCTTTCTTTCTTTCTTTCTTTCTTTCTTTCTTTCTTTCTTTCTTTCTTTCTTTCTTTCCTTAACCAATTTAAAGAATATTCTGCTGTAAAATGGCTCAACCACAAGCTACATATTGAAAACACCTGGCAGTCACGTGACATAATATCCATTTGGTCTCAGTGACAAGCTTATTTATTTTCAGGACTATCATAATGACAATCTAATCTCTAAGACAATAATGTTTTCCTAACTGTGTACTACTGGGGAGTGGTATTTATTCACAGTCATAGGCAGTGTTGCACATATCTCTCACTGGAAGGGTCAGAGCCCTGAGAGCTGCCCCACATTAGCCGGGGGCCAACCCCCACCTTTCATCTTAGCTGGAATGGGTGTCCCATCCATATGCTAATTGAAGACGGCTGAGCGAACAGAGCTCCCTACCTGCCGTTCCTTTTAACTCAAACACTTTTGAATCGGTTTCCTAATTGGGACCTAAGGGACTCTATTATGCTTTTAATAATACATTTGACAAAACCTACCTCTTTCCTTTCCTTTAAAGTTCCTAATTATAGGATGCATTGCAAATGAGTTTGATCACAGCCAGATTCCATCCTTTTTTCAGTGTTAGGTTTCTTACCTCTTAGCAGTGGATTAGAACAATGCATTGGGAATTGATATGGAATGTGACTCCATATGGGCAATTTATTTGAGCCTGTGGCATTACAAAGGACCAAGCGGATGGTATGGATTTACACCTCCAATTAAAAGCTTGCCTACACAGCGCTTGACTGCAGAGTGGGCTTGCAAGGAGGTGGTGGTTTATGGGGCTTGTGCTGGTTTGGCATTTGCTCATCTACTGTTAAAAGGAATGCTCATGGAATGGCTCTAATTTAGGGGATAAGGTATGCTGTTTAAATGTAGATGATCGCTGACATACACACTGGCTTATGTGTGATTCCCAGTATGATTTCCACTTTACATATCTGAAGTGAGCTCAGACTCATGAAAGCTCATATTGAAGTAAATGTTGTTAGCCTTTAAAGTGCCACTGGATTTTTGTTTTATTTTGCTTCAAACCAGCCAACAGGACTAACAGCAAAAAACACTGGAGTTTTCCACATTCCCATTAGATTTGCTTGTAAGTTCCTGTTTCTTTAGGTTTTATTTGTCTGTTCCACAGATGTTTTGCTCCCTCTAGCAGTTGATTTGATATCACACAGATTTATGTCAGGCATACTTCCTTGCAGATTTAAATTGCACATTTTTATGCTGGACATAATAGACCACTAGAGGGAGCAAAACACGTGTGGAACAGGAACACCCCCCTCCCCTAGCGAAAAGACAGGAACTTACCAGCAAAGAAAATGAAAATGTGGGAAAACCCATTATGCCAGGATGTGGTGCATTATCACCACGACTAATTTCCTGTGGTAGGTATGGAAGTATCCCAGAGGACTAAATAAATTAGTGGCTTTTCCTGTGACCTGTCCTAAGTCCTGCTTGTATCCTACAAGTGTTATACTTATGCAGTTGCTCAAAGAGATGCAAAGCAACTGGTAGATACCATAACAATGAATTAACATGTTTGATCTGCATAATGAGCAACTATGCAAATTAGCTCATCCCCAAGTTTGGAAAACTTGAATGTGGCAGTCCTATCCCTTCAGGATGCAAAAGTGCACACAGGGTGGCGTTGTTGATGCCATTTGTCTTTCTGGCAGCCAAAGCAGGAGAGACAGCTCCACTGGAAAAATAGCAGATGTCAAACCACATGACACATCTGCTGGAAAAGAGCAGAAATCAAGTCTCTCCCTGTGAATAGCTGTGTAATAAATATAGGCCTCATCTTTCTAGACATTGTGGGCTCAATTAAGCACTGGTGTCAGGCCCTCACAAACCAGTAGTTAGCTAAGACTTAACAAGCCCCTTCTGTATCCTTCATTTAGCTCACAGCTTGGAAATGTGGTTCCAGTCTCTCTCTCTCTCTTCCCCTCCTACTTTTAAGGAATCTCAAGCTTTAGGTAGGCTATCAATTTTAATGCTCTGTCTAATGTATCTGCTTAAATGCACTCAGATCATCTGTTTCGCCCATTACCTACTGCAATTTCCCTATTCACTTTGTAGGAAGGGAACTAGTAACCTTGCTGGCCCTCTACTTTTGGTGAAATAGGTTTTTCATGGTAATTTTGAGTATTAACTTCACTTCTTGTTTCTTTTCCCCTAAGAAGTGCAGTAATAATCAGGAAAGTGATTGCTGTAATGGCACCTTCATACTCAACTTATCAGCTTCTTCTTCTTTTTAGCTTCAGGGCAAAGCTGCTGATTAAAAACAAGATTTCCTTGGGGTTTTTTTTTTGGTCCTGTAGAGTCAATGCAAGTATAAAATCTAGCACTCTCACTGCTCGCTGCCACCTGCTTTGGGTGCCTGTTGAAAGAATTGGCACTGGTATTCAATTTCGTGCTGCAGGATCTCTCTAAACATATGTAGTTTTGAATACAACCCCCCAGGCATCTTTTACTTAATAATAGTAATTTCACTCAATAATGCAGGCAGACAAGACTTAACTAGAGTTTACAATTTGGGATGAGGTTGTTTTACTGCAGGCGCCTAGGAAATTGGGAAGAGCATGCCATCCCTCACAGGAACATGGTGGGGACATTAAGAGCGATGTTTCTTAAAATATGCAGCTTCAGCATTTGTCATGTTGTGCTACACTTTGCATTTTGTTTGTGAATCTACTGAAGATTGGATAGATGAATTCCACTAGAGCTCTACTATGAGATACGTTTCTAGAAAATACACGCACATACATTACACACACACCACATAGAAAACAAAACACATCTTTATAAAGAATCTGCAAAGAGAAAACTATTAACTTGACTAAACCCTGGGTGCACCTTGGAGGATGAGAAAAAAGAGGAGGAGGAGGAGGAGAAGAGGAAGAAGAAGAGTTGGTTTTTATACCCCGCTCTTCACTACCTGAAGGGGTTTTAGAATGGCTTACAATCTCCTTCCCTTCCTCTCCCCACAACAGACTCCCTGTGAGGTAGGTGGGGCTGAGAGAGCTCTGAGAGAACTGCTCTTGAGAGAACAGTTCTGAGAGAACTGTGACTGATTCAGTGTTGCCCAGCTGACTTAATGTGGAGGAGTGGGGAATCAGACCCAGTTCTCCAAATTAGAGTCCACTGCTCTTAACCACAACACCAAGGCAGTTGAGACATCATCCTTCCACTTATATCCCATGTATGGGTAAATTCACTCTGCCCTCAGTCCAGAAGGAGGTAGTATAACTGGTCCTGCTGTCTCACACCCACATGTCAATGTACATATGGAGGCCTTGCTGAGGGCCACATTAGATGAGATGGCATCCCTGAGTCTGCCCCAAGGATATGCTGCCATTTTGTAGCAGTGAGTTCCTACAGCAAAACGCCTTTTAACAGAGCTGTGGGATCCTGGGACCATTGTGGTGTGAGGAAAGAAGGGCCTCCTGTTCTTCCCCTCATGCAATTTCCCTAAAACAACACTGGGGGCATTATTTGCTGTCTGGGAATGGCCCTGGAATCCCAGGCTGCTGAATCTCTGGAGGTGGGCTTACCAGGTATGGTCCATCAACACCAGTTTATTGTCCTAGGGAGGGCTGGTCAGGTCAGCCAGGTCCAGGCATGCCAATGCTGCAGGCACTCCAGAGTGGAAACCCCACCCCAGCCAAGCTCTGAAATGGATGGGAGGTTGCAGGATGGAACACTCCTCAGTGAGCATACACTGCTTTGGGATGGCCATTGGCAGGGTGAGGCAGCTACCCTCAGAAATAGTGGGCTAGAGCCAGCAGTTGGGGCTGGTCATAGGTTTGCAGGAGCCCCTCTTATGTGCTGCAGTGGTCCCAACCAGAACTGGGCCAGAGGCTCTGTTAAAAGGAGTTCCCTGGTGACAACTCACAAAATGGTGGTGCATCCCCAGGGTGGACTCAGGGATGCTGGCTCATCTACTTTGGCCTAGGTCACTCCCTTTTTTGGCAAATGGTGCCCAAGTTTCTTAACAATGTAGTTCTACCCTCCAACCTATGGAGAGAAGAGAGGAAGGAACCAGTTTCCTATTGAAAATTTCAGAAGTAAGGAATACAATTGCAAAGAATAGATATAAACTCAGGCTTCTGTTTTGCACCCATGAATAATATTTGAAACATAGTGAATGCAGAAATCTTCTGATAACAGACAATCTGATAAGAGAATACTATACTTTGTAGAACACCAGTCCGATGAAACAGAATTTCCCAGAAGAAATGAAGATAATGCCCTTTCTGTTAAAGAAAAAAAATGTAACCCGGACTCTGCTTGCATTCTGTTTGGTATCTGCCATGCTATAGAAACACTCAAACCACCTGTATATCAGCTGCTCCATTCTGTTTCTAACAAAGATATTGTCCCTGGTTCTGTTTCTAACAAGGATATTGTCCCTGGTAAGATGGCAGACTTTTTCTGAAGCCCACTTCAACCATTCCCACTCTTTTACATCTGTTTCTTGTAACAGTCTCCTGTGAGAATGAAAGTAAAAGTTTAATATTATATCATTAATTATATAGTACAGTTTGCTTTATCTTGGTGCAATACTGTGAATTATAACTCAGGGGATACATTATTATTACAAGAGAAGACCCATGAGGAATTGTGGAAGAGGAGAAATCCCATCCCCAGTACTGGTCCCCCACTTCTCTGCCATTTGGCTATGGCTCCATTTTTCCTCCTGTTGGTCACACTTTCTCCTACTCTGAGTCCATTCCAACCTGCTCCTTAGGTATTTCCTCCCTCCTCAACTGCTACCTGTCCCAGGTTCTCTCCAGCCACCAGCCTAGCCACTTACTCAGTCTTCTTTTCCCTCCCTTCACTTGACCTTCTTCCTGCTTGCCCAGCCACCTACTTGTTTGGTCCTTTCTCCCTAGCCTGCTGATTCACATCTTCACCACCAGTGTGCCAAAGGAGCAGGAAAGACAGGTGGGTGGGAGAGAAAAAACAGGCTGATTCTAGATCCCCCTCCTTGTCTTCTCCAGGTGGTGCCCCCTCCCCATTTTTGCATAGTATTCTGGCTGTGCTACAGAAAAATTTCACCCAAAGTCTTCAGGTGTCCCCCCACCCAGTTCCAGTCATGTGCAGATTTTACTGACCATTGCTGACCATTAACAAATTAGATTTTTTTGCCTTTAAACCTGGAGTTTTGCCCAGATATGAAGAACCCAAAATTGCACATTAGAATGGCCCCATTGAGCGGATTTTTAAAAAGTCCACACAACCAACAGACAGCCTTTGACTATTATATATAAGAATTATTGATATTTGTATTCAGACCTTATACTATGGTGCTCAGAATGACATAAATGTGTGATATTGGATTTTATCTTCACAACAACTCTGTGAGACAGGTTAGGCTGGAAAAATGTGATCGGCCTTGCCATTTGAACCCAGCTTTCCCGAATCCAATTCTCTCCATTCCACCAGGTTGGATCGTGTCAGTTCCATTTAGTTTCTATCAGCATGAAGGTGACCTCTACATAACAGAGCACTGCCAACAACACTAATCTCACTTTCCAAGGTTTGCTATATTATCAGGAAACCACAATAATGCAATTTGGAAGACTGAGAAATACTGATGTCCAGGCTTTCCAGAACAAAGCTGGAACCAGGACCCTCGATCATATTTAATTATAGTAACCTGTACACACCACAGACACACCCACCCACCCACCCACCCAAACATACATAAATATGAAGACTTTATTGAAAAGAGTGCTTGTTGGGTGGACAATTGCTAAAGCAATGCTGTTCCCTCTTCTTTGAGAACTGATGTTCTTCCAGAGGCCAACCACAGTGTTTCTCACAAAGAAATACCACACATTTCTGTGGCCTCTGAACACTGAGCTAAAGAAGGTCAGCAGATCAATCTTGATGGGACCACAAATTTAAGAGGCTGTGGTACTTTCTCATTTAATCCCCAGTAAAGCTTCACCGGACCTCATAAAACTACCAATCAATCCAACACAGCAGTCTCTAGGAGCTCAGAAGATTAACTGTTTGCTCCAGTACAGGACACTAGCTGTGATTTACTGGAAAGACTGTTTGATGACCTATAAGTGGTGTGAGGTTTTACAGGGAATACAAAGACCTTTGTGTGCCTTGCCAACAATTCAACTTGTACTTTTCATTCACCCATTTCCTACTTGTCTGCTACTCTGCACCAGATATCTGATAGCACTTTGATTAAGCATATACAAAATCTCCTGAAGAGCTTCCATTTTGTAGTACTGCTTCTTCAACTTGAGTATTGGATTTCCTGAAGAACAAAGTAGGATGCAGCATAAGAGGCAGTAGCTCAAGGGGAAATGGACAGAAATCACCCCCTTCTTTCTTGTATGAAATCTAAGAACTGAGCAAGACCTTGTACAAGTATGTATCTATAGAGATTGTTGCTATTTCTGCCTGTGCTGCAAGCTACTGTGCTGAAATTCATACTGATCCTAAGGATTCCTGTCCCTAATGAACTTTTCAAAGGTACAGATGGCTGCGGAGCAGAATGAAAGCATGAAAGACCCTTTCCATTAACTCATTCTGTTCACAGTTTGTTGGCTCTGTCTTCATTATTATTTATTACTTTTCTTAGTAGAAGAGCACAGCATGTTTAAATAGCACTCACTCACTCACTCAGTATTATGGATTTTGTAGTCTTTGGATAGGCAGCTGTTCTCATACATGCTCATATGCATAATAAGAAAAGTTAACTTAAAATGCCATGTAAACACAGATGACTTAGGCAAATGGTTGAAATATCTTAGGAATGCAAGAGATTTTGAACAATACGGTAAAATATTATAAAGAAAGCAGATGGTCCAATACTAAAACATTCAGCTATGTCAAGAACAAACATAGCATTTGAATACTTTTTGTTCATGATTCATAAGCAGATGCATCAAAGCCTGGCAGATTTCAGAATGGCTACTTGAATTTTTATATCAGGACTGAGATGGATAGAATTACAACATTTAACCTAAATGTTTCCCCACAAATTTTGGTAGCAAATCTGGATTTGTATTATAGTAGCTCAGGCCATCAGTACAACTTACTCAGAGTATCCTGGTCTTAGTGATCAGCTAAGCAAAATGTAGTTCAGAGCCAAATGGCTTCCAGAAAATATGCTTTTTATTTATTTACTTACTTATTTACTTGTTTATTTATTTTAAATAAACAATTTATTAGTTGCCTTTCTCCCTAGTGGAATTCATGGTGGCTTATAATATTAATAAAACATTATTAAAACATGATAAAAACAACTGTTATAAAACCCATAAAAGTCACAGTTTAAAAACTCCAATTAGGACTGCCACAAAGCTAAATCAATCCAAATGCAGTCCTAACTAAACCTGGTTTTGACTGTCTCCTGAAAACCAACAATGAGGGGGCCAGGCACACCTCCCCGGGGAAGTTGCTCCATAACTGTGGGTTTGCCACGGAAAAGGCCCCCTCTGGTGCACCCACCAATTGATGGGACAGCCAGGAGGGCATCTCCCTGTGATCTTAATTCCTTTCTCTATTTATTTATTTCAGAAATACTTGCAGAAAGAGATAACAACATTAACTACTGAAAGAAATTTTAACTTAATATCTTACAAGGACAGCATATTTTAATAAATCAAAGTTCTGAAACATATAATGCCACCATCAGAAAACATGCTATTGCATTCTGTTCCACAGACAAGAAGTTCACTTCAAGTCATGTCATATCCTGCCACTTTGTTTGGATCTTCAAGGAAACTTGGTAGATCCCCTGACCAGATGGTTTATCTGGAGCTTATTTGAATATCTGATTTCCAGAGATAAATCTGCAGCTGACTTGACCATCATTTTCAAAAGACTTGCATGAGTTAGAAGCTGCAAATTTAGTTGAAAAGTTAAAACAAACAAACCCAAGAGCTGTAATCTTGAGGCCTGGAAAGGTCAGAGCTGCTCTTGAATCAGAGTTTTAGATCAGTACCCCTGTCTAATGGTCACCTGCTTCCTCACCCAAGGCTTAAAATGTATTTGAAACTCACCCACTTTTTAGGGACCATGGCTTGGTGGTAGAGCATCTGCTTGGCATGCAGAACATCTGGGGTTCAATCCCTGGCATCTCCATAAAAAAAGGACTTGGTGATAGGTAATGTGAAAGAACTCTACCTCAGAACCTGGAGAACTGCTGCCAGTCTGGCCTTGGTGGATCAAGAGTGTGATTCTGTAAAAGGCAGCTTCCTATGTTTGTGGAGGCATTTTTTTTTTGGGGGGGAGCAGAATATGAACACTGCCACAAGTGAAATTGACATAACTTTTGTGAATCTACACATTCCAATGGGGTAGCAAAGTTAGTGCAGAAAAGGACAACTAGAATGACAAAAGGGTTGGAACACTTTCCTTATGAGGAAAGGTTAAAACACTTGGGGCTCTTTATTTTGGAGAAATGATGGATGAGTGGTGACATGATTGAGGTTTCTAAGATTATGCATGGGATAGAGCAAGTTGAGAAAGAAGTACTTTTCTCCCTTTCTCACAATACAAGAACTCATGGGCACTCCATGAAATTGATGAGCAGTCGGGTTAGAACAGATAAAAGGAAGTACTTCTTCACCCAAAGAGTGAAGAGTAACACATGGAATTCACTGCCACAGGAGGTGGTGGTGGCTACAAGCATGGACAGCTTCAAGAGGGAATTAGATAACCATATTAAGCAGAATTCCATCAGTGGCTATTAACCACAAGGTATAGATAGGAACTCTCAGGCTGGGGCAAGTGATGCTCTGTATTCTTGGTGCTTGGGGAGGGGGGGCAACAGTGGGAGGGCTTCTAGTGTCCGGCCCCACTGCTGGACCTCCTGATGGCACATGGTATTTTTGGCCACTGTGTGACAGAGTGTTGGACTAGATGGGCCATTGGCCTGATCCAACATTGGCTTCTCTTATGTTCTTATGTTCTCTTATGTTCTTTAGTCTATTGCAGCAAACGACAACAGCAGCAGCAGCAAAATCTTGGGCATTTCAGAAGTTAACAGATTTACAGTGCAATTCTACTCAGAGTTACTGTATGGCATTAGACCAGAGTGGCTCTGTAGATATTTGTAGTGTTATTAAGGCATAAGCTTTCATGGGCTAAAATCTACTTACATGCCAATAAACCTTTAAGGGGGCACAAGAATCTTTTTTCCTTTTGGTATGATTCTCACTAGAACACCTCCACACAGGAAATCAGTGTGGTGTATTCTCTGTAGAGTTTGACTTGAATGAGGGAAGCCCAGGTTGAAGGCTGAGCATGGACATGTCAATATCACTGGCATATATTCAGCTATGCAATTCCATTTCATGTAAATCCTATCTATCAGTGCAGATTGCCACTTTGCCTTCTGTGTTATTACTGAGTTCCGGTGATCCCTGGGAAAAAAAGTTTTGGGGGACTTCAGTGGGCTGCAGAGGAAGGGAAAGTGGAAAAGTCCCATTCCTCGAAATCCTCAAATGTTTGGATACTTGCCAGCATCTCAGCCCAACCTACCTCACAGCAGCCCCCTAGCCAGGAAATTCTTGGTGTGGGGGCATGAGGGTGCATGCCCCCGACATGGTGTCATCACTTGTGACATCACCCAGTGACCTGATGATAGGTGACGGCAAGGTGAATGAGTGTAGAGCTCCCCCTCTCCCCCCTCACTGGCTCTTGCTCAATTGGAGACACTCAGCTCTCCCTTTTGCCTTTTTCAATTTTCTTTTATTTTATTGCAATGAAAATGAGACTGAAGCTTCCCTGAGCATGCCCGGGGTCATTTTGGAAGCCCCACATGCATCTTACAATTTTAAAAAATATTTATTCCCCCCCCCTTTGGCAGCAGATCCTGATGGTCTTCCTGCTGGTCTGCTGCCCAAGCTAGAAAGGCGAGCGGAGGCGGCCGGAAGGAGCAGGCCCTGGCAGCATTGGAGGTGCTTCAGCCAGCTGCTCTTGCTCACAGGCCAAGTTGCTGGCTGAAGAGGCACAGGACTGGGAGAAGCAGCTGCTGCCACCAGAAGAGCCACTAAGGCCACAGCGGGTAGGGGAAGGAATGTCATGCAGTGGGGGTGGGAGTGGTCTGGCTTCTTCCCGAGGTAGGACGGGATCATCTGCGGAGGTGTGCTGGAAAAGCAAGATGAAAAACCATGTTGCTGGTTCACAGGGTCAATTTAAAATCCTTTAAATGATATGGATTTCTCAGCAGTAAGCAGGAAAGGAAGAGATCTATGAAATATACTTTCAGCAGAGGTATCTGATGAACCATTGATTTGAAAGGTGGGTGTATGGGAAACTAAAAGTGAGGGCATCAATCTCCATTAGCTCAGTCACATGCAGGAAAGGCACTACAAGGCAGCTGTACCTGTTCTGCTGTCAGCTGAGCTGGGGTACCCTTGCTGACATCCTCTGGGATATTATTCTGATCCCTATGCAACACCAGGAAGAAAACATTGCTTCTGATGCTGGAGCCTGATAGTACTCTCAAGTAAATCCAGACTCTGGCACATTCCTCCCCCACATCTTTGTTGCAGAGAGGAACACAAAAGGATCATCTCCGGCATTCCCTTGACAAAGGAATTGGCTCTCCTGTCCACCTGGAAGAACCGATTTTGCAGCCCTGAGACAAAGGGAACAATCAGCGCTAGCTGATGACTCATCATGCTAAGCCAGGTGTCTCTGCTACCAGCTTAATTAGCATCCAATATTTCCCAACCTAAGCCCCTCTCCTCCATTGTATATGTGACTTTTTGGAATGGACCATAAGGAGCTGCCCAAAGGGAGGTGACCAGCCAAGCCCTCCCCCTGATGACACCCCAAGGGAGGTGACCAGCTAAATCCTCTCTCTGAGGTCATCCCATAAACGAGGATACACAGCAACATGCTCTCTTTCTCTACACCTCCCTCAATGACCTCTATATTCTCTTACTCTTGAACTTGTAGCTACCTTGCTACATACCTTACCCTAAGACTCTTGGACTGCAGCCAGAGTCTTCCACGTGCTTTCTGCTGGTTCAGTTTGCACTCTCCATTTCCCTAGCATAATCCCCATTTTTCTATAATTCCCTTATTTTTCCATTTGGAAGCCTTCATCTCATCAGAGCAGGTAATGTATTGCCTAACCAACGAATCTCCTGCTAATGTGAAAGTCTCTTGATCTCTCTAATTTTCCTAGAAACTGAATAATTGTGTGTGTGACTGTGTATTGTTTGTATGTGAAGAAGACTACAGTAAAGACATCATTTTAAACTAACTTCAGCCTTCGTGTCTGTTACTGGTATCTCAGGAAAGGTGGGACCTCTGTATATACAGGTGATTGCTCCCTTTTGCCAATTGCTATTTATAATAATTCATATTCCCCAATAATTGATAATAGCACAGAGCAATCAGGCTAACAAACCTCAAAGAGTATGGGGAATCATGTGACTGGCATGAAAAAAAGTTTGTGGGACAGGAGCCACAATCAGAAAATGAACTGAATGAAACTGAGTGAAAAAGCTGACTGGATCCAATCTAATGAAGAGTCTCAGTACATCAGGAAATCTGCCCCCCCATAGTATGTTGTTTTCACACTAATTAATTTATTAATTACATCTATATATACTGGGTGGGAAAGTGGCTTGGTATAGCCACTTTTGTCAGATCTCAAAAGCTAAACAGGGTCGATAATTGGATGGGAGCACTCAGGAAGACTTTGCATAGGAAGGGAATGGCAGATGGGCTCTGCTTTTCACTTGCCTTGAAAGCCCCTTCCTGGGGTCACCATAAGTCTGTTGTGACTTGAGGGCATGTACATATATATCTGTATAAACCCATTCTTACAGAGCTCTCAAGGCATACATAGATGAAAAGACAGGAAGAAGAAAGAAAGACAATTCAAGGTACTGGCCCTTTTGTGATGCTAACTAAGTTTCATAATGGAACTGGAGTTTGCCCTATCTGAATAGGCTTTGCTGTCTCACCTGTCCCTGTGATGCAGCCAGGTGGGTTAGTGCTGCTATTATCCTGATGTAGAGAGGAGGAATCTTTGAACTGTGAATATCTGGCAGGCCCACCTCTGCAATGGGGGTGGAAGAATGATGCTACCATTCTGAAAGGAACGGCAAATAAATGGTAGCCTTCAGATGACAATCAATGAAAATGAAGGCTCTCCTAAGTAGATAATGAATGCATGGGAAAAGTGAGAAGGTGAAAAACAGTTTGAGGCCATAAAGCAGAACTGGGATGAGAAAGAGGAGAAAAAACTTTGTAGACAAGAAGACTTGGAGAAGCATTTATTCATCCTTAGTATCACGAATGAATGATATGATGGAGAAGGAAAAGGAGGAAAAACAAATCCTTATAAATACAGAGAATTTTAGGCATTCTTTAGCGTATTTAAATAATTGAAACTTTGATTGGTCCTACCTTTCTTAGATTGTATCCTGAATTTCAAGTGAATGCTGAGTACATATCCACAACTGAAGTTTGACATGATTTGATAGTCCTTTGTTGTGGTCAGGGAATCATATTTTATTTATTTATTTATTTATTTATTTATTTATTTATTTATTTATTTATTTTTTAATTCAATTTATACCCCGCCCTCCCTGCAAGCAGTGGGTGATCTGGTCCTGTGAAAGTGTCCAGGGTTCTCTTAACAGCCCAAATGTAAGCCTGTACTGTAAACAAGTTTGTGTTCAGGACAGGTCCATCAACAGCTACTAGCTATGGTAACTAAATCTAATGTCCACATTCAGAGGTAGTTGAACCTCTGAATACCAGTCCCGGGAGGAAGCATCAGGGTAACTGGTTGGCCATCAGTGATACAGGATACTGGACTAGATGGACCACTGGTCTGATGCAGCAACGTGCTTCTTATGTAACCCTTGGAGATCAACTGTTTGTTTATTCACACGTATTCATCATCTGTCAAAAATATATTTCAGTCCTGAGTGTATGCTAATGATTCTACTTCTTTTCTAAGTGTTGCAGAGTAGTCCCTTTACCAGGATATGAATTTTAAATGGAATTCTTTATGTTGTTGAAATAGTGGTCTCATCTGCAAGGTTTAATCATTTTTGGAGGCAATAAAGGAAAGCTTCTTCCATAAAGCTTTTATTACTTTTTCCTGTTTTGTCTTAAAAGCATTAAAAACTATATTACATGTTCACAAATGTTTCCCCCTCTAGACTAATGGTTATGCAAATATTTTATATTGTGGGCTTTTAGATACTGATGACAAATGAAGTCTAACTGTAATGTTCTCCAGTGTTAATGGATTACTTTTTTTGGATTTTAAATATTTTAATTTTTGTGTGACAGCTTTTAAGGATGTCGAATATGAGTGCACTTTGACTGATGCCTCCCAGTGTTAATGGCTTAACACATTTATATATTTACTCATCTTTGTAACAGCTGAGAACTTGACCTTTCTTTAGTGACAGTAATATTATAAGAATGGAAACATCCAGACAAACAGAGATAAATGGATATAATGGGACCGATCTTGATATATTTCTGCAAACCACCACTCACCTGAGCTGTTGTTCCACTCAAGGGCTTCTCCTCTCATTTCCACCCATTAAGCCTCTATTAAAGGGACAGGACATTTTTCTCCAGGCTAGGTGGCAACCCTAGATGACAATCACTTTGAGGTTAGTAACTGTTGTAGTAAAGATTTAATTATTAGGTGAAATCTCTATGCTTCACTACTTTAAAAGCTCCATTTATAAAAATTTGTCTCTGAATTAGGAATGAACTCTCCAGAACTAAAAATCCCTTCTTTCCTTTCCCCCTTGTAGTTCCTGAACTTCCCCTCTCCATTTCTACATTTCCTGAAAAGACATAGACCAAGGCTTTCCTAGCACCTCTGTTCCTAGTCTGGAAGCTGCCCATGAAATAAATATTACTTTGGGTATTAGCAAAGATCCTAGGCTCGGAACTTGAAATTAAATTAAAGTTTTTTTTTTAACTGTGAAGGATGTACATCTACAGGAAACAGAGTGTGTGTGGGGCGAGGAAATAAAGGTTCCCAGAGGAGCACTACTGGATGAAAACAGTTTTTCCCCAAACATAGTTTGAACATTAATCACATTCTTTGAAAAGTTTGCATCATTCTTAATGACACCTGATGGTGAGCTACAGAAGAATTAGCCATCGCACATGGAGGCTAATTAGAAAGGGGGGGGGATCAGAACAGTAAATCATTCAGAGATTCATCTAATTAGAAGGGGGGAAGATCAGAACGGTAAATCATTCAGAGATTCAGCTGGCCTTCTATTCTCTGAATGGGTACTTTGGGATCACACACGAACCTTACTTATTGAATTCCATAAACTCATCCAGGATATTAAAACTACATATCCATACCAATCACCATAGGACCTTAAAGATGGACCATCTGATGTCCTCAGGCTTTCTTTCCTCTGGTTTCCTCCTCCTCCCTAGGGAAACTAGTAGCAGGGAGAGGTAGAGACAGCTGGCTCAGAAGTGAGCAAATTATGAGCTGTCAGACATTGGAGGAGAGCTCATAACTAACACAGTTCCTCTCATTCATGAAAGTTCATTGCTGAACTACTGTCCCAGTTCTGAAATTTGATGTCATCTCTAGATCCTGCCAAGTCAATGTGCTTCCTTATGGAGTTGTGATTTTAACTGACTAGCAATGCTTAATAGTAACAACTTATCCTATAATGGAAAAGAGGTAAATTCAGACTCTTGATCTTGCCAGCAACTGTAACTTTTCTTTAAGTTTATTTCATTCTTTAATTTTCTCCTTGAACTTGCAAGAAAATGAGAGGCTGAACTCAATTCATAGTCTCTTAATACAGGATTGACTCATCATGTAAAGAGGGACCAAATCAGAGACTGAAAGTATTATAAGAGTATCTGTCTCAGAATACTAGTTTTATGTAATTAGGCTCAGGAATCACCCTTTAGCTTTCCGTAAAGTACCAGCATGCTTTAAAATTCTGTCATGTCCCTAGCATCTTGTGTAGCACATTACTAAACAGTACAACCAATATTATACAAAGATTATAGCTGTGTGCCTTTAGAGAATCTGCACTCTTTGATAGCAAAAGGTCTGTACAAAACTTAGACTGGATCAGGACAGAGAGACAGTGTGGTGCAGTGACTAGGGGCGCGGTCACACAGACCTTTCGATCGGGGTTCACCTCTGTTTTCTCGCGCATGTAAATTTCATGTTCACATGTGCCAATCCACCTCCCGCGCCGAAGCAGGCTCACTCCCGCAATGCTCCTGGGTTTTCCTACCCCCTGGAAAATCAGGTATTTTCCTGGCACTTGCGCTTTGAATGCGTGATTTCACCCATCTGGATAGCCATCTTTTGCAATGATTGCGATTATTGCGATTGCTGTTTGTGTGATTCTTTTTTAAAAAAAACCTTCCGGCTTTGAGCGTTTGAGTAAACAAGCACTCATCTTGCTTGAAGAAAAGTCCTGCCCACCCCAGGAGTGAAGCTGTGGCGGGCAGCAGGAGGTGGAAGTTGCTGGGGGGGAGACAGGGGGGAGTGCCGGGCCGGCTTTCAGAGGATGGTGGAGACGGCGGGGCTGAGCCTTTGTGGTGCAACGGCGGCAGCAGCAGCAGCAGCACCCCCCCCCAGTGGTGGCAGGAGCAGCAGCCACTCGAGCCTGCCCCGTGGCTGGCAGGATCTCCTGGAGGGATTCGGTGTGGTGGAGGCTCTGCCGCAGCCCCAACGAGGTGAACTGAGCGCAGCAGCCCTCTCGACTGTTCGGGCAGCAAGAGACAGCTTGCTGGAGGCAGACAGGGGAAGGATTTTGCTTACGAGTTGACAGGCAAGCTGGTAGTGGAAGAGAGGGGCTGGCTGCATCTAGTCAGTCCAACCCGAAGAAAAATGTTCCCAATTAAATTAAAGCAGGAACAAAGTGCAATTACCTTGCTGGTGTGACCACAGCCTAGAGAGCCAGACTGGGATCTGGGAGCCCTGGGAACAAATCCCCAACCCACCAGACAAGTTCACTGGGTGATCTTGGGCCAATCATTCTCACACTTTGTTGTTGTTGTTCAGTTGTATGGTTGAGTCTGACTCTTCGTGACCTCATGGACCACATCATGCCAGGCACTCCTATCTTTCTTTTGTTTTTGCCCCCCGAAGGGAATTTTTAAATTGCTTTTTCTATAAACTACAACGAAAAAAAGAGGAGGGAACTACAAACTAATGGTGAAAGTAAAGAAAACCCACTAAAAACCCAAGAGATGGTGATCATACATAATGCTTATAGAATCAGTTTATTAGCTCAAAGTTACAATTAAAGTTCATTGAATATGTTTATCTAATAGTCAATTTAAACTGAAAAATACAAAAATTGAAAACTCCTCCATATCTGCCTTCATAAAGAGCAAAGTAAGAAACAGTTATACAAAATAAAAAACTTTAAGATGTTCCAGAGTGTAATAACTACTCATTTTTTGTCCTTTTTCTTTCTCAAGTGATAGCTTGTTTTGGGGACTGCCACCCCAATGCTGAGTCTGAGTTCTCGTCAGAAGATACCACTGCTCCCTCTTCATCACTTTCTTTGGTGCTGTTGTCTTCCTCCTCTTCTTCTCCTTTTGCTGGACGACTATGAAGATGCAAAAACTGATGTGCTTTTTCAACAGAGTTAATTTTTTTCTTTTTTGTCCATAAATTTGAAGATTATACCTTTGGGGACAGTCCATCTGTAGGCGACATTTTTCTGTAAAAATAGAACCAAGTCCCTATATTTCCTACTTTTCCTTCTTATTTCAAATGGAATGTCCTTCAACACTTTTATTTCTTTGTCCTTGTCCGTTTGTTGCTTTAAGTATTTGATCCCTCACTTGTCTTCTGGAGAATCTCACTGTAATTTCCCCGGGCAGATTATTTTTCCTTATGAATTCTGAATACGACCTAAAGATCATATCAATTTCACTTTGTAATATATCTGTTTTAACATCTGAAATTGGGCCCAAAGCTTCACACATAATCTGCTTCAGATCCTCTCCCTTCTCTTCTGGGATACCTTGAAATCTTAGGACATAGCTTGCCCTTTCCATTTGCAGCTGTAACAAATGGGATTCATTGGTTTGTCTCTTTTTCTTGTAGTCTGCAATTGTTTTTGAAGCTTCTTAGTATTGGCATCCACCTCTTTAAGCTCTTGCTCCATTTTTTCTGTTTTTTTTAACTGTCTCATTCAATTGAGTTTGCTGTGCATCAAACTTATGGTGTAATGCCATGACTTGTTCCAGTAGGGGTCACAATGCTTCAGTTAGCATCCTTTGAAGCTCTGTTGTTGAGTCCTGTCTAGAGACAGAACTTGTTGGGCTGGCATTTCCGAACAGCAGCTTAGGTTTCATTTGTTTATCTTTCTCGTCCCTCTGTGGAGGCACCATGTTGAGAAATTGTTTACTTTTTTCAAAAGTTATCACAGTCTCTAGAACTCTTTGCAAAGCTTGGTAAGTTCTTACAAGTTCTTTATTTTAGTCCATCTTGCTTCTATAGCCCACCCCCCCTTAAGTCCGTGGTTGAAAATACATTTGTTTTCTTCTTATCAGGGGAGAGTCCCCTCCCCGCTTTTTAAGGGGAGGTTTTTGGCTAGATTGTTGGTGTTTCTCACTTTCACTTGACTCATATTTCAATGATATAGCCACTTTCATCTGCTTTTAGCTGATACGCTTGGCCACAAAACGCTTGTTCTGTTGTGCATTCTTAGTTCCTTTCATGGACACTCCGTAGTGGGACCTTCGGGGCATGAAAGAGCCCCCCTTTGCTGGCTAGTCACTGGAGGAAGAGCTCTCCTAGCGCCCCATGGCTGGGAGCCCAACACAAGGGCTCTGGGGGTGGTGCAGACAATCGCACCCTCTCCCAGCCGCAGGCACTGGCATGTGGCTCCTAGGAGATTGGGAAGCCACTGCCGCCATAGCAGATGCCAAAACCAGAAGCCTGGCCCTCCCATCTTCCATCATTCTCCGGAATTTGCTCAACTTCATGTTTGTTGCATTGATAACACTTTCTAACCATCTCATCCTTTGCCATCCCCTTCTTCTTTTACCTTCAGTCTTTCCCAGAATCAGGGTCTTCTCCAGTGAGTGCTCCCTTACATCTGGTGGCCAAAGTATTTGAACTTCAGCTTCAGTATCCGGCCTTCCAGGGAACAGTCAGGGTTGATTTCTTTTAGGGTTGACTGATTTGATCTCCTTTGCCAAAAAAACCATTCTCACACAGTCTCTCCCAAACATGGTTGTTATGAGGATAAAAAATGTGGAAGGAAGAACCTTGTGCACCAACCTAGAGGAAGGGCAGGAAAAATACTCTAGATTGGTAGAGTACTGGAGGTGCTTAGCTCCAAAGGGGCAATACAACATCAGCTCTGCTTCCCAATTCTAACTTTCCATTATACTTTGTGCCAGTTCTCTGAGAAAGGAGCATTAAGAAAGCAACACACAGTAGAAGAAACAGTGTAATGGATAGCCATTTGCAGGTCTGAAGTCCATTAATGTTCCCAGTGATGTTTATTACAGGCTTCAGCTTACTCTTAGATCTCCCTCCCGCTGATGTGTGAAGCCAAGGACCACTGAACTCCGAGAGTTGTCTTGTCTAATAATTGCACAAACACCTGTGCAGAATCTATACCTACTGATTTGGTACAGAAATCTACAGTGCTCAATGGCCCTTGCTTTTCACGGCCAGTCTAATAAAGGCTGTATATTGAAGTGGCAACATAAAACAACCCCTGCATCAAATGTATTTACTTCTACATTTGTTATCTGTCAGATTTCTGTGAAGTTTTTTCTTGGGCGGGGGGTAAGCATAACCCAGAAGGATCAAGCTAACCTCCTCCCCCCATCATGGAATAAAATATGTACTCTAAAGCTTATTCTGGATGTTATATGGAGGGCAGAATCCTGAGATCTCAAGTATCATACTCTTCTAGCTCACTTGAAAGAATATATGTATGTATGTATGTATGTACCCTGGCTCTCTGGCAAGGTTGGAGCATTCAAGGCAGCTTACAGATCATACAACCAACAATGATATAAACACACACACATGCACTCATGCTCACACACACACATGTTAAATAGCAGCAATAAAAGCAGCATTGATTACAAGAGCAGCAATTCATACAGTGGTTTAAAAACTAGCACTAATAAGAAATAGAAAGCCAAAAGAAGAAAAGCTTGGTTTAAGAGAACAGGCCCTTCCCAAAAATATGGCAACAAGAGTGTATCAGTGGAATGGAGTTCCATAGACAGCACACAACCATAAAAAATGGGTATGGACTCAGCTAGCTTCTGAAGATGGAGGGCAACTAGAGAAATCTCTAATAACCATAATGGCTTATATGGGAGAGTGGTCATCAACATCAGCACTTTAAATTATATATGAAAACACACTGGAACCCAGGGAAAACGTTGGAGGACCAGTGGGACATGGTGCTAAGGTTTTTCTCCTGAAGTTTAGGTGCTTTAGAAACATTAAATACCACTACTGTCAGCATCAATCATGATTAAGCTTGCTTTTCAGTAATGATGGGGACATATCAGGTCGCTGACCTCCACAAAATAATCCCTGCTGCCTACAGGGAGGAAACCAGGTTCTGTTTTAATGCAGCTCTCTGCATGCACAACTAAATCTGAATGACAACATAGTTCACTCAGGATGACCAGCTCTTACCCTGACCTGGAAAGTACAGGCAAGCCCAGTCTCATCAGATCTCAGAAGCTAAGCAGGATCGACTCTAGCAAGTACTTGGATGGGAGACCACTTTTAAATACCAGAGGTGGGAGGTGGGGGCAGGCTTTATTCAGCCACCTCTCTGAATATCCTCCAGGCCCCCAGTAGGGGTCAATCAGCAGAGGTTGCCATGACTTTCAGGTGCGCTCTCTCTCTCTCTCTCTCTCTCTCTCTCTCTCTCTCTCTCACACACACACACACACACACACACTTAAAAAAATAATACACACACATACACAAATGATCAGCTCTTTGTCATTTTACATGCACAGTACAGCCATGGTCATATGAAGATGCCTTACAGTGAGCCAGAATGATTTGTCCATCTAGTTCACTATCATCTACTCTGACCTGCAGCAGCTCTCAGAGGAGAGAGAGGCAAAGGTATATCCCAGTATATGCTAGGAATTGAATTTTCTGCATGCAAAGCATCTGCTCTGCCACTGAGTGACAGCAATGTTATACATCTAGTTGCTTTATACTGAATCAGACTGTGGGTCTCTCTAGCTCAGTACTGTCTGAGTCAGGGAAGGAAGGATCTTTCCCAACACTGGCTACCATAGATCCTTTTAACTGAAGATGGTAGGGACTGAACATGGGAAACTTCTGCATGATTTGAGTCCATCCCATGTATGAAAAATCCCAAGACCAAAGCAGCCATGTTACTAGCTGGACAGAAAGTCTTACTGAAAACTCACAAGGTTAGGTACTCTGTTATATACTGAGATTGAGGCAGTGTTTCCAAAACAAGTGATTTCTTTATTCAGCTCAGAACACAACACGACAAGAAACTTCATGGAACGGTGCAATATATACATTTTGAACTAGTGGGGCCACACCTCCTTAGTACCATAATGTCCAATTACAATAGAGAGCTTAGGACCAATGGCATTCATTCCCGCTGTTGATCAGAGTCTTTCTGGATTGGTCCGTCATGCAACAGCAACCAATCTGACTGCAGGGTTTAGAATACTTGAGAGTCAATGGAGCTTGTGCCTGAAGCTCCGGTTTAGATTACATTGCATAATACATAAGTAAATACATAACATACTCATTTGATGACATTTCAATGAACATTGAGCTGCCTTTTACTAAGTCAGTCTCTTTGTCTATGAAGGTCTGTACAGTCTACTGACAGTGGCTTTCCAGGATCTAAAGTAGTGTTTGTTTCAATCACTTGAGCCTTTTAATGGGAGATGTCAGGACTGGACCTGGGACTGTATGGATGTTCTCCCACTGAGCTACAGTCTCATCTCAAATGGTGATAGAAGTAGAGGGAAAGCCACAAAATCCCTGTCTAGGCTGAGTTCTGCATATGTGCTTTGCTTTTTGTAAGTCACTCGCTGTTCCTATTCCAAACTCCTACCCTTGCTCATGCTTTCTTTGCTATTCAGTGTTGTGATCCAAAATCCAGGTTATCAGATCTGCAAAGGACCCTAATTCTTCTGAGGTTAACTTGTCTCCATTTTTGTCATGGTTCTGGTTGTGCCCATAAGGTCACATTCTTATATAATTACTCCCAACTTGGGAGTAAGTGCCATCAAAACACATTGGGGCTTACCTTTGAGCAAGTGCACATTAATAATGGACTGTAAACCATGCCCCTAAACAAACATTCTGTCTTATCTTTTCAGTTTTTGGAATTTATTGGCCATAGGCTTGGCTGAGAGTAGAAAAACAATACACCTGAGGTCAAAACCCCTTGGCCAGTACCCCTTGGTATTTGGATTCTGCAGCTCTGCACTAACTTGGCATCTTCATTGATGACCATCTTCTCATATTTCACTGCATTGTGCTTCTTTACATCAGTAATGCTGTGCTCTGAATTGAAAGCCTGGTTGATGTATTTACATTCACATACTGTGTCTTGTTCAAAACTATTTGCTATTCAGCGAACCCTTAAACTTTTTCTTTCTCATGTACATTCAGCAGGGCAGGTGATATATATTTTTTCTTGCCAATGGGCATATACCAGCAGATGGCAGCAAAGGTCTGGGTTTCAGAGCTATCAAGTGCTGAGTTTATTATTCATATTTTTTCTCTCCAGTGCTGATGGATCTCCAGATATTATTATTTTGTTGTTCCAGATCTTCTGCATGTCCCTTTATTTTCTACAATGTGTACCACCAACCCATTCCATTCTCCATTTCATTACCTCTCTGTTAATATTACACTCCCACTACTTCTCATTCTGAAGAGGGGAGAAGGGGAAACAGGAAGAGAACATGCAAAAGCAAAAAAATACATATGGACTCCAAAATGATTTCATTCAAGAAATGTAACATTCTAAGTTTTCATTCATTAAGTTCATTAAGACTTGCTTTTCACCCCGCCCCCCATCTCATCCATAGGCTGTCCATTAAAACTATACATTTGCAATGGAATGATCAAGTCCCATTCACTTTGAACTCTGTTGACTCTGAACTATGGATTAGATCCAAAGTTTTCATTCGACCTTTCTTTATTGCAAGGATAACTCTGTTGGTGCAAGGAGTCTTCCAATGACACAAGATGATAAAAGACTCATTGTGTGGGAAGAAAGCTCTTGTGAGATGAAGACCCCTCTATTAGAAAAACAGAAAATATGGCTCCAACTTGATATCATTTTCTTGGTAGAGACTTCTGGAAAATGATGAACATGTGGCTTTTCTGAATGCAACAGTCACCTCCAGGCTAGGCTACTGTAACTTCCTCTGTACAGGGCTACCCTTGAGACTGACCCAGAAATTACAGCTGGTCCAGAATGCAGTGGCTCAGGTCCATCCTAGAACACCACTGATGGCACATATCCAACCAGTGCTTCACCAGTTGCACTGGCTCCAGGTTAGTACCAAATCAGGTCCAAGGTTTTCATATTAAACTTCAAGTGTATCTATGGGATTGCCTCTCCTAGTATACCCCCTGAAAAGCATTACGCTCTGTGGAGAAAGACCTCCTGGTGATCCCTGGCCCAAAGGATATCTGGCTGTCCTTGACCAGAGCCAGGGCATTTTCAGCCCCGGCACTGGCCTAGTGGAACTCTCTGCCTAATGATATCCATGCCCTGTGAGACTTAGTTCAGTTCTGCAGGGCTTGTAAAGCAGAGATGTTCTGCCAGGCCTATGGTTGAGGACAGTAATGGTTTGTCATCACGCCTGGCCTCCTGTGTCTCTCCTGACTTCCCGACCCAACTACTCATGAGAGAACAGCTCTGAAAGAACTTGTAACTGACCCAAGGTCACACCAGCATGTGGAGAAGTGGGGAACTGAACCCAGTTCTCCCAGATTAGAGTCTGCGCTGCCAACCACTACACCAAACTGGCACCGTCCTTCAGATTTATGTGGAATATTTAGAGCTGTAAATTAAATGCCTCACATTGGGATCATTCTACCAAATGTTAGTGGCCAAGAGGCCATTTCTAACAGACCATCTCTCTTGGATTTATTTCTGCATTCTAAGTTTGTTATTTAGTGCTAAAATTACTGCATCCCCCCCTTAATTAGTGCTTTTGCCCATCAGGACAAATTACAAGGAGGTAATCCACCCTGTCCCCTACAACAGATTTCAGACTCTTAATGTTTCAACTGCTGCAAAAGCAGATTACCTTAACTACTTCCTTACTCCCAGTTGCATTGTGGCATCCCTAAGAGCTTCACACCCTTTAAAGTCTCACCTTTTAAAAAAACAAAGAATGCTCCAACAGCTGAGCCAAAGACAACACCAGCATTTCTGCTGTCTCCTACTATTTCCTTTAGATGCCCTGGAGTGAACTGGGGAAGCAGAAATGCCAGTGAGCTTTTGGTTCCATAAATTCATAGACAACATGCTTGTGTCTGGGCTAGCTCTAGATTGGTTTGACACCTGAGATTAAAAAAAAAAAGGATTAGTGAGAAGCTGTCATCGGAAAATACTGACCACGATGCACACTATTTAACATTACTTTTTTAGTTTTAAAGTAATATGTCACTAAGCACACATAAAAAAATCCTCCCTAGCTACTGAAATGCCATTATAATTTTGACTCCAGCCATAGATAGTTGTTGCTTAAAACCTACAGAGAAGTTTAGTATGCCTTCATTTTTAATGTTACAAGGTGGTGAAAAAAAATCACTGAAGTCTGAATTCATATCTTCATCTGAGTCTTATTAGATATTTAACAGGGGATGGGCAGGATGTAGTGCTAGAGTACCTGTTAAACCTCCCAGATGGCTTTTTAAAGCATACCTGCAATGCATCTTGCTGGTTATACATTTTGCTCTGTTAACCTTAAACCCCAAAGGGAACCCTTTGTAACCCAGACTAGTGAAGTCCATTCCTCCAACACACTTACAAAAACTGGCAAGTTTAAAACAAACTTTCTGAAAATATTGCTCCACAGACTCTTCTCAAACAAGTTTCACCTTTTTTTTGCTCTCTCTTATAAATACTACTTTCCTATCTACTCCAGGTGAGTCAATTAGTGACAATACCTAGTTCCAATGAGCAAATGAAGCTTTAGATATGTCTGTGACATTGCTGAGAGAGAGAGAGAGAGAGAGAGAGAGAGAGAGAGAGAGAGAGAGAGAGAGAGAGAGAGAGAGAGAGAGAGAGAGAGAGAGAGAGAAATGCCAGTTGCTGTTTTTTGAGACTGAAACACTGTTTTATTCCTAGATCTATTTACATGAGTGGAGGTAATGAATGCTAAGGTTCTAAACCAATTTCTGTATGGTGCAGAAATTTGGATTCAGGACACTTCTTAAAAAATGGATTCCATCCAGTATGACTTTTTCCGATGCTTATTTCTGCTTAAGGCAATAGCCGTATGAGCGGGGGGGAGAGGGAGAGAGCGCATTCCACAACAGTAACTCTTTTTTTTAAAAAAAATTCTCATTCTGTGAATGTCTAACCTAACTATTTAAAGAGAACAGAGGAACACAGAGGAGCACATTATTTTTTACAGCTCCAGAGAAGCCCAGGGTCTGGTATACAGTAGCTCAGGAGAATCCCCTCATCATGATTCTGATAACAGCTAGAGAAGCCTTGCCAGAAACGACTTCTTACTGACTTATCCCTGTGGACGTTCACACTGCTAGGTGAGTGCAGAGTGAAGCACTCGTATTGGGAAAGTGGTTGGTGCTCAAAGAAAAGCATGCGGAGCTTTGGCTTGAGTCTGGCTAGTTGCTGCCACTGCTTGGTATCATGGAGGCAGGAATGAGATAAAATGGAGGCCCTTCGGGCCCAACCTTAAGAACATAAGAACATAAGAGAAGCCAATGTTGAATCAGGCCAATGGCCCATCTAGTCCAACACTCTGTCACACAGCGGCCAAAATATACCAGGTGCCATCAGGAGGTCCAGCAGTGGGGCCAGGACACTAGAAGCCCTCCCACTGCTGCCCCCTCCAGCACCAAGAATAGAGTGCATCACCTGCCCCAGACTGAGAGTTCCCATCTATACCCTGTGGCTAATAGCCACTGATGGACTTCTGCTCCATATGTTTATCTAATTCCCTCTTGAAACTGTCCATGCTTGTAGCTGCCTCCACCTCCTGTGGCAGTGAATTCCATATGTTAATCACTCTTTGGGTGAAGAAGTATTTCCTTTTATCTGTTCTAACCCGACTGCTCAGCAATTTCATGGAGTGCCCATGAGTTCTTGTATTGTGAGAAAGGGAGAAAAGTACTTCTTTCTCAACCTGCTCAATCCCATTCATAATCTTATAAACCTCAATCATGTCACCCCTCAGCCGTCGTTTCTCCAAGCTAAAGAGCCCCAAGCATTTTAACCTTTCTTCATAGGGAAGGTGTTCCAACCCTTTTATCATTCTAGTTGCCCTTCTCTGCACTTTTTCCAATGCTATAATATCCTTTTTGAGATGTGGTGATCAGAACTGTACACAGTATTCCGGGCGGTAAATATTAATAATGAGATATTAATGACATCTTGGGAATATTTGTGGAAAAAGTCAATGAAAATTTCAACTTGTGTAAATGTTAAAGAGAATTGTTATAAAATGATGTACAGATGGTATATGACGCCTAAAAAAATTGCTATTATAAATGAAAGTATGTCTAACAAATGTTGGAAATGTAAGAAACATGAAGGGTCTTTCTACCATATGTGGTGGACATGTGATAAAGCAGTAAAGTATTGGACTGAGATCCACAATGAGATACAAAAATTTTTGAAATGTACTTTTAAGAAAGACCCACAGATGTTATTGTTAGGTCTTAAAATGGAAGAAATAAATGTAGCCAAGAGAACACTACTATGGTACTTGATTACAGCAGCTAGACTGACTTTTGCTCAATGTTGGAAACAAGATAAAGTACCTGAAACATGGGAATGGATTAAAAAGACGTTGTTTATGGCAGAAATGGACAAATTAACAAGAAAACTAAACAATGAAGAAGACGAAACCTTTTTTGGAGACTGGAAAGACTTTCAAGAATACTTGTTGAAGAATTGGGATGTAAAACGTGGTTTGATTTGTTTTGACAGCTATTGAGGAGAAGTGGAAAGAGACTCAGATCTTTGAATTGTTACCATTAGTAAAAGAAATATGTTTAGTAGTAAATGTAATTGTATAAGAGAAATATCAAGGGGGTTGGAGCAGTGCGGGAAGCCTTGTTTGGGGGGGAGAGGGAGAAAGAAAAATGGATATGTATTGGTTTGTTTAAATTGTATGAACATGTGATATATCCAATAATAAATTGTTTTTTTTTTTAAAAAAAGAACTGTACACAGTATTCCAAATGAGGTCGCACCAATGATTTATACAGGGGCATGATGATACTGGCTGAACTGCTCGCCCTCCAGCCACGCACAGATGGGAGTTTCACTCACCATGTCGTATTCATGTGGACTCGTAGACCCAAAACTAAGGAAAGAGATCTGCCCTGGGAGAGTGCTGTGTCCACATGTAGGAGGTGCAGCTTCAGGCAGCATCTCATTCTCTGCTGACAAGTCACTAGCCAAGGTTGCTCTCTTTGGTACATCAGCATTAAACTCTTGATCTGGGGACAGGCATTTGGCACTGAAGTTTGCTAGCCTCTGTTTTCCTCAAGTCTATATACCCTCTCCTGCCAACCTAGCAGTTCGAAAGCAAGAAATTGCAAGTAGATAAATAGGTACCACTTCGGTGGGAAGGTAACAGCGTTCCGTGCGCCTTGGTGTTTAGTCATGCTGGCCACATGACCACGGAAATGTCTTTGGACAGTACTGGCTCTTCAGCTTTGAAACGGAGATAAGCACCGCAACCCTAGAGTTGGATTTGACTGGCTTTCAAGCAAGGGAACCTTTACCTTTACCTATATACCCTTGGTCTTCCAACAAGTCAGTTCTGGAACCTGTACTCAAGGTAGTTCTGTCCATGAAAGAACCCACTCCCCCCTCATGCCCTAGGTCTGCAGGGGCTGAGACCTGGTACTGAGGCCACTGCCTCTTGCAATCACCATGGTTTTCTTTGTTGTTGCCGTTTTTCTCCTGCCTGCCTTGGAAAGAGTCCCCCCCCCACTCTGACTCCTCGCTAACACTGACTGCTGCACTCATGTCCCTGAGAAAGACCACGATGACAGTGATATTGTCACTGGAGCCAGCATCTTGAGCTGAAGCCACCAACTTATGTGCCACCATGCTGCTGTCCCCATTGTTCTCCTTCAGGTGGTCAGCCGCCACCACCACCGTTTCATCGGGGTTCACAGTGTCATAGAAACCATCACAGGCTAAAATGAGGTAGTCTTCAGATCCATTCAGAATCAGAGTGAAAAGTATTTTTCAACATTAAAGGGTCAGTCAAGGCACTCTGTAGAGCAAACCAAGCTGCTGAAATGCAGGGCAGTTCCTTATTCATAATGACCTTCATTATTAACTGCTCATCCTATTTGTCCTCATTATCTGGACTTAGAGGAGACAAAGTCCATTAATACCTGATTTAGCCAAGAAGCTTATAAGGAAGAAAGGTAATATCTGTTGAAGCTCTGCTGAGTAGCCTGGACCCAAAGAACAGAAAGAATTAGTGATTCTCACTCAAAGCATGATTGCTAGATTAGTAATTCTGAGACAAGGATTCACACACCACTGAATATTGCACTATTATAATAATTAAATTCCTTGTTGTTCCTGTGGCAAATCTCTATATTTTTATCCCACTTTTTCTCCAAGAAGCTCAAGGTCATAAAGTTTTCTCCTCACCCTCAGCCTATTTTGTCCTCACAACAACTCTATGAGTCAGGTGAGGCTGAGTCAGGTGAGGCTGAGAGAGGGGGGGACAGTTTCAAGTTCACCACAGGGAGCTTCACAGTTGATTGAGGATTTCAGCCCAGGTCTCCAGGTGCTTTTCTAACTATGACACCATTTTGGCTTTCATCCAAGAAGTGACTGATTAGAATACTGCCATAACCAATGACACTTGGATCCTACCAACCTAGTGCTCTCTATGCAGTAGGAACCATCCTTCCTTAACCAACATTTACTTGACTCTGTCCTACTACAAGAACAGAAAGCAGTACAAGGACTACTGAAAGGTATGAAATGGGAACTCTTTTGTCTGACCTGGATGGCCAAGGATAGCCCAAACCCATCAGATCTTGGAAGCTAAGCATGGTTGGCCCCTGATTAGCACCTGGATGGGAGACCACCAAGAAAGTCCAGGAAGTTGCTAGTCAGAGGCAGGTAATGGCAAACCATCTCTGTTCACCTCTCACCTTGAAAACCATATGGAGTCACCGTAAGTCAGCAGTGACTGAACGGCACTTTCCACCACTAGAGATGTAAACATAAAGATTTCTTTCCAGACTTTCCCCCCCCCAAAAATGCAGCCACTGTGGTCCATAGGAACGGTCTGCAGGCATGTAACACTATCACATTGTATAAAGTACTGAGTCCGATGCATAGCGGAGTGATTTCAGCTTATACTTTATTATAGATGGTAGAATAAGAGATGCCTTTGCCAGTTCACAGGCCAGTTTATATTCCCAACTGACACCACCCCCAAACACACACCCACACACCCATGACTGGATACTTACAGTGCACCCCCGGACCCATAGTTCCCTCCCAGGATCCTAGCCTCCCGATAGGTGCATGCTAGGATCCGTTCAGGCTATTGTCTCTGGAGGTGAAGGTCAGGTTCTTCGCCTGACCGTGTGTTTGCCCGACCATATGTGTGGACTTCCTTGGGTACACAACACATTGTTAAAGCAGTTAAGCATAACTCAGCCTGGTTATTTTATTAATGTATTGATTGTATCTGTGTCCCTTTTTTGACTGGAGCCCCCATAGATCCTCATGATATTAATAAAATTCAACAGATTCCTTAAAAAATAAGAATACTATTAAATTTGAAGATCAAAGCCATAAAATAAATAGGACTGTGAGGAGAGATGTGGGTAGCAAAAGAGACAGACTGGAAATTTTAGAACATTTAACTCAAAAACAAAACAAAATCCCAGAAAAAACCCACAAACAAACGTGCTGTCACACAGAAACCATGGAGAAGGAGATACTTCCAGAGGGTAGCTGCTGTTTGGCTACAGTAGTAGAGCTAGATTTGAGTCCAGTAGCCCCTTAGAGATCAACAAGGCTTTGGGGTGTGAGCTTTCAAGAGTCAAAGCTCCCTTCTTCAGATACAAGTTGGAATGGAGATCTCTGAGTCCTTATATCCCAGTCAGAAGGTAGGAGGGGTGTTGCAAAGAAGGAGCTCAGGATGCAGAGGTGGTTGATTAGTCCAGAGCGGAAAATTAACATCTCTAGTGATATAAGAATCATATGTCCTTATTCAAGCCTGGGGAGATTGATTGTTCTGAATCTGTGAATGAACTCAGCTTCACCAATCTCATGTTGTAACCTCCCCTTGAAGCTTCTCTGCTTGGCATCTTCACCTGCTGGCCTTTTCTCCTGGCTCTCTTTCACAGGGTGTTGCTTTTCCATGATCAGTGTCTGGATGGGAGGGTGCCTGGGAGTCATACATCACCCAGGAAATACAAGAGCATAATGAAAACATACACAATGCTGCTGAACAGGAAAGACAAAGGATTTATTCAAAGATTAAAAAAAATCTGACTGTGGGCAGTTGCATAGATGAGGGATGTTGTTTTGAATTCAGTTTCTGTTCTGAGACCCAGTACAGTATAGTGGTTAGAGTGATAGATCAAGGAGATGCAGATTCAAGTCCTTACTCTGTCATAAAGCTCACTGGGTAACCTTGGGCCAGTCACTCTCCTTCTTGGCCCACTCTGCTTCACAGCATTATTGTGAGATAAAGTGTAGGAAGGAAGAATCATGAACATTGCAGGGAGCTCCTTGGATGAAGGGAGGCATAAAAATATGTCAGTCAGATTACTGGTCTTCAAAGCAGAAAATGATGAGCAAAAGATTAGTTGCTTGCCCCTTTTATTGCCCTCTAATGACAGTGCAGGGAAGGTTTCAATAAGGAAACTGTGTGGCATGGAAAGACTAAATCCCCTCTGCCTGAAGCCAGTTTGGTGTAGTGGTTAAGTGCGTGGACTCTAATCTGGGAGAACCAGGTTTGATTCCTCACTCCTCCACTTGCACCTGGCTGGATGACCTTGGGCAAGCCGTAGTTCTGATAAGAACTGTTCTTGAAAAAGAGCAGTTTCTGTTAAGAGCTCTCTCAGCCCCACCTACCTCACAGGGTGTCTGTTGTGGGGAGGGGAAGGGAAAGGAGTTTGTAAGCCACTCTGAGACACTTTTGGGTAGTGAAGAGTGGGGTATAAATCCAATCTTCTCCTCCTCCTCCTTCTCCTCCTCCTCCTCCTCTGTCCCCTGACTCCTATCAAGATAAAAAGCCATGAAGTTTCTGTGGCCCCGTTCACACGGAGCATTTGCCCTGCTGAAGTCACGGGAGCCCTGCGGACTTTCCATGCGCGATCATACGAGCACATCTGGGAGGCGTAGGGCTCCCGTGGCCAACCCGCGGCTTCCCTTCGAAAACGTGGGGTAAAAAACTAGTAGGTCCGAGGTACTAGTTTCTGGAAACCCCGGGGCAAAGGCTGGCATCTGATCACGGGAGCGCGTGGCTTCCGACGCCCGCCCATGTCCCCGGGGTTTCCGGATGTTGTAAGTTTCCCTGGGATGCGCACCAACACTGGACAGAGCATGCGCACACACAAGTCACCGACAGCGCCCCCCCCCCAACGGCGCATGCACACTTCGCACTTGCGTGGTCTGCTGTGCTGCTGTTTTGCCGCGCTGCAGCAGCGCAGTGTGATCATGGTGCAGAGCTGGTGCGTGGCAACCTGGTGGCCCGTGAGATCAGGCTACCGTGCCTTATTTAGCTCTGGGGCAAACTGCCACGCCTCCCCCGCACGTTTTCTGGCCCGTGTGACCGGGGCCTGTGATATCTATGATCTCTGTCTTGTTTGACTTTTAGTGCAGGGATCCCCAACCTTTCCAAACTAGGGATCCATTTTCAAGAATGTATGTTGCAGTGTGGAATCCACTGAGTTACAAGCTGAGAGTAATGTCACCTCAGAATCACATGACATTGAAGTCACATGACAGGAGATGGAAAACCCTGCTGTTGCTAAAGAGGAAGCCTCTCCATCACTGAGTGGCCTCATCTGGGTGTGCAAAGGGAGGCAGGAGATGTGGTGTTTTTCCTCTGCAGTTATTTATTTATTTAAAACATTTGGATGCCACCTTTCCACCCCCCTCAAGATGGTGAACAATTAAAAGGGGCTCACTTGTTGCTGGGGGACATCACTAAACCTTACCTGCTGTCAGGGCTTTTTTTGTAGAAAAAGCCCAGCAGGAACTCATTAGCATAATAGGCCACATCCCAAAGCAGACACTCATTGGTATATTAGGCCACACCCCTGATAGCACAGCTCATTAGCATATTAGGCCACACCCCATGTTACCAGAAGTGTGGTCATCCAGCCACACCTACCTTTTGCTTCTTATTCTGTTTACCTTATTTGTTGTCAAAACCCAGGAACTGGGTTTTTTGTAACAGGAACTCCTTTGCATGTTAGGCCACACAGCCCTAATGTAGCCAGTCCTAATGAGTTTCTGCTGTTGGGTGTGGCCTATTATGCTAATTAGTTCCTGCTGGGCGTGGCCAACTCACGAGCCAGCCGGAACCATTCCTGTGCGTTCCTGCCCCAAAATAGCCCTGCCTGCTGTACACAGGGTTCCCAGCCTTGCACTGGAAAATCCTGGGAGAGGGTGGAGTTTCATGGAATGTGACAGCAAATCCTCGATGATGCTCCAGGAATTGCCCCAATCTCTATGGTAAAGAGCAACACCCAGAAATGGTGGCAAATTCTCCAGCTCTCCATTTAGAAGTGACATTACTTCTAGGTGATGCTCTAGGAATTTCTACAATGTCTATGGTGTCGAAGGCTTTCACGGCCAGAGTTCATTAGTTGCTGTAGATTTTCTGGGTTGTGTGGCCATGGTCATGGCATTGTAGGACCTGACATTTCACCAGTAGCTGTGACTGGCATCCTCAGAGGTATAACACAGACAGATGGAGAACTCTCTGTGTCAAGGTGAGCAGAAAAAATGGTAGGCAGGTAATTTATATCTACCCCGGAAGGTGGGGTAGAGTTGAATCATCTTGTAGTACTTCTCCAGGCTATGAATATGCAAATGGAGGAGCTTTCCTGAGGAGGTTCTTTTGTCTATGGATTGTTTCCTGAGGAGGTTTCCTGTTTCTTGAGGAGGTTCTTTGTGTGTAGAATGGCTATTGAAACTCTAATCTTATCTGTAGTGCTATTGTCAGTTGTAGAGCATTTTGTGTTTTTCAGGACAGGAAACCATGCCCTATTTATTTTTAAATTCTCTTCTTTCCTGTTGATACTGTGTTTATGTTTATGAATTCCAATGACTTCCCTGTGTCATCTGACATGGTAACTGGAAGTGTTGTCCAGTCTTCAGTGTCTTGGAACAAAATGCTGTGTCCTGTTTAGGTTAGGCTATGTTCAGCTGCTGCTGATTTTCCAGGTTGGCTAAGTCTGCAGTGTCTTTCATGTTCTTTTATTCTTGTCTGAATGCTATGCTCTGTGGTCCTGATGTAAACTTGTCCACAGCTGCATGGTATGTAGTATACTCCTGCAGAAGTGAGGGGGTCTCTTCTGTCTTTTGCTGATCATAGCATCTGTTGTATTTTTCTGGTGAGTGTGTTGAGACAATTAATAATTTGCTGCAAATCAGTTTTAATAAGCCCAGTTTAATACATACTTTGTGTTTTATGTCTTCATTCTTGAGAATGTGGACAAAGTCATCCGTGTAGTGTCAGAGGACATGCTTCCCATGCCTGGCTCTATGTAAAATACACTTATTTGTTCCATTTTTGTTTCCCCTTTCCTTCAAGAAACTCTAGCAGCATACATGGTTCTGCCACAAATCCTAGAGACTGGCAGTGTTAATTATGGCAAGTGCTAACACATTACTTTAAGGCTGAAAATGATCATGTTTAGGGTCCCTCTGTGCTTTTCATGGGAACATCTTGTATCCCAGGAGCATCTTTACATGGGACATTACATGGGACATTTTGAGGGAGGAGGCCAGAAAGTCATACTTTGCTGGCAGAAATCCTTCTGTCAGCACTAATTTTTCACGGGGTCCATGCTAATGCGTTGACAATATTTCACTAGGAATCCCAAGCACAAAGTTTACTTGTAGCAGTGATCCCATGCCTGAAATATTTATAGCATGAATAGTTTCTTGGATTCCTTTTATTAAATGCTTTATGCCATAAAATCAGTGTGGTGTGGTGGTTAGGGGGTTGGGAGTAGGACAGGTTCTGATCCTTACTCAGCTATGGAGCTCATTAGATAACCTTCTGCTAGTCACTCTTTCTCAACGTTTCTTGTGGGGTTACTGTGAGGATAACATGGTGGCGGAATTATGTATGTTGCCCTGAGATTCATGGAGCAAGGGTGAGAGACAAATTGATAGATAAAAAGCACAACAGGCACTACCAGGCCCAAATTAAGTACATTTTCATCCTCTGATCCCAGTTTCAATGAGAATGAAATCAGTGTGCTCAACTTTGACAGGACTGCATAAATTCCACCGTATATATGATCCTAGATGTTAATACATTGATGAAGAAATATCTCACAACAACAGTGTGAGTCAGTTGAAGGAAGTAATAGTCCCATTGCAATACATTTCTGGGGTTGCATACAATGCTCTGCCATAGTCACATCTCACCACGTACCTGTTCCTTTTGTAGACTGTGTAACATTGCTAGTCCTTGTGTAATTAAGATAATAATCTTATGGAATTAGTGCATCAGCAGGAATGAAAATTTCATGAAGCATAATTGCCTCTAGGAGAAAGAGGAGCTTCTGTGGGGGATATAATTATATTTGTCTGCTTTAAATGTCACTTATGTTTATTTCTATTGTTTTCTCCTCTGTCTGTTTTCAAAAAGGGGTTTTGTTTTTTTTAAAAAAAGCAGTTCTAAAAAATTATGGCCATTTTAACTTAAGGGCATCTGCAATGTCTTGCCACCGTTTTCCTGCTTCTGCTTATTCTGTTGTAAATTTGTTAATGATTTATTCATCTGATGTTCTTAAATGCTCTGTTCCAAATAAAACTGAAGTGTTGTGCTCATAATCTCACAGTAGGAAAAAGGACAGTGGTTGCAGCATGCTGCTTTAATTTTGTACTCTTCAGGTTGTATATATAACAGAGAATCAAAATTAAGCCAGTTCAAAAAGTCTTTCACGCAGTATACCTGTAGTTGCAATAACAACGTGAAAGTGATGTAAAAATATTGATGTAGGACTAGCACATGATAGAAAAATGCTGCTATTCAGGTCAATGATGGATAATTTCTTTTCTTTCTACACCCTTCTTACACTTAGGATTGCCAACTCCAAGTTGGGAAATTCCTGGAGATTGGGGGTGGAGCCTGGGGAGGCTGGGGTTTGTGGAGGGGAGGGAGCTTGGTATGGTATAATTCCATAGAATGCACCATCCAAAGCAGCCATTTCTCCCAGGGAAACTGATCTCTACAGTATGGAAATCAGCTGTCATTCTGGGAGATCCTTGGGCAACCCTTCATAGACTAGAAAGCATGCTTTGCAGCATGTTAGGCTGGCATTTTAGGTGAGGAAAGGTACGAAATATATAGACTTCCAAAGTTTAATCCCAAATGTGTCCAACAATGGGGTGGCCTTTAGACAAACTGAAATGTGTCATTATTTATTCCTATTCCTCCCTATTAGGCCGTCTAATGTGAAGCCTAGCTGCCAACAGCAGTAGCCATTACCAATGCTCCCTAAGCTGTGGAGTCTTGTGAGCAGAAATTCTGCTTTGTGAGATATTGGCATTGAAGTTTGCAGTTCCATGTCTTACTTGGGACGCCGAGGTCGGCCTGCCTTGTACACCCCCCCCCCTGAAATGAACTCACACAACCAGTTTCTTTTGAAAAATTAGGTGGATAAAATTGGCCACAACTTTTATTGGTTACAGCTGTAGAGCATTGGCACAGAATGGGTCCACCGAATCTGACCTATCGGCTGGCACCGTTACCTAGCCAGCCGGCATGGGTAGAGAAGGCGGAAGGGCAGGTTATCAGAGTTCACACAGACGCTTGCCCCTTCGTGAGCTCCCCTGCCCTCTGGCTGTGAGGGCAAGTGCTGTTACTCCTTGAGCTAGCAAGCTCCGTTCGGACCTCACGCCAAGACCCTTAAGGGGTCCCCCAACTCCGGAATTGGCACACAGGCTGAATTCCGCCAATGGATCAGGCCCCATGCTGTTACCGCTGAAAGCTGTGACAAAATGTGCAAACGAGAAACAATAAGTAAACCCTAACAATACCATAACATACAGAGACCCATAAACACCCCCCTTGCAGTCCTCGCAGTACCAATAACAAACCCCAGCACCATAATACTCAGGGAGGGATGGGTGGGCAAACCGGGGTCGCCTCATGGTCGAGTGGGGAGGGGGAGCAGCTTCCCTGCTGCTTTTAATGCCTCCCCTCCCCGGCCACCCTGCTGGCCTTCCATTGGCCGGGGAAGGGGGGGGAAGCGCTTCTTTTCCCGCCACGTGCTGGGCCCCTCCTCTACTTCCATCCGGCTGGCAAGGGATTTGGCTGCTGCATAAATTCGTTTGTTCTGGAGCTATCCTTCCTGAGCGAAGACAAAAATGTGTGAGCCAGAGGCGAAAAAACTGTGAGCTAGCTCACACTAACTCAGTTTAGAGGAACAATGGCCATTACCCAGTGTCTGTTCAAAGAAAAAAGCCTGCTATCCATTTAATCAGCCAGTTATACAATACACTATTGCAGGATTGGATTTTAAGAATTAAGCTGGATGTGCAGTCAGTTCACCCACAGCTCTCTTAACCCAGTGACAGATGATCTGCACACAAAACAAGTTTCCATATTTATACATTTAATCAAATTTCCCAGAAATTTGGCTGAAAAACAAGACAGAAATTAGGAAGTTTTTTAATTGTTTATTGGAGAAAAGGAAAGAAAATTACTGGAACACCATTTGCCCTGCTGCACAATAAGTACACATCTTGAAATCAGTAAACTGTTTTGACCAGTGTGGAAAAATGATAGACAGACTGATAAATAGACAGAGTGAGATAATAGATTTAGAATGAGATATAGAGCAGGAGCGGGAGATGTGTTCCATCAGAAGAAATACCTCCACCCATGGAAGTGTTCTAGTGGATCCAAGCCTCTGAATGTAGCAGAAGGCAGAGTGAACATATAAAGCTGGTGCAAACTGAGTCAGACCCCTGATCCACCTAGCTCAGTGTTGTCAGCTTAGACTGGCAATATCTCTCCGAGCAGATACAGAGTGTCTCCTCCTGCTTATTACTGTGTCTCCTCAGCAGCAGCAAAATAAGAGAAAAACATTTACATTCCTCTACTGATAATCACAATACACTCACTGAGAGACTGAGGGATGTGCAAACTGACCACCCAGGGATGCACTGTGATTCAGGCAATATGAACATTTTCTCTGTGGTGTTAGATCTGTGGCCCATTCATATATGCAAGCTGTTAGTAGATGGTAAAGTTATCAACGCACAGGCAATCCAGCCCCAGGATACGGACATAACAACAAAAGTCACATCCTTATGTTACAAAGAAGCACTTGTCCAAGAGTACTTGTTATAATTTTTTATATCAGTGATCTTTAAGTGTTCGATGCATTTTGAAGTCTACTCCCAACAGCTCTTTCTCAACTGAAATTGCTGGAAAAGAACATTTCCTTCCTTTGCCCTCACTTTCTAAATGGGGGTGGAAAGTGCCATCAAGTCACAGCTTGCTTATGGTGAGGCGACCCTGTACGGTTTTCAAGGCAAGAGAGGTTCAGAACACTTTCTAAATACTTGGACTCAAAACACATGGAAGACTTTAGAATAAATTGATTTAAAGAGATCTTCAAGCACCTTCTCTTCTTTGCTTTTGCCATGGCTTGTGTCATTTGCATGCACCTCTTCTGGGCCAAAATGTATCTTTGTTCTAAAGCAAGCTGAAGATAGCCTGAAATATGGTCTGAAGGCTTATGATGTAGCAGACCTGATTCTGGTCAGTGTCTAGATGGGAGACCTCCTTGTGTACACTCCCCTTAGTTCAATGTGGGCTGGAAGGTAGAAGACAAACACAAATTAACCGACTGACCATTACCAATATGACCACCACTCTGTTGCCTTCAAGCTTAAAACTATGCCATACCAGCTAAAAGCTGCTGGTTGAAACTCTTTAAAGAACAGGACATTGTCCGACAAGTTATGACTTACATTGATCTACTCAACAACTGTTACAAAAGGGAAGAGTTTGGCTTGGCCCCATGCCTTACCTACCTGCCAGTTTTTAGCTGTCATCTAGTTGCCAAACCACATGATTTATGGCAGATCAATAATCTCATATCCTTGAGGTATCTAATCCCCATTTAATGGATTACACACCATACCTCACTGGTGGTTTGAGTCACGTTATTTTTATTAAAACATTATTTCCACAGTACTCCCATTCATTTTCATTTTGCAACGGATGGTGTGGAAACTGTGCTAGCCAAGTGCAATAATGTCCTTCAATTATGTTACAAGTGTGCAGATCTAACAACTAATATTCAGACTGCAAATATATGTTCCTTTGATGTGGTCTGACTGTCAGGGTAGGCACTAATATGGTTGTTAATATTCTAAAGCAGTAGTTCTCAACTTGAGTGAAGATCCGTAACTAGAAAACGCAACATAATGCAGCCTATTAACATGTTTTTCCCTCTCAGAAAAACAATAACATGAAAAATGTTTAGGAAGTCAGATACCAACACTTATAACTTGAAGTTTGTATTGATTGTTTTCCATATTAAATAGGATCTTCTGTAACTTGACTTTTGAAGGCAGAACAGCAGGAAAGACAGGGAAGAAGACAAATTTGAAAACCTCTGCTTGGGATGCCAGACTCCAGGTGGAACCTGGGGATCCCTCAGAATTACAACTCATCTCCAGACTACAGAGATCAATCCCCATGGAAAAAATGGCTGCTTTGGAGGGTGGCATTGTATTCCACACTCTGGTCCCTCTCCTCTCCAGGCTCCTTCCCCAAATCTTCAGGACTTTCCTAATCTGGCTCTGGCAATCCTATGATTCCAACTGGATGACTGGACTCAATTTTGAGTCTCATGACAATGGGTTGGATCCAGCCAACTTTTTCATTCAATCTCACCTAATTTCCTCCTTACTACAACCCATAATTGGCTATTATGGCCACTTTGATTTCTCCCAGTAGGCCAATGGTGTCCATCCTAACCTGGGCCAAGGCAGCCCAATGGCAGAAGGTCTACATCAAGCCTGAGAGGTGGCACACAGCCAGCCTGGCCCAGAAGAGGCTGTGCCAGCCTGAATCCTGCATGGGGCAAGGGTGAGCCAGGGCTCTTTCCACTGCCATTTTTGGTCCCAATCTACCTCTCCATCCATCCTACATGGGTTTGTACATGCAGGTCTCATAATCCCTAGTGTAGCCTTTTTTAGTGGTCAGGGGGGATCCCTTCTTTCTTTTTTTATCATCAAAAAGGATGGTTGGATCCAGTCCAGGGTATTTCCTTTTCAGGTTCAAGTAAGAAGAATCATATATCAGTTCAAGCCAAGTTACTGTTACCAATTTCTTCATTTAAAGACCCTTCTATCATTGAAGAAAAAGCCAGCAATACTATATGGCAAGGGTTGCCTGATTCAAATATATTTAGCAAAAAAGGTATATATTCTTCTTTATCTTTCAGACATATCTGTAAATGCCCATATCCAAGGCTAAGCTTAATCCCAGCTATGAAAAGCCTTCCCTAATGAAAGTTCTTGCAGTGTTTCCCAAGGATGATCAGGTGTAGGCTTTGGCAAATCTCCAGAAGGAGGATACTGCTGTGGGCAGCCACCTAGAACATCTTTTTGTGTGTCCTTGCTGCCTGACACTGACACGCAGGCAGAACAATTAAGGTTTCCTGGTCTATCAGAGGGCTCATAAATGGACATGGGGGAGAACAATTAGACAAATTCATTATCCAGGTATTTATGTCTTTGCTTCACGTAGTTAGAAGGGTGATCACAGAGTGAATGACAAAAGGGTTCGGGAACTGGAAAAGCACCATAAAAGATCAAAATCATGAGGGATGCTGCAGAACAGAATTGAAATTATCTCACATTTTTTCACGAAGACAAAAGTGGTTTCCTGATCTATAAATGAAACAAAATAAACAATATTGAATTTGGGTAAACCTTGCCTACCTGTTTTAATCTGAATTTATAACCTATCTCCTGATTTCATAAATGAACTAGAAAAGAAAAGACCAAAAGACAGACAATTATTTCATGTAGACATACAGAGGATTAAACACTCAGATGGATTTTCTCCCAGCTTTCAACACTGGTGTGTTCCCATCCTTTTGCAGAATTAATAGACTGAAAATATATTCATCTTTCCATACTACTTTAAGCCATTGCCTACCTAATGGAACATATAATGCGATGAAATTGCCACCTGGTGGCTAGGATACAGGAAAGTTCCCAAAGGTGTCATTATATAGACTGATCTTTATTACCGGAAGCATACCCACTAAACCCTTGCTCTGAAGTTTTGTTAAAAGACACAAATCAGTAGGAATCAGGAGCAAAATCCTCCTTGCTTTGGGGCTAATTGCTCAAAGTGGTCAAATCTATTTGGAATGGGGATTGAGCCACAGGTACAAATACAGCATTCTCAGTTCACAGCTAGAAAATTATGGCACAAGCATTGGACAACAGGAGCAGCTCTGTGTCCCATAGCAGGGAATCAGGAGACCTGCAAGATGTTGTAGTGCTAAGTCAGGGCTGGTCTCCTTCATGAATTAGGGGGAAAATGAAAGAAAAACAGTCTTGGGAAGTACATTTGTAAATGGTACAAAGGAAGACAAGAGCTCTGCTTGGAATAGTCAGAGTGGTTCCCAGCTGCAGGGCTTAAAGGGGCCTGCCCTTTCCACTCCCTGGATATTCCATCCCCCTCCCAGAATTTTCAGCTTTAATTATTTTTATTTTTATATATATATATAATTGTCTGTCTTCCAGAAAACTGAGACCGAGTAAGATGTAAAGAGAATGCTGCAAGCAATATTCTTTCAAACTACTCATCAAACTGACAGCAGATTGTTGGATGGATGGTACTGATGATCATGGATCTTCCCTGTATTCTCTTTCCTTTAGAAGTCCTTTCCAACCTCAGAAAAGTTTATTTCCAGGTTTGTGGGATACATGTGATCTAATGGCTATGCAAGGGAGAAGGGGGACAAACTACCCTCTTCTACCAATTCAGCTGGTTAAAGGGAACTTCCATATTCAGAGGCAGCAAACCTCTGAATACCAGTGCAATGAGGCAACCTTGGGGAAGCCTTCGGCTGCTCTGTACTGTTTATTACTCCCCCCCACCCCTGGGCAGCTGGGTTCACTGTATTAAATAAGATGGATTGCTAGTCTGATCCAGTTGGGTTCTTCTTAAGTTTTTATGAAAGAAAGGAGAGGCGACAACATTGCCCATCTCCACAGCATCTTCTCAACCCATATGACCATGAGTCCGTTCAGGTCCCACAATCTCAGAAATAAACTTTCTGGACGTCAGGTGCTAAGGGAATGGGAACATAGGAAAGATCTGCCATGCTTGCACCTCACAGATTGCAAGCTCCAACCCAGTGTTCTGACCAATGAGCGCAAATATACAACTGAGAATCTCTAGGCACTCTGTAAAATGTTTAACATTACGTTTTATTTGGACTGCCCATAAGGTTATAGCTAGGTTATGGACTTTTACCATGGTAGGTTCAGTCTATTGGAATGTACTACCAAGGTGCATGTGAACAACACCTTCACTCACTGCATTTAGGGAGGCATGCTTTATTGTAGAGATTGTTTGGTGGAAGGTAAACTGTTTTAGTAGATATGGTTGTTGTTTTTTAATCCAGTGGCTTTCCCCCCAATTTGAATTCCTTTTAATTTATAATTTGTGCATTTTGAGCTGATGTGATAAGGTAGGATGGAAATGTTTTAAATAATTCAATAAATGGCAGTAAAATGCCATCAACTGGCAATCTATTTATGGTGACCCCGTAAGGTTCTCAAGGCAAAAGACATTCAGAGGTGGTTTGCCATTGCCTGCCTCTGCATAGCAACTCTGATGTTCCATGGTGGTCTCCTGCCCAAATGTTAACCAGGACCAGCCCTGCTCAACTTCTGAGATCTGATGAGATTAGGCTAGCCTGGGCCGTCCAGGTTAGGGCACATAAATAAATACATTTCAGAGCCAGTTTAGTGTAGTGGTTAAGAACGGCAGACTCCAATCTGGAGAACTAGGTTTGATTTCCCACTCTTCCACATGCAGCTGCTGGGTGATCGTGGGTCAGTTACAGTTCTCTCAGAACTGCTCTTTCAACAGCAGTTCTCTCAGAGCTCTCTCAGCCCCATCTACCTCACAGGGTGGGGAGACAAAGGGAAGGAAATTGTAAGCTGCTCTGAGACTCCAAATGAAGGGTAGGATATAAATCCAATTTCCTTTTCCTCCTCCTCCTTCATCTTCTTCATCTTCATCTTCTTCTGTTTAAAGCTATTAAATAACTTTTAACAGATATAAATTCCAACTCAGTAGCTTCATGCTGGTGTTTTCCTTTCAAACATTTCTCTTGGTAGCATAACAACCAGTAAATCTGTGAGTGGATGCCTAGGATGCTGCTGGGACATTGGAGGATGTGCAAGTAAAGGAGCCCTTGATGGGATGGATGTTCTTGTTGGCTCTGTGTGATAGGGTTGCTTGAGTGGATATGGCTACAGAAGTAAATGAGCTTGGCTCATTCAAAGAAGATGCTGTCTCCAGGAGAGTAGGCTTTTGGTTGTCTGTGACAGTCCAGCATGTGCCACCATGAAGGGTACTGGGGTCTGCCTGTTAAAGCAAAGGTAGGAAAGGGGGGTGGGGTTGACATGGATAGCTCAGGCTAGCCCAGTCTAATCAGATCTTGGAAGCTCAACAGGGTTAGTCCTGGTTAGTATTTGGATGGGAAGCCACCACAGAACACTAGGGTTGTGATGCAGAGGTAGGCAATGGCAAACCACCTCTGAACATCTCATGCCTTGGAACTCCCACGGGGTAGCCATAAGTCAGTTGTGACTTGACCCCCACCCAAAAAAAAACAAAAGAAAAGGATGGGCAGTGAAACTTCAACCGTACAGTAGCATTAACCCATATCTGATTCTCAGAGAATCAGAGCTGACTTTACTATTAAGAACTAACAGGAACTAGCTACCCTTACTTGTTACTTAGTATGGTGAGATATTCATGGATTCTGGCCTCTTGCCTGTGCTCTCATCTCTGTGTATGGCTCAAGATTTGTCTTGCAAGCTTTCTCCTGTCAGTGCTCATGGGGGAGTGTGAGCCACTGAGCAGAGAGCTGCTGGTTAGCATGCATCCGAGACAGACAGATCAATCAGCCCCCACCCGGGCATCTTAATCAACAGCATGTGGTTCAGTGCAGTTAAGAGCTACCGGGCTGCCAATGGCATCTCCTTTAGAGATCCTATTGATTGCTCTTTGCTGTCTTCTGAGGAGAGTTTCCAGCTGTGCAGACAGCAGAAGGGAGAGGGCAGGGAGAGAGGTGGCCTTTCAGAGCTCTCTGGGATTCGAATTGATGGTTTAATTTCCCTCAGGGCAGGCAAGCTGTCACTCTTCCGCATGTGGGTTTGTAGGAGGAAGGAGAGGAGATGACTGTTTGAGAGGTCCATTGATTATCCATGTAAGCTTCGCATGTGGCCAAAGAAGGGTGATTTGGTGTTGACATAGCTCAAGAAGGAGAAGGAGGCGTCCTTAAAAAGTGAGGGAATAAAAAGGGACAGAGTACAGTCGAGCAATTCCATTGAAGCCAAAAGGGATTTTGGGAAAAGAGATGCCCACAAGCTAAAAGAAATGGGCTGTGAGAGAGTTTTGAGGCAAATATTACATTAAAGCCTGTTCAAGAGTGTGTGTGTGTGAAAATGAAACAAAAGAGCCTCTGTAGGGCTCACCTTTGTCTTTGCATGAACTCAAGCATAAATAAGAGAGCTGTGCTGCAACCCCACAGTCTGTAACAGGCCTGCAGCTGCCCAAAGAGGATGCAGAAGGTGTGAACTTTCTGTCCACTGTAAAGCAGGTTTTGCCCACAGAGTTGGGCTAGGCTGAGAAAGGATAGGGCTCGGCTGGGGCTGGGCAAGGATCAAGGGATGAGAAGTCACAACCATATCCTCTTTTACAGCATGAACTGCTGAGACTGGGTGGTTCTCCAGGCTGCAGTTTGGCAGCCTTACGAGAGTCTTGCTATGACTTCTTGTTAGGATTGTGACTGCTGGTTTAACAGTAGTGGTTGTAAATAAGTGACAGGATTGCACCAGTGTGTGCCATAGGCTTCTGTACCACATAGTCAAAACCTGTCTCATTGGGTTGCTGAAAAGTTCATATTCCCTCAGTACAAAGGTGAACAACCCTGAGTTCAACTCCTACTTCCTCCTAATATAAGTTATCTACAGAAGCAGGGGCAGCAGCTGTAGGTGCATGATTAGAAGGAAGACTGTCTCCAACATCTTTTTTTGTTTCTGTCTCCTCTCCCTCCAGGGCCTTGCATAGGGTTACAACTGATCTCCTGATGACAGAAATCAATTCCCCTGGAGGAAATGGTGGCTTTGGAGGGTGGACTCTATGGCATAATATCCCTGCTGATCTCCCTCTTGGGGGGGCAGATATCCTGCTAATGTGGGAGTCCTCCCAGCCTCTGATTCTCTTTCACCACTCAAAAGGCCAGTGAGGGGAAAAAAGGGGGAAATCAGTGGTTCCTCCTAGAGTATCACATCACTTGCAGCATGAACTGGAGGTGAAGCCAATGTGCCAAGGGGACACTCTAGCATTTGCAAAGATTCTATGGTAAAATTATAGAGTTTTGGGTGCACGTTAGAGCATCACCCCAACGTGTTGACAACACTTCTGGTTTATGCCAGAAATGATGTTGCAATGCTGGGAACACCAGATCTGGTCAGTCCCTCCCCCCCCTGCAATTTTCCCTCTGGCTGCTAGTCTTGACCTGGCGACCCTAACTTCCTCCCCCACTCCAAACTCCATTCTCCTGAGGCACCCCCCAAATCTCCAGGAAATTCCCAAGCCAGAGTTGGCAACTCTAGCCTTGCATGATGCTTCTGCAAGGCTTAAGGTGTTGGGAACCCTGGGGAATTTAGTCCCCAGTCTCTTTTCTTACTTGGAGCTGGGGTAGTAATAATGAGAGGACGACTGGGAGAGGGAGCTGGGAGCTCACAGAGAATTCTTACCACATTTTAAGTATGTTTCCTGGACAAAGAAAACATCACCCCCCCCCCCGAAGTTCTGCAATGTCACTTGTACACTGCTGGGCCCTTTCTGATTTGATCTTGGAAAAGTGAGCTTATAGTTATTACCTGAGGAGCAGTTGTTGGCATGACTAGCAATTAAATACAATGTAGGAAAGTAGCAGCTGCCCAACGGGCACATCTGTAACGTTGTGTTCCAAACAGACATGCCAGGCTATGGCGTCGTTTGAGACCAGGTTGCCATGGAAGAGATGAAAACTTTATAGAAAATACTAATGATCCACAAATGTGAAAATAAGACTAACTCAGAGTCTTTAAGCATAATAAATGCATATTGATCTAAACAAATTGAGCTAGTATGAAGAAGAATAACAGATAAATAATATAATACTTAAGTAGTGAAGGAATGAGATTTGTTGTGTGTGATCCATAATTATTCTGAAATATTTTAATGAACATAAAAGTGAGGAAGCTATTTTAATATGTATTATCTTAATTTATCGTAATTTAATGTTTTTGCATTTCCCCCCTCTGTTTATTTGTGTGGCTTGTTATGTTTAGTTACCTGGGGCTGTTCTATAAAAGTTTTAAAAAGAATACGAAGAAAAGAACGCAGACAGATTCTGGGAATGGCTCCCATTGACCAAGGTACCCAGCTGTTTCATACACATTTTAAAGATCTAATTAATTTGGATTAATTAGACTGCAGATGAGTACACATTAGTTAAATGATCTTCTATACAAATATTATCTCTGCATAGAAAGCTAGCCTGTCAGGGAGGGGATTAGATTAGAGCTCTTTCCCCATACATGCTAATTTTCTATGTGAAGGGATTTTTTTTTTTAGTATGGAGGAAACTTTCAGTCAGATGAGCCTCTGCATGCGGTTTAATGTAGTACAAACATAACTGCCTCACCACTGAATCATTTCCTCAGAAGTCAACAAGCAGCCAAAAGACTTCTTAAGCCTTCACTCCTTTTTGTAGAGCCAAACCAAAGGACACTGGGAGGGAAATTAAATAATTTTGGCTGAAAATGGAAGCCTTTGTCTAGGTACTGACATGCTGAAGATCATAAATGTGGTGTTGAATATCATATTCTATTTATTAAACCACAAGAGCTGGCAACCCTTGGGAGCTGTGGGGTAAAACTTATAAAGTTTGGGGTGAATAGGAATACCAGTCCCCAGGTGGGGGCAGGCAATCCCCTAATATGGTGGGCTCCTGCCCACTGCCAGCCAGCTGGCCAGCAGGGGAAGCCCCAACAGCATCCACTCCCTCCCCTCCTGTGAGACTTAAAGGGCCCTCCAGCTGATGGGTGGGAACGCATGGCTCACCAACCAGCTGGAGGGCCCTTTAAATCTTAGAGAATCATAGAATCATAGAGTTGGAAGGGACCTCCAGGGTCATCTAGTCCAGTCCCCTGCACAATGCAGGATCACAAATACCTCCTCCTCCACACCTGCAGTGATCACTGTTCCACACCCAGAAGATGACAAAAAACCTCCAGGATCCCTGGCCAAACTGCCCTGGAGAAAAATTGCTTCCTGACCCAAAAGTGGCAATCAACATTTCCCTGGGTGTGTAAGAAAGGGCCACAAGAACTAAGTGCTGAGGCTACCCTTCTTGCAGGCGGGGAGAAAGAGGGGCAGCCGCTGGCCACATGTCTGGACTCCAAGTGGTGAATTCACTGCTTGGAGTTCAGGCACCCCTCCCCCATTTCTTGCCCATTTAAAGGAACCCTTTAAGAAATCACTGCACACGCCTGTACTCCAGGCAGTGAATTCACTGCTTGGAGTGCAGGTGCCTGCAGCCCCCACTTCTTCCAAAGCATTTAAAGGGACCCTTGGAGTTCAGGCATGTGCAGCCCCCCCTTCTTGCAAAAAGTATTTAAAGGGACCCTTTAAATGCTTTGAGCAAGAAGGGTGTGTGTGTGCCTGAACCCCAAGCAGTGAATTTGCCACTTGGAGTACAGGCTCATGGGGTTCCTGTCCCCAGTGTGATGATGTCCCTTTTGCATGACATCATCGCATTGGGGGGCATCCCCCTCCAGAAATGTCCCCCCAAAGTCCCCTACCAGGCACTAGGAAGGACCTAGCAAACCTATGGGTGAATCCTAGAATGTCCTGCTATGTGGTGACGTCACATCTGATAACGTAGCTGGAAATGAGGTTGCGGCATTGACAGATGCCTTTCTGCCCTTTATTTTTTTAAATGAATATTTATTTATTTTAAAAAAACTGTGAGGGTAAAGAAAAGAAAATTGAAAAGGGAAAAAAATGGGTTATGCAACATAATTACATTTGTCAAAAACAATAATGTAGTACATAATGGATAGGACAGAGAATATTTTCCCTTTCATCCCTTTCATTACAATTTTTAAGGCATCTATAAAATATAATAATTCTTATTTCTTTTTTGGAGGGTATTTTTTGTATTTTTTATATGCGTATGTTTATGCGTGTGTGTACCTGTGAGTGTGTGTACACCTGGAAATCATGGCAACCTCTGGTGACTGACTGTGCATGCACCTGGATGTATGGTGACTTCTGTTGACTGACCTTTATTGGAGGCATGGAGGATATTCAAAGAGGTGGCTAAGTAAAACCTGCCCCCGCCTCCTGCCTCTGGTATTTCAAGGATGTCTCCCTGAAAAACATGGTACCTGTGGAGATGACTGTATTAAAGTACAGCAGTATTTTAAGCCTGATGTGATTCCTTAATACTATAAAATATAAGAGAATGTTTTAAAATTGTAAATTCTATCACTCTTCTTAAAAAAAATACTAAGGTTTCTTCCACATTCTCATTTTCATTGCTCATGTGTCTCAATTGCTTTGTTTCCCCCCGTTTCTGCTCATGTTTTGCTCCCCCTAGTGGTCAATTCAATATTATATCTCTGCATGTCCAGCATAAAACCCTGCAGTTTAAATTTGCAAACAGTTATGCCGGACATAAATTGATGTAATATAGAGTTGATTATTAGAGGGAGAAAAACACACGCAGAAAAGACCCCCCCCCCAAAGCAATAGGGACACAAAAGTGATGAAAACAAGAATGTGGAAGAGCCCTAAATTTGCAAAAAATTGAACAATACAGGAACAAGAACATAATCTGTAGTCTGAAAAATACAGCCCTGAAAAACAATATTGTTACAGCAAAAATACCAGTTATAAAGTTAAAGTGCGCTGTCAAGTCACAGCCGACTCATGGAAACCCTATGAATTTCCACCTCTTGGGTGTTTAAGGCCAAAGACGAACAGAGGTGGTTTGCCATTTCCTTCCTCTGCATAGCAACCTCACTCTTCCTTGCTAGTTTCCCATCCAAGTACTAACACTGGCTGAACCTGCTTGGCTTCCAAGATCAGATTACACTGGGCTATTAGGACAGTTAGGTTGTGGTCACATGGAAGGGAGAAAATGCGGGAAGGAAGCGAGGCGGTTTGCCCCGCCTGCAATGATGCGCGTTTGCATGATCATACTTCCCGCCGTGCACCCGCAGTCCCCAATAATAGTGAGTTTTCAGCAGTAGCTTTTTACCATTCTACTGCGGCGCGAAATGATGCCCTGACGACGACTCCAGGATGCAGGGCCGGCTCGCCCACTAGGTGAGCTAGGCGCTCGCCTAGAGCATGCCGACCCTCAGGGGCGCCAAATGGCACCCCACCCCCCTGAAACCCCCCTTGCTGCCCTAACTGGGCGCCCACCATCGCCGCCTCCCCACCACCACTGCCAAGAGCGCCTGGCCAGGGCGCAGGAGGCGGTGGCGCAGCTCACACGCCTGTCCTGGGGGCGCCTGGGGGGAAGAGGTGGGGGCAGCATGGTGGCAGCCAGTGGGGACTCTCCCCGCCGCCGCCAGTCCTGAGCTGCTCTGACCCTCTCCTTATGTCCTCTCTGTGTTGGAAGCCGGCAGAAACGTTGGGGAAATGCCAGCTTCCTGCATTGTCCCTTTAAGAGCAGGAAGGAAGCTGGCATTTCCAGGCACGCCCAATCTCCACTCGAGAGCGAGCACGCGGGGATGGCTCCCTGTCGGGAAGTGGAGTCGTCGGTCGATATAGGTAGGGGGGTAGAGGGGGTCGTGGGGGGGTGGGGATCTCTCTCTCCTCCTCCTCCTGCCTCCAGCTGCTGCTGGCTTCCAACACAGAGAGGACGTTAGGAGAGGGTCAAAGCAGCTCAGGACTGGCGGTGGTGGGGAGAGTCCCCGCTGGCCGTCGCCATGCCATCCCCACCTCTTCCCCCCTCGGGGGTGGGGATCTCTCTCTCCTCCTCCTCCTCCTGCCGGCTTCCAACACAGAGAGGCGGTGGGGAGGGGAGAAGGGGTGGGGGAGGGCCGCGTGCAATCCCCAAGCAGGGAGAGACAGCAGCCGAGGGATTGGAGCCAGCCAGGGGGCGGCATGGCAGCATCTCTAGGCCCCACCGGGAGGTTGGCATCTGCGCCCGCCTAGGGCACAGAACCACCTCGAGCCGGCCCTGCCAGGACGCCAGATGGATGTGTCTGTCTGATTACCGCCCTTTAATCTGCCGGGGCTTCCAGTGCATATGATTGCACCCTTAGATCGGTTTTATGACATTTAATTTCCCCTTTACTAATACATTTATCATATACATAATTCCCAGTTACCCTATACAAGGTGATAAGGACCCAGGAAAGCTTATCTTAGCAGAAACAAGCTGACATACCCTCTGCTGCTGACTCCATTCAAAGATGCCACCCCACTTGGCTAAACTTGCTAAAATAGGGAGCTGGGAAGATGAGGGAATTTGTACAGGTCTAGATTTCTTCAGTTCTGCTAAACAAGTTGTGCTGCTAGAAGGAGAAGCAGGCTCCTTTGTGCTTGAATAACTCATGTCTACTTTGTGAGAACTTCTAGTTCCTTGGCATTTATTAAGATCTGGTCTAAATTATCAACACTTAAAATGAGCAGTGATGGAGCTAAAACCTGTCCTACCATTTGCTTCCAAAGACCTTAACCCCAGACATGAGTTTTGGTTCTTGTTATAGATTATAACTACATAGTAGGAAGAACACTTGGCACATTTTTGAGGATCAATTTTCTATATCATTATATATGTTCCAGAGATAAATGTTGACACTAAAAAGAAGTTCTGGGTCTTACCCCTGGTGAGCCATGGCTCATATTAAGCTTTATCAGCTCTCTGAGCATGCAAGAAAGTAATCAAATGAGGAGGATTTAGCCCCTTTAAATGGAGGGTAAATATTAAATTTTTGGCTGTTCATCCTTTAGACAATGTCCTTCTGCAGCAAGGTGTTCACAGTTTGCTTCAATGTGACCTTGTATTCCCTCTCATTATCTCCCACTTATTAAGCATGATCTAATTGTTATTGATAGCTTCATTATTCTACCTGGGACAGCCAGGATGCTCTTGCTGACCTTGCCCCAGGTGATCAGAAGCTCATTTTGTGGTTGGGATATGCCTGTGAAGAGAGAACACACAGAGAAAAGGGACTTTTGCATAAGGCAGGGGGAAAAGGCAAATAGATGCAGAATGAGCTCTGTTGGAGCCTAGTGGTGCGAGGTCTAAGCCCTGAATCCTGTACAAAAAACAAATTGGAAACAGCCACAACAAAACAGATGAAGCAAAAAGCCTCACAAAGGAAATAGACAAAACCAAAATGGGATGAAAAAGTCAGGACCTAATCTCCTAATATGTGCCTGTGTAGCAACTATGTCTGACCAGCCCACATTTGCTCCTTGTCCCTTCATTCATTCATTCATTTTATTTATTGTCAGACAAATTTGTACCCTGCCCTCCCCGCAAAGCAGGCTCAGGGCAGCTTCCAAATAGCGTAAATCCAGAATAAAACATACATAAGTAAAACACAACAGTTAAAAATCATATAATACATGAAGGTTTATCGACTCAGCTTTGGCCCACACATGAGCTTTTTTTTGGGTAGTGGTGCCTACATAGTGAAAAGACGTTAGGGGATAGGATTAGGAGAGCATCTACTCTGTTGCATTTCTGTGAACTTTGAGGCCGGCCTTTAACAGACACCTGGATAGTGCTGTTGAGGGTTGCACTTAGTTGCCTGGCCAGCAAAGCAGAAGGGCCATTTGGTGTTATTTGTGTTTTCTGCAGAATGCAATTGTTTTACGGCCTCTTCCTCATAAAAAGCTGGGAGTCACTGCATACCAGCATCAGCTCTGCATCTAAGATCTGAGCACAGCAGAGAAGCAGATGGCTTTACATCATGTCCTAGCATCATTCTGTTGGTGAATTTTTAGGTAATATCCAGCCTGAAGAACCTGATCACTTGCACACTGTTTGGTGTCATTTGGTTGGTCCTAATAAAAAGTATTATGTGGGTTGTGTTCTGGGTTTTTGGCCATTTAGTTGTCTGTGCCCTGAACTGGATGGCCCAGGCTAGCCTGATCTTGTCAGGTCTTAGAAGCTCAACAGGGTCAGCCCTGGAGAGTATTTGGATATGAGACTACCAAGGAAGTCTAGGGTCACTATGCAGAGACAGGCAATGACAAACTACCTCTGAACATTGGGCTCTTCCCTGTTGTCATTTTTGGCACTCGTTTGTCCCTATTGCTTCAGGGCTCCCCCCCATGTGTTTTGCTCTCTCTAGTAGTCCCAGAGGGAGCAAAACACATGTGGAAAAGCACCCAAAGCAATAGGGACAAATGAATGACAAAAACTGTTGCCTTGAAAACCTCAAGGATTGTCCATAAGTTGGCTGTGACTTGATGGACACTTGCCACCACATTTCAGCCCTACCTGCAGCCACCAATGGCATCCTGCAGGAGGGCTGCCTTCGCCCCACCTTCTCAGTCTGCAACTGATGCTTGGCCCACCTGCCTGCCCTGTTTGTAGTGCAGGCTTTTGGCTGGTCGCCCCTTGAAGGGGGGCCAGGTAGGAATTTTTTTATCTCTTTTCTGACTGGCTGTTGAGAAGGGTGTTTTTTTGCCTACCTTGCACTTCGGCCAGTGGATTGAGGAATTGGCTTGGGTGGCGCCAGAGGTCATAACCCATAATTAGAGCTGGGTTATGTATTAAAGGAAAGATTTGTGGCTTGGTAAGCACCAATCAATAGCCCTGTAGGGGTATAGGGGCCTGACAGGATCCTCCTTGCAGCTGCATAGCTAGGGAGAGGGAGGGCAGACTGCCTTTTGGGATTGCCAGGAGGAATCCTCCATGCAGGCCGTGCGGCTGTGTGGGAGGAGTCTTCGTGGCATATCCCCTTGCTGGCCGGCTGGGTGCAAGGCAGCTACAATTGCTGCCCTGAGCCTGCTGAGGTGGGGAGGTCAGGATACAAATTAAATTAAATAAATAATACACTCAGGGGCAGGATGCCTTGCCCATTATATGGCAAGGATGGGGCTTTGTGACCTCAGGCCTTGACCATGCCAGTGTTCAATGTTTGCCCTTGCCATTATGATGTAAGTTAAATAAAATGGCCATTAATTTCCCAACCTACGGTTGTCTAACTCTTTCTTCCATCAGGGGGGCAATTGTCTGTAATATTTATTTATTTATTTAATTTATACCCCACTGTATCCCATGAATGGGCTCAGGGCAGCTTACAACATAAACCCCATAAACAATAAAAACAATAAAACCATAAAACAATCTGAAAAGTACTGAGGTCGGAGATTCCGCATAGTGAAATCAGCTCAAGTTTATTTAGTTACATCTGAACAAAGATAAAGATAGCTAGTCCACACCCGGCTTATATTCGTATCAGCACCCCCCAACCCCCCCCCCAACACCTGTGACAGGTTCTATTTACATGGCCCCGGAAACTATAGGTTCCCTGCAGGATCCTGCTGCTCCCATTGGTCTGTGCCTAGGATCCACAGTGTCTATTGTTCTAGGACCGAAGGTTTGTAGGTCCATTTGACTGCATGGCCAGGCACACGCGGTCGCAACCCTCTTGATACCTTACACCAAACCCTCTTGATACATTACACCCCTCCCCCCTTAGTTCTGAAGTACTAACAGATATAGTCCCGCAAGTACTCCAGCCGTCATCGTTCTCTTGTGGAGCGGCATGGCTCTGTTGGGGAGCTGGTAGGCATGCTTGGCCCGGGTTGTGGCTTGGTGACAGCTGCCAGTGAAGTCCTGGTTGCTGGGGCAATCCTGCTGTTGGGGTCTGGCATGGAACTTGGGGCAGGAGTTGTGGCCATGCTGGACTCCGCTGGTCCTGACGCTGGTTCCTCCTGTTCCATCTCCTCATCACTGTCCTCGGCGTCCCATACCTCTGGGTCGTCTAGGGACAGTAGGCGATGGTGTAGTTGGTCTTCTTGCCTCCGGAGTAGCTGGCCATCATCCATCAAGACCTCGTATGAGAGAGGTCCTGTCACTCTCACCACCCGGGCCGGCATCCAGGGTTTGCCACATGTGTAGTTACTGGGTCTTCAGGAAAGAACCCCCAGGGTGCCTCCTGGGTTACTGTGCCTGGGTTGTGGTCGGGTGCCCTGTCTGGGTGAAGCCGGTCCGGTCTGGTCATTAGGTGCTGGCCCATTAAGAGTTCTGTGGGGCAGCGTCCCGTGGATGTGTGTGGGGTCGTTTGCTGGCGAAACAAGAAGGTGGCTAACCTGTAGTCCCAGTCCCCTTGGATGATTTGGTGCAGCACTTCCTTGGTTGTGCGTACCATCCATTCCACCTGTTTGTTGGTTGCTGGGTGGAAGGGAGTGGAGCAGATGTGCCAAATCCCATACTACTGCACAAGGTCCAGGAATCCTGCTGACGTAAATGCAGTCCTGTTGTCTGAAACCAGGGTGTCGGGGATGCCATGGGTGCTGAATATCTTCCACATGGTTTTGATCGCTGCTCTCAATGACGTAGAGGAGACGGGGACCACCTCTAGCCACTTAGAGTAGGAAACCATGAGAATGGAAAGTGTCTGTCCCTGGAATGGGCCCGTGAAGTCTAGGTGGAGGTGGACCCATGGTTTGTGTGTGGATTCTCATTGTCTCACTGGGGCCCTGGGAGGGGCCAGCTGTGTTTCCTGGCATGTCTTGCAGCATTTAACCAGGTCGTCTATCTCTCCATCCATACCAGGCCACCAGACATAGCTGTGCACTAAGGCTTTCATGCGCACAATTCCTGGGTGGGTCTCGTGCAGTGCAGCGAGTATGCATTTGTGTAGGGGGCTAGGGATGATTACCTGGCTACTCCATAAGATACAGCCTTTGTGGGTGGACAATTCATCCCAGCAGGATGAGAACTCTGTAAACTCCGGGTCCACACTCCCTGTGGGCCAGCCCCTCCCCATCCAGCCCCGAACACGGCAGAGGACACGGTCCTTACTGGTGTGTTTGGTGACCTCTGGCACCTGTACTGGGTGATTGGGGAGGCCTTCCAGCAACAGCATCTGGTATGCAGGAGCCGGGTCTGGGCCACAGAAAGGTAGTGGAAGGGGGCTGAGGGCGTCAGCATGTCCCATCACCTTGCCAGGCCAGTGTTGCAGGGTGTACTCATAACCTGTGAGAAAGGTAGACCACCACAGCACCCGTGGAGACAGCATCTGGGATGTTTGGCGGTCTAGGGCCAATAGACCCAGCAGTGGCTTGTGGTCCATGAAAATAGTGAAAGGGTGGCCATACAGGTAGTTGTGGAACTTCTGCACCGTCACCATGATCACCAGCACCTCCTTGTCGATTTGAGCATAGTTCTGCTCCACTGAAGACAAGGTGTGCGAGTAATAGGCTACCGGGACCTTGTGGCCGTTGGCTAGCCTATGACTCAGGACCACCCCCACCCCGTAGGGTGATGCATTGCATGTGAGTACTACGGGGAGGGATTCATCGAAATGGGCCAGGACAGCATTGGAGGTTAGGAGGTCCTTTACAGCCTGGAAAGCTGCGGCTTGCAGTGGCACCCACTTCCAATGTGTGTGTTTGTCCAAGAGGCGGTGCAGGGGCTCAGCCTTGTGTGGGAGGAATGTGTAATAAAAATTCAGCAGGCCGAGGAAAGCCTGCAGCTCAGGTTTGGAGAAGGGGGTCAGTGCATTGACAATGGCTGCGATCTTGTCCAGCGTGGGGTGGATGCTGTGGGCGTCAACTTTGAATCCCAGGAACTCAACACTGGGGACACTGAGAAGACACTTTTTCTTCTTTACTTTAAGCCTGGCCTTGTTGAAGCACTGCAGGATGGCTCACAGACGGCCAGAGACGGCTTCGGAAGATGCCACCGCAATCAGAATGTCGTTGAAAAAAGGTTGCACTCTGGGGATCCCTTTAAGCAAACAGTCCATTAAATTCTGGAAAATCCCCGGAGCTACACTGACCCCGAACTGGAGACACTTGACCTTAAATGCCCCCCTGTGCATTATGATTGCCTGGGCTTCTGCTGTAGCATTGTCTACTGGCAGTTGCTGGTAGGCCTGTGCCAAGTCCAGTTTACTGAAATGTTGGCCCCCACCAGGGATGCTAGGACATGGCTCACCATGGGAATAGGATATGCGTGGTCTTGGAGGGCCTTGTTGATTGTGCACTTGCCAGTTTGGAGAGAGCCAGTTTGGTGTAGTGGTTAAGTGCACGGAATCTTTTCTGGGAGAACTGGGTTTGATTCCCCACTCCTCCACTTGCACCTGCTGATGTGACCTTGGGTCAGTCACAAGCTCTGGCACAGCTGTTCTCTCAAGGACAGTTTGTGTTAGAGTTTTCTCAGCCCCACCCACCTCACAGGGTGTCTGCTGTGGGGAGGAGAAGGGAAAGGAGTTTGTAAGCCGCTCTGAGACACCTTTGGGCAGTGAAGGGCAGGGTATAAATCCAAACTCTTCTTCTTCTTCTTCTACTTGTAGTCTGCACAAATTCTGACGTCCCTGTTGGGCTTGACTGGGGTTACTATCGGGGTCTCCCACTTGGCATGGGATACTGGCTCCAGTACCCCCTGGCTGACCAGGCAATTGAGTTCAGCCTTGATTTTGGGCCAAAGCATGAACAGGGGCCACTGGGCTTTCAGATGGAGTGGACAAACTGCAGGACTGAGGGTCAGGGCCACTGGAGGACCAATGTAGCAGTCAAACGATCCATCAAAAACTGCTGGGAACTTGTCACACACTTTACTGAAGTTCCCCGACTGCACCATAAGTATCCCGGTGATGGCTAGACCCAAAGCATCGAACCAGGCTAGCCTCAGTAAGCTGGTGAGATGGCCCTTGACCACGACCAGTTCCAATGGACCTTTGAACGCTTTGTATTTTACACGGAACTGGCCCACCCATTTAATGGCTACTGGGTTCTTTTGGAAATCCCGTAGTGTGAGGCTGGTGTCTACCAGTGGGGGTCCCCTGTTAGGGCACAGCGTGTGTAAGGTCTCCTTGGAGATTATCAAGAGGGGGGACCCCGAATCTACTTCCATCATGCATGGGGTGCCCTTTATTAACACAGTCACTTTAATCTTATTGGTGGACCCCCGGGGCAAAAAATGTACCTGTTGTGATGTACTGAGATGCTGTGGAGTTTGGCTGTTTCCTGGTGGGTGGTGGTGTGGCACTGGTGTCCTTTGGATTGACAGGCCCTGACAATGTGGCCTTGCTTCCCGTAGGAATGGTAGACGGCATCTTGGAACCAGCAAGTCCTTTGCTCGTGTGCATCCCCGCAGTTGGCACAGGCAGCTGAGGTGACTAGCTTCTCGGGATGCAATGGTGCTGATGCCATCGATCGCAGATTCTGCTGAGCCGGTTGACTTAACTGTAAGGCCTCCTCCTCGTCCAATGCATCTGAGGCTGGAGATGCGCTTGTTATGTTCACGGTGTGGCTGCGGTGCTCTTGGTGCGATTTCTCATATGCTGTGGCTTCCTTCAATGCCTTGTCCAGGGTCAGATCGTTGTGGCTCACAAGCTTCCGGCGTAGCTTGGATTCCCAGAGACCCATAACGAACTGGTTCATCAGCATGTTGCTTAGGCTGGGGAACTCACATCTAGTGGCCATGCGGTGGAGGCCCACTAGGAAGTTGGTTGCGGAGGCCTGGAGGGCTCCACTGTGCAAAGAAACTGATGTGCTTGGCTATTTTTGTAGGTTTTGGTATGAAGCGGTCTGTGAGTGCCTTCTCAATTTCAGTGTAGGCAGCCTCTTTCAGGGATTTTGGGGCTATCAGGTCTTTCAGTAGCCTGAGCACCTCAATCCTGCAAGAGCTGAGCAACAGGGATTTCTTCTTGCCCTCCTCAGTGATGTTGTGTAAGTTGATGTAGTATTCCAGTCTCTCAATCCAGGCTTCCCAGTGCTCAGGGTGCACGGTATCAAATTCAGGGAGGTTTCCAGGAGCTGCAGCCATGATGACTCTGATAGAAGCACGTGGCTGGGTGCTGTCTGGAGAAGTGCGGGGCGTGGTGACCAGAGACTCAGTGTGCTGTGTGGTGCTGGACCCGGAGTCAGCAGTGCGGGGCACGGCGTCTTGATGGTCAGTGCGTGGTGCAGAGCTCAGTTCTCCATCTGAGTTGGGCTCGCTCATCAGGATCCCACCCTCATTACTAGTGAAAAGTACTGAGGTTGGAAACTCAGCATAGTGAAATCAGCTCAAGTTTATTTAGTTACATCTGAACAAAGATAAAGATAGCTGGTCCACACCCGGCTTATACTCATATCAGCACACACCCCCAACATCCATGATAGGTTCTATTTACATGGCCCCGGAAACTATAGGTTCCCTGCAGGATCCTGGTGCTCCCATTGGTCCATGCCTAGGATCCGCGGTGTCTTTTGTTCTAGGACCGAAGGTCTGTAGGTCCGTTTGACCACATGGTCAGGCACACGCAGTCTCAACCCTCTTGATATCTTACACCAAACCCTCTTGATACATTACACAATTGATGGCACAGTAGCCAGTAACAAAAAACGATGCCTCACATAAGGCAGAAATAGGTACCCCAGAAACTCCAGGAGCCGAGTAGTATCCAAAGCAGCAGGCACTGGGAAAGGGAAATATAGTTTCAGTCCCTGATGGGAGAAAAGATTAAAAATGGCTCAAACAAATGGCTGTAGTTGGACATCCCTACCTTTAATACACATTCCTGACATTTGGTTGTCATCTTGCTAGTGTTAAACAGTGGACAATTACTTAAAAGAAATACTAATGTAGGAACAGGATAACTGAGCTGGTAATTTTAGATGAACGCATTCAGACTTCAGCAGGGGCTGCACAGAGTAGCTAGGGGGCTGGAGCTAGTACGTGGGATAAAATGCTCAGGTTTTTATCTTGTGGAGAGGACAAATTACCACCAATGATTTTTTAAAAAAGCTTTTCCAATTAGGTCTTTTACAAACACTCCTCTTTTTTTCCCGTTCCCTCTTGCCCTGCTGGCTCCAAAAGACAGGATCAGTTAACAGCACCTCTGCCTTAAAAGCCCTGGACGTCTACCTAGGCCTTGAAATGAAAGGCACGTGTTCCATGCTGTTGTGAAATAGGGTAATGGGTGAGGTCAGCTCCCTACCAGGCTCTATGAACACTTATGAAGCCGGGATGATAATGATTTGCAGAAGGAGTTGCAAGTGGTTGTCCCTTTAGGTAGCTGTAGCCGCTCTGATTATCACCTCAGGGGAGGAGGAGAAAGTTATGAACCTGGAAGGCAGGTATTAATTATTCATCTCGCCATTGCCAGATTCCCAGGTGCCAGCTCCAGAATTCATTATCTTCCTGTCCATGTCTGCTATACAAATAATGTTGAGTCTTAATCCTGCCACTTTCCTAGTTCCTCCCCTCCTCCAAATCTTCCTCCTTCTCAATAATCCCTGGGGCCCATGCTGTGTTCCTAATTTGTCACTTTCCTGACTACTCACAGAACACAAAATGTGTCTTCAATTATATTACCTGCCCATTAAAATAAGCACATTTCTGCCTTGCGGGATGCCTCTCTTCATTCTCCTGTGGTTAAACCTTACTGCAACGATTTACTGGTGCTCATTTGTTTCTCTCGCACTTCAAAATCTCATCCATGGATTCCACAAAGTTTGTTTTCCACCCAGCTAGAATAAGTTCAAATGAATACTAGGAAAGTGTGATAAACAAATTTGTAAAGGTCCATCCCATTAACAGTTCAGTCCCTCCCTGCTCTGAAGGATTTGTTTTGAAGATGCTCTAAATTCTTGAACTTCAAACAGAAACTTTGTAGTAGAAAAGAAAGGGATAAAAATACCCTCCATTTCCCTGTCTTTATGCTCTACAGCCAGGAACATTCTTTCTTGGTTATTCATTTTTGAATTTTCCCAAAGATGTGCTTCTCTATGACTAGACTTAAAGTCATACTTTCATGCAAATTTATTGAGGGGATTCTGAATGCTCTGCCTTTGTGGCAGCCATTTTGTTGTTGCACCCACCATGCCATGTCAGAATTCCAAATGTGTTTGCAGGCACAAAAAGATTGGGAACCCCAACCATAAAAGGTAATGTCTCAATAGCCTCATTGTCATTATTGTACCTCTGATTTTAAAGTGCATAGGAATTATTGAACTGAAATGTTCATCAATATATAAGGGTGTTTTTAACATCTTTACAAATGACTATACTATATGCATTTAACGAATTAAAAAGGTATGCATGTGTGAATGGTTGAGCTGAAATATGTGAAATATGAGGTTGGATCCAGCCAGCATTTCTGTTGATTAATAAGAAAGGAGAAGTCCCCACTGACCACCAACAAAGGCTATGTTGGGGATTGTGAGAACCACATACCAAAAAGCCTGGTGGTGTGGAGACTGTAGTAAGGGGGGGAACTAGAAAAGATTGAATTTTAAAAAACCTGGATGAATCCAGCCCAGGGAATGGAGGAACCGTTCATCTGGACCAAGGGTGTTGAACTCATTTGTTATGAGGGCTGTATCTGACAGAAATGAGACCTTGTTGGGTTGGGCCATGTGTGTCATAAAATGTAATGCCAGGTAGCAGAGATATAAACTTTATAAAGGACACAAACAAACACAATTAATTTTTTTACCTAAAATAACATGCTTAAAAACAAGCAGTCCTGCAATATTTTGTTTATTTAACAGTCTCTGATAACTGACTCCTCTTGCTCTGAATTATTGCATCAAAAGATCTGTGCTGGAGCAATCTTGAGTATGCTGTTCAGGTGTGTATCTGCAAACTTACTTTTATTTCTTGACATTCATTTCAGAAATCTCATGGTAAGTTCTCTGAGCCTAGGACTCAGGGAAAAACATGAAATGACTGGGCATTGCGAGTTTTTGTACATAAGTTGCTTCATGTGCTGGTCAAGAACATGTGAAGGCATCATGACACAAGGTGAGGGCTATGTGTTTAGGGCTATGTGTTTGTCTACAAAACTATAGTCTTCCCAGAAAAAGAACTGCAACTCCTATGAGACAGTGCAAGAACAGAGAGACAACCATATATTGTGGTCAGTATCAGCCTAGTCTGCAGAGGAAATGTGTTGAGTGAATTTGGACTGGACACACACTCTCAGCCTAATTCATCTCACTGGTTTGTTGTTATTCCTCATCTAAATAGCTCACATTGCTTTCCTACTCAGAAAGACTGGATCATGAGGACATGAATACAGTGATAAAGGGGAGGCAACCCCAGTTGCATCCAGGAGAGCCACAGCATAATGAGCCCAGCAAAAGACACACACAGAGACAGGGCATAAGGAGCCCAACAAAATATGCACACATTGTAGCAAGGCACACAAAAGCTCATACCTTGAATAAAACTTTGTTGGTCTTAAAGTTGATTTGTATTTCTCCTGTGTAATTGAGATAGCCAAGCAAAGGGGAAGAAGGGGAGAAGCCTCAGCCAATGGAAGGGAAGAAAGACTTGCCTTTGTTTCCTGTGCAACTGAGGGAGCCTGGCTAGAAAACAAGGTCTGGCTTGTTCCCCTCCTCCTCCTGGAAAGAAGAGGGGGAGGAGCTGCAACCAATGCAGAGAACAGAGACTTGCCTATTTATCTCTCCTGTGTGATTGAGAGAGCCTGGCAAAGCAAGCTGTGACACAGCAGTAGCAGAACTGGTGAAGGAAACAGTAGAGAGCCAGCTATTCAAGGGTCAGATAGAAACCCTGCAGGAGCTGGATCCAGCTCATTGGTTGCATGTTTGACACCCCTGATCTGGACCGTTTTCTGGGGTAGCCTCCAGTGCCTTCACATGTCTGGGCTGGGTGACTCATTCTCCTATGTTCTGACCTTCCAGGTAAAAAAGCATGATTAACCCTCCCCTGGCATTGCTAAACCAGCCAGACTTATTTTCTCCAAAACTGAACTTGGGGCCTGTGAAGCAAAGCACTCTGATTCCTCTGAAGGGTTAATGTGAATACTAATGGACTTATTCCATCTTGCGGGTGGTAGTAATTGGACCTGTATGCCTACATGGCCCTTATAATCTTCAAGGATATAGGAATGTGATGCTTGACTCTTGAGAACCTGTGGCCTACAGGATTGGGGGGGGGGGAACAGGAGTGATGATTAGGAGTTGGTGTTCAGTAGAAACCAAGCTGAAAAAAATACCCCCAAAATACCTTATTGATATTTTTCAAGTATTTCCTCAGCCAGTTACTGAGTAGGCTACAGATTCAGCTATTCAAAAATGGCATCCAAAAATGGGACTGCTGAATAGCCAGTTAAAGAGCATTTAAAGGGCTCTCTCTATTGGAAATGATGGAGGATGGAGGCACTTTCTTCTGAAAGAATTGGATCCTCTGGTACAGTCTTTTTGAAACTCGGTGTGTGTGTGTGTGTGTGAGCAGAGGCACCAACAGCTATGCTGAAAATCTGTTGTCTCTACCTCAAAGAAGAGCTCCACAGAGCCCCAGATATCTTCGGATTGTTTCTCCATTATAGCCTACTAGGAATAAGGCCCGTTGTGGAAATAAATACAACGGGCTCTAGAAAGAGGCTCTGGGAGAGTGCCCCGGCTTTGGGCACTCAGTGACAATTTGCTGTGGCAATCTCAGCAGGGTATAATGACAGAGTTCACCATTTTCTCCAGAGGAACTGATCTTTGCTACCTGAAGAGCAGTAGCAATTTTGAGTGATCTACAGCCCACCCGCAAGATTGGTAACAGTGGTTCCCCAGAAGGGAGTGGCTGGTTTGGAGGGTGGAGTCTATGGTATTGTACCTGTCTGAGGTCCCACCCCTCCTTAACACTCACCCTCTCCAGGTTCGACCCTTCAAATCTCCAGGAATTTCCCAACCTGGAGTTGATAACCCTATCTCCCTCCCAGCCAACCATCAACCTACCTTTAGTTTTCCATCTCCTCCCCCCTCCCTCCTAGAGAGCAGTTGTAATTTTGAGTGATCTCCAGCCCCCACCTGGAGATTGGCAACAATGGTTCCCCATCAGGGAATGGCTGGATTGGAGGGTGGAGTCTATGGCATCATACCTGTCTGAGGTGCCACCTCTCTTCAAACCTCACCCTCTCCAGGCTCCATCCCTCAAATCTACAGGAATTGACCACCTGGAGTTGGCAACCTGATCAGGACTGGGCCCAATGAGTTTCCCCCCAAAGGCCAACATAGGTGTGGAAAGGGCCTTTTACTGACAGAGGAGAAAGTACAGGTGCCAACTCTGATTAGGGAAATACCTGGAGATTTGGGGGGAGGGGTGGATCCTGTGGAGGGCAGCATTTGGGGTGTGTGTGGAAGGACTCAGCAGGGTATAATGCCATAGAGTCTACCATCCAAAGCAACCATTTTCTCCTGGGGAACTGATCTCTGTCATCTGGAGGTCAATTGTGAGATCTCCAGGTCCCACCTGGAGATTGGCAATCCTAGGGGAAAGTCAGCCACACAGCGGGGGAGTTGAAGAAAATGGTCTGATGGTTGCTGGCCCACCTCGTTAGCCAGCCAGCCATGCTGAAGCTAAGCAGGAGAAAGAGCCTTTTCCCATTTATTCTGACAGGAAAGTGGCCGTTGGGGAGGGGGTTATGCTGAAAGTCCTTTGTTTTTTTACCTCCCTCACAGGAGTCTCTCACAGGAGTCAAGAGAACTGTCTTCCTCAGGAAAGAGAGCTGTCTGCCAGGGGGAGTGGGTGGGGAAGAGGAGCAGACCCAGCACCCGGCCAATGGCACGTGAGTACTCTTGAGTGGCAGTTGATGGGCCAATGGCTGAGGGAGGGCATTTTACAGCCAATGGGAGCACATGGAATCTTACAAAACCAAAAGATAAATATTATAAGGAGAGATGGGGATCATTGGCTATAATGGTCCCCATGGAGTATAATAAAGTCAAAAAATTCAGCAGTCCTGAATATTTACTGAAACCAAATACCATGCCAGTATTGGGATTCAAGAACATTGGGAAATACCAATATTTTTGGGTTCAATATACACGAACCAGAAAAATACCGATTTTTTTGCACAACCCCTAGAGGATTCCAGCAAGAACATGTCCTGATTGGATTGTCACCGTCACCTGATGCCAGTTGGCTTGAGACTATAATTGAGCTAAGAGCCTGAGAGAAAAGCAGGCTACTTTTGAGATTCTGGTGAACTGAGGCCTGGACATGTTGCAGCAGATGGTACGTAGAGATTGCTTAAGGCACAGCCTTTGACTTTTGGACATTCTGTGCCATCTAACACAAGGTAAAAATTAGCTTTTCTTTCATTTGTTTGCTGCAAGGTTTTTAGAGTGTTGTGTTGCCTAGAAACAAAACTATTTCAGAAAATATTTAATGAACATTATAATTTTTAATAAAGGTCTAGTTTTTTGTGTATACTAGCCCTGGGAACCTATGGGTTTCAGGCCTGAATTCCTTGACTAGATGGACTTGTCAGGTGAATTAAGAAGAGGAAGAAGAGGAAAGTAGCTCTATGAAAAATAGATCCAGGTGGTTTGAAGTATCAGAACAAAGTTTGAGTCCAGTGGCATGTTTAAGACTAACAAAGTTTTATTCTGTGTGTATGAGCTTTCATGTTCATGCACACAAAAGAAGAAGTGTGCATGCACACAAAAGCTTATACCCAGAATAAAACTGTGTTGTCTTAAAGGTGCCACTGGACTCAAACTTTGTTCTATGAAAAATAGTTAATATTGCTTGATTGCAATATATGAATCCGAGGCACTGGATAGCATGCGCACAGTGTGTGGTACATGCCACATATATGGGAGGTTTCCACATTCTTACTTTCAGAACAGGTAGTTGGTGCTTACAAAGAAACAGTAATTTTAGAAGGGGATCTGGAGTTTGAAACACATTGGGAAATGATGTTATGTCAAAGAATAACTCAAGACAAGAGCAAATTATAGTTTGCTTTCATTAGTGAAGAGAATTGAAGGAGTCTGGGCATTTGACATAAGGACAGATTTTCAAAAGACACGAGATTGATGGAATGATATGTTTACCCCCACCCCATGTTTGTAATTTCTGCATGGCTCCAGCCATCCTCTCCAGTAAGGACTGCAGAGATTACAGACTCTTGCCTTGTAGGAGTACCTGCTGTAAAAGATGCACCATTGACACTAAGCACCTGAGGCTGCTGTCTCAGACGGGTAGGAAAAAGCAGACCCAGCCTGCAGTCCTGTTCTAGTGGCTGCTCATCTGGCCAGGCATCACATGCTTTGCTAACTTAGTGCCTGCTCACTCCTAGGCAATTTTGCAGAGAGCAGGGACTGTTCAGGCATATGATGGAGTTCCTTCCATTGAGCTTTTCCCTTTGATATATCTTTTCCTCTTGCCTGTGCTGAGGGAGTTTTCACAAATGCTTAAGGGCAAAATAGTCCCAAGGCCCAGAAATGATGTGTGGAGACCAGTGTTCCCTCTAAGTTGAGTTAGTGTGAGCTAGCTCACAGTTTTTTAGCCTCTGGCTCACACATTTTTTTGACTTAGCTCAGGAATGATGGCTCCATAGCAAACTAATTTATGCAGTAGCCAAATCGCTCACTCACAGCTTTAATGCTGGTAGCTCACAAAGTAGAATTTTTGCTCACAAGACTCCACAGCTTAGAGGGAGCATTGGTGGAGACTATGAAATATATCTATACAGGGTGCAAGTATTATTTCTCTGGGCCCAGTGCAAATCTTTAACACCCTCATCTCTGATCTCATCCCTAACAAGTGATGACCTCGACTGTCAAATGACTTAAACAAAAAATGGGTTGAATCCTCTCCAGGAAGACATGAGACAGGAGTATACATTATTTGTGCATTGAAAATTTTTTGGTCATTGGTATTTTATTTCATAGCAATTGATTTATTTGCTTCATTTACTTACTAATTCATATATGTAGGTAAACAGACAGACAGATAAAGATGGTTTAAGGATGCAATCTTATATACATTTACCAGGAAGCAAGCCTCATTTTTTTTCTGTCGAATCATAGTCAACTTACAGCAGTCCCTTGGGTTTTCAAGGCAAGAGACATTCAGTAGTGGTTTTCCATTGCCTGCCTTTGCATAGTGACCTCAGTATTCTTTGATAGTCTGTCATCCAATTCTTTGATAGTCTGTCATCCAAACAATGACCAGGGCTGACCCTGCTTAGCTTCTGAGATCTGAAGAGATCGGGCTAGCCTGGGCTATGCAGGTCAGGGTGAAACTCACTTAACTCAGTGGATTTACTTCTGAGTAGTCAAGCATAAGTTGGAGCTGTTTATTATGTGGTAAATTCTCTCACACTTTTCTTCCTCCTATATTTTATTCATATGAATGGAATCAATGTAATTGATTGATTGGTTAAAAAGCAGATGGTGAATCAACTACATGAAAGTCTAATTGGTGGGCAGTTTGAGTAACATGGTGCTGAATCTCTAATAGGAATTCCTATGAAGTCACTAGTAGCTGCTTTAGTCAACTGAACAATGGGATGGGGGCATGCATTTTCCCTCATACTTGGGAACCATGTTGCAACATGAATCATTTTGACCTGCTTTGCTGTCTAAAGTGTGAATATATCATGAGTTAGTTCCACCTCCATTTCTAAAAGGGGGGGAAGCATTGCAGGTGTAATTCTTTTCTGGGTTGTCCAGATAACGCAATGAAAAACCATGCTAAAGCATAGCATTTCCAATAGTAAGGTTTCTTTTTTAGCTTAAGTATCCTGAAGTACAGCCAGCACAGAAGAAATTAATAGGTTATTTAAATATGTAAGGAAATTCAGGAAGTGGTAATAGCTTACATGTTTAAAATATTATCTCTTATCTAATTGAAAATCCCAAGAATGTATGTAATATTTGTATAGGTCCATCTTTGGCATACACTTTAAGTAGCACATTGATAAAAATAACAATTTTCAAGGATGCAACTATGTGAGATGTTCCAGTCACATTTTGCAATCACATTGTTAATCACTGATAATCTGAATGTATTTCCATAACTATGCACAAGAAGGCGCATCTCTTTATGATAAGTGGTGAGGCATGGAACCACACTGTTTATAGTGAGCCTTTTTTCATACCCATGGTGATAACTAGGGATTCTAGAGCAGCCACAAGCCTGGCTCACATTTTATTTGCCACACATGGAAGCAATTTTTTGATGGCCTGTTCATCCATTGTGTGGCAGGTTGGTTCAACTATTCCTTCCTAACAGGACTGTACAGTGCAACTGATTTTTTGCACATGCACATTTTCACACAGCCCAATGGAGTTCCCACCATTGATGCATCACTGCTGTGCCCAGCAGGCAATTGTTTAAAAAGACCATTAAATCAAACTATACAATTCAGTCATAAATAAACAGTGAGTTAACCCCCCCCTTCCCAATCCTACCATTTGGTGTCCATTTACATAGATCTTAGCAACATTAATGGCTGTTGCTGTTTGGATCAGCAGCATTTTTATGTGTCTGCAGTTTTGCAAAGAACCAATGCAAGCCTGTACAGCAAGCTGTTGAGTTGTTTGTTGCTGAACCACACGGAGCCACTCACATCTGATAGATACAGTTGAACATGGTAGGTTTGACTGTTGGACATGTTCATCACAAAATAAGCAGCACCCTGAATGAAAACTTTCTTGCAGCAGTAGGTTACCTGGCTCACTTTCCATCAGCAGAAGCTGAAATGTTGTGAGCAAGAACAAACAGCAAGGTGGGGTTGAACAGTGGGATACATCATGGACAGATTCAAGTATGTAGTTTTTCACAGAGTGGGGGACTAGATTTGGGATGAGATGCAGATTTTGAATCAGCTATTCATGTGTCACTACTAGGGTTGGCATTTTGATCAATTGACCACGATCAAATATTTCTTGAAGTGAAGCATGTCACCATGTAATTGACACAGCTTACTATTTTTATGAATTATAGCTGGTTAGATCCATGTTTTGAAAACAGAACAATTTATTCTAAGTGACATTCAGTGCCTTCCCCGAGTACCCCAGGTCCCTCTATAGCAATTTATGAAACAGGTGGGAGATTTTGTCTGATTCCTTCTTCTAGTTGCAGCACCAGACACTTGACTATGAATAGTGGGTTGAAATTCTTCACCAATATTTATTGATCAATTGACCAAGGGTTTGGGTTTTTTTTTTGGACTGGCTGAGATGTAATGTGCACTAACAAATCATTTATTTTATTTTTATTATTGCATTTATAGCCTGCCCTCCCCGCAAGCGGGCTCAGGGCAGCTCACATTACTTGGCCCCAACGTGCCAAGATTCATATAACAATTAAAACATTTAAAACATAGCAAACATTTAAAACCATTTAACAGTCAACAAAAGTGCAGCAGTAGTTATTAAAACAAGATGGTGTGCTTCATAATGTAGGGCTCAAGCACTCCACTCAGTGGTCTCCAGTTCTTCAGGATAGTGCGGCTCAGTCTCAGCTATGGCCGGCCTGTACCACTGGTTTTACTCATGGCCCTTGATGGTAGTGGTGGGTGGCTCCTAATGAAAGAGCTCCATCTTACAGGCATGCGGAACTGCACAAGATCCCGCAGGGCCCTGGTCTCCTCTGGGAGCTCATTCCAACAGTAAGGAGCCGCCACTGAAAAGGCCCTGGCTCTGGTAGCCATGAACCTGGCCTCCCTGGGGCCTGGAATAACCAGTTGATGTTGTGCCCCGACTGTAGTGCTCTCTGGGGTATATATGGGGAAAGGCGGTCCCTCAGGTATGTCGGACCCTGGCCATATAGGGCTTTAAAGGTGAGTACCAGCACCTTGAAGCAAATTCGGTATGCTATTGGCAGCCAGTGCAGTGCCTTCAGCACAGGCTGGATGTGCTCCCATCTAGGGAGGCACATCAATAGCCAGGCAGTGGCATTCTGCACTAGGTGCAACCTCCGGATTTGCAACAAGGGCAGCCCCATGTAGAGAGCATTACAATAGTCTAGCCTCGAGGTAACTGTCACATGGATCACTGTGGCCAGGTCATTGAGAAAGGAAGCCAATTGCTGCACCGGCCACAGATGGTAAAAGGCTGACTTAGCAGTAGCTGCTACCTGGGCCTCCATTGCCAAGGAGGGTTCTAGGAGCACTCCCAAACTCCTAACCACCGATGCAGGCACCAATGGTGCCCCATCGAAGTCTGGGAGTGGGAGCCCCAACCCTGAACTGCCCCGACTCAGACACAGAACCTCCGTCTTCACTGGGTTTAGCTTCAGCCAGCACAGTCTGAGCCAACCAGCCATGGTGTGCAATGCCCAGTCCAGGTCTTCCGGTCTGGAGCACAACTGGCCTTCCAACTTCAGATAGAGCTGGGTGTCATCCGCATACTGGTGACACACCAGCCCAAACCTCCGGGCAATCTGGGCAAGGGGGTGCATGTAGATGTTAAAGAACATCGGGGAAAGCACTGCCCCCTGAGGCACTCCGCACTCAAGCGGGTGCCTCCGAGACTGCTGTTCCCCTAACACCACCCTTTGTCCCCAACCTTGGAGAAAGGAGACAAGCCACTGCAAGGCCAGCCCCTGTATCCCCATGTCGGCAAGGCGGTGGGCTAGTAGCTGATGGTCAACCATGTCAAACACAGCCGACAGATCTAACAACAGCAGCACTGCCGAACTGCCCCGATCCAGATGCCTCTGGAGGTCATCAGTAAGGGCGACCAGCACTGTCTCTGTCCTGTGTCCTGGGTGAAAGCTGGACTGGAAGGGATATAATATGGAAGCGTCATCCAGAAAGCTCTGCAACTGTATCGCCACTGCCCTCTCGATTAATTTGCCCGGGTAAGGCAGGTTGGAAACTGGCTGGTAGTTGGCCAATTCGGCTGGATCCAAAGATGGCTTTTTCAAGAGAGGGCGGACCATTGCTTCCTTGAGTGCCTCTGGGAACCATCCCTCCATGAGGGACGTTGATAATCTCCCTTAGAGCACCTCGAAACCCCTTGTGGCCAGCTTTAATCAGCCAAGAAGGGCATGAATTAAGGTTGCATGTTGTTGGGCGTACAGTCTTGAGCAATCTATTGACTTCCTCCAGGCCGAGTGGGCTGAAAGAATCCAAGACCAGAATCGAAGATGTGCAAGGGGCCTCAAGTTTACTCATTGTATCAACTGTGGCGGGGAGGTTGCGGTAGAGCACCAAGACTTTATCAGCAAAATAACTCTCAAATGCCTCGCAGTTGATATCCAATTCCCTATCATTTGGCCTGCCCTGTAGCAGAGCTGTTATGACCCAAATTGTTCTAAATAATTGAGCTGGGCGTGAGCTTGCGGATGCGATCATAGCTGCATAGAATTCCTTCTTAGTGACTTTGACTGCCATCTCATAGGATCTCACAAATGTCCTATAGGATGTTCTTCTCAAGCCTGGCGCCATTGTCTCTCTAGCCAGCTAAGCTCTCGCTTCATAAGCCACAACTCCTGGGTAAACCTGGGAGCAAGCCTAGAGTGGGGGTGCAGAGGGCTCTGGGGAGCAATCTCGTTGATGGCTGTAGAGAGTCAGCTATGCCAGTCCTCCACAAGCTCATCCAACAAATCACCAGGGGGCATTGGATCCTGCATGGCCATCTGAAGTCGCACTAGGTCCATTTGGCTCCATGGGCAAGCTAAAATATGCTCGTCACTTAAACAGGATTGGGGTGGAACATTCAGACAGGCCCTCAGAGCATGGTGGTCCAACCATGGCACTGCCAAAGCAGTGATCCAGTCCACTGTCACCCCAGCTGTGAAGATCAAATCGAGCGTGTGCCCAGCCCAGTGAGTGGGGGTTGTTACAAATTGGGAGAGTCCTAGCACCACCATGGATGACACTAAGTTCGCTGCCTGAGTGGAAGCTGCGTCATCGGCTTGGACATTGAAATCACCCAAGACTATCAGCCTAGGGTGTTCCAGCGCCCAGCCTGATACGGCCTCCATCAGGGCCGGCAGGTTATCAGCCAGTGCGTTAGGCGGTCAGTATACCAGCCAAACTGCCACACTCTCCCTGGCCTCCAGTACTAGGCTGGCACACTCAAGGCCTGTGATCTCCAATGGTGGGAATGCCCTGAAGGAGTAAGCCTCCTGAATGAACATAGCCACTCCCCACCCACCCCCGAGTCTGCAATTGGTGTAGGACCGATAACCCAGGAGGGGCAAGCTGGGAGAGAGCTATGGCCTCCCCATCCTGCACCCAGGTCTTAGTCATGCAAGCCAGATCCATCTGCTGTTCCACCAGGAAGTCTCGAAGGACCATGGTCTTATTATTTATAGATCTGGCATTGCACAACACCAATGTTGGAGGAGGGTTATCCATCCTAGCCCCACTGCTGACAACTTTTGGGATGGGTCGTAGGCTGGAAGGGTGCCGAGCCTTTTTATTTCTTCACATCCTTCCCTTCAGTGGACAGCGGAAGACAGGAGGGCCTGGCATAATCTGGTCCATGGGATCGCGAAGAGTCGGACTCGACTGTGTGCCTGAACAACAACAACAACAACAACAACATCCTTCCCTTTACTTCCTGCCTAGACCCACCACTTTCCCCTTCCCAGAAGCACCAGAATCTGTTGTTCAGTTATCGCTATCCTACCGATATTCACGTGAGCCACAGATTGCTGGTGGTATTAAAACAAAAACAAAGCTCCGGAATACTCCCTAGTAGCAAGCAGCTGTTTCTGATGCTGATAGATTCTAATATCCCACCTAACCTATTAATTACTCACTCCTCTAAGGTTTCTACTAACTTTAGTCTAACACCAGTCTGTTAAGCACGCAGGACCAGTGACACATACATTAATTAATTATTAATTAATTATTCGACCTAGCAACCCTAGGCATCAAATTCAGTACATTTCAGTACTTGTACTCACTCTAGTAGGCTAAAAACAATACCACTCCTGTCTCGGTTCTGCGGACTATATTTAACTAGCACCCAATCACTAACTATCTCCTACTCTAAGCAAAACATCAAATCCTAAATAAGATTAGGGCTGTCCCCTTTCAGCACCAGATCAGCCACCAGCTGGTGATGTTATCTCCTAGATCTTCTCCAAGTTTTCTCCAAGTCGCTCAGTCTTTCTCAGATGTCACCCCTCGGTCATTCTCAGTCGTGGCTGCACAGTTGGTCCAGTCCTCAAGATCCAACAGAGGAATCCACATCAGGCCGGGGCCCTGCCTCTCACCATTCAGCTCTGCCACGAAGGCATCACTACGTCTGCTACCATCTGGTCGCCCCCCAAATCGCAGCCATCCTGTGATTGCCGCCGTCCTGTGCCCGGGTCTGCCACCATACACCAGGCCACTTCTTGGGCTCCCAGTCAATCTGAGATGCCCCCCTGAGTGAAGGGGACCCTCCCCGAGCTCCTCCACCATCATCCATGAGCCCATTGCTCTCACCTCAGTGCCTACAGCCAGTTCTAGAGGAGAAGAGCTGCTGTCCCCACCCCAGTCTCGGCACCAAAATGGCCACTGCATCAACGAAGCCATGGCTGCAGAGCTGTCAGTCGCCCCACTATCATCAACAAGATCTCTGCACCAGGCCTAGGCAGTAGGTGGTGCTCTCATCAAGTAGGCCCCTGGAGCTCCGGATCAGAGTGAAACTGATGCAACAATTTGCCACTTCACCCCCCCAAGACCTGCAGCGAAAGCCAGACAGCTTCCCCAATCTCTTAACCGGATTGCTGCTGTTGTTGTTAGTACCGAATTAATGCCAAATTAGGTACATCCAGCTGCAGGAGTGTGAACTCCCTGCAATGCCGCCGCTGCCATCACATGGAGCAGCCAATCATGCAAAACCCCTGATTCTTTGGACATACTATAATCCCTTTGAGCTTTCTTCTTTCTTCACTAGTCATGAGGCACTGCAACATCATGACAGTAGTTCAACCCCACAATCTTCAGAATGAGAGACCAAGTAACTCAAGAGGCATAGCCATCCACATAGCTCCTGAACTCAAGAGAAACACACCCAGCCTTACAATGTTAGTCGAATTGCTCTATTATTTAATAAAGATGGGGAATTATAATTATTAATAGGCAATTGGCTTAACTATAGGATCAGACCTGTGTATGCCAGCGTTAGAATTCCCAAGAACCCAGGAATAGACACAGAAAGTGGGTGGCTAAAATAATGATTTCTTTACTAAACATTCTACAGCGTACAAACAATATTCACACAATACATAACTAAGAAGCAGAGGTGATTGATAGCTTATAGAGGGGTGATACAACCTGTCTAGACATGCAGAGGTCCATGAAGAAAGGATTGTGGCCTAAACTCAGAGAGTTTAGGGGTGGACTGCCAATTGGGATCATGGCAGAAAAACCTGGTATAAGGCCATGTGTTTGCTGGGATATAGCCATTGGCAAAGAATGCAGACCAATAGGTGGCCCTGGGGGCTGGTCTCAGATGAGAGCAATAGATTACCTGGACCTATGATGAGTCCCAGGGGTGTGTGGCATCAAGATAGGCAAGGCCTAGATGTGTCAAATAAGCTTCCAGAGATGCAGGGTCTGAATTTAACAATAAAAACCAGGTGCTGGGTAGCTAGTTGAATGGATTAACTGACCACTAATGGTCCTGGCCAAGGTAGACAAAAGGTGGGAGATGAGTCCCTGATTAGTGTCAGGAAGGATTGCTAAACATTTGAATGATTGATTGGTTTATCCAGTATTCTGAGGGACAGAGCAGGAAAGACAAAGAATTTACACATAGGACACAAAAGGGCTTGGTGAGGTACTGGAGAGAAGAGGACTATTTGGCAGGTGGCCTCTGAATACACTTTAGAAATGTAGATACTTCACCTGGTGGAACTCATTGTCATTCCACAGTCATCAGCAGAAATAGATGCAGAAATATGTAGGTTTGCAGAGTGAATAGTGTTCTGTTTTAAAAGTCCTGCGAGATCATCATGAGGAATACATATGAATTAGCATTCAGTGGAATGAGATTAGCTTCCAAAGGCAAATCTCACGACCTTTTTTAATTTACATTTTTGTCTTGGCCTTTATCCAAATTGTTCAGAGTGGCATATCTGGTCTTCCCCTCTTCCATTTTATCTTCCCATCACCCCTATGAGGCAGGTTAGGCTGGTCCAAGTTCACCTAGTGAGCTTTCATGGCTGAGCAGGGAATTGAACATAAGGCTGTAGTCTGACACTCAGACCTCACTGGCTCAAGGCACCATGACTTAATTTGCTACAATAGACCATTCCTATTAAGTGTGCCCATGTGTGTAGAGATTGTAGTTGACAATGCCCTGGAAAAACCAAAGAGCCAGGATGTAATCAGTTGCAAATTCAATTAACGTCCACACATTCATTGCTAATACTGTCTATTTAACATCATGACCCATGCTGCCTGCCAGCTCTTCTCCCTCCAAATAAACTCAGGCTAACTTTTCTGCTGTAAAACTGACCCTGTGAAATTGGCTGCTACTGTTCCTGTCACCTTTCTGGTTTGTTGCCAACAGAATGACAACTTCACCAAGCTTTGGATATGTCATGTCCCAAGTGTCTTCCGATTCCTCATTTATAATATGTGTCTATGTTTGGCACATTTAAAGTTGCATATAAAGAAAATTTCCATATTAGTCACAAGCTGTCAACAGAGAAGAATCTCAATTACCATCCTACATTATCAGCTCACTTTTTAGACAGACTATGACATGCTACACGTTCTGAATGAGATGACAGATCTATTTTAATTGCTTTTCTTATTCACATTTAACCTCTAGTGCTGTGGCAGGACAAAGGAAGCCGTTCAAGTGAAGGGTGTAACTTCTTTATTTTAAAGCCCAAGAGCAGAGACAACAATGAGGTGCCAGCCGGCAAGACTCCATCAGTTCAGAAACACTACTGTTGAGGGGGTCCCGCTGTGGACACCAGCTATTGTATTCACATCCTTATGAAAACCCTTTGCATATAATCAGCTGATTGGATATGCCTGCAGCTTGCCTATGAATTATTCATAGTTTATGAAGAACAGGCTGGCATTCTATTGTTGTAGACAGAATTTTGAATGGGGGCCATCAATGATTTCCTTTTCCCTCATCAAAAGGATGGTTGCTGCAGCCCCCACCCCCTTAATGCCTGATTGCTGAGTGGCAATTGATATTTCTATGAGGAACTGAAAACTGTTCTGCTTCTGCAACTACATGTTATTCTGTGTGGGCAAAGTATATGATTATAGGGAAAGTTCTTTAATTAAGTAAAAACTAATTACTGGGATGTATTTATCCAGCCCACAGTGAATCCTTCACAACTGAACAGTGAATATTTATTTATTTATTTGAAATATTTCAGTCCTGAAATCTCCACCCATTGATTCCTGAGGTGACTTACAACTGGCAACTCAAGTTCTATGGATGGAAGCACTCCCCTCCCCCCCCATCTCCCTCTGAAGGCTGAAATGCCCCCCTGAAATGCTGCTCCTGGGGGATGGAGGTTCCCAGGAATAGCTTGAGGGGGGAATCAGTGAAGAGTGGGATTGGCAGAAATTGCTCCTTCTTGTGTGGGCAGAGATTTTAGGCAGGATCCAACCCTAAGAGTGGGTTCAGGATGCCAGCCTCCAGGTGGGGCCAGGAGATCTTCCAGAATTACGGCTCATCTCCAGACTACAGAGATCAGTTTCCATGTAATAAGAACATAAGAACACAAGAGAAGCCAATGTTGAATCAGGCCAAAGGCCCATCTAGTCCAACACTTTGTCACACAGTGGCCAAAAATACCAGGAGCCATCAGGAGGTCCAGCAGTGGGGCCAAGACACTAGAAGCCCTCCCACTGCTGCCCCCTCCAGCACCAAGAATAGAGTGCATCACTTGCCCCAGACTGAGAGTTCCTAGCTGTACCTTGTGGCTAATAGCCACTGATGGACTTCTGCTCCATATGTTTATCTAATTCCCTCTTGAAATTGTCTATGCTTGTAGCTGTCACCACCTCCTGTGGCAGTGAATTCCATATGTTAATCACTCTTTGGGTTAAGCAAATGGATGCTTTGGAAAGTGGACTCTATGACATTGTACCCCACAGAGGTCCCTCCCTTTCCCAGACTTCACCTCCAAATCTTCAGGAAAGTTGAAGCTGGCAATTTTATTCCCCTCTAAGTGGTGACCAAGGGGGGCCTGGCAATCCCAGAATGGATATAGAGGAACCTCATTTCTGTCCCCAAAGTGTGTCAGTGGGTGCATCTGAATTGTATTAGTTTGGTTTTTTTCCTCCAGATTCTTTTCAAACAATTCTAGAAATTTGGGATCTGCATGCACCTTTGAACTCAAAATGGGATTTGATGTATATAAGTAAGACTGGCACTAGCATAGCATATTTTCTATGGGCTGCAAAAAAGACAGAGTATTTTGAAGTGAAGTTCTTAATAATGCAGTGACCATCAGACAATCAGGGTAGAATTTGCTAAAGCATTACAGTCCCACTCAGTCTCCCAGCTGGAAGATGTGTACCTTTCAAGTACTATATATCCATTACATCAAAATCAGTTTTGTTTCTTTTAGAAAAACACAAACCTGAAGGCATCCCACTACTATAGAACATCACTTTTGATTTCTGTCTTGGGAAAACACCCTTTAAAATTGATCTCTTATGTACAATATATGCGAATCAGCAGGCCAGAGAGGATTTCCTGCTCTGCTGCTCTATTTACAAGCCACCACTGGTTTTTGCTAAATGAGCTACTAGTATTCAGCCAGCAACTTTATCAGATTGCCTTATTAAGAAAGCAGAGACAGCCTGTGTGAAAGCATATGAACATTCTAAATTATATGAACATGTCTCCAGTGCCGGATGTCTTTTAATCACTTGCTTGCCTTCCTTAAAACCTCATTGGAATTGGGGGGAGGGGGATCCTTTAATGAAGTCTGAAAAATGACAGGGTTAATGTTTATTGTTCCCAAGCTTGCTTATATAATCATGGTAACAACTGTCTGTTAAATGTGATTGCAGGGAAGCTGTGTAGTGCATTGAAAAGCCATGTTTGTGTATTTCCCCTGAATTTTCCACCTCTCCCCCACCCCACCCCCCAAAATCAGACCTCCCAAATGGTGTACAAATTGTTTAATGGTTGAAATTCCTGTAATGATAACATATCAATGAAATGTCACAGAAGATTAAGCCACAACAACATGTGCAAGGACAGAGGATAATTATGAATAACCACAAACATGCCCAATTACACGAAAGCTTATACCTTGAATAAACCTTTGTTGGTCTTAAAGGTGCCACTGGACTCTAATTTTGTACTACTGCTTCAGACCAAGACAGCTGGCCACCTGGATCTATGCCCGATTATTACAAAACCATACAAGTCTTGCACCATTTGAAGAGAGCCCCCTATCTTTCATTTTTGGGTCTTCTCACCTTTTGGCTTACCTGCTTATTTGTTTGACTAAGTTATCCATTGTTTGGGTATCTCTTTAACTATAGCTGTTTTGTGCACTTATTGTTTTTATGGTTCCTTTTCACATGCTGCCGTTTCCTTTATCTTGTGATTTTAAAGAACTTGGGATTTTTATTGCAAGAGTCTATTTAGTGAGCATCACTTAAAACTATAAGGATGCTTGTGATCCTGGAAAATTCTCTGTGGATTTTTAGAGTGTGAATGGAAAAAAATGAATGAATTTGAGGGCACTATGGGAGACGTCTCAGCAGTCTCTGATTTTTTTCACCTTACAGTTCCTTCTTGGAAGATGTACTTGGTACTAGTGTTTTGGAATGCATTTGAAATTATTGCCAAAAGACACTTCTCAGATGAAAAGACAAGTAAATAGACCACCTCTCATCACTAAGGGCCTATGCAAGTGGTCTACTCACAAAATTGATTAATTTCTAATGCTAACTGGTGGCTGACTTGCACTAAAAACTTATCACTGTTCATGCTGCATAAGCATCCCTGATCCCTTTAGAGACAACAACTTCCTGCTTATGGTGGAAAGTGCTATCCAGTTGCACCCAACTTATGGTAACCCCATGGGGTTTTCAAGGCAAGAGATATTCAGAAGTGGCTTGCCATTGCCTACCTCTGTATAGTGACCCTGGATATCCTTGGTCATCTCTCATCCAAGTACTAACCAGGGCTGACCCTGCTTAGCTTCCAAACTCTGATTAGCTCAGGATAGCCTTGGCCATCCAGGTCAGGATGACAGCTTCCTAGCCTAATATATGTATAAACTTCTCTTGCAGCTTTAGTGATGCTCTCCAATAGCACTGAACTGTTTAAAAGGTACAACATACCATAAATGCTGATATATTATGTAAGGACCCCTAATGAAAAATCAGTCATTCAGAAAAATTCTAAACATCAAAATGTGCCAAACATAGACCATCACAACACCTTCCAAGTCAGTACATTTAAAAACCTGTCATAATGGAACAGTCAACAAAACTTAATGATTCTAAAACACAGCATACTTGAAGCCTAAAGACCATTTCCATTTGTAAACTCTTTTCCTGTGTCAGAGTTTTCTGACTAAGCTAAGTGGTGTGTCCCTTTAATGAAGAACATTTTTATACTTGCTCAGTGATTAAATTCCAGGAAGTAAATTAAGCAGATCCTGACAAGTTAATCAAGTCTACAAAGGAATATTAGAATTAACTGTGCTCATTTAGTTTGAAAGAAGAGTAATCATTGGAGTGATAGAATACATAAAAGCAGTCCCAATCAAACTTATTAACCATTTAACAGCTTCTTCAAGCTAAACAGAAATAAAAGGAGCTTTATGTAATTAATTACTGATGCTTTTCTCTTTTCTTTTATTTAAAAAGAACATGTGAAAGAAACTAGATTACACAGGGATAACGGGACATACAAAAAAATGGTAACAACCCTGAAATCTTCTCTTTGTTCTACTATTAATTATGGTTGAGCCAAAATAGATCTCCCTGAATTCACAGGCAATGAAAAGCCCCCCTCTTTTGATGATTCTCTTGAAAGTAAAGTTTCAGCTAGCAGAACTACAGCACAGGATTGGAGCTGTAGTAAGTGGTGGCAGCAATGGTTGCTGCAGTTTCCTTCCTTCTGTGGCTGGAGGCCACCAATGGCAATTAGGGTTGCCAGGTCTGTCTTAGCCACTGATGGGGGATGGAGGATAGAGGTGCCAGATCCTGGTTGGGAAACTCCGGGAGACTTGAGGATGGAGCCTGGGGAGAACAGGGACCTCAGTGGGGTCCATCCCACAGAGTCTACTCTTCAAAGCATCCATTTTCTCCAGGGGAATGGATCTCTTTAGTCTGGAGATGAGTTGTAATTCTTGGGGATCTCTAGGTCTCACCTGGAGGCTGGCATCCCTAAATGGCATTTGCATTATCCTTCTTCTTCTGACTCCCATTCCCACTCCCTGCCCATGCAGAATGAGGGCAGTGTAATACTGCAAGCAGTGCTCTTTACCCTTAATGATGCCACAATGCCAAACAAGTGGCCATTTGATACTGTGATAGCATCCCTTTTATAAAGTGACTGGGATTACATTGTGAGGAGGAAGCAGCCTTGGTAGAAGATGTTTAAAACAAACGAGCAAGCAAATGCTGCTGAAACAGATGCCCAGGGAGCAGCAGGTTTTTAAAAATTCAGTGAAAACGTTGACCCCATCAAGCACTCTTTTAGCCCAAAGACCATTTTTCTCAGCCCTACTATTTATGCTAGTGACAATTCTAGCAACTGACTTGGCCTTAGGAATGATGTCCCAAAATTCAGATTTGAATGCTACCTTTGAATTCTATTTCACAGTATTCTAGAGATCAACTGTAATTCCGGTAGAATTATAGGCCCCCACCTGAAAGTTGGTAATCCTAGTGATGTAAGAGTTGTTGGAGAAGTAATACCATATGGGCAGTTTTGATCAATGCAAATACCAATACAGCATGTGTTTAGTCCATTCCAACTCTAAGGAGAGCTGCAATGTATGAATTCCGCTGATCAGAGCTTGTTGAATGCTTCTCTTGTTATTTGTTTTTTCTGCTGTGTTGTTCTCTGCCTGTAAGCGCTTATATCCTAGAAGCCTCCCTGCTGCTGAATGGTGTAGGGTTACTTCATGCTCCTCACAATAATTTTTGATGCCACAAATTTCACAGAATGCAACTAGGCATATGTGGGACTGGTTTAATTCCCCAGCTTTGCTAACAAGAACAGCACTTGTAGAATCAAGGAGTAAGCTTGACATTTGTCAGCCTGCAGTAGACAAATTCCCTAGGCTCAGTAGCAATATCCTGCCCTTGATGAGCTGAGGACTGGGAGAAATGAAGACATGCTCTAGAAATTTTCCCAAACACTAAGGTAAACACCACAGAGAGATAGGGTTGCCATCTCCTCAGTGGGGCCAGGGGATCCCCTGATTTCAGGGCCCCCGATCACCACCAGCCAGGTGGCTGGTGTGGGAAGCCCCACCACCAAACAGCAGCATCCGGTGGGGACACTGCTGATGCAATGACGTCACCAGTAGTGACATCATCATGCTGGGGCCATCGCACACCAATGCTCTAGCATTAGGGGGAAAAGAGTTTTTGCTCCAAATGCTAGTGTTGTCATGCAATAGCCCTAGTGTGATGATGTGATATCATCATGCTGAGCGTGCAAAGCGCACACAGCAGAAGAGTTCCAGCAAGGAGCCCCCCACCACAGCAAAGGTGAGACCTGGCAAGCTTACAGAGAGATCCTACAGCATTACCTGGAAGTGACATCACATTTTCTGTGGCACTGTAGAGAGTTCCCCAGTCATTATTATCTTTACCACAGAGACTGAAGGGATTTTCTAAAGCATCAAAGAGGATGTGACACCCTGTTCCCTGAAACTCCATCCTCCCCAGACACCGCCTCACAAAAATCTACTGGCATTTGCTGTTTTAAACATGGCAAACCTATTCAGGAGTAAGTGGGGATGAGGAGAAAGGTTAGACCTATCTTTTCACTTCAGTGTGCTGCCTATGAACTCATTGATTCTCCCTCAAAGTATCCTACTTTCCATTACCTTTGAAAACACAGGTGTTATGTATTTGCTTATGTGTTATGCTATGGTGTTATGTATTTACTTATGTGTTATGCTAATGGTGTTATTTATTTGCTTATATGTTATGCTACGTAACCTAAAACCGGAGCTTCAGGAACCAGCTCCATTGACTCTCAGGTACTCTAAACCCTGCAGTCGGATTGGTCACTGTTGTGTAACAGACCAATCTGAAAGGACCCTGACTTTCAGCAGGAACAAATCCCATTGGTCCTAAGCTCTCAATTGTAATTGGTCATTACTGTGCTAGGGGGTGTGGCCTCACTAGTCCAAAATGTATAAAGTTGCATTCATTCTATGGTTGAGTTGCTGTGTTTTGAGCTGAATAAAGAAATCACTTGTTTGGAAAAGCTGCCTTGATCTCTGTATATAACACTGGCTACAAGGATGGGATAAAGTGGGTAGGCAGCCTCACAGAATCATACCTGATCATGCAGTGGGCAAGGAATTGTCGCCTTGGCCCATCGAGAGCTGATCACTACAGCGGGCAAGGAATTGTCGCCTTGGCCCCTTGAGAGCTGATCACTGCAGTGGACAAGGAATTGTTGCCTTGGCCCACCAAAACAGCAATAAGAACACAGCCACCTGCTGCTCTAGCATAGAACTACAATGGCTGCCAAGGGTCACTTTGAACTGCTCCAGCACAGAACTACGATAGCTGCCAAAGGCCACGAACCACTCCAGCGCAGAACTATGATGACCGCCAAGGGCCACTTCGAAACGTTCAATTTGACAACAGAAGACTGGGACACCTATGCCTCCAGGTTCGATGTCTACGTGACAGTACTCCTAAACAACATTCTCTGCGAAATGGAGGTTGACTCGGGGTCGGCGCTCACTATCATCTAGACCCAGACTCTACGAAGGTCTTTCCCCAGATGGAACAAACATCAACTAGAACCTTGTGACCTGCAGTTAATTGATTTTCATAGACAGTGCATTTCCGTTGTGGGATAAGCAAATTCATGGTCTGCTACAAGAACGTCTATGGTCCACTAAGCATCCACTGCTTCATGCCGCTGATGTCACCTTGCATTCTGCAAGGGATTCCATGAGTTCCCAGGTCCATAAGTGGCTGTTTTGGCTGGCAGACCTCTGAGTTTGAGTCAACGCGGATTGTTGGTGCACACAGGATGCATACTATGGGGGAATTGCTTGGTCATTCCTCCCAAACTTTGCCTATGTGCTGCCAGCCCTTGCCAGGAGTCATGACAAGAGCCACCACCAGCACCAGTGCAGAGATCCTGAGATGGGTAAACTACTTGTCTGCCATGGTACCACCTGCATGTGGATCCGGACCTCACATCAGATCGTCCACTGCAGAGAGAGAGGTTCTGGAGCATCTCTGTTTCTTTCCAGCCTGGCAACTTCGTCTACACCCAAGCAGCAGAACCACGCTCCACACTGCCTACAAATTGCAATTCTCCCCAGTTGGAGGCACCTTCTAATTGCAATGCTACTGGATCGGAGGCAGTGGTGCCCTGATGCCTTCAGAGCTAATTCTGCTTCCAGACCCTGAGAGTTTGAGTGCTACGGCTCTGATGCCTGATGCTGAACATGGAAACCCTACAGAACTAACACTGTTTCCAGACACCAGACCCTGAGTTCAAGCACTACAGTTCCCGATGGAACTGTATGTGTTATGCTATGGTGTTATGTATTTGCTTATATGTTATGCTATGTAACCTAAACCGGAGCTTCAGGCACAAGCGCCATTGACACTCAGGTATTCTAAACCCTGCAGTCGGATTGGTCGCTGTTGCGTAACAGACTAATCCGAAAGGACTCTGACTATCAGCAGGAATGAATTCCATTGGTCCTAAGCTCTTGATTGTAATTGGTCATTACTGTGCTAGGGGGTGTGACCTTGCTAGTCCAAAATGTATAAAGTTGCATTCATTCCATAGTTGAGTTGCTGTGTTCTGAGCTGAATAAAGAAATCACTTGTTTTGGAAAAGCTGCCTCAATCTCAGTATATAACAATAGGGTTAGGCCTCATATCCATTGTTTAGTTTGATCCTCACTCCAGACATGGGAATCATGGTATGAAAGCAACGGGCTTCACCTACAGCTCAGTGCTATGCTTGAGTGCTTGGGTTGCCATTCTTGTACTGGAAAATTCTGGGAGATTTCAGGAGCAGCATCTGGGGAAGGTGGAGTTTCAGGGGAATGTGATGTCTTCTCCAGAGTGATGGACGGGACATCTCTTCCTAGTGATGCTCCAGGAATTCCCTCAATCTCCCTCAAGGTCACCATTCATGCCATTTCCACCCACGTTTTCTCCCTCTCCTCAGAAAAGAGGACTGAGAGTCGAGGTGTGAGATTGCCTGTTGCCACTGGGCAAATGGTAAGCCCACCAAGCACATGTCTTTCTTCCTCACAAGAGATCTGATATAATTCATTCCTATAAGATAAGCATAACCAGCCAGTGATTTTGGATGGACTGGTCTGGTTTACAACTGCTGAATTGCATAGGCAGTAGGCCTAAAGTTTTGTTTCTGATACTTTCTGTCCTCTTAAGATGAAATACTGGTTTCAGGAGTGAAGACAGAAGGAAGTAATGCAGACCTTTTGGGTGGGGAGGAAAAACCATTTTTCCCTCCCAGGCTATAGCTATGTTTGGCTTGGAGAAACAGGGCACAGGGCCTGCTGTAGAAAAACATGAGGCCTCATTCCAGCAATTTGTCTATCTGAGGCAATGGCCTCAGGGAAGTGGGTGGGTGGGCAAAAAGTGGAATTGGGAAAAAGGCTAGAGCTCTCCTTTGGCTCCTCAGCCTACCAACCTGACTGATCTTTAGCTAGATGGGCAGCTGTGTTAGCCTGTCTGTAGCAGGAGAAAAGAGTCAGAGGCCAGTAGCACCTTAAAGACTAACAAAATTTGTAGTAGGGAATGAGCTTTCATCCAGTGTTCCCTCTAAGCTGAGTTAGTGTGAGCTAGCTCACAGTTAGCCTCTGGCTCACACATTTTTGTCTTATCTCAAGAAGGATGGCTCCAGAGCAAACTAATTTACGCAGTAGCCAAATCGCTCACTCACAACTTTAATGCTAGTAGCTCACAAAGTAGATTTTTTGCTCACAAATCTCCACAGCTTGGAGGTAGCTCACTGCTTGCTTGGTATCTGAAGAAGTGAGCAGTGACTCACGAAAGCTTATATCCTACCAGTGTACCACAAATTTTGTTAGTCTTTAAGGTGCTACTCTAATATGTAGCTAGTATTCACAAAAGCCATGGTGCCTGCTGAATCTCAGGCACTGTGGAGTGAAGTGTGATGCTTCTTATTCACAACAAGATTTAAGGGCGTTGAATTAAAAAACAAGAGACTTCAGGGCAGCTCAATAAACATCCTCCCCCAGTTTGTGCTCCAGTCTGGTGAGCTCATTAAGGGAAATATGTTTAACACTTGATTCATCTTGCCAGAAGTCTAGAGTGAGGTGTGTGCTGTCATCTCAATGGGCAATCAAGAGGATTCCAGGTCTGACATGACCCATCATGGCTAAACAGCAAACTCCTGTGGTTAAGTCCTGTTCTGAAACAACAGCAACAACAACAACAACAACAACAAATTGATCACATTAAAGGGAACCTTTTGAATCTCAGGCTCATTATTTTCATCTCCCCCAATTATTTTCTCAGATCTACAAGCAGACTGCCATACTTCCAGTCTGCGTACTCTCATGCCAATCACTTGATAAATATGAATGCTCTGTGTTTGTCCTGCTTTTTCAAAGGAAAGAGGCCAAATCAAGTTGTCCAAGGGTTTTTATTCTCTAACGTACTGAGTTAATAGAGAACACCTTGCATTTCTATAGTGCTCTTTTTGAGTGTTCAAAGTAATTCACATGCATTATTGCCACCACCCTTCATGGTAAAATAGTATTGATGTCCCTGTCACACAGATGGGAGGATGAAAGAACAGTCTAAGGTCTTGGATGAGGAGAGAGCAGAACCAGGTACTTCTTGCCTCATTTTGTTAGCTCCACCAGCTGTCTTCAGGTTTCATGGATTTAATGCCTTAATGCTGCCCTTTTCTCTCTTAACAATTTGTCTCTATAGCTGACTACAAAATCCAAATATCTCACATCCATTGGTGTGTCCTTTAAATTATGCTTTTCCTCAGAGAAATGCACCAAAGGGATCCTTTTGTGAATGTGCTGTGAAGAAAAAATAAACATGCATGCATACCTCTCAGCATACTCAAGGGGCATACACTTTGTATAGGGGTTTCAGTAACCAATTGCTGCATACAAAGTATCCTTGAAAAAAAGCACATGTCCATTTAAACTGCCCAGTGAACAAAGCTTCCCAAAGGATCTTTACCTTGCGCTTATCTAAGGATCAAAGTAGATGAAACACTAAGAGATCCATGACAAGTTTCTGCAGGTCCTATGGAGAAGGAAAAGGAGGTTTAACATTTCCAGCCCTGCATGGTTTTGCTAGCTAAAGTGTTCCCACCCCATGCTAGACTTGGAAGAAAACAAGCAGACATTGTTAGACAAGTGGCTGGGAGATCTGTGATCAGATTTTCCCAAAATTTCATCAATAGAAATAGAAGCTGTGGTAAGCCCAGTTTGGCTTTAGGACCATCCAGGAGGATTTAACTAGCACTCCCTAAGTGATTGGCCCATGAAGAAATGCTCTTCAGGAAAGCTCCTCCATTAGCATGTCACAGCTGGGGGAACTCCTACAAGATAAAGACTCAGCCCTACCCCACCTTCCTGAGTAGATATAAATTACCTGCCTACCATTTTTCTTCTCATTTTGACACAGAGAGTACTCCATCTTTCTCTGTTATACCTCTGAGGATGCCAGTCACAGCTGCTGGTGAAACATCAGGTCCTACAATGCCAAGACCATGGCCATACAGCCCAGAAAATCTACAACAACTCATGAACTACGCCATGAAAGCCTTCGACAACATATTCTCCTTCAGACTGTCCTAGAGGGATGTCTTTATTTCACCTGCTTTGCTTTGTTCAGAAGGATTGGGTATAATAATTAGGGATTAATTCTTGAGGATGAGATAGGCTGTAACCAAAGATGCCAGGAATTGTACAATTTGTGAGTATACAGATAGAGAGAATTGGTAGGCACCCTGGAACATCTAAGGATGACAGGAAGTTTCCCAAGATACCTGAATATTGGCTGTGTGGCTGGGGTTTCTGGAGGGATTCCCTTGGTGCTCCACAGCATATGGGAGAGCATATGGGGAAGGGTGAGACTTGGAACCTCTTGTTGCAGTTTTCAATGCAGGCTAGTATGAGCAAGGATGGAGCTAGAGTGGAGTTGTGCATAAATACAGGCTGCCATCAGAGCCTGCCTGTTAGTGGTGATCTCCACTAAATGGGGAGGGGTAATTAATATTTACATAAATCAGCTATCAATAAAATCGAGATTATCCCATATATCAATGCTAGAAAGTGTAGAGATCATGATAATCTATGAAGTTTTTTTTAAAGGAATGGAAATGGGCATATATTGGCTTATTCCTACTAGGAATCTTATATGTGTCCCTTAAGTTGCATTATGTTAGAAAGATGAATGAGAACTGTAACAAATGGCACCCGCCGGAATAGTCCCTTGAGTTCCATTATGGTAGAAAGATGAATGAGACATATAACAAATGGCATCAGCAGGAATAGTCCTTTTCTTGATAAGCTTTCTCTAAAGTAGGTGGAAGTGAATTGCCCTATTAACTGCTTTAAATATTGGTGGCAGATACAGAGTTGAGAATCCTGGGTTGCTACTGAATGATCCATTAAGGGGTCTGAGATAGAAGATAGGGGGAAAGATCTTGGAGAGCCATTGAAAGAGTAGACAATATTGATCTAGAGAGATTATATTAGACTAATGTTCTGACTCAGAATAAATCATCTCTCTCTCTTTCTCTGCGCATAGATACAAGTTTTATAAGATAATCAGTTCACACACTTATTAATTAAAACACTTATACCTTTCCTTTCCTTGTGGTTTAAGGCAGCTTACAATAACAGTTTAAAAACATTTCCAGTTACAAACAGAATAAAATAACAACTGCCAAATCTCTCTCTTCCCTCAAAAAAGATGCCTGCCATTCAACCCCCCTCAAAAGCCCTGGCAAACAAACAAGCCTTGGAAATCCTCCTGACGATCACAAAGAAGAGGACTCCCATCATGTTATATATATATATGCTGGTGTATCCAGTCATCCATGAATTTAATGGATGAAAATTTCCCATTTCCTCTCCTGTTGTGAAGGAAGCAAAGGGGGATTTGCCATTAGAAAAGGAGAATTGGTAAAAATTACCACCCCTTCTTCTGAAGACTTAAGATATATCCTGATATTTATACAAGAATAATGGGTTTTCCACTGGTAAAACCCATTATTGTTGACCACCAAAAAGGATATGCTGGAACCCCAGAGAATGGAAGGGAATAGGGTGAGATTGTAGGACTGATCCAACCCATTATTATTATGGTAATATAACTGTAACATATTAATAACTTAATATTATCTCATATTATATAAATTAAATTGTGAGCAATTAAATGTATATGCAGTAATCAAGACTACATTCATGTGGGAACCAGCCCTAGTTAATGACAAATGGTATATATAGTCTTGTTCCATTGCTTTGCAACCTTCCAGCTGAATTTAGGAGGCCTGATCAGTTCTCATTAACTATTTTTATAATCCAGAACCAAGACCTCAAATTAGGTACTTCAGAAGCATCACAAACTGGCATTAGTGTCCTTGAGCAAATCTTCCTGTTTGTGTGATCATTTATGAGGCTTCCGGAGAACTTCATTTCAGTCACAGGTTAAAATGGGAGACAGCTAACATTAGTACAAAGACTTTGCCATGACTTCTTCTGAAGAACAAGGGCAAATCGTTACCTCCTACACATCAGCCTCTTAAATTCCAGATGGCCTAAAGCTGTGAATTACTTTTATGGTTCTTGGCACTCCTATATAAATACCTTGACAAGGATAAAAAGATGGAGTACATTGCTGTCCATTGTACAGTATACACGAGTGAGAGAGGGGATATCTTAAAGAACATTTATCTATGTAAGCAAATGACACAGTCATTTAGTATTTAAAATAATTTCCTTCTGTAAGTGGTTTTTAAGACCACTTCTAAGACAAATTACACTGGGATACAAAAATACACATACATTACCCCAAACCAGCAACTGTATCATACTAGATTCACAGGGAAAACCTGTGGGCTCCAGCCAACCCTGCTAGGGAAAGATGGAAGGCACTAAATGTGGATTTCAAAGCCTAGGATTGTTGGCTTGGGAGGAGAGAGAGTTTTTCAAATTCACTAGATCCAAGCATTTGTTTGCTTGTGAAAAAAAATAGAAATCTTTTCTCAACGGCAAGTGACGACAGCTTGAAAATTAACAGCTTTAATTGCCAGGCTTTTTGTAGCTGTTCTCTCTAAGTAGCATTTTCAATGTGTGGAAGTCTTGAGGACTAACAGATTTATTGTGCCATCAGTTTTTATAGACTAGAGCCCAGTCCATCAGCCTCATCTAGTCACCAAACAATTGTGTAACAATAAAACTGTTAGTTTAGACAGCATCAAAAGACTTTTTTTCTTTTTCTTTTCTGTGTGTTTCCTCCTATGATAGAGTAACAACAGCAACCCCTCTGGAATCTGTATTCAAGATGACATATAAATGCCCCCACCGCAAAGGAATAAGATAACAAAAAAAGCTTAGAACTGAGTATACCATAAATGCAAATGATAGCACTCTGATGGCAGAAACCGAAGAGGACCTCAAGAGCCTCTTGCTAAGAATAAAAGAGGAGAACACAAAGGTTGGCCTGAAAATCAACATAAAAAAAACCAAGACCATGGCATCCGGCCCCATCACTCCTTGGCAAATAGAAGGGGAAGTCATGGAAGCAGTGACAGAATTCATGTTTCTGGGATCCAAGATCACTGCAGACGGTGACTGCAGCCATGAATTTAAAAGATGCCTGCTCCTTGGGAGGAAAGCTATGGCAAACCTAGACAGCATAATAAAAAGTAGAGACATCACCCTGCCAACAAAAGTCTGTATGGTCAAAACAATGGTATTCTCAGTAGTAATGTATGGCTGCAAGAGTTGGACCATAAGGAAGGCTGAGCATCGAAGAACAGATGCTTTCGAATTATGGTGCTGGAGAAGACTCTTGAGAATCCCTTGGACTGCAAGGAGATCAAATCAGTCAATCCTAAAAGAAATCAACCCTGACTTTTCCCTGGAAGGCCAGATCCTGAAGCTGAAGCTCAAATACTTTGGCCACCAAATGAGAAGGGAACACTCACTGAAGAAGACCCTGATGCTGGGAAAGACTGAAGGCCAAAGAAGGAGGGGATGGCAAAGGATGAGATGGTTAGACAGTGTTATTGATGCAACAAATATGAAATCAAGCAAACTCCGGAGGACGGCAGAAGCCAGGAGAGCCTGGCATGATGTGTTCCATGGGGTCGTGAAGAGTTGGACTCAACTGTGTGAATGAACAACAACACCATCCACTATGTAACTGTAATGTATTAGTAACATAGTAATGTCTCATCTCTCCTTATCTCTCCTTATAATATTTATCTTTTGGTTTCGTAAGATTCCATGCGCTCCCATTGGCTGTAAAATGCTCTCCCTCAACCATTGGCCCATCAGCCGCCACTCAAGAGTACTCATGTGCCATTGGCCGGGTGCCGGGTCTGCTCCTCTTCCCCACCCACTCCCCCTGGCAGACAGCTCTCTCTCCTGAGGAAGACAGTTCTCTTGACTCCTGTGAGGGACTGTCCCCTCAGTGGCTGTAGGTAGGCAGCCAAGCTTGGTTCTGTGAGTAAAAAAACAAAGGACTTTCAGCATACCCCCTCCCCTCCCATAACCCCCTCCCCAACGGCCACTTTCCTGTCAGAATAAATGGAAAAAGGCTCTTTCTCCTGCTTAACTTCAGCATGGCTGGCTGGCTAATGAGGTGGGCCAGCGACCATCAGACCATTTTCTTCAACTCCCCGCTGTGCAGCTGACTTTTCCCCTAGGGTTGCCAATCTCCAGGTGGGACCTGGAGATCTCCCACTGTTACAATTGACCTCCAGATGACAGAGATCAGTTCCCCAGGAGAAAATGGTTGCTTTGGAGGGTAGACTCTATGGCATTATACCCTGCTGAGTCCTTCCACACACACCCCAAATGCTGCCCTCCACAGGATCCACCCCCCAAATCTCCAGGTATTTCCCTAATCAAAGTTGGTACCTGTACTTTCTCCTCTGTCAGTAAAAGGCCCTTTCCACACCTATGTTGGCCTTTGGGAGAAAACTCATTGGGCCCAGTCCTGATCAGATTGCCAACTCCAGGTGGGCAATTCCTGTAGATTTGAGGGATGGAGCCTGGAGAGGGTGAGGTTTGAAGAGGGGTGGCACTTCAGACAGGTACGATGCCATAAACTCCACCCTCCAATCCAGCCATTCCCTGATGGGGAACCATTGTTGCCAATCTCCAGGTGGGGGCTGGAGATCACTCAAAATTACAACTGCTCTGTAGGAGGGAGGGCGGAGGAGATAGAAAACTAAAGGTAGGTTGATGGTTGGCTGGGAGGGAGATAGGGTTATCAGCTCCAGGTTGGGAAATTCCTGGAGATTTGAGGGATCGAACCTGGAGAGGGTGAGTGTTGAGGAGGGGTGGGACCTCAGACAAGTACAATGCCATAGACTCCACCCTCCAAACCAGCCACTCCCTTCTGGGGAACCACTGTTACCAATCTTGGGGGTGGGCTGGAGATCACTCAAAATTGCTACTGCTCTTCAGGTAGCAATGATCAGTTCCTCTGGAGAAAATGGCGGACTCTGTCATTATACCCTGCTGAGATTGCCACAGCAAATTGTCACTGAGTGCCCAAAGCCAGGGCATTCTCCCAGAGCATCTTTCTAGAGCCCATTGTATTTATTTCCACAATGGGCCTTATTCCTAGTATGAAATATTACATGTAGTGAAGGTGTCCTGCCCAGGTAGCCAGGTTGTCCAATCTTGCAGCTTCTTGGAGGGGCAGGTGATGTTTGGGATGATGAAATGTCTGTGGGGCAATAGGTAAACAGACTGATAAGTTGGGTGGACCAAATCCCAGTAGGAAGGGGCAATGTGAAGGATGGTCAGGCAGGGATCCAATCTGTTTACATTGTCTAAGGCCTGACCCAGAGGCCACGAGGCTTGGGGTTTTGACAGTTACAGACAGCCATCTTGACTCCCTCTTGTAAATAATTATCTTTTGGTTTTGCAAGATTCCATGTGCTCCCATTGGCTGTAAAATGCCCTCCCTCAGCCATTGGCCCATCAGCCGCCACTCAAGAGCACTCACGTGCCATTGGCCAGGTGCTGGGTCTGCTCTTCTTCCCCACCCACTCCCCCTTCAGACAGATTTTGCATGTCAGATTTACTGTCAGACAGCTCTCTCTCCTGAGGAAGGCAGTTCTCTTGACTCCTGTGAGGGACTGTTTGGTTCTGTGAGTAAAAAAACAAAGGACTTTCAGCATAACCCCCTCCCCCGCCCATAACCCCCTCTCCAACGGCCACTTTCCTGTCAGAATAAATGGAAAAAAGCTCTTTCTCCTGCTTAGCTTCAGCATGACTGGCTGGCTAACGAGGTGGGCCAGTGATCATCAGACCATTTTCTTCAACTCCCCGCTGTGTGGCTGACTTTCCCCTAGGGTTGCCAATCTCCAGGTGGGACCTGGAGATCTCCCACTGTTACAATTGACCTCCAGATGACAGAGATCAGTTCCCCGGGAGAAAATGGTTGCTTTGGAGGATAGACTCTATGACATTATACCCTGCTGAGTCCTTCCACACACACTCCAAATGCTGCCTTCCACAGGATCCACCCCCCAAATCTCCAGGTATTTCCCTAATCAAAGTTGGCACCTGTACTTTCTCCTCTGTCAGTAAAACGCCCTTTCCACACCTATGTTGGCCTTTGGGAGAAAACTCATTGGGCCCAATCCTGATCAGGTTGCCAACTCCAGGTGGGCAATTCCTGGAGATTTGAGGGGTCGAACCTGGAGAGGGTGAGTGTTGAGGAGGGGTGGGACCTCAGACAGATACAATGCCATAGACTCCACCCTCTAAACCAGTCACTCCCTCCTGGGGAACCACTGTTACCAATCTTGGGGGTGGGCTGGAGATCACTCAAAATTACTACTGCTCTTCAGGTAGCAAAGATCAGTTCCTCTGGAGAAAATGGTGAACTTTGTCATTATACCCTGCTGAGATTGCCACAGCAAATTGTCACTGAGTGCCCAAAGCCGGGGCACTCTCCCATAGCCTCTTTCTAGAGCCCGTTGTATTTATTTCCACAACGGGCCTTATTCCTAGTATTATATAAATTAAATTGTGAGCATTTAAATGTACATGAAATAATCAAAACTACATTCATGTGGGATCCAACCCTTGTTAATGACAAATGGCATATAGAGTCTTGTTCCATTGCTTTGCTGTTGGTGGTGGTTGTGCCTACCCACTGCTCCGCTTGTGGCAACTACTGCTTCTGCCCATCTGTCTGTTAGGGGCTGCAGCTGCGCCCACCCATCCACGCCTCCACATGCAGCAGCAGCAGCAGCAGCAGCAGCAGCAGCCTCTGTTGCTGCTGCTCACACTCACCTGCCTGCCCCTTATCTAACTCCAGCTCTATCTGCTTGGGGTGAGGTCTGCTCCTCACTTGGGGCTGGGGCTGCCCTTGTGGGGGTGGGGGTCCTCCAGAACATTGGCCCACCAGGACATTATCTGGTGGTTCTAATGGTCACCTGTTCCTGATAGTTGCCATATTTTCAAGGCTACTGGGTGGTTGTACCTCCTTCCCTGCAGAAGAACAGAACTGGTAAGAGAATACTAGCCCAGGTCAAATAATTGGCCAGTCAACTGCTTCCTCTGGACCTACCAGAAAATTCTGCTCAGCTGTTAGCTGTTCAGAGTCATTGGGAAAGGACATTCTGGAGTCAGAAGTCAATGGAATGCTGAGTAGGGTGGAGTGTGGGTTTGTTGTAATTAATCTCTTGTTTGTAAGTCTTGTGGAGATGACTAGATTGAAATAAATAGAAAACTTGCTTGCCAATCAGTAATGAACCTGTGGTCAGATATAATAGGCAGCCATTTATTTATTATTTATTTATTTTTCATATTTATATCCCACCCTCCCCATAGGCTCAGAGCGGCTAACAAGAGGAGTATGCCATGGTAAAACACTTAAACCCAATTAAATACTCCATCCATTCCAATTTAAAATATTGGTGCTTGGCTACAATTGATTATTAAAATCAAGATAGGGTCCAAAGATCTTCCAATCCTTACAATCAGTACAGTTCCAGATGGTATTCCAGCTAGCTCCCCCAGTATTGTCGGCTCTTCTGGTCTTCTTCCCAGGGCCGTCTCACTGCACCATCTAAGTTGACATCACAGTGGTGGTGCAGCAGGGTGGCAGCTCCTACTCGAAAGCCTGGCAGAAGAGCTCCATCTTGCAGGCCTTGTGGAACTGCATAAGGTCCCGCAGGGCCTGGATCTCCCCTGGGAACTCATTCCACCAGGTAGGAGCCACCGCAGAAAAGGCCCTGGCCCTGGTTGCAGCAAACTTGATGTCCTTGGGGCCTGGGACAACTGAAAGATGTTGTGCCCCAGACCGCGTCAGGTTTCTAATCTGTACTTCTAATGTGGCTTTTCCCCTCCAAAGTATGGTTCATTTTGGAATGGGAAATGACTTTTACAAGCACCCCAATCAACATCTATAGCCTACCCAAGGAGCACAAGAGACAAGTAGGGTTACCATTCTCAAGTCTAGAATTCCCCCAGAATGACAAATGATCTCCAGACTACAGAGTTCAGTTCCTCTGATGGAAGAAATGGCAGCTTCAGAGGGCAAGTTCTATGGCATCCCATTCCTGCTGAACTCCCTCCACTCTGCAAACTCTGTCCTCTCCAGGCACCTCTCCCAATTTTCCAGGAATTTCTCAAGCTAGAGCTGGCATCTTAAGGGACCAGGGACAGCAGATCTATAAACTCCAGCTGAGCTCTCAGCAAGAGCGAATGTTGTCATCATGGTGAACTGACACCTCTGACCATCTTATCAACTTACACAGAATCATTGAATGTTTGAGTTGGAAGGGATCTCATCTAGTCCAACCCCCTACACTCTGCAGGAGCATAGTCGAAAGATAGCCCTACAGCATACCAGAAAGATGGTCGTCCAGCCTCCACTTGAGAACGTCCAGTGAAGGAGCATCCACCACCTCCCAAGGCAGTCTGTTCCACTGCTCAACCACTCTTACAGTTAGGAAATTTCTCCTGATATTTAGCCGGTAACGACTTCCTTGTAATTTCCACCCATTAGATCTTGTCTTGCAATCTGGAGCAAGAGAGAATAGATCTGCTCCATCTTCTACATGACAGCCCTTCAGATATTTGAAGACTGCAATCATGTCCTCTCTAAGCCTTCTCTTTCCCAGGCTAAATATACTCAACTCTTTCAGCCTTTCCTCAAAATACTTGGATTCCAACCCTCTCACCATCCTGGTTACCCTCTTCTGTACATGCTTGAGCTTGTCAACATCCTTCCTAAAATGTGGTGCCCATGCCTGTTTGCATGTCTGAATGCTGAGAACTGCATGTTCTATTTCCTTAGCTTCTCTGAAATGTATGAAGATCTCAGTTTAAAATATGGAATACAGCCTTGATTAGAAGTGTTCTAATTTGTCATTAGTGACTCCGAAAATTAAATCTTCCCAGCATGTGAGGGGCAGTGCCACTGGGTAATAATACATTTCATTCTTAGCTTACAGTGAAAAGAATATTAGCTCAGCACACTTTTTGTTGCATATAAACAATGGTTTGTAGGGGAGTTTCAAATATGACCTTACCAATTAGGAATCCTTTGAGTATATTCCTTCTGGTCACAGATTCTAAAGGCAAATGACAGCAGAAATAATAATATAACACTGCTTGGTGTAATGGGGTTTTATGTGTTGAATAATCCCCTCATAGCATTCCACATCCTCACTTAGTATGGGTTTTCCTTCTGCCATCAAAGTCTTTCAGAAGGAACGGAACTATAAGATAATTGTCTCATAAGTCCTGCTTCTGCCCTCAGTCCCTTGCCCTTGCTAAGTTTAGCAGCAGAAGACAAAATGGGGGGAGGACTGCATCAGTAGTGACACTCGAAAAAATTTTCCCCAAATTCTATGGTAAACACCACCAAAACTGGGGGAATTCTATAATATACATTTGTTCTTACTTCTGTTGGGATATGCCCTGTATTCAACATTTTAAATTTCAGACTTCATAACTGTCAAAGAACTGGACCTCTAGTTCAATTTCTGGTACTTTTAAAGGGTTGGCAAATCAACCTTGTGGTAACAATTCAGGTATAGAGACAAACCATTTGTTTAACAGGACAGGCCAATGCATCCTCAATTAGTGCTGTGATTTCCACTACACAAGGGATGGGTTCAGTTGCAGATAACCCCTCATAAAGTGGCCGCCTCCTGGGCCATATGTTGTAACAGGTTCATGTCAATATAACTTCACTGGTCTGATCTTTGATTGGACAAAAGGGCCCCTGCCCATTCAAATATTAGGCCTTGAAACAGTTAATCTTTCTGTTCTTTGTTTGTAGCTGACACAGCTAACATGAGGTATGATGAGTTAACTTCAGAACAGAACAGGCTCTGCCTGGTAAGATGCTCTATGAATAGAGAGGCATGGATTGCTGCCTGGCTTCAACCCAGGCTGTGTTCAGATGTGCAGTTTGATCAGTTGCTGTTCCCTTCTGGATTTAAAATGCATGATCAGAGAGCAACATCTGTCTATCATGCCCCAGTCATCTGTCTGTTTCTTTGATACTTTTGAAAGTCTTGTCTCTTTTGGGCTGAGCTGGTTTCAAACCAGATTTCCTGTTGTCTGATTGCTCTGTTGTGCACCCAAGCCATCAGGCAGGTCTGACTGGTCTCTTGTTTTCCAGTCACCTTTTTTTTACTAGTTAGCAATGTGTGCATAACTACATATTCACACCTCTCTCAAAACTGTGTTTTCTTTATAAAAAAATTAAAAGAAAGATGCCTCTGTACTTTGGCTTTTTCTGTGCTTTGGGTAAGGGGTTAATTGAAAAGATTAGAGAGGGAGGATGGCAGTGAACTACATATCCCAGCAGGCTCATCAGTGCTTGTGCACATGCTCAACAACAAATTAAAAAAAAATGGCCAATGGCCCCAGTCCCAGGCTGTTCCATCTCATCGCTCAAGAAGGGTTAAAGTGCTTAAAGAGTGTCAACCAAGAAGCAAACAGTTATCCCCTTCATCCAGAAGTGATGTTACTTCTGTTTAATAGTATATAAATTCCCCCAAGACCATAGAGAGTGGAGAATTCCTAGAGGGGAAGTGATGAAACCCCCAACTACAACCCTAAAATCTCCTGACTGACAACCCTATGTGGAATAGCCTCTCTGATACTGTATACTTGGACTGCATATTCAGATTGTTGGTTATTGCACTATTATTGTAGATATTAACGACTGAGTTGACTTATCTGTATATGACAATCCAGTTGTGAATGATTACTACAGCACAATAATAGTGTAATATTCAATGATGTGTGGATGCAGTCTAGGTTGTTTCCTCCTAGCATGATGGAAAGCATATAAAATCCTAGAACACTTTCTGCTGAAGACATAATTGAGCTGATGAGTCTCTAAACCTGTAACATTGTAAAACTACAGTGTTTTTTAAGTACATTTTGTCCCACTTTTCCTCCAAGGAGCTCAGGACAGCACATAACATTCTCTCCTCTTCATTTTATTTACACAAAAACCTGTGGGATAAACAGCCAGAGGGACACTGAATGGCCCAAAGGAAGAAGAAGAGTTGGTTTTATACCCCACTATTCACTACCCAAAGGAGTCTCGGAGCAGCTTACAATTGCCTTCCCTTCCCCTCCCCACAACAGACACCCTGCAAGGTAGGTGGGGCTGTGAGAGTTCTGAGAGAACTGTGACTGACCCAAGGTCACCCAGCTGTCTTCATGCAGAGGAGTGGGGAATCAAACCCGATTCTCCAGACTAGAGTTCACCACTCTTAACCACTATACCCCACTGGCTCATGTAGATGGTGCTCTTGTGATGTGGCCGAATGTATTTGTTTCATGACAGGTTGCACTCTTAGTTTATTCTTTTAGCTTTGGTTTAATAATTGGCTGGCAGCCATCCTGAACCACCAGACAGGTGCAATATAAATATTTTAAATAAGTAAGTAACTGATTTTTTAAATGCACATTTGCACTGACAATGACTGCACAATATTCAACAATGTGTGGATGCATCCACTGAAACATAGGCTGCAGTCATACAAGCCAGATAATACGGTGGGGGTGGAGAGGCGAGGCTATTTGCGCCATTGCAATTTGACCCACCCCTACATGATCAGATGCAACGGCAGTGAACCAGGTTTTTTTTTTGTTGGTGCGTGTTTCTGGCACGCTTCAACAAGGAAGCAATAAGAGCATGCTGGAGCGATCACATGCAGACATTCCGTCTGTGGCCCGTCGCAAACCATTTGGTAGTGGACTTTCCAAGGTACTTTTAAGCTCCACATCTTCGGCCAGATGATATGGGTTGGGGACGGGTGTGCAACGCTTGCCAGATATGTCTGTGTGATCATGCCCCCCAACTCTGCCTGGCATTCACTGCTCTCCCGTGGCAAATTCTGCATGTGATTGGAGCCATAGTATTGTTTGTTGGCAGTTATGAGTCCCTCTCCATGTGCGCTCCCATTACCTTCCCCCTTTATAAAAAGGTTTGTTGACTCCTGCCAGTGGCTACCCAGAAAAGTCCTACCATTCAGGAAAGCATGGAGCAAAAAGCAAACAAACAAGCAAAAAAACCCTGTTATGAGAGCAAATGGTTTGGATTCTTTTAAAACATTTATACTCAAGAAAAGACTAGGAAGCTCTAGCTAGCCACAATGCAATTAGTACAGGACCCCTTATCCAAAAGTGAGCTGGGATGCATGCTATATGGAAGGAATGCAAGCAATGTGAGAATAGACAGTTCTGCTTATAAAAAGTAGTAAGAGAAAGGAGCCTTTAATGTCTGGTCATTACTCTGTTTGTCGGGCAGTAAAATGCAGCTCACATCCATTGCATTTTCAATCCACACATGCAGTCATCAATAGTTCTTGTTAAATTTTATAGGTTAAGCACCAGGACCATTTGATCTTATCATTGCTTTCACTTCCCCTTCTCTTTTTACAACTCTAATTTTTTTAAAAGGCAATTTGGGGTTTTTTTTCTGCCAGCAACCCAGAAGCACAAACACAAATTTAATTGATTATTTCAATTATACCCCAAATACTTAGAAAAGAGAATTGGAAAACATTTCATTAAGTAGAATTTTAATTAAGGCAGTGATTTACATGTTAAATACTAGGTGGAAATCTGTAGACTTTGGGACTTGTTCTTGTTAATTTTGGGGGCATGGACCTGATGCATTTTCATTGGCTGCAGTCCGAGGGCAAGCTTAGCGTGGTCTGGTTGCATGTTTAATTTAATAGGGTATATTTTGTCACAATCAGATGTCCTGCACTTAACTGCCACACTGCACACTCTCACCATCGATCAGACTGTAACCATGTAGCGGGTGGGCAGGCGAACTGTTGTCTCATCTGCAGGCCCTTTCCCCTGGCAGAAAAAATTGTTTGACAGGATACATTGTTTAAAAAGGAGGTGAATCAAAAAGATGTGTCCTGTTCCAAGGAACTTCCTGTATAAATTCAGAATGCATGAGCCTGTAAAGATGTTATTCTTTGTGGGTCTTTTAAAGTTTGAGGAGTCCTGCTTTGCCCCCCCGTCAATATTTGGGTGATTCTTATATGCCAGTATAACCTTAGTTTTATGTTTGTTTTAAACACCATTTTTTTAGCCATCTGGTTTTAAGGTGTCTGGTTTTTAAACCTGGTTTCAATGCATTTCTTTATGAGAAGTGTTAAGCAATATCCTTCCCACTTAGAGTTACAAATGGGATGGCACTATGTTTCTAATGTCTATGTCTACAAGAAACTATGGAAAAGAATATGAACTTTCTAAAACAGCAATCCTATGCTTATTGACCTTGGAGTGAGCACCACTGAACATAACAGGACTTTCTTTTGACTAGACATGCATGGGATTTCATTGTAAATGTATTATAAATGTATCTGTATCCAGACTGAGGTTTTCACTGTCAGTGTCACTGTAACAAACATTTCTATCTCTCTACCCCTCCCTCTGAAGCCCATGAGTTTCCCTGAAATTCTTCTTTTGGGTAACTGGGGACCCACAGGATTTGCATGAGGGTAAATTGGGGGGCCTGCGGTAGGAAGGGGGAATTGGTAGAAATTAAACCTTCAGTATCTGGATGCAACCCCTTAATTTGGAGCAGCAAACTTCCCAACCAAAGAAAATGAAATAAACTTGACCAAGGATGCTTTAGCAAGTTTGAGATGTTATTCAATCTACAAATGCTAAGAAGAACTTCCCTCCTTGAATCTGATTATTATTTAATATATGCAAAAGAGAAGCTCAGTTATGTTCCTAGCTGCTCCTGTACATCCTTTATCCCCCAATCTGTGGCTTTGTCAGATGTATAAAGGGCAAACTTGCAAATATTTTAAACCATTGGTGAGGCACTTCTCACATTATGCTTTTGTGCTTGGGTGTACATATCCAACAACATTTTAGAATTTCAGAGCTGCCACTATGACAGATCCTATGTTCCTGCTCAGGAGTATATATGCGTTCCAGAGATGTATTTCTCAACTTTACATATGGTCAATATCTCTTCCTTCATTTTGATGCATTTTCAGATATCACTTGGCTGGATTTTCTTCAAAGGAGCAAATATATTTTTTGTATTTGCTTGATTTCAGTGCATACATTTTTATATTAGATTAGATTATTTATAGGTTTCTAGCATGAACCAACATGATGCATTGCTGTGGCCTCATAAATAATGCAGGCATATACTACATGGAATGATAAAAGCGAGTGATTTATTTCACAAAACCTTTACATAAACCTCATAAAAATCATACAGTAGAGCTGACAGACTCCATGGGTATTGGCCACAGTGATACACAGCTCCAACATGGCCCCTGATAACATCTACTGTGCAACAAGAAATAAATTTACACATAGACAAAGAATACTAGGCAATCTGTCCCACTCCCTGCTTGGAGTAATGAGGAAAGCTGTAGCTTTCAGAGCAATACAGAGTTGAGAAGCCAAGCTGAGACTCAATGTGTGCCAGTATGTATCTTTCAAAATTCTTATACTCTGGATCCATGAAGAAGAAGTAGGGATGAGCACGTGTTCCATATTTTGTTACTTTTAATCATCAATATATTTAATTCTTAACATGGCCTCATTTGTGGATACTGAAATCTGGAGAAACCATGGACAGACAAGACAGATCTTTTTGCAAACTTGAGAAAAAACCCAGGTTTGCTGAAAAATCTAAAATCTACAACATGAACACAGGGGCGGCGGGGGGGGGTAAACACTCCAAGATGATAGAAGCTTTAATAGCTTGCTGAACCTAAGATTCTGCTATGGAATTTCACATATTTAATATCATGTTAATACTTATGCTTTGCTTTAGTTCCTTTTTTTTCAATCTCTTGTTGGTTCTACAACCCTAATGATATTACATTGCTTACTAAATGTTCCATCTGTTCAGTGTATTGACTCACTCTGTGTAATCCACCTTGAGTCCAAGTGAGAAAGATGGACTATATATAATGCAAATAAACAAATAAATAACTGTTCCCTTTAAGAGAGCACTCATCGGGGCCAAGCCTGACAGTAATCACTGGGTGATTTGTTACTGCCCAGTTTGCATGACTGACTTAGGCCTGACTGCTTGCTATTGTTCAATAGCAGCCGCCCCATGAAAGCCAGTGTAGTGTACTGGTTAGAGTTGCAGAGTAGGATCTGGAAGACCTATGTTCAAATTCATACTCTGACACTGAAGCTCATTGGGTGACATTGGACAGTCACAAATTCTCAACCTAACCTATCTCACAGAGTTGTCTTAGGGATAAAATAGAGAAGAGGATAATGATGTAATCATCTTTGGGTCTCCATTGTGGAGAAAGGCTGTATATAAATGAAGCAAAGGAATAATAAATGTAGATGAAGATGGGGGGCACATAAAAGGGCGTGGGTGGAAGGAAGCAGGGAAAGGGGAGAAGATATGGGGACTGCCAGGAGAGATTTTCATTTATATTTTGGTCCTCTGCTTTTTGAGGTTGGTTTTGTTCACTCACTAAAATATGTGTGTGTGTGTGGGGGTTGTTGGGTTTTTAAAAAATGTACAGTGGATATGGTTATTATTAGTAGTATTTTATTAATTTGTAAACTGTATGAGTATTGGCGGTGGAGGGGGCAGCAGTGGGAGGGCTTCTGGTGCCCTGGCCCCACTGCTGGACCTCCTGATGGCACCTGGTATATTTTGGCCGCTGTGTGACAGAGTGTTGGACTAGATGGGCCATTGGCCTGATTCAACATTGGCTTCTCTTATGTTCTTATGTTCTTATGTTCTTATTCTACAAAAAGCTGGAAAAGTAGAATATAAATTATGGTGAATAAGTCCATCTAGTACAGCATCTTCCTTCTCACAGTGGCCAATCAGATACCCTGCCAGAAACCACACAAGAAGGACATGGCAGCCAAAGCCTTCCCTTGTTGCCCTTCAGCAACTAGCATTCAGGAGATGCTTTCATTATGGCAAATAGCCTTTTATGGATCTATCCTCCATGAATTTGCCTAAGCCCTTAAGAAACTGATATTACCTGCGGAGAGGGTTCCACAATCTTGGCATCGCTATGTGGTCATCTACCTTTTGATGGTGGGGCCACATGGAAAGCGCCTCCAAGGAAGATCTTAATGTACATGTGGGTTTATATTGAGTAAGTAGTCTTTAGCATGATGGTCCTCCAGACTTTTTTATGAGGAAGTTCTTGAACCCAGCCTAGCAGGAGCAATTCACTTTTGAATCGCTGTCCTATTTGTCTCTTACTGGCAGCTAGTTCAATTCAAGGCTTCCTCCTGATTCATTTTTGTGCTTTAAAAAAAGTCTTGTCAGTTATCTAGCTGCAGTGTGGCCTCCACTTCTTGACATATAACAGAGACCTTTAAGTATTTTGGACCTAGACCATTCACGCAGCCTTTAAAGGTTAAAATTAAGAATACTTTTGAATATCTCACGTTATTGCTAGGCTAATGCTAAGTCCATTTTAAAGTTACATTTTGTTTCAAGGCAGGAGTTAGTGAAGTTGCAAGAAATTTATAACCCTTGGGGAAATCAGCCTTCTCTAGGAAGCCAAGTACCATTTCCCTCTCTGTATTATTTTTCAAGAGCTTACTATATTAGCTGGGATTTCAGTAGAATTGGTTTTAATTATCTCTAGAGGTAATGATTAGGCAAAGGTTAATGTCTTGCTTTATGCAAAGAAAAATGTAATTTAATTTTAAACAAAAGTGTTGATTTTTTTGTTCTGGGAAAATGATGTGGGATCAGTTTAGTTTAGGATGATCTTACATGAAAGCAAACACTGGTCAAATGGGTGGGGATAATCACTCATCTTCAGTCAGACTGTGTTATTTCAGGACCATGACAACAGGAAAGGAGAAGGCATAACTGTTTTCTAAGTGTAACCCATGTGAGTTTCCCTTCAGGAGCAAATAATAGTTTGATGTGTGTATGAGTTACATGAGGAAATGTTCCCAGTGACTCAGTTCTGGCCTGATTCAGATACAGGCACACACTTAAGAAGCCCTAAGTGTCTAGTTAGCTTTCCTATACTAGATAATTTGATTCCTAACCAGAGGTACTCCTCAATAACATTCAAGTTTGTTACAGTTGTAGTATGCAAGTAAATACTATTAGAGAATGTCTGCTTCCATTTTATGCCTTTATTAAAGCATAATTGTTGCATTCCTAATACTGACAAACAACAAAACATTATACCATCCAACCACCATTTTTACACAGATAGTTAAAGCAGAGTAATTACATGAGTCCATAAAAGTTTCTTACCCCACAAATAAGAAGGTAACAGGCAAGGGCTCCTTCTGTGAAAAAGTTCTTGATCAATTCAACTTCCCCTAGTTATAGGATTTTAACCTCATTTCCTAACAATAGCTAAATGTTGCACTTGATAAGTTGAACATTCCTGGCTAACTAATTATCTTATAACATCAAACACCCTAAAGGGTATTTATACTTGAAATGTCTTCTTAGAATATATAAAAATGTTAGTTCCCTCTTGCTATTTTTTATCTCAACAATTTAAAAATAGTGATTACAAGTTTATCATACACATGAATATCTTTTGGCGCTCAACTCACACACCCATCTTTGAATCATACATTCACTTCTGTGAAGTTGGACATTTTCATACACTTGCTGCAACTGGGCCTCAACAAACAGTATATATTGTAAATGTTAGACAGCTTTTAAACTACACAAGACTATATAATTGTTTTACTAATTTGTTTCTTAGTTTCAGAGGGTAGCCCTGTTGGTCTGCAGTAGAAGAGCTAGATACGAGTCCAATAGTGCCTTAAAGACCAACAAGATTTTCAGGGTAGAAGCTTTTTGGAGTCAACGCTTCCTTCGTAAGATACTCTCAAAAGCTTCTATCCCCCTCTAAGGTGCTATTAGATTCAAATCTTGCTCTAGTTTGTTTCTTGTCCCTTTCCAAGGCTATTCTGTTCTGAGTTACTAAACTCCCTTTTTGGCATGCTTTAGCTGGGAAGCAAGGCCAACTTTGTTTTTGTGCACAGAAACACTATGATTTTGGGAGACATGCCTAGCAACTGTTGTCCTATATTTCTGCCTATTTCTGTGAGAGTGGGAGAAGGTTAAATTTCCATCTTCCAGAGCCACAGTTCCCAATCTTCCTCCCTCCCATGGCTATTTGATTAAAATAATAAGAAAAATGAGAGAGTGGGTCTCCTGTGCTCATCTGTTTAAGCCATATGTCTGCTTCTAAGCAATGGTATTCCCTGTAGTAATGTATGGCTGCGAGAGTTGGACTATAAGGAAGGCTGAGCGCCGAAGAATAGATTCTTTTGAACTCTGGTGCTGGAGAAGACTCTTGAGAGTCCCTTGGACTGCAAGGAGATCAAATCAGTCAATCCTAAAAAAAATCAACCCTGACTGTTCCCTGGAAGGCCAGATCCTGAAGCTGAAGCTCAAATACTTTGGCCACCAAATGAGAAGGGAGCATTCACTGGAGAAGACCCTGATGCTGGGAAAGATTGAAGGTCAAAGAAGAAGGGGACGGCAAAGGATGAGATGGTTAGACAGTGTCATCGATGCAACAAACATGAAATTGAGCAAACTTCAGCGGACAGCGGAAGACAGGAGGGCCTGGCGTAATCTGGTCCATGGGGTCGCGAAGAGTCGGACTCGACTGTGTGACTGAACAACAACAACTGCTTCTAAGGTTAAATTAAGCAGATTTAACCCCCCCCCCCGGGATCTTCATCCCTAGTCATGCATCTTCAATATCTCATTAATTTTGACTCTTAGCTGCAGCTAACTTGTTGCACTGATTTCAGTGGGACTTCGTAGGGATGAAGGGAATGTGGCATGGTATAACCAGATCTCATCAGACCTTGGAAGTTAAGTAGGGAGAGCACCAAGGAAGACTGCACAGAGGACAGCAATGGCAACCCAACTCTGCTTATAACTTGCCTTGAAAATCCCATGCTGGGGTCTCCATAAGTGGGCTGCAACTTGATAGCACTTATGTACGTATATTAAGTAGGGATATAAAAGAATGTCTGTTGTCTGTTGGTTTGACACAAACTGTGGTGCTTCAAGTGGTTCTTTTAAGTTGAGGGTACAAAAATAACAGCTGCTGAACGTTTTACAGGTAAACTTCAACAGAAAAATCCCTCTTCGCCATGGATGGCCTTGGGCCAGTCATATTCTCTTAGCCAAACCAAACTCACAGGGCTGTTGTTGTTAATATATAACGGTGCAAGAGAACAATGTTGTAAGCCACTTTGGAACTCCATTGAGGAGAAAAGTGGGGTATAAATAAAATATGGATCTCATTTTCCCATTTTCAGTATCTGGGGATCAAATAACTCTATTTCATCTTGGCTGATGTTCATTATTTGTTATGTTGAATACTCAGAATGATTAGCTAATGTTCAGTGAATATTAAGAGCTCTAGGTTACAAAGATTCCACAGTTTTGAAATGTTTGGTTGCAGTCAGTTTGGCATTTTCCACCTTGTATGTCTGCTCACATCTTGTACTTGAATCTTATCCCACAATCACTAGATTTTCAATATTCTGATAAAGGGAATGTGGCTGCATTATCCACTGTCCTTTTGGAATTCTTTGAACACTCAGTGAACATATATTGTAGATAAAAAGTTGCTTTCTAAGAAACTTGTAGTTTTGCTGGCTGACGATCAGTCTCCTGTCGTTATAATGGGAATTTAGGAAGATCTTCCATTTCTCCAAAGAACTGATCCCACCTATCTTTGAACTCAACATGTTTGTGGGCATATAATACAGTTTAGGCCTACAGAATGTAACTGCAGCAACTAGAGCTGCCAGCTCCAGGTTGGGAAATTTCTGGAGATTTGGGGGTAGAACCAGGGGAGGGGAGGGTTTGGGGAGGGAGCTCAGGGGAGGGAGTTCAGCCGGGAAGTCATGCCTTAAAGTTGCCATTTTGTCCAGGGGGCTGATCTCTGTAGTTTGGAAATTCGTTGTGATTCCAGGAGGTCTCCAGGTCCCATCTGGAGGTGGGCAACTCTAGCAGCAATGTCACTAGCCAACTTAACAAGGGCACAGCTGCTTCTTCCCAGACACCACCAGAAGGCAGATGGCATCTTCTAAAAACATGAAATCTTTCTTAGCTGTATCATTCTTTGCAACTCTTTAACATAGTTATGAATAGAGAGGCATGTCTTTTGTTTCAATGGGTAACCTCCTGTGTAAATGAAGAGGTAAGGAGTCAGGCAACAAAGACTCAACAATTCGGAATTGTTTTGTTTAAAGAAAAAGACTCTGCGGTCAGCTTGAGATTTTCTCATTTCCCCATGCGGTTTATTCATTAATTATGCAATATTTGACACAATTGAAAAATCAGGAAGCATTCCAATCGGTTGGAAAAATGCTTAATGATTAAATAACAGGCACAAAACCATTGTCTAAAATTCAGCAGAACAGCTGATCACTGATTTTTGGGGAAAGGGCCAAAGAGGGCCAAAGTAGGGCTTTTTCAACATTAACTCTCTCCCCAAGTCTCCTGAAAATTGACACATCTGTACATCCCAAGAGATAAGCCTAACTTAGTTGCTTTCTACTGAGCTGCTTTCAGTTCCAGGGAAAAAGACAGGCTAACAGTATCTTAAATAATGTAGCTGATATACCTGGAAAAGCTACTATCATTGCCTTTGTCTCTGCCAGGCATTTTAGCAGTAGCCATTATCTGCCTCTTACAAGCTAACATGAAGTACCTTCAGACAAGGCTTGGGGTCTAGATTTTGTAGTAGTTATTTGCCCCTTTGTTCTTGGCTGTAAACAATATCAGAATTCATATTGTAAGTCTTACAAATGTAACCTAAAGTGCAAAATAAGTACACAAAAAGTTTTTGAGCTTGCTATTTGCTACTGTTTTAAGACATCTATTGAGAACAACTGATTAGCCATTGTAGAAACATCTATTAATAATGCATTAATTATGTCTGTATTATTTATAAATCTGTAGTTAATTGAAAGTGATATCCTGAAGACAAAGTCATAAAGAAGGAGAGTAGGTATTTTTTCAGAATAGAACATGTAGGCATGGCAACTAAATTACAAAGACATAAATCATAATGTGATTAACAAAATTAAAATACATAATTTGCCAATTTAAAAGGATTCAGAGTTAAAACACAGAGAGCTTCAGCAAATTCACAGCTAAATCTGGAATAGGACTGCTTGACATCATACCTTCCTAAATATAGCAAAGGAAAGTGCCCTTCTCACCCACTCTGGCTGGCTATTCCAAAGGACTGGGCCGATCAGCAGAAGAGATCATGATCTCACTGTGGCTACATGGACAGTCGTAAGAGAGGGTCCTTTAAGGAGAGGAGGCTGTCTGAAGAATGTAACTGGGTCAGGAGAATATTCTGGGAGATGCAGTTTGATAAATATGAGTACCATGGAGTCATGAAGAGCTTTAATGGTAATAACCAGCACTTTGAATTAGGTAGTCAGTGCACTGACGCAGCACTGGAGTTATGCGTTCTGAGCAGCTGTCCCAAGAGAGGAGTCTGACTGTCACATTTTGTACAAAGTGAGCTTCCAAGACGTTGTCAAAGACAGCGCCATACAGTATGGAGGTTACAGTAGCATGGATCAGCATAGCCATGTCAGGAGGATCTAGGAAAGGGGGCACATTGTGAGAAAGATGTAATTGAAAGAAGGTGCTCCTAGCAACAGCACCGATCTGCTTATCCAGTCTACAAAACAAGGATAAAGGCTTTTGTTCATTGGGCATTCATGAACATTTTAAAAAAGTCAATGGGCTTAGAAGTGTGTAACTCTGTTTAGGATTGCCCTGCCAAAGACCCATTGAGAGTGGGTTCCAGCATTTGACCAGACAAAAAAGACTGGTCAATTGATCCCTATCAAATACCAGTCAACTCTTGTTAATGAATGGTCAAATACTTTTTAAAGAACTGCCATCTATACAGTGCCACTCTTGACTTTATGGGATATTGGACAATATTTGACCATGGTCAATTGACAATATTTAATTGGTCAGGTGGCTAGCATAGCAGACTTAAAATACATTGCCCAAAATTTCTTCCACACAATAAAACTGTACAAGGTTCTCGCCTCTTGCACCCCCTCACCTCCAGTCCAGGAGATAAGAAAGAGGCAAGTCCTTGTTACTATGCCAGCACGTGGAGAATCTCACGTCTATCCCACACCCCTTCAGGAGTGAGATAAACCAAAACCCCACATGCTTCAGGAACACTGAAATCAGTATTCTGCCACCAGGACCTATTTAAGGATGTTCCCAACTCAGACAGGAGAATAGGTCCCACCTCCTGCCAGGTTTCTGGGAAGTAACAGCTTATCAGCTCTGGGCTAGAGCTGCAGATAATTAACACACAGTAGTAGCTTTCTAGGTGAGCAGCTTAGGCTCTGGATTTAGCCCTAGAGATCCAGGTACAACATCAATCCAAATCAGATCAGTTTAATCTATATAAAATCTTTATTAAGCAAAGCAGTTATATGACAAGAGACTTGCAAGGATTAGAAAACAAGAACAATCCTATAACTTTGTAGAGCTCTTACTAAACATAAAAATATATCATAGTTACCAAGCCCTGGTCCAGAGACCAGTTAGAGCAAAGTTCATTCTCCAAGGGATCTTAAAAATGAAAGCCATGCTTGCAATGGGCAATTAAGGCCAGCTTGTTGCCCACTAGCAGAATTCAGTGTTGCAGGTATGTAATCCAAACAGAGACTAACTCTTAGAAAGAAGCTAACTTTTCAGGAAAACTCTGTCTCAGTTCTCATAGGTGATTCCAACTCCCTCCCTCTTCCGTCACAACTGGATATGGCCATTTATCCAATCGCAAGGAACTTAAGAGGTATTGTTATCCGCCATGCCTATGCTGAGGAAGGCACATACGCTGGGCTTTGAAGTTTGGGAAAGAGCCTTAATGTCTAGCTTTTCCTTCAGAGGTGCCAAAGTGGCTTTTGAAATGTATATCTAGGCCGGGCATCTGTGCATGCCATTTGGTCAGGTGTCAAAAGTCACAGGGACATGTTCTCATCTGAACCATTTGGGCCTAGTCACTGAACCAGGAAAGTATTTTTCCTATACAAAAACAGAATAACAAATAGAATGGTCCCCATTCAAGGAACTAGAAGAGCCACTCTGCTTATAGAGCTTCACTGCCTAATAACTGATACGCCTTGTTAGGTCTAGTAAACAATTAGTAGTTGAGGTGGATCAAGGATCACCGAGATGGAGTTCAGCACCTGCTTCTCTTGCGCTGAACACATCAAAGGCTAGTTGGCTGAGACATGGTCCAGGAGTAGCTTTTTATATTTGGTAAAATGGAATATTCATGAATCTAAATCTTTTTCTTTTTTTCTTTATGGCTTCTCTATGAATTGCTGTGATCAGTGGCTACCTTTGGCAGCACTACAAGTGCACAGGGTATTTCCCCTGATTTTGCCATCTAATTGAGCTCTATTTGTACCATCATTCCTGGAGTGTAGCCAATATTTACATGACTCCTTGCTACTGTGTATTTGTAGGGCTATACATGCAGCTGGAAAAATTATTTATTATGCACTGATAAATATGCCCATTTCCTTCCTACTTTGTTTACTGTTTTCCACTCCGCTGCATTAGGTCAATTTCACTTCCTATTAATAGAAGATTCCTGTGGGTTTCAGTAGCGAACAAATTCAGTCTACCAGCCAACCAATGAACCATTATCATAGTAACTGGAACAAGGAACTGTGATATTTCTGTTCTATTTCCTCAACAAAACTTCATTTGAGTCTAAACTTTTTGACAGTCTATTGTATTGGGCTAGGCATTACTTCCATCATGCTCACCCATGTGGCTTCTAGCTATCAAATAGAGTACTTTCATGGTCCCAAGAGGGCAATTATGAAATATATTTTTAAAAAATGACAATGAAAGGAAAATCAAGCCTTTCTGTCACTATTGCTCTACATCAAATGGCCCTCTTCTATTGTCTTTGTATTGATTATCCATCTTCTCATTGCCTTCCAGTGGGGAGAAAAGGCCCACACAGTATATCCATTTCAATTTCTGCTGTAGATTCATTTCTAATAGCAGTTTTACATACATTGCCCTGTACCAAATCTAGGGGTCAAATCAGTATTTAAAAAGACATTCTAAATGGAAATCATCTGTGCATGCCGCCCGTATTAAAATATCTTTAATCTCAATAATCAGAATGGATTGTGAAAACTAAAACCTATAGTTCTTGATTTGGTCACCCATTTGAAAAAAGTGCTTGGAAAAAAATTAGACTGTGAGGATACATTTTTTCCAGTAGCCTTTGGGTAGCCTTTCCAACTGTGTTGGTCTGGAATACTAATATAAACAATTGAGGTTAGAGCTGGTGCATATGAAATTTATCTATTATTTTGACATTTATTTATTTTATTTATTATGTATTAAAACACATCCCATTTTTCCTTGTGGTTCAGGTGACTTACAAAAATAGTTAAAACATTTTCAGTTAAAACAAAAATAAAATAGCTCACCCCAAATCTCTCCCCCCTTAAAACATGTCTACCAATCAAACCCCCTCAAAAGCCCTGGCAAATGGGCAGGCCTTGCAGCACCTGCTGAAGATCTTCAAGGGGGGCTCACCTCTTCAAGGATCCCATTCCACAGAGCCTGAACCATGATGGAATCCAGCCCCACCTGGCAGAAGACCAATGGCCTTACTGCCGGGGGCTTCCTTTGCCCCCCTTGAAGGACAGGAGGCAGGCTGGATGCTGAATCACAGCATCCGGGCTTTTAGGGGGCAGAGCTGGCATGTTAACAGCCAGCTCCACTCCCTCCCCTTTCAGTTGCTGCCTTTTCTTCTGGCCCACTCTCCCACCCTGTTCACTGCACAGGCTTTGCTAGTCACCTATTTGCAGGGGGCCGGGTAGGAATTGTTTCATCTCTGGCTGATTGGCAGCAGTTGGGGATTTTTTTGCCTATCCTGTACAGTTACTCAGTGGGTCATGGAACTGGCATGGGGCGATGCCTTTGTTGTAGGTTGGTCACTTTAGTTGGTGGCAGGGGTCATTTTGTAGAAAAAGAGGTGCAGGACCTCATTAGCATACCTGCTATTAGAATAATTAGCATATGCCATACCCCTGACATCACTGGAAGTGTGTCAGAAGGGGAAGCAAAAAAGGGAGGGGAGGCATCTTCAAAAGCCTCCCCTTCCCTTCCCCAGCCGGCCTGCCAAGGCAACGTGGAGGGGAAGTGAAGAGAGAAGGGATTTAAAGTTTAAACCTCTTCTCTCCAGAGTCATGCCGCAGGGGCGGCATGATCTTTCCATTGTATTCTATGGAAGATCAGCCTGGGAAGCTAGGCATTTAATTCTCCCCCCTGTGGGGGTGGGGCCTGGGCTCATTGCCAGAGTACTGCTCTGGGGTACTCTGGCAGGAAATGACCCCTGGTTGGTATGATGGGGGCTGGTGATTGTGATGTGGCTAGGGGAGCACCAATTAACAGTCCCAGTTGGGGGCTAGGCATCTGGCCAGATTAGCCTTCGGGTTGGGTGGCCCGGGGTTTGAAAGGCAGACTGTCTTGGGTCTGCAGGGATTGAGCCTCCACCTAAGTTGTATGGCTTGGTGGGGGAATATCCATGACATCGCCCATTTGTTGTGCCAGGCGGATGTGAGCCTAATGTGTTGGCTCAATCCAGGGCATGGTGGATCCCTGTTATACAGCTAGGGAGGGGTCAGGGATGACCACTGGCCTGGACCATGTTGCAAGACACTTGGCCCTTGCCGTTGAGTTCAAGTTAATATGTTAAATAAAGTGGCCCTTTAGTTTATCCAATCTTTTATGTCTGTCTCTTCATTCCGAACAGGGGGGCAAGAAGCCTGGGCTCTGATCAATGCCAGACAGGCCATCTTAAATGGTAGGATAACCAGATGGTTGTCTGATGGCTGCAGTTGACATAGGGACATGTGGAAGGAGCTGGTCTCTCAAATATGTGGGTCCTGGGTGTTGAAGGGCTTTAAAGATCATAACCAGCACCTTGAGTTGAACTTGGGAACAGACTGGCAGCCAATGTAGCTGTTTCAAAATAGAAAACATATGTTCCTGACAAGTAGGCCCTGACAATAGTTGGGTTCCCAAATGCTAGACCAGTTTTAGTTTCCGGGTTATCTTCAAGGGCAGCCCTGTGTAGACTTCATTGCAGTAATCTAACTGTGAAGTTACAGAAACATGGATCAACATGGCCAGAATGACAGTGTCTGGGTAATGGGAGAGTTATTATACCCCAGTTTTCTCCCTAATGGAATCCAAAGCAGGTTACAACAACATTCTTCTCCATTTTAACTTTGTGAGATGGGTTAGGCTGAAAGGTCACCTAGCAAGCTTCCATGGGAGAGTGGGGATTGAACCCTGTACTGTTTGTTTTATTTATTCTTTGTTTATCATTGTTGTAAATTGTATCTTTTTGTTTCATATTTTGTAAGGTGCTTTGGGTCCCCATTGGAGAGAAAAGTAACAACAACAACATTAAGAAGATTAACTGTATCCTACTGCAGTTTTCCAACATATTCTAAACAAGTGAAACTCAGTGGCTCTTTGACATGCCACTTGTGGCTCTTCTGAGCACTGTTCCCCAGTGTGGCACCTGAACCATATTTCAGGAAATTTTGAAAAGCCTTGTCGAGTGGGGCATATAGGTGGTAGGTAATTTCCACCTTGAAACAGCCACTGTCAGAGGAACAGGTAAGCTGTGAGCCCCCCTGAGGTGCAGGCCTCATGCCAATGAAGGGGGTAAATGTGATTCTTTTGACTGATGGTAATTGTGAACGCGCCTCTCTGTAACCTGTGGAGTGAGTACCACTGTTCTATAGTATTTATGGTAATTATTTCTGTTCAGACCTGTCTTTTAAAAGCAAAAACAAACAAACAAAAAACCCATCTCTGTCTAATTTCCTAGATTTCATAACTCTATTCTCATCAGCCCTAGCCAGTACATTCGCTGTCACATCACCAACTGACATTTCTCAACTGTCATCCTTTAACTGTCTCTTCTGCTTCTCCTGTGAGATTCTAAAAGCAGACTCTCTACCAGGCTGCAGCGCTATTCATTTAACCAATCATATCCCAGTTATTTTCCAGCAGACTTCCACATTACCATTTCAAGCAACAGAAATCAGTATTCATTATGAACTTAAATAAAAATACTTTTAAACCTCTAAAGCACATAAGGAAGAAGAGATTGGATTTATACCCTGCCCTCCACTCGAAATCTCAGAGCAGTTTACAAACTCCTTTCCCTTCCCCTTCCCACAACAGACACCCTGTGAGCAGAATTCCCTCTAAGCTGAGTTAGTGTGAGCTAGCTCACAGTTTTTTAGCCTCTGGCTCACACATTTTTGTCAGTTCAGAAAGGATGACTCCAGAGCAAACTAATTTATGCAGTAGCCAAACAGCTCACTCACAATTTTAATGCCAGTAGCTCACAAAGTAGATTTTTTGCTCACAAGACCCCACAGTTTAGAGGGAGCACTGCCTGTGAGGTAGGTGTGGCTGAGAGAGCTCTGATAGAAACTGATCTTTCAAGAACAGCTCTGACAGAATTATGGCTTGCCCAAGGTCATGCCAGCAGCTACATGTGGAAGAGTGGGGAATCAAACCTGGTTCTCCCAGATTAAAGTCCATGCACTTAACCATGACATCAAACTGGCTCTCTTCTCTTCTGTCTCTTCTAAAGCACGTATAAAACAATGCGGCCATTCATTTTCTCATTATCCTCAGTGCAATGGCAGCAGCTGTCAAACTGAAGAGGATGAGTGAGCCAGCAGTGACAGTGGAGAAGCAACCTCAAATGTAACACAAAGCAGCCACCAGCAAAGCTTTCCTTGGTATGGGAGTGTGTGGGCCGGTAGGGGCCTGCATTTCATTCTCAATGTGGCCTCTGAGTCTTGGTATCCTGTCTACAAGAATCACGATAGGAAAAAGTGTTTGTGTCTGCTTCTTTAATATTTGCTTAAAACATTTGTATTGGAAAATACTGTAAAGACATAAACTACCCAGTAAAATCACACAAATCAGCTCACAACTTAAAATGGTGCCATCATTAAAATGAGCAACAGCAGCAGCACATTCAACCTCAAGAGTATAAAACATCATTTTAGGGCAGCACTGCCATCAAAATAACCTCATCATAAACCAGCTGCATTTAAAAATGCTACACTTTCCCTACTAATTTCAGATATACAGATATATTAAAACAACAGCACAAAAAGGCTGAAGACAGGATCCAAGGTCCCTTTCATTAGGGCTCTTTAACCTGCTTTGGCATCTGAACGCGAACAGATATTTTTTAAGGTTTCACATTCCTTAAGGATAAAGTGCAAGAACAACAAAATGTCAGAACAAAAGAGGTTTCAGAAACGCAGATAATGGCTTCATTAAACATAAGAACATAAGAGAAGCCAATGTTGAATCAGGCCAATGGCCCATCTAGTCCAACACTAGTCCTTCCATTAACTGTGGGAGGACGGCATTTTATCCTAAAAACCTGTTTGCCTTCAGCAGCTAAAGCAGGTTAAGGAACCCGTAAGGAACCCATGTGACCTCAGACATGAGTGGCATATTGGCTAGGGTGTTGGATTTGGTCCTGGGACAACTGGATTCAGATCCTCACCCTGCCAGGGAAGGTCACTGGGTGCCAGGTTCCCAGTCAACTCACACTCCACACAGCCTTTCTTTTATGAAAGTTTATTGAAGAGTTTTGAGATGCTGCAAAGGTGACTTCTTTGTCAGAACTGGGGAGCAAAGATGGGGACCCAGTGTATAATTAAACCCCACATTCCACACCTGCATCACACATTCATAAGTGTAAGCAATCCTAAGAACCCAAATGAATACAATGGTTCAACTAGGCATTCAAAAGTCTTATCAACTTCAAGGACACTCTCATGTGAAAGTTTTTGAGGTGCTGCTTGGGAAAATGGTTACCTGTGTTGCCTCCCTAGTCTACAAGCATTCACACAGTTGCTCCCCCTCCCCCAGCTTCTCTCCCTCCCACCAGGAATGTCAGCAAGGGTGAGTGATAAGCGGACAGCTGGATACATCTGCTATAGCTGGCAAAAGTGAAGGGGGAAGGGAATGGGGGTGCGGATAAGCAGATTGGTAATGCCACAGGTGCAGAGTACAAAGGAAAAGGAGAACCCAAGTCTGACACTGGGTGATCTTGAGCCTGTCACAGACTTTAACCTGCCTCACAGTGTTGTTGTAAAAATAAAATGGAGGAGGAAAAAATGATGTGATATGCTACTTTGGGTTTCTATTAGGGAAAAAAGTGGAATAAAATCATATTTAAATTAAAATATTAAAAAAATGTCTCCAGCACTTTTGGTGGAGTGGGTGACAGTTGTATGGGAAGCACTGTCAGTAATCAGTCTCTTCCACATAATTTCCAGAATTGAATTGTAGTCACCAACTGTGCTGATCCTAATTCTCACCATTTGGAACTGAAGCGATATTTGCTCAGATATTTAGAAGGTGCAGGCACAATTCATATAGAACAAGGTATCATTGGGCTTATACAGCTCGATTAATCAAACCTCTCTTTTCTCTAGTCAACTTTAATCTCTTGGAGAGGTACAAAAATAAAATAATAATAAAATAAAATAAATTCTCCAACCCCACACGAACCTGCATTTCTCAGCTTCTTCATTCCCAGTATGTAAACCCAAGAGAGCTCAATTTCTCATTTGCTTGCAAAGGCTTTTCACTTGTCAGTACACATTTCTATTGCTCTGTTCAACTGCCACTGGTGTTGACAGATGTTGCGGTGACAGCCACATTAGCCTTCTTTTCTGTGCGACCGTCAAATCCACTTTAGGTCAGAGATGCAAAGTGATTGGTCCCATTGAACTTCCCTCGTCACTTCTCCCACAGGGTGATTTTGCTCGAACATCTGTGAAAAGATAATAGCCCACACTGAGGCTAGATTTCTTGAGAGTTCATTGTATAAAAGATGGCAGCAGCAAGTTAAGGAAAACAAAAGAAGATAAATGTTTGCTATTTGGTGAATAAGTAGCCCAAACAAAATTAAAGATGTTTGTAACCATTGGAGATGGAGATATTATTCCTTCATATTTCTGACATAATATTTCCATAATCTTCTTCCCATTGGTCAACAGTATTTTTAATCTGCAGAGTCCTTTATCACTATCCTTCTTTTGACTAGACAAAAACTGAAGGGCAAGCTCCCAGAATTAATACTTGCCCTGACAATACAAAGCCTACAAGTGGGAACTTGCAAGGACTTGTGGGAGACATCTCATTTCCCTCTCTCCCACTATTTCCTCTTTCTTTTTCCTGAAAATTCCTATAGCCTCTCCCCTTTTCCTGCTTCCTTCTCTCCTTCTAGGGTTGCAAACCTAGAGATCTCTTGGAATCACAATCAATCTTCCAACTGCAGAGATCTTTTAGGGTTGGGAAATTCCTGGAGAATTGGGGTTGGACCCTAGGAAGGGCAAGGTTTGAAGAGGGAAACAACCTCAGCATGTTATAATGCCATAGACTCCACCCTCCACAGGAACTGATTTCTGTCATCAAAAGAGAAGTTGTAATTCCTGTTGATCTCCAGCCGCCACCTGGAGATTGGCAACCCTAGTTGGCCTAAAGGAAATGACTGCTTTGAAGAATGTAGTCCATTATAGCCATCTGATATCCCTCCCCTCCTGAAACCCCACAGTCCCAAAGCTTCACCAGCCAAATTTTCAGGAATTTTCTAACCTGGGTTTGGCAGCCCTATCTCCTTCCTGTCCAACAGCCAACCTACCTTTATCTGCCTCTCTGTCATAAGCTTCCTCTTCCCCCTGGCAGCCTCTGCCTAGGAAAATGGTGGGCTAGGTCCACTTGCATGGTAAGGAATCCTCAAGAATTGTGGGGTGGCACCTCACTTTCCCCTGTATCCCCCTATCTACAATATTTCCTCTTTCCCTTCCCCTGGCAACCCATATCCTCTCCCTTTTCCCTCTGCCTCCCATATGTAGCTATTTATTTACTTCATGTATACCCCACCTTTCTCCACAATGGGGACCAAAGCAGCTTACATTATTCCCTTCTCCTCCTTTTTATTCACACAACAGCCCTGTGAGGCAGATTACACTGAAAGTATGTGACTGGTGAAAAATTACCCAGTAAGCTTCCGCAGCAAGATCGAGATTCCAACTGGAGGGCACTTTCATACATCAGTTTTTGACTGAATGCTAGGACATCCCCCCTGCAATGTGCCCAGCACAATGACATCACCTCTAGGTGAGGCCTGTCCCCTTTCTAAATTCTGCCCTCCTCAGACTCCACCACAAAATCTCCAGGAACTTCACAACCTGGATCTGGCAATCCTAGGAGGCTTGGCCCCAAGGTGCCCTCCCTCAAAGGCCAAAATAGGCCTGGAAAGGGCTCTGCACCCTTCACCTTGCTTTTACTGACAGAAGCAGGCATTGAAATGCTGTGATTTCCTAGCAACAGCCACTAACGGAATCCATTGCTTAAAGCTCCAGGTGCTCCTTTTCTCATGTTAGGTTTTTTTTAAGCCCCTAATATATATATATACAAGTGGAGACCCGCAAGAAACTTGCGTGATGGTTATCTCATTCGTCACACTTTGCTTCCTCTCCTCACCCCCTACCTCTCTCACACTTTTTCTCCCCTCTGCCCCCTTTTTCTTACTCTCTATTTCTCCTCCATGCATGTGACTTCCTCTCTCTTTCTGACCTGTCATCTTTCTCTTTGTTTTTCTGCCTCCCCACTTCATCACTCTTTCTCTCTCTTTCTGCCCCCACCCCATCATTCTTTCTTTCTGCCCCCATCACTCTCCCAGCCTCCTTCCTGCTTCCTCCCCCACTCCACAGGGCAGCAGCAACAGTGGTGGCAGTGCTCTCAGCCACCCACCTGCTTCCTCTCCCCCCACAGCAGCAGTGGCAGCACTCTGGAATCACAGCAGATCTCCCAGCTGTAGAGATCAATTCACCTTAGGGCTGCCAGCTCCAGGTTGGGAAATTCCTGGAGATTTGGGGGTGGAGCCTTGGGACAGTGAGGCTTGGGGAGACAAGCAGCCTCAGCAGGGTATGATGCCATAGATTCAACCCTACAAAACAGCCATTTTATCCAGGGGAACTGATCTCTGTCGCCTGGACAACAGTTGTAATTCTTGGTGATCTCCAGTCCTCACCAGGGGGCTGGCAATGGTGGTTCTCGTGGAGGAAATGGCTGGAGGGTGGAATCTATGGCATTACACCAGTCCGAAGTTCCTCCACTCCTCAAAGCCCACCCTCTCCAGGTTTCACCCCTCAAATGTCCAGGGATTTCCCAACCTGGAGTTGGCAACCCTATTTCCTTCTCAACCAACAGCCAATCTACCTTTATCTGCCTCTCTGTCTTCTGCTTTCCATCTCCACCCCCCAGCCTCTACCTAGGAAAATTACAGTCTTTCTCCACAGTGAGGACTAAAGCAGCTTTCATTATCCCATCCTCCTTTTTATCTGCACTACAACCCTGTGAGGTTGGTTAGGCTGAAATATGTGACTGGTCCAAAATCACGCAGTCACCTTCTACTGCAAGATGGGGATCTGAACCTGGGTCTTGCAGACCCTACTTTGAAGCTCCAACTGCTGCACCTCACTGGCTTTCATAGGGTGGCTGCTGCTGAATGCTGGCAAGCAGCCAAGGCTAGGTGAGTCATGCAGATCAGTGGGGACCTAGCAACCGTAGACTACTGCCAGGTCTAGAGTGGCCAACCTCCAAATGGGAACTGGAGAGCCCCCAGAATTACAACTGGACTCTAGACAGCAGAGGTCTGTCTCCCTGCAGAAAATGGCTGCTTTGGAGGGTGGACTCTGTGGCATTATACCCAGCTGAGGCCTCTCCCTTCCCAAACCCAGCCCTCCTCCTTAGAGTCAACCACAAAATCTCTAGGAATCCCCTAGACTGGCATTGGCAACTCTAGTGAGGCCTGGCCCCAAGGCTCCCTTCCTCCTTCCCTCCCTGAAAGGCCAAAATAGGCCTGGAAAGGGCCCTTCTCCCCCCCCTTTTACTGACAGAGCCAGTTAGAAGCCTCTCCCCCAAAAAACATTCTACTCTCTCACCGTTGATGCCTGAAGAAGATCCCTGCAGAGGCCATTTCAAAAGGTTTTGGGGAGGATTCAACTGTCCCTGAAGGGATTTTCTTAGTTTTTGGATTTTTCTTCAAACGTAGGAAAAGCTGTTGGGAGAGAGTGAGCCCCTTGTTGGTGGAAATAGGTATCCGCACATTTTAGCTATTAGAATAAAGATTTTAGATTTCACATTTTCCTGCAAACCTGGGGCTCTTTTCAGATTTGTAGAAAAGCTGTCTTGCCCTTTCACAGCTCCAGTCACTGGATCTGTATATATAGGTGCTGTGGATAATACTTGCCCTGATCGAAGCACAGGCTCAGTATTGACTGACAATGCCAATTGCAGGGGCTTCTTGCTCTTTCTGCACCTAAAGAAATCTAAGGCTCAAGCAAACACACTATATGACTATGCATTAGATAATGTAACATTTGCAGGCTTGACAGAGATTCACTGGTCTCCATCCCTCAGGTGTAAGATAGAAATCGTTTTCCTAATCTCTTGAATGCTATGCACAGAAAAATAATAATAAAAATATTTGATACAGAGAATGAAAAAGATAGGGTTGCTAACCTCTAGTCAGAGCCTGAAGTTCTTCTGGTATTACAGATGATCTCCAGACTACAGAGATCACTTCCACTGGAGAAAATGGCTTCTTTGGAGGGTAGACTATTATGGCAATATACCCTGGCCAAGGGGTCTTCTCTCCCCAGGCTTCACCCCTAAATTGGCATTTTGTTAATTCCTTATAGAAACTGTGGTTTCCTTCTCTTTCTAGGGCAAACTGGGAGGTCTAACAGGGGACTGTCCTATCTTTGTCATCACTGATCTCAAGCCGTTCTTTTTTCATGATCTTTTCCCATGGAAAATCATAGCATCAGCTGCTGGCAGAACTGTTTTTTTAATTAATTCATTAATTTATTATTAAGAGCCTTGAAATTTGGTGACCTTTTTAAAAAAAATCAGAAGGGAGTCTTCAGGTTTTCTATTTGGCACCAAAGTATTGACAATCCCATATAAAATTTGAACCGATCATCCACTCACTTCATTGATCTACCATAATATGCCAAGGATAATAAAATACTCTGGAAGGCGTCACTCATCTCTGCACCCATCACCCTCCCTGATAAGTCTTGGAATCTCTGCTTATAACATCTTATGGTTCTTGTTCCTATCATTTCAGCCACAAAGCATTTAAGCATTTAAGCAATTATCAAGGAGAAATGAGCCAGTGTCAGGAGTCATTAACTGGTTTGTAGTTTAATGATCCAGGACTCCCATCTGTCCGAGGCCCCAGTGACAATTGCACAGGGTTTAATGCTTCCTTCTTATAGCTTATTAATAAAATATAAAAAATGAAAAATGGGGAGACACAACTGGTGTCAGGTATGGAAGCTGTTGCTCTCTATTCTTTCTGTCATTATCTATCATCATCATCATCATCATCATCATCATCATCATCATCATCATCATCATCATCATCATCATCATCACCATCATCATCTCAGGGCTCTTTTTGTAGCAGGAACTCCTTTGCATATTAGGCAACACACCCCTAATGTAGCCAATCCTCCAAGAGCTTATAGAGCTCTTCTTACAGGGGCTACTGTAAACTCTTGGAGGACTGGCTACATTAGGGGTGTGCCACCTAATGTGCAAAGGACTTCCTGCTACGAAAAGAGCCCTGATTATTATCATCTTCGTCCACTTCCACACATTCAATAAGTCTACCAAGAAGCAGCACATAGTGTGGTTATTCAGATAGTTACAGATTATATCAGGGGCAGGATTAATTGAAAGGTTAGCAAGCATGTTTGGCTTCTTACTCTCCCCCCCATTGACCTCTTTACTTTCTCCCAGGCTGAGTTCAGCCTGGCAGTTTGAAGCGGGAGCAAGTAGTGGCAAAAAAGCCCTGGAACAAAGTGTTCTGGGTTTTCCCGGTCACACTGTGCTGACTGAAGTGGGAGCATACCAGGAGGAGGCGTGATGGAGTGTTCAGACTGCTGGCCTGGAGGCGCGGCTGTAAACGGCTTTTTCCTGATAATTTGGCTATGTGCGCTTGTGTGCGTGTGCACATAAGTGCTCATGTGCATAAGCACATCAGGGTGATTTGGGGAGGATCCCGTTGCACCAGCACTGCATTGGGTGGTAGAGCAGAGCACATCCAATCATATCACTGCTGCCTCTCCAGGGCAATCAAGTGCACCTTGTGCAGAAACACCCAGCAGACATTATTACCACGGGTTGTTCCCCACTTTTCGGGTTAGCATTCACACTTCCCGGAAATAGAATGAAGCAGGATAAATACGCTCTCTGGGATTTGCTATCACTTTCACCAGGTATCTTTTAAACGTGGGAGCGAAGCAGTACATGATGGGTTGACTACGGGTGGGGAAAGCCAGAAAGATGTGCCTCTGTGAACGTGGTTGTGAAACGTTGCTGAAACATGCCTATCTCGGGGCAAACTGCCAGTCTGAACTTAGCCATGGATTTGCTCAGGAGGCAAAGTAGCTATGGTGCTTTGGGAAGTGCATATATCTACCCTCCATATCCAACATCACATGACCCAGCTCTTAGATGCAATGTGCAAACTTCAGCTCCCAGGGCTGTTTCAAATATTCAAACCCACCCTCCATCTGTACATCATAATGATGCACATTTTTCTTGCTTAAAAGAGTAACTAACCATGGTTCTTCATGATATCTAAATGTAGTCTAATGGTTTCAATGAGTTGATTATTTTTTATCTCCAGGATCAAATGTCTGAAAGCGCACAACATACAGAAGCAAAGATGGGATCTGAACACACATCTAAAGCCAACTTTGTCATTTGGCCATACTGGCTCATTCTAACCAACACAAAAGACCACTAGAAAGTCCTGGGATTAAAAAGAGTTGAGAACCTAAAAACATCCTAAAAAATGTAACCAATCCACTTGAGCTAGGTAATCAATGTCTTCAGGAAATGAAAGAATCTGGGGCTACAATTCATTTCCAGCTAATCAAAATATTGAGTGTACACTTGGTTGTTTGTAAAGTGCCACCAAGTCACAACTTACTTATGACAGCCCCAGGAAAGGGCAAGCGAGAAGCACAGGGGTTTTCCATTGCCTTCCTCTGCAGAGTCTTCCTTGGTGGTCTCTTTTCCAAGTGCCAACCCTGCTTAGCTTGAGGTCTGATGAGAGCAAGCTATAACCATGCCACCTCTTCCCTCGCTCACTACACCAATTTGGTGTAGTAGTCAGGAGCATGGACTCTGATCTGGGAGAACCGGGTTTGATTCCCCACTCCTCCACATGCAGCTGCTGGTGTGACCTTGGGTCAGTCACAAGTTCTCTCAGAGCTGTTTTCTCAAGAGCAGTCCTCAGAAGAGGTCTCTCAGCCCCACCTACCTCACAGGGTGCCTGTTGTGGGGAGGGGAATGGAAAGGAGATTGTAAAATGCTCTGAGACTCCTTTGAGTAGTGAATGGTGGGGCATAAATCCAATAATCTCCTCCTCCTCCTCTTCTTCTATCATCTGGTTTTCTTGCTGATAATCAAGGCAGATTACAGGATAAGGTAGTGCAATCAAACCACATAAAACAACCAATGAACAATGCAATAAGATTAGGATTACAGAATTACTTACCAGTAATTAATTGAGAGTATTCTATGCAAGCACACATTGGGACTGTGCAGGCCAGCTGCAGAAAAGGATTTTCTAATTTAGAAACACTAGAAGGGAGCTCCTCCCCTACAACACATGCAATGGTGTTTTTGTGCTCAAACCATTACATGCTGTGAAGAAGTGTTCCCTTCTCTCAGTTCTCATAAAACCCTGGAAGCTCCACAGGAAAGAATAACCTGAAAGAGCTTACAGCAGGGTAGAAAAGAGGGAATGTGTTCTGGGACAGAAAATGCTCAATGAACAGCAGTTACAAGTAAGTGCAACCTTATTGCTGTGCGATAAGAGGCAGATGGCAAGCATTCTATGACAATTATGGAGATGGGCAGGCTGAGATGGAGCCCCAAAGACTGACAGACTATGGGAACTGATACACTTCTCAGGATAGAGAGGATTTTACAGCCTAAAGGGAAAACATGCCATCTCTTTGATGTGTTAACGCTTCTTGATTGAAGGAACCATGTTCTGGCTAGCTGGAGCCCCAGGACTCAGCTCCCAGATTGGCTAATACCCTATGAGCCCACATGGGAGGGGATCTGAAAAGGAGCTGTCCCTTTGTGTGTGAGACCAAGGTGGATCCTCAAGAGAAAGTGAAATGGGATGTGGGAAAAGGGGGAAGATATGTGTGAGAAGAGGAAAGAATCTTGTGAGTCGCATCTGGTTTGCATAGAATGAGTGAAATGGTTCTTGTTGCTTGCTGGTGTGTTCATGTGTGCAAACATGTATTCAGCAGGCTGGACCAGATGTTCAAGTACCATTAGTTCATCTAGCCAGCAATGCTCCCTCTAAGCTGTGGAGTCTTGTGAGCAAAAATTCTACTTTGTGAGCTACTATGAGTCGTGAGTGAGCTATTTGGCTGCTGCATAAATTAGTTTGCTCTGGAGCCCTCCTTCCTGAGCTGAGACAAAAATGTGTGAGCCGGAGGCTAAAAAACTGTGAGCTAGCTCAAACTAACTCAGCTTAGAGGGAACACTGCTAGCCAGTAACCTTTTTTCTATGTTCTTTTATTTACTTAGCTGTCCCTAGCACTGTCTTGCAGTTATTCAGTGAGTATGTGACTTGTAGTAATAAAGAAGTTTAACTAAGAAGTCTTGCATGAATTCCTTACCCATAGCCAAGACAGCTTGCTAGTGTTACAGTAAGTCCTCTGTGGTGTCATACTTCTGAGTGGCAAGGTACCAGAGATGGGTTCAAATCTCTCACCTAGTGGGAATCAGAGAGGGCAAAGAGACACTTTTCTGCCCCAGCCTCCTGACAGGGATGTGTGCCAGCATGCAGATCTAGCTGGGAAGTCTGGGGAGAAAGCACCAAGCCTCTAAATCTGTTTTCATCATTGGACTTCTGCGCAGTCCCACACTGGGAATCTAACAAGTTACTCCAAGGTGGTGGGGGTGAAGCTGTCAATGAAACAAAGCATATAATACAGCCTTTCCCCCTGCTGACTCTTTTCTTGAATTAATGTCCACAGAGTAAAGGCATATTAAAATATTGGCTGAAGACCATATGGTCACTCTGGAGATGTCCATTGGAGGTACCCTGTGTACGAAACCTGCAGAAGAAATATGATGGGAATGTGCCCATATGTGAAAGGGACAAGACACTCCAGCTTGTTGATAACACAGTTTAATGGTAAGAACAATCTATCTGGATAATGTTTAAGGAGACGCAAATCTGTGTTTACTGGGCTCAGAATGACAACCAGAAATATGTGATTCTTCCCAAAATGAACATGTTCTTTCTAAATAAAAGAATAAAGTTCTTTCAACATCTAATGCGTGAAGTGTATATTTTGCATCTAGTGAGAGGGATGGGGAAAACTGGGTAAAGTGGTATCTTGCGACAAATGAAACCTAGACACCACTTTAGGAAGAAATTGGAGACTAAAGTGCAAAACCACCTTTTCACATTGAAATTTAATAATGGGAGAATCTGTACAGAGTGCTGCTAGTTTCCCTATTCTTCTGGCAGAAGTAATCTATACATTATGTGCCATCAAGTCTGTTCTGACCCTATGAATTAATGACTGCCAAAATGTCCTACCATTAACAGCCTTTCTCAGGTCTTATGAACTGAAGGTTTCCTTTGCTGAGTCAATCACTCTCATGGTGGGCCTTCCTCTTTTCCTACTGCCTTCAACTGTTCCTACCATCATTGCCTTTTCCAGTGAGTCTTGTCTTCTCACAATCCGATCAATTTATGATAGCAGAAGGAATGGCTGTTAGAAAACATACTTTTAAGGAAAGTAATGCTAAAGAACAAGAAGACAGAGGCTCAAAATGGCTGTGCATCATTTGAGACAATACTAAGGAAAGACTCTATGGTGGAACTATAGGGACCATAGGTGGAAAATGGTTATATAGCCCTTTTAAAAACTGTTTAAAAAGTGTTTAAAAAGTGTGATGTGAGAAAACTGTTTTACTGTATATCAGCACATGAGAAGCTGATATGGCAACTAAATGTACCTGTAATAAAGATGAAGACAAACCAGAGGACTTTCTCAGAGGAAAAGCAGGTAGCTACCATAATAGTTTGATAGTTTGCAATATGAAAATTCAGTGCTCATGGCACAGACATTTTTCACCCAATGGCATCTAATTTCTCTCTACTTCTCTGTCTGGTGTTGAAGAACATAACCACTGTCTGTATTTTGTCTGCATCGCATCAGCCACCCAAAACTCATGGGGTGGGTGAGTAAATGAAAAGTTACAATCACCCTTCCTCACTTTGTATGTGTTCTCAGTTTTGTGTGAGGAGGTGGGGACAGATGTAGATTTCACCAAATAGAATCTGAAATATCCTCAAACACCTCCAGTATAAGAAAAGCTACAGAACCAGGAGTCTGAGAATATAACACTCTAAGGGTTCGTTCACATGCAGAATTTTATGTGGGATACTCATGAATGCCGGGCAGAGTTTAAGGGTGCGATCAAATGGGCACATCTGGCAAGCATTGCGCACCTGTTGCCAACCCAGATTGTCTGGCTAAAGATCCAGAGTTAAAAAGTACCAGCAAAAGCCCACTATTAAACAGTTGTGATGGGCCACAGATGGACTTTCTCCGTCTGATCACTCCAGCTTGCTCCTCTTGCCTCATTGAAGCACGCTGGAAACACGCACCTCTGAAAAAAGCCCCAGTTCCCCGCCATCGCATCTGATTGCGTAGTGGCAGGTCAAATAGCGATGGCGCAAAGTGCCATGCCTCCCCTGCTGTGTTATCTGGCCCGTGTGACCAGGGCCTAAGAATCTTATCCTTAGCCTTTGGATCAAAGGTAATCATGTCTATTCCCAAAGATTTGCAACATCATTCCAAATATAATCTTAGATCTTCATTTGGGGATATAGGAGCTGGATCCCCCATAGTTTCATCTGGTGATGGATCTGAAACTCAGAACTATGTTTAAAATGGGGAGCACTGTTGTCCTAACCACCTTGGGTACTCTGAGGAGTATAGCCACAGAACAGAACTGGGGCTTGAACTGGTGGATAACCTTGAGCCACTGAAGTAGACATTAATGGAACCACTCATGATATGGGATAATACTAATCTCTCAGTCAGTTCCATATGCTGGTGAGGGAAAGTACAGGTACAGTTGCCATGGCATCAATGAGTCGGGACAAAGAGATTGAGTTTTTAGACACTCTCAATGACTGTGCTATGGAACACATGGTCACAGATCCTACCAGGGAAGAGGTGATCCTGGATTTGGTCCTAAGTAACACCCAAGACCTGGTGAGAGATGTAAAAGTGATTGCACCGCTTGGGAACAGTGACCATAATGTCATTGAGTTTAATATTTGTACAGATAGGGAGTTGGCCAAAAAGACTGATGCAACCACTTTTAACTTTAAAGGGGGTAACTTCTCTGGTATGAGGGGACATGTGAAGAAGAAATTGAAAGGAAGAGTGGAGAAGGTCAAAACCATTGGGGAAGCTTGGAGACTATTTAAAAATACAATTCCTAGAAGCTCAGAAAAAAATATATACTGCAGGTTAGGAAAGGCGCAAATAGGTATAGAAAAAAGCCTGCATGGTTAACAAATAAAGTAATGGAAGCTGTAAAAGGTAAGAAGGATTCCTTTAAGCGGTGGAAAGCTAGTCTCAGTGAGGTTGATAAAAGGGAACACAGACTGTGGCAAATAAAATGCAAGTCTGTGATCAGGCAAGCAAAAAGGGAATATGAGGAGCATATCGCAAAAAACATTAAGGCCAACAATAAAACTTTCTTCAAATACATTAGAAGTAGGAAGCCAGGCAGGCAGGCAGTGGGGCCCTTGGATGACCAAGGGGTAAAAGGAGTAGTGAAGGATGATAGGGTTGAGAAGCTGAATGCATTTTTTGCCTCTGTCTTCACTGTGGAAGAGGAGAAGTGCTTGCCCACTTCAGAAGCACCGATTTCGGGAGGGGGTTTGAAAGACCTGAATCAGATTGTGGTGACAAGAGAGGAAGTCCTCTGACTGATGGACAATTTAATAACTAATAAATCACCAGGCCCGGATGGCATTCATCCGAGAGTTCTGAAAGAACTCAAATGTGAACTTGTGGATTCTCCTGACAAAAATATGTAATCTTTCTTTAAAATCTGCCTCCATTCCCAAGGACTGGAATGTAGCTAATGTCACTACCATCTTTAAAAAGGGCTTCAGGGGAGATCCAGGAAATTACAGGCCAGTCAGTCTGATATCATTACCGGGTAAGTTGGTAGAAACTGTTATTAAGGAAAGAATTAGTAGGCACATTGATGAACAAAAACTATTGAGGCAGACTTAGCATGGGTTCTGTAAGGGAAGATTTTGTCTCACTAACCTGTTAGTGTTTTTTGAGGGAGTGAACAAACATGTGGACAAGGGGGACCCAATAGATATTATTTACCTTGACTTCCGGAAAGCTTTTGATACAGTTCCTCATCAAAGGCTCCTAAGTAAGCTCAATAGTCATGGGATAAAAGGACAAGTCCTCTTGTGGATCAAAAACTGGCTTCTAAATAGGAAACAGAGAGTGAGTATAAATGGGAAACTTTCTCAGTGGAGGGTGGTAAGCAGTGGAGTACTGCAGGGATCAGTACTCGGTCCAATGCTTTTTACCTTGTTTATTAATGATTTGGAATTGGGAGTAAGGAGTGAAGTAGCTAAATTTGCAGATGACACAAAGTTGTTCAGAGTGGTGAAAACCAGGGAGGATTGTGAGGCACTCCAAAGGGATCTGTTGAGGATGGGTGAGTGGGCGTCAACGTGGCAAATGGGGTTCAATGTGGCCAAGTGCAAAGTGATGCACATTGGAGCCAAAAATCCTAAATATAAATACACGTTGATGGGGTCTGAACTGACAGAGACTGACCAAGAGAGAGATCTTGGAGTCATAGTAGATAACTTAATGAAAATGTCTAGACAGTGTGTAACTGCAATAAAGAAGGCCAACGCTATGCTGGGGATTATTAGGAAGGGAATTGAAAACAAATCAGCCAGTATCATAATGCCCCTGTATAAATCATTGGTGCAACCTCATTTGGAATACTGTGTACAGTTCTGGTCACCAGATCTCAAAAAGGATATTATAGCATTGGAAAAAGTGCAGAGAAGGGCAATTAGAACGATAAAAGGGTTGGAACACCTTCCCTATGAAGAAAGGTTAAAACGCTTGGGACTCTAGCTTGGAGAAACGACGGCTGAGGGGTGACATGATCGAGGTTTATAAGATAATGAATGGGATTGAGCATGTTGAGAAAGAAGTACTTTTCTCCCTTTCTCACAATACAAGAACTCGTGGGCACTCCATGAAATTGCTGAGCAGTCAGGTTAGAACAGATAAAAGAAAGTACTTCTTCACCCAAAGAGTGATTAACATATAGAATTCACTGCCACAGGAGGTGGTGGCAGCTAAAAGCATGGACAATTTCAAGAGGGAATTAGATAAATATATGGAGCAGAAGTCCATCAGTGGCTATTAGCCACAGGGTATAGATGGGAACTCTCAGTCTGGGGCAGGTGATGCACTCTATTCTTGGTGCTCGAGGGGGCAGCAGTGAGGAGTGTCCTGGCCCCACTGCTGGACCTCCTGATGGTACCTCATATATTTTGGTCGCTGTGTGACAGAGTGTTGGACTAGATGGGCCATTGGCCTGATTCAACATTGGCTTCTCTTATGTTCTTATGTTATGTAATGAGGAAAGTGCAGACCAATGTGCCATGTACCCAGGCACTTCTGAAGGTGCTTCTTAGCTGGTAGTTGGTGCATGGTGATATCCTCCTGTCCAATTTCACCATTAGATCATCCTGCACATGCAAATGTGGAGAAAGTGTCCAAAGTGGAATGAAGGTGACAGACATCATTGTCAGATTATCAGATGTGCACAGTATACCACAATAAATGTGTTAATGTTTAATATCCCTAATCTCTGTTCTTAAAAGATATTATAATACATGGGGCCTTTGCAGTGGTATATCCCATGCTGACAGGATTTCCTCAGCCATCCACAGGGGTGAATAAAAGATTACAATACTCTTTAATAGGTTCCAAGATGGTTGTGATGGACAGAAAGCTGTCCCATCCCTGAAGGGGAACACAACCAGTCACTTGAATCTACCGGAGTGCTGCTCCAGCATCCAATCCCCTTTGAGAAAGGGGATGGAGTGCTGGAGGGAAAGACAGCAGCAGTTCAGGTCTGCCTCAGAGAGAGAGCAGTGAGAGCTCTGGTGTGGCCCAGGACAAGAGCAGACAGAGTGAAGGTTAGCTGTGCTTGGTAGTGTGGCAGAGTGGTTTGGCTTTACTTCTGACATAGAACAGAATACTCAGTTGTTAGGGCTGTTTCTCACAATGAGCAGACCTTGTACCTTTTAGTTTGACTCTTGAGAAAGGGCAAGCTGGTGTGGGTAGAATTCTATCTCTATGTGTAGATCCAGCCTAATGGCTAATGGCTAATTGTTTATGCTTGTAAATATTAAAGACAATTGAAACTACTCTCTAGATTAATGTGCATCAGCCAGGTTTCTCTTTTGTCTATCTGGAAACCTGTGCTGCTGATTTGTTCCTTGAAACCTACTGGTAAATAAATAAATTTTCTTTGTTGTCAATATATAATTCCTGCTCAGTGATCTCCATATTCTACATGTGCATGACAAAACTTACGTCACAGCAGCAAACCCAAAGTCTAGACACTCGCTACCTTTAGAACACCTAGTACCTGAGGGGAAGGCTTATAGTTTAAAATAAACCTGGGTCCCCCAAAATCATAGGAGGCTATGTGGGTCCCTTCAGTTGATAGAAATGGCTTGTCACAATGGTAGGAACCAGAACTGAATTCTGGTGTGGAATGACTCATACCTATGCTAAGATTTTGCCTTCACTTTTTTGATGGAGGTTCCAACAAACTCCTGTTAGAGGCAAATTTATTTATTTACTTATTATTTATTTATCAAATTTATACCCCGCTCTCCCAGCCAAGGCTGGCTCAGGGCAGCTTACATAAAAAGACATATAAATTACCGTTAAAATGATTCTAAAGCCTACTAAAACTATCTGACATAGTAAAGTGCTATTAATCATTATTATTTAACAATGACAGCCATTATTCAATAATCCATTCTCACAGTCTACTCATAGATCTTTTCTTTAGGCAGCTGGCAGAGGCTATTGTTGGAAACTCCAGGGGGCGGTCTCTCTGTCATTCAGCTGTTAGGGGCGGCTCCTTAATTGAAAGCATGGTGGAAGAGCTCCATTTTGCAGGCCCTGGAATCCATGGAACCAATGGAACCAATGACCAGGATTGACACTGAAGTGGATCCAAGGTTGGAATTGACAGTACTGAAGCAATGAAGTTGGCCTGAGAAGTATACTCCATTGTGGCACATGACTTTACTGCCAGAGGTGTGGAGCCAGAAAATGCCTTTTCCCACAACACCACCTTAAATCTTGAGACTTTATCAGGATGAGCTTTAGGGATGAACTGATGACAGAGGCAGCAAGTAGAAATGCTGCAGGACTCACTGAGGCAAAGGAGACACAGAGAGTGCACATCTGTCTGGTCATTTTTGTACTGCACTGATTACACTCTTAAAATAAAGAGTTTTGTGACTTTTTAAAAGTTATTTTTCTTTCATTTTTATCAGAAGCCTGATGAAGAATTGTGAGGAGAAAAGAAAAAAAATACTGAGATGTGGGAAGAGAGAAAATTCTTTGCAGCTTTCCTTTATGAGCAAGTCCCGATGTGGGACTGCACAGAAAACCAAAGATGAACAATGCAAACAACAAACACTCGAAGTATACTATAAACAATGCCGAGAGTGGATAATAAACTATGAGACAATGCAGTAAAAGCAAGGTGATACCTGCAATAATAATTGCTGTACAGTAATTTTATGCTTAAATCAGAATTTACCATTCCTCTGATGCAAAGCAGCACGTGCGCATGCATGTGCGGGCACACACACACATAAACTATCAACTGCCTGACCCTTACCATACTATTCTGGAGCCCTTCCAAAATACATAATTGGTACTGTGACTGTGAATTCTTTCTACACAGCTATTATCATGTGTGCTGAGCTGGTCTAATCAGTACAAACTTCCCTATCAAATAATCTGTTCAGCTTTGTGATTTTTATCTCCCTGTAGCTGATGCCTGATCTCAGCCCTTCTAGGATTTGCAGTCCTGATGTTTACACATTTCATCCTCTACTAATGGATGCTTTGCCTGTTATTTCTTGCCTGGGGAATTACTGTCCTCCCCCAATTTTTTTAAAAAAGCCAAAAACTTCTGTGTGGCATGGCAGAGTTAAGGTCATGCGTGATTAGTGACAGCAGCCCCCTCTCTCCACCACACAGAAATAATCCCCAGATGGTTAATCAGACTGTATTCCAGAAACCAGAGTACCAAATGTAGCTTTTCCTCTTCAGAGTTGTAGGGGCTAATTTAGTGAGACTTGGTTCTATAGAGGGTCTCAGAACATGCATATTTTTGAAAATAGATCTAGCACACTATGGGTGGGAGGGAGAAATAGCTTGTGCATATATTGCTCAAATTTAGATTATTTCCTTCTTTGAACCACAGAGCCATAATCACAGACCATTGTAGCTTTTAAAACTGTGATTGGCCAGCACATAGCCAATAACTTTAATGTCCCAAACTAGAGCACTAATGTTCAGAGTGAAAATCTAATGATCCATAATATTTAGACTTTATGGGAGAGGGGTCCCCTTTGACTGCTAAAAGGGCTGTGCTGGAGATCATGGGACCTGCATGGACAAAAGCCATGTGGGATGGAGACTGTAGTAAGGAAGAGAACCAGGCAAAATTGAATGAAAAAGCTGGTTGGATCCAACCCATTGTCTGGAATAGGTGTTATGTAACTGCTGCTTTATATAACACACAGAGACATACATGCACTCACTGATTTGAGAAATCATTTATTACCTTTCTTCACCAACGTAACATCCTCCATATATCCCTATTGGATTTGAATGGGGTTAGTGCCATAATAAAAAAAACCTGAACATATTGTTTTTATTACATCAAAATCCTGACTCAAAATTTTTGACAGTCATTAAAAAACCCTCCCTTGCTTTCAGTGAATCCATGACATACATAAGGTAAGTCATGATGACATACATAAGGAAGAATTTATGTTTTCTCAGGATACAATTTAGCTTCATTCAAGTGACATTTTAACTGCAGAGCTGCCTGTGTGTTTGCAGGTAACTCACATGCCAGTTATTGAAAATTTATTAGGCCATATTTGGCCTGAACAATGATTGATCTTGGAATATTATACATGTTCTGAATATGAGCACAATTTTTTCTAACACAGGGAAGTGCTTATAATGCCCCCAATCTGACAATTATTTTGGTGCTTCACTAAAACCAGACTAAGGAGATAAGGGACAGCAAGAGGACAGAGTGACTCAGCATACATGTGCCTAAAAGGGACATCATCCAGCTCATTAATTCATCTTCCTGCCAGTCATCCAGACTGATGTTGCTGTGTATAGCTTTTACAAGGTCTGTATATGTGACCCTTCTCCACATTGATTGAACACAGAGAGGGAGAAGGGGCACAAGTGAACTGGCCCCACACCTGCCTCTGCAGGATTGCCAGGTCACGAGCATGGTGCCTGTGTGCAGAGGAAGTGCCTATGTGTACACTCCCTTCACATTTGGCAACATTCAGAAAGCAGCACTCATATCACAAGGAAGGAGTGTATATATGGACACTTCCTGTGCGTGGTCACAACATGCAGATGACCCAGTGATTGCACAGAGGTGGGGGGAAGGGGGGCAGGGCCAGCATGCTTATGCCCATTTTCCATCCCCATGTGTTTATGGGTAAAGGGTTCCACCCCCCAGTAACTGATTCTGGAAGGCTTTTCTGATTCTATATGTGTTTGCTTAAGCCATTTGTTCTCTGGGACTGTACCTGCTAAGCAGGGGTAAAGACTGACTGTACATTCAGTGCAGGGAGTGGCAAAATAAGTGTGTGTGTATCTTAAGTGCTGTCAAGTCACTTCTGAGTTATGGTGGCCCCATGAATTAACATTCTCCAAAATGTTCTGCCATTAACAACCTTGCTCAAGTCTTGTAAACTGAGAGCTGTGGCTTTCTTGATTGAGTAAATCCATCTCATGTTGCGTGTGCCTATTTTCCTGCTGCCTTCAACTTTTCCTAGCATTATTATCTTTTTCAGTGACTCTTGTCTTCTCAAAAAAGAAGAGGTTCAGGAAACATAAGCCTCTTTGTGCAGCTCTGCAAGTGAGACTTTCATAAAAGGCATAGTCCTAAGGAGAGCTACATGCTTCCAATTCTGTTGAATCCTGTTTAGGTTTAATCACCTACAAAATTGAGAAGCTTCCTCCTATACACCTCACCTTTGAGGAGGGGATCTTTTGGGTGATGGGTACAGTCCCAGAGAATTTGATTCACATTGGGTAGGGAGAAAAGTGATGCTTGGCATTTTGTTTCCCACTTAAAATTAATGGGAAGGACTATTGTATTGATTTCTGAATACAACTAATTTTAATTCTCTTATCAATCTGAGTCACATTTTAAGATGACAAACAACCTAAACTGGACTCTGACTTTTTTGCATACTCCTAGAAAAAACCTCTTCATTTTAACCAGTGAAACATACATGCCTTTGTGCAAACATAGTACTACAGAACCCATGATGCAGTATGACCACAATCAAAACACAAGTGCAAAACCAATGAAGGAATAATAATAATAGAATGGAATCAGTCCAAAACAACTTCTAGATAGATGGATTTTTTCAGGGCCTTGCAGGTATTGAAGACAAAACGGTCTTTGTATCTTTAGCAGTTGCCTAGTTTTAATCTAGATTTTTATTTTGAAGTGGCTAGTTACTAATTTAGGGTTTTCCCCCCTGCCAGGTTCTTATTGCTAACCTAAGACATTTAGAGACATGAGAACAAGCCTCCAATTTTTTTTACTGAAACCGTAAAAAGAAATACAATATGTGATTGAATATATATTGATCAAATAGTAAATGTGAGTATGATAGATGGGATACCCAAAATGTAGCAAAAAAGGGACTGACTAACAGAAATATAGTTGGTATTCTGTCAAGCTTTCCTTGTTTGGTTGGAATGTGCTTTTTAAAAAATCCTTAGTGTATGTGAACATTACTTTACAAATGATGTCTGCAATAAAATAGTTTTCTTGAGGTGGAAGCTAAACATTTTTTGTAGGAAGTGGACCTGTCTTTTCCTCCCTTCTCCATAGAATTGTAAAGCCTTTGAAAAAGAAAAGATTGCAGACAAAGGGAGTCTACGTGATCTAGAAATTACTAACTGGGGATACAACATTAGCCCTTATTGGACATTCTCAGACTGAACAACAAACATGAGTTAAAGGGGAGCAGGCTTGTAGCAGGAAGCACTGTCCTGCCTGTATGTGTTTATCACTACACATGTATGGAGCATATGCATATGATATACCTTTCTGCACAAGGGTTAATATGGCTGCTGTTTTAGAGAAATGTCATCCTAGGAAGAGTTACACTCTTCAAAGCCCACCAATTTAAATCTATTTGTATTTATCGATTTATTGTTATATCTAATTATGAAGCCAGAATGCTAGCAGGGGATTGAGGGCTATCCAGTGTTTTGCATGTGCATGACTATCTGCCCACTGGAGGGAGGGGGGCTCTTGGTAGTTGGGGATTCGATCCTTAGGCAGGCAGACAGCTGGGTGGCGAACCCATGTACTGTCCATATGGTGACTTGCCTGCCTGGTGTGAAGGTAGCAGAGATTACGTGTGTTCTAGATAGGCTGGTAGATAGTGCTGGGGAGGAGCCAGTGGTCATGGTACATATTGGTACCAATGATGTGGGGAAATGCAGTCATGAGGTCCTGGAGGAAAAATTTAGGCTGCTAGGCAGGAAACTCAAGGCCAGGATCTCCTTCTCAGAAGTGCTACCTATTCCATGCACAGGGCCGGAGAGACAGGCACAGATCAGGAGTCTCAATGTGTGGATGAGATGATGGTGTAGGAAGGAAAGGTTCAAGTTTGTTAGGCACTGGGATACTTTTTGGAACAAGAGACAAAAGAACATAAGAACATAAGCCAATGTTGGATCTGGCCAAAGGCCCATCTAGTCCAACACTCTGTCACACAGTGGCTAAAAATACCAGGTGCCATCATGAGGTCCAGCAGTGGGGCCAGGACACTAGAAGCTCTCCCACTGTTGCCCCCTCCAAGCACCAAGAATACAGTGCATATATCTTGTATTTCAAGTGACACATTCTGCTTAGTATGTATTATGTTTTTGTATCTGTAAGTGGAAAAAAAATTCAATAAAATGTTTGTGAAAAAAAACACCAAGAATACAGTGCATCACTTGCCCCACACCGAGAGTTCCTACCTATACCTTGTGGCTAATAGATGGACTTCTGCTCCATATGCTTATCTAATTTCCCCTTGATGCCGTCCATGCTTGTAGCTGCCACCAAAGAGATGGTCTCCACTTGTCCCAAGAAGGAACCAGGCTGCTGGCACTTAAAATTAAAAAGGTGTCAGAATGGTTTTTAAACTGAATATTGGGGGAAAGTTGGCAGGAGATGAAAAGTCTATGGTTTGGGATGGCTCATCTCAAAGAGATGAAGGGGTAGCTGATACTTTTCTACAAGCATATGGGTTAGAACTGTCCACTGAGACTGTGGCTAATGATATGGACTGCCTGGCAAGGTCTTGAGGCAGCAGCAGGAGGGTTGTGGGCTTAACATGCATGGGAAACTATAGCTGTTTATATACAAATGCTAGAAGTGTCCGAGGTAAAATTGGGGAGTTGGAATGCTTGGTGTTGGGGAAAAAATAAACATTGTGGGTATTTCAGAAACTTGGTGGGATGAGGAAAATCAGTGAATATTGTGATTCCTGCTTATAAATTACATTGGAAGGATGGGGGGAAGGATTGAAGGTGGGGTGGCTCTGTGTGTCAGAGAGGGTATACAGTCCAGTAGGACTGAGAGGGTAAGAGAATTGGATTCATTTCTGGAAATGTTATGGATTGAAATAGTGGACCAAAAGGAAGCTTAACACTGAGAGTTTGTTATCGCCACCAGATCAAAAGGTAGAGGAGGATTATAAAATGATGAATGAATTAAAGATAACAGCTAGACAAAATAACTGTGTCATAATAGGTGATTTTAACTACCCAACTACCCAACATTGATTGGGTCAAGAAGTGTTCAAGTTGGGGAAAAGAGATTGAGTTTCTAGACATTCTCAATGACTGTGCTATGGAACAGATGGTCACAGAACCTATCAGAGGAGAGGCGATCCTGGATTTGGTCCTAAGTAATGCCAAACACCTAGTGAGCAGTGTTCCCTATAAGCTGAGTTAGTGTGAGCCAGCTCACAGTTTTTTAGCCTCTGGCTCACACGTTTTTGCCTTAGCTCAGGAAGGATGGCTCCAGAACAAACTAATTTATGCAGTAGCCAAATTGCTCACTCACAACTTTAATGCCAGTAGATCACAAAGTAGAATTTTTACTCACAAGACTCCACAGCTTAGAGGGAGCATTGCTGGTGAGAGATGTAAAAGTGATTGCACCACTTGGGAACATAATGTTTTGAGTTCAACATTTGTATAAATAGGGAGTTGCCCAAAAAGACTGACACAACCACTTTTAACTTTAAAAGGGGTAACTTCTCTGATATGAGGAGACATGTGAGAAAGAAACTGAAAGGAAAAGTAGAAAGGGTCAAAACCATTGGGGAAGCTTGGAGACTATTTAAAACTACAATCCTAGAAGCTCAGAAAAAATATATACTGCAGGTTAGGAAAGGCACAAATAGGTATAGAAAAAAGCCTGCATGGTTAACAAACAAATTAATGGAAGCGTAAAAGGTAAGAAGGATTCCTTTAAGTGGTGGAAAGCTAGTCTCAGTGAGGTTGATAAAAAGGAACACAGGCTGTGGCAAATAAAATGCAAGTCTGTGATCAGGCAGGCAAAAAGGGAATATGAGGAGCATATAGCACAAAACATAAAGGCCAACAATAAAACTTTCTTCAAATACATTAGAAGCAGGAAACCAGCCAGGGAGGCAGTGGGGCCCTTGGATGACCAAGGGGTAAAAGGAGTACTGAAGGATGACAGGGAAATGGCTGAGAAGCTGAATGCATTTTTTGCTTCTGTCTTCACTGTGGAAGATGAGAAGTGCTTGCCCACTCCAGAACCACTGATTTTGGGAGGGGTCTTTGCCTGAGTCAGATTGAGGTGATGAGAGAGGAGGTCCTATGACTGATAGACAACTTAAAAACTGATAAATCACCAGGCCCGGATAGCATACATCCGAGAGTTCTGAAAGAACTCAAATGTGAACTTGTGGATCTCCTGGCAAAAATATGTAATCTTTCATTAAAAACTGCCTTCCATTCCTGAGGACTGGAAGGTAGCTAATGTCACTTCCATTTTTAAAAAGGGTTCCAGAGGGGAGTTCCGGTTTTGGCGTGTTGATGTTGGGCATGCTCCTCTGAAGCCCTGGAGAGAGCGACCTGTGCCTGGTGGGGGGAGGGAGTCTGGCTGGCTCTAGACTCCCCTGGGAGCCCCTGAAGCCCCCCCCAGCCTGGGGTGTTGGGAGTGCCTCTCCCTAGGCTGAGACCAAAGGATCGAGGCTTTCCCCTGCCCCTATAGGTTCCTGCTGCACGAAACCATTGTTGGCATGAAACGAGCAACTGACCCAGTGAAAATAAAAACACTTTCTCTTATCTGAAGAAGCAGTGCATAAGATGCCACCCCAGATGCCCCCCAAAGGAAAAAAGTGGAGGGTAAGGGGATGTTACCCACCCCTTGAAAATGGCAAAGAGGTAAAAGCATTAAAAGGGGCAGAAAGTGGTGGCACTTGAGCGGATACTTGAATTCATTCAGTACAATGCTAGACTGTTAAAACATTAGAGCGAATAAACTTCTAAAGATTTAAGCAAACTTTTAAAAAACATAAACAATGTCTTATCAGGCTGAAAAGATGGCGGCAAAAGCGAAACTACAACAAGGAACTGCCAGCTCAACACATCTGGTTTCTAAACCGGAAGTGAAGTTGCAAAAACAGCTAAAAGAATCTAACAAATGAACAGAGGCAGTTGAAAACAAGACCAAAGCAATTGATCAAAGACTGGAAGTGGTGGAAAAAGAAAGATCTTCAGATAAGACTCAACTTTTTCAACTACAAATGGAAAAATCTTCATATGTGTTGAGGTTTCAAGGAGTACCAGAAGACAAATCCAAGAATATGAAAGAAATTTTCAGTGATGTGCTCGCACCAGTGACAGGTATTAAGGCAGAAGCATTACAAAGCTAAATGGATATGACCTGCCAGACATATTCAGAATTTATCAAGGAAAAAAACCTGCCTGGTGAAATATATGTCAGATTCTCTAAGAGATCTATAAGAGATGCAATACTGAAAGCAACATCTGGGACTACATTGAAAATAAAAGAAGACATCAGAATATTAAAGGACATTCCATTTGAGATAAGGAAGAAGAGGAAACAATACAAGGATTTAACCATTTACCTACAGGAAAATGCCACCACCTACCAAGGAGGCCTTCTTCCCCCCATCCCCCAATCTTTGCAGGGCCACGCTTCAGCGCAGCCCTTCAAGAGGCCTTCTCCCCCCCCGTCCCCCAGTCTTTGGTGGTGGGCCCCCTGAAAAAAAAATGGGCCCCCTCACCCAAAAGTTGTTAGCTACGGGCCTGCTGGGTAGGGAAATTCCTCCTTTCTCTAGAAGATCTATCCCCTTTCCTTGGCCTGAATGGGAGTCCCCATCTAACTACCCACTTGTCCTTGCCAACTTTCCCCAGTTTTCCTGTCTCTGTTAAACTGCTGTCAGTCAATTCCAAAACTGTCAGTACTTGACTCTTCTCAGCTAGGGCTGAAATCAGATTGAATTCTCCTCAGCATCCAGTTCAGAAGTCTTTCTCTGTTCAGCTGATGCTAACCAATCAAATCACTCAAGGCTCTCTGGCTCTGTGAAGAATTAACCCTTCACCAGTCCTTTACCTGTTTGTATAGCACTTCTAAGCTTTTAAAAGTGCAGTCCATCACATCTTCTTTCTCAATTTCTTTCTATTAAGCTGCAGAGTAAAAGGCTGCTGATAGCATCTGGGAAGAGTTCATGGCTTGTGTAAATCAGGCCTAAGGCATCTAACCTGTGTAAGCAATAATAACAAGCAAATTCAATGCATCAGGCAACCATTAAATAATGTGTTTATTCATTTGACTAAAGGTCCATTCTTCAGTGTATATGTTCTGCAGTTATCAAGAGAAACATTGCTTTCACCCCAAAGACAAAAATTACATGTTACAACACATTGTTTTAGTTTGTTTATTCTACCCAGTTGCTTGCCTGTTTATTTGTGAATTTCAGTCATTTTCAGTGGACCATTAGTGCAAATTAGCAGAGACCTGTTGTACAGGGGACCTTATTTTGCAGCTGTTCCAAGCTGATAAATCCTGTTTTGAATACAAGGAAGACAAAATTGGAGCTACACTGAGTTGGCAAGAGTGGGCGAAAGTTTGTAGGAGAAATGAGTGCATCCATCAGTACAGTACTTTATTAATATGTATTTATATTTTCAATGCAAGCATTCATTAAGTAATTCTCCCACTTTATCTCTGGGCAGAGTGGGTAAGTGGGCAGATCCTGCAGAAGAAAGCCTGTGGCTAGAAAGCAGTCAGCTTTTAAGACCACACCTGTATCTCTTTGGATTGACTGGGCTACATGAGGCTCTGGCCCGGCCCAGCCCAGCTCCTATATGGCCTTATGCTCCATTTCTAATGGAGGTGGAGAGCAAAAAAAACCTGCACATCAAGCAACATGGGGAGTTATTACACAACATCTCACATTTCAGAATTTTATAATCCAGGATGGAGGGAGTGGGGATAGCAAAATAGACAATATTATACCCACTGAAACTGGTACAGGTGACAAAAGAGCTTCTGTATCCAGATTCCATACAGATGGGAAACTGGTAGATAAATCCTACACCTATGTATGTTGCTATGAGCTCCTTTGGCGGGGTGGGGTGGGGGTGGAGTTATATTTTTATGCTATGTTTCTAGGGCAGCACATATATCTTTATTTATATTGTAAGCCTTCTTGAGTTCTACAAGGGAGAAAGGCAGCTAAAAATGTTTTAAATAAAGAAATAAAAATATCTTGCCCTATGCCCGTCATTTTATCCTCACAACAACACTGTGAAAGAGGTTAGGCTTAGGGATGGGCACAAAATGGAAAAATGCAGTTCATATTAGTTTATGGTTTGTGGCTGAACCATGAACTGAACTGAACCAGGAGGTTCATTTGCAAACCAAACTGGTTTGTGATTTGTGGTTCTGTGAACCTCATCGAAAGGGACCACAGTCCCTTTCGATGGGGTTTGCAGAAAGCCCAAAAAACAGCTGAGCAATGGGGAGTGCCTACCTCCTGTCACTCAGCTGTTTCAGGCTGTCTTGTGCTCTCCCTTTAAATTGCACAAGACAACCCAAAACAACTGAGTGGTGGGTTTTAAAGGGACTCGGAGTCCCTTTAAACCTCTGCTTTCTGCTCTGTCCCTGAACCACCATGAACTGCCACAAACTGCTTTAAAAGTCCATGGAAGTTCATGACAGTAGACCTGTCATGAACTTTAGTTCATGAACCACGAAAAGAGCAAAATTCATGATGAATTTTGCTTTGTGGTTCGGTTTGTGCTCATCCCTATTTAGGCTGAGAGAGAATGACTGGTCCAAGGTTGTTCTCTGAACTGTATGGGTGGGTGGGAAGTTTAACTAAATTAAACAGTACAGCTGGAAGATGTGGAATCAAAGGACTACTACATGATACCAGTCCCTATGTATGGTGCAGGAGTATGGATCCATATTTATACTCGTTTGCCATACATTCATATTACATTTGAAACTAAATGCCTTTGACTTACTGAATTGTCTGTCTTTCCTGGGCCTGATCTAAAAGTTAACACAAGCTAGTCAGAAAGTAATTACAAGATGCCTGGAAATTCTATCAAATGCAGAAGATCCTATTGTTTGTATAATCAAAGTTTGCTTCAAGGAGAGGATTTTTCAGAAGCTGCTGTTGTGAAGAAGCCAAAAAACTGCCCTTAGGTCATGCACTGATCAAAGGTGCATTTGAGGAAAGATAACATGAATCTGGACTGTTCCCTTAAGCTATTTTTTCCAGACAGTTAAGAAACTGAGGATTCTTTCACTCCATTCTTCAGTTAATATGGACGGATGCTGGTCAGCAAAAAGCAAGGCTCCTTGATAAAGAACAAACAATGCTTCTCATTTGTTACTTGCAGATCAGTATTCTTTCAGTTTATTGTTTTCTGTTTGCTCATTTTAATTTTAATATGCAATGGGAATGCTGACTTGTATATTCCAAATCAGAAAATAAACTGGTACCTTCCTCCTCAGTAAAACACTTTGGATAAAGCTGAGCAAGCTATAACTGAACAAGCAATAATTGCCAAGTCTGTTCATGTGCTAATCTGTGTAGGACGAACATCAGGAGGGGGCGAAGGGTAATGCCTGGTGCTCTCATCTTCTGATCTCCATCCTTTTATTTGAATCTGCAAACAGAGCTTATGCTTCTGATCTCCAGCCTTTCATCTGAGTCTGTGAACAGAGCTTACACAGAGTTGCTGGGCTTCTGGAACATATTTCTGTAACTTCTGGAAAGGGGTAGTTATGGGAAGAGTTTTCAAGCTTCTTGATTTACAGCTGTAAGTTTTCCTCCTTATAGAACAACATAAACAAAAATAAATATATTGATAGAAGCTCTTCTACATACACCTCCATCCACAAGTTCATACCCACCAGCCCCATCACTGGTTTCATCTCAAGCTGTGACCAGAGCCTACATGTCCTTCCAATATATGTAGTCACCATGCTGTCTGAACAAAGGCAATGTGTGTATTTTGCATGCATGAATAGCTTTGATTCATGCAAACAAGAGTCATGGAAAATCCAATTTTTGGTTAATGTGTTCTGAAGCTGTATCCCCATGCAAAACATGTGCCTTGCAACATCTGAAAAGTGCTCATGTTTTCAGGTCATCTTGCTTGGTGGCACTATTTTCCTTTGAAATTCTGTGCTAAAGAGATTTGCCAGTAATTGCAGATTTCTAATTTTGATGACTGCCTGGGGATGCTGTGAATTTCTCAGCCTTATTTGGCCAATGAACTTACCTTGTTCAACACTCACGATCAGATTGTGAGCCAATCAGGGATATGTTCAGATTGCATTGAGAAACTCCAACACTTGCCAAACATTAAGTATGCTGCTGCCTGTTGATCGGAAGCTGACTCAAAGCTGATAAGGAGATTGGTTGGGAGTTGAGTTCTTATTCACCCCATCCTCTCAGCAAAATAATGGCACAGTGAAGTTGCAAAAGGGAGTTCTTCCCTCCCTCCAGGCTGGGCAGGCACAGAAGCAACACTTTTGATCTGGTTTTCTTCTTGTCTTTGCAACAAAACCCAAAAGCTTGGAGGGGGAAGAGAAGAGAAATCAGCTGGGTCCTTTTGGCTATAGCAACACCCCCCACGTGCTGCATTTCAACAAGTCTGGGAGGCAGCAATATTTTCAGGATGGGAGATCAGAAGCACCCCACTTCCAGCTGATCACCTGGGAGTTAGCTTCTGATCTCCCCAGCCTTGCTGGGAATGGAGCAAAATTTCCCCAGCAAGAGATCAGAAGTGGATTCCCTTGTTCTCTCCTCCTGATCAGCTGGAAGTCAGCTTCTTATGGCCACAAGTAGCCTGTTCATATGAATACGCATCAACAAGCAGTCTGTCAGCCTGTCAATTACTTGGTTGCCTGATTGCTATTGGTGAACAGGAAGTGAACCGAACATATCTGCTACTGTCCTAGCTTTTTTGATTTTATTGTTTTATGGAATCACAAGCCAGAATTAAGATTGCTGGGGAAAAGATCAACAACCTCAGACATGCAGATGATACCACCCTAATGGCAGAAAGTGAAGAGGACCTAAAGAGCTTCTTGCTCAGGATGAAAGAGGAGAGTGCAAAAGTTGGCTTGAAACTCAACATCAAAAAAACTAAGATCATGGCATCAAAAACCTAAGACTATGGCATCCAGCCCCATCACTCCTTGGCAAATAGAAGGGGAAGTTGTGGAAGCAGTGACAGATTTCATGTTCCTGGGATCCAAGATCACTGCAGACAGTGACTGCAGCCATAAAATTAAAAGACACCTGCTCCTTGGGAGCAATGGCAAACCTAGGCAGCATAATAAAAAGTAGAGATATCACCCTACCAACAATAGTCTGTATGGTCAAAGCAATGGTATTCCCAGTAGTAATGTATGGCTGTGAGAGCTGGATTATAAGGAAGGCCGAGCACCGAAGAATAGATTCTTTTGAAGACTCTTGAGAGTCCCTTGGGCTGCAAGGAAATCAAATCAGTCAATCTTAAAAGAAATCAACCCTGACTTTTCCCTGGAAGGCCAGATACTGAAGCTGAAGCTCAAATACTTTGGTCACCAAATGAGAAGGGAGCACTCACTGGAGAAGACCCTCATGCTGGGAAAGATTGAAGGTCAAAGAAGAAGGGGACAGCAAAAGATGAGATGGTTAGACAGTGTTATCGATGCAATGAATATGAAATTAAGCAAACTCCAGAGCACGACAGAAGACAGGAGGGCCTGGCATGATGTGGTCCATGGGGTCTGAAGAGTCGGACTTGACTGTGCGACTGAACACCAGCAACAATACCTGTTATGCATTTGTTAACTTCCGTGTAGTCTGGAAGAAGCAGAAAAGTGAGAAGGACATATTCAGAAAATCACAGATTTTACACAATACACATTCAATTGTTTATTTAATTGTTTGCAATTGGATGACCAACAGCTGAAGGGTCATCTTCCACCGTCAGATACATCCCTTCACACACCCATTGCTGATTCACACATTACGGAAGACACAAGATGGGTCCAGGATCTCTACCCTGGTTCAAAATCACATATAAGTTGTGTGTTCTCTTCAGTTCCTACATACATGGTTCCTGATTCAGATCATGACTGTGGTGCACATGGAGAAGGGGCTTCAGGCTCACCCCCTCAACCATTTTCCTGACCTGAAACAATCAGGGAGAGGTACTATTGGCTGGGGAAATCGACAAGTGTACACATGGAGGTAGAGGAGACTGAAGGTCTTTTCCAGAATCATGATCTGAATCATGATCTGAATCAGAAACTATGTGTTCAGCAGTTGAAGACAACCTGCAATGTGTGACTGATATGAGCCGATCCTGGACCCAGCCAGTTTACTCAGTAACATATGATGATCAGGGCATTGTTTTGGAATGGGAACAGAGTTTTCTTGATCATATACCTAAGTCCAAACCTAACACCATTAAATCAGCACTACCACATTTCAATAAATGTGGCTAATGCCACAGTGCTCCAAACACTATGCCAAGGGCCAGACTACATATAGCATACAGTCATTTATACACTCTCTGCCAACTGTCTGCACCTTTATGGCAAAGTAGCTCTGTGCAGGGGTATTTTTAGTACAGAAACAACAGGTGAGAAAGCTGACTGGCTCTTTCTCTGCCTGCTGCTTTTTTGTTACAGACCTCACCTTACAGGGTTGCTTTGGTCTGAGAGGTGGCTCACACTTCCAAGCACTCCTCTCCCCCCCCAAATTACACCCTCTTACCTCCAAGAAGCCAGAAATAACCTCAATGTGCATACATAACCTGGAAGTGATGTAGGCAAGTCAGGGATGTCAGGCAGTGACACTGTGGTTTTTGGACAAAACTCTATGATTTGTAGCTAATTCTACCATAGAGTTTTGCCCCAAAACCAGAGCATCACCACCTGACATCCCTATGTCATTTCCTAGTGACATAGGCACATCATGGTGCTTCTCCCCACTCCCCTCCCTCTCACCCCTCACTGGCATGTTGGTGGGACCTGGCAACCCTACAGTCACCTATTTTCTCCTCCCAGGAATTTTGCACACACATCTGCAATGGTAACCAGACATCTGAATCCCTGTAGTGGGAATAGGTCCTGGGGAGGGGGATAATATGCAGCAGAGAAGTTGTTGGTGGAGGAAGCATTAAGCACCCTTCACTTGCCACTTATCCATTACGAATCACCCCCACCCACTGTTTCTTTTTGTGTAAAATTGAGCCTTCAGAATTTCTTTATATGTGATTGCATGTAGCATGAGTGATGACATGTAGTAATCTGAATCCAGGTCTTGCAGACAGTTCTGCCCAGGCTAGATGAGCTAATGACTAAATGCCTAGCAGATGTGGGCTTCCTTCCATGTTGTAAAGTTGAAAAGTGAAAAGCCAAGCATTGACTGTGTTCTGCTGAAAAGATGACGCTTCAAGAGAGACACAGATATAAATGCTAATCTCTTTTGAGGGGTGAAAATATGAATGCTGTGATTTTTTAAGTGATTAAGAAAGAGGCTGGTTATCTGCAGTCCTGTTATCTCACTTTGAGGAACATACCTTTGAGGAAGACAAACTGTAAGAAACCCCCTCCAGATTATTTTACTTGGCATTCCTCCCCTGTCCCCTTCCAGTTACCATGGATTTGACTATTTTAAAGTTAGGATTTCCAGGGGCCCTGCTAATAAAGGCAATTCACCTCTGAGGTCTTCAACTAGTTTTACAAAGTAGTGCATGAAAATTAAAAGTGTTTAAAGTTTTACACAAGAATCTTGCCAGACTTCCTTACAGATGAAGGTCTGAACAACTTGTAATTTGGCAAACTGAAACCACATCCTGGGGCCTGCCAGTTGCTTGACAACCATCCTGTTTTTGTATCCCAGGGAGATGTTTTAACCAGGAGACTGCCAGACAAGACTGATTGTCAATATGTGGCTTAGCAGGTCACACATTTTCCTATACAGTGATATCACACAATTGACCTGATAACTTTTTTTTTAAATCTCCCATCACCACAAGTGGTGGAGAGAAATGAGAGGTGTAGGTGAGGGATCCTCCACCCACACTAGGGACCTGGAAACCTAATTTCCAACCATATTCTAAGAGTAGAGTAGAATAGAGTACCTTCAGTTTCTGTCATTTTAAAAACAAGGGCACCAAATGTAAGATAAGAAACAGGCCCAGATAAGTGCTGCCTATTAAGCATCATACAACTGTGCCCTGATGAACCAGCTTGACCTCTAGTAGTTATACTTTTCTTACTGGCTTCAACAGCATAAGTGTTTGTGTGGTACCACACAGTCTTCATGAGGGCAGGCAGAGAATTAATTCTATGCATACTTTTACTTCTCCTGCATTGGCACAATCTCCCAGTACTTGGAACATAAGTAATCCCAGTATCACACAAGCATATTTATTTTTAATTATTTTTGGTTTTCTTTTTTAATTGCTTGTTTGTTGCTTTATATGCACCAACTATGAAGCTGCAGTTGCAGATAAGGGACAGATTTCGTCTTAAGTAACTGTACCCACTTAGCACCTCTTCAAGCACCTCACTGTAGTACAGTATCAGGTGTATGCCAGACCTGAGATTCTTAGGATTCCATATTTTATGCCAATATCTAGCTAACAGCACTAGGATCATATGTCAAATGGTGATACTGGGGTGGTGGTGGTGTTTCCCTGTCATGAAAGAATAATATGTATCACCCAAAGATAGACACTGTGTTTCAAATTAGGAAGAAACATCCCTAAAGATTCACTCATAATTATCTCACATTTCTGCTAAGGATTTCAGGGCAGCATATATGGTTTTGCCTAGGGCTCCCAACACTGCCTCAGTAAAAACGAGGAGATTTGTGCAGTAATGCTGGGGAAGATGAAGTTTAAGAAGGATGTGATGTCACTTCCGGGTGATGCTCTAGACTGCCTCCCCTAGTCTCTATGACCTTTACCACAGAGGGAAATTCCTAGACTCTCACTAGGTAGAGGCCATTTTTTCCTCCCACTCCTCAGTTCCTTGCTGATGGTGGGGAAGGTGTGGCAATTTCTCACTCTGAGTGGTAAATGGGAGGCCTATTCTCCCACCTCCATTTTATCCTTACAACAGCTGTTCAAGAGAGGTTAACCTGGGAGACAGCAATGGCCCAAGTTAATCCAATATGCTTCACGACTGTGTCTCCAGTTTTGATCCAACATTCTGGCCACTACCCCACATGCTGTCTCTTCTCTGAACATAGGGAAGCATCTTAATTCATCTCTTTTATCTTTTACTACGTGGCCCACTGTTATTCACGTGAAATGTATGTATGGGTGAACATCACGCTCTTCTGAGGCTCATTCTCTGAGGAAAAGCATAAATTGAGCCATTAGCAAGAGAAATGGAACTTGAACACACTACATGAACCACTTTTTAATGAGCCTATTTGTACTAGGCCAGCGGGTAGCCCTGACGATGAGTTAGACCTGAGACAGACCAGTTTTGGCAGTCAGCCAGTACTCTGCAGCATAGGAGCTAAATTATGCATCTCATTTAGTACATTTATTAAAAGATCTTCTAATGTTTCCAGGCAGACATCCCTAAACAAATGCTACTATATATTAGAAGCCCTGTATTCCTGAGCCCTGTTTAATGCATTATACAACTCCCTCATAATAGGTTTTTGGTGTCTGTTGCAATTCATTCTTTAATGAGTGTTTCATGGATTGAAGTTGTGGACAGATGTTAAAAAGAAATGTATTGCCCCTTTGTGGGGAAAGGAATTCTGGGCAAAGTTCCTTGGAGGCCTACTTAGTCACCTGCTATATTAGTCCTGGAATATCCTCAAAGATGCCAAACACATTTCTGTTTTGTCCTAATGGAGCCTCTGTTACTCCATCTCACAATTTCTTATTTTAAGAGACAGCTGCCAACTAGATATCATTTTGCCACTGTTCTTCTAACTTCATGACTGCTGCAATTCTATTAGCACATTAAGAATGGAAATGGACCTGTGGTTGTACACTTAAGGTATCTGGACATAGAACATAATGCTTTCACAGAAGAACCTTAGGCCTGACACGGTTGCTACTTTAGGAAAATGAAACAGGAACTAGGGGGTGCACTGGAAATATTCCATTTTAATTTCAGATCCAGGATTTTTGGGGGGAGGATCAATTGTTTTGAATACTTCAGGTTGGCCCATCAGTGTTCTGTAGGCCTGTTCTGGGTACTTTTTTCAGCTTCTGAAATTTTGGAACCCATTATTCTCTATGGTGAGGTCATTTAGTGTGTCTGGGGTGGTTCTTATCAAAGGTAATAACATTAAAATTACATTGGAAGTATTCCTCCCTCCACACCAAAGACCCAGCAAGTTTCAAGGGAATTGGACAAACAAGACTAATTGTACAACTCCAAGAAGTAGGTGCCCCCCCATCCTTATCTACATTGTTTAAAAATGTTGAAATGACTGTCAAGAGAGATGATCACCTCTACATCAATCAACCTGATAGTTTTAAAACATTAACATTTGGCCCTGTTGTAAATTTAAAGCAACAGTTTATTTCCTGTTGTGCTATTCAAAGATTAACATTGCAGAGAGTTTCATGTCAAATGCTTAACACTCTTCTGCTGTTCCCAGGCCAAAAGGGTTGCATCTTGGAACACCAAAGCAATCTGACTTAATTATATTCAGATGGGAGGGAGGAGCCCTGCTTTTCTTTGAGAACATTCTTTCTTTATTTGTTTGTTTATTTATTGTTTTGACTTTTACTCTGCCCTCCCCGCTGAGGCAGGCTCGGGGTGGCTTCCATAAAACTGATAAAACAATGTACATCTTATAAAATTACAAATATATCATTTAAAAACATTAATATCGATGGCGATACCAAATAGTAATGTGCAATTTGAGACATGTTCAGCGATGCCGCTACGCTAGATCACTTCTGGGTCTGAGTCAACACGGCGTAGCTGGTGAGGCACCGCTACTAACGCAATGCCTCCCTAAAAAGCTCTGTTTTCACTGCCCTGCAGAACTGTGGGAGGTCACACCGATCAGAGGCGTCAGCTGGGAAAACAGTGAATGACAAATTCCAACATCACGTAAAACAACACCCAACAAAGGGCTGAATAACCAATTTACAATTTACTAGCCTGGGCCAATATTGCCATAGGGGGCCAATAACCATCTCACTGAATCTCTTCTCTGTTGCTTTGTTACTGATGCTGATTTGAGGGCATTGTGATTTGCCTGTCTTCACAGATGCTTGTGTGTGTAGGAAACTTGTTGAGTATACGACTTAACAAGGAGAGTGATTTCAACAGTGATTTCAGCTTTATTTAGCAGCAACCAGATGATCAGTCCACACACACAAACAGTGGAGCACAGCTCCCTTTTTAAACAGTGCAGGCTAACAAAACTACACCCCTTCATAAGTTAACACCCAATAAGAATAGAGGGATAAAGACCAATGAGGCTTGTTCCCTCCATAACAATTATACAGTTTCTGATTGGTTACAATTTTACAACAACCAGTAGGATTGTCAAGGCTTGCAATCCTGGTCCTGACTTGAAGCTTAACATAGAAAATAATACAGACAGTTCACTAGTCAGGGTTATTTTATATGTGCCTGCTCATATCGCTTATGTTTAAGCCTGAACCACTTTTTAAATTTCTTTGAATAAAGTGTATTGCTTTGACAATATTTTGCTTTTATTGGTGTGTTCTACTGAGTGCATGAGAGTCTTGCCCAGCCTCTGTCAAACTAGCAGAAGGAGATTTATTCCAGGGTCCCAGGTGCGTGGACAGGGAAATCAAATCACCCTTTAGAAGGTGTGTGGAGTTTGGAACCATGCCATCTTCTGACAGTGACAAAAACCAGTTTTGCTACCTTTCCCTCCAAACTCTGACATTATGCTTCAGAATGTTGACTTTGCTGTGAGCCGCCTCACTATTTGAAAGCTAGACATGGCAAACAATCTCCCACTTAATCTGACTAAATGGGACAAAAAAAAAATATGTGCATGTGCTTTACAAACCAACACCCCCCCCAACTATGGAAAAATGACCCAATTGCCGTGGACCATTTATTTGTTCCACTTTGTAAGAATCATCTGCTAGGGCAGGAAAGCAAACAGTTTATAAATTGGAAGAACTAGTACTTTCGTTTTGTATTTATAAATAAGTGACATAGACATGTATGGAGAGGAAGGCCAATAACGGTGTGTTGTGAGATAGTAGAAGAAGAGATTAGATTTATACACCACCCTTCACTACCCAAAGGAATCTCAGAGTGGCTTACAAACTCCTTCCCCTTCCCCTCCCCACAATAGACACCTTGTGAGGAAGGTGGGGCTGAGAGAGCTCTGACAGAAACTGCTCTTTTTCAAGAACACCTGTGCCAGAACTATGGCTTGCCCAAGGTCATCCAGCAGCTGCATGTGGAGGAGTGGGGAATCAAACCCGGTTCTCCCAAATTAGAGTCCATGCACTTAACCACTACAACAAACTGGCTCTCAGTAGCCTTTGTGGACATATTTTCAACTCTGCCTTAAAGGGTAATAGATTCAGGTAGGTAGCTGTGTTGGTCTGAAGAAGCAGAACAAAGTTTGAGTCCAGGGGCACCTTAAAGACCAACAAAGTATTCAAAGAATAAGCTTTCGTGTGCACGCACATTTCTTCAGATATATTGAAATGGAAGTTGCCAGCCAGGGTGGCAGAAAATTAGTATACAACATAATGAAAATGTTTAAAAGATTCAAGGACCAAACCTGTTTAGTCTGTATGGTTACCATTTGTTTGGATTTAATTCCAGGGGGAAACATAGTGAAGGAAATAAATATATATAAAATTGGAGATTGATGGGCAGATGTATCCTTAATTGTGGAATGCTGAGAGTAACTAGCTGCGACCCTGCCATTACACTCCATCTGCGTCCTCTCAAGAGTGGAGGTGACCTTACAGCACCCTCTTCTTTGAGGTGGAGCAATTGTTATGTCTCCTCTGCCCCCAGAACAGATACATTCCAATCTACCATTCCAAATTACATTACATTATACTCTTCATTACATTACAATCTACTATTCCAAATAAGAAATAAAATAAAATGAAGAATATATATAGCCTTTCTAGGGGACTGGTGAGAATAAAGATGTAAGGACTGAAAGAGGTTAGCACATGTAGTGTTAAACATCTTCATTATGTTGTATGCTAATTTGCTGCTCACCCTCCACCTATATGTATGGACCAGTAACTTCCATTGTAATGGCTGAGTCCAGACTGGCAGTTTGCCCCGGGAAGGGACCCGGGCTGACAACGATTCAATACCGGAGTAAATGGGACATTCACACAGGCACATCTGCCTGGCGTCCCCCACCCGTAACCTACTGGTGCTGTTGCGCTTCACTGCCGGATTAAAAAAACACCTGATAAAAGCCATCGCAAATCCGAAAGCCTGCATTCGTCACGCATTTCTCCGCTTCCGGGGAGTCTGAATGCGCAGGTGAACAGCCGGGCAGAAGCCGCGTTGGGCACGAGGCAGCAGCAGTGTGATTGGCTGCGCTCCGCTCCACTGCCCAATGCGGTGCTGGCATTGCAGGGCAAAAAAAAAAAATATCGGCAAAATGCGCTCATGCGCACATACACCCACAGCCGAATTAATGGGGAAACGGCGAATATAGCACGCCTCCAGCACGGCAGTCTGAACGCTCCCGTGCGCCTCCGTCCCGTATCTTCCAGCAGCGGCCCCCGCTGTGTGGACGGGAAAACCCGGTATAGTTTAATCCGGGTTTTTTTTGCTACGACTGGCTACCGGAGCAAACTGCCAGTCTGTACTCAGCCAATGTATCTGAAGAAGTGTGTGTGAGCACATAAAAGCTTATACTTTGAATAAACCTTCGTTGATTTTAAAGTTGCCACTAGACTCAGACTTTGTTAAAGGGTAATAGTAATGGAAAGTTTCATCAGTTCTGAGAAAATCAGAAGTTCTGATGTCCTTCCTGAGGAGTGAGCCTAGTCATCAATGCATAAGCATATTTGTCACTCACATTCAACACTCTGCATTTTTAAGTGTACTGTTAATGACATCTTTGCCATTGATCAATCAATCAATCTTTATTAAAATGGTCCTTGACCAGAACAGAATAAAACAGGTTCATATACTCCAAATTTAAAATACTATTAATAAATATAATATTTAAAACATAACAATAAAATTTGTTTAAAAATATTTAAAAGTACAATCTTAACCTTTCTTAAACCTTCTTTATCTGCCAAATTCTCTAAGTGGACCAAAGAAACTCACACTACTTGCTAAAATCAGTGGATTTTCATCAGTTAGCAGTATTCTAGCATTCAAAGTCTTATTCAAAGTCTTAAAAGAAGATGCTGTTAAAGTGCTGCACTCAATTTGCCAACAAATTTGGAAAACACAACAGTGGCCACAGGATTGGAAAAGGTCAGTTTAAATTCCAATTCCAAAGAAGGGCAATGTCAAGGAATGTTCAAACTATCGCACAATTGCACTCATTTCACACACTAGCAAGGTCATGCTCAAGATCCTACAAGCTAGGCTCCAACAGTACGTGGATAGAGAACTGCCAGAAGTACAAGCTGGGTTTCGAAGAGGTAGAGGAACTAGAGATCAAATTGCCAACATTCGCTGGATTATGGAGAAAGCAAGAGAGTACCAGAAAAACATCTACTTCTGCTTCATTGATTATGCTACAGCCTTTGATTGTGTGGATCACAATAAACTATGGCAGGTTCTTCAAGAGATGGGAGTACCAGACCACCTCATATGTCTCCTGAGAAACCTGTATAAGGGTCAAAAAGCAACAGTTAGAACCGGATATGGAACAACTGATTGGTTTAGCATAGGAAAAGGAGTACGACAAGGATGTATATTGTCACCTTGCTTATTTAGTTTATATGCAGAGTACATCATACGAAATGCTGGCCTGGATGAATCACAAGCTGGAGTTAAGATTGCTGGGGAAAAGATCAATAACCTCAGATATGCAGACGATACCACTCTGATGGCAGAAAGTGAAGAGGACCTAAAGAGCCTCTTGCTCAGGATGAAAGAGGAGAGTGCAAAAGTGGGCTTGAAGCTCAACATCAAAAAAACTAAGATCATGGCATCTGGCCCCATCACTCCTTGGCAAATAGAAGGGGAAGTTGTAGAAGTAGTGACAGACTTCACGTTCCTGGGATCCCAGATCATGGCGGATGGTGACTGCAGCCATGAAATGAAAAGACGCCTGCTTCTTGGGAGGAAAGCGATGGCAAACCTAAACAGCATGATAAAAAGCAGAGACATCACCCTGCAAACAAAAGTCCGCATGGTCAAAGCAATGGTATTCCCCGTAGCAATGTATGGCTGTGAGAGTTGGACTATAAGGAAGGCCGAGCACCGAAGAATAGATTCTTTTGAACAATGGTGCTGGAGAATCTTGAGAGTCCCTTGGACTGCAAGGAGATCAAATCATTCAATCCTAAAAGAAATCAACCCTGACTGTTCCCTGGAAGGCCAGATCCTGAAGCTGAAGCTCAAATACTTTGGCCACTAAATGAGAAGGGAGCACTCACTGGAGAAAACCCTGATGCTGGGAAAGGTTGAAGGTCAAAGAAGAAGGGGACGGCAAAGGATGAGAGGGTTAGATAGTGTCATTGATGCAACGAACATGAAATTGAGCAAACTTCAGTGGACAGCAGAAGACAGGAGGGCCTGGTGTAATCTGGTCCATGGGGTTGCAAAGAGTCGGACTCGACTGTGTGACTGAACAACAAAAAAGTATACACTGATTCTGGACAGGCAGGGTACCTACTAATTATGTGAGAGACAAACTTAATACAAATTTCTTGGTAGTAAAGACAGCAAAATAAAACATGTTCTATAGTTTCAATCTCCTCTGTACTATAAGGGCATAACCTATTTTCCATCGGGACTTTTTTATACCGCCCTTCTAGAACCGCTGAGGGGAGAACTTGATTTCTAGCAAGCATAAATGCTCTCCTTTGATTTGGTATCTCCAAATGAGAGAGATAAGTGGCTGGTGAAATGACATGTTTGGAACTGTCTGTGGACAGAAAAGTGGGTGAGCTCTCTAGATCTGTCTGCCTCTCAATATCTAACACCCTTTGTTTCATAGTTTATTTTGCCTGTTTGTATCCAAAGGAGAAAAACCCAAACTCTTCAATTTATTTTTAACTGCATTTAGTCAAGTTGATTCATGGCTATCATTAAGAATCAGGGGAGTTAAACCCCAGGGTTTTAGATTTAACATTAATCAAAGATTAGATGAGGTAAGATACACCCTGGCCTCCACTTTTACCATGTCCATTTCTAAGTGTATGTCAGTGTTCACAACAAAATGGGGCAGTTGAAGGGTAGCTCTCAAAGTTTTTGATTGCACTCGTTCCAGTGGTAGGAAGCATGAGGAAGATGGCCCTATCATAGTCCCATGTAAGTTCTGTGCCAGTGTTTTTGCCTGAAATAATTTAACAAGCACTGGAATAAAATGACCACCCTTGGTATGTAGAAACTTAATTATATTATGGGCAGATTTTTGTCTGACATCTGCTACATAACTGTGATGGGCCTTCCTCAAACTAGAGGTTTGTAGTACCACCCCCAAACTGGCCACCTGTTCTATTATATGTCCATTTATTTTCCAAACCTGATTTATGGTCTCTTCCCAAATGCTGTGATTTTAGTTTTTTGGTAATTTATTGTCAGATGATCTCTATTACAGAGTATTGAGCAAACACCTCAAATGGTCTTTTCAGACATATTGGTGTTCTTGATAGAATTATTGTATCATCTGCATATAATAGCACTTAGATTTGATGAACTTAGGGTGATAGAAGTCTGGATCTCTTAACTAGCTAACCATATCATTGATATAAAAAATGAAAAGTAGTGGGGCCAAAATACAGCCTTGTCTAACTCCTTTAATAGCAATAATTGCATTCATAAGATCACCATTCTTGTTACACCTAACCTTGAGGGTGTTGTTGTTATACAATACATGGATTAAATATAAAAGCCTGTGGTCTACTGACATCCTTTCTAATTTTCCCCAGAGTTTCGTCCTTGAGACAGAATCAAAAGCAGCCTTCAAGTCTATGAAGGCAGCATATAGTGAAGTCACATTTTTGGTTGAATATTTTTCTATTAGGTGTTGAAATATCAGTCTGTGGTCAACTGTGGTCAATAGTGGCTCTTCCTTCCCTAAACCCTGCTTGCTTTTCTGCTATTAAATGACCTTGTTCTAACCAGCTTTTATACTTTTCTGTAAGATAACTAGCATAATGTTTGCCAATAATATTAAGCAAACTAATTGGCCTATAATTTTCTAGATCCTCCCTCCATCCTCTTTTTTAAAAAAGGAACTATAATTGCCAAGACCCAGTCTCCAGGTATATTTCCAGAGGAGTCAATATATGTAAAGAGTGATGCCAGTAGTGAAGCCCACCACTCTGTATTGTTCTTTAGAACCTCAGGAGAAATACAATCTACCCCAGGGGCTTTCCCACTTGTAAACTGATTTATGAGAGATTTGATTTCTCCTATGGATACCAGGGGCCATATAGGAAGGTCCTCCAACTGTTGAGGAGGGGGATCATATGAGGAGTCTTCAAATATCTTCTTAAAATATACTTCCCAAATATCTGGTAAAGTATATGAGTTCATATGTAATGTGTCCTTAAATGCTTGGTTTGATATCTTCCTCCAGAAGAGTGTGGAGTTTTTCTCATTAGCTGCTAATACAAGGAGCTTCCATGAGGCTTTCTTCTTTAGTGCAACCAATTGCTTATAAAATTTCTTTTGAATAAGAAGGTTTTGGCACACTTTTGACTATCCTTTTGAGCTGCATTTTTATATATATGAAAAGCAGAACTGAGGGTCTTTTTGGCTTTGATACAAACTTTATCAAACCACAGTTCTGAGTGTCTTTTTGCTCTGTTACTATTTGGTCCAGCCTCCACAGTCAACAGAGGTTTCAGTCTTTGAACCCAATCTTCATAGGTATTCAAAGGATCCTGTCCCGACATTATATTCATAAGAGCTGACTGGTGTAATTGTAGATTCTCTTTCATAATTATTTTTTGGTCTAGTTGAGGGGACCATTTAACATGACATCCCATTTGCTGAATGGGTGAAGTACACATATCAGACCAAGACTTTAGATAAATCTGTTGGCATCGGGGGGAGGGTTATGTGTAAGCAAAGAGGCAAGTGGTCACCTTCCAAGTAAGGTAGTTCTTGTAGATTTTTCATGAAGGGGATTAGGTTCCTGCTATAATATAGTCAATCGTACTAGACCTTAATATTTACATTCGCCTAGGTAGCCTCCATCTCTAGAACCATTCAAAGTATGAAGACTTAGCCTGTAGATCATTTTCATGAGGCAAAGACCAGCATAATTTGACCTTTTGTCCTTGAAGCAATGTGGCAACAGTGTATTCACTTGATCTTCATCCTGGTTGTCTGCAAATAATTTAAATTTAGCATGGAGTGTCTTATCATCTGGACTCAGCTTTGCATTAAAATCTCCCCCATTACTACCATGGTATCTGGGTATTCTAATACAAGGTCATAATATAATGTTCCAGTTCCACTCAGTTAGCATGAGTGTTAGCTTGCCTTTGTTGGGGGAGGGAAATAAATGTTGATGACTAGTACCCTTCTTGCTTCAAATTGAAGGAACACAGCCATAGCCAAGTGTCTCAAAGGGGGCATTTCAATACTCCTAGCCCATAGGGAGGTGGATGCAAAAGTACCCAGGATGTCCTTTATTCTCCCTGGTCCTAGCCCAGGAATTGCCTCAACTTTAGCCATCAAGTATAAGGTCCTTTGATGTCCATGTTTCTTGTACCATAATTATGTCAAAATTCTGTTGAAATAAGGAGTTATCAGAACTTCTACTTTTACAATTAAACCAGCCCATAATGTTCCATGTGACAATTTCTAAGGTTTTACCAGTCCCATTTTATGCTGGGCTGTATACCTTCATGCTGTAGGCACGATGTTATATGATTTTATAAGGGTGTCTGAATTCTCAGTTACTGTCTTCTCTTCAATAAGAATACAAGGGTCAGGCACATTTGGGGGAGTGGTTGATTTCAAATTTGTAGTCACTCTGTTAATTAAAACAATTGGTTCTAATGGAGGCAGATTATATTTAGGATGGAAATCATAATTGCTCTCAGAAATCACCATAGAGATGTTATTGCTTGAAGTACTGCATTTTGCAGGTGGTTCCTCAAGGGGGGAAGCTTGTCTGATTTTCCATAGTGAAGTTATTAAGCCCTGCAGATGATTTAGCAAAGCTTCTTGCTCTTCTAACAGCAGAGGGCCAAAGGAGGTCAGAAGGTGGGACTTGGGGATCCCCTGGAATTACAGCTCATCTCCAGACAACAGAGATCAGTTCCCCTGGAGAACTATACGGCTCTGTACCTCACTGAGGTCCCTGTCCTCTTCAGGCTCCATCCCCAAGTTTTAAGAAGTTTTCCAGTCTGGATCTGGCAATCCTACATGCCCCCCATCTCTGGCCAGTGGCCAGGGGAGACCTGGCAATCCTAGCCCGTGGAAACAGTGATAGCTTTAATAGAAAATGGACAAGATTCATAGATGATAGGTCCATCAATGGCTGTTGAAATGCTGTTGAAACAATATGAGAAAAACTGGTGATGAAAAAGAATAAAACGAACTTCTGTATCCAGAAGCAGCAGTCCTCTGAATACTAGTGCTAGGAGACAACTTCAGAAGCAGGACTTAACCTCTTTTCCCTGTTTGTTGGCCCTCCAAGGCAATTGGTTGCTGCATGGCACAGGATGCTGGAGTGGATGGACCACTGTTCTGATCCAGCAGAGCTGTTTTCACTTTCAAATGTTCTTATGGGTCATAGGAAGTAGTCTTTTATTCTTTCAGTTAACAGCAGCCTCCATGCTTGCAATCTTCAGGCTTGCATGGAAGAGAACCATAACATGTTTGTGGCTTTCTGCAGCAGCTCCCATTAGGCTGATTTTTGACAAGTAGAGCAGGAGAGAACAAAGCCACAAGTTATCCAAGTTGAAACTGATGCCAAGGAAGACTCTGCAACCTGCCCTGAGAGTGTGCAGATGGAACTCTTTTAAACACTCCTTGGAATCATGGCCTGTATCTAAAAACTCTTGACAGGCTATTTTCCTTGGAGAGCAGTACTGAAGCCTCTTACATGGAAATCAAAGCAGTCTTGGAATTTTTTCCCTTGGAAATGACATTGTTAAGTTCCAGCTGTGAACTTTGTGATATACAAATTGTAGAACATAATCCTTTGCTAAAAGATGCTGTAGTTTCACTTCCTGCAGACTTGAACACCAGCAACACCAGACAAAATAGCTTTGATGTGTGAAGGAGCCTTGGTTTCCCCCCCTTTTTAAAACAATGTTAACAGTTGTGTGCGTGTGTTAAGTGCCATCAAGTCACTTCCATCCTATGGTAACCCTATGAATTAATGACCTCCAAAAACTTTTATTGTTATAGGTTGACAGATCCAGATTGGCTATTGCTGGGGGATGGTGGGTTATGGTTGCTAGATCCAGGACAGGAAACTCCTGAAGATTTGGGAATGGAGTCTGGGGAGGACAGGGACTTCTTTGGGGTACAATGCCACAGAGTCCATCTCCAAAGCATCCACTTTCTCCAGGGGAACTGATCTCTGTAGTCTGGAGATGAGCTGTAATTCCGGAGGATCCCCATGTCCCACCTGGAGGCTGGCATCCCTTTATTGTTTAAGGCCTTGCTTAGGCCTTGACCAATGTGCCCCATGCCTAATTTGAGGCATGGGGCTAGGGGCAACCAAATCCATGGCTACTAATGCCACAAATACCCCTTCTGGTCATTTTGGAGCCTGACATAAAGTATTTCTGCATCAGCATTAGCAGATTCTTGGAAACAGTAATGCTTGTGAGGACTATCTCCATGTCAAGTAGGGGTGTGCAACCCCCTCAGTGGTATTTTTTGGTTCGAGTCTATTGGATCCCCCCCAATTGATATTTCTGAAAAATCCTGGATCCCAATAGCAGTATGGTATTGGAATCTGTTTTTTTTTTTTTAAATCTCGATTCCCTCCCCCCCAGGTCCCATAGACCTGAACTAAAAAACACCAGTTTAAAAAGGCCAGCCCAACCCTGGGGCTGGCTTGTCTTTTCCTGTAGTGTGGTTTAAACTTCACCACAGGAGAAGCTGGCCCCAGGTTCTGAATGCTGTGGGGAGCTCTCAGCTCCCACTGTCTCAGCCAATCCTGGGCCAGCTGCTCTTGCAGCGTGGTTTAAACTGATCCAGCTGATCCTTGGTGTAATTCAATATACCCAAATAAGAGCCAAAAAAAATTCCAACTTTTATTCGGGCTCAGCTATACTGGTAGCTGATCAGATTCTCTAAATCTGTATTTGCTTAAATAATACCTGTAAAATACCAGTAAGGTATTTTTTAGGTATTTTTTTGGCTTGGTTTATGCCAAATGCACACCCTGAATGTCAAGTACCAGAATGGTGTGATATCTGGAGCTATATTTCATGGTTGAAAAGAGACAACCAATCACAAGGAAGCTTTCCCCCAACAGTCTCTATGTGGGGAAAATTTCATAATGCTGAGTATCTCCTCAAACTTGGAGACATCATTCACCCTTGAAGATGAAGTCTTCCCTCATTCATTCTTCTCCTGATACCTTATGGCACTTCATCTTAATAGTAAGGAGTCTTTACATTATATATCATTCTCCTGTATCCTTTGGGGCTAAGTTTTTGGTTCATTGCAAATATTTGCTCATGAGTTTTTTTTTTTCGCCACTGTGAAAGGGTGTTTGCTCTGCTGCTTGCTCATTCTGATCACTTTCCCAATCTTTCTGTTGCACAGCATTGTTCTTTAACTGTGTACCTTATTCATATTAAAATGGCTTTACTGATTGATATCTGTATGGCAGAAATGTTTCTTGCTGGGAATGGATTCACTGGAAATTGAAAATGATACTATCAAATAGTAGTTCTCTAAACTGTGACACTGTGAGACAACCCCTTTCATATGGATATTTCTTATAACATTAACAAAGACAACGTAGATGACTGATCATTATTCTTCACCACATATAAGGACTGCCACACTGAACTAGAACAAATGGTACATCTATCCCTGCTCTGATTCTGCATGATTCAGAGATGTTTCAGAGGCATCAACATGGAACATTATATAATGCATCACTTATATGGTGTTACCAGTACTGTTGATGCTACTAAGAGGGTCTCTTAAATTCTGAAGAAATCCTATGATTGCAGAACTTTGATTTGTTATATACACCCAAGAGCAATGCTAAGCAAGTCTGCTTAGAAGTGTCACATGTTATTCAGTGGGGCTTACTCCCAGGAAAATGTCTTTAGGGTAGCAGCATATACTATCTAGCTGTCAAACAATATCACATCTGGCCTCTGGCTTAAGGGTCAACTATACGTGATATTGGGAGTTTCATGGAGAAGCCCTCTTTCCTTGCACCATAGTCCCAATCTGAACAGGACCTACTACTTTCAGAACCCTCTTTACTGAAAGCCATGCTCTTCAAAGATCCATAACAACCCAAGCCCTATGCAACCACAGGTACAAAGATACTCCTACCAGCCTAGACCCCTGTTTCCTGCTACCAAAGGAGCATTTTTGGGAAGTTCTACAATTCAACAAAAACTCTATAATTTAACCATAGAATTTTGAGTGAATTCCAGACCATTGCTGTGGTGGGATGACATCACTTCTGGTTTTGCATCAGAAGGGATCTTGCACATTGGCTTGATGCTGAATTGTATCTCTTCCTTGTAATTCTCCCTTCAGGGTGTCATAAAAAGATTGACTCTGGTATGAAGAGGCTGCTGGAACTTATGTCTTTTTGGCATCCCAGTTATAATGACAGTAAAAATATTTTTCCCCTCCTGCCATATTATCTTCCTATTAACTCTTTTCTTTCCTGCATTTCCTTCAAGGGTGGTGTAGCCCCTCTTCTATTTTATCTTCTCAACAAAGCTCTGAGGGAGCTTAGGATAAAAGTGTTTGTTAGACCCAAGGTCACTTAGTGAGCAATATGGTGGAATAGAAGAAGAAGAGGAGGAGACTGGATTTATATTCCGTCCTTCACTCAGAGTCTCAGAGCAGTTTACAAACTCCTTTCCCTTCCCTCCCCACAACAGACCCCTTGTGAGGTAGGTGAGGCTGAGAGAGCTCTGAGAGAAACTGCTCTATCAAGACAAGTTCTGACAGAACTATGGCTTGCCCAAGGACATCCAGCAGCTGCAAGTGGAGGAGTGGGGAATCAAATCTGGTTCTCCCAGATTACAGGCCCCGCACCTAACCACTACATCAAACTGGCTCTCAGGGATTTGAATGGGGATTTGAATAGGGATTTGAATGGGGGCTTTCCCAGTCTGATACATTAATCACTTCACCAGTCTGATCTTAAGTGAACATCTAAGATGCCTTGATATTTACCATTAATGAGCTATCAGTAGAGTTGCAACTGGTATTTATTTATTTATTCATTTATTAGACTTATACCCCACCCTCCCAGCATGGCTGTTTGGGTATAGCCAGGAATCTCTATATGTAGTGGAGTATAGCTGCAACTTCGCAGTACTGTGTGTGCTAGCAAAGTTATACAGTTACATGGAGCCACTTGTCAGTTTCAAACTAATAAGAATCCTTTATTCAAGGAACTACATTCTAGATAATGCAGGTTGAGAGACAGGGGTAGGATCTAATTTAGATGGATGCGGATGGAGAATACCTGTTCTGCATCCATGGTGGTAAAGATGGAGAGTGTGTGCTCCTTCTTTCTGTGTGTGGAAGAGAAGGTGCCAAGCTGGAAGGATGGAAGTCTTGTCCCTAAGAACAGCATTCTACTTCAAAGGATAGTATCAGATAGCATGAAGGAAAGGATGCTCTGTGTGTCTTGACCTCTCTGTCTCTAAATCTATGGTGCTGTGCCTGAAGAATGAGGCAGGGGACAGCATACATTCCTCCACTTCCAACAATATTGACCTTTAGTGATCTACCAATAGACATGCAAAAATAATGCTGGAGACCAACTCACATAGGTTGGAATTATCAGTATTCAGTCCATTTAGCACTCAAAATGCTAGGGATTTTCCTAAACTTTAGACCATGATCTCTATTCAATTCTTTCTGAGATGGTATCATGCTTCTTCTGTAGAAGACTTTCAAAGACCAGCCCCCAAGTCAGAAAGAAGGTTAGGTATCTTGACTCTCAGGAGAGGATAAGAAATAACAGTAATCAAGACAGTTTTCTCCTGCTAAAACCTTGACCCAAGGAGGCCAAGGGATGTATTGTGCATTTAAATGAAATTCATTTTGCTGTCATATTAGTTCCGCTTGAGGATTTTATATTCAGCCGAGAGGACTGGGAGGCATGCAATTTCCACAATAGTTTTCATACTAACCAAAGCAGATAGGTAAGGAACAAAGTGTAACTCACTTGGGGAATTAAAAAAAAGCAGGAGTGACTTGAATTATCTTCAGAGATTGAAATGGGCCAGTTTAAGTGAGGAAGCAAAAATATACTTCATTTGGTTTAGTTTACAGATGATTGATTAAGATGGAAGTATAATAATATTGAACTAAGGACCAGAATTCACAATGATGTCTGAATTATGGTTTACATTTCCACTATAAACAATTGTATTCGTAGGTGAAAGGAAATGCTGAAATTAGAAATGCTTCAAGATGAAGTTCTTTTGAGTTTTTCAAAAATAATCTACCCCTTCCATTTAAAGGAGGAGCAACTTTTAAAAGAAACATGTTAAGATCTTGCAAAGATTTAAGGATCCATCAAAACACACACAAAAACACTGGGCAATCTCTAGTTTTCTAAATTGGGGGACTAGATTTACAGCTCTTACATGTCATCTTAGTTTTATGGGAGCCATGTTTCTGTTTGAGGTTCCATTTGACAAGGACTCAGCGACTCCTAGACCACTCTTAAGGAAGTCAGCTCAGAATTCTGCTGAGGTCTATTCAATGAGGCTGATGTTCATGAAAGTCTTATCAGGATTGCACTATTTCACATAGGATTATGTGATTATGACTATAGTGCATTGAGAGTACATTATCCATTGATGTGTGAAAGCACAAGGTTTGTAACTTTTCATGGGTGGGGGAAGCAACTATGATCCAAGGCAAAGATGTTATTGGAATCAAAGAGCAGTACTAGGGGCAGTTAATTTTCCCTGTTTTATACTGTGGCAAAAACAAATAACTAACATCATGTTAGTGCTTGCTCTCTGTTGCCATGGTAATACATCATTCTGAGTCTAGCAGTGGAAACACAGTGCCTGTTGTTGGACCGGTCCGTTTTGTAGAACGTGCCGTTAAGTTGCACCTTGTGAATCAAACAAACTTTGCGGCCACAGGTATTGTATATTTCTCCCTAAAGAGTGATCCAGGTCAAAAGCACATTTAGAGTTATAAATACAGAATTCCTCTGACAACAGTCACCCAGGGCTAAGTACACAAGCTATAGATTGATATAGACAGCTGATTAAACCTTTCTAATGCCACTGAAACTTCATGGGCAAAAGTTGTTTGATCTTATAGCAGCCATCAATCAATTTTCACTCTACTGGTGCCTGTTATTTTTGAGGGGCTCTGCTAAAAGAGTAAACAACAACGGCTTGGAACTGGCTGCGAGGCTTGCCAGCTCAACCTAGCAAATATGAAAGATATCTGTAACTGTATAAGGCTGTCTGCCAATCTCAATGTAATTTGTTCACATTGCCCACCTTTGCCCACCAGCAGTGCTCACAAACAAGGACATCTCAATCAATTGCAATTGATTCAAATAGGTTTCCAAACAGCTAGCAACTGTCTCAATCCTGCCAAATCCTGTGCTTTGAAATGCCATTGATTTTGATAAAATCAATTAAAGAGATTATGCATGTGCTTAATTCTCTTATTGAAATCAACGAGATTTCAAAGTCTGTAACATTGGTTGGATTGAGCTCCACATGTTCTTTTCATATCTCTCCCTTTGAACTTCACCTTGAATTATGTTGCCCTTTTAAAAATTAATATTTTTTAAAATTGTATATTATACTTGCATAAAATTTGTAATGGTGTCTCATCTAAGGTTTTGTCTTCAATTTTGGATACACGTTATGCCACTTAGGATCACCAAGGAGTACACATTTCTGGGGCTTGGGTTGCTCCAAGAGCCTAGGGAACCAGGTCTCATTTTGCTCTTTTATTTTCCCATCAAGAGGATAAGAGTCAGGGCTATTTTTGGGCAGGAAGGCACAGGAATGGAGTTCCGGCTGGTTCCCAAGTTGGCCACGCCCAGCAGGAAGTCATTAGCATAACAGGCCACACCCAACAGCAGAAACTCATTAGGACTGGCTACATCAGGGGTGTGTGGCCTAAAATGCAAAGGAGTTCCTGCTACAAAAAAAGTCCTGGGTTTTGACAACAAACAAGGTAAGCAGAATAAGAAGCAAAAGGTGGGTGTGGCTGGATGACCACACTTCTGGTAACATGGGGGTGTGGCCTAATAGGCTAATGAGCTGTGCTGTCAGGGTGTGGCCTAATCTGCTAATGAGTTTCTGCTGTTGGGTGTGGCCTATCATGCTAATGAGTTCCTGCTGGGCTTTTTCTACAAAAAACACCCTGGTTAGAGATGCTTGATTCCTAGAGAGGGTTTTTTTTCTGCTCTGCTGCCTTCACCCATGACAGGCTAGCCTGTCTCTTTTTGCTGCTGTTCAGGAGCTCTACTTTCATCTCTTAGTCTTCTTGAACTGCATACATTTTGCATTCTAGTGGAGGCACACACCTGAATGGTTTGAAGTTGCTGATCCAACCCCCAACCAGGACTGGTCCAGCTCTCAATCATCACTTGGGGTTATAAATAAATGTTTTTTCCCCCTGTAAAGTCTTAGCATTTGGTCTTATGCCTGTGTTATTAATGTTATCGTGCACATGCACATACACATTTTTGCACAGCATTAGGGGGAGGTGTGGTTCATTTCATGTCATTTCATTAATTGACCTGACAATCCATGGCCCTGGGTAGAATCATCTTTCTGAGTGTGCAGATACAAAAGCCCTTGGAAAGCAAGGAAATGATATTGTACCACAACAAGGAAAGAAAACACTATTGCTATCTTGTAGCCACAAAGCTGTTTGACAGCCATTATAGGCAGGTGGTGGACAGGTAAACAGACCAGACGTTTGGTCCACAGGTGGCTGTGAAATGGAACATGTTTGCCTACTGGACACATTCACTGTGAAGACTATGGCATTCTTAGTAACGATGACTTGTTGTTTTTTCTAATAAGAAATGATAAGAACATAGAATCTTTAGTATCAAAACAGAGAATAATGAGCAGGCTGAGTGCAGCCAAGGGCAATTGCAAGAGGATGTGCCGTGTTTATCATGAGTTACCTTTTGTTCATGACATTCCAAGGCTCCTTAACACCTAGACTGTGATTTATGACTAATTTGTAGGACAACAACTGAGACTTCCAGGCCAGTTGTCACTATTTCCTCACCACAAAGCTCTGAAACCTTAGGCCAAACACTTAATTAGGCATGATGGCTCATCTTCTGACTGATTCACATTTCCCTAGGCAAACCATTAGTCACACAGAGTACTTAATGTTCTTTTTCTCCACCAAAGCAACTTGACCCCACAAGGGGACTCATGCAATAGCATCTATTTGCAGATATCCCACAAGGGAACTAAGACCTTCCAGACACAACCCCCTTCTAGAATGCAGGTAAAAACAATTTAAGAGGGACTCTCTGAACCTTGCAATTTTTTTGTGGTTGGTTCTGTTCCCAACCCTTTCCCCAGTGAATACACATAATGATGAGATCCCATCTTAAATACAGAGTATGTCCTAATTTGTCTTCTATTAAACACCAGTATTTCTCAAGGGAAAACCTGAGAAGACTTGTGAGTGGCTAGTTACATAATCTCTTTGAGTAACCATATGGCCCAAAGGTGATAAGAATCTGTATGTGTATGTATGTATGTATGTATGTATGTATGTGTATATATATGTATGTATGTATGTATATATATATGATAGACAATCAAACTTTATCAAAAGGGTGAGCAAATCTAACAACAGTAATTCTTCATGCAGCAAGTCTTCCCTACAGAAAGAGTGGTGTTCAAAATGCATTGTGAATTAGCAAGGCCTGTTCTTTAATGTGTGGTTTTAAAACCTCACTGGGAAGTCTAGAATCTGTGGCAGCTCTTTGTCCATTACTTTCCCAGAACACACATCCATGGATAAATTTGTGCGCCATCCAGCATTGTACAGAATTGTAACTTAATAAGTACCACACTCTTTCAAGATAAATTTGCTGCCCTTCCTTAAATTCTCTCCCTCTGCCCTCCTTGTGACCATGTGGCTAGGCAAACACTGAAATGTGTTGCCTCTGCTTAGAACAGCTAATTTTTCAATTTACATACATAAATATACATAAATAACCTGCCAAAACTAATTACTTCTCTTCAAACCCTAAATATATTATTCCACCCTTCCCCACTCAACTCTGTCTTGGTTTAATTATTTTTGCATCAGTTGTCATTATAGAAGCTGGTTTGGACTAAAAGGGGATAATCGGAAGTGTCTTGCTGATTTAATTTGATTAATTAAGATTGCTGCTTTTGTCTAGGTATCTCCAGGCAGACACGAAGGGGCTGCACTTATATTCACATTGGAGCTTTCTGAACAATGAAGGGGCGGAGGAAAATGGGATCTAATATTAAACAGGCAACAAAAACAATCAAGAAAATGTCAGATTCAGATTTTGCCAAACTAGAATTTGGAATTTCATTTAGTTCTTTGTGGTTGTAAACTTAGCCTCAATTTGAATGTTCAAGAGTATTGTATATGGAAGTTCCAGGATCACCAAGTCTAAACTTTATTAATTCATCAAGGCAGGAAAGGCTATAGTGGAACCATGATTGTCATAGTGTCAGGGCCCTTCAAATTCAAATGTAGCAAAAGGCATTACAGGATCAGGTGCTCTAGTGCCCAGCCAACAGGGGGGCGGGGGGACTTTGAAAACCAAGTTTGTAAGCATCCATCCTTCCCATGCAGGCATATCACAATGCCATGTGAATATTACTATTTAATGTTAGGTGGGAGGGAAGGCGGCATGGTATAACCTGATCTCATCAGATCTCAGAAGCTAAGCAGGCTGGGTACTTGGAAAGGAGACCATTGAGGAAGATTCTGCAGAAGAAGGCAATAGCAAAGTACCTCTGATTCTCATTTGTCTTGAAAGACCCTTGCTGAGGTCTCCATATGTCTGCTGCAACTTGATGGCATTTTACACACACAAACAAACACACAGGCAACCCCATGCCAAGGTTTCAGTTGCCATGCTTTAGTTACTGTTAGAACATTTTTAGTTATTTTTGAAGTGCTTAGAGAACTTGCCGAAACATCAGGTGAAGTAACATTCACCTGAGGCTTACTAGGTTGCCTGCTGCAGGGGGAAATGACATCATGGATGCACTGATATCACTTCTGATTGTCTCATATGCAACATGCTAGGAATTCCCCCAGGGTCTATGGTCTTTACCATAAAGATTAGGGGAATTTCTAGAAGGGGAAGTATAAAAAAGGAGAAAGTGGAGGTCAACCAAGGGATGGCTTTTCCCCTGCACCTGTAACTATTTGAATGTCCCTCACTAGTTATATACATAAATGATAGATATGCTACACATATAAAAGAGTGCAGTGCTACCAAAAGACTAAAACAATGTATTCCAGCATTTTCCTTTGTTAGAGGTCACTTCCTCAAATGCATTAGATTTTTTTTTTTTTTACAATGTGAGCTCTGACTCTTTAAAGTTTCTATTGGAATAAATTGTGTTACTGTTTTAGGTGTCATTGGAATCCTATTTGATTTTGCTGCTACAGACAACCATCTGGAATTGTGTTATAATATAATTTGTATAAATTGTGACAATATAAATATGCTGAAAAGAAACAATATAAATAAAATATAGTGAAACAATAGAAACAAAATAAATATGCTTAAAAGAACCAAACCAATTATCAGTATTGATAGTAAAATGAGTAGCTTGGCAACAGAAATGGGTAGATTGGAACCTCTCATGATAACATCATATAGAAACAAAAAGCAAAGAAAACAGGCACATCTGTCTGTTCTTACTGAAGTCAGCTTCTTGTTTAATTGCACATTGTATCTTGTACATTGCTTTAATACCTACAGTGTTGTTACTTACAATAAAGATCTTTATTCTGGAAAGGTAAGATAAATTAAATTTTAGATTAAATGACTAAGTCTGAGTAAGAATATGCATTTAGATATATATGGTCTCTGAATATATATGTGAAAAAACACCTTATTGCTATTTTCCAGATATATCTGGGATATCAAGAAATGCGTCCCCAAATATCTTGGAAATATTTTAGAGTAACTAGAAATATCAGGAACAAGCATTTTAAGGTTTCCACACCTTTAGATCCAACATAGCTGCAAATGCCTGATGGATCTAAAGGAGACTGTTAGACAGAAACATCTGGGAAGCATCCCACAGTTGTCATCAACCTGTGCTGCTCTGCCACATAAGCAGAGTTAGGTGCTGACTAGGAGTCTCAGGATCCTAGTCCCCATTGTTCCCACGGAGCCAAGCTCCATGTGTAGACTGTTGTGCCCTAGTGGCGGTCTGCAGACATAACACCCCTCTCCCCACAGTTTGAGCCCACCCTAGGTGACATAGTCCTTAAGATAGGCTGGGGGCCGATGCTCAAGCTGGGAATGCCTTGGAGCCAGGGCTGGAGTTTCGGGAGCCCTGCCCAGCGAACTCTTCAATATGCTTGGCTGTGGCAGTGGAAGGGCCTCGTCCAGTGTTGGGGCAGAGACAGCCGGCTTGTGGTTCTGCCGTGTCTCAGGAACAGGAGCTGGCTCCTGCAGACTGTCCCCTGTCGTTTTGTGGTCGTGGCCACTGGGCAGGTCCCTGCCTTTGGTACCAGCAGCGGGGTCAGTGTCCGATGCTGGGAGCATGCACCGTCACAGCTGGTCCATGTGCCACTGCAGGACTTGGCCGGCTTCGGTGGAGACCTCGTACAACGCAGGACCTGTGGTGCGGATTATGCGGCCTGCAAGCCATGGGGGCCCCTGCCATAGTTCCTGGCGTAGACCGTGTCATCAGGAAAGAACCTGGGGGGGTGCCTCCCTCTGCTCCTCCAGATGGCATGACTCTGGAGCCCTATCTGGGTGAGGCAGTCCAGGAGAATTGCGGGTCGCAAGCCCATCAGGAGTTCCACCGGGCAGCAGCTGGAGCCTAGGCTGGGAGTAGTCCTTTGCGCTAAAAGAAACTGGGCCAGTTGGAACTCCCAGTCCCCCTCCGTAAGACAGCTGAGGGCTTCTTTGGCGGTGCACACCATGCATTCTGCCTGACCGTTGGTGGCTGAGTGGAATGGGGCTGAGCTCATGTGCCAGATCAGGTTGCCACAGAGGAATTCTTGGAACTCTTCGGAAGTGGACACCAACCCATTGTCTGAGATGATGGTGTCTGGCAGTCCTTGGTTTGCGAAGATCTTGCAAAGGGCCCGGATGGTAGCCTTGGAGGAGGTGATGGAGATGGGGCTTATCTCCTGCCACTTTGAGAAGGAGTTGACCGTGACCAGGAACAGCAGCCCGTGGAACAGCCCGGCGAAATTGATGTGGAGCCTTGACCATGGCATCTGGGTAGACTCCCAGGTCTGGGTGGGCACACTTGGTGGATTGGCCCGGATGGCTTGGCATATTTGACAGTGCTTCATCCAATCCTCCACCTCCATGTTGATCACCGGCCACCACACATAGCTCCTCGCCAGTGCCTTCATGTGCATGATCCCAGGATATGCTTCATGAAGGGCCATCAGGATTTGGTGCTGTAGGGCACTGGGGACTACCACCCAGTCCCCCCACAGTAGGCATCCCTTGTGTGCAGACAACTCATACAAGCCCTGAAAGCTGTAAATTCCAGGCCCGCTGCAGCCGTGGGTCACCCTCTCAACACCCAGCCCAGAACCCGGGAGATAATAGGGTCCCTGGCCGAGCACTGGGCGACATCCTTGGTCTGGAGGGGGGAGTCAGGGATGTCCTCCACCTGGAGGACATGGTGCGCTGTGGCTGGGTCAACATTGATGGATGGCAGGGGCAGGTGGCTGAGGGCATCAGCATGACCCATAGCCTTCCCTGGGTGATACACCAGCGTGTAATTGTAGCCTGACAGGAAAATGGACCACCGGAGGACCCGCAGGGAGAGAACTTGCAGCGTCCGGTGGTCTGCGGTGAAGAGGCTGAGAAGGGGGCAATCGTCTGTGGTGATGGTGAAGGGCTGGCTGTAGACAAAGTCATGGAACTTCTTGACACCCACCACAACCGGCAGGCCCTAGCGCTCAATCTGGGTGTAGTTCTGTTCCGCCACCAAGAGAGTCCAGGAGTAATAGGCAATGGGCACCTCCCACACTTCCGGGAGGTGGGAGGCCAACATGGCACCCATGCCATAAGGGGAGGTGTCGCAAGCCAGAACTACCAGCAGGGACTTGTCAAAATAGCCAGGATCCGGTTGGAGATCAGCAGCGCTTTGACCGCCTTGAATGCTGCAGCCTGGCAGGGGCCCCAAGACCAAGGGGCCTGCTTGTCCAGGAGCCAGTGTAGGGGTTCTGCCACCACCACCTTGTGGGGGGAGGAAGGCATGGTAAAAGTTCAAGAGCCCTAAGAACACCTGGAGTTCTGACTTCGTTTTTTTGGGGGAGAGCCTCAACAATAGCCTTTATTTTGTCCCTAGCTGGATGCAGGCCATCTGTGTCAACCATGAAGCACAGGAAATCAACGGATGGCACCCCCAACAGGCACTTTCCCCGCTTAACTTTCAGTCCGGCATCCTGGAAGTGGTGGAGGACTGCATGCAGATGGTGGGGGAACCCCTCTTGTGTAGCCGCAGAGATCATCACATCATCAAAGAAGAGTGTGACACTGAGAATACCTTTTAAGAAAGAGTCCATCAGGTTCTGAAAGAGTCCAGGGGCTACGCTCACCCCAAACTGTAGCCACTTCACTCAAAAGGCCCCCCTGTGAGTCACTATTGTTTGTGTGGTGGCGGTGGCCTCGTCCACTGGGAGTTGTTGGTAAACCTGGGCTAGATCAAGCTTGCCAAAGATCTTGGTGCCGGCTAAAGTGGCTAGCACGTTGCTCACTACCGAGACCAGGTAAGAGTGATCCTGGAGAGCCCTGTTAATTGTGCACTTGTAGCCCATGCAGATGCAGACATCCCCATTAGGCTTCACGGGGGTGACTATGGGGGTCTCCCATGCCACATGGGAGACCAGTTCCAGGACTCCTTGCACCACCAAGCAATCCAGTTCCATGTCAATCTTAGCTTTCAGCGCAAACATAACAGTCCTGGAATGCATATGGATGGGGCCCACTTGGGGTTGAGCTGCAATGACACAGGAGGGCCCGTGTATCAGCCCAGAGTCCCATCGAAGACAGCTGGGACCTGCAGAGTTCGCCAAAGTCTTGGGGGGCACAGAGCTTGACTCGCTCAATGGAAATTCCCAGTGGGCTGAACCATGCATGGCCCAATAGGCTGACCAGGTTGCCCTGGACCACTATTAAGTCCAAGTAGTCGTCAAACCCCCGGTACTGGATCCTGAAGCTCCCCACTTCCAGGACAGGGATGCGATTTCTTTGAAAATCCATCAGGGTCACAGGGGAAGGGTGTAAACGGGGTCCCCCCTGCGGGCATAGTCTCTTAAGGGTCTCCTCTGAAATGATGGAGGCCGCAGAGCCAGAATCCTGCTCCATGGAACAGGAGGACTGTTGTGTATTAACTGGAATAAGATGGCTGCCACGGAGTGGCCTGACCATACGGTCCAACAAACCTCAGAGTTTCGCTCCAAAGACAATAGCCACTTCGGATCTGGAAGTAGCCCTATTGAATTGTAGATGTGTAAATAAGGCCAATCATGGGTGATGGGTGTGTGTGTGGTGTGGGGCATACATATAAGCCAGGTACTTACTGGCCCATTTATTTTTTTGTTCCTGATTTAACCTAATAAACAAGAGCTGATTCACTATGCTGAGTCTCCGGCCTCAGTACTTTTCAGGGACCCCTCAATTTTAACCTGGACCTGGATTTTAGGGGCTGAGGTTTGGCTGGGGAGTCGCAGTAACTGCTCTGAAGACTCGCTCTCAAGGAGGTAGAGCTCTTCCTGGGATGCATCCTCCTCGTAGTGCACGGTAGATCTGCGGTCCAGTGGGGGTTACAATGGCATGGCCCAGGACCCCTGGGAATGGCATGCCCTTGCAATGTGGCCTTTACGGCTGCAAGTCTGGCAGATGGCCTCCCAGAAATGACACATCTTTCAGTCATGCTGGTCTCCGCAGCTGGCACAATCCTGGCGGCTGGACTCCTTGGCCTGCGTGGAGCGATGAGCGGTACCTAGGTTGTGCCTCCGGCCAGAGGCTTGGGTCCAGTGAACTGTGTCCTCCTCTCAGTCAGTCAAGTCTGCGCTCGTCTTGTGTGCTGTGGTCGGCACTGGATGTGACCTCTCCCAAGTCGTGGCAGTTGTGATGGCCGATGCAGCCACCGATCTCTTTGCTTGCTGTTGCTGGGAGTAGAAGGCCATGAGGTGTGTGATCTCCAATGGCCGGGGAATGAAATGGCCTCATAGTTTTGCTCAAAAGTGGACTCTGTGATTTACTTTGGAGCCAGCAAGTGGGGCCACATGAGCCGTGGGGCCGCATGTGTCGATGAGGAGGCCCTTTTTCTTCCCATCGTTGGTAATATCATAGAATTCCAAGATGGACTTGAGTCCCTCGACCCAGGCATCCCAGTGATGTGGTTGGCTTGGGTTGAACGGAGGGAGCAGTGCTGCTGCCGGAGAGACTGCCATTGTGTTGGTGGGGAAGTGACGGGTTCACCTTCAGTGCTCATGTGTTGGAGTGGCAGCAGTTCCTTATCATCCTTTGGTGCCCCAGCTGCCCAGCCAGCTCAGTGGGATCCCATCCTCTTTGCCATTGTTGTGTAGTCGGTTCGACGCATAAAGAGAACAGACGCTGAGTGATTAGCAGCTCACACTTTACTGGACACAACACAAGAACACATCAATAGGTCAAGCAACCAACTATATACAATCCCGTTCGAATCAGGTCTCCCACTGTTCAGGACGGGTGATGTCAAACTCGAGAAGGTTTCCCTGTGCTGCGGCCATTTGGCAGTTTCCATGTAGTGGTGCTACATGTAGTTACTTTTTTCCCACCATAGAGAACAATGGAGGGAATAGGGGCACCCTATTTGGAGGCCCATAGAATTGGACCCCCTGGTCCAATGTTCTTGAAACTTAGTGGGTATCTTGGGGAGAGGCTCCATCAGATACCCTGTGAGTTTGGAGCCTCTCCCTCAAACCCCTCCCCTCCAGCCCCCAGAATATACCCTATGTTTTCACTATTGACTTCAATGGCCCATAGGATATAATGGGGCCAAATTGCCGCCAAATTTCTTTCATTCCCTCCTTTCCTTCTCTCTTTTTCCTCTTTCTCTCCTTCTTCTCTTCTCTTTTTCTTTCTTTCCCACCTTCTTCTCTTCTCTTTTTTCCTCCTTTCCCTGTTTCACTCCTTCTTCCCTCTCTTTATTTTCCCCTCCTTTCCTTCTCTTTCTTTCCCTCTTTCCTTCCTTCTTTCCTTCTCTCTACTTCTCTCTCTTTCCTTCCCTCTTTCCTCCTTCTGTGGCCCAACTCTCATGAGAAGGAGTTTAAACTTTAAACTCCTTCTCTTTTAGCTCCCCCACCCAGACCAGCTGGGGAAGGGAAGGGGAGGCTTTTGAAAATGCCTTCCCCCTTTTGCTTCCCCTTCTGACATAACTTCCGGTGATGTCAGGGGGCGTGGCATATGCTAATAGCCTAATAGCTCATTAGCATACCATATGCTAATGAGCTCCTGCAGCTATTTTTCTACAAAAAGACCCCTGGCTGATTCACTGCTTCATGCATCAGACCCAGTGTGTTATACACCCACAGGTCCCATTGGCAGGTTTGAATTTCCCACCACAGTTTCCATAGGTGCTGACTAGGAGTCTCAGGATCCTAGTCCCCATTGTTCTCTTGGAACCAAGCTCTGTGTGTAGACCACTGTGCCCTAGTGGTGGTCTGCGAACATAACAATTCAGGTATCTGAAAAGCACAATCACTTCCCCGTGATTTTCTCAACACTGTTTTTATTTTATTCATGTTTTTACTGTGCTGTTTTTATTTATGCTTGAAGGCATTTTCAAACCTAGATATGAAACTTAACTCCTATTTTACAATGCAGATTTACTTTGACTTTCATGCCAGCTTAAACTGTTTCTAACATATTCTTCATGTATACATGGCAAATAATACACCAATATGCATCCCTCACAGTGGAACAGAATTGGTGGTTGTGATTGCACACATAAAAGAATATTAGCTTAATGTCATAAATATTTAAAGAAGACATTCCTTTACCTAATACCCTTGTAGCAAAAGAGAGAGAGAGAGCATGAAACATTTAATAGACTTTTCATTAATTTACAATCTTCAGGGTCAGGACTTGTTTAGATCGTTACATGTTCCTCTCTCACCCGAGCAATGAACAGCTCCAATGGCGACATCAAGGCCAGACACCATACTTACTAATGCTTACCCTCTCTTTGCAGTCCCATCCTATCCAATTTCATGAGCCATATAATTGCTATTTTATATGTAGTCATCTGGGCCCTGGTAAATGTAATGATTCCTCCACTCCCTCTGTGCTATTAGTTCACATTTCCTTAGATGAGGGAGCACTGGAAACTTATGGTATATTTGTTCTATTTGCTTTATTTATAAATATACAAGAAGAACCCATTAGAAGCAGACTCTTGAAGACAGGTTGCTGATCCCCAGAGAGAATGCAAGAAACGCAGTGCCAGGCAGGGGGCGGAGTCAGCCTATTTAGGCTCGGCTCCCGCTCTCTGCCTTAGCAGTCCTTTGGCATGCTCAGCCCACCCTCCTGCCCTATTTTAGTGCAGGTTTCAACTGGTTGTCTTTTCATGGGGCCAGGTAGGAATTTTTCACCCCCCTTTTTCAATTTGGCTTCAGAAGTAGGGGTGTTTTTGCCTACCTTGCACTGATGATGGTGGTGTTGGGAAATTGGCTTTGGGGGGCTGGCTTTTGCTAAATAGGATGGTCACTTTGTGGTTAGGCAAGGTGAAAACAGCAAGTTGAAAACAGTGAGCACCTGGGCATTGTTATAAAGGAATTAAAGGGTCCTCCAAGAATGGCTTTCGGGCCTTTGCAGCTCAAGGCTAGGAAGAGGTGATCTTCCTTAGAATAATCTGGCCCAGCCTAGCTTAGCAGGCCTTACGGGTTCTGGGGTGGTGGGCCAGGGGATTCTCCTAAACATGCCAAGCTGCTGGTCAAGAGCTACATTGTGTGGCTTGAGATCGGGGAAGGTGCATCACTGAGAAGGAGATGAAGGTGGTCAGGAGTTTGACACCTGTCATATTCCTCGGTACATTTTAGCAGCCCCTCACCAGTTGTTTGATTATAAATAGTTAATAAAGTGGCCCTTGTTAAATCTATATTGGTGTCCATCTCTTCATTCCAATTGTGGTGGCAAAGCCACTTCTCTGAGAGAGAAATAGCCACTTCTCATGCAGTGGTTTTCTTAGAGGACTACAGTTATCTCCACTGAGTGCTTCTAAAAGGGGAAAAGGACTTTGGCAGACACGCAGGGGCTGCTCCCACAGGGGCATAGCTGCACAGCTTGTAGCAACACATGACCTGGGATATCATCACAGACACCTGCACTGGGTAATCCCAACTATGCCTCTTAATTTTTCTGGTAAAAGTGTTGAATCCTATTCTCTCTTAGGCAGTTTGCCATGGTGGTGGCTTTAGTCCACTCATGAGTCACCCCTGCACTGCATCTGAAGTGCACTGCATCTGAAGGTTCCTTGACTGAAGTGCACTGCATCTGAAGGTTCTTTGACTTCATTCAGCTCCTGGGTCCATACTCTTCCTATCAGGTTGTCATTCCAATCTAAATTGCAAAACTGCCTTTAGTTTGCTGTGCTCCTACATGTGGAGGAAGCCAGAAAGGAGGCCATCAGAAAAAAAAAATATATATATATAATGGAGACTGCTGATATTATAGCTCTTCTTAGTATTTAGGAAGCCTTATGGTAAGCAATACTCTTTTGGTTCAGCTGTGGAATGGTCTGTAGCTAACAGGTGATGCTGTGGGCTGAGTCTTGAGTGAAGACTGTGTTGTCTATATATCCTGTATATTCCAGAAATGCTATCAAAGCACCTTCCCCTATTATATGGTTCCCGGAGACCCGGAGAAGAGCAGATTGCCTGTAATCATAACAATCAACTGAGATGTGAAAGCTCCTTGTTATGCATAGCGGCAAGGTAGGAGCTGTTGCTGGTGTCAGCAGAAGCATCTTGACAGACACTAGAAAATGTTGAAGGTCAATGGAAAATGGAATTGTAGACCAGAGTGCCAGAAAAGATAAAACCACAAACAAGTGAGGGATATCAGAGCTGAGAGGAGTTACGGCTTCTCTTATTAAATGTGCAGAGCCATTGCTGTTCTGCATCCCAACACTGTTTATTTCTATTCAAAGCTACGGCTGTTGCTTTTTATGTATCTATGGGGTGTGTGTGCAAAGGAGCCCTCTGAATTTGTAATTTAAAGACTAAGATGGCCTTTTGCTATGCATGCCCAGTGAAAGGGAGTGATATGAAAGAAGAACTGTTTTCCCTCACACATATGTGCTCAAAGAAATCTTTGAAGCCATAGCTATACATCTACGTATCCCATCTTTCTTCCAAGGAGCTCAGAGCAACAAACATTATTCTATCTTTTTTCTTGGCAACACCCCTATAAGGTATGTTATACTGAGAGAGAGTAAACGGCCCAGTGAATTGAACTCTGGTCTGCCATGTCCTAGTTGAACCACTATACTATGCCTGTGTTCAGCCATCATTGCCAAATAGCTCTTATTTCAAGAAATATGCTACTTCTCTTTATGATATTGTTCCAATTATAATGGATGAGGGGGCTCAGCTTTTTCAATGGCATGCACACATGCACACACACGCACACACACACACTGCATGGGGGGGTATAGTGCACTCAGCAGAGTGTTAAATTTCAAACAAATGGGTGTCTTTTAGGCAATTCATTCTAACCTGATTCAACCAAGCAAATATATCACTCAATAACATATCCAGGAAATATGTCACTGGATAATTCACACTTGAATGTGTGAATTGCCTCAGCACTGCACTTGAAGTAATGTGTGGTGGTCTGAAAACTCTGTCATGGTATTTAAATAGGTGACCGCAAATTTTATTTGATGAAGCTGAGAGGGGAGGGCAGATGTTTATTGTGATTTTTTTAAAGTTTATTTTGGTTCAGGGGTCTTTCTGAGTATATGAAAGATGACCTTTCTATCTAATAAGGAGCATTTGCTTTATTTATCTCACACTTCCTTTGACATCTCAACAGGTGCCTGTGGTGAGGCTGTGATAATGCAGATTTGTTTAAATATAATTGATGAATTAGCTGAAAAAAATCAAATGGTTGACTTCTGTGTTGAAATCATTGTCTGGTGGCAAGCATGTGCTAAAGAGTTTTAGGAAAGTTATTACTTTCCTTTCTTGGTTGAGTGGACAAGGAGGGACCAGTGACAAATTGTGAAACAGACAGAAACCAGGTTGATACACCCCTCCTCTTGCCACTTAATTAAGCTAATATTTAATGGGAAATAATGACTTCTTACCTGAAACAGTAGATAGCTTCTTTTTTAAGTGAACTGAATGAGTTAGGGAACTAAATCTCTGTTTCTGACAAGTAGGGCTGCCAACCACCAGGTGGTAGAAGCCAAAAATAAGAGATCATGGAAGGAAGTGGAAATCCAAAAACAACACCCATGACTAAAATAATGAAGAGTCAATAAAGATATGTTGCAAAATCATTTACTGTAGTAATTCTGTGGAAAATAAGAACATAAGAACATAAGAGAAGCCAATGTCAGATCAGGCCAATGGCCCATCCGGTCCAACACTCTGTCACACAGTGGCCAAAAATCAGGAGGTCCAGCAGTGGGGCCAGGACACTAGAAGCCCTCCCACTGTTGCCCCCCCAAGCACCAAGAATACAGTGCATCACTTGCCCCAGCCTGAAAGTTCCCATCTATACCTTGTGGCTAATAGCCACTGATGGACTTCTGCTCCATATGCTTATCTAATTCCCTCTTGAAGCTGTCCATGCTTGTAGTTGCCGCCACCTCCTGTGGCAGTGAATTCCATGTGTTAATCACGTTTTGGGTGAAGAAGTACTTCCTTTTATCCGTTCTAACCCGACTGCTCAGCAATTTCATGGAGTGCCCACGAGTTGTATTGTGAATTCTCTTCTATTATCACTCACAAACTAACGAATACTACACAATGTAAACAATTCATTTCACAATATTTGCTTTATCTGAGCATGTAGCAATCACAATTCTTATCAATTACTGCTTATCAACTCTTGAAGGAAACATTCCATGTTGACTCTCTAATAACAGAACCCAAGGTCTTCACAATGTATTAGCTGGATTCTAGAAGCCATGGCTTGGATGCAGACTTTTCTGTGAGTGCAAGGATTTCTGCTCATGAAGCACAATTTTCCAGCTCCCCCCTCTGGCACAGTGCAAAATATCCCCCAGTACTGTCCTTGGGGGGCATTTGGGGCTGCTGTTGGATGGGAGAGGCAGGAAAATCATGCCATGGTTGGAATTCATGGCACTTATGGAAACACCGAGTCTGGCTCCAAGCCATAAAGAGTTAGTTTCAGTTTCTTTTCTTTTCTTTTTTATGTTTCAATGCACATGTGCAGTTTTTGCAGCTGTGGAAGTACATACCAATCTGATTGAAAAGAAAATCCTGCTTATCTGCAGTGTCTGCAGATACTGGAGAAAGAGAAATAGAACATTCTCTGTTTACTCCTTGGTTTGTTAAAGTTCAGTGAAATTTAATGGAAGATCATTGGAATGAGGCTCTAAGGGCTAAAGGTAGAACAAATCCCAAAGGGGATGGAGCTAGGGGGGAATCTCCATATCCCTATTTAAAACCATCTCACCCTATATTGGCCATGTGTACATTGATAATGATGCTCAACATCAGAACTGGGGGAGTTCAGAACTCCCTTGATGTAGAAAATCTCTAATCTATTACAACCCAAGGTCAAATTCCCTCCTAAACTAGGGTACAATTTGTAATGGCCTCATCTAGTCTCCATCACTGGTCCTTTACATTCTATAAACTTACCCTTGTGAAGGAGGTAGCAGTAGAGAGGGCTTGCAACAATGCTAGGGATCACATTTTAAAGGCTGTGTTGCATTCAAAGAATATCCATTAGTGTTGGGGTGAATGGAAAATGCCTCCAGGAAACACTGGAAGTTATATTTCCCATGCATTCCAGTGACAATGTAAAGTTTTGAGCATGCTAGGAAGGTTGAGAAATTTGAAATTCTCCATGCCTCTTGCTTCAATTCTGTGAGAAGAAATCCATTGATACCCTTAATGATCTGTCCTGCTTGGTGATCCCCATTCCAACTCTAGAGGAATTTTTCCTAATAATCTCAAAACACTTTTGGCTCTCTTTGAAATTCATCACATGTTCTGCTAAGAAGGATCTCTCAAACTTTCTTTGAATGCTGCTTCATGCAAAATTTTGGTGGCAAGTCTAATCAGTGTTAACCTCTGTGGTCCAGTGTAAAAAACTGTGCAAACATCTGATTGCTACAACATCAAGCAGATTGGAAGGACATGTATCCTAAAGAGTCGATTTCTTTTTCCTTTATCAAATAAAAGTTCTCTGTCATATTATTGAACAATTCATAATTCTACAGGGCTTGTCAGACTTCCAAGGTTGGACCTCTGCAGCGGCCTGAGAATTATAACAGCCCTGTGATATTCTCACTACATTTCACAAGAGATGTCTGATGCGTCTGAAATCTGACAGCTGTCAGGGTCTTATTGCACCAAGCAGGACAGATCATTAATAACTGCAGCTTTATTATTCTAGCCCCCTTCCCCCAGGCTCCCATTGTCTTCCCTCTCCTTTATTGCTCCACTCAAGAGCATCAAGAAAATAACCAAAACTGGGACAAATGAATCTAGCAGAAAAAAAACATATTAAAATACACCCATACATTATTTTATAGACATCTACTACAGTAATCTTGGCTATGTTATCCTTGGTTAAATGTTCATGCTGTCCTTATAGACTCTCTGGTTAGAATTAAGAAGCCATAGCAGTCTCTGACTCTGAGTCTCTCACCAGGGAATATGGGTCATGTCAATTATTTTCAGTTAGTTCACTGTGACCATCCATGGATAAAAACTCCTGGGACTTTGCAAGTATCCATAATCTGTTTAAAAAGCCTGTGAAGAGAAAATGCTCAGTTCCACTGACACTAGAAAGGCTCCATCTGTAATCCTAGACTGCTATAATTAAACAGGAGGAACTTCAAAAGACAATTAGAGTGGGAGGTACCAGAGCTAGGATTCATTAATATAGCATTATATCCCGTTCCGAACAATGGCCTTTTGGATCAAAAAATCCACACAATGAGGCCATGTACAGATAGGGAGTATTTTTTACAAACTTGGGGGAAGCCTCAGATTTACAGAAAAATATGTACTGTAAAAAAGAAAAACAAACGATAAATAAATTGGAGGATTTTTAAAGAAAAAAACACTAGAAGCAATGTATTCTTCCTTAAGTAAAGACTGCTATAGAGAACACATTGTATGACCTCATCAGCCTCTGTGGGCAGTTGCTAGGCAACCCCCAATGTTGGCAAGTCTTCCCAGCCTCAGTTTGTGTCAGCTTGAGGCAGGTGTAGACAGAAACAGCTTTTAAAATACAAGGAAAGATTAGGTAAAGCTTGAAGGGGATGAGCCAGATGGAAAGCTGAGGATGGGGGATAGCAATAGAAAAAACTGGGGAGGTGTTGGAATCCTGGAGGGTTTCTTTCACTGCTATAAAAAATTATACCACCTTCCAGTTTGCCATGCATTGTATTGTGTTTATGGAATGTTTTCCAGTTACTAGTGCTGATTTTACAACTTTCTTTCCTCTGATGGGTATATACGCACCAGGCTCTTAACCCATTTAATCTGTTCAGCGGAACAGGATGCTGTGTATGAAAGTATATGCCTCTATAAATGGGTTAGTTAGCTCAGTCTATATCAATGATTGTGCATGCTATCTCTTGGTAACCCAATGTTCTTTGTTTTTCCTCCCCCAGAAATCATTGTAGGTAAAATGTATTTAAACCAGTACAGATCATCTTTGCTGTGATGTGAAGAATACTCGATGCAGTGGAACAATGGCTAGAATGAATAATGGATAATGCAAGATATTTGTGTGTGGTGCCAACAGCCCTCACTTTGATTCTAAACCCATACGAGATTCTTTCATTTCCATATCATTGACTCTTCTGCCAAGACAAAGTCTTTAAATGTGCCTAGAATACTTCCTTGTGTGTATGGTGCATTCAGGGTCATTTTGAATGCAAAGCAACTGAGATCTTAGTTGAACTGAGATTCTCAGTGTTTGACAAAGCTCACTAGTAAGTTCTTCTGGCTTTCCGGAGCCCTCTTCAAAACTGCCCTAAGTAAATCATTGGAGGTCCTAAGAGCAAGAATAGCTTCACACTTGGCAGGGTAACATCACACCTAATTGGGAACTGATTGGAGTGAGGGGAAGCCTATAGAGATTGCTTCCATGGGAGCAGAGTCACGTGCAAACTTCATTGAATAAATATTTTAATGTAAAAATCACCTCTCTCACACGAGGCTTTGGAGTCCTGGGTAACAATGAAGCTCAACTAACACAATGGCAGTCTTCTAAAGCATGACTGCCGTGTAACTTCAATTTATTTCAACAAACTTGAAATGACTGTGATTGTATAATAGTAGCACTTGCTGGATTGTACCCAGTATGTTCAGAACTGTTTTTGGATGCACGCAGATAGCCAGCTCTCTGTGTTCTGTCACCTTGAACACAATAAAGCCTCATTTATCTAGATCTCCTCAATATGGATCCGTTTCAAAAAAAGGGACATATTTTACATCCCCATTGCTCTGTGGCTGCATACTTTATGTGCCCATCCATTTTGGATGTCCTTCTGTTGCATACAAATTTCATATCGTTTTCAGGGACTGCAATGAGGCTGCATTTTATTCGAAAGCAAGAAGAGCAAGGATCGGTTACGGTATGAGAGAGAGAGAATACATTTAGTCTATATTAGATATCTATTTGTTATCGCTATATCATTTTTCCTTTAGTGCTGTACAGTTCTTATCACATTCATCTTCACAGGTATTTGAAACAGACTAGGTAGAGCAGAAATAATTTGTTCAAGACCTTTGAATGAGCTTCATGTGTGAAAAGTTTGAGCTTTGGATCACCATATCCCAAGTTGCCTTATACATGGCCATGCTATTGATCTAGCATGGTTGGTATTTTCTGCACTAGCAGGGGCTCTCTGAGGTCTTAGGCAGGCCTGTAGCCATGGTGGTGCAAAAAGGGGTGTTGCCCCATCAATAATTTGTCATGCCCCTCCAATCGGCATTACAGGTTGGTGTGAAATCTGTCACACATCTTTCAGGTGTAAATTTTTTTTGTAAAAAGTGTGAATCCTGTCATAAATCTTACAAGGGTGAATTCTCTATGCGATTGGCTCGAACAAATGAGCAGTCAGCAGGGCTTCCATCCCAAAGTATTTAGCTGGTCAAGTATGGAGCTGGGAATAGGGGAACAGAATATGTTGGAGGAAAACTGCTGTGGTCTAATAATTAATAAATTTTCTCTGTGTCAATGTGTTGAGGTATGTAGCTTTGGATCCCAGGCTTTCATTCTGTGGCCTCTCTTTTTTGTCTCTCAAATGAGTATTACTTACCAAACATCCTAAAAGTAAGCCTTACCTTGCAGACCTAACTAGCTCTCAGATCTCCCAGATCTCTTGACTTCTGTTGACTTTCCCTTTCCTTTTCTACAAAGCTGTACATAGTATGTAGAAGGTAGTGCAGACTGGCTAGAATCATGTCAGTGGGTACTTGTGTCACATAAGTGATGGGGGTACATGTTCAATGTGGAACATCATGGTTGGTGGGTGATGACAGAATTACCAGAGAGTTGCTAGAGTTGTCTGTCAGTGTTGCTTCCTTCCTTCTACCAGTTTCAACCACCCATACTTCTCTATTTTGATTTTGCTTCTCCTTTCTGTGAATCAAACCTGTGATGAAGAAGAGCATCTTGTCTTTGGTGATGCGGGGGATTGATGTGGCAGAATGTGGGTAGCCAATAGGTCAGAGTGGGTTTAATACATCCGCTGATGGTTCTCATTGTTGGATTGAGTTGGAGATCAAATTTATGGACATGGGGGCTGCTGAGCCACATGGAAGTGCCATATTCTACAGTACTACACACCAACCCCAAAGCTGAGCATCTAAGTGTTGTAACAGACACATCCCAAGTTGTACCACATAATTTTTGGAGAATGTTGTTTTGTGTGCATATTTTTGCTGCTACATTGGTTAAACGGTGTTAATAGCTCAAGGTCTTGTCCAGGGTAATTCCAAGGAACTTAGCTGTATAGTTGTATGTAAGTCAGATGCCATTACGGTAAACATTCAGTTCACTATTGGCAAGATTGTTATTGAGATGGAAACAGGAACTGTCCTGGGAATGCAGGCAGAGCAGGGCAACAGTGCCAGATCACAATCAAGAGTTCAGTCCAGAGATCAAATACCAGTTCAGCACAGAGTTCATGGGTTGTCCAGAAAAGCAGAGTCAAGTCAGTCCAAAGCCATTGATCAGCAAGTTTCAGGCAGGTTTGAAAAGGAGAGTTAGGGTTCAGTCCAAAGGTTGCAAGGCAGAGTCCAGTGTTGTAGTCACAAAGTTCACAGGGTCTGTGCTGGCCACAATACAGCGCTGGCGGGTACCGCTGGCCACAATACAGTGCTGGGCAGGTACCACTGGACTGGACAGCTTAACATCTACTGGACATTACCTACTTCCATGAAAAACCACCTACCTCATATGAATGACCATCTTGTTTAAATTTGAGCACTTTATTTGTAATATTCATTGGTTTTTACTGTTTTTTACCCTGTTTTATGTATGGGCATATTTTGCCCTCTTGTAAGCTGCCCTGAGCCCATTTGCGGGGAGGGCGGGGTATAAATAAATAAATACATGTTGCTTCCACACTCTGCAAGTCTCCTGGTCTGAGTTATATAGGTGTCTCTTAACAAGCTCTGTTTACAGTCATCTGCTTGGAAGTGCTTCTGTAGTTACTCAGAGCAGTTATCAGCAAACAGCTGATGCTGAGCCAAGAGCCGAGCACTCTGTCTACGCATCTTTGGTTCTTGCTGGAGTCTCTGCCTATGCCATTCGACAGGCGGGGTGAGTCTGATGAGTTGCTTACAGGCAGCTGTGGTTCATTGGCTGCTTCAGAGCTGAGCATGGGTGGCTCAGGGTCAGCTGCTGGCAATAAATCTGGAGGCTCTTGCACTTCTGGCTCATTGATCTTAACTGGTTCAGGGCTGGCTGCATGCAGCTCCCCAACTCCTGAGGAGTCTTCAGCCAAGCTAGACTCAGGCTGACCCACGACAGAAGCATTCTGTTTTTCCTGGACTTGGGATAAGCCACCGTTTATGGTAGTATTCCAACCCAGCAGCAAATCTAGTTCTTACAGAAGATTGTGGCACATTACTGAACTTTCAGTAAATGTCAGACTCTCTACCTCTTTTCTTCCCTTTAACACCAGCCTCATGGAATTGTTTCCCTATGGGGCCCAAACTGGCAATTTAAAATCCTCAATTTATAATTGAAAAGTAGGGCAACTGGTTAAAATTCAGATTCCAATGATCACAAATTTGGCCCCAAAGGTAAACTGCCCTAAAAGGTAAGGAAAGGGGCTTGTTCATTATTTACCCCATTGGACAGTTTTGCTGGCGGTCAAATTTTGACATTGTTGGACATGTTTGAACAACAGGACACCACTCATTAAACAATCTCAACTATTTATTTATTTATTTATTTATTTAGGAAATGTAAATGTTGCCTGCCAGGCCAGGTGAGGCAACCAAAACAATAAAACAAAACCAATCAATGTAGTGAAACAAGTCAGTGAAACAAATCATGCAATAAATCAAATCAATAAAATAGCCAACCCAGCAGAATGAAAAAACCCATAACAGATTAATAAAAAATGCCAATAAAACAAAACAAGCCAATTACAAGAGTCAGGGCATACAAGCACATTAAAAAAATAGAGAAGGCTAAAATAATAATAATAAAACAGGACTCAAGCTAGGATGAAATCATAAACAACTAAAAAAGAAACTCCTTAGTTAAGGTTGTTTTTCTTTTGCATTGTGCAGGTGAGTCTCAAGCCAGAGAGTATTCCAAAAGCAAGTCACCACTACTACAAAAGTCTGGTCTTTGATCACCATATGCCTTATCCCTGCAGGTGGGAGTACAGACAACAGGACTTGAGAAGAGAGTCATCTGGTGGGCTGGATAATGCCAGAGAAGGAAGACCTTGAATAACCTGGCATTATGGAGAAGAACCAGGACTTTGAAATATGCCTAAAAATCAGCAGGCAGCCAATGTACATAATTCAATATAGGGGTGATACAATACCTGCATGCAGACCCTGACAATAATCTGGCTTTTTGGACCAACTGAAGTTGCTGAAGAGCTTTCTAAATCAGTCCCATGTAAACTGCATTACAATAATCTAACCTGCTTGTGACAAGAGCATGGATTCCTATGGCCAAATCACACTTTTTTTTTTTTGAGAAACAGCTGTAGCTTGAGTATCATCCCACACTGACAAAAGGCATTATGTGCCATAGAGGAGACTTGAGCCTCCAAACATTGATCAACACCTAAGCTATGATCTTGCTCCTTCAGTGGAGTGCACCCCTTTCCAGGACAGGCTGACTCCTTAGTCGTTGCATGACTTTGTTATTGACCAACAGTTTTGCCGGGATTGAGTTTATTGGCCCTCATCCATGAAGTTACCTTCCCCAGGCACCTGTTCAGGACTTCCGCCAGACTCAGCTGTTAAGAAGAAATAGAGGTGAGTATTATTCACATAGTGGCACCTCACTCAAAATTCCCAGATAATCTTTCCCAGTGGTTTCATGTAGATATTAAATAGCATGGGACTCTGCCACATAAATGTCACAAGGCTGAGCAACAACCGCCCCCCCCTCCAGAACCACTTTTTGGAATTGGTCAACCAAATAGGAGCAGTACCACTGAAGCACAGTAACTGCCACTCTTAACTCAGTCAGCTTATCCAGAAGGATGCTATGCTCAATGGTATCAAAAGCTGCCAAGAAATCTAGGATATTCAACAGAGATGCACTCCGCCATCACTCTCCCAGGGCAGATCATTAGTCAGGGTGGTGAAGGCTTTTTTATGTCCCAAATCTAGGCTTGTGTATGGTTGGGATAGGTTCACCTAGTCATTATCCTCCAAGACTGCCTGAGGCTGCATCACTTTGTTGTTGTTCAGTCGCACAGTCGAGTCCGACCCTTCGCGACCCCATGGACCAGATTACGCCAGGCCCTCCTGTCTTCTGCAGTCCTCTGAAGTTTACTCAATTTCATGTTCGTCGCATCGATGACACTGTCTAACCATCTCATCCTTTGCCGTCCCCTTCTTCTTTGACCTTCAATCTTTCCCAGCATCAGGGCCTTCTCCAGTGAATGCTCCCTTCTCATTTGGTGGCCAAAGTATTTGAGCTTCAACTTCAGGATCTGGCCTTCCAGGGAACAGTCAGGGTTGATTTCTTTTAGGATTGAATGATTTGATCTCCTTGAAGTCCAAGGGACTCTCAAGAGTCTTCTCCATCACTACCATCGACTTAAGCACTATGCACAAGAATAGGATCTTAGTCACTAGACAGTAGTTATTTGGGTCCAGGGATGCTCTCTTCAGGTCCACCTTCTTCAGAATAGTTGGAACTAAATCCCCTCATGGGGGAAGCCTTTATTATATCCCAAACCCATTTGACCAATGGAACTGAGCTTGATACTAGCAGCCATGAAGGGAAAAGGTCAAGCTTAGATGTGGTGGGACACAGTTTCTATGTAGCTTGTCCACTTAATCAAGCCTTATCAACTGAAATTCCTTCATGCAGCTATTAGATCAAGAAGACTGTATTCCAACAACATCCTGAAATTTAATTAAACCACTCATGGCAGCTAAGTCACCGCTGATGAAAGCAATTAAATGGAGGAGAGAAGAATGATATAAGCTGTTTTGGGTCCCCTTAGGGGAGAAAGGTGGGGTATAAATGAAATAATAAATAATAAACTGCAAAACACATTGCAAAAGAGTCATATTTTCTGTGTAAACATCCTCTGGGGCCCAGAAGAAGAACCTTCTCACAAGCTTCACCAGATGGTGTTATACAGATACAGTGATGGCGGAGAAGTGAGCTTGCTTTGTTGCCATTACTACCACAGAACAGGGTGTTTATGATGATTTCTTATCTGAGTGTGGACACATTCACTCAAGTTTTCCTCCACTTGTGCTCTAACCATCGGTTCAACTGTTTCTTCATCCTGAGCTCCTCAGTAGATGAAGGGAACTTCTGGATTCCACAGGAGGGAAGACGATGCTAAGGAGCAATTTTGTCCACTGCCTGGAACATTTCTACATTCCACAGGTTGACCAGAGCTGTGATAGGAGTGCCAATATTGCTGACCCGAAAATACTCAAGAGACTTCAGGAAACCTTGCTTCTAGAAACCTTCTGTAACTAGCAGCCATCCGAGGCAAAGCATCTGGGGGTGGGGGAGAGCATCTTAACCAGTCTCCCACACTTGCAGAGGTTTTGTCTCACCAGTTAATGCATTCATGTGGGCAGCCATGTTGGTTAAAGGTGCCACTGGACTCAAACTTTGTTCACCAGGTATTGGTTGTCATATGACAAGGGCTAAATGAAAAATATTGCATATTCTACCCCACAGGGAATTTCCCCCAATGTGTGGAACAAGCCTAGCTATGCCCAGGAAACAGCCTAGCTACATATAACTCATACCCATTTGACAGTTTCCCTGTGGGTCCAAATGTTCTATATTTTAAATCTAAAGCTGGAAGAGCCACCCCAGTCTTTCAAATTTAAGATCACAAATCTAGCTGCATAGGATAACTATTCCATGAGGCTGGTGTTGGGGGGCAGCTCTGGGTTGGGGAATACCTAGGGATTTTGGGGTTGGAGCCTGAGGAGGTGAGGTTTGGGGAGGGGAGCAGCCATTTTCTTCCAAAGCAGCCATTTTCCTCAGGTGAACTGATCTGTCACCTGGAGATCAGTTGTAATAATGGGAGATCTCCACCCACCACCTGGAAGTGGCAGCACTACAGAAAGGGGAAGTTCTGGGAGAGCATTTGCCAGGATCGCTTCATTCTCTCTCTTTTCTATAGGTGCCTGTTGCTTTCTGCTCTGCTCCCAGAAGTATAGTGGACAGTGTATACTAATGGTGGTCTCCCTGGCATAGCAATCACCACTACAACAGTATAGTGTGAGGAATTGTACATTTAGCCACTGGAGACTAGACTCTACTCTAAATGCCTGCAATTTTCAAATTTCAAATAAGTGTGTTACTTTCCCTTGGAAACACTTAAGGCAATTCTGCTGAAAGCCAAAAGACATAATCATCAGCGGTGGAGTGAGGATAGTCATTATGGGGTTGATGTCAAGGCACAAATGTTCCTCCTCATCTTTTAAGCAAAACCTTTCTAAATAATGGGAACCAGGCATGCTCTTAGCATCGTAAAGTCGGTGGGTATGAACTGAGTAGCCTACCATGTATTAAAACATGTTTCCGATAGCACACTTATAGCATGACCCTGAATTCGGTTCTAAAAACAGTGTGCTTAGAAGGGTGTAACTCTTCTTAGGATAGCATTGTTAGATAGCAATCCTAAGAACAATCTCTTGGGAATAAGCCCCACTGAATAAAATGGGGCCTACTTCTGAGTTGTTGTTGTTGTACAGTCGCACAGTCGAGTCCGACTCTTCGCAACCCCATGGACCACATCATGCCAGGCCCTCCCGTCTTCCACCATCTTCCAGAATTTCATGTTTAATTTACTTCTGAGTAGACCCACTGAAATGCACTCCAGCGGGGACTAAATAACTACTTACTGCAAACACTTGTGTACAATCTTGATTGCCTGTTTAAATAAAAGCAAAAGAACCAGCAAAAACTGATTTGGGAGTGGTCAGCTTAGAGCACTATATCTGCAGAGCTGCCTAACACTTTCCATAGCCAATTTATTTCCATTGTGAACCTCCCCACAAGTTTATTCCCCCCATATATAGTTCTAAATGTAAATTTACTCTTATTTTATGTGAAATATTTGAAATACTGTCAAGGCAGAGAGTGCTCACTTTGTGTGTATGTGTGTGTGTGTGTGAGAGAGAGAGAGAGAGAGGGAGAGAGAGGGAGAGAGAGAGAAATCTGGTGTATAGAAGCAGCTGGTGTAGGAAGGGTTAAAACACACATACATGGCTCCTTCTCCGGTTCTAAATAAACACACTTTAAAACAGTTTGGATTGTCCCCCCCTCCCCCCCCACCGGGGGTTTTAAGTAAATTTGTTTATTTAATTAGTCTCTATAATTTAACACTATGCCATATTAATTAGAACATCAGACCAGGATGTTCTGGTCAACCATGAAACTTATTAGGTGGTCTTCAGCCTATTATTCTCTCCCAGCCCTACCTGCTTCATAGGGTAATTGTGAAGATAAGATGGGGAAAGGGTGAACTATATATACTGCCAGAGCTTCTGCGACAAAAGGCAGCATAACGTGATAGAAATAGAATCCAGTGAAAGGCAACATTACCAACATTACATATTGTGTTATTACATTGCCCTTCCATCAAGAAAAAAGAGCAAGAGTCCAACAGCACCTTAAAGACTAACAAAATATGTGGCAGGGAACGAGCTTTTGTGAGTCCCTGCTCACTTTTTCAGACTCCTCTCCTAAGATCTGCTCAAGGTGGCTGATGAAGTAAAATAAATACAATAAATAACGAAAACAACAGTAAGAACACTAATAAAAACAAGCCATATTTGGAGACCACACCAGAAAATTAATGGAATAATTCTGTTAATGAATGTCAGAGTGCACAAGGCCTCATCCTGGTACCAATTTTCAAAGCAAAGATTACTTTGCCTCCCAGGAGCATGCCTAGTCAGCCTTCTAGTGTTTCTGTATCTGCCATATGGCAACCAAGTGGCAATATAATTTTTCTTCATGATTCCTTCTCCTCCTCTCTCTCCACACACACACACACACACACACACACACACACACACACACACACACCCCATTTTGTCATGGCAAATCTCTCTTGACATGTTGCTCATTGATAAGGTAATGGCTTCACAGTAGTCCTCCTCCGTCCACCCTGCAAAGAACAGTGCTGGCATGATACTCCTGTCCTTCTAATTCTCCCCTTTGCCTTCTTCTGGAATTTCCAGTACACGACGAAGTGGCTGCAGAAGGGGCAAACAAGCCTTCAGTGTCAGGGGCAACACAGGAATCCCACTGCAAAGTTATCTCAATTAGAAGCCACCCAGTGTCCATGCTACCACAACTGAATAGCAGAAAAATAATGCTTTTTCATCATGTCTCCTTTTGTTCTGCACTGTGATCTTGGAAGAGGCCTGAACAAGGTGTGTTATCTTTCTGGACTTCAAACGCTCCGTGCTCCTTGGCAAGATCTGAGCCGCTTGATCTAATTTCTGTGTTGCTGCTGTTCACTCCCTTCGCTTTGCACTTTACATTTCTTTTCATTAACAACACTCTGTTTTCCAGATCCTCCCCCGCCCCCCTTCTCTTAATTCTTTCTTATTTAACCACACAGGTGCCTCTACTATGGGAGGATTTTGTTTGTTTTAAAATGTTATACCTGTTATTATAGTATATAGCTGCTCCTGCAGGCCTCTCTTTACTATTCCCTGAACTATGCTCAAGGTCTTGGAAATGGAATACAGAAATCTCCCCCACTCTTCTTATCAGCCTCCTCATTTATTTTTTGACTAGAGGTGTGCCTGAGCGCTCTGCTCAACCCCCCCAGAAGCTTGCCACACTAAAAATATAATGGTAGTTTGAATACCTGCCAAAAAAGAGATGCAGCAATACCAGATGAAGCAACAGCAAGAGTGATCATCATTTGTTGTGAACTGTAGCCAAAATTAGATGTATAGCAAATGCCATACCCTGCTTCTCCCCACTGGTGACCTAAAGCATCTTACATTGTTCTTTTATTTTTTCATCACAACAACTATTTGAGGTAGGTGTGTCTGAGAGTGTGTGACTGACCCAAGGTAAGCTAACAACCTCCAGAGGCAGAGTGGGATTCAAACCTGGATCTTTTTGATCCTAGTCTGACATTCTAACTGTTGTGTACTGACCCGACCATGTGTGCGATCTGGCTTCAGCCGGTCCGCATGTGGTCAGGCAAAGAGCAGGAGCTTCACTCCACCAGAACAATAGACAGCGGGATCCTAGTTCCCCTTCCAAATGGGAGACTAGGATCCTAGAGTTAACCTAATCACTGTAAATAGACCTGTCATGAGTGTTGGCGTGTGTTTGGGGGTGGTTTGGTTTTGGGATAAAAGCTGGCCTGCGAGCCAGCTTCTGTGTCTTGTTCTTCACTTAATAAAAGTATGAGAGCTGAAATCACTCGTCAGTCTCAATGCTTTTCACTGGTGACAAGGATGGGATTCAACCTCCCATGAACAACGACCCAGAAGAAGATTCAAGCATCGCATCGAGCGCCAGCACCGAGGCCACCGCACACCGCTCAGTGGCCCCTGCTTCACAGGTTCCCGCTCACCACACCACTGACTCCAGGCGCAGCACCGCATTGCTCCATGCTTCCGCAGCTGCCGCCACTGCTCCCAAGCTACCCACTCCCCGTGGAGTCAATACGATGGCCGTTCCCCAGGACAGCATCGCTGCTTTCAACATCTCCCGCCCCACACAATGGGAAACGTGGCTCGAGATTTTGGAAAGCTACTTCTCCTGCCATGACATCATGGACCCAGGTAAGAAGAAGGCCCACCTCCTCCAGGCTTGTGGGATGGACACAGTTCTACTGCTCAAGGACTTAATCGTGCCTAAGCAGACCAAGGACAAGACCTATGGGGATCTGGTGAAGGCACTTACCACCTCTCCCCAAAGCCCACCAAGTTTGCCGAGCACATGGACTTCTTTGCACGAGTCCAGGGTCCGGAAGAAATGGCTTCCGACTGCTTGGCTGGGCTCCAGCAGGTGGCCATCAGGTGCTCTTTCCCCAACCTGGCGGATGCTCTGATCAACCAGTTCCTTGTGGGTCTCCAGGAGCCCAAACTTGGGAGGAAACTGGTTAGTCAGGATGAACTGGACCTGGATAAGGCAATCTGGGAGGCCACAGCCTACGAAAAAGTGCATCAAGACTGCTGCGGAAAGGTGGTCCATTGCACCCAAGCGACCATCGCATTGGATGATTCGGAGGCCGAGGAGGTGCTACAGGTACGCCGCTGCACGTCTCAGCAGCAGCTTCGGTCTGTGACCCATTTTTCGGACAAGACACCAGCATTGACCTTGGCCTGTGTCAGCTGTGGGGAAGCGCACAAATGCTGCTCATGCTGCTTCAGGAATGCCGTCTGTAACAAGTCGAGCCACATCACCAAGGTCTGCCACTCCAGAGGCCCACACCTGAAGACATTGGCCCACCAGACGGATCTCCACTCTGACCTCCACACCCTCTCCACCCACCACCAGCAGCATCAGGTATTTAACTTGCCCCCGGATGGCCTGAACAAAGTGCATGTCATGGTATGGATAGAGGGGTCCCCTTGCAGAAAGGAATTCAATATGGGCTCATCTTTTTCCATTATCTTGGCAGACACGCTCTGCACTCTCTGCCCATGGGGGGGGATGACCCCTCCTAACAAAACCAAGGGGGTTAATGTTGCTGCACACAGCCCGGGATAAGGTTCTCTGTTGTGTGCTCGACTGGGTGGGGAGGGGGTGGCCTGTGGCCCAAGGGGGTGTAGAATTTACAGCTTTTTCCTCCCACAAGGATGAACTGTCATTTCATAAGGGCTGCTTGATGTGGGGTGGCGGGTGGTAATTCCAGGTCCTCTGCAGAGCCGGGTCCTCACAGCACTCCACGAAAACCACCCGGGGGTTGTCAGGATGAAGGCGCTGGCACGAAGTTATGTCTGGTGGCCGGGGCTGGACTGGGACATTGAGGACACCATAAAGTGAGGCATGAAATGCCAGGAAACATGGCCAGCGCCCCCCAGCGCACCTGTCCGACCCTGGGAATCGTCTCAGCGGCCCTGGTCCAGGTTGCACCTGGATTTCGCCGGGCGGTTCCATGGACAGTTGTTCTTTATTCTCATAGACTCTTATAGTAAATGGCTGGAGGTGGCTCCAGTCCTGTCAACCTCCTCCCGGTCCACCATCAGAACTATGTGGAGGATCTTCAGTGCTCAAGGCATCCCGGACTCTCTGGTCACCGACAATGGGTTGGCGTTTACATCGGAGGAGTTCTGGGAGTTCACCGAGTACTACGGCATCTGCCGCATCAGGTCAGCCCCCTTTCACCTGGCTACAAATGGGCAAGTCGAAAGAATGGTTCACACCACCAAAGAGACACTCAGACAGATGGATGCTGGGGAATAGGACTACAAACTGGCAGTGTTCTTTTTCAGGCAGAGGACAACGCCACACACTGCTACAGGATGCAGCCCTGCAAAAGTTCTCCTGGGTTGATGCCTGACTACCTATCTGAATTGCCTCCCTCTGGATTGGGCACCGGAAACCGAACCCATCTCCAAGACACAGGAGGCTTCTCAAGGGCTCTTCCTGGAGGACCCGGTCTATGTGTGCAACTATGCATGGGACCCACCCTGGATCCAAGCTAGGGTCGTAAGAGTTATGGGGCCCCAGTCCTACGAGGTCACCTGCGAAGACAGCCAAACCCTTTGGAGGCACATCAACCAGCTGCATCAGCAAGTCTTGCCCCTGGGCCCAGAGGATGGGGAGTACGAGGTACCAGACAGCCTGGAGGCCATTGCGCCAGCCCCTTTACAAGAACCATCAGCCCCACCAGATGACCAGATTGGACCAGGCACCAGTGAGCCAACACTCGTCAGGGTTCTCAATCCAAGGGCCCCTTTGCAACCAGCAGTGCCTCCACCAGCTCCAACCACTACACACCGGGCCAGCCAGAGCAAGCTCCTATAGCAGCCCCGGAGGCCCGCTGCTCAACACGGTAGCGGAAAGCGCCCGCTTATCTCAAAGACTATATTTGTGGGAGGGTTTCGGACTATGGGGGGAGGGGTGTTGTGTACTGATCCGACCATGTGTGCGATCCAATCAGGAGACTAGGATCCTAGAGTTAACCTAATCACTGTAAATAGACCTATCACAAGTGTTGGGGTGTGTTTGGGGGTGGTTTGGTTTCGGGATAAAAGCCGGCCTCAGAGACAGCTTCTGTGTCTTGTTCTTCACTTAATAAAAGTATGAGAGCTGAAATCACTCGTCAGTCTCAGTACTTTTCACTAACCATTACACTGTACTGGCTCTGATAGCTCAGGGAGGTTCTTAAACCCACTTTCTTTAACAAAAGAGGAGATAATAGAATCATAGAATTACAGAATCACAGAGGCAGAAGGGGTAATTCAGGCCATCTAGTCCAACCCCCTGCTCAATGCAGCAGGCCCATAGATAGTGTGGGACCCACGGGGCCCACCCCCCATGATTTTTACGGGCCCCTCACCAGTTCTTTTATCGGCAACCTCACCAGTACCCACCCCGGGCTTGTCTTTGATCTGTCCTTTGCACTCTGGGTTTTACAGCTTAGCCCAAGAGGTCGAGAGAACTCTCAGCCTGTGCCGAGACTGCCTCTTAAAGGGTAACACAGGCATCTGAGGGAACATTTAAAAGGGCAATGCAAGGGAGGCCTTAATTTGGAGGTATTGGCTCTGCCCTCCCCCCACCATCGTGGCTCTCAGCTGGGCATTTAATTCAACTGCTGTGTAAAGAATTCACAGGACTACCTCTAGTATTTTTCTCCTCCCTAGAACTCCCACGCTTTGTCCGGCCCTTTAAAAGCTAGCCAGCTAGCCACTCATTCAAGCAGCCGCTGGGTCAGGAAGCACCCGCCCGCCCATTCCGCTTGCATCCAGTGCAACAGCCCAGCAAACTTTTTTTCCTCCCCTTTTTTGGGAGCCTTCTGGCTGTTTCCTCCTTTGGGAAGTTGAGTAAGTGTGGTCGGGCCAATGAGAGAGGCATTGGGGCGTCCTGGCAGATCTTTGCTCTGGATTTTTTTTTTTTATGTGCGGGGGCGGGGTGAGGAAAGGGAGAGTGACTTTCCTGTTTTGGCAGAGTTACAGTGCTGGAGTGGTGCAGAGCAGAAGGGGCAAAGCAGAAGCAGGATGCAGGGCCGTACTGGCAGCTCCTCTGGGCAGAGATTCTTGTGCACAGACATATAATGGCAGGCCTCCTGACCAAAACATGTCCCCCCCAGCAAAAAGTTGTTAGCTATGGGGCTGCAATGCAGGATCAGCCTAGAGCATCCCTGACAAGTGTTTGTCCAGCTGCTGCTTACAGACTGCCAGTGAGGGGGAGCTCACCACCTCCCTAGGCAGCTGATTCCACTGTTGCACAACTCTTACTGTAAAAAAGTTTTTCCTAAAATCCATCCGGTACCCATCCACCATTAATTTAAATCCATTATTGCAAGTCCTATCCTCTGCCCCCAACAGGAATAGCTCCCTGGCCTTCTCCAGACTGAATATTCGCAAGTCCCTCAGCTTTTCCTCAGGGGTTGGTCTCCAGACTCCCTATCATCCTCACCGCTTTCTTCTGTGCCTGCTCCATTCTGTCCACATCCTTTTTGAAGTAAGGCCTCCAGAACAGCACACAATACTCCAGGTGTGGCCTGACCAATGCAGTGTACAGTGGGACTATGACATCTTGCAATTTGGATGTTATGCCTCTGTTGATACACTCCAAGATCACATTAGCCTTTTTTGTTGCTGCATCACACTGGCTGCTCATATTTTCCACCCTCTCTCTCTGTGTTGCTTTTCTTCTCAACATGGATCCAAAGCAACTCACATTGCTCTCCTGTCCTCCATTTTATCTTTACAACAACAAGAACTATCCTGTGAAATACATTAGGCTGAGAAGGTGTGACTGGCTGAAGGTTACCCAACAAGTTTTCATGACAGATTGAGAATTCAATCTTGGGTCTCTCTTAGTCAGACACTCTAACCACTAATGAAAAGTACTGAGACTTACTAGTGATTTCAGCTCTCACATACTTTATTAGTTGAAGAACAAGACACCTAAGCCGGCTCGCAGGCCGGCTTTTATCCCCAAGTGGACCACACCCTAAACACACACACACCCGGTGATTCGCTATTTACATTGATTGGATTAACTCCTGCTCCTCTATTGGAGGGGAGTCAGGATCCTCTAGTCCATTGTCCTTCGGGGCGAAGCTCAGGCCCTTTGCCTGGTCACATGGTGGACCGGTTAGAGCCAGTCCAAGCACATGGCTGCCCTGAGCCCATGTTCTCAAGCGGATACATTACACCCCTCCCTCTTTGGTCCGAAAAAACACCCACACACATAGTCTTTCAAATATCTGGGAGGCCGCCACTCCCGCATGGAGCGGCGGGGTTCTGGCATGGGGGAACTGATGGCCTCTCGGGTGACCGTGGGGACCGGTGACAGCTCTGGTGTCGGAGGGGCTGGGCTCACCATCTCGCCCGGTGTGTCGTTTTTGGTTGCTGGCTGTCCGGAGCTGAAGTCCACAGGGATTTCCTCCGGTTGCGTCTGGTTGAGCTGGCTCGTTCCACTCCTCCCCCTCGTCCGGCTCCGGGGGTAGCACCCGGCGGCGTAGCTGTTAGATGTGGCGATGCAGGATCTGGCCATCCTCTCTGGAGACTTCATAAGAATGGGGGCCTCGGACCCATACTACTTGGGCGGGAATCCACGGGGGCCCTTTTGCGTAGTTCCGTGTGTACACAGGGTCCTCCGAAAAAAAACCCCGTGCCACTGCTGAGGTTTCCGTGGAGGGCTCCTGCTCTGGTGCTCGATCGGGGTGTAACCGGTCTAGCCTGGTGGTAAGACGTCGACCCATCAGTAGTTCCACCGGGCTTCAGCCGGTTGTCGCATGGGGTGTAGTTCTCTGGCCGAACAAGAAGTGCGCCAGCCTGAAGTCCCAGTCCTTTCCTTCTGTCCGGCGGAGCGCCTCTTTTGCCGTTCTCACCATGCGTTCGGCTTGGCCATTGGTGGCGGGGTGGAACGGGACCGACCTGACGTGACGAATCCCGTGCTGCTGGGTGAACTCCTGGAACTCCCTGGACGTGAAGGCTGTCCCATTGTTGGTGACCAGGGTGTCAGGGAGTCCATGCGAGCTGAAAATCTGCCACATCACTCGGATGGCCGCCCGGGAGGAGGTAGACGGCACCGGCTCTACCTCTAGCCACTTGCTGTAGGCGTCTACAAGTATAAAAAACAGCTGCCCCTGGAACGGGCCTGCAAAATCGAGGTGCAGGCGCGACCAGGGGCGGTGAGAGGATTCCCAGGCCCTGTCTGGGGCCGCCGGGGGTGCGGGTCGGGAGGCCTAGCAGGGCTGACACCTTTTTACAATGTCCTCAATATCCCGGTCTAACCCTGGCCACCAGACATACCCCCGCGCCAAAGCCTTCATCCTGACCACCCCAGGGTGATGCTCATGAAGGTCCTTCAGCACCCGCGGCTGTAGTGGTTTTGGAATGACCACCCTACCTCCCCACATTAGGCACCCCTTATAGGTCGACAGCTCATCACGCCTTGTGACAAAGGGCACAAATTCCGGGTCTTGTCTTGCTGTCGGCCACCCCCTCCCCACCCAGTCCAAAACCCGACAGAGAACCTTGTCGTGGCCTGTGAGATGGGCCACCTCCCTGACGTGGACTGGGCGACAGGGCAGCGATTCCAGGAGAGCAATGACGTGGGCGGGGGCTGGGTCCGTTGCGGGTAGCGGGAGGCAGCTGAGTGCATCCGCGTGATCCATGGCCTTCCCCGGGTGGTGGGTGAGGGCATAAGAGTACCCCGCCAGGAATATGGACCAGCGGAGAACCCTAGGTGAGACCATCTGTGGCGTCTGCCAATCGGGCGCGAGGAGGCCCAGGAGAGGCTTGTGGTCCGTAAGGATCTCGAACGGGCGGCCATAGAGATAATGGTGGAATTTTTTTACCCCCGCCACTATCGCTAGTGCCTCCTTGTCTATCTGCACATAGTTATGCTCCGCAGAAGACAGGGTCCGAGAATAATATGCGACCGGAACCTCCCAGCCATCCGGCAACCGATGCCCCAACACTGCCCCCACCCCGTAGGGCAACGCGTCACACGCCAGAACAACTGGTAAAGCCTCGCAGAAATGGTGCAGTACTGTGTTGGAGACCAACAAGTTTTTTACCACCTGGAATGCCGCCGCATGCTCCGGCTTCCAGGCCCATGGTGCATCCTTGTCCAGCAGCCAGTGGAGGGGTTCAGCCACTGATGCCTTTTGGGGCAGAAATGCGTGATAGAAATCCAAGAGGCCTAGGAAGGCCTGTAGTTCTGTTTTGGATGTGGGGACTGGGGCTTGTGTGATTGCTTTAATTTTTTCGTCTGTGGGGTGGATGCCTTGTGCATCGACTGCGAAACCAAGAAATTCGATGCGGGGCACCCCCAGGAGGCATTTTTCCTTCTTCACCTTGAGGCCGGCATCGTCGAACCTCTGCAGGACCTGACGCAGCCATTCGGCGAAGGTGGTGAAGTCCGGTGCCGCGATGATGACATCATCTAGAAAGGGCTGGACCCCTGGAATTCCTTTAAGAAGGGAATCCATGAAAGATTGGAAAATCCCTGGCGCCACCGAAACCCCAAACTGCAGTCTATTGACCCGGAAAGCCCCCTTGTGGGTGGTGATGGTTTGCGCTTCCGCAGCGGCCGTGTCCACTCGCAGCTGCTGGTAAGCCTGTGCCATGTCCAGCTTACCGAAAACCTTGGCCCCCGTAAGGGAGGCCAGGACATGGCTCACTACCGGGACTGGATAGGTGTGGTCCTGCAGGGCCTTATTTATGGTGCATTTGTAGTCTGCACAAATGCGTATAGCCCCATTAGGTTTAATTGGCGTCACAATGGGAGTTTCCCAGTGCGCTGACGCGACCGGTTCCAGCACTCCTTGGGTGACCAGGCGGTCGAGCTCGGCCTCTATTTTTCCCCGCATGGCTATGGGAGGGGGCTGTGCCTTTATGTGGATGGGCCGTACCTTGGGGTCCAGGTCTAGCGAAATAGGGGTCCCATTGTACCTCCCCAGGGTCCCATCGAACACTTTGGGAAAATCGTGGCACACTGCCTCCCAGTCTGCAGTCCTGAGGTGGTTTACTCCTGCTATTTGGAGTCCCAAAGGTTCAAACCACGACAACCCCAGGAGACTTGAGAGGCGCCCTTCCACGACCAGCAGGTCCAGCAAGCCCGAGAACCCTTTAAATCGGACCTGAAACTTGCCCCAGCCACGGCGATCCGCGTGAGACTTCTCGTAGGCGGCCGCTTCCTTGATGGCGGCCTCCAGAGTGAGGTCGTCCCGGCTGATGAGCCTGCGGCGCAGCTTTGTCTCCTTCAGCCCCACCAGGAACTGGTTTAGGAGGGCATCTGTGAGGCTGGGGAAGGCACACCTTGTTGCTGCGCGGTGTAGGCCGGCCAGGAATTCCGGAGATGTTTCGTTGGGGCCCTGCGTTCTTGCGAAGAACTCCATTCGCTCTGCGAACTTGGTGGGCTTTGGGGCCAAGTGGTCGGTAAACACCTTGACCAGCATCTCGTAGGTGGCGGCCGCATCTTTCAGCTGTAAGGGGTTCACCAGGTCCTTCAGGAGGAGGTGTGCCTCGATGCCGCAGTAGCGTAGGAGGTAGGCCTTCTTCGTACCCGCATCCGTGATGCCATGGATCTCGAAGTGACGCTCCAGCATCTTGATCCAGGTCTCCCAATGTGCGGGACAGGAGATGTCGAAGGCAGGGAAACTCTCGTTGCTGGCGGCCATTGCGTTCACCCGTGGAGGTTGCGGTGTCGAGTTGGCGACGTTGGAAGCGAGGCTGCTCTCGGGGTCAGCAGTGCTTGGGAGCGGTGCTGCGTCCAGGAACCGGAGAAGCGGACACGAAGCTCGGTGGCGGCGTTCGGTGCTTTCGGTGTTGGGGCAGTCAGCGGTGCTCGTCTCATGGTCGTTGTTCATGGAGGGAGTTGGCATCCCACCTTCGTCACCAGTGAAAAGTACTGAGACTTACTAGTGATTTCAGCTCTCACATACTTTATTAGTTGAAGAACAAGACACCTAAGCCGGCTCGCAGACCGGCTTTTATCCCCAAGTGGACCACACCCTAAACACACACACACCCGGTGATTCACTATTTACATTGATTGGATTAACTCCTGCTCCTCTATTGGAGGGGAATCAGGATCCTCTAGTCCATTGTCCTTTGGGGCGAAGCTCAGGCCCTTCGCCTGGCCACATGGTGGACTGGTTAGAACCAGTCCAAGCACATGGCTGCCCTGAGCCCATGTTCTCAAGCGGATACATTACAACTAAACAACACAGCCTCTTACCAGCCAGGAAATTGTTAAACCTACCTGGTTTTGTAACAGAAGAGACATTTTCCACTTTCTCTGTGTGGCCTGCACTTCCTAGCTTCTCATGAGTAAATATTTGCTTCCATTGCAAATACTAGAGGGATTTTTGGGAGCTAATCTGTTTTAGGGTGTTCCAATACCCTTTACTTTTGGCACTGCAACTCCTATCATCATCCTGAAGCTGGTGGCCAATTTTGGGACTCCTAATTTCATTTTCTGATGAGTTATGCCTGACACAAGTAAAGAATCTTAGCTTCATTAGTTGCTGTAGATTTTCCGGGTTGTGTGGCCATGGTCTTGGCAGTGTAGGACCTGACGTTTCATCAGTAGCTGTGACTGGCATCCTCAGAGGTATAACACAGAAAGATGGAGTACTCTCTGTGTCAAGGTGAGCAGAAAAATGGTAGGCAGGTAATTGACATCTACCCTGGAAGGTGGGGTAGGGCTGAGTCATTATCTTGCAGTAGTTCTCCAGGCTATGAACATGATAATGGAGGAGCTTTCCTGAGGAGGTTCTTTTGTCTATGGATTATTTCCTGAGGAGGTTTCCTGTTTCTTGAGGAGGTTCTTTTGTGTATGGAATGGCTACTGAAACTCTAATCTTAGCTGTAGTGCTATTGTCAGCTGTAGAGCATTTTGTATTTTTCAGGACAGGAAACCATGCCTTGACACAGAGAGTACTCCATCTTTCTGTGTTATACCTCTGAGGATGCCAGTCACAACTACTGGCAAAACATCAGGGCCTACAGTGCCAAGACCACAGCCTCACAACCCTGAAAATCTACAGCAACTAATGAACTCCAGCCGTGAAAGCCTTCGACAACATATCAATTTTAGCTTCCATTGCAAATGGGAGGTCCCTCAAGATAATGTTGGCCAGGGTGTTCTAATTCTCTTCATGTTTGGCACTGCAACTCCAACCAGCATCCTGAAGCTGGTGGTCAGTTTTCAAATGGCTTCCTGCATTTTCTGATGTGTTATGTCTGACACAAACAGATGAAACTAAGTGCAAATATGGGGGTGGTGGTTTTAGGCTTGCCAGCCCTCAGGTGGGAATGGGTGAACTCCTGGTTTTCTGGGCTCCTGATGTCACCGCACCCTCCACTCCTGAAAAGCTCCCTCCCACCCCTTGCCAGCGAGAAAGTAAGATCTGGCAACCCTAGGTGGCTTTCTCTAGAATACATTGGCCAGGGTGTTCCGATTCCATTTTGAACATTGCTAGTCCCATCATCATCCTGAACTTGATGGCAAGTTTGAGACTCCTGATGTTATTTTCTGATGAGTTATGTCTATCAAAGACAGAAAACCTCAGGTTCCATTGCAAATAACATGGGGAGGGTGTCCTAGACCTAACGTCAGCCAGTAGCTTCCAATTTGCTTCATTTCTGGCACTGCAAGTCCTCCTACCATCCTGAAATTGGTGGCTTTATTTTCTGATGAGTTATGCCTGTCACAGACGGAAAAACCTTAGCTTCCATTGGAAATAGCTCAGGGAGGTGAGAGTTCTGTCAATAATCTGGACTAGTATGGTCCAATTACATTTTTTTTTGACACTGCAATAGCCTCAATCATCCTGACATTGCTGGCCAATTTTGTGGCTCCTAGATTCATTTTCTAATGAGTTATGTCTGCCACAGAAGGACAGACTGACAGAGAGATCCTGTTATTATTACAGATATAAAACATTCCTATGCTTCCTTTTCAGAATCCTGCTCGAGTGTCTTAGAATTAAAATATGACAATACAAGTGGGGACCCACATGTTTTTCAGGGAGGGTGCATCCCATCTCCCACCTTTGCTTCCTTCCCTCTCCCACCTCTAACAATCTTCCCCCTCTCTTTCTCCACACCCCTCCTCAACAATCTTTCTCCTCCCCTTTCCTGCCAATAATCTCCAGTCTCCTTTCCCCTTTCTCTGACAATCTCCCTCCTCTTTCTCACCCTCCCCTGATAATCTTCCTCCCTTTATTTCTCCCATCCTGTTATGTATTGAGCCCTTGCAAAAGGGCTTAGCATAGGATGCATAACAATGGCTTGCTAGGATCCTAGAATGGACCAGTAGGGAGACAGGGATTCTAGAGAAAACCAGTTGGGAGACAATAGAGTGTAAATTGCCTATCGTTCGGAGTGGGGTGTGTTTTGGGTGTAATCTTTTCCAGGCATAAATACCAGGCTTTGGAGCCAGGGATTTCAGTCTTCTGTCTCTTGCTGAATCACTAATAAACTATGGGCTGATCATTTCTATGCATCTGAACCCAGTATATCGCACTGGCAACAAAGGTGGGATCCCACTGAGCTAGCCCAGCTGCCAGGGTGCCAAGGGAGAAGGACTACCGCTGCCACTCCAGCTGATGAGCACTGCTGGCACCCAGATTGCTCCCCCATCTCAACTGGCCAGCACAATGGCAGTTGCTCCAAGATCAGGGCTGGTTCCCCCATTCAATCCAGCCTGGCCACAGCAATGGGGAGCATGGGTCATGGGACTGAAGTCCATCCTAGTTTTCTACCAGGTAACTGATGCAGAATGGAAGAAGGGTCTCCTCATCGGCTCATGTGGCCCCGCCACCATGGAATTGGCACAGACCCTTCTTTCACCAACTATGTTGGACGCAGCCACATTTGACCAGATCATTAAGGCCCTACAAGATCACTTCTTTCCCAGACCTTTGGAAATGGCATGCCACATGGCCTTCCACTCCAGGGATCAGCAGCCTCACAAGTCAGCCATGGAATATCTGGCTGAGCTTCGCCGCCTCGCTGCAGACTGCAAGTTTGGAGCCCATCTAGGCATGGCACTCTAGGACAGGTTCGTATATGGCCTATAGGACAAGAAACTTAGGAGGAAGATCATGAAAGCCAAGAAATGCACCCTCACCTCCATCCTCTCTGGAGTGGCCACTTGGGAGCGATTGTACTTGTCCCCCGCCGGGGCTGCAGCCAGTCATCGGGCCGCCACAACACATCAGGCTGCTGCTGACCTGGGCTGTTTCGGTGCAGAGAAGGTCCACAAGATTCATCAGCCGGCGAGAAGGAAAGAATCAGTGGCCCCTCCGCGCTCCAACTGGGGTCAGGACCCAACCTCCACCCAGGAGTGCACCTGCTGTGGGGACCAGCATGAGAGGAGGTCACGCTGGTTCCAGGATGCCATGTGCAGGAGCTATGGATGCTTCAGCCACATAGCTCGCGCCTGCCGGTCTCGAGGGACTAGCGCACCGACTGCCAAGGTGCCCCTATGCTGTCAGACTGCCGTGCACTATGAGGACAACGAGTCCATCAACAAGCTCTACCTCCTAACAGCAGAACCTCCACAATAGGTACTGAGACTCCCCAGTATGGGACTAGCCCCAAAAATCCAGGTTTGGGTTGCGCTTGAGGGGTTCCCCTGCACTATGGAGTTAGACTCCAGCTCCGCCCCCTCCATCATATCACTGGAGACCCTAAAAAGATTCTGTCCCAATGGGGGGGCCATGCCTGAGGTCTTCCCACATTAACTTGGTGGACTTCCAGAGGAACCATATCCCAGTGAGGGGAGTAGGCCATTTCCGGGTCCAATACTGGGAGTTTGATGGCTATCTGGACCTGGTCATGGTCGAAAGGAACCTGGTCAGTCTTTTGGGCCATGCATGGTTCGCACCCTTAGGCAAACCATCAAGGGGGTCCGGCAATGTGCCCAGCAGGATTTTAGCGATGTCTGCAGGAAGTTCCTGTCCATTTTTGATGGGTCTCTGGGGTGCTACACGGGGCCCCCTGTCTCACTGCAACTCAACCCCAGGGTGGTGCCTATCTGCATGTGGGCCCATAGTGTCCCTTTCACCCTCAGACCAAAAATCGATGTGGAGCTGGACCACCTGGTAGTGCAAGGGGTCCTGGAACCAGTCTCCCATGTGGTTTGGGAGACCCCCATTGTAATGCCAGTGAAACCCAACGGTGACATCAACATCTGTGTGGACTACAAGTGTATGCTTAACAAGGCACTGCAGGACCACGCATACCCGGTCCCAGTCATGAGCCACTGGGCAAAGATTTTCGGCAAGCTGGATCTCGCCCAAGTGTACCAGCAACTGTATTACCCCCATCTTTTTTTCCTCCCCCTTCCTTACCTTGACCTGCTTTTGGGCCCGGGGCAGACCGTGCCCTGAGAGCCCCCACATCATCAGTAGGGCCCCCAGAAGCTGCTGCATCATCAGCAAGGCCCGCAGCAGCCGGCAGAGCCCTTGGGAGAGGCCATGTCACAGCCAACTGCAGCAAAGATCCAGGAGGCTGCTCAGGTAAGTTATCTTCATGTGTTCTTCTATTGTTCTTGGGGGAATTATATAATATGTTTCTAAGATTTTCAGATTTTTCTGTAAATCTGGAAGTGGTGGTGAGAAAAAAAAAATCTCCTTTTTTCAGTGTGGACCTGATCTGCAGATTTAGATATCCACAGATTGGCCCACATTTGACTATTAGATATATAGATAAAAAACAAGCCATTAAAAACAAGCCATGTACATAAAGCATAAAAACTATCTTGTCCTGCTTCAGGCAGGCGCCCGGGGCAAGAGGCACAGTCCAAAAATAGTCTAGGGTCAAAGCACAGCTATTCAAGAGTCCAAGCATCAAACCAGAAGGGCAAGTCCAAGAGCACAAGCCAGGTCATAGTCCAGAAGGTCAACACACACAGAATTCTTCAGCACATAAGGTTTGTGGACAAATTGCTTCCACACAGGTTTTCCCTTTTCTGGATACTTTTATCAGGAGTCATTCAAGGCCTGCTGAGTCATCCAGGGACAGGTGCAAGTCCTCAATAGCTGAACAGCCTACAGGGCTCAATGGCTGTACAGCCTACAAAGACTCCACAAGCAGAGGTTGCCCAATGCTGGGCTGCCAACTGTGCTTTGGCTTCTGATCCCAGGCTGCAGGTCTGAGGGTGTGGCATGCTGACTGCAGTCTAAGATGCCCTGATGGAATCTCTACCTTGTCTGGTGGGTCTTCATGATAAATACTGATACATAGGGTTTTTTTAAACTGATAATACTACCAAAGATCCACTTACAAAGCTTATACAATCATATATAGCTATATATCAACCTCTATCTATCTATCTATCTATCTATCTATCTATCTATCTATCTATCTATCTATCTATCTGTCTGTCTGTCTGTCTGTCTGTCTGTCTGTCTGTCTGTCTGTCTTTGTCTGTCTGTCTGTCTGTCTATGTTTCCCATACTTTCATCCAACAGCCACATGGACAGGGCCAATTGTGACCAGCCAGTTATCACTACCTGATCCTAGCTGGAGATGATTTAATGGATAAAACAGCAGAATCATCCCTGCTCATATAACTTGAAATGTGACACCATTCCTTTTTATGAACCCATGGTATCAATGTAAAATATTAAGGATTCCTCAAGTAGAAAATTGCTACAACCTCACATATATGGACTATAACCCCCTATATGGTAACTATATACAATCAGCCTTATTCATTCAGGATTCTTACAGACTGCCTTTCACCAGAAATGGGCCCAATATTATTTACAAAGATACATAGAAAGCATAGATAACAATAAATCACTAAACACATCAAGCTAAAGAAACATAAATTACAGCCTAAAGCTACATTTAAAGTCCACTGAAACAGCAAACAAAAATGTCAGCAGAAAGCCTTTCATGAATAAAATTGTTGTCAGCTTACTAACTCAGAAGTGTTGTGCTGCTTTCACAGCATGAAAGAAACAGACATTATTATTAGACCTAAGTGTCTGAACACATGAACCTGCTTTATACTGAATCAGACTGTATGTGAATGGCAGAAATTCTCCAAGCAGAGGTCCATGTCATCTGCTACCTGATCCTGGTGCCTTCTACATGCAATACTGATGTTCTACCACTAAGCCATGGGCCTTCCCTGTGTAGCACACAGTCTCTTTTATCCAGCCCCTGTGAATGCCACAGATTGCATGCCAATTGAATCTGACAGGCTTTCCCCAAAAGAGATGCCTTTCAAGTATGAGATTGGCTTCACTTTACAGACATTAAAAATAATGGGGTTTCTTTGGCCTCCTGGCTTATTACAAGCTAGCAAGACACACAATTCAATCAATGGTAGCAGGCCTGACATGGCCTCTTCCTTTGGAAGATAATCAGTTTTCTAACCTATGAGGCTGCTGGGTTAGAGCAGCTGTATGGGCAGCAATTCACTGGTCATATAAACAGTCACTTTGCCCGTGTCCATCTCTCTTGCTATTGAAATGTCTTTCCGGGCCATTGAGCATTCATTCATACAGGAAAACAAATTTTGCCAGTTGCTTTGTGCTTAAAAACCAAGGTTGGCGCAGTCATTTAACAAAAGTCTGTACTGAATGGCCAAACTCCCTAGAGTGATAAGTAAACATGCAATTTCTTAGGAACTCTCTTCCAGCTAATAATTTATGTGAGCATGAATAAAGCTCCACTTACAAACTCTCTGGCTGGTCAAAATTCAAACCCAGCCTAATGTCTCTCTGTCACACTCCAAAATAATGTACATTTCCCCCCAACAAATCAAACAGCCCTGTTTCTCCCTTAGGCAGCCTTTTCTTTATTACTGTCTACAGCTGTCTGCTGAACCAACTTTTCAGCTTGGTACAATGACCCAGTGGTATACTACTGTCAATTCCCCAAGTTTATTCACTCTGTCTTCAGAACAGTGAACATTGGGGGAGAAAGGGGTTTTCTTTTTTTATTGTAACAATAAATTCTCCTTGTGAAAGGACTAAGCCCTTTGATAGTAGCATTGTAGGAAAGAATAAGGAGCCATAAGCTGAGGATAAAAAAATGCACACAATAGGGGCGACTGAGGGGCTGGTAGGGAAACAAGATATGTGTTTGCCTGACCAAACAATACCAGAAAGGCAGATTTTGAACATCTTCAAACAATAACGAACCTCATTCCTGTAAAATGATGATTCCCACTCAGGAAACACAAAGACGCATGCAGGTATAAGCCCTTTGTTTCTTTTTTACCCAATAGCTGCAGGAGATTGTATTCTCAGTTAGGAATGATGTGAAACTACCAAAGGACTGGAGACCTGAGTTGTTATTCCCTAGGAAGTAGAGTCAGATGAATGTCAACAGGTCCATACCATTCTGCACGGGCTCCATAGTTTAGTTGTGAGAATCATTGCATTTGGTATCCTTCTGATAATCCATTGAAAATGTCTGTTAACACTGGCTGCGTGGATGCAAATTTTGATATACATTTTAATAAATATTCAATGCATGTTAGAATTGGTATGTTACAGTTTGGTGTAGCGGTTAGGAGTGCAGAATCTAATCTGGGAGAACCAGGTTTGATTCCCCACTCCTCCACATGCAGCTGCTAGTGTGACCTTGGGTTAGTCACAAGTTCTTTCAGAGCTGTTCTCTCAAGAGCAGTTCTTGAAAGAGCTCTCTCAGGCCAAACCTACCTCACAGGGTACCTGTTGTGGGGAGGGGAAGGGAAAGGAGATTGTAAGCCACTCTGAGACCGTAATGAAGGGCGGGGTATAAATCCAATCTCTTTTTCTCTTCTATTTCCACAGAACTTTCAAAATGGCAACCACAGGTGTATCCAATGCATACTGCACCCCAGAATCCAGGGCACACCAATGGAAAGTGGGCCAAAAAGAATATGCATGCAATTCAGTTCCATGACATGGACAACTTCGATCAGAATGATGCAAGCCAAGCAAAATGTCTATTTCTTCCATTCAGACTTTTAACTGTGTAATATATGTTCAAGTTTGTTGCCACTCGGTGGCCACATTGCAGATACACTAGAAGGCTGACTAGGCAAGCTCCTGGGGAGGCAGGACTAGTAATCTTTGCTTCTAAAATTGATACCTGTCTGAGGCCTTGTGATTTGAGGAAGTGTGTCTGCATAAAAAGCTTATACCATGAATAAAACTGTTGGTCTTAAAGGTGCCAATGGACTCAAACTATGTTCTGCTGCTTCAGACCAATGTGGCTACCCCACCTGAATTAATAAACAGAGTTATTCCATTATTTTCCTGGTGTGGTCTCCAAATATGGCTTGTTCTTATTGTTGTTTTCATGACTTGTTGTATTCTTTTTACTTCATCAGCCACCTTGAGCAGGTCCCAGGAGAAGAGGTTTATACACTTTCTAACCAATAAAAACTGGAGAGGAATATAGAAGCATCCCTTCTAATAGCAGGTTTCCAGACAACCTTTATTGGCATATCAGAGATAAAAGTGCATTAAAATTTAGGAATATGCAGGGCTTTTTTTGTAGAAAAAGCCCAGCAGGAACTCATTAGCATAACAGGCCAAACTCAACAGCAGAAACTCATTAGCATATTAGGCCACATCCTGACAGCACAGCTCATTAGCATATTAGGCCACACTCCCATGTTACCAGAAGTGTGGTCATCCAGCCACACCCACGTTTTGCTTCTTATTCTGTTTACCTTCTGTGTTGTCAAAACCCAGGGCTTTTTTTGTAGCAAGAACTCCTTTGCATGTTAGGCCACACACCCCTAATGTAGCCAATCCTAATGAGTTTCTGCTGTTGGGTGTGGCCTATTATGCTAATGAGTTCCTGCTGGGCATGGCCAACTCAGGAGCTAGCTGGAACTCCGTTCCTATGTGTTCCTGCTCAAAAATAGCCCTGGGAATATGTCAAAAGTGTGACTGTTGTACAGCCAACAAACAGACAGAAGAGGAAAAAAAGAGAACTGATCAGTTTATAGTTTCCCTGGTTCGAATTGCAGATTGAAAAAAACAGGCAACATTAAAAGTTATAGAAGAATTTTGCCCCAAGAGTAGCAACTGGACCTTGACACTCTCAGAGAGATCACACCATGTAAAAAGAAGGGTGTCCAGAAATTTATCCGGGTCTTAGTATAAAATGGACAATTTAAAAGAATGTGGGAAATGGATTCGATGGCACCCTGACTACAAGGGCATTGTCGAAGTTCATACAGGATTTTACGTCATCTTTCAGAGAAGATGGCCAATGGCAATGCATTAAATCTGGCTAACATAAATGCCCTTCTTTGATGGGGGTCAGTTAAAGAGCAGAAATAAGCAGCTGTCTGGCCCAGTGTCTGGGATAATCCCAGATGAATTGGAGAACAAGTTTTCCTGGTTGTCTTAGTCAGGCACTGAAACTGAATATCTAAAAGTCTGCGTTTGATTGTATAATATATTGTGGAGGCAGATGATAAATAAAGCGGATCTAAAAGTATTCCTAAGGACCTAATTTTTTTGGAGTAATTCCAGCCAATTAGGTTCATAATGATCTGTCAGTATTAAGAAGGTAAAAGAATTTGGGTCAGGATTAAACAGACGGTACAGCCAAAATCTGATGGTCAAAAGCCAGGCCCAAGTTTCTAGGAGCATCTGACCAGTTTCGAGACACATCGTGAAACATGGGACACAATTAGGAAGTCCAAGGATTTTCTGCAAAAAGAAGGATTGTAAACCCTGTGCTGATTGGTTAATTGCACTTATCCAAATGGGAGCACCATATAGGAATTGTGAACTAGATTTTGTGTTGAAGACTTTTAAGGCCATTGGGACATATCTATTGCCTCTCATGCAGAAAAAGCGGGTGATGGCCTCAGCACTGTTTCTTGCTAGAGTAGTAGCACATTTGCGATGAGTAGCCCGCCACCTGGTGTGGTAGAAATTGATCCCTAAGTATTTAAATGATTTGAGCTGCTCAATGGGATTTCCCTGAGTTGTCCATGAAGACTGTTTCCAGGATTTGGAAAAGACTAAAATCTTTGTTTTCCCATAATTCAAAGTTAACCTGTTATTACAGTAGCTCAAACATTGATGCAGAAGATGCCACAATCTGATTCAAGAACACGAAAGTAACATGAATATAGATCCCAGACTGCTTCTTCTATTAAAAAACCTATATACCCATACCAGTTGTCAGGTTAAATTTAATCTACAGGGGAATCTAACCCCTAAAATTCTGATTCGTAAAGGTGCGATAGCAGGTTTGTTCTTGTTATGCCAGCCACAGAAGAAGGAAAGGGCCATCTATCAGTGGCATGAGTCCATACCTGGAATAATTGGTTCAGATTCAAAGTTTGAGTCCACTGGCACTTTTAAGACCAACAAAGTTTTAGTCAAGTATGAGCTTTTATGTGCATGCACACTTCTTCATTTGTTCATGTTCAGTCACTGACTTCCCTGACTGAAGATCCTTTTACTTGTTTGTAAAATTTCCATGACACTTCCATAATAAAAATGCATAAAGTCAGTTATGAAATAACCATCATCTATTAAAAACAACCAGAAGACAATGAAGCAAAACTACCTTTGAGAAACTGCTGACAGTTGAAAGAAGCCATTGCTGTGCTAGGTGGGCTAATGAGTTTGTTCAGGGAAGGAAAGGTTCTCTCAGCATGAGTATTTAAGCATTATTGTTGTGCCTGAGAAATGTTAGCAATGAAGAAGTTACAGAAACCCTCCATGAAATAGGCAAGGAATGTGCCTTTAGAACTGGGCACACCACTAGCATCCAATTATACTAATGTTCCTATGTCTTCAGTGATCCCCTCACTAGGGTTACCAACCTCAAGGTGGGGCCTGGAATTATCTTGGAATTATTATTGATCTCCAGACTACGGAGATCAGTTCTCATGAAGGAACTGGCAACTTTGGAGGGAAGCCTCTATAGCATTATACCCTTTCTGAGCTCTTTCCCTTCCTAACCACCACCCTGCCCAGGCGCCACTCCCAAAATCTCCAGGAATTTCTCAGCCAGAGTTAGCAACCCTACCCCTAATGCATTTGAAACTCCATGGAGGGAAAAGATGGGTGGGGGAGAGGCAATGTAGAGCTTGAAAATGGTGGAGTGGGGAAAATTTGCTTTTCTGCCATAAATCCCCCCTTTTCACAGAATGGATTTGCTTTTAGAAGCAAAGTGTTGTTGTGACAATTAGCAAGTGGTATGTCATTTGTCCCAGGCTGGTCTCGTTAAACAATGTTCAAAAGTTATTACAACAAAATATGTTGAGGCAGCTCTGAGAACAGGATAGCAAGGAATGATCAGTCCATTGTGGAATGGCAGAAAGTTTCATTTGATTAGATCAGTTTCCTTTATCTCATTTGTCGATCACTGAATCAATGCTTCTTGTCTTCTACATAGTTTGACAGGCATGCAGATCCTCCATTCAAAAAGATCACCTTGCATGTTGGTTAACCTGCAGCTCACAGCAGTAGTATAACTATTCCTGCAGAGCAATTAAACATCAGGCTGAGGCTGAAGCTGCTGCTCCGTGATACTTTGTTTTAGGAACAACCCTTTACAAGGTCTAAAAATATGCTGGATAATATTATGGTAGAAGAGCATTCTGATAATTCTAGATTAATGTAAAGGTCTAGTAATGATGTGAAAGAAATATCACAACAATCGATACATTCATGTCTGAACCATTTAGTGCCATTTCAACTCTTGGGTTGAAAGTTCATGCATAAAGTCATGCTAAATATGCCAGAATTTAAAAACTTTTAAAATGACTATGGAGATATGTAGCTTTTGAAGCACTACAGAACAATGTTTCCACTTGCAGAACTGGAATAGATGTCCTTAGATCATTATGTATTAACTATTTGTGAGGATTTTTTTTAAGAAATGCTGTCCCTGCAGTTGACCGTGGATCATTAAAGACATTCTGAAGATGCTAACAATATATTTAGGCATGGGAAGAATATGGATCAACCCCCCAGAAGGAGAGGCTGATCCTGAGCCTATCCCAGCACCCCCAGTTGCAGACACCCCAAGTCCAGACTCCCCGCCTAGTTCTCCTGAGTGTCCCAGATGTAGGGCATGCCAGAGGCTGACTATGCAAGGAGTGAAGAAGGAGTGCCAGACTTCAGCTCCTGCAGAGGCAGAGGGAAGAGTTGTAAGCCTTTGCAGACTCAGCCCCAAGGAAGGAAGGATCTGCTCAAAACCACTTCATGCTCCTGGCAGCAACTTTGCCCACTCAGACTTGCTGTGTGTAACAGCTGCTTCTTGTCCTTGCAACCTTGACTTGACTTCCCGGCTCTTTGACTTTTGGCTCTGTGACTGACCTTGATTCTGGACTGTGTTTACAAGCTTCCAGTGTGTGGTCTCTGTGGCAGCCAGCCAAGAAAGCACAATGATGCTGGGACTGAATTAGTGCAAGCCATTCTAAATCTAGATCAATGCCTGCTCTGGTAACTTTTCTTATTATTCTGCATGGGTGTTAAAGCACAGTCTTTAATGGGAGGGGACAAGCTCATTGGGATCAACAACAACAACAACAACAACAAATTTATTAAAACAGTCATAAGACCAGCAAAATAAACTAAAATAATACAGCACAGAATCTTACAACAAAAGACCCTTTAGCCGTATTTTCTAAAATACCAGATCGGTCATTTTCATCATTAGTGGCTCGAGTTACAGTACAATCTGCGCTTTTTTATTACCAGATAGCAATATTTAGCAACATTGCGTGAGACAGGTTCATAATTATCAGCCAGTAAAAACTTCATCAGGCATTCCTCGGCATATGTGAGATAATTTGCCAAAGGTTTAAAATGTGAGAGAAGGGGTATCAACAGGTGCTGCCTCTCTTCTTCATATATAGGTCAATGGAGTAATATATGAGAAACTGACTCCACCTGATCTAACAAACAAAAACAAATCCTCTGATGCATGGGAGTCCGGGTATATCTACCATAAAGAACTGCTGAGGGTAGCGCATCAAGATGTGCTCTAGTGAATGCCCATCTATGATTAGGATTTTTTATGAGTCCAAGGTAAGATGCAGCACTGAAGCTAGGTCCCAACTTCAGTCTCTTATAATAAGAAGGTAGGGCTGCATAGTCGTTTTGTGCTTCAGTATCCATAAATCTTTGTGATATTAAAATCTTTGCATGCTTCAATCCTCCCTCTAATAAATTTTCAGGATCTAGCCTGATTGATTTCAGTTTATCTACTACCCTAAGAGCCCATTGGGGATATGGTGTAGATGTCAAAAAATCAGGGATAAGTCCCACTGGATTCAGATGGGACTTAACCCAATAATTACACCTCTGTATCCAGACGTTCAGTGTCACAGTTGATAAGCCTGCTTCTTGTCTTAAACTCAGATTTGCCATACCTTTCGGGGCATTGAACAGTGCTCTAAGAAATTTCGATTGTACTAGCTCTAGTTCTTTAAATTTACTCTCTGCCAGTATTTGTGTTCCATATATCATTTGTGGAAGAACCTTGTTCGAAAATAGTTTAAGAGCAGCCGGTACATACTGAGCTCCCTCTTTCCTAAAGAAGCGCAATATAGCATTTGCGCTCCTTTGTGCTGAGCATGCTGCATATTGAAGATGTCTAGAAGCCCTTCCATTAAATGAGTATGTTAGTCCCGGGTATTTAAAGTTTTTAACCTGAGCTACCGGGACCCCATCCATTGACCATTTCATTTCTTTATATTTTTATGGAAACGCATGATCTTTGTCTTTGAATAATTTACAGTAAGTAACTCTTTTTGGCATTGTGCACTAAATTTTTCCATTGCCCTCTTTAGTCCTCCTCTAGATAGTGAAAGGAGCACAGCGTCATCTGCATACATTAAAACAGGAATCTTTCTTCCCAAGCCCAAAGTGGGGGCTGAGATGTCAATTTCATGCAGACCAATTATCAAGCAATTTACATACAAGTTAAATAGAAAAGGAGCAAGAAGGCAGCCCTGTCTAACACCTTTTTGGACTTGAATGGGTTTTGATAGCTTACCATCAGCAGTGTATCGTATTTGTACAGTTGTATTTTTATATAGATTAGACATCAACAATAGTAATCTCTTATCTATAGTTAACTGATCCAATTTAGCCCATAACCTTTCCCTCACAACCGAGTCAAAGGCCGTTTTCAAGCTCATTGGGAGAATATCTGCTTTGCATGGATAAAGTCCCAGGTCCAATCTCTGGCATCTTCAGATGAAAGGAAGTAGATAATGTGAAAGACCTTGACCTGAGATGCTGGAGAGCTAGTGCCAGTCAGATCGGACAGTATTGATCTGAATAGACCAGTGATGGCACTCAGCATGAGATAGCTTCATGAGATTGTTCATTAAAGAAGTAGAGATACTTTTGAGAGTCCAACTGTGACTATAGCATAATCCTAGAGATACGGCGATTGTAGCCTTCCAGTATGACGTAGTACATATATATGTAAGAATGTTTGTTTTTATATTTTTGCATGTGTTTTAGCTCTGGTTGTCATGGTTTTAATAATGTGTTTGTGATGGTTTTTTAAGATGTAATTTTATTATGTAAGTTTTTCATTTGTTACCTGTCTTGGTGGCCCTTATAAAGGCAAAAAGGCGGGGTATAAATTTGGTAAAATAAACTATACCACATATCTTTCCTTCCTTCATTTGGCATATTCACAAACACATTACACTGAGACTGGGTATTTTTAAATATCTGTGTTTATGACTGACAATGCAAAATACTTTCTGCAACCAGTAAGCTAAATTTTTATTAATATATCCTAGTAAAACTTCTAGCCACATATTCAGTCATTAGATGGGTAACCCGCCAAAATAGTTCTCCATAGTTAATGACCTTATTTTATGTCCTTTAATATTCTTTGTTCTTATGGGGTTGTTTACTGTACTGAATAAAATTATATGATCCATGCATGAGACCAAGGAATAGAAAACAGCGCACTGAAATTAATGTATATTTATCTATACCTTCAGCAGAAGAAATATGGATGGACATTTTGATGGGTCACAAAATGAAGTAAGCCAAATTAATAACAGGACTGCTGTACCTTTTATGTTAAACTACTTTTCAGAAGACTCTCAGAAATGCAAGCTCCAGAGATACAAATTAAATGCACCGTGTATTCCATTCTATTTCTCTCTGTCAGGCTAAGACCAGCTTTATACAGTCAGCCTAACATATGGATTTGGTCATTGTCATTAAGTTAGGGTTTTTGTATTAATGCTTTCCAAATTATGTATCTATGTGTTTTGAAATGATTAAATTGTTCACCTTCAGAGGGTACTCTCTTTGGAATGAGATGTGTGGAGTGATTTGGTCCAATGGTTTTTTAAAATTGTATAGTTCAGTATTTAAGAACATAAGAGAAGCCAATGTTGGATCAGGCCAATGGCCCATCTAGTCCAACACTCTGTGACATAGCGGTCAAAAATACCAGGTGCCATCAGGAGGTCCAGCAGTGGGGCCAGGACACTGTTGACCCCCTCCCCAAGCATCAAGAGTACAGAGCATCATGTGCCACAGCCTGAGAGTTCCTACCTATACCTTGTGGTTAATAGCCACTGGTGGACTTCTGCTCCATATGCTTATCTAGGCCTAGGACAGACTGGCAATTTGCCCCGGTATCGAGTCGCGGCAAAAAAACCCCGGAGTAAACGATACCGGGTTTTCCCGTCCACACAGCGGGGGCCTCTGCCGGAAGATACTGGACGGAGGCGCGCGGGAGCGTTCAGACTGCCGCACCGGAGGCGCGCTATATTCGCTGTTTCCCCATTATTTCGGCTGTGGGCGTATGTGTGCATGAGCGCTTGAGCGCTCATGCGCTCATGCGCATAAGCACATTTTGGCGATTTTTTTTTTTGCCCTGCAATGCCGGCACCGCATTGGGCAGTGGAGCGGAGCACAGCCAATCACACCGCTGCTGCCTCATGCCCAACGCGGGTTGCTCCCGGCTTTTCGGCTGTGCGTTCAGACTCCCCGGAAGCGGAGAAACGCGTGACAAACGCAGGCTTTCAAGATTTGCGTCGGCTTTTATCTGGTGTTTTTTAATCCGGCAGTGAAGCGCGAGAGCACTGGTAGGCTACGGGTGGGGGACGCCAGGCAGATGTGCCTGTGTGAACATTCCATTTAATCCGATATTGAGTCGTTGTCAGCCCGGGTCCCATCCCGCGGCAAATTGCCAGTCTGTCCTCGGCCCTAATTCCCTCTTGAAGCCATCCATGCTTGTAGCTACCGCCACCTCCTTTCTGGTGAACCATAGAAAGACCACTTCCCTGTGTTCTCTGTCTTTAAAGAGATATAGAGATACAGATTTTCTTATAGCAGAGAGAAGAAGAAAAGAAAATGTGGTTCTAGGAAATAGTTAAAATGTCCGAGAACTTCTGAAAGAGTAAATGGATCTTGATGGATTGGAGAAGAGGAGGTAGCAGAACATAACCCCTGGGGAAAGAAGAAAGGGCAAAAGCATCTAAACAACTAACCACACCAAGCTCCATGACGAACTGATACATATGGGACAATAACCATGGTATAAGATGAATGTATAAAGTGATTCATGGCCAACTTGGTAATTTGGACCAGTCTTTGCAATTTTTACAGAATGTGCTTGAATGGCTTGGCAGGACAGACACAATAAATAAATATTGCTGTGGGAAAAAAGCTTTGAAAATGTTAGTGTCTTTATGTCTCTTAGGGGTATAGCTAAGATTTTATACTTCAGACATGTAAAATATAAATGAGACAAACACATGTTTGTAAATGTGTATATAAAAAAACCTCCACACACCAGATATCTAGGATCATCTGTAGCTTGTTTGAGAATATATACTCACCGCACTCAGTGCCAATCCTGCCATGCCAATTGTAATAAGGTACATTAGTGCAGAGGCAATTTAGGTCCTATTTAAATACATGAATAAAATAAGCTTTCAAAATTAAGGTGTTTAGCTCTTTGTAAAGTAACAGTTTTTATTTCTTAATGAACAAATTATCTTGGCATGTCCCCCGCTCCTTATATATTCTAACCAGCACAGCACAGTTGAAGTCTCTGGTGGCAAATGATTCTTTTTAAAGGTTTTTGATAAATTTCCTCTGTTTGTGCCTTTAACACAGCATTTGGAATGACTCTTTTTTCACCTCATTGCCATTTTTCTTGGCAAAATAAACCAGTCAACTCTGCAGCTTCAATGGGGTTTTCTGGGGGCAAATCTTGCTGGCATCATTTCCTGTTTTCGTTAGTCTAGTTCCTCACCTCTTTATCATCAATAGGAATCCCTTTAAGATATTTCATTTTGTATTACAACCTGGTTTGTGTGTGATGATACGGGTATATGTGTGTGATCTTTGTGAGCCTCAGTGAGGTGCTGTTAGTGTTTTATAATGACAGTATTAAGAAAGGAAAAATACCAAACCATTGCTTTGGATTAATGATTTATTAGGCATTCATTAATGCCAAACTGATTGTAAGCCCATAAATTTGCATACATTTTAACTGATGTGACCCAATTAGTGAAAGAATTGAATTCCATTAAAAAGTATAAGCTGCCTTTCATTCTGATAAAGTGCTCTTTCTGCTTTGCCTTTCATGTCTTACTGAGGACTTTCTTTCAAGGAATGCTACAGGCTGATGCATTGTGTGTTTCCATCCAGATCTTTTAGCTCTCAATGCTTCCCTGCCTCTTTCTAGTGAACTAGATATGTCACTTTCAAGTATGAAGAATAATCCCTTTAGCTTGCTCAGACAATATTGTGAAATTCTTTGAAGTGTGATCAGCAAGAACATGTATGGGAATGTGTGTTTTTGCATACCCACTCCAACTTCTACCCCCACATATTTGTCTTTAATATGACTACATACAATGCCTCCCAGGAATTTTAGATCTATATTCTAATAGCCAAGTTGGCCAGATCTGAGGATGCTAATATCTGGATAGTGGAGCAGTGGATGCACAAAGTGGCTCTTTCAATAAAGCTGGAAAATGCTGAAGGTTTTTGTTTTTTTTAATCTGGAATCTATAAAAAACAAAAAATTAATTGGTGGTGTTAAACCCCCTCCCCCCAAATGATAACAGGAGTGACTGTAGCTTTAAGAAACAGATGCCCTCAATGGCCATTGCTAGGCAATCAGTTAGTTCCGAACTTGGTTTCTGTCAGTAAAAGGCAGGAAGAGAGTCCTCTCCAGTATTTGTTGGCCTTTGAAGGAAGACTCATTGGGGCCAGGCCTGGCAGCAACCACTGGGCAACTTTATACCATCTGACTTGCATGACTTACCCATGCTTGACAGCCTGCTATTAATCAATAGCAATCACTTCACAAAAGCCAGTGGACTAGGACCTTGAATCCCCATTCTGACCTGGAAACTCACTGAGTGACCTTGGGCCAGGTACATATTCTCAGCCTATCTTATCTCAGAGTTCTCGTAAGGATAAAATGGAGGACAGAAGAATGATATAAGCTGCTTTGGGTCTACATTGTTGAGAAATGCAGGATATAAATGAAGTTAATAAACAAAATGGGGGTGCAGATAAAAGGTAGACTGGTGGGTTAGTGTGAAGGAGAGCAGGGAAAGGTGAGGATGAGAGTTCCTAGGTCAAAAGAAAAGTGAAATAGTGTGAGAAGGGGATGCAGGAGAAAGTGAGGTTCCCCCCACAAGTCCTTACAGGTTCCCCCCAATACAAATCAGCTCACCTCAGCTGATACTGTGCAACTGGGTCATAGCTTTACTGGGAGAGGCTACCAGAAGGAAAGCTGAAGACAGGGAGGCAAATAAACGTACATCATCTGGTGGGTAAAAAAGAGGAAAGGAAGCAGGAAAAGGGGAGAGTCTATGGGAGCTTTCAGGAAAAGGAAAGAGGACATAGTGAGGGGGAGGAAAAATTATTTATTTTTCATATTTGTATCCTGCCCATCCTGAAAATGAGCTCAGGGTGGGTCACATCATCTTTCAACAATACAGTAAAGTTTAAAAGCACAGTATAAACATTTAAAATCAATAGTTATAGCTATTGGCGAAAGTTCCGACCCATTGATAGAGATGGATATGGCCAGTTGCCGATAGATGAATGGCCAGCAGGCAGGAGACAGCAACCTTGGGGAGGCCATCTATGGATGCCCACTGCCTCAACCAAAAGCCTGGCAGAACAGCTCCGTCTTGCAGGCCCTGCAGAACTGAGTAAGATCTCACAGGGCCCTGATCTCGATGGGGAGCCTGTTCCACCAGGTGGGGCCCAGGGCAGTAAAGGCCCTGGCCCTGGTTGAGGCTAGACAGACTTCTTTTGGGCCAGGGACCACCAGGAGATGTTGATTATTAGAGTGTAAAGCTCTTTGAAGCATATACAGGAAGAGACAGTCCCTTAGGTATGTTGGTTCCAGGCCATATAAGGCTTTGAAGGTTATTACCAACACCTTGAAGTGGATCTGGTACTCAACCAGCAACCAATGCAGCCTACAGAGCACATGCGGATTATGAGCCCACACAGGTGTTGACGTCAGGAGGTCTGCCGCCGCATTTTGTACCAGCTGTAATTTCTGAATCAGCCTCAGGGGTAAGCCTGTGTAGAGTGAATTGCAGTAATCAAGCCTGGACATGACCATTGCATGGATCACCATAGCTAGGTCTTGGGGGAGAGATAGGGCTTCAGTAGCCTGATCTGCCTAAGATGGAAGAATGCAGATCTGGCAACTGTGGCAACCTGGGCCTCCATGGACAAAGAGGCATCCAGTGTTACTCCCAGGCTCCTCACTGTCCGGGCCAGCACCAAAGGTGCCCCTACCAGTGTGGGAAGCCTGGTGCCCACATCCATGCCCCCTCGACCCAGATACAGGACCTCTGTCCTGGATGGATTTAACTTCAACCGACTCTGCTGCAACCATCCAGGCACAGCTTCCAATGTCTCACCCAGCTTCCCGGGAACAGAAGACAGATGGCCATCCATTAACAGATAGAGCTGGGTGTTGTCAGCGTACTAGTGACAGCCCAGCCCATAACTCCGGACTAACTGGGTGAGGGGGTACATATAGATGTTAAACAACACTGGTGAGAGATCACCTCCTGCAGCACTCCACATTTTAGTGGGAACTGTGGGGAGACCCTTTCGCCAAGCACCACCCTCTGTCCCCGACCATGGAGAAAGGAGGAAAACCATTTCAAGGCAGTCCCCTGAACTCCTATGTCGGCGAGGCTGTGGGTCATAAGATTGTAGTAGACTATTTCAAATGTTGCCGTTAGGTTTAATAACAACAGCAGTGCTGACCTGCCTCAGTCCAGATGTCTATGGAGGTCATCTGTAAGGGTGATTAGCGCTGTCTCCGTCCTGTAGCTGGGGTGGAAGCCAGACTGGAAGGAGTTGAGGATGGAAGCATCATCCAGGAAAGCCTGGAGTTGTTTGGCCACCACTCTCTCAACCACCTTACCCAGGAATAGTAAGTTCGATACTGGGCGGTAGTTGGTCAGGACTATCGGGTCCAGTGATGGCTTTTTCAAGAGCAAATGAACCACTGCCTCCTTCAAAGCCTCTGGGAAAGTCCCAGTAGAGAGGGACAAGTTGATAATTTCTCCCAGAGGAGCCTGAATGCTCTCCCCACAAGATTTAACTAGCCAGGAAGGGCATGCATCAAGGAGGCAGGTAGTAGGTCTCACCATCGCCAGGATCCTGTCAACTTTCTCCTGGGAGAGTTGACCAAAGTGGTCCAATACTGGACCAGAAGACAAGTCCTCATGGGTCCCCCACTTGCTGTTCATAAATCTACAGGGTATAGTCATGTATGACAGACCCCTGATGCTTCCCCACTCTCAGGCAGATTTTTATGCCAAAAATATATTTCATTCCCCTCAGTGACTGAGCTGCCATCTAGTAGCATATATTTCTTCTTCTTTTTTAAAAAAGCTTTTATTATCCCACCCTATCATAGATATTAGTTTAGGCTTATGACCCAGTACAGGAACTAGAGGGAATACAGGAGCTGTCTTGTTTTAAAATACCCTCACGAAATGGCTTGTGAGGAAAAATTAATGTTCAAAAATAGAATAAAGTTTTAATAAACAGGCAGGCAGAAAATATACGAGGATTCAAGATATAGAGGTTGCCAGGGCTCTTTTTGTAGAAAAAGCCCAGCAGAAACTCATTAACATAATAGGCCACACCCAACAGCAGAAACTTATAAGCATATTAGGCCGCACCCCTGGCAATACAGCTCATTAGCATATTAGGCCACACCCCCATGTTACCAGAAGTGTGGTCATCCAGCCACACTGATCTTTTGCTTCTTATTCTGTTTACCTTGTTTGTTGTCAAAAGCATTTTGACAAAACCAATAAAAACATTATTTTTTAAAAAAAGTTTCCAATTCCATACTTTTAATAATTAATGTTACATTTATTTTAAAAGTAACATTAACAGTAAGCAAACATCTCAATAAACACTCTGGAACTTGGAAAACTATACTGAAATGGTGAGATAAGTCTTTAAATCTAAGTTGAATTCCTCCCTCCAAAAGTTTCCAAAATGGTGATAGGTCACCAGTTGCCTGTGTTCTTTCTCGGGCCTTGCTTTGGGTCGATAAGGCAGAACGATGACCTTAAAGCCACTTTCTAACATAATATGTTGGGTTGAAGGCTGCTAATGGAGGCCCAACAACGCATACACACAGAGAGAGAATTGAGGTTTTTGAACGAACAAGAGAGTGTTATAGCTTATTGCCAGAGTTTCAAGTTCTTTTCAGTGAGAGGTTTTTGCTTATTATATATTCCAGCTGTTACACAGATTCTTGAATAGTTTCTTAGATAATAACTTTTTCTTAGTGCTTCTAGGTTTCTCCCCTCAGAGATCTAGTTTTCCCTTTACAGTTTTTCATTAACTCCTGAGGTATTTAAGCTTCTCCCCTTTATCACAGACCAGGGTCCTCTTCCCAACCCCTTTCACTGGCAGGAAGTTATTCTCCTTGTCCCTAAGAAACAAGAACTCCTTTTACTATTTGGCTTAAACGGGAGTTTTCTCTAACTACTCAGATCTTCTGCCAAATCCTTCTCCAGTATTCGTTGTCTGTATAAATATATTCTGTAAGTCCGCATGGTCAAAGCAATGGTATTCCCCATAGTAATATATGGCTGCAAGAGTTGGACTATAAGAAAGGTGGAGCGCCGAAGAATAGATTCTTTTGAACTGTGGTGCTGGAGAAGACTCTTGAGAGTCCCTTGGACTGCAAGGAGATCAAATCAGTCAATCCTAAAAGAAATCAACCCTGATTGTTCCCTGGAAGGCCAGATCCTGAAGCTGAAGCTCAAATACTTTGGCCACCAAATGAGAAGGGAGCATTCACTGGAGAAGACCCTGATGCTGGGAAAGATTGAAGGTCAAAGAAGAAGGGGACGGCAAAGGATGAGATGGTTAGACAGTGTCATCGATGCAACGAACATGAAATTGAGCAAACTTCAGCGGACAGCGGAAGACAGGAGGACCTGGCGTAATCTGGTCCATGGGGTCGCGAAGAGTCGGACTCGACTGTGAGACTGAACAACAACAACAAGCTTTCTTGACTGAGAATTTAAGTTCTCCCTCAGAGTACTTCTAATACATTTAAGCCAATGGAGTCCTTATTCTTTTCTACAGAAGTACTTTTCTGACAATTCCCTGACAGAAATCACTAACTCTCAAAGTCTCTCCCCTCAAAAGCCAAACCCTTTGGCTACTGATCCAGACATTAGATTTCAGACAAAGAACAAAAGGCAAAAGACACTTTTCCATCCAGATCAGCTGTTTTATTTCCCCTCTAAGCTGATGCTGGCCAATCAGAGAGCCAGTAAAGTAAACAATCACATAAGTTCTTCTCTCCAGGGGAGATTAACTCTTGAACTCCCTGGTTCTCTGACACAAACACCATTTTAAAAAGCCTGCTTTTCTTTGCAATCAGTCATTATCTTGTCATTCAAAACATTGTAAGATTGTCTGTGATGTGTGTGTGAGAGAGAGAGGGAGGGAGGGAGGGAGGGAGGGAGAGAGAGAGAGAGAGAGAGAGAAAGAGAGAGAGAGAGAGATTTACCTCATATAAGAGATACAGTAATTTCTGTCCCCCTAGCATGGTACCCCATCCAAGACATTTCCTGTTTTGAGCCTGTATACAGGAAGAAAGCTGACTCATTTGAAATGTGATGTTGGAGGAGAGTTTTATGGATACCATAAACTGCCAAAAAGACAAAGAAGTGGGTTCTAGACCAAATTAAGTCTGAAAACTCCCTAGAAGCTAAAATGACTAAACCAGGGCTATTGTACTTTGGTCACATTACATGAAAACAAGTCTCACTGGAAATAAAAAAAAATGCTAGGAAAACCAGAAGGCAGCAGGAAAAGAAGACAGCCCAACATGAGATGAATTGACTTAATTAAGGACTATGCAAGATCTGAACAAGGACCTCAGTTTGCAAGATCTGAGCAAGGCCACTAACAAGATGTTTTGGAGGACATTAATTCATAGGGTCACCATAAGTTGGTCTAATAATTATGACTTGACAGTGCTTAACACACACACACACACAGAAAGAGAGAGAGTATTAGGAATACAACACAGGCCTGGGATTCTGTTGGTATACCACCCACCATGCTGCCTAATATTCTCCATGCCTGAGCTGATATTGGTGGTCTCTAGGGTAGTTTAAATGATCCTGAAAAGTACTGAGACTGGCAAGTGATTTCAGCTCTCATAATTTATTATAGGTGCAGAACAAGACAAAAACCCTGGCTCGCAGGTCGGCTTATATGGTCCGTAAACCCACTCCCCAGCCCACTCAGTGACAGGCTATATACAGTGGCCGAGAGTTCCATAGGTCCCGACCAGGAGCCTAGCCCCCTGATTGGTGTGGACCAGAATCCATTCGGGCTATTGTCTCCCAGAGCGAAGCTTGGAGGTTTCGCAGGACCGCATGGAGAACTTGCTTCATATGTGGTCAGGTTTCAATACATTACACCCCTCCCCCCATAGTCCGAACACACCCACACACAAAGTCCTTGAGGTATGCGGGAGCTTTCTTTTCCTGGCTGGAGCGGTGGAGCTCAGTTGCTGTGGCAGAGGCTGGTATCCTCAGCTGAGGGCTGGTTGGCGTTGGTGGAGAGTGTTCGGGTAGCAGTGCCCCACTCTGGGTGCATGCGCTGTCTGCTGGCTGGGTGTCAGTGGGCAGCCTAGGTGTCACCTCTGTGGGACTGACTGTCCTCTGTGGTTGGGTGGTGTCTGCTGCCTTGGGGCCGTCTGTGTCCTCTAAGTCCTCTGGATCGAGAGGGAGGGCTCGCTGGTGCAGCTAATCGATGTGGTGCCGTAACAGCTGGCCATCCTCTGTGGAGCCCTGCCTGAGCTGATATTGGTGGTCTCTAGGGTAGTTTAAAGGATCCTGAAAAGTACTGAGACTGGCAAGTGATTTCAGCTCTCATACTTTATTATAGGTGGAGAACAAGATAAAAACCCCAGCTCGCAGGCTGGCTTATATGCTATATACAGTGGCCGAGAGTTCCATAGGTCCCGACCAGGAGCCTAGCCCCCTGATTGGTGTGGACCAGAATCCGTTCGGGCTATTGTCTCCCGGAGCGAAGCTTGGAGGTTTCGCAGGATCACATGGAGAACTCGCCTTGCACGCAGTCGGGTTTTAATACATTACAGATCCCTAGGCTGGCTGTCCTGGGGGATGCAACATTCACTCTGAGGCTGTCCTGTTGAGAGTGGCTCAGTATTTCATGGCCTCCATGACAACTACAGGCCTCTCTCAGGCAATAACTAGTCCCACACATTGTTTAGGTCATAGATGTGATTTGATATATTGTTCTGAGTGGAAAAAAAATGTGACCTGAGAGTGGAGGAATTGATGATGATTCCTTTGTTATGGACAGAAAAAAATTCTAGTTTAATATAAAATGAAAGGCACCTGTACTAGCAAGAATTTCTTCTGGAATCTCTTATATGTCAGTAGCCCTCATTTAGTTCAAGGGCCCTTTGTCCTCAACCTCTAGAAACTCCTTCAAACCTGAGACTGATTGACTCAAGTGTTTTTGGTAAATAACCAAAAGCTATAGAGCTCTTCATTCAGTCTACCTATCAGGCACATTATGGGCCTGACACGTGTACAGGTAACATCATCCCTAGACAGGCAAACCTATATCCATTACCCAGGTCTGAGCTAAGTGAACCCTGCAGCACTGCCAGCACCACAGGAGACAATTGACTCAACTTATTCAGGCAACCAGTGGCCCTCTAGGGCGGCAGCCCCATAGGAACTTTCATAGTAAATTAAATGGATAGTCTGCACTGAATAGAAGTGGAAAATTTGTGCAGCATGTAGAGTCTATAATATTTCTATCTGATGTACTTTTGTTTTTAATTTGCAGTTTTTTTAAAAAAATGTACCAGTATCAAAAATGGCTTTGGTATCTACTGGAGTTAGGGCCTTTCTATTATTTGTGAGTGCTGTGGGCAGGCCTCCACCAGTCCAGCCAGCAGTAGCAGAAAACACTTTAGGGCCTGCTTGGTGAGTGTCTGCTTAGCAGAAATGGAGCCAGGACAGCCACTGATCCAGGGACAGGACAGAATGGAGAAACAGGGTTGGCATCTAAGGAAGCCCACTGGACATATCTGGCCCTGTACCAGCAGGCTAGGAAGAATCTGGATAGTCAGGAGAATTTCCATAGGTGAAGCCTCTAATATCTTAGATATTCAGATAGAATATCTTAGAGGACACAGCTGAGATGAAGACTAAGGGGGCAGATCCTATGTTTAGGGGGCTGATGGCACATACTGGGGGATAGGGTTGACATGTCTGGGCTGGAAAATACCTGGTGACTTTGGGGATGGATCCAGGAGAGGGTGGGGGCTGGGGAGGGGAGGGGCCCCAGCACGGTACAATGCCATAGAGTCCTCCCTTCAAAGCAGTCATTTCCTCCAGGGGAGCTGATCTCTGTCAGCTGGAGATCAGTTGTAAAAGTGGGAGATCTCCAGGCCCCACCTGGAGGCTGGGAACCCTACTGGGGGAGGATGTTGATGGGGCAGTAAGACATATCATGGGGCTGGTGGCAACCAGAGCACCAGCAATGATGCCAGTTACCAATGCACACCCAAAAGAGTTGTGCCTGATATCCTTGTTAATTTTTTGTTTTTGGTAGAAATCAGTTAAAAACTACTTTTTGCGCTTCCAGTCTTGGCAATCGCCATGGCAGACATCTTCTCCTGGGACTCCAGGAAAAGCCTGCCAGGGTCTGCAACTGGGTGGGGTGTGACCATCCGCACCACCCCAGGAGTCCTTGAGATGGACCCCTGGCCAACGGCTGCCTGAGAACTCCCCCTGGCGAGTAAAGACGGAGGGGGGGGATACTCCATGCCCTGATGGGCCCATCATAGAGTGTCCTGAATGGGAACAAGATCAGCACACTGGAGCAAGTGTGCGGTGATCAAGCGAAAATGAAAGCGGAGAGACAATCACTAAAAATGTGAGTCAGAGTATAAGTGAGAACTTCCAGCAGACATTCCGCCCCCCTAAAAAGGAAATGAGGGGTGGGACTTCCCCCTGATAAGAACTGTTTATAAGCAATTTTAAAGTTAGAAAAAGGGGGGGGCGGATAGTAAGAAGCGACTGAAAAGATATAAAGAGACTGTATGAGCTTACCGGATTGATTGAGAACTGCCAGGGGCTTTGACGAACTTTTGGAAAAAATAAACATTCCCCAAACATGGCGCTGCCAAAAAACATTAAGGATAAACTACCTAAAGTTAAACCTTCTTCAGGAAGTTACAGCCCTTCAAGTTTTGTGCCTAGACATGACTCTACTGTGGAATTCCAAAGGTTGTTGTCGGAGGCTCTGCGCCCTCTGCTGGAGAAAATCATAGCTATTGACAATAAGCTTGACACGCAGCAAGCGCAAACGGTTTTAAATACACAGAAAATCAAAAAAGTGGAGCAGGAGCTCAAAGAGATTAGAACCAGCATGAAAAAAGATGAATAGAAAACTACAGGCACTTGAAAAGAAGTGTCAAATCGAAGGGTCTCGTGTGTTACAGCTGCAAATGGAAAGGGCGAACTATGTCTTGAGGCTTCAAAGGATTAAGGAAGAGAAAGGAGAGAATCTGAGACAGATTGTGGGGGACTTGTTGGCCCCCCTGGAAGAGATGACGTCGGATCAACTCCAAAGTGAAATAGACAGTCTTCAGATCATATTCTGATTTTATCAGAAAGAATAATCTGTCAAGGGAAGTCATAGTAAGATTCTCCTGAAGAAAAGTGAGACACCAACTTCTGAAAGCGACTAATGGAACTACCCTGAAGTGGAAAGACAAGTAGATTAAAGTACTGAAGGATGTGCCATTTGAAATAAGAAAGAAGAGAAGGAAATATAGCGACTTGGTGCTGTTTTTACAAAGCCATAAAATGACCTAAAAATGGTTGGTGCCCGAAGGACTAATCTTTAGATATGCAAAGAAAGGATAGACTCTGTCGAAAAAGCTTGTGAATTTCTGCGTCAACATGGTTGGCCATCAGGAGAGGGAGAAGGAGTCCCAGACGACACCAAGGAGAGTGATGAAGGAGAGACTGGATCTTCTGATGAGGACTCTGACTCTAAGTTGGGGGCAGTTGACCCCAAAAGAAAAGGCTATCATTTGAGGGGAGAAAGAGGGGAAAAGTAGATTGTTATTGTTCTCTGGAGTACTTTTTTTATATGTTGTTTGCAGGATGCAGCTCTTTATAAAATTGGGAATGCTGGGGAAATACTGAAATGTTTCATTAGCTGGATGATCATTTTTGGCGAGGCATGTGTCTTTTAAGAGTTATGCAAGATCACCGATTCTTGAGTTTTTAGTGGGATTTTCTTTTCTTTCTCCTATAGATTGTAGTTCCTTTATCCTTGTTTTCTCTTTTTTGTGTGTAGTCTTTTCTTTTTCACTGTATGTAGATTTAGAAAAGCAATAAAAAAAACCCTTTGGGGGCCCCAAAAAAATAATAACCTACTCTTTCCTTTGAGTGAACTGTAAATTTCAGTTTTATTGGACTGATGTGTACTACTCTTCTGTTTTTATGTTTTGGCTGACATTGTGTGATTTTTCAAATTTGTAAGCCAGCTCAAGCATTTATTTGAAATGGAAAAGGTGGGATTATATATAAATTAAACATACATATAAATATTAGGCAACAACTTACCCCAGACAAAAAGCCTACTCTCTTACATAGCAGGGTCTTCTTGAGAGAAAAGGGACATTGTTCATTCTTATACTGATCTTTAGTTTAAATTTTGGCACCTTTTAACATAACAATTCCTGGTTTTTCAATTTCGTGACAGACTATTCCATAAATAAAGAGTATTTTTAGAGCGGTACAAACAAAGTTCACAAGCTTATTTCCTCAATGACACTTCTGAACACTTGGTTTTATAGCATCCTCTATTTGAAATGGATAGGAGTCATTTCAGTGTCAAATAAGCTAAGTGGTGCATTTCATTAATAGGATTTAATACAGAAGACCTTGGGATGGTTTGTCATGCTTGTTTACAATACATATAATTCATAAGAATATCAGTCAAGCGAGAATCAGGATCTGATTGTAGCAAGGTAGTAAAAGAGGCTTTATTCTCTCTTTTCTAGTTAATGGCAGCATGACTGGGAAAACTATACATAAAAGAGATTTAATGAGTCTTTAGAAATGTGTTAAAAATAGGATACACAACTCATAAATTTCAGTTATAAACTTGACTTCAGCCATGTTGTTTCAGATGTTATTGACTCCAGCTATGTGGGTTAGAATGTTATTGACTCCATCAACGTTATGAATAACTGAAGAAAAAATGATGTCAGGATTGTCTCTTTTTAAAACTTGTTACTTTAAAAAAATGTTAAGGCCTTTGACATTTAAAATTAAATGTCTCAAGTGCATTCTAACTGTCATGAAAAAACATAGGTTTATTATTAAATAAATATATCATATACATACATAAACACATACACACATAAAGATAATGAAGAAGAGGGGGGAAAGTACATATTTTTATTTCCCTCTTTCTCCCAGTTTCTTTTTATTCTATGTTCTGGCTACACCAGCATCTGCTGTACCACTGGCAGTGCTGCTGCTATGCTGATGCATCGTAGTTGAGATCCTATGCATTCTCAGCAGCAAAGGAGAAAGCAAACCTATACCAATAGAAACACAAGACAGTATCTGACAACTGATGAATCACAGCAACACATTCAATTTAAATTCTAGTCTATTTTTAATAGCTATTTCTACATCAATCACAGGCATGGCATTGCTTATGTCCTCCTCAGGATACAACAATGACCTTCTTAGGAAAGTTTCATCTGTCAGCTCCTGTGTGTTTGTGGCTGGTATTTGGAATAGGTGATATTGTTTCTGTTCTTTTCCATCATTAAATGCTAGTACTAGCCTTATTCTCAAAAATGTGGGCTTTGTTTTACAGAAACTGGATTAGTCTCTGTCGAAAGAGACTCTTCCATTTTCTCTGTCAGTCTGCTGCTTCAGAATTTTTTTCCTGCTGTGGCTTCTGTCCTTACCCACTTTCCCCTTTACACAGTATTGTGCTCACAGTAGTATAATGTTGAGGGACCTGAGTTCAGATCCCCACCTTGACAATGCAGCTCACTTGTTGACCTTGGGCCAGCCTCACTCTCTCAGGCTAAGCTAATACATAGGACTGTGCTGAGGATTAAGTAGGGAAAGAAGAACCATATGTGCTACACTGAGGTACTTGGAGAAAGGATGCAGATGTAATAAAATGTGGGACTTGAAGCCTTATTTTGGAGGGTATATGTGAAGCAGCATCACTTCTTCATATTCTGTAAACTGCAAGAGGGCTGCTACTGTTTCCTGTTCCCAATAATTCCAGAGGGGTAACTGTGTTAGTGGAGGGCGGAGGAGAATTTGAAGCAGCATGAGACTTAATGCGAATTCTGTCATAAATCTTTCAGGTGTGATTCCCTATATAAGGGATTGGAACAGATCTGGTTGTTACATATAATGAATCATGAATGAGAGATCAGAGGTTCTAGCCTCTGATGGAACATAAACAGAAATTTAATGAAATACGATAGACATGACTAATCAGGGAAGAAGCCACCAGTAGCATAAGAAAAATTAACTAACAAGAGTAAAGCATTACAAGTATGATACGAATTGTTAAGAAGGGCCAATTAAAGTCTCTAAAGAGTGGGTCCTATTGAGCCATCAGAAATTATAATGACTAAAAAAGCCTAAATCTATGTTTAGGCCAGGATGAGAGGTAGTGTTTAATTTCCTGATGAGTTCTAATTTACCATGTTCATGTTATATATTCCTTTTGAACTTTTTTTTTGGTAGAAAAGTGACTTTCAGATCTGCAACAGTAAATTCAGGAAGATTAAAACCCACCAACATTGTTTTCTGAATATTACAATTCTTATGTTAGATTTGTGTTCATTGGTTCTCTGACATAGGGACTAAGCCATTTGTCCAGTGAACATAGTTGAAGGGCATTGTTGGTACATAAACACAGAAGAACAGAAGAAGAGCCTTGCTGGATCAGACCAATAGTCTATCTCGTACAGCTGTCTCACATAGTGGCCAACCAGTTCCTCTGGATGGCCAACAACAGAGTGTAGAGGCTGAGGCCTCCTTCTGATGTTGCCTCCTGGCTCTGGGATTCAGAGGATTAGTGCCTCTGAATGTGGAGGTTCCCCTCACTCACCATGTCCAGTAGCCATTGATAGACTTATCCTTCATAAGAACATGATGGCATATATTAAATTGGATGGTACAGAAGAAGATGAGCCCAAGATGGTGTGGGTGTTGTTGATTTTTGCTGTCATGTCACAGCTGATTTATGGCAATCCAGTAGGGTTTTCTAGGCAAAAGACATTTAGACATGGTTTGCCATTGCCTGCCTCTGCATAGCAATCCTGGCATTCCTTGGTGGCCTCACATCTAAATACTAGCCAGGGTTGACCCTGCTTAGCATCTGAGATCTGATGAGTTTGAGCTAGCCTGGGCTATCTGGGTAGGTCATCCTGTCCTTATATATATTTGAATTCTGGTTCCACAAGATTCTATGCTTGCCATAATTGATTCGGCTCAAGAACTGGCAGTCAGAAGACACTGGCCAGGGCTGACTGGCTGCTTCGTAAAGTCCCGCCCACGTCAGTCTCGGTCAGTGTTTTCAGCTCAGTCTGCTCCAGTCCTCCGACAGGAGAGGACCATCTGGAGTGTGAGCACAGGGACAGGCCCTCAAGGCTGAGGCAAGTGAGAGAAGCCCTTTTCCGCCCCCCCCACACCATCCCCTGGGCCTTCTATGGGAGGACTAGGCCCAGCGAAGGCCTTTTCCGTCCCCAAACGCCATCCCCTGGGCCTTCTATGGGGCACTAGGCCCAGAGAAGCCCTTTTCCGTCCCCCAAACGCCATCCCCTGGGCCTTCTATAGGGGCAGTAGGCCCAGAGAAAGCCTTTTCCATCCCCCCACACGCCATCCCCTGGGCCTTCTATGGGAGGACTAGGCCCAGCGAAGGCCTTTTCCGTCCCCAAACGCCATCCCCTGGGCCTTCTATGGGGCACTAGGCCCAGAGAAGCCCTTTTCCGTCCCCCCAACGCCATCCCCTGGGCCTTCTATAGGGGCAGTAGGCCCAGAGAAAGCCTTTTCCATCCCCCCACACGCCATCCCCTGGGCCTTCTATGGGGCACTAGGCCCAGAGAAGACCTTTTCCGCCCCCCACACGCCATCCCCTGGGCCTTCTATGGGGGCACTAGGCCCAGAGAAGGCCTTTTCCACCCCCCACATGCCATCCCCTGGGCCTTCTATGGGGCACTAGGCCCAGAGAAGCCCTTTTCCGTCCCCCCATACCATCCCCTGGGCCTTCTATGAGGTGACTAGGCCCAGAGAAGCCCTTTTCCATCCCCCACATGCCATCCCCTGGGCCTTCTATGGGGCACTAGGCCCAGAGAAGCCCTTTTCCGCCCCCCCATACCATCCCCTGGGCCTTCTATGAGGTGACTAGGCGCAGAGAAGCCCTTTTCCGTCCCCCACACGCCATCCCCTGGGCCTTCTATGGAGCACTAGGCCCAGAGAAGGCCTTTTCCGTCCCCCACACGCCATCCCCTGGGCCTTCTATGGGGCACTAGGCCCAGAGAAGGCCTTTTCCGTCCCCCACACGCTATCCCCTGGGCCTTCTATGGGGCACTAGGCCCAGAGAAGGCCTTTTCCGTCTCCCACACGCCATCCCCTGGGCCTTCTATGGGGGCAGTAGGCCCAGAGAAGCCCTTTCCCCCCACACACTGCCTACTGCCCCCATAGAAGGTCCAGGGGATGGTGTGTGGGGGACAGAAAAGGCCTTCTCTGGGCCCAGAGAAGCCCTTTTCTGCCCCTCTTCCCTTCCTTTCCCCCTTTTCCTTTCTTCCTCTCCCCTTTCTTTCACTCTTCCCCCTATTCCTTCCTTCCTTCCTTTCTCCAACCCTCTCTCCCTTCCACCTCCTTCCCTTCCTTTCTAGGGCCCGTTGTCTTCCACCACAACGGGCTTTGCTCCCTAGTATAATAATATTGCCAGAATACATATGGGAATAAAGTTGGCATCTAGGTCTGTGGCAGGGTAAGGTCCCTGGGTTTGTGTCACAATAGAGTGGCCTGACTTTAAGGTAGCAGTTTTGTACTGTATAGGTATGGTGTGGAGGAAAGAATGGTGAGTCAGGACATTGCTGCTTGCTGATAGGCACCTTCCATATATGAGCAGTGTTTGGGTATCAGTGTGAATGACATCCTGATTGATGCATGGTGACAGAATTGCTAAGGTCTGGGCATTCTTAATTTTGCTGTTGAAGAAGTGTAGATCCTGAGACATTGCACCAGAGCATGTTCAGACTTGGCAGTGGCCATTTTAAACAGTTTCATAGGCTCGCACTACAAGTCCATTCACTTTCTGCTTCCAAAGCAACTTGTTCCAATGAGCCTACATAGCAAATCAAATGAGAAACAACAGTTATGCCTTTCCAGGCATTTCATCGGCAGTGGATTAATAATGTAAAGTACTCTATGAGATGAGTTATTTGTTTTTGCTAAGAGATTAAAAGGAATCACTTGGAAAACCATGCGGGTTTATTACAATAATAACTTTCATAAAGCGATAACAAATACAAGTACCATATTATCATCCTGATCAGTCATTAATGGTCACAACTGCTATTTAAGGTTCCTAAATCAGTTATGGAGAACCGACTGAGAAGATCATTTTATTTAATAATACTAATAAAAGTAATGAGTTGCTGATTATATTGATCGTAAGCATGAGGAAGAGAGCACATAATTAAGGCACTGAAAAAGAAATAAGCTAGCATTCATGGTGGTTTTCCCAACAAAAGCCAGCTGCCTTAATCAGCTTGTGAAACAATCTCCCCCCCTCCCCATTTTTAAAATATACCAAGATTTTGTCCTTAGACTTTCCAGCAGGGATCACATTGCAGCCTCCATCATAGTTTTGTGAAGGATCCTTGTATCTAATAGTCAAAAGGTGGACCACTGTGCAGATGAAAATATCTGCATAATAGGCCCAATGATACCTAGAGTTAAGAGGTTTACAAACCCAAGGGAACCCCTGGAGTTGCAAAAAATGTGTCTGTAAAAAAAAATGTAACCCCCTCCCAAATATTACAAATGAAACTAGTCCATGCAGAAAGATCTCATATCACTCTCTCCCATTCAGACAGCCATTGCAACAGCAATCTCCAGTACCAGGAGAGAGAGGAGGAAATGAAGTAGGAGGATGGAAATAATGTGGGAGGAAGAAAAAGCTGGAGAGAGCATGGGAGAAGAACAAGAAGTGGACCAAGAGGACTAATCAAGGCACTGGATTTCCCTTTCTCCTTTACATCTTAATCTGGATTCTTATATTCTAGGAGGCATGGGAGCTACAGTACTGCTTCGGCTTTCCACGCTGCCAGGATAATGAGAGAAACACAGGACCATGCAACAGATGCCTGCATTGTGATATGATGCTTCTTCATGCCAGCGTTATCCCCAGGCAGGAATGGTAGTCCAGCAACTCCCATTCTGTTGAGATAGTGCAAAAACTTTTTAGACCATCCACTTTATTAACAACGTAGTTATTTCAAACACTTGAATATATGGTCTAATAGTCCTAATAACTCATTTCTGAGTGACATCTGAAGATTCTGTTATGCACTGCACAACCCCTGCAACTCTGATGCTCTGCCCATCTTGACACTGTTGGTTGTGTATATGAAGAGTGGATGGAACTACCTTCAAGTTAACATTAAGGTCTTTCCATGATCAGAAATGCAGTCATTGCTCAAATCAAAGGCTGTCTAATCTTTTCAGTTAAATTAATCTATCAAATGAATCATGCATGAGTCAGCTCATTTCTGAGGTTTCCAGGGAACATTCAGAGTACATATGACATCAAATGTGGGGATCCTGCAAGCTGAGAAAACATCTTGCATTCTGTAAGCAAACAAACCATTTCCCCCCCCTTCAAAATATGTTACATCCAATGGCATGGTTTTGTGATGCTGTGCTGAAGCAGCTAGGTGCATTACAAAGCTGGGGTTTATGCAATAGTTCCAAATTAGATGATGTGTTGTTGTGATCATTTAGTTGTCTGGTCTCAGTGCCTCCACCTCCACACTTACCTCAGAGGACTGTAAGCCCCATTGATGGCATGTTGCACCAACAAGCCATAAGGGTGGGGGAGTTGTCTGTCAGGTCAGAGCAGGGCATGTCCTTGATGGAGTCTACTTGTGAGTCAGCCAGCCTGAAGGAGCTCAGCTGGCTCTCAGCAGCATGTTCATCAGCAGAGGCCAATCCACCTAAGTTCCTACCAAAGATGATGCTGGCACAGAGACCCAGTGGCGCTCTGATGAAGGGGCAGGGAGAACAGACCTTCTTAGAGGAGGTTAGGCAGGGCAGCCAGCTCTTTAAAGAAGTCCAGGGGGAAGGGCCAGTGAGCTCCCCAATCCAAGACAAGGATCCATTGGCTCAGTGGCCTGTCAATTCCCAGGACTCAGTTGATGGGGGGAGGGTGAATAGGGTGAGCCCAGTGTTGGCTCTCCCTTGGGGAAGCTGACCAGGAGCAGCTAGGCAGGAAGAGCCACAACTATTTCCTGGCAGGTGGGAATTGGTAGAGCAGACTGTGGAAACTGGGTACAAAGAAAACCCCTCCTCTTGGTCTATTCTGAGATTTTAGCCTGGGTTGCTTGCCCAACTAAAGCAACCCTGGAGGGAGGGAGGCAGCCCTGGATTCAGACCCAGTTCCAGTGGAACCTGATGTTATTATTCTTGTACTAAGGCTGCATTTCCTTGAGAGTAGCCTTATTGAACCAAAAGTCCTCTATGACTTTGAAGCAAGAGCTGCCTTGAGGCAAGAGGAAATATTCTGCAGTAACCAAAATAGGCTCCCCAATTCTTCAAGGAATCTGGGCCTAGGTTAGATGGAGGATGGAGCAGAAACTCAGTATCTAGAAGATTCATGGCAGTAGACCTTTGACCCCTCAAAATTCAGGCCAGTAACACAATTTTTGTTTTGGAGGGTGGAGGGTGGAAACCTGCCTCCTGAGTATATCAAGTATATCAATCAAGAGGAAAATATTTATTTCTCACATTTTAAGCCTCCCTTTCTCTGATATCAGTCTCAATGATAATAAAAACAATATGCAATTAACATCCATTATAAACTAACAAATATATGTAATTTAAAATTTTATGACGATATCAAAAGTCCTCCTGAATAATTCCTCTTTGAACAACTCGTGGAATCTCAATGAAGTGGACCCTTCTTAACAACTTCAGGAAGTCTGTTCCATCAAATAAAAAAACAGCCACTGAAAAATAATAATCCCAGATCTAGTAATGACTTGAAGTCCTCCTAACTACCTCTCTGGAGGCAATAACCAATTGATACTGGGACAGGTAGTCCTGCAGGTACCTGGGTCCTGGACCATGAAAGGCTTTGAAAGTAACAATCAGCACCTTGAAATGTAAGAGTTCAGAAACTCAAAAAAGAGATAAAGTGTGCTAGGCAGCTAGCACCAGCTGGTAAGTGGGCTATTGCATTTTGCATCAGTGGAAATTTCTGAATTGTATTCAAAGGCATCCCATTATACATCACACTACAATAGTCTAACTTCAAGGTCACTGTTGCATGAATCAACAACTCCAGATTCATTGGATCCAAGGGGGCAGCACAGATGTAATTAATAGAAGGCATTTTTTGCTATCCTTTCAACCTGTTTCTCAAGTACAAAACCACCTTCAGGCTTTCAGCTTGAACAAACTAACCCTGTAAAGGGTATGAAGCACAACCTCCTCCCAGGTTTCAGCTTTTTTCATCATCATCACCTCCTTCTTGTCTGGATAAAGGTTTAACCTGTTCTCCTGCAGCAACTTGACACAGCAGGTCAGTGACAGCTGCTTCTAGAGGCTTAGCTAATAAAAGCTATAGCTGGGTATCATCAGCATATTCATAATTATTGAGATCTCCTGGGACAAGGGTAGGCTTCCCAAAAAATGGATGCACCACAGCCTTGAAACAGGGACAGAGAGCGTGGAACACTGTTGCTTCTCCTGCACCTCTCAGAGGCTTTCAATACCACTGATCATGGTATTCTGCTGGACCACCTATCCGGACTAGGATTGGGAGGCACCAATCTGTGGTGGCCCTGGTTCTACCTGGAGGGTAGGTTTCAGTAGGTGGTACTAGGGAATTGCTATTCAACCCCTTGCCAACCTAGCAGTTCGAAAGCAAGAAATTGCAAGTAGATAAATAGGGACCACTTCGGTGGGAAGGTAACAGCGTTCCGTGCACCTTGGTGTTTAGTCATGCCGGCCACATGACCACGGAAACGTCTTCGGACAGCGCTGGCTCTTCGGCTTTGAAACGGAGATGAGCACCGCAACCCTAGAGTCGGATTCGACTGGCTTTCGAGCAAGGGAACCTTTACCTTTACTTTACTTTACCCTTGGCATTTGGCCTATGGGATCCCACAAAGTTCCATCTTGTCTCTTATGCTCTTTAACACCTACATGAAACTTCTGGGTGAGGTCATCTGGAGATTTAGGCTGGGTTGTCACCAATCTCTCCTCTCTCCTTATATATAAAGCTGATTTGGGATGGCAAGATTCCATGTGCTCCCATTGGCTGTAAAATGCCCTCCCTCAGTCATTGGCCTGCCAACCACCACTCAAGAGTAATCGCGTGCCATTGGCCAGGTGCTGGGTCTGCTCCTCTTCCCTGCTCACTTCCCCTTCAGCCACTCTTCTCTGTCAGAATGCCTAGCAAATGGATTTGTTTGTTGACGAAGATGCTTCTCCTGCTTGCCTCCTTTATGGGACTTAACTTTTCCCTCAGTGGCTGTTGGTAGGTGTAACAAAATGGCAGTTACTTGTGTTTGTAAGATGGCTGCTGGGCTGCTGTCTGTGGCTGTTTGTTTAGAATGTTCTGCCATAAGGTTTAATTGAGCTGTAGTTCCAGAGAGGGGCCTGTAGAAGTATCACTCATTGGGTTGAATGGGCCTTCCTCATCTGCTGGACTACAGTTCCCAGCTGCCCCATGGCAGAAAAGGGCGAGAAAACAGGGACTGTCCCAACATGCAGGGCAGCATCAATATAGACTGCAGCCCATCCAGGGAGGAGGCCATCTTCATCCTATAGGAGGTTAGGAAAGGCTCCTGCTGCCTGTGCTGACCAGGCTATACAGGCCACAAGCCAGAGACATGGTTGAACCCTTGGAGGCAGCAGAAATTCAGCCAGTCAACAGTCAGCTGGACTGGGGAATGAGTGGAAGTTTCCCTGCTCTCTTGGGCCGGAGAGAGAGAGGCTAGAGCAGAGAGCCAGAGGCCAGTGTGTAGAGAAAGAGGATGGCGTTTAACCCCTATGGGCTTATGCCCTGTTGGTTCATAGTGTGTGCTTACTCCTACAGTGTGTGTGCACCCCATAACTGTGTAAATAGTTAGATTAATTATTTTATTTGGGCTAATAATCTGTGTTGTGTTCTGACCACATAGTCTCCCCAACTCTGCACAATAACAAAGGGAGGGGGCAGCCCAAGGAGGCAAGGAAAGGCCAGACCCTTGGGTTGCCAGCTTTCCATGGATCCCCAAAGATTTGGGATTCTTTCTCCAAACACGGAGATTCGGCCACAGGAGTCTCGCTGTCCCTCTAAAAAGGCAGTGATGATTCAACAACAACAACCTTTTATTGGCATACAATATTAAAAAGGCAGTGATGATTCAGTGAGCCGTGGCAGCGAATTTAAGGAGTGAAATACACACACGGGATGAGGGTGGGAGGCAAACAGCTGAGTGGTAAACTGGAGCCCGTTTTGCCACAGTAGGCAACCCAGCTTGGTTCCGACAAAGGACGGAAACTCTTTGCAGGCCTTTGAGAGGAACTCATTGGGGCCCGTCCTGACCAGGTTTGCCAGCTCCAGGTAGGGAGATTCCTGGAGATTTTCTGGAAGAGTCTATGGAAGCCAGAGTTTGGGGAGGGGAGAGGCCTCAACTGAACAGAATGCCATACAGCCCACCTTCTAAAGCACTTATTTCTCCAGGCAGGGGGGGGAGAGATCTCTTGTCTGGTTGTGATACCTGGTGATCTTCAGGCTCCACCTGGAGGTTGGCTGCCCTAGGCGTAGCAGTCAGTGCTTCAAAGAAGGTTCTGCTAGATCCAGGTTCTTGCTGTAGAAGCTGAGTGGGTGATTTTGAACCGGTCACAGACTTTCAGCCTAACCTACCTCACAGGGTTGTTGTGCAAGTTAAAAGGGGGAGAGGAGAATTATGTAAGCTGCTTTGGTCCCCATTGCGAGAAAGACTACGTTTCCTCCTGGGAAACCATTGTTGCCAACCTCCAAGTGAGGGCTGGAGATCACTCAGAATTACAACTGCTCTCCAGATGGCAGAGATCAGTTCCCCTGGAGAAAATGGTTGACTCTGTGGCAGTCAGGACTTCAGAGCACGGAAAATGTTGGACTCTGGCAGTCAGGGCTTCAGAGCACAGGAGAGGCTGCAGGTGTGTGTGTGTGTGGGAGAAATGGAAAGCTGAAGAGAGAGGGGGAAATAAAGGTAGGTTGATGACTGGCCGGGAAGGAGATAGGGTTGCCAACTCCAGGTGGGAAATTCCTGGAGATTTAAGGGATGGAACCTGGAGAGGGTGAGGTTTGAGGAGGGGTGGGACCTCAGACAGGTACAATGCCATTGACTTCACCCTCCCAACCAGCCATTCCCTTCTGGGGAACCACTGTTCCCAATCTCAGGAGATGGATGGAAATCATTCAGAATTACAACTCATCTCCAGGAGGGAGGGGGGAGGAGATGCAAAGCTGAAATCATAGGGGCAGATAATGGCAGGTTGATGCTTGGCTGGGAAGGAGATTGCCAACTCCCGGTTGGGAAATTCATGGAGATTTGGGGGTGGGGCCTGGAGAGGGTGAGATTTGGGGGGGGACCTCAGACAGGTACAATGGCATAGACTCCACCCTCCAAACCAGCCATTTCCTCCTAGGTAACAATTGTTGCCAATCTCCAGGTGAGGGCTGGAGATCACTGACAACTGTTCTTCAGGTAGCAGAGATCAGTTCCTCTGGAGAAAATGGTGGACTCTGTGTCATTATACCCTGCTGAGTTCATCACAGTACATTGACGCTGAGTGCCCAATGCCTTGGCACTCTCCCAGAGCCGCTTTCTAGAGTTCATTGTATTTATTTCCACAACAGGCCTTACTCCTAGTATGCAGATAAAACTCATCTCCAAGTCACACTTTCAGCTGATCCTTCAGGTAGTGAAGGGCAGGGTATAAATCCAATCTCCTCCTCTTCTTCTTTGCCAGGGCTTCCAAAGTTCAGGATACAGCCACGCAGTGGAATCAGCCCCATTTTTGTGTCCACTGATTTGACAGGTGGAACAGAAGCTGTGAGTAAGTTGCCTATGAGGGAAAAGGAGGGGCTGTGAGCCTGAGAGGGAGTGTGCTGTCACTTTTGGGTGACGTCAGTGCGTCAGGAATGTCCCCACCCACTCCCAGAACACCCCCCGGATCCCTCCACCAGCAAGAAGAAGGGACCTAGCAACCCTACTGCCACATATTTTGCTAGTCTTTAAGGTGCTGCTACTAGGCTCTTGCTACCCATGTTGACGTGTACATGTTATGTATAAAAAGTGTAAAACTTATAAACAGTGTAAAATGGGCATTAAAAAATGAATAATCAACTGCAGAAATGAAATTGAACTGGACAACATGTGAGATCGATACATAATAAAAATGTCTATATGAACTTATAGAAGAGTTATTGGTTTTCAGTATTTTGGTATTGGAAACAACAACAAATGAACTAATTTGTAGAGATTTCTTATCCCTTCTGTAATAGAGCAAATGCAGCATCTTACTGCTAGAATACAATTTCCCCCCAATCCAAATGTTTATTTGTATTTTTGTCTTGCTAAGCCCTCTTGAAGTTAAAAACCAGATATATCCTATGCAATCTGTTTCACATTTCTTCATAGTAAGATCAGACCTGCACTGGTCATTATAATTTAAAATGCCATACCAATAACTTCTTCCCGCATTACAGTCTAATTGGATGTCAGATTGGCATCTGGCTGTGGCTCTCAATTTTTCCCAGCAAAATTATTCTCTGAAATACCATGTAGAAAGGATTCACAGGTGTTAGAATCCCCAGCTGAGCTCATTTCCCTTACTTTACACACATCCTTTCTTAAAATATCTTTGAAGGACAGCTTGGAAATGTTGAAGTTGATACCTCATTGCTTTTACCAATACATCAGCTTCAGCAGCCCCTGGCAACTAAGCCCTTGGACTGAGAGTTTCTAAAAGAGACTTTTCCATTCAAGAGGAAAAACAGGGTATAAGAATACATAAGAACCCTGTGTTAACTAACTAGAGAGGCTTCCAACCTCAAAATGTATTGTACACGGTTTACCATAGGTTTCAGTTCCTTTCATTAATTTGTAGTTTCCAGAGCATATTTTTGCACAGTAATAAAGAGAACACACACACACACCCCCTTGGTGTAACTGTATGTCCAGTTGCATCACAGTTCCTGTGTGATTTACCAATGCCTAAGAGCCTGTTAATAAAATAAACAAAGAGTTCCCCCCATGTTTTATGTTTTGAATGAAAACGAACAAAACACTTGTGTGGATTGTAGGGTTCCTAATTCTGGTTTTGGGTTATTCGTGGAGGTTTGGAGACAGTGCGGAGGGAGGATGACGTTTGGGAAGGAGGCTCAGGGAGATGTGATACCATACAGTCTTTCTTCAGAGCTGCCATTTTCTCCAGAAGAACTGAGCTCTGTAGTCTGGAGATCAGTTGTAATTCTGGGAGAACTCCAGGTCCCATCTGGCAGAATAGAAATCCATCTGATGGAGCTTCCCTGTAATGGGGAAAGCAGTCCTGTGTTGTGCTTGCACTGCAGTGGCTGGCTGTGGTGCAGCTGCGGCACCACTAGTCTCCTCCCTAAGGCAATAGATACATGGCCGAATGGGAAAAAGGTGCCCCAACAGTGCTGCCGGGTGCTGCCGCAGTGCAGTCTGTGGAGATCCCACCACAGCATTCTGTTCCAGTGTTGTTGTGAGGTAGGGGTGGTGTGATAGACAGGGCAGGCAAGACCAATGGGAGTCATGAGTTGAGGATGCCAATCCAAGTGTCTGTCACGTAGGAGTGACACTCTTCCTCTGCCCCACACACCCTTAAAGAGACCAGTTCCCATTACAAGCCCCGGCCCCCTGTCAATGAGGAGGGGGGCATCACCCATCAGCCTTGGAGGCACCTCACAGTGGCGCTCTGCACAGAGAGCACACAGAGCCAGAGAGGGTGATGATGGACAAGAACATGGAAGTTCTCACTTAGCAATGTGGGCACTGGCATGCTAGTGCATTCCAGGAACCTGGTTTCCAATCTGCAGTGGTAGCAATTACCATAATGATTGCCATGCTGCTGGAGGGCCGTCTGAAAGGATGTCACACACATCTTTCATGGCACCCATCAGTAGCTCTGTGGGCAACCAATGTTGCCCAGTTGCAGCTGTGTTTGCTGTTTGAGCATTTGTATCCCCAAATATTTTCCAGGGTGCCTGGGATGAGGATGGCCCTAGTTGAGGGTCTATAGGTCTATGCCATATTCAGGTAACACTGGAACTGACAGGGTGGTCTGCTTGCTAGAATAGATCAAACACAGTGGTGCCTCTGGCCAGCTATAGGGATCAGTCAGGTCTGTGGATGCATACGCATTGCCCAGCTGCTAAAGCTATGATGGCCATGGGGGCTGTGCAGCCTGGGACCATTCAGCCCCCATGGCTGTGGCAAGGAGGTGGCCTAGCTCCAAGAGCCATTCTGTTTTTCACATTGCTTAGGACCCCCTGAAAAAGAGGAAGGGAAGCCAGTGACTACAGAGCTAAGAATTTCCACCAGGTGAGATGGTTAAGCCATGTGTTAGTCACACTTCTGGCCAGACAGCAGAGCTTCTGCAGACACAACAGAAAAAGGGGATTGTTTGTGGATGAGACCACACATCTGCACAGATGACTGATTCCTCCATGGTGCAAAGCCCCTGCATCAACCCCATGACGGGTAGATGCTTCTAGCTCTGTGGGCACTGGGCTCCAGGATGCTAGTGTGTTTGTGGAGCCTGGCTCCCAACAAGCAGCAAGCAGCATTTACTGTCATGTGAAAAGGCATCACACATATAGTTTGTGGTGGACATTGCTAGTGCTCTGAGCAGCTGACATTGCCCAGTTGCTGCTGTTGTTTGCCTTTCAAGCCCCTTATTTGTATACCTAAATATCCCCAGAGGAAGCTGGGATCTGGATGGCCCTAGTGAGGCCCTGTAAGGCTTTGCCCTCTGAAACTGACCACATCTGCTCTGCAGCACTTTTGGCTATCAGTTGATCTTCCCTGTGGTGTCTAGTCTTTACGCCCATGGCTTTTGCAATATACTGGGGTCAGACGTGTTCTAGTGATCAGCTCATAGTTTATTAGTGATTCAGCAAGAGAAAGAAGACTGAAATCCCTGCTCCCAAAGCCTGGTATTTATGCCTGGAAAAGGTTTACATCGAAGACACAACCCACAGGGGCGGTGTGGGGTTGGGGGACTGGGAGCCTGCTTATCTGTTCACCCGGCAGAGGGCCTGATGTACCTGTGCAGACCGAAAACTGGGAGAGATCAACCATGAAGTGTAGACTTTGCTATCCCTATAGTGTCTTTCCCCCAGGTGCCCGCCCAACATTGCTCGGTGCCCTGTGTTGTGCCTGTCACCAGGGTGCATGTGTGGTTGTTCTAACTTTGCGTGGCAGGGAGCTGTCAGACAGGAATCTTTGCCACACACCCTACCTCTGGAATTCTGGGGTGACTTCCTGGAACCATCTGTAGGGCGAGGGCTGTCTGTGATTGGATCCAAAGGAGGGGTGCGGCTGAAGAGGGGGAGTGTGCTTATTGGGTGTGCACTTAGTTGGTATTCTGAGCTGCTTAAAATCCCATGGGCATGGCCGCAGCTGTGTGTGGGAGAGTGAATTTGAAGTTACCATGGCTGTTTATGGGCTATATCATTTTTGCCAGAGCAACTTTGCGCCCACTTGGGAAGGTGTTCCCACACTGAAAACACTTTAGAAACCACCTTCTGCTGCCACACCCCCTGGAACACCCACATCTATGCCGGTAGTGGGGTTTGTGCTGTTGCTTCACCCGTGTGCAGCTACAGAACTCCTGCACCTGTGGGACTCAGCACCACTAGTGCCTTGAGCCAGTGTAAACTGCCTTACTCGAGCATAATTCCAAGTTATGCCAGCGTAGGGGCCAGTTGGCTCCCTCTTCCAACCCGCCCCCCCCCCCAGATTGCTGTGTTAGACTCTAAGCCAGGAAAAGCTGCATCAGTGGAATTTCTATTTCTGGAAAAGGCAATAAAGGCAAAAAAAAAAAAAAAAAGCTGACAGAAAATATTGATACCTTGTGGAGCTCCCAGCATTTCAGAAACAATTAAAAACTGCTATTATGTCCAGAAGATGGAAGAAATCACATTTTGTAACTAGACGAGACAGCATATGAAATCTTTTTTTCTGCTGTCACATCAAAGCTGTAACTGTGCTCTTCAATTATCTGATGCTGAATTTCACTGTGGATAAGAAGCCTCTTTTTCTCAATGCCATACTGCAGTGATTAAAAATAATTTAAAAAGCAAGGACTTCAAGAAGTCTTCCTTGGTTGCAAATCAAGTACAGTCTCAATAGCTGCTTAGCTCTACTTCCACGCTAGAACAGAATGAAATAGGAGGAATAAAATGGCACCATGTACTTTTTTCCTGAGAATTACCAAATATTCATTGTTCAAGTGAGGTTTCTTTAATATTACTAATGCAATGTTCCTGGTGTATTGGGTGGAAATAGTCAAAATCATAACAGCCTTGTGATACAGTATGGTGGTTGCCTGTTCGCTTCTGGGCACAATTTAAGGAGATTACTTTTCAAGACTGGTCTCAATCTCTTACAGCATTATGACTTGGACTGCCAGCAGGTTACGTATAATGCAGAATACTGAATTCTTGATGCACAAAAATACTCTGAAAAGTACATTCATTTTATGGGGGAAATTAATATTGTTAAGAGAAATTCTGTCAAATCCTCTTTACCCAGTTTCTTCATGAAATCCAACGATCTATTTCTTTCCTTCATTCAGGTCCTGTTGCCTGTTGCTGTTTAACAACAGAGGGAGAAAAATTAAAAAGAAAAAATAAGGCTTCATCTACTTACAGGAAGTTCTTACCATTGTGTTCCTGGTGATTCCTAGAACTACCCAGAAGTGAAAAGGGTTGCTCCAGGAATCACTGGAAATTCTAGGATAAGGATTTCTAGTTTCTACTATAGAGTTTCTAATGATTTCTAGAGCTACCCTTGTAACTTCCAGGTAGATCTTGGAATCACCAGGAACTCTGTTGTAAGAACTTCCTGTAAGTAGAGAAGCCTTGTTTTCTTTTAAATTTTTCTCCTGGGATACTGCTCTCCCCACAGACCTTCTGCTGGTTTCCAGGCTCTGCCTGGCAAACCTATTCCACACCAAGAAGAGGGGAGGCCCTACCCCAGAGCATTTGCATTGAATGCAGAAGGTCTCCGCTTCAGTTCCTGTGTTAAAATAGGTCTCCTTAAACAGGAGGCCTCTGATACTACCTATTGCCCTAGTGGGTTTTTGCTATCTTCCTGGCATGGAGCAGGGGTCACTGGGTGTTTGTGTGTGGAGAGGTATTTATGAATTATGCGGGGGGTTGGACTAGATGTCAATGGAGGTCCCTTCCAACTCTATGTTTCAGAGTCCTAAATGTCCTATTGATATGAATGAAATGGCTTTTTGGAAGGCATAATACACTTCTAAAGCATAAGTAAACAAATTTCTGATGGCAAACAACAATACCGTTTCAAGTGTGGTTTATGCAATGTACAGTGGTGGTTTGTGGTTAATCTGTCCATTACCCAATATGTACTCTCCTGAGAACTAGTTTAGAATTCTAGTACAGATTCTTGTCTCATTTGCTTATTGACTGCCTATTTATGTATCCCATTTTACTTGCTGGGGCCAAATACAACTGTCATGCCTCTTAGCATTTATTCATGCATCGTACAGTGGATTATTCAATAGTGCTGTCCAATAAACCATTTAATTCATATCAATACAGTGTTGGAATACGTGTGTTTGTATTGGCAGTCACATACTCATTGGGTGATAGGGACTTGTAGTAGGTCTTCCACTGAAGGAGATTTAATTAATACCTAGTATCTCCAGCTACAAGTTTTGGGTAGTAGGTGCTGTGAAAGACCTCTGTCTGTGGCCCTGGAGAGATGCTGCCTGTCTGAGTATACAATACTGACCTTAACAGAGCAATGGTTAGGGATGGGCATGAACTGGAAGAATGAAGTTTGTGTCAGTTCATGGTTTGTAGCTGAACCACAAACAGAACTACGAACCAAATTGAACCAGGAAGTTCATACACACACTGAACCGGTTTGTGGTCCTGCAAACCTCATTGAAAGGGACTTCAGTCTCTTTAAATGGGGTTTGTAGAAAGCCCCAAAATCACCTGATTTCGGGCTGTCTCCTGCAACTGCTCCCCACCGGTCATCTGTTTTAGCCCATCATGCAGTTTCTTTAAAGTTTAAAGGGAGTGTACAAGAAACCCCAAACAACCGCTGAGCAGCAAAAGGAACTGCACAAGAACAGCCTGAGACAACTGAGCAGTGGGAAGAAGGCTGCTCCTTGCCACTGAGCTATTTTTGCAGCTTTCACAGGGAATAGAAAGCAGAGGTTTAAAGGGACAGAGTCCTTTTAAATCCCTGATTTCTGCTCTATCCACAAACTGCCAAGAGCCTCCATGAACTGCTTTAAAAGTTTGTGGAAGTTCATTACAGCAGACCTGTCATGAACTTCAGTTCATGAACCATGAACAGGGCAACATTTGTGATGAGTTTTTCTTCATGATTCAGCTTATGCCCATCCTAGCAATGGTCTGGTTCAGTACAGGTTAGCTACAAGCATTCAAGGACTTTGAACTGAACCCAGGCATAGGCAGGCAATGAATACCCCTGTTTTAGAACTGAAGCTAAATATTTCATGGTTCAGTAAAAGACAAGCAGAGGGGTGACATGATCGAGGTTTATAAGATTATGCATAGGGCAGGTAGAGAAAGAAGTACTTTCTCCCTTTCTCACAATGCAAGAACTTGTGGGCACTCAATGAAATTGCTGAGCAGTTGGGTTAGAACAGATAAAAGGAAGTACTGCTTCACCCAAAGAGTGATTAGCACATGGAATTCACTGCCACAGGAAGTGGTGGCGGCTACAAGCATGTAGGGCTTCAAGAGGGAATTAGATAAACATATGGAGCAGAATTCCATCAGTGTTATAGATAGGAACTCTCAGTCTGGGGCAAGTGATGCACTGTATTCTTGATGCTTGGGGGGGCAACAGTGGGAGGGCTTCTAGTGTCCTGGCCCCACTGGTGGACCTGATGGCATCTGGTATTTTTGGCCACTGTGTGACAGAGCGTTGGACTGGATGGACCATTGGCCTGATCCAACGTTGGCTTCTCTTACGTTCTTATATGTGGCACAAACTGCAGTTTCTAGATTATCTCTTAAGGGCAACCCAATACACAGCATGTCATAGCAGTCTAGTCTTGTGTTTCTAGAGCTCAGTCAGCTGAGTCTATGTATAAAGGGTCATTTATGTAAGGAATGTAACTGAAAGAGGATAGCAACAATGGTTTTCCAACAGCAAAGATGTTGTAGTCCTTGAATAATTTAGATTGAGAATCTCTGGAAGAGTTAGATTGGGAGACACTATGCTCCATTACCTTGGCAGACCCAGTGTGGGGGGGCTGGAGACAGATTTCATCCCTTCTCACCCATATTCCAGTTTATAGCCTATTCACTCTGTCTTGTAGAATTTAATAGGAGCTATTGAGTCAGCCCCTGCATATATAATCCTGGTTTTGGTTATTCTAGATTGTGGCACAATGTGGGGAACATACTATGTACAGCAAGAGAATTATCACATCTGATATTTTAATATATTGCTACTTTCTGATCAGGTCTGGGCCCTATGAGGGCAGTTTTAAGTATGGAATGAAACAGTGCAAAATACCAGATGATTTTGTTTATGTGCAACTGGCATAGGCGACAACCCAGGTAGCTTAATGGTAGCACTTTCCCTCTTTTTGTTTGTTCATCTGCTTGTTTAAGGAAACCCTAAAATAGCAATAACCTTGCTCAATCCATTTCCTAGGGAATTGACTTAATGATTGCTCAATTTTGCCTTAAGCAGTCATGTTTCCATTTGGTCATTAATCCTCAGCTGGTGCCAAAGGCCTTTGATTGTTGCTGTGTTTAATTCATGGGGGTTATACAGGCTGCTTCCCATGAAGATCTGCTAATGCAAACTTAGCAACAGGGGTTTAGTTAATTTCATTCTTTCCAGGAAATCTCCGGTTTTTCATATGCAGGCTTGTGCAGAGGAAAGGCAAAGATTGCTTGATAAACGAGGACATTTGGATGCTCTCGATTCCTCCAAAAACAAGTAGAGTCATTTGGCTTTTGTGGTTCACCTTCACCTGTATTGTTGACCTTCTATGACTGACATATCTGGTGCTTCTGTTAAAATTATATGTGTCATGTAGTTAATACAATGGACAGATTTATAAATCCAATATTTTGTGCAGAAGTAAGACGCTGAACTGCAGACCAGAAGGTTGATAGTTTAGCAGTTCGAGACCCCAGTGCCACGTGACAGAGTGAGCTCCTGTCTCTGGTTCCAGCTCCTGCCAACCTAGCAGTTCAAAAGCAAGAAATTGCCAGTAGATAAATAGGTACCACTTTGGTGGGAAGTTAACAGAGTTCCATGCGCCTCAGCATCTAGTCATGCCGGCCACATGACCACAGAGAAGTCTTTGGCCAGTGCTGGCTCTTTGGCTTGGAAACGGAGATGAGCACCACCCCCTAGAGTCAGATTCGACTGGCTTTTGAGCAAGGGAAAGCTTAATGTGTGTCTAATAGCATGTGTTGTGTTTGGAAGAGCAGCTTTGGCCAACTCAGGCTGCGGTCGCACACGCTAAATAATCCACTTTCAACCCACTTTCAGTCCACTTTCCAACTGGATTTTTACTGTGTGAACTGGCAAAATCCAATTGGAAAGTGGATTGAAAGTGGATTATTTAGTGTGTGTGATCACAGTCACAGTTTGCTAGAGCACCTTAGGCCCGTGTCCCACATTGCTCAGCAAACTTGAGTGACCAGTCAACAGAGAGCAACAAGCATTCACCATTCCATGGAAACAGAGAGTTTGAGAGCTTTGCTGTGAACATGATTGACAGATTACAGGTTGAGCCTCCATGCTGAATCACCTAGATGTTGCAGTTTAATATTCAGCTTGGGTGCCATACTGAACAGCTTTACATCTATCTGTGCAGAAGCCACTTCTGCTATAAGGTGATGGCTCAGTTGCATCTTGGAAGATGTTTAATTTACTTCTGGAAGGCTTTGCAAAGCTATTTTGTCCACTAGCATGTAGGCTGCAGGCATTTGGAAGGTGGGTAATGGGAGGTTTTATTTTACTTTGCATGTTTTAAGTTTTGATGTCTAAGATGTCTTGAGCCAAAGAGGGAAAAAAAAGCATAAATATTTGTAAACAAATAAAATTTGTAAACAAATACAAATTGTCACTGCTTTTGCACCAGTGCAGTTAGTGAGTTCAGTCTTCCCATCACCAGAGAAGATGGGACATCCCCCCCCAATGCATCATGGTTAGGTAATTAAAGGGTATGTTTAGACAGCGTGCTGGAGTGGTTTAAACTGCTCCGGCACGATGCGTTTTTTTTTTAAACTGGAGAATCGCGATCACACTCACCTCCTCCTTCAGAGCTCCCCGCCGTCCTCCTGCAGGTGGGGGGGTTTTCCCCTCTCCTTTGAGCATGCGCACAGGCAGCCCTCTCCCGAACAGGAAGTTTGGCGCGTGCGCAGAAGAACAATCTCAACAGGTCCCTTTAAAGTTTAAATGAAGACTCCTTTTTAAAATGGCCTCCCCGAGATCCCGGACTCGTCTAAATGCCTAAACTAGGCACCAGTGAAGCTTTTCTTTTTTTAACAAGTGCGGAGCTCCGCTCAAGCGCATACCGCTAAGGAAAAAAAAATGGCGGACTAAAAGCGGAAGCCGGAGGCAGCTTCCCAGAGGGGAGGGGGGTTGAAGCACCCGGAAGTGGCTGGATGGAGCGATCAGACAGGGAAAAGTGCGGCTTGAAACGGAGAATCATGGAAAACACCACTTGGGTAAGTGGTGTCAAAATGCTCCGTTTCAAAGGGGGTTTGCTCCAGAAAGCGACGGCTGGGGACGGTGGGCAGATGTTGGGCGTGTGAACGCGCAGGTAAAAGCCGTTTCTGAGCCGTGCCGAAAACGGCTCAAACGGCGCATCTGAACGCACCCAAAGTTGCCTTTTTCAAGCCTGGGATCACTAAAGTGGTCTCCTCTTTGCATGAATTTATCCCTGATTGGGACAGTTTAGCAGTCTTTCCTTTTGCTTGTCAATGCAGGAGTCAATGCCAAAAACACTGCATTGAGAGACACCTTGAGATACATCCTTTTAGTAGATTTAAATATTTAAAAAGCATTTTAAGGACACAGGGGAAGGAAAGGGAAATAAACTGCAACTCATGTGAGGTAATGAAATAATGCAAATATGTTAACTGATCTGGACATCTTGGTAGTCAGTGATGGGCACTTCCAAGTTACAATATTATAAGGCACACAAAGACATCAAACGGATAAGTCTTAAACCAAATGTCAAAATTCTTTTTTTTTTTTTTTAATTTAGCTTTATAATGTGCCTTTAAAATTGGAGGAGTGGTACTGGTGGCAGTGTCAGGAAGCAGGACAGCGGGTGTGAGAAAGTAGCATGTACTTGCATATGAGCAGTTGTCTTTTCCCAGCAACTGGAAAGTCTGTCAAACATTCGGCTCCTGTGATCAGCATCCATGAGCAGGGCAGGTAATTGGGCATCTCAGCTGACAAGTCTACCTGCACGATACCTGTGTTTGTTGCATTCACATCATCCTTTACTTAAAACATTTTGGGTGCACACCGAAATATAGTCAGATGATAAAACTGAAAACAGTTGCTTAATTTCATAGATAGAACTAGTTTGTTTTGTGTACACGTTTTAAATAAGCAGATAGTTTAGCACTACGTGTTTTGGTAGTTTGGTCAATATTAGACATGTGTTTCTTTTGTTAGTTATTAAAGTAATTACAAAATATGGGTTGTTTCATAATTATCATAATCAATATGAAAATGAAACAAATTTCCCATCTAAATAGTATATGTGAAGAAATGCATTTTTGGGTACAGATCTGAACTTAAGTACCAGGAGTTTTTAAAAGAGTTTCTCTCTGGGCAGAGAACCAGTGGGAAGGGGGAAGTCAGTTCAATGACTTTCCAGTCTCACCTCAGCTGCCTCTTAAGAAATGCTTATTGCTCTAGCTAGACACAATGGGATGGTCCAGTCTCTTCTCCCCAGCAGGGAACAGAGATTTGAAGGAATTAAGACTAGAAAGGCTTCAGGAAAAAACCTGGAGATTTCCAGAAAAGTTTCTTTAACCTGGCCTGACTGGGTCAGTGGGAGGGGAAAGGGAGATGATAAAACTCCTGGGAGCAAGGAGGAAGGGCTCTTTGGTGCTGATTCTATTGAAACAGAACTCTTAACTGAGGTCTTCAGGAGGTGGCCATTGCCATTTGCTGGCTTGCACTCCTGAAGGAGGCTAGACAATAATGGAACTCCTGTAAAACCTGTAACTTTCTAAGCCAGAGAGCTTGCTTTATATTTAACAATTGATATGGCTTGTGTAGAGGGAGGGACAGAGAAACTGGGTTTTACCTTTTTCTTTTGAATCCCTTGCTTAATTTAGTGCTGTGCTAAAAGTATACTTTTGAACACTTTCTTTTTAATAAATGCTTTATGACTTTTGATCCTTGTAGTGGTTCTCTGTGCCAAATGGATCTCCACCATCTTGGAGATGCTATTTTAAAAGGTGTGCCAGGAGGAGGGGGAGGGCAGTCAGTTGGCAAGTAGCTACTCTCCTAATGATGAACAAGGTGGCAAGCTGTCCCTGTGGTAACCAGGCTCTGGGTAGCAGGAGACACAGAGGCAAGACCTCACAACTTGGAAGGGAAGCTGGGAGTCCTGAACCTCTTAGTGGGCAGTTCCTACAAAGATCAGGTAGCAGCGGCAGTTGAACAGAGAGAGAGAGAGAGACCCTCCAGGTGTTAGAAAAACCCTGGAAGACAGGATGAAACTGGGCCTGCAGGCCAGAGCAGGACTGTTCCACCCCAGCATATAATGAAAAAACCCACACCATGATTTTCTTTCATTTTTGTTCTTTTTCTTTTGTTATCGCAGTCTTACCTTCCTCTGACTCTACTAATTTCACTTTTACAAGACAGCCAGTGTTTCCCTAATAAGGGCATAAGTTGTATTCCTTAAGGGGAGGGCAGAGAGAAAGGGGCTCTTGGCCTTCTTAATTTATTGCACGCTTTAGGTGTTCCAGTCCTAAAGGATATGGGGTAGGACTTTTCCTTCTGCTGTTCTCCCAGTACTTACTCTGCTGTGCTAAAATTTCCCTTGCAGTCTGTGCTCTCTACTTGCCTTCTGCTCTCCAAACCTTATTGCTCATATGCCTTCCCCTCCTTTGGCTACCCAATGCCCTGCCTTAGGAGTCTGATTCCCATACACATGCATACACTCCCATGCTCTAGTCCAGTCAATATACTTTATATAGATTGACAATGAGATTTGAAAACAAGTATTTTATATAAACTCTACTTCTTTGAAAAGAAACTATGTGTGCTGCTCCAAAAACAAATTAAATGTGAACTGAGATGAATCAGAATGATCACATTCTTAAAAAAAAAATTATCTTTGCTGTATACAGAGAAGGCTATAATAGGCTTTGGTTAAAAGTATGCTTCACCATCTTAAAAGAAATACTCCTAGCGCAGGTGTGACTGCTGTGACAAGACATCTTTATTTCATACTCTGACAGGATAGAAAAAATTCAGCCAGTGATTTCTTCACATGGTTTCCTGTTTTCTCTCTGTCCTCCGCCCTGACTTGATTCAATCTGAAGAGGAAAAAGGTCAGCCTAACTCATATTTTTTCCCTCCAACCTCAACTTACTATTTTCCTTTCTGGGAGTTAAAGTTTTTGCTAGAGTGCTCAAGGGGGTCAGGGAGAGAAAAATGTCATTGTAACATTTGCAGCCCATCAAGCCTAGGTTGTTTGGTCTTATATTAGTAGCCCAAGGCTTAGGCTATATCATTTGTGACAGCACTCTGCATCGTCTTCCTTAGTGATGGATATTTTGGGGCTTGCTTTAAGTTTTCAGAGTGTTCAACACCAATGTTGTTTAATGAGGAAGCTCAACTAAGATCTCACACATAAAGCCCGTAAAGTAAGATCATATACATTGCAGACTTAGTCGGAAGAAAGAGACTGACACAGGTTTATGGTATAACTAAGGGCAGCTTTATTTAACTTTTAATAGAAAAGGAACTGAAACTGGCAAGGGCAACAAACTAGACCAGCAGAGGATTCCATGATCCCTCTCCGGACCAAACAGGGTGAACCACCATAGCCCCTGGTGCAAGCCAACCATAACATGGCCTTTGCCAGGCAGCAGACATGTCAGCACCCCGCCTTGAACCCGTCTTCAGCTGCAGAGCATGAAGGAAGGCCCAAATCCGAGGCGTCTAACAGGCCACCCACAGTCCCCATCCGAGGGCCAACCCAAAGAATGGTTTGTGCGTGGTGTGCCAAACCCCCATAAGGGGAGTTGCCACTTGGTGTTCCCTGAGATAGAAAAAACAGGCCAGATTTCCACTAACCAAATTAACAACACCACCCAGAGACAATTCCTTAACCCGAAGACAATGTGAGGTAGGCAAAAACACTCTCCTTTCACAGCCAATCAGAAAGGAAGGTGAAAAATTCCTACCTGGCCCCATAAAGACGACCAGCCACAGCCCACATAGCCAAGGGAGGGTAGGTGGGCCGATTCTGAAAGAACTGCCCAGATGGGAGGTGGCACAACCGTTAAAACAACTAAGAGCCTCCCATCTTCAGATATCCTTATGGGCGGGAAACTCTGCCACCAGTCTCCCTCCTTCCAAGTCTGCCAATAGTCCCTCCCTCCTTACGCTGCCCTTCAGGGTGCCATTGGGTAGAGCCTTATTCTTTCTACTTGGTTCCTTCTTCATCTATCGCAGAGCATGTTCCTCTCACACTGAAATAGCCTGGGTTCCAAAGGAACGTGCACTCTACAGTGGAGGACTGTCTCAGCAATGAGGGGTGCAAGCAGAAAGTGAGTATAGGATCTAAATCTGAGCTGTCAAATGCAGATCAAGGTTGCTTGTACAGATACAGGCAAGAATTCAGTGGGCCCAAACCACAGCAGTTCAGAAGTTGGATATGAGTCTGTGACTGGGGCTTGGATGGGGATGGGCTGTGGGCTTGCTTCCATCCACGCCTTCAAAAATCATGTGTACTCATGTCCTTTGGAGTCCAAAGACAATACACTCCACACTGGAGAGATTTCAGTGTCTCTGAGAATTCCCACACTACTCAGGGCCAAAGAGTTATCTTCACTCCCTGGGCATCTTATCTCTGGCCCCCTCTCCTTCAGCCCTGGGAGGGGCTTTTCGGCTCATCCTCCTTAGTTAAATGCTGCCTAGTTTCTCAATACAACCTCCTTAAGATTTTAGCCTAAGGACTACATCCTGCCCCCTTGTTTAGCACTCTGCTCTCCTTTTTGGTGGCCTCAATTCTGCCTGAGTCCTAATGGTACCCCCTGTCCATGCACAGCAGTTGCATGAATTAGCCAGTCTAGCCCAGCTGTCAGTATTTCTGGCCACACTTGCCCTATTTGATGGCCTGCCCATAGTCCTGAATCTTTGGTCCAAACTTTCACTGGATCACCTGGCTTCCTTGACCTTCTTGAGCCATCTTTGGGTTCTGGGCATGTGCCTGACACCACAGAATCTCTTAACTTTTTTTGGGGGTGATTTGGAAATTCATATGACCCACAGCATTGTCAACTGAGCTCCATAGTGTTACTCATGTTCTAGCTTCTCCTGGCCTTTCTCATGCCAGTAACTCTATTGTTACCTTCCTCCATCCCAAGTCTACCATTTTAATTAGTCTGGAAGCACCTTAATCCCCTGAACCTTCAATACCCAGAGTATTGAGTCCCAATTTACAGAAACCTTTTAAAAATCCCCACAGACATAATTAGTTGCTACAATGAATCTGGTATTGTGACAGTGTTGATATTTACCCATCAACTGCTGTTCATGAAGGCTCCCCATAACTCTCCTACATACTTTACAAATACTTTTCATTGATAATCATCAGGACATTTACCTGTCTACTATACGCGCAGAGATTTGTATCGTGCAAAAATTGCTCTGACTGACCTTCACAGTTTCTCAGATGCAGTTTTTTAATCCAATTCTATCACTGTTTCAAATGTAAGCCATCCTGTCTCTGAAGTAGCTGATCAGAAACGGGGCTACTGGATTTTGCTTTACGGATGCCACAAATCAATTTCTCATTTTGAACATATTTGCAGTAGCTGGAATTTGGTAAACTTTCTCCACCCAGGACTCTGGGAGTGGTGGAAAACTGCTGTAATTGTTGTTTAATGCCCTTATAGGCAGGGGAAGAGTTTTAGAATTACATCCTGAATTTGGCAGGGAAGAATATTATCATTACATTAGACTGAAATTTGGCTTTATATTTTATTTTAATGTTAGCTTTGCTTAAATTGTTTGTACTGTTTAATTTTAATGTTTTAATGCTACTATGTTGTTTAATGAAATGTCGTGACCAGACCTGAGCCCACTTGTGGGGAAGGGTGGGATATAAAATCAAATCAATAAATAAAATAAATAAAATCCTATGTCCAACCCTAAACATTTCTCCTAATGCCTGCAGGCTATATTCTTTCCGTACATTTACTACAGACCCTTTTTTGTTCCAAAATGGTCTCTCTGCTGTCAAAGTCTATAAAATGACTTTCAAACCATTGGGCATTAACACATTGAACATAAAAGCTTTACATCCTGTGATCTGGCTATACTTTTTTAAATAAATTGTGGAAGCAACCCTTGCTTTTATTCTACTTTGATGAGAATGCATCTCCTGTTTTTACTTTCTCTCTTAGAGCTTTGTTCATACTGTAGTGGAGTCTGAGACTCTCTGAAAAATCAGAGAATGCTAAGACTGTCGCTTTCATGCCCACTTTTGGAAGTCAGCTAGGGTGATGCTGTGATACAGCAACACATTCTGGCATTGAGAGCTCTAAGTAGAAATGAAGAGGCTGTGGATGGAACTAAGAAGAGTCAATCTACTTTGATCTGGTATGTGTGTATTTTAAATGGAACCATGGTCTTTGACAGATCCTAACAGTCATATAACAAAGGTGCTTTCAAGTAGCCAGTTTCCAATGTCCCACAGACAGGTGCCTGGAGGTAATTTTGGGATGTATGAGGGAGGGGCTGTGGCCCAGTGGTAGAACATCCGCTTGGCACGTGGAAAGTCCCACGCTCGGTCACTGGCATCTCTAGTTAAAAGGACCAGGCAGTAGGTGATGCAAAAGACCCAGAGAGACACTGTCAGTCTGAATAGGCAACACTGACTTTGATGGATTTATGTCTGATTCACTACTTCATATTAGGGCTAACAAGGTAAAACTTAATTCTGACCAAACGGAGGTGCTACCATTGGGGGGAGTTGCACCCAGGAATTGGGATAACCCTTAGTCTGGATTGGGTTGTGCTCCCCCTAAAGGAGTAGCTTCATAACTTGGAGGTACTGATGGACCCAGGCCTCCTGTTGGATTAATAGTTGGCAGCTGTGGCCAGCAGTGCCTTTCACCAGCTTCAGCTGCCCCTTCTTGGGTGGGAAATATATTTCCCATGTGGCACATGTCCTGGTAATGTCTAGACTAGGTTCCTGCAATGTGCTGTACATGGGGCTGTCCTTGAAGACTGTCTGGGGACTAAAGTTGGTGCAAAATGCAGTGACCGGGACGTTGACTGGAGTGGGTCATAGGGACCATATCACTACAGTCTTGTTCCATTTACAGTGGCTCACACTTTGCTTCCAAGCCGAATTCAAGGTGCTGGTATTGACTTATAAAACCCTATATGGCTTGGGGCCAGCATACCTGATCACCTGCTCCTATATGATGCCTGCTTATCCACTCCAGACATCAGAGGCCCTGCTACATTTAGGGAGGCTAAATGACATTAGATGGATGACAGCCCAAGAAAGGGACTTCCTGGCTGGGACTCTGAAACTCTGGAAATCCCTCTTCTCTATCATTGTCTTCTTCCAGAGGGTGAAGACTTTTTTGTTTTGTTTGGCATTCCCCACTAACTGTCACTGACCCTCCTCCCTGGTTGTATTGATATGGTTTATTGAGTTGTTTAATTATGTTATATATACTTTATTTTAAATGCTGTTTTAATGTCTCAGATGTATTAAGGTTGAAATGCTTTACTGTTTTGATGTTTGCCACCTTGGGAACCACCTGTGGGTGAAAAAGCAAAGCCGAAATGTTTTAAATAAATAAATATTTGGGGCCCTGTTTGATGGAGACCCTGTGCGTATATGTGTGTAAAGTGCAATTAAGCTGCAGCTGACTTATGTGACCCCGCAGGGTATTTCAGGCAAGAGACGAATAGAGGTGATTTGCCATTCTCTGCGTAGCAGCCCTGGACTTCCTTGGTGGTCTACATAGTAACCATGGCTAACCCTGTTTACCTTTCAAGAGCTGACAAGATCAGGGTAGCCTGGGCCAACTAGATCAGAGATAAAACAATAATCAAGGAGCCAATGGCGCCAATGAAGAAAAACACTTTATTATTCAGTTTTAAAATTCCCGATGAGTTTCACAATCAAACTTCTTCATTGGAGTCTGCTAGTCCTTCAATGCTGTTACAGCAAAAATGAAGGATTAGCAGATTCCCCTGCTGAAGTTTCATTGCTAAAAGAGTAGGGAATTTTCGAACTGAATAATAAATTATTCTTCATTTGCACCACTGACCTTTTACCTATTTTTTAAAATCTCTGTGATAGAATCGTAGAATCACAGAGTTGGAAGATGCCATACAGGATATCTAGTCCAACCCTCTTCTTAATGCAGGATCAGCCTAAATCATCCCTGACAAGTGTTCATCCCGCTGCTGCTTGAAGACTTCCAGGAGCTCACCACCTCCATAGGCAGCTGATTCCACTGCTTAACTACTCTTACTGTAAATATTTTTCCTAATACCCAGTCTGTGCCTTTCTGCCTGTAATTTAAGCCCATTATTGTGAATCCTATGCTTGGCTACTAACAGCAACAGCTCCCTGCCTGCCTCCAGGGCCGGCCCCAGGTTTTTTTGCACCTTCTGGTGCCCCCCCCCCACTAATTTTCAAACATAAATGCATTTTAGGAAGAATGAAAAACGCAAAATTTGAAATTGCAAATTCCTTTTTTTTCTTTAATTATGAGAACAATATCTGATTTTCTCTCTCAAACAGAAAAACACAAATCACAAAGCATTTTGAAAAATCCTGTTAATTGTGATGTTGAAATTTAAGTCTCTTTGATGTTTCCATTTCAGGCACATCAGAATCTAATTTTGTGTGCCTTTTCTTTAGCAAATGTTCCAGGTTAACACATTTATATTGGTGAAATATCACAAAATAGCACAAGTCCATTTTCAAGTTGATACTTAGGTCACAAAATATACAACAATGCTGACACAGCACCAGATCCCTTACCTCACCTGAGAAAAACACATTATAGCCTACCTTAAGTACCCCCAAAGCAATGTGTGTAAGTGTAACCCAGACTTTGGTCTGTCCCAAGGCCTGGCATACACACCATCACATTCAAGATGGGGTCCCTGGGAAGATTCCACTATTTGTCAGACACGCCATAACAATCAGGAAACAGACATATCTGAAATTGCGCTCAACTTATGGTTGTGAAACCTAACATTTCTAAACACACAAAAGGACCAACCTGACACTTAACACTGTCTGCATAGCTTCTCTGGTATGCCTTTGTGGTCTCCCATCCAAATACTGACCAGGGCTGACCCTGGTTTATTTTCCACAATCTGACCAGATCAGTCTAGCCTGGGCCATCCAGAGTAACACATTTATATTGGTGAAATATTACAAAATAGCACAAGTCCATTTTCAAGTTGATGCTTAGGTCACAAAACATACAACAATGCCGGTTCACCAAAGGTAATCTTGCAACAAAATGTGCAGGCTCTGTGATTCCTGCATCAAAATGTACCAAGTTCAGTATTCCTAGATTCATACCAAGTAGCTGGCTTGCTTTGCCTCAACATCAAACAAAGGTCATGTTGGAAACAGATCAACTTTATGTTGTAATATGATATGACAAGACTAAATGCAAGATGTTTACCAGCTACTTGAAAAATCCTCCCTTCTGTTTGATGAAACCACCTCTTGCTTGCTTGCAGGCAGCCCGCTCACATCCTTCTCTGGCCACCCTTTGAGATGAATAACAGGAAGGTCCAGGCTGAGCAAGAAGCTGGGAATCAAAGCCGACCTGCGAGGCAGTAGCAATGCACACAGCACAAGAAGTACCGTTTGCATCTCTTGCAGAGGTGGCCTCAGTCTCTCTCACATGCTTGGGGGAGGGGGAGAGCTGGATCCTGGCCTTCCAAGGCTGCAAAATCGAGCATCTAGTGGTGGATGCTGCTCCTTTGACTCTAGAGGCAGATGGCTCAAGGAGGGGCAGATGGGGAATCAACAAAAATCCCCCCACTCCACTCAAGGAAGTCCTGTGCTTAAAGGGGAAGGCCTCCATCCCCTCTCACACCTTTCCCACTCATGAGAGGCCATATCCAGATTTTGGAAGTGTGGGGGGAGCTACCGCTTCAAAGTGACATTGGGACGATAGAACCAGAGGGTGAGAAGGTGCGATGCAACACCTGGGTGAGGTGCGAGAACTGTCGGCACTGACTTTCGTGGGGCTGGACAGCAGCAACCTCCCGCCTGCTGGAGAATCAGCCCATGGAACGCAGCGAGACTTGAGTCTCCGTATAAGAACACAGGTTTCCTTGCTAGTAAGCTGTGGGGGGGGTGGGCCTGGGTTTCCTCCAATCTCTCCAGAGTGGCACCAGAGTGGTACTGACTCCCGAGTAAACACGGTGGGTCTGCTTCTTCAGTTCTGCCCAAAACTGGTTGGCGTCCACTTCTTGGAACCAGTGGAGAGCAAGGGCTGCTGGGGTGGGGGCTGGACCTCCCCAGAGGGCTCTGCTTGGGAGTGGGACTGGAGTGGAGACTGAGGGCCTGCTGGGGCATGTTTCTCTCCTCCCTCCCCCCGATGGGGCGAGTGGGAGTGCCGTGAAGGGTTTCCCTCCTGCCTTGTTCCCTCCGGATGGATGAATGGTGGTGATAGGTGCTGGGCAGCAATGGGCAAGTGAGAGAGCAGGGCTTTTGGTGGGGGCGGGGGGCAGGGGGGCAGACTCATTCAGCACTCACCATCAGGGGCGCCCTAGGCAAAAGTCTAATCTGCCTTATGGATGGGCCTGCCCTGACTGCCTCTAAATAGCAGCCTTTCAAATACTTTCAAATATTTAGTGCAACCTTTCTATTTTCTCCATCCTGGTCAGGTTATGGAGTCTTTCGATGACTCTTTTTTATAGGTACTTGGATGCCATCCATACTTAAAGTGCTACACTTTGGAAAGTTGTTGTGTTTAGGGCAAAATTTGCCTTCTTGAAACTCTTTGGGCCATCCTTCAATGACAGCAGTCTTCCACATACATCAAGATCATGGAAATATTATACTTTCTAGAGCTATCTGCTTTTCAAGTGGAAAGAAAAATGTATTTTCACTCTGTTTGGGTCAGGGTGTTTTTCTGCAGGACCACATGAACACATGGAGCTGCCTTATACCAAATTAGAGTACTGGTCACCTGTGAGAGGTTTTTCACAACTGATTATTTAAAACAACCAACCAACCAATTAGACATGGCAGGGATTCCACTTGGGTTCTTTTGTATGCATAGCAAATACTCTGCCACTGAACTCTGGTCCCAAACATAAACCAAACAGAAAGTGAAATGGCAGTGAATGTAGACCCTAGTGTGGTCCCCAATGAAAGACAATAATGCTGATTTGTAATCTTTTGGATAGTCAAAGTATCCAACCTTGGGCAGAGCTTTGGGGCTGTGGGTGCCTACAGAATAATGGGGAACTGACGAAAAAGACAAATACGAATGAATCAGATAACGTTCACTTTAGCTATTGACCCAATATGTAGGTCAATATGCCATCGATAGATTTTGACAATTGCTTTATTGTGATCTTCTAACTAATTACAGGCTTCTCTGTTGCACAGCAAGTTCTTTTTTTCATTTTTTTGTTCTTTTAACCCCCCCCCCGAAAAAGAACAAGAAAAAATACTCAAAATATAACAACTAAATAGAATTAAACACAAAACAAGCAAAAAGTAGATACAAAAATATAACAATAATGATGTCAGATCTATACACAGGTTTCTATAAAAGGTTTCCAAGTATCTAAAAATAAGTCTGTATGCAATTGTCAATTTACCAGAGGTGGACATTTATCTTTCCAAAGTCGTAATATGAGTTTTTTAGCTGTAGTAAAGGCACAGAGGGTCCATTCTCATTGACCATCAGTTAACCTCAAAGAGACAGGCAGATAGTTTTAAAGTACAGAAGCATCATAAAACATCAATGAACATTCTAATACAAAATTGATATGAGTAATAACTTCTTCCCAGAAAAACTGAATTATTGGATACACCCAAATCCTATGTTTAAAGGATATGTCCTGTGAGTTACAACACCAGCAGTTAGATACTTTACTCAGTCCTTTGCTAAAGAGTCCAGAATATCCTGAACATATATTTTTTTTGTTTAATAAGCCACAACTTAAGATCCATGAACTGAGCAGGTATAAACTTTAAGGACATATCCCATTGGTTTGGCAAAATAGGGTGATCTTGCTCCTTATTCCATTCATTCCTTTTTTTTATATAAAACTCTCCTAAAAAGGAGAGGAGTTTATTCTTTTCATATAAAGAAAGAGGGAGGGTATATAGATGGATTAAGAAAAAGATGTGAGTGAGTATTCTGTTAAAGAGGGTTAGTTTTAGTTAATAAATGCATTTTTGACATTCACCGCGGTTGAAGAGTCTTTTTTCATTTTAACAAACTTCAAAAAAAAAAAAAAGTCTCTGTTAATATGGTTAGTAATGTCCATTGGGGTTAATGATTATTCAATTCCATTCTGGCGTTCTGTGAACAGTTACTTCTTAGGCAGTCTTTTCTTAGTGTCCCTTAGGTTATATGATGGGCCCACTTTGGCTTTCGCGGCTCCCGCTCCAGCACCTCCATCCTCCGGACCGCTGTCGTCCTCGCTGCTTGATTCTGTCCAAGTTGCAAGTGCTGCCTCTTCCTCCGTGCTGGCGTGTCTCTTCAGAAATTCTTGTGCTTTGAAGATGGAGTCAATCTTCTCTCTTTTATCCTTATACTTAAATTCCAGTCCTTCAGGAAATCTCCATTTGTAAACCACCTGATTTCTTTACAGAAAAGTGGTCAGTCCTTTGTATTCTTTCCTTTTCATACGAATTTCATAAGGCACATCTTTGAGTGTTCTTACAGTCTGCTCTCCAATCTTCAAGGGCACCGCTGAAACTGCACGCAAAATCTGATCTCTCGTACGCTGCTTAGTGAACTTGACAACAACTTCTGCTGGCAGATTATTTTTCTTTGTAAAGGTGGAATAGGCCCTATAGGCCAAATCCATCTCTTCTTTTAAATCTCGCTCTTCTCTGCCAGTTACGTGTGCCAAGGCATTCACTAGTGTCGATCTGAGATCTTCTTTCTCTTCTTCTTTAATGCCCTGGAAGCGGAGATTCAGATTCGATTTTTCCTTAAGATTCTTTTTTCTTGTTCATCCTGATATTTTTCTAGTTTGTTGACCCTTTTCTTTATTTTTCTAGTATCTTCCGTCGAGACCAGACATTTTTGTGCGATCTCCTCCATCTTCTTAGAAGTTTCTGTTAACTGTTTCTGTTGGCTGTTGAGAACACCTTGCATGCTTATTAAAGTTTCATTGATTTTTTGCATTTGATCCAGCAGGGGGTGCAGTAACTCGCCTTTCTGTTGATTGACAGCAGGCTCTGAGGGAGGATTGCCCGGACCGGAAGTCCCTCCTCCCTTCTTTTCCGGTTTAAGTGGGACCTTTTTCATGGCTGACATGTTTCCCGTTTGTTTACTTTTCTCCAGTTCACGTCGCGACCCTCAGGAGACACGCTGATTTTCAGTTTCAATAAAACCCCAACGGTACAGTCACTAGCCTTTTTTCCTCTTCGCCCCCTCTACTTTCCTTTTATAAATCTCGCTTCTCAATGGGGGGGGGGGAGTCGCCCCTCCTCCCTCCGCTTGTTCGCTTATCGGGGGAATCGATTTTGCGCTTTAATTCAGACCTCCAACTCACGGTTTAATGTCAGTTCTTCTTTTTAAGTTGTTCCATGACGCTTTGCCTCACTCCTGGAAATCGGTGGCGTTGCTAAATCCCATGCGGGACACACTACGCAGCGGGGCCGATTGGGGCAGGGGGAAAGCCTCAATTTCCCGGCTATCTGCCGGCAAAGAGGCTACTCCCCAAAGCGCCCCCGGTTCGGAGCCTTTAACTAAGGCTCACTAGGGTCCATCGCATAAGCAAGGACCCCCCAACCGCGCGCGGGCTAGCCTCCTTCGGGAGCGTCCCGAAAGGTGGCCGCCATTCGCTCCGCCGAAACCGAAAGTCCCTTATTCCATTCATTCCTGAGACTCTCCATGTCATATTGATTAACTGACATCAAATATTTATAGACAAATATTGTAGGTTTCATTTTCTGCAGCAATTCAATTGGAGTTTCCAAGAGCAAAGGGACTCTTCTCTGTTACACATCAAGTTCATAGCACTTTCCCTCTCCCCTTATAGTTTTTTGGGGGCAGAACCCAAAGCTCTTGGAACTCTTGATTTCTTCTTTGCTTCTGAAAGAGAAATCCAAATACTTGTCCAGCTAGTTCTGCTTTGGAGAATTAAGGGCTGTTCTACTCCATGTAATGAACTAATGGGGTGGGTTTTTAGTGAGGGTATCACTTCTTAGGAGTACAAAGATGTTGGGAATATAAATGGGGCTAAAATTAAGTGAGCAGGTTCTCTAATATTCAGATACTTTAGAGTTCCTAAAAAAACCCTCTTGTTCCCTTCATATAACTGACTTCCAAATGTAACCTGCATTGAGATGGAAAAAATCATACTCAAAATTCATCCCAAGCTAGTATGAGAAAAAGAGTATGAAGAAGACTCTTCCTTGGTATAAAAGCCCAGACTACACATCATGTTCTCTTTCTAGTCACTTCCTTGTGGGGACCTGCATACTTCCACCCTCAGCTATAACATCTCGTACTTTTTACTGTGTATATTCTTCCTATCATATAAAGTCTTCTTTGCCATCTACAGGATATGTAGCATTGGAATGGAACTTCTGTCTATGAGAGGAAACAGTCACATGATAACAAGTACAAAAGTGTTACAGCATGGAGGTCACGGTGAATAATATCACCACAAAATGTCAGCTAATGGCTTGCTCTTAGTCGAGGTAAGCTCTCCATTGTCCATGATAGCTGGTTTGTAATAGGTGTTTCTCACTATCAAAAGTATGACATGAGAATTCTGTTTATCATTATGACAAAACAGGTTTCTCCTCATACTACTCCATTTACCAAAGCAAGGAAGGAAAGGATTTCTTTCTGGAAATTGCTACAATTAATGTGTGCTTACAGGTGGTTGTAATTTTATAACATTCTAGAAAATATCTCAGGATTTTAGTATATATATAGTTAGGTGTCTGTGTGTGCACTCATTTTTCTATATGGTTCATTCCCATTTTAAAATTTTCTATATCTGTACAGGTTCTGAAGGACAAAAGCAGACCACACCTATGCTTTTTCATTACATATTCAGTAAGCATAGCTCAGCTCTATTTCCATTTGCCAGCAGAGGGTGTAGCAAGTATATATTTGAGTGATTCATACACTTTGGGTTAAAACTAACACTGAACTCCCATGAAAAGTGTCCACTTTTAGAAATGTTAGTATTTAGAAAGGGGCAGGGATTAAGATGAAGATAAAAAATATCCCCATGGCAAAGACATCTAAACCAATGCTCCTTTTCTCATTCCGGTCATACAGACTTGACTAGGTGTGGCAGAATAGAGAAGGAGGTTATTGTCAACAAGATTTTTTTTTTATTTTCCCTCCCAGGCCATTTGGTGCCAATACCGCTTTGTCTCTGCATGTTGCATAAGGCCAAGAAATAGGACCAGCTTCTCTCTGCATGTGTCCAACAGCTAAAGATGGCGAGCCGCGGTGGCAATGGAAAAATCACCTCTGCTCCTCACTGGCCTTGAAAGCCTCTGCTGGGGTTGCTGTAAGTTAGTTGTGACATGATGGTACTTTCGTATGTGGTTACATGAAAAACTTGTAATGACAGCTTTTCTCAAAGAGAGGCAGATAGTCTGAAAGATGGACAGAAAAATGGTGGAGGATGGTAAAAATGATATAAACATAGCCCAAACAACAAATCTGGAACCATTAAGATATTTCTTTAGCATCACCGGAATAAGTTGTAGATCTAGATTGGCCCAGAAGGTTCCATCTTATCCCTTAGGCTCTTCAACATCTACATGAAACCATGGGGTGAAGTCATCCAGAGATTTGGGCTGGTTTGTCACCAATATGTGGATGACACTCAGCTCTGTCCTGCTCTTGCACTTCATGGCTGCCTGTGAAGCTATAGAAAACCCTGAATCAGTGTCTGGAGTTTTGGAATGGATGCCAGCTAATAAATTGAAGCTTCATCCCAGCAACATGGAAATGCTACCGGTCTGACCCAGGATTTAAGGTGTCTCCCTTTCTGAAAGGGGTTGCAATCCCTTTGAAGAGCAAGCCTATATTTTAGGGATGACATTGGACTTAGGCATGCTGCTGTATAAACAGGAGGCACCTGTGGGCGGGTGTGCCTTTCACCAGCCTCAACTGGATAGCCAGCTCTGAACTTTCCTCAGTAGAAAAGATATGGCCCTTAAACACAGTACAGGGATCTAAAAACTAGCCAAAATAGAAAAACATTTTTTTAAAAAATGCTACTCTAGTTAACATCTGTAATAGATGCTGGAGTGGCCCAGTTTTGCTATAACAGTTAACACCTATAGTGAATAAGAACTCTCAAGACGAAGTTCAGCTTTTCTGCACGCCTGCTTATTTTCAATGCTTTGTACTTCTTACTTTGATCAAATTCCCCTGAGCACAAAGTGTGTCTTTTTTGTATGTTCGGTCTGTTTTGAACAATTCCTAGCAAAATACAGGCAATCCTGCTCTACTGCAGAAATGCCAGTGTCTCTGAGTGGTTTGCTGTGTCAAATGGGGAGTTGGAGGGTAAATGATGATGATGAAGAATTATCACAGTCAGATATTTGAGTGGTAGCTGATGTTATGTAATTCAAGATCTAGAAGAAGAGATTGGATTTATATCCCGCCCTTCATTACCCGAAGTAGTCTCAGTGTGACTTATGGTCCCTTGCCTTCCCTTCCCCTCCCCTCCCCTCCCCACAACAGACACCCTGTGAGGTAGGTGGGGCTGAGAGAGCTCTCTTGAGAACTACCCTTGAGAGAACAGTTCTGAAAGAACTTATGATTGACCCAAGGTCACACCAGCAGCTGCATGTGGAGGAGTGGGGAATCAAACCCAGTTCTCCCAGATTAGAGTCTGCAATCTTAGCCACTATACCAAACTGACTCTCTAGGCAAGTTTTTGGGAACTGCAGATTTATCTTCACAGGATTCTTGCTGTTCAAACAACACTGCTTTCTGGAGCTGAGCTGGTATTATTTGCTCAGTGTCCAGAATGTCCAGGTGTTTATTGAGACTTCTATGCAATAGTCGAAGGGTTCCAATGACAACTGGCATGATGGTAACCTTCTTCTCCCAGAGGCACTCTAACTCTATTCATAGGTCTTAGTATTTTGTGATCTTCTCCTGTGTTATGCTCTAGCTGTTTATCTGTTTGTAAAAAAAGATTCTTTGGGGCTTCTGACTACAAACAGATAAGCACCTGGAGCATAACACTCTGACATCACAGAGGTAGGAAAAAATGAGAAACTGGGTTTGGATAATTGAAATTGCAATCCCGGGAGACAGCAGAATAGAAAAGAAAGAACAGTGACAATTCATATTACTAATAATAATACTAATCCCAATCTACTATGTGCATCTGCCATTCATATAGTGAATCTACACACAGTGCAGATATCGAAAAAAATGGGGACTTGTCCAGGCACAGGGTACTTTAAATCAGGCAGCTTCATTGAATGAAATTTAACTATTAAAACAGCTTAATTGAATGCTGATGTTTTCATTCTTATCAAAGCCAAGACCTCTGCTTATTAGGGCAGGCAATAGGGACCTCAAGATTTTTTAAAAAACAGAGTAACAAAACTCAATACTCTAGGACCGATTCCGCAAAAGCAGTTGTTCCATCCTCAGTCCCTTGCTTTCCCTGACTGTACTGCTCAATTTCCCACTATTTGCTGTGCGGCCGCATTTTGACCCACATCTCCCCCTGATTTCCCCTGCATCTTCTTGATCTTAAAAAATAAGGATCAAGAAGATGTGGGGGAAATCAGGGGGGGATGTGGGTCAAAAAGCAGTCACCGAGCAAATAGTGGGAAATTGAGCAGTACAACCAGGGGAAGTGAGAGACTGAGGGTGGAACAACTGCTTTTTGCGGAATCAGTATAGGATTTTATGAGTGTATCTCAAGAGAAAACAATTCCTGTGCACAGAAAACTTGCACACCATGCTTTCTATAGCCTAACCTTCTCCATAGCATGCTGGCTTTCTGAGTGAGAGGAATCTTTCTATATGAAGGAACATTCTGCCACATGAGCCCCCCATCTTCAGACATGGGTTGCACACCTCAGAAATAGTTCAGTTCCTTACCTTCTGTAAAAGGCAATGGACCACACAAAATAGAGAGTTTGCATTAAGATCACACTGACGTGGCTTCCTTGTCCTGCAAAACACCTGGTATCAAACAGCTTTTCTGTTCGTGAAGTGTCAGACTAGGGCAAGTCTCTTTCATTCATGGGCTCTGTCAAGTATTCACTGCAAGAACAGTGGCATGACTGCAGGTTATCTTTCACTACCTAAGGTGATTTTTTTTTCTGACAAACTGTCTAATCCAGTGCTATGTTGCATGATAGCTATGTGCAAGGAGGAGGAAATTGGTGGAGAGGGTTACTGACTCTTGGTAGGTTGCCTCAAAATAAGAAGGGGGGGGAGCATTGACTTTTAGCAGTAACAGCAAAGGAAAAAGCAAACAGTCCAAACAGAGATTCTCAAATATTTTTCAGCCCCCTTTCCCCAAACCTTACAAGTTTGAAAAATGTAAGGCAGACACAGTTTATTCAAAGGAACTTAGAAAAATTTGTTATGCTGCCAATTCAGAGCAACAATTTTCACTTGCACATTGGCCTATTTAATCCACATCACATGTGTTGCTTCCACACTGCATTCTCCCAGGAATTGGAGCAGCTACTCAGTAATTCCTTTAAAAAAGTATTGAGTATTTGGTTAATGTTTTCTAACTGTAGGATATTGTGTTCTATTGGGAACAAAATTTTCACATTAACCCCTGTGAGTTTGCCACTGCTTTCAGGGGGGAACAGAAGTACTCCCCTAGAACCAAGGCAGATTGTGAAAAGCTGCAGGAAGACCTCTCTAAAGTGGGTGAGTAGACAACCATGTGGCAAATGCAGTTCAACATGAGAAAAGTGTAAGGTGACACATACTGGAACGAAAAGTCTCAATTTTAATTATGTGCTGAACTGACTGAGACTGAAAGAGATCTTGGGGTTGTTGTGGACAGCTCAATGACAATGTTAATCTTGTGTATGGCAGAGGTGAAAAAGGTAAACTCCATGTGAGGAATTATTAGGAAAAAGACTGAAAATAAAACAGCCAATACTATAATACCCTTGTATAAATTATGGTGTTGCCTCATTTGGAATACTGTATGTAGTAAGAGCATAAGAGAAGCCATGCTGGATCTGTCCAGTAGCCCATCTAGTCTAACATGCTGTGTCATACAGTGGCCAAAATCCTGGTACCATCAGGAGGTCCACCAACAGGGCTAGAACTCCAAAAGCCCTCCCACTGTTGCCCCCAAACACCGAGAATACAGAGCGTCACTGCCCAAGATAGTGTTCCATCTATACCTTGTGGCTAATAGCCACTGATGGACTTCTGCTCAACATGTTTATCCAGTCCCCACTTGAAGCTGTCTGTGCTTATAGCTGCCACCTCTTCCTGTGGCACTGAATTCCATGTGTTAATGACTCTTTGGGTGAAGAGATACTTCTTTTTGTCTGTTCTAAACCTACCGCTCATTAATTTCATTGAGTTCCCAAATAAGGTTGCCAGGTCTGTTGGACAAGCTGGTGGGGGATGGGGGTGAATTTACTGGGAGGAGAGTAGAAGCTGGAAATAAATTGTTCAGTTGTCCAGTTGTTCAGGCATGTTGAGAGTGATGCTCTGGTTTATGGGCAAAATATCTATGATGGATTTTGCTTCTACCAAAGAGTTTTGCCCCCAAACCAGAGGGTCCTGATGTGCCGATGTCACTTCTGGATGATGTAGACAAATCATGTTTATTTCCAGCTTCTTGCCTGTTGGGGGGGGTAATCCCCCACACTGGCCAGCTGGCCAGCAGTGGAGAGGAGCACCTGAAACCAGGGGAACCCCGCCTGCACCAGGAGGTCTGCATTGCTATGTTCACAAGCTCTTGTAAAGCCAGCCTGAGATTCCACTCCCCTACTATTTGTTAACTCAAATCTGGATTTGAGAAATATACAGACACACAGAGAATGTAACCAAATGATTGAATTTCATTGTTAGAAAAGGGATTAGTATATGCTTAAATTATATCTATATCTATAAACAGATTATATATGTTTTGCTTTTGTTGGCAACACAGTATATGAATTTTGGATCTGGATGTTCACCTTACACATCTAATGCCAGCTTGCACCTGCTGTGAAAAATCAAGTATGATTGGATTAACCTTTGGAATGACACTCCAATATAGCAAATATGGCCAAGAAAACCTTCAGACACTGTGAGGGCTAGACATTTAAAGGAGGGCGAAAAACATCACTTCTGAGACGTGATCAGTGCTGAAAGCCAGCTAAAGTACGGCATTGATTTCAAGTAATGCTTCTAACAGCTCCCTTAGGTTAGCAGTGCGATAACCTGGGCATATGACAATGTAAAAGAAGCCAGAAGAATATTGCTTCAAGACTTTTGGCTCTTTTTCCACCGTTTTGCATGGAAAAGCACATCAGCAATCATTTGTATGGATGTCAAGTCAATTTTTCCTAGACCTAAGGATATATTTTCATCTATATTCTTGTGAGGCAAAATAACTAGTGCTCCTAGTTCTACAGCAGAATCTGCAAAGCTGCACGAGTGCTTTCTTTTGAACAGACACACTTTGGCACCCCAGCTCTTGATTGGCAATACGTTTTTGTTCCCCTTTTAAAGGATATGTTTTATTTTTGCCACATTCTTCTTTGTTCTTCTTCCAAGCTTTGAATTCTCTAGACTCATTGGTATAATACAATTTCTTCCTGTCCTTACATCGCCCATTGTTGCTAGAAAGCAGCTGTTCAGTGGCAGAGAGATACAAGTGGTAATGAATATTTATTTATTTTATTTATAAATTCAATTTCTAAACCACCCTCATCACTTCTCTTTGGGCCCTGAAGCACTGAATAAGACCTCTCAATATTGCCTCCATTTGCCAGATTGCGCTGTGTTGATTGCAGTGTCAGTTCTTATGGAACTTTTGTGGCAGTCTGTGCTCTCATGCGAACGGTATTCCAATACTGGCATTCAGTGCTATCATAATGGCTTTGATTAAGGCTACTTGAGAGTCTCATCTTATTAATTTTATTTGGTTATATATTTATACCCCATGGCTCATGAGGAGGGGTCCTGGCTCAGTGGTAGAGCATCTACTTGGTATGCAGAAGGTCCCAAGTTCAATCCTCAGCATCTCCAGTTAAAATTATCAGGTAGTAGGTGATAGAAAATATCTCTACCAGGGACCCTGTGTAGTGGGTTCAACGCATTAGAGATCATGAGACAGTGTGATGTTAAGCATAGTCATTTACTGGACACAACAAGAACTCCGAATACCGGCCAGGTGGCCAACTATATACAGACCGGGGGAGACGCCTCTAGGTCCCATTGGTGGGTTTAAACTTCCCGCCACTGTTCCCATTGGTTCCCCCAAAGGAAGATTCAGGAGCCTAGTCCCTATTGTTATCTGGGACTCAAGCTCTGGCTGTGTCGCTGTCACCCTGTGGCGGTCAGTGGACACAACAACAATACAGACCCTGCTGGACCAGTGCTCTGATTCAGTATCAGGCAGCTTCATGTGTTAATGTGCGTTCACTTTTCTCTCCAAATGGGGACCCAAGACGGCCTGCAACACTGTTCTCTCCTCCATTATTGCCACAACAATCTGGATTGGAAGTTGAGGCTGAGAAACAGTGAGTGGCCCAAGGCTACTGAGTGAGCTTCCATGGCAGACTAGAGCAGGGATCTGAACCTCTGTCTCTTAGCTCCGAGTCTGACACTCTAACCAGCACACCATGTTGGCTTCTTACCACGATTTGCAGATGTCTTCTACATTTCCTCCCAAGTGGCTATCATGATGAAAAAGTATAAATCACAGGCCCAATTTAAACATGCCTGACAGGATGCGTCTGGCATGTCACTGGCATGGTAGAGCATGTGAGGTTCTTGTTGCATTTTCAGCACTGCTTTTAAATATCTGTTTTTCTTTCTAAATGGACAAGCAGTTAATGATAACCTTGTGCGGACCAGCTTTGCAACACCTCCAGGATGTTTAGTTACCTTAAAGCACATTGCAAGGTATATGTGACTGCCTTGTAAATGGTGACCCCATTCTGGTTCTCCCCATTCCCCTCTATAATAAATGTCTTAGATACTTACCCCATGTCCCTAACATTATTTATTTACTTACTTCATGTACACCCTGCTTTTCTTCCTGATGTGGGGTCCCAAAACAACTTGCATCATTCTCCTTTCCTCTGCTTTATCCTCACAATCACCCTGTGAGGTAGGTTTGGCTGAGAATGTTTGACTGGTCCAAGGTTACCCAATGAGTTTCCATGGCAGAGTGGATATTTGAACCTGGATCTCCCAGTCCCTAGTCTGACATTCTAACCACAGCCATACAGACATAGAGCATTTGTGGTTCCTACTTCAAAGAGGAAACTATTATTTGTTTTTAGCCACTTTTAAAAGAAAAGATACTGATGGGCTACGCAGGCTGCCTCAAGCAGCCCAGGCAACACTTTGTGCGTGTGCAAATCTGACAGGCTTGGAGAGGCCTCCTGCCCTCAACACCCGTTCCCTGCCACTACTCAACAGAGCAGCAGAGAAGAAATGGGGGGGGGGATCAGTGTCATGCCAACATGCGCCATCACTTCCAGTGTGCAACACAGTATGGGATTAGTGGCTGCTTTTGGGAGCCAAGAAGGAAATTTTGGAGGACTTTTCTCAAATAGATTGAGAGAAGTGTCTTTTTGGCTGTTCCACACTGTGAATGTTAGGTGTTTTTTGTTAAATGGGCCTGGTTTCAGTGAGACTAGTTAGTCTCCAACTAAGTTTTGTCAGGATTTGTGTAGGTTAAGTGCTATAATTCAGTTGAGATCAGCAAGCAGCTTTGCAATGCAGACCTATGGAGTGTTACTGCAGTCTAAACCCGTTGAAATCAGATGGGAGTAACTCTTCATAGGATTCACAGTAAAGCATCTAAGGATAGGGAGAGGTAACTATCCAGACCCTGTGTGCTGGCCAGCCCGAGGGCCTGTGGTGGGGGACTCTCAGTGTTGGCTGGGATCACTAGATACCACACACTTTTGGGCGAACACATTCAATAGTTGAACTTACTTGCTTGATTTTGAGCTGAATGAGTGAGCTGCCCATATGACTGGATTCCCAAGTGCTTACGTGTATACTTGATAAGTTACCATATGGGAAATGGTCATCAGTACACACTATATGATAAGCAGAAGAAATATGACATAGAATTTTAGATATATGACTTATATGTGGACTGACACATTTTGGATATGGTAGTATCATAGTTCCACATTTCACCAATATTTCACTACTGTTTCAGACAAGATCATTTTTCATGTACTAAATCAATAAAGGAAAGAAATGGGGGTCCTTTCTAAAACTGCTTAAGCCATAGCTATTGGTATAGTCTCTGTGATCACATGGCTCATCTTTGCACTGTTCTTTTGACCATATAGAAATGGGCTTTGGGAAGTATTTTGGAATGCTGACCCTGGCGCTTATCATGGGTATCTTTGTTTATGTAAACTACTGGGTTCACCGCATGGAGACTCAGACTACGACATGCGTTCAGATGCATTTATTGTACTTCACATAACACACACTGCAAACCTGGCCCTGCAAGGGCCAACTTTATACACCCCACCCGGCACACCCTTAGTCCCATTGGTGGGTTTGAATTTCCCGCCAATGTCTAATTGGTGGACTCGAGGTGTACTAGGATCCTAGGTCCTATTGTCTTTTTGTCCCAAGCTTCAGACTTAGGTGGCGGGCCCCTAGTGGCAGTCCATGTACACAACACCCCTCCCAACTGTAGTTCCGACCAAACCTATGTCACATAGTCCTTTAAGTAGGCAGGCGGTCTACGTTCTCTCTGGGAACACTGGGGTGCTGGGACAGGCTCGCTTGCGACCGGCTCTGGGTGATTTTCCTGGCTAGGTGGTTGAGGTGGCAGTGGTGGTTGTTCCTTGGGCTCTGGTGGATCTGGTGCTACTTCTGCTGTAGGTGCCTCCCCAGGGGCTGGTGGGTTATGCTGGATGATTGCCTCTGGAGTGCTTAACTCCAGTTCCCTTGGCCTCCAGGGAGCCTCACCTTCTGCCGGGAGTTGTTGCTTCTGGAGTTGGTCCATGTGTTTTTTAAGGATCTGACTGTCCTCTGTGGAGACTTCATATGAAACAGGACCGGTGGCTCTGATGATCCTGCCCGCCAGCCACAGGGGTCCTCTCCCAAAGTTTTGATGAAGATGAGGTCTTCCAGGAAGAACCCCCGGGGAGCCTCCCTTTGCTCTGTTAGCTTCCTTGAGTCTGGCAACCGATCTGGATGTAGTCGGTCCAGCAGGAGCTCAGCAGGGCAGCTGCCAGTGAAGAGGTTAGGTGTTGTCCTTTGCATTGGGAGGAAGCGGGCTAGCTGAAACTTCCAGTCCCCATCTGTGATTCAGCTGAGTGCTTCCTTTGCAGTGCGCACCATGTGCTCCACTTGCCCATTGGTTGCCAGCTGGAAGGGGGCTGACCTCACATGCCGGATCAGGTTCCTCTGGAGATAGTCTTGAAACTCTGCAGATGTGAACGCCGTCCCTTTGTCCAAGATGATCGTGTCCAGCAGGCAATGCGTCGCGAAGTTGGGCCATTGGCCATTGGCCTGATTCAACATTGGCTTCTCTTATGTTCTTATGAAGTTCCGGCGCAGGGTGTGGATGACCACCTTCATGGAGGTGGTGGAAACCAGACTTATTTCTAGCCACTTAGAGTAAGAGTCCACAGTGACTAGGAAGATAAGTCCTTGGAATGGGCCGGCAAAATCAATGTGTAGCTGGGACCATGGTTTGCGTGTTGACTCCCATGGTTGCTGGGGCATGCTCGGTGGGTTTAGTCTGACAGCATGGGAACATCTGGCACCTTTGCACCCATGACTTGATTTCCGCATCTATCCTTGGCCACCAGGTGTAGCTCTGGGCCGGCGCCTTCATCCGGACTATTCCTGGGTGGGCCTCATGGAGTGCGGTGAGGACGTGTTGTCACAGGGCATTGGGGATGACCACCACTCTACCCCCATAGGAGACACCCCTTGAGAGCTGACAGTTAGTCTCTGTGAGTGCAAATGCCATGAATTTTGGGCCCATGGTGGCTGGCGGCCACCCTCTCACCACCCAGCCCAAGACCTGGGAGATGACAGGGTCGTGAGCCAAGCAGCTGGTGACATCCGAGGCTTGCAGGGGCTGGTTCAGGAGGCCTTCAAGCAGGAGGACCCTGGGCGCCGGGGCAGGGTCAGCATCTATGGAGGAAAGCAGAAACTGGCTGAGGGTGTCGGCATGCCCCATCGCCTTACCTGGGCGATGTTCCAGGCAGTAGTTATAGCCTGACAGGAAGAGGGGCAAGGTCTTGGGGCAAGGTCTTGGGGCAAGAGCACCTAGGGGGGTCTGCTTGTCCACTGCAAGCTGGCTGAGGAGTGGCTTGTGGTCAGTAACAATCATGAAGGGCTGCCCGTATACAAAGTTATGGAACTTCCCCCACACACACAATTGCCAAACCCTCCTGGTCTATCTGGGCATAATTCTGCTCAGCGGCCGAAAAGGTCCAGGAGTAGTAGGCAACCGGGACCTCTCGGCTGTCAGGGAGAACGTACCCCAATACCGCACCCACATCGTAGGGGGAAGCATCATGCACCAGGACCATGGGCAGGAACTTGTTGAAATGGGCCAGCACTTCGTTCGAGATAAGGAGGGCTTTTATGCCTCGGAATGCAGCTGCCTCCCGGAGACCCCATGCCCACAGCTCCTATTTGTCCAAAAGCTGGTGCAGGGGTTTGGTACTGCCGCCTTGTGTGGGAGAAAGGCGTGGTAGAAGTTCAGTAGTCCCAAAAATGCCTGAAGCTCCGCCTTGCATAATGGTGTAGGGGCTTCCATGATGGCCTTGACTTTGTCCCTCGCTGGATGCAGACCGGACGTGTCGACCTGGAAACCCAAGAATTCCACCTCTGGGACTCCAAGTAGGCATTTCTCCCTCTTGACTTTAAGTCCCATGCCATCGAAATGGCTGAGGACTGCATAGAAATAGGAGGCAAAGTCATCTGGAGTTGCTGTGGTGATGTGGACATCATCAAAAAATCACTCCAGGGATCCCTTTCAACAGAGAATCCATTAACAGTTGGAAAATCACCCCGAACTGTAAGTGCTTCACTTTAAATGCACCCCTATGTGTAACAATGGTCTGGGCGGTTGTGGTGGCATCATCTACTGGCAGTTGCTGGTATGCTTGCGCGAGATCCAACTTGCTGAAGATTTTGGCCCTCCCCCCCCCAAGGTGGCTAATACATGACTCACGATCGGGACTGGGTAGGAATGGTCGTTGAGGGCCTTGTTCAGTGTACATTTATAGTCTGTGCAGATGCGGATGTTGCCATTGGGCTTTACAGGTGTTACAATGGGGGTCTCCCACAGCGCATGTGATACTGGTTCTAGGACCCCTTGAGCCACCAAGTGGTCAAGCTCTGCATCTATTTTGGACTGTAAGGCTATCGGGGTGCGATGGAACCTCACGTGTATAGGGGCTACCTGGGGGTCTAGCTGCAAGGAAACCGGGGGCCCTTTATAACATCGCAGAGCCCCAAAGACCCCTGGAAATTCCCCCCACACATTGGCATAATCCCAAGACACGCAGTGCCTCACTCCCTGATGGTGATACCCAACAGTGCGAACCACGCCTGCCCCAACAGACTGACCAAGTTGCCCTCTACCACTAACCCTCAAACCCCCGGTACTTCACCTAGAATGTCCCCACACCCCAGATTGGAACCTGATTCCTTTGAATGTACATGAGGCTCAAAGGCAATGGGCGCAGGTAGGGCCCCCGTTCGGACAAAGTCTGTCAAGCGTTTCCACCAAAATGATGGATGCCACTGATCTGAAGTCGACCTTCATAGCACAGGGGGACCCTTCTATCTGGACCTGGAACTTGGGGGTTGCGGGGAGGTTGGGGAGGTGGAGTACCTGTAGTGAGGGCTGGCTGGTCAAAAGGTAGAGGTCATCTGTTTCCGTGGTGGTCTCAGTGTGCGGAGGTCTGCCAGTGTCATTGGGTCTGGGGTTTTGGTTCCAATTGCCCTTGGATCTGCAGGTGCGGGCAATATGTCCCTGCTTCCCGCACGTGTGACACGTGGTGTCATGGAACTGGCACAGCTTGTGCTCATGTGCCTCTCCACAGCTGGCACTTGTGGCATGACTCACTGGTCTCCCATGTTGGCCTGGGGCGCCAGTGACTCCTTGCGGCTTTCTGTGGTTCGATGGGTGGATGAGGTGGACATCTTCCTTGTCTGACTTCTCCAGCACAGGGTCAGGGAGCATGAGGTGGGATGCTGACTGCGGCTTGTCTTGGTGGGAGGCCTCGTAGGTGATTGCAAGCTGAAGGGCCTCGTCGACTTTTAGGTCAGTTGTGCCGATCATCTTTCGGCAGAGTTTCACGCTATTGACCCCCCATACGAATTGGATCAAGATGTTATCTTCCACCTTGGGGAAGGCACACTCCATGGCATGTTGGTGCAGCACAGCCATATTTGCCGTGACCGTCTCTCCCTGGCTAGCATCATTGGCTTGGATGTTAGGTACCGAGTCAAGGCCTTGATTATTTCCTCGTAAGAGCACTCGAGGATGGCCTTAGGGACCAGGAGGCTCTTGGCTAGCCAGATGGTGGCTGTGCCACAGGAACTTAGGAGGAGGTCTCTTCTCTTGGCCGAGTCAGTCACCATGGTACGCAAGGTAACAGGTTAGCTGGTCCGTCCATGAATCCCAGAACTCGGGGTGTGTGGGGTTGAAGACTTCGAGGTTTCCCTGAGTGGCGGCCATGGTCCTAGCATGGTGCGGTGAGCAGAGACATGGAGAGCTGGCCACGATGCGGTGCTGCTCAGGAGCAGTGCGGGGCATGGTGGCTCATTGCTGCACTGGTTGGAGAGTCAGGCCCACTCATGGGATCCCACTTTTGTCGCCACTGTAAAGTACTGGGTTCACCGCATGGAGACTCGGACTATGACATGCGGTTTATTGTACTTCACATAACACACACTGCAAACCTGGCCCTGCAAGCCAACTTTATACACCCCACCTGGCACACCCTTAGTCCCATTGGTGGGTTTGAATTTCTCACCAAGGTCTAATCGGTGGACTCAAGGTGGACTAGGATCCTAGGTCCTATTATCGTTTTGTTCCAAGCTTCAGACTTATGTGGCGGACCCCTAGTGGCGGTCCATGTACACAACAGTTTAGCAATGGGCTTCTAATTGATGCTGACCTTGTTGTGACATTTGTATAATGGCTCTTGTGATCTGCAGACTGCCTTCTTCTACAGACAGTGCTAGATTTCCTGCTGGTTAAAAACTGGGCCAGGTGGCTAATTAATTAGCAATGAGCCTCTCATTGCTACACACCTGGAAACCATTAGCTGTTCAGAGTTTACAGAGTCATGAATGCCTATCATGGAAATGACAGTGTGCTACCATTTGTTTGTTTGTTCTTTCTTTCCACTGTTCTCTGTAAAGTTCAAGCCTCCCAACCCTCTTTCCAAGAGAAAAGGGAAGCAGTGTATGTTGCTGAGCAAAAGTAGTTTCTCTGTTGGCCAGGTGGAATTAGTTCAAAGTTCTAAGTGACTATTAGATTAGATATTTCCTGGAACCTGAAATAAGGGAAGCAGCTGAGGTCATAATGCATGATTTGGTTACTCTTCATAAAGAATGTCCATTAGGAAAGATACATAAATAATTAAATAAATGAAGATCCATTCTCTCTTCTTTAAGGGTGAGCAGGAAGACATGATTGAGAGAAGTCCACAATGAGTAAGCTTTTGAATTCATTTGTATTGCACCTGGCAGATGCATTATGTATCATTAATCATTTATTGTTGTGCACTATCAGCTGATGTAAAAACAAATGGTAGATTGGAGCTCAGTAGTAGCTTATGTGAGGGTCAGCAGCCTTTGGCTGGTGTGAGAGAAGAAAGCTTGCATTTCTCTCCCACCTGCTGTAGTTTTCAGGAAACTCCTTTCAATCCAGAATAAGCAGAGTGGCCAAATGGCAACATAAAACAGATATTAAAACTACATTTCATATTAAATTGTAAATTGTGAATAATGAAAGCCCTCACAAACATTTCCTCTAGGCCAAGCAGCATGGGATGAGGTGATTTGCCTCGAAGAAGTGAGGGAGGGCATATCTGCAGTTGCCTGGAGGGAAGAATGGTGTGTGGAAAACTGATAGGTGGGAAAAGGTTTAAGCACCCCTTTCTAAGTGTGTTGTAGTGGTTAGAATGTTACGCTTGGATTGGGGACACTGGGGTTCAAATCTCCATGCTGTTATGAAACTCATTGGTTGACCTTGGGCCAGTCTCATGCTCAACTCACCCTACCTAATAAGAATTGTTCTGTTATGAGGTAGAAATGGAGGAGGGGAAGATAACATGTCAGCATGAACACTGTGGAGAAAAAGCAGAATAAAAATATAATAATGCAATTGATTTCCACAGTGATTCTCCTCTCGAAACTACCTATTCCTAAATCTGTTTGGCCTCCAAGAAATGGCTCTGCTCTGCTCTTTCCGTCTCTTCCCCCTTGTCATCTTGTTATTTTTTTCCCTTTTGAAATCTTCTGAAGTGTTTGCAAAGCTCTTCCATTAACCTATGATTCTGTCTCCTCTTCTGTTCCAGCAGTTTGAAATATCATGCTGGTGTGCTTAGGTAACAATTTTATTAAACAAAAGGAGGAGAGAGAGTGCAAGAGAGGTTGGAGAAACAGGGCAAGAGGCTAGATAAGACAGATGCAGAGGGAAAAAACAACAACTGGCAGCAAAGGGAGAAGCCTTTATGTTTGTTGACAAGTTGATATGAAAGATCAAACATACCTTTCCATTCGTTGGTGGTGTCACCCCTCTCCCTCCACCCCAAACTGACATTTCAGAACTCACTTGACTAGATTCACGATGCACATATCCTCTGTGAGCACAGAAACAACAGAAAGAGATACAGTAATTGTACACAAATGATAAGCAGTCTCTTTGGGGAGAAATCCATTCAACAGTTTCTGAGCAAACATTATATTGCCTTGTATTATTTTTTAAAAAATAAAACAAAGTCATTAGAAATACCAGTCATAACTGAAGAAGAGTTGGTTTTATACCCTGCCCTTCACTACCTGAAGGAGTCTTCGAGCTGCTTACAATCACCTTCCCTTCCTCTTCTCATAACAGACATCCTGTGAGGTTGGTGGGGCTGGTTTTATGTGGAGGAGTGGGGAATCAGACCTGGTTCTCCAGATTAGAATCTGTTGCTCTTAACCACTACATCAAACTGCTAGGGCCTTGCGCTGTTTACAACAGGAATATTTACTTTAGTTACTATTTGTTGACTTTTGACCTCCTGGAAGGTGGCAGAAATGAGACAGATATGTGACTGCAATGACAGAGGTAGGAGCCAGATGTTGCAACTGAGCCCAATATGTCATGCTTCCAGGGGCACAACTTTTAATCAGTGAGGTATTACCTTCAATGGTTGGCTGAGTCCTCTCCAAAACAAGGATACATCCTAGTGAAGAAGAGACTAAGGTTTTAGAGAGACAAACTACAGACACAATCTCTGAGGAGAAAACCGGTTAAATTATTTTCTCTCTCTTTACCAACCTGCATGCTATATTCTGTTGTCTTGTCTTGTGCATTGTACGAGTTTTGTTTCTTGTATCCATACTGCTTTTTGTGAAATGAAGCAATTCTTTTGGAATCCATGAGATTATCTTGGCATCATTAAGGAAGACTTTGTGGAGAAAACTGATGTACAGTGGAATTCTATTATTCCGGTCTAAACACAGTATGATGTAGTTGGGTTTAGACTGGAGTAACTCTGCATAGGAGAGTCTGCCTCTTAGCTAGGGAAATGAGGCTACACTGAGCTCTGTTTCTATGTAGTGGATTGTCAGTCAATTAGAGTCATAGCAAGTTTACGTTCAGTTGGTTCATCGCATGGAACAGCCACCACACTTAAATGCAATGTTAAAATGTTTTGTCATGGCAGATACATCCTGAAATGCAGCCCTTTGTCAAAAGGAAAGGTAACAGATAATAGACTCATGAGCAATGGACATTTACATGTGCACCTCCAGTTCTTTCTAGTTTTTGACAGCTTGTTTGCTTTGTAACCAAAAAATTGTGTTAGGCCTCTCTGCCTAATTCTGCTGCATCTATTTCACACCTGAAGAGCAAATTCAGTTTGACAGTTAAGATCCATAGATTATTTCTGCTTCACTACTTTCTTCTACTGTTAATTCATCTACATTTCCAGTACAGTTGGAAAAGACATTTAGAATTTATTCCTCTGCTAATATTTGTGTGCAGTGTGCACAAAAGAGATTTAGGCTTCTGATATTTCCCTTCCAGCATCAGCGCATCAGTATATAAAAGCAACAAAAGCAGATTAGGTGTATTTATCTAATCTCTCAGTCTGCCTTGGCCTCAGTGCCAGCCACCCAAGTCCATCCACAGTAATGCTAAACTGATTCTTCTGGTAGACTGACAGAAACAGACTTTTCTACTGTCTGCTAATCACATATTCCAGGGAGTTCGGATTCAACAAGGACTGGGTGATATTAATTGTCAGGGCGCAGTTCTTTCTATATTTGACAGGCTACACAGTAGCAAGACTACACATTGATGTTCACATTACACTATCTAATCCATTGTCAACCTGTCCTCATGGTTGTGCTCCTGCAGAAAATGTTCCTACATTTCACCAACCTACACTATAGTGTTTTTAGTTTAGAAAAAAGACAGCAAATGGTGGGGGGGCATGATAGATGTTTATACAGTTATGCACAATGCTCAGAAACTGGATAGAGAGGAAGTTTTTCTCTTTCTGTTGGAGCATTAGAACTCACAGTCACCTGATGAAATTAATTGGCAGTAAAGAAAAGTACTTCTTTGTGCTGTGCAGAACTAATTTATCAGATTTAACTGCCACAGAATGAACTGATGGTAACTGGCTTTATATCAATCAACACCCACAGAAGAATGAGGTGGCTGAATGGGTTGTTGCCACTTTGAGACTGCAAGTAAAGGGGTCAATTTTTAATACTCTCTCACTGAAAATTAAAGCAAACCAACAAACATCAGAGAGAGGTTATAACTTAGTATTTTTCATGCTTTTCTACAGGGAATTATTAATGCAGAAGAAATTTAGAAATAGTATTGCACACTACCTTTCCCTTTAACGTAACAGATAATTTGCAGCTGTTATAGATAAATCTGGCTAGGTCACATGTGCAGTTTTTAAAATCTTGCTTGATAGTAAAATTTTTAGTTTCTGCTGTTCAGAAATGTTTTGTAGGCAGTCAGTCCGGGAGTATATATTGGTTGCAAAGTGAATTATAACGGGGGCAGCTAAAAAGGATATGGGCATATTGTATCAACTTGATCCTTACAATAAAATGTTTCTCAGGGGGGAATTCTAGTAAAACAGTCCCTCATCTCAGTGGAAGGTAATGCATTGCATCTAAGTAACATGAAAGAGTGACAGTATTTTGGAACTGTTAAATGAAGTAAATAGTTCAAACATTTTCTGATAAGACAAATGGAAGAATATAGGGGAGCATTTCTGAACAGCTTTGAATTTTAGCATAGCCCAATATTTTAAAAATATTTTTTGTACAGTTAACAGAGATTTTTTCAGTGACTCCCTAGGATTTAGGCTCAGTTTTAATATTGCGAGCTTTGAATCAATTGAGCTAAGCCAAGTTCCCAGCCAGGAATCAGCTGTTACTAGTTGCGGTAAAGATGGTAAAGCATTATATTCATGGAGTGAATTTAATAGCTTGGTACCATGCTATCATTGATATTTGAGGGAGTTCTAGCTACACGACAGTCAAAGATACACTGGGAGGAAGAGGGAGGATCTTATGAAAGAAAGTTTGCTGGAGTTTAACAAGGGGATCCAGTGGTCCTTTGACCTGAATTGGAGTGGTATAAAGCAATTTGGGAAGAATGACATCTTTGCCACCTTTGCTATAGAAGAATTTCTGGAAAATGACTAGTGTCATTTGAGTCTTTCTTACAACAGAATTTATATGGGAGTTCCAGGATAAGTTATAATTAAACAGAACACCAGGATATTTAAACTGTCTAACTTGTTCAATAGTTTTTCTATAAATTTGCCAGGGATGTTCCTTCAAGCTTAGAGAATCTCAAGATCTTTGTTTTGGCAAAATTAATTGTCAGCAACTCTCGAGCGCAAAAGACACAGAGTTCATTCATGAGTTTCTTCAAGCCAATTGAGGTTCGGCTGATGAAAACTAAATCATCAGCACATAAAAGCATTGGTAGTGGTTGATTTGCTAAATATGGTATATATTATTTTGCAGATTTTGGAAGAAGTTATTTCTGTATAAATTGAATAAGTGTGGAGCTAAAACACATCCTTGTCATACACCTTTTTCAATTCTTATTGATCTCAGAGATGAATTCATATTGAAGGTTTTTAACTGCAGAACATTCCCAGTATATAAATTCTTAATCAGTGCCAATAGCTGCTTAGGGATAGAGGTGGAATTAAACTTTTCACATAAGTGGCTATGGGATACCAAATCAAAAGGTGCTTGAAGATCAACAAAGGCAGCAAATATAGATTCTATATTAGTTTTAATATATTTATTGATGAGACTTGGTAAGATCAAGCAATGCTGTATGCATTTACAACCTTTCCGAAAGCCAAACTGCTCTTGTCAAATTATTTTGTATTCTTCCATCCATTCTTTTAATTTATTCATTAAAAAGGCAGCATATATTTATTCACTACAGCAAGTAGGCTAATTGGCCTATAATTGGAAGGATCAATTCTTATCCCCTTCTTACAGATAGAAGTAGTTAATGCCAATTTCCAGCTTTCAGGAATTACTACAGTTTGATTGATTTTTGTAACTAGGGGAGCTAATAGTTCTGCCTACCATACTGGGTCTAGCTTAAAGAGTTCAGCCTGGAGAAAGTCCTAGTCAGGATCCTTTCCAGTTTTCATTTGTTTCATTATAGTTTGAAATTCTCTTGGATACACTGGAGGCCAATCAGGTATTCATGAGATGCCAATGCTGAAAGAAGAGTTGGAGCCTCTTTAAGCATATCTTCAAAGTAGTATTCCCAGGTGGACAATGGGATGTTGGATGCTAAGTTGTCTGTTCACTGTAAAGATAGAAGTTCTTAACAAATGGCTCCTTCATTTTTCTCTTTAAGTACTTTGTGAAGTCTGGAGTGACCTGCTTCTGCATGTTCCTTCTCTCTCTCTCTCTCTTTTACTTAATTAGGTTCTTATAATGATGTTTCAAAAGAAGGAATAACCTTCTTCTTTCTAAAGTTCCAGACTTCCTCCATGCACCATAGAATTTTTAAAACTCTGACTTATGTTGCCAACAATGGAAGAGGTCAAACAATTGATCTAACTTTTCAATGGAATTTTCAATATTGTTGAATTGAATTATTGAGGTTCGTAATGCTTTAGCTTCTTCGGACCCCAGTTTTCTCTGGCAGTCTCTAGCTGTTTGAAAATTCCACTTTTTATGAATTGTGACAATTGTAGGTTTATTTCCTTTATATTTAATAGAAATATCAGGGAAAGAGAAGAGCTGAAATGGGTAATAGTCACTGATGAGCAGGTGCCCAATCAAGAGTTGTCTTACCAAATCTACATTATATTTGGAAATCGTAAAATTATACTCACCCCTTTATTTGAACAATATGTAAATTCTCCATCTGAATCAACTAGAGGGTCACCATTTAGAATTCTAAAACTAAATTAACCACAAAATTTGAAATCTTGATCCCTGAATAATTTCTACCAGGTTCTTTAGAGTCCATACCTCAGATTTATAGGTGACACTACTGTTGTTACCAATCCAAGTGCTGAAATCTCAAACAAGTATGAATATTGCACCAGGATGATTTGATTGCAAATTCAGTATATAGCATTCTAGTAAAGCCCATTGATCATCTGTTTCTCCTTATGTAGCATGCGGAGGAAGATATATGTTAACCAGAATTACCAGTTTCTTATTAACTATTATCTGAATAGCAATGTCATTGGGAGCGGAAGAAATTGACTTTTGTTGGGTAAATTTCTGTGAGATGTATATGGTGATGGGACTTCCTTTAGTTTTCTGAGCAGTTATAGAGTAGAAAATAAAACCTGTTAGAGAAGTATATTCTAAAGCCCATGTCTCCTGGATCATTAAACAACTGAATTTCTGAAAATAAGGCAAAATTTCTGGATCCCGAAGGGCTCTCTTAAACCCGGCAGCATTGCAGTTCAACACAGGGCCAAATTCCAAAGGTTTCTTGAACTGATCAGTTCTAAAGAATCATAGTCCTTTCTTGCAACTACAATATTTGATAATTTAACTTTAGTGGTTAATGGCAGACTGAATGTGTTTGGATAATGTCTTCTTTTGATTTAATTTGGGAGTTACTAGGAACACTGAAGGTTGAGTTTGGATTGTCAGTGGTACTTTTGAGGTATCAACTGAAGGGCCCACTATTTTATTTTCTGAAGATGAGTGGCTCTCTTTGTTATATTCATTTTCCCCAGCCTTGACTATTGTCAAGAGATTTCAAGAAGGTATTAGTTGTTCATCCCTTTTTACTTGCCATTAAGAAAGACAAGGGGGGCAGTGTCTGAGGTACACCCCCTCCCCCATGTACATGTAATTATTTTGGTGCACCGATATTCACATTCACAATAATAAATGGTGTTAAAAGTCCTCATTATTTTAAAGTTTAATTTTGATAATGTATAAAAGGATGCTTTTCAACCTTTCTAGGAACCTTGAAATACTGGCTTTAACACAAAAGCACTGACACTTCTCTGTCATCCATTCTGTCACATAAAATGGCCATTTTGCTAGGCAAACAATGGTCTATTTTCACCCCATTCATCCATATTTTAAAATTATTATTAATTTGGTTTTCAAGGAACTTGATCATGAATTTTGTAAATCAAGTGAATTATTCAAACACTATTCCCATAACGCTATCTTAGCATATGTTTGGGGCAAGGTTTTTCTTCATCTGAATAATTGTTTTCAATTGCAAATAAATTGTATGTAATTGCAATTCATAATATTTTATTCCTTATCCTGCTTTTTTAATAACCCCCAGATAGCTAGAGGGTAATCTGAGTCAAACAAGTATTATTTCATTTTTAATTGTTAGATTTTTGTCTTGTAACATGGCTTCTTACAACATCTGACTGGAATAAAAGACAACTTGAACAAAGGATGAATTTGTTTATCTAAAAAAACCCCTCAAGAGTGCTAACAACATTGAATGGCAAGAAGAGAAAGCTGAAGCACATCAAATGAATGTATAAATAATTGAATGAAAAACTTGGGAAAAAGTAAATTAAAATAAACATGTACATAATATTGTTCACACAGCTGACTATTCCTTTGCTAGGTTAATATCCCAAAATGATTAGCTGATTTTTCATTAGTAAAAGCCAATCATTAGGAACTGATTTCTAGATTAATCTAAACAAGACATTCTTTGAAATTGAGAAGGTGACAAACCTTCAGCTGAGCAGAGGGAACAGAAGGGTCTGTGTGACTGAGACAGAAAAATAGTGATCTTTTTAGAATGCATGAAAAGAGAGCCTGACAGAGGAGCAAAAACCACAGTATATTTTTTGCACCAGATAAGTCTGGGTTCCCCCGACTCATCTAGTTTTCCCTGCATTCACACATTAGCTGCAAGAATGTCTAAGGGCCACTGTGAGGCTTGAACTGCTTTGTGGTGGGAGCTCTTGCCTCTCCCCTCCATGTTTAGATGCTGAAATGGCCTGAGCAGGCAGTTTTTTAGTTAACTTGGAGTGGCATATGAACATAAGAACATAAGAGAAGCCAATGTTGAATCAGGCCAATGGCCCATCTAGTCCAACACTCTGTCACACAGTGGACAAAATATACCAGGTGCCATCAGGAGGTCCAGCAGTGTTTCTGAAATAGACTTGATCTGTTCCTCAACCATTTCTGGCTTATTGTTTAAATATAGAGGCTACACTATCTTTGCTCTGAGAGACGTTCAGGATTGCTTGATCTGTAAGTGAACCATCTCTAGTGATGAATGTTCTTCTCAAGATAGGCACCCACTAAATAGAACCCCTAAATATTGGAAATCCTTCACCTTTTGTATATGGAAGTTATTCATAGGTCATCTATGAACTCAGAAATGATAGTACAGCTCTACTTAGTAAAGATAAGACCTGATTTAGGATTTTAAATTTTATTTATTTACACACCTTAAAGAATTGAAAATACACGCTCCCTATCTAGATTTATAGTCTAAGGAAATACATGATATAAAAGGGGGGAAAAGAAATTTAGGGAGGTGTTCAAAGGTGGAGTCCTGTTGCCTGGTTGTAGCCTCTGGTGCCCTCAGATTAGTACATTCTACTTTTGTCCTTGAGGGCCTAAAACAGGGTACCCAACCTTTTTGAGCCTGCAGGTACCTTTGGAATTCTGACACAAAGTGGTGGGAGCAACCACAAAACGGCTGCCACAGGAGGCAGAGCCAGCCACTAAATGTGAGGTGGTGAGGCTGTGCATAACTCTTAACACTTTAACATTTCAGAAAGAAGCACTGTTTAACAGGATCCTTTTAAAAATGAATATATTGTTTAAAGATATTTTCTTGAATACACACAGCTTTATCTTCAATCACATAGAGTAGGTCCTTGTGCTCTGGTAGCAGCTGCTGTTGAAGCAACTTCCCTAAAACCTGAACAGAGAATTAGATCTCCAGTGGCCAATTAGAAGCCCTGCTGGGCAAAAGCTGCAACTGGCCCCTCCTACTTTCTAAAAACTCTTGGCAGGCATCTGGAAAGATGTGGGCAGGTGCCATGGCACCTGTGGGCAAAATGTTGGGGATTCCAGGTCTAAAAAAATATCATATGAGAACAAATTCTTAGGACTATGCATGTTCTATGTAAAGGGTGGTGGGGATGCACAAGGGGCAATAAGTTCAAAGTATAAAGAAGTAGATTTCTTATAAAAATTGGGGAAAAAAATCTGAACTGCAAGTGCAACTCAAGAAGCTGTTTATGATGGCTTCAACATCTCTTTCTATTATGATTCATCAAGGAAATTTTGGACAGGCATCTGTTTGGACAACATTTATGGATATGAGACCCTTGTTTCAACTACCTGACTCATTAGGTCCTACCTAATTTTCTCTTGTATGGAAAAGGTGATGTCATAATGCCTGGCTATTTGCAAATATGCTGTTTTCCATACAGTTCTTCAAGTGTGCATGAGTAACTGATTTTCAAATCTCAAAGGCATACATTCCGCTGGAGGACTGCTCTTCTACCAAATTGGTTATCAAAATTCAATATGCATGGGCTGGAGATGTCTTGAAATATTCCAGGTGTCCAGATGTTATTGTGAACAGTTTTGTTTATTTTAGCTGAGAATGACAGGGTCTCAGTGTAATTGCTAAGGATTCCCTCCTGGTTTTCTTTCCCACTGCATCTTCTCCAGCAGACTTTATGAAATGCTGGTCTACGGTACAGAGCCTTTCACAGAAACCCATCACAGTCAAAGTTGATTGAGCAATTATTTTTCAGAAATTGGGATCAGCAAACACTTTGCTATATTGGCCAGATAATTAACAGCTTCTACTCCAGTGGATGATAAAGGGTCTATTCTCTCAGCAGCTGTGCAAGTGAAAATAATAAAGACATATGCTTGTCTGAAAGAGTAAAATTGCCACGGCAATGTACATTTGAAACCAGGTCCTAAATCTTGGTTTACATTAAGATTATGAAATACATTTTTATTAAATCTTTCTTTTAGTTACTTGGATTCTCACTTGCCATCTTTTTTCTATATATTTTTACAGCCACAGGAGAATTTAATCATGTTCTTAACCCCAACCCCTTTTGTTTTCTTCTGTCTGTAGTAAATTAAAAGATAACATAAGAGATTTTACCTGCGTCATCAAAAGCCAGGCCAGTTTAAAGAAAGACAATCAGTCCTACATTTGAATATCCTGTACACACTCACTGCTTGGCATGCATGCAGTATTATTAAGGTGGCACTCCATTGGACTCTAGAGCAGGGATCAGTAACTGAAAGGGCCAAATCTGGCCTACTGTCAGAGTCCTTAACTTAGTCAGCAAAAATACCAGGCCTTGTTCATTGAAGCAAGAATAGTATTTATTTTATAAGCTGCAATAGTAGGTTACTGAAACAGAAACATTGTTAAGAATGCCTTGGTTACATGAAGCAAGCAGTTATACCATAAGGGGGGAGAATGGGGACCCCCCCCCTCAACCAATAGAAGCATAGCGCGCGGGGGGGAACTGGAGACAGTGATAATTAATGTAGTTCCTGCTGCCCCCATTTTCCCAGCCTAGCTGTTGCTTATGAAAGCGATAGGAAGCTAACAGCCTGTCTCCTCCAAGGTCAGTGTGTTAGGTCTGGGTAAGATATGGCCTGCACGGCCAGGCAGTCGAGGCAGCTCCCCACATTCCATTCGAACACTCCAGGTGCATAAATCAACACCACACAGTCCCATCCGCCCTCCCTTCACAAAACAAAAGCCCATCCGCCCTCCCTTCTCCAACCATCATGGCAGGGCTACCTGACACCTACTGAGGAAAATAAATGTTCATTTCCTCCCTCAGTTGCCATCCCAACGGCAAAAGAAGTGTATTGTAAGAGCCTGGTGTGAAAACTGGACTTGCTAGAAGCCTGTTTGGGAGGAGGATGGGGACCTCTTGGCCTGCCACTCTTTATCCCATGTTCAAAATATCTCTGTTGTAAAAATGATTGCTGACAATGACTTTGGGGGTTGCAATGGGTATAGAAGAGGAAGAGTTGAATCCAACCAGCTTTTCTACTTGTGAAGAAAGTATCACCACTTGATCACCAGAAAGACTATGCTGGAGATCATGGGTGTTGTTTGAACAAAAGAAAAATGGGATGGTCTCTGTAAGGAGAGGGAAGATTGAGCTGAAAAACTGGCTGGATCTATCCCAAAATAATTCTGGAAGTTTTGCTGGTGAAAATTGGTGTCTAAAATTATATCCAAAAGATGTTAGATCGCTGATGTATTCTGCACTTGTGGCCAAATTAGATGAGGTACCAGGACATCCATGAATAGATCTCCCAAACATTTTTATTGGTAAATAACCCCCAGAATTGCTATTTGCCCTTCTAAGGGAAATATACAGGTTATTTGCATATTGTTGGTATTTTGCCCCATCAGAGGAAAAGGCAGTTCTGACGAAGCCATTTGAGGTCAGATAAATTGCACAAGGAGTAGGGTTAAATGCTCCATTCCCGCAATGAACTCCTGATTGAATGCTTCCACTCTGTTGCAGCTCCTTACCAATGACAGTGCTTGGGAGATACATTAAAAGATCTTACAGCCTTTTGTCTATGCTGATCTTCAATGGTTTTACATTTGTCAGTGGCAATTTACCACATTCTGTGCCAGCTAAGCATTCTAAGATGTAACAAAGGCAGAATCTTCCCATATTTCATAGCATCTTATGTTTATGGCACTTTAATGATACAGTCTCAATAATCTCATTTCAGTTTTGTGAGAAAAGTATCCATATCTCTTTATTTCACATGGATTTCTCTTTCTGCACCCCATTATTCTCCCATCAAAGCTGGGTGTTTGTTTGTTTTTTGCATGACTGAATGTTACTTTTGCATCAGTTGCATATAAATGGTGTATAAATGACATGTGCCACCTAAAAGGCATAAAAATATGGTGTGAAATGGTGTAAAAGAAACAAAATAGAGCAAAAACACAACGGTGACCTGCAAACCAAGGTAATATATTAAATCAAAATTAATGAAAGTGGGAATTGTCACCATCTAATTGTTGGCAGAGTTTAAATATGCAAAGGAAGTGGAGCAGTGACTTTTTAGAGAAAAATAAATAGGTTTATTGTAGAAGAACCAACTGTTGCAGAACATACAGAGAGAAAGCCTAAACTAACCAGTCTAACTGTTGTGGGGAGAGGAAGGGAAGGAGATTGTAAGCCACTCTGAGACTCCAAGTGAAGGGTAGGGGATAAATTCAACTCTCCTCCTTTTCCTCTTCTTGCACATTCCAACACTAATCACAGTCACTGTGTACTAGTTTCTGGGGTTTTTTTGGGGGTAGACTTAAGCTGTGTTATACTTCCCTCAACATGCATGTGAATCTAGTTTCCCAACTTTGGGTGGTGTAGAATGGAGCCAAAGTAGCATAAACTGCATTATGTTGTCGAAGGCTTTCAAGGCCAGAGTTCATTAGTTACTGTAGATTTTCCGGGCTGTGTGGCTGTGATCTTGGCATTGTAGGACCTGATGTTTGCCAGTAGCTGTGACTGGCATCCTCAGAGGTAAAACATAGAAAGATGGAGTACTCTCTGTGTCAAGGTATAACAAAACTTCTATTGGTACAGATTTGTAAAATCTTTAAAACATTTTTAGAGTTTGTTTTCTCTTAAGGCAGAAGTATGTTACTCATAAAACATGGCGGATACTGCTGAAAATAGTATCTCCGTATTGGGTTCTTCTTCTCCATAATACATAGCAACTCTTATCTCAATGCTATTGCATTATTAATTTTTCCTAAATCTGCCAGTAGCAGACAGTGAGTGGACTAGTTAAAGGCACAATGTGCTTTAGGGACACAAGGATACTAGGTATACTAAGTCTCCGAGGCTGTGATCAGATGTGCCTTTATATCCGATGTAGCTGCTGATGCCTGATGGATCTAAAGTGCACGATCAGAAAGCAACATCTATGAAAGATTCTGCAGTCATCGGCACCCTGTTCTGCCTCACCACTAAAATGGGATTAAAAGACACCGGGGAAACTCCAGTCCTAACACTTGCTGACAAGCCACAAATGGATTTTCCCTAGTCCGATCACTCAAGCATGCTCTCAAGCTGTTGGGATGGGCTGCTCATAATCATCCCCATCTCTAGGCCAGCTCTGAAAATGAGTGGAAAAGGGAGCAATCTGTGTCAGGCAACCATGGCTCACTGTGAACCATGGGGATCACAGTGCTCCGTGGAAGGATTGGTGGGCTGTGAAAGTGGCAACTTGAATTCCAGAAGTTGAAAAGTGCATGTGCAAAACACTGCACTCTGATTTATGCACATGCGCTAAAGCAGGCAATCCCCCTGCCTGTCCAAGCCATCTGATCACGTAGTGATGGGCTGAGCCCACAGCAAAACAGGATGTCTTATTGAGCAACTCCATGTCAAATATCAACGGAGGGAATATTAGCACTTCCTGACTGCACCAAATGGCATGTCTGACTGCAGCCCCAGTGTCTCTGGGGTTTGGGATCCTAGCATTTCTGCTGCCAGGGAAGTAGAGTCTTTCCAGGCCTCCAGATATCCCTGTTTATTTCACCTGAAAGGGATATAAACCATCATCTCTAAAGCAGGTGAGTGATGGGGCAGTATGGGTAGTATCTGGGAAATTTTGTGGGGGGGGGCATTTAGAAACTCTGTTGAACACCTGATATCAATCATCTTTCCAAAGTTCAGAACTGGGCTTGTGTCAGGTAGCCCTGACATGGTTATGGAATGCGGAGGGGTACTCTTAGTCCACCAGCCTCTGAGTGTTACCGTTTTCAGTCTATATGTTATTGCTGCTTGACGTTGTAGAAGCTCCAGCTGCAGAACTCCTAAACTGGGAACCAATGGCTTTTAGATTGTTTGCTAGCTTTTGCCTGCATTCACAAACTATACTCATTGGCTTCAGCTTGGTAGGGTGTGTGTGTGTTTGATTCTAGTATAATTCAGGAGGCCCTCCTTTTCCCTGGCATTCCTGACACAAGCAATACTTGTGTCTTTAGTTCTGATTCACCAATAAACAGTTCTCTTCTAATGAAGCCCTGTGTTGTGTGACCCAGTGGCAGATTAACCATTAAGCAGACTGAGCATGTGCTTAGGGCACCAGGGCCAAAGAGGGCACCACAAAGTTGGGAAAAGGATGAAAAGAAAAAAAATGAAGATTTGTAAAAAAAAAAAATGATAAAACTAGTACAAATTGATCATGTTGCACCCTAGGGTTATCTTCTATTTTTTGTTGGTGAGGTGCAATGTCATAGGCTACGACGAAAGGGGGAAAGGAGAGGGGCACCAAGATTGGTCAGTGCTTAGGGCACCAGTGAGCCTTAATCCGCCCCTGGTGTGACCTGACTAAGGAGCCTGACAGCTTGTAATGAATGGGGCTATTTTCCAGATTTTGGAGAATTCCAGTTTTTTGGATCAAGCTCAGGGGATTTTACCATTCCTGTAAATAATTATAAAGTACTTGGCAAAAATCATTTAAAATATTACCCCAAATTTTGCCACTGTCTTTCACTTTACTACTTATAATAAAATAGGAATCTGGACTTTCTTATATGAAGCAAGCACTTGTCCCGACTTTGCTAAATGGGTGCCCTTTGTGCTGTATGGAGTCTGTCAAGAGGAGCTATTCATGTTAGAGATACTGCTAATGTAATATGATGACTTTACCCTTCATTGCACATTAACACATTGGAGATGAAGTATAGTACTTTATCCATTAGGAGGGCTGAATACTGAATGGTATAGCTGAGAGCTGTGAAAGGCAATTTTGACTCAACACAAACCTTCTGCTTTAGCCTTGGGCCTGTGATGCTTGTGACACTGGTTTTGTGTCACATTGGGATTGGGTGGGTGGGTGTAAAACCAATGTCTCAATCACTTGGTTATGGCTGAAGTGGCTAAGCTTTCATCCATTTGCTTCAAGGCTGGGGACATCATAACTTTGAAAACTGGTTTCTTATCAGACTCCCACATTCCACTCATTTTCTGCTGGAGGACCACATTTTAACCCTGACTGATAAGCTACTTGAACAAGTTCATTGGTTTGCTTGCTTATCTGGATAGGCAGGAGGATAAGGAGAAGGGATTGGTAAAAGGCCCTGGTTACTTTCACATTACTTGCAATGAAAGTACATGTTACCTTCAGCGTGGGTACATCCATGTTAAATACTCTCCACACCTTGTAGGGTCTTTTATATCATATTGCAACATCATCAGCATGGTCATTATTATAGAATGCAGAAAATATAACATGATAAATTTAGCATAGCATGATGAGCACATTAAGCTGATTTATGTGGAATCAGACCCTTCATCCACCAGTCAGTATTGTCTACTCAGACAGGCACTGATTGTCCAGGCTATGAGAAGCCGGAGATTGAATCTGGGACCTTCTGCATGCCAAACAGTTCCTCCCCCACTGAGCCATGGCCCCTCCCCACTGCTGTGACATCATCAGCACAGTCATTGATGAGAAGTAGGGAGCACATAATAGGGTGATGTATCAACATGTGATAAGATATAATAAATTATTGTGGCAAAGAGGAAAGCTACAGGGATGCCATTTTTCACAGTAGTCCAGTGTCAAGTGAAACATATCAGTCCCCAGGGACTTATGGCATTAGACACCTTTGAATAACAATCAGGGCATTTCACACTTTACTTATTTATTTTGCTGCACAGGCACAAGTGTAATGTGAATGAGACAAATGTATCCGAAAACAGGTATATGATGGTATCGTGGTTAGAGTGTCAGACTGGGATCTGGGAAACCCAGGTTTAAATCCCTGCTTTGCTGTGGAAGTGTGCTGGATGACCTTGGACCACAGAGCAGTCACTCCTCTCTCTCTAAGCCTAACCTATTTCATGTTGTTGTGAGGATAACATGAAAAATGGGAGAATAATGATGTAAACAGCTTTGAAGCTTTGATTGGAAAGAAAATCAGGATATAAATCTCTCCTATATTATAATTGCATTTTAGTCTGGCAACATTCTACGCCCACCAAAATGAGTTGGCTTCGTGATGTGTCAATCACAAGGTGCCTCTATCCACTGGCTATGTTGCCTGAGTTCTCTCCCACCCACTGCAGTCTAGGTCACTATTCCCTGATTGGGCCGGTGTTTCAAGGTCATTTGCATATGGAAGCTGATTGGACTTCACTCCATTCCACACTTCAAACTCCCCCCCTGCAAGACAGTTGGAACTGTCAGTTGCATATGCAACCTGATGAATTTTGAGGTAAAAAAACCCCTACAACACATCACTTCCCCTTCAAAAGAAACAAACCCAATAACACAACCATGCCACACCACAAAAAAGACAGATTATACCACAAGCAGAATACCACAAGGCAAAAAATGATAGGAAAAGGTGCCAGCAGTCACCCCATTACTGCCACAAATATGTACCTGAGAGAGCTTCAGAGGATGATGTGCAGGTTCCAGGTTCATGTTATAAAAGCTGCCTGCGGGATTATGGACCATTCCCAGACTTTCTATCTTAACATCTCACAGGGTTGTTGTGCGGATCATATAGGGGAGAGGAGAATGATGTCAGCTGCTTTGGATCCCATTGCAGGGAAAGACTGCCCTTTCCCTAGTCAGAGGCTGTGGTGGGGGGGAGATGTAAACCTGAAGACAAACAGGCAGATAAAGGTAGGCTGATGGTTGCCTGGAAAGGACATAGGGTTGCCAACTCCAGGTTGGAAACTTCCAGGATATTTTAGGGATGAAGCCTGCTGAGGATGGAGTCTGAGGAGAAGGAAGAGGTGGACCTCAGACAGATACAGTTCCATAGACCCCATTCTCCAAACAAGCTGTTGCCAATCTACAGGTGACAGCTGGAGAGCTCTTAAAGCTCTGCTGCTAATTCAAAGTGCTGGGGATGTGTTACATTCTGGCAGGGGACGTGGTGAGTGTAGAAAATGAATTATTAACAGAGTAGTGTTTTGGAAAATCTTCAGGAATTGTTTGGTGCACTTACCATGGGGCACCCATCCAGAGCCTCTGGCATTTTCTCACTCTGTCGGCATCAAAACCAATTTAAGGCAAAATAGAGATATGGAGACTTTCCCATCCTCCTTTGCATCAATCTGTCTTTGTTGGCAACCCTAGACCTGCTAGCACTCTCAGGGTGACTTCATGCCTCCTGACTGGCATTACTTCACTAGCCCTGGCTGCTTGCTCCTGTTCAGCAGGAGCCTTCCTATGGAAGCTGCCTGGGTAATTTTGGACCAGCCTCAGACTTTCTGCCTAACCTACCTTGCAGGGTTGCTGTACAGATCACAAAGTGGAAGAGAAGAATGAAGTAAGCTGCTTTTCTCCCCACTAACAAGAAAGACAGAACTTTGCCTAGGAAGAGGCTTCTGAGAGGGGAGGAGATAAAGTTGCCAATTTTAGGTATGGAAATTCCTGGAGATTTGAGGGGTGGAGCCTGGAGAGGATGAAGCTTGAGGAGGGGTGGGACCTCAGACAAGTACAGTGTCATAGACTCCACCCTCCAAATAAGCCCTTTCCTCTTGGGGAACCACTGTTGCCAGTCTCCAGGAGAGGGCTGGCGATCACTTAGAAATACAACCGCTATCCAGGAGGGAGTGGGGAGGAGATGGAAAGCTGAAGCCAGAAGGGGAGATAAAGGTAGGTTGATGGTTGGCTGGAAAGGAGATAGGGTTGCCAACTCCAGGCTGGGAAATTCCTGCTGATTTGAGGGGTGGAGCCTGGAGAAGGTGGGGTTTGAGGAAGGGTTGGACCTCAGACAGGTACAATGCCATAGACTCCACCCTCCAAACCAGCCATTTCCTCATGGGGAACCATTGTTGCCAATCTCCAGGTAGGGGCTGGAGATCACTCAAAATTACAACTGCTGTTCAGATGGCAGAGATCAGTTCTCCTGGAAAAAAGAGTGACCTCTCTGTGTCATTATACCCTTCTGAGGTCACCACAGCAAATTGACGCTGAATGCCCAAGACTAGGGCACCTGCCCAGAGCCTCATTCTAGAGCTCGTTGTATGTATTTCCACAATGGGCCTTATTCCTAGTATCTAAATAAAAATAAATCATGCAGATCTGCTCACTAGAGCCAGAATTGGCAACAGCTCGCTCTAGAGCATATATGGTAAAAATGTGCAATGTGCTGACTAAGATTAAACTATTTGTTGTCCTTTTGTCCACTTGCTTTGTTGCCACTGTTTTTGAAAAAAACAATTCTTTCTGGGTATATGATCCAGCCAATCAGGGATCACAGAACCAGTGTGATGGTATCATGGTGCTACATAGACAATTATAAATCAGTATTGTTTCTTTAAAGGTACAGGACAAACTTGGTCAAGCATTTGAAACATAATAAGTACAGTTTCATGCAAATATCCTTAGACTGGCAGTTCCATAGTTGTGCTACCACCAAAAAGACACTCTCTCTGGAAGCCTGCAATCTAACCTAAAAATGTAGGGACATCTGAAGAAGAGCTGTTGATGATATTCTCAGCTGAGAAGGAAATGGGTCATTCCCGTGTCATAAACATAAACTGAAGGCAAAACCATCCTCTGGCCCAAAGGCAAATAAGCACTTTTTACCTACATGTAGCTCATTCTTTAAAGTATATCACTCAACAATCAATAAGAACCACTCTCAGTAATAAGTGATATAAACAACCCAACTGAAACAACCCATTTCTCAGCTATGGATGTTACCATATTTCATGATTAACCTTGTTTCATTGCAAAGTCGGAGTTTCTGTTTTAGATTCTTGGTGTCTGGGACAAAATTACAATTCAGTTTTTCCCAAACCAAATAACAACATTTCATAGTAACATTTATGTTAAAATTGATGCCTGTTTGTGTGTATAAATGGCATACAAAAGGTACGTGGTACATGAACACTGTATAATGGTGTAACAAGGGCACCAAAAAGCTGTATAAGAAAGGAATGAAATGAGAAAACTAGTAAAGAAATTGCTCAGGATGAAAATGCTTATAATGAATATGTATGAAAATTCAAATTATTTAAATATGGTTCATTCATGCATCCCTAAATTCAATATAAGGACAGATTGAAGTCCCCCCCACTCAGACTAAATGCTGCAACAATATATATGCTCTTAGAATGCTAGGGGGGAGGGACTTCTGATATAGTTTCAAATGTGCTATAGTGGTACATCTATCTCTTGTATTACTCCTCTTATAACATCAGCCTACCATTTTCTACTTTTTGGAGGGCTTTCTGCCACTAGACTTCTGTTTATCCTGTTATCAGTGGTGTATAGGTATCAATCAGTCCCTGCTGTGCTACTAACAATTTTCTGGTCCTCACACAGATCCCCTAGAGTCAGCGCACGAGATATTTCACTAAGGGGTTTTAACCTGTGGTCTCCTGCAAGAAAAGATAATGAGAGAGTAGCCTCGGACATTCATTTATCATCGGCTGATGATTACCTCCTACTGCCACACAACATGCCACATTTATTGTGAGAGCAGGAGACACTGATCCTTTCTGGTTATCTACTATTATGTTGTTATCCTCAGTGATGCCAGCAGTCTTGTCTAATGAATGGATGTCAGTTTGAAGGGCAGCTGTTCAGTACTCACCTCTTCCGTTTGTCCTAGCCCACGCCAATAAGATGAGAATACCCTAAGGCACAAATAAGATGCTTGTGAAAAGTACCAAGTCACATTCCTGAAGGCTCCTGGCATCATTTAACCACAAATACATTCCACCTGCATTTGTCGCTACTATGGGTGTTGGACAGAAGGATTTTTTCAGCTCTATAATTTGTTGTCTAAGCATAAAATATGAATGAAAATATCTTTGTCTGAAAGCTCCTTGATTTCTTCATTGAGGAGGCAGCATAATTTTAGGTGGGATTTGTGGCACAAACTTGTGGTTCAACTGGTGAGAAGGAGAATGCTTGCTATTACTATATCTAGGAAAACAGCAAACAACAATAGCTCTGTGTGAAAAGTTTATTACATATAACATAGGAATGTACAGATGTTTCTTTTTGTTTTAATAGGTTATCATTTGTGAGCCTCTTCCTTTTGTCCATTCTTTGCTGGAGTGTCCATTGTGGGTTTTTGTGTGTGTGTGACTTTTGAAAAAGGCACTGCTTTTAATGGGAGAAATTTGGAGTAAGGAAATCGAAAGTGACATGAAAATAGATACTTGGTTTGCACAAAGGAGAAGCAAAGTCAAAAAGGGGGGTTTCTGAGCTCAATCAGCTGGACTAAGAAATCCAGTAGTTCCCAAATAGATATATGTAATAGACTGTCTCTTCCATTTATCATTCTGTCAAAAAGTGCTTTCATTTATAATCCCTTCATTGCTGATCCTGGTCTTTTTTTAAATTATATTTTTATTGAGTATATATTTCATAATTCATAAAAGTGTTTCACACCCTTGTATATTATACTCCATTTCATAGTTTAAAGAAAAAAATGAGGTTACATTCCATCTGTATAACCAACAAATTAAACTTAATCCAGATCCAGTTTGCATCCTCTTCTTTTTCTTATTCCCATTTCCTACCAACATATAAAACCACCATACAACTCCCTCTAAATCATGTTCTGACCATTAATACATCCTTTGATTCTTCGATAAATTGTTACACATTCTTCTAACTTCTGTTCTATACACTCAGTCTTTATTATTCTATCTTCTATACCTAATAAGGAAAGCTGGACGGGGTTGCCTCTGATCCTGGGGGCTGAAGAGGAACCCCTTCATCAGGAGGATATCCCTCCTCTCTGCTAACAGAGGTCTTAGGGGGAGCACACCCTCCACCTCCTTACCATGCCCTCTAGCTATGACAATTCTACTTCTGTATTAGTCATCACTTGTGTACTGATACCAAATAGTTGCTGCTTAAGATATAGTTCTAAATACCCTTCTTGTACTCATTTAATTGCTCTCAACATAATCTATTATACTGTTTGCCTAAACAAACTATCTCCTTTCAAACGCCTCCATCTATTTGTTTAATCACTGCTTCCAGTAGCTTCTTCCCAGTATTCTCGTTGTGTGCAGTGAAAGTTTTGTCAGTTAAATTGACCACTAGGTAGCCTAGTGCACGCCATCTGTATTGAATTCCATGTTCTCTCAGTGTCTTTGCTGTATCTCAGGGCTTCCTTCTCCTGATAAGTATCTCAGCTGGGATGTCAGCAAATAGGAAAACAATTGTTTCTTCAAGGCACAGACCCTCTTTTTCTTTTGCAATTTTAAAACGTTTATTTTTGATCTGTACCTCCTTGAATTCAATCAGGATATTTGGTGTGGCATTTTCAGGAGCTCTTTTCGACATGTTTAAGTGGAAAGCAGAGGTGATGATCCTTTTGGAGATCTCAGAGTCCCCTGCTGAGTGAAGTATCTGCCGCAGCCATTTATTTAAATATGCAGTAAGATCTTTTGTTTTGGAAAAGTTTAATGAGACCCCATGGAGTTTGGCCTTCCTTTCTCTTAGTTTGATCTCTTGGAGTATGATTTTATTTTTAACCCAAGCCTCAAAATCCTTTACCTCCTTCATTTCGTCTGCTGTTTTCTTTGCACTCTGGTACATTGCTTCAGCTTTCTTCTCTGTCATCCTCATTGTTGTGGTGAGTTCATCGAGTTTCTTATTTATTGGCTCTATTGTTCGTTTAAGCTGGCCAAATTGTTTTTTCAATTGTCCAACATCCCCACTCAAAGTCTTTATTTCATTTTTAAGTTCATCTTTTATCTCTGTCATAGCATGCAGAATCATAGTCTGGTAGCTTGGATCAGGATTGCTTCCTCCAGTCACCATACCCTCCAGCAGAAAGATCTCTTGGTCATCCGAGTCTGTATTAGTCTTCCTAGGGGGTCTGTAGGGGGGATTTTTTGTCCCCTTCTTCCCCCTAGTCCTTCCCATACCTGGCATTAAAGTTTGTTTGTAAATTGGTTTTGTTTTTTGAGAGCAATTTTGATATTCCTCAGTGGGAACAACAGGATTGTGAGAGGGATTCAGCCAGCCAGAAGCTCACCCCCCATGCCCCCCACTGCTGATCTTAGTCTAATGGGCAAAGGAGAAAGGCAATATGCAGAGGGCAAGTGATGAACAAGCACAGGGCCCCCAACCTTTTTGAGACCGTGGGCACCTTTGGAATTTGAACACAAGGTGGTGGGCACAACCACAGAATAGCTGACACTGATGGAGTCACATGGGCATGATGGAGTCACTTGGAAGCCCAAGTGCAGGAGATAACTGGAGTAATATAAAAAATATAAAGTAGTTCAAGGGTCTCCAACCTTTTTTGAGCCTGTGGGCATCTTTGAATTTGGACATGGGGGTGGTGGGCACAACCACAAAATAGCTGATACTGGTGGACCCACATACATAGAGGAGGCCCAAGCAGAGGAGAAAAGAGGAGGATTTTTTTTAAAAAATACACAAGGAAAGAGAAGCAAAAAGCCAAGGGCAGCAGAAAGGGGGGAGAGGAAGCGTCCTTCTAACTTTGTTAGATCATGGGGAAATATTACCCCTCTTCTGTTCATAATATTAACAATGGTTTGCTACCATATTACTATTAAGAACCTTCTGTTGCCAAGCAGGAAAAAGACACCAAGACCAAATGCATGCATGTGGGAAAAATAGGAGGAGGGAGAGAGAAATTAATGAGAAAAGAGTGGAAAAGAAGGATAAAAATTAAGAAAAAGAGAGGGAAATGTTATTTTGCTTCAAGACACTAACTACTACTTTGCAAGATCTGGCTGAACTGGGTGCATGGAAAGGAAGAGAGAAAGGCTAGACTATTAGTGCAATGACCTTGTCAGCAGTCTGCAGGTTGGCAATTACTGGTGCAGCCATCAGCATGCTGTCTTGTCTTGCTCCAGTGCTGGCTTAGCATGATCTGTTAGGCAAGTTTGCTTTATTCTTGTGGAAAAGCCAATCTAGACCATAGTTGATACCTTTTACTGTGCTCAGACTTCCCTGTGCCCCTAGTGGCTGCAGCCAGATCTGCATCAAAAGGGAAATCTTTGGGAAGGCATTTGGCTGGATACAGCATGACACTGCCTTCAAGGGCGCTCCAGCTGACTTGGGTCCCCTGAATTTTGTCCCCCCCCATTTTCCCCAGCAGTGGCCTTGATTACAGCAATGTCCCAAAGTATAAGAAATAAAGACACATCCCACAGAGATCCAAGCGGACAGTTTTGATACACTGAAAAACCAAGCAATAAAAACTGTCCTTTGTACCTGCTTGAATCATTTAGGGCTGTACAGTGAAAAAGCCTCTTCCTGTCCCCTGGTATTTTGTTATTTTATGTTATTTGGTCTGCATTGTCTATTTAGATTTCCCATCTTCCATTACAGGATTTATCCCTTTCCAGATACTTAATTAATTTATTTCTTTTCTGGTTTTTTTTTGTTTGGGAAATCTTTGCTGGTCTTATGTCCTCCATGCAAAGTTTTCTTTGGCAGACTCCATCAGGAGCAATTCAATAACTGCTTGACACAGAAGAATCCCAGAGGAGGAAGCCAAGAATCAAATTCTACAATTATGCCAGGAAGTGTGCTGGGAGAAGCTTCCTGGCTGAAGCATGAACAGGAAGAATAAAATGGATGGGCAAAAGGAGGAAGAGACAGATGCATTAACAAAGAAAAATGTCTTATTTCTCCTTTTGTACTAATTGAAGCAATGGTAGTGATTGAGGCAATGGTAATTTCTCAAGGTGCTAATAGCTGCAATGTGTCCAGGAAAATAACTGCTTACTTTTCACATCCGTATCTGCAATTAATGCTCTGGAGTGCAGAAGCTGCACATTAAGGATGAATAAAGCTGCTTTATTTTAAGAATTATATTCCATTCTCATTATTGTTCCATTCTCACTAAGCAGAACAAGTATGGGACCAGGTAGGAAAAGAAGATTCCCTTTGCTTTCTCATGGTAGAAATTCAACTCTCACTGTGCTGCTGGTTTTATTGTGAGGCCTTGAGAAAACAACTATCCTTGACCAGGGTGGAAAAATAATTTCACCTATTATACAAGTGGGAAAGTTGCTGCAAGGCAAAAAGAAATGAACCACAATACCATAGCAACTGCACAGCCACAAAGCTGTTCAGCATGTTCCCATGGTTTTTATTGTGTGCCCCTGCAAAAACTATTTGCTTTCTTCATCAGTTCTCCATCTGTAGACCAGGAATGATAATGACCTATTTTGTAGAGCTGTTGTATGAATGAAAAAGACAGTAGAAATTTTATCATATGACAGGGTAAAACAAACCCATGATATGATCCTTTGCATTTTGTGGTGAAATGTAGAGGGCATGTTCTCTTAGGAATCACTGACTCAAATTCTGGCTTTATCCAGGCATCCACTGATTCTTCTTTGGTTGATAAGTAGATCTTACCAAGCAATAAAAGTAAAGTTTGCTTGAAACTGCTGAATATTTAATATTTAATTCAGCTGATTCATACTTGACACACTGCTGGGATAACCAGTGAAGCAGTTCTAAATTAGTTGTGTAAAAACATGTCATTTTGCATTTCTTGTATTTTTTAAATACATATTTCTTGTGAACATTTTTATTTCTTTCCTTGTTAATGGCATTTATTCTTATACAATATTTTAATGGAATTTTACTGCATTTATATGTTATACACTTCCATTGATATGTTAGACACCATTTTATATAATACTTCTATGTCATATTTATACCATTTATAGACAAAACAGGCATCAATTTTAATGTCAGTTTTACTACTGTAAAAATATGCCTGCAATTTTACATCAAGCAATGAGAAACAAAAAGAACATTCTCACTTTGAAAGAGACCAGAATAGCCACAAAATCTGGTAACATTCCTATTTATTATAGTGATCAAATAATATGCTAACCCAGGGCTGATACATATATTGTCACAGCTGTATAGGAGTCAGTTCCAATGTGTAGATCTCATGTTTTTCTGAAAAGAAAAGAAACCTCATGGGTTGGGGAAAGTTACCTGGTTCCTTTAAGTGGAAACTGGAAATGGAAGGGAGTGTCATCAGCCAAGCAGCCATGTAGTTCCATCATCCCGACACTGTTAGAGATACTGCGAATTTCATAGTGAACATGTTCAGTAGTAAAACAAACCCTTTTCAACAGCCATGCTAACTCATGAGCTGAGCCTTGGATCTTCTCACCTTGACATGGTCGGACTCCTACAGCAAGCCAAGCAGCTTTGAGTCTGCCCACTGGCTATGATGGTGGAGTTTCATTTTCTGCCACCTTGCAGCCACTTTCACACATGCATAGTTTGTGAAATCAGTTCTCTCCCAGTCTCATGGACAGTTGGGACAAGTAATTAAAGAAACTGCTGCCTCTGTGGATCCTTTCCTCTGCTGCTTATAACAACTGATGGTCATCTGTAGCACAGCAATGACGGAAAATGGAGGACTAGCTCCCCCCCCCGCCCTTAGTCTTTCCCTCTCCTGGTGTGTGAAATGGCCCTTATTTAGTTGGGCTGCTGAGAATTAAAGAGCTGAAGTCTAAAAATGGGGATTTGTTTATTTAATTGGAATACTTGTACTTGTAACAATGTTCTCTCATTCAAACCCTTTCCCTGACTCAATTCACCTGCAAATTTCAGCTGGAAAATCCATTTTTTTAAACTTAAGACTGATGTGTAGCCTGACTCTAGATAGCATGTTCTGTTTTAAGGTTGAATGAGTTTGGATTCTGCAATTGGAAGAGTAATAGTTTCTGTTTTGATTTGTTGCAATTCCTGCAGGCTCTTTCTTACTTTCTAAATATATTAGTTAGATCAATCTCACTTGACTCGGGAATAAGAAATGAGGAGATTTGATTTTCCTTTCGGTTGGGTGATAACTATTTATTTAGTCTTTGATGCCCTGATATTTAATATATGTTATGATGATTTATTTGGTCTGCTGTATCACTTAGCTCATGTTGGCTGCCTTCTTCCCCTCACCATCCTCTCTGAAAAGTAGCTGTACTGGGAAATGCTGCAACCGCCTCACGTGTATCTGAATGCAAATATAGCTGAAGACAGCAATGCCTAACTTAGCCAGCGGTGGAGAGCAGCGGGAAACACTGATACACCCTTGAGTCTTCATGAGAACAGAGAAAAGTCAGTCAAATCTCAGATTCATTATGACCCACAAACTGCCTGCTACAGTTGAAATGCTCAGTGGAACACAGCATGCTTCCTTGCTTGCTTTCTGTCATGCTGCATGTGCATGTGGGTATAGCGCAACCTGGCTGTGTGCATACTTATAGAGGCATTGAGCTGTGTATTTGTGCACATCTGTGTGTATATTATGGACTCAAATTCAGGGTCTTGTTCTCTTGAGCAAAAAGGACAGCCACGAGCAAGAAAGAGGAAGGTATATCTGTTGTTTCTTCTTTTACCTTTCTTTCAGGATGTTGCTGTTCCATACTTCCTGATCTGGTTCCTAAAGTCCAGTCAACACATCAGGAAATTCCATTGTTTTGTTTGTTATTTACTAATTTTTGTATAAGTATGGGCAACTTCTAAAAGGGATGATTTTGAATTTCTTGTCCCTGATGTTTCAACCTGAAAAAAATCTCACGTGTAAACTGAACTCACTCTTTATTTTCTGTTTCCTTGCATTGATCTTTTCTATATATTATACATATAAATAGCAGCCATTGTAAGTACCAATAATATATAGGTAACATACATACACATTACAAACAAATCTACAAAAATGACAGTGAAAAGTGGAGAACCAAAACCACTGGGAAAATATAAATGAATACCAAAAAGAAAGGAAATAGGGAATATCCACTCATTCTTACACTTTCTACCCTTGTATGTTATTGATACTACTTGATAAAACAATGTAAACAAACAATTTTGTTTTTACTATACCTGCAGTTGATCAAGATTCTTTTCATGCATTTTATTAATTCATAGGAAAGCATGTGCACATCAGTGAAGCAATTTGCAGAAAAATATTGTGCCAATTATATGTACAATTACAAAAATTACTCTTTTAGTGTTTTATGAATATATATTTATGAGTTAAGAATGTCGAGGGGGGAAGGGTGCTTTGTTTCACTGCTGCTGAAAGCTAAGCAGATCTAGGTATTGTCATTGCCTGAATGGGGAGAAAGAGAAGAAGAAGAAGAAGAAGAGTTGGATATATGCCCCATCCTTAACTCAGAGTCTCAGAGCAGCTTATAGTCTCCTTCCCTTCCTCTCCTCACAACAGACACCCCTTTTGGTAAGTGGAGCTGAAAGAGTTCTGAGAGAACTACTCCTGAGAGAACAACTCTGAGAAAACTGTGGCTGACCCAAGGTCACCCAGCTGGCTGCATGTGGAGGAGCGGGGAATCAAACTCGGTTCTCCAGAATAGAGTCCACCACTCTTAACCACTAGACCAAACTGCCTCCTGGAAGCTCTGCATCTACTACCTTAAGCTCTGCGGTGGAAGATAAGTGGTATATAGCCACAATAAAATGTGCTTTCATGACCCTGTTTCCCAATCCAACTTTTTTGCCCACCCCAAATCTGTTTTCCTGTTCTCTACCCCTTACCACAAGTCTGACATTTAATTTTTATTTCTTCACCACTATAAATACCTCCCCCACCATTAGGATTTTAAAGGTAACATGCATGCAGCTTACATTGAACATGGTCACTATACAGCAATTAAAGTAGTACTACTTTTGGTCTTGTATTATTTGTTGGTGAATGAAAGGTACTTATGGTCATGATTTTTTTAAGGACTTGAGCAAGGTTGTTAATAATAGAAGTTTGGGAGAGCATTAATTCACATGGCAGCCATAAGCTGGAAGCAACTTGATGGCACATAACACACACACAAAATATGTATTATGACTTCCTATGCACCAACCCTGAACTGTAGCTCTAAAGCAATAAAGTAGAGATGATTTTGAATTTCTCTTCCTTGCTGTTTCAACCTTCAAATCCCTGTTTTTCTTTCCATTCTCCCTTGTGAAAACTGAACCCATAATTCTTTATTTTCATGTCTTTTTTGTTTCCTCCCAATGATTTTTTTCATGTTAATATTTCTTGTGAACCAATAAATCAACAGGATACATTATATTAACAGCATATCTAAAACCAGGGCTATTTTTGGGCAGGAACGCACAGGAACAGAGTTCCAGCTGGCTCCTGAGTTGGCCACGCCCAACAGCAGAAACTCACTAGGACTGGCTACATTATGGGTACGTGGCCTAACATGCAAAGGAGTTCCTACTCCAAAAAAAATCCCTGGGTTTTTGCAAGAAACAAGGTAAACAGAATAAGAAGCAAAAGTTGGGTGTGGCTGGATGGCCACACTTCTGGTTACATGGGTGTGTGGCCTAATATGCTAATGAGCTGTGCTGTCAGGGTGTGGCCTAATATGCTAATGATTTTCTGCTGTTGGGTGTGGCCTATTATGCTAATGAGTTCCTGCTGGGCTTTTTCTACAAAAAAAGCCCTGTCTAGAACTCATGTGCATTCTACATATAATTACCATATAAATTACGTATAAGAATCATACAACATCCACACATGATACAATGCATTCTATAAGAGCAACAATGGAGAATTGATACCACTTGCAAAAGTAGAAATGAATATAAAAAGTGATGAAAAATAGGCACACCATTGGCTCATTTGGCCAAGTAGTACCTCTTTTGCATGGTTCTCTAAGTGCTTAGTCAATGTTTTTCCCTGCATTGCTACAAAGATGCTATGGATTAAACTTGACCTTAAGTATGCAAAGCATGTGCTCTGCCATTGAACTATGGGCCTTCGAACAACCAAGACCTGACGAGGTCTGATTTCTTTTAATGAAGCCCTGAAGGTAAAATTCCATATTGGGGAAGGCCTGTCATACTCAGCACCTGCTTCCATCAGCACCACTTTGTTACTAACATTTTCTAATAAAGGAGGGGGTGAGGAGGCAAAAATGCCTCAAACAAGCGAGTGCGAGAGACATTTTTATTAAGGAGCTAATGGGTCCATCTCTACAGAGTCCCCTGAACAACAACCAAAAAAAAAAAGAGAGAGAGAGAGAGAGAGGCAATCTCTATTATCTGCAAAGCGCTTATGGGTTCAGTGATTGAAATACTTCCACTGGCCCATGAATAATTATCTCTATCCTGAGTGCTTGCCAGCATGACGCATCTTCATTTCATTAAGGGGACAGGGCTGGAATTGGCAATGGCAGAATTCATTTATCACATTTTAATAGAGAGGCAGCCTGGGAAGGGAGGGACTAATGAGATATTTCTAAAGAAATTAGCCGGCCTCTATTAAGAGCCTGTCTCCTGCACAGAGACTGTAGCTGGTGACGGATGGTTGAGGGCACGGCCCCTTGAGACTCCCTCCCTGCCACTCTTCCCCCCTCGGCCTCGCAGCATATGATCCCTCTTTGATTATTTATCTGCTGTTTAAATAGAGGATTATTAATAAATGATGCTGAAATCTGGCTGAGAGATGTTGCAACAAACATTGTTTTTTTTTTAAATCAGGTATAACACAGATCTTCTATACCAGCAGCCTTGGAAGCTTGTGTACCCCAAAGCCAATGACTAGGGCAAAGGATGCTTCTCTAACTCTTTTCATTGGAATGTCTCCCTAGTTTTTGGAATTTCACATTACCAGAACCTGTTTCCAAAGGAGAACCAACATATTAGGAATCCACTTCTCTATTTCCAAATTTTGTACAGTGTTGCACATGTCTAATTAGTCACAGTTCCTTCAACTCTTGTGCTCTCTTCTACATTATTGAGGTACATTCATGCATTAATACGGCTCTGCAAAAAAGCACTATCAATGTGATTGCATGCATTCTTTTGGGATCAGACTACACAGACAAACTGGAGGAAGTGAATGCTGCAGCAAATTGTACTGAGCAGGGCTAGAAAGCACTTCTACATAGGAGAATATTACCAATGTGACTCTCATAATCTATAGTCTGAAAGGATAAGTCCATGAGTTCTTCCATCTCAGCTGCATGTGTCAATCAGACCTTAGTTAAACATCCATGTAGTGTGGTAAAGCAAAGCCATGGCACAATATTTAGATTTGGATACTCCTTGTAAGCTGTGAGCATGGGGAGAGACCATGCTGCCCTGCAAATCTGTGGGCAGACAATTAAAGCATAAGCGACCTGGTTGACACCAGTGGTAGGAAAGGAAATCTCTTTGGAACAGGACATGGAGGGGAAAACAGTAGACTTTAATAGGGCTTGAGATCCAGGAAAGTTCTGCATGAACTCCAAACTTATTGGAGCCATTTATATCATTTCAGAAATCCAAGCTTTGGGGCCATTTATATCATTTCAGATATCCAAACTATGGGGCCATTTATATCATTTCAGAAATCAAATAGTACGGCTTCCAGTTTTCAGTGGCTTACTGGCAGCTGTGCTCCATCAAAGCTCTGATGAGAGCAACCCACAATTATGCCAGTCGAGAGGGGTCCAAGTTGATCTTGGACCTCCCCAGAGCCCTTGGAGGGGGCTTGCAGCCTGGGGTGCGAAAGGTGCCTCTCCTGAGGCATTGGCTGAAGGATCAAGGCTCCTCTTTGCTCCAATAGGTCCCATCAGTGCAAGCCAGCTGTGGCACCAAAGATGCATACCATAGAGAGCGCAAGAGATCAGGCAATGGAAGTGAAGCGAGAGCAAAGCGTGAGTCGATATTTGTCCATACAAACAAGCACCCAAGTAAAAATCCGAAAAGCTACCCCAAAGTCCTAAACATAGTGTGTGTGTGTGGGGAATCTGCCCTACCCTGGGAAGACTAGCTTCTTAAAAGAAAAAAGTGAGGGGCAGAAGGACAGCTTAAAAGGGAGACTGATTATTTAGCCAAGTGGCATGCAGATTAGTAACAAGAGCACAATTCAACAGACTTTCAGAGACTTTTAGAACTTTTCCTCTTGCATCGAGCTGAAAAAATGGTGACCAGGGTGAAAACTTCTTCAGGAACTGCCAGCTCATCGACTCCAGCTTCTAAACCAAAAGCAAATACAGACTTCCCTAAGATGATTGCTGCAGCACTGCGCCCTCTGCTGGACTAGATGACTAATCTCAACAATAACTTAAATGTGGAGGACTTTCAGTTTCGGCAGAGCGAATGGCGGCCACCTCTCGGGACTCTCCCGGAGATGGTCAGCCCACGCACAGTCGGGGGGGTCTTCGCACAAGCAAACGACCCTAGCGAGCCTTAGTTAAAGGCTCTGAACCAGGGGGCGCTTGGGGAGTAGCCTCTTTGCCAGCCTGACAGCTGGGAAATCGAGGCTTTCCCCCTGCCCCAGTGGCCCTGCTGTGTTGTGCCCATATGGGACTTAGCAACACCACCAACTTCCTGGAGTGAAGCAGCAAAGGATGAATTAAAAAAGGAAGAATCGGCAGAAAACTGAGTTGGAGATCTGCTTGCAAGCATTTTAAATGTGCTCCCCCCCCCCAATCGCACAAACGCATGGGAGGGGGAAAGAATCCCCCCCCTTAGAAAACGGAACTTATAAAGGAGAGTGGAAGGGGGGTGGAGTGAAAAAGCGGATTGGCGAAAGTACCTTTTGGGGTTGTATTGAAGTTGAAGAAAATAGCTGGACTCCTGAGCTGCGCGGCACGGACTGTGTAAAAGTAGACAATAAAAATGTTGGGGCAGAAAAGAGTCCCGGACAGGCTGGTGAAGAAGCTGGGAGGGACTTCCGGTTCCAGCACACACACCCCGGAGCCAGCTGTCAATCAGCAGAGTGAGATGCTGTGCCCTCTGCTGGATCAAATGCAAAAAATCAGCGAAACTCTCTGTAACATGGAAGGTGTCCTCAATAGTCAACAGAAGCAATTAACAGATACAGCTAAGAAGATGGAAGAGATTGCAAAGAAATGCCTGACCTCGACGGAAGACACCAGGAAAATTAAGAAAAAGGTCAACAAAATAGAGAAACATCAAGAGATGCAAGAAAAAAGAATATTAATGCTTCAGATGGAAAAATCAAACTTGACTCTCCGTTTTCAGGGCATAAAGGAAGAGGAAAAAGAAGATCTCAGAGCTATTTTGGCAAATGCCTTGGCACCAATAACTGGCAAAGAAGTGCAGGTGGTTGTCAAGTTCAATAAGCAAGGTACTAGAGATCAAATTTTACAAGCGACTTCAGCAATGCCCTTGAAGATTGGTGAACAGAATATCAGGATTTTAAAAGATGTTCCATATAAAATTCATCTGAAAAGAAAAGCATATAAAGGATTGACCTTATTTTTGCAAAAGTACCAAGTCGGTTACAAATGGTGGAATCCCGAAGGACTGGTCTTTAAATTCAACGATAAGAGAGAAGATTGATTCCGTCTTCAAAGCCCAAGAATTTCTGAAGAGGCACGCCAGCTCAGAGGAAGACGCAGAACTTGCTAAATGGACAATGTTAAGCAGCGAAGAAGACAGTGGCCCAGAGGAGGAGGAAGGAGAATCGGAGGAGGGAAAAGCAAAGAAGGGACCATTGTACAATTTGAGAGAGCTGAAAGGAAGACACCCCAAGATATGATTTGTGCGTGACACGCAAGAATGGAGTATACTAACAATTAACCCCAAAGGACTTTACTAATCTTTTTAACAGAACCGTTTTGGACTTTTAGTAAGATGAAAAGAAGATCGTTCAACCACAGTAGAAGCCATGAACTTTATTTTTTACTAACAAAAAGTTTAACATACTAACAGGAAATTCACTCACTTCTTTTCTTTGTCCCTCTGTATACCCTTCCCCCTTTCTCTATAAAAAGCAATAAAGTCCTCTCCTTTTTAGGAGAGTTTATATATAAAAAAATAACTTCAATGTGCTTCAAAAGGAACTGAAAGAAATGACTGCAAGAACAGAAACAACAGCCCAAAAGCTGAAAAGGTTGCTGCTAAGACAAATAGGCTAAATCAAAGACTGGAGGCAGTGGAAAAAGAGAAGACCTCCAAGAAATAACAGCTTTTACAACTACAGATGGAAAAGTCAACATATGTCCTGAGATTTCAAAGTATCCCGGAGCAAAAATGAGAGAACCTGAAAGAGATCTTAAGTGAAATTTTAGCTCCATTGGCAGGCTTTGAAGAGGAAGCTCTACAAAGCAACATGGACATAATGTATCATACCTATCCAGCGTTTATTAAGAAAAATAAGCTGCCTGGCGAAGTTTTTGTGAAATTCTCTAAAAGGTCAACAAGAGATGCAATATTGAAAGCAACCAATGGGATTACCCTAAAAATCAAAGGAGAAGAAGCTAAAGTTTCAGAGGATGTTCCATTTGAGTTCAGAAAGAGGAGGAAGCAATATAGAGACTTGACGCTATTTCTACAGAAAAACTCCACTTCCTACAGATGGATGGTACCAGAAGGACTTATCTTCAACTTCAAGGAGAAAAAAAAAAGATTGACTCTGTTATAAAAGCCAAAGCATTTCTGGAGACCAGCAAAAGAAACTGTGAAAGCAGAGGACAAAAACGTTGCAGATGGAAATGGCAGAAATGGTTTGGGAAGTTCTGACAGCTCCTCAGACAGCTCTTCAGAAGAAGCATCTGATTCAGAATCAGAATTAGGAGCAGCTGCTCCTAAACCTCTTAAAGTTAAACTGACCTTCGGTAAAAATAAGCCTAAAGGAAAGAAAGCTATAAAATATCTTAACTCTGAAAATCTGATGCAGTTCTTTTTTTTAATAATTGAAATACTAAGATACACTTACTAGAGCTAATTTATATTTATTTATTTATTTATTTATTCAATTTTTATCCCGCCCTCTTGCCTAAGTGGCTCAGGGCAGCTTACAACATCAATAAAATCAGTATACATAAAAACACATGCAATTCATATAAAAACAGTTTAACTAAAATACAGTAAAATACAACAGGATAGATAAACGGCTCAACATATATTATCTACGCTTCTGCCACGGTGTAATCACTTAGCGAGTTGGCATGGCTCAACTGGCATGAAATCAAACTCAATGGTATGCCCTATGGAAAAGCTTCTTTGATATAGTCATATTCATAGCTAATTTTTACATGTTTTTGTTTAAGTAATAGGGAAACTCCAAGAATTTGATGTTTTAACTGATTCATAATCCTTGCTACTCTGTATTTTAGTTTAGAGTATCCCATACCCCTATCCCTATAGTGAGTAGTTATATATATATATATATATATATATATAAAAGAAATACAATAGTACATTTTCTACTATGACTCATGAAATAGTATGTATGGGATTGGACTGTAAGTTTATATGGGGCTGAGAGGTGTGATGCTCAGGCTTTGCTCTACAGACTCCTAAAGCAAATACGTCTGCTGCTGCCTATTTCCCTGCTGCTTCTAAATGCTTACAGTGACAGGCCAGATCTCCAGACTGGTACTTGGTAGCCTTGGACATGAAATGGAAGACACAATGGCTTTTGGGAAAATAAAAAAGACAACATATAAATTCTGACTTCCCCTAGCAGCCACCATGTAGGCTCTGTTTTTCATGGGTCTGAAGAACTGCTGTTCTCCTGCTTTGTCTTTTTGGCATACTCACTGCTTCTGCAGTGCATCGTTTCATGAAAGTATGCACAAAGTATTAGAACTTCTGCCTCTCCCTCCATATGGTCTCATGGTCATGTGGTCTACATGGCCTTGTATACACAGCCTTTTAATGGCCATTCATTAACAATTGATTTTTACGGCTCTTGGCAGAATAAACAGCAAGAGACCAAATAGTCTACTTGCCTTTAAGATCATCAGCTGCTGCTTGTATCAATTTCTCTATATTACCTGGTTCATGATCCACAATTATGAGAAACTCCCTGCTTTAGCAGTACTAACTGCTCCTTTCATTTAAATGCAGCTGTTCACTGACTGTCTGTCTGCTTATAGCTGAACAAGAAAGAAGAAAAAAAGACCTCTCTTTTTTGTAATGTTGATGAAAGAAAAACAAGATCCCTAGGTAACTTGGTAGGAAGGGGGATGTAGACCTTTTTTCCCAGCTGTGAGGTGGTCATTAGAAAAAGGTATAGATAAGGAGGGTATATTAACTATAAAACATTATAGCTTGGAGTTTTTTTCAATTCACAGACTGGCTTCAGCATTGACTGTATGAGGGCCGATCTGCAAAACTAGGGGTGTGCATTTGGAAAATTATCATTTTAACTACTGTAATTTTAGAAAGGGCATGATTAACATCTTCATTAAATGGTGGGAGACTTTTTACCATATCAGAAAGTCTTGTCTTGGAAAATTTCTGTTTTCATTAATATTGAATGTTCACCCATTTTTTCCTATAGGAAAATAAAGCGGTTTCCAGAGTGGCTGTTTTTTCACCAAATGGCAACAAAATTTGAGCAAAGCTAGTTGACCTTGTCTGCTAAGGCCCCTACAACATAAAATCCCCACAAATCAAACTTTAACAGCACTATAACAAGCTTTGCGTCTTCCCCTACCCCCCACCCAGAGGATGGAAGTGAGTTTAAAATAGGGATCCCAGGACACCACCTACCATCCCTGGGGACTTTGGGGGTGGGCCAAGGGGCAGATGTGATGTTGTGCTACATGTTGATGTCACATTGGTGGAAAAATGTGAATGTGACTTCAGCACTTCAGGGCTGCAGTCACACACACTAAATAATCCATTTTTAATCCACTTTCAGTGTGCTTTCCAACTGGATTTTACTGTGTGAACTGGCAAAATCCAGTTGGAAAGTGCATTGAAAATGTAATGAAAGTGGATTATTTAGTGTTTGTGACCACGGCCCAAATGATGCTATGGAAACTCTATAGTATTACCATACAGTTTCCAGAGCATTGGCTGTCACACTGATGCCATGTCCTGGGCTTTCACCTGGACATAATGTTGACATGCAGTGCAATGTCATTTCTATCCCTCACTTTTCTTCTTCTGACCCCAGAGGCAAGGTTGTGTGAGAGGGCCCATCAGCAGGAGAATGCCCATCTGAAGCAAGCAAATGGCATAACAATCCAAATTACCCTACCCAATCACTTTCCTTCCTGGAATCCAAAAACATGTTTGGACAAAACTGTCTTTTAACATCCACCTGAGGAAGGGGAGTGGCTTAAAGGAATTATTAGAAGCAGAAAAACATGGTAAAATTCCTTACAAAACCTTTTTGTGTTCTATAGAAAATATCACTCCTAGAAAATAGTAGGCTCTGAATAATTATTTTCTAGGGCCTACTCATTAGTATCTTCTAGACCAGGAGTTAAGGGCTGGTTGATGAGTAGAATTTACTGGGGGAAATGCATTGTTGTGTACTAATGGTGACCGCACACATCCATGTGGCCAGGCAGACTAGCCTAGCTTTGCATCCCTAGACAATAGAAGGAGAGGATCCTAGAACCAGCCTATCAGCTCACCTGGATCCTCAAGGGAACCTATGGCTGCAGTAACTTTGTATATAATCCTATCATGGTGTGTGTGTGTTGGATGTGGTTTGTACTTGTATTAAGGTGGCCTCTGGCCAGCTACTGTATCTCAAGTTTTTCTAATTCCGAAGTAAAGTATGAGCTGAAATCACTACACTATGCTTCAGTCTCAGTACTTTATAGGCATCTTTCTTAAACTGTCTGTCTGTGGAAAAAGCATCTTTCATAAACTGAGCAGAGGAATGTTGGAGGCAATATCTAAGTATACAATTCAGCAAAAGGGCAATTTGTAAACACTAGGCTTCAGTAGTAGACAGTAAGTTTTATCTGGCTATTCGTGTGTCTTTTAGCACTGTTTCATTGCTGGAGGGCTAAACCAAAGAAAGCAGATCCAAATCCACCTAATGCCCTCAACTTGCATGCCTATTTGCAACCAAATTTCCAACCCAAATGATGAGCAAAACATGATTGGTTATATGAATATGAGTGGTTTCCCATATATAATAGGTGGCAAATGCAAGTAGATCACCTGCTCTCTGGGCATGTAGAGTCTGGGTAGAAAATGACTCTTGAGTTAAGAAGTGCTGTGTCAGTAGAGGGGAAAGGGCTCCCCCCCTTTTTTACTGCCACCACTGTACAGTCATTTAATAAACATCTTTTCAAGTGCCCATTATCTTTGGCATGAGAAAAGCAGCTTATCTGTCTTTTCATTTAATCTATCATAAAACAAGACTGACTCAACAGAAAATAAAGAGTCCTGTGAACATTTGTATTGATGGATAACCAACACTTGCTATTCTGTAGTCAATCAGATCATTATTAGCATATTTGTCTGAGGAATAGACCACTTCTTGCTAGGGATGGGCAAGAAACTTCTTGCTAGGGATGGGCAAGAAACAGGAAAATGCGGTTTGGTTCATGGTTCATAGCACGCGAAATTTGAGAACAATGGACTATCATGAACTTTTAGGCATCAAACAAACCTATTTGGTTTGTGAGGTTCATGATCCAGTAGAATGGCCTACTGTCACAAAATTTTAGGAGTCAAATGAACTGGTTTGGTTTGGTTTGTGAAGTTCATGACCCAGTAAAATGGTGCTAGAAACACCAAACCCACAGAGGATTGCCAGCTGACTCTCCTCTACCTGCCTCCGAGTTTGGTGAGTATTGGATTTATGGGATCTGAGTTACAGCCCTTCAAAGAAGGTGCTCCCAAATAACAGGAGTAGGTTCAGGAAGACCCCTCCTCCCCCTCTAGGGGTTTCTTTGCTGCTCTTGTCAGTTTCAAATTACCCTTGTCAGTTGCAAGAGGTTCCCCCATTTTGCCAGCATTCCTTTGTGTTCTCATTTGCTTGCAGGGAGCTTGACCCCTCCCTCTGGGTTTCGATTTCTTGTAACACTGTGCTTTGAGAACAATCAGAACTTTTAAGCTTGCATTGCTATGGTGGTACTGGATTTTGCTGGGCATTCTGTACACTCATGCTGGACCAGCAAAATCCCCCCCCGCCCCAAGTTGGATTTCTTGTGGCACTGTGCTTTGAGAACTATCAGTCCTTTTAAGCTTGCATTTCCACGGTGGTACTGGATTTTGCTGTGCATTCTGTACACTGAACTGGTTGTACTGGGTTTGCAAATCCCTCCCCCCCGGTTTGGATTTCTTGTGGCAATGTGCTTTGAGATCAATCAGTCCTTTTAAACTTGCATTGCCACAGGGGTACTGGATTCCGGTTGTAGTGGGCTTGAAAAAATGTCTCCCCTTCAGTTTATACTGCAAGGATTTTGTGTTTTGACGTTAGCCCTCTTTTGCTTGTATTGCTGAAGTTACAGGAGTCTATGGAAGGGCTTAGGAACAAGCCAGTGACAACAAATTCATAAGGAACCCCCCTTTGCTCTGAAGTTTGCTTTAAGTTTGGTAAACATCTTGAGTGAGTGGAGACAGTCTGTCTGGGAATGTAGCCATTCATGAACCACAACAAATCTCCACCAACAGCTTCAAGGTTTGTGGAAAGTTTGTGTTGGTGACCTGTCACAAACTTGGTTTCACAAAGCAGGAACCATCCAACATTCATCATGAACATTCGTTCATGACCAGTTCATGCCCATCCCTAGTCCTTGCAAAGGAGTGGTCCAAATCACTGTGATCTCCTTGTAGCACATGATACTTATCTGGCTTTAACATGCAATGGGCATCTCACTGAGGATCTCTGTGCTGGATTTTCCCAGTAATGGCAAAGAAGAAAGACCTCTAACATATAATTTGCAATCATCATATTTTTTGGTTTAATGTCTCCATTTATTTATTTATTTAGGCATTTCTATGCTATTTTCTCCCCAAAGGGACCCAAAGTGATTGATAGCCAGTGTGGTGTAGTGGTTAAGAACAGTGGACTCTGTTTTCGAGAACCAAGTTTGATTCCTCACTCCTTCACATGAAGCCTGCTGGATGAACCTGGGTCAGTCAAAGTTCTCTCATTACTCTCTCAGCTCTACCTACCTCATTAGGTACCCGTTGTGGGGAGAGGAAGGGAATGTGATTGTAAGCTGCTTTGAAACTCCTTTGGGTGGAGAAAAGCAGGGTATAAAAACCTCTTCTTCATTACATAAATTTCCAAAATAAACAATTTAAACAATGCAATTTATCTTAACAAGATAGAACATATCCTATTGGATCTTCATTCACTGGATTGGCTACTGTAGGCCTCAGGCTGCACGTCATGAGCTAAGAGCCAAAGGCCATTACCACTTAGACTCTTGCCCTTCAGCTTCCAACCAAGGGTCCCCACCTCTGGTCATACCCTGGCTTAAGTACCTGTAAGGAGAGAAGAAAACAAACTTAGGCCTAATACTGCATTGCTGCTAGCATGCTAGCAAACTCTTTCCAACTACCTCCACTGCTTCCCCTATCTTTATCATTCTCTCTGTGAATAATATTTCGCCATGAACATTTAATAAAGGAATAAACAAAAACAAAAAGAGACCATCTTTTATAATTCTTCTTCACTGCTTCTTTAGATACTTTGTTACAATTGCAAGTAAGTTGTTATTTGGTAATGATCAAGTTTTGCCCAGATATTATTCACTGAAAGTCCCTCTGAGAAAATGTTAAGCCCTGTAACGTGAATAATGAGAAAAGCTTTGATGGTATAAATGACTGTAAGAACACAGTGCAACAGATTAGGGGCAAGAATCTCTTTCAAAATCTGCCCTCTAGCTCTGGGCAGAATAAATAATAAAACTGAATTAGGAGACAAAAAGACCAGATACTAAAACTGTTAATAATTCAGTCTCCAGAGGATATATTGCTCATAAATTCCATTTTAAAAGCATGTCACGCTGTCTAGTAAAATCTGTTCTTCAATAGGTTACACAAAAAGAACAGATTAAGACTATTTTCCCAATTCAGGTTTTTAAATGAAACTTTGGCTCACATTTTATTTTAAATGTTCATAAATGATGGAGGTTTGTTCTGCCAAAGGAGGCTAAGCATAAGGGGCTAGTATGCACCAGGGCTGATTCCAATGAGAAGCCTGACCTATTACATCCTTACCTAACAAATGTTTTTGCAATATGAGTGTGCTTAGGTTGTCCATTTAGGTTTCATCATATCACAAGTACTTCCCAACATCACCAGGAGAGTTTTTGATTAGATGATAACATTCCCTACATGGCTGATTTGTCATGTTTTCTACCAGGCAATATTTTCAGAGACTGTGTCCTAATTACTGATATCATTGCTAGCTGTGCTAATATTAAAGAAGAAGAGAAGAAGATTTTTATACCTGACCTTTCTCTATCCTCTAAAAGGGAGTTGTGACAAGCTTTGTGATGGGAATGGACCTAGCTATACAAACCAAACCAAGGTGATTGAAGAAGGATAGCAGCGCACACATGGCCAACCCTTCCCTGGAAAAGGATGCTGTTGGCACCCGGTTCAAGCTGGAGCCACCCCTTGCTGTTGTAATCTGTTCTGTCAAAGATGGCCACAGACTATTGCTTGTAAATGAACATAAGGCAGAAAGGAAGATACATATACATTTCTGCTCAAGCCTTCTCAGCAGATGGAGTGTGGGCCTGGGGAGATGCAGTCACCCACTGTGCGGGTTGCTCCTGAGCCCCAAGCAGGGCAGGTGGGTTGGCCCTGCCCAACTGTCACATCTGCAGAGGGAGGGTGGGCCCAGGGAGACACAGCCAGCCACAACCATGTAGGTGGCTCCCAGGCCTCTGGCAAGGCAGGAGTGTTGGCCCTGCCCTGTAATCACATTGTCCATCTGCAGCACCATGCACTATTCAGGAAAATTAGGGAACTTCTGGTCAGGGCTTCAGCCAGCACAGGGCCCATGGGGTGAAGCCCCCTCCCAAATTTGCAGTGCCCCCAAACCTGGCTTAGGGAGAGATGGAGGTGGTGGGCACAGATGAGGCCCATCCTCCTGGGATGCATATCTGAGCTGGAGCCTTCTTGCCTCCGTCACTGGCTTTGCCCTTGAAAGTGCCTGTATGGACCTCAAGTTTGCAGCACTTAGCTGGTCCAAGTGTCCCTCACCTGGCCTGGCCTCCAAATGTCCTTCTGGCTGAGGCCAGCAGGCATTGCAACTCCAAGGAGGAGCTGTCTGCGGCTGGGCCGCCCCTCCCCTGGACAGGTTGCTGGCCCTGTAGTAATTGGGGGCTATTTTATTTTTTAGTTATTCATTGTATTTAGTTCCCTGCAGAAGCCCAGTGTTTGGTCTTGTGTTCTTGAGCCTGAAAAGTGCTGATAAGGCCACCTGCAGACCATTAGCTTTGGGTTGCCGAGCACTGACACCACAAAGACTTGTTTTTTTTAGGAATGGCCTTGGATAGCTGAGGTTAGTGGGGTTCCCATGCAACGGCCGAGCATGTGACTGTTAACCAGTTCAGCTTTCATTTACATACGTCAAAGTCCCTGACCAGTGTATTGGGCTCAGGTGAATCTGGTTGCAAGGTCCAATTAGTGCCTTGGTCAGGTGTTCCCAAAGGGGGTTAAAAATGAAGTCTTTTCTTGCCTTCTTTGTCAAACTTTGGACCCATAGCTGGGTATGCCATCGGTGCTAATGTTTTTCCATTTGGGGGAGCCTCGAACCTTTGCTGGAAAACTGAGAATTGTGGTCAGCCCTGTTGAACTGTTGTAAGCAGATTGCTGTGTTTATGCTTTAAGAACTGCTGTGGATACTGGTGCTCTAATATCCAAGGTAATTAGCTAGAGATATTAAAAACCTTTTTTGTTTTCTGTGCACAGTCGATTGGTATTGCTTTGCACCTTAAAATAAAGCTTTTTAGTTACATACCTGTGTGATGTGCTTCTGTTGGGGGTTTGCAGGAGGCTTTTTCTAGTTTCCTTTTTGGCCCTTCCAGCGTTGTGTGTGGAACTCCTGACTCTGGAGAGAGTTTGGGTTTCTGCTCATAGTCCTAAAGGAAGCAGGGTTGACCTGGGCCTTGTGTTCCTGGATGAAGCAGGTCTGGTGGCAGCCTATCATGGTTTAGGAGCAAGAGGAACTTGACTCCTGATTTTGTTAATATTAGTCAGGTTGTTCTGACTGTCAGGGCTCCAGCCCAACCTCCTGCCAGGTTGGCAAAGGAGTGCTTAAGGCCTGGTGGTACCTGCCTGGTAGTGGCACTACAGGCTTGCCCCATTTTTCTTTGTGCGGTTGGCAGCAGTGCTTCCCTCCTATCTTTCAATGAGCTGCAGACCAATGCCGAGCTCTAGTTCACCACCTTCATGCCACTCATCCAGTATGGCTGCTCCAGCCAGCTGCAGGTGGGTATGTTCTTCTGGTTGTTGGAGAGGGGATGGGCCCAGTTAGGAATATGGTCACCTGCAACAGTGCTGACAACAGTTCTCTTTCACATGCTTCAGGGGAGAAGAGGGTGTTTATCCCAGAGAGGTCCACTGCGTGTTTTATGCCTCCCCTCTACTAGGTCACATGGGACACATCCTGTCTGTTCTATGGCCCAAAGCCAACACTTGACAACATTTTCCCAGAAAACATTTTCCTGCGGCTTCCTTCTTTGGCAAGCTATAACTTGGACCCCCCAAGTTAGGAGTGTAGGGGGGCATCCCAGAAAGGTCCACTGTGAATTTGATGCCTCTAGCTTGCATAGGGCCTGTTCTATACACTCCTGAATCCTAGCCCCATAGCCAGGATTTTTTCAGGGGAGGGCTCCAGGGTAGCAGGTGGGGCTTTAATTAAATTAAAAGTAGCTACTACTCCCTCCACTCCCTCTCCCTCCCCTGCTCTGTGCCAGCCTGCTCAAGGAAGGAAGTGTAGGGGATAGCCAGGGTTCAAATTATTTTCTATTGATTATTGTTGATTTCGAGGAAACCTTTGGGAGAAATTCTTTGGGACTCTCCTGGAGAATTAACAATCAGTTTGAGTTGTAAAGAACACAGGTGTTTTAAATCAAACTTAATTGACAGATAAGTTTTATTCACGGTCATTGACCAGCCCATAAAACAATGTCACTTTGTAACATGGGTAAAAGATATCACATTAGAATATGAACAGAATTTTAAGACTGGTTATAAAAACACCATAAAAACCATAATGGTTAAAATTAATAAAACTTAATCTTAATTCTCCTCTTTTTTGAGCTACTATAGATTTTCTAACTCTTAGGGCAAGCCATCTGAACCTAGCCACCTGATAAGTAACTTCTGCCTGGCTATCTGATAGCAAATTTCTTAAAAGGCAGATTCTTTGCCTGCGAGAGAGAGGGAGTGTCTTGGGGAAAGGAAGAGGCTCATGGATGCTGTTATATGCTTTACAATCAAAAATTACATGTTCTACAGACTCAATACCATCCGCACAACATGGGCATATCCTTTCTTCGTAAGGAGTCTTGTTAAATTTTCCTTCCAGGACTGCAGATGGGAGTACATCCCAATGCATTAGTGTAAATGTTCTTCTGTAGTCCTGATTTAATAAACAGGAAAGGGAAGGTATAGGGATTACTCTGTTATCTGGAGCCAGGAGGACTCACCATTTCCCTATCATATTTAAATCATGTTATCTGCAAGGAAGGAATAGCTTTGAGCCAGCTATAGGGCTGGTGGTGGCCCACAGCAGTGGGGTGGGGTGGCTTTAGGACACCTGGTGGGGATTTGGTGACTATGCTTGGTGAGGCTTTGATGTGCATGATAGAGGGCTCAGCCCCAAAGCCCCACCACTGGCTATGACACTGCTGAATCCACATCTGACATCTCCCCCAAAAGCACTTTCCTAGGGGCACCTTGTTTGGGGGTCTGTAACTTGGACCCCCAAGTCCAATCTGCATGTAATTTGTAGGGCATGTAGGGGCAGGTGTCTCAGGGAAGTCTGCTTTGATTTTGATGCCTCTAGCTCACACAGAGTCTATTATATACACTCCAGAATCCCCACCTACCATCTCCCCAAAAAGCACTTTCTTGGTGGCACCTTATTTGGGGGTCTGTAACTCAGACTCCCAAGTCCAATCTTCATGAAAATTGGTGGGCAGGTAGAGTAAGCTGGAGATGCCCAGCAATTTTGGAGACTTTAGGATCCCATGGGCCTCCCCACTGCATCCCAAACTTCCCAAACTGGCTTGGTTCAGCAGAGTGGCTGGGTTCAGGTTCATCTGATTTATCAAGGCTCCTCTTATTTCGTGAGTGCCATGGCAGATATCAGCTTCCTCATGACTTCTGCTGAGTGCTCTAGTTCACAGTAAAGACATCTACAATCTCAGCAAGGATGTTCTTGATCATGTAGTTTTTTGAAGCTACTCTTCAGTAGTGAAGCTCAAACATCCATCAGTTTGGCTTGCATTCTGTTCACCAGTTGTGAGAAAGGATTTTTTGTCAAGCAGTTTGGTTATTTATAAGCAGCTCAGGTCTGTTCAGTGGGTATAACAGTATAGTACTATGCAATCAGCAATATTCAGACATACAGGTTTTCACAGAGCCTGATGGGAATCCTATTCCTCTCCAGAAGATTCTACCATCACTGAATGCCACTCTGCAGCCCATTTTTTTAAAAGCCAATGGATATGAATACGCACTTAAAATAGTCTTACATTTTGGTATTCTTTTAAGTCTATGAAACAGCTATTTTCTCTGGGGGAACTGATTACTGTAATCTGGAGATCAGTTGTAGTTCTAGGAAAACTCTTGGCCCACATGAAGGTTGGAAACCTTAACCACCACATGCTACTGTATACCCACAAAGCTGTTTGACAGCCTCTTTGAGCTGGAAAGCAGCAAGGCAAGGAGATCCAAGGCTCGCCTGATCATTCAGGATGCCACAAGTTTTATGTTGAATGTATTCAGCTGTTGAATTTACCATATTTGAATGAGATGAACAGATTTGAGCCAGTCACCCAGTTGATTGATTAGTAGTGAATGACTCAAATGTCAGCTGAACAGGTTTGCAATGGGTTCCCTTCCCCCCAAAAAACCTGTGCATGTGTAAAGTGTTACTGTCATCTTTATTCAGCAGCCAGGCTGACTGCTGCATCTTGCCTTAGTATAACTGCAGAGCTCAGATGTGTTATAAGTGGTATATGATGCCCTGAATCAGAGCTGCCTTAACACATCCTGAGAAAATAGGGTTGCTAAGTCCTACCTGTGGGGGGATCCTTGGGATCTGGGTTCTGGGATCTTCTGGGATTAATATGACTGTCACCATCATTTTTAAGCAATATTAACTATAGATCCTGCTAGCACTTGATGTTATAATATATTTTGTATGGTTTAGAAGGTTTTATGATTGTATAATTGTTATCTATCTGTTTTATTTTTATGTAAGCCACCCAGAGCCTGCTTCAGCGGGGAGGGTGGGGTATAAATCTGAATAAACAAATAAATAAAATCTTCTGCTGCATGTGCTTTGTGTGCACAGCATGATGACATCACCTGGAAGTGACGTCATCATGTTGCCAACATCAGGGGTGTTGCTCTAGTTTTTTGGCAAAACTCTATGGTTTGTAGCGGATTTTACCATAGAGTTTTTCCCCCAAACCTAAAGTGTCACAGTGTGATGTTGGCAATGTGATGACATCACTTCCAGGTGACATCATCAAGTTGCCATATGGGCCAGTTGGGGGCAGAATTTCCCCCACCATACAGCTGGCTGGCAGCGGGGAAGGGCTATGCAAAAGTGGGGGTTCTCCCCTCCCCAGCAGGGGTCTGGCAACCCAATGAGAAAAGGATTGTGGGGAAGCAATTGCTCCTTTAGTGCTACCCTTAAAACACAGGAGTTGCTGGAGGCTAGTGCTTTGGTAATTAAACATATTATTAAAAAACAGAAATTAAAACAACCTGTACCAAAGGAGGCTGAAGTAGACACCACTGTTACCTCAGTGAAAGGAAGAATTACTAATCTTTTTGAGCAGTTCAAAGTTTTATGGCTGTAAAATAGGCAGCACTACTTAGCATAGAAAATGATGTAAAGTTATCATTTGTATCACAGAATTGTTACAACAAAGCAGGATCATTGAGAAATCGGTAGCCATTTTGTCTCTAATAGAGTGCGTTCAGACAGCATGCTGGGAACAGTGTAAATTGCTCCGGTCCTGATGCATTTTTTTTTAAACTGGAGAATCACGATCACACTCACCTCCTTGTTCCAAATCACTGTGCAGCCACGTTGCTCCCTGTTGTCCACATGCAGGAGTGTGCATCGGTGTGTTTTTTTCCTCTCAGTTTGAGCATGTGCACAGGCAGTCATCTGTAGAACTAAAATTTTCACGCATGCGCAGAACAGCGATTTCCACACTTCCCTTTAAACTTTAAATGAACAATTCCCTTTAAACTTTTACCCCGAAAGTGGCCTCTGTGAGATCCTGAACTCATCTAAATGCTAAAACTAGGCACCATTTAAACTTTGCTTTTATTAACTTAGGAGCAGAGCTCCGCCTATGTGCACACCGCCAAGGCATAAAAAAAATGGCAGACGAAAAGCGGAAGCCTGAGGCTTCCATGGCAGCTTTCCAGAGGGGAGGGGATTGAAGCACCCGGAAGTGGCTTGACACCGCAGGAGTGATCAGACATCAGAAAAGTGTGGCTAGAACCGGAGAATCAGGAAAACACCACTTGGGTAAGTGGTATCAAAATACTCCACTTTAAAGGGGGTTTGATCTGGAAAGCAATGGCTGGGGACAGTGCATAGATGTTGGATGTGTGAATGTGCACATAAAATCTGTTCCTGAAGCATGCTGAAAGCGATTCAAATGGAGTGTCTGAACGCACCCATAGAGTGGTATTTTTTAAAAAACCTCTCCTCATGGTTTACACATAGTCCTTCTCCAAACCAATGAACAATGCAGTTTCTGCATGCTGCTTTGCTGGTAGTTTTGGTTAAGTTTCTTCATTTTTATGGTTCATTTATCTTGATCAGAGATGTCCGTGATACAGCCCACAAACTGCTTCATAAATACCGCTGAGTTGGATGAAAAATTTTACTGATTAAGGTTTCTATTTGTGTGTGTGTGTCCTAAGGGCAGAGGAGGGCACAAGAAAAAGAAAGGAAACAGAACACCTAATAAGCAAAATATGAGCGACATCTGTGGAATAAAACAGGCCACAGCTTTTATTGATTACAGCACATAGGAGCATTGGCACAGCATGGGGCATGGATCCAGGCATCCGGCAACCCACCTGTCAGCCGATGAAAACCATCCCCAACCTTCCAGTTGGGGGAGCCAGGAGTGGCGAGCCAGTGATCCCACATAAGGCACAAGCCTCTGCATGGAGCCCTTGCCACTTGGGAGTGGAGTCATGAAACTGCCCCCAAGCTGAGCCACACCACTACCAGAGCTTGACTTCCAAGTCCTCTTAAGGAGGTCCCCAAACCAGGGAGGCAAGCACGCAGGCTAGCCTCCCCCCAAATGGATCCAGCTCAATACATAAAACTGCCAGAAGCTGTGACATAAATAGCATAACAAGAAAACATAGAATCATAGAATGTTAGAGTTAGAAGGGACGTTGCAGGTCATCTAGTCCAACCCCCTGCACTCTGCAGGAGCATAGCCAAAAGATAGCCCTACATACCTACATACCCAAAAGATGGTCATCCAGCCTCCACTTGAAAACATCCAGGGAAGGAGCATCCACCACCTCCTGAAGCAGAGTGTTCTACTGCTCAATCACTCTTACAGTTAGGAAGTTTCTCCTGATATCTAGCTGGTAACGATTCCCTTGTAATTTCCATCCATTAGATCTAGTCTTGCAATCCGGAGCAAGAGAGAATAGATCTGCTCCATCTTTTACATGACAGCCTTTCAAATACTTGAAGACTGCAATCATGTCCCCTCTAAGTCTTCTCTTTCCCAGGCTTAACATACCCAACCCTTTCAGCCTTTCCTCATAAGACTTGGATTCAAACCCTCTCACCATCCTGATTGTCCTCTTTTGGACATGCTCGAGCTTGTCAACATCCTTCCTAAAATGTGGTGCTGAAAACTGGACACAGTACTCCAGGTGAGGCCTGACCATAGCAGAATAGAGTGGAACTACCACCTCCCGTGATCTGGACACAATGCTTCTGTTAATGCATCCTAAGATTGCATTAGCTTTCTTCACAGTCACATCGCACTGCAGGCTCATGTTGAGCTTGTGGTCAACCAGAACACCTAGATCCCTTTCACATGGTGAGCTTTCAAGCCAAGTCCCTCCCATTCTATATCTGTGCCTTTTATTTTTTTGTGCCCAGGTGTAGGACTTTGCACTTATCTCTATTGAAATTCATTTTATTTCCTTCAGCCCACTGTTCCAACCTATCTAGATCATTTTGAATCCTGACTCTGTCTTCTTCAGAATTAGCAATCCCACCCAGCTTTGTGTCATCTGCGAATCTGATAAGCATCCCCTCTATGTCTTCCTCCAAGTCATTTATAAAAACACTGAACAACACCAGGCCCAGGATCGAGCCCTGTGACACTCCACTTGAGACTTTCCTCCACGTAGACGCAGAGCCATTTACAAGCACTCATTGGGTACGATTTTTCAACCAACCATGAATCCATCCAATGGTTGCTCCATCCAGCCCACACTTAACCAGCTTATCCTCAAGGATATCATGAGAAACTTTGTCAAATGCTTTACTGAAATCTAGATACACTATATCCACAGCACTGCCAGAGTCAACCATTTTAGTAATTCTGTCAAAAAAGGAGATAAGGTTGGTCTGGCATGACTTATTCTTGATAAACCCATGCTGGCTACTGCCAATTAACTCATTCTGTTCAAGGTGCTCACAAACAGAAAGTTTGATAATCTGCTCCAAAATTTTTCCAAATATTGACGTCAAGCTGACAGGCCTGTAATTTCCTGGGTCTGTCTTTTTTTCCTTCTTGAAGATCAGGACAATATTCGCTCTTCTCCAGTCTTCCGGCACAACACGAGTACTCCAGGACATCTCAAAGATTAGAGCCAGAGGCTCTGAAATAACATCAACAATTTCTTTGAGCACCCTGGGATGCAAGCCATCTGGCCTTGCATTACCATCCATAAAAGGGAGGGGGAGGGGTGTCCGTGGCCACAATCTAGTGTCACAATAAACAGGCTATTCTCCATGTCTTTTGATAGGAGAGATCTACACTTGAGGAGGGAAGCCAATGGCCTGCTAGACACAGGATTTAGCTCAAAGGGCTTTTTTAGCTGTCAGACTTTGAAGAACTATTAGATTTCATTGATAGATTCAGTCAGATGGCTTCACAGATTTATTAGATTTTGTTGGCCTTAAGAGTATGATGTCTATGGGTATGTAGCCCTTTCCCTGGAAATCTACTAACACTACTCTGTAGTCAAAAAATTATTCCACTGAAGAACAGCTTGAAATCCACTGGGATTTAAAAAAAAATATTTTGCATCAAGCTGTGTTTGATCTCTTATATGACCACAGCACCTCTGCTGGGCCTCAGGCTGTGTCAGGGTCCTTAGTTAGTCAGCCAAACACCAGGCCTTGTTCATTTAAACAAGAATAGTATTTATTAAGCTGCAAGACTAGGTCACTAGAACAGAAGCATTGTTAAGAATACTTTGGATACATGAAGCATAGAGATATACCCTAAAGGGGGAAAGGACCCCACCATTCTACCAATGAATGAACCTCACGCGCGCAGGAACCCCAGAAGCCATAAATAATAGTTCACCCTCCATCCCACCTTTCCCAGCCTAGCTGTTGTCTTTAGAAAGCGATAGGAGACAGTCAGCCTGGCATTCAAGGCCACTCTTGGCCTGGGATCTGAGATATGACCCGGTTGCCTGGGCAACATTGGCAGCTCCCCACATTCCATCCCACTAGTCTCAAAGCATCAATCAACACTCTACAGTCCCATCCGCCCTCCCTTCTCTATACAGTCCCATCCTCCCTCCCTTCTCCATCCATTATGGCAGGAATACCTGACATTCTGCCCTCCTGATAACAAACCTATCCCTTCAGTTTCAAAGGGTACAATTTATGGAATGCCCGGATCAACTTTGGCGCAAGAACATGTTCCGCCCGCACCCACTCCCTCTGTTCAGGCCCAAAGTCCGCCCAATCAACCAGATAATACAGTCGATTTTGAGAAATCTTTGAATCCAAGATCTGCGCAACTTCAAAATATGGTTCCCCCCCCACCATGAGCGGCGGCGGGGCGGGGTGACGAGGTCTCCATGCATTCTCCGCAGGCGCACGTCGCAGGAGCCTTACATGAAAAACAGGATGAATAGACTTTAGTGACTTAGGCAAATCAAGTTCGACAGTGACATCATTAATGACACATATAATTTCAAAAGGTCCAACATATTTCCAGCCAAGTTTGCAGCTTGGCTGCACACCCCGAAGGTTTTGTGTGGAAAGATAGGCAAAGTCTCCACACTTCGGGATCCATGACAGGTTGCGTTTTTTGTCAGCCTGCAATTTATACGCTTTCTTGGCTCCTTCAAGAGTCTGTATCAATAGAGGCCATGCCATTTGTAGACGTTTGCACCAGTCACCCGCATCTCCCGCCGGGAGGTCGGGAGAGCTCAAAAATGGCAGTGGTGGGGCTTCATAGCTGTGTACCGCCATGAACGGAGACATTCCCGTTGAGGAGTGCTGAGTGTTATTGTAGCAGAACTCAGCCAAAGGCAAGAGGGAATGCCAATCATCCTGTTGAAAGTTAGTAAAACATCTGAGGTATTGTTCAAGGGTTTGGTTGACCCTTTCAGTTTGCCCATCAGTCTCTGGGTGGTACGCACTGCCGACCCCCCTCTCCACCCCTAGCAGTGACATTAACTCTCCCCAGAATTGGGACACGAACTGCACCCCCCTGTCTGAGATCACTTTCGATGGCAAAGTGTGAAGTCTCACGACATGTTGTAAGAACGCTGAGGCCAGCTTCTTAGCAGAGGGGATGGAAGCAAACGGAACAAAGTGAGCCTGTTTAGTAAATAAGTCAACAACAACCCAGATAACTGTTTTCCCCCCACTTGGTGGCAGGTCGGTAATAAAATCCATTGAAATCACCTCCCAAGGCCGATTCGGGGTGGGCAAGGGTTGTAAAGCTCCAGGGGGCTTCCCCAGCCGAGGCTTACTCATCAAGCAAGTTTGACAGGCATTGGTAAACAGAGACAGATCTTTATGCAGTCCAGGCCACCAAAATTGCTGTTGTAAAAGTTGGAGCGATTTTACAAACCCGGTGTGTCCCGCAAGCTTTGAGCCGTGAGCCCAACCCATCACCTCCCCCCGTAGGGATAGTGGTACAAAAAGCTTTCCATTTTTGCGCCAACAGTTCCGTGCATCTTGCGAAACCCCCTCCTCCCCCTTAAGTTCCTCTTGGTCAGCCGGAGCCATGGCAGAGGCGAACTTCGACTCCCAGTCTGAAGGCGGCGGGGTGGTGGGAGGTTTCAGTGCCTGTCTGCGTGTAGTGACCGCCCCTCCCAGTTGGGAGGGAGTAAAAACGGAGTCCCGGACCTCTTCCCTTTTGCTGTCGTGTTGTGGGAGGCGGGACAAGGCGTCAGCTAGCGAGTTAGACTTCCCAGGGAAATGGTGCAAAGTGAAGTTAAACTTCGAGAAGAAATCAGCCCAGCGCAACTGTTTGGCGTTTAGGGAGCGGGGTGAGCGAAGGAGTTCCAGATTTTTGTGGTCAGTCCATACCTCAAATGGAACTCGCGCCCCCTCCAGCCAGTGACACCATGTTGCCAGCGCTAAGCGGATCGATCCCGCTTCTTTTCCCCACACGGATCAGTTCCGTTCTGTCTCATTGAATTTTTTAGACACATATGCAAGGGGGTGAAGTTTGCCATCCTCCCCCTCTTGGAGGATCGCCCCCCCCATGGCGACGTCGGATGCGTCAACTTGGACAATGAATTTCTTTAGTTCATTGGGATGGGCCAGCACGGGCTCCAAAGTAAAGAGAGCTTTCAATCGTTCAAACGCAAGCTGGCACTCCGGAGACCAGTTTAAATGTGCGCCCGGCCGTGTGCAATCAGGGGCTTTCCCCTTTGTTTTAAGTAAGTCGGTAAGGGGAAGGGCCACTTGTGCAAAGTTCGACAAGAATGATCTGTAAAAATTGGCGAATCCGAGAAATGCTTGGAGTTGCCTCCTCGTCTTGGGGGGCTCCCACCCCACCACATCTTTTACTTTGTCAGGGTCCATCTCAATCCCCCTTTGTGAGATGCGGTAGCCCAAAAAGGGGATCTCGGATTTGTGAAACTCGCATTTTGACAGTTTTGCAAAGAGCTTGTGCTTGTGCAACGTTTGGAGGACTTCTCTCACCAATTTCACATGTGATTTGAGGTCGGGGAGTACAAAAGTATATCATCAAGGTGAACAAGGACCCCCTTGAACAAATACTTGTGCAACACCTCATTAATCAAGTTCATGAATACTCCTGGTGCCCCCTGAAGCCCGAAAGGCATAACCAAGTATTCAAATTGTCCCAGGGGGTATTAAACGCAGTTTTAAATTCGTCTCCCTCTCTGATCCGCACCTGGAAGTAGGCATCTCTCAAATCCAATTTGGAGAACACCTTCCCCCCAGCCACCGCTGCCAAAATGTCCTTGATTAGGGGCATGGGGTATGCGTTAGTACTAGACACTGCGTTCAACCCCCTATAGTCCGTGCAAAGTCGCAGCCCCCCGTCCTTCTTTTTCTGGAACAGGACGGGTGCGGCAAAAGGGGAAGAGGCAGGTCTTATAAACCCCCTCTCCAAGTTTTTGTCAATGAATTTTCTCAGCTCCACCTTCTCGGATGGGCTCATGGAATACAATTTACCTTTAGGCAGTTTTTGATTCGGCAGTATCTCAATAGCACAGTCACAGTTTCTGTGGGGGGGCAACTCATCTGCTTCTTCTTCCCCAAAGACAGCAGCCAAGTCCCGGTACCCCCTGGGAATCGCCTCCAGTTCGGCTTCCGCCACCTCCGCCGTCACTGGATCATTGCCCACACGTAGGGATCCCCAGTCTCTTTGCCAAGTGTGTGTTTTACACTTCTCAGAGATAAAATTAACTTTCCCGTCCCCCCACAAGATGTGCGGGTCGTGGTTGAAGAACCACGCACTACCTAAGACCAGGGGGAAACGGGCCGCGGGGGTAATTATGAAGGGTCTCACTTCCCAGTGATTCCCTATCCCCACGCGCAACGGGATAGTCTCGTATTTACACGGCTCTTTCATCGTGGAGCCGTCCATCTGTGTAAATACTAGGGGCTCTGTCAGCTTTACCACTTTTGCCCCTAGGCCCATCACCAATGAGGGGTTAATGAGGTCTTTCCCACACCCCGAGTCAATGAGAGCTCGTACTCTCACATGGGTCTGTAGACCCAGGTCCATTAGGGTCACGGTAAGGAAGAAAAGAGAAGGGGATCTGCTCAGCGGAATTTGCGCTTGTGAGTCCAGGACCTGCTGTTCAGCGCTATTTACAGCAGGTCCTTCTCGTTTCCCGCCTTCGTTGTTTCTTCATCCGACGAGTCCGAAGTCTCGCTCAGAGGGGTGATTTGCAGAGCTCTGGCTCCCCTCGGTTTCGCTACTGGCTTGGGCGTGGAGGTCTCGAACTTCTTCTTGGCTCCCTTCGCCCCCCCGGGCGGCGTCGAAGCTCCGGGGCAGCTCGCGGCGAAGTGGCCCGCCTCTCTGCACTTCAGACAGAGCCCTTGCTTCATCCTGGATTCTCTCGTGCCGTCTTTGGGTCTCGGGTTTGCTGGCTGGTTCTTCCCCCTTCTGGTCGGAGGTGGGCCCGATTGGCCTCCTTTTCCCAGCGCTGCCGCATCATCCAGACGGATGGTTCTCAGGCGGGTCTCCATAGTGACCGCTGACTGCATCCAACCCGCCAGCGTGTCGGGGTCATTTCCGCGCGTCATGGTGCAGCGGACTTCGGAGTTGAGCCCTAGCTGGAACTGCTCCGCTAAGACCCCGTCAGGCCATCCCCGTATCTTCACAGCGAGCCGGCGGAATTCCGCTATATATTCGCGGACTGATCGGGAGCCTTGCTTGAGAGCGCGTAGGGCCACTCTGGCTGTCTTGTTTGCATTGACATCTCCGAACTGCTCCTTCATGGCCCACATAAACGCATCGATCTCTCGCAACTCTCGCCCATCCGCTTGATGCAAGGCTACTTACCAATCAGCCGCTGCTTCCTTCAGGTGCGAAGCGATGGCGTCTACCATCCGATCCTCACTCTGGAACAGGTGACCCCAGTTCTCGATGAATTTTTCCGTTCTCACCAGGAAGAACGAGAACTTCTCCGGGGTCCCATCAAAGTCTGCATCCAGGAGTTCGGCCGGCTTCAGCGGGAGGAAACCCCAGGGTCTCTGCGGTTGCGGCGCCGGCGGCTCTTGTACCGGGGGTCCCGCTGGTTGGTCCGGTGGCCCTGCTGGTTGCACAGGCGGGCCCACCGGTACAATTCGCTGGTCAGGAGGTGGTTGCCCCGGGGGCGCCTCTCGTTGCCTCCGGTCCATCTCCTCTCGGATGCCATCCAAAATCATCTTAGGGATGCGGGAGAGGGACTTGTCTAGCATTCGGATTAAGCGGTCGTGACTCGGGTCGCCACTCCATCTCCGACTCCCTCCGAGCCCCTCCTCACCTCTTGACTCTCTGGTCAGGTCTTCCATCCCTTCCGCTGCACTCAGTTGGTGTATCGCTCGCTCGTAGCGACTCTCTTTCACCGAAGCACGCGGGGTGTAGAACCACGTCTCATGCGTCTCGGCTAAGGGCTTCACCCAGTCCCTCCGCTGCTTGGGCCGGGTTGTCACGCTACCGTAAGCCGCTCCATAAGGGTCCCCATAGGGCCCCCCCAGGTCGTAGTCCGAGCCCCAGGTTACCGATACGTAGGTACTGGGCACTTCCGTGGGGACGATCGTGGTAGTGCTTGGCACTGTCGTCACAGGAGGTTTCTTATCCTCCCGCTGGTCCTGATCCTTGTCGGTCGGGAGAGTGTCTTCTTCACCGTCACTCATTTTGGAGCAGCGGGTTTCAGACCAGTCCCGACTAAAAGAGGATTCTTAACAAACTGTCAGGGTCCTTAGTTAGTCAGCCAAACACCAGGCCTTGTTCATTTAAACAAGAATAGTATTTATTAAGCTGCAAGACTAGGTCACTAGAACAGAAGCATTGTTAAGAATACTTTGGATACATGAAGCATAGAGATATACCTTAAAGGGGGAAAGGACCCCCACCATTCTACCAATGAATGAACCTCGCGCGCGCGGGAACCCCAGAAGCCGTAAATAATAGTTCACCCTCCATCCCACCTTTCCCAGCCTAGCTGTTGTCTTTAGAAAGCGATAGGAGACAGTCAGCCTGGCATTCAAGGCCACTCTTGGCCTGGGATCTGAGATATGACCCGGTTGCCCGGGCAACATCGGCAGCTCCCCACATTCCATCCCACCAGTCTCAAAGCATCAATCAACACTCTACAGTCCCATCCGCCCTCCCTTCTCTATACAGTTCCATCCTCCCTCCCTTCTCCATCCATTATGGCAGGAATACCTGACAGGCTGCATCAAACATGGGAAAGGGGGCAACTAAAAGCTTGTCCCATCTTGCTTTCATGCTCACAGAAGAGATGCCAAAAGCCCAAGGGGAAAAAGCAGCTTGATCAATGCTTTTCAGTGGACCCTTGTACAAACAGGAATTTTAGAGGAAAAGGAAACATGCTGCATGGCAGAGACTATCTGGTGCACATGGAACTTGTCAATAGGATCCAAGCCTAAGCAACAGTCAGGGCCATCCTGAACAGAGTTATACCCTTCTAAGCCCATGAACACCAGTGAATTTTGAAGGTTGTCATTCTGCATACGGAATTGTGAATAAACCAAAATCATCTGACACTTTAAAAATTAACAAGTTTTACTATAACATGAGCCTTTCTGGAATAGAGTTCATTTTTTTTCAGATGTTATGCCTGCATAAATATGACACTGTCTGTGGAATATAAAATATAGTTAATAGATACTAAATAGTAATTGCTTAAGATAAACTCCAATACAAATTCATATTTGGCAAACTGAGAAAATCACTTTCTTAAAGTTTACTGTTTCTCAGCCCTGAAATCTCTGGCTGTCGCTTCCTCCATTTGCCACGACCCTAATTACTTTATTGACTAGAGTGATTCCACTAGTGAATGCCTTTTAATTTCTTTTAATCACAGCAAAGCCTTTTACTTAACAATGGAAAATAATTAATCTCCTTTAGGGATGGAATTAGAAGTTTGCTTACTTGTGTTGTCTGAAGCAAAATGATTAAATTAAAAAACAACAATAACACAGAGATGCAAAAAGGCTCAGAATACTTAGCAGTAAACCTAAATGGAAGCTTCACCATCAGGGTTGCATTATGACTTTCATGGGCCCTAGGCACTTTGGCCTTTGTGGGCCCTGCCCCCTTCCACCACAGACACAAAAAAGGTTGATATAAGCTTAAATACTTCAACACTTTATTTTTTTTTCTGTTTTAGGGAAAATTTAATAGATTTTCATGGGCCCTAAACATTTCATTTTTTTTCTGTTGGGAGAAAAAATAATTAAACATTTTCTTCTACCCTAGAAGTTCATTTTTCTTCTGATTTTAAAAGAAATTAAAACATTTTCACGGGCCCCTAAAAGTATTGTGGGCCCTAGGCCTACTGTGCCTAATGGATAAGTCGGCCCTGATCACAATCCTCCCTGTCTGTCTCCAGGAGCTCCTGAGCAGAATCTGGGGTTCTGCACCCTCCAGAGTTCCTTTAAAAAAAAAAAAAAAAGGTGAGGGCCTTCAAGAGGGTCTCAGTCATGTGAAAAAGGGGGAGGAAGGTTTACATTCACCCGGCTCCCTCTCCCCTGCCACACACACCTAAGGATGGGCCTTGCTCTTTCTTCCAGCCTCTCCCTGTCTGCCCTTAAAAGGTCTCCCCGGAGGTGGCACCTCCTTTGGCTCTTTCAGCATTGTACCACTGAGGATTGGTTCTGACTGATTGACAGGGTTTAGGGCCAATGGGGTGCCTGCTTGGCCCTCCTCCTCTTTAGCCCTCCTCCCCCAGGTGCTTTCAAAGGCTGGCACTTCAGGCCTGGCCTGGCCCAGCAAGGGAAAGTCTTGCCCTTTCCTCTGTTCCCCCTGCCCCCAGCATGTAGCCAGATGAGAGCTCAAGGGCTTGTTCACTGGCTTCTGTGTCATCTCCCTGCTGTCCCAATCTCACCTCACTTCTTGGGGTTTGCCAACACCTCTGTCATGCAAGGTGGCTGGCTTTCACACTGCACCGTTCTCCACTGCTCCATAAGCCCCCGTGCTGCCTCCTGCCGCATACCCATTTCTCCCCTTCCACCTCTGCCACTCAGTTCCTGGTTCTGCAGCTGACACTTGCTACTTCTAGCCATGTCTGAGAGGCCTGGAGGATGCTCTGCTGTCTGTGGTGGGTGCAGGGCCAGGGGTGGTGGAAACTACCCCCAGATATTCCTCTGGAGTTTTGAAGATGAGTTGCTTTTTGTGCTGTTCCCAACCATCTTTCAATTTTAAAATTATAAGGACTTATCTGTTTTCAGCCATGGTTATGGGACTGAAATGGCCTTGGTAGCCCTGGTGGATGGATAAAAGGAGGGTGACCTGGTTGCTTCTCCTGGACATCATCAATCATGTTATCCTTCTGGACCACTTTTTGGGGTTGGGATTGTGAAGCACCATTTTGTGGTGATTTCTGTTCTATCTGGAAGATAGATTTCAGAAGGTGGTGCTGGGGACTGCTGCTTGGTCCCTTAGCCTTGGACTGTGGGGCCCAGTGAGGTTTCATCTTGTCCCTCATTCTTTTTAACATCTACATGAAACTGCTGGATGAGTTCATCCTAAGATTTAGGCTAGGCGGTCATAAATATATGGATGTTACTGAGCTCCATCTCATGCTTTCGGCAGATCCTAGGGAGGCTGTGGAAACCCTGTTTGTGGGTGTGTTTTTTTTAAATGTATGCATATGTATTGATTTTTTTTAACTGTTCACTACCTTGAGGTACCTAATTGGATGGAAAGTAGTGCTGAATTGACTTTAATCATTGAAGTTACCTGAAGGTACCTAGTAAATAACTGTAGATTAGCATTGTTGCATCCATCTATGCATCCCAAGAAGCAATATCCCTTATTTGCAATTTTTTTTTAGTTACACCAGTACATTGTACTGGCTCTGCTGTCCTTGCAGAAATGCCTCCCTGCCCCAGTTTGTACCTCAGAGATTCTCAGATTTGACCTTAGTCCTTTGGAGTTTTGGCACAGCCACAGTGGCACTGGTTCTGCTGGGCACATTGCGCCGGTTCTACTTCTGACCTTGCAAACATGCCCCCCCCACACTTCACTTTCTACTGCAGAGATTCTCTGGGACATTCTGCTGGACTTGTATTGCCTTGCTATCTTATTGAAACTTGGATAGCAAATCTGGTGCCTCTACCTCAATTCCCCACCCCCACAGCTCACTGAATATACCCTAGGAGATTTGCAATTGATTATAATGCCCTATAGGGTATAATGGAGTCGAATAATAGCCAAATAAAGGCAAATATTATTCAGGAATCTTTATTCGGCTATCGGATAGATGCTCTGATTTGGTATTTGGTTGAATGAATACCCAAATGATGTCAATAAGGCATTATTCAAGTGTTTATTTGGCTCGGTATATATCGAATGCACACCCCTAGTTCACCATATATATTCAAGAAGTTGCTTCAGGAATTGATTGCAAGATTAGTTGGGTTCATGGGCAGACACTGAGGCATACAGAGACACTAAGTAGTAAGTCTCAAGTAGTAAGTCTCAAAAAATCAAACTATTTTTTTATTCTTCCTATAAAAATTGGAGGCCTTGGTAGCAGTTGACGGAAAAGTGGTGGAATTAAAATTGTATTATTGTGCACATGGCATGGACCCAAATTGAATTCTGAAGAACTATTGACACCCTGATTTTAGTCGACAAACAGGACATGAGTTGAGATAATAGGAGATCATATGTGACTATGACAGCGTTTCCACTTTCTGAGAAGTCAGTAGATTTGCCACTAAGTGGTTAAAGGGGTAACTTCTTTGATATGAGGGGACATGTGAGGAAGAAACTGAAAGGAAAAGTAGAAAGGGTCAAAACCATAGGGGAAGCTTGGAGACTATTTAGAACTACAATCCTAGAAACTCAGAAAAAATATATACTGCAGGTTAGGAAAGGCACAAATATGTATAGAAAAAAGCCTGCATGGTTAACAAAGTTACGGAAGCTGTAAAAGGTAAGAAGGATTCCTTTAAGCAGTGGAAAGCTAGTCTCAGTGAGGTTGATAAAAAGGAACACAGGCTGTGGCAAATAAAATGCAAGTCTGTGATCAGGCAGGCAAAAAGGGAATATGAAGATCATATAGCAAAAAACATAAAGACCAACAGTAAAACTTTCTTCAAATACATTAGAAGCAGGAAACCAGCCAGGGAGGCAGTGGGCCCCTTGGATGACCAAGAGCGTAAAAGGAGTAGTGAAGGATGATAGGGAAATGGCTGAGAAGCTGAATGCATTTTTTGCCTCTGTCTTCACTGTGGAAGATGAGAAGTGCTTGCCCACACCAGAACTGCTGATTTTGGGAGGGGTGTTAAAAGACCTGAGTCAGATTGAGGTGATGACAGAGGAAGTCCTACGACTGATAGACAGCTTAAAAACTAATAAATCACCAGACCTGGATGGCATACATGTGAGAGTTCTGAAAGAACTCAAATGTGAACTTGTGGATCTCCTGACAAATCTTTCATTCAAATCTGCCTCCATGCCTGAGGACTGGAAGGTAACTAATGTCACTCCCATCTTTAAAAAAGGTTCCAAAGGAGATCCAGGAAATTACAGGCCAGTCAGTCTGACATCGATACTGGATAAGTTGGTGGAAATTGTTATTAAGGAAAGAATTAGTAGGCACATTGATGAGCAAAAACTATTGAGGATGACTCTGCATGGGTTCTGTAAGGGAAGATCTTGTCTCACTAACCTGTTAGTATTTTTTGAGGGAACAAGCATGTGGACAAGGGGGACCCAATAGATGTTGTTTACCTTGACTTCCAGAAAGCTTTTGATACAGTTCCTCATCAAAGTTTCCTAAGTAAGCTCAATAGTCACGGGATAAAAGGACAAGTCCTCTTGTGGATCAAAAACTGGCTAATTCATAGGAAACAGAGTGAGTATAAATGGGAAATTTTCTCAGTGGAGGGTGATAAGCAGTGGGGTACCACAGGGATCAGTACTCAGTCCGCTGCTTTTTAACTTGTTTATTAATGATTTGGAGTTGAGAGTAAGCAATGAAGTGGCTAGATTTGCAGATGACATGAAGCTGTTCAGGGTGGTGAGAACCAGGGAGGACTGTGAGGCACTCCAAAGGGATCTGTTGAGGCTGAGTGAGTGGGCGTCAATGTGGCAAATGGGATTCAGTGTGGCCAAGTGCAAAGTGATGCACATTGGAGCCAAAAATCCTAACTATAAATACACATTGATGGGGTCTGAACTCTCCGAGAGAGATCTTGGAGTCGTAGTAGATAATTCAATGAAAATGTCTAGACATTGTGCAACTGCAATAAAAAAGGCCAACACTATGCTGGGGGTTATTAGGAAGGGAACTGAAAACAAATTAGCCAGTATCATATGAATCAATGGTGCAACCTCATTTGGAGTACTGTGTACAGTTCTGGTCACCACACCTCAAAAAGGATACTATATCATTGGAAAAAGTGCAGAAAAGGGCAACTAGAATAGAACACTTTCCCTATGAAGAAAAATTAAAATGCTTGGGGCTCTTTAGCTTGGAGAAAAGATGGCTGAGGGGTGACATGATCGAGGTTTATAAGATTATGCATGGGATAGAGCAGGTAGAGAAAAGTATTTTTTCTCCCTTTCTCACAATACAAGAACTTGTGGGCACTCAATGAAATTGCTGAGCAGTCAGCTTAGAACGGATAAAAGGGAGTACTTCTTCACCTAAATAGTGATTAACACATGGAATTCACTGTCACAGGAGGTGGTGGCGGCTGCAAGCATGGACGGCTTCAAGAGGGAATTAGATAAGCATATGGAGCAGAGGTCCATCAGTGGCTATTAGCCACAAAGTATAGATAGGAACTCTCAGGCTGGGGCAAGTGATGCTCTGTATTCTTGGTGCTTGGGGGCGTGTCAAAAGTAGGAGGGCTTCTAGTGTCCTGGCCCCACTGGTGGACCTCCTAATGGCACCTGGTATTTTTGGCCACTGTGTGAAAGAGTGTTGGACTAGATGGACCATTGGCCTGATCCAAAATTGGCTTCTCTTATGCTCTTATGTTAATTTTAGGAATTAATTTAGATGCTGCTACTCCAAAATGTTTTGCAGGAATTTCAAGAAGTGTTACAGTAATGTTAACAATTTGCATGAAATTGCTCTGATGGCATACACATACCTCTAGATACCTTCTGGCCCTTTCATTAACATCTAGTTTCATTGAAGAAGCAGCAATACATGGCCCAGGCAAGTTCTATGTTCTAACCTTTTATTTGCTGTTAATCATGTATAAACATTATGAGCTGACCTTTTCAGCAGAAAAACATTCTTTTCCCAATAGAATTCGAAACCTCCAGGTATGGCCTTTAGTTCTTCCAAAATTACAACTGATTTAAAGGCAGGTCCAGCCCCAGCTTATTTTGCACCCTAGGCTAGGATCCCTTCTGGTGCCCCCCCCCCCGTGTGCCCACCAAAATACTCTGGCTGGCCCCTCCAGGTTCCCAGTGCCCCACTAGGAAGACACACCTTGGAGAGGGAACAATTGAGCCCCCCTTGCCCCCGGCACGGCTCCCTCCTGGCTGACCACCTGCTGCCCTCACCTCCGCAGAAGGCCAGCTGGACTGGACTGGAGGGGGGCACAAGAAAGCAACTGAGTCCAGGCTGAGGAGAGGGCGGAAATCCAAAGGCCAGGAGTGAAGGAGTCCAGCCCCAGCCCAGTGGAGGAGGAGGAGGAGGAGAGGAGGGTGCTGCCTGGTGGAGGCCATGGCTACCCGCAGACCCTCTAGGTCTCGGTTATCCCCCCCCCGCCCCAAGCCAGGCTCTTCCTCTGCCCTGGTGGGAATGGGACTTAGCGGCTGGGGGGAGAGGTGAGGGAGGGAGGGAGGCTGCTGTGGGGTAAATGGGGTGGCACCGGACCTGCCCCAGGGGGAGGAGGTAGCGGAGGAGGAGGCAGCTGGGTGTGGTGTCTTTCCCAGTGGCAGTGGCTCCCTGGAGTGACACTCAGTGGCAGTGCCTCGGAGGAAGCGGCCCCCTGCTCACTCGGGACTTGGCAGCTCCTGCTCCAGGCAGCCGCACTTCTGGGCAGGCAGCAGGCACTCGGCTTGCTGCTCTACCCCCTCAATGCGGGCAACAAGTGGGGCACTGCTGACACTGCCCCCTCCCGCCCTTTGTGCTCTGCCCAGGGCCTTACCTCACTTCTGCCCCATGCTTTTGGGAGGAACCGCCGCCTCCATGGCTCTGGTGGGCTCTCTCTCCTGTCGCAGCTGGCAGCTCCCACTGGCCAGCCAGCTCCATCCCGCCACCCTGGTCTCTGGGCGGCAGCGGTCACCTGGTCAGGGCTTTTGGTTGGGGGGCTTTTGGTGGATGGCAGGTGCAGTTTGGCGCCCCAAGGGCCGGCGTGCCCTAGACGAATGCCTAGGCAAATGCCTACTTCGCCTAGTGAGTGAGGCGGCCCTGTTTACAGGCTACACAGATAAGTTCGTCTGCAGGAAACGGCAGCTTAGGAGGTCAGACCCTGTGGAATTATATCCCCAATGAGCTCCCTCCCCAGACAGATATTGCCAAAGTCGGAGTTGGCAACCTGAACCTCCAGATATGTGAGCTCAGTCAATTCCCCTCTGAGGATGTAAAAGTAGGATTGCCAACTCTGGCCTGGGAAATTCCTGGAGATTTGGGGAAGGTGCCTGGGGAAGGACTTCATTTCCTGCTATACTTTTAAGTGTACCATAGATTCTACCCTCTGAAGCTGCCATTTTCTACAAAGGGACTGATCTCTAGTCTGCAGATCAGTTGTAATTCTGGGGAAACTCCAGCTCCCATGTGGGGACTGGTAACCATAACCAAAAACACTTAACACATTACTAAGAATAGAGAGGGCACATAATAAAACAAGGTATTTCCTTTCCTATCGAACACGTGGTGTAGCAGAAGACTACGGAGAGAAAGTAGCATAGTTTTGGGAAACAGGATTGATTTTGAGTACTGATATGCTTTTTTGCATTTTATTCAGGAGGAAAACTGATGCCCTACTATAAGTGAGGATGTATAATGAGAGCAGAGTAGCATTCTTTTAGTTTCTAGAAACACTTGCAGTTCTTCAGAATAGGAAGCACAAAATAAGCAAACATGAGATGACTGTTAGTTCAACATGCATTCCTTCTCCAGAAGATGTTTGGATCTGTAATGTCATGATTAAAGCTAGTGGTCTAGATCATTTTCAGCACCCTTACAAACAACATTTCCTAGTACTCTGTGTGTCAGGTAGCTGTCACATGCGCCAGAAAAAATGGGGGGGGGTGAGGCTATTTCCTCCAGAGGAATTTGACCCACAGTTGCATGATCACACCTCCCTTTGAAGTTGTGGGTGCAGTCCATCAGTGCATGATCAGATGCAACTTCTGTTTGTCATTTTTTTGGTGAGTTTTATTTTTTGGTGAGTTGGGTTTTTTGGTGAAAAAAAACAATGGCAGGGAGTCAGGATGGCCTGATCAGACCATCTTGACGCTATGAGAGTGCACTGGAGTGATCAGACATGGGAAAGTCCGACCATGGCCCATCACAACCTGTTAACTACTGGATTTCCCCTGGTGTCTTTTAACTCCGCTTCTGCAGTGGAGTAGAATGGGTTGCCGATAGCTGCGGAGCACTTCCCAGATGTTGTTGTCTGATTGTGCCCTTTAAATCTGCCTGGCATTCACACCTATGTCAGGTCTAATTGTGCGTATGATCGCAGCCTAGGTTTCCCTGTGGTGGAGGAAGTCCCAGTTAATCTACAATACATGTTAGTAGTGTAGATTTAATCAGTGAAATGAATGCACAATGGAATGACCTCATAGTGTTCTCAGTTCTCATGTGGACTTTTTAACCAAGGCACTGTGATCTTTCAGCTATTATCCTGCAAATTGAATGAAGCTTCATTTTTTAGTCTTGCAAGGTCCCTACTTGCTTATGCTGCTTCTGACATCTTCAATAGGTGCTCCTGGGTAGCAGTATAGCCCCGCCTCCAGTAAGACTGCAAATATATATTCAATTTTTCTGCAGAAGAAACTACACACTGGAGGTCTGGAGCAAAAAAACTTTGATCCTATTCAGTTCTTTAATGCACTTTCCTTACTAGATATTTGAAACCAATTTGTGTATTTATGGTTGCAATCTGCTCTTTACTAAAGACTCAGATTCAGCCTGTGCCCTTGGGGATAAGGATTCTGTTCAGTGGAGAACAATATTAGGCATATTAGCTGAATTCAGAACAAGCATGGCTATATACTCCCAAACCACCTTTTGAGGCTTCACTTGGAGTTGGCTCATTGCCAGTTTTGCTAATGAATTTTGAGCTATTTTCTGCCTCATTAAGAAATGTTCAACAATCTTTAAACTTTTTCTAAATCAGATTTCCAAGAGTCTGAAATGTTTGCTTTAATTAATATTCAGAATTATTCCCGATTCATATGGCTGTCATCATAATTTTCAGGTCCATTCTGACCTGGAATCACAGTGTCAAAGCATATTCTGTTCAGATGGTCAAGCTACGTCTGCTCTAACTTGATGGCAAAGTCTCTCAAGCAGTATAGTTGCTCATCTGTCGGCATCTGGAATTTTAAGACAGAGCTGGAATTGGGATATGCCCATATAAAAAGTCATTTTAATCAGAAGGGATTTTTTTTGGTTTTAAAAACCCATCCACTGGCATAAGTGAGGAGGAGGGAGATTAAATTTTGCAGACACAGTGTGCAGAAGTCACCTTCTATTCACCATACTTAAAAAATTATTTCTTTCTCCTGGGAAATCCATCTGCTATATGGAAAACTAGGAGTCAGAGAAAAGAGTTCCAGTCTTGCATTAGCTCTGACAAGCTACTTTTTAATTAATAGGGCAGTGATTCCCAACCCTGGTTTTGTGACGCCCCAGGTGTCACCAATTATGTTACGGAGATGTTATGACAGTCTCATGAACTAATCAAAATTAAATTTAATCCACTTAAAGAAAACTTTTAAAAAACTCTATAAGTCACTATTTTGTCCAATGATTTGCCAAACTTGAAATGTATTTATAGGACACCCAAAAGGAAGACAGCCCTGAATGTTAGACAATGCCCCCTTTAAAAAGGTTACATACAACTTTTTTAAAAAATATTGTACATAAGCATAATTTAAAGAAGTCTCCTCTTTTTTTGATGACACATGTCTTCTTTTCATGTGAATAGTTATTTGTAATCAAAGGATTCTTTCTGTTGCACAAATTCTAATCTGGAGAATTGGGTCTGATTCCCCACTCCTCCACATGAAGCCTGCTGGGTGACCTTGGGCTGGTCAAAGTTCTCTCAAAACTCTCTCAAATTGGCCACCAACCTGTAGGAGCTTACGTTTGGGGAGTATAGTAGGTTACAGTGGGAAAGGGAAAGTTAAAAAGTTCCATTCTACAAACAGAACTTTGTTAAGATAGTGTATATACTTTTCAAGTGTGACATTATATGACAGTAATGTTACTGTTCCTAACTGTATTAAATGAAATATTTATTCTGTTTTAGAGACAGCATGTGTGTATCATGGATTCAAACAAACAACAATAAGGTTTTGTAACTCCAAAAAGGCTCTACTGACATAAGCTCCTGATTGATAACAACTGCTTCCCATCACAGACTCTTATTTGCTGATTTTCATGTAATCTTTCTGTATATAAAATTGAGCAGTAGGGTGGCACTTTCTGAACATTCCACATGCTCCATGATGTGTCACTCAGAAGCTGTCCCTATCCACTGGCTGCATTGCCTGAGTCCTGCCCACAGTGTGCTCCATCAGTCATTGGCCATCAGCCACCACTCAACAGTACACACGTGCCATTGGCTGGGTGCTGGGTCTGCTCCTCTTCCCCATCCACTCCCACTGTTCCCTGTCAGAATATGCTCTCTCTCTCTCCTGATGAAGACACTTCACCTGCTTGGCTTCTCTGTGTGACTAACTTTTCCGTCCGTGGTTGTTGGTAGGCAACCAAGCTTGGTTCTGTCAGTAAAAAGACAAAGGAACAAAACCCTTTCCACATGTTTGTGAGGAACTCATTGGGGCCAGTCCTGACTAGGGTTGCCAGCTCCAGGTTGGGAAATTCCTGCTGAGTCCTTCTGCCCCCCCCAGTGCTGCTCTCCACAGGTTCCACACCCCCCCAAACCTCCAGGTATTTCCCTACCCAGAGCTGGGAATCCTACTTTCCCCTCAGTGCATGTTGTTAGGCAACCAAACTTGGTTCTATCAGTAAAAAGCCCTTTCCACACCTATTTTGGCCTTTAAAAGAAAACTCATTGGGGTCAGTCCTAACTAGGATTGCAAGCTCCAGATAGGGAGATTCCTGGAGATTTTCTGTTAGAGTCTATGGAAGCCAGGGTCTGGGGAGGGGAGGGGCCTCAGCTGAACAGGATGCCATAGAACCCACCTTTCAAAGCAGTTATTTTCTCTGGGGAGGAGAGATCTGTTGTCTGGAGTTCAGTTGTGGTACCTGGAAATTTTCAGGCTCCACATGGAGGTTGGCTACCCTAGGCATAGCAGTCAGTGCTTCAGAGTAGGGTCTGCTAGACTCAGGTTCTTGCTGTGGCAGCTGACTGGGTGATTTTGGACCAGTAACAGACTTTCAGCCTAACCTACCTCACAGGGTTGTTGTGCAAGTCAAAAGGGGAGAGGAGAATGATGTAAGCTGCTTTGGTCCCCATTGCAGAGAAAGGCCACTTTTCCTCCTGGGGAACTATTGTTGCCAATCTCCAGGTAAGGGCTGGAGATCACTCAGAATTACAACTGCTCTCCAGATAGCAGAGATCAGTTCCCCTGGAGAAAATGGTGGACTCCGTGCCCTTAAACCCTGCTGAGATGGTCCCCCTATGACAGCCAATGTGACGTGGCAGTCAGGGCTTCAGAACACAGTAGAGGCTGCAGGTGTTGGGGAGGAGATGGAAAGCTGAAGAGTGGGGGGAAATAAAGGTAGGGTGAGGCTTGGCTGGGAAGGAGACATGGTTGCCAACTCCAGATGGGAAATTTGCTTCAGAGAAACAGATCTCTGCTACTTGTAATGCTGAGTGATCTCCAGCCCCCACCTGGAGATTGCCAACAGTGGTTCCCCAGGAGGGAATGGCTGGTTTGGAGGGTAGAGTCTATGGCATTGTACCTGTCTGAGGTCCCACATCTCAAACCTCACCCTCTCCAGGCTTCATCCCTCAAATCTCCAGGAATTTCCCACCTGGAGTTGGCAACATTGTAAGGTAGGTTAGGCTGAGAGAGAGTGATCAGCCCAGGGTCACCCAAATGAGCTTCCATGGCAGAGCATGGGTTTCTCAGATCCTGGTGTAACACTATAACCACTACCCAATGCCAGTTATATGTTTACAACAGTGCAATATCCAACAATGTGTGGATCCAGGTCAAGTCAGCTGACTGCCATGATGAATCAAGTGGCTTTATAAGTTCATGTGCCATGGGGTTTAAAATATTTAGTATTGCTCTTAGAGAATTCTTCCCAGCTGACATAAATGAAGTGAAGGCTGAAAACATACCTAGATGAAACTTTGTAAATGATGGAATGGAATAAGGTCAGGAGTCACCAAATTCGGTTAGTGAGATTTATTACTATCTGATGTCCAACTTCATTGACTTCATTCTCCACTTCAGTGCGTGTTGCGCTAACAGACAGCAATTAACAAATGAACAAACAGACAACCCCACCTTAGTTCGAATCTTGGCACAGCAATGATTTGATATCTTTTTCCCCTCATTGTTTGTACATCTCACACATTTGGAGAGAGGTCCAACCACATCCCTATTTTCCCATACTGTTCAGAATTAGAGTTCAAGTAATACTAGCCAGCTCCAAGGGAGTACCTTTGCCACATCTATCTAGCTGGTCAGGTAGTAGGCTTGGATAACAGCCTTTCAGCTTTGGATGACTCAGTGTACCTGCCAGTTATTCATACATTTCTGCCAAACTCACAGTGTCCTTGCTATCCCATTTTCTGCATGCTCAACTTACTCCTGATTTTCTTGGCACGTGATCCATAAGCACTGGAATCTGTTTGGGCAAGGTTCCCTCTGTATTTCCACACTTGCAGAATCAGTTTATTTTATTCTCCATGTGCCTTAAATAATCAAGATTTTCAAGGGAGTGTGCCGGCATCATTGATGCTGTCACAGCACACACACACACCTTTTATTTTGTGCATTTGTATATTGATATATATCTTGTGGATGCTTATGTTGATATCATGGCTGCATTCATTAAAATAAAGGCACTAAAACATCAATGTACTGATATAATGATAGGTCAAGTAGGTTCTCTGAATACCCCGCTTTCATTTTAAAATGGTCTCTATCCTCGTCCTTTGTGGAGATGGTGCCTTTTTCCTTGTATCTCTCCAAGGGAAGAGCATAGAGGCTTAACTGTATTTTTAAATGAAAGCTGGGAATTCAGAGAACCTGCTTGACTTGTTCTTACGGGAACTGGACCCAGACCCAGTGGTCTCCAGAAAGGTAAACAAGGGATCTTTTGTCTGTTTATGGAGGTTTTATTCCAGACCAATTTTCCTAAAGGAAAAGGGGCATAGACCAACTGATTCAATAAAAGATTTATCTTCTAACAATCAAGCACACCACTAGGAGCAAATCCGAAACAAGAGTTCCTTAAGACCATGAATAAATCACCCTCTCCCTCCCAATACACACTCTCTCACACACTACAAGGATAGGTAAGGAAGAAAGAAGACACAAGGAGGGGGAAGGGAAAACATTCTAATGGGTGATACTACCTGATCCAAGAGGATAAGCAGAAGATTGTGGGGAGTCCATGCAGCAGAAGTCCCAGGAAGCAGAATGTCGAGGGGAGAAGAGGGGACTGCAAAGCAGTTGCAGGGGTATCCAGGTAGTGGTAGGACCTGATACACCTTGCACAGACTTAGGATGGTCTTTTCATGGTGAAGGGTCCCATAGCTAGACATGAGACCCTACTTTTCCAGGGTCAGCATTGGTTCAAGATACAAAGTTTGAATTTGACTGGGCAGTTTGAAGGTAAGTAAAGGTAAAGGTTCCCTTGCTCAAAAGCCAGTTGAATCCGACTCTAGGGTTGCGGTGCTCATCTCTGTTTCAAAGCTGAAGAGCCAGCGCTGTCCGAAGATGTTTCCATGGTCATGTGGCCGGCATGACTAAACACTAAGGTGCATGGAATGCTGTTACCTTCCCACTGAAGTGGTACCTATTTATCTACTTGCAATTTCTTGCTTTTGAACTGCTAGGTTGGCAGGAGCTGGAACTAGAGACGGGAGCTCACTCCGTCATGCAGAACTTGGGTCTCAAACTGCTGACCTACCGACCTTCCACAGCCTGCAGTTCAGTGTCTTAACCACTTGAGCCACCGCAGTTTGAAGGTACCTACTGTCAAAATCTGGTGGGAAGATCAGCAGGGAAATACCTGACATTCCAAGGTGGGGCGACTGTTGGATGATTTTAGCACATTGATAAAGGTGTGAATAATGGGTTTGACAGCTCATTCTGGGTGGACTGGATGTTAGGCTGCCTTTATCAATAGCTGGGCTGGGTTAGTGATACTTAAAGGATTGTCCAACTGTCTGTAGCTGGAAATGGTTCACACTGAAGAAGAGATTGGATTTATACCCCACCCTTCACTACCCAAAGGAGTCTCAGAGTGGCTTACAATCCCTTTCTCTTCCCCTCCCCACAACAGATACCCTGTGAGGTAAATGGGGCTGAGAGAGCTCTCTCGAGAGCTACCCTTGAGAGAACAGCTTTGAAAGAACTTATGACTGACCCAAGGTCACACCAGCAGCTGCATGTGGATGAGTGGGGAATCAAACCCTGTTCTCCCAGATTAGAATCCACAGTCCTAACCACTACACCAAACACTGCCTTGCTGAAGTGGAGCAAGGAATATGATTGTATTAGGCATGAGATATGATTGTTTTGAATGTGTGGGAATATAAATGCTTTATGCATTCCAGTGACACCCTGCCTCTGTGACAGAACTTACCTTGGTTATAGAGAGCTAGTTTGGTGTAGTGGTTAAGTGTGTGGACTCTAATCCGGGAAAACCGGGTTTGATTCCCCATTCCGCCACTTGCAGCTGCTGATGTGACCTTGGGCAAGTCATAGTTCTGTCATGCCTGCCCCCGATCCGGTGCCTGAAGCCTCGGCTGTGAGCTCAGAAACACCTCCAGACCTGGCACCAGCGAGCTCTACTCCCGATCTGGCACAGGACAGCTTGGCCATGACCTCCTTGGACCCGGCGCCAGGGACGCGGTACCTTTAAGTCCCTCTGAGGTGCCGGAGTCCACAAAGGATCTAAGTACTGGGAGGGATGAGCTTCCAGCTACAAGTCAGCAAGCACCTGGGGCGGATGCTTCCCCACCCGACTCACCCCCATGTGCCGATCGTTTGTGAGCTCGCAGGCGCAAAGACTTAGCAGCTCGACGGAAGGAGGCACGTGCATGGGGGCAACGGTCAATGAGCCCCGAGTATTAATCGGAGCAGGGACCTAATAGCGACCAGTTAATGAGTTAACGAGGCAGCACGGTACTTAAGAACATCCCCAGCCATGAGCAAACCGTGCTGGCAAACTTGTTGAAAGACAGCTCGCCTTGCGCCCATCCTCGTTCCCTCATTTTGACTCTCCAGCTCCTGACCTCAGCACTTCTCTGAATGCTCTTCTGGCTCCTGACCTCGGCTTGGCTTCTGGACTCTGTTTTGACCTCTGGCTAACAGTAAACCTGATGATGGCTTTGCGCTCCACTTTGAACCTTGTTTGCTTGGACTGGACTGGACTGATACCTTGGCTGATCCCTGGAATGCTCTCTGACTACGGCACCTGACAGCCCCCCTGCACCCGGGCTCCGGACCCCATCATGACAGATTCTGTCAGAGCTGTTCTCTCAAGGACAGTTCTGGAAAGAGCTCTCTCAGCCCCACCTACCTCGTAGGGGGTCTGCTGTGGGGAGGGGAAGGGAAAGGAAAGGAGTTTGTAAACTGCTCTGAGACTCCAAGTGAAGGGCGGGGCATAAATCTAATCCAGGAGTGCTTTTTGGATTCATTACTGGGGTCCCCACGTTGCTTAGACTTTCAAGGGGGTGCCCTTTAAAACAACTAAGAGGAGATTGGGGAGGAGAGGACAGGAACCTCATACTGTCATTACAGCAGTTATCAATATATTGATCTTTTACTGCCTTTTAAAAATATAAAATGAAACCACTCATCTTCAGGGTGGGGGGAGGAAAGGGAGTGGTTTGATGATGATGACCATCCAATCATCAAAAAGTGGGCTAGAGGAGCATGGGAGTGGGTAGGACTAAGAAATTTGACATCAACACTATGTACTACACAAAATTGATTTCCAGAAAAAGTGTGGGGTAAAAGTGGTCTCAAAAGAAACAGCAAAAATGAGAGGGGGAACTGAAGTCCTAAACTGCTGAGGAGTAGTAGCTGAGGTTATTGTGCGGGAGGGTGGTGTTTGAGGGTGTGTGGGTGTGTATAACCTGCTGGAGAGTGGTGCTTGTTTGAGGAAGTGTGGTTTCTGTTTGTCTCTGTTGCCTGGGTGTAACTGATTGCAACTTTTAGCAGTTTTGCCTGGGGCTGACTGCTGGTCCCGCCCTCTGCTGGGTGAGCCTTTAATTACATTAGGCTCCTGGTGCTAGAGGTGTGAGTCAAAGGGCTCTTGCCCTGTGGCTCTTGGCCTGGGGGCTCCATAGAAGGCTGAGTAACTCTTACATTCTATATATGTTAATTTAGTTTTTGCTTCTGCAAAGCTTTCACAAGTAGTCTTGAGAGGCAGTTTTGCAGGGAAATTATCAAAGAAGTGTCAGTTAAACTGAACTAATTTTTAAATGGATTGCAACAGCGTGGCTGGTGAGGGAGCTGAGGCAGAGATGTGCAAAGTCTGTGGCATGTTCATATTCTTACCTGAGGGTAACAGCAATTACACTTGCAGCAAGTGTAAGTTGGTAGCCCTACTGGAGAAGATACAGGGACTTGAGGCATAAGGGAAGGTGAAGAGTTCATGGACAGAAAGCATGAAGCACTCCTGAGAGGATAACAGGAGGAGGAGGGAAAGGTATCTCAGCAACTGGAGGAGCACCCAACACAGGAAGAGAGCACATGGAAGAATATAACCCAGAGGAGCAGGAAGACTAAGAGACATCTCAGCCTCTGTTACTAAGCAATGTCAGAGGTGCCGCATGGCTAGCCCACAGTAGAAAGCAAGGGAGTTTGAGTATCCAATGAAGACGCAAGTCCAAATAGCTTAGTGTAAAACTATTTACATTTATTTACACGAGCCTTCACCACAAAAATTGGACACAGTGACAAAATGCTCCGCAGACACCAGGTTTCCCATCAAGGGTAGAACTGTACAGAATATGATTGTTTATATACAGGCATTGACCAATCATATTACAGTGCTGAGTCATAGTGAGTAAGTTAATTAGTGCTGCACAGAACTGCACTGAACCGGTTGGAGTCAGCTAAACTGACACTCTAAGCTGTCAGCTCCTGTCAAGTAGATCAAACTCATCTACAGCCAGACTTACATAAACACAAGCAATTGGTTCCTGGATCTCCCTACAGATATTGATTCTGAACCACTGGAACAAGGGCCTCCAGTGGAACAAGGGCCCCCAGCCTCCACAAAGCTTGAAGAAAATTTCTCAGACCCCTGTGGATGACAGCACTCAAGCTTCTGCTCTCCAATATAAGAGAAGGCATGCATTGGTAATTGGGGATTCCTTACTGAGAGGGGTAGAAGCTGAAGTGTGCCGACCAGACTTGTCATCTTGAGAGGTATACTGTCTACCAGATGCACACATCCAGGATGTGATGGAGAGGGTAGGAAGACTCACCAACCCCATGGATTATTATCCCTTCTTGCTCATCCACATGGGAACAAATGATACAGCCCAGCCCAGAACGTATTAAAAGTAACTATGTGGCTCTGGGTAAAAAGGTGAAGGAACTGGGAGTGCAAGTTGTATTCTCATCAGTTCTTCCTGTTGAAGGCCATGGCTTAGGAAGGGAGAGAAGAATACTGCAGATCAATGATTGGCTACATAGATGGTGTCATCAGGAAAGGTTTGGATTTTTGGACCATGGCTTACACTTTCGAGATGAAGCTCTTCTATCAGGAGATGGTTTGCACCTCACAAGGGTAAGAAAAAATGTGGTTGGAAACAGCCTTGCAAACCTAATAAGGAGAGCTTTAAACTAAATCCAGGGGGGAGGGCGGGGAGTGAGACAAGAATGCAAAGCCCAGTATGATGCCAATAACTGGAGATAAGAACTCTCAAGTTTTGTGGGGAGTGGCACATATGCTAGATAACATTAACTCACATGTAAGTATAGAAACGAAAACCTCAGGGTGCATAAAACATGGATTCCGATGTCTCTACACTAATGTGCAGAATATGGGAAACAAGAAGGAGGAACTTGGAGTCCCAATACAGGAAGGGGACTATAACCTAATAGTCATTACTGAAAATTGGTGGAGTTACACTCACAATTGGAATATGAAGATTGGGGGGTATAACTTATTTAAAAGTTACAGACAAATAAGGAAGGGTGGAGGAGTCACATTATATGTCAAGGAGGTATATACTTGTGAGGAAATATGTGAATCTGAGCATGAAAGTCCAATTGAGAGTCTCTGGGTAAAAATAAAAGGAGTAAGAAATAATACTGATATCATGGTGGGGGTCTGCTATAGACCACCAAGCCAAGCAGAGGATTTGGATGAGACATCCCCAGAACAGAGGTTCTCAAAGAGACAGGACATGGTGGTCATGGGAGATTTCAGTTACCCAGATATCTATTGGAAGTCCAACTCTGATAAAAATGAAAGGTCAAATAAATTCCTGACTTGTATTGTTGACAACTTCATTTCCCAGAAAGTGGGGAGAGAAACAAGGGGATCTGCTATCTTGGACCTGATTCTTACCAACAGGGAAGAAGTGGTTGATGAGGTGAAAGTGGTGGGGACCCTGGGTAGTAATGACCATGTAATTTAGAAATTTACAGTCTTGGGGAAGCTGTACATAGTCAGACATATAGGTTGAACTTCAGGAAAGCAAATTTTGGCAAACTTAAAGTTATGCTGGGTAGAATCCCATGGTTAGAAATACTTAAGGAGAAGGGAGTTCAAGAGGGATGGGAGTTTCTAAAAAGTGAAATACTGAAGGCACAATCGCAAATGATTCCTGTGAGAAGGAAAAATGTGAAGAGCCTAAAGAAGCCAAGGTGGCTCCATAAACAGCTTTCTGAAGACTTGAGAAATAAAAAAGACTCATTCAGAAAGTGGAAGGAGGGCATTATAACCAAGGATGAATATAAACAAATAACCAGTTCTTGTAGAGAGAGAGTTAGGAAAGCTAAAGTTCAGTATGTACTTAAGCTAGCAAGAGATGCTAAAAACAACAAAAAGGGTTCTTATGTTCAAAGTAAGAAAAAGAGCAAGGACATGGTAGGCCCATTGTGGGGACAGGAAAGTGAAATTGTAACAGGTGATGAAGAGAGGGCAGAACTGCTCAATTCCTACTTTTCGTCTTGCAAAGGAAATGGTGTTCAATGCAGCAAAAACAGAACACTTGATGAGGGAAAGGAGCTGCAGCCTAGGATCAGCATAGGGGTAGTTCATAAACACATCGTTTCTTTAAATGAAACTAAGGCCTCGGGGCCACATGAACTGCATCCAAGGGTACTAAAAGAACTTGTGGATGTCATTTCTGAGCCTCTGTCCATTATTTTTGAGAATTTTGGAGAACAGGTGAGGTGCCAGAAGATTGGAGGTGGGCAAATGTTGTCCTCATCTTCAAGAAGGGGGAAAAGGAGGATTCGGGTAACTACTGACCCATCAGCTTGACGCCTATACCTGGGAAAGTTTTAGAACAAATAATCAAACAGACAGTCCTTGAGCATTTAGAAAGGACAGCTGTAATGACTAAGAGCCAGCATGGGTTTCTCAAGAACAAGTCATGTCAGACTAACCTTATCTCTTTTTTTTGAGAAAGTTACTACTTTGCTGGATCAGGGGAATGCTGAAGACATAGTTTATCTTGATTTCACTAAGGCTTTTGATAAGGTTCCACATAATATTCTTGTTGACAAATTGGAAAAATGTGGTTTGGAGCCTATGACTGTTAGGTGGATCTGTAACTGGTTGACAGATTGCACCAAACAGTGTTTGTGGATGGTTTTTCATCTTCATGGAGAGGACTGACAAATGGAGTGCCTCAAAGATCTGTCCTGGGACCTGTTTTGTTCAACATCTTTATCAATAATTTGGATGAAGGGATAAAGGGAATGCTTATTAAATTTGCAGATGATACTAAATTGGGAGGTGTAGCAAATACATTAGAAGACAGAGTCAAGACTTCTTGGGGGGGTGTCATGAGCAAGCGAGATGGGTTGTTGCGCACTAGGCAGCATGTGGCACCCTTTGCAACAAAATCAGAATTAGATAAAATATGGTTATCATCCTCGGATAAATTGATCCAAAAATTATATAACTTTTTATTGTGGGATGAGATGCAAGAGGAAATAGTAAAACCATGTATGGTAACTTGGATGCAAGATATAGGACATAATTTAACTGTAGATGACTGGTCAAAAACTTGGAAATCTGTTAAACTATTAAGAGCTAACTTGTATAAGGAAAATATATTTAAAATGTTCTACAGGTGACACTGGACACCTGATAAGCTCTCTAAATGTTATAAGGATGTTCCCGGAAATTGTTGGAGGTGTAAAAATAATGTGGGAACATTCTACCATATCTGGTGGCGGTGCGAGAAGATTAGTAAATTTTGGAAAAACATCAAAGAGCTAATAGTAGAGATTACTGACATAGATCTACAATTTGTACCAGAAACCTATTTGCTTAACATAATACCAGATGGAATTAAACATGATGATTTATGTACTATACTATATATCCTTACTGTATCCAGAATCCTCACCGCAAAATGTTGGAAAACTGACATATTACCTAGCAGAGAAGAATTAATTACGGATTTTTTTGAAATAGTGGAAATGGACAAATTAAATATGACATTGTCAGGGAAAGATGAGAATGTGTTCCAAAAAAGATGGTATAAAGTTAATAAATGGATTGAGAGAAATGTCTAATGTAAACTCCCAAAAGTGATTTCTATGTACTATGTATACCTTTTTCTTTTTTCTTTGTAATGAAAAACTGATAAATAAACTTATATATAAAAAAAGAAGAAGACAGATTCAGGATACAGGACGATCTTGACAGGCTGGAAAACTGGGCTAAAAGAAATTTAATGAATTTTAATGGGGATAAATGTAAAGGTCTGCATTTATGTAGGAAAAATCAAATGTATAATTATAGGCTGGGGGAGACTTGTCTTGGCAGTAGTATGTGTGAAAAGGATCTAGGAGTTTTAGTAGACCATACACTGAACACGAGTCAGCAGTGTGAAGCAGTTACAAAAAAGGCAAATGTGATTTTGGGCTGTATCAAGAGAAGTATAGTATCCAGATCACGTGAAGTGATGGTACCACTTTACCCTGCTCTGGTTAGACCTCACCTAGAGTATTGTGTTCAGTTTTGGGCACCACAATTTAATAAGGATATAGACAAGCTGGAACATGTCCAGAGGAGAGCAAAGAAGATAATAGGATAGACTATTGGGGGAGGGGGCCTCAGGGGCTGAGCCTACCCAAATTTTCCAGGGGGGACTGAGTTTCCCCCCAGGGGAAAGGAGCTCTGGAAAGGCAGCCTGCCCTTGCAGGGCTCTCCTTGCTTCCCCCTTTTTAGAAGTGGGGGGAAGCAAAGAGAACTCTGAAAAGGCAGCCTGCCCTTTAAAGCCAGCAGCCAGTGGATCCACCCGCCAGCTGCTGGATTTATAGGGCAAGAAACCCTTGCAGGGCTCTCTTGCTCCCCCTGGGGAGAGAGTGAAAGGGAGCACTGAAATGGCTGCCCACCCTTTAAAGCCAGCAGCTGACAGGCAGATTCGTGAGGCTGCTGGCTTTAAAGAGCCCTCCCTTTGGCTTCCCCACCCCCGCTTAGAAGGGGGGAGAGCCAAACTGAACAATCTATTGGCTACCCACCAGTTGAGGGGACCTCTCTTTCTTTCCTTTTTCTTCTAATTTCCACCCCTTCCTCCCTCTCTCCCCCTCTCCCTCCCTCCCTTCCCACTCTTGTTTTCTTTTCTTGCAATTTCTTCCTCTCCATTTATTTTCCTTTCTTTTTGTCCATTTCTTTCTTTCCCTTCTTTCCCTTTTCCCCACCCTTTCCCTTCCTTTCCTTCATTCACTTTCCCCCTTTCCCTTCCTTCCTCCTTCTCTCTCTCCCTCATTCCTTCCTTCCATTTCTTTCTTTTCTTCGTTCCCTTCCCTGCTTTCTTTTCCTTTCTTTCTTTCCCATTTCCACCTTTCCATTTCTTTCTTTTTCTTCATTCCCTTTCCCCCCCTTTCTTCATGTTTGTATGTTTGTTCCAGGCCCCCCCCTGTCAGAAAAATGCATTTGATGTTTCTCACTGAATCCATTGTTGTATGTTTTCCTACCCCGCTATGCGCTTGCGTAGGTATGCAGGCAGAAAACGTGGGAGCTTCTTCCCTGCCGCTTTTCCTTATCACGGTGGCCTTGAATGTAGGCTTTGGACTATTCTTGTTTCGCTGAGAATTTTCCAGTCCTGGGAAGGCAAGGGGAGGGGGGAGTAGTCTCCCGCTCATCAAGTATTTCTCCCGCCGGGAGTTCCCGCGCGAGTGCTCAAGTTTTATTCGCTAGGCGCTTCATTGCATCACACTATAAGTTAGCTTGCTTTGCTTTGCCCCCTATTCCTGACAATGACCTCCTACTGTGGGTTTATAGCAAGATAATCCAATAAACCTTTCTTTGTGCAAGAATGACTGGATCTACTTGATTTTAACCTGACAGAAATTGTCAGGAATCCTTCATTCCCACTACCGTCAGTTTCCGCCGTCTACCAAGATGAGCGGAGCGGGTACGGGAGCTACGGGCGCAGCCCCAGCGACTACTCCTTCGGGCGCAGCGGCAGCAGCAACCGCTCCAGGGGCCACGGGCGCAGCGGCAGCAGCAACTGCTCCAGGGGCCACGGGTGCAGCAGCGGCGACGGCCACTCCAGGAGCCACGAGTGCAGCGGCAGCTACTTCAGGAGCCACGGTACCTGTTACTACTGTGGCGGCTGCAGTGGTCACCCTCCCGACCACCACCGTTGTTCCAGTGACTACTACTACGGTTTTGGCCGCACCAGCATTACAATCGGGAACCGGATTAGCGACCCCGCCATTAATCAGCACATTGGGGGTTCAGTACGCTCTCCCAGTCTATAGCCCGGCTGGGCAATTACCGAGTCAGGGAGGAGCGATTCCCCGAACCTATGTGCCAGGAGTCCCAACGCCATGGGATAAAGGGGTGACCTATCGTAGGTCACGCGATTGGACTAAGAACTTGTTGGATACTACCCAGTCGACTTGGACCATGCCGGGAAGCCAAAGCCGAGACAGTTTGTTGGATCCTAGAGGTAGTTTTGGGCTTCCCCAAGGGAGGGTACCTCGAGGATCTCCTAGAACTGGGTCTGGGCCAGACACAGATGCTCGCATGGACTCTATTCAAGAGGATACTCGACGGCTGGTAAGGGACATGAGCAAGCTGATGCAATCCCTACCACAGATGATGGACCAAGCTATTCGGGCTCATCCGCTGACACAGCCTAGACCGGCACCAGCCCCGGCACCACCACTGCTACCGGGACGACCACCTCCTGCTCCTCCGGGCCCGAGGCCGGGCCAACCAGCACCTCCGGGTCCAGGGCCAGGCCGGCCGGCACCAGCCCCACCTCCACCGGTCGTTCCAGCACCAGGACCAGGGCCAGGCCAACCAGGGCCACTCCAGCCGCCCGCTGTGCCTCCGCCTCAACTCCCTGCCCCGGCACCTCTCATGCAGCCGATCCCGGTCATGGCGCCAGCCCCCCAGTAATCCGTCCTAAGGACATGCTTGAGATCACATTTGATGGAGATCCAGAGACTGTGTCCTTTTTCATATTGCAAGTCGGGAAATTTGTGCAAAGATGGGGCTATGTTTTCCCAGATGAAGAACAACAGGTGGAGTTTATCGCATCCAGATTTCGAGGAGTGCTACCAGCTGGTATGTAGCTCTTCATGATCTGGAGGCTGCGGAGTTGGGGAATGTAGATGACTTCATGTGGGCTCTGAGAAACCGTTTCGAGGACCCGGGGGCGGCCGAAAAGGCAGAAGCCTTCCTTCGTACCTTTAGACAAGGCAAACTCTCAGTGCGAGAGTACTCAAGGGAGTTTCAAAGGCATGCTGTGAAAATTCGGGACTGGACTGATGCAGTCTTGGCCCAGCAATATCGAATGGGTCTAGCTGTGGACATTCGCAATAATATCCTCAGCTCTCAGCAACCCCGCACCCTCCAAGGTTGGATGGAGGAAGCCGAGAAAGCTGAGAGCCGCCTACGCATGATGAAACTGGATTTATCGTTCGGTAACAATCGTCCAAGTTCGGCGGCGGGCCAAGCCAGACCCAAACCGGTATCTACCCCAAGTGGAATGAGAGATCAACGTATGCGACAGGGTCTCTGCCTGCGGTGTGGGGAGAAAGGGCATTTCGCCGCCGCCTGCCCGAAAGGAGACCCCAACCGGGCTCTACCACAAGAAGAGCCCAGAAGGTGGATAAGCCCTACCCCAAAGAAAGGCACGGCAAAACCACGCAATACACGGGCTCTTTTCGCGGGTCCTGACCAAGTGGATGCTTTGTTGCTGGAGGAAGAGAATGAGATGCAGGGAAATGAGATGGTCCTGTTTGTGAATGGCGCTACACATCAGGACCCAACACCTGAGGCGCCTAAATTGGTGAGCAATTACCCCTCTCTTTTCTTTGTGACTGTCCTAGTAATGAACCCAGCAATGATGACACACATTCGGGTTCGAGCCCTCATTGACTCAGGGTGTGGGAGGGACCTCATCAACCCGTCTATGGTTGTAGGGTTGGAGGCAGCCGTGGTCCACCTGAAAGACCCAATAACTTTCACACAAATGGATGGGTCTCCAATGAAAGAGCCATGCCGATTTGAGACTGTTCCTTTAAGAATAGGCATTGGTGATCACTGGGAGCTACGTTCGTTTGTGATAGCGCCTCAAGCCCAATTTCCCTTAGTGTTGGGTAGCCCTTGGTTACATGGACATAACCCTTACATTCTATGGGAGGAAGGGAATGTTCAATTTATCTCACCTAAATGTACAGAACACAAATGGGACCCAGAGTGGGGAAATCCTCCCTGCAATGAACCTCCACGCGCTTGTTTAGCAATGGAGGACCTTAACCGCATCCCTAAGGATTATCAGTATTTGAGTAGGGTTTTTGAGGAGGAGGAGGCTGATGAACTACCTCCCCACCGTAACTCTGACTGCGCTATTGAGATTCTTCCGGGACAGAAATTACCAAAAGGGAAAATTTATGCCATGAGTCCCAGTGAGAAGGAAGAACTGCGCCGCTTTATTGATAAAAACCTGGCTCGTGGATTTATTAGGCCAGCATCATCCCCTTTCGCAGCACCTGTATTGTTTTGTAAAAAGAAGGATGGTGGGCTCAGACTATGCACGGATTACCGGGGACTCAACGCAGTGTCTGCAACCAATGCCTACCCGATGCCTCTTATCAAAGACTTATTAGCAGAGGTGGCAAAAGGGAAAGTGTTCTCTAAACTGGATTTGAGGGATGCCTATTTTCGAGTTCGCATCAGAGAGGGGGATGAATACAAAACTGCATTTAATACCCCGCTAGGGCAATTTGAATATCGGGTTATGCCATTCGGTTTGCAGGGGGCGCCAGGGGTATTCATGAACTTAATCAATGAGGTCCTACACCCCTACTTGTTCAAGGGGGTGGTCGTTTACTTGGATGATATCTTGGTCTATACCCCGGACCTAAAATCCCACACCATTCTCATGCGAAAAGTATTGGAAAGGCTATTAGATCACAAACTGTTTGTTAAATTGTTGAAATGTGAATTTCACCAGGAGTGTATTGACTTTCTGGGGTACCGCATATCCTCTGAGGGGTTGGAAATGGACCCAAAAAAGGTCCAGGATGTTGTAATGTGGGAGCCCCCCAAAACCAGACGACAGCTCCAAAGTTTTCTCGGTTTCGCCAACTTTTACCGTCAATTCTTGCCACACTTTGCCCAAGTAGCCCTACCCCTCACTGAACTGCTAAAGACTAAGGGGAAGGGATCCAAGGCTTCAGTGCCAGGGGCTCCTTTGAACTGGACCCCGCAATGTCAGTTCGCGTTTGAACAATTGAAACGGCTGTTCACGTCGGAGCCGATACTAGCACACCCCGATGAGACAAAAAAATTCGTGGTCCAAGTAGACGCATCGGATACTGCTATGGGTGGGGTGATTTTGCAAGAGAACTCTCAGGGACAACTACAACCCCTAGCTTATGTATCATGAAAATTCAATGATACCGAGAGATTCTGGCCCATTTGGGACAAAGAAGCTGCGTCTATACGTTTGGCATTAATCACTTGGAGACACTGGTTAGAGGGGTCCCAAGTACCTTTTGAAATATGGACTGATCATAAAAACCTTGAGGTACTGCGAAAACCCCGGAATCTAAATGCTAAACAATTCAGGTGGGCTGAGTTTTTCTCCAAATTCCAATTCACTCTTCACCATTTCCCAGGGAAGGCTAATCATTTGGCAGATGCTCTTTCTCGCCTTCCCCAACATGTCTCTAAGAGAGTGGAGGTACAAGAGTCTATGTTCACCCCAGAACAACTGGTTGGTGCAGTTGTAACCCGTAAAGCCAAGCAAACATCAAAGAACCCTATCCAGACATTCCCCTGGGAAAAACAATTTCTCACTGACATCACCTCACAAGAAACAAATGAGTTACAAGTCAGGGACGATGTGAGATGTGGTCCAAACGGCTGCTGGTTTAAGGGAAATAAAATGTTTGTTCCTGAAGCTACCCGGTCCCAAATGTTGCAGACAGTCCATGACTCTAAATCTGCGGGACATTTTGGCTTTGTGAAATCCTTAAGACTTCTGCAACGTGGGTTTTGGTGGCCCCGAATGAAACAGGATTTATCGCTCTATATACAATCATGCCCAACATGCAACCGGTGTAAAGCCAGGCCTGGGAAACCTCCAGGGCTCTTGCAGCCTCTACCCACCCCGAGCAGACCCTGGGAAGTAATTTCGATGGACTTTATCACTGATCTTCCCCCTCTAAACATATGACGGTCATTTGGGTGGTAGTGGACTTGTTCTCAAAACAAGCCCACTTTATACCGTTCCCCGGGTTGCCAACCGCCAAGGCGTTAGCCAAAGCATTCCTTCAACACATTGCCAGACTACATACTTTGCCGCTCAAAATAATATCCGATAGGGGGAGTCAATTTGTTTCTAAGTTGTGGTCGGAGCTAATGACCCTAATGGGTATTGAGCGTGCTCTTAGTACTGCCTATCACCCTGAAACCGATGGGCAAACAGAGAGAGTAAATCAGACATTAGAGCAATATCTAAGATGTTTTTCTAATTATCAACAAGACAATTGGGTTGATTTATTGCCATTAGCGGAGTTTGCATACAACAATTCTTGGCACGCTTCAACAAAGATGTCACCATTCAAAGCTGCCATGGGTTATGATAGCCCCCCTCTCCCCTTCTTGAAGCCTGGTGAAAACGTGGGGAAAGCTTCGGCATGGTGTAAGACTTTCCGCGATTCTTGGCCCCTAATTGTTGAGACGTTGAATGATGCCAAGTTACAGTACAAAAAACAAGCAGATAAAAAAGGGCAGGGGGCTGGAATCTGAAACCAGGGGACTCTGTCTATCTGTCAACCAAGAATCTGAAGCTGACGCAGCAGTCCAAAAAACTTGCTTGGAAATATATTGGTCCTTTCAAGGTGCTAAGATGTATAAATCCAGTGACTGTACAGCTAGATCTGCCTAAATCTCTTAAAGCAATACATCCAATTTTCCATTACAGCCTCCTCAAACCAGCGTTACCCCCGACTAAATGGCAACCTGCGATGCCGGAGCCTCCCCCCCCTCTGATGGTTGACGATGAGGAGCACTATGAAATTGCGGATATTCTAGACTCTAAGATTCTACGTGGACAACTCCTGTACCTGGTTCAATGGGTACACTTTGGGCCCCAACATAGGGAATGGGTGAAAGTTTCAGATATCAACGCACCTGATCACCTGAGAAGCTTTCACACTCGATACCCTAACAAGCCTGGGGGGCCCACGTTCTCTCCTTCCTGAGTGGTGGGTGGGTGGTATTTTGGGAAGGGCAGAATGTCAGAAAAATGCATTTGATGTTTCTCACTGAATCCATTGTTGTATGTTTTCCTACCCCGCTATGCGCTTGCGTAGGTATGCAGGCAGAAAACGTGGGAGCTTCTTCCCTGCCGCTTTTCCTTATCACGGTGGCCTTGAATGTAGGCTTTGGACTATTCTTGTTTCGCTGAGAATTTTCCAGTCCTGGGAAGGCAAGGGGAGGGGGGAGTAGTCTCCCGCTCATCAAGTATTTCTCCCGCCGGGAGTTCCCGCGCGAGTGCTCAAGTTTTATTCGCTAGGCGCTTCATTGCATCACACTATAAGTTAGCTTGCTTTGCTTTGCCCCCTATTCCTGACAATGACCTCCTACTGTGGGTTTATAGCAAGATAATCCAATAAACCTTTCTTTGTGCAAGAATGACTGGATCTACTTGATTTTAACCTGACACCCCCCCCAAATTTCTGGAAAGTCCTTTCCTAAATCCTACATGGCTTCACCTCCATAGATAGTGACAATGGCCTCTGATTCACTGGCTCCCCAGGGTTCTTTTTGTAGAAGGAACTCCTTTGCTTATTAGGTGACACACCCCTAATGTAGCCAATCCTCCAAGAGCTTACAGAGCTCTTCTTACAGGGGCTACTGTAAGCTCTTGGAGGATTGGCTACATTACGGTTGTGTCACCCAATATACAAAGGAGTTCCTGCTACAAAAACAGCCCTGCTCCTCCCTATGATGTCATACCTTGGTTCTTTTAAGGACCTAGAATAGCAGTGCCTCTGGCCCAACCCCAGCCCCTCCCCAAATTGGAAAGTCTATGCCCTTGACGAAGATGGTGAGGGGTCTGGAGACCAAGTCCTATGAGGAAAGGTTGAAGGAGCTGGGTATGTTTAGCCTGGAAGGGAGATGACTGCGAAGTGATATGATAACCATCTTCAAGTACTTGAAGGGCTGTCATATAGAGGATGATGTGTTGTTGTTTTCTGTTGCCCCAGAAGGTTGAAGTTAAATCAGAAGAGTTTTTGGCTAAACATTAGGAAGAACTTCCTGACAGTTGGAGTGGTTTCTCAGTGGAACAGGCTTCCTCATGAGGTGGTAGACTTTCCTTCTTTTGAGGTTTTCAAACAGAGGTTAGATGGCCATCTGACAGCAATGCAGATTCTGTGAACTTGGGCAGACCATGAGAGGGAGTGCAGGAAGGGTTGCCTCAGTGCCGCAGTTCTTGTGGCCTTTTCTTACCCAGGGAAATGCTAATTGCTACGCTGGGATCAGGAAGCAATTTTTCTCCAGGCTGGCTTGGCCCAGGATCCTGGAATGTTTTTTTTTTTTTTTTGGGGGGGGGGTCATCTGGGCACACTGCGGGTGTGGAGAGGGAGATATTTGTGAATTTCTTGCATCATGCAGGGGGTTGGACTAGATGATCCTGGAGGTCCCTTCCAACTCTATGATTCTGATTCTATGGTTCTATGAAGTGTTTTAATGGGATTGCACAGAGGGCATACAGAAGTCAAGTGGTTCTTTTAGTTGGTGGTAATAGTGAATATGTCTCTCCATGTGTGAGCACCACTGGCCTACGCATGAAGTTGACTGGGCCTCTTCAACTATTTCATCTGCTTTACAGCAATGGGAGATGGGGGGCACAATCTCATACGGCTCCCCCAAAATCTTGCTTGGCTCAGGCGGAGCAAACAAAAAGCCCTTTGCATAAAAAAAAAAATTACCGGCATATTCACTGAGGTCATAGTTTAAATAGGGTACGATGGGATTATGATAGCTCTGTGCTGCAATAACCTCTATCCTAACCATCTGTATCCACTAGCCATAAGAACACTGGCCATGCAAACAGGTGCAAAAGGGACACATGTACTAGCCAAACAAAACACAGTGTTATTAATGGACTTTTCAAAGAATTCTAATTAAGAACCCTACTTGATTGTCATGAATAATGGTATTCCTTATTATTTTTAAGTTAGTATTGATACTCTCAAAAGACAATTCCAAGCTAGGTGGCAAAGTGCTTGGACAGCATTGTGTCTAAGCCTGCCAGTGAGAGGATTTGAAATAGTTCAGAGCCATTGCAAAATGAGCACTTTCAGTGCTTGTAGCTATTAATTACTTCAAGCCAAGGGAGATACATCACAGAGAATGACCCATTTTGGGGCATGTGCTGAAAACCTGGATTCTCTGCATTAAAAAGTAATCAGAGAAGCCAGGACCACATCCAAAGGTAAATCTCTTGTTGACAGAAACCCAGCAACATAATCTCCCGGAAATCAAAGGTAATTAATTATTACAGCCTGCACATCTGGGAGTCGGAGAACATGTTCTGATTTTTTATTTTTAATCAAGCTCGTGCCACTGAAATCTAATTCCTCCAGACTATTATGGAGGATTCAGAATGCTTTATTGTTTTCTTATCATCATAGCTGGAGATGTGATAAGGCTGTAGTAATCCAACATAACTCTGGAATAATAAAGTTTGTAGTTCCACCAGGAAGAGAAGAGGAATCAGATGCCAAGTAGCCTCTTGAGGTCAGAACAATTTTTTTAAAAATTCCATAGAAATACATTGTATATTTATGCAGCATATATTACACATTTGTAGAAACTAATATACTACATAGATTCTATTATGCTGGACTCAGTTGTCCATTCTATTGTATTACCATGTGTGGTCAGAATAATATGTATGCTGGAACAAGTCTGTATGAATAGGGTCCATCTCGCAATTGCAGCCCACACTCACACTAAAATATCCTTACTCAAGGAAACAACCTTCTTTCCATCATCTCTCACTCCTTGCCTAGGAAGCCTCTGGCTTGGGTTTTCCCAAAGCAGATAAACATCAGTTCAAACAAAATGAGAACCTGAAGCTTCCTTAAACTGAGTCAGCTCCTTAGTCTATCAAAATCAGTATTGTGTAGTCTGACCGGCAACAGCTTCCCAGGGTTTCGGGCACATTGCCTACTCCTTGATCTTTTAAAAACTAGAAATGCCAGGGATTGAACCTTTTCTATGCATAGCAGGTGATCAAGTGGGGATCTGCCACAAGTTAGGATGGAACATTAATACTCAGATAAGTGCCTAATACAGAATGTCTAATAATAAGTACTCAATAAAGAGCAAGTCATCTACTTTCTAATCAGGTTACCCCAATCAGTGAGGAAGAAAGAGTCCAGAGAGAAAGAGAAAGAAAGTCAGAGATTTATGGCTACCACCAGTCCTCGAGGTCCAGGCAAGGTCCCACACCAATTAGGAAATCTAAGCATTTAGGCAGCAATTACATCCAAAAGGGAAAGAGGCAGTGACACATGTGTGGATGGGATTTGGCAGTTGCACAAACACTGATTTTTTACAACCATCCAAAATTATACCTTAGGGGAGGATTCTGTCCTGAGTTACAGGGCACTCATCTAATACTTAATATTCAATAGCTGTTATTCTGCATTTTATAATAAGTATTTTAAGTTTGGCCCATTAAACTTCATCTTATTGGTAACAGTTTGTAAGTCCATAAACCAGAAGCAGTGTTATAGTTATCAGCTGATCTTCTTTTTAACTTGCCATGGGTAGGATAGTGCTTTACTTGCTGCAAGAGAAGTTGTTCTACATCATATATTCACCAATTTTGATTTTTGGGTACAAAGTAACAATTTCAGTTAGCTAGAAACTAGTGCCCACATATATTTGAACTTTGTGAATATCCACCTTTCTTGGCCAGAACCATTGGCACACTCTAGCTGTGATTCTTTAGGCATATATCCATGTTCTGTGCTGTTATTATGACACAGAGAAGTTTCTACTTCTTCTCTTTCTTGCATAATACACGAGTGGTCAGTAGCTGGTTTGACTCATTATAGGCTCATAAGCTGTGATCACTGGAGTCAAATGATCTGTCAGCCTGGACATATTGATTATGAAAAAGAGAGAGATGAATGCACATGCATGGTTACATGGTGCTTTGCTGCAGCTCCCCTTGCCCCTGCCAATGTATTCACTCCAAGATTTAAAAGACATAGTTAAAAGAAAGAGAAAAAACCTAAAGGCCATAATCCAGTCTCCATTATTGGCCATTGTGTTGTTGAACTCTGGATAAATTCATGCATGTGCACTCATAGGAATTGTGATTTAGATCCTCTCAGCCATTTATAAAAAAATATTCTTCTCAAAATTCTTGACTAAATTAAAAAGATATGCATCAGGAATTTCTTTCTCACAGTATTTTTGTCACACAACTGCTACATTGAAAGCTAAAAACAAAGGCAGACAAACTGTCCTGTTGATATAAATTCACACATGTGCACACACACAAACATATTCTCTCAGACATTGGCTTTGATGCACAAGAGCATTTCCATAGATGGGAGGACTGTTGCCTATAGAACATTACTTTCTTGCCTTCTACTGCAGCCCAAAAAGCCCTCTGTAATGCTGTTCCTTGGGGACCCACTCCCTGTCTCTCAGGAACAGCATCTTGTTGGATGGGAGGGGGAAGCAAGAAAGACACAATCCATAGGTGGAAAACCTTCTGTCCATGGAAATGCTCTGATGGAGCATACATATGAATAAGGAATTCAATCATAGAATCATAGAATGGTAGAGTTGGAAGGGACTTTGCAGGTCATCTAGTCCAACCCCCTGCACTCTGCAGGAGCATAGCCAAAAGATAGCCCTACATACCTACAACATACTCAAAAGATGGTCATCCAGCCTCCACTTGAAAACGTCCAGCGAAGGAGCATCCACCACCTCCCAAGGCAGTCTATTCCACTGCTCAACCACTCTTACAGTTAGGAAATTTCTCCTGATATTTAGCCGGTAACGACTCCCTTGTAATTTCCACCCATTAGATCTAGTCTTGCAATCCGGAGCAAGAGAGAATAGATCTGGTCCATCTTCTACGTGACAGCCCTTCAAATACTTGAAGACTGCAATCATGTCCCCTCTAAGCCTTCTCTTTCCCAGGCTAAACATACCCAACTCTTCCAGCCTTTCCTTGTAAGACTTGGATTCCAACCCTCTCACCATTCTGGTTGCCCTCTTCCGGACATGCTCGAGCTTGTCAACATCCTTCCTAAAATGTGGTGTCCAAAACTGGACACAGTACTCTAGGTGGGGTCTGACCATAGCAGAATAGAGTGGAACTATCACCTCCCGTGATCTGGACACAATGCTTCTGTTAATGCATCCTAAGATTGCATCTTAGCTGGCATACATTGTCACAGTTCTCAATATCCAGGGACATATTGATTATGAAAACCATGCAAGTCAAAAGTATGATGCCACTCAAATCAGGATTTGTGTATAAAATGAGGGGTTATAATGCTACGTAACCAATTGTATTTGGCAGTGTGATGATGTCAGGGTAAATGAGGGCAGCTATGAGTGAGGGCAATTCAGATGAATGAGCCAGCGGTTTCATAAGGAATGCTCACAATCACTGACAAGTGGGAAAAAAATGGCACAGTTGAAATATTCCTGAACGTTTATTAGTTTGGCTCAGTTCAAAACAGAATCTATACAATAGCACATGCAGGCAAAACCAATACATTCCATAGGATCACTCTGGCAATTTCTCGTTAGCTGGGCCTAGAATTAATGTATATAGATTTTACATTATAATTAATGCCTTCTTTTTAGGTGTACTTTAGGCATTTTCCCCGGAGAAAACCCCCCAATCCAAATATGTTTGCTTTACATGTGTAAACTTCTACAATTAAAGAAAAAAAAAGATTTAAAATGACATATTGTAAATGCTGAATCAGTCACTGAAGCAGTATCAATTACTGCTTAAGTCCTTAAGGCATGCAGCAATCCCTATGCAAATATTTCGGACAATCGTAATTCAACCAGGTTCACATGAAGGCACTTTTTGAGGAAACTGGGGCTAGCTACCATGTGAATTCATCAGTTCTCCCATTTATTTAATGGTGGTAGATTTAAAATCTGTTCCACTACTGTCACAGAAATCAGGGATTATGGAGACACAGCTTTGGGCAATGCTCCGCATGAGTTCAGCCACATGGTTGTCTTGGCTTCACAGAACATCATCCATCTGGACCATCACTAATAATCATACAATGGTTCAAGGACTGATGACTGGAATATCAAGTGATACCTTTGAACAGGGGTCTTTTTGTAGAAAAACAGCTGCAGGAGCTCATTAGCATATGGTATGCTAATGAGCTATGAGGCTATTAGCATATGCCATGCCCCCTGACATCACCGGAAGTGATGTCAGAAGGGGAAGCAAAAGGAGGGGAGGCATCTTCAAAAGCCTCCCCTTCCCTTCCCCAGCTGGTCTGGGTGGGGGAGCTAAGAGAGAAGGGGTTTAAAGTTTAAACTCCTTCTCATGAGAGTTGGGCCACAGAAGGAGGAAAGAGGGAAGCAAAGAGAGAGAGTAGAGAGAAGGAAAGAAGGAAGGAAAGAAGGAAAGAAGGAGAAGGAAAGGGGAGGGAAAGAAAGAGAGGGAAGAAGGAGGGAAACAGGGAAAGGAGGAAAAAAGAGAAGAAAAGAAGGTGGGAAAGAAAGAAAGAGAGAAGAGAAGAAGGAGGGAAAGAGGGAAAAAAGAGAAGGAAAGGAGAGAATGAAAGAAATTTGGTGGCAATTCGGCCCCATTATATCCTATGGGCCATTGAAGTCAATGGTGAAAACCTAGGGTATATTCTGGGGGCTGGAGGGGAGGGGGTTTGAGGGAGAGGCTCCAAACTCACAGGGTATCTGATGGAGCCTCTCCCCAAGATACCCACCAAGTTTTAAGAACATTGGTCCAGGGAATCTAATTCTATGGGCCCCCAAACAAGTTGCCCCTATTCCCTCCATTGTTCTCTATGGTGGGGAAAAAAGTTAATTTTTTCCCACTGTAGAAATCAATGGAGGGAATAGGGGCAACCTGTTTGGGGGCCCATAGAATTGGACCCCCTGATCCAACGTTCTTGAAACGTGGTGGGTATCTTGGGGAGAGGCTCCATCACCTACCCTGTGAGTTTGGAGCCTCTCCCTAAAATCCCCTCCCCTCCAGCCCCCAGAATATACCCTATGTTTTCACCATTGACTTCAATGGCCCATAGGATATAATGGAGCTGAAATTGACATTCGGCTGCCTGAAAGACTCCCCAGGACGCCGGCTGGTGGTGGGGCTTGTCTCCTGAGCTCCCGGAGCGCAGTGCGCTCCCCCCCAAAAAGACCCCTGCCTTTGAATGTGTGAATGGAATATCAAGCGTTTTCATACCTCCTCATATTACCTCAAATATAATGCTCTTCAACTTAGTCAATTTATATATCAGTCATTGGTCATTAAGACCTGGTTCACACTTGCTTCTACAATACTTTAGTTCTCTATACTTGACCACAAGTTCTATGCAGTGATTTTGTATGAATGAATCAATGGAAGTCATGATTTATATGTCCCACCCCAACCTCTGCAAGTTTGCCCAGTGACTTATGGACAATCCTTGCTCTCCGCCATTTGTAGAACAGGAGTAGCAAATAATGAGCGTACATGCATTCTGGTATATACATGTACATTTCTGTTTAAATATTAACTTGAACATGTGGAAGGCAGAGGCTAACCCTATTTCCCCTCTATGCATTCATTTCTATGCATGAACTGAACATCTGTCTAGACTAGAGAACTAAGATGACTGAAAGTAGAAAACTTCAGCGTGGTGTGATAAGATAATGGAGGCGGCAGGATGATATAGTTTGATAGAATGGTGGAGGGGTTAGAGTATTGGACAAGGATCTGGGAGACTCAGGTTTAAATCTCCACTCTGCCATGAACATTCACAGGCAAGTCACTCTCTCTCAGCCTAATGAATCTCACAGGGTGTTTATTCTGAGGGTAAAACAGAGGAAGGGAGAATGATATAAGCAGCTTTGGGATATAAATATATAAATTAATAAATACTGGCACAATGGAGGCCCAGGTAGCAGCCACTGCCAAGGCAGCCTTTTACCATCTTTGGTTGATTAGGCAGCTGGTTCCCTTCCTCGAACGTAATGATCCGGCAACAGTGATCCACACAATGGTCACCTCGAGACTGGACTACTTTAATGCTCTCTACATGGGGTTGCCCTTGTTGCAAATCCGGAAGCTGCAGCTAGTGCGAAATGTGGTAGTCAGGCTGTTGATGGGTCTCCCTGTGCGGGAGCATATCCAGCCTGTGCTGAAGGCATTGCACTGGCTGCCGGTAGCATACTGGATTTGCTTCAAGGTGCTGGTTTTGACTTTTAAAGCCCTATATGGTCTGGCGCCTGCTTACCTGAGGGACTGCCTTTCCCCACATGTTCCCCAGAGAGCACTGAGATCAGGGTCTCAAATTCGTTTGGCCCTCCCTGGACTGAAAGACACCAGGCAGGCCTCTACCAGGGCCAGGGCCTTCTCAGTAGCAGCTCCATACTGGTGGAATGAGCTCCCAGAAGACATCAGGACCTTGTGGGACCTTTTACAGTTCTGCAGGGCCTGCAAAACAGAGCTCTTTCACCAGGCCTTTGATTAGGAGCCACTACCAACAACAACTGAACTGTGGTAAGGCCCTCTGTGCCAACAGCCTGTGATATACTGGATAATAACTCTGGCCATACTATCTTGGGCTCACTATGCAATGTTATACCACCACCAGCACTTTATTTGTTGTGTACATGAGTTTTATGAAGTCTATCATCTGTGTTTTAATGTATTTTACCTTTTGAATGTAAGCCACCCTGAGCTTGCCTGCCAGGGAGGGAGGGATATAAATTGAATTAATTAAATAAATAAATCCATATTTATTTTCAAAGACCACACACCCTGCTTTAAATATGAGCTGGTAAAGCTGTGGAGAAAAGCACGTAGAAAGTCCCACCATGTCTAGGTTGGTCATAAAAGTATACAGAACCAATGTACAGAAATCAACTGGTATATGTGCCTTTGCTAACCAGGCTTCGACCTGGATAGCCCAGGGCAGCCCAATCTCATCAGAACTTGGAAGCTAAGCAGGGTCAGCCCAGACTAGTACTTTGATAGCAGACTACCAAGGAATACCAGGGTTGTGACATGGAGGCAGGAAATGGCAAACCACCTCTGAATGTCTCTTGCCTTGAAAACCCCATGGGGTCACCATAAATTAGCTGCGACAATGGCATCTTCCATCACCACCAACCAGGCTTTAGATTCCAGGCTAAACTCAGGTTTTCTAGAACAGTTTCATTGTTTTATTGACTCCAGTGCAATGAATCTGAAGTGAACAACTGGAGCATCATTGCTTTGATCTCTTAGTGAATGACATAAGGAAGTTGGAGTTGTTTGATGGGTGAGATTCTTTCCTCTGTGAAGTTAATTGTAAAGCTTTGATTGTCTTAGCTGGAGGCAGAATTCCCCCACAGATCTGAAGAGCTGTCAGCCCAGATGTTTGCAGCATTGCTGCTCATGTTGTATGAAGAAGCAAAAATAAAACCAATTTAAAAAATAAAAATATGTGAAAAGGTAAAGCTCTTCTTTTTAGTGAAACCCAGAGAGTAGCCTATCAAATATGTGTTTGTTATCCCAGTTACACTGGAGACACACATACGCAAGCAGACTTCAATGAGGTTCTTAATTGGTGTACTTTCCAAGGCACACTTTGTGTTTGATCATTTTAGATAATACAAATGCAGAGAAAGAAAAAAATAATTGACAGAGCACAGAGCAGAAAGATGAAAGCTACATGGGGTGCAGAGCAATAAAGCACTGCTACAAGTGTTGCTAATTAGAGTGTTTCTATTTGTTATTGATTTTCTTTTCATTTAAAAATATTTATTTATTTTGGTGATTCATGGTTGGCAAAGGACCTAACTAGTCACTACTGGGCTGATGATTAGGCTTACAGGAGTGAATTCTAAAATGGAATAAAATTGCTTGCTCCATCCTTAGACAGGTAAATGCATCCTACCTTAGAAAGCTTCTTTAGCCTGAGAAACCTTCCTCCCAATTAAGTCACTCTTCCACTGGAGAAACGGTCATTTAAATTTGAGGAAGCTCCTTAGGCTGGAGGAGGGTTTCAAACTTTGCTCAACTGAACTTTGCTCAGTTGAGTGGCAGGCTGCACACTTTTTTTTTTTTTTTTAGGTACAGGAGAATACATTACTTCTGCCAAGATTACAGTACCTGATGCCTATTAGCCCAGTTTAAGTATGAAAGAATACATGAAGGAGGTTCATGGTAGGGTTTCCAGGCACATGCTTGGAACCCCCAGGAGACTTTGTTGGTAGGGCATGGGGAAAAAGACATTGTCAATGTGCCAATGTCTCTTCTGGCTAAAACCCAGAAGCAATGTCACCGATGCTTTAGGATTTCACTGATCTTTGTGGTAAAACCATAGAGATAGGGTTTACTGATCTCTATGGTAAAACCATATAGTTGAAATCCTAGAGGGTTAGTAATGTCACTTTCAGGTTCTAGTCAGAAATGACAATGGTGAGATGATAACCTCTTCCTCTGGTTCCCACCCTCACTGCTAATTCAATCAGTGGTAGGAGGAGATTGCTCTCCATAGTGAGTAAATTTGCAGTCCTAGCTGATGGGGATCACAGTCACTGCCCCTACCACTCACATCTTCAAAGGTAACATTTGCCAGGGGCCACTTCTACATGTAATTTGGGAGGCTCCTGCTTGTGAGATCTGGTGCATTCAGGTTAGGAATTACAGATTAGGATTACAAACATGGGCTGAGTACAGACTGGCAGTTTGCTCCGGTAGCCAGTCGTAGCAAAAAAGTCCCAGAATAAACTATACCGGGTTTTCCTGTTCACACAGTGGGGGCCGCTGCTGGAAGATATGGGACGGAGGCGCGCAGGAGCATTCAGACTGCTGCGCTGGAGGCGTGGTATATTTGCCGTTTCCCCATTAATTCAGCTGTGGGTGTATGGGTGTATGTGCGCATGAGCCATAGTGCCGGCACCGCATTGGGCAGTGGAGCGGAGCACAGCCAATCACACCGCTGCTGCCTTCTGCCCAACACAGGTTGCTCCCGGCTTTTCGGCTGCGTATTCAGACTCTCCGGAAGCGGAGAAATGCGCGACACACGTGGGCTTTTGGATTTGCTACGGGTTTTATCAGGTATCTTTTTAATCCGGCGGTGAAGCACAACAGCACGGGTTGGCTATGGGTGAGGGACGCCAGATGTGCCTGTGTGAATGCCCCATTTACTCCGGGATTGAGTCGTCGCAAATTGCCAGTCTGAACTCAGCCATGATATATAAGCATGTGGAAGCATGGTCCTGACCACAGAGAGAAAGGCAGAGAGACACACAGAGAGAAACTAGCTTCTTACTCAAAAGCCTTGCCCCCTTTCTGATTATTTCTCTTGTTTGGTTTTGCATTGCAAACTGCTTTGGGTCCCCATTGGGGATAAAAGTAGGATATAAATTATTAAATAAATAAAAGTAAATAAATGAGAGCAAAATGGGGCAGGTAGACTGCCTGGCTTCTCCAGCTTCTAGATCAACACAGGCATGAGAAATTTCCTACTCAAGATCCACCTCTTAGCAGCCCTGATTGCATATACATGGAATTGCGAAAGCAGAAAGGGCCCGGGTAGCCCGGGCCTGCCATTTGCGGGGACGGGCGGGGACAAAGAGGCCGGCCGGAAGGGGGAAGGGGGGCCGGGGGCGCGGCGGGGAAAGACGCGCCTCCTCCCCCCTTTCCCTAGCCAATGGGGGTCAGCAGGGCAGTCGGGGAGGGGGAGGCGTTAAAAGCAGCAGGGAAGCCGCTCCCCCTCCCCACTTGACCACGAGGCGAGCCCTCTTGACCGGCCTAAGGTAGGGACAGGGGGGATAAGGGCAGGCCTGCTTGGAGCGGTGGGGGGGGGTAGTGGGATGCGGCCCGCCTCCCCCCCAGCGGGTCCGGCCGAACTGGGACGGCCACAGCGGCACCGAGCCAGGCCCTTGGGCTCCTTGGCCACAGCGGCACCGAGCCAGGCCCTTGGGCTCCTTCGGCGGCTGGGGTGGTGGGGGGAAGGAGCGGCCTACTGCCTCCCGCCCGCGCCCGCCGCCCCCCCGCCAGCTCGTCACACCGGCGTGCTCCTCCGGGCCGGCCTGGCGAAGGCGCCGGGGAGCGCGGCGAGGGGGCCCTCGCGGGCCCGTAGCAAGGCTCCTCGCCTCCGCAGGCCCGCGGCAGGGCATCCCGGCGGACCCGGGCCGGGCGGGGCCCAGCCGGCCTGCAGCGCGTCCGCAACGGCCGCCTCGGGGGGTGGGGGGCGCTGCGGCCCACCGCCTCCCCGACCCGCCAGCCGCGCTACCGCGCTCCTCTGGGCCAGCCAGCGACAGGGGCTCCGGGAGCGCATCAGGGGGCTCCGGCGGGCCCGCGGCGAGGCTGCCTGTCCCGGCGGGGCCCAGCCGGCCCGCGGCGGGTCTGCCCCGGTGCTCGGAGGGCAGGGGGGGAGGTGCGGCCTACCACCCCCCCGGCCGCCCGCCACGCCGCCGCGCTCCTGGGGGGCCAGCCAGGGGCGAAGGCCGCAGGAGCGTGCGGGGGGGTCTCCGGCGGCCGCGGTGAGGCTCCTCGTCCCCGCGGCCCGCACAGGGGCTCCCGGGCGGACCCTGGCCGGCGAGGCCCAGCGGTCCACAGCGGGTCCGTGCAGGCCACCTTGGTGGTTGGGGGGCGGGGGGCGACGCGGCCCACCGCCTCCCCGGCCGGCCCGCCGCGCTAGCACGCTCCCAGGGCCAGCCGGGGGACGAGGGACGGGTGTGCGTTGGGGGGGCTCCGGCGGGCCCGCAGCGAGGCTTCCCATCCCGCGGGCCCGCAGCGGGGCTCCTAGGGGGTCCGTGGCTGGCAGGGCCAAGCTGGCCTGCGGCGGGCCTGCCTCGGGGGGGGGGAAACGCGGCCTACCCCCCCCGCTGCCCGCCTTGCCAGCACATGCGAATTTAAGAAGAGGAGATTGGATTTAAACCTCGCCCTTCATTCAGAGTCTTAGATGGGCTTGCAATATCCTTTCCCTTCTCCTCCCCACAATATACACCCTGTGAGGTAGGTGGGGCTGAGAGAGCTCTTCCGGGGACTGCTTTTGAGAGAGCAGTTCTGAGAGAACTTGTGAATGAACCAAGGGCACACCAGCGGCTGCATGTGCACGAGTGGGGAGTCATGCCCGGTTCTCCCAGATTAGAGTGTTTGCTTTTAGTCATTACACCAAATTTTGAGTCAAGATACAAATTAAGAAAAGGAAACCTGCCCCATTCTCGGGGGTGGGGAACGCGGCCTACTGCCACCCTGGCCTGCCCACCACCTTGTGCGCCCCCTTGGGGCCAGCCCGGGGCGATTGATCCCAGAGCGCATGGGTGGGGGGCCTACCGCAACAAGGCTCCTCCTCCAGCGGGCCCTCAGCGAGGCTCCCCAACGGACCCTGGCAGGGTGGGGCCTAGCTGGCCCAAGGTGCCACGCGCCAGCCTCCCATGGCATTCCGGGGTGGGGGGAAACGGCCTCCCGACCTGCCCGCCAGGCCAGCGGTTTTCTGGAGCTGGCCAGGGGAAGGGCCCCGGGAGCGTTCAGTCTTCCACACGTAGTGAGCCAGGCCGCCAGCCCCCCCCCTGAGACAGCAGCGAGCTGGGGGGCCGTCAACGCTACGAGAGCAGAGTACTTTTGATGGCCTCCTTCCTGTCACCATTTAGCACGTAGTTAGGTAGGTAAGGTCAAGGGTTAGGCAGTTAGGCAGTTATTAGTCAGGTAGGACAGGATCTCTCAGTCAGTGTCCAGTGCGGTTACCTCCCCGTCGGCGCTCTCCTGCCACTAGCACAAAAACACTTGCTCGATCGGCGGCAGGTTTCAGGGGACGGGGGGGCTTAACTTGTCATGTTTTGCTGTCCTGAGCAGGTATGAAGCCCCCGACGCGCAGCACCCGGCGCACGGGTGCAGTTGCTGGGGGAACACCCCGGTCATCGCCCAAAGGGCAAGTGCGGCCTGCGGCCGACAACACACCAGTGGGAGTGGCGGCGAAGAGGAAGGCAGTGCCGCGCGGCACAGAGGGGTCGGACGGCGTTTCAGAGCTGGCTGATACCATGCGGGGCCTCCAGCAGGCTTTCAATCAACTTTCTGAGAAGGTGGCCAAGATGAGCCAGGATTCGGTGGCCAAACGAGCCCGGAAGGCCACATCCGACGGGGGCTCAGCCCAGCAGCGCGGGGGGGCTTCTACCGGCGTGGCCAGTCGGCGGGGTTCCCGGCCTGCTGCGCAATCCACGGACAGGGGATGGGAGCGGGGTAGCTCAGGCTTCTCCGTGCGTTCCCACGATGAAGCAGAGGGCGAGGCCTCCTCAGGTGAGGGTTCCACTGCGGGGCGGAGCGGGCAGCCTCCAAGCGATTACTGGGCAGCAGCAGCCCACGAGCCAGGGCTGCCTGCATGGGCTATACACCGCAGGGCGCTGGCGACGCAGGCAGGACAGGATCCTGGGGTGGTCTGGGGTGACGTCGATGTCACTGATCCTTCGGCCATCCTCTCCACATACTCGAACGGGGAGGAGCCGCCAGGGCTTCATTTATCTGATGAACTGAGGGATAGCATTCTGGATGGGTATTACGTTAATGTCTTTACCCTGCTCCAAAAAAGGGGGGCCGAGGCCCGCACGCTAGAATCGGACAAGAAAGAGAAGAAAGAGAAGACCGCGGAAGCTGACTGCACCTTCCTCAACTGGGTTTCTGGTTATCTGGTGTATGCGGGGGTAGTCGCTGCTGCGTACCCTGAGAGGGGCTGGCACCTGCTCAACCACATGAGCAACGTGGTCGAGGCCAGGGTTTTGGCAGGCGAGGGACCGGCTATTGATTATGACGAGACCTGCTGTAAATTGGCCTCACGCAATGACAGGGCTCGGTGGGACCTGCTACAGGATAAGGTCTGGCTCAGGTTGGTTGGCCCGTGCATTAAAGGGAAGGAGGAAGGGAAGAAGGAGCGCTGGGCCGTGCGCAAGGACCGGTCGCGCGGGGTCTGCTGGGAATACAATCAAGGCCGGTGTCGCTGGGCTCGGTGCAAGTTCCACCATAGTTGCGAGGCGTGCGGGGGGGGGCATGGGCGGGTGTATTGCCCACGATCCACCAGTGCCCAGCAGCCCTTTCGGAGTGGAAAACCCTTCTCCGGTGGTGCCAACACGAAAGGGGGAGGGGGGTCGTCCGGCACCACCTCCGCTTCCAGACGCTAGTGCCCCGCAGGACTGGTGGTCCTTGGCGGCCACCCCGGTTAGGGTGGACGCTCTGAGACCACTCTTGGCGCGATACCCCTCGCGCCAAGCCGGAAAATATATCTTGGATGGTTTTACGAGGGGGTTTCCCATTCCTGCCTGCGGCCCGTGCATTGCAACCGATTCCAACAACCTGAAATCAGCCAGGGAGATGCCTGAGGTGGTTGTCGCGAAACTGCAAAAAGAATTGGCGGCAGGGCGCATCGCGGGCCCATTCAGCGCGCCCCCTATTGACAACCTGCGAGTCTCCCCCTTGGGGGTGGTGCCAAAGAAAACACCAGGCGAGTATCGCCTGATCCAGCATCTCTCGTACCCGAAGGGATCTTCGGTGAATGACAGTATCCCCCCCGAGCTCTGCTCAGTCAAATACGCTTCCTTTGATCACGCGGTTGGGCTAGCCAGGGCTTGTGGGCGGGGGGCACTCATGGCCAAGTGTGATATTCAGTCAGCATTCCGACTGCTCCCGGTAAGCCCCGACTCCTTTTCATTACTGGGTTTTAAGTTCCAAGGGGCATGGTATGTTGACAAGGCCATGCCTATGGGTTGCGCAGTGGCCTGTGCAGCATTTGAGACATTCAGTACCTTTCTCGAGTGGGCAGCGAAGTCGAGGACTGGGTCCACGGGGATTACTCATTATTTGGATGACTTCTTTTTCGTCGGCCCAGGGGACGACGAGACTTGTGCCGGGTCCCTACGGGCATTTCAGGAGCTTGCCGAAGAGCTTGGTGTCCCATTGGCGGCGGACAAGACCGAAGGGCCGGCGACTAGTCTAACCTACCTGGGTATCCAATTAGACTCTGTAGCTGGGGCATCCAGGTTGCCGGAGGACAAACTCTTGGCCCTCCGGGCTCTCCTTTCTTTGGTTAGGGTTCGGCCGAAGTGCACATTGAAGGAACTGCAGTCACTGGTGGGACACTTGAACTTTGCTTGCCGGGTTGTTTCGCCCGGCAGGGCTTTCTGCGCGAGGCTGGCCAGAGCGATGGCTGGGGTCAGGGCACCTCATCACCGGGTGCGGGTGACCAAGGGAATGAAGGAGGATTTAGGAGTGTGGCTCCGGTTCCTGGCGGGATACAATGGGGTTACCATTTGGCAGCACCCGATGGACTTGCAGGATTCCATCCAGATCCATTCTGATGCAGCCGGCAGCGCGGGGTTCGGTGTTTACTACAACGGGAAGTGGTGCGCACAGCCCTGGCCCAAGGAATGGGAGGGTACCGCAGTGCTTAAAGACCTCACCTTCTTGGAGCTTTTCCCAATACTGGTGGCAGTGATCATTTGGAAAGATTGCTTTAGGGACAAATGGGTGCGCTTCTGGTGCGACAACCAGGCGGTTGTGCGGGTGGTGAACAAGCAAACTTCAAAGTCTGACAGGGTGATGCGGTTGGTTCGCCGCCTGGTTTTGGCCTGCCTGGCCGATAACATTACTTTTTCTGCACGGCATGTGCCAGGCGTGGATAATAGCATAGCGGACGCTTTGTCTCGCCAACAGGAGGAACGCTTCCGGATGTTTCAGACCCCTTTCCGGAGGAGCTGTGGGAACTTGGGAAGGTACAATAAGGCGGGGCATCTACGGGTCCCTTGCCCCCTCCACTCTGGCCATGTATACCAAGGCTATAGATGCCTTTTTTGACTTTACCGCGGGGTGCGGGGGTCCGCAGACCTTGCCGGTGGAGGGGGACTGGGTACTTCGCTACATGGCATGCCTTCAAGACAGCGGGTTCTCTCACAGCACCATCAGGGGTCGCATGGCTGCCATCACATTTTTTAGCAAGGCCGAGGGATTTGAGGACCCATGCCACTCATTCCAAGCTCGTAGAGCTGTCGAGGGCTGGCGGAGGCAAGCCACATGGCCCCCAGATAGTAGACGGCCCGTGACCTTTGAGTTGTTGGGGGGGATGTTGCGGGAGCTACCAGCGCTGTGTTGGTCCCAGTATGAGGCTGCACTCTTCGAGACCGCATTCGTCTTGGCCTTTTTTGGGGCCTTGAGGGTAGGGGAACTGATAGTGAGCTCCAGAATTTCCTTCACCAACCCGCCCTTGGGGGTACGGGATGTCTCCTTCGGGCCAAAGGGGATGTCTTTGTATATTCGGAGGTCAAAGACGGATCAGCAGGGGAAAGGGGTGCGCCTCCATCTGGGGCCACTACCGGGTGGCCCGTGTCCAGTGCAGATCACCCAAGCCTTTTTAGCAATGAGACCGAAGGGAGTTGGTCCGCTGCTTATCCATAGAGACGGGGCCCCATTGACAAGATATCAGTTCACAGGGGTTTTCAGGTCGGCACTGGGGGCCTTGGGCTTACCAGGCAAGGAATTTGGGCCTCACTCCTTCAGGATCGGGGCAGCCACCACGGCCGCTGGTATCGGCCTGCCGGAGGCGCGCATACGGGCCATTGGCCGTTGGCGATCCACAGCCTTTAGGGCTTACATCAGGCCACAGCTGGAGTCCAGCCTGTGACCATCTCTCTGACTCCTCAGTTCCAGGATGAGGGTACAGGACAGTATGGATTTTTGGGCACAGCATCGTCCATTGGGCAGGTTTGTATGCATCCTCGTCGGGCTGGGGAAAGGACTTGGGCTTGGGAGGTGCAGCACGCATTACATGGATGGCACAGCGTGGCATGCGGTGGAGGTCCCTGTTGCCATGGTTGAGGCGCGTCCGGGTGAGGCGCCACCCTCCCGATGCACTGCTGCTGCAGCTTGGGGAAAGCGACTTGACAGAGTGCCCTGGGGTGGCCCTCGAGCACCAGGTTCTGGCCGACCTGACCTCAGTGCGCGAGATCCTGCCCGGCACTGTCCTCTTCTGGTCGGATTGGCTGGAACGGAGGTCATGGCGAATCAGCCCAAGAAGGTGGAAGTGGCGAGACGGAAAGTGTCCGGCAGGTTGGGCCGGGCAGTCGAGTCGGCAGGCGGTATCTGGATTCGCCACCCAGACATCTCCCATAAGATGGAGGCCCTGTACCGAGCGGATGGCGTGCACCTATCGGCCTGGGGTATGGACATCTGGTTGCACGGAGTCCGTCATTGCCTGCTTGCCTGGCTACAGCTGTAAGGGCGTTGGCGGGAACAGGACTAAAGGGGGCGTCCTGTTCTTGTGGCGGTAACAGCATGGGGCCGGATCCGTTGGCGGAATTCGGCCTGCGTGCCAATTTCGGAGTTGGGGACCCCTTAAAGGGTCTTGGCGTGAGGGTGGAACGGAGCTGGCTAGCTCAAGGAATAACAGTGCTTACCCTCACAGCCAGAGGGCAGGGGAGTTCACATAGGGGCAAGCGTCCACGTGAACTCTGATAACCTGCCCTCCCGCCTTCTCTACCCATGCCGGCTGGCTGGGTAACGGTTAACTTGGCTGGCACGCCGGCCAGCCGATAGGTCGGATCCGGTGGACCCATGCTGTGCCAATGCTCTACAGCTGTAACCAATAAAAGTTGTGGCCAAATTTATCCACTTAATTTCCAAAGGAAACTGTTTGTATGAGTTCATTTTGAAGTTAGCACGGGGGCGTGGGTACAATGCGGGCCGACCTCGGTGTCCCAAGTAGGACCTGGAACCGCAAGTTCTGATTATGTGAAACAAACTTGCAGACATTTATTTGCATGCACATAGTTTCTTTAAGATGTTATATTAGATGCACACAGAGCATGATGCCACTGCCTGTTTATGAATGTTTAGTAGCAAGGATCCTAATGTCTGTAGTATACACAGGCTGCAGTCACACGGTCTTTTTGTGCCCATGTTGCCACAGCTCCCTAACAGATTTAAAATGCATGATCAGATGGCCACATCCACATCCTGTCTGGCACTCGCCCTCCTGCAATCAACCCTCTTCCATCTTGGTTTTCTTGACACTGGGGAAATTAGGTACTTTCTGGTTGTTTCTGGCTTCACCCCACATTTCCGCCTGTCTGGACTGCCTCCTAGTGATTTGAGGCCATTTAGGATGTCTGAACATTTTCCTTGCACTTCTGCCATTTTTTAAAAAAACAGTTGGTGAGATACACATGATGGGATCACTGCTCGTATGTTTCAGCTCTCTCCTGCCTACAGCTTTGCTGCACATGGACAAGACAAGTTTGTTTCAGAGAGGGAGGGAGGAGGAGGGAGTCTGAGAACAAAGCCAGTGACTTCAGCTTTGCTCCAAGCTTTTAAATAAAAACTCCAGCAGCACACAGGACACAGGATGAAGTTTCTCTGCCCCCCCACATTTAAGTGTTTGAAATGTGGAATTTCTCGAAAGCAGTTTCAGAAACACTGTCCTCACACTGGACTCCATTTCCCAGCAGCCTCCTCCAGCAATCCCATTGGCCACCATTCTGCCAGGAGTTTGAAGTGCTAATTCCCATCAGTGCTTATGCACAAGCTTGGAAGACTGATGATTTTAAAAAAGCTGCCCAGCTACCCCATTGCCTGGCTGCTGTGTCCAATTGATCAAGGATGGGTGAACGCATGGTTACGGGGGTCAGTCTGATCAAAACTCTTCATTACAACCCCCCCCCGAATCATATAGAACTGGTGCCACACTGGATAAAATTGCCCATCTGACTGCAACCACACTAAATAATCCACTTTCAATCCATTTTCAATGTCCTTTCCAACTGGATTTTGCCAGTTCACACAGTAAAATCCATTTGGAAAGTACACTGAAATTGGATTCAAAGTGGATTATTTAGTGTGCGTGACCACAGTCACAATGCGATGTCTAAAATGAAAGGGCTAGTATGGAATACTGCAACGCCCCTGATCCTTGTTGAACCTGTGGGAACTATTGGAATTCTGAGAGCACCTGGTGGGCACCATCGCAAAAGGACTGCTATGCAGGGAATAGCTAAAGACAGAATGGCTGTCTTGGGAGCTGGGGTCAATCACAAAACATTGGAAGATTCCAAAACCAGTGTTGTCCTATGTTGGCAGCAGCTGATTCCAAATGGGTGCTCCCTGAAAAAGGTGATGCCTCCTGGGCCCAGAAGCAGAAAACACAGGTAAGAAGCTTGTCCACTGAAACTATTTGAAAACAATGACTCACAGGTCCAATTATTAAGCACTGAATGAGATATCACCATATAAGTCCTGTGTTAGTAGTGAAATGAATGAATGACTTACCCTTGCAGATGGCTCATCAGGTATCCACTTGCCTAATGAGAATTAATTTAATGAGTTTTTTACAAGTGCACATACACTACTAAATTAGGGATGCCAGCCTCCAGGTGGGACTTGAGGATCTCCTGGAATTACAGCTCATCCCCAGACTAAAAAAAAACTGTTCTCCTGGAGAAAATGGACATAAGAACATAAGAAGAGCCCTGCTGGATCAGACCAATAGTCCATCTAGTCCAGCATCCTGTTTCACACCAAGGCCAAATCTGGATGGCCAACAACAGAGCATAGAGGCTGAGGCATTCCCCTGATGTTGCCTCCTGTCTCTGGGATTCAGAGGCTTAGTCCCTCTCTATGTGGAGGTTTCCCTCAGCCACCATGGTTAGTAGACATTGATAGACTTATCCTCCATGAATCTATCTAATCACCCTTTAAAGCTGTTTATTCCTGTGGCCATCACTATATCCTTTGGCAGCAAATTCCACATTTTAATCACTCTCTGTGTAAGGTAGCATTTCCTCTTGTCCATCCTGCCCATCACTTTCATGGGATTCCCTTGAGTTCTAGTATTTTGGGAGAGGGAGAAAAAATTATCATTTTCAACCCCATGCATAATTTTATAAATCTCTATCATGTTCCCCCCTTAATTATCTCTTTTCTTAATTGAAAAGTCCCAGACTCTTTAGCCTTTCCTCATAAAGCAGGTTCTCCAGTCCCCTAATTATCCTAGTTGCTGTTCTCTATAACTTTTTGAGCTCTGCAATGTCCTTTTTGAGATACAATGACCACAACCAGGCCTTTTTTTGTAACAGGAACTCCTTTTCATATTAGGCGACACACCCCTAATCCTCCAAGAGTTTACAGAGGTGTTCTTACAGGGACTACCGTAAACTCTTGGAGGATTGGCTAAATTAGGGGTGTGTCGCCTAATATTCCAAATGATGCCACAACATAGATCTATATAAGGAATTTACGATATTGGCTGTTTTATTCTCAATCCCTTTCCTAATAATACCTAACATAGAATTTGCCTTTTTCACTACTAAAGCAGATTGGGTTGACACTTTCATTGAGCTATCCACTATGACCCCAAGATCTTTTTTCCTCTTACTCTCAGCAAGTTCAGACCCTCTTAACCTATACTTGATGCTGGGATTTGTTGTCCCAATGTACATCACCTTACACTTACCAACACTGAACTTCATTTGCCACATTGTCGCCTACTCATCCAGTTTGTGGAGATTCTCTTGGAGCTCTTCACAGTCAGCCTTGTTTTTCATCATCCTGAATAATTTGGTATCATCCACAAACTTGGCCACTATACTACTTACCCCTATTGCCCATCAACCTAATTGGATGCCCTCAAGTTCTAGTATTTTGGGAGAGGGATGCTTTTAGAGGGTGGTCCCTATAACACTGTGCCCCACTGAGGTCCCTGTTCTCGCCAGTCTCTGTCCCCAAATCTCCAAGAGCTTCCCAACCTGGATATGGCAAGACTATCCCCCTGCTGGTGGCCTGGGGGGACCTAGCAACTCTATACTATATCATTGATCAAGAACAGGTTCACATATAAAGTTAGGTGGGGATGAGATGGTAGAAGCTTGAGGTGACTGAAGGGACTGACTGCATGAATCTGCTTCCCTATATGCTGCCATTTAAAAAAAAATAATTGGGGAATATTCTACGTACCCAGTGACTACAACAGTGTGGTTTACTCTGACAAATCAGCATTCTACTCTCTCATTCCACAGTACTTATAAACCAGGCAAAAAAACATTTTTAAAGCAAACTGGCAGCTATTCTGTCTCTGGTCTATGGTATCATTGCAGTTTAGAGCAAAGGAAAAGCAAAACAACCCACATTTGAAAAAAGGAAAGTGACAGCTCATTCCAAGCCAGAGACAGCCAGCTTGCATCCTTCAAAAATAAATCTGTATTTGCATCCTCAGACATCTGTTTCACCGCTGAAATCGGCAGCTCAGCACAGCCCTTGCTTGTTGATACTTATTGAAAACATTAATTGTCTCCAATCATTGTGAGAGCATCTGTTTCCTGTTTTGACAAGTGCACTTCTTTCCCCACCCTTTCTTTCCACACCTTTCCCCTCCCTCTTCTTATTCCTCTGGTAAAGATAATGAATAAATTACAGGGGTAAGACAAATGTGTTGATAATCAAGATGAAACACAAATGAACTGGAAGTGGTGGTGTTTCGATGCCAAGCCGCAAATTGCCTTTTTTTCCTCACTGAACTTGAAGCCTAAAAATACCAACATGCAAGGAAATTTGCATATGTCAAAATAATTTTTAAAAACTAAGGCAGGAAAATGTTCAGCTTCACAACTTTAACTTACTGTATCAGACTAAGAACATTGTCCTTCCTACCTTTCATTTTATTTCCAAGGGGTTTATTGGGAACAGTCTTTGAATAATGTGCAAATCTGTTAGGCCTAATATATCTTTGGCCATGACCGTCATTCTTCCATCTGTATCTCCCCACCCAAAAAAAAGACCCCTGCACTTATGCCTGGTATTTCTTCTCTGCATGGAAACCATAGTTTTCCAAACTTCACTTGAATCTGTTACCCAGTTGTGGTGTTCTTAGATATAGTAGTGGCTATAAACAAACAGAGTTCTGCTTGTTGGGATAGTTATATTTTGAAATGCTGCAACCTATGGTAGTGACAGTGGAATAAATGGCTCAGATTCTCCAGAATTTGGCTCTCCCTGGCCTTTGGTAACATTTAGCCTCCTTCAATGTCTATAATCCTGCACATATCTAGATTGAATCTAGTGGACTTTGGTATTAGAATTATACCTCTGTAATTATAGGTTTGGTAATTATAGGTTTCTAAATACCTCTGTAATTATAGGTTCTTAAAATGAAAAGAGAATAAAAGCTGGCAGAAAAGAAACAATTTATAACTGTCTAATTGGTCACTGAGCTTCTGGTCAATTTCATACATGTGTGCACATGCATGCACACACAAAAAACCTATAGGGGTATGGAAGCTGCTTCCTCATGGTGCAATCCCATGCTTCGGGACAGCACATGTGAAAATTTCAGTCACATAAACTGGATGGTTGTTGAGAACAATGGTCCCAGTTGTGTTTGAAAGATCCACTTAATGACTCCTGATCATGTTATTAAACACACACATTTCCCTGGTTCGTAGGATCACTCCATAGGGAAACAGATAAACCTGCTTAAGAAAGCTGGTAGGGTAGAAACAGCACAATAAAAAATAATAAAAACAAACTAGGGCAAGAAGAAGAAGAGGAAGAAAAGGAGGAGGAGGAGATTGGATTTATACCCTGCCCTTCACTTGGAGTCTCAGAGCAGTTTACAAACTCCTTGCCCTTCCCCTCCCCACAACAGACACCCTGTGAGGTAGGTGGGGCTGAGAAAGCTCTGAGAGAAACTGCTCTTTTTCAAGAACAGCTGTGACAGAACTATGGCTTATCCAAGGTCATCCAGCAGCTGCAAGTGGAGAAGTGGAGAATCAAACACGGTTCTTCCAGATTAGAGTCTGTGCACTTAACCACTACACCAAAACCAGCATAAAACAACACCCAACTGTCTAAAATGGTAACCCCAAAGTAGTCCTCAGATTAGAAGCACACCATAAAAACACCTTTAAAATATGGACCCCATAAAAGAGTGGGTAAAAGGAAATGTTGTGGTCTGTTGCCTAAAGGAGACTAAGTGAGGTATGGGTGAACCTCAAATAGGAGGATGCTTCAAAGGCATGGTGGCACCATTAAAAAATCCTGTCTATGGTTGCTACCTAATTTACCTCTATAGGTAGAAACACAGAAAGAAGGATGTTAACTCATGTTCCAGGGTAGTACTAGGCGCTTCCACATGTGTACAACCTCTGCCTTTCAAAGAACTGAAAAAGCCTAGTGTCTCTGAAGTAGTGTGCAAGCAGAAGCAAAGTTCAGGATCCATATATAAATGGACATAAATAGGACTGTGCCGTTTGTCTCATTGAACTCTTTCTGCATGAACATGCTGTTCAAATGCTGTGCAATGTATGTGATAACTGGCAAATACCACAGGCTGTGCCATGATGCTGGCACAATATTGCCTCTTCTTAAATACTTAATTCCCCAGGGCTGCGACCCATAATATTGAGCCTTAAATTAAATGTTATTTAGCATGTGCCTCCTGCCAGAGTTATCTCAGGCCTATGAATTGGATTAATATGATTCATTTGTGCATTTTTAAAAATGCATGAACTTATGGCATTCTGGCTCATTAAAATTCAAAACTAGATAAATAAGGAATAGCTATGGCTCTAATCATGGTATTTGTCAGAAATGGAGGCATATGTTGAAAAGCAGTCTGTTTGCAAATGAATTCCCTGATTATACAGGTAGAGTGGGAAGAACGTGTTAATTCTCAGAGAGCCCACAGTAAAGGCAGCCTTAATCCAACTTGGTCTACAATCACTGTAAGGTTTACTGGGTGGTATGCCCACTGAAAACAGTGGAACTGATTCCATTTTGATTGGGGAAACTGAGAGGGTTCAAGAGTAAATCCCTGTGATTTCTAAGGGAATTTTAAATCAGAGGTGATGTTTGTAGTTTTATGTCTGTGTGTGTGTGTGTGTGTGTGTGTGTGTGTGGAGAGAGAGAGAGAGAGAGAGAGAGAGAGAGAGAGAGAGAGAGAGAGAGAGAGAGAGAGAGAGAGAGAGATGGCAATATGTTGTAAATAAACTTAGTAAACACACAGAACTTCCAGCAACTGGTACAACAAGCATAAGAGCTGTGCAGGGTCAATTGAAGGGTCTGTCTGCTCTAGCATTTTCTTTCCAAGAGTAGTCATCCAGATGCTTCCAGGATTCTGAAAAGGAAGACATGAAGGTCCTCTGCGGTTTGTTTCCAGCATCTGGTCTTCAGAGGTATACTATCGCTGAACACAGCTATCACAGCTAAAAAAGAGAACAGGTGCAGCCAACAAGCTGCCTACTCCAGATGACTCCAGCAAGCCGGATAATATTTTTGTGTTTATTTTTTTAAACTCGCCCACTCCACCTCAGCATCTGCTAATCCACCCCTTTGAGGGATGATCTCTTGAACAAAGAGGATTAAAATTGTTTGCTTAATTCTGAAGAGATTAAAATTTGCATGAAGGAAAACAAAAACAATAATAATGAAAAAAGGAAATGATAAAAAACACAAAGGTCTGTGTATGGGGGGGGGGTTCCCCCAAGTATTATGGTTGGCTTTAATTTGAAAAAAATAAATCTAAATATAAGAATTTTCTAGAGCAATTTTGGTCATTATATCCAAAGATTCCTCCCTCATTTGTAAATGGCAGGGCAAAAGATCAAGCTTAATTGCTCTCCTTTTGGCCAGACCACCCAGTTGAATTTTGCCCAATCTGTTTTCAGTTTCTGCCTTCTAAAGGCTGTTAAGAATCTCCATCTCTGAAAAAGAATGTGCTTTATGGAAACAGTGAAGACCTTGGTAGATCTATGATTGCTTCTTGTCATCACCTTTTAAAGCTCCATTACACTCATGTGGGGCTTCTGATTTAGACTGAGGATGTACAAGAATAGAACAGTAGTGGGGCTTTAACTCTTTCATGACTGTACATTTTCACACATCAAAACTGGATTTATCACATTGTTATCACTGGGAGATGACTGCAAGGTCCTCCTGCCCCCACCTACCCCCATGTCACCCTCATCTGAAAAATAACAAATGTTAAAAATGAAAGGTATTAAATAGGGATAAGAATATGTACAGGATATGGCTGTCCAGTTCTGTGCCACGGCCAAAGTCATTCATTTAACACAAGAGTTTAGACAGGAGTAATTTGGATTTCTTGATCATAGATAAACCCTAAAAGAACCTAACATTTACAAGTTCATGCATCACTGTTCTTGTAACTATTGTTTATTATGGGCAAAACTTCTCACTATTATTTTGTCCAAAATACAAAAATACAGATAGAAATTACAAAGGTGGGTATTTCAAAACTTAAACCATTGTCTTTTTGGTACCACTGATTATTCTCCAGGAATCATGTTCTGTTTGTTTTGGCTAGGTTAAGGATCCATTTCCAGGTTCCCACTGAAGCAGCTGAAGTGAAGATGTCACTTTATTGCAGATCAGTTTCTTTCCTGAGACAGCCCTGGCAGCCGTATGAAGAGCTGCCATGCACTACAATCTGCATATCTCCCGGATCACTGGACTGTGACAAGAGAACACCTTTTCCCCACTAGCTTGTTTTAATCCTCTGATGGCTAGCTTATCACTGATGCTTAACACCTTAAATGATCTGTCAGCCGTGTACAGCTATTAATCTTCACAATTTAACCAGGAGGAAAACAAAGAGAAAGATATGACAGAAAGCTATTGTAAGAGCTGACTTTCAGCAGTCTTACTTCTCTTTTCCTTAGAGAAACAGAGTTTTAGCTAAAGGACATGTTTGAATCCATAAATTGTTAAGGGAGCTGGGTGATCCAGTAAATTATTAAAACTATGGAACACAAGTTGCCAGTCTTCAATGTCTAGATGATTTTCTGTGGTCAGTTGTATTATTCTGCACAGGTGTCATGATCAATTCATTGTTGATCAGCTTGAATGAACAAGTAATTAAAGTATCCTCAGAGTTTTGAAAGCTGCTGGAAATTACACAGATAATATGCAGCCATGTTATCACAAGCTTTGTTTGTGGAATGTTTCCCAGTCATAAAACTATGTAGAAGAGGCAGGTCCAACTCTGGCAGTGCTTGGTGTTCTCCCAACACTAGTCATGCCATTTAATGGGCTATCTGTCTTTCTGTCTGTCTGTCGACTTATCAGGTGCTAAATGCATCAAAACCTTAATTGATCTACATGATATTTATGTGGATTATTATGGGAAATTGTAGAATTTATTGCATATATGAATACCAAGATGTATGAACAAACAGGAGAATTCTTTTTTTCATTCCCTTCAACAGCGTCAGTTGGACTGAGAAGTTGGAGGGCTGTATTAATTTTACATTAAAAGACATTTATTTGCTTAATTTGAATATAAACATTTTAAAAATGTTTACATGAAGAGTTGCACCATGGATTGTAAGGCAGGGGTGTCAAACTCATTTGTTATGAGGGCCAGATCTGACATAAATTAAACCTTACTGGGCTGGGCCATGTGTGTCATAAAATGTAATGCCAGGTAGCGGAGATATAAACTTTATGTTCAACTTTTCCCCCACAATAGAGAATAATGGAGGGAATAGGGGCAACCTGTTTGTGGGCCCATAGAATTGGACCCCCTGGTCCAATGTTCTTGAAACTTGGTGGGTATCTTGGGGAGAGGCTCCATATATATATAATAATTGAGGTTTTGTGTGACTCTTTCCTGAACATTCAACATGAACATAAAGGGCACCAAGAATAGAGTGCATCACCTGCCCCAGACTGAGAGTTCCCATCTATACCCTGTGGCTAATAGCCACTGATGGACTTCTGCTCCATATGTTTATCTAATTCCCTCTTGAAGCTGTCCATGGTTGTAGCTGCAGCCACCTCCTGTGGCAGTGAATTCCATGCGTTAATCACTCTTCGGGTAAAGAAGTACTTCCTTTTATCTGTTCTAATCTGACTGCTCAGCAATTTCATTGAGTGCCCACAAGTTCTTGTATTGTGAGAAAGGGAGAAAAGTACCTCTTTCTCTACCTGCTCTACCCCATGCATAATCTCGTAAACCTCAGTCGTGTCACCCGTTAGTCATTGTTTCTCCAAACTAAAGAGCTGCAAGTGCTTTAACCTTTTTTCATAGGGAAAGTGTCCCAACCCTTTTATCATTCTAGTTACCCTTTTCTGCACTTTTTCTAATGCTATAATATCCTTTTTGAAGTGTGGTGACCAGAACTGTACAAAATATTGTAAATGAGTTTGCACCGTTGATTTATACAGGGGCATTATGATACCGGCTGATTTGTTTTCAGTTCCCTTCCTAATAAACCCCAGCATAGCACTGCCCTTTTTTATTGCAGTCACACACTGTCTCGACATTTTCAGTGAGTTATCTACTAAGACTCCAAGATTTCTCTCTCTTGGTCAGTCTCTGCCAGCTCGGACCCCATCAACGTGTATTTATAGTTAGGATTTTTTGCTCCAATGTGCATCACTTTGCACTTGGCCACATTGAACCCCATTTGCCACGTTGATGCCCACTCACCCATCCTCAACAGATCCCTTTGGAGTGCCTCACAGTCCTCCCTAGTTTTCACCACCCTGAACAACTTTGTGTCATCTGCAAATTTAGCCACTTCACTGCTTCCTCCCAACTCCAAAGCATTAATGAACAAGTTAAAAAGCATGGGACCGAGTACAGATCCCTGTGGTACCCCACTGTTCCCATTTATACTCACTCTCTGTTTCCTTTTAATTGGCCACAAGAGGCTAATTTTTGATCCACAAGAGGACTTGTCCTTTTATCCCGTGACTATTGAGCTTACTTAGGAGCCTTTGATGAGGAACTTTATCAAAAGCTTTCTGGAAGTCAAGGTAAACAACATCTATTGGGTCCCCCTTGTCCACATGTTTGTTCACCCCCTCAAAGAACACTAACAGGTTAGTGAGACAAGATCTTCCCTTACAGAACCCATGCTGAGTCTGCTTCAATAGTTTTTGTTCATCAGTGTGCCTACTAATTCTTTCCTTAATAACAGTTTCCACCAACTTATGTTATGTTTAGAAAGGCAACTGAGGAAGTACCTTGCTGCAATTTCAGCTTCCAACCACTTCACGATATTCACAGATCTCTAAATTCAGATTTGTATCAGCAGTTGGGCAAACATTGCACCCACTAAAATTAATATGGAAGACTACTTTAATTGAACTAATACAAGTATGAACTGAGGTTGTCCATGCATGGCTACAGACAATATATTGGGTATAACATAAGAACATAATAGAAGCCAATGCTGTATCAGGCCAATGGCCCATCCAGTCCAACACTCTGTCACACAGTGGCCAAAAATACCAGGTGCCATCAGGAGGTTCATCAGTGGGGCCAGGTATGAAGTGTAAAGGTATGTGCTATGCACAACTGCATGCACAACATGCATATGAGCCATGCACAACTGCTGCCACTCTATTAACACTGGTAGTAATAATCTACAGTAGTGTTACCATCTATACTGCTCTAATAGCAGTAAACAAATTCATGGAGGACAGTGACAGTGAAACTGGAGCCCCAAGTATTGATACAATACATCTCTGATTGCTGGAAACAAACAAGGATGGTCATTAGAGCGCTCTTTGTGAGGTTCCACAAGTATCTGATTGGCCTCTGTTAACATGCTGACCATATTTATTTGGTTGAAAATGAGTCTGAGGCAGGGCAATGCCTCTAGTTTGTTACAATTCCCTGCCACCACGTTCTAGTTCTTTTCCTCCCACTCATTTATCAGTGAATATTTTTTAACATATAGTAATAAATGTGCCACAAAAATGATGCATATTAACAGAGCTGTCATAAGCACCAGCGAAGGAAAATGACACCGAGGGTTGAATGACAGTGGTTATTTCTCAGCTTTCTGTTTGTATGGCTAAAACATAAAGACCATTTTCTTATACCATCTTGTTTAGTGCTCAGATTAAAACAAAAACAAAACATGATGGGCCAGCTTGCGTTCTTAATTAGCCATTGCAATTTCTACTAAACCAGATTACTCAAGTCACTAAAATGGGCTTTCACTCACAGCAATGGCTAGTGGTTATTCAAGGTGAAAGGTGCACCATTAACATTCCACACCTATCACTGTACTATTAAGGCAGACTTTTCCAGGGTAGTGACTTGACACTGTACAGCTATGAGAAACACTGGAATGTTGATAGCCAAAGTAGCCCAAGGGTTCATTGAGGAGGAAAGTCTCCAGATGCAGCTAGTGGCATATGCAAGTCTCCAGACGAAGCTAGTGGCATCAGAGGAGACTGAAAGGCAATTTCCCTACCAGTGGTTTCTTCACTGTTATTTGCAGTGCACTTGACATATGCATGGTTAAGTGACTTGAAAATTTAAGAAAAAGTGGGTGTGGATTCTCTCTGTAAAAAAACCAAAACACAAAACCTTTCAATCTGAGGCCTAGAAGAAGAAGTTGAGTAGGTTTTTATACCCTGTTTTTCTCTACCTAAAAGAGTCTCAAAGTGGCCTACAATACCCTTACCTTCCTCTCTGTACAATAGGCACTTCATGAGGACGGTGGTGCTGAGAGAGCTCTGAGAGAAATGTGACTGGCCCAAGGTCACCCAGAAGGCTTCATGTGGAATAGTGAGGAATCAAACCCGGATCTTCAGATTAGACTCCACTGCTCTTACCCACTACATCTAGCTGGGTATGGACTCTTTAATTATTTAAAATGTTTCTATGCTGCCTTTCTACCCAAATAAGGTCCCCAAGGTGGCAGACATAAAAACATTAAAATGTTTCAACAATAAGGCCCATTTTGGAAATAAATACAACAAGCTCTAGAAAGAGGCTCTGGGAGAGTGCCAAGGCCATCAACACTTGGCTTCAATTTGCTGTGGTGACCTCAGCAGGGTATAATGACACAGAGTCCACTATTTTCTCCAGAGGAACTGATCTCTGCTACCTGAAGAAAAGTTGTAATTTTGAGTGATCTCCAGCCTTCACCTGGAGATTGGCAACAATTGTTACCCAGGAGGAAATGGCTGGTTTGGAGGGTGGAGACAGGTCCAACCCCTCCTCAAACCCCACCCTCTCCAGGCTCCACCCCTCAAATCCCCAGGAAGGTTGGCAACCTCATCTCCTTCCCAGCTAACCATCAACCTGCTGTTATCTGCCCCTCTGACTGCAGCTGACTTCTGCCCTCCCTCCTGGAGATCATTTGTAATTCTGAGTGATCTCCACCCCTCATCTGGAGATTGGCAACAATGGTTCCCTGGGAGGGAATGGCTGATTGGGAGGGTGGAGTTTATGACATTGTTCCTGTCTGAGGTCCTACCCCTCCTCAAACCTCACCCTCTGTAGGCTCCACCCTTCAAATCTCCAGGAATTTCCCCACCTGGAGTTGGCAACTCTATCTCCTTCCCAGTCAAGCATCAACCTGCCACTATCTGCCCCTGATTTCAGCTTTCCAGCTCCCCCCCCCATCTGCAGCCTCTATGGTGCTCTGAAACCCTGACTGCCACATCACATTGGCTGTCATGGGGGGCATCTCAGCAGGATATAAGGACACAGAGTCCACCATGTTCTCCAGGGGAACTGATCTTTGCCATCTGGAGAACAGTTGTAATTCCGAGTTATCTCCAGCCCTCACCTGGAGATTGGCAATAATGGTTTCCCAAGAGGAAAAGTCGTCTTTCTCTGGGAACCAATGGGAACCAAAGCAGTTTACATCATTCTCCTCTCCCCCTTTTGACTTGCACAACAACCCTGTGCGGTAGGTTAGGCTGAAAGTCTGTGAATGGTCCAAAATCACCCACTCAGCTTCTACAGCAAGAACCTGGATCTAGCAGACCCTGCTCTGAAGCACTGACTGCTATGCCTGAGGTAGCCAACCTCCAGGTGGAGCCTGAAGATCACCAGGTATCACAACTGAACTCCAGACAACAGATCTCCCCCCCCCAAGAAAATAACTGCTTTGGAAGGTGGGCCTCATGGCATTCTGTTCAGCTGAGGCCTATCCCCTTTCCAAACCCTGGCTTCCATAGGCTCTATCAGAAAATCTCCAGGAATCTCCCTACCTGGAGCTGGCAACCCTGGTCAGGACTGGCCCCAATGAGTTCCTCACAAAGGCCTGCAGAGGATTTCCTTCCTTTGTCTGAACCAAGCTTGGTTGCCTACTGTGGCAAAATGGGCTCCAGTTTACAACTCAGCTGTTTCCCTCCCACCCTTGTCCCGTGGGCGTATCTCACTCCTTAAATTGGCTGCTACCACTCACTGACTTGTCACTGCCTTTTTGGAGGGACAGTGAGACCCCTCTGGCTGAATCTCCCTATTTAGAGATGGAATCTTCAATCTTTGGGGGATCCCTGGATAATTGGCAACCCAAGGGTCTGGCCTTTCCTTGCTTCCCTGGGCTACCCCCTCCCTTTGTTATTGTGCAGAGTGGGGGAGACTATGTGGTCAGAGCACAATACAGATTATTAGCACAAATAACAGAATTTATTTGACTATTTACACAATTATGGAGCGTGCACACATTAAATGAACAAGGCAAAACTGTAGGAGTAAGCACACATCATGAACCAACAGTGCATAAATCAACAGGAGTTAAACACAATCCTCTTTTCCTACACACAGTACTCTCTACCTCTGGAGGTTGTGGCCTCCGGATAGGATCTCTCCTTGGACCAGCCTCTGGCTGTACTTCACTCTCTCTCTCTTGCCCAAGAGTGCAGGGAAATTTCCATTCATTCCCCAGTCCAACCGACTGTGGAGTGGCTGAATTTCTGCTGCCTCCCAGGATTCCCTGACATCTCTGGCTTGTGGCCTAGCTGGAGTCTATATTGATGCTGCCCTGCCCCTTGGGACAGCCCCTCTTTTCCCACACTTTTTGGCCTTGGGGCAGCTGGGAACTGTAGGCCAGCAGATGTGGAAGCCCCATTCAGCTCAGTGAGTGATACCCCTGCAGGCCCCTCGCTGGAACAACAGCTCAATTAAGCCTTATGGGGGAACGTTTTAAAGAAAAAAACGTAGACAGCAGCCATCTCGCAAACACAAGTAACTGCCATTTCATCACACCTACCAACAGCTACTGAGGGAAAAATTAGTCCTACACAGGAGGCAAACATCTTCATCAAGAGAGAAAGCCATTTGCCAGAAATTCTGACAGGGTACAGGGGCTGAAGGAGTGGGCAGGAAAGAGGAGCAAACTCAGCACCTGGCCAATGGCACATGAGCACTCTTGAGTGGTGGCTGGGCAGGACTCAGGCAACGCAGCCAATGGCTAGGGACACCCTCTGAGTGATAGATCAGGGAGCCAAATGCTGTGGGAGCATGTTGAATGTTCAGGAAAGAGTCACACAAAACCTCAATTATTATATATAGAGAGATATGATATATCTATTTCAGTAAAAAAACCCACAAGCACACATAATACCACAAGCAGGGATGAAGACCCATAACACTTACTGGGAGTATAGGATACAAAACAAAGAACAGCAGGCAAGGGCCAGTGCTCTGCCTCTGTTATGTGGTTGGGATAATTCATGTCAATCAGCAGCCCAGACTCCATGCCTTGCCTACTATCATCTCTAGAGAAGCCTGTTCTCTTCTTCAGGGGGAAAAAACTGAGGCAAAATAGGCATTGATATATGAAAGAGGAAGCACAAACTTCACCTACTACATGTTATACTGGTCATCTTTGTGCCAATGGGGATGGGTGCAGGGCTGGCCCGAGGTTTTTTAGTGCCCTAGACGGGGCTATCTCCTGGTACCCCCCCACCACCAGGGCTCCCCAGGGCAAGGGAGGGCTCCCCTCCTCCTCCTCCTCCCCCCTCTCACCTGCCCCCAGGGTGCACCAGCAAGCCAGGGAAGGGGTGGGGGTTTAAACCCCCATCCCTTTGTCACAGCACCGGCTTGCCGGTGCATCCCACAGCTGCGGGGCATGCCAGCAAGCCAGGGAAGGGGTGGGGGTTTAAACCCCCATCCCTTCCATTGGAGCGTCGGCTTGCTGGCACATCCCACAGCTGCGGAGCGTGCCGGCAAGCCACAGGAAGGGGCAGGGGCTTAAACCCCTGTCCCTTCTGTCAGAGCACCAGCTTGCCGGCACGTCCTGCAGCTGCAGGACGCGCCGGCAAGCCAGGGGAAGGGGCGAGGGTTTAAACCCCCATCCCTTCCGTCTGAGCGCCGGCTTACTGGTGTGCCCCAAAGCTGCGGGGGCGCTGGCAAGCCAGGGGAAGGGGAGGGGGGGTTAGCAGGGCTTTTGGTGGGGGGCGGAGGCCTTTTGGTGCCCCTAAGGGCCAGTGCACTCTAGGTGAATGCCTAGTTCGCCTAGTGAGCAGGCCGGCCCTGGATAGGTGGATGGTATGTAGAAAGGGATGCTTTGAAACATGTAATCCAATGCATGGTGTAATTCTAAGAGATCTTTACCCTTTTGAGTATACTTCATAAACTTGCACTTAATTTATATTGTATTCTTGGTCACATATCTTCCCCTGGTTGTCTCCTGTTCTGTCAAAATTTAGGTAGTAAGCTCCTCAGGAGGGATCTTTCTATCTTATTTATTTTTTATTTGTCATTTATACCAGCCGTGACTATCTCCTCAGTGGGGACCCAAGGCAGCTTACATCATTCTCATATCCTCCATTTTATCCTCACAACAACCCTGTGAGGTAGGTTAAGCTGAGGTAATCTGACTGGTCCAAGGTCACCCAACAAGCTTCCATGGCACTAGTGGGGATTCAAACCTGGGTCACCCAGATACTAATCCAACACCCTTAACCACTACACCACACTAGTTCTTGCTTATATTACTCTATTAAGGGCCATATGTACCAACAAAGGCATGATAAAAGTAATAAAATGGATCTGTGGCTGGAAAGAGCTGTAGTGGGAAGAAAGAACCAGTGGAGGTCATTCCCCTTCATGTACATGCAGAGGTGCCCATGTATTTCAGAAAGACAGGTTTTGACCTAAAAATAATAGTAATGAAAACAACAACAACAACAACAACAATTTGGTGCTCCTTTTTGTTTTGACCTGTTCTTTTGCTATGTCTGTTGTCTCATCTTGACACATGGCTCAGTGGCTTCTGGATCTTGTGACACTGCATGATGTTAGAATCCCATTATCACATGCTAGGATAGTAATTAACACCCGCCACCATCCAGATCTGCTTATTAATCGTTTATCTACTCACATAGTGATGATTATGACAGTACCATTCAGGACATGCTGACTTATTTGCAGCTTGTCTTGTCCGGCATGCTTTCCCTCCTAATATTAAAAAACTGCTAACTGATTGCCTGTGTGCAATTGTATAACTTCCTGGGGAGGGGAAAAGTTGGATTAAAAAATAATGGCTGGCCATCTGCATCTTCTGTATGCATTAGTGTCCTTCCAGTAAATGCTTTAAATCCATTATCTAGCAAAATAGCATCACAGGCCTCCTTGCAATCTGTTCTCAGTCAATTCACTTCCTACATAATAGAAATGTGTATGGAATACACCTTGCATGGGAAAAGAGTCCGTATGTTCCCCACTATGGCCTTTAAACAGATGTGGCACCCCTTTTCCTTGTGTGCCACCATCCTACAGTCATTATGAGCAGAGGAAGAACAAACTTAGCCAGATCTTCCTTAGCTTAGCTTCTGCTAGCCAGCTGGCAGGATCTTTCCCACTTCTTCAGCCAAATACTTACAAAATTACAGTATATTGGTTGTGGTTCACCAGATTTGGATACATGAAAATACTTTATGTTCATATTATAGTGAACACATGTATGTCCTGCCTGTATGTGCATACATCTGTTTGTAAGAAAGGACTAACACACGTTTACTTTACAAATGAAACTGTGGTCCAGTACATGGATCAAGGCTGGGGTTAAGGCACATTTGTTGAATGTAGCATGAGAATCACTCAATGCACAAATAAGGAAAAGTTAAGTGTACATTGTACATGGATTACATGTGCATTCACTTTAGCTTGTGAACTGGGATACTGAATTATACCATTATTCTATCATGGGCAGTACTGTCTTCTATGATTGTCAACAGCTCTCTTCTAGGTAGACTTTTTCATATTACGTAATACCTCACCCATTAACTGGAGATGTCAAGGGTTAAACCTTCTACATGCAAACAAGATGCTTCGGACACTGAACAATGCTCCGGAGATGGTTTTCTAGTTAAGCAAATTAACTTTTTTTAAAAAAGAAGTGAATAGTAAAATAGCAGGAGGGGAATAATTAAAGCGGTGGTCAATCAGATCACAAAAATTAGTTTTGGTTCCATTGCTGTGTCCTTGAGATGCCAGGGGTCCTTTCAATGTTTTTCAAATTCATCCATTCAAAGAAGCAATTATTACCTTAAGAGAGATAATGCATTGTATTGTAATATTGTCAGGAGGGTAGCAGCATTGGTCTGCAGTAGAATAGCCCCGGAGAGGGGTATCATTGCCAGTTCGGTGTAGTGGTTAAGGGTGCAGACTCTAATCTGGGAGAACCGGATTTGATTCCCCACTCCTCCACTTGCACCTGCTGATGTGACCTTGGGTCAGTCACAAGCTCTGACACAGCTGTTCCTGAAAGAGCAGTTTGTGTTAGAGTTCTCTCAGCTCCACCTACCTCACAGGGTGTCTGTTGTGGAGAGGGGAAGGGAAAGAAGTTTGTAAGCTGCTCTGAGACTCCAAGTGAAGGGCGGGGTATAAATCCAATCTCCTCCTCCTCCTCCTCCTCCTCCTCCTCCTCCTCCTCCTCCTCCTCCTCCTCCTCTCTTCTTCTCCTTCTTCTTCTTCTTCTTCTTCTTCTTCTTCTTCTTCTTCTTCTTCTTCTTCTTCTTCTTCTTCTTCTTCTTCTTCTTCTTCTTCTTCTTCTTCTTCTTCTTCTACAAGCATGGACAGTTTCAAGAGGGAATTATATGGAGCAGAAGTCCATCAGTGGCTATTAGCCACAGGGTATAGATGGGAACTCTCAGTCTGGGGCAGGTGATGCACTCTATTCTTGGTGCTGGAGGGGGCAGCAGTGGGAGGGCTTCTAGTGTCCTGGCCCCACTGCTGGACCTCCTGATGGCACCTTGTATTTTTGGCCGCTGTGTGACAGAGTGTTGGACTAGATGGGCCATTGGCCTGATTCAACATTGGCTTTTCTTATGTTCTTATGTTCTTATGTTCTTAATTTGTGAATGAACTCAGTTTCAGCAATCTCATATTGTAACCTCCCCTTGAAGCTTCTCTATTTGAGGACTGCCAATCTTAGGTTAGCAATAAAATGTCCTGGAACATTAAAAGGTTCTCCTACTAGTTTTTGAGAGTTGTGCTTTTTAGTATCAGATTTATGCCAATTTATTCTTTTTCATAGGGGCTGTGGTTTCTTAGAGGTTAAGACACTGAGCTGCAGATTGGAAGGGCTGTAGTTCGACAGTTTGAGACCCTAATGCCGCATGATGGAGTGATCTTTGGCCACAGCTCCTACCAACCTAGCAGTTCAAAATCAAGAAATTGCAAGTAGATAAATAGGTACTGCTTTGGTGGGAAGTTAACAGCGCTCCATGTGCCTCGGCATTTAGTCGTGCCGGCCACATGATCACAGAAACATCTTCGGACAGCATTGGCTCTTCAGCTTGGAAACGAAGATGAGCACTGCCCCCTAGTGCTGGATTTGACTAGCTTTCAAGCAAGGGAAACTTTTACCTTTACCTATTCTTTTTCATAGGGACTGACCCGTTTGTCTAAGGTAGAGAGTCAACTTGCATTGTTGACACTTGATGGCATAGAGAACGCTGGAAGATGAACAAATGAATGAAGCTGAGATAGTATGACTGGTGTGGTTAAATCTGGGGATTGTGTCATCGGAGCGCATGTGGGGACAGATTTGGCATCCTGATTTATTACAGGCCCTGGTAACATGTCCATGTTAGGAAGTGCATTTAAGATTAGAAGGTTGTGGGCAAGAAAAGGTTTGCTTCTCAATGCTTGTGTGAGAGAAATATGATTGTCCACCAACCTATGCTGCAATCTATGAGAAGATTACAAAATGAGATTACTGAACCTGAGTTCATATGAGTTCATATTTGAGTCAACTGGGAGATAAAGGTTCAGGGATCTCCACTCCTATTTGGATCTGATGAAGTGAGCTTTGACTGTTGAAAGTTTATATCCCAAAAATCTTATTGGTCTCTAAGGTGCTACTAGACTTGTGCTATTTGCCTCCATCCTGTGGATCTTGTATGGTAACTATTTTATTTCTTTATTTCAGTAGACCAACATTACAATTTTGGCAATTCATTTTCTCAACAGAATTAAAGATACCAGTAAAATATGCTTCCATGTTTTTTCCAAACACAGAAAGCAGTTCTGAGCTAAACTGTGGCTCTGTGATACACTCAGATATCTTTGGGAAAGCAATAACTAACTCTTCCTCTTTGACATCTCATTTGGCGATTCCCTAATTGCATACAAACTGTTAACAAGTGTTTCTGTATGTCATCTCACTATATTCAGTAAGGGGGAGGAAACAGCTTATCCTTTAAAAATCTTTTTCAAGTACGGTTTATCTACCATAATCTTTTATGCTGACTTGTAATGTATAATTGGTCACTTGTAGAGCAGAAGTAAAACTGTCCAGCAGCCTAAAATGTAAGGTTTGCATTTCAGCTGAACATTAAATATCCTTTTTCATAAGGCCTGAATGGTTCAAAGCCCAACCACCTTAACAGAGACCATCCCTCCCAAGGTTCACCTGCAGTAAAACTGATGTTCCTAAATTACTGAACTTCCAGAAGGCTAATGACAGAGCATCTTACATCTCTGGAACATGTAAGTTATTCCTTAAGGGTTCCATGGTCGAATCCTTGGCATCTTCAGCATAAAACAGTTTTGGGCAGAAAGAGCTGGGAAAGACCTTTTCCTGCTTGCGACCTCAGAAAGATGCTGAGTTAAGTAGAGCTATGGTCTGCCTTGATGTATAACTGCTTACCAGTGAGAACTGATATGAAAGTCTATATATATATATTTTAGTCTGGATTATACTAATGTGTGTACAGTGGTGGGGTTTCTGTAGTTTTAACTGTACATTTAAAAAAATGTTTTGGATAGTTTGCTTACAAGTATTAGATATAACCTGAGTCTGTATATGTCTCCAGAGGTCTTCAGGATTGTTCATAGCAGATGTGAAACAGAATCAATTATAAGTAAATGAATAATCAAAAATGGCATAAAGGCTCATTCCCATGAGGTGGGTAATCCAACATATAGACACATAGGATGGAAATCAACAGCACCCGTGCCTGCATATGGTTATGATTTACGGTGCTGGTTTCACAGCAGATCTAGGGCTTTGCGCTCACAGAGCAAAGTGGCTTTGTGCTAAGATGCCACCTGCTATGGCTATCTACATCTAAGTAAAATTGTGTAAGGCTTTTGTTATGTGGGAAAAAACCAGGCTTTCACATGACAGAATTCATACAAAAATGAAAATAAGTAACATTTTTTTCTGTATCATACGTAAGGAAAGATGTGATAGTTCTAGTGAGCATGGCACTAAGGTAGCCAGGGGCCCTTAGGCAACGCATGAGGACTCTCTGAACCATCTTCCACTTCTTGTATTCCTTTGGTGTTTTACACTCTACTGTTATCTGTAATGCCAGATAAGTCATTCACACAATGGGACTAAACAGGCTAAACGTCCTGGGGCAACTCAGCTGCAGTTGCAGTTGCCAGTTTTTCCTAAATTGTTAAATCATGTTAGCACACCATTGTTTAAACCCATTCCCAAAAACTGATTTGCTGGTTCTTGGGCTAATAGGATTAAACAATAATTCCTTTTGTGTCTAAACCCAAGTGGATCCAGATTTGTCCTTGCCCTGTCCAGTTTGCTCAGAGGCACAGTGGATGCATGGGTCTTTTCAAGGACTCTGCACTGGCCTGCATGGTGTGGATCACCACCCCTGTCCTCCTGCATCTGGTAATAAATAATAATCTGGTAATAAAGGGTAGGGTTGCCAACTCTTATCTTGGGAAATTTCTAGAGATTTGTGGGTGGTTGCTTGGGCACACAATTTGGGGAGGGGTAGAATAGGATTGCCAGCCCAGCACTGGCAATCCTTAGGAGAGGTGGGGGGAGGTGTCATGACAAATGGCATCACACAAAGGCTGCAACAGCACTTCCAATATGTGCCTGGTAGAACCATGGAGTTTCGGGTGAATCCTTGAGTGCTGCACCAATGGGATGCCATCGCTTCTTTAACATTGTGGCATTGGATCAATGGCAACTCCCCCCTCATTTGGCTTCTACTGCTTCAGTGAGCAACAGTGGGAGCCGTGGGACCCAGGGCAGGTGGAAGTTCACTGGGGATGTGATGCCATAGAGTCTGCCCTCTAAAATTGCCATTTTGTCCATGGAAACTGATCTCTGTAGACTGTGACCACTTGTAACTGCAGGTGAACACCAGGTCCCACCTGGAGGTTGGCAACCCAAGGGGCAGCCAGGATGGCTCAGTTTGTGTTCTTAAAGCTACATTAGGGTCTGAGAACTGGGCATCAGGATCTGCTTTATAGGCTGCCCCAGAGGCCTTACCAACTCCAGGGTCAAGCTAGATTTAGCTTAGACTATGAATTTTTTTTCAGATATCCAGCAGGATGAATGTCTGGGAAATTAATTTAATTCTTCCCTAACAGCAGAGCATATTGTGAGCAATTTGGCATGCCATCCCTATGAAAGTTCAAAGGGGGAAAGGGATGTTGGGTGCACATTGCCTTGATCAATTACTTGAGTAAGCTGAGGTATCTTCCAGCAAGTCAGCTCTCAAGGCAATACTACACCCTGGTCCAGAGAGAAGCTACCTGGCTTTTTGCTTATCACTAAATTCTTTAGCATTAGCTTCAATCAACCAGCCCCCAGGGCCACTGTTAAATGATGAAGAAGAAGAAGAGGAGGAGGAGGAAGAGAAGGAGGAGGAGTTGTATTTATACTCCACCCTTCACTCAGAGTCTCAGGGTGGCTTACAATCTCCTTCCTTTCCTCTCCCCACAACAGACACCCTGTGAGTAACTAGAGTACTGCTTTTGAGAGAACAGCTCTGAGAGAACTGTGATTGACCCAAGGTCACCCAGCTGGCTGCATGTGGAGGAGTGGGGAATTAAACCTGGTTCTCCAAATTAGAGCCTGCTGCTCTTAACCACTATCCCAAACCGGCTGTGATGCTGTGATGGAGGTCTGTGATGGAGGTCTTCAACCCTGATGCCATGTTCGACAGGCCAATCATATCCAGATCAAATTTCTCCCAGTGGTTTTGCCTGATTAAAAGGATCCATGTTAGAGCTTTGTACATCGCCAACAGCACCTTTCATAAACATAGAACAGCCTTCACACCTATCCACTTTCAGTCTACAACAGTGGCCATGTTAATGGGCTGTTACATCTGAAAGCCTGTAGCCCAGCATTTATGGCTCTCTGGAGCCTTACAACCAGAGGGCATATAGCTCTCCCACCACCATCCTTCCAGCCACATGCATGCTCTTCCCTAGCAGCACTGTGCATAATGTGTGGACAGAAGCATGGGTGATGGCAAAGCTCTCAAGTAAATGAGCAGGTAGGGGAAGGGAATACAGATAGAAGGGCACTGGTATTGGGCCCCGCCAGGACCTGTGAGCCCTGGCAGCTCTCCCACTTCAGGATATGCCGGTGTCAGCCCTGCTCAGACCCCAAATCAAATTTCCACCCCACCATTTTAACCTCTCTCAACTCGTGTCCAGTCTTGGAGAAAACTACTTTCCTCCTAGCTGACACAGATCACTTACCAGGTACGCTTGTATAGTACGGTTATCAAATCCAGGTTGGGAAACTACTGTAGCTTTTTGGTTAGAGCCTGGGGAGGACAGGGACCTCAGTGGGGTACAACGCCATAGAGTCCACCCTCCAAAGCATCTATTTTCTCCAGGGGAACTTATTTCTGTAGTCTGGAGATGAGCTGTAATTCCAGGGGATCCCAAGTCCCACCTGGAGGCTGGCATCCCTATTGTATGTAAGGCACGGGGAGGGGAAAACAAACCTGACCCAAAAACTGGAATAAAGAACCAAAAGGGTGAGAAGAAAGTCTAACGAAGGGCCAACATTAAAAACCTAGTTGAAACTTATAATATAAAAAATGTATGTATTTATTACAAAGACAGTTAAAAACATACATAAGGGCCCAATGAAAACCTCGTAAAAAAGTAAAGCCTAAACACAAGGGCCAATATGACTGACCTGACGCGTTTCTGCCCTATTGGGGCCTTCTTCAGAGGTCAAACAATATTGAGGTACACATAACTTAAATACATATTGCAATAAGATTGTATTGTATGCCCTGGCCACCTTTGTAGTATATCTTATGGTTTTGTATTAGTATTTTAACCTCATTTTATTTTTTTTTATTAATTTAAATTATTTTTAATTTTTAACTGTTTTCTCTATATTTTAACTGTTTATATATAATAATGATCTTTGGCTATATGCAGTAAGTTCTTTGTCAAAAAAAAGTTTGATCTGGCTTTTGGGTATTATCTAGAAGGGAAGTGCCTGTTTTTTTTTTTTATGTCTAATTGTGTGCCTCTAAAATGTTGGTTATTATAGAAAAAGAGAGAGAGAAAGGCACTTATTTAGAAGAATTTCATCCCAATCGACAGAATGTCCTTTTGCCCAGCCAACATGTTCATGCTAACATCTTAGTCTAACACACATCACCAATGCAGCAATTGATTAAAGTTCATCTGTTTCATTCCATCCTTTTTCTTATCAGAAGATCACTAAAATGTCAAGTTGCTGCTAGGTTTGCTTTTCTTTTTTTACTTCAGTGGGATTGTTTTTTTTAAACAAAACACTGTCTTGTAAATTACTTAGGAAGACAGTTTTGTGAAGTGATGAAGCCTCTTGAGTGAAAATATACCATTAAATTGTCTAATTTCATTCATCCAACAAATCCCACATGGCTATAGAATGCTTCACATACAAAAAGAAGATGAAGAAGTTAATATTGATATTTTAAAGTAAGATCCTTCCCCCTTCCTGTTCATATTAGAATAATTCTAATCTTAGGCCTTGCACTAGGTAGGGAAGTAGACTGGAGGGACTGATGTACATTCAGATGTTCATTTTTTTAAAAAAATTCCACACTTCTCTGTTCACATACATATGTAATTTGGGCAGTATGCAGTAGAAGTTCAACAATTTTCATTATGAGGGTTTATGATGTACATTTGGTTCCAAAACAACTAAAAGTGAGGTGTTGTGGCTCGGTGGTAAAGCAGATGCTTGGCATGTAGAAGGTCCCAGGTTCAATCCCCAGTGTGTCCAGTTAAAAGGACCAGACAGGAGGTGATATGAAAGACCTCTTCATGAAACCGTAGAGAGCTGCTGCCAGTCTAAGTAGACAATACTGACCTTGATGCAGCTTCATGTGAACAATAAAGGAGTATTTGCTATGTTTCTTAGGGAAACAAAAATGCTAGGAATAACAATTAAAGGAATAAATTCCATTCATTTAATTGATTCATCTGTGTTTTGTCTTTAATTACCATGTGTTGTGCCTTGAATTGTTTATAAACCTAGCTGGGTAAGAGATTCCCTTGCTAAGGTGCACAATCCCTGAAAATTTCATCCAAACTGGAAAACAAGTTGCAACTAGAAATGTGGCTCCTATGGAAATCAATGGATTAAGAAGAATGTATTCATGAAAACAAGCATATGTAATAATTATATGTTAGACAAATACATGCACATATATATGCCAATCTATTTTCTTTCCCAGTTTTACAAATAAAAAATGAACAAATGGACCTTTCTAGAGATGTTTTTAATTCCAGATCTTTATAACTACAGAATATAAAACCCAGATCACTGCACTGTTCTTTCAAAGTTTTTCAATTTAATACAGCTGAAGTCAATGGATGTAAATTGGTTTAAGTTTCCAAATTTTTACATGTAGCAGAACAGCCCCACTAACCTGTGAATGCCACTCCATTTGACCCTCCAGATCATCTAGGCGCCTAGCAACCATCCCATCTCTGCCTCGCAATGTACCATTCTTCTGGCTCACTGGACTCTCAGAGGGGTTGTTCTTTTGCTACTTCTCCGGTACACTGCCACCAACTTGCCATTTTAAGAATCACCCACCAAGATGGTCAGTACTCCCAGCTTCCTGTCTACATTGCCATTCTAAGGCTCTGCCCAGTGCCTGTGTCTGCTGCTACCCAAAGTCTGGTTACTATGAAGATGGCTTGCTGTACTTGTGTAATCCTGGGAAAATAGCAATTTACCAACTGACTGCTGCCTTTTCCCTGACATCTATTTTAAATAGGGTGTTTGAATGTTGGAAGTCTAAGTATTGCAGAGAACAATTATCAGCATTTAAAATAGTAAAATATTTATTAAAAGTAAAACCCACACAAACATACTTCCTGCTCAGTAACAGATTGAGCAAGAAATACAACAGGAAAGATCCTTTAGCCCTACATATGCCCTAGCTGATCTTGTTCTAGGGCAAGCTCTTTGGAGTTTTTGTCTAGGCAGGCAGCCCTTTGTCTGCTCCATGTGGCAATGGCAGCACTCATGTGGCAATGGCAGCCAGTTTGGTGTAGTGGTTAAGTGCGTGGACTCTAAACTGGGAGAACCGGGTTTGATTCCACACTCCTCCACTTGCACCTGCTGATGTGACCTTGGGTCAGTCACAAGTTCTGGCACAGCTGTTCCTGAAAGAGCAGTTTGTGTTAGAGTTCTCTCAGCCCCACCTACCTCACAGGGTGTCTGTTGTGGGGAGGGGAAGGGAAAGGAGTTTGTAAGCTGCTCTGAGACTCCAAGTGAAGGGCGGGGTATAAATCCAATCTCTTTTTCTTCTTCTTCAAGACAAAGCTCAGATGTGAGGGATTTTATTATCTCATTTTGCTCAGCCCTCTGCAGGTCAAAGAATCCTTTCCTGAGACTTCAGGGAGATACAGTCTAGCCTCTCACACTCCCAAGTCTCTGTCATCTTCTGGATGTCAGATTCTAGCTAAGGTGCGAGCTGGCAATTTCATTGTCTATGGCTTGGAGGGCTATTTGCATTTGCAAAGCTTTTATGGTTGGTACTTGGGTAATGGTTAGGAACAATTGACATCTACCCTCCTGCCTGTGTTCTGTTAGAAAAGAGAAAGATGTCTAAAACCAAAGGTGGGAGGGGGTGTGAGCCCAAACCCTGAAGTCAAAAGGTATTTCTCCACAGTGCTCAACATAGATGAGCTTCTCTCCATCAGATAGACAAAGCCAACATGCATTGTTACAAATAGATGCATGCATGTACAGCAGGATGCTTGTGTGTTCATTGCAACTTGTGAACAGGGCTTCCATAAGGTTATTTTTTGTGTACACATGAAGCTGCCTTTTACGGAATCAGAAGATCAGGCCATCAAGATCAGTAGTGTCTATTTAGACAAGCGGCAGCAGCTCTCCAAAGTCTCAGGCTGAGGTCTTTCACATCACATGCTGCCTGGTCCTTTTAACTGGAGATGCTGAGAATTGAACCTGGAACCTTCTGCATGCAAAGCTAAGGCTCTTCCACCACATCTGTTGAATCACAGTTGCATAATGTCATTACATAAGAATTCACTAACCTGCACTAACAGAACCAGTTTGATCATACAGATTTTTCAGAATGTCTGTAAGTCAATTGCTACTTCTTTTTCCCACTCACTATATTAGTACCAGGGATTGCTATTTTTGTGCAACAAAATTGTCAATTATTCCATAAAGAAAGAAACATTTTTTTGTAATTCAAATTTGCCTGGTGCTGTTTTGTCAAATTAGAGACAGGCATAAATATCACATCATGTATCTTGACGGACTGCTTCCTTTGCCCTTCATGTATTCCTTCAAACAGTTTTTATTCTGAATATTAAAATGACTCGCCACCAATAATTTAACAACCATCTGCCTTCCTTTAGATTAGAAAATGAAAAATAGCACAGTTAGACTATTAAAAAGATTGAATTTGAGACTATTCTTTGGGTGTAAACAAATTGGATAGTTCCACACCTGTCCACCAACTGACTATTCTCTTAATACATATTTATTGAATACAGTTGGCTTGAAATTGGTGCTAGGAGGACTCCCCTTCCCACTAGATCACTTTGCGTACCATGCAAAATGTTCTTGCTTAAGTATATTTAGTTAACTGAAAATTTCTCATTGAACAAGACAGTATTTCAGACATTCAAAAAAGGTTCCAGAAGAGCAGTATGAATAACTCACACTTCCAAGTTCATTGGAAGGGATGAGATACACATTTCATCTATGAGATGAGGAATATGAAAGGGAAACATAGTTTGTTCATTTTGTAAATGTACAACACTCTTTGAATAACACCAGGGACTGGGAGCCACTTGAGGTTTCTCTCCACTTGCTTTTTAAAAATGTCTTGAAGGCCTCTTAATACCCAATAGATGAGACTAGTATAATACTTCTTGTTCTTTCCATAAAATGCAAACTGCAGATATGTACAGCCTCAATTTGCCTTGTGAGGTTAGGGAAGAGAGAACATGTTTAACCTGTCAGCCTCCTCTTGGCTTTGAAAACAGGCTCCCTACTGTGCTGTACTACTCCTTCCTTCTCTCTGCTTGGTCATCTCCATAATAACTTTCTACCTATATTTCTACCCTCCTTTTGCATATTTAGTAAATTCCCCCTCTCACACAATGGCTCAGACCAGCCGTTTCCTGCTATCTTTGACAGGGTTCTGCCGGGTGTGGGTGATAGTTTGGGAAAAGGAGCGGAGGAGTCCCTGTCTCAGCCCCCTCCCGCCCCTTTTTAATGTAACTATAACTTGCCAGGAATGTAGAACAAATTAAGAGTCCAGTGGCACCTTTAAGATCAAAAAAGTTTCAAGGTATGCACTTTCGTGTGCATGCACACTTTTTCAAATACAGTAGAAGGAAGGTAAGGTTCAAACTTATAGACGGGCTGAACGGCAAATTAACATGTAACATCATGAAGATGTTTTAAGATATGTGAAGACAAAACTAAATAACATGCTGAGATTATAAGGTCAACAGTTGTAAAGCAATAAATATGTCAAGATTGAGACTCTCCATGTACTCTTCTCAGGCATGGAGGTCACTTAACAGCACATTTTTTTTCTTTTTTGAGGTATGTGTAGTGTTATGTCAGCCAAACATTCCAAAATTCAGAGGATGTATAGTCCCTCTGTATGAGAATACATATGTGAGGACTGAATTAGTTAGCATATGTAATGAGATAAGAAGCCAATATCCCTGTTGAGTCCTGGGGAGGTTTTTGTTCCAAGTGTTGTAATAACTTGTAATTCAGCAATTTTCCTTTCCTGAATTACAAGTTATTACAACAACTGGAACAAAAACAAAAACCTCCCACACACAGAATAATAAGCATAGTTTATATGGTTCCCATTTGCTTGGGTTCAATTCTGGGGGGAAATCAGTGAGGGAAACAAATACGTCAACATTGGAAATTGATGTATCCTTAGTTGTAGAATGCTGAGAGCAATTAATTGAGATCCTGCCATCCATATCCTCTCAAGCATGGAAGCAACTTTACAGCATCTTCCTCTTTGAAGTGGGGTGATTGGCTGTGCAGATTTGTCTACCCTGTCCCTAGACAAGAGAAATGCACAAGACTGAAGTTGTTCCCTTATTTCCAGTTCCTTATCCATTCCTTATTCACAATTTATTTGTGAATTCATCCAAAAACACTGAGGAGAGTTTGAAAGCTCTGAACCCCCCAAAAAGGTCTGGACCACCACGCATCATACTCCCCCAGGTTCACAGGACTCTTCCCTTCAAGAGGATATATCCTGTTTTCTGGTACAAAACACAGTTCTTGTGCCAGCTACTCCAAAGTGGGGTGCCCCAGGACAATAACTCAGGCAGACACTTGGGCCACAAAGCACCCCAAAACACTGTTTGGACCACCCTGAATGACACGCCCCTCACACACTCTGGAGACTGTCCTCACAGAATGACATGCAGTGGTGTCTGGTCCAAATACTGGTTCTGGAGCCATAGGCTTCTATTTGAGTTGCCCCCAAGAAACCTGTATTTCCAAGGAGATTTGAATAAGGAACTTGCCCTCTGCATCCCAGAATACGGTTTGGACTGCCACATGTCATACCCCCCCTATGTTCAGCAGACACTCCCCTTCAAGGAGACATGCTGTTTCCTGGTCCAGATTGCAGTTCTTGTGCCAGCTGCTCCAAAGTGGGGTGTCCCAGGACAATCACAAAGGCAGACACTGGGGCCAGGCTGTACCCACAAAACACTCTTTGGGTCATCCCAAATGACACATCACCATGCTCTAGAAACTGTTCCCTGCAAGAAAACATAAATGGTGTCCAGTCTAAACACTGGTTCCGGTGCCACAAGCTTCTATTTGAGTTATCACCAAGAGGCTTGTATTTCAAAGAAGATTTCAATAAGAAACTGGCTTGACAGCTTGCCCTCTGCACCCCAGAATAAGGTTTGGACTGCCACATGTCAGGTTCAAAAGAGACAATATCACAACACCACTAGTGATCAGATATAGCTCTCAACTCAAAACAGTTCAACGCATCATCAGAGATTGTTCATTAGGCTATAGTCTTGGGCCCCCAATTTCTCAGATCAACCATGAATTTATTTATTTATTTGATTTATACTCTGCCCTTCCCTCTGAAGCAGGCTCACCAGCTGAGCTTGGACCAGTCACTCTTAGGCAAACTCTGATGAGGATTGGGAGGAAGAAATGCATATGTAGAGGCCTTAAAGCAGGGCTGAAATCTGGGCTACAAGGCTCTGGTTATTTCCTGCCTCCTTTTCCAGTTCTGCTGCTGCTGCTACATCGCAGCTTGCTTTACCAGACTCTTTCAGTTGCATAGGAGAGATTGATAGGCAAGCCTCTCCTGTGTGATTGAGAGAATCCCATAAAACACTAGCTGAGGCTCCTTCCCTCCTCCTTCCAGGGGAGGGAGGGAACAAGCCAGAGCTCACTTCCTGGTCAGGCAGCCTCAATCGTACATAGGAGGCAAAGGGAAGCCTTTCTTTCCTTCCACTGGCGGAGGCTCCTCCCTGATTGGAGGGAGGGAGGGAATGACGGAGAGCTTGTATTGCTGGGTTGCCTCAATTGCACAGGAGAAAGACAAGGCAACTTTAAGACCAACAAAGTTTTGTTTAAGGTATGAGCTTTTGTGGGGGGCAACAATAACGGTATAGCCATATGTATTTCTTGGAAGTTGATACAGGAAGTCACACAGGGTAGCTCCAGGAATCACTAGGAAGTCTGTGGTAAAACCATGGCATTTCCAGTGATTCCTAGACCTACCTTTTGTTGCTTCCTGAATCAAATTCTGGTAAGTACATGTCAGCTTTCCCCCCCTTATTTTTTCTCCCACTCCCACTAAGAGTGGCTGTGGGTAATGGGATCTAGGGGTGGGGAATTCCCAACCCCCATCGGGGGCTTGACAACCCTGGGGTTGTATCCTATTTTATGCTTCTCTTATTGCTGCTTGTTTTTAGTAATTTAGAATCACTAATACAGCTCTTCAAAAAAGTAACCTACAGTTCCATCAAGCAGAACTTTTTTTTTATTCTGCTCCTACTGAAGCCTCATGCCTCAGTTGTGCAGGCATGTGAGAGATCTCTGATGTGGATGGGGAGATGACTAGCAAGTGGTGTGGCACAGCTACGGGCATGCTGGCCACCTCCCACCCACGTCAGAGGTCTTTGAAAGACTGGCGTCATTGAGGTATAGGAGCTGTGTGACCAATGGAGAAGGCTGCAGCAGCTGTCCCAGGAAAAAGCCTCAATGTGGGTTGTTCCAGCCAGTTAGCCTAATGAAGGCAGTCAGCAGATGATTGCTGTCCCCACTGGTCAGCTCTATTTTGTCTCTATTGGAACAATGCTGCAGTTACCTCTTATCGTAGTGTTTCACATTGTTTCTAGGAATGTATCCATGGAGCTATAGGAGGCTGTTGAATAATCAGTGTTGAATAACCCCAGCAATATCTGCATAGACTGCATTTGTTCTAATTACTATCTTAATTGGTTGTAAAACATTTATTGTTATGTACTAAAGATCTCTCTGACGTAACTTATCGTTGAACTTTTTTGGGGAATGTTGGCCTGTGGCACTACCCTCTTTCTAGGTTTGCTCCTCCCCTCACCAGAAATTGAGAAATTAGGCCCCTGGTGGTTTGGAATGGGATTATAGACACAGTTTCTGCTGGCGGAATCTTTGAAATGATTAAAGGGGGAGGGGTGAGCCGTTTTTCTTCTTGTTTAGTAATCAGACAGCAGAGTTTTTATGTCAATAAAATCTTGTTTCTGCTCATGCCTCATTAGACCACCCTTTCTGACGTGACTGTGTGGACACACTAGGCATGCCTCAGACCAATGTCCCACAGAAGCCCTTTCTGCACTGTCCTTTTACCCTGGGTTCACTGCAGTTTCCTCCAAGTCCTTCTGCATTCAAATCAAGTTCAATCTCCATTTTAACTCACATTATTTTTTCCTTCTGCATTGCTTTCCTCCCTTCAGCGGTCAGCCCAGGTTCAGCCTGCTGTTGCTCCGGGATATTTGGATGCTGCTTGCTGCGGCTTTTATCCCAAATCGCTTTCAACCTGGGTCAGATTTCAATGCAGAAACTTTAACTCGGTCTCTTTATGCCCACTGATTTCCTCCCCCTTTCCTCACTTTCTGAAAGGGTTTACAAGCAATGTGGTCTGGAGCTGCCCGAAAGGAGACTCTGCTGCCTTTCTCTGCCTTTGCTGTATTATGTAACAATCACATTGCTTATAACGCTTAATTCATCTGGCAGTAAACAGACACCACTGTCAGCACAAGAGTTTGGTGTCTTACTGGGCACCCTCTTTGAACCTGAGAGAATAGTAGGGTTGCCATTGCCAACTCCCGGTTGAGAAATTCCTGGACACTTGGGGGTGAAGCCTGGGGAGGGCAGGGTTTGGGGACCTCAGTGGGGGATAATGCCACAGAGTCCACCCTCCAAAGCAGCCATTTCCCCCCAGGGGAACGGATCTCTGTAGTGTGGGGACCAGGGGTAATTCTGGGAGATCCCAGGCCCACCTGGAGGTTGGCAACTTCACAGCATAGCCTGGCTGGCTCAGTCTCTGAAAGTAAGACAGATGTAGAATATAGCAGTAGAGTAGGGCTGCAAGTACTTCAGTAAGCTGGGTAGCAAAACTAATTGTGTGGATTGAAGGGAGGGAGTGCAGAGCTATTTTCCTCATGACATTTGAACCACACCACCTATGGAGAACTACTCAACACCATGCTGAGATCTCTGATTTATTTATTCATATCATAATTCAGGCAGGAGATGCTTCCTTTGCCACGTGATGTTATAATCCACTGAGACTCTTCAGTAGCTTGACTCTAAACTGGTTCCCTGTTTCCATTGACTTCTACTATCACAGTTTATCACTGGCAGATTGTTTTCTCAATATGTTTTGACTGTCTGTGTCATATTCAGTCACAAAATGAAGAAGAAATAGTCAGAAATTACGCTTCTCAACTTGTCAAGGCAGAGACAACACTGCCAAGATGACTAATTAGTCTTGAAGCAGTGGAAATAATTGTGTCTGATATTTGCCACAAAATGCAGCAATATAGGCTAATGTATTCATTTACTTCATTTGTGCCCTGCCTTTCTCCCCAACGGGGACCCAAAGCAGCTTGCATCATTCTCCTGTCCTCCATGTTAGCCTCTCAACAACCCTGTGAGGTAAGTTATGCTGAGAAAGTATGACTGAGCAAAGGTCACCCACCAAGCCTCAACAGCATGAGAGGGGATTCGAACCTGGGTCTCCCAGATACTAGTCCAACACTCTTAATCACTGTACCACACTGGCTCTCATTATACAGATTAGTCATATTAAAGCCATGCATTCATAATCTTCTTTCCTTGCTTTTTAAATTCTAACTTATCCTGAAGGCTCAGGATGGTTTATGAAACATAACTAATCTACTGCTAATGCCAATCCATTTTTCCCTTGCACACATTTAAAGTCTGCAATATCAAATTGTTTAAAAGCACTACTAAAACAACTAACAATATTGCACTGGTAGCAGAGTATTAAGAGCTCAGCATAATCCAGCCTCAGAGTTTCCAAATATCCAGCAGAATACGTGTCTTTGCATGCTTCCTACAAATGTCAATAGGCCAGTGTTACTGTTCTTGCCTGCACTTTTGTTGTCCAATGAAGGTGCTTTTAAAGAGGGTAACATTTGATACTACCTGGTTTAAATCCACTTCTGAAATTGTTTTTGATTTTTTACCAATGCCATAGGACCTAATCATGGACTTTAACGTTGCTTTGGTAGTGATTTTAGTATTGTTGTTTACAGTTCTTTTTTGTTTTTAAATCTGTTTGGTTGTATTTTTAAACCTTTTTGTAAGATGCTTTGAGAACTAAGAATTGGTTGTGAGTACAGAATACAAGTGGTTAAAAATAAAATCCTGGTGAGTGTCTGGCAAGAAAGTATTTCAAAGTAAAGTTGCACAGAGGGTTGTCAACTCTGGGCCAGGAAATTCCTGGAGATTCGGGAGTGGACCCTGGGGAGGGGGCATTGGAGAAGGGAGGGGCCTCAGTAGGGTACAATGCCATTGATCTGGGGTTGCCAACTGCCAGGTGGCAGCTGGTGAGCTCCTGGGATTACAACTGATCTCCAGGAGACAGAGATCAGTTTCCCTGGAGAAAATGGCTGCTTTGGAAGGTGGACTCCGTGGCACTATTTCCCACTGAAGCCCTTCCCCTCCCTAAACCTCACCCTCCTCAGGCTCCACCCCCAAAATCTCCACGTATTTCTCAACCTGGACCTGGCAACCCTACATTGAGATCCCACTCTCCGAAGCAGCCATTTTCTCCGGGGAACTGTTTTCTGTAGTCTGGAGATGAATTGCAGTTTCGGGAGAACACCAGGCCCCACGTGGAAGTTGTCAACCCTAAAAGGCCCTGATTTTTTTATAATCTAAATCCATCCACTCTTTGTGAGAGCAACGGTACTTTCCTAAACAGAGTTGCTCCCTGTTTATGACATTTCAAATGAGTTAGAGGAGTGTAATTCTGTTTAGGAGTGCTCTGTAAATTGTTGGTAGTGTGCCAAATCCTTTTCCAAAAGAAAACAACTAGAATAAAAGAAAAGTGTGGCTATCCCTACAAACAGTTATTTTTCTTCTGCTCCTGGTGCTTTTGATCTAACCATCTGCATTTATTAATAAGAAAGTGCTTGTATGCAATAAAGTTAATTCCAGAGAAGGCTCTTGTTTATTCTAATGGGCAGCTAATATAGGATTATTACATCAGGCACTTTCATGAAATTCATTATTAAAGCAATTAGTTTTAGTTGCTCAATCTGTTTTTTATTTCCACTGGATTTAACAGGAAACACATTTCTGGCTGTAACTTTCTTCTCCTCAACCACCCAAGCAGCTGGACTACCAACTGTTGGTGGAAAGCAAGTATAGCATTCATCTCTATTCTTCCCAGTCTGTGGCACTGCCAGGGTGCACATGCAACATACTGTTTGCTTGATTTAATCTGAGAATCTGTAAACCATCTCTCCAGAACCTGCCTGAGAGGGCAGCTCACAACTAAAACCAGAAGATACTGCCAAGTGAATAAAAACAAGACAAGCCTATGAAAGAGTAAAAAATAAGACAAGGCCATAAAAACACACATGCCTTTTTGCTTGGCAGGCAAGCATGAGGCAACAGAATGGCAAACACACCCTGAAATGAGTCAGCAGTGTGGTTAGCGCAGGCACTTTGGAAAGGCAGTTGTATCACCACAATAGTCTTCTGTGATAAGATCTGCATAATTCTGATCACTGGAAAATGTCCCTGTCACGTATCTGCTGAGTCACTCTTCTGCTCTCGAACTCTAAACTAGACAGATTGGTGCTAAACTAATGGGCAGATCTGAATATTTCAGATATTACTGATGGTATGGATTCTGAATAGTCATTCTTGGAATTTACATACGTAGCTATGAGTACTGGTCAGTAAAAGACGATGCAATGCAATGGCTTACACAAGAGTTCACACAGTACTATAACCAGGGATGAAAATAGATTGAGGTGGGTAGCCATGTTGGTCTGAAACACCAGAACAAAGTTTTGAGTGTAGGGGCACCTTTAATACCAATGAAGTTTTATTCTGAGTATAAACTTTTTTGTGTGTGAACACTTCATCAGATATCTGCCGCTTGGAGTTCAGGTGTGTGGGACCAGTCCCCACCGGCTGGAAGCGCTTAAAGGCATCCTTTAAGAGCTTCCAGCCAGTAGGCCCTCGAGCAACCAGTCTCCAGGTGGCATTGTCGCTTGGAGACTGGGCATGCAGAGCCTGTCCCCGCTGGCTGGAAGCACTTAAGGACTGTTTAAGGGCTTCCAGGCAGTGGGACCCCACGTGCTCACAGCCACCCCTCTCCCTCATAAGAACATAAGAGAAGCCAATGTTGGATCAGGCCAAGGGCCCATCTAGTCCAACACTCTGTCACGCAGTGGCCAAAAATACCAGGTGCCATCAGGAGGTCCACCAGTGGGGCCAGGACACTAGAAGCCCTCCCACGGTTGTCCCCCCAAGAACCAAGAATACAGAGCATCACTTGCCCCAGTGTCCCTATCTATACCTTGTGGCTAACAGCCACTGATGGGCCTCTGCTCCATATATTTATCTAATTCCCTCTTGAAGCCGTCCATGCTTGTAGCCATCACCACCTCCTGTGGCAGTGAATTCCATGTATTAATCACTCTTTGGGTGAAGAAGTACTTCCTTTTATCTGTTCTAACCCGACCGCTCAGCAATTTCATTGAGTGCCCACAATTTCTTGCCCATAATTTCAGCTGGAGGGTCCTTTAAATCTCTCAAAAGAGAAGGGAGGGGGTGGCTGTGGGTGTTCAGGCTTGGGGGCAGGGCTTCTCCACTGGCCAGCCGACTGGTGGGTGGGTTGAAGCCCCCAAAAGTGGGTAAACCCCATCAGGCTGGGGGGGTCTGGCAGCCCAAGGATAACCAGCAGATGGTAACATAATAACATAAGAGAAGCCAATGTTGAATCAAACCAATGGCCCATCTAGTCCAACACAGTGGCCAAAAATATTAGGTGCCATCAAGAGGTCCACCAGTGGGGCCAGGACACTAGAAGCCCTCCCACTACTGCCCCCCCAGCACCAAGAATAGAGTGCATCACCTGCCCCAGACTGAGAGTTCCTATCTATACCTTGTGGCTAATAGCCACTGATGGACTTCTGCTCCATATGTTTATCTAATTCCCTCTTGAAACTGTCCATGCTTGTAGCTGCCACCACCTCCTGTGGCAGTGAATTCCATGTGTTAATCACTCTTTGGGTGAAGAAGTACTTCCTTTTATCTGTTCTAACCCGACTACTCAGCAATTTCATGGAGTGCCCACGAATTCTTGTATTGTGAGAAAGGGAGAAAAGTACTTCTTTCTCAACCTGCTCTATCACATGCATAATCTTATAAACCTCGATCATGTCACCCCTCAGCTGTCGTCTCTCCAAGCTAAAGAGCCACAAGCGTTTCTTCATAGGGAAAGTGTTCCAACCCTTTTATCATTATAGTTGCCCTTCTAGTTGCCTTTCTCTGCACTTTTTCCAGTTCTATAATATCCTTTTTGAGGTGTGGTGACCAGAACTATTCAACTCCAGTATTCAAAATGAGGTCGCACCAATGATTTATACAGAGGCATTATAATACTGGCTGACTTTTTTTCAGTTCCCTTCCTAATCATCCCCAGCATAGCATTGGCCTTCTTTATTGCAGTTACACACTGTCTAGAGATTTTCATTGAGTTATCTACTACGACTCCAAGATCTCTCTCTTGGTCAGTCTCTATCAATGTGTATTTATATTTAGGATTTTTGGCTCCAATGTGCATCACTTTGCACTTGGCCACATTGAACCCCATTTGCCACGTTGACGCCCACTCACCCATCCTTGACAGATCCCTTTGGAGTGCCTCACAATCCTCCTTGGTTTTCACCACCCTGAACAACTTTGTGTCATCTGCAAATTTAGCCACTTCACTGCTTACTCCCAATTCCAAATCGTTAATAAACAAGTTAAAAAGAATCCGACCGAGTACTGATCCCTGTGGTACTCCACTGCTTACCACCCTCCATTGAGAAAGTTCCCCATTTATACTCACTCTCTGTTTCCTATTTTCCCATTTATACTCACTCTCTGTTTCCTGGTAAAAGTGCCACTGGACTCAAAACTTTGTTCTGGGATGAAAAGTAACTTTGGGGCAAACTAGATGTAATGTCTGCCTTGAGTCACATGAGGATTCCTTAAGGTTACCAACTCCACCTTGGGAAATTCCTGGAGATTGGGAGGTTGGAGCCTAGGGAGGGTGGAATTTGGGGCGAGGAGAGACCTCAGCGAGGTATAATGCCATGGTCCACACTTCAAAGCAGCCATTTTCTTCAGCGGAATTGATTTGAGTAGCCTGGAGGACAGTTGTAATTTCAAGAGATCTCGAAGTCCCACCTGGAGGTTGGTAACCCTAGCCTGGTTCCTCAAATCCATTTCCAGCTAGACATTGCATTGAGGGGCCAATATTTCAAAGTGTTCCATATCTTGGGAGCATGACACAAGGGAAAAGGAGCTCCAGCTTCCCCCTGCATTGTTTTCCTGACACAAAAGAAATGTGTGCACTGACTACAGCATGTTGAGCCCCATAGCAGAGCAAATAGAGCCCCTGTGGCCATTCCAGCTCACAAAAATGATGTAGGAGAAACCTGAAGCCCCTTCTCCCCCACAAACTCTCCCAAGCTGAACTGGGCCCTGGAGCATTTAGGAACATTTGTTCCACAGTGCAACATTTGTCTCATGGCAGATGTCATGGCTAGTTTGGCCCTTGAATTTCTCCTTGGTACTATTTCTCTCATGGAGGACAGATCCATCAGTAGCTACTAGCCATGGTGACTAGAGGGAACCTCCAGGCTCAGAGGCAGTCAGTCCCTGAATCCCAGTGCCAGGAGGCAACATCAGGGCAAGGCCTCAGCCTTGATTCCCTGTTGTTGGATCTCCAGAGGAACTGGTTGGCCACTGTGTGAGACAGGATGTTGGACTAGATGGACCACTGGTCTGATTCAGCAGGGCTCTTTTTATGTTCTTAGGAGTGTCAAAAAAGATGACAGGTGCCATTTCAGCTGCTTTCTTACTGGCGCTCTGTACCAGCCTGTATCGACTTATGTTCACTCTTGTAAATTCTATAGTTAAGTAAATTCTATAGTTATTGTGTTTCTTCTTATGGAAGAAGTTGTGTGATCCCTTGTGCAAGATTAGCACAAGCAGAAAAACATGTTTGCATTTAGTTTCCCTTTTCATGTTCTAGCATGAAGTACATGCATTATTGTAACAGAACATAGATTCAATTTCAATGACAATATCAAATAATTTCTTAGTCAAGTCATGTTTATCATGGAACAAAGATATACAGGAGTCAGGCTAACTTTGGGGAATTTCAACTTCCATAATGAATATTGCTAAGAAAAAACTGTTTCACTGAAATACTTTGGAGTGTTCTTGCACCAAGCCTATCAAATATGTCAAAGGGAAGGGAAAGGAATGAAAAAATTATGCATCCGATTTCATGCGAGGTGAAATGAATGCTTTATTTAATGATCTGAATAAAACATTGACTAGCATGGTTTGGGGAGTGTGATGGAGTGAGTGCGAAATCATAAACACTGTGTTCAGTATGAATCAAGACAGAATGAGCCTAATCAAATATAAATGAATTGAGGGTCTGGATACAGTACACATTATGTTTAGAAAATAAGAAGATTTTGCTTGTCAGTTTTCTCATATGTGACTGCAATTCCAGGAGGGATTAAACATAACTTTCGTTCTCACATATTTGTAGAATTCATTCATTGTATTTTGATTCATTTCTCAAGCATCCTAATATGGCTCTGATGAGATTTCACCAGGTGGAAGGTTTTGGTGCCTTAAAGCATGCTTAATGGCAATGCTATCCAGATAAACAAACAAATCAATAAAATCTGCAAAAGAGTTAGGAAGGAAGGTGGAAGGTGGGGAATAGAAGTATCCAGTTAGTAACACAAAGAAAGAAATGGCTTTTTTCACAGCTGATGGAGCTGTAATTTCCTACAGTTTGGTTTTCAAACATTTTCTGTAGTTTCCCCTATATTTCCTCCTTTCAGCATTTTTTTGCATTTCTTGGGGGAAAAAATGTTTGCCAGTGTAGTGTAGTGCTTAGATTGTTGGACTAGGCTTTGGGAGACCCAGGTTCAAATCCCCACTCTGCCATGGAAGCTTTCTGGGTGATCTTAACCAGTCACATTCTCATTTTAACCTATCTCACAGGATTGTTATGAGGATAAAATAGAGAAGAAGAGAATGCTGTAAGATGCTTTGAGTCCTCATTGGGAAGAAAAGTGAGGTATAAACAAAGTAAATAATTACTTGAGCTTGTTTGGAGGTTCTAGCAGGGGAGCGCAGCTATTGTATACCCTTGACCGAAGAACGGTACACTCCTTCTATCTGGGATGGGCTCTTGAACTGCCAGGCAGTGGTAAGTTGCCGTACAGCCCCCTTGTATAAGAACTTTAAGAGAGACCATTGTAGGACGGTATATCTTGAGAAGCTAACTACTCTGGAGATAAGAAGGGCTTTTACTGCCCTAAGATTCCATGCCATACCTTCAATGGTTTGTATTGGCCGCTTTTTGGGTACCCCTGCCGCCTCTAGAATATGCCAATGTGGTGTGGGTGAGGTAGCTGATGTCGAGCATTACATTTTGAAATGCATATGGCATGAATCACTCAGGCAAAGGTTTATTTATCCTATTGTACCTCTGCATAATGGAACCTCAGATCAGGATCTGGTGGTTTTTTTGCTCTCTGATACAGATGCACATGTTACCAGCAGAATGGCTGTGTTTGCACTGGCGGCAAAAAAGATAAGAATGAGTTTAGGACACTGCAAGTTATTGAAGGGTCTTCCCCACTTTGATGTATAATGTTTGTTGTATTTTGTTTTATTTTGTGTTGTTATGGCCAATGGCTAAGACAATAAACTAAAACTGGAAACTGAAAATAATTACTTTCAAAGTAAACAATTACCTTCAAGGCCTTATGCGGCCTGGGACCTGCATATCTATGGGACTGTCTCTTCCTGTATGTGCCCTGGAGAGCCTTGCACTCTGCTGACCAACATCTTCTGATAGTCCCTGGCCCAAAAGACATCTACTTAGCTTCAACCAGGGCCAGGGCCTTTTCTGCCCTGGCTCCAGCCTGGTGGAACATGCTCCCATTTGAGATCAGGGCCCTGCGGGACTTGTTACATTTCTGCAGAGCTTGTAAGGGGGAGCTGTTCCACCAGGCCTTTGGCTGAGGAGGTGGATGTCCATTCCATCTTGGCCTCTCCTGCCCACAGAAATATATCATCAAGCTAAATATCCTACAAGAGGCATTAAAGACTGCCCTGGAGTTTTTGTCTTGCTTTTGCTGCCATCTTGTTTTAGTGTTTGATTTTTTTAGCTTGGTTTTATTACCTGGTATTGTTATTTACTTAGATCCTAATTGTTGTGTGCTGCCCTGAGCCCATGTTGGGGATCGGACAGGATATAAACCTAAATAAATAAATAATATGTTGTCATCACTGACACCAGCATGTATCCAAATCTGATTGGCTACACACTGCAGCAATGCTATCCTTTTGTCATTTTATCCCTGACTGGTGGGATCACAAAAGAACCTCTGCAACTGCCTTATACTGAACCACTGATCCATCCTCTTTACTCTCATTGGAAGCAGTTCTCTGAGAATGCAGGCAGAAAATTCCTGCAACCTGAAATCCTTTAACTGGAGACAGAGATTGAAACAGGGATTTACTACATGCAAAACATGTGTACTGAGGAATGGCTTTTCCTCCCGTTAATTCCTCATAATCCAGGAGGAGGAAGCAGCAGCAGAAAGGGGAAAACGTTGCTGAAGAAACAGAAGCCCCAACTAGGAAAAACAAGCACATCAAACTTAACTGAAAAAACTATAAACATTTGTACAATCTGAGGTTTTAATCAACCGTCACAAACACATAACAGTTCATTTATGACAAGCTTGATCCAGGTTTATTATTGCACTTGCCCATTCTCCCCTCCTTCCATCTATTCTCTGCTTCCCTCACTTGTGGAGCTGAGACTGAAAATTTCCCAGTTAAGGAAATTGGGCTGGATGAAATTCAGCTGATGCAGAGGTTAGATCGAAAACCCATTGCACAGACTGAGCTCAATTGTTCAGGTGGTTTGGACTCTGATTGTTTAACATCTCTGGTAGAGGGAATATCCCCAAACTCCATAACTAGGCCATTGTTAAAAACATCTGCCTTTAGATAAAGACAAGTGGCCAATTATAGACCTATTTCTAAGGAAAGGAGATTGAGCAGGTGGCAATGGGGCAAATTCTTCTGTTTCAAAAAGGTGCATCTATTCTTGACCCATTTTAGCCTTGCTTTGGGATACAGCAGTGTTGTCAGGCTGAGCCTGGCAACCAGTGGAAGGGTTGGGGGTTGGAACGTGGGTGTGTGTAACATCAGTGGCATCTCTTAAACTGTAGAGAGTCTGGCAATTCCTAGAGTTTCCCTGTGTCACTTGCAGGTTTTTCCAGGGAGCAACATAATGCTGATGATGAAGTTGCTGTTTTTTCAATTTTTCCTGTCACCATTCAGACTGGCAGTGGACAAAAAGGGCCACCAGTGGGTAGTCTCCCACTATTGTAGCCCTAGGATCAAAACAGCATTAATCCTTGGGGAGGATAATTTCTGCCTACAAATCCATAGTGGTAATTCATCCTTTGGATCTATCAGATGACTTTGATTTACTTGGCCGTCATAATACCTTCCATCTCAATGAGAAAGGTAGATGACAAATGAAGTAAATAAATTAGTTTCCTTAATGTGCTTGGAAACTACAGTAAGGGTGAAGGGAAAGTGCTTTCATTCATATTTGTTCGATCATACTCAAAGAGTGGTTACTGGAGATGGTGAGAAAACACCTTGGGAGTTATCCAGCAGACCACTCTCACCAATATTTTTTCCTATCCATTTGGCTCTCTCCAACCATCTTCAGACCTACACAGTAAGCAGAACTTACACTGTGGTATTCTGTCAGAACAATCACAGAATGGTCTGGGACTTTTCAGTTGTCCTTTTTGTCCTGATCAGACCATCAGTTAATAGCATGAGGCTACTGGGCATGCCAACCCACTTCAGGCTATATTAAAACAGCCTGTCATTGGAGGCTGGTCCTAATGGCTTTGGGGAAGCTCCTAGTGCTCCTTTTCATTTGACAAGATGTAGTCCCAGCAAATGTGCCCCTAGAACATCAAGAATAGCTAACAAGTGATGCAGCAGTTTCCCCTTTCCAGCCATCCTCTGGGCTCTGAGAGTGTCAAGTATTTCCTGGCCTGCACTTCTAGCCTTCTCTACCCTGAATATGACTGCCACTGCTGCTGCCATGGACTGTGGCATATTTTTTTTTACTGGAGTTGAATTATTTACTGTATATTTTGTTCTGTTTCTATTGTACTGTTTCCCCCCAATTTTTTAAAAATAAATTAAATAAATCAAGAAAATTGTGGCTGAGCCATTAAAAAAAGGAAAAAAAATCTTCAGATTTTTGTGCAAACCTGAGTTCTCCTCCCCCAATTATAGAAAATGCCTTTATCTGTATGCAACCCCTTGTGTGGATTTTTTGATCCACTTTCTGAAGACAACTTCAGAATTAGATGTATGATAAGTATCCCCTTTTTAACATTTGCATCTATTTTTGTCAACAGTTTGAGGTTTCTTTTTATTGTTGTTGTCTTTATAGATTAATTAATTGATTTGCGGTATGTTTAGTCTGCTTGGCTCTGTGTCCCAACTCAAAACCAAATTATTCAAGAAGGCTTTTTTATGTAGGCAATAGAGTTGTGCTGTACTAAATGATTCATAAACTTACTTGGATACATTACTGGGGACTGTGGTCAATGCTACTGTGTTTAGCTTGCTGAAACTAGGATTCTACTATGTAATTTTTGTATCATGTAATGCTTTGCTTCACTTCTGTTTTTAGATATAGGCTTGCCAGCCCCCAGGTCCAGGTTTCAGGGGCTTCTCCCTGCCACAGAACAGCTGGCCGGCAGGGAAATCCTACCCCTAAAACATTCCTGATGCAATGACATCACTTGGAAGTGACATCATCACATTGGAGATGTCATGTATGGATGCTCTGGTACTTGGACAAACTCTTTTGTTTGAGAGTTAAAAAACACAAAGACTTTCACCAAAATACAAGAGCATCACTGTGCAACCTCCCCACCCACCTCCGGAATGCCCCCAACCCCCCACCCCGCTGGAGTGACCAGGAGACATGGCAACCCTATTTAGATATCTGATTGGTTCTACAACCCTATTCTTATTGCGTAGTTTATTAAATGTCCCATCCTGAATTGTAATGACTCACTCTGTGTAATCCACCTTGAGTTGAAGTGGGAAAGTTGGACTACAAATAGCATAAATAAACAAAATTTTACAATAAATCTGTATCGTGAATATGGGGCATCATACACACACAGTTGATTTATTATTGATAACTGCACACAATTTATGGGAGCAAATCAGTGTGAAGAAACAGAAAATGGCATAACAGAAAGAACAACAGATTCAAAAGGAGGGTTTTTTGTTCAAAACAACAGGAATGAGAACTTTGCATAATCCCTCATAAAACTGTTCCTCTAGGACACAATCCAAAGAATATTGCAGTTGTGTAACCCATATTTATTTCAGTGATGTTTGTAAAGTTTGCTTATAGAAACCACATTAAAATGATTTAATATTGCTTAACATTATTACTTAGGCAAACACATGGTATTTCTGTGCTGTAGCTTTTCAGGTTTTCCTTTTCCCATTTTGGGTCATTGAGCAGCATTTCTGACAGATATTTCAGTAACAGTGTAGGAGCCAGTTACTTTATAATTATTTGGGAACCTTTAAATTAGAAAGAAATAACATGCAGCTTTTTATGGCCTATAAACCCTTTATATTGAGGTTTTTGTTTTGTTAATTTTCCCTACCTTGCTTTAATGCCATAAAAATTTAATATCCACGTTATCTGTGTTACACCATTTCACAGTGTGTTTAGGCAGCTAAATCATTCCATAGATCCAATCACAATAAACACAACATAGCATAGTGCACCCGGGGGGGGGTTCTGAAGAATTTTGTTGACACTGCTGTATTAATTTAATTAGCCTGTTTTGCAGAAATCTGGTGGAAAAAATGGCTTTCCAGGGCTTTGAGCTGTGCTTTTCCCTGGCTGTGAGATTGAGATGAAGATGGAAGCAAGAGGAAAAGGAACCTGAAGAGGAAGCAGTAGAGTTCTCTTGGCTTGAAACAGTGCCTTGGTGTCCTAGTTCCAGTGTCTTCAGGAAGAAATCACTAGCTTCTGAACTAGTGCTTATTTATTTAGGTATTTATATCTCACTTTTCTCCTGAATGGAGACTCAAAGTAGCTTAAAACATTTCTTCTCTCCTCCATTTTATTTTCCTGAGAGACAATGACTGTCCCACAGTCAGCCAGTGAAATCCCTTGGCAGTGTGGGAGACTAAATCATTATACCATACTGGCTCTATAGGACAATATAGGATCTTCTCTCTAAGATTTTTGAAAATAATATACTGCAAGCAGGTTATAGTGCCGTGCAATTCTGTATGTGGATACAAAACTATGTGTCGAGAGCCTATTGTGAACTGGGCAGTACACACGAGGAACAGCCCAACCATCTGTGTAATTTCAAGACTGGAGGTGGTACAGTTACAGTCATGGAAATAGTTCTTGGCTTCATGCATCTACATTGCAAATTGTCCTATCCTTTCTTTTATAACATGAGTTATGTGTACATGTCCTAAGCCCTCTGAGCAGCATCTAGCTTTCAGGTACAAAACAATACATTCCTAAGGAGAGCTACAGCCTTCTAAATCCATTGATGTCAATAGTGTAACTGTGTTGAGGATTATCCCATATCTATTGTATGTCCCTTTTTGGTAAAAGTAGGAACCTGTTTAAAACCAGGCCCTGTTTAAAAGTAAAAATGCCTTATGACGAGCTCTTAAAATCCATGCACCCATACATGTACGGGATATGCATACTAGCTATCAGTCAACATGGTGAATATCATGGTGGTATGCAAAGAGCCTAGATAAGATGCTTTAAAAATGATGCTGGTCCTGGGAGTGCCTACATAGCTATGTGCTTCTTCATAATGGTGTCATATTTATATTTGTCTGCATGCTATGGGATAGTCTCCCCACTAGAAATGGCTGCTCCAGCATTTCTCATTGACAAAAAAATGGTGGACAGACATAATGGAAATCAATAGGATACCACTATATTAACATATGTTTTATATATCTGCTGTGGGGCATATTCGTCTTGCTCTAGGCACTTTGGAGATCTTTGAAAAATACTGGCCTGCTGCAAGTGGAAATGCCTAGTGCCAGATGAAGCACACTCCATGGCATAGGACTGCCTCCACTGTGCCTGGAGGAAAGCATGCCCAAAGCAAAAGTATAGAATCCAAGTCATAGTTCTGCCACTCTCTATTTCTCAGCATGAACTCTGAGTCAACCCTAGCATTTTTTATTGCAAAGGCATGAACAAAAAGCCCAGTGATTTGTGTGGGTTATGGACAAATATCTGCTAGGGAATATGTACACATCTAAGATAGAGAAATAGAGTCTCTTAGATTTTATTTCGTTCCGGAATCAATCTACAGTCCTGTATAGCACTCAACCAGCTTGTAGCCCTAACAAAATCAGTGTGTATTTGTTATGAGAGACATATTTTTTTGTATGATCAATAGAAGCCCTGGACTGAGAGACATGCTAGAAATTCTTTTAAAAGTGGGGATGCTGGCAGGATCAGTCAAGGATGTCCATTTTGGGGTATTAAAAGAACTTCAGAACTTCAGCAGGCTTCCCTCCCACTCTTATTAAAAATATTAAATATTCTCTGAATATTTCTTTCATTTGCACCACCAAAATCAGAAATGTTTTTCTATGGCATCATGTTCTAACTCTCCAGTAACAACTGCTTTCACTTATAAAAATGAATAACTATGCCACAATATGCCAATTAGTAGCTCTGTTTGGTTTGATACACAGCAGAAGGAGGGTGAACACAACACAGATGGCATGTACTGGCCTAAATGAGGAGCCGCTCTGCTCTTTTTGTTTGTTTTGTTAGTAACTCAGAGTTGCAATTAAGCATCCAGGGCACTCTTATTTTCCTTTGTAACAAAAATAATTCCATAGGGTCACTCCATCTACAAAGCTCACTGCATGACCTTGTGCCAGTCTATCACTCTCAGCCTAACCTGCCTCACAGGGTTGTTGTGAGAATAAAATGAAGGAGGAGAGACGCATTTATGATACCCTCAGTGAAAATGTAGGATAAAATACCATTTGTGGGTAGAAACAGAAAATAAATAATCCTTTGGTACGTATAACACCCATATGTTTTATGATAAACCTTAAAACGTGTTATAGGATTATATTTGAAATTATTCCTGCATTTCTCCTGGATTGTGATGTGCTTCCAGCCTTTAGGTGACTTAATATGCATTATAAAGTTGGCTTCATGCTCCACGAATCTTTGTTCTACCTGGCGTGTCTCATGCCAAGTTGCTCCTTTGTCATGTCCCTTACAAAGATTAGTCCGATAAGAGTCTCTTTTAGCCTAAAAACCCAATTGCTGTATTAATGAGCCATTTCTTTACACCTATTAGTTCCAAAGTTTCCCTTTGATCTGTGAAACTTTCAATATTATTCCTGAGGTAGGAGATATGTGTGGATAATTACTCTTATCAGTTATGAGCACTATACTGTGATTTAAAGTTCCTCTTAATATAGGGAATCTTGCTAAGGCTTTTGTGAAGTTAACCTGTGGACAAACATGCATATAGCCCCACTGAGAATTTTTGGTAACATGTCTAACACTTGTTTGGACCTCTCTTCATCATTTCTGCAAATGGCTTGTTCAAATAAGCCTTTCCAGCTTTTTTTTAATTTCATCTTTAGGTAAAATTACATTACAATTTAACAGATGTGCAGAAGCCCACTGGGTAATTTGCTTAATTTATATATATCAGGCTCTCCAAATCTGGTTCAGATTTGAAGCTCTTCAAAACTCAGAAAAACATATCAGTAGGAGATGTTACAGTTAGGGTTGCCAGGTCCCCCTTGGCCTCTGGCAGGGGATAGGGGAGTAAGGGTTGCCAGATCCATGTTGGGAAATGCCTGGAGATTTGGGGATGGATCCTGGAGAGGACAGGGATCTCAGAGGGGTACAATGCCACAGAATCCATCCTCCAAAGAACCCATTTTCTCTTCAGGGGAACTGATCTCTGTAGTCCGGTGATGAGCTGCAATTCCAGGGGATCATTAGGTCCCACTTGGAGGCTGGCATCCCTACAGCGGAGATTATAGTCAGGCTCCCAAAGACTACAAGAGAGCAATCCTAAGCAAGACAGCTCTGAAACATACTCTGGTTTATTCAATAGGGTCTACTCACAGGAAAATATTATTAGGATTACAGTGCTAGTCAGGGGAGGATTTACAAAGATACTTAGGTGGGTGCATATTAGTGGTTAATCCAGGTTGGCAGTAGAACAGGAAGCAGGGCTCTGATAAAAAGAAGCAGATAACACTTGTCAAATTTTAGAGCTTTCCTGAGGTCTAAAATGCCACTGTAAATTCTTGTAGTCCATTAATAGGGCCTATTTGGGAAGACCTTAAAGGAGAAGAACTTGCCTTTTAGCCTTGTAAGTAGTCTCCATACATGTGTCTTCTGTTGCTTCAGGCAGTGTTTCACTGGGGAACAAGAGAGGTCTTGATTGTTAGTGAGTTCTCAAGGAAGGGGTGGGGAAGTCAAACTCTACTGATATCATCTGAGGCAGCCCTCTTCACTATAGTGGTGGGAAAGCTCTCTACAACTGCATCCCTGCTTGAAGTATGGATAAGCAGAGACTGACCCCAAGGAGGTTTGTTTCCCATTCAAAGGGTGGATTGTGTATGGTGTGCTGGACCAAACCTGAAGCAGTGAACAGAATTCAGATTACTTCTCTTGGAAACTGTCTCCTTGGAGAGTCAGAAGGAGCAATCCTAAACTTGTCTATGAACCCATGAACTCAGAAGTAAGCCCCATGTTATTCAGTGGGGCTTGCCCCCAAGTGTCCTGAGGACTGCAGCCAGATAACTTGTTTTCAAAAGAAGATTCTAAGACCACTCCTCTTGGCAGCTTATTCCATTCCTTTCCTGGACTGGTATTACTGATCCAAATTGTTCCAATTGCTAGCCAATATCTATCTCTCATGAATTTAAAACCACTCCTTCTTGACCCATCTTCAGAAGAAAAGATACAAATGTTCTTCCCCTCTCTAAAGGCATCTTGAATATCTGAAATATTTGAAAATAGTCACTGTTGCTCCCATCATCTTATTTAGCTTTGAATGATTTCCAGTTAATTCTGCAAACATATTTGGCAATTTTAAATCATTTGTGTTGAAACTTCCATATTTTAAAATTAAGTTCACTGTCATACAGAGATTCAGTGAGTATATCCAACAATTTCATTTTGCTGACCACGGAGCTTTCTTCCAGCAAGCTTTCTACTGGTACCTTATGCCAGTGAAAAGCTCTGCCATTAGTGGAATGGAATCATTGGATACTACCCAGTGGAATTTTGTAGAAACGTTAGATTTGCAGGTAAGCCAAGCAAAGTTTACAGCATGGTCTAATACAAGGGCTTTGAAATGTTTATATGATTCTTTGCTTCAGCAACAAGAACTTTATTCCTGTCTACAGTGCCATTTCCCTTTCATTGTCCACACACCAAAGATATATTTTGTCCTACTTAATTGGAGATCTATCCCAAGTCATTTCATATAGCTCACTTTGTTGTAATTTAGCACTTACAATATGGAATTAGCCAAGCAAAAATACGAGACACAACATATATAATTTATCCATCAGCTTTAAGCAAATTACACAGCTGTTCCTTCAAAAGCGCAAAATGTTCATTTTAACTTTCTTAATAAGGTAACTTTATATATTCCTAGGGAGCGACTATACTGTCTACTAATCAGGTCACTCTACTGTGAGGGGAAGAACAGATAGCAAAGAAACTAACTGGGGTATCAATCTGTCTAGCAGGCTCTCTTTGGTCTCTCCAAGATCCAGACATGCTATAGTACTGGGCTGCCATTGGCAATATATTACAGTGGGTTCCTTGCAAGCTCCCATTTCATCAACACTTATATTTCACTGGTGGCTCTTAACTTCATTTGAAATATTGATGTGTCTGTTTCTTTCTAAGCGGAATCCATCTCTCACATCTCTGCCTTGGAGATGTGAGCACAACATTAATTAAAGCGGTGAGATGCATAAGTTGTTAGGAGACCTTTGAGCTATCTGACTAAATTACCTTTCCGTTGGCTAATTGGCTGCCTATCCATAACTGTGCTTTTGATTACTTCAAGCTGTTCCTTAGTTTTTACTTTTACTAGCCATGGAGGGCCTCTTGCTATTAGGTTTTGGCTTCTCTTCATGTTGAAGATGTGACTTTTTAGCATCTCCTTGTTGCTGCCTTTTTCTTCCTGAAACTGACAGAACACCAATCATTTTAAACCTCTGTCATCACAGCTGACAGCTTATTAGACCTCAAACTGGCCATCTTAAGACAGCCCCTCAATTTTATGTGTATACAAATCGTGCAGGTTTGTCTTTTTCTCATTTCTTTCTTGAATGAGTAGATGGTATCGGGAAGTAATTGGTGATACCCATATTATCCTTCCTGAGCCTTAAAAATCAGCAGTATTCAAAGAAAAATTCTTCCACAGATTGATATTTTCACCCTTTCCTCCATATCTTCACCATGCAGCCACTCTCTCATTCTGCTGAAAGGCATGCACCCCTTTAAAATGAAACTGATGGTATTTAAAATAATAAAGTCAGTGTTATAAAAGTGCAAGGTCAGAAAGTAAGCAGAAAAGCAAAGCATTTTGAATATCCTTCAGTAAGAACTTCATGTAAAATAGGGTTACAAGGGGAGACAAAGAGATAACGAAAGGGAAAATGGAAAGCTTCAGCATTTGATATGCCTAAATGAAAATACCCCCCATTTTCAACTAGAAAGGTGTATTTGATGATATTACATTCTACTTTCTCTTTCCGCAGAGGTTTTTATTCAATGTATTTGTTCAATGTGCTGCATTTATTAAGGCCAAACCCTTCCAAATGTTTGTATGGAGCTGCTTTATAGGGTTCATAGACCACTGAGGAAACAGTTTACTGCCAAACCAGTTGGTGTTGCTGATTGAAGATAGCAGGAAAACCATCTAAATTTTTAACCAGAAGAATGAAAGAGGAAAATCTTGGGGGTGGAGAGTCAATCTGGGGAGGAAATGGGGGCTGGGGTGGGGAGTCAATCAGTATGCAGCAATTTCAGCACAAACATAGCATTAATATCAGTAGAAGGCAGTGACCAAGATAAGCATCCATTCAAAACTTAAGTATGGATGCACTTCATAATCATGTGACCCTTTTCATGCTAAATCCAACCTTTGGTGCATTTGGGACAATACTGTTAGCTAACTACAACTGGCAACAATTCTCCAGAGTCTGAAGCATAAAAAATACTTTCCCAATACCTGCTACGTAAGATTTCTTCAAAACTGAAGATACCAAGGCTTGAACCTGGGCCTTTCTGTAGGCAAAACTCATGCATAACTACTGAGCCACAGTCCTATTATGGAGTCTGATTATCTACAACAAAGATAAAGAGAGAATAAAATAACAGGAGACAGATATCTCCCCAAAGCCAGCAAGTCACCAAAGCAGCCATGAACCCTCGAAAGCCAATGCAGAATTGCTGTGGAGCAGATGCAGAAAGGAAAAGTCAGGAGGGAAAAGAGACAGGAAAGTGTACACAAAAGTCACACATGTAGAAGCTCCATCTCCTGGCATGGACAGCCCAGGCTATCTCATTGTATCTTGGAAGCTAATCAGGGTCAGACCTGGTCAATATTTGGATGGGAGACCACCAAGGAATACCAGGGCTGCTATGTAGAAGCAGGTGATAACAAACCACCTCTGAATGTCTCCTGCTGGGTTGCCATAAATTGGTTGCAAGTTGATGGCAAGAAAAAGAAGATGATGCTTCATTGCTTATGCACATGCATCCGTGCTTGCAGCGGCAATGAAAGCAGTGTATGGAATCCTCTTTGTATGGTAGAAGCTCCCTTAGTGATCTTGTTGTAGCATATCTGATTGCTGGAGAAGTGTAGGTTTTAAAAATGTGAGTTGTGGTCTGATTAAATCTGACCACAACCATGACTTTACTTAGCCTTTGTCAAACTACTAGTCTACCTTTGCTCTTCAAATGAAGTTCCAAGGTTTATTGGTAAAAGAAATAGTTTTCCCTTCCTGGCCTTGTTTTTATTATTAAAGCATAGAAAAGAACCTTGTTGAAAACAGCTAATTTGTCAGCTTTTCTGGTCATCTTCCCACTGTAATTTCTAATGGGTTTCTTCATGTTAATTCTCTTTTCATGATGTTGACACAGCCATGGTGCTAGGATCATAAATTCTGCTTCATGTTCTTATGATGGATCGGTAGTCGTGTCTTCGTAAATGATGTAAACCTCCCAGTTGCATCAAAAGTGGAAGTCAGTGTTTTATTGCCAATGAAGTGAAGTGTGTCTAGACCTAACATGGTAATAAAGAATTGTGGAGGATAAAAATTAGCCCAAATAGAGTTCAACTTGCATCAGACATGCATTCAATTGGGACAAATCATAGTAGTTAAAATAAATAGAGGGAAAGCAGAAGCAGACAATATTGTCAATTTCCTTTTTGATATTCTGTCGTTGGAGAAATACAGCCTATAACAGACAGGTGAATTTTTGCTAGTGGCAGGGTGAGTGGAAGGCAGTGAGCATTTTGCCTGAACTAATAACTAAAAATAAGTCAAGTGTTAGCAAGGTTACAGAAATGGTTACTATCCATAGTGACATTTGTTTCTGTGGGTTCCTCGGGTTAACCAAGTCCTTTGCTGCTTGAGCAGATGGGGAGGGGTAGGTGGGAAAGATGAGGCCTAGAACTTCTTGGCATTATTTTATGTACTGGTTCACATTCACAAAACCAGTGGTAATGCTGGCCAAGTTTCAAGTCTGAGTTTGCCCAAAATCCTGGCACTAAATGCTGGTACTAAAAAGGCAGTGCTATTTTGATGAACAGCAGCCATTAATAAAGCCTGTGATGACATAGTAACACTCAGTGGCATACCAAGAGGGTGGGGGGGCAGTCTGCCTCAGGCACAGCTTAAGGAAGGCCTTTGAAGGGGGCCTTTGAAGCCAGCACCATCCTGCTGCCTCCAGCCGAATGTCTTCCATTTTATTTTAAAAATGCAATTCTGACTGGAGCCACTAGGGGCACAAGGAAGTCTGAGCATAGCAAAAAGCTCTAGGATCAGTTAAACTTCCCTTTTCTCCAAGACTCAAGCAAACTTCCTTAACAGATCGTGCTGATAGCTGCTACAGTAACTGCCAGCCTGCAGGTCATTTTCTCCAATAGTCTAGCCTTTCTCACTCCCTTGCCTTGTGCTCAGCTCAACCAGATCTTGCAAATCAATAGTTAGGTGGAATGGATGTCCAGGATCATCTAGTCCAACCCCCTGCACAATTTATGTGTATTTTTTATTCTGTTTGTAAGCCGCCCTGAGGCAGCCTTGGCTGGGAGGGTGGGATATAAATCAAAATCCTGTCCTATTAAATAAAAGGGTAGTGGTCTGGCAAGATTCTATGCTTGGCAAAATCAATTCGCTCCTTGGTATGTCGCTCAGAATCTGTCCCTATCCACTAGCTGCGTTGCCTGAGTTCTCTCCCACCCACTGCAGCCTAGGCCACTCTTCTCTGATTGGGCCAGCATCTCAAGCTCATTTGCATATGGAAGCTGATTGGACTTCACTCCATTTCGCACCTCAAACTCCCCCCCGCAAGACAGTTAGAATTGTCAGTTGTTTATGCAGCCTATTGTATTCTGAGGTGAAATATGTCCTCACTCACAACACTTCCCCTTCAAAAGAAACAAACCCAATAACACAACCATGCCACACCACAAAAAAGACAGGTCACACCAGAAGCAGAATGCTACAAGGCAAAAAAAGCTCTGGTACTAATTCTGGCAGGGGACACTGTGAGTGTAGAAAATGATTTATCGACACACTGGAAAATCTTTAGGAATTGTTTGGTGCATTTACCATGGGGCACCCACCCAGAGCCTCTGGCATTTTCTCACTCTGCTGGCATCAAAACCAATTGAAGGCAAATCGAGGTATGGAGACTTTTCCATCCTGCTTTGCATCAATTTGTCTTTGTTGGCAATGGCAACCCTAGGCCTGGCTGCTTGCTCCTGTTAACTGCCTGGGTGATTTCGGACCAGCCCGAGACTTTCTGCCTAACCTGCCTTACAGGGTTGCTGTACAGATCACAAAGCCGAAAAGAATGAAGTAAACTGCTTTGCTCCCTGCTAATGAGAAAGACAGAATTTTGCCTAGGAAGAGGCTGCTGAGAGGGGATGAGATAAAGTTGCCAACTATAGGTACGGAAATTCCTGGAGATTTGAGGGGTGGAGCCCAGAGAGGGTGAGATTTGAGGAGGGGTGGGACCTCAGACAGGTACAGTGCCATAGACTCCACCCTCCAAACCAGCCATTTTCTCCTGGGGAACTATTGTTGCCAATCTTGGCCCAGTGGCCATCAAACCATTCTCTTTCACCCCCTGCTGTGCAGCTGTCTTTCCCCTAGGGTTGCCAATCTCCAGGTGGGACCTGGAAATCTCCTGCTGTTACAATTTATCTCCAGATGACCAAGATCAATTCCCCTGGAGAAAATGGCTGCTTTGGAGGGTAGACCCTACGGCATTATACCCTGCTGAGTCCTTCTGCCCCCCCCTTCCAAATGCTACCCTCCACAGGATCCACCCCCCAAATCTCCAGGTATTTCCCTACTTAGAGCTGGCAACCCTACTTTCCCCTCAGTGCCTGTTGGTAGGCAAACAAGCTTGGTCCTGTCACCTGTTTTGGCCTTTGAGAGAAAACTCATTGGGGCCAGTCCTGATAAGGTTGCCAACTCCAGATGGGAAATTCCTGGAGATTTGAGGGATGGAGCCTGAAGCGGGTGAGGTTTCAGGAGGGGTGGGACCTCAGACAGGTACAATACCAGGCTGTTGGTCAAGTGCCCTGGAAATAAAAATAATATTTATTTGAACAAACTCTGCAAATCATACATATGTGTGTGTGTGTGTGTATCTCTTCCTCAGTAAAAGAATGTTACTAAGATGAAACTCTGTCACTATCCCTAATTAAATTAATAGCCATTTTTTTCTACTCTTCCACCCCAGAGTTTGTATTTTACTGGCTTACTGATGACTGCAGAGTGATGTTCAGATCAGCCTCGAAGCTTTCTTGTGAGGTTTGCAGATGGTTGATGTAAACTGCCTGATACTCTTCCCTCTGGCACTGCTGAGCCATTCTACCCATCCCTTCACAGGCTCAGCTTAGGGATGCCAACCTCCAGGGGGGACCTGAGAATCCCCTGGAATTGCAGCTCATCTCCAGACTAGAGGTTATTTCCCCTGACAAAAATGGATGCTTTGGAGGGTGAGCTCTATGGCATTGTACCCAACTGAGGTCCCTGTCCTCACCAGTTCTTGCTGTCCCTCTAAAAAGGCAGTGACAATTCAGTGAGTGGTGGCAGTGAACTTAAGGAGTGAGATACACCCATGGGACAAGGGTGGGAGGCAAACAGCTGAGTTGTAAACTGGAGCTCATTTTGCCACAGTAGGCAACCAAGCTTGGTTCAGACAAAGGAAGGAAACCCTTTGCAGGCCTTTGTGAGGAACTCATTGGGGCCAGTCCTGACCAGGGTTGCCAGCCCCTGGTAGGGAGATTCCTGGAGATTTTCTGGTACAGTCTATGGAAGCCAGGGTTTGAGAAGGGGAAGGGTCTCAGCTGAACAGAATGCCAAGAAACCCATCTTCCAAAGCAATTATTTTCTCTGGGGGGAGAGATCTGTTGTCTGGAGTTCAGTTGTGATACCTGGTGATCTTCAGGCTCTACCTGGAGGTTGGGTACCCTAGGCGTAGCAGTCAGTGCTTCAGAGCAGGTTCTGCTAGATCCAGGTTCTTGCTGTAGAATCTGAGTGGGTGATTTTGGACCAGTCACAGATTTTCAGCCTAACCTACCTCATAGGGTTGTTGTGCAAGTCAAAAAGGGGAGAGGAGAATCATGTAAGCTGCTTTGGTCCCTATTGCGGAGAAAGACTACTTTTCCTCCTGGGTAGAGGCTGCAGGTGTGTGTGTGGGGGATGGAAAACTGAAGAGAGAGGGGGAAATAAAGGTAGATTGATGATTGGCTAGGAGGGAGGGAGGGTTGCCAACTCCAGGTTGGGAAGTTCCTGGAGATTTGAAGGGTGGAGCCTACAGAGGGTGAGGTTTGAGGAGGGGTGGAACCTCAGACAGGAAAAATGCCATAGACTCCGCCCTCCCAATCAGACATTTTCTCATGGGGAACCATTGTTGCCAATCTCCAGGTGAGGGGTGGAGATCACTCAGAATTACAACTGATCTCCAGGAGGGAGGGCAGAAGTCAGCTGCAGTCAGAGGGGCAGATAATAGTAGGTTGATGGTTAGCTGGGAAGGGGATGGCGTTGCCAACTCCAGTTTGGGAAATTCCTGGGGATTTCAGGAGTGGAGCCTGGAGAAGGTGGGGTTTGAGGAGGTCACCACCGCAAATTGATGCTGAGTGCCCAAGGCCTTGGCACTCTTCCAGAGTCTCTTTCTAGAGCTCATTGTATTTATTTCCACAATGGGTCCTATTCCTAGTAAATAAATAAAAATAAATAAAGACCTTGGCTTTTAGCTTTCTTTGTTTCATCCTTCTGTAGATCTTTTGTTTGCCAATTCCCTTTCAACTTTCCTCTGATGCTTTTTGCACCTTATTCTGATTGGTTCCTGCATTCAAAAGTTCACAAATCACCTTCACATTAGCCCTGGTTGCTAGTTACAGTGAATACATGTACACGTGCAGTGTACACTTGCTCATTCTTTGTAAGTGCATTGAGTAATTCTCATGTTACAGTTAATGTTTGTGCTGCTCAGGGTATAAAGCAACCCCCACATTTATCTACAGTTTTATGTGTAAAGTGAACATGTGTCGGCTCTTTCTTACAGATGTGCATATACATGTGTTCACTGTAATGTGAACAGGGCTGTTGCCCCCTCTAACTTAAACCCTTTTCTGAGCTTGAAAGGCCTTCTCAGGGACCTTTTTACCCCTCTTTAAAACAGTCATTAGTTAACTACCCTACTGGTTTCTGCACTTATATTGTCTTACAACCAATCGAGTTTATCCCAAACAATAATATCAAACAACAACAACAACAACAATATCACATTCTGAAATTCTTTTTCAAATGATTGGTTTTTTTTCCCTTGTCAGAGAGCTTGTTTCTTTAGAAAGCCTCATTTAACCCATATATTTGGTGTCTTTTGTCTTCATTTTGGGTGCCAGAACTATATAAAATAAGATGCAGTGTTGACTTATTGATGAATAGGAAAGAAGCAGCGATAGGAAGCAGATTTTTTTTTTAAAAAAGGTTGGTTTGATTCACATAAAGGAGAAGCAAAATTGAACTGGGGCTCTGGATGTTCAAACTGCAGTGATAAGAAACTCAAAACCATCCTACTATATTTGAAAGAGAGGGGTTCCCCAGTTCTTCTACTGGATAACCACTCAAGTGGAAATAGTGACCAGATGCAAACAGGAAGAAGGTTGCTGCACTTGTAAGAGCTATGTAGAAGTGGGCATAGAAACAAGCACGGTTTTTGCACCCGTGATTAGAATGAAGAAGCCAGACAAAATCAATACAGAGGTAGCCCACCCACTATGCAGACCTGCATGATTGTGTTGGGTGCCAGAGCTGGGGGTGGGGGGGCACAAGGAGTACCAAACGAGGTTTGTTGATGGCAAGCAGGAGCTTGGAGCAGTGTCCCTAGCCCTGCTGCATGGATTGCTTTGCTGACTTTCCCTTATTTCACCCTGATGAAAGAAGGAAGGAAAGAGGAAGAGCAGGCAGCTGCCAGTTACACCCATTGCCAGCTCGCCCACTAGGCGAGCTAGGCGCCGCCTAGGGCACTGGGGTCCACAGGGGTGCCAAAGCGCCCCGCCCCGCCCCCGTGAAGCCAGCGCTGGGAGGGAAGGGGCGCCCGTTCAAACGGGCGCCCCTTTCCTGGCTTCCTGAGCACGCCGCTACTGCGGCGTGCTCAGGAAAGCCGGCGCTCCCCACCCCCCGTCTTCAGCTGGCGCTGGGGCTGGGAGGGAAGGGGCGTCCGTTCAAACCAGCGCCCCTTCCCTGGCTTCCCTCCCCCCGTCTCCAGCCGGCGCTGGGAGGGAAGGGGCGCCCGTTTGAACGGGCAACCCTTCCCTGGCTTTCCTGAGCACGCCGCTACTGCGGCGTGCTCAGGAAAGCTGGCGCTCCCCCCCCATCTTCAGCCGGTGCTGGGGCTGGGAGGGAAGGGGCGCCGGTTCAAAGCCGGCACTCCACCCCCCCCCCCGTCTCCAGCCGGCTCTGGGGCTGGGAAGGGGCAGCCGTTCAAACGGCCACCCGTTCCCTAGCTTTTCTGAGCACGCCGCTAGTGCGGCGTGCTCAGGAGAGCCAGTGCTCCACCCCCCCGGTCTCCAGGCCCCACCGGGAGATTGGCATCCCCGTGGGGTGGGCGCCCCAGGCTGTCTTGCCTAGGGTGCCCAGACACCTGGGGCCGGCCCTGGTTACACCAGACTGAGCTCTGCTCCTTCCCTCCAGCTTCAGTGGACTCATTGGTCGAATCTGCATTGGTATCTTCTGCTGCTTTGGCAATGCTCCTGCTGTGTCTAAAAAAAATGATGTCTAAATTTCTTTTGGATTCACTCTCCTACTGTATTGTTATAATTTCTGCTGTGTACATTATTTTACTTCCCTATGGTTTCAACTCCATTGTGACTGCAGCGTCTCATCGGCTCAACTGGATCTGGTTGCAAAGCACTCTAAGCACCCCTGAAAGCGCCATCTAGTGATGAAGACTTGAATCAACCAGATTGGAAGAATTTCTTGAACAAGCATCACTCCAGCATAAAGAAAGACATCGTCGAGTCTGCTTTAAAAATGAAGATGCAGACATGACCATTGTTTCACCAGGCCAGGCTTCCCCCATCCCATACCTGCAAAGGAGGGAGAAAGAGCAGGCAGCTGTCAGCTCACTGTGTAGGGCTCCATTCTCTCCCTTACCTCACCCCCAATGTCTGGTGCCACCAATTCTCTGAGGGGAATGGGTGCAAAACCCACACCATGCCTCCAATATTTGGACAGCAATGTGCTTCTCATCAGTGCAAATGGTACCTTTCAGAGCTCTCTCTTCTGGATGATTCAGGATGGTTCCAGAGAAAGGAGCTGCAGGGGAAAGGGAAAGAAGAAGGATGGCTAAAGAAATGCTAAAGTAGATTTGTGGGAAGGGACAAACTTTGTTTTTTTATCTTGCAATCTTCTCAAATAGAAATAATTTTCATTTTCACCTTCTGTGATTTTTGCATTTTTGTGTGTGTGTGACTTCTCTGGCGACTCCTACTGGGGCACAGAGGACATTCAGAGAACTGGCTTGATAGCCTGCCTCTGGTCTCCTAGCCCTGGTATTCTTTGGAGGTCTCCCATCCAATTACTTGCCAGGGTCAGCCTTCCTTAGCTTCCGAGATCTGATGAGATCTGGCTTGCCTGGGCTGTCCAGGTCAGAGCTTCACTTTCTGTGCAAGACTGAAACACAGAGATGAAACTCTAGTTTTTGCTGCCTATATAACATCTGTTCTTTAGATCTGGTTCCCCAATACAAATCAGAAGCACCCAAATTTTCTAAAAGGAGCAGTCATACAACAAAAATATGCACTCGCTACTCAGACATTGTCCCCCAGTCTCAGAGAAAAATTGGGCTGTCCTCTTGTTTGTAATTTGCCTTTCATCCAAGACAGAGAACAATCAATTTCCACATGAAATGACAGAGCAGAGAACAGAATGTCCTCCCCAGTAAGGTGATCTTTTTACTTTTCCACTCTCCCTATCATGTCAACTAATTTTCATCTCTCAGATGCCATCAAAATCCAAGCAGGTTTTTTTTTTTTTAAAGCTAACATTCAAGAAAAAAAAGCTTATGTTCAGGAAGTACCATGAGACTTCCCTGAAAACGAGCTCTTGAAGACACAGGCAGAAACTTTTACATTATATTTCACAGCAAGCAATGGAGTTTTAATCTCTCAATCTGAAATATCCAAATGACCCCGGGCTGCTCATTTTTAGATTAAAGCAGTAATGATCCCATTTTCCCACAGCGGTGCTACTCCATTCATTCTTCGCGACAGCATGCTCTGCAGCTTTAAAGGGACCATGTTTAATATTTAAGGAAGTTTACAAAAAAAACCCCAAGAAGAACGGCACCAGCAAATAAACATATTTAATGAAGTAAGATCACTGTATTCACTAAAGTCTAATGAGGTGGAAGATTAGTTGCAGTAACTAAATTTCTCCTGTGACTTCGTTGTGCCAATATATCCCTTCTCTCCAGGTTGAAAAGAAATGGGACTCAATGTATAAAATATTCAGTAGCTGGATGGCTAAAAACAGGATGGTAAAAGCATGATCTGAAATATGATGGTTGACGGAAGTGAAACATCTCATCCAAACAAACATACTTTGTATTGTAGCCTCACAGCAAGCAGTTGGAAATGGGTTTAATGAGACTTATCTTCAAGTAGGCATGCTTAAGAGTGTGTGCTTAATGTATATGTTTGTGAAATGACTGGGAGCCAATTCATACATTATGGTTCTAATATGTGCCAATGGCTTCTTACTCAAGCGAAGCAGTGTAGTGTTAAAAAACATATTTAGAAGGCCTCGTCCATAGCCCTTGTCTACCCTCAGTGTGTAGAAGCTGCCATATCACCTTCTATGAGGAAGGATGTATCAACAATATTACACCACTCACTGACTTAAGTGGACACCTCACATAACAAGTTTTCCATATGTAGTCATCTTTGGAGCCATGGAAAGAGATTTAAGGCCATTTAATACAATTAACCCTTCTTAGTGCTTCCCCTAACTTTTCCCCAAGGTATATTGTCCTTCGGGATTGTCTCAGAAAACTTTTTGGGGAAGAGGAAGACTCCATTTGTGGAAGATTGAATAAAGCCTTTAGGCTCCAAGTGAAAAATTTCAGTTGGTTATTTGGGAACATCAGCCTGAATCCATAGCACACTGTGAAGGGGCTTTGTAAGTGCACAGAGAGCCCCTCCCCCTCCCCTCTTCCAAATGAAACCCTTTGCCCCCTCAGATGGAAGAAAGAGTCAGACATCAAGGTTGGATGGAACTAAGGCCACTTTATTTAACATATTAAATGTAACGGCAAAGGCAACATAAACAGCAGCACGGTCAGGGCCTGGTGTTGCTTTGACCTCATCCTTACCGTATAACAGGCAAATCACCAAGGCCCTGGATTGGAGCCAACTGTAAGTCGCTTGCAAACCCAGCCGAGCCAATGATTGGGATGTGCCTTGAGGAGCCCTCCAACACCACTGTACGGCCAGCACAGAGGCTCCACCATGGCCACCCCCAGAGGCAGTCTGCAAGCCTCATCTCTGGCCACACGGCCGCAGGGTTAATCCCGCAGACCCCTATACACCCCCACAGGATTAATGATTGATGCTTACATAGCTGCATGAACTTTATCTAAACCTAATTCTGCCACTGCAAGGGCCAAGCCTCTGCTTAGGCCCCTGTGCCCACTCAAATACCTAGAACTACTCGAAGCCCTTGCTGCAAATCCAGAAGGAAAACCATCATCCCTGTACATGTCTGGACAGTCAAGCTGAATCTGGGGGTGAGGCAAGTAGTGGCCCAACCCAACCTTTAAAATATTTCGGTGCTCCCCATTGGCCTTACGCCGAGCTATCTTGATCCCCTTGGGATCCCAAGCACTATGCCATACTAGACGTGGAATCATGGCTGACCACACAATTACTGTGTCTGGCCATTGGCACTGAATAAACTTCAGGTCATCCCTGGCTTGCAACACTAGGGCCTTCCCCTTTAGGAATTCCAAGTCGTTACCTCCCAGATGAATGACTAAAACATCTGGTGGCAAGGCAGAACTGTCCCCAAACAGAAGAGGGAGGAGGCCCGGCCAGCGTAGGGCCTGGCCTCCCCTCCACTCCACCACAGCCCACTGGCTGAGGCCCAGCTGTGAACCAATGGCCGATCAAATGGCCCAATGAGCTGCCCAAAAAATGTAGCTGTGTCTGGAGATGAGAATCTGTCTCCTGCCACAAAACACAGCACCTAAGAAGAAATAACAGTGAAAAACCAGAACCCAACAATGCAAACAGCATTACAAACAGCAACTCACAATACAGTAAGAGGGTGCACATAACGTTTATAAGCAGCTGATCGCCACCTGCCCACCCGCTGAATGTCAGCAGTGGGATAGCCCAAAGCTGCAGCCGTGGATGCTGCACCTATTCTGAATGAGTGCCAAACTTCACTCCAGAAAGGCCTAACAATACTAAAGCCCGGGCCGTAACAGCCCCAAACTGGTACTTTGTCAGGGGCTCCTGTCTGCATGGATGAAGAGGTATCCGACCACATTGTCCCTTAAAGCCCTGTATCGAGACAAAGCCAATACAGGGCATAATTCAGAGTCGGAGCAGACACTCACTTGACCACTGACCCTTTATGTCACTGGTTGGTTTTGGAGCCCCTAAAAGTGATGTGTGCCTCCTTCCCTGCAAATTGGAGGTCCTGATTGTGCAATGCCCTGCCTGACTGGTCAGTCTTGGACATTGCTACCAATTAACTTACTCTAAGTGCTCCAAAGAATGCCAGCAGCGAAGCTGCATGGAAAAGGCAGGCCTCATAACTGGAACTACAAACGCTGGACTAGGTCACATGCAACCCTTTGAACATTGCTGGGGAAACAGAATGCCTCTGATCCTTCATGGCCCCCTTTTCCCCTTGTCCAACCCTCCAACATCTTTCTAATATGAAAGTCACCAGTGACTTCCTGAAAACCTAGTGCCTTGCTGGCAAATGCCAGGGCAGAAAGATGTCCCTGAATGGAGCTGATGGCCAAATCTGCCTCCCTCAAGGAAACAGAATAATGGATCAGCTGCTCCACTGTGATGGGTCAGACTGTGGGATACCCCTCCTGCTTCTTAAATTCTTTGAATTGGTGAACTGACTGTTCATACCCTTTTTGTGTGCCAGGGGTGCTGGCAAGGCCTATTGCCCTGCAAGCCTTGGCCTTCCAACCTGCCATAGCTCTGGGGGCATCCTTGCTGGCTGAAGATCGGCATCTGGAGCAAGCTGATGAAACCTCGCCATCTGCGAGACAGGGCATCAGCTACTCCATTATCCACCCCCGGCACATGCCTGGCCAGAAACAGTGTATTGAGACGCAGGTATCGCAGCGTAAATGCATGCACCAAGCACATCACCCTAGCTGATTTAGATGTTAGGGAATTAATGACATGGATCACTGCCAAATTATCGCACCATAAGTTCACCCTGTGATCAGCCAACTCATTCCCCCATGGCCAAACTGCCACGAGAATGGGGAAGAACTCCAAATATGTCAGGTCCCTAGTCCACCCAGCTGAAATCCAATCCTAAGGCCTTTCTTCCGCACACTGGTGTCTGTGGAAATAAACCCCAGAGCCCAGGGACCCAGTGGCATCTGACATGACCTGCAGCTCTGCCTCCAGCTTTAAGTCCTCCTGCCAAAAGGAGACTCCATTAAAGGAAGTCAGAAAATCCTGCCATACCGTGAGGTCAGCCCTCATTGCACAGTTAATGTGCACTCTGTGGTGTGGCAGGTGGAGCCCTGCCATGGCATCACATAGCCTGCACAAAAAGGCCCTACCAGGGGCAACCAATTTGCATGCAAAGTTAAGATACCCCACCAGCTGCTGGATTTCCCATAAGGTGGCCTTCCTTTGTGTCAGAAATGCCCAAATGCGATCCTGCAGGTCTGCAATTTTTTCCAGAGGCAGTTGAGATGTCTGAGCCACTGTATGTAGTTCCACCTCCAGAAAAACTAACCTCTGCGCTGGGCCCTCAATCTTTTCATGGGCCAAAGGAACCCCCAGCTCCACAGCCAAATTCTGAAACCCTTCCAAGAGCTGAGAACATCTACCTGTTCTTTGAGGATCCACAAAAAGGAAATCATCCAGGGAATGCGCAACATCCTGAAGGCCCGTCTTAGCATGCAGGATCCATTCCAGGAATGAACTGAAGCGCTCAAACGCGGTGCATGACACAGAACATCCCATAGGCAAATTTCTATCCATGAAGAACTGGCCATCAAAAGAGAAACCCAGCAGCTCAAAATCATCTGGATGTACGAGGAGGAGGCAAAACGCAGACTTAATATCACACTTCGCCAACTCCGGCCCTCGAACACAGCGCCGTACCACACAAACTGCTTGGTCAAATGAGGTGTACCTCACCATGCACAGATCATCAGGAATGGCATCATTAACTGATTCACCTTGCAGATATGATCCCTAGGCACGATCCCCAGAGGTGAAACTCTCAAATTAGGAAGTGGTGGCAAAGAAAATGGGCCCAAAACACGGCCCTCTTCCAATTCCTTGTCAATCTTTTCCCTCACCACCGACTCCATGCCCTTAACTGACTTAAGATTAGAGGCCATAAGAAGGTTTTCGGTTTCGGTGCTGCGAATGGCGGCCGCTTCTCGGGACGCTCCCGGAGGCGGTCAGCCCACACGCGGAATGGGGGGGTCTTCGCGTTTGCAAAAGACCCTAGTGAGCCTTAGTCAAAGGCTCCGAACCGGGGGCGCATAGGGGAGTAGCCTCTTTGCCGGCAAACTGCCGGGAAATTGAGGCTTTCTCCCCGCCCCAATCGGCCCCGCCGCGTAGTGTGTCCCGAATGGGACTTAGCAGCCCTGCCGATTTCCAGGAGTGAGGAAAAGCGGATGAATTACCATGAAAAGAAGATATGACATCTAATCGTGAGTTGAAGATCTATTTTGAAGCGAAAATTAAAACCCCCCCGCAAGCGGATAAGCGTATGGGAGGAGGGAGGAGCTTCCACCCTCTTTAAAGAAGCGAATTTTTAAAGGAAACGCAAAGGGGGGGTAACAAGAAAAAATGTTGGTGAAAGTACCGTTGGGGTTTTACAGAAGATTGCGGCTTTAGTTGCTTTCTGGGGGATGTGGCACGAACTTTGAAAAAGTAAATAAAAAACAAAATGTCGATGCTGGGAAAATCCTGCTTAGAACGGAAGAGAAGAGAGGAGGGACTTCCGCTCCAGTCAACCCCCCCAGAACTAGCTGTCAATCAATAAGAGACTGAGATACTGCGCCACCTGCTGGAGTTAATTTAAAATATCAATGAAGCGCTTTTAAAATGGAAATTGTTCTCATCAGACTATAAAAACAAATATTTGGAATTAACAAGGTTGATGGCAGAAAATGTATCGATGTTAAAGTTCCAAGCTATGGATGAAGAAGGGAAAGAAGATCTCAGATTTATTTTGACGAAAGTTTGGACACCTCTATCTGGCAGTGGAGCGAATAAATAAAAAGAAGAGGCGGACAAGGCTTTCAAAGCCTACTCCGCCTTTAAAAAAAGGATATACTCTGCCAGTAGAAAGGGGTGTTGAGCTTAGCAAGTAATGGAGATCTAATTTCAACCCGAGTGTTAATGGAGCCAACGAGAAATGACTGCCAGAAACAACAAGAAAAAAGAAGCGAAAGAAGATGGATTAAAAAATTTTCTGAAGAGACATGCCAGCACAGAGGAGGAAGCAGTACTCAAAATCTGGATTTTTGAAGAAGACGGCGGCCCGGGGGAAGGAAGTGACGGAACGGGAGGCATTAAAGTTCAAAGGACTTAATGATAATTGGAGAGACTTAAAAAAGAATTTGTTCGTGTAACATCTGAAAAGATTTGATTTAACCCCATTGGACTTTACTAACTTTACTAACAGAATTGATTTGGACTTTGTAAAGCTGAAAAGAAGATCTTTCAACCGTGATGGATGCCGACAACTGGAAGAAGTAAAACTAACCATTACTAACAGAAAAAAACTCACTCCGCTCTTTTTTCTCTTCCCATCTGTCTACCTTACCCTTTTCTTATAAAAAAAATAAAATTCTCTCCTTTTTAGGAGAGTTATTTTTTTAAAAAAAAAAAAAAGATTAGAGGCCATAAACGGGGTCCTAGTTCCTTGAAAAGGTATATGAAAACCAACAGTAAAACCCTCTAACAAATAAACTCTATCATCCTCCTTAGGGTAACCCCGCAGCCAGGCTTCAAGTGCCTTCAGGTTTATTGGGCTGGGGCCCTTTACCAGTGAATGAGGAACTACCCCCACCTCTCTGCCTCTGACTCCTACGGGGCCTTCCTCAAGGACATGTAGAGAATGAGTGGGGGCCCCCACATACCAGGCACTCATGCCTGTATGGGCATGACTTCCGGTTGCAGACCCCCCAGGACCCAAACTCCTGGGCAACAGGAGCAAGCGGGGTTGAACCACCTGCCCCATGGCACCATGGGAAGCACTAACTCCTTGCAAACACTGCACTGTGTGCCCACTATGCAAGTGTTCCACCAAAGATTTACTAGGCATGGACATAATTTGGAGCCAAAGATGAGGATGCATTCTATCCCATGGAAGCACGGGGTCCATGGCTGCCCACATTTGGAACTCCTCATCATATTGCATCCATGCTGGGCCAGGAAAGCCAGTATAGACTTTATAAATTATGTCCAAATACTGGAACAATGCCAGTGACCTCAGTGGCTGAGACCGGGATAACAGGCCAGCATAAATTAAATAACCTGCCAGCCAATTAGCCCACGTCCGGTCAACCTTCTTCCGCTTTAGGATTTCCTTATCCTTATCTTTCATCTCCTCTTTATCCTTCTTCTCCAAATCCTGGTAAAGAAGGCTAAAGAGGTCAATGTAGTCACCTTTACAAATCTTATCCCGCATCGCAGGTAAGAGGTGATTGCCCAAAGGTAAGGCAGTATCCCCAAAGGGCATCACTGATGCTGACGCAGCATTATAAGGGTTTGCCGAAGGGGGGGGGGTACAACCAAAACTACCCCAAGGACCAGCTGGAAAGGCTCCCCAAGGGGACTGCACAGCCAGGGCAGGAGGTACCGAAGACCAGGGTTGACCAGTGTCTACAGAGCTTTCTGTTGTGTCAGCCTGGAGGACAGGTGGAACCCCAGAGCCAGCTCCCTGACCCCAGGGCCCCCATGGCCACATCAGACTGAACTGTAATGAAGGATCCCACTTACCCCAGGGACCTGGCTGTTCAGCCACATCAACTTCCACTGGCGCTGCCTCTGTTTTGACACCCGCGGCTCCAGATGCCCCGGTATCAGTCCCAGCATCAGGCCTAGCATCAGCAGGCCTGCATTCAATCAAAGAAAGACGTTTAAGGACCTCCTCCCTAAACCTCTTTTGCTCAGCCCAGCTCTCCTTCCTACGATCAGACCCCACAACTGCCTGATGGGGGGCAGGAACCTCCGCAACCCTAGCCTGTTCTAGTGCTGCCAGCTTGTCCAATATTGCTTGCTGCTCTGCCCGCTCGTTCTCATCATCAGACGAAGAAGGGAGCGTCCCAGTGCCCTGAAGTGGGGGTGCTGGCGTGGGCCTCTTAGGTGCAGGCCCCTTGCCCTTTGGCACCCCTTTGCCTTTCCGAGATGCCATTATGTTATATTATATTATGTGGTTATACTAACTAGCTATCTATTCATGCTAATTTTAATTATTCATATTGGCAGACTCCTATCCACCCTGATGTCAGCCCAAAAGCACTAATAAAATGGCCACCTCAGTACCAAACAAGCCTACTAAAATGGCCACCCCTCAGGGCCTTATCAAAATGGCTGCTCCCCAAGCCAACAAGAATGGGAAGTCCCAAAATGGCCACCAATTACCCTTCCAAGATGGCTGCCGTTAAGTAGGGCAAAAAGAAACCACAAAATGGCTGCCCCACAAAATACTATGGACCCACTAATCCTTCCACCCCATCTATATAAAGAAAGTGTGGGGGGGAAATGGGCCCAATGGTGCAAGGAGTGAACTGGGGCCCCAGCACCAACTGCACTAAATGACAGGGAAGGAATAGTGAAGGGCGGGAGCCAACTATGTGAGTGTCTTGTTTTAACCAGATGTAGCAGGCTGCCAAGGGCCGCCCTGTGGCCGTGCTTACAGCTGCGGGCCCGGCACACAGGTCGCCAACAGGTTCAATGCTCCCCCTGTGCCTCGGCACAAGCCCACAGCCCGGCCTTGTGAGGAGCCCCTGTGCCACTCCACACTGCTGGGCTTGCCAACACAGGTGCAGCCCAGCACAAGCCACTGCCGCATGCCGCCACCTGGATCCAGCCAGCAGCTGTGCAAAAAGCTCCGCGCTGTGCAGCCACTCGCCGTGCTTATGCGGCTGACTGCATCCCAAACCCCCCAAAGAGCTCTATCACCTCAGGTAAGCTCAATTGCCAAGCCCGGCCTCAAGGCTTAAAAAAAAAAAAAAGGCTCGTCCCGCTCTCCCGACGCGCTTGGAACTGCTAATCAGACCGAGCGCAAAGCAATCACTGAAGGGGGTAGGGCGGAGCCAGCTGTTAAAAGACGTGCCGGCTCCGCTCCCCCTTTTGGAGTTGAGGCTGCACCGCAGCCCCTTCCTCCTCATGAGGAGGCAAAGGTGGCCCCCAGGAGGCATGCTGTTGGCTGCCTCCTGTGGGGCTGGATTGTACTGCCACACAAACCCCTCCTGAAGCCTGGAATTTCCCAAAGCATCACAAACTTCTGAGATAGGAGAAGAAACATCCCATAAAGTTTCTATATTCACTTGCTCATGCCTACAGGACACTTTGGGTCCAAGTTAAGGTTTCTTGAAAAGTATCAATTGTATTACAACTTCATCACTATTCGTCACTCAAAGCATTGGGAGCTTCAAGAAATATGCAGCATTAGCGCACTAATCCATGCAGTTGTGCTGCAGTGTGGGAGAGGAGAATTCCTAAACTAGGGTTGCCAGTCCCCAGGTTGGGGTGGGGATCCTCTGATTTTTGGGGCTCCTGCCAGCTGGCCAGTGGGGAAAACCCCGCCCCCAACAACAGCCACTAGTGGCCACCCCTCTCCCTCCCCTTCTGTAAGATTTAAAGGGCCCTCCAGCTGATCGGCAGGAGCACTTGGCTCACCAGTCAGCTGGAAAGGGGCCTTTAAATATTGCAGGAGGGAGGGAGAGGGGCAGCCTCCAGCTGCATGCCTGAAGTTCAAGTGACAAACTAATTCTCCCACTGTTACAACTGATCTTCAGGTAACAGCAATCAGTTTACCTGGAGAAAATGGCTGGTTTGGAAGGTGGACTCAATGGCATTATACTCCATTGAAGACCCATTTAAAGGGAAGGTTCCCCATTTTTTTGCAATCAGGGGCCGCCTGCGCCTGAATTCTAAGTGGCAAATTTGCCACTTAGAGTTTAGGCATGCCATGTGTGGTGTGCCCACTTGTAAAACACCATTTAAAGGGAACCTTCCCTTTAAGTGGTGTTTTGCAAGTGGGGGCTTCCTGCACCTGAACTCCAAGTGGTGAATTCACCGCTTGGAGTTGAGGCAAGGCATGCATGCCTGGCCCTGCTTGTAAAACACTTTTTGAAGGGAACCTTCCCTTTAAATGGTGTTTTGCAAGTGGGCATCTCTGGCACCTTTCAAGGGGCTGCATCTCCAATGTGATGAGGTCACTTCTGTGTGATGTCATCACATAGGGGATGTCCCCACCCCTTCCAGGAATGCCCCCCCAGAAGCCACATGTCGGCAGCCGGGCATACCCTGGCAACTCTATCCTGAACATTAATTACCAGCATGATCAAGAACCTGTGGATATATTTTTGGATCAGTGTTGGATTCATCTTGGTTTGAGGGTTAATAAAGCTCAGATATGTCATGCCAGAGTGCTGGCTCAATGAATACCATTCACTCAGCATTGTTCCTGAGCAATTGTTGTTCATGGCCTGTTTAGTGCAGTGGTTAAGAGTAGCAGATTCTAATCTGGAGATCTGGGGCTTGATTCCCCACTCCTCCACATGCAGCCAGCTGGATGACCTTGGGTCAGTGAGTTCTCTCAGAGCTCTTCTCTCAAGAGAAGTTCTCTCAGAGCTCTCTCAGCCCCACCTACCTGACAGGGTGTCTGTTGTGGGAAAAGGAAAGGAAGGTGATTGTAAGCTACTCTGAGAATCTGAGTGAAGGGCAGGGTATAAACCCAACTCTTTTTCTTCTTCTGTATAAGAGCAGAATATGATTTCTTTTATAAAAATCAATTTAGGATTCTTAGTTATGGACATTAGTGGGCAATAAGGTTTCTTTACAAGATGCAAGTCATATAATTTCTATCACAGGCATATAATGTCTTCCAGGTTCCAAGATGCAAGATGCAAAGTTGCTTGTAGATATGCAAAACAAAGTTGCTCCCAAAATAGATATGCAAAACAAAGTTACTCCCAAAGTAAACAATTTCTTCCGCAGTCCCAAGATCAAAGATGCAAGATGCAAAGTTGCTTGTAGATATGTAAAACAAAGTTGCTTCCAACCAACTGGCAAGCAATTTAAATTACAGTTAAGAAGCCTCCTGTGAGAAGGTTTGTTTGAGACTTTTGTCCTTAGTGAAATTGATGATTGGAGTTATAATATTATCTGATGAAGATTGCGTGACTTGAGAAATTCCAGAAGATCACGTCTTATTTTGGGAGCAACTTTGTTTTGCATTTCTATTGGGAGCAACTTGGTTTTGCATGTCTACAAGCAACTTGGCGTCTTGCATCTTGGAACTGTGTGTCTGTGGTTGAAATTATATGACTTGCATCTTTGACCTATTTGACTATAGCATTTTCATGCCTTTATGGTTTGTTAAAGTATATTGTTATTCTTCTTGTATGAATTTTGATAACAGAGTGTGAATACACAAAAAAGCAAGGGAAACCTTTTGTACATGTAATTTTTTTATTAAGGTATGTTATAGTCTCATATATCATAGATAGTCCTTTTTGCAGTACTGGTTGTTGTAACTGTGATTGCCTTTTGTCTTTTTGACATCATTTCTGGGCTGAACCTGGAAATGATGTTACGCTGCTCTAGGATTCAGGGCCACAGCAACTAAAGGGAATCTCCTTTGGAGGTAGTAAACCTCTGAATACCAGTGCTAGGAGGCAGCACCAGGGGGAGACCTTGGCCTCTATGATCGGCTTGTTGGCTATCCAGGGTCCTGAAGTATTTTCTCAGGGTCACAATGTTTAAATCTCTTCAGGTGGTGGCCACAGCCAAATCTGGCTGGTGAGAGCTGTGTGTGTTATCACTCGTGATACCGCTGTTTATTTCACCACATGCAAACTGGCTAAGGAGGAGATGTTGCAACATCACCTAGTGAAGAAGCCTATCAATCTAATTCCTGCTGTTTTAATCCCCAAGTCACCCCTCCCCTGAGCGAGTCAAACTCATCAGTCTTTATTTTTGTACCATGCCTAAATGTAGGTGGAAGGACTGGATGGGCTTTGTGATGGTTGAACACACTGAGTTCAGTGCATTGTGACTTGTGTTGGAACAGCTCTTGACTTGCACCTGTGGTCAATTACATCAGCCTGTAAGTGATGAGAAGGCTGCAAGCCATGAATGTCTCATCATTCGCATCATCACAGGATTTAAAGGGATGTGGATGGTGTCTGCATTTCAGCCCTCTGAAGTGCCGAGGCAGTATGGTAGAGGTCCTGTTGTTTAAGACATTTGCAGCTATCTGATACTAAACTAAGCTGTGACTGCAGTGGTGAAGATACAAGCCCTCTGCCATCATTTTGCTCAACTTTTTGTAGATAAAATCTCTCACATCCAGTCGGACTTGATGGGAATGGGTGGTTCCGAGGTGCCAGCTTATGCAGCTGTGTTTGACATTTTTCAGCTTGTCCTGTGGACAGGATTTTTGGATTTTGAGACCTTCCACCTGCTTATACAGCCCTTGACTCTTTGGCCTGCTTAAATCTGCTGTCTGTGTGTGTTCGCTGACTGGGCCTGAGAAACAGTCAATGCCTGCCTGAGGCAAAGAATCTATATAAAAATAGGGGAAAGATTTTTTAAAAAATCAAAAGAATGCCTTCTGATGCAAAAAAATAAATTTTAAAAAATCTGATGGGTACCTACAAGCACACCAGATAGGTGTCAGCTACAAAATGCATTAGCAAAACCTTCTGTATAAATAGTTGTAATCAGATACAATAAATATCCTGCAAAGTAATTTGTTATATAACAAATTCAAATTGAGAAAATATAAATATATTGAAAAAATACATACTCAAGATTCACTAATTACCTCCTCACAATATATAATTTGTTGGGCTAAATGCTCTCTAGGGGTTGAGCACTTCGCAACAGGTATAATTAATTTCGGGATCTTTTGGTCTATGTCTACGAGGAATGGGCTGCCACGGAAACTTCCCAGTGAAGAGGCGAGAGACAGGACTCAGAATAATGTTTCAGTTTACTTAAATACACAATTCACTCAACAATAGCAAATCATACACACACACACTCAAGAGCTAGGAAATACAGATAGATATAGCACAGTTGCATTAGCAGGTAAACGTTGGTTTGTTGAGGGCGATATTTACCTCCAAGGCGCGGCTCCTAAATCTTCCAGCGAGTGGGGTTAGGTAGGGTAGGAAGGATGGAAGAAGGGACACGTGGTCTAGACCAGCTAACAACGCACGTGTATAATTCCAGCTGCAGACTGGAACGAAGCGAGGCAAGGGTTCGGGTACAGGATGGGGGCGTAAGAGGGTAAAAGCAGACAGACAGAGGTCGTGGTTTCAGCAGCAGGGGGTCAGAGCGTCAGCGCAAGGGCCGAGCTGACCCAGAGATCGCGTTTTTATAGCGTCTTGGGTGTTGGGCGGAGAAAGCCAGGCGGTGTACACCTACTGACCCTCCCAGCCGGCTGTGTCAGTGACAATTTCAAATCTTATTGGCTACACTGTCCGTTGGATACCTGGGGGCTGGACAGAGGAAGCTGGCTGGCAGGCAGATGGTTTCTCCAGGTAGCTGATGGCTCTTCTATTGTTCAGGTGTATGGCTTGGGTGGGGAAGGCACTTAATCCCTTCATGCAAACGACCGGCAGAGGAAAAGTCCTTTGTCTGCTGTATGGCCCTTAATCTATGTATGTGACATGCGGCAGGTATGCAATGGAGTCCCTCAGAGTAAAAAGACAGCTTTTTCCCTTTTCTATGGGCTTCTCCTTTGGCATCCATTTTACAGTCTAGCAGGTACACAGACCATGTGGCAACAGCAAACAGTCCATAGCAAAGCCCCATAATGGCGTCGGGGCTAACATATTCACAATGGACATCAATGGGTCCTCACAGTAATATAAATAAAACTGGAAAAAATTAAAAATGTTCCATAAAGCACAACAAAAAACAAAACAAAAATGTAAAAACTATAAATCGCTAGTCATAATAATAATCACCTGATCAGCATTACAAGGCCAGGACTTGTGTGTTAGATATCACCATCCTCAATGCAGACTTCCATAATGTAGATAGAAACCTTTCTCAATATACAGGCAAAGCTTCACTGAATCATGAAACACAAACACCTGGATACATAATCAACCCTAGACTAATAGTCTCCTGCATGATCTTTAGGAGCCAGACATACACTGGCTCCCAGTTTGCTTCTGGGTGCAATTTGAACTGCTGGTAAGGTAAAGGTTCCCTTGCTCGAAAGCCAGTCGAATCTGACTCTAGGGTTGTGGTGTTCATCTCCGTTTCAAATCCAAAGAGCCAGCGCTGTCCGAAGACATTTCCGTGGTCATGTGGCCGGCATGACTAAACACCAAGGCACACGGAACGCTGTTACCTTCCCACCGAAGTGGTACCTATTTATCTACTTGCAATTTCTTGCTTTCAAACTACTAGGTTGGCAGGAGCTGGAACTAGAGACGAGAGCTCACTCCATCATGCGGCACTCTCGGGTCTTGAACTACTGAACTACTGACTTTCCACAGCCTGCGGTTCAGCATCTTAACCACTTGAGCCACCGCAGCTCCTTGAACTGCTGGTACTGAATCTTAAAAAACCTGTACAGCTTGTGCCTGGCATACCTGAAGAACCAATTACTCCCATATGAATCTTCAGAGGCCCTCTTTGGGTCCCTGCTGTCTGAGGTGAGATTGGTGGCAACCTAAGAAAGGGCCTTCTTGGTTATGGCTCCAAAATGTTCAATCTCCCTTGCCAGGGAGATTTTTGTCTCCCTCTATTGTTGTCTTTTACCAGTGGGTAAATACCTTTTTGTTTTGTTTGGCACTCCTTCACTAATTCTTTTTTGGCACTCCTCCCTGTTTGTGTGTTTTTATGTGTTCATCGTTCATAGTATGTTTTTTTTGTAGGGTTGTCAATCTCCTGGTGGTAGCTGGAGGTCTCCCACTGTTACAATTGATCTTCAGGTAACAGCAATCTGTTCACCTGGAGAAAATGGCTGGTTTGGAAGGTGGACTCAATGGCATTATACTCCATTGAAGACCCTCCCCTCCACAAACCCTGCCTCTTCAGGCTCCACCCCCAAAATCTCCAGGTATTTCCCAATCCAGAGCTGGCAACCCTATTATTTGTTTTAAATATTTAGTATATATTTGTATTTTAAATGCTAACATGAAATGGTTTAATGTTAAGCATCTTGGGCGGAAAGGCAACATAGAAATGTTTTTAAACAAATGAACAAAGTTCACATTGAGCTCAGGTGAAGAGGATGCTGCTGAACTTTCACATCTATATATCTAATTCCCAATATGCCCCCTCTGTGCGGATATCTAAATCTGCACATCCGGGACACTAGGGGAACAGGGAGATTTTCCTGCACATTTGGGGCAATCCCCAGATGTGCAAAAAAATCTTAAAAATGTAAAAAAAAATACAGGGGGGATATTTAAATCCCCCCAAAGTAAAAGAGAATGGCTTTGCTGCTGCTGCCACCAGGGAGGGGGAGGGGGTGGGAGAAGGCTTGGACAGCCAGTGCCTCTAAGCCACTCAGCCCTCGCCATTGCCCGGGGGGGAGCAAGTTTGGTGGGCCGAGCTCAGGCCTCGCTGCCACGACCGCTGCTGGGGGAGGGAGGGGGAGGGAGAAAGCTTGGTGGGCCAGCCAGGCCTTGCTGCTGCCGCTGCTGCTGCCACCACTGGGGGAGAGGGAGGGAGAAAGTTCAGTGGGCCAGCCAGGCCTCACTGCTGCCACTGCCGCCGCTAGGGGAGAGGAGAGGGAGAAAGCTTGGTGGGATGAGTTCAGGCCTTGCTGCTGGGGGAGGGGGAGAAGGCTTGGAGGGGGCACGGGCCTCGCCGTGGGTGCTGGGGATGGGGGGCAGGGGAGAAGGCTCACTTGTGGCTGCTTCCTTCTCCTCCCATGGAGCTTCTCCCCCCTACGAGTATTGTGAGTCCCCCTTCTTGTTTTTAACTAACTTTTAAATTAATTTGGGGTTAACCCACAAAATTGTTAGGGTAAAGATTCCAAACATCTTTTCTACAGCTTGTGCCAGAGATTCCCAATCTTGCTGAGCCTGTGCACACTTTTAAATTTTAAGAATAGGTAATGGGCACCACCAGAAAATGGCTGCCATGAGGCCACTTGCAGAAAATTGGGAAGTTCCAAGCCAAGTATCCTCCTATGATGGAGACAACTCATTCCAAGTAGGTGTCCCCTGCAGAAATAAAGATTTTTTTGAAGCACCACCTGATTCAGTGAGCTGGCAGAAAGCTAGGATTGGTTCTCTGCTTTGCAGAACAGATGCTTTGGAAAATAAGAAAATGGGTGTGAGGGATCACCTTGCAATATGCCAAGGCATCCAGGAGCACCATACTGAGGATTACTGGTGCATACATTCATGTATAGAATTTCACTAATATACATGTCATTGCTGAACAAAGGTAACATAGTTGGCATATCTTGCTGTATTATTGCAGTTTTAGACCAGTCTTAGCCTTTTGATTTGAACTAATTCACTCCGATGCTCTGAAGTACTCAGGAATTGTGCTAGGCCCAAATCAAACTGGATAAAGAGAAACACTGATTGTAATTTGCACATTCTCAGCTTTACCTGGTTCTTTGGTTTGTACATATTCCATTATTGGAGGGATCTACTGCTTTGGTATTTTCACAGCACCATAGTATAGTACTGAAAGCCCGTATATAGGAACTAAATATATCTATTTTATTTGTCTGACTCACACAAGCAGTTGTACAGGCAGTCTGAATTGTTCAAGAAGCATAATTACTGTTGCCATTAGTCATATGATGAGTTTTCATGTAATTTTGTGTGTGTGTGTGTGGGGGGGAACCAGCACATTTTTAGTACATCATTTTACTGAACCTCAGTGCACTGACATTTTAGCATTTACTTCAGTATTCCTGTCATTGATCTTCAGAGACCAAAATGTGACTTGAAATGTTATCCCATAAGCCATCATTTGGAGTTCTTGCATTATTCCTCTAAGCTGAGTTCTACAGCATTAGGCAACCTAATCAGAAGCCACAATGACCTTCATTGGCTTCATACTTGCAAAATAACCAGATTTATATCCACAGGATGCCTTGTTTTTTGTTCAAAATGGCTTTAATGATTTCTGGGAGGGAGTGAAAATTCTCATATTTCACTGAAATTGAAATATTTTTGGATGGCAAAGACACAAACTGAAATACACTTCAATGATATTAGACAGGAAAAAAGGCTTTTACTGTAAAGATGCCTGCTAATAGGAATGCTTCCTGTAAAGTCATGTGATAGATATTGGAGACAGAATGTAGAATGCAATAAAGAAGAAAATTTCAAGCAAGAGAGCACTTTCTTGATGATTCTATGCACAAGTGCAGTTTAGAGGAGCAAAACAGAACCATACAGAAAGTCTCAGAAAAAGAAGCAAAGCTAATTCCTCTACTCTTGTTCCATCCATCTCCCAAACAAACTGTAGCCTCATAGCAGACATTGGGTTGGATACAGCTATCTGTTGTCATAAGCACCACAGATCATTCCCATGTTCTCCTCCTCATACAGTAGTCATTGGATTCATAGCCAAATAAGCTGGAAGGCTGTAGAAGAGAGAGGGAGGGGCAAAAATACTTCCTTTTCCATCATCCGAGTGTGCACAAAGGGTGATTTCTCCCCCTTTTCCCCATTCCCACTGCACCCTCTCCATCTGCATGGCTATTGGTTTGTGCTGGTCCCATGACTCCAAAATTAAACTTTGCTGGGGTCAGAAAGGACTGCAGGGGTAGGGGAACATGAGAAATCCATGACTTTCATGGTCTTCCACAGATGGATCATGGGATGCAAACCATGGCTGCTTTAATTCTTTGGAAGGTTTGCAATTAACCTCTAGCAAATGGCAAAATTCCCTCTGTTTTATTGTATAGTCCCAAATAACCCATTTTGGTTCATCTGGAGAAGGAGGAGGAAGAGGAAGAGGAAGAAGAATTAGTTTTTATACCCTGTTTTTCTCTACCCTAAGGAATCTCAAAGCAGCTTACAATCACTTTTCCCTTCCCCTCCCCACAACAGTCACCCTGTTAGGTAGGTAGGGCTGAGAGAATAATGAGAGACCTGTGACTGGCCCAAGGTCACCCAGGGGGTTCATGTGGAGGAGTAGAAAATCATACCTAGTTCTCCAGATTAGATTCCAGTGCTCTTAACCACTACACCAGGTTGGCATCTTGGCATCCATACAGGCTGGAGGATAATCCTGCACATCTTGCCACAACCTGTGTTTGCTGATCATATGACCTCAGCATCATCTGCTGGATTTGGCATAAAGTAAGCTTTGGGATCACAATTTTCCTAGTCCTTCCCAGCTCTTAAAAGCCGGTTTCTGGATATGATGTTTTTATGTAGCTACCTTTTTTATGGACCAGGAGGCACCACATGCAGGTCTGAAGCACTGCTTCTGCAAGCACAACAAACACAGTAGTTATGAGTATTCTCACCTTCTGTATTTTGTTGGATTTGCTCTTGACTGAAAACAGTGAGACTCATGCACATTGGCTGAACCATGGCAAACTATCAAAGAGAAAATTGCACCAACAATTTGAGTGCACAGTTTTGACTTTTACAATTTAATAATATCAATACCATTTATTTTTGCATGTTAATGCAGCCTTCCATCACAATATACTCAACTCAGAAATCAGCAGTATTTCAGAATCTAAACGTTAGCATCACAATATCCTGGTGGCAAGTAAGAGTTATCTTCTGTTTCACAAATGGGAAAATTAAGGCTAAGTGACTTTCTTTCATAATTCTCAGCTCCTGAACCTGCCATGATTTGACACCAGCAGTCAGAATGGGAGACAAATGCCTAAAAAGGGCAATACCAGAAACCATTGTGTGTCAAACGGTAATTGACAAATTAGAATGTTTTCTTTTGGCACTTTAAAAGCTGTTTTAAGTAATTATTTCATACTTTTGCTCTGAGAGGTAAACTGTAGAACAAGAAGCTTGATTCAGCCCTGTGGAGGAAAACTTTGGAAAATCCAGGATGCTGGAAAGGTCAGTTTGTTGGGCTATCCAATCAAACTAAGACAACGATCTTTGCAGTACCATCAATTAAAATAAATATACTTAAAACTTTTGCATTCCCATTATCAGTTTAAGTCAATTTAGACATGTATACCCAGTTTTTCTCCTTAAGTGGGACCCAAAGTAGCTTAAACTATCATTTGTTCCTCACAACAAGAACAACCACCATAGGAAATTGCAGAAAAGAGCAAGAGTCCAGTAGCACCTTAAAGACTAAGAAAGTTGGTGGCAGGGTATGAGCTTTCATGAGTCACTGCTCAATTTTTCAGATACAGCTAGAATGTGAGTCCATCTGTCCTTAAATCTTGGAGCATCTAGTGATTTTAGATGCCGAATGACAATAGCAGGTAAATGACAACAGCAGGCATGATTAAATTATGTGTGATATCCAGAGGGTAGTAGGTATGGAGAAACCAGCATTTGTAAGTAGACAGGAAACCTGGGTCTCAGTTCATTCCAAGAGGCTGCATTGTCTTGAGATTAATTATCAGTTGCAATTCAGCAGTCTCCCTTTCTAATCTCCCTTTCAGATTACCTACAACACGCAAGAAGCTGCCTTATACTGAATCAGACCATTGGTCCATCAAGATCAGTATTGTTCACTCAGACTTAGCAGCAGCTCTCCAGAATCTCAGGCTGAGGTCTTTCAAATGACATTCAACCTGGTCCATTTAACCAGACATGCCAGGTATTGAACCTAGGATCTTCTGTATGCCAAGCAGAGGCTCTTCCACTGAGCCACAGCCCCTCCCCAGAAGGTTAAAGGACTTTCAGTTGCTTACCTCTTACAAAGGAATTTCAAAGGGAGATGAGAAAGAGAGACTGCTGAATTGTAACTGATAATTAATCTCAAGACAATGCAGCCTCTTGGACTGAACTGAGACCTAGGTTTCCTATATCTTTTCCAATACTGATTTCTCTATGCCTACTATCCCTCTGCATTAGGGATATCATGACAAATTTTGCCCTGTTCATGGTTTACAAACAGAAGTTCATGATGGGATCACAACCTCCCATGAGCTTTTAGAGCTGTTTGTGTGGTTCATGGTGGTTCACGGATGTAGCAGAAAGCAGGTGTTTAAAGGAAGTCCCTTTAAACTCCTGCTTTCTGTTCCACCCAAAAGCTGCAAAAACAGCTGAGTGGCGGGGAGGCTCCTAGCCACTCAGCTATTTTGGGTTGTCTTGTGCAGTCCCTTTAAACTTTAAAAGGCCTACAGAAGACAGTCTGAAAAACAGTTGTGCAGCAGGAAGGTGCCCCCTACCATGCAGCTGTTTTGGGGCTGTTTTTTGCCTGCTGTTGTCATTTACCTATTGTCATTTGCCTGCTATTGTCATTTGGCATCTGAATTCACTCCAGTCTCCAAGATATAAAGGGAGATGGACACACCATCTAGCTGTACCTGAAAAAGAGAACAGTGACTCACAAAAGCTCAGCCCTGCCACAAATTTTGTTAGTCTTTAAGATGCTACTGGACTCTTGCTCATTTCTGCAATTCTACATGGTTGTTCTTGTTGTGAGAAAAAAGTTGATAGTGATAATGCTTGGAAGTGGCTCCAAAATGTGCCTTTGAAGAAAGAAACTGAAGGACTCATTCTAACTGCAGAAAAGCAGGCATTCGAAACAAGTAGTACAAAAGCCAAGATTCAGAAGGCCAGTGATAACAGCAAATGTCAACTTTGCAAGATAAATGATGAAACAGTTGAACACATGGTCAGTGCCTGCAGTAGTATTGCTCAAACTGACTATAAAGAACATTACAATAGAGTTGTACCTATGTTGCACTGGAATCCTTGCAAGCAGTATGGCTTATCATCAGCCAGAAATTCATGGGAGCACAAACCAGACAAGATCATGCAGAATGATGAAACAAAGATTCTTTGAGGCTTCAGATTACAAACAGATAAACACCTGGAGCATAATACCCTTGATATCACAATAGCAGAAAAAAAGAGAAATAGGATTTAAATCATTGACACTGCAATCCCAGGAGACAACAGAATAGAAAAGAAAGAACAGGAGAAGATCAGAAAATAGCAAGACCTATGAAAAGAGTTAGAGCACCTCTGGGAGGAAAAGGTTACCATCGTGCCAGTTGTCACAGGAGCCACTGGAGCAGTACCTAGACATCTCAAGAACAATCTGGACATTCTGTGCACTAAGAAAACAACACCAACTCAGTTCCAGAAGACAGTGTTGCTTGTAACAGCAAGAATCCTGTGAAGATACATCTGCAATTCCCAAGAACGTGCCTAGTTTTCTAACTGCAGAACACCATCTACCAGTCAAATATCTGTCTGTGACAATTAATAACAACAACAATAATAAATCATGGGTTTCCTTCTCACAAAAGAAGGAAAATCGACATAGGGATATTCAGGCTGAATCAGCAACTTGTGAAATTTGACATGGTCCCTAATTTAGCTGAAATGTTACCATTTTACTGTACATCCGTGTGGCTTGGCAAATTCCATTAGTATAGACTTGGTCTCTACAGGGGAAAATCCTTAACATTTGGCTTGTAGGTTTTTCCTTTTCTAGAGCAATGATTGGATAATGTGAAGTGAGATACCTTAAGGACATATAGGGAACAGGAAAACAAGAGTGCTTCCTTGACACAATGCAAGATTTGTCCTGATTGGACCACTAGAACATTTTATCCCATCAAGCAAATAAAATGCTTTATCCAACCACGACAAGCTCCTGCCCAGCATTTGTGTTTCAGTAATAGGAGCTAGTAGAGCAATCTCCCATTTTTACAAGGGTTTTGCCTACTTGCGAGAGTCCTTCTCCTAAGCAATTTGAAATATATTGTTCTACCCATATCTTTGTAATCCATTTATTCTATACTTCAAAAAAGAGTATATAACAATTTAACAATACATTTTCATTTTACTTTTTGGGAAACTGTTGATATAATTATCGTCACTTAAGGCGAAACACTGTTGTAAAGAAATAAAATATTTGCAGCATGGCAGAAACCAAATCATAGAATGAATTAGACTTCAAACATTCAAAAGAGTTTGTTTTTACCCATAATTTTCTCTCTGGACTCCATGCTCTTATACGGTTTTACGTTAAAATGCTTCATAAATGTTAGCGATGATAAAATCAGTGGGTGAATTTCCTGCATTAAAAATTACAGTTTTTTCTTGAGGTGCTTAATTAATCTGAACAGCAGGTTATTTACTTTAATTTGCTAAGAAAAGATCATGAAATATTAAGGTGCAGCAATTGTTGAAAGGTGTAAAGAAAATAAGGGAGATGTTAGTAGCTGCAGGAACTCTTATAGCATGAAGGACAAATTCCAAAGTCTGTGTGATTAATAGATATAATTAGTTTACCAAGTCTAGGAAGCAAGTTTATCTGATTTTTTTGATTTACTCTATAGCATTGAGGGCAAGAATCAATGAGACAATGATTGTTCTCTACTGATGTTTGGGCTGGAAAGAGGTGAGGAAAGGAGGGAGATTGTGCTAGCCATTTTTCTTTACCACCCATAGATCTAAGTGTCAATTCTGGGCAAACAAGACATTCTGGACACAAGATGAAAAAGATTAGAGAAGCAAGGCATCCTCACAAGTAAGGACAAAGGGCAACATCATGTAGTTAATAGGGATGGGCACAAACTTAAAAATTCCATTTTGGTTCATGGTTTGGGGCAGCCATTTCAGCCTAACAGTGGGGCAGGTGCATCCATCAACAGTTAGGTTGAAATGTCAGGCAGCCATTTCACCAGTCCATTTTGCTTCCCTTTGCTTTGAAGTGGGGGAAAGTGAAACTGGCTGGTGAAATGGCTGCCAGACATTTCAACCTAACAGGTCAGCTGTGAACCCATGCTGCTCAGCTGTTAGGTTTAAATGGCTCAAACAGCTAAACTGAACCAGACAAAATGTAAATGTTCAGGGAAGGTGTCTTCCCTGAACATCAGTTCAGGGCCTCTGAAGTGGGCCAAGTTCATGCCAAATTTTGGCTCATGAACTGGTTCCTGCCCTTCTCTAGTAGTTAATCAAGGAATAAGACTCCTCTAATGTCACCCCAAAATCATAGTACAGGGCGGACCTGGCCCAAAATGAGACAAGTCTGGGCAAATATTTTGGAAGGAGAGACAGAAGCGGCTGGCTGGCTAATGCTCCCTCCATGCCTTAGAGAGATACATAATGGTGGGACAATGGGTCTATCAGGATCTATTGACTCACCTTGGGCTAATCTTATGAAGTCCAACCTTACTTCCTCTGCATCCACTTACCCTAATTAAGCAACAGTTAATCAATGCTTAATTCTATTCAGCAAACCCATTAGCTCTTCCCATCCAGTACTTTCAGGGTCATCAAGCCTTTCCAACATCTTTCATCCACTTTAGAAAAGACCATCAAGCTATTGTGGTTTTTTTGGTGAAAATATCAGCCTGCCCCAGGGTACGTTTTGCCCTATATTAAAAGCATCCAGCTACCAGTGCAATATGTGTGTTCCTGGTACCAACCACATACACCCCCACTTTGCTGGGCTTCTTCTCTTCATGAAACACAGGTCATTTTGCTGCTTCTGCAGACCTCTTTCTTTTATTATCACCCTTCCCTAAACTCACTTCCCCCCTTTCTTCCCTCTGTTCTTCCTGTATGTATTTTTCAGTGTCTGTGTATACTTTTTTGCTCATTTCTATTTCTTTTAAATAAATACTTTCCTGGTTGAACGTTCGCCTGCCTTATTTGAGAATTCTTTTAAGGGAAAAATCCCCATAAATGCAGGTGGAAAATCCCAGTTACCCCCTCTTGTTCTGTCTCCTTTAAGCTAATTCACCCAACTAATTAGGAGATGGCTCTTTGGGTAACATCCTGGCAACTAGTAGGGGATGGGGGACTTACCAATAGAAAGAAGAAGGCCTAGGCCATGCCACTAGCATCACACAGGAAATGCCATCATCATGTCAGCGACTTCTGGTTGATGGTCTGTTATTTGGGCAGCTTCTACCATAGGATTCCTGCCCAAATACCAGAGCTTTGCCAGGAAGTTGCTGACATGATGGCATCAATTCCTGTGCAATGCTGAAAATGTGGCCTAGGCATTCATCAAGGCAACAACAGGGCACTGGAGAGCCAGTTTGAGTGGCAGACTCTAATCTGAAGAATTGGGTTTGATTCCCCACTCCTCCATATGCAGCCATCTGGGTGATCTTGGGTCAATCACAGTTCTCTCAGAGCTGTTCTCTCAAGAGCAGTTCTCTCAGAACTCTCTCAGCCCCACCTACCTCACAGGGGGTCTGTTGTGGAGAAAGGAAGGAATTGTAAGCCACTCTGAGATTCTGAGTGAAGGGTGGAGTATAAATCCAACTCTTCTTTTTTCTACTGCTAAATTCACTAGCCAATCAGCTGATCGGTGGCTAGAGGGCAGGGCCTGGTAGAGGGGGGCCCCATCTCAACCTACTGGCAACCCTATCCCTGTCTGCTCTGTCTGCTCCATTTAATGACACTCTTTACCTTAAGAACAGAAGAAAATAAGAAGAGCCCTACTGGATCAGATCAGTGGCCCATCTTGTCCAGCATCCTGTCTCACAAAGTGGGTAACCAGTTATTCTGGATATCCAACAACAAGGCACAGAGGCTGAGGCCTTCCCCTGAAGTTGCATCTTGGCACTGGTATTCAGAGGTTTATTACCTCTGAATATGGAGGTCTCCTCTAGTCATCATGGCTAGTAGCTACTGATAGACCTATCCTTCAATAATCTATCTAATCCCACTTTAACGCCATCAAGCCTGTGGTCATCACTATATTTTCTGATATCGATTTCCACATTTTAATAACTCTTTGTGTAAATAAGTATTTCCTTTTGTCTGTCCTAAATATACTGTCTTTCATCTTCATTGAGTGCCCTCAAGTTCTAGTATTTTGGGAAAGATATAAAAAATTATCTTTGTGAACTCCCCCCCCCCACATAATTGAATCTGTATTATTTCACCCCCTTGGTTGTCTTTTTTCTAAATTGAAAGGTCCCAGACTCACCAGCTTTTTCTCATAGGAATGGAGCTCCAACCCCTTAATCATCCTGGTTGCCTTCTTCTGTATTTCTTCCAGTTCTGAAGTGCCCTTTTTGAGATATGGGGACCAGAACTACACACAGAATTTCAAGTGAGGCCACACTATAGATCTATACGGGGCATTATAATATTGTTTTATTGTAATCCCCTTTCTTTTTTATTTTATTTCTTATATTTGTATGGCGCCCTGTCTCCAAGAAGTTTAACAAAGTTCAGCAGAGGCACACAGTGCAATTTGATCACTCCAGCCTTCAATTAGAATTATAATGACTGGCCCAAGGCTGCTATGTGACCTTTCTAGCTGAATCTGGATTATACACAGACTAGGGAGCAAAGCCCGTTGTGGAGGAAGACAACGGGCCCTAGAAAGGAATGGAGGGAGGGAGGAAGGAAGAGGGGGGAGAGTGAAAAAAAAAGGAGAGAGGAAGAAAGGAAAAGGAGGAAAGGAAGAGAAGAGGGGCGGAATGGGCTTCTCTGGCCTACTGGGCCCATAGAAGGCCCAGAGGATGGTGTGTGGGGGACGGAAGGGGCTTCTCTGGCCTACTGGGCCCATATAAGGGCCAGAGGATGGGGGGGGTGGAAGGGGCTTCTCTGGCCTACTGGGCCCATAGAAGGCCCAGAGGATGGTATGGGGGGGGGCAGAAGGGGCTTGTCTGGCCTACTGGGCCCATAGAAGGCCCAGAGGATGGTGTGTGTGGGGGCGGAAGGGGCTTCTCTGGCCTACTGGGCCCATAGAAGGCCCAGAGGATGGTGTGTGGGTGGGTGGAAGGGGCTTCTCTGGCCTACTGGGCCCATAGAAGGCCCAGAAGATGGTGTGGGGGGAGGTGGAAGGGGATTCTCTCACCTGCCTCGGCCTTGAAGGCCTGTCCCTGCGCTCTCTCTGCAGACGGTCCTCTCCTGTCAGAGGACCGGAGCAGACAGAGCCAAAGATACTGGCCAGGGCTGACATGGGCGGGACTCCACCAAGCAGCCAGTCAGCCCCAGCCAGTGTCTTCTGACTGCCAGTTCTTGTGCCAAATCAATTATGGCAACCATAGAATGTTGTGGAACCAAAATTCATATATATATATATGGACAGATATTCCCAGCCAGCTCAGATGATTGGTCCATCAAAACCAGTATTGTCTACTCTGACTGGCAGCGGGTCTCCAGGGTCTCAGGTGGAGGTCTTTCATATCCCCTATTACCTGATCTTTTTCATTGGAAATGCCAGTGATTGAACCTGTGACCTTCTGCATGCCAAGGGGATGCTCTACCACTGAGCCACAGCCTCTCTCCATGCTGTGGTGTACATGTAATAAATAAAAACATATAAATGTATAAAGTACAAATGTAATAAAAACAAGTACATGCATACATGGGAGGGATTTATCTGACCGTATGGTGCCTTCAGTTCTTGAAACCTGTGAGAGGAAAGACTGGCAACTTTTAGTACTTATTAAAGTAATGTAGAAAACTTAATTCCAGATATGACAGAGTAGCAGATAGGTTGACACTGTGAGGTACTAAGAAAAATAAATAATAAGCATTAAGTCTGTAATGAGAACTTGGAGAGGTCAGTGAAGAAATTAAAGTCACCTGGCATTAAAACAAGTGCAAAGGGAGTCATGACTTTCCAGTGTAAATGTAAAAGGAGATTTGAACAGCAAGATGTGCAGTGTAACTGCTCATTTGCATCATCCTGCCAAGGTCACTAATAGGATATAGAGAACTGTTACTACACAGTTAAAGGGAACTGGAATGAAGAAAATGTGAAATACATGGGGATCACAGACAGGGTGAGACATGATTCTTTGGGACCTATGTCTAGAACTTGCAAGGCTTGTATTAAATTATCTACCCAAGATATCATTGCTTTGGCAAACATTTTACTGTCAAGACTAGGGTCTTTACACAGTGATTCTTTGTAAAACTGACATATAGAACTAGATCACTGGATGATGCAGAAGTTGGAGATATTGGCTTGGATAGTGATGGGTATGAACCAGGAAAATGAGGTTCATTTCAGTTTGTGGTTTCTGTCATGCCCGGTTCAAAAACCACAAACTGTCATGAACTTATAAGAGTTACACGAACTGGTTCAGTTCGTGAGGCAGTAGAACACCTTCCCCCAGTATGCTAGAGGCACCAGACTCTCTGGCTGACTCTCCTGTACCTGTCCTCCAAGTTTGGTGAGGATTGGATTTACAGGGTCTGAGTTACAGCCCCCTCAAAGAAGGTGCCCCATCCTACATTGGAAATCAGCAAAAAAGAAAAAAAAGAAAAAAAGCAAGGGCAATAGAAGCCCCAAAAGACAGAATCAAAATCCTAGAGAATCTGTGCAATAGAAATGGAAGTTTGGGGGCTTTTTTGCAAGCCCAGCAGGACCAGTGTAATGTGGCAGTGCAAACCCAACAGGACTAATGTCAAACCAGAGAATCTCTGCAGTAGAAACTGAAGGGTGGGCATGTTTTGCAAGCCTAACAGAACTAGTGCAATATACTAGTGCTCAACAGAATCCAGTGCCAAGGTGGCAATGCCAGCTCAATAGGACTCATATCAAGCACAGAATCGCAATCCAAGCAAGGGGGGGTGGAAGCCCAGCAGAACCAGGGTAATGTACTAGTGCCCAGCAGAACCCAGTGCCAAGGTGGCAATGCCAGCTCAATCACATTCCAAGCAAGGGGTGCATTTTTGCAAGCTCAGCAGAATCAATACAATGTATAGAGTGCCCAGCAGTATAAGTGCAATCACAGAGTGCCCAGCAGAACCCAGTGTCACTGGCATTGCAAGCTTAAAAGGACTGATCTCAAAGCACAGAGTCACAAATCGAAGCAAGAGGGGTGGAATTTTGCAAGCTTGGGCAAAAAAATGGGATGTGAACACAAAGTAACTCCTGCAAAGGGTGGAGGACCCTTTTGAAACTGACATGACTAGTTTGAAACTGAAAATAGTGTTTCTAAGGCTAGAGAATTCTGGCCCCTTGTTGCTTTGAAGTTTGGAAAACAGTTAGTTTGAACAGTGACAGTCTGTCTGGAAATGTATCCATTCATGAACCTGCACGAACCTCCAAGAACTGCTTGAAAGTTCATGAAAAGTTCATGCTGATTGACCTGCCGTGAGCTTCAGTTCACAAACCATGAACTGGCCAAAATTAATCATTAACTTTAGTTTGTGAGTCAGTTTGTGCCCGTCCCTAGACTTGGATGCTAAACTGTGTGAATGTAGTCATGCTAAAGGAAGGTATTTCCCCACTCACCCCTCTCACTGAATCCTGTGCACCCTAAAATTATTATCTTTTAGGTCAGTGGACCCAAAAGGAACAGTGTGAGAAGTAAACTTTGAGTATTCAGGAAAAATGAGGAATCAGCGAAAATCTACCACCTATCATTGCCGACTGCCCAACACTTCTTCACTTTATGGTGCATGAAGGAAAAGGCATGAGGTGCAGCATGTCTTGGCACAGTTTTCTGAACAGACTACAAGCAAAACACCTGGAAGCAGTGGTGATGCTCAGAAATATTGCCACACAGCTGAACTGCCCCTGATATAAAAATGAAAGTTGTAGAGGAGCCATCAGTGAACTTAGCTGAATTCATAACCTGGTACCCAAGTCATCTTTTTTGGGGTAAGATGCCAGCTGTTGTATAAATTGTGCATAAGTAATTTTTATATAATATGAAAGTACAAAGCCAATAGCAAAAGGTGGAGAACTAAAACCACTGACAAAACTAAGAACATAACATGAAACAAAACATGGGGAATGTGTTTGCCCCAACCCCTCAATTATGTCAAGAATGGACATGAATGACTTTGCTATAACCCAACACAAGCAATTATTCTTTTTTGCTACTTTCAGTTGTTGCTAGTTATTTTTCATACTACTTAACTATTAATTTGCTTGTGTAATGCAAAGTTATTCTTTACCAGTTTCTTTCCATTATAGCCATCTATAATGGAGAGCCAGTTTGGTGTAGTGGTTAAGTGCACGGACTCTTATCTGGAAGAACCGGGTTTGATTCCCCACTCCTCCACTTGCACCTGCTGATGTGACCTTGGGTCAGTCATAAGCTCTGGCACAGCTGTTCTCTCAAGGACAGTTTCTGTCAGAAGTTCTCTCAGCCCCACCTACCTCACAGGGTGTCTGTTGTGGGGAGGGGAAGGGAAAGGAGTTTGTAAGCCGCTCTGAGACGCCTTTGGGCAGTGAAGGGCGGGGTATAAATCCAAACTCTTCTCTTCTCCTTCTTCTAATCTCGATGAAGTCCCACATGAACTCTTAAGTCACGGCCAAGTTAAGATATCCACTTAGGTGTTTTTTAATGACACAGTAGACTATTTAGTTAAACCCAGTTTTGTACATGGATTCCAGAAGTTCACTGCTTTTATTTCAAGATGACTCTCTCCACCTGTGATCAGAAAATTTCCTAGGCCTAAGTGAAAATGGGTTTTTTGAAAACCAGCATTCCAGAATGCTCCTCTCTAGAGGAGACTTTGTCAGCTAAGATAACGTTCTCATGATAAGCAAGACTCTCTTCTGAAAGGATGGTAAAATCAGAGAGCTTTCATTATGTGAGGCTCAATTGTTCTCTAATAAAAGATATTTCTTGTTCCTTTAAGTGTACACAGCTGTCATATGAAGCTTATTTTTTCCCCTTGAAGACTGTTTAATGTGTTTTGTAGACCAATCACGTAATGGTGAGAAATTGCCCCTGAATTATTCACTTGACAGCTGGAGATGCAGCTGTTAAAGCAGTTCTTTAGAAAGGAAAAGAAATTAAACAGGGAGGGGGAAAATATCAAACCGAGGGAGAAAAAAGAGAGAAAATCAAAAGAACTTGTAATGCGCTACAGAAGCATGCACAGTGGAAATGTGTCAAAAATGGGGCTGTGAGCAGACAAAACACTGCTGGTTTTTCTTTAATCCTTTCCCTGTGACTTCAGAGATTTTGTAGCTGGTGAGGGGAGGGGGACATGAAAACCAGTTTCCAATGAAAGGGATCAAACTGCATTTGGCTGAAGAAGTCCATCACCCTCTGTGGCAATCATCCTTAAAATTCCCACCTCTCCTCCAGGACTCTGAACCAATCCCTATGATTCAGGCCTCATGCAGATCCCAGTGACTGTCAGCCAATGGAACTCCACTGGATGGGAGGGGGTGAGCCAGCCTCAGTTTATGTGGGGTGAAGAATTTTTTTTTTCTTCAGGCAAGAATTGTGGCTTGGGGGGGGGGAATCAACTTAGCCAGCCTTTTATTTGGCTTTTGGCTAGGGTTTGGGGGTTGGTTTAGGGAAGAAGGCTTACTTTAGTGTGACAAATAAGCATCCTATTAAGGGTCCATCATTAAGAATATAGACAATTATAATGAGACAATTATAATGCTGATTTCCGCCCCCCATATTGTTGCAACCATGTTGGGGTGTGTGTGTGTGGCTGGGATATCAATGAAGAGGGATTAAAAGAGGCTGTGGTAACACCACACTTAAAGAAAACATCTCTGAACCTTATGGATCCTGGCAATTACTGCTTAGTTTTGAATCTTTCATTTCTGGGCAAGTTAATTGAGAGAGTAGTGGCAGAACAGCTCCAGAGTTTCCTGGAAGACAAGTCACCTCTAGACCTATTCCAGTCTGACTTCTGCCCTGGCCATGGGATGGACACAGTGCTGGTCACCCTCACAAATGTTCCAGGCAACTGGATTGAGGCAGGCCAATCCTGCTGTTATTAGATCTGACAGCAGCATTTGACATGGTCAACCATGACTCATTGCTGATGTAGGAGTTTGTGGGATAGTCTTGAAGTGGCCCTCATTCCTCCAGGGTCAGGGACAGAGGATGGTGTTAGGAGAGAGAGAGTCACCCAGACACTCATTGGTGTGTGCATTCCCTCAGGGAGCAATCCTCCCTCCAATGTTGTTTAAACTTCTATATGTGCCTCCTCTCCCAGTTGGTATGGAGCTTCGGGCTGGGTTGCCGTCAATATGTAGATGATACCCAACTGTATCTGTTCATTGATGGATGGCCTGTCTCACTCCCACCTTGCCACAGTAATCCATGCAATGGTCACCTCCAGATTAGACTATTGTAACTCGCTCTACTCAGGGCTACCCTTGAGACTGACCCAGAAATTATAACTGGTCCAGAATGCAGTGGCACAGGTTCTCATGGGAACCCCACTGACAGCACATATTCAACCAGTGCTTTGCCAGTTGTACTGGCTCCAGGTTGAATACTGGATCAGGTTCAAGGTTCTGGAAAAACAGTCTGGGAATTTATGGGACCACCTCTCCTGGTACAGCCCCAGAAGAGCATTATGCTCTGGAGAGAAGAACCTTCTGGTGATCCTTGGCCCCAAAGATTCCAGCTGTCCTCAACCAGACACAGGGCCTTTTCAGCCCTGGCACCAGCCTGGTGGAACTCTCTGCCTAATGATATCCATGCTCTGTGGGACTTTGCACAGTTCCACAGGGCCTGTAAGACACAGGTGTTCCACCAGGCCTATAGTGGAGGACAGCAATGGCTTCCATCATGGTTTCTCTCCTCCTTTGCCCTTTGCCCTTTCCTTTGTGGTAAGGCTAGGAACTGATTTGTAAGTGCCATCTTGTAATAGCTACTGGAATTTTATAATTTTAACTGTTTATTGATTTTGATTGTAATTTTTATTGAAATGTTGTTTACTGTCCTGAGCCCTATGTGTGGGGGGGTGTCAGTCTATAAAATGAATTAATAAATTAATCATAAGAGAAGCCAATGCTGGATCAGGCCAGTGGCCCATCCAGTCCAACACTCTGTCACACAGTAGCCAAAAATATCAGGTGCCATCAGGAGGTCCACTAGTGGGGCCAGGACACTAGAAGCCCTCCCACTGTTGCCCCCTCCCAAGCATCTCTTGCCCCAGCCTCAGAATTCCTATCTATACCTTGTGGCTAATAGCCACTGATGGACCTCTGCTCCATATGTTTATCTAATTCCCTCTTGAAGCCGTCCATGCTTGTAGCTGCCACCACCTCCTGTGGCAGTGAATTCCATGTGTTAATCACTTTTTGGGTAAAGAAGCAGGGGTCTTTTGGGGGTGGAGTGCACCAGAGCATTGCTCCGGCAGCCCAGGCACTGGCACAAATGGCAGTGGCAGTAAGCTCCATCTCCAGCTCCCTTCACTGAAGTGCTGTGGCCCAGGGGCGGCCTGAAGAGACCCATCACCAGCCTCCCGGAGCCTGTGCTGGAGCACCGCAGCCCAGGGGCAGCCTGAAGAGGCCTGTCGCCTGCCTCCTGGGGCCCGTGCTGGAGCACTGCAGCCCTGGGGTGGCCTGAAGAGGCCCGTTGCTAGGCTCCTAGGGACCGCGCTGCAGCACTACAGCGCTGCAGCCCCAGGGCAGCCTGAAGAGGCTCATCGCTGGCCTCCCAAGGCCCACACTGGAGCACTGCAGCCCCAGGGCAGCTGGAAGATGCCCGTCGCAGGCCTTCCAAGGCCTGTGCTGGAGCTCCCCCCCACAGCCACCACACCCTCAAAAGCTGAGGGGGGAGGAATGTGGCAATGTTTGCAAGTCAACTGGTGGAATAGAACACCCAACAATCACCCTGCCTTTGACAAAAACAACACGGAAGGTGAACAACCTGTGAAACACTCAGCTGAGATGATTCTTAAAATGACTGTTTTGCTCTTGTAGTAACAAAATACTACAAGATCTCTACACAGCCACAGTTTGTTATCGTGTATAATATTGCAAAACTGACACAAACACATGAAGCTGCCATATTCTGAATCAGACTGTTGATTCATCAGGGTCAGTATTGTCTACTCAGCTTGGTAGCAACTCACCAGGGTCTCAGATTTCAAATCATCTACTCACTGATTCTTTTACTTGGAGATGTCTGGGATTTAACATGGGGCCTTTTGCATGCCAAGCAGCTGCTCTGCCACTGAATCACAGCCCCTCCCCACAAAACACAGCATGGGTAATTCTAAAGGAGATAGGTGCACCACTGAATAAGCCACAACCTGGATAAATATGAATTTGCTAGCAAATAGTGTCAACTCTGGCCATTTGCTAAAGTCTATGGTTTTTAAAGTCTGTCTTTTTGGAGACTGTATGTCTTTAACAGCTCTGTGACTAGCAGAAAGTCAATTTAGTAATGCAACTTTCCCTCTCATTCTACTATCAGGGAGTTTTTGAAGGCACAGACAAAAATAGAACACCTGCAGTCTATAATAACATCAAAACCCAACTCCAATTTCATCTCTTGCTAATGTGCATTTACAGTTAGGGATGCTCAAACCCCCACCCTTTGGCTGTTCTAAAATGTTTTGGACCTGTTCAAATATATAAACAGTACAGTACAGTGACAGTTTTTCATGCATACATATTCTCAACTCAATGGGAGTCCTACTTTCCCTCCCTCCCCCAAACTGTTGTCACTGTACGCTGCTTGGCTGCCAATCATCTAAACAAACAGTGAACAAAACAATCAGCAAGCCCGTGATTATAAATAAATACCGTATTTTAAGAAGTTTCACAGTTCTATTATTGATGCTATTTCAAGTAAAGCCTCTGGGTGGAATCATTTATAGTTCTGAAATTGGGTGTCATCAATATGCTGATGCCACCGTAGCCTGTATTTCTTTGTCTAGACTGCCTGAAACTGCTATAGCTGTCCTGAGCCAGTGTCTGGCTGCTGTGATTAAATAGCTAAAGATGAGCAAGTTGAAAATTAAGTCTGAGGCGATGTTGGAGTCTTAGAGGGCATTGTGCTTTCCACATTCGATGGGATTTAACTGACCCTTGCTTATGGGGATAGCAGTCTAGGTGTTATTCTTGACCCAACATTACTGCTGGAGAAGCAAGTTAATTCAGCTGTGAAAAAAATCACAGAAGCAAGTTAATTCAGCTGTGCTCATCTAGCCTGGGAACTGGACCTATACCTTGACCCAGCTGATTTGGCCACATGGATCATAGAGTATGCATATCACACCTATTCTGCAGTCACTTCACTGATCACTTCACTGATTACCATTTAGTTTCCAGGTTCAATTCAAGATGTTGATTGTTATTTACAAAGCCCTTCATGGCCTAACACCCACATATCATCACAGCCACTTCTCCTGATATGCTGTTCTATGAAAGCTTTGCTGATCTGACCAAAGCCTTCTGAAGGTCCCACCCAGGAAATAGGTAAAAATCAACAGTTGCATACTCCCAGGAAATAGGTAAAAATCAACAGTTGCATACTCCCAAGCATTTTCTGTTGTGGCTCTCACATAGTGAAATGGGCTGCCTGATGAGGTTAGGAAATCTCCCACACTTTTATTGCTTTGCAGAACATGTAAATTGAATTGTTCAGGAAGTTATTTTAATAAAGGGAATAGAATTCTAACTGTGATATCTGTGATTTTTTTAGGCAGCTCCCCTTGCAGTTTTTGTTGTATGCATTGTAGGGTTTGTATTGCATTGTCTCTTAATGCTGTAATCCATGAACCTCAGCATAAAAGGTGGACTATAAACAAAGGATGTAAATAAACAGGGAAAAAATATTGGCAGACCTATTCACAATCCGTCTTCCATTTCAATACTTTAAGAGCTACTATGTTTTGCCTGATTTGTAGTTAGCCCCCTTTACTCAGTCTGGAGCTGATGCCAAACTTTTCCTGCAGATATCTTGGGGGGGGGGGGAATCAGCAGTCTAGTTTTAGAGAAAGGCAAGCGTGGTGGGGGGGAATCCCTGAAATAAATGCATGTTGATGGTGCTATGTGCATGTACATCATTGTATCCCATGTTCTGAACTGCAATGTACTTCCACCTACTGTGTGTGTGTTTTTAGTTCATAGTACCATCCGTGGTGGAGAACCACTTGGAAAGTAGAGATGCTGCAAAAATCTCAGTGAACCTGTTCTCAATGAACCAGGTTTAGGTTCAGATTGTAGTCAACAACCTGAGAGGTTGCTGAACAAGGTTGCGACTGCTTGTTGGTCAGAAGCAGACTCAGAGTGATGGAGGGTCAGCTGGGAGTTGGGGTTTTGACCCTGCCCACTTAGCAACATAGCTACACAGTGAAGTTGGAAAAAAGAGACCAGAAAGCTTGTTTCCCTTCCCAGCCCTCCAAGCTGAGCAGAGACAACAGCAATACTTTTAATCTCTGCCTTGCAAAAGGGAGGAAGAAAGTTCATTTCTCTTCCTCTTGAAACTGGGTGGGGACAGAAGTAATATTTTTGAGCAACCCATTGCAAAAGGGCAAGAAGGAAAAGCTGGCTCAGCAGCCTTCTCTCGGCAGCCTAATCCAACCACTAGGGATGACAACAAGAGAAGGGAAATCAGTGGGGCTTCTGATCACCCCCTCCCCAGCACTTCAGCAAATTTCCAAGGTGGGAGGTCATTTGATCAGTTGGGAGTCAGCTGCTGATCCCCCTTAAAATTTTTGCTGGATATGGAGCAACATTTTCCCAGCAGAAGATCAGAAGATGACTTATCATCATCTGGGAGTCAGCTTCTGTTGGCTGCAAGTAGCCTACTCCTGCAAATACACAAGAACAAGTCACAAACAGACAAAGTATGTATTGATTAATTGGCTGCTGGATCACCACTGTACCATGGGAAGGCAACAGCACCTCCGCACACGTGCCTACAGGTTTCCGCCTTTGTGAATTTCACAGCAAGGAATAAGAGTTTCTTCACAGGTGAGGGTTTAATATTAAAGAACTGCAAAGTATCTGGCTTTGGACAGCTGGTGGTCTGCTGAATGTAAACCATGCCTGCACATAAGCTCCTTTAACACTGTGAACCTTAGAACTTCTGAGAGGAAGCCCTGCTCTATTTGTAATGCAAGTGATCACTGCAAGCTAGAAGATACATTCATATCCACCAGAACCAAGTGACTGAAATACTTGAAGACACCTGTACTTATTGTTTTTTGGCCTTGAGGACAGCAATCCAGCTTTTGTTGCTGAAGAAGTAGGGCTTGCATTCTTTGCTTTGGAGGACTAGTCTCCTGCAGAGCATTGCTGAAGGGTGAAGAGTCATTCTAGAACAGCATCCAGCATACTGCCAAGTGCCCAAGCCAGCTACTCAGAAATATATGCAGCACAGGGCTTTAATTCTTCCTATATTTCTTGTCCTTTTGTTGATGTTGAAGGTCGGGAACTAGAATCACAAAATGGAAGTTGTCCAGAATTTGTCAGAAATTAGCTGTACAGTGTTTGGGGGCTTGATAATATATCACATCTTGACATTCTGGGTTTGAAAGTGAGCAGGCATAGCCTTAAACATATCCTAGCACTTTTGTTCATTGGAAGTCTTTGTTCTAGCATATCACCCACATTTCCATGTGAATAAAATTATGCCTATTGACATACTCTTGCTGGATGCCAATTCAAAGTGGTGTGCATCCTTTCCAGTACAGAAATAAACATCAGATTTTAGGGTGAATATTCAAAATGGAATATTTGGAACTGTTTTATCCCTGCAAATCAAGCCTTTGCATTCAGTTTAGGAAAAGACCTTCATAAAGCAAGTTTCTTAAAAGGGATCTGTGATGTAACAGCCACACTTCCAAATCATGGAGTACAGGTTTGGAGACTGTATATTGGTAAATACAATTTATTATTGGATATAACACATGATCATACATTTTAAACCTACCTACATATCCATTTTTCTAATTTCCCTTCTCCCCCCCAAACAAGGCTTCCCGCACTGCTCCAACCCCATTAATGTCTCTCTTGTTCTGTTACAATTAGTTCTAAACTTATTTTCTCTTACAAACGGTAACAATTCAATAATCTAATTCTATTTCATTTTCTTCTTAATAACTATCAAAGCAAATCAAACCACGTTTAATGTCCCAATTTTTCAACAAGTATTTTTGAAAGTCTTTCCAGTCTTCAAAGAAAGTTTCATCTTCTTCATTGTTTAACTTTCTTGTTAGTTTGTCCATTTCTGCCAAAAACAATGTCTTTTTAATCCATTCCCATGTTTCAGGTACTTTATCTTGTTTCCAACATTGAGCAAAAATCAGTCTAGCTGCTGTGATCAAGTACCATAGTAGTGTTCTCTTGGCTACATTTATTTCTTCCATTTTAAGACCTAACAATAACATCTGTGGGTCTTTCTTAAAAGTACATTTCAAAATTTTTTGTATCTCATTGTGGATCTCAGTCCAATACTTTACTGCTTTATCACATGTCCACCACATATGATAAAAAGACCCTTCATGTTTTTTACATTTCCAACATTTGTTGGACATACTTTCATTTATAATAGCAATTTTTTTAGGCGTCATATACCATCTGTACATCATTTTATAACAATTCTCTTTAACATTTACACAAGTTGAAATTTTCATTGACTTTTTCCACAAATATTCCCAGGATGTCATCAATATCTCATTATTAACATTTACAGCCCATTTTATCATTTGCTCTTTTACAGTTTCATCCTCAGTGTACCATTTCAATAAAACCTTGTACAGTTTAGAAATCATTTTTTTACCTTTCTCAAGCCATACAGTTTCAATTTCAATGTTCTTTTCTCTGAAACCATGTTCTCTATTATCGGTCTTAAATAAATCATAAATCTGTCTGTATTTCAACCAATCATATTCAAATTCGAGATCAAATCTATCTTGTAACACAAAATTTTTCCCTTCTAATTTTAAAAGATTTTTGTAAGGTAGCCAATCTAACCCTTGATTTCTTGAATGTGGATTAATCACTTCAGCTGGTACTATCCAAAGTGGTCTTTCTTCTGAGAAGAATTTTCTATATCTCATCCATGTCTCGAACAGTGATTGCCTTACAAAGTGGTGTTTAAAAAATTTGTCCATTTTTACTTTTCCATACCATAAATATGCATGCCATCCAAATTTGTTATCATGCCCTTCTAAGGCCAATAACTTCTTATTCTCAAGATTAATCCACTGTTCCAACCATGTTAGACAGACGGCATCATAATACAGTCTTAAATTTGGTAGTTGTAGGCCTCCTCTCTCTCTTGCGTCACATAAAATTTTCATTTTAATCCTTGGCTTTCTTCCTGCCCATACGAATTTGGATAATTCTTTCTGCCACGAATCCAATACTTTCCTCTGTTTTAGTATTGGAATGGTCTGAAATAAAAACATCAAACGTGGTAAAATATTCATTTTTACAGTTGCGATTCTTCCCATCAATGATAAATTCAAAGTATCCCATTTCTTCATGTCTTGCTGAATCCTATGCCACACCTTTTCATAATTATTTTTAAACAGGTCAATATTTTTCATGGTTAATTCAATTCTAAGATATTTAGTCTTTGTGACTACATCACATTGGATTTTCTCTTGAAGTTCTATTTGTCTTTGCTTCGTCATGTTTTTACACATCACCTTAGTTTTGTTTTTATTAATGTAAAAACCCGCAACTGAGCCAAATTCTTCAATTTTCTCCATCAGATGTGGTATTTTCTCAATAGGATCCTGAATCATAAACATCACATCATCTGCAAATGCCCTATATTTATATACGAATCCTTTCACTGAAAGTCCTTCAATACTATTATCTTTTCTTATTGCTGTCAATAATATTTCCAACATCCAAATAAACAGCAACGGGGACAACGGGCAGCCTTGACGTGTTCCCTTTTGAACTTGGAAAAAATCCGTCCTTTCTTTGTTTATGTTCAAAGCCGCTTTTTGTTCTGAGTATATTGCCACAATCATGTTTAAAAAGAACTGTCCAATGTCTAATTTTTCAATAACTTGCAGCATAAACTCCCAATTTAAGTTGTCAAAAGCTTTTTCCGCATCTAAGAAGAGGAATCCAACTTCTTTTTCAGGATGCTTGTCATAGTATTCAATTGCGTCTATCACCACTCTTAAATTGTCTCTGATTTGTCTGTTTGGTAAAAATCCAGCTTGTTCTTCCGCTATAGTATCTTTCAGATATTTTTTCAATCTCTCCGAAATTATTTTTGCAAATAGTTTGTAATCATTATTTAATAGCGATATTGGTCTATAATTCTTTACTTGAGTCAAATCCAAACCTTCTTTAGGCATCAATGAAATATTTGCTTCTTTCCATGAATCTGGGATCCGTTTGGTCTTTCTTATCTCATTCGACAGAAGTACTAAAATGGGGGTTAGCTCCTCTTTAAATTTCTTATAGAACTTTGCTGTGAAGCCATCTGGTCCTGGAGCTTTGCCCAACTTTGCATCTTCTATCGCCATTGTCACTTCTTCTTTCATTACTAAACCATTTAATGATTCCTTAATTTGTTTTCCCAGCTCTGGAACTTCAATAGTCTCCAAATATTTCTTAATTCTCTGTTGATCAATTCCTTTCTTTTTGAATAATTTGGCGTAGTATTTGAAGAAAGCTCTTTTTATACCATTCAAATTCATAACATCCTTTCCATCTTCAATAATCTTAGATATAAAATTCCTTTCTTTTCTATTTTTCAATTGCCACGCTAAAAACTTTCCTGGTTTGTTTGCACCCTCAAATGCTTTTTGCTGTAATTTCTTCAGATTCCAATATAATTCTCTGTTTAATAAAACATTCAGCTGATCTTGCAGAAAGTGGATCTCTTTAATAATCTTTTTCTTCCCTGGTCTTTTCTTTAATTCCTTTTCTTTTTGTCGAATTTTTTCATAAAGGTCTTTCTGTTGTTGGATCTTTTGCTTTTTATCCTTGGAGTTCAGAGAGATAAGCATACCTCTCATTACCGCTTTATATGCGTCCCATACAACTTGTATATCCGTACCTTTATTTAAATTCAATTCAAAAAAACTTTTCGTTTCTTTTTTTTAAAGTTTCATTGATTAGTTTTTGATCTAATAAGTCCTCATTAATTCTCCAATATAGTTGTTTAGTTTTTTCTTTAGATATCCAGAGTAAGGGATTATGATCCGAATTAATTTTCAGTAAAATTTGTATTTTATAAGTTTTTTGCGCCATCTCCTCTGACATCCAAATCATGTCAATTCGAGAGAAGGAATTATGTCTATTAGAGTAAAAAGTGTAGTCCTTAGTCTTGGGATTCCACTTCCTCCAAACGTCTTCCAGTTTCTCTTGCTTCACCAATTGAAAAATTTTTTTGGTAACTTTCCAATTGTCTCTCCACTTGCTTTGGATTTTCTGTCCAATATGTTATTCACTGTACCATTAAAGTCTCCAGCTAGGACTATTTGATCATAATTTAAACAGTCCAGCTCTTTAGTCAAGTCATTGAAGAAAGTCTCTTTTGCACCATTGGGTGCATATATATTTACAAGCAATGTCTTTTTTCTGTTCATCAATATTTCCACGCCAACATATCTTCCTTCTTTATCTGAGAAGATTTTTTTAGGGTCCAATTCTTTTGAAACATAAATCACTGTTCCTTTTTTCTTATTAGTTGCTGAGGAATGAAATTCTTCTCCCAATTTTTTATTAATCAAGTATTTATTATCTTGTTTTCTTATATGTGTTTCTTGTAAACAAATTATGTTACATTTTTGTTTCTCCAGCCAATGATTCACTAATCTTATTTTACTTGGTGAATTTAGTCCGTTTACGTTCCAAGATAAAAACTTGTAATCCATAATTGTGTTAAATTAAATATCTTTAAAATCATCAAAATTGTTCTCTTTAAATCTGTATAAGTCTCCTTCAGATTTAAGAGTAGATCTCACCGAATTGTACACGAATGAAAGTCCATATGGAATCTCCCATCTGAACCTAATATTCATTTCTTTTAGTCTGTCTGTCAATTTCTTGAATTTCTTTCTGTCTTGTAAGATCGATCTCGGAATTTCTCTCAGAATTATTATTTTTTTTCCATTAATTTCCAACGGTTGTATGAATTGTTTCTTGAAAACATCTTCCTTCATTTTTGTTGTCACAAATTGAACAATCACATCTCTGGGTAATTGCTTTCTCTTGGCATAAGCTGAGTTTACTCTATAAATCATGTCAAAGTCTGGATCCAAATCTCCAACATCTTCCCCTACATAAGTTGTCAATGTATTGATTACTAGAGCTCGTAAGTCCTGATCTTCCTCCTCTTCTATCCCTCTCAATCTCAGATGATTCTGAGTAGCTCTATATTCCATCATAGACTCCAGCCTTGTATTTTCTAACAGGGATTTTTTAACCTTCTGTTCCATTTCTTCAGATTTTGTCACCAGACTTTTGACCTCCTTCTTGACTTCTTCTGTATCTTTTTTAATCCCTGACACTTCTGTTAGTACCAGTTCTTTCAGTTCTTCCATATTTTTTTTCTGTACTTGGACTTGCACTTGTTCTATTTGCTCCAGTTGTATTTGCAGCTGTTGTTGCAGTTGTTGTTGCAGCTGTGATTCTATTTGTTTTCCAAGATTCTGCACCACTTCGGTCATCCGTTTTTCCATCGCTTCCATAGCCGCTTGCCACTCTTTTTTTCCTTTGCAGTCATTCTTGGACTAGGTGATGACGCAGCTCTGGGTCTTGACCTCAAATCCGTTTTGGAAGCGACTTCAGTACTAATTAATCTTTATATTAGCAATCTTCAAGCCAAATCGCCACCTTTATAACTTGTATCAGCGCTTTTTCGGCTTAAAAATAACTTTTTAAAATTTAGTCCTCCTCAAAATGTCGGGCGCAATTTCTCTATGGTTTTCCGGCTAGAGTAGGCTCCTTCCAAACTTCCTGTTTATCTGTCCGTCTCTGTAATCCAACTTCCGGTAAAGGTGGTGTCACACAATCAAACGTCCGTCTATTTCCGGCACAGCAACCTCTAAAACGTCCACTCTAGCCTACTTCCTGTATCATAGAGTCACAGTTAGTTTCGTTTCTGCTACGTAAAGTTTAGACTTGATTGACCACAGGAATGCAAAACAAAGTCACTTTTCAGCCGTTTTCTCTAAAGGAAAGCTTTCATTTTACTTTTAAATCAAGCGGAATAGTTCATTAAAGGTTTCTACGCTTATCCGTACGTTTCAATTTCGCGTTCTTCTTTAAACCGGTAAGCGCTTATTCGTTTGTTACCTTGCTTGTAATCTCGGGGTTTCGCGGTGCTTCTTCTATAATCGATGTTAAACTTGATGTTAAAGAGGTCGGTAGATGATGAATTTATGCTGAATTCTCAGCCCGGCTGGTATCTGTAGTGCTGATTTGCAACTGCCCTCTTCACGGAAGGAGATCAAAGTGTAAACAAGCTTCCTCCGAAGCTTATCCACACCGATCTCAACTCCCCTTCAGGCTTGGCTGCTTGCTTGCCACCCCCCCGCCTGGGGAGTGCTGCGCTGGGCCAAATAAAGCCCAGACTGTCGTCAGATACTGCAGTACACTCTGCACAACTCGCAAAGTGTGTCAATTCGCCATTTTACTCCGACCGGAAGCCGGAGACTGTATATTGGATTTTATACTGAATCTCCTGGATTTGATCAGGATGCAAAATGTATTGGGCTCTGTATGTGTGTGAAAGAGAGAAGGGAGAGCTATGAATCAAGTAGTGTAATCTTTTCATAATTGTTGTTTACAGCAAGTACTGCCAAACAATAAGCACAGAAATGATGGAAATTTTGCCAAGGCAGTTTTAAAATAACACTTTGCATTTATTTATATGCTTGATCATTTCATACACCTTATCACTGTAATTCTTACAACAATTTTCTTAAAAATAATAAGCATCCCACATGGCAAATGAGTAACCTAAGGCTGAAGGACTGTTGCTCACTTGCAGCTTCCTAGTGAACTGAGCAAGGTCTGAGTCCCATGACTTGAGCCCCGGCCTTCTTGTTCCAAGTCCAAAATCCTATCCACATACCACATTGGCATTTCTGAATGAAGGAGGGCACACACATACCTGATGTTTCAAAGCAATGGTAAAAATACACTTCAGACTGAGAAGAAATATTTATGAAGTAAGTTGCATGTTTAAATATGAGTTTCCTAGTGCATTGATATAGAAGAAATGCATTGTTAGAATGCAGGTGCATGCTTCTGTAAAGGAGGGACAATTATAATACTGATCCCCCCCATATTGTTGCAGCCAACAATGTTGGGGTGTGCGTGTGTGGCTGGGATACCAATGAAGGGCAATAATTCGGTCTTTAACTTCCCTTCCACAGGGAAATCAAAATGATAGCAAATTGGCAATCAGCACTGAGACTTTTGTGAGCTATTTTGTGAATAAAATCTTGTTGCTCAGTCAGTTCAATCGACTTTCCCAGGACAAGGTTGACAGGACCATGGTGGCTGCAAACCCTTTTTGCCTCTGGCCCCAGCTTGGTGGAATGCTCTTCCAGGTGAGATCAGAGCCCTGCAGGACTTACCAAAGTTCTGCAAGGCCTGTAAAACAGAACTATTCTGCCAAGCCTTCGGTTGAGGCTGTGGGTGTCCATTTGCACTGGCCTACCCTGCCCCACCCTGCTGTTCTTTATCTGCAAGCAGCTATATTACTGGTGGTGTCTGATGACCATTCCCAATTCTCTGACCCATCTGGGCTCACCTGGGAATGTTTGTGGATTGGAAACTATGTTATTAGATTTAAATTAGATTGATGGTATATATTTTAAGGTATTTTAAATTGCTAATGTAAAGCTGCTTTATTTGGTTGTAACTCACCCTGAGTCCACTTGCAGGGGAGGGCAGGATAGAAATGTAATAAAATAGATAAATATTTAAGGAATTCAATATAAACATATAGACATACAAACACACATAACACAGCCAAGGAGGAGGGCCAATAATAGTTATTGGGGGTATGCTAAACAGAAAAAAAAGTCTTTACCTGCTGGAAGAGAACAATAGATAAATGCTTTTTAAAGATAAATGAAATAAGTAAATTAATAAATACCAGTCAATGTCATGTTCTTAGGATATCACGGTTAGTCACTCTCATGTAAGGTACTTTTTTGGTATTAATAAAGTGGTCTGTGTTAACAAGATTTACTTCTCAGGGGAGTAGGAAATAACCTTTAATATTGCTGAGCTGGCTGGAACTGTAAAGTACCACATCTTATGAAATATTTCATTTATGGTATTTTGTAGCATAAAGAAATAAAAATAAGAGTTAGCTGCTTTGCTTTGCGAACAACCTTGTAGCTCTGTGCACCAAACCTATTGTCTTTTTTAATATAATGTTTCAACTTCTCAGTTGTTCTTTAGTGCCACCATGTCTTTAACTCCCCAAAAATGAAGATCTTTTTTATTCTCATGCATATCTGCAATTCTGCATTTGCGATTTCTCTTTTCAGTCATCAGCCACTGGAAGTGAGAATGTGAAATACCTATCTTTGCAATTTGTGTGATTGACGTGGCTGTCAAACCTGTTCATGATCTAGGTGACCCCACTTGCCCCAAAGTTTGACTGTATATTTCAGCATAGAATAAGCAGCTGTTATGCTATACTTCTAAAGGTTCAAGCAATTTCAGATTTAATAACCTAAACTAAGTTGGATGAGATAATGTGTTGGAGAAAACTGGTTTCAATTGTGTTACCATCATTGATGCCCTCTCCCTTTCAGTGATAAACAAATAAATATATAGATAATCCTCAACTTCTGGTATTTTTCCATCCTTCCTGTTCCTAAAGAGCTGAGAACTTATTTCAGTCCTTTACATGCACACATGCACACACACACACACACACACACACACAATTTAGTCTATACTAGTAGAGTTAGAAAACTCCAGGCAACTCCACTGTTGTCTTCTCTCTCTCCCCTGTATCTTGCTGTATCCCTCAAAACTTGCTCTAGAGGTCTGAGAGCCCACTAGGAACAGAATGGTTATTTATTTATTATTTATTTATTTCAAACATTTTTATGCCACCTTTCCACCCCATCAGTGTCCCCAAGGCAGTGGACTTAACATATTAAAATTATAAAATAATTCAAAAAACACATGAGCGTACAAAAAGAGAGAAGAGATTGGATTTATAACCCACCCTTTACTTGGAGTCTCAGAGCAGCTTACAAACTCCTTTCCCTTCCTCTTCCCACAACAGACACCCTGTCTTTCAATAACTGCCCTTTCAAAGACAGCTCCTGTCAGAACTATGGCTTGCCCGAGGTCATCCAGCAGCTGCAAGTGCAGGAATGGGGAATCAAACCCGATTCTCCCAGATTTGAGTCCACGCACTTAACCACTACACCAAACTATACTACAAAACATATGAACATACAACATCGGAACTAGGGAGGAGGCCAATAACCATTATTGGGGGTGTGCCATTTTTTTTTAAAGTCTTCACTTGCTGGCAGAACACACTGATAGAAGGAGACAAATGAATCTTCCTAGGGAGGGAGTTCTAGAATTTGGGTGCCATAACTGAGAAAATGGTTTCTCGAGTTGCCATGTGTCTAGCTTCAGAAGGTGGGAGCAAAGAAGCAGGGCCTCTGAAGATGACCAGATTGAATGGAGCTGCCTTATACTGAATCAGACCATTGGTCCATGTCAGTACTGTCTACTCATACTGGCAGTGACTCTCCATGGTCTCAGGCAGAGGTCTTTCACTTCACCTACCACTGGAGATGTTGGAGACTGAACAAGGAACTTTCTCAGTGCCAAGCATATGCTCTACCACTGAACCACAGCCAATCCCAATGAATGGGTAGCAAGGTATCGTGTCGTGAGTTGAACTCTGACAAAACCAGGGATGAGATCCAAGTGCAGAAAGGACCATTGTTTTCCCCGGTTTTCTGAAAGTGCTATTTGTGCCGATTTCCCCCTTGTTTCACTTCCAAGCTGAAGGTAATTCAAAAGCATACAGATTCCCTTGGATCCCCCTGCCTTTTTGCTGCCCCTCAAAGGTCACTCCCCACCCACTCCGCACCTTCCACCATCCTCCCCCTTCATTGGTGTACAAACTCCATTTTCCCCTTTAAGTATCACTAATCCATATATTCCCAAACTTATTTGGCCTACCGCCCCCTTTCAGAAAAAAAATTACTCAGCGCCCCCCTGGACATCTACCTTCTTTTATATATATATATATATTAATAAACTTTATTAGATTTTATGTTACAGTACATATCCATTAAATATAAAATGTAAATCCATAGAATACTAATCCATAACATATACTATTAGATTCAACAGATTGGAACAAGAAACTGGTTGTATTTAACTTGTGTAACTAAACATTAAGTAGGTGAAAGGTTTGCAACCACTTTCCTGCTGTATTACTGGTTTTTCTAAGTATTCTCGATGCATATCGGAAATGCAATTATTATATTTAATATTTTGGATGGTCTCAAATTTTGTTTAGATTCGGAGAGGTGGATAGATACAATGAGCTGCAGTAATTCTTGTGTAGGTTCTCTAGTACCTGTATTTGGTACTTTAGCTCTGATAGGACCCTGTTCTTTTCTTTGCTATAGGCGGAGGATAATGCTATGTATTACTGCTTTCAAAGAATCCCAAACTATTTCTAGCGAGACCCCACAGTCATTGTTATTTTCAAAAAAGGCTTTGATTTCTGATTCAATTGATGCAAAAATTACGGGATCATTTAATACAGATTTGTTTAAAGTCCAAGAGAACTGTTTGGGAATCTGCTCTCCCCCTGCAATGATGCATTCTACAGGGGCATGATCCAAGATGTGTCTGTTGCCTGTAGAAGACAAAATTACTTTAAGTAGTAGGGAATCAGATATGAGAATGAAATCTATCCTGCTGAACGAATTGTATTTAGGCGAGAAAAAAGTAAAATCTTTCTCTGAGCCATGCTGCTTTCTGCATACATCGCTAAGAGAAAAATATTTAAAGATTTCAGCCAGAGAAATGGAGGCCTGGTGCATGGCATGGCTAGTGGGGTATGGTATAGCTGCTCTAGAGCAGTCTAGAGCACTGTTGACAACTTTATTAAAATCTCCTCCCACCACTATTTCACCTTCACTAAAATCATGTAGCTTGTTTAGCATGTCTTTCATGAATTCAATCTGACCTGTATTGGGAGCATAAATGGACGCTAGTGTGTAAATTTCCCCATTCAGAAGACCTTTGACAAATATGAAGTGACCCATGGGGTCATGCAGTGTATCTTGGCATTGGAAGCATGTTGGCTTGGATAACATAATTAAGACCGCCCTAGCCTTGGAAGAGCCTGGTGCAGCATATTGAAGAGGAAACTAGGCTGTGGATCAAATTAATTAGAGTAAACCATTAAGTACATATAATTAATTAATAATCACTTTTTAGGAGCCCACCCTCCTCCCCCTCCGTGAATTGCACTTAACCTTCTCAAATTGATTGAACCATATCTCCTCCTCACCCTCACGCTCCCTCCCCCCCATATAAAAAAACCTACTAGAAATCGAAATCACATGAATTAAAATCATTAATAAACTTCCTAGGAACATTAAGTGTGAAGAACGATGAAATGTTTCAGAACCACCAGGGACCCGGGGTGTACCTGCATTGGGCTCAAAAAGCCCTGCCATTGAGGTTCTTACCTGTGAGGAGAGCCAAGTAAGATCCCCCCCACCAACCCCCCCCGGCTATGAAGAAAATATACATTAGTGTAATAAGAGAGTACGCATTAAAGTATAATTGGATCTAAAGGCAACTAGTATAACAGTACAGCAACTAAGCCTTCTTTAAACACTGGTTAGTTTTCTTGATGAGCTCATGACGTCTTCCTCACAGGGATATTGCTCCACTGGAGAGGAGGGGAGGAAAACTCTAGTTTCTGTTTGTTGGTCTTTTTCAGATCTTGGCTACAAGGAAGATTTAGGGTTTTCAAAAGGCTTAACCCAGAGTCCTCATCATTGGCTTGGAGGAGGGCTCTTTGGTGCCGAACTTGTAGAGCTCCAGATTTCGCCCATCTGTATCTGATGTCTACTTCAGTTAGCTTAGTGGTGACAGGTTTGAGCGTGCGCCTGATTTGAAGAGCTTCTGCTGAGAGGTCCAGAAGCATGAGTATTTTTTCATTCATGAATGGGAGTCCTCCATTAACTCTTGACTTCTGTAGTATGCGCTGTTTTGTTTGGGAGTTGAGGAACTCCACCAGGATATCCCTGGGACCTAGACAATGTCTTGAGTTTTGAGAGCCCAGCCTATACGCATTCAGTAATGTGGGGGCTACTCCCACCTCCAGACACAGGACTGTCACCAGTCATGAACTCATAAAGTCTATAAGGTCCATATTCCCTTCTATTTTTTCTTGAAAACCGTGAAATTTAAGGTGTCTTTCATGGAGAGAGTTTTCCAGCACTATCAGTTTTTCTTTTGCCCAAGATTCATGTGATTGCAAGTCTCGTATGTTTTCTTGATTCACCAAACTATTCTCCATCACAGTCTCCATTGTCTGGGTCACTTAGTTTAGTTCTTTCTGCATGCCTCCCAGTTGATCTGCCACTGGCTGAAGTATATTGTTAATAGTTTCTAATAGTTCTGACTTCAGAGATTTAAGGGACTCTAACAGGTCCCGTTTCGTTAGCCTACCATCCTCCGCTGCTCTGGTTGCCATGTTAGAGTCAGTTACTCGTTCCGTTTGTTTGGTTTGTTCCATTTGATCAGGGGGGTTTAACAAAAAAATAATTTTGTAGTGGTTTTTTTGGCGTGGTGCCAAGCAGCTTTGCTCCTGCACAGTAACCTACAGGTTTCCTTGCATCAGTTCCTTTGTATGCTGCAGGGTCATGGTCAGATCGTGCCTTGGAAAATAAATTATATTTGTGACTGATGTACTGCAGCTAATCATAGGAGGTCATCATGTTGCATAACAAGTGTCTAATGATTGGTTGCTTTCCCCCCACCCACGAGGTAGTGGGAAAACATTTATTGCTCCAGATCAAGAGAGTTCAACTGCCTTTGTTATTAAAAATCATTGTCCATTATGTTGCCTGATTCAATGAGAGATACTTCACATCTGTATGTCACTTACTGTGAAATGTTAATGCAGAGAATGCAGCAAACTGCAAACTGATTTGTTTATATTATTTATAGTCCTCCTTTCTCATTGAGACTCAAGGCAGATTGCACAGTGCAAATCAGTGCCGTTCATAAGATGAATAGCTCTAACAAGCAATGTGGTAGGACAAGGAATTGTTGGAATTTTGAAATGGAGCTGTTGTCTGAACAAAGCTTAGGTAACATGGTATTTCCTCAATATAAACACAGTGCATTTTTCTAGACCAATCTGTTATGAGGCAGCCCTATTTCCATTATAAAAAAGCTCTTCTGAACAATTCTGTTTTATGTAGTCTGTGAAATGCCAGGAGCGTGGGAACCTTCCTGACCTCTTCAGGCAGGCCACTACACAGGATGGCAGCCACCACAGAGAAGTCTTGTGTACGGGCAGTTGCTGAACTTGCCCATCCATAGAGTGGCACCTTGAGAATGCCCTACTGAGATAAATGATGTAGGGGTCATTTTGTAGAAAAAGAGATGCAGGAGCTCATTAACATAACTCCTTAGCATAACTTATTTGCATATGCCACACCCCCTGACATCACCAAAAGTGTGTCAAAAGACAACACCCACCACTCAGGCTCCACCCCAAAAATCTCCAGGTATTTCCCAACTCAGATTCAAACCTGGGTCTCCCAATTCCTTGTCTGGAACACCAACCACCACACAACACTTCATGGTGTACCAGCTGGGCCTGCATGAGTTATGCAAGTTGCATGGTGGCTGCTGTCAGGCCTGACATGTTCTCTCCCTCTACATTTTACTGACAGAAAGAAATGCTTGAAGGCTGGAAATACTGCTGTGGTTGGCAAACAATGGCCACTGAGATAATTCTTTTCATATAGCTATAGGAGCTGTTTCTATTATGGGTGAGGGTTGACCCAATGTATTTTCAGCTGCCATCGATGATGGACGACAGTTGGCTAGGTACTTCCCTACTGGTCCGGATCTTCCTCAGCTAAGAATGTTTTCTCATGAAGATGCTTTTGGCTGACAAAATCAAAGTATAAATCAATCATAATAAATCTATTTAATTCTTGACATGGCCAAATTTGTGGATAGTTGGACCCATAAACAAACAAGACAGATGTTTCTACAAAAACTCTGAAATGAAAAACTTTATTGTTGTTAGCCATTCAGTCATGTTTGAATTGCCAAAATATTTTGACCTTGTCAGCCAAAAACATCTTAATGAGAAAACATTCTTAGCTGAGGAAGATCCGGACCAGATCGGGGACTATCTCCATAGGGTCTCCGTAGGGTATAATGATCCTTCCCAGTTGGGGGGGGGCAGCAGCGGCAGGCTCCCAACATTGAAGGGAAGGGAAATTGCCTTCCTTTCAATAAAGGGAGCATGCTGCCACTGTGGTGTGACTCCGGGGGGGAGGCGGGATTTAAACTTTAAATCCCCTCAGTCTTTGAAGTCATCCCGCAGAGGTGGTATTGCTCCTTTCAGATGTTTCTGCCTGGCAGCAGGGCCAGGACTGGTCCTGCTGTCATGCAGAACCTTCTTCTGGGTTCCCTTTCTCTCCCCCCCCTTTCCCTTTGCTCCACTTGGAGGTGAGGCAATGGGAAAGGAGGGGGGGGGAAGGAATGGATCCCAGGTGCTTCTGCCTATCAGGGGGGCTGCTGTGCTAGCCCCTCTGTCAGGCAGAAGCCCTGGATTCCCTCCCCCCCTTTCCATTTGCCCCACTTGGAGGTGAGGTGAAGGGAAAGGAGGAGGGGAGGAGTTTACTCGTTACTCCCAGAATGCCGTTCTTGCCCATTCCTGCTCGAAATGACCCCTGGATGTCATCATGGCAGGACATAGGTAGAGGGGCAGTCTTGTAGATATGAGAAAGATATGAGGATCTAAGGCCATGAAAGGCTTTCTATGTGATAGCCAATACCTTGTGTTGAGCTCAGTAACTGAAGGACAGCCAATGAAGTGACTACAGAATGGGTATAATATGTGTATTCAGTCTAGCTCCCAATAGTAAATGAGCTCCAGCATTCTGCAGCAATTGGAGTCTCTAAGTTGATTTTGAGGAGAGGTCTATGCAGAGTGCATTACAGCAGTTTAGGACTGCCAGCTCTGGGCTGGGAAATATCTGGATATTTTGGGAGTATAGCCTGGGAACGGGAAGGCAGGTACCTCAACAGGGTGCAATACTACATTGATCTTGCTTGTCTGGAGATCAGTTGTAATAGCAACCTGGAGGTTTGCATCCCTACAGTAGTCTAGTCTCAATGTTACAATGACATGGATCCATGTGGCCAGATTGGTAGGGGGACATCTCCTGGGCTAAACAGAGTTGGAAAAAAGCATTCTTTGTAGCTGCATTAACTTGCTTCTCCAGCAGGAATGCTGCATCTAGTATAACTCTAGCCTCTTAACTGTGTCAGCAAGAGTCACCTGAACCCTATCAATAGTGGGAAGCCAGGTGTTAAGACCTCAGGCCTCTCAGCCAGGATTGCTGAAGGGGGGAGGGGGGACTGAGGGAAATTAGTATTGGAATATGCATGCACCATTGGCTTTTCTGCCCAATTGAAGACAGTTGGATCGTTTGAGCACTGGCAGTTTGTTGAATGTTTAACTCTGCATATCACTTTTTGCAGACAAATTCTGAATTAAGCCAGATGGTGAATGAGCATCTCTGGTTCTAAGGCACATCAGGCTCCAAGTACAGAATAAGAAGTCATTTTTATTTTACAATAAAGCTGCCCAAACTGTTTACCCTATTATGGTTAAACATTTCTAGCCCTTCCTTCTATACAATGGCACTCACAATGACTTACAAGGTTAAAAGCCATTAAATATAATAATGTTAATCTTAAAAAGAGCTGCTGTAGAAGTAACATTGCCTCTGTTCAGAAGTTACAATCCATGCATCTGTTTGTAAGAAAGAGCCAAAGTATGTTAACTTTACAAATCAGTCCTGGAATAAATGTTGTAAATGTGTTGAATGTAACATAAGAGCTACTCAACACACTTTTAAAGAAAAATCAAGCGTGTGCTATACATGGATTCTATGTGTGTTCACTGTACCTTGTGAACAGGGATGGTGTAAAGTGTACAGCTGAGCTTTTTTATTGCATGTGTGTTGAAAAATTCTCATGTTACATTCAATGCATGTACAGCTGAACATGGGATACAAACCCCACATATATTCTGATACTAGTCCTTAGTTTCAATTGCAAAATGAGCATGTGTTGGCTGTCTCTTACAAACAGATGCAGAGAAATACACAAGGTTGCCCTAGCAACCAGCAGGAGAGTAAGGGGACACAGATATGGAGGGGGCAGCTGTCAGTGACAGCAAAAAAAACCCTCTACAGAAGCAATGTCATTCCTCTCTAGGAACAGCCAGAAACTCAATGATAAAACCTTAGAGTTTTCAGTGATTCCTAGACAGGACATCTTGCCATTGGCCCAAAGGTCTTTTTTTTTAAATTATCCCACTACCACTATGAGCGATGATGGAAAACAAGAGGCATGCATGGGGGATGTGGCAACCCTACATGTACATGCAGAATGTATGTTTACTCTAAATTGTGAACAGGGCTATCATAAAACCTGGTTGACAAATAGAACTATTGATGCAGTTTATTTAGTTAGTTCATTTGTAGTCTGCTTTTCTTGCTGAGACTCAGAGTGGATCACAAAGATGAAAAATAGTACAATAAAGATAATGTAATACAACAATAAATGAAATAAACTGCTTATAAATTTCACAATTAAACCTACAACCCTATTCTCTTTCCAAAAATACTTTCTTATGCTATTCCCAAAACCAAATCTGGCAGTCAGTTGCAAAAGTTAATAAAAAGTTGGGTTCAGCCGAGACCACAAGCCCATGAAACAATGCCATCTTCATCGGTCTCCAGAAGGCCACCAATGAAAGGGCCAGGTGAAGTTGCTGGAGTTCCAAACTTGCTTACATTGCATCTGAGGCAATGTGTAGGCTACCTGTTAACCAATCCTAAGCAAGATAAATAACTCTAATTATTCCTTCATTGTTGTACTGAGCTAGCCAAGTTAAAAGTCTGTATGGTCAAAGCAATGGTATTCCCAGTAGTGATGTATGGCTATGAAAGTTGGACCATAAGGAAGGCTGAGCATCGAAGAATAGATGCTTTCGAATTATGGTGCTGGAGAAGACTCTTGAGAGTCCCTTGCACTGCAAGGAGATCAAATCAGTCAATCCTAAAAGAAATTAACCCTGACTGTTCTGAGACTTCCAATATGCTGGCAGACGCACCTCCTGGACCTCCCGGGGTATGATCTGCACGCTAGCGCCTAGGAGGAGGGGTGATTGTCCACCCCCCCGGAGCCTTTGGGAAAGGCTCCAAGCCATGGGGCTTTTGAAGGGCGAACTCTTTTCCAGCGCAATGCTGGAGAACTGAGGTGTTCTTCTGCCCCGACAGTCCTGCCGCTATGCGTCCGAATGGAACTAGTGCCACTGACTGGGACAAGCATTGGAGATCGAGCAAATGAAACATACCCTAAGCAAGGTCGTATGACCAGCAATGAACAGTGAGTCGAATTAAAGCAAAATAATGGCAATTTTAAAAGAAAGTACCCCCCTGGGAATGGCGAGAAAAGTGAGCGGGGAGGGCCCCCTCCCACACGTATAAACTTTAAAGCATCTCAGCAAGGGGGGATCAGAAATGAAAGCATTGAAATCTGTTTAAAGAACCTTACCAGAGCACGGATAGGCGTTTTTGGCAATTTTCAGATACTTTTGAAAGTTCTGGTAAAAGTAAATAATCCATAAAAATGGCAACAAAAAAACCAGAGAAAGACAGACTAGCAAAAGTGAAACCACCGGGGAGCATGAGCCTACAAGCGGAAGAGACCACAGAGTTCTCTAAACTTTTGACAGACTCTTTGTGCTCTCTACTGGAGCAGATGACCAATATCAACCAACAGCTGGTAACTTTAAACTAGAACTTTGCAGCTCAGCAGCTCCAACTTTCTGAAACTACAAAAAAGACGGAGCAAATAGCTGAGAAAGTAGAGGAAATGGATGCCAACTCTAAAAAAGTTTAAAAAGATGCAAATGCTGGAAAAGAAGCAAGCTTCAGAGGAGTTTCAGCTTCTACAATTGCAAATGGAGAAAGCTAATTTGGTACTTTGGTTCCAAGGGGTTGCTGAAGCAAAAAACGAGGATCTAAAGCAGCTTTTGAACGATGCAGACTTAAAAACGGAATACCTTGTAAGCAAAATGGATGTGGTCTATAGGGCCTACTCTGCTTACATTGAGAAAAATTATCTGCCTGGGGAGATAGTGGTTAGATTCTCGAAGGGGCATGTGAGGGATTTAATCCTGAAAGCGATTGCAAGTATACCCCTGAAAATCAGTGGCAATGTTATTAGAATCTTAAAAGACATCCCATTTGAAATAAGGAAGAAGAGGAAGAAGTATAAAGACTTAATTATTTTCTTACAAACAAACAGCATTTCCTACAGATGGTTGACCCCTGAAAATATTATTTTCAAATTGCAAGATAAAAAAGAAAAAAAATGACTCTGTCTTTAAAGTGCGTGAGTTTCTGAGACTGCAACTGGGAGAGCCAGAAGAGGATGTGAAAGAAGAAGAGGACAGCAAATCCAATGGCGAATTGGACTCTGTGTTTTCCGATGAGGACTCTGCTTCAGAAAAGGGGGCATCTGCCCCCAAAAGAGGATACCAACTGAGGAAGAGAAAAGATAAAGTAAAGTGAAGGCTGAAGAACTCTGAAAGATGGCATAAAACATTTGTTATAAGTGACGCTCGTGGGGTGGTCTTTAAACATGGTTAAAAAGATAAATAACTTAGCTGAAGTGACTATGTTCAATGTAATATGAGCTTCTTAGACTAACACGTATGTAAGCTGATGTGATGATCTCCTATCCTTGGGGTTTTAGTTATTAGTGGGGTTTTTTTACTTTCTCCCTAGATGTAGATGTTCCCTTCCTATTTTTTCATTGTAGTTTGTAGTTTATAGAAAAACCAATAAAAAATCCCCTCTGAGGGCTTTAAAAAAAACCAAAACAAAACCCTGACTGTTCCCTGGAAGGCCAGATACTGAAGCCGAGAAAAGACTGAAGGTAAAAGAAGAAGGGGATGGCAAAGAATAAGATGGTTAGACAGTGTTATCGATGCAATGAACATGGAATTGAGCAAACTCCGGAGGACGATGGAAGATGGGCGAGCCTGGTGTGATGTGGTCCATGGGGTCGCAAAGAGTCAGACTCAACTGTGCAACTGAACAACAACAATGGGACCTTGCTCATCAGAATGGTTCTTGATCATCAGATCAAGACTAGTAAACTTCCCACATTTTGATCAGGGACAGCCAGCAACCTAAGGAAGAAGAAGGAGAGATTGGATTTATACCCCGCCCTTCACTTGGAGTCCCAGAGCAGCTTACAAACTCCTTTCCCTTCCCTTCCCCAAACAGACACCCTGTGAGGTGGGGGGGGGCTGAGAGAGCTCTTTCAAGAACTCTCAGAACTCAGAACTCTTTCAAGAACTGACAGAACTGTGGCTTGCTCAAGGACATCCAGCAGCTGCAAGTGGAGGAATGGGGAATCAAACCCAGTTCTCCCAGATTAGAGTCCACACTCTTAACCATTACACCAAACTGGCTATTTGGCTAACATGTTTCAGTCCTGTGCATATGCCTTGGCTGCATTTTCTACATCTTCTGTATTCCATAAAGAAGTTTTGAAAAGTATGCAGAAAAGAGGCCAAGCACCTCTGAAACCAGTGAACCCTTCCTTTCCTTTCTTTTCTTTTAAAATCCCACAACAACCATATTTATGAATTTAAATAATCACAACCTAAAGCTGTCATGGTAAGAAAGACACAGCGAAAGAAGAATTTACATGGAGACAAGATGAGAAAACAGGTTGTTCCCATCAGCCTCCCACCTGAGCAAGGCTTCAGAAGGAGTCTGAGAAGAAGGTTCAGGTTCCAGTTTGTTCCCACTTGGCATCCAGCCCAGCCTCCAGAGCTCTCAGCAGCAGGATTTAATTTCCAAACTTTGCAAGCTGGATAGGCTCACTTATTCATTCTTCTGTCTGACTAGAGAAAAAGCAGCATCGGTCACACATCGTCTCAACGTCATTAAAAACTCAAAAGGAAAGAATTCAGATTTCCCCAAAGACCTTCTATTTACTTTCTTCTAAGAGTAGTGGAGATGCCAGCCTCCAGTTGGGACCTGAGAATCCCTCAGAATCACAGTTCATCTCCTGACTACAGAGATCAGTTCCTCTGGAGAAAATGGAAGCTTTGGAGTGTGGACTGTATGGCATTGTGCCCAACCGAGGTCCCTGTCCTCCCCAGGCTCTACTCTCAAATCTCCAGGAGATTCCCAACCTGGAGCTGGCAACCCTAAAAAGGGATTTAGGGGACCTAGGAGTCTTTTACTGGACCAATGTCATGCAATAGATGTCTTTGATGTGTGAGGTAAGGGTCAAATCCTTGCATTGCCGGGAACACATTGGATCTATTTTCTAACATTACTTTGGAATAGTGGTAGGTAGTGAGAGGGCAGGAGGCATGGTATAGCCCCACCTTGTTAGTTCTCAGAGGTGAAACAAGGTTAGTACTTGGATGGGACACCACTAAGGAAGACTGCAGAGGAGGAAGAAGAGGAAATTGGATTTATACCCCTCCCTTCACTACCCAAAGGAGTCTCAGAGCAGCTTACAATTTCCTTTCCTTCCCCTCCCCTCCCCACAACAGACACCCTGTGAGGTAGGTGGGGCTGAGAGACCTCTTTCAGGAACTGCTCGTGAGAGTAACAGCTTTGAGAGAACTGTGGCTTGCCCAAGGTCACCCAGCAGCTGCATATGAAGGAGTGGGGAATCAAACCCAGTTCTTCCAGATTAGAGTCCACACTTCTAACCACTACACCAAACTGGCAAACCACCTTGTCTCTCACTTGCCTTGGAAGCTTCTTGCTGTGGTCATCTTAAGTCAGTTGTGACTTGAGGGCACATACGTACATCCACAGTGGCAAGTGAACAACCTACAAATACTCACCTTTTCTATGAGCATCTCTGTCGACCATTTAAAAATACTCCAGTTATTTGCAGGTATTTGGGATGCTCACAAAATACACCTGCACACACAAGTGCCCACCTCCCTCCCAGTCAATTTCTTACCAGTTTTCTCCCCTCCCCAAGCTACAGAATTTACCATTTCAAAAAGAGGGAGTAACTTAGCAGATATTCCCCCCACATAAATTACTGTTCCCAGTCTTCTCTAGCTTGACTTCTTCCTATAATTGCAGTTTTTATGGCTTCACAAACAGAATTGAAAGGCTGAGAAGACTACAGTCCCCATCACCACCAGTATCTGATAAATTCTGACTATGCAGCCGTACAGGCTGGTTGATTGATGTCAACCACTGCAGAGATTCGGAAACACCCAGAATCCTTCCCATTTGTTGTTTTAAAGTGCAAATCATTTTGGGAATCTGGGGGTTCAGTTCAAAAGGAGACCAGGACTGGAAGCATGGTAAGTTCAACTTCTGAGTATGCTATTTGTGAAAGACTGCAACATCACTGCTTCTGGTAATGTGAGAAAAGTGAATGGAAAATGTCCAGCATTCAGAGTGTGCCTTTTTCACTGCTGTCAGCAATGGGTTTGCTAGGAAATGGATTCTTCATACCTCCCATGCTGCCCCTTACTTCTGAGGTTGTTCAGTATCTCAACAACATTAGTCAAGCAGTCAAAGTCAACCAAATAAAACATTAAAACCCACTAAAGAGATGAAAAACCTCAAGGAAGGCATTTTTAAAAAAATGACCAATCAAGGTTACCATAAGAAAAGCCTCTTCATGAGAAATGGACAGCCATGGCTCCTCACAACTGCGGACTGTGCTGCTAGCCATATAGTTGCCAACCTCCAGGTGGGGGCTGGAGCTCCTGGAATTACATCTAATCTCCAAATTACAGAGAGCAGTTCCTCCAGAAGAAATGTGGCTCGGGAGGGTAGAGTCTGTGACGTTATACACTGCTGAGGTCCCTCCTTTCCCCAAATCCTGCTCTCCCCAGGCTCTACCCCCAAATCTCCAGGAGTTTCTCAACCCAGAGCTGGCAACCTTGCCCGACTGACGATTGGACATAGTGACAATTGAGTCCTTAAAGGCCCTGTTACAGAGCCTTTTATTTGGAGTCTTTGGGGATTCCAGGCAATACTGTACAAAGTCTCCCAAAACAAGTCCTCTCTTATTTCATACTCATTAACCTCTGTTACCCCCCAGGATTAGTTGTGGCAGATGTGGGGAGAGGCTTTATAAGACTAATTACGGTACATCTGCTTCCTGAGTGCCACTACGAAATGGAGTCATTCTGATTAGAGAGTGTAATGGCTGATCTGTCTTTTTTGTTTGTTTGTTTTTGCCATGGAGCAGGAATCATTGTCCCACAATCATCTTCCCAGAGTTACTTGCTGGATTTAATAAGCTGTAGCATTCTGTCCTATGAACACATAATGTGGGCTGGTTAATTCTGCCAAATGCAACTTAAACACTTTCTTGCTGGCTTCCTGTCTTTAGCTCATGGAAGGTTAAAGGATGTTTCTTTGGGGAAGCCGCCATGAGTTTCTCATGTGCAGGTTTATTAGCATCATCATTCACATGTTGTAATGAAGCCCAAGTGAGTCCCTTTCGGAAATTGTTCCCACTGAGATCACAGTTATTAAATACCATAATCACTGATCGTAATTAAACTTTTATTAGCTGGGTTCCATTCCTGTTGGTTGAGCCTCCCAGGAGAGAACCTTGTTTCCTAGCCAAAGGCTTAAGGGAAATATGTTGTGACTAATGTGCTATATGCGTGTATGCATATGTATGTATGTATATATATATGCTTTCACACACAAAGCACACACACCACTTGTTTAATTAGAATTAATGAATTTGCAAGTCTTGTTGAGGTTCTTAATAAAGGCAAGTAGAGTTGGCTCCGTTTGTGATGTGGAAAGCCTTATTGGATGGAAAGAAACATAAATGTGCATTTGCTTCTTGTCACTAGAATATCTCTTTTGTGCAATCGATTTTATGAAACATGTTTTTACAGAGCAAATGGGGATTTCATTATAAGCAGAAAGGCACAAGACCGGGGGAACAGTGAAGAAGCCAAAGCCGAATTATCAAAGACATGTAGTTGGAAGATGTCATAATGACATCTTTCTGTGTGTGTTGCAAGCCTGGGAATAAAAGCTGATGGGACCATTAGCAGAAACACAGCAGCATTTGTATCTCCAGAGGACTTCTGTTGACATCACAGAGAGCTTTGTTTAAAAAAAAACACACACACAAGTTTGACTGTATTGTGGAAGAGGCTCAGGAAGATTAGCATGAAGCTCCATAGTGAAAGAGAGAGTGGAACATCCTGGGAAACTAAAATAACATGGAGCACAGAGGTGTTTGCAAAGGATGACATGTGAAAGAACTGGAATCTGAATGTCTGGTGATATTTTCAGTTAGCTATTGACTACAGTCAGAGTTAAACAGTGGCTAAATTCCATCCTGCCTTCATCACGGTTTCATCTTGGGAGTTGTTCTGCAACTGGATTCCATAGGATTGGCTTGCTCTGGCTTCAGTATTATTTCCCCCCCGCCCCCTTTTGAGTTGCTGAAATGAATTGTGAGGTGGTTCTTCAGCAGTACCTGACAGCTGCATAGCCAGCTCAGAGGACAATGTAACCTGAACCAAGGGCAGAAAGGAAATTCTGCTTGAAAACTTTATCCATTTTAATACCATTAACTTTTTTTTTTTTTAAAAAAAGCATGAAATAGACATGCTGATAACATTTCAGTGTTTTGCACAAGATGCTCTCATGATCTTTTCCCACCTTGCTGAACACTTCAACAAACATTGTTAAGAAGAATGTCTTTTTGTCTTGGATGGGTCACTAAGTTGTGAATGCTATTTATGAAGGACAAAAAATTAGAGATTTTTTTTTAATTGACCACACATTCGAACCATGGTTTCAGATTCAAATCATAGACAAGTAAGTGCACAAATATATTGAGGTATAATTTGTGATTATATAATTCTGTAATAAGAAGCAGCTACATTCACACCCATAGTTGTCTTATACTGAGCAGACCGCTGGTCTATCATGATCTGTATTGTCTGCTCTGACTAGAAGAAGCTCTCCAAGGCCTCATGTAGAAGTTTTCATATCACCCACTAGTTTTTTATTATTATTATTAGAAACATCACAAATTGAATTTGGGACCTTTTACATACAAAGCTGAAGCTCTACCACTGAGCCATGGTACCTCTCCTAAGATCAGAATGGAAAGTGATAACTCTAAGCATGGCAAAGACAGAATATTAAGAAATAAAAGATACTCATGCTATATCCCAAATAGCTTTTGGATTTCCCCCCTCAGTTTCAAAAGTAGTTTGCCATGTGGCATGATTGATCAGTGATGCTAAGAGATTAAAGTCCAAATCCTACTTGGGAGCATGCATGGAACTAGCTGCATGGCTTATTTAGGATCCTGATCAATATATAAAGATGTGTAGGGAGACAACAGGTGGAAGAGAAGGATGAATGCAGGATGCAAGTACATAAGAACATAAGAGAAGCCAAAGTTGAATCAGGCCAATGGCCCAACTAGTCCAACACTCTGTCACACAGTGGCCAAAAATGCCATCAGGAGGTCCAGCAGTGGGGCCAGGACACTAGAAGCCCTCCCGCTGCTCCTCCCCCCCAGCACCAAGAATAGAGTGCATCACCTGCCCCAGACTGAGAGTTCTTATCTATATCTTGTGGCTAATAGCCACTGATGGACTTCTGCTCCATATGTTTATCTAATTCCCTCTTGCAACTGTGCATGCTTGTAGCTGTAAGATTCTTGTAGTACACACAATGGATTCCATGCTTGAGTGATGTCTTTAGGTATTGTAAACAATGAATCATGATCTAATCAAAGTGGTGCATTAATATATGGCACTATAGTTTTCAATCACATGTTCCCCAGGTCTGAGATGTCTTTCTTTAACCAAGTAATTCTGATAATGATATAGTGCACTCCATGAAACAGTTACTATATATGCTCTAGGGATGATATTAAATTTCTTATCCCTAGTGTTCTGACCTGAACATCCCCATTTTAATTTCATTTCTTCATTTTGCAAATTGAATTGTGATTGTTTATTTTCATGACCTTTTCTGTTTCCTTGCACCATAAAAAGTATTTTAATGTCATTTGTAAATCAATAAATCAGCATTATACACGATATGCATTTTATATGAATAAGTTATGCACAGTACAATCCTAAGAACACTTTCTTGGGAGTAAGCCCCATTGAGTAGACTTCAGAATAATCCTGAATAGACCTGTTTAGGATTTTACTGGTAGGGTATGTATACTTACCATAGACGTTTCACATGTCTATGTAATGCAAACAAATCTACAAAACTAACAAGCAAGTAATAAAATCCAATGGCAAATATCCAAAGATACAAACTAAAGGACATTTGGCCATACGTAAAATATTTCAATTGATTAGAAAATATCATATTAGGGTCATTTATTGTATTTGTGACATCTGCAGTTCTATGGTTATGTTCCTGAAAACAAAGTTCTAAGTGAAACAGGTATTGATAGAGGTATTGATAACAGAAGGCCTGGTAACATTGCTTCTAGTGGGGATGTGTTCATAGTATCATCAGTTCTTACATATGAATGATATACAAGTCGGCAACTGGAGGAGATTGCAACCATCAATTGACTGCCCGTTTTAGGGTTCTGTGCTAAAGTATCCCAGGAAACATCTTTAGATCATTTTCCGTGCCAAGCCTTCCTCTTGGGAGAGATGTTGCTGCCTTCTCTGCCAGGTGCCTACCCATCAGCTCCTACTGAGTCCCCAGTCCTCGGCTCTGCAGGTCTTTTGCAGATAACTAACATAGTTGGATGGCTACCACACCTTCCTTTCACATAAGTGGTTATCACACCCTTGGCAGTGCCATGTCCACACTATTTCCAGACCAACCATGTTTCTTTTGGCTAGGCCAGTCATTCCAAAGTGCCACCACCCAGCCCCCTTATGCCACACTTAATTTAAAAATTAAACTCTAGATAAAGAGAGCTAAATTAAACTGCTTTATAGGAGGTATTACTATATTCCAAAAGGAACTCCATATTTTGGTAGCATTCCCATATGACATCTATGATAGTTCCTGCCAGCTGGTGGTTCAGCTCCACAGATTGTTTGTGGTTATCATCATTCAGCAGAGAAAAATCATGTATTTTTTGGAACAAGTGAACACTGCAAATTTGTAGATAGATATAGAGAATGGTAAATACCATATGGCAACTGACCTTGAAACTACATCTAAAATATGTTTTACCCTTCAGGCTAGAACTGTGGAAACCAACATTTTGATCTGTAATTTTCTCACTAATTAAATCAGAAGGGAAAATCATCTGTTGCAAATTTAATGTATTCCTCTGGAATATATGTGGGATCCCTTATCCTGCATTCAGTGAGTTGGATTCTGCTAGCATTTCCTCTTGCTTTCACATGATTATCCTTCTCTCTGTAGCCCCTGTACCACGTGTCCTTTGTCATGTGGGTCCCATAATCCCTGCCATAGCCTTTTCAGTCATCAAAAGGGACCCCTCCTCCCTCTTTTATCAGTGGAAAAGATGGTAGGATACAATCCAATGACCAAGAGTGTGCAAAAAAGCAGAGCTTGTTAACTTTGGCATTTTTAATGTTGTCTCTTTTATTAGAAGCCATTTGGTGAATTAATGGACTGAAGCCATTTGCTGAAAAGGTACTGTTGGAAATAATTGAATCAGAGGTTAGAGCAATGGAATTATCATACCCAGTGGCATGACATGCACCTTAATGTCTGGGAGGTTCTTTGGTTCCCATAGAAACTCTGATTCTTGGAAGATCACACCCCTTGAGCAAAACCTTTACTATAAGTAAATGTCTCAACCAAATAAGCACTGAACAAAGAAATATGTAGGCTAGTCACTGAATACAACTGGCCAGACCTCTCAGAAATAGTAAGGCCATTTCCACCTCAGATGGACATGTTCATAGCTCAGCACACCCAAGAGGACCCTGGAAAGATAATTCTTGGGACCCTGAGGAAGATAATTCTCATAGGTTTCATCCCCCCCCCGCGATAAAGGTACAGTAAGCTTCTTGTAGAAAGGAAGTAATTTGAGCTAGTCCATACATTTTGTCTTTTTAAATGCTGGTGTTCAAAAGGTTCTGCTCTAGGTAAGATCTTACAGTATTTCTTTCAAAGGGCAACAAGATGCAAAATTATTCAGGGTCTCTGAGCCTTTAGAAGCATAAAGAGAGCAGCTGCAACTTTAAATATTGGGCTCAGAAAAAACAGCAGCTGAAATGTCCTCTTCTACATGGTCATTAAAGCAGCAGAAGACTTTTGTATCTGGTCATATATTCCATGGCTCTGGCCCAATAAAGAGCCAAATTTACTTTTATAACATTAACTATGATAGGAACTTCCATGTTCCATCCAGACATTATCACATCAGCTCTACTTCCTGTGCTTAATCTTGATTGGTACAATCAGGCAGCTTGTAGTGGAGGTTGTTGTATACTAACATATAATGTTATTATAGTCTGTCTCACAGAGTGCCAGTTTGGTATAGTGGTTAAGTGCACAGACTCTAATCTTGGAGAACTTGGTTTGATTCCCCACTCCTCCACTTGCACCTGCTGGATGACCTAGGGAAAGCCATAGTTCTATCAGAGCTGTCCTTGAAAAAGCAGTTCTCTCAGAGCTCTCTCAGCCCCACCTACCTCACAGGGTGTCTGTTGTGGGGAGGGGAAGGGAAAGGAGTTTGTAAGCTGCTCAGAGACTCCGAGTGAAGGGCGGGGTATAAATTCAATCTCTTTTCTCTTCTTCTTCTCCTCACATGGACTCAAGGGGGATTACACATAGTGGTTCAGTACAACCAACAAAATAGGACATTCAACAAACAAAACATTCAGATTTTAGAAGTTTGGAACCACTAGAAAGAATGGAAAACTGGTACAAGTATTAGCAGCATGACACGTCAAGTGGTACAGAGATTACATAATAGGATCCTACTACAATAAGCTGTACAATGCAATATAGACCACAATCTCAATAATTTATCCAGACAAGTCTGTGAACTGTTTTGTATGATGCAACCCTATCACTTGTGCAGACAAGCTCCCTTGAATAGTTCAGTTTTACATAGGTTGTGGAAGGCCAGTGAGGGGGGCCTTCAAGGGGTTTATAGTAGAAGGGGGGATTGGCATAAACCATTTTATTTATTATTTGTTTGATTCTATTCCATTCTCCCCCATGACTGCGGGGGTCCTGCGGATTACAACACAAATAACAATGTAAGCAATTAAAACTATACATACAAGTCAGAATAAAATTAACTAGATGGTATAGAAGCTATTTTACTGTTCCATTGTCCCGGGGAGAGAGGGGAGGGAAAAAACAAAGGCAATATATAGATGAAACTCCCTGGTCTCATCCATATGCTTGGCAATATAGTTCCATTGTGCAGGTCCTGCAGAATTGAGCTAAGTCCCTCAGGGCTCAGGGCTCACTTGGAAATGCACTCCATAGAGCAGGAGCTATTGCAGACAAGGCTCTAGCTCAAGCTGAAGCCAGGTGAATGGTCTTTGGGCCCCAGACTGTCAGCATGTTGTTACTTAAGGAGTGTAACACTCTCTGGGGGAGGGTATGCCAGGAGAGGTGGTCCCAAAGATATGTTGGTCCCAGATTGTGAAGAGCTTTAAAGGGTTAAAACCAACACATTGAACTTGATCCAGAATTCAATCTGGAGCCAGTGCAACTGGCAGATCACGGGCTGGATATGTGCTCTAATGGGGGTTCCAGTTAGGACCCTCGCCATTGCATTCTGGACAAATTGGAAGCTTCTGGGTCAGTATCAAGGATAGCCCTACATGGAGCAAGCTGTAGTAATCTCTCTGGAGGTGACCACTGCATGGATCACAGTGGCTAGATCTGGGCAAGATAGGAAGGGGGCCAGCTGCCAAACCTGATGTAAAGAAAAGAACACCAACCTGGCCACATTCATGATCTGGGCCTCCAATGACAAGGAAGTAATCCAGAGTCATACCCAGGCTCTTCACCATTGGTCAGTACCAATGGGAGGCATTATTCAAGATCAGGAGCTGGATATTCCATCCCAGGTCCCCCGTTCCTAGCCATAGGACCCCCATCTTTGGTGGATTTAGCTTCAGACTGCTCTGTTTCAGCCATCCAGCCACAACCTCCAATCCCCATGCCAGTTTTTCTGAGGTGGCACCCAGCCAGCTGTCCATCAACAGATATAGCTGGGTGTCATCAGTATACTGGTAACAACCCGGCCTGAAACTCTGCACCAACTGGGCGAGGGGGCACATGTAGCTGCTAAATAACATTGGGGAGAGAATAGCACCTTGAGGGATACCACGCACCAGTAAATGTCATGGTAAAACTCTCTCCCTAATGCCGCCCTCTGTCCCCGACCTTGGAGAAAGGAGATGAACTACTTCAAGGCAGTCCCCTGAATCCCTACATTGGCGAGTAGTAGCCATGCACAAGTAGTAGCCATAGTATCCAAAATCTAGTTCTTTTACAGTAGAAAAGAGTAAGAGTCTAGTAGCACCTTAAAGATTAATAAAATTTGTGGTTAGGGTATGAGATTTCGTGAGTCACTGCTCACTTCATCAGATATCTGAAGAAGTGAGCAGTGACTCATGTCACAAAAGCTCATACCCTGCCACGAATTTTGTTAGACTTTAAGGTGCTACTGGACTCTTACTCTTTCTACTGCTACAGACAGAGTGACACTGCTAACCATCTTGATCTTAATCCTTTTAGATTCCCAAGGGTGGTTTGGTATAACAACTTTCATTAGTTTGAATTCATTATAGTGGAGTGAATATTCGATATTGGAAGGAAAGCAAGCAACAACCAAAAACTTTTCCCAAAGGCAAACACAATGTTAAGGTCCATTATAATTATATTCTTATTACTGCACAATCACTTTCACACACAACCTGAAAACTGGGGAATATTACATAGCTTTTCACTCCCGTCCGTCAAACAACATTTAGTTCTGTCTTTTACTGGAACCACTCAGTATGAAAAGGGCTTTGCACCAGAACCCAGACAAAAGGTGAGACAACTAAAAACAAATGTATCCAATTGTGTTATTAAATTGTTACTGTCGGTAAGCTTTAAAAAGGTTAGTATCTAATAAAACAGAGCTGAAATTAATTTTTGAAGTCATATTCTCAGTTCCTAGATAAAGCTTCATGGTGAACAAACACCAGGGAATGAATGAAGTCTATATATGTGTAGCCAGCCTTCTTCTTAAATGTGACAACCATATTGGAAAACATGAAGCATTTGCAATTAATTAATATAACTAATAACATAATTGATGACATTTTGAATGTGTCTATCAATAGACATTAATTATCCTGTTGCCACTGGAATAACATAATGAGAACATCATTCTTCCTGATTAGTGAGATACTGTATGCCTTGTTTGGAATATGAATACAACCAAAGTAAGATAAATTAGCAAATGAAATGTTTACCCAACAAAAGGGAGATCTTAGGAACAAAACCAGCTGATTAAGAACATTCTTCTATGATGCTCACAAGGAAACAGGAGTGACTGAGAAAAGATCTTGGAAGAAAACATAGCCTGATCCCCCACAGGCAAAGAACAGCATCAGATAGCCTTTATTGACTGAGCATCTGTTTACATAGTACACATTCAGAGGATGTTGCTTTTAAGTTTGCAGTTCTACCAAGATAACAGCCCACTGCATTATATGGACAAGATTACAGGGATGTTTCATTACACTTTTCTGCTGCCCATCTTGGTTCTTTGCCATGATCCTGGATGATATTTAGCAAGATCTAAATCCCCTGTCTTGCCCATAGTCAAGATTAAACTGCAAAGGTAGCAGTAGGTTTCTTAAAAAGCATTTGTTGTAATTTTGTTTTATTCCTGAAAGGAGCTTCAACAATGTTATTGAGACTGGACATTATTATTTTTTGAGGGGAAGAATGTGTGTCTTTGACTTACACAAGGAAGGGCTTCTGTCCAGTGGTGGAATATTTGCTTTGCATACAGAAGATCTCAGGTTCAACCTCTGGCATGTCCACTGAAAAGGACTACACTGCAAGTAATATGGAAAACCTCAGAAAGAGACCCTGGAGACAAGCTGCCAGTCAGAGTAGATAATACTAATCTTGACAGACCAGTGGTTTGACTAAGTGTTAAATAACTTAATGCATCAAAAGTTTACCCTAATAAAAATACCAGTGGTGGGTAAAGCTAGTGAACTGGCCAGGAATATAGGTACTCATGAGAAAGAAACACCTTTGTCCTGATACCTGGGACAATGGTCTGTCTCCTTAATAGGTGGCTTCAGAGAGTACCCATGTTCATCTGCAGTAGAAAAGCTAAATTCAAGTCCAATAGCACCTTAGAGACCAACAAGATTTCTCAGACTATAAACTTTTGAGAGTCAAAGTTCCCTTCATCAGATAAGACACTGAAAATAGGAACTTTCACTCTGGAATGCTTATACCCTGAAAATATTGTTGGTCTGTAAGGTGCTACTGGACTCAAATCTACCTGTTCTCTTTAAAAGGTTGCATTCTATTTTACTATTGATCTGTAATTTAACCATCTCTTTGGACTCCCAAAGAGGGAGGGCCAGTTTTAGCAATCATGTTATTCAGCATCACAAAGACGGTCTTCTCCTGCTTCTAGTATTCTTGCCACAAAAGATGTCAAAGGTATTTGCCTATTTAGGAAGCAGTCTTCTAGACAGTCTTTGTTCATTCTCAGCTCTCAGATTTTGTTGGAATAGCCATATACTATCCAGAAAGCTTTGTCCTTATTCTAAATTAGATTTAGTCATCATCAATGACATTACATCATCAGATCTGATTGGCTACATAGCATCATTGTGTCTAGACATTTGCTATGTGATTCTTGATTGGCTGGGAGAACTCCTGTAGGGGTAAGGCTGAACTGAGGCCTTTGATCAAGAAGCTATATAAACTTGCACTACCTTTGGATTGCAGGCTTTTGTTGCTGATCCACCTCACGTAAATGAAGTATTAAAGGATTAGCTGGTCACCTTCAGGATCAATCAGGGATTTTGGGGGCTTCCTTCAGACTGACTTGGGAAGGAGACTTTTTTAACCTATCCCACATTGGGTGATAGCTAGGATTATTAATAACTAGGAGTAAGTCCTGTTTTGGGAAAAAAATACGATGAGCTCTAAAAAGAAGCTCCAGGTGAGTGTCCCAACTGTGGCTGGTAGGGCAGCAGAGGGAAGGGGAAAATACAGGAATGCAAGCCATGTTTATTTCCTTCTGCTTAGCTATAAGACATGGCTGTCTCAAGTAAATTTGCTGCCCCAAGTGGGTAGTATGTGAGAACAGCCTCATGGTAACAGGTATGGTTCCCTCCACCCCTGACTTATGTTGATTTGGGGTTATGCAGTGGCTGCTAAGTTAGAAAAGCATCTCCTCCTATGCCATGTCTTCTGGGTTCCAAGGGTCTGGAAAGCAGTTCCATAGCCACTTACAGGGTTGCCAACTCTGGGTTGGGAAATACCTGTAGATTTGAGGGGTAGAGCCTGGGGAGGGAAGGGTTTGGGGTGTGGAGGGACCTCAGTAGGGTATAATGCCATAGAGTCCATTGCCCAAAGCAGCCATTTTCTCCAGGAGAACTGAACTTGGAGATCTCCAGGTGCTGCCTGGAGGCTGGCAATACTAAGGGTAGGGCCAGACCTGTAGATTTGAGGGGTAGAGCCTGGGGAGAGCAGGGTTTTGGGTTTGGAGGGACTTCAGCAGGGTATAATGCCATAGAGTCCACTGCCCAAAACAGCCATTATAATAGCTGGGAAATTTTCTGTAGGGGAAATGATGTGCTGTGGCTGGGGAACACGGTGATTTCTGGGAGATCTCCAGGCCCCACAGGGAGATTGGCAATTCCAGTGACCATTTAAGGAAGGATTGGGATATGTATTTTGGCAACTCCAGTAATCATTTAAAGGGAAATTGGGATATGTATTTTACCTCATGACACATTCAATGACTCCCAACAGCAACAGCAAACTGTTTAGAATGTTAGAGGCAAAGGCCAATCAGGCCACATATGCAAATGACCTCTGTGTTCCAACTGCATACTGGGGGGAGAGGAACAGCAAACTGTTTAGAATATTGGAGGTGAGACTCAGGCAATGCAGCCAGTGGATAGGGAAAGCTTCTGAGTGACAGGTCAGGGAGCCAAAGGCTGTGGGTGGGTGTGGAATGTTCAGAAAAGAGTCACACAAAAACAGAATTATATATAAGGAGAGATAATTTGGCCTGGTGCTAAATAGGCTTGATCCCAGCTCAGAGTGGAATATTTGGATTGCTAGTGATAAGAAGAAGAAGAAGAAGAAGAGATTGGATTTATACCCTGCCTTTCACTACTCAAAGGAGTCTCAGAGCAGCTTACAAACTCCTTTCCCTTCCCCTCCCCACAACAGACACCCTGTGAGGTAGGTGGGGCTGAGAGAGCTCTGACAGAAACTGCTCCGTTTCAGAAAAAGCTGTGCCAGAACTATGGCTTGCCCAAGGCCATCCAGCAGGTACAAGTGGAGGAGTGGGGAATCAAACCCAGTTTCCCCAGATTAGAGTCCATGCACTTAACCACTACACCAAACTGGCAAGCACCCTAAAATATCCAAGGAAGAAGGGTGGTTTACAAAGCCAGCCCTTCAAGAACTTGTGCAGCTGTAGTGAGATGGGATGCGGTGGGGTGGGGTGGGGAGGGGAAGGGAAGGGAGTCCTTTAGTTCTGAGCAGCATCAGTTAAACCCTTAGTTGCTTGAGTGGCATGCTGAGGGAGATCGAATGCCTCTCAGCACAATTTTCTCTGGGAAGTGAGGATAAACAAAGCCAGTGGTAGCCTTGGATAATTTTGGAGCCAGGGTGGAGTTGCCCAAATAGTGTTAGGAGATGTTTTATTAATGAAGCTGATAGTCAATAAATATAGCAAGTTTAGCCCATATTCTGGTTTCTCATGTCTTCATTCTGGGTTGCAGATGCTATTAAAATCAGCTCTAATCAATCAGTAAAACCTTTGGCTGACTAATCTTCTGATTAACACAATTAAAGCTTGCAGCCCTAAGGAAAAAATGTATATAAATTCAAACACTCGCATACATATTGATTTGGAAATTTAAATCACCACAGGGATGATTATATAGAACCATTTGGGGGTTCATATGCTTCTGCTGTTGGCTTGTCTTTTCCCCCTTACTTCCCCCGCCACATATCCATCTCACTGAAGCAACAGAATGACAAAAAGAAGTGTACCCCTAGAGTTTTGTCCCTGGCCCACAAAAAAACATATACATCATTCAGTTGTTCTCTGCCTCTCCTGACTTATGTGTTTCTTTTGCTCCATGGGACATATTTAAGATCCCGCTGGAAGCAATTAGATAAGAAATATCAACATATATTTATTAAGTAGACACAGTGTTCATTGTTCCCTCAAGTGTGATTTAGAAGTATGAGATGACTGAGGTTGGGAGTAATGGATTTCCTCAGCATTCAAACAAAGGGGACATAAACACCTACTCGGTACGTATGTATATTGCTTGTGACTCAGCCGGTGGCAGGTGGCTGTACAAAACGGAAACGATGATGAGCTGCTTGAGTTATCTTTGGGAGATGCATAGGGATTTCTTTTAGTAATTGCCCAACAGAGAGTTCCTGATCCCCCAAACATCAAGCTGCCTTGATTTGCTTAGCCTTCCCCTCCAAAGATCACCCCTTCCGTCAATCATCACTTTCAGGGATACCTGCAAACATTAAAAGCAACAGATGGGCCAACTGGGAATGGAACAGAGTTTTAAGATTTCTGGCATCCTTTTCAAAAAGCCAGGACACATTTTGTGAGTCCTTTGAGTGAGCCTTCCAAATATGATACCTGTGCAACCCCCTCAACCAAATGCAAACATTTTTGTTTCAATGTATTCAGACATCTCATTGTGGCCATAATACATGCAGAAACTTGTATTACTGCAGTCTCCAAGATGGAAAAAAGCTCAAGGCAGTGAGAGAGTACAAAAATATACCAGTAGGCAGGGTCAGTAGAAACCGCAGGCACATACAAAAATGATAAAGTGTAAAGAGTCAAGTTGCCAGCCACTGTTCGAATGTGGGTGTTTAAATACCCAAATCCCAGCACTGTCATTTTTTGATTAGAAATTAGATCAATCAGTGCAAACCTGACAGGCTGTCTCTACACATCTGGCTAAGAGTAAGACCACTTCCTATTTAGTTTGGACTCCATAGTACAAGTTTATCATGCTATACGTCTATTCTCAAGAAGTATTTTTACCGATAATAAAACTTATTTCTTGGAAAGCTGTAATTTAGAGGCAAGGGAGGAAATGTGAAAACATAGTGAAAGAATAGGTCACTCAGAGATCAATCCTAAACTCAGAATCCTATTCAGGTCTATTCAATGCAGCTTACTCCGGGGAAAGTGTTCTTAGAATGGCATTGTCCAACAGCTTTTCAAAAATGATTTGCAAAAGCTGGATTCTAAATTTCTGTTTTGCCATACTCAGAATTCTTGAATAAGTAGTGTGGATAAGTCATTCTGCCACATTTAATCAGACAAGTATCAACAAATAATGGTCAATATATTTTTCAACTACAAATGTCTGGATTTTTTTTTTTTTTTTTAAAAACCCTTTCCTACAAATCAGAACCAGCAAGGTACCCCATGGCTTTCATGTATTGCTTGTTCGGCACTTGCAAATAGAGCACCAAGAAAATGTGGCAGTATGTGCCTGTACAAGAAACAGCCTTATGTAGTATAGTCAAGGAATAATAAAAAATTACATCAGGGTATAATGCCTGCAATAGGATGTGTTAATATAACATTTAGAATAATTTGTTTTGAATAACGATTAGATTGGATGCACTCTTATAGTTTGATTTTCTAATCTTCAGTATACTGATCAAAATCACTTCAGCAGCCCAACACAATGCATATTTACTTGGACGTAAGTCTTATTGTATGCCTATTGTGCATGCACAGCTTACTGCAGATTTTCCGATGAATAAGCCTTTAAGCTTGACTTCGGATTCTGTGCCTGCCTTATGCTCCATTCTTTTTCCTCTGGTGTGTTTGTCTTGTAGCAACAATTGAAAAATGCTCTTTTCTAAAGCAGGGTGGAATGTCATTTGTGATGTGTGGGAGGTGGGCTCCAAAGTTGTTTTTAAAATTTATTCAGTTGCCCTATCACAGATGCACAGTAGTGTCCAGGAAGTGCCTTCTATTTAAATCCTTGCAAGTCAGGTTTTGCACATGCATTTTAGCCAGGGGTCTTTTTTTTTGGGGGGGGGAGCACACCGGAGCGCAGCTCTGGGAGCTCAGGAGCCAAGCCCCGCCCCCAGCCAGCGTCCAGGGGAGTCTTTCAGGCAGCCGAATGTCAATTTCAGCCCCATTATATCCTATGGGCCATTGAATTCAATGGCAAAAACACAGGGTATATTCTGGGGGCTGGAGGGGAGGGGGTTTGAGGGAGAGGCTCCATACTCACTGGGTAGCTGATGGCGCCTCTCCCCAAGATACCCACCAAGTTTCAAGAACATTGGATCAGGGGGTCCAATTCTATGGGCCCCCAAACTGGTTGCCCCTATTCCCTCCATTGTTCTCTATGGTGGGAAATAAAGTTACTTTTTTCCTTCCTTCTCTCTACTCTCTCTCTTTCCTTCCCTCTTTCCTCCTTCTGTGGCCCAACTCTCATGAGAAGGAGTTTAAACTTTAAACCCCTTCTCTCTTAGCTCCCCCACCCAGACCAGCTGGGGAAGGGAAGGGGAGGCTTTTGAAGATGCCTCCCCCCCATTTTGCTTCCCCTTCTGACATCACTTCCGGTGATGTCATGGGCGTGGCATATGCTAATAGCCTAATAGCTCATTAGCATACCATATGCTAATGAGCTCCTGCAGCTGTTTTTCTACGAAAAGACCCCTGATTTTAGCATTCATTCTTTTAATAAAAGGGAACAGAAAGGAATCTATACACTTTTGAATTCCCTTCAATTTGGAAGTAAAGTGTTGTGTTCCAACGGAGACCACGCATGTGGTTGAAGTGAACATGTGGTCTCCTGAAAAGCCCGAGCTTCACTGCCAGGAACAATGGATGCGAAGGATCCTAGGAGTGGCTAATCGGCTGATCCAGATCCTCCAGGAAGCCTATCAAATATAGGATTATGTAAATAAGCCAATCATGACTGTACGGGTGTGTTGGGGTGTGTTTTATGATGTGCTTTTAAGCAGCCCTTGGGCTTGCCGTGTATCTCTGTTCAGAAATCACTAAGTAAAGTAGGAGCTGAAATCTCTGAGCGATGCGTCAGTCTCAGTACTTTATATAAAACAAGGGGAAAATGGGCACAAAAGCACTCTTAGTAAACCCAGGGAAACAGTGAATGGAAAGCGAACTAAGCACTGAAGGGAGGAAAAATAATACAGAACAAAAAAGAAAACCTGACTGACATGCATGGTGAAAGTGAGGCAAAACACCCATGCACAGTGGGCCAAGGTCAGATGCGGCTTACTCTCAAATAAGTGTTCATGGGACGGCAGCCCAAGTCAGCATATCATTTATAAATACCTGAGGTATGGATTTCACAAAGAAACTTGCCTGTAGCAAAGATGGTTGTATAAAAGCTGAAGTCCCCCTCCCCCATATATAATTATTTATTCTAGTGAATCTGTGCATGAATAGTTGAAGGACATTGTTTTATTAACTAACTAGGGAGCAAAGCCCATTGTGGTGGAGGACAATGCGCCCTAGAAAGGAAGGGAGGGAGGTGAAAGGGAGAGAGGGTTGGAGAAAGGAAGGAAGGAAGGAAGGAAGGAAGGAAGGAAGGAAGGAAGGAAGGAAGGAAGGAAGGAAGGAAGGAAGGAAGGAAGGAAGGAAGGAATAGGGGGAAGAGTGAAAGAAAGGAGAGAGGAAGAAAGGAAAAAGGGGAAAGGAAGGGAAGGGAAGAGGGGCAGAAAAGGGCTTCTCTGGGCCCAGAGAAGGCCTTTTCTGTCCCCCACACACCATCCCCTGGGCCTTCTATGGGGGCAGTAGGCAGTGTGTGGGGGAAAAGAGCTTCTCTGGGCTTACTACCCACATAGAAGGCCCAGAGGATGATGTGGGGGGACAGAAAATGGCTTCTCTGGGCCTACTGCCCCCATAGAAAGCCCAGGGGATGGCGTGTGGGGGACGGAAAAGGCCTTCTCTGGGCCTACTGCCCCCATAGAAGGCCCAGGGGATGGCGTGTGGGGGACGGAAAAGGCCTTCTCTGGGCCTACTGCCCCCATAGAAGGCCCAGGGGATAGTGTGGGGGGGCGGAAAAGGGCTTCTATCACTTGCCTCAGCCTTGAGGGCCTGTCCCTGCGCTAACACTCCAGATGGTCCTCTCCTGTCGGAGGACTGGAGCAGACTGAGCTGAAAACACTGACCGGGGCTGACGTGGGCGGGACTTTGCGAAGCAGCCAGTCAGCCCTGGCCAGTGTCTTCTGACTGCCAGTTCTTGAGCCGAATCAATTATGGCAAGCATAGAATGTTGTGGAACCAAAATTCAAATATATATAAGGACAGGTTTGGCTGAATGTAATCTCTTTTTTTAAAAAAAGTTTGAATAATGAAGTATTTAGATTTTTTGAGTGCATTATCTTTGCTGCTCTTCATGAAACTTTCAGTATTTGTGGAAAAGCTTTGTCATGAATAAACCATTGGTTTACTGATGAATACTTAAAAATTGTGAAATGTTATGACCTTAAATAGCACAAGAAAGTAGTATGTACTCCAAACTAAAGATACATAAAAACTACAGTGTTCCAATAACTGTTTGGCAGTAACCTTTAGATCCAATCTAGTCTATGCTAGTCATTTATAGATGGGACGCAGGCACTGTGATAAACACGGAGCTGCCACCCAAATGGGAAGACCTGTGCCAAGTTCACCCATTCTCTGCACAAAAAATAAAACCTTACTCTCTTCATCTTAGCAACATATACTTAGACTCACTTATATCTTGATTTCTAACATTATATTGTATTATGTGTTTCCACATCCTGCTGCACAACATTTGCTAGTAGGAGTGTGGAAATGTTCAGGATAACGACATCATGACATGGATGAGTTTTGCTGTAAATTATAGAGGTAAAGCAAATGAACTTAACATGGAGTAGCTGTTTTTGGCAGCAGGCCTGTGTTTATTGTAGCACTTAGTTTCATAATCATGTGAGACCATTAAATACGTTCAGCACTCACAAGCAGTTCCAAGACATCTGAAAATAGTCTATAACATTGTTTAAAACACAATAGTATTATCTGATATTGTATTGGTATTTTCCATTACTAGCTACTTGCTCTTTCTTGGATAACTGTCTTTTCCCACAGTCACATGCTACAGTTACAATGGTTTGTTGCATTAGACTGAACCAAACGTGATTATTTAGGCATGCAAAAACATCTCAAAATCTAAGAAACAGGCTTTGGATCAAAAGGAAACTGGGAAACCTTATTGACAGCATGACGTGAATGTAATTGATGGGGTTTATTTATTTATCTTTACTAAAGAACATGAGAGAACTAGCCAACTTTTCCTGTTCAATTAGGGTTTCTTTTAAAGAAAGTCTGGATTATATACTTTGAGTTGGTTCCTTATATTGGATGTGCTGCTGGAATTTGCTAATCAATATCCAACCAAGGCTATATCAATAAATCTGAATAAATCCCACCCCCCCCGGGTTCTGAAGCAGTTGGAAGATGTCATAGCTATTTTGGCACCTCACTGTCTGCTTTTCTTTCCCCGAGATATGGCTGCAGCTAGGGAAGTTAGGGAAGATAGTGGTTGAGTCAGCAGATATATGCTTGACAGAAACAGCATGAACAGAATTCTCCCAGTTGGCATTTTTGTGCTTAATGTTTCCACTTTTGGCCAACCATTGCACTGTCTGATAAAATTTGAGAGGTCTTTCTGATTCTACACTGGTACCTCATGTTTGCTTCAGCTATTCCACTGAAGGTGATGGAGGCCAGATCTGTCTAGGTGAGATAACTAAGACAAGGCTGCCTTCAGTAGGGATGCTGCAAATGTCTCTGTGAACCTGTTTGGCAGTCAAATTTACCTTGTTCAACACTCTTGTTCAGGCTGTGAGCTGCTCAGGGATATGTACGAACTGCATTGAGCAACCTGAACAGCTGCTGAATGACTTTGCAGTTGCCTGTTGGTCAGAAGCTGACTCACAGCTGATCAGAGGATCAGCTGGGAGTCCAGTTAGGATCTACCCCACTCCTGAATAAAATAGCTACAGAGTGAAGTTGTGAAAGGGAAAGGAGAAAGTGCTCATGTCCCTCTTTTTTCTCTGCTGACATTTTGGGGTGGGATGTAGGACAGAGAAATCAGCTGGACTTCTGATCCCTCCCTGATGAATTGTATGCATCTCAGCAAGTCCAGAAGGAAGCAACTCCCAGCCAATCAGCTTAAAGTCATGTTTTGTTGGTAGAGTAAAATCTCCCCATCAGGAGATGGGTGTGCTGACTTCTAGCAGGTCCCTGTTCCTGCTGGTTCCTGCAAATATACAAGAACATGTTGTGAACAGCCAAATATCCTGCCAATTAATTGGCTGCCCAGTCAGGTGAATGAGAGGTGAGCTGAACCAGGAGATGCTAGAGAATCCCAAGCCCTCACATCACCTAGACTCAACCAAAGCATCATATGACCAGGGCTAGGATGACCAGGGCTTCCAGAATATTGTCTCTCTAGTCCCCTGTTCTCTGCAGCCCTGGAAATTCACAGGTATGAACAAGATCTCCCTCAAAATGTATATGATGGAAACTCTATGACAAGAACCAGAAGAAGCCATATTTTCCCAAAGTAGTTAACATAAGAGAAGCCAGTGCTGGATCAGGCCAATGGCCCATCTAGTCCAACACTCTGTCACACAGTGGCCAAAAATACCAGGTTCCATTAGGAGGTCCACCAGTGGGGCCAGGACACTAGAAGCCTTCCCACTGTTGCCCACCAAGCACCAAGAATACAGTGCATCACTTGCCCCAGCCTGAAAGTGGCGATATTCGTGCGGGAGGCTTACTCCTTCAGGGCACTCCCCCTGTTGGAGATTGCGGGCATAGAATGTTTCAGTCTGGTGCTGGAGGCTGAGGAGAGTCTGGCGATCTGCCTGGTGTACCGACCGCCTAACACACTGGACAGTAGCCTGCTGTCCCTGCTGGAGGCCGTAGCAGGCTGGGCGCTGGAGCACCCTAGGCTCATGGTTTTGGGTGACTTCAACGTCCATGCCGATGATGCGGCCTCCAGCCGGGCAACGGACCTGGTGGCGTCCATGGTGTCGCTAGGACTCTCCCAGTGTGTGTCGACCCCCACACACCGGGCCGGGTACATGCTCGACTTGATCTTCACGGTGGGGATTTCAGTGGACCGGATGACTGCTATGGCAGTTCCATGGTTGGACCACTATGCCCTGAAGGCCTGTGTGAATGTCCCACCCCGACCCTGTATAGGCGGCGAGCGGATTTCGGCTTGCCTGCAGAGCCAAATGGACCTGGTGTGGCTTCAAATAGCCCTGCGGGATCCGATGCCCCCTGGCGGCTCGTTAGATGATCTGGTGGAAGACTGGCATAGCCGACTTTCTGCAGCTAGACTGTTCCTGCTGGTTCCTGCAAATATACAAGAAGACTGGCATAGCCAACTTTCCCAGGCGCCCTCTGCGCCCTCGCTCCAGGCTAGCCCCTTGGTACTCCCAGGGGTTGCGGCTTATGAAGCAGGAGCTCAGACGGCTAGAGAGGAGGTGGCGCTGCGCTCGCGACGAGGCAACGAGAGCATCTTACAGAACGTTTATGAGAGCCTATGAGGTGGCAGTCAAGGCTGCGAAGAGGGCATTCTACGCAGCTACGATTGCATCTGCAAGCTCACGCCCAGCCCAATTGTTTAGAACAATTCGGTCTTTGACAGCTCTGCCTCAGGGCAGACATAATAGTAAGGAATTGGATATTGGCTGTGAGGCATTTTCGAGCTACTTTGCAGATAAAGTCTCGGCGCTCCGCCGTGACCTCCCCGCCACACTTGAAATGGTGAGTGAACTTGAGGCCCCTTGCGTGTCTTTGAGTTTGGGTTTAGAATGCTTTGAACGGCTCAGTCTGGAGGAAGTCGACAGACTGCTAGTATCTGTGCGCCCAACCACATGCGACCTTGATCCATGCCCCTCCTGGCTCATCAAGGCGGGCCACGAGGGGTTTTGAGGTGCCTTGGGGGAGATTGTCAACAAGTCCCTCTTGGAGGGACGGTTCCCCGAGGCACTCAAGGAAGCGATGGTCCGCCCTCTCTTGAAGAAACCAACTATGGACCCGGCAGAATTGGCCAGCTATCGGCCGGTGTCCAACTTGCCCTATTTGGGCAAACTGGTTGAGAGAGCGGTGGCAACTCAGCTACAGGGCTTTCTGGATGACGCTTCCGTCCTTGACCCATTCCAGTCCGGCTTTCACCCGGGGTATGGGACGGAGGCAGCACTGGTCGCCCTAACGGACGACCTCCGGAGGCATCTGGACCGAGGCGGTGTGGCGGCACTGTTGTTGTTAGACCTGTCAGCTGCATTTGATACAGTCGACCACCAGTTGCTGATCCGCTGCCTCCCCGACGTGGGGATTCAGGGGCTCGCTCTCCAGTGGCTTGCCTCCTTTCTCCAAGGTCGGGACAGAGGGTGGTGCTAGGGGGGCAGCAGTCCTGGAGGAACCCGCTTGAATGCGGGGTGCCTCAGGGGGCAGTGCTCTCCCCGATGTTGTTTAACATCTATATGCGCCCCCTTGCCCAGATTGCTCGGAGGTATGGGCTGGGTTGTCACCAATATGCGGATGACACCCAGCTCTATCTGATGCTGGGCGGCCAGTCGGACTCTGACCCAGAAGATCTTCACCGGGCTTTGCAGGCTGTGGCTGGGTGGCTCAGGCGGAGCTGATTGAAGCTAAACCCTGCCAAGACGGAAGTCCTGTGCCTGGGTTGGACCAGTCAGGGGCTGGGGCTCCCACTCCCGACCTTCGACAGGGCATTGTTGGTGCCAGTGCCGGAGGTTAGGAGTTTGGGAGTACTCCTGGACCCCGTGCTAACTATGGGGGCCCAGGTGGCAGCCACTGCCAAGTCGGCTTTTTACCATCTTCGGCTGATTCGGCAGTTGGTCCCGTTCCTCGACCGCGAAGACCTGGCCTCGGTGATTCATGCAATGGTCACCTCAAGGCTAGACCACTGTAATGCCCTCTACATGGGGCTGCCTTTGGGGCAAATCTGGAGGCTGCAGCTAGTGCAGAATGCAGCAGCCAGGCTGTTGATGGGCACCCCCTAGGCGGGAGCACATCCGGCCTCTGCTGAAAGCGCTGCACTGGCTGCCTATAGCATACCGGATTCGCTTCAAAGTGCTGGTGCTCACCTTTAAAGCCCTATATGGCCAGGGTCTGGCATACCTGAGGGACCGCCTTTCTCCACATATGCCCCAAAGAGCACTCTGGTCTGAATCTCAACATCGCCTGGCGGTTCCTGGCCCTAAGGAGGCCAGGCTGGTGGCCACGAGGGCCAGGGCGTTTTCAGTGGTGGCTCCTAACTGGTGGAATGAGCTCCCAGAAGAGATCAGGGCCCTGCAGGACCTCTCGCAGTTCCGCAGGGCCTGTAAGACAGAGCTCTTCCACCAGGCGTTCGAGTAGGAGCCGGCGCTTCCCTTTCCCCCTTTGGCCGCCACCCCCTCCGCCGCCAACTTCACTAACTTATGTGGTAGAGGGAGGGGACAGCTGAATGAGATCTATTGGGTCCCGCCGCTTCCCTTTCCCCCTTTGGCCGCCACCCTCCCTCCGCCGCCAACTTCACTAACTTATGTGGTAGAGGGAGGGGACAGCTGAATGAGATCTATTGGGTCCCGCCGTGACCAACATTGCTGTGTCTAATGATCATTTGATGCCATCGGATTGAGATATAGAGTAATTATAGAGCACTTTATGATGTCGGAATGTTTTAGTGGTTTTATATGTTTTAACCTGTTTGTTCTTGGCACTGGTTGCCCTATTGTAAGCCGCCCTGAGCCCGCTTGCGGGGAGGGCGGGGTAGAAATGGAATAAATAAATAAATAAATAAATAAATAAATAAATAAATAAATAAATCTATACCTTGTGGCTAATAGCCACTGATGGACTTCTGCTCCAGATGTTTATCTAATTCCCTCTTGAAGCTGTCCATGCTTGTAGCTGCCCCCGCCTCCTGTGGCAGTGAATTCCATGTGTTAATCACTCTTTGGGTGAAGAAGTACTTCCTTTTATCTGTTCTAACCCGACTGCTCAGCAATTTCATGGAGTGCCCACGAGTTCTTGTACTGTGAGAAAGGGAGAATAGTACTTATTTCTCTACCTGCTCTGTCCCATGCATAATCTCATAAACCTCAATCATGTCACCCCTCAGCCATCGTTTCTCCAAGCTAAAGAGCCCCAAGTGCTTTAATCTTTCTTTATAGGGAAAATGTTCCAACCCTTTAATCATTCTAGTTGCCCTTTTCTGCACTTTTTCCAAAGCTATAATATCCTTTTTGAGGTGTGGTGACCAGAACTGTACACAGTACTCCAAATGAGGTTGCACCATTATTTTATACAGGGCCATTATGATACTGGCTGATTTGTTTTCAGTTCCCTTCCTAATAATCCCCAGCACAGTGTTGGCCTTTTTTATTGCAGTTGCACACTGTCTAGACATTTTTACTGAGTTATTTACTGCAACTGCAAGTTCTCTCTCTTGGTCAGTTTCTGCCAGTTCGGACCCCATCAATGTGTATTTATATTTAGGATTTTTGGCTTCAATGTGCATCACTTTGCACTTGGCCACATTGAACCCCATTTGCCATGTTGACACCCACTCGCCCATCCTTGACAGATCCCTTTGGAGTGCCTCACAATCCTCCCTGGTTCTCACCACCCTGAACAACTTTGTGTCATCTGCAAATTTAGTTGAAACTAGGGATGCTCAAAAGCCCACTGGTTCAGCTCACATCCTGTTTGTGCAATGTGAAAAGGGAGCTGAGTTCTCAATGATCAGTTCAACTGTTTCTTCACCTATTTGTGGCTGTTTAGCAGACTGTTTCGCTGAATTTCTCCTAACAGTGTATTATAGCCCTGCAGCTATGGCCACCATTCTCTCAGCCATGCCACTGGAAGTAAATCTCAAGCCCCTTCCAGTTTAATGTTGCAAGGGGGAATGTGTTTCACAAATGTAATTACCACTTAAGAAACAAAAATCTCAAAAAGGCTTCCGCTGTCTCAGCAGGTGAAATGCAGGGAAAGTGGTGGCTCGCTGTGCAGATTCAGCCATAGATAGTTTGTAAGAGCTGCCATGCCAAACATGAAAAGAATCAGAACATCCTGGCCTACACAATCCCCAGAAACCCCCCTCCCACTTTTTGCGCTGGAAGCTGTGGTTGTCTCAGGCAGGCATAAGCCATGAGCAGATAAAACTAGTTGTCTCAAAATTGCCCACCCACTTCAGGATGATGGTGGTGTAAAGTACTGGGTTCCATATGTTACAACTTCCGACTCTGATATAAAGGAAGATGTGTTTATTGGTACTTCACAATAAAAAGACAACAAACAACGGCCAGGTGGCCAACTATATACATTGGGGAGGAGACGCATCGTTGTTCCATTGGCGGGTTCAAATTTCCTGCTCTCAAACAGCCCTCCAATTCAGGAGCCTAGTCCCTGTTGTTCCCGGGATTGAAGCTTGGCTGTCTCTGGTGGGCACCTGTCCCTGATCTCCAGACACAACATGTGGTACTTACAATGCGAGAAATGTAGCAAGATGAAGCACAAAACTGTTCCACAACATCCCTCTGCTGTTTCCAGTGGAAGCAAAGGTTTAGTTATGAGAGGCCAGGAAAGTGCTGGCACCACAGACAGGAAGGGTGGAAAACATACACTCTGTGAAAATGCACAGAGGGTTTCACAACTTCCCTGACCTATCAAAGCTTGTGTGGGGGAGAGGTTAGACTGTCAGAAGAAAGGCCCTCCCTCTCCTGGCCACTGTATTATCTTCCAATACTGCAGCCTTGGGGGGGGGGTTTGCACCAGCTGCAAGTGCCCTTTGGTTGCTGCTCTGTTGCCATAAACTGGCTCCATTCCAAAATAATAAGAAGAGAAGAGATTGGATTTATACCCCGCCCTTCACTACCTGAAGAAGTCCCAGAGGCTTACAATCTTCTTTCCCTTCCCCTCCCCATGACAGACACCCTGTCCAGTAGGTGGGGCTGAGAGAGCTCTTTTGAGAACTGTTCATGAGAGAACAGCTCTGAAAGAACTTATAACTGACCCAGCTGCATGTGGAGGAGTGGGGAATCAAGCCCAGTTCTCCCAGACTAGTCTGTGCTCCTAACCACTATACCAAAAGGGCTGCAGCTTCCACTGTGGGTTCCAAGACCAAGTCACTGCTTCCCCAGCACCCAAGCTCTCAAACAGCCCTCCAAGCATAACCAATTCCATCTCAATCTGGGTCAAAGGAGAGGCTCGAAGTCAGAACTGGACCAGAATGTGCTGTGTCCGACAATGAATTCCGGTATCGGGAGACATGGCAGCCATGCCAACTCTGGAGAAGCAGATGTACTTCACACTGGTTTGAAGCTTCCTTGGATTCTTGTGGCATATGAGGCAGCATATGTGTAGTGATGCTCCTGATGCTCATAGTTGGTTGCCCTCTTCACACAAAATGGTGATCCTGCAAACTGGGAGCACTATGGGTAGCTTATGAAGATTGCTTGGTTGCATCATCCGAGAAGGGCTTCCTATATTCTGAACTTGCATGAACATTACATTGTTGTGTGATTTCAGGGAAGGGGAATGGTCTTATGCTTCAGAGGATCATATATGAAGCCAAATAGAAGGACTTTGCTTCTCATGCAGAGAATTAGCAGCAGGGAAACTCAGATGAATGCCCCCCCAGCTGGTAATATAGCATGCAAGCTAAAAAAAGAGGAGGGGGAATCTTGATCTCTCTCTCTTTACCCCCTGATGCTATGCTAAGTGATGGCTACCTCAGAAGAAACCTAAAGCAGAGGGGGAAAGGCAGTTTCATTGAGCCTGCAGCAGAGGATTAATTTATAGCCAGCATCACCCCTTTCTGTTGACAGCCTTAGGAAGCTGAAGGTCACCTGTGCAGATCACACAATAGAGCAGGCGGCAAACTGTGGAAAGCGGAGGGATCATTGGGGCTCACTTATCTGGCAGAGAGGTTGCTGGCAAGATGAAGATACTCACCGGGTCACAGCCTGAGCTGACAAAGCAATTGTGTCTTTGGGGAAAGTGACTTTTCTGCTTTGTGTGAGGTATAGAAGCAAAGGGAAAGTGGATGTTAAGCTCTCCCACACCAGTAAAAAGCAATGAACCAGACAACCTTCTTGCTCAGCAGAACAATTTTTTTTTAAAAAAAATAAGGTGGAACACTACAACACATTGCTTCACCATTTCTATAAAAGCGTATTTATTATTATAGAAGATACCAGGTCACTTTATTTATTTATTTATTTATTTATTTATTTATTTATTTATTTATTTAAAAGATGTCCATCCCGCCTCTCCAGAGTCCTGTTTGAGGCAGCTTATAATTAAAATAATAAACTATCAATACAAGCACAGCAAGCTTCTCAGAAGCGCTATAAGTCAATTGCAGTTCCATTGTGGTGGCGCATATCATTTAGCATTGATGGAGCTTTGTGGAAATTGTACTTAGGAATGCTCAAACATCCACCAGTTCAGCTGGCCATCCATTTGCTGGTTGCAAACTGTGAGCTGATTGTCGATTAGTTCACTCTTTGTGAGCAGTCTGAGCCTCTCTGTTGGGATGGTTTCCCAAGTATTCAAACATTAAAATACAGAGCAGGGATCCCACCACCCTTTTGGAGCCTGCAGGCAGTTTTGGAATTCTGACACAGCGTGGTGGGGCAGTCACAAAATGGCTGCTATAAAATAGCTGCCACAGGAGGTGGAGCCAGTCATAAAATGGTTGCTGCAGCTTACTTTCACTTGCGCATAGGGTTGCCAGGTCCCTTTACTGCGCCGGCAGGGGTACTGGAGGGGGCATTCCAGGGGTAGGCAGGGATGTAACACAATGCACTGATGTCAACCTGCAAGTGATGTCGGGGGCGATGCTCTGCTTTGGGGGCAAAACTCTGGTAAAAATGGCCTCAAACCACAGAGTTTTGCCCCAAAAGCAGAGTGTCACCACCAGTGTCACTGATGCGCTGACGTCACTTTTGGGCACCAGGAAAAGTACTGGCAGGTGCAATGATGCCAAAAGGTACCACAGTAAACACCCCTGGAACAGAGCAATCAGGTATGTTTCACACATGTGCTTGTTCACAGAGGCTGATAGCATTCATACTCTCCCTCACCAAGATCTGTTAATGCCGCAGGCTGCTCAGCAATCAATGGCATAAACAGTGAGAAAATCAGAACGAAGTTTGAGTCCAGTGGCACTCTTAAGACCAACAAAGTTTTGTTCAAGGTTTGAGCTACCGTGTGTATGCACAGTTCCTCAGATACATTGAAATGGAAGTTAACAGTCCATACATGTAGGCAGAGGGTGAACAGCAAATTAGCATACAGCATAATGAAGATGTTTTAACAGATGCAAAGACCAAACAGGAATAATAAGCTATGTTTTTGTGGTCACTATTTGTTTGGATTTAATTATGGGGGAAAGACAATGAAGCAAATAAATGTGTCAAAATAGGAGACTGATGTGTAAATGTATCCTTCTTAATTGTAGAATGCTAAAAGTAACTAACTGAGACTATGTTGTTATACTCCATGTTAAGTCCTGGTGAGGTATTTGTTCCAAGTGTTGTAATAACTTGTAATCCAGCAATTTCACTTTTCAGTCTATTCCTGAAGTTCCTTTGCAATAAAACAGCTACTTGGAGGTCACCCATTGAATGCCCTGGAAGGGTGAAATGTTTTCCTACAGGTTTCTCAGTCTTGTTATTCCTGATGTAGGGTTTGGCACAGGGTTTGACCTATATTCCCTATGTAGAGAACTGAAGGGCATTGTTGGCATTTAATGGCATTTACAATGTTAGAAGATGAGCATGTGAATAAGCCTGAGATGGTGTAATTGATGTTGTTAGGTCCAGTGATTGTGTTGTCTGGGTGTATGTGGCAGCAAAGTTGGCATCTGAGTTTATTGCGAGCTCTAGTACCAGTGTCCATATTCAAATTAGATGTTGCATTATTGTGGGTGAGGAGTTGTTTGGGATTGGGGGTCTGTCTGTGTGCAAAGGTTTGCCCCCCCCAGTACTTGTGAAAAGAACTGTTGTCATTATCCAGTAGAGGCTGTAATTCACTGATGATGTGTTTGAACTGTTATAATTTGGAGATGAAGCCCTATGAAAAAAGGCTGAGGAACTTGGGAATGTTCAGTCTGGAGAAGAGGAGATTGGGGGGGGGGGCATGATTTGTCTCTTTAAGTACTTGAAGGGCTGTCACTTAGAGGAGGGCAGGGAGCTGTTCCTGTTGGCAGCAGAGGATAGGACTCACAATAATGGGTTTAAATTAAGGGTGGGAAGGTACCAGGTAGATATTAGGGAAAACTTTTTTACAGTAAGAGTGGTGCAACAGTGGAATCAGCTGCCTAGAGAGGTGGTGAGCTCCTCCTCACTGGCAGTCGGTAATGTCCTCAGACATAATGCAATCAGACCTGACCGCGTGCGAGGCAAGGAAGCCACACAGTCAGGCAAAACGTCCAAGCTTCGCTCACCTGAACAAAGGACTCAGCGGATCCTAGCCCGCTCCAATCAGAGGGTTAGGCTCCCGGCCGTGAGCCTATGGAACTCTCGGTCACTGTAAATCGCCAATGACTTGAGTGGGGTGTGTTTTGGGTTTTCAGGGGATATAAACTGGCCTGCGAGCCAGGTAAAGTTGTCTTGTTCCTGATCTTCAAATAAAAGTATGAGCTGATTTCACTCTATGGACTCATCAGTCTCAGTACTCTTCACAGTCTTTAAGCAGCGGCTGGACAAACACTTGTCAGGGATGATCTAGGGATGATCCTATACTGAGCAGGGGGCTGGACTACATGGCCAGTATGGCCCCTTCAAACTCTGTGATTCTATGATTTTATGAGTTGAGAACTGTATGTGACCACTAGTGATGTTCTGTTATTGTCTCTTTTGGGTCTGTCGTGCAACAGGTTTTCTCTGGGTACAGTTCTGGCTTTGTTAATAGGTTTCCTGATTTCATCAGGTGGATACTTTAGTTCCAGAAAGGTTTGTTGTCGATCCCTCAAGTGAGAATCTCTTTCTGTGGTATTGGAGCGGATGCCAGTGTAGCATAGAGCCTGGCTGCATACAATGGATCATTTGGTATGTTTAGGATGGTAGCTGGAGACATGTAGGTATGTTTGTTGGTCAGTAGGTTTCTGGTACAAGGTGGTGTCTATGCATCCATTGCGTGTTTTTACAGTAGTGTCCAGAAAATGTATTTCTTGCATAGATTGGTTCATTGTCAGGTTGATGGTGGGGTGAAAGTCTTTGAATGCCTGGTGGAACATGTCCAGGGCCTCTATACCATGTGTCCAGACAATAAAATGTTATCAGTGTAACAAAGGTATAAGAGAGGTATGAGTGGGTGGGAGTTTAGGAAGCATTGCTCCAAGTCAGCCATAAAGATTTTAGCATACTGAGGGGGGATGCGGGTACCTATGGCTGTACCATTGTTCCAGAGGAACAGGTTGTCAGGTAAGGACTGGTGAGAACAAAATGGCACAGTTTTGTGGCAAAGTCTGCTGTGTCATTGTCAGAAATCATATTTCTTATGGCTTATAATCTGTTTTTGTGTGGGATATTGGTATACAGAGATTCCCAATCCATGGTGGCTAAAATAGTATTTTCTGGAAGGTTGTTCAAAGATTGCTTTTTCCTCAGAAAGTCTGTGGTGTCGCAAACGAAACTAGGAGCATTGATGACATAGAGTCTTAGAACATATATCCAGATACCCCCACAGTGATAGTGCCTATGTCTGCCTGAGACAATGGGGTGTCCTGTGTTACTAGGTTTGTGTATTTTGGGTAGAAGATAAAAGGTACTTGGTCAGGGTTCCAGTGGTGTGTTTGAAAGGATTTCTTTCTTTCTTTCTTTTTTGGCCCCCGAAGGGGATTTTTTATTGCTTTTTCTATTTACTACAAACTACAACAGAAAATTCCAGGGTGGGGAACTACAATCTACGGGAGAAAGAAAAGATAACTTCTAAAAACCCAAGAGTCAGTGATCATACAATCAGTTTAGATAGAAATCTATCTCTTAAATGTGAATTGACTTCCACTAAAGATGATCATCTCACTAAAATGTTATTCTTTTCACTCGCTACTACAAATATAGTTCCATAAAGAGCTGCCTTCTACTAATAAATTTCTTGCTAGCATCTTCTAGCGATCTTTAACAAACTATTTTCCCCTCTTTCTCCCCTTAAATGATAGCTTGATTTGGGGGCTACCGCTCCCAAATTAGAGTCTGAGTCCTCTGAGGAAGATCCAGTCTCTCCTTCTTCTTCGCTCTCCTTGGTGCCATCCGGGGTGCTTTCTCCCTCTCCTGGTGGACAACCATGTTGACGCAAAAATTCAGAAGCCTTGTCTGTTGAATCAATCCTGAAAGGATCTGTTTCTGAATGTGCAGTGGTCATTCCTTTATAATCTTCTTTAGTTCTTTTTTGTGTTCCTGTGTGGGGACTGAGTCCAGTTGTTTGAAAGTTGCCTTTGAGTCTCCTGGATGTAGTCTGATCTATTCATGATGACAATGGCTCCCCCTTTGTCTTCCTCTTTAATTATAATATCTGGATTGTTCCTGAGACTGTATGGCCTTCCTTTCAGTATGGTTGAGATTCTGCTGTACACAATAATGTTGGTTGATCACATTGGTTTGTACTCTGTGGCAAAAGTATTCTATGTAAAGATTCAGTGTTGCATTGCAACCATCAGGAGGGGTCCATGTGGAGTCTCTTTTCTTGTAGTATTGTTTTGGTAATATGTGGTGGCAAGTATCTTGTTCATTGGTGGGTTGGAGGCACGGCCGGATCGCCCATTGGGCGAACTAGGCGCTTGCCTAGGGCACGCCCGGCCACAGGGGCGCCAAATGGCGCCCCGCTCCCCCCCGGAAAAGTGCCGTCACCCTCCCCCTCCTCCCCGCAGGAGGTGGCAGCGCAGCTCGCCCACGTTCCCCCTCCTCCCGGGCTGGTGGAGAGGAGTGACGGGGGGGGGCCCTGCCTCTGTTGGGAGAGTGCATGCGCCGGTGGGCCAGTCCATTACCCTCTGGCTCCGGAGGTATGGTCCAATCTCTCCTTTGCGACACAGAGAAGTTTTTTCAGTGGAGCCGTGGGCACCCTCTGGTGTCCGAACGGGGAAAGGCCGCTTGTCCCACTCAGCTGATTTCCCCGAAACGAGGCTCCAGAAGACCGAGGGCGGTGCCAGGCCAGCTTCCTTAGAAGGGTGTGGTGTTTATTCACCCCTAATTATCTCCCACGAGAATCTGCAACAGCTGCTGCGGGAGAGAGCGCGCCGGGCCCTTTGGGAGTGCCTTCCAAGCCCAGCCGCCTTTCCCCGTCGCTGCGGGCTCCCTGCTTGCCAGCCCGCGCGGAAAGGTACTGAGGCGGGGTGGGGGCTCTCCACGTGGCCAGGCCACCCAGGCAGAGCTGGGCCTCGAACTCCCCGCCCCCCCCCCACTGGCGCCCAGGTCTCTCCTCCTCCTCCTCATGCTCAGAGGGTGCCGGCCTCTCCTGCCCAAGAAGCAGCGCATGGGGGGGGTGAGGGACAGTGGGGGGAGAGGGCATGCGTGCGCCGGGATGCATGTGGCACGGGGGAGCCTCTCTGAACCGCCTCCCCCGGGGATGGGAGGGAGGGAGAAGGGGCCTGGGCAGCCCAGAGGGAAGCAGCCAGAGCCGGGGCGCCCTGGGGGGGAGGCGGGGCAGCATGGCTGCTTTAAACTCCTGCCCCTTCGCCTGGCTTGCCAGGTTCCTGCCTCCTCCTCTCCACCCTCCCCCGCCAGCTGCTCGCTCTTCTCTCTCCCCACCCCCCAACTCCAGTTGTCACCAATGGCCCCCAAGTCAAAGAGCGTCTCCTCTTTGGTCCAGTCAGATTTGGAAACCCTGCCTGCCTCTGAAGCCAACTTTCCGCCCCACTTTCTTTCTTGGGTTGCTTGGGGTGGGGCCCGGTGGGAGGGCTTCTCGAGTGCTGGCTCTATGAGTGGACCTCCTGATGTTTTGGTCCCTGGAGCTTGGCAACCCTGTAATTGGGCACATGGGGGTGGGGGGGCGTCTTAAGGCAGCCCCGCCTAGGGCGCGAAAAACCCTAGGGCCGGCCCTGGTTGGAGGGATGGTAACTGTTCTCCAGTAGATTGTATATGTAAACCCTCAGAATTTTCTTTTAAAGTCTTACCACTTGGTATTCTTTTAAGTCAACATAATTGAGGCAAATGTGCATTTGTGTACACTCTTATGGCAGGCAAAGTTTCCCCCCGTCACCATTCAATGACCTGACAGAACCATCCACAATGTTTCATGACCTTTATGGCTGCCTGACCTCATTCATTAATGGCAAAGGCATGTGTGGATGGATTTCCACAGTTATGTTCTTGAAGTTTTCAGCATCCTTGATCCCATGGCAAGTGAAAAGAACACCACAGATATACACAGAACCTCCAAATTCACTTCACATTTTTTTGTGTTGAGAGTACTGAAGGGTACCTGGAGGGAGAACTGGAGGGTAACTGAAGTTGCAGGCTACAGCCTTAGAACACAGTACATTTGAAAGCAGCTACCACATCATTCTATCCATCTGTTTCTATCCTTTGCACTCTTAGTGGAAGAAACAGCATTGTAGTTGATGAAAGCTCTCCCAAACTGGGTCAGATTTCAGAAAGATGTTACTGTCACCAACCATGTATACCGGTATGGGGCCTCCTTCTGAGGAATGTGGTTCTGCAGAACATGTATGACACAGTGATTCAGGAGGATATATGTAAGAGATTGCTGGCATGTCCTGACAACACATGATGTCACTTCCTCTTATGCAACAGGAAATGTTGTTGCAGTGCCATTTGGCATGCTATATAATGCTGAATGATGTCAAGCCCCACCACCATCTATTTCTGGAATGTGAGAGGTGTCTTTTTCAAGATGGCAAAGTCTGAAATGACATTGCAGCCCTACACAAAAGCCTTTCTTCTTCAAAATGATTATCAGAAACTGCCACTGGCTCAGAGTGAGGAAATATGATAATTTTATGCTTGGAATAATTGTATTCATTGTTTTCTTGCTGGGGACAGGATTGTTTTTGTTTTTAAACTTTTCAGTATCTGTGTAAAACTCTACACACAGAGACTGGGAAATGTTGTTGACCCATGAAACATCTCAAGTTAAAATAAAGGTTCCTAACAGTGCTTTCCTAATTAGAGTTAGGCCCCACTGGTGAACCTCCCGATGGCATCTGATATTTCTGGCCACTGTGTGACAGAGCATAGGACTGGATGGGCCATTGGCCAGATCCAACATTGGCTTCTCTTATGTTCTTATGTTTTTTCTAAGCTCCATTGACTTTGATGGCATAGAGTGGTGTAATTCTGCTTAGGACAGAGTAGTATAAGTATTGACTCTTGCCTGTTAGCCAGAGATTGTGGCTAAGTGACTGCCAGCATGGAGTAGTCAGTTGCTCCTTGTGGAGTAGCAGAGAACCTTTGGATTAGGCATGAATCATGATCTAACTACCTTAATGTAAACAGTAGCTATCTACCAAGAGGTTACAGTCATGAGAGAGACATTCCAAAACTCTAATAGATTTAAGCACACATCTGGTCTCTATGATCAAGAAATCATACAGGAAAGGAAGTTATTACAGAGGGTATGGGGAAGAAATGTAACTGTGTTGAATGGGTTTTTCAATCAGCTCAGGTTTATGGCTCAGGAGGCTCAAGGATGTGGTTTACTTTAGTGCACAAGGGATTGTGAAGCGAGCCAAACCCCCACAAAATCAAGGAAGGGGGTAGGATGGGTGGGCTGAGGATCTTGATTAGTTAACATAATGCAAAGATCAGCTGTGAACCTTTGCGTTCTAAGAGCATGAGGAGTTTGTGGGTAGTGCTTTTTGGAAGCATCCAAATGAGCCTTGATGAAATGCAGGTCAACCAAGGGAATAGGAAACAGGGGCTGAGACTGTGTGCGTGTGTAATTATATACAGTGGGAGTGCTGTGTAACATTTTTCCCACTGACAACCAGCCGCTTTCAGTATAATTTGATCCAGTCTGGACCCAACTCACCTCTTGTCACTTGGATTGGCTGCTGGCTTTGATTTGATGTTGTTTCTGTGCACATTCCCCTTGGTGCCTTCCTTGCATAAGTCTGAAATCGTGACATTTTCAGATGTCATTGACGAAGCACAGGGTTCAAAAATAGAAAGCCACAGCTACAGAAGACTATGAATAAAGTTCACATGAAAGAATCACACAGAGGTGGAAAAGAGTCCAGTAGCACTTTAAAGACTAACAAAGACTGTGGTTGGGTATGAGCTTTCAGGAATCACTGCTCACTACCTCAGGTACAGACAGACTAACACAGCTATCTATCTTCATCTGTCTCCATGGAACACAAAGGTGATGTTTGTGTGTGTGTGAATAGCATAGTCCTTTAAGTGGTAAGATACCTTTCTGGGCTATTTTTGGTATTTAGCTTTCCCCCACCTTGCTTCACTTGTATTTATTTATTTATTTGACTTATAAACCACCCTCCCCCGAAGGGCTTGCACACATTGCTTCATATACTTAACGTGTGTGTTAAGTGAAGTCTGGTTGCTTCTGACTTATGGTGACCCTATGAATTAATGCCCTCCAAAATGTCCTATCGTTAACAGCCTTGTTCAGGTCCTGCAAACTGAAGCTCATGTTTTCCTTTATTGAATCAATCCATCTCATGTTGGGCCTTTCTCTTTCCCTGATTTCAACTTTTCGTAGCATTATTGTCTTTTCCAGTGACTCTTGTCATGTGACCAAAGTATGATAGTCTCAGTTTAGTCATTTTAGCTTTATAAAACTTCTCTTTTAATCTTTATCTTGTATTTTTTTAAAAAAATAATAGTGGGGGGTAAGAAAAAAACACATGAGAAACTGAGGCTGATAGTACCTGAGTCAGTTTAGAGTGTGTGCAACCACAGGGCTTTAGAAGGATCTCTTCTGTTCATTGTGAACACCTGTACACAGCCAGGGAGGCTCAGTAGAAGAGCTTCTGCTTGGCATGCAGAAGGTCCCAGCTTAAATCCCCAGCATCTCCAGTTTAAAAGGACCATGCTGGAGGTGATATGAAAGACCTTTACCCGAGACCCTTAAGAGCTGCACTACTCTGAGTAGCCAATACCAACTTTGAAGATTCAATAGTCTGATTCAATATAAGGCAGCTTCGTGAGTGTTCATGTGTGTTCATCTTACCTGTATAGTCATCTCATGAGGATTTTTTAGAAGAGCTCAATATCTCCTTGAACCAGGGCTGAGGCAATAGCATTCTATAGTTGATGACTGTGGCTCTTCATTAGATTGAGCCACAAGGAATTCACATGGCACTTCGTATACTTGTACAGTACATTTGTGAAGTCTATGGAGATCCATGTCCCAGATTAAACATTTAAACATCCTGTAAATTAGACCTGTGTTTAAGGATAATGATCTACATTAGTTTACCAATCATTTAAAAGTCTAATGTATTAATCTAAATTTGATGTAAACACATTATCCATCACCTTATGTATAATAATGCCTTGAAGCCACTCTGTCTTTTAATGGCTTACCAATGTTAATGGGGTTGCTGCTGTTAATTAACATCTACTGATTAAGAAAACAAAAAGTTCTCTTCTTGTAACTTTTGTCATTAGAATGAGGAGAGGCCAATAGCATCACTTCTAGTGACTGTGGTAAAACTTAGAGAAAATGTATGGGTTGGATCCAGTTGTCTTTTTCTCTCATTCTCACCCAGTTCCCCTCTAGCCCCCATTCCACATGTGTATTTATATATCCTGGGCCCATGGTTCTCAGCATGTGGTGGTCAAAGGGGACCTCTCCTTCTGTTTTTCTATCAGCAGCAAAAAATATGGTTGGATCCTGACAATTATTGCCTAGTTTTGAATCTTTCATTTCTGGACAAGGTAATTGGTTTATATCAAATTTAGATTAATACATTAGACTCTTAAATGATTGGTAAATTAATGTAGATCATTATCCTTAAACACAGGTCTAATTTACAGGATGTTTAAATGTTTGGTTGGATCCAACATCTCTTCCAGTAGTCCCACCTAGGGATGGGTACAAACCTCATCATGAACCTAAATTTGTAACAGGCATTGCCAGTTAATGATTCATGAACCAGAGGTTCGTACCCATCCCTATCCATGACCATCTTACAACTCTCTGTGTGGTTTTGGAGGTTCATAGGGTTGTGGTTGAGAAGTGGTGGGGGGACTGAGAGGAATTGCTGAAATGGCTTGCAAAAGCCATTTAAAGGGAATTTTTCCCTTAAATGGCTTTTCCAAGTGGATACCACATGAGAGTTAAGTCCAAATAGCAAGTTCACCACTTCTTGGTGAACTTGCTGCTTGGATAGGGATGGGCACAAGCCTCCAGTTTATTTGGACTTCATTTGTGTGTAGCACCTGTTTGCAAAAGCTGTTTAAAGGAAACATTCCCTTTAAATTGCTTTTGCAAGATCTCTCCTCCCCCTTCCATTCTGCTGGTCTCAGGGAGCCAGCGTCAGCAGAAAGGAGGGATCATGATGAGGTTTGTACCCATCCCTAGTTGGGACTACTGGAAGAGATGTTGGAAGAAGGCTTACTTTAGTGTGACAAATAAGCATCCTATTAAGGGTCCATCATTAAGAACATAAGACAATTTTAATGCTGATCCCCCCCCCCATATTGTTGCAGCCATGTTGGTGTGTGTGTGTGTGTGGCTGGGATACCAATGAAGGGATTAAAAGAGGCTGTGGTAACACCACTCTTAAAGAAACCATCTCTGGACCCTATGGATCCTGGCAATTACTGCCTAGCTTTGAATCATTCATTTCTGGGCAAGGTAATTGAGAGAGTGGTACCAGAACAGCTCCAGAATTTCCTGGAAGACATGTCAGCCAGGGTCTAGACCCATTCCAGTCTGGCTTCCACCTTGACCACCCGTGTTCTGGTTACCCTCTCAAATGATCCAAGCAACTGGATCGAGGCAGGTCAATGCTGCTGTTATTATAAGATCTGACAGCAACATTTGATATGGTTGACCATGACTCATTGACCCGTGGCCTCACCAATGTAGGAGTTTGTGGGATAGTCTTGAAGTGGCTTACCTCATTCTTCCAGGGTTAGGGACAGAGGGTGGTGCTAGGAGAGAGGGTGTCATCCAGACATTCCTTGGCATGTGGGGTCCCTCAGGGAGCAATCCTTTCTCCAAAGTTGTTTAACATCTATATGTGCCCCCTCTTCCAATTGGTGTAGAGCTTCAGGCTGGGTTGTCACCAACATGTGGATGACACCCAGCTGTATCTGTTGATGGATGGATGGCCTGTCTCACTCCAACCTTGCCACAGTAATCCATGCAGTGTCATCTCCAGGTTAGACTACTGTAACTCATTCTACTCAGGGCTACCCTTGAGAATGACCCAGAAATTCCAACTGGTCCAGAATGCAGTGGCACAAGTTCTCATGGAACCCCACTGACAATACATATTCAACCAGTGCTTTGCCAGCTGCACTGGCTCCAGGTTGAATACTGGATCAGGTTCAAGGTTCTGGTACTAACCTTTAAGGCCCTAAACAGTCTGGGAATCTATGGGACCACCACTTCTGGTATAGCCACAGGGAAGCATTATGCTCTGGAGAGAAGAACCTTCTGGTGATCCCTGGCCCCAAAGATTCCAGCTGTCCTCAACCAGACCCAGGGCCTTTTCAGCCCTGGCACTGGCCTGGTGGAACTCTCTGCCTAATGGCATCCATGCTCTGTGGGGCTTGGCACAGTTCCACAGGGCCTGTAAGACACAGGTGTTCTGCCAGACCTATGTTTGAGAACAGCAATGGCTTCCATCATGGTTTCTCTCCTCCTTTGCCCTCCCTTAAGGGATAAGGGTAGGAATTGATTTATGTGCCATCTTGTAATAGCTACTGGAATTTTATTATTTTAACTGTTTATTGATTTTGATTGTAATTTTATTGAAATGTTGTTCACCGCCCTGAGCCCTATGTGGGGGAAGGCAGTCTATAAACTGAATTAATAAATTAGTCCATTCATACGTTCGGTGACATTCATTGTTGCCAACAAAATCACATGTCATTGTAACCTAATTAGTTTCCAAAGGGCAGAAGCATTTAGTTGGGCATTTCAAATAGGAGCTGACACATTTCAGCATGTAGGAGTATATTCAGAAGAAGCTTTGTAGCAAGAGAATGAATGGGGAAAAGTCATATTGTGAGGATATTTACCTGTTCAAAAGAACCACACTAATTCCCCAAACACGTTGACACTATTGTAACACACATATGAGGCTGTATTAAACCAAGTCAGACCTTCGATTAATCTAGCTCAGTAGTACTCTGACTGGCAATGGTTCCCTAGGTTCTCAGGCACAGAAGGGTCTTTCCCAAAACCTCTGATATGATATCCTTAAACTGGAGGTGCCATTGATTGAACACTGAAAGCACTAAACCTTCCACATGCAACCAATATGTTCTACCAAAGAACCACAGCTCCTCTTCTACATTTTTGGAGGCATCACTGTCTCTGCCCTTCTAGCATAGACTAAGTTGAAAGAAACAACCTGCAGTTTAGGCAACTCACCTTGGATACATTCTAAGAGAAAGGCAGGGTATAAATGCTGCATATCAACCAGTCAAGGTTAGCATACACAGAATCACCACTAACCTTGCTATAATGCCATTTTAAAAATTAAATACAAATCTTAAGCCTGATAACATTTTTGTTCAGCTTTCGTAGCTGAATTATCCTCATCTTTCAAGCAGACACAAAATGATCTTTGATGCAATCAACACTACTACTGGATCCAAGAGGTTTGGTAATCATTTTTGGAATTTCACAACTGATGTATGTGACTGCACATGAAATCTATACGACATATCTCCCATGTTCCATTTTTCAGATGATTTACACATCTGTAAAAACAAAAAGTCTCTTTAAAACACTGAATACATTTGATCAGCCACCAGATGCAATACAATGGCTCCGATCACATGCAGAATTAGCAGTGCGAGAGGGACGAATGCCGGGCGGGTTTTACAGGCATGATCACACGGGAACATCTGGCAAGCATCCCGCACCCTTTGCCAACCCATCTCGCCCCTCCAAAGAAGCAGAGTTTAAAAAATACCTGGGAAAGTGCATGTCAGGTTCAAAAGAAAGTAGATCCAAGCATTCTTAATCAAAAGAAGGGCTTTATTGGAATACAGTGCTAAAACCCACAGTGGAGGATCATTGTCAGGAATGGGGAGGGGGGGGAAGCGGCACAAGCGAAGTTATAGTGTGATGTAAAGTGCAACTAGCAAATGAACTGTAAGCGCAGGCACGGGAAACTCCCGGCGGGAGAATTACTTAATAGGCGGGAGACGACTCCCTCCTCCCCTCATCTTCACAGGACTGGAAAATTCTCATAAGCTCAAGAATAGCCCAAAGCCCACATTCAAGGCCACCGTGATAAGACCAAGCGGCAGGGAAGAAGCTCCCACGTTACTGCCAGCATACCTACGCAAGCGCAAAGCGAGGATGAGATAGGGAACACAGAACAATGGACTCAGTGAAAATTAGCAAACAGACATTTCTGACAGTGCAGTAGCAAATGGGTTTGCAATGGGCCACAGATGGACGTTCGTGTGATCACACCGGTGCGCTCTCATTGCGTCAGTGATCTCTCGGTGAAGTGCACCAGAAACACATGGCAAAGAATTGCATCTGATCACACAGTGGCTCATCAAATTACTCCGTGGTAAATAGCCTCACTCCCCCCGCCCCCACGTTATCTGGCACGTGTGACCGGGACCAATGGTAGTTTAAAATGTTCAGATTTTCCATCCACATTTGTAAGATACAAGGTCTGAGTGTTTCTCTGTGTGTGGAAAAGCCTTGTAGATCTGCACACCTCCTCTGGTTGATTTTTTTTTTTGGATAATACTGTCAATTACATTAATTTGCCTGCACTTAGCAGGTTTTTAATTGCCTCTCTCCTCGTGGACAAACAACTCTTGGAGGCCACTGAGATAAGAAACACGTTTATCTCCCAATTTCCTTCCTCCTGTTTCTTTCAGCCATTCTGTTCACATTATCATAATGCAAGCACTTTCCCTCTCTTTTGAATATTTTATTGCTGGCTTCTGTCTAGATGCAATGAGTGGAAGGCAAGATAAAAGACAAAAAATTGCGGTAAAAGTTCAGCGCTTCCTATTGCGATGAAAACAACAAAGACAACAGGTAACTACAGAGGGAGTGTTTGTATGCTTTCTTGTTCACAAGCAGGGATGCATTATCAAAGAAATTAAAAAATGAAGGGGGGGGGAATCTTGACTGAATGAATGTTATTCACTCACTCATGGACTCTTCTCCACCACCACTTCTTCTTTCTTGCTACATTTCCCAAATCAGAAACACCCTTGAAGATACCTGGGAAAACAGGAAGGGGGAAGATATTATTTTCCCACTTTCCAGCCCACCCACCAATTGACTGGCTGGCTAGCCATCTAATTAAACAAAACAGAAGTCCACTGGCACCTGAAAGACTAACAGTGTTTATTTCAGCATGAGCTTTCATGAATCAAAGCCCACTTCCACAGTTTTATGCTAGTCATAGAGGTTGCTCTTTTAAAAAGATTCTGATGGCTGCTGTTGTTTTAATTTTCTTTTAATGGCTAAATATAATTTCCAGTAGCGTTATTGATTTTTGTGTTTTTTGCTTTATGCTGTTAGCCAATTCGAACAGACTCAGGAGAGTGTCAGATAGCAATTAATTCTTGGGACCCCACAAAAGCCCTATACTCTTGCATGCATTGTTTTAATCATGCAGTTCCCATCAGTAACTTCTGCCAGTTCTCTCTCATTAGGTGTAGCAGGAGCTAATGGAAGGGCTGAGCTTGAATGATTTATGCCTGCATGATAAACACCCCCAATGGCACCATCTGGCAGGCTGGAACGACTCCACTGCCCCCTCCCTGCTTTCTTCCTTCCTATGGGATTATTTCAGAAGGGCAAAAAAGGGAGCATCCAGCTTTGTGGCTGCTTCCCCTTCAGATATTGGCTGTGGCTCAGTGGTAGAGCATCTGCTTTGCATGCAGATGATCTGCAGTTCGGTTCCTAGCATCTCCTGTTAAAAGGGATCACGTAGTAGATAATATGAATGACCTCAACCTGATATCCTGGAGAGCTGCTATAAGTTAGAGAAGATGATACTGAGCTCTGTGGACCAATAGTCTGATTCAGTACAAGGCAACATCATGTGTTCAACATACATATCTCTTCAAATCCTCAGCACTTTCCTGATTTTTTCTCCCCAGTGGTTATGAGGGTAGGAAACAGGAAGCATATATATTACAACAACATCATGGGGAACTTGGAGTTGCCATGATAAGGACCACCACAATTGTGGAGATGTGATGATGCTGAATAGGTGCTTGGTAGGCAAAGATATTGTAGCATAACTGCAGTGTCAGAAAGCACCCACAGTCCAGGTTTGCTCTCTGGTCAGCCATATCACTTTCCCATTTACAATGGCTTTTTCACTTCCCTTTCCAATAGCCATGCTGCATGCCTGGGATCTGCCTCAGTGTTTGAAAACTCCACTCATCATCATGCTCCGATTCCCAGATTCTAATGACTTGTTCAGTTGGCTTCCCCAAATGTTGTACCTCTCCTGGAATAAAATATTCTTGGCAGCTGGCTCCCAGCAGCAATTTACTTGCAGGATTTATTTGGTCTCCCTCCGGCATCCGCCCACCCCTGCCCACTCAGTCAACTCTGGCTTTTATTCTTCAATCTGTAGATTGTCTGCCATGGTCTGGCTGCAATATGTTGATGCTGGCGGACTGGCTGGGATGGAGGGCTCCGAGCTGAAGTGTAGTTGAGAAGCCTGGGATTTCTTTCCAATATTCTTCCGATAATGGGGGAATGATGTCAGGAAGCTAAACAAGCCAAACTACAGAAATAAATGCTTTTGTAGAGCTCTTGGGGACATTCATTTATATTTAAATAATGTACTGCTGGTGAAAAGGAGCCAGCTAGATGGTCATATCCTGTCAGGAATAAATGGGAATCGGGAGGGGGGGAAGCCCACTGAGCTAAGCAGTCGAGCTCATGGGTTGAATCCAGTGCAAAATTTGTTTACTCTAAAGCTCTTGTGCAAGCAGAAACATGAGGAAAAGATGGCAGCAGCTGCTTGTGCTAAGTCAAATTTATTTTATTCCTCCTTTTGCATTTCTACTTGTGTAAGATCTCTTGCAAACAATTTCTGGGCACTATACTTTATAGGGAGGAAAATGCTAGGTTTTGCACACAGTCTTATGCATGTGGAACTGTACTAAGTCTGTTTCTGCTTGGGCATCAGCGGATCCAAGCCCATGTCCATCTGGCTGACATGCTGGCCCTTTATGAACCCCATACATGTCAGAATGCCCTGTCAATAAAAGAATCATAGTTGATTTGGGCAGTAATGGTTTTGCCGCCTAAATCTCCCTCCCTCCCTCTCTCTGTCTCTCTCTGTCTCTCTCACACACACAAAGTTGTCCTGTTAAATTATTTTTTAAAAACAAACAAACCCCTGTTCATAATAGAACTATGAACTGAAACAGCTTTGGAGAACTAATGCATTTGATAGTGGGGTAAAGGTTGTTCTTTGGCTAATGCAGAGGTGATAGATGAGGCATCTGATAAGGGCTCCACAGCTTGGATGAGGATTTAGGAAACTTTATGTGACTCCAGTTGATTAAAGCCCTTGCAGAGAATAGAAAAGAACAAAGGAATGCAATTGGCTGCTGTTACTGGTAAGCACTATGAAGTCTGGTGTAAAGTACTGGGTTTACTGCATGGAGACTCAGATTACGACATGCATTCAGATGCATTTATCGTACTTCACACACAAGACTGAAAGACCCGGCCCTGAAAGGGCCAACTATATACACTCCACCCGGCACACCCACAGTCCCATTGGAGGGTTTGAATTTCTGGCCAGAGGTCCTATTGGTGGACACAGGGTGGTCCACGATCCCTGGTCCCTATTGTGTTTCAGGACCAAGCTCCTTACTGCGGTCGCAGACCCATGGTGGTGGTCCGCGTACATAACATCTGGATTATCCTGGTGTGATATAAATACTGTGGACAGCATTATGTCAAGGATTTCCCAGAGTGAATGAATAACTCTCTGGGGACTGTAAACCTGGAGCATTTTTCATGTCTGTAGAAAGATCAGTCTTGTCTGTTCCTGGATCTGATCTCTGGATTTAAGTATCCACAGATTTGGCCATGGTGACAGTTAGATGTATTGATGAGCAACAGAAATTCATAGTGAAAACACATATGTAACCAAACCAAAAAAATCACAAAAGGGCACTACTACTCTGGCTAACTAGTGTCGGAGCCATGATGCTGTTTTATATGGATCTGTAGTGAGTTAATTAATTCAACCTCATGCCCCAAGTTTCAGTCATATAGCCTCAGTTAGTTCCCTTTGAGATCAAATAGAATAGAAAATGAAACATCCTTTGAAGCTCTTCTCTTCTAGACTTCTTCAGTGCAATGAAATGAGAGATTCCTGATCCAACTATTCTGAAGAGTGAAAAAAGAAAAATAACTCTTGGAAGGTATGGAAATGGGATCAAATAGAAAGTTTCCTCTGATTGTTTTTCCAGGTCCTACGACCTTGAGGTTAAACAAACCCTATGAAGCTGTCTTCTAGCATTTAACTAACACTAAGGTTGGTGGCACGCAAAATAGCTGATGTGTGTTCGTTAGCCAAGGCTGCTCTATTTAATGTGGCTGCAGATGTGCATGTACCATATTTGTTTTGCTTCCCTTCATTACTAAAATGTGTATAGCTCCAGAAGGATGTCCGGTCTCACAAGAAACAGAGAGCTGAGTAAGTCAACAGTATTTCATCGGGTGTACATAACCAGCCACAGAGGACTTCCAAAGCACATTAATAATCAAAGAAAATGCTGAGAATCTGGTTATGTTGACAGAGATGCAGTCTGCTCCAGAAAAATTCCGATGTGCACAATGCTGGGCTCTAATTATAGACAGAAACCAGCACCCTTTCACCTCTAATATCACTGAGGATCTCCTGTTTGAATACCAAACTTTTCCCATCTCCGATTGGACTAGAAAAGAAAACACAGCAGCTTAGTGTCACACAGTAAGACATTGTAGGTGACCTAGGACACCATTTTTCAGATGGCAGCACTTTTACTATTGCAACAGAAAGGAGGAACTTTCCTTCCTGGTGTCACCTTGATATAAGTGCTTTTCTTGCTTCAGAAGAAGCAATGAAGGACAGAGGAAGACTCTGGGGCTTTATGAGAGCCTCTGGGTTAAGGAAGACCAGTGTGAGATAGAGATATTCTATGTTGGCCTTCTACCTAGGGCTGCTTGATCGTCCCTCTCTTTGGATTACAATTTGTTTGCAAATTGCAAGATGAACCCTCAGATTTGGGCGTGGGGAGTTTTTGAACTGCTGAAATTGGATATAAAATGTCCTGCACATACATATCCTCACCCAGTTTTGCCTGTCCATTTTTTTGTTCCATCATCTTTGTCATGTGTCTTTTGAAAATCATAGAATCATAGAATGGAATCATAGAATCACAGAATTGGAAGGGGCCATACAGACCATCTAGTCCAAACCCCTGCCCAATGCAGGACCAGCTTAAAGCATCTCTGACAAATATTCGTGCAGCCTCTTCTTGAAAGCTGTCAGTAAAGGGGAGCTAACCACCTCTCTAGGCAGTTGATTCCACCTTTGAACTACTCTGACCATGAACAAGTTTTTCGTAATATCCAGCCGATACCTTTCTGCATACATTTTAAACCTGTTGCTTTGGGTCCTATCCTCTGCTGCCAACTGGAACAGCTCCCTACCCTCCTCCATTTTAAAAGAGGTGTTCCAATCCTGCTTTGTGTGTGTGTGTGTGTGTGTGTGTGTGGAACAGTGTACCTTGTCTCTCCTTTCTAGCCCAGTCCATTATGCCAGTATTCATATCTAATTAAATTTTCATCAGGTCTGAAGCACGTGTTTATTTCATGCTGTTCCCCTTCCCATTTGTTCAACCCAGTTTATGCAATGGGGAAAATAGGTAAAGGTAAAGGTAAAGGTTCCCTTGCTCGAAAGCCAGTCGAATCCGACTCTAGGGTTGCGGTGCTCATCTCCGTTTCCAAGCCGAAGAGCCAGCGCTGTCCAAAGACATTTCCGTGGTCATGTGTCCGGCATGACTAAACACCAAGGCGCACGGAACGCTGTTACCTTCCCACCGAAGTGGTACCTATTTATCTACTTGCAATTTCTTGCTTTCGAACTGCTAGGTTGGCAGGAGCTGGAACTAGAGACAGGAGCTCACCCCATCATGCGGCACCCTGGTCTCGAACTGCTGAACTACTGACCTTCCACAGCCTGCAGTTCAGTGTCTTAACCACTTGAGCCACCGCAGCTCCTTAATGGGGAAAATACCTTAACATATATGGACATGGTTTACTTCTTTATTTCCTGGGTGAGGAGCTGGGGAAGCTACATGGTTTGTTATCTCTAAAGAGGGATCCTTACATTGTTTCCCTCCATGCCTGACCCCCAGATTGGAACAGACGTATAACATCCAAATTGCAAGATATGATCGTCCTGCTGTACACTGCATTGGTCAGGTCACACCCGGAGTATTGTGTGCAGTTCTGGAGGCCTCTCTTCAAAAAGGATGTGGACAGAATGGAGCGGGTGCAGAGGGGAGCAACAAGGATGATTGGGGGCCTGGAGACCAAGCCCTATGAGGAAAGGCTGAGGGATTCAGGAACATTTAGTATGGAGAAGAGGAGGATGAGGGGGGACATGATTGCTCTCTTGAAGTATTTGAAGGGCTGTCAGAGGAAGACAAGGAGCTATTTCTGTTGGCAGCAGAGAATAGGACTCACAATAATGGGTTTAAAATAAGAGTGGGAAGGTACTGGGCTGGATATTAGGGAAAAACTTTTTGATAGTAAGAGTTGTGCAACAGTGGAATCAGCTGCTGAGGAATGTGGTGAGCTCCCCCTCACTGGCAGTCTGTAAGTAGCGGCTGGACAAACACCTGTCATGGGATACTGTAGGCTGATCCTGAATTGAGCAGGGGGTTGGGCTAGCTGGCCTGTATGGCCCCTTCCAACTCGGTGATCCTGTGATTCTATGAATTATGCATTCTCTGACTTCCAGCTGGGAGATTTTCATTTGATCCAGACAGTTCTGTATATGTGTACAGGCAGACTGGCCATTTAACTGACAAGGGAATTTCCCAGTGGGCCATTAACTGCCAGAAGCAAGAAGCGGCACGTTCCAACAACTCTCTCTGTGTCTTGGCTCAAACTCTTGATCACTTGGCTCAAATTCTTCAGCATCAATGACGGTCAGTGTCATTTCAGCAGCTGCCTCTTCCTGCACTTTTGTGAATTTAGGGAGGAGGTATTATCGGTTTTGTGGAACTGAATGGTCCCACATTGTTGGCTTGACAGGGGCTGCTCCACTGAGCTCATTCCACACTGTTTTCACTTCCTTGCCCAATCTGTGTCTTAGCCAGCACCATCAGTTCTTACCAAGTGATTGATACCGCCAATTACACAGTCACAAAAAAGTACATACAGCCTACATAGTCAATTTAAAATTGTGGAGATTTGTGGCGAAATGCCATCCACTCTTTATTTCATCTCAATATTTCAATAATTGGGGCTGCACTCTACACATGCTCCAAAATCTTTAATGCTGGTGAAAGCCTGGCAAAAGGAAAACTATAGGAGCAATCCCAAGCACAGAGCACTTCAGTGCTTAGATATGCAGATGGAGTGGTACAAAAGGTACACTTAACACCTTAGGTAAAATGACACACTTAGGTACAGAGAACTAGGGAAGCAAAATGCTGGATTGTATCTCTTCCTTTGGGGTCTGGAAGAAAGGAACAGCCTCAGAGAAGGCATGAACTCCCAAAAGGGAGATTATAACCTGGACACACCAGAGGCTCTGTCTTCTGTTCACCTCTTCTCTTCTCTTCTTCAGCTGGTCAAACCATGAAAGGCTAGCTTTCACATCAAAACTCCATCTTAACTACATGTCAAGGGACAATGAGTAGAAGCCCTTAAACTGGAGAATAGGGCTAACAGAGAACCTTGAAATTGCTGAAACTGCAAGAACATCATTAGAGTATGTTTAGACCCTGCCATGGGGTGGAAGGGAGGGGTGAGGGTGACAGTTGGTCTGTGTCTTTTCATGTCTGGTATGTGGGGAGGTGAGTAAGTTGCCTGGGCAACACAGGGATTCACAGCCCGGGTTATCTACAAAGACCCAAACAGCCTTGGTTTTCCCAGAAATTGTTTTCTTGTCTCTCCCTGGGAAGACAGCTCAGGCGTTGGGATATTTACAGCTTTTTATAACTTTGCACCTTTCTCTCCCGCGCACAGGCTTGTAGGCTATTGGTAGATCCTAAAGAGGGGGGCGAACCAGGAGGGTATATCTGAAGATGTTTCTTTGTGTATTTTATTCCTGACAATAGAATGTTAGTGTGCCTTTAGAATTGCTATTCAATAAACTCTATCTTTTTCTGAAGCCTGAGGTTTGACTGACTTTCTGAAGTGCCTGACAGATTTATGGCTAGCAGATAGCATGTGTTCTCCCTTTTTCTTTATAAGGCTGCTTAGTTTGATGTTTGTACAGATCATACATGTGTTCTTATTTGTTTATTAAACTTTCTTATAATTGGAATGCTTGAAGCCAGATCTCTGTGCCTATACTATGCTGATTCAGTCACATTTTCTAAAGAGCAGTAAAGGAAACAGGTCACAGGTAAACTTGTCCCCAAAGTGCAAAAAAGTTGTGAAAGTGTGACAGACTGTCCCCATCCTGAGTAGTATAAGCAAAGTGAGAGATGTGGCATCTAGGTGGACCCTCAAAATGCAACACAGTATAGAGTGCTGGAAGCACAAATCCTTCCAGTGGAAGATACTTTCCCAGATTTGTTGGTGGCAGCAGTTACCACCCAGAATGAAACTGGACCAAAACGCCTCTGGGAATAAGGGGAAAAGAAAAGGCAGCACATCACCAGACACAGACATGGGCCAGCCTCAGAACTCTCCAATCTCCTGGAACCCAAGGAAATGGGCACTTGCAAGCCAGTTTCCTCATAAATGGTTAGCATTTATCACCAAGAGCTATGAGCCACCATTTGGGTATGAGTTAGCCACCATGAGTTAGTCCCTTTGCAGTTGCAAAATTGCCTGACATTACTAGAGATGCTTTTTAAAAAAGCCTTCAGGGTAATCCCATGAAGTGTTCATTCACCTTGGTACAAAAATATTTTGAAAAATGAAAGTTCAAATATTGATGACTTTTTTTTACAGCATTCTTACATCCCTGCCGCTGTCCCACTACAGTACAACACTGGCAAGTGGTTAGTGAATGAAGCAGCTCCATGATTTTAAGCTCAATATACCACTGATGCTAAATATATGTTAAAGTGCAGTGGTAGCATCAGGACCAACTGATGGTTCTATAAGAAGTTGGGATGCTTGCATGTCAAAGTAGTTCTGGTGATGATGGCCACTGAAATATATAAGAGCCTAAGTCCTTTATGAATTAGCGGTAGCCATAAGGAGCACAGTTCTGGATACTTGTTGCTCAGATCAGACTGAATCTGATATTTGTTTCTTGCATAAATTGGTGATAGAGTTGGCCAGAACCAAATCTGTGGTGGATTTTCACTAATAAATCATAGTTAAAACTAAACGGCATTTGTTATCATTTCCAAGTTCATCCATTTCTGGGGAAAGAAATGGTTCATTTTTATGTGTCTATAAATCTCCCTGCACATTTATAGAGCAGTATCAATAAGAATGAAACCAGGCATTTGGACTCCATCCATTCAGGCCTTGCTTGTGGTCACTTAGACAAGGAACATGGAAGTGAAACCACTTGCTTGGATTGCCACTGAGTGTTTTTTTCCTTGTAGATGCTGTCAAACCTTTCAGCCAGTAATCACCAATGAGCCACATTGAAAATATAAATTACAGTGGGACAACCCAAGATGCTTGTGCTCATATATAAAAATCTAGGTCTTTTTTTTTTAAAGCCACCTGTTTATGGGTTGTTTGAAATTACCTTTTCAGCCTCTAGGCTAGTTTACAGCTGCCAATATTCTGTCATTTTATATAATCTGCTCTTTCTTTTCACTACTTTCCCCTCATTTAGTGGCTCCAGGCTCCATTCAGATCTTTTTCAGAGAGCAATGTGCCAATGTGTGTCCACTAAGAAGCCAAGCCAGCAAGAATCCTGATTACTCCAATGTGCTCAGGGTGTGATCCTGCTGCTACAGATGACAGGACTTTTCAAAATGCTTTTTAAAAACTCTCATCTCATGGCCTGTTATCTAAAGGACAATGTCTCCTGATGTAATGCACCCTACATGGATAAATATACTCTGAAGCACCAATTGGAGCAAAACTGCAGGCACCAGACAGAACATTCACATCATACCCATTCTGTTGATACTACATTGGTTACTCAGTTCAGTTCAAGGTTATGGTTAAGGAAGCTGAAAGGGAAACACAAGAGAGTCAAATCCTTAGAGGATGCTTAGAAGCTATTTAAAACCACACTAACTGAAGCCCAGACACAATGCATTTCACAGGTTACAAAAGGCACTGCCAAGTATAAAAGAAGGCCAGTATGGTTAACAACACATGTCAAGAAAGCTATAAAAACTAAAGACGCTTCTTTCAAATGGTACAAGGTCTGGCCTAATGAAATGAATAGGAGGGACCATAGGCTCTGGCAAAAGAAATGTAAGTCAATAATTAGGCATGCAAAAAGAGTTTCTGAGAAGCAGGTTGCTAAAAGCATCAAGATAAACAATCGACATTTAAAAAAATATATATCTGAAGCAAGAAACCAGCCAAAGAAGCAGCTGGGACTTTGGATGACAGTGGAATAAAGGGATTGCTAAAGGGAGATGGGATGGCAGAAAAACTGAATGGATTTCTTTGTTTCTGTGTTCACTGTGGAAAGTTGGAGGTATGTACCCATGCCAGAGCCACTATTTTCAGGAAGGAAGTCTGAAGAACTGAGCCAAATTTAGGTGACCAGAGACAACGTTCTAGACCTCCTGGGAAAATGAAAAATTGATACGTTTCCAGGTCCTGATCAAACATACCCAAGAGTTATTGGGGAACTCAAATGGGAGGTCATTGATCTACTAACCCATTTATGTAACCTATCACTAAATTTAGCTGCTGTACCAGAAGACTGGAGAGTAGCAAATGTTACACTATTTTTTAAAAAGGTATCCAGAGAGGAACCAGAAAATTACAGGCCAGTCAGCATCTGTTCCAGGCAAATTAGTAGAAACTGTAATCAAAGATAAAATTATTAGGCACATGGAGGAAAAATCCTGCTGAGGGAAAATCAGTTTGGCTTCTGCAAAGGGAAGTCCTGCCTCATCAACCTTTTGCAGGTCTTTGGGAAAGTGAACAAGCATGTAGACAATGATGACCCAGTAGACATTATATACTTGGACTTTCAGAAGGTTTTTGACAAGGTAACTCACCAAAGATTACTGAGTAAACTTAGCAGTCATGGGATAAGAGGACAGGTTCTCCTATGGTTTAAAAATTGGGGTCCCACAACAATTGGTATTGTGGACCGTACTATTTAATTTATTCTTAAATGATCTGGAACTAAGGGTGAGTAGTGTAGTGAGGAGGTTAACCAGGATGATTTGTTAGCCAAATTGCCTTATTTTATTAATAAATGTGGGAAATTATGAGTATTAAATGGTACTAGGCTTTAAGTATAGGACCATAACCTATGTATATGGGAGTCAGAGTTCCCAGGAAGAGACGCAGAGGCTGTATTGCTAGAACAATGATTTCTTTACTAAAGATTCTTCAAGCTTACAAACATAAATCAAGCATTCATTCACACAATACAGAGCTAAGAATATAGAGTAGAAAATCTAGAGATAGTTGCATGAGCAGGAAGTTTCATTGACTGGCCTGTCCGGCAAGATGAGTTGATTCTGTAGTGAAAATGGGGTGAAATAAGGGAAGGGGCCATGAGTTGACCAGCAACACACATGGAAAGGTCCCAAACTGTGCAGGAATACCAGCAAGATAGGGTGGGGTTAGGAGAGGCAAGAGCAAGAGAGCAAGCCCTGGGAGGGCACTCCTTAAATACCTGAAAATGTGACCTGAGGCTGGGGCTCATGTGGTCACCTGGTCCCCAGGAGATATTAACAAAACTTAAACTTGAATGGGACATAAAGGGATTAAGGGTTGGGCAATTGTAAACTTAATATTTGGCAGGGAGTGACACCTCTGGGGGAAGGGGGTGAGACAAAGGAGAGAAAGAAGAGCACCAATCTGGGTCAACTACCAGAAGTTTGCCAGTGGCGTTATCTTGATGGGTACCAGTAAGACTTGCTTGCTATTGTTTGTTGTTGTGCACATCCTTTTGACTTACTTTGGAGAGGAATGTGTGTTTTTCCTGGTGATGTTAACACACAAAGGTGTGTAGGGGGGATTTCTATGTGATGAAGAAGGCAATCCCTCATGGCTTCTGTGTGAAGAACATCTGTCCTTTTAGCAGAGCATGGCTTCCTTCTGTGATCTGCTGCTGTTTCTGCATGTATGGAGGTCGAAGCTGCTGACCTGTATCCTGGCACTGGCATGGCTACAGAGGTGCAGGGGCAAGAGGCTTCTGTAGTCCCAGGTCTACATCTGGCTTGGCATGCTTCTTAGGTGCAAGGCTCCTCTTGGCCATAGTACATTCCATAGTCCAGTATAAGGGCACTTCTTTTGGGAACACAGTTCTGCCCATTGCCTTGACACACTCTTTCCACAGTTCAGCAGAACAGTCATATTTAAGAGTCTTTAATAATGCCATCTGAAGTGGCTGCATGGCAACAGATTAGAGGGTTGGAGCATCTTCCTTATGAGGAAAGGGTGAAGAGTCTGGGACTTTTCAGTTTAGAAAAGAGACAACTGGGGGGCATGATAGAGGTTTACAAAATTATTCAGGAGGTGGAGAGAGCTGACAAAGAGACATTTCCTCCCTCTCCCAAAATACTAGAACTCAAGGGCATCCAAAGAAGCTGTAGATACAGGATGGACAAAAGGAAATACTCCTTTACACAGAGAGTAATTATAAAGTAGATTCACTGCCAGAGGATGTAGTGATGGCCACAGGAGTGTACAGCCTTAAAAGGGAATTAGATAGATTCATGGAGGACAAGCCTATTAGTGGCTACTAGCCATGGTGACTAAAGGGAACCTCTATATACAGAGGCACTAAACTTCTGAATCCCAGAGCTAGGAGGCAACATCAGGGGAAGGCCTCAGCTTCTACATCCTATTGTTGGTCTTTTAGAAGAACTGGTTGGCCACTGTGTGAGACAAGATGCTGGACTAGATGGACCACTGGTCTGATCCATCAGGGCTCTTCTTATGGGGTCAAGAAGCAATTTTCTCCAGGCCAGCTTGGCTGGAGATCCAGGAGGTATTTTGTCATCTTCTGGGCATGGAACAGGGATCACTGGGGGTGTGGGAACAGGGATCACTGGGGGTGTGGGAGCAATGTTCCCTCTAAGCTTTGGAGTCTTGTGAGCAAGAATTCTACTTTGTGAGCTACTGGCATTAAAGCTGTGAGCGAGCAATTTGGCTACTGCATGAATTAGTTTGCTCTGGAGCCATCCTTCGTGAGCTAAGACAAAAATGTGTGAGCTGGAGGCTAAAAAACTGTGAGCTAGCTCACACTAACTCAGTTTAGAGGGAACACTGTGTGGGAGAGAGGTATTTGTGAATTTCCTGCATTGTGAGGGGGTTAGACTAGATGACTCTGGAGATCCCTTCCAACTCTATGATTCTATGATTCTGTGTTCTTATGACCCACAAAGCCCTTAATGGCCTTGTCCCCACACATCTGTAGGACCACCTCTCTTGCTCTGCTCTGCTGTGACAGCTTCATTTATCTGAGCCAAAGCCTAAGGTGCCATGCTGCAAATGGGTAAGATGAGCAGCTGCCCATCCATGTGTATTCTCAGTGTTGGATCCCAGGTTGTGGAGCTCAGGAAGGCTCCCACACTCTCATCATTCTGGAACATGTGCAAAACTGTGATGCTCAAGAAGTCCTTTTTAAATAGATATTGGAACTGTAGTGGAATGGGACAGCCCAGGAGGGTGCTTTTATAATGGAACAGGTTTGTAATCCATTGCAATAATTATTGCTGGTATCACCTGTTCTTACTGCATTGCCCTATACCTAATCAACCTTCTGAATTGTTTATAATATGTCTTGCCTTAGATAGTTTGTTGTTCTCATTGTTCTCTGAATCCTACTACATTATTTTTGGTTGTTTAATGTTGTCTGTCTGCATTGTTTTATGTTCTATAATCTGCCTTGAGTCCTGAGAGATGCAGATAATAAACAAAGCAACATTACACACTCAGTCAGTCAGTCAATGAATCAATGGTATTTTGAAGGTGCCACACAGCAAATAGATAACCTTAGGGTTATACTGGACCCAATATTATTGGAGAAGCAAGTTAATCCTCTCAGAACCAATTAAGAAACTCCAGTTGGAGCAGAATGCCACAGCTCAGCAATTATTGGGAGCTAGATGGAGCAGTCCTATTACTCCCATCCTGCAGGCATTTCACTGGCTGCCCAATGTTGCTTTGGAAGGCTTTTTCATGCTTTTTATGAACTGTGATACAATATGGACTGTGGAAAGTATGCTTGAGGAACTGTACAGCATGGTGACCCACTATGATGCCACTTGAGACTGCAACCTGAGAGAAGGACACCTTCCTTTCTTCGCTGCTGTTCAAGTGGCCATCCAAGGCTACCGGTCTTCTCATCTGATGGTGAATGGATCAGTTCCACAGTATGCACAAAGCACCAAATGCCATGCCATACCAAAGCATGAGGACAAAGGGCTCCAAAACGCCATTAGGAGACCTCTCCAACACAGGCGGGCAACCCCTTTCCTCCCCCTCCATCACCTGCAAAGCTACATGTAGCTCAGAGACTCTATTCATAGTTGCTTAGTAACTAATCACTCGCCCATCAACGAGCCAGCTAAGGCAATCAAGGAACAATGGCCTTGGCCCAATGACTCATCTCATCTACACCCAGGTGCCAGCCACAAGTTAAGTTTCTCCCTCTCAATACTGACCACTCCTTAGCTCCCCTACCCTATTTCTTCCAGCCAATAGTATGTTTTCAGGGATGGACTAACCAGGAGGGGTGACCAGGGGATATGGCCAGCCCCCACACCCTCACATAAAAGGGGAAACCCGACCACATGCTCTCCTCTTCTGCTCTAGGACCCCTATCTAAGCTCTATCCCTCTTATGTCCAGCTTGCTATCCCTTCCTCCATCTTTAAACTCTAGGTCTGCAGCTGGAGTTCCACGAGTTGCTTGCTGGTTCAAGCCATGAGTCCCATTTTCATTTCTTCCCCTCCTTCTCCCATTGGAACAGCTCATTTGATGAGGACAGGTAATTATTGCCCCACCAATGAACTCCTGCTCATGCAACCATGCTGATCTCTCTCTCTTTATTTTCTTAGACCTGAATACTTGTTGGTGTATGTATGTGTATTGTTTGTGTGTGAAGAAGATTTCCAGTAAAGGAATTTAATTCCAACCTAATACAGTCTCCGTGTCTGTTACTGGTATCTCTGGAAGGGTGGGACCTCTGTATAAACTGGTGATCGCTCCCTTAGCTGATTGCATATTGATAATAACTCACAAATCCCCTAATACTGATAATAAAAGGCAATCATGCTAACACTATCTGTACTTAGGCTCAATTTAAGGTATTAACTGTCACATAAAAAGTCCTTCACAGCCTTCGATCTTTATATCTGTAAGCCTGCCTCTCCCCCTATGCTCTGCCACAACAGCTTCACTCATCAGAGCAGGGTCTTCTGCAGGTATCAAACTTGCAAATGGGCAAAACCAACAACTGCCTGTATACATGCCTTATCTGTTGTGGCCCTCACCTTATGGAATGGCTTGCCAGAGGAGGCTGGGAAGGCTCTCACTCTCCTGGCTTCCCACAAACTATGCAAAACTGAATTATTCAATAGGACTTTCCTACATAGGTAATAGAGTTGTACTGTACTAAACATTTCACATAATTACTTAGATAAATTATTAGGAACTGTGGTGTATACTACTATGTATAGCTTGCTGAAACTAGGATCCTACTATGTAATTTTTGCATCATTTAATGTGTTGTGTTAATACTTGTGCTTTGCTTCAGTTCTGTTTTTAGACCTAGGTGGTTCTAAAAGCCTAATTGCTATTGTATTGTTCACTGAATGTCCCATCCTGTTGATTGTATTGGCTCACTCTCTGTAATCCACCTTGAGTCCAAGTAATGGAGGTGAGTAATTCATTAATTCAGCTCCTTCCCATTCTGAAGCATTCTCTGTTATGTCTCCCACTTTGAGAAGGTTAGAGAGGCTCCCATACTTCTATTGTGTCATAGGATGTATCAAATGGAATTGTTCAGAGAAGCATTTTATAACAGGAATAGGGATATAGTTTATGACACTGTTTATGGCATGCATTATCTTGTTCTTAGTGCATTTTCTAACTTCTGTAATCTGTTCTTGTATTGCTTGTGATATATCAAGTCTTGTATGTCTTGTACTTGTTCCTATTGCATTATTTTATTTTTTCTTAAATCCTCCTTGTCTCAGCCCAAAAGGTGGACCATCAATAAAATAAATAAACAAAAATGATTCATATCAAGATGAACATCTGTAGACCATATTTGCATTTATGCACACATTTACAAACTGTATAGGTAAAGTAGATTTTTGTTCAAAAAAGTAGATATTTATTGTAAAGTTTGATTTGAGAAGCAGTTTTTATTATAAAATACAAGACCCTTTCATATGCCTTCAAAATCTGTCAGATTGTTATAGGTTTTCATATATTTTTTTACTATGTAGAAAAAAAGGCTCTTACAGAGGGTATCAAGAATTAGTGTGAAGCAGCCCCTAGATGCCGTGACAAGATGTGCAGCTGCTCAGATGGTTCAGTGGGGCTTATGTGGTGTTGGCGCACACCTGGTAGCTTGGCCAGATGAAAACATGGCAGGGCTGGAAGGAACATGGGGGACATTGGCAGAAGAGTTGGGATCAGTCCAGTGAGCAACATAGTCAAAAGGCAGCCAGAAGCCAAGGAAGGGGGAGGGGGATGGAAGAAAGCTAGCGGGAGCTGCAGATGGAATGAGACAATGACTGCTCTATAGAGCAAATTGCCTGGCTGAGTCAATGAGGCAAGATCATTGCAGATGACATGAAGTTGTTCAGGATGGTGAAAACCAGGGAGGATTATGAGGCACTCCAAAGGGATCTGTCGAGGATGGGTGAGTGGGCGTCAACGTGGCAAATGGGGTTCAATGTGGCCAAATGCAAAGTGATGCACATTGGAGCCAAAAATCCTAAATATAAATACATGTTGATGGGGTCTGAACTGGCAGAGACTGACCAAGAGAGAGATCTTGGAGTCGTAATAGATAACTCAATGAAAATGTCTAGACAGTGTGTAACTGCAGTAAAGAAGGCCAACGCTATGCTGGGGATTATTAGGAAGGGAATTGAAAACAAATCAGCCAGTATCATCATGCCCCTGTATGAATCATTAGTGCGACCTCATTTGGAATACTGTGTACAGTTCTGGTCGCCACATCTCAAAAAGGATATTATAGCATTGGAAAAAGTGCAGAGAAGGGCCACTAGAATGACAAAAGGGTTGGAACACCTTCCCTATGAAGAAAGGTTAAAATGCTTGGGGCTCTTTAGCTTGGAGAAACGACGGCTGAGGGGTGATATGATCGAGGTTTATAAGATTATGAATGGGATTGAGCAGGTTGAGAAAGAAGTACTTTTCTCCCTTTCTCACAATACAAGAACTCGTGGGCACTCCATGAAATTGCTGAGCAATCGGTTAGAACAGATAAAAGGAAGTACTTCTTCACCCAAAGAGTGATTAACATATGGAATTCACTGCCACAGGAGGTGGTGGCAGCTACAAGCATGGACAGTTTCAAGAGGGAATTAGATAAACATATGGAGCAGAAGTCCATCAGTGGCTATTAGCCACAGGGTATAGATGGGAACTCTCAGTCTGGAGCAGGTAATGTACTCTATTCTTGTTGCTGGAGGGGGCAGCAGTGGGAGGGCTTCTAGTTTCCTGGCCCCACTGCTGGACCTCCTGATGGCACCTGGTATATTTTGGCCACTGTGTGACAGAGTGTTGGACTAGATGGGCCATTGGCCTGATTCAACATTGGCTTCTCTTATGTTCTTAAGATGGTAAGATAGCGACGGTCCCCAGGACCTGCATGGGTGGCTGAGACTCAGCACAATCCGAAAAGTCAACTGAGTCCTCCTGCTAGAGGAGGGAGCCAAGGAGCTCAGAAGGAAGGAGAGAAGGGAGCCACAACTGGAGGAAGAGAGGACTAATGTTTGAGAGGGAAAATGCAGTCGAGATTTGTGGAGATGTGATGGGAAGTAAAATGCAGTGGAGAAGCCAATGGCCACCTTCCTCTCAAGGGCCCATAAAAACCATAAGCCAGCCCCAAATATTGATCTGAACATCTAATGGAGGGATCATTAGTGCAAACAGAATGTGCACACCCACATCTCATGAGTTTACTACAATCCGAAGGTCACATTTCCGCCTCCCCCCCAAGCATGTGAATGGGCTCTAAGAGCAGCTTCCCATTTTACAGAGGTTACAGCTTAAAGATGAAAAAGTGAATGAAATAGGGCACAAAAGGAAAGAGAAGAGATATGGGTTATACATAAAATGGAAAATGTTCTGTCTACAACATTTAAGAAAGTGATGAAACGGATGTACAGAGTGTATGCATTGCAGTGGCCTCATGTATATAAATGTGCATTTGTTTGACTGTTCAATCTCCGAAATAAAAGCAAATCCATCTAGTGAACTTTAGAGAGTGACAGCTACTGAATATTTTGTGATGGAAGGATTTCGTGGAATGGGATGTTTTATCCTGATCTTAAATGATTGATCTTTCCTATGTGCTCTAGCAGAATAAGCATGTTTCTCCTCCTCATCATATTCTGTTTATTATGCCAGAAGGTTTATGAACTACTTATAGACACAAAATATATAGCAGTCAAATTAATTCAAGATACATAAAACAACTAATTTATGCAATAGGAACAAGGACTATTGGAGACATTGAGTTAGAGACACCTGTCTAGAGTCTGGTTTCAGAGAAGGGCAGGAGTAAATGAAATGAATGGAATGAATGAATGAATGAATGATTACCTGCTTCAGTATCTCACTGAAGTCCCTGTCCTCCCCAGGCTCCATCCCCAAATCTCCAGGAGTTTCCCAGCCTAGATCTGGCAACCCTATGCCCCCATCCCTGGGGGGAACCTGGCAACCCTACCTACAGCCCCTCACTCAAGTTCCTTCCTACACACACACGCACACTGCCCAGCACTCACTCTCACACATAAGTCACTCTGAACAAAATAGTTAACTCTGCCCACTAAACCAGCATTCCCTCTAAGCTGAGTTACTGTGAGCTAGCTCACAATTTTTTAGCCTCCAGCTCACACATTTTTGTCTTAGTTCAGGAAGGAGGGCTCCAGAGCAAACTCATTTATGCAGTAGCAAATTGCTTGCTCTCACCTTTAATGCCAGTAGCTTACAAAGTAGAATTTTTTCACAGAAGACTCCATAGCTTAGAGGGAATATTGGGGGTGACATAATGATAATGCTTGTTCTTTGACTGGTTTGGGTCTAACTAGATAGACAGGCATAGTGTGAGTTACTACCATATAGGTAGGGATAACTGTTATGTTCCCAGAGGCAAATGAAAATGAAAGAAAGCTTTTTTGTGCCATATGATCATTGGGTGGGCAGGATGTCAGGGATGGAATATAAGAGGGTATGTCAAATGAAAAACCTAAAATGGCAATAAAATTTAGAAACACCATGCCATTGTCTGTAAGTTAGCAGTATTTTTACCAATAACATAAGGAATGTCCTACAGGTGGCAGCAGAGTGCAGACAAGCAACACACTGTCGCAGTAGCAGCGCATAAAGATGGCTGCCTCACTTCAGACATACAACAAAGAGGACAGATGCTTCTTGGCTGGGTCAGGCACACCAAGTTGTGATGCTGGAGTCCATTGCAGCAGTTAAAGGCTTAGTGATGGGAAATCGCCAGGTGAAGGTGAATGAAACAGCCACAATTCTGAAGATTAGTCATGGTTCAGCACACCACATCATTCATGATCTGTTCTGATTTCACAAAGTGTCTGCAAAGTGGGTGCCACAGCAGCTAACCCCAGAGTTGAAACAGTGCTGAGTTGTAGCCTGTGAAGAACTTTTTGTGGTGCTTTGAAGCAGAAGGTGATACTTCCTTGCAAGAATTGTTACTGGACATGAAACATGAGTCCACTACCACCACCCAGAAACCAAGAGAGCGAGCAAGCCATTCCTCCTTGTGAAAACCAAAGAAATTCCACATGCAGCCGTCTGCAGGGAAGATTATGCTGACTCTCTTTGGGGATGAACAAGGCGTGATTTTGGAGCGCTACATGCCTAGTGGGGGAAACCGTCACCAGCACCTCATATTCAGATCTTCTAAGGAATCATCTTTGATCTGCAATCAAATCCAAAAGATGTGGATTTTGAGGTACAGGTATCACTCTGCAACATGACAATGCTCAGCCCCATACTGCTCATGCAACAGTTGCTACCATCCAAGACCTGCATTTTGAGTGTCTTCCACATCCACCTTACTCACCAGACCTTACCCCCAGTGATTACTACATGTTTGTGTTGGAATCCCTGGGCTTGGTACAGCCGGACAACCACAGAAAGTAGCAGAGTGCTCAAGGCTTTAATGTAGCAGAGCTGGGGCTAAGTGTGGCCACGGACTTACAAAGATACATGGAGTCAGTAATCAGTTCTAAAACAAATAAGCAACTTTTATTAAAGTAAATACATTCTAGAGGGTGCAGGTAAGAGATAAATATACATTACCTACTCTAACTAACTAGATGCTGTTGTGTTGGATGCTGGATGCATCATGCACCTTCTTTGTGTGTATGGGAGAGAGAAGAGGTGAGAGAGCAGAAGCAGAGGAAATTGCCCCTAAGAATAGCATTCTGCTTCAAAGCAATGGATCAGATAGCAGGAAGGAAAGGATGCTCTGTGTGTCCTGATCTCTCTGTCTGAACTTTTTGGTGCCATCTCTCAAGTCCGAGACAGTGCAAAGGCCTCCACTTCTAAAGTTTGGACCACTGGTTTTCCGGTCTTGGCGATTGCCATGGCAGTCATCTTCTCCCAGGGCTCCGGGTGAAGTCTGCCAGCATCTGCGGCTGGGTTGGGGCGCGAATGGTCGTGTCACCCCAGGAATCCCAGGGTGGGATTCCCAGCCAAGGGGCCCTAGAGGACCCCTCCCCCAGTGCACCAAGCCAGAGAACGGGGGCTTCTCCATGCCCCAACAGGCCCGCTGTAGAGCGTCCCAAATGGGAACAAGATTAGCACACTGGAGCAAGTGCACAGTGATCGAGCAAGCATGAATGCAGAGAGACAACCACTGAAAGTGTGAGTCGAGTTTAAGCGAGAAGCACCCGCACATTTGCATCCCCCCTAGTGAAAACGAGGGGGGAGGGGACTTCCCCCTGATAAAGACTGCTTGCAAGCGATTTTAAAGCTGGAAAAAGGGGGAGAGATGGCAAGGGAAAGCAGAGGAAGTGAAATAAAGAGTTTGCATGAGCTTACCAGCTGGGTTAAGACCCTCCAGAGACTTTGATGAACTTTTGCTAACTGTAAACAATTCCCAAATATGGCGCCACCGAAAGATGTGAAAGACAAGATACCGAAAGTTAAACCTTCTTCCGGAAGTTCCAGCCCTCTAAGTGTGGTGCCTAGAAGGACCAAACTGCAGAACTCCAAAGCTTGCTGGTGGAGGTGCTTTGCCCTCTGCTGGAGAAAATCACAGATAATAAGCTTGATGCACAACAAGCACAGACGGCAATTAACACAAAGAAAATCGAAAAAGCAGAGCAGGAACTTAAAGAGATTGGTTCCAACTCGGAAAAAAAAATGAATAAAAAGCTACAGGGACTTGAGAAAAAGTGCCAAATTGAAGAGTCTCGTGTATTACAGTTGCAAATGGAAAGGGTGAGCTACATCTTGAGACTTCAAGGGATTAAAGAGTAGAAAGGGGAGAGTCTGAGACAAATCATCGGTGACTTGTTGGCCCCTTTGGCAGATATGGCATCGAATCAACTTCAAAGCAAAATAGATACAGTCTTTTGATCGTATTCGGAATATATCAGAAAGAATAATCTGCCCGGGGAAATTTCTGTTAGATTCTCCCGAAGAAGAGTAAGTGATCAACTCTTGAAAGCGACCAATGGGACTACCTTGAAGTGGAGAGACAAGGAAATTAAAGTTATGAAGGACATTCCATTTGAGATAAGAAGAAAGAGGAGGAAATACAGAGACTTGGTGATATTCCTACAAAGCCAGAAGGTCGCGTACAGATGGTTGGTTCCCGAGGGACTAATCTTTCAGTATGCAAACGGTAAAGAAAGGATTGACTCAATGGAAAAGGCTTGTGAATTTTTGCATCAACATGGTCATCCACCAGGAGAGGGAGAAGGCACTCCAGATAGCACCAAGGAGAGCAAAGAAGAAGGAGAGACTGGATCTTCTGCAGAGGACTTAGACTCTAAATTGGGGGCTGCAGCCCCTAAATCAAGCTATCATTTAAAGGGAAAAAGAGGGAGAAAATAGATTGTTAATGTTCTCTGGAATATCTTAGAAAGAACTATATTAGTAGGAGGCAGCTCTTTATGAAACTATAATTGTATTAGCGAGTGAAAAGTGAATAATATTTTAGTGAAATGATCATTTTCAGTGGAAGTTAATTCACATTTAAGAGGCAGATTTTTATTCAAATCAATTGTATGATCACTGACTCTTGGGTTTTGGAGGTTATCTTTATAGTTCCCCACCCTGGACTTTTCTGTTGTAGTTTTGTAGCATATACAAAAAGCAATAAAAAATCCCCTTCGCGCCCCCCCCAAAAAAAAAAAAAGTTTGGACCACTCAAAGAGGTGATGAGTGGAAAGATTTGCAGGTCTGATGAAGAGGTACAACAGGAGGTGCAAGAGTGGCTGCACATGTGGCCAAAAGAATTTTTTCCCCTAGAAGAATCCATGCACTTATTAAGTGTTGGATGACTTGCATTGAACACAACAGAGACTGTGTCAAAAATGATACCATTGTGTACCATTGTGTTTAGGGGAGGGGTTTCTCCCACCTGCCAGCTGAACCATGGCAGAGGGAAACCCCCAAAACTGGGGAATCCCCTGCTCAGACCTGGGGGCTGGCAACCCTAGGTTTGGGTCACAGGAACAACACGAGGTGGCATGTCCTGGGGCCCCATATGGGTGCGATTCACTGCATGGTTTCCTTGCCATCCAAAGGTGAGAATTGGATGTCAGCCACTGAGCTGGGCATATTGCTGAATAATTCTACCCCTAAGAGCCCTTATAGGGGACCCCAGACCAAAAGAGGCAACCACAAGGCTAAGCCTCCCCACAAATTGGGTTCAGCCATATGCCTAAACTGCCTACAAAAGAGAATGCAAGCAATCAAACCCAAATACAACAGAAAACTGCAAAGACCAAGGGAGGGTGGGCAAAGAAGCTGGAGCTGACTGATGAAGGAACCCCAGAAGCAGCTGCCAATATATGGAAGGGGTGGATCAGAGTGAAAGTTCTGCCTTCTAGGTCCTCCTGAAAGCCCTGCCCCCCAGCCAGTCCAGGTGCCTGACTGGCTGGCCTGTGCTGCAGCTGGAACAATTGACTTGGCTCCTTGCTGCCACCATGGAGCTGAGAGGAGGAAGGGAAATTCTTCCCCTTTGCTTATTCCCAGCCCTGAGGCCACAAAAGCAGCCCTGGGTAAATCTGGCAGCATTGCTTAGTGCTGTAACACTTCTTCAGCAGTGGCCTTGCTCCAGATGCTCTCCCCCTGCCGACTGAGTGGAGAAGAATGGACCCTTAGGGAAGGGGCTCCAAATGATGGCACAATTGTGGAATACTCTTCCCTAGAAGTATCGCCCACCACAGTTATTGGTGGCATTCTTGTTCTTGGCTTTTATATATATATATATATATATATATATATATATATATATATATATATATAATTCCATTGATTTTTGGTTAGCGTAGAGTCAACTGGAAGTTTGCTCCCAGACAGCTGTTGTTGTTTTATGATGTTAGGTAAAGGTAAAGGTTCCCTTGCTCGAAAGCCAGTCGAATCCGACTCTAGGGTTGCGGTGCTCATCTCCGTTTCAAAGCCGAAGAGCCAGCGCTGTCCGAAGACATTTCCGTGGTCATGTGGCCGGCATGACTAAACACCAAGGCGCACGGAACGCTTGGATGTAAATAAATTTTAAACTATAGCTACATTTTTATTGTACTTTAGTGAGATATTTTATTGTTATACTGTTGCTGCTGTTTGTGATATGCTGCTTTCATATGTTTTTGTATTTGATATGTTATGGAGACATTTACAATGCTGTTTTAATGATGGTTGTTTGGACATTCTAGTGGAAAAGTGGGGTCAACCAAATATTTAAATTAATGTTTTAATTTGATTTTGGGACATGCAGTGTTAGACTACACCCAGGACAGCAGAGAGACTTGAAAAATGAGTCCTTTTATATTATCCAAGAAACAGATGGAGAGATTCAGTGAGGGGAAGACCAGTTAATGTACTCTGTGCTCATTGGCTGGTCTTAAGCTTTCAGAGACCAAAAGCTATTTCGTCTGATTCCACTGTAACATATCCATTCAGCACAAATTAAATTGTCACCACAGAGATTATGTTTTGCTGTTCCAGAGTTATTTTCAGTGTTTCAGCCAGCAACTGATAATATCAAAGTATTACAGATTCAGTGGTTTTTGACCTCTGAATTGTCAAAACGTAGTACTTTCCTCAGAAACCTTAGCTGCCACTACTGTTCCTTATTATTGACAGTTATAGGTCACCTTGTAACTGCCAGCACCATGAGCTCAAATTGATTTTTGGTTGTGGTCACTTCCTTCCATCTAGCAGGGCTGAGGATCACGGTATTACAGTAAAATGGGCAGTGAGAAGCTTTATCTCAAGGGCCACACAATGAATCTTAGAATCATGTAGAGCAAACTGAGATATTAGTTTGGCTTTCAAACACTGCGATTTCTGAGGCAAGGTCTGAGCCCTATGAAAAGTGCCAGATTTAGGTGGGTAGCCATGTTGGTCTAAAGCAAAAAAACGAAGTTCAAGTCCAGTGGCACCTTTAACATAAGAACATAAGAGAAGCCAATGTTGGATCGGGCCAATGTCCAATCCAGTCCAACACTCTGTGTCACACAGTGGCCAAAAAGACCAGGTGCCCTCAGGAGGCCCACCAGTGGGGAAAATACCTGCTCTGGAAGGTGGACCCTTCTCAAAAGCCCCCCCCCCAGCTCTTATGAACATAAGAGAAGCCAATGTTGAATCAGGCCAATGGCCCATCTAGTCCAACACTCTGTCACACAGCGGCCAAAATATACCAGGTGCCATCAGGAGATCCAGCAGTGGGGCCAGGACACTAGAAGCTCTCCCACTGCTGCCTCCTCCAGCACCAAGAATAGAGTGCATCACCTGCCCCAGACTGAGAGTTCCCATCTATACCCTGTGGCTAATAGCCACTGATGGACTTCTGCTCCATATGTTTATCTAATTACCTCTTGAAACTGTCCATGCTTGTAGCTGCCACCACCTCCTGTGGCAGTGAATTCCATATGTTAATCACTCTTTGGGTGAAGAAGTATTTCCTTTTATCTGTTCTAACTCGACTGCTCAGCAATTTCATGGAGTGCCGACGAGTTCTTCTATTGTGAGAAAGGGAGAAAAGTACTTCTTTCTCAACCTGCTCAATCCCATTCATAATCTTATAAACCTCGATCATGTCACCTCTCAGCCGTCATTTCTCCAAGCTAAAGAGCCCCAAGCATTTTAACCTTTCTTCATAGGGAAGGTGTTCCAACCCTTTTATCATTCTAGTGGCCCTTCTCTGCACTTTTTCCAATGCTATAATATCCTTTTTGAGATGTGGTGACCAGAACTGTACACAGTATTCCAAATGAGGTCGCACCAATGATTCATACAGGGGCATGATGATACTGGCTGATTTGTTTTCAATTCCCTTCCTAATAATCCCCAGCATAGCGTTGGCCTTCTTTATTGCAGCTACACACTGTCTAGACATTTTCTTTGAGTTATCTACTACGACTCCAAGATCTCTCTCTTGGTCAGTCTCTGCCAGTTCAGACCCCATCAACATGTATTTATATTTAGGATATTTGGCTCCAATGTGCTTCACTTTGTGCTTGGCCACATTGAACCCCATTTGCCACGTTGACGCCCACTCACCCATCCTCGACAGATCCCTTTGGAGTGCCTCACAATCCTCCCTGGTTTTCACCATCCGGAACAACTTCGTGTCATTTGCATATTTAGCCACTTCACTGCTTACTCCCAATTCCAAATCATTAATAAACAAGTTAAAAAGCATCGGACCGAGTACTGATCCTTGTGGTATCCCAATGCTTACCACCCTCCACTGAGAAAGTTTCCCATTTATACTCACTCTCTGTTTTCTATTTATAAGCCAGTTTTTGATCCACAAGAGGACTTGTCCTTTTATCCCATGACTATTGAGCTTACTTAGGAGCATTTGATGAGGAGCTGTATCAAAAGCTTTCCGGAAGTCAAGGTAGATAATATCTATTGGGTCCCCCTTGTCCACATGTTTGTTCATTCCCTCAAAAAACACTAACAGGTTAGTGAGACAAGATCTTCCCTTACACAACCCATGCTGAGTCTGCCTCAATAGTTTTTGTTCATCAATGTGCCAACTAATTCTCTCCTTAATGACAGTTTCCACCAACTTACCCGGTATTGATGTCAGACTGACTGGCCTGTAATTTCCTGGATCTCCCCTGGAGCCCTTTTTAAAGATGGGAGTGACATTAGCTACCTTCCAGTCCTCAGGAATGGAGGCAGATTTTAAAGAAAGATTACATATTATTGTCAGGAGATCCACAAGTTCACATTTGAGTTCTTTCAGAACTCTCGGATGAATGCCATCCGGGCCTGGTGATTTATTAGTTTTTAAATTGTCCATCAGTCGGAGGACTTCCTCTCTTGTCACCGCACTCTGATTCAGGTCTTTCAAACCCCCTCCTGAAATCGGTGCTTCTGGAGTGGGCAAGCACTTCTCCTCTTCCACAGTGAAGACAGACGCAAAAAATGCATTCAGCTTCTCAGCCATTTCCCTATCATCCTTCACTACTCCTTTTACCCCTTGGTCATCCAAGGGCCCCACTGCCTCCCTGGCTGGCTTCCTACTTCTAATGTATTTGAAGACAGTTTTATTGTTGGCCTTTATGTTTTTTGCAATATGCTCCTCATATTCCCTTTTTGCTTGCCTGATCACAGACTTGTATTTTATTTGTCATAGTCTGTGTTCCCTTTTATCAACCTCACTAAGACTAGCTTTCCACCACTTAAAGGAATCCTTCTTATCTTTTACAGCTTCCATTACTTTATTTGTTAACCATGCAGGCTTTTTTCTATACCTATTTGTACCTTTCCTAACCTGTGGTATATATTTTTTCTGAGCTTCTAGGATTGTATTTTTAAATAGTCTCCAAGCTTCCCCAATGGTTTTGACCTTCTCTACTCTTCCTTTCAATTTCTTCCTCACATGTCCCCTCATACTAGGGAAGTTACTCCTTTTAAAGTTAAAAGTGGTTGCGTCAGTCTTTTTGGGCAACTCCCTATCTGTACAAATGTTAAACTCAATGACATTATGGTCACTGTTCCCAAGTGGTGCAATCACTTTTACATCTCTCACCAGGTCTTGGGTGTTACTTAGGACCAAATCCAGGATCGCCTCTCCCCTGGTAGGATCTGTGACCATCTGTTCCATAGCACAGTCATTGAGAGTGTCTAAAAACTCAATCTCTTTTTCCCGACTAGAACTCATATTGACCCAATCAATGTGTGGGTAGTTAAAGTTGCCTATTACGACACATTTATTTCGTCTAGCCACTATCTTTAATTCATTCATCATTTTATAATCCTCCTCTATCTTTTGATCTGGTGGGCGATAACAAACTCCCACTGTTAAACTTCCTTTTGGACTCACTATTTCAACCCATAGCATTTCCAGAAGCGAATCCAATTCTCTTACCCTCTCAATTTTACTGGATGGTATACCCTCTCTGACATACAGAGGCACCCCACCTCAAACCCTTCCCCCTATCCTTCCGATATAATTTTAACCAGGAATCACCGTATCCCACTGATTTTCCACATCCCACCAAGTTTCTGAAATACCCACAATGTCTATTTCCCCCCCCAACACCAAGCATTCCAACTCCCCAATTTTACCTCAGAGACTTCTAGCATTTGTGTATAAACACTTATAGTTTCCCACATTTGTTAAGCCCACAGCCTTCCTCTTGCTGACTCGAGACCTTGCCAGACAGTTCCTATCATTAGCCACAGTCTCAGTGGACAATTGTAATCCATTTCCTTGTACAAAAGTAGTAGCTACCCCTTCATCTCTTTGAGATGAGCCATCCCGAACCAGAGACTTTTCATCTCTTGTTGGCTTTCCCCCATTATTCAGTTTAAAAACTGCTCTGCTACCTTTTTGATTTTGAGCGCCAGCAGTCTGGTTCCTTCTCAGGACAAGTGGAGACCGTCCCTTTTGTACAGCTCCTTCTTGTCCCAAAAAGCATCCCAGTGCCTAACAAACTTGAACCCTTCCCCCCTACACCACCGTCTCATCCACGCATTGAGACTCCTGATCTGTGCCTGTCTCTCCGGCCCTGCGCGTGGAACAGGTAGCACTTCCGAGAAGGCTACCTTGGAGGTCCTGGCCTTGAGTTTCCTGCCCAGCAGCCTAAATTTCTCCTCCAGGACCTCACGACTGCATTTCCCCACATCGTTGGTGCCGACGTGCACCACGACCACTGGCTCCTCCCCAGCACTATCTACCAGCCTATCTAAAACATGCGTAATGTCCGCTACCTTCGCACCAGGCAGGCAAGTCACCAAATGGTCAGTATGTGGGTTCGCCACCCAGCTGTCTACCTGCCTAAGGATCGAATCACCAACTACCAAGAGCCCCCCTCCCACCCTTCCCAGGGACGGTTCCTTGGTACGAAAGGATACCCGTTCACCAGCTGAAGAAGAGGTCCCTTCTGAGGGCACATTCCCCTTATCCTCAGCATGGTGCCCCATTTCCCCTTGACCCTCATGCTCCCTGGCAGCAGCTGGGCTGCCAGATCCAGAGTGGGACATATCTAACAAGTCCCCGAGAGTCCTCTCTGTGCACCTAACTTTAGGACCAACAAAGTTCAATTCTGGGTATAAGGGCGAACTGAGAGACTTAGCATGTGTAGATGCACACTTCCTCAGATACAGTGAAACAGATTTCCTTAGGCCTTACATATGGGGAGGGGGTTAGTGGACAGGAAGAGCTAGTTAGAGTCACAATGCATAAGTAAATGTGCAATAAGTATAGCTAAGATTGGATTAAAGCAGTCCGTAAGACCTGTGAATGGCAAGAAATTAGCATACAAATACAAGAGTTAACAAACAGATGTGAGAACTAACAGGTGGATAGCCATGTTGGTCTAAAGCAGCAGAACAACATTTGAGTCCAGTGACACCTTTAAGAGCAACAAAGTTTAATTCTGGGTATAAGGGAGAACAGAGAGACTTAGCATGTGTAGATGCACACTTCCTCAGATACATTGAAACAGATTTCCTCAAGTGTTACATATGGCTGGGAGGGGGTTAGTTGCCAGGAAGAGCTAATTAGAGTCAAGATGCGTAAGTACAGCTAAGATTGGAATAACACAGTTGGTAAGATCTGTGAACAGCAGCAAGTTAACATGCAAGTAATAAAAGAGTTAACAACAGATGTGAGAACTAAAGTCAAATCCAGTGGCACCTTTAAGACCAACAAAGTTCAATTCTGGGTATAAGCAAGAACTGAATGACTAGTATGTGTAGTGAGATGAAAAAAAATGTAGAAAAACAGGTGCAAAGTGAAGCAATATTTATTTAGTAAATGTGGATCTCCCATTCCTGTCTGTTTCTGAAATTCCTTTTCAATATTGAAGATACTTTGAGTTTCCCCACTGAGTGCACTGGGAGGTTGAAATGTTCTCCTACAGGTTTCTTGGTTTTGTGATTCCTGATGTCAGATCTGTGTCCATTTATGCTTTGGTGTAGCTTTTGAGCAAGTGAATAAGCCTGAGATGGTGTAGTTGATGTTGTTAGGCTCAGTGATTGTGTTGTCTGGTGTATGTGGTAGCAAAGTGCCAGTTTATTTTCAGTCAGGTCACACAAGAGTTTAAACCGCCTTTCAGCCTCACCCTTGCAGATGTGAAGCACTAGCAGAGGCATGAACTCCTCTGAGTATGTTCTCTCCTTTTCTATATATTATATCTCACTCTTCCTCTCAGGAGCTCAGGATAGCCTACATAGGATATCCATTACCTGGTTAACCCTCACAGTAACCCTGTGGGATTAGTCTGAACAGCAGTGACTTGTCCATGGTTAACCAGTAGCTTTGTAGCTGTATGGGAAAGGTGTGGTCCCAGGACAAGTGGGTAGGTCCAAAATTTTCAAATATTTTTAGGCACGTAAATATTTTGGTGGAATTTACACCCAAGTATGCTTCAACTCTACAGAGTTTGCTTGTCCTTGGAGACCAATTCCTTCTTCTCTTTGGGATCTGTTCAGGTGTGGAGGAGCTGTGAGGGTAGGTAGTGGGGTCCAAGGAATATGGATGTTTTCTTTCATATTAAAAGCAAGCATCATGAGCTGCCAAAGCATACATTATGGGTGCAGAGAATATGAGGCTGGTATTATCTCCAGCTTCTAAAAGCCCAATTTGGCTTGAGTTTATCAGGGTTTGGGAGATCAGGGCTGACCATGGTCAGTACCTGGATAGGAGAATACTGGGGTTGCTACATGGAGGAAGGCAATGCAAACCACCTCTGCTCATCTCTTGCTTTGAACATCCCATGGTTGGGGTGACCATGAGTAGGTTGTGACTGAATGGTGAGTCAGTTTGGTGTAGTGGTTAAGTGCGCAGGCTCTAATATGGGAGAACCGGACTTGATTCCCCACTCCTCCACTTGCAGCTGCTGGGTGTTCTGGCACAGCTGTTCTTGAAAAAGAGCAGTTTCTGTCAGAGCTCTCTCAGCCCCACCTACCTCACAGGGTGTCTGTTGTGGGGAGGGGAAGGGAAAGGAGTTTGTAAGCTGCTCTGAGACTCCTTTGGGTAGTGAAGGGCAGGGTGTAAATCCAATCCAATCCAATCCTCTTCTCTTCTCTTCTCTTCTCTTCTCTTCTCTTCTCTTCTCTTCTCTTCTCTTCTCTTCTCTTCTCTTCTCTTCTCTTCTCTTCTCTTCTCTTCTCTTCTCTTCTCTTCTCTTCTCCTTCACATTCTTCTACAATGTAGAATTCTCAGTCTGGGGCAGGTGATGCACTCAGTTCTTGGTGCTGGAGGGGGCAGCAGTGGGAGGGCTTCTAGTGTCCTGGCCCCACTGCTGGACCTGCTGATAGCACATGGTATTTTTGGCTGCTGTGTGACAGAGTGTTGGACTAGATGGGCCATTGGCCTGATTCAACATTGGCTTCTCTTATGTTCTTATGTTCTTACAATGGATACAGTTTCTGAGAAACCATGAGGAACACTTTGTTTTCTGCCTTTTGGTGTCCATATATATCATATATTTTTTAATTCATTCCTTTGAAAAAAGTCAGTCAAGATCACACTGGCAACAAGCTATACATTACTACTATAATAGCCTCTGCCTGGATAGTATATTGGATATTTACAGAGTGCAACTTATTTTATTTTTACTTAGTGAATTTAAACAGGCAAATTTTTATGGTTGCATGTTTCTTGGTAGAATGACACTGATTTGTGTGTGTTGCATGTGAATTCATTTTAGACTGTTTTTCTCATTACCCTTCAGTTCAAATGTAATTGATACTTGTCTAATAGAGTAATATCTTGCTTCCTGAACTGTCCACTTGGCTTTTTAGTCAGACAAGGCCAGTCAAACCCAAACATCAGTCTGCATCTAGTCTTTACTGCCCTTCATTCCATTAGACAGCAGGAAAGCCCTTGCAAAGGAAACCATTCAGATGCTCAAGATTTGTAAATCGAGGCCTCTAGTTTTCAACACTGTCTTGAGTTCATATATGAAAGTTTTATCTATCCCAAGCACTTTTTACAAATAGCTGTTTGGCTTCAGATTTAGGAAATGGATAGTGCTGGATTATACTACACACAGGCTGCGGTCACACAGAAGGGAGAAAATGCAGGCAGGAAGTTAGGCTGTTTGCCCCGCCTATAATGACATGCATTTGTGTGATCATACCTCCCGCCGGGCACCCCACAGTTCCCAATGATACTGGGTTTTCAGCAGTAGCTTTTCACCACGCTACTGCGGCATGAAAGGATGCCCCGACAACAACTCCAGGATGCCAGACAGATGTGTCTGTCTGATTGCGTCCCTTTAATCCGTGGGGGAATCGCATGTCTGCCACGGCTTCCAGTACGTATGATCGCACCCACATACTAACAGCAGTTTCAAATTCAAAGCAAGGGGTCATTCCTCTTGAATAGACTCTGTAAACTATGGAGTTTTGACCCCTTCCATAGTTGGTGAATTTTGCTAAGGAAACCTGGGGACAATGTATAAAGCATGGTTATAGTCTTTCTTTCTGGTTCCATGAGTACTTTGGATTCCACAAGAACAGACTATTAGAGTGTTCTGAATTGTAATACTACAATAAGGCATGCGTGAAAAGAAAACCCTGTGTGATAGAAGATTTGTATCATAACTTGACCTAGATGTGACACATAGCCCTCCCCCCTCATATTATCCCATATTGGTTGTGCAAAGCTAAAAGGCACTGGGGCTTTTAAGAAAGACTGTACCCAGGTTCCCTGGAAAGACAGTGCACTAGAAAAAACTGGGCTATAAACAAGGTTACCCTTTCATTAAAGAGTTGAAGTGTGGACATAGTTTCACAGACAGTCCATGGGCCCAAATGCAGATAGAATCTGGTGGATAGCCATGTTCGTCTGAAACAGCAGAACAGTCCAGTGGAACCTTGGTCTTAAAGTTTTACTCAAGGTGAGCATTCATGTGCACACATTTACCAAATTGCAATCCCATTTGGCCTTCCCGCTCTGTGTGTTGGGAAAATGGGACTGCAAGGGTGCATCACATCTGGATAGAAGCCATGGCAGACCAAGGAACAGCATGGGGTCTTGTCTGGCAAGGGGATTCTGGGGTATGGAATGTGCCGAGAGCTACATTCCTTCAGCTGCTTTTTCCCAACCATGAGTGGCCACATTCCAGGAATTATTTTTTCTTTGATTGTCCCAATGGACAAACACCTTCCTCATCCCACAGACTGGAGAGAGACTTTTGATTGTCACTGATAATATCTGGGTTGGACTAATCACTGGACCTGTATGTGTGTAAGTATGTATCGAGTCCTGTAAAGGGTAGAGGAATTGAGGATGTTGACCATAATGCTCCCTGGAATTACATGCTCCAGATGTTTCCCTACATGCAAGCTTTGATCTCTGTCACACTGCATTAGGGTTTTTTGCATGGATATGTCACTGGCCGTTGCAATGCAATATGGTTTTTGTAAACTACAGAAGTCTCTTTTGCTCTCTGTTGCACATTTATAGCACATTTTAACAAATGAAGAATGGATCTAACAAAAGCTATCCATATTCAACAACTCTCCACCCAGTTTTGGGAAATAATTTCATGTCAGAAAAGTCTCAGATTTCTTCATGATTTTAAAATTCTATTTCACATGAAATGTGGAGATTTGGGGAAGGAAGAAATGCCAGAATAAATGGACACATGGAAAATTAACAAAATGCAATATTTTATAAGAATAGCAGTAGTTTAATATTTCCCCCTATTTTTTTCCTTTGCAATATTAGATACACTCAGATATTGGTGTCTTCATAATGGCAGCTGGAGTGGTGATTTCACTCAACAATAAAAAGGTCCATTGCCCAAGCTGTGATGGAAGACCATATGAACTGAAATATAGCCTTTCTGTCTGCTCTGTCCATTCACCACATGTGGCCTTGGCAAGGAAAAGGGAGGCTTTTCTTGGCAGCATCTAGTAATGATGGAAGACTTTTCACCAAAACCTTTTATTAATGTGCAGCTATTATAACAGATATTGGAAAGGAAAAGACAACTAATTTGGCCCATGATTTTCTGATTAGGGGTCATTTTGATATAACAGATTTCTGTTAAGGGGCAAAATGATGAAATGAGAACTTCCCTAAACGATTATTAGGATATGAATTGTATCAGCAACATCTGAAGTGCATAATTGTGGTTAAATCACAGAGGTCTGCTTTAGATGTTACTTCACATAAAAATGTGGGTTTAGATGAAGTAATTTGGAAAGAATGCATATGTGAAAAAATGAGAAAATAATTACTCCAATTCCTTCATTTTGTAAGACAGAGTTGGAATTAAACAAAAAAAAAAAAAAAAAAAGATCTACAAAGGGCATAGGTCTACTTATATTTTCTGCTTTGGTACAGATAACAAAGTAGAAAACATATGCATATCATGTGAGTTATTATCCCTTGAAGCAGAATTCCTGGCATTAATGCTGGGGAGCAGTCTGCCCTGGCCCACTAATGCTGGGGAGCAGTCTGCCCTGGCCCACTAGAATTCAAAGGAGGCACAAGGTCTCATTGGGTAATTAAAATTTATTGGTAGCCAATTGGGAGGCATGTTTGGTTATTATATGTTCTGGCTGTGCCTCCTCAGAGGAGGGGAACACAGATTGCATTGAGGTGGGACCAAGATTCACACCAGAGTTCTCAACTCAACCTTTAGATACATTCAGGTCTAAACTGAAAGAGGGAAAGAGTTATAAGCCTATTTCCTTTTTGATTTAAAGGTATTCCTTGCATTTTTTAAAAAAGAGAAATTAATTAAACAAACAAACAAAATTAAAATGAAGCATTGCCTGTTTGAAAGAGCTTCATGTTGAAATATTCCTGATGTGAAAAGTTTACACATGAAGGACATGGCTGGACTTGAAGATAGAATCATAGAATCACAGAGTTGGAAGGGGCCATAGAGACCAATCTAGTCCAACCCCCTGCCCAACGCAGGACCAGCCTAAAGCATTTCTGACAAATATTTGTCCAGCCTCTTCTTGAAAGCTGTCAGTGAAGGGGAGCTAACAACCTCTCTAGGCAGCTGATTCTATCTTTGAACTACTCTGACCTTGAAAAAGTTTTTCCTAATATCCAACCAATACCTTTCTGCATGTAATTGAAACCTGTTGCTTCAGGTCCTACCCTCTGCTGCCAACTAGAACAGCTCCTTGCCCTCCACCAAATGACAGCTTTTCAAATATTTAAAGAGAGCAATCATGTCCCCTCCTCAATCTCCTCTTCTCCAAACTGAACATTCTCAAGGCCCTTAGCCTTTCCACATAGGGCTCAGTCTCCAGACCCCTGATCATCCTCATCGCTCTCTTTTGCACCCTCTCGATTTTGTCCACATCTTTTTTAAAGTGAGGCCTCTAGAACTGCACACGGTACTCCAAGTGCAGCCTGACCAAGGCAGTATACAGAGGGGCTATGACCTCCTGAGATTTCAATGCTATGGCCCTTTTAATATAACCCAAGACTGAATTTGCCTTTTTAAGCACTGCATCATACTGACTGCTCATATTTAGTTTACAGTCCACGCTTAGCCCAAGATCTCTTTCACATACACTACTCCCCAGAAACATATCCCCCATCCAGTATTTGTGTTTGACATTTTTGTGGCCCAGATGTAATACTGTGCATTTATCTTTGTTGAATTGCATCCTGTTTTCAACTGCCCACTTCTCCAGAGTATTCAGGTCTTGTTGAATTTTAACTCTATCTTCTTGGGTTTTTGCTACTCCTCACAATTTGGTATCGTCAGCAAAATAAATGAGTAGCCCTTCTACCCCTTCATCCAGATAATTGATAAAAATATTGAAAAGTACCGGGCCCCAAACTGAGCCCTGCGGCACCCCACTGGATAACTCCCTCCAATCTGATGAAACACCATTGATCACCACTCTTTGGGTGCGGTCCTCTAACCAGTTCCCTATCCACTATCCTATAGTCCAGCCCACAGTCTTCCAGTTTGCCCATCAGAATGTCATGAGGAACCTTATCAAAAGCTTTACTGAAATCCAGGTAAATCACATCAATAGAGTTCCCACAATCCAGTAAGCTCATCACATGATCAAAGAAGGAAACCAAGTTGGTCGGACAGGATCTGTTGGAGACAAAACCATACTGACTTCCCTGGATCACTAAGTGGTCCTTCAGATGCTTACAGATCGATCCCTTTAAAATCTGCTCTAATATCTTCCCAGCAACAGAAGTCAGACTGACAGCTTGTACTTTCCCAGGTCATCCTTCTTCCCTTTCTTAAAGACTGGTATAACATTTGCTCTTCTCCAATCTTGTGGCACACCCTCAGTCCTCCAGGAGGCCTTGAAGACAATGGACAAAGGCTCTGCAAGTTCCTTAGGAAGTTCTTTGAGCACTCTTGCATGCATATCATCTGGCCCAGTGGATTTGTATTCATGCAGTGCATCCAGGTGCCTCTTCACAACCTCCCTGTCAATGTCAACTGGACACTCTGCAGTGTCCTATACCATCTCTAGATGGGCTTGATTTCTTGTAGGAGAAAACAGGCAAAAAAGTCATTTTCCTGCAATGGATCTCAGAAATGTTGTTGTTGCTGTCAAGTCACAGTTGACTTGGTGACCCTGTAGGGTTTTCAAGGCAAGAGACATTCAGAGGTGGTTTGCCATTGCCTGCTTCCATGTCATGGCCCTGGTATTCCTTGGTGGTTTCCCATCCAAATACTAGCCAGGACCAACTCTGCTTCGCTTTTAAGATCTGATGAGATCAGGCTAGCTTGAACTATCTAGGTTAGACACATTACAGAAAAATAAAGATACACACCCCCAGTAATAGAAAACATTAAAAATTAAGAAAGTACATTGAAAGGAGAGGATTGTTTGCAATGGACAGGGCATTTCTGATACGAGTCCCTTTCAAACAAGGAATCCCTCCACCATGAATTTTGAAGAAAATTCCACATCAAAAACAGCCTATTCAATTACTTCTTATTCTGGGTCTTTATATTGGCTCAAGTAAAGTTGTCTATCATCTTCTGCTTTAATAAATGCTAGCAAGTTGTAACATGTGCTGACAACATTTGGAAACAAGGCAGGAATGGCATCTTTTATTACTGCTGTGTGTCCAAGGAGCTGTGCAACTCCAACAGCTCTAGTTCACTTTGCAATGTCATAAACAGAGGTTTGGTATAAATATATTCTTTATAATATTGACTCCCAGGTGGAGGTATGTGCCAGATGAATGATGGACTTTAATACAGTTATGTACAGTATGGAAAGAGTGGCTACAGGGAAAATGTTCTCCTTTTTTAGGTCTACCCAGTGAACTTTTACTGGAAATAATTTCAGAGGTGCTTAAATAAAATCATGGAATTCATTAATGGGAGAAGAGGTGATGGTCACTAGCTTAGATGGATTTGAAAAAGGTTGAGATACCTGTGTGGAAAACATGTTCATTGAGGAAAATTTGCCACTATAGCTAAACTGAACCTTGTTCTTGTCTAGAGTTAGTATACCACCAGAAACTGAATGCTGGGGACAAATCACAGAAACATTAGCCCAATTTGGGAGTTTCTCAAATGTATCATTAGCAGAAATAGAATACTAAATTAGGTTGTAAGGCAATATTTATGTCTAATGTCAGCAAGTTATAATTTTAATTTCCACAGCACACACACCCAAACACACAGAAATACACATATCTTAGCGCTGAGCCTTGCTTTTTTATTGTTAATATATGCATTTGTTTTATTACCCACATATTTTCATGTACTTTTTCACATACATGCTCGTAGTGACTTCAGGTCCTAGTGGTCTGTCTTCTTTCCCATTGATGATGAAGTCCTGATGATCAGTATTAATGAACAATGAAACAATATAACTGTATGAACATAAAGCTGATTAGATTTTTTTCCCTCTAGGAGGAATTAATGAGAATTATTTAAATGAACAGCCTTTTTTGATATAGTCACCCTTGGCTTGGCTAATATGATTAATCCAACAATGCTGGTGAATGTAAAAACAGGATCTATTTTAGGAGTAGTGACTCACAATCAAGATATTCTTACAAAAAATACATTATCTGCTATCTGCCTAGGGAACTGTTATTTGTCAACATCTTTTCTTTAGGTAACTACAACGATAAACTGGAAATAAAGGATAATGCTTGTTAATGACTCTGCTAGAATTCTCTGTGGTGCTGAGGAATGAAGATGATGGCTGTGCTTAGCCCCAGCTCTGGAAAGGTGCCCTCTGTAGATCATTTTATTTGGAAGAACTGGATCAGTCTGTCTGTCTGTCTTTCTATATAAGTTAATTCTTATTCTGCACTTCCTCCAGGGCAGCATAAATGGCCTTCCCTACCTCAACAACCTTTACAGTACTTTAGATGGAGAGTGAGCAACTAGGATCATCCAGTGAGCTTCTTAGATAAAATGGAATTTGTACTCTACCTTCTGACTGTCTTGGATACTCCATGAAGAATAAAAGCAGTGCAATGAATTCAAAGCCAGTCTTAAGGCCATTACATATGTCTGACCTCATCACCCCCTGGGGGCAACGGCGGTAGCAGGAAGAGCATTTCAGTTTGCAGTGAGCACATCACCTGTCAGAAGTTCTCTAGCAAAAACTCTAGGGCAATTTATTGGGAAGTGAGCTTTTCTAGATCAAACTCATGAGGCAGCAGATGTCCACTTCCCAGCTGTGCTCTCTTTCTCTCTTCAAGCCCTGCAGTTTGAATAGTTGGAAAAATTTGTTAGAGCTACAAGCCTTACGATATGTGTACCTTAGTCATTTCACCTCAATTTCACAGAGTACCATCTCATATGGGTACTCTTGTTTAAAATGTTAGCCCTTCAGGCAGCCATCAAAGAACATAATCACATTGTTTACATAATCACATTCTCTCCCCTTTCCCAACTTCATCGAAACGGTACATTTAAAAGCAGGGATCATTTTGTAGAAAAAGAGGTGCAGAAGCTCAATAGCATAATCTATTAGCATAATTTATTTGCATATGCCACACCCCCTGACATCACCAGAAGTGTGTCAGAAGGCAACACCCACTGCTCAGGGTCCACCCCAAAAATCTCCAGGTATTTCCCAACTCAGAGCTGGTGAGTCTACCTGGAGAAAACTGCTACAAAAGCACAAAGAAAATTTGTGGCAGGGGATCAGCTTTTGTGAGCCACTGCTCTCTTCTACAGATACTTCATGGCTGAAGAAGTGACCAGTGACCCAGTTATGAACAAAGACTACAGTTCCCACATTTGCAGAAGTCTACAGATATGGGCAACATCCTCCTCACTTCCTACCTACATGTAATGGCTGATGACTGTTTCAATGTATCTGAAAATGAGTGCATGAACACGAAAGCTTATACCCAGAATTAAACTTTGTTGGTCTTAAAGGTGCCACTGGACACAAACTTTGTTCTGTTACTTCAGACCAACACAGCTACCCACCTGAATCTATGCAAACCAGAATTATTCAAGAGGGCTCTTCTACACAGGCAATAGGGTTACACTGTACAAAAGTCTTCACAAAGTTACTTGAATAAATTATTAGGGTAGACCCAACACCTCCTGTCCACACATGCTTAAGGTAGGATAGCATGCCTGGCTTCCCTGTATGAAGATTGCACAGGGAAGCCAGGCATTTAATTCTCAATCAATCAATCAATAAACCTTTAATGGCATATAAATATTAAACATTTAAAAAAACAACAACAGTAAATAACACAATCAGCTAAAACTCTGAGTTAATTTATAAAATCATGAAACGTAGTTTCCCAAACTTTTCACTCTTATCACATCAACAAGAAAATTGGGCATTTAATTCTTCTTCCTCGGGAGGGGGTGGGGCCTAGGCTCATTATTGCCAGAGCACTACTCCAGAGTGCTCCAGCAGGAAACGACCCCTGTACATACCCTAACACTTTATTGATGCCAATCAGTTTTCTTATGATTCACACTGCCTCTTTCTTAATTATTTCTTAATTCTTAGTTATTTACCCTACCTCATTTATCTTCAGCATGTGAGAGAGGCCAGAACCTCTGCCCTCTGCCACCATCCATTAAATTAGAGCTATTTTTTAAAAGGTGCAGATACTCATATATCAGGTTGCATTGATTTCACCAATTCCCCCTCAGGACTTAGGTGATCCCCACAAAACGGTGCCAGTACTCAATATATCTGTGAATACCTCTGTCTATAAGTTTGAACTCTACCTTCCATTCCAATGTATTTGAAAAAGTGTACAAGCACACAAAAGCTCATACCTTGAATAAACCTTTGTCAGTCTTAAAGATGCCACTGGACTCTAAATTTGTGAATACCACCACAAAAAAGTCCTGATTTAAACTGCCCAAGCAGTCCCCCACATAGAAAATATCACCTGGTTTATTATACTAAGTCTCTCTCTGCTCAACTCTTCTCTCTTTTCTTTTCCTCTTCTGTATTTTTCTGTTATTTCTGTAATTAGGGTAAATGAGTTAATTTCTTCAATTGCATTGGAAGAAGTGAGTTCTGTCTCACAAAAACTAATCCTGGAATAAATGCTGTTAGTCTTTAGCCACTGGACTTCTGTTTTGCTTTGCTACAATAGACTAACTTTACTACCCCACTGGATTCTTCAGGAAAGCCATTCCAGAGTGAATGAATCACAGGTTAAAAAGACCAAGATCTAAAGAGGCCACACAGAGTGATAATAAGCACTTTGAATTGGATCCAGGTGCATACAGGTAACTAATGGAAGTGTCTTAAAATTGTAGTAAGATGTGCACACCTCTGCCATCTAGTCAATAGACAAGCAGCTACATTCTGTTCTTATTGTAACTTGCAGATGATCTTCAGATACTCTTCTCATATTCTTGACTGTTTGTGTAACTATCAACTTTGTTTCATCATAATTTGTGTTCCTCTTTTATTTTTAGGGTTTTTTTCTCACTTGGACAAGATTTTTTGCTGTTTGTAAAAAACCTTCTTGCTCTTTATATCTTCCTTGGCTTTGCTCTTTAATCATGCTGGGATGCTTTTGGTAGTTTGAGTCTTTCTGTAGTTTTGGTATGTATTTTATCTCAGCTTCTAGTATGATAGTTTTATGTAACTTCCGGACATCCTGAACCTCAGATTATACAGACCAAAAGGATGCATGTGGATTTTTTTAAAAAAAGCTCAACAGTGTTCTGTGGCCAATTGTACAAATTCTTTAATAAGCAATATGGACAATTAGATGAGTGAATCAGGTTTCCAGTAGCTGATCTTAATACAGAAGCCTGTTTTCATTGAAATTACTTGCTCTTCTACTGGTTCAGCTCATGGTCTGTTCACCAGTAATTAAGTCCAGCATTTAACAAACTGTTTCCTTGTGTTCAAACTTCAGTTACCACACACGCACACACAGTTGCATATAAACAATCCCATACTGCTTTCCTACCATACAGTCTGGCACTCATTCCGCCACTGCTGCCTCCTTTGAATTTGTTTGCTACATTAAGTGCACACAGAGGTATCCAACCCATTAGGCATACCCAGGTGATTGCCTAAAGTGCCAGCCTCCCCCTGATATGGAGACGATCAATACCAGGCATCCCATGGCATTGTGGGATCAGCCACCCCCCTGAATACTGGCACCATGGTACCCTAGTAAGCAGCAGCCCTGGACACAATGCTGCACTGCTGTAGCCAGGTAGTGGGTGCCAGGGACTTTCTGTCCAGACCCCAGAGGGGTGGTTGCTCCACCATGGTAAGAAGCAACCCCAAGAGCCACTAGGTCCCCCCCCTGGCAACTGGCAGGGGTAGGGGAGAACTTACTGGGTGGTGTGGTCCCTTGCATTTGGGGAAAAACTCTGTGGTTAAAACATAGAGTTTTGGCCAAACACCAGAGCATCCCTGGCATCTCCCAGCAATGCACTGACATCACTTCCAGGCACACAGGGAATGGCATCAGTGCACTTGGTCACTGCTGATATCCCCCTGCAATTTATGTGCCATTTTACCCCCATCTACCAACAAAGCTGTTTTTTTCTTTATATTCTTGGCCCATTATGTCTGAATAATCCAGTGGGTGTCAGAAGGAAAGGCAGATGAGCAGTTCTGACGGGAAGTATTTTACTCATTCACTCACTTATTTATTTATTTAATTCATTTACCCACCTTTTCCCCCAATGGGCACCCAAAGCATCTTACATTGTTCTCCTGTCCTGCATTTTATCCTCTCAACAACCTCTTGACGTAGGTTAGGCTGAGTGCAACTGGCCCAAGGTCACAAAAGTCACCCATCAAATGTCCATGGCAGAGTGGGGATTCAAAGCTGGGTCTCCCAGATCCTAGTGTGATCCTCTAACTACTACACCATACTGTCTCACATGTGCACTCACTCGTGTGCATTCTCACACTGCCTCATGAGAGGTGCAGCTATTGGAGGGCAGTTAATCTGTTGTTCTCTAAGCATTCTCGAGCAGAAGCATGATGAAGAGCTGCTTTTATTCACCTTCATGTCTTCATTGCCCTGTAGCATCCAAAGCAATTTGTGCAGGAAAGCCTTTGGAAGGTGCTTAACATTTGGTCTGAGCTTTGAACAAAAACTTTGCAGTGACCTTGTGAAGAGCTTTACTGACATGTAATCAAGCAGTTATCCAGTTTACAGGCCCACAAGGGGTGGGGAGGCAGGACCTCAGTGTTTCCTTTCCCCGGCCCACTCAATCAGGCACTGGCCAGCCCTGGGACTGGGTTCTGGTTGGCACATTTGGGGAAGGAAGTCTTCCCTCTGGTCTGCGTAACCTGGTATAAAAAGGGCCCTGCCATGCCACTGATCACAGTCAAACTCCACTTTTGATGATCCTTCTAAGGGATTTTGGGGTGAGGGCTTGCAAATGACAATTCTGAGACTGTCAGGACTTCTCATTCCCGTTTGGCAGGGGAAATCATACAGTGGCTTGTGCCCATGTGGAATTGCGTGTCCTGCCATCCCACAGGATCCCCCAGCAGGCACTCTCCTGGGAAAAGAGACTGAGTTTTTAGACACTCTCAATGACTGTGCTATGGAACAGATGGTCACAGATCCTACCAGGGGAGAGGCGATCCTGGATTTGGTCCTAAGTAACACCCAAGACCTGGTGTGAGAAATGTAAAAGTGATTGCACCACTTGGGAACAGTGACCATAATGTCATTGAGTTTAACATTTGTACAGATAGGGAGTTGCCCAAAAAGACTGATGCAACCACTTTTAACTTTAAAAGGGATAACTTCTCTGGTATGAGGGGACATGTGAGGAAGAAATTGAAAGGAAGAGTGGAGAAGGTCAAAACCATTGGGGAAACTTGGAGACTATTTAAAAATACAGTCCTAGAAGCTCAGAAAAAATATATACCACAGGTTAGGAAAGGCACAAATAGGTATAGAAAAAAGCCTGCATGGTTAACTAATAAAGTAATGGAAGCTGTAAAAGGTAAGAAGGATTCCTTTAAGTGGTGGAAAGCTAGTCTCAGTGAGGTTGATAAAAGGGAACACAGACTGTGGCAAATAAAATGCAAGTCTGTGATCAGGCAAGCAAAAAGGGAATATGAGGAGCATATTGCAAAAAACATAAAGGCCAACAATAAAACTGTCTTCAAATACATTAGAAGTAGGAAGCCAGCCAGGGAGGCATTGGGGCCCTTGGATGACCAAGGGGTAAAAGGAGTAGTGAAGGATGATAGGGAAATGGCTGAGAAGCTGAATGCATTTTTTGCCTCTGTCTTCACTGTGGAAGAGGAGAAGTGCTTGCCCACTCCAGAAGCACCGATTTCGGGAGGGGGGTTGAAAGACCTGAATCTAATTGTGGTGACAAGAGAGGAAGTCCTCTGACTGATGGACAATTTAAAAACTAATAAATCACTAGGCCCAGATGGCATTCATCTGAGAGTTCTAAAGAACTCAAATGTGAACTTGTGGATCTCCTGACAAAGATATGTAATCTTTCTTTAAAATCTGCCTCCATTCCTGAGGACTGGAAGGTAGCTAATGTCACTCCCATCTTTAAAAAGGGCTCCAGGGGAGATCCAGGAAATTACAGGCCAGTCAGTCTGACATCAATACTGGGTAAGTTGGTGGAAACTGTTATTAAAGAAAGAATTAGTAGGCACATTGATGAACAAAAACTATTGAGGCAGACTCAGCATGGGTTCTGTAAGAGAAGCTCTTGTCTCACTAACCTGTAGTGTTTTTTGAGGGAATGAACAAACATGTGGACAAGGGGGACCCAATAGATATTATTTACCTTGACTTCCGGAAAGCTTTTGATACAGTTCCTCATCAAAGGCTCCTAAGTAAGCTCAATAGTCATGGGATAAAAGGACAAGTCCTCTTGTGGATCAAAAACTGGCTTATAAATAGGAAACAGAGAGTGAGTATAAATAGGAAACTTTCTCAGTGGAGGGTTGTAAGCAGTGGGGTACCACAGGAATCAGTACTCGGTCCAATGCTTTTTAAATTTTTTATTAACAATTTGGAATTGGGAGTAAGCAGTGAAGTGGCTAAATTTGCAGATGACACGAAGTTGTTCAGGGTGGTGAAAACCAGGGAGGATTGTGAGGCACTCCAAAGGGATCTGTCGAGGATGGGTGAGTGGGCGTCAACATGGCAAATGGGGTTCAATGTGGCCAAGTGTAAAGTGAAGCACATTGGAGCCAAAAATCCTAAATATAAATACATGTTTATGGGGTCTGAACTGGCAGAGACTGACCAAGAGAGAGATCTTGGAGTCGTAGTAGATAACTCAATGAAAATGTCTAGACAGTGTGTATCTGCAATAAAGAAGGCCAACACTATGCTGGGGATTATTAGGAAGGGAATTGAAAACAAATCATCCAGTATCATAATGCCCCTATATAAATCATTGGTGCGACCTCATTTGGAATACTGTGTACAGTTCTGGTCACCACATCTCAAAAAGGATATTATAGCATTGGAAAAAGTGCAGAGAAGGGCAACTAGAATGATAAAAGGGTTGGAACACCTTCCCTATGAAGAAAGGTTAATATGCTTGGGGCTCTTTAGCTTGGAGAAACGACAGCTGAGGGGTGACATGATCGAGGTTTATAAGATTATGAATGGGATTGAGCAGGTTGAGAAAGAAGTACTTTTCTCCCTTTCTCACAATACAAGAACTCGTGGGCACTCCATGAAATTGCTGAGCTGTCGGGTTAGAACAGATAAAAGGAAGTACTTCTTCACCCAAAGAGTGATTAACGTATGGAATTCACTGCCACAGGAGGTGGTGGCAGCTACAAGCATGGACAGTTTCAAGAGGGAATTAGATAAACATATGGAGCAGAAGTCCATCAGTGGCTATTAGCCACAGGGTATAGACGGGAACTCTCAGTCTGGGGCAGGTGATGCACTCTATTCTTGGTGCTGAAGGGGGCAGCAGTGGGAGGGCTTCTAGTGTCCTGGCCCCACTGCTGGACCTCCTGAAGGCACCGGGTATTTTCGGCCGCTGTGTGACAGTGTTGGACTAGATGGGCCATTGGCCTGATTCAACATTGGCTTTTCTTATGTTCTTATGACAGGTCTTCACATGCCTTAAAGTATAGCACCTGGGAAAAAGTGGTATATGCACATAATAAAGCAATGTGGTCCAGCTGACTGAGATGGTTGCATGGAACACAATTATATGTATAAAATGAACAAAGTTTTAAAACTTCATTTGCAGGTACCTTGCTTGGCATGGTTGCCACAGCTTTTACTAAGAAGAGAATAATACCTTCTGGTTGCTCCCATTCTGATCTAGTTATGTATAATGACTTTCAACTGTGCAGTTCAGTTTCCTAGCCTCTTTAACAGTCTAACAAGCATCGAAGCTTCCTTATATTATTCATATTTTATTTAAAAAAATTTATACCCCACCTTTCTGCCCTTGTAAGGGCTACCATGCTAAGGGCTAAGATCACTGATCCACTTAGCCTAGTCATCTCTATTTTGACTGGCAACATAAGAACATAAGAAGAGCCCTGTTGAATCAGATCAGTGGTCTTTCTCATCCATCCTTAATCTATTGCTCATCAACTTCATTGGGTGCCCTCAAGTTGTAGTGTTTTGGGAGAGAGAGAAAAGGTTCTCTGTATCCACCCTCTCTGCCTCAAGCATAATTTTATAAACAGATCTCTAGGGTCTTAAACAGAGGTCTTCCTCTTCACCTACAACGTGCTCTTTACTACAGATACTGAAGATAGAATCAAGAACTGTCTGAATACAAAGGATGTGTTCTACTGATGAGCCACATCTCCTTCCAGGGATGCACATTTCTTTGTGTGTCCCTCAAAAGCAAATGCAAAGGGAGTAGGATTACTAACCTCGAGTCTGGAATTCTCCTGTAATTGTAACTGATCTCCAGACTACAGAGGTTGTAGCCTGGAGACCTCTGGAAGAAAAGGTGGTACTGGAGGGTAGACTCTATGGCATCAAACTCTGCTGAGTTTTCACCCAACCCCAAACTCTACCCTTCATGGGCACCACTCCTGAATCTCTAGGAATGCTCCAAGATGAAGCTGGCAACACTTCAAGGGAGTAGTATCTATACCAGGAAAGGTTTATGTAAAGGCTGGCTAATTCTGTAATCTCCTACAGGTCTTTCCACCTCTTGTTTACTCTATTGACCTCTGTGCATATACTTTTTAAAAATCTGTTCTTCCAGGATAATTAGTTACTCGGTAATACATGATCTTGCTCTAGTTTTTGACAGACCTTCAGAGGATAGGAGCTGCATCTGGTGTCATTTCATATTGGTGCCTGGTGTCATTTCATATTGGCCATTTTGCAAATACATTAATAAAAGTGCTCCTTGCTAATCAAAATATGTTTTGTTACAGACTCATGTCTCACAGGGGCTAGCACAGCAAGAGAGACTTGGACTTTCCAAGCATTCAGGAATAATTAATTATAGCACTGCTGCAAATGAGCTTATCTGGTTGATGCATAAATTCAGCTGACTTTTGGAATGTGTTGGTTGAGAAAACATTTAAGAGATAACGGATGGATTGTGCTGATATTTATTTTATGTCATTTTGAATTAGGTTTGGATTAGTCATTATCACTCAGGGTATATCCACCCTATTGACAAATTTACTTTCCTTAGGGAACCTTGGTAACTGCCATTAGGGACTAGAGATATCTAACAGAGAATTTCCAGTGCTTTCACTAAGCTACAGTTCTTAGGATACTCTGGGGACAGCTAGGGAGATGTGAGTAATGAGTATCCAGTTTCCTGTTTCTCTTCTATTCCATTGTGAGCATGGATCACCACTTCCATTTTGAGTTGTGTTCCCATGACTCCATTTCAGTTGTGAATATTTCTCCTTTGTTCTTATTTTACTTCCTTCATGAGCTCTTTTTTGGCATATTCGTCTCTGATAGGGTTCTTTTAGGATCCTGGGCAGCCGATAGGTAGTTACCAGGATCCTATGTGTCCATTGTTCCCTAAATTGACGCTCTGGTCACCTTGCTGACAGCGCATACAGGAAAGCCACATGTTTGGTCTCAGTTGGTACACAACAGTTTGTGAGTTTTGTGATGTGCTAGAACAGTTCTCTGGTGTGCTAGAGACACCAAACTCACAGTGGATCTCTAGCTGACTATCCTTTGCTACCTGCCCTCCAAGCTTGGTGAAGATTGGATTTATGGGATCCAAGGTACAGCCTCCCAAAGATGGTGTCCCCAGAAAAGTGCTCTCTGGAGAAATGACAGCCACGGATTCAGGAGGTTCAGGATCCTGTGCAAGCTAGAATGACCAAACTGGCAGCAGTTCTCTGGATGACTCTCCTCTACCTGCCTTCCAAGTCTGGTAAGGATTGCATTTACAGGGTCTGAAGTACTGCCTCCTCAAGAAGGTGCCCCCATCCTTCATTTCCAATGGAGGAAAAATAACAACAAAAAACTAAGGGCAATAGAAGCCCAGCAGAACAGCCACAAAGAATCTTTTCAGTAGAAACTGAAAGGGGGGGGGCATTTTTGCAACCCTGGCAGAACCAGTACAATGTACAGAATGTCCAGCAGTACCAGTGAAATCACAGAGTGCCCAGCATAACCCAGTGCCACTGGTATTACAAAATTTAAAGGACTGATCTCAAAGCTTTTTGTTGTTCAGTTGCACAGTCGAGTCTGACTCTTTGCAACCCAATGGACCACATCATGCCAGGCCCTCCTGTCTCCCACCGTCCTCCAGTTTGCTTAATTTCATGTTTGTTGCATCTATAACACTGTCTAACCATCTCATCCTTTGCTTCTACCTTCAATTATTCCCAGCATCAGGGTCTTCTCCAGTGAGTGCTCCCTTCTCATTTGATGGCCAAAGTATTCGAGCTTCCGCTTCAGTATCTGGCCTTCCAGGGAACAGTCAAGGTTGATTTCTTTTAGTATCTCAAAGACCAGAGTCACAAATCCAAGCAGTGGGGTGGGATTTTGCAAGCTTTGTGCAAAGAAATGGGAGATGAACACAAAGGAACCCCAGCAAAGGTGGGGGGGATCTTCTTGAAACTTACATGACTAGTTTGAAACTGACAATAGTGTTTCCAGTGCTGGAGAATTCCAACCCCCCCCAGTTGTTTTGAAATTTAGTAAATGTTTTGTTTGAGCAAAGATAGTCTGTCTGGAAATGTAACCATTCACAAACTGGCATGAACCTCCACAAACTGCTTGAAAGTCTGAGGAAGGTTCATGTCAGTTGACCTACCACAAACTTCAGTTCACAAACCATGAACTGTGTGTCAGTTCATGCCCATCTCTACCATTGATGAACCCCTCCTCTGCAGACCTTTGAAAAGGTTAGTGCCTTTTAATGTCATCCATGCTAGTGGCCACCACTGGCAATCAATTCAATAATATGATTTCTCACTGTCTGTCCATCAACTCCATTGGTTGTCCCAAGTCCCAGTGTTATCAGAGAGGGAGAAAAGTTCTCTACATTCTTTTCTCATGAATAACTTTACAGAAATCTATCATGTTTTCTCTCACTTGTCATTTTTGTAAACTGAAGAATAGATAATCCATTGTACTCCAATATACTATGAATAAAATCTCAAGTATATTGCATTGTGACCAATGTGAGTTATCGTCATATGGTGGCTGGATCATCCCCTGCAATGGAATAAACGTTGCAAAAATGCACTTAGTATACAGCAACAAAACCAAACTACCAAAACATAGTAAAAATAATGTAAAATATGGTATGCAATGAAAGAAAATATACAGTAAAATACAGGTAAAAATAGTATTTTAAAAAGTGATTCTTGTGAATCAAGGTCTAGTAACCACAACAAACAATGGCAGAAAATGACATACACATCCTGTGTAAAATCAAGGCAATATGAAAAGTCGACAATTTGACTCAAACACAAAATGCCAATACAATTCGTAAGCATACCTGCGGACAGTTTAAATTTGTATAAAGCTGATGTATGTTTGCAGTGTGGATAGATGCAGGTAATCTGACACAAGATCCTTCCTTCCTTGTCTCCTTCCTTCTTTCCTTGCATGTGCATATTTGTGTGTGATTTCCAGCACAAATAAAACATCTATTTCTCCCTTCTATTCCATCTAGTCAGCTGGCAAAGAGGAACATAATGATGACTGCAGGCCTCTGAAAAGGTTTTATGGAGATCAAATCATTTCATCAATTCATTTGTGCTTTAAAAGTAAGCTGAGAAAGGGAAGAAATAGCTTCAGTCATAGTTTTTGTTTTGTTTTGTTTCTTCTCTGCTTTTATATTAAGAGTTGTGAGGTCACTCCAAGTCAGGGATATTCATTATATTCCTTCCCTTGGGTAATTCTAAAAAGGTCACAGAATGTCAGTAATCATCTCCTTTATGTCTTAGTGGCAAGTTTATGATTGAAGGATTGCCTCACTAATATGTGTTTAAATGAGGAGCTGGCAATGCTAGTGGTATTTAAAAAGAGTGCTGGCATTTGAAACAGTCGACAACGAGAGATCTTGCTGGTAAACAGGAACATTATTGATGTCAAGACTAGCTTTGAGAGGGTAGACTTTAATGGCAACTGTAGTCTAGCATGTTCTTTTCCAGTCCCTGAGAAGGCTATTTGGGGCTCTAGATGGACGAGAACTATATAATGACCAAAGATTTTAAAAGGTATAAGAACTTTTAAATAAAACAACAATTAATTATGTTTAACATTAGAGCAATTGAACAGCAACAATGATGTACAAAACTTTTTAAAAAGAGTGTATGTGACAATGTTGATATGGATATAGATACTGCTGTTATTTTCTCTTCTCCTTATTCTTCTGTGGGTACTTTTCATCCTACTGTTCTTCCCACTGGGGAGCCAAAGAGGCTCAAAAAGAACCATAAAAATCTAATTTAGACAGTCAGTCAACAACAACAAACTCATTTCCTAGAATGGTCTTGGATCCCCTGAGCCAGCTCACTCGGTGAACAAGCTATGAGCCATGGATCTTTTGGCTGTTGCTCTTTGACTGGCACTAAAAATTTTGTGTCTTTGGTCACAGTGATGCTTAAATACCTGCAAAAGCAAAGAAGCCAGAAGCTCAGAGCAGATCTAATTAGCCGGTGGAGTTGTTCTCAAAGTTCTCCACCTCTCCCTATATTTTGTATCACTTCATTATCAAAAGAAAATTCAAAAAGAGGAAGAATGGAGGAAAGCAATGTTGTACATGTGCAGGAGGAAGATTCCCAAACAGTATAACTGAGCCCCTCCATCCAGCTAATCTATATGGCAAAACTTAGGGTCATGTTTCTACTTTATGAAATGGTATGTTGGAGGAGGCATTGATAACTTGCTACCTTTGAGTATGGCATGCAAAACTACCTTGTTTACATTGTTTTCAGTGATTGGTAAAGATGCACTTGAATTTCTCATCCCTGTTGTTTTTGACCTGAAAAATCCCCATTTCGGTCTCACTTTTCACTTGTGAGAATCAAACCTATGATTATTCATTTTCATGCTGTTTTCTATTTCAAAATAGTATTTCAATCATAATATTTCTGTTCAATAATCTATAGTGATAATCCTATACTACCTGAGAACATTTGGACCAAGGAGCAGGATACAAATACAATAACAGTCAGCACCAATAATAATGTTTTATTTTGTGGTGGGTGGGAATGAAGAATCCCACATCTGCCATCATTTATGGGCTGAGGTCCAGCAGGACCCACACCAGCTGTATGTAGGGTTTTTAAAAAGGTGGGGTAGGAAATGGCCCTGTTCCTTGCCTTTTGAACATCTAGTAACAAAAAAGGGAATACATGGCTAGGACAATTTTTGGGGGCCAATTGTCAACCCAACTGTTGGTCAACAGTTGGCCAAGCATTTTGAAGACAATATGTAACACATTGCTGGACTAGTGTTACCTAATGTTGTCAATTTTGTCCCATTAAGCCTAATTTATGTTTTGGGGTGCTTCCAAATATCATTGGATATTGTACTATAGCTATGCTGAAGCAGTAACTATCCACATGGAAAAATCCAGTTGGCTTGTCTACATGGAAATATTTGGTTGCAAATGATAGAGTAGATCCAACAAGCTCTTTCACTGATGAAAAAGGGAGGAAGGGTCCCCTCTGACCACCCAAAAAATTTGATGGGGTCATGAGAGCTGCATGGACAAAAGCCATGTGAGACAGGGACTGTAGTAAGAAGGGTAAGTAGGCAAGATTGATTGAAATGATTGGCTTGGTCCACCTCAATTCTATAGTGTGCCATCCAATAATGTGTGGATACAGCCTAGGATCACAGATACAAAAATTCCTAAAAGAGCAATCCTAAGATGGTTTAGTCAGAAGTATGTCCCATGTAATTCAGTGGGTGTTACTCCCAAGAAAGTGTCCTAATGATCACATCCTAAGTATGCCCTTTGAATATGAGCTTTATGAAGCCCGAGAACAACCCTATATGCCTGTTTGGTGTGTCTCACAACATCAAAATGTAAAGATGGGTTGTAGGAAGTATATGAATGTGTATATTGAAATGGTTTAAAGTTGTTGATGTTTTTTTAAGTGGGGATCAAATACCATGGCAGCAACTTGCTCATTTGGCTTGCTCACTATTATACAATGAACCCCCTCGGCGCTTAATTAAAAACAAAGTTCCTCCATGGAAAATTGGAGGCTATGGTATGATATATAATGATGCAAAGTCTACTGATGTGTTGCCTTTTAAAAATAAAAGGAAGTGAATGGTAACTAAATAGCTACTCACTAATAGAGGCTCTGCAAATTAGACTAGTTTTTCATTGCAAATAATTGAGATGAACATCTTTGCAGTCTATTGCCTTTTGCTCTTGTCTTTGGTCTCGGGGCTCCTTTCATTTTAATTGTTTCCCCATATAGTTTGTTTCTTTTTACACTTTTGCTTTCATTTACAGCCAACTACATTTTTAATAGCATTAAGAACACCCAGAGGCACGAGAGCATGAATGTCTCATTACTACTTCCTGGAGGCATTATGGATGCTTGGCTCATCCCTCAGAGGTTGAAGGCCTTCAGGACTGCTTAACCTTTCCATATCCCCATGTTCAGTCTTTTGTAAGTCCTTGCCAAAAAAAAAAAAAAAAAAAAGGCTTCCAGTCCTGTAAAACAACAAAAGAAGGGTTAGAGAACCTTCCTCATAATGTCATCCAAGCTCCCCCCCCCAATCCAGACAAAATAAACTTTGGTTTGATAGATTTCAGAGACATTGATTGCTTCAAGAAGGCAAGGAATGGGTGTCTTAGAACAGAGAGAATCATTAAAACACGGAAAATAATACAAGATTGTTTTCTTAACAGCACCTCATTGTTTCCTTTCTGGTTCTCTGAGCCCAAGGAGGTGACTCAACTAGCCTAGAGTTAGCTGTTTCACCTCACAGTACCTTAGTCATCAATATCACCCTGACAAGGAGGATACAATTGCAGGTCATAATATAGGGGGGGAATGGTGGGATGAAATGGTCCCATATCATCTGTCATTGTCTTGCTTGTTCATCTATCTGAATTCTTTTAAGCAGGGGTTGTTTCCTGCCGGAGCACCCCAGAGCAGTGCTCTGGCAATAACGAGCCCAGGCCCTGCCCCCTCCCAAGGGGGGAGAATTAAATGCCTGGCAAACTTCATGCAGGGAAGCCAGGCATGTCTGCTGGGCTCCCCTTCCTGTCTTCAGCCAGCCCAGATATGCCCTCTTTCCCCCCTGAGCCACCCCGCTTTTGTGGCGACACTGGGGTGGAGGGATTTAAAGGCCTGGCTTCCCTGCATGACCTTCTCGCTGCGGGGCACTCAGAGAACATCAGGCAGGGAAGCCAGCCAGACACATATGCCCTCCTTTCCCCCTGACCCACTCCGCTTTTGCAGAGAGATGGGGGGGGATTTAAAAGCCTGGCTTCCCTGCATGACCTTCTACCCATGGGGCAGATTGCACAGGGAAGCCAGGTATGTCTGCTGGGCTCCCCTGCCTGTCTCCAGCTAGGCCAGGAAGGGAAGCCGGGAAGAGAAGCTGGGCAGAAATGCCCTCCTTTCCCCCTGAGCCTCCTGGAGCCCAGCACACATGCCCTCCTTTCCTGCTGAGCCTCCTTTCCCCCTGCCAGGCACCTGGAGAAGATCGAGCAGGGAAGGCAGGCATGTATCCCTGCCTCCTCTTCTCCAGTCAGCCTGCTGCAGCTCATAGTTTGTACTGGAGGAAGTCCATCCCCCCACCCCCCTGCTTTCAGATGGTTTTATTTATTTATTTATTATATTATATTTCTTGGTCTCTCACTCCTCCTCCTCCCTTTAAGACCAACAAAGTTTAATTCTAGGTGTAAGCTTTTGTGTTCATGCACTCATTTTCAGATACATTGAAACAGAGTCATCAGCCATTACATGTAGGTAGGAAGTGAGGAGGCTGTTGCCCATATCTGTAGACTTCGGCAAATGTGGGAACTATAGCCTCTGTTCATAACTAGGTCACTGGTCACTTCTTCAGCCATGAAGTATCTGTAGAAGAGAGCAGTGGCTCACAAAAGCTGATCCCCTGCCACAAATTTTCTTTGCGCTTTTGTGCTTTTGAAGCAGTTTTTCTCCAGGTAGGCTCGCCAGCTCTGAGTTGGGAAATACCTGAAGATTTTTGGGGTGGAGCCTGAGTGGTGGGTATTGCCTTCCGACATACTTCTGGTGATGTCAGGGGGTGTGGCATATGCAAATAAATTATGCTAATGGGCTATGCTAATGAGCTCCTGCACCTCTTTTTCTACAAAATGACCTCTGGGGTATGATACAACATGTATCCTAAAGAGGTTAGGAGAGAGTATGCAGACTGGCTCATTTCTAGAGATACCTTTCAAGGATGGGTAATCTCTGATGGCCTGAGCTATAAGTAGTTTTCCCTAAGTATTGTTATGTGTTTTGATTTTTGTCAGTATGAACTAGTTCCTGTATGCTTGTCAGCAAAGAAAGGGGATCATTATTTTGAATAAATACTGCCAATCACATGATGACAAAAAGCAAAGCAAAACAAAACCTTTAGGTAAATCAGCAGCAAGGGATCAACCATGAATGTGATTGGACCAGGCCAGTAGCCACGGTCTTTTTGTACAGTGGGGCATTTAATTTTTTATGAAGGCAGTTAAATTACAGTTAATTAAATTAATCTGAATGCAGGTCTTTAAAGGGGGAGGCTCCAAGCCTGTTTCTAGCCCTCCCTTTCAAGGGACAGGGCAGTGAATGTATCAGTTCCCGGGGGGGGACGACAGCTCAGAGGGCATTTAAATGCTTCTTTGTGTTCTTTTCCACAGGGCAAGAAAGCTTAGGATGGCTCTCAAGAGTAGTACCTTCAGCACTCCTCTATTCATCCCCCTTTCTGCTAGCCCAGTCCTGCTGTATAACACCTAGGTCAGGGTGAGTGTTTCAAAAGCATCCCTATGAGCCTTTGGGAAAAAGTCAAATTAATGTGCATGTTTCCCAAAGACTCATGAGAAAGCTTTTGAAAGACTCACCATGACCTAGGTGGTATACAGCTGGACTGGGTGAGCAGAAAGGGGGACTGTTGGAGATGTATTGAAGGTACCACTCTTGAAGGTGTATTGAAGGTACCAAAAGGCATTTAAATAATCTCTGAGCTGTCTTTTCCCAGATCCCATGATGCCCCCCCCCAGTTCCATAGTGGGAGGAAGAGGGAAGCCCACCCTTTATTGGATGTATTGAATGTATTGGATGTATTGAAGGTACCACTCTTGAAGATGTATTGAAGGTACCAAAAGGCATTTAAATAATCTCTGAGCTGTCTTTTCCCAGATCCCATGATGCCCCCCCCCCCAGTTCCATAGTGGGAGGAAGAGGGAAGCCCACCCTGTGCCACTCTCACCCTGGCTCTGACAGCAGCAGGCAGTGAGGGGTCTCTCCTCAAAAGTAAGGTTTCTGGTATGGCTGTTTGTGGGTTGAGGCTTTTAATTAAGGAGGTAGGGCCCCAAATGTCCCACAGCAGCTATGGGCTTGGGTTTGACTGTTCAACAACATGAAAGGATTATGGAAGAAAGGTAAGTCTCAAGCTAAATAGACCTTTTGATTTGGTCTTAACAGGATAAGATTTTGCACAAACAAATCTGTCTAAATCGCATTGGGAGGCCATCTGAAAAAAACCCCACAAAAAACCCTCACATAGAGGTTACAAGAGATGAAGTTCAAGGACTAATTGATAAATTAATAACTAACAAATTGCCAGGTCTAGATGGCATACACCCAAGAATTATTATGAACTCAAATGTGATATTGTTGATCTTCTAATAAAAACTTGACAGTAAATTCAGCCTTCTTCCTGGAGGACTATAACATACTGTGTACGACACCATTTTTTTTTAAGTAATTGGGGGAAGGAGACCCAGGAAATCAAAGCCCATTAATCTAATGACTGTCCCAAGTAATTTAGTGGAAAACAGTACTACAACAAGAATTTTTGAGCATATAGAAGAACAAACCGTGCCAAACAAAAACGAGCATGTTTTCTCCAAAGGGATGTCCTGCCTTATCAACCATTTAGAATTCTTCAAGACTGTCAACAAACATAGAGGTGATCTGCCAAACATATACTTGATATCCAGAAAGACTTGAAGGCAGTAGTTATGGGATAAGTAAAGGTCTTCTTATGTATTGTTAAGTAGTTGAAAAACTGAAAGCAGACAGTAAAAATACACTGCCAGTTTCATAATGGAGGTAAGTAAGCAGTGTGGTCCCACAAATATCTGTACTGAGATTAGTACTCTTTAAAATAAGATCAGGCATTGGGGACTAACAGTGAAGTAGCCAAGTTTGCAGATGACACCAAATAACTTCTATTGATACAGAGCTCATTTAATACTTTGTTCGAAATATATGACAAGAATAATAACCAAAGGTACTAGGAATATTCGTTGCATAAACAATCTCATCACAATATAATCTTCCGCTTGGGAAAGACCATTTGTCCATCACTGTCCAGAATGATACCTTGTCAAATCAATCACTCTTGTTGCACCATCGAAGGTACTGAGATGCTCCTATTGTACAGGTTAATTTTACTAGGTTAATATTGCAGGCTGTTCCCCAAAGTTGTCACCCATGGCCACCTTGATGCACAGTTACCCAATCATTCCAATTTTAGTATATGTGCTGCTGAAGCAAGCACCAGTTACCCAATAAATATCTAGTATGGAATTTTCCAATCACAACATAGATCCAGAGTTCTGGACCAATAATCACTTTTCCAATAAGTATCCAGGTAAATTCAGGTATATAAGAGGGGCAACACAAGCCCCTCCTTCTTTGCAGAAAATCCTCCCATTGTCTTTCACGTGTTAATCAACACTTAAGATATTGCACTTTTCTCTTCAAGAAAGATGGAGTATGGTTTATTGTATGCTTTGAATTACTTTCTTTTCAGACTTTAGTCTTTGAATCTGTATGTTAAGGGCAATAAAGTAACTTCTACACTTTGGATCTCTGGGTCAGTTATTGGAGTTGTGTATACACTGAACTTGAACAGTTATAACTGGAACCCAGTACTTGTGCCTAGTCTGTTTACATGTAAAGAGTCTGGATGTGACAGATGTCACTGAAGGACTGATTTGGGTAACAACTGAATGAATGAGCAGAAGAATGGCAACTTTCTCTGTGAAGTGATGAACATTTTTTAAGAAAAATCTTATGGTTGGGCAATTTTCATTTATTGCTGCAGATATCCCTTGTGTCTTTTTTCATGGCACCATCTCTACTAGGAGCAGCATTTCATGGATATCTGTGGGCTGCAGTGGGAGAGGAAAGGCAGGAAAATTCCAGTCAACTGTTAGAAAATGTCATCTGGATTATTCTTTAACTCCCTATCTACACTGATGGGTCTGAATTGATGATGATTAATTAGGAAAGAGATTTTAGGGTTTTGGTGGAAACCACAGTAGAAGTGTCATCTCTGTACACCACTGCTAAAATGGCTAATTTCACATAGTGAATTATTAGGAAAATGATTCAGAATAAAGTGACTAGAATTATAATGTCATTGTCTAAATATATGGTGTAACAACAACACTTGGAATACAGGGTACAGTTTCCCTGACCTTGTTTTGTTGCTTGAGCTTTAAAAGGTGGCCAAAACAATGAAGAAGCTGAAGGATCTTTCCGATCCTATTAACTATAGCTTTCTATTTTATGGGAGGATGCCATTTTATGACTAGAGTGGAGAAGGAAGATTGAGATAAATTGTTTTCCCTCATACATAATACTTGATCTCACAGTCACACAATGGAATGGAATGGCAGTAATTCAGAAGAGAGGAAAAAGGATTATTTATCATATAAGGCATAATTAATACATGGGATTTTCTGTCCTCCGATGTAGAGGTTGCTTTTCGCTTACATACATTTGAAGGGGCATTAAACACATTCATGAGGGATAGGATTATTGATGGCTATCACACTGCCATCCTAAATACAGTTACACCCTTCTAAATCTATTGAACTCAGTGGGCTTAGAAGGAAACAACTCTGCTTAAGATGGCACTATTAGCTAGAACAGCTGGCTTCTCCAAGTTTAGAAGTAGTACACTTCTAAAAACCAGTTTCTAGGGGGCAAACAATGACGGTTCCTTGCCTTCATGGCGTACTGTTAGGGGTTAAGAAAGTATCTGGTGGGCACCTACCTAGCCACTGTTGGAAATAGGATATTAGATTGTATAGATCCTTGCTCACCATCCAGTAGGGGTTTCCTTACACTCTAGTGTATTGTCCATTTCATCAGAACCATGTCCTTTCTTGCAGTCCCTCTAAGCTTTTATCCCAGTTTTCTTAAATGTCAAGCAGCTGTAATAACTTCTGGCTGCTGAATCATACACATAGAACAGCTGCCTACTGTGATTTTATTAATGCCTCCCATTGCTCATGCTGCTTGCTTGTTGATGACTCTGGCAAAGCGCATGCTAGTTAAATAATCAAGATCTAAAAACACCTATCTAAAATCAACTCAGGAATCTTCATGAATCAAGTCTCAATTGTCTTTGTGTGCTGTTTGTAAAAATCATATAGTCTGAAATGCTTCACATTGAATGTGAGGCACTGCTCTTTTGAGTACTAGAGGGAAGACTTTTGTGAAACCACTGGAGCTAGTTAAATAGGTACTTCACCTTGAGTGGACCCTCTTTGATTAGAGGATCTTCATACAATGAGTACAATGATAAAACTAGGGAGGGGTGGTTGTAAATCACCACAAAACGAGCTTCAAGCAGATTCTAAAAGCAAACTAGAATTTTACTGGACTGTAGTGATTCTGTTTTAAGGAAAGTAACATCTATAATGTGTTTATTTTTCTTTTCATTCTCTTCTCTTCTGAGTTTTGAGCGGGGGTGTGTGTTAAACTTCAGAACAGGGGTGTGTAATGTACAGTTTAGGGGGGTACATGCATCTTACTAGCACCTGTGATGCAGTCCACAGTCCCCACTAGGCTAACAATAACCAATGAGAAACACACAGGTACTTGGATCAAAACAAATGGAAATGATTTATTGAATAAAATAACACCAAAGCAATAAACCCTTCAAACCCCCAGGAAGGCAAGAGAGTTTGGGCCCAGTATTTGGGAAGTCTTTCTCCAAATCTCAAAGGGTCTCTCAGACTTCCACAAAGTTGGGTGGCATGGGTGTGATGCTTAAGAGAAGAACAATGAAAGATGTAGGCCCCTAGTTCATAGTACGCATCTAGAAATCACACAATGAAATCCTTTCAGGATTGTATTATCTATTTATTTATTATGATTTTTTAATTCCTCCTTTTCTTGTGGCTCACGGCAGTCTACATATCAGTTACATGTTTTTTTGTCTGAAGAAGACAAGAAGGTAACTGATTTCCTTATGGATCTCCAGCTAACAAATTGCACATATGTCTTTGAAAGCATATACATGAACTGATATGTAGAAGACTTCCTTCAGGCCCAAAGGCTTCTGGCTACCTTAAACATATTGTGAGGAGAAAAGGGGATTAGCAAAAGAAGGCTGCAGTCTACTATAGAAGTAGGCTTATTTAACCTAGGAGTGTTAAGGTTGGAAATATTGCAGAGGGTCCAACAAAATAGATATTTATAGATGAACAGATGAATCATGAATTGTGAAGGGCTGTGTGGTTTTTTGCCATCTAAATACTGCTTTATTTCTATGTTTTAATGTGGCATTTTAAATGTAGGTTGCTGTGATCTAAAATGTAGGCCTACTCAAGCTTGTATTATTGTTCTGTTTATTACTCAATAAAATCTTTTTTAAAAAAATAAAAATAAAATGTAGACCCATAGTGTAAGGGAGGGAGCTGGATGGGTGAGTGAAGTGTGTTAGGACTGGATGGTAGCTGTAGTTTAGAACAATGCTCCCTCTAAGCTGTGGAGTCTTATGAGCAAAATTCTACTTTGTGAGCTACTGGCATTAAAGTTGTAAGCAAGCAATTTGGCTACTGCATAAATTAGTTTGCTCTGGAGCCATCCTTCCTGAGCTAAGACAAAAATCTGTGAGCTAGAGGCTAAAAACTCTGAGCTAGCTCACACTAACTCAGCTTAGAGGGAATACTGGTTTAGTGGGCAGAGTTAACTATTTTGTTCAGAGAGACTTATGTGTGAGAGTGAGTGCTGGGCAGTGTGTGTGTGTGTAGGAAGGAGCTTGAGTGAGGGGCTGTAGGTAGGGTTGCCAGGTTCTCCCCAGGGATGGGGGCATAGGGTTGCCAGATCTAGGTTGGGAAACTCTTGGAGATTTGGGGATGGAGCCTGGGGAGGACAGGGACTTCAGTGGGGTACAGTGCCATAGAGTACACCTTTTAAAGCATCCATTTTCTCCAAGGAACTCATCGTTGTAGTCTGGAGATGAGCTGTAATTCCAAGGGATCCTCAGGTTCCACTTGGAGGCTGGCATCCCTAGGGTGTGAGAGAAATCTGTGTGCAAGTTATACAAGTAGGGAAGTTAAGCTTGTGGAAGTTATGAGCCTAAGTGGCAAGTGAAGAAAATAAGTCTGTTTGGAATTTATTGGTCTGGGCAGCAATGTGGGAAGTTAATCTTTGTGGAAGTTATTGGCGTAAGTAGTAAAGTGAAAAAATAAACCTGTGTGGCTAATCTAGTTAAGGAACCATTATGTACTGATCTGAAACTATTACATTAACCATACAGAAACTGTTATGCTGTTATAAACTCTGTTCATATTCAAGAAAAATAACTATAAAGGAGTAAAGGGTCCCCTTTTATCTCAGAGCCTGTTCTGTCAATCTACCATATAAGACTAGGCCATCCTGTTCCTTGGTCCAAATAAGAATTCTAAGGTGAGATCCTTTGGTTGCTGCAAAAATAAGGAAGGGAAGGAGGCAGGATGACACACATCACAGAAGAATACACATTAACGTAACACAGAGAAAAGAACAAAAAGTAGTAATGGTGGCAGTGGCTGTTTATGTGTGTGGGAGCAACTTATTTTCCCTTATGTAACTTTCCAAGGAGGATAGAGTTCATTTGTCCCATGCAGAGCATGATTTCTCTTTGGCTGAAAGTGTTGCCAGAGCTGTCCCCCCCCTCCCTGAGGCAAGGTTTCTTTAATGGATTTGAGACAAAGTGTCTCAGCAGCACAAATATACTTTATAGAAAGAAACACTCCACAATATACATAAGGACAGTGGAACTTCCTACAGCAATGGCCACTCTCCTTTACACCTGATTCTATGGCACCTCCTAGTCTCTGGTAAAACCCCACTCACTACTACTTCCTCTCCTTCTTTTATATTTTTCAGCCTGTTAGGTGCAACCTTCCCAGTATTAGTAACACCTAGCAATCTATTGAGTCATGCCAGTTTGTGATTAATGCTTGTACTTGGAACTCCTTGGTTAGGAAGACTGAATGTCTAGAAAGAAGTAATCCTGAAGCCACTTATGGGTATGGAACCTGTCACCAATATGCTCAAAGCCAGAATAAGGTCTTCTGACCGCATTATTCCATAATGCTCCTCAGGGCTTCTTCCATGATGGTGCTAAAGTGAATTGCAAATAGGGTTGTCAGCCCCCTGGTCCAGGCAGGGGTTCCCCCACTTTTGCTGGCCAGCAGAGGGAACTCTGCCCACAAATGCCCTGAAATGCAGCATGATAATGCAGAAGTGACATCATTGTGCCACCGACATTGTGAGGTAACACTCTAGTTTTTGGGCAAAACTCTATGGTAAAATTAGGCTCAAACCATAGAGTTTTGCCCAAAAACTAGAGCATTGCCACACAGCATGATGACATCACTTCTGGGTGACATCATCACACCACACACATTTTGCACATGCAGCAGACACTCCCAGACAGGCCATACATTTTCCCCCTCCCCCGGCAAAAAGGTAGAACTTGGCAACCCTCATTGCAAGAGCATCTGTATAACTTCTTGAAAGCACTCTAAGCCATCTGTGGATATGAGAAGACAGCCATACTAACCACTGAAGATTAAACTGTCCCAGTTGACTTGGTGCTAGGTATCATCACCTGAACCCTTAAATAGGATAGGCTGTTGCAGTTGATGTGCAGGATCTCCCTGCATAACTTATGTGTAGGCAAGGAGAAGTAAGGTATGACCTGGGCCATACCAAACTTTCATCCAAGGTGGGATTGCCAAAGCGTTTGCAAAAGCAGTTGGGCAGCCTTTTAGAAAACCTGCACCAAAGGAAGGAGAGGGTTTAATAAGTTTTGCAGTTCATAGTTTAATTAAGAAATCCTAGTTTAACCCATGAATCATTTAGGGGTATGGGGGCAAAACGTATCTCTGGAAATCAATCCTGTAATAAATCAACATCTGACTAATCATTTAAAAAATCAAACAGTTGTTTCAATTACAATAAAGTGACAAGGTATAAAATGTCTCATTTTGAAGAATGAGATGCATTTTGCACAGGAAAATTAAACCAAATGTAACATAGTCAACAATGTAAGATGAATAACCGTCAATTTTATTAACTTGGTGTTTTTAGTTTTGGCTTACAATTTGTCATTAGCTGAAATTCTGCGCTGATCCCACCCCCCACTCCCCAGCTGAGTGATGAAGTTTGGGAAGACTTACTTCTGAGCTACAGTTATGCTTGAAGTGGCAAAAGATTCTAATTGAAAGGAGGAATAAAGGCACAAACTAATCATTCATAATTTTTCTTTTTCAGCTGCACAGTGACAATAAATAATATCTCCTTCATTTCAAGTCCCATTTTGTTAATGGAATCTCTTTCTTGATTTATATGAAAGCGGGCTTTGCTTTGACTTCTGCTGCTCAAGTCTAAAAGGCAGCAGATGTTGCAGCCTGGAGCTTGGGGCCCAATCCACCATCTGCTGCTACTAAGCAAACTCTGTGAGTTTTATGATAGGCATAGGTTGTCAATAAATGGAAAGTAGAGTCACAGTAATGGTGCATGAAAGATTGATTCCTTCTGGATTCTATGGTCCAGATACTCTGGGCAGCCAACAAGCCAATGTAAAATAATTGTGATTCCGTTCAATCCCAGAAGCAAAGTTGAAGTGAAGTATTGCTGTAGGAACAAAACTCAGCACATTAACAACCCCTGTCAATAAAGACGATTTATTTATGCCTCCATGGGGAAGCAGTCTTTCAAGGGTCCTGGAAGTTCCATGGCCATCCTGGGTCTCTATTTAGCAAGCCCCCCTCACTTCCTTATTCCTCACATAACCAACTTCTCTCTGAGTAACTTTCCACTGCCAGCAGCTATCTCCTGCTAAAGGGTTAGTACCTAGCACTCTTTGTCATGTTGCCGCTTAAATGCTCTTCATCATTTTTATGTCTCCCCCTTGACTTGTGCTACTTAATGTGGGAATGAACATACACCCATGCTCACTGCAGGGATGAAAAGATCAACTGCTTTTCCTCAATAAGGATGATGGAATAGGGGTTGATGTGGGTACAGAGACCGGTCTGAATGTTAAAAAGTTAGAAATAGCACCTTGTGTTCATGGCTGCTATTGCAACACAGTTTTGACAAGATGGTTAAGTGAGTTCAACAGGTAAGAACCAAGGCAGACCACAAAATATGGGAACCTCTCTCCCATGTCCAGGGGCTCAATAATCTCCCCTTTTCCCACTCCCTGTGGCTCATCTTCTGTGTTCTGGGAGAAAGTTCTGCTATTTGGTCCCCCAAGCTCTGCATCTTGGATGTGACTTTTTTATCCTTTATTCTCCCTGGACTAGAACTATCTGCATATCTATAGAGCTGGATGGCTCTAGTGCTGGAAGTTGAGTCATACCCTCCCCCACTTTCCCCATGTGCATCTGATAGCTTGTAAAAGTTCCTTCACAGCCTCTGAGCTAGGGTTGCCAGTTTCTTACCTACTGCTGGTGGGGGGATTTAGGGGTATTCCAGGGGTGTGCAAGGACATCATTGATGCAATGACACCACTTCTGGAAGAGACATTATCACGTTGACATCATTGGGGTGACGCTATACTTTTCCAGCAAAACTCTATGGTAAAAAGGGCAACAAACCATAGAGTTTTGCCCAAAAAGTAGAGTGTCACCCCCAATGTTGCTGATGTGAAGATGTCACTTCCAGAAGTGATGTCAATGCATCAACAACATCACCGAGGGATGTCTTTTGGGGGTGGGGTTTTTCCTCAGCTGGCCATCAGTGGGCCTGAGCCCACAAAAGCAGGGGATCCCCACCCCCACCTGGGGGCTGTGTGATGTATCCACTCGGGAACATGGGCTCAGGACAGCCATGTGCTCAGACTGGTTCTAACCGGTCCGCCATGCGGCCAGGCGAAGGGTCTGAGCTTCGCTCCCAAAGACAATGGACTGCAGGATCCTAGCTCCCCTCCAACCGAGGAGCAGGAAATAACTCAATCACTGTAAATAGCGAATCACGGGGTGTGGTGTGTGTTGGGGTGTGGGTTCTTTTGGGGATAAAAGCTGGCCTGCGAGCCGGCTTCTTTTGTCTTGTTCTTCAACAAATAAAGTATGTGAGAGCTGAAATCAATTGTCAGTCTCAGTACTTTTCAGGCTGGCAAGCCTACTCTGAGCCCATGCAGTGTGCAGACCTAACAGCTGTCAGCTTTGATATAAATTCTGGGTTGTAAGGTGTTCTCCTACATCCTCTATTCCTCCTTTCAATTATAATCTTTTACCATTTCAAGTGTAACTATAACTCAGCCTGTAACCACAGAGTCAACGATAACTCCACCTCTGTACACCAATGATGACTGTGCATGGAAGACACCAATCAATACAGGATGATGGCAGGAATGACATGTCATTGAAGCTGTCCCACATACCATGCATAAGTGGATTGCCAGTGATGGCCTACAGCACCTCCTTTGTCAGACCTCCCCCCCATAACCTAGTAGACAGGAGCACAAAATCTGATGCCTAAAGGCCTGGACTACAGTTTTCCTCCCCCAAACAGGTTTGCAGTCTAAGCACTGCCAGCAGCAGCTTGCAAGCAAGCTTTCTGGTGGGGGGAAAGTCAGGCCTTGGTAGGAAAGAAAGGAAAGATTGCCATTCCATTTTTAATGATCAGCCAACTGCATAGCCAAGGGCTTCTTAGAGAAGAGTTCAAGTTCCAATGCAAAACTAAGAATTGTTCCCAGGCTCCCATCAGGACAACGTCCACAGTATATTTGTATTGGCATCTGTTTGAAGGAAGCAAGCTTTCTGTTTGGGAGTGAGATGGAAGTCTCATGGACCAGGGAATACAATCTGGCTGATAGCTCAGTGGGAAAGAATCTAAACCTCCTACTCCACAGGTTAATATATAAACCACTCAGACATAAAAGAAGAAAGACTCATTAGGTGACCTTGTAAAACAGGTTTCACTCTCCCCTCCCTACCTCTTGTGCTGTGCATGAGATGCAGGGCCTGCACCCAGTAATGAAGGAGACTTAGATAAAGGTATTGCTTAGAAGATATAAACTAAACATGCAAGAGGTGCCAGGTTTAATCTCTGGCTATAGAATCCTAAAGGAGCTGCGGTGGCTCAAGTGGTTAAGACGCTGAACTGCAGGCTGTGGAAGGTCGGTAGTTCAGCAGTTCAAGACCCGGGTGCCGCATGACGGAGTGAGCGCCCGTCTCTAGTTCCAGCTCCTGCCAACCTAGCAGTTCGAAAGCAAGAAATTGCAAGTAGATAAATAGGTACCACTTCGGTGGGAAGGTAACAGCGTTCTGTGCACCTTGGTGTTTAGTCATGCCGGCCACATGACCATGGAAACGTCTTCGGACAGCGCTGGCTCTTCAGCTTTGAAACGGAGATGAGCACCGCAACCCTAGAGTCGGATTCGACTGGCTTTCGAGCAAGGGAACCTTTACCTTTTATAGAATCCTAGCAGAAAGTGCTGGTAGCAGTCACACATGCATGAGTACTACAGCCAATCAGACTAACTGGCCTCTGGACCATTGACTTCATTGAGACAGTTGTCTGAGTCCTTCATGTCTCATCATGTTTTCAGTTTGCTTAAGTTCTTCATTCTAGCCAGCCACACCTCTCACAAGTTATTAGGCTGACTTCACTAGCTGCTGGTTATTGTCTCAGCGGCACTTGTTATCAACCAGTCATCCTGTACATCTTGACAGCAACGGTGCTTCAATGATAACAGGGATGGGTATGAACTGGCTCACGAATGAAAGTTTATGATGAATTTTGGCCAGTTTGTGGTTAATGAACTGAAGAGCCACCATGGTTCATGGTTCGTGAACTGAAGAGCCACCACAAACTTTCACAAATCTTAAAGCAGTTTGTGATGGTTTGTGAAGAGAAGAAAGCAGGAATTTAATTTCTCCAAGCTACTTTCTGTTGTTCATAAAAAAACTAAGTGATGGAGAGCAGAAAGCAAGGATTTATATGGCTCAGAGCCATTTAAACTCCTGCTTTCTGCTCCCTGCCACTTTTTGTGGGGAAATCCCTGCTTTCTGTTCCCTATGAAAAGTGGTGGAGAGCAGATAGCAAGGGGCCAGCAGGTATTTAAATCACATAATTAAATTTTAACTGTTACTGATAATGTTTTAATAAATTGTTTTAATTAATCTAATGTATGTTTTTATTGTTTAATGATATGCTGTGAGCCACCCTGAGCCTGCTTGCAGAGTAGGGTGGGATAAAAATCGAAAGGAAGAAAGGAAGAAAGGAAGAAAGGAAGAAAGGAAGAAAGGAAGGAAGGAAGGAAGGAAGGAAGGAAGGAAGGAAGGAAGGAAGGAAGGAAGGAAGGAAGGAAGGAAGGAGAAAGAGAGAAAGAGAGAAAGAGAGAAAGAGAGAAAGAGAGAAAGAGAGAAAGAGAGAGAGAGAGAGGGAGAGGGAGAGGGAGAGGGAGAGGGAGAGGGAGAGGGAGAGGGAGAGAGAAAGAAAGAAAGAAAGAAAGAAAGAAAGAAAGAAAGAAAGAAAGAAAGAAAGAAAGAAAGAAAGAAAGAAAGAAAGAAAGAAAGAAAGAAAGAAAGAAAGAAAGAAAGAAAGAAACTTCCACTGCTAGAGAACTTTGCTTTGTGCCCCTGTGCTATAGCTCCAGTTTTCTGGTGGGCTGGAAGTCTCAGACTGAGTAAGCTGTTTTCCAATATCCACAACCTGAGATCCTATACCTGGAAATGCCAGGGACTGAAACTTGGACCTTCCACATGCAAAAACACATGCTCTATCACTAATTCATGATCAACAACACCCTCATGACTTAATCTGCCTCTTTGTTGCCATCTTCAGGTTGAATGTGCTCACCTCATTTTCTTCACAATTGAGCATAAAGAAGCAAAAAAAGAAAAAAAGAAAAATCAAATTTATTTCTTTGATAGTTTTTTTTTAGGTGGCTAACAACCCTTTGGTGCATTGCATTGGCCTATTTCAGATACAGCACATCTTATGAGCACATCCCCCTCGGTTCTGACATGTCTTCTTGCTGTGTAAACAATAATTCAGCCCTAGCCTATTTGCACTAATGATGAAATATAAAGGAAAATGGCCTTCATCACATCAGTTTTCAATCATTCTTTTCAGCAAGCACAAGGAAAGCTATGAAGAAACAAATAGCCTTGCTGCCGAGCTTCCCCGTAGAATATTAAATACAGAAAAGGCAAAGCTGAAGGAGAAAGAATCTCAATGGTCCTCTAATTTGTGACAGTTCTATAATCAGGGCTATCGTGTGCCTACTGAAGTGGGTGGGCCCCCTTTTTTAGTTAAGCTTGATGACTGGAGAGGTCTTTGATAAAGGATAATGAAAGGATCATTTTAGAGCTCAAGATTAATCTGTGGATTATAGAAGAAAATACATGCGGAAAGCCATAGGAAGCTAAAACTAGATTTGAACACAATTAGTAAATTATCCATTATTAACAGCAAACACCTTGTTGTAATTCAACCTCAGTGTGGCTGACTGGAAAGATGCCAAGTCTTGGGGCTCATTACAAACAGAAAATAAACAAATTCAAGCATCCTTACGTGCCTTCTGATATCACAGCCTGCATCGAACAATTTGACAGGTTTTGATGCTTTGTTTGAGCAACCCTAGGAGAGTTAAGCCTGGTTTTCTGCTTATATCAGTTATGAAGCTTTTCTTTCATCCATAACCCTCCCCTGCCATACACAAAATTAAAGGTTTAATCATGGGTCCACTGAAACAATACAATTTTAAGCAGGAGACTGACAACAGCGTTTTCAGAGAGCTGAATCAGATTCAGGCTAGGTCATGGATGGCTCAGTGGGAGGATTCTAGCTGCCACTCAAGGGACAAGGGGATTTGGTACACATAGTGGAAGTTCTAGGAGGTAGCAATGGAGACAGCAGCGCTGACACTGCAGGACCAAGCAAGCACATAAATGCTGAGTGGAAGACAGCAGTTGCTGGCACCGGGTTGGGCTATCCATTCAGTAGCTGCCACTCCTGCCAACTGCTAGCAAAAGCATTGTGCAGTCCTAAGCACCAAGTTGCACCTTCACAACATTGGCTTCAGAGGACTTCAGAGGGTACAAATCTTCACAGGATTACACTGTAAATCTCCTTCACCTTTCAGCAGTGCTTGGTGGCCATAGCTAAAGTCCTCCCAGTGAATCAAGAAAGGTGCACAGCAATTCATTCCTCCCTTTGCTTGCTCTGAAACTGATGTTTTATCCTAGGTACTATACTTTGGGAGGGAGGAGCTGACATGTGGACATCCAACTCATTGGGTTTGTGAGTGGGGTACAGGATAGAACCTCGTAATGTGTATGCCATTGATACCACTACTACCTTAAAGATCAACTTTTAACTTTAAAAGGGGTAACTTCTCTAGTATGAGGGGACATGTGAGGAAGAAATTGAAAGGAAGAGTGGAGAAGGTCAAAACCATTGGGGAAGCTTGGAGACTATTTAAAAATACAATCCTAGAAGCTCAGAAAAAAATATATACCACAGGTTAGGAAAGGCACAAATAGATATAGAAAAAAGCCTGCATGGTTAACAAATAAAGTAATGGAAGCTGTAAAAGGTAAGAAGGATTCCTTTAAGCGGTGGAAAGCTAGTCTTAGTGAGGTTGATAAAAGGGAACACAGACTATGGCAAATAAAATGCAAGTCTGTGATCAGGCAAGCAAAAAGGGAATATGAGGAGCATATTGCAAAAAACATAAAGACCAACAATAAAACTGTCTTCAAATACATTAGAAGTAGGAAGCCAGCCAGGGAGGCAGTGGGGCCTTTGGATGACCAAGGGGTAAAAGGAGTAGTGAAGGAGGATAGGGAAATGGCTGAGAAGCTGAACGCATTTTTTGCCTCTGTCTTCACTGTGGAAGAGGAGAAGTGCTTGCCCACTCCAGAAGCACCGATTTTGAGAGGGGGTTTGAAAGACCTGAATCAGAGTGTGGTGACAAGAGAGGAAGTCCTCCAACTGATGGACAATGTAAAAACTAATAAATCACCAGGCCTGAATGGCATTCATACGAGAGTTCTGAAAGAACTCAAATGTGAACTTGTGGATCTCCTGACAAAAATATGTAATCTTTCTTTAAATCTGCCTCCATTCCTGAGGACTGGAAGGTAGCTAATATCACTCTCATCGTTAAAAATGGCTCCAGGGGAGATCCGGGAAATTACAGGCCAGTCAGTCTGGCATCAATACCGGGAAAGTTGGTGGAAACTGTTATTAAGGAAGGAATTAGTAGGCACATCGATGAACAAAAACTATCGAGGCAGATTCAGCATGGGTTCTATAAGGGAAGATCTTGTCTCACTAACCTGTTAGTGTTTTTTGAGGGAGTGAACAAACATGTGGACAAGGGGGACCCAATAGATATTATTTACCTTGACTTCCAGAAAGCTTTTGATACAGCTCCTCATCAAAGGCTCCTAAGTAAGCTCAATAGTCATGGGATAAAAGGACAAGTCCTCTTGTGGATCAAAAACTGGCTTATAAATAGGAAACAGAGAGTGAGTATAAATGGGAAACTTTCTCAGTGGAGGGTTGTAAGCAGTGGGGTACCACAGGGATCAGTACTCGGTCCGATGCTTTTTAACTTGTTTATTAACTATTTGGAATTGGGAGTAAGCAGTGAAGTGGCTAAATTTGCAGATGACACGAAGTTGTTCAGAGTGGTGAAAACCAGGGAGGATTGTGAGGCACTCCAAAGGGATCTGTCGAGGATGGGTGAGTGGGTATCAACGTGGCAAATGGGGTTCAGTGTGGCCAAGTGCAAAGTGATGCACATTGGAACCAATAATCCTAAATATAAATACACGTTGATGGGGTCTGAACTGGCAGAGACTGACCAAGAGAGAGAGTAAATAACTCAATGAAAATGTCTAGACAGTATGTAACTGCAATAAAGAAGGTCAATGCTATGCTGGGGATTATTAGGAAGGGAATTGAAAACAAATCAGCTAGTATCATAATGCCCCTGTATAAATCATTGGTACGACCTCATTTGGAATACTGTGTACAGTTCTGGTCGCCACATCTCAAAAAGGATATTATAGCATTGGAAAAAGCGCAGAGAAGGGCAACTAGAATGATCAAAGGGTTGCAACATCTTCCTTATGAAGAAAGGTTAAAATGCTTGGGGCTCTTTAGCTTGGAGAAACGATGGCTGAAGGGTGACATGATCGAGGTTTATAAGATTATGAATGGGATTGAGCAGGTTGAGAAAGAAGTACTTTTCTCCCTTTCTCACAATAGAAGAACTCGTGGGCACTCCATGAAATTGCTGAGCAGTCAGGTTAGAACAGATAAAAGGAAATACTTCTTCACCCAAAGAGTGATTAACATATGGAATTCACTGCAACAGGAGGTGATGGCAGCTACATGCATGGACAGTTTCAAGAGGGAATTAGATAAACATATGGAGCAGAAGTCCATCACTGGCTATTAGCCACAGGGTATAGATGGGAACTCTCAGTCTGGGGCAGGTGATGCACTCTATTCTTGGTGCTGGAGGGGGCAGCAGTGGGAGGGCTTCTGGTGCCCTGGCCCCACTGCTGGACCTCCTGATGGCACCTGGTATATTTTGGCCGCTGTGTGACAGAGTGTTGGACTAGATGGGCCATTGGCCTGATTCAACATTGGCTTCTCTTATGTTCTTATGTTCTTATGAAATCCAACCCATTGGGTTTGTGTGTGAGGTGTGGGAGATAAACTTGGTAATGTGTATCCCACCAGTACCAATAGAGATAAGATGCTGGACTAATTTCTTAATACAGATAACTCTCTTTCCAGTATTAAAGAATCTGACTCCTCATGAGGTGGGCAATGAAGTTACCTAGAGATATATTCACTTTTGAATAAGTGCCTGCAGAGCAGCCTTTTAAAATAAAATATAGATTAGCTCACATGTGTCTCATGTTTTCATTCTGGGGTGTGGGGGCAACTGGAAAGCCCTTCTCAAGTTGCAGAATAGAAACAATGAGGACAGAAATGCCAGTCAGCATGATCCTGATTGAGGAGAGGTTTTCTGCTGGGGTGGTTTCTTTGTCACATATATATCTCCTTCCCACAGCTCACTACCTGGGAAACAGATCGAGATGGGTTAGTCTGTCTGTAGCAGTAGGAGAGAGCAAGAGTCCAGTAGTACCTTAAAGACTAACAAAATTTGTGGCAGGGTATGAATTTTCATGAGTCACTGCTCACTTCTTGAGATGTCTAAAGAAATTAGCAGTGACTCATGAAAGCTCATACTCTACCGCAACTTTTGTTGATTTTTAAGGTGCTTCTGGACTCTTGCTCTTATTTACCTGGAAATATGAACCCAGATAACTTCCTGCCTTATCACATCTTCGTAATGCAAATTAACACACACACACACACAAAATGAAAATTTGTACTGCAGGGTACAGCAATATGAGAAATAATATGCTAAGGGAACTTGGTTTAACCTGCTGGTTTTCTGTCACCCAAGAGCACAGTGATTTTAATGCAGTTTTAAAAATCCAAACAGTCCCTTTCTTTGTCTCTGTCTTCAAGAGCAGAACAAGAGTGGAAGTCAGAAAGCGAAACCAAACATGGTAGCAAGGTACACACACCGCAAGCCGTCTGGTTAATGCATAGCTCCGGGAAATGAACGAAATCATTTCAGTCACACTCTTCATCGGAACAGTAATAACCCATGAGTCCATTTTCCCTAAAAGCCTTAGAGGCAGAACAAAATATCCTGTCAAAAAGCATCACTGCAGTGGAACAAGTGGGGGAAGAAAGACAGTATGTATGAGCAGCGAAAAAATGTTCAGAATGTATGCTCACTGTGCTCTTTCTCTTTCTCATACTTTCTCAGTCTTGCTGTCATTTGTATACATCATGTTTAGCTGTCTTTACTTAGATCTCTGTCTTTTACAAAAAACAAAAAACCCTGACATTTTGTTCCTTGTTTTCTTGTGTAATTTTGTAAACTGAAGCAATGTAGTTGTTATCATCATACATTTCAGGACCCTCTCTTGGGAATGAGATACACAAAGGGTTTTGTAAAGAGGGACTGCATTCTTAGGATAGTTGGCTAAATTTGGATCTGAGATATAAATCCATTTCAGTTGTTCTTCCAAGATATGCTTGTGATGTTTTCTCAGAAATGCTGCCATGCACCCAACCATCCATGCCCAGAAGACACATGGAGTTTTTCTGTGTTCTTCTGTGTTACTGCAGTCCCTTTTGACACTCAGAAAGATTAGCTCTAGGGTTGCAGGATCTGTGAGAAGGAACAGCTGTGTGTAATGGCCTGCTGGAGTGACTAGGGGATGAAATCAACCCCTTTCCTCAACAGAACTGTTCTTGTAGAATTGGGGGGGGTATCATCTTGTCCTTCCTCATCCCAGTTCCCACAATCTGCACAACTATCACAGGACTTTTGGAACTGTCTTTCTGGACATTAGAAATAGATGCAGGAACAGGGAGGAACACAGAAAAAAAATCTGTCTTCCATATACAGAGTAGTATGATATGCATCAGGGGTGTTCAGACCAAAAATATGTGTCCTCAGGAAGATATGACCTGGAATCCCCATTTGCTCATTCAATAGAAATGCCAACAAGGTTGGTGAGTAATGGGCAGTGGCCAATAATACAACATGAGAAAAAAAAGAACCTATAAATAATAATTCAAGACTGACTCAGCATTCTGAAAGATGTGAAATTTTCCAAAATGGATTGCTAGGAATATTAATCTCTTTTGTTTGGGAATTGGATGGAAGTGTTCTGTTGCATTTCATATTTCCTTGCACCCGTACCTTTCCTAGATTCACTTTGTGGACAGAATAATAGGGATGAGAGTGAAACTTCCTAGTTAAGAGATGAGAGTATGACTGATTTCCCACAAGCAGCTGCGCCACCCTCGCGCTTCCCTTCCCCCCGATTGCATTTGTCAGTTTCCCACTACTAGCTGCGCGGCTGTGTTTTGACCCGCAGCATCCCCCAATTTCCCCTGCGTCTTCGCGATCCTTGTTTTTTGAGATAGCAAAGGCACAGGGGAAATCGGGGGATGCTGAGGCTCAGTGGGAAATTGACAAATGCAATCGGGGGAAAGGGAAGCGCGAGGGTGGTGCAGTTGCTTGTGGGAAATCGGTCCTGATCTTTCTTTAGGATGATCAAAACTATAAATGAAGAACAGGACAATAAGGTGCTTTGGGTCCCCAATGTGGAAAAAGACAGAGTATAAATGAAATAATAAATATAAATAAAGTTGGGTGTAGATAAAATGTGGTTGGTGGATAGGAAGGACTGAAGGAAGCAAGGGAAGGTGGGGATATGGGGATTGCCAGGATGAGGGAGAGAAGAAATACTGTGAGGAAGGGGGTGCTTGGGAAAATGAAGTACCTCCTACAAGTTCTTGTTGGTTCCCTACCATGCAACTGGGCCTGGCCTAGCAGCCAGTGCTGCACAACTGGGCCATAATTTTCCTAAACAGAGGCTGCTAGTGGGAGGAAAGGAGAGAAAGCTGAAGGCAAGGGAGTAGATAAAGGTAGGTTGGCTAGTAGGTGGGAAGGAAGAAAAGGAAGCAGGAAAAGGGGGAAATGTATGAGGGCTTTCAGGGAAGAGAAAGACGTCATCCTTTCTCATGCCCTGTCCTCCCTGAGGTTTCAGGAGGTTGTTCTGTCTGCTTGCTTAAGCCCCAGGAACCCCCAGCTGCTGTTGATGTCCTCCTCAGGCCTACTCCCAGGTTAGGGATGCCAGCTTCTAGGTGGGACCAAAGCATCCCCTGAAATGGCAGCTTATTTCCAGACTACAATCAGTTCCCCTGGAGAAAATTGATGCTATGCAGGGTGGACTCTATGGCATTGTACCTCACTGAGGTCTCTGTCCCCCCCAGGCTTTCCCAACCTGGATCTGGCAACCCTATACCCCATCCCCTACCAGTGATAGGGTTGCCAAGTCCTACTGGTTGGGATCTTCTGGTATGCACACCACAATAACATCACCTGGAAATGATGTCATCACATTGCTGACATCAGGGAGGTGACACTCCAGTTTAGGGGCAAAACCCTATGTTTTTTTGCCCTCAAAACCATAGAGTTTGACCAAAAACTAGAGCATCATCCCCCCAACATTGCCAATGTGATAATGTCACTTCCAGGTGGCATCATTGTGACAGGGATGTCACACAGTTACATCCCTGTTTGGGGATGGGGCTTCCCCCACCAGCTAGATGGCCAGCGGTGGATTGGAGCCCCAAAGTCCAGGGAATCCCCTGGCTGGACCGGGTGTCTGGCAACCCTAACCAGTGGCCAGAGGGGACCTGGCAATCCTATCCCAGATGCAGACTGCTGACTGAACCCCACCTCCCATGTGAGGCCTGAGCTGGGCCTCCCAGGCTCTGAGACCAATGCTGGTGCATTTCTGGACATGACCTCACTCTTGTTCCTTTCCCCACAGCCTCTTGTTGGAGCACCTGCCTCAGCTGTACCTGGGTGTTAGGAGATGTACTTTGAAAATGCTTTTATTTGTTATTTTCTGACCTGCACACACACCAGAATGGTGCTAGAAAGTGTCTTTGGTTTGGGAGAACTGTGTGCTTTGTTTGATGTGACCACCTGCACTAGAAAGCTGCTTTCAGACTGCACTTTCATGCTAATGAAGTCACAGACAAACACATATGCATACATCTACCCAACATGCACTGGGAACAAGAAAGCATCTCCATTATGGTCTGCCAGAAGGATGTTATAAACAACAACCCGTCTACCATTGAGGAATCTGAATTCCACATGTAACCCACAAGATGCTTAGCACTTTGCATGTGTTAAGACTGTTTCCTGTTTGTCACTTGGACCAAGCCAGAGTCATCTACATTCCTAAGGTTTCCATGACAACCCATCTTCGCACCTTGGACCAAAAGGTTCCCCTTAGTAAAGGTGTAGACTTTCAATATTGCCCCACCTTAGTAGGAGGGTACCCCACATCCTATAGCCAATGATATAGGGATGGGACGGACCAGAGAGACCCCAAGCCAGCCCCCAATACTAGCTGATAAAACAAGGTGCAACCTTTGTTCGTGGCTTTTTGGCCATCCCCTACACCCAACCTTATATCTACTATAGGTAACTTTCGTGTGCTCTCTTGGAATCCGGATCAAGAGACCCTTTACACATGTTGGCAGGTTCCAGCTGTGTAAAGTGAGAGTTTCCCTTAGTTAGAAACAATCCTTGCATTCTTCACTGTGGAAAGGTCGAGCTACAGGATCAGATAAGTATCACGTGTATTCCTTTCCTAAATACCTTTAGTTTAAAAACCCAATATGGTTTTCCATTACTATTGTATCTAAAGGAACTTGTATGCATGTGTGAGTGCATCAGTATTGTTTGCCTGTGTACTAAAAATATATTATTCAGTAAAGAGAATCTTTGATTTTACTAAGAAACCTTGTCAAGTGTTCTCTTTGGGGAAACGGGTTCTCTGGACGAAGTTGCTTTCTCTGTATACATAGACCAGAACTCAATATAAGTTAGTCCAGCTACTGCGTACATAAGCAGTTCGGCTAACATGGGCAAGGCTGTTCCCTGCTGGAGTCTTCTCTGGAGCAGTTGATTACAGCAGTGGGGCTGCCACATCCAGACTTCCCTTTGCAAGTTCTTGCATATCCCTTGCTTGTTATTTACTATATTCAGGTTTTCAACATAAAGGAAATGCTTTATTCATTTATATTTACTAGAAGTGTTGATCTCCAGTTGCCTCCTCTATGTGTGAGTTGGATTTCCTCTATACTATACTTTTCTGAATGAATTTCAAAGTGGATATGCTATCAAACATCTGTTGGGCCCACTTGAGTATGCTATGCATGTTCAAATTAAATAAACAAAGGAAAATCAGAGGCAGATGTGCATGCTTCTGCCTTTTTATTTTTCTTAATGGAAAAATAGATTTCCCTCCTTCCTTAATGGTAAGGTCACAACATTATGCTACATGTGTGTTCTTCTTGTCAAAGCTGTTTAATATTTTAACACCATTGTTATTCTTCTGAGAGGCTGTCGGTGTAGGGTGCTGCTTGCCAGATGTTTACAGCATGTCTTGAATCAGTAGGAATGATAACCATTTCTGTTTTATAAGTTCATTTGATGTAGCCCTATAAGAAATTCATTATCTCCCTTTATCTCCATTCCTGTGGGGATGTTTCTAATGTCTATCATATGCTTAGAATAAGATGTTACTTTGCCTACCATTTTGCCATATGCCACAAAGAAAACTATGAATGACCTTTGGCATAGAGTTTTACTTCTCTCTGCTCTCCATACAGGCAAAATCAGAAAGAAGGCCATAACATGCTGCAAGAAGGAGTTCAATAATTATAATCTTACCTCTGACCCACACTTTTCTTCCAGGTTGTCCTGAGGCAAAGACAGTGCACCAAACTGAACACCAAATTATTTAGACTGGTGACTCTTATCACGGTCCAGTTACTTTATCCAATAAAAGCATTTTTTTTCACTCCAGACTAGAAAAAAAAATGTGACCTTTTCATTTAATGTGAATGATCAAGTGCAATGGAGGATCCAGGCCTAGAGAATCCATATACACAATCACAGGATGTGAAGAAAAAAAGATTTTATTGAGCCTCTATGACTCCTCTGTATGTCAGCATTGTGCTCAAGGTAGACTATTGTGTTCAATGTTGTTTAGGATCAGGACACTTGTAACTATAGAGGTTTCTTGCTCATTCGAGCAGCAGAGGCAGCTGAATGAAAAGACAACTCTTGCTATTTCTTTTGTTTGGTGTAGTGGTTAAGTGCGCAGACTCTAATCTGGGAGAACTGGGTTTGATTCCCCACTCCTTCGCTTGCACCTGCTGAATGACCTTGGGCAAGCCATAGTTCTGGCAGTTGAAAAAGAGCAGTTTCTGTCAGAGCTCTCAGCCTCACTTACCTCACAGGGTGTCTGTTGTGGGGAGGGGAAGGGAAAGGAGTTTGTAAGTCACTCTGAGACTCCTTTGGGTAGTGAAGGGCAGGGTATAAATCCAATCTCTTCTTTTTCTTTAAGCTTAATCAAGGTCTTTAAAGGTGAGGGGGCTCTGCACTCAGTCTTCACTCATCGTATGCTGTTCTACTTTCCAAGGGCATGAAACTGACCCATCATTGTCTTAGACTTCCTGGAAAGACAGGTAGTTACCAAAGTAACACAGATGATATTATCTAAGAGGAACCATGCTTTGGGGAGATGGGCAGGAGCAGTTTTCATATTTGGAAAGGGGAAGACCTTAAGCCATTTGTCAGAGAAAAATGATTTGTCCTCCTAAATAATTGACTAGTAATGCAGCCCAAAGCAACCCTGGGACATCATGCCAGTCCCAGAATACTTTGGCTACTCTCAGGAGCTATCATTCCACTCTTGGTGTTGTCCTTCCAGTCACAAAACAGTTATGCTACTCCCATGGACCATCATTCCACTCTAGGGACTGTTGTTCCACAAGCAAAGTAGTCTATCTGGTCCCAGAGACCTCAATCCAAAATCCATTCTGTATTTTCATTGCAACTTTTCTTGTGTTGTCATGTATTTTAGTCGAGCCCATGCAAGTCAATTGGCATTCCTGGCTCCCATTATATCCAATGGGCCTTCAGGCCCTGCCCATTGTTCCCAGTGGTGGTCAGTCCTGTCCTTTGTTTTAGTACATCCCACACCAAATACACCAAATCCTCCCAAGCCCACAGGAGCAAACACTGTTTGCAGACAGCAGGCTGAAAAGGGAAAGCTGGAGAGGGAGGCAGGGAGGGGGAAAGCAGATCTGGGAAGGAGGTGACTGCTGTTTGGTATGTGGACCCTAAACCATGGCAACTGTTTATTTCCACAAGAGAGGGTGAAATAAAATGTGCCAGGGAGAGTGAGGAGAAACAGGAATTGGATTTCTGCTGGAGAAAGCCCATTTGGCCTACATGCCAAATAGAGGAGATAAATGCCAGTCATAAAAACATGATTGGGGGTGGGGAGATTGCTGTGTACTAACTAAGGACCACACACACGGTCGCCTTCACATGTGGTCATGCAAATAGGCAAAGCTTCACTTACTAAAACAATAGCTGGCACGGCTCCTAGAACGAACCTATTGGTCAAGCAGGATTCAAGATGTAACCTATGGGAAATAGGGGGCACTGTAAATAACCTATCACGGGTGTGTGGTATGTGTGGGTGTGGTTTTCCAATGGAGATTTAAGCAGGCCTCCGGTCCTGCTCAGTTGTCTGGTGTTGGAGCTAAAATAAACTATGAGCTGAAATCATGTGTCTGAACCCAGTACTTTACAGAGATGGTGAGCTATGTGCCAGGTGACCTGATTAAAAGAGTCTGGGGTATCTTGCATGAGTGACAGGATTTCTAACTTTGAATTAGGGGGCAGGTGTTCATCAAAGCAGGCAGAGAGGTTTGAAAGGTGGAATCTTTCTTTGTCCTTTGTTCAAATACCTCGCCTGGATAATGTGATCTATGCTGGGACCCAAACTCCTCTGCAAGAGGGCAGTAGGAAATCTGGGGATGTGTTTCTTCCATCTAAGGTAACTGTCTTGTATTATAACTTAGCTAGGCTCATGTTTTTGCATTCTTTCCCTTAGATCTGTATCCACTAAGTATGACAGCTGTTTTCCATGTATATGCTCTAGTTTAACCTTTAGTAATAGTGTTTCTTTCCTGTCTAAGAAAGCAGACGATAATTAATATCCTACCTACATGCTGAGACCACTCTTATGTATTAAGAACATACATACACAGAGGGAGCTAATGCAATTGGAAAGCTCTGTCCTTTGTACTTGCTCAGATGTAGCCTTACCAGGGTTCTCCAAGACACTGGTTATGTGATATGCTGGGCTTTATATTTTGGGGTGGTGGCATGAAGAGAGACATGCTTTTACATGCAGGCAAACACATCATATACATGTGAGAACACATAGACCCAAGGTGAGGTTTGTGTCAACCCCCTCTCCCTCCTATAGCTAATGCCTCCATATTCCCTCCTTCATTTGCAGGAACCACGACTGTGAGTGGGCCCACCGGCAGCTCTCATTGTTGGCTTTGTCTGTAGCCTCTTTAAGATATTGTATCTACCTTGCGGTTCCTTCCTCTTCCTAGGGCAGCACCATCCTGGGGGGGTGGGGCTGGTGGCTCCCTCTAGCCATGGGACTATTTTGGGGGCCTTAGTCTCCATACCTTCTGTGCCATCAGTCTAGCCTCCAGCCTCTCAATCCCTAGTCACCCAGGACTCCTTACTTGCCCCCATCTTATTTCCTGCTGGCCCTGGCTAGGAAGGGGCTGCTGCCTTTCCACCACTCTGGGCTTCTCTCAGTCCTTCTGGCTTGGACCCAGGATTCTGCACGAGGACTACCTCCAACCCAGCCACCACACTGCTCTCCCTGGGCCTAGTTTTCTTAGCCAGCCTCAGAGCCTCTGCTGCCACCTCCTGTCTGCCCAGCTGCTTCTCAGCTGGTCAATGGCTACCTTTTGATGGGCCAAGCAGGTGGAGAGGACCGCCCCCCCCAGTATCTCAGCACCCCTTCCAGCCTGGCTTTGTTATCTTTTGACCATGTTGTCAGGAGCACTTCGATGCCATCCAGGCTGCATGGGGCCACTGACGTGGCACATTTATTTATTGTTTTGTATGGGTATTTTGTTGGACTGGTTTATATATATATTTTTATATTATTATTCCATAACTCACTTTAGGACTCCTATCTAGGACTGGAAAGTATATATCCAAGTTGGTGGAAGTCATAGACTGTATCGCTGCTATCACTTTCACTACAGAAAAGCCTGTTAGTATAGGCCTGACACTGAGAAGACTGGAGATGCCAAAATATGACACTTGAGAACCTACACATAGCCATGGAGCTTTAATTTCAACCAGTGTCTGAGGTGACTTGTAGATCTGAGGAGAAAAATATTGTTTCTGCCAAAATGGCATAAAAGAGAAAGGTTTCTCATGTTCACGTTGCTGTGAACCGACACTTTCCTAAGTTGATTTAATTACAACAACATGCGATTGAGAAGTGCTTTAAAGAGAAATTAGTCTCCTGTAGTCAACTGTCAATGAGATGGATGAAATTAGATGGCAGAACAAGCACACTGGCACATTGATGGTTTAGACAATAGCTTGCATATTTTAAAATTGTATCAAGAAGGACTGATTATTTAGGGCTCGGCATTACTGTCAGTGTCATAGCAGCTGACATTATTCAAACGAAGCATTGTTTTGATCCATCAGCCTCTCCTTTGCTGTCAAAGATGCAAATTACGATTTGCATTGGGAACTCACAAAATGAACAAAAGGCGTGTTCTGGATACAGCTAAATGGCACAAAATGCAAAGCCCTAGTAAATATGCATGTTTATATGAAGCTGCCTTCAGACTCTTGTTCAGTTCCCTCACACTGGTATTTATTTGCTTAGAAAATGTATATAGTTTTTGATATTGTAACTCCTATTATATAGCCTTGTCTTTAATGATCATCTGTTTTAATTAATGTATTTGATGACATTGCTTTAGTATGTTTGTAAGAGGCTTTGAATGATGCAGAGTGGAATAGAAATATTTCAAACAAATAATAGTGGTCATCTGAGAAGTGGCTGCCTGCATAAAACTAGCAGCCTTCTTTGATTGGTATTTGAAAGATCATCAGTCATAGTGTATTTGGGGGGGGGGGGATTTACATGTAGGAAGAGCCAAGACGGTGTATTGGTTAGAGTGCTAGGCTGTGACTAGATCTGTGTTTGCAGTGCAATCCTACAGAGGGGGGAAGCACTCAGAGAGCCAAATGACCTTTAGATCAGTGTATGCCCGAGGCATGCCAGCATAAGGGCCAGTTATGATAGCGCATGCCCCCAGTGCCACCCCATTGCTCTCAGGTGCTGACAGAAGGCTGCTGCAGCTGCCTGTTGGCACAGCCAAGATGTAGGCCCCACGCCAGTATGGTTGTCGGTGGTTCTGGAGGTGTGGCAAGAGGTAGTTGGCTTCCTGAGCCCATTTAGCCTGGGAATGCACCCTGCCAGAGGTGGAGAGTTATGACAATAAAAAAACATACTGTGGCTCATAGTCACCAATTGAATTGGAAGCTCAAGTTGTTCCCCCACCACATCAGCCTCACCATTTAGCCTCTGAGGAGCTCAGGATGCCGACTACAGGCTTGGCCAATCACCTCCCTCCTTGAGGCAGCCAGACAACCCAGCAACCAACTGCGGAGCTCCCCCCAACAAGAACTTCAGCCAGGCGATCTTACAACTTAGTAATTAGGGTGCACAGCACAGGACCCTATCCCAGAACTCCTTGCCATGCAGACTTAAGGCAAGCAGTGAGGCACTTTGGTGGTGGGAAAAACACAGAAAGCACACTTAGCACTTACAGGGTGAGCACTTAGCACGAACACCCAAGGAGGAGAGCATTTCAGAACCCTAACAGGTACCCCACCTTTGGAGGCTCAACTCAAAGGGGAAACCACGCACTGACAGGTAAGCAAGGGCAAGGATCCCCAACCTGCTCCCCCATTCTCCTCCCTTGAAGCTGGCTGCTGTGACAGTGCCTCCTGCACTCAAGCCCAGGGGCACAAGCAATGGCCGTGCAGCACCATGGCCCTGACAAGCCATGAGAAAAGATCCCAGGAAAGTTTCCTGGGAGATCTCAGGGGGAATGCTATACCATTTGCCTGTTTCCCACCCTTGGCAGAAGGCAGGATGTGTCTGTAGTTTGGTGGGGGATGGCAGGTGCTCCACTGTATGTGGTGAACCATCTTGCCATGTAACCCTTTAACTCATTTCCTCACAGAATCAGAGCAGAACTCCTGTGGCCTCCCCTCTCTGCCCCCTGCCTGAGTCTGATGCTGAACTTCACCCCCTTGCCACAAGGCCCCTGATTGGTTCTTTCGGCCCATCCTAGTGCCACTGCCTTCATGTAATGCCTCCACTGACTGCCGTGGCACAGTTGCTATAGTTGCTACCCCAGTTACTATCAGAAAACACTGCAAACCCACCAACTTTGTCTACTGGCTGCTGTATAATTTATGCCCATAGGGAATAGACTAGCACTGCCATAGTCTCACGACAGCTGACTGCTGAAGCATAGGCATGTCACAGGAAGAAGAAGAAGAAGAGGAGGAGGAGGAGGAGGAGGAGATTGGATTTATACCCTGCCCTTCACCACCTGATGGAGTCTCAAAGAGGCTTACAATCTCCTTTCCTTTCTTCTCCCCACAACAGACACCCTGTGAGGTAGGTGGGACTGAGAGAGCTCTTTCAAGAACTGCTCATGGGAGAACAGCTCTAAAAGAATTTGTAACTAACCCAAGGTCACATCAGCAGCTGCATGTGAAGGAGTGGGGAATCAAACCCAATTTTCCCAGATTAGAGTCTGCGCTCCTAACTATTACACTAAACTGGCTCTGCCCATCCCTATCTCTCATTTATTTATTTATTTATTTATTTGTAGTATTTCTAGCCCACCCTCCCTGCAAGCAGGCTCAGGGTGGCTCACATTACTTGGCCTGCTGGGCCAAGATTCATATAACATTTAAAACCAATTGAACAAGCAATCAATTACAATAAAACCAGTAAAACAATCAATCAATTACAATACACAATTAAAATGCTCACAGTACGTTTTAGGCAAGATGGTGTGCCATATAGGACCAGAACATCCCACTCAGCAGCGGCGCGATCACACTGCAGCCTGGCCTGAGCTGCAGATAGTAATAGTGGCCATTGGTGGTATTGGTGGGCAGCTCCTAGTTGAAAGCCTGGTGGAAGAGCTCCATCTTAGAGGCCCTGCAGAACTGCATAAGATCCCGCTGTGCCCTGATCTCCTCTGGGAGCTCATTCCACCACTAAGGAGCCACCACTGAAAAGGCCATAGCTCTGGTTGTGGCAAGCCTGGCATCCCTGGGGCCTGGAATAACCAGCCGATGTTGTGACCCCGACCATAGTGCTCTCTGGGGTATGTATGGGGAAAAGCGGTCCCTCTGGTATGTCGGACCCTGGCCATATAGGGCTTTAAAGGTAAGTACCAGCACCTTGAAGCAAATTCGGTATGCTATTGGAAGCCAGTGCAGTGCCTTCAGCACCAGCCGGATGTGCTCCCATCTAGGAAGACACATCAACAGTCTGGCCACAGCATTCTGCACTAGCTGCATCCTCCGGGTTTGCAACAAAGGCAGCCTCATGTAGAGAGCATTACAATAGTCTGGCCTCGAGGTGACCATTATGTGGATCACGGTAGCCAGGTTGTCACTATTGAGGAAGGAAGCCAACTGCCGAACCAACCGAAGATGGTAAAAGGCCGACTTGGCAGTGGCTGCTACCTGGGCCTCCATTGTTAAGGAGGGTTCCAGGAGCACTCCCAAACTCCTAACCACCGATGCAGGCACCAATGGTGCCCCATCAAAGGTTGGGAGTGGGAGCCCCAACCCCACACTGCCCCAACTCAAGCACAAGACCTCCGTCTTCACCAGATTTAGCTTCAGTCTGAGCCGACAAGCCACGGCATGCAGTGCCTGGTTCAGATCTTCTGGTCTAGAGCCCGACTGGCCACCCAACATCAGATAGAACTGGGTGTCATCAGTGTACTGATGACACCCCAGCCCAAACCTCCATGCAATCTGGGCAAGAGGATGCATATAGATGTTAAAAATCATCAGGGAGAGCACCGCCCTCTGAGGCACTCCTCATTCCAATAGGTGCCTCTGGGATTGCTGCTCCCGTAGTGCCACCCTTTGTCCCCAACCTTGGAGAAAGTTGACAAGTCACTGCATGGCAAGCCCCTGTATCCCCACATCGGCAAGGCAGCAGCCTAGTAGCTGATGGTCGACCATGTCAAATGTGGCTGACAGATCTAACAACAACAGCACTGTCAAACTGCCCCATCCAGGTGGCTTCAGAGGTCGTCAGTAAGGGCGACCAGCGCTGTCTCCATCCCGTGTCCCAGGCAAAGCTGGACTGGAAGGGCTCTAATATGGAAGCATCATCCAGAAAGCTCTGCAACTGTATCGCCACCGCCTTCTCAATTAATTTGCCCAAATAGGCAAATTGAACACTGGCTGGTAGTTGGCCAATTCGGCCAGATCCAGGGATGGCTTTTTCAAGAGAGGGCGGACTATTGCCTCCTTGAGTGCCCCCCAGGAACCATCCCTCCATGAGGGACTTGTTGATAATCTCCTTCAGAGCGCCTTGGAACCCTTCATGGCCAGCTTTAATCAGCCAGGAAGGGCACGGATCAAGGTTGCATGTGGTTGGGCGTACAGTCATAAGCAATCTGTCAACTTCCTCCAGGCCGAGCGGGCTGAAGGAATCCAAAGCCGGAGTCGAAGACGTGCAAGGGGCCTCAAGTTCACTCATTGTATCAACTGTGGTGGGGAGGTTGCAGCAAAGCACTAAGACTTTATCTGCAAAATAGCTTGCAAAAGCCTCACAGCCAATGTCCAATTCCCTAACGTTTGGTCTGCCCTATGGCAGAGCTGTAATGGCCCAAATTGTTCTAAATAATTGAGCTGGGCATGAGCTTGTGGATGCAATTGTGGCCACATAGAACTCCTTCTTAGCAGCTTTGACTGCCACCCCATAGAATCTCATAAACGTCCTATAAGATGTTCTTGTTGCTTCATCTCGAGCCCAATGCCACCATCTCCTTAACTGTCTCAGCTACCGCTTCATAAGCCACAACTCCTGGGTGTACCAGGGAGCAAGCCTAGAGCAAGGGCACAGAGGGCACTGGGGAGTGATCTCATTGATGGCTGCAGAGAGTTGGCCAAGCCAGTCCTCCACAAGCTCATCCAACAAGCCACCAGGGGGCATAGGATCCTGCAGGGCGATTTGAAGCCGTGTTGGGTCCATTTGGCTCCATGGGCGAGCTAAAATTTGCTCACTGCCTAAACAGGGTTAGGGTGGAACATTCAGACAGGCCCTCAGGGCATGGTGGTCTGACCATGGTATTGCCAAAGCAATAATTCGGTCCAGCCATGAAGATCAAATCGAGCATGTGCCCAGCCTGGTGAGTGGGGGTCGTTACCTGTTAGGGGAGCCCTAGTGCTGTCATGGACGACACCAAGTCCGCCGTCTGGATGGGAGTTGTGTCATCGGCATGGATGTTGAAATCACGCAAGATGATCAGCCTAGGGTGTTCTGGCGCCCAGCCTAATATGGCCTCCATCAGGGCCAGCAGGCTATCAGCCAGTGCATTAGGCGGTCGGTACACCAGCCAAATCGCCACACTCTCCCCAGTCTCCAATACCAGACCTACACACTCAAGGCCTGTGATCTCCACTGACTGGAGCGCCCTGAAGGAGTAAACCTCCTGAATGAGCATAGCCACTCCTCCTCCCACCCCCTAGTCCATGATTGGTGTAGGACCAAGAACCCAGGAGGGGTAAGCTGGGAGAGAGCTGCCATCTCTCCGTCCTGCACCCAGGTCTCAGTCACGCAAGCCAGATCTACCTGCTGTTCCAACAGGAAGTCCCGAAGGACCATGGTCTTATTGTTTATAGATCTGGCATTGCACAACACCAATGTCGGAGGAGGCTTATCCGTCCTAGCCCCACTGCCAACAACCTTCGGGATGGGTCACAGGCTGGAAGGGTGCCGAGCAGTCCTATTTCTCCACACCCTTCCTTTTACTTCCTGCCTGGACCCACCGCTATACCTTCCTCTCCCCAGGAGCACCAGAATTTGTCCAGGAATCGCTGCACCAGCATTCTTCGCGTAGGCCACAGAGCACTGGTGGGACTAAGCTGTGCCCCCCCCAGATATTCTCGCTGGTAGCAGCAGCTGATTCTGATGCTGGTCAGTTCTAATATCCCACCTGTCCTACAATTAAACAATCCTATAAGGTTACTACTAGCTTCACTTGACACCAGTCTGTTAAGAATAGGACCAGTGACATCCCATAGTCTTACTAATACCATGCATTAGTTAACCATTAATTAATCAACCTAGCAACCTTAACAACCTAGCAACCTTAACAGAATCGTCAATCATCCTGCCGTCACCAGCTAGATCTCCATGCCAGGCCAAGGAGGCAGGTGCCACTCTCATCGGTAGGCCTCCCAGAGCTCTGGGTCAGACTAGAACTGTGCCCGGGGGAGAAACTGATGCAACGGATTGCCGTTTCTTACTCCTTGCTCTGCCACGATAGCCAGGTAACTTCCCAGTCTCCCAACTCGAGTATTCAGTTTTGTTATTAATGCCAGGTTACTTAGACACATCCAGTTGCGGGAGCGCAAGCATCAGCTCCCTGCAATGCCACCATCTGAAGCTCTTAATATGGCACACAGAGGGGGGGAACCTAGCTTTGTTCCCCATCCCCAGCTGGAAGCAGAATCTTCCTCTTCTGAAGCTCTTCAATAGCCCTGCCTACACAACGCAGCATAGTGGTACCTCATTCATAATTCTGTTTTGGTCATGGACTCCCCTGAACATTCCAACACGCTCCAAAATCAGTGGGTTGAAAGATCTGTCATTCAGAAGGTCTCCCTATCCACTAGCTGTGTTGCCTGAGTCCTGCCTCCAACATTCTAAACAGTTTGCTGTTCCTCTCCCCCTCATAGCCTGTCAGAACACAGAGGTCATTTGCATATGTGGCCTGAATGGCCTTTGCTGCTAACATTCTAAACAGTCTGCTTTTGCTGTTGGGAGTCCTGAGGTAAAATACATATCCCAGTCTCCCTGTGGGGACTGGAGATCTCCCAGAAACCACCGTGTTCCCCAGCCACAGCACATCATTACTCCTATAGAAAATTTCCCAGCTATTGCCCAGATGACCAAGATCAGTTCTCCTGGAGACAATGGCTGCTTTGGCCAGCGGACTCAATGGCAGTATACCCTGCTGAAGTCCCTCCCCACCCAAACCCTCCCCTCCCCAGGCTCTACCCCCCAAATCTGCAGGTATTTCCCAACCCAGAGTTGGCAACCCTGTAACTGGCTATGGAACTGTTTTCTAGACTCTTGGAACCCAGAAAACATGGCATAGGAGGAGGTGGTTTTCTACCTTAGCTGCAACTGCATAGACCCAAATTAACATAAGCCAACCTCCAGGCACCTGGAGATCTCCAGCTATCACTGATGTCCAGATGACCAAGATCAGTTCTCCTGGAGACAATGGCTGCTTTGGCCAGTGGACTCTATGGCATTATATTCTGCTGAGGTCCTTCCCCACCCCAAACCCTGCCCTCCCCAGGCTCTACCCCTCAAATCTACAGGTATATCCCAACCCAGAGTTGGCAACCCTGTAACTGGCTATGGAACTGTTTTCCAGACTCTTGGAACTCAGAAGACATGGCATAGGAGGAGGTGGTTTTCTACCTTAGCTCCAACTGCATAGCCCCAAATTAACATAAGTCAGTGGTGGAGGGAACCATATCTGTTACTATGAGGCTGTCCTTCCATACTACCCACTTGGGGCAGCAAAATGACTTGAGACAGCCCTGCCTTATAGCTAAGCAAAAGGAAATAAAAATGGCTTGCCTCCCTCTATTTTCCCCTTCCGTCTGCCACCCCACCAGCCACAGCCAGGACACTCACCTGGAGCTTCCTTCTAGAGCTCGTTGTATTTCTTCCCACAACAGGCCTAGTTCTCTCATAAAGGCCACTGACAGTGCCATCTTAAGCACAGTTAGGCCTCTTATCTTCCTCCTTGCCTTAAAGCCCACTCCATCAAACTAGCCCCTAACTCAGCAGTATCATCCCAAGACTCCCCAACCTGACCCCAAGAACCCTCAGTTCATTCAAAACGCACTACAAACACCTCAGATTCACTTCAACCACCCCAAATCATTTGAAAGTTCTTCCCAACTTACCCCAACACTGCAATTGTGGGGTTGTTGTTTTTTTAAAATTATCCTTTTACTGTGATGATGATTATTATTACTACTATTATTGTCATTCAACACTACAGTTATTGTATTTATGTTGTTTTTCCTTGGCTTCTTGGCTATTTGGCAAACTGCATTGTTAGTTATAGCTATGCCAGTAAAGGTTGTGATGATGATGAAATTCTCCCAAGCACAGCAGAGCCCCTCCAAAGAAACCCTCCTTGCCTCTTTGATCATACTGTCTCTGGGATTCTATAGAAATACTACAGCATATCGCACCTCTATGGTTGCCAACTGAGGTTTGGGAAATTATTAGACATTGTGGGGGGCTTGGAAAGACAGAATTTGGAGATTGGAAGGATCTCAACTGGGATGTGATGTCACTCCAAGAGTTCTATTTCTCCTAGATACTACGGTATACCATAGAGTCTGCTCTCCAAAACTGCCATTTCCTCCTGGGGAAAGGATCTTTGTAGTTTGGAAATCAAATGTAATTTCTGGAGGACTCCAGGCTCCACCTTGTGGTTAGTAACCCTGTACATACCTATCATTACATGAATTCCCTTTCTGAGAGTTCAGTCATTTTGGTTATAGCAAAGAAAACTATTGGACATGTGCTGGTTTGATGCACTGTTTTTTAAGAAGACAAAGAGGAAAAACCACCTGAAGAAAGGTTTACCAATTGTAATGTATCGAAAACCGACCACGTGTGAGGCAAGCTCTCCACGTGGTCAGACAAAACCTATTAGCCTTGCTCCGGGAGACAATAGCCCGAACAGATTCTAGCCCACACCAATCAGAGGGCTAGGTTCCCAGTCGGGATCTATGGAATGCTCGGCCACTGTATATAGCCTATCACTGAGTGTGTGTGGGGGGGTGTTTCTGGGAGTGGGTTCATGGAGCATATAAGCTGGCCTGCAAGTCGGGGTTTCTTGTCTTGTTCCCAATCTAGAAATAAAAGAATAAGCTGATTTCACTCTACTCGATGTCTCAGTCTCAATACTTTTTACCAATGCAAACTGAAAGTCGTCTGTAGGCAGCCAGGCTTAGGTAAGAGGAAGAGGCCTGCCCCTTCACTTACAACTATGGCATTTACATGTTATGTATGTAAATAGAATAAACCGTTTATTAAGGTGTGGGCTACTTCTTATAGTTACAATTTGAAAATATCCTTTCTTTTCCCTGCAAATGAGGAGGAGGAGGAGATTGGATTTATACACTGTCCTTCACTTGGAGTCTTGGAGTGACTTACAAAATCCTTTCCCTCCCCACAACAGACACCTTGTGAGGTAGGTGGGGCTGAGAGTGCTCTTTCAAGAACTGCTCTTTCAAGAGCAGCTCTGACAGAACTATGGCTTGCCCAAGGGCATCCAGCAGCTGCAAGTGGAGGAGTGGGGAATCAAACCTGGTTCTCCCAGATTAGAGTCTGTGCACCATACTGGCAAAATGAAGCAGAACAAACTTTTTTTTTTTACCATACTGTACAAAAATTGATAGGGATACCAGTAACTAGACAAAGGATTCATATCAAAGTCCTCCTAATGGCTATCCATAATGTAAAGGGAGTGGTGTATTAATTAGTGCACAGGCCTTCTTCCTTTTGGTAAAGGTTTTCCTTGCTCAACAGCTAGTTGAATCTGACTCTAGGGGGCGATGCTCATCTCTGTTTCCAAGCCGAAGAGCCAGTGCTGTCTGAAGAGATTTCCATGGTCATATGGCCAGTATGACTAAACACCAAGGTACACGGAATGTTGTTACCTTCTCATCAAAGCTGTACTTATTTATCTACTTGCAATTTCTTGCTTTTGAACTGCTAGGTTGGCAGGAGCTAGGGCCAGAGATGGGAGTTTACTCCATCACACAGCACTAGGGTCTCAAATTGCTGAACTACAGACCTTCCAGTCTGCAGCTCAGCATCTTAACCTCTAATCCACTGCAGCCCCTTTTCTTCCTTATACCTCCCCCAAATTGTATGATGAAAGATTTTTTTTTAAAAAGCCATATTGTACTGGACACTGGAATACCCTGACTAATCAACTGTAAACTCTTAAGCAAAAATAAGATCTAAATACCACAGGCTTCTTCTGAATCAAATCTACATAGAGAGAAGCAAAGTTCCTGAAGTGAATAAGGATACAGGCTTTGGAGAATAATCACACAGATACAAAAAGGGGAAAGAAAATGCTTGTGGAGTTCTTAATGTCAAGGAAAATAAAGAGGCACCCACCAGCACTTAGGAGTAAATGTTCATTCATACATCTCCCTCAGAAAAAGACCAGTAGCAAGTATTCATGGTAAATAATTCATGTTTTTCAAATAGACTTCCATTTTCAGGGTGAAAGGAAGACATATGTCTCTTTGGTCTTATCGAATTCCACCCACCACCCCATTATATTTATTGCCAATGTAGTTAGACATAATTCTGTTACCGCTGCTACTATAACACTGCACATGGGGCTGATTTTAAAAATTGTTGGTGTAAAATGTGGCATGAAGACTCCTGTCTGGAATCAGCTGCTTGGATCATATCTCCAGTTTTCTGTCGACTGCAGTGGTTATCTATTTGCTTCTGGGCCCACAGCATTCATAGCTTGTTTGTTTACATTATTTATACACCTTTCTCACTGAGACTCAAGGTGGATTACTACCCAAATGCAATCAATAGCTTTGGACATACATTAAACAATGGGTAGGACTAAGACTAAGGAAATTAAAGCCAAGTACAAATCTTTGACAAAACTGAAACAAAGCATAACTATTAAATGGCATATTAAACAATACAGAAATAATACGATAATACAGCAACAGGTAGTATATAGTATACACAGTAATATAGTTCCCACAGTCCTTTCCCTTTAGTAAAACACCTTTCTTTCCCATTCTGTTACAATAAAGTGCGTGAGGATTTCCCCACCTCAGCTGCTGACAATTCTGTTGAGTCTCTAGAATATAGAAATGGCCCAGGCTGTTGACACAATCAACCCTGAACACCCTCTCCTGCCAAACAGATCCAAGCAGTCTCCCTGGTTTACATAGGAATGGATGGCAATAAAACAGGATGGATTGAGCTAGAATATCACTGGTGGAAAGCTCAAAGCAAGGCTAACTTATCATGGCATAGAGTCCATATTAGAGCCTATTCTGTGACAGTGATGGTGCAGAAAAAGCAATATTTCTCTGTCACCATTGTGTCTGCATGTAATCATCCAGTGCAGCTACTCCATGTGGTTCAGGGAACTGGATTCTGACCACAGGATGGCTAGCAGTGTTCAATTTGCTAATTATTTTGCAATAATTAGATAAAATCACCCAGAACTTCTCTCAGTTAGATGCTGGTGTGGATACATTGTTCAGATTATGTACCTTTGGCATCTGCTTGTCTGATTTATATCAGCTGATTTATATCACCCTTTCAGTTTGTGGCACCTGAGGTGAGGCCTACCACCTGTGTCTTTGACCTTTGCCCTTCCTGCTGATATAAACTGCCAGAGGGGGCCTGATATAATGAGTAAAGGAAGTGTAAATGCTTCCTTGAGAGCAAGAGTTGTGCTGGCCTCCACTCAAGAAGGCTGTAATTAGACCTATTCTGAAATTCCTTGAGAGCAACCATGGTGGAGATTTTCTAGTAACTCCAACCTTCAATTCTTGGGCAGGGCACTAGAGCGGGTGGTTGCTTTTCAGCACCAAGGGCTCTTGGAAGAGACTGATTTTCTGGACCCATTTCAATCTGAATTTAGGTTGGGATTTGTAAAACAGAATGATTTGGTCACCTAGGTGGATGAATTAACAAAAGGGGTAGGAAACCTCTATATGACAGGGGAAAAAATAATTAATGCAGTTACTATATCTGTAATATCCCTTCATTTTAACTGAAGAGGCTGCAATCTCATATCAGCATGCACCAAATAATCTAAGGGATCAAGCTCTGCTGTGGTAACTGTGTTAATTGCAGTCAGGCAGCTCAAATCAAGATCTTTAGTCATCTGTCTAATCAATGTACTTTTGTACTGAATCATTTCACTAATTGCAATTCAGCTCATGTTATTTATGTGTTGCAATGTCCTTGCAATTTACTCTATGTAGGCATGACTAAATGTCCTTTAAAACACAGGCTGCCAGAACATTATAGTAAGATCAGAAATAATAACATGGATGTCCTGTTGATTAGTATTTTTTTTTAATCTTTGAAGCCTACTGATTTCAAATTCTTTGTCCTTTAGATCTAGATGACAGGTTTAATCTATCAGCCTATATCTAACTGACACAGTGTCTCTGGCTAGAATATTTCCACAATTGTTTTCTGTACATTATTTCTGATAATTGAATGATTTCCCCTTTAAAGATTTGTGGTCTCTTCTATAATCACTTACCTCCTGAACAACTCCTTTATAGTCGTGCTGATTTGTGGCAACTGTGTCCTTCCCTTTTTATTCCCTTTAAGCAATATTCTTTTTTATGTGTATACAATACCTACCAAAGTTGCCCTTTGGACATGAGCTACACTGTAAGTTATTATGGTTTTGTTCTCTCTTTTTCACATTGTTACCTTGTCACATAATGACTTCATTGAACTGGTGTGATGTTTATAAATATTCTTACAGGATTGTCTTTGCAACTACATCGCACCAAGCATTACGAATTGTTCTCATGAATCTCTGGTATATCAATTTACTTTACTTAATATGCTTAAAATTTATGGTTTGCTTTAATTATGCTAGAATTTATTATCTATCCTCAACTGTTTATAACAGACTTCCAAATTTACAAGTGCAAGGTCATTTATGACCGATGAAGATTGAAGCCATGATCATTATTCTTTGAAGTTACATTGTACTGCATACCACCAATTAGCTTCTGAATTTTTTTCTTCAAAATTATTTGCACAAGGTTGCTCACAACTGATGATGATTTATATAATGAAACAGAAATATAGCTGGCATCCTGTCTTTGTTGTTGTGTATCCTTTGTAGCTTGTCTTTTCCTTAAAGCATATGTCTAATTGCAGTATTTTTTTTCTAATTGCCAACTTTTTTGGACATGTCATTGCAGTTATATAATATAATTGTAATTGTTAACACTGTAGAGAACACTCCTTGGTAGCATTCCTAATCATTGCTGTTGTAGGCACATTATGATGTTTCTGTAATTTTATTTATTTATTTATTTATTTTTCACATTTATATCCCGTCCATCCTGTAGACGGGCTCAGGGCAGGTTACAATATTTCATCAAATACAATAAAATTTAAAACATGTTATAAACATATAAAATCAACAATAAAATCAATAATCACAGCTTGTCATAGGGAAAAACTAGCCCATTGATGTAGATAAATATGGCTGGTTATCAATGGGTGGGAGACAGCAACCTTGGGGGGGGGGCAAGTGTGGATGCCCGCTGCCTCAGACAAAGGCCTGGTGGAACAGCTCTGTCTTGCAGGCCCTGAGGAATTGAATAAGATCCCACAGGGCCCTGATCTCAATAGGGAACATGTTTGACCAGGTGGGGGCCAGGGCAGAAAAAGCCCTGGACCTGGTCAAGGCTAGGCAGATGTCCTTTGGGCCAGGGATCACCAGGAGCATAACGCTCTTTGAGGCATATAAGCAGGGCCGGCTCACTCCTTAGGCGAACTAGGCATTTGCCTAGAGCGCGCCGGCCCTTAGGGGTGCCAAAAGCCCCCTGCCCCCACCAAAAATCCCCGCCCCTTCCCTGGCTTGCCGGCATGCCTCACAGCTGCGGGGCCCGCCAGCAAGCCGGTGCTGGGATGGAAGGGATGGGGGTTTAAACCCCCGCTCATTCCCTGGCTTGCTGGCGGGCCCCGCAGCTGTGGGGCACGCAGGCAAGCCAGCACTGGGACCCCACTCCACTATACTGGTAGACCTGGCCTCCAGAGAACAGATCTATCCTTCCCTTTGCACTATATTGGTAGATCTGACCTTCAGATCTGGTAGACTTGGCCTTGGACCGTCACTTTGTGCTGAGTTTTAGAAAAGATACCAGCACATGGGGGGGAGCTCTTGCAATCTACTTTGGGGTTTTTTTTTAGTGAAATATGACAACCAACATTACAGATCAAGTATAGCAGAGGAGGAACAATCGCTGTCAGAACCCTGCCTAACCTAACAAACAGGAAGTTGCTTAAATGTTATCAACCTGCCCAACTACTTATTTATTCACATATTTATATCCCACTTTCACCTGTGACTCAAAGCAGCTTACAAATCATGCTAAAAACACAATTGTGCCAAAAAAAAAAAAAAATTCCCCAGCTCCACTGTAGCCTATTCAATAGGCCCCATAGGCTATAATGGAGAATCAGTCTGGGGTATCTGGGGCTCTGGGGGGCTATTCTTTTTAGGTAGCATAGCTGCTGGTGCCTCTCCTCAAAAAACCTCCAAGTTTCAAAAAGATTGGACCAGGAAGTCCAATTCTTTGGGCCCCAGAATGAGGTGCCACCATCCTCCATTGTTTTCAATGGAGGGGGGAAACTTTCTGTACAGAAGCAGAAACCTCTGAGCAAGCATTTAACATTTTGCGTGCCAGCATCCCCTAGCACTGCTTAGAGGGAACTATGGACCTATGTAAAGTCTAGTCTTAATTCTCAAAGTAGGGCACCATCTTCTACATTAAACTAATCTGGAAGAAAACATTTTTACAACTACATTAACTTGCTCCTCCAGCAGTAATGTTGGACCCAGGATAACCCTAAAGGTCTTGACTGAGTCAACAGGGTCAGCTGAACCTCACTGAAGGTGGGAAGCATAATGTCCTTCAAGATCTCTGCCCTCTCAACCAGTGTTACTTCTTTCTTGTCAGGTTTTAGTGTCAATTTGTTCACTTGTAGCATTTAATTACAGTCAGTACTCTTATCAGCCATGTGGGGGTCGGGCACATGCCAAGGCCCATCCCTGCTGTGAAATAATTGTGGGTTTTTTTTTTCTTCACACTGTAAACTTCACACCACAGTAAAGTGGAGAATATCAACTTTATTGCTTTAATGTACTGCTAAACTCTCACCAAGGTGCCAAAGGACAATTTTCTCATCCTAATGATACACACACACCCTCTCTTTGTTAACAGCAGATCAGTGGACATCAAGGACAGGGTTGTTGGGTTTGTTTGTTTTGGAATTTCTGCATATCACAGATACAACAGGAAAAGGTCTTGCAAGCATTGTGTTAGACAGAGTAACAGAAAAGTATAGATTGTTGGTGTCTATTATTTATGGCCAGTGCTATGATAATAATGTCAAAGGAGGGCAAGCCATTGTTCTAGAGGAAAAATTCACAGGTTCTTTGTACTTGGAGGCAACTATATTGGTGCTTGGGAGGGAACAGTGGGAGGCATTCTGGAGTTCTGGCCCCGCTGGTGGACCTCCTGATGGCCCCTGGGCTTTGGCCACTGTGTGACACAGAGTGTTGGGACAGGATGGGCCACTGGCCTGATCCAACATGGCTTCTCTTATGTTCTTATGTACCTTGCTCTCCCCATAACTAGAATCTTGTGTTGGTGCATGCTACAGACAGTTCAAGTGAGGAAATGGAATTTTTTGTAATATGTGTGTGTGTGTGTTAAGTGCCATTAAGTCACTTCTCACTCATGTAATATTCTACATTTTTTTCTGGAGCAATAAAATTTTGGGAAGTGACCTCACAGCATTTGCCAAAACTGGCCTTGAAAGCTCTGTCTCAGACAACTTGGAATGCTACATGTTGGAGTAGATGCTGTCAAATTTGTTTTGCTGTAGTTAATACAACTAGTTGATGTATTAGAGGTGTTTTCTCATAGTATACATTTTCATCACTATAGGTAAACACACTCAAAAAAACCTATTTAGCCATCTTTGTACCTAATTGGGGCCCTCGAGGCGATGACCAGTTAAAAATAGATATTTTTTTAAAAAAAAAATACATTTGCGTAAAACCAACAATTAAAGATTTAGATTGGAGATATTTGTTGGAGAATTATCAGAATGAAAGATATTACTCTTGGTTTAAAAAAACTGATTGATGCATTTCTTAATGTTTAAAATTATTATTTTTCTTGTATTACTTATGTATCTTTTGATACCATGTTGAAGATCCTTTGTTGAGTAATAAAATTAAATTCCTTTTTCTTTATTGGATAGTTCCAAAGGAAAATGTTCAGTACTGGCGGGATTGTGCAGCTGCTAAAGCATTCTGGAGAGATGTGGTTTGGCCTCCTCACTTACAGTGATGAGAATGGAGAAACTTTTCTTCATAACCTTAGACTGAGGCTCCTCTACAAAAATATTTCTATTAATTTTACACAAATGACGCCAATTGAATATCATTTAGAAAAAATGATAGAGGGCATATTTTCTTCTCTCTGGTATTATGCAAATTAATAAATATAACTAAAATCAAAATTTTGTATGCTCTCTTTATCAGAGTAAGTAAATTGAAAAGGAAAAAAAGGAATGACCAAAGAAGAAAAAGGGAGGGGACAAATGTAAGTAATGTAGTTAGAGGCAAAAGGAGTGTACCAAAGGGGAAGGGAGGCCCAGTTATAGTCTGTTGTTAAAGGCCCAAACAAAACTAGAACTGGCTTTGACTACAGCAGACAGTGATTCAAAGACCTCTACCATATCACTAGGAGTTTTGGATGAGGAGATAAGAGCCTGGTGTCATCAGCATATAGGTGACAGCCAAGTCCAAAACTATAAATGATTTGTACTAAAATCTTTACATAGGGGTTGAATAGAATATAGGATAGGACTGTGCCTTGTGGAACCCCACAGGACAGGTCCCACACTGATAACGACTGGTCTCCAACTGGTCTCCTTTGAGTCTGGAATGATTTGACCAGTCCACAGTTCATCCCCGATAGCTACTTTCCACAAATCATTATCACCTCCAAACAAACAGTCAAGTTATTGTTTTGGGGGCCAATATGTCAGCTTGTAATAGGGAATATTTTGCCTATAAAGTATGGCATCTTTCTCTGTAACAGTGTGTGTGTTATGGGGCCTGTACATACACCTCCAAATCCATTTGAACCTTCTCCTCTTCTCCATGAAATGCTGGTCATTTTTGATAATGCCTCCATGGACCTCTTTCATCTAGACTGGTAACTATAGCCTTCCCCAAAATTGTTTCCTCCCCTCTCCTTCCTATTTTCCCCTTAGCCAGCCCTGTGTGTGTTCTCAGTGTGTTTGTATGTGTGCTTTATCCTTTTATTTTCTTTTAATAAAAACCTTTCCAGCTGAACATCTGCCTGGATTATTTGAGAGTTTTCATAAAGGAAAAATCCCCATAAATGTAGGTGGAGAATCACCCCTTCTTGCTTTGTCTCCTTTTAAGCTAATTTCCCCAACGAATTAGGAGATTATCTCTTTGGGTAACATGGTGTAGTTGGAAACTGCCTCTGAAACCTTAAGAGTCAGATAAAACTCACGAAGGGTTTATGTGTGGTTCAGTGACAAAGGGAAAGAAAAAAAGAGAAAATCTTGCCTCTGAGGAAGGGAAGTGGATGGGGGTGTCATAACAGCCAAATCAAACTCACCTATCACTTCCTACTTCATTTTTGTCTGTCTGTGTCTATGTTTATTTGTGTCTCTGGTAACATAACACATTATATATTCATTTTTTAAAAAAATTCAGTATGTATGTCTAGTTGTGTCTCAAACACAAGTACAAGCCCTGTTTGGACATTAATTAATTTCGTGCAGACTAAACATGCATGTAGGGATGGGGTGGATGACCCTGCTCACACTACCTGAACATATGTTGAACACATCTTTGGCATTTATAAACATATGTACATAGGTTCTGTGTGCAATCAGGGAGCCTTCCAAAAAGTTAAATCCTTGATAGTTTGTGTCAAGCATATTCATGTAGGCTCCAGGCATGAAAAGCTGAACACATATAGAAGCAGGGATGGGTGCAAATGCACATTCTCCATCCATAAGAAAGTTAATCCTGTATGACTACGTGAAAGATGTGGTTGAAGTTTATTCCAAATGTACTCAGAATAGAAGCTGGACCATCTTGTAATTCATATTGTGAGGAGAATTCCACTTGTCCCCAATTGTTTTCTGATTATAAAGCTAGATTCGAGTACAGCAGCATCTTAGAAACCAATACATTTTTCAGGGTAAGCGCTTTCAAAAGTCAAAGCTCCCTTATGGACTAAAATTTAGCTGTTCTACTGCAGACCAACATGGCTACCCTCTGAAACTGATTATAAAGCAATCATTTTCCAAGCCTTTGCACCTGCATGGTATGCAATAGTCCCAGGACTGGGAATGTTGTTTTCAACCACAGCTGCTGTTGTTATCCAATTGGCATTTGCTAGGTATGCATTCCTTGGACTAAATTTGTCATTTGTGTCGCCTCATGATCATGGGTTGGACTTGTCTGCCTGGCAAGTGCATGCAAATGTGCTGCTGAGCAATGCATTTCACGTAAGTAAGTGCTCAGCCACTTGACACTTAACAAAGCCTGGTTGTTTGAACATGTAATTTGAAGAACAAAGCCCTGTGTCCTCCTGACCTCATCTGTTCAGCAAGTTCTCACCTCGTATGCAAATGTGTCTCTCACGTAAATAGCTAGGTCAGCTTTACGCCATTATTATTTATGGAGGGGGGAAGAAGAAGAGAAGAAGAGAAGAGATTGGATTTATACCCCGCCCTTCACTACCCAAAGGTGTCTCAGAGCGGCTTACAAACTCCTTTCCCTTCCCCTCCTTACAACAGACACGTGAGGTAGGTGGGATTGAGAGAACTCTTGACAGAAACTGCTCTTTTTTCAAGAACAGCTCTTATCAGAGCCATAGCTTGCCCAAGGTCATCCAGCCAGGTGCAAGTGGAGGAATAGGGAATCAAACCTGGTTCTCCCAGATTAGAGTCTGCACACTTAACCACTACACCAAACTGGCTCTCACCAAACTGGTTGGAAACTGCAGTACAATAGAATTATTATCTACAATAAGGGTGACTCTTTCCAGTCATTCACCAGCCCTCCTTTACCAGAATTCAGTTCCTGGAGAGAACATGGGGGCTGATGCCTGATGGTGGATGTTGGGACAGGCACCTCTTCCCATCTGACAGATGACTCCTCTAATGCCACTGTTGGTCCTTCTTCAGATGCTGTACCCCACTGCATGGGGCTTCCCTTTTTGTTTTGTTTGCTAACAGAACAGCAGCGGATTTCAGAGCTAAATCATGATGTGGAATATTCAGAGAAGGAGGGGAGTGTTGCTGCCTCCTAGAATGAAGGCTGTGCAAAGAAGAAAACAGGCAATTTAGAGCCAATTCAGAATTCTCAGAAGGGGGGAAATGATTTTTTCAAACAAGCACATTCCAGTAACTCCTGTCACTAAGGAGCTTTTTATCATTCAAAGTAAGGGAAGCTTGCCCATTTTCCGTTATAGTGTGTACATAATTTGGAATATTTGATGGGTTTCCCAGGCCATTGTCAGTAACCGGGAGGTTACCACATGGCAAGAATGGCAGCATGGGTCCCCACTATGCTCAAGATCTTTTTGGTGTCCACTACACCATATGAGTAATGTAAGCATCAGATTTATACATCCCTAAACTTTTCTGCTGGAGTACTCAACAGAGGGACTTATTAGATTCTGACAATATACAGGCACAATAAACTGGCATCTCTCCGCTGAGCTCTCAAAGACCAAAGTACTTGTAAACCTTCATATAATTGTTCATAAAATGTTAGCATCATATCCCTTTCCCCAACCCTATGAATTGATTTGGGATCTTGGTTACATACCATTTACTTGAAGTCACCAGGCAGAATGGGAAGTGGGAGGTGAGGTAATGGGAGGCTGAAAAAATGTAAAGATTTGAGACTGGATCGGGAGAAATGAAGGCTGTAGTTTCTCTGTTTAATCTTTTCGTTTCTGCCTAGGAGATCAGTGCAAGGACTTCTCAGAAATGGCCAGTCTACGATAAACAGCTTCAATACAAGGCTTCTGACTAAGGCTAAGAGCAGTGCCACTGACAGCGTGCTGTCTGTCGATGTCTCACGAGTGGCATGGGTGGATAATTGAGTGCCAGGTTGCATTCATGTTATCTCCCTTCCGAGCCACATGCCAAGAGATCATCATTGACAAGCAAAAGCACTGAATGAGCATAAATAAAGTGTTTCATTGATCCACAGATGATTGCGGGTGGAACCTGAGGCACATCGCCTTGCAAACCATTGCCAAACAAATCAGCAGTGCAATTCATTTTGCTGTCATTCACAGTGACTCCCCCAAATTATTTCAACACTTGTTCACTTTTAAGAGATCAATGGGAAGTGCTTGAAGTTTAACTAGTTTGTTGCAGATGAGGCAAGATTGTATCTGGTTTGTAAAGTGAATGCAGGGGGCCAGTTCTGCAGAGGCTCATGTGGAAACAGCTAGTAATGTGTATTTATTGCAGACCAGGGGCTGCTAAGCAGCAGTTTTTAATGAACCCCATGAACAGCAACCCACATAGGTCCAGTTCAAGAACTGAATGAAAATAGGGTCGTTACAGAGACACATTCCTTCTCTCATGGATACATCACGACAAAGGCGTGCTACAGACAGAAACTGTCTCGGTCACTTGATGGATGATCTTTACTGTCCAAGATAGTATGACCCTGGTTCTTGCAGCAGAGTTCCCTTCCATCAACCATGGTATCCTGACCCAGCTAGATGGAACTAGGTCTGGAGACATCACACTCTGATCATTCTTTTTTTTAAAAATATATATATATATTTATTTCTAACAAATCTACATCCTACAGGAAAAGGGGAAAGGGAAGCACTAAATTCTATGACAAGTGCATAAAAAGATTACAAAATGATTGTCATTCTATATATTAACAATACTGGGAATAATGCCCATTGTGGAAATAAATTCAATGAGTTCTAGAAAGTGGCTCTGGGAGAGTGCCAAGGCCTTGGGCACTCAGCGTCAATGCGTTGTGGTAATCTCAGCAGGGTATAATGACACAGAGTCCACCATTTTCTCCAGAGGAACTGATCTATGCTACCTGAAGAGCAGTTGTAATTTTCAGTGATCTCCAGCCCTCACCTGGAGATTGGCAACAATTTTTACCCAGGAGGAAATGGCTGGTTTGGAGGCATTGTACCTGTCTGAGGTCCCACCCCTCCTCAAACCTCACCCTCTCCAGGCTCCACCCCCCAAATCTCCATGAATTTCCCAACCTGGTGTTGGCAACCCTATCTCCTTCCCAGCCAAGCATCAAACAGCTATTATCTGCCCCTCTGATTTCAGCTTTGCATCTCCTCCCCCCTCCCCCCTGGAGATCAGTTGTAATTCTGAGTGATTTCCATCCATCTCCTGAGATTGGGAACAGTGGTTCCCCAGAAGGGAATGGCTGGTTGGGAAGGTGGAGTCGATGGCATTGTACCTGTCTGAGGTCTCACCCCTCCTCAAACCTCACCCTCTCCAGGTTCCATCCCTCAAATCTCCAGGAATTTCTCACTTGGAATTGGCAACCCTGCCTCCTTCCCAGCCAGTCATCAACCTACCTTTATTTCCCCCTCTCTCTTCAGCTTTCCATTTCCCCCACATACACACCTGCAGCTTCTCCCGTGCTCTGAAACCCTGATTGCCACAGAGTCAACCATTTTCTCCAGGGGAACTGATCTCTGCCATCTGGAGAGCAGTTGTAATTCTGAGTGAACTCCAGCCCTCACTTGGACATTGGCAACAATGGTTTCCCAGGAGGAAAAGCCGTCTTTCTCTGCAATGGGGAGCAAAGCAGCTTACATCATTCTCTTCTCCCCCTTTTGACTTGCACAACAACGCTGTGAGGTAGGTTAGGCTGAAAGTCTGTGACTGGTCCAAAATCACCCACTCAGCTTCTACAGCAAGAACCTGGATCTAGCAGAACCTGCTCTGAAGCACTGACTACTGTGCCTAGGGCAGCCAATGTCCAGGTGGAGCATGAAGATCACCAGGTATCACAACTGAACTCCAGAAAACAGATCTCCCCCCCCGAGAAAATAACTGCTGTAGAAGATGGGTTATATGGCATTCTGTTCAGCTGAGGCCTCTCTCCTCCCCAAACCCTGGCTTCCATAGACTCTTCCAGAAAATCTCCAAGAATCTCCCTACCTGGAGCTGGCAACCCTAGACTCAGAACTGGCCCCAATGAGTTCGCTGCCACGACTCACTGAATCATCACTGCCTTTTTAGAGGGACACTGAGACCCCTGTGGCTGAATCTCCATGTTTGGAGAAGGAATCATGAATCTTTGGGGGATCCCTGGAAAGTTGGCAGCCCAAGGGTCTGGCATTTCCTTGCCTCCTTGGGCTACCCCCTCCCTTTGTTATTGTGCAGAGCAGGGAGACTATGTGGTTAGAGCACAACACAGATTATTAGCCCAAATAAAATAATTTATATAACTATTTACACAGTTATGGGGTGCACACACACTGTAGGAGTAAGCACACACTATGAACCAGCAGGGCATAAACCCACAGGGGTTAAACGCCATCCTCTTTCCCTACACACTGGTCTCTGGCTCTCTGCTCTAGCCTCTCTCTCTCTCTGACCAAAGAGAGCAGGGAAACTTCCATTCATTCCCCAGTCCAGCCAACTGTGGAGTGGCTGAACTTCTGCTGCCTCCAAGGGTTCACCCATGTCTCTGGCTTGTGGCCTAGACAGCCTGGTCAGCACAGGCAGCAGGAGCCTTTCCTAACCTCCTGTAGGACAAAGATGGCCTCCTCCCTGGATGGGCTGCAGTCTATATTGATGCTGCCCTGCATGTTGGGACAGTCCTTGTTTTCCCACCCTTTTCTGCCTTGGGGCAGCTGGGGAATGTAGTCCAGCAGATGAGGAAGGCCCATTCAACCCAGTGAGTGATACTCCTACAGGCCCCTCTCTGGAACTACAGCTCAATTAAACCTTATGGCGGAACATTTTAAACAAACATCCACAGACAGTAGCCCAGGAGCCATCTTACAAACACAGGTAACAGCCATTTTGTTACACCTACCAACAGCCACTGAGGGAAAAGTTAAGTCCCACACAGGAGGCAAGCAGGAGAAGCATCTTCGTCAAGAGACAAAGCCATTTGCTAGGAATTCTGACAGAAGACTGGCTGAAGGGGAAGTGGACGGAGAAGAGGAACAGACCCAGCACCTGGCCAATGGCACACCAGTACTCTTGAGTGGTGGCTGGCAGGCCAATGGCTGAGGGAGGGCATTTTACAGCCAATGGGAGTGCATGGAATCTTGCCACCCCAAGTCAGCTTTATATATAAGGAGAGATATGTAAAAATTTAGAAGACTTCTTTCTTATTAAAGTATAATTATGCTACACTCGGGTGATTTATAATCCAATATCTGCCATTTATTTTTTATGCTTCTTCTTCTTGGCTTTTAATGTCTTAGGAGCCACTGCTCCTTTCTCAGACTCGGTTGAACTGCTGGAGTTGCTTGAAGTATTATCCATTTCATGTTTGCTTACTTCCTCTTCTTCTTCTTCCTCCTCATCCTCTTTCGGGTTTAATTGCTACTTTAGGAATTTTTTAGTCTTCTGGAAAGTGTCAATTTTAATTTTCTTATCATTGAAATTGAACACTAATCCCTCTGGGAAGATCCATCTGTATGCAATTGATTTGTTTTGGAGAAAAAGGGTTAAGTCTTTATATTGGCATCTTTGTTTCTGGATCTCGAATGGAATGTCTTTTAAGATTTTGATTTCTTCCTCTTGATTTTTTAATATTTTTCCTGATGTTGCTTTCAAAACGTTTTATCTCATAGTTCTCTTTGAGAACTTCATGTATATCTCACCAGGTAATTTGTTTTTTCTTATATAGTCCAGGTATGTATGGTAAACCAAGTCCATGTCATTCAGGAGGTCCTCTTGCTTGAGATCTGAAGATGCTACTATTACTTCACTTAAAATTAATTTTAAGTCTTCTCCCATTTGCTCTAGGACTCCTTGGAAGCGTAGAACATACATGGATTTTTCCAGTTGGAGTTGTAATAATTGATTTTTTTCTCCGTTCCTTTCTTTTTTCTCTTCTGCCATCTTTTGCTCAATATCTTTAGTTTCCACTTTCTTAATCTTATAGTCCATTTTATCCACCCATTTTTCCATATGAAACAACTGTTTTTGCACAGAATCCATCTTAATGTTGATCATTCTTATATTACCAGTTGAATCAGTACCAAAATTTGTTTATTTACTTCATTTATATACCATCTTTCTCCCCAGTGGGGACTTAAAGTGGGTAGGTCAAACTGAGAGTGTGTGACTGGCCCAAGATCACCCAGTAAGCTTCCATGGCAGAGTTGGGAGTTGAACCTGGTCCCCCAAGATCCAAGTTCAGCATTCTAACCTCTACAGCACATTGGCTCTCATAAGGTGATGATGGGAGATTACTCTTTGAGACCATGATAGTTATGATGTGGGGTCCTTTAGGGGTCTGCTATTAAATTGCTAAATGCAAACTATCTGAGGATCTAGAATGAGATGTTATCAGCTCTATTCTCCTATTTACCATGATCAGAAGAGACATGTGGCATTTTCAGTCATCGGTTGGAGGCATTAATAGGCTGGATGAGAACCAATAAAATGAAGCTCATTCACAGTAAGACAGAGATACTGAAGCTTAGGTTCACAGTTTGAGTGATGGTCGCAATCTTCTATAGTGCCCTGACTTTTACCAGTTTTGGTTGAAGTCCTTCCTTGTGAATCAAGATCTGGACATAGTTATCTGTGTTTTAATCCCATTCTGGTTTAATTACCATAAGCTACCTTTGAAGATAGCTTGGAAATTTCAGTTGGTACAAAATGTGATGGCCAGACTACTTACTGGTGTTAGGTACAGAGATTATATTTCACTATGTCTAAGCCAACTGCACTCACTATTTAAAACAGTTGCCTGCTGTGCACTAAAACCCCTGTCCACAAAGAATCAGTTACAATCTCTTATGGCAAAAGTCAGGGCAAGATCAAGCCAAGTTAAAAGGCTTTTTGAAAGGGCAGTCCATACAGAAATACTAGTAGGAAACCTATTCCAGCACCTACAGATAATTCCATGTAAAAAAGTAATCCAATCCTGATAATAAGGTGAGTTGTGCTTTCCTGATAGGGAATCAAGATTGGGGTGGAAGGGACTTGGGGTGTCCAGCTGGGGTGGGGAGACATTGCTAAATTGATGCTATGTCTTCTGATGTGTTATGCTCAGGTAACGCCACAGCCAAATGTCACACAGGGATCTAATATTTGATTTGAGGGGATATTTTCTTCTTGTATCTGGCATTTAAGAGGAGGTTCTGTCCCCAACCCAGTCTCCCTTCTTCCCATTGTTGAAATTGATGCCACTGAAACCCCCATCTTTGCCAGTTTGACACTGTCACCTTACCACTGCTGCCTGCCTGTTATTTCAATGTGCCTGTACTGAATGATATAGACTACACATACAGTACTATATAGGGTAGTCATTTTATGTCTGTATATGCTCAGAGAAATGAACATTCACTTAAATGGTGGGGCTGATAGAAATGAAACATTTATTGTGTTTATAACTTCTATTTCCTTAAATTGATGAACAACAGATTACAATGCCTCAAGGATTTCCAGACATGTTCCTCTCTGAACTTTCTGCAACCACAATAAAGACAACACAAAACTGGATGATTTGATTACAAGTAATGTATTTCTCAGATGTCATTAAAGGTAGCTAGCTAGAGGTTTGTCTGCATCCTCTATTCCAGTTCTGATTTAGTACTAAAGCTCTGAACCATGGAGGAAAGTGGAAGCCCCATTTGTTGTTTGTACAATATTCTGTTGTAAGAACAGTGGCACCCCCTGTTGACTCCATGATGATTCCAGATGCAGAACTGGTGCAGATATTATACTTGCCAGAAAACAACATTTCCACCCCTGAATTATTCTTGTAATGAAAGAGAAGCATACTCACCATCTGTTGTCTTCACTTCCAAATGAATCCCAGAAGGATGAGCTCCCAATATACCAGAAAAGGTATATTGCTTATGGTCCATAGTATGTTCTAAATAAAGCTCATTCAGCTCTATACAGAAGACTTCAGATAATAGGAAATGAAGCCATTTCTTATAGAAATCAGAACACCTGTTTATCTGGTGCTACCTTGCCAAGAGGAACAGACCCAGTGACTCAACTCTGGATTCCTCAATTTGAGACTCCTAGATTCTTATCAGGAAGTTGGTTTTTACGGACCTAAAATTCACCTATACATTATGGTGAAATAAGCTAGGATCCACCTGATATTGGATATAGTACTATTATAATCATTAATCTCCTGTATTTTCCAGGAAAATCCTGGTGGTGAATTATTCCAGGAAAATCCAGTTATATGTGCATCCACTCCAAAGTTATGTTGGTAAGAGTTCAGGTATAGGATGGGCACAAATTGGCACACAAAGTAAAGTTTGTGCTGAACTTTGTAAGTCTGCTAGCACACTCAGTACCTAAGCTCTGCTGTGTGGAAATGCCTAGTGCACTTAGCGACATTAATAGTGATTCCTGACTCTATTAAAACCAGAGAATCCAACATTTGGTGGGTCAGGGCTCACACCAAGCATTGGAGTCTAGCTGGTGGGTGCCTCGGCTGAGGGGCTACATTTATACACCTGCACCCCTCCATTTTGTGATCTTCTCTCTCTCTGCTGGTGGGCTTTTGGTGTTTGATGGGACAGAGCTCTGTGTGCCACCCAGCCTTTCTGTTCATGCTGAGCATTGGGACTTAGCTTCTGCTGTGGATGCCTCAGCTGAGGGCCTAAATGTATACAACCCTACCACTCCATTATGTAATCAGCTCTCTAGGCTGGATCAAGATGGGTAGCCATGTTAGTCTGTCTGTAGCAGTGGAAAAGAGTAAAGCCTAACAAAATTTATGGCAGGATATGAACTTTTGTGAGTCATTGCTCACTTCTTCAGATACCTGGGCTGGGTTTGAGTATTTGGTGGGCCAGGGGTTGGGTGTCAGGACTCAGGGGTGGTCTCAGGACTTCAGCACCATGAGGCTGATAGTGGGTGGAAGCAGTGGTCATCATGAGGGGACGAAGCCCTCATCCTCTGTTATGTATCTGCATACATAAATGACTGAGCTAGGATCTCAGTCCCATTTAAGTCTGGTATCAGAAAAGAGTAGATATGATTGGTTATTCTGCATAGTGGGCCAATCAGGTTACTAGTAAGGTTCTGGAGGGAGACATGGTCCTTGGTTCTTATGTTGATGTTTTGATTGGTTCTGTTAGCAACTCAGGGCATGGCTTTGCCAGCCCCGACAGTTTAAAAAGAGGGCCTGTTGCCCTTCTGTTTTTGTGTCATTCTCACCTGTTGAATAAAGCTGAATCGCTGTTGAGACCTACTGCCTCGAGTGTCATATCTAACACCCTCCTATATACCAGAGGGCCCTGTCTCTGGTAACTAAACACAGCCCACCCTCCGAGGACATCCCCTGGATGTCATCAGCAGGGTCTTGGAGCCTCCTTTCGCTGCTCCATTCATGGGGCTTGCACAAGACGTGAAAGTGTTGTTGGCACTGCCCCAACAGCAGCAGTTCCTAACACTGTTTGGAAGGGGGAACTCTGACTGCTGTGATTTGGTGTGTGTGTGAAGCATCCACCCCTTCCACAGCTGATCCCAGGGGAGTGAAACTGACCAGAAGTGGCAGGGCAGCTTTCCTTCCCCAGCCTACCCATCACTGCTGGGAGCTGGGGAAGGAAAGGAAAGATGCCCTGCTGCTCTTGGTCAGTTTCACTCCCTCCTATCAGCTATTAAACCTAACAGCTTATGGGAAAGAAGAATCTTGTCATCTCCAGTTGATTATGGAGGTAACAGGACTGCATTGTCCATTGCTCCTTAATGCAGTATATTTTTTTATGCAGAAGGTTCTAGGTTCAAACACTCAGAACTCCAAAAGACCTTGGATTGGAAATATGGATCTGAGACCTTGGAGACTTGCTGCCAGCCAGAGTAGACCACACTGAGCTGAATGGATCAAGGCACTGACATCTTCATATAACAGGCCTTAACCTTCCAGAGCAAAGGATCCCCAGTTAAGCAAAAACTCCATGAAAAATAACCTTATATGAGAACCACTGATTGACACAAGAGGTACAGGCAAACTACTAGCCCTGAGATGCATAAAATAGGCAAGTTAAAGTATGTGAGTAAATTTGGACCAATCTTTTATAGCAATGATTATTACTTGGGAAAAGCTAATTTAATTCTACCTTCCATTAATCTGATGTGTATTAAATGGAAATAAAAGTACACAGTGAGCAAGTCTGTATATTAGCTGTAGATTTTCCGGGCTGTATGGCTGTGGTCTTGGCATTGTGTATGCTTTTTATTTTTTAAAACAGCATATACATTAAGATCCCTTTTTTCTGGTCTAGTTTTAAAAGACACCATGAAATCCTTTCTTTCAGACATTTCAATTTTTTTTATGTCATTTGGATTATGCAGATGTATTAAAATCAGAAACCTGTCTGCCATCTCCTCTGGTTGGCTGTCTTTGTATGATGTTTCTAAATGTTAGTTGCCATTCTACTGGTGTGGCAGTAAGAGGCAATCACTCAGTGTGCTCTTTGGTAGGTTTACAGCATCTGTCAGAGCACCTGTGTTCTGATATAGGGATCGTTATTCTTTGAATGTCAGTCTGTGTTTTATTCTATCGTTCTTCCTTTGCTAATGTAAACCATTAGATGCAGTCAATTTTATTTCAGACCAATTTGCATAACCTTATTATTCTTAGGTTTGGGGTCAGTATTGTTTGCTGGGTTGTTGTTGTCTTTTTTGCTGTCCAATCACAGCTGACTTATGGTGACCTCATAGGGTTCAGAGGCGGTCTGCATAGCAAGCCTGGACTATCATGGTGGTTTGCCATCCAAATACTGAAAAGACCGACCCTACTTAGTTTCTGAGATCTAACAAGATCAAGCGAGTCTGAACTATCCAGGTCAGGGCTAGAGTCAGTAAACGTATATAATTTAAGGGTCAGTATACTTATAAAATTTAACAGAAAACAGGGCCTGCAGGACAACTCAGGTTGAGTGATTGTTACCAGAGCACTGAACTGGCTTAGCAGCTTGATGACATTCCCTAGGTGTGGAATATAATTTCTGGGGTATGCTGTGTGGTGAAATGCCTTCTACCCCATGATTAGTGCCAAAGTTGGCAGCCCCAAAAGCTCAGAGACTTTTCAGGCTAGTAGAAAGTTGATAGGCAAGTGGGGATGATTCACTTCTCTATTGCAGAGCCATAGAGCGTCATAGAAATGCAGATGACCCTGCCTAGAGGAGGCCAATGAGCAGGCTGAGTCATACCTAAACCGAATAGCCTCTAGAGGCTAAAATGACATTTTGGAAGGCAGAAAGAGGGGGAAAGTCTGTGAATGGGGGAGGCAGAAAATAGAATTGCTAAGCTTGTTAAAGAAGTGGCTAAACTCTACAAACATTCAGGAGAAGAAAGGAGCACATGGTTCTGAGAAAGCAAGGGATGATACCAAAACCAAGGTTATGAGTGAGTCTAAATGACTTCAACTTAGATAATTATCTCTTATTATTACTATATTCCAGGGACAGAGGATATGTGTTTATTCCTAATTCTTTTACCCTGGCTCAGTCTGGTTGTGTTTACTTATGCAGTATGTCCTTTTCCTTTACTATTAAACTTTTTCATTTTAAATGTTGTTAATTTGATCACTGTGAACCATGTTAAGCCCCATTTGGTCCACACTTACCAGAACTGGAAAGACAGACAGAAAGACCAAAACAGTGCCATGGTCATTAAGAGAATAAAAGAGAAAGGATCCTGAGCATAAACCCTCTGATTCAGCCAAAACCTCTTGGAATTGGTTTGCTGCTGGTGGCAATACCCTGAGGAAGAAGAGCCTTGTTGGGAGTCTCAAGTCCAGAGGCCCAGGTTAGCTGAATAGCTTCCTTATTCTTGAGGCACCTGCGAGGCCTATCTCACCACAGAATGCATAGTAAGAGGCAGTTCTACAGTCTCAGGTAATTGTCCAGCAGATCTGAGTCAATTACTCTTGGTTGTGGGTGGAAGGGAGTTTCTGGAAGTTATAGACAAAAGGCCTTTATACAGAGTGCTCTTTGGAACTTGCCAGCAAGTGGGCTACTCAAATGTGAGAGTCTCCAGGTGTTACCTGCAAATTCAGGAGCCCCTGCTTTGATATTAAACTGAATATTTATTCAGGCCTCTGGCAGTCAATTCCAAAGAATGTCTGGGAGCTAATTTTTGGAGGAGGCACTGCAAATCCCACCATCATCTTGAAGCTGGCGGCCAATTTTCAAATGTGCTGTTGGTGGTTTTAACTGAATTAGCTTATAATCTTAACTGTATTTTTAATTATTTAAATATGAGGATGATACTCAGATTTATTGTGTGCTTCCAGCAGACCTTAGGGAGTCTGTGGAAAGTGTGAACAGGTGTCAGGAGGCAGTTTTGGGATGGATGAGGGTTAACAAGATTAAACTTAATCATAACAAAATGGAAGTACTATGGGGGAGGGGAGGTGTTTGACTCAGAAAATGTGATGTCCTATTCTGGATGGGGATGTGCTGCCCCTAAAGGAGTAGATTCCTAGCTTGGGAGCATTGTACCCTCTAAGCTGAGTTAATGTGAACTAGCTCACAGTTTTTTAGCCACCGGCTCACACATTCTTGTCTTAGCTCAGGAAGGATGGCTCCAGAGCAAACTAATTTATGCAGTAGCCAAATTGCTCTCTCACAACTTTAATGCCAGTAGCTCACAAAGTAGAATTTTTGTTCACAAGACTCCACAGTTTAGAGGGAGCATTGTTTGGGAGTGCTGCTGGATCTAGACATCCTGTTGGATAAACAGTGTTTGGCTAAACAGTGGTGGACAGGATGCCTTTAACCAGATTCTGCTGCTGAGTCAGCTGTGGTCCTTCTTGTGCATAAAAGATCTTGCCACTCTGGTGTGTAGGGCTGCCAAGTCCCCCGGGAGTTGGGGATTTCCCCACCGAAAGGCCCCCAATCCACCAGTCCGGATCTGGCCGGCAGGGGAAAACCCACCCCTGAAGTGGCCATATCAGGCCGACGTGCCCAGCATGATTACGTCGCCTGGAAGTGACGTAATCATACTGGGCATGTCGCAGGGTGATGCTCTAGCAATCACCCTAAAAACTCTATGGTACCATAGAGTTTTTAGGGCAATTGCTAGCACATCGCCCTGCGATGTGCCCAGCATGATTATGTCACTTCTGGGTGATATAATTGTGGCGTGTGCACGCAAAGTGTTCACACAAAACTCCCAGACCGGGACCAGGTCCCCTCTGCTATTGCAGGTAAGAGACTTGGCAACCCTACTGGTATGTGTGCTGGTAGCATCTAGATTAGATGACTGCAATGTTCTGTACATAGGGCTGCCCTTGAAGACTGACCAGAAGCTACAGTTGATGCAGAATGCTGTGGCTGGAGTGTTGACTGGAGTAGGTCTTAGGGACCATATCACTCTAGTCTTATTCCACCAACACTGGCTCCCAGTTTGCTTCTGGGCTCAAGTCAAGGTGCTTTTATTTACTTTTAAAGCTTTGTATGGGTTGGGGCCAGCATACCATAAGGGCCACCTACTTCCATATGAACCTAGCCATCTCTTCAAGTCATGGGTGCCCCTACCATCTGAGTCTAGAGAAGTGGCAACTTGTGAATGGACCTTTTCAGTCATGGCACCAAAAATTTAGTACACCCTCTCTAGAAAGATTCATCTGTCTCCCTCTGTCATTGTCAGCCAGAGAGCCAGTTTGGTGTAGTGGTTAAGAGCAGCAGACTCTAATCTGGAGAACTCCCCACTTACCCACTTGAAGCTAGCTGGGTGACCTTAGGCAAGCTACAACACTCTCATTCTAAAAATAAAAATAAGCATAGCTTGCCACCTGGTGGAGTCATAAAGAGCTACAGCTCCTGGCTATTCTACACACAATGCCATATGATAATTTCAGTGTGTGTTTGTGTGTGTGTGTGTGTGTGTGTGTGTGTGTGTGTGAGAGAGAGAGAGAGAGAGAGAGAGAGAGAGAGAGAGAGAGAGAGAGAGAGAGAGAGAGAGAGAGAGAGTTTGGATTTATACCCCACCCTTCTCTACCTGAAGGAGTCTCAGAATGGTTTACAATCTCCTTTCCCTTCCCCTCCCCACAACAGACACCCTGTGAGGTAGCTGGAGCTGAGAGAGCTCTTTCAAGGTCTGCTCTTGAGAGAACAGCTCTAAAAGAACTTGTGACTGACGCAAGGTCACACCAGCAGCTGCATGTGGAGGCTTGGGGAATCAAATCCAGTTCTCCCAGATTAGATTCCACGCTCCTAACCACTACATCAAACTTCACCAGCAGGTGAAGACTTATATTATTTCTCTCACTAACTCTTAATAGTGCTCTTCCCTATTTGTGTGTATATTTAGGTGTTTATGTGTCTATATGTTTTATTTAATTGTTTAAAATATTTTTTTATATATTTGCATTTTAAACACTGTTTCAATGTTTGGAATGTTTTAGTTGTTTTAATGTTTGCCACCTCGAGGACCATGAGTGTGGAATGGTGGCACAGAATCATCAAATCATAGAATGTTAGAGATGGAAGGGACCTTGTAGGTCATCTAGTCCAACCCCCTGCACTCTGCAGGAGCATAGCCGAAAGATAGCCCTACAACATACCCGAAAGATAGTTGTGCAGCCTCCATTTGAAAATGTCCAGTGAAGGAGCATCCACCACCTCCTGAGGTAGTCTGTTCCACTGCTCAACCACTCTTACAGTTAGGAAGTTTCTCCTGATATCTAGCCGGTAACGATTCCCTTGTAATTTCCACCCATTAGATCTAGTCTTGTAATCTGGAGCAAGAGAGAATAGATCTGCTGCATCTTCTACATGTTGTTGTTGCTGTTCAGTCACACAGTCGAGTCCGACTCTTCGCGACCCCATGGACCAGATTACGCCAGGCCCTCCTGTCTTCCGCTGTTCGCTGAAGTTTGCTCCATTTCATGTTCGTTGCATCGATGACACTGTCTAACCATCTCATCCTTTGTCGTCCCCTTCTTCTTTGACCTTCAATCTTTCCCAGCATCAGGGTCTTCTCCAGTGAATGCTCCCTTCTCATTTGGTGGCCAAAGTATTTGAGCTTCAGCTTCAGGATCTGGCCTTCCAGGGAACAATCAGGGTTGATTTCTTTTAGGATTGACTGATTTGATCTCCTTGCAGTCCAAGGGACTCTCAAGAGTCTTCTCCAGCACCATAGTTCAAAAGAATCTATTCTTCGGCGCTCGGCCTTCCTTATAGTCCAACTCTCGCAGCCATACATTATTACAGGGAATACCATTGCTTTGACCATGCGGACTTTTGTTGGCAAGGTGATGTCTCTGCTTTTTATCATGCTGTTTAGGTTTGCCATCGCTTTCCTTCCAAGGAGCAGGCGTCTTTTAATTTCATGGCTGCAGTCACCATCTGCAGTGATCTGGGATCCTAGGAACATGAAGTCTGTCACTGCTTCTACGACTTCACCTTCTACATGACAGCCCTTCAGATATTTGAAGACTGCAATCATGTCCCCTCTAAGCCTTCCCTTTCCTAGGCTAAACATTCCCAACTCTTTCAGCCTTTCCTTGTAAGACTTGGATTCAAACCTTCTCAACATTCTGGTTGCCCTCCTCTGGACACGCTAGAGCTTGTCAACATCCTTCCTAAAATGTGGTGCCCAAAACTGGACACAGTACCCCAGGTGAGGCCTGACCATAGCAGAATAGAGCAGGACTACTACCTCCCCTGATCTGGACACAATGCTTCTGTTAATGCATCCTAAGATTGCATTAGCTTTCTTTGCAGTCACATCACACTGCTGGCTCATGTTTAGCTTGTGATCAACCAGAACACCTAGAACCCTTTCACATGTGCTGCTGTCAAGCCAGGTCCCTTCCATTCTATATCTGTGCCTTTGATTTTTTGTACCTAAGTGTAGGACTTTGCACATCTCTATTGAAATTCATTTTATTTGTCTCAGCCCACTGTTCCAGCCTATCTAGATCATTTTGAATCCTGACTCTGTCTTCTTCAGAATTAGCAAATCCACCCAGCTTTGTGTCATCTGCAAATATGATAAGCATCCCCTCTACGTCTTCCTCCAGGTCATTTATAAAAACATTGAACAACACCAGGCCCAGGACCAAGCCCTGCGGCACTCTACTCGAGACTTCCCTCCACATAGATACAGAGCCATTTACGAGCACTCGTTGGGTACGATTTTTCAACCAACCATGAATCCATCCAACAGTTGCACCATCTAGCCCACACTTAACCAACTTATCCTCAAGGATATCATGAGAAACTTTGTCAGATGCTTTACTGAAATCTAGATATGCTATGTCCACAGCATTGCCAGAGTCAACCATTTTAGTAACTCTGTCAAAAAAGGAGATAAGGTTGGTCTGGCGTGACTTATTCTTGATAAACCCATGCTGGCTACTACCAATTAACTCATTTCGTTCAAGGTGCCCACAGACAGACCGTTCAAGGTGCTCACAGACAAAGCATAGAAATATTTCAAATAAAATAAATAAGCAAATACTTTTATTACTATAGATATAATAAACAAAAGGATGGGCTGAGAACCAAGAAATCTGGAGAGGGAGAGGAATGAAGTATTGGGGAAAGAATTTTGAGAACATGCATTTCCAGTGTAATTCTAATTATTTCATAGTTTCAGAACAAAGAAACTTAAAAAAAAACTAGATCCTGTCGATTGTTTCCTCTGTTAATGTTAAAACAAAAAGGTAAAACCATTACCCCATTAGTTGATAGGATACCTGGTCACATTAATATGAACAAAGCAAGACTTCACTGGCTTCTATCAGATAAGAATGTAGAGATTACATGTTCAGTTGCTGAGTTCTGTGCATTGATTCTTAGATTGCGGGAGTCGCATTTGAAAAGTTTTTAAATTTAGATTTTATTCTGTATATTATCTCTGTTTTTTCCTTCTTTTTCATGCTATGTTTGTATTGTATGCTAGTCTTAAGACTGTAATAATAAAACTAAACTTACCTAAACTAAACCTAAAAAGTATTTAAAAAATAACAGTCCTATTTTCTGTGACAGAAGACTGTAGATATAACTCCTGGCTTTATAATACCATCTAAATCTAGATGGAAATTTAATTTCTACTGCTCTTAGTCACAAGAAGTTACAACTTCTTTCCTCCACCAAGAGTGTACTTGAGGCAAAGGAAACAGAGACACATCTTCATCATCCCAAGGACATGGAAAGCGTAGCCTATCGAATTGACTATCAATAATTAAGGCCTTTGATGCTTTCAATCATTTAGATAACAAGATTGCTTTGAAGTAAATAAATAACAAATTAGAATTGGTGGCAATCACAGGTGTTTGGCATAATCAAAGGGAAAATGAATGCATTTTAACTCTGTGTAATTAGAAAAAGAAATGAAGTTTTTATGCAAATTGTACAGCATTTTAGTAAGAGATAACTGGTCAGACAACTTTTTTTAAAAAATGCAATTTAAACTTTCATTCAAGAGGAGTATTTACAAAGTATCAATTTTCAATGCAATTTGAGTGCAGCTGGTTCAACTGTCTGAGACATCCTGAGAGAGAGATTCCACCATTCCTGGTAGCAGGCCAAGCTTGTTATGGCACAGAAAGGACAACATATGCATTTTCAAACTTGCCTTTCTTTTCTCCTCCCGCAGGCTAGTCACAAACAGGCATCCCTGAAGGTTAGAGAACATTCTTGATGCCAGGAATTGATCTGAAGCTCTAGCGTGAAATTGCAACAACAACAAGAACAAAAGAACACAAAGCAGTCCAACTTGGAGAATGGGGGGAGAATAATCAATGCTGAAGCAGGTTCCTGAATGCATTTTTTCCTCTAGCTGAATGAGGACCTCCATGTACAAATCACCATTTGCTGCATGCGCAATACATGGCCTGATTCAGCTGCCAGAGCTGCATGCACATACGCCTGCTCAGAATATTGGTGGTGGTGCCACTTAACAGCTTGGAATATGGAGGGGTGGCTGGATTTCCACTTGCTTCTCTATAAAGTGGCAATGTACATCTGAATACCAACTAGTGAGGGATAACAACAGGGGAATGCTCTTGCCTCCATATCCACCTTATAGACTTCTGTGAGCATCTGGATTCCACCGAGGGAAACAGAATGCAGGACTAGATGAACCTTAAGCCAAAACAAATAGGACCTGTCTTGCCTATGCAATGATAAGAATATAGAGGCTGTACCTTTCTGGACAGGGATGCTCAAACACCCACTGGTTTCACTTGTATCCTGTTTACCAGTTATGGCTTTTTGATCATCAGTTTCATAGTTCATTGATCTGTTCATGGGTGTTCATTGGTATTTCACTGTATTCCTTATTAACCATGCATTATAGCACAATTGGTTTTTCGTGCATGTGTGTTTCGACACAGCCTGACTGAGTTCTACCATTCCCATCCTTGCTGTGTAACTCCTCTGCTTGGCAGGACATTTTTTTAATAGACAATTAGATCACTTTCTACTCTTCCATGTTTGTTAAATTGTGCTTAGTGATGCAATGGCTGCCAATCAGTTTGAACCAGTACCATGGACAGTTTCGGGAAAACTGGGTACAAAGTAGTTCTCAGAAGGCATTCATGGCTTGTTCGCCTGTACTGAATAGACTAATTGGCTCACATTGCTATCTTAGAACATGGTAAGTTCGACAGTCAAACATGTTCATGGCAAAATTTGCAGCATCCCTATTTCTGGGCCTGACTAAAGTGAGATGCTCATAGATAATCACAGAGTACTAAAGGGCTGCCAGGTCCCTCCTGGCCACTAGTGGAGGTTGTTCTGTGTTACTCTGGGACCAGGAGGGGAGATACATGTATGTGGGCATTCACACAAACATTCCCACCTCTGGACCTTTTGGGACTTGATCATTTGTTTCCACGGATTGCAGGCTGGGGTGGTATTTTCCTATAAAATAATGGAACTATTGGTCTTAAAAAGTTAACTTTCATTAAGTAGAAATTGATACGCTGAAGGGAAAAAAAAGGCACTTGGCAATCAAAATACTGGTATATCAGGACTATAATTGTGCACTTTTGGCACTGAGAACATTGAGAGAAAGAAGGCTAAAAGAGAGAGGGAGAAGGAAATGAAAGATAATGTGAGGAGGAGGCTTGGGGATCTGAACGGGAGAGTTATGTGGCAGAGCTGGACAAAAGGAGGGGCTGACAGGAGCCAGAGAACCAAGAAATCTGGAGAGGGCTGTTGGGGGAGACAAAGGGAGGCTCCATAACAGGGATGAAGAGCAGAGCAATGCGGGTGGGGGACCATGAGCCGTAGTGAAAGAGGCAGGGATTAATAAAAAGGGAGAAATAGCTACTAGTCTTGAGAGCCTGTGCTGTCTGCTGAGGTGTATAGCTGAGTCCCAGACCATGTATACATGGCTTAATTTCCTATCTTGAGAGTGGGGATGTCCTGTGACAGTGAAGTCAAATTAAATTATCTTTCTTGCTAGTTTCAGGATAGAAAAAAAAAACATTTTCTTGGCTAATATTTGTTTGGGACAAAGCTAGCTATGACCAGAGATTGTGCTGATATCCTGATTAACTCAAAAAACAATGATTGAATATTTGCCTGCGGATGTGTTGGGACTCAGGAGACTAAGCTTTTGTCCTTTCAAATTAATTCAGGAAAGAGACCGCTTTGCTCCCTTCAAAATGTTAGACATTGTCACAAGGATCCCAGTCTTCTGTAATATTTGTCTGATGTTGGACACAAACACTGACCTTTTTTTGTGGCTGGAATGTGAAATGATGTTAGCAAATCAGGACTGTTTGCTTTTAGGATGAGCTTTCTTGCAAAGGGTACTCGTAGACCTCATTTTGCATGTTAATGAATTTTGGCCAAAAAAAAAAACCCAGTCAAGCAGTTTCTTCCCCTTGGCCTTTTGGCATGGCTTATCTGGATATAAAAGTTAGGAAGGAAGTGCCTTCACATGCCCCTTTTGCTATTTTGTGGGGTGGCCTGAGGTCCCAGATGACTGCGGGGTGCTTATGCAACAGCTATTTCATTACAAAGACACCTTCCTAAACAGTTCTATTCTACTAAAGTTCTGCTCCTGTTACAAAGTGCCCTCCTGAACATTTCTGTTTCACACATTCTGCAGAATGGTAAATGAGTAAGAGCCTTCCATGACCTCCTCAGGAAGTCAGTTCAACAAGTGAGGAGCCACCACAGGGAATGTGCATGAGTGGGCAGTTGCCAATGTTACCCATTTGACCCATTTGCAGGGTGGCACCTTCATGAAGTTTTGCCCAGATGACCAAAATGACTGCAGGGGAGTATAGCAAGTCCTGCATGCTGAACAGTGCTGAGAAGCTTTGCAGCAATGCAATAGCCATTTATGCTACAGACTCAAATCATGCCTCAACATTTTATGTAACATTTTATGTAACATTTTGTTTTTGTTTTTTTTTAAAAATGGCAAAACCCTCTAAATTGCCAGATAATAAGCATGTGTACCCTGGGGTCATAGTTTATTAATAAAATGACTTACTTCTTGATCATAGTATCATGTGCAGATCATTTCTCTTTGCACGTACATAATTGGATGCATCCTTTAAATGAATGACATTGGAAAGGTGCATTGCCTGATTTTTGCTCATCTGCAGTCAGCAGCTTCTGTTCATAAAGTGACTGCAAGAACTGGTCACATCACAGACAGACTACAATGGCACACAGAGACATCTATGAGGTAAGTCTCAGCTTAAAAATTTCAAATGTATTTTTTAACTATGTGCATTTTAATAATTGTAGGCAGACAGCAACAAACAGGGAGGAGCAGCTGCACAAAAGTCAGTCTAATCATATAATGGGCACATCTGAATGGTCTTGGGTGCATTTGAACAGCTCAGTGAACAACTGACTCTGTGATCATGAAGAGAGAGCAGGATGGAAGCCAAACTGACGGGTGATGGAGCTTAACTTACTGAGATTATAGTATTTACCATGGAACTATAGGTCTAGAAGTGTATTTTTAAAACAAACAAACAAACAAACAAACAAGGATTATTAAGACTGTGTACCTACTTTAGCTGGAAATTGCTCTGTAGAAGAATTGTGATGTTTGCTATTTCTTTTCTCTACCTTTTATTTCTACAGCATTTAACCATCTTGTTTTGCCCATTATTAATTTCTTAGTGAGTGCTATGATGTATCACCCTTGAGAACCACTTTTTTTCGGATGTGCCTTCACTGATTTGTGTTGTAACAGGTTGCCATAGCTATTTGTTCCCCTACAGAATTTAGTGCTGACCAAGTCACCTTGCTTTTGAAATAAAGACATGGAGAAAGGGAGACGGCAAACAAGAGAAATACTGTAATATACTGAGCTGTAAACTTTTGCTTAATTAATCTATGCATATTTCATAGAGGGAATATTTAGCAGATTATTTATATCACGATAAGGGAAAATATCCAGAAAGGCCTTGGATTTTTCTGATTAAATTCCTCTTAGAATATTCATTGATAATTTAAACCTCTTTGTTGATATTTAAATTGCCCATCGTATTATTCCACTGGTGAAAATACTTTTAATATAGTTCCATGATGAACTTACAATTTCTAAAGGTAATTTGGAATTCCTGTGGGATATAGCTAGAAATGAGTACCCCATCTCATACCAAACGGCCCATTTAAATTATATTAATTTGGAGAATATCTGGTGGATATCTAATGGGCATCTGAATTTAATCTAGTTTAATATCAGACCTGTTCTGTTTTGGACAGTCCCCTCACCCTGATGATGTCATTGGGAATGCAGTGGTTGTCACTACAGCCTGCACTTGCTGATAGCATTCATCATAACCCCCTTCCTTTCTCAAAATTACCAAGGAAGAAGGGATGGTTAGGGGTGCTCCTTTGGTGTGGATACTCAGCAGAGGCTTGGTTCCGGCCGTTATATTGAGCAAGAGCTGGTTTTGCCCTGCCTCATTTATAAAGATCTCCACGCTGTGGGAGGTGGCATGGTCAGGAGCTTCTGCTGCCTGACCAATTAACAGTGGCAGCTGGACACATGCAGAAGTGCTCCACAGCTGTAGAGCCACTCCCAGTTTTGCATGATATTAGCTGTGATCACACACAATAAACAATCCACTTTCAATGCACTTTCCAACTGGATTTTGCCAGCTCACAACAGTAAAACCCAGTTGGAAAGTGCATTGAAAGTGGATTATTTAGTGTGTGTGACTACAGCCATTGTGTAGAATTAGCAGGACATTTTCAGTAATGCATTAGAATGTCTAGAGAAGGTCTATTTTTGCCTGCTTCAAACTGTGATTATGTAAGTAGCTATAGGGTTGGTCAGGATATACAGGAATTGCCTTGATAATTTACATAATGTAAGAATATTGTCCTGCACTCTGCAGGCTGGCCCAGTCTGGTTTCTCATGAAACAGTGCACAAGGTCTAGAGAACAAAGCTTGGGAGTGTTGACAGATGCTGGGAGCCAGGAGCTGAAACGGGAGGTAAGGAGGTGGAGCTGGCACCCAGGCTTGCACCTAGTGGGCTGGCTGGTCCAGCAAGGCAGCCTTCCCAAGCCTCATGCTAAACAGGCTGGGAAGTAATCAGGCTCAGCTGCCCTCCTAACAGGTGTTAAGCTCTTGCAGCTGCACTGTGCTTTGGCCAGGATGCTGCGAAGAATTATTGTCCTCATTCTCTGGCTCTAGGATGGGTTTGTGTGCAGCCTATAGAGCACTTTGCCTCTTTTGGGCCAACTTCTGCTGATGCCAGTTCTGCAAAGTGGAAGTGTCCAATTGGGGGCTATGAGCCTGGGTTCATGTCCTACCCAGTGGAGCCCTAGTGACAATTTCCCTTGCAGGCTCAGGCAGGATGGCTTCTGGTGCTGCTGGATTACTGTCAGTAGGTTCCTCAGCCATGTTAGGCTCTTGTCTTCACTGGTGGCTCCTCGGGCTCCTCCCCTGAAGACTCTCAAGTCTGAGTCATTGAGCTGGTCAGTGGGGGGGGGGGGTCACGACAAAGCACCATTATTTATTTACTTAGTTCATTTGTACCTGAAAAGTACTGAAACTTACTAGTGATTTCAGCTCTCATACTTTTATTTGGTGAAGAACAAGACAGACTTCCCGGCTGGCAGGCCGGTTTATATGTGCAAAATAACCCCACACCCAAACACACCCCACACTCGTGATAGGCTCTAAAAAGTGGCTGAGGGTTCTATAGGCTTATGGCCAGGCGCCTGGCTCTCTGAGTGGCCCGGGCTAGGATCCGCTTGGCCATCGTCTCTGGCAGCGAAGCTCGGATGCTTCACCTGACCGCGTGGGGACCTCACCTCGCACGTGGTCAGAGATTTCTCCCCAATGGGAACCCAAAGCAGATTATATCACTCTCTTCTTCTCCATATATTTATTTATAAGTTAGGCTGAGAGTGTGTGACTGGCCTAAGGTTATCCAGCAGTCTTCCATGGCAAAATGGGGTTTTTAACCTGGGTCTCCCAGATCCTTCTTTGTCATGCTGACCACTAAGCCACGGTGGTTCTCTGGCATCTTGAAGTGATGGGGGAGATTTCTGAAAGCAGTCTCTCATGGCGGACCAGTTCAGAACAGTTGGGGAGGGGACACCATCGTTCCTGTATTTCCAGAGGATGGACTTCAATGCTGTCCATCATGGGGGTGGGGGGAGAACAGTGGATACTTAGCTCTTTCAAACATGCTGTTTGGTGTTCAGACTAGGAAAAAACAAGACAGAGCTGGTTGGGTGTCTTGAGCTGGGATCCAACAGGAGCCCATGGTGTTGGTGTCAGGGTTGGACCTGAGGATTTATCATCAGAGGATGAGGACATCATGTTAGTGGTCCCATGGAAGACAAAACCATAACAGAACCTGAGGTGCCTGAGTCTTCTGATCCCAGGGGCTATCAGGGAATTTGCAGCCAACTGTGGGTACTGGACCAGAAGCTCAAGAGTCACCACCAGAACCTGTGATTGCTCAGGGACTCATGAAAGAGAGCAGCTGATTGCCAATGTCCCTGTAGTTGCCACCAGGACCCTGGGAGCAGAGAAAACCCAGGCAGAAGCACAGCTCAGACAGCAGAGTGCACAACTAGCTGTCTACACAACTAGCTGTGCACAACTAGCACAACTGCTGGCTACAAGACATGGAGACCTAGATCCACCATAAGTCTTTGCAGGGTGCTGGACAAAGTCCAGCTGTGAGTGCCTGCAGTTTCCAGGCCACAGCTACAGCTGCAGGGACTCATTGCTATAAATAGTTCGGGTCTTACCATTGTGGGATTGATACTTTTGATAGTGTTTTCTAGCCTTGCCTTCCTTGAGTACCTGGTTTTGAGCAAGACAGCTAGTTTATGTTGGCCAGCCCAATAGATAAGTAACACATAAGTTTTGTACAGATCAGCTATTAATTACACAAGCCTGGTTTAACACAGCTTAGATGCCTGGTTTCTTCATTTTTGGATATATGATCAAAGGAATGTAAGGAATCAGAATCTGAAGTCTTATTGCAGCAGTTTATAGGACTCCATTGTTCTACTCCCCCTTCTGATAAGCTTGGGGGGGGGGAGACAGAACAGGAAGGGCTCCCTGGAATATCTCTAGGCCGACACTAGTGGCTTCAGGGCCGACTTGCCCACTAGGCGAGCTAGGTGCCCGCCTAGGGCGCCAGCCCTGCAGGGGTGCCAAAATGCCCCCCCGTGAAAAGCCCCCCTTCCCGCCTAGCGCCGGCAGCCCTGGCTTTTTGGGTGCCTCACGGCTGCGAGGCACCCAGAAAATCTGCCGCTGCCGCTGGGAGGGAAGGGGCAGGCATTCTAAGCCCGCCCCTTCCCCGGCTCTCCTGGGTGCCTCACAGCACGCTGGGCCATCTCCAGGCCCCACCGGGAGGTTGGCATCCCTGGTGGGGTGGGCGCCCCAGGCTGTCCTGCCTAGGGTGCCCAGACACCTGGGGCCAGCCCTGAGTGGCTTATGCAAGCAATGGTAGACACTAGTGGCTTATGCAAGCAGAAAATTAGATCTGAATTTACCCCATCTTATATTCTAAAAGCCACCCATGGTCCCCATCTGCAGATATCTAAATCTGTGGAGTGGGGCCACTCAGAGGCTAAACAGATCTTTGTGCACACTTGGGGGAACTCCACAGATGTGCAGAAAAATCTGAAATGTTTTTAAAATATAGGGGTTTAAACCCTCCCCCAATGATTTAAAAAAAACATTCTCTATGCAAGTGCAGAGAATGCACCTACCTCTGGCAGTGTGGCAGACCAGGAACCACATTGGGCCTGGCTGTGGCATGGCAGACTGGGAGCCACCCTGCACCTGGCAGCGCAGCAGCCCAGGATCTGTGCTGGGCCCAGTGGCCAAGCTGGGAGGGAAGACTGTGTTGGGTGTGCCATAGAGCTGGATAAACCAAAGAGTGTGTGTGTGGGGGGAGGCTCTACTGACTCACTCAGAGTAGCTCCAGACAAACTAATAGATACTTCCCTTTGCTGCTCTCTGGGCAAGCCATGGGGGGCCCACTGTGCTGGTTCACCTGGAGCTGCTCCATGCGAGCCACGGAGAGTAGTGGTAAGCGAGGAAGCCTCTGCTGGCTGACTCTGAGCTTCTCCAGGTGAGCCAGCAGAGACACACACACCCATGTCACTCTCTGTGGCTTGCCCGGAGCAGCTCCAGACAAACCAGCACAGTCCTCCCTCCTTTCCAGTGAGCCTCAGAAAGCCCAGGGCTTCACATTGGGCTTGAAGACAGCATGAGGGGGGAGATGGGATCTCATAAGAACATAAGAGAAGCCAATGTTGGATCAGGCCAATGGCCATCCAGTCCAACACTCTGTCACATAGTGGCCAAAAATACCAGGTGCCATCAGGACGTCCATCAATGGGGCCAGGGGGATCTCCCCCCTTGAGCCTCTACTTGTAAGGTATTATGCTGAGTTACTGATGTAGAAAAAACACTGACAAATGAAAACAATTTATGGAAAACATTCAGTAGGAGCAATAGAGAATATAAAATGACATGAAGAAAGACCGATGGGGTTGATTTGCACAAGGGAAAATCCAAATCAAAATGAGGAATATGGAGTCAAAGCAGCACGGATGAGAAATTCAAAATCATCTCAATGCAATAAAACATCATAAGACAAGGTAAAGAATATGGAGTAAGGGATGGAGTAAAAGAATCAGATAATCCCTATGCCTAAAAATCTGTGTAAGAGGGCACTTTTTAGCTGCTTGCTAAAGACCAGGTGAAGAGTGACTCAAGTAGACCTTGGGGAAAGAGAGTTCCACAAGGAAGCTTCCACAAGGAAGAGCTCTCCAGCTCACACTCCTGTCAGTATGAATAGAAGGAATACAAAGTGTGCTTATCTTCAGTCGAGCTAGTGACCATGCAGCGTATAAATGTTAGTTTGGTCATTTAAGGGACAAGCACACTCTCATTTAATTTTTACACATGAATATGTAGCTGAAATGAATAAAGTCTGAGCGTATTAAAGTGGACATGCTTCAGTCCTCTAGACACTCTAGTGTTCCTAAATACATTTTGATTTCTATTCCCTTTGTCTTGGGAATGTCTGGAAAATAACCCATTAAAATGGGCAAGCCCCAATGTCACTGTAATTTATTGCAATTATACCTCACTTTTCCTGCAGTCAAATGATGGCTATGGGAGTATAAAGAGCTTGTCCCATCTGGACAGGCAGCAAAATTCTGACCCATCCACCCCCAGTCTGCCATACTGAGAATACTTAAAAACCTAACCTTCAGAAAAATGATGTGGCCAATTATCACCCAGTTTCTGATCAGCCCCGTCTGGGCAAAGTGATTGAGAGAGCAGTAGGACACCAACTTCAGGTGTTCGTGGATAGCTTAACTCCCCTGGACCCTTTTCAGTCTGGCTTTTGCCCATGGGACAGAGACAGCCCTGCTGGCTATAGCTGATAACCTCTGTCTGAATGTAGGCAAAGGCCATGCCTCTTTGTTGCTTCTAATTGATTTATCTGCAGCCTTTGATATGGTAGACCATGTCAACTTGTTCAGGCATTTGGAGGCAAAAGAAGGCATCAGGGAATGTGCTTTGGACTATTACAGATCATGCCTCATGAACTGGACTTAAAGGTTTGTCATTGGAGACAAGTTGTCTACGGTTTCCTTTTTATACTTTTCTATTGTTACCACTTTGTATACAATACTTTCTATTACATATTCTTTAGCCTATTGGCAATTTGTTATTAGTGAGGCTGTTAACTACACTTGTTCCTGTTCTCTTTTACTATTTCATTATACTACACACATTGCCAAATGAGAATTATTTTAATTATTAAATTATTTTGTTTATTATTTGTTCATTTAAGGTATTTATGTGCCCACCTTTCTCCTGAGCATCTCAGGACCCCAGGTGTCAACACTGTGTCTCTCGCTGCAAGCCCCCAGAGATAGCATGTCCTCTCCCCAAAAGGGTGTTCTTGTAGGGAAAACTGCATTAGCAGGAGGTCACAAATGGCATTGCAAGAAAAAAATAATTAAATTGCAGTAGAAGGGAATTATAATAGCTTGCAGATAAGATTATCTTCCCATCCTGGGTTGGAATGGGTCAGACGGATTGCCGCTCCATGGTCATGCTTGTGAGACCTTCTATGCTGCTTGCAAAGGGGGAAATTAATCTGGTGTGAAATCGCTTTATCGTCCCTGACTTTGAATTCATTGTTGAAATTACTCCTTGGGCATCTTGGCATGAGCAACTGTGTCATTCATAATTTGCTGATCACCTGAGAGGAGAAAGGAAATAGCATTTGTAGTGGTCACAGGTGCCAGAAAGAAATGCCTCAGACCCTTGACAGAATTGGGGTCTCTCTCTATGTGTCTGTCTGTGTGAAAGAAAGAAAAGAACCTGCTGATCAGAAACCATTAAGGCAAAAGGAAAGTTATTAAAGATGAAGAAGGGCAGTTAATTGCAAATGATGAATTTCATTAATTAAATAAATGTGCTTTAGCTGCTCCATCAGCTGAACATTCCATCAGTGGCCTTAATTAATCCAGTAATGTTACTGACTAGTGGATGACGTCCCTGCACCTCTGTTTACCACTCTTTTAAACTGAGGATTGCTGCTTTATCTGTTTTGCCAGTGGAATGATTGAAGAAGATCCTCAATGGTGTAAGCACTGGTTGATTACTCTCTCATTAGGCATTCAAAATGGTTAGCAACCATAAAAATGCAATAGTCATGCAATTAAAGCCACAATACAAAACATTATAATTTGAAATAAAATAAGGAATCAAAGGAAAGAACTAAAGTAAAATCAACTACCATTGCTTCCCAAAGGAGCAAATGCCTTCCTGAATAAAAATGGGTTTAAAGAGAAGAAGAAGAGATTGGATTTATACCCCACCCTTCACTACCTGAAGGAGTCTCAGAGTGGTTTCCGCACCCCTCCCCACAACAGACACCCTGTGAGGTAGGTGGGGCTGAGAGAGAGCTCTCCCAAGAACTGCCCTTGAGAGAACAGCTCTGAAAGAACTTATGACTGACCCAAGGTCACACCAGCAGCTGCATGTGGAGGAGTGGGGACTCAAACCTGGTTCTCCCAGATTAGAGTCCACAACTAGGGCTCTTTTTGTAGCAGAAACTTCTTTGCATATTAGGCAACACAACCCTAATGTAGCCAGTCCTCCAAGAGCTTACTGTAAGAAGCCTAATATACAAAGGAGTCCCTGCTACAAAAAGAGCCCTGGTCTTAACCATTACACCAAACTGGTTGTCTTAATTATAAACTAGGAATTAAGTGGCATGATGGGTTTCCTTAGACAAGGAGTTCTACAAGGAGAGATGAACTCCTTGCTGTTTCAGAAGAACCCATCCCATCCTGCTTTGCCTTGAAGCGACCTACTATGCCCACATTAGGAAGGGAGGGTAGGGCAAGTGAATTCTGCCAGTGAAAGGCTGATTGAATGGGCAGGAGGGCTATAAACTGCATTAAAACCAAACCATTCTGATTGGTCTGTTCATTACCCAAATCAGTTTCCATGTCATGCCTAACACATGAGAGTGTCCACCACACAGCAAAACCCCAAAACATAAACCCAGGAGTAAAGATGGACATTTGAGTATGTTGTATACACAACTCCCAGCTTGGTTCAATAAATCTCATAAAGCAAGGGTGGAAAGGAGAAGTGCTTAACCAGGGAGTAGCTGTACCCTCAGAAAACTAAGCCAGAGAGAGAATATAGACAAGGGGTTCCCTGAAATGGGACCAGAGGGTGTAGCAAGTCAGACAGGGATGGAATTTAGGGTAGAATGGAGAAAGTCCTTAACCAGGGTGAAATGGGGAAAGGCTGACAGCCAGAAAAGCAAGCCAGTCCTAAATGAGGAGTGGAAGAGCTAAGAATAGACAAACAGGTGAAAAGGTCACTGTGGGCTAATTTTTTGGGGGAGGGGGAATGGGAGATAAAAATTCAGACACCACTTTGTCTTGACAAGGAAGGGTCTGATGACTTCATAGAGGTGGAAACTGGTTTTTGTGGTAAACAACTACAATGATGGAAAACTGGGGATACACACCTGAATTTACTGGGGTGCTAACGGAGGAAGTCTGCTATTGGCTTCTTTTGCTGCAGATCCAGAATCCATGGGGGCGTTGTCCATCAGTCCATCAGTGGCTATTAGCCACAGGGTATAGATGGGAATTCTCAGTCTGGGGCAGGTGATGCACTCTATTCTTGGTGCTGGAGGGGGCAGTAGTGGGAAGGCTTCTAGTGTCCTGGCCCTACTGTTGGACCTCCTGATGGCACCTGGTATATTTTGGCCGCTGTGTGACAGAGTGTCGGACTAGATGGGCCATTGGCCTGATCCAACATTGGCTTCTCTTATGTTCTTATGAGATCCCATCTCCCCCCTCATGTTCTTATGTCGAGCCAAAGCCTCAGAACCTCGCTGGTGGGCTATTAATCATGTCCTGATTGGTGCCTTTTTAGGATATGGGGCCCCATTGGTGCAAGTCACGGATTAGAGCAATGATAGAACAGGTTAGCCAACCTATAATACAAGGGGCACCTGAATAAGCATACCCAGGATGGATCTGATGGAGCACAATTGATTTAGCTAAGGTGGCATTCTTGGCACAGATCTGCTGATAGTAGCTGGGAGATGCCTGAAAAGTCCTTCCTGGATTGATTGATTTATCGCATTTATATCCCACTCCTCCCGTAGAGGGGCTCAGGGCAGGTCACAACATTTATAGTTGTTATCATCCAGGATTTGTGTTTATGGAGGAAAATTCTGCAAAACTGTGTCATTGCTTATAGCAAGAGGGTGCAAGGAGTTATGGAGGGTCAAAGAAGCATTACTGGTATCCCCCCCTCCCTTTGTGTTTTGTTATTTTCCCAGAATATTCAGGAAATCAGGCTGCCCCTTGCTGGGAGTGCTTTCTGCAATTCATTCTTTGACCTGTCTTTAAAATCACACTAGCTGCTTCTTTCCTCACTTAAAGCATCTTAAGGTCATAAGATTTTGGGGTTTATTCTTCCTGCACTTCTGCCATCAGAAAGTGAGGATACTGAGGTACCTCTATTGGGGGTGACAAGCCACCCAACACGCTAGACCCCAGCAATTGATCTTGCCGAGTTCTTATATTTTGCCATTTTTTTGAATCGTGGTGTGACCAACTAACAGTTCGTAGCCCAAATCCTACAAAATCCATGGCACATTAAACATTGGCCAGCATTACACTCCAGATTTTTGTGGAATTAACTTTACTTATTTAACTGGATGCTTTCTTTCTATCTGTTCTTTGAACAAACATGAGGGGGAGGAAACAATTTAAGTATGATACCCTTTTGAGATCACTTATATACTATGTGAAATCATATTTTAAATGTCCTTTCCCACATTTTGTCCTGTATCCCTACCTAGTTCATCTTCTGTGTATCCTCTTGACCTACTCCTACAACAGCAGAACTGCTCAGAGATATTGCAGACTTCTAATGTGAGAAGCATTCATCAACACAACACAGGAAGGAGGAGGGGGGAAATGAAATAAAATGGAGATGCAGTATGATTTATTTTTTTCATTATTGTTATTTTTCTCTCTCCTCATAAAGGGATGTGAATTTGTACATGAAATGCTGAGAGGGTTATTGCCAAGCTGCCAAAAAAGCAATAGACTAACTTATTCGCTTTTACATTTTTACAAGAGGGAGCTTAAACAAATAAAATTATTCAGAAAAAATAATACTATAGAGCGGAAAGGTAAAGTTGTGAGGACAGTTTTCTGCTGTGCCTTTTTTTTAAAAAAAGTTTCCCATCATATTGAGTACTGGATTGAATGGAGAGGTGACATGCCGCAGCAACCCCACGTGAAAGGCCCATGGCATGAGAAAGAGCCCCTGCTGCAGGAACCATCATTGAATGACCTACTGCTTCCTCATTTGCCACTGTTGACTTTCATACATGAGGTCGTATGTGCTGTAAAATATTCAAAAGTATTTAATTAGAGTATCGATGGATCTTGCTCTATTGGAAAGAAGGGATTTCTTTGCATTTAAATACCTTTATTTCTAAGGGTAAAAGGTATACAGGAAACCTACAAACAAACCAAACATCTAAGAGCTACATTTCTAAGCTGCTTACAGTTCAAGTCATGGCTACTCACTACACACAGACAATGGAGAAGCTGTCCTTCTTCTTGACCCCTAGAAAGGAAGTCACCTGAAACAAACAACCAATCTGTATCACAATAGAAGTTACTTTTCCCAGGCTAAAGCCCCATTGGCTCTGTGCCAGTTTTCCCTTCCAGGTCAGTCTAAACAATAGCAATACTAGGTAAACAAGTTAACCCTATAATGACTGGATTGTCAGACCTTGTAAACACATACATCTCCAACAGTATGTACCATCATGGCACATGCAATCAGCAAAAGGGCCTGGGGCTCACTATCAGGACATCTGCCTCATATGAAGATGGTCACACATTCAATCCTCAGTGACTCCAGCTTTAAAAAAATAATGAGGTAATAAATGAGGTGAAAGACCTCAGGCTGAGACCTTGGAGACTCAGTGCCAGTCAGATTAGACAATAGTAATCTGAACGGGCCAAGGGTCTGACCTGAGGCTGTTTTGGATATATTCAGATATAACCGGAGTACAATTTTCAGCATACAATGAAAAGCAGAGTGGAGAACACATGATTGATATCACTTATGCCTGGCAGCACAATGTTAGGAAGGAAAAGTAGACCTTCATCAGGAATGCATATAGCGTAGCTGATGATGTGAAATCGAAATTGCTGCAAAACTGGAAACTTTAACCTTCTTTAGCTGCAACATGACATGGTGATCAATGAGATATTGAAACAAGATAATAAACAATGGGCTTTTCCACATGGAGATGTTAAGTCAGTTCTGGCCCCATACTGCTTTGGTTTATCTCCTGATTTCTGCATACCTTTTTGTGCTGTTAGTTTTAACTCTGGGGTTTTCTTTGTTTCCCCCCTGCTTCCTCCCCCACAGTTCTTTTGAGGTCACTTTTATCCCAATGTTTGCCTGGAAGCTGGTTTTGAGTTGGCTTTTTCCTCATGCATAATGTTTTTGCTGGTTTTCTTTCTCCCCATATTCCCCACCACCATCTCCACCCCACTGTTCGATGATTGGATTGTTGTGGTTAAACCACACCCTCTTCTCCCCTCTACCCTGAAGATGAATGCTTTATTTTTAAAAATATTGATATTTTATTTATTTATATCCCACCCTCCTGTGGAAGCAGGCTCAGGACAGGTCTATAAAATACATATCTATGAAATACATAGAATACATAGAATAAGGGCTCATTTCCTGCAGGAGCACACAGGAGCGAAGCTCTGACATTAAGAAGCCCAGGGGACGGGCACATGCAGCAATCCTTGCCCCCTGCTCCCAGCAGCCCCCCCACTTTCCTGGCCTGCTGGCCAACCCAACGGAGCACTGCTGCGAGTTGCCCCTTGAGCTGCCCCACCACTGCATGGGCCATGGCACCCAGCCTGCCCAGGCTCTGCCTGTCCTCATGCTGACTCTGGCATGGCGCCTCTGCAAGGCATACCCTGGCAATTCCTGTGAGGCCTGCGAGGAGCTCTGCCCCACCCTCCTGCGCCTAATTGGCCTCCTCCTGCGCCTCTGCTCTGCTACTGCCCTGGCCCCCTACCTGCTCGAGGCCATGTGCATCCTCCGCACCGTCCTCTTGGATCCACAAGCAGCCACACACTTTCCTGCACTTGCTGGCCATCCAAAAGAGTCCAGTGGCACCTTTAAGACTAAGGTTTATTCAGGTACAAGCTCTCCCTCCTCTGTGAGGGCAGATCTGTAGGTTCCCCCCCCCATAGCTAGCAATCCAAAAAAGTCCAGTGGCACCTTTAAGACCAAGGTTTATTCAGATATAAGCTCTCCCTCCTCTGTGAGGGCAGATCTGCACGCCCCCCCCCTGCATAGCTAGCAGTCCAGTGGAGCCCGAGTAGTGGGTGTTGCCTTCTGACACACTTCTGGTGATGTCAGGGTGTGTGGCATATGCAAATAAGTTATGCTAATGAGTTATGCTAATGAGCTCCTGCACCTCTTTTCCTATTAAATGACCCTTGCATAGAGTTAAAATATTAAAAACAGCAATAATAATAACAAATTTACTACTCAGATCTAAGATGACAGCTAATCTGGGACATCAGGCACCTCCTGAGGAAGCTAGTTAAATGGTCATACACTTCAACCTGTTACCTGGTAATGTTTTATTGATCTTGTAAGCAGGATTGGTCAGAATGGGCACTATAGCACGGCAGCAGTACAGACCATGAGGGCAGTGAAAACATGGGAGGCTGAGATGAACGGGACGTCCAACTCAACCAAAGGCCTGGTGGAACAGCTCAGTTTTACAGGCTCTGTGGAAGCATAATAAGTCCTGCAGGGCTCTGATCTCCAGTGGGAGCATGTTCCACCAGGCTGGGGCGAGAGCAGAAAAGGCCCTGGCCCTTGTCAAGGGTAAACAGAGGTCTTTCGGACTGGGGACTACCAGAATGTGTTGTTTGGCGGAGCATATGGGGAGAGTCAATCCCATAGGTATGTTGGTCCCTGGTCGCATAGGCTTTGAAGATTATTACCATAACTTTGAACTGGATCCAGTACTCAACTGACATACAGTTCAATTGGCACAGCACCAGGTGAATGTGTGACCACATAGACACCACAGTCACCTGACGCACCACCACATTTTGCACTAGCTGCAGTTTCTGGGTCAGGTTCAAAAGTAGCCCCACATACAGCAAGTTGTAGTAATCCAACCTGGAAGTGACCATTGTGTGGATCACTGTAGCGAAGTCCCAGGAGGTGAGATAGGGAGCCAGTTGCCTGACCATCCACAGATTATAAAAGACTGATCTGGCAACAGTGGTGACCTGGATCTACATAAAAAGTGAAGCATCCAGGATCACCCCTAGGCTCCTCACCCTCAGCGTTGCAGTTAGTGGCACCCCACCAAGGGTTGGGAGATGGATTCCCAATCCCAGCCCCTGTGGCTCAGGTACAGGACCTCTGTCTTTGCCAGATTTAGTTGCAGCTGGCTCTGCCATAGCCAACTAGCCATGGCCTCCATAGCCCTGTCCAAAATATCCAGGGAGGAGTCCGGGGGCTGTCCATCAGCAGATAGAGCTGGGGGTCATTAGCGTACCAATGACAGCACCAGGGGTCTTTTCGGGGGGAGCGCACTGGAGCGCAGCTCCGGGAGCTCAGGAGCCAAGCCCCGCCCCCAGCCGGCGTCCCTGAGAGTCTTTCAGGCAGCCGAATGTCAATTTCAGCTCCATTATATCCTATGGGCCATTGAAGTCAATGGTGAAAACATAGGGTATATTCTGGGGGCTGGAGGGGAGGGGGTTTGAGGGAGAGGCTCGAAACTCACAGGATAGCTGATGGAGCCTCTCCCCAAGATACCCACCAAGTTTCAAGAACATTGGACCAGGGGGTCCAATTCTATGGGCCCCTAAACAGGTTGCCCCTATTCCCTCCATTGTTCTCTATGGTGGGAAAAAAATAACTTTCTTCTCTTCTTTCCCTCTTTCTTTCTTTCCCTCTTTCTTTCCCTCTTTCCCTCTTTCTTTCTTTCCCTCTTTCCTTCTTTCTTTCCCTCTTTCCTTCTTTCTTTCCTTCTTTCTTTCTTTCTTTCTTTCTTTCTTTCTTTCTTTCTTTCTTTCTTTCTTTCTTTCTTTCTTTCTTTCCCACCTTCTTCTCTTCCCTTTTTTCCTCCTTTCCCTGTTTCCCTCCTTCTTCCCTCTTTCTTTCCCTCTTTCCTTCCTTCTTTCCTTCTCTCTGCTCTCTCTCTTTCCTTCCCTCTTTCCTCCTTCTGTGGCCCAACTCTCATGAGAAGGAGTTCAAACTTTAAACCCCTTCTCTCTTAGCTCCCCCACCCAGACCAGCTGGGGAAGGGAAGGGGAGGCTTTTGAAGATGCTTCCCCCCCTTTTGCTTCCCCTTCTGACATCACTTCCGGTGATGTCAGGGGGCGTGGCATATGCTAATAGCCTAATAGCTCATTAGCATACCATATGCTAATGAGCTCCTGCAGCTGTTCTTCTACAAAAAGACCCCTGGACAGCACAGTCCAAATCCTTGGACCAGCTGGGCAAGGGGGAGCATATAGATGTTAAACAAAATCGGCGAGAGGATTGCCCCTTGTGGTACACCAGACTCTAGTGGGTATTGTAGTGAAATCCTCTCCCTAAGCAGCACCATCTGTCCCCAACAGTGGAGAAATGAGGAAAGTCATTGTAAGATGATCCCCCGTACCCCTATGTCAGGGAGGCAGTGGGTCAAGAGAACATAACTGACCATGTTGAACACTGCTGTTAGATCAAGAAGCAACAGCAGTGCTAACCTGCCTTGATCCAGGTGTCTCTGGAGATCACCCATGAGGGCAATCAACACAGTCTCTGTCCCATGGCCCATATCTCTGAGGCATTGTAACTATAGGCTTAGCAGGTTCTCAGACATGAGACGTGAATGACTGAGACTGTTGAGCTCACTCTTAACCAGAAATATGCCATTTTTACCTTGTGGACATGCCCTGGTCCATTGCCAGAGAACTTCATGGCAGCAAACAAACATGGATTGGTCCTTCAAGTATCTTGGATGATTTTGGTGGGTTGGTGCCCAGAGGGGGGAGTCAGAATCCTCCATGCAAAGAGGGCCACCAGGTTTCCTTGAAACATAAGAATGTAAGAAGAGTTGTGCTGGATCAGACCAATAGTCCATCTAGTCCCACATCCTCTCTCACACAGTGGCCAACCAGTTTCTTTAGATGGCCAAAAACAGGGCATAGAGGCCTTGGCCTTCTAGTATCTCTGAATGTGGAGGTTCCCCACAGTCACCATGGTTAGTAGCCATTTATAGACTTATCCTCCATGAATCTTATCCATGTTTAAAGCTGTTTATTCCTGTGGCTATCACTACATCCTCTGGCAGTGAATTCCACATTTTAATAATTTTCTATGTAAAGTAGTATTTCTTTCTGTCAATCCTGAACCTACTGCCTATCAGCTTCATTGGATGCCCTCAAGTTCTAGTATTTGGGGAGAAGGAGAAAATTTTCTCTTTGTCCACTCTCTCTACCTCTTGCATAATTTTATGAAACACTATCATATCCCCCCCTTTCTAAACTGAAAAGTCCCACTCTTTAGCCTTTCCTCAACAAAAAGAGGTGGTAGTCTCCATAAACCAGGCCAGAATTAAGCCAAGGCTGAAATCAGAGGTCACAGCAAGCTTATGGTAAGCTGAGATGTGCTTAAAACTGCCTTGTTGCCATGCTTGCAGGAACGATTTCTTCGTCACCCTTTCCTTCTTAGAGGCTTTACTGTGACATATCAATCAGAAATCGTTCTGCCCTGGAATTTGCTCAGAGACTGTGTTAGGCTTGATTTGGCTTATATTAACTCTTTAAAAGAAATATGCAGGCTTTTTAGAAACTTTTAAAAACTTGAGATACATACATGAGGTTCAGGTAAATGTGGAAATGTGGCTGTTTACCAGTAACCTAGCTAAGTCACTATTAAATGGAAACTGCAAACTAAGATAGTTTACCCACAAATATTTGGTGGAATTATTATGCTATGGCCTTTGGGAATCAGCCTATTAAGTATGACTGGCTGGGAGATTGGCCTTTGAGACATTTCAGCTACATATTCTGTTAATTTATTTATTTTGTATATCTTTAATAAGAGAACAGTTGTATTACTAAGATTTTGTAAAGGAACTACTGACAAAAACAATTCATCAAAACGTGTTTGGTCCTTTATGGTTGATTTATAACTAGGAATAAGGCCCGTTGTGGAAGTAGTTACAATGAGCTCTAGAAAGAAGCTCTGGGAGAGTGCCCCGGCCTTGGGCACTCAGCGCCGATTCACTGTGGCGACCTCAGCATGGTATAATGACACAGAGTCCACCATTTTCTCCAGGGGAACTGATCTCTGCCATCTGAAGAGCAGTTGTAATTCTGCATGATCTCCATCCCTCCTCTGGAGACAGGCAACAGTGGTTCCCCATGAGGGAATGGCTGGTTTGGAGGGTGGAGTCTACAGCATTGTACCTGTCTGAGGTCCCAGCCTTCCTCAAACCTCACCCTCTCCAGCCTCCACCCTTCCAATCTCCAGGAATTTCCCAACCTAGTGTTGGCAACCCAATCTCCCTCCCAGCCAACTGTCAACCTACCGTTACCTGCCCCCTGGCTTCAGCTTTTCATCTCCTCCCCCTCCTTCCTAGATAGCAGTTGTAATTCTGAGTGATCTCCAGCCCCCACCTGGAGATTGGCAACAATGGTTCGCCATGGAATTTCCCACGTGGAGTTGGCAACCCTATCAGGAGTGGCCCCAATGAGTTTTCTCCCAAAGGCCAAAACAGGTGTGGAAAGGGCCTTTTAGTGACAAACCTGGTTGCCTAGCAACAGGCACTGAGGAGAAAGCACAGTTGCCACCTCTAACGAGGGAAATACCTGGAGAATTGGGGGGTGGATCTTATGGAGGGCAGCATTGGGGGGATGGAAGGACTCAGCAGGGGGTAATGCCATAGAGTCTACCCTCCAAAACAGCCATTTTCTCAAGGGGAACTGATCTCTGTCGTCTGGACATCAATTGTAACAGTGGGAGATCTCCAGGTCCCACCTGGAGACTGGCAACAATGATTCCCCATGAGGGAATGGCTGGCTTGGAGGGTGGAGTCTATGGCATTGTACCTGTCTGAGGTCCCACCCCTCCTCAAACCTCACCCTCTTCAGGCTCCATCCCTCAAATCTCCAGGAATTTCCCACCTGGAGTTGGCAATGCTGTCAGGAGTGGCCCCAATGAATCTTCTCCCAAAGTCCAAAACAGGTGTGGAAAGGGCCTTTTACTGACAGATCCTGGTTGCCTAGCAACAGGCACTGAGGAGAAAGCACAGTTGCCACCTTTGATTACAGAAATACCTGGAGAATTGGGGGGTGGATCCTGTGGAGGGCAGCATTGGGGGAGGATTGAAGGACTCAGCAGAGGATAATGGCATAGGTTCTACCCTCCAAAGCAGCCATTTTCTCCGGGGGAACTGGTCTCTGCCATCTGAAGATCAATTGTAACAGTGGGAGATCTCCAGGTCTCATCTGGAGACTAGCAACCCTAGGGGGAAGTCAGCCGCACAGCAGGGGGTTGAAGAGAATGGTTTGATGGTCACTGGTCCACCTCATTAGCCAGCCAGCCATGGTGGAGCCAAAAAGGAGTGAGAGGCATGTTAAATTTATTTTGACAGGAAAATGGCCAAGCGGGGTGGGGTGGGGGGTTGTTATGAAAGTCCTTTGGCTTTTTACTCAAAGAAGCAAGCTTGGTTGTTTGGTTGCCTACCAACAGCCACTGAGGAGACAGTTAGTCACAGTTAGTCCCACATAGGAGTCCCACAGTTAGTCCCACAAGTGTCTTCCTCAGGAGAGAGTCTGGCTTTCCAGGATCCGCAGCTCGTTTCCTCTAGGTCAGACCCACCCTGGCACTGCTGCCACTGCTGGAGGAAGGTGGGGGAGCCTTTGAAAGGTGCTGGGCAGCCCTTTCTGCAGTGCAGGCCTTGCGGCCAAGGAAGAGAGGCTGCAAGGGGCAGTGAAGGTGAGTGCTTCCCCTGCTTGCCATTGCTTGCTAGGTCTGCCTCCTTCTCCCCCGTGGAGGGGTTACCGCTCTCTCAGTGAAGCGTCCATCCCCTTCTCCAGCTCCCTCCAGACTGAGGGCGAAATGCTGCCCGCTGGTTCGGTGGGTGGGGCTGAGACAATGCAGCGAACCAATGCGGCCAAGGAATTGGGAGACTGTGAGAGTAGCATCTCAGCAGGCCAAAGGCTGTGGAAGTGTGTCCAGAAGGGACACCAAAACTCAAATATATATAAGGAGAGATAGGAATGTTCTGACAGATTATAAACAGCTTGATTAGACCAGTTTGGCCCAAGGTTGTCAGGGTTTTGGAGCTGAGCAGGGTAGGCCACAGTTAGTACTTGGATGGGAAACTACCAAGGAAGTCTGAGGATACTATGTGGAGGAAGGCAATGCCAAACCAGCTCTGCTCATCTCATACTTGGAACACCCTGTGGATGGGGTTATCATGATACTGCAGTGCCTCAAAAACATGATCTTCCTCTGTCAGTTATAGTTTTTTTTTGTTCCTTTATTAAAGGATATTTAATTTGTTTATGATATACTGGTTTTGAAGAGTAGATATGGGGGGAGGGTTACTTGTATCTTTGCCCCTCATCCTTTTCTGGTTTAGTTTGGTTTGTGTGCTAGTTGCTGGTCCCCCCCCTCCTTTTCTGTATATATCTTTAAATAAGTTCCAAAGATATAACAGAGGAACCTCCATCTCATAATTTGGGTTGATAGAAGAGGAAGTAACCACCTAGTAAATACAAATTCCATACTTTATCTTGCAGCTGGTGGCATCATGAATTGCTCTTCTGCACAACACTGGATAGGATGTTCATAAACTAGGGTAGATAGCTCTAGCCTGGGAAATTTCTGGAGATTTGGGGGGGGGGGTGGAAACTGGTAAGGGTGGGATTTGAGAAAGGGAGGGAACTCAGTGGGTCCATGAAGTCCACCTTCCAAAGCAGCCATTTTCTCTAGGGGAACTGATCTCTGTAACCTGGAGACCATCCATAATTGCAGGAGATCTCCAGCCACAACCTGGAAACTGGCAACCCTATATAATGGCTTAAAAGAACATAAGAACATGTGAAGAGCCCTGCTGGATCAGACCAACAGTCCTTCTAATCCAGCATCCTGTCTCACACAGTTGCCAACTAGTTCCTCTGGAAAGCCAACAAGAGGGGAATAAAAGGTCTTCCCCTGACATTGCCTCCTGGCTCTGGGGTACAGAGGTTTAGTGCCTCTGAATGTGGAGGTTCCCTTCAGTCACCAAGGCTAGTAGCCATTGATAGATTTATCCTCCACAAATCTAATCCCCTATCTTTCTAAACTAATCCCCTTTTAAAGCTGTTTATTTCTGCAGCCATCACTACATCCTCTGTCAGCGAATTCCACATTTTAATCATTCTCTGTGTAAAGTAGTATTTCCTTTTGTCCATCCTGAACCTACTGCCCATCAGCTCATTTTTCTCTACTATGTAGCATTAGTATTATTTGCATTTATGTATCTTTAAATCCTTTAGAATGTATAACATGTCTACAATCAGTTTGCAAATATAAATCATTATATAAACACTATAATTATTATGAGTAGGCTATCCGTGCAGGAACAAAGCCACAGGAAAGAAACAATGAGCCAGTAGTTTCTTTATAAACATTTATTTCCACCCAAAGTGTTATGCAGTATTGTGTAAACAAGGGGTTGATTTTTTAAAAAAGAAAATCTGAGCCCAGCTAAAATATTTCCATAGCATTTTAAAATATAATAATCCAAATGAAACCGTTTTGTTAAACAAACAAAAGAACTCTCAGCCATGATTGTAATGCAAATAGTTTGGAAACAGTGAATTAGGAACTTGATATAACAGGAAACAAGCAGTACTGTTTTGGTTCTTAGTCAGTTCCTCATCAATTTCCACTGTTTAAGTGGGGGAAAAATGAGGCACAAAAATCAACCAGTCTAGAAAAAATGAGATGTCGAAAGGGCATTTTAAAAAGTACATGTTATGTTGTCATTTAAGGGGGGAGCTGCACCTTATGACACAAAGTCAACCATCATTCTCTGGGCCAAACATCCAGTATCAGGTGTGGGGGGGAGAATCTATCACCAGATGACATCCACCAATATGTTTCCTGGAACCCACTTGCTTCTTTAGAACAACCCAGGAAGTATCAAAGGCTGCAGAAACTAGAAAATTATCTTTAAAAAAGCAAAGCACTAACGTGGTTACTAATCACTGATTTTACTTTGCCATTTCCCCCAGAGAAATGGGTTCAAGACAGCTGGAACTGGTAGAACAGAGGAGGGACAGTTTACTGTCTGTGACATCCTTGCTTAAAGGGGAAATGGGTTTACCTTTAAATACTCTCTGTGTATAGAAACTTGGTAGTTTTCTGCTGCCACCAGGAATTAAAAATTCCAATTCTCTCTCTTTTGGTAGTATGACCTAAGTTCTGGGCACTTCAGAGGACTATGTGGCCCTGAGGAAGTACTGTACTGATTTCTGGGATAAGTTTAAACAAAATTTGATTTATTTAATAAAGACCAAAATAGATTTCTGGATATTTTGAATAGATGCTGAAGAAAGGAACTTGTAAATATAACTGGCAAAGCTTGGTGCTGAACGGAAGTTGTGGGTCCTCGTGAAAAAGTCAGGGGGGCAGGCCCTGGGAGGCCCCACCGTAGCTATGGGCCTGGCCCTACCTACCTCACAGGGTGTCTGTTGTGGGAAGGGGGAGGGAAAGGAGTTTGTAAGCCGCTCTGAGACTCTGAGTGAAGGGTGGGTTATAAATCCAATCTGTTCTCTTCTTCCTCTTCGTCGTTGTCTTTTTCTGTGGCATAGGACTATCTCTTTGAGATCATGTAATTTCCCGAACCATCGTTTATTGTTTGGAATTTGGATGAGAACTATGGTTTACCGCAGAAGTGGGAATGTTTAATTAAATGGGGAGGAAACAGATGCCAGCTCATGGCTGGTACCCAGATGGAGGTGGCAGGGCAGTAACATAAGGGGCGCCATTGTCATGCATGATATGTCCTCATTTACAGGGAAAACTGAACACCACATCAGTCTAGGAACAGGTAAAACCATAAAGTTTCTGGTGATTCCTAAAGTGATGTGATGTCCAGGAAAACCTGGAAGTGGCATCATGTCATCCCTGACTAACAGTGATTTTTAAAAATATTTTTCCCCACTGCAAAACAGAGCAGCAGCAGGAGTTGACAACAGGAGGGCTGACAGTAGAAGATCTGGCAACCCTACTGGGGAGGGAAGAAAAAGCATTTGAAGAACAAGGGTGGTGTAGTGCTTAAGTGTGTCAGGCTAGGATCTGAGAGACCTAGATCCACTCGGCTGCTCTGGATAACCTTGGACCTCTCAGTCTAGCCTACCTCACAAGATTTTTGTGAGTGTAAATGGAGGAGAGGAGAATGATGTAAGCTCCTCTGGATCCCCACTGGGGAGAAAGGCTGGGTATAAATGAAGTAAATAAATAAAGCCGTGGATATCCCAGGTTCAATAGCACAATGAGAAACTTTTTGTGTGTAAGAACAGACCAATGCCTTTATTGCTGCCTGTTGTGTATTCTGTGGCCCATTCTAGAACTTGTTGCTTGTCCCCCCTCCTTTCAATCTGCCTACTTCTTTCCTGTCTGCTGTGGTATTTCTGAGGCCCATCCTGTCTCACCACATCCTGAGTCGGATTCCAAGTTAGGCCTGAACACTGCAAGAAGTACCTCTTTGACCTCCTAAGAGAAGCACAGTAAGTCTGGTAAAATCACAACGTTTGCTATGTTCTGAAAGTGTGAGTTGAGAATATATAAATAAGCAATGCTTTCCCAAAAATAAAAAAAGGAAGTTAGGGGAACTTGAAAGAAAAAAGAAAACAAATATGCAAACGTCGAGAGGGAAGGCCTAAATTGGTTCTTGTCAAAGTTATGTAAAGATTTCCTTCACATCAAACACATTTCTTTTTTCAATGAGCCCCAGAAAAAACGGGTGTCTTTGTTCATGACAGCATCTTCCAAAGAGAAGCACTGCCATCAGTTTGCTCAAAGATAAGCCAGGCTAAACCAATATGATTCCAACCAGAGAGCAGAGCAAGATATGAAACGTCATGATTTTGAGTGCTTTTAACAAAAGAACAGTGACGCTTTTGATGCCTGGAAATCAGTTGATTTTTATCTCCCTCTCAGATTGATGAATGAGTGCCGCGGATCCATTATAAAACTTGGTGGAGATGTCAAATAATTTATTGCCTCTGGCTTAGTAAATAGGCCAGCATCCAGAGCACTACCCCGAAAGATGTCACCAAGGAAATGCATTTTTTCTTTCTTTTTGCTTTGCTAAGATGAATGCTTTTCAAGATTTATCTTGCTGGGTTTTAATCAGTCAACCTGCCATGGTAGTCAGATCCCTTGAGGGCAGAAAGGAGGGCTCGGAAAAGGAAGAAAGGCCTTCACTAGTTGCTGTTCCTGGTATTACTGCCAGAAGGTGAGGAAGACCAGTATTAAAAGATCTGTCAAATCTCCCTCTCCAAGACAGGAGGGGGGGAAAACCCTGTAAAGATCAAACAAAGCACAATACTTTCCTGGTGAATAAATAATAGGGTTGCAGAGCTGGGTGTCACTGACATCGAGAGTAACCCTTTAAAGAAAAAAGAACTTCCAATTGTATGCCACTCAATAAATTGAAAGGAAGCAAGCTGAGTGCCCCAGCTAATCTCCCTCTTGAAAACTCTGGAAATATTCTCCACAATTCTCGTAATCTCCTCAGCCAGCAGGAATCCCAGTGCCTTTAAGGCTAACCTTTAACTCTGCATCGTCTCATTACGCTTTTCACCTCTAGCTGTTTATCAGTGCTGCACATACCCTGATGCAGACGGACACTCTGGGAAGCGGCAGCAGAAAAGCATTTTTCAAGGAAAAGGCTATTTTAAGACTTCTCCCAAATGCTGCAGTGTCTTGGTGTATTTAAGAAATCATTAGCCTGCCCTTGGCTCTTGGTAATATCAGCTTTGGAGAAAGGGAGACACAATGTGGCTGGATAAACTGGCACTTATTAGTCTTTTTACCTTCTACTCAAGATGTGACCGAAGCCACATGAAACTGCAGTAGCACTGTAGCCACTCCAGGTGGTGCACTCTTTTGTGGCTATAGTATGTGTGTGAATCCCTGAAGCATTTCAATTTCTTGTATAATATGATAATTAGTTAATATTTATTTAATAAGATATTTATTCCCTGCTCTTCTCCTCAGTGGAGACCCAAAGTGACTTACAACATTGTTCTCCTCTCCCCTATTTTATCCACGCAACAACAACCCTGTGAGGTAGGCTGGGGGAGAGAGAGAGACTGCCTCAAGGTCACCTAGTGAGCTTACATGGCAGAGTAGGGATCTGAATCTGGATCTCCCATATCCTAGTCTGACACTCCAACCACTATGCTACTTTTGAGACTTTCCCCCTACTTGATTATTAACCAGGAAGAAGGCCAGTGATCATGTGGGAAAGCCACACATGGCTCCACCCATCTAGCTGTCATGTTCATGTTCATGCCACAATGTTGTTTGGGATTGCACTGTGTGGAAATGGTTCCCGAGCAATATTGGGTGCTTTATCAAGGTGGAAGTTGGTATAATCTGCTTTTAAGCTATTTGGGTAATTTTATCTCTTATTACATTTACATATGTTCAATTAATTACCTTAATCTACATAATTGTTTCCTTGGTGGAAAATGCTGTGATATTTCCATAGATCACACAGCTGTGTGTGTTTGTGCGGGTAAACTACATAAAAAAGCAAACACTGTTGAAAGAATACAAATTGTCAGTAACGTGTGCCTGCCAACCTGCAATCCTAGTGAATTAATCTTTCATTTCATCTCTGGATTTACCATAGCAGTTCAATTGGGAATAAAGTTATGATTGAATTGAGATCCTTTAACATTCATTTCTCATGCTGTCATGTAATAAACACTTTTATTACCCAAGTTTCCTGAGTGTATATATTATTAGGAATCACACAGTTTGTCTCTGTGTTGACTGTGGGAAATCAATAAGAAAGAACAGCTTTTACAAGTGCAGAGAGCCTGAAGGATTTTCATGAGATAAACTAAGTACTCCCCCCCTCTCACATGCACAAACAGCCAGGCCAGAGTTTGTGTGAATACCATGGTTCTATCACTTTTCTGATCTAAAGACTCTAGCAACCATTCCAAAATTATCAGAAGTGAGCAGTGACTCATACCCCTAGGGTTGCCAGGCCCCCTAGGGTTGCCACTGGCCACCAGAGGGAGTTGGAAGGCAGGGTTGCCAGCTCCAGGTTGAGAAACCCCTGGAGCTTTGGGGATGGATCCTGGGGAGGACAGGGACCTCAGTGGGGTACAACGTCATAGAGTCCACTCTTCAAAGCATCCATTTTCTGTAGGGGGACTGATCTCTGTATCCTGGAACTCAAATTCCGGGGAATCCCCTGGTCCCACCTGGAGGCTGGCATCCCTAACTACTACAAATTTTGTTCATCTTTAACATGCTACTGGACTCTTACTCTTTTCTACTGCTACAGACAGACTAACATGGATGGCTATTCATCTTGATTATTCCAAAATTTGATACACTTTTGAAAAATCTACTTAAGAATGAAGTTTACACAATCAAGCATTATGCATCTTTGCAATAACTATGTTCCCATACTATTTCAGCGTTCTGGGACCAAATCATGCATTCTTGTAATACATTTGATTTTCAATGGCAAATATGTGAACCGAGGAAGATCACTGTTTCTTCAGTCTACAAAACCTTTAATACAGTGAATTCTTAAATATGACATCGATCCTTCATCCTGGGGACTTTAATTGAAGGGAACAATGGACAGTGCTGGCATAAATGAAACCAGACACAATTCAAAATACACTGATGGATTTTCTACAGAAACTCACTGTTCACAACTGTGGAAAGAAAAATGAAAATTGACTGTTCCACAGAGTTCAAGGGTATTTAGTTTGATATATTAGTAGAGCCATCCTAAGCAGAATTATACCCTTCCAAACCCCTTTGACTTCAATATCCTTAGAAAGGGGTAAATCTACTTAAGATGATACAGTAGATCCATCATCTCAGGTCAGTTTATGCCCACTTAATGACCTTAATACCTGCTCCAGCCTGCACAAGACAAATTGCCAATATAACATTGACCCACTGCATGATCTGGAAACCCAGTGAGGGCTTGGGTTCTGCCATTAAACCCAAACCAGATTTGGAGATGCTTAGACCTTGGAACCTGCTGCTGAATTGTTAAAGATGAGGTCCTGGGGCTTTTAGGCCAGCCTACTGAGGCCTAGGGAGAAGAAGCTGACCCAGAAGCAGGGACAACCTTCTATATTATTAGATAATCCATTCCAAGCTTAAGCTTGTTGATGGAAATGGTCTCAGTAAGCTCTCAGAAATTTCACAGACGCCATTCCTCTTGTTCATCAACAAAGGACAAGGAATGATGGCTCATTTTCCTGCAAGTTTGTAAATGTATGTTTTATTGGAGTTTATAATTTTCTTTTAAAGCAATACATATAAACATCTACTGGGCTACATTTTTTACTTGAATGGGAGAAGTTTCTAATTTTGCTAAGGAGTGTCCTTGCTTTCTTTCACATGAAAGTACAGCTCATGCCATAGAATATAATTGCCCTTTTCTAGTGACCTCACACTTATAAGGAAGGCTCAGTGTTTTAAATGGAAGGTGAGACTGATGAGGTATACAATAGAAAATAAGTAAACCCAAAGAAGCAACATTCAAATGCACAGCACAGAATCGATGCCTTGCCTGAGTCCGATAATACAAACTCATTGCATTGAAGAGCCTTAAAAAATGTTAAACGGTTTCTCCAGTATCATCTATATACTTTAAAAGGCTCAAGGAAAAATAGGGAAGAAGACCAGGATGAAACTCCAAGCAGCATTTGGCATGAAGAGCCAGTGTGGTATAGTAGGTTGAGTGTCTAACCATGATCTGTGAGATTCAGGTGCAAATCCCTGACCTGCTAATAAGTAGGCTCTTCATTCTCTCTCAGCCTACCCTATGTCATAGGATTGTTGTGAGCAAAGCCAGTTCCAGGTTTTTGTTGGCCCTGGGCAACACGGTAAAATACCAAAGAAATGCCACGCCTTCTGCTGAATCTCTGTCTGTTACTAAAGCTGGGGATTTTTGGCAAAATTTGCAATCGCAAATAGCAGTTGTTACAAAAAGAAATGTAATTATTTCACAGCAGCGGCATTAAGTTTACACCTATGAGTGGGCCCCTGGAAAGCCCTCTGGCCTCAGGCTTTGCCATCTGCCCCACTTTGCTAGCCATTGATGCTGGCTCTGATTGTGAGGATAAAATGGAGGAGGGAAGAATGCTGTATACACCTCTGAGCTTTCTGGGAGGAAGGGCAGGATCAAAATGAATTAAATAATTGCAAAAGTGCTTCTCTTTTTCTAGTATTTTCACCTGGTTCACCTTTTCTAAAAATGTGTGTGTGTGTGTGCATCAATGCTCCTATGCATGCACCTGCTGAGCATGCAGAATCCTGAACAGCAAGAACGTGTGGCACAAAATTTTTAGGCATGGTGGTGAAATATGTAGAGCAGAGGGCCAGCCACAGTCTGCTAACTACCATCTTGGCATATATCACTGGACACCTCAGAAAAACTCACAAAAACCTAGGCCATTCCCTTTGAACTGACGCTTGCTTCTTTTCTGTCCCGTGCTTTGTTATATCCATCAGCATCTCTTTTTTCTGATAAAGTGCTTCTTCATGGATTGTTTTATGTTGCCGAAGGGGGGGAAATCAGATCAAGGATGTACCTATAGAAGGCTTACTTTGGGGATCAGAGAGATTCGTACTAGGTGCTGATGGATAAAAGAACCCAATGTCTGACAGGATATCAAGCTCTTTCAGAAAGCTCAAGTTTGTTTCTAAATGAAAACTAGAGGATTTGACACCCACCAGTCTTAATGCTACCAGCTACATGTGTGTGTTTGTTTTAAAACATGCTCAGTTTTCTAACATGCAATAAAATGATCAAATATTTGCCTGGGCCTTTAAAAATTAAGATAAATGTGGAGCTGGGGAGAAGATCAACGTAAACTAGGTTAGATTTTAAAAAAGGAATGTTTAGAATTGCCTCTTTTCTACCATTTTGACTACTGAGGCTGCATGTTTGGGATGCTTCTAATCAACAGCTCATATTCAGTTTCAAAATATGGATCAAAATTGTTGTACACACTACATGCATATTTTTAGATCTGTAATTGGCTTGATTGTGTATCAAGTTCCCCCTTAGAAGACATAGAACAATGTACATCTGAACACTTTTCATCCTACAAGCAAGGCTTGATTTTATAACAGTTTGTGTGTCTGGTATCTACTTTTCAAAGATATCCAGATCAGGAAATATGCAGTTTTGGCACTGGGAGGGGATGTTGACCAAATAGATAAAAGACGTTGCCACATCTAATAATTTTGGTATGGTATTTGTTATTAAATATGGTTGTGGTTGCTATTGTTATTATTGTTATTATTATTATTCACAAATGCACACAGAAAATGAGTAAGAGCTAGTGTGGTTTAGTGGTTAGAGTAGGATCCGGGCAATCCAGATTCTAATCCCCACTTGTGCCATGGAAGCACACTGGCTAACTTTGGCCCGTCATATACTCTCAGCCAAACCTACCTCACAGGGCTGTTGTGAGGACAAAACAGAGGAGAGGAGAATGATGTAAACAACTTTGGGTCCCAATTGGGGTGAAAGGCAGGGTATAAATAAAGTAAGTGAATAAGTAAAAAATTAAAGGGAGAATTTCACATGATTATTTAAGTGTGTCTGTGGCTGACATAGCCCATTCATTCACACTTAGCTAAGGGTATTGAAGTTTGAATTGTTAGGACATTCTGTGATCTAGAACCTTGAAATCCAACACACATATATTCCAAGGCACCCAACTATAAAACTGGGTGCATGTTTTTGCATCTCCCTGAATGGATAATCTTCCACACTAGACAGAAAAGGCATGCAAGACTCTCTAGTTGCAGACTTATCAGACACTCTGTTTTAAAGACATGTGGTTGTTCTGAAGGACAAAGGAAGAGCATTTGTAGATCTTTCAGCAGGGAACACATGAATAACATATTCTCAAACCACCCAGAAAGCTGAAATTTGGCACATACATGATCCAAGACACTGATTACTGGAAAGTGAGAGAGAAAATGTATTTTTTTCCATAGAGATGGAGGACAAGATGTGTACCCACAAATTGTTAGGCCACCCAGAAAGCTCAAGGCATATTGATTGTTAGGAAAGCTTGAAGTTTTGATATTTATTTCCTGCCAGGCAAAATGTGGACGGAGTCCAGCAAGAGGCAAGCCAAGCCAAATGCAGGACAAAACATTGGGCAGCAAGAGTTTGATTATGGTCTGGGGAGATCACACTTTTTGTAGCAACCTGTGTCAATGCTTGCAGAAAGCAAGTTTGATTACTTGAATTGTTTTAAAGGTAATTAAAATTGATTCATAGAATCACTGGCAGGAGTACCAAAACAACTTAAGACACCAAATACTAAAAACGTTTGAAAAGGGGGGGGGTTTACATCTTTGTTTAGAAATGGGGAGCATGAATTGTAACCAAAACATGTTAAGGTACTTCTACATTAGGTTGAAACCTGTAACATAGTACACATGTAGCTGAAGAGACTGATTAGGACAAGCATTTGGAAATAGGACATCACTTCCAAATCACCCTCAGAATGGGAAGAATGAAGTATACTTTAAGAGTCAAGGTACTTCAGCACTTAGTTCAATTTACACTGATTGCTATGGAAGAATGAAAGCAAGACCTGTTTATATCTAAAAGCTGTTATGAGAAGTTTCCTTTACAAAGAGTCTAAAGAGTTTTGTGTGCAGTGTTCATGCTCATTCCTTTCTATTTTATCCTGCCCTCTGAGTAGACTTGCTAATTGTTGCCCACAATGGGCAAATCCCCATCTTGGGCCCCTATGCCCCACCCTGAAGACATTGAGGAAGAGAAGAAGAAATGCCAGAAAATGGCCTCCGTAGTGACACTAGAAATTTCCTTATGTCCTTATGGTATTTACCATACAGATTAAGGGAAATTCCTACAGCATCATCTGGAAGTGTCATGTTATTGTCAGAGTTGTTGGACTAGGATCTAATAGTAATTCCCAGGCTCATGGAAGTTTGCTGGGTGACCTTGGGCCAGTCACACACCTTAGCCAAACCTATTTGACAGGGCTGTTGTTAGGATAAAGAGAAGAGGGAAAGATGTTATAAGCCTGTTTGTATATCCTTTGGAGGGAGGTATAAATGAAGTAAATAAATAAACCATTCCCCAAGTACACCGTCCTCAGGCATCATCAACAAAATCACCCAGCATTTGCTGAGGTATTCCTGGCAACCCCACCTGTGAGATTGGTTAGGATGAGTGAGTATAATTGGCCTAAGGTAACCTAGAGGGATGCATGGCAGAATGGGGACTGGGACACAAGTTTCCCCATTCTGATACTTTAAGCAGTGTACCACACTTCCTCTCACTATTTGTCCTGAACTAGCGGGGACAGAAAGTTGGGCTGTCAGAGGTCTGTTGTGTCTTACATGATTGAATCAGACTTAGATTGGGACATGGTAGAATATAACACATGATTAGCGCTTTTTTTTTTTTTTTTTTGTATTACAAGTTAAAAGTAGTTTTTTAAAAAATATAGAAACTGTAGCAACACTCATAGACCTGCCATGTGAGAAACTTGGATGAGATCAATTTGCCCTCATACCTACCCTAGGGGTAAGAAGTGATCATCTTGCTTTTGAAAAAAAAAATGAGTAAAAGATAAAGCTATATTCTTCGCACAGACTGATTTAGGGTAAGATGAGCTAGAGTGAAAGGGGTTAGGTAAATAATTAACCTTTGAAAATAACTCTTGCTATTCGAGTGTGCCTATCAATACAACATAATTACCAGACTTTATTCACTCTTTGCAGTAGACGACAAAAGGTAATTTAAAAACCGAGACTGTATTTGCATACTGGATGGCCCCATTCCTTTCTTGGAATCTCTGATATGAGAAATGTGCTAGCTTTGCTTTAATTTGCATATCTGAAAATTTACATTAAGCTAAAAACTAAGGATGGCTGCCTCCCAGAGATCTACTGAGTGGGATTGCTGCTCTCAATTATGCAGCACCCACCCAAGCTGGGCTTTGAGTGCAACCAAACTAATATGCTGGTAGGCTGAAGTTTGCACATAAATGTTGATATGTATAAGAAAGAGAAGCTTTTGATGCTGTACCTGAGCAAAACTACTTTTAAAAAGCTATTTTCACCTCTTTTTTATATTTTTCATGTGTGTGTTTGAGAGAGAGAGAGAGAGTATACACACTTGGAAGTCATGGCAACCTCTGGTGACTGACTGTGTATGCACCTGGAAGACAGAGAGGTGGCTGAGTAAAGCCGGCCCCTGTTCTCTCAACTGCTTGTATTTCAAGGAGGTCTCCCATCTAAGTCAAGCTTGCTTAGCTTTCTGAGATCTGACAAGACTGGGCTCTCCTAGGCTACCCAGGACAGGGCCTATGTTTACCCTTTTTAACACTGTCATGCTCTGAAGGTGGTGGGTAGTACAGACTGTCTAATTTGGTACCTCCCATGACAGCAGACATATCTAAAGAAATACTTGACAAAATTTAAAGTATTGAAAAATCCCATGACCCTGTCTTGGCCTCTTTCCCTTCAGCTTTTCCTAGCATTATTGTCTTTCCCAGTGAGTCTTGTCTTCTCATAATGTGACCAAAGTATGGTAGCCTCATTAGCTACTGTAAACTGGTAGCCTTAGTTTAGTCATTTAGCTTCTAGGGAGAGGTCAGGCTTGATTTGAACTAAAACTCACTTATTTGTCTTTTTGGTTGTCCATGGTACCTGTAAAACTCTCCTCCAATACCATGTTTCAAATGAATCAACTTTCTTCCTGTCAGGTTTCTTCATTGTCCAACTTTCACACCCATACATAATAGTGGGGAATACCATGTAATGGATTATCTTGATTTTGGTTGCCACTTGCCAGTGATACATCCTTACACTTCAGAATCTTTTCTAGTTCCTTCATGGCTCCCCTTCCCAGTCTCAATCTCTTTCTGATTTCTTGATTGCAGTCTCCCTTTTGGTTGATGATTGAGCCAATGAATAGAAAATCTTTAATAATTTCAATATCTTTGTTGTCACCTTAAAGCTGTAAAATTCCTGAAGTCATTACTTTTGTCTTCTTGATATTCAGCTGTAATTCTGTTTTGGCACCTTCTGTTTTAACCCTCATCTGCCAGTAATGTGGTGTCACCTGCATATCCCAAACTATTGATGTTTCTTCCACTAATTTTCACTCCATTTTCATCTAAATCTAATCTATCTATTCTTATATGTTAAGCATATAAATTGAAGAGTAGAGACAGGCATGAAATGGCTCATGAACTAAAGTTCATGACAAATTTTGGCCTGTTCCTGGACTGCAAAGTGAAATTCATGGCAGGTCAACTGGCATGAACTTTCCATGAACTTTCAAGCAGTTTGTGGTGGTTTGTGGCAGTTCATGGATGGATGCATTTCCAGACAGACTTTCTCTGCTCAATCTAAATCTTTACCAAACTTCAAAGCAACAGGAGGGGTGGAACTTGGAAGGCATGTAAAGGACTATCTGGGGGAGGCCCATGTGACTTTGATGTCTGTAGCTTGCACAGGATCCATTCTATACAATCCCAAACCAACTGAACCTGCACCTGCCAAAATGACAGGTGGTCATTTTGACAAGTACAGATTCTGGAGGTTCAGGAGTATATAGAATGGATCCTGTGCAAGCTACAGACATCAAAGTCACATGAGACTTCCCTCAGATGCTCCTCTACATGCCCTCCAAGTTTGGTGAAGGTTGGATTTACGGGGTCAAAGTTATGTCCCACCCAAAGAAAGTGCCTTCAGGAAAGTGATTTCTGGGGATTTCCCCCGAAATCACTTTCCTGGGAACACCTTTTTGGGGGACTGTAACTCAGGCCCCATAAATACAATCCTCACCAAACTTGGAGGGCAGCCAGAGACCCCTACGAGAGGGGTGTCTCTAGCATGTTGGGGAGAGGGGTTGATGGGCCACAAACCTTACAAACTGAATCAGTTCATTTAGCCTTTGAAAGTTCGTGATGGTTCATGAACCAGGCACACATGAACCATGAACCAAACCAAGCAATATTTTCCTTGTTTGTGCCCATCCCTATTGAAGAGACAGAGAGGGAGATAGGGGATCTGCTCTGTTTTAGCATTTTAGCATTTTCTGACTGAAAATGTCCTAATCCATTTCACTTTAGTTCACTCACTCTCAGAACTGCAATGTTTAAACGTTCCATCCATTCACATCAACAGCTGAACATCTTTTTGTCTTTAATCCAGTTGGGTCATTAGAATAGTGCTATTCATACTCATCCTCTGTTCTTCCCCAGGAGCTAATTAAGTGCCACCCAAATTGGGGGTCCTGTTTTCCAGCACTTTATCTTTTTTTGCTTACCATTGTTTTCTTCTGCACAGTACTTACCTTGGGTCTGCTTAGGGTCTCTGAACATCTTATTCTATTTCAAGAAAGTTGCTTTAAAATTTCTTGAACCCTCTAAGCTCATGGGAAGATAGTTGTTGTTAGTCCCTAACCATTTGTTAGGCTCTAATGGATGCTGTGCTTCCCAAGAATTCTTAAGAGGGCTGCCAATATGTGTGTATGTGTCATAAATATGTGTGCGGCATGTGTATGTAGAGCCATATAATGCTGGCCCTAATTAGGTGGACAGCTGCCTGCCTCTTTTTTTATATAATTTTATTGGTTTTAAGCACAAAAAAAAAGATAAAACAAGACACAACATATACACAAAAAGACATGTTCATCCTAAACTCTCCAAGATTTCTAACAAAACATAACATGATAAATTCAACTTAATTTGTTTTCTCAACTCTATGTCACAAATTTTGAGTCTTGCCCTTTAATTCATACAGTTAGACTGACTTCCAAAAAGTTAATTTTACAAATATATATATTTACGGTTTGATTTTTATCTTCTAATACACTTAAACCATCTACTTGTTATTTAATCTCAAAAATCCTTAATTGAAGAGATTGATTTATCTTACCAAGAATTAGTATCTAGCATTTATTCAGTTACCTCATCTTTCCTTATCTCTTATTTTACAACCTGATAACTATTTAAACTACTATAACTATTACATTTATTAACATCCAACTCAAATATTGAACAATATCCATATAGAAATTAAATAAGCCTTCAACTAATATTGGTATGTCTCTCTACCATTCATCATTACTCACAAACATTAAGAAAAAACATTATTCAACATTCCACTTTAAAGTAACTCTGTATCTTAATTCTCTATTTCATTATTTCTTATTTTACAACCTAACATCTGTTTAAAACAACTGGCATAATTTGAATCTAACTCAAGCTTACATTCAGTATTAAACCATATCCATAAGAAAATTAAATAAACCAGCAATTAACACTGATAGGTTATCCAACCATTCATCATTGCTTACAGACATAACCCCCCCCCCAAAAAAAAAGTAATCCATAACTCCTATTTTTATATAACATTCAGTTAGCTAGTATCGAATCACCTCATCTTACATTATTTCTTATTTTAACAACCCAACATCCTTTTAAACTCATGTAACTATTACATTTATTAGCATCCAACTCAAGTTTCTCTGCATTCAATATCAAACAACATCCACTCAAAAATAGAATAAACCCTCAAATAACACTGGCGAGTTTCCCAACTATTCATCACTACTCACAAACACCAAGAACTATCCTATCCAAAATTCCAACTTAAAATAAAGCTGCATCATGGTTCCTTATTTCTGTTTATACTAATATATCTGACCTAATTATTTAAATCTAACTCAAATTTACTTACTTTCAATATTAAACAATATCCCTAAATAAATTAAATAAACCAGCAGATATCACTGATGTGTTTCCCCACTGTTCATCATTGCTCACAGATATTAAAGAAAACATAAACCAAAGTTAAAATCATATTGCATTATTCTTTTCTGTAGCTTCTTTTTTATCAAAACCATATTTACATGCCTTAGTCCTTTGTAGATACAGAGTTCCATTTTCAACTCTTGCCATTTTACTTCCAACATGTTTGTAGAATATGTTTTTCCAACCTCTTTTAGTCTTTTCTTAGCTCTGGTATGTTTGATATTTTTCCTTATATGCTTATTTAAGTGCCTTAGTTCTTTGTAGTTACAAAATTCCATTTTCAACTTTTGCTTTTTCACTTCCATCATATTTGTAGAATATGTCTTCCCAATAGCTTTCAGTCTTTTCTTAGCTCTGGTATGTTTGGTATTTTTCCATGTATGTTTCCCGTTTTTCCATTTAGCCACTTTAATCCACTTGTTACATGGTAGGTTTTGGTAGCCTCCTTTTTTTATTTCTAATTCTGAGACATTCCTTGTTGTTTTCTTTGTACTGTCCACTTGATTAATTTGACTCTCGAATCCTGTTGTAGGTAGAGTTACTATATCTTGTGATACTTTTCCTTGGCTGAATTCTAATTTTTGCAGATATAAGTGTTCTATGCTGCCCATCCCACATCAAACAGATGATATGCAGTGAATTAATTAAAATTTCTAAACAGTATTCAAGGGGTGTATCTTGTAGGGTGTGTTACATTAGTCTAATTTCAGAAGGGGGAGGAATTGAGGGGAAATGGCTGCCAATTTGAAACTATGCAGAGTGTTTTTTTCTCCCTCTCCTGCTGCAGGTTTTTATGGCTGGGGATGAGAGGTCTTAGGCTCTTGCCCAAGGCCTCTTTGTTGATCATGGCCCATGAGTTACTGGACTGATCTAGTGAGCATCAGCTCAGAATGACTTGTGTACTTCTTTTTAGTGTTTTGCTCATTTTTAAATTGGTTGTAAATACATATAAAGTATTTTTGTAAGCCTTATTGGGTCCCCACTGGGGAGAAAAGTGGGATAAGAATATACTAGATCAATCAGTCTCAAAAACATGGATGACACTAGCTGTGGCTAACAGTAATGACCTATACAATTTTAAGTGGATACAACATGGCTCCCAGCCTCATTTTTTGTCTCAGGTATGATGATTTGGAGTAGGTCTGGTCAAAAGCCTAAAAGATACATTTGAAGTATGTGAAATTTCAATTCAAAAGGCCAATTAAAATTTGACAGATGCACAACAAACCTAACAGAATTAGAAGCAGCGACACTGTAAACTCGTATGAATGTAAAATGCCAGCATTTTGTCATTTCCAACTCTAATATCCTTAATCCTGACAGCCAGGGAATGACAATATGTGAGAAATGGCCTAATGGTAGGGGGAAACACTCATTTTTTATTGCTTGTGAGTGTGCTGAGCCATCATTTGTGTGATTGACACATAATAACATCCTTCTCACCATAAAAGCTGCAGTTTTCTCTTATTTATGTAGGTTTTGAGCCAATAAGCTGGTTCCATAATGCACTAATGTTTGCTTGTAAGCAATAAAGTGAGTGGTTCGGCAATAACTCTGACAAGGAGGAAATTCTTATGAGATTGGAGCTGAAATTTTACCTTTGGTTCTTTATTTGCATGCTGTCCCGTACAGCAAATGCAGATGTTTTAAAAAAATAGCAAAGCCACTTTCTTCTGCTCATGCTTTCCAGTGGCATGTTTGGTGCTTATCAATTTTTTTCTCCCAAGAACTGCCCGGGGAGTGAGATCTTAAAGCCCTGTTGGAACCTGAGAGTGGGGTTGCTACTGGAATAATTACATGAGATTAATTTTCTGACCAAGAAATCCATCACCAACAGATTAATCAGCTAACACTTTCCTTGCCATTCAATGAAACCCCAAATTTCTATCATCCCAAATGTGGTCAGTTATTTTATTTTATGCATATTAGTATTTCTCATTTCTACTGCTCCTGGCCATTCACACTTCTCTCTGTACACCATCTTTCTTTAAAGTGCCTTGATGTCCCAGGCCTTGCTTGCACTTTATAAGAGCACATACTTTTCAAACTCTACTTTTCTATGCTACTTTCCGAGGACCACTCTTCAGCTTTTACCAGGCCATTTCCCCCTCTTTACTGAGGCCTTTCTCCCTTTTCTATCTGTCTTGAAGCCCTAGCACCTCAGCTGTGTTGGCAGAGTGCCTATGCATTAATCAGGACACCGAACTGATTGACAGACTAAAGAAAACTTTAGTTTGGAACTAATAAACAACATCAGAAAGAGAAGAGATAATCTTAGTTGCCTTTCTAGCTGACAGATAATTCTAGACTGTTTTAGAAGAAAAGCCTAAAATTAGCATTCTACAGACAGACAAGGAAAAGCCCCTTTAGAAAGAAGGTATTCTACCTACAGTCCTGCCTACCTAGAGCTTGCTGACCTCTGCAGGATCTTTTTATTTGTACATAAGATATTGTTATATTCCAATAAGCTGATGTTGAAGAAATATCTGTCCCAAACTCTTTGGCTTCACGGCAGATGTTCACGTCCCAAAAGCTTGTGTCAGCTTCACAATAGTGATTGGATTTAGAATTACTTTTTCCTCAAAAACTAGTTTGGATAATTGTCAGGTGTGGAGCTATGTTCTTCTGCAATAGAAGAACAAGATTTGAGGTCAGCAGTGTCATAAAAAAAACCCGGCTCTTTGTGTTCTTACATGTGTGTTACGTGCATGTGAACATGTAAAGTGTGTTCCTCTTTGTTCTGCCACCACCTCAAGAAAAAATCTAGCCCTCCTGTATTACCAGTGACTTTGGAAACCCTGGTAAGGGCTGCCTCTGAGCAAGTACAAAGAGCAGAGTTACCCAGTTACTATAATCCACCCCATGTACATGTGTGAGCGACTGATCTAAAGCACATGTGAGGAGTTGAAAATAATGATTAATATTTACTGGTCATAGATTTAATTAAAAGAATAGAACTGCAACACTAAGCTAAACTTGACAATACAGAACAGTTACCTTTGACATTCCTCCTGGATGTCTGTGGAACAAATGCACATTCCAGACCCCTCCTATTCCCTGAATACGAACCCAGCATTTGAACAAAGCATTTGGACCTTTTAATCCTTCCTTCCTTGTGTTGGTGGGAAACCACCCTCAACCCAGATTTAGGGAATTGGCCCCATGTGGGAAGGTGCACCCTAATCTCTCCCAATCAACCTGGAGTGTATGTTCCACACATCTCACTATCTGGATCGTGTTTTACAACAGCTATCCATCTTGACTTCCCTGGCAGGTAGGCAAATGGTTATCTCACTATGGAGATGCATGTTGTGTTCTACCTTACATGCTTGTGCATTTTCCCCCGGGAAAATAAATGGCTGTCAGGATCCCAAGCAGTCCCCAATGTGCTTCAAAGCATCTTGCATCCCTACATAAGAAAATAAGAGAAGCCAATGTTGGATCAGGCCAATGGCCCATCCAGTCCAACACTCTGTCACAAAAATACCAGGTGCCATCAGAAGATCCAGCAGTGGGGTCAGGACACTAGAAATCCTCCCACTGTTGCCCCCCCCCCCCCAGCACCAAGAATATAGTGCATCCCTGGACCTAGCCTGAGAGTTCCTATCTATACCTTGTGGCTAATAGCCACTGATGAACCTCTGCTGCATATGTGTATCTAATTCCCTCTTGAAGCTGTCCATGCTTGTAGCCGCCACCACCTCCTATGGCAGTGAATTCCATGTGTTAATCACTCTTTGGGTGAAGAAGTACTTCCTTTTATCCGTTCTATCCCAACTGCTCAGCAATTTCATTGAGTGCCCTCAAGTTCTTGTATTGTGAGAAAGGGAGAAAAGTACTTCTTTCTCTACCTGCTCTATCCCATGCATAATCTTGTAAACCTCAATCATGTCACCCCTCAGCTGTCATTTCTCCAAGCTAAAGAGCCCCAAGTGTTTTAACCTTTCTTCATAGGGAAAGTGTTCCAACCCTTTTATCATTCTAGTTGCCCTTTCCTGCACTTTTTCCAGTGCTATAATAACCTTTTTGAGGTGTGGTGAGCAGAAATGTACACAGTACTCCAAATAAAGTCACACCAGGGCTGTTTTTGTAGCAGGAACTCATTTGCATATTAGGCAACACACCCCTAATGTAGCCAATCCTCTAAGAGCTTACAGTAGCTTCCTGTAAAGGAGTTCCTGCTCCAAAAAGAGCCTTGGGTCACCAGTGATTTATACAGGGGCATTATGATACTGGCTGATATGTTTTCAGTTCCCTTCCTAATAATCCTGAGCATAGTGTTGGCCTTTTCTTATTGCAGTAGCACATTGTCTCGACATTTTCAGTGAGTTATCTACTACGACTCCAAGATCTCTCTCTTGGTCAGTATCAGAATCAGAACAAGTAGCATCTTAAAGACCAACATGTTTTCGAGGGTATAAACTTTCACGAGTCAAAGTCTGAGAAAGGGAGTGTTAAGAAGATAAGAACATAAGAGAAGCCAATGTTGGATCAGGCCAGTGGCCCATCTAGTCCAATACTCTGTCACACAGTGGCCAAAAATACCAGGTGCCATCAGGAGGTCCAGTAATGGGTCCAGGACACTAGAAGCCCTCCCACTGTTGCCCCCCTCAAGCACCAAGAATACAGACCATCACTTGCCCCAGTCTTGGAAGTTTAAACCCTGGAAGGTACTACTGGACTTGAATTTTGGATCAGGTGTGATATTGTAAAGGAAATATTTTTATGTTTCAAATCCAAAACTCATTAAAATAATATATTAAAATTGATAATTTATTCAAACAAGGATTAAAAAACTTTCCTTTGTTAAGTTACAGGGTTTTTTCCTCAGTATGGCTTTCCTTCAATATCTCCCAAAAGATTTTCACAAGAGTGCCAGTAAGATGTCAACTGATTTTATCAATCAATTAATGTGACAAGAGCTTCTTTCTAACATAATGGAAAAATACAGCTCCCTCTGCAATGAAGTGCCGCTAAACAAAATGGTCGCCATGTGTTAAGAATTTATTTAAATTGATGTGTTTAGAACAACAACAACTTGTGGTAACTTTCTCATTTTAAAAAGTAACATTTAGGTGTTGTTTGAGGTAGGATTGCATCGCCAATCCTACCCCCTTCCTTCAGATATAGCCTTGAGAATTAGTGGATTTCCTCTCAGGTTCACTCTGTTATTTGCTGCATGAATATAGTGATTCTAGGGAGGCAAGTTCTTGGTAAGGGTGAGAGCTTGAGAAAAGTTTCATTTGATCCTTTAGGGGAGGATCATCCTAAAGCAGTAATATAGAGAACTCCTTGGAATATTGTAAAGGCATACATCTTTTTGTATGACTGGTCAAAGGACTGTAGAAATAAACTGAACTGAATATAGAGAACTCAATAAGTCTGCATGAAGGGACAATGTCATCCAAAGGATTATTTTGTTTTTGTTCTTTGAAATAATGAGGCATAGGGAAAGCAATAGCACATTTCAGCCATTTTTTTCAGCTATTTGCTTTATTTTATTTCATGGTAATTTCAGAATCAATTTGTAAATGCTCACCTATGAAACAACTGCTTTGTTGACAGTGAAGACTTATTGACAACCAATTTACTTTCCACTCCAGTGGATAAAAACAGGCCAAAAAAATATTGTCTGATGTCATGGGAAATACTGTACCTCAGAAGGACATCTTCTCTAAAAGCAAGCCTAAATTAAGAAAATCAGTGTGCATCTCATAACAAGCTACCTGAGCTTGCAGGTAAGATGTGGCTATGATAGAGGAAACTGAGGACTTAAAATGAAATACTTGTGAAGTGAGAAGGGAACAGGAATGGAATCAGGATTTACTTCAGTCACCACCTGGCTTTGGGAGGAGAGAAGAGAAATTAGCTCTTTCTCCTCTCCCTGTTTAAATTCACTGTGCTGAGAGGAAAGTGGATCCCCTGATCAGCTGTGAGTCAGCTTCTGGACAATGGGCAGCTGCAAACCTGTTTGGCTGCTGTTTAGCTTGCTCACTGCAGTCCAAACATATCCCTGATTGGCTCAGGTTGATTATGAGTATTGAACAGGGTAAATTCAACTGACAAACAGGTTTGTTGAGAAATTTGTAGTATCTCTAATTTTAACTAGAAGCATTTCTGACTTTCCCCCCAGAACTGGAGCATGTGTCCCTTGCAGCAGCTTTCAAAAACTTTACTTGTTTGCATTCTCTCCCCCATATTACCACTACCCATACTTAAGCACTGATATAACACAGCAAAAAAAACATTTTTTATGTGGCTGGTGGCATTAAAATTCTTTTTGTACAGTGTTACAAATAGGTATAGTATTTGTATAGTGATACAAATATGTCCTCCTAGGCATTGGTAAAATGCCACCCAAAAAGAATCTTGATACATCTGTGAACAAAATAACATCAAGATTCTTGTTGGTGAAGTGTTTTACCAATGCTCATGATGATGACGACAACCAAAATAATACTTGGCATGTTTATCCTGCCCTCTCTCTAAGGAATTCCTGGGGACATACATGGCACTCTCCAGTAGTATCTGGGTACCATGAAAATAATCACAATGAACTCACATGTGCACTTCCATTAAAGTTGCTTTTCTTTTACAGTGCTTTTATCAATGGATCTTAATAATGAAGAGGAAGGAAAGAACAAGAGTTAGGGATTGATTGTTGACTTTGTGTTGTAATTTTATTATTTGTGTTTTTAGGAACCACACTGCAAACACTGATATTAATGTAATAAAAATTCAAATTTACCATAACTAAACTGCTCATTTACACATGAGCTGGGTCCTTATCAGATCATCCTAATGCTTTACATGGAGTTGGCTCTATGTCAACTACACCTGCTCTGTAGCCACTTCTACAAACTTTGCTGGACAAGTTGATTTAGGTGCTGTGGGGACATCCACAGAAGCCAAATTAGAGCAGCTCTGTGTCATGAGTCAGGGTGAGAGTTACCTGATTACCTAGGGCATTAGAGAGTTTCCTATAGTTAATACAGTTCCCATGAGGCAGTGTGAGAATTCACATTCTGCAAACAGAATGACCCAAACAGGTCATCTGCCATTTTCTGTCTTGCAGATATTCTAGGAAAATGATATGAACCACACAACCCTGTTTTGTGGAGAGAATACATTTTAAGTATGTTTTAGAAAACACTGGAAACAATAGAAATTGATCCAGATTCTGACAGTTCACCTGCCTTTGTAACTAACAAACACCGTCAGACACACAAGGGACCCAAGGAGACAGGGAGGGGGTGGTGGCAGCAGCAGTGGCAACAATGGCAGCCAGGGTGAAGGAAAACTGTGGGACAGCAGCATAACAGCACACATATTCAATTGGATTGGTAGCAAAACTGAATGTGTTAGAACTGTGTGAACACAGGCATGCCATTTGTCAAACATTTGACTATGTGAATTGTAATTGGCCACTGGTTGGCAAGCCAAACTGGCCGATGCTAGAGCATCTCAGTTGCAAGCCCTCCTGAAATCCAGTTTATGGATGGAAAGGTATGGAAAGTGCCATAAAGTTGCAGTCCCCATAGGGTTTTCGAAACAAGAGTTGAACAGAGGTGGTTTGCCATTACCTGCCTTTGAATAGCAACCTTGGACTTCCTGCTTAGCTTCCAAGATCTGATTTGATCAGGCTAGCCTGGACTATTTGGGTCAGGGCTTATGGATGGAATGGCAGGATAAAATGGTTTTTAATACATAGAGTAGATAAAGGATGGACTGAAGGACCTGAAGGTTGCAGCCAGGAGTGCTCTGCTCAGATTCCAGAAGCAAAAGAAAACAATGGGGAATTCTGAATGCATCAGTCCCACTTCAGAAACAACAGCAGGTAATTTGGAACTCCAAAACCCAGGGAGAAATTCAGATGATGAATATTTCCACTGCATCCTGAGCATGGATAGTGCAGCATGAAGAAGCGTCAATAGTTCTATCCTTCATTGTTTGAGAATTAATTATGACTCCATTTCCCCCTTTCCCGTCAAACTAATCATTTTTATAAGCATAATGTTCATTTCAAGTCTGCTTTGTTTTTTGAATTTTATAAAGACATGATTGGTCTGTGCATATGGAGTTTTGCAATAAAAAAACAAAAAGCACCCAAACTCCATCTGTATTACAGTGTTTCAATGAGACAGCGTTACATTGAAGTTATTGTATTTAATAAGCTGTGCAACAGACTGAACAGCTGACATGCAGAATGGCAGCTCATACATAAATGCAGTATACTTTTTTAAAAAGAAAAAATGGGCTGTCTATATAACTGGCTGTCTGAATGAGGATTTTTTTTTTTTAGATAGCATCATCTCTGTTATTACTGCTATCGGTTATCACCAAAGCCATAGATTTGCTCTGACAGTTGCTTGCAAAGTGACTCCTGTCCTCCACATCCAACAAATGGTGACGGGTGATATTTGATCTAGGCGAATAATTTGCCTTTCATTTTAAAATTCAAAAGAAAATCCAAAGGCCTGGCTGTTTCTCTCCCCCACCCCCCCAGTAGCATCACCTATTTAAGGAACCTAAAGGAAGATGATTTCAATCAAGTTCAAGGGGAACTTCATGTTTCAAAGGTTGGTACATGTTGAGAAAGTGCCTGTCGGCTATAACACGCCACATTATCAAAGACCTATGAACCAAGAAGATTTGTGCCTCTAAGCCCCCTCCTGTCCACACCTGTGGCTATTTATACAGGAAGCTATTTGACTGGAGAGACTAATAATGTACTCTTTGTAACCTGCCCATAAAGAGTATTTTTGAATCTTTCTGTATATATTTAATATTCTTCCATTTCATCTGGTTGCAGAGCCACTGAATGAGTATGAACTGTTTAGACCCAAACAAGAAATGAGCAGGATCTGGGAGTCAGCTCAGGAAATTAGATATTACAGCCCTTATTATTATTTTATTATTTATTACAGTGGTTGTAGCTGAAGGAAATTGTTTAATAGCTCTCAGAAGTGAGGAGTAGCTACATCAATTTCCTATACATTTGGCTTTGCCCTTAGGGCCAGTTTATATAGTTGGCATAAACTTTCCCTGGGCTAAACCACTTCAGGCTACAATCTCGCTGTTATTCCATTGGGGAAAATGCTCCTGTATCTAGAAAACTAGTAGAAAAGAGCAAGAGTCCAGTAGCACCTTAAAGACTAACAAAAGTGAGCAGTGACTCACGAAAGCTCCTACCCTGCCACACATTTTCTTAATCTTTAAAGTGCTACTGAACTGCTCTTTTCTACTGCTACAGACAAACTAACATGGCTACCCATCTAGAAAACTAGTATATCACTTCAGCTTTGCCTTCTTCTTGATGCACCATTTTTCTGTGAATAGGGATGGGTTTGGTTTTTTTTATGGTGGTGGGTGGAAAGTGCCATCAGGTCTCAGGCGACTTATAGTGACCCTGTAGGGCAGGGGTGTCAAATTCATTTTGTTATGAGGGCTGGATCTGACATAAATGAGACTTTGTTGGGCCGGGCCATGTGTGTCATAAAATGTAATGCCAGGTAGCGGAGATATAAACATTATAAAGGACATAAACACAAAGGGTTTTTTTTTTACTTAAAATAAAAACATTCTTAAAACATTAGCACTCTTGCAATATTTTGTTTATTTAACAGTGTCTGATAACTGACACCTCTTGCTCTGAATTATTGCATCAAAATGTCTGTGCTGTTGAATCTTGAGTATGCTGTTCAGGTGTGTATCTGTAAGCTGCAAACCTACGATGAAGCAGCAACAGCAGAACTGGAAGAAGAAGCAAAGACAGCCAGTCCCACTGCGGGCCTGAGAGAAGCCCTCCGGGGGCCTGATCCGGCCCCCAGGCCACAAGTTTGACACCCTTGCTGTAGGATTTTCATGGCAAGAGACAAACAGAGGTGGTTTGACATTGCTGACCTCTGCATAGCAACCCTGGACTTCCTTGGTGATCTCCCATTCAAGTACTAACCAGGATTTTTATGAGAAGCATTTAAATATATAATCTCTTTATGTAACCTCAAGTAGTACAGTCAAGGAACAGAATTATCAGTTTATTGCACTAAATATGGAGTGGAGCAGATACTATATGCACTATAAGGACCATCATCTCTGTGATGGAATTGCTACCATTCTTAATATTATCTCATAGCATGTAATTTGGCCGCTTTTTTTTTACTTTTCATGTATACATCCAATGCTCCCTCTAAGCTGTGAAGGCTCGTGAGCAAAAATTCTACTTTGGGTGTGTTCAGACGGATCTTTTGATCTGCCATAGGAACGACTCCCTTGCGGATCAAAAATGCACGACCAGACATAAACATCTGGGAAATATTCCGGTCCCATAGGCATCCCGTTCTGCTGCGCCTCCAATCCTGATTTAAAAAGTAGCAGTTTCAATGTAGGGTTTTCGCTTACCCGCGCAACAACTGCAGACTTTCTTCCGTCTGGTCACTCCATTAGCGCGTGATGCTCCCGTCGGCTCGGTCTGACGTCAGACCGAGCCGACAGGGAGGCGATTTTTAAAAATTGAAACCCCATGTGCGCTTTAACGAGGAAACACATTCAGCGATAAGCGCTACGAGGAATGTAATATTCATGCTTATTTCTTTTAGGGACAAGATGTTACCGCGATGGGAGATGGAGGGGGGAAGGACTGTTCTAACTTGCAAAATAGTCCCTCCATTGATCATGATGGCAATGGCAAGGGGGAGGACCGGGACTTTGCTGAAAACCCTCCGCGATCGCCTCAGTTCTCCAAGGAGGCGCAGCCTTGCCTATGCGAATGTACAAAACTTTTTTTTAAAAAATCCTCGGTGGATGCCGTGTAGACAAATCACGGTGGGAACAACGCGCGGTGAGGCTATTTCATGGGGGGCGTCTGGTCGTGCTTGGCTGGATTAAAAAAATTGGGATAAAATTTTAGGAGGGCTCATGGCGCGATTGACTGGCCGTCTGAACGCAGCCTTTGTGAGCTACTAGAATTAAAGTTGAGAGCAAGTGATTTGGCTACTGCATAAATTAGTTTGCTCAGGAGCCATCCTTCCTGAGCTAAGACAAAAATGTGTGAGCCAGAGGCTAAAAACTGTGAACCAGCTCACACTAACTCAGCTTAGAGGGAACACTGGATGCATCCTGTGTATTTCCTAAAAATTCCATAAAATAAATGTCATAAAATGACATGGTAACCCCCCCCACCCTTGTCTAAACCATCCGATGGCCTTTTGGATAATCTCACACTATTTTATGCCATTTTGACATTACACGACTAATTAATACTCCACAGAGAAAGTATGGCTGAGTTTAGACTGGCAGTTTGAAGCGGGAGCCAGTCGTGGCAAAAAAACCCTGGAACAAACTGTTCCGGTTTTCCTGGTCACACTGTGCTGACTGATGCGGGAGCATACCAGGAGGAGGCATGTGGGAGTGTTCAGACTGCTGGCCTGGAGGTGCGGCTGTAAACGGCTTTTCCCTGGTAATCCAGCTATATATGCGCTCATGCGCATAAGTGCATCTGGCTGATTTGGGGAGGATCCCGTTGTGTGGCACCACATTGGGAGGTAGAGTGGAGCACAGCCAATCATATCGCTGCTGCCTTGACTTCAATGGCCCATAGGATATAATGGGGCTGAATTGCCACCAAACTTCTTTCATTCCCTCCTTTCCTTCTCTCCTTTTCCTCTTTCCCTCCTTCTTCCCTTCTCTCTTTCTTTCTTTCCCGCCTTCTTCTCTTCTCTTTTTTCCTCCTTTCCCAGTTTCTCTCCTTCTTCCCTCCTCTCTCTTTCTTTTCCTCCTTCTTTCCTTCTCTTTCCCTCTTTCCTTCCTTCTTTCCTTCTCTCTACTCTCTCTCTTTCCTTCCCTCCTTCCTCCTTCTGTGGCCCAACTCTAGTGAGAAGGGGTTTAAACTTTAAACCCCTTCTCTCTTAGCTCCCCCACCCAAGCCAGCTGGGGAAGGGAAGGGGAGGCTTTTGAAGATGCCTCCCCCCATTTTGCTTCCCCTTCTGACATCACTTCCGGTGATGTCAGGGGGCGTGGCATATGCTAATAGCCTAATAGCTCATTAGCATACCATATGCTAATGAGCTCTTGCAGCTCTTTTTCTATGAAAAGACCCCTGCCTGTGCATATCACTTTGTGTAGTGTACTTTTATTCTTATGTGCATCTTTAGAAGGAAAACAAAGAACCTATTAAAAATGTTCAGTAACCTAGTCACCCTCCATGCTAATAAATCTGTTATTAAAGCTACTTTGTGAGTGTCCATTATGCCTGGAATGTTATCCAAGTACAAGTAACGTCTGCTAGTTCAGGAACAAAGTTCCACTTTTAATATTCAGCATGAATAAAGGCAAATGATTTCCAAATGGGAGAAAAATGCTAGTTGAAAAGAAATGTTTCCTTTTTGGGAGACTAAAGAACACTTTGAAATGTAAATGTTCAATGCAGAGCTAGGGAGCTGAAAATACCAATGATTGCTATTAAATATAATGGGGTTTTGCACCTGATTCTATACTTATAAAGCCATAGTTCTAAAAATTTAATAAAGTCTTTAAGCAGCAGGAATGAGATGGTTCTGGTGGGAAGAGAATAATCAATGAGATAATAGTGCCTTTCATATCTCTTTTCTATTCCCTTAAATCTAATTCAGTCATAATTTAGTAGTACATAAGAGGTTACAGTCAAGTCCTCCATAAATGAAATATTATAGCAACAATCTAACTTTTATACTGACTTCCTCAACAACAACAAACAGTATTTTAACATTGTTCTGAACTTCCTTTGGATTTTTAAAAAATCAGGTTTAGGACAGAAGTGCTAATATGTCTTCATTTCTTACTCCATTCTACCTCCAAGGAATTTAGGACACCATAAATGATTCTCCTTCTTCTCTATTTAATCCTCACCACAGCTCTGTGTGATAGATTAGGCAGTGAGAGAATATGTGCCTGGCCCAAGATCACCAAATAAGCTTCATGCCTAAGTGATTATTTGAACATGGATCACACGAGTCCTACACTGTAAGTGCTACATCACGGTAGCTCTGTGTAGAATATAGCAATAGAGTGTGCTCTGGATGTGTATCAGTTTCTCTTTGAAACCCATTCTGTGGATTACCCCTGACAATGTACCAATGAAACATGCAGCTGAAAACCACTAGCTAATAGCCTACTTGAGAGCCAGTGTGCTGTGGTGTTCAAGAGTGGTGGACTCTAATCTGGAGAACTGGGTTTGATTCCCCACTCCTCCACATGAAGCCAGCTGGGTGACCTTGGGCCAGTCACAGTTCTCTCAGAACTCAGCCCCACCTATTTCACAGGGTGCCTATTGTGGGGAGATGAAGGGAATGTGATTTTAAGCTGCTTTGAGACTCATTAAGGTGAAGCCAGAACTTTTCCTCCTCGGTTTGACAATGGAAAAAATTCCACAAGAAAAAAGGACACTGTTATGGTACATGATTACGTCGGCGAGAATGGCCTTTGCTCAGCAATGGAAAATGGAGAAAATACCAGATATACATGACTGGTTGAGAAAACTGCTATTTTTAGCGGAAATGGACAAAATGACAAAGAAGCTTAATGGACAAATGGCAGAACAGTATACAAAAGAATGGGAAGGGTTGAAACTGTATCTAGAAACTGAATATAGAATGAAGGGGAAAATATATAACCTGGATACGTTTGGATATTGAACGTGAAGTGAAACGAATTTGGAATTGTACTATACTGTTATCTGAAAATATGATGTAATAGTAGAGGTTTTTTATAATAAGTTACCTGGTTTGATAATGCATATAAGTTTAAACTTGATTATCGTTTTATATCTTTGTTTGTTATTAGCAGTGTTGGAAGCCTATTGGGGGGGTGGGAGGGTTGGGGATCTTTTCTTGGAATTTGTATTGGTACCGTTATTGAAAATGTTGACTGTTTATTTCCAATAAAAAATTTTGTTCAAAAAAAAAAAAAAAAAGAGACTCATTAAGGTAGAGAAAAGCAGGGTATAACAGATTGTTCTTCTTCTTCAGACAAGATAATTCTTTGTTCCATAAATTTGCCAGCAGATACATACCAGGGATATCTTTCCCGTGGAAGTAAGAGGTATTTGCATCATATAAACATATATACACATTGCCATTTTTAATATATCATGAAGATTTGTCTCCTTGAGGTTTTTCCTTTGCAGGAATATATCCACACCTTAATATACAATCAGCTTTCCCCCACTCCTATTAGTGATCTGTGTTTTTCATCTATATAGTTCTTGACAGTTTTATTACGCTCCTACATTCACTTTCTAAAACATCAATACTTTTTTGTTTTTGCTAGCTAAAAAACCCAAATCTAAATACCTGGTGTTTTATTTTGGAAGAGAAATCACATCAGGAACTGGACTCCTTTATTTCTCTATAATTGCCTGTGTTAGGGTGATTTTGTTAAGTGGAAGGTGGGTTGATAAAACGAATAAGTATTAAACAATAATGATTTGGTGTCAATCAATCATATAACTTGCTGCATTGACCTTTTTCTCTCCTCCCCCATACCCAATTTTTCAGTTAATTGAAATAAATTTAGTACATTTGAAAAATATGGCAAGACAAAAGAATCCAAAAGAAAGCCTTCTTTTTAACTATTTCAGAGATTTCTGCTTTTATGCAAAGGATCATATGCGAAGGAACTGTGCCTCTGTGCTTTTGGAGTTTCCAGGTAACCCTGGAAGCACACAGAAATGTGTATTGAAGGAAAGTGAGCTCATCAAAGACATACCACAGTTCAGAAGAAAGGGGGGTTCTTATAGACATTTTAAATCTATTTTAGAATTTGCAACCAACTTTTAAATGATCCTTTGGTCTATTTTGTGCATTGAAGAGAGAGAGAGGTGGGAGTGTAATGGTTAGAGTACTGGACTAGGGGCAGGGAGATCAAAGCAGGGAGATTCCCCACTCTGCCATGAATGGGAGTGCCGTGGAGGATTTCCACATGTACAACACTCCTTGTGCAAATGGAAGCACTAAAATTACTCCTTGATATTTTCTTTAGTTATGTCCCCACTATGTTCTCCAGGTGCACACAAAGTAGAACAATGTATTTCTCCTTATACAAGTTCAGCACTTGGTTAAATGAAATCATGTGACACATCTGTTATCTCATTGTGGCCATTGTGCTACTGCTTGTGCAAATGGAACTACGCTCAGTACATTTTCCTTCCCACTCACACTAATATTGCTGGATCCAACCAACTCTTATTCAGCCTAAATTATCTTATAGAGTTGCAGTTCTTTGGAGACAGGGTGAAACAAAACTATGACATATAGTGCCCTTTTATTAAAACGGCAGCATACATGAAGCTGTTCACATACTATTCATCCATGGGTTTTCTGGTGTTTAGTGTGTGTGTGTGTGGGGGGGACTGTTACCAACAGTAAATTAAAACTAAGAAGGCTCTGAAATTATTGTACATATATAGTGCCATTATAAAAATTATTCCGTTCCAGACATGCAGTTACATAAAGACCATTTTCATCTGGTCCTGCTGGTCCCCACACGGGAAGATGTTAAAGAGCTGGTGTGGTTCTAACTAAATTCTTGACCAATTAGGAGAGGTAGTGAAATACATTTAATAGAGAATTAAGCATTTGTCTCCTGAGTGCTGCACAAATACAAATTTAGAGCTGAAGAAATTTGATCCTTGCATACCCCTAAAGTATCCCTGCTAAAGAAAAAAAAATCACATGTTTATATTTCTCATTCATGTTACTTGATTTCCAGGCTATTTTCCAAGATCAATTGCAAAGAGAAAGCTCCACAACAAAAGCAGCTATCTGTACATGCAATGGGATGAGCATGCAAACATGTTGCCTCCATTGTAGGATTGTCAGCTCTGGGTGAGGAAACACCTAGAGAATTTGGGTGTGGAACCTGAGAAGGAAAGCGTTCAGGGAAGGGAAAGATCTCAGCAAGGTACAGTGCCATGGAGTCCACCCTCCAAAGTAGCCATTTCATCCAGGAGAACTGTTCTGCATAGTATGGAGATGAGTTGTAATAGAGGAAGCTCTACAGGTGCCATCTGGACATTGACAACCCTATTTGCATTGAAATTAGTTAGGAAAGCTTTGCAAATAAGGCATGGAGCTTCTTAACTACATTAGCTCCTTCTAACATATGGCACATTAAGCAGTTTTTAAAAATTATTAAACACTTTATTAAATACAAAAAAACAGCAATACAATCAATAATCTATAGTAAAGTAAAAGAAAAGTCATAACATTTCACTACATAACACACTGAATGATTCATATAATTATCCATAAATCACTACAAGAATTCCTATTAAACCCAACAAGATAACATCACTACAATGAAGAAGCTCAGGTCATCATGGAAAATCCTAAACAATAGATTAGATTCAAGAGAGCTTTACAAATGGAGCCATTTGTGGTAGTTCAGATTTGAGGGAAACAAATTCTGTTCAGACATGAAACTTAGTACAGAAGCCCATATATGAATGAATTTGGAGTGAGTCGGTGTAAAAGATGTTTGTGATTGTTAAAGAAAATCTTGGCCATCACAAATTGGTCCCAAAGTTTATCATGCCAAGCAGATAAAGTTGGAGGAGGAGGAGACTTCCATGCCGCAGCTATTGTCAACCTAGCAGTTGCTAAAAGTATAGCAGTAAGATATTTTGTATTCTCTCAAAATGAATCTTCCCATAAATATAAGAGCAATACCTCTGGTTTACAAGGGAGAGATTGCAAAGTAAACTTCTTGATTTGCAGTACTATGTGGTGGTAGCGATTCAGTGGCAGGGTTTTTTGGACGATGCCTCCTTATTAGAGCCCTTCCAGTACGGCTTCTGACCAGGCCATGGGACAGAGATGGTCCTGGTTGCCCTCACAGATGATCTCTGGAGGCATCTGGATCGAGGCGGTACAGCAGTGTTGTTGTTGTTAGACCTGTTGGCAGCATTCGACATGGTTGAGCACAGGGCCAGCCCCAGGTGTCTGGGTGCCCTAGGCAAGAGAGCCTGGGGCACCCAACCCACTAGGGATGCCAACCTCCCGGTGGGGCCTGGAGACCAGGGGGCAGCGGAGCGCTGGCTTTCCTGGGCACTCTACAGCTGCGGGGACCCCAGGAAAGCCAGGGAAGGGGTGGGGGTTCTAACCCCCCCTCCCTCCCAGCACCGGCTTTCCTGGAGGCTCCGAAGCTGCGGGGCCCCTAGGAAAGCCAGGGAAGGGGTGAGGGTTCTAGCCCCTGCCCCCGCCCTCCCAGCGCTGGCTTTCCTGGAGGCTCCGCAGCTGTGGGGCCCCCAGGAAAGCCAGGGAAGGGGTGGGGGTTCTATCCCCCTCCCCCTCCCTCCCAGTGCTGGCTTTCCTGGAGACTCCGCAGCTGTGGGGCCCCCAGGAAAGCCAGGGAAGGGGCGGCTTGCCTCAGTGCTCCGCAGCCATGGGGGTGCTGAGGCAAGCCAGGGAAGAGGTGGGATTTAAACCCCCACCCCTTCCTTCAGAGCGCTGGCTTGCCTCAGCGTTCCGCAGCCATGGGGGTACTGAGACAAGCCAGGGAAGAGGCGGGGGTTCAAAGCTCTGCTGTTGCCACTACCTCCTGAGCCCCGCCAGGGCACTTCACTGGTGGTGGTGGCAGAGAGGTGGCAGCAGCAGGGGGGGGGCGTTTGGTGCCCCTGCGGGCCCTGTGCTCCAGGCAAGCGCTTAGCTAGCCTAGTGGGCCAGCCAGCAGTGGCTGACCATCAACTGCTGATCCACTGCCTCACTGACAATGAGATTCAGCAGTTTGCCTTGCAGTGGCTCTCCTCATTCCTTTGGGGTCAGGGACAAAGGGTGGCAGTTGAGGAACAGCTATCTGGAAGGCATCTGCTAAACTGCAGAGTGCCCCAAGGAACGGTGCTCTCCCCAATGCTATTCAACAACTATATCTGCCCCCTTGCCCAGATTGCCAAGAGGCAGCAATATGCTGATGACACCCAACTCTGTCTGTTGTTGGACGGCCAGTCAGACTCTAGTCCGGGACATCTGGACCTGGCATTGAAAGTGTGGCTGGTTGGCTTAGACTGAGCTGATTGAAATTGAATCTGATGAGGACGGAAGTCCTGTGCCTGAGTTGGAGTGGGCCAAGGTTAGGGATCCCTCTCCCAAGCTTTGATGGAGTGCCACTGGTGCCAGCGCCAGAGGTTAGGAGCCTCGGAGTGTTCCTGGATGCCTCCTTAATGATGGAGGCCCAGGTAGCAGCCACTGTGAAGTCTGCCTTTTACCACCTATGGCTGATTAGGCAGTTGGTTCCCTTCCTTGAATGCAGTGACCTGGCAACAGTGATCCACACAATGGTCCCCTTGAGACTGGATTACTGTAATGCTCTCTAAATGGGACTGACTTGTCCCAAATCCGGAAGCTGCAGCTAGTGTAGAATGCAGTGGCGAGGCTGTTGTTGTGTCTTCCTGTGTGGGACCATATCCATATCATCCTAAAAGCACTGCACTGGCTGCCAACAGCATACCGGGTTCGGTTCAAGGTGCTGTTTCTCACCTTTAAAGCTCTCTATGGGCTTTACCTAAGGGAACATCTTTCCTCACACATTCCACAGAAAGCACTAAGATTGGGATCCCAAAATTGCCTGGCCTTCCCGGACCCTAAAGAAGCCAGGCTGGCCACAACAAGGGCCAGGGCCTTTTCTGTGGTGGCTCTTTACTGGTGGAATGAGCTCTCGAATGACATCAGGGCCCTGAAGGACCTTTTACAGTTCCACAGGGCCTGTAAAATGAAGCTCTTCCACCAGACTTTCGATTAGGGTGCCGCCTTTAACATCAAGTCCCTGGCCCCAACATCAACATCAGCACCAACTTGTTGATCAACAGCCTGGCAGGAGCCTGGACTATGGCATTAGGTGACCATTCTAGTGTTCAGAGAACACTGCCATCTTTTATTAACTTGTATGTTCTGAGAATTTATGATTTTATATGCTGTAATTTTAATTTATTTCTGTATTTTAACATATTTCTAGTGTTTTAATATATATATTTATATATATTCTGTAAGCCCCCTGAGTCTGCCAAGGCAGGGAAGGTGAGATACAAATTTAATTAACTAATTAAATAAATATGTCTTTCCAAAATTGTCTTTCCAAAATTCCAAAAGCCACATGTCTTCCAACAAGATGAGTTGTGGGATGAATTCATTTTGTGTAATTGGTGTGAAGTGGCGTCCCAATGGGATGTAAGTTTAAAAAATTGTATACAGATGTTGTATATTTTGGACGTACTCACTGGGGAGGCCCAGATGGTGTTCCATTGATCCTCCTGTAGAGTTAATTGCATCTTGTTTTTGATGTTTTAAAATCTTTACACTGTCTTCCAGCAAAAGCAGTTTATACAGTTTGGAAAGGAGGTCTTTTGGAGAGTTTGGATAAATCAGAATAAGTTTCTCAAAATTTGGCAGTTCCCTGCTAAATGTTCCCAAGTTGGCTAGATGTTCCATCAGGTTTTTAAGTTATAAGTATTGAAACTACAGAGTTTGCAGACTTATTTTTTTTTTATCAAAGTAACTTTCCCCTCTCAAATCTTGCCCTTCTGTACCAGATCAAAGGGATGGGAGAATCCTGCTTTTACCCAGTTTTCAAATATGCAAGGTTATATGTGGTGGAGACCATTCTTAATTTGTGAAAGGCTCAAGCTGTGATATATCTGAAGGCAGAAGGTTTTTTCCATTGATCCCAAACTTTGATGGCAGTTGACAGTAAAAAATTGTTTTTAATAGTTTTGGGTCTTTGAGCCATAGGCAACCAAAATATCTCTTGTAGAGTAACAGCTGTGGCATAAGTTTGTTCTATTTGGATTCAGGGTGTTTGAGAGTCTTTGTGTGACATTTGAAACACTTGTGAAAGGATGGTTGCTTGAAAATAAGTTTGTAAAAAAGGAAAGTCAAAACCTCCTAGACAAGTAGGTCTATGCAGTATATTGTGGCTGATCCTGGCTTTTTTGCCATTCCAAAAAAGAGGAAAAGATCATTTTGCCAGTTGCAGAAGACTTTATTGGTTATGAATATCAGTAATGTGCAAAAAAGAAAAATAAATTTAGGTAAAATGAAGCTTTTAATCAAATGGAAACAACCCACCAGAGATGGATGAAGAGATTCCCAATTTTTGAGATCAGCCTGTATGTTTTTGAATAAACGGTGAAAGTTACATGAAAATAAATCTTTTAAATTCAGGGGTATCTGAACCCCCCAAATGTCACCATTCATCCTGGATCCAATGGTAAGGGAATTCTCTTTGTAGTTGCAGTGTTGTATTCTGATCAAGGTGAATAGGATATACTTCAGATTTAATGGGATTAATATGCAAGCCTGAAACAGAGCCAATTCTACACAGAATTCATTGAATCACCTGTAAGGATCGAGTAGGATTTGAAATGTATAGGGTAAGATCATTTGTGTAAAGATTTCCTTTATGTTCAGACCCTTCAAGGTTTATCCCAGTAAATGTCTGATTTCTCCGTAGTTTGACTGCTAGAGGTTCCATTGCTAGAGCAAAAATTAGAGGTGACAGGGGGCAACCCTGTCTGGTCCCTCTTGAAAATTGGAAAAAAGGTGAGGTGCATCCATTAAATCTTCACTTTTGATCTAGAATGGGTGTATAATTTATGTAGCGCCCTCAAAAATTTTGTCACTGAAACCCATTCTTTTGAACAAAGATAACATATATGGTATTTCAATGAAATCAAATGCCTTTTCAAAGTCAAGGGCTAAAATCATGGACTCCTCCTGAAATCATCTTCCATGGATGATAATATTAAGTGTGCAGTGTACGTTATCTGTCAGTTGTCAATTTGGGATGAAGTCTGTTTGATCCGGGTTAATATAACAAGAAATAAAAGACTTAAGCCTATTAGTGAGTATTGTCATTAATATTTTAGCATCAAGATTAAGAAGCACAATTGGGCAATATGAGGCTGGACATGCAGGGACTTATTTGTCTTTAGAAATAACCACTATAGCGGATTCTGACCAGGAAGCCAGCATGATACCTTTTTGTAGAACTGCATTGCATGTGGATAAAAGGTGTTCAGATATGGATAAAATTTTTGTAAAATTCAGAGGGCAATTCATCCATGCCAGTGGCCTTATTGGTTTTGAGATCTTTTATGGTATCTAGTAATTCCTGTAAGGTAATAGGAGCTTCCGTACGAGCTATGTGTTCTGAGGATACCTGATGGAACAATGGTAAAGACTCTAAATATGAATTAATTGCTTCTTGGTTAGGCTGTTAGGCTGTTTGGAATTATATAAAGTCATATAGTATTCTGCAAATGTATCAGCAATTGCTTTAGCTGAAAAGTGGTGAGTGCCAGCTATATTTTTCAGAGAGCCAAAAACTCCCCAGGCCAAAAAATGGATATTTGGGGGGAATTTCTACCAGAAGCACTGTTTTAAATATAGCAAATTTTTCTGGATTTGCCTAATTTCCATATTCTCCAACACCTTGCATTCAGCCTGTAATTTAGAGTAAACTCTTTTACTGCCTGTAGCTTTATGTTTCTGTTCTATAAAGTTAATACAATCTGTCACTTCCTTTCTAAGGTGTTCTTTTTCTTTTCTCAACTTAGATATAATGGCAATCAAGGATCCATGTAGAACAACTTTCATCATGTCCCAGACGAGAGATGGTGTGACATCAGGCAAAGCATTTTCTTTTAAGAAGTTCTTAATGTCCATTTCTACTTTTGCTCTCACAGATTCTTGTAATAAAATACTTCTGTCTAAAGACCATGTTTCTTCTTTGTATTTATCAACATTAAAGTCCACTTTTCCCTCCAGCCATGCATGAGGCATTATATGCCTCACTTTAATGTCCATAGAAATGACAGAAGATAAAAAGACTGGGAGACAAGGATATAATCAATTCTCATAAAGATATTATGCCTGGGCGAGAAATACATATAATTTCTCTCTGTCAGATGTAACTTTCTCCATGCATCACATAGTTGGTATTCGGGGGAAAAAGTTGAGTAAGCTTAGTGGTAGATGATGCTTTGTGAACTTTCCTGGGAGTAGACCATAATCTATCTAGTTTACCCTCAGCTATAAAGTTCAGATCCCATCCAATAATAAAGTCTCCCTCCTGAAAGTGTAAAAGATCAGCAAAAGTTATGTCTAAGAAGGAGATCTGTGTTTTGGTCAAAGCATATACTGATGCTAATGTTAATTTCTTTCCTTCCAGCATCCCCTTAAGGAACAAATAGTGGCCTTGTGGGTCTATAAATGTGGCTTCTAAAATAAAGTTAAGGTGTTTCACAAATAAAATTGCAACTCCCATAATTTAGAAGAGCCTGGGGCTAAAAATTGATATGGATTTAATGAGGTCTTCAGAACAGGACCAATATGGGCATGAAGATGGGACTCTTGAATGAACAAAATATCCAGAAGAGTGCATTTCAGAATTTGCAGCATTCTTTTTCTCTTGACCACATTGTTGAGGCCCCTAATATTGACTGAACTTGTTTTCAGAGTAGTAACCATAGTAGGAAACTAACTACAATCAAATGTAAATCAAGAAACAAAGGTACCAATACTTGAAGTAATAATTCCCTTCAACTAATCAAAGCTATTTATATAAAACAAGTGTGAATACCAAATATGTAAAATTTATCTCACCCCGTGTCCAATAGATAGGACTTAGTGAAAAAATAGGGATAATAAATAACTATATAGCAATTGCAAAATGTGATTAGAAATCAATGAATTATAAATTAAAATAAAATTAATTTAAGTCAAAATTCATCAAAGTACTGCAGAAGATTAAACAGTCCAATTACAGAGAAGTTGTAAAGGAAGATGTGAGTATAAAATTACAGTGAGTAGATATTATAATAATATTTAAAATCGGTTTATCAATGTGCAATATAAAATCAATAAGAAACACAGTAAACATAATATTTACACTGCGAAGCTATTAAATATCTATCAAGAATAATTAGATAAGTTAACATAAGAACATAAGAGAAGCCAATGTTGAATCAGGCCAATAGCCCATCTAGTCCAACACTCCGTCACACAGCGGCCAAAAATACCAGGTGCCATCAGGAGGTCCAGCAGTGGGGCCAGGACACTAGAAGCCCTCCCACTACTGCCCCCTCCAGCACCAAGAATAGAGTGCATCACCTGCCCCAGACTGAGAGTTCCCATCTATACTCTGTGGCTAATAGCCACTGGTGGACTTCTGCTCCATATGTTAATCAATAGTAAGTTAATTAGTATAATAAAAGGGTTCAAGGTAATATATTTAATTAATTGAATCAATTTAATCCCCCCCACCTTAATTCAACAAAGTGAAAATTAGAATAAACAGGAAGGCACTATTAAATAAGAAAACAATTAAAAAGATAAAGTGGTATGGACTGATAGGCTCTCAGAATACTTATTTAATCAATGGTAAACTGCAGTCCAACACCAAAGAACTGGGTTCATACGTGGAAATGGATTGCCGACCTTAGAGCCCCTTAAATAACAGGGACTACAAAGGTAAGCCTCCAGGAGCAACCATTCCTGCTTTCCTTCCCCCCTCAGAATAATAAGCAGAAGCACCAGAAACATTTACAGCTGTTACAGAAATCTAAACAAAACCTAACAACAAATCAAGATTCAACAATTACTCCAGATGGTACCATCAGGTTCTCAGAATGTATTAATTCATGGGCGGTAAGTCTGTTATGTCTTCTGGTTCAGGGGAAGCCATTGGACGGATTGGGATTTTAATGTTCTTTTCAGACATTGCTGGGAGTTGTAGTTTATGTTTTTGTGACTTGCGTTGGTCTGTATTGTCAGAAATCTTCAAAGCTTGTAATAATTTCAATCCCGAGTCTTCATCTGCCGCATGAAAAATGTTACCATGATGTGCTACTTGTAATTTTCCTTAAGGTAGCCATTTATACCTTACATTTGCTGCATTCAGTTTTGAAGTAACATGCTTCAGAAGGTGCCGGATAGCCAAAGCTTCCTGAGGGACATCAGGAAAAACTAAAATGTGTAGTTCTTTAAATAAAATACAGCCTTTAACTCTTGTTTCATCTATTTTTTTTCTTAATTCTAAATCTGTGAATTGCACTAGTATATCTTGAGAGTCCCTGTGGCAAGGATTCATAGGGGAGCCCAGCCTGAATGCTTTTACAATGGAAGATGCTTTTCCTGATTCAAAACGCAGCATTGAGGTTAGCCAGTCCAAGACAAAACTTGCAACATTTGTAGACTCTTCTGCCCCCTCCAAGATTCCACAAAACTTCAAATTCATTTGTTTTAGTTGCATTTTGACTACTAGCAGATGAACTCTCGATTGTAATTCTAATGAATGCAGTTCCCTCTGATCAGAACTTAGTGTGGTCCCTAATTTAAATACCGATTCTGCTGTCTGTGAAGTTATTTTTAAAGAAGATTGAATCTCTTGGAGCTGATCTCTCAATGGCTCTACTATTTGAAGCATTTGTTCACGAATTCCCTTTTCCGTTTTTTTCAAACAATGCAGGGAGGTCTTGTTTGTGAAGGACTGTCTCTAAAAGCCGTGAGAGGGAGCCTTCGTCCACCATTATAGAGGTATCAGACTCTGACGGCTTTAAATCTGATCTAGGTTCTTTTGTATTTAAGAAAGATTGAGTGTTCTTTGACGTCTTTTTCAGTAAGCCAATAGGATTTCCAATTTTTTTACCCATATTTTCTTCTGAAGAATAGTGAAAATAGGCTTGTTTGAGGGTCTGAGGGAAGGAAGAGTAGCGGAGCTTAGGTTCTAAGCAACCACCATGGTCCTTGGCATCCCATTAAGCAGTTTTTAACACAACCTCTTTTCAGTCACCGCAGTTTTGGCTCCCCCATCCTCTCATAATGGGACGGCATGCTCCCCGTGATTCTCCTGATACACATGGTTACATTTTGTGTGACTAGGCCAACATGCACATTTTTCAGCTTCAGTGTGTGAGAGCCCATACTTGCAAGTAATCTAATCTTCTGACTGTGTGTAGCAGAGCTAGAATGAAGTGTGTAGCAAAGCTAGAAAGCTAGAAAGAGAGCTAGTTTGGTGTAGTGGTTAAGGGAGAACCAGGTTTGATTCCCTACTCCTCCACATGCACCTGCTTGTGTGACCTTGGGTCAGTCATGGCTCTCTCAGAGCTGTTCTCTCATGAGCAGTTCTCTCAGAGCTCTCTCAGCCCCACCTACCTCACAGGGTGTCTGTTGAGGGGTAGGGAAAGGAAATTGTAAGCCATTCTGAAACTCCTTCGGGTTGCAAAAGGTGAGGTATAAATCCAATCTCCTCCTCTCCTTCTTGTGTTTTGTCCTACTGAAACAAAACAGCAGCCATGCATGTTGAAAGGGTCAACCCACTTTTTTCTGTACTTATGGTGTGCTTATGAAAAAAGAATATACAACAACGTGGATATGTGAACAACTATTATAAAATAACTTTGTTAAATATAATAGAGAAATTGTATTTTATTTCATCTTAAAGCACTGAGTGTCAGCCTGTTTTCTGGTTTAGTAGTTGTCCTGGGCTGTTACCATTTATATTGTATTGAAAGGGTCATGCATAGCACAATCTTCCCTTACTCACAGTTTGGTCTCTAAAACTATACTGACTAAAAAAAGCACTATAGTCTGCAGAAATCTCTTCTGATAGATCAGATTTCTGATACATACTAGTGGTAAACCACTAATACTTGACTTCCTTCAGGGGGTCTCTGACATTGATTTCTAATCTGGTCGTACCTCAATTGTGAGCAAGGACAGATGGGCAGTTTTTAGTTTTAACTCAGATATATAAAAGTGTGTGTGTGTGTGTGTATAAATCGTTAAGGCTCTAAACCATTTCCTTTCAGCTCACCTCTCCAAGGTTTGACATAGTGTGGAATAAAGGGTGATTGAACTTACTTCTATGCATGCTAACCTCTTTCTTGCCAGCGTGGGATTAATATACCCCAAGAAGTGTAGCTATATTTGTTATTGTGAAAGGGAAAAGCAAACTGTGGATCCTTTGCAAGCTACTCACCGAAAACCTTTGCTGTTTTAGTTTTTGTAATAGAAAGAAAGGCATTAAAAGAACATCATGCATCATGAGTCAGTATGATTGCTGGGGAGGAAAATATGTAACAGAAAGTTGTCACACAGTATAAATGGGCTTGGAGGAAAGTGGACAGCTTTTAAAAAAGTGACAATATAAATGCAAAAAGCTTCCCAGATGATGGGGAGAGTGCTCCACACCCCCTTCATACAGCTGAGCAAAGAGGGGGAGGGGTTGCATGGAAAGGAATAAAAGGAGGTTCTGCGGGTCAAATATTCAATTGAAAAGAGCTATAGCTGATACTAGGACAAGTTGGGAGCAGTAACAATTGTTACCGCTCTGTACACTTAAGTGTACATAATTGTTATTCAGTTTGCACAGTTAATACACAGTGTTGCTGTCTATACACATGACCAACATATGGCTGTTTTCATAAGTGATGCTAAGGGCTGCTAAGGACTGGATCCTGACTAAATTTTCTTTCAGCTGAATGGAACTTTCCTGCCTCTGTCCTTCCCACTGTGGCCCACTGGTCTCCATTAAATGTTGCCCCTAGGGGTTATAGGGGACTGTGAGGAGTGAAGTAAGAGAGATGTGTAACAGGGAAATGGCTGATTTAGTCTTGATCTAATCCTAAGAATGTATCCATTAGCACCTAGCTAGCAAATGATCTCTGTTCTGCTTGATTACATTTGAATTTTGCATCATTCCATTTCTTACTGTACTTCCTGAATTTCTTGCCCCCTCTGATCTTAGCATTCATTTTGCTTGTCCCCCACCTCCCACATAAAATAACAGCACAGTGAAAATTTGCTCATTGCATCTAGAAAAACAGACTCTAGTTCACCAAAATTTATGCTGGAATAATGTTTTGTTAGTCATTAAGACACCTGTAGAGGCTACAGTGTGAATCAATCAGGATCTTCATGAATATTCCATGTCATCACACCAGCTTAGTGACCAGGGCTGGATGTTTGAGAAATGACCAGTTGTATACTACTATAGCTGGTACATTATAGTATCACCAGCAGGCCCGTAGCTACAGTGAGGCATCATGGGGCTAGGCCCCCTGAGTTACTGGCAAGACTCCATTATTTCCCATCCAGTCAAGGGCCCCCAAGTGGTGGCAGGTGCAGGGGAAGAGTCAGGTGTTTCTTTAATTCGATCAGCCAGTGCCCCCCCCCCAAATTTAAATGCCTCCCCCTAAAAAATCCTGGCTACATGCCTGATCACCAGGATCTTCTAGATTAGAAAATGGAAGTCATGTTATCTCTCAGAACATTAACTGGAGAGTGTCCATAAAGAGACTCTGTTTTACCCACCAATGCCCTATGTGTGTATTTTGCACTTGGCTACCCAAGTGTAAGTATCTGGGGAAAAATAATCTTACCTCTCACATTATAAATTTGACCTTCTAAAAAATGTATAGGTTTTTTCTCTCTCAGTCATCTGTAATAGGAAGCCTCCCTTTTTTATTTTGCTACTGTCAACTCACCAGGTCTCTGTTCCATTTGATAAGAGACTCAATATAGTGCCATGATACAATCTAACCTTCAGATTAATATGGAGCTTTCTATTTGCTAGCATGTTACACATCCTCCAATGGCTGTGTTTGCTTTTCCTAATCTTATTATTATTACAGTCACCTTTACAGTCCTCAAACAGCAGGATTTATACTTCTCTCCACCCATTCAGCTTCTTGTTTGCTCCCCCATGCCTTACCTTGCATACCATACTTTCTTATTTTCAAAAACTGTATCTTATCCAAAGAAGAAGAAGAGGAGGAGGAGGAGGATTTATACCCTACCCTTCACTCAGAGTCTCAGAGTGGGTTACAATCTCCTTCCCTTCCTTTCCCCACAACAGAGATAGGTGAGGCTGAGAGATAGGTGGGGCTGAGAGAGTTGGGGCTGAGAGAGCTCCAAGAGAACTGCTCTTAAGAGAACAGCTCTGAGAGAACTGTGACTGACCCAAGGTCACATAGCTGGCTGTATGTAGAGGAGTGTGGGATCAAGCCCAGTTCTCCAGATTAGAGTCTGCTGCTCTTAAACACTAAACCAAACTTGTTCTTGATCTACCTTCTCCTGTTCCCTGATGTCTCTGTTTTTGTAAAAACACTTGCAGCATACCATCAAGATGGTCTATAAAGGAATGAAGGCTGTCAAATTTGACTGGAGTCTTCTCTGTTGTCCCCATTCTGACAAACCCTGGTACTGTTTGTTTCCACCTCTGCCATCCTGCCACTGATTAGTGTGAAAAGAACTGACAATTATGCACAGCCTAGCCTTATCTCATTCATAATAGCAAAGCATTTACCTTATTTCACTATGCATCATAACAGATACCTATTATATTTACAAATTCACTGCATAAACTGGGAGGATTTCATACACACAAAGAATAACAGCCTAGGCAAGGTTTGTTCATGTTAATTCCTGTGGCACTTAACATTTGTGGAACAATGACTACGGATGAGACTGTCAAGGTTTCCTGTGCTTCTGTGGTGTAAGTTTAAAGTAGCACAACGTGCAGTGAGGAGGCTGGTCTCATGGCCAAAGGATGAAAAGATGTTCTGATATGGGGAATCTTGATTTCCTATCGAAACAAAAGGACTACCAAGCACAGCTGGCTAGCTGAATCAAGGCTGATTGATGTTATTCTCATCAAACAATAAATGAAATCTGTGAATCAATTTGAGGATGCTATAGGAGAGGCATGAGTGAATGGCAATAGGCATTTACAGGGAAGTTGTTCCTTGTGCAGGAAATCTGTTTTAATCAATTGGACAGAATACCCCAGCATTGTTAAAAATATGTTAACTCTTATGACACATATTGTTCCAAAACACAATTGTTAAAAGAATATATTTTCATTATTTCCCAAAAGCTGACAAATCAGAATTAGTCAAGAAATGTCATAACAACTTCTAAGGACTTAATGAGGGCTAGGGATTCCTTACTCATTGTAACTTAGACCGATGATGACTGGTTTGTCGATCTTCAGGATGTCATAGATGCCATCACTCCCTGACGCCCTCTACATCCTCACTCTTTCTTGGCTCCATGGTATACTTTGGAGCTATGAGATATGAAAAGGTTGCTTAGATGAGTGAATCTGGCAGTGGACCTGGGATGAAGTAATGAGAACATGCTATAGAGCCCAATTGAGGGCCTATGAGGTGGCAGTGGTGAAAAGATCTTATTTCTCCACCTCCTTTGCATCAGCTAGTTCATGTCCAGCACTATTACTTAGAACAGTTCAGTCCCTGATTTCACCTAATGTGGAATCCCAAATGATAGGGAATTGCCTACTAGCTGTGGCACTTTTGTGACATATAAAAATCTCAAAACTCTGCCAGTTTATATACAGGTAATATGCCAGAGGCTTCCATGGCTTATACAGGTCATAAGAACATAAGAGAAGCCAATGTTGGATCAGGCCAGTGGCCAAAAATTGGCCACACAGTGGCCAAAAATACCAGGTGCCATCAGGAGGTCCAGCAGTGGGGCCAGGACACTAGAAGCCCTCCCACTGCTGCCCCCCCAGCACCAAGAATACAGTGCATTACTTGCCTCAGACTGAGAGTTCCTATCTATACCTTGTGGCTAATAGCCACTGATGGACTTCTGCTCTATATACTTATCTAATTCCCTCTTGAAGCCGTCTATGCTTGTAGCCGCCATCACCTCCTGTGGCAGTGAATTCCATGTGTTAATCACTCTTTGGGTGAAGAAGTACTTCCTTTTATCTGTTCTAACCCGACTGCTCAGCAATTTCATGGAGTGCCCATGAGTTCTTGTATTGTGAGAAGGGGAGAAAAGTACTTCTTTCTCAACCTGCTCTATCCTATGCATAATCTTATAGACCTCAATCATGCACCCCTCAGTCATCATTTCTGCAAGCTAAAGAGCTCCAAGTGCTTTAATTTTTCTTCATAGGGAAAGTGTTCCAACTCTTTTATCATTCTAGTTGCCCTTTGCTGCACTTTTTCCAAAGCTATAATATCCTTTTGAGGTATGGTGACCAGAACTATACATAGTACTCCAAATGAGGTCGCACCATTGATTTATACAAGGCCATTATGATACTGGCTGATTTGTTTTCAATTCCCTTCCTAATAATCCTGAGCATAGCGTTGGCCTTTTATATTGCAGTTGCACACTATCTAGACATTTTCATTGAGTTATCTACTAGGACTCTAAGATCTCTCTCTTGGTCAGTCTCTTCCTGTTCAGACCCCATCAATGTGTATTTATTGTTAGGATTTTTGGCTCCAATGTGCATCACTTTTTACTTGGTCACATTGAACCCCATTTGCCACATTGACACTCACTTGCCCATCCTCGACAGATCCCTTTGGCGTGCCTCACAATCCTCCCTAGTTCTCACCACCTGCAAATTTAGCCACTTCACTGTTTACTCCCAGCTCCAAATCATTAATAAACAAGTTAAAAAGCATCAGACCGAGTACTGATCCCTGTGGTACCCCACTGCTTACCACCCTCCACTGAGAAAATTTCCCATTTATGCTCATTATCTGTTTCCTATTAATTAGCCAGTTTTTGATCCATAAGAGTACTTGTTCTTTTATCCCATGACTATTGAACTTACTTAGGAGCCTTTGGTGTGGAACTTTATCCAAAGCTTTCTGAAAGTCAAGGTAAACAACATCTATTGGGTCCCCATGTTCATTCACTCCCTCAAAAAGCACTAACAGGTTAGTGAGACAAGATCTTCCCTTACAGAACCCATGCTGAGTCTGCCTCAATAGTTTTTGCTCATCAATGTGCCTACTAATTCTTTCCTTAATAACAGTTTCCACCAACCTACCCAGTATCGACGTCAGACTGACTGGCCTGTAATTTCCTGGATCTCCTCTGGAACCCTTTTTAAAGATGGGAGTGACATTAGTTACCTTCCAGTCCTCAGGCATGAAGGCAGATTTGAATGAAAGATTTGTCAGGAGATCCACAAGTTCACATTTGAGTTCTTTCAGAACTCTCAGATGTATGCCATCCAGGCCTGGTGATTTATTACTTTTTAAGTTGTCCATCAGTCATAGGACCTCCTCTCTCATCACCTCAATCTGACTCAGGTCTTTCAACACTCATCCAGAAATCAGTGGTTCTGGAGTGGGCAAGCACTTCTCATCTTCCACAGGGAAGACAGAGGCAAAAAATCCATTCAGCTTCTCAGCCATTTCCCTATCATCTTTCAGTACTCCTTTTACCCCTTCGTCATCCAAGGGCCCCACTGCCTCCCTGGCTGGTTTCCTGCTTCTAATATATTTCAAGAAAGTTTTATTGTTGATCTTTATGTTTTTTGCTATATGCTCCTCATATTCCCTTTTTACCTGCCTGATCACAGACTTGCATTTTATTTGTCACAGCCTGTGTTCCCTTTTATCAACCTCACTGAGACTAGCTTTCCACTGCTTAAAGGAATCCTTCTTACCTTTTACAGCTTCCATTACTTTATTTGTTAACCATGCAGGCCTTTTTCTATACCTATTTTTGCCTTTCCTAACCTGCAGTTTTTTTTCAGAGCTTCTAGGATTGTAGTTTTAAATAGTCTCCAGGCTTCCCCAATGGTTTTGACCCTTTCTACTTTTCCTTTCAGTTTTCTCCTCACATGTCCCCTCATATCAGAAAAGTTACCCCTTTTAAAGTCAAAAATGGTTGTGTCAGTCTTTTTGCCCAATTCCCTATTTATACAATTGTTAAACTCAATAACATTATGGTCACTGTTCCCAAGTGGTGCAATCACTTTTACATCTTTCACCTTGGCCATTACTTAGGATCAAATCCAGGATTGCCTCTCCCCTCGTAGGTTCTGTGACCATCTGTTCCATAGCACAGTCATTGAGAATGTCTAGAAACTCAATCTCTTTTTCCCAATTTGAACACCCAATCAATGTGTGGGTAGTTAAAATCACCTATTATGACACAGTTATTCCATCTAGCTGCTAACTTTAATTCATTCATCATTTTATAATCCTCCTCTATCTTTTGATCTGGTGGGCGATAAAACTCCCAGTGTTAAGCTTCCTTTTGGCCCACTGTTTCAACCCATAGCATTTCCAGAAGCAAATCCAATTCATTTACCGTCTCAGTCTTACTGGACTGTATACCCTCTCTGACATACAGAGCCACCCCACCTCCAACCCTTCACCCTCTATCCTTCCGATACAATTTATAACCAGGAATCACCATATCCCACTGATTTTCCTCATCCCACCAAGTTTCTGAAATACCCACAATGTCTATCCCCCCCAACACCAAACATTCCAATTCCTTGATTTTACCTCAGACACTTCTAGCATTTGTATATAAACATCTATAGTTTCCCATGCATGTTAAGCCCACAACCTTCCTCCTGCTGCCTCTAGACCTTGCCAGGCAGTCCATATCATTAGCCACAGTCTCAGTGGACAATTCTAATCCATTTCCTTGTAGAAAAGTAACAGCTACCCCTTCATCTCTTTGAGATGAGCCATCCCAAACCAGAGACTTTTCATTTCCTGTTGGCTTTTCCCCAATATTCAGTTTAAAACCTGCTCTGCTACCTTTTTGATGTTAAGCGCCAGCAGCCTGGTTCCTTCTTGGGACAAATGGAGACCACCTCTTTTGTACAGCTCCCTTTTGTGCTAAAAAGTATTCCAATGCCTAACAAACTTGAACCCATCCCCCCTACACCATCGTCTCATCCACGTATTGAGACTCCTGATCTGTTCCTGTCTTTCTGGCCCTGCGTGTGGAACAGGTAGCACTTCTGAGAAGGCTACCTTGGAGGTCCTGGCCTTGAGTTTCCTGCCTAGCAGCCTAAATTTTTCCTCCAGGACCTTGCAATGGCATTTCCCCACATCATTGGTGCTGACATGCACCACGACCACTGGCTCCTCCTATCTACCAGCCTATCTAAAACACGTGTAATGTCCGCTACCTTCGCACCAGGCAGGCAAGTCACCATACAATCAGTACACAGGTTCGCCACTCAGCTGTCTACTGCCTAAGGATTGAATCACCAACTACCAAGAGCCCCCCTCCTACCCTTCCCAGGGATAGTTTCTTGGTACGAAAGGATACCCGTTTACCAGCTGAAGAAGAGGTCCCTTCTGAGGGCACATTCCCCTTGTCCTCAGCATGGTGCCCCATTTCTCCTTGATCCTCATGCTCCCTGGCAGCAGCTGGGCTGCCAGACCCAGAGTGGGACATATCTAACAAGTCCCCAAGAATCTTCTCCATGTGCCTGATTGTCTCTGCTTCTCCAGGTCTGCCACCTTGGCCTCATGGGAGCAAACTCATTCCCTGAGAACCAGGAGCTCCTTGCACCGAGAACACACCCAAGATTTCTGTGCAGTGGGCAGATAGTCAGACATGTGACACTCCATGCAAAACACTGGTTAGCCCCCAATCCCCTGCTGGCATTCTGGCTTCATAATTGCTTTTAAAATAATAATTATATATAATCCCCCTTTTAAAACCCTTCGTATTTATGTGGTTCTCCTTGTAGAAGTCTACTTATAAGGTCCTCTCTTGGACCACTTCTGCCCACTCTCTCTGATGGATATGGACAGGATCCTGGTGGCTGTCAGGCCAATGACATGTCCCTTAGATCCCTGCCCATCTTGGCTGGTTCAATCTTGCTGTGATGTGACAGGAGCCTCCCTGAGGGAGATTGTGAATTTCTCTCTCTCTCAGGGCCACTTCCCCATCTCTTTAAAGGAGGCCATAGTTCACCCTATTTTGAAGAAGCCTTCTTTGGATAAGACAGAGCTGGCTAATTACTACCCATTTGCCATTTCTGGGGAAGGTAATTGAGAGGGCAGTGGCTGAGCAGCTCCAGGAATTCCTGGATGAAACTTCCACATTAGATCCATTCTAGTTTGGTTTCAGACCTGGGTATGGGACAGAGACCACATGTGGCACTGGCTGATGACCTTCGATGGCAATTGGACTGTGGGGGATCTGCACTGCTGATTTTACCAGAACTTTCAGCAGTGTTTGACATGGTTAACTACCTGATACTGATTGACTGCCTCAACTCCCTGGGGATACAAGGTACTGCACTTCAATGGTTTTCCTCGTTCCTACAGGTACGTCTACAGAAGGTTGTTGTTGGTAGCAGGAGTTCAACTAGTTTGCCACTAACTTGTGGTGAGTTACTGCTGTAGCATATGGTCTTTTAATTTTTCTTGATTATATTTCAGTTTTATACAACCATATCTTACCCTGCAGTTGCAGCATTTCATGGCTTTTTGACTCTGTTGTTTACAGGGTTTTTTAAATCACATGTGCATATATGTGATTGTGGTGGAGGGGAACTGAGAATCCACTACATGCATCTGAGGAAGAGTGCTCTACTCCACAAAATGTTATAGAAGCATAAAAACTTTACTTGAATGATTAAAGTTCATCAGCAAGATTTGCTTTTTTAAAAAAGTATCTCTCCGATTTCAATTTCAAAAGCAAAACCCAAAGGAATGTATAATATGCAAAAGAAATGTCAGTTTGTGAATTTTATAAATTTACTAGCATCTACAATTTACTTGTAGGAGAATTTGACATGTATTCTGCAGGGACTTTTAGATGTAGTAATCTGTCAGACACTCCTGCTGTCATTTTATTGTTGGATGTGTGCAAGCCTGTAAGGTCGTTAATGGTTTGTGGTGATTAAGGTGTCAATATGGTAACTTAAATGCATAGAGAATTCTGCTTTATAGCCAGGTGTTGGTTCATATGGTCTTCTGTTAGTTCCATTATTTCCAGCCCTGTGAATCTATGCACATAAGAAACAGCACAACCCACACATGTCCATGTCATGCCACCTCACAGTAAATTATAGATCTCAAGCTCCCTGACTTAGCTTCTGACATAGGTTTCATGAATGCTGAATTTTTCAACTTGCCCATCCAAGCATGCTGGAACACCTTCTGTTCTCTGACCTCTCAGTACAGTACCCCGTTCTCTTTTTAGTTCTTCTTCAACATCTTGTATTACTACAGCGGTGTTTAAAAATTTAAGCTGATAAACAAGAACCAGTGTATCGAATGACAAATCTTGCTGTTTCACCTCTCCCCTGTTCACAAAAGCCCACTGGTGTTTTGTTACATATCTTGCTGCTGGCTCCAAATCATTGCTCTTCAAGTCAACAGTTCTCCTCCAAAGGGGGAATTAAAATTTGAGCACTGGGTTAATAAACTTCATGAACTGACAGAGCTTGCAGAGATGCAAATGACTCTATGAGCAATAATAGTGGGAGTTATGATAAGCAGTAGAGTCTCTTTCTTTTCTTTTCTTTTCCTTTTTGCCTGTATAAAACAGCAACAGTAGCTTTAGGTCCTTTCTAATAGCATTCTCTAAAATATAATCATCCAGGACATGAATCAACAAAACAGCTAGATACTAAAGCAGCAGCTCCCTAGGACTTGTGAGTCATTTGGTTTGGAGGAATAGTTTTCAAAATGTGAGACTGGATTCCCATGTGGACAGTAGCCAAGTGAGACTAAAAAATAAAAAAGCAAAACCCACACACCTCTGCCCAACAAATGAATCTGAGTGAAGCCAGGTATTGCAGTGAAAACCTTTGATATTCAGTGTTCAAGGCTGATGGGGTTCCTATATTATTTATGGCAGAGATCACCCGCGTCTGCTTCCTCTTGCTACTTTCCCTTGGTCAGTTGGTTGCATGTCAAGTCTATGGCAAGTCTCTGGAAAGGTCCAAACATTGGAAGGGCAAAATGGAATGCAAGAGGGAGGCCAGTCTTGGGCTGCAAGCTCATTACTGGTAATAAAATATTGATTATTCTTACGAGAGTCATAGGAAGGAGAGATTTCAAAAAATAATATAATGGACAGGCTGATAGGTAGATGATTCCGGAGACTAAATTGGATGGGATCAGAAGTATTGCTCTCTGTGTTACAAGTTTGTACAAGGCCAAAAGAAGAATGTTTGGGCTCTGCTCCTTGGTTACCCTTACGCTAAATGACCTCACTACTTCCTGCTGGTGTCCCCTGCCCCTTCACTTTTTCATCTTGGTGCAGAGCACTGTGCAAGTGTAGCATACCCCAAATCCCCTTAGGTGTGGGATCATATTATAGACCCAGTCTTCACTGATAATATCAAATGGCTAGGGATGGGCACAAACTGGAAAAGGCTGTATGGTTCATGGTTCATGGCTGAACCATGAACAGAACAAGGAAATTTGCTTACGAACTGAACTGGTTTGTGGTTTATGGCCCTGTAAACCTCATTTGAAAGGGACTGCAGTCCCTTTAAACAGGGTTTGAAGAAAGCCCAAAAACAGCTGAGTGAGGGGGATCAGCTTCCTCCCTGGCACTCAGCTGTTTTGGGCAGTCTTGTGCAGTCCCTTTAAAGTTTAAACTGCAAGAACAGCTGTGGTTGGGAGATGCTCCCCACCACTCAGCTGTTTCGGGCTATCTTGTGCAGTCCCTTTAAAGTTTAAAGGGACTGCACAAGATAGCCCAAAACAGCTGAGTGGTGGGGAGCATCTCCCAACCACAGCTGTTCTTGCAGTTTTTCAAGGAACAGAAAGCAGGGGTTTAAAGGGACTCAGAGTCCCTTTAAACTCCTGTCCCTTCCTGCTCCATCCACAAAGCAGCACAAACTGCTTTAAAAGTTCATGGAATGGTTTTAAAAGTTTGTGGGAAAGTTCATGGACCTGTCACAAACTTCTGTTCATGAATCACGAACGGGGCAAAATTTCATGATGAATTTTTCTTCATGGTTTTGTCCTTGCCCATCCCTACAAGTGGCTGCTGTTAAGACACAGTTCTGCAACCCCTTTGAGCTGCAGACATTTCTGTGAACCATCCTTTGGTCCAGGTGGTCTTCCCACTAACCCACTAAATTGAGAGACATCTAAAGGATATCTTGGCAATTTTGGAAGTCAGCATGGATTTGTCCCCAACAGGTCCTGCCAGGTCAACCTCATTTCCTTTTTTGACCGAGTGATGAGCTTACTGGATCTAGGGAATGCTGTTGATGTTGTTTACCTGGATTTCAGTAAAGCTTTTGGCAGGATTCCCCATGATGTTCTGATGGGTAAACTAGAGGACTGTGGACTGGACTCTAGGATAGTTATGTGGATAGGGAACTGGTTGAAGAACCACACTCATAAGAACATAAGAGAAGCCAATGCTGGATCAGGCCAATGGCCCATCCAGTCCAACATTCTGTCACACAGTGGCCAAAAATACCAGGTGCCATCAGGAGGTCCATCAGTGGGGCCAGGATACTAGAAGCCCTCCACTGTTGCCCCCCCCAGCACTAAGAATATAGTGCATCACATACCCCAGACTGAGAGTTCCTATCTATACCTTGTGGCTAACATAGTAGTTGTCAATGGCATTTCATCTGAATGGAGGGAAGTGTCCAATGAGGTGCCACAGGGCTTGGTTCTGGGCCCGGTACTTTTCAATATTTTTATAAATTATCTGGATGAGGGTGTGGAGGGGCTACTCATTAAATTTGCAGATGACACTAAACTGGAAGAAGCAGCGAACACACCAAAAGATAGAGATAGAATTTAATGAGGTCTGAACACACTGGAAAAGTGGGTGGATGTGAACAAGATGCAATTTAACAAGGATAAGTGCTGAGTTCTATATCTGGGTAAAAAAAACCGAGGAACCCACATACTGGATGGGGGATACACTTCTGGGTAGCAGTGTGTGAACAAGATCTTGGAGTATGGATGGACTGTAAGTTAAATATGAGCAGCCAGTATGATGCAGTGACAAAAAAGGCTAATGCAATCTTGGGGTGTATCAACAGAGGCATAAGATCCAAACTGCAAGATGTCATAGTCCCACTGTACACTGCATTGGTCAGGCCACACCTGGAGTATTGTGTGCAGTTCTGGAGGCCTCACTTCAAAAAGGATGTGGACAGAATTGAGTGGGTGCAGAGGAGAGTGACGAGGATGATTGGGGGTCTGGAGACCAAGCCCTATGAGAAACGGTTGAAGGACTTGGGAATGTTTAGTCTGGAGAAGAGGTGGATGAGGGGGACATGATTGCTCTCTTTGGTTCTAGGAAAAAAGCCCACGGAAAACCCCTCACGGACATAAATGCTCACAGGAAAAAAGCCCACATGGAAAAATGCCCACACGGAAAAAAGCCCACAGGGAAAAATACCATGTTTTTTTTTTTTTTTGGTAAATACAATTTATTATTGGATATATCACATGTTCATACATTTTAAACCTACCTACATATCCATTTTTCTAATTTCCCTTCTCCCCCCCCAAACAAGGCTTCCCGCACTGCTCCAACCCCATTAATATCTCTCTTGTTCTGTTACAATTACTTCTAAACTTATTTTCTCTTACAAACGGTAACAATTCAAAAATCTAATTCTATTTCATTTTTTTCTTAATAACTATCAAAGCAAATCAAACCACGTTTAATGTCCCAATTTTTCAACAAGTATTTTTGAAAGTCTTTCCAGTCTTCAAAGAAAGTTTCATCTTCTTCGTTGTTTAACTTTCTTGTTAGTTTGTCCATTTCTGCCAAAAACAACGTCTTTTTAATCCATTCCCATGTTTCAGGTACTTTATCTTGTTTCCATCATTGAGCAAAAATCAGTCTAGCTGCTGTGATCAAGTACCATAGTAGTGTTCTCTTGGCTACATTTATTTCTTCCATTTTAAGACCTAACAATAACATCTGTGGGTCTTTCTTAAAAGTACATTTCAAAAATTTTTGTATCTCATTGTGGATCTCAGTCCAATACTTTACTGCTTTATCACATGAATACCATGTATTTTTAAAAGCTTTTTTGCCTTTTTTAAGGCCATGCTTTCAGTAAGGAAATAGCTGGTGAATTTGCTACAGATCACATTTTTGTGGGGGAGTTCCCCCAAAAAACTCAGTGTTAGCCAATGCTGTCATCATTTTAAAAACAGATCATTATTTCACTCTTTGTTTATGGGTGGTGGGTCTTTATTTTTAAACTGACTACCTATTTAGAAAAAAAAATAAGTTTCTGGTAGTGATAAGCTGGATACTCCCAAGCCCCAGGGGCACAAATCTAAAGGAGGAAAGGCAACTCTTCAAAGCTTATAGGAAGCTATGAGACACAAACACACTCAGACTGGTAAAAATATTTGAATTTACAAGTTTACAGAGAGTTTTGTGGTGTTTTCACAGTTTTGTGTGGGTGATGTGTGTTAACAATTACAGTTCCAAGGAATTTAATTTCATTTTTCTCTACTAACAGAGCACAACTCTCTGCAAAGAGCCTCAAACCAGAGCTGGCTACTGCAAGGCCCCAGTTTGGGCCACCAATATGAAAAGCCCACCTCCTCTGCCTGTGTGTCTGCAAAGCCATGGCACAACAGCCCATGCCACAGACCTGTATTACAGGGTCATCAAACTCACCCATCCCATGCGGTAAAAGACCCCCCCCAAAAAAATGACTAAATGGAAACAGAAGGGGGGCTCATTTCACACCACCCTGTAAGAAACAGAAAATTGTCATTACTCATTCTGATGCTGCTTTTAAAGCTTTGTGTGAGAACATGACAAGGCCAATGGGTCAGATGGGCCACTTCCACACTGTCATTTTTGTCACTTATTTGTCCTTATTGCTTCAGGATTCCCCCCCCCCCATGTGCTTTGCTGTTTCTAGTAGTCCCAGGGGGAGCAAAACACATGTGGAAAAGGGGTGGGGAGACCCAAAGCAATAGGGACAATGTTATCTTATGGTTTTATGTTATGGTTTTAATAATAAAATAAGTAAATAATTTTTAATATTTAAAGAATTTAAGCCATATAGTTGTTTTAATATTTAAAGAATTTAAGCCATATAGTTGTTCAAAAGCTATGTATACTAGACAGTCTATACATAATTTAATTTAATGCCTTTCTGTCTTTACTTTAGATATTACTTTATCCCAACATTACAAAGGTTGACGAATGGTAAATTAATAAATTTAAAGTATTCAATTTTATTTAAAAATATTTCTATATAAAGTTTAATTTACATTTCTGTTGTTATTGTTTTTCCCTCTTTATAAAGTTTGTTGATAACAAAATGGTCACTTTTATTTCCTTTATTTTCCCTTCCAAGCCTTTACACTCAAGAGCATTAAAGCCCTCTTCATAAGGCCACTTTTATATAGTAATGAAGTAATTTACTAATAACATAGCAAAATTATTATTTAACTAAGCATAAGGCCCTTTGTGGAAATGAATACAACGGGATCTAGAAAGAGGTTCTGGGAGAGTGCCTGGTCTTGGGCACGCAGCATCAATTTGCTGTGGTAACCTCAGCAGGGTAAAATGACACAGAGTCCACCATTTTCTCCAGGGGAACTGATCTCTGCCATCTGAAGAGCAGTTGTAATTCTGCGTGATCTCAATCCCTCCCCTAGAGATTGGCAACAATGGTTCCCCATGAGGGAATGGCTGGTTTGTAGGGTGGAGTCTATGATATTGTACCTGTCTGAGGTCCCAGCCCTCCTCAAACCTCACCCTCTCCAGGCTCCACCCCTCACCTCTCCAGGAATTTTCCAACCTGGAGTTGGCAACCCTATCTCCTTCCCAGCCAACCTTCAACCTACCTTTATCTGCCCCTGATCTCTACCATCTGGAGAGCAGTTTTAACTCTGTGTGATCTCCAGCCCTCACCTGGCGACTGGCAGCAGTGATTCCCTGGAAGGAAAAGTACAGTCTTTTTCCACAGTGGAGATGAAAGCAGATTACATCATTCTCCTCTCCCCCTGTTGATCTGCACAACAACCCTGTGAGGTAGGTGAGGCTGAAAGTCTGTGACTGGACCAAAATCACCTTCTCAACTTTTACAGTAAGAACCTGGGTCTAGCAGACCTTGCTCTGAGATGCTAACTGCCACGCCCAGGATAGCCAACCTACAGGTGGAGCCTGAAGATCACCAGGCATCACAACTGAGCTCCAGACAACAGATCTCTCCCTCCCCCCGGAGAAAAAAAACTGTTTTGGAGGATGGGCTCTATAGCATTCTATTCAGCTGAGGCCTCTCCCCTGCCCAAACTCTGGCTTCTGTAGACTCCATCACAAAATATCCAGGAATTTCCCAACCTGGAGCTGGCAACCCTAGTCAGGCCTGGCCCCTATGAGTTCCTCACAATGGCCTGGAAAGGGTTTCTTTCAGCCAATGAGAGAGGTGGAAATGGCCAACGTGTAAGACAATTATATATATAGGATTATACTTGATAAACTCACTGCACAAATTGTTGCTATGGCTCTTTACATGGTATTTTTCCATGTGGGCTTTTTTCTGTGTGGGCTTTTTCCCATGTGGGCTTATTTCCATGTGGGCATTTTTCCATGTGGGCATTTTTTTCACGCAGGCTTTTTTCCAGTGAGCATTTATGTCCATAAGGTTTTTTCCGTGGTTTTTTTTCCTGTGAGCTTTTTTCCGGTCACGGCTCTCTTTAAGTAGTAGAAGGGCTGTCATGAAGAGGAGGCCAGAGAGCTCTTCTTGTTGGCAGCAGAGGGTAGGACTCGCAATAATGGGTTTAAATTAAGGGTGGGAGGGTACCGGCTGGATATTAGGAAAAACTTTTTTACAGTAAGAGTTGTTCAGCAGTGGGATCAGCTCCCTAGGGTGGTGGTGAGTTCCCACTCACTGGCAATCTTTAAGCAGGGGCTGGACACACACTTGTCAGGGATGCTCTACGGTGATCTTGCATTGAGGAGGGGGTTGGACTAGATGGCCTGTATGGCCCCTTCCAACTCTGTGATTCTATGATTCTATGGTATTCTGCTAAATAAGTTTGTAAATTTGTTCATATGTAAATACATTCAAGACAACTTCCAGCATGAAAAAATGATAATAAAAGCAATAAAACATTGAATAATCACTTCAAAACAATAAAATATTGAATAGATAGAGAACAGCAGGAAATAAAACAATAAAGCACATCTGAATTAAAAGAGCATACAAATGAAATCTTAAATATCCCAGATAACTCTATTAATAGAGCATCAAAAACCTGGCCTAGAAACAGTAATAATAGCACAGAACAGCAAAAAAAACAATTACATGGGATCTAAAAGGTGTGAGAGAATAAAACATCTTTGCCTGGCAAGTAAAGAAGCATAGCTTAGGCCTCAGGTAAGCCTCTGTGGGGAGAAAGATCCAAAACCTGTGTACAACCATTGAAAAGTCCCCATATTAACCACTTATCTTCAGAACATGTACAAAGAAGGTGCTCTGATGACCTCAGCTGGAGGGCAGGTTGATACAGAGAAGGCAGTCCTTCATGCACCCTAGCTCCAAACCATGGCTTGCTCCACAAGTGAAAAAAAACAACAACTTTGAATTATGCCTGGAAGCAGTTGTACTTAAATCACCTACCCATCTGGCTCACTGGTACTCATTAGTCACAAACAGGGAGCTGGTTGTTGGGCAAGATGTTTGGATGAGTTTAAATGAACTGAGGTACATCTGATTAGTGTAACTGCACTGCCTTATAACATTACTGAAATATTTTCTTGCAAACATCTGCCCCCTTGACACCACCTACAATTTTGAAGCAGAATTATAAAAAAGTGTTTGAATTTTTTGAGTTGAGACTTACTATTTAGGTGTGCCTTGGCATCTCTACATGTGCCAAGCTAATCTTGTTATGAATTACTGCAATCATGTCTTGAATAGATACACAGGCATAAAAAGCAGACAATGTACTGTCTACAATGTTGGTCATTTAAAGGATGCATCTGACCCTGCTGGCACAAAGCGGGGATGAAATGCAAATGGTTCTATGCTTTACAAGACAAGATGATCGATTTAATGACCCTAATATGACTGACGGGATACTGCCTCTTTTAAAAAAAAATTAATTACGTTGCTGGACTGGGGGAAAGCAACAGCAAGTTGCAATGATCTTGCTGTACATTACAAGCTGCTAAAGCACAGGTACAAAACTGCTCAACATGGTGAACTTTGCCAGACAATACTGGGACAATCTTTTCAGGATTTTATGTTTTGCATAATCAAGGGGAGTTTGAGAAAGGTAAACATAGCTGCCAGTTGGGGTCATGTCGAAGTTCTCATAATATCTATCCAGAAGCAAACCAGAAACTAGTGAAGGGCCTTTATCATTGGCAATATATGGTCCCAATAGCTGCCATATTATGAACCATTTGGCATTTCCAAACAATCTTCATAGGCAGCTCAAAGTAAATCACACTGCAGCAGTCCAACCTGGATATTATCAGAGTAAGGTTAAATATGGACCCCTATCCCACAATGGTAAGCAACATCTACTTTCTTCGTGCCTTGTCCAAAAGTACTGCTAATTCAAGGAAGCAATAAGACTGAAAAAATCTAGAATGTATAGAGAAATAACATGTCTAATAGACTGGACATTTGAAACATACTTCCCTAATTCAAAGGGGGTTATTTTTCATCCATTTCTGAAAAGAATAAATTTACTTCTTTGTCTGCTTTTTTGTCCTCTATTTTTCTATTGTAACGCTATCTTACTTTTGGTTTGGGCAATTTCCCCTCCCTGTCATCTGCTGTTGCTGTTCTTTTCCTAGGAGAGCTTTGCACTGGCAACAAATTCTTACAGCACTGGTGAGAAAAGTTCTACTTTCTTTAAACAACATGACCCGCAGAGAATTACAGCAATCTATCCAGTCTTGGCATGTTGTCTGTGCTAAAATATTCTGTACTCCCCATAGCCAACAACTCTGCATCCTCCTGGGTGGGCCATTAGCAATGGCAGGGAACAGAAAATGTCCTTCTCCTCTCCCCCCACCACTGCCACATCCCCCATGAATGTGAACATTCTCATGCATCTTGTGATTTGTGTAATCCCATTTAGCATTGTAAATTTAGGGAGTAGAAATGCCTGATTATTTCAAGATATTTTCTTTTTTTAATTGCTCTGTCTCCCGACATAGTCACAAAAAAGACAGCTCTGAAACTCTTGAGGAAAAACAGGAGTGTGTGAGCACTCTTAAAATTACCTACATAAAGAATGCAGCTTGGACAGGATGGCTATTGCACTTACATGTTAATGGATAAAGCATCCATCATAAAATGCTTAAAGAGACAGAAATGAGGCGGTTTTATAACTCTCTTCAGACTCTTTTATTCAACAAGCCTCCATTAGGATGAACAATATCATAGCCATGGAAGAAATTATCTGAATTACAGGAAAACATTTAAGTATGGACAGTTCATCTACAAGGGTGGTGATATACTTACTCTTTTGGTGCCTCTGGGAACACTGTGTTTGATAGGTGGTAGTATAATGAGAGTGGCTTTGAATGTTATGAGGAGCAATAATGAAGCAAATGTGTGCAAGTGACTCGTGCCTTTGTCCTTCTGGGTCTTGTGTTTCAGGAGTTCCATTTGAAAATCCTGCATCTCACTGTGGAGGAGTGTCAAGAAGTGCTGGGCCACTGTGCTTCTGTCAGGCCTCCACCACTCAGCAGTGTAGTGTGGCCATGGCCCTGCCAAGTGGTGATGTCCAGAAAGAACAGGAGCCATGGATTGTGGCAGGGGAGCCTTGAGCCCTCTAGAGAGCTGAGTAAGGTCCTGGAGTAGCTGAGCTGGCAATCCATAGAGAACAATTTGGGAGTGGGGACAGGTGTGCCAATATCGTGCAAGAACACAGCATCATCTCCAGCAGAAAACTGGAAGTAGTATCTTGATCCTGGGATGACTTTCTAGGATTTCCCCAAAACAATATGGTTGTGCGCAAATCCTAGAGCATCTCCTCAACACCATGACATCGCTTCCATTTTTTCACTGAAAGCGATATTGGGCACCAATGTGACTGTTCCATTATTCCCCACTGGCCTTTGAAGAGCTGGCAGGAAACAAGAGGAATTTCTAGGAGGTCTCCTATTATCCCCGCTCCTGGGGTACTGGTACTTAAGAATGGTACTCAAGAACCCAACTGTGATTCCTATGGCTATAGAACAGTCTTGCAGGAGCAGGAGAGAGGAGGTAGGGACTATAGCAACTGCACAGAGCTATTTAAGCTCCCTCAGTTAAAGGCTGAGGAGGAGACTGTCATCCTGTCTCATTTTCCAGTTACCACAGGTCAGAGACACAGTGGAGATGGTTAATGGGAGGAAGAAGAAAAACAGATCAGGGCAGATCACCTCTCCTCCCAACCTGACGCCCTCTTGCAAAAAGGGAGGAAAGCAAAGTTGCTGGAGCTTGCTAGTGCCCTACCCCAAGTATGTTGTTGCCTCACAATGACATTCATAAGTATGAAAAAATGGAACAAATTTAGAGTCCAGTGGCACTTTCAAGACCAACAAAGTTTTATTCAGGGTATGAGCTTTCGTGTGCACACACATTTTTTCAAACACACTGGACTGGAAGGTAAGGTTCAAACTTATAGACAGGGGCTGAACAGCAAATTTGTAACATGATGAAGATATTTTAAAAAATGCAAGACAAAACTAAATAACAAGCTAAGGTTATAAGGCAATAAGGTTATAAAGCAATAAATATGTCAAGATAAGACTGACACTCTCCAATCACTTAACAGCATTTTCTTGTCTTTTTTTGAGGTGGGTATAGTGTTATGTCAGCCAAACATTCCAACATTCCTCATATTACATTCAGTGTTCTAATAGACTATTCTGAAAAAGAAATACACTAAAATACAGAGGATGTATAGTCCCTTTGTATGAGAATACATATGTGAAAACTGAATGAGTTAGCATATGTAATGAGATAAGAAACAAATATCCCTGTTGAGTTCTGGGGAGGTTTTTGTTCCAAGAGCCGTAATAACTCATAATTCAGCAGTTTCCCTTTCCATTCTGTTCTTGAAGTTCTTTTTTAATAAAACAGCTACCTTGAGGTCACCCACTGAATGTCCTGGAAGGCTGAAGTGTTCTCCTACAAGTTTCTCAGTCTTGTGATTCCTGATGTCAGATTTGTGTCCATTTATTCTCTGATGTAGGGTTTGTCCTGTTCTATGTAGAGAACTGAAGGGCATTATTGGCATTTAATGTGATATATAACGTATAAGATGAGCAAGTGAATGAACCTCTGATGGGGTAGCTGATGTTGTTAGGTCCAGAGATTGTGTTGTCTGGGTATATGTGGTAGCAAAGTCGGAATCTGAGTTTATTGCAAGCTCTGGTGCCAGGGTTCATGTTCAAATGAGATGTTGCATTATTGTGGGTGAGGAGTTGTTTGAGACAGGGGGGCTGTCTCTATGCAAGAAAAGGCTTTCCCCCCAGTATCTGTGAAAGAGAAATGTCATTATCCAGTATAGGTTGTAAGTCATTGTTGAACTATTTTTTGCTGAGAGCTGTATGTGAGCACTACTGGTGTCCTATTACTGTCTCTTTGGGGCCTGTCTTGTAACAGGTTTTCTCTGGGTATCATTCTGGCTTTGTTAATCTGTTTCCTGACTTTATCAGGTGGATACTTTATTTCCAAAAAAGGTATGTTGTAGATCCCTCTGTCTGTGGGGATGGAGCAGATGAGGCTGTAGCGTAGAGCCTGGCTGTTTACAATGGATCATTTGGTATGTCTAGGATGGTAGCTGGAGGCATATAGGTATGTTTGTCAGTCAGTAGGTTTACAATATAAGATGGTGTCTATGCGTCCATTGTGTACTTTTACAGTAGTGTCCAGAAAATTTATTTCTTGCATGGATTGGTTCATTGTCAGGTTGATGATGGGGTGAAAGTCTTTGAATGCCTGGTGGAATGTGTCCAGGGCTTCTTTACCATGTGTCCAGACAATAAAAATGTCATAAGTATAATGCAGGTATAAGAGATGTATGAGTGGATGGGAGTTACGAAGCATTGTTCCAAGTCAGCGATAAAGATGTTGGCATACTGTGGAGCCATGTGGGTACCCATGAAGAATGGAAATGACAGTTGCCTGCATGCTTGGTTCTTCTTAGAGAATATTAAGTGGCTATGACACAAATGAATACTTCTGTTCAATTCATTGGGCAGAAATCTCAACCACTAATCAAATCAAGGAAAGCTACTTGTCTCTCAGGAAGCATGTAGTTCACTGGTAAAGTGTTTCATGCATGCTGAGGTTCAGTCTTGGCCTTCTGAGGGACTCTCAGGTAGTAAGCCTAAGAATGATCCTGAAGGCCTTCTATCATTATGTTAGTAGAGTAGCATGAGAAGATGCACTGAACATCAACACTCTTTCCATATGTCAGGGAAAGGGTGAGAACAGTTCTCAGTGGAACCATCAGAGTATTACATTCCCTTTCTTTGCACAGAAATCAGAGTTGGAAGTGCTGGGACTAGTACCGTACAGCTGAGACAAGCTAAAAGACCAATCTCTGGAACAGAATGTGGAAACCTATCATGTTAAGCAGATTCCCCAAGGTTTGGCCATGGCCAGGTCTAGGTAATGAAAATGTCCAGATCTTTTCCACAGCCCCAAGACTGGCAAAAGTCTACTGCTCTGGTATATGTCACATGCTCAGATTTCTCCTAAATCCCACATTGAAGGCAAATGTGGAAGTTCCTGCATGGACAAAAGTATCCAAAATATTTTAAGGGAGGCAAAAAGAATATTTTACAAGATTAAGAGAATGTGGTTGATAGGAGGACAGTTCCACACATAAGAAACTCAGTATCAAATTCTATCTAAAGCAAAATCCTTCTCATGCAAACCATCTGAATATTTTTGAGGGAAACAGAGAGATTCATGCTTGACCCATGGTTTTCACTGTGCCAGCCCCTTTGTAAAACAAATAATCTCAGCTGAGCTGGAGTATGTTAATTATCACCCCCCCCGAACCCTGTTCAGTTGGATTCTTATTAGTCCTTGGTGTGTATAACTCAGGTCAAATGGATAAAACTGAACTAGATTAATAGGCTGTTGCCCAGCCAGTGGGAATCTTACAGATAGACTCTGCCTTGCTCATGCAAGTATTTACCATGTGTAACTTGACCCACCCTCTCTCCCACGTCTGAATGCCTTACAGGGTAAATAAGCCCTACAGTTTCAAACTTCTTGTTTGAGTTTATCTTCTGCCAGTCTCTTTCTGCTTTTCCAAATACTTTGTGAATACATATTAATATTCTTAATGCTGGTGAACTGAAACTGTTCCTTCCAATTCAGGGATGTTCCCAAGTTTATTCATTTTGATCGTTTCACCCCTTGCGGTATTTTTTTCTTATAGCTGTGCATTTTCGTGTATGTGTATGTGTGTTGCTATTTTTGATACCTTTTCTGTTCCCTGCTGGGATCTATAATTGTTGCTTGGCAGATGCATCTTGGCATGAGGAATCATTACTCTGAACTTTTCATGAGCCCAATTAGCCAGCAGCCATGATATTAGGGGCGCCACTCAACATGAAGCCTCCAAGCCACTCTTCTTCACCTGAGCACACATTTGCAGGGAGCATGACATCGTAAAAGATTTACATAATTATAAATAATTTTGGGATATACATAATTTTTGTTTAATTAATTCAAGAGATCCCATTTTCATGTCAAAGAGGTTATCTTTCCAGCAGAACACAGAAAAATGTTTGTGAAGGTAAATCAAAGAGGTTCTGTAAATGTTTGTCAGAAGATCAATCAGCATGATTCCTGAAATGCTAGAATGAATTGTATTTGTAGCTATTAATCCGTTTTAGCAATGGAATGGGACTAATGGCACTTCATTCATGGATAGATTATGTCAAGGCAATTGCCATCTCAAGAAGGAGACACAGCAGTAGTAGTCATAATGTACAGTGTGTTGGCAAGTGTCTCAGCTGAGATAAACTTCTAATTCTGGTCTACACAGCCATGGATCTGAGCGTTTGGTAACTTTGCACTGATTATTGCCAAGTAACACAGGTGGTTTGGACAAGGTACATTATTTCCCCTCCAACATATGGAATCAAACTCATGGTTTATTCTGAGCTATCATGATTCTCTAAGGAACAGTTCTGTTTGCCCTTGGGCTTCAACTTAGCTGTGGATCAAAAATACTCACCCTGTGTTCTTTGCAAATGCCATTCTCTTGAAAGAGTCCACACAACTTGTGGTGTATCAAGGTGACTGTAATCCTCCCTTCATGAACAGAAGACCTTTAGGTAGTTTCATGAACCATGGAGTTTTTGCTTTCTATCCAGGACCGCAAAAATTGAAGTAGTGGGAGATCAACATCCTGACAGGACACAATACTGACAGTTGGCATGGTGGAACATACTTGTTATGCCAATTCTGGACCACTAGTAATCTAGCCAGTGTGGTGTAGTGGTTAGAGTATAGGACTAGAATCTGGGAGACACAGGACTGAATTCCTACGCTGTCATGGAAGCTCACTGGGACCTTGGACTACTCACACACTCACAGTCTAACTCACAAGGTCATTGTGAAGATAAAACAGAGATGAGAAGAATGGTGTAAGGTGCTTTGGGTCCCCAATGGGGAGAAAGGGTATAAGTGAAGTAAATAAATTAATAAAAATAGATATCAGTGATCTTAGCTCAAGATCACTGACATCTCACGGCCCACATATTGATAATTTGCTATATCCGGTCCTGAGTTGTGAATCCTTCTCACTCCTGTTAGCTCAATCTTAGTTTATGTGAGTGATCCAAGGAAGTCTGGATTTTTCCATTAACTTGTTCATTGGCAGGAAGGGGAAGATTGGAGTGAAGTATGGAATCCCCCTCCCTTTCCTGGCTGAGGCCCAAGGGAATTCTCAGAGGGTAGCCTAGAGTTGTCAGGCAAGAGTTGGGAGGGGACATAGGTACATAGTGGGGTGGCCATCAGTGAAGGAATGACATCCTGTCTGAGTTTTACCACAGAGTTTTCTGTGATACCTAGAGAGGACTGGTGGCACTTCCTTGTTTTCCCTGAAAATGACATGATGCCATCAGCCCAACAACCAGGGTTTTCCCCCACTTTTTTTGGCTGGAAATGAGAGCCCTGGGTGGGGGATCCTCCTCTGCCAGGGGCCTGGCAACCCTAGGGTGGCCTAAGTTTCCAGCCAATGACAATTAGCTCATAAAGACTATCCACTTAATCACTTGCTGTTGATCATTCTTAAGAGAAACACGACTTTAAGTTAATTGAGTGGTATGTTAACCATCAAAGTAGAATTTTAAAATCAGATCACTCTTCTTGGTTGTTACATCCCTTTATCTAAGGTGATGCTTTCTTTGCACTAGATTTCTCTCCCCATGCTATTTAATGAACTTGGTTGACTCCTTACTACCACCACCCCACGGTCGTGGAAATGATGGAATAAGTCAGTGACCTCTTGTATGATTCCCAGGTAAATCACCGATAGTTCCACCAGAAGACACCTCTGCACCCTGCTGCCTCTTTGACATGTTCAATTGACCTCAACCTTCTCCTGCTTTGCTAACAGCAACTCTAATTACATACACTGAGAACATTTTCATAAGTCTAATGTAGAATAAGGCAACCCCCCATGTGATTAACTCTAAACTCTTTTTAAAAGACCATCACTGGACTGAAGGTGCAGGACTGGACAAGGATTTAGAGGTTAATTGCCAATTATACAAAAGTCTTATTAAAAGGGGAGGGGGGAGTGTAGGAATCCAGTTCACACAAATCCAACCATTTCTCCTTTGTACTTAATAAAGAATATGATTTTCCCCCCAAGCCTGTTCATTTGGGGTCAGTGCAATTTGACTTTGTGTAGATTCCACTGTGAAATTTGAAAACACTCAGCATAACACTTGAGGACATATTTAATGGATATAAAAGATACATCACAAGTCAAGGTCCTGAGTCAAGGGGAAGCAATGTCCTTTACAGATCCAGAAACCCTGCTTATTGCAGTAGTTCCAATTGAGACAAATTAAGATAATCAGACACTTCATTTGCAGTCTGCTTGGCCCCTTCTTGGAGGTGTCAGGAAAGTTTATCTTGAGTGACACAATTTAAAAATGCAAATTCTGCTAAATGCATTAAAGCTGACATGTGTTAGAGAAGAAATGGATTGGAGGTGGGGATGAGAAGGGTTCCCAAATGGAAATTCCTTTAATGCCTGAGGACCTCTGACAAGATCACTTGGTACATCTGTAGAAGCCTTGTCTGAGCCAAAGAAAGACAGTGAATTAAAATAAATTGAAATGTCATGGGACTGTGCTAGAGCAACTTGCCTATGATCATGGTAGGTAAAAACCAAGAAAATTATCTGGAGTTCATCCGGGAAGGATGTGTGTGGTAGATACCATCCTGTCTTATGGATGTCACTTATGTCTAGTGTGACCACTTGTTACAGGTTTGTGTGAAAGCGTGTGCTTCTAAGAATTTTTTTTTAAATATACAGTACATGAATATATGATTCTTCTGGCTCACAGCAGATTTTTCAGACTCGTTCTCACCTTTATTGTACTCAAGCCTATATGAATAAACAAGGACATAATAACATAAGAGAAGGTAATGTTGTATCAGGCCAATGACCCATCTAGTCCAACACTCTGTCACACAGTGGCCAAAAATACCAGGTGCCATCAGGAGGTCCAGCAGTGGTAAATAAAGTTGCCTTCTACTGAATCAGACCATTGGTCCATCAAGGTCAGTATTGTCTACTCAGACTGGCAGCAGCTCTCCAAGTTTCAGGCAGAAATTTTTCACATCACCTTCTACCTGTTCCTTTTATCTGCAGATAATAGGGATTGAACACATGACATTCTGCCTGCAAAGCAGATGCTCTGCCAATGAGCCACATACTCTCCTTTGCTATTCAGCACATGATTATCCAGAACACTCAGTTAACTGGCATTGTCCAGAGTGCCCGTCACCCTCAGCTATGACATCTCTGTGCTTTCAGGTATGTGCACATCCTGCCTCTGCCTCTACAGCTGGCTAGCTTGGTGCCTCCAGCCACTGTCCAGCTTCTGACATCTGGTGCTGCCATCTGATGCCAACCTTGGGTCCCTGCCCAGCCTGCATTGAGATGTCAGGAACCACCTCTGCTGGAGGGCTCCAGGGCAGCTAGTATACTTGTTCTGCTGTCATGCAAGAAGGCTCTGTGGCTCAGAGGGAAGGGTCTTGCCAGGGGCTGTCACCATAGCATTTCCAATGGGGTTTGGTTGCTATGGATTCCTCTGAATAGGGGCTGTGATAGAGTACTAAGCCTGAGTATCTGGCACATTTGATTAACCAGCAACCCTCATTCCTCATGAATGCCGACTGACAAAACTTTTACCTGTATTAGAAAATGCAGGAAAAGGAGTCAGGGTTCTTTTTGTAGCAGGAACTCCTTTGCATATTAGGCGACACACCCCTAATGTAGCCAATCCTCCAAGAGCTGGCAAGTAGGGAGTTGGAAGAGTGGTGGTGGAGTTCTCCGTGCCCTCCCTGCATTGAGCCAAAAACCAGGAGGTTGGGTGGGGAGGCACTGCAGTCCTTGCAGCCTCCAGCCGAGCTGGCAAGGACAGTCACTCTGTAACTTTGTTATGGACTATGGCTAACACAATAAATCGTATTGGTATTAGCAAGGACAGTGCTGGGTTGGGGGTCATGGGAGTCCTTGCAGCCTCCCAGCCAAGCTGGCAAGGACAGTGTTGTGTTGGGGGTCATGGGAGTCCTTGCAGCCTCCCAGCCAAGCTGGCAAGGACAGTGTTGTGTTGGGGGTCATGGGAGTCCTTGCTGCTCTCTTCCACCAAGCCAGCAACCAGGGAGTCAAGTAGGCAGGTGCTGCAGTCCTTGCAGCCACTGTAACTGAGCTGGCATAGAGGGTGTTGGGCAAGGGGGCATGGGAGTTCTAAGTGCTCTCCCCTGCTAAGCCAGCAGGGAAGGCATTGGGTGGGGAGGTGCTGCAGTCCTGTGCTGGCTGGTGGGGAGAGATCAGGGATTCCCCCACCCCAGGGCTCAGCTCCCTCCTTGCTAGCTCACTTGGGGAGGGGTGTAGGGAGGACTACCAAAACTCCCTCCTTTCCAGCTCAGTTGCGGGGGGCTACAAGGACTGCAGTGCCTCTTCATTCAACCCTCTGATTGCTGGGTCTGGGGGGAAGGGCAGTAAAGACTACCCCACCACTCCCTCCTTGCCAGTTGGGTTGGGGGCAAAAATAGGGAAAAAAAACCCACAGCATCTAATGGCTGTTAATTGAATAAAGTATAACTATAAGTTTCCTGAAGTAGTTCATGGTCTGTTCAGTTCGTGAGTTTGGGAGGTAGTAGAACAGCCCCCTTGTGAGTTAGGATGCCAAACTCACAGGGAATCTCCAGAAGGCTCTCCTCCACCCACCCTCCAAGTTGGGCATAGATTAGATTTGGGATGTCTGAAATATAGCCCCCCAAAGCAGCTGCCCCCAGGAAAAATCTGCTCTAGCTCCTCTCTCTTCCTGCTGCAAAATGAAAGCAGCTGAGTCAGGGTGGGGCAATGAGGGAGCCGGGAGTGGTGGCAATGGGGGGGAGGGATCCCCCGAAGAATATCATAGGTCCCCCAATTGTGGTATATTTATTATATACTTTACAATGGAATGGTCTCCTTCCCCCTTGATATTTATGAAAGTTGGTTTAGTCTTATGGGGAGGAGTCCCTGCTTTTGCTTGTTAGCTGGAACCATAGACTTCATGAGCTTCTGTATTCTGAAACCAGTTGTTCACATTCCTGTATCTCCTTGTTAATGAATAGATGTTGTTTTGAGTGCAACCATCTCTGCTGTATGAACCTGATAGCAGGAAAACCGAGTATTCTAATCCTACAAGTAAAAGGAAACATTAAACCACCACAGGCAATTCTAATCTAAACACTTGGGGAATGCTGCTCTGGAGGGTTTCCTTTTATTGCCTTCTCCTAGCATCAGCTATTTGTGCTTTCCTCCTGCTCTTCCCATCAACCTCTGAGCTGCCCTCAAAGTTATACCCAGTGTAACTTGTTGTTATATTGTGACTGTGGACCCTGCTCATCTGGAGCGCTTTCTGTTTCCAGGCAAGGTTCCTTAGGCTTGAGTGTGGCCTCAGAAAGCAATGATTTATAAAGACATACACACTTTTTACACCACTCTCCTTTCCTGGAAATGTCACCCATTTACAAAAAGTGACAAATATAGGCTGAGTTCAGACTGGCAGTTTGCTCCGGTAGCCAGTCGTGGCAAAAAAGCCCTGGAATAAACTGTTCTGGGTTTTCCCGTTCACACAGCCCGGGCCACTGCCGGAAAATACGGGGCGGAGCTGGGCAGGAGCGTTCAGCCTGCCATGCCGGGGGGCACGCTGTATTCAGCGTTTCCCCATTAATTTGGCTGTGGCTGTATGGGACCCCACAGCGCCGGCACCACATTGGGGCAGTAGAGCGGAGCATGGCCAATCATATCGCTGCTGCCTTCTGCCCAACGCGGGTTGCTCCCGGCTTTTTGGCTGCGTGTTCAGACTTCCCGAAAGCGGAGAAACGCGCGACACACGCAGGCTTTCAGATTTGCTACCAGTTTTATGAGGTATCTTTTTAATCTGGCAGTGAAGCACAACAGCATGGGTTGGCTATGGGTGGGGGACGCCAGGCAGATGTGCCTGTGTGAACGCCCAATTTACTCCGGAATTGAATCATCGCTGGCCCGGGTCCCTACCAGGGCAAATTGCCAGTCTGAACTCAGCCATATAGTCTGCAGGTTGGATTCCATGAATACCTTTCATTGGCATAAGAATCCTTGTGCAAGCAGAAGAGCCATCACTAGTGGAAGAGGCAGGACGGATTATTCCTTTCCTCCCTCGCTTGATATCAGCTTGACATGCCCATTTGAATTAGGACTTTTGTTTATGGTGTTCTACCAGTGTGTAGGAGCACATGCCAACAATGGTGAAAAGAACAACACATGTGAAAGTCCTCAGTGCAATCGTTTATACAATTGTTATCAAAACTACTTTTTAGCAATGTTTTATCAAGTTGCACTAGATCTTGTAGTGGTTTTTTTTTCCTTTCCATCTTACCCAAATGGAGATCTGATGCCTCAATGTCACTTCCAGCTATAAAGCTGAGAATGACATCACAGCATCACCAGATGCTCTAGGATCTCCCCAAAACTCTACAGTAAAAAGCATAGAGTTTCAGGTGAATCCCTGAGCATCAGAAGAAGAAGAGATTGGATTTATGCCCCACCCTTCACCAATGCTCCCTCTAAGCTGTGAGCAAAAATTCTACTTTGTGAGCTAGTGGTATTAAAGTTGTGACTGAGCAATATGACTAACTGCATAAATTAGTTTGCTCTGAAGCCATCCTTCCTGAGCCAAGACAAAAATGTGTGAGTCGGAGGCTAAAAAACTGTGAGCTAGCTCACACTAACTCATCTTAGAGGGAACACTGCCCTTCACTACCTGAAGGAATCTCAGATTGGCTTACAATCTCCTTTCCCTTCCTCTCCCCACAACAAACACCCTGTGAGGTAGGTGGGGCTGAGAGAGCTCTTTTGGGAACTGCTCAGGGTAGCATTTATGGTTCTTCCTTCTCCATTTTATCCCCATACACATTTTTAAAAAACCCAGTGGGACAAGTGAAGCTCAGAGAAAGTTAATAACCCAAGATCATTTAAAGAGCTTCATGGAAAAACAGGGGTTTGAACTCAAGCCTTCTAAATCCTAGTCCAATAACTTAGCCACTCAGGCTCTTTCATATGCTGATTCCAGAATTAATGTTAGCAATTCTCCTGGTGAAACTAGACTTTTGGAGACTAGAATTCATGGCAGAGAAAAGCTTCTGAAAAATAAATAAATGGAATAAAGAAAAGCCACACACTTCTATGTGAGAGTGATACATTTTTGAAGGGTTTTTTGCTGGGGAGGGGAGAACTGACATTGAAACAGTTTGGAAGGCTCTGTCCTCAGTTTCCAGTGCCATTGCACATACCCACCACAAGTTCTTTTCTTCAATGCCACATATCTAATACTGTAACAATAATTTCTAAGGGTTAGCATATGAAATAAACAGTGTTCTGTCTCTTTGTTTACATGTCACTGAAGAGTGCATAACTTTAAAAAGTATTGTTGCTTTAATATGCAGACCCAGAAGATATATATGTATCTTCAACAAAGTAGTGCAACTGAGTGCTGGTGGCTGTCATTTTGACCTCACAAACTACAGTCGATAGAGCCAGTCAATATTTCAAGTGGAATTCCACCCCGTAAATCTAATGTTGCTGCAGATAATAGTGCAGCAGATAATACATTTATCCCCACAGAGTTAATACGGGGCACATAGCCCAGTTGAAATGCTACATGTGTTATGAGAAGAACCTAGGTTCTTAACCTGTGCATTCTAAAATCCCAGTGCTATTTTTTCAGTGGAAGAAGGTTAACATTGAGTTTACCACATGGTTGATTATATTTTGCTTCTCTAAATGCACCCTGTGGTTTTAGCTGCCCATGGCATTCTTCTTTGCTGCTTTTAGGAAAGAAATCCAGAGTCGGATAACTCCTGCAAAATATGACCCCATTGATGCTGATCTCTCCTGTCAAAGGCAAATGCTGTTGCTTTCCTACTTTTTAAAAATACCTGGCAGAGTTTAATAAGTTTCTACTTTAACTGTGCAACAAGTAGATTCAGGTGGGTAGCCGTGTCCATCTGAAGCAGCACAATAAAACATGGCTAACCACCTGAATCTACTTGTTGCAGTTAAACATACCAAAAGTGGATATTCATCCATGGACATGTGGTTTTGTGATCCTAATATCAGAGTGAATGAAATTAACCAGCACATAATGATATTAGTATACTCAACTACTAGATCTGAAGTTGTTAGGTAGATAGGGATTTTGTGTTCCAAAATTATTTTTTTTCCCTTAGATATAGACATTGATTCCTCTTGTTGGCTTCTTAATTTTTAAAACTGAGATTTTTCATTGATTTTTCTTTGTAGAGACTCTTTGTAGAGAAATCAATGTTTCCTTTCATAACTTCAGCCAGCCCACACACAGACAAACAGGATTATGCTCTAAAAGGAGGTTAGGATAGTTTGGAAAGACATAGCCTGCCTCTAAGCATTTGCAGAATGAAATTCCGAAATACTGAACAACTTCCCTTCCTGCCTCTCCTCTCTTTGACTTTCTCTTTGATCAAAAGGGAATAGACTTGAAACAGACTTCAGATCCCTAAAGAAAGGAAATAAGTGAATTGTTGAATTTCAGGGAGAAATTGGGTAAAGAGGAATGAAAAAGAATTTTTCTTAACAACGCTAACAAGAGCAAACAATGAAACTTCATTTAAGTTTCCATCTGTTTTTACTCACCTTGCAAAGTACTGGTTCTTACCTTAAAGGCCCTAAATGACTTGGGCCCAGGGTACACGAAGGGTATCCTCTTCCAGTTAAGATTTGTTTCCCAAGCCCTGCTGCTCCTTGAGCCTCACCTGCAAAGGGAGGTGAATGGCAGCTAAAGAAAGCCATTTTCAGTGGTCACATCTCACATTTGGAATTCCCTCTCCCTTGAGATTCTCCTTGTGCCTACTTTACTGTCTTTTTTTACGCTGCAGTGGTTTCCCAGAAGTTCAGTCCCCTTCTTCCCCAAGTGATATGTAAGTGTCATCAGGTCACAACTAACTTATGGAGACTCCAACAAGGGGCTTTCAAGGCAAGTGAGAAGCAGAGATGGTTTACCATTCCCTTCCTCTGAGGAGTCTTCCTGGGTGACCTCCCATCTTCTGAGATCTGATGAGACTGGACTATCCCATGCCACTTTCCCTTGACTGTAGTTGATATACTTTCATGCCAAATCTCCTTTTTAAAAATCTGGTTGAATCCTACAACTCCTTTCTGCTTTCTTGCTCTAACAAGACTCCTTCCTCTGGAGAAAGCCACTTTTTGCTAGAAGAAACCTCTCATTTTATGAAAGCATATGTTGGTGGCTTAGAAGGGGGAAGAAATGTAAGCATCCAAAGCTATAAGAGACTGCACAGTCTGTACAAAATCCATCAAAAATCCATAACAATAGAGAATTCAGTTCTACTTCGGAAATAAGAGCAGAACACTCAGCAAACCAGTATCAGGGGGAGAGATTCAGATGAGAAAAAAATTCAGTAGTATCCCAACTATAAGCACTGTCCCTTCCCCAGCTCCTTGGAGGCAGCTTTCATTACAAAATAACAATTTTGTAAGCAGTGTATTTAAGAAAGAAGGAAAGCAACTCAGCCTTCTCCCTGAAGTGAAGCAAGAAGCAGTTTCTAGCTGCCTTCCCTTTAGCATTAAGAGCTCATTTTCATGCTCAGTATATGCTCTGATAATTTATTTTATTTTTACTCTTTTCTTCCACAATGGTTATCACACATCATTATGGTTCTTTGGGTATTTTTTAAAAAATATATCAAAAAGTTTAATTCTCTGCTAGCACAAGGTACTGGTGGGGGGACTGCACAAAATTATGTGGGTTTTTGTTCCCACTATGCTGCTTGTGAATGCATTTCTTTTGATCTTTGAACACACTCCATTGCCACTGTAATTGTTTCCTCCTTAAAAAAAGTCTCCCTAAAATTAAACATTACTGACAGAAACTAAACCAATTTAGTATTGTTGAATCAAACACTTGGGCACAAATGAGGAAAGGACAATTATATTTTAAACTGTGTTTTTATTCTCATTTCTACATAATTCTCTGGATAATTGACAATTAACCTTCAGTGCTACTCAAATTGCTTACTTCCATTAAAATAGCTCTCTCAATGTAACTATTGAAAAATGAAGTCATTGAATACTTACTTCTTAGTTTCTCAGCTTAGGGGGCACAGAAGGCCACTGAAAGGTCTCTTACTTTTCCGTGAGTGACACAATCATTCTCTAGAGGCCCTTTTGATTTCCATTTCCTATCTATCTCTTGGCAATGTGGGGATTTTTGATGGGATTTATTCAAGTCCGTATACTTCAGACAACCAATTTTGATTGTAGCTCTAAGGTTAAAGACTGCTGTTTTTGTATATCAGATGCTGTACTTTGGGGCAGCTTTTTTTGAGCTGGTTTTCTTAAACAGGGTCGGTGATAAAATTTTATAGCATTTCTTTTCACCATGATTTTCATGGAGACCACTAAGAAATTGTCTTCTCTGAGGTCCCCAAAGTATTCTTCATGTACAGGTTTGTGTACATTTCTTGTGTGTGCACATTTGTGTACATTTTCTCTGCATTTTTCACAGTTCTGCTATCACTGTATGACCAGCTGTGCCTATAGACTGAAACAGCAAACTGGCTCAGATCGCCAATGGTCCTAGAATGAATTAAAGTTGAGCTTTTTAATATAAATAACAATGATAAATACAGTTCATTATCTGCATGACCAAATACCACTTTGTGAGGCAAACCTCACGGGTTAACATGACTATTAGAAGGCCTGGTCCGGCTTGCAGGTATTCCTAATTTCAATGTCCCTGCAGCTACCGTCCTTATCTCTTTCAAGGCCAGACTCAAGAATATGGCAATTGGTTAACCATGGGAACCTATGCTTAGCTGTATAACCAGATGGGTGGAGGGAATCAGGAGCAGTTTGCCAAAATCCTCTGGAAAGAAGAAGAGCCCTGGTTGGACTCAGGAGACGACTTGATGCCAGAGGATAAAAAGAGGGTATATACCAGAGGAAGTCATGCTATCATTATGCTAATGCCATGCCAGTATGTTTTGATATATTGTGCTTCCTCATGATGGACTGCAACATATAGAATGAATGTTCTTATGCTACTGATCAGATTTTATGCTGCAAGAAATCTTGCCATCTCAGATATACAATACTCAGGTATCCTGTCCTATTATATAAATGTGTAGTGGTCTGGCAAGGTTCTATGCTTGGCAAAATCAGTTCGATGCCTGATCTGTCATTCAGAATGACTCCCTAGGCACTAGCTGAGTTGCCTGAGTCCCACCCACAGAAGCAGCAGGAGCCAAAACTCACCTCAGAAGACAATTTCACCTCAGGAGACAAGACGGAGACTCCAACCCTCTCACTTCCCAGTGACTCTGGCCCTGCCACTTTGCACTGCTGCTGCTCCCAGCCCAGCCTCGGTCTGCACTGAGGCTGCTGCCCACTGCCCCTCCACATTACTGCCTGTCCTAGCCCCTCCCAGAACCCTGAAGACTCCCCAAGGTAAGTAGGCAGCCAAGCTGTGAGCAGCCTGGCTGGGCCACAGGGGCCTTGAATGGGGGGTAGTAGAGCCATGTCCTGCCTGGCTGGGCCACAGGGGCCTTGAACGGAGTGGGTGGGAGAGCCAAGGCCTGCCTGGCTGGCTGGGCCACAGGGGCCTTGAATGGGGGGGGGTGAGCCAAGGCTGGCCTGCCTGGCTGGGCCACAGGGGACTTGAATGAGGGGGAGAGCCAAGGCTGGGCTGCCTGGCTGGGCCACAGGGGCCTTGAATGGGGTGGGTGGGAGAGCCATGTCCTTCCTGGCTGGGCCACAGGGGCCTTAAACGGGGGTGGGAGAGCCAAGGCTGGCCTGCGTGGCTGGGCCGCAAGGGCCTTGAATGTGGGGGAGGTAGAGCCATGTCCTGCCTGGCTGGGCCGCAGGGGCCTTGAATGGGGGTGGGAGAGCTAAGGCCTGCCTAGCTGGGCCTCAGGGGCCTTGAACGGGGGGGTGGGGTGGGAGAGCCAAAGCCTGCCTGGCTGGACCACAGAGGCCTTGAAGGGGGGTGGTAGAGCCATGTCCTGCCTGGCTGGGCCACAGGGGCCTTGAATGGGTGTGTGTGTGTGGGAGAGCCAAGGTGTGTCTGGCTGTGTGTGTGAGACTTTACTTCCACTTCTGAACCTTTCTATGCATTCGTTACGCATCACATCTTTCTAGAGCTCATTGTATTGCTTATACAATGGGGTTTACTGCTAGTACAATATATTACAATATATTATTGTATACTCAGGTTCTTTGTTTTCTTGTTACTGCATGGTGAATTCTTTTAACCATTTAATAAACCTTTATCTATTTTTAAAAGCCTAGTTGTATTGTGTGCATCCAATCTTAAGGACCCAGAGGTCTGGGAAATTTTTCAGGGCTTCCAGGATCAATAACCCAGGGGGACCCAGGCTGACACTCATACATATTGCCATTGAGAGAATGTGAAAGAAATATATTCATTATTTTAAGAAGATGAAGAAGAGATTGGATTTATACCCCACTCTTCACTACCCAAGGGAGTCTGAGAGCCGCTTACAAACTCCTTTCCCTTCTCCTCCCCACAACAGACACCCTGTGAGGTAGGTGGGGCTGAGAGAGCTCTGACAGTAACTGCTCTTTTTCAAGAGCAGCTGTGCCAGAACTATGGCTTGCACAAGGTCATTCAGCAGGTGCAAGTGGAGTAATGGGGAATCAAACCTGGTTCTCCCAGATTAGAGTCTGCGCACTTAACCACTACACCAAACTTAAGTAAACAAATGATGAGTTAGATTCAACCAGCTTTTCCACTGGAAAAATGAGGAGAAAGGGGAGCCCCATCTATCATATATCTATCTAGTTATTTACTTCATTGATACCCTGACTTTCCCGCCAGTAGGGACCCAAAGCAGCTTACTTCCTCCTGCTCTCCTCCATTTTATCCTCATAACAACTGTGTGAGGTAGTTTCAGCTGAGAGTGTGTGACTGGCCCAAGATCATTGAGGAAGTTCCCAGGGCAGAGCAGGGATTTGATCATAGGAAAATACTCTAATATATCACATGGTGGGATCATGTGAATCACATGGAGCTTCACAGACAAAAGATATATGGGACAGTGGCAGTTGAAAGAAGGGGAGCTGGATAAGATTGAATGAACATTTTTTTTAAAGGCTAATCATAGCTTTCTCAATGTAGTGTTTTAACCAGGAAAGGTTGGGGACTTTGGAACTTGGAGAGTTTCAGTCTCAATAAAAGACAGCTAAGGGGAGACATGTTAGAGGTTTATAAAATTATACATATGGTGGAGAAAGTGGATAGAGGGAGATTTCTCTCCCTCTTCCATAGTACTAGATTTCGGGGTACCCAATGAAATTGTTGGGAAACAAGCTCAGGACAGACAAAAGGAAATTCTTCTTTACTCGATGAATAATTAAATTGTGGGATTCACTGACAGATGACTATGAATTTAGATGGCTTTAAAAGGTGGCTAGACAGTTTCATGGAGAAGATGTCCATCAATGGCTACTAGCCCAGGTGACTGAATGGAGCCTCCATCTACAGAGTTGGCAAACCTCTGAATACCAGTGCTGGGAGGGAGCAACATGGGTGGGCTTTGGCCTGTATGCCCAGGGCAACTGTTTGGCTGCTGTGTGAAACAGTACGCTAGACTAGATAGATCAGTGGTGTCCGTGGGCTTTACTTATGGTCTTAAATTCTTAACCAGCTATAACTACTTATCTATTTCAAATTTTAATACAGTCATAATATTACTATAGTGCATGTGTGAATAAAGAGCAGTAAGTCGCTGCTGCTGCCATGATTACTGTGCTCGTGGGAGCCAATGTGGAGCTGCTGTGGAGTATGTATGGAAGAGAAAAGTCAGAAGAAAAGCAGAGGAAAGGGAGCAGAAAGTCCCACCTGTGGAAGCTCCATCGTCATCCTTCATTCCTCTGCATTTGCAGTGGTAATGAAAGCAATGTGAAAGCCATCTACGATACTGCAGTTGAAGCTGGGTCATCAAAGCAATTGACACTTGATGAATAAAGAGCCCTCCAGTGACTCTTGCTCTCACTGACTTTTGGAAAAAGAAATAATGAAATTTTGAAAAGGACAAAATCCCGTACATTGCCTGCTCCCTCCTCCCCCACCCTGAAACGACTCTTTAATACTACTTCATTGTTCACTGCCTGGCTGATTGCTAACTTCATTCAGAGGATTGATTGAAATAACACTGAAGCTAATCAGTAATCAGGCTTTTCATCCTCTTCTTCCAGTCATTTGCTTTGGCTGGTGTCAGGAAGGCTGTAGTGCCATGACCCAGAGAATGTTCTTGGCAAATTTTAGTCCTTTATGAACTCATACAGGCTGTTCGGAATGAACAAGATTGAATTGCTTGAACTCCTTCACCACTCCTCACCATTTCCAGCATATCAATAAAGTAAGTGTTCTTCAGGGATGTCCCTGTTTATGGCAGGAACTTTGAATATGCAGGAGGCGGTAAATGGAATAATTTAATTGGGGAAGATCCCTCACAGATCCCTCAGCCCAATACCCAGCTGGGGCTCTTATAGGAATATATGAATACAGTAATAATTGAGTGCTGTCAAGTTTCAACCAACATAAGGTAACCCCTCATGGGGTTTTTAAGGCAAGAGATGGGAAGAGGTGACCCTTGGTGGTCTTTCATTCATGTACTGATTGTGGCCATCCTTGCTTAGTTTCCAAACTCTGAAAAGCCTGAGCTAGTCTGGGCTATTCAAGAGATTAATATTGTGTTGTTTTGTGCCATCAAGTCACTGCTGATTTATGGTGACTCCATTGGATTTTCAAGGCAAGAGACATTCAGAGGTGGTTTGCTATTGCTTGTCTCCATGCCATGACTCTGGTATTCCTTGAAGGTCTCCCATCCACATACTGGCCTGGGTCCACACTGCTTAGCTTCTGAAATCTGATAAGATCAGGTTATCCTGGGCTATCAAGGTCTTTCAGTATCTACCTACTTGTCAGATCTTTACCCTACCCTTGCTCTGAGAAATTCAGCGTACATTCTTCCCCTTAACTTCACCCTCAAAACAATCCTGCCAGGTAGATTAGACTGAAAGGAATCAATCTTCATGGCTGAGAAGGGATTCATGAGCATCCTCATGAGTTGCAACCAGGGAACTGATTGTCCAGCAAGCAGTTTAGAAAATTCATATATGTATGTCTATTTCACATGATTTCATTGCTGTCTCACATATGCTGTAAAGCATAATGCTGGGTGTCTGCCTTTGTCTGAGCTGCTTTTTGTGGCCACCATTTTGTTATTACATCATTCCTACACCGTTTCTACCATTAGGCAAATCTCCTGGTGGCATAGTGTCATAGCACTACATGGTTTAAAAGCAGCCATTAAAAATAAAATTATGACCACAGACTGGAATTAAAAAGGCAATAAATTGGCCCATATGCAGCTGCTGCATAGGCTCAATGCTACTGAACATGAACTTGGGCAAGAACCAACAAGGCAATCCAACTGGGATCTTGACTTGCATCTGTTTGAGGGAATCAAGCCAAGTAAGACTGCCTTGTGATCATGTTTTTTTAAAAAATATATATTAAAATAAACAATTAACAGATATATACAAAATATACAAAATGTTCATAAGACCCATTGCCAGTCTAAACCCCCTTTTGTCCTGCCTCCATGGATATAGAAAGCCCTTCACCAACAACTGACGGGATTAATACTATTTCCAATTTTACAATTGCCATTTCCCTTCTGTCTTGACCATATCACTGGCCCGGGTCCACACTGCTTAGCTTCTGAAATCTGATAAGATCAGGTTATCCTTGCACCTATCACTCTTCACCATAAAAGGGCTACTCTGTATGTATCTCTGTTTTTTTGATAGGTTGTTAATTTCACTGAACACTGATCTCCTTTATTTTTTTAATAACCAATCTTGTAGGTTAGGGATATATATATTTCTATTGCCTGGCAAAAACCAGACCAGCAGCACTAATCATATGTAAGGCAACCATTTGCTGATCTCTGGGGATATCAGGTAGGTAATCCAGCAGCAGAGTCCCTGGTTTATGGTGGATTTGTTTTTCCAACCCAATCGATATAATTTTCACCACTTGTTTCCAATAGCTGGAGGCACATATGCATGCCCATACGTGAAAGAAATCTGCCTTATCTTCTTTACAGAACCAGCATATGCCGACCTTAAAGGAGTTAAATGCCACCTGTACAGGTGCCAGAGTTTGCAGCATCCCTAATTTGATTCCAAATCTTCCAAGTCCTAGTCTAGCATTCTAAGCATTTTAAAATGCATTTTACAAAATGTATGTGGCATTTGTTTATTTAACATATTTGTACCATAATCCATTAAAATATTCTCACAGCCACTTACAATAATGATTTAGAACACAAATGTAAATCAGTGTTCAAAACAATGTGTAAAACCAGCAAAAGAACTGAACACAAGCTAAACAAAGACATAATCTTTAATCAATAGAGCAACATAAACACTGAAGCCAAGAAGAGTCTAATAAAAGCTGCCAACTGTTGTTTTTTTTTTAAATTAAACACCAGAATATTTTTGAAGAATAACAACCAGTCTTATTTCTAGCCACCTTGACCCCTGCATTGTGGGAGAGGGGTGGAATTATAAATCTAAAAATAAATAGGAAAATAGGAAAATGGTTATGGAGAGCTGTTCCTTGATGTGTACATGTGCTGTGTGCATGTTTGTTGTGAATTTTTAAGTCCTATTTTCCATATCTATTTTTACACATTTTATAGCATTTTACAGCATTTTCACTGTACTGGTTTTTTTATAGCATTTTAACACAATCTCTTTTAATGTCAGCTTTCTTATTAAATTTTGTTATTTTGTTGGGTGGGGGGGAATGGCTGCAGTTTTACCCTGATCACCAAGAAACCATAAAAGAAACCCCCACTTTCTAATAAAATCTGAGCAGTCACAAAATTCTGTAACAGTCAAGCCATTCCACAAATGAGGTGACAGATTGTGTGAAACCCTATTCTTGGTAGCAACCCACTTCACCTTCAAAGGCATGGAAAGTAGATCAGGGGATCCAAAAAGCTTATATTGGGGCAGGAAGTTCTGTAGCTTCCCTGAGATTGTTCAGTTTCACTGGTCTTAGTGACTAGCAGAAATAAATGCATCTGTTTTTATTAAAATGATTGACTCTGATTCTGCATAGAATCAGTCTGTAACACAGGGCTTTTCTACACCAACACTGTGATCAGATGAGCTGTTAAATCTGTTGTCATTACTCCTCCTGAGTGGATTTGAATTGCGTGATCAGATGGCAACATCTATATTCTGACATGTACTCACACCCGACTTTCCCAACACTGGAGAAAGTTCAATATTTACTGATCATACCAGTTTCAAAGTGTATCTCTGGATGTCTGATCACTCTCTTGCAAAGTCAAGCCATTGGAGAGGTCAGATCACTCACTTCTGCCTTAACTGCCATTTTATTTTTTTGTAGTTAAGTGATGTGTGCATAGGCAGAAAGCCTCCTGCTCCACTTCCCCATCCATAATATTTCAGCTCGACCAGCTCCCCCACCCATTTTCTTTGGCAATTGAGGACTCAGCTGACAGGGCACAGGTGAGGTGGGAATGCAGTCTCAATCCAAACGCTAGCTCCTGTTGCGGGGGGGGCTTAATGATGATGACAGTGTTGCCCTGCAAGGCGCTTGTTGCACTATTATGGATTTATAGTCTCAAAAGTGATAAAAACCTGGATTGTGAAAGTAGTGTGCAACAGGGACTGAACTGTGTGGTGACCCAAAAGTGATACCAGTTACAGACACATATTCAGAAAAGGAAGCCTCCCTTTTGAGATGATGTGCCTATGGTTCCTGAGGTTACCTACCCTCTTCCATGCTGTGAGATGGATCAGCTCCCTAGCCACATGAAGTTCTGAAAGCCAGACAGATGCCACGCCAAGGTCGAAGACCAAAGACAAAGGATTCAAACTCCATGTGGAGTTCCCTCCTTGCTCACATAGGCAACATTCCCCTTTCCCCACCCAGCCTCACCTAGTTGAAGCTTCAGCCATAAGCTAATCAATGGACCACTTAGAATAACAAAAACTCTGGCTGCATGAGTCATCATCCCTCCAGGTGCCACTGTCCTGCCCAGGGTTACTAGATCTCAATATTGCCCACCCCCTTAATCCCCTCCCCTTGCACCCAACTCCAGTCAGCATGCTTTGGGGGATGGACAAGCAGGAGGTGTGCCAAAGGAGGTGGCCAAGCCTAGTCCACCCCTCAAGCTCCCTCATAAAAGAGGGCACCCAGCCATGTGCTCTCTCTCTCTCCTGACCTATATACCCACCCTACATCCACAATTCTTGGTTTAGCGCTACCAGAGTCTCCACGTGTCTCTGCTGGCTCAGGACATGACCCTACTATGCAGAGTCTCCCTTATTTTTCCTAAGGATCGCTTCATCTCGCTGAGGACAGATAAAGTATTACCCCTCAATGATCATCCTGCTAATGCGACTGTGCTATCCTCTTTTCTCTAATTTTCCTAGATCTGTGCAATTGTGAGTATGTTTGTATTGTTTTATGCTTGTGATACAATTCCTAGTAAAAGGAACCATTTTATACTAAAGTCAGTCTTTGAGTCTATTTCTGGTGCATCTGGAAGAAGCAGGACCCCTGTATACATAGGTGCTTGCTCCCTTATTTGCCTATTGCCTTGCTTAATATCATAATCCCCCAAAGTAATCAATAATTCAAGACAATTTGGTTAACAACAGTGACTGGCCCCTGGGGACAGTCAGAAAAGGAACTAACCCCCCTCCCTGGCAGTGAGGCATCAGACACATCAGGAATTGCATCAGGGGGCACATAATCCAAATGAGGAAAAAACACCTTCCTTCCAAAGATTATCTTGACTTTGGTTTGGTGCATATATGTTTATAATTAATAAGTCTACTCATTGTCTGGTTACTACAATAGCCACCATTCTTCTATCATTTGATGTATAAATTAATTCTGGATATAAGTATTCCTTAGCATAAATTACTACCCCTCTTTTTCCCATCTGATGCTATAAAAGTAGTGCCTAATTTTTTGTTTATTAAGTATTTCCATCATCTTTTTTAATATGCGTTTCTTGTAAACTTACTATGTCTGCTTGTAATTTTGCAATTTGGTGATAGGTTCTTCTTTTTTGAGGGCTATTTAGTCCATTTATGTTTATAGAAAGGATCTGAAGTTTTTTATTTCGCGCCATCTTTGTTTTTGTTGTCTGTGTTGGAATCTAGTTAACATCTGAGAGGAGATATTTGGTCTTTTCTTGTCTTTTTTTGAGTTAGCTTTTTTATCTTTCTCTGCTTCTTGCCCAGCCTTGTCTTCTTCTGAATCTGCCTCTTCATCTCTTTCTTCCTCCAAATCTTTTAAGGAAGTTTTCAACTTTGAAGACTGAGTCAATTCTTTGACTTTTACCTCCATGTTCGAATAAGACCCCTTCTGGTATTAACCATCTATATTGGATATCATTGGCTCTTAGGAGTCAGGATAAAGTAATTTTGTCTCTTCTCTCTCACTCTCCAGGGGATTTCCTTCAAGAATCTATTTTCTGCATCTTGTATGATTATTATGATTTGCCTCTCTGAGTACCCTATCTTTTATTTCTTTTTTATAGAATTTTATGTGGACTTCTCTTGGGGGCCTGGAAACCAAACCCTATGAGGAAAGCGTAAGGGACTTGGGAATGTTTAGTCTGTAGAAGAGGAGGTTGAGGGGGGGCATGATTCTTTTGTGTTTTCTCGCATAAGAAGAATTCTTTCTGTAAATTGTCTCTGTCAGATGAAATCTCTTCTTTTGTTCCAACCTCTAATTTATCTGCTAAACTCGGGACCACTTCTTCTTTTAGATTTTGTTTCCACATTTTCTGGAGTATTTTGACACCTTAATATAAGAGCAGCTTTATCCATTTCTAGAAAAATTAATGATTCTTCTATTTTATCCCCTTTTATTTTTAGTTCTTGAATCTCATAGTCCAACTCTCACACTGTCTTTTTTGTTATATCATTACTAGTTATATCTTTACTATTTCCTGTTTATTTTCTATTATTTGTTTCTTAATTTCTTCAGTTTCTGTCCTAATTTGGTTTGACATATCTTCCATTTTTACCCTTATGGGTTCAATTTCTTTCCTAATTAATTCAGGGAGAGTATTTTCTATTGTTGATTTCATTATTTGAGCCATACTCTCTTGTATCAATGCTTTCAGTTCTTTTATATTCATTTGGGCTATTGACATTGTGTTTGCTTTCAGTTGTCCAAGACTTCCTGATTGGCTGGGAGAAGTTAAAGAAGTTTTCCTATGGCCACTAAGTCCAGAGGCCATAGAGTAATAATTAAAGTGTTGGTCTTATAGTATTTAAAATTATTTTGCCTTCCACTTTTTAAAGTCTATGTAGTGATTTTTTAAATTGGTTATATTCACATGTAGTTGTTTAGTTCAATTAATTATTTTCTCCTTTCCCCCCCTATTTAAAGTAGTGCTACTTTAAGATATTACTTTTGCTCTATTTTGTGTTTTTTTTCCCCCTGGCAGAAAAAATTCTATAAAGTCCGTTCCATCAGTAGGTAATTAGCTCTATCACTGTGTTCTGTTTTCTTCCCCTTTATTAAATTTTCTCTCCTTTTTGAGCTTTATATCTTGTCTGTCCCTGTCTCTTCTTCTCTGTATCTTGTTCTTCCCACATCATCCTTCTTCGCTCTCTCCACGTCTCATCCTTCCCGCATCTCATTCTTTCTGCACCATCCTTCTCCACTGTCAATCGGCTGCTATTTTCCATGACGCCTCGCTCCTCTCCTTCAACACCACACTTCTCCTCCTGTTTCAGCAATACCACGTCACCACAGCCTGTCTGAATCCCAGCGCTGGTGCTTTCTCATCAGCAGTCTGACAGAGATTTTAAAGGAATATGCCAGCGAAGATAGAGAACAAAAAAAGAAAAGTAGAAAATTATTTGCAATTGCTAATATCTGCTTCTAGCACTTTTCAAGCCTTATTAAATCTGTTCCTTAATTTCCCACTCTATCCATCTATTTATTTTAATTAGCCTCCTTAAGGAAAACGCCACCAATCTTTAAAGGAGATAAGGTCATTTCCTTCCCCCCACGTCACTACCGCTTTCTTCCCTTCCTTCGGGAATACAGTAAGTTACACTGACAATCCTAAAGAAAATAGGAAAGGAAGTTTTAAGTTACACTTAGCTTCGTTAAGTCATGGTTGTTTTGTTCTGACTCATGTGGTTCTTCAGGCTCCTCTGTTGCTCAGTATGACTGGGTCTCATCGGGGCTCCTGATAACTCCCTGCTTCAGAGCTGGTCTAAGAGGCTGGGGGGATGCCATGCCACCCCACCTTAAATAAAATGTTCCTTGTCATGTCTCTCTCTATAAGAGAGCACTTTGAGGTGTTGGAATTGTCCTAAGGAGTTAGAGGTAGAGCTGAATGTGTGGAGCAAATGATGCACACACCAACTATTGGAGAACCTGGAACCAGATCTCCAAGTAGAGGATACACTCTTGAGTAGCAGTGTGTCTGAACAAGATCTTGGGATAAAGGTGGACAGAAAATATGAGCAGCCAGTGTGATGCAGTAGCAAAAAAAGCTAATGCAATCTTGGGGTGTATCAACAGAGGAATAACATCCAAATCACAAGATGTTGTAGTCCTGCTCTACACTGCATTGGTCAGGCTGCACTTGGAATATTGTGTGCAGTTCTGGAGGCCTTACTTCAAAAAGGATGTGGACAGAATTGAGTGTGTGCAGAGAAGAGTGATGAAGATTTTTGGGGGCCTGGAAACCAAACCCTATGAGGAAAGCGTAAGGGACTTAGGAATGTTTAGTCTGTAGAAGAGGAGGTTGAGGGGGGGCATGATTGCTCTCTTTAAGTTTAAGTGCTGTCAGTTAGAGGAGGGCAGGGAGCTGTTCCTGTTGGCAGCAGAGGATAGGACTCACAATCATGGGTTTAAATGAAAGGTGGGTAGGTACCGGCTGGATATCAGGAAAATCTTTTTTTTACAATAAGAGTTGTGCAACCGTGGAATCAGCAGACTAGGGAGGTGGTGAGCTCCCCCTCACTGGCAATCTTTAAGCAGTGGCTGGACAAACACTTGTCAGGGATACTGTAGGCTGCTCCTGCATTGAGCAGGGGGTTGGACTGGATGGCCTGGATGGCCCCTTCCAACTCTGTGATTCTATGATTCTTTCCTCAGTGGAGCAAATACCATGCCCCATGGGCCATTCAGACTGAGAAAAGTCACAGAGGGGAATGCATATGCAACCTCTCACCATGAGCGGTTCTCCCAATCTAAATTAGGCCCCACATACCTAACAGCTGAATTCCCAGTGGGGAACTCACATCTGACTGTCTTCATGGAGAGTTGAGCTAAGGTAATATTAAACAGTACAAAATTTAATAAGGTGTACACAAGTTAAAATACGTTTAAAATCCACATGTAAACAGGACTTTCACACATTTATACACATGATGGGACAATACATATAATACTAAAGACCAGACGCATTTCGGCCATAAAAGGCCTTCTTCAGTGGTCACAAATACAATCTTGTCTAGACACACATTCATACACTAATATACAAATTCTTAAAAACCCTTTGTATAAAAACCAGATGTGATGCCTTTTATAGATGTAATTTAGATACAGGTATGTAAATTGGGCCATACCAATGCCAATATATATTCTGGTGTTCAGGGTATCTAAGGTATGAATGTGTGTCTCTCCATCCATGTAAGAAACAGTGTCTTTTGAAATCCACATCAGGTGCCTTGAGTGGCAGCTTGTTCATTTCTGTCAGCTACATACTTACCCAATATTTACAATCAAATTCACGGTCTCATTAATTTGCTAATGAATTAATATTGACCTTATTTTTTTTACAAGCTGGCAAAGTTTCAAAAGTCATTGCTACCTCATTTGTGAAATGAATATCGATGATTTTCTCCTCTCGTGGGGAAAAAATGCAAAAATCAATTAAAAATCTAATTACTTTAATACCACCTGTCCCAATATTATGCTGATGGTATTGGATTTTTTAAAATCTAGATTTGCTTAGGATATAATGTGAATCACTAGACATTGATGCATGGTGTACACAAAGACCCAGTTGCCAAATATCATGGGCCACCAAAACTATCTACCACAGAGTGCAACATAAATTCCTATTCAGTGTGCATATCACCATTCTTTTTTACAGGATGAAACTTTCTCATGGATGTGTTAAATCTGAGCTTTATCTCACCTTTAAGATCACTGAAAACTAGGAGTGCTTGAACTAGTTCTGGTTTGACACATATCCTGTTTGCTAGTCATGAACAAGGAGTTGGGTTTTTGATGAAATCTTCATCTGTTCCTCACCCATTCATGATGGTTTAGCAGGCTACTTCAACCATGGTCCTTACTAACAGTGCAGTACAATGTAATTAGCTTTTCATACATGCAGCATGTCACACAACCTGACTGAATGCTACTTCCTCTCCCCCTTGCTACAAGGCTGCTCTGCCCCACAGGCAATTGCTTAAATAGACATAACTGTCACAAATCATACAAATCAGTCATTAATAAATGCAGTGATTTTTCTTTTAAAAAAATTGTAGTTCATCTAAATGTTTACAGTGTCATTAATGTTTGTCAGTCTGCAGCATTTTCACACATGCACTGTTTTGAAACTGAACAAACCTGATGATTGGCTTCCATTTCATAAATTAGTCTGCTAGATACATTATTCCTGGCATCCATGCTGAAAAAATAAATTTGACCAGGATGTGGGGAATCTCAGACCTTGTTGTATATATTCAAAGGGACATAGATATATAGGTCCAGCTAATTCCTTGTTTGATGACTCCTACAGTCACAGCTAAGTGGAACTGAAGCAACAACAGTGTTGAAGGAATCAGTTGTGTATTGTATCACAACATATGATGACATCAGAATCCATTCTATATACAATTCTGTTCAACCCAGCTAGGCAAAAGTCATCAGAATGCACACAGCAATTGCCAGACATCTTATTTCCACTGTCACCAAGTGACACCTGCTGTTAAAGACCCAGACTGTTACCTTCTCTAATGTTGGCACTGTGCTTTGAATTACACTTCCTTTACCCTGAACCAATAGCTTGCAACTAAAACGGAAAAAAAAACCCACAAAAATTTCCCAGGGTGATAATACGTCTCATTTTCAATGGATGAAGCAATGCCATCACATGGTAAATTAGTTTTCTAAATTTATTATTTTTTTATATCCTCCTTTTCTCCGTGGCAAAGACCCAAAGAGGGTTACAACAGCATCCTCCCCATCTCTATGTTATTCTCACCCTAACTCTCACAACAACCCTGTGAGGTAGGTTAGACTGTGTCTTCACAGCTGTCGGTGACCCAGCCATGAGCCAGAGGGAGGGAGGGAGGCTGGGACAGGTACGCTGGTGGTGAACAAGTTGGCCAGGAAGATGCAAAGGATCTTGGGTACAACAGAGGCTGCCCGCTGCCAGACTCTTCAATTTTTAAAAAGTTGGGAGGCCTGGCCAGTAAGTCGGGGGGGGCGACCCCAAATGCCCCACTGTAGCTATGGGCCTGAGCCCTTCCCGGTAGGTCCGGGGGCTCTTTCTGCTTCTTGGCCATCCAGCCTGTGAAGGGGCTTCTGATGTTGCCGCTCTTGGGATGACAAGTCTCCCCCTCTCCGCCGGCCTCACTCCAGGAGCATTTCTCTGGGCAGCTTGCTCAGGTCCTCAGCCTGACAATGGGGTGGCCCAACCAGTGGCCGGCCACCAGCCCACTTCCCTTGGGCACCTCCAGCCTTTCTGTCTCCTTGACTGCGCTCTTCTGAGGTCTGTGTCCTAGGCAGCTGCCTAGTTGGCCTAATGGTACCACCAGCCCTGGATGTACACTGACTGTACATGGAAGTATATGAGTGATGGGTGGTCAAAAAGTAGGTAATGTTAATGATCCCACCATGAACCTGGTGGATATGTTCCTTCACCAGAAACTGAGAAGGTTGTTTGCTGACTGCATAGTCACAAAAGTTTCTATAAGGTGCAACATCTTCTAGCTTATCACAACTTGTCCATGACCTTGTGGAATATCATGCAAGCTGTGCTCTGATGTGATTTCTGTGTGATCAAATAAGGGGCTCAACTTATAATAATTCAAATGTCAAATGTCAGTCACATGTTTCCAATACTGTGCTTTGTAGACCATATTATATGCTTAGCTCAGCAATCATCAATCTATACTTTGTGCATAATAAAGTTATATATTATAGTTCCCCCCCCCAATTTTGTACTTGAGACAGTTGGTGCTACTTCAGTGCCAAAAATCCTTCCTGGTAAAACTTTAAATTGATAGAGACTTCAGTTAAAAGAATTATTTTAAAGTGTAAATAAAATCTCAATTAGCACAAGAAAGTGTTACAGTGACTTTATAGAGGAAAATTTGACATGTGTTAAAAGATTGTAACATTTACATTTCTTTCAAGGGCAAATTTTGTTCTCCATTACATTGATTTAAATTAGGCCACTGCTGTTAACTCTGTTCTTAACTGACAGTTATGCTATATTAATATCAGTAAAACTGGGAGGAGAAATGTGGTTAAATTCCATATAACTGTTTCTTTCTTTGACCCTAAGTAACACAGGAAGGTTTTTGAATGTCTCTGATTTCCAGATGAGAATGAGATACTGATGTAATAGTCTGATAGATTTATACCTTGCTTTTCTCCCTAAAAGTGGAGCTGCGGTGGCTCAAGTGGTTAAGACGCTGAACTGCAGGCTCTGGAAGGTCAGTAGTTCAGCAGTTCGAGACCCGGGTGCCGCATGACAGGGTGAGCTCCCGTCTCTAGTTCCAGCTCCTGCCAACCTAGCAGTTCGAAAGCAAGAAATTGCAAGTAGATAAATAGGTACCACTTTGGTGGGAAGGTAACAGCGTTCCGTGCGCCTTGGTGTTTAGTCATGCCGGCCACATGACCACGGAAACGTCTTCGGACAGCGCTGGCTCTTCGGCTTTGAAACGGAGATGAGCACCGCAACCCTAGAGTCGGATTCGACTGGCTTTCGAGCAAGGGAACCTTTACCTTTTACCTTTCTCCCTAAAGGGGGCACAATGCAGGTCACATCTCTCACCCTCTGCCATTTTATCCCCTCAACAGGCACCTCATAAGGTAGGTTAGTCTAAGAGGGTGCAACTGGCTCAAGGTCACTGAATAAGCTTCTATGGAAAAGTGTAGACTTGAACCTGGAGCTCCTAGATGCTAGTCCAGCAAACTAACCACTATCCCATGTTGGCTCTCCAAGTTGCAAAATGTAAATACCAGTTGAAAAATGTGACTTATTAGCATCTTTGTTATACAAACTTGCCTTTCCCACTTTCCCCCAGCCCACTTCCTTCCCATTTTCCAGTTTCCTGGGTTGAGCATCTATCTTCAACACTTTCAGAATTTGCATTGAAAGTGAAACTCACCATGAAGCTCCACTCAAAAGGGTTGTTGAGTGACATCTCCCCAAAGGTAATAAGCTACCTAATTATTGGGGAGTGGGAGGAACTGAATTCTAAAAACAGACTCAAAGAAAGAGACAAATATGGTTAGAGTTGACAATTCTGATTTGGGAAATTCCTGGAGATTTGTGGGTGAAACCAAAGGAGGGCAGAGTTTGGGGAAGAAAGAGAGCTCAGCAGGGAAGTAATGCCATAGAGTTCACTCTCTGAAGCTGCCAATCCCTCTAGAGGAGATGATCTCTGTATAGGTTGTAATTCCAGGAGAACTCTGAGACCCACTTTGAAGTTGGTAACCCTACAATATAGCCTCCGCTTTCTAACATACATTGTCCCTAACCCATAATTCAAGAGACATTTATGTACAAATGGACCCTTTGCAAACCTTAGCATAGGAGCAAACTGCCCTCAATTCAATTTGGAATGGGCTCATTATTTATGAACTTTTTTACTGAACATTCAGAAACCACTTATTTGTATTCCAAGAGTTCTCTCCTTATGGTATTTGTATGTGTGTGTGTGTATGTGTGTGCGCACTGGAGGTGGTACAAACATGCATTATCATTTGTTTCCTGTGACACTGCAACTATTGAAATGGACATGAAAATTAATCCAGATAGAGATGATATCCTCTCAAGTAAAATATCTGATGGTCTGGCCATGTGATAGCAATTGATGACAGGTTTATGGACATGACATTGGATCTATAAAACAGTTGACTTGGGGGAACTGTTCTGCTGACTGTTCACTGCACATTCAAAGAATGCCATTCAACCATTACTCAATTACTCAGTAGTTTGGCTTGCATCCTGTTTGCAGTAAAGATAACTGATGCTGAATTTTCAGCACTGTGCTTGACTGTATCCAAACAGCTGAAAACAAGCAAAGTTGCAGGCATAAATATTCAGTTTTGCCATAGCTGCCTCCTCCACACCACCACAGCTGCCACTGCTACCTCCAGCTGTTAAAAGCACAATGTTAAAGGGGGAGGACATTTTGAAATGAGACTTACTATTTAGGTGCCATTGTATGCTTTACTTATGTAACATCATTTACTGCTTGTTTAACTTGTTAAGTCTAACACTTATATTTTGTTGGTAGTATCAGTTAGTGACTGTCAGTGGTCCTGAACTGTCTCAGTCCAAATTAATTAGCATATGTATTTCTCCCACTATGTCATGGGATCTCTTTCCTCCCTTATCAACAAAAACTGTTTTTAAAACTTTTACACTACTAAAATAAATACATATTAGGGTTTGTTACAATACATTATTCTGGCCTGCAGTGCCCACACTGAAAATTATACGGCCACAATCGTGTCTGCAAGCTCACGCCCAGCCCAATTGTTTAGAACAATTCAGTCTATTACTACTTTATCATAAGGCAAACCAAATGCTAGGGAATTGGCTATTGGCTGTGAGGTCTTTGTGAGCTATTTTGCAGATAAAGTCTTATCACTCTGCCATGACCTCCCTGCTACGGTTGATACAGTGAGTAAACTCAAGGCTCCATGCACATCTTCTGGTCAAGTTCTGGATCATTTTGGCCTGTTCGGCCTAGAGGAAGTCGACAAACTGCTCCTAACTGTCTGCCCTACCACCTGCTCCCTTGATCCAGACCCTTTGTGGCTAATTAAAGCTGGCCACAAGGGGTTTTGAGGTGCCTTGTGGGAGATCATCAATAAGTCTCTCTCGGAGGGACTGTTCCCTAAGGCACTTAAGCAAGCAGTAGTCCACCCTCTCCTGAAAAAAAAAAATCTTTATACTTGGCCAAACTGGCCAACTACTGGCCAGTCTCCAACCTGCCTAATTTGACAAGATGATAGAGAGGGCAGTGGCAGTTCAGCTACAGGGCTTTTTGGATGACACTTCCATTTTAGATCCCTTCCAGTCTGGCTTTCGTCCAAGCCATGGGACAGAGATGGCACTGGTTGCCCTCATGGATGACCTCTGGAGGCACCTGGATTGAGGTGGATTAGTGATGCTGTTGTTGTTAGACCTGTCATCAGCATTTGACATGGTCGACTATCAGCTACTGACCCACCACCTCGCCGACATTGGAATTCAAGGGCTGGCCTTGCAGTGACTTGCCTCCTCTCTCCAAGGTTGGGGACAAAGGGTGACGCTAGAGGAACAGCTATCCTTGAGTCACCCACTGAATTGTGGAGTGCTTCAAGGGGCAGTGCTGTCCCTGATGCTTTTTAACATCTATATGTGCCCATTTGCCCAGATTGCCCAGATGCATGGGCTGGGTTTTCACTAGTATGCAGATAACACCAGCTCTATCTGTTGTTGGGTGGTCAGTCCAACTCCAAATTGGAAGAGTTGGACCGGGCATTACAAGCTGTGGTTGGTTGGCTTATGCTGAGATAACGAAAACTGAATCCGATGAAGACAGAAGTCCTGTGCCTGGGTTGGAGAGGACTGGGATTAGGGATCCTACTCCCAACCTTCGATGGGGCACCATTGGTGCCAGTGCCGGAGGTTAGGAGTTTGGGAGTGCTCCTGGATGCCTCCTTAACTATGGAGGCCAAGGTAGCAGCCACTGCCAAATCGGCCTTTTACCACCTTTGGCTGATCAGACAGTTGGGTCCCTTCCTTGAACGCAATGACCTGGCAAGAGTGATCCATGTGATGGTCACCTCGAGATTAGATTACTATAATGCTCTCTATATGGGGCTACCCTTGTCCCACATCCTGAAGCTGCAGCTGACACAAAACACTGTGGCCAGGTTTTTGACGGTGCTCTCTAGACAGGAACATATACAGCAGGGGTGTTCAAACATGCAGCCTGGGGGCCGGAGTAAATTCTGTTTGTAATAATTGTTTGGATACACTATATTTTTAATATACCAGCTGTCATAATTTCATGCCAAGTAAAATTGTCCATAGTCATATTTTATTTTCCTAAAGTAACAGAATGACTTTCAATCTGGAAAAGAAAAAAAGAAGTGCTAAAGTAGCATTTCCCCCCCCAATTTTTCTGAAAATTTCCATTTTTTTTCCGGGAAAGACCGGAAAAAACCTGGGTTTTTTTCCGAGCTTCAAAATTTCTGGAAATTTTACATCTCTAGTCATAAGCCATACATGCACAAAAAGCAGGCAATGTATTCACTGTGGATCATTTAAAGGATGCATCTTATAGCGAAGTTCAAAGCAGGGTTGAACTGTGAGAGATTCTGTGCTCAAGAAGTCAGTCTCTTTAATGATTTGGTGATAACCCTGAAGGATAAATGCCTTCTTCTCCATGCACAAAAGCAGCCACAAATTTCTACACATAAGCTACAAATGTGACCTATTTACCATGGCATCTAGTCCAACATCTTGTCTCACATAGTGGCCAACCAGTTTCTCCAGAGGGCCAACAGCAGGGCACAGAGGCCAAAGTCTTCCCCTGATGTTGCCTCCTGGCTCTGGGATTCAGAAGTTTAGTACCTCTGAATGTGGAGGTTCCTCTCAGTCACCATGGCTACTATCTATTGATAGACATCTATCTAATCCCCCTTTAAAGCTGTTTATTCTTGTGGCCATCACTGTATCTTCTGGCAGTGAATTCCACATTTTAATCACTCTCTGTGTAAATAAGTATTTTGTCCATCCTGAACCTACTGCCCATCAGCTTCATTGGATGCTGTCAAGTTCTAGTATTTTGGGGGTGGGAGAATTCTCTTTGTCAACTCTCTCCACCCCATGAAAGTCTTAGCAATCACTGATCAAATGGGAAAACTTATGAAAAAACACAACCTACAAACAGTATCCAGACCCACTAGAAAAATACAACAGATGCTATAATTGGCAAAAGACAGAAGAGACCCCTCACTTCTGCAGGAGTATACCGCATACCATGCAGTTGTGGACAAGTTTACATCGGGACCACACTGCGTAGCATTCAGACAAGAATCAAAGAACATGAAAGACACTGCAGACTTGGCCAACCTGAAAAATCAGCAGTGGCTGAACATAGACTAGCTCAAACAGGACACAGCATTTTGTTCCAGGACACTGAAAGGCTGGATAACACTTCCAATTACCATGTCAGATTACACAGGGAAGCCATTGAAATTCATAAACATAAACACAACTTCAACAGGAAAGAAGAGAGTTTAAGAAGAAGAGAAGAGATTGGATTTATACCCCACCCTTCACTACCCAAAGGAGTCTCAGAGCAGCTTACAAACTCCCTTCCCTTTCCCTCCCCACAACAGACACCCTGTGAGGTAGGTGGGGCTGAGAGAGCTCTGACAGAAACTGCTCTTTTTCAAGAACAGCTGTGCCAGAACTATGGCTTGTCCAAGGTCATCCAGCAGGTACAAGTGGAGGAGTGGGGAATCAAACCCAGTTCATCCAGATTAGAGTCAGTGCACTTAACCATTACACCAAAAATAAATAGGGCATGGTTTCCTGTCCTGAAAAAAACAAAATGCTCTACATCTGGCAATAGCACTATAGATAAGATTAGAATTTCAATAACCATCCCACATACAAAAGAACCTCCTCAGGAAACAGGAAACCTCCTCAGGAAATAATCTATAGACAAAAGAACCTCCTCAGGAAAGCTCCGCCATTAGCATGTTCATAGCCTGGAGAACACCTACGAGATAATGACTCAGCCCTACCCCACCTTCTGGGGTAGATATAAATTATCTGCCTACCATTTTTCTTTTCACCTTGACACAGAGTACTCCATATTTCTGTGTTACACTTCTGAAGATGCCAGTCACGGCAACTGGCGAAACATCAGGCCCTACAATGCCAAGACCATGGCCACACAACCCGGAAAATCTACAGCAACTAATGAACTCCGGCCGTGAAAGCCTTCGACAACATAAGGTCTTAGCATCCTCGCAAATGCCATTTTCAGCCAAAGAAGTACTTTTGGAAGTAATGATGCATAATTTGTAATACAGTTGAGCATTACAAGCTGGATCAATTTGTACTCTGAACCAGAAGATGTAAACTGCAAAGCTCTTTTGTTGGCATTTGTGTACAGGCAATAAGGTATTCATACTTATTTTCATAGGTTAACCCTGTAATTAAATTAAGTCACTAGACTGAAAGTGAAAGTTTCAAAGATTTGCTCAACTAACCTCAGGGGAGATCAAAATTTCATCATTAATTGCCAAACTATTTAATATGCATGCTTCTTCTTAGCTTCTTAAAGCCTCTGTGCTAGACTACTGTGTACAGTATTTTTAATGTATTGATTTGTGTTTAATTTAAAATAGTCCATTATCAAATTTGAGTAGCATTTTGTGGAATAAAATTCTTTGAACTACTAATATAACACAGTGGATAAGAATGTAACTGTTTAGAATATACGAATTGGAGCCCAAGAGCATATAGGGAAAAGCAGATCCAGGTGGACAGGCAGGGAAAGGCAGTTCTTCAGGTATGTCAGTTCCAAGTCATACAGGGCTGCATAGATGAGAACCAGCGCCTTGAATTGAACCTAGAAGTAATTTGGCAGCCAGTGCAGTTGTTTCCAAATGAGTAATAATGAGGCAGGTGACCACAGATCATGGGTAAGAAGCAAAGTAGAAGAATACAAGGCAAGGAAGAGATAAATTATTTTTCAGGACCCTCCATGCCCATTGCTTTCAAGCTATCAACTGAACTGGGCATATCAATGCTCTCCTCTCTCCACTCAGGATTGACTTAGAAATAATTGGGCTCCATCCTTTAAACCTGACAAAATGCTCTGATGCTCAGATAGAGGTACACCCAGAGAGCTGGACACCTTGTAGATGTTCACTGATTCTAAGGGTAGACAGTACTAGACATTAAAACCATGTTGTAATCTGTGCATCCAAAACACAGTGCTATTCCATTTCCTTTTATATTCCCCAAATGTGTATAGTGCCAGTCTTTTGTACAAGAACACATCAGCATTTTAAAGTTATGGCTCTTCTCTTAGACCTCTCAGCACTGGCTGCATAATTTGGCTGCAAATTCTATGCAACTCATAGATAATCTCTAAAATATAATAATAGCAGAGACCAAATCATATATATATGCCTTTTTTGATGGGTGTAGGCATAATCATTAAATGTTCTGACATTTATTAAGTATGTAAATTGATATCTAATTAACTGGCTGCCGCTATCTTGTTAAATGCCAATTAAATGTATTAACATTTCCCACAATTTTAATGTGTCAATAAGAATTTAACTGTACCTTTATTGCCATTGTAATTTTGAGTTAATTACATGGCCAAGATGATTAATCTTTTTTGTACAATTATTAAGCCTTACTCTTGGCTCTCTTTAAACAATCAAAGTAAAATACCCCCCCCCGCTTAGAATGCCTCTTGACACATCTGAGCATGAATAAGGCTTGCTTAATATTGTGGAAAGCAGTGGAGGAATCATTGCAAGGATAACGGAACACATGCACTTGCGAACAATCTACATATTCTACATGCAAATATAACAGAATTCACATTAAATACAGAAAGAAATGGACACAATCTTATGCACACTTAACTGGGAATAAGCCATACTAAATTTAGTGAGAGATCAATAGACATGTATAGAATTGAACAGCATGTATCTAATAAGTAAAAAGTTATTAAGACACTTCTCATTTCTTTTGCCATTAAAACATGCTATGACTGTTATTCCCATTCTATAGCAGACAGCTATTGAGGTAAAGCCAGCAGCATATTGATTGCTATCTACGGAGACTATGATCAGCTGAAGTCTTGAATAAAAACCAGCCATGAACTAGCATTCTAAAGAGTCTTCGATTAATATATAGGAATGTGTAGAGAGCTGCTTGCAAAGTGTAAGCACTACTCTGGTTTGAACAAAGATCCAGTTGGCCTAACACTGCTTAGGACTCAGAACTAAAATCTAGATCAGTGGCTGGACAGCTACAGTTGGTGCAGTGGTTAAGAATGCCAGGCTATGACTTGGGAGACCCAGGTTCAACTTCCCACTTTGCCATGAAGCTGACTTCATGACCTGGAGCCAATCACACATTCTCAAGCCTTGTATATACATTACAGTCAACAGTAATCTAAGTTCACTGTGTTTTTCTTTATATGTACAATGCTTATGTTACCTTCAAAGTGGATACAGCTGGTTTTGCCCTGACCTGGATGGCCCAGGGTTGCTATGCAGAGGCAGGCCATGGCAAACCAGCTCTGCTCATCTCTTCCCTTGAAAACCCTATGGGATCACCATAAACTGGCTGATTGATGGCATTTTCCACCACCACCGTAGCTGATTTAAACCCCACATTTGTTCAGATGCAAGTCCCCCAACTGGCTCATTCTTACAAACTGATGTGTGTGTACATATGCAGGAGGTTTGCACTTACTGTAACATGTTAGCAGTCAGACCCCTCCTCTCGCTGAGGGGCAGTTTATAGCTAGAAAACCATAAACACCCTTCCTGAAATATCATCTCAAATATCATAAGTGCAATAAACTGCTTGGCCCAAAATGACACAAACTGGATGCCAGCCAGAGACAAGCCTGGACATGTAATTTAGAAGTGTGAGTAAGTGTAGGTGGCTAGCTAACAACTTCCTCCACACCTTGGAGAGATGCATAATTTAGGGCAATGGTTCTCCCAAGAACCTATTGATTCACCTTGGACCAATCTCATCAACACCCAGCATTACTTCTCTGTATCCATTTACCCTAATTAAGCAACACTTAATTTTATTCACCAAACCTGGTAGCTTTTCCCATCTGGTACTTACAGGGTCATCAAGCCCCATTTACACCCATAGCCCAACCAATCAAGCTTCTTGCAAATTATTGTCCACCTCCAAAGAACCCCATCAAGATATTGCTTTTGGAGCAAATGAATCAGCTTGTCCCAGGGAGCATTTTGCTCTTTATCTAAAGTCCCCAGCCACCAGTGTGGTGTGTGTGTTCCTGATACCAACAGCATGCACCCTCACTTTGTGGGTTTCTTCTCTTCTACCTGTGAAACACTGGCTGTTTTGCTGCTGCTGTGGACCTCTACAAGATCTGGTAATTATAGTCCTTTTCCCTTCAACTATTCCCACTCCTCTCTTATTTCCTCTTAGCTAGCCTTGTATGTGTTTAAGTGTGTTTGTGTGTGTGTTGCCCTTTTATTTCTCTTTTAATAAAAAGCCTTTCTGGTTGAACATCTGCCTGATTTATTTGATAATTCTCTTAAAGGAAAAATCCTGGTATACATTGGTGGAGATTCCAGTTTCCCAGCTCTCACTCTGTCTCCTTAAGCTAATTCCCCCAATTAAGTAGGAGACTGCCTCTTTAACATCAGGGCCCTGTGGGACTTGTTATAATTCTGCAGGGCCTACAAGGCAGAGATGTTCCACCAAGCATACAGATGAGGACAGCAATGTTTTTTTTAAAAAACAGGTTTAACAGCAATCAAATTTATCAGTTGCCTTCTCATTCTTTTCCCCCCATGTTAATGGGGGTCAAATTTTTACTGTGGCACCATATTTTATGATAGTATATCTGATGTTCTAATTTTCCCACTTTGTTTTAAACTGTTGTACACCACCCTGAGCCTGTTCTGTGGGAAGGGCAGAAATAAATAAATAAATAAATAAATGTACAGTGCTCCGAGCTCCTTGTTACATATTTATCCTGCATTTCCTTCAAGCAGCATAGTTGTTTCTCTCCTCATTTTATCCTCTCAAACATCCTGTTAGGAAAGTATACTCTGTAAGCCTTTGGATTTCTTGAAACAATATGTATACTATTCTATTCTATTCTATTCTATTCTATTCTATTCTATTCTATTCTATTCTATTCTATTCTATTCTATTCTATTCTAGCACACAACCATATGTGCACGCATGCACACACACATACATATTATACTACATATACATAATATACTATATGTATGAACATCTTCATATATCTTTTGTTAATGCCCTGTCAGCATCTTTCAACAATTTAGCGCTAAAGAAGAAGTATGGGAGAAGTCCCCTAAAAGCAACTATGTTTCCATCATATAGAGAAGAGGCTTCTCTTTAATTCCCTTTTTGCTGTCCTAAAGTCAGATAAGCTAGCAGAAGACTTGCTTACCACCTTGAGTGGGTTTTTGGAAGAATCTGTAATGCCAAATAAGCATGCCTAATTTTCCATGTCCAAATCTAAAAACAAGTGTGACCTGCTAATTCCATCTCAGAATGAATCTTTTTTTAAAAAAACAGTCCTGATAATGTACATCTGATTGCCATATTATGCTGCACACCCTCTTCCCATTGTAAGGACCCTGCCCCCCTCCAGCCGAGACCCCCTTGGTCAGTGGGACCCCCTCTTATTTTGGATTTGTTTTAACAGGCACCTCCATTTAGATCCTAAAAGCCAGGGCATCTGAAACCTAGAGAGTCTCATGAAGGCACCTGGGTACAGCTATGAAATCCTAGGAAGGAGGGAAAGGGTGTGCTGGCATTACAAACTGATTAAGAGCAGTTTCCCCCAGCTCAAGGTTCTCTTTTTTTTTAAAAAAAAATAATTTATTTAACATTTTATTATTATACATACATTCATACATTCATAATGTTTAATACTATATCCTGTCGAGTCATTTTTTTTCCTTTTTACATTTCTGTTTCAACCAAATATACAACTTTGACCATCTTTTTTCAAATATCTCATAGTTTTTACCTTGTAACAATATACTTAATCTATCCATTTCCGCCATTGACAGCAGTTTATCTATCATATCTTCCTTAGTGGGTACACTCTCTCCTTTCCATCCTCTAGCTAGCAAGATTCTGGCTGCGGTAAACGCATACACCGTTATATACTCATCATCCTTACTAATCCTGTCTGGTATCAAGTTTAAAAGTGCACATTCCGGTGTGAAAGGTAGATCATTTCCCAAAATTTCATATAATAATTTAAACACAACGTGCCAATATCTTTGTACTTTTACACAACGCCACCACATATGAAAGTATGAACCAACATTGTTTTTACATTTCCAACAATTTATCGATGAGCCTTCGTAACATTTTGCATTCTTAGCTGGTGTCCAGTGCCATCTGTAAAACAGTTTAAGTATATTTTCTTTAAACGGAATTGCTCTCATCATACTAGCAGCCCTCCAAATCTTTGACCACTGGTCTATCTCTATGGTGTGCTCTAGATCTTTCATCCAGGCAACCATGTTCTTTTTCACTGTCTCGTCTATTAAGTGCTCTGATAGTAGAAATACATAGATTTTTTGTATTTGTTTATCATTGGAGGAAAGCCATATCTTGTCCAGCTCATTCTTATTATCATAGAAGCCCACTTTCTTATCCTTATTAAATCTCGATGTTACTTGTACATAATCCCACCAGGTAAGTCTTATGTTCAGAGTATTCAACTCATCTTCTGATATTAAATTGTTGTGTTTGTCTAATAGATCGTTGTATTTCACTTTTTTATCAATTCCCATCAGGGTCCACTTTGTGTTAGCTTCAATAGGTGCAATCCACCTAGGAGTTTTTAGGTAATACTTATTCCTGATTTCCTTCCATACTCTCATTAAGGCTCCTCTTAATGTGTGACAAGTGAAATTCTTGGAGGATTTATTGTCATACCATATATATTTGTGCCAACCCATCACTAAATTGAACCCTTCTAGGTTTAATAATCGGGTATTTTCTAATGTTGCCCAGTCCTTCACCCAGGCAAGAGCCGCGGCTTGGTAATACAGCTTCCAGTTTGGCATACCAAATCCTCCTCTATCTTTCCTTTCCTGCATGACTTTATGACTAATCCTGGGTCTTTTATTACTCCAAATAAACTTGTTACAGATTTTTCTAAGCTCGAAAAAGAAGTTGTCTTTCCTTAGGATAGGTATATTTTGCGCTAAAAATAAGAATCTAGGTAGCACATTCATTTTAATAGCTGCTATTTTCCCCATAAATGAGATCTTCAGGTCTTTCCATCTCAACAAATCCTTCTTTATTTCAACCAGTAGTTTAGTGTAATTGTCTTCTAACAACGTGCTATTCCTATTGGATATTAAAATACCAAGGTACTTGACCTTTTTCACCACTTCCATACTAGAAATATCTCTAATTTTCTTCATCTGGAGATCAGTACAATTTTTCACTATAATTTTTGACTTTTTAAGGTTAATTTTTAGTCCTGCCACCTGGCCATAATCTTGAATGATTCCAATTAGATCTACCAAAGATGCCACCAGGTCTTCTAATATGAACAGGAGATCGTCGGCGAAGGCTTGTACTTTAAACTCATCTTTTTTGATCTTTAGGCCTTTAATTGTTTCAGCTCCTCTTATTGCGTCGATCAGAGTCTCGAGTGCAAAGATGAATAGTAACGGAGATAGTGGACACCCCTGTCTGGTACCCTTTTGTATTTTAATATTTTCTGTCATGTCCCCATTTATTTGTATTTTGGCATTTTGTGTTTTATAGATCGCGCTTATCAATGCCAAAAAGTTTGCACCACAGTCCCACGACTCAAGTTTCTGCAACATAAATTGCCAATTAACATTGTCAAATGCCTTTTCTGCATCTAAGAATACCAGTGCCATAGGTTTGTCTGAGTAGACTTCATAGTATTCTAACACGTTGATTAATGTCCTGATGTTGTTCCTAATCTGTCTCTTCGGCAAAAACCCCGCTTGATCTTGATGTATCACCTGTGTTAGAATTTTTTAAAATCTAGCTGCTACCACTGATGCAAAGATCTTATAATCGGCATTTAGCAACGAAATTGGTCTATAATTCCTAATTTCTTTTTCGTCTGTTCCCACCTTATGAATCAGAGTTATTAAAGCCTGGTTCCATGAGTCAGGGAGTCTCTGAGTTCCTGGTATTCTTTGAAACACCTGCTTGAGTACTATCACAAATTGATCTGAGTATCTTTGGTAAATTTCTATCGGGATACCATCAGGTCCCGGCGTCTTGTTCTTCTTCTGTTTCTTAATTGCCTCCGTAATTTCGCAAATAGTGATCGGTTCATTCAAAATTCGTTTTTGTTCTTCACTAAACTTCTTGGTATTTCTATTATCCAAATATTGTATTGTCATCTGCTTGTCTTGCTCCTTCTGTTGGTACAAATTTGTATAGAATTTTTCCACAATTTTTTTCATTTCAATTATATTGCCTTTCTCTTCTCCTTTCCCATTTCTTAGGGACTTGATTATCTTTTTCTCCTCTTCTTTCTTAAGCTTATATGCCAACCATCTAGATGGTTTATTGGCATTCTCGAAATAATGCTGTTTTGCGAATTCTATGTTTTTGGCAATTTCCTGTGTTAATAAAAGATTCATTTGATGGTGTAACCATTTTAACTTTAGGAATGTACTGGCTGGGTCTATTCTTGTCTTTTTAAGTTTTTCCTCCTCTTCCCCAATTTGGGTCGTCAAGTCCTCATATTGTTTCCTCCTTAATTTCTTGACCCAAGCTTCTTGATTAATGAACCAACCTCTTAAATAAGCTTTAAATGCATCCCATACTGTTTCTATGGGTATTTCTGGCTGGATGTTCCTATCAAAGAAATCCTTAATCTCATCTTCTGTTTTTTTATCGAATTTCTTATCCCTTAATAGATTTTTATTCAGTCTCCATCTGGTTCTCCTAAATCTATCTCGCAAAGATAGCATTAATGGGCTATGATCCGCAAAGGTGTTAGGGAGTATTTCAACATCCATTATATCCACAACAAGTGAGGCTGAAATCCATACCATATCTATTCGGGACCACGAATTATGCCTGGCCGAATAAAAAGTATAGTCTGGTTTTCTCGGGTTTCTTGTTCTCCATGCATCCACCAGACTTAACTCTTCAGCCAATTGCAGAAACTCCTTTGGTAATACATTCCCTGAAAATTTATTCGTGCTGTGAGTCTTTTTATCCAATTTCCGGTCCAAAACTGCATTAAAATCTCCTACAATACAAATTTCTGTCATATTATGAGGTAGTACAATATCTCTTAATACATTGAAAAATTTATCTTGCGCTTGATTCGGTGCATACACATTTGCGATTATGATTTTCCTACCTTGCTTTATAATAGATACTACCAACACCCTACCATCCTCTGCTGCGTATATGAGTTCAGGATACAAATGTGGACTTACATAAGTGGCTACCCCTCTTTTTTTACTAGTATCCGCTGCTACAAAAAGGTTCCCCAATCGTTTATTCAACAAATATTTCTGATCCTCTTTTTTGATGTGTGTTTCTTGTAAACATATAATTTCTGACTGTAACTTCGCCAACTGATGAAATATCCTCCTTCTTTTAGCTGGTCCATTTAAGTCATTAACGTTGAAGGAGACTAAATTAAGCTTTTTGATCTTTTCCATCCTGTTTCCTCTTTTCCTTATCTTGTTCTTTCGCTCTTCGCTGAAATCTCGTCTGGACCTGGGAGGGTATGTAGTAAGCTCTTTTACCTCTTCCTGGTCATCCTGTCTTCTCCTTCACCACTTCCTCTCTTGTATGTTCCTCTTCTTTCCCACTTTCTTCCTCATTCTGCCAACCTAGGTTTTCTCCATTTCGCTCCATGAAATCTTCTAGTTTAAATACAGAGTCGATTCTATAACGCTTTCCTTCATAATTAAACAGTAGGCCTTCGGGTACTAACCATCTATAATTGATCTCATTATCTCTTAATATCTTCGCCAACATAACATAATTCTGGCGCCTTTCCCATATTCTCCAAGGGACTTCTTTCAGAAATTTTATTTCCGCATCATGTATTTTCATTCTGACTGAGTTGGCTTCTTTAAGTATTTTATCCCTCATATTCCTTCTTACAAATTTCATATACACCTCCCTTGGTGTTTTATTTCTTCTGGCGTATGAGCTATTCTTCCTGTATACTTGGTCCAGTTCCCTTTCAATTTCTTCACACGTTCCTACTTGGAATTGTTCGGAAATGTTTTTAATCAGTTCTTCCTTTAAGCTTTTGCCAATCTCTTCAGGTATATTCTGGCATCTAATAATTAAAGAAGCACGATCCATCTCTAGGCCCATTAACACCTCTTCGATTCCATCCGTTCTGCCTCTTGTGTCCAATAAATCCTGTTCTAACTCCTGCACTCTTTGGTCCATATCCGCATTGGCTTCAGCTATTTTTAGAATCTCTTGTTTATTATCACTAATTTGTTTTTTGATCTCATCCGTTTCTGTCTTAATCTGCTGTGCCAGGTCTTTCATCTGATTTTGTATCGGTTCCATCTCTCGCTTAATCAATGGTGGTAGAGTGACCTCCGCAAACGTCTTCATTTCAGTTGCGATGCATTCTTGCATCAGACTTTTTAGATCTTTTATGTTCAATTGAGTTACACTCATGACATTTGTTTTAAGTTGGCTCAGAATAGTTGTCTGGCCCGGTGACCTTATTGATGACTTCCTGGCTCCACTTGAACCACCGCTCCCTGTGGCCATTCGGTTATTACTAATGTAAAGGCTTATAACACTCTGTTCTTACAGACCTTTTATCAAGTTTATATATATATATATAGACTAGCAATTAAACCAAAGTATGTCCCTAAATCAGCTCACAATCACCTCTAAACTTCCCCAGTTTGTAGTCCACTTGTAGCTCAATTATAGCTCTATTACTATTGCCCACCTCTGCCTCCAGTACCTTGTTGCTGCTCAATTTTATTGCCACTCAGATCCACTTTCCAAATTTCGCTTTTTTCTAACACCCGTCTCTCCTTCTCACACCTTTTATTCTCTTCTCATGCCATCTATCCTTCTAACTGTTCTTCTAGCAACCAGATTGCTATTTCTTCCTACACCCCTTGTCTATTCTATCTTGTCCCAAGAGCATCAGTTTGCATCAGCTTGTTGTATCCAGGAATCAGTACTGATCTGTCTCTGCTCTTCCCGATCCGTAGTCTGGTCCTCTCCCCGAACGTCTTCGGCATGCCTCAGTTCTCCTCGGCTCGCCTCTGCCTGGTTGCCACGCCCCCTCTCTGCTCGCCTCACGACTCCTCCTGATCCGCGCTTCGTTTCTCTCCCCAAAGACCTTCGGTTCCCCTCGGCTCCCGTCGGCTTGCAGATCGCTTCCTTCAGGCCACGCCCCTCTTGGCTCGCCGCACCCCCCAGCTCAAGGTTCTCAATAACAATAAAACTTCATTTTCAATAACAAAAGACTTTTCAACACTGGAATATCCTGGCATATCCCAGAGGTGCCTGGCCAGCCCAAGGAAGTTGCTATTTCATTAATCAACACCATGTTCCTCTTTTTCCTTTTTTTACTCAATCAAGAAAGGCACTCAAGTCTGTTTCAGGAGCTATCTTGACTCATCCAGACTTTCGTGTCAATGCACATCTGTCTCACTTTAACTTAAAGAGTAGGCTCTTTGTGCCTGTGCAGATTTGGCTCACAAGAACCAGGTTGGTTTGTGAGGTTGATGAGGCCCCCCACCATCAGCATGCTAGAGACACCAAACTTGCAGGAGATCTGCCAGCAGAACCAGTGCGATGTACTATTGCCAAGCAGAACCCAGTGCCATTGTGGCAATGTCAGCTCAACAGGACTGATGTGGAGTACAGAATCACAATCCAAGCATGGGGGGGAGGTTTGCAAGCCCAGAGAAACCAGTTCAGTCTACAGAATGCCTAGCAGAACCCAGTACCACTGCGGCAATGTAAGTAGAGGAGGACTGATGTCAAACCACAGAATTCCTGCCGTACAGACTGAAGGGGGACACACATTTTTTTCAAGCCCAGCACAACCAGCTCAGTGTACCAAATGCCCAGCAGAACCCAGTGCCACTGTGGCACTACAAACTTACAAGGATTGATCTCAAAGCACAGTGTTACAAGAAATCCAAGTGGGGGGATTTTGCAAGCCCAACACAACTGGTTACAATGTACAGAAAGCCCAGAAGAACCCAGTGCAACTGGCATTGCAAGCTTAAAAGGACTGCTCTCAAAGCACAGAGTGACAACAAATCCAAGTAGGGGGGATTTTGAAAGCTCTGTGCAAGAAAATGAGAAGGGAACACTAAACATTTTGTTTGAGTGGAGACAGTCTGTCTGGAAATGTAGTCTTTCACAAACTTGCACAAACTGTCACAAACACCTTGATGGTTTATGGAAAGTTCATACCAGTTGACCTGCAAAGGACTTCAGTTCGTGAACCACAGATCAGCCAAAATTTGTCACAAACTTTAGTTTGTAAGCCAGTTTGTGCCCATCCCTAGTCCAGAGCACTCCTGACTTCCCATTGATTCCTATTAAGGATGTAAATTGATGGACGCTTCATTAGAATGAATCAGTTCATATCAGTATTTATTTACCATGAACCCCAGTTCACTGAGTGCAGCCAACCATTTTACCTAGTAACTTAATGTTGCTCTGATGTACCAAAAAAGCCCAAGTTCAGAATCTACTGTTACTTCAGGGAATGTGATGGGGTCAAAGTATGTTGTTTTTTCTGTGGGTGATTTTTTTCTTCTCTTTAGCTTGCAAAATTCATTTCTTGACATTTTGTTTGATTAAATGTTTTAGTGGTTCTGCAGACATGGAGCAGAATATTGATCATTGCTCCTGGATCCACAAGCTGTTCCATTTCAGTGACTCCCATAAGTAGTGATTGTCAGTTCTCATCTGCACTGTTTTGAATATAGATCTGTTTTGGCTTTATTTGCCCTCCATAGCCCTTAGTCATTTTGATGTCTTGTTCAGCTTGTCATCATTGGAAACTTTTGCAGGTCTTGTTTCAGTCTCTTGTTGCAAAATATTCCCAACATGGCCCTCAGATATCCAGGGCTTAGGACACCCAGTGAGACCATAGGACTAGAAAACTAATGAACTCATAAACAGGAGCTTGTACAGGGCTTGTATTTTTATGGGAAGCCAGTTCACAGCTTTATCAGGCTGAGGTCTGGTTTTGAGGCATGACCCTTTTTTGGAATGATACCCAAGTCTCCCATTTAGCAAAGTGCTGGACTATTTTGCCTCATGTGGAGTAGTCAGTGACTGAAAATAGTTTGGTCTGGCTACTGAAGCAGGTGTTGCCTCCTCTCATCAGGCTTTCTGCAAGTTAACTGACCCACCCTCCATGTGGTACAATATAGGGCTGGCTGGTTGCATTTCAAGGGGCTGAGCAGGAATTCTGGTCAGATTTTTTTTTGTCTTCTGTCAGTGGTTAATTCCAGTTCAGACTGTTCTTGGACCAATTAAGCCATAAGTAGATTGGCAGTGTCCAGGTTGCTCAGCAGGCAGGCCATAACAAGCTCTAGTGGAGCCATTGAACCCAGGATCACCCAAGCAAGACTCAGTCACTTTATAAAGGAGAGTACATATATTTATCTCCAGGGCCAGAATCCTGCATGTACTTAGCGCTGGACTTAGTTCAGCATCCTGCAAGAATTCATGATGGATCTTGATTGTCACAATCCTCCTGAGCAGAGGCGAGGTCCTGAGCAGCCAGTTTGTGTCCATCCCTAGTCCAGAGCACTCCTGACTTCCCATTGATTCCCTTTATAAAGGATGCAGATTGATGAGCCCTTTACTACCTACATTAGAATGAATCAGTTCATATCAGTATTTATTTACCGTGAATCCCAGTACTCTGAGTGCAGCCAACTATTTATTTATCTTTTTAGTAATATTTATTTTATTAATAAAATAAAAATAAATAAATCCCATCTCTGGAACTGAGCCTCTACACGGACTCTCCATCTCCTCACTCCAGAGGTTCTGGGGGTGCTTGTGGGATCTCTGATGAAGGGCAAGTGTCATTGACAGGCTCTTCTGTGGCCTCCATCTCTGGCTCCTGTTTATGAACCCATTGGTTTTCTGACCCTGTAGTCTCTGGATGTCCTGATTCTTGGGTAACTTCTACTGCTACAGACAAACTAACACAGCTACCCATCTTGAGGGTAACCCAGGGATGGCAGAGTCTTCCAGGATCCTGATCTCCACAGAATCAGCTGCTATTATCCCCTTGTCTTCAGAGGGACACTTGTTGTCAGACCCAACCCAGACAGGCAGGAATAGTGCCAACTATGACAGCATAGACAGTGTAATTGGCAAACACCCTGAGGCATGTAACAATGGACAATGCTGTTCATGAACTAGCATATTGTTGACAGTGGTTGGTAGGGAGGGTACACACTTGGAGCTGAGCTGCATCAACCAAACTCTAAGCTATTAGAGAGCAGCACATTGGAGAGGAAGATGAGGCTTAGCACCACTCAGCACTGCTTTAGGATAAATGAAGCCAGAGGCAACAATGGTCAATTTTGGAGCCAGGCTGGGATTGCCCAAATGGTGGTAGCCATGGCAGGGAGGTTGTTATACGGCAGCCTGAAATTAAAAGTTAGAACATGGTTCTTGTTGATGTAAATCATCCACTAACAATCTAATTTAATCCAGATGCTTGTGTCTCATGTCTTCATTCTGGGTGCTCTGAGGTACAATAGTACAACCACAGAAGAAATAGAAAGATTCATTATTAAATGAACTTTAGCCTCATACTAGGTATAGTTTTGCTGGGTTTGTTTCTGTTCTGAGTCTGCACATTTGGACACTTGTACCACAACCCTTTCCAGTGCTCTGGAAAGATTCAGCACTTCTATTAATGTAATATTACAACCACTGAATCCTTGCTTTCTTGTTACTGTGCTGAACTACCATCCTGTTTCTGTTTCTGTAACTTGATCTTCTTCTCAGTGCTTTCAAAAGGGCAGCTCATTGCTAATTGCCTTAGTTTGGTGTGATCTCCTTCTACTGTCTCTGTACCTTGCTACTTTGCTTGCCTAAATGTACCTATTTATAACACAGTGTTAAAATAATCTGAGAGCTGTTGTTGCTATGAAGTCATTGTCAACTTCAGGACTGGGGAGTCTTTAAAGTGTGTATTCCACAATTTTTCTTCTGAATAATGCAACATTCTCTTCCTGGTGTGAGTGGCAGAAATATGATTAGCAATCACTTCATCCATGTTTTCCACACTATAGCTACAGTAAAATCTACATGCTTTCCTCTCAAATTACTTTTGCTTCAATGAAATTGCACTAAAGCATTGTGAGGGTGTGGAAAAGGTGATTAGATCTGTAAGGCCGACATCTGTATACTTGACCCTTGGCCATCTTAGTTAATAACACTGAACAAATGAGGAATGGCCAGATAGATCCAGGAAACAATAAAAGCTTCACTACCTGTAATTCTAGGACCCCTTTCCCAGAATCATGTTTCTTAGACAGATTTGCCCATGCTTGGAACCAAAGCAAAGAGTGAAAGAGCTAAACAGCCAAAGAGACCCTGAAAAGAAGGACAATATGGGAGAACAAATGTGTTCAGTGTAAAATTTATGCGAGTAAATATGGACTTATAAATGTTTAAAATAAATGCATGAATGCCTACATGGTAAGAACATAAACTATTTTGGGACAAGAGGCTTGGATCCAGTGGAGCACTTCCATGGTTGGTGTTCCATCTATAGAGCATGAGTTTCTCACCTCCCTCTCCCACTGTAGCCCCAAATGCCCCAAAATGCCATTCCCCCAGGAGAAACATTTGGAGGTATTTGGGGCTACAGGTGGAGAGAGGAAGGGAGAATGGATTTCTGACACTGGATCCAAGTTCATAAGTTAAGTGCTTTTCTGGTTACTTTAGCTAGAGGTCAGAAGGTCATTGTTTTGGGGTGTCTCTGCATGAAAGGTCTGGAAGTCTAGGGAGCTCTTTATTAATTCAGTGTTCAGTTCAACAAATAAATGCTTGCTTACCAACTTGCCAGACAATAAGCAGGAAAAAGATGAAACAGGAATAGTTAAGAATTGCAAAGCCCTTTCTTCAACAGTTCATTAAAATAAAAGTGTTGTCTTGAGCAGATGCCTTCAGATGATATGTGGAATATTTCAAGAAGGTGGCACAACTGACCTTTGACATTTTCACTAAAAGTAACAGGGAACATTTTCCTTTACATTTGGCCCATTCAATTGATGGAAGTGCAGATCTTTGAAGATGGGAGACACTCAAAAGCTATTCTCCAGTACCACCCCTGGAGCCCTTGGTTCTACATTCTCCAGTGTAAAAGGGGAAAAGCTAGGAATGGTGGTGTACGCCCTCCTTCCTCCTTTCCACTTCTGAGAAACCTCAGCCTGCCCTCTGCCACTTTGTGCACATGTGCGTAAATACCTGACTGGATCATCTGCTATTTCTAGACTTGCTTAATAAATCAGTTTGATTTTAAAATCTAACCAGTAGTGTGTGTAGATTGTCTCATAACAACTGAAATCATTTGACCCACCCATGTATCCCTTGGACTTCAACCTGCATGCTTTGAGGCCTCCAGTATGGTAAGGGAGAAAGTATCACCCATGTCACACATAGGATGGAATAAGTTCAAAAGTTCTCATATTCAAATTCCTATTTCAATTTTGCTTTTCCTATTTGTGAATTGAATCAGCAAATCTTTATTTTTGCACCATTTTCAGTTTTCTTGTACCAAATTTTCCTCCTTAACATCACACATTTTTCAATATTATTTCTGGATCAATAAATTATTATACAAACAATAAGTTGTTATATAAAGTAATACAAAGTATCAAGAACAATAACCTCTCAGTGATTTATAACAAAGAAAAATTAAAATAATAAATTAAGAGACTTAATTGACTTTATTTATAAGCCACCTTTCTAGCTGAGATTCTAGGTAGATTACAAAATATTTTAAAAATGCAATCAGACAATGTAACACATCCAATGAACAATGTAATTGGACTGGGATTACAGAATTAGAAAAATGTAAATAACTAAGGGAAGACATATTTAATGCAGAAAGTGGATTACTCTCCTCCATGGGACAGAGATACCTTTGGCCACCCAAAAATGGCGGCTTTGGGCAATGGACTCTATGGCATTATACACTGCTGAGGTCCCGCCACACCCCAAACCCTGCCCTCCCCAGGCTCTATCCCTCAAATCTACAGATATTTCCCAACCCAGAGTTGGCAATCATGTAATTGGCTATGGAACCACTTTCCAGACCCTTGGAAGCCAGAAGACATGGCATAGGAGGAAGTGCTTTTCTACCTTAGCTGCCACTGCATAGCTCCAAACTAACATAAGCCAACCTCCAGGCTGCACATGAAGATCTCCAGCTATTACAACTGATGTCCAGATGACCAAGATTACTTCTTCTGGAGACAATGGCTGCTTTGGCCAGTGGACTCTATGGCATTATACCCTGCTGAAGTCCCTCCACACCCCAAACCCTGCCTTCCCCAGGCTCTACCCCTCAAATCTACAGGTCTTTCACAATCCAGAATTGGCAACCCTGTAACTGGATATGGAACCACTTTCCAGACCCTTGGAACCCAGAAGACATGGCATAGGAGGAAATGCTTTTCTACCTTAGCTGCCACTGCATAACGCCCCCCCCCAAAAAAAAAAAAAAAAAACAACATGTCAGGGGTGGAGGGAACCATACCTGTTACCATGAGGCTGTCCTCCCATATTACCCATGGGGCAGCAAAATGACTTGAGACAGCCCTGCCTTATAGCTAAGCAGAAGGAAATAAACATGGCTTGCCTCCCTCTATTTTTCTCTTCCCTCTGCTGCCCCACCAGCCACAGCCAGGACACTCACCTGGAGCTTCCTTCTAGAGCTCGTTGTATTTCTTCCCACAATGGGCCTTACTTCTAGTCCCTCCTTATAATATTTGAGTTTTCGCTTCACAACATTCAATGCACGCCAACAGTGGTACGCTGCAAGAACTGCCACTCAATAAGAGGGCAGTAGAGGCGGCCAACCACCGTAGTTACGCATCGAACGTTGGAAGCAAAAACTCAGAGCCCCCGGCCACTTCTCCTTCTGGCTCACCCTCCACTTGCAGGTTGCTGCTGCCGCCAGGCTTCTTTCCCTGCAGGCCTCTGGCCTGCCCCAGACCACCAGCCATTCAGTCCACCTGGCCACCAGCTCCGTGGGCCCAGCGCCAGAGCCAGGGGCAGTGGAGGTGGCTCCCAGATTGGTGCCTCTCTCAGGCACTCTGCCGTGGCTGCCCTCACCCTCCTTACCTGCTGCTGCCGGCTCCTCCTGCAAGTGCCGCTACCGCGGCATGGTGCACTGCCACAGCTGGCTGGCCGGCTCCCTCCTCTGTCGCTGCCGCTCTTACCGGTCCAACCCGCCCACCAGCATGCTCCCACTTCCACCCACTGCCACCTCCTCCTCTTCCTGATGCTGCTGCTGCTGTGGGGCTGGAGCCAAGTGGGGCCAGCAGCACTTGGCGGGGACGGGACCAGGAGTCCCGTCTGGGTGGAGGGATGCGGCAGCTCCTGCTCACAGCCAGAGGAAGGAACAGGGCAACGTGGAAAGTGCATTGCCAATTCGTGTATGGGGGGTCACGGGGGAGCAGCTTGGATGCGGCCCCTCCCAACGCCCCTGCTCCTGCCCACCCAGCAAGCTAGACATATCGGAGAAGCTTCCTCGGGCCCCCCAATGCCTTCCTCCTCCCTTCTTCCTTACTTCCTTTCTCTCCCCCCTTTCTCTCTCTCTCTCTCTCTCTCTCTCCCTCTTCCTTCCTTCCTTCCTTCCTTCCTTCCTTCCTTCCTTCCTTCCTTCCTTCCTTCCTTCCTTCCTTCCTTCCTTCCTTCCTCTCTTCTTTCCTTCCTCTCTCTCTCTTTCTTTCACTCTTTCTCTTTCTTTCTTACTCTCTCCCCGGCTCTTCCTTCCTCCCTCCCTTCCTCCCTCCCTCCTTTACATCCACCCTACCTACCTTACTAAGGTCCGTTGTCTTCAATCACATATAGTATATCTATATAACCAGTAATAAAAAGCAGAGAATTGAAAGATTTGACAAAAATGAATGAGAAGTAAATAAAATGAAATAGAGTCATATTGGTTCATTACTAGCTACACCTTTATTACTGCAGAAGCCATTGCCATGTGCTGAAATAGCATAATCCAGAGATGTTTCTAGTTCCTACACTGACTCAGATGGATAATAGCTTTCCTCATATCAGAGGCCTTTGGGCATGCCTAGAGTGGACTGCCAAATCCATTCTGGTTTCTTCAATATGTCCTGGAATGATTCTATTCCACTTTCCAGCCAGACTTAACTGAGTCACATTCAGCCATTTTCCCAATCCTGAAAGCATGCATAAAAGCAAAAACAAAACAAGCAAACAAAAAACCCTTCTGCAAACCCTTGTTTCAGTAAACCATGTTTTCATGATGTTCTACATTTCACTTTCTGTCTCTACAAAGAGAACAGAAACGGTACCCTCCACACACACTTGTTGCACTAGTAGTACTGTGTCTAGACTTATTAATGATAAATTGATTCAGAATAAACACACTAGGTGGCAAAGCCGTTTTATGGCTTACATTTTCTCCATACCAACTTCTAAACATTTCAAGAACGCACCTTTAATTTTCAACTCGGCTCATCTCTCTGAAAATAACTTGAAAATTGGGGCATCGTTTCCTTCTTTCCTTTTATAAACAATGTGCTGCCTGACTTTATTGAACTTGACATTAGCAGCTGAATAATCTCTTAAGAAGCATTTTTACATATTGAATTTCAGTCTTGGAGGAATAGCAAACAAGAAAAAAAATGCATTGGGATAAATAGGAGAAAAAGAAAATGAACTGAGGAAGCATATAAATAGCTCTCCTCATTCAAGGTAGGAGCAGGAGTATGTGATCACAACAAACACATCTGATGGAAGAGAAACCCTGAACTTCTGTGCTAGAGATGTGAACTGAGCCAAATGATCTCTTCAGAAACATCTAATATTGTAGTTACATGCATCTCTTACATGGATTTATGAATTAATGTATTTTCATGTGCCTTTATGTAATTAGCAATGGTGAATTCTCTTTCAGTTGAATCATAATTATGAGTGACATCCTCAAGTACCTGGGGGAAAATGCTGAGTTTTTACTATGGATGGCTATGAAGATCAGATTCTACAGCTGAATCAGCCCCCACCCCTGCCTACTTTAGACTGCTCATCTGTTCACATATGGTATATGGTATTTCTGATGAGCAGCCTAAGTCTGCATTTTTGAACCATCATTTTACTATTTGTTCCTCATTTTCACCCTTCTATACATATTGAAAACAATTTGGTTGAAAAGCCACAGGTGCATCCTTCTTGGATCCCATGACTCAGGGGTAACTGGGGAACTGCACCCAGGTGTTCACTAAAGTTCTCTGGGGTCTGCTAAGCATGGACACCAGAAAAATTAGGTCCCATTTCCATGATTCAAGGACCATTGTGAAGGCATCATTCAAGTCTTCATTAATTACAGATTCCATACATACACAGTGATTTCCCTTATTAGTGAGCTGGATTTCTCCTGTTCTTGTATTGTTCCATTGGTTTCTCTCTGTGTTCATTTGGGAACTTCAAAGTGATGATATAAAGAGGGCTAAACTAAGAAGGTGGTAGTAGTGGGGAGACCTCTTCTGAAAACTTTTGGCAGTCACAAAAAAGTACACCTCAAATCCCAGTACATTTGTTCCTCCCAAACAGAGTACCATATCCATGAAGACATTACACCTTATGACTGAGGGCATTTCTACACAGAGTTTTTCCTGCAGCTTGGCTTCCTAACCATATTGGGTTCCCCCCAGTTTACAAACTGTATTTGCTGATCATTGCTTTTGGGTTCCCCCAATTTTTTTCAGACCACCTTTCCACCGATGTTTCCAGAAGGGACACACATGGAGTGGGGTTTTTTGTGGAGTCTGTGATGTTTGCTGCACTTTTAAAGGTGTTTCCCATATCTGTTCACTTTCCTGCTCTACTTCATACCCATAGCCACCTTTTTCTGAGCTGCCCCTGTTTTTCACTGGAAGCAGCTGCCTTCTTTTTTAACATAGCATTTATGTTGATACATCACTATAGAAGACAACCACACATCAGACTTTTTTTGGGGGGGGGAGTTGCCATGGATTTGTTAATTTCATACCACCTTTAATTTCACAACTCATCTAGTCAGCTTCTACAGTTTCCTACAAGGTCACAAATAAATACCGTTTCCTTTGAATTAAGTCCCACTGAATTCCATGTGGCTTACTCTCCAGTAAGCATGCATGGATTTGCAGCTGGGGGGGGGGGCTGAAATGTTAACAAATGCAAAGTACATTCAGAAAGGTGCCTACAGCATTTCCCCATTTTTAATAGCCCTTCTTCTAGTGTAGTACTCTACTATATTGGTATAATGTATGTGCAAAAAAAGAAAATGAAAGGGGGAGCAGTACCACCTTCAGTGGTGATGAAAGCACCAGCTCAATAGCTTTTTGGTGGTTTGGGGTATATGTGAAAGGGAAGGCTCTAGGTAGAAACTAAGAAAAAGTATCCAAAAAAGTGGGAGAGAGCCACTGTGAAGAAGTACAGTTGTTGGCATACTTCAACTGGATGCAGGGGTATGGGTGGGGACCATGAGCAGCCAGAAAGCATTTTTTTTAATGTGGAAACATCCCATGTTGTATTAAAACTAAGAATTACTAGGTTGGGATTCAGTGACAGTTAACAAGCCCTGGTTTCTGCAAACAACACAAACATGTTCGAGATGAAATACTTCAGCTAACATAAAGGGAGGGTGAGTACATTTATCTCAAGCAGTGTAGAATGGCAAATCATGTAAATTGATAATAAAGAAACCTAGGTGATTAAATTTAATTTGGTAGTTAGTGGATTCCCAAGAGGGTGGTCTGCTCGTCAGCACAGAAGATATATAGCCATGTGATAGTATAAACATTGGGAACTACACTTGTGTGGAGCTACAGTTGATATTTAAATCAGAAAATGTTCAACCAGAGAAGGGATGTGCTGCAAAAACCAATATAGACTTCACGGATTTTTTTATCAACACTCATTTAATGGTCTCACCTTAAGGCCCTGCATCAACATTGGGAGGATTAGGACTTGATGCAAATGGTTAGCTGTCTTCGTGGGATGCCTCTTTCTGCCCCCCCCACCATTCCTTTATCTTTTTTGGATCATGTCTGTTGGCCATGAATGCTTTGGTACATAAATGGTGTATAAATATGACAGATAAATCAGGTACCTCAAAACTTTAACTGGTTTGGCTCTGGAGTATCCCGGGGAGTACTGTTGTGTATTAACTGGAATAAGATGGCCGCCACCGCATGGCCTGACCATGCGGTCCACAAACCTCAGAGCTTCGCTCCAAAGACAATAGCCACTTCGGATCCATAGGCACACCTGTGGACTCGCCCAGATCCAAAAGTAGACCTATTGAATTGTAGATGTGTAAATAAGGCCAATCACGGGTGATGGGTGTATGTGTGGGTGTGGTGCAGGGCGCGAATATAAGCCAGGCACTCCCTGGCCCATGTATCCTTCATTCCTGATGTGATCCAATAAACAAGAACTGATTCACTATGCTGAGTCTCTGACCTCAGTACTTTTCAAGTACTTTCTCTTTCATGAATGCCTCTCTCTTTCTCCCTCCCCCAAGAGACTGTTTTAGGATCTGGCTACAAAGTTCTGCACAAGCTAACTATCTGAGAGCCAGTTTGGTGTAGTGGTTAAGTGCCCGGACTCTAGTCTGGGAGAACCAGGTCTGATTCCCCACTCCTCCACTTGCAGCTGCTGGATGACCTTGGACAAGCCATAGTTCTGTCAGAGCTGTTCTTGAAAGAGCAGTTTCTGTCAGAATTCTCTCAGTCCCACCTACCTCACAGGGTGTGTGTTTGTGGGGAGGGGAAGGGAAAGGAGCTTGTAAGCTGCTCTGAGACTCCGAGTGAAGGGCGGGGTATAAATCCAATCTCCTCCTCCTCCTCCTCCTCCTCCTCCTCCTCCTCCTCTTCCTCCTTCCTCTTCTTCTTCCTCTTCACCTTTTCAGTAATTTCTCTAAGCCAGGCTTTTGAATGGGAGTTCTCTCAAATCTGTTTTTTAGATTGGCTGTTTGCTTTATTATTATGACTAGGAATAAGGCCCGTTGTGGAAATAAATACAATGGGCTCTAGAAAGAGGCTCTGGGAGAGTGACAATTTGCTGTGGCAATCTCTGCAAGGTATAATGACAGAGTCCACCATTTTCTCTAGAGGAACTGATCTTTGCTACCTGAAGAGCAGTAGTAATTTTGAGTGATCTCCAGCCCACCCCCAAGATTGGTAACAGTGGTTCCCCAGGAGGGAGTGGCTGGTTTGGAGGGTGGAGTCTATGGCATTGTACCTGACTGAGGCTCCTCAACACTCACCTTCTCCAGGTTCGACCCCTCAAATCTCCAGGAATTTCCCAACCTGGAGTTGACAACCCTATCTCCCTCCCAGCCAACCATCAACCTACCTTTAGTTTTCCATCTCCTCCCCCATCCCTCCTACAGAGCAGTTGTAATTTTGAGTGATCTCCAGCCCCCACCTGGAGATTGGCAACAATGGTTCCCCATCAGGGAATGGCTGGATTGGAGGGTGGAGTCTATGGCATTGTACCTGTCTGAGGTGCCACCCCTCCTCAAACCTCACCCTCTCCAGACTCCATCTCTCAAATCTCCAGGAATTGTCCACCTGGAGTTGGCAACCTGATCAGGACTAGGCCCAATGAGTTTTCTCCCAAAGGCCAACATAGGTGTGGAAAGGGCCTTTTACTGACAGAGGAGAAAGTACAGGTGCCAACTCTGATTAGGGAAATACCTGGAGATTTGGGGGGGGTGGATCCTGTGGAGGGCAGCATTTGGGGTGTGTGTGGAAGGACTCATCAGGGTATAATGCCATAGAGTCTACCCTCCAAAGCAACCATTTTCTCCCGGGGAACTGATCTCTGTCATCTGGAGGTCAATTGTAACAGTGGGAGATCTCCAGGTCCCACCTGGAGATTGGCAGGCGTAGGGGAAAGTCAGCCGCACAGCGGGGAGTTGAAGAAAATGGTCTGATGGTCGCTGGCCCACTTCGTTAGCCAGCCAGCCATGCTGAAGCTAAGCAGGAGAGAGAGCCTTTTTCCATTTATTCTGACAGGAAAGTGGCCACTGGGGAGGGGGTTATGGGCTGGGGAGGGGGTTATGCTGAAAGTCCTTTGTTTTTTTACTCATAGAACCAAGCTTGGCTGCCTACCAACAGCCACTGAGGGAACAGTCCCTCACAGGAGTCAAGAGAACTGTCTTCCTCAGGAGAGAGAGCTGTCTGCCAGGGGGAGTGGGTGGGGAAGAGGAGCAGACCCAGCACCCGGCCAATGGCACGCGAGTACTCTTGAGTGGCGGCTGATGGGCCAATGGCTGAGGGAGAGCATTTTACAGCCAATGGGAGTGCATGGAATCTTGTGAAACCAAAAGATAAATATTTATAAGGAGAGATTTGGTATGTTCATTTTATTCATTATTTTGTATCAGTGGTGCATATCAGAGATGCATATTAAAAGGAAGAAGAGAACCTGGAAGGGAGATGCCAGTTCAGCTTCTTGTAGTAAGTGGTTGTGTCCTTCAGTTTCTGGAAGTGGGCTGGTAGTGACAAGCAGGCAATATTACAAAAAGGAAATCTGAATCATGGAAGTGAAACAATCATATGACTGCTTTGCCAGAAGCCAGCTAGCCCAAGATTCACGTAAACCTTTTTCCTGACATTGGTTTGGGTGCATCCAACTGCAGATACCAGGAACACACTCTAGCCATGATCCTCATGATTCTTGTGGCTACGATTTCATCTGCATAGACAAGCATGCACATTTTCAGAGCTGAAAATATGCACAATGCTCTAAATGGTGACAGCGCATATCAGGAGGATCACAGTCTGCCTATGCTTCTGGTATGTGCTAGTGGTTCTTCCTCAAACATAATGTCTAACAACCGACTATACACATCCTGCATCCTGCCCATGCTGCTTAGAAGTATCAACATTGACTCTAAATTGGATAGTTATCTCTCAGCTTGCAGTGGGCTATGCATGGAGCCCCTTTTGTCAAATAAAACACTGCCAAATAATAACCCTTTATAATTCCCCCTTGTATCATTGACCAATTAGAAAAGAAAAAGGAAGCCTGCAACTGGAAAACAAAACTCTGCCAAGGCAGCATGGAATAGTTGTCTAGCAAACACCATATTACACCTGTAAATTAGTGTGAATAATACTTAACACTTCCCAAGTACATTGCAAACATTAAGTAATTAATAAAAGACTTCAACAGAAACAAACAAACCTTAGGAGGGAAGCAGATGTCAGCATCCCTAGTCTGCAAATGATATAGAAAATGCAAGTTATGAGGATCTCTCTTTTGCAACATCACGTCCTTTAGTGCTCTCACTTTCTTAATACAATTTTGCATCCATTGGCTTATATTATTACCCTGGCTTGTCTCTTCCCCCTCTATACTGAAGCTGGGAGCTGCCCCTCTGCTAAGCATACGTGGGCCATACACAGCACAGTTCCTGGCCATTTCACAACAAAGGACAACGTGAGTGGGACCAAGCCTGATCTCATTGCACTTACTGGGAAGAAACAGTTCCAGAAAGAAGACAAGCAATTCCTGGTATTGGACAATCAAACTATTAATCATGATCTGTCATGTTATTAATCATGGTTCATCTAGACACAAAAGATCCTGCTGCATTAGCATTCCTGCCAGTAAAGAGTTCTGCCCACATTAGCATTTCCTATTAAAAGGTTCTTTGTGCAAACAGATCTGATTTATACCGGTTTGAATTTCCCACGGAAAGCCCTGCGCAGTGAGGTCACCAACACCGCCTCCACCATGTTTCCTCCCTGCCCTTTCCTTATTGGGAAATATTCTCAAATGCCTGGAACTCTCTACCTTGTTCCCATTCTCCTTTCCAAGTCTGGAAAGAAAATGATCATTTATTTTGGAACTCGAGCCCCAGGCTCTATAAATGAATGAGGAATCTGTGCCTATATTGTGCTGGTGCTGTCGTCCATGCACACTGATTGTAGAGTCTTGCTATACTCAGTACTGTTTTATGTTGCCTACAGAAGCTTTAGCATCTCTAAAACACCTGGAGAATGTCTGCAGTAAAAAGTGAGGGGGGGCATGTTTACAAGGCCAGTAGCAGAACCAGTGCCATTATGGCAGTGCCAAAACCCAAAAGCTATAAGATCAAATCTGAGAATCCCTGAAGCAGAAACTGGGGGAGGGGACATTTCAGCAAGGACAGCAGAACCAGTGCAACACATTAGTGTCCCCCCCACTTCACTTTCTACTGCAGAGATTCTCTGGGACATTCTGCTGGGCTTATATTGCCTTGCTATTCCCCCACACACACCATTGGAAACAATGGAGGATGGGGGCACCCTCTTTGGGTACCCATAGAATTAGACTCCTGGTCTAATCTTGTTGAAACTTTGGGGTTCTTTTGGGGAGAGGCTCCAGAAGGTGCACTGCAAATTTGGTACCTCTGTCTCAAACTCCCTCCCCCCAGCCCACTGAATATACTTTAGGAGATTTGCCATTGACTATAATGGCCAATAAAGTATAATGGAGCTGAATATATTCAGGATTCCTGAGTATTTCCTGAATATCAATATAATACCAATATTGGTATGTGGGGATATTTGGGTATACCAAATATATTTGGGTTTTTAAACCCAATATCTGAATAATACCAAATATTTTTTTAGTTGCACACCCCTAGCCCTGAGGTCTTCTGATGAGGTCCAGTTTTGTTTGCCACCATCATCACAGGTTCAGTACTCATGCTTTTTCAGTAGTATCATAAGGCACATCTGGTCCAATCCCTCTCAGAGTTTAGGATAGTTTAACAACCTTTCCTGGTACATTCCCCTCACCTTTAATTTATATTTTAAATTGCAATTTTTTTTGTTATCTTGTCAGCAGTGAATTTTGTTGGGCTAGTTGTCTTGAGTAGTTTGTTCTGTTCTGTTGCTGTTTTGATACATCTGCTGTGGTTGCAGAGATGTACAGTTTAATAATATTGTAATTGTACTTTGTTACCTGATTTTATTATGATATTAACTACTTTGTGGATATTTTATAGGAAAAAAATGTTGGATTGAAATATTGTAATAAACAGATTAAACCTTACTTAAATGAATTTTGAGTGAAGTTCTGTAAGATGCATTTGTTGAAGCACTGAAATCTACTGAACAGCCACTCATACATTTTCCTGGTCCCTGGCAACAAGTGGGAATCTGAGGGAGGGGACAGAGAATGTCATAAATGGCAACAACATAATGTCATTATCAGATGAAAACCTGCAAGTGATGTCACTACACTGAGCAACACTACAGGAATTTCCCAGTTCTCTATGGTAAAAACCATACGGCTCTGGAAAATTCCTACAGCATCATAGTGATATTACTTCTGGGTTTTAGATTAGAAATGATGTTGTGGAATCATGCAATGCCATTTCTACCTCCCTTTTCTTGCTGCTGCTGCTCAGTTGATGTTGCCTGGCCCTCCATGCATTCATTTAGCAGGCCATTTTACCCACAGTGTTTGCAACAAAGTACAGTTCAGAAATAATACCAGCAGATGTGGACTTGCTTTATCCACATGGAGGTACTCCATGTCAAAGAATTTAGTATCTGCTGTCTGATTTCAAAACATTAAATTGTCTAAAGTCAAAATAAGAATGATAATAGTACATGGATTTCACTTCCTTAATCCTATGGGGTTTGTTCCCTGGTGGAGTTTGGGAGGGAAAGGTTTTTGGTTTTTTTGTTTGTCTCTGTCGGTTAACCATAGGAGTCTGAGGAAAGAAAAGGAGAGATTTCTGAGGGAGAAATCTGAGGAGGAAAAGAGAAGGAAGCCATTGGAGGAGAAGGAGCATCCTGTGGAAAGAACTCTACACCCTAAAGCAGAGCTGCAGCAAGAACCCCATTACTAGTAGCAGCAGAACCACAGAGAGCCAGCCAAAGATTAGCTGTGAAACTTTCAGAAGGCCACAGAGAGAGAGGGAAAGAGAGTGACTCTGTTACCTCTGTGGTCCTAAGTTTAAATTGTGTTATCAGAGTTTGAGTTTTTATATACGTTTCCTACTTTAATTGCCCATCATTCCTTGTTCAATAAGGAATTTTTAGTGTTTTAGTTCACAATTACTCATCGTGAACTGTTGTAATGAGATGAATTGGATGTGAACATAAGAACATAAGAACATAAGAGAAGCCAATGTTGAATCAGGCCAATGGCCCATCTAGTCCAACACTCTGTCACACAGCGGCCAAAATATACCAGGTGCCATCAGGAGGTCCAGCAGTGGGGCCAGGGCACCAGAAGCCCTCTCACTGCTGCCCCCTCCAGCACCAAGAATAAAGTGCATCACCTGCCCCAGACTGAGAATTCCCATCTATACCCTGTGGCTAATAGCCACTGATGGACTTCTGCTCCATATGTTTATCTAATTCTCTCTTGAAACTGTCCATGCTTGCAGCTGCCACCACCTCCTGTGGCAGTGAATTCCATATGTTAATCACTCTTTGGGTGAAGAAGTATTTCCTTTTATCTGTTCTAACCCGACTACTCAGCAATTTCATGGAGTGCCCACGAGTTCTTGTATTGTGAGAAAGGAAGAAAAGTACTTCTTTCTCAACCTGCTCAATCCCATTTATAATCTTATAAACCTCGATCATGTCACCCCTCAGCCGTCGTTTCTCCAAGCTAAAGAGCCCCAAGCATTTTAACCTTTCTTCATAGGGAAGGTGTTCCAACCCTTTTATCATTCTAGTTGCCCTTCTCTGCACTTTTTCCAATTCTATGTGCTTTTCTAGTTATTACTGAAATTACAAACTGCCCTTCTTTGCCAAGCACCTTGCATGCACTAAAAACATTTTTGGTTTTCTTAAGTTCTACTTTTGAAAGGTAAAAGGAAATTAGATGCTATGAAGAGCTTATTGTATTTATTTAGGTGGCTTACAGATTTCCCTTCTTTCATTTTTATCCTCATAATAACCCTGCCAGGTAGGCTAATCTGTGTGTGTGCGTGACTGGCCCAAAGTTACCCAGAAAGCTTCCATGACAGATTGGAGATCTGAACCTGGCTCTCTCAGATCTTAGTCTGACATTCTAACCACTACATCATTCCCCCCCTGCCCTTTTGCCTACTGGCAATTATGCCCTAGTTTAGAGCAGTAGTAGTCAGTGAGCTGGAGGCACTGCTGTTTTCTCCTTGTTACCTCCCACTCCTCCACTTGCAGCTGCTGGTTGACCTTGGGCAAGCCATAGTTCTGTCAGAGGTGTTTTTGAAAAGAGCAATTTCTGTCAGAGCTCTCTCAGCCCCACCTACCTCACAGGTTGTCTGTTGTGGGGAGGGGAAGGGAAAGGAGTTTGTAAACCACTCTGAGACTCCGAGTGAAGGGTGGGGTATAAATCCAATCTCCTCCTCCCCCCCTCCTCCCCCGCTCCTTCTTCTTCCAATAATTTCTTCAGTCAGCTGGGGGTAGTGGGAGAAACTCGTTACACTCCATTCTTACTGTGTTTGTCCATACTTAATATATATCTTCTTTCTTTGTATAGTCTGTTAATTTGTATGGCAGAGACCTGGCTGTTACTTTCCTTTGACATTTTAGTAATTTGGTTTCCATGTAATTTCAGTTTATCATTGTTACTATAGAATTTGCTCCAGATTTTATTTCCTAGTTATCTTTTGTTCTTTCATCAGGGATTTGTGAATGTAAGCCTGATCTGTTGCTTTGTGTAGATTACTCATCATGAACCGTTGTAATGAGATGAATTGGATGTGCTTTCCTAGTTATTACTGAAATTACAAACTGCCCTTCTTTGCCAAGCACCTTGCATGCAGTTAAAAACAAACATGTTGATAGTAATAAAGACTTTCAGTAACAGTGGCTCCTATACCAAATGTATAATTTCTTGTGTTTGTACAATGATATTAGATTAGCCTGCATTACACACATTCAAACAATGATTTCTTAGTAATACTACACTTACATAGAGAGGAGTGCAGATATCGTAATGCCTCTTCTTGCAATAAACCATCTAAATCTGACCTATTTTAAAGGTTGGATGGTATTTTTGCAAGAACCATACTTTTAAAAGGGAATAGGATTCTAGTCTATTACAATGTACATTGTGTGCCTTAGAAAGTTTTTTGTTTGCATTGTTATCGAATTCTGTAATTCTAGTCCTATTGCATTATTGTTGTTGTTTTAAAAATATTGCTTTTCTAAACTACAAACCTACAGGGTCAGGGAAATGGATACAAACTAAAAGAAAGAGTAGCAAGGATCATAATACAATATATTTTTTAAAAAAATTGATATTTCCCTTTTGCCCCATAGTAAAAAGTGAATATTAGTTATAAAAAAGTATAAAGCAAACAATCACAATCTTGTTCCACTGTAGTGTTGAAAACTTAGCTTTAGATTTATGAATGTAAGATAAACATCAGGCTATCAAGAATTAATCTATTTTGCTTTTTTCCTTTCCTCTGAGCTTCTTTTTGCCAAAATCCAGTTTAACTTTTAGGGGTTTAGGGGCAGCAGCCCCTAATTCTACTTCCAATTCTGCCAAGCTAGTCGAGGTGTTGTCAGAACTTTCCTCCTTCTCTTCTTCAGCTTCTGTATCTTTGTAATCCTCCACTATCTCAGATCCCTCCATCGCTTTCTGTTGTTGCTCTAAGAACCTTTTCACTTTAGAAACACAGTCAATCTTTTTTTTTTCCATTGAAGTTGAAGATAAGCCCTTCAGGTATTATCCATCTGTATGGTGTGTTATTTTGCTCTAAGAACGATACCAAGTCTCTGTATTGTCTCCTCTTTTTTCTAATCTCGAATGGAATGTCTTTTAGTACTTTAATTTGTTCTCCTTTAATTTTCAGGGTTATTCCATTTGTCACTTTCAAAATTGTATCTCTTGTTGATCTTTTTGAGAATTTCACATATACTTCCCTGGGTAGCTTGTTTTTTTTGATAAATTCTGGATATGTATGATAAACCAGGTCAATATAATTTTGTAGTGCTTCTGCTGTGAAGCTTACCACGGGGGACAGTTCCTCACTTAGAATCTCTTTTAAATTCTCTCCTTTCTGCTCCGGGATGCCTTGAAGTCTCAGGACATATGCTGAGTTTTCCATTTGGAGGAGAAGCAATTGCTGATGTCCAGAGATTTTTTTCTTCTTCCACCACTTCCAATCTTTGTCCAAATTCTTTGGATTTAACAACAACTTTTTTCAGCTTCTTTACTATGTTTTCCATTATTGTTGAATTTTCTTTAAGCTATTTTTGCAACGTGTCAAAATTATCGTTGAGGTTAGTCATCTGGTCCAGCAGACAGTACAAAGCAGCAGCAATCATTTTAGGAAAGTCTGTGTTTGCTTCCGATTTAGTAGCCGGAGATGATGCGCTGGCAGTTCCTGCTGCAAATTTCCCTTTAGCCACCATTTTTTCCGCTCGCTGCATCATTGTTTATGGTAAGAGAAAAGTTTTTAAAAGTCTCTGAAAGCCTGCAGATTTATTGCTTTCTTGCTGATTATGCCACACTCAGTCAAATATTCACTCACTACAAGCCGCCTTCACAGACTCCGTTTTAAACTCAGTCTTTTTGGGATTGGATATCCCCCTCCCCATTTGCTTGTTTGGGGCTTTGGCGCGGCTTTACTGCTATCGTTTGAGCAGTTGTTTGCTAGTACACGAGTCAACTCACATTTTTGCTTGAGCTTATTCAAAAGGTTGGGAAGATCATTTTTCTTTGGATTGCTTGTGTGCGCTGTCCGGTATGTGCCTCTTGGTGCCATTGCTGGGTCCATGCTGCAGGAATCTATCGGGGCAAAAAGGAGCCTCAATCCCTTGGCTGCCACCTTGGGAGAGATCTCCCACGTGCCCCAGGCTATGACTCTTCTACAAGGAATCAAGAGGGCCCAAGATCAACTCGGACCCTTCCCCATTGGCACGATTCATGGGTCATTCACATCAGAGCTCTGATGGAGCATACCTGCTCACACCTAATACTTCCTGCAAAACATCCAACATTTTAATTGTGTTCTGATAGTTTATGAATTTGATAGTTTATGAATTTGAAGTTTACCTTTCTTGACCTTATTTGGAACTTGAGAAGAATATCAATATATCTACTTATCAACATGGCCAAATCTGTGGAACTTAAATCTGGAGGCTGAAGTGATGAAAAGACAAAATAGATTTTTCTATATACCTGAAAAAAGCCCCTTTGCAGAAAAAAAAATCTGAAATCTAATAAACAAATAAATAAAAATGAAGGCTAACTCTCCAAATAATAAAAGCAGTATCCATACCTCTAAGAAACAAATATCCTCAATGGCCATTGTTAGTCAACCACAACAGTATAGCCAGCCTTGGGTTTTGCCAGCAAAATACAGGGAGGCAGCCCATTTCCAGGGCTGATTTGGTCTTTGAAGGAGGACTTAGAAGGGCCAGGCCTGGTAGTAACCACTGGGTGACTTACTACCATGTGACATGCATGAATCACCCAGGCTCACTGCTTGCTACTATTCAACAGTACTACAGAATTGGGCCAAACTCATCTGAATGAGAAGCAGTCAAGGAGAGGGAAGGAGAAAAAATGAAGTCAGAGGGGTAAAGGTAGGTTGGCTGATGGGTAGAAAGGAGATAAGGAAGCATGAAAAGAGGACAAGCTATGGTTGATATCAGGGAAGGGGAAGAGGTAATAGTGGGGAAGGGGAAAATAATACCCCCCTATACTGCATGTCCTTGTAGGTCTCCTATTTGTAAATTCTATAATAGCATGCAAATTCCTTAGCAATAAATTTATCATTATTGTAATCAGAGAACCATTTGTATTTCTGATAGAACTAATAGTGATTTTGGCCTGTCTTCCATTTTGTTTAAATGCCAATAATCTCTCTGCTTTGTTATCACTGACCAGATTTAAAACACAAAAACAAAATGCAATTTGAAATACAACATGTTTTCCTGGATTTTACCTACAATGATTTCATCTAACTTTCAACACCAAATATATATTGATTTTTGAGTTACATGCCACAGATAAATAAGTATAATCCCTTGTGGAAGCATTGCTAGTTCACCATATATCCATTAATTTATTCTAAAACTTTAAAGGCTTTAAAAACATATTATTAGCTCCCCCCAAGACCTTTCCAAAAGGTTATTCATAAGAATACTGAAGGCTGTTCTCTGGAGGGAGAAGGGAGTGTTTTGAAGCTCTGTAAAAAAGTTGTTTTGATTGAGATTTGAGGCATATATATTACCAATAGTAATGGGATATCCTTTAATTATTCCTTTAAGGAATAGATATCTACCTCTTGGATCTATCAAAGCATCAGCAATTGTAATGTCTAGATTTTTTACATTGCTTGCAATGCCTCTTTTTATGCAATTTTGAAGCCAAAAAATGAACAAACCAAAATGATCCTTGTCATTTCCATAAATATATCCTTCAATAAATCTAATCTCAAAGCCTTCAGCGGACAGCGGAAGACAGGAGGGCCTGGCGTAATCTGGTCCATGGGGTCGCGAAGAGTCGGACTCGACTGTGCAACTGAACAACAAAGCCATCAAGGTTTGAAATAATCGGATTTTTTTCCTGTTTGATTGTCCAGAAATTATATAGAATCCAAAGTTGTTTGGAATAAAACATGGAAGTAACTAGGATTGGCATGAAGCTCACTGATGTGCCTGATGGCAGAGCGTATCACACAAGCCATTGTTCAGCTTGGCTACATTGTGATATTGTGACAACAAAAATACTGCTTTACACTTTGGCAGGCATTGTCCTATTGTAAAGAAAGAAATTGTATAACCCGTAGTTGAGAATCTTTTGTGTAAGTATAAATAAGCATGCAGATATAATTACAGACCATAAAAGCATTATTTGCAAATCACAGTGAAGTCTGTGACATCTTGCTGGGGCTGCTTTTGGCTTCCTCTGGAAAGTTCTAAGAAGTTTGATTTCTCCTGGGGGACAAAGAATAAGGGTAGGAAAACATTTACATTTGCCGACCTTTCTTCCAGGTATTGAACTCATGCTTTCTACTGAGAAAGACCATTGACCGATCAGTATTGTCTATTCTGACTGGCATCAGCTGTCTGGGGAATCAGGCAGAGATCTTTCACATTAACTGGAGATGCCGGGGATTGAACCTAAGATCTTCTGCACGCAAAACAGATGCTCTGCCACTGAGCCATAGCCCCACCTCAAGCTGCCTTTAGCATCTTCACAGCATATAAGCTGGAACAGAATTTTCTGCCATAGAAATGTAATACAAAGGCTGCCTGTCATACAAAGGTTTAAATCAAATAGAGTCTTACAAGGGAAAAGATGGCAACCATAACAAAGATCCTGAGTGCATTTAAACTCTCCATTTCTGGGAAGGCTTCTATCACATTTGTTCCTTGCATGTCACAAGATTTCTCACTGTTTTCCATCTCAAAATTACATATTGATGTCAGAAAAAGAAAGGATGGTGCTCTAAAGAAAAGGAAAGGGCAGTCTTTTAGCAGCGGCTGGACAAACACTTGTCAGGGATGCCCTAGGCTGATCCTGCATTGAGCAGGGGGTTGGACTAGATGGCCTGTATGACCCCTTCCAACTCTGTGATTCTGATTCTAAACTTAGTAGTATTTTTAATGAAAAAAGTTGTCATATTTCTGTTAAAATTGCTAATGATAGCACAGGGAGCTGGTTTTCAGTAAGTGAAACCATGCAGTATTTGACGGGTGAAGTCTTATCTTCCCCTACAAAACAGGATTAAACCATGCTGCCTGAATGATGTTTAAACAGCTGTGGTCCACTTTTCCTGTTTCCCTCTGGACTCTACATGCTGAACCCTGGCTGTGACACATAGCAATGGAGCAGGGATGAAAAGGAGGGTGGATAAGTGAAAGACATCACAGCTGTTTTGGCATTTTTCAGACTGCAGCCACCTTTCATGCTTTCACCCATGTTGTGCTGCTTCTGATGATTGCACTGTTTGTGGGATCTGTTCAGACTTCCCCTCAGGAGTTCCACCTGTTCTGAGTGTGCTTGTTTTGCATTTTTTTTTTGCACATGTGTTGAAGTGTTTGAGCATTTCAGCAGCCTTGTTGCTCGTCTTCTTCACAAGAGAGTAGACCCATTTACTCTTGTGTAAAGCACAGTACTGAAAGCACAAAATATAATTTATTTTCACCATTGCTTTGCTATTGAAGAGGGGGGCACGATCCCAGCTTTCTCAGGTGGGAGAGAGAGGCAGAGAGAAGTGATCAGACCTGTCTGAGAGAAAAAGAAAGAGAAAGAGAGAGGCGTGGATTGCGGAAATATTTTGCCACTGAGATGCAATTAAAAAAAGTCCACACCAGCCTGCCCTTTCTGGACAGATTTTAGTGTGCTAGTGCATCATGCTGGAAGTTGCCAAAGTGGAAAACTTAGTTCAGATTACAAAGCAGGAACCAGTCTTATTATGAACGGGGGGGGGGAATGGGGAAGATATGAGAGAGTGCTGGGGTGTTTATGAAGTTGTCTGAACACACACACGAAACACAGTAACATCAAGTAATACAGGCATTTTTTAAAGACAATGTGAAAGACACCTTTATCTCCCAGTTCAATGCTGTGGCTTGCAGTATCCTCTGAGGTGTGATTAGGTATGCCAGGTCTCTTATTCAAGATTGCATGTCTCTTTCACCCACCAGCAGGGGGGGACATTCTGGGAGTGGGAAGTGACATCACCCCCCATCACCCCCGAAATAGTTACGTCACATGCAACATGCCTGCATCACCCAGAAGTGACATTGTCATGTCAGCAATGTCCGGGGCAACGCTCTGGATTTTGGGCAAAACATTATGGTGAAACTGGAATCAACTCATAAGAGTTTTTCCAAAATCCAGAGTGTCACCCCCTACCACGTCGCTTCTGGGTGATACAGGCACATTGTGTGTGATGTTGCTTTTTTTGGGGGGGGGATTCCTTCCTGCTGGCCAGTGGCGGGAAGCAGCCTGCAAGACCGGGGGATCCCCCACCTCCACCAGGCAAATGACAACCCTACTACTAATACATGCCAAGCCCCCTGAGGACTGTTGGCTGTGGATGTGGTGAATGGGGTGAGTTTACCTATCTTGCTTCTGATTATCCTTCAGCCCTGCTCTATAGCCAGTGAATAGGAGATTCTGGCAATGTCAGCAACGGGTCTCTTTATTGCAACTGGGAGACAACATAACTGATGGAAAACCCAAATATATACACTCTGGGAAACTTCAGCCAGCAGAAGAACAAGACCTAAGTGAGGCCTGCACCCTATAGGCCTTGAGGGGGAAGTAGAAATTAGTTCTTGAGGGGTCACATTCACACAAAAACATGCACGCACACATGGCTGAAATCTACAGAACCTGACAAATCCTAAATGCAACTTTCAAGCTCCTTAGTTCTGAGTTAACATACTGAGGTTGCATTGAAGTATCTCAGGTTGCCAATCTCCAGATGGGACCTGGAGATCTCACACTACAGACAGCAGAGATCAATTCCCCTGGAGAAAATTGCTGCTTTGGAAGGTGAACTCTATGGCATTTTACCCTGCTGAGGTTACTCTCCTTCCCAAACCCGGCACTTCCCACATTCCACCACCAAAATCTTCAGGTATTTCCCAACCAGAAGCTGACACCCTAAGTATATTTGCCTATTCTACTCTCCATGGTATCATATTTTTATTTACTCAGCCTTCCTTGATATCTTCTGATATCCTAAAGTCACTGTTAAACAAATGTTTTTGGAAATTACATGTACCTTGAGGTTTAAATCACCAAAACCTTTCTCAATGTCCTCCACACCCACCTAATATATCTGGCTAGGTTCCTATCAGTAACAAGGTAAATAACCTGAGAAGATAAATATCACAGACTGTTCCCAAGGAGACACTTTTTTTATTCATAAACAGGGACCAGCTGTGGAAAATGGTGCTAATCTCTGCTACACTTGCCATCTTGTAGATCTGAGGCCAGGTGCTGAAGATCACCCATTTAATTGTGTTTGAAGCACAGAAAAGACAAAAGCAGAATGCAGCTGCTTCTGGTCCAAAGTGACACTCAAAGGAAATATGCACTACTGCATAAACATCAAGCCCAGCCGCCTCTTTTTCCGTATTTACAAGCAGATTTTAGTTTGTTTTCTTTCTCCGTGTACCAAGGGATGCTTTGAAACACATGCTAAAAATTGGGAGAGAAAATGAACAAGATGTGTTTGCATTGACACAGAAGCCATTCCTGCAAAGATTCTTTAAAAAAAGAAGAAAAAACTAATTACGTGTTAGATAATGAATGTACATTTTCTCCTACTTAAATAGCAGTTGCTTCTTTATACTTATAATAATATTGACAATGGTGTTTAAGTACCTGCTTATTTTAACAAGGAGGTCACAATGTACAAGTACTGGAACAATGCAGCTGCTAAATGTTAATTTCACCCTTGCAGTAATCAACAAGGAAGAAATAAGAAAAGTGCTGCTGGCTTATAGCTCAAGACAAAACTGTTGCCTAGATCTAGAGTTTAGTCAATGAAGCTGAAATTGTGACTCATAATGGAACATGTTGGAAAAGTAACTTCTTCAGCTCAGCTTGCGAGCAATAAGTGTAATAAAAAAAAGCCTGGGCTAATATTGTTATCAAAACCACCCTGCGTTGCAGTTGATTAGATATTATTGCATTACTTTCCATTTTATAGCAAACTACAGAGGGGAATACATTGGATTAACATTATAAATGATCCATTTTGGAAAAAAATGTCTCACTTTATATTGTGCATGGGAAGATGATATTAAAGAAATATTTAATGGTTGTTTACTGCTGATTTCTAGATAGGGTAGGGCAATTCAGTTTTAATTTTGTGAGTTACCAGAAGAAATTAGCTAATATCCCAGAAAATTACATCATTGCCTGATAATGTTCCAGGAATAGGTTTGAGGGTTCACTGAAATATAGACCTTTGCATGCTAAATCTGGGAAATTTTATATGAAACCCCACACTGTTTACTATTACAACCTATGCAGAATCTCTCCATGTTTCCAAACATACCCTTTCCATATTACACATATAGGCTTGCCATTTGCCTGCTTATGGTGGGTAACCCCTCTCTCAACCACATTCTCCCACCCTCAAGAAACTGAAGCACTGGAGAAAAAAATGGCTAGAAAATGGCCCCCATAGTGACTTTCAAGGAAATTCGCCAAATCCCTATAGTCTTTACCCTACAGATTAGGTGAAATCCTTAAAGCGTCACTTGGAAGTACCATCACGCCCTCTCCAAACTCAACCCAACCTAGGCACTGCCCTCAAAATCTCCCAACATTTTCCAAGGCATTGCTGGCAACCCAATACACACACTGCAGCAAATATGCATGCATCCTGCATACATCTGTTTGTTGGAAAGAGGTAGCACTCTCTCACTTTAGAAATAAAACTGGGAACCAGGACTTGGATAAAAGTGGGGGTTAAATTGTGTGCTCAGTTGTACATGTGTTTAATGTAATGTAGTTAACATATATGCAAAGAAAATTTGTCCATCCTGTGTGCTGATTGTGCAGTGTGATGTGATGTGTTTACAGGACTTGAAGTCTAAGAGTTTACTACCACATTTGAGTAGTAAAGCTGAGCCTCTATACTACTTCAGGCTGCAGATGGAGGCTTACATGTTTGACAGGGCTATGTGACAAAAAGTGCTTCACTACAAGAAGGTGGCATGAGCAGTGATGAGCATACTTCCCAGATCCTTCTTGGCCCAAAGCAGTGGCATAGATGACAGGGGAGAGATGCATGCCTCCCATCTAGTGCCACCTGGGTCATGGGTGGGGGAGAGAAATAACTGAGGTGTAAGGGATGGCAATATGGCTTGACACAACCCTACCCTCACCTCCAAATCAAGGCAAACATTATGTAAGAATTCTACTCAATTTAGCTGTCTGCAGAACCTATTGCTGCTTCAGAAAGTGATATCAGCTGCCGCAGTAGTCATAGCCCAAAGTATCTTTTGCTATTAGCTCTGCTTCCATGATGATTAGGCTCCATCCCGGAATCTCCTGCTAGGCTCTGAGCTATCATATGTCATCTCTTGTCTGCACTAGGCTCCAGCCTTGTTTCACCATGTTCCATTTCTAATCTTCTAAGCATCATACAAATACCCCAGCCTCAGGGCTTGTTGGTGCAACACTCCTTCAGTGAGTCTTGCAGTGCCCACAGATAAATACAAGGGTAGAGGCATTGACCCCAGACATCTGGTTTTGATTGTTTTAATGATGTGTTGCTGTTCTTTGAAGTTGGTTTTAATGGTTTTAAAATGTGATTTTATTATGTATGCTTTAATTTTTTAGCCTCTTTGGTGGCCCTTGTGAGGGCAGAAAGGCAGGATATAAATTCTGTAACGTAAATAAAGATGGAAGGCTTGAGAGGATGGTGCTCGTGACTCCATGAGCTGACCTATTAAGGGGTTTTATCGTGTCAAACATGTCCTATAAATTCCCCAACATGTATCAAGATTCCTTCTTAATCTCTCTAGAATCCAGGGCTGCTGTGGAGGTTTATTTCTAAGGTACAAAAAAAACATTGGTTATTTGCTACACTGATAGCAATGCCAGATAAAGTGCTTTTCTGTGCAGTGTATGACAAATGCAACAAGGAGCTTTGCAAGAAAGTTCTTTTTGTCCACCTCATCTCTATATCTATAGGAACACAAGAAGTGTGCATGTGCACAAAAGCTTATACCAAGAATAAAACTTCTTCGTTGGTCTTAAAGGTGCTACTGGAATCAAACTTTGTTCTACAGTTTCTGATCAATACAGCTATCCACCTGATTTTAAAATGTTGTTAGAAGCATTGCTTCCAAGGAGTTTTGAATAACAATATCCATGCTAGTTGAAATTGCATATTCACACAAATCTCATTTGGAACTGTGAATCAAACACTGAAGATCTGCATGAGGTGTGACCTTTATCACTTTGAGCATGATTCATAGCAAGGGACTGAAGTGCCAATAGCATGGAACAGCCATACTTAAGAGTTTAGCACAAGAATTTTAAAAGTGAAATTGAGTTGTATTTTATCCTGGAAAGTCAAACAAGTAAGTAAACAAAAACAAAACAAAAACTTGTGAACATGGGAGATGCATGCAAATGTAAAACTTGAATACTCTTAATGCGTGAAGAATAATAGTTAACTTGTTTTTCACAGGTTTTTAATTATGTTTTCAACAGCCTTATAAGACAAATTTAGAACAGTAGCAACCCAAACTTACAAACAAGTTTCACAAGGCACTGGAAATGTGCAGCTAAACCACAGGTTGTTTGTTCTGAGGTTAAATAACCATCCTAAATGCAGAGAATTATTTGAAATATTTATAAATATAGAAAAGAATATAGGAAACTGTATGTACCTTTCAAAAGCATAAGATGTAAGGCTTTGTGAAATTGTACAGGCACAAATTAACAGTAATAAAATGGACTTAGACAACATTTTAAAAAGTTTAACTGAGTGGTTTATTTACTCTTTAGGTACATAGTTGGCTATGCAGTGGTGTCCAGCAATGACAGGTCTGAGAGAGGAGGAAACTACAATTTCCATTAGGCAATGAGAGAAATGTGTGTGAAATGTTTTCAGTTGCACTGCATTATACTGGTTAATTTTTTTAAAAAAAGTAATCCACTAAGCTTGGGCAGGCCTTGAACCATGCTCCAGAATTTTATGCAGTGTGCAGGTATTCCAAGGCAGAAACATAGGCTGAGTTCAGACTGGCAATTTGCCCCGCTATAACGACTTTTCAGCCTCGTTTCCCCACCTGTAGGCAACCTGTGCTGTTCCGCTTTGCTCCGACGTTTAAAAGATACCTGTTACAAATGGTAGCAAAACCTGGAGAGTGCCTTTATCCCGCGTCAGTCCACTTCCCAGAAGTGTGAACACTCAGCCGAAAAGCCGGAAGCAACCTGTGTTGCTTCCGGCACATATGATTGGCACATATGATTGGCTGTACTCCGCTCTACTGCATAAGGCACATATGATTGGCTGTGCTCTGCTCTACTGCCCAATGCACAATGGGATCCTCCCCAAATCGGCTGGATGCCTATGAGTGTATGGGCGTATGGGCGCATGAGCGCTCATTTACCCATAGGCATCCAGCCAATTTACCAGGGAAAAGCCGTTTATAGCTGTACCTCCGGGCCAGCAGTCTGAACGCTCCTGCACGCCTCCTCTTGGTATGCTCCCGCATCAGTCAGCCCGTGTGACCAGGAAAACCCAGAACAGTTTTTTCTGGGTTTTTTTTTGCCATGACTGGCTCCTGCTGCAAACTGCCAGTCTGAACTCAGCCATAGAAGCTGCTCAGCAGACAAGTCTCTGTAGAGGAAGAGCTACCCAGTAGTTTCTCCTATCTAAATCTTTTATTTATAGCTTCAGTAATAGTCTGCCTTTTCCACAGTGACAGCAAGTAGACGTCAGGGAGGTGAAAAGTGAACGCATGGTGTAATTCAGAGCCTGGAGGACCAGCACAGATAGCATTGGCCATGGTACAAGCAACAGTCACTGATATGGCCTAAATCTCTCAAGAGTCTCCCATTACCCCAAGACACCATTCTCAATTATAAATCTGGCAGGGAAAAAAGGGCTCTTTTTAGCACTACTGATTATCACTATTTAATGCCCTTGGCATTCCATGGATCTTTACTTTCAATGGGCTGTTTTTGTATTTTTTTTTTCTTGTTGTTGTTTGTTATAATCCAAATAACAAATGCTTGGAGACGGGTGGTAGTAGTGGTGGTTCTGGCCTTGAGGCTTTTACAATGTAATTTTCAGAAGCCTATAATGCTAACTTCTCAGTGTAGTAGCACAGTAACAGAGCTATGATAAATGGTTTTGTTGAGCCAGTGTTAGCAAATCTGTCATTCTTGGAGGCATGGAATATGTACTTTGTATATTTCTGCTTTATGAAGTATAATATGGGTTACAGGTCTGGCCAGCTCTGGTCACCCAATACAGCCAAATGGAACTCGCCAACTATGAACTGATGTTTCTAGGTCTTTGAAAACCCTCATGTTTTCATATAGGGCAATCAGCCCAAACCAGGAAATTCATTCAGTCACTAGTGAGCTGTCATACATTGCTGGTGGGCTGGATTTTTCTTAGTGGTTCACAAGTTATGCAGCTCTTGTACTGAGAATACCTTTCTCCCTACCCCCCACCCCACCCCAAGCTTTTGCCAGTTACAGGGCGAGGGGGAATGCTCATTTTTGACAGGAAAATTTGCACATGCTGTTTGGGATTTATCTGCATCTGCTCCTAACCACATAGACAGGCACAGGGTTTAAATGCAGCTCTTGTCAGTTACGGGTCTTCAGATGCACCATGCAGATGCAAATACTGTAATCTCCAAACCACATGTACTAATCCACCCTGAATGTTAGCTACTTAAATGCCTATCCTTGAGACTCCACATTTCTATGAGATTGTATAGATGGCCACATAAAAGCTGGTTCACAAAGTTGATGGATAAATTTACAGCATATAAATATCTGCAAGAAAGGAGATATTATTCTCAGAATCAATTTACAATCTAAATCTTTATTTATAACTTCAATAATAGTCTACCTTTTTCACAAAGGCTCAGTGACAGCAAGTAGACTTCAGGGAGGCAAAAATAATTTACAAAGAATTGGTAACTATTTCTTATATGAGAATAAGATTAAACCTTCAAGAAAATGTTACATTAGAAATATCATTATGTATAATTGATGTGTGGATTCAATGTGTGGTACATATTTATATGAATAGTTTTTCTTCTTCTTCTTCTGGATCTATTTTTATAAATTAAAGAAAAAATTAAAAGATCATGGACTTATATCCCATTAGTTCTACCATTTCTAGGTCGTCAAATCCAGCCCTTGGTTCTTAGTTTCCTTTCCATTCCCCAAGGGAGAGGTGAAGCAATTCTGGTGTGTGTGTGTGTGTGGGGGGGGAATTATAAAAGGATGAACAAATTTAGGGATGCATGCCCGACAATTACTTCTAATTTACAGAATTATAGAATGTTAGAGTTGGAAGGGACCTTGCAGGTCATCTAGTCCAACCCCCTGCACTCTGCAGGAGCATAGCCAAAAGATAGCCCGACATACCTGCAACATGCCCAAAAGATGGTCATCCAGCCTCCTCTTGAAAACGTCCAGGGAAGGAGCATCCACCACCACCTGAGGCAGACTGTTCCACAGCTCAACCACTCTAACAGTTAGGAAGTTTCTCCTGATATCTAGCCAGTAATGGGTAATTTCCACCCATTAGAAATAGTCTTGCAATCTGGAGAAGAGAGAATAGATCTGCTCCATCTTTTACATGACAGCCCTTCAAATACTTGAAGACTGCAATCATGTCCCCTCTAAATCTTCTCTTTCCCAGGCTAAACATAACCAACTTTTTCAGCCTTTCCTCATAAGACTTGGATTCAAACCCTCTCACCATCCTGGTTGCCCTCTTCTGGACACGCTCAAGCCTGTCAACATCCTTCCTAAAGTGTGGTGCCCAAAACTGGACACAGGACTCCAGGTGAGGCCTGACCATAGCAGAATAGTGTGGAACTACCACCTCCCGTGATCTGGACACAATGCTTCTGTTAATGCATCCTAAGATCGCATTAGCTTTCTTCACAGCCACATCGCACTGCAGGCTCATGTTGAGCTTGTGATCAACCAGAACATCTAGATCCCTTTCACATGTGCTGTTGTCAAGCCAAGTCCCTCCCATTCTATATCTGTGCTTTTGATTTTTTGTGCCTAGACTTTGCACTTATCTCTATTGAATTTCATTTTATTTGCCTCAGCCCACTGTTCCAGCCTATCCAGATCATTTTGAATCCTGACTCTGTCTTCTTCAGAATTAGCAATCCCTCCCAGCTTTGTCATCTGCAAATTTGATAATCTGCATCCCCTCTATGTCTTCCTCCAAGTCATTTATAAAAATACTGAACAACACTGGGCCCAGGACCGAGCCCTGTGGCACTCCATTCAAGACTTCTCTCCACGTAGACGCAGAGCCATTTATGAGCACTCGTTGGGTACAATTTTTCAATCAACCATGAATCCATCCAACGGTTGCACCATCCAACCCACAGTTAGCCAGCTTATCCTCAAGGATATCATGAGAAACTTTGTCAAATGCTTTACTGAAATCTAGATACACTATATCCACAGCATTGCCAGAGTCAACCATTTTAGTAACTCTGTCAAAAAAGGAGATAAGGTTGGTCTGGCATGACTTATTCTTGATAAACTCATGCTGGCTACTACCAATTAACTCATTTCATTCAAGGTGCTCACAGACAGAGCATTTGATAATCTGCTCTAGAATTTTTCCAGGTATTGATGTCAAGCTGACAGGCCTGTAATTTCCTGGGTCTGTCTTTTTTCCCTTCTTGAAGATCGGGACAACATTCGCTCTTCTCCAGATTTCTGGCACAACACCAGTACTCTAGGACATCTCAAAGATTAGAGCCAGAGGCTCTGAAATAACATCTGCAATTTCTTTTAGCACCCTGGGATGCAAGCCATCCAGCCCTGGAGATTTCCTGATGGTGTCTTGGGCACCAGTGCAAGGAATTGGAAAAGAAGAAAGTTTTGGTGCTCCACCATCATGCCAGCATACCTACATCACTTCCAGTTTAAACCAGAAGTGATATGGGATACTCTATGGTAAACCTTAAGCTCCCTGACGACATGCTGACATCACTTTTGGGTGCATGAGAAGTGGTGTCAGCATGTCACCTCCAGTGACATCATTATGTTGTCAACAACCCACCCTCTGTAAATCACCTGCCAGTTGTCAGTATGTGCCTAGCAACCCTAGACAAACTACAGACAGCTTCAATTAATTATTTAGAGAACTAACAATGCAGTCCCAAGAACATGTTTCTGGAACTAATCCCCACTGAGTAGACCTGAGCAGGATTCTGAGTAGACCTGCTTAGGTTTGCCCTACAAGTATCTATATGATTTGAGCAGGACTTCTTTAGGCTCTATTTCCTTTTTTAAAACTAGAATAAGGCTACTCATAGAGATTCTTTCCCAATGAAGAGCAATGGCAGGGAAATATTAGTACATTCAAACTGGAGGAGGCCTAAAACATCCATACCTGCCGTTTTAGCACTGTAGAGCAATACTATAGAGTTGATTTGGTACTGTTTCCTACAGGAAACCTATTGGCAATGGACCCATTGAGCCATTAGTGGGTGTCGTTTCCGAAACTCTGAATATATTTTCATAACAAATGTGAAAACTGTTTCATCTAGGTTATTAAGTTAGTCTCCCCTAAAAGATCAATAAAAAGAAATATAAGCGCACAATCATAATTTATAAAACTTATAATCTTTTAAAATGCAGTAATAATCTTTTAGGAGCCACAGTGGTAGATCAGCCTCAGGCCACATAACATACTATAGTGTAAAATATGACCAGAATATTTTCCAATGTTGGTTGTTTTCAGGAAGTTGGAGAAGAAGGGAAAAGACAGTGGTGGGACTGGTGATAGACCATCAGAAACTTGGGGCCACCTTTCTAACATGGGGTGGACAGAGGATCACTGAGGAGTGTCCAATCACTCTCAAAGCAAATTTTAAAAGTGAGCAGTGAATCATGAAAGCTCATACAGGGAACAGTGGTGCAGGTAGTTAAGAACACACCTGCTGGTAACATCTGCGAACAGCCGTTCTGGCTGTTCGAAACCCGCCGCAACCAGGGTGAGCACCTGGTCCAAGTCCCAGCTCCCGCCCACCCAGCGGTTCGAAAGCCATAAAAAATGTGAGTAGATCAATATGGGTACCAGCCCTAGGTGGCAGGGAGCACCCTCCCCCCCCTTGGGGGCAGCAGAGCACCAGTGGCGGCGCCGGTGGCAGAAGGTGAGCGGGCGGCAAAGATGGTGACGGAATGCAGCATCAAGCGAGAATCGAGCGTCAAACGGAAGGCGGAGCCAGGAAGACGCAGGGGAGCGTGGAGGCGCAGGCATGGTGGAGCCAAAATGGACAGAGCCGGAGCCACGCTGACATGCAATCCACGCGCCGGATGGGCCTGCCAAGCTGTAAAGAGGAAAAAGCCGAGGGGAGACGGTGAAAGACCGGGGCCAGACGCCGAGCCGAACTACAACACTCCACTGGGTGCTGGTAGGGTAGTCCCCTCCCTGATTATATGTGGCCTTAGATAGGATAACAATTGAGTAACTGTAAGCCGCTCAGAGACCCCTTCGGGGGTTCGAGCGGGATATCAAGCTGAAAAGTATAAGTATAAAGTATATACCCTACCACAAATTTTGTTAGTCTTCAAGGTGCTACTGGACTATTACTCTTTTCTAAAGCAAATTAAAGTAGTTCTCTGCCTCTTCTCTAGTGCTGCTGTAGTCATTTTCTTATCCTTCCCTCGAAAAGCTATCACAGCAGCAAAGGAGAAGGAGGTATATGCATGCATACATCTTTGTTCTGGATGGGGAATCAGCAACAGCTCCCTTTCCTTCCATGTGTTTCCTCCTCCTCCATCTTCTGCACCCTTGCTCTAGGTGTGAAAGGAGCATGCTGTTGACTCTTTCACCTTGACCTGGATAGCCCAAGCTCACCCAATCTTGTCAGAGCTCTGAAGCTAAGCAGGGTCAACCTTGTCTACTATTTGGATGGAAGACCACCAAGAAATACCAGTGGTGTGATGTGGAGGCAGACAATGGCAAATCACCTTTGAACCTCTCTTGCCTTGAAAACCCTATGGGGTCATTATAAGTCAGCTGTGACTTGGCAGCATTTTCTACCACCACCATTGATTCTTTCACCCCGCATCAAAACTACTTTTGAATCTTCCAGGGAAAACATAGATTTGTAGCATTTTCCCTTGCAAGACAAGTGTCAGGTAGCCCTGCCATGATGGAAGGGTGGGAGGTGGGCTATGATGGATGACGGGAGGGAGGTGGGCTTTTGGCGCCTTAGTGGCGGGACAGACGGGAGGTTGGAATCCGGGGAGTTGTTGATTTACACCTCGGGTGTGAGAATGGAATGTGGCTTTTATTCTTCCTATCTCTTGCAGCCTGGACGTTCTGACCTTGGCAAGTCGGGGTTGCGAGCTTCTCTATCGCTGGCATAGATGTAGCAGCTGTGGTTAATGGGGGCGGTGGGAAATTCATTTGCTTAGTAACTTTCGATTTCCCAGTCGCATGTTTATTCATTGTATGGAAGAGGGGGGGGTCCCCATTCACCCCCTTCCCCTGTATAACCGCTTGCTTTCTGTAACCAAGTCATTCTGAACAAGAGACCTGTTTCAGTGATCTATCTATTGCAGCTTAATAAACGCTAACCTTGCTTGCATCGAAAAAGGTCTGGTGTTTGCTGACTAAGTTAGGACTTCTGACAGTTTGTTCAGAATCATCATTTGCTTTCGGGACTGGTCCTAAACCCACCACTCCAAAATGAGTGATGGAGAAGAAGACACTCTCCCGATTGAAGAAGAAGAAAAGGACAAGAAGCCTCCTGGGAAAGACGTACCCAAAGAAACCCCTGACACATACGTGCCGGGACAATGGGGTTTGGAGTACGACTTTGGAGGGCCCTACGGCGATCCGTATGGGGCAGCCTATGGAGGGGTGACCCACCGAGCGGGACGCAGACGGGACTGGGTGAAACCCCTGACCGAGACCCACGAGGCGTGGTTCGGGACCCCGAGAGCATCCATGGGGATGAGCCACCCCGAGAGGTCGGTACGCAAGTTGGCTACCGCCGAAACCATGGAAGACACCGGTAGGGACTCCGAGCCCCGAGAGAGTGTCGTGGTGAGGCGGAGATGGAGCGGAGAACCAAGCCAAGACCGCCTGATGCGCTTCCTGGATGAGTCCCTCGCTCGCATCCCACAGATGATTGCGGAAGGCATTCGGGAGGAGCGTGAACGACAGAGACGGGAAGAGCCGCCGGCACAAGCCCCTCCAGATCAACGCCCAGCACCGGACCAGGGCCCGGGGAACGTGCCAGCCGGACCACCGGATCAACCAGCGGGTCCAGCGCCACGGGGGCCGCCGGGGCAACAACCCCCTCGTCCTTGGGGGTTCCTGCCTCCTAAGCCTACGGAGCTCCTGGACGCGGATTTTGACGGAGACCCCGAGAAGTTCCCGTTCTTCCTGGTGCGAGCCGAGAAGTTCATCGAAACTTGGGGCCACCTGTTCCAGAGGGAAGAGCGGATGGTCGACGTCATAGCGGCTCACCTGAAGGGAGCAGCAGCTGACTGGTACGTGGGGCTCCACCAAGCCGATGGGCGCGAACTGAGAGAGATTGATTCTTTCATGTGGGCTATGAAAGAACAATTTGAAGACGTGCACTCAACTAAAGCAGCAAAAGCAACGATCCGGAGCCTCAAGCAGGGCGCGAGGTCGGTGAGAGATTACACCGCGGAGTTCCGCAGATGTGCCGCCAAGCTGCGAGGAGAAGGAAATCTCCTGGAGTTTTACAAATGGGGGCTGAATCCGGAGGTTCGCCGTGAGGTCACCCTGAACCAAGATCCGAACACCCTCACCGGATGGATCCAGGCCGCAGTCACGATGGAAAACCGGCTGAAGACCATCAAACTAGACGATGCCGCAGCGATGGCAACCCGAGGGAACGCACCGACTGCGAGAGGAAAGGCTCCCACCCAGAACCCAAAGCAGAAGGACGGAACAAGAGAACTCCGGATGAAGCAAGGTCTGTGCCTCAAATGCGGAGAAGGGGGCCATTTCGCCGTGAACTGCCCGACATCGCCTGCATCGACCGGGGCGCAAAAGGGAACAAAGAAGAAGTTCGACACATCCACGCCAAAACAGGTGGCGAGACCGAAGGGGCGAAAGCTTTGCAAGCTAAACCACTCAGCGAGCCATCCGACTCCTCCGATGGCGAGGTCGTGCCGCAGGGAAACGAGGCGGACCTGCTGTGAACAGCGCTGAACAGCAGGTCCCACAACCCCAGGCGCAACTCCCGGTGAGCAAAACCCCCTCTCTTTTTTTCCTTACAGTGACTTTAATGGACCCGGGTCTATTGACCCATGTGAGAGTACGGGCTCTCATTGACTCAGGGTGTGGGAGAGACCTTATCAACCCCACCCTACTGACGGGACTCGGGGCGAAAGTCCTTAAACTAAAAGACCCCTTGATTTTTACCCAAATGGACGGGTCCACAATGAAGGAACCTTGCAAATACGAGACTGTGCCATTGCGGGTGGGACTGGGGCAGCACTGGGAAGAGAGATCTTTTGTAGTTACCCCGTCCGCCCGGTTTCCCCTGGTTTTAGGAAGTCCGTGGTTCTTTGATCACGATCCTCACGTACTATGGGGGAGGGAAGGGTAGATTTCATCTCCGAGAAATGCCGGTCCCACGTCTGGAAGACAGAGTGGGGACCCATAATCGAGGGAAAACTCTCGGTGCCGGCTGGGGTAGCCGATGCAGAACTAGAAAGCATTCCCCCCGAATACCGAGACCTAGCCCCTGTGTTTGGGGAGGAGGAAGCAGATGAACTACCCCCCACAGAAACTCTGATTGTGCAATCGAAATTCTGCCCAACCAAAAACTACCTAAAGGGAAACTATATTCTATGAGCCCTTCGGAAAAGGTAGAACTGAGAAAGTTCATTGACAAAAACCTCAGCAGGGGCTTCATACGGCCAGCGTCCTCCCCGTTTGCAGCCCCCGTGCTCTTTAGGAAGAAGAAGGACGGAGGGTTACGGCTTTGCACGGATTATCGGGGCTTGAATGCGGTGTCCAACACTAACGCTTACCCCATGCCCCTCATAAAAGACTTGTTGGCAGCAGTCGCTGGAGGGAAAATTTTCTCAAAACTTGACCTCCGAGATGCCTATTTCCGAGTCCGGATTCGGGAGGGGGACGAGTTTAAGACGGCGTTTAACACACCCCTCGGCCAGTTTGAATACTTAGTTATGCCGTTCGGACTCCAGGGGGCCCCTGGGGTCTTCATGAATTTGATTAACGAGGTGTTACACAAGTACCTGTTCAAGGGGGTCCTTGTTTACCTTGATGACATTCTTTTGTATTCCCCCGACCTTACATCTCATGTGAAACTGGTGAGGGAAGTTCTCCAAACGTTGCATAAGCATAAACTATTTGCCAAGCTGTCCAAGTGTGAATTTCACAAAACGGAGATCCCTTTCCTGGGCTACCGCATATCTCAAAGGGGAATTGAGATGGACCCTGACAAAATCAAGGATGTGGTGGGGTGGGAACCTCCCAAAACACGGAGGCAACTCCAGGGTTTCCTCGGATTCGCGAACTTTTATAGGTCATTCCTCTCGAACTTTGCCCAGGTGGCTCTCCCCTTAACAGACTTACTGAAAACCAAAGGGAAGCCACCCGAATGCACTCGACCGGGCGCTAAACTAGTATGGTCACCAGAGTGCCAACGGGCTTTTGACGAGTTGAAAACCCTCTTCACCTCAGAACCGGTGTTGGCCCACCCCAATGAACTTAAAAAATTCATTGTCCAGGTTGACGCCTCGGACGTCGCTATGGGGGGGCGATCCTCCAGGAGGGGGAGGACGGTAAATTGCACCCCCTTGCCTATGTGTCTAGGAAATTCAATGATACTGAACGGAATTGGTCCATTTGGGAGAAAGAAGCGGGGTCGATCCGTTTGGCGTTGTCTACTTGGCGCCATTGGTTAGAGGGAGCGCGAGTCCCATTCGAGGTCTGGACTGACCACAAAAACCTCGAGCTGCTCCGCTCCCCCGTTCTTTGAACGCCAAACAGCTCCGCTGGGCAGATTTCTTCTCCAAATTCAATTTCACACTGCACCATTTCCCGGGGACGTCAAATTCGCTGGCCGATGCTTTGTCACGCCTCCCCCAACACGACAGCAAGAGGGAGGAGGTTCGTGACTCTGTATTCACTCCTTCCCAGTTGGGAGGAGCGGTAACCACGAGGAGGCAGGCCAAACGTTCCCCCCTCCGCCAGACCCTCCTCCAAGTGACTGGGCGGTACGATTTTCCACTGAAATGTCTGATGCGGACAGGGAGGAGGTGGAGGGGGAAGAAGGGTTGTCCCGCGATGCGCATGGCTGCTGGACTAAAAATGACAAGCTCTTTGTTCCCCGGTCTCTCCGGGGGGAGGTGATGGGTTGGGCACACGGATCAAAGCTAGCTGGACACACAGGGTTTGTGAAGTCTCTCCAGCTCTTACAGCGGCAATTTTGGTGGCCAGGGCTACGTAAAGATGTTTCACTCTTCACTTCTGCTTGTCAAACCTGTTTAATGAGTAAACCTCGCCCTGGAAAACCCCCTGGTGCCCTGCAACCCCTCCCTACGCCGGCTCGGCCCTGGGAAGTGATCTCTATGGACTTTATTACGGATTTACCCCCTAGTGGGGGAAAACTGTTATTTGGGTGATCGTAGATCTGTTTACTAAACAGGCGCATTTTGTTCCTTTTGCAACCATCCCCTCTGCCAGGAAATTGGCTTCTGCGTTCTTACAACACGTTGTGAGACTCCACACTTTACCTGCTAAGGTGATCTCCGACAGGGGGCTCAGTTCGTTTCCAAGTTCTGGAGCGAACTAATGTCACTGCTTGGAGTAGAGAGGGGTGTGAGCAGTGCATACCATCCTGAATCGGATGGGCAAACTGAACGTGTGAATCAGACCCTGGAACAATACTTGCGCTGTTTTTCTAATTTCCAGCAGGACAATTGGCATTCTCTTTTACCTTTGGCTGAGTTTTGTTACAATAATACTCAGCACTCGTCGACGGGGATGTCTCCATTTAAAGCGGTTCATGGTTATGACGCCCCGCCTCTGCCATTTTTGTCTTCTCCCGACCTCCCGGCGGGAGATGCTGGTGACTGGTGCAAACATCTGCAGGAGGCGTGGGGCTCGTTAGCAGAGACTCTGGAAGAGGCTAAGACTGCCTACAAAATCCAGGCCGATAAGAAACGTAACCTGGCCTGGGTTCCCAAGTGTGGAGAGTTTGCTTACTTGTCTACCCAACATTTGCGTCGCATTCAGCCGAGCCGCAAACTTGGGTGGAAATTTATTGGTCCTTTTGAGATTGTGAGAGTGATTAACAATGTAACTGTTGAACTTGCGTTGCCTAAGTCTCTAAAGTCTGTGCATCCTGTTTTTCATGTGCGGCTTCTTCGCCCAGCGCCTGAAGGGAACAAATGGCGACCGCAACGGCCCACCCCACCTCCGCTGCTGGTGGGGGGGAACCTCACTACGAAGTCTCGCAAATTCTGGACTCCAAACTCTCTCGCAATCGCTTGTTTTACCTGGTTGAATGGATTGACTTTGGGCCGGAGCAGAGGGAGTGGGTACGGGCGGAAAATGTTCTGGCCCCCGGCTAGTTAAAGCCTTTCACAAATTGTACCCCCACAAACCAAAGGGGTAGGATTATTTTCGAGGGGGCTGCATGTCAGGTAGCCCTGCCATGATGGAAGGGTGGGAGGTGGGCTATGATGGATGACGGGAGGGAGGTGGGCTTTTGGCGCCTTAGTGGCGGGACAGACGGGAGGTTGGAATCCGGGGAGTTGTTGATTTACACCTCGGGTGTGAGAATGGAATGTGGCTTTTATTCTTCCTATCTCTTGCAGCCTGGACGTTCTGACCTTGGCAAGTCGGGGTTGCGAGCTTCTCTATCGCTGGCATAGATGTAGCAGCTGTGGTTAATGGGGGCGGTGGGAAATTCATTTGCTTAGTAACTTTCGATTTCCCAGTCGCATGTTTATTCATTGTATGGAAGAGGGGGGGTCCCCATTCACCCCCTTCCCCTGTATAACCGCTTGCTTTCTGTAACCAAGTCATTCTGAACAAGAGACCTGTTTCAGTGATCTATCTATTGCAGCTTAATAAACGCTAACCTTGCTTGCATCGAAAAAGGTCTGGTGTTTGCTGACTAAGTTACAATTTTGGTTGGTTAGCTTTGGGAAAACAGCAGAAGAAACATTTCCCTACCCAAGCACTGCAGATCTGCTTTGAAACACTATAATTTTTGTACAATCACCATTTCGTGATTGCCTTCCCCATACTGAGCTGCCAGTTTGTGATAGACAGCTCCCAAGGCTTGGGGGGGGGGGAATTAAGCAGCCCCCAGAAAATAAATCCCCCCAATGTATTTTGCCACAGACAATACAATAATATAAGCCAGAGCAAGAGTAGTCTGCCCCATGTTAGTGATCATTAAGGTTTGAATTATGCTTCCTAGTCTGAAGGGTCAGCCCTCATCAAGTTCCTCTAGGCAGTCAGCCATGAGAGATATGCTTGGTCTAGTTGGAGACTACTCAGCTAATTACATGATAGCTGAAGCTGGCAACCCCCTGGGATAGATTGGTGGGCAGGGATTGGCATGCTGGCATTATATCACTGGGGCCTCATTTCCCCCCATTTTTCTCCCAGCATGCATGGAAGGGCCAGTAGGAATCAGGGTAAACAACAGGAGATTTCCCAGACTTGGACTGACTATTCTATGACAAAGCCTAGATTAACTATTTAGGGCTGCCAACTCCAGCTTGGGAAATGCCTGGAGATTTTAAAGTGGTGCCTGGAGTTTGGAGAGAGGAGAGGAGGGAGCTTGGGAGACCAGGTGGAGTGGGGATTTAGGGTGGCCATCTGTGACAGTATGACATCACTTCCAGGAAAAATCTGAAAGTGACATCATACTTCTCTAGGAATTGCCAGAAACTTTATGAAAAACCACATAACTTCCAGTAATTCATAGATATGTGTGATGATACTTCTGGGTTTTCCTGAAAGTAGGGTTGCCAGGTCATATTTTTACCCCAGTGGGGGGATTTTTTTTGGGGGGGGTGCCAGGAGGGGGAGGGTCCACCCCAACATGATGACATCACACAGAGTGCCATCATTGCGTCAGGGATACTACGCAATGTGTGCATGCCCCCTCCTGCATTCCTCCAACCATTTAAAGGGAACTGGCTGTGGCCAGTGAGGGTGCGTCAACGCAAGGTGCAAGCTGCGAGGCAATACCGGTCAGCATGGCTATTGCAGCCACAGAAAGTTCAAGTAAGATGCATGCTCCTATTGTGGGGAATGCCTGGCCCTGGGGACCTGAGAATCCAGGAGGGGGTCATGAGGGCTCCGTTCCCAGAACCTTTGGGTGTAATCTAATAGGTCCTTCCTGTGGCTCGGGCTCTCAGTGGGGTTTCTGCCACCTAGCCCTTTGAAATGGGAAACTGGTGTCCGAGTCAACAGCCCCCTGGAGGGGGCTATGGCCCACTTTCCCTGGCCTCTATGGGCTCAGTGCTTTATAGCATCATGCCACGGGGGGATGTGGGAATGCCCCTGGGGGATCACTTCACATTGGCAACCTGGAAAAAAATATTGAAGGGAGATTTTGTGGACATATTTTCTTTGCATAGAGAAGAAAGACAAGGAAGATTTAAATGAAAGGGACAAGGAATGGCTTAAGCGTTGTCACATTGACCGGGGTTGGGCCAATTGGCTGCCAGGTTTCTTGATTTATGCTAGGATGGTGGCACGCACTCATCCCGTTAAGGTGCCTCCCTTCTTTCTTTTCTTTCTTTCTTTTTTTTTTAAAAAAAACAAACATTTTATTATAGGATATGTTTCACATAGTTAAAATTCCATCTTATAAATATCACATACCTTTTTTTTCTTTTCTCCCCACTCCCCCCAGTACAAGGCTTCCCGCAATGCTCTTACCCCCTTATAAACTCTATTATCTAATTACCATTCACAAAATATGTCATTTCCATTATCAAATTAGGTAACATTTTAGCAATCTTATCATTCTTTTTCTTGTTTTCTCCTTAATAACTGTCAAAGGTGGCTCCCTTCTTTCAATACATCGACATCATATACAGGGCTTATGCAGAGTTTTTCGGTGGTACCTGGTTACAATACGATGAGGAGTTTAGGATGTGGGTGGCTGTTAATCCAGCTCTGCCCTGGGACCAGAGTGCCAGCTGAGTGACCTTGGGTCAATCATAGTTCTCTCAGAGCTCTGTCAGTCTCACCTACCTCACAAGGTGTCTGTTGTGGGGAGAGGAAAGGAAGGTGATTGTAAGCTAGTTTGAGACTCCTTCAGGTAGTGAAAGGCGGAGTATAAAAAACAACTTTTCTTCTTCAACCTTTTTAGTGAGTTATCTACCATGATTCCAAGATCAGTTTGGACCCGACCAATGTGTATTTATAGTTAGGATGTTTGGCTTCAATGTGCATTACTTTGCACTTGCCCACTTTGAACCTCATTTGCCACACTGATGCCCATTCGCCCAGCCTCGACAGATTCCTCTGGAGCACCTCACAGTCCTCCCTGCTTCTCACCACCTGAACAACTTTGTGTCATCTGCAAACTTAGTGACTTCACTGCCAACTCCATAGTTAGTGGACATGATTGTAGTTCACCAAAGTGAAGTCTGACATGCTGTATATAGGCTTGCTTTTTATATATCTGAAGTGATGTTCTAACATTAATTAAAATATAATTTTGTGTTTTATCTTTTTTTTCAGTGGAAAAAGAATGCAAAATGAGCAACCAAACCATTCTTAATATAGAAACATATAAAATTGCAATTCATTTATAGTCAGCACTTAGAAAAAAGTAATTGCAACTCAATTGTTAACACGAGTTAACCATTAATAGAGGAGAGAATAAAATTACCTTTCATTTGTTGTGCACGTCTTTAAATCCTACAATAAAATCTGCTGTTAACCAAATATACCACATATATAAAAAACATGACTAATGTTAGAATTTCTAATGCCATTGTTAGATAAAGATACAGTAGGAGCTGCAGTCTGAACTGCATATTGCCCAATTAAAAAGAAGAAGAAAAGAATTAGCGTGTGATCTATACAAACATACTAGAGAAATATATTGAGATATTTCACCCTGATAATATAAGTCTTTTAGGGAATGATATCATGGGAATCATAAGGTTAGATGGGTTTTGCACAAATTATTACATAAAGAGAGGCAGCGTGGAATAGTGGTTGGAGTGTTGAACTAGGACCAGGGTCACCCAGGTTGGAATCCCATGAAACTTGATGGAGGTGACCTTGGGCTCATCACGCTCTCTCAGCCTCACAGGGTTGTTGATGTGAGGATAAAATGGAAGTGGGGACAATGGTATTATAGACCACTTTGGATTCCCATAGGGCTAGGGTTGCCTGGTCCCTCCTGGCAACCAATGGGGTATGGGGGGGACTCACCCATTGAAAGAAGAAGGCCTAGGCCATGTCATTGGTGTCACACAAGAAGTGACATCATCACACCAGCAACTTCCAGGCAATGCTCTGGTAGTTCAGCAAAAGCTCTATGATAGAAGCCAGTTTTACCATAGAGCTTTTTGCCCAAATACCAAAGTATTGCCTGGAAGTCACAGCTGTGATGAGATCACTTCCTGTGTGACACCAGCAGCGTGGCCTAGGCCATCTTCTTTCTACTAGTAGGTCCCCCCAGCAGCCAGCTTATAAGTGGCTGGGGGGACAGGGCAACCCTACATAGGGCAGAAAAGCAGAGTGTAAATTTCTAAATAAATAAATATAGCTGCCTTATATAGAAAGTCTATGGAGGTTGCCTCCCATCCCCTGACTCTGCCCACCACTGCTCAGCTTAGCATCAGGGGAAAATATGCTGGGTGAAATGTGGCAGGCAAACAGTGTCAGTTCTATGATGACACTTGTGGTGTGACCCAGAAGTGATATTATCACATTAGCCAAATGCTATTGTTGCCTGTATGTGATAACATCACTTCTGGTTCACACTTAAGGGACATCACCATCTCTGGCGATGTCACAATGTCACTGGTGAGCCCCTCCATTTGCAACTGAGAAATTGAGCCAAGTACAGCATTGTTTACTTTGCCTGGCACCAACTTTCTAGGGTCTCAGAAAGAAGGGGAAAAAATGCTTTTCAGCACTTTCTTCCTGAAACATATTAACTAAAATTGCCCAGGACTGAACTTGGGACCAGTTGCATACCACTGAACCACAGGCTCTCCCAAGCTACTGTAGCTCAGCTGTCAAGTCACTGGCTATGTATGTTGAGAGATAATTACTACCAACTTCTTAATGGAACTACATACTGAAGTTCAAAGCAAAAGCTCCTTTTCTGGTGGGTGATGGCTTGACATATTGGTATTGTTTCTAATACCTTTCAAGTGCATGTCTGTGCTCAGTGAAAAAGTTTGCAGACTCTAAGTAAAAGTACATTAAAAAAACCCTTTTGTAGACATTTGGCCATTTTGCAGATGCCATCACTAGCATCATTAAATTTGTAGTATAATATGCACATACACACAAGAATTTTTTTACAACAGCACTTGTAAAATGTGGAAAATAATTACAAGTTCTCTTAAAATACACTGTTTTGTTAAGATGCTTTGTTGAGAAATAGAGGTGTGCCCTCTCACTCTGCTCACCAACCCCAAAGCTTGCTGTGCTCACAATATTTAATGGTAGTTTAAATACTGAACGAGTAGCTCTACCTCCTGCCAAAAGAACTGCAGCCATACCTGATGAAGAAACTTCAGGAAAAATCATCCTTTGTTGTGAACTATAGCCAAAATTAGGTTTACAACAAAACTAGGTTTACTAAGTCATGCAGTGGCAATAATGCAGCTGTCTCTGGTGCAGTCAACAACTCCATTGCTTCTGGTCTCCTTGATATAAGCTTTGGCTGGACCATCTTCCTCCTTGGCTCACTGTGAGGCTTCTGGGGGCATTTCCTTACCTTCCATTTTGTATGATGTTTCCAAGTTCTTGTAAGGTACATTTTGTGAAGCCACTTTGGATGAAGCTGTGAGGTACAATCGTAAGCAGTATAGTACAATTGTAAGCAAAGTTACACCACTCTAAGCCCATTGAAGTCCCCTCTGCTTAATTATGCACTGATAAATAGTCAACACATATTTGCAGATTCAAAACATACAGCTTTATGTAAGCAGCTCCCATCCAGCTCTAGTTACCCATTTTCATTCAGTTAGTAGCTTCAGATGAGAATGAATGTAGATCAGGTGTATGTCAATCTTTGTTGGACTGGAAGCAAATCATTGTTTTTGGTTTTTAATAAATACATGTATGATAACTAGCAACATTTCAAGTGCTTCTTCAAGAAAAAGAAATCAATATAGTTAATTAAAAATTCTTATAAAGCAAGGTACAGAATATATCCATTCTCTCTCTGTTAAATTGGAAGCTCTTCTGCATCTCATTTGCTCATATTTCTTTAAAAAAAATCCAGCATTTTCCTATTTTTAAACCAACCTTCAATTCTGTATGCAGCTACTGACCAGCTTTAGAAAAGCTCCCATCTGGGAGTGGCAATTAAGCTGTTTTCAGAGCAGAGAAGTCTCCTTAATAATTCTAACAAGGGCATTTCAACAAGGGCATTGTGACTGATACCCAGAAAGTCTGTGGTCTGGAGAAAATATAAGCTGAGGTTGCAGCCAGCTTCTCTCTGTGAGCTAGAAGAGAGGATGGCTATTGTACTCCCTGCTGAACTGAACTTGGATGTCCACTAAAAAAGAAAGAAAAAAGTCCTTTGCTAATGCAATAGCAAAAGCATTTAGTTGTCAAGGCGGACAGGAATGAAATGGGATAAAATCAGCTTGAATGCTATGCCTGGCCAGTTTCTGAGAGTTCTCAATTAATTCACAGACTTCATTTATTCTATTACAAAATTCCCAAATTTTGCAGGAAGAAGTACTCAGCTAGTCCAACAAGGAGTGCCTTGTTATGAGTTACTCAGAATAAACCAAATACACATGCATATACACACATGGTTAAATCAACAAGCACACATAGAGAAGCCTTCTGGCGATGCATATTCAATATCACTTGATCTGTGTTACTCATGTCCCAAAGAGAGTGGTAATAAGACAACCAATGTAGGCTTAAGTAAAGGGTATGTGTCTGGAATTTGGTGTTGGGTTTTATTTACATTTTATTTTGAGGGTTTTTTTCTGATTGATTCTCATGATAAAACATTGTGGCTGTGGAGTCCAGACATTCTGCTTTCATTTGCATCAGCACATGATGATGTGATCAACACATGGTTCCCCATGGCCTCATTCAGTCCACATCAGTTTTTGCCTTTCTGTTTCAGGGTGACTACTACAAATTAGACTGGAATGACTGGAAGTAGCCATTGGCTGGCATTTGCACTGTTATGTCTGGATATGAGCAATCTTCCACTCCAGCTTAACTGCTGCTGGAGGCATGCCTGGACTTGTCTGACAGGCACCTAAAGGGAGCATGGAGAGGCATGTATGGGCTTGTTCGGGCAGGCCACCTAGTTAGACCTTCAAGCCCCAGAACAAATGCAGGCAGGATCCTGGAACCTGCCTGTGGATTGGCCTCTGAGGACAACCAGCCAGTCTGGAGCCTAGAGGCCATTTGAACGCACTAGTTGCATGGGGGCTGGGAGTGGTTTATGTGAATATAGTTAGGGAAGCTGACCCATGTAAAACATTCCTGTTGAGATGCAATAAACTGCTGCTTGCTGAAATCACCATGCCCATGCCACAGTGCCACACAGAAACCCCAAAAGACCAAAAGGAACATCATTTATACACGTATAAATTGATGGTGCAACCTCATTGGACCACTCACACCACACACACCTCAAAAAGAATATTTATAGCACTGGAAAAAGTGCAGAAAAGGGCAACTGCAATAATAAGAGGAGGACACTTTCCCTATGAAGAAAAATTATCACGCTTGGGGATCTTAGCTTTGAGAAACAATGACTGAGGGGTGCCATGATAAGAGGTTTACAAGACTATGCATGGGATAGAGCAGGTAGAGAAAGAAGTACCTTTCACCCTTTCTCACAAGACAAGAACTCGTGGACACTCAATGAAATTGCTGAGCAGTCAGGTTAGAAGTTAGAAGAGATTAAAGGTTTTTTGGTTCTTACAGGTTTACAACTTTAAAAAGTTCTACTGGTTGCTTTTGCTTGGTGTGTGTGGGGGGCATTGGTTTGCTTTTTTCCTGTCTGCTCCAGCCTCCATATGTTTGTCAAATTCCATCTGGAAGCTGTTCATGCCAGCCGCCACCGCCACCGCCACCTCCTGTAGCAGTGAATTCCATGTGTTAATCACTGTTTGGGTGAAGAAGTACTTCCTTTCATCTGCAGTTGCCCCTTTATGTCAAAGTAGGGATGGACATGAACTGGCTCACAAACTGAAATTCAGGCCAAACCGGGCCTGGTTCAGAGTTCATGGACTGATGTTTGGGGATGTTTGGAGAAGGCTTGATCAGTTTGGAAGCCTGCCATTTAAACCTGACAGCTGAGGGGCACGAGGTCCTCTGGTCAGCTGTTAGGTTGGCTGGCAGCCATTTAACCCTAACAGCTGACTAGTGGACTCTCCAAGCTGTTAGGTTTAAATGGCTGTGACCCATTAAACCCTTTGGTTTTGTTCCCCCCTTGAAGTGGGGGAAAGCAAAACTGATGGGTTAAATGGCTGCCAGCCATTTAAACCCAACAGCTGACTGGTGGACCCACTGAGCTGTTAGGTTTAAGTGGCTGTGAGCCATTAAACCCTTTGGTTTTGCTCCCCCCTTCAAAGCAGGGGGAAGCAAAACCAACAGGGCAAATGGCTGGCAGGACAGGTTGACCAATATAGTAGACTGGGGTGGGTGAAACTTGACTTGATTCTGTTTTCTCTTATAATGTTTAAATTATTCTTAAAATATAGTTTAAATATAATTTAAAGAATTTATTCTGAGATTTTTACAAGGTTATGGAAGTAATCTTCTAAAAAACCTAATTTATGTGATAGTCAAATGTAAACTCATTCACACCTTGAATGCTACTAGCTTTTTTCGCTCACAAGGTAGAATTTCTGCTCACAACACTGTGGAGCTTAGAGGAAACATTGGCTTGTGAGGAAGAGGCAGACAATGGCAAACCACCTCTGAAATGTCTCTTGCCTTAAAAACAAGTTTAGCTTGCTAAAGAGCTAGAACTTGTGGCTGTCAGACAATCTTAGGATCTCCTGGCTATTTTACATACAATGCTATATGATCATCATCATCATCATCATCATCATCCATGCTATCTGACAGGATGTATTATTTGGAAAAACACCATACTTGAGTTCTGGACTTGTGTTCGGATCCCTATTTTGATGATACCTCTTTACAGGGGTTCTTGAGATTCCCTGTTTGCGTTACATTTATATTCCAGTTTTCTGTCAATTATCTTCCAAAGCAGCTTACATCAACAGAGAGGGTGAGCGAGGCCTTCAATTCAGGCTTACAAAGTAAAAAGGGAAGACACAGAGTGCTGGGTCACAGTGATGGGAAAAGTCAGAGGAGTCTGAGGAGATAAGGTAGAAGTGTTTATACAAATAAATACAAGATAGAAAAGAACTGTTGACAGAATTCAGGCCCATTTGAGTTAGACAGATCTTTCCACATTTATTTATTTTGCCTAGGTGGAAGTGGGGTCACTATCTCACAGACCTTGGATCCCTGCTCAGTCACAGAGGTCAGAGGATCCCTCCTATCCCCCAGTGCAGGCTCAGGGCAACTGATGAAATTCTTTCTGGCAAGGATGGGACAATCTCCTTGCACTTGCTTCTCCTTTGACCCATGGCTGGAGCCAGGATGGTCTTCACCTTGCCTTGGATGGTATTCATTCCAGGAGGATGCAATTTCTTCATGGCCCTTAGACCTTCGGCTGGTAGATGAAGTAATCTTTGCTTCTGGAGTCTCAAGGCAATGTGGCAGGACCTGAAATAATGATTGTACCAGAATAATGATTGCAGTGCCTCTGGGAGTGTGAGGTACGAAGTACAGTGTGAATAATATCCATTCTTCATGAGCAGTAATAGTTCACAAGAGTTACAGATATTATAGATGGGAAAATGCAGGGCTGGCCAAAGGGTGCTTTGGCACCCTAGGCAAATAACGTTGCCCTCACCCACATTGGAGGGAAGCCACTCCCATGCAGGGCACCCTCACTGGGGCTGGACCTGCAGTTTATCATGGTGCCCCCATGATCCCACACACCCAGGATGGGGGGAAGGCTGAGCCCACTATCCAGGTGCATCTGTGCAATGCAGCAGCTCCATGCCTCTTGATAAGGGCTGCTAACTCAGAGTTTGGAAATTCCTGGATCTTTGGCAGTAGACCCTGGGGAGGATAGGGCTTGGGGAGGTATAATGCCATAGAGTCCACTCTCCAAACCAGCCATTTTTTCCAGGGGAACTGATCTTTGTAGTCTGGAGATCCATTGTAATTTCAGGAGATCTCTAGCCTCACCCGGAGGCCAACAACCCTACTCCTGATTCTTACCCACAGCTGGTAATAAGGAAGGCCCTACCCATTTCCTGGGTGCCTAAGCACAATGTCACCCTCAGCAGCTGATCCTTTGACATCATGGAAGGCCTAGTTTGGCAGCCCTACAGCTCTGGGGCAGACTAGCACTCTGTGATTGCCTTGGTAATGAGAGTGAGTCTGGTGTAGTGGTTAAGTGCGCAGACTCTAATCTGGGAGAACCGGGTTTGATTCCCCACTCCTCCACTTGCACCTGGCTGGATGACCTTGGGCAAGCCATAGTTCTTATAAGAGCTGTTCTTGGAAAAAGAGCAGTTTCTGTCAAGAGCTCTCTCAGCCCACCTACCTCACAGGGTGTTTGTTGTGGGGAGGGGAAAGGAGTTTGTAAGCCACTCTGAGACACCTTTGGGTAGTGAAAGGCAGGACATAAATCCAATCTCTTCTCTTCTTCTTCTCTTCTTGGTATGCCTAGTGGACAGTCCTCTGAGAAAAGGTTCACATGTGGTGTGCCTTCCTGTAACATAGTACTCAAGGTACTCAAGGTACTCTGGTTTCTCTGATAGATATATTGTGTACAGGAACTTGGTCCAAGCCCCCAGGGAAACAGCAAAAAAATCAACATATCTATATAAGCAAAGTATAATTTATCATCTTTTCAACTTTAAAAAAAAGCTTTCAAATCTACAGAAAAATCTCTGTGTATTCAGATTTCCAAATAACTACAGCTTTCATGAGGCACTGCAATAATACACATGCATGACTTTTCCGAGATCAGGCCAGTTTACCCGCTTTCGCCATCAACGCATACCAAAAACACATTCATACACTGAAGATCTCGTTGATCTCTACAGTGCTACTGAACTCCAATCTAGCTGTTCTGCTGCAGACCAGCAAAGCTGGAACATATCAAGACCAGGCAGCTACAGGGGGCAAAGCAAGGCACTTTACCACTGTCAGCTGCTAACTGTGCCATTTCAATGCTTTGTGTAGTTAAACAATGTGGCGAACAGTGCATGGAGAAGGGCGGTGATACAAATTTTTTCAGTCGAGTATCTGTGCCCCTGAAGGAATTAGAGGGCATTTTGAAAAACGTGCCATAATGTTGCTATAATTATATTTAAATCTTGCCAAAGGGTAGCACAAGATAAAACCTCTTTAGTATTTCTCTCTCCCTCTCCATTAATATTAATTTTTAGACAGCTACATCAAGTCCTTCTAAGAGAACTTGTTTTTAAAAGACTTGTGCGGAATGAAAATTTTGCTGTTAGGAGTGTGCCTCCATTCAATGTGTCAAACTGGACATTTCAAATTACATTTTAGCCTCCAAGATAAAGATGTCCTCCTAAGTGTGCTAGTATCTGGGAATTATATTTAGCAGAGGGCTGATATAATAGAAACATAATCATAATTGAGACATTTAAGCTGCCCCTGTACAAGAAATCCTTTTTGTACATCTGGTGCTTCCTGAAAACTTAAACACCGGGGACTTCATTTTAATTTGCCTAATGCCATGTTCCTGTCAGTGATGATGGCTATGAACTATCCCACTAATCTCTCCAATGTCAATTTCTCACAGAGATGGTGGTCACAGAGTGGTGATTAGATTTCTCCAGGTAAATTCACTTTCCAGGCAAATAGATATTACTTCTAGCAGGACTTGTGTACAGTCAAAAAGAAAGCACTTCCTCTTTGGCAAATGCTTCAGCACTGCCTGAAGATTAACTTCAGTTGCCCAATGGATATAGAGACTAGTAAATCCAAAATACTTTTTGAGCTATAAAAAGTGTTGGGCTTGACAGATAATCCCTACTGTGGGAAGAAAAAAATCTCACAAACTCTTGTTTCTGTTCACATGGAAGCTTTGAAATTCCATGGTCAACTCAGGTCAACCCATGGTCAACCCAGTGAGGCCCTTCTCTTCCTTACTTGTGATTAATCTAGTTCTCTCTGGGTACTTCTGCTAAAGAGAGTAACTTGTTAAAGAACTAGCTCTCCAGCACTCTTGACTGTTTTGCTGTTTGAAGGCTTCATTCATTTCTGTTTCTCCACTCACACTAGCTACAGGGAGGACTAGAGCTCTCACTCGTGCATTCTGGGGAATGGATGGACTGACTGTGACAGATATGAAAAACAACCCTGCCTTTTTAAGACATTTTCCTGCAGTTTCTGAGTCATTTGGTATACTTTAGCTAAGCCTTCTATTGACCATTCTAGAATAATCCTCCAGATAATGGGTCTACCCACCCCTTTCCACTATACACGTGGTCTCCAGTCTTACCTATATTTATCGTTACTCCAGTCTCACCTATATTTATTGCTCAGTTACTTATGCATCTTAACTGTAATTGCCTCTTCCTGGCAACTAACTGCCCACCCAACATGTAATATTTGAGGAAATGTCCATGTTCAAATTAGATGCAGTATTATTGCTGAAGAGGAGTTGTTTGAAATTGGGGGGTTATCTGTGTGCTAGAAAAGGTTTGCCCCCACAAGCACTTCTGAAAGAGTACTGTCATTATCCAGTAGAAGTTGTAAGTTGCTGATGATGTCTTGCTGTTTTGAGTTAAGAGCTGTATGTGACCACCAGTGGTGTTCTGTTATTGTCTCTTTTGGACCTGATATGTGGTGGTCCAAACCTTATTCTGGGGTGCAGAGGACAAGCCATCAGGTCAGTTCCTTATTCTAATCACCTTTGAAATACAGGCCTCTTGGTGGTAACCCAAATAGAAGCTCGTGGTGCCAGAACCAGAGTTTGGACCAGGTGCTACTGTATGTCTTCTTGCAGGGGACAGTCTCTAGAGCATGGTGATATGTCATTTGGGGTGGTCCAAAGATTGTTTTGGATTGTAGCCTGGCCCCAGTGTCTGCCTGTGTGACTGCCATGGGGGCACCAAACTTCGGAGCAGCTGGCACAAGAACCACGCTTCAGACCAGGAAACAGCATATGTCACCTCGAAGGGGAGTGTCTGCTGAATATGGAGGTGTATGAAGTGTGGTGGTCCAAGCCTTATTTTGGGTGCACAGGGCACTTCCTTATTCAAATTGCCTTTGAAATACAGGCTTCTTGGGGGCAACCCAAATAGAAGCCTGTGGTTCTGGAACCAGTATTTGGACCAGTCACCACTGCATGTCATCTTGCAGGAGATAGTCTCCAGAGTGTGGGGATATGTCATTTGGGGTGGTCCAAAGAGTGTTTGGGGTGTATTGTGGCCCAAGTGTCTGCCTATGTGATTGTCCTAGGGGCACCCCACTTAGGAGCAGCTGGTACAAGAACCACACTTTGGACCAGGAAACAGGATATATCCTCTTAAAGGGGAAAGTCCTGTGAACCTGGGGGAGTATGAAGTGTGGTGGTCCAAACCTTATTTTGGGGTTCAGAGCTTTCAAACTCTCCTCAGTGTTTTTGGATGAATTCATGAATAAAGTATAGAATAAGGAATGAATAAGGAACTGGGAATAAGGAACCAACTCCAGCCTCGTGATAGCTCCATGCCCACTACCTCTCTGCATATCACACCTAATCCAGTCACACCTGCTATTACCATTTGGCATCTGAAATCATCTTTATGAAGTTCATATCTCCAGTACCTTATGTTACATTTTGTGGCACACATGACCCAGCCGAACAAAGTGACATTTATGTCAGATCTGAATCCTCATAACAAATGAGTTTGACACCTCTGACCTAAAATGTTGTACAAGTCAGAAGTCCACAACTTTATTGAAAAGATGATCCACGCGGAAACCATTTGAATAGATTTTGATGAATAGTAAAAACAAAGTGAAACCCTTATGGAATTTTTATCCTTTCTTTCTAACATTTTAGGAGGCTTCTGCTTAAAATTTGTAGGGCTTACTGCCCAAGCCTGTTACTCAAAGGACTTGAAAACATGGTGCTTCCTACCTCCTCATTTAGTGTTTTTTTTTAAGATATACCTTTGATGTTTCAAAATAAATCTCATTATACCACAGATCAAAGGGAACAATTACTTTCACCAAAGCAGTACAATAAGCCAATTAGCATTTCAACTACTTGCATGCAACACTGTTGTATCAAAGCCTAGCATATCTTCTGCCACTGGGCTTGTCCCTAGTGAGAGCCGTAGGCAATAGGGGGTCATATGGTCCCTGAGATATGCCAGCTCTTTAAGGAGATTTCTGAAACAGTCATTTTAGAATGTAGCTAATGTGCAGGTCTTATTTTGGAGAGCTAACAGCACTGTCCCAGAAAAGCAACTACCAGGGGCTTCATAAAATTACATAACTCAGGGCTATTTTGGGGCAGGAACACACAGGAACGGCGTTCCGGCTGGCTCCCAAGTTGGTCACACCCAGCAGGACCTCATTAGCATATTAGGCCACATCCAACAGCAGAAACTCATTAGGATTGGCTACATTAGGGGTGGGTGGCCTAACATGCAAAGGAGTTCCTGCTACAAAAAAAGCCCTGGGTTTCGACAACAAACAAGGTAAACAGAATAAGAATCAAAAGGTGGGTGTGGTTGGATGACCACACATCTGGTAACATGGGGGTGTGGCCTAATATGCTAATGAGCTGTGCTGTCATGGGTGTGGCCTAATATGCTAATCAGTCCCTGCTGGGCTTTTTCTACAAAAAAAAGCCCTGATATAACTTATATTTTCTGCTATATCCAAGCAGGCATCTCTATGGAATTATCACACTGTCTTCATTAGTGATGGTTTCAACTTCACAGATAAGACCTTAACCAAGCAAAGTGGAGTTACACCCTTCTAAGACCCATTAGCTTTACCTTGCTTAGGATTCCACAGTCAGAAATCCAACTTCCCTAGCTTGTAATGTCCATTTTCTCTTGGGTCAACTCTCCAATCCATCATGCTAAGGATTTAAATTGACAACTATTTTAAGTTGAGGGAGTGCAACCCCACATTTGGTGCTTTCAGTATGGTAGCTCTAACCATTCTTGGTGCATTTGTGCAATGTTTTCACTTGCCTGGATTACATCTGTCCTAGGATCAATGGCAATCCACTGGCTACTACCTTCTGGCTGTTCCCATGCTTCAGATTGCCCATTTGTCATCTACCTCAGCCTGGTCATTGTCAACAGTGGCACCAGCCTTGAGGAACAGGCTCACTGAGGAGGTGAGCATGATATTATCCTTGGGAGTTTTTAGGAGGAACTGTAAGGGCATTTTATTTTCCAGGGCTTTTAACAGGATTGGAGCTGCAGACTTTTTTTTGGGGGGGGAAGTGGAATTAGTATTTTATTGTTATAATTGTAAGTGACCTTGGAGCACAAGGGACAAGAGGGGGAATAAATATTTTACTACATAAATAATAAATAAATGGTTCCCAGGGTATGCTTCATGGTCATGCATAATTTAAAATGACCCCACTTAAAATGTATGTGCCACTTTTGTGCATGTGCAGGTTCTGCCAAGGTTCAGTGAATGGCATTCCTCATATTGGTGAATGTCTTACTGAACTACGGCTTCCAAGTGGCTGTCTGAGAATGAACATGAATTATTGCACAAAATATTTGTGATCAAGCTCATAACCTGATGAATTCACTCAGCTTTGAGAGACAGGCAGGCAAAAAGGACAAGCCTGGAATACCAGATAGACCAGGGGTGTCAAACTCATTTGTTATGAGGGCCAGATATGATACAAATGGGACTTTGTTGGGTCAGGCTGTAAGTAAGGTTACCAACCTCCAGGTGGAGCCTGCAGAACTGGAATTACAACTAACCTTACAGCTCCCCTTGAGAAAATGGCTGCTTTGGAGGATGGGGTGCATGGGATTAGATCTTGTTGATGTCCCATTTCCTTCCCTAACTGTGCCATCCCTGGGTCCCACACCCCAAATCTCCTGGTATTTCCCAACCTGGAGTTGGCAAATAAGGGAGCTTTCACACATGCTAAAATGAAATTTTAGTCCTCTTCAGCTACCATTTGCCATTTCACACAGTAAAACCCAGTTGCAAATTGTACTGAAAGTGCATTATTTAGTGTGGGTGAAGACACCATTATAGAAGTGGGGGCCTACAAAACTCGGGGGGGGAATCCCATATCCTCCCCATTGCTGAGCCTTCCCCAGCATAACCACCCACCCTGAAGCCTGGCAGCAGCAGTGTTTTGGCTTGTGCAGAGAATGCTACTTTACTTTCCCCAGCCTGCTCTCATGGCCAGTACTCTGAGGCTAGGACCAAAGGGAAAACATGAAATGTCTGGGCATTGTAAGCTTTTCTCCTCTTCCAGGTCTACTCAGAGTTGGCAGTGGGTCTCCAGGGTCTCAGGCTGAAGTCTTTCTCATAATAAGCCACAGCCTGGTTCTTTTAACTGGAGGTGCTAGGGATAGAACCGTGCATGCCAAGCAGAGACTCTTCAACTGAGCCATGACCTGGAGAGCCCAGGCAAAAACCTAATACTAACTAAACAAACACTACCTGCAAGAAGAATGCAGAGACAGGAATTATTGATAACCCAGAGCAGTGTTCCCTCTAAGCTGAGTTTGTTTGAGCTAGCTTACAGTTTTTTTAGCCTCCGGCTCACACATTTTTGTCTTAGCTCAGGAAGGAGGGCTCCACAGCAAACTAATTCATTCAGTAGCCAAATCGCTTGCTCTCAGCTTTAATGCCAGCAGCTCACAAAGTTGCATTTTTGCTCACAATACTCAACAGCTTAGAGGGAGCATTGACCCAGAGTCCTAGCAAACCTAGGTGGCTCCTGTGTCAAGTCTCAATAAACACAAGAGAAAAGCCTCCATCAAGATGCACAACAATGTTTGCAACCAAATTCCCTCCCCCTCACACAGCAGACTTGAAGCAATAAACAGCTCTAGCAGACTCACTTGCTGCACTCAGTTAACACAACAGAAAAGCACCTGGAAGCACAGCAACAAGCTCCCTCTCCTTTGCACAGCAGATTTAAAGAAATAAAACAGCTCTACCAGGCTCACTTGCTGCAGTCTCAGTCAACACAAGCTCCCAGAAGCCCAGGTTAACCACCAAGCTCCCTTCCCTTTGCACGTGGCTGGGAACTGGGAAGCTTGGCAGCCCCACCCTCTGCTCCTTGCACTCAGTGGCAGCTCAGAATGTTGAAGACAGGCAGGGGAGGGGGGGAGAAGAGAGCGACCAGCCAGATCAAAGCCCTGGGTAGGCTGCTTCTGGCCCGCGGGCCACATGTTTGACATCCCTGAGATAGACAAGCCACATAGCTCCTCCTGGCATTACCTCAGCAGCTTAAAGCTGGCTAAGCAAATCAGTACCGTCTTCTATCAGTGGGTTGGACAGTTGATAGACAAAGGAAGTAGGGGCAGGCACAGGAAATTTAAAGTGCTTCATACCAAGTAAACATTTCTGAGTGTTCAAAGAAACTGCTTGTTTTTCATCAAATTACAATTCGAGCAGATGACTGTGTTTGCATATTGTTTGTCTTTGTAGATGGTGTGGCATCTCAAGTCAAAGTCTTCATTTTCCTAATCTAGATACTATCCACTTAAATTGGAAGAAGTCTACTTAGGTTGGAGGAAAGCTACCTGGTGGATGGATGAATTGCCCTCAGTACTCACAACTTCAGTAGTTGTGTGCCATTTTTAGGGATATTTGATCATTTCAGAGAGGTCCATTGGATTCTTTCCACTACCACCTTTTCTACAATGTCATTATATGACTGAAAATGGAGATTTGGACAATGTCATTTCACTTTATTGGAATTGGTTTGTAGCCTTCTGCTGCACTAACAATGGCACCTTCTGCCAGACCCATAAACTTTTCTCTGATGCAAGAGGCTCTTTTGCTCACATCCTCAAGAAATAAAGGAGAAGAATGATTAGCAGTATAGAAATTCATCCTGCCACCATAACTTCACAGTTTGCCTGTTGACATGCTGAAGCCTTCTCTAGAACCATTGTGAGTGGGACACTTGAAAGGCAAGCTTGCTATTCAGCAGACACAGTGAATGATGAGTGATGTGATGTGTTTTGACAGAAATCCATTGGAAAAAGGTCAGGAAAAGTCCCAGAAGAAAATGTATTATCTCAGTTCATTATTACAAATCAAAACATGTCTGTGTACTGATATGAGTTTATACACACAATTGTACCAGTCAGATGTTGGCCATGGCTGGTGAGCGACTTACCATTACAGCATGGTAAAAGAACTTGCATTTTGATGAACCCACTAAAAATGTATGTAGAAACGTTATTCAGTTTATGTTAAGTTTAATCTTTTTACTGTAGTTATTATACCTTTACTATTTCTCAATTTTTTATCCATTCCTATCGATTTCAACAGGAAACCCCTTTCCTTCTGTAAGTGGAATCTTTTCTACCAGACTTCAAAATATAGGAGGAGGAAAGATCCCCATTTTATAGCCAATTACAGTTCTTAGGCCTAGCCTATAAGGTTTATTTAAAATGTGATCCCTGTGAGGACTTGTAACAGGACCCTGGATACGAGGTTTCCTGGCAGCTGAATTCCAAAGCAGTGCAGGAACCTGATTTGAACTGAGACTGTGGCACAGGGTGAGGAGGAGCTCCAGCCTCCCCACCCTCAGTGTTGTTTTCCTAACCTGAAACAGCCTGGGGGGGCATCATTTGCTTTGCATGGGGGCTACACACACAAGCATTCAGAGTACATCGAACTCCCCCCCCCCATAACAGGGCAAATAATGTCCCTGGCCCATTTCTGGTAAGGAAAATAACATCAGGGGAAGGCTGAAGCCCCATTACCTTTGTTCCATGGTCCCAATCCAAACTGAGCTTGTGTACTGTATTAGAATTGAGTTCTCACGGGGAATATAGGGAACTTGCAGCTGCCATGCTCCCATGGTGATCACATGTTAAATGTGATATGTAGTTTGGGCCCCAGTTACAAAGCAGGCACAGGGAAGTGTGACCACACTGGTTAGTGAGTGAATTGTCCACTTTTCACCACAATCCTTAAGTGGAGGATGGAGGGAATTATTAGACTTTTTTCCTGTCCAAAAATAAAAACAGCACTGAGTATTGATGCTGATTTTGATTGGAGAAACTATGTGGCCAAGAGCAACACCTTTCTCTCTCCTTTCTCTCATGTGGCCTCTATCTGTATCAGTGCCCTAAATAGCCGATCTAATTTTAACATGTTGGGAAGATCTTACTATGGATCTCACAGCACTGCATGTACTTATATCTTTCAGTTGTAGCTACAGGCCAACTACCAGCAAAGTGCTGCTTCTTTGTATATATTATATCATCTTATTAACATTAATGTAAATTGTTAAAAGTATTATGGCTGAAATATATGGAATGCACTCAAGAGCCTCTTTTGTGGTCTTCACCACACATTTTCGGAAACCACAGTTGCTGAAGCTCAGGAGTTACTAATGAAGAGGCTTTTGGCAGTCAAGAATTTCTCTGGTACTGATGAAACACATGCTCAGTTCAGAGATCCAACTGTTCAATCCTTTCATATTGCAGAGGATTATATGTATGTTTGCCCTGACCTGGAAGGCCCAGGATAGCCCGATCTCTTCAGATCTCAGAAGCTAAGCAGTGCAGCCCTGGTTAGTATTTGGATGGGAGACCACCAAGGTAGTTCAGGGGTGTTACACAAAGGTAGGCAATGGCAAACCACCTTTGAACAAAATTCTACAGGGTCACCATAAGTCAGATGCAACTTGATGGCACTTTAGATACATGCATACATATGTTTACATCCATCCCCTCCACTAGACACTTTAGGTCATATGTTCTGTGGGCCATCAACACAGAGGCTTCTATATTTGATTCCCTGATTCATGTGGTTACTTCTGTTCAGAAATGATCACACTCATTTGGTAGTCACATGCACAGCTAGCCTGCATGACATTACTTTAGGAGTAAGGTAGAGGAGAGGGGCATGTGTTGGGTCATCCATATGATAGTACTGACCATCCTCATACATCTCTGAGCTGACAGATTTTTCAACTCATACTCATACAACATCAGCCAGTTTCACAGTCCACTATAATTCCATCATGAAAACTGAAGGACTTTGGGGTCCAATGTCCCGTGCTTTACAAGTTCAAGCCATTCCCAGGTAAGGGGTTCAAATAGTATGGTAGATGATGTGAAAGACTACTGCCCAAGACTCTGGAGAGCTGCTGCCAGTCAGAGTAGATAATACTGACCTTGAAAGATCAATGATCTGTCTCTGTATAAGGCAGCTTCATATATTTGGATGTGATGTCCTCCAGTCTAGGAGAAGTGCTTTTACTCACTGGGGCAAGGCTGACTTCCCACACCGGGAGAGCAAAGGCTATATGAGCTGGCAGCCAATGTCCTCCAACAGATCTAAAATCTATTTATGGTGAACTTTCAGCAACACTAGTGATTTCTGCTTGTGTGAATTGATAATCCACCCCAGGTCTAGGTCAGTGAAACAGGTTAATCTGTTATTACTATTCCTAGCTAATCTTATACATATGCTATCTTTAGCAGAGTGCCCTGGGAACAGTGGGTTCTAGGTGTTTCAGCATAACAGAAGTTAAAGTGATACTTGCTTTGATATTCACTGAGGAGGGGGTTATTCTGTCTTCTTGTTCTGTTTTCTGAAGCCGAGGAAATTATTGTGGTGTTTATGTGACACACAGCAGAAAGAAAAGGGCATAAAAGACCATGAATAGCTTGTAAATCCTAATCATAAAACCAGGAATGTTAAAGCGGAATTGATCAGATTAGCAGAATAGCTTCTTTTGTGTCTTGTGCCGTAGGGAAGAGATACCAGTTTCATCTCTCCAGCAGTGCTGACTGAGATCAGAAACTTGGCTTCCTACCAACGGCCCATAAAGTACTTACAAATGTAGTAATTAAAATTAATGAATGAAATGTCAAATGGGTTTGACAGAGTAAAGCAATCAAAATGTGGTTTGATTTTCTTATCACACCTACTCTTCAAAGGTTTCAAAGACAAACCAAACCAAAACTATTTCAGCCTCAGCAAAGGACAGCAGGGACTGAGGAATAATTTTAAAGCTTCATCGCTTTGTGTTTCAGTTAATACCCTTGGGGTTTGTTTTTTCTCTCTCTCTTAAAGGCTAATGGAAGTATGAAGAGGGACATGAAAGGAGCAGTAAAGTGACAAATTCTCTGCCCAACAAAAAGGACTGTAATGGACAAGAGGCTGTCCCACTCATGGATGTGAAACAGCCAATCAGCTGTGAGAGCCTGAGGTGATCAGGATGCTGCTAAAACATCCAATCCCTTTTGAGATGGCTGCTTGACCGTTGGGGGTCCTGCAGCAGCTGACAGTTCCAGGTCTGCTTCAGGAAGAGAACAGATGTGCGAGTTTTAGCTCTGCCCCAGGAAGAAGTCAGAGTGAGATGTCTCCAGTACTAGATGTTATAGTAGAAATTTATTTATTGTACTTATTTACAAAATTTATATTCCACCTTTCTACCTTCGTCTGGGCCACCAAGGCAACTAACAGATTAAGCACCTATATGATAAAACATATCTTAAAAAGCATTAAAACCAAACAAAATTATCATTAAAACAAAACCAAGCTGTACAACAGTTAAAGCAAAGGGCAGGAGAAAGGAATCACTGAGGGAACACCAGACAAAACAAAACAAAAAAAGTCTTCATGTGCTGACAGAATGTGGAAACAGAAGGGGATAGACAAGTCATCCTGGGGAGAGAGTTCCAGAGTTCTGATGCCTTTGTCGAGGCACTTAATCCCTGAAGGCAGGGACACCTGAAAAGATGACCGTAGAGATTGGATACATTGGTAATGGAGTAGGTGATCCTTTATGTGTACTGATCCCAAGCCATATAGGGCTTTTAAAAAACACCAGTGCCTTGAACTGTGCCTGGAAACAGTTTGGAAGCCAGTGTAGATGGGCCAAGACTGAAGTGATATGGTGCCTAGAGCCCACTTCAGTCAACATCCTGGCTGCAGCATTCCGCACCAGCTGAAGTTTCTGAATACTTCTCAAGGGCAGCCCCGTGTAAAGTGCATTGCAACAATCTAATCTAGATGTGATCTAGATGCCTTGCACTACAGTGGCCAGATCTTTTCTGCCCAGGAAATATCACAGCTGGCTAGCTAATTAGTCAAAACTGGGAAAAGACACACCTGGCCACAACTGTCACCTGCTTATCCAGCAGTAGGCCTGGGTCCAAGCAGTAGGATCTGTTCCTTCAAGGGGAACATAACCCTATCCAGAATGGATGATAGCTTAAGTCCCAGGTCAAACCTTCTGCTAGGGTTGCTAGGTCTGGGGAAAATACCTGGAGACTTTGGGGGTGGATCCAGAAGAAGGTGGGGTTTGGGGAGGGGAGGGACCTCAGGATGGTACAATGCCATACAGTTCACCCTTCAACGCAGCTATTTCTCCAGGGGAGCTGATCTCTCAGCTGGAGATCAGTTCTAAAGGCTGGCAACCCTACCTTCTGCCCATCAGTAGCACTTCTATCTTGTGAGGATTAAGTTTCAGTTTATTTGCCTCCATTCACACCAAAACTGTTTCCATGCACCAGTTCAGGGTTTCTACAGCTTCCCTGGGATCAGCTGGAAGTATGAGATAGAGGTGACCATTGTCTACATATTGGTGACAACCCAGTCCAAACCTCCAGATGACCTCACCCAACAGTATCATGTTTAGAAGTACAGGGAACAGGATGCAGCCTTGTGAGACTGCACAGGGCAAGGGGATAAGCAGCAGTCTTCCAGAACTACCTTCATACACCTACTCTCTAGGCAGGACCAGAACCACCACCAAACAGTGTCTCCCCATCCCAGCCTGGAAAGGCAGTCCAGAACAGGCCCATAGTCAGGATTTTTTTTTGTTTTGGGGGGCATTTACATTTTTATGGGGGCACTCCATAAACTGGGGCATTCAAATACAGGTTTGAATCCCCACTCATGCCCTGGAAGCTTGCTGGGTGATCTTGGTCACACACTCTCAGCCTAACCTACCTCACAGGGGCCCATGCCCCTTTGCAGTAGGACTCCCCTGCCCAGCTGCAGAGCAAGCCTTCTTCTTTCCCAAGCCCCCAGGCGGGTGCCACAGCTGTTTTACCCAGTCCTTGGCTCAGAAGGCTTGCACGCAGTGGGAGATCAGGTTGCCCCTGCCACTGTGGACCAGCACCCGGGGAGCCTCCACCTCAACCATACTGCTCAATCCACCCCTTGCTTCTTCCTGGGAAGGCTCAGTGCACTTCACCTCCTCCCAGGCCACAAGGCTGGCTGAGCCCTTGGCGGGCAGCGATAGACCGGCAGAGGGGCTGATCAGCTGCAAGCAGAGCCCTTGGCTGGGAAGGGAAGTGCACTCCCTCTCACATGCAGGCAAACTTAAACCCTGCATGGAAGATGGAGGTCTGGGAGCGCACAACTCCCAGCCTGGTCATGCTGATCAAGTGTTGCTTGAGTGGCCAGCCTCCAAGCTGTTCTTCCTCTTCCCTACCACCTCCTCCTTCTCCCTCTTCCTCCGTCTCACATTGCTGGCCTCAGTCGCCACAGACCATTGTGCAAGTAGCAGCACAGGGAGGAGGACAGGAGAGAAAAGCCCACCTCAGTTAACAGAGAGACACTTTAAAGGCTGAGGGAAGGGAGAAGATGGCCAGGGAGGGAGACACCTTCACACTTGGTGGCCGTGCTCAGTGAGACAATTTGCGCGGCTGGGAGAAAGAGGGTGGGCAGTGGCAGGAGAGGAGGGAAGTACGTAGAAAAGTAAAATAAACAATGGGTAGTTGGGGTGCCTGAACTGGATGGGAAGTTGGGGGGCTTTAGGATTAAGTCGGGCGACCGAGCCCCCAGGGACTTCAATGTGGCTATGGACAATGTAGCATAAGATATAGAAAGAGTGCATTGAGAACAGGGAATCCTTGGGCGATTCTACATTGGCTTTTCCCTCTGTTGTTTTATGAAATCCATGTTGGAAGAGAAATTCCCCTCGGCATTGCATGCTGGTTTCATTTTCTTTGATAATCAGATTTTATGGTACCCTCTACAGTTTATGCCGCTGTCACTTTCTTTGATCATCAGGTTTTATGGTACCTTCTGCATAGATTTATGGCCATTCAGGGGTGACTTTGCAGTCAGTATGGCATTGCCCATTTGAGTGTGGTTTTGAGCTACACCTTTTCCTCAGTGTTGAGAAAATGTGGAGCAAATGCTAGATGCAGAATCACCCCTTGGAAACTGGGCAATTAACTGAAGTTGTTCAACTACTCAGCTATGTTTACACTTGATTAGCCCTCTCTTTCAACTCCCTAAGGCTATGACCAATAGAGGTATTGAATTCTTGCTAACAGATAAAACCCCCGAAGTTATTGAGCAGGTAGCAAAGTTCCTGGCAAATATACTCATGGACCAAGAAAAACAGGAAAGAAAAGAGAGAAGAAGAGGAAGAGGAAAGGAGGTGGAGAGATAAGGAAAGAGAGAGTTAAGGTATATCTATGATTCTGTTTTGGATAGTTAAGCTTCTTACTGTAGCTGTTTTAATTACTTGAGATTATTGTTCTGAACTTTTATCACTTTGTCCTGTTATTATTATTATACAGAATGATACAAATCGCGTACTTGATGGGTTTTGTTTGATGGCATATGGGCTGACTTTTACTGCTATCTTTTCTTTTTAAAGTTATTGATATGCCAATAAAGGCTTTTGGAACTGGATGTTCAAAAAAAACCCAATGTTTCACTTTGCATGCTAAAACAAAGAAAAATGTGTGGAAACAACTTTTGTGCAACACTTTCCTAATGAATATATGCATTTTTACATATTGTGAGAACACTGCTTTAAAAAAGCATGTTGGCACAACCATCTGTACAATCTCATCAAGGCATAATTAAATCAAAGCACAAAAGTATACATGCATAACCATGTTTATTTTGAAATGACAGCTCCTACAATCAACCTCAGTTATATGTCATAATAATAGAAGGAAGATGATCTCATAAAAACTAGAGGCATGATGTATGAAATTATTTTACAATTCACATTCTGTATTGTAATGAGTTAATTAATAGTTTAATCAGGAGCTTGTGCTTATGAAATGAGGCACAGTTTAGTTCATTAAGAACAAGGATGCTCTAATACCATAAGACACCTATTTTCAACATAAAGCTAGTTTACTATAAATCTACACATTTATTGCGCATGTCAACTGAAGCCTATGCAGACTAACTTGGAAGAAGTTCTCATGGAAGATCCCCCTGCCCACAGAATATCCTTTCAATTTAAACAGCTCTTCTTCAATGAAATACATGCCTAAGTGGGAGGGGAGTTCTCTAGACTGGAAGAAGGCTGCTTCGTGCTCCATTTTTATCCTTACAACAACCCATAAGTGAATGTTCTCTTTCTTTCTTTCTTTCTTTCTTTCTTTCTTTCTTTCTTTCTTTCTTTCTTTCTTTCTTTCTTTCTTTCTTTCTTTCTTTCTTTCTTTCTTTCTTTCTTTCTTTCTTTCTTTCTTTCTGTGAAGTTATCATTCTTCACTTTTCACTGTTACTTATGTAGATCTGTTTGCACTGCATGTATGTGCAGGAATGTATTTATATATACAATGTTCCTCATCTGTATGTATTATACATATAATATATCATGCCAATTTATTGATGCACTAATGGAGTCAAACATTTTATGGTTTATGATTGATGTGTTCAATTTATGGGGGGAAATCTAATATGAGGAAACAATAAAAATTCATGAAGATAAAGAATCACGTGTTGAATTCACACCACGGAGAAAAGAAATCAAAACATGCAAGAATTAGAAGTAAGACATCACCATCTGGCATCTTTTTTTCCTCCTATATTTTACTAATCATAGTGTCTTCCTCTCACATCTTTGTTAGTAGAAGAGCAAGCGATTTTCCATGGTCTAGTAGTTCATTGGAGCTATTAGAACACTACTCTCATGGAGGCTTATGCAAAAAGTCTAAAGTTCAATGTCTGGCATCTCTAGTTAAAAGGTTCAGGCAGAAGGTTATATGAAGAACCTCTTACCTAAGATCCTGTAGAGCTAGTCAGAGGGGACAGTACTGACTTTGATAATCCATTAGTGTGACTTGGTATAAGGCAGCTTCATGTGTTCATCATGATCCAGAGCATGATCTGGTCTTACAATACTGAAACATACAAAAATTTTGCTAGCAACCCCATTTCCTTGAGAAAACTCAGCAAATAACATTGGAATAGACAATGGGCATTAGGGTGTACAAGGGAAAAAAACCCAGATTTTTTCAGATTCAGATATATAAGACATGAAAAATATCAATAAATGCCAAATTTCCTGAGTACCAATACTGGTATAGTATTTGGACATGGGAAATATTCAGTATTTCCTAATATATTTGGGTCCATTATACCCATGGGGAGGGAAGGGGGAGTGAGAAAGCATGTTTAAATGCCTTCCCTTCCCTCCCCCAGCCACCCCTCCCCACCCATCAGCCCTTAGGTTTAGGCCATTTAATCCTAAAAGCTGACTGGTGGAGGGGAGTGAAACTGACCAGTGGAAGCGGCCAGGCAGCTTGAGGAGGGAAGGAAGGGAGAGAAGGTATGTTTAAATGCCTTCTCTTTCCTTCCCCAGCCCCTTCTCAATGTTTCTTTCCTTCCCCAGGCCCCCGCATGTGGAAGTGGAGGGGAGTGAAACTGACCCATTTAATGGCTGGAAGGTATTTTTGCCTAACAGCTAACTGGCAGGCCCATCCCACTGTTAGGTTAGAATGCCTTCCAGCCAGTTAACCCCTCCTTTTCACTGCCCCCCCACATGGAAGGGAGGAATGAAACTGGCTGTGAAATGACTCCCAGCCATTTATACCTGACCTGTTGATCAGCTGATGGCCTGTTGATCAGCTGTTAGGTTTAAATGGCTGCTGCAAGCCATTTCCATAGCTGCTGTTGGGTTTTGCTGAATTAACCCAAATAAAAGCTGAATATGAATAAAAAGCTGAACATGCAAAAGAACCTCCTCAGGAAACAGGAAACCTCCTCAGGAAACAATCCATATACAAAAGAACCTTCTCAGGAAAGCTCTTCCATTAGCATGTTCACAGCCTGGGGAACTCCTACAAGATAATGACTCAGCCCTACCCCACCTTCCAGAGTAGATATAAATTACCTGCCTACCATTTTTCTTCTCACCTTGACACAGAGAGTACTCCATCTTTCTGTGTTATACCTCTGAGGATGCCAGTCACAGCTACTGGCAAAACATCAGGTCCTATAATGCCAGGACCACAGCCATACAACCTGGAAAATCTACAACAGCTAATGAACTCCAGCTGTAAAAGCCTTCGACAAAAGCTGAATAATTTTGGCTTTTATTTGGGGTTATTTGGTAACCGAATAGCTTCTGAAATTGGTATTTGACTTAGAAAATACCAAATAAATACTGACAAGGTATTTATTCAGTATTTTTTCCACTTGGGTAAACCTGAATGCACACACCTTGTAGGCATACTCTGCTTCTGAACCAGGTATCATACATGCATAGTACTGCCCACATCTTGTAAAGTTTGTAAATGCCATTATTCACAATGAATCTTCAGGGATAAGGCTCCCCAAATCCAAATTAATAATTAAATCAAATTAAATTAAAGGGGTTAATCAGCTGCAGTGAAGCATAGACTTCACATGCATGAGAGATGTTACAATGAAAAATGAGTTGAGGGTGGATGGGAGTTAGTGTTTGTCAAGTTTTAGCAAGAGAAACATATGCCAGATTCAAGATAGCATGGTGTTAACTGCAAGCCTCACTTAATAATAATAAAGAAACCAGCTTTTATTCTCATCTGTTTTCTGTATTTCAGTCTGTTCATGCATAGTGATTAGGTTCCTCATGAAGTCACCTGGGTTTTAGAGTACTCAGTACCATCCAGAAAATGGCCAGTACACCTGTAGTGTATAAAAGGTACTTTTTCCCCCTCTCCAGATTGCTATCACCACATTAGATAGAGCATCTGTTTACATGCCCAATAAATAACCAGCAACTGCTGAGTTGGGGATACATTGATGCATACCCAAAGTTTATGTCTTTCCTCCTTGCATTTGATCTTTATAATGTGAGCATGCTGATACGATCCAATTAATCTGAAGCCAGATAGCAGGCAGGCAGACGGGCTGGTTTTAATTTACTGAGTTATAAGTAGCTGTATTTTGTGCCCTGTGTGTAGCATTTTGCACCCATAAATTATTTGGTAGCAATTATCCCTTAAAATGTAAGGAAAGCTTGTTTTGCTGTGTCTTGGATTTAGAGTAAAAGCAGAGCAGTAAGACATAGGAACACAGCCTAGTATTCTGTGAACCTTGTGCTGTGCAGATATTTATGCCTGTGGCTTTGTTTAGGAGACATCAGTAGTGAACACCCTTTTAGTATTCAAAGAAAAGAAAAATTAAAGCCAAACAATGTGTCACTTTGCTCCATAAGTGAGTCTGATTCAGGACTGGTATATATACACTTTTTAAAAAAGGAATCATATTTGTTCCTGCAGATCAGGTATCAATTTTCTTAGTCTTACTGGCTTTACTTTCAGCACAGGTTAGTTGATACAGCCTTGGAAGACAAGCAGAATAAACTAGTTCTTTGTGTAACAAATGGGAAGAAATGCATGAAGACTTGGCAAATTTTTCTGTTTCAAAGGAGAAGTGAAATACAGCATGGCAACAGCCCCAAACAGCTGAAACAACAGCAAGAACAGTTCCCCACATTTTGTCACATTCTAGTATGACCTAAAGGTGTTTCAGCACCTGGCGGTTGAGCTCATGTGATTGTGGGTCATGGTCATATCAGCTGAAAGTTCACATGGCTATTGGGCTTGGGTGTGAATAGATCAAACCTGTCAGGTGGGGAATTACCACTTCTGCACATGTGCACAAATGTAACCATTCCCTCAGCATGTGGCACCACCAATGATTTAAATAAAGAATGATAAAGGTCCTATTTGAAATCAAGAATTTCATGGGAGAAAAGCCTATTATACCTACTGCCTGGGTGTCTGTCTGATTCAGAGGTTGGCTGTTTGAATATTAATGACTGCTGAACTGTTTGGATACAAAATATTCATATATGTGCATTCTCAAATAACCTCATTGGAGTTGTTGCCCCCCCCATCCTGACATCCACTAAATAAAAAAGAAGGGGAAAGGAAGCCTTAGCTCTCCCTAAGCAACCAATTTTGTCATGAGCAAGGGCAACTCTGATTGGTTGCCTTCTCCTGCAGACACAAAAGGGAGGGAATGACGTGTATTGCCAAAGCTGCCTGGCTCAGTGTTCAAGTCAAGTGGGGAACAGTAAGAATGGGAGGAACCAATCCAAGGCTTGAGGTATTTTGCAGTGGCCAAACATGGTATGTGCTTCCATTGCTCACAGTAAGGATGAAGTTTTCAACATGCCCAGTGTTACCAACAACCAGTAACCAAGTTGTGGCACAAACATTTGTGGGCTAGAGCCTACTTCATCCAATACATCTGAAGGGGGGAGGGGCTTTGGCCAGTGAAATTATTTTCCATGTAAATATCTCAGTCTTTTAATGTACAGTAAAATCCTTGTTGTTTACTGCAAGAAACTAACACACCTATCCCTCTGGAGGTACACAAACTGGGTCTGTGTAGGTAGGAACAACCTCGATTCTCAATGGCTATAGTCAGCAAGGTGAGAGAGAACTTTAGCCCCCATCCAGATAACAATTCTTCCCAGACCCTTTTTATTCTTCCAATATCAGTGAATGGTTGCCAAGTAAAGCAAAGGGGGAGAGTAAAGTGTTCCAGCTCTGTACATTAAGGACAATGAAAATAAATCTCTCCATACCTGATAGTTCATGATGGCCCATCCCTCCCTATAGGTAGATCTAGCTGTTGCAACATTTATTTTATTGATCAAATTTATACCCTGCCCTCCCCACTAAAGCAGGCTCAGGGTGGCTTACAAAAGATTAAAACACATAGATAACATTTAAACCAATAATAAAACCTTCTAAAAACAATCCAGATATCATAAAGTGCTAGTACATATTAGATCTGGCAATAATAACAATGTTGTTTGGCGACAGCGACAGCCAGTCGATGACCTATCTTATTGATCCACTCCTTGTTCTGTTTCTTATGTGGCTGGCACAGGCTGTTGTTGGTGATTTCGAAGGACAGGGCTTGCAATTATTGGGGGCGGCTCTTTAGTTGAAGGCCTGGTGGAAGAGCTCCATCTTGCAGCCCCTGCAGAACTGCATAAGGTCCCACAGGGCCCTAATTTCTTCTGGGATCTTATTCCATCAGTATGGAGCCACCAACAAGAAGGCCCTGCCCTGGTTATGGTCAGCCTAGTGTCTTTAGGACCCAGGAGGGTCAGTTGATTTTGGGACCCTGACCATAGTGCTCTCTAGTGGGGAAATGTGGTCCCTCAGGTATGTCAGCCCCTGACCATAAAGGGCTTTAAAGGTAAGAACCAGCACATTGAAGCAGATTTGGTATGCTATCAGTAGCCAGTGCAGTGCTTTCAGCACAGGCTGGATGTGCTCCCGCATATGGAGGTCCATCAAAACCCTGGCTGCCTCATTTTACACTAGCTCTGGCTTCCAGATCTGAGACAAGGGCAGCCCCATGTAGAGAGCATTACAGTAGTCCAGTCTCAAGGTGACCACCGCATGGATCACTGTTGCCAAGTCATTGCATTCAAGGATGTCATGATCTGTGTAGGCCTCTAGAGACCTGTGTGGGAGTGGAAAGCAGACAGCCTACAAACCCCATAATGCTTAGCGATGGTTGTAACCAATGGGAATGCAGGGATTGTTTGAGGAGAGGTAACAAGCTTTGTGGGCTGTGAAACTGGGTTCTTTTTTCTTCTTGCCTCACACAGAGTAAAACTGAGGGGACTGGTCTGAGAGAAAGATCCCTCACTTGGAACAGAGTGAGTACAGGCAAGAGGCCTGGTATAAGAGGGCTATGGGCCTTGAAATAGTAACTAGTAAGTGAAATAGGTAATCGCACTAGAGTTGTTTATTTTGCCTTTAAACACTGTTATATATTTTAAAGCACCTTGTCTGGTTTTCCTTGCCCCAGTACTATGTTAATAAACCATTTGTTTAATTGTTCTCTGCCTGGTCATTACGCCTATGTTCTCAGCTTAAAAAGGGGCATTTTGGTTGGGCTTGAGAGGGTACTCTGAGCCTTCTCAAGGGACCTGAAGTCCAGAGTGGTGGCAGCTGAAGGTGGCAACCCACTGGAGTCATGACAGAGGAAGGGAACCAATTGCCTGATCAGCTGGAGGTGATATAAGGCTGACTTGGCAGTGGCTGCTACCTGGGCCTCCATTGTTAAGGAAGCATCTGGGAGAACTCCCAAACTCCTCACTTCTGGTGCTGACACCAGTGGAGCCCTATCAAAGGTCAGGAGTGGGATCCCTACCCTCAGCCCACCCCAGCTCAGGCACAGGACCTCTATCTTTGTTGGATTCAATTTCAGTCAGCTAGGTCTAAGCAATCCAGCCATGGCTTGTAATGCCCGGTCCAGATCTTCCGGTTTAGAGTCAGATTGGCCGCCCAACAACAGATAGAGCTGGGTATCATCAGCATACTGGTGACATCCCAGCACATGCCTCCGGGCAATCTGGGCAAGGAGGTGCATATAGATTTTAAATAGCATCAGGGAAAGCACCACCCCTTGGGGCACTTCATACTCCAGTGGGTGCCTTCAGGATAGCTACTCCCCTAGTGCTACCCTTTGTCCCTGACCGTGAAGGAAGGAGGCAAGCCATTTCAAGGCTAGCCCCTGGACTCCAGTGTCGATGAGGCGGTAGATCAGTGTCAGTGAGGCGGTAGATCAGTGTCGGTGAGGCGGTGTTGAATACTGCTGACTTGTCCAACAGCAGCAGCACTGCCGATCTGCCCTGATCCAGATGCCTCTGGAGGTCGTCCGTGAGGGTGACCAATGCTGTCTCTGTCCCATGACCTGGATGAAAACTGGACTGGAAGGGATCTAAAATGGAAGCATCATCCCAAAAGCTCTGTAACTGAATTGCCACAGCCCTCTCTATTATCTTGCCCAAATAGGGGAAAAGAAAAGGGAAGCTTCAAGAACCTGAACTGATCTCATGAACTGCTGATTGTGATGACTAGACACTAATATCATGTGGTAAATACTTAGTGATGTGTGGCACTATTACTATTAATACAACATAATATCACCAGGCCACACTCCATGATATCATCAGGCCCCTCCTAATGAGGCTGGATTTAGGATGATTGAGATCTGGCAATCCTACTCCCCTACCCCATATGGGATTGGAAAGGATTGTTTGAGGAAGGGAAATGCTGAGGAAATGAGTGAGCATCAGCATCTTCTGCTGATGGATTTTGGGATCCAAACCCCCAGTTGTTTGACAGGAGCCAGAGAGTCAAGAGCATGAGGAGAATATGAGGAGGGTGGAGAAGAAGATAAACTTGTATGGCATGAAGGAAGCAAAGGGTGTTGCTAGCCTTGAAATATTTGTCAGTGAAGATTCTTGTAGGAAATGAGTATGGAAGGTCTGCATAATTTTCCTTTTGTTATTTCCATTGTGATGTTGGGGACCACCTGAAAGAACTTAAAGAGCTACCACAGTTTAAGTATTGCTGTTCTGAGTTCTTCAACTCCATTAACATGTTTAGTTAACTGTTCCCTGAATACGTGTTCCAGGAGTCTGATGCCAAGCAAACATCTTGGGCTTGTTTCTTCCCAGCAAGCTACTGAACAGCTGCCATTCTCCAGGAACAGTCTGATGTCAGTCTTGGCCTATTACTTAAACTCTTTGAAAACGTTAAATGCATCAAAGTATACAGGCTTGAAATTAATCTGTTCTGTGGTTAATCTGTGGTTAAAATATTTTAGAAAAGGAGGCAATGTTTATATGCACTTGCCAAAGCTATCAGGAAAGGCAAATCATAAAAATAGTCTTTCATCTCTGGAAAGCAGCTAAAGAAAAACACGATGCCTCAGAATTTCCTGATGTTAGGAACAAAACAACAGGCAGAAAGACCTGGAATATATTCAGAGGAAAACATATACAATGAATTATTCAAACATGGGCTTTTTACTGTAAATATACCGAACAAAAAAGTTTTTTGTGCCTGATTCTTGAGAGGTTCCCAATGAGAGAGTGAAGAGTTCACAATAATACCCTGTATAAGGCAAAACCCAAGGCATGAATAATGGGTAGGCACGAGTAATGCTAGAATCCATGCAAATGATGTCTTTAAAAATCAGATTCACAATGTCCATGCTCTCAAGAGAAGATGTACCTCCTTCATTCATATCAATAACTTGTTTGCAATTTAAAATGAGCAGTATTTCAAGGAGTTGGTGGCATCTGTCATCCCGTAAACCAATAAATGATGTTGGCACATGCTCAGAACTTAATGGATTGCTGGGGATGATGGGAACTGTTGTTTTCTTGGCATTCCTATTCAGTTTGGCAGGCCAACAGCTGCTGCAGCAAGTCATGCTGGCAAAGACAGGAAAGATAGGGACCAATAATCCCCCACAGGGGGAAAAAAGCCATTTGCCCCGTCGGAAAGGTAACATTTGTGACTTAGGAAGGGGTAGAACTGGCAGGGGGACAGTGGGCTCATATGTGCACATCTATACATCTGCATGTTGTAGGTGTAGGGTTGCCATGCAGCTGGCAATCCCCAGGAGGAATTAAGTGGGTGCTGGTGTACTGGTGATGCGGCAGCATGCTGACATCGCTTCCAGTAAAACTGGAAATGACATTTTTAGACACTCTGGTTTTACCACAGAGTTTTGTAAAATGCCTCATAGTTTATGACATATTTATTTAATATATTTAAAACATTTCTATGCCACCTTTCCACCCAATTCAGAGTCCCCAAGCTAGCAAACATTCAAACACTAAAACATTTCAGACATTAAAAAGCATTAAAATACTATCATTTACTGTAATAATATAGTATAAGAATATTTAAAACAAATATGTTCTTTCTCTTAAAAATGCTAATACAGCAAGTTAGCCCATCTATAGACGATGGCCAGCTACAATAGGACTTTTATTTGATATCCTTTAGTGAATAAGGGCACAACTTCATGGAATGCTTTTCCCATTTCCATTTCATGAATGTGTGGAATGCAATTCTGCTTGGGGAAAAACTGTCAGCCATTCTGTGTACAGTCCTCAGTTACCAGAGTTGGTAGTGGTGGCAAGTACCAAGTTGCAGCCAACTTAGGATGACCTCGTAGGGTTTTCAAAGCAAGAGATGTTCAGAGGTGGTTTGCCATTGTCTGCCTCTTCATAGCAACCCTGGACTTCCTTGGTGGTCTCCCATCCAAATACTAACCAGGGTTGACTCTGCTTAGTCTCTGAGCTAGCCTGGCTGTGATGTGGAAAGCTAGGGAAGCATTCCAGTTTCAGCATGAAGACCATGTGAATATCAAATGTGTGGAATGCCCAAGGCCTCCTGCCCCAAAGTCAATGCAAATTTTCATAAAATTTTACTGAATCAAGCTTCCTTAAGTGAAATACTAGTAATTTGGAATAAATGACATTGCTGGAAATTGTCTAGAACATGTTGTTGTTGTTCAGTCGCACAGTCGAGTCCGACTCTTCGCGACCCCATGGACCAGACCACGCCAGGCCCTCCTGTCCTCCGCCGTCCGCTGAAGTTTGCTCAATTTCATGTTCGTTGCATCGATGACACTGTCTAACCATCTCATCCTTTGCTGTCCTCTTCTTCTTTGACCTTCAATCTTTCCCAGCATCAGGGTCTTCTCCAGTGAATGCTCCCTTCTCATTTGGTGGCCAAAGTATTTGAGCTTCAGCTTCAGGATCTGGCCTTCCAAGGAACAATCAGGGTTGATTTCTTTTAGGATTGACTGATTTGATCTCCTTGCAGTCCAAGGGACTCTCAAGAGTCTTCTCCAGCACCATAGTTCAAAAGAATCGATTCTTCGGCGCTCGGCCTTCCTTATAGTCCAACTCTCGCAGCCATACATTACTACGGGGAATACCATTGCTTTGACCATGCGGACTTTTGTTGGCAAGGTGATGTCTCTGCTTTTTATCATGCTGTTTAGGTTTGCCATCGCTTTCCTCCCAAGGAGCAGGCGTCTTTTAATTTCATGGCTGCAGTCACCATCTGCAGTGATCTGGGATCCTAGGAACGTGAAGTCTGTCACTACTTCTACGACTTCCCCTTCTATTTGCCAAGGAGTGATGGGCCCAGATGCCATGATCTTAGTTTTTTTGATGTTGAGCTTCAAGCCCACTTTTGCACTCTCCTCTTTCACCCTGAGCAAGAGGCTCTTTAGGTCCTCTTCACTTTCTGCCATCAGAGTGGTATCGTCTGCATATCTGAGGTTATTGATCTTTTCCCCAGCAATCTTAACTCCAGCTTGTGATTCATCCAGGCCAGCATTTCGCATGATGTACTCTGCATATAAATTAAATAAGCAAGGTGACAATATACATCCTTGTCGTACTCCTTTTCCTATGCTAAACCAATCAGTTGTTCCATATCCGGTTCTAACTGTTGCTTCTTGACCCTTATACAGGTTTCTCAGGAGACAGGTGAGGTGGTCTGGTACTCCCATCTCTTTAAGAACCTGCCATAATTTATTGTGATCCACACAATCAAAGGCTTTAGCATAGTCAATGAAGCAGAAGTAGATGTTTTTCTGGTACTCTCTTGCTTTCTCCATAATCCAGCGAATGTTGGCAATTTGATCTCTAGTTCCTCTACCTCTTCGAAACCCAGCTTGTACTTCTGGCAGTTCTCTATCCACGTACTGTTGGAGCCTAGCTTGTAGGATTTTGAGCATGACCTTGCTAGCGTGTGAAATGAGTGCAATTGTGCGATAGTTTGAACATTCCTTGACGTTGCCCTTCTTTGGGATTGGAATGTAAACTGACCTTTTCCAATCCTGTGGCCATTGTTGTGTTTTCCAAATTTGTTGGCAAATTGAGTGCAGCACTTTAACAGCATCTTCTTTTAAGACTTTGAATAACTCAGCTGGGATACCATCACCTCCACTAGCTTTGTTGTTAGACCATCTGAAGCATACATCTTTGTTGTTTGTATATGTCTAGAACATATAGGACAATAAATCATCATATTTATTGCATAATCATCCATTCAAGTTCAAATTGGCAAACAATTCCTTTCATTTAATGATTCATCAGAAAATTAAGCAGTCTTGCCGCAAATGTGACCAGCACTATTAATTTGCAAAATGCATGGAATGAATTATATGTGAATTACAAGTTGCAAAACATGAGTGGATTACAAGAGCTGTGCTAAGATTCAATGATTTAAAGATTTTTATTTTATGTTATCTATGGGCTGCTGCCATTTACATCCTACTGTACCTGGGAATTGGATTTCTATGATGTATGGTAGCTATTAAATTGTAGATAGCAGGGCTATGCTTTGGTCCCGGTAGAGTCACTAATTGAGTTGTTTCTATAATAATGGATAAATGTTGAATATAGCTGGTGAGGTTTTTTTTTTTTTTTTTTAAGATCTACAGCATTCTACTGTCTACCATGAGCAGAGGGTCTGCAGAACCAATTTAGCATTTATTCAGTTCCTTATGGCCCCTTCTTCCAGATAACATTTCAACCACTTTTCTAAATTATGATTGATGCAGGAAGCTGTGATATCTAGGTAATGGAATTATTTTCTCTTAAGTTAATTCCCATAGAATCACTACTTTAAAGGTTGCTGTCAAAGGCAACTGGATTGACTTATGCTACCTACTGAGAGGATACAGGCAGAGGAGGTAATGTGAAAAAAAAAATCCCCATGCTTTCCCCATCATATACAGGGCAGATAATTTAATCAGTCAGAATGTGTTGTTTACTAGTTTAATTTATGCACCCTGATCAGGATTCTGTTTAGAGCATGAAGGTTCCTATTTTGTATGCTTCAGATGGTCATGATGAACCTATTAAGCCACCACTGGGTTGAAAATCACTAGGAGGCCAAAATATCCAACTCCAAGGATCTGAGAAAAACACATTAACTGCACTGGAGTCCATAGTGATGCTGCCCCACATCATTAATCATGGACTAGTATGCTGTTGCCTCCGTGTCAGCCATATATGGAAGCAGCTGACCAATGGACACCAATGCCAGCTTGCCTTCATGGTGTCACCCTCTCCCTCCCATAGAATTCAACAAGGAAAGGAAGACTGTATTGCACAAGAAACCCAGAATTCAGAATCCCCACCTCACAACTAAGACAAAACTTGTCTGAACAATGAAAGGTTCATAGTTTAAGGCTGAGCAAAAATGAAGAGTTCTAGTTATAAAAGGAGGCTTGTGTGCTGAGAAGAGGACCTGCTAAGCTGTGGTTTAACTAGACAAAGCCATTCATTAGAAGACTCTCTGGTAAGTTTCTGAAGGCAAGAAATAAGAGAAATTCAGTAATTTGTGCTCAAACTAGCTGTGTGTCCAGAGCACATACAGAAAAGAAAGGGGAACAACTGACCTTTCAATCTGCTCACTGAAACCAATCAAAGCATTCTTCTTTAACTTTGGCCCATCAGACACATGGAAATTCAGAGCACTATGGTGCTGTCTGGTATTTTTTTAGTTGGTGCCATTAATCCTGTAGGGGAGGTAATATAACATGTTTGTATGCTTTTTACTTAACCATTTGCTATTGCTACAGTAGTATCCCATTGTGCTTAATAAACCAGTTTGAGGCATAAATCTAACTAGTTTTATGTGTGGTTGGTTTTTGAAAAGAATTTGGGACACTCCGATTGGAGCACAGTGTAACAAACAGGAAACACTACGTGCAGTGAAGATCAAGGCATGCCCAGTAGGCACCAATAACAACTGCACTCCTGGGAATTCCACAGATTGGGGTTTCAGTCTCTTCCTGTATATACCATCACTTTTGTCACACACTCTGAAGGAAGTGTGGCTATACATCTATATCACCCAGACGCCTCCACAGCTAGGCTTACCAGGTTGCCTATGTGGTGGTGGGCCATCTTCCACCCCCTTGGCTCCAGGACCCTACCACTGCTCTTCCCTGCAGCAGAAGCAGAAACGGGAAGTAGGAAGCTACGTGACAAGTGACATCACAATGGCTTAGAAATTCTTCAAATCTCTATGGTTATTGGGGAATTCCTAGAGCACTGAAATGCCACTCCCTCCTCAAGGAATAAGAAGAGCCCTGCTGATAACCCCCCTCCCCACAGAGACCCACAACCTCTTCCAGGCAAGGATTTAGGAGTGGGAAGGGGAGAATACTCCAAGAAGCAGTTTATTTCCCATGGCAAGGGGGACACAGACACTAGGACAGCAACAGGGAGAAAAGGTAGGCTAAAACAGTAGTATGTGTTTTAATCAATAATAGCCATTGGAGCTAAAAGTATTTTTGTTATTCTGGTGTGAACAGGCCCTCAAAGCAACTCACAATGAAAATCACAAAAGCAAAGATAAAATAATTGACAACATGAGATGTATTAGTTTTACCCCCCCCCACACACACACACACGCTTGCTGTGCATGGGTTTATTTGTGTATTATTTTTCTTGTAAGCCACTTTGGGACCTTTTGAGAGAAAAGTGGGGTAAAAACTGTAGATACTGGAGAATGTACCTGGGGCCTTTTTCATGCCAAGCAGATGCTCTGCTGCTGAGTCACAGTCCCTTCTACTGAGCTCCAGCAAGGCACTCTTTTTCTGTTTATGCTCACCAGACCTTAAACAGAAATCAAGATAAGTTCTGCTTTTTCTTGACAGTTCACCTTCACCAGGTTTGCATTGGTGCTATTGAGATATGACTCTCAGTTCCTATCTTGTAGGTGACAGTTCAGGGATACTCTTTGTATATAAATTATTACCCCAAAACCTAGCGTGTAAGCAAAAAAAAAATGGTTCCTTATGGACAGTTATTGTGCACACAGAGAAGTCTGAAGACTTATTTACATACTGTGACTGGGGAGAAAGCTGAAGCAATGACCTCTGTGTTCTCAGTGATTTCCATGAAGTACAGCTTTTGAAGGATTTAGGTGACTTTACTGCATAGCCAGCCAAAGCCTCAGTTTGACTAAAACCTATTAATAACCACAGAGAGTTAGGAATGAAGGATTTAGAATACAAAAGTGTAGTGGAGATCAAAGAGAGGGCTGCATTTAAACAGCATCAAATGTGACCAGAAGAGGATAGGTTACTTTGATTTTTTTTTCTCATGGCGGTCATGCTTGTAATGATAGATGGCCAAGGTTGGGCAACAGAATTTCCTCTCTTCCTTTCTATTTCCATTGTTTCGAAACCACTGTAAGTCAGAGAGGCCGGCTCTTAAAACAAAGGTAAGACAGGCATGGATAGAGTGAAGCAGGAAGTAGTTTCTCTGTGGTTAAGGAACCAGCAGGTGTCTTACAGAGTGAAGCCAGAACAGGCAGTGGCAAAAAGATGGCAGCTGCACAGCTAGCAATAAGCCAGTTTGGATGAGTCCCTGTCATGGTAGGAAGCAGGTAAAGGGGAAGAATGCAACTTCCTGCTCATCTGGCAAGCTGCAACCATCTGCAATGACTTAAGGCAGAGGGGTCAAATGTGTGGCCTGCAGGCCAGATCCAGCCTGGGCAGGGATCAAAACTGCCCCACAAGCAACTTCCTTCTCCTGCTTCCTTTCCCAGGGCTGCTACTGCAGCCGCACCCTAGCTTGCTTCCCCCCCTCCAGCTCTCTCAGTGGCTCTTTGCTTCCTGCTTCTTGTTTCCTGCCTCTATCTCTCCCTCTCTCGCTCTCTCTCTCTCTCTCTCTCTCTCTCTCTCACACACACACACACACACACACACGCACGCACGCACACACAGAGATGAGAGCCTCATGAGTGCTTCATGCCAGAGAGGTAAAAAGGCAAGCCTGTCTGGCCCCCCTCTTTCACACACACAAACAGAGAGAGAGAGAGATCGCTTCTGCTTTCTTCTCCAGGGCTGCCCCTTCCCTTTTTGGGGGGAAGGGAGGAGGAAGAGAGAGAGAGAACTGGAGTCCCAGCTTTAAGACCAACAATGTTTTATTCCAGGTATAAACTTTTGTGTGCAAGCATACTTCTTTGGAGGGAGAGAGGATGGGTGGGTGGATTCTTCTAAAAAGCACAATGTACATTGAGGAAATTATTTTGGCTTATTCTGAAAAGGGTTTTTTTTTTTAAAATGATTTGATTTCTCTGTTCCTATCTGGATTTATTTTCTTTCAAAAAGACCCTGATTAAGAATTAGAACACTTGGAGAGTCCCCCACTTTCAGGCTCCACCTGAGCTAGTTTGGTGTAGTTGTTAAGTGTGCAGACTCTAATCTGGGAGAACCGGGTTTGATTCCCCACTCCTCCACTTGCAGCTGCTGGATGACCTTGGGCAAGCCATAGGTCTGTCAGAGCTGTTCTTGAAAGAGCAGTTCTCGAAAGAGTTCACTGAGCCCACCTACCTCATAGGGTGTCTGTTGTGGGGAGGAGAATGGAAAGGAGCTTGTAAGCCACTCTGAGTGAAGGGCAAGGTAAGAATCCAGTCTCTTCGTCTCCTCTCCACCTGAGCTGGTCGGCAGGGGGAATTACTCCTCTAACAGGGAAGAATGCCAGAAATTAACCCAATGTTCCTACATGACCTGGAAGTGATGTAGACATGTCAGGGATGTCGGGAGGCAACACCCTCTTTCTTGGGCAAAAACTCTATGGTAGAATTAGCTTCTACAATAAAGTTTTGTCCCCAAATCAGAGTGTTGCCCTCAATGTGCTTATGTCCCTTCTGGGTCACATAGGCATGTCACATTTATTTTCAGCATTCCTCCTCGCTCCTGGTAGTCTGAGGGACCTGGCAACCCTAATATGCCTTATCCCAGGGGCTCAAAATCCTACCTATGTCAGTGCCTTAAACCTTGTGTACGGCTACTCATTGAGCAAACAGCTGAGATCACATCTCAACAAGGAACTTCCTGGTCTTAAAGTCACTAAACTACAATAACAAATGCTATAGATCTAAATGCACGGTACCCTCAGGGAGTGATTATGGCTCAATGGAAGAGTCACAGATTTAACTCCTAGCATCTCTAGTTAAGAGGATCAGGTAGTATGGGATGTGAAAGACCTTTGTCTGAGACCCTGGAGAACCAGTATCAGTCAGAGTAAATAATACTGGCTTTGACAGACCAATGGTCTGAATCAGTATAAGGCAGGTTCATGTGTTCATGTGTACCATCCCATTTAATCCTATCTTTATGGTAACATATGCATTTGCTGTCAGAGTAATATTGGGTCTGGATTTTCCAGCATGATAATGGACTTTCAACTTTTACGGTATACTCTCAAACCTGGGTCCAGATGATCTGCCTTGCATTTTTTAGGGTATTTATGCATGACCTGATGTGAATCTATATTTTCTTAAGCCTTTTCATGGATTATTTCATCCTTGATTATTTTTCTTTATACATAATGGCTTTGTTTGATAGAACACCATCTGATAGGCAGTGAGCTAACTAAAACTGAAAAAGTAAGAGGCGTGAGAAAAAGCTGGGTAAAATGCAGTGTGATCTCACCCCATCCATGTTTTCAAATTAATCCTTGGGATCCTTGCCATAAAAAGAGCCTTTTTGCCATATTCCTGCTTGAAACAAGGAATAATTACAATAATAGCTGACAATTATGCATCCGTCCTCATTAAGAAAACATTTTGAAGACATTAATGAATTACTCTTGATAATGCCCCTTTGCAGCAGATGAGTGCAATTGTCTTAGTTTTACAGATGGGGTAATTCTGTTTATTAGAATTGAAAGAGTGATGGAGCTCCTAAATGATACATACAAGACTAGGCAGCTTATTTTGCAACTGGTATTAGCCTAAAGGCCGAGCACTAGAATCAGCTGTACTTTTCCTTTAAGCTCTTAATAATGAACCAATAGGGATATTGTAATGTATCTAAACCCGACCACGTGTGAGGCTAGGTCCCCACACGGTCATGCGAAGCCTTCGAGCTTCACTCTGGGAGACAATGGCCCAAGCGGATCCTAACCTGTGCCAATCAGAGGGCTAGGATCCCGGCCGGGACCTATGGTACTCTCGGCCACTAGAAATAGCCTATCACTAGAGTAGGGTGTGTTCTGGGAGGGGGTTTTGCTCTAGAATATAAGCTGGCCTGCAAGCTGGCTAGTTGTCTTGTTCCTGATGTAACCTAATAAACAAGAGCTGCTTGACTATGCTGAGTCTCCGGTCTCAGTACTTTTCAGATATTATGCAGCTTGCTCCTTTATTATCTTACATCATTGCATACTATCCTCAGATTTTCAAAATTTTAACAAGTTTAGGACAGGATTCCCAAAGCTATTTATTTCACACAAGGAAATTTGTACATTGTCTCACATCAAGGATCAGTGCCTGACCCACACACAGACACAGACACATGTGGCTGGTGGCTCTTTTCCATCCACCGAAAACTGTATGTATGTATGTATGTATGTATGTATGTATTTAATCAGCTTCCAAAACAAGTTCCCTTGAAAAAGTACAGAAGCCCATTCATTACCCTGTCTAGATACAAGGGAGGCTTTGGGGCCTAAAAAGTGAAGTGATGAGGATAAAGTGATGCCTCCTGGCCCATAGATGGAGAAAATGGGGACTGGCTATACAAGGCCACCCACCTATCACAATCCAGGCTTTTCCTGAAGCATCTGCCCTTCCATCCTTGGCAAAAAGCAATAATGGTATTTGCTGTTAGCTTCTGAGCTGAACAGGATTTTTACCATCTTGGTAAGTAGTAATAGGGGACATGGAAAGAAAGCCATTTAGAGGCATTTTGTGCTCAGTGGCAGACCAAACTATGCATGATATTGAAGTTGTGTGATCAGAAGTCCAGAACTGTTATTTGTCCTTAAAAAGCAGCTATAAGGAGGGCTTCCGGTCGGAGTAAAATGGCGAATTGACACACTTTGCGAGTTGTGCAGAGTGTACTGCGGTATCTGACGACAGTCTGGGCTTCATCTGGCCCAGCACAGCACTCCCCAGGCGGGGGGGTGGCAAGCAAGCAGCCAAGCCCGAGGGGGAGTTGAGATCGGTGTGGATAAGCTTCGGAGGAAGCTTGTTTACACTTTGATCTCCTTCCGTGAAGAGGGCAGTTGCAAATCAGCACTACAGATACCTGCTGGGCTGAGAATTCAGCATAAATTCGCCATCTACCGATCTCTTTAACATCAAGTTCAACATCGATTACAGAAGAAGCACCGTGAAACCCCGAGATTACAAGCAAGGTAACAAACGAATAAGCGCTTACCGGTTTAAAGAAGAACGCGAAATTGAATCGTACGGATAAGCGTAGAAACCTTTAATGAACTATTCTGCTTGATTTAAAAGTAAAACGAAAGCTTTCCTTTAGAGAAAACGGCTGAAAAGTGACTTTGTTTTGCATTCCTGTGGTCAGTTAAGTCTAAACTTTACGTAGCAGAAACGAAACTAACTGTGACTCTATGATACAGGAAGTAGGCTAGAGTGGACGTTTTAGAGGTTGCTGTGCCGGAAATAGACGGACATTTGAATGTGTGACACCACCTTTACCGGAAGTTGGATTACAGAGACGGACAGATAAACAGGAAGTCTGGAAGGAGCCTACTCTAGCCAGAAAATCATAGAGAAATTGCGCCAGACATTTTGAGGAGGACTAAATTTTAAAAAGTTATTTTTAAGCCGAAAAAGCGCTGATACAAGTTATAAAGGTGGCGATTCGGCTTGAAGATTGCTAATATAAAGATTGATTAGCACTGAAGTCGCTTTCAAGACGGATTTGAGGTCAAGACCTAGAGCTGCTTCATCACCTAGTCCAAGAATGACTGCAAAGGAAAAAAAAAGAGTGGCAAGCGGCTATGGAAGTGATGGAAAAACGGATGACCGAAGTGGTGCAGAATCTTGGAAAACAAATAGAATCACAGCTGCAACAACAATTGCAACAACAGCTGCAAATACAACTGGAGCAAATAGAACAAGTCCAAGTCCAAGTACAGAAAAAAAATATGGAAGAACTGAAAGAACTGGTACTAACAGAAGTGTCAGGGATTAAAAAAGATACAGAAGAAGTTAAGAAAGAGGTCAAAAGTCTGGTGACAAAATCTGAAGAAATGGAACAGAAGGTTAAAAAACCCTGTTAGAAAATACAAGACTGGAGTCCATGATGGAATTTAGAGCTACTCAGAATCATCTGAGATTGAGAGGGATAGAAGAGGAGGAAGATCAGGATCTACGGGCTCTAGTAATCAATACATTGACAACTTATGTAGGGGAAGATGTTGGAGATTTGGATTCAGACTTTGACTTGATTTACAGAGTAATCTCAGCTTATGCCAAGAGAAAGCAATTACCCAGAGATGTGATTGTTCAATTCGTGACAACAAAAATGAAGGAAGATGTTTTCAAGAAACAATTCACACAACCGTTGGAAATTAATGGAAAAAAAATAATAATTTTGAGAGAAATTCCGAGATCGATCTTACAAGACAGAAAGAAATTCAAGAAATTGACAGACAGACTAAAAGAAATGAATATCAGGTTCAGATGGGAGATTCCATATGGACTTTCATTTGTGTACAATTCGGTGAGATCTACTCTTAAATCTGAAGGAGACTTATACAGATTTAAAGAGAACAATTTTGATGATTTTAAAGATATTTAATTCAACACAATTATGGATTACAAATTTTTATCTTGGAACGTAAATGGACTAAATTCACCAAGTAAAAGAAGATTAGTGGCAGCTATAAGAAGGATGGAGGCCATGGTTTGAGGGCCATGGTCTTGGGATAGGGATGTTAACTCTCCTCCATGCCATTTTCTCCAATCAAAAATGACCCGAGTCCAAGAAAAGGCCTCAAAAATGACTCCCAAGTTTCCAGCTAGGGAAACAATCCTCTCCCTGTGCCATGATCCCAGTCCAGATTCCCCCTTCAAACAGTAAATGATTTTTTAAAAATGTCCCAATTAAGTCTGGAGATCTAATCCCAGAGCTCTAACATTATGTGTAGCTTGACCAAGAAGAGAGCTAAAATAATTGATTTGCAATACGTCATCATCCATCCATTATAAGAAAACTAGTAAACCCTCCCTCCCCCAGTTTGTTGTCTGAGGTTGTTGTTTGGATTCTGGCCTTTAAATTTAAATTGATGCTCAGGGGTCTTTTTGGGAAGGAGTGCACCAGAGCGCAATTCCAGCAGCTCAGGAGCCAAGCCCCGCCCCTAGCCAGCGTCCAGGGAGTCTTTCAGGCAGCCGAATGTCAATTTCAGCTCCATTATATCCTATGGGCCATTGAAGTCAATTATGAAAACATGGGGTATATTCTGGGGGCTGGAGGGGAGGGGGTTTGAGGGAGTGGCTTCAAACTCACAGGGTAGCTGATGAAGCCTCTCCCCAAGATACCCACCAAGTTTCAAGAACATTGGACCAGGGGGTCCAATTCTATGGGCCCTAAAACAGGTTGCCCCCATTCCCTCCATTGTTCTCTATGGTGGGGAAAAAGTTACTTTTCCCCCACGGTGCTGTTAGTAGCTCTGGGGGGGATGGGGTTTGAGGGAGAGGCTCCAAACTTTTAGGGTAGCTTTGGGAGCCTCTCCCCACATACACCTCCATGTCTCAAAGCAATTGGACCAATGGGCCTAATTCTATGGGCACCCAAACAGGTTACCCCCATTACCTCCATTGTTTCAATGGGGAAACCCAGCCAGCAGCACTTAAGGCAGGCATGCAGAAAAGGGCAACGGCAATAATAAGAGGAGGACACTTTCCCTAAGAAGAAAGGTTATCACGTTTGGGGATCTTAGCTTTGAGAAACAATGACTGAGGGGTGACATGATAAGAGGTTTACCAGACTATGCATGGGATAGAGCAGGTAGAGAAAGAAGTACTTTTCACCCTTTCTCACAAGACAAGAACTTGTGGACACTCAATGAAATTGCTGATCTGCCAGGTTAGAAGTTAGAAAAGATGAAAGGTTTTTTGGTTCTTACAGGTTTACAACTTTTAAAAGTTCTGCTGGTTGCTGTTGCTTGATGTGGGGGGTTGGTTTGTTTTTTTCCTGTCTGCTCCAGCCTCCATACGTTTGTCAAATTCCATCTGGAAGCTATTCATGCCAGCCAGCCACCACCACCACCACCACCACCTCCTGCAGCAGTGAATTCTATGTATTCATCACTGTTTGGGTGAAGAAGTACATCCTTTCATCTGCAGTTACTCTTTTCTGCATTTTTCCCAGTGCTATAAATATTCCTTTTGAGGTGTGTGTGGTGTGAGTGGTCCAATGAGGTTGCACCATCAATTTATACATGTATAAATGTTGTTCCTTTTGGTCTTTTGGGGTTTCTGTGTGGCACTGTGGCATGCTCGCACTGCCACAGTGCCACTTGTTCTGGAGTGTGCCACTTGTTCTCATGGCAAACAAGCACCTCCCAAGACAGTTCACTTTCCCTGAGATTCTCTGGGAGAGTCTGACTGCTGGGTGGCTGCCTGCTTGCCTGCCTTAAGTGCTGCTGGCTGGGTTTCCCCACTGGAAACAATGGAAGTAATGGGGGGTAACCTGTTTGGGTGCCCATAGAATTAGGCCCATTGGTCCAATTGCTTTGAGACATGGGGGTGTATGTGGGGGGAGGCTCCTGAAGCTACCCTGAAAGTTTGGAGCCTCTCCCTCAAACCCCATCCCCCAGAGCTGCTAACAGCACTGTGGGAAAAAAGTAACTTTTTTCCCACCATAGAGAACACTTCCGGTGATGTCAAGGGGCGTGGCATATGCTAATAGCCTAATAGCTCATTAGCATACCATATGCTAATGAGTTCCTGCAGCTCTTTTTCTACAAAAAGACCCCTGTTGATGCTTATTTACAAGAGGAGCTTGCCATTGGAGCTGATTTCAGGCATACAGCCTCACATTGAAAGGAGTCCTTCAGCAGCTAACTATGCATGCCAGGGATACGGAGCTGCAGAGAACCATTGTCTGGCAGATTAACACAAAATAGTTGAGGGACCAGTCTAAATGGGATGATAGATGAATACCATACTTACTTTACAGGCAAGACCACTGGGATTACTATGCAAAGGAAAGCAATGGCAAACCGCCTCTGCTCAGCTCTTGCCTTGAAAACCCCATGGTCTTAGTTGAGCCATGAGTCAATTGCAACTTGACGGCACACAACTATTACTTTTATTATTGCAGCATGTGTTCAACAGGTCTCTGATCCTGCATTCTACCCGATCATGGTTGGGGTTAATCTGCAGATCATACAATGCATCTGAGCAAGAATAGACTATGAACAGGACTTGACTCAAATGAAGCAAAGGAAGAAGTTTGTCCTCCTTTCTCCTTCTGCGAGTTTGCCTACATTTAATTAGGGTTACTGATATGGTGATTTGCATACTGCTGGCCACAGTGCCTTTTTGTCCTCTGTAATGCCTTCCCAGTTGGAAATTGCTGTGACCTATATACAGCTATCACTTTGTACCCTTAGCTAAGACTGAGTTACAGAAATAGATCTGCTGTGAAATCTGTGCAATTATTATTTCAGTCTTATCGGAATAACTGGGAAAACTCTTTTCATGGCACTTCCCCTCTCCCCCTAGTAGCCTATGTTAGTGACTGTATAAGTACTGATGCTATCCCAGGAACTGCTTATCTATAATGACTCATGAATTTGCAACTTAAACTAATTGTCTCCCCCTCCCCCCCCGAATGATGTATCTCTTCCGGGACATCTGTGGGTTAGGTAAGGCCAGAGAGAATTATGACAATAAAATTCTGCCCTTCAGGAAGGATTCTGCCATCACTAAGAATAATGGAAAAGAATTCTGCCGTCTCCAAGAATAATTTCAAAATTGTATAATGAAAGAGGGCAGAATTTGGAATCTTTTTCCCAACACAGAGAACTGTTTAAAACAAGAGCTCAGTGAGGAGACCCTGGGTGTGTTTCATTGGTCAAGATGGATATAGTTTTTCTGTTACTGGCTGATAGTATTTTGATAGCATCCTTAACTGTGTTTAAATGCATAATTGTCTTGCACTGATTGAAACCTGTAACAAGGGAAGTCAAATAAGTGATTCTAAATATGTTAACATCAGGTTTGCCAAATGCATCCCATGGGCCATGGTTTGTCCTAATGGATGCTTGATAACTTTCCCTGTTTTTGCAGTCTCAGGCAGATAACAAAAACAGCAAGTTTATCAGGGGCCCAGTGGAAGCTTGCGTTCAGTTTCCCTGGATCGCATGCTGTGGATAAGATGGATCCTTTACTGAACCAACTTCTGCCAAAGTTCTGTTGAAGTTAACGTAAGCAAGCCTTTGAGGTGAACCAAACTCTCTACTGGGCAGAATTGCAAATTCTTAACTATTATAGACATCAAGGTTACTTACCAAAATAGTAGGCCAAAGAGGAACAAAGGTAAGGTCATCTCCTTTTTCATTTAGGCTGGCAAAACAGGCTGTTCTCAGGTGAAATCAGCTGTCTGCACCTGTCCATCATCATATTTTCCATTAGTGACCTGGATGCAAAAGGATGAAAGAGCTTCCTCAGTTCAGATATGAAAAGCCTTTTGAAATGAACATTCACTTTGTTCATATTATTTCATTTTAGAGGGAAAAAATCTTGATACAAAGTTAGAATCAGCCTTTTACTTTCCTTTAGAATTATCTTAAAGGGCACAGTCCACTTTACCATGGGCACAGTGTCCATGTGTAAATGTTTCCCAAAGGCTCAGTGTTTCCCACCACCTCTTAACTTCCCTTTAGCATGCCTGCAGATAATACAATGGCCCATTAAGAAGAATAGAAGATTTGTGCACATCCACCTTCCAGTTCTCTTTCTCGGCTCAGTACAAATTAATCATGCTTCAGAGACTTTATATTCTTTTCAATGATTATAATTCTGCTCTGTATCATGTAAATATTAGGAGGGATTATTCTGGCTGCAGGTCACCTAAAGGCACTAGTCATGACCAAACCCCTCTGAAAACTAGCAAAACATATTGGTGGCAACTAAACTAATTTCCAGTATTTTCTATGGCAGCTTGTTAGGACTGGCTTTAAGTAGATTTATTTATTTATTTATTTATATCTTCAATTTATATCCCGCTCGAACCCCCGAAGGGGTCTCTGAGCGGCTTACAGTTACTCATTGAATCCTTAACTAAGGCCACATAGCTGATCGGGAAGGGACTGCCCTACCAGCACCCTGTAGAGAGCGGTGTTCTTGTCAGTTTCATCAGTTTCTTGTCAGTTTCATCCTGGGTCGGCTCAGCTCGGCGTTCGCAGATCCCTCGGCGCGTGGTTTCTGCGTCGGCGCGGCTCCGGCTCTGTCTTCCTGACTCTGCCGCGCCTGCGCCTTCACGTCCTCCTTGCGCCATCGTCTCTGCTCCGCCTTCCACCTCTCGCCGTCCCCTGGAGCTCTTGCCATCTTTTGCCGCCATCATTCTGCCTGCCTTGTTACCGGCAGCTCCACAACCCCCGCAGGGGGAGGGTGCTCCCTGTCATCTAAGACAGGTACCCATTTTATCTACTTGCTATTGTTGTTATTTTAGCAGCTTTCAAACCGCTGGGTAGACGGGAGCTGGGACTTGGGCCAGGTGCTCACCCTGGCCACGGTGGGATTCGAACAGCTGTAATGGCTGTTCATAGATGTTACTAGCAGGCATTAGTTGCCTGCGCCACCGCTCCCTACAGTGTCCTTCTCGCTCTTAGAGCTCCTTCAGAGGTTGCACTTGACTGGGGCCTGCATTTCTGTGTGTGGGGGGGAAGTCAACTGGAATGAGTGATGCCAATGAATTTTGTAGATGGAAGGTTTGGGGGACTAATTCACTCAGTTCAGAAATCCATGGCCTATTACAAGGAAAACCTCAAACCCCTTCATGCAGACCTTTGGGGAAAGTTAAAGTGGAATTGTAAAATCAGGTGGGAAACTGATCTAGATCTGCCCATCTCACTAAAGGAATGGGAGAAAACATTTTATAGAGTTTCTAAGGTGTCCTTTAATGTGGGAATTTGAGAGAATTCTTTGAAAATGCTTTATCATTGGTACTTGACCTTGGCAAGAGTGGTCAAGGTCTCATATATGTTGAAAGTATGGAAAGCTAAAGGGAGCCCTTTTCATCTATGGTGGATCTGCCCAGTTGTTAAAAAATACTAGAGTAGTATATGTTAAGAAATTGAAGTTATTTTGCAATGTACATTTAATTGCTCACTAAAGATCTGCTTATTGAATGACTGCCCCATTAGTGTGAATTTGCCTCAAAAGTTTTTGCTGAGTATATAAAAAAAGCTGTGATCTTGCACAAGTCCCATTCTCTAATGTCACACTGTTCATACAAGTAGACCATTTATTTGAACAGTTTTTTTGCAATAATTTATGTTTCATATAACTATACAGGTACATTGGTGTGATAAGAACGTAACTTCCTTTTACAAAACAAACCAAGCCCACTCATATATAGCAAAGGTCACTGCTAATTTGCCCTTCTAAGGAAACTGGACTTTAAAAAGCTGAACCCAGGAGGCTTTGTATAGCAACTAGCACAAAAATAAATAGCAATACTAACTTGATCTGTATTTTCATGCTTGTTGCAGGGTAGCTTCCAGTGATGTCAGGAGGTGTGGCATATGCAAATAAATTATGCTAATGAGTTATGCTAATGAGCTTCTGCACCTCTTTTTCTACAAAATGACCCCTGGTGAAATGTATTGAATTTCTGGTTTTCTTGACACTCTTTTGGCTTCTCTGAAAATATCTCAGATGTTTTGCCTCAGGTGAAGCCTAATTCACTTTAAATTTCACTTTAAGTAAAATCCTGTGAGAAATACAGTACCCCCCCCCACAATTGACTTAGGCCTTTTGGCTTTCCATTTAAGCATTTCTTAGATCTTTCACCTGACATTGTTCTTCTGAATTCCCTTTGAATTTCAGTTTAGCTGAAAGATCAACTCTGTTTGGGAAAAAAAAATGTTTTTAGAGTATTTATCAACACAACCTGCCAAGGAAACACAGGGCAATCCTATGGATCACTAGGGCAGGTACACACAAGAACCAGGGTGTTATTATTAAAATAATTGTAAAGTTTATTTGTAAGATATTCATAAAGAGAACATTATTGCCAACACATTACTCTGAAATCACACAGAACAAAAAACAATAGCGCTATCTCCAACTACCTGACACTTATAAGAGCTATGTTAGGTGGCACAGGTTTCCATAGGAAGGCCCCAAAACAGCATGGTCTACAGTTCTATTGATTGCAGATCATAGTCCACGAATATCTCAGCTAGCCTCCAACCTCCTGGGCTATAGTTCAATTATAGTTTCTAGCCCCAGACATCAGGTGATGATGACAGCCAATCAGAACATGTCTCCAGGAGAATTCTCTGGAAAATTACCTCACCAATCTCCCCCTCCCAGCACAGATCACAGCATCCCCTGAGAATCCAAGTACCAGGCTCCCCTCATTGGCTTTGAAGATGATAAGAGATATGCAGGCTGAAACCAATTAACAGCGCCTGCAAGACAGTTCAGGCCCAATACCATCCACATGAACCCTTAAGGGGTAACAGAGAGAGGGGGGAGGGAAGGTGCTTTTCACACAACCCTTTTAAGATTATCTTCTGATACATTCTGTCATGAGAATTTGCTATATAGGGCTGCCAGGCAGTAACTGGTAAGCAGTGGGGAGGTTGTAGGTAGGGATATGTGGATGCAGGATGCTGGCTACAGTGCCATGTCACTTTCATTAAAACAAATGAAGAAAAATAGATGTGACATAAGTAGCTCTAGGAATTACTGGAAACTCTACAGTTCTTCTTCTTCTTCTTCTTTTACTTCTGCCACTGCTTGGAGTGGAGGTGGGCAATGAATGAAGGGCCAAGGGATACCCCATCTCCACTGGTGGAACGGGATGCCTATTTGTCACATATCACATAGAGGGAACGTCAACCTAAAGAGAGAGAGGCAGAAATGTGGGAGGGCAGTGGGCAGCACTTAAGTACCCACAGAAACAATTCTACTTTAGAAAGGATTAGCAATTTGAAAGTTGATGAGAACAAAGAATGGCAGCAAAAGGAGTTTTGGTAACTGCTGGACAACAGTGTGTTGGAAGCGGTCTGAATGCAGATTCCAGTAAAACAAATGTAGAAACAAGAAAAAGCCCCAACACAAACTGGAAGTGAAAGCAGGAGGGAATGCAGAATGGAAGAATAGGATGCACTCAGAAACCGAGGCAAAATATGGGTGCAGAAAGGACCACAGTTATGGATGCACAAGTGATATGGAGAAGACATGCATTTGAAATGCATGTGCTGATTTTGCACCTTTTAGGTTGCATCATTCACCAACAGCTACTCTTACTGCATGCTCAGAATCACGGTGAAGGGCACTGCATCATGTGATGTACACAGCATTGTATGGTTGCCTGTGCACTGTAATGCATCCTTCTGCACGTGAGCCACAGTTACTAACTGGCAGTGCAAAAATGCATATGTGTAGAATATATGCAGTCTAACTTAGAACACATGGTAAAAGTGAGCATGTCTTCTTGAGTGCACTAAAGTGCTGCCCACTATTTGCCATTAAATCATGATTCATCAGAAGACAGTTCACAATTCACATGGCTCAACTTCTTATAGTCTTTTTCTTAAGTTTGTCCATGGGATTCTGAACTTAATCATTCCATTATATGAAATACCTCTGTGTGTGTGTGTGTGTGTGTGTGTGTGTGTGAGAGAGAGAGAGAGAGAGAGAGAGAGAGAGAGAGAGAGAGAGAGAGAGAGAGAGAGGCCATTGTTTGATGCAAAGCATCAAGGAAACTGAAAATCCTTTTTGCCTTGAGGCATCTTTTATGGCTAGTGGCTGATCTGAATTTTTGGATAGGGATTATGTGCCTTAATGAATTTTAATGAGAAGGAATTTAGGAAACAAAGCCACACGCTGGCAAGAAAGCAGCGAGGGCGATGCTCGCTGAGGTCACTCAAGAGTGACTAATTTTTAGCAGCACTATAAACATGCCCACATTTGCTGTGGTAAATTGAGTACAGAGAGCAATTAGTGTGAGGTTTCACCTTGTGGCCCATCAGCAAGGGCAGAGAAGGACATGGCACTTGGTATTGGTAAATGACTCAGTGAAGTGTGTGTGTGTGGGGAGGAGAATCTAAAAAAATATAATCTCAAAATGTGGCATGTTAGGCAATTAAGTGTTCAATTCAGAATAAAAAGAGTGTGGTAAAGTCAGAATGGCAATGAATACATACTTGAGGGTTTAAAGAAAATACTAGTGTAATATTTCAGCCTGGGAAGATTAGCTGGGAAAGATTAGCATGTTATGACAAAGCAGTAAATGCACCTACTTAATACTAATTTCTGTCTCATCTTGCCTTCCAGGTCATCAGACGTAGAAACTCCCACATTAGAGAGATGATAAACAGTCCACACGTGCCCAGTTTTACCAACTCTAACTGGTATATGATAATAACTTGATTTTCTGAAATGTTTATCTCAGAGGACCTTGTTCACCAAGCTAGTAAACTTGTACTTCACTGTACTGCTCCAGAGCTTGAGTGGGAGTATCATGTGACAGAATGCTCTTCTATACTGCCCCCAGTATTTCAGACACAAAGCTAGACTACAACATTTCTCCCAAACTCCTTGCTTTCTATGTAGAAGGAATGTGTTATGAAGAATAGATTTAATGATGTACACCTTAAACTGCAGCCTGAAATAGTGCAGTTCAGGGATCAGTTTGCCTCTTGAGTGAGAAAGGACTATGGGGCCAATGGGATTTGAACAGGTATTATAAGCCATACTGATGAGCTTGTAGCAGCTGGCTTGGCTGCTGTGAGTTGGTGATGTCTGATTTGCCTTAGTGAAGACCCCCTCCTTCCTCCCAAGGAAGCAAAACAAAACAAAATCTCAGCTAGCTTACATTATCTCTGTATAGAACTGCTGAGTTCACATGGGATGCCCCATGGGTAGAATCTACTGGGCTAGCAATGAAGACTTGTTCTCCATCAGACATTTTCCTTCTTAGAATTTCAGACTTCTTATCAGGGTGGTCTCCTTGTGGCTCTGCTTCAGGTTAGGTTCAAGAGTCCTTTCTTCATCCAGAAGTTTGGCTAATTCCTAATAGATACTGATTGGAAGGCTTGACTTATGAATGTCTAGGGTGGAGCCTTTTCCTTGTACACATTGATCTCTTCAGGTTTTCAAGGGCACATTGGTGTGACTGGGAGGACTAAAGACAGTTTCAGAGGGTAGCCATGTTGGTCTGCAGTAGAACTGCTAGATTCAAGTCCAGCAGCATGTTAGGGACCTACAAGGTTTTCAGGTTATAAGCTTTTGAGAGTCAAAGCTCCACTGGTCAGATACAAAATAAAATCTTAGAAGTGCCCAAGGCTTCATTAAATTCAGTTTAGGGATGTTACAAATTTATGAATTTCTCATCCCTGCACTTTCAGCATGAGCATTTCTTTCAGTTTTGCTTCTCCCTGAGTGCAAATTGAGCTAGTGAGTCTTTATTATCATGTCATTTTCTGTTCTCCATGCACTGAACATTTTCCACAAAACGTTTCACATTTTTCAACATTATTTTTCATTAATAAATCAGCATTATGCGTTATATGTACAAATGATGTGCATTGTGTGTATAAATGTGACATAAATTGCGGATAAAAACCATACAACTTGCGTCAATAGAAACAAATCTACAAAACTCTCATTAAAAACAAAGAACCAAAACAGATGACAAAAAATATTAATGATTTTTTTAAAAAAAGTGAAATAGGAAGCATTCACCCATTCCAAGTTCTGCTCTGGGACTCACTGGCTCAACATTGGAACCTATTTTATTTGTTTGTTTTGGAGATGAATTGTTTTCTTTATTAGTACTTCAGGTATTTCCTGGTGATCAAAACAACTTCTGGAGTTGAGTCATTGTTCAGATGATGCCTGAACCACTCATGTGGCTTGCGCAAACTGGGAGCAGCTTGAAAGCAAACAACAAAATGCTAGGGGTGGAACCTGTTTTAAATGGCAGTGTTCAGCCCAGGCAAAAGTTTTATACTTGCAAAGGACAGACTATCTCTATGCATCTGCAAATCCCCTTTTCCTTACAATTGGAGTCTTTTCAGATCTTACAATCACATATGCTAGAAGCCCACCAACCATGTGTAATGGGAGTGTGTGCTACTCACAGCTCTGCTGATATGCATAGTGGCTATGCTGTATGAAGAGGAGAAAGGCACATAGGACCATGAGCATAAAGCCTCAGTAGGTGTGAATGGAACTCTGAAAAATGCAGTGGACAGTTCACACACACTGAAGCTTTAAATAGGCATGTTGCTCCAATTCGTGCAACATGGTGACTGCACATAGGATGCTCCCACTATGCATGGCTGGTAGAAGGTTCCTGGTACATTTGATGGTACTGTGACCACAGCTCACTTCCATCAGTACATATGAGATTAAGAATCAGCACTTCCAGCTGCCAGGGTATGGCTTCCATGCAGGCTGAAGCAGCAGAAAAGCTGTAGAGGTATTAGAATTCACAGCCAGGACTCAACCCTCCAAGGGCACTCATGGAAAGCACTTTCACATGTATACAGGTAGAGAATATTTTATTTATTTCAGTGACATTTTGTAGCTACTCACAGGTTGTCATTGTGAGAAACCCTTGAGTGGAGAAGAGATGGGGGCAGGCATTACATGGATAGGGTAGCTGAAAGAATGCTTCCCATCATAATTTGCATCCTGGCCAATGACAGGAAGCAACCCAAATGAGAATGCAATATATTTGTATTTGATGACAGCAAAGGAACTGTTGATGACCTTTTATTATTAAAGCCTACATATTTGTTCCTATTACACCATAGTTTGTTATAGAAGTTCATTCTCTAGTCAGCCTGACTCTGATTTAATCAATTCCTAGGCAACACTGAGGTTGGACTTGTGGAGAGCCTTAGAAACACCCATAGCAGTTGTCTATACCTTGATTGGCAGCTCTGGGAACCAACCACGGAGCTACCATTCTGCTGAATGAGAGCAGATTATGTGTTATATATATATACAAGAGGCGGGACCCGCGATACTCGCGGGGGGGGTAGAGAAAACTACCACTCCCAGAAGCCTCTTTTCCCCCTCCAGCCCATGTTTTGAAAGAGTTTGCAGTCTGGGCTGTATTGTGTAGCGCGGGCCCAAGAGGACGGGGAGGGAAGCTGAAATAGGGCAGGGGGCAGGGGGGCAAGGAGCCGGTTTCTGGCTCGTTTCCAGTTGCGCCTTGGGTTTCTGCACACAGCCGTGGCAATCATATTATGGAGGCAGAAGGGTCGAGTGTTGGGGGGCCTTCAAAGAGGCAAGGAAAACAGGCAAGCCGGAGGAGGTGCAGAGATCAGGTCAGAGACCTTCCCGCCAAAGCTTCGAGCCTGCATGGGGCTCCCTAGCCAGATCTGAATTTGGGACACAGCTTTTCTCGTCCGCCAAAAACCGCCTGATCGGCAGCTTCTTGCTGCTTTAGGTGTGGCTTCCGGGAGAGGGTTCTCCTGTGTGCAGGTTCTTTAGTGTTGCCGCCCACACCGGATGAAATGATCTCTTCTGGGCAACTGTAAAAGACACAGGAGCCCTTTTAAGGGGTCAGGGTTTGTGTGCGAGGCGAAGAGAAGCTAATGTTTTGTGTGTCAAAAATAGAACCAAGCAAGAGGCGGGACCCGCGATACTCGCGGGGGGGGAGTATTCCGGCCACCAAGCTTCCCCCTCCCCCCCCAGCAGCGGCGGCGGCAGCAGCGGGGAGGCCAGCCGGCCCGCCGAGATTCCCCCTCCCCAGCAGCAGCAGCGGGGCGGCGAGGCTGGCCGGCCCCTCAAGCCTCCCCCTCCCCCCCCCAGCAACAGGCGGGAGCGGCAAGGCCAGCCAGCCCGCTGAGATTCCCCCTCCTCAGCAGCAGCGGAGGGGCGGCGAGGCTGGCCGGCCCCTCAAGCCTCCCCCTCCCTCCCAAGCAACAGGGCAGCGGCGGCGGCGACGTGGCGGGGGGGAGGCCGGCCGGCCGGCTGGCCCGCCAAGCCTCCCCCTCCCTTTCAAGCAGCAGAGCGGTGGCGGCGACAGCGGCGAGGGGGGGAGGCCGGCCGGCTGGCCCGCCAAGCTTCACCCTCCCTCCCCAGCGGCGAGGCCGGCTGCCCGCCTAGCCACCCCCTTCCTCCCTCCCCAGCAGCAGCGGCAGAGGCGAGGCCGGCTGGCCCGCCAAGCCTTCTCCCGCCCTCCCATCCCTTGACGGCGCGGAGGCAACGGCCAGTTTGTAGAGCGTTCCCTGCGCAGGGAACGCTCTTACTTTTTTGGGGCTTTAGATATTCCCCTTACATTTTAAAAAACTTTTTAGATTTTTCTACACACGTGGGGACTGCCCCACGTGCGCAGGAAAATCTCCCTGCCCCCCAGGTGCCCCCGATGTGCGGATTTAGATATCCGCACAGAGGGGGCAACTTGGGAATTATATATATATATATATATATCTGGCCCCAATCATACGGGCCAGAAAACACGGGGGGGAGGTATGGCAGTTCGCTCCAGAGCAAAATAAGGTGCGGTAGCCTGATCACACAGCGCTGCTACAGCTCAGCAAAAAAGCAGCACAGCAGAGCACGCAAACTGCGCTGTAGCAAGGGACACATGTGTCATTGGGGGGGTGGGCCGCTGTCGGTGTTTTGTGTGTGCGCATGCATCATTCAGCACTGGTGCGCATCCCATGGAAACTTACAACATCCGGGAACCCTGGGACATGGGCAGGCATCGGAAGCTGTGGGATACTGGTGCTCCCACGATCAGACGCTGGCCTTTGCCCCGGGGTTTCTGGAAACTAGTACTTCGACCCTAGTAGTTTTTTACTCCGCGTTTTTGGAGGGAAGCCGCGGGTTGGCCACGGGAGTGCTATGCCTCCCAGATGTGCTGGTATGATCACGTACGGAAAGTCCGCAGGGCTCCCATGCCTTCAGTGGGGCAAATGCTCCGTGTGACCGGGACCTATACACACACACACACACAACACCCTGACTCAGCTGCTTTTACTTTGCAGTAGGAAGAGAGGAGTTAGTCGTTGTGTGAGAGTGAGTTAGGAAGAATTGCTTGCTGTGTGGCTGATTTAAGGGGAGGCTAGAGCTGAGCTTTCCTGAGGGCACCTGCTTTGGGGGATTATAACTCAGACATCCCAAATCAATCTTCGCCAGTCTTGGAGGGTGGGTGGAAGACAGCCTGCTGAAGACTCCCAGTGAGTTTGGCATTTCTAACTCATGAGGGAGCTGTTCTGCCACATCCCAAACTTAGAAACTGAATGAGCCATGAACTGGTTTGGGGAAAAGTGCATGAAAGTTCATGGTTTGTGGTTCATGTAATCAAATGATTGCCCATCCCTATTCATTTATAATGTATTTAGCATATAAAATTATACTATTCAGCACATTTATGAATGCCAAAAGTATAAATTTCTTACATAAGCTCAACCAATACTAAAGAGAGAGAGATGCAAACTGTTAACTTACCAAACATATCTTGAAGAACAAAGTTTGAGTCCAGTGACACCTTTAAGACCAACAAAATTTTATTCAAGGTATAAGCTTTCATGTGAAGCTTATACCTTGCATAAAATTTTGTTGGTCTTAAAGGTGCCACTGAACTCAAACTTTGTTCTGCTGCTTCATACCAACATGGCTACCCACCTGAACCAAACATATCTTGATTATTGCCATTTGGGAGGTAGAAAAAATGTAGCAAACAAAACAATGCAAACAGCATTTATCTATTTGGAAATACCTGAATTTAGCCAACAGGAATGTGTCAATTGGAGGAGAATGGAACTAGCCAGAGACTGTGCATATGGGACTTTACACAATACAAGGTAAAACTACCCAATTTGGCTTCAATTGACTTTATAACTGATGCATCACCTTAAATTTATTTCCAACATTGTTAATACAGTGGCTGCCATGTAATACCTTTGCTCTTGCCCTGCAAGAGAACTGTGAATCTTGCTCAGTGTCAGAGAAATACTAAGAAAATTGCTGGCCTTTGTAATGTCTGTGGAGAGATACCATTTTTTGTCTTTGTTCACAGAATCCAGGTTGCAACCCGACTCCAGTTTGGTGTAGTGGTTAAGAGTGTGGACTTTAATCTGGAAGAACCAAGTTTGATTTCCCACTCCTCCACATGCAGCTGCTGGTGTGACCTTGGGTCTGTTACAAGTTCTTTCAGAACTGTTCTCTCATTGTGTAGGGGGTTGGACTAGATGCCCCTGGAGGTCCCTTCCAGATCTATGATTCTATTATTCTAGGGTGTCTGTTGTTGGGATGGAATTATAGAGTTGGAAGGGACCTCCAGATTGTAAGCCACACTGAGACTCCTTTGGGTAGTGAAGGGCAGGGTATAAGTCCAATTTCTTCTTCTTGTTCTAGCTGCACCACTGCATTAAGCACAGAAATGCTGGCAAAAATAGGCCTTAAAAGTCATAGCCTCAAATACTTTTTTCCCTCCCCCTCCTCACTTTTTTATTTTGTAACATCCTGCCTGATGAAAAGTTCTGGTGAAATCAAAAGCTTGCCCATGGGTTTATGCCATTGCCCCCTCAGATGGACGAAAGAGTCAGACAACCAAGGTTGGATGAAACTAAGGCCACTTTATTTAACATATTGAAAGTAACAGCAAGGGCAAACATAAACAGTGGCACGGTCAAGGCACGGTGTCGCTATGACCCCATCCGTAACCATATAACAGGCAAGACACCAAGGCCCTGGGTTGGAGCCAACTGTAAGTCGCTTGCAAACCCAGCTGAGCCAATGATTGGGATGTGCCTTCAGGAGCCCTCAAACACCACCGCACGGCCAGCGCTGAGTCTCCATCGTGGCCACCCCCATAGGCAGTCTGCAAGCTTCATCCCTGGCCGCACGGCCTCAGGGCTGATCCTACAGACCCCTCTAACCCCCCCATGGGGTTATTGATTGGTGCTTACGGAGCCGCTGAACTTGATCTAAACTTAATTCTGCCCTGATAAAGTGATGAACTAACTCGTGGCACCATCCCAAGCCGATTCCTCAATCCACTGGCTGCAGTGCAGGGTAGGCGAAAAAGACCCCTTCTCAACAGCCAAACAGAGAAGTGGTCAAAAAAATCCTACCTGGCCCCCCAAAACGGGGCAACAAGCCTGTGCTTACACTACATACAGGGCAGGTGGGTGGGCTGAGCATGAGGCAAGAACTGCAGGGGGTAGAGCGGAGCCAGCCTTTAAAAGCACCGGCTCCACTCCCCTTTTTGGAGTTAAGGCTGCACCACAGCCCCTCCTCCTTCCTCCTCACGAGGAGGCAAAGGTGGCCCTCAGGAGGCATGCCGTTGGCTGCCTCCTGTGGGGCCGGATTCTGGTTGATCTCAATTAAAAGTATTATATGAATTGTACTTTGTTTTGGATTTTAATTTTGGATCAGCATGGCTGCAAACCATTTTTATCTTATTTGGACAGAAACAGTCTCATGCAGTCACAGTGGAACTAGCAGCATATTTGGATGCCAAGCTGATCTTTATCACACTGGAAATATAAATGTATTCAATGGCAGATTGTCAAGATATGTGTTGTAGCATATTGGTAGTCTCTGAATTTGCACCAACATTCCAATCACTGGCAAAAAAATCATCACTAACTCTTCCGTTTGCTTTCTTTGTTGTGGCTTGTGTTGTTTCCCTTTTTGTGTTGTTAGAGGGAGAGTGGATTCTCCCCCCACAATGAAATAAGCACCAGCAGCATTTTGCTATTGCTGTGCTGAATGGTGATGAAGAACCAACTCCCCCTGCTCCGAGCTGGTAACAAGGATCACAGGCTGAAATCATTATAGGCCATTTGTTGTTGGAGTTACAGCAAAGTTAGGATTGTAAGGTTATCATGGGCTTTCTCTCCCTAGGAAGCCCATCAGCGGTCATGGGAAACCCACATTTGTTCCAAAAAATCCCAGGCTTTTAGATGCAGGGAGCCAAAAGGAAAATATTCAGCAGTGTGAAAGTTATGAACTCAAGAGTCTCTTGTCTGGTATTGTGTTGGGTTTGTTTTTGTACAAGTGCTTTTGTATGGGGCAGGCAAGAAGAGACATTTCCTCTTGCTAACTAATTAATAGTGAGAGAGTTCCTTGTTTCCGGCAGGGTCAGACACCTTCTGGAAAACAAAAGGGAGATCGTAGAGGAAAGGTTAAAACATTGCAACAAAATTAATGATGCTAATTTGAAGTCTTGCTGTTCTTTAATTATTGATGGCATTAGATAGCTGACCTTCTGGAGTTCAGTCATTTGTAAACACATCCCAGTAGGTCTGGCTCCAGTCTCTCTGGGCCCAATGGTGCTCGAAGAAATTGCTAATTTAGCTAATGAGAAAAAAGAGAATAGATTCTAGTCCATTCCTAGGAAAGATCTTCTCCATGCCACATGCCAGTAATTTGTACTCCACTGCTCTGGAGAGATGAAAAAGTGTTAACATGAAATGACTCTACAGTGATCATACAAATGAAGAACTTTCAAAGAAGGATCTCTCTGTGTGTACTGGGGGAAGGATCTCTATTTGCCCTGTGACCCAGTGCAAATCCCCTTTCAGTCATGAACTTCCCAGCTGATCGTGGACCAGTGATCTTCTCTCAGTTTGACCTACCTCTCAGGTTCATTGGGAGGATAAAATGGAGGTAGTAAGGTTGTTAACACCAGATTGGGAAATTTCTGCATATTTAGGGGTAGAGCGTGGGAAGGTGGGTTGTGAAGGGAAGGGACCTCAGTAGGGTATAATGCCATACAGTCCATCCTCCAAAGCAGCCGTTTTCTCTAGGAGAACTGGTCCCTGTTATCTGGAGATCAGTTGTAATTCTGGAAGATCTCCAGCCCCGACTGGAGGTTGGCAATCTGAGGAGGCAGAGATAACTTTTACGCCACCCTGAACTCCTTGGAGGAAAGGGGGGGGATATGTAATAAATAAATAATTCAAGAGTTCCACTTAGCAAATGGTTCATTCATGGCTTCTTGCCTCAAATTTGAAAGGGCCTGGGTTGCCTCAGTGACAAGCCCTATACTTTGAGGACGGGAAAGAAACCTGGAAATATGCTGAGCAGATCAGTGGCAGATAACATATTTTTGCATGCAGAAAATCCCTATTCCTTCTCTTACCTTTCCAGTGAAGTTCTCAAGTGGCAGGTGTTCTGGGGAGCTTCTCCCAGTCAGAGTAGACAGTAGGGGCTATATATATCAACGATCTGACTCATGCATCTTGTTTTCATGTAAAAGCAATTCAGGGAGTGCTTTGAAGCAGAAAAGTGTCAGGAGGCAAAGGATTCTAGATCTCTTCTCTTGTCTCCCCTCCTTGCCATTTCTCCTCCCAAAATTGTTTTCTTATAAAGCCTCTCTTCCCTTATAAATTTAGTCATCAGCAGGTTCTTGCCATTCTTGTTTGACTGAGTCATTAACTTATTGAGTCTTATTGACTTAACTTATTGAGAGCCAGTTTGGTGTAGTGCTTACGTCCCCACTCTTCCACTTGCAGCTGCTGGATGACCTTGGGCAAGCCACAGTTCTGTTAGAGCTGTTCTCTCAAGGACAGTTCTCGAAAGAGCTCTCTCAGCCCCACCTACCTCACAGGGTGTCTATTGTAGGGAAGGGAAAGGAGTTTGTAAGCCACTCTGAGACTCCAAGTGAAGGGCAGGATATAAATCCAATCTCCTCCTTCTCCTCCTCTATTGTTTTTGCTGTTCTTTTGATATTTTCATCACCTCAAAGAGAAATGGGAATTACATAAATTGGTCATGATCCACAAAAGACAAGGAAGTAAGCTGGGAAGAGATGGCTAGCAGAGGCTTAGTACACTCTGGGCTTTTTTTTTTTTTCACCTGCAGGTGCTTAAAGCAGGGTGCAGCCACAGGTGTGAGCCAAATGAAAACAGCCAAAAGGGCTGTTGGGTCACAGCTTGATACCTAGATAGTCAGCCCAAGGAATCAAGATCTACTCAGGATCAGTGGTCCCTCTAAGCTGAGTTAATGTGAGCTAGCTCACAGTTTATAAGCCTCTGGCTCACACATTTTTGTCTTAGCTCAGGAAAGATGGATCCAGAGCAAACTAATTTATGGGGTAGCCAAATCACTCACTGACAACTTTAATGCCAGTAGCTCACAAAGTAGAATTTTTGCTCACAAGACTTCACAGTTTAGAGGGAGCATTGTCAGGATATGGTTGTTGTTTATTTTTTAAATATATATCCTGTCCTATTATATAATTGTGTAGTGGTCTGGCAAGATTCGATGCATGGCAAAATAAGTTTTTTCATATGAACTGCCAGTCAGAAATGGGTCCCTGACCACTGGCTGACTTGCCTTGCTGTGTGGGCTCAATCACGCCCACACAGCCAGCAGACAGCCTCTCACCTGCAGTCTGCTGACAACCGCTGGACAGCTGCCAGACGGGATGGATGCTCCGGCTGCTGGATGCTTAGGGCCCCGAACCCATTCCTGCCGCTGTCATCGTCATTGCGGCCCAGAGCCAGTGGCAGCGTGGCCTTGCTTGGCCTGCGGGCCTCAGAGGGGGGGCATGGTACTGCCGCGTCTGATAGGAAGTGGCATCAGCTTTCTCAGGCGGCAGCCCTGAGAAGGTCTCCCTTGCTTGCCACTGCTCCACCAGCACGTAGGGCACTTCGTGAGAGGTCACGACCCGTGGTGGCCATGAGGCACTGACGGCACCACGGCAGCCGACAGGAGGCAGCACCACCTTGCTTGGCCCATAGGCCTGAGACGGGCTCCCTCGTTTGCCGCTCCACCACTGAGGAGCCGCTGCGGTGAAGAGGTAGCGGCGGCTGCCTTCCCTGCAAGCCCAGCGATGGGTCAGGGTGCTACCACACCCACGGCGACTGCCTCAGACTACCAGCCCTGCCAGGACTCCCTCCCTTGATGCCACTCATAAGAACATAAGAACATAAGAGAAGCCAATGTTGAATCAGGCCAGTGGCCCATCTAGTCCAACACTCTGTCACACAGCGGCCAAAATATACCAGGTGCCATCAGGAGGTCCAGCAGTGGGGCCAGGGCACCAGAAGCCCTCCCACTGCTGCCCCCTCCAGCACCAAGAATAGAGTGCATCACCTGCCCCAGACTGAGAGTTCCCATCTATACCCTGTGGCTAATAGCCACTGGTGGACTTCTGCTCCAGATGTTTATCTAATTCCCTCTTGAAACTGTCCATGCTTGCAGCTGCCACGACCTCCTGTGGCAGTGAATTCCATATGTTAATCACTCTTTGGGTGAAGAAGTATTTCCTTTTATCTGTTCTAATCCGACTGCTCAGCAATTTCATAGAGTGCCCACGAGTTCTTGTATTGTGAGAAAGGGAGAAAAGTACTTCTTTCTCAACCTGCTCAATCCCACTCATAATCTTATAAACCTCGATCATGTCACCTCTCAGCCGTCGTTTCTCCAAGCTAAAGAGCCCCAAGCATTTTAACCTTTCTTCATAGGGAAGGTGTTCCAACCCTTTTATCATTCTAGTTGCCCTTCTCTGCACTTTTTCCAATGCTATAATATCCTTTTTGAGATGTGGTGACCAGAACTGTACTCCAGTGCCTGGTAGGTGCATCCCTCGGAGCCGGGCAGCCGCGACACTCTCCTTTGCCATGATGGGCAGGAGGAGGAGGGGGCCCTTCCGCCAGCCTCTGTCTAGAGCCCATTGCATGTTTTTATGCAATGGGCCTTGCGACTAGTGTGTGTGTGTGTGGATATATATATATGTATGTGTATGTGTATGTGTATGTGTATATATATATATATATATATATATATATATATATTTGTTTTGTTTGTTTTGGAAATTTCTGTAAACCAATTGGAGTCCCTTTGGGAAAGAATGATACAGAAATGCCTAGGTAAATATACAGATAAACAAACAAATAATGCGGTTAAGCATTCTTAATTAATCTGACTTATTCTATATTGAAATGTGAAAATGTGAATAATTGTAGATTGGTTTATTCACATTCAGGCTTTTTTCATTTTAAACTCTGATTTCCTAACATTTTTACATGTTGGAGAGGAAATGCTAACCAAAAAGAGTTCTGTTTCTATGTCACTTTGATAATAATTCAGTCACCTCCAAAATTTTGGGAATGTTATTCTACATGTCGCATCTGGATATTTATGACTAGAGCAGATAGGCATTCGACTTTTTTTTCCTCGGAAAGCAACTGTTTCACAGGGGGAAAGAAACAATCAATCATTCTAAGCCCATTAACAGTATGATTTTATGGCTTCCAAATAATATTTAGCTGCATGGAAATGCAAATATTAATAGAAGGAAGTTTATCAAGCTGTGGTATATGTGAAAGCATTTAGCTTGATTTGCTAAAAGTTCATCAAATGAATAAATGCTCACAGCACTTGCTACATGGAGCTGACCTTGCGATGTAATTTTCCATGTCTACTTTTCACCCATATTTTCCATCTGCAAAAGAGTCAATGAATCCCATCTGCTGAAAATTTGCTTTGCAAACCTGAGATGTCAGAGAAATAAGTTGACATTGTCATTTTACCCTTGGCTCCTGCAATAATCAGCTCATGTAGTGGATCCCAAGGGACTTGTATTTAGTAAGGTATAGTTAGTGTAGCCAGGCACTCAGCTGGTAACCAGCAGGAGTATTTTGGAGGCAAGGAGCTACACGGCATGATTTTTACCATAGAAATGAGACAAGTCCTAGAGCTTTGTGGGAAGTCCAAAAGTGACATTGCTCTCCACCTCCTCTTTTTGCTCCCTCTGGAACAAAAAACATGGTGGAGCTTGGAACCCAGGGGTGGGAGTTTGCTCTCTGAACCTCAGGCAAATGGCAAACCTGAGCCTGTGTCAAATTTAATGGAGCTTAAGGGTGATAAATAAAAACATGCAACGAGCTTTTAGTTGGATCTCAACAATATAGCTCTAGTGCCTGCTGTGTACTATAGGGAATAATGGCTTTAATGGCTTCCCTTTCTTGTTGGCACCTATTCAAACCAGACTGGGTACTTTTTATGATTCCATGATAATCAGAATGTTATTAAAGATGTTTTATCCCTAGATGCTCCTCTTATATTGAGACTTGCATGCTGTCTTTGTACACACTTATCAAAATTCTTTTAAATTTTCTAGAAGCTCCAAAAGGTGACTTGTCAGACCATGATCCTCCATATCAGGGGTGGCCAAACTGGGTTCTTTAACATGCCTCCCTAACAGGTGTTCCCTTCCCCAGCCAGTGTTCCCCTCCCTGGGAAGGCTTGAGGTGTGTTGGAGGGGGAGCAGAGAAAGAAAACAACTTTAAATGCGTTGTCAAAGCCCCCCCCCCCACCTCCCGGCCAGCTTGGGGAAAGCATTTGTCTCTTTAAATATCATTATCAATATCTGTTTTTACCCCTTTTGTTTTTATTTCTGGCAGTCTGGCAAAGCAAATTTGCATACTTTCCAATTAAAACATGGGTAATATTTGTTTGTGTCTTGCGGCTCTCAGACATCTGACGTTTCTTCTATGTGACTCTTATGTTAAGCAAGTTTGGCCGCTCCTGCTCCATATGCATCTTGTATTTACCTTTAGACAATGTTTGTGACTCTTAGGTTCCAATGAGACAATGGTTTGGGGTTAGTTGCTTTCAGGACTGTAGTGGGACAACGTGGAGGAAGGGAGACTGACATATACCTCCCTTAGCTTTTTGGAGGAAGTATGGAATAAAAATACGATAAAAATCAATCCACTCAAGTCTGTCATGAATGTATTCACACTCAAGGCAATACTAATAACCCCACAGATGTTTTTACCTGCTTCTTTCTATATTTCACCTACACTAAATATATCTAAGAAGGCCCATGCAACTGATGGTACATCTACACAGCACAGAATTTACAACAGATAGATCATCAACCCTCAAATGAAGGTGTTTTTTTCTCCTAAATCTGTCATATATCAATTTAAATAATGGTTGGTGTTGTAACAACTTAGACCAAGCACGTCGCTTTCCTGCACATGCGGTCAGCGAAGTGACCAGACCTTCGATCTAGGAAACAATGGACACATAGGATCCTGGTAACAGCCTATCAGCTGCCTAGGATCCTAAAGGAAACCAGTCAGAGATGGGATTATGTAAATAGTCAATCACAGGTGTATGGGTGTATGTGGGTGGAGTTGTTGTTGTACATTTAAGCAGCCTATGGGCTTGCCCTGTATGTCTGTATCTTCTGAAATCACTTAGTAAAAGTATGAGCTGAAATCTCTTAATGATGCGTCTGTATAGGAAAAGCCTTTCCTGAACTATTCCCGTCAGAGCCAAATTTGCTGGAGTTGGGAGACATACAGGCGTCTTCTCACACATGGGCATAGCTAGGCCCAGTATATTAACACATCAAAGCGTTCTCTGACCTGCTATGGATCACGTAGGCAATGGCTAGTAACTGGAGATTTAGACACGCCCCCTCAATTCCTCATGATTGGATAAATGGCCATATCTGGTGGTGACAGAGGAGAAGGTTTAATTGTGAGAACCCTATGGGAAAAGTGGCTTCTTGGGAGAAGTGGCTCTTTGTGGGTTTCCTTGTTTTGTTCCATGCTGGAAACAAAGAGTTCCTTTTGGGACTGGTTACTTGCTTGCTTGCCATGGACTTTGACTAACAGGCAGCTAAGCTGGACTTAGATGCCAACAGCATCATGGAATTCCCATTCAAGATTCCCTGGTGAGACTTTTGGGACTCTTTGCACATTGAATCATCTGGTACCTCTGAAAGCTGGTAATTATGGAATACCTCTATGTGTAGTTATAGCTGTCTGAGATATAGGCATTATTTGTTTTTATTTAGCTTTTGCTAGTCTCATTATATACGCATGCTTTTGCACTGAATAAAGATAGTATAATCAATATTATCTAGATTTTGTCTGTCTATGTTGCAACTTGACTCTAAGGCTTAATCTTGTGCCTAGGCTGACTTTGATGATGCAGCTACCACTGTGTTATTTAACTGTTTGCAGCCCTGATACAGAGCTGGTAAGGTGTTAATTCCCAGAAACCAGACAGGAGGTGGGACCTCTGCTCCTGAGCTGGTGGAAACCTGTTGTCCAGAGGTCCTGGTGGCAGAACTACTGGTAATCCCTGGAGGGTGTGCAGACATTCTCCTGGGGGCTTGTTTAAGTGTTTCTGAAGCGTATGGGACTTTGACTCTCATCACTGGACTGGGATGAGATGAGAAATCCTGTACAGTGTCAGACTCAGTACTTTTCAGTTGGAATGATGGGTTTAATGTGTTCCCAATAATTTGAGAATTGTGTCCTGATGAATCATTAAGAATCCCTCAATCCTTCATTCTCACTGGCCTTGGCTGACATACATTTGAAGCTGTATATGCTCAAATAAGGTGTTATGACACATCACTGATACATTTGCAGTTCCTTTTTATCATGGAATCATCTGAGGGCAAGCTTCCAACATTCATCCCAAGTGAAAGATAATACTGGTTGTTTTTTTTTAAAGTTTCTGTTTTGCTAGCTTTAGAATAATTTTCACTAGCTTTAGAATAATTTATTCTGCAGGAGAAATGGGTTTATCTACTGGTACTTTAACATCTAATGTGTGACATTTAATTAGGAGGTTATGTAAATGTCACAAACTTATCCTTTTGAAACAAAATGTCTGATTTTCAGTAGCCAGGGAAGTCTGAGGTACAATACTTGGATCTTGTTTTCCTACACATGTAGAAGAAAATCTTTGGAACTTGATCATTCTACCATGCATAACTGAACGACCCAAAAGAGAAAACTGTGGTAGAAATATTATTTCATATTTTTATCTCTTCATATACTGTATCTTCTTATATCAGGGCATTTAAAGTAATATTCAGGGTATTAAGATTTGATGCTTTCCCCCAAAATTGTAAAAGGATAGAATGTTGTAAGCTACTCTCAGTCCTCATTGGGGGAAGAAGCGGGGTATAAATGAGGTCAATAAAATAAACAAATTCTGTCCTTAAATGGAAATGTATTTATTTGGCAACAAAGGAGTCCTAAGGAGCTGAAAATGTAGTGGGACTTTTCCATAGACCAAAGACATGGAAACAAGTCCCCTCAGGCATTCTGGAGATTGTTCTACTTCTCTCAAAAAATTGTTGATGTTGAACTACTGGAGTATGATGTGTAAATTTTTTGTTCATATGTAAAACATCCATGTTAAGATAAACTCTTGTATTCCATGGTTTGCAATGGGCATGATCTTTTCATGAAAATGTACTGATTCTGATCTGTCTGTGGGCTGTCTTAACTATAGCTTGACAATTATGAGAAATCTGCTTTAAAGATTTAAGGCTTAACAAACTTCCTATCTTCCCATGTGAGGAGTACAATACAGTACCAGTACAGATGTGCACTTGAAAACAAAATCAGTATTTTCCTGGATTTGTATTTTGGGAAGGTTTTTCGTACTGGTGTTCTGGTATTTGAGTCCCTAATACAATTCTGAAATTTGAGTTCAGAGGTTTTTTGGAAGTTTTTCAGGTTCATTATTCCCAACAGAAGACTCTTTCTGGGGGGCTGCTGTTTTTCAAGCAAATGATAACACATTGCTGGGATCCCAGTATTGCCTGCCCATTAACAACACTCTAAATTTCAAGTAAATTGGATCAGTTGTATGACTCCATTATTTCTTATGAGGGAAAAAGCCATGCTTTCTGCAGGAACACATGCAAGAGCAGCCACTGGCCAAAAATCTCCAAATGCAAACAAAACCAACAAGCCCACCAGAACCAACATCATACCAGATAATCCCAGTAGAACCACAAGCCAATGTGGGAATCCCAACACAATCAATGTCAAACCAGAGACTCCAAACCAAACCAACTTATGCATGGGTCAGTTTTGCAATCCCAACAGAACCAATATTAAACCATAGAAGCTATGCTGAACCCAGGACCAATGTGGCAAGCCTAGCAGAAACAAAGAGGTATTTTTAAATATATATTCAGACGATATATATCCAAATGCACATTCCAAACCAAAGCACAATTTCCATTTTTCTTTGTGGGAAGCTATGACAGTTAAAGTGGCATAAAACCTAAATACGCTTCTAGTGTAGCCCATAATTGTGACTCATTACTCAGTATATTGGGCTATCTATCAATACGGGATAATGTTCACTGCTGTAACAGTTCCATCTATTTATATAATCTCAAAATCACTATATTTAGGGATGATTTGAAAAATTTCTGGTATATATATGTGTGTGTGTGTGTGTGTACGCAATCATCCTTCAATCTAATTTCCATGTATATCCAAACTTCAGGTTTCACACATATCCCTAAATAGAGGCTACAAATCTTTCTCCAATAATGGTACCATGTCTTAATAGAACAATATATGACAAAATTGATCTGTACTGCATATTCACAATACACACACACACACACACACACACAAATTCTGGGGAGAATCACATAAAGCTTTCCATAAGTATGATGTTCCGAATTACTTCCATCAACAGTGCTGTTTGACACCGAAATCCAGAGTAGTGAAAGATTCTCTAGTAATAAGCACATATCTCTTCTCTTACAGGTAAGGTTGATCACCTGTGCATCTCATATTGGCTACTGATTTATTATCTATAAGATAAGATTTAGATACTTACCTTTCTCTAAAGAGCATAAATAGATCACCTGCTCCATTTTATCCTCACAACAAGTCCATGAGGCAGGCTAGCTGAGAGAGTGACTGGCCTAAGGATATCCAGTGAACTCCATGCATAAGCAAGGGTTTGAACTGGGGCCTTCCCCAGTCCTATTAAGCATGTCGGCTGCTATACTGCACTGACTCACATGAGTGGTAAGAACATAAGAACATAAGAGAAGCCAATGTTGGATCAGGCCAATGGCCCATCCAGTCCAACACTCTGTCACACAGTGGCCAAAAATACCAGGTGCCATCAGGAGGTCCAGCAGTGGGGCCAGGACACTAGAAGCCCTCCCACTGTTGGTTCCTCCCAAGCACCAAGAATACAGTGCATCACTTGCCCAGACTGAGAGTTCCTATCTATACCTTGTGGCTAATAGCCACTGGTGGACCTCTGCTCCATATATTTATCCAATTCCCTCTTGAAGCTGTCCATGCTTGTAGCTGCTGTCACCTCCTGTGGCAGTGAATTCCCTGTGTTAATCACTCTTTGGGTGAAGAAGTACTTCCTTTTATCTGTTCTAACCTGACTGCTCAGCAATTTCATTGTGTGTCCATGAGTTCTTGTATTGTGAGAACTGTATCATAATAAGGAATGGGTTGGCATCATTTGGGTGGTTCGGCCAGTTATCTAATTTCTCTGACAATGCCATCCTAAACTCATTGACTCCAATGGACTTAGAATAGGATAGCTCTACTTAGAATGGCACTGTAAACCTGACCAGTAACAGGGTGTGGTTTACTACTGAGAGTGGGAGGGATTTCTCATTAATAGCAATTTGCATAACTTATAATGTAACTAACTCTTATTCCCTGGGGAGCACAAAAAGCTTCTCTTCTCCACTGTGATATCCACCCTTAGCAAGATAGTCTGGGATGGTAAAACAGGGAAGAAGTTAAAAATAACTTAAAAAGATGCAGACATTTAAAGTCTGACAAAGTTTTTAATCACACTTTTAAAGTAAATGACATGAATCAAGAGTTAATTTACATGTGAGATTTAATAATGCACTTGCTGCATATTAATTGTATAGCAAATGGATCATTTGCTGGCTTGCTTAATGAGGTGTAACAACTACCGCATATAAAATTTGCAGAGATTATTATACCATCCTTAAATCTCTGTAAATCTGCTTGAACAAATGTTAATATTTCAGTAATACAGAGTGACAAATAAATTAACAGCAGTTTAACAATATATCTGTGGCTGAGTCCATAAACATGTATAGAGCCCTAACCTATGATGGAGGAGGCAATTCTTTAACTTACTGCTCTGTCACAGTTTTTCAAAGATTATTTTGGCTCTTCGGAAAGCCTTTAACTGTTAATTCACCTATAAAATGAGACTCACATTTCATTTAGGGCAGAAGTACTTAGGCTTGTGGAGTGCTTATATAGGTTACAAAATGAATGCATGTGCCCTTGGAACTAAAAGGTTACCAGAGTTGAATTGGAATGAAGTTCAAACTGGAAACCTCTTGAATTCAAAAAACCTTATTCTATTTCAGGTCAAACCCAGACTTTTGAGAATTTTGTGACTCAATGCCTCAGTTGTAAGCACAGTAAACAAGAATATGTGCCAGTGTACTCTCTCCCCCTGACACACACAAATGCACACATTTTATATATGATCACAATCTCTGTTTAGTGTGTGTTACAGACAGAATTCTGCATAAGCCCCCACTCCCACAACTTTTTCAATAAAGAATTCCAGATTCCATAGCTAGATTATTACTGGGCAATGTACAACTCCAAATAGCTCTGATTATGGCTCACCTTTGTCCCCACACTCTACCAGGCAACAGTCAGACATTCCCAAATCTACAGAGATTTTCTTCTGCACCCCTCCCACCTTGCACAAAACCACATAACTTCATAGTGTGTACAGGAATACACATGAAGTGATTGTGTGCATACTCCTTTAAAAGCTCCAAGAAGAAAGAAGATCAAAAAGAGCAACTATTTCAATCAGTTGCAGTGACCAGAGCACCTGCTTCAGAACTCAGAAAAAGAGGGAGGGAGGGAATACACACTCTGACCCTTTTGAAATATGATCACCCTGAGTTTGTAGCTTTGGCATGGATGAAAATAGTAGTGAACAGAGAGTTAGGAGTCTTCAAGATTTGCTTGAAGGAAGGAGTTGCGTTCAACACTTTGGGATAGTTGATTCCAGATAGAAGAGACCCACAGCAATGAATAAATGGAAGGAAGTTATCTATAGGAATCTGCAGCAGCACCAGTCCTTCCTTCCTTCCTTCCTTCCTTCCTTCCTTCCTTCCTTCCTTCCTTCCTTCCTTCCTTCCTTCCTTCCTTCCTTCCTTCCTTCCTTCCTCCCTCCCTCCCTCCCTCCCTCCCTTCCCTTCCCTTCCCTTCCCTTCCCTTCCCTTCCCTTCCTTCCTTCCCTTCCCTTCCCTTCCCTTCCCTTCCCTTCCCTTCCACAGTTGCCAGAATCTCTAACTGTTCTGGCTGAAGAAAGCCAGCAGGAACTCCATTCTGTCTAAGCCTATCTGAAGAAGGCAAACAGTTGGTTTTTATAACCCCACTTTCCTCTACCTTAAGGAGTCTCAAAGTGGTTTACAATCTCCTTCCCTTCCTCTCCCCAGAACAGACACCCTGTGAGGTAGGTGGGGCTGAGAAAACTGTAACTGGCCCAAGGTCACCCAGCAGGCGTCATCTGGAGGAATGGGGAATCAAAATTAAAGAGGATCAGGTGCAGGCCTATGTTACATAAAGCATACCTATTGCATTTTTGGGTTTGGTTTTTTTTTGTATTTTTCATAAGTGCATGTGTGTGAGAGTGTGTGTGTGCACCTGGAAATCATGGTGACCTCCGGTGACTGACCCCTACTGGGGGCCCGGAGGACATTCAGAGAGGTGGTTCAATAAAGCCTGCTTCCCCCTCCTGACTGCTGGTATTCCAAGAAGGTCTCCCATCCAAGTACTTGCCAGAGTTGACCCTTCTTAGCTTCTGAGATCCGATGAGATTGGGGTTGCCTGGGCTATCCAGGTCAGGGCACCTATAGCATTTTTCATCAAACATTACTGTGTGTGCCATACCATGATAGGGCAAATATACACTATGTATCATTGAAAATGTATTTTCATTCCAATAGCTAAAGCTTTCCATTCAAAAAGGCAGTAATTTTGGATTCAGACTCTGAAATGTGATTAGTTGGAGTGCAATTGCTCTCTGCATGTCTCCATTAGAGATGCTGTCAAAAGCCAGAAGAGTCTCTTGGGTTCCACTTGTTTATGTAAGTACATATGGAACTGTTGCAAATTGCTCTCTGTCTTGTGGTACCCATCGAATAAAGTGCTGGTTTCTGTACGTTGCCCTTTTCCTTCAATTATTCCACTTGTTGGAGTTTGGGCAGATGACTGACATATAACAAATGACATCTTGATTGATGGTTACTTCCCATTTCATAAAGACAAGATTCTGTCGTATAGCCATGCTGTAAATACTCCTTTGGAGTGCATGCTTGTCAAATGGAGATTGGATTTAGAAAAGCCATCTTTCATCACTTGTCCCCACTTTGAGTTTGAGGTCCCTCGCCTATACAGAACTTTAAAATAACTGCTGTCACAGTCAGTAGATTGCTTTATGTAAGACACCAGAGAGGATGTTTGTGTCTGTTGACACTAGGGAGGAAGAAAATGTGGAATTTAGAAGACATCAGCAATTTTTGGAGTAAGAGCTGGTACAATCTTTGCACAGATCATACCCACAGAGTTGCTATTGGTTAGTTTTCAGAAGTTAACTGCCCAGTTTCAAGGATCCAGAGATCCTCCTCCATGTAGATCTAGTAGCTGATGTTTGGATAATGTAGTAGGGCAATGATCACACATGAGTGAGCTTTCAAAATATTTTGAAGCAGCTTTATACTTCCCAAAATCTCCCCTGCAGCTTTTGTAGCATCTTTCAGGAAGTTGCTCCAGAGTCCTTCTGATGAGTCACAGGAGAGCATTGCACTCACTAGATCAAAATCTGCTGGTGGTCCCCAGCTCGAGAGATATCCAGCTGTCCTTAACCAGGGCCAGGGTGTTTTCTACCCTGGCTCCAACCTGATGGAACTCTCTGCCAAATAACATCTGTGCCCTGCAGGACCTGATACAGTTCTGCAGGGCCTGGAAGGCAGAGATGTTCCACCAGGCATTTGACTGAGGACAGCGATGGCCCCGTCTGTCTGGCACTCCCACCCCCTGCCTCTCGGTGAGGCCAGTGGCACTATTAGAAATTTTAATATCATCATAGGATACTGCTGTTTTTATCTGTTTTGATTTATTTTAAAGATGTTCTATTTGTTATTCTGTTGTATATGGCCCTGAGCCCAGTTTTTCCAGTAGAGAGCAGTTTAAAATTGAATGTAACAACAACAACATTAACAGAAATGTGACTTAACAAACCACTGACAAAAGCATCATCCAGTCTCCAGCTTGGGGGTGGGGGGTAACAGCAATCAAGATGTGCAATGGTGCTTTTGTGAATCTGGCTAGTCTTATAGAATTTATTTTCCCTTCCATTAAAAATGTTACACATGTAATGTTGGAGTCCCTTCTGAGTGATGAGCCTTTCTCTGATGGAGCAAGGTTTCTCATTTAGTTAGATCAACATGGGTAGCCGTGTTAGTCTGTCTGTAGCAGTAGAAAAGAGCAAGAGTCCAGTAGCACCTTAAAGACTAACAAAATATGTGGCAGGGTCTGAGCTTTCGTGAGTCACTGCTCACTTCTTCAGGTATCAAATTATAGCCCAGGACATGTATAACATTGTCAGTAAGGGTGAACAAATTTCCTTGGGTTGCCTCAGGCCAATGTGCCACTCTGTCTTCCATCATGCCTAACATGGAGAATTTCTAAAACTAATTCTAGAACTTGCACATGTGAAGCTTGACACTGTTTTAATTTCCTTCCATGTGATTCTGCCTTCTCCCCTCCTTCTGTTTCACTCATGTGCATAAATGAGTATTGATGGAATATTGCATGTATGAGTACATAAGCAATCGAGCACACAAGTAGATAATTAGATGAGAACCTGAGCAGACAAGCACAGGAGTATATTAATTCTCTTTTGTATGAGGTTTCAATGCGCCCAAGCTTTGCCAAAGAAAAGGGGTAAAAATACAAGGATCAGCAGGAAACTGTGCAGAATTCTCCCATTGATTCTCTGCTGCAGTGCACATCATGGTTTTCCATGGAGGTAATTTCTACACAGAAAGCGTGAACCCCCCTCCCCTATATACTGATATTTTATGAAGTATGACTATACCATGAACATTTAAGTTAGAAGTGAAATAAACACTAGCATCATACTTTGTTAAAGATGGCCATTTTTTCATTGTTGAATGCACTATGAGAGGAGATGGGGGAAGTACTAGCAGCTGTGATGCAGTATTGGTTCCAGGTTTGGGGACCCTCTTCTGCCCACCACAAGGTTCCCCTCATGCCTCCCTTTCTATCAATCCAGCTGTGTGTGCTCCCACATGACACTGAATCCTTCCCCTGCTCCCAAGCCCTCCCACCACCTGTGCTCACAGATGCTTGCACAAAGTTCATACCATTCCCCCAACAACACTGGTTGCTGTGTGCAGCAGCTGTGGCCATCAGAAGTGCTACTGCTGTGCACCACCTGCATGCACATCCCCATAAATGCTGGGGAATTGAGAGCATGGATGATGAAGTTCTTGCAAGCAAATGGGCAGGAGGAGCACATGGAGGAGCACATGGACTGGTGGCAGATGGGGGGGTCCATGACAATGAGCCCCACCAGGAGTCATGGGCCCCGCCACCTGCCCAAACTCAGGGTATGCTGATACAGGTCATACTGTATATATGCAACTCACTGTCACCCATGAAAAATAGGCTTTCCAAAATGAGTATCAGGATTTTATTTGTTTGGGCCATAACATTTCGTATATTAACATAGAAAGAGTAGTATGAGAAAGAACAGGGCAGTCGGTATGGTCGCTGTACATTAAAATGGTCCTCCACCGTCTCGGTTATAGATTGCCAAGTTTTAGTGATTCAAAAACAAAATCTGTTTGACCAGACACAACAAGAGGTTAGAAGAAATGTGTGTACAAGGCAGCAATTCTCCTGTCATACTCCTTTTGACTCTCTTAAAAACTATCATCTATCTTCAACATCAGTGAATGAATATGAAATGCCAGATGTTTTAAGGATTGTATAACTTTCCTCAAATGGAACTAAAATTTCCATACCATTTCACACCAGGAATTTTTGCCTGATCTCACCGTCATGGGCTTATGCTTTGAACCCTGAAGATTGATGGTGTTTGACATTTTTTTCCAAGCTAGTAGAACAGCATGTAATATGGCTAGTCACATAAATGCTCCAGCTCTTCCCCCATCTGCTCCTTCCAGCTATAGCATAAGCAGTAAACAATTGAGTACTTGATTGAAATGCATGGATACCAGGTAATTTTGAGATAGGAGGTATTTTAATTAGAGGTGCAGACCCGCTTTCAATCTCTGTGTCCCATCAGGGATGACCTTTCAATTTACAACTTTCCGTGGCCTTTTCAGCTCAGAAGGACATTATATATGATTTGATCTTTTCTAAAGGCGGCCAACACACACATAAAACACTGAGGGGGAGATGTTCTTATGTCCCTTTCACTGAGCAGTTATCAGCAGTGGAGGCTGTATGGAAAGATTAGAGATGCAAGTTTGTAAAAATTGTCTGCAAACTCTATTGTTGCTAATGAGAGATGAAGCACAGCAATCCCATTTATCCATATTCATATTTGTATTTGATGAGCGTTTTGAATTTGCAAGGATTTTAACTTCAATTTCCATCAAATCCATTAACTTCACAAAGGAAGCTGACAAATAATCTGTCAGATTCTTTCCCCCTGGATAGCTTGCGATTTCACATATTGAAAGTTTTTGCAGTTAGTAATCAAGAATTATAGTAATTGAATATCAAGTATGTCAGCCATACAGTTTGCACTTGTATGGCTGCAGTCTTCAAGTTGTTTATCCTATTGGCTTCCCAGAGAGGCGTGACAGCTCATGTGGGCTGCAGAGGGATGTGGAGGCGGGACTGGGAGGGATGGGAAGTGAGGGGGCAGGGCTAATTTGGTGGGGGTGTCAGCCTGAAATGCCCCACCATGGCTATGGGACTGCTGTGAACATAGCTTTGGACACTCCCAGACTGCCACAGGAACAGTGAAATAATAAAAATGGAAGCTGATGCCCATGTTCAGGGATTTAGTTTAAATTCCAGAATGGAACATAACTGAAAAAGAGTTCAGCCTGTTTTAAGGGTCTTTCATCACTTGTCCTATTTGGCTACCATGCAATGTATACTATTACATCAAGAGGAAATGCTTTTGTTACTGAAATCATGTTACTCAGAAAATAGGTTAAACCATGGTTAACTATTCACTGATCTACAACCATAAATCTATATACTATTAGTGATGTGTTGCCATGATCTGCACACTTGGGGCGCTCAAGAAAAAACAGAAAATTAATAGATAGATAGATAGATAGATAGATAGATAGATAGATAGATAGATAGATAGATAGATAGATAGATAGATCAGACAGACAGATAGATAGATAGATAGATAGACAGACAGAGACAGACAGACAGACAGACAGACAGACAGACAGGCAGGCAGACACCCCACTGGCAGCTGTTCTGACCCAGCTGCTGTAGTAGAGGACACCAGCTACTGCTCTGACCTAGCCATGGAGGATGCTGGCTCCTGCCCTGGAGTAACAGCTGGTGTGCTCCATGACCAGTAAGTTTTTTTCCCACCATAGAGAACAATGGAGGGAATAGGGGCAACCTGTTTGGGGGCCCATAGAATTGGACCCCCTGGTCCAAAGTTCTTGAAACCTGGTGGGTATCTTGGGGAGAGGTTCCATCAGCTACCCTGTGAATTTGGAGCCTCTCCCTCAAACCCCTTCCCCTCCAGCCCCCAGAATATACCCTATGTTTTCACCATTGACTTCAATGGCCTGTAGGATATAATGGAGCCAATTGCCCCAAATTTCTTTCATTCCCTCCTTTCCTTCTCTCCTTTTCCTCTTTCCCTCCTTCTTCTCTTCTCTCTTTCTTTCTTTCCCACCTTCTTCTCTTCTCTTTTTTCCTCCTTTCCGTTTCCCTCCTTCTTCCCTCTCTTTCTTTTCCTCCCCTTTCCTTCTCTTCCTTTCCCTCTTTCCTTCCTTCTTTCCTTCTCTCTACTCTCTCTCTTTCCTTCCCTCTTTCCTCCTTCTGTGGCCCAACTCTCATGAGAAGGAGTTTAAACTTTAAACCCCTTCTCTCTTAGCTCTCCCACCCAGACCGGCTGGGGAAGGGGAGGCTTTCGAAGATGCCTCCCCCCCTTTTGCTTCCCCTTCTTTCTGACATCACTTCCGGTGATGTCAGGGGGTGTGGCATATGCTAATAGTCTAATAGCTCATTAGCATACCATATGCTAATGAGCTCCTGCAGCTGTTCTTCTATGAAAAGACCCCTGACAATAGGTATCTAAACTTTCTTTAATGATTGGCTGTGGTGCTCAAGAACCCCAGATTTATTTAGTCCCCCAAGGAACCTCATGTTTGATTTGATAGAAACCAAACTCCTTGACAGTATGGACAAACAGTAGACTTCCGCTGCACATGTTAGAGGATTTTCTTTCTCTTATTCCTATTTACAGTTTACAGTGTGCTTTCTCCACACGTTTCACTTTGGTTTTCAACTAGCAATATTGAAATGGCCTAGCGTTGCTTCAGGTAATATTGTCTGATAGCTAATTGCAGTAATAAATGATAGATGACCCAGTATACACTTGCTATCACATGATGACTTTTTCATTACCAATGCACTTGCTTTTTGTTTGCTTCTGCTACTTGCTCTAATAATCTGACATAATGTGGATCCAAAAACAAACACTCTCAATCACCAATGCCTTTTGTTGTTTTCCAGATGCAGGTTTTGTCATTGCATGATAGTTTGTTCTTGTCTGTCGCAGCCGGCAGTGTCTTCCAAAACAATCATGATTAAGCAAAGCCTTTATGATTCTGCTAAGTTTACTTCCCGTTATCAATCATGATTAAGCAAAGCCTTTATGATTTTGCTAAGTTTGCTTCCCAAAGTTATGTTAATTTCCCAGACAAGCAGAAGGGACAAAAGCTATCGTCACATATGCTTTTCTTTCATATATGAGAGCTTGTATGATTTTGCTCATTAGGACTTTACCTCACTCCCCCCCCCATCAAAGTTAATAATAGTAACAATACTTAACATTTTTATAAAAGAAAGTCTTGAGGCATTTTAAAGATGAACAGATTTTATGGAAGCATAAGTTGCTATGGGCAAACTGGTCTTATTCCATAACCACTACCAGTGCCTAGGCAGTAAGTTTATCCAATTGCTACATCTCAACTGTCATATTTTGACTGTTTTCCCTTCCCCCCAAGATTCTAAAAGGGCTCTCCTTCCCTGGTGGCAGGGCTATCAATTAACCCCATCCTATACCAATCCTAACCTAGTTTAACAAGATCAAGGCCAGGCCCATAGCCAGGATTTTGTACTTCCGGGGGCGTTTAAATAAGTCAGGGGGCACTGATGTCACAAAATAATAAAATAAAATAAAAATAAAAATTTTAAAACTCACTTTTGCAGCATTCACACTCTGCTTGCCTACATGAGGAAGCAAGTCATACCTGGGGAAGGGGCAGTGATGGGGAGTCTTCTGGGTGGCCCAGGGGGCTGGGTAGAAGTCAGGGGGAGCTTAGCTGGAAGTCAGGAAGCCAGGCCCCGAAATGCCCCACTGTAGCTACAGGCCTGATCAAGGCTGTGATCAGACATGCAGTTTGATCCATTGTCTTTGCTGTTCCCTTATGGATTTAAAGTGCATGATCAGACAGCAGCATCTGTCTGTCATGCCCCAGTCGTCTGTGTTGCACCCCACCCTCTTTACTGCAATTTTCTTTGATACCTGAGAAAGTCTGGTCCTGTTGGTCTGAGCTGGTTCCAAAACAGATTTCCTGTTATCTGATCACTCTGTTGCACCCCCAAGCCATCAGGCAGGTCTGACTCATTAGTGAAGTGCACATAACTGCATATTTGCACCACTCTCTCTCTCCCCCTCTCTTAGAGAGGCTGCTGTAAACTTTGTTTTCTTCAGGAAAACTTTCAAAGAAATACACCCCTGTATTGCAGCTTTTTTCTGTGGTTTGGCTCATCAGTGCTTGTGGGCATCCGCAAAGGATACACTTTTTAAAAAATGGCCGACGGGCTGACTCCCTGCCTGCTGCTATTAGATCACTCAAGCACGGGCAAAAGCACATTGAAGAGTGCTAAAGGGGGTGAGTCTGATCAGGATTCTCTGTTAAAAAATAATTTGGCTCAATTAAAAGTGGGGCAACAGCAGATCAAACTGCCCATCTGATCACAGCCCAAGTAACATAACTTAATAATTACTGGGATATATATATTAAAGGCTAAAATATGTACAAAATTGTGTGATAAACTCATTTTAACACATAGCCCACTTCAGCTGCAGAAATGGATTCTCAGTCTGCAGAATATATATACAGCAGAAGGAAAGAAAACAAATTCTGTAGTAAGACTCCATAAAAGTTGTGACATTTTTATGATAATGGTAACCTAGCTATGTGAAGCAATTTGGCACCTGTAGTGATTGTCAGCTCTATTTCACTCCTGGTTAATACAGTAAAATCTATTGATACATTCTAATTTACCTATTTGTCATTGAAGCCACCCTTTAAAGGAATTTAATTGAGGTTAGTAGAAGAATGTCCTGGTAGACTAAAATTGTCCTCTTATAGGTTTCTGAATGGTGCCATTGGTTCCTTTATTTTTCTCTTTCTAGCTCACAACTCCTTGTCCATTTCAACAGCTCTACAAAACTGTCTTGTGCTTCACATTCCCTTGACTCCTGAATGAAATATTTTCTTTGGCCAATGGGGAAATAAACTTGCAGGGGAGTTTTGTGTTTTGGGTTTTTTTTCTAATCTTCAAACTGCTGTAGATGTTTTCTTGACTTGTCGGCCTTTTCTGGGTGGCTTGGCAACAGGGTTACTACCGTTTTCACTGACCTTGCAGACTTCACTGACCCAACGTGCTTGAAACAAATATTAACCCTGGTAAACCATTTCCACCTGCTAGCTTCACACCAAGAAAAGCTTCACCTTTTCTGTGGCTTGTGCTCCTGTAAAAGGTGGAAGAACAATAAGTAGGTGGCAAACGCATGAGGCAGTTTTCTTTCTCGCTTTGTCCATACAGGTAATCATGTGATAATCCACTGTACTTCTAAGCCAGTCAAGCACCTTCTTGACAACATGGTGGTAATTTTGAGGGCAAATCTCCTGGGCTGTCTACAACTGAATTAGCATGCACCCTAATTACACCCCTGTGCTGTGAGTTAGGAGCAAATTTGGTGTAGAGGTTAGGAGTGTGGACTCTACTCTGGGAATACCGGTTTGATTCCCACTTCTCCCCATGCAGCTGCTACAGTGACCTTGTGTCAGTTACAAGTTCTTTCAGAGCTGTTCTCTCAAGAACAGTTCTCAAAAGAGCTTCCTCAGCCCTACCTACCTCACAGGTTGTCTGTTGTGGGGAGGGGAAGGGGAAGAAGACTATAAACTGCTCTGAGAGTCCTTTGGGTAGTAAAGGATGCAGTGTAAATCCAATCTCCTCTTCCTCCTCCTCCTCCTATTCTCTTCTTCTCCTTCTCCTCCCCCCATATTGCTTTTTGTGCATCTCTTATATCCCCAGTTGCCAAGGACTGAGATGTTCATGGATTCTACCCTCAGTCAGATTTGATTAGCTTCCCCTCCCCCCTTTATTAGATGCTATTGATGAACATATATACCAAATGAGGCTTATCATTTGACAGGTTCTGCTAGCTAAACTCCTGCCCATGCTGCCTTATCCCTGCCAGTACTCAAAGCTCCCCTGGAGAAAATGGCTGCTTTGAAGTGTGGACTCTATGGCATTGCACAATGCTGAGGCCCCTCCCCTCCCCAACCCCACTCTCTCCTGGATCCACCCCCAAAGTCTCCAGGTATTTTCTTTCTTTCTTTTTTGGCCCCCGAAGGGGATTTTTTATTTATTTGCATTTTATATAGACTACAAACTAAAGAAAAAAGGAGGGGGAACTAACACTAAGGGAGAAAGAAAAGCAAACCCACACTAAACTAAAAACCCAAGAGTAGATCTTTCCACCCCGTTAGCATCTGTTAGTACTACACAGTTAGCATACATGAATACCGCGAGTTCCTGTCTAACTTTCCCTATTTCAGAATTAGCTGATTAGTTGTTATGAGAGTATTCCAGAGCATCTCTCAAACTTGCTTCATAAAGGCCAATTTCAGAGTCCTTCTGCCTTTACTTAAGTTTCCTGTCCCTAAGTGCATAAGCTGGTTTTCGGGCATCAATGCCTTCTGCTGCCAGGTCCTCGTCCGTCTTGGAGGGAACAGAGCCACTCGAACCAGTTTCGCTGTCTTCTTTAGTCCCCAGGTGACGTTTGAGAAATTCCTTGGCTTTAAACACAGAGTCAATCTTCTCTCTCTTATCATTCATCTTAAAGACCACTCCTTCTGGGGCTACCCATTTATATCCGATTTGGTTGGTTTGGAGAAAGAGTATCAAGTCCTTGTAACTTTTCCGCTTCTGACAAATCTCAAATGGTATGTCCTTTAAAACCTTGATGCTGTCGTTCCCCATTTTCAATGGAGCTGCTGAGGTTGCTCTTAAAATTGCATCCCTAGTTTGTCGTCTTGAAAATCTGACTGATATTTCACCAGGTAGGCTATTCTTTTTGGTGTAATTTGAATACACCCTATACGCTGTTTCGATGTTGTGCATAATTTCTTCTGCTTTTAAGCCTACAACTGGTGCAAGAAGATCACTAAGGAGCTTCTTTAAATCTTCCTTTGAAGACTCTGGCACCCCTTGAAATCTGAGGATCATATTGGCTTTTTCCTTTGCAAGGACAAAAGCCTATGTTTTTGATGGTTTTGCTTATTCACCACTTGATCCACTCTTTTCTTCAACTTTCTGTGTTCGGAGTGCATCTCCTTCACTTCTGCAATCATCTGCTCCATTTGTTTAACCGTTTCCGCCACTTGGAGCTGCTGCGCTGCCATCGTCTGGTTTAAAACGGCTAACTGCTGGTTAATACCAGCGAGTTGATCCATGACTGGCTTGAACATATCCGCTAGTAGTCTTGTGACATCTGGTCTCTCCTCTTACGGCCTAGGACTCTGGCTGCCCGGAGGTTTCGGTTTCGCCACCCTCTTCCCGATGCCCGACATCTTGGATTATTATTTACAGGAACTAACCGCTCCTTCACCACCTCTGAAATTCGCTTATGCGTAAAATTCGCTCTCGTAAGTCTCTCAAAACCAAACAGCTTTTCTATTTTCCCTGTGCCCACCCTTTTTCTTCTATTTGCCGCTCGTGTGTGGGGGGAACTCCCTCCAAACTGGTAAGACAAAGGGGCAGGGAATTAGCTGTTTCTTCCTTAAATCGCTTGCATTGAACTCACGTTCATCCTCGGCTGCCTGCAGCCTCGCCTCAGTTGTCGCATCTCGCCCAATCTCCTCCACTTGCCCCGGTCAGCCTAGCTCGAGCCATTCGGCCACCAGTGGTAGGACCGTTAGGGCGAAGGAGCGCCTCAATTCTGCGGCATTCTGCTCCTGAAGAGGAAACTCCTTAAAAGCCCTCTGGCTAGGAACCCTTACCCAGGGTTCTGTGGAGGGGCTAGAGAAGTGGCCCTCCAAACCGCTGATGTGCTAGCCACTCTCCCAAGCCTTGGGAGTAGTGGCTGCCATTGCCACGCTGTTGACCGGAAGTCGTCTCCAGGTATTTTCCAACCCAGATCTGGCAACCCTAAAATAATAACTCCAACTCTCACTCTCTGCCCTCCCCAACATGCAACACAAACTCAGGAAAAGATACTCTTAACAACAACCAAGGAATCTTTGAGGTGCAGATGATTGCTCAAGTCTCTTTTATGCTATTGTTGGAAGCAGGGCCTGAATTCTATACAAGTATGGATTGTGTTTGTTCTGGGCCTTCACATCACCATCACAAGTGCCTGTTGAAGAAATTATTAACACTTCAAGAGAGGCAGGAGGGTGCCCAGTGATTGCATCTCTATTTAATTCAGTGAAAGAAAGGTTTATGTTTTGCTAGTTAATCTTTCCAAAGGGGCACAAAACTATTATGGTTGCTTTTCTTTCTGCTATGTTTCTCTTGAGAGAGGGGCTGAGCTTTTAATCATTATCAGACTGGTAAGCTATCACCCTATCTCAGTTCAGTGAAAAGATGCAACACTTCAAGTTCTTTCTGACTTGCAGTTATTATAGACACAGAGAGCCTCTTTCCAGTCCACTAGCAGATTTTCATTCCTATCCTTTTTCCAGGCCTAGCATTTCTAGCTGATTGGGAAAAAAACAGGCTGGGCCTTCTTTGTTCTCAGAAACTGCCCAGAAAAACTAGGTATGGCATAGAGATACAACACATGGCAGTATCATCTCAGCAAATTAAGGCACAGGTGTAGGGCTGATCAACCCTACTTTAGGGCTGCCTCCAGGTTGCCTTCGGCTCTGGCCTCCAGGCTCCAACTGTTACTCAGTGTTGCAGCAGGAGCAAAATGGGGGAGGGATCAGCATTGGTGAAGCTGCTATGTCACCTGCAGATTTATACCTGAAAGAGTCATTCACTATGGTAAAAACCATTGAGTTTGGAGAAATTCCTAGAGCCTTGTCCAATGCTGATTTCCACAGCCCCCCCCCCCCACTGCCTCATGCTCAGCAAGACAGGGTAGACTTAAATTTTAGAATACTAAAGGCAAAATAGCTTAAAATATATAATACTAAATTAATTAAACTTAACTCCAATTTTGTAGTAGGATAGGCAGGTAACTTTACTTCAGAAGGAGCAGCATCAGCACCCTCATCTCCTGATCTTAACTGCGGGGTGAGGAGACGACTGAGCACCGGCATGGCATAGTATGGTTAGAGTGTCAGACTAGACCTTGGAAAACTGGATTTAAATCCCTGCTCTGCCATGGAAGCTAAATGGGTGGCCTTGGATCCATCACACACACTCAGCCTAACTTACCTCACAGGGTATTTTGTTGTGAAGATAAGGTAGAGGAAAGGACAATGATGTGATATGCTACTTTGGGTCCTGATTGTGGAGACCAGCAAGATAGAAAAATCTTAAAAAAAAAAAAAAAAAAAAGCTATGGCTGCGATCACACAGAAGGGGGAAAAGCGGGCAGGAAGCGAGGCTGTTTGCCCCAGCTGCAATGACGCCCATTTGCGCGATCATACTTCCGGCCACATGCCCTGCAGTTCCCAATAATACTAGGTTTTAGCGAGTAGCTTTTATCCACGCTCCTGCGGCACACAACTATGCCCCGCTGACAACTCGGGGACGCCAGACAGATGTGTCTGTCTGATCGCATCCCTTTAATCTGTGGGGAATTGCATGGTTGCCACGGCTTCTGGTAAGTATGATCACACCCTATATCTGGCAAAAGATGCTCCCTCAGCTCCCCTGGACAGCACTGCACCTGACTGAACTGAACTGGACTGAACACTTTGATCACCCCCCTGTGCGGCATGTTAGTGGAGCAGGAACGCTGGCAGAGTACTGATGCCTGACAACTTCATTTTATTCATTGCAAACTAAGTTTGTAGCAGTAAAATCACTGACACTAAGCATGGCAAATATTAATCGCTCTGCTAAAGTGATTATATCACAATAAATTAAGTTTATAGCTGAGCAAATAGCTTTTTATTAAAGCAGAAGAGCATCGGCATCGTTACATGTTTGACGGAACCCTATAAATCAGGGGGGCGTGTTCTGATCAAATGAGTGAGAAGCCTTTGCAAGTTTTCCTGCCAATGATTCTCTCAGACCAAACCTCAGTGTTGTGCAGAGTTGACTTGGACAGGCTTCCATAAAAAGCAGGCAATAAATAATCACCGGCTCATGAGATTCAGCATTAAAATGCAAATTACCTAAATTTCTTAGCACTCAGCTAAATGAACAAGAAAGACACACCCTCCCAGATTTGGATCAGAGAAGGGGCATCCCCCCCCCCTTTACCATGTGGCCTTCTATGAAGCCTCTCCACAGACAACACCTCTACTAAAGTGAAAATGCAATAAGCTGCAGTGCTTTAAATATTCAGAACATGTTGGCTTACCATGACTACTCTTCCAGGTAGCCTGTGTTCACTGCTGAACAACCCAGCAGTGATTTTATTTATTAAAAAGACTGTTCCCTCAAGGGGCAGCATCTTCCTTGTTGGACACCCTTGGTTTTTTTTGATGACCTGTGACTTGAAGGAACTTATACCACTTAAATGTTTAGGGGGAAAATTCTAATAACTACACAATGAAGTGTGTGTTTACCTACAAATTTAGAACTACTGAATGTACAGGTTGTTTATTAATCAATCACTATAATCACATATTCACTCTGCCATGTCATACCAAAGGGGTGTGTGTGTAGTAGTAGAAGAAGAGGAGTTGGGTTTTATACCCTGGTTTTCTTTCCCTTAAGGAGTTCCAAAGTAGCTTACAATCAGCTCCCCTTCATCTCCCCAAAACAAGAACCCTAAAACAATCTAGCAGCTATGGAAATGAGTGCTGGTATTGAGTCCTTCTTGCTTTTCCAGCAAGCATGTGGAACCAGGCGTGTAGCCAGGATTTGATAATTCAGGGTGCCTTTAAATAAGTCAGGGGGCACTGACGTCCCAAAATTAAATTTAAAAATTAAAAACGCACTTTTGCAGCATTTGTATTCTGCCAGCCTATGCAGGGAAGCAAGCCACGCTTGGGGAAGGGGAGATGGTGGGGAGTCTGCTGGGTGGCTCAGAGAGTTGGTAGTCCTCCAGGCAGCCCAGAATCCTGAGGGGGTGGGGGCTGAGGGGGTGAGGGCTGGATGGAAGTCGGGCGGCTTGGCAGGAAGTCAGGGGGCCAGGTCCCAAAATGCCCCACTGTAGCTACGGGCCTGTGAGGAACAGAACAAGGGGCAAAAACTTTGGGGCTTCCTTTTATAGAGTATGTGAAAAATGAGGCCCAGTCAGCCCTTTGCTTAATTTCCAGTAGGAAACTGAGGCTCATGCCCCTCACTAGGTGAGGCAGGGGATTCATGAGCCAATCTAGGGAGAACCATTCTTTAAGTATTCTGCCATATCTACTGGCTTTTCTGATCAATCTTTCTTGTAATGTGTCATCCACATGCTTCTCCCTTCTATTGTATTATCACAAAAACTCTGTGAGATACGTTAGCCTAAGAGAGAGAGAATGATTGCCCCAGAGTCATTTAGCAAGCTTCATAGTGTGTGAACCTGGGTCTCTCCAAACCCTCTAACCATTACACCATACTGGTCTTAGCTTAGGACACTTATCTGCATCTGCCTTGGTCCAGCAAAATCTTACAAGGAACGTCTACCATTTGGAATCTATTTACAGCACAACTCAGAGTAGTCATAGGATGTATGCACCCTAACATTATGAGTGCTTATTGCAACCTAGACCTCAGCATCCAATTCTCTATTTTCTCCCCCCCACCAAAAAATAATAATAATAGGAAAATGAAAGTCAGAAGTGCATTAGAAAATGAAATATAAGTTATAATGCAATAAAGTGAAAATAAAGCACACATGATCATTGGATGAAGACTTAAATTGATGGCTTTTCCATCATTGCTTTGTCATCTGTTACTTTTCTGAAGAGGTTCCACTGTGCTAGGATATAAATAGCTTTATTGCTCAACAGCTATCTGATTGGTTCTCTGAGAATTACCACCCAATCACATTAGAAACCTTTTGAAGTAGTGAGTGCCACCTGCCCTGCAATTGCCTTTTGTGTTACTGCACAAAATCTGAATATCAAATTTTTCAGAATATAGGACTGCAAATTATCTCCATAGAACTGAACTCTTTTTAAATTTTGTTAAATATACTGGAGTAGAAATTATCTCCTTCTGCCAATGTCAGTTTTTTCCCCCTTTCCTTTAGTTTAAGTACTATTTTCATCTAAATTCCAGGCTTTTGAAACGTGGTGGACATTTGCTTTGAAGTTTAAATGACCTGTAGAGCTTCCATGGAAGAAATCCCTTTTCATCTCTGAATCTTTTTTACAGCCATTTGATCACAGCAATTTTGAACTCACAGATGTCAGTGCCCTGCCACTAGATAAAATCAGAGCCTTTCCTTTTCTTCTTTTTTGCATTTATATAGAATCTCTGGTAGGTCAAGTACCCTTCTTTTTAGGCAAAAATAAGCAACAGAGAACCTGTCTACAGTCTGTCACTTTTCCTGGATAATATGTGGACTAGATTCTTGAAAGGATTATACAATTGAATTATCAGACACACTGCACACAGAGAGTTCATAGCCTGGCTGTTTGATCCAGTCTTGCATAAAGTTTGGAACAATTTATTTTAATCTACTGCAATATGTAGGTCTATGCTTACAGATTGCAATATTTACATTTTTATAAACTCACTTTACATTTTCATAAACTCAGTTTTCTCTGAGTTTATATCTATCACTATAATTTTATCACATACATGTTAGGGAATAGCAAAGAGTGACACCTTTTAGCAAATGTATGACACAGTAGACAAGTTTCATGAATTAATTCCTACTTCATCAGATGCACAAAGTGTTATATTATATTCAGTTGCCAAAGAACTATAAACCCTAAGCTACAAACAGCATAACTGAAGGTGGAATTTATTACAGAGAGGCCAAGAAGGCCCAACTACCCCTGCCAAGGTATGCAACATTACATTGCAGAGCTCAGGTAAAAAGAAAATTGAGCCAGAAGAGTAAACAATTGAATTGAGATGGTTAGACAGTGTTATCGATGCAACAAACATGAAATTAAGCAAACTCTGGAGGATGGCGGAAGACAGGAGGGCCTGGCGTGATGTGGTCCATGGGGTCACGAAGAGTTTGACTCGACTGTGTGACTGAACAACAACAACAATTGGTTTCCCAAGTCCCCATTGGGAATGTGGACTCTTCGCCCCCAGTGGGCCCTTTCTGCCTCTGCTCAGTTGGGCTGTGGGAGAAAAAGAAAGGAGAAAATGAGGGGGGGGTGACAGCCAGCCAGTGTCCCAACATGCTGACATCATTTCTTGTGTGACTGTAAGTGATGTCAGTATGTCATCAGCTATAGTGATCCATAGAGTTTTGCCTGGATGCTAGCATGACCTCAGGGAACACACTGATGCCACTTCTAGTCAAACAGGAAGTAACATCAGTGTGCCATTGGTGATATCACTTAAGTATTGTGACAAAAAAACACCACCCAACAATACCCAGCAAGGAACTTTTTTTTCCTGAGCCCATTTCTGAAGATTCAGTGGTGCTCCCAGTGGACCACAGACTTTCAAAAATAATGTCCTCTTTCCTCCAGCATGTATGCCTACAACTCTTTTGTTAGAATGTCAGCCATAGTAGTGTGCAAGACAACAGGCAGAGGAGCAAAAGATTGCCTCTCTTGCTGCCATTGCAGCCACAAGAATAGCTGCCAGATAAGTACAGTCAGGGAGAAGTAGTGGGAGGATGGAGGAATTCTTCTCCAAGGTTGGATACATAATCTGATCCAGAGAAGGACTCTTATGTCATAATCGTCAGCTCAGGGTGAAAGTCAACATTATGAGCCACCAACATTCCTTATGAGTGTCAGGAATATGAACTTCAGTGCATCACTGTTTATGTGCACTGTGCACAATAAAGTCAAAGTGCCTAATGCTCAGAAGGATTAAGTTGTAATAGCTTGGTGGAGAAGGCTAGTACATATGTTTGTTTGTTAACAAAAATAAGGAAACGGTATCTCTCAAACACAAAATGGGAACAAAGTTATTTGACAAGTATTGAAAAATTGGGAGTATCCTTGATAAAATAGGACAACTGCAGATATGGCTTCCATGGCAAGAACACTCATACCAGGTAAGTGTCTTTTTTTAGTCTGGAATATCAACAATAAACTCTTATTCTAAGATACTTTAGCACTAACACACTGGGGAGAGCTAAAGCAAGGAAAAATGCTGACTGGGTGTTCTTCAGAGTTTCCTCCAACTTGTAGCGTTTTACTAGTTGGTTACACATTTTGTTCTCTTGGCATAATTTTCTGTGATCTGTAGCCTTGAACTTCTCTTTGAGTATTTTTAAAGGGGCAATTTATCAAAGTGTTGTAAAGCCAGCCCATGCACTGCAGAAAGACAAGGCTTTTTTATTCCACAGTTCAACCCAAAATTACATTCTTTGATTACATCTCAGCAAATCACCTGCCTTCTAGAGAAAGGTCCCCAAAAGATCCCACACTGGGGGTGGGGGGAGGATCAAATTACTCCTGACTATGATTTTATCAAAACACACACAGTTTACTATTATTCTGTTTTATGAGAATAATGTTTTCTACTTAACACTAGTTTTAGGGTTGCTCCTTTTCCTATGGTCTAGGTGCAAGGAGTCAATAGCTGGCAAATCAGGACATTTATACCATAAATGATCTTTTCCTTTCTGTGCTATGGGAATAGAATTCCAAAGAACAGCTACCAAAGCATTGGTTATTCTCTCAGTATTCTTATTGGTGACAGAACTTCATTTGCATCCATTAGTATAGGCTCCAAAACTTTATGACTGATCAAAGTTGAAAGTAGTCACTAGTCAGATATGGTGATCTCCAAGAGGCTTGGTATGTGTGTGTGGGGTGTCTTATTGATAGACTTGGTTCGTTTACTGAAACACAAGTTGTAGGACTTCCTTATATGGGCATTTGGACACTATTGTAAATAGCCCACAGAGTAACTGATTGAAAATTAAATTATAATAACTATAGAGAGCCAGTTTGGTGTAGTGGTTAAGTGTGCAGACTCTAATCTGGGAGAATCGGGTTTGATTCCCCGCTCCTCCACTTTCACCTGCTGAATGGCCTTGGGCAAGCCATAGTTCTGTCAGAGCTGTCCTTGAAAGAGCAGTTTCTGTCAGAGTTCTCTCAGCCCCACCTAATTCACAAGGTGTCTGTTGTGGGGAAGGGAAGGTAAAGGAGATTGTATGCCACTCTGAGACTCCTTTGGGTAGTAAAGGGTGGGGTATAAATCCAATCTCTTCCTCTTCTTTTTCTAATTAAAAGAAACTAATACTATATTTTCATTGCTTCTCTCCAATGGATAGAAAGCTGCATGCTGAACCAGTTGTAGGTTCTAAGCAGTCTTCAAAGACAACTCCATATAAAAAAAACATTTCTGTAATCAATATGGAAGTTCCCAAGATATGAATGATAGTTGCCATTGCCCAGTAGGTACAATAGGTTTGATCCACTGCTAGGACCATGGAAGGTCTGTACAAGGGTTCCCAGACTTTCCAGATTTTGCCTTTTTAGTAAGGATGGGCATTAACTGGATCATGAACTAAATTTTGTGATGAATTTTGGCTGGCTCATGGTTTGCAAAGTCAAGTTTGTGGCAGGTCAACCAGTACAAACTGTCCATGAACTTTAAGCTGTTTGTGCAGGTTTGTGCCAGTTTGTGAATGGATACATTTCCATACAGACTGGCTCCACTCAATCTAAATGTTTATAAAACTTCAAAGTGACAGAGGGCCAAATCTTGGACAGAATGTAGAGGAGTATCTGGGGAAGGTCCCCTGCAACTCTGATGTATCTAGCTTGCACAGGATCCATTCTATACACTCCTGAACCTCCTGAACCTGTGCCTGTCAAAATGACTGCCAGTCATTTCCCCAGAAAGCACTTTCCTGGGCGAACCTTCTTTGGGTGGCTGTAACTCAGACCTCATTAATCCAGCCTGCTGGTCCAGGCTGCGTCCCTCCCTCCAGGGGACAGTAGAGAGGTCTGCTGGATAGGGTCTTTCCGGAAGCCTCAGAAAAAGGGATGGGATGGAGTTGCATCACTCCCCTTGCCCATTCCCTTCAGGGACTCTTCACAGGTAGGCTGTGTGCTCTTTCTCGCCACCAGGCCTCCTGACAGTCCTCTCCTTTCTTCTCCTCAGCTCTGGGTTCCACCCTTCTTTTATTCCCCTCTACCAACTTCCGAGCCATGCCTCCCTCTCCCCACAGGCCCCTAGTCATGTTCATCACCCCTCCTGTGCCTCCCATTGGTGCCTCTTCCTTCCCCTCTTAACCTCCCCCATTGGGCTCTGCCCCTCCCTATTGTGGGTGGTGATCATCAGCATCTGAGCTGGGGAAGAGTTGGGTCGTCTCTTCACTGCTCCTAGGTGTGGCACTGGAAGCCATGGACTGGATGAATGATTTCTCCTGGCTGGGGCAGCCTCTCCTGTCAGTCGCTGGCCCCAGAGCTGCATTTGGGCACATCCAGAAGGATCCTTCTTTGGCTCTGTCAGTCGCTGGCCCAGAGCCGCATTTGGGTGCATGAGCCGACCGAGCTGAGTGAGCCGACTGGGCTGAGTGCTCGCTGCTCCCCTGCCCCTCCCAGCCCTGGTGCCCCCCGTGGGCCCCTCCACTGCAGGGCCCATTCCCACTCCCAGGCCCTTGGTGGCGGGGGTGCTCATGGTGAGCAGCCACCTGGCCATAGGGAGGGCAGAGAAGCCGCATCACTAGGGAAGAGCCACAGGGTGATGGGGTGATATGCGTTTGTTGCCAGGCCGTTGGTGGGGCCGTGGAGGGCGATGAGGTCGTCTGGTGGGGCGTCCCTTCTTGCAGGGTTTGGCATCTCCCTGCAGGTCCTGCCAGTCAGGCCAGGGGGCTGGTCTGTGGTGGAACACCAATCCTCACCAGAGGTCAGGTAGAGGAGAGTCAGCTGGAGATCCACTGCAAGTCTGGTGTCTCTAGTTTGTATAGGATCTGTTCTGGCAAGTCACAAACCTCACAAACCAAACCAGTTTGTTTGGTTGCTAAAAGTTTCTGAGAGTTTGTGGTTCACAAACCGGGAATGCCACAAACCATGAACTCAACCGCATTTTCCTGGTTTGTGCCCATTCTTACACTCTATAGAAGATATTTCCCACGTTGGGAAATTTATTCCAAGGACCCGTGTGGTTGAATGGCCACATGTGTTGGGATGCTGTATGGATTGAGATGAAGTCACTCCTTTCTTCTGTCAGAGGAGATGCATCCCCACAAAAGGCAGGATGGAGTGATTATGCCCTCGTCTTCCTTCCCATGACGACCTCCTGACCCACGTGGCTATTACTCCATACACGTTCCTGACCCTGAAAATAGATTTTCACAGGCCATAAATGGCTGCTGGGGAAACAACATTAAGACTGGTGAACCTCAGCTCCTTCTGTTGAGGGATTGTAGGATTCAGCCCAGTACACTGGAATATAATACAATAAAACTGATAGAAACATTGTTTCAAGTGTGTGTGTGTTTGTACTGCCACTGAATCATAACTCCATGTATATCTATAATGGTTCGAATGAGTTACATCTTTTGAAGCTTAAGCTCCATAGTTTCTGACTTCAATATGGATCTGAGTCTTTAAAAGCAGTTGTGTTAGTTATAGCCCTGGAAAAATATTATTGCTTTGAATTTCATTGCAATAGATATTGTTCAGTCAAGGGCTTTTCAAGAACAACAAGAGATACATTACACTGTAAATAAACATACTGCACTAACAAAGGTTTTTGAGGTGCCCTAGATTTATTCTTGGGTATCTCAGTCCAGAAGTGTCACATTCCATGTGTTTCATTTGCATACACCTCTAATAGTTAGCTGACCACTGTTTGTAATTAATCTAGATAATGATATTCCTGAATATGATACCACATCTCTGGACACTGAAGTGTGTCCAACACACCATTAAAATCACATTAAACCCTTATTTATGAGTCCCAAATTAAAATAAACATGGTGAAGACATATGAGGGAATGGTGATTATGCTGACCTTGGAATTCACATTCTAATGACCCTGGCTAATGGGCTACACTGCAGATACATGAGATTTCTATTTCACTTATTTTAATAGCTGGGAGATCTATATATTTTCTCTTTGCCTACAACTATCTGACAACTCTGCAGTGTCTTTATCTGCTTCTAAAAATAAACTGCTTCTCCTAGCAATGGACACAAATAATTTTTATTTAATCCAGTGCTCTGTGCCCCATTCCCCTCCCATCACAATTGCATGAGGGTGGGCATTAATTTATTAAAATTATTTATATCACATATAAAAACAACAGAGGAAGAACAAAATTAATCAGAACAGTAGAACAACAGCAAAAATATAGCAAACAAATTGTTACTATCGACATTCAAAATACCTTACTCAAAATATTTGGAAACTCAAACCAGACAAAAATATGAAAAAATGGCCCCGATGGTCAAAGTGAAAGTATCAGGCAGACTTCCAGAGGAAAAATGTTCCAGGCATGTACTGCCGTAACCATTAGTGGCTGTGCTGATATAAATTTTCACCCTTTCCTCACTTCAGTCCCCCATATTATGGAATGTTTGGTTCCTGGAGAAACCTGGATTATTCAGATCTCTGCATCCAGGTCTGTTCATGAATATCCTTAAAGGGGGATGAAGAAGAGAAGAGATTGAATTTATTCCCCACCCTTCACTAGCCAAGTGAGTCTCAGAGTGGTTTACAATCCCTTTCCCTTCCCCTCCCCACAACAGACACCATGTGAGGTAGGTGGGGCTGAGAGAGCTCTTTCAAGGACTGCCCTTGAGGGAACAGCTCTGAAAGTATTTATGACTGACCCAAGGTCACACCATCAGCTGCATGTGGAGGAGTGGGAATCAAACCTGGTTCTCCCAGATCAGAGTCTGTGCTCTTAACCACTACACCAAACTGGCTCTCTATGCCATAGACATGGATGCCATGGGCATTGATGGGTCTAAAGTGAAAAGAAAGTCCCCCACCCCCCTTGTGGGGCTTACAAATAAGCTCTATAGTAAACAACAGTGGTTAATTCTATGTACTCCTAATACTGAATTTCATTCACAAACTCTCTCTTCTTTCCTTAAAGGACATGGGTATGGAAAGTACAACAATAATGATATTCCACATGCATCTGTTCAGACTTCAGCTATCTTTCTAATTCCTCCCAGTGTTTTTCATTCATTGAATTATGTAAAGAAACCATAAATGGACACATGTAAATGTCTCTAAATTGTTCTAAATACTTGCTCCATAATTTATGCTTATTCTGAGAATTGCTGTTTAGACTGCCAGGAGAGGTTCATTAATGCTTCAGGGATTTTGAGCTGAACTGCATCAGTATCAGAAAATCCAAACAAAACCTTTTTGGTACATAAATATGAACAATGACAATATCTAAAATATGGCCTTAGCAAAATTTTGAAATTCTCCAGAGTAATAATATGATTGCTACAATACATTTTATATTGCACTAATATATAAAGTAGCATATTTATACTCACAGAATATCATATATGGCTTGCCTATTTATTTACTATTTTATTATTATTTTTAATAGAAATCAGCTAACTTTCAGATTTGAAAGTTAGCTATTAAAAAACCCAACAACAACAATATTGTGTGTAATTTACATTAGCACCATGGCAGCTATTGCATTGTTGAACAAGAACAAATACCCAGTTTTCTATAACGTAAGGTTTTATCATTTAAAACTGAAACTTCAAGGCAAATAACTTGGCTTGAAAAAGGAGGCCCAGGACTGTCCTTACCTGATCCTGAATATTTTCTGTAAGCCCAGCACTCCTGCAGGTTATTGGGAAGGAAGTAAAACTGTGTCCTTCTACTCTCCTGCTTGCCCTGAGGCCTTTTGGATTAGCCACTGGAAGAGGCAGTAACATCAGCAAAATTCAGTGTGCCAAGTTACATTTGATTGGCTGGAGAGATGGGGAGGAAGGAGCTGACAGACTCATTGCAGCAAGGCAAACCAGGACACACTTTGTCCAAACTGTTAACAATAGGGTTCCCAGCCCCCAGGTCCAAGCAGGGGACCCCCCACTTTTGAGGGCTTTTCCCTGCCACTGGCCAGCTGGCTGGTGGTGGGAATCCCACTCTCAAACAGCAGCATCCTGTGTGATGTTGCCAACATGATGATGCCATATGGAAGTAATGTCATCACACTGGAGACATCCCTGCACAACGCTCTGGTTTGAGGGAAAAACTTTATATTAAAATGATAGAGTTTTGCCCTTAAACCATGTCCCTGTCATGATAATGTCACTTCCATGTGATGTCATTGCATCGGTGATGTTGTTGTTTGGGGTGAAACCCCACCCCTTCCCAGAAGGCTCCCTTGCTCCCCCCGCCGGCAAGAGGTAAGGACCTGGCAATCCTAGTTGACAAAAGATGAGATGGCAGAAGCGGCAAGTGCTAAGTGCTAAGAATAATATATCACAGTTAGAGGCATTTAGTAACTTTAAGAACTCCACATAGAGATTTGCCCATGTATAAAAAGCTTTCAAGCCTATTGAAGGGCTAGTCCCAGATAGCATACTGCATAGCAACATAGAGAATGTTCTGTTCATCTGCAAAATAGGATTCAAACACATAATGGTTGCTGGTAATCACTTCTGATGAAGTTTTCTATCGAAACGAAGTTGAAGCCGGACTCTTCGTAAAACTGTTGATACTGTTGGACTGTAAATAGTTGGAAAACTGTTGACACTGTTGGACTGTAAAATGTTGGTCTGTAATATTGGATATTCTATAAATGTATTTCTATTTGCACACTTGATGTGTTTACTATTCTAATATATACTTTTTGCATATGATAGCGACTTCCCCAATTTGTGTGTTTTTTGACGCTCTAAGGATCAACATCTCCTGGTGATCCCTGGCCCAAGGGATGTCTGTCTTGCCTCAGCCAAGGCCAGGGCTTTCTCTGCCCTGGCCCCTGCCTGGTGGAACATATTCCCTATTGAGATCAGGGTCCTGTGGGATCTTCTTCAGTACCGCAAAGCCTGCAAGATGGAGCTGTTCCACCAGGCCTTTGGCTGAGGCAGCAGATGTCCATATATGGCCTCCCTGAAGTTATTCTCATTCTGTTATCTTTGTTATCTTTGTAACAACTACTTGCCATTATTCATATTCCTCATGTGCTAGGAACCTCCCCCATTCAGAGAATTTCTTTGTCATCTGCCGTGACCACCATTTTAATATTTATGATAATGTTTTAAACTTTAATTTTATTGTATTAGTCAAATATATATTGTATAAATGAAATGTTTTTACCCGCCCCGAGCCCGCTCATGGGAAGGGCAGGCTATAAATATGAATAAATAGATAAATAAAATGGTCACCAGCTTCAGGTTGACCATGGGAGCAGCAAATTAAGGGGATTGGAACATCCTAGCCCAGAGTATCTCCAGAACACCCCCCTGTGCTTTTTGCAATGGAAGTGACAGTGTTCTGTTTGTGGCAGCCATAACTCATTAGAAGTTTTGAAACTAGGAGTTTCAAAATTGGCCCCTCCCACCCTAATAATATCAATATTTATATTATTTTTGATATAACTTTAAATACTTCAACCTTTTTTCTGTTTTAGACAAAATCTAATAGATTTTCATGGGCTCTAAACATTTCATTTTTTTTAATGTGAGAAAAAATTAAAACATTTCCTTCAACCCTAGATGTTCATCCCCCCCCCACCCCCCGCACTGCTGATTTTTAAAGAAATTAAAACATTTTCCTAGGCCCCTAAAAGTATTGTGGATTCTAGACACTGTGCCTTCTGTGCTTAATGGATAAGTTGGCCCTGTTTGAGGATGACTGGCAAAAAATGGGAGGTTTGGCTTGTGGGTGATCATGGCTGTCAAACATGGTATGTTAATCTATTGAGCATGTTTACCATAAAGTTCTACTTCTGTAAAGTTTGTGGTATTCCTAAACCTGATAGCATCACTTGCTATGACCTACAGGATTATGGCACCTTGAAAAAAAGCCCCTACAACTACACAACTGTCACTACTGTGAGTTGTATCCCCTGCGGAGAATGCACTAGCATGTAAAAATGACACATCCAGTCAGTTCTGTACAGATTCTAGTGCTGCTGTTAGTGCCAAACATTCCCCTGGAGAAAGTAGTGGAAATTAAAGAATGTCGGTACTGGATCATAGTGGAAAATACAGGGGGATCATCAACAGGAGTATAGAAATATGTCTTTCTGGTTTCTCTGTGCTATGTTATTGCTATGAGACTTTAAACATGTTGTCCAGTATTATCACTGCTGTTCCTAGTATATATTTTATGCAATTGATGGAGAAAATGAGTGGCAAAAAAACAAATATGAGGAAACAGAGAATGGAATGAAAATAAAAATGCATGAGTTCAGTTTGCACAAGGGAGAATCAAAAACACAAGACATTTTAGTTAAAGCATTTAGTTGAAATCTTCAACATTTGATAACAGCCCTAATCAATGTGTCCAATTGATCTGTGTAATTATAGGCAGGAATGCCATTTAAAAGTCCAGTTTGTGTGCAGAGGTTTTTCCTTTTTAAAAAAATGTGTATGCTAGTTTAACCCATGGCCCTTATGCCAATCAATGAATGCGATTCACATAAGGCCAGGTCGCTACATTGCAGTGAAAGGAGTTTGTACTGCCTGAAGCTTTCTACTCTGCTACTGCAAAAGTCATGCAGACATCTGCAGTTATATGTATCTACATAAGCCTAATTGGAGAACAGGGGACCTAGGCTGCAGGAACAAGGGGAATGTTAATTAGTTTAATTGACAGCCCCAGGCTGGTTCCTCAGGTGAGATGGAAGAAATAAACTGGAAATGGACAAGGCTGGGAGCATAGGGGGTGGATACATTGCATTGCTGCTAAAGGCTCTGAAAATGTCTCCTCAGCTATGATAATTTGGAATAGATGTTGAGTATTTCCATTTGTTGTTTTGTGGGCCCTTAGTCCACATTTCCATGTTCATTGAAATGGAATGGTGGCCCATAAGCAAGTAGTACATATTGCCTAGTAACTTCAAATTAGAGGAGTATCAAATTTCAAATTAAAAAATCCTCCACTATTCCCTTGTGCCTTTTTCATGACATTTTCTGCTTCCTCATGTCAAATTTTCCCCATTAAAATCAATTGATTTCAGCAGTATTTTTACATCAATTGCATATAAATGACATATAACAAAATGGCATACAAACATGGCATGAAAGAAAGAAACCAGGAGCAGCAGCAAAAAAAAGAGATGGAATGAGAGAACCATACCAATAAGATATGGAGAAAGGCACATTCATGCACCCCTACTCTTAGTCCAAAAAACAAAGATGGTTTATGGATGTAGCCCTGCTACTTCATTCACCATACTGTTATTCCAAGCAGCAACCCCCAGATTCAATTCAAATTTAACTTTGAGCAAAATTCCATAACAGGAATGTGCAGACCATTGTATCTTATTGCTTTATAGCAGAATCTTCATGATAGTGTTACTGAACTCCAGCAGTTTTGTTTTCAGTTCTGTAGCAATGGGACATGGCAATAAGTCCAGTGGCTGCAACCTTAAAGTAAAGATGACTTGGTGTGACTCTTATTCTTCAAGACAAGGAGCTCTAGGTGTTGGAAGTCCACCCCCATGATGTAATGCAATAGCTACTTTTGATTTTCTGCTATTGTTTTTGCCTCATATTTAATCTTTTGGAAGTAGGGGTGTGCATTCGGAATAAACCAAGCTGAAAAAATACCTGAAAATACCTTACCTGTATTTTGGGGGTACCATTTAAGCCAAATACAGATTCAAAAAAATTGATTGGCTACCAGTATAGCTGAGCCTGAATAAATGTTGATTTATTTATTTTTTTGGCCTTTATTCAGGTACATTCAGCTATACAAGCCCCAGCCAAGGAAGCATGGAGCTCTCAGCTCCCACCACCCCAGCTGATCCTCTCTTGCTGATCTCTTGCAGCAGATCAGCTGGGGTGGTGGAGGCTGAGAGCTCCACACTGCCTCTGCTGGTGCTGGCTCGACTTGCAGCTCCGTTTAAACCAGTTTAAACAGAGCTGCAAGAGGAGCCAGCCCAGGATTGGCCAGGTCAGCGGGAGCTGATCCTAGGGCTAGCTTCTCCTGCATGCAGATGCTAGGGTTAGCTGCAGAAAAACCCTCCCAGCCAGGTTGGCATGTGGCAGGGAGGTCTCTCTCCCCACCACATGCAGATCCTGGGGCCAGATTCTCCTGTGGTGTGATTTAAACTGCCATAGGAGAAGGTCTGAATGCAGCAGAGAGAGAGAGAGAGAGAGAGAGAGAGAGAGAGACCCTCTGCCACACGCAGATCTTGAGGCCAGCTTCTCCTGCAGTGCAGTTTAAACCATGCTGCAGAAGAAGCCCGTCCAGCTTGGTCTGTGTGTAGTGGGGAGAGAGAGAGAGAGAGACCTCCACACCACAAGCAGATTCTGGGGCCAGCTTCTTCTATATCATGGTTGTGAAGTACTGAGTTCGGACATGTGGAGTAGTGATCGGCTCATGCTTTGTTAGTGAAGTGAAACTAAAGACAAACTGGTGAGGTCCGAGCCCCGCTTAAATCCCTGCAGTACTTCACACCCAACGCACACCCCAGTACCAGTGATAGGCTATTTACAGTGGAGGAGTCTGTCATAGTTCTACTCTAGGATCAAGGCAATCCTATTGGTCTCCCCTAGGATCTGAATTGGCTATTGTTCAAACAGCCAAAGGTGTGCTTGACCGCATGGTCTCGCTAGTGCTGACGAGTTCATATCAGTACACAACACCCCTCCCCCCATAGTTTGGAGGCCCTAGCTTACATAGTCTTTTAAGTACGCTGGTCACCTTGCTCGTGAGTTGAGTGGCAGGGCTCTGTCTGCAGGGCTGGGGGTCCTCAGCTCACTTCGGGGGTTTTGACAGCGGAATTAACATGAATCAATCTGCTCCTATTTTGTATTGTTTTGCTAATAAAGTTTACTGTTTCAATGTGAGATTATTTGGTCCACTGCCATCAGTGATCTCTGAACTCTGTTTTAGAAGTTAGTCAAGTAAAATCGACATAAGTGATAAATATTTATGTCTGGTTATAGCTAATTTCATTTTCACCCATCACATGAGATATAAAATGTTAATATGTACAATCAGGATTGTGTTTTTAGATGGCACAATGTGAAAGATGGCTCCAGATCATACTTGTCTGCTGGCTGTACATGTTAATAGGAATTCCAGGGTTCACTTCTAATGTCAGGGTTAATGACCATAGCCAGCGCAACAGTCCCTTAATGCATCTCCATAGGAAATATTTAGGAAACACTGTCTTGGATGATGCTCAAAATAGTATGCAAAGAACTGCCTTTGTTAATTTATAGCAATTGTCTGATGTAGTCATAAGCAACCCTGATCAAGCGGCAATGTAATTGTCACCCACTTGTACTCAGGAAGCCAATGTTGTACAGTGCTTAGTATACTGGATTACACTCACGGAAGGCTGTCTTGAAATTGGTAGCAAAATCCTAAACAGAGTATATCCTTCTCAGTCAATTGAAGTCAATGGGCTTAGACAGGTATAATTCTACTTAAGATGGCAATGTCAGTGATGGATGGACCAAGGGCTGGCTCTTCACTTGATGCTGCCCTGTAGTCAGTATTGCTTTGACGCTTCTCTCTTTTCCATTTGTTTGGAAGCATCTGTACAACAAGCTCCCTTCTAACTCTGAAAAAAAAATTCTGCTGATCTTTCCACAAACACAAATCAGTGTGAAAAATAGACTGCCAGCCTGTGTTACTAGAAAAGGGCACGGAGAGATCAGATCCAGTCAGCAGAAATGCCTCATAAAGGGAGATGATAGGAATTAGATTAGCTGAGCTTCTTGTATTTGTGTAAAATATTTTCAACTATCTTGCAGCAGTAATCAAGAAAAAAGGCTAAAAGTCTTCCCATATGAATATTATGTATAATTGAAAGAAGAAGAATTTCATAAAAATCTCTAATAGACTCCCTACAAATCAAAATCTATAGCGATTTTCTTTGTTGCATTTTTGCCAACTAGTAATCATTTCTAATAGATAAGCATCAAGTGAAATTTAGGGCAGAGTTTCTTAGCCTATTGTGACAAGATGTTTCCTTCTTTTTCAGTCTCGTATGAGGACGATTTTTCCGGCAAGGGAGACAAGACACCACTAAATTCTGAGCTGCACTTTGCTCTCCGTGGTCAGTTCTCATGCTGTAAACCAGTTTGCAAGTGGTTTGAAGCATTTGCAGCCAAATCATAAACATGTGTATTAGCTCGCCTTGATCCCAACCTTGATCCCAATGATGTATTGAATGTGTTTCTGGTAAAATTCATGGAATCCCTAGTCCTACTCCAGAAAATGTTTAACTGTTGTCAGATAGATAGTCCTGAGAGTGACACCACAGGGGAAAGACTATCTGAAGACCACATCTATAACTGGAGATGAAATTCAATAAGTATGAGAGCCCAGGCCATGAAAAGTACCTAGCACTTTTTGGGCCCAGAACCAAATAAGTAGCCGATGCTATTGATGCTGCACTGAAGTTATATATTCTAAGTAGCTGATCCCAGACAGGAATCTTACTGCCACATTTTGTACCAGTTGAACCTTCTGAGATATCTTCAAAGGCAGCTACATATAGAACTTGCTGAGAATGACAGGGGAAAAGATCTTGGGATCATAGTAGATTATTCAATGAAAGTGTCAACTCAGTGTGCTGCAGCAGTGAAAAAGGCAAACTCCTGTGTTGGGGATTATTAGGAAAAGAACTGAAAATGAAACAGCCAACATTATAATGACTCTATGGTGCAGCCTCATTTGGAATACTGTGTGCAGTTCTGGTCACTGTATCTGGGAAAAAAACCATTGTGGAGCTGGAAAAAGTACAGAAGACGGCAACCAAGATTATTAGAGGGTTGGATCACCTATAAGGAAAGACTAAAGGGTGTGGGACTTTTCAGTTTATAAAAGAGACAGCTAAGAGGGGACAAGATAAACATTTACAAAATCATGAATGAGGTAGAGAGAATTGACAGAGAAATTCTTCTCCCTCTCACAAACTACTAGAACTTGAGGGCACTGAATGAAGCTGATAGTCAGTAAATTTAGGATGGACAAAAGGAAATACCTCTTCACACACTGAGTGATTAAAATATGGAATTCACTGCCAGAGGATATAGTGATGACCACAAGAATAAACAGCTTTAAATGGGGATCAGACAGATTCATGAAGGATAGCTATATCAGTCACCATGGCTGACTAAAGGGAATCTCCACATTCAGAGGCAGTATACCTATAAACACCAGTGCCAGGAGGAAACATCAGGGGCAGTGGAAGCTAATTCCATTTTGCTAGTGCCCTATGCACTACAAGTGCCCTGTGCCAGGAGGAAACATCATAAGAACATAAGAACATAAGAACATAAGAACATAAGAGAAGCCAATATTGAATCAGGCCAATGGCCCATCTAGTCCAACACTCTGTCACACAGTGGCCAAAATATACCAGGTGCCATCAGGAGGTCCAGCAGTGAGGCCATGACATCAGGGGGCTAGTGCCCTGTGCTCTGTCATTGGACCTCCAGAGAAACTGGTTGGCCACTGTGAGACAGGATGCTGGACTAGACAGACCACTGGTCTGATCCAGCGGGGCTATTCTCATATTCTTAAAAATTATTCTGGGATATTAGCTGTCTTAAAGACAGTGTTTTATTACCACTTCATGGTTAATTCAATTTCAGGGGGTCAATTGTAGTTTTTAAAATAATTAGAACAATAATGTCACAATGGCAGTAATGGGCATAAAACAGACAATATCAAGTGAATACTCAAGAAGGTAAATGTTGGATGTTAAATGTGAATAGTGACAAATGGGCTTGATTGCAATCACTGATAGTCAACATAGCTCCAATGCTAAATTTTGAATAACATCCATAAACTGCTGGCAAACAATGCAGGAGCAAAGATTAATTTATAGAAATTTGGCTAATGATTTCTAGATGACTAATCTAGAAAAAAAATCATAAATTATACATTTGGTTATCCAGCTCAGCAACAGGAGGTGAACTCTACTATATCATCAATTTCATATGTATGTTTTAGAAGATTGTGCATGTTTTTAGAGAGACATTTGATTAATCACTGTTTTCATACATGGAATTGGAGACTACTATTGCCTTATGCTGTTTGTTCCAGAAGACCAAAGGTACAACATGGTATCGGCTCCACCCAGTCCATATTAAGTCTGCATTCTAGATGGGATGCAGAAAAAAGGCAGATCAAGGTCTGAAAATTTTGTCCCTCTACCCTTTTTAATACAAAATCCATCCTGGTATAGAATTCAAGAACACTTGACTGAGTGTGAAGAGCCTGATTGAGTGGGAAGAGCCTGGTGCAATTAGCCCCACCCAAGTGATTTCCATTTCTAGAAACTATGCTGACTGCATGATCAGAATCTATGAACCAGTTCATGCACCACTGCAATAATGTAGTGAAGGTCCTGTTGGAAAATTAATAAAAATAGTTAAATATTCAGAGGTTGCAATGAATCTTTGTTCACTGGAGAGAAGGCATTTTCTTTCTATGTAAAATCTTTATTTCTAAAGGGAAGGGTTCACAGGAAAATCTACAAACCAAAAAACAGTAAGACTATATCCTTACTGTTACAAGTACAACAACAGACTGACCACCCAGTTGGTAATGGAGATTATTTCTTTCTTCTTGACCCCTAGAAGGAAATCACCTGAATGCATTAACCAATGATTGTTAGTAAACAGACTTCAGTCGGGGCTTTCTTCCCATTAGCTTTGTGCCAGGTTCCCTTCCAGGTCAGGCTAAACAGCAGCAGACAAGGTAAACACATTAAACCCCATAATTACTGAATTTAGAACTTGCAACACACATATTTCCAATAGGTTCAAAGTGATTACAAGATATATGCTCCAGAAATTGTTTTTGTTCTATTTTCTGATGTGTATGTAGGTTATGTACTACAGTCATGTCTATTGCTTTATCATGACCAAATTATGGATTGGACCTCGCTAGATTTTTTGCTTAGTCTCATCCAGTTCCCTTCCTTACTATAGTCTTCATTCTTCATGACTTTTGCCCATGCAGGCCCCATGATCCCCAGCATTTTTTTTTTAAAATGTGGTCAAAGAACTCTATTTTTTCATACCCAATTGGATCCCACCCTACATTCTCCTCCATCTGTGTAATTCTCTTCTCAGATCAGTTCACTCATCTGATAGACTACTGCCTAGGAAAGACATAACTCCTATGGTACAGCTAAGCTGACTGCAGCTGAGCTTCTACTTGCACTGACACAAATGGATAATCAGCGGGTCATTTTCAACAAGCCACGAGCAGAGGAAACTGATGGAACTGGACATTCCTTTTTACCTGTAGACCACTGTCACTCCCCCCCCCCCAATTCTGCTCCTTTGGTCAGGGGACCTCCATGAAGAACAAAACAAGGAACAAAGAGATCTTCAAATGGAAAGGGTAATCAGGGGAAATTGTCCTCCCACTGCTGAGTCCACCAGTGGAAAATCACAGATGGATCCAATCTTTTGTTCCTAGCTCAACCAACAATGTCATCCCAACACTACAGTGCAGTTAAAGAACAATATTGGAAATCCCACCTTTTATTGAAGACTATTTCTTCTCCCATCAAACCATGCAACCCTCTCCTGTATCGTTCCTATTCATGCCCACCTGAAGTATGATCAATCCATTTGACAATGCATGAGATGACTTTTTCATTTTCATGGAAATGAAGAAAGGCTAACATATGTGGAAAAACAGCTGTGGAGTGAAGGCAAAAAATCTGTGGAGGTTAGGCAACCTCTTACTCTCTGGCCCCCACCCTTGCTGAATAGAGCAGCTGGAGCAAACAAGATGGCACGATATAACTTCTGTCTGAGTACCCATAAATTATGTTACAGCATCCATGTTACAATTCAAGGAATTTACCACAAAGATTGTGGGGATTCCTAGAATGTTGCTGATGTCATGATATCTTTTCCCCAGTCTCTGCCCCATGAATGTTTTCATTCCCCAAATGTCCCCAGCTAACAAGCTAGTGGAGGTGCATTGCTAGTTTTCACAGATATTCTCACACCAGTCATTTAATGGAACATCAAAAGTATACCACAATCCTATGCCACATGGTGTGGCTAGATATTTAAGAATCAGAGTCCAATCTCTATTTCGATGGGGGGGGACTACACATGATTCAAAATAGGGCTTTCTATTTAAACATACTGTAAGGTCCCACTTCCTTTAAGGTGTTCAATGTAGCCCTTATGGTATCCCACCCCCCATCTCCAGTTGTCATGAAAACTTTGTTACGTAAATTACTCTGAAAGATACAGCCCTTGATCACTCAATAAGCTTCATGGCTGTATAACAGTTTGAATCCAACTCTCCATTGCTCCCAGTCAAATTTTATTTGTTATACCACATTAGCTCTCTTATATAATCATTTTTTAATTTTAGAAGCAAGCAAACAAATAATCCCTGCAGTGAGACTGGGTGAAAGATCAAGTAATTGGGACAAAAGTTGAGAAAAATCAGTGGTAAAGCATGAGGCAGTTAATCACTGTTGCATTAATTAAGAAGCTACTAGGAAAACAATTTAACATTCTGACTGGCAGTATTTAACCCATCATCATAACTAATTTGCAGGACATTTAAAAGCTGTTATGTGCCATATTCTGAAGGATCCATTGGTTTTACTACTGAGGCTGATAATATTAATTGTTTTGTCAATTAAGGACACTCTTCAACCATTTAACATGACCAGGCATTAAACAGTGACTGCCCTGAAGTTTGAAGGGGGGGAAGGAACCCTCTTATTTATAGCAGCACATGAAATGAAGGCCTCCATATATATACCACTCATCTTCCTGAAGCCTGGACTATACATGCAGCAGAATGAAGTAATAATAAGATGGCAAAATTCTGAGGTGCTAAATGGGCTGTATCATTCAGATTAAAAGTGAGGGTTTACCTGTTTTTTTAAAAAGTTGCCTACTTTAGTAATTCTCAGTAAAGGGGGACGGGACTAGCACAGCATGCAAAGTGTTAATCTACAATGTTTCGCTCTCATGTGTTTAAATTTTATTTACAGAAAGTTTTTACGTGAAAAAACATTATTAATGTGACTTTTCACCTGCATTCTGAAGTGGTATAGCCCAGTCTACCAACTCACTCTGTTGCATGTGTAGACTTTATAGCAAAACAAGGTGGTAAAGTAATGAGATAGTAGAGGGCTACTGGTGGGTAAATTTGTGTTATTAACCAGGGATCATTTTGTAGAAAAAGAAGTGCAGGAGCTCATTAGCATAACTCATTAGCATAACTTATTTGCATATGCTATACCCTTGACATCACCGAAAGTGTGTCAGAAGGCAGCACCCACCGCTCAGGCTCCACTGGACTGTTTTGGATTGCTAGCTATGGGAGGGGAAGTGCGCAGATCTGCCCTCACAGAGGAGGGAGAGCTAGTACCTGAACAAACCTTGGTCTTAAAGGTGCCACTGGACTCTTTTGGATGGGTGGCAAATGCAGGAAAGTGTGTGGCTGCTCATGGGTCAAGGAGGGTGGCATGGAGGACACGCATGGCCTTGAGCAGGTAGGAGACCAGGGCAGTGGCAGGGCAGAGGCGCAGAAGGAGGCCGAGTAGGCATAGGAGGCCAGGGCGGAGCTCCTTGCAGGCTTCACAGGAGTCACCGGGGCCCCCCTTGCAGAGGCGCCATGCCAGGGCCGGCATGAGGATGGGCAGAGCCTAGGTGGGCTGGATGCCACCGCCCAGACAGTGGTGGAGCAGCTCAAGGGCCAGCTCATGGTAGCACTGTAAGGGATGAGAGAAATGAGTTATAAATTGACAAACCCAGTGATTAGGAAAGGGTGTAAGTTTGGGCAGGATTCTATCTTAGGGAGAGAGGCTGCGCGCTGTGGTAATTACTAGCAGCTGCAAGGTCCGGTATCAAAAAAGGGAGTTTCAGAGATAGGGTATTCCTCTTACAGGGATCCAGGAGAGTTTGTTTGGTGTCGGTGTGATGAATAGTTCTGGAAGACGGCCCAGACAGCCGGCCGAGGCAGACAGAATCACACAAGGTGCTGCAATGAATGATTGGGAAGAGGGCTGCAGCTTCCTTTTATGAATGGTCATTTTATTTTTGTAAGTTACATGTTTTATTGTCGATGACTTCAATGAGGGCTGTTTTCTGCTCTGCATACAGCCCGTGAGTACAAAGACTGTTTTATCTATTAAATGAGCTGTTTTTAGTAAAGATTCTTTGCTGCTGAGAGTTGCTTCTGTGGACATACTGTTAATTTACGAGCTGAAGCGAACCCTCAAGGTCCGTCCGACCTGACAAGCACTCTGGTGGGTCGGCTAACAGGCTGGGAAAGGCAAGGGGGGCTGCTGGGAGCAGGGGGCGGGGCTTGCTGCATGTGCCCACCCTCTGGGCCTCCTTACTGCTGGAGATTTGCTCCTGTGCGCTCCTGCAGGAAATGAGCCCTGTTAATGATTATCTATGTAAAAAATTCCCTGCAATTTTTTAAAAGCACATCAAAGTTAAAGTTTCTAGCGTACCTATGTGCATACTCACTCTCTGCTTGTATGGAATGATTAATTTTTTAGGAATGCCAAAATATTAATCCCTTCCCTGAAGTCTAAAGTGGTGCAGTCCACTTTGCCTCCCCCCCAAGCATTTTACCACCTCATTCTGCTGTATGCATAGACCAGACCTGAGAGCTAAAGAGTGAGGCAGTCATCAGGTGCAAGTGATGCAGTGGTAAAATGGACTGTAGTACTATAAACTAGTAGCGAAAGAGTGCATTTTTTCAAAATTACCCCTCACTGAGAATTCCCTGAAAATGGAAAATTAAAATAGCATATTTGAGGCCAATAGAATCTTTCCCTGGTGTGCTTTTTTGTTTATTGGGAATTTTTACATGGCGGATCTTTTTAAAAAATGACCTGCAAATTGAAGTGGTATAGCCCATTCTGCCACCTTCAAATGGTATCACCTTATTCTCTCTGGCCTTTGACTCTATTCAGGCTTTGTGTACTAAAGTTGCTTTGCTTTGAATTTTCTGCCTCATTCTAGCTTGAGAAATCCCTACTATGAAAGAGCCTTCACATGAAAAACTCAAAACTTTTTACCACATGAAGGAAAACGTTTGAGAGTTAACATGTAAGGATGAGTAAATGTTTCCTTTTTCATATATTTTTATATTTGTTAATATGTTTGCCCCTGGTTTTGGCTTTCTGCATTTCAGTGTTGCTTTTTGTTGTTGCTAAGATTCATGTATATGAATGTTAAGGTTCAAGAACCAAAAAGGTTAACAACTAACCAAGGGCCTATAGTTAAAAATGATATATATGACTTAAATATTATCAAAAATATAGGTATTTATTGTTAAATACTTAAAAACATCCAAATGTTTTTAATCATTTAACAATAAATACATGGGTTTTTTAAAATAATATTTAAGTTATATACATTGTTTTTAACAATAGGCTCTTTACTTGGTTAGTTGTTAACCTTTTGGGTTCTTGATTCCAATATTTGAGTTAAGCTTTCTTCCTCTTTCTGCCAAAAGTCTGCAGCACATTTTTCCATATGTGGTGGACTTGTGATAGAGTTAAAAAGTATTAGTCCTGGATTCATAAAATCTTACAAAAAATGTTAGAATGTACTGTACCATTTACTCCTGAACTATTTTTATTGAATGTAATGCCAGAAAATTGTAAAGAGACAAGATTTTTACCTTATAATACATGTAGTGACTACTGCAAGCATTTTATATGCTAAGTATTGGAGAAAAAGCGAGCTATCTTCTAAAGAAGAACTGATATACAAAACTCTTGAAATGGCTGAGATGGACAAATTGACTTTAATTTTGAGAGGACAAGAAGGAAGATTCTATAATACATGGTCAAGATTTTATAAATGGTTGGAAGACTATTACAAATAAATAATATAGACATTTGAACACTTTGGGAGATAACGTAGACTTCATTTTCATATTAATATGCAAAATACTTATGCAAAACCATTTAATGATAATAATTGTAGTGAACATTGCAGGAGGTGGCAACTAGCTGATATAGATAAGTATATGTAATCCCCATTATATGTGTATGTGTTATGTCTGTTTTTGTTTGTCTTGTTTATTGAAAAAAAAATTAAAAATCTAAAAAAAAGTTTTCTTCCTCTCTTTGTTTCTTTTTCTGAATGTTAAGGTTGCCAGGCAGCCTGGAGAAAAAGAATGTACTAATCCTTTAAGTGTTTTACAGTGTAATCCTAAAAACACTTTCCTGGGAGTAAACCCCATTGAGTAGACTTTAATAAGATTCTGAGTAGACCTGCTTAGGATTTTGCTGTCAATGGAATATCATGTATCTCCATGCCATGAAAAGCTTCAAATGTCCATTTCCGCATATTACACCTCTATTAAAGGGAATGAATATCAGTCCTTGTAGGCATATTATATGTTTTAAATATGTAATGTATATTATACAGTGTGCATCATTTATACATTATATTACATTTACTGTGCATAATAGTAAAAAATGAATAGATTTTACTGGGGGGAAATGTGTGGGGACCAGAAAGTGACGGAGAAATAAAGAATCACAGGTTTAACTTGCACAAGAGAGACACAAAACTGAAATAAGAACTGTGAGGTCAAAACAGCAAGGATGAGAAATTCAAAACAATCTGCAATAACCTATTACCTGTTGCAGTAGTGTTTGGGGTCCCCCCCCCGAAATACTCCTACTGAATCAGGCGCCGTAGCAGCAGGCCCTTTGGAGTCCATGCACCAGCTTCTTATTTACTAGGCTACTGCACAACTGGAGGGAGAAGAGGACTAGGTAGCTACAATGTCAGGTGAGCAGGAAGAACTAATGGATGGATTTCTGGTGAACTCAAAAGCTTGCAAATTGTTCTGTCTCATTTGGTTGGTCCCAGTAAAGGTAATTAGGTGGATTGTTGCTCAAGCCCTTGAAATTCTGTATCACAGAACAGGCGCGCTCATGCATTTTTCCTTTGTCCTTTCCAGTGCTGGGATTCTTTTGTGGTAGAGGATAGGGGCTATTTTTAAACAGGATCGACACAGCTAGCACAACACATGAGCACTGTGTTAGGTCCAGTCTTTTCATCACACTACTTTTGGTGGGTTTGCTTGGAGAAAATTAAATGCTTCCCATAGTAAGATAATGCAGGACAGATGCAAATTTACCTCCCTCCATATGCACTGTAGAAGCAAAACACAACCATTCCCTTTCCCCCTTTACACTTGAGTAATTCTCTATATTCATGTCCCACCAGAGCTCCTTGTAGACAAACTGGGAGATCCTCTTGCATAGAAGGCCACTGTAGTGTCACAATTATAGTGTCAGATTAGGATTAAATCTCCACCGTGCCATAAATCTCACTGAATGATTTGGGGCTGGTTATTGCCCTGATTTAGATAGCCCAGGCTAGCCCAATCTCATCAGATTTCAGAAGCTAAGCAGGGCTGGCTATGGTCAATATTTGGATGGGAGATCATAAAGAAATACCAGGGTCGCTACATAGAGGCAGGCAATGGCAAACCACCTCTGAGTGTCTTTTGCCTTGAAAACCCTACCAGGTCACCATAAACTGGCTGTGACTTGACGGCAAAAAACCCCCAAACAAGCCTCCCAACCTAACCTCCCTTACAAGATTATTATGAGAATAAATTGGGAGGAAAGACTATGCTTCAAATTTAAAACATCCTTCAGGAGCCTTGGATGGTCTCTTATCAGAGTAATTCAGATCCAGGCAGCATCTCGCAGCCTTCTCTTTGTATCTTGTTAAGAGTGAGCCAAGGTAGGCTATTATGTGAGCACGCATGTATGACTGTATAGAAAAAAGTGTTGTATAGAAATGAAAACAGCAGTCATTGCTTACAAAAAGGAAATGGCATGTCATTGAGCAAAAATTGTTTAACTTCTACTGAGCAAAGGAAAACAAAGTCAATGATGAATCCATCCTTTTCTATGTCTAAAACTCCCGACTGTCAATGTGAATTAAGAGGCAAACAGGATAATTAAGATTTCTATTTCAAGCCATATTCAGGCCTCCTTAATTCTCAGCCATTCTTAGCCTCTTTCATTGTTCTTCTTCCCTCAAATGCTTAAATAACTCTGAAAAGGCATATAGCCCTAATTCAGAGAAATGTGGCATGCAAATGCTTTAAATAAATAAACAGTCTATCAGATCCCTCCCATCCTATCTAATGGAAATTTACATGTAACCCCAGTTTCTCCCACCGACCCCAGCTGAGGGAAGAAATTATGGGACCCACGTTTGTTAATGAAGCAGGGAGGTGGCAAGAAAAAAAGAAAGTAGAAGTGCTTCCAGCCCCCTGGCCTCCACAGGATGAATAGCCAGTAGGCAAAAGAAAATATTCACACATGACTCCCAGACCACCTGATCACCTATAACCAAATAGAAGTAGAACTTTAAACAGGAAGGTTTAACAAAGAGGGATGGGGAATTAAAGTAGGACACACATATACAAACTTAGGGTGCGATCACATGAACAGTTTGGTCTGACATAGCCACCCCTCACCTCTGGGCCAAATGGACGCATTTAAATGCACAATCAAATCTGGCTCCCATGCTCCACTTGTCTCTACCTTGCGCTAAAAGTGACTTCCATGTGGATTGAATAGCCGCTGACAAATTCTGGAGGCTACCTCGGTGAAGCACTTCCATAGCAGGTTTCCAGGCATCTGATCGCCCAGGCGCATGATGGAAATGCAGGAGTGGTGTGATCATTCCACTTCATTTCTGGTGCATCCCTCCCCCCCAAACCACACTCTGACATGAGCTTCAGCACCCTCATAGAATGCAGCAAGGTGCATGTGTGCACTTGTCTGCTTCTGTGCATGCACAGCGGGACTTAGAAAAACAAACAACCCAGCCGGTTGTGGCACATTAGTGATGTGAATGACCAACCACAGGCCGCAGCACTATGATGCTGACTTTGGGGGCACTGTCTGATCTACAGAAACCACTCCAAACCCAAGTAGCTTATTTAAAGCCAAGATACTGCTGCAGTAACCTGCCTATCTGAACAGACCCTTAGACTACACAACTTAAAGTTGGAACTAAAAAAGATTAGAGATTTTTAACAATCTTTCTAAGGCCTTCTCAAAGTCACACTCTGCCTTCAGTGGCTTGGCTGGCTGTGGTGTAGCTGCTGTTCTTCAGGCTTTTGTGATACTGCCGATCTCTGAAGGCTGCAGTTCTCTGGAGGCTCCTTCTCAGATCACTCTCTTCTCTATGCTCAGACCCAGATGTCTTCTGTCTCCTCTTTTCTCCTCCTCAGAAATATTCTCTCTCTCTCTCAGAACTCCTTTTTCCCTTCAGGACTGCCCTTTCCCCTCAGCCCTCTCCTATAGCTCCCCCAAACAGACAAACTACCTTCCCCCCAGACTCCAATCCAGGGCCAACCCCACAGGGTTATAGACAAACCAAATTCTAAAGTTCCCCCCAACCCCACTGACTACATGCAAGACCTGGAGGCACAAAAAAGTTCCTTTCTTCCTTTAGTTCTTTCACACCAATATATGAATTGCCTTCTACCAGCCTGGCAAATGCAGGGGGGGTGACCAGAGGGGGGGACAATATGCAACCATTTGTCTTCCCTAGAAAGTAATTCTAGGTTAACCTGGAGCAGGTTCTCTAGAGATGCAGAACAGAAATTTTCTAACTGAAATAATTTCTGAGCATTCACAGAGTACAATTTAAGCATTTACTTTGCTGTCAGAGGCCATCTGGTGACTTAGTGACCATTTGAAAGCCATAGTCAAAAAGAAAATTCAGGAAAATTGCAAAGTATTTTAAGCACTTCACCACCAGTTGCTTGTCACCTTCATTGAAAAACAGCCCATTTCAGCCTACACTCCTGCAGACTTGCCTCCCCCACCCCATGTCTCCTCACCTTTTGTTAGCTCTATCAAGCATGATCTCATTGGGATGTATTTTACAATGTGATTTTGGCTGAGCCTTTAGAGAACCTCTGATGCATTCCAAAACTGGTCCTCATTCAGGCAGGATAAAAAGGAAATCCTTGCCTAAGGTCAATCCTTTACCAAGCCCTTTTGATTTTGGTTAGCAGAGCTAGAATCAATCATTGCAGTAAAACCTTCAGTTTAGATTTCCTTTTCCCTCTGCTGTTCTGTTTATTACTGGATGACTGAAGATTTTCAACAGGGCAGCATTCCGCCTGTATGTGTGTGTGTGTGAGAGAGACATGATCTTTGAGTGAGCTGGATCACTTTTGTTCATGCTTTTTGTATACTTTAATGGTCTCTCTTTTTTGTATATATGCACATACATACACACCTACACACAGAGTTCAAGGAGGGGTGGGGGATTAGCACGTTGAAAGCAGGCCTCAATTTAGGTGTAATACAAACTGGAATTAAGGGTCACTGGTAAACAGTAAGCCCTAGCAGCCCAGCCTAGGTCTCACCAGCTATCAGAAGATAAGCAAGGGTCAGCCGCAGCTAGTACTTGGACGGGAGAACTCCAAGAATGACTGAGCCTGCTATGCAGAAGCAAGCAACGGTAAAACAACCATGCTCATCTCTTGCCTTTCAAACTTTGTAGGATCACCATGAGTCACAAGTCAACAGCTCACCTTACCTTTAGTAAGCAATAGGAATTAGTACAAAAACAAACAACAAATCTTTGTGACTGGGAGTCAAGGTTGTCAGTGGAATGGCTAAAAGTTGTAGGCAGCCATGTTAAGTCTATGGACCCGCCCCCCAAAAAACCCTAAATGGATACATAACATGTAGGTTTTTCAGAGTATGGGAGAGAAGACTTTAGATGGCATTTTGTACAGGTTTAAAATGGATCAGTGCAATCCTAAGCAGAGTTACTCCCTTCTGAATCCTTTGAGGTCAAAGGGTTTAGAAGGGTGCAACTGTTAGCACTGAATGCAGTGCCAAGTGCTTAGTTTGGGTAGATGGTGTTGGCTACAAGATATACCAAAGGCTACGGTGACACAGAAGCAAACAAATGACTACTCTCCCTTTGAGAATATACAGTCTAGGACTTAATTAGATGTCTCAACTCTGATTGGTTCTCATGAGTTCCTTCTAAGGCAATGAGTGGAAGGAAAATATGGTAAGCCTTATAGTAGCAAATTTCAACATTAGTTTTAGGTGATGTACTAAGTAAGGGGACAATGAAGTCAAACTGGATAAAATTACCTAGTCGATAAAGGGCAAGTAACCTCCTTAAGCAAAGTCCCATTTATAGATCGTTTTCCTTCAACTGAAGACTCCCTCTTTGATGTTTTTTTTTTTATTTTTTACATTGGATCCTCTGTGTGCACATCTAGAAAGAGTTCATGGTGGCATACCTTCCCTTGCCATCCCTTTGTCTTAGCAGCCCTCTGTGACCCCTCTCCCCCACAAAGGCACTGTTTCTAGGGGTCACAGTACCAACATGAACAAAACCCTGTTGGGTTTGGCAGATGGCAGTTAGGAAAGGAAACTGGGAAGAATCACCCTCACCTTTTGTCAATAGAGTTCTTGCTCTGCTATCCTTCTATGAGAATTCCATTGGTAGAACAGCAAACTGGAGGCAATTTTACATTATTCCTTCTTGTTACAGCAGGCCCACATGCCCAATAGCTCTTCATCCACAAGAGTCCCTATAACCCCCATCAATGCCTTTTCAGGGGCCACAGAAAATCAATGAGGAAGGGGAAAGTGAGGAAATATCCAATACTGTGAACAACTTCTGCTACTCCAACCAAAGGATCTAAGCCAGTGGGTTGGATCCAGGCAGCTTTTTCATTTAACCTCATCTAATTTCTTCTTCTTCTTCTTCTTCTTCTTCTTCTTCTTCTTCTTCTTCTTCTTCTTCTTCTTCTTCTTCTTCTTCTTCTTCTTCTTCTTCTTCTTCTTCTTCTTCTTCTTCTTCTTCTTCTTCTTCTTCTTCTTCTCTACTACTACTACTACTACTACTACTACTACTACTACTACTACTACAGCCAGCATCCCATGTAGCTTTTGTTCATGTAGAGTCCTGTAATACCCAGTATAGATTTTTTGTCATCAAAGGGGACCCCTCCTCCTCTTGTCAGCTGGCTAGATCTAATCTAGTATTTCCAAAAATATGGAAATATCATAGGTAGCTGTGTCAGTCTGCAGAACAATTCCAAAAACAACAGTTATGTAACACCTTTTCATTAGGACAAACTAGTGAGGCAGCTTTTGAGTACTCCCAAGACTCATCATCAATCTGAAGTATAAACAACAACAAAAAGCTGAAGAGAGAAAAAAAATAATTCAGAGCATGACAGAGAAGGCCCTAGAGCATTTTCTTGCATGGAATTTGTAGAATGGCTGTGCATTCTATAGGAAACCAATCTATAGTGTGCTACAAGAGTATGGAGCAAAGTAGCTGTGAGCTGCAGGGAGTGTTCTGGGGCTCAGGATCTGAGGGTCACAGCAGGCTCCACACCAAAAGCAAAGTTATGTAGCAGAGCTGCGTTTATTGTTCCAGAACACACGGTGGTGCTCTGGGAAAACCACAATCCCTCAGCTGAATGGAAAGTCGGAAAGATCAGATTCAGGCAGATCAAGCAAATTCCACTAGTTTCATTCTTGCTTCAAGAAGTTGTTTTCATTTAGTGAAGGATCACTGGAAAATGACCTCTCTCCTTCCTTCCCGACTTCTTATCTTTATAAGGATTCTTGCTGTTTGCCAGACACATTAAAGTTTCATGCCAAATCCAAGCCGATAAAACAAGGAATCTGTAAAATGTTTTAGGGATTGGTTTTGTCTGAGAAAAAGGATAGGATAGTAAAAAAAAAAATGAATCCAGCTTTTAGGATCTGCTATACTGTGAAGGATTTTAACTGGAAAGATAGGAGAGAGGCCCTTTTTAAAGAATATGCTGAGTTGGTTGGTTAAATACTGAACCATGTCTTCATCTCATGAAGTTTTATAATTGTGTTTATGCAGGATCCAGTTGTTTCCCACATGAAATAATCTAGAACTGATAACACCCCTCCATTCCATAATGGAGTTTCCACTTTACCGTAAACATGCGCCAAAATTGCATTGTTTTAGATAGTGTACACCTTACCTTTCTTCTCAATACATGAACTTCCAAAATGGCCCCCAACTGTAACTACAATAGGTTGGTTAAAGGGCATTAATGGTAATTACTTTGTTAATTGTGAGTAGACATCCTTAGAGTATATGATCCATTCATACAATAGTTCAAACAAGACAGGTTGCTTAGATTTAAGTGCCATTAAGACAAAGGGCCTACTTACTTTCTGTGTAAGGGGAGCCATTACTCTTCCCATACCACTGAACACTCTGATAAGGTGAAAGTAAAGAAACTACATGCATCGGGCCCATGATATTGTTATTTCCTATTCCAACTTCCTGAGGGAGCAAGAAAGACATTTGCATTGGAAGGAACCCCATTGTTTCCCCCATCTACGTAAGTCATTCACCATTACACAAATGGGATGTGGAAAAGACAAGTGGCATGCATCACACCTAAGATGATGGTACTCAGTCCAACCAGTATAGATTGGCGGCAGAATTAACGTGAATTAATCTGCTCCTATTTTATATTGTTTTGCTAATAGTTTACTGTTTCAATGTGAGATTATTTGGTCCACTGCCATCAGTGATCTCTGAACTCTGTTTTAGAAGTTAGCCAAGTAGAATCGACATAAGTGATAAATATATATGTCTGATTATAGGTAATTTCATTTTCACCCATCACATGAGATATAATATGTTAATGTGTACAATTAGGATTGTGTTTTTAGATGGCACAATGTGAAAGATGGCTCCAGATCATACTTGTCTGCTGGCTGTACATGTCAACAGGAATTCCAGGGTTCACTTCTAATGTCAGGGTTAATGACCATAGCCAGCGCAACAGTCCCTTAATGCATCTCCATAGGAAATATTTAGGAATCACTGTCTTGGATGATGATCAAAATAGTATGCAAAGAACTGCCTTTGTTAATTTATAGCAATTGTCTGATGTAGTCATAAGCAACCCTGATCAAATGGCAATGTAATTGTCACCCTCTTGTACTCAGGAAGCCAATGTTGTACGGTGCTTAGTATACTGGATTATAGTCATGGAAGGCTGTCTTGAAATTCCATCTTCACTATGAAGCTCAGTGACTGACCTTGGTCTAGTTATCATCTCTCAGTCTCACAAACTGGAGAGGATCTGTGTACTTGAGCTCCTGTGGGTAGGCGAAAACTGCAATTAATAGACGCATTGAAAAATGCATGTAGTAAAAAAATGAACGGACTCCATGCAGCGGTTGTCATCACACTGCAAGGTAATGCAACTGCCCATCCCCATTTTCTACAAAACTACCACTTGACAAGAGGAATGCAGGTGATCAGGTTACGCACAATGTGTAATGCTTCTCCACAGCTCCCTTTTACCAGACCTGATTCAGAAAGGAAAAGTCCGGAAGCGATTGGGTACAATATAATGTAGGTGCTCCATCACGTAGGTTTTCATTTAAAAAGTGCTGGTAATTTAAAGTAAGCCCATACCCATTTAATAAACATTGCTGGAGGGACAGCACAAATCATAAATAGTAATAATAATAAATTTTCCGCCTGTGATGCAAAATGTCCCTGTAGTTTCCATTTAAACAAAACTCAGCAAACCATCAAATGAACAATAAACCTCTCAATTTTAATAATCCACAGGAGTGAGTTTCAGATTTAACTGTTGATGCTTGTCTTTCCCTAATATGCACACTAGAGGACAGTGCAGTTATGGCAATTTGGATTGAGAAGATTCATTTTTTTTTTATCCTGATACTTTTGTAAAATATGGGGGGGGGGGCAACCCACACACACAGCTTAAATTAAAATGAAGTGGTACAGGATTGTTTTAAAAAGCTCTTGGAATGTACCTGTTGGTTAATAGATATGCATTGCTTTAGGCTGTGATACCGCAACATGGTGTGGCACGTGTAATGAATTTTGCAGATATATATATATATAAAAACACAAGCTAAAATGCTTTCATTTGCCTCAGTAGCTTAGGGAGGGAAATAAGCAATAATTCAAAATCATTGTGAATAAACTGTTAGGTATATTAGTTTGCATTTAAATGAAAATGCCTGGTGTGTGAGATGGAAAGGTGCTTTCAAAATTACTTCTGACATGGAGCCCAAGATGACAAATGGCATTTACTATTTCTATAAGGAAATGGGTCACCAAGTTGATGCTGCTTGTTAGTATAATGTGCTGTTGATTATGGGATTCTCCCTACCGCTGCCATTAAAACCATCACTGCCATTAAAACCACCACTGTGTATTACCCTGTGATTGGTTGGATCTGAGAGTTCTGAATGAATGAAAGATGATGGGCTCCCCTTCACTGTCCTTGGGCAACCTTCAAAGAAAGATGTCGAGATAGGACAGCACACCTAGAGATTCATTAGAACATGAGTCTCCCCTTGCTTGGCAGAGCTTAAAAAAGAATAAATTTATAAACATAAGGCACCAGAAATAAAAACATCCTTTCGTTCTTTTTTTCCTGCAGTGACAAGAGATATATATTCTGTATTGTAGACAGAACTGCCTTGGAGATAAATTGTCTGATTTCAGCATCTCAGCAGTAGATAATAGATTCCCCTCAGAACCACATAATTAAAAAATGACATTTCTGCAACAGTGTGCCAACTCAGCTCCACCACTGCCCTAGGATTCTGGGGACACGGCAGCCCTGCAGGGCTGAACAAAACATTTTTTATATTTGGGGGGAGGGGGGACAATGTAAGGTCATTTTGAGGAAAACAAAAGTCTCCTTCAGTGGGACAGGGAAAGGGGATCTTTGAAAACATCTATTTTTTTCTCTCTTTTCTTCTCTGATAGTATGAGGAAGTAAGAGGAGCCACAGTAAAGAGCTCTGTTTATTCAAAGTTAAAAGAGGCAACATCTGCATAATAGGAGGGGGAGAATTAAAATCCTAATTTGAGAGTGCTGTAGAGGCTGAAATAAAGAAGCAGCAATCAAAAATCTGATGTTTTACAAGGCATCAGGAGAGAGAAAAAACCTCTTTTCACAATGCCAAATTTAACACAGAAAACCCATTGTTTGTTAGAAGAGGAAAACAAGTTCTTCTCAAATCAGTTCATATCATAATCACTTTAAGTTTTATGTTTGTGCTATGGGATAGGAGATTCACTTTGACTGTCTTGTACGTAAATGCCCTTTGAATGACCACATGTGGTATCTTTATGTGAACAGTATTATTACAGAGAAGCTTACAGGGCAATACTGCAAGACCATCAGAAACATCTGTTATCAGACACTGCATGGATTTAAGGCTGTTATCTATGTGCATTATGTGCACTGAAGGCTAGCATTCTGTAAATTAGAGGCAAATTATGCAGTTGTAACTCATATGCCCTTCCGAGTCCCAACATCCCAAAAACATAAAGTAAAACCCAAATTGCAAAGGAAGAGCCAAAATGGAGTCAATCGAGTATTCCCAGTTGTTTCCAGGTGATCTAGAATATTTCATATGGAGGCATTCAGGTATCAGTCTCTGTCGTCTCCAAATTGAAAGTTGGTTTTGAGCAACGGTTCCTTACTGATGAGCCATGAGCCAATGTAATGATGTGGGAGACTTGAGAGATGCTGGCAAAGTAATGTTGCAAAAACGGGCATGGCAAGAGGTATCTGGGGCAAATTGTGGTGGGGTGCCTGAGACAAGGTTCCCCAGTGCATCAGATGAATTTTCACTTTGAACCCCATTTCTCAGATTTGGGAGAAGGTATGGACTGGTCACATGGCAGCATTTCAGCCCAATCAATATATATTTTTTTAGTGGCAATCAGCAGACTCAAGCACATTGAAAACTGACTTTTATTTTTACATTTGTTATTTGAAGTCTTGGGTTCACCTCTTTTTGCTGTGTTTTACCTGGTCGGCTCTTGATTGATGGGGTGCATGTGATGAAAGAGTTACATGCTCCTCTCATAGTTTTGGGTAGACTGCACACATTGATATTCCATCTGTCTGTGCTGGTGTGATGACTTATAGTATGCACAAATGTGTTTCTATATACTAATTCTATATGCTAACACAATGCTAGTGCCATTGAGTGTATGACTGGCAACAGTGCATGTTGTGTGCATCACTCATTCTGATGCTCACATACTTAATGTGAATTCACTAGGTACCATCATGACTTCAGGGTTTATCTTGTCTTTTCTACTAAGCAAACACTCCAGCTCAGTAATCCTGTAAAGACAACTTGTTCACTCACTGCTCAGGGATGTATATTGGACACCATCATGTTAGCCCCACTCAATCTCTAAGTGATCTGCACAGGAGGAACATGCAGAGGAAGAGCCCACATGTACACCCTTCCTCCTTTGATCAGCAACATTCCAAAAGCAGTATTGTTGATCACAGGGCAGCAGTTCATGTGAAAGCACTTCCTCTGCACACTCACCCCGCTCAGACCACTCCGTGATCATGTGGAGGCAGGAGGGGGTGGGACCAGTAAGCTTTTTCCCACTCTATCTCCCCATGTAATTAGTCTGCAGCATAGGGCTCCTGTATGAATATGGATGAGAGTTACAAGTCCCAAGGTGGGAATGGTAGCTTCTTTAGACCGGGATGGAAGGAGAGAATGCATTGATAAGGGTATCTTTACCAGTAGCCCACCCCCAAGGTGAAGCACTCAGCATTTGGGGGGGGGCAGCAGAAGCTGAGCAAGAGCACTGCAGTGACTGACAAGCATGTTAATCTGATAATATGCAACAGAGACACAATTCCAGTGTAAGCCTGGGCCTGGCACATGGCAATGGAGTGGGGGAATGAGAAGGTTCAGTGCATGTCGCGTACATCCCTAGAAGACTGCCTCAGCAGCAGAATGCCTTCCCTAGGCTGCTTGCTAGGCTTCCTTCCATTCCTGAATAAATGTGGCAGCACTAGTATTAGGTGATTGTTTATTCCTCAGGAAGCTCCGGTCAGGATGTAAAGAAGAATTGAGATCTGCATTTGGAGAACTTCTCTTTCCCATGAGTCATTTTGGATGAACTTCAAGGGGAGGGGTCTTGTGCAAGTGCTCTAGCCTCTTTCAAATGTTACAAGTTTACCAGATGCAACAGCCTTGTGTCTTGTCTTGGGCTTTGTCTGGAGAACAACAGCTAGTGACAGCTTTAAGAGTAGCCATCCTCTGGAATCCCCTGAGCATGCCACCCTTTTGTCTGTCTCATGGACTTGGAAGACACCTCCCTGGGCCTGCTCTGCAGCTGAGTATTTTAACAGCTTCAGCAATGGGAACATTTTCTTTTATCTGACTGAAACTAGGAAGGCCACTTCAGTAAGCACTACAGTTCTTGAGAACTTCATCCCAATTTGGTGGGGAATTAAAATGTTAGAGTCAGAAATGTATTTTGTCTTTAACTGCCTGTAAAACAGAAACCAATTTTTCTATTTGTCTGAAAACTGGCAAGGGGAATCCCTGGGCAGAGAGGCATAACTCTCAGAGAACTTCTTTGAACCTGAAAAAATAGTTTCTTTTCAAACCAATGGAATCAAAGTTAAAAACAAGGAAAGAATACAAATGTTTATTTTTGAAACATTTCCGTGTCACCTTTCCACCCAGCTTAGGGCCCCCAAGGTGGTGAACATTAAAACATTAGAACACTGAGACATTAAAAAGCATTTAAAGTACACACACACAGTTAAACCTGTTAAATAAAAACATAATATAAACATAAAAATATAAAACACACAAACAGAGAGGAGGGTTAAAAGGAGTTAGTGAGGGAAAACCAGGCAAAGCAAAAAAATACAAAAGTCTTCTCTAGCAGAAGACAATGATAGAGGGGGATAGACAACTCTCCAAAGTTTCAATAAAACAACCACCAGGAAAGACCTTACATAAGAACATAAGAGAAGCCAATGTTGAATCAGGCCAATGACCCATCTAGTCCAACACTCTGTCACACAGCGGCCAAATATACCAGGTGCCATCAGGAGGTCCAGCAGTGGGGCCAGGACACTAGAAGCCCTCCCACTGCTGCCCCCTCCAGCACCAAGAATAGAGTGCATCACCTGCCCCAGACTGAGAGTTCCCATCTATACCCTGTGGCTAATAGCCACTGATGGACTTCTGCTTCATATGATTATCTAATTCCCTCTTGAAACTATCCATGCTTGTAGCTGCCACCACCTCCTGTGGCAGTGAATTCCATATGTTAATCACTCTTTGGGTGAAGAAGTATTTCCTTTTATCTGTTCTAACCCGACTGCTCAGCAATTTCATAGAGTGCCCACGAGTTCTTGTATTGTGAGAAAGGGAGAAAAGTACTTCTTTCTCAACCTGCTCATTCCCATTCATAATCTTACAAACCTCAATCATGTTTATAAGATTATTATACCTTTCTCATCCATCTAGCTTCAGCTGAGAAGGGTACCTGAAACAGGGCCTCCAAAGATGATGACAGTGGTTGAATAGATTCATATAGGAGGAGTAGGTTTATATGCCTGCTCGAAGCCATTTAGGACTTTACAAGTGAATACCAGCACCTTGAATTGGGCCCAGAAACAAGACTGGAGTGCTATGCTTATGACAATAATGCCAAATGTGGACATAGTGATAAATAAAATTATCCTACATTGGAAAAAAAATCTTTGCATTCCTTCCTAAATATACATATAAATTAGAAAAAATGAACAGGTGTTTTCAAGACTACCAGTGAAGTGAACTGCACTTAATTATTAAAATCTCACTGGTGACAAAGTGGAGTGCACTGTCCGGTATTTATCATATGAGAAGAAGTGATATCTGAGCCAAAAACCTTTTAAAAAGTTTAGAGTTTCCTCTCTGAATGTTTATCTAGTTCAGCACTCTGTTCAGAACAGCCGTGAGCCAGATGCCTCTTGGAAGTTCACAATGAGGGTATGATAGTGATGGCCATCCCCTATTGTTCATCCTCCGCATCTGCTACCCAGAAGAGGATGGACTCTGAAAACGGAAGGTCCATTATTAGCTATCATAGCTAATGTTCCAAGAACATATGGCTCAGTCCATGGGAACATTGCAGATGCTTTCCCATGATGCAACAGGGACAGCAAAAGCTTTCTACTGCTGACCAGTTTACATAGGAAATAAAATGATTATCTGAGGAATCAGGGGTAATCCGGTGCTTCTAATCACCGCAAAAATTGTGATCGGTCAGTCCATATATGTCTTCCACTGGTCTTCTTGCCTAATTGAAATAATTATAATGATGATTATAGAATCTTCGTGACTGTTCTCAAATAGCCTGTATAGTGATTCTCAATACAGTGCTAGAGGGATGTTCCCCATTCTTCTGATTTTATGAGAAAGTACCAGTCCAAGAATCTTAAAAGGCCCATGGCAAATGTGTCCATACATTACAATAGTTCAATAGCTTTTAAAGTTCACTTGTTTATAAATGAGAGGCAATGGGGGACAGGGCATTGCTATGTATCACATATCTTTTGCCCAAAAGAGCTAGTTTGGTTTAGTGGTTAAAAGTAGCAGGACTCTAAATCTGAGAATGGGGTTTGATTTCCCACTCCTCCACCTGAAGCCAGCTGGGTGACCTTAGGTCAGTCACAGGTTTCTCAGAGCTCTCTCAGCTCCACCTACCTCACAGGGGGTCTGTTGTAGGGAGAAGAAGGGAAGGTGTTTGTGAGCCCTTCCAATACTCCTTAGGTTAGTGAAGGGTGGTGTATAAAACCAACTCTTCTTCAAAGGGATAGCTTGTAACACAAGCATTCTAAATGGCCACCTGGGTGCATAATTTGGAGGTAGCATTCTCTCTCTTTCAGTCCAACAGCATACAAATTAAGATCTGCAACCCCAGAAGCTATCCAACTGGTACTGATAATCTCATCAGTTACATTTTGTCCTTCATATTAATTTGATTTTCAAATAATGCTGAAGATAAATCAGAAAAGTTGGGAAATAAAATTAGAGAAACTGTGCTGAATAAAACTGTTAGTGCTGTCTAGGATAAATCAACAGAGAAAGAAAAAGAGATGAATAAGTGTGGAGAGAATGATATGAATTCATATTTAAGCAGCAAAAACAAGGAATAAAGAGAAAGAAAGATGAGGAATGAAACTTCATATATTGAGCAGAGTGCTAGCAGAAAGCATTCAGATTGAAACTGGGAAACTGTAGCCAAAGCTAACAGAGAAAGCAAAGATAGGGAATGAAAAGAAAGATTATGGGGAGAGGTGAATATAAATACAAAAATGTATCAGGTTCCCAAGGAGAAAGAGGTCAGCAAAGGAAGAGATAGCAATCTTTTGTTATAGATAGCAAAAGAGGCAATGGGTGAGGAAATAAAATCAAGGCTCTCTTTTCTTTTTGCTGCGCTGGAGGAGAGATGCCTAGAGTACAATGTAAGGAAACGGGACCATGAGGACACACAGGAGGTATCAATCAGGAAGATTCAGTCTTGTAGGACACTCACAGAGTTCAGTAGAATACAGATGAGAATTAGAAACATTTAAAAGCTCATCTCCTATGCCTGAGCTGATTTGCAAAGGAGAGGAGAGAACAATAATTACAGAAAATGAGCTGGGGTAAAAATGGGTGGCTCAGCGTTATGGCACATGCAATGCTGAAAAGATTTAGCAAGAATTCTATGACATTTTCCTGGTGCCCATTGAAAATGGCAGGGACCCCAGGACAGTGGCATCTAAGCTAGTTCGGGGGGGGGGCATAATGAGACAATAACATAAGAATAACATGCTTTTTGATCCATAACCTCAGGTGTGGTTTTCATCCCTTTTTGTCACATAACTGTTCCAGACCCAGGAACTGTTCCAGACCCACTCTTATAAGTGAAGTTGACCTTGATATTCATGGATCCACCATTCTCCTTCTTCCACCTATGTTTTCAACAGATACAGAAGCAGGTTGTCCAGCTGTACTTTTTGAAGCTAGAGAGAGAGAAGAGAAGAAGAGATTGGATTTGTACCCCCGCCTTCCCAACCTGAAGGCGTCTCAGAGCAGTTTACAATCCCTTTCCCTTCCCCTCCCCACAACAGACACCCTGTGAGGTAGGTGGGGCTGAGAGAGCTCTCTTGAGAACTGCCCTTGAGAGAACAGCTCTGAAAGAATTTATGACTGACCCAAGGTCACACCAGCAGCTGCATGTGGAGGAGTGCGGAATCAAACCCAGTTCTCCCAGATTAGAATCTGTACTCCTAATAACTATACCACAGAAGAAGTCCAAAGTGCTCAGAAGCCTACACTTAAGTCTTTATCAAAAATATTGTTGCCATTGTGTGAAAGGCACATGTTCTCAGACCCACAAGGCCTCATAACCACATTGTTGGTTCTGGGTTGAACCTGTGAGAGATAAAATTGAAAGCTGCTTTGGCTCTGTTTATTCGCCTCCCATCTTGCAGTGTCCCATTGGTATCTAAGAAAATAGATGCACTATGGCCCCAGTCACTTGGCAAATTTGCCGCAGGAGAGCTACAGATGTTGGGTGGATTATCCATGCACGATCACACCGCCACATCTGGCAAGTGTAGCACACCTGTGGCTTCCCACCAAAAACCCGCAGTTAAAAAGTACCTGCAAACAAGTAATAGCAACCAGTTTGCCACCGGCTGCTGACGGACGCGGTTGGTGTGATCGTGCTAGCACACAGCTTTTCCTTCCAGCCATCGTCTTTGCTGCTGGAGCCGACTGATCACACTCCGCTGCATCGCCATTGCATCTGATCACATAATCGTGCATCAAACTGTGATGGTGCAAATAGCCATGCCTCCCCCCCCGCATTATCCCTCCCATGTGACCGGGGCCTATGATGTGCTACAATGGATTCAAGTAAGACACCGTCTTGTAAAAAAGTTTCTTTGATGTATATGTAAGCTTTATGATTAATACATGTTAACCTTTATTTCACTATGCTTTCCGATTCATCTGTAACTCTTCTGCACAAATATTAGTGTTAGGGAGAATGAAAGTTAATGTGACTGAAGGCTCCAAAAAATGTTCTGATCAAAGATTCCAGAGCAAAAGAGATCCTGCTAACTTGCAATCCACGTCCCTTGCTCCCCACACCTGTGTGTTCCTACAGCAACCTCTACTCTGGTTTTCAAAAAGTTGCCCTTGGTGCCCACTTGGAAGGAGATACGATGAAGAATGTCAGAAAAGTAATCCCAAGAAAGCTACAAGACTGAGATAAAGAAGAAGTTGCTTGAGCTGAAGGGGTAAGTGACAGTCTGTGAGCATTTTTTTTACCAGCAGCAACTGTCTGGAAATTTTGATGTTCAGTGACCAGACCCCATCTAGCTCCCAAAGAAAGATTGGGCAGAGTCTTTCCCCCCCATCAATAGGCTACCCATCCTGGGATGTCAAAAAGTGCTTCTATGGCCAACCCACAGATATCTACATACTTGTGTGAATGCACCATAGGGTAGGAAACTTTGGTATTTGAGTGAGTTCTAATAAACTTTTATTGGTACTCACTTCAATGCTGGATGTGGTGTAATGGTTAAGAGCATTGGACCAGGTTTGATTCCCCACTCCACCATCTGAAGCCAGCTGGGTGACCTTGGGTCAGTCACAGCTCTCTCAGGCTCACCTACCTCACAAGGTGTTTGTTGTGAGGAGAGGAAGGGAAGGCGATTGCAAGCTGCTCCAAGACTCCTTTGGGTAGTGAAAAGCAGGGTATAGAACGAACTCCTCCTTCCCTTCCTTTCTTCTCTTCCCTTCTTGGGAAAAGATCTTGCTGCCTCTGCAGACTGAGGCCAGGATCTGATCAGCGCTGAGGTTCAATCTGTGCAGTGTGGGTACATTTTATGCCTAACAAACTCAACCTTTATCTCTGCATCCCAGAACATCATAAACAAGCTGCTATTCTTTGGGAGCGGTGGCACAGGCAGTAAGGCACACCTGCTATAACATCTGGGAACATCCACTATGGCGGTTCGAATCCCACCGTGACTGGGGTGAGCTCCCAGCCCTAGTCCCAGCTCCCGCCTACCCAGCGGTTCGAAAGCATTAAAATATAGAGAGCAAGTAGATAAATGGGTACCTGCCTGTAGGTGGCAGGGGGCACCCTCCCTCCTTGGGGTGTGCAGCAGGAAAGCATCGGCGATCCGGTGGGGATGGTGACAGCAGCAGAGGCAGCGTGGAGGCAGCACTGGGCGGCCAAGTCCAGAAGGAGGGTGGAGTCACGGAACGACGAGCGGTGCGTCGGCGCAGTGCGGCAGAGCCAAAAGGACACAGCCAGAAACTGCAGCCGACGCGAGGCCGTACACCGAAGACAAGGCCTTCTGGGAAGAAAGCTGCTGAGCCGGAAAGAACCTGCCCCAGAACATCATGGATGGAGTGCTGACGTCTGAGGCCCACCGGAATAAGGACAAAAGAACTAGAAGACCCTGCTGCCTGGGTACTGGTAGGATGCCATCCCCCGATGAATTGTGGCCCTAGATTAGGAAACATAATCCTGTGTAAACCGCTCAAAGACCCCTTGGGGGGTCAGAGTGGTATAGAAATCGAAAGTTAAATAAAATAAATAAATAAATAAACAAGGGGCTTTTAATGCACCAGTACTAGGTATTTTGAGATGGTAGTCACCTAATATATATCGAGATCCTGAGAGGTTATTCTATAACCACAATCCACAAGAGCTGTTCACATACATAAGCAGGCTCAAGATTTTCTTTGTCATTGTCACTACTGCAGCTCTGACAGCTAATGAGGCAAGCTGCTATTCATTCCATAAAGCAACTTGTTTCAATATCAGCTGTCAAAGAAAGGCTTGTACATACAAATGAACAGAGCAACTATGAACCACAGTCACAAACCAACATGTAGCCCAGAATGAATATTGTTGCAGCTGGCCAGATGGTACACTGGTCATTTAATTGTTTCTCCCAGTTCTAAAGGAATGAGCATACAAAGCTTATGAAATGAACTAATTTTCTCCAAATAACACCAAATTCTACAGATATCCCTAAAATATGCAGTGTTGCAAGTTGTTACACAAAGATGTTTGAATCAGAGATGTACTGGATATTTTTTTTAAAAAACAGTCAAATATGATTGAATATTAATACAGAGTTGATTTTTAATTGTATTTATTGCAAGCAAATACTCCATTTTGTGCAAAAAAAAAGTAAGAAAAGAATAACCCAAAACTATTGCTTTACAATTGTTGACTATATAACCTTAACTTGTTATTTAGTGTCACTTTGCATAACTTGCTCATCATCATGTTGCATGTTAATTTGCTGTTCATTCTCTGGCTATAAGTCTGAACCTTGACTGCCATTCTGCATATATGATAAAGTGTGCGTGCACATGAAAGCTCATACCTTGAATAAACCTTTGTTGGTCTTAAAGGTGCCATTGGACTGCTTCAGACCAACATGGCTGACCAACTAGATCTGCCTTTCAACTGGGCAGGGAATCTCTTCTCTAACTAGAAAATTTCTTCCTTTTTTGTGGCCCAAATGGGGGTCATCACTGATCCACCCACTCCTCCTTGCCAACCTTCCCGGTCTTCAGTTAGTATGAAACTGTTTTCAGACACAGCTAAACTTTCCTCAGTCAGAGTTAAACTTTCCACTGTCAGGGCTAAATTCAAATCATTTCAGCAGTCAGTTCCCAAGTCTTTCTGCTCAACTGATGCTAACCAATCAAATTCCTTTGAGCAGCCTGTCACTCAAGACTCTTTGGTTCTATGATGCATTAACCCTTCGCATTCTATTGCATGTTTATACAGCACTGATGGGGGCGGTCACACTCGCAAGATAAAGCAGGGAGGAAGCGAAGCTATTTCCTCCTGAGAAATTTGACCCAGAGTTGCATAATCACACAATCCTTGGAAGCCGTGGGCACAGCTGGCCACTGCATGATCAGATGCAACCGAGGGTGAGTCGGGTTGGTTTTTTTTTTCCTGTTTGTTTCCGATGCATTTAAATGAGGAATCGATTAATCACCTCTCCACACTGAGGTCTCCATATGTAGTGCACATACCAAGAAGGGGGAAAAAATGGTATGGAGTCAGGACAGCCTGATCAGACCATCCTGCCACCATGAGAGCACGCTGGAGCAATCAGACACAGGAAACTCTATCTGTGGCTCATCACAACCCGTTTACTACCGGATTTCCCAGATGTCTTTTTACTCTGCTTCTGCAGTGGAGCAAAACGGGTTGCCGACAGGTGTGGGGTGCTTCCCAGATGTTTGTGTCTGATCACAACCTTTAAATCTGCCCGGCATTCGTGCTGATGGTGGGGCTAATAGTGCATGTGATTGCACCCTATGAGCTTTTAAAGTGCAGCTCATCACAGATGGTTATTAGTTATATACTGTGAATATTTTAATATGTTGTTATATGGCCATTCCATTCTGATTGGTATCCAAGACACCCAAGAAACTTTCCTTTCAGTGGTCTCCATATGTATGTGAGTTTGAAAAGCTGAAAATCCTGGCATTTGTGTTCATTTAGTAGATATGATGTATATAATCCTTCATAGGCCTGTGGCCCATAGGGACGCTTCAAACCAACGCTCCCACTAAGCTGTGGAGTCATGTGAGCAAAAAAATCTACTTTGTGAGCTACTGGCATTAAATTTGTGAGTGAGTGATTTGGCTACTGCATAAATTAGTTTGCTTTGGAACCATCCTTCCTGAGCTAAGACAAAATGTGTCAGCTGGAGGCTAAAAAACTGGGTGACCTAGCTCACACTAACTCAGCTTAGAGGGTAGCTTCAAACAGGTAGCTCAAGGTGCGGTCTGGAGTTCTCCCAAAATTAAAAATGTTCAAATTATGGTAATCAGTTCCCATGGAATAAACAGCAGCTTCAAAGAGGGGCATCTATGGCATCTCATGTGGTCTGTATTCCCTCCCCAAACCTGGCCCTCCCCAGGCACCACCTCCCACATTTCAAGAATTTCCCAGGCCACAGTTTGAAGCCAGTGTTGCCAGACCTCTGCTGGTAATTTCTGGGAACACTGGGCAGGGTGAAGCATGGAGAAGGGGAGCATCACAGATGTCATGACACTACATCCAGATGAAGATCACGAAATGAAATCACAGCATCTAGAGTGTCTAGATACTGGCTCAAAGCTAACCAAGGTCTAAACTGTGCCTGCCTGATCAGGAGCAGGGCTGAGAGCACATTCAGGTACAGAAATCCCCCCCTCCCAAATAATCACACATGTTTGTTGCAGCTGTCACCTGTCTCCCTTACCACTTGTGTAGGAAAAGGAAATTCAGTATAAACTTAGTATAAATGTATTAGCGGAGTAAGAAAATGTTAGACTTCTGTGTGAACTATTTAGGCTGTTTGCTTTCCTATCCCTGACACACAGCTTTCTACAAACTTTAAAGGGAGAGATAGAAAAAGGTAGTGCTGGTACCCTAGGCATCAATATAGATATAAAAAAACAAGTGTCCCTATTTGGTTACACCAACTAGATTCAGCTACTTTCCCCATTGCTTAATCTGTTACAAATATCTGGCAGTGTAATAATTATTTGGAAAGCCATACATAAATCAAGCAGAAGAAAATGAAGCCAGACTGCTGTGGCAACTGTACAGTGGTACAGTACTCCCCCCCTTCCAAATTGCTCTTTCCTAAGTATGCTGTGAATTCAACAGTTGTTAGAAAAGAAAAGAAGGGAAAAAAGCCTGAAACTCTGAAGCTAATTGCTGGCTGTAAACTCAAAGCTGTTCTCTTCTACAGAGAGCAAGATGCTTCCAATTTATAGACTTTAACCAGTTTTTAGGGGCAGCTTTGTGAAAGACAGAGAGATAGAGGTCTATAAATCACTCACCCAGCTGTCTTTGGACATTTGGGCTGTTTACAGGGAAGTGATGCCCTTATTCAAGCTTCTGAAGAAGGACCTGGCTTGCCCTGTACATACAACACAACTGCAAATAGAAAACAGACAGACAGAGAACTATGATCCACTTGCTAGCTCCACACACCTTCAGCCTCACATCAACATAGCCTATGTATGTGCAAACTGCATAAGCATAGGTACTCACCCTGCAGTGAGGAACCCTTGAAGAGTTGCATTCCTGATTGTACGGTTGGAACCTTTAGCTTAGATCCCACCAAGAATTTCCATGTGTGTGTTTGGGGATGGAGAATGTTGCCAATCCCACATTCCCATGAGAGACCTCTGATTCTCTCTCCAACCCATTCCTCTGGGGTCCCTCATCCCCAGGTTCAGAATTTCATTGAGTTTCCACAGGAGGGAGCAATCACTGACGATCTCCCTCTCCACTTCTGTGTGCAGAGGGTAGGATCTGAGCCCCTAAGTGCACAGTTTGCTCTGTGGCAGTGTTCAGAACGTCTATCTGTGCAAGTGAGCACATGGGAGAGATATTAATTTATTTTTAATGTTATTTATAGTCTACCTTTCTCACTTGAACTCAAGGCAGATTACACAAAACGAGTCAATATCATTGACGGATGGGACATTCAATAAACAATGCAATGGGATTAGGGTTCAAGAACTAACCAGAAGTCTAAAAACAGAACTGCAGCAAAGCCCGGGGATTAACATGACAAATTAAATGGTGCAAAATTCCATAGGAGGATCCTAGCTTCAACTAGCTACACAAGAGTATAGACCACAGTCCCTAATAATTTTTCTAAGTGACTTTGTGAATCATTTAGTGCAGTGCAAATCTATTGCCTGTGTAGAAAAGCCCTCTTGAATCATTCAGTTTTACATAGTTTCCAGAAAGCCATGAGAGTGGGAGCCTTCCTGACTTCCTCAGGCAGGCCCTTCCAGAAAGTGCAGGGGCCACAGCAGAGAAGGCATGTGTACAGACAGTTGTTGATTTTGCCCGTTTGCAGGTTGGCACCTGCAGAAGACCATACTCCAATGAGTGAAGCTGTCATGGCAAAGCATAAGGGGAAAGGCGGTCTCACAGATGAGAGTCCGAGGCCATAAAGGGCTTTGTATGTGATAGCTGATACCTTAAACTGAACCTGGTAACTGATGGGCAGCCAGTGAAATGCCTGAAGGATAGAGGTAATATGCATGCTTCATTCTAGCTCTCAATAATAGCCAAGCTGTGACACTGCATCAGCTGCAGTTTCTGAATTGATTTCGAGGGGAGACCAATGTACAGTGCATTGCAGTAGTTACGGTGGTGTGGATTCGGTTGGCCAGATCAGCCATTATCAAGATAAAGGGCCATTTCTTGGGCTAGCCTGAGTCGGAAGAAAGCCTTTTTAGCAACTGCATTAACTTGCTTCTCCATTAATAAAGTTGGGCCCATTATAACCCCAAGGCTCTTTATTGAGTCAGCAAGGGTCAGCTAAACTCCATCAAAAAGTGAGGAGCATAATGTCCTTCAAGATTTCCACCTTCTCAACCAGCATTGTCTTTGTCTTTTCAGGGTTCCGTTTCTTTTTTTTTTTTTTTTTCACTCTTAACCAATTTACCACAGCAGCCGAGCAGTTATTCAGGGCCTCTACTGTATGTGAATGCTGTATCTATCCACGAGCACAAGCCAGAGTATGAGGTAGAAAAGGGCTACAGAGGAAAACTGCTTCTCTTTATCTGTTGTCTGCTCCAAACTGTTTTGAAGTTTTAAAACATGTAGGAAAACATACCAAAGAAAAAGTGAAAAGTACTGAGACTGACGAGTCAGCAGAGTGAAATCAGCTCATACTTTTATTGCAAGATCAGGAACAAGACAACTTTAGCTGTCTTGCAAGCCAGCTTATAGTCAGTGAAAACTCCATGCCCCAACCCCCCCACACACTCTGTCATAGGCTATTTCCAGTGGCCGAGAGTTCCATGGGCTCTCAGCCGGGAGCCTAGCCCTCCGATTGGTGTGGGCTAGGATCTGCTTAGTCCATTGTTCTCTGGAGCAAAGCTCCAAGATTAGCAGGACTGTGTGGAGCCCCCTGGGTGCCACGCAGTGAGAACCAAGTACATTACATCCCTCCCCCCTTGGTCCGAAGACTCCCGCACAGAAAGTCCTTGAGATATGTCGGTGTCTTACGTTCCCGTGTGGAGTGGCAGAGTCCGGGCGCAGCTGGGACTGGAGCTGGCACCGCTGCCCTCGGCGGGGTGCCAGCCGGCAGCGACGGTGCAATTGTGGCCAGGGCAGAGTTGCTGGGTGCCTCAAGTGGTTCCGGCAGCTGTCAGGTAGTTGACAGTCTGGGAGCGGTGTCCTGAGGAATGGGGTTCATGGCTGGTTGCTCGGCAGGCTCAGGTTCCTCGGTGTCCTCTGGATTCAGTGGCAGCATTTGCCGATGGAGTTGGTCGATGTGGCGGTGGAAGATTTGGCCATCCTCGCAGGAGACCTCATAGGAGCGGGGCCTCCTGACTCTCACCACTTTATCCAGGATCCGGGGGGGGGGGGGCTGGCCAAAGTTCCTTGCATACACCGGGTCCTCCGGAAAGAACCCTCAAGCAGTTTCTGGTGATTCAATTTCGGGGTCTTGCTCGGGCGCTCGATCCGAGTGGAGGCGGTCCAGTCTTGAAGTGAGGCGACTGCCCATGAGCAGCTTGGCTGGGGTGCGGCCCGTGGTTGTGTGTGGGGTGCTTCTTTGGCCGAAGAGGAACAATGCCAGTTTATAGTCCCAATCCGTTGCATCTAGCTGGTGGAGCGCATCTTTCGTGGTCCTCACCATGCGCTCAGCCTGTCTGTTGGTGGTGGGGTGGAATGGGGCTGAGCAGACGTGGTGGATTCCATAGTAGCTGGTGAATTCCTGGAACTCTCCAGACGTGAAGGCCGTTCCATTGTCCATCACCAGGGTGTCGGGGATGCCCTGGGCACTGAAGATCCACCACATGGTTTTGATGGTGGATTTTGAAGAGGTTGACAGTACCAGCACTACCTCCAGCCACTTACTGTAGGCATCCACTAGGATAAAAAACAACTGTCCCTGGAATGGTCTGGCAAAGTCCAGGCAGAGCCAGGACCAGGGGCAGTTCAGGGCATGAGGGTTGGCAGGATTGACACCTTTTTACCTTGTCTTTAATGTCCCGGTCCAATCCCAGCCACCAGACATAGCTTCTCACCAATGCCTTCATTCTCACCACCCTGGGGTGGTGCTCATGTAGCACTGCTAGGACTCGTTGTTGGAGTGGGGCCAGGATCACCACTTGACCTCCCCACATCAGGCAACCTTTATATGCTGACATTTCATCTTTCTGTGCAATGAACGGCATGAACTTGGGGCCCTCCTTGGCTGTAGGCCACCCCCTCCCCACCCAGTCCAAGACTCAACAGAGAACCTTGTCCCTGGCCATGAGGCGGGCGACTTCCCAGACATGAACTGGCTGGTCTGGAAGGGCTTCCACGAGGGTGACCACATGGGCCCGGGCCGGGTCAGGATCCATGGCGGGCAGCGGAAGGTGGCTTAGAGCGTCCACATGTCCCATGGCTTTACCTGGCCGATGGACGAGCGTGTAGGAGTAGCCCACCATAAAAATAAGCCACTTTAGGACCCTGGGAGAAACCATCTGGGGTGTCTGCCGATCAGGGGCTAGGAGCCCTAGGAGGGGTTTATGGTCTGTCACCACTGTGAAGGGCTGCCTGTAGAGATAGTAGTGCAATTTTTTTACCCCCGCCACTATCGCCAGCGCCTCTTTGTCTATTTGCATGTAATTGCACTCCACTGAAGAAAAGGTCCATGAATAATATGTGACTTGGAACTTCCCAGCTGTCCAGCAACCTGTGACCCAGGACCACCCCCACCCTGTATGGCAATGCGTCGCAGGCCAGGACTACTGAGAGTGACTCATTGAAATGGTGCAGCACGGAGTTTAATGTCAGCAAATCCTTGACCCCTTGAAAAGCCGTGGCGTGTGCAGGCCTCCAGCCCCAAGGAGCGTCCTTGTCCAGAAGGCAATGGAGGGGTTCCACCACCACAGCTTTCAGGGGTATAAAGGCATGGTAAAAATTGAGCAGGCCCAAGAAAGCCTGCAATTCTGTCTTGGACGAGGGGGGGGGCTGCGTGATTGCTTTGATCTTATCGTCCGTGGGGTAGATCCATTGGGCATCCATGGTGAAGCCCAGGAACTCGATGCGGGGCACCCTGAGGAGGCACTTCTCTTTCTTTGCCTTGAGGCCGGTGGAGTCGAACCTCTGAAGAACTGCCCGTAGCCAGACTGCGACGGTGTAGGGGTCCGGCACCATGATGATCACATCGTCTAAAAATGGCTGCACTCCTGGGATGCCTTTGAGTAGGGAAACCATGAAAGAGTGTACATCTGCCGACTCCAGTTGAGCCATGGTCCTCTGTCATTGTCCCTTAGAGTGGCAAACCTTGGCGATGTGGCCGGTCGTTGCACGTCCTGCAGACGGCATCCTGGAATCTGCAAGATTCACACCCAAGTGCTCATGAGTGTTGCCACAGCTGGTACAGGGTGCGGTGTCTGAGGCTGCTTTCGCCGTGGTGGATCCCATGGACCGTTGAGAGCACTGGGCCGGGCGGTGTTGGACCTGAAGGATCTCCTCATCGTCGGAGACGTCAGACCCAACAATCGCTTGTGTGCGGTGGACCGCCTTGGCATGGTGGTCTTGATGGGCTTTCTCATAAGCGGTGGCCTCCCAGATCACCTTGTTGAAGTCCAGGTCATCTTGGCTGACCAGCTTCCTCCGGAGTTTGGGCTCCTGTAGGCACATGAGGAGCTGATTTAGCAGAGCGTCACCCAAATCAGGGAATGAGCACCTGGTGGCAGCCTGTCGTAGAGCTGCCAGAAATTCAGAGACGGTCTTATTGGGCCCCTGGACTTTTGCGAAAAAGTCCATCCACTCCACAAATTTTTTTGGTTTGGGAGCCAGGTGGTCCATTAGTGCCTTGACCAAAGTGTCGTATGTCTCATCTTTGGTCAGCCGGGGAACTATTAGGCCCTTCAGGAGAAGGTGTGCTTCCATGCCTTCATGCCGGATGAGGTAGGCCTTCTTCTTCCCCGGATCAGTGACCTCATGGATGGTGAAGTGGCTCTCAAGAGTCTCTAGCCAGGTCTCCCATTGTGCGGGGTGGGAGATGTCGAATACCGGGAGGTTCTCGGATGCAGCAGCCATCATGCAGAGACCATGTGGAGGCTCGGGAGTGATGGCAGCAGTGTCGGAAGTGTGGAGCAGTGTGTCGCTGCACTCGGAGTCAGCGGTGCGGCGAGTGGGAACTGGCAAAGCGGGGGCAAATGCTGAGCAGCGTGCGGTGGCCTCGGTGCCGGCTCTCGATGCGATGCTCGGATCTTCTGGGTCATTGTTCATGGGAGGTTGAATCCCACCTTCGTCGCCAGTGAAAGTACTAAAACTGACGAGTCAGCAGGATGAAATCAGCTCATACTTTTATTGCAAGATCAGGAACAAGACAACTTTAGCTGGCTCGCAGGCCAGCTTATATTCAGTGAAAACTCCACGCCCCAAACATACGCACATGTCATAGGCTATTTACAGTGGCTGAGAGTTCCATGAGCTCTCGGCCATAAGCCTAGCCCTCCGATTGGTGCGGGCTAGGATCCGCTTAGTCCATTGTTCTCTGGAGCGAAGCTCTGAGGTTAGCAGGACCGCATGGAGCCCCCCGGGTGCCACGTGGTCGAAATCGAGTACATTACAAAAAGGGACACTCAAAAGGCACAGAAAATCTCTAAATGATCAGCAACTGGTGGCCATGTCACTGCATTCGTTATCTGTCATCACACCCAAGTCATGTAATCTGCTGCCTACCCAGATGCTCCAGATCTGGGAGCTTGTCCCATTTAAATGAGCTGTAAAGACCCTTCCAAAAAAAAAAAAAAAAAAAAGACATGGTTTCTGTAACTGATGAGTTTTTATTGGTTTCTATATAGTCTTCTATAGTTTGCTGTTGCTGGATTGTTGTACCCTGCCTTGAGAACCACTGTACTGAAACGCAGGCTATAAGTAAAATAATTAACCTAATAAGCTATTATATTTAATCTGTATACGTTGTGAGGAAATCCACTTGCCATAACATGCGTATGAAAAGCCTTCTCTTTCCCCAGGCCTGGTGTTCTTTCCAGTTGAGGAGGGAGGGAGCTGACTCTCAATGGATACTTCATACAATGCCAGATTCATTAGGATGCAATAGCGGAGATATAGCATTAACTTTTCTCCTGGGTGCAAATCTTGTAATTCAACAGTTGTTGCAAGAACAGTTTGAAGGAAACTGTGTGTGAGTGTGTGTGTGGGGGGGGTTGAGCACATATGCAAGCAGGAACCTATTTGATGACCATTTTACAAAAAGGGCTAATTTATTGTTGTCAGAGGCCTCAGATAACCAGTTTGATCAGCTTTAAATGAGACACAGATGGTTGCGGAATTGCCTCTGGAGTTGCCTAATGTTTGCTGTAACATTCACTTCCTAATGCTTTTGGTTTTGCATGAGATCCTGCTCAAGAACTCTTGGTTTGTTTGCTGCCTATTTTGTTGGCGCTGATGTACAGCAACCAAAAGAACTGCAGAGAGAATCACAATAGAATTGAAAAAATGCAGCATTTTTTTTACTATTATTTCTTGCTTTCCATCTTATCCAGGAATATATTGTACCAAGTGCTAGCATAACATTACTGGCTGAAAAGGACTGAACAATGAAGCAGGAAATCCCCCGTACAAAGTTCAAATTGCCATTAATTTACCATGTGGTTTTAGGTAATCTTTTGTCCCTCATTTTTCAGGGGTGTTCTTTGTACAAGATCATTGAGAGTAATCATAGCAGCCTTTTACACAGGTGTTGCAAGAATTATACAGAAGATACATGTGAAAATTTGAGTGCAATCCTAAGGACACTTTCCTGGGAGTAAGCCCACTGAATAGACTTGAGTAGGATTCTGCGTAGGCCTGCCTGGGATTGTTCTCTTGGGGAAAAAAATATTCTGCTTGAAAAAAAAATTATGTTCTCAACAATAATTGAGGTATAACTGGATTCGACAAATAAAGCCGTGCTTGGTAGAAAGGAGGGGGGGAAAGTGGGATGGTTTATTTCGAAACAGTTTCTTGATGTAGCAGGAGAGTTGGTAAGCTTAACACACAAAGAAGTCTGTCGGCAGGGGGTGGGGAATGGCTAAAACACAAAAAATTGTTCTGCCTCCATGATGGCACTGCCTCCTTCCCTGAAGTATATTGCGGACACCTAAGGAATTGCCTCTGGGTGGCATGGCAACCATGGTGTCACAACTGCTGTATAATCTATTAGTTTACAAATCTTTACAGTCAGTTATCATCCATTCACTATGTGAAATCAGAATTATTAATGACTAGGAATAAGGCCCATTGTGGAAATAAATACAACTAGCTCTAGAAAGAGGCTCTGGGCAGGTGCTCCGGTCCTGGGCACTCAGTGTCAATCTGCTGTGGTGACCTCAGCAGGGTATAATGACACAGAGTCCACTATTTTCTCCAGAGTAACTGATTTCTGCTACCTGGAGAGCAGTTGTAATTCTGAGTGATCTCCAGCCCTCCCCTGGAGATTGGCAACAATGGTTCCCCATGAGGGAATGGCTGGTTTGGAGGGTGGAGTCTATGGCATTGTACTTGTCTGAGTTCCCACCCCAAACCCCACCCTCTCCAGGCTCCACCCCTCAAATATCCAGGAATTTTCCAACCTGGAGTTGGCAACCCTATCTCCTTCACAGCCAACCATCAAACTACCTTGATCTGCCCCTCTGACTTCAGTTTTCCATCTCCTCCCCCCTCCCTCCTGGAGAGCAGTTGTAATTCTGAGTGATCTCCAGCCCCCACCTGGAGATTGGCAACAATGTTTCCTTGGGAGGGATTGGCTGGTTTGGAGGGTGGAGTCTATGGCATTGTACCTGTCTGAGGTCCCACCCCTCTTGAAACCTCACCCTCTCCAGGCTGCATTCCTTAAATCTCCAGGAATTTCTCACCTGGAGTTGGCAACTGTATCTCCTTCCCAGCCAATCATCAACCTACCTTTATTTTCTCCTCACTCTTCAGCTTTCCACCACCCCCACTTGCAGCCTCTACCGTGTTCTGAAGCCCTGACTGCTACGTCACATTGGCTGTCATATACGGGCCATCTCAGCAGGATATAAAGACACAGAGCCCACCATTTTCTCCAGGGGAACTGACCTCTGCCATCTGGAAAGCAGTTGTAATTCTGAATGATCTTCAGCCCTCACAACAATGGTTCCCCCAACAGGCAGTAAGGGGAAATGTATTTTACCTCAGAACAGCAACAGCAAACCGTTTACAATGTTAGAGGCAAAGGCTGCATATGCAAACGACTTCTGTGTTCTGAGGCAAAGCCCAATCAGGCCACATATGCAAATGACCTCTGTGTTCTGACTGGCTGTGGGGGGGAGAGGAACAGTAAACTGTTTAGAATGTTGGAGGCAGGACTCAGGCAAAGCAGCCAGTGGATAGGGAGACTCTCTGAATGACAGATCAGAAAGTGAACTGATTTTGGAGCGTGTTGGAATGTTCAGGGGAGTCCATGACCAAAATGGAATTATATATACCGGAGGATTTTGTGGCCAGCATGATTTGCCTTTTGAAAAGTCCAGATATTCTTTAAATTTCCTTAATGAATGACACGGCAAACCTAGCAGAGGTAATTTCATCGTTCAGCTTTGTCCAGGCCAGAACTGTTTGTCAGTCTGTAAGAGGAGGGCACTAGAACAAGCAGCTTTGGGGGCTGCAGTTAGGAACTTGAAGCTGACTTTCCAAATGCCTCTGATGATGTTTTTTGTTCCTCACTAGGGTTGCCATATCCTTCCCCTGGTGCAGGCAGGGGTCCTTCAGTTTCCGGCTATAATATACTGAGTTCAGACATGTGGCATAGTGATCAGCTCACAATTTATTAAGTAGCTCAAACTGAAGACAAACTAGCCGGTCCGTGACCGGTTTATATCCATGTAACAACCCCCACACAGCACACTCCCACATCCTGTGATAGGTTCTACTTACACTCCCAGTTGCCCATAGGTTCTTACCAGGATCTGCGCAAGTCTATTGGTCTGCATTAGGATCCGACTTGGCTATTGTTTCCAGACCTGAAGGTCTGCTTGATCACTTGGCCATGCTAGCGCTGGCATGGCCCTCTTAATATACAGCACCGGCACTCCTTTCCACTGCTGGCCAGCTGGCTGCTGGAGGTGAATTACCTCCCCAAAAAAACAGGCAAAAAGTCAAAAATAAAAGCAATGTGACTACGTAGGCATGATGGAGATGTTGGTGGGTGATGCTCTGGATTTTGGGCAAAACTCTATGGTTAGAAGCCATTTCCAGATGGACTCTGAAGTTCTCTTGGTTTTATACCCCGCCCTTCATTTGAAGTCTCAGAGTGGCTTACAATCTCCCACTCTTCCTCTCCCCAAAACAGTCACACTGTGAGGTAGGTGGGACTGAGACAACACTGACAGAACGGCTCTTGAGATAACAGCTCTGAGAGAACTGTGACTGATCCAAGGTCACCCAGCTGACTGCATATGGAGGAGAGGGGAATCAAACCTGGTTCTCCAGATTAGAGTCTATTGCTCTTAACCGCTACACCAAACTGGCTCTCTTAGAGTTCTTTGACAAGGGTAACCCACTAGATGTTGTTTATTTTGACTTCCAGAAAACTTTTGATAAAATTCCTCATCAAAGGCTCCTAAGTAAACCCAGCAGTTATGGGATAAGAGGAGAAATTCTCTGGTAGATTAAAAACTGGTTAATTAACAGAAAACAAAGAGTGAGCCTAAATGGGCCGTTTTCACAGTGGAAGGTGGTAAGCAGTGGGGTCCTGCAGGGCTCAGTACTAATGCTTTTTTAACTTGTTAATTAATTATTTGAAGTTGGGAGTAAGCAATGAATTGGCTAAGTTTGCGAATGACACTAAATTGTTCAGGGCGGTGAGAACCAGTGAGGACTGTGAGGCTCTCCAGAGGTATTTGTAAGGGCTGGGTGAAGGGCATGGCAAATGAGGTTCAATATGAGCAGTTGCAAAATAATGCAAATTGGAGCCAAAAATCTTAACTATAAATATACGTTGATGGGGTCCGAACTGGCTAGAAGAGAGAGATCTTGGAGTCATGGTAAATAGCTCACTGAAGATGTTAACTTAGTGTGTGGCTGTAATAAAAAAGGCAAATGCAATACTGGTGATTATTAGGAAAGGGTTTGAAAACAAACAGCCAGTATCATAATGTCCCTGTATAAATCTATGATACTGCCTCATTTGGAATATTGTATACAGTTCTGGTCACAGTACCTAAAAAAAAAATTATAGGATTGGAAAAGGTACAGAAAAGGGCAACTACAATGATTTAGGGGATGGGACATTTTCTCTATGAAGAAAAGTTAAAGAGGTTAGAGAAGGCAACAATTGGGAGTGACATGGTAGAGGTTTACAAAATTATGCATGGGACAGAGAAGGTAGAGAAAGAAGTGCTTTTCTCCCTTTCTCACAATACAAGAACTTGTAGACACTCAATGAAATTAATGAGCAGTAGGCTTAGAACAGATAAAAGGAAGTACTTCTTCACCCAAATAGTAATTAACACGTGGAATTAACTGCTGCAGGAAGTGGTAGCTGCTACAAGCATAGACAGCTTCAAGTGAGGATTGGATAAACATATGGAACAAAGGTCCACCAGTGGCTATTAGTCACAATGTACAGATGGACACTATGTCTGGGGCAGTGATGTTCTGTATTCTTGATGCTGTGGGGGGCAATAGCAGGAGGTCTTCTGAATTCTGGCCTCACTGGTGGACCTCCTAATAGCACCTGGGTTTTGGCCACTGTGTGACACAGAGTGTTGAACTGGATAGGGCATTGGCCTGATCCAACATGGCTTCTCTTACATTCTTATGTAGGGTGGCATTTGGGGAGGAGAGGGAGCTCAGCAGGCTATAATGCTATAGAGTCCACCCTCCAAAACCAGCTATGGTCTCCAGGGGACTGAATACGTGATCTGTTGTAATTCAGGGTGATCACCAGGTCCCACATGGACACTGGCAACCCTACTAAGGGTTCTTGTTGCATCAAACAACATATCATGTCCTGCCAGCTAATAAGTGAGAGGGGCTACGTAAATGCCACACCAGGAAATTGCTGAGAAGAAGGCTATAAATTTACTATCTTCTTCTCTGATCATCTCCCGTACAAACCCACTGTTATCAGCAACATATGAACTTTAACCTCTTAGGCTTCAGGAATTATGGGTGCAGCCATCTTTACTGTATGAATTTTAAACACCTCTGGGCTTGTTTGAACAAGTAAATTAAGTGAATAAGGCTCAAAGGCCCCATTGCTACATTCACCTCTAGGAAAGCTTAACTGAAAAAGATGGGGCAAGAGGGAGTTGTGCCACTTTACTCCAAACCCTGTGATCAGCTGATGAAAACTGGGCTGGAATCGAGGCTTGTTCCAACCTAAGCAAGGAACATAGAAAGTAATAAATGGAACATCATTGCAAAGAGGCCCACGAAATGTTCCAGATCCCTGGGGCTGATGGAGCCTGAATGCCCTTCTCAGTTTCTACTCATGCTGTCTGCCTGCTCCAAATGAGAGCACAAAGTGGCCTGAAAAGAGCTTGCTGAAATTTCTTTCTACAAGATCTTATTGAACCTGGACTACTCCCTCATCGTATAAGTTCCCACAAAGCCTGACTATGTCCAAAACAGCATGGTTTACTCACACACTTTGGAACCCCCATTGGGGGTTGGGGAGAGAGTTATAATGGGTGGAAGGAAACATATTAAAGGCTTCTGTTTGGACAAATAGTACACTTGTTTTTTTGCAGACAAATTCTAAACAGATGCCTTTACTCTCTTTTTTTGTTTTGTCCATCTTTTCGCCCCACAAAACCATTTCTAGTAATCCAAATGTCTGCTGAAATGCTGAATGATGAAATGAGTAAAATTGTGTTTCTTTCTAAATTCACAGCAGAATGCAGCAGAATTTCCCTACCCTACCAATTTTACCCTATCCCCAGAAATTATTTGATCAAGCTGTGAATAACAGCCTGTGTAAAACAGCACATTTTTGCAAATATCGTATTTTGAAAACTCATAAAACCTGTCCATTTTCAAAACTACAGGCCAGAAAGTATTGGCAGAAACTAGAAAGCAAACCATTTTAATACATTGGAGAGAAACATGTGATTTATTTATAGATAGTTTCACAAACAAAAAAGATGCCAAAATTTGCTGGATGCTTTACTTTTTAGTTACTCCCAGAGTTTGACTTTGGTTCAGCACAAACTGTGAGAAGAATTTAGTCATGTTTGTTTGGGTAGTTATGTTGTGTTAAGACCTTGATACTCATATTGTGATGACGCTACTGTATATTTTACTCTACTTTTGATATGGTTGTTCAGAATCAACATATGGCTTGTATTTAAACATTTAAAATGGGAACAATAAGCTGGGTGACTATGAAGAATTGGGGGGGGGGATCTGGCACATGCTCTAACTGCCATATCTCCCCTCAACAGTTTTTTCATGGGCTTGACCAACTTGATTTCTCTTCCACCTTTCCCCCTTTTAACCAGTTTAGCTGCCCAAAACAATCCTACTTTCAGCATACATGGGGAGTCCCCTATATAGAAACCAAGGATATGTGAAACTGTAAAATTTTGGTCTTTAGCGGTTCTTCAGTGTTTGAGAAGCCCTGTTTCATCCCTTGCTAATTTCTTTTTCCAGAATTCAAATCTGAATTATTCTTTTCTTCTTCTTTCATTTGCTTCATGCTTGCTTTTTGACATCATTGTTTTAGTCTGATTTAAGAAGTCTGCTTCTTAATGTATAGGAATAAGGCCCATTATGGAAATAAACACAACAGACTCTAGAAAGAGGCTCTGGGCAGGTGCCCTGGCCTTGGGTACTCAGCGTCAATTTGCTGTGGTAACCTCAGCAGGGTATAATGACACAGAGCTTACCATTTTCTCCAGGGGAACTGATCTCTGCCATTTGAAGAGCAGTTGTAATTCTGAGTGATCTCCAGCCCTCCCCTGGAGATTGGCAACAATGGTTCCCCAGGAGGAAATAGCTGGTCTGGTAGGTGGAGTCTATGGCATTGTACCTGTCTTGGAGGTAGGAACCCTATCTGCTTCTCAGCCAACTATCAATATACCATTATCTACCCTCTGACTTCAGCTTTCCATCACCCCCCCACATCTGGGGCCTCTACCTGGGAAAAGTACAGTCTTTCTCCTCTTCAGTGGGGACCCAAGCAGGAGGGGAAGTGACCTCAGCAGGGTATAATGATTCAAAGTCCACCCTGCAAAGCAGCCATTTTCTCCAGGGGAACTGATTTCTGCTGTCTGGAGAGCAGTTTTAATTCTGAGTGATCAACAGCCCTCACCTGGAGAATGTCAGCAATGGTTCCCCAGGAGGAAATGGCTAGTTTGGAGTGTGAAGTCAATGGCATTGCACCTGTCTGTGGTCCCACTCTTCCTCAAACCCCACCGTCTCCAGGCTCCACCCCTCAAATCTCCAGGAATTTTCCAATCCGGAGGTGGCAATCCTATCTCCTTCCCAGCCAACCATCAACCTACCTCTATCTGCCCCTCTGACTTCAGCTTTCCATCTCCCCCTCCCCCAGCCTCTACCTAGGAAAACTACAGTCTTTCTCTGCAGTGGAGACCCAAGCAGGAGGGGAAGCCACCTCAGCAGGGTATAATGACACAGAGTCCACCCTGCAGAACAGCCATTTTCTCCAAGGGAACTGACCTCTACCATCTGGAGAGCAGTTTTATTTCTGAGTGATCTCCAACCCTCACCTGGAGATTGGCAGCAATAGTTCCCCAGGAGGAAAAGTACAGTCTTTCTCAGCAGTGGAGACCAAAGCAGCTTACATCATTCTCCTCTCCCCCTTTTGATCTGCACAACAACCTTGTGAGGTAGGTTAGGCTGAAAGTCTGTGACTTGTCTAAAAGCACCCTCTCAACTTCCACAGCAAAAACCTGGGTCTGGCAGACCCTGCTCTGAAGCACTAACTGCTACGCCTAGGGTAACCGGAAGATCATCAGGTATCACAACTGAACTCCAGACAATAGATCTCTCCCCCACTGGAGAAAATAACTGCTTTGTAGGGTGGGCTCAATGGCATTCTATTCAGCTGTGGCCTCTCCTCCCCCCAAACTCCACAAAATATCCAGGAATTTCTCAACCTGGAGCTGCCAATCCTAGTCAGGACTGGCCCCAATATGTTCCCCACAAAGGCCTGGAAAGTGGTTCCTTCCTTTGCCTTTTTACTGACAGAACCAAGCTTGGTTGCCTAGCGCTGAGAGAAAAGTTAGTCCTGCAGGAGCCGTGATAGAGAAGTGTCTTCGTCAGAAGAGACACACATTTTGATAGTTTATTCTGTGAGGGAAGAGTATCCAGGCTGGCAATGGGCGGGGGAGAGGAGCAGACTCAGCACCCAGCCAATGGCACGCAAGTACTCTTGAGTGGCAGTTGATGGGCCAATGGCTGATGGAGCGCACTGCACAGCCAATGGGAGACCTGGAAATGGCCAATATGTGAGGAAATTGTATATATAGGATTCTTCTATGTGTAAAGTTAAATAAAATATTTTCTACTTTCCAGAGTTATGAATGGACTGGCATATCCTCTATTGCACTAGTTTTTCTCCATGTGCCAAGCTGGAAGAAGGAATCTCTCCTTTGGAAATCAGTGAGGCCTGAAAGTTTGGTTGCCTCTCAGTTCCAGTGGATATTATTGCAAACTGTCTTCTTTACTCAGTGAAAATGAATGCTTGCATGTCATTCCTCTGTTTTAAAAAAATCTACTGATTTTAATTTTAAGCATGAAAGATGTTAAATCGATCACCTACCTCACAGGCTGTCTGTGGTGGGGAGGGGAAAGGAAAGAAGTTTGTAAGCTGCTCTGAGACAACTTCGGGTAGTGAAGGGCGGGATATAAATCTAATCTCCTCCTCCTCCTCTTCTTCTTCTTCTACTACTACTTCTTCTTCTTCATCAGCAGCTACAGCTGTTCTTTAGCTGGGCAGAGTAAATTCTTCCAAGTTCCCATGGATACTTAAGAGAACTATCATAGGGCTATCTGTGAACAATTAGTACATACTGAGAAAACATCGGCCAACCATTCTGAGTGTCAGAGTCTTGCAGCAAACAGGAATCAACAACAGGCTTTCAATGAAGTTTCAGTTTATTGTATAGGCAAGTCATACATACACGTTCAGTGTCAGAACTAATTCAAAAAGTAGGAAAGGGTCAAGTATACCTGGTTCAAAGCAGAGTCTCCTGATGGCTCAAAGCCAATCAGGGAAGAAGCCTTTGCGCACCTAAAACTAATGGGTTCACATTTCAAGGGAAAGCAGTGCAGCAGACACCAAAGTCAAACAGTGATAAAAGGAATACTGAGAATTGAAACTAAACATACCAAACCTGGAAGAAGCCACAAATCAACCACCTCCCCCTCCACCAGCCACAATGGCAGCATAACTGACCAAGAAAAGGAGCTGTCAGTCAACATTAGCAGTGATGATGTTATAGACCACAATGGGACACTTGGCATGTGCCCCTGAGGGAACACATCCAGCAGGAACCAAAAGGAGACACCACATCACAAAAGAAAGTGAAGATAGTGAAGGAATGTTTTTTGAAAGTCCTACAGATAGATAAACAGAGAGTAGAAACAAGGATAGAAATACACTTCTGCTGGTCAACCAGGTACAGTGGTTGATTCAGCAGAATTCCAAAGTTGCAAAGGGGAAGTGCAAACAGAAACACAGCAACCTTTCCCAAATCAGTTTTCTTTTCAACTCAGAGTACCTTCATCTTTTTTTAGTTTAGATATCAGCTTCTCCCCCCCCCATCCAGCTACTCCTGTGTGTGTATGTGCATGTAGCTGGACGATACCTTTAGATGATTGGCAGGTGTTAAAACTTACCTAAGGGGCATGTGTCGTGAACCTTACATTGGTGTAGTGAGTGTAATGTAGTGGAGAGCCAGTTCAGTGTAGTGGTTAATAGCGGCAGGACTGTAATCTGGAGAACCAGGTTTGATTCCCCAGTCCTTCACATGAAGCCAGCTGGGTGACCTTGGGTCAGTCACAGCTCTCAGAGCTTTCTCAGCTGACCAAAAAGTCTAGTTCACCACTTTGTGGTGCATATTGCTAAAGAGAACTTCAGCCGCCAGACAGTCCTTAGATCTCCTGGCTATACAACACACACTGCCATACGATAATTACTATTTTTATTGGACAGGGGGCATGAATCACCATATAGCACTGCAGTAGTTTCATACCGATGTGCTATTTGTGATGAGAAGCAGCTTGATGATGTACTTAGCAGACTCAGCTTTGTTAATTTAAAGTTGGCCAGAACACGGCAGATAGACAACCCTTGAAATTGCAAAGCAGGGACAACTATTATAATGAAAGCAAATTGGGCATTGACTCTGTATGACCACACTAGGGACACGTTTTCTCATTGTAGCATTCATATCAGTTTCTGAGATCCCCAGAGAACTTAATGCAGCTCTCTGTTTTAACTAAGTCCAATAGCCACGATGATCACAATTCCCCTTTGGAAAAAAAATATAGCTGAGCAGACTTCAAAGTGCTTTGAGACTTTCACAGCACTGGTAGGATATTAACATTAAATTGGGGGACTGGGAAGACTTTAGCCAGTGTCTCTGCATGCATGAGTGAAATGTAATAATTTTGTGCATAAATGATTAGTGCCACAGTCCTAAAGATGTGCTGCTGTAATTGTACTTAGAACAGTTTGTGCTGACATAGCTGTGGTGGCATGCAATATACAAGGGAAGCCTGGCAGATACGCTCAGCTGCCCCACCACTGTCAATCATAAGCTGTTCTTTTAGTTGACCCAATCAAAAATAAGGCATGCAGTCTTGTACCTGTATAGCTGGTTGTTTAATGGCTGAGAAACATGCAATACAGGAAGCAGTTCATTTGCATCCCCCCATTTTGATATTATTGTACATAAAGCTACATAAAGGTTCTTTTTGGGGAGGGGTGCTACAGATGCTTCCACACACTGGTAGTAATAATAAAGTCACATCAACATGGCTTTTATGCAGAAGTATATTAATCTACACAGTTGCACATCAGCATCAATGCAACACTGCACAAAAATAATATAGTTCAGAAAAAAAACCCATGACATAAAACAGAACTTCAAAATGCAGGGAGAAATTTTGATTAGAAGATTTTCAAAAGGATCTCTAATGCAACACATCTAAGCAATCCCTCTATTATCTTTGTCCTACCCTGTCTCAGATCATTTTAAACCATGGAGCAAATCTGCATGATACACTAGACTACATCCTGATGAAATGCTCAGCCATCTGTAAATCTCTTGAAAAAGTAGCTAGTGCCATAGTTTAATTGCACCGCATACAACTCCATCCTAGGCCTGTTCTTTCAGGAATAAGTCCATCTGGTTTCAAGTGTTCACCTGGTACTTTTTGGGCCCTGGATTGGCCCAGTTCCAGCTCCCATCTTAGAACAAAATGGAGTTCATACCCTGACTCTGTTTGCCATCAGAAACTTTGTTTTTGCTGAGCATCAAGTGATAGTTGAGTATTCCATGAGGAACATCTAACTGTAAGTAGCTGTAAACACTGTGGAAACACCTCTTAGTACTGAGTGAGGACTTCTGATTGGGGGGCCAACTTGTTTAAAGCTTGTCCAAATGGCTCTTTTTTATATAACAGAAGACCCCTCCCACCAGTGTTACCCAAAGTGGTTATGAGGGTTGCCTGAGTTTGTTGGAGAATTAGCCAGGAAAACTGAAACAATGTGAGAGGGGGTTATCAAGCAGGATTTCCACCTATATTTACGGGGATTTTTCCCTCAGTAGAACTCTCAAAATGAACCAGGCTGTGATTAATGAAATGGTTTTTATTAAAGAGAATTAAAGAATAAAATAAAAACTTATTAACTAAAAAATACAGGCCTCGGGGAAGCCCTGCGAATAGAAGCTCATGGCATCAGAACCGGTGTTTGGACCGGGCATCAGTGTTTGTCACCTTGCAGGGCACAGTCTCTAGAGCATGAGGATGTGTCATTTAGGGTGGTCCAAATATTTTTTTGGGTTGCAGCCAGGCTCCAGTGTCTGCTTGTGTGATTGTCCTAGGGGCACCACACTCTGGAGCAGCTGGCACCAGAACTGTGCTTTGGACCAGCACACAAAATGTGTCGCCTCGAAGGGGAGAGTCCTGTGAACACAGGGGTATATGATATGTGGTGGTCCAGACCTTATTTTGGGGTTCAGAGCTTTCCATCTCTCCTTAGTGTTTCTGAATGACTACACAAATAAGTAACGAATAAGGAATTAATACGGGTCCCCTTCTTCTGGAGCAAATAAGCTGGTAGAAAAAGAAGGCCTAGGCTAGGGTTGCCAGGTCCTTACTGCATTCCGGTGGGCGGGAGGCTCCCATCTTCTTCCTTGAGTCTCCTGGCATGCGCGCCACAATGACATCACCCCGAGGTGACGTCATCTAACAGGACATGTCATGTGGGGGATGCTCTAGCATGTGGGGGAAACTGAATGGTGATGTCATTGTGCTGGGCATGTTGGATGTAGACAGGGCTGCTTGGGGGTGGGGCTCCCCTGCTGGCCAGCTGTGAAGTGGCAGATTGGGGCCCCCAAAAGTGGGGGAAACCCCATTAGGAGTATGGCAACCCTAGCTTAGGCCAACATTGCTGGCAATGTGATGCCACTTCCAGTATGCACCAGAAGTGACATCATCATGTCACCCAGTGATGCTTACCTAGGCTTCTCTTTGCTGCTGGAAGTCCCCTCACTTCCACCAGTTGCCAAAGGGGTGCCTGGCAACAGTAGTTGGGAGGCCCACAAACTTGTGAGTGCCGTGTCTCTTCAACCTTCCTGGATCCTTGTATAGGTAGCTGTGGAACTATACCAGCTTGTTTGCTAGGAGACTGAACTGGAACTAGAAAGACATAAGAGGGGTAGGGTGGCAATTAATGATTTAGCATTTTTTTTCCAGATTGGCTAATATGCATTAAGTTTGCTGTCATGTTTCCAGCTCTTTGATTCAAGCATATTGACAAGAGATAGTGGTTTGTGGTTTATCTCTCCACTACCTAGTTTATTCTCTACTGATTTGGAATTTTGTTTCCTTTGCCCATGCTTCAGCACTGCCTGTTTATCTGTCTATATTATTTTCTGTACCCATCTGCATCTTTTTGATTTTTTTTAGCCATGCCTTGTACATATGTATCCCTGTGTCATGCATCAGATCTAGTTTGAAATTTGCAATTTGCTTTTGTAGTTTATTATGCAGTAGGGTGTTCTAATAAACTGCTTAATTCATATCAGTAACATTTGGGAGTCTGAGCCTTCCCACTGACAGTTGCACTTCCAAGGATTTAGGCTAGAATGTGGACTGGGAGAACAAAATGGCCCTGAAAAGGGCCACAGCTAGGCTTGCTAGACCTCCCAATATGGTGAGAAGTATCCCATGGGCAAGCCCCATTGCTCATGCTGCTCTGACTGGTGGCAGGAAGGGAAATAACAGCAGTCACTACATCACTTCTAGGTAAAACCTGAAAGTGACATAGGGTAGTTCTATGGTAAAACCATACAGTTTCTAGCAATTCCTATAGCAACCATTGGTCACTTATTAGTTTTACCCAGAAGTGACATGGTGACATCACTGACATCACATACATGCCCCATGCTCGCCCCCCCCCCCCAGCCCTCTCACAGGCTGGCAACTTTAGCCACGACCTCTTTCATTGCTCCAACCCTGCACCTTGCAGAGGGCCACAGAGCCAGCTGAAGAGAAAGGAGGCCATGTTGTGCTCCTCCTTGCTAACCACACCATGCCCAAGCCAGCATGGCCCATTGTGGGAGAGGCAGGGTTTAGTATAGAGGCCCACCCAGTGAAGTGAATGGCCTGTTTAGATGATCGTGTTAATATTCTCATACTGCTTCAGGATATTCCAGGAGCAGTGCAGTGCCCCTGCAACAGACTTGCATATCTGAAGATCATTTTCCATCCCATCATTTCAAACGCAGTATTTTCAGACCAATTAATATGAATGCTTTTTGTTACAGCCCTTGGCATCTCTCTACTTCCTGTTTCTAGTGGCTTGCTAAGAACAAAAGACCTAAAAAAGCAGACCCTCAAATGACACTGGCCAAACATCCCTGCCTCTCCTGTCTTCTCATGAACACTAACCTCCACTGAAGGCAGTTAGCCAAGCCATTTTTTTCAGTGCTTCCAATTTGTTAATCATCCAGCTTTCTAATTATGCTTATAAAACATGCACATTGCTGGTAGCCCTCCAGCTCATAATAAACTTTCAATGTGACACCAGCAGACAATTTATCTGTTTTGCAAGTTTTTTAAAAAAAGTTTTCCATCTCTGTTTGTATAATTCCTGCTTTAGACTGTCCATGGAATCAGACTGGCTGAAGCAATTTGAAGATCTTAAGAATGACTGAGAATATGGCTTTTTATAGATCACGTAGTGCAAGGATAACAGTAATTCAGGGTCCCCAGTTTATCTTTTAAATAATATTTCTGAGATCATTGTTAGGGACTTTGGATGACATTTTCATCACTGGTTCATCTTGGATCTAACTTTGGCAATACAAGAAGGGAAGAAATGCCCACTTTGCCTGAAAAATGAGAGACAGACTATTATGACGTCCCATTTGTCAGTTGGAGACACTGAAAGGTAGAATCTATCAAGCACTTTACCAATTTTCTTCGAAAGAATGGAAACACCCAGACAGAGCTCACCAGCAGCACTCACTGGAAATTCATGCAATTCAAACCTTCGTATCTGTGCATTTCAACTTTGTGCCTGAAGCTTCAGCAGGACTTGTCCTGTAACTTTAGAGATGGAAGTTATAGATTCAATGCATGAAGGAATGAATAATTTGAACAACTGTAAGAAGTTGTGCTAGTCTTGAAAGAACAGCTTGGGGGTCTAGCTGCTCCAAAATATATTAGAATCTATTTGAATAAGTATTTGTAAAGTTTGATGCAGAGAATAAGATAATGGACGTCCCAATTCACAACCCGCTTACTGCAGAATTCTTCTGTATTTTTACCCTCAACCATAAAAATCAGTGGAATTGCTTGAGAGTCTGGAGGGAATGGAGTGCAGCATAACTGAAGAAAACCTTGTGAAAAACTAGCAAAGTACAGATTATCTCTAGGCAATGGTACTGCAGATCCCACCCTTCAAAAGGTGGGGAGGCTATCCTCCACACAAAGTTCCTATCACAGGGTTCCTTGATGGGCAAAGCAGGGAGAGATCAGAACAGTGGGTGAATGGGGAAGAAGATTCCTCCCAGTTAGTGTATTTACCAGAAAGTGGCCACAGAATGTGATAATGAAACACATGAATCATGAGAACTAACTGCTCATACAACAGTTCTAGTGCTTTGAGAATGAAGATATTCACAGTGTAATTCTAAGACTCTGCTTAGGACTTACTTATTTACTCTCTGTTTGGGTAACGGTGGGGATTTATAGCAGCTTATGTCATTCTCATCTCTTCTATTTTATCCTTATGACAACCCTGTGATATAGGTTAAGCTAGGCCCGGGTCATCCAGCAAGCTTCCATGGTTCTCAATTATATTACAGGTCTGGCCATTCTTCTAGTATTTGATGAGAAAGATGGAAGCAATCAAGTAAAGTAGTTGCCTTGGCATTAACTCACACCTAGGAGCTTCTGCTGTCTTGGTGACCTAGGCTAGACAAAGCAGAATTAGAATCATAGAATCATAGAGTTGGAAGGGACCTCCTGGGTCATCTAGTCCAACTCCCTGCATAAGGCAGGAAATTCACAAATACCTCCCCCCCACACCTGCAGTGACTGCTGTTCCATGACAAGAAGATGGCAAAAACCCTTCAGGATCTCCAGCCAAATTAGCCTGGAGAAAAATTGCTTCCTGACCCCAAAGTGGCGATCAGCATTTCCCTGGGTGTGTAAGAAAGGGCCACAAGAACTAAGCACTGAGGCAACCCTTCCTGCCCTCCCTCTCACGATCTGCCTAAGTTCACAGAATCAGCATTGCTGTCAGATGGCCATCTAGCCTGTCTGAAAATGTCCAAAGAAGGAGAGCCCACCACCTCCCAAGGAAGCCTGTTCTGCTGAGGAACCACTCTAACTGTCAGGAAGTTCTTCCTAATGTTTAGCTGAAAATTCTTCTGATTTAATTTCAACTGGTTGGTTCTGGTCTGACCTTCTGGGGTAACAGAAAACAATTGCTTTGCCATTGCATGTCCAGGGGATCTGGGGGGGGGGACACTATTTAAAAAGCAGACAGATCTTGAAAAACTAGAGCTGCATCATTCAGTGTAAGACTAACTGCAATTAGTGATATAAGTGCAATTGGGCCTATGTTTAGAAGGGAGGAATATGCTGATTTATTGTGTTTGTAATATAGGGACCCAATCATGTAGACCCAGTCATGTTGCCTTCTTCGGGCCCTTCTCCTGGCAGACTCAGAAGTGCTTAATGAACATGTCCTGTTGTTGTTTGACAACCAAGAAATATTTCAGTGGCATTATTTATTTATTTATTTTTATTTATTATTATTTATTTTTTATTATTTATTATTTATTTATTTATTATTTATTTATTTATTATTTATTTTATTTATTTTTATTTATTATTATAAATAATACAAAGGGCACCAAGTGCCTACATATAAAACCAATAAAACCAATAGAGACAGACAGTCAATTTAACAAAATAAAATAAAGTGCTCACAAGTTTCAGTCTCTCTATATGTCACGATGGTATATCTCTCTATAAAACAAGACAGTACACCTAGCAAACTTACAGAAAGCATGCAGGTATGGATTATGTATACTTTACTTTGCTATGCATGTTCAGTAGAGCAATACTGTTGTGTTGTACTGTAGACTGCTGTGGTCCATGATTCACAACATTGCTCCCCCACACAAAAAGCAAAAACCACATCAGATTTTCAAGGTTAATCTGATAAGTGATGCTTTGGATTTTCCCACTGTTTCCTATCTTGGCATTTTCTCTTAAAGAATACTATCTCCCAATTGATTATTGAATGCGAACATGTATTGAATGTAATAATATTAGCAAAAAAAAAACCCTGGGATAATGCAAAATGACTGCAGGAAGAGTGGATGTAATGCACTGCATTTGTTCACATGTAAAAGAGAAATATTAATGGTGTGTCTCACAGTGAACTAAATTTATCCTTGGCATAACTCTGCTGACCTGAATGATTTACTGCAGACACACTTCCCTGGGGCAGATTTTAGAAACCTGTGCCATATCTAAGTCCTGTTCTTCCTAAGCCACCAAGGGTGTTTCCTCACTAGACCTTAAATCCTGATTCAACCCTGTCTCCAAACTTACATTCTACACTACACTCGACTTCACCCCTGTGTCGCGAATTGAACTCTGACATAACCAGGGATGAGATCCAAGTGCAGGAAGGGCCCAAGTGTCTTGGGGCAATTCGATCCTTGAGGCTGTCTGAAGCTTTCAGGTCTGCAGTTTGGCCCAGCAAATCCAATTGACTTAGTAAGAATTAGGAAGAAAGCAGGCTGCTCAGAGGTTTGGCACTCGCAGATGGGTTTGCGGGCATGTTTAATGTTGTTATCAATGGGCTTGTTGCTGTAATCAACATCAGTGCCAATATATGTGGATTAAAATGATCTTTGGTTCATCAGGAGGCAGACTAAACAGGAAACATTTATACACTGTTAAGATTTTAAAGCTGGGGGGGGGAATTCCACATCCTCTTTGTCTACAACCTCCCTGTCTTTTGAAATGCATAATCACCAAAGCAAAGGTGTAAGGTTCTCTCCTGTTTAATGAGCAGAATCTTGGCATTTGAAGGAACCGATGTCCTCAATTAGGAAAGGCGTCTGTAGCTTATTGCTATTCAAAGTGCAAATCTTTCTACCTCCCTGAGTCACAGCGCAGAATGACATTCTGGCTGGGTCTTTTGAGCGAAGCTTTTGTTGATTTCTTGGCAAGGGAAACATGGAGAAAACAAAGAAGTTCTCTTGGCATTTCATAAAAGTGAAACTTCTCCTGAGGCATCACCTTGTCAATGGGCCTTATTATACACTATGCTCAGCAATGGAGTCTCTGGCTCCCCCGCCCCTTTCCCCATTTTCCTTCCCTAAACCTGTTATGTTGATTTGGAACATGAGAGAGTAAGTGATTAACAATGTTGCTAGAGGGAAGCATTTCACAAGCAGTTGCTGATCAACAGTCTTCTTCCTCACAACCAGGCCTAAAGGTTCTGACAACCCTGAGGGTTTTTTCTTTTCTTTTTTTCTTTTTGTACTGTTGTAATTTCCATTGCATTTCTTTGAAAAACCTGGAACTAGTTGCTCTTTGGGTAAGGCTGGTCACTTCCTCTCTGCTTGTGGAAGAATATGATCTTGCTTGAAGCTGGTATATGATGAAGGGGCTGATGGTGTTGCCTTTTGTACAGGATATGAGCTCCATAAGATGAGTAGGGATGCCAGCCTCCAGGAGCTTGCTCCTGGGATTACAACTGATCTCCGGGTGACAGAGATCTGTTCATCTAGAGAAAATGGCTGCTTTGGAAGGTGGACTCTATGGCATTGTAGCCCACTGAAGTCCCTCCCTTTCCCAAACCCTGCCCTCCTCAGGCTTCACCCCCCCAAATCTCCAGGCTTCACCCCCCAAATTTTCCAACCCATAGCTAGCAAACCTACAGATGAGGCTGCTTATCAGAGTCAATACATTATTATTAAAAGGTGAAGCACATATACATTTTCAGGTTCCATCCTGAATATCTTCAGTTAACTATGCTTAGAAATGTCTAATACCTTAGAAATATGGTGTTGGTCACTGTAAACCACACTGGTAAAGGAATTTTGTCCAGAAATAATCAGCACCTACTGAGTCATTTTTAAGAGCATCTGGATAACTTCTAAATTAGAACCTCCTCTCTACACATATGCCTAGGCCTAGAATGCAAACTTATTGACAATTGATATAATCTGTTCTCTATGAACATTCCAGGCCTGGGAGCCAGTGTGGCACAGTGGTTAGTAGTGATGCCAGACCCCTGGTGGAGGTAAGGGTCCCCTGCCATCAGACCCCAGTCCCAGCCACTGATCTGTTAGCCTGATTGCGCGTTATTATGAATAATAACGAGGGGAATTTGATTGATTATTAATAAGCAATCGGCTGCGAGAGCGAAACACCTGTGTATACAGAGGTCAGCCCCGCCGGGAGGTGTTGGTAACAGACCAGGAGACTTTTTATGGTTGAAAATAAAGTCTTTTACTGAAGTTCTGCACACGCAAACAATTACACAAGCTCACACACAATTATTCAAGGCCTAAGAAATACAGAGAGAGGCAAAGCACATTTGCATTAGCAGGTAACTTGTTGGTGGGCAATACTTACTGGTCCCTTTTGTGCAGAGTGTTCCTCAGGAAAAATGGAGGGGAAGGAAACTAAGAAAAACGGGGAACCATGCGGCCTGACCGGCAGGTAATCGCATGGGAACTCTGGCTGCAGACCAGAGTTTAAAGATGGAGGCAGGGGGTGGGGATAGCAAGCTGGACATAAGAGGGTCAAAGGTTCGATAGGGGTCGAAGAGCAGAGAGAGGGCCGGTGGTCCGGCATCCCCTTATAAGCAGGAGGGTGGGGGCTGGTTACCTCCCTGATTCCCGCCTCCTGGTAGTCCGTCCCTGAAAGCACCCTATTGGTTGGAAGATGTAGGGGAGGTGTGTGGAGGTGTGCCTGAGGGATGGTCAATACTGAGAGCTAGAAACTTACTCATGTCTGACACCAGGTGATAGCCAGGATGAGTCATCCGGCCACTTCTATTGTGTTCTTGATGGCATTAGCCCGGCTGTTGATGGCTCTCAATCAGTAACTAGGCAACGATGAATAGACTCTGCCAGGGCTACGTGAGGTCTTGCAGGTGAGGGGGAAGGGAAAGAGGCTGCCTGCCTGATGTAGAAGGATCTCTCAATGGCGTTTTTGGAGTTCCTAGTCCTTGTATTTTATTAAGGCATGGAGCTGTGCTTTAATGTATACTGGTTCTGTTCCATTTTCCTTCATGAGGAGCAGGCTGGTAACCTATGCTGGGCACTGGAGCTGCTGGAAAGGTCAGGAGAAGCGTCTCTTGCCTGGGTGCAGTCTCTGCTGGCAACTGGGAGGGTCACCATGTGGTTCAGTTCCTTACACACGCACTGGCACAGTTTATTATTTATCACAGTCCAAAGAGAGGCTCAAAAGCCTTGCAGGGCAACAGATCAGCTGGATGGTGAGGGGGACATATGAAAATAAAGCAGAAGGCCTAGACCTTGTGGCTGGCATTGCACAGGACAGGAAGTGACATAGACCAGCAATGTCTGGGCAACACTCTGGTATTTGGGCAAAAATTCTATGGTAGAAGCTGGTTTCTCTGGTGTGATGATATCATTTCCTGTGCAACGCTGGCCCCGTGGCCTAGGTTTTTATACTTTCTCCTCATTCCTCACCAGTTGCCAGGAGGGACCTGGCAACCCTAGTGATTAGCAGTAGATTAAATCTGGGAGATCCAAGCTCAAATCCCCACTCTGCCATGAAGACTCACTAGGTAAGCTTGGACTAGTCTCTCCATCTCTTAGCCTAAACTATCTCTTAAGACTGTTGTTAGTATGAACTGGCTGAGGTTAGAATTGTGTATGCTTTCCTCAGCTTCTGGGAAAAAAGAAAGAATAAAAATATTCTAGATAGAGAGATATATACCACCCCATAGAGGAAGGGAGCTCTTCCTCTCATACTTCAGAAGTCACCAAGAATCTGTGCAATAGAAACTGAAGGTGGGGGGAATTTTTGCAAGCCCAGCAAAACCAGTGCCACTGAGGCAATGCAAACCCAATAGGATTAAGGTCAAGTCAGATGTTGTGGAACAGCCAGGCCCTGGAGACAACTCTGACTCCTCTGATGAAGGACAGCTGGATTCCATACCTGTCAGCCACCAGCCAGCTGCAGCTGAGCAATCAGATGAGGAATCACAGTTAGGAGGCTATGAGGTGTGTGTTTCATCCCACAGCCCAGATCTGACAGTTCAGGGGCAGCCAGCTGCCCTACATTCTGCAGGATCCCCAGGTCTGCAAGAACAGCATCAGTGCAGGTGTAGAGGGGATTTACAGTCTGAATTCTGGTCAGCCCATCTCAGAGCTCAGCACCAGCAGCAGTTGCAGCGGAAGGGAAAATGTCTCCAGACGAGACATGAAGCAGCTGTTGCAGGCATGACGTATGGCTTGAAGCATATAAAAGTATGGGGGAAGGAGCCCTTCAGCATGGCTTCAACACATTCTGACCTGCTGCTGTTGTATCAGTCTTCCTTTTCAGAAAGCTGACCTTGGCTAGTTAACTCTTGTATAATTTATGGACTCCGTTTATTAAACTCTGGCATCCTGCCTCTGATAACCAGCTCCCGTTATCTGCCTGAGTTAACTCTGCGTACGCCAGCACCTACCTGAAGCAGAACACCAGAGAATCTCTGCAGTAGAAACTGAATGTGTGGGGAGAGCATTTTTGCAAGCTCAGCAGAACCAGTGTGATGTGCCCAGCAGAACCAGTGCCACTGTGGCAGTGTAAAACCAACAGGACTAAAGTCAAGCCAGAGAATATCTGAAGTAGAAACTGAATGCCAAGTAGAATTCAGTGCCACTGGCATTGCAAACTTAAAAAGGAATGATCTCAAAGCACAGAGTCACAAATCCAAGCAAGGGTGGTGGTGAAATGAGAAGTGAACACAAAGGAATGCTGGCAAAGGGGGAGGCCCTTTGAAACTGACAAGAGTGGTTTGAAATTGACAAGAGTGCTTCCAAGGTTGGAGTTTCTCCCCCTTTGCTCTGAAGTTTAGTAAACATTTTGTTTGTGTGGAGACTGTCTGGAAATGTAGCCATTAACAAACTGGCACTAACCTCCACGGACTGCTTGAAAGTTTGTGGAAAGTTTGTGTCATTTGACCTGCCACACACTTCACTTCATGAACCACAAACCAGCCAAAATTCATCACAAACTTTAGTTCATGAGCCAGTTCATGCTCATCCCTAGTACCAGATAACTGTTTTTTTGGTTTTTTTTCTTCTGTAAAATGTGCTGGGAGATCTGTGATGGAGTTTGATACTGATCTCCCATTAACCCAGGGCATGTTAACTCTCATGACAATTTACATCTGCATTTTCAAATGAAAATTAATCTCTGGATAGGAGAAAAAGAACTGTATATTGTTGTTTGATTATATAAGGGGCATATGAGTAAATATAGCTCAAACTGACTTGGTTTGGGTGGATTATCAGAAATTTTACAATTCCCACCAGAAACTGAAAATAACATGTGATCCACATTATTCCTTGCTCTATCTCAGCTGTAAACTCATTACTGAGGTTTTATTAACATCATACTTCTGTCATCTATGAAGCAATGGCAAACAGCATGCTAAATTAAGCGTTAACTTTATCAGTGCTTTGTCAAGCATGTGATGATAGTATAAGGACTATGAACAAGCTTGATGTATCAGTATGGTGAAGAAGCCTTATTTTTTTCCTTCTGTTTTTCATAGAGGAATCTGAGATAATTAATGAAAGTCAGTAAAGGGGTTAGATCTTCCCAATCAATAACATTAGCCGGATTCCATTACTTATCAGGCCCACATGCCCAGCTCATATGCAAATAGAATTGCAAGAGACGAATCACTGTGATTAGACACAATTCTCCCTGTAAGTGAAATTTATAATGAATGGGCACCCCGGTGACAGTCAGAGACATCAGTTTTAGTCTCTATTAAAAGCAACTGAGAGATGAGTGAAATAATGAACTATGTTAATGGCTGATGAAGAAATCATGCCCTACATAAGAAGTCCTGGTTATAGGTAGCTACTGATTAGAAGTTTAGTGTAGACTCTGGAAATGAGAGAAACTTGGGAATATAGATATTTTTTGTGTGTGTGTTGCTGTTGCTAAAATAATCTATAATAATAAAAGGATCTGTCTGTCTTTCCACCCACCCACCCATCTGTATAGGCATAACCCTTCAGAAAATGAAGCTAAGAGTCTCAGAATTGGCCACCACTGTCAAGATGATCATGAAACTCGCAGTGCCAAACATGAAAGGAATCGTAACATCCTGGCCTTGTAATTTCCTGAAGCTCCCCAATGCTTTTTACATTGGAAGCTATTGTTGTCTGTGGCAAGCATTAACTCAGCAGAAAATAAAGCTAGGCATTTGGAAATAGGCCAGCAAGCTCAGGATAATGATGGGAGTTGCAATGTTAAAATGAAGGGAACTAAGTTATCCTGGCCCAGGTTGGCTAAAAGAAACAAAACAAACACATTGATCCTATTTGCAGTAGAAGCAAAGATTGTTTGTAGCAAGCATAACTCATCAGACAATAGCACTATGAGTCTCAGAAATTGACCACCATCTTCAGGATGATGCCATGCTTGCCTGGATTATTTCCAGAACACCTCCCCATTCTATTCACAATGGAAGCTAAGGTTTTCTGTTTATGACGGACATAGCTCATCTCTCCTTATAAATATTTATCTTTTGGTTTTGCAAAATTCCATGCACTCCCATTGGCTGTAAAATGCCCTCCCTCAGCCATTGGCCCATCAGCTGCCACTCAAGAGTACTCGCGTGCCATTGGCCGGGTGCTGGGTCTGCTCCTCTTCCCCACCCACTCCTCCTGGCAGACAGCTCTGTCTCCTGAAGAAGACAGTTCTCTTGACTCCTGTGAGGGACTGTCCTCTCAGTGGCTGTTGGTAGGCAGCCAAGCTTGGTTCTGTGAGTAAAAAAACAAAGGACTTTCAGCATAACCCCCTCCTCCGCCCATAACCCCCTCCCCAATGGCCATTTTCCTGTCAGAATAAATGGAAAAAGGCTCTTTCTCCTGCTTAGCTTCAGCATGGCTGGCTGGCTAATGAGGTGGGCCAGAGACCATCAGACCATTTTCTTCAACTCCTCTCTGTGCGGCTGACTTTCCCCTAGGGCTGCCAATCTCCAGGTGGGACCTGGAGATCTCCCACTGTTACAATTGACCTCCAGATGACAGAGATCAGTTCCCTGGGAGAAAATGGTTGCTTTGGAGGGTAGACTCTATGGCATTATACCCTGCTGAGTCCTTCCACACATACTCCAAATGCTGCCCTCCACAGGATCCACCCCCCCAAATCTCCAGGTATTTCCCTAATCAGAGTTGACACCTGTATATTCTCCTTTGTCAGTAAAAGGCCCTTTCCACACCTATGTTGGCCTTTGGGAGAAAGCTCATTGGGCCCAGTCCTGATCAGGTTGCCAACTCCAGGTGGGCAATTCCTGGAGATTTGAGGGTTGGAGCCTGGAAAGGGTGAGGTTTGAGGAGGGGTGGCACCTCAGACAGGTACGATGCCATAGACTCCACCCTCCAAACCAGCCACTCCCTCCTGGGGAACCACTGTTACCAATCTTGGGGGTGGGCTGGAGATCACTCAAAATTACTACTGCTCTTCAGGTAGCAAAGATCAGTTCCTCTGGAGAATATAGTGGACTCTGTCATTATACCCTGCTGAGATTGCCACAGCAAATTGTCACTGAGTGCCCAAAGCCAGGGCACTCTCCCAGAGCCTCTTTCTAGAGCCCGTTGTATTTATTTCCACAACGGGCCTTATTCCTAGTCAAAAAATAAAGCTAAGAGTCTTAAACTTGGCCACCAACTTAAGAATGTTTTTAGGAGTTGTAGAGTTGCCAGATGGGGCCTGGCAACTGGTGGGTGGACTTACCAGTGGCAGGGGCCCTCACCAGAATTGTAATGACATTGCTGGTGATGTGCTAATGTGCACCTGAAAGTAACGTCAGTGCACCACCAGGGGATGTTGAGGTTGCTCTGGCATTTGGGGAAGCCAATGATTTTATTGTAGAGTTTTGCCCAAATGCCAGAGGCTCCCCAATGTGGCACAGATATCATATCAATGTGCATGGAAAGTGATATTAGTGTGTTGGGATGCTGCCGATGTCTGCCCCCAGTTTCCTGCCATGCCCCCTGCCAGCCAGTTGAGCGGTGATGGGGAAGCACCTGCTTGCTTTGAGAGATACCAAGACCTCAGTGGGGGTGTGGTACACCTAAGGAGTTGCAGTCCTAAACATGAAAGAATACTCTGGCCCATGTTATCTCAAGAAACCCCCCACCTCATGCTCTTTGCAATGGAAGCTAAGGTTCTTTGTTTGTGCCAGGCATAACTCATCAGAAAATAAAGCTAGGAGTCCTCAAATGGCCACCAGCTTCAATACCAACAATTAAAAGAACTGGAATATCCTGGAATGTTAGCTCCTAAACATCCCTCTGGTATGTGCAATGGAAGCAGATGTTTACTCAGAAGAAGCAAACAAGGGCAGGCAGCAAAGACAGGGAGGGTGGGAAATATCTCCTCTATTACAAAACTTCCTTTGGAATCATGTGAGTAAGAAAGGTCTTTGGAAATATGAGGTGACAGATGGAGTTACGGTTGTGCTATGAAAAAGCAATCTTTATTAGGGGAGCTCCACTAACTCAAAAAACTTATGGGAAACAAAATCAAAATGATAGGTGTTATGTTGGGAGCATTGAAAATGGAAGAATGCAATAGGGGTAGTAAAGAATGGATGGGTTAAAGACATTCTATCAATGTGTTTAAGCAGATGATGGAATGGTTTTCTCAACTGAGTAACATAAGACTGACAGCTCTTCAGATTCATAACCTTTGTGGGTATGCTTGAATTTCCCAAAATCTGAATGCTAAGAATTCCTTTGAGAGGTATGAGCTTCATTAGCAGCATAGTGCACGTATCTGATTATAGCTAATCAGGGCAGTTTCTCATTGAATAAGTCTCAGTAATCAGGACAAAGGAGAGGTATTGGAATTGAGATGACTTCTCTGCCACTTGGCAAGATGCAATAGTCTTGTAGGCACATGAGAAAATGGCAGGTTTGCTGTTGGAAGGAAGCAAATTTTTGTTACCTTTCCACTTGCATACTTTAAATGTAGAAACAGTTGTCTTTATAGGGTTGGATCCAAATCTTGTTTTCTAACAGTGGAAGGGCACTTCTTCTGGCAGAGGAGAAATGTGAACTTTTACTGATTGTCACTCCTACTGCTGTACCCCCCCCCCCACACACACACACACATTGTATCATGAAATTATCTTGGAACCCCTCACCCTCAAGGGACACATTTTCAGGGGAGTAGCTGAATGTAACATCAGGTCAGAAGTTCCATTACATGACTAAAGAAAGTCCTGTACTACTTGAGATCTAATCAATTACTGTATGTTTTAGAGGCAATAAAAAAACCCAGAAGTTCATCATAACTATATTTAGACAAGAAGAGCCCTGAATAAGGATGGGCATGAACTGACTTGAAGTAAAGTTTGTAACGAATTTTGGCCAGTTTATGGTTTGCAAAGCAATGCTCATGGAAGGGTGCCCGGCATGAACATTTCACAAACTTTGGTGCTGTTCATGGAGATTCGTGAATGGATACATTTCCAGACATACTGTCTCCACTCAATTAAACTGTTTACAAAACCCCAAGGCAACAGGGAGGCAGAATTTTCCAGCTTTGGAAACATAAATGGGAGTCCTGCAAAGCTATGGGCACTGCTGGCTGCCAATAACAGACTTCCCATTCTGCTCTGTGGGATCAGAATGCTGTATATACACTCAGCTCTGCAGCCTCTCCTCTGTTGGCTGTTGGCAGTTACAGAGAAAGGCAGGGAACTTGTTAAAAGCAGAATAGCAGAGCACATTCATTTATTCACTCCTGATTGTGAATTCCTCTCTCCTGCTGGGGTTTGGGTGGTAGGTGGACTCAGGGCTCTGAGCCACCCTGTCTCTCTGCTGATGCTGAGCAGAGGGGCTTAATACTGGGAGCCTTGGGTGAGTGAGGACCCACATTTTATACCCTCCTGATGGTGAACTTCTCTCTCCTGGTGGGGTTTTGGGTGTTAGATGGACTCAGGGCTCTTGGTTATGCAAGAGAGTTTAGCCAGATGACAGCCTTGCATGACCATTACTCCAGGGGATCAGCATTGGTGGTCTCAGGGGACTTGGTGAGGTACTCTCTCACCATCATCTCTGCCAAATCCTCCACCATGGCATGGCTGGAATCTCTGCTGTTGTTAACCTCACAGTTAACTACTGACAACCAGTACTGGGGCTTCTTACTTGTTGAGCTCTTTGAGGCAGAATTGTTGGGCTATGGCTCCTCCTCCTCCCCCCCAGCTTTTTCCACTCACTGTTCCCTCTGGCCATGTCTGTTGGCCTGTAGTGTCCACACTTCTTTGCAGAGCTCAAGCTTCCACTGCAAGAGCTCTGTATTCAGGACAGCAATACTGCCTTTTATCCAGAGGTCACAGATACAGGCCAGCTTTCACTCCCCTTTATTGCAGAGAGGATGTAATCTGGTGATGATACCCACCTGCAACCTCTTTGCCAAGGCCCTGAGCCATGAGAGAATAGTCAGGTTCCAGTTGGGAGGCCAGTGCCTGGTCCAGCCCTCAAATCAGGGGGATGACTTTTCCCAGGCTGGCCATATGGGTACACAGAGCATGTCAGTGGTCTCTTGGAAGTGCTTGAGGACATGCACCATTTGGGAGAGGGTTAGCCAGTCTTTGGAACTGATGCTGAGCTCCGCTTTCCCATGCAGAATGGTCATGGAGAAAAAGTAGAAGTAGAAGAGGAGGAGGAAGAGATTGGATTTATACTCTGTCCTTCACTCAGAGTCTCAGAGCAGCTTACAATCTCCTTTCCTTTCTCCTACCCACAACAGACACCCTGAGACACTCTGTGAGGTAGGTAGGGCTAAGGGAGCTCTTTTGAGAACTGCTCTTGAGAGCACAGCTCTGAGAGAATTTGTGACTGACCGAAGGTCACACCAGCAGCTGCAAGTGAAGGAGTGGGAAATCAAACCCGGTTCTCCCAACTTAGAGTCCACGCTCTTAACCACTACACCAAACTGTGCTGTGCTCTTCTGCACTACCAAATGCACTATCGTGGCATAGGTGGAGTTCCTCATCTCCCCCTACTGCCTCTCATGCAGCAGATGGGTAGACTTGATGCTGCTCCAGAAGTGGGTGGCCAGGCGATGGTAGGTCTTGAGCAAGGACTGCATCTCAAGGGGGCCAGCATCCCACATGGACTTGACTTACTGATGCTCACATAGTGTTCAAAATGCATATATTTTACTGGAAATGTCCAATGAAAGAGAAACAGAAAACTGTGCAATGTAAATTGCAGGCTTGATTTGTACAGGGCAAATTAAACAAGGTTGTTTGAGCTGAAAATAGAAATAAGAAATTAAAAATCAACACTATTTAGGACTGGCCAGTCAGATGATTCTGAAAACTCATAAACAGTGTTCAAAGGCAATGGCTTTCACAGTTGTCTGTCTTATGTGTGTTTTCCAAAGCTGTATCATTTAGCAGGCTCCATATGCTAGAGTAAACTGAAATATGTTATAACCAGGCCTCTGGAAAGGTGGTATATACATTTGCCAAATAAATAATAGAGTGTATAGTATGACCTACTAAGAAAACCATGAACTCTTGAAACTATTGTTTTACTTTAGCTCTGTTTTAATGAACACTCCAGTGAAAGGAAAACAATAGGGACATCAGCATGATGATGTCCTGCCCCCCCCTCCCCCAGGACACACTGAAGCCCACTGAGTCAGCCTGTCACTGGAATGCCACAACCTCAGCCAATCATGTGCCTTATGAGATCAGGCTCTCCTAAGGCCTGAAGTACACACAAAGTAAAGAACAAGTATGTATGTGGGGGTCCCTGGAAAATTACAACTGTTGGGAACTCCTGCATATGATTAGGGAAGCAGCTCATATTGTGGTACTCAGAGGTATCTGATATTGGCAATAATATAGCTCTAATGCACTGAAAAATATGCAAGGCATACACCCAAAATAAAATCTCATCAACCATCCCCGACCAAGTCACCACTCCCACATGGCCTTTTGCCCCTGAACACAGTCTGTGAAACCTCTCCCGATTAATCAAAGCCACCTGGACTCCTGTAATATTCCTCACATCTTGCCCCCAAAATCTAACAGCAGTTAATTTTAAACCATCCAGTGAAATTTAAAATTTTCCCCCACAGTCCAATCCTAACTTAAGGGGACCAACACCCCCAGATGATGGAATTGTCTATTTGTAAAAGTGGCTTCATGTTCTCTGGTAACTTGGCAGCAGGATCACCCGACCTACTGCTCTACCTTTAAGCTGGTCTTGGTCTCCTTTTCCTTTTTCAACCCCTGAACCCCAATCACTGCCTGAGATCACCCCACGCAGCATCATTGTGTGTCCTTCATCTCATTCCATCAGGTCCTCCTTGATTTCTCCTGCTGTCAAGGTCAGGCTTATATGATTTCTTTCTCCCCTTTTTACCATGTTACCAATCTCCATTCTGGCACTCAGGCCCCTTATCTTAGGACATAGGTTTTGATGATATATCAGCTGTGTGTGTATGTGCGTACATGTGCATATTGTATTTGGCATTCAATTCATTTCTTGCTGACTTTCATATCTGTGTAGTATTTTTTTCAACAAAAATGAACTCATTCTATATTACTGCCTGTTCCTTGCAGATTTCCTCTCTACTTGTTACCCAACCATTGCTCAAGATGGGACCTCAGTATACATCAGGCAGTGATCCTAAATATAAATTGCCCAAAGGCACATATATTTAACCTGGCATATGCAAGGGGAATGCTCTGATCTTAAGGGTAATACACATGTACCCCATCTGGGTAACATTGTTGACTGTGAAAATCAAAACAGTTACAAATTTATAGCAGTTTTGCTCTGTTAACAAGAATAATATGTGGGTTCTAAAAGCCTATTGTTATTATGTTTGGAGCTAAGCCTAATAAGCTGCTAATTTTGCCCAAATAAATTATATATTATAAGTGGATAATGGCTTAGATCCTATTTAGGACAAGCAGCATGTCTCTCATAGAAAAGACCTTTCTGACCTTCCCATTCCAACTGCAACATGATGTGCCCCTGAAGTCATGCCCCTCCCCCCAGACTAATGCCTTTAGGTTTGGTTGGGGAACATTAAGGGGAGCAAAGTGTTGAATGAAGATCTTCAGAAATTAATCCCCTTTCCCTCTGACAGATATGCCTTCCACTGGAGGGGAACCTGGTTAGGAACTAGGCCACTGTGTACCCCAGTGCTGCCAATGCAAATGCATTCTGTATTGTGAACTATCCAATCCAAAAGAGTTACATCCAAGGAAGGGGGCTAGTGTTTGAAGAACTGTGTGCTTGTCATTAAATAAATGATTTGATCTATCAGCAAGTTTCAAAGTTCTACAAGGTATCTGCATAGTGAGTTCTTCTCTTGCCCTTGATTCATGATGTTCTTCTGACTTTGCTCAAGGGAAGGAGCTGGCAGAATCAGTCTGCAGTCAATCATAAAATTCCATTAAATGACCATAATAATGTGCAATGTCTAATCATATAATGAATCATTTTTAAGTTCTTGGGAAGGGGGTATATGTCTTGAAACAATCTACCCTAGAAATTTGATGTTTTGGCAAATCAGAACTCATCACTTTTTAAAAAGTCAGGTAACGTTAAAAGCACACTGAACAGGATTTTTAAAAAATCAGCAGACAAAATGCATACAATCAAATTTAATAGTGGAAAAATAGATTGTACCCTGAAGCAATGCAAGTCTAGAGATGTAAATGTAATAAATGTAAAGTTCAGTAGAACTCCTTATACCTGAACATTGGTTATCCCAAACTTCTGCCTCTGTGAAACTAATCTATCTCCATGACAATATATCCCTATGTAAACTATCTTTTCTACTAGATCTGAGCCATGTCTACTTTAAGTTTTCCATGAACATTTTCAGCAGCACCAAAGAATGCTTTCCATTTAGGGCAATTTTTCATCAATTCATATGAAAATGTTTTCATATCCACTTGCATTTTCCCCTTTCTCCCTCTCACTCAATTACCCTCACATGCCCTCAATGATGTCAATAGTATATAACCCCTGATTGAGTAGGATCCTCCCATATGAATAGCTTGAGAAGGAGAAAGAATCAGATGGTGGAGGGGGTGAGGGTGTCAAAGTATCAGCAGAATGGGAAGCAATAGTGCAAAACAAAATAAAATATGATGGACATAATATTGATGGTGTGGGGGGTGGGGGAGCTGGCCTGTCTCTCTGGAAATGCTATCTGCTACCTGAAAACTGACAATGAAACTCAATATTCAACCCTGGTGTAATTTCTGCTTTTTCAGCTTCCCTGTTATCTAAATGCTTTAATTTAGATACAATTTCATTTTTTTTCCCTGTAGTCAAGAAATGGTTGACTTACTGCTATATAGTACATGAAATGGTCTTCAGTCTTTGTGCAAATCCCGTTTTCAGTGACAAAAGCTGCCCAAGAATAACCATCCTGCTGTCTGGTCCCTATAGTATCTATCTAGTTATTCAATCTGACACTGATAAGACGTGACACAAATAAGATGTGACACATGGCCGTGTATCTTTCCCCAATGAGTATTTTCTTTTACCCAGCACAGACTCAAGAAGTTGTGGTAAAGCAATGGTAAGGGAAGTGGTGACCTGTGCAGAGTGCAGGGGTTTGGACTAGATGACCTGCAAGGTCCCTTCCAACTCTAACATTCTATGATTCTATGTGACTTGATAGTTCCTTCTTAATTTGTATCTTCATTGGAAAATAAATCCTCCCCCAACATTGCTTTCCTAGGGTATGGGTACTCACAACTTTTTCTCCCATGGGGAGCTTGGGGGAGGGATTTTGAGCAAATATCAAGAAGGAAAATTGTTAACTAATTCTTCCTCTCTCCATTCTTTCACTTAAAATTTCAGCATCCAAGGACTACTTTGTCTTTATTAAAGTTGAACACATCTGGTTTGGTGCACACACATGACCTCTCCTATGATTAAAAAGCCCCTCTAAAGTGGTAGTTAGCCCATGGGTTAGAAAAGACAGGCTTGTATCCATCTTTTACCTTGTGTGCAACTAATTGCAGATCTGGAGGGGCTATGTAAATCTTGGAAAAGGCATGATAAGGAAGTAGTAGACATGATCTTCCTGAGTGACCCTTTCTCGATCTTCAAAGCCCATGACAGCTTATTTCAAAGGCTGAAAAGTCCTAATTCTGGTCTTTTGCATCTTGATCATGTCTACTTTGGCCTTTATGGGCCATATGAAGTCTGCTACTTCCCAGGTGCCACTCTTTGGCTTATATTGAGAGACAACATTGTGTAGTGGTTAAAGACTAGGATCTGGGAGACCCCATTTCAAATCCCCACTCGTGCTGCAGAAGCTCACTGGGTGACCTTGGGCTAGTCACATATTCTCAGCCTAGGCTTGTTGTTGTGAGGTTAAATGGAGGAGAGGAGAATGATATAAGTCGCTCTGGGTCCCCACTGGGGAGAACAGTCAAATATAAATAAAGTAAATGTTTTTTTTAAAAAAAAATCCAGTGCAGTGGTTCAGCAGGTTTCTGTGGGTTCTTCTGTGGGCAGAAGACCTTTGTCAGCTTTCCCCTGCCATGACAGCCTGAAATGCTGAAATCCTGTTCCTAGGAGGTTCCCTCTCCCCAGGATCAGGATTTCAGGGGGGATTTCAGGCTGCCATGAGAGGGGAATGCTGAGAAAGTCATGCTTCACAGCCAGGAGTCCTTGCACCTGCAGAAATACTATACTGGATCCAACCCTTTAATTTGAATTCAATGCTTTATCCACATATGGTTTAATTTTTTTTTCCCATCTCAGCATTTTACATGAATAAACTCCTCAGTCAATCATTAATTCCTCATTTCCATACGGGGAATTAGAACAAGGACTGTGAAGTGCAGAGGTGATGGATAGAAGCATAAAAATGGATTGATTTTATGGCTGAGCTGTGTAAAATTATCATACATTTGATTATTTATGTTGCCACTTACCATTAGTATCACTTTATCATGGGGGATATTTGAGACTCTCTCAGCAAGGATGTTGTTGGGTTTCAGGACATAAAATTTGCCAATAAGGCCTTGATTTAGAAGCTCAGAATTTAGCAGTTTAGCAAACAAATTAGTGTTTGCGAAGTCCCATTGATTTCAGGGGAAGTACTTGTAAGAGTAAACATTTTTCTTTCATACTGGTCTAATGGCTACAATTTTTTGCACTTTTCGCTAACTTGCATTGGCCTAATGAGTTCCCAGAATGCCATTCTCCAAGGAACTGGGATAGCTTTCTGCATTAGCAGTCCCATGTAGGATTCATTCTAGTCACCCGGCCTCACAATTCTGAAGGCACAAATGACATCCAGACCTGGTTACCATTGGAAAAAAATGCAGACATTCTTTGCAAAACCACCCAACAAGGGAGAAGCAAATGCTCATTCTTTCTTTTTATACTTATTTATATTTTTGAAAATGGTTTCAGTGCTTGTGTCATGTTGGATCCTATATATCAGCTCCACCAATGCAAGAAGCAGGAGAGGTGAGTTGCATATGAGCATATAAAGCTGCTACTGAATCAGACCATTGGTCCATCAAGGTCAGTGATATCTACTTTAATTGGCAGAGGATCTCCACAATTTCATGTGGGGGTCTTTCATGTCACCTACCACCTGATCCTTTTAATTGGAGGTGCCTGGGACTGAAATACCAATTTACATGATTTTGATGATTTAAACAATTGCTTGCTAAGTGGATCAGTGGCAGAGGAAGGAGGAGGAGAAAGAGAATTTCATGAGGCTGACTGAAAATTTTCCTTGGCAAAAGCAGATTGCACTCTACTATACTGTTGGGAAGGAATGCAGTGAAATGATCTGCTGAACAGCCATAGGTGGGTCAACAAGCAGGCCATTAAAACTCAGCTTCATGGTTGTGAGTCATGAACAAGATATAAGCAGGTGTTTGAACCTCCCTAGTAGCAGCTAGAGGAGGGGGAAACGAGGAAAACCCACCTCTGCCAGTGCCTTCTGCTAGCACTTCATAGGATCCAACCTATTTTGTATAGGATCTGTGCCTGGGTTAGATTGTATTTAAAGATATAGTGCGTATCATTTATATTTACAATATATTTTAATATCTGATGGTAATTTATTGATGCACAAATAGGAAAAAATATGGGGAAAAGTTCATATGAGGAATCTAAAAAATGTTGCAAAAATAAAGAATCGCATGTTCAATTTGCCTAAGAAAAAAGCAAAAGCAAAATCAGGGTTGTCATGAGGATGATATAACGGGGACAAAAGTTATGCATGCTGCTCTGAGTTCCTTGGTGGCAAGATGACATTTGGTTGCTGCACAGTGACAACAAGAGACAGGAAAGCAGAACTCTCATTGCGCTGAAAATATAGAACACTGCTGACTATTCTGTACTGAACTGTGAGAAAGACAACCCATCTAAGAGGCCCAAACTGCTTGCAAATATCAAAATTGCTGAAAAATCAGTTCCCTATTTGTGTCTGGTGAGCAGACCATGAGCTGAACTGAGGGTGTTCAAATATCCCTAGAAGAGACATGATGTGACCCAGGCCTGATCCTAGCATACACATTGAAAAATAGGGACCAGGCATACAGCAAGAGTGTTGAACTGCACAGACAAACTTAGTTGGAACACTTTTTCTGATGTGTTGCCATGAGCAGAGGTATCAGCCTTGCCATACAAAGCACACTTAGTTAAATATCTCTGGGTTTGTTTATGAGAGATTTTTGCATGAATATGCTGCATGCCAAGCATGAGATATTAAGTTGGAAAGAAAATAAGAACAATTTTAAGCAGGAATTGATACTGAATAATATGGTTTACTGAATAATATGGTTTATGCAAGTCTAATAAATCATAGCTTTCACCTGGAGTCACCTACTCCTAATATCAATGCCTAATCAATTGAACTAGATTTCAGTTGCTTTTCTTTATTTACTATGAAAATAGAAGAACATTTGTGAGAAACTCAATATATCTCTAATACTAACTTTCAATATTTAAGCCTTGTAATTGTGTCCACATTTCCCATGTATTTGCCCTTGTTAACATTTGGGGCAGAGGAATACTGATCAATGTCGACACAGCATTCAGTTTTTGAAGCAAATTTTATCGCTCTTTGCTTTGTTTTTCAATTGATTTAATATTGAGTCTTTCAGTCACTCTTTCAGCAAAGTTGTATCAATTAAGACATGTTTTTAAAAGCCTGAAGTATAAACATCCCCTAATAAGAAACATGGGGACATAGAATGGTATAGTTACAGGGGCTCCTGGTTTAGGTGCTTGATAATTCCTCCGCAGAAGAGACAGAGCACAGGCAACTGCCACTGGGAAATTAATACTATTCTAATATAATATGGCTGAAAGAAAGCTAACAGACCAGCTTCGATCAACTAATTTTCTTAAATGGACACTTTGTCTCTCCTGTCTTTGAAAACCACCGAAGAGATTCCACCAGGTCTTTAAGCAGCGTGGTTTGTTCCACAGTATGTTTTTAAATGAGGAAACTTTCCTAATGTTTATTTTGAATTCTCTTTCCTGTAATATAAACCTATTCCTCCAAGTCTGAAAGGCTCTGTTGTCATATTTTCACAAAAAAAGCTTTTCTTGGGTGCTCTTGGTAGGGTTGCCAATCTCCATGTGGCACCTAGAGATCCACTGCTATTACAATTGATCTCCAGACAACCCAAATCAGTTCCCCTGGAGAAAATGGCAGGTTTGAAGGATATATTCTATGACATTATATCCTGCTGAGGTTCCTCACCTCCCCAAACCCCACCAGCCCCCAGCTCCACCCCCAAAATCTCCAGGTATTTCTCAACCAAGAGCTGGCAACTCTAGCCCTTGGGCATGAATTGGTTCTAAAAGCCTCTTTTAAACTGGTTTTGTTGTAACTGTGCTTAATGACCCTTTTTTGAGCATGGCTAATTCTTAAATGTCATTCCCACAGAAGCTTCCATTTAGCATTCAAATGAAATCGCTTCCAACATTCTTTTTAAAATTCTCGGATATATTCTAGATATTATCTGAATGCCTGAACACTGCAAACAAGCCAGTCTAAGTGTTCAGGGACGATGATGGCCCTCCTTACTCTCCAGCCATTTCAGCCAGGCCAGCAACCTCTCCCAGACGTGCACCAGGCCTTCAGGAAGTCTGGAGACAGGCTGGGGGAGCTCAGCACAGGCCTCCTTGTTGGGGGCACACTAATGGGGGGGAGCCCTGGTCAGGAGCCGTGGGAGGAACCAGGAAGCAGGCAGAGTCAGGCAACACTGGTTTTCTCCAGGGAGCAGCACTGACCACCAGGAGGGCTTTTTGAAGCCTCAGCCCAAGAGAAGCTGCAGGGAGAAGTAGAATAGCAAGGGAGGCCATTGGCTCAGGGACGAAGAATGAGCTAAATCCCACCCCTCCAGGTAGATTGGATGAAGCCAGTAGTAACCTGTAAAAGTTCATAATGTGGAAATAGAATGTCTTTAAAGCTGCAACTGGATTTTGAAATGTTACTTACTATAAAGACTATCACTGTCACATAGAATTAATATTTCCTACATTCACCATGGGTCTACCATATTTCATGCCACATCTATGGCATTTCAACAGCTATTCAATGTGAACTCACATGAACTCAGTTCAATAAGCCATTGCCATGGCTGAGGTGACATCTATGAAGTGGTCCAGTGGTGCTGACAGCTTCAGAGTGAGAAAAACTCCCCTTTGCAGTCCATCAACCACGCAGGCAATGCTACCCAAGAGCCGAATATTTCACTTATTTCATCTAACGGTATCTGTCAACTGATGTAAAGAATCTGCTTAGGAAACCAGTGTGGTATAGTAGTTAGACTACAGTTGGGACCTCAGTTCAAATGCCTACTCGGTCATCATTAGATGATCCTTAGGAATGCCACAGATGTTGACATCAAATATGTTTAACAATCAAACTTATGTTTAAAGGTGTTTATCAGACAGGATCCATTCACCTGGTCTGTCAGGATTCTACCAAATGGCCTGCCAAATGGGTTTGCGTTGTTTTTGTTTTGTTTTCATAACTGAGCATGCACGAAAACCATTTAACTTCACTAATGATTGTTTAGACAAAAACTGAACAGTATGCTTAAAAAAACCCCACAACATTTATTTATGACTGACATATATGATTTGCCACTGATTTAACTATCTATGGCTGCATCCAAGAGAATAAGCCACCATTCTCCTTGTGTTTTCCCCTGGCCATGACCCTGGAATTTTTTTTTTTTAAATCAATAATTGCTATTGAGAACATACACATTAAATATGTTAATGATCTATTGCTACATTATCTGAATCCCCAGCTTTTATCCCCCCTCGAAAAAGTAAATCTCTAGGTCCTTTCTTTGCAGTTATAACAGAAAATGCACACTACAACTTTTCCTGAGTCGCTCTGCAAATTGTGGTGGGAATGCAGCTGCAACACGTGTCAGTGTGACCTAACCCTGTGTGAAATGTTACCTGCACCTGCTCCCACCCCTGAGTTCAGGATGGTCTGTGGTATGTGCCCCTTACTAACATGAGAATATAAATGTTAACAGCTAGCTCCTGGAATGCAACACAAGGTTACTTAAACAACAAAACTTCCTTATTAAAGTTATCAAGGTTAAAAAGACAAACAAGGAATACCAAACAAAGTATTTACTTCCTAAAAAAAACAAGATAGTCAGTGGTTAACTATACAGAACAAAGATACCCCCATACACAGAAGCTCCAGGGCTGGTCCAGAGAGACCCAAAAGGACAAAGCTTCCCCTGGATCTTCAAGAGTCAGCGTTGGGATTGAGCTCTCTGCCTTCTTTTATACAATATCAATCAAATACATTTTGGTAGGGCTACTGAAATTATAAATTACATCAATTGACATAACTGCTTTGGTAATGGGGGCCATCATGGCATAGGAGATGTTTCCACATTCCAGCGCCAATGCTGTTACCAGCATTCTTTCGCAAAACAACACAAGACAATGCCTCACTTTTCAGAATGACAAGCACACAGATGTTTTAGTTTCAGGATGTCCTTTGTGTTCATGGGACAAGATAGTCAGCCTGGCGTCACCTCCTGAATGGAGGTGAGGTGGGTGTTTCTGCATGTAGGCAAACCTTTAGTATTGCAAATATTCTGGCTTCCTTGACTTAATAAGGTAATAATGATGGATCACAGTTAATGGAGTTGCAAGTGACAAGATAAACTGTGAAAAGAGACGCAAAAATAAATGAGTAAGTCAAAACGTTGATGAATTTACAGAATGTTACTAAGGTAAGTCTATATACATAACCAAAGCTTCTAAACCACATAAGTAGTGCACAAAGCTAGTATGTTTCAATCAATGCATCATAATTACATTAAGAAGTACAAATAATAAAGTTGATGACATGCTCCGGAATGACTAGGGCCGTTTCGACGTTCCTTCTTCTGAACGAAGTTGAATAAATTGATGAACCTTATGAGAACATATTTATAAACGTGACATAAGATTACTTGGTACAGTAACTCTAATGTATGAATTTTAAAATTACAATAAAACCTTTGATCCATACAAATCGTTTCTACTTCCTGATGTAGTTAACATTGGATTTAAAGCTGGACGCTAAACATGATTCTTCAAGAACATCTACAAAAGAAGCAGCACATAAATCCTATTGATAATTGTACTAATACACAGACTTCATATACAATATTACAATGCAAAACACTCACCAATCTATGTTACAAGTTCCTATTGAACTATCATTCTAGTCAGGCAAAATACAACAAGTGAAGTGCCTTAACAGGTGTGTTGCATTATGCTGGTTATATACTTGTAGCAGCGCATAAGCGCTGAGCGCTAAGTATCCTAACATCGCTTACAACATCACATAAACTTATGATGTGGTTTGCCAGCATTTATGCAATTTGTAAGTGATGTTAGGATACTTAGCGTTATGCGCTGCTACAAGTATTCTGTGGTGAAGCAAAACAGGTTGCTGACGGGTGTGGGGTGCTTCCCAGATGTTTGCGTCTGATCGTACCCTTTAAATCCACCCAGCATTCATGCCTATGGCACAGCTAATTGTGTGTGTGATCACGACCTATGATTACTTTATAAAATTGTTTATATAAAATTTTCTGAGCCAACTGTTTCACTTTTTTTTCTTACAACATGCAACTTTTCCCTAGTCACTCTGCAAAGTAAAGGGTTAGAGATCATGATGTTAGATTGTTAGAAGGTTAATTCACAATACCTATTATCAGTTTGCTTGTTTTAAGCCTTAAAAAGCCCTTCAGTAGTACAGCAGGGGAAATGGTGGCCATGGTGGCTACAGGAAAAGCTCATTGTGTTGTATAGCAGCATTAGGATGGAATAAAGTAAAGCAACCTGCTGAACAGCCGCAAATGAGATTATGAACAGTCAAACCAATCATCAAAAAAATGGCTCTGTGTTAGCAGTTGGCAAACAGGATGTGAGCCGATCCAATGGGTCACATCCCTAGTGAATCTGGACCAGTCTCTCTCTCTCTCTCTCTTTCTCATCCTAATCTATGTTAGAAGTTTTGTGAGGAAAAAATGGAAGAGGAAAGAACCATACATGCAGCTCTGAGCTCCCTGGAGGAAGAACAGAATTTAAAATATGTTAAATAGTTTAAGGTAACATATCATAAGCTTTATTAATTATAGCTTCTTCTTCTTTCTCTTTTATAAATCCCACTGAAGAAACCAATATTTCAATGATGTCTACAATAAGAGATTACATAAATATATATACACTTATTACTGAAGATTTACTGCCAAGTTGATCACATGGGTCAAGGACCAACAGTAACCAACCCATTACCCATACATATGTTCCTGGGCATCATGCCATTTTCAAATGATTATGAAATTGTTGGTGGGTGCTGAATAATACTGGATAATTAATTTACTACAACCCTTGTAGAAATGGCACACTACAAAATTATCGTTTTGAAAATCATCAAGAGAAGATGCTAAAGCAAAACATCTTCTGCACCACACACAAAATCCCCTTGATCTCTTGACTTGAATTTTCTCCAATCTGGCAATTTCTATGGGTACCAAAGAAGTGCAACCAAAATCTATGTGTTGAATTCAGTATATAGACATTGTATGAAACCATTGTTTAGTTTAGCAACTGCTGTGAAAACAGACCTCAGTTTACAGGACTGAAATCCTAGTTTGGGTCAACAAATGTCAGTTACATTGCCTTGTCTAGAATAAGGGTACCAAGAACTTCACTAGGATTAAACTAGGATATCTGTGTTCCTACATCATGCAGAACCATAGTTAAGACTAAGTGTGGTTAATAAGGCAACTTGAGATCTCGGCTTTAGATTCTGTTGCCTTTCCAGCACCTTGCCTGGCTCCTTGGGTCCCATAAATGTTGCCCATATTTCTAGCCTATTCTCCTGTCCTCATTCTGGGATTTGCCCTTGCCTTTCTCTGGCTGCTGAATTTTAAGGCCACCAGCTAGCAGTATGGGCCCTGCTCTCCCAGCAGCTGCAGCACATCACTTCTGGCCTGCCTGTTTTTAGTTCTGGCTGGGCTGATGGAGACATTCTGCCACCATCCAGGCCAGGCCTGTAGCTACAGTGGGTCATTTCAGGGTCCGTCCCTTGACTTCCTGCCCAGGCCCCATGACTTCCTTTCAGCCCAGCCCCCCCAACTCTCTGGCAAGATGTGGGGCTGCTGCAAACTCCCCTACAAGATGCCAGATGGTGGATATCCTTGAGGAAAAGGGGAATCTCTACCACATCCCAGGCACTCCTCAGATCTTCAAAGCATGGCACCAGCTCCGAGCCACAATGCACATGTGCCAGAAATGGTGAGCTATGAGACCATGGCAAATGGCCTGCTTGGAGAAGTGGGAAGGCTCGAAGGGTGGCTCCATAGCCCAGTCCTCCCGGAGCGCAGCCAGGTAAAAGGCACACAGGCCTTGTGAAGGGTAGGCAGCAAATCCTGAGGCTTCCCAGTTCCATCTCCAGCTGGACTGGCTACTGCTGGACTGGCATCAGCACCTCCTTTCTCACAGCCATTGGGGGATCTCAAAGGTCCAGCAGGTGAGAGGAGAGAGCCCAGCTCATGGTCTGCATGCCCAGGCTTTCATTTGGGCACTGTGTGTGCTCCCCCCCACCCCCTTACATCCATGTTGGCACACTTTCCCTCACACAGTTTGCTGGGCTGGCTGGGCTCTCAGGTATCTGGCTGCATCCCTGCTCAAGTGTCCCCCTTTCAGCACCTCCCGGAGCCCCTCCCTTCCCTGCTAAGGCTTGGTTGACACATGCTGCTCCGAGTCACTATTGGCCAGGGAGGCAGCCACTCCCCACTCCCTCACAGGGGAAGGCAGGCAGTAGGGCAAACCAGCCTCAGAGAAGAAGGCGGCTGAGGATATTGAGAATGGGCAGCTAATTAATGCCAACATTTCTGGGCATCCCAGCCCAGCTGGAGAGCACATATTAATTAAATTACATTTAACCAAATTAGACAGTGCTCCAGTGCTCCTGAGGAATTAAAATGCCCCCGATGTAGAAATTCATGGCTGCAGACCTGATCCAGGCCCCACAGGGCTGTCCAGAGGGCCATACTATGAAACTTGTTAGATGACCTTTGGCAGTTACATAACCTTAACCTAGCCTATTCCTGGGCTGCACAGATGACAAATATGTGGTGATGATGTGAGGATGAGGTTCACCTTCAAAATAAAACTTGCTCCCCCCAGGGCAGTAGGACAAAAGTCTTCTATTTCTGGTGTGCATTTGGGATGGACTTGTCCTGGTTCCATCTCATCAGAAAGCTGGTGTATAGTATGACATAGGCTTTGCTATCTTTTTGTGGGGGAAGGGGAAAATATTTGGAAGCCAAGTTTAACTGTATATTAATGAAGTCTTAAATTATTAAATAACATTAGCCAAGTCTTCAGGCAGTGTGAATGAACACAGCTTTCTTGGCTACATTGCAGCTTTCCTCTATTATGTCAGGTTAGTGGCCAATTGTACTTTCAGAGGTTGGTTTTGAACACATCTGCAGGGGTAAAGGAAAAAAAAATGCAACAAACAAATGGGGGGGAAGCTAGTTAAGCCCGGGGGAAATGGTTGTGCAATGTCTGTTTATGACTGAGAGATTAAAATTTATGTAGATGTTTATATAGCATGAAGATGCCAAGGTAGAAGGGGTTTTTTTTTTTTAAACTTTCATGTCATTCGTTCTTGAGACCTGATTTGTTGCTTATTTGAGTCATGTACAAAATCTGAGGTGCTGAGCTTATATCCAGTAGACAGTTTAATTACGATCAGGCGCTTTTACAACTCTCAGTTATGAATATATTTTCCTGTTTACAGGTCAGCCATCCTTGGCAATACAGCAGAGGCACTGGAATAGCAACTGTCAAGGTAAGCAGAAGAAGGCAAAGGAAATCCAGTCTACCTATGAGGTTGTTTCTGTACCATGTGACCTTGCTCTTAAAATGGGTAAATGTTCTACAAGCAGGACTCAGCCAAGATTTCTGTAGGACTCTTACCATGGGCTTCAACTGGGATCATATGTTGAATGCTGGAAATGAAGACCAAGGTACTCCAGTTGATCAGTTGCAAAATGCAGTGCAGTGTGCAACATGCTGCACATTGGGCCCATGGGTCCCTTGATAGTATTAGGCTAGCATTTACCAGATTCAATTCCCTCCATTCAATGCTTCTTTAACATTCAGATCCTGTCAACCTGCAGTGCAGCAATGTGAACAAAGTCAGACATAGGGTTGCCAGCTCTAGGCTGGGAAATTCCTGGAGACTGGGGTTGGAGTCTGGGGAGGGTGGCGTTTGGGGACTGATAATGCCAGAGTCTACCTTTCAAAGCAACCATTTTTTCCAGGGGGACTGATCTCTGTCACCTAGAGGTTGGCAACCCTAGACACAACAGATCACATTAAAGCACAGCTCATGGTTTTGCACCAGTACTGTGAGCTGATACCAGATTAAGAGCAAAGAATCAGTTGTCATAATTTTGCTGTGCCTTCTTTGCCCTATGATAGGGCATGCAACAAAGAATCATTGCATGATTCCAGAGAGAGAGGAAGAGAAAAGCAAAGCAACTGAAAAGCTTGGAATTAAATGGGCTTTGAACCTCAAACACAGTGGTATATAAGAAGGTTTTATGTGCTGTGTACTCTATAGCTCTCTGACACATAGTCAATGAGAATGAAGTCATAGTTGAAGAGCAGGTGATTAAGGAGGTTTAGGAGATTGCACATGAAGCTGCCTGATACTGAATCAGACCGATCATTGGTCTATCAAGATCAGTATTGTCTATTCTGAAAGGCAGGGGCTCTCCAGGATCTCAGGCAGAGGTCTTTTCATATCACTTGTTAGCAGAACCTTTCAACTGGAGATGCTGGGGATTGAACTGGGAACCTTGTGCATACAAAACAGATGTCCTATCACTGAGCTATGAATCTATGCAACGAAAGATTACTAAATGAGACATTCCTTATTCAAGGGCAGAAAATCTGATGATCAAACTAATTACACTGAGGTGTAAATGCTATCCATTTGAATCTTGCTCTATGAAAAGAGAAATTAGAACACTAGTATGTCCAGAAACAAAACTAAGTAGAACCCCTGTCTTTGACTTTGTTATCTATATACACAAGGAATTAATATGGGGCCCACTGAACCTGTCCCAAGGTCAATAAGCGAGGAAGAAATTTACCACTATGGCTGCCATTTCTGTAGACCTTAGCACTTTCTCAAAGTCATGAAGGCAAAGGTGGATACAGCTGGCCAAAAAAATACGGTGGCATTTAGAAAATGGACTGAGTAAAAATAAATGCAAGGAGAAATGAGGTGGAGGAACATATGAGGGCTGAGATATGCAGTGCTTTTGCAAATTATTCAACACAAAACTTGGTGTACTGCTTCTTGGACAGTCTTGGAAACAAACCTTGGAAAGAGCATTGACATTCCTCTCCGCATCTCTGTACCCAGGTTGTTCAACCTTTTGGCTTTGATGACATTAGCATCAATTAGTAGAACAAGTCAGGGAATTAATTTATTTAAAATACTGCTTCACCTGATAAGCACACAAAGATCATTTCACAGGCATGCCATTCACAAAGGGGATTGTCAAGGACAAAGGGGATGCTAAGGTTCCATGGCTGACACTGATTCACATAAGAAATCAGCTAACTGAAATCTAGGAACATTGCCTACCATTTCATTCAATTACTGCTGATCCAAAAGCCTTTTGAACACGATGGTGTTCTGTTGTGCCGCATTTCAGATTGTTTTTTTTAAAAAAATCTTTACTCCATAATTAATGGACGAGAGAGCGATTCTTTATTTTCTCCCTTCACCCTTTAGCATAACGAACATTTATCTTATGCAAGCACAATGCATCAGACATAATAGCAATTACAAACAGAAGATGCAATCACATTATTGTAACTAATAAGACAAAGGCCATTTGCTACAAAGCTTCATGGGGAAGCCTATTTGCAAGCACTTCATTACAGTGACTGACCATACCCTAAGCCAAGGCAAAATGTATTGCTTGGTAAGCAGGTGCAACATACTAATAGCTGAGCAGATCAGTGGTTAATGTTTGAAATGGCTGTTAAAGCAACTGCAAGATATTCAGAATTGGCAAGATTTTTGAAAGGGCCAAGATAAAATCCTGGTGTGGTATTCAGTGGGCATATATTTGTCCTCCGTTAGTTTAGGAACTGGGGCAGATCATAACTAGTGGGCTGGACTTAAAAGGAGGAAATCCTGCAGGTACCCCATCCCTAAGCCATTATGGCCCTTAAAGGTAACCACCAGCACTTGGAACTGCAGATCTTCCAGCACAGGGGGTTTAAGTTCCCAGTATCCAGCCCTCTATAAAAGTCTAGCTATCACATTTTGGACCAACTTTTCAGAGACAGATTCACATAACAACACATTGCAATAATGTAACCTGGATGTGATCATATCATGGGTTACTGCATTCAGATCATGTTCCCCCCACCCCAAGGAATAGCCCCTGGCAAGGCAACATCGTGTAGTGGTTAAAGACTAGGATCTGGGAGACCCCAGTTCAAATCCCCACTTGTGCTGTGGAAGCTCACTGGGTGACCTTGGGCTAGTCACATATTCTCAGCCTAAGCTTGTTGTTGTGAGGTTAAATGAAGGAGAGGAGAATGATATAAGTCGCTCTGGGTCCCCACTGGGGAGAACAGTCAAATATAAATAAAGTAAATGTTTTTTTTTTTAAAAAATCCAGTGCAGTGGTTCAGCAGGTTTCTGTGGGTTCTTCTGTGGGCAGAAGACCTTTCTCAGCTTTCCCCTGCCATGACAGCTTGAAATGCTGAAATCCTGTTCTTAGGAGGTTCCCTCTCCCCAGGATCAGGATTTCAGGGGGCATTTCAGGCTGCCATGGAAAATAAATAAATAAATAAATAGCTGATTATCAGCTGAAGCAGATAAAAGGTACATGCCACAGAGGCAGGGGTGGGTTAGCTATTTAACTTATGAGGAAATTTCCCAGTGGACCACAGTTGTCAGCACAGCCAAGGCCTAGCACTTCTGCCAGTGCCTCAGTGGCCTCTTGATTCAGATCATCAGCAACAGCAACCAGTGCTGTCTGTTTGAAAGAGAAAGCAATGGATGAGCTAATGCCCACTGTTTCAACTGCTGGGCTGAGTGGTCCCTGCAGCCCTGGCTTGTAGTGCCACAGATGCCTCTCCACTTGTCTTGTTCCAGGGCCATTTTAACTTCCTATCCCTCTCTTGCTCAGAGGAGACCTGATCTTCCAACCACAGACTAAAATCCAGCATCACCCTCAAGCTGCAAACCAGCTCTTTTAGGGGACAGCAAACCCCACAGCCTTTTCACACACAGGATGATTCCAAAGTAGCTTTTCATGTTATTGTTGCAGTAGGACTGTAGGTAAGTTTCTGAACCAGGAAAGGTTTGAAATTTCACTACATAGGTAGCACTTTCTAAGACAGCATCCTTCTGAGTTCACTGAACTCAGTGGGTTTAGGGTGACACTGTTAACCAGGTATTTTAGATACATTGTTAAGCATATCTTCATAACACTAAGGTGTTCTTTTATAATGCAAAGTGATAAATGCAGTGTCTACTCATTTTGCTATTTTTGTCCTTGCATGGAATGTTTGGGATATACACAGATGTGGCTGTGTTTAACACAGCTCTGCCATATCCGTTTGCCTTTGTGCAAGACGCATAAACATAGTCATATGTTTAGTTCTGGTCGGAGTTCTTTTAAGACAACAATTTTGATGTTTCAGAAGTTTAGTGAATACCACTTTTGCTCTGTTCTCAAAGGCCTTTTTTGCTATAATGGAGCAAAACTGTAATATTCTAATGACATAAAGACATGAGCTTATACAGAAGACAAACAGAGATACACAGCAGCCATTCACTCCAGGTAAAGGTTTGGCTGTGATCCATGCCAATGTGGTATAGAGAGGGGGTCCCTTTCTGGATATTCATAGCATCCCTAATGAATTCTCTGCTGAGAAAACAAGATAAACAAATTGTCTAGCAGTGCCTTGGGAAAACAGTTCTTATTGATCATGGCAAATAAGGGAGCAGCAAGCGTGTGACTTGGAACTCAAGCCGGGAGATGACAGCAAATCATTTGCAAATCAATACGCTTAAGTAACAAACTGCAAAAGCATCTGACTTTTAACAGAGGCTCTTTTTATGAGGAATATTTCACAGTTTCCAGCAGAGATGCCACAGACTGATCAGCTCTGCCAGTCAAAAACAGACCTTGGGCCCTTTCTTAATTTGCCAGCCTGTGCCGCTTTTTGCAGATAGCAAGACTGATCAGGTTCTAAGATGGATGTCCAGCTTGGAGGGATACCTTGCATTGTACTTCCGGTCCACAGGTTTAAGAATCTAAATGCAACTCAAGTAGAGATGAATAAAAATTGGGCTGGGGGTTATATGAGAATTTACTTTTTGACCCAGAAAAAAGGAGACATTGCCGAAGGGAAGAGTACTGCTCATTATTTGGCCTTGCTAAAAGAAGACAGAAGCGGCTTGTGTCCCCAGCAAAGAACTTCTTAAAATCTGGTGTTTGCTTTTGTTTGAATGGTGTATCTACGTAGAACCAATTAAACAGGTCCTGGAGCACAGGAATCTGCCCTGCTGTGTCTTTTGCCTCTCTGAAGCTGGAGGAGACAGCTCACTAGCTCACACCTCAGAGTGCCAGTGTAGCCTGCTGGGGCTTCAGTTTATTTCTACAGTATCATTTCAGGACTGAAAGCTGATCAACAGACATTGAAACAACAATCCCTACTAAGCACAAACATTCCTGAAGATTGAGATTCATGTCAAGCCACCATGCTCATTCTAACTGAGGGCTGGCGCCCTGCTAGTGGTCAGAGCCAATGTACAAGTGTAACCTTTGTACCAGCAAGATAGTTTCAGAGAGCAGCTGTGCTGATCTGCAGTAGAACAGCTAGATTTGAGTCCAGTAATACCTTAGAGACTGCCAAAGGTTTTGGGGTTTAAGCTTTCTAGAGAGCTGATACCTTTACTGTTTCTTGACTAGTAAGGGCTGAACTAGCCATGACATTTGTCAAGTATTCTCCATGGCCACTGGAAACCATGCACCAGCTGCTGATCCCAGTGGAAGAGGGTTACCAGGCAGCACTTGGCATCTGGTGGGAGGGTTGAGAGTGCACAGAGTTGTGGGAGTTGTTTTTTTAAAAAATGTAATCTCTTGTACTTACCAAAAGTTCTTACTGGAAATGACAAAGGAGAGCTCCAGGAAATACAGGAAACTCTATAGGTTCTGGCAATTCCTAGAGTTACACTGGAAGTGACAAAGGGGAACTCTGGAAATCAATGGTAACGCTATGATAAACCATAGAGCTACTCTTTGTCACTTTTGATAAGAACTTCTGGTAAATACACGAGGTTGCATTTAGCAAGAAATTCTCCTGCTTCCACTCCAAATGGTGGCAGACCACAGGACCTTAGCAGCCTTACTGTGGAGCAGTGTTCCCTCTAAGCTCAGTTAGTGTGAGCTAGCTCACAGTTTGTTAACCTTTGGCTCACACATTTTTGCCTTAGCTTGGGAAGGAGGGCTCCAGAGCAAACTAATTTATGCAGTAGCCAAATCGGTTGCTCACAACTTTAATGCCAGCAGTTCGCAAAGCAGAATTTTTGCCCACAAGATTCCACAGCTTAGAGGGAACATTGCTGTGGAGAACTCCCTCTAAAATTGATGTGGGGCCTCAATTCTGGTGGGGCTACAGCATTGGGAGAGGAGGGATCCTGCTTCTTCCATACAAAGTTTCCACATACAGCAACTCAACAAGGCAAATCAATTCCACTGGTGCCATTTCAGGCTGGGAAAACAGTGTGCAGGAAGGCAGTAGCCCCCCCCCCCATAGGCCCAATATATAAGATGCTCATAGTGTCACAAACATGCAACTGCTGTTTTTAAAGTATCATTAGTTTAGAAAACTCAGGAATCACATTTCCCCCCTTCTTTTTTTCTCTCCAGTCTTTTAATTTGCCCCCATCTACTGTACAGCAACTAGGAGCTGTGGTTGCTGAAGTGGTTAAGATGCTGAACTGCAGGCTGTGGAAGGTCGGTAGTTCAGCAGTTTGAGACCCAAGTGCCGCATGATGGAGTGAGCTCCCGTCTCTAGTTCCAGCTCCTGCCAACCTAGCAGTTCGAAAGCAAGAAATTGCAAGTAGATAAATAGGTACCACTCCAGTGGGAAGGTAACAGTGTTCTGTGCACCTTGGTGTTTAGTCATGCCAGCCACATGACCACAGAAACGTCTTTGGACAGTGCTGGCTCTTCAGCTTTGAAACAGAGATGAGCACCGCAACCCTAGAGTCAGATTCGACTGGCTTTTGAGCAAGGGAATCATTACTTTTATCTTACTGTACAGTATGAAAGAACTCACTATTTCAGGTAAAGGAGTAAGGCAGACAGAAGGCTTAGGAGGAGACTCATAAAAGCTCATGCTAAAACTAAATGCAACCCAGGAAATCTGTGACTGGCTTTCCTGTGGGGTATTTGTGTGTGTGTTTGTGTGTTAAAAGTGGCCTTGAGGAGGCCAGTTTCAATCAGAGCCAGAGCACTAGGGGGAGGAAGGGTTAACACTTTTTTAAAAAGCACAAGAGGTCCTGATGAAAGATCTCCCAAGTCATGTCAAAGTTGGCCTTAAAGGTAAAGATGGCTGGATTAACACTGTTCCATACCAAATGTGATGAAGTTTCATTCCAGCAATGTTATGGACTTAATGAGATAACAGAATCCAAGAAGCAACCAGAGAAACGTTCTCTTCATCTCTTCAGCAAGTGTGGAGAGATCACAGACACCAAAGTTTGTTTGACTGTTTTTTTAAAAAAGCTCCATAGATACATATTTTCTTTCATTCAAGGTACTGGTATAAGGAAGGCAGCATTATACAGCGTGATTTTGTCTGTTCTCAGATGCTAACCCGGGTCGGTACTTGAAAGGGAGACCAGTAAGGAAGACTCTGCAGAGGAAGGCAATGACAATCCACCTCTGCTTTTGACTCCTCATTGGAGTCACCATAAGTAAGCTGTGACTTGATGGCACTTAACACACACATTGTGCTAGAAGTAGAGTCTCTAATTTGGCTGAATTTCTATAGAATTGTTTTAGACCCACAGTGGATTATTCTGAGAAATTCCAAAGGACAGTTGCCCACAGCTCTATTGAACTCCTTCTATGCAACACGATCAAAAAGTATACTACCTTTGGCCCCACTGGTGGACCTTCTGATGGCACCTGGTTTTTGGCCACTGTGTGGCAGTGTTGGACTGGATGGGCCATTGGCACACTCAGACATGGCTTCCCTTATGTTCTTATGTTTATGTTCTTATGTTTTTGAAGCTGTGGTTACTTTAAATGATCCAGAAAAAAGTAAATAAAATACCTCTTGTCAAATGAAGCTTCGTCAACCAGGAAGCCCACCCCCAGCATAATAATACGTGTTGGAGCCTGAAAAGCAATATTTTCTGATTGTGCAATATGGATCATTCGATGGTTCATAAATTCAATCTATTGTAATGAGTTTGCAGAGGAAAATTATGTTGTAGAGTGTTATCTAAACCTGAGCAAAGAGGTTCATCAACAGTTATTCTGCAAATAGTAGCACTGTGTTTAGCATATTCATCATGATTGCAGTTTTAGTCACCCGTTCCTTGCGCGGAAGCATATTTAAAATAATTCTGGCTTCATTGCAAGGTTTCCCATTAAGCCAAAAGGCAGGCAGCTGGCACTTTTGAGGCAAATGTTAATTGAAATGCCACTTTGCAAATCTACATGTGATGTTTCCCTTACTACACTGTGGGGCCCAATTGCCTGTCATGTGCATTCATAATTTCCATTAATGTTAATTGGAATTGTATGAGCCTTTGGAGAAGACTATTCCTTATGTTTTATTCAGACAATAAAGAGGAAAAGAAGATTGACTGATTTCTCTTTCAAAACATTTGATCAGTTCTGGAGTGTCAAGAAAAGATATATATCTAAGCTGACTAGCATCCAGTGGCAAACAGATCCTCCCACACAGTTCCTAAGTACATATTTGAAGTTGTCCATGTATTCAGGGACAGGATGTCCTGGGTAGATGAAATTCTCACCTGCCTCATTTGTTCCAGCTAATGGGAACATATCCAGAGCTAGTTTGCATATCTTTACAGTAAGTTTAATACATCATTATGGACTATTCACACAACTACTTTTTTAGGTGAAGAAAGCTGTGGGTTCTTCTTTTTTTAAGCAATTTTCAGAATAGGGACAATGTGTACTATTACCACATTGTATCCTTATAGAGATGAAAACTGAGGTCAGAAAAGTTACCTCGTTGTGACTTTTCTACTTTAGAAATGATAATGCAAATTATCTGTTCAAAACTTCACAAGCTGAGGACTGGGAAGGGGTCATGCTGTTGGGAAGCTGAATGACAAGGGAGCCTGCAGAGCAAGGAGAAAGGCAGTGAACTGGGAAGGAGAAACCTGAAGGCAAGAAAAAGTTGGAGATGTTGGAGGGAAAGTGCGGAGAAGAGAGACAGAGACAGAGACAGAGCAAAGGGGAGGGGGGACGCTGTAGAGTTTCATGCCAGGGCAACTGTAGAATGGGAGGGACACAGAAATGCTAAAGTGGCCAGCCAAAAGACAGGATAGTTAAATAGGAGTGAGACAAATGAGGAATTTGGGCAGAAGCCTGAGGAACCAATAACTGGTGGGTGCATTTAGTCGAAGTAAGGAGGAGCCAAAGATTAAAAAAAAACTGGGGCATTTAAAAATTAGTGTGTTATTATGAGCCTCTTTTCAAATTTCCTGGCAAATTTGGAAAATGCAACAGTGGCCACAGGATTGGAAAAGGTCAGTTTACATTCCAGTCTCAAAAGAGGGCAATGCCAAGGAATGTTCAAGCTATCACACAATTGCACTCCTTTCATATGCTAGCAAGGTCATGCTCAAGATCCGACAAGCTAGACTTCAGCAGTACATGGATACAGAACTAAGAAGAAGAAGAAGAAGAAGAAGAAGAAGAAGAAGAAGAAGAAGAAGAAGAAGAAGAAGAAGAAGAAGAAGAAGAAGAAGAAGAAGAAGAAGAAGAAGACGATGACGACGACGACGACGATGACGACATTGGATTTATACCCCGCCCTTCACTTGGAGTCTCAGAACAGCTTACAAACTCCTTTCTCAACAGACACCCTGTGAGGTAGGTGGGGCTGAGAGAACTCTAACACAAACTGCTCTTTCAGGAACAGCTGTGCCAGAGCTTGTGACTGACCCAAGGTCACATCAGCAGGTGCAAGTGGAGGAGTGGGGAATCAAACCCAGTTCTCCCAGATTAGAGTCCATGCACTTTACCACTATACCAAACTGGCTCTTGAAGGACAAGCTAGGTTTTGAAGAGGTAGAGGAATGAGAGATCAAATTGCCAACATTTGCTGGATTATGGAGAAAGCAAGGGAGTACCAGAAAAACATCTAATTCTGCTTCATTGACTATGCTAAAGCCTTTGATTGTGTGGACCACAACAAACAGTGGTAAGCCCTTAAAGAGATGGGAGTACCAGACCACCTCACATGTCTCCTGAAAAACCAGTATAAAGGTCAAGAAGTGTCAGTTAGAACTGGTTATGGAACAACTGGTTGGTTTAGAACAAGAAAAGGAGTACAGCAAGGATGTATATTGTCAACCTCCTTATTTAATTTATATGCCGAGTACATCATGCAAAATGCTGGCCAAGATGAATCACAAACTGGAATTAAGATTGCAGGGGGAAACATCAACAACCTCAGATATGCAGACGATACCACTTTAATGGCAGAAAGTGAAGAGGACCTCAAGAGCCTCTTGTTAAGGATGAAACAGGAGAGTACAAAAGTTGGCTTGAGACTCAACATCAAAAAAACTAAGATCATGGCATCTGGCCCCATCACCCCTTGGCAAATAGAAGGGGAAGTAATGGAAGCAGTGACAGAATTCACATTCCTGAGATCCAAGATCACTGCAGACATTGACTGAAGCCATTAAATTAACAGATGCCTGCTCCTTGGGAAGAAAGCTATGGCAAACTTTGACAGCATAATAAAAAGGTAAGACATTACACAGCCAACAAAAGTCTGCATAGTCAAAGTGATAGTATTCCCAGTAGTAATGTATGGCTGCGAGAATTGGACCATAAGGAAGGCTGAGTGCTGAAGAATAGATGCTTTCAAATTATGGTGCTGGAGAAGACTCTTGAGAGTCCCTTGCACTGCAAGGAGATCAAATCAATCAATCCTAAAGGAAATCAAACCTGACTGTTCCCTGGAAGGCCATATATTGAAGCTGAAGCTCAAATACTTTGGCCACCAAATGAGAAGGGAGCACTCACTGGAGAAGACCTTGATGCTGGGGAAGATTGAAAGTAACAGAAAAAGGGGACGGCAAAGGATGAGATGGTTAGACAGTGTTACTGATGCAACGAACATGAAATTGAGCAAACTCCAGAGGATGGTGGAAGACAGGAGGGCCTGGCGTGATGTGGTCCATGGGGTCGCAAAGAGTCGGACTCGACTGTGTGACTGAACAACAACAACAATGAGCCACTTGGAATATCTATTAGGCAGGGGTCTTTTGAGGGGGAGCGCACCGGAGCGCAGCTCCGGGAGCTCAGGCAGCAAGCCCTGCCCCCAGCCGGCGTCCCAGGGAGTCTTTCAGGCAGCCGAATGTCAATTTCAGCTCCATTATATCCTATGGGTCATTGAAGTCAATGGTGAAAACATAGGGTATATTCTGGGGGCTGGAGGGGCCGGGGTTTGAGGAGAGGCTCCAAACTCACAGGGTAGCTGATGGAGCCTCTCCCCAAGATACCCACCAAGTTTCAAGAACATTGGACCAGGGGTCCAATTCAATGGGCCCCCAAACAGGTTGCCCCTATTCCCTCCATTGTTCTCTATGGTGGGAAAAAAGTAATTTTATTTCCCACCATAGAGACCAATGGAGGGAATAGGGGCAACCTGTTTGGGGGCCCATAGAATTGGATCCCCTGGTCCAACGTTCTTGAAACTTGGTGGGTATCTTGAGGAGAGGCTCCATCAGCTACCCTGTGAGTTTGGAGCCTCTCCCTCAAACCCCTCCCCTCCAGCCCCCAAAATATACCCTATGTTTTCACCATTGACTTCAATGGCCCATAGGATATAATGGGGCAGGGCATTGCTGTGGAATTTCTTTCATTTCCTCCATTCCTTCTCTCTTTTTCCTCTTTCCCTCCTTCTTCTCTTCTCTCTTTCTTTCTTTCCCACCTTCTTCTCTTCTCTTTTTCCTCCTTTCCCTGTTTCCCTCCTTCTTCCCTCTCTTTCTTTCCCTCCCCTTTCCTTCTCTTTCTTTTCCTCTTTCCTTCCTTCCTTCCTTCTCTCTACTCTCTCTCTTTCTTTCCCTCTTTCCTCCTTCTGTGGCCCAACTCTCATGAGAAGGAGTTTAAACTTTAAACCCCTTCTCTCTTAGCTCCCCCACCCAGACCAGCTGGGGAAGGGAAGGGGAGGCTTTTGAAGATGCCTCCCCCCTTTTGCTTCCCCTTCGGACATCACTTCCGGTGATGTCAGGGGGCATGGCATATGCTAATAGCCTAATAGCTCATTAGCATACCATATTCTAATGAGCTCCTGCAGCTGTTTTTCTACAAAAAGACCCCTGCTATTAGGTATATCCTCCTGATCTGGATAGCCTAGGCTATACTGAGCTCATCACATCTCAGAAGCTAAGCAGGGCAGTCCTGGTTACTACTTGGATGGGAGACCACCAAGAATGTCCAGGGTTGATACACAGAGGCAAGCAATGGAAAGCCACCTCTTAACATCCCTTGCCTTGCAAATTTATGGGGCAGCTGCAAGTTGGCTGTGACTTCATGACAATCAATCAATCAATAACCAGGCCCTGTCTAGGATATCTACCCAGGATGGAAGCTCATTGCCATTCATATCATTTCAGATTTTTATTTACTTTACTACTCATGATTACATGTCTACATTGGGACTGTGTGTATATGAGGAGGCATGTTACAAGTTTGTAGGTGGGATAGCTGAATAACACTTGGATCTTGTCTCTAAATTTATAACACATTGAATGGCATGGAGGAAGTCAATATTTTTCGCTGTCACGTACAATACAAGTAACATATGGGGCTCATTAAAACTAAAAATGAAAAAGCTTTCAACAGTAGCCATGACATTCATGGAAGACAGATCTATCAATAGCTATCACTCATAACAACTAAATGGAATTGTCCTATATAGAAACAATACCCTTCTGACCACTTGTTGCTGGGTCCAAACAAAGGAGCTAATTTGGTATAGTGGCTGGAGTGCTGGAATAGGACTGGGGAGATGCAGGTTCAAGTCCTCACTAACATGCAGTCCACTTGGTGACTTCGGACTAATCATTCTCTCTCAGCCTAACCTGCTCCATGGAGTTATTATAAGGATAAAATGTAGGCGGGGAGAGAAATGTAAGCCATCTTGATATCCCTGGAGGAAGGGTAAGATATATGACACATATAAAAAATAAGCTGTCAGTCTTAACTTGTAAGATTCTTGGAGTTACCTGGTCAAACACTGTTCTAGACAGACTGGTAGAGTGGATGGATCCTTTATCTGACCTAGTAAAACATTTTTTAGGGCCTGAGCATCAGAAAGCAAAACAATCCTTTGATTTAAGATCCCAGTCTTACATTTAAATCATACCCTAGTGAACATATCTTTTAATGCTTGACTTCATGTTCTATTATAGAACTGAATTTCTCCCTTTTCCATTGTTCAGTATTTTAATGAGCAGTGGCCTACGGCTAAACACTTAATAACATTTTTTACTAAAGAACTGACATCTAAATGTAGAAAGATTTGCTTTCTAGGGGTTGAAGACACGTATATTTGACATTAACATTTCAAGACTTGTTTGGCAAGCCTTGCCACCCAGCCTATGGAACTGACTCATTCAGATGGCTTATTCTCTAACATGCTATAAATGCTGATTGCACATAACATAAAAGGAGGGTATCTGTTTTCCACTGTGAAATGCTGGAGTGTTTGTTAAAGTTACCATTCAAGGCTGAGTTAAATTTTAAAAGTTAATAGAATTTGGCAAATGTGGGAATGACTGAATTCCAGAGCCAGGAAATTTCGATTGAGAATGATGTTCACTTTACAACTTGCATGGGATGCATGGGAGGCACTGTCAAGATGCTGAACTCAACTGAGGATAGGGAATTCTTCTTACCGAACACAGGAAAAGGTCCTGATCAGGAGATAACTGTGTAGGATATGTGATAATCCCTATGTGAGCTCTTGAGGAAAGATGGAATACAAACTCAGTTTAGAATAATAAAAATATTAGCCCAGGTACAGGAATCTTGATGTAATAGTTTATATAAATATTAGCATAACCTGCAGTACATCTTAATACACTAGTTGACTGCTACTGATTAAAGAACGATATTGTTTGCAATGCTGAAGAAAGTGTCATTATTTTTAGTGATGGGCAATGTCCCTACAGTCCATTTTGGAATTTGGTCAGTACTTCCATATACCACTGGAGAACATTTTAAAAAACTTGAAAAAAGAGTTATACATTGACTCAACATGCATGTGTACAATAAGGTTTTACATTTGTAGGCCTATTTTTTGCTTCATTTTCACCATGCATGTCTGTCGGGGTGGTGGTGGTCATTCTTTATTATTTTCCCTCCCTTCAGCACTCAGTTTGCTTTCCATTTGCTCCCCCCCCCAGTTTTCTAATAGTGCTTTTTTGCTAATTTTCCCTTGCTTCACTTCCAAGCCAAAGGTAAGTCAAAAGCATACAGAGTCCCTTGGATTCCTTCCCCCTGAACTGTCCCCACCCCTCATAGGCTACTCCCATGCCCACATTTTAAATTTATTTCAAGCTGCATGAGTCTAGCAATATGAGACCATTGCTAGTCTCATGTTGTTTGTTTAAAAATGACTCTCAGCTGGGCCGCCCTCTCCTGCTGGGTGGTGGGAGGCAGCACTGAGCTACTCCTGCAGGGAGCCATCAACTTCCCATATGCACAACGAGCCCAGCTGGGCTGCCCTCTCTGGCCACCTGGGCAGTGGGAGGAGGCAACACAGAGCTGTGCCTGCAGGGAGTCATCACACACACACATGTTGCCAAACTAATTGAGGGAAACCCCTTCACGATGGAGCTTGACACAGGGTCCTCCATCTCCATAATTTCAGAGGACACATTTAAAAGATTCTGTCCTGGGTGGGGGGAGCTCAACTGAGGCCTGTGAGTTTCACCCTGCAGGACTTCCAAAAGAATGAAGTGTCCATAATAGGGGAGGGCAAGTTCTGAGTACAGTACCAGAATTTTGACGGACTTTTGGACTTGCCGGTGGTGGGACACAATTGCATGAGTCTCCTAGGACTATCCTGGTCCGTGCCTGTGGGGTTCCAAGTGACTGGGGTGCACCACATGGCCACGAAAGACTTTCAGCAGGTGTGTGGTGAGTTTCTGGTGGTCTTTGATGGGATGCTCAGTCGCTACACCAGACCCCCCATCTCACTACAGCTCAACCTGGAGGTGTGACCCATACAGCTGAAGGCAAGGCTAAAGCCCAAAATAGACATAGAGCTTGATTGTCTAGTGGCCCAGGGGGGTTTAGAGCCAGTTCCACATGCTGTCTGGGAAACCCCAAAAGTGACACTGATAAATCCCAACAGGGATGTCCACATCTGCATGAACTACAAATGTACAATAAACACGGCGCTGGAGGACCACTCCTATCTGGTTCCAGTAGTCAGCCACATCCTGGCCTCTCTAGTGGATGCCAAGATCTTCGATAAGCTGGACTTAGCTCAGGCTTACCAACAGCTCCCAGTGGATGATGCAACTGCAGAGGCCCAGACTATAATGATGCACAGGGGCACATTCTGTGTGAGGCAGCTACAGTTCAGGACCAGTGTAGCCCCAGGAATTTTCCAGAACCTAATGGACTCTCTCCTTAAAGGAATTTCCAGGGTATAGCCATTCTTTGATGATGTTTTAATTGCTGCCTGAAGGCTGCACACCGTCCTACAGTGGTTCCAATCAGCTGGCCTCAAGGTGAAGCGAGAGAAATGCCTCCTGGGAGTGCTGCGGATCGAGTTCCTGGGATTCTCTGTCAATGCGGAGGGCATCCATCTGGCCTTAGACAAGGTGTGTGCCATCATCAGTGCCCCCGTACCCACTTCCAAGCCACTGCATTCTGGGCCATCAAGGACCTCCAATGCTGTCCTAGCCCACTTTGATGAAGCAATGTCCACCGGCCTCTCCTGTGATGCTTCCCCATAATGGTAGGAGCCATCCTTGGACTGCAGCTACCGGACAGCCAGGAGGTCCCCATGCCATATTACTCCTGCACCTTATCTTCAGCCAAGCACAACTACGTTCAAATTGATAAGGAGGTGCTGACTATTGTGGTGGGAGTTAAAAAAAATTCCAGACTACCTCTATGGGCAGCCATTCACCATCGTGACTGACCACAAGCCCCTGCTGGGTCTGCTGGCTCCGGATCGCCAGACCCCCCAGATGCTTTCACCCTGAGTGCTGTGATGGTCTATCTTCCTGGCAGGATACCAGTACTCTCTCCTCCACCACCCAGAGAAGGCAAAGGTACATGCCAATGCCCTCAGCCACATCCCTCCTGCAATTCTGACCCTGCTTCTGTGCACCAAATCCTGCTAGTAGAGGAACTTCCCAACCACCCTCTACAGGTAACCAACACGTCCCGCCACACCACAAAGGACTGTGTCCTCTCCCACATTTTGGATTAGGTGGGGAGCAGCTGGCCCACCAGGCAGGTGTGCCTGGAATTTGCATTCTCCTCCCACTGGGACAATTTATCAGCCCACAAGGGTTGCCTGCTGTGGGGTAGCCAGGTGGTGGTGCCCGCTCCTTTGTGCCAGCAAGTGCTATCAGCTCTGCACAAGGTGCATCCCAGAATTGTGTGGATGAAAGCGCTGCCCGCAGCTACATGTGGTGGCCAGGCATGGACAGTGAAATAGAGGCCTGTGGCAAGTGCTGCTGGGCCTGTCGATAAACCCAACTGGAGCCACCGAGTGCAGCAGTGGGAATCCACCCACAAACCCACCCGATTTGCTGGCCCCTTCCAAGGGCAAATCTTCATTTTGGTGGATTCATACACCAAATGGTTGGAAGTGGTGCCTGTTGCCTCCACCTCCTCCAAGGCAGCAATCTGCGCCCTCCATCAGATTTTCAGCATGCATGGCCTATCCAGCACAGTCATGATGGACAATGGAACAGCCTTCATGTCTGGGGAATATATGGGCCACTAGCTCATCTGTCACATCCGCTCCGCTCCCTTTCATCTGACCACCAATGGGCAAGCAGAGAAGATGGTGTGAACCACTAAGGAGTCCCTCCTGGCAGATCGTCCATGGAGACTGGGACCATAGGCTCGCAGCTTTCTTTTTCAGCCATCAGGTGAACCTGAGTACTTCCACTGGCTGCAGCCCCGTCGAACTCCTCATAGGCAGGCACCTAACCACCCAACTGGACAGGCCGCACCCAGACCGAGCCCCGGAGCACCACCCATCTCCTGAGAGCCAAGAGGTGCCCTAAGTATTCTTTCCCAGTGACCCTGTCTACATGCAGAACTTCTCCAGCAGTCCTGCCTGGATTCCCACCAAGGCTATCAGAGTTACAGGGCCCCTGTCCTACAAAGTGTCTACCAACAATGGCCAGGTTCTTCGTAGGCACATAGACCAGCTCCACCACCATCTCCTCCTAGCCGAGCTAGGTCTGCTATCAGGGGTCTCAGAAGATTGTGACAGAGAGCTGCCACAGCCACAGGAACCAGAGCCTGCGAGGGAGCTCCCAGTGACCAATGAACAGCCAGACGGACTAGTGGGCAAAGCACTGGAGCAAGTGGCCATGGACTACCCCAATGTCATGCCAACGTTGCTACCATCTGCCAGCACCACACCCAGGGCCGGGCAGCCCCAGGTGTCTGGGCGCCCTAGGCAGGACAGCCTGGGGCGCCCACCCCACCAGGATGCCAACCTCCCGGTGGGGCCTGGAGATGGTCCAACGCCGTTGTCCCAGGTGCCTCGCAGCTGTGAGGCGCCTGGGAGAGCCGGGGAAGGGGCGGGCTTAGAACACCCGCCCCTTCCCTTGCAGCAGTGGCGCCGGCTTTTTTGGGCACCTCGCAGCCACGAGGCGCCCAGGAAAACCGGGGCGGCCGGCGCTGGGCGGGAAGGGGGCTTTTCACGGGGGGGGTGGGGGGCATTTTGGCACCCCTGCAGGGCTGGCACCCTAGGCGAGCACCTAGCTCGCCTAGTGGGTGAGCCGGCCCTGACCAGCCCTGCAGTATCAGACCTGAGTCCCGAGACCACGAACCCTCTGCAAGCATCACGACACTCAACCCAGGAACGACACAAACCAGCTTATTTAAGAGATTTTGTCTGTTAAGAAACTTTTGAACTTAGGGGGGAGGGTCCCTATGTATTGAGTCCAAGCCTTTCCTCTAGCTGAACCTAGAACGGGCTGAGCTTGCTTCTCTATAATAATAGCTTGCCTGGATCCAGGAACTAACCTATAGATAAGCAGTGTAATGTAAATAGCTTATCACTGGGAGTGTGTGTTTGTTGGGTGTGGTGTTTTGCATGCTTATAAGCAGGGCTCCAGCCCTGCTAGCTTCATCTTGTGTTCTGCTGAAATCACTAAATAAACTAGAGCTGATCACTGCAGTGCATCCAGAACCCAGTATTTAACAGCTTGCAGTGCCAGTGTCAGTGGGTTCTACTGTGCATTCTGTACACTCAACATGTTCCCCCATACTGTGAGATCCCATATTTCACAGTGGCCGATAACAAAGCAGAAAATCCCGTCATGCTCAGCAGTATGGAAAACAGGGCTTCGCAGCTGCTTGTCACTTGCAGAAAAAGTCTGGTCAGCTTAAACAGGGGTGTTTCCCTCTTTGCCTGCCTGCCTTTCTGTTCCTTTTAATTCAATGAACTAATGCTAAAATGCATGCACAAAACCTGAACCATGAGGATTTAAATGGAAGGTGCTTGCTGGGTGCTACTATGCAGCTGCAATAGGGCAATTGCATAAATATTAAAAAAAAAAAAAAACTTTGGAAGCCACCACCCCTCACATCACAAATGATGTTCCACCCCAATTTAGAAAAAGTGAGGTTGTAGAAATTATAGCCACAGAATGAATGCAGTGTGTAAGGTGGGAATAGAATCCAAAGTCAAGCTTAAAGGCTTACTGCTTGGAAAATCTTCAGTAAGCTGTGCATGCATAATAGGCTGAAGTAGTAAAATGACCTTTCAAACAAATTGCACTGTATTTGTCATACATCCAAGTATTCAGAGCACAGGAATTCCAGTTCTGAATCAGATGATAACTTTCAATGGCATTTATTTACAAACAGGTATTGCATGAAATCCCAGAAAAGGGGGAGAGTATAAATGATTGATGATCCCCTCCAACCTATATCTCCCCATGTTTTAATAGAAACTTAAACAGCCATGACACTGGGAGTTCCATGGGCAGAGATGCCCATGTGAACTCCCAGTAATGTGAACATTTGAGTTCTGACTATCACCTTGTTTTCAGGCTGTAAGCATAGGGATGCTGGTCTCCAGGCAGGATCTGGGAATACCCTGGTATTACAGCTCATTTCCAGACTACAGAGATCAGTTCCCCTGGAGGAAATGGATGCTTTGGAGGGTGGAATCTATGGCACTGCACCCCATTGAGGTCCCTGTCCTCCCCAGGCCCCATACCCAAATCTCCAGTAGTTTCACAACCTGGATCTGGCAACCCTACTTACTTATCCCCTGTCGATGGCCAGGGGGGACCTGGCCAGCCTAAATAAGTACACTCTGTCTTAATCAGACCATGGATATTTTAATTGGGAGGTACTTCTTTTAAAATTGGCAAACTTATATTTTGCTTTACCTTAAAAGTCCCTCCAATTATACAGAAGCCCTGTCTGAAGCTGGACCACTTTGCTGCTTTTGTGAGAGACACTCCACCAATGAAGCTTGCTATTAGGAGTTATTTTATTTCATTTATCCAACCTTTATACCACTGTATAGCAGGAGCTTTCAAAGTGGTTCACACCAAGTGCTAGCAACAATAAAAACATGATTAAATAGCAATAAAATCTTCCCAAACAACATATCATAAAATCAGAAGCAGCAGTACAAAAGTTGAAGTGGTCTAGATATCATTACCCAATAGCAAAGAACACAGGCTTGACCTACACCTGGAAGGTAACAGGAGAAGGGGGAAAGTGAACATCTTGGAGGAGTGAATTATTTTTGAACCTGTGTGTGAAAGCCTCATTTCTAATGAAACTGTTCTTCCATAACTTTAGATTTTAAAAACATTCTCTAACATATTGTGTACATTTGTTTCAAAACACTGTCTGTTATTGGGGTTATTTGGTGACTCCCTAGGAAGTCTCTTACAATCTCTAATTGTTTGCACATTTAATACTTCCCTGCCCTTTTAAACCATGGTGCTGTCAGGAGGGGAAGGACAATGCTCCCCTCCTGCCCCTCCCTCCCTGGGCCCCTAAGACAATCCCCCTCCTCAATAAGGATTGGTTGGAAGGGGAGGAAGAACCAACTATCACCACCAGAAGTGGGTGCCAGACCCAAACCCGAATCCAGGAGCCGGGGCCCAGGGAGTCCCCCTCTTCCAACAGCAACAAGCAGGAGAAAAGCAAAGAAGCTACCCGAGAGGACCCAGTTTACTACCTTGCAGATCAGCAAGGAAGGACACCTGGGAGGGGGCGGTTGGTGCCCTCAATGATGCTGGCCTGACTGGGAGGAGGAGGGATAGGAGTGTGTTCGAGGAAATGAGGACCGAGCCAATCCCGTGGCTGCTCTCCTCTGAGGAGGGAGGGGCAGGAGCAGGGTGGGAGGATTCAAAAGAGATAGAGACATCGGCCAATGAGGAGGAACCTGAGCTCCTATGATTAACAAGAGCGGGTCACGAGTACCAGAGAGTGGAGAGAAACAAAGGTTCACTCTGAAGTCTTGCAGAATAGGATCCAGGAGGAGGATAGGGGACCAGTGAGGAAACCACCCCTAAGCCTTCAATATCTGAGGTTGAGCAGGCCCAACCAGGAGCCAAAACCCTGGAACCTGCCCCTCACCCCTCATCTGCCCAGAATGTCTGAAGTCGTGACAGGTGCATCCCCCCCAGCTATTATTGGAGAATTAGTACCTACATGAAAAACATGTTTTCATATCAGACAACTGTACACATTTCCTTCTTATCCACAAATCTATAAGACCTTACAGTGCCATATTTATGCAAAAAAAAATTCTCATTATAGATTATGCCTGTTTGCAATCAGAGATTTTTGTACACTATAGATTATGCCATTTTAATGATGGCTCAGCAATTATGTCATATTGAAAGCACAGTTGAAACATTTGTAGTGATGCATCAACCCTTATGGCAAGCTGTCAAAACTCGCCTTATCCAACTCTTACCTTTTGTTTTAGATTAGGAGTATCTGTTTGAAAGAAACCAATCAATATGTGAGTCAAACACTGATAAATTCACTTCAGAATATTAAATACTAGAGATATGCCCACTCACTCCACCTGAAAGCATCAAATGACTCTGTAGTCACAATATTTAACAGTAGTTTTAATATTGTGCTGCCCCAAAATCTGCAACAATACTGGATGAAGCAACAGCAAGAGTGATCATCCTTTTTTGGAACCAAAATTACTCAAAATGAGAATTATATCAAACATCATACTCTGCCTTTCTCCCCAGTGGAGTCCCTAAGTGGCTTACATTGTTCTCTCTTCCATTTTATTCTCACAACCACCATGTGAGGTAGGTTAGGCTGAGACACAGAGTGACTGGCCCAAGGACACCCAGCAAGCATCCATGGCAGAATGGGTATTGGAACATAGGTTTCCTAGACCCTAGTCTGACCACTATATGACACTGGCTGTAATTGCTCAGAAAGTTTTTTAAACCCACTTTCTTTTATAAAAGAGGGGATATTTTCCACCCTCCCTCTCTGTGCTGCCTTTCTCTCCAGTGTAAACCTAAAGAAACTCACTTTGTTCTCCGGACCTCCATCTGATCCTCACAACAATTCTGTGAAGTAGGTCTGACTGAGAGGGCATGATTGGTCCACGACCACCCAAAAAGCTTCCATAGCATACTGGGCAGTTGAATTTGGGTCTCTTAGGTCCTAGTTAGAAACTCTAACCAGTATACCACACAAGCTCTAATAGGTCAGGGAACCCCCATTGTTTTGTAACATAGGGGATACGCTAGACCCTCCCTGTTTGTCAGGTTGCCAACTCCAGCATGGGAAATTATGAAGAAGAAGAGAAGCAGAAGGAATTTTCTAACTCAAATATACAGTTTAAGCAGGAGAAACACTCAGGGCTATAATACTCACTTTTGTATTGAACATGAACATTATTAGCTTCCACATTTTATATTCCAAGCCCTGAATGTCAAATTTTGGCAGCAACAGTATTAGAAACTTTGCTTTTTCAGAAATTCCAATCATCATGCACTATGCACAGAGAAATAATTGGGAACTGAACAAAGACCAGAAAAGCACTATATCATAATTTAGCTGAGGAATTCATCCCTTTGGAAAGGTTAAGCACTTCATATTATGATGTGTGAGATTCAATTGTCATTTATTCTTGAGTACCATACTGTTGAGCAGCTCTCATTTATGTCAGTGGGGTTTGTGCAGGAGAAATTCCCAGTGGATTGTGCCCAGTGGACTCAGCTTGCAGTAAAGCAAATAGAAAACCTTGAACAGCAGGCAAATGTAGTTGGTTCAGGCTTTAATATCTTTTCCACCATTTTAAAGTGAGAATTATACTTACCTGAAGGAAAATTAAGAGCTAGCCTTGCACCCACAGACCCCAGATGACACATGTAAGTGTTCCCACATGCAATAGTTTTTGCCCTGGGCATTACAGTGTTTTGAAACTGTCTGATCCAGTATAAAGAGCAGGATACAGTTTTCGTACTAAGGATTCTCAAGATATACATGATATAAATCCAGTTTCATATATAATTTGAACACAATTAGAAATCATTCATATAAAATTAAGGTTTCAGTGACAATTCCTTTAGTATTTCCCATGGAGATTTCAACTAAAATGTACACCTATTTTCACATTTGTAGAGAGAGAAAAAATCACAATCTGAATAGCCACTGGGATGATTCATATGCATGCATACCAATCATGGGATTACTGCAACATCCACTGAATATTTGTGTCTCTTAATGAGTCATCATGGACCTAGTACTATAGAAAGAATTTCTATAACATCTGGCATACAATTATTTTAAATGGTGCCAGCTCAGAGAGTCATTATCAATCATCAAGGTAGGCTTTCCCAGCCTCCTGCTACAGTGGGAGGCCTCCCACCGGCAAGTCCTGTTGCTCAAAGAAGTAGCGGGGATTTTTTTTAAAAAAGTGACATCACCTTAATTGTGATGTCATTTTCAGGTAAAACTTGGAAGTGACATATGGTATCTCTAGGAATTCACAGAGATGCTATGATAAAACCATAAAGTTTCCAGAGATCCCTAGGCGTTTAGCATTTCTGGATTATACTCAGACATGATATAGTGAAGTCAGTGATGTTGCTGATGTCACCCCTGCCATGCTCCAACCCCCAGCCCTCCAACTGGTTGCCAGGCTCAGCCTGACAACTCTACATGAAGGGCAATGAAAAGTACAGACACTGATGCATGTTTTTTCCTTTAGGAATCAGTTCACAAAATTACTCCTAATTGTATATAATGACAATGGTTGTTTCAAACGGGACAAGGTTTCAAACCAGACAAGCTAGCTTTGATTCCAGTTGGTGTAGATTGCCTGGTTTACACTGATTTTCTTCTGTGCTCCATGGAGGACCACTGGGTGTCACTGCTCATTTACACTTTCCCCTATATAATCATGCATCTGTGGAAGCAGGAAATTAGTTTCTTAATGTAGTCACAGGCTGGGGATTTATAAAGGCCTCAGCTAGAAGTGTGAATGACTTCCGCCTCCAACAAGTTTGCTTGTTAGTTTTGCACTGCTGTCTAATCTCTGGAAAGCTTGTTTTCCATTTCCCTCACTCTCCCTAGTCCTGTGAATAGCCAAGCTTGTTTAAGATTGTTGGTGATGGTGGGACATATTTCAGTTGGAGCTCATCTTTAGGAATATTTTTTGTTGTACTCTTCCACATGCAGGAAGACATTTTAAAAAATTATATCCTGCCTTCCTTCCAAGTCTTCCACTTTATCCAGAGCAATAATCTCTTTGAGAAAGGTCTACCCTTTGGAAAATATTCCTGCAGGACCTAATTCATGGGGTTACCCAAGAGTAAGCGAAGACTGAATTTCACATGTCATATTGCAAAGTGGTTATCTTTTCCAAGGAGATGGATTTCTCAGCAAGATTATGATACAACACTTTTTTGAACCTTTTAATTTTATTTAATTCAAAGCTATCCATTGGTCTGTACCGAAATATCTGGAAGAGTTACCATAAGCCAGTAAGTTAGATCAAGTACCAAAGAAAACTAAAGACCTTTTAAAATGTGGTAGGGAGAAGGGGAACAGGAAGGTTAGGATTGTCAATAGTTAATTAAATAATAAGTTCCTGTGAAACTTGGAAGTAGAGGTATACAAATTCATTTGTTTTATTTTTCTTTTTGATTGTGTTTGGGATGATAAGCTTGTCCCGGCATTTTCTTTGGCATAATTCTCCATTTTTATTTGGGTCTTTTATGCCAATCTTATGTATGCCATTTACACAGTATAAATGCATAAACAGGATCAAGTTTAACAACAATATTTATATCAACTTTCACTAGTATGGTCAAGGAAAATGATTAACACTGTTTTATCCCACTATAGAAGAACAACCAAGGTGGTCATGAAATTCAGTAGCATCCCTACTTGAAACAAATTTTAGGAAATTGAGGGAGTGCACTGACCAAAATCTGAAGCTTTCTTATGCTCAGATATCAAGGCAGGTGCCCAAGTACTTATACTGTGATCCAGGGAAATGTGTCTGCACTTTTTTTGGGCCAGAGGATTTTTTTTCCTGAAAGCTTATCTCTCAGAAATTGTCTTCAAAGAGCACTAAAAAAAAAACCTTTTAAAAATGTTCCTAAATTTGCAATAAAAATTTGACCTGTATGGCTGGATTCTACAATAATGCTCTCAAGAGAGCTGAAGCAAGTCAATAATTTTAAAATCCCCAAATAAGTATCAGTGTGAGTTCCCTGTTTTCTTTGTCTGTTTTATTACTTTTGTATTTTTTTGTCATTGGTTTCTATACACAGCTTTTTACTGCTTGTTTTGTAGATTTGTTTGCAATGAACATTGTCAACCCAGAAGTTAATGATATTTATGTGCATAAATTTATTTATTTGGAGAATTTTGTGTGCCGCATCTCCACAGATCAGCACAAAGTGGCTTACAATTAAAATAATAAAACTAAATGAATAAACTATAGTCACTGAAAACAAAATAGATCCATTGAAACAAGTCCATCAAAACGTATGTGTATTATGTTGATTTTTTCATGCTCAAATGATGTTGAAAAATATATACTTTTTAAAGGGGGGAAAAATCAGTGTGAGGAAACAGAGCAAGTCATAACCACAGAGAACTGGGTTTGATTTGCGCAAGGGAGAAATGAAATCAAAACAAGGACTTGTTTCTTTGGAATGTCCTACCCCTCCAACCCTTGCCGGGTGCCTGCCTGCTTTTCTTTTAGGCACCAGGCTAAAGCATTCCTTTTTACCCAGGGCTTTAACGAAAGGGGTTTTATCTTCTGAGCCTTCTATGATCTGCTTCTGGCCATTTTACCTGCATCATTTTAGGAAGCTCAGTTTGTATTTTGTGCTGTTGTTAAGCTCGGGCTTCTTTGAATAACATTTTTAAAGGGGTTATGTTTTTAATGATTGCTTTTTTTAATGGCTCTGTTTTACTATCTTAGTTAGAAGCTACCTGGAGCTGATCTCTGGAGTTGGTGGCCTATACATTTTCTAAATAAATAATAAACCAAATCGTCCCTATCCTCTAATCTTATGCCATGGTTTCATACTGATCTTGCTTTCCATAGTGTGATAATACAGTTGTTAGTCTCCCCCTCCAAATAGTATCTGGTTATCTATATTTATTCTTTTCCCATGATGATGACTTTGCATACTATTAAAAAAAATGACCCTTTTTGACCCTGAATTTCACTCTGACCATCAGCTTTAGATGGAGCAAAGGTGAAGTCGGGACTTGCTTTACCCAATCCAGTTTCAGATTTAATTAAGAGCAATAAAAAGGCTTACATTTTTCAGGAAGTTAGCCTGTGGAAGTTCATTCAGCCCCTCAGGATTGTGTTCTGTTTTTTAAAAAAATCTATTGTAAAGGTTAAATGAGTGTGAAAACATTACTTGGAAATGCCCTAGTTTCCTTGACTTTAAAGTTGGATAATCAGTTGAAGCCTTTGGAAAGTAACTGAGTTCCTTTTTAATCACCCCCCCTCCCCCGCCATACAGCCTATTTGAACTAATATAATTTGAAGTGACAAATAACCCTTACAGCAGAGATAATCTTTTCTTTTTAGAGAAAAAATGAAGACGATGAGTATGCACAACTAATTCCTTCTCTCTTCATCCAAAAACTTTATCATTTGGATGTTTTACTTTTCCATTAAATGTAATTTCATGAGTTCAAAAAAGCTTAACATCAGTTTCTCTTGGGGAAAAAGAAGAAAACAATATTCTTTGATGTTTGTCATTTTGTCAGACTTCAGTGCAAGCCTAATGATGCCAAGTACAGCGAGGATTGTTTTGTGTCTCCCTTCTGCTTCCTATCCAAGTCTATAGGTTCAGATACCTGGACCTCCTGCTGAATTTCAAATATTTTTTGGAGTTTAGTAGATAACTTCTCACTCCAATTGAACCTTGTGGAAGCTGCTACCCTGTGCTTTCATCCACAGTTGCTATATGTGAATGAAAATGGCAAACACATAGGTGGGATGCTGATAAGTGTGTCTGATAGGGTTGCTATCCTCCAGGTGGGGCCTAGAGATATTCTGGAATTACAACTGATCTCCAGAGGACAGAGATCCCTTCCCCTGGAGAAAACAGCTGCTTCAGAGGGCAAATTCTTTTATGGCATCCTAAGACTGTAAGAAGAGCCCTGCTGGATTAGCCCAGTAGTCCACCTAGTCCAGCATCCTGTCTTGTACAGTGGCCAACCAGTTCCTCTGGAGGGCCAACAAAAGGGCATAGAGGCCAAAGCCATCACAAGGCCATCAGAAGAGCTCTGCTGGATTAGACTAATAGTCAGGGCTCTTTTTGTAGCAGGAGCTCCTTTGCATATTAGGCAACAAACCCCTAATGTAGCCAATCCTCCAAGAGCTTACAGTAGCCCCTGTAAGAAGAGTTTAAATACAGTTAAACAAACCAGAATCAGCCATGTTGGGGTTGGGGTTTCACCTTGCAATTGATCCAGGAAAAGTTTTATCCCAGAAAGTAAACTTTGCTCATTTGTACAGGAGCTGATATACTTATCCAGTTCCCCAAATTCTCAAGTCTGTGTTGTCTGTGCTCCCCGTAATAAACAAGGCCTTGAAATCACTCTGCATGTCTTCCAATTAAGGGTTGTATTTGATCAGCCATATCCACCACTAGCTCTGTCTTCAGTTTGTCTCTGTGCCAGAAACTGTGTCAAAGACATCAATCATAAGACAAGTCATAATGCAAAAATAACAGTGCCTGTGAATGGAGAACACTCTGGGGTACATTAGTGTCTCCCTCATCAAGGGGGTGATAGGATATCTGAAAATAAGCAAACACTCATGCTAAAAGGAAATGGTTACTTTCAGAAGAGGTTATGGCTTACAAAGGATATAAAAGAATAATGTTCCCGACTGCCCCTTTGTATCATGCAAGGTCACTCCCTTGGTGCTCTTTTCTCACTCTTGGAGGAAAGAGAAGGCAATAAAACAACTAAGTGGATAGAAGCAAGGCATAATGGGGAACACTCCTGTACATTTATTACTTAGAGAAAGATTTCCTTTCAGATGCACTCTACTCAACTCTTTTATTTCAGATCAACGTGTGGAGACACACAAAAGAAATTGCGGGGAGAGGGGGGGCGGAATAATAAGGAACAGCAATTAGGAATGAGCCACTCCAGCCATTTTAAAGCCATTTTTGCATTGATACAATGTATGTCATGTATGGCTGAGTTCAGACTGGCATTTTGCAGCGGGAGCCAGTCATTGTACAAAAGCCCCGGAACACACTGTTCCGGGGTTCCCTGGTCACACGGGGCTGTCTGATATAGGAGCTTACTGGGAGGAGGCATGCCAGAGCATTCAGACTGCTGGCTCAGAGGTGCCGCTATCAGCAGCTTTTCCCATGTGCACTTTGCCAATTGGGGGAGGATCCTGGCACTGCATTGTGTGGTAGAGCAGAGCACGGCCAATCAAACCACTGCTGCTGTTCCGGCTTGCTCCCAGTTTATTGGCCGAGTGGTCACACGTCGGGGAAGCGGAATGCAATGGGATAAAGGCACTCTTCAGGATTTGCTACCACTTTACAGAGGTATCTTTTTAACGTGGGGGATAAGTGGAATGGCACGGGTTGCCTACAGCTAAGGAACACCAGGCAGATGTGCCTGTGTGAATGCCTCTTTAATCTGCTTGGGAAAGGGGCTGGAACGTGGCTATCACAGGGCTAATTGCCAGTCTGAACTCAACCTATATGTATCTGATGCAAAAAGAATAGTGTCAGAAATTATTTTGCATCACATCACCCACAGAGGACTTAATGCAGCAGATAATGTGGATGGGGGAGACATAATAGTGACCTAACCCAGTGTAGCCAATGAGATAGCTGAGAAGGGAAGGCTATCAAAAGCCATCCCCTTCTAGGTGGCAGGCTTTTGCTCTGGACCCTCCCTCCCCTGCAAGAAGAAAGTGGAATTAGTTGTTCACTTTGGAGCTAAGCAGGAATTTTCAGGGATCCCTGTCTTGACAGATAGATGACATTTTATTTAATCATATAATATTGCATTTTTTCAATAGAACCAAGTACAATCTTCAATGTATACAGAACTGAAATACTGAACAGTATAAAGGGGTCCAAACCATCAGTAAAATTGAGTATAAAAATATTATACTAGAAAATATTAATAAAATTATTAAAATTGAAATACAGATGCAGCGCTGAGAAGTTTATTGAACAACACAGATTTACACTAGCAGTGGAACTGTGAGTTAGACTAAGAAATAGATACAATCCATTCAATGTGAGCAGAGAAGAGAGAGTTGGCTTTTACTTAAAACATAACAATCATTTGAGAGATAAGACCAACACTTGAGCATTAGAGGTTGCCATTTCTCTAGGAGACTGGATTGGCCTGAGGTATCTCTGAATTTATCCAAATTGTATGTAATCTTATCCAGGATGAATAAATTCCATAACTTCAAGTGTCATTCTTGCAGTGATGGAATTGATGTAGACTTCCAATGTGAAGCAATAAGACATTTAGCAGCAGTTAACATTATCATAATTAATTCTTGTTTTGCTTTGGAGATTTTGCAATTTTCCCACAGATTGAGAAGAATTAATTCTGGGGTTAGGGGGATCAAATGACCAGTGATTATATGGATTTGGTTTTGAATTTGAGTCCAAAATTTACCTATCAGCTTACAGGACCACCAGCCATGGTAGAAAATCCCCCATTCCCCATATTGTCTCCAGCAGGCCAGAGGCATCGTGGGGTTTGAGTGGGCTAGTTGTTCAGGGTTTAGGTACCAGTGTAAAATAACTTTGAAATTTTGTAGTCAAATGTTCAGAGCTCTCGAGGTGGTGAGTGTGGATCATCCTAGCAACACTATCAGTGGATCCAGCAACATCAGCCATATAATCTCAGGTTCATATTCCTGCTCATCCTCTAATGTGATTTATACCATCATGTGTCAATAGTGCCCTTCCACCCTCTACACTGGACAAATAGGCCAGTCCCTTCGACAAAGAATCAATGGACATAAGTCTGACATTAGGAACCACAACATTAAAAAAAGTGGGGGGACATTTTAACCTTCCAGGACATTCATTTGCTGGGCTAAAAGTAGCAGTTCTCTTACAAAGGAATTTTGGCTGAGTTCAGACTGGCAGTTTGGCCCACTATAGCCACGTTTCAGCCATGTTTTACAAGCAGATTAAAGGGGGTGTTCACACAGGCACATCTGCCTGGTGTTCCCCACCTGTACTCAACCCATGCTGTTCTGCTTGGATCCCGCATTTAAAAGATACCTGGTGAAAGTGGTAGCAAATCCCTGAGAGCCTGTTTTTCCCGTTTCATTCTGCTTCCGGGAAGTGTGAACCCCAACTTGAAAAGTTGGGAGCAACCTGTGTTGTGCATAAGGCAGCAGCTATATGATTGGCCGTGCTCTGCTCTACCACCCAATGTGGTTGCAGCACAACTGCCAGTCTGAACTCAGCCTTTGTAACTGACTTGCAGATGATAATGAAGCTCAAGACAATGCACCCACCAGGACTGAATTGAGACCTAGGTTTCCCGTCTCATGCTGATTTCTCCATGCCTATTACCCCCTCTGCATATCTCACCTAAATCCAATCATGCCTGCTATTGCCATTCACCTGCTAATGTCATTCAGCATCTGAAATCAATAAATAGGACAGATGGACTCCCATTCTAGTTGTATATGAAGAAGCTGTATATATGGTCAGGCATCACCTGGAGTACTGTGTTCAGTTCTGGGCACCACATTTTAGGAAGGATGTTGATGAGCTCGAGCATGTCCAGAAGAGGGCAACCAGGATGGTGAGAGGGATGGAATCCAAGTCTTATGAGGAAAGGCTGAAAGAGTTGGGTATGTTTAGCCTGGGAAAGAGAAGGCTTAGAGAGGACATGACTGCAGTCTTCAAATATTTGAAGGGCTGTCATGTAGAAGATGGAGCAGATCTATTCTCTCTTGCTCTGGATTGCTAGACTAGACCTAATGGGTAGAAATTACAAGGGAGTCAATACTGGCTAAATATCAGGAGAAACTTCCTAAGTGTAAGAATGGTAAGCAGTGGAACAGACTGCCTTGGGAGGTGATGGATGCTCCTTTGCTGTATGTTTTCAAGCGGAGGCTGGATGACCATCTTTCGGGTATGTTGTACGGCTATCTTTCGGCTATGCTCTGGCAGAGTGCAGGGGGTTGGATTAGATGACCTGCAAGGTCCCTTACAACTCTATGATTCTAAGCAAGCAACAACTCCCTGCCACATATTTTGTTAGTCTTTAAGGTGCTACTGGACTCTTGCCCTTTTCTACTGCTACAGAATAACACGGCTATCCATCTTGATCTATCTCCATAGAATTTGTCTGGGCAGGTTGGATGCTTTAAACATGTGGACACTGATCCTGCTCAGGTCTGCTCATCTCTGTGCTTGGGGAAAGGACTCAGACTTTTTTTAAAAAATGTGTAGTCTGCTTGTGTCTTATTTTGAACTCTCTTAGGTGCTGCTTTGTGGGAGAAAGGCAAGGTAGGACCATTTTAAAATATTAAAATGTTTTAAAGGTTTAAACACTTTTGCAAGGATTCACCCAATGTGAAATACATTTACTACTCTAAAGTACTAGAATAAGAATTATTATTTTTATTCTATTGGAATGGATAGTTGTGAGGTTGCTGTCTTAATACTGTGAATGGGTATCATTAGCATTTGACCTAAAGTGGCTCCTGATGGGAGTTGGGGACTTTGACAAAGAATAATAATGTTCTTTAATGGCTGTGGATCGTGGGAAACAAAAGGAAGTGGGATGGTTCCATTTCAAATTAGGCCACGCTCCATTTAGCCTGTGACCCATTCACCATCTTTAGGTCTATAACTGCTGCTTCAACTATTAGTTTGAATGAAATAGCCACACTTTTGAGATTGTTAAGTCAATTATCAAACATTACCCAGCATAAAGTTTGCATTAAAAAGTATAAAAAACAAACCCCTCTTAATCTATGTGGCCTAACATTTCAAAGTTGAACAAACTTTAAGTACTTGTCTGAAAAGCAATGAGTATTTGAAATAAATAAAATATATGGCAATGCTGGAGGAGCTTTGCTCTATGCCAGGATAATTTCCCACCATTGAGAAGGATCTAGGATGGGGTTTGGTCCATCTGAAAAAAGTGGAATGGGATCCTGCTGGGATGGTATCCTGCCCTCTCTTCCCACCTCTGCACATGCTGAGCACTGGCCTTTGCTGTTTGCTGACTGGAATCTAACTGTTGCAAGATGATCTCCAGATCGATCTCTCATTCAAGAACCCATGTGCCACATTCAGGACAAAGCCCCAGGCTTCAGGAGCAAGCACAGATGACCAGAAACAAGGTACAAGGCAGCAAGGTCAGAGTAGAGCTCTGTCTGCTAAACAGGTCAACACACAAAGGGGTGGCAAGCGAAGTTGCTCCCACACAGATCCAGAAATAAATATATGAAAAGATTTTCTTTAGAGCCAGATGTTGCTTTCTAGAATTGTCAAAAGGGAGAGAAAAAAGCCAAATAATTACAATAGTAATTACAATTACACTGAGGAGGGACCGAAGGGGCCAAAACACATATGGTCCACTGGTCATAGGATATACCCATCAATTGTCTATGTGAAACTAACAGCTCTGTATGATATAAGTTTCATGAGTCTGATTTCGGGATTATTTCTTTTAACCTATTTTATTTTTTACTAATGTGTACACCATAATAAATATTTGTATTTTTATAATAATTTATTTTGTTAGCTTGACCCTCATATATCACATCCAGCAGCCCAGCCATGACTGGGAAGCATTCTCGCTTACCCTTGCTTCCTCCATTGGGTCTGCTGCCAGATCCGTCTGCTCAGGTGGGGGTACCGTTGATGTGGGGCCCAATTCTTCTGATTCCTCCTCCTCTGAGCAGGTGGCAGCTGGCTGGCCCATGATGTCATGAAAGCTTGCAGAAGACATTCTACTCTCTAGAAAAGGAGAGGGTCCAGCTGTGTGAGAGTGTGCCAAGAAACATCAGGATTTTTTTTCCAGATGATGAGGTGAGAGAGGGGGGTGTTGTCTGAAAATGGAATTGTTAGAAGGAGAATTTTATTTATTTATTTTATTTTATTGCTTTGATTTCTGTCCCGCCTTGTCGGGCAAGCTGGCTCAAGGCAGCATACAACAATCAAATTGGCATAAAACAATAAGTACAATAAATTAGTTAAAACAACCTACAATACTAAAACACAATATAAATACAGATAATGGCAATCTTCAGTAGATGGTCCATTGCTGGTATAACCAGTGGTATATCAAGGGCCATAGATGTTCTGATGATTCAATTCCTCAATGGTGGATCCTAATTAAAGGCCTGGTGGAAGAGCTGTTTTACAGGCCCTGTGGAACTGTAAGAGTTCCCTCAGGGGGCTGAGATCCTCTGGGAGCTCATTCCACCAGTAAGGGGCCACCACCGAGAAGGCCCTCGCTGGTGGTAGCCAGTCTGGTGTCTTTCGGGCCAGGGAGAGCCAGGCGATTTTGTGGCCCCGACCTCAGATTGGATTTCTACCCTACCCTTCACTACCCAAAGGAGTCTCAGAGTGGCTTACAAACTCCTTTCCCTTCCCCTCCCCACAACAGACACCCTATGAGGTAGGTGGGGCTGAGAGAGCTCTGACAGAAATTGCTTTTTCAAGAACAGCTGTGCCAGAACTATGGTGTGCCCAAGGTCATCCGCAGGTGCAAGTGGAGGAGTGGGGAATCAAACCCGGTTCTCCCAGATTAGAGTCCATGCACTTAACCACTACACCAATCTGGCTCACTCAATTGCTGGGTCTGTCTTTTGGTATTTTATATGAGGCAGTACAGTTATTTGGCAACAATACAGGAATGACTCAGGTGACATTCAGATATCATGTCAAACTGCAATTAAACTCCAGTTTGCAACAACAGGCACAAGCTCAGGTTCCTTGTTGTGCCTGCCCATACTCCTCTTCCTCTCCCTTCTTGTACAGAAACCAAAAACAAACCCCACTTTTCTGTGAGGTTCACTGCAGTACCTGGATGAACTAGTGCCTGGTTGTCCCTGAAACACTGGATTCTAAAGCAGGATTAAAGTCTGACTTAGTATCGTGGCTTGGTGGGGTGGGGTAATCAAGTCTGGTATTTAGACAACACTGGCAACTGGAGCTCATTTTACATTTGAGGGGTTTGGGGGGGAGGGGGTCATTCTGCCTGAGAAAGGAGGGAGAGGAATATGCTTTGTTTATGTCCACTGTGACCAATGGGATACCATAAGTCTCAGGTGCTCTCTCATTTAAAAGAAACCAAATCTGGGTATCACTTCCCATATAATGTCTCACTGCCTGGAAAACCACACAAAAGTATGGTATTTGAGTCTTATCAGGTGGTGCCTAAGCAGCGCCTGTAGCAAATGTGATGATGATTATTTTACACATCTCTTGCTTGAAGTTGCAGTCATTGGGTGCTGAATATGCTGTGTGAACTTAGCCTATCTTCCTGTCTTTGGAAAGAGTCCTGAAGCCCGAGTCATTTGCAGTTAACAGAAATTGCTTGGCTGTGGTCCTCATTTCTCCTGTTATATAATAGGTCCCACTGGAAAAGTAGCTGCATTGAAAACGCCTCCTCTTATATTGCTTTGAAATTGCCAGCCTTGCCTCAGTTATGAGGAGCTCAAAGAGTTCATCACAGGTTAGTCATTGGATTAAAGAGCACAAAGCAGGCCACACTGAAAATCTCAGTAATAGTTTTTTTTAAAAAGCCCTCTAAAAACTGCAAGGTGTGTGTGTGTTCCCCTCTCCTATTTGCTTTTGGCCTCCCTTTAATTTCCTGGCTTGAACTTGGCACCAGAAGAACAATTCACACTTTCTGTTCTGGTAAACAGGACATGTGCCATATCTATGGTTAACCCATTCAGAGTTGCTCTTGCTTTGATGAGCACAAAATATAAGAGCGATCCCTGTTACTATGCTGGCATGCTCCAGTTACTCTCTGATGTTTTGCTGGTGCTGCCTCTCACTGTGAAAAATTATTTGCTTCCACATACCAAAAAATTGTGTCCCAAGCTGAATAGTTTGTTGGAGAAGAAGAAGATTTGCTGTTGGCCTGGAAGCCACAGTTACGCATCAGCGCTGATGCTGTCAGTATATCTCTCCTAGGGGACAGGCTGGAAGCAATGGCATAAATGTTCTGATCTCTGCCTTTTGGAGAACTTGTTCTGTTCCCAAGTGTCTTCCTCCACAGTGATAGTGAACATTTATGAACGTATGAAGGCTCACACTAGATCTTATGACTTTTAACAAGTTGAATTGGGGGGAATTCTCATTCCCCACAGTCACAGAGGAGTTCCAGGGGAATGGCCTTTTAAAGAACTGCAGTGGCCCCATTCTGCTTGGGACCACTGAATGGGAAGAGGAGGGCCTCGTGCCTTCCCCCTGCCTCACTTTCTGAAACAGCCCTGGGCAGAGGGTGTTATTTGTCCCATTTGGGGGGCTGTATGTGCAGTATTCAGGCATGCACAAAATTGGGTGAATGCCCTAGATGCTGTTTTGGGGAAATGACCTGTGAACCTTTTACTGAATTTGACCATTGGTCTCTCCTGCTTAGTATTGTCTTCTCTGACTGGCGGTGGCTTTCCAGGTTCTCGGGTAACAAAAGCATTTTTTTAGCCTGATACAATCATATGTTCAACAGCACCCAGAGTGCATCTGCCCTCTTTTTATCAATATTAAAATGCTCACCGGTAATTAGGGATGGGCATGAACCAGCTCACAAACTAAAGTTTGTGATTAATTTTGGCTGGTTCATGGTCTGTGAACTGAAGTTCGTAGTGGGTCAACTAGCACAACATTTCCACAAACTTTTAAACAGTTCATGGAGGTTTGTGAATGGATACATTTCCACACAGACTGTCACCACTTGAAGAAAATGTTTACTAAACTTCAAAGCAACTGTGGGGGGCAGAATTTTCCAGCCTTGGAAACACTGCTGTCAGTTTCAAGAGGGTTCCACACACCCCTTTGTGGTATTCCTTTGAGTTCACTTCCCATTTTCTTGTACAGAGCTTGCAAAATCCCTTGCTTGGATTTGTGACTTGGTGCTTGTAATCAGTCCTTTTAAGCTTGCAGTGCCAGTGACACTGAACACTCTGTTCAGATTGCATTGGTACTGCTGGGCACTTTATATTTTGTACTGGTTCTTCTGGGCTTGCAAAAATTGCTTGGATTGTGATTGAGCTGGCATTGCCACATTGACACTGTTTTCTGCTGGGCACTAGTACATTGCACTTGTTCTCCTGAGCTTCCAACCTCACCACCCTCCCGCTTGGATTGTGATTATGTGCTAGACATCAGTCCTGTTGAGCTGGCATTGCCACATTGGCACTGGGTTCTGCTGGGCATTCATACATTGCACTGGTTCTCCTGGGCTTGCAAAAATGCCCCCCCCATTTCTACTGCAGAGATTCTCTGGGACTTTGAATCTGTTCTGCTGGGCTTCCATTGCCCTTGCTGTTTTTCCTCTCCATGAACCAAAATGAACCACATTATCCCAGTTCCTGCCCATCCCTACCAGTAATACAGAGGAGGAAAAAACAAGGAACTGAATGTTGCAGCAGACTGAGCATGGCATTTGTCTGTGATCCAGAGGACCAAACAAACAATACTGCAGGCACACAAAGGCTTTGTTGAGGGGGGTACCTTCTGTCTACAGCTCCTTCTGCCTTCTGAAATTAAACACCAATCTTAAAGGTCAAGGGATCATTCAAAGTGGGATCAGCATCAGGTTAGGGAATGCAGTCAAAAAGAGAGATTATTTATTTGACTGGAAAACTGATGTTGTTTGAATCTCAGTCCACACAGATAACAATCAGGTCAAAAGCAGGGTAAAAGGAAAATGGACCTAAAGTTTGACTAGCTTAGTTTACTTATTTAGAAAGTCCAATATCAAGGAGGAAAAAAAATTCTGAACTTTTTTTTTGAGAACAGCTTTTTTGCTCAAGAATTAATCAATACAAATTAATAAATACAAATAAACTCCATTCCTGCCTTATTGCATCACATATGGTTTGACTACATCACACTTAGCACTCAACTAGGATCTGTACTGCCCTGGTAAATTTCTCCTTTGTTTCCTTTTGGCATATCCAAATGAATTTATTTTCTTCCAAAATAAGACTTCTGTGCTTCATTAATACTTTAAAATGCACTAAGCTTCATCACTCAGGATTCAGCTACATGGATGAAATAAGCCAGCATCTGATTATAGACTCCAAAGGAAAGGCAGGAAAAAAGAAGCAGAGGAATACTCATACGACCAATTAAAATCATGGGTATAATTTGATATCCAAAGATAAAATTGGTCTGTTATCTTTTCATTCCCTTCCTCATTTTTTTTTGGCAAATGCATTGCCATTGCAGATCGCATTTGCCTATGGCTATGCAGCACTCTCTGCTCACACAAGGCTGATGAACAGCATCAGGACTCCATTAGAGGTGGAATGTTTTATTTAAGGACTCAGTTGGTAACTTACTACCTTATTTCCCTTAGCAATTTGCTCACTCTAATTGTTAAAACATTTCCTGTGATTTCAGAAGTGCCAAAACTACAAACACCTGCATATGAGGCAATATGGTTCATTGAGTCACACATGATTTTTTGGGGGGAGGGGGAAGTTAATTTTAAGTCTGAATTAAATACATTTTAATAAAATGTTTACTGTTATAGTACTTGGTGCTTTGGATGCAGGAGGCTTTCGTTTCGAAATGTCAGTGGGTTAGCTCTTCAGAAATGGTGACAGGTGTTTGCACATAAGTGTCGGGATTTGAAGTTTCTAGGAACTTTCAAGTCCTGGTAGAAAATGTTTTGGGGTAATGGCATTACTAAACTGGGGAAAATTGAAATATTTAAAAGTAAATCTGGATTTGGGGCTAAACTCTAGAATGACATTGATTTGGTCAGCAATGTTCCCTCTAAGCTGTGAAGTCCTGTGAGCAAAAATTCTACTTTGTGAGCTACTGGCATGAAAGTCGTGAGCAGATGATTCAGCCGCTGCAGAAATTAGTTTGCTCTGGAGCCTTTCTTCCTGAGCGGAGACGAAGAGGTGTGAGCCGGAGGCTAGAAAACTGTGAGCTAGCTCACACTAACTCAGCTTAGAGGAACACTGTTGGTCAGTGATGTATCATTATCCCACCACAGTAACACATCATAGCAAATTTGGACAAATTGTGTGTGTGTGTACAGTGCTGCCAGGGGCTGTGGTGGCTCAGTGGTTAAGACACTGAACTGCAGATCGGAAGGTCAGTAGCTCAGCAGTTCAGGACCCGAGTGCTACATGACAGAGTGAGCTCCCGTCTCTGGCCCCAGCTCCTGCCAACCTAGCAGTTAGAAAGCAAGAAATTGCAAGTAGATAAATACGTACCACTTTGGTGGGAAGGTAACAGCATTCCATGTGCCTTGGCATCTAGTCATGCCAGACACATGACCATGGAAATATCTTTGGACAGCACTGGCTCTTCAGCTTGGAAACGGAGATGAACACCACACCCTAGAGTTGGATTTGACTGGCTTTTGAGCAAGGGAAACCTTTATCTTTATCTTTACAGTGCTGTCAAGTCACAGATGACTTCTGGCAACCCCATAGGGTTTTCAAGGCAAGGGAGAATCAGAGGTGGTTTGACATTGCCTTCCTCTGCAAAGTCTTCCTTGGTGATCTCCCATCTTATTACTTACCGTGCTTAGCTTCTGGGATATGATGAGATCAGGCTACACTATATTGTTCCATATCCATATTTGAACAAATCAGCAATGTGGAATTTGAAGTGCTGCAAACTTTGCAGCAACTAAGGTCAGCAGACAGACATAACAATTGGTGACAGCCATGATTGCTCATGAGCCAAGGCTACAATCTCCTCACCTTGCCGCCATCCAACTTGAGCAACTGTCCAGAACCTGTGGAGGTGGAGTTTCATTTCATTCTCCTTTGCAAACACTTTTTCATCCATGCAGAAGGTGAGATGGGTCATAGATGGGACAAGTAATTAAATGACACAGAGGGTACTACACACCCCATAAGACTGTACCAAAATGCATGTGTACAAAACCTTGAGAACATGGACTTAGGCAAATGCCAAAGGGCAGGACTTTTTAAAGTCACACAATGTTTATAATCATTGACTCACCGATTGTTCACTCTTTCTTTAAATTATTGGCTGATGAGGAGTGTGGAGCAGTGTAGAGTGATGATAGCCAGGTCTGTTTAGGGAATGGGAATTAGGACTCTTTTTGGACTGTGTGATAATATGAAGCATGACATGCTACCAATTTCACTGCACTGTACCATTTGAATGTACAAAAAAGTAACCCACCAAACAGCTGAATTGTTCACCCCTGCCACCCCCAATGGCTCCTTGCTCACAACCAGCAAACAGAATGCAAGTCAAAATGGTGAATTTTCAAGGATCCCTATAAGAAACTAATTTTGTGTCTTTTCAACAATAAATAATATCTCCTGCTAAATCCTCACGTTTCTTACACTAATCAGAATCAGTTCTGAAATCCTCCAGTTCCATTTTTTTTTTTTTGTCTCCATGGAGTTCCGATAACTGAAGCTTTTTACAGATGGGAACCATTTTCTCTACTTTTCACAGGTTAGCTTCTCTCTTGGTTTAGTATCTCAATTTATTTTTATTTTTATTTTTTTTTCAAATTTATACCCCACCCTCTCAGCCAGGGCCGGCTCAGGGCAGCTTACATAAAATCAGTAGAAAACATTTTAAATAATACAATAAATAATTTTAAACAGTATTAAAACCAGATTACAATTCCATAATACCATAATAAGTGCTAGATTTGTTGTTATAGAGTTTGTGATGGCTACCATCGACTCTCACTTCCCAAGCCGGCTCACAGGTCTTCTGTAGTTGTCTTTCAGTGTCTTTCCAATGGCTGGCACAGGCTGTTAATATAAGTTCCAGCAGCATCAGGGCTTCTTATCCTAGTTGTTACAGGTGGTGGTGGCTCCAAAGGCCTGGCAGAAGAGCTCTGTTTTACAGGCCCTGTGGAACTGTAATAGGTTCCGCAGGGCCCTGACCTCCTCTGGGAGTTCATTCCACCAGGATGGAACCACCACTGAGAAGGCCCCGATTGTCACCAGCATGGCCTCCTTAAAACTCAGGAGGGCCAGTTGGTTCTGGGCCCCTGAACACAGTGCTCTCTGGGGAACATGTGGGGAAAGGGTATGTTGGTCCCTGACCATAAAGGGCTTTAAAGGTAAGAACCAGCCATAGACTAAGTTATTTCCATATGCTGGAAAAGATAGAGGAATTGGACACCAATATGATATCTAGGAATTATAATTTTGTAATGCTTTTGATTGTTTTACATAGCTACTACAGTTATTAGAAAGCATGTTGAGGACAAATACTAAGGGAAAATAAAAGGACTGTTTCTACCTTGTCTTTGAAGCATTTTACATCATGGATATGATTTGCAGCAGAGAGAGGTAAAATTGAAACAGGATTTTGATGGTCAAACTTCATGAATGATAATTTAAGCTTTTAATTGTTTTGAAACATTTATACCTTGCTTGTCTTCGGAGCATCAAGGTGACTACTAAAATGTGCTAAAATTGTCATGTGAAAAAGTGCTTTGAAAATGTTGCTAATACGATTAATTAGAAAAATAATCCTCCCCCCCCCATTTAGCCTCCTTGTCATTTAATTGTACTAACAGAAAAGAGTTTGGGGTGGTAATCTGTGATGAACCAATTCTCTCCAGTGATCATAGTTCTAATGCATTTACTGATGCCCAAAATGGCACTTCAGCCACTCCAACTTTATAAAAGAGAAGTATTTAAAGATCACCCAAACAGCAGATCTCTAGAAAGGAATAAGAATCATAAACAAGGCTGTAGTCCATTTCTGTGCAAAAATACTTAATTTTTCCTATTCCCAGTATGAGCCATGCACGTTTGATTTTGAATCAGTGTTTCAATCAGGACAGCAGTTAAAGAGAAAATATATGAAGGTTTATAACTGAATGGAATATATGAATTTCATACTAACTGAAGAAAAACTTCTGTTAAAGTCATAAAGAGAAAACAGTGGTTAGGTATTCAAGTAACCCTGAAATGAATCCTTTGGGAAATTCAGGGTCAACTTTGCATAATGGCTTAAAAGTTCAAAAAAGTGCTTGAGAATAGAATCTGCTAACTTAAAGGTGACATCTTAAAATCATGTATATCTATCTCTAAGTTAATAGATTTTAAATATAGAAATTGCAGGTCTGAAATTCCTATGAGGTAAGAATGGGAACTGTTAACAAAGGTGTTAATTCTTGAAAAAAACATGTGGGCTAGGACCTAAGTAAGTGCTAGAGAAATGCAGTAAGCAGTAGGTAACATCCTCTGATATCATAGGTTTCCTCAAATGTCATGGAAATTATGCTTTGCAATGTGCTATTGTACATGTTGGTGCAATCCATTGGGAAGTAACCATGGATGAGTAGCAAAGCTCTTGCTTTGCCTACAGAAGTTTCCTGGTTCAATCCCTGACATTTCCATTTTTTTAAAAAAAGTATTATGTTGTAGCTGATATGACAGACCTCAACCTGAGACCCTAGACAGCAGCTACTAGTCAGAGTAGACAATACTGGCCTTGATGGATGAATGCTCTGAATATAGCATAAGAAAGCTTTATGTGTGTCATGACAAAGAGAGATATTTATCTGACAAAGGGGAGTTTTGTCAACCCCCCACCCCCAATCTTGTTGGTCCCTAAGATGCTGTGGTGGTGAAAAGTGCCATCAAATCACAGATGACTTATGGCAACCCCATGGGGTTTTCAAGGGACGAGAGATTCAGAAGTGATTTGCCATTGCCTGCCTCTGCATCACAACCGTGGTATTCCTTGGAGGTCTTCCATCCAAATTCTAGCCAAGGCCAACCCTGCTTAGTTTCTGAGATTTGAAGAAATCGGGCTACCCTCAGCTATCCAGGTCAGGGTGCCCTAAGGTGCTACTGGACTCAAATCTAGTGTTTCTCCTGCAGCCCTAAGCAGTTCTGTGTTAGCATACAAAGTCCAAAGTTTGTGTTACTGAACATTAAAATGGCAAAAAAGTGGTAGTTTGGATTTTACCTTTCTTCTTGGTATCATCTGCTTCCTGGCCTAAGGTTAGGATGTTAGTATGTGGGGAAAGTCCATTTGTGAGAGATAAGCTTGACATAATTGTGTCTTGGCAGCTGTTGCTGTGCTATACACTTAAAATCAATAGCTGCTATTGAGAATGGGATGTACATTAAGTTAGTGATGTACAGATATATATTGTACATTATATACTAAAATTTCCTATCAAGAATGAAATCAAATTCTGGTTACAATGTAAAACTCACATCTATAAAACAAGGTCACTCACTAGACAGAAGAATGTTCATTTCCTCTCCCCTTAATGCTGAGGTATAAAATAATGATAATAAACTTATACGGTATTGTTGGCAAAAATATAGAGGAAAGATCAGCCAAGATGTTGTAGAAGTGAAGGATTCATGGCAGTTGGTTTCAGGTATGTAATTGGTGCTGAAATACGCAATAACCTAGCCCAACAGAAGCCATGAACATTCATGGAAAGTTTTACTGTAATTGAATTATTCCAAATCCAGTCCATAACCTTTCCACATCCCTTCCCATCAAAAGTACACATATAAATGCTGAGGCACTCTCCTAAGCTGTTGGAAAGTACTAATTAAAAAAAAGAGGAAAGTACACACTGTTCATTAAACTCAGCAGTAACTAATCTAAATAAAATTTCCCCTGACTTTTGGACCTGAACTGATTAGTCCTTTTTTTCCCCTCCTGGAAGTAAGGCCAGTCTTTGGTTGCACTTTGCTTTCACTTTCTATTTCCACGTGCTGTCTTTAAGTTTCAGGTTTCCTGGGGTAGCATAGGAATAGAAAACCTTCACACAGTTCATTTATTTGTCCAACAATAAATCCTGTCTGCATGATAGTGACCAGCATGCACATTGGTGAGCCTCCATCACAGATGTGACATAATGTGTGAAGCAGATTTTGATACGTAGTGTAGCTGTGTGTTGAAGTGGAGAGACAAATTTCCACTCTGCTAAAATGCTTGATGGATGACATTAGTCCTGTTGTTCACAGCCAAGATGACTACACAAGATTGTTGCAAGGATAAATAAGGATGCCCTGAATGCTTTGGAGTAAAATAAGATAAAAGTGTAGATAGGTTTACATTTGCATGTACACCAGGTTTTCAAAGAAGGGGGAGTGACAGTACCAAGAGACCTGGGTATTTTGTGGCACTCATCTTGCATGGTATATGGTCTTTTGGATATAGGGTTGCCAAGTCTGACTCAGGAAATATCTGAGGACTTTGGTGGTGGAGCCAGGGGACTTTGGGGGTGGAGACAGGAGAAAGAATGTGACATCACTTTTGTGATATCACATCCTATGATTCCACTTCCAGGTCAAAGGTCAAGTGATGTCACTTCCCAAGCTCCACCCCTTCTGATGTCACTTCCAGCAGGGGGCTGCCCTCTGGATGGCCATACAGGCCACCTAGTTCAACCCCTGCTCAATGCAGGACCAGCCTAGAGCACCCATGACAACTGTTTGTCCAGCATCTGTTCAAAGACTGCCAGTGAGATCAGTAGGTGATGTGAAAAGACCTTTGCCTGAAACCCTGGAGAGCCACTGCCAGTCTGTGTAGGCAATACTGACCTCAATGGACTGATTCAGTATAAGGCAGCTATATATGTTAGCACAGGGTGCAGTAGTCAGCAGCTCCCTTTTGCTTGTAGAAAACAGGGCACTGATGCTTTTGTATTTAAGAAATATGCCAAAGGAGTACAATTTAATATGCTGTCTATATGATAAATGATACTTTATGGTGTTACAGCAACAACAAAAATATACCATGTAGGAAAAATAATTTTTTCCATGACCAAGATTCCCAAAAATGTTACATTTCTAACAAGATACCAACTATTTCCCCATATACACTCAGGCAACATGCTCACAGGATCTAATAACTTCAGCACTATTGGCTCTGACTCATTCATGCATTTGCCAAAGTAATATATCCCATAAAGGATCAGCACAATGCCTTTCTGATACCTACCTTGGACAAATAGGTTGCTGCCTCCAGAAAAGAAAAGAAAAAAGATGCAAATCTGACATTAGAAATCACGATACTCAGAAATCAGTGGGGGAACATTTCATTGTTCCTCTACAAAGCACTACTACTATGAAAGCTGCCATCCTTCAATAAAATAACTTCCAAGGGAGACTCCAGTGTGAAACTCCTGAAGCAGAATTCATTAAGAAGTTTCATATTATCTGGTCAGGGTCAGTCATCAAAAGAGAGTGGAACAGAGAGGAGAAAAGGAAAAGACTGCAGGAATATGATGAGAGAGAGAGTGTGACAGAGTGGATAATCCTGACCTTAACAGGATATCAGAGGTATAGTGTTCAGGACTCTTTGAATAATGAGATGTAGCAGGATAGATGGAAAATGCAGAGCATTCATTTAGAAAGGACATAGTCTGTGTACACATGCTGAAAACTACTTTCAATCAGGGCTTTTTTTGTAGAAAAAGCCCAGCAGGAACTCATTAGTATAATAGGCTACATGCAGCAGCAGAAACTCATTAGCATATTAGGCCACACCCCCATGCCTTCCCTTGGCTTGCCCAGGCGCCCCACGGACCTGCCCTTCCAGGGCCCCCTGGCCCGCCCACCTCGGAGTTGCTGGGCAGAGTTGCTCTCCAGGCCTTCCCTCTGTAGCCATGCATGCAGAGGTTTGGCTGCAGTGGGCATGGCCAACTCTGAAGCCAGCCAAAACTCTGTTTCTGTGTATTCCTGCCACAAAATAGCCCTGCTTTCAATCCATTTTCAATGCACTTTAACAATACTTTGCAAGTGGGTTTTGCCATTTCAGTACGATCCAGTTGTGAAGTACATTGTTCAGTATGTGTGAAAGCAATGCATGCCTCAAGAGCATTCAGCTGCTAGAAGAGAAACAGCCAGCAGAGGAACAAGATATCAGCAGATTAGGGCAAAATGAATCAAATATGGGGGTAAGTTTAAGGCATAAAACACAAAGTGCAAAGAGAAGACAGAAGAGGGGACCAAACTTGTGGAAAACCCACTGAAACCAGTGGCAAAGGACATGGTGTATATGTGGGTAGAGCACAATGCTGGGAAAAAAATCTAGGATGTGAATTATCATTACAATAGAGCGATATTCTAAATTGTGCAGATCCAATTGGAGCAGAGAAGTCACACAGAGATGAGTTCTCAGGGAAGTAAAAAAACTGGTGGTGGTGGTGAAAGGCTAAACAGTCCCGAGCTTTGAAAGAGCAGATTAGAGAAGGAAAGTTAGGGATGAAGTAGAAAGCACCCAAGGTATGGCTGACAGTGAACTCTTAAAATAAATAATAAAAGTTCGGGGGAGGGAGGAAGAAAAGTCACTAGGGGACTGTAACCTGGGGGGCATGAACATTGATGGTCCAGAAGTTGGAGGAGTAAACAGGACTGCCAACCTCCAGGTGGGACCTGGAGATCTCCCAGAATTAGAACTGATCTCCGAATGACAGAGATCAATTCCCCTGGAGAAAATAGATGCTTCGAAGGATGGACTCTCTGGTATCTCTTTGAAGTCTCACCCCCTCCCCAAACCCCTCCCTCCCTAAGTTTTACTCCCAAAATCTCCAAGTACCTCCAACCCAGACCTGGCATGCTTTGGATGGAAGATTAAGATTCACAAGCCAACTTGCCTCCAGTGCTCTCCTTACCTGCACAGAAAATAACCCTAGACACCCGACCCTTCTGTTTTTTGATAAGGACAATTTGCGGGCAAGGGCTGGGGGGAAGGAGACAAGTTGCAGCCTGAAACTGGACCAGGAAAATCCTCGGAAGGTCCCAAGAGCAACCACCCCTCCCTAAAATGGAGGAGTGGAAGAGATCCAGAAAAAGCTTACTGGGGAAGGGGGCGCCCGGCGGAGAAAGACAGGATTTGCTGCACCAAGGCTTGAGAAGGGAGGTTGGATAAAGGATGTGTGTCCCAGTCACCAGGTAGGCAAAGGTGCGCCTTTGTTTGCCTGGTGGAGTGCTAGAGTGGGCAGGGGAAGCTCTGGCTGCCCCCTCCCTCTCAGGCGCTTTTGCAGAGTAGCTGTCGGGTGATTTCAGTCCTTCTGGGAGAACCTTTTTCTAGAATAAGACATGTTGCTTTTCAAGCTATAAGAGTTAGAAAAATCATGAGTATGCAGCTTTTTGTTGCTTGAGGAACTCCATATTTCGCATTGACTGGTACAATTTTTGGTTCGAAGAAGACACATTGTCGAAACGGCAGCATCAATCCGGAGACCACCCCGCCTCATCGCTTCTGTTTCTATTGCATTTTCTTGTAAAAATCATATTCAGAAATTAATGTTTTGTATAAAAAACTTGAGATAAATAATTGTGGATGCTTCTTTATCACAGTTGTATGACTCATAGGCTGATTTCCCACTACAGCTGCCTTGGTGTTGCACCGCCATTTGCCCCGATACTAGCGGTCAATTTCACACCCGAAGCCGCGGGGCTGCATTTGACCCGCAGCTTCGCCCACCCGAAGAGCATGCTGCATGGCCAGTGAGGGCCCAGTGAGGGCCCAGTGAAGGCACACCCAGACCAGGATGGCTCCAAAAAATGTAGCATGTGCCACTGCCGCATGAGCCTGGGACAAGGGGATGGTTGCTTGCTGTTTGGGACTCACCTCTGTCTGCCGGCGTTGGCTTCGGAGGGATGCAGGCGACCAACAAGCAGATCACCCACCAAATGAGGGATGCTGGGAGCAGACAGAGCTAAGGAGGTGAGGCGAGTAGCGGACTACACTCCTTGAAGCCACACGTGCCCACTGATGGTCAGAGATCTGGGGCACTCTAGCCTTCATCTCTATGGCTAATGCTAGAGGGTCACAACATGGCCACCATTGTGTCCCCCACTGGCCAATTCTTAAAAAGCAGGGGTGGGGGATGTCAAATCTGGGGACCCCTGCCCTAGCGGGGGAGCTGGCAAGCCTATTTGGAAATGCCATCCGGTTCAAAACCCTAATAATGCTTTCATAGACACACAGAAAAGAAACCACGAAAGGCTGATAGGACTACACATTAAGGTTGCCAGCCTCCTGGTGGGGCCTGGAGATCTCCCACTTTTACAACTAATCTCCAGCTGACAGAGATCAGCTCCCCTGGAGAAAATGGCTGCTTTGAAGGTTGGACTCTATGGCATTGTACCATGTTGAGGCCCCTCCCCTCCCCAAACCCCTCCCTCTCCCGAATCCACCCCCAAAGTCTCCAGGTATTTTCCAACTCAGGGCTGGCAACCCTAATACATATTTGTGTTTGCTTAGTTCTGTATATAGCACTTATCCTTCCTTATTATATAAATGCCTGTTGGGGTGGCCAGATTCGATGCACAGCAAAATCAGTTCACTCCCTGCCCTCTCACTCAGAAGCTTCCCCAGCTTCCCCTATCCATTGGCTGCATCGCCTAAGTCCCACTCCAGAAGCAGCACCCATGAAAATTTGCCTCACAGTGTGTCTGTGGCCCTCAGAACACAGACACTCGAGCCCTGCCTCTCTCTCTCTCACTCTCTGTGCTGCCGAGAACTGACCTTCTCCCCTGCCTGCACTGCTGGGTGGTGATCCCTTCCTGTGGCCTGTGGATTACACAGGCCTCCTCTGGGGGCAAGCAGACTGGTGGTGGGGGAGAGGATTTCAGCTTGGGCCGGCTTCCCAGGGACTGCTTTAAATCCTGATTTAGTAGCTCCACTGGAGCACTTGGGTGCAGGTATCACAACATTACACACAACTCCCTTCAGGAAATGTTTACCAGGCCTAAATACCAACACAACACATTTCTAGAGTCTCTTACAACTATGTGAGATGTGGACATGTGTGTGAACTGTGTGTGTCCATGGATGCTGACGCAGAAACATCCATTGACTTACCAATGATGTTACAGTCATATCTGTAATTCCAGAGAACTGCTCTGAGTCAGACAGTGCCACTGGCCGGGTGCTGGATCTGCTCCTCTGGGGGGGATATGTTGTCTGGAGTTCAGTTGTGATATCTGGTGATCTTAAGGCTCCACCTGGAGGTTGGCTGCCCTGGGCGTAGCAGTCACTGCTTCAGAGAAGGGTCTCCTAGATCCAGATTCTTTCTGTAGAGGCTGAGTGGGTGATTTTGGACCACTCACAGACTTTCAGCCTACCTACCTCACGGGGTTGTTCAAAAGGGGGAGAGAAGAATGATGTAAGCTGCTTTGATCCCCATTGTAGGGAAAGACTACTTTTCCTCCTGGAAAACCATGGTTGCCAATCTCCAGGTGAGGGCTGGAGACCACTCTGAATTACAACTGCTCTCCAGATGTCACAGATCAGTTCCTCTGGAGAAAATGGTGGACTCTGTGGCAGTCAGGGCTTCAGAGTATGGAAGAGGTTGCAGGTGTGTGTGGGAGGACATGGAAAGCTGAAGAGTGAGGGGGAAATGAAGGTGGGTTAATGATTGCCTGGAAAGGAGATAGGGTTGCCAACTCCAAGTGGGAAATTCCTGGGGATTAGAGGGATGGAACCTGGACAGGGTGAGCTTTGAGGAAGGGTGGGACCTCAGATAGGCTATAGACTCCACCCTCCCAACCAGCCATTCCCTCCTGGGGAGCCACTGTTGTCAATCTCAGGCAAGGGGTGGAAATCACGCTGAATCACAACTCATCTCCAGGAGAGAGTGGGGAGGAGATGCGAAATCAGAGGAGCAGATACTGGCAGGTTCATGCTTGGCTGGGAAATCATACAGCAAGAGGCAGCACAATCTGGTCAGACCCCCCCATCACTTACTCACTGTCTGCCTGGCTGGGAAGGAGATAGGGTTGCCACCTCCAGGTTGGGAAATACATGCAGATTTGAGGGGTGGACCCTGAAGAGGGTGAGGTTTCAGCAGGGGTGGGACCTCAGACAGGTACAATGCCATAGACTCCACCCTCCAAACCAGCCATTTCCTCCTGGGTAACAATTGTTGCCAGTCTCCAGGTGAGAGCTGGAGATCACTCAAAATTACAACTGCTCTTCAGGTAACTGAGATAGGTTCCTCTGGAGAAAATGGTGGACTTTGTGTCATTATACCCTGCTGAAGGCGCAACAGCACATTGACACTGAGTGGCCAAGGCCTTGGCACTCTCCCAGAGCCTCTTTCTAGAGCTCGTTGTATTTATTTCCACAACAGGCCTTATTCCTAGTGGAAATATATAACATGAGTTAATGTTATGTAATCTTGTGCCTTGATTTTGTACCATGATTTGAAGGCACCACTGTATGTTAAAATGTAGATATTTCTCACTCTAAATGGAAAGCTGGGCTAAAGCCTGAGGACCTTTCCACAATAATTTAAAAAAATGCTGTTTATCACTCTGTTACTGTTGTGTTCAGTGTCTACAAATGCAAAAGCATAGTTTCTATTGTGATTAGGGATCCGTTTTGTCTTGCTCAGAGAACTGATAGTTGCTCCTCTACTTTTTGGAAGAGGAAATGTGTGTGAATTTTGTCCAGTCAATGAGCAGATCTGGTTGAAGAGCTAAACTAACTGAAATCTGCTCTGTTTACAAGGATGAGTCACTGTCCAGTGAATGGGAGTTCTGACAGCTGAAGATTTCTGGTATCAACATTAAGAAGGACAGCACATGTTGCTTTTCTTTGAAATGACCAAAATCCTGTTGGTGCTCTCTGTGGCTTATCAACATATAGATACCTGACAGAACCTGCCAAACCCTAGACAACTGAGCTCATCCACCTGTTCAGAGACTATTGGGTGGTTTAACACTATGACAGTTTAATGGCGGGAGGAGGGCTCTGCATATCAGTACATCTAGTGTTAATTGTCCTAGTCTCATCCAGAGAAGTTTTACCTCAAGGAAGGACTTCTGTACTCTGCAGGTAGAGTGGCCCAGGTTATAGACACACAGTACTTGAGCTCATCCTTTGTGATACAGAATTTCTGGATTTCCAAAGCATACTCTAGCAGACTGTCAGAATCTTTCACAATAGATTGGACTGCTATACCACTTTCTCTTTTTTAAACCTTTACATTATGTGAAAATGGAAAATTCTCTAAATGCCATCAGCTTTTGGTAAGCCTTCTTCCTGTGCTTGCTTTCAGTCTCTCTCAGATGAATCATTGTAAAACCATCTCTCCTCATAGAAGAGCAGTTGGGGAAAAGAACTAGGTGAACCTCACATCCTCTTTCTTTTCAAAGTGCAATGTTTGAACCATCTGTTACTAAGCTCCCAAGCAGGCTGATGAAAACTCTCCACTGAGCTATTATCTACAAGCAAGGATGGTGAGCCTCATACAACTGCTGATCCCCTCACTCTTCTCTCAATGAATGATGCAGCACCTTTGCTCTAGGAGTTAGGGATTAGTCCACCAGTAATAATGTCTACCACCTTTACTTGATATCCTTAGTTGTTTTTTTTAATGCATTTCATTGTGGAAAAAAGAACCAGTATAACAGCCTTTATCAAAATGGAGTGGTTACCATTGTCATTCAAGAAATATGCACATTACATAAATAAAGGGGAGGAAAAACATGAGTATGTTTCTAGCATAAAGCCTAATGAACTGACCATTTTAAAAAACTGCAAGTCAAACCCCTGAGCCCCAGATGTTTCAAGACTTACAGCTAGGAATCTGGAAAGATGAATGATTTATATATTTCTGTTTTACAACCTTCTTTATGATGGGAATAAAGTGAGGTGAATTGTTCTGTAAATAACAAGTTGTGAGATGTTGAAACATATGCTGAAAAGCTCCATGGCTTGAATTCCACAGTAGGTAACTTGGGCCTGCACTTTGCAGCTGTATTCATTTAACTTCTGGCATGTGCATTTGCACAATCAAATATTGTCCTTTTCTTTTTTTATTTACCCCTTCAGAAATGTTGCCAAGGGGAAAAAAAAAACCCTGTGCACATTTCTTTCTCAATAGTTTTTGGTAGGGATTCATATTCCGGAGTACTAGCCTTGTTAGCCTGTTCCAGCAAAAATAACAACAAGACTTTTGTGGCCCCTTAATAACTAATACATTCAGCTGATGAAGGCCCTTAGCCCATGTCAGTTTACAATTTGATAAATCTATTTGTGACATCTCCAAATCTGCCCACATCACCTGCTATACAATATCTTCAGTAGTGGGTAGATGCATAATCCTGTACTGTAACAGAATATAGACTGTCCAAGAAAACCAGTCTGTGAATGTATCAAAGAGTTAAAAATGGGACATTTTGAGAAAGTATACTTTTGCCTCGATTTTAGCTAAGCAGAGTTGTCAGCAGCAGGTATTCATAAAATCTTGGCCGAACAAGCAGACAAAAGATGACTTCACATAAATGTTTCACATAACCTCTTCTTGATCAAGGGAAGAATACTCCTGAAATAGAGGGAAATCATAATCTCATGTTGTGTAAGAAATCATCTCCAAAATTATGTGAAGTATCCAGCTAACAATAGACACTTTACATGAGAATGTTAACAAGCTGTGGCCCATATAGAACTGAGGAAGACAGCCAGACAACTGGGTAACCTCCCCCCCCTTCCAGTCCAAATCTCCCTGCCCAGGGTGATATTCATTCTTATAGGCTTCAGCATTACAATTTTCAGATCTCTTTCTCCCTAGCTGATTTTCAACTGCTCTCAGCAGTCAAAGAGTAATAACCAGCTTAGTTCTCATCAGTCTATTTTGAGTCCATCCTTTCAATAGTAACCAATATGCTTTCTTCTGCATACAAAGAGAGTCCCCCAAGTATACTGAAACACTTACCTTGTCTGTGGATGTGTTAATATCCTGCCTGCCAGGCACTTGACCTGAAGTTTGTTATTAAAGGGGATGATGTCAGGCTAAAGTGTTTGATATTGCTTAGTCATGTCTCTAAAAATCATTGGATTTTTGGGACAGTTATCCAGAGGGCCTTCAGACTGAGTGACAACTGGAGAAGCAGCAACTATCTCAGACAAATGCTGTATCAACACATAATTGTATCTTCCTGGTCTGACTTCTGCTGTGTGGACAAGACAACCAGGAAGTGAATCATTACAATAATGGAGCAATAGTGCATAGCCCTGTGGTTTGTGGATCCAGCAAAGGCTCTGAAGTACCTTAAGTGGATACTGTTTGGAAGTCAACGTGCTTCAGGAACAATTTGGACCGATGTTACAAAGCTCAAAGAAACTTGGGGCAGTAAAAGCTTTTTGAGGATTTGAGGGAGGGGAGGGGGTTAACAGAGAAATGTTAATTTATCACATCCCTGGTATTGTAGCTATCTGTGTATTAAGTACCAGGGAGAAGGGAAAAGCAGAACGACAGGGAAACAGCAATAAAAAGTAGCACAATTTCTACCTGATTTTACTATGTGGGTTAAAGAGTTATAGATATTGCATAAATGATATTACTAAGTAAGGGTGGGTTTGCTATCCATGATCACACATGCACTTGTAGAAGATCAGCCTCACACAACAAATTCAGTCACTTGGAACTAAATATAACCAATAAAAGTCTCAATAAAAGTGGATAATTAAGCAATATATTTGAACAGAAAGCCTCAATATTAGGGGTTGTTATATTCATTTTAGTGATGAAATAGTAGAACTCAATCTATAGTAATTCCTGAAGCTAATTCCTCAGGTAGTCATAACATTTAAGTAGTGGGGGGGAGGAGGAAGTACGTTATAAAAATGTAAGCATAAAAATGGATTTTCATCCCTGGAGACATTCCTGCAGCAAATTATTTATCTATTAATGTCTAGTAATATGGGAGGGATCCATTTTCTTATGTCTCATATTTTCTCAACCACTAAAGAGTCATGCCTAATTCCAGTGCTTTACATGAAAAAACGAACCTTAATTACTCTACTCTCAAAGATGTATTACAAAGCACACACGTTATTTCTAGGAATATCACAGGGTAATGAAGTTATACCCAGAGAGAACTGTTATCTGGGTGACTCTTTCCCTCAGCTTCAGTGTTATACCAAGGCTAATATTTGTATCAACTAACATATGAAAGCAAACAATAGCTTTATTCCTCTGGGAAACACAACAGCTCTGTTCTTCAGACCCCTGGCTCCATGGCAGCACATAGGATTTACATGCTGAAAGTCCCAGTTCAATTCCTGGTATCACCAGTTAAAAATGGGTCTTAAGCAATGTTCCCTCTAAACTGTGGAGTCTTGTGAGCAAAAAATCTACTTTGTGAGCTACTGGCATCAAAGTGGTGAGCAAGCTATTTGGCTACTGCATAAATTAGTTTGCTCTGGAGCCAACCTTCCTGAGCTAAGACAAAAATGTGTGAGCCGGAGACTAAAAAACTATGAGCTAGCTCACACTAACTCAGCTTAGAGGGAACACTGGTCTTAAGTAGCAGCTGTCTGAGAGATCCTAGACATCCATGGGATTTATGAATCTGCCTCACCCGGAGTCAGACCATTGGTCCATTGAAGTTCGTATTGTCTACTCTAATTGGCAGCAGCTCTCTAGAGTCTCAGTCAGAGGTCTGTCATATCAGCAGCTACTTGGCCCCTTTAACTGGAGATGGCTTTAACTGAAGATGCCAGTGAGTGAACCAATATTTTCTACATGCTTGTGCTCTACCACTCCTGTCCTAATTTCTAGTCAAAGTCGATGCTACTGATCTAGATAGGACCATTGTGTGATTTGGTAGAGGCAGTTTCATGTATGCTCTTCATCTGTTTTGAGGATCCTTCCTTTGTCACTCTGGGAGTATAGGTGCTGAGTAACTGAGGTATGGCTTCTTCCTAAAAGAGCAAACCCAGGGACATACACAACTCATCCACATGTCAATGTCACTTTCCCCAGAAACCTTTCTTTTGGATGAAATCCTGTACACTATTACACATGTATGTCCCATTTAAATGAAGTATTTAATGTCTAGGCCATTTCCTTGAGTGCCATAGTTAAATCTAGAGTGGCTAGGAATGGGAGCTCATGCAAATCTATTCTTAGGTGGCCAAGAGAGTATGCTGTGTGTTACTGAGTGTGTTAGTTTTCCTTCCCTACCTCCCTTCCTTTCTCACTTCTTTTTTTTTGGTCATATTTTTATTGTGCTTTGCAGTTTGGGCATCCAAAAATAAGTAATTAGGAGACTGTCTAATGCAGATGGCAGGAACAGGTTTGGGATGAGCCCTATGAAATTAGTTCCTTAAATGTGAATGTTCCTAGGTTGAGTTCCTACTGGCAGGAGCCATCCCTACTTGAATACTGAGGGATGCTAATGCAACATCACAAGCCATCTGGAAGTGCTTTGAGAGATCAGTAGCAGTCTATTCTCCGCTTGTATTTAGGTTGCTCATAAATAATCCAGATTTTTTTTCTCAATGCAAGTGGTTGCAGGATTGAAACCAGAAGAAAAGAATAGAGATAGTCATTCATAAACAAATGATAGGTAGCTATATTATTACCAGCTGCATATAGTGTTGGAGAAGGATTTACTCACATAGTTTATTTGAACTGTTTGAATCCATGTAGAAGGAAATGAGTAGTGGTTAGAGCATTAGACTAGGACCTGGAAGACCCAGATTCAAATCCTCTCTCTGTCATGAACCTAATCTTTGGACAATCACTTTCTCTCAGCTTCTCTTACCTCACAGAGTCTTGTGGAGAAAAAATGGAAAGGGGACCATGCATGCCACTCTGAGCTTCTTGGAAGAAGGGTAGAATGATAAAAAACCCAAATAGAACCATTATTGGAAACTCCCAGTTCTATAAAAAAGAAAAGTGACATCATTCTCCCCACTTGTAGCTCAATACCATTCTATTTATGAAGAGTCATAATATCCAGCCATTTTTTTAATACCACTGTTTCTGGTCAATTGAACATAGTTGCACTGAACTTTCAGTGTCCCGATAGCTGATGAAATCAGTATGCTGGCCTTTTTAATTTCCATAACGTACACCTCGTTCCCCACTTCAAGGACCACATTCCTTAGCCAGTTAGCAAGGCTTGAATCAGGAGCCCTGCCAGGGAGGCACTGACTTTCTCCACCCTTCATCACAAGGGCTGCTGATTTCTGGAGAGAATTGCATACGTTTGAGCTGGGCCACTAACAAGGGTGGGCCAGGAAGAAAAATGGCTTTGAAAAAGGCCCCCACTTTCCAATCCACCCCAGCCCTGGCCCCTGACAGATGGGTGAAGGAAGAAGGAATAGAGTCTGCCCAAGCCCTGTTCCTCCTCAACAGAATCAGGGAGGGAAGGAGCTGGTTCACTGTGGCTCTCACCTGGCCCACACTTGCTCACCTTATAGGATGAGGCAGCTTGTGGTGGTGAGTCATGTCCACCTTGTAGTAGAGGCAGGTTGTGCCCTCCAAGTGGCAGCACTGACTACTGTTCACTTTGTGCATTGTGGTGGACACTGGATCCAGGGAGGAGGGAGTTACTGGCAGCAGCAGCTTCTGGATGCCTGACATGAGTTGGGAACCACCATCTCATGCTTGGACACCCTGTCACTGGGATGGGCCTGGTGGGGGCAGCACCCCCCCCCAGACCATTGGCCCACTGAGGCTTTTCCCAGTAGCCTTAATAGCCAATCTGCCCTTGTTCGCTAGCAATCTTGAATTCTTGGGTGCTTAGTATCACATAATCCCAAAGAGCAACTTAAAGCCTGTGCCTGCTATAAAACCTCTGGAACTGCTGAATTCCCTCAGTGATGAGGGAGACCAAGGGCTGGGGGGAGGAAGAAAGTATTTGCACCTGAGCTGCCTCACAGAGTAAATGGCTTGAAAGTGTTATATATACAATTTTTAAGATATAAGAGTTTTATTATATATGTTTTTATATCATTTAAATATAATTATATGTGGATGAACAGGTATATGTACTAGTTTTATCAATGTGCAATTTATGCACAGAATATTTTTATCCCCTTTTAACCTCCTCCAGTTTTAGCTGTGGTTTGCATTTTTTGTTCATTTTCAAACGAGAATATATAGATCAACACCCGCCCCCCCAAAAAAAAATCAATTACAAGAATAGAATAGATTTTATAGTCAATCTGAGACTCTCCCAGCTTGGAAAGTGATTAACAGCATGTTAGTAATGATGTAAGTGTCATAAATGAGCTTACATTCTGCAGCAGAAATATTGAGAATTTCTGGCATTTTGAACAAAGAAATCATGACTACAAAGGAAGAAATGAGCCAAGTCCAGTTTGTTTTCCAATACATTTCCTAGTTGGATTGATTTTTTAAAAAGGAAAACACACAGCATTGGGTATCCATACCACTGATGGGCCAAAACACATGAAATTACCTTTTCAACAGTCTTAAATCAAAGTTTGTCTTTATTGCCGTAGACATTGGAAGGGATACAGCAATCTAGATTGCTGATTTTGCTATGGTCACGTAGTTGATTAAAGGAACTGCAAGGGGGAAAGCAATCCTGCCAACGAATCTGAATCCAATGTGGGCTCCCAATTATTTCTTCTGTTGAAGTCTGTTGAGATGCAAGAATAAACACATTTAAAGAGTCAGCTTGCCTTTGGAATACTGAAAAGACCTCAGCAAGTATCCCCACCAACTAAACTTCTGTTGGTTACAGCTAGGACAAAATCATGGTATTAGAGTAGCATGGGACCCATTTCTTCAAGTTCTGCTCCTATGCCAACTCTGATAAAATTCTATGAGAGGAACCATGTGGGCCAGCCTATGAACTATGTGGCTTCTTCCTTCATCTTGCTGTGCAGGCTATAGTAAAGGGGAACTTCTAGAATGAAAAAGGACTATGCCATTCAAATGACCATCTTGATTAATTTTTATAGATGCTCCTAGAGCAACATGGTGATATATGACTCTGGTCTTGGGTTAGGGTGGTCAGGCACCGGGTGGGACCTGGAGTTATCCTAAACCAGGGTTGTCAAACTCATTTGTTATGAGGGCCGGATCTGACATAAATGAGACCTTGTTGGGCCGGGCCATGTGTGTCATAAAAAGTAATACCAGGTAGTGGAGATATACATTTTTTAAATTACACAAACACAAAGATTTTTTTTTATTTAAAATAGAAACATGCTTAAAACAGTAGCACTTGCAATATTTTGTTTATTTAACAGTATCTGATAACTGACACCTCATGCTCTGAATTATTGCTTCAAAATGTCTGTGCTGTTGCAATCTTGAGTATGCTGTTCAAGTGTGTATCTGTAAGCTGCAAACCTACTTTTGATTTATTGACATTCATCACAGAAATCTCATGCTCAGAGTTCTGAGTCTAGGACCCAAGTTAAGACATGGAATGTCTGAGTGATTAAGGGAGTCTGGCAAAGCAAGCTATGATGCTGCAGCAGCAGCAGAACTGGAAACAGGAGATGGCCAGTTTTACTGTGGGCTGGATTCAGCCCCTAGGCTGCTTGCTTGACACCCCAGTCCTAGACTGACAACTGACCTCCAGAGTATAGAGATCAGCTCCCCTGGAGCAAATGGCAGGTTCAGAGGGCAGGCTATATGGTATACCACAGACATAAGAGAAACGGACATTCTAGAGTGACATCACAGACTCGCTGAGCTCCCTCTCCTCTCCATATGCTGCCCTCCCCTGGCACTACCCTCAGAACTCCAGGAATTTCTCAAGCCAGAGTTGAGAGCCCTATCTTAGTGAAATCAGTTGTACTTCAGAGATCTTTTTACACCCAGGGAGATGTTCATGGAGGTTGCTCTTATGCAGAGTGAATATTCCCTGCATATATTCTGAAGTGTATCAAGTTGCATGGAGATTCCACATAGGCAGTGAACATTTCAACAGGCGATCAGTTGGTCTGCAAGCAAGCATAAGCTTCACTCTCTGAATATCTTACTGAAATTATATGAATGCATGACACTGCCTTATATCAAGTCAGACCTTTTGTCCGTCTAGCTCAGAGCTACCTACTGATCGCTGACTTGATAATGGCTTTCCAAGTTGTTGAAGAGAGAAAAATCTTTCTAGACTAGGGAAGGGCACAAACTGGGGAAAAGCAGTTCAGTTCATGGTTTGAGGTATACCCAGGGACTGAACATGGAACATCATGGACAAAAACAAACAAAGAAAATACGGGGAGGGCCGAATACAAATTAAACAAAAAAAACCCAACCCCCATTTGTACAAACTGATGAGGTAGGATGCCCCCTGGCAAGCTAGGCACACCAGACTCACAGCACTTCTCCAGCTGACTCTCCCCTATCTGCCCTCCAAGTTGGGTGACTATTGGATTTATAGGGTACACGTTATCACTCCCTAAGAAGGTACCCCCATACTCCATTTTTTTTCCAATGGAAGGGGGGAAAACAGCAAAAAAAACCAACAGAAGCCCAGCAGAACAGAAATAGAATCACAGTCCCCAAGAATCTCTCCAGTAGAAACTGAAGGGGGGGGCATTTTTGCCAACCCAGTAGAACCAGGGCCAGTTTGGTGTAGTGGTTAAGTGCACGGACTCTAATCTGGAAGAACCAGGTTTGATTCTCCACTCCTCCACTTGCACCTGCTGGATGACCTTGGACAAGCCATAGTTCTGGCACCAGTGTTCTTGAAAAAGAGCAGTTTCTGTCAGAGCCATCTCAACCCCACCTACTTCACAGGGTGTCTGTTGTGGGGAGGGGAAGGGAAAGGAGTTTGTAAGCCACTCTGAGATTCCTTTGGGGAGTGAAGGGTGGGGTATAAATCCAATCTCTTCTACTCTTCAGTGTGCCCTGAGACCACCTGAGACCTAAGCCCAAACCAGCATGCAACAACCTATGTAGATGTGGTAGCTCCAAGCCCTGAGACATCTGTAGATGTGGTAGCTCCAAGCCCTGAGAAGGGGGTAGACATGGTGGGTCGAAAGCCCTGAGATGGAAGTAGTAGACATGGTGGGTCAAAGCCCTGACAAGGAAGTAGATGTAGTGGCTCAAAAGTCCTGAGAAGGAAGTAGATTTGGTGGGTCAAAACCCTGAAATAGAGGTAGATATGGTGGGTCAAAGCCCTGACAAGGAAGTAGAAACATGCAGTCAGTATATGAAAGATGGATGGAAAGTCAGAGACCTCCAGACTTTCAACAGGAGCTTCCCAAAGTACCCTGTGGCAGCAGGGAGGGTGTAATGGATGTGGATACTCAGTCAAGGCACCCAATAGCTAAGGCAGAAACAGACAGGTGCAGAACACACCTGCACCTGGGTCCAGAGTGCACCCATCCACCATGGTGAATACTTTTATTCCATGGATAAATGGAAATGTATGTGAAGCTGGCAAGGCTACCCCTCAAGTAAAAAAAAAAAAAAAAGACAGGCTAGGAGGGACAGAAAAGCAGACCAGGCACCCCCAAAGTACCCCCATGGCAGCAGGGAGGGTATAGTAAATGGGGGTACTCAGCTGAGGAATCCACTAGCTAGGGTGGAAACAGACAGGTACAGAGCACACCTGCCAGTGGGGGTATCTTATTCTACTTTTCATCTGTACCCAGAGTGCACCCATCTGCTCACAGCCCCCTCCCCATGTCTGAAACATAAAGCCAGTGTCCAAAGAACAGATGGAAAGGCAGGCAGAGTTTCAATGGGGGCTCCCAAAAGTAGCTGGGAGGGTATACCCCCACAGTAGCTGGGAGGGTATAATGAATGTGGGTACTTGGCTGAGGAACCCACTAGCTAGGGTGGAAACAGATAGGTGAAGAGCAAACCCACTGATGTGAGTGTATTATTTGACTCTGCACCTGGGTCCATTCACTCACAGCCCTCCCCCCCACCCCAATGGCCAACACATGCAGCCAGTACTCAAAAGACTGGTGGAAAGGCAGACACCTCCAGACTTCTGATGGAGGCTCCCCAAATTGCCCCCATGGCAGCTTGGAGGGTGTAATGTAATTTAGCCCCTGTGCTGAAAATCAGAGCCCAGCAAAATCCACTGCACCCTAATCCTAAACCCCAGCACCAGAGAAAAGATCAAGCAAACAGAAAGCGAAGCAATTAGCTCTGCTAGCTCTGAGCCTCTCTTTCACTTCACCAGCCAACAAATGAAGGGGAGAGAGCTGAACTCAATATATAGCCTCCTGAGCCCATAGACCAGAATGGGAACTTTATTTTTTGGTAGTCAGCAGCGCTTGTTAAGCTTTAGAAGGCTCCTATTAGTGTTTCCAAGGCTGGAGAATTCTGCCCCCCTCCCGTTGCCTTGAAGATTTGTAAACAGTTTAACTGATTGGTGCGAGTCTGTCTCCACTCATGGACTGCCACAGACCATGCTAAAAAAAAAAATCATGAACATTTGTGATGGTGGAATCTCCACGGACATCACTTCACAGATCATGGACCAACCATGTGCCAGTTTGCGCCCATGCCTGTTCTTAGCAGCTGACAACTGTGGATTGATCCTTCAGTGGATTGATCCTAGAACTCATTTATGCAAACCACATGTTCTGTCATTGAGCCTTCCCATTCCATCTGTCTTTGCCTCACAAACCTGGCAACATAATCCCATTGCCTACCTGGGCAATACTTTTGGTAGAAAACAACCAACAGGAAGAAAGTTAAGCACTATCTTCCTTCCCATCATGTTTAAATAAATAAGTAAAATGGTAAGAAGAGAGGATGGTAGGAGGTTACAGATGCAGTGTCATATGTAGTTTGTCCTATAGCTGTTGAATAGTTGAGAGAGAAGCACCTACTCGATCTGGTATCTGCTGAGACATGTACTTGTTAGGTACCTTGGCATGATCAGGAGGATTAGAATCAACGCTATTTTATTTATCTGTTTCTTCTTTACTTCATTTTATTCCACCATGACTGCCTCCCCAAATAACTTACAACAAAATTCATCACAAAGGTGCAATATATTAGAGATATATGGTTGTGTGGATGATATTCTCTTTTGGTCCCTGACAATTGATGACAGAATCCATGTTCTTCCCTTCCAAGGGGAGGGAAAAGAAGGAGCTGAAGATGGGCTCTGAGACTGGCTGGTATTTAAGTAAGACATCAACTTTCAGGAAGTAAAATGACATCAAATAACTTTCATTTTGATTTCCTGAATGTATAAAAAAGTCCCATCACGTAGGATGTGGGTTTCATAGAGTCCCAACTGACGTATAACTCATGCATCTTAATATCATTTATTTCTTAGGAAGTAACTCTTCAGCTGCCTTTAGGAGGTTTCCAGAGCTTTTTTTTAAAAAAAGTGTTTTATGATCTTCCTTGATTCTACAGTATTTTTACAATTGTTACAAATGCTGTAAATTACATGGAGAAAAATCATCTCCAGCTCCCTCTGAGCTTGACAAAAAACTGTGATTGAATCAAGAGCCTGCTAAAGGTAGTGTGATGGATTCCACATGTAGCCCTAGCTGAGATCTTTTACATGAAACAGTACTATGATGGATTCAAATGCACATGAATTGTTAGCATAGTGTTTTTAAAGTCTTGTGAATCTGTGCCTCCTTTTAAAACTTGGTCAGTCTTCAAAAGTTCTCACTAGACATAAGGATTCCTCGCCCTTTTCTTTTGCCCTTACTTAGTAGTTACATCTCCAGTGCTGGATCTCACACCCCTTCTTCTTCTTCACATAAGCTGCACAACCTTCTCTTCCTTGACACACTCTCTGTACCACATGCAAATCACAGTACTATGCAAATAAGTCCTATTGTGTTCAATGAAGATACATTTGGATTTCATCCTTCCTGCAACATTTCCTCTCTGAAACACCTGAATCCTAATCATATGCAAATAAGTTATACAGCATTAATTGAACTGTAAGTGAGTAGTGTGCCATCAAGTTCCAACATGGCAACTCTATGAACTGATGACCTTCAAGATGCCCTATCATTAACAGCTTTGTTCAGGTCTTGAAGAATGAATGTTGTGGCTTTCTTTATTGAGTAAATTCATCTCATGTTGGGCCTTCCTCTTTTCCTGTTGCCTTCAGCGCTTCCTAGCATTATTGTCTTTTCCAGTGAGTCTTGTCTTCTCATGATGTGACCAAAGTAAAATACCCTCAGATTAGTCATTTTAGCTTCTAGGGAGAGTTAAGCCTTGATTTGATCTAGAACCCACTTATTTGTCTTTTTTATGGTCCAAGGTATCCATGTAACTCTCCTCCAAAACTACATTTCTAATTAATCAATTTCCTTCCTGTGAGCTTTCTTTGTACAACTTTCACATCTATATATAGTACTGGAGAATACCATAGTATGAATTACTGGACCATATTATCAAATACTTTGATCTCACCCTTCTTCCAGGGAGCCCAAAATGGTATAACATGATATCAGGAAATGGGGTCTTGCAACTCTATTTTGGCATAATGAGGAGCATGGAGGACATGTAGATATTCTGGATCTCCTGCCTGGATCTCCCCTTCTCCATAGATCTGGTCACTCTTCCTTTATTCCATTACTGCTGCCACAAGCTAGTCAATATCTAGGGCCCAAATCACCTGCAGGCTAGCACCCAGGCACCTTTTGCCATGTTGCTGCTTAAGGGCTTCACTTCATTCTCTTATTTCCTGCTTCACTCACGCTATCCCCTGTGGAGACTAGCATGAACATTTGTGCACTTTGGGGGTGAAGGGATCATCCATTGCATGACTGAATAGGACTTAATGGAAATCACAGAGATCAGACTTGCAGTATTCAAAATGTAAAGAACTTTTAATAAAAGCACACACACATTTGTAGACAACAGACTGAGCATGGACCAAAAGAAAAGGCAATAAAATCACAATCCTTCAATTCTAACTCTTTACATATCCTAAATGATGGAAACTTAGCACAAGCTATTTTTTTTTTTTTGTAATTTGTGTGTGTATGCCTATATCTGTGTATGCGTGGAAGTCATGGTTAACTCCCAGTGGCCCCTAATGGAGCCAGGACATTTCAGAGAAGTGGCTTACTATTGCCTGCCTCTACGTCCCAGCCCTGGAATTCCTTGGAGATTACCCTTCCAAGTACTTGCCAGGGTCAGCCCTGCTTAGCTTCTGAGATCTGATGAGATTGGGCTTGTCTGGGCTATCTGGGTCAGGGCAAGCTATTAATTCTTGAAGTTACAAGTATCTAGAAATCATCCATTACCTCAGTTCAGTGTTTTGAGATTTTTCCCTGATGGTCTCAGCCATGTGAGCTTAAGATGAAATCCTACTTGGAGAATGGAGTGGCTTGCAGTTCCCTTGGCTTTGGGATGTACATATTCCAATGCACAAGGCATCCCACTATGGGTCTTCTCTCCCTTATAACTTCACCATAACCCCGCGAGGAAGATTAGGCTAAAGAAAGTGACTAGCTTAAGGTCACTAAATGGGTTAGATTCAGTCTGTATCTTACACTCATGCTTTCCCCAAACTCCTGCTGCAGCCCACTGATCTTCCTGAAGTGCTTCTACTGGGGCACAGGGGGCCCTCAGGATCAAAATGCGAGGCAAACTGGGAGTCTGCAGCAGGAAAATAGAATTAGTGGAAATGACCTCACCCTTTCTGTTAGTGGAATATTTAGTCCAGATACAACCCAATGAGCTTGTTAGGTACCTAATTAACCTAATTAATCAATTTTCTTCCTTTGAGATTTCTTTGTAGAACTTTCACATCCATATATAGTACAGGAGTGGCCAGTTTGGTGTAGTGGTTAAGTGTGTGGACTCTAATCTGGGAGAACGGGGTTTGATTCCCCACTCCTCCACTTGCACCTGCTGATGTGACCTTGGGTCAGTCACAAGCTCTGGCACAGCTGTTCTTGAAAAAGAGCAGTTTCTGTCAGAGTTTCTCTCAGCTCCACCTACCTCATAGGGTGTCTGTTGTGGGGAGGGGAAGGGAAAGGAGTTTGTAAGCTACTCTGAGACTCCCTTGGGTAATGAAGGGCCAATCTCTTCTACTTCTTCATAAAAAGGAAAGAGGTTTTTTTTTAACCTATCATTCCCAGCTGCATAGCTCTAACTATAACACCACACTTGCAGCATGGATGTCCAAGCTGGCTTAACTGGGCCTTCACCTTTCTCACCTTTCCCACAATCAATGACTGGGTCATGGAGTAGATGGTCACAGAACCTACCAAGGGAGAGGCAATCCTGGACTTGATGCTAAGTAATGCCCAAGACCTGGTGTGAGATGGAAATGTTGTGGACCAGCTAGAGATAAGTGAAAGTGAAAACTCCTCGGGGCCCAGTGTGGCTAGCCCACAGCAAACAGCAGTAGAGCTACAGGGGGATAAGATTCAGCTGTTCCCTGACCTGCAACTGAGAGCCATCTGAGCCCTCCATCTCTAATCCAGCAGCTGAAGGCCAGCCAGCTGTTCCCACTTCTCCAGGGTTGCCAGAGTCCTTGGAGCTCTTCTTACAGGGGCTACTGTAAATTCTTGGAGGATTGGCTACATTAGGGGTGTGTCGCCTAATATGCAAAGGAATTCTTGTTACAAAAAGAGCCATGAAAGGGAGAGAGATGGAGCGGTTTTGTCACCTTTATTTTGTTTCTTCCATTCATGTTTGATATGTCTGTAAACAGGGGTCTTTTTGTAGAAAAACAGCTGCAGGAGCTCATTAGCATATGGTATGCTAATGAGCTATTGGGCTATTAGCATATGCCATGCCCCCTGACATCACCGGAAGTGATGTCGGAAGGGGAAGCAAAAGGGGGGGAGGCATCTTCAAAAGCCTCCCCTTCCCTTCCCCAGCTGGCCTGGGTGGGGGAGCTAAGAGAGAAGGGGTTTAAAGTTTAAACCCCTTCTCACTAGAGTTGGGCCACAGAAGGAGGAAAGAGGGAAGGAAAGAGAGAGAGAGTAGAGAGAAGGAAGGAAAGAGGGAAAGAAAGAGAAGGAAAGGAGGGAGGGAAAGAAAGAGAGGGAAGAAGGAGGGAAACAGGGAAAGGAGGAAAAAATAGAATAGAAGAAGGTGGGAAAGAAAGAGAGAAGAGAAGAAGGAGGGAAAGAGGAAAAGGAGAGAAGGAAAGGAGGGAATGAAAGAAATTTGGCGGCAATTCGGCCTCATTATATCCTATGGGCCATTGAAGTAACTTTTTTCCCACTATAGAGATCAATGGAGGGAATGGGAGCAACCTGTTTGGGGGCCCAAAGAATTGGACCCCCTGGTCCAATGTTCTTGAAACTTAGTGAGTATCTTGGGGAGAGGCTGCATCAGCTACCCTGGGAGTTTGGAGCCTCTCCCTCAAATCCTCTCCCGCCCCCAGAATATACCCTATGTTTTCACCATTGACTTCAATGGCCCATAGGATATAATGGAGCTGAAATTGACATTCAGCTGCCTGAAAGATTCCCTGGAACACCGGCTGGGGGTGGGGCTTGGCTCCTGAGCTGCCGGAGCTGCACTCCTGTGTGCTCCCGCCCACAAAGACACCTGCCTGTAAATAGTTAGGAGCTTTGAATAAATCCTTTAACTGTTGACTGCAAGAAGTCCCTCTGTACCACATAGTTCCCCCAGCCACTTGGACACACTAGGAGTTGGTTAGGGAGGCCCTGAGGAGAAAAGGGGTAAAATGGCCACTTGCCAGCTCTCCAGGGGAGCCCCAAAGATTCCAAGGAAGCCCTGAGGCAGGTTCCTAGTGACACCGGGGGGGGGTTAGGATGCTGTCCTGCCTAACCAGAGCCCAAGACAGGAACAGTGGTGGCAGCAGTAACTGGAGGCAGTGGTGAAAAACTGCCCATTCAAGTGCCAGGTCAGGCAAAGGAGGGGTGGGCAGAGCAGAGCCCGCCAGCTGACGCAGGCCCGTTCTGCCACAATGACCAAAAACTATTGAGGAAGACTCAGCATGGATTCTGTAAGGGAAGATCTTGTCTTACTAATCTTTTGGAGTTCTTTGAGAGAGTGAACAAACATGTGAACAAGGGCAACCCAGTAGATGATCTTTATCTAGACTTCCAGAAAGCTTTTGATAAAATTCCTCATCAAAGGCTCCTAAGTAAACTCAGCAGTCATAGGGTAAGAGGACAAGTCCTTGTGGATGAAAAACTGGTTAATTAACAGAGAGTGAGTATAAATGGTCAGTTTTCACAGTGGAAAGTGGTAAGCAGTGGGGCACCACAGGGCTCGATACTAGGTCTGGTGCTTTTTAACTTGTTCATTAATCTTTTGGAGTTGGGAGTAAGCAATGAAGTAGCTAAGTTTGCAGATGACACTAAGTTATTCAGGGTGTTGAGAACCAGGGAGGACTGTGAGGTGCTCCAAAGGGATCTGTTGAGGCTGGACAAGTGGGCGTCAACGTGGCAAATGAGGTTCAGGGCGGGCAAGTGCAAAGTAATGCACAGTAGAGCCAAAAATCCTAATTATAAATACATGTCAATGGGGTCCAAGCTAGTGGAGAGTGATCAGGAGAGAGATCTTGTAGTAGTAGTAGATAACTTACTGAAAATGTCGACCCAGTGTGTGATGGCAATAAAAAGGTCAAATACTATGCTGGGGATTATTAGGAAGGGAACTGAAAACAAATCAGCCAGTATTATAATGCCCCTGTATAAATCTATGGTGCGGTCTCATTTGAAACCCTGTGTACAGTTCTGGTCACTGCACCTCAAAAAAAATATTACAGCTTTAGAAAAATATGCAGAAAAGGGCATCTAATATGATTAAGGGGATGGAACACCTTTTCTATGTAGATAGGTTAAAGAGGTTGATGACTGAGGGGTAACATGATAGAGATTTACAAAATTATGCATGGGATAGAGAAGGTAGAGGAAAAGGTACTTTTCTCCCTTTCTCACAATACAGGAATTCATGGGCACTCAATGAAATTAATGAGCAGTAGGTTTTTCTTCACCCAAAGAGTAATTAACTTCTTCTTCTTCTCCCAAAGAGTAATTAACTTCACCCAAAGAGTGATTAACATGTAGAGTTCACTACCACAGGAAGTGGTGGCTGCTACAAGCATGGACAGCTACAAGAGGGGATTAGATAACATATGGAGGAGAGGTCCATCAGTGGCTATTAGCCACAAGGTATAGATGGATCACTATGCCTGGAGCAGTGATGCTCTGTATTCTTGGTGCTTGGGGGAAACAGTAGAAGGGCTTCTGGAGTTCTGGCTCTGATGGTGGACCTCCTGATGGCACCTGGGTTTTTTTGCCATGGTGGCAAAGTGTTGGACTGGATGGGCCATTGGCCTGACCTGTTATTCCCCTGTTCCAGCTTCCGCTTTGACATGTTTACCCTTGTTAGAATATTTATCTATTTCTTATTTATTTAATAATTTTTGGGCCACCCTTCCTTGCAAGCAGGGCTCAGGGTGGCTTACAATGGAAAGGGACATACAATAAATAACTAGAAGTTAAAATCCTACAGTAACATACATGCTGCATATATCAGCAATAATTCAGTCCATTCTAAGATGGTGAGAAAATTTCAGATTTCACAAGCCTCCTACAGGGTGGCCTTGTGGACAATGAGAGTGTCAAACTACATTCTCTACTGTTGCTGTCCTCAGCTGAATGCCCAGTGGAAAATCTCTGCCTTACCTGCACTGCGGAAAGGTAACAAATCCTACAGGGCATGGATGTTCTCTGGCAGAGAGTTCCACCAGGTAGGAGCCAGGGCCAAAAAAGCCCTGGCTCTGATTGAGGACAGCCGGATCTCTCTTGTGTCAGGGACCACCAGGAGGTTCTTACTTCCCAAGAATAACACTCTTCTGTGGGCATACTGAGAGAGGCAGTCCTGAAGGTATGTGGATACCTGACCACTAGGGCCTTAAAAGTCAAATCCAGCACCTTGAACCTGATCCAGTACTCCACCTGGAAGTTTCTCCCCATCCTGCACATCGAGAGTTATCAACAGATATTATCAGTCCTGGGAGAGCAATCAAGCGCTGATCAATTCTTTGATCTCCCGACATGGCTTCTCTTATGTTCTTATGTAATCTCAGCAAATAATGTATGTTCTCTTAACTGAATAACCTTTTTAGCTTAGGATTTCAACACTACGCAGTGGCTAAACCATCTGTTCCTGCACTTGTAGTTGGAAAGATACAGGACAGGTCATCCCAATTGTTCCCATGGTGAAAAAAAAAAATAAACTGAGTTTCAATGGGGTTATTTTAATAATTCAGTATAGATGTATTGGGGGGGGGAGGTTATTCTACGAGTTTTCAGAGTACTGATAAATATATATATCCAATGTGGCAGTGAAAAACCTGGCAACTCATGGATTTTACAGCAAAATAGGGAAGTACCTACATAAAGAAGAAATTAAATTTCTGGTGCTGTTGCAGCTCTTAAAGAAGCAAGGGGATTTAAGAGATTTCATATATTTATGAAATAGACAGTACTAGATGGGGAGCTGCCAAAAAAATGAAAATTGTGCTCCAACATTCAGTCAATAGTTAGAGCAGTGTAGTCACTGGCGTATCCATTCTGCTATAATACCATTCTGCTATAATCCATTCCAGCAAAGTAGCAAAAATTCTTAGGAGCAACATTTGTCAAACAGAATTTCTCTTGCACAGCAAATAACATAGAACATAACATACCAATGATCTCAGCTGTTTTTCACGCTAGTATTTGCCTTTCTAAAAATGTGAAACAAGTATATGTAGCCATTTCCCCTATAACTGGAGCCATTCCTGAAAGAATTAAGAGATTTCAAAATGGAGAACTACTCCCATCCTTCCAGCTGCATAAAGCAATGGAGTCCCCAACTGAGTTTGATTGGTTCAGCCAAACGAACAAGCTCATTTGGTTTGGGCAATACTGTTGTTGCCTGCAACAATCTTCATGAAAGGGGGGATTTTTCTAATTGGTCAGGTCTAACTTGTTGTCTGGCAACCAGCTGGAAGTCAAAACCTGGTGGTTTAATCAAGACTGTATGCTCTTTGCCAGCTTTCAGTCTGGAGCAAATGTTTGCCATTGGGTATGAAGCCTGTTTATAATGGAAATGTTGTAAGATCTTTTCTATTACAACATCATAGTGTGAAATACTATAGTTAAAAGACTCTCTGGGGCTTCTTGGGATGAATGAATTATGTGTATGAACTGTCATCAAAATGCACACCAGCATATTTCTACTGGCTCATGTGGTGAACACCTGTAGTTCTCTGGCAGACTTTCCGGGACTTCGTGGAATGGAAATCCTCTGGCTTACACACATCTCCAGGTAAGCCCTATTTGAAACTAGTAGTTCATTTTGAAATATGATGTTTTGCATAAATATGCTAATTTCACCGGGGGGAACCCAAAAACCTCAAAAACAATAGAAACCAGGAAACTAGATTTGTTTCTGGTAGGAACATAAAAGGCCTCTGAGCTAATCTCAATGCAAATTAAATTTATAGGGTAAATTACAATTCAAAGGTAAATTGCTCAGGCAAGGAATGCTGGTGAGATTGCAACTAATTCTACTTGTGTTATGTATTGTATCTTGGGCACAGGGGAGAGTTAAGACAAGAACAAGCAACTAATACCATCTGACATCATCCTATGACTCCTGCTGAATTATTTTCTCTTCTTTGTTGAATGCACTCATGGTTAATTTGTGTCACCCGTCTTCTCATGGTTGGTCACTTTTTTCTTCTACTCACCATAACATGGTGAACAGTTGGGGAGAAGGTCAGGGGCAGAAGAAGCCCACCACAAATAAAGAGGTGGAGTGATTAGGCATCTATCCATACTTTGCATACACACATTAGGGTTGTTATGGGCATAGGCATAGAGTACGTGGGGGTGCATGGGTGCGAGCATTTCCCGAAATTTGCCCGGAGGGGCTCAGCCTAACCCTGGCTGTGCTTGTCCGGCCCGGCTCAGCACCTCCTCCTCCTCATGGTCCCCTCTGTCCAGCTGCCAGACTGGGCACAGGGGCTACTACCAGCCAGCTCCATCCATTGCTCCGAGCTGTGGCAGCAACTATCAGGTGGTGTAGACTGGGCAGGGGTCGGAGGGAGGGAGAGCACCAGGGGGCCACCGCCATGGAGGATTCCAAACCTTGTAGTCTGCACGCTTTGTTGGGGGCAGGAACTGAGTGGCCTGCCGGGAGACCACACCCCACAGTTCCCACGTGTGACAGAGCCAGGTGCAGCAGGCTGGGCTTTGTCATTGGGACGTGCCTGGTGAGGAGAGGATGGGGTCTGTGAGCCTGGGGGAGGAGGGGGAGCTGCCCTCTCTCCTTGGAGGGCTGCCTTTCTGCCCCTGCCTGGATGTTTGCAAATGGCAAAGACTCTTCTTCCTCCCAGCCCAGGAGCATCCCTGGCCAGCCAGAATGCCCAAACACCTCTCAGAAACAGCCTAAGGAGAGTTGCCCTCAGTATTCCCTATAAGCTGAGAACAAATTTAGAGTCCAGGAGCACCTTTAAGACCAACAAAAGTTTATCCAAGGTATTTGTCACTGGTCTCCCCCATGCAGCATCCCAAGCTGGGGGGAGGGGGGAGAAGGGAAGGGAAAGTGCCATCTGCTGAGCAGTCTGAAGGATGCTGTCAAGCACCCAGAACGGTGCAGTGTGCAGAGGTGCTGCCGCCTTCTTCCCAGGGGGACTTTGAGGCTGGGTCGAGGCTTTTTTTGCTTGGAGCTGTTTGCCTTGCATTGGGAAGCGATACCTCTAGTGGTGGGGAAAACTCCAAGAGGGAGAGCTAGAAGAGAGGATGGACATTCCTTAGGAGAGAAGGATCCCATAATGATAGTCTCTCTCCCCCACACCGAGCCCATTTCCTTGTCCTCCTACACATTTCCGAGCCCAGTCAGGTGCAGAGGTGGGGGGAGTGTAATGCAAGGGGCTCCACTCTCCAAAGTAGCCATTTCCTCCAAGGTGATACTCTGCATTCTTGGTGCTTGGGAGGCAACCCTGGGTGGGCTTCTGGAGTTCTGGTCCTGCTGCTGGACCTCCTGATGGCACCTGGGTTTGGGCCACTGTGTGACAGAGTATTGGACTGGATGGGCCACTGGCCTGACCCAACAGGGCTTCTTTTATATTCTAACTCAGTGTGCTGCAGCATTGAAAAAAAAGTCAAACTCTTAAGGCAGGGATGATTAGGAAAGGGATTGAGAATGAAACAGCTGAGATTGTAATGCCCCTGTATAGATCTATGGGGTGGATCTGTTGTATGGAACTGCGGTCACTGAGGGTGTGAAGGGGGAGGTATTTGTGTATTTCCTGCATTGTGCAGGTGGTTGGACTAGATGACCCTGGTGGTCCCTACCAACTCTATACTTCTATGACAGTGATTTGTATTAACTTGTTATGATGAACCCCTGTATCTCCCTGTCTAGCAGATTTCCCTCATCAAATCTTCAGTTCCCCTCAGTGACTGAGTTGCCCTACAGTAGTGTGTATAAATTCCTTGTCATAAAAGACTTGACTGTCCCACCCTATGTCTGAGATTTTTAATTTAGGCTTTTTCTCAGCTCAAGAACTCTACTCAAAATACAGGAGCTATCTAGTTTTCTTTAAACCCTTGTGAAATGGCACTCCCCTCCCTCCCTCCCTTGCTAAAATAGACCTAGTTAGGGTTGCCAGGTTCCCCCTGGCCACCTCTGGGGAATGTGGGGAGGGGTGGCACAGTCCAGGTTAGGAAACTCCTGGAGATTTGGGAATGGAGTCTGAGGAGGAACGGGATCTCAATGGGGCACAATGCCATCATTTTTCCCCCAGGGAAACTGTTCTCTGTAGACTGGAAATGAACTATAATTCCAGGGGATCTCCAGGTCCCACCTGGAGGCTGGCATCCATAGCTCCAGTGCTGAAATTGGAAGCTCTGGTTCTGCTGTGTGAGTTGGTGCATGCAAACCATTGGCATTGGCTTGTATTTGTCAGATCACCCTGCTTCATATAGGATGTACCTGGGATGATTTTTCAGGAGAAAGAAACACCCCCAAACAACCTCTGAACCTCCACAAGCAGTGCCCTCATAAAGCCAGGCCTGGCTTAAACAGTGGCTTTTGCTAGGAGGCTAAGAGAACCACATTTTAGCTGGGAAAACTTAGGCCAAGTGTCAGGCTAGCTCCATGATCAGACATCCTCCATGCAACTCTCCCACAAATACTTCTCTGCTCAGTCCATAAAGACAAAGGATGGACAAACCTAAACTCTTCCCTCCAGCATCTTCTCCTGACCAGATGCCAGGTGTTCAAATGCACAGGCAGACAGAGATGATAAGCCACTGGTCTCTGTCATGGATGGAGTATGTTGTATGTTTCCTGTCCCAAATCCTTTCACACCCTGGAACTCAGGAAATACCTCTTGGTGATCCTTACATTTCTGCACATATCTGTTTGTCCAGACTATCTGCATTTTTCTCACCTATGCCAGACCCATCAAGGTGAACAATGACTCTGTATTTCTATAGAATGGTAATCCATTCAGCTCCATCCTGTCAAACATTAAGGAGCTTCTCCTCCTTTGACTGATACCAGGGAAACACCAGATCACCCTATTATTCCACAATGGGAATCCCATCAATCCATTCTGAAACTAGCTACCACACTCTAACGTACCTTCACGATACATTTTGGGGTATAATTATACCCAGTCTTGCACATGCCCAGTGTTATTTTAGCTGGGCGTGCACAAAGCTAATACCCCTGAGCATAACTCAGGTCCTCTGTGGTCTTGCTGGTCAGTCCACGCTCCTCCTCTCTTCATATCTTGGATTTTTTAATCTCTTCAGAATATGTATAGTATTGCCCTAATCTCCCCACCTGTCTGTCTGTTTGCTAATTTCTTTTGTATTTCCTTGTATGCTTGCAATACTTGATTTGAGTGTAAATACCTAAGTGTTATTTTTACCCAATCCATTTCTTTTACAATTTGGACTGGTTATTGACTCTAATAAGGGTCTAAAGGGAACTATCTCTGGTATCAGATCTGTGCTATACCCAGCCTCTTGCTAGTCCTGCCTTTGTAGCTAATTCCCCAATCACAGCAAAGGCAAGATATTTATTTAATAAAGCTGTCTTGGGGTAACACCTTGAATAAAACTTTGTGGATCTAAAAGGTGCTTCTGGACTCTAAATTTGTCCTGCTGCTTCAAATCAACACAGCTGACCACCTGGATCTATCTGTGCAGAGCTATGAGTGCTCAGACTACTCCACATGGTGTTCCAAATTGATGTATTCATTCATTTGGTTTGGGATCAAGAAAAAGGCTGGGGGGGGGAGCAAGAGCTCATCAGCAAAATCAGTTTCTATGGCTTTTAAACAATATTCTTGGAGCTGATGTGTGATTCTGATCAAAGCAGTGAATCCAGAGACAACTTGTAAACAAACATATAATGTACCTCTGCCAGGCCCATAGCTAACGCAGGGCCCACAGGGCCCAACCCCCTCTTGTTTCTTCTGGGCCACCTCCCTCCTGGGCTGTCCCCAAAGTGCCTCAACTCACCACCTGCCTGCTGCACTGCCTCCAACTTGGCTGCGCAATAACTGAGCTCCTTGGGCCCTCCAGAGAAGTGGAATCCTTCCTCCCCAGAGCTACTTTCTGACACTCCCCTCCTCTTTAAACTCAGCCAAATTGCCGCCAGTTCTTGCTGGCTTCTCATCCTCTTTTAACCACAGGACCGGTCTCTGTACTCCAGCCCTCATGCGCCTGCTTTAAAAACTGTCTGCCTCCTCCAAGTCCCCCCAATAAGCTCTGCAGGAGTTTTTGTAAGGGAGCCACAGAGAGCGCATGCCAGAGGCACCAAGGGTCAGCCCTTTACTGGCACTCTGAGCCGCCCCTGTGGCGCTCCCTCCCTCCCGGTTTCCATGACCTTCGTGACTGGAGACAATGTGCCGGGTGAGGGGGAGTGGAGGAGGATGCCCACTGCCACTGCCACCACTGCTGCCACCTCTCTCGACCACCCCCAACTTCCACCCGCCTCGTCCTCCCGCCCAGCAAAGTGGCTGAGAGAGCGTGTGGTCTGCTGTTGCTGGAGGGTTACCTGGAACTTTTGATTAAATTAGCTGCCAGCCCCCCACATCCCCCTCCCAAAAAAGTCCCTAGCTACGGGGCTAACCTCATCCCTTAGACTCCCCCGCACCACAGCCCCTTCTTGCAATCTCATCTTCCTCCAGGAACTTCTTAAATAGTACTAATTACTAATTAAGGTACCCCTAAAGTGGACAATGCCCAAAATGAAAATGCATACCTCATAATAATTGAATATCTGATTCATCACACACACACACACACACACACAACCTATTGTTTTGAAAAATGTGAACTATTTTCAAAGATTGCAGGGATGGGATAGGGCAGGAGGTTTTCTTTACTTTGTAAAGGGGGACGGACCACAACAAGGAAGGATGACAAATCCAGACTTTTCAGCAGATAGGTATTTAAAAAAAATTGTTTGTCAGTCACCATAAGATTATGTGGGGGGAAATGGATGCAGACAGGATTCTTTTTAAAATGCTGGTGGCCAGCACCATTTCCTCCCAACAGGAATCAGTGAAGAGAAGTGTACCTGCACAGAAAGGCACCTGTTTTGGGGATCTGTAAAATCAAACCTCTTTGCCCATTCTGCTTGAAACTTGGTGTGGGGGGTAGATTAGAAGGAGGACTCTGTTCTGTACAAATTTGGTGTCATTATGGTTAAAAACAGCTGCCTCAAATACTCAAAATGTATACCCCATTGAAAATAATGGTCTTGAAAATCCAGAACTTGAAAAACAAAAACATGGATTTGAAACCCATGAACTGGCAATGGTCTACCTGAAAACCAGCAATTACAGTATTCCCCATCCGAATCCCAGATCCAAAATTATAATGAAATTTTGCTCAGAGCACTCCCTTAGCAAGCAATACAGTGGAGACTTTTTACAGTGCTTTGCTGCACTCACCCTTTCCTGCCAATGATTTCCCATCAATTCCGTGCAAAGACTTGGGAAAGGAGAGGCAAGTGGAAACCATTGGCAGGGAAGGCTATGGACAGCTTACGCCAAGGCAAATTTATTAGAAGCTGAGTTTCATCGGGTAACTCAGTGCATCTCATTATTGGTATGTGCTTTCTGAACCGGGGGCCTTTTTTCTACCTACTGTTGGAATTCAGTGTTATGGGAAATCAAAAGATTATATACATGCGGAAATAGTCTAAGAAATATCTAATGCAAATGAGAAAGAGACTGGTTGAATAGGGAATTGCCTGTTCTGAGCGGGGTTACACTCTCCTTTAACAATCAGGTTTAGAGTTTGGGAGGTGCTATTGGACCTGACTCTGCTTCTGGAATCCCAGATAGAAAGTATGACTCCTTTTCATCAGCTTCTGCTGATTTATCAAATCTGCCCACTAACAGAACCAACAGATCTCGTCACTTCCTTCATGTTTGCTTCCACATCAGACTATGATGATGTGTTCTATGTAGGGCTACTCTTGAAGCAACCTAGAAATGTCAACTGGTTAACACCCAAGCTGCTTATTTTTTATGTGTATCAACAAGAGGGTGCATATATCACTAGTGCTCCAGGTACGTCACACTTTCCAATCTGTTTTCAGGCCCAATTCAAAATAGGTTTACCAACCTCCAGGGGGCTTGGAATTCTCCCAGAATTACAAATAATCCCCAGACTGCAGAGATCAGTTCCCCTGCAGAAAACAACAGCTTCAGATGGTGGGCTGTGTGGCATCACATCCCTGCTGAGCTCCCTCCCTCCCACAAATTCCAGCCTCCCCACCCAAATCTCCAGGAATTTCTGAAACTGGAGTTGGCATTGGCAACCCTAATTCAAAGAGATAAATATAACCCTTAAACTCTCAAAAACATTGATTCTAGAGTACCTGAAAATTCTCCCCTAAAGAGCTTCCCATTCATATGGTCAGTCAGTGAAGGCCTGCTCAGAAACTGGATACTATTAGAATTACCATGTCTGCCCCTGTGTTTTGAATTCCCTTCCTCCATATGCTCATGTGATGATATCCTTATCTTATTAAAGAAGAATTTAAAGGCCTTTCCTTTTCATCAGGCTTTTAATGTGGGCTTTCTTCATGTTGTTGTTGCTGTTGTCATCGTTGTCATCATCATCATCATCACCACTGCTACTAATACCTGTAGGTGTTTTCTGATAATTTTCAAGCTTTTGTTATGCTGTTGCTAAAAATGTAACTGTTTTAATGTTTTAATTCTGGATTTGTGGATTTTACTCTATACTGTATACTCTTAAAACATTTAAAATCTAAAGACAGTTAAAAAGGAATCCAGCAGATAAATGCATAAGATGTTTTAGGGAGGAATAAAATGTACACCTTAAAATGTCTCCAGATTAGGGAACCAAACATATTAATGAACTTGGTAGATTTATGGCCTTCTTAGTTTTGGCTGCCAGTAACAAGATGAGTAATATAAAATGTGTTTGCCTCTTCAGCATTTGGTCCCAAAATTTGCCAAGTAATTTGTTTTTATTTATCTATAAGGTCTGGCTTTGGCCGTGTGCCAGTATTTATTCTGTGAGTCTGAGGGATTTGACTGCTTGAAATACATACCACCTAACTATAATAGATTTATCATAAAGTATGTTATGAGCATTCATCTTGACATGTACACTGGGTAATTATATTCATTTAGCAATTCTTAAATGGGATTACTGTGACTGTATATTACATCGTATGTGACACCATATTACACAATTTTGCAGGTGGGCAGAACTCTTAATATTTACACTAGGGTATTACATATGACTCAAAGTTCTTGTTTACTTAAAATTTATTTACTTCAGTCAATGTTTTTTTTGGTATTTTATTGCAGTCATGAAATTATAGAGAACAATTTATTGGTTACTAAATATGAAGGATCTCAAGCCTCTACTTTAGCTGAGAGCAGCACTTTAAGAAAGTATAAAGATGGATGCTCAGCAGGGGGCATAGTGGGGATACATGGAAGAACAAAAAGGGGATGAGGAGATGGAGGTAGAAGCAAAAAGAAACCTCTAAGATGGGGGTAATGCTTGAATAATGTTAGTGCTACAGAGCTCTCCTTTATTAGACTGAAGATAGGTTTGTCAGGGTGTTGAAAATGACAGTGTAGAACAATGTTTGCCCATGGGGTGGACATTAGCTCAACTATCTTTTCTGACCAACCACATTTTACATTTGGTGGTAACTGTATCCCCCAACTCCCAAAGGAGACAGTGGGGCAAAGGAAATGAAAACCAAACAAAAAACAAGGAGCGCAATCTTACTGGCATGGATCTAGCCATCCACACGTGGCAGTTTTCTCATGTTCTTCTACAGTCCCTTCCAGTGCCCTGAAGGATGATTCTGGGCTTGTGGAATCCATAAGGAGGAACAGCCCTGTGGGTCAGTGAGCTGGAGGGAGGAGAGATAAAGTCTGAAACCAATCTGCTTCCTCAGTGGAGCTGCACTGGCAGAAGAGAAGTAGTGGGGGTTTCATGGCCTTGTCCTTCCTAACCCAGCCTGCACAGCAATTTTTCCACATGAGAATTATTGATCTCTGCTTTCGGTTTCGGCGGACCGAATGGAGGCCACCTCTCGGGACGCTCCCGGAGATGGTTAGCCCACGCGCGGTTGGGGGGGTCTTCACACATGCAAAAGACCCTAGTGAGCCTTAGGCAAAGGCTCCGAACCGGGGGCGCTTGGGGAGTAGCCTCTTTGCCGGCAGACAGCTGGGAAATTGAGGCTTTCTCCCCGCCCCAGTCGGCCCCGCTGCGTTGTGCCCGTATGGGACTTAGCAACGCCACTGACTTCCAGGAGTGAAGATAAGCGATATGAATTAAAATAAAAAGAAGAACTGGCATCGAATCGTGAGTTGGAGGTCTATTTTGAAGCTAAAATGCGAACCCCCCTGTAAGCGCATAAGCGTATGGGAGGAGGGAGGAATCCCCACCCCCTTTGAGAAACGGGACTTATAAAGGAAAAGCGAAGGGGGGCAAAGGGAAAAAAGTGTTGGTGAAAGTACCTTTGGGGTCTCGTTGAAGATTAGGAGCTAGCTGGTCTCCGGAGGGACGCGGCACGAACTTTGATAAAGTAAACAAACAAAGAAAATGTCGGCGTTGAAAAAGGTCCCACAGAAGCCAGAAAAGAAGGGAGGAGGGACTTCCGGTCTGGCAACCCCCCCCCCAGAGCCTGCTGTCAATCAACAGAAAAGTGAGCTACTGCACCCTCTGCTGGATCAAATGCAGAAAATCAGCGGAACTTTGAGTAATATGGAAGGTGTTCTCAACAGTCAACAAAAACAACTAACAGAAACAGCAAAGAAGATGGAGGAGATTGCACAGAAGTGTCTGGTCTCGACGGAAGACACCAGGAAAATAAAGAAAAGGGTCAACAAATTAGAAAAGCATCAGGATATGCAAGAAAAAGAATTTTAATGTTGCAGATGGAGAAATCCAACCTGACTCTCCGCTTTCAGGGCATTAAAGAAGAAGAGAAAGAGGATCTCAGGTTGATACTGGCGAATGCCTTGGCACCCTTAACTGGCAGAGAAGCGCAAGAATTAAAAGAAGAGATGGATATGGCCTATAGAGCCTACTCCGCTTTTACAAAGAAAAATAATCTGCCAGCAGAAGTGGTTGTCAAGTTTACTAAGCAGCATACTAGAGATCAAATTCTACGTGCAGTTTCAGCGGTGCCCTTGAAGATTGGGGAGCAGACTATCAGAACCTTGAAAGATGTTCCTTATGAAATCCGCATGAAAAGGAAAGCATATAAAGGATTGACCACATTTTTACAAAGACATCAGACTATTTATAGATGGAGTTTCCCCGAAGGACTGGTGTTTAAATATAGGGATAAAAGAGAGAAGATTGACTCCGTCTTCAAAGCACAAGAATTTCTGAAGAGACACACCAGTACAGAGGAAAATGCAGCACTCGCAATTTGGACAGAATCAAGCAGCGAAGAGGACAGCCGCCCAGAGGAGGGAGGTGCTGGAGCGGGAGACGTGAAGGCTAAAGAGGGCCCATCTTACAATCTGAGAGATACAAAAAGAAGACAACCTAAGAAATAACTGTTCGTGAAACGTCTGAAAGGAGCTGATTAACGACTAACCCTAAGGGACTTTACTAACTTTACTAACAGAGTTATTTTGGACTCTTGAAAGGTAAAAAGAAGATCTCCCAACCACGGTGGTTGCCAAAAACTGTATTCTTACTAACTAAAACTAACTTTTTAACAGAAAAAATCACTCCCCCCTTTTCTTAGTCCATCTATATACCCTACCTCTTTCTTATTATAAAAAGCAATAAAATTCTCTCCTTTTTAGGAGGGTTTATTACAAGAAAAAAAAAAAGAATTATTGATCGGGTGGTTGAAAGGGGTTGCAGGGAAAGCTCTGGATACACTGAGTGTCGAGATACTAATAGATACCTTCAATTCTCTTAAAAATCTGTTTCCACTTAGACTAGCACAGATGAAATGAGTAGAGATTGGCACTCTCCTTGGCAGCTCTTAGAAAGCCAATTAACACTTCTGTTTTGTTTCACTGTTCTGTCTGGCTCAAACTAATTTATGACTTCCTATGAGTTTTAACCTTTATTGGCTACCTGCTTGATGACATGTTTTTGAGATCAGTGTACTGTTGTGTTTTTTTTTTAAATCATACTGATATTTGATGTCGCAGAAGCCATCTTGGGGTATGTTTATACCAAAAGGCAGGATGAGCCTGTAGTATAGTGCTGATCCAAAAGAGTGATACACATATGCACATTGACTATGCAACCAATCTATAAATATATGCTGATGTAAAATGGCATTAGTACCCTGACCTTGTTTGCTTTACCCCTATGTTTGCCTGGTGTTCCTTAGATTAAACCTCTGCTGTTGAAATTTGGCTTTATGCATGCTTTACTTGGAACTTCCTTTGTATTATATCTTTGTCTCCTCTGTCTTTGCCCTACCAACTTGCCCATTTGTCTGTGCTTATCCTTACTTGATTGTATGATCCACTCCCATCATCAGTCTCCGCAGTCCTCATTCTGACAACCCCAAGACAAAATCATGGTGAGAGGCTTTAAAACACTATAGAAGTCTATGCAAATAGTCTTTTGGATGAAGGCAGAAGATTACACAAAGCGATTTCTCTACCTGCAGAGGTGTTTCTAGGTGGCGGCAAGCCATACACAGAGCTATTCACAACTGATTACGGCTATTCACAACTGAGAAAATGACGGATGCTGTATGCAGCCACAGCTCCATCTCATTCAGGCAAATGTTGGCGTCCTTTTTAATGCAGTATTTAGAGCTATTTAATACCTGAATACCCACAAAAAGGAGGCTGTTGTAAAGAATCCACAAGAATGAGGCACAAAACTAGAGCAACAAAGATGTCTTCACTGGTTCCTTAGCCCTGTGAAAGCTACAATAGATGGTGGATGAATGTACATTGGTATCACATTGTGATTGTTCTGTTCTCATCCGCATCTCCATGCACTTCTCCCAGCTGCTTTTTATGGCTAGACCAGCTCTCTTTCCATTCTTCCTCCTTCTGTATACTCCATCCTGAAGTTCCCAGATTCCCAACCAGCAGACTCCTCCTGTGGGAGATTGTCAGTCTTGAGAGTACAACATTCCTCAGGGTTTTTGCCTGAGCAAGGATATTAAACTCCCCTTAATTTTTCCTTTTGTTGGAACTCATTGGCAATGTAAGAATGAACAAAACCTTCCTGGGTGAAGTTTGCTAGGTTTTATTTTGAAGTGAAGTTCACTAGGTCTTCTTTTGTCTGATCAGGAAGCTCCAAATCTGGCCTCATGTTTTACTTCATGTGTTTTACTTTATGCAAAGCATAATAGCAACTCTTCCAGCTTCTTTGCTGCCATTATGTTCCTTTCCACAAACTAAATCCTTGACATTACCCCACATGTTCATTCCATTTTGATATTATATGGCTGCGGTCAGACATGCACTTTGATCCAATGTGGCCCTGTCTCTAATTGATCCAGGTTTTTGGTAGCAAAGAATTTTGATCAGACTCACCCCTCTTCACACTCTCCAAAGTGCTTTCATCCTGTTGTTGAGTGTTCGGATGCAGCAGCAAGGGAGTGGGGCTGATGGCCAACTTTTTTAGTTTGTCCTTTGAGCATGCACACAAGTGCTGATGAGCCTGCTGGGATATGTAGTTCACAGGGCCATCAGCCATTTTTTTTAGTTTGTCCTTTGAGCATGTGCACATGCACTGATAAGCCTGCTGAGATATATAGTTCACTGCTGTCCTCCCTCCCTAATCTTTTAAATTAACCCCTTCCCCGAAGCATAGAAAAAAGCTGAAGTACTGAGGTGTCTTTGAAAGTTTTTATAAAGAAAACACGGTTTTGAGAAGCCCCTGTGGGAGGTAGGGAGGGATAGAGGTGTGGATATGCAGTTCTGCACACATCTCTAACTATTAAAAAATGGCGGCTGGAAAACAATGGAATGCCAGACAGCTTGGGTGCACAACAGAATGACCAGACAACAGGAAATCTGGTTTGAAGCCAGTTCAGCCCAAAAGGACTGAACTTTCACAGGTATCAAAGAAACATACATTAAGGGGGTGGGATGGGACAGAGATTACTGGTGCATTTTAAATTTGGAAGGGAACAGCAATGGTAATAGATCAAACTGCACATCTGATCACAGCCTATGAGAAAAAAATTAGTTCTGGGAGGGCTTGGGCAAATACTAATTATTCCCAGGCTGGCCAGTTGAAGATGTCTCCCTGTCTCACCTGTCTACCTGATGCAATTAGATGGAATGGAACAGTTAGATTCGAGTCCAGTAGTACCTCAGATACCAAGAAGAATTCTAGGGTATAAGCTTTTGAGTCAAAGCTCCCTTCATCAGACAGAAACAGAAATTCTGTAAATTGTGGAAGAAGCAAGAGAAGGAAGGATTAAACATTCCTCCTCTACCAACAACCCTTTCACGATAGTCAAATAGCAACAAGTCTTAATTGCTTTTGTCTCTCACTCTTCCTCCAAGCATACATGTTTTTCCTCTTCACTAGCATAAGAAGTGATGTGTTGGATCAGACCACTGCTCCACTTAGTTTGGCATTCTGTTTCACACAGTTACCAAGCAATTACTCATGAGGGCCAACAGGCAAAGTATAGAGAGCTATGATCTAGCCTTTTAGCAGTGGTATGCAGAAGTTTACTGCCTCCAGGGCCAGCCCGTCATTGACAAAATTTAGGCAGCTGCCTTTGGGTGCTGGCTTGATGAGTGCACCATTCTGGCCTGCCTGCTGCCCCCCCAACCCCTCCCGCAGTATCCAGCCGAGCGAGAGCTAGGCATGAACATCAGGCTGCTATTCCTATAGTGCAGCAGTGGGTCTTCCAGCGAAGGAGACGGCCTTCACCACTGGTGGGGATGCCATTTCGGGCCTCCGGGGATGCAGGGAGGGGATGTGAGCACGTAGGGACATCCCCACAGGGTGGAGAAAAGGGGCCACATGCGGCTGCCTCTCCCCTCCCTGCAGCTGCCCCGGGCGGAGCTTGCTCTGGCCACATTCCTGCTCTGGAGCCATTGTGCAAGTGGCCCCATCCCAGGAGGGATTGCAGCAGGAGCACCTCCCCACCCCGCCCCCCACCTTTGTCATGTTCCTGAAACCAGACCGCTGGCACTTGCAGAGGGGATGGGATGGATGCCAAAAAATTGGGCATGGGGGGGCGCCAGAATGGGGGGGGTGCCTAGTGTGCAAAAAAACCTGGGGCTGGTCCTGACTGCCTTTGGATGTAGATGTTTCATTTTGTTACCATGGCTAGTAGCCACTGATAGCTAGTAGACAAATCAATCTGTCTAATCCTTAATCTTTCTTCACAACAGCTCTCTTAGGTGCTATTGGGGAGAAAGTGCTTGGACCAAGGCCATCCAGTGGCTCAGCTGTCATTTGAACCCAGACCTCCTAGTCCAGCAGCTCAGCTGACATTTGAACCCAGGCCTCCTAGTCCAGCCACTACACTAGCTCTTGTACATAATATTTTGTTTGATGCTCAGTAGCCATACCAGCTTTGCCCTGCATAATATAAGAAATGGTCCTCTATGTTAGTATAAGTTATTGCATGTCTCAAGATTTCACTCTCTCTCTTGGTAAGAATCTTGATGCAGTAAAAAGCATAAATAAAAATGATCCCATAAAAAATAATGCAGGAATAAACACATTTAAGAGCAACAGTCAGCAGATATTAATAACTCTCTTGGATTAAAATTGTTCCCTAAATCAATACGGATACATATATTTGCAATCACAGCCTAAGAGAAATAACCTATGGGTCTGTGTTTTGACAATGCCAGATGCAAATAATGTCCATGCTGGGCAACGTTTTTCATGATGATTTAGAACACATACAGCCAGCTCCACAGACCTTTCTGCATCATCAGCCAAAGCATACCCACATTTTAACTTCTGCATGACATTCCTGTACATCCTGATCCAGAAACAATAGTGAGAAACTCCATCTGCTTTCACAGAAAGAAAGATAGCATTCGCAGGGAGGGGGACAAATAGATCACTTTATTGCCATATATTATTTATTAAAATCATTTAGAGTCCACCCTTCTATTCTAAAACAGACCTTCATGGTGAATTACAATAGGTGTAAAACCAACAATGAACACACAGCACTATATAAAACCAGGGCCAAGTGAAGTAGTCCCATAAGCAATAAAGACCAGTTACTCGGATCTTTAAGAAACATCATTAAATTCAGCATCATTGTAGTTCTGTCCATAAAAACACAGTTTAATCAACAGTGAAGATAATGTAGATCAAAGGCCACAGAAATAGGACCTTGTTTGGCAAGTGGCAGAATGCCAGTAGGAATGGGACTTCTCTTGGAAAGGCATTCAAAGGTCACGTTGATCTCAGCAGCAAACATTCATCCTCCACCAGTCTTGTGGCACATCTCCAGTCCTCCAACAGAACTTGATGATGATGGACAAAGGCTCTGCAAGATCTCTAGAAAGAAGAAGAAGAAGAGGAGGAGGAGGAGGAGGAGGAAACTCTTCATATGTTCTTAAGCAAAAATAGCTAATTGAGAGCTACAAAATGACCACTTTCTTTCAAACTTTGGAGACATTTTCCATAGAGAAATCTTGTATTTTCTGAAAGAATACCAAAAGAAACTGTGTAGTAATCAGATCAATGTCCGTCTTGTCCATAATTTTGTTTTGAACAGAAATCAACTAGATGCTTCTGGGAGTTCAGAAAAAGTGATAACCATCACTTGCTGCTTGTTCCAGCACAGGTGTGCTTCCTGTACACGTGAACGTGCTTTCCAGCTATCATTGTCAATAGCGGCAGATGGACCCATCCTCCATGAAGGTAGCAAATTCTTTTTGAAAGCCATCATTTGTGGTTGCAAGTTCTGTAAGTTATTTAGGCACTGTGCTTCTTTTTATCATTCCTGAAACATAAAACAACTTAATGTTAAGACCCAAAAGATTGTTGCTGGTGGACAACAGTCATTCTGCAGTCTTCTAATCATTTTTTTTTGTAAAACTCTCCTAAAAAGGAGAGAATTTTATTGCTTTTTATACAGAAAGGGGGAGGGTATACAGTGGGATAAAGAAAAGAGGTGAGTGAAGAGTAATTAGTATATTAGACTTTTTGTTAGTATATGTAAAGTTCTTGGCTTCTACCGTGGTTGATCGATCTTCTTTTCATCTTACTGTAAGTCCAAAACAAACCTGTTAAATGAATTAGTAAAGTCTTTTGGGGTTAATTGTTAGTATACTCCATCTTTGTGCTCCACGAACAAATGTTCATATTTTGGGATGTCTTCCTTTCAGATCTCTCAAGTTATATGTTGGACCCTTCTTTGCTTTTCCATCTTCTGATTCTTCCTCTCCTTCCTCTGGGCCACTGTCTTCTTCGCTGCTTAACATTGTCCATTTAGCGAGTTCTGCATCTTCCTCTGAACTGGCGTGTCTCTTCAGAAATTCTTGAGCTTTGAAGACGGAGTCAATCGTCTCTCTTTTATCCTTAAATTTAAAGACTAATCCTTTGGGAATCCACCATTTGTAGCTAATTTGGTACTTTTGCAAAAACAAGGTCAGTCCTTTATATGCTTTCCTTTTCATGCGGATTTCATATGGAACATCTTTTAGAATCCTTATATTCTGCTCTCCAATCTTCAAGGGCGTTGCTGAAGTCGCTCTTAAAATTTGATCTCGGGTACGTTGCTTAGTGAACTTGACAACCACTTCTGCTGGCAAATTATTTTTCTTTGTAAAGTTGGAATAGGCTCTGTAGGCCATATCCATCTCTTCGCTTAATTTTTGCACTTCTATGCCAGTTACTGGTGCCAAGGCATTCGCCAAAATACATGTGAGATCTTCTTTCTCTTCTTCCTTTATGCCCTGAAAGCAGAGAGTCAAATTTGATTTTTCCATCTGAAGCATTCATATTTCTTTTTCTTGCATCTCTTGATGTTTTTCTATTTTAGTGACCTTTTTCTTGATTTTTCTGGTGTCTTCCATCGAGATCAGACATTTCTTTGCGATCTCCTCCATCATCTTAGCTGTATCTGTTAACTGTGTCTGCTGGTTCTTGAGCACACTTTCCATGTTACAAAGGGTTTCGCTGATTTTTTGCATTTGATCCAGCAGAGGTTGCAGCATCTCACTTTTCTGTTGATTGACAGCTGGCTCCAAGGGGAGGGTTCCAGAACCAGAAGTTCCTCCCAGCTTCTTTGTCGGCTTGTCTGGGACCTTCTTCTGCCCCAACATTTTTATTGTTTACTTTTATAAAGTTTGTGCTGCGCAACTCAGGAGACAAACTATTTTCTTCACCTTCGACAAGTCTCCAAAAGGTAGCTTCACCAATCTGCTTTTTCACTCCGCCCCTTTCTGTTCTTTTTTTTAAAACTCCGTCTTCTTGGGGGGGGAATCCCTCCCTCCTCCCATGCGCTTGTACGATTAGGGGGGGAGCGCATTTATGCCACTTTTGCTCAGATCTTCAACTCAATGTTTGCTGCTGGTTCTTTCTTTTTCAATTCATCTTTCGCTGCTTCACTCCGGGAAGTCGGTGACGTTGCTAAGTCCCATCAGGGCACTACACAGCAGGGTCACTGGGGCTGGGGAAAGCCTCAATTTCAACCCCAACCATCAGGTCGGCAAACAGGCTGCTCCCCAAAGCGCCCCCTGGTTCAGAGCCTTCAACTAAGACTCACTAGGGTCCTCGCTTGTGCAAAGACACCCCCCCCCCGACCATGCTTGGGCTGGTCGTCTCCGGGAGTGTCCCGAGAGCCCGACCGCCATTTGCTCCGCCGAAACCGAAAGTCCATCTTCTAATCATTTCTAATTTTATAGATGCCCAATGTCCCTGTTCCCCAAGTCATTTTTTTAAATCTAAAAATCTGAAGTTTTAACCTTTCATCTTGAAGAAAGTGTTCCAATAGCAGGACTATTTGCCTTTTCTTCTTTCCTGTATGAAAACATAAGGCACCCTTCTATGAAGAGTGTTGGTCCATCAAGCTCAATATTGTCTACTAGCAACAACTTTCTAGAACTGTAGTAGGGTTGCCAGGTCTGGGTTGGGAAATTCCTGGAGATTTGGGGGAATCGAGCTAGAAGTGGGAGGTGTTTGAGGAGTGGAGGGACCTCGGCAAGGTATTATGCCATACAGTCTACACTCCAAAGCAGGCATTTTATCTAGGGGGACTCATCTCTGTAGTCTTGAGATCCATTGTAGTTTCAGATCTTCAGCTCTCACCTGGAGGTTGGCAAGCCTAGCATGAGGACTTTCCCAGTATGTGAAATAATTTAACCAGTAAGGTCAATATATGAATCTGGAGCCTTCTGTCTACAAAGCACATGCTCTGCCATTTAGCCACAGCTCCCTACGCTGAGAAGAAATAATCTAAGAGAGGCTTCCCACTAGGGGTGTGCAAAAAAAAAAAAAAAAAGGCCCAATTTGAGCCCCTTTCGGGCTGCTCCGGTCTGATTCAGATTCTCTGATCTGAATCGGCTTGCACATCCCTAGAAGACCAGGTCCAAGTTCAGGATAAAATGAATCTCTCTTTCAGTGTCACTACAACATACTCTTCTGGACAGTCATTTTCTTAAAATATTTTCTACCTGAAATGAAGCTATAGATTAGGTCTGAATCCAGCATGAAAACAAAGAAGAACTCTTGCCAGGAGATACATGACAGGAAGTTGAATTAAGCAGTCTTGCAAATGAACAGTTATATGGTACTAAACCACAGCAAAAATCTACTAACTAGATTTATTTGGAGGCTTAGTGCCAGTAAGGCTATTACAGGGATATCAAGTTGACAGAATTTGATTATGCAATTGGGGGAATTATGTAAATGAGGGGCTAATTAACCATAGAACATAACTAAATCTTGGGAAACAAAATATGGCAGCTCAGAGTGAGCTTTGGATTGGACAAATAAAAGGCTGAATTGGTCCAAAATCAAAAACCTAGTGGAGGAAAGAAAGTTATTTGTTGATCTCTTTTTCACATGGTGTTTCAAATAACCTTGTTGATTGGAAAGGTTGGAAAGTAAAAAAGCACATTAGCATGGCTAGGGAAATTAGGCAAACAAAGCAATGTAAAATTATCTTTCTACATCACTCCCTAAGCCTACATCTATGTCAATATATTTAAAAACCTTGCATGGTTAATGTTGGAACATTTTACAGGAATTTAGGAACTTTGCTTTTTTATACAAAATGCATTGTGGCCAAGTCATATCTGCATGCCTTTTATATTCTAAGCCTGAATGACGTCCTTGTTAAGATCTGGGCTTTATTTCCCTTCCCAGAGATATTAACAGTAAAGAGCTTTTCAGGATTATTATTTTATTACTTGTTTATCCTATCCTTTCTCCTAGGAGCTCAGAGCTGTGCCTATAGTATACCCACCAATTTTGCCTTCATAATGACCAGTTTGGTGTAGTGGTTAAGTGCACGGACTCTAACCTGGAAGAACTGGGTTTGATACCCCACTCCTCCACTTGCAGCTGCTGGATGACCTTTGGCAAGCCATAGTTCTATCAGAGCTGTTCTTGAAATAGCAGTCCTTGAAAGAGCTCTCTTAGCCCCACCTACCTCACAGGGTGTCTGTTGTGGGGAGGGGAAGAGAAAGGAGATTGTAAGCTGCTCTGAGACTCCAAGTGAAGGGTGGGGTATAAATCCAATCTCTTCTTCTTCTTCTTCTTCTTCTTCTGTAAATTAGGCTGGTCTAAGGTCATTTATTGAGTTTCATGGGTTAGCAGTGATTTGATTCCTAGATCTCCCTAAGCAAATATTCCATCCAATGCAGGCATTCTGGGATTCAGCCCTGAGACCAATCAGGTAGCCAGCCATGGCTTAAAAAGATAAAATAGGCAATACAGTAAAGCAGAGACGCACCAGCCCATCCAGCCCACAAGCAACTGGTGCAATGGAAGGAACAGGAGGCTGCTGGGGGGGGGGCTGAGTGGGTGGAGCCACTTTGATCGTGGCTTCAGTGTGTTGGAGCAGCCTCATTTGTAGCAGTCAAGTAGAACCTTTTCACTTTAGCAGCAACTTGACTGGTAAGTAGGGTACCACTACAGCTACATTCATGCCAGCTCAGGGTTCCAAAGTAAGGCTGCATGCCTCGCTGCTCAGCCTGCAGCTCTGGGGATGCTGTCCTGGATGGCTATGGGGACTGGCATTTGCGCATGGGGGGTGCAGACAAATCTCTTCTGGGGCCTACTGTTAGCCAGTGCCACCACCATATTTGTGCCCCCCTTCCGTGCTTGATTGGTATTGGCTGTATGATGGTAAAATGCCTAGTGGGGATTCTCATGGCAGAATATAGCTACAGATGGCTGGCATCCATGTAAACCCTCTTTAAATGGTCAGGACATTTTATTACCCTCTATGCCATCCGTGACCCTGCTCATATGATGGTATGTTTGGGTCTACAGCTGTGGTGGTGTTAAGGCACAGAGCATGCACACAACGGATTACACCTGAGGTGAAAGCAGTTCACTCACTAGTGGCCATTTCATGTTGCCATTGCCTGGCTTTTGATGGGATGAAATGGCAGACATGAACAGTGGTGCAGGAGAGATGTCTGCAGAGACGGGCAGACATGGGTCATTTGCAATCGCACCCCCCCACACAAAGACCAGTGCCTGGCTCTCAGCTTTCTGGTCAGAGTGAAGCCACCTGCAGACATGTAAAGCTGAGTGCTTTGAAATGATTTTAATAAAATTTTAACAAAACAATACAGATTTGGGCAGCTTCTTTCCGTAACTCCCCCCCCCAAAAAAATGCCAACTCTAAAAAAGTATTTAAGTAGAAGCTTCCCCCCTCCACCAATGCAGCAATGCTAAGTTGAAGTGTATCTTTTCACTCTTAACAATTAATATGGACTTGTGCACACCATTTTCACAAACAAACTTGGACGAACATGAGCAAGAAAGGCTTCATACCCCCCACCCCACCAAGGCTTATATTAAAAGAAAAAAATGCAGTTAGCATGCACACATAATGGCTAGAATGGCTTCTCTAAGTTGGAAATAAAGCTAAGGGAGGCTCCCCCATTTAACTACACTGATTTTGGAACATAAAGTTAGCCAGCACCTCCCTAACAACTTTCCCTTCTGGCAAATTGAGAGGGTAATGGGGATCATAGTCCTCATCTGGCATTGCTCTAACAATGGTGGGTTGTGGTAGACAGTGTTCTGCGATGGTTCGTGCCTGCTCATAGTCTGCACCAGCCAATACCTGCCCCTTCTCCTCACAAATATTGTGTTGGATAACACATGCAGTGACCACTGCAGTCACATTTTCTTGGAAACACTGTGAAGTGAGCAGAGAGGCAGCGCCAATGTGCCTTCAGTTGCCCGAAAGTACACTCAACCACATTTGGTGCCCTGTACAGTGCATAGTCAACGTTCCCCTTGCACCTCTTCCTTGGTGTTCCTTAGGGCTTCATGAGCCATCACCTTCTGGGGTATGCACCATCAGCCACAATCAGGGCAGGTACAGCATCGGGTTCACGGGGACCAATACTCCTGAGTCCATGGCTCTGCACGGCCAAGAGTTGGTAAAAACATATGTGCCATGGCTCCATCCACTCCAGCCAACCTCAGCATTAATGAATCTCCCTGTGTGGTCCACAACTCCTTGAGAATGAACAAGTAATTTTTCTGATTGCCATACTCAGCAACTCTCCCACCAGGTGAATGAAAGGTGAGGCGGGTGCCATCTATGGCGCCAATACAGTGCAGGAGCCCCAAACGATTGACTCCATCCACAATCTGAAAAGCAAAGCAGGACAATGCAACAATACTTAGTTTATAAATGGCAGAATTGTGTGAAAGAGTGTGCATGGCAAGTTCTCTCATGGTCAATAAGGAGAGTAATGGCTCTCGCAAGGAAAAATAATGCAGGAACATACTATCACTATCCTGAATGAACAATGCAGAGTAATAGAGGAAAACAATAGATTGGGAAGGACTAGAGATCTCTTCAAGAAAATTGGAGAAATCAAGGGAACGTTCCATGCAAAGCTGGCCATGATAAAGGACAAAAACGGTAGGGACCTAACAGAAGCAGAAGAGATTAGGAAAAGATGGCAAGAATACACAGAAGAACTATACAAGAAGGACCTCGATGTCCTTGACAACCACGATGGTATAATCACTGACCTCGAGCCAGACATCCTGGAAAGCGAAGTTAAATGGGCCTTAGAAAGCATTACTAACAACAAAGCTAGTGGAGGTGATGGTATCCCAGCTGAGTTATTCAAAGTTCTTAGAAGAAGATGCTGTTAAAGTGCTGCACTCAATTTGCCAACAAATTTGGAAAACACAACAGTGGCCACAGGATTGGAAAAGGTCAGTTTACATCCCAATCCCAAAGAAGGGCAGCGTCAAAGAATGTTCAAACTATCGCACAATTGCACTCATTTCACACGCTAGCAAGGTCATGCTCAAAATCCTACAAGCTAGGCTCCAACAGTACGTGGATAGAGAACTGCCAGAAGTACAAGCTGGGTTTCGAAGAGGTAGAGGAACTAGAGATCAAATTGCCAACATTCGCTGGATTATGGAGAAAGCAAGAGAGTACCAGAAAAACATCTACTTCTGCTTCATTGACTATGCTAAAGCCTTTGATTGTGTGGATCACAATAAATTATGGCAGGTTCTTAAAGAGATGGGAGTACCAGACCACCTCACCTGTCTCCTGAGAAACCTGTATAAGGGTCAAGAAGCAACAGTTAGAACCGGATATGGAACAACTGATTGGTTTAGCATAGGAAAAGGAGTACGACAAGGATGTATATTGTCACCTTGCTTATTTAATTTATATGCAGAGTACATCATGCGTCGAAATGCTGGCCTGGATGAATCACAAGCTGGAGTTAAGATTGCTGGGGAAAAGATCAATAACCTCAGATATGCAGACGATACCACTCTGATGGCAGAAAGTGAAGAGGACCTCAAGAGCCTCTTGCTCAGGGTGAAAGAGGAGAGTGCAAAAGTGGGCTTGAAGCTCAACATCAAAAAAACTAAGATCATGGCATCTGGTCCCATCACTCCTTGGCAACTAGAAGGGGAAGTCGTAGAAGTAGTGACAGACTTCACGTTCCTAGGATCCCAGATCACTGCAGATGGTGACTGCAGCCATGAAATTAAAAGACGCCTGCTCCTTGGGAGGAAAGCGATGGCAAACCTAAACAGCATGATAAAAAGCAGAGACATCACCTTGCCAACAAAAGTCCGCATGGTCAAAGCAATGGTATTCCCCGTAGTAATGTATGGCTGCGAGAGTTGGACTATAAGGAAGGCTGAGCGCCGAAGAATAGATTCTTTTGAACTATGGTGCTGGAGAAGACTTTTGAGAGTCCCTTGGACTGCAAGGAGATCAAATCAGTCAATCCTAAAAGAAATCAACCTGACTGTACTGTTCCCTTGAAGGCCAGATCCTGAAGCTGAAGCTCAAATACTTTGGCCACCAAATGAGAAGGAGCATTCACTGGAGAAGACCCTGATGCTGGGAAAGATTGAAGGTCAAAGAAGAAGGGGACGGCAAAGGATGAGATGGTTAGACAGTGTCATCGATGCAACGAACATGAAATTGAGCAGACTTCAGCGGACAGCGGAAGACAGGAGGGCCTGGCATAATCTGGTCCATGGGGTCGCGAAGAGTCGGACTCGACTGTGCGACTGAACAACAACAACAATACTATCACTAACTTAAGTTTGCAAGAAGAAAAGGATCTTTAAAAAGATTTACCTTTGCCACCTCATTGCCCAGGCACACAGTCTTCTGGTAAATCTCTATTTCCAACATGAAGCAAACTTCCAGCGCAATCTCCCCAGTGGTGGTGAGGCCAACCCCAAACTGCCACATGACCTCCCTGTAGGGTTCACGAAGCATGAACCGCCCAAAATTCATCACCAATTTTAGTTTCTGAGCCTGTTCATGCCCGTCCCTAATAACAAGTGAGAATTGGGGGGGGGGGAGGATTCCCAGTGTCCCTAGCTTGACCATCTGGCAGCCGGCAGCACTGCAGCTTCATCAGACCTGGCTCACACTGTGTCTGGGGGTGGGGGTGGGAGGGAGATTCTCACTCATCTCCCCTTTTCCAGCCTTGACCTGCCTTTCCTCTACCAGCCGAAGCTACCTCACAGAGTTGATATGAGGTCAAAATGGGGAAGGGTGAAAAGTACGGAGACTTACTAGTGATTTCAGCTCTCACATACTTTATTAGATGAAGAACAAGACAACTGAGCCGGCTCGCAGGCCGGCTTTTATCCCCAAGTGACCCACACCCCAAACACACACACACCCGGTGATTCGCTATTTACATTGATTGGATTAACTCCTGCTCCTCCATTGGAGGGGAGTCAGGATCCACTAGTCCATTGTCCTTCGGGGCGAAGCTCAGGCCCTTCGCCTGGCCACATGGTGGACCGGTTAGAACCAGTCCAAGCACATGGCTGTCCAGAGCCCATGTTCTCCAGTGGATACATTACACCCCTCCCCCTTGGTCCGATAAACACCCGCACACATAGTCTTTCAAATAGCTGGGGGGCCGCCGCTCTCGCATGGAGCGACGGGGCTCTGGCATGGGGGAACTGACAGCCTCCCGGGCGGCTGTGGGGACTGGTGGCCGCTCTGGTGTTGGCTGGGCTGGGCTCACCATCTCGGCCGGTGTGTTATTTGCGGTGGCTGTCAGTCCGGAGTTGAAGTCCCCGGGAATTCTTCTGGTGCGTCCGCCCCCGCGTCTGGTTGAGCTGGCTCGTCCCACTCCTCCCCCTCATCCGGCTCCAGGGGTAGCACCCGGCGATGTAGCTGATCGATGTGGCGATGCAGGATCTGGCCGTCTTCTACCGAGACTTCGTAGGACCGGGGGCCACGGACCCGGACTACTCGGGCGGGAATCCACGGGGGCCCTTTCGCGTAGTTCCGTGCGTACACCGGGTCCTCTGGGAAGAAGCCCTCGTGCCGCCGCTGGCGTTTCCGTGGAGGGCTCCCGCTCGGGCGCTCGATCGGGATGTAACCGGTCCAGCCTGGTGGTGAGGCGTCGGCCCATCAGTAGTTCCGCCGGGCTCCGGCCGGTTGTCGCATGGGGCGTCGTTCTCTGGCCGAACAGGAAGTGCGCCAGCCTGAAGTCCCAGTCCGTTCCTTCGGTCCGACGGAGCGCCTCTTTGGCCGTCCTCACCATGCGTTCGGCTTGGCCATTGGTGGCGGGGTGGAACGGGGCCAACCTGATGTGGCGAATCCCGTGCTGGCGGCTGAACTCCTGGAACTCCCCGGACGTGAAGGCCGTTCCGTTGTCGGTGACCAGGGTGTCGGGGAGTCCGTGCGAGCTGAAAATCCGCCACATCGCTCGGATGGCCGCCCGGGAGGAGGTGGATGGTACCGGCTCTACTTCTAGCCACTTACTATAGGCGTCTACAAGTATAAAAAACAGCTGCCCCTGGAATGGGCCCGCAAAGTCGAGCTGCAGGCGCGACCAGGGGCGGTGAGAGGATTCCCAGGCCCTGTCTGGGGCCGTCGGGGGTGCGGGTCGGGAGGCCTGGCAGGGTTGACACCTTTTTACAATGTCCTCAATATCCCAGTCTAACCCTGGCCACCAGACATACCCCCGCGCCAGAGCCTTCATCCTGACTACCCCAGGGTGGTGCTCATGAAGGTCCCTCAGTACCCGTTCCTGTAGTGGTTTCGGAATGACCACCCTGCCTCCCCACATTAGGCACCCCTTATAGGTCGACAGCTCATCGCGCCTTGTGACAAAAGGCGCAAACTCCGGATCTTGTCTAGCTGTCGGCCATCCCCTCCCCACCCAGTTCAAAACTCGACAGAGAACCCTGTCGCGGCCCGTGAGGCGGGCCACCTCCTTGACATGTACTGGGCGACCGGGCAGCGATTCTAGGAGTGCGATGACGTGGGCGGGGGCCGGGTCTGGGTCCGTCGCGGGCAGTGGGAGGCGGCTGAGTGCGTCCGCGTGACCCATGGCCTTCCCTGGGCGGTGGGTGAGGGTGTAAGAGTACCCCGCCAGGAATATGGACCAGCGGAGAACCCTGGGCGAGAGCATCTGCGGCGTCTGTCGATCGGGCGCAAGGAGGCCCAGGAGAGGCTTGTGGTCTGTAAGGATCTCGAACGGGCGGCCATAGAGATAATGGTGGAATTTTTTAACCCCTGCCACTATCGCTAGTGCCTCCTTGTCTATCTGCGCGTAATTACGCTCCGCAGAAGACAGGGTCCGAGAATAATAGGCGACCGGAACCTCCCGGCCATCCGGCAACTGATGCCCCAACACCGCCTCCACCCCGTAGGGCAATGCATCACATGCCAGAACCACAGGTAAAGCCTCGCAGAAGTGGTGCAGCACCCCGTTGGAGACCAACAAGTCTTTTACCGCCTGGAAAGCTGTCGCATGCTCCGGCTTCCAGGCCCACGGCGCCTCCTTGTCCAGCAGCCGGTGGAGGGGTTCAGCCACCGTTGCCTTTTGGGGCAGAAACGTGTGGTAAAAATTCAAGAGGCCTAGGAAGGCCTGGAGTTCCGGTTTGGACGTGGGGACCGGGGCTTGTGTGATCGCTCTAATTTTTTCGTCTGTGGGGTGGATGCCTTCTGCATCGACTGCGAACCCCAGGAATTCGATGCGGGGCACCCCCAGGAGGCATTTCTCCTTTTTCACCTTGAGGCCGGCATCGTTGAACCTCTGCAGGACCCGACGCAGTCGTTCGGCAAAGGCGGTGGAGTCCGGTGCCGCGATGATGACATCATCTAAAAAGGGCTGGACCCCTGGAATTCCTTTCAGGAGGGAATCCATGAAAGATTGAAAAATCCCTGGCGCCACTGAAACCCCAAACTGCAGTCTATTGACCCGGAAAGCCCCCTTGTGGGTGGTGATGGTTTGCGCTTCCGCAGCGGCCGTGTCTACTGGCAGCTGCTAGTAAGCCTGCGCCAAGTCCAATTTACCAAAAATTTTGGCCCCCGTCAGGGAGGCCAGGACATGGCTTACTACCAGGACTGGATAAGCGTGGTCCTACAGGGCCTTATTTATGGTAAATTTGTAATCTGCACAAATGCGTATAGCTCCATTCGGTTTAATAGGCGTGACAATGGGGGTTTCCCAGCGCGCTGACGTGACCGGTTCCAGCACTCCTTGGGCGACCAGGCGGTCGAGCTCGGCCTCTATTTTTTCCCGCATGGCTATGGGAGGGGGCCGTGCCTTTATGCAGATGGGTCGTACGTTAGGGTCCAGGTCTAGCGAAATCGGGGTCCCATTGTACCTTCCCAGGGTCCCGTCGAATACTTTGGGGAACTCCCGGCAAACCGCCTCCCAGTCTGCGGTCCCGAGGTGGTTTACACCCGCTATTTGGAGTCCCAAAGGCCCAAACCACAACAGCCCCAGGAGGCTCGAGAGGCGCCCCTCCACAACCAGCAGGTCCAGCAAGCCCGAGAACCCTTTAAATCGGACTTGAAACTTGCCCCAGCCACGGACTGCCACTGGGTTCTTGTTAAAGTCCGTCAGTTTCAAACCCCGTGGCTTGTGCAGTCGGGATCCCCCTTTGGGCATAGCATTTTAAGTGTCTCAGCAGAGATTATAGAGAACAAGGACCCTGAGTCTATTTCCATTTGGCAGGGGGACCCCTCTATTTGGACAGTCACATGCACCTTGTCCGGGCTCTCAGGGGGCAAGTTACATACCGTCTGCCGGCGCTGGGTCGTCACGGTGTGCAGGCTTGCGGCGTCCAGCTGGGCAGTGGATCCCAGGCGCTTGCCCTTGGAGCGGCAGACTCGGGCGAGGTGTCCGGCCTTGTTGCAGGTCCTGCAGATGGCGTCCCAGAAACGGCAGGTCCGGCGCTCGTGAGCGTCGCCACAGCTGGCACAGGCAGATGCGTTGGGCTGGGTTGGTGTTGCGGGGAATCCCTTGTGGCGTTAGGTGCATGGCTGTGATCGGCGGTTCACCTGTAGGACCTCCTCATCGTTCGAGTCATCAGAGGGGCCGGAGTCCGGGAGGCGATGGACCGTCTTTGGCCGGCGATCCGCGTGGGACTTCTCGTAGGTGGCCGCTTCTTGGATGGCGGCCTCCAGAGTGAGGTCGTCCCGGCTGATGAGCCTGCGGCGCAGCTTCGACTCCTTTAGCCCCACCAAGAACTGGTTTAGGAGGGTATCTGCGAGGTTGGGGAAGGCACACCTTGTCGCTGCGTGGCGTAGTCCGGCCAGGAATTCCGGAGACGTTTCGTCGGGGCCCTGCGTTCTCGCGAAGAACTCCATTCGTTCCGCGAACTTGGTGGGCTTTGGTGCCAAGTGGTTGGTAAACGCCTTGACCAGCATGTCGTAGGTGGTGGCCGCGTCTTTCGGCAGGAGGGGGTTCACCAGGTCCTTCAGGAGGAGGTGTGCCTCGATGCCGCAGTAGCGCAGGAGATAGGCCTTCTTCATACTCGCATCCGTGATGCCATGGATCTCGAAGTGACATTCCAGCGTCTCGATCCAGGTCTCCCAGTGTGCGGGACGAGAGATGTCGAAGGCTGGGAAGCTCTCGTTGCTAGCGGCCATGGTGCTCACCCGTGGAGGTCGCGGTTCAGGCGTAGAGTTGGCGGCATTGGAAGCGAGGCTGTTCTCGGGGTCAGCGGTGCTAGGGAGCGGTGCGGTGCCCAGGAACCGAAGAGGTGGACATGAAGCTCGGCGGCGGCGTTCAGTGCTTTCGGCGTTGGGGTGGTCAGCGGTGCTCGTCTCGTGGTCGTTGTTCATGGAGGGAGTTGGCATCCCACCTTCGTCGCCAGTGAAAAGTACGGAGACTTACTAGTGATTTCAGCTCTCACATACTTTATTAGATGAAGAACAAGACAACTGAGCCGGCTCGCAGGCCGGCTTTTATCCCCAAGTGACCCACACCCCAAACACACACACACCCGGTGATTCGCTATTTACATTGATTGGATTAACTCCTGCTCCTCCATTGGAGGGGAGTCAGGATCCACTAGTCCATTGTCCTTCGGGGTGAAGCTCAGGCCCTTCGCCTGGCCACATGGTGGACCGGTTAGAACCAGTCCAAGCACATGGCTGTCCAGAGCCCATGTTCTCCAGTGGATACATTACAAAGGGAGAGCCATGCATGCCACCCTAAAATCCCTCATGGACAGCTAGGATAAAAATGCACTCAATACATATTGTGGCGTATCCATACGAAGCCTGCCAGTTATTCAGAAGAAAGCCAAGATCACTGAAAAGAGAATGCCAATGAGGTGCAACAGCGCTCTCTCTCTCACACACTCCTTCTCTCTCTGTAACTCACAGAACTTTTATGAAAGCAACATGGCAAGGAAAAGATCAACAGCCCTGAGCTCTGCTATGGAGGAAAGTTAAGGGTTTTTTTTTGTTTTTTTTTAAAGAAGACCCAAATGATGCAAATTGGAGCATGCCCCCTTCCTCCCACAGAGATCTGACACCCTGTCCCCATTCGCCCATCCACTTTAGGAGGAAAAGGGAGTGTCTCGAAGGTTCTGGTGGAGGGCAGAACCCCATTCATTTGATTTTTCTGTGCAGCACTGGGGAGGAGAGCAGGCAAAGGCTACAGGTTCTGGGTTGGGTGTGGGCGGGGAGGGTGGGATATAAATCCAAATAAATAAATAAATTGAATAAAAAAACATTAAGTTCTACCCTGATTGTAAAATGCAGTGAGGCCCTGATATAGCACAGGCAGATGGCATGGAGCTCTTTCTCCTTCAGCCAGCATCTTTTCAAGTGCCAAAAAGAGATGTGGGTGGGGGAGGGGGCACTGAGGCTGTTTTGGCACTTGAAAAGACATGAGGCGTGAGAGAAGGAGCTCTTTGCCACATGCCTGTGCTGGATCAGGGCCTCACGGCGTTTTAAAATCAGAATAAAACTGGCACAAATTAATTGGGGTAAAACTTACCAAAGCAAACATCTCCCTCCCACTCCCAGCCTCAATGGCTGTGGAATGACTCCCTTGGCTCCCTGTAGCTTCACTGCCTCAATAGCAGATTGTGGCAACAACTTCCTCCTCCTGCCTACAGCCTCAAAACCTTAATGGCTGGGGGTGAGGGTGGGAGTGGAGGAGATCGTCTGCTGTGTGTGTTCATGTTCTTCTGCTTTGGGGGCTTGTAACCCTGTCCTTTAAAAAAAAAAAACTTCAATTTTTCTACAACCCTGAGGTGCCCCCTAAGTTTGGAGAAAAATCACTGTGACTCAGATCTGCAGATTTAGATATTTGCAGATAGGGCCACACTTTTACTATGAGATACATAGATGCTTGGAGCTTAAAATCCAATAACTTCTTGGTTGCAGCATATGCTAATATAGACAAAATTGTCAATTATCTGACAGGCCACTGCCCAGGATTCTTATGAAGCAGAAGCAGTTTGACAAGTCTGGTCTACCTGATTTGTGTTATTCCTGGAACTACTGCCATTAGTCCTCTCCCAATCAGTGATACGATCCTTATAACCTGCTTGTTTGAGTAGTGGAATGGAATACTTATCTGAGGTTTGAGGAAAATTGATCATAGAGCCACACAATCTCTGTTGCATTTCCTTACAATGCAAACCTTTGTTAGCCACTAAAGACTCAGCTTTCTAGCACGCATATTACATCTCTTTCCCAAACTACCTTCCATGTTTAATGTGCACAATAATGCATTTACTATATTTAGCCCCCCTCCACATCCAGATAAATACACAGTTATCTATCAATCTCAGGCCATGACATTTCTGAATACAATGCTGGTATTCATGAAAGGTTATGCCATAGACTTCTTAAAGCGTGTTCCTCTCACATTTGGTTTACACAGCTGTGGGCTATGGATAGTGAAAGGAACACACACAGGGACCAAGGTGGCAGTGATATTTAAAGGGATAAGAGATTTAAGGATTAAGCAAATCCAACTGAAGATTCCCTCTGAGATGAATTGTTCTGTCACAATTTTTCCCCATCCTCAAGAGCAATAAATGTTGATACAATACATTTAGCGAAGGCATCCTGCCTCTTTCTGCAGGCCTTGGAGGCTTCTAATTACAGTAAGGCCTTTATGGAGGTTGACACCCCTTCGCTCTCCTGTGAAATGAAGGAAAGTTGCACAAAATGTGTATGACTGGAAATGAAGTTGTCAAAGAGGTTTAAAATATTGAAGGACTTACAGGAACACAGCTCATGACAACAGATAGAAACTCAGGACTGCTTTTTAGAAAGAGCTGTATTGAACAAAATGATATAGGATGGAAACAATAAACACAAGCAAAATACACACACACCATATACACACAAATACAAACCAACAATTCTAGTCTGGAGGGCTAATATATTATAGAAAGCCAGTTAGTGCATGTTCTCCTAGGATCTAACAGGCCTAAATTCAAGTTTTCATGCACCCATAATGCTCATTGGGTGATGTTAGGCCAGTCTCTCAGTCTTACCTTCCTCACAGGGTTGTTTTGAGGACAAAATTGAAGGAAAAAGCATGTGCACCACTTTGCGCTCTTTGAAGAATTCAATATAAATGTACTTGACAGATATATTATAGAGTATAGAAGGCATACGGTTACCAGGTCCCTACCTACTGCTCGTGGGGGGACGAATCCTCTTTGCTGGGATCTTCTGGTGCATACGCCACAATGACGTCACCCAGAAGTGATGTCATCGTGCTGGTCACCCAGAAGTGATGTCATCATGCTGGTTTAAAATCTGCCTCCATTCCTGAGGACTGGAAGGTAGCTAATGTCACTCCCATCCAATGTTCCCTGTAAGCTGTGGAGTCCTGTGAACAAAAATTCTACTTTGTGAGCTACCGGCATTCAAGTTTTGAGCAAGTGATTTGGCTATGGTATAAATTAGTTTGCTCTGTAGCCATCCTTCCTGAGCAAAGACAAAAATGTGTCAGCCGGAGGCTAAAAAACTGTGAACTAGCTCACGCTAACTCAGCTTAGAGGGAACACTGCTCCCATCTTTAAAAAGGGCTCCAGGGGAGATCCGGGAAATTACAGGCCAGTCAGTCTGACGTCGATACCGGGTAAGTTGGTGGAAACTGTTATTAAGGAAAGAATTAGTAGGCACATTGATGAACAAAAACTATTGAGGCAGACTCAGCATGGGTTCTGTAAGGGAAGATCTTGTCTCACTAACCTGTTAGTGTTTTTTGAGGGAGTGAACAAACATGTGGACAAGGGGGACCCAATAGATGTTGTTTACCTTGACTTCCAGAAAGCTTTTGATAAAGTTCCTCATCAAAGGCTCCTAAGTAAGCTCAATAGTCATGGGATAAAAGGACAAGTTCTCTTGTGGATCAAAAACTGGCTTATAAATAGGAAACAGAGAGTGAGTATAAATGGGAAACTTTCTTAATGGAGGGTGGTAAGCAGTGGGGTACCACAGGGATCAGTACTCAGTCCAATGCTTTTTAACTTGTTTATTAACTATTTGGAATTGGGAGTAAGCAGTGAAGTGGCCAGGGGTCTTTTGGGGGGAAGCGCACTGGAGCACAGCTCTGGCAGCTTCTTAGGGCAGAGAGGCTCCCACATGTCAATTTCGGCCCTACAAGCCAATTTGGGAGTCTTGGCCAGCCAAATGTCAATTTCAGCCCCATTATATCCTATGCGCCATTGAAGTCAATGGTGAAAATATAGGGTATATTCTGGGGGCTGGAGAGGAGGTGTTTTGAAGAAGAGGCTCCAAACTCACAGGGCAGCTGTTGGAGCCTCTCCCCAAGATACCCACCACGTTCCAAGAACATTGGACCAGGGGGTCCAATTCTATGGGCCCCCAAACAGGTTGCCCCATCTCCTCCATTGTTCTCTATGGTGGGAAGAAAAGTTACTTTTCCCCCATGGTGCTGTTAGTAGCTCTGGTGGGGGGAGGGGGTTTGAGGGAGAGGCTCCAAATTTTCAGGCTAGCTTCGGGAGCCTCTCCCCACATAAAGCCCCACATCTCAAAGCAATTGGACCAATGGGCCTAATTCTATGGGCACCCAAACAGGTTACCCCCCCATTACCTCCATTGTTTCCAATGGGGAAACCCAGCCAGCAGCACTTAAGGTAGGCAAGCAGGCAGCCACCCAGCAGTCAGACTCTCCCAGAGAATCTCAGGGAAAGTGGTCTTGGGAGGCACTTGTTTGCCATGAGAACAAGTGGCACACTCCAGAACAAGTGGCACTGTGGCAGTGCAGGCATGCCACAGTGCCACACAGAAACCCTAAAAGACCAAAAGGAACATCATTTAAGGTAAAGGTAAAGGTTCCCTTGCTCGAAAGCCAGTCGAATCCGACTCTAGGGTTGCGGTGCTCATCTCCATTTCAAAACCGAAGAGCCAGAGCTGTCCAAAGACGTTTCCGTGGTCATGTGGCCAGCATGACTAAACACCAAGGCGCACGGAACGCTGTTACCTTCCCACCGAAGTGGTACCTATTTATCTACTTGCAATTTCTTGCTTTCGAACTGCTAGGTTGGCAGGAGCTGGAACTAGAGACGGGAGCTCACTCCGTCTTGCGGCACCCGGGTCTTGAACTGCTGAACTACTGACCTTCCACAGCCTGCAGTTCAGCGTCTTAACCACTTGAGCCACCGCAGCTCCGGAACATCATTTATACATGTATAAATTGATGGTGCAACCTCATTGGACCACTCACACCACACACACCTCAAAAAGAATATTTATAGCAGTGGAAAAAATGCAGAAAAGGGCTACTGCACTTTCCATATGAAGAAAGGTTATCACGTTTGGGGATCTTAGCTTTGAGAAACAATGACTGAGGGGTGACATGATAAGAGGTTTACAAGACTATGCATGGGATAGAGCAGGTAGAGAAAGAATTACTTTTCACCCATTCTCACAAGACAAGAACTCGTGGGCACGCAATGAAATTGCTGAGCAGTCAGGTTAGAAGTTAGAACAGGTGAAAGGTTTTTTGGTTCTTACAGGTTTACAACTTTAAAAAGTTCTGCTGGTTGCTGTTGCTTAGTGGGCAGGAGGTTGGTTTGTTTTTTTCCTGTCTGCTCCAGCCTCCATACGTTTGTCAATTTCCATCTGGAAGCTGTTCATGCCAGCCACCACCACCACCACCTCCTGTAGCAGTGAATTCCATGTGTTAATCACTGTCTGGGTGAAGAAGTACTTCCTTTCATCTGCAGTTACCCTTTTCTGTATGATGTAGATGAGGTGTCATGTGAGTACTGCCTTGATATAAACATAAAATTTAGAAGTTGTATATGAAACCTAGATGCTTTAATATTTATTGTTGTTGTTCAGTCGCACAGTTGAGTCTGACTCTTCCTGACCCCATGGACTACATCATGCCAGGCCCTCCTGTCTCCTGTTGTGCTCTGGAGTTTGCTTAATTTCATGTTCATTGCATCTGCTTTAACATACAACTTCTAAATTTTAAAGTTGTATCAAGGCGACACTTTAAATACCATCAAGGTGTCAGACTTCAGGTCTTGAATCAACATTTCCTTCTTAGTTTCAATCTGCTCCTTTGTCATCACTTATCTGTCTTGTATCTTCAAAGGATGTATATATGAATTTGTGTGTGTGTTTGTTTGTTTGTTTTACTACCAAGGGGGATTAATCCTCTGTCACCGCTAGTGTGCAGAACTGGTGGGCTGTCAGTAGCCGGGGGTGGAACTAGATCATCATTATCTTGTGAGTTTTGTGATCTATTGCTTCTAATTCTGCTTGTTTCCAATCAATAATGCCAGCTGTGCATCTTAGAATTGTGGCTGTCCATGTGTTAATTGCCTTTACTGTGTTGCCTCCATTTAATTTTGTTTGCAATATCTTTTTAACTCTTTGGAATTACTCCTTGTTTGTATTTTTCTTAAGGGTATGTTTGATGGTGTCAGCTTCCAAAATTCCAAGATATAGTTTTCTTCAAAGCCCAGTGTTTTGATGTTGTTGTTGTTTGGCATCTTGATTTCTTCTTGATCAGCTACCTTTTCTCTATCCAATGCTAATGCTATTCAAGGCATATTTTTACTGTCAACTGCCCCCTCCCATATAGTTCCTCCAAAGTTCCATGAGCCCTGATTGGCTGTTAATCTGGCTTTTTGCATGCAAACTCCAAACAGCCATAAAGCAGATTGGTTATGTACAGAAAGAGGCAGGACCTTTTTGTTCTTTTGTCATGCCTGCCTTCTTGCCCACACAAGCAAAGTCACTACGTCTTTTCCCTGCTGTAGATTGGTGTCCTGTCAATTCTGAGGAGTAAAATAATCTGTCTGAGAGCACATCTCTTCATCTCCCCACTTTGCCCTAACTTTGCAGCTGTCCATTAGATAGAAGATACAGTTAAAGAAGGGGCCGCCGTGGCTCAGAGGTTGAGATGCTGAGCAGCAGACTGGAAAGTCTGTAGTTTGGCAGTTTGAGACCCTAGTGCCGCATGATGGAGTGAGCTCCCGTCTCTGGCCCCTGCTCCTGCCAATCTAGAAGTTCAAAAGCAAGAAATTGCAAGTAGATAAATGGGTACCACTTTGGTAGGAAGGTAACAATGCTCTATGTGCCTCGGTGTCTAGTCATGACCACAGAAATGTCTTCGGACAGCTTGGAAATGGAGATTAGCATCACTCCCTAGGATTTGACTAGCTTTTGAGCAAGGGAAACCTTTACCTTTACCTTTTTACAGTTAAAGACATAGGTTCTTGGAGGAAGGGTGAGATAAAAATGTAATAGGCTTATGAAACTGGCTATAGAGGCCTCCTTATTCCTTCAAATTTCAACACGGAATTAGATCTCCATGCAAAGAGAAATCAGAGTAGACAAAGCAACCAGCCTGACTTTGTATTTCCTTCCGAGAGGGGGAGGGGGGCAGTATTTAAAATTTCTTCTTGTATTTCATAGCCCTACACTTAACAGAGGTTTTTGCCATCGTATGCTGTTTATGATTAGAAATATTTATCTTTCAAGGAGATAAAATAAATCAGCTAGAAGTGTCTAATATGATCATGAACCTTGTTTAAAAACACTTCACCTTCTTTAAGTATTAACATTAATATTTACAATAAAAAAAATCAAGCATGAAGGCAGGAGCAGTTTATAAAGTCTGAGAATATTTGTGACCAGTATATTTGACAGAGTTATAAATTATCATAGGAAAATTAAATCATATTTTTGCTACCAGATAGTGCAGACATGACTTAAAAAAAGAGTCTGCTGCTGAAAGTGAACTGTCAAAAAAGCAATTCTGTACAACAAACCAAATCTGATTAAACCTTGCATAAAATAAAGCTTCTTAAATTTTAGATTATTATTTAATGTGATATTTAATTATGGTTTTATGTCAGATCAGTCTTCAGCAATATGTTTTATGGCAAGACTTCACTAAAGTTTTAAGAAAAAAATAGGGATTACTCGAAGGGATAGCAGGTGTTCTTCCATTGTGCTGAAATATCTTTGGTGTTAGAACAAGGGATAAGACAGGGGAAGAGAAAACAAAGACTAGATTTGGGGAGGGAGTTGTGTGGTAAGACCCCCTACTTAAAAACTATACTTAAGTTTTTATCATAGGCAGCCTCTGTATTTTGAGTTCAAGTATATGAGGAGGTAGAAAACTACAGTTATTGAGAAGTGAAGGAAAGGCATTCTTTACATTCTCAGAGGCACTTTTCTTTCCCTGTTTCATAACTCAGTCATGCACCCACAGACACATGCACCCACACCTCAAGCTAAACCCTGCTGAAGACATGGCTCAAATTAATTAGGAGAAACGTGAAGAATAGGCAAGGAGAGCTTGTCTAGAACAAGAAAGGGGGAGCTGTGAGTAATCATTTTGTTTTATGAAGTGTTGCTGGGAAATGGAGGAAAAGCAAGGAATGGATTTGATTATTGTATGGGATGTGTACAACAGTGCACAGTGTGGGATATAAAAAGCAGGTTCATGCCTCCTGTTCCCATTCCCAACTTCGATGTGTTGATTAAATCTTTCCCACACTCAGTGCACAGGTGATTTGCATAAAATCTGTCCATGGGTAAGTTCCAGTTCTGGGTTTTTTTGTTTGTTTTCCTTTTCAGTCAAGTCAGGTCAATCTAGAAAATATTCTATTGATTGACCAAATTGCTCACCACAAATTTAAGGAGTCAGACTGTTCTGCACAGGATTGTTGTCACGTTCAGGTCTAAGCCTGGTGCTGTTGCTCTACCCAGGGTTTCCAGGTCCATGGCAAGCCTTGCTCAGTATATTCCCTTTATTGCCTCTTTTGCTGACTCATCTCTTTAGGCCCAGGTGTCACTCCTTACTGTTGCATTCTTTTACTGTTTACCTATCAGTCCTGGTTCTGCAAGGACTCCACTCCAGGAATTAATGCTGATCATTTGAGCAGCCAGGCAGGCACTTCATGGTCTCTTCTGAGCTCTCAAGCACTCCCTCCTCCTCCTCTGCTCTGCTGGCTCAGGAGAGGCTGGTGGAGACACTGGCCTCTGTGGCCTCTCTTTCTTATCCTGGAAGAACAAGCAGCCTGGCCGTGACTAGAAAGCTTACTCCATTGGGTATGCTGCTCAGGTGGGGATTCCATTGGTATGGGGCCCAATTCTTCTAATTCTTCCTCCTCCTCTGAGGAGGTGGCAGCTGGCTGGCCCATGGCAGTTGCATTCCCTCTCTAATATTGGTGGCAATATTAGATCTGTGACTCAGGTTTCCATAGTGGTGCATGCAGTCTTTGACCAATTTGGTTTTTCCAGCTGCAGCATTCCTAAATGCATAGGATTTGGTCATGGTTATCCATGATCTGATTTTGTGTGTGTGTGTGTGTGTGTGTGTGTGTGTGTGTGAGAGAGAGAGAGAGAGAGAGAGAACAGGGCTCTTTTTTGAGCTGTGGGCACTTTTGGAACTCTGACGTGTCATGGTGGGTACAACCACACAATGGCTGCTGTAGCCAACCTTCAGTCACACAGTGATGGTCCTTGTCCTGTTCTGGCAGCTGCTACCATGCAACATTTAAAAAAATCTACATAGCCAATCAAATCTCCAATGGTAATTCACTAGTCTTGCTGGGCAGAAGTGCCACCTAGCCCTGCCCATTTTCTGTGAACACCTAATGGGAAACAAGAAAATGCTGGTGAGCACCATGGCCTCCCCTGGACTGGGAACCCCTAATTTAGAAAATATATATGGTGCCTCTGTAGAGACCTAGTTAAGGTGGCTTACAAGGTAGAAATATAAAATAAAATAACCATAAAAGAGCATTAAAATGAATACAGCAGACTAAATACTATCCATAAAGCAGCCCTCTGACCAGAAGACCATTAAAACATATATGACATGTAAAAAGCCTGGATATATCGAAACAGTTGGTAAAGTAGATGTCAGGTGAGCCTCAGTGGGTTGGGAATTCCAAATGTGAGGCACAATCACCAAAAAAAGCATCTGGCTGGAGAGTGGGGCTTGGTCAAAGCGTATCTTGACTGATATGACAGAAATATGAGAGGAGGTAGTCTTTCAAGTTTCCTAGGTCCTAGCCATATAGGGTCTTAAAGATAAGAAATAGCAGCTGGAATTACTGAAATAAATTCTGCATGAGATACCTTAAAACGTTCAGAGGCTTTAGCTGGTTTAAGAACAACACAGAAGAAAGGTTATTCTATCAGGAACATCTCCCCCCCAAAAAAAAAGTCTTGAAAGACCTTCACTGGCTTTTTCCTCCTAAGCACAATTTAAAGTACTAGTTATCCCTAAATATGAGGGAACCAAGATATTTCCTTAAAATCTTCACTGGAAGCTCTGCTCTGAGTGTCCTGCTCCTGGAAATGAGGTCAATTGTCAATTGCCAGAAACAGGGCCTCAGTGCATCTTCTATGAGTATGGAACTCCCTCATCGTAATTGCTTATCTGGCCCTTAGTGCCTGAGTAATTTCCCATGCCAGATGAAGACTTTTTGTTGACATAGGCCTTAAAACTCTGTTATGTATTGGTATACGTAATGCCTGAACTTGAAATCTACCTTCTATATAAGTCTGGTATCCTAACTCATGCAAGCTGATTGGATACTCTGTGCAGCAGTCCAATCAGGATACAGGAAAGGTTCTGGAGGGAGATGACTTGATTGGTTGTTATGTTCATATTTTGATTGGTTTTTATCTCAACTAAGGGCATGGCCTACCAAGCCCGGATAGTTTAAAAGCCTGTTGCTCTCCTGTTTTGTGTTTATTCTTACCTTGTAAATAAAGCTGAATCACTTGTTATGAGCTGCTGCCTTAAGTCTCATACTTAACAAACTCCTACCTCCCCAATCCACTTTTAATCTTGATTTCTGCATTTGAAAAGGGTATGGGGTGTTATATTTTTAAATGCCAACTGTTAAGTATCAATGCAATGTTTTATTTCTGGTCAAAATTTAATGCTGCTTACTAGTTTCACTTTTTTGGTTCGGACCATTTTCAGTTGTAAGGGCCTCAGAATTTCAACCACCTACCCTTCTTGAGAGTCAGCAAGGAAATGAAAGAAATTCTCCTGCTCTGGTTTTCCAAAGAGAAGAACCACAGTGGGAGTCGGGGACTTTTATACCCCTGCTATTTTCTTGCAAAAAAAAAAAAAAATGCTACTCACGATTTGCTTTTACCTACACTGAGGAAAGCTATGGGTGCCCACACATTTTCCCATTAGATGTTATTTTTTTCCCCACCCAACATAAAAAGGGAAGGGAGACAGACGGACGGATGGACGGATGGGAAGAGAGACGGAGGGGACACACACACAATAAGGGTGGGGGATCTGTTAAGATGATCTGCCCCCAAGCTTGATGGATCCAATAGTTTTTTTGGGATTTTCCTGCTGATATGGTTTCTTGCTAATATGGTTTCCTTTTGATGCCCTGGTTGACCTCTGGAATGGGGTAATGACCCAGGCAATTGACACAATTACACCTAGGCACCCTCTCTCAGTTCAAAGAGCCAGGGCAGAGCTTTGGTTTACTGAGGGGCCACAGATGACAAAAAGACAGGGGAGACAGACTGACAATGGAGAAAGACTTGAGATGAATTTGACAAGACGTAGGCTACAGCTCATTTGACAGCCTACTATGTGGTGGTGATGTTTGAAAAGGAGCAATACTTTTTCAACATCATTGCATCCGCACAAGTGTAGATCTACAAAACTCTTCCAGATGGTTGGGGCCTATTGGCTTCTGGCTTGTGGTAGGAGGTGGACTGCTCTGCATCCCACTGTGATCATTTTGCTAAGCACTGTGTGAATGATATTTCTGGCATCCCATTATGATTTGTACTCTACATTAGCAGCAACCAGTTCAGCTGGTCCCAAACTGCCAGTTTGTCCAGTTGTGTGGGATACCTTTCAGCTTTCAGCCGTCTGAGGATGTAAACAGGATTCTGGAAAGTTTGAAACCTACCACCTTTTTGTATGACCCTTGCCTCTCCTGCTTGGGAGACAGTAAATGCCTCCTTAAGAGATTGGGTGGTCACTCCTGCCTTGAAACAGGAAGTGTTGCATCCACTCCTACAGGAATCTACTCTGTACCCAGGAGAGATGAATAACTACAGTCTCAAATGCACCATTCTTGAGCAAGGTGATTGAATGAGCAGTGGCCAGCCAACTTCAGAGATTCCTGAATGTAACAGATTGTTTAGATCAATTCCAGCCTGGTTTCAGACCTGTTTATGGGACCACTATGCCATCAACAACCTTAATTATAGAGCCCTGGTCCTTGGTTTTTGTCATCTAGCCTGTGCCGCCCTTGTACTAGGAAGATCATGAGCAGAATGAGTGTTAGACCTCTGTGTACACTCTTAAAGCAAGCCATCCTAAACAGCTAATTAATTAGCACCAGCACTTTATGAATTACATATAATTGAATTGTTTTAGATGATTTTATGTGGATTTTAATTGTTATTTTTGTATTGATTAGTGTAAGCCGCCCTGAGCCTGCTTCGTAGGGAGGGCGGGGTATAAATCAAATGAATAAATAAAATAAATAATAAAATGGCCTTGGTTGCCCTGATGGATGACATGCGCTGGGAGATGGACCTCTTGACAGCTTTTGATGTCATCAATGATAGTATCCTTCTGGATTGCCTTTGGGACTGTGACTGGGAAACACTGTTCTGCATTGGTTTCAGAGTGTGGCACTGGGGGGCTGCTGTTCTGCCTCTTGGCCTTTGGCTTATGGTATTTCCCAGGATTCCATCTTCTCCCCCACACATTTCAACATCTATGCAATACTTATGGGAAAGATCATCTGGAGATTTGAGCTGAGCTACCACCACTATGTAGATGACACTCAGCTCTGTCTTGTGCTACCAGCAGATCCTGCCTGGAGGCTATTTTGTAATGGGTGCGGGCTAACAAGCTGAAACTTAATCCTGACAAAACAGAGGTACTACTGGTGGGAGGAAGGTCTGGCCCAGGAAATGGGTTATCCACTGTCTGGATGGAGTTGCACTCCCCCAAGGAGCAGATGTGTATCTTGAGGTTGCTCCTGGATCCAGGCCTCCTGTTGGATAAACAGCTGGCAGCAGTTCCAGGATTGCCTTTTAGCAGCTTCGATTGGTGAGCCAGCTGCAGCCCTTCCTGAACAGAAAAGAGCTTGCCAGTTGCCACTATGGTAAATGCCCTGAAAACATCTAGATGAGATTGCTGCCATGAGATCTACATGGGACTGCACTTGAAGACTGTCTGGAAGCTACAGTTGGTACAGAATACTGTGGCCAGAATGTTGATTGGAGTGGGTTGTAGGGACCATATCACTCCAGGCTTGTTCCACCGCCATTGGTTTTCAATCTGCTTCCAGGCTTAATTCAAGGTGCTGGTATTGACCTTTAAAGCCCTATATGGCCTGGGACCAACATACCCTAAGGAGTGCCTTCTCTCTTATGACCTACTCGCTCACTCCAGTCATCCTTGGATGCCCTGCACTGGTTGTCCCCACCACCTGAGGCTAATGGGTGATAATCTGAAAAAGGACCTTCTTGATTGGGGTACCCAAACTTTGGAAGGGACAAGGCTCAGTGACAGAGCATCTGCTTAACATGAGGAAGGTCTCAGGTTCAATTTCTGGCATCTGGCAGTAGATCACATGAACACTCTCCCGTTTGGTTTCGGCGACATGAATGGCAGTCACTCTCTCAGGACTCTCCCAGAGGTGATCAGCCCACACACAGTTGGGGGGGGGACTCCGCACAAGCGGAGACCCTAGTCAGCCTTAAATAAAGGCTCTGGACCAGGGGGCGCACCGGGGAGTAGCCTCTTTACCGATCTGACGGTCGGAAAATTGAGGCTTTCCCCATGCCCCAGAGGCCCCGCTGTGATGTGCCCTGATGGGACTTAGCAATGCCACCGACTTCCAGGAGTGAAGAAGCGAATGAATAAATGAAAAGGAAACAATTGGCAGCAAACTGTGAGTTGACGATTAAAACTTGGAAAAGGATTTAAGTGCTCCCACCCCCCATCGAAAAAGTGCAAGGGAGGAGGGTGGAGATCCCCCCCATGAGAATGGGACTGTTTTAAAAGAGGGAAGACGGGGGGGAGTGAAAATTTAGCAAAGCAAAGTTACCTTTTGGGTAATTGCTTACAGCGAAGAGGAAAGATCCTTTCCTTAGCCACGCGGCATGAACTTTTAAAAAGTAAACAATAAAATAAAGATGTCGGGGCAAAAGAAGTTCCCAGATAAGCCGAAGAAGCAGGGAGGAACTTCTGTCTCTACCTCCCGTCCCTTGGAGCCAGCTGTCACTCAACAAGAAAGTGAGCTGCTGCGCCCTCTGCTGGATCAAATGCAGAAAATCAACCAAACGTTGTCCAGCATGGAAAGTGTTCTCAGCAATCAGCAGAAACAATTGACAGATACTGCTAAGAAGATGGAGGAGATTGCACAGAAATGTCTGGTTTCAACAGAAGACACACAAAAAATCAAGAAGGAGGTCATTAAAATGGAAAAACATCAGGAAGCACAAGACAAAAAATTATTGATGTTACAGATGGAAAAATCAAACCTAACTCTCCAATTTCAAGGCATAAAGGAAGAAGAAAAAGAGGATCTCAGAAGTATTTTGGTGATGGCTTTGGCACCACTGACTGGCAATGAAGCGGGAAGATTAAGCGAAGAGATGGATTTGGCCTATAGAGCTTACTCCAACTTTACAAAGAAAAACAATTTGCCAGCGGAAGTGGTGGTTAAGTTTACTAAGCAAAGTACTAGAGGTCAAATCTTAAGAGCAACGTCATCAACGCCCTTGATGATCGGAGAGCAGAATATAAGGATTTTAAAAGATGTGCCATTTGAAATTCGTATGAAACAGAAGGCTTATAAAGGATTGACCATATTCTTGCAAAACCACGAAACTAATTATAGATGGTTGAATCCAGAAGGACTTGTATTTAAATTTAAAGATAAACGGGAGAAGATTGACTCCATCTTTAAAGCTCAAGACTTTTTGAAGAGACATGCCAGTTCAGAGGAAGAAGCAGAACTCGCCAAATGGATGATTCTAAACAGTGAAGACGACAGTGGCTCGGAAGGGGGAGACAAAGAACCAGAAGATGGAGGAGCAGTTAAAGGCCCATTTTATAATCTGAGAGACTTAAAAAGGAGACAACCCAAAATATGAAGATATGTACGTAATGCGCATTAACAGATTTTACTAATAATAACCCAAAAGGACTTTACTAAAACAGCTAACATGTTTATTATTTACAGCATAATGACGGGCGATTGGTCAAACACAGAAGAAGCCAAAGAACTTACTTATATTAACAAAAGATTATTATACTAAATTTATCTTCACTCACCACTATTCTTATCCATCTATATACCCTCCCTTTTTTATATTAAAAGCACTAAAATTCTCTCCTTTTTAGGATAGTTAATTTTAAAAAAAAAACATGAACACTCTCCCCACAGAGATTAATCAGTCTTCCTCTATTGATGTATTTCACCAGCAAGTGAAAACTTTTTTTGTTTTATCTAGCATATCCCCTATAATGATCTTGGGCCCTCCTTCCAGTGTGGTCAATGTTTGTTTGTTTTTAATTGAATTTTATGTTATAGTTGCATTTTAATTATTTAAATGTTTTAATGTTTTTGTGTTCACTGCCTTGGGGATGCAAAGGTGGCATGAAATGTCTTAAATAAGTAAAATGTTTTAAAATAATAAATAATTGTGAAATCAAGTACAATATGCAGTTCCACACCGAGCCTTTCTATTTCATGCCCTCCAGTTTCCTATATTCATTACTGACCTTTCTATGCTCCAGTTCATCCTCCAGTACTGTATGTATTACTCTACTACTTTTCTGTCTTCCACGGATGCCAGCTGACCACCCCTCCCCCAAGCTGTAAGCCTTTCTTTGAAAGATTTGTATCCCTGGAATCAGGGATCCCAAGAGCGATCATGGCCTCCCAGGACAAAAATTCTCCCTGAGAACTGTTCACACCACTCAAACCCGACCCAAACATCATATTTAATCAAACCCCAAGACCTGCCTGAATCCATACCTGGCTGATGAGGGCCCTCATAATTGCCCTCTTACCCTTAGCAACCATGACTCCATTTTCCTAAACTTCACATCTAAAGTTTCCACTCAGCACTGAATTTTGTAATTGATTTTGGAACCCATTTTAATGGAAGTAAAATAGCATTTTAGCAGTTGTTACAAAATGCACATCTTTCTTTATTTAAAATTCACTAGTTAGGTTTAGAAGGCAGTTTAGAAACATGGTTTTTCCTGTCTTCTAAACTATAGATATGTTTTGGACATGGTTGTACTTATCTTGCATATAGCCTGCTTTCAGCACTTCATGGATTAGAGTTACTTGTTGCCAGTATACCAGAAGGCTGTATGTCTGTGACTGGGAGCAAAAGCAAGGGAGAAGGGGAGTTTATGAGGCCAGTAAAATCAATGAAGTCTTTATTTAATTTAGCCTGCAGGTTGACCGCCAGCTGTTACTGCCTCAGATCAAAATCCAAAACAGGCACCCACAGAGAAGACGTGATGCAGTTGTCATGGGAACTGCTGCCAAGAAGCTGAGCATAGAACTGTCTGTCAGAACTGAGGAGGGCAAAGAGAGCCAATAAAGTTATGATCTCTTGCACAGTGGAGAACAGATCAAACATTTTAAGAATTTAAGCTCACCACTGATATTACCTTGTCACTGACTCATTCTTATGTGTGTCTTTCCCGGTTCATAATACTGAGGGGGGCATGATGGATATCTAACTCACGGAAGAATACTTGAACTGGAACAAGCCAGTAGTTGATCTAGTCTCATTTTCTACTGTGAAATTCAAGGTGGCAATTTTCCAAGAGCTATCATGAGCCCCAGCTAAAGATGCCCTTTGTCCACTTCACACCAATTTGGGTCCTCCAGAATTCTTTTTTTTTTAAATTTAAACTTTTATTAATATAACAAGGGAATTACATCTTGAGTGACATATGATCAAAGAATGATTACACACACAATATGTAACCGATTTGTGTTGAGATACAGAGGTAGATGGCATGGTAAGTGCTGTGATTGTCATATGTTTTGAGCTTAGTGTCACTGAATATGAAAAAGGAAAAATACTTAAGAGAGTAGTAGTAGTAAGGTCAAGATTAGAGGAGAAGTAGTTGACGATATGATTGATTTGGAAGCTCAATGTCTTGGTCAAGAACATATGTAATGAATGGAAACCATTTCTCTGAAATTTGTTTGCCTCGGATATATGTCTGATTGTAATAGTCTGTCTGTAATTTTTTCCATTATTAAGTGGTCCCAGATCTTTGAGTATCATTCTGATAAGAAGGGTAGTGATTGCAATTTCCAATGTCTTGCTAATGTTGTCTGTGCCGCAGTTAGTAAGCTATATATCAGTTCCCATTGGATCTTTGGTATTGAAGGATTGTCTTTGTGCTGCAAAAGAATTGTTTCTGGAGTTAAAGCTATGGAGTGACCAGTTATTTGTGTGATATGTTTAATGATTTTGGACCAAAATTCATTTATTTGGGGGCACTTCCACCAGCAGTGAGCAAAAGTTCCGATTTCTCCACAGCCCTTCCAGCAGAGCGCTGGATAGGTGGGTGTGATGTGTGCTATTTTGGGGGGCATGATGTACCATCTAGATAAAATCTTGTAAGATTGAAGTATCATGTGAGCCGAAGATAGAGAGGAAAGGGAGGTGCGCCAAATATCTGGCCATTGATCTTCAGTAAGAATTCTGTTACAGTCACGTGACCAAGCATTCTGGAATGTTAATTTTTTTGAGGGTCCATTTTGGAGTTTACCTCAGGTTCCCCTATTGCCATTTTACTCACATCATCACTCGAGCAACCCAGGATTGATTTAGAGTCGAAGTCAGAAATAATTTTACTATGCCGAGAAACTGATGCCTTTTTGGATGGATCATGTTTGCCCATACTATTTTCACCTTATGTTTGGTCAGGGAGTTGATGTAGAGGTCCAAGAGGGTGGGAGGGACAGAACTGCCATTTTAGGCATCCATTGCCTACTCTGATAAATACAGAGTGTTTGATTGAAATAGGCATGCCACTACTATCCCCCAGTAGCACCTTGCCTGGGTCCATGGGTCCCTAGGGTAAGCCAGGTCCCTCGAACCTTGCCCCATCTCCTTACGGGCATGATTGGTAGAGACGATGCAAGGACAGCAAAAATAAATTTTACAATGATGGAACATCATTTGAATTTAGGGATGGGCATGAACCAGGAAAATGTGGTCTTGTTCAGTTCAGTTCATGATTCGTGGTATGCCCGGTTTGTGAATCACAAACCATCATGAACTTTAGCTGCCAAACAAACCAGTTTGGTTTGTGAGATTTGTGACCAGTGTTCCCTCTAAGCTCAGTTAGTGTGAGCTAGCTCACAGTTTTTTAGTCTCTGGCTTACACATTTTTTTCTCAGCTCAGGAAGGATGGCTCCAGAGCAAACTAATTTATGCAGTAGCCAAATTGCTTGCTCACAAGTTTAATGCCAGTAGCTCACAAAGAAGAATTCTTGCTGACAAGACTCCATGGCTTAGAGGGAGCATTGCTTGTTGTGACATGCTAAAATATGCTGCTGGCATGCTAGAGACAACAAATTCACAGAAAATCTCCAGCTGACTCTCTTCCCTTCCTCCAAGTTTGGTGAGAATTGAATCTATGGGGTCCAAGTTATGGCCCCTCAAAGAAGATGCTCCCAGGAAAGTGGTTTCTGGGGAAATGACAGGTGTAGGTTCAGGAGATTAAGGAGTGTATAGAATGGACCTTGTGAAAGCTGAAGTCCTCCCAGTTATGTGCAGATTGGATTTAGGGGTCCAAGTTATGCCCCCCCAAGAACATGCCCCCAGGAAAGTGCTTTTGTGGAAAATGTGTCATCCAGCTGTCCTTGAACAGGGCCAGGGCTTTTTCTGCTCTGGTCCCAACCTGGTGGAACTTTCTGCTGAATAACATCTGGGCCCTGTGGGATTTAATGCAAGGTAGAGGTGTTCTGCCAGGCATTTGGCTGAGGACAGTGACAATTTCCATCTGTCTGGCACTCCTGCCCCCCCCCCCCCCGCAAGGCAGTGGCACAACGGATACCTTAGCATCATCTTATCATGCTGGCTATTGTATTTTTTATCGTATTGTCATTGTTTTAATTGCAAATTAATATCTGGCTGTTTTTATTGATATATACTGCCCTGAGCCTTGTTTTCCATGGAAGGGCTGTTTAGAAAGCTAATTTAACAAATAATAAATAAAGAATAAATGTTAGCTGCATGTTCAAAAGCCAGACACTGGAAGCAAGGCAAGCATCCCCCCTATGTTCACAGCCTCCCAAGTCTCCAAAGGCAGGTTCTGAAGGACAGAGAGGCAGACATCCCCCAGAGTTTTGACAGGGGGTCCCAAATTAACCCCACAGGAGCTTGGCAGGCATCCTAGCCTAACACAAGCAAGGGAAGTGTGCTTTCTATGCAGCAAGGGAATGGAAATACATGTTGAGCTGGCAGGGCTACCCCCAAGTCTCCAAAGGCAAGTTCTGAAGGACAGAAAGGCAGACACCCCCATAGTGTAGACAGGGGTTCACCAAAGTAACACCATGGCAGCTTGGCAGAGACCCCTGGCAAGCACTGGAACCCAGTGAAGCATGCCCACGATGCTCCCAGGTCCCCGCAGGCTCAAACACATCGATTTGTTTGAGCCTGAGGGGAGCCTGGGAGCATTGTGGGCATGCCTCACTGGGTTCCAGTGCTTGCCAGGGGTCTCTGCCATATCTGGGTGAAACTTCTGGTTATTCACCATTAGTGGAACCCATTGTACTAATAAGAGATCACCTGTTGTGAATTGTACAAATGCAATGGAAAGGGGTAGTCAAACAGGGGCTTGCTTGTATAGGCAGATGTTTGTTTAGGTGAGCCTCTGGGTGAGCATAGATTCAGAGTTGGAACAAATCTCAAAGACTAGATGTTAGAAAAACTAAAGGTATATTTTGGAAGCACCTGTTATTCCAGTGGGAAAAAACCCTCCCCAAACTCAGATATTAAATCACAAAAATGTCACATTTGACACTTCACAAATAGAATGCATGGTAACGTCTCACAACAGAAAATAGCTAGTACGGGATGGTAAACTGTGAACAGAAATAGAGCTGAGAAACAGCTAGCTCTTAGAATTATAGTAGCCTTGTTCAAGCCCTTAACCAATTCACGGAATAAAGGTAGAGGTAGGCTGAAGTTGTAAGGATCTTGAAAGATGGTATTTCCTATGAACCTTCCTATACTTCCTATACTCTGGAATGTAGATGACTAGGATTTACTAGGGATGAGGAATGCATATGAAGAGAAAACAAGGGTATTTATGTTTCTGTGTGAATGTTGCGAGAAATATGTATGTAACTGGTGATAATTCATTGTTGTGTATGTTTCTGGGAAAAGTATGTCACTTGCTTTAGTTACTGGTGAGGCTGTTTCTAGGTGGGAAGGAATAATTTGGGCTACTTCCACATAGGTGGAAGCATCCTGGTGTGTGTGAAGATGAAAGGAGATTTTTACCAAGCCTGTAGATCAGGGGTGTCCAAACTACGGCCCGTGGGCCAACTGCAGCCCGTGGGTCAGTTTTTATTGGCCCACAGCAAATTCTGAAAATATCATTGAATATGGCCTGCACATGGGCACCAAGATCTAGCGAGGGCCGGCAGCGCGCTTGGAGGGATGCACGCTCCCGCGCCTCCCTGCCCCTCCCTCCCCGGACTCCCCAAGGCGCAGGCTCGGCTCCACGAACTGGCAGGAGACATGCGCGGCAGGGCAGGTGACTTTGGGCTGGGCGCCCCTCCCTCCCTGGCCGCGCGCCTTCGGGTTCCCCCTCCCTGCAGCACTTGGACTTGTGGGGCTTCCCGACCGAGCCACCGAGGGCTCCGCGCTGCGTTTCCCCCACGCCGCCGCCGGACTCTGGCTTTCCTTCTGGTGCTAGCCTCCCCGGGTACTTCGGCTGCCTCCCCGGTTTCCCTCCGTGACCCGCGCTTTCGGGCAGGTCCCTGCGGTGGGCGATTCCCTTCCTTTTGTAATCAATAAACGGTTTTTGTTTGGCTGCTTCCTCAGGAAAAGAAGAAAAAAAAAACCTCCAGCAGGCTCATGACTTCTGTTTTATTTTCCTCGAAGGCGGGGAAGCGAGGCTCCAGGCCGGGTGGCCCCCCTCAGGTGTGTGTGTGGGGGAGATACTGCAAGGCTGCAATCGTAAAAACACTTACTAGCGAGTAAGCTCCATTGACCTTATTTATGAATTACCTCGGGGGTATGTTATGTGGTTAAGATGCTGAATGCCGATCGTTAGGTCGGCGGTTCCAGACCTTAGTGCTGCATGAGGGAGTCCTGCCAACCTAGCAGTTCGAAAGCAAGAAATTGCAAATACATAAATAGGTACCACTTCAAAGGGAAGGTAACAGCTTTCCGTGCGCCTCGGCCTCCAGTCATGCCGGCCACGAGATGGGCACTGCATCCCTAGAGTCGGATTTGACTGGCTTTCCAGCAAGGGAAACGTTTACCTTTACTATGTTATGTTTAGGATTGTGCACTTCAAGGTGGGGAAAGGGGTGATGAGATGAGGAGGGGTCCCTGCAGACCCACAGGATTAGATTCAAAGGGGGGGGGAAATCTTCCAGAGTCTGACTTCTGCGCAAGGTTGAAACCCTGTATCCTTTAACCCCTCACACACCTTTTTCCAACTTTCACCTGCAGATTCAATATGTCACCTCTTGTGTGTGGCCCGGGCCTTTGCTTATTTTTCTGTATTTGGCCCTCACCAAAAAAACTTTGGACATCACTGCTGTAGATCATTGACTATGTGACTGGAGGGTGGGTAGGGGACCCTTGGTATTGAACAACATCAGGCAAAATCTTATTCTCTTTATGGCATGTGTGGGAAGATGCCCCTGGGCACAGTTTTCAGGCTAGGCTAGGATAAGAGACTTGATTGGCCACAGGGCCCACTAAGAAAGTCCTGTTGGGCTGACAGCTGGAGGGCTGCTTCTCCTGCCCCCCCATGCCCATGCCCAGGCAACCATGGGGCCCCAGAGACTAGCCTGGCCAAGCACCATTGGGCAGATGAAGGCCAACAGGCTTCCAGTTCCAAGCAGAGTTGTGTGGAACAGGCTCAGATGGCCACCTGCCTGGTTGACTGGCTGGCCACTCCAGGGTGATGCTGTGGCCAAGGCAGGTGGGACTCACTCAGTTGGATCTCCCTCCATCATGGGGTGTGGTGGGAGAAGGGCATCATAAGGAACAGAGGGGGCATTTCTAGGGCTATTTTGGACTCCTGGCCCACCTCTAACTGTAAGTAACACTGGCTGGATATGTAGGCTGTCCCAGCATAATGGATGCTAAAAAGTCAACACTTAAATATGTAGATGGGTTATGAATAAACATAATTTAAACCATAAGATGGTTGTCTGTCTTCGTTCTAGGGGACAGGAACAATGGATTTGTTCTTCAGACACCTGGTCTTACCACAGGGGACTCTCTTCCCCAGTAAAAGTGCTGTGATATAACCAGGGGTCTTTTCCTAGAAAAAGACCTGCAGGAGCTCATTAGCATAAAGTATGCTAATGAGCTACTAGGCTATTAGCATAATAGCTCATTAGAATATGCCACACCCCCTGACATCACCAGAAGTGATGTCATAAGGTGAAGCGGGGGGGGCATCTTCAAAAGCCTCCCCTTCCCAGACAGGCGCGGGGGGGGAAATGTTGGGCCACAGTAGGAAAGGGGGAAGGAAAGAGAGAGAGAGAAGGAAAGAAGGAAGGAAAGAGAAGGAAAGGGGATAAAAAGAGAGAGGGAAAGAAAGAGAATGAAAGAAGAAGGGAAAGGGGGAAAGGAGAGAAAGAAAGGAGGGAAAGAGAAAAAGAAGGGAAGAAGGGAAAGAAAGAGAGGAAGGAAACGAGGAGGAAAAGGGAAAGAAAGAAAAGGAAAGGAGAGAAGGAAAGGATGGACAGAAGGAGGGCAAAGAGATGGGGAGAGGGAGGAAGATTCTCCCACCCACCCAGATCCCTCACTTACCTCCATCCATGCCTTCCCCTGGGCTGCAGTGCTCGATCGCGGGCCCCAGGAGGCCGGCCACAGTCCTCTTCGGGCCTCCCTGGGGCCGCAGTGCTTGATTGTGGGCACCCGGAGGCCAGCCACGGGCCGCTTTGGGGCCTCAGCACTGGAGCGCGGGCCTCAGGAGGCTGACCACAGCCCTCTTCTGGCCTCCGTGGGGCCACAGCGCCCTAGCGCGGGACCCGGGAGGCTGGCCACAGCCCACTTCGGGCCTCCGTGGGGCCTCAGCGCCAGAGTGCGGCCCCAGGAGGCTGACCACGGTCCTCTTCGGGCCTCTGTGGGGCCACAGTGCCAGAGCGCAGCCCTGTGAGGCTGGCCACGGGCCTCTTTGGGCTTCCGTGGGGCCTCAGCGCCGGAATGCGGGCCCTGGGAGGCTGGCCACGGGCCTCTGTGGGGCCTCAGCTCCGTAGCGCGGGCCCCAGGAGGCCGGCCTCGGGCCTCCTCGGGGCCTCAGCGCTGGAGCGCGGGCCCCGGGAGGCTGACCACGGCCCTCTTCGGGCCTCCGTGGGGCCACAGCGCCGGAGCGCGGCCCCGGGAGGCCGGCCACAGGCCTCTTCCGGGCTCCCTGGGGCCTCAGTGCCATAGCACAGGCCCCGGAAGGCCGACCACGGGCCTCTGTGGGGCCTCCGTGCCGTAGCTCGGGCCCCGGGAGGCTGACCACGGGCCTCTTTGGGCCTCCATGGGGCCACAGCGCCGGAGCGCGGGCCCCCGGAGGCCGACCACGGGCCTCTTCGGGCCTCCGTGGGGCCTCAGTGCCGTAGCGCGGGCCCTGGGAGGCCGACCACGGGCCTCTGTGGGGCCACAGCGCCAGAGCGCGGGCCCCGGGAGGCCGACCATGGGCCTCTTTGGGCCTCCGTAGGGCCACAGCGCCGGAGTGCGGGCCCCGGGAGGCAGACCATGGCCCTTGTCGGGCCTCCGTGGGGCCTCAGCGCTGGAGCCTGGGCCCCAGGAGGCCGGCCACGGGCCTCCTCGGGCCTCCTCGGGGCCTCTGCGGCTCGATTGCGGGCCCCGGGAGGCCAGCCACGGGCCTTGCCCAGGGGCCTCAGCGCTGAAGCACCGCCCGGGAAGCTAGCCACGGGCCTCTTCAGCAGCCCTGGGCCGCAGCTCTTCCGGGAGGGGAGCTGGGGCAGGGCTTGTCGCCGCGGCCACCACGTGTCCCAGTGCCTGGGCTGCCGGAGCGCCGCTCCGGCACGCTCCGACCCCAAAAGAGCCCTGGATATAACTCTGATTTATTAGTTCACTGGTCACTGTCAAGATGTTTTGTAGTACTATACTGAAAAGTGGATTTAAAGAGCTGGGGTGCTGTTACAGATTCCAGTATGAAAGAACTAACATAGTATTCAAACTAGCTACCTCATTGTTTACGGTCCATTTCCTGCATATACTATCATACTATATTAGCTGCCTCAAATACTGTGGTTGAGCAGCATGAACATGTGATCTTTTAAATTAAAAAAAAGATAAATTATTAAAACCTTAGGAACAATGCATATCAATATGCCAAAAAAATTATTAAGTATTACACTCTTCCCAGGGTTCCTATACTGAGGCAGACAATGGCAAACCATCTTTGTTTGTATCTTGCCTTGAAAAATCTGAAAGGGTCCCCATAAGTCAACTGTGACTTGATGGCACTTTCTACCACCACCCTCTTCCCAAAGATATTCCAAGTACAATGTTTAGCTGTAGAAAAGAGCAAGAGTCCAGTAGCACCTTAAAGACTAACAACATTTGCGGCAACTTATGAGCTTTTGTGAGTCACTGCTCACTTCAGATGTTTAGCTGTTTACTTAGTTTGTTAGGAATGAGATCACTGGAAAATTATGGTGTCTATTATCTACATGTTGAGCACAGCAGAAGTAAACACACTCCTGTAGCAAGTAGCACCACTAATAATCCTATGTGAGATCTCTAGAAACAATCTGCGCCGTAAGAATAGTTCAGTTTTCTGCCTAAAACTGTCTCTTACCTCTCTGCCTGAATTTAAACTTCAGTCTGCTTTTAGCTGACTCTCAGTCCTTGCTCGAAGGCTGATGGTTGTCACATCCCAAAAGCCAGAGCCATTAAGGAACATACAGCTCTTTTGTTAAGCCTCTGATCACTCCCCCAGTTAGGCAAAACTCTATCGATAAGCCCATTCACTGTAATCAAGACATCCAAACTCCTAACAATTAACTATTCAGTTTAAGTGTAGTTTAGTCAAGGGAGCGTTCAAAACAATCCATTAAGGATCTCAGTGAGCTTGTAAGATTCTTTTCATAAGAATCAGGCTGCACAAAAGGTAGAACAGCCATTTACTTGCTTTGCAGTTCTGTATTAACAACCTATCTACTGCCATTAAAACCTCCTTTAAATGCTTACTTAAGAAAATATTTTATAGAGCCATCGTAAGCCAAAATTACACCCTTCTAAGTTCATTGATTTCAATGGACTAAAAAGGATGTAACTCTCCTTTGCTTATGGCTTAATGCAGTCAGAACATCCATGCACCCATAAGCATTCAAACACTGCATTTTATGTCAGTGAATATCTTTAAATTTTAGGCTGGTTCACACATAGCGGCCACACTCCCCCCCCCCCCATACAATCATGGAGTCAAGCACACAACTGCATGGAGAGTATTCTGAGTGAACCAGCTGCATAAATTGAGCAATAGCTGTATCCATATTCATGACTCCCCCTTTTAAACCTTTCACAATCATGGAAATAGCTGTGCTGGGTCTATGTAAATGGCCTGTTTTCACATGGTTATGTATCTGTGATTATATGGACTAGAACAGATTTAAGGATGCTACCATATTTCTCAACCCTATTGCTTCAGTTAGAAAGCCCTATTTCTATTTCACTTCTTCCATACACGAAACCTGCACTTTTGTTTATCACGGAAGCATTTTCTGCTTCCTCATGCAGTATTTTTTTCTGAAATGTATACAGTTTTTAGTATTATAATTGCATCACTTTCATATAATGCTGTATGACATATAAATGGTATAAAATGGCATTAAAGTTATATGAAATGTTAGGAAAGAAGTAAAGCTTTTGTAAACACAAGCCATGAGAATGAACACAATGAATGATTCACAACCACAGTGCATGAAAACAAAAAGAATAAAAAAGGAACATTTTGAATTTCTTATCCCTGTTATTTTGACCCCAATTTCCCTGCTTCAGTTTTGCAGTTCTGTCTTGCAGATTAAACACAGGATTATTTGTTTTTGCATCATTTTCTGTTTCCTCAAACCACATTTTCTCATAAAATGTTATTTTTCAATATTATTTTTATATCAGAAGATCAGTATTACACATTATACCTATACATTTAAATGATGTGTAGTCCATATCAAGAGCGCATAAAAATGCTATCACGTGTACACAATGCAACAGAATCTACAACAGCAACTCAACAGCAAAAAGCAGGGAAGTGAGTGAGCTCATCTGCTTTGTGTAAACCAGTCTATCTGGTCTCCATATCTTTTTTTGGGGGGTTGGAATATTAATTAGAAAATCTCTGAGTGTGAAAGTCTGTCATTGCTGATGAGAAAGTGGCACCAGGAGGGCAGCTGATGAACCAATCACATCCTCTTGCTGTGGGCAGATATGTTGCTTTTACTGATCTCTTGGGCTTTCCATGAGGAGGAAAGGAGTCCTATTCTTGTACCTCATAAAGCAGCTTTCTTACTTCCCACTGAGTTGCTATCCCTTGGTTAAATACTGCCCTAAAAGCTTAACAGGAAGATTAGAATGTATTTTACCATACGTTGACAACCTTTGTTACAGTAGCAGATGTGTTATCACCTTAACACAGAGCCTCCTCCTTTTCAATAACAAAGACTTAGAGGGGATTATATTTTTCCTTTCCGTACAGTTAAAAAGGGACTCTACTCTTGAAGCTGCCAGTACCGTGAAACACCACTGGTATCCTGAAAAGTACGGAGACTTACTAGCGATTTCAGCTCTCACATACTTTATTAGATGAAGAACAAGACAACTGAGCCGGGGCTTCCGGCCGGAGTTAAAATGGCAAATTGACACACTTTGCGATTTGAGCAGAGTGGACAGCAGTATCTGGCGACAGTTTGGGCTTTACCTGGCCCAACGCAGCACTCCCCAGGCGGGGGAGTGGCAAGCAAGCAGCCAAGCCTGAGAGGGGGTTGAGATCAGTGTGGATAAGCCTCGGAGGAGGCTTGTTTACACCTTGATCTCCCTCCGCGAAGAGGGCAGTTGCAAATCAGCACTACAGATACCAGCTGGGCTGAGAATTCAGCATAAATCCGTGATCTACCGGCCTCTTTAACATCAAGCTTAACATCGGTTACAGAAGAAGCACTGCAAAACCCCGAGATTACATGCAAGGTAACAAATGAACAATTGCTTACCGGTTTAAAGAAGAAGGCAAAATCTAAATGTTCGGATAAGTGTAAAAAGCTTCAATGAACTAATCCACTTGATTTAAAAGTAAAAAGAAAGCTTTCCTTTAGAGAAAACGGCTGAAAAGTAACTTTGTTTTGCATTCCTGTGGTCAGCTAAGACTAAACTTTGTGTAGCAGAAACGAAACTGACTGTGATTCTGTGATACAGGAAGTAGGCTAGAGTGGATGTTTTCGATGTTGCTGTGCCGGAAGTAGACGGACGTTTTAGAGTGTGGCACCGGAAGTTGGATTACAGTGACGGACAGATAAACAGGAAGTTCTGAAGGAGCCTACTCTAGCCAGAAAATCATAGAGAAATTGCGCCCGCCATTTTGAGGAGGACTAAATTTTAAAAAGTTATTTTTAAGCCGAAAAAGCACTGGAAGAAGTTATAAAGGTGGCGATTTGACTTGAGGATTTCTAATATAAAGATCGATTAGCCCTGAACTCGCTTTCAAGACGGATTTGAGGTCAAGACCAAGGGCTGCCTCATCACCTAGTCCAAGAATGACTGCAAAGGAAAAAAAAGAGTGGCAGGCTGCCATGGAAGTGATGGAGAAACGGATGACTGAAGTGGTGCAGAGTTTGGGAAAGCAAATAGAATCACAGCTGCAACAACAGTTGCAACAACAGCTGCAAATACAACTGGAGCAAATAGAACAAGTCCAAGTCCAAGTACAGAAAAAAAATATGGAAGAGCTAAAAGAACTGGTACTAACAGAAGTGGCAGGGATAAAAAAAGATACAGAAGAAGTTAAAAAAGAGGTTAAAAGTCTGGTGACAAAATCAGAAGAAATGGAACAGAAAGTTAAAAGAACCCTGTCAGAAAATACAAGACTGGAGTCCATGATGGAATATAGGGCCACTCAGAACCACTTGAGATTGAGAGGAATCGAAGAGGAGGAAGATCAAGATTTACGGGCCCTAGTAATTAACACATTGACAACTTACATAGGGGAAGATGTTGGAGACTTGGATCCAGACTTTGACCTGATTTACAGAGTAAATTCAGCGTATGCCAAGAGAAAGCAATTACCCAGAGATGTGATTGTTCAATTTGTGACTACTAAAATGAAGGAAGACGTTTTCAAGAAGCAATTTACACAACCGTTGGAAATTAATGGCAAAAAAATAATAATTTTGAGAGAAATTCCGAGATCGATCTTACAAGACAGAAAGAAATTCAAGAAACTAACAGATAGGTTAAAAGGAATGAGTATCAGGTTTAGATGGGAGATTCCATATGGATTATCATTTACATACAATTCAGTGAGATTTACTCTTAAAACAGAAGGAGACATCTACAGATTCAAAGAGAACAACTTTGATGATTTCAAAGATATTTAATTCAAAACAACTATGGATTACAAATTTTTATCTTGGAACGTAAATGGACTAAATTCACCAAGCAAAAGAAGATTAGTGAATCATTGGCTAGAGAAACAAAAATGTAACATAATTTGTTTGCAAGAAACACATATCAGAAAACAAGATAATAAATATTTGGTTAATAAAAAATTGGGAGAAGAATTTCATTCATCAGCAGTTAATAAGAAAAAAGGAACAGTGATATACATTACCAAAGAATTGGAACCTAAACAAATCTTCTCAGACAAAGAAAGAAGATATGTTGGCGTGGAATTAATGATGAATAGAAAAAAGACATTGCTTGTAAATATATATGCACCCAATGGGGCAAAAGAGACTTTTTTAATGATTTGACTAAAGAGTTGGACTGTTTAAATTATGATCAAATAGTCCCTGCAGGAGACTTCAATGGCACAGTGAACAATGTATTGGACAGAAAGTCCAAAGCAAGTGGAGAGGCGGTTGGAAAGCTGCCAAAAAATTTTTTCCAGCTAATGAAGCAAGAGAAACTAGAAGACGTTTGGAGGAAGTGGAACCCTAAGACAAAGGATTATACATTTTATTCTAACAGACATAACTCCTTTTCTAGAATCGATATGATTTGGATGTCAGAGGAGATGGCGCAAAAAACCTACAAAATAGAAATTTTACCTAAAACCAACTCAGATCACAACCCTTTACTTTGGATATCTAAAGAAAAACCTAAACAATTATATTGGAGAATTAATGAGGACTTATTGGACCAAAAATTAATTAATGAAACTTTAAAAAAAGAAACAAAAAGTTTTTTTGAACTGAATTTAAATAAAGGTACTGATATACAAGTCGTATGGGACACGTACAAAGCAGTAATGAGAGGTTTGCTTATCTCTTTGAATTCTAAAGATAAAAAACAAAGGATGCAACAACAAGACAACTGAGCCGGCTCGCAGGCCGGCTTTTATCCCCAAGTGACCCACACCCCAAACACACACACACCCGGTGATTCGCTATTTACATTGATTGGATTAACTCCTGCTCCTCCATTGGAGGGGAGTCAGGATCCACTAGTCCATTGTCCTTCGGGGCGAAGCTCAGGCCCTTCGCCTGGCCCCATGGTGGACTGGTTAGAACCAGTCCAAGCACATGGCTGTCCAGAGCCCATGTTCTCCAGTGGATACATTACATATCCTCAGAAAATCATTTAAGTTTTCTTAAACTCAGATTTGGGAGTATTGCAGTTATAATATAATATTATTATACTGTACTAAACTATAGATTGTATGTGTTTCTGTATAAGGTCCTGGCTTGTAATGTAGTCAACCAAGAGTACAGAAGTATGAAGAAGAGTTGGTTTTTATACTCCATTTTTCTCTGCCTTAAGGAGTCTCAAAGCAGCTTACAATCACCTTTCCCTTCCATAAGAACATAAGAGAAGCCAACGCTGAGTCAGGCCAATGGCCCATCTAGTCCAACACTCTGTCACACAGTGGCCAGAAATACCAGGTGCCACCAGGATGTCCAGCAGTGGGGCCAGGGTGCCCCACAACAGGCACCTTGTAAGGTAGGTGGGGCTGAAAGAGTTCTGAGAGAAATGTGACTGTCCCAAGGTCATCCAGCAGGCTTCACATGGAGGAGTGGGGAATCAAACCTGATTCTCCAGATTAGAGTCCATCGCTCTTAACCACTATACCACACTGATCTGGCCATTTTTCCTTTGAAGATGACTACCCTTTTCCTGTGATCGTGACTTTGGCTTTTCCAAATATATTATTGCTTCAGAATGAGTGTCTGCAGCTGAACTGGAAGCTGGAAACCTGTACAGGAAGCAGTGGTAGGTACAAGCCTTGGCTACTACCTCCTGTGAAAGCTTGGGCACTCAGCACCTTGTTGAGTTGGTGCCCAAATGGCTGTTTGGGTAGTTTAGGAAGTGAACCCATCCTGTCTGGAAGTGAGAAAATGATAATGTTTTAACCACTGATGTGCTACTGAATCCTACCAAATATAAAACAGGCAGTTGGGGTTTTGTTTTGTTTTTGTGAAAATCTGCTGCTCACAACCAGGAAACAGAACTGAAAGATGGAATTTCTCCCAACAGATTTCACACATGCCTAGCTCAAACACTGTGTATTTTCTTTTCCATCAACAGTATATGTACCAAGTCTTGTGCATGTATTGAAGGCACTGGATCATAGCCATAATGTTTAAATCAGGCATCCCTGAAAGATGCTAAATGCAACACTTACCCAGCGAAACCATAAAATTATTTGTAGAAAGATGTGGCTTTGTGGTTGGATAGGAAAGGCCAAAATGACATAATGCATTTGAGTTCAGGAGCAATGCTTCCCAATTAATTAAAAGCCAAATAAAGTTTTAGCCAACAAATCCTCATTCATACAAACAAGTGAGGTACATTTTTAGGAGCAGGTCCCTCTAAACATAGTAATCATGATTAGAACCTTTGGTCACACAAAGCAGTTCTGCATATCAGGATATCTTGATCTGCCTCATTGTAACATAGATTCATAGTCAGTAAGATATAAATAGATTTCTGCAGCTCTGTCATATGGTGAAATGGAAATCTGAGCAAATTATATGTGGGGGGGTATGTATGCTTTTATTGCATTTTATTGTGATATTGGACTTAAAATGGAGAAAGCAAAGACAGAAATGCTGTACTGAACGTATTCATCAAGTTCACCTGTATGGTCCTCAAATCATTTTACAATTAAAAAAGGATATTAAATGGATACAACTACAATAAAATCATCCATATAGAAAATGGGCAATTTAGTAGAATTTAGGGGATGCATCTAGGATTGCTTGAACACTTGCCAGTTTGCCTCACAATCTGTTTAGTAGTCATGATGAACACAAACTTTCATCAAACAGTTCAGCTGTTCATGAACAGTTTGATCCTGTGTTAACCAGCGTTAACCAGCAGGGCTGTTTTTGTGGCAGGAACTTCTTTGCATATTAGGTGACACACCCCTAATGTAGCCAATTCTCCAAGAGCTTACAGTAGCCCCTGTAAGAAGAAATCTGTAAACTCTTGGAGAATTGGCTACATTAGGGGTGTGTCACTTAATATGCAAAGGAGTTCCTGCTACAAAAAGAGACCTGTTAACCAGTATGGTATTTTTAGCTTTGGGTATAATCAACTCACCTATTGTATAGATGCAAAAGCCCATTACAGCCATTGCACAGTTGCAAAGCTGTTCGAGGAGATGATGGACAGGTAAACAGATTGGATGTTCAGTTCACAGGTGATTGTGGCTGTTGAACATAGTAGGTTTGCCTGTCAAACAAGTTTCCTATGGTATTCTCAAGTTATATCATAGTAGCATCTTAGCATGCTGAAGCTAAGAGAACAATATTTGCAAGTGTCAGGCTCACACATCTTGATAGTAACCAGGACATCCCTTTCATACACAACCATATTTTTTGTTGCCTCAGTGAAACTTGAGTTTCAAATCTGCCATGTCTGTGTCTTTTAGCTGGTTAACACACCTTCCTTATTTATATCAAATTGCTCAGGAAACTCAGAAGTGTGTTTAAACCCAAATCAAGAGAATATACCACACAGTATGTTTATTTGGTATTGTATTAACATTTAATTAATTAGGCTTAGCAGATAAAATTCTTTAATAAATGTCTACTGTCTTCTAAACGTAGAACAAACATAATCATAGCATAAAACATGAAAAATAGCATAAGAAACATCAATAATTCAGAGAACAAAAGCATTAATCTTATGAGAAGTTACTCTTATTCCAGATCTTTCTTCCAGTTTACTTAACACTGCCTTGAGGAGCCAGGTGTTAGTCTTGATAAACTGGACCACCAATAGGCTCACAATGTAATTTCTACATAATTTTCCCCATTAGCTTAAAAAATCATTGATAATACTTAGACAAAAAAAAAAAAGATGCTTCTTATTTGGTCCTTTGACAATAGATCTTTTGAATCTTAGACACAAAAAACAATAAGCCTAAAACAAATAACAAGATATTTCAAACTGTAATCACTTGGATTTTTCTTTAAGTGTTGCTCTATATAAATTCCTATTTCTAACAAATCACAGAGTGATTGTTCTCAATATAAAATTAAGTTTCTTAACTAACAGAAAACATTACAATTTTTCCTGTTTTGTTTGTATGTTCAACTTCTTTCATCTATGATTGCCAATTCCTTTGCAACAGGGAGGAACATTTGATTCAACCAATAAGTTATAAGTAAAAACTTTATGAAGGCTGAATTAAGCCTGTCAGTAATTATTCCATAGACATTGCTTAGCAATTAGATTTGAGTCCATTAGCACCTTAGAGACCAACAAGACTTGTAGGCTATAAACTTTCATTTTGTGTTGTTTTTGGTGAATACTTTGTGTGTTTGTTTGTGTATGTGTGTATGCATTTGCAAGCCAAAAGTCATGGTAACTTCTGGAGACCCTAGTGGGGCTAGAACATTTCAGAGAGGTGGTGTTGATATTACCTGCCTCTGCATCCCAGCCCTTCCAAATACTTTCCAGGGTCAGCTCTGCTTAGCTTCCAAGATCTAACGAGATCAGGCTTGCCTGGGCTATCCAGGTCAGGGCAGGATGTAAGCTTCTCAGAGTCAAAGCTCGCTTTGTCAGACACAGGGCCAACTGTAAGCATGCCAACTGTAAGCATGCTAACCATAGGGGTACCCCAGGAATCCATATACCAGGCAACTTGACATAAGTGGACACAAAGTTGGACACCAGGAATGGCAAGCCCCATAATCATGCCTAGGCAGTGACCCTGGGAAGCACATGAAATCTTGTTCTGACAGCTGCAACTCTCCCTCCACCCTGCCTACTTTTCTCAATCTCAATCACTAATCCTATCAATCTCACCTCAGCCTTCCTCCCCACATTTCCTTCATAATGAAGAGTCCTGACTTCTACTCCTTTCCCACACCCCATAGCCTAGGTGGTTCATCAAGCAGTATTGTTTCCCTTTTGATTAGTTTAAATTAACAATCCATTAGTTCTTCAACCACCAAAACAGTAATCAGGAACCCAACCCAAATTGTACTTCACATCTAGAAGAGAATCTCCAGTTTCTTTTGTCCATTCCTGGGAACTCTATACAGAGTTTCCAAACTATATTGTTTTACCCCTGATTAATATCATCAATGTTTTCTTCTGAGGAAACCCTTGCATTAACAAGCCTTCTGGACACATTTTTGGGTATAACTATCCCAGCGCAACTCCATTGTTGTGTTCGTGTTCTCTTGGGTGCCAACCAACATGCACCCCCATTGTATTGGGTCCTTCCTCTTCACAAAGCACTGGTCATTTCACCATCTCTCTTTCTTCATGGACGTCTTCAGGAAAGGTAGCTATTGCCTCAACCCCCGCAGTTGTCCCACTCCTGTCTTTAATTTTCCATAGATCTTGGATGTGTGCATGTCCTATGTGTGCTCCTTGTATGTTAAATTTCTTAATTTTCCTTCAATAGAACATTCTCTATTTTATCCTTGGACTGGTCATTGAGAGCTGTCTTAAAGGGAAAGATTCCCATAAACATAGGTAGGAGATCCTTGCTTAATACCCCACCTCTCGCTGAGGCCTGCCATTTAGCTAAATTCCCCCAGAAACTGAAGGCAGTGGTTCAGCTTCTTATATCTACACTGGTAGGGGTTACACAACAGGGAGCTTTGACTTTCAAAAGCTTCTACCCTGAAACTCTAGTTGGTCTCTAAGGAGCTACTGGACTCAAATCTAACTGTTCTACTGCAGACCATCATGGCTACCCTCTGAAATAATCTTCATGGATCACTTAGCAAAGTTCTGATAATGAAATCCATCAGATATTTTTTTTTTCTTTTTGTTCCACCTTCCACTGTCCATTCCATACAAGGTTGTTGGAACAGACAGGCGACTTTCTTTTGTGTACTCTACATGGAGGCACACAGTTGTGGTGAGATAAAAGGACCAAAGCATTGGCTGAGTTCAGATTGGCAATTTGCCCCAGGAGGGACCCGGGCCAGCGACAATTCAATTCTGGAGTAAATTGGGCGTTCACACATCTGCCTGGCGTCCCCCACCTGTAGCCAACTCGTGCTGTTGTGCTTCACCGCCGGATTAAAAAGATACCTCATAAAACTGGTAGCAAATCCGAAAGCACGCATGTGTCACGCGTTTCTCCGCTTTCGGGAAGTCTGAACGCGCAGCTGAAAAGCTGGGAGCAACCCGCATTGGGCAGAAGGCAGCAGCGGTATGATTGGCCGTGCTTCACTCTACTGCCCAATACGGTGCTGGCACTGTGGAGTCCTCTCCCAGTCGGCAAAATGTGCTTATGCACATGAGCGCATGAGTGCATGAGCACTCATGCGCACATACACCCATACACCCACAGCCGAATTAATGGGGAAACACCAAATACAGCATGCCCCCCAGCAAGGCAGTCTGAACGCTCCCGCCCGGCTCCACCCCATATTTTCCGGCAGTGGCCCGGGCTGTGTGAACGGGAAAACCCGGAACAGTTTATTCCGGGGCTTTTTTGCCACGACTGGCTACCAGAACAAACTGCCAGTCTGAACTCAGCCATTGTGTGTGAAGGACTTTGGCATCTGTCCAAACACACGAGGGGACTATTCAAGCTGCCTGACACCCACAACTGTAGCTGAGTCATTCCAGCCCCTTTGAAAGGCAGGTGCATTTGCATTAGCAGGATAAATGGGTTACATTTTATTAGTAAGTAAATAAAGCAGTAAAGCTGAAGCATTTATAGGGCATTAGCTTGGACCCAAGAGCCTGTCAAGGGAAGTCAGAGAGACCTGATGTAGTAAATGTAAAGGCATTTAAGGATATGGTAAGCAATTTAAGTAAGCGCTGAAGGAAGATGACAAAATTATTTCTGTGATTTTTAAAGATAAGAGAACATTTTCCCTGAGTATTTTTTACAGTGTAATCATTCAGAATTTCACATTGCCCCTCTCTCCCTCTTTACTACACAATATGCTCAGTGCAGAAGTCAAAGCATCCTCTGTATTAGACTCCTAATGCATAAGGGCACTAATGTGTTCTATCAAAGAATATTGTTGATGCGCATTTGATCTAGAAATTAATGTGTCACCTATGCAGGGAGTTTCATTCCTTTGATTTAATTCTTCTCCATACTCCAGGACACAGGGCTTTCCTTTGAGATAGACATCATGGATCACAGTCAGTCTGGTGTCATGATGGACTGGGGCCAGAAAGAACCCTGATCAACCATGAAATTCATTGGGCAAGCTTGGGGATGCTGTCTCTCAGATCATAAGACTGTTGAAAGGTGGGCTAAAATGTGATTATTGTTAATAATATAAGAAGCTAAAACTGACTCCCTGTGCACATCGGCTTAGAAATGCCCAGCTGTACAGTACTACAGTTGTGTTTTGTGTGGGTGAAGATAGAAATCTGGTTCATCATTACAAGCAAGAACTAGCTCACCTGGAACAGCCAGGAAGCCATAAAGGAATAATTTGAATAGATCTGAATAGTTTCTCTTTGTAGTATTAGTCTGGCACCTGGCATGAGAAGGTCATGGATCAGTGGTTAAGCATCTGTTTAGCATGCAGAAGGTCCCAGGTTCAATTTCTGGTATCTCCAGTTTAAAGGATGAGGTAGTAGGTGATGTGAAAGACCTCTACCAGGGACTCTGGAGAGCCACTGCCAGTCTGAGTAAACAACACTGATTTTGATGGACTAAGGGTCTGATTCAGTGTAAGGCAGCTTCACTGTTCTTTTAGGCACAACCAACTTTGGAAACTGACATACTTAACAGAGAAGTCCAAGCTTCACCTGGAGGCTGGTACCTCTACTTCACTGTCTCTGCATTTTCAACTTTCAGCACAGGTTGAAAATGCTCAAATGGATCACTTTCCCCCCACATGGACCACATCAAGCAAAAGTGAAAGAGACATTCAGCATTCACTCTCATCCTGGATTGCAATAAGCACCAGGGCTCATTTCCTGCAGGAGCGCACAGGAGCGAAGCTCCGGCAGTAAGGAGCCCAGGGGGCGGGCATATGCAACAAGCCCTGCCCTTGCTCCCAGCAGCCCCCCCTCACCTTTCCCAGCCCGCTGGCCGACCCAGTGGAGTGCTGCCGTGAGCTGGCCCTCGAGCTGCTCCACCACTGTCTTCATGCCAGCCCTGGTACGGCGCCTCTGCAAGGTGGGCTCAGCGACTCCTGCGAGGCCTGTGAGGAGCTCTGCCCTGGTCTCCTGTGCCTACTTGGACTCCTCCTGCACCTACTCGGACTCCTCCTGTGCCTCTGCCCCACCACTGCCCTGACCCCCTACCTTCTCGAGGCCATGCATGTCCTCCACACCACCCTCCTCGACCCATGAGCAGCCACACACTTTCCTGTACTTGCTGGCCATCCAAAAGAGTCCAGTGGCCCCTTTAAGACCAAGGTTTATTCAGGTACAAGCTCTCCCTCTTCTGTGAGGGCAGATCTGTGCGTTCCCCCCCCATAGCTAGCAATCCAAGAGTCCAGTGACACCTTTAAGACCAAGGTTTATTCAGATATAAGCTCTCCCTCCTCTGTGAGGGCAGATCTGCACACTTCCTCCCCCATAGCTAGCAATCCAAAACAGTCCAGTGGAGCCTGAGCAGTGGGTGTTGCCTTCTGACACACTTCCAGTGATGCCAAGGGGTGTGGCATATGCAAATAAGTTATGCTAATGAGTTATGCTAATGAGCTCCTGCACCTCTTTTTCTACGAAATGACCCCTGAAGCACAATAGAGTTCTCAGTTTTTCAGTTATCAAATTAAATCTTGACAATGTCTAAGAGTCTGCAGCAATTAGCAGTGCACTTAAAAGGCTGACATATTATAGGCCTTGCAGAAATTCTAGCAGTTTTAAAAGACATTCTAAATCCAAAACACATAACAATGAATACGAAGAAAGATAAGTGTCTGAGGAGGCTATTTCCAATGGATATTGTTCTTCTAGAATGGTTAAATTGCTTGGCTATTGTACTGAAGCAAAACTGAGTTCCATTAAATTAACAAGCATATCTGATGAGCTTGAGCACAAATATTATTGGAGGGAAAAAAGCTGTTCATAATAAGTAAATTTTCTTGGGACTGTTCCATGTTTACTTCCTACGAAGGAACTAGAGTAGATCCTTTAATCAAGGACTGTTCTCATATTTTAACCATAAAACTATAAAAAATCAGACCAAATAACATGAAGAGATCGATCCTCTACCTTTTATAACCTTGTTGAGACTCCTGGGTTTGCCCAAGCAAAGATTCCCATTTCTTCTCCCCATCTCTTCTCACCCTTCCCAGAAATAACAAGCAGCTCTGAGGTGGGGGGGGAGAGGAAGTTTTGGGTTGACTTCTCTCCCCCCACACACACAACCCGTGGAAGGATCAGACTCAAATTTCTTTGCCTCTTGATCCCTGCAAAGTCTTTCTTCTCTCTTCTCTCTCCTTCCAGTGCTAAAGTTCTTTACTATCTTCTCCATTTAAGTTGAATTTTCTTTAAGCACTTTTTGCAATGTGTTATGTCCTCAGAGACATAATGGTAGGCATAGTGAGCAGGTGCTCATTATGCGGATTCTGAATACTGTCTGGTGTTGCCCAATCAGAGGGCTAGTACAGAAACAATTATGATTGGTTGTTAACATGCAATGTGATTGGTCTTTATAACTGCACTATGATTGGCTGCCTGTTCAAATGTTATTGGCGCGTTTCACATTCTGTGGGTGTGGCTACTACAGCCAGAACTGTATTTAAACCCTTGTGTTGTGGACTATTTTGTCTAGCTGGTCTAGTCCTTAGCTGGTCTAATTGGAGCTGAAATAAAGCTGAAATCACTTTGAACTTATCTCTTGTGTCGTGTCTCATACTTATCAACTGGCGACGAGGATGGGATATAGCGGGTAGGCAGCCCCGCTGAAACACCACGGAGGAAGCTCTGATCGACCGCGAGTTTCCGAGGGGGCCGTCCACTCCAGGAAGCGCCGCGATGAGCTCCAAGCACCGGTTCGAGCCGTTCGAGCCCACGACCGAGGACTGGGAGGCGTACCTCACCCGGTTCGAGTTTCACCTCGAGAGCGGCGGGGTGACGGATGCTGCGAAGAAACGAGCTGCACTGCTTAGCTCGTGTGGCAAAGAGGTGTTCAACATTGCTCGTTCACTTGTCATGCCTGATGACATCAAGACCGTGCCGTACGCCACGCTGACAGAGAAGTTGAAGGCTCATTTCGCGCCGCAGCCTTCAAAGATCGCTTCCCGGCACGCCTTCAAAGATCGCTTCCCAGCACGCGTTCTACGAAAGGCGGCAAGGCTCCAGCGAATCAGTAGCCGAGTTTGTGGTGGCATTGAGGAAGTTGGCAAGGGCTTGCAACTTCGCCGATCTCGAGACAGCTTTGCGAGACCGGCTGGTCTGCGGCCACCGCGATGCAAAGTTGCAACAACGCCTGTTCGCCCTAAAGACGCTGACATTCAAGGTCGCGTTCGAGGAAGCCATCACCGCTGAAGCTGCTGAAAGGTTGACGCGAGAAGTGCGACAGCGGCCTGCGGCAGCCGAATCCAGCATTCACCTACAAGTCGAGGACCGTGAGCCGGCGGCCGCCGTGGATGACGTACGAGAGCCCTGTTCCAGCAGCCAGCCGCAAACCCAAGTGAAGACTGTGCCAGCGCGTCATTGCCTTGGTTGTGGCGGGAAGCACGAGCGCGACACCTGTTGGGCAAAAGGGTTGGTTTGTCGGACTTGTGGAAAACGCGGGCACATCGCCAGAGTTTGCAAGTCGAAGAGATCGCCGCCTACGTCGCCTCCGCAGCGCTCTCAATTCCGAAGCAAGGTCAACACAACCTGCTCTTCATCCCTGTTGTCCCGAAACCCGACCCTGTCGTCCAACCCCTCTTCATTGTCCATCCTCACCACGGGAGCACCCCGGAGGAAGAAGATTTTCGTCACCTTGTTCCTCGATGGAATTTCCTGCCCGTTTGAAATTGATTCCGGGTCGGCTAGAACCATTATTTCAACGCATACGCAAGATCGTCTTTTCCCTCGCCGAAGCCGCCGCCGTCTACTACCGACTGACGCCTGTCTTACCGATTTCCAGGGGCACAGAATTCCGTTGGCTGGTGAGGCTGAATTTGAAGTCGCTTTCAAGGAGCGAAAAGCGGCTCTGTCCCTAATTGTTGCAGAGGGGGACAGAGTAAGCCTCTTAGGGCTTGATTGGTTTGAACCGTTGGGCATTGCTATTTCTGGCATTAATGCAGTGTGTTGTGATAAATGGAATTGTTTGTATGACGAGTTTCCTCAGGTTTTTGGAAAGGGATTGGGAACCTATACAGGTCCCCCGGTTTCATTCGAACTGGATCCAAATGTTAGGCCTATCAGGTTGAAATATAGGAAGGTACCATTAGCATTGCGACCGAAAATCAAAAAGGAGCTTGACAAGCTCATTGCGCAAGGAGTTTTAGAACCGGTACCATATAGCAAATGGGAAACACCCATTGTTACTCCTGTCAAACCCGATGGTTCTGTACGAATTTGTGCAGATTATAAGTGTACAATCAATAAGGCGTTGCAACAGCATTCATATCCTGTACCAGTAATTAGTCATATACTTGCATCTCTGGGGGGAGGCAAGGTTTTTGCAAAGTTAGACCTTGCCCAGGCTTATCAACAACTGCCTGTGGATAGTAATGCTGCAGAGGCACAAACCATCGTGACTCATAGAGGCGCGTTTTGAGTCAAGCGCCTCCAATTCGGGGTAAATGTAGCACCGGGTATCTTCCAGGGTTTAATGGAAGGGTTACTTAGAGGCCTCACAGGAGTGATTCCTTATTTTGACGATGTGCTCATTGCTGGAAAAACTGAGGAGGAATTGCTTGAAAGAGTAAAAAAGGTGTTGCAGAGGTTTCAAAAAGCTGGGTTGCGTGTGAAGAAAGAAAAATGTACCATTGGGGTTCCCAGTGTGGAATTTTTGGGATTTAAGATTGACGAACAGGAAGTTCACCCAACCCCAGGGAAGGTATCAGCCATTCATAACGCGCCCAGGCCACAAAACAAATCAGAGTTACAAGCATATTTAGGGCTCGTTAATTTCTATCACGCATTTTTGCCGCATAAAGCTTCGGTAGCCGAGCCGTTGCACCGCTTGTTACATAAAGGCGCGAAATGGTTTTGGGGGCAGCGTCAGGAGGAGGCTTTTCAAAATGTAAAAAAAATTGTTAACTTCAAACAGTGTCCTGACGCATTTTGATGAAACAAAAATGCTGGTTCTGGCGGCTGACGCGTCGACGTTTGGTATAGGAGCAGTACTGAGTCATGTCATGCCTAACGGGTCAGAGGCTCCAATTGCATACTATTCTAGGTCACTGAGTGGGGCTGAGAAAAATTATGCTCAGATTGATAAAGAGGGATTGGCACTTGTAAGTGCAGTAAAAAAGTTTCACGATTTTTTGTATGGCCGCCGTTTTGTATTAGTTACCGACCACAAACCTTTGTTGGGGATCTTCGCCCCTGACCGGCCCATGCTGAACATTCTGTCACCGAGAATGCTGAGGTGGGCTCTGTTCCTGGCTGCTTACGAATATGATTTGGAGCATAGGCCAGGAAAATGCATCGCCCACGCTGACGCCCTGAGCCGCTGCCCTCTGCCTGAGACTGGTTTCGATCCGGCTCCAACAGCGGACATTTGTATCCTGGATGAACTGCCATGATCCCCACTTCGGTCCGGAGATGTTGCTGCGTCCACCCAGAAGGACTTGATACTGTCCCGTATTTTAAACTGGGTGTGGAGGGGGTGGCCGAGTGTGTGTAACGAGCCTGAGTTTAAGGCGTACTGGGCCCGAAGGTCTGAGTTATCAATTACAAAAGGCTGTATTTTGTGGGGGAATAGGGTTGTGATTCCCCCCAAACTGAGAAAAAGAGTGCTCGAGTCCCTACATGCCGGGCACCCGGGGATTGTCCGGATGAAGGCCCTGGCTCGGGGGTACTTGTGGTGGCCTGGGCTCGATGCAGACATTGAGCAGCAAGTTTGGGGCTGCGGGAGCTGCCAGCAGTCATGATCTGATCCGCCACGCTCCCCTCCGGCCGAATTTGACAGAGCTGAAAAGCCTTGGTCAAGGCTACACTTTGACTTCGCTGGCCCTATCAACGGCCAGATGCTGCTCGTGGTGGTGGATGCCTTTTCAAAGTGGCTGGAGGTAGTCCCCATGCGGTCGACAACAGCGGCGAACTTAATAAAGGCTTCGCGCCAACTTTTCGCCACCCATGGGCTGCCTGAAGTGGTCGTCAGCGACAACGGCCCTCAGCTTACCTCTAGGGAGTTTGCCGGCTTCCTAGAGGGTTACGGCATCCGGCACATCACCACAGCCCCGTTCCATCCCGCTTCTAATGGCCAGGCAGAGCGGATGGTTCGGACGGCAAAGGAGACCCTCGCCCGGCTGCAAGGCGAGGACTGGGACCATTGTGTGGCCGATTTTCTGCTGTGGCAGCATGTCACTCCGAGCTGTGCCACAGGGAAAAGCCCGGCCGAGCTTCTAATGGGGAGGAAGCTGACAACCCTCCTCGACCGCCTGCACCCAGACCTGGATGGCAGCAGAACCGTGCGGCCTGAACCAGCCACTCCATCCAGGGAGTTCCAGCTCGGAGACTGGGTGTATGCCAGGAACTACGCAGAGGGGCACCGGTGGCTTACCGGAGAAGTCACCAACAAACTGGGGTCTCGGATGTATGTGGTGAGGCTATCTGATGGCCGACAGATACGCCGCCACATCGACCAACTCCGGCAGCGATGGTCTCCTGCGGACCAGGAGATTGAGGCCAGAGATTGTTTCAGACCCAGGGAGCAGTCCCACTTGCCTCTGGACGAGGTGAGTGCTGCTGGTTCTCGTCCAGAACCTGAGGCAGGGCAGACCCCTGCACTCTCGGACCCTGTGGACCCTGACAGCCCAGCAATGCCTGGCACTGAGACCAGTGTAGACCCTGAAGCCCCAGAACTGAGGCGGTCCCAACGAAGCCAAAGAGCCCCTCCCCACTTGTCTGATTATGAGTGTGTTCCATCTAAGGGGGGAGGAGTTGTTATGTCCTCAGAGACATAATGGTAGGCATAGTGAGCAGGTGCTCATTATGCGGATTCTGAATACTGTCTGGTGTTGCCCAATCAGAGGGCTAGTACAGAAACAATTATGATTGGTTGTTAACATGCAATGTGATTGGTCTTTATAACTGCACTATGATTGGCTGCCTGTTCAAATGTTATTGGCGCGTTTCACATTCTGTGGGTGTGGCTACTACAGCCAGAACTGTATTTAAACCCTTGTGTTGTAGACTATTTTGTCTAGCTGGTCTAGTCCTTAGCTGGTCTAATTGGAGCTGAAATAAAGCTGAAATCACTTTGAACTTATCTCTTGTGTCGTGTCTCATACTTATCACAATGTGTCAGACTTGTCATTGAGGTTAGTCATCTGGTCCAGCAGAGGGTGCAAAGCAGCAGCAATCATTTTAGGAAAGTCTGTGGTTGCTTCCGGTTTAGTACCCAGAGATGATAGGTTGGCAGTTCCTGCTGCAAGTTTCCCTTGAGCCATCATTTTTTCTGCTCGCTGCATCATTGTTTATGTTAAGAGAAAAGTTTTTAAAAGTCTCTGAAAGCCTGCAGATTTATTGCTTTCTTGCTGATTACACCACACTCAATCAGATATTCACTGACTTCAAGCCGCCTTCTCAGACCCCACTTTAAACTCAGTCTTGTCAGGATCGGGTGTTACCCTCCCCCTTCCGCTTGTTTGATGCTTTGGCACGGCTTTACTGCTATCGTTTGAGCAGTTCTTCACTAGTACCTGAATCAACTCACATTTTTACTCATGCTTTTTCAAAAGGTAGGGAAGGTCATTTTTCTTTGGATCACTTGTGCACTCTGTCTAGTGTGTTCCTCTTGGTGCCATTGCTAGCTCTGTGCCACAGGAACCTATTGGGGCGAAAAGGAGCCTCAATCCCTTGGCTGCTGCTTTAGGAGAGGACTCCCATGTGCCCCAGGCTATGACTCCCCTACAAGGAGTCAAGAGGGCCCAAGATCAAGTCAGACCCTTCCCCATTGGCACGATTTGTGGGCCATTCACATCAGAGCTGTGATGGAGCGCACCCGCTCACAAGCCACCAAAAACCAGAAGTCTTCTTTATAAAGTTTATATCACTCCTAACTGGCATTACATTTTATGGCCTCATTTGTGTCAGATCCAGTCCTCATAACAAATGAGTTCAACACCCCTGTTCTAAACAGTTTTAAACACCATCCAATTTTTAAAAAATAGGATCATTCCTCAATAGCCAAATGAAATAAAAGTAGCTCCTCCAAAAAAGTGAAAGTGGAACTCTTCAGGAACCTCTTCAGGAAGAAGTTTCCGTAAAAGAAGCAGTCATAGAGAAATGTCCCAAATCCACTCATGTCATCTGTGCATGGTAGACTGACAATAACAGATCTATTGGTTTCATTTTAAGATGGAAAAAGAAGAACTGCTTTTATACCCCACTTTTCTCTACCCTAAGGAGTCTCAAAGTGGCTTACAATCGCCTTCCCTTCCTCACAGGCACTTTGTGAGGTAGGTGGGGCTGAGAGAACTGTGACTGGCCAGCAGGGTTCATATGGAGGAGTGTGGAATCAAACTCAGTTCTCCAGATTAGAGTATGCCACACTTAATCTCTATACCATGCTGGCACACACCTGTCTTGCTCTGACCTAGCCACAGTAATCCACACAATGCTCACCTCCAGGATAGACTACTGTAATTCGCTCTACACAGACCTACCTTTGTCAGGACCCAGAAGCTCCAACTGTTCCAGAATGCAGTCATGTGGGTCCTTACAGGGACCCCTCAGATGGCACATATTCAGCCTGTGCTGCGTGAGTTGCACTGGCTCCCAGTGGAGAACAAGATCTGGTTCAAGTTTCTGGTGTTGACCTTAAGGCACTTTGTGGTCAGGGACCCACATACCTTCAGGACTGCCTCTCTCAATATGTCCGTGGAAGAGTGTTTCGCTCCAGCAATAAGAATCTGCTCATGGTCCCCGGCCCTAGAGTGGTCTGGCTGTCCTCTACTAGGGCCAGAGCCTTTTCAGCTTTGGCTCCTACCTGGTGGAACTCTCTGCCAGAAAATATCCAGGCCCTACAGGATTTACTACCTTTTCATAGGGCCTGCAAGGCAGAGAAGTTTTGCCAGGCCTTCAGTTGAGGACAGTGATGGTCAGCACTCTCATACTCTCCTACCCAGCCATCCACAACCCTTCATCCAGGGGGTTGGTGGGGAAATAAATGTTTCACTGTCTCAGATAATGAAATTGTATTGTTTGAAATATATTGATTTTAGTAGGTTTTAATGTTATTTAATGGAATATTATGATGTTTGTTTTTGATGTAAGCGGTTCAGAGCACTGCCTGCGGGGAAGGGTGGCCTAACAAGTTGAATTAAATAAATAAATATGAGGCAAGATAGTCCTTCAAGTATGAGATTCCCAGAGCAAAGCCTAAAAATGGTATTTTGAATTGGATTTGGAAACAAATAGGCAAGCATTGATGGCAAGGTAATATGCATATATGCCTACTAGATCACAACAGACACTGGCTTGGACCCTGACTACAAATTCCACAGATTCAAGAGAGGCAACTTTCACCAATTCCCCCCTACTGTGGGAGACCTCTGATTATTCTCTAGCTATTCCTGCCCCCCATCCCTCCAGGAACAGCATTTGGAGGAAGGCATGTCTTTTTGGCTGCCACATGAGGGAGAATCAGTAAACATTCCTCCCCCCCATGTCCAACTGAAATTTTAGGTGGTATCCAAGCCAATAAAAGAGGCAGATGCATTCTGAATTAGCTGAATCTTTTGAGCCGTCTTTAAAAATAGCCCTACATAAAGCACATTGTAATAAAGGCATTGTAGTGATCCAAGGCATGGATCAGGTTAGCAAGGTTAAACCATTCTAGAAGGGATGAGACCCTAAGTACCAGGCATGGGTCAAATCAGGAACTCTGCAGCTCCCACCTGCTTTTCAAAGAACAAGCCAAAGTCCAGGATTGTGCCTAAATTCTTCACCTGATCTGATACGCAGGCCTGCATCTAGTCAATTACAAATACATCAGTTCTTTCCATTACAACAGTCTTCCCAACCAGCATCACCTCCATCTTATCTGGATTCCATTTCACCTTGAAATTAATACTCATCCCATTGTCGCCTCTGGGAAATAGTTTTTGCATGTGTCTGTATTGTTTCAGCCAGAGCTAAGAGTGGGAAAGAAGGACATTTGTACACTAAGGGGAGTGATGCCTGTCTCACACCACTTCCTCTTAAAAATATTATCTGTCTCCAGCCTTAGGTATGTGATAAAGAACAAGAACTATAAGACAAAGTTGCACTGTGGCCATCCATCTTACGTCATTGTGATGCTTAGCAAGTCTCTTTTTGCAGATTTCAAGACATCCTTACAATACTTTTGGTATACACAAATACAAAGATGTAGACAGAGAAGGAAAGTCTTTCAGGCAGAAGTGTCCATGCCTAGAGCGATTTTTGTCCCCCCTTATGTAACATCTTTACCCCTTGAAATTAAAAGTTACATAAGTGAGGCACCCAATGTGATATATTGGAAGCGACATGCTCACCAACCTTGCCTCTGGCAGTAGCCTGTATCAAATTCTTCGCCTCCCCCAAGAAAATTTTGTTAATTATAGAGCTATGAATCACATATTATTAATGGGGAAAGGGAAGGACATTCTCTACCAGTGGATGAGCAGTGCTTGCCCCAAACATGAAAACTTATATCCTTGAAATGCCATATATATCCATGTGGTTGTCATGGTGTATGCTGGATGAATGCATGCAACAAATCTGTGGCATTCATTACAGATCATACTCATCTGAACAGAAGAGGATGCAAGATTCATCTATCACTCTCATATAAAAATGGATAAGGTTACAAACAATTTCCTTCCACATTATACAGTTTATCCTTGTGAATGCTGAGGGAGTATGGACAGCGTTCACCAAATATGCATGAATCTTTTTTTTTTCTTTCTGCAATAATTACAAGTAGTTTATTCATTTCGATGATTGTTCTACCACCTCAGTATAAAAAGATGTTATGCTTTAAACACAAAATCAATAATTACAATTGATGAACATTACTGAAATTAGCATCGAAAATGCAAACGCAACCACTGAGAGCAGCAATTTAATCAAAACCATTTTCAGTCCAATAACAAATCATCATTATATCTAATTTTGAACTGGGCTATAATGGATCAAGTCTGCACAATGGGGCCAGAGACGGGCAAAAGGGATTGTTCTTCAAGCCTGGGAGATGCCTCAGATGTTAAAAATGCAAAAGAAAACCGTCCAAAATCATAGAAGCAACATCTGCTTCTTTGAAAAAGACATGCCACTGAGTGTGCCACAGAGATCATGCAAAATTATGTTGTGAGATCTTAGCAGCCATTTTGGGGGTTGGTAGGCAACTCCCCAGCCAACTTTGCTAAGGATTCTAAGCCTCAGTTAGTGTCACCATGAGGGAGGGAGGGAGGGAGGGAGGGAGGGAGGGAGGGAGGGAGAGAGATAGACTAAAAAGGGTAGAAGATACGAGGGTGGGATAAGCATGTAATAAATAATGTTCCAACTTTTCCATTAAACCCAATCACCCTTGAATATCAGAAAATCCTAGAACCATAAGTATGGTTAATAGAGAATCATGCAATATCTTGTATTTCTACTTGGATTTCAGGTAGCAACTGTTGGGGAAGCCCATTCTTTCTCTACTGTTCTAAACAGTTGCTGCCAGTCTGATTTTGGTCTAAGTTACCTTCTTATGTTTAGACTTTTGGTACAGCAGGTTTGATCCCACCAATCATATTCATGCATGCAAGGAAGGAAGGGGGACGTGTTTTCTTTAATTACTGTTTTCCTGTGGCAAACCTCCCCCCCCCCACACACACACACACTCTTCCTGGATGTCCCTTGTCCCCAACAAATAGCATTTCAGGGATATCTTGGGCTACAGTGGAACTTATCATTGGGATGCAAACCAGTGTCTCTGTGTGGTAAGAGATTCATTTATATGTGAATGGACAACATTCTAAGTTGTCTGTGTCTGTTATGATACTGATTACTTGTCTGTTGTCCTGGCAAAGAATGCTATAAATATGAACAGCCAACTGGCAATCTGTATACTATGGACGGCTTTACATATCTTTATTACTTCTTCCTTGGAAGCATGGCAACCCTGATGCCCCACTATTAGAATGATGGAGTGGCTACAATATTCACAGTGATTTGATCCACATTCCAAAAAGCATACTGAGGAATTAAATATAGCACTTTACTGAGCTTACATTGTTTAGTGCAGATCTAGGACAATAAAATAGAAATTTGTATCCAACTAGGATATTAGTTTCATGCCTTGCAATATTTACCAACCTGATGGTATTTTGCCATATACGGAAGATAAATATTTTATGAGAACCAAATGTTTGATCACAAATGAAGCAGATTTCGGCAGCAGCAATAGTAGCAGCAGCAGATAAATTGCTTAACAAATGAGACCATTACAGTGGATGGTATTTGTGGATGTTTCACTCTTTGCTGAAGATATCAAATCAAAACAACTGGAGTTAACAGCTCATTTCCCACAGTCAGAATGCCAATACAATATTAAAGGATAAAGATGAAGGAACGCTTTCCTGTGCCATTAAACTTTGCAAGTTTGTTAGTTTTCCAATATCACAAATCTAGCAAAAAGTAAAGATGCATTTCCAATCACTCTCACAGAATCAGAATTCAATGCAAGAAGCAATTAAATTACTTTGAGGTGATTATGTTATACTCTCACTTGCCGACTAACAATAAATATTCAGATTTTAATGAGATGTCAGAGAATATATTCTTTTGAATGACAATTGATATTAATAATGTAGAATGATGAATGTATCATGGTTTTCTCTGCCAAATGCCAATATAACAATAGGGATTAAACATTTGGTATGTTAAAAGGCAGGTGCTATTCAGAAGATTAGTGCATAATGCAAGCAAGATTGTTTTAAATTGCACTGGTTTCAATGATGAATGAAATACTTAAAAACCTGGGAGGGGGGAGATTCAACTTAGCATTTATGGCATTTTAGTGTGTGTCATATACATTATTTCAGTAATCTTTATTGTTAAAATTATCAAATATTACCTGTATATTGCAGCTGGGATGCAGACAAGGTTTGGCCTAAGATAACCTGGTGAATTCATGCCAGAGGTAAGATTTGAAAGGTGGATTTCCTCCTTCCCCCATCTGCAACTGTGCAACATTACCAGTTTTCAAATGTGACAGTGCCTTATTTTTGGACTCTTGGGATTCACATATTTGGGAAGATAAATGAGCATTCAGATAGCTTGCTGTTTGCTCCCAGGTGGGTCACAGCAAGAGTGGCAGAAGACATGACAAAGGTTCCGTGAGACAGCTCACATACATTCCCTGCCAAAGAGACACCCATTTTGTCACATCTTTGTGCAGGACTCCATAACTGACAAAGTAGAAAAAGCAACAACAATATTGAGAGTTTGAAGGTACATACATCTCCTTGCTTTTAAAGAGCTAAAGCTGCTCTGGGATTAGAGCTTTGAGTTGAGAGGAAGGGCTATTGCTTCAGATTTGAGTAGTGGGGTAAGCAACATGCAAGAGGTCTAAGTGCTGGCACCTGGATATAATGAATGAAAGCTCACAAGAAGCAGTGCATTTTGAGCTGTGTTTATTTCCTTTTTTATATTTTATAGAATCATAGCAATGGTACTGACACAGGCCAAAGAATCACTTCTTTTTGGTAAAGCAAAGAAATGTGGGGAAACATAACTGGTACACACTCATTTAATTGTCACAATGTGTATAGAACCAGTGAGCCAGGCGGAGATGTAAGTGCTTCTGAGGATAATGAAGTGTGATCTGAAGAACAGGATGGATCAACCCTTCCCGAAGATGGCAACCATGCAGAGGGAGCAAGGAGATGAAACTGATCTTTGATTTCCTCATGGGACTGGGAGCCAAGCAGGATTTTCAAGGAGTAAAATTAGACCAGATGGTCACTCATCTTCTGAGGATAGAAGTAATTTCCATTAAGGATGACAAATTGGAAAGGATTGCAAAAGCTTAAGACATCACTTGTGATATGGCCGGAGTTGTGGTCTCTTCCTCATGTGCTGACTCTTGAGGAGAAGAACATGAGCAGAACCCATGCACAAGCTCCTTAAAATCTCACCGTCTGTAGCATGTACCCACTTATTAAATCCAGCATTACTGCATCCAGATTTCTAGCATCTGCTGTGTATTTGCATAGGTTTCGTTTAGGGGAATTATTAATATTGTTCTTTTGTGGGGTTGTTTTGTTTTGATATGTTCTCATTTGGTGCCATTCCCATTGAACCATTTATATTGCAAAAACTCCTGATTCTTTTGTATCTTTTCTAGCAATTTACTCAATTTCTGCCCAATTTAAATCCTATCTCCCAGTTATGCCATTTTTAGACCATTTATACATAATTGATGCAAAGTCAGGCATCAATTTCTAATTGACTGAGTAGAGAATTTTTTAGTATGGTCAAGGAAAACCGAGTTTGAGTTGGGTCCAGATTAAAATTTCCATCAGTGGCATCAATGGCCTACTACCTTTTTGTATAACCCTTGCCCCTCTTGGCTTCTTAATTCTGCTGGTGGGAGTGGACTAGGTCTGGGAGACAGAAAATGCCTCCCTGAGAGATGGGGTTGTCAGTCCTGCTTTGAAGTGGGCAGTGGTGCTTTTGCTGCTAAGAAACCTTCTCTGGACCCAAGAGAACTGAATAACTACTGTCTAGTCTCAAAAATACCATTCTTGAGGAGGTGATTAAAAGAGTGGTAGCTGACCACTTCAGAAATTCCTGAATGAAGTGGATTCCAATCTATTTTCAAGCCTGGTTATAGGACTGAAACAGCCTTGGTCACCCTGGTGGATGACGTGCGCCAGGAGATAGAGAAAGGGAGTCCAACCCAATTAATTCTCCTGGACTTCTCAGTGGCTTTTGATGCTATCAATCAAGATATCATTCTGGATCGCCTTTCAGGACTGGAAGGCACTCTTCTGCAGTGGTTCTAATCTTCACTCAAGGGTGGTGCTGAAGACTGCTGCTCTGCCCCTTGGCCTTTGGCTCATGGGGTTCCACAATGGTCCCTCTTGTCCCCCATGCTTTTCAACATCTGTGTCAGGGGTGGCCAAACTGCAGCTTGGGAGCTGAATACGGCTCTTTCACACAGTATAATTTAATGTTAATAAAAAGCAAATTTGCATATTTTCCAATAAAAATGTATATGTGATATTTGTTCATGTCTTGTGGCTCTCAAACATCTGACATTTATTCTGTGTGGCTGTTACATTAAGCAAGTTTGGCCACCCTTGATCTATATAAAGACACTGGGAGAGGTCATTTGGAGATCTGGGTTGAATTGCCACCAATATGCAAGATGACACTCAGCTCTATCTCTCACTACTAGCAGATCCTAGGGAGGCTGTAGAAACCATGAAGAGATGTCTGGAGGCAGTTTTGGAATGGATGAGGGCTACAAGCTGAAACTTATTCCCAACAAAATGGAGGTGCTACTGGTTGGGGAAAGGTCTGACCCAGGAGATGGGTTATCCCTTGTTCTGGAGGGATTGCACTTCTGCTAAAGAAACAAGTTCATAACTTGTTGGTGCTCCTGGACCTGGGTCTTCTGTTGGACAAACAGGTGGCAATGGTGGCCAGGGTACCTTTCATCAGCTTCAGTGGGTGACCCAACTGCAGCCCTCCCTGGGCAAAAAAATAAATAAATCTTGCCACTGTGATGTGTGCTCAGGCATACATCTAGATAAGAGTACTGCAATAGGCTCTACCTGGTGCTGCCTGAGAAGGCTGTTTGGAAGCTACAGTTGGAACAGAATGCTGTGGCCAGAGTGTTGACTGGAATGGGTTGTAGGGGGCATATGTCTTCAGTCTTGTTCCTCCTACACTAGTTTCTAGTTTGCTTCTGGACTCAATTCAGTGTACTGTTATTGACCTTTAAAGCCTTGGACGGCCTAGTATCTCTATAACTTAAGGATCACCTTCTCCCATACAAACCTACCTGCTCACTCTGGTCATTCTCAGAGGCCCTGCTTTGGTTGTCCCCACCATCTGAAACTAGATGGGTGATGACCCAAGAAAGGGCCTCCTCTGTTGTTGCACTGAAACTTTGGAACTCCCTCCCCAGGTAGATTCCTCTGTCTTCTTCTATCGGACTTTTCTGTTTCATCTGGCATACTGCCAGTAATGGTTATTGGTTCTCTCTCCCACTGCAGCCCACTGATTTCCATGAAATGTTGCTTCTAGGTAGATAAGAGAGGGGCAATTGATGGAAATTGCGAGTTTAGTCTGGATCCAAACATGAGCAAAGATAACCTGTGCCAGAAACTGAAACCCTGCCTTCACATTTGGTGCTCTCCGTAGTAATGTTGGGTCTACCTCAGTACTATAGCAAGTACTTTTGGTTGCTATGCAGTTTGTTACACACAGTTAATACTGCCGTGCAGAAAAGTTTGAAGCAATGCTAATATGGTTTTCGGTCATTGGTTACCACCCCCAAATCTTTTTAATGAAGGCCTTGATGAACACTGACAGTGCTTCTCAGTTTCCGCTGGCTGGTGCTCATTGTGCAAGAAGACCCTTGCAATGGCTGCTCCGTGCCCTCTGCACATAGCAATCCCATTTTGCAAGCCAGGCAGCTTTCACTCTGTTCTTAAAATAGAGTCGAAGAAAGGCCTCTGGAACCTTTCGAAATTAAGCTGACCATATTTAATTCTCTTGGACATTAGTGTTCTTTGACGGCATTGCAGGAGGATGGATGAGGAAGATAGTATTTAATAATTCAGCAGCATCAGACTGAGACAGAAAAGACCGGATAAAGAAAGGAAAAACTGTGAGAAAGAAATCATGCCAATTAATGAAAATTACAAAGGATGCGTGACCTGACATTAATAGAGAGATGAGTGAGCTTGAAGAATTTCAAAGACTTTATTCAGGAGATCCCAAACTTTCGTTTTCATCTATTAATGTTATTTAATGCTTTAATTTATCTAAACTTTTGATGATTTCTGCATTTTGACTCAGGGAGTAGGTTTTCTAACCCATCCCAATACTATTTTAAGTAAATTAGTGTGCGTGTGTATATCTATCTATCTATCTATCTATCTATCTATCTATCTATCTATCTATCTATCTATCTATCTATCTATCTATCTATCTATCTATCTATCTATCTATCTATCTATCTATCATCTGTCTGTCCATGTCTATGTAAGATCGTTGGTCATCAAGGAAAGGTGAGAATGGAAAAGGAGAGAGGGGAACCTGGTATTATGTCTTGGTCATTTTTACCTCCAAGCACATCATCCTTTCTGAAATAGAGTTTTATTAAAAAAATGGCTTGATGGGGGGAACGTGGACGTCTGCAGAAGGAGAAGGTAGTTCCAAGTCCATGTCTTTGGGACAAGTTTTTGTATTTAAAATATTTATATGCATGCCATTCTCCCAATCATCTCAGGACCCAAGCTGGGTAATGTTTACGTACTAAAAAAACTCAAATTATGTATGCTGTCAAATATCAGCAATGCCCTTCCAGTCGCTACATTGAACAAACAGATTAGTCCCTGTGCAAAAGAATAAATGGACATAAATCCAACATTAAAAAAGGCCCCCAAACCCCAACAACCATGGGGGGGGCATTTTAATCTTCAAGATTATTCTGTTGCTGACCTAAGAGTGGCAGTCTTCAAACAGAAGCTTCAAGGGGAGATTACAATGTGAGATTGCTGAACTTGAATTCATTCACAAGTTTAGAACAATGGATCCCCCACGGATGAATAGGGACACCGTTCTTTGTAACACGCATCCCACCTTCTGGCTGGGATATCAGAACTCAGAAATCTGTATTCCAATTAGTATCTGACAGTTTTGGTACTCATAAGCTTATACCCCAAAAGTCTTGTTAGGCTCTAAGGTGCTACTGGACTTGAATCTAGCTGTTCTACTGCAGACCAACATGGTTACTCTCTGAAATGATCTTCATGGGACTATGTAGTGAGTGTAGTGAAAATCTTGGCTCTTGACTTCATCCCACAAAGAGCAATAGGGAACAGCCATGGTTCAGTGATAGAGCATCTCCTTTTCCTGCAGAAGGTGCCAGGTTCAATCCTCTGCATCTCCAGAGACCTTGAAGAGGTGCCGTGAGTCACAACAGACAACAGTGATTTTAAAAGACAAATGACCTGGTTCAGTATAAAACAGCTGTATGTGTTCAAAACGTTATTTATCTTTGTACTGGCTTACCTTCCAGCACATCCTGCGGAGTGGAAAATACATGATGTCAACCTGATGTTTAAAATAAATTGAACAATTATGCAAATTAGAGTACCAGGGGTATTTTTTTTTTAAATTATGGTGTATTAAAAGGGAACCTTAATAGATTTGAGTCAGTTCATATGATCTGCTGAAATGGTAGATATCAAATAATATGCATTACCTTCTCTGACAGCTCTTGGATTCATATGCATAATAGAGAGATTGGCATATACCATATCCCTCAGTTCCTCCTACAGAATAAACAATATCTGTTTATGGAAGATTTGCCCCTCCTACTGCACCCTCCCGACTTTCCCCCTTAAGCTGTTCCTGAGAGTTCGTTGATCCCAGGAACAAAATTCCAGGGAGCTCACGGCACTGCCTGAAATAGGAGGGGGAAGTGGGAAAGTCCTGCTTAGCCAAGTCCATAGATGGTTGGATCGATGGCCAGTGTGTCTGCAACATTAGTCTTTCTCACAGAGCTTTGAGGAAGAAAAAGCTGCCTTGAGTAAAGTCTTATTTTTATCCTGAGAATTGTATATTCAGAATCCTGTTAGATATTTAATTCAAGTTTCATATCCACAGTTAAAGAGACCTATCAGCTGTCTGGCTGGTTGCTGGGAGATTTCAAGGTAGATTTTCATTCTCAAGGTCTTAGAACAAATGAAGGCTGAGGAGGCTGTTGAGCACTTTCCCCACTGTTATTTTGTAGGACTTTTCCTTTTAAAAAGTAGTCCTCAAGGTTGTGTGTGGGGGGTTAAATATGGCAGAAAAAAACATTTTAAAATAGTTTAATTCTGAATTCCTCCTGCATCCACCATCCACTCCTACTTTCTGCCTGAATCATCTGTACGTGGAAGAAGGTCCCATAATTTTCATCATATATTTAAATGATCTTTTTAAAAAATATATCCATGTCACAGATCTGACCTGGCTGTAATTGCATCTGGTGAAGATTTTCTTTGTTTTTTAAAAATGATGCATGTATGTGTTTGGATTAGGGTTGCCAGATCCCCGGTCGGGGGCAAGGTTCCTCCAATTTCAGGGGCTACAGTCTGCCATGGGCCAGCTGGCTGGTGGGGGAAGCCTCACCCCAAACATCCCCCTCCCACGTCAACATCATTGCTGCAATGAGATCACCCAGAAGTGACTTCATCACACCAGGCACATCACATCAGTGACAGTACTCTACTAATTTTGGTCAAAACACTATGGTAACCATAGAGTTTTGACAAAAAAGCTAGAGTCACTGTGCAACATGTCCAGTGTGATGATGTCACTTCCGGGTTATGTCATCATGTGGTGCATGCACTTTATGCACATGCCAGTAGATCCAGGGATGGACCCGAAAGCCATCCGCTGGAAGCCCAGTAAGACCTGGCAACCCTAGCTTGGATTCCACAGAGGATTTCTACAAGTGGAAGTAATTTCCATCTTGGGAGTGCTACTTTATTGCCCCCACCCCCACAGTCCAAAATGCCACCCAAATGTTTCTAGGGGACAGGGGATGCCCAGGGACAACATGGGGGAGGTCAGAGTTTTGCAGTAGGAGGGAAGAATCAGGAAAAATCGAACCCCTTTCTGCATGTGGAAATCCTCCATGGTATCCAACCCATTGTTCCAACTGTCTTTCAATTGTTTTACAGTGAAAAGCACAACAGAATTAAGTCAAAGTTCATTTTAAAAACTAGAAACTGTTTCTTTAACACAGGAATGAATTTAAGTAATTAGGAAATAAATCAATCATTACTTCTATTGTTTTCAGTGGAAAGTACATTTTTCAGTACGTTTTTCACCTTGCATCATTACCCAGATGGAATAATATTCTCACAAATTATACCCCTAACTCCAGGGAGTCTCTATCCTGTAAAATTCAACCAAAAAGGAGAAAGCATCCTTACTCCATAAGCAAACACTTTTCTCACTTGCTCCAGGGGCCCAAGGAGGCATTGGATTGGCTTTTGAATGAGATTGTCTCTCTTTTTGTAGGATCCTCAGGCAGCAGGTGTGCTGGGGAATTTTTTTTAATGGAGTACACAGGCAAAGTGGGTTAAATATTGTTCTCCTCTACTTATTATGAAGTGATGCAGACAGTCTGAATTCATTTGTTGTTCTTCTCTACTTATTATGATGTGAAGCAGATGGTCTGAATTCGTTCTTCATTGACCCAATACCATAATTGTGTACCATATGAACAGGTCACAGTGTGGCACCTGGTATTTTTGGCTGCTGCGTGACAAAGTGTTGGGCAGGATGGGCCATTGGCCTGATCCAACACTGGCTTCTCTTATGTTCTTATGATGACAAGTATCTACCTATGATACATTTCAATGATACATCTCGTTTATTTTCTTTCTCCCAAAACTTTTCTGCATATTTTTAAAAAATACATTGATATTGAAAATAGATACAGCAGTAAAGATTTGTCCTTAATTTTACCCTTGCCGTTTTGCTTTTGCAGTGGGCTGAACAGACAAAATTAGTTGGATGAAAACATAAAATGTGTTCCAAATCAAATGGGTCAAAATAATCTGATCTGAAATCATGGTCAGCTGTCTTAATCCAATTAACGGGAATGTGTGTAGGAAACAGGCTTCTGCCTAGAGATCTCTAGCTAGTGTGCAAAGTGATTCTGCCTTTTTAAAAGATCCATGGGTACTGATATGCAATATCAAGATTTGTAATATCACAAACTTCAGATGTATTTCCCCCCAACAATCCAGCGCCAATATCAAAAATCCTTCTGTGCAATCAAAGAATATATACACTCTGGCTGGCAGTAAACACTTTCACGTTTCATCAATGTGAAAATTAAGCATGTTCTGAATTCTGAAGTAAAAGGGGCCTATGAAACACTCCAAATTTTGGAGAGATGCTTATGAGTAGCTGTGTTAGTGTGCAGATCTGCTATCTCAAACATGAAACTGGGTCACTTCCTGATTAATTAATTATTGTATGACAGTGGGTGTAGTAGAGTCAGGAGATGTGAAGATTGTCTGGCAGCCTGAAACTTTAGGTCTTCTTGTAGCAAGCTAGGTTTACTTTTTTGAGCTGAGAGAACTGTGACTAACCCAAGGTCAGCCATCATTTCCTGATGATTCTGGTACAGTCATAAACTGCTTTCTCAGCGATCACACATCAAGTGTTCACTGTGGAAAATGATGACATTCTAAGACTAGTAAGCAAACTGAAAATGAATACATTTGCAGGTCCGGGGTTCATTAAGGCTGCCATTAAAGCTGCCAGGTCGTGGCTGGAGATCTCCCGCTATCACAACTGATCTCCAGGAGATACACAGATCCATTCACCTGGAGAAAATGCCCTCTTTGGAAAGAGGACTCTATGGCATTATACCTCACTGAAGTCCCTCCCCTCCCTAAACTCCACCCTTCTCAGGCTCCCAAAATCTCCAGATATTTCCGAACTTAGAACTGATGACCCTGGGTGCTTCTTAAGAGTTCTTAAAGAACTCCGAGTGTCCTGGGGGTTCTTAAATAACTCAAATATGAAATTGTTGATCTGCTAACAAGTAGTTGTAACTTGTCACTAAAATCAGCTTCTGTGTGGGATGATTGGGAAATAGCAAATATCACCCCAATTTTTAAAAAGGGGTGTAGAAGGGATCCAGGAAATTACGGGCCAGTTCCATGTAAATTAATGTGGTTGAAAGTGCCCTCAAGTCACAGCTGACTTATGGTCACCCTGTAGGGTTTTCAAGGCAAGAGACATTCAGAGGTGGTTGTCATTGTCTGCCTCTGCATCACGCCCCTGGTATTCCTTGGATACTAGCCTGAGCCAACCCTACTTAGATTATTTATTTATTTATTCACATTTATAGCCCTTCCCAGAAGTGGGCTCAGGGCAGGTAACAACATATCATTTATAAAAAAATATATTAGTTAATATGATAACGTTAACATTAATATGATAACATTAACATTAAGATCTGATGAGATCCAGCTAGCCTGGGCTATCCAGATCAAGGCTGTTATTAACTGTTATTAAACTATTATTAAAACAAGAATTACTAAGCACATTGAGGATCAACATTTCTTGTATGTTTTGTTCTGTTTTAATAAGAGATGTCTTCAAAATTCACATTCTTGCTTGCACTCTGAACTGGAACAATACATTCTGACACCTTGTGATCCCACCACTATTCTGTTGTGAGGGTAGATTAGGCCTGGCTCTTATTATGATGTCCCAAACCCTTGGACAGTGACTTGATATTTCAGACAGGACAGAATAAGGGACATTCATCTACAACCTGCTTCTCCTTCTCCTTCCCAGTCCCTCACTGAAGAAAATAGCTTGGCAAAGATTCTAGGGGCAGCATCTCTTTATGTATGTTGGCATCTCACAGATAACAGGTTATCATTTCAAACGGTATCTGATAAAGTGAAAGTAGGATAGAGTGTATTAGATAGAACTCAGTGACAGCTTGCCAGCTTCAAGGTCAAGATTCAGAGACCTATGAGGATGATAGACAGGATTTCCAGCCTTGGCTAATTCCCTTTTCAGGGTTTGTTCTTTCTGCCTCCTTGAGCTTGGAGTTTATCACAATAAGCCACTGCTGCTTCCCCCCCCTTTTCAGTTGTGGAATTCAGAAGAAAAAGAATTCACATTTTACAGGGGAACTGTTACTTTCCATCAAGTCCTTTGTCTAGGGGCCAAACAGAGGCTTCATTTTTATCGAGAACTCTGTATACTTGTGTTTGAAGAAAGCAGGCACTTTTGAGGATGCACCTGGCACCAAAACTTGATCACAGAAATTGTTATAACAAAATTAATATTGTCAGAGGGTAAGGCACAGGCCTGTAGCTACTGTGGGGCCCATGGGGTCTGGCCCCCTAGTGGGTTTTATGGGCCTCCCTCCCTGAGCTTTGGCTCCCCCTCCCCCCGATTGCCTGTCAGCCTGTCGGCGGGGAGGATGAGGGCAGCATAAGAAGTAGCAGAGGCAGCAAGGCTGGGCTGAGAGATGCTTACTGTCTGGCCCGCCAGCAGCAGGTAAGCTCAGCCAGGCAAGGCAAGGAGGTAAATGCCTTGGCTAGCCCTGTCCAGGTGTGCCCAGCTGTGCTCCTGTGTGCCAATGCACCCACACACTGCATCTTCGTGATCAGCCTAGCCACCACACAACTCACCTCTCCCGGCCCCAGGAGGGAGCCTGGGGTGGAGGTCAGGCTGCTCCTGGTGTGGTGACATGGGAAGGGGCACTGGAGCTCCTCAGGGAGGGAGGGAGCCAGATGCTCCACAGGGAAGGGCTGCCCATGCTGGGGGAGAGTGAAGCTGCCCCCCCATTTAATTAGCTGGTGGGGCCCCTCCCCAAAAAATCCCTAGCTACGGGGCTGATGAGGCATCTCTAAATAGGCATGCCATCTTCTCCCAACACCCAGCTCCTGTTTTTGTCACCACTCAGGATGGCAGTAGAGGAAATACCTGGTGAAATGGGGGCACATGATTGGTGTCCCCAACATTGCTTCTGGCATGCCCTGAAAATGACATCATCATGCCAGGTGATGCTCTAGCAATTGTCCAAACTCTATGGTAAAACCATAGAGTTTGGGGAGTATGCTAGATGGTCACCAATGGCATGGTGATGTCATTTCCAAGGCATGCCAGAAGCAATGTTGGGGACACCAATCATGTGCCCCCATTTCACCAGGTATTTCCTCTACTGCCATCCTGAGTGGTGACAAAAACAGGAGCTGGGTGTTGGGAGAAGATGGCATGCCTATTAGGAGATGCCTCATCAGCCCCGTAGCTAGGGATTTTTTGGGGAGGGGCCCCACCAGCTAATTAAATGGGGGCAGCTTCACTCTCCCCAGCATGGGCAGCCCTTCCCTGTGGAGCATCTGGCTCCCTCCCTCCCTGAGGAGCTCCAGTGCCCCTTCCCATGTCACCACACCAGGAGCAGCCTGACCTCCACCCCAGGCTCCCTCCTGGGGCCGGGAGAGGTGAGTTGTGTGGTGGCTAGGCTGATCACGAAGATGCAGTGTGTGGGTGCATTGGCACACAGGAGCACAGCTGGGCACGCCTGGACAGAGCCAGCCAAGGCATTTACCTCCTTGCCTTGCCTGGCTGAGCTTACCTGCTGCTGGCGGGCCAGACAGTAAGCATCTCTCAGCCCAGCCTTGCTGCCTCTGCTACTTCTTATGCTGCCCTCATCCTCCCCACCAGAAATGACATCATTGCTCTGGGGATGGTGATCATGCCCCCCCTCCAGAAGTCCCTGCCTCAGTTTCCTGCTTGTTGCCAGGTTGTGCCAGGTTATGCCTGGCAACTCTATCTCCAATCCAACTGGGCATGACTGTGGTTGGAAGGTCACCTCCTGTTTGTATGATCAGCACAGCAGCCTTCTCTTTTAAGGGCAGGCTGACATATGTTCAGGTGTGTCCCAACCCGGGACTGCCCCCCCCACCACTGCCAGCAGCACTGGGGCAATGACGACAGAGAGGACCCGGCCCACACACCCCAGGGAACTGACAAAGCCTCTAGGGCCTGCCTCACCTGTCGAGAATGGCGCCAGTCCAAAGGCGGTGAAGGCCTGTCTTTCCCCCTCTTTCCTTTCACTTCTTCTGTTGAGACTCCCCCCCTTCTGTTAGTGGTGAAATCATTCTGGTGCAAAGGTAGTTTCAAAGCAAACACAACCCCTAATGAAGACAAAAGGAGAACAGCTGTCAGCCCTGCCTTCCATCCCCCTTTGAGTGGCATTGGCTGCCTGGATTTTGCCAGGAGCGGCTGGAGCTTCACGCTCCCCCTGTCCTGCCCCAGCCAGTCCCATTGCAACCTTGCTCACGCTGGCATGCCTTGGCTTTTGAGAGATGAAGTCCCAGCCAGAGTGCTCCACAGTGCCTGGCTTCCAGGGCACATAGGGGGGAGGGGCTAGGGCTCCTGAGCTGGTTGCAGCACGGGACTGTGAGGAAGAGTCATGAAGCATGAGGCAACTAGGCCGGCAGGCTGGCGGGCAAGGTGGGGGTGAGAAATTTCAGCAGCACTCAGAATCTGGCAGAGCTGGGCCAGGACGCCTCTTTCTCCTCCTCTTCTGCCTCTCCTTCTTCCTGCACCTCCTCTTCTTCCTTCACCTGGATGCCCAGCTGGAGTGCTGGCAGAGGCCAGCTCCCCGGTGCTGGGATTCTAGGGCTTAAAAAAAATCCACCCTTTTTATTTTAATTTCAGTGCCCCCCGACTTATTTAAAGGCCCCCCAAATTAAGAAATCCTGGCTATGAGCCTGACTGACAACAATATGCTGGTGGTTCCCGGCCCAAGGAGTGTTCAGCTGACCTCCAGCCTAGTGAAACTCTCTACTGAGTGAAATCTGGGCCTTGTAGGACCTGATGCAATTCCACAGGGCCTGTAAGATAGAGATGTTCTGCCAGGCCTATGGCTGAGGTCTGTGACAATTTCTAGCCAGGCTGATTTTCTACTCTTCCCTTTTCCCTTCCATCTTCTTTTCCCTCCCCGTCCCTTATTGCCACGGAATGAGCACTATTTGTGCTGTCTCTATCTGCAATCTTATTGATTGTTGTAAATTTTAGTTGTCTTAAATATTGTTAAAAGTTTTTAACCTAATTTATTGTTAAAGGTTTTGATCTAATTTATTGTTGTTACCTGCCCTGAGTCCTGCTATGCAGGGGAGGATGGGTTATAAATCCAAGAAAAGGAAGGAAGGAAGGAAGGAAGGAAGGAAGGAAGGAAGGAAGGAAGGAAGGAAGGAAGGAAGGAAGGAAGGAAGGAAGGAAGGAAGGAAGGAAGGAAGGAAGGAAGGAAGGAAGGAAGGAAAGAAAGAAAGAAAGAAAGAAAGAAAGAAAGAAAGAAAGAAAGAAAGAAAGAAAGAAAGAAAGAAAGAAAGAAAGAAAGAAAGAAAGAAAGAAAGAAAGAAAGAAAGAAAGAAAGAAAGAAAGAAAGAAAGATGCTGTCTAGCCTACAAGGCTGCTTTTGAAAGAGGACTGGGAACCAGCCAAGGAAAACATGTTGAGCTCTCTCTAGGGTTGCCAATCTCCAGCTGGTGTATAAATGAGTTATAAAGAGTACTCAGGGGCTAAGTTCAATGACCTGGTACTTTAATGCACATGGGATGGATACACAATTCAGGCATGCATGCCAATTTTTTAAAAATCTAGCTTTTACACAACAGGTTCCAGCAAGTGGATGGGGAGTTATTTAGACAGTTTTCTTCTGATTAAATGGCAACCCCACTTGCCTTGAGGCTTGCCCGGAGTATTTCCATTTCAGGATTCAGTAGTGCTGTTTCAGTGATATAAGCCCCTGCAGTCTGGACATGCTTTTGCTTGCCTGGATTCCCTGCCAGCCTACTGAAATCTGCAAAAGAATGGAAATGTCCTTACAGTTGAAACTTTTGTGGAGGAAGAAACAGTTGCTTTTGTACAGGTCATGCAAAGCTTTAACAGCAAGAATAAAAAAAATGATAAAGAATATAATTCACTGAAAAACTAGCTGAAAACTTCATCATGATTTCCCATGTGACTTGTCATCTCTACCCTCTTGATTTGCTCTTTGTCACTAGGTACTGGCTCAGAGGTTAAGACGCTCAGCTGCAGACCAGAAGGTCTGTAGTTTGGCAACTTGAGACCCTAGTGCGGCGTGATGGAGTGAGCTCCCATCTCTGGCCCCAGATCCTGCCAACCTGCAATTTGAAAGCAAGAAATTGCAAGTAGATAAATAGGTACCGCTTCGGTGGGGAGGTAACAGCGTTCTGTGTGCCTCAGCATTTAGTCATGCCGGCCACACGACCACGGAGAAGTCTTCAGACAGCGCTGGCACTTCGGCTTGGGAATGGAGATGAGCACTGCCCCCTAGAGTTGGATTCAACTAGCTTTCGAGCAAGGGAAACCTTTACCTTTACCTTACTGTTTTTGTAGCTGGTGAAGATGTCAGTGCCATTCTTTTGCATGCAGTCAGAGGTAGATGCAGTCATTCTTCTATGAAATGTGGAGCATTGTTGTAAATATGGATATGAATGGCTTTATCTAGCTGACTTAAACAGAGTCAGACCAACGAAGCAGCTAGTTCAGTACTGTCTATTGACTAGGTACTGGTCTCCAAGATCTCAGGCAGAGAAAGGTCTATCCCAACAAGTGCATAATAAGGAATGTTAACTGGAGATTCTATGGACTGGACCTGGGATTGTTTCTGTCTCATTATTTTTTTAATCCCTTCCAAGATCTTTAGGGTTCTTCTCATCTCTGACTCATAGTATCCTTGTGAGATACATTAGGCTGAAGGAGGATGACTGACCCAAAGTGACCTGGTAAACTTCATGGCACCATGGAAATTAGATATAGGTCTCCTCTGTCTTACTGTGTCTTACTCTCCCCAGTCCCACTCTGGCACTCTAACCTTACCCAATAAACTCTTCTGGCGACTTCTGCACTGCATTCAGGTACACACTGGTATTACAGGAATATCCTAATCTTCTTATGACACAATAAATATGCTATCCATGGATGGAGAACCTAGACATCTGGTTTTCTTCTCTGATCCAGCAGCTGGATCTTCATGAGTAAGCCTTTCAAACACATTATAACTCAGTATTTTGGGGAGGGTGACCAGATTCAGTCCTCCCACATCCCTCCCCCATGCTGATTGTGTGATTTTACCTTTGATGAAAAGTTTCACATGTACAACCCTGGGTGCACAGTGTGAATTGGGGACAGCCATGTTTCTTTTGATTCCAGATAACTTCCTTTTGTCACCAAATGATCCTGTTCCCCAGTTTCCTCTAGGTGTACCTTTCCTTCTCTTGGAAGGAAGTTTTAATAACTTTCTTTACCTTGAAATCATGCTGAAGTTGCACCATTGTACACATGCCAATCCCTTTAGTGCACCATCCCAGAAGCAAGGAAGGGAGGACACTGACCCATGAGTCAGTAACAATGCAATTCTTAACAGAGTTAACTCTTCTAAGGCCGCTGACTTCAGTGACTCAGAAGGGCTCCTGCATAGAATTGCAATATGTATTTAAAGGGGGAAAATAGACAAAAATTAACAAAAATCCACAAAATGTATTAGATTATGATGAAATTGTGCCTAAACAGAAATTAGCAGAATAAAAGCATCTATAATAGAAGAATGTTTATAGGAATAAAATGTCTTAAGCATCCTTCAAGTATTTTTAAAAGTTCCTTTCATGAAGGTGGAGGTGCCAGTAAATACTTGGGAATAAGAACTCATACAATGCTTGGTCAGGCAAAGCACAGGGAGGTGCCCCTCTCTTTCAGGAGGGGTAAACTCTCAACCAACATAGACTGGAGAATATTCAGTGATGTAAAGAGAGATGAGGTGTGCCATCTGACCCCTTCCTAACACTATTGTCAATGTCAGATTGAGTGGAAACCAGTTGATCTGGACAGACCTCAATTTATAGAAATAAAATGTTTCTAGTCCGATGTCAATCACGGACTGTGTAAATCTTCAGCCTTTTCTATTAACTTTGTCATGTTCATTTTCTGCTAGAAAATCAATTTTTTTGTTCTTATTGGCCTTGAGAAGTTCAGTGGTTGTCAAAGTTTGGTGCAAGGGGTTGGTACATTCATTCTCTGTTCAACTATATAGCCATATTATGAGAATATTTCATCTATCACAATTTATCCCAGTCTTCCCTCAAGGGCAGCATAGATGATCCTTTTGATGAATCTTTACTACCTTGTTAGGCAATTTAGGTTGAAGAAGAATGACTAGTCACCCAGTGAGCTTCATTGCTGAGTGTAGACTTGAACCAAAGTTCCCTCAAAACATGTCACCACACTGGGTTCAAACTAATTTTTCCATTAATAAATGACACTTACACCCCCCTCGCTCTCCACTGAAACTAACTGATCTCCTCAAAATGTTGATCCCAAGAGATAAGGGACAATTGGTTGTGTGTTTCTCAATAGCTTGCAGCAGGAAAGAGAGAAACAGAAGTATGTTCTGTCAATAGAAACTGAATTTGGATCCAAACCTTGATATTTTACATTTTTGTCATTTTTTCTGGGTGACCTTGGGCCAGTCATTGTCTTTCAACCTAAACTGTCTCACAGGGTTTTCATTATGAGGATAAAACAGAGGAGAGCAGAATGATGTTGTCAATTGCTTTCAGTCTCCATTGGGGAGAAAACTGGGATATAAATATCTAATAAAATTTAAATAAACTCTGTTGTGTGTTACCAGTGGCAATGAAGTATTGATGAATTCATGCCTTTGGGGTAACATCTGAATGTTAGTTGAAGTCCAGATGGAACATCATGGAGAAAATAATATTGTTTTTCTGGTTTCATAACCTTGAAGCGATTGAAACATCAGGGGTGCTACTGATGGTCTTGCCAATGAAATCAAACACACAGGGGATTTCTTGTATAACAGCCAATCACATATGCAAATGTGGTAACTCTAAATGTCACACATAAATAATGAGGGATGGAATCAAATGGCATATTTTATAAAGTTCCATATTATTTGTTCTTGCTATGGTTACGATGGCACCAATGGTGCATGTGATGCTGTATGTGATCTCTACACCAAGGAAATGACAAGGGAAACAACAGACTTAAGAGATGTAGGGAACGTGTGAACATCGACCAGGCTTACTCATTCTGGGTCTAAGGTACAACACGGTGTTTTCAGACACTCAGTGCCTGAGATCTTTTTCTAATTAGAAATGATAAGGAATGAAGCCAAAACTTTCTTTTCACAAAGCGTGTTCAGTGAATCATGGCCCCTCCCCACTTCATATTTTAACTATGATAGACATTTTAAATGGAGGCTTGGGAGCTCTATAAAGGTATATTTTCCTGCCACTATTTCACCCTTTTTATGGCATCAAGGAATTTTAGTGTTCCATGAACCCATTAAAAACACCTCAAGAGTGAGTCTTTATCTTCTAATTTTTAACAAATGACCCCAATAGACAGTTTTCCTTTCATCACATCAGGGATGATATTTTAGCATGTTCTTTGCTTTTGATTTCAGCAGGTACTGTGTGATATTTTTATCCTCTACTTTTTGGCACCTGATGTGGAGGTCCCCTCTTTGCTTTTGTAGGAGAGATCTACAGATAAAGATGCTGAAAAGCAAATGAGGGGTGGGTGGGAAGAAAGATAATGTCACTGCACCAACATTCCTGTGATAACCTAAGTAAGAAGTTACTAATTTGGGAAGGAACAGGATGTAATGTTCTTAGAAAATGGAAGCCCATTGCTGAGTTCTGCCCCATAACAGATATAAGCAAATTTAGTCCTGCCACAATGTCATGCATTTTCCTGCTATTGCTACATATTATTGACTCCCAGTGAAGGCAGGAAAATATGGTGAAACAATATGGGAAAATCTGCCTAAATACGGGGATGGGTAAAACCTGATATCATGCTACTGTTCATGCAGCAGCCTAGATGTGAGGCATCACATCAGATTTTATCCTTGAGAAGACATGTCCCACATGAAGCTCCCTTATACTGAATCAGAGCATTGGCCTACCCAGCTGCCTACTGTGACTGGCAAAGGTCCAGGGTCTCAGGCAGACCTTTGAACAGTTGATGCCAGGGACATTCTGCATGTGAAGAAGATATTCTACCACTAATCCACAGCCAATACCAACTAATAATACTTCAGTTCAAAGAATATCCATTTTAGTATCCTGATAACTAAAATTATCCTGATTACTAAAACACACATCAACGTGCAGTTTAGTATAACCAGTTATATAAGCAAAAAGAATATAATCATTGTTAGTTGGAAAATAAGAGCTCAATGCAGTACTGAACTGCTATGTGTCAATCTGGGTTGGGGCGGCCTCCTTCTCAGCTGGCACCACCTCAGCTGCCCCCACCCTGGACTCTTGAGGTATGACTGGCTGCTGTCATGCCACCGCATCCCATAGCTGTGGCCCTGCTTCCACTGCCCAACTTGCCATGGCTGCCTCATTCACCAAATGCCTCAGCTGGCTGCCCTCTCTCCACTGCCAGCATCTTCCTCCACCAGCCTCCTGGGTGAGTTCCTGATGGTCTGGGGTGCATCCTCAGGTGATGGGGGAGGGTGGGGGAGTGCCGAGGCTCTCCTGGATTGCCAGGTAATAGATGAGGGTTTCACCTGTTGAACTGGCACCCAACCCAGGACAGGCTGCTCCTCATTTCCCAGCTTTCTTGTGCAGTTCCTTTAATTTTTAAGGGACTACACAAGAAAGCCTGAAACAGCTGAGTGGCGGGGAGCACTCCCAGCTGCTCAGCTGTTTTTGTGGCTTTTCACTGGAGCAGAAAGCAGGGGTTTAAAGGGGCTCAGAGTCTCTTTAAATCCCTGCTTTCTGCTCTGGCCAGGAACAGGCATGAACTCCATGAATTGCATCAAAAGTCTGTGGAAGTCCATGACCATGGACCCATCATGGACTTCGGTTCCCAATCTATGAAAAGGGCAAAATTCATAGAATCATATAGTTGGAAGGGACCTCCAAGGTCATCTAGTCCAACTCCCTGCATGATACAGGAAATTCACAAATAACTCCCCTCCCACACCCGCAGTGACCACTGTTCCACACCCAGAAAATGACAAAAACACGTCCAGGATCCCTGGCCAAACCAGCCTGGAGAAAAACTGCTTCCTGACCCCAAAGTGACAATCAGCATTTCCCTGGGCATGTAAAAAAGGGCCACAAGAACTGAGACAACCCTTCCTGCCCTCCCTCTCATGATCTGCCTAAGTTCACAGAATCTGCATTGCTGTCAGATGGTCATCTAGCCTCTGTTTGAAAACCTCCAAAGAAGGAGAGCCCACCAATTCCCAAGGAAGCCTGTTCCACTGAGGAACTGTCTGTCATGAAGTTCTTCCTAATGTTTAGCCAAAAACTCTTCTGATTTAATTTCAACCCATTGGTTCTGGTCCGACCTTCTGGGGCAACAGAAAACAACTCCACACCATCCTCTAGATGACAGCCCTTCAAGTACTTGAAGTTGGTTATCATATCACCTCTCAAGTCGTTTCCTCTCCAGGATAAACGTAGCCAGCTCCTCCAACCTTTCCTCATAGGACTTGGTCTCCAGACTCCTCACCATCTTTGTTGCTCTCCTCTGGACACATTCCAGCTTGTCTATATCCTTCTTAAATTGTGGTGCCCATAACTGAACACAATACTCTAGGTGAGGTCTAACCAGAGCAAAGTGGTACCATCATATCTCGTGCTCTGGACACTATACTTCTGTCAATCCAGCCCAAGATTGCATTTGCCTTTTTAGCAACCACATCACACTACTGACTCATGTTCAGTTTATGGTCTACTAAGACCCCTAGATTCTTTTTGTACATACTACTGCCAAGACAAGTCTCCCCCATCCTATAATTATGCATTTGATTTTTCCTACCTAAATGCAGATCTTTACATTTATCCCCATTGAAATTCATTTTATTTGTTTTAGCTCTGTTTTCCAGCCTGTCAAGATCATCCTGTATTGTGACTCTGTCTTCTACTATATTTGCTACCCCTTCCAATCTCATATCATCTGCAAATTTAATAACCCTTCCCTCTACCCCTTCCTCCAAATCATTGATAAAGACGTTGAATAAAACAGGTCCCAGGACAAATCCTTGAGGCACTCCACTTGTCACTCCTCTCCAAGAAGATGAGGAACCATTCAGAAGCACACTTTGGGTGTGATCTGTCAACCAGTTACAGATCCACCTAACAGTCATAGGATTCAAACCACATTTTTCAATTTGTCAATAAGAATATTATGTGGAACCTTATCAAAAGCCTTACTGGAATCAAGATAAACTATGTCTACAGCATCCCCCTGATCCATCAAGGTAGTAACTTTCTAAAAAAATGAGATAAGGTTAGTCTGAAATGACTTTTTCTTGAGAAACCAATGGTGGCTCTTAGTAATCACAGCTGTCCTTTCTAAATGCTCAAGGACTGTCTGTTTGATAATTTGTTCTAAAACTTTCCCAGGTATAGACATCAAGCTGACAGGTCGGTAGTTACCCAGATCCTCCTTTTTCCCCTTCTTGAAGATGGGGACAACATTTGCCCACCTCCAATTTTCTGGCACCTCACCTGTTCTCCAGGTATTCTCAAAAATAATAGACAGAGGCTCAGAAATTACATCCACAAGTTCTTTTAATACCCTTGGATGTAGTTCATCTGGCCCCGAGGATTTAGTTTGTTTAAATGAAACTAGGTGTTTATGTACTAATCTTATGCTGATCCTGGGCTGCAGTTCCCTTCCCTCATCATGTGTTCTGTTTTTGCCATACTGAGCACTGTTTCCCTTGTGAGAGAAGACTAAGGAAAAGTAAGAATTGAGCAGTTCTGCCCTCTCTTCATCACCTGTTACAATTTCACTTTCCTGTGCCCGCAATGGGCCTACCATGACCTTGCTCTTTTTCTTACTTTGAACATAAGAAAAGAACGCTTTTTTGTTGTTTTTTAGTGTCTCTCACTAGCCTAAGCTCATACTGAGTTTTAGCTTTCCTAACTCTCTACAAGCGCTGGTTATTTGTTTATATTCATCCTTGGTTATAATGCCCTCCTTCCACTTTCTGAATGAGTCTTTTTTGTTTCTTAAGTCTTTAGAAAGCCGTTTATGGAGCCATCTTAGCTTCTTTAGGCTCCTCCATTTTTCCTTCTCATAGGAATCATTTGTGATTGTGCCTTCAGTATTTCACATTTAAGAAACTCCCATCCCTCTTGAACTCCCTTCTCCTTAAGGATTTCTGACCATGGGATTCTACCCAGCATAACTTTAAGTTTGTCAAAATTTGCTTTCCTGAAGTCCAACCTGTATGTCTGACTACGTACAGCTTTTACCTTCCCCAAGACTGTAAATTCCAAAATTACATGGTCACTACTACCCAGGGTGCCCACTACTTTCACCTTGTCAACCAGTTCTTCCCTGTTGGTAAAAACAAGTTTTGCTTTGTGGTTCGGTTTGTGTCCATGCCTAGTCATGTCTAAGATAGTTTTTGTTTGCTTTGATTTCTCTTTCTGTAATTCTAGTACCATTGCACTGTTTGCTTTATGCTATTGGATGGAATTGTTCTCTGTATTTTGTAACTGAACTTGATCTCTGTGAGAAAGATGGGCTATAAACAATGTAAATAAATAAGTAAAATATTTCACATTTTATTTGATTAATCATCAAGAGATGAGAGATGTAAGAACTGCATAATTTGCTATTAGGAACATAATATGCTTATAAAGTGTTGTGCACTGAGCCTGGGTCATCCCTGAGTTAGTATCCAAGACTGGCTGAGCTTGTTGCTCTGGAATAATAGCTTGCCAGGATTCTAGAGGGGATCAGTGGGGAAGTAGTGTTATGTAAATAGCCTATCGTTGGGAGTGGGGTGTGTTTGGCTGTGGGGCTTGCATGCTATTTAAACAGGGTGGCAGCCCTGGAGTTTGTCTTGTAGTGTTCCTGAAATCACTGTTCACTGCTGTTCATTGCAATGTGTCCAGAACCCAATATTTAACACTGGTGACGAGGATGAAGCCAACCCAGTGCCCATCTGCACTGCACCACACAACAAGCTCCAGCACCACGTACATCGCACTACACTCGGGACCATGGCTGCCACTCCAGGACACTTTGATGCATTCAGTGCCGCTGCAGAAGACTGGGACTCCTATGCCTCCCATTTCGAGTTTTTCCTTGAGTCCTCCAAGATCACAGAGAATGAAAAGAAGCATGCTACTTTCATCTGTGTCTATGGCTGCTCAGCCTTTGAGATTGCTCATTTGCTGTTGGCTCCAGAGGAGCTCAAAAACACTGCATACAAGATGATTATAGACCGGTTTCTCACCAAAGCCCTCCATCATCGCAGCCCACCACGTGTTCCACACACTAGCAACCAGGCCATGGATGAATCGATCATTGCTTATATTATGGCCCTCTGATGGGTCATCTGACGTTGTAACTTCCATGACCTCGAGGAAGCGCTCCATGACCGGCTGGTATGTGGACTGTGAGGTGAGTGAATCCAATGGAGGCTCATCACCAAGTGGGACCCCAAATTCAAGGAGGCAATGGAAGAGGCCCCCGCCACGGAAGCTACCAAGCAGTTCACAGCAGAGGTCCAACAGGCACAGGGCTTGCTATCTTTGTGGAGACCAACCACCATGGCACACCACATGGACACCTCTGAGGAGGACAAAGAGGTACCGCAACTACACTAACCAGTTCACCTCGATGCTCACTTATCTGCTTCAGCACGCGCTGTCGAACCCGCCACATCGACACCATGTGCCAGCTGTGGGGAGCTCCATGAGAAGAGGTCCTGCCATTTCCTAGATGTCACATGCTTGAGCTGCTGAAAGGTTGGCCACATCATCTGGGCCTGCCATTCTAAAGGAAACTGGCAGTGACCAACCACACCTCCCGCATCTTCACACACAATGGAACTACAGACCACCTCCATCCAGCAGCAACAGGTACTGAACTTGCCCCAGGATGCCCCCGATAAAATTAAAGCGACTGTCTTGATCAAGGGAGCCCCCTGCAGGATGGAGCTAAACATGGGGTCCTCCATTTCCATAATCTTGGAGGACACCTCTGCCCAAGGGGGGGCCTCACCATAGATTGGCTGGTTTCACCCTACAGGAATTCCAACAAAATGAGGTGGCCATAAGAGAGGTGGGCATGTTCTGCGTGCAGCACCAGATTTTTGATGAACGTTTGGGCTTGCTGGAGGGGGGCAGTTGCATGAGTCTCCTAGGTCTGGCCTGGTTCACATCCCTGGGGCTGGGGTTCCAAGTCACTGGAGTGTACTGTAAAGGTAAAGGTTCCCTTGCTCGAAAGCTAGTCAAATCCAACTCTAGGGTTGCATTGCTCATCTCCATTTCAAAGCCGAAGAGCCAGCGCTGCCCGAAGACATTTCCGTGGTCATGTGGCCGGCATGACTAAACACCAAGGTGCACGGAATGCTGTTACCTTCCCACTGAAGTGGTACCTATTTATCTACTTGCAATTTCTTGCTTTCGAACTGCTAGGTTGGCAGGAGCTGGAACTAGAGACAGGAGCTCATTCCATCATGCAGCACTCTCGGGTCTCAAACTGCTGAACTACTGACCTTCCACAGCCTGCAGTTCAGCATCTTAACTACTTGAGCCACCACAGCATTGCCACAAAAGAGTTTCAGAAGGTGTGCAATGAGTTCCCGACCATCTTCAATGGGACACTCAGTCACTACACTGCCCCCCCCATCTCACTCCAGTTCAGCCCAAAGGTGCAGCCCATACGGCTGAAGGCCAGGCACGTCCCGTTCACATTGAAGCCAAAAATAGATGAGGAGCTGGATTGCCTGGTGGGTCAAGGTGTCTTACAGCCAGTCCCACATGCCCTCTGGGAAACCCTGATTGTGACACCCATGAACCTCAATGGGGACATCCACATCTGCGCAGACTACAAATGTACCATCAATAAAGTGCTGCAGGACCACCCTTACCCAGTCCTGGTAGTCAGCCACATCTTGGCCTCTCTGGTGGAAACCAAGGTGATCAGAAAGTTAGACTTGGCTCAGGCCTACCAGCAGCTTCCTGTGGATGATGCAACCACAGAGGCCCAGTCCATTGTAACATACCAAGTTCAGGGTGCAGAGTCTGCAATTCAGGGTCAGCGTGACTACGGGAATCTTCCAAAATCTAATGGATTCTCTTCTTAAAGGAATTCCTGGGGTCCAGCCCTTCTTTGACGATGTTCTGATTGCTACTCCCATGGAAGAGGACTTCACCAGCAGGCTGTGCATTGACCTGCAGTGATTCCAGGTGGCCGGCCTCAAGGTGAAGTGCGAGAAGTGCCTCCTGGGTGTTCCGTGGGTTGAATTCCTTGCGTTCTCCGTGGATGCCAATGGCATCCATCCACTCCCAGACAAGGTGTGTGCCATTGTTGACACTCCCGTGCCAACCTCCAAGCAGGAGCTTCAGGTATTCTTGAGGCTGCTGAACATTTATCACTCTTTCCTGCCCCACAAAGCTGTGCTTATGGAACCGCTTCACTGCCTCCTTGATAAGAAGGCCCCATGGGTCTGGGGCCACAAACAAGCTGCCACATTCAGGGATATCAAGGAGCTGCTCACCTCCAGTGCAGTCCTGACCCAATTTGACGAGTCACTGCCCGTCATCCTTGCTTGTGATGCTTCTCCACATGGGGTTGGTGCCATCCTTGGACACCAGCTGCCAGATGGCAGGAAGGGCCCCGTGGCTTATTACTCCCACACCCTGTTTTCAACTGAACATAACTATGCACAAATCGATAAAGAGGCACTGGCAATCGTTCCATGATTACCTCTATGGGTGGCTGTTCACCATTATGACAAACCACAAGCCCCTACTGGGTCTGCTGACTCTGTATCACCAGATGCTTTTGCCTTGGGTACTGCATTGGTCCATCTTCCTGGTGGGGTACCAGTACTCCCTCCTTCACCATCCTAGTAAGGTGATGTGGCATGCCAATGCCCTCAGCCTCCTGCTGCTCTGCTTCATTGATACTGGCCTGGCTCCTGCCCACCAGATCCTTCCATGGAATAGCTTCCAGACTGCCCTCTGCAGGCCATGGATGTTTCCCACCACACCGCAAGGGACCGGGTCCTCTCCCGCATTTTGGATGGGGTGGGGAGGGGCTGGCCCACCAGCTGGGTGGGTCTGGAATTTACGGCCTTCTCATCCCACCAAGATGAGTTATCAGCCCACAAGGGATGCCTACTGTGGGGGAGCTGGGTGGTGGTCCCTGCTCCCTTGTGCCAGCAAGTCCTGTTGGCCCTGCATGAGATTCACCCCAGGATTGTGCCGATGAAGGTGCTCACCCAGAGTTATGTGTGGTGGTCAGGTTTAGACAGTGTGATAGAGGCCTGGGTCAAGTGCTGCCAGGCCTGCCAAGGAACCTGACTGGAAATGCCCTTGGCACCCATGCAACAGTGGGAGTCCACCCTCAAACCTTGGTCCCAGATGCATTTTGACTTTGCTGGCCCCTTCCAAGGACAAACATTTTTTTTTTTTTTGGTGTCCTGATACACCAAATGGCTGGAGGTCATGACAGTCACCTCCACCTCCTCCAAAGCAGCAATATGGGCCCTCAGATGGATCTTCAGAACACACAGCCTTCCCAACACAGTGGTGACAAAAAACAGAACAGCCTTCACCTTGGGGGAGTTCCAAGAGTTTTGGGGCCACTATCTCATCTGTTACGTTCACCCCACGCCCTTTCACCCAGCCACCAATGAACAAGCAGAGAGTATGGTGCAGACCACAAAGGAGTCCCTCAGGTGTATCATCCACAGTGACTGGGACCACAGACTTGCAGCCTTTCTTTTTGACCACCAGGTGATCCCAAGCACCACCACAGGCCACAGCCCAGCAGAACTCCTCATGGGCAAGTGCCTAACCACCCAATGGGACAGACTGCACCCAGATCCATCTCCTGAGACTAGCCCATCATCAGAGATCCAGGAAGCACCCAGAGGTTTTTTCCCCGGTGACTCTGTCTATACAAGGAACTTTTAAAGTGGTCCTGCCTGGGTCCCTGCCAAGGTCATTAGAGTCTCCAGGCCTCTGTCTTATGAGGTATCGACCAATGATGGACTGGTCCTTTGAAGACACATTGATCTGCTCTGCCATTGTCTCCTTCCTGCAGAGCAGGAGCCACCTCAGCAGTTGTAGTAGACAATGAGGTAGGCCCCCTGTGACCACCAGAACCAGAGACCGTGAGGGAGTTTCCGCTTGACAGTGCAATGCCCGACCAGGTGGTCATGGACTTCCCAGACACGACACCAGCACCGCTGCCTGACAGCCTTGTTCCTGCAACACTGGACCAGGGTCCAGAGCAATGCTCCCTCTAAGCTGTGGAGTCTTGTGAGCAAAAATTCTACTTTGTGAGCTACTGGCATAAAGTTGTGAGAGAGCAATTTGTCTACTGCATAAATTAGCTTGCTCTGGAGCCATCCTTCCTGAGCTAAGACAAAAATGTGTGAGTCAGCGACTAAAAAACTATGAGCTAGCTTACACTTGCTCAGCTTAGAGGGAACAGTGGTCCAGAGGCTGTTCCTCCTCAGAGAGAACTCCGATGTTCAACCCAGGAACAGTGCAAACCTGTGTACCTGAGAGACATTGTGTGTCAAGGTGTTTTGGAACTTAGGGGGAAGCGGTGTTGTGTACTGAGTGTTATGTACTGAAGTGTGAATCCATCCTATGTATTCTTATGTTAAGCTTCAGTCTGAATGTGGCTCTTAACCTGTCGAATTACCATTGGCTGGTTTCTGCGAAACCATTGTAAATATCCAATCACTGTGTGAAAATGTATCAAAGAGGGAACGGTCCTGATTGGCCTTTATCCCTGTGTTATGATTGGTCTTTAACTTGTTATGGGTGTGGCCTTGACAGCCCGGGACAATTTAAAAAGGGAGCTGTGCTCCACTTGTTGTTCCTGAGTTGGAGTTTGCCATTAAATAAAGCTGAAATCACTTAAGCTGAAATCCTGTTGTTGAGTTGCATAGCACTGAGCATGGGTCATCCCTGAGTTAGTATCTGAGACTGGCTGAGATTGTCACTTCAGAAAAATAGCTTGTCAGGATTCTGGAGGGGACCAATGGGGAAGTAGTGTTATGTAAATAGCCTATCATTGGGAGTGTGGTGTGTTTGGGTGTGGTGCTTGCATACTATTTAAACAGGGTGGCAGCCCTGGAGAGGGTCTTGTAGTGTTCCTGAAATCACTTAATAAAGTAGAGCTGTTCACTGCAATGCATCTTGAACACAGTATTTAACATAAGGATAGTATCAAATTTCACAGGCTTACTAGCTTGAGTGAATGGCATATGTTGTACATAAAATACTATATAAATTGTGTTGAAAATTAAAAAGAAATAGAAGTATTATCAATATTTATCAGCAATGGAAGAAAAGAAAAAAGTAAAATAACATATTTTTTCATTTCTTCATTTAAGGGGCTAAAGCTTACAATAATAAGGAATTCTTGGGATAGTCCACAGACATTACAGTTTAATCTATTTATAGCTTCTGTAAAATTAACTAGCAGGAAGGTGTCAAGGTTTTGCCCACTGGATATGCACCAGCTCATTATGAGTTCCAAAGGCTGTTATTTCACAGGAGGTTTTTTCCTGTCTCTGTCTCTCACCCTGTTGTCTATCTCTCCTAGGAATGAAAGGACATTTCACATCTCAGGTTTGGCAATCTGTGTAACAGAAGTTTGAACCAAAATGAAGTTATCGTTAATTTTTACCAAACTTGCTTTGCACCCTAAACATTTTTTCCCTTTTTATAACAATTGTAGTTCTTGTCTTCTACCAACAGACAGACTAGGATCTGGGAGACCAAGGTCTGAAACCTCATTCTACCATGAAAGCTGGGTGGGTGACCTTGGGCCAGGCACAGATTCTCAGCCTAACCTGCTTTTCAAAGTTTTTGTTAGGATAAGGTTTGGGCTGCCAAATTCCCAGTAGGGAGGGGAGATTCCCCATCCCCAGGTCCCATTGCCGCATGATGCAGCAGTGGGAATAAATTCTTCTAAAAAATACAGCCTCATGTACTTTCCAGAAGTTCTTATCAGAAGTAACAATGGGTAGCTCTAGAAATCACTGGTAATTCTATGGTTTTACCATAGTGTTTTTGGCAATTCCTAGAGCTACCATTTTTCACTTCCAGTAAGAATTTCTGGTAAGTACACAAGACTGCATTTTTTTTTAATTTTAATTTTTATCTGATGCTGCCCTTCACCCAACCCTCCCACTGCCTGGTAACTCTAGATAAAATGGAAGAGAGGAGACTAATGTAAAGTATATCAAGGTGAGGAGCTGGCATTCTGCACCAGCTAGAGTTTCTGAACTGATTTTGTGGGAAGACTGATGTACAGTACATTACAATAGTCAAATCTTGATGTTACTGTGGTGTGCATCCTTGGTGGCTAAGTCAGTCATGTCAAGGTAAGAGGCCATCTTATGGGCTAGGCTGAGTTGATAGAAAGCCTTTTTTGCAGCTGCATTAACTTGTTTCACCAGTAATAAAGTAGGATCCAGTATAACCCCAGGCTTTCACTGAGTCAGCAAGGGTAGGTTGAATTCCATCAGGAATGAGGAGAAAAATGTACTTTAAAAACCTCTCACTTTCCATACAGCATTACCTCGTTTTTTTAGGAATTTAGTTTCAGTTTGTTCATTCTTAGCCAGTTAACCACAGCAGCAAGGCAGCTATTTAGGTTCTCTACCTCATCACCAGGAAATTTGGATAAGTATATATAGAGCTGGGTGTCATCAGCACATTGTTGACAACCTACCCCCAAACCGTAAATCATTTGTCTATCGACTTTACATAGAGATTGAAAAATATTAGGTAATAAAAGCATGCACTGTGGAACCTCACAAGATAGCAACCCTTTGAGCCTGAATTGTGATGAATTGTTTGAAACAGTTCAGCATACATCCTGATACCTACTTCTGCCTCCAAGTGCTTCAACAAGATGATATGATCTACTGTATCAAATGTTGCAGTTGTCCAGTAGGTGCAATAAAGAGGCATGGCTCTTGTCTACATTCACACAGTCATCAATTAAAGCTAACAGAGCCATTCTGTCCTGTAGCCCGGCCTGAAGCCAGACTGAAGAGGATCTAGTTATCCAAGAAGATTTGGAGTTGATCCACTACTGTGCTCTCAATCATTTTGGTCAAAAAGGGCAGATTAGAGACCAGGCTATACTTGGCCACATCATTTTTCTGAAGGGATGATTTTTAAGTAGTGGATTGATAATGCCTCCTTGAATGGCTGAGGGAAGGTATCCTGAGTTAATGACTGATTTATAATAATAAATACTAAGGATTTGTTGATGTGGTCCTTCCATGATTTTAGCAGCCATAATGGGTAAGGATCCAGAGTCCAAGTACTGGCAGCCCTATAGCTTCCATGTGATGTAGGCACTTCTGGGTAGGCACATTGCATTACCTGTTTGGGGGGCAGAGAGGAGCACCCAAAACCGGGAGACTCTCACCCCCCTGCTGGGGGATCTGGCATCCCTACTTTGGGCATTGTTCTCCAAAGCCATCCTGGAAAGAGCACATGGTTCTAACTTTTGAGAAGTGCTTTTTTGGGCACATTAATTTTTTCCAAGGAGACTATCATTGCTTCTTCCTTATCTTCTCATCTGTCACAAATTCTCTCACTCTGAAGTTTCAGGAGGAAAACTTTGAAAGGACTTGAATGGTAATACATTCTGAGAAATCACACTCAGTAATTTGAAATAAGATTTGAACGGCCTGTTTTGATGGAAGGACCATTATTAACTCAGCAGTGAGCAATTTATTAATTTGTTAAATGGGCTAATGAGGAGTGAGGGCTCTTTGGAGTTACAGAAGCATGGTTTCAAAAGTGAATGCTTTGAGATAAAGCAAAGAAGCATGACAGAACTACAAAGCCAGCTAAAACACTGTCATATTGAACTTGACAAAATCAGCTAAGCTTTGCACCTCCAATAAGGATTTGTAATATATGGTTCATAAAATGCCTATTGGGGAAGACTGGGGAAAGTATAATAAAAATGGCTTCTTTCTTGAAAAACAAAATAAGGGCTATGTGCCATAAGAGGATCTCTGAAGCTGCATCATTCATTGGAAATAAGGATCATCTAGTTTACTGGAAAACTAATACATCTTTTAGAAAACCAGAAATCAAATCTAGTACCAAACTCTGCCAAAAAGTGTGAAACTAGTTCAAGAGTGAGTCCACACTGAAATAATTGTACAGTGGTTGGATCTGCATTTGCATTTTTAAATCAGTTTCGTGCTTCTGTGATGCTGTCAAGCATAAAGACAGTGTCACAGCAGCACGAAACTGATTTTAAAATGCAAATACAGCACAAAACTGATTTAAAAATGCAAATGCAGATTCGACCAGTGTTCTTCCTTAAGTCCTACATCTAGATGGGGCAGATTCTTCTTTATCTACCATTCTGTGCTATTCATTCAAGAATGCGGTACAGTCTACTTCCTGTGAACTATCTCTGTTCAGTGTTCTGCGATGTTTGTATTGTACTTGTTACAATGGAACACAACAGTCTGCTCCCCCCACCCCTGGTATTTGTGTGAGTGGGCTGGAGTCCCTGCTGAATTCTGTTTGTTAGTTAGAATTGTAGACTGCAGGAGCTCCCTTTTTCTGAAATCAGTTGCTCCCATCCCTGTATCTCCTTACTAATAGATGTTGTTTTGAACATACCCATCTCTGCTATGTGACCCTAAGAGTGGGAACCTGAATCAGTACCTATTCCGGACATGCAAGGAAAAGGGAACATCACATGTTCCACTTCCTGTGTTGTATTAGCACAAAAGTTCAGATCTCATAAATGTTTCTTCATTACATGTTTCCCTTCTTCCCAGCTATTGTCTTTTCCATCTTCCTTTATTACTAGAATGTTTGTGTTATTTTTAGGCCTGAATTACATTACGTATCTTTTCTATTAGACTGAATACAGATGGTCCTTTTAACCATACATACTGCCAGAAGTTTGTTTCTTGACACTTATATACAAACTTTCTGAGATTTTTACTTCGCTATCCTAAAACTGTACCTCAGGATTATACATCTATTTGTTTCATAGAAATAGCTGAGAAAGCTGTGAGACATTACAAGTGGTTTGTTTGGTTAGATATTGTTTTACTGTCTTAAGACTGAACTGGCAAATCTGAGTAACAGCACTGAAAGGACAGCATTCGTCAAAACTGAATAAAGTAGCCTTCTTGAAACTTCTGCACTGTGTTGTTTCAGAAGATAGAAAATTCATTCATGAGTATTCTCTAGTTCTTCCAGCATTTCAAAATACAATTGGAGAGGGGGAGTTAGGTATTGACACATACATTGTAAGGTGGGTTGTAGCTAAAGTGAATCTTTTTATGTTCACTTCTATAAGTATTATTGCAGTTATTTTATTTTTGACACTGATGTTATTATGAATCTTGAGGTACCTAAAATATCCAGTCATGATTCAGGGCCCAGCATTGACAGAAATAGAAAGACTTGAAAGACTTGAAGACTTGTGGTGTACAATATGAGCAGAAAATGAACTGAAATCCCTTAGTGGTTCAGTAGAAAACAGGCTTATTATGCAGCAGTGGATGCAAACGGAAACTCTTTAAAAAAAAAATACTGAGATAAACCATGAAATGTTTGTATTCTTAAAGTTGAAAGGTTTGGAAGCTGCTGACGAATTCATGAGGGCTCTTTCATTATTTTGATTTTATTTTGCTTCTTGACAACATATATTCTAAAGCAGTAAAGCAAAATATAGTACAACCTCCAATAAAATTTTATGTATGTTTGCAAACTGCATGAGGCTCATTTTCTTAAATGAAAGTTTTTAAAATTGTTGTTTAAATATCAAACCCATTTGAGATGTTTTCTAATTGGATTTTAACTCTATGTTGATCCCCCCTCCCTATTATTTTGAAATGTGAGGTTGATCTAGGCTACTGATGTAGTTGGCTCCTATGAATATTTCTTCTTCCATTATTGTAATCCCACCTTGACTTCCATCTGTCTATTAAACTGTTACCCAACCTTTGTCTAAACAGCTCAAGAAAGGTACACTTTTTGTTTCTTCTTACATTGCTGTGAGGTAGACTGGATATTTTGCGACTGTTTGGACCTCTCATCTTCAACCTGATTAACAAATACATATTAATGGATCAGCTGTACTACTTCATATGCAATTGGTAAATTGCCCTTGAATAGCTACTTTATTCCTATTTTCTCCCCTCCTCCCATTTTAGCCGAAAATACTCCTGCACGTTCCTGTGGAGTTTCCTTCTATCTCTGCTAGACAGCCAGTGTGGTATGGGCATTTGAGTGTCAAAGTGTCAGGGCTGGAACACCCAAGTTACAATCCCCACTGTGCCATGGGAGCTTTCTGGATGACCTTTGGCCTCACAACTTCACCCTAACCCTACTTCACAGGGTTGGCCATACACCTTCACCCTAACCTACTTAACAGGGTTGTTGAGAGGATAAAATGGAGGAAAGGAGAGTGATGTAGGCTGCTTTGTGGTCCTCATTTAAGAAGAAAGGTGGATATAACTGAAGTAAACATCAGTCACTTGTGAATGCAGAGCCATCAATGTGCTCATTCCACCAAACTCTGTTTTTCCCCCATCCAATTCAGAAGTAATGATTGTCACAATCCTGCCCTCGGTCTGTGTGTTCTCTCATGCATGTTGCAAGTTTGCCTGCATGCAAACGTGTGTTCACTCTTGCCATCACCACCCCAAGATATAAAACCCAACCTCTCAAGTGAGCAGTGTGTTGTGGTACCCTGGTAAGGTTGTCTCTGAACAAGTACAAAGGGCAGAGCTTCCAATTACTTTAGCTCCCCCCATGTGTTCATGTCCTTAGTGTGTATGAGGAGTCTTCAGAACGTGGGTGAGATTTCAGATGCAGTCTGTTTTCTTAAACAGGAAATAAGCTTTATTACCAATGATTAAACTAGAGCATACACATGGAAAATAGCTACCATAGTTAGAAACTAAGGTATATCTAAGGAAATAAAAGGAAAACAACCATGTAACTAAGTTGTTTTACAAGACCTTAGATGAAGCAAATACATCCCTATCTCCCCTGCTATGCTGTTATAGAGAAAGACAAGGCCCACTGGTCACCACATCTGGCCAAAGTGTTTGAACTGGATCTGGCATCTGGATCAGGGCGGATTGGCAGTGCTGTTGTTGTTGGACCTGTTGGCAGTGTTCGACACAGTTGACCATCAGCTACTGACCCACCGCCTTGCTGACACTGGAATTCAGGGACTGGCCTTGCAATGGCTTGTCTCCTTTCTCCAAGGTTGGGAACAAAGGGTGGCACTGGGGAAACAGCTATCCCAAAAGCACCCACTGGGTTGTGGAGTACCTTAAGGGGCAGTGCTGTCCCCGATGCTTTTCAATATCTATATGTGCCCCCTTGCCCAGATTGCCTGGAGGCACGGGCTGGATGACACCCAGCTCTATTTGATGTTGGGCAGCCAGTCTGACTCAAAACCGGAAGATCTGGACCGGGCGTTACAAACTGTGGCTGGCTGGCTGGCTTAGACGGAGCCTATTGAAATTGAATCCAACACAGATAGAGGTCCTGTGCCAGAGCCAGAGCAGTCCGAGGGTAAGAATCCTGCTCCTGACCTTCAATGGGGGACCATTGGTGCCAGCGCCAGAGGTTGGGAGTTTGGGAGTACTCCTGGATGCCTCCTTAACAATGGAGAGCCAGGTAGCAGCCACTGCCAAATCAGCCTTCTGCCATCTTCAGCTGATCAGGCAGTTGGTTCCCTTCCTCGAATGCAATGACTTGGCAACAGTGATCCATGTGATAGTCACCATGAGACTGGACTACTATAATGCTCTCTACAAGGGGCTGCCCTTGTCCCAAATCCAGAAGTTGCAGCTGGTGCAAAATGCTGCAGCAAGGCTTCTGATGGGACTCTCTATATGGGAGTACATTCAGCCTGTGCTAAAGGCATTGCACTGGCTGCCAGTAGCATACCAGATTCATTTCAAGGTGCTGGTTCTTACCTTTAAAGCCCTTTATGGTCAGGGACCTACATACCTGAGGGACCGCCTTTCCCCATATGTTCCCCATAGAGCACTGTGATCAAGGGCTCTGAACCAACTGGCCCTCCCAGCTCTTAAGGATACCAGGCTGGCTATAACCAAAGCCAAGGCTTTCTCAGTGGCGGCTCTGTTCTGGTGGAACGAGCTCCCAGAAGAGATCAGGGCCCTGCTGGACCTCTTACAGTTCCGCAGGGTCTGTAAAATGGAACTCTTCCACCAGGTTTTCGGAGTCGCCACCAACAACCAACAACAACTAACAACTAATAGCTGAAGGACAGAGAGCCCTGCCCCCCCCCCCAAATCTCCAACAGCCTGAGCCAGCTGCCTAAAGGACAACCAAAAGAAGATCTAGGAGACAACTGTGAAAAGGGAGCACCGAACAATGGCTGCCACTGTTAAATTAATAAAAACGATTACTAGCACTTTATTATGTCAGATAGCTTAGATGGTTTTAGAACTGTTTTAACTGTAATTTATGCTTTTTATTGTAATTTATGTGTTTATTCTTATGTAAGCTGCCCTGAGCTGTCCTTGGCTGAGAGGGTGGGGTAGAAATTCAATAAATACATAAATAATAGATAAAACCCAGAACAAAGGAAGATTTCACCTTTTAAAACTTCTGCCTGCTTAAGTGAAAGCTTCCCTCTCCAATCCATAGTTAAGAATCCTACCCCTTAAGGGAGATATTCAGCTCTCTGCCAATGAGGCCCTCTAGAATATAGGCTCCATCCCTCTCTCCCTGGTCAGTTTTATGATGCATATCCATCAGATCCCTTTGAGAAGTAGGCCCAAATGGTCTGGTTTTCCCACTGATCCAAGTTCCTGTTTTTCTGACTCTTCCCTCTTGGGAAAATAAAGAGTGCCAGGGGTTTAGGAACCCTGATCATAACAGTGATTACAAAATAATGTTTGGAAGCTGTGGTCAAAAAGAATGAGTGCAAATAATTTGACACTGACAAGTCAGAAGCATCGATGGTAGAAGCATCCCATGATCTGGGAGATGTGCTGCCCATCAGATGCACAGCATGATAACACGTTTAGACTTAACAGTGTTTTTAGGATGGATGTCAGCTGTAGCTGTGATTGCTTTCTATCAGTTGCATCTGATTTATAGGCTGTAGGTAGGATGCTTTGCTGATTGTCATGCTGTGAGATCATTCCAGGGAAGATACCACCTCCCACCATTTCATCCTCTGTTGCTGGGATGCTCCGTAGGCCTCAGAATGGGAAGGGTGTGGCTCAAAGACACCTGGACTTGCCAGCTTCCCCAGCTGGGAAGCATCGTTACAGACACATGCCTCCCGCCTGTTTCCTCCCTGGCCTGTCAGAAAGCCTCCTTTTATATTTCCCTCTTCTTGCTGGCCCTGCCCTCAACCTTATCCACCTCCAATTCTGCTTCCACCTGTCACCCCTCAGGCCCACCCATTCTGTTCTATCCATGGATTTCCCTTGGCATGGGGCAGGTCCACCCTACCTACTTCCTCCCTCTGCCTCCTGACCCCTGTCTCCAGCCATGGCTCAATGAGTCAGCCTCTCACCAAAGCTCCATTTGGGACAGGCAGAGGTCTTTTTATAGAAAAGAGCTGCAGGAGCTCATTAGCATATGGTATGCTAATGAGCTGTTAGGCTATTAGCATATGCCACGCCCCCTGACATCACCAGAAGGGGAAGCAAAAGGGGGGAGACATCTTCAAAAGCCTCCCCTTCCCTTCCCCAGCTGGCCTGGGTGGGGAGTGAAGAGAGAAGGGGTTTAAAGTTGGGCCACAGAAGGAGGAAAGAGGGAAGGAAAGAGAGAGAGTAGAGAGAAAGAAAGAGGGAAAGAAAGAGAAGGAAAGAAGAAGGGAAAGAAAGAGAGAGAAGGGAAGAAGGAAGGAAACAGGGAAAGGAGGAAAAAGAGAAGATAAGAAGGTGGGAAAGAGGAAAAGGAGATAAGGAAAGGAGGGAATGAAAGAAATTTGGCAGCAATTCGGCCCCATTATATCCTATGGGCCATTGAAGTCAGTGGTGAAAACATAGGGTATATTCTTGGGGCTGGAGAGGAGGGGGTTTGAGGAAGAGGCTCCAAACTCACAGGGTAGCTGTTGGAGCCTCTCTCAAAGAAACCCACCATGTTTCAAGAACATTGGACCAGGGGGTCCAATTCTATGGGCCTTCAAACAGGTTGCCTCCATCCCCTCCATTGTTCTCTATGGTGAGGGAAAAGTTACTTTTTCCCACGGTGCTGTTAGTAGCTCTGGGGGGATGGGGTTTGAGGGAGAGGCTCCAAATTTTCAGGGTAGCTTTGGGAGCCTCTCCCCACATACACCCCCACATCTCAAAGCTATTGGACCAATGGGCCTAATTCTATGGGCACCCAAACAGGTTACCCCCATTACCTCCATTGTTTCCAGTAGGGAAACCCAGCCAGCAGCACTTAAGGCAGGCAAGCAGGCAGCCACCCAGCAGTCAGACTCTCCCAGAGAATCTCAGGGAAAGTTAACTGTCTTGGGAGGTGCTTGTTTGCCATGAGAACAAGTGGCACACTCCAGAACAAGTGGCACTGTGGCAGTGCAAGACTTCTGAATCCGCTTGTACCATCAAAACTGACATGTGGGAGCCTTTCTGCCCTCGGAAGCTGCCGAAGCTGTGCTCTGATGCGCTCCCCCCAAAAAAAAGACCCTGGGTGGCATTGGGGCCATCCTGCCAACCCCTGGAGGGTTTGTGTGTTGATGGCTCCCTGTGCTATTCCTGGATGCAGTCTGCTTCCTGGCACAAACCTGGCTTGGTCTTTTCCAGCCCAGCAGACTCTTCACCAGCTGCTGGTCCTGCCACAGCATGGCTCAGCCCACTGGTCCCACTGCTCCTGCCCAACTGCTCCTTGTCATCTCCCAGAGGCCCTGGTGAGTTTGTGGGGCCAGGTGTGAGAATGGACCTGCCCTTGCTGGGGAGTCTGGGTCACCATTCCAAGGAGAGATTGCGGCCCGGGCACTGATGCAATTATGTTTTTTTTTTCACCTGTAGGACTGCTTACTATCACCATGGATGTTTGGAAAGGTGGTATATAGATATATTAACAAATGTAACAAAATTAAAAATAGTGTAATGTGCTTTATGTGACAGTGTCCTGGAAAATGATTTAGATGCTACAGCTAGAGCAGAATATGAGTAGGGTGTTGTGAGAATAATGGGGCTGCACGTGTCTTGTGAATGTGTTCACCCGTGCCACCCACACCTCTCCCTCTTGGTTCATGTGTTCCCTGAGTGTCGCCTACTTACCAAAGGCAATAGATGCAAGCTAGGAAACCCCCAAACGCTGGCAGAGACACTCTTAGCAAAAAGGTCTCTTCTTAAAATAAAACTTATCTTTATTAAGAAAACATCCAAAAGTTTACCAGGGAAGGTGGTTGGCAAGACGCCAGACCAGATGCCAACACTGTACAATCCTATTTCTTAAACATTGATAGTGAAAACACAGGCAATACATTGATAGTGAAAACACAGGCAAGCAAAGTCCCCCCCCCCAAGCATGCAGAAAACGAAAGGCCTTTCGGGCTGACTCCCAAAGTCTCCAGAGAGCAAAATCTCTCCTGGTTCCTTCAAGAGCCAGCGAAAGTCTGTTGGAACTGACTAGCATTTGTACCACATGATCAAAGGGGTCCACAATAATTAAATTACAGTTGTAAATTGAAATCTTGAAGTTGAGAATATTTGCAAGGAAATTGCTTTCTTACGTCTCACACAACAAAAGTTGCCTTTTGTTTACAGGACCAGACAGTGTCATTGTTTTTTCCTGGTGTTCCCAGCATTGAAGATAAAACCATTCTTTCATGTTATCTCTGGGATGGGAGTAGGGATGTGAATCCCTGTATCAGATGGATTGAAGTCTGTCACTGCCCAAATGGCTTTTCCTGCCAGATGGGATTTTATGGTTTAAATGGATATAGTGGGTCTCACACCTAAGAGAATTTACATTGATTTAGATCCTGGGAATGGAATGTGTAAACTTTGTACGTGACAGAGAGGGGTGCTTTGCCTGGAACAAGGGTTTTGCAAAGACTCATGGGATTTGATTCAGTGAAAGCAGGCTGTTGGGTTCCTGCTAGCAAAAACAGAGACAGATACATGGATTTTATAAACTATTTGGTTCATTTTAAAACCCAAACCTTCTATATTTCTAAAATTTCTTACCACATAGGGATGGACACAAATCAAGCCATTAACAAAAATTTGTGATGAATTTTGCCCTGTTTGTTGTTTGGGAACTGATGTCTGTGACAGGTCTACCCTGTTTAGTTTAAATGGCTCCCAGCTATTTAAACCACTTCCTTCTGCTCTCCGCAGCTTTCTGCAGAGTTGTTTGACAGATGCAAGGACCAAACTGGAATAACAAGCTTAGATTATATGGTCACCATTTGTTTGGATTAAATTCCAGTGGGAAAACATAGTAAAGGAAATATATATATTAAAATCAGAGATTGATGGGCAGATGTACCCTTTTTAACTGTGGAATGCTGAGAGTAATTAACTAAGACCCTCCCATTACACTCTATCCATCTCCTCTCAAGTGTGGAGGTGACCTTACAGCATCCTCTTCTTTGAGGTGGGGCAATTGGCTGTGCAGTGTATCTCCTCTGTCCCCAGACAAGAGAAATACATTCCAATCTACAATCCAAATTACATTACATTACAGTCCAATTGACTATTAATATACTACTCCAAATAAGAAATAAAATAAAATAAAGAGGATGTATAGCCTTTCTAGGAGATTGGTGAGAATAAAGATGTAAAAACTGAATGAAGTTAGTATGTGTAGTGAGATAAGAAACCCTTATCCCTGTTAAGTCCTGTGGGTTTCATTATTCTGAGTGTTATGATGACTTGTAACTTGGAATTTTCACTTTCTACTCTGTTCCTGAAGTTCCTTTGCAATTGAACAGCTACTCTGAGGTCATTTATTAAATATCCTGGAAAACTGAAGTGTTCTCCTATAGGTTTATGTACAGTTACAGATTATGTAAAGTTGGCCTTAACTAGGTATCATAAAAGACATATGACCACTGCCCCAAATCAAATTCCCTCTTCTTTTTCTCACTTCCCTAGCAACATCTGGTAATATTATAGAACGCATTACATGATGTCGTATTTGGTAAGGTTTCTTGTCCCTGCTCCACTGTTTTTGTTACCACCAGCAGTCTTAGAGAAATTTGCAATGTTATGACATAGTACCATGTGTTTTGCATTGATAAAATTTACCAGAGGAAGAAGGAAGAGGAAATGCACTATCTGTATCAGCCATGTATCTTCTACAATGTCTACTTCTGGCTTTAGAATAAAAAGATTCTATGATTCTGTTATGCTAATGCTTTTTTCTAATTCAATGAGATTTCTGCTGGTAGAACATACCTCTCCCATCAGCATAATTCTTCTTACACCACTGGATCAGAAGAAGACTAGACTGCTAAGATAACATAATCACAGCATCCAACTGTCAGTCTATGGCTTCTTCCTTTCATCAAGTTTCCCAGGTAATTCAGGTCAACCAACTATTTGCATACAGAGTGGACAATTTAACTGAGAACTTTATATGGTAAAAAAGGTCATTCAAACCAGGAAAAGGACTTATAGACTTCACTCTGAATGATTGTATAGTTCAGTTAAAGTTCATAAATACCAGAGACAGTCCAAGGCCCAAAGTTTTGTTTGGACCAAAATATAAAGTTTTGAGGCAAGTCTTTGTTTTACTAACAGGTAAACTTCAGGATCCTGCCAAGAAACTTGGCCAGTGATCTGACTTACTTTAATAGTTTGGGGGGGGGGGTGAATATGAAGGCTTGGTTGAGCTCACTCGAAACATGAGCCAACTACAACATTTGGATAAGGTTTCTGACTCCTCCATTCTCTAAGAGTTTGCTGTGTACTTTTCTCTAATTTATTATAAGGTACACTGTATCATTTTCTACTTCCCTTCTTATAAAAGACACAAGGGCTCCCAGAAGGCATAAAAACAACTTAAACTATGCTAATTTCATGGAAACAAAATAATTGGATTTATATCTGAAGGATATTGTCCTTCTCAAAAGCACTTCAGTGAATCTGTGAAATCCTAATTTTTCAGCTAACCTGAAAAGCTTTTTGTGCAGAGGGGGGGAAACTGTGATTCAAAAGGCATTTTTGGCAATTGCTTTGAAATAAGTATGTCTTTTAATCCTAAATCGTCTGGTAATAGCTTCCTTTCTGGAAATGCAAGTAATGCATAGCAAATGAAAAATAACCTAGAAGTGCTGAGAATTTTTTAAGCCTCCTTTTTCTTTTGTTGTCATGTTTTTCTAAACAAAATTAAAGCTGCAATCTAAATAAATTAAATGAATATTTAGCTAGAGATTTTATCTATTCATGAACTGAGATTTGGCTAGAGAAGTTACTGGTCTTGATTTGGGATGTCTAACAGTTTTGCTCCATTTTGGATTCTATCTGAATTGCTCAAACCAATTTAAGATTGAAAAGACCTTCCTTGCCTGACCAATTGCTCTCATTATGGAAGCGCTCTCTCTCTCTCTCTCTCTCTCTCTCTCTCTCTCTCTCTCTCTCTCTCTCTCTCTGTGTGTGTGTGTGTGTGTGCGCGCATTTCTAGCTATCTACATATAAATGCACATGCACACACTGTCAGAGACCCAGGCCAGGTCTCCCTGGGTTATTGCTCCTGGTTCCCTGCTTGGAACCCCAGACTGAGAGTCCTCAAGGTTAGATACACACAAGAAAACCAGACTTCATAAAAATGTATAAAGGTTCTTTAATCATTAAAAAATTAACTATGTGGTGCAATCTCTTAAACTAACCAACAAGAAAACAACAAAGCTAACTTTTCTATCTAGTACATTGAAGCTAATTTTCTGTCTAATACATTGAATACCTGGGTATTAGATGGCAAATCTTCTTGCAGCATAAAATCTAAGCAGTAGCATAAAAGCATTCTGTACATTGCAGTCCATCATTATGAAGTATAACACGTCAAAGCATACTAGTATGATGTTAGCATAACTCTCATGCTACGTTAGTATAGCATGCTGTTAGCATACTAGCAGGGTGTTAGCATAACTGGCCAATACCTTTATTATAGCTTTCTACCAGATGGCATTGGGTGGTCTCTCAGGTCCAAAAGAACTTCTCAGGTACTTTCCAGCAACTGCTCCTAATTCCCCACTACCATCTGGTTATACAACTGTGCATAGGTTCTCATGACTGGGTGAAATTACTACCTTCCTGTGTTCAGCCTTGAAAAAGATAATGATGGTTACAGGAACACTGAAGCCATAAACACCTGCAAGCAGAACCAGGCCTTCCAGTATTCACATTCACATACAGATTTTTTCTAAACTGAAAAGCCTCCATCATTCTTCATGACGAGGTGCTACAATCCCTTAATTATTGTCTGTTGTGGGATGGGGAGGGAACAGGGTGTCTGTTGTGGGGAGGGGAAGTGAAAGGAGCTTGTAAGCTGCTTTGAGACTCCTTTGGGTAGTGAAGGGTGGGGTATAAATCCAATCTCTTCCTCCTCCTCCTCCTCCTCTTCTTCTTCTGGTTGCCCTTTTCTATAACTTTTATAACTCTTTTGTAACCTTTTTGAGAGGGCTGGTTGATTATCAGAACTGTTCAAAGTATTCCAAATGGTGGCCAGACCATGGACCTATATAGACTATTATGATACTGGCCCTTTTTATTTTCAGTCATTTCCCTGTCAATGGCACAGAAGTTTATTTTCCCACTATTGCTACACACTAGGTTGACTTCATCAAGCCATCCATCACAACCCCAAGATCTCCTGCCTAAACTGAAGCTGCCAAGTTAACCAGATCACTCCATATTTAAAGTCAGAGGACTGTATCTTGAGCAATCCACAAATAGAACTTCCTATCTCCTTACAGCCTTTTGAGCCCCTCATTCTATTTCTGTGGGTCAGAGGACTATCATAAACAGCACAGAGGCTGAAGTGAGGATCTATAGTGGAAAATGAAAATTGGGGGGGGACTGGAACCCCCCCCTCCTCTACTGATGGATGGTGTTAGATCATTGGAAACAAACCACTGAATATAAGCGAGTATTTCTGAACTTATTTATTTTCCAAAAATTTATATCCCACCTTTCTGCCCTCATCAGGGCCACCAAGGTGGCTCACAAATCATATCATACATAATAAAATCACATATTTAAAACCGTCAAAACCAAAGGAAAACACATCATTAAAACAATTAAAAAGGTAAAGGTTCCCTTGCTCGAAAGCCAGTTGAATCCGACTCTAGGGTTGCAGTGCTAACCTCCGTTTCAAAGCCGAAGAGCCAGCGCTGTCTGAAGACGTTTCCGTGGTCATGTGGCCGGCATGACTAAACACCAAGGCACACGGAATGCTGTTACCTTCCCACCAAAGTGGTACCTATTTATCTACTTGCAATTTCTTGCTTTCAAACTGCTAGGTTGACAGGAGCTGGAACTAGAGACAGGAGCTCACTCCGTCATGCGGCACTCTCGGGTCCCGAACTCCTGAACTCCTGACCTTCCACAGCCTGCAGTTCAGCATCTTAACCACTTGAGCCACTGCAGCTCCCAAAACAATTAAATCCAGAGCTAAATACACATACAAAAACATAAAAACAATTAAAAATTGGGCAGGAGGGATCACTGAGGGGAAGCCAAATGAAACAAAAGTCTTCACCTGCTGGCAGAAGATGTGACTAAAGGGGGGAGAAATAAATCTTCCTGAGGACAGAATTCTATAGCTTGGGTGCCATGACAGAGAAGGCCCTCTCTCCACATTGCTACACATCGTATCTCGGAAGGTGTGGACACTCAAAGCAGAACCTCAGGATAGGACCACAGTGGTCAAGTAGATTTAGAAATGAGTAGATCAGAGGACTTCTATCAGGCCCACGGTGGAACTGGCTGTCTCCTTCTTCTTCTTCCAGTGCTGCTGTGTCATAGCTTGCTTTGCCAGACTCTCTCAATTGCTAAGGAGAGGTAGATAGGCAAGCTTCTGTTCCCTGCTGTGGCTGAGGCTCCTCACCCTCCTCCTCCCAGGAAGAGGGAGGGAATAAGCCAGAGCTTGCTCCCTGGACAGGCTGCCTCAATCACACAGGAAAGAAAAGCAAGCCTTTCTTCCCCGCAGTTGGCTGAGGCTCCACCCTGAAGGCAGGGAGGGAATGAGAAAGAGTTTGCTTTGTTGGGCTCCCTCAATTGCATGGGAGAAATGCAAAGCACCTTTAAGACCAACAAAGTTTTATCCAAGGTATGAACTTTTGTGTGCCTTGCTAAGTGCATGTGTTTTGGGGGGCTTGTTATGCTGTGGCTCTCCTGGATGGAACTGGGTTCCCTCCCCTTTTTCACTGTATTCATGCCCTCATGACCAAATCTTGCTTAGTAGGAAAGCAATGCGAACTATTTAGATGGGGAATAACAAAAAGACAGTGAGGTGGTTTAGGCTGAGAGTGTATGTCCAGGCCAAGTTCACCCAGCACATTTCCTTTGGTGATTTTGAATTTAGACTTCCCTTCTGCTTAGCTATAAGGCAGGGATGTCTCAAGTCATTTTGCTGCCCCAAGTGGGTAGTATGGGAGGAGAGTCACATGGTAACAGGTATGGTTCCCTCCACCTCTGACTTATGTTGATTTGGGGCTATGCACTGGCAGTTAAGGTAGAAAAGCACCTCCTCCTATGTCATGTTTTCTGGGTTCCAGAGGTCTGGAAAGTGGTTCCATAGCCTATGGGACCAATTCTCTAGACACTGAGTAGGAAAGGTACAATGCCATTTTCCAGATGTAACTCGGAAGCCAGCCATTCCGCCAGATGAGAAATGAGTACCATGGGGCTCTTAGCTTGCTTTACTATGCCACACAGTTTTAAATGGTTTTGACAAACGTTGTGATCCAAATTTAATATTCTGTCCCTTGCCCAGCTGTCAGATTGTTCTAGGTGCTTAATATCCTCTTGTGCAAGCAAATCCAAGTCAATTGCAGCACTAGCTATGTTAGAAGTCCGTTGAACTGAAGTTTTCAGAGCCTCTATCTATTCTGTAATGGGTTTTAAAAGAACTGTAATATTATCCAAGATTTCAGTTTTTAGACTTTTAAAAGACTCAAGCATGGTATTAAAATCACTTTTAGTGATCTGCATCGTTCCTGCCATTTTCTTCCATATTATCATTTCTGTTAGGTTTGGCAGCCATTTTGTTGGCCTGTTTTGTAAACTTCACCTCAGTATTCTTGTGAATAGAAAGAAAGGCTTGTATGGGATAAGTTACACTTTGAGACTTATTTCTTCATCCCCCTGACTTCGCCATTCCAGGATATAAAAAAGTAAAAGCAAAAAAAAAAGAAAATTGATTTTAAATTGGGGGAGAGCAGGGAGTCAGACAGAGCCCAAGTCTTGCACATCTGCCATTAGATGGGCTGATGCCACACACCAAGTTAAGTTGTGTGGATGAGTCAAATCATTTCAAACCTCAACCCTTTAAGGCCATTCTGAGCAGTCGAGGACTGATTGATTGATGTGAGGAAGTTTCTTCCCTGTTATAACTGGTTAAATGGAATATTGAAACTGCTCAGAATGGCCTTAAAGGGTTGAGGTTTGAAATGATTTGACTCATCCACACAACTTAACTTTGGGTTGGAAGAAGACTCCTTTAGAGTCGAAACGGAATCTTCATTCCGGAGACCACCGTTCCTGTCACCTTTTGTCATCTTCAACTTATGTAACCAAAGTGAAAGTGTTTGTTATTATTGTAATTGTTGTTATTTAAAGATAGAAAAACTTTTTTGAAGCCTTGTTATTACAGTTCTTTGGCTGTTTTTCTATTACAGTAAGATAGTTGATAGTGTTGACTGGGTAGATTCACTGCTATTTTAAGTAAATATTTTTAGATGTTTCATGCTTTCTTGTGCAGTCCCTTTACAGTTTAAAGGGATTGCACAAGAAAGCCAGGAAACGGGGAGCAGCCTGTCCAGGTTCAGCTGTCACCTCAATAGGGGAAGCCCCCATCTGTCGCCCAGCAATCCAAGAAAGCCCGGGTGCTCCCCCACCCTCCCCCATCACCTGAAAATGCTCCCCAACCTCCCACTGGAAACTCGCCCAGGAGGAGGAGGCTGGCAACAGAAAAGAGGAGGCCAGCTGAGGAGGTTGGTGGAGGAGACAGCCATGGTGAGCTGTGCAGCAGCAGCAGCAGCAGCGGTGGCAGTACAGCAGCCAGAACCACCCCAGGAGCCCAGGATGGGGCAAAGGAGGTGGCTCTGGCAGGGAAGGAGGCTGCTTCAACCCAGGGACCATGTGGGTTGGGCGTCTTCCAGCAAGCCGAGCTGGCAATCCTAGTCAGTATGAAACAGAGAGACATTACCTATGACTGAAGCTATACGAAGGACTATGGGAACTGACCTTTGACAATACCATGGATTTATTATTTAAAAACTCATCAAACATAGAAGCTGATTTATTAATTCATCTTTCCAAATAATCAGTTTGAGAGTTTGGGATCACTTAATAATCAGTGCTATTAATAATGTGATTATAAGTGCTGAGTTCTCATTAGCATTTGAAGTTTTCTCCTCTTGTACGAATAATTTGGGTTATTTCTCTTTTTTTAATAAAAAAAGTTTTGGACTCATTTCTCCCCTTTTTGTTTTCTGACACTTCTAATTACCTAATAGCTCTATTCACAGGAAGAGCAGCTGGTGCATGTACAAAGCAAGAAGGATCTGCATATTGAGTTATTTATAAAGCACCCTTTTGAAAAGTCCATTAAAAATGCTGTGCTGGGAGAGGTAGAGGAAATTGGACAAGGGGAGGCATTCTCAAAGCAGTCAGAGGGAATGAATGTAATACAGTTATAAATGTTGAGGATTGTGATGAGTGAGAGTTTGGAAAGATTCAGTTATGATGGGAAAGTCCCAGTCTCATTCAGGATAGGAAGAGATATTTAAAGCTGAGATGAATGTTACAATGAGAAACCTGTAGGTGTAAACAAGGATACACGTATAATCGAATTTGAAAGGAGCAGTTTTAGAGACGCACACAAGCTGAGCTGTATTTATGAAGAAGCTAAGTAAACTCTAGTTCAGGGCCTCAGATTATGCACTGCCTCTAAATGCAAAAATAACAAATGACTAAAATTACTGAATTGCCATTTGTTGGTAATAATATGGGAACTCATATTTATTTAAACCACTTTCCTGTGCTATGAGGGCCTTTAAGTTAACAACAATTCAAAAGACATTAAAAATCAACATTAAAAATGATACACAAACACGGATACCTACCTAACTACCTACCTAATCCAGCAATTGACAGGAATGAGGGCTAATAATGGAATATCAGAAAACATAAAAGTCTTAATCCTCTGGTAGAAAACAATGATTGAGGGGGAAAGACAAATCTTCTTCAGGAGGAAATTCCATAATTTTGGTGCCATGATCAAGAATACCCTTTCTTGGGCTGTAACCTGCCTAGCCACAGATGACAGGGCACCAAAAGCAGGGCCCCTTAAGATGGCTGTGGTAATTGAGTAGATGTTCCATAAGGTATGCCATACATATACAAGGATGTGGAATGGTATAGTATAGCTGTGGCCAGGTGAAAGGAGAAAAGGAAGTCCTTTCCTGGGCAATCCCCCACCCTCTTTCTCCCAGCTCTGGCGAGCCATGGCTGGGAGAAAGGTGGAAGGGAAGTCCTTTCCAGGGCTCACCACGCCCAGGAGAATGGGAGAACTGAACTCACCGGACTAGCTCAGTTTGGGTGGGGCCCTTTCTGGCTCAATTCAGTTCAGGGTTCAATTCATGGGCCACCCTGAACCCAAAATTAAACTGAACTCCCTTTTTCAGGTTCATGTCCATCCCTATTTCCATTTACTTTGATGGAGAAAAAATAATTACTGCACTTGAGAGAGCATTGCAATAAACCCTGCTACTTCTGGATGAAGCAGCTTCTACTAAGAGGGATCCCAGGATGACAGGATGACTGAAATATGATTTGCAGGAACCAAGGTGTGCTGTTGCCCCCTCCCCTCCTGTCCATTATACTGAGTTGAGAGAATATGAACTGGTGCGGAGGTTTGGACTGGGGTGTCATCAGTATGCTGACAATACCCAGCTTAATCTGCTGATGGGCAGGCAGCCAGACACTACTCCGGGAAATCTGGCAGAGGGGTTGGAAGCTGTGGTGGGATGGTTAAAACAGAGCCAGCTGAGACTGAATCCTTCTAATACAGAGGTTCTGAGGCTGGGCTGTGGAGAGGCCAGGTTGGGGTACAAACTCCCAGCCCTTGATGGTGTGCCCTTGAGGACGGCGCTTACTGTCAGGAGTCTGGGTGTGATCCTGGATGCCTTCTTGACAATGGAGGTCCAGGTCTCAAATGTTGCCAGACTGGCATTTTACCATCTGTGCCAAGCTAGGCAACTGGCCCCCTACTTGTCTTGCCCTGACCTCGCCACCGTAATCTATGCAAGAGTCACCTCCAGATTGGATTACTGTAACTTGCTGTATGTGGGCCTACCCTTGAGGTTGACCCAGAAACTCCAACTAGTGCAAAATGCAGCAGTATGGGTCCTTGTGGAGCCAGTTTGGTTTAGTGGTTAGGAGGGCAGACTTTAATCTGGAAGAACCAGGTTTGATTCCCCACTTCTCCACATACAGCTACTGATGTGACCTTGGATCAGTCATATTCTCTCAGAGCTGTTCTCTCACAAGCAGTTCTTGAAAGAGCTCTCTCAACTCCACCTGCCTCACAGGGTGTTTGTTGTGGGGTGGGGAAGAGAAGACTGAGGAATGATCTTAATTGAGATCTCATAAGGTAAAGGTAAAGGTAAAGGTTCCCTTGCTCGAAAGCCAGTCGAATCCGACTCTAGGGTTGCGGTGCTCATCTCCGTTTCAAAGCTGAAGAGCCAGCGCTGTCCGAAGACGTTTCCGTGGTCATTTGGCCGGCATGACTAAACGCCAAGGCACACAGAACGCTGTTACCTTCCCACCGAAGTGGTACCTATTTATCTACTTGCAATTTCTTGCTTTCGAACTGCTAGGTTGGCAGGAGCTGGAACTAGAGACAGGAGCTCACTCCGTCTTGCAGCACCCGGGTCTTGAACTGCTGAACTACTGACCTTCCACAGCCTGCAGTTCAGCGTCTTAACCACTTGAGCCACCGCAGCTGGAGATCTCATAGGGAGTAACAATTTTCTGCACCTGTCCCAGATTTCTAAAGCTGCATGCAATGCTACACAAACTTCATTGGTTTCCAGTGGAGTACCGGTTATGGTGTTGACCTTTAAGGCCCTTAATGGTCAGGGACCTACATACTTCTGGGACCACCTCACCTGATATACCCCCAGAAGAGTGTTATGCTTGAAAGATCAGAACTTATTGGTGGTCTCTGACCAGAGAGACATCCGGCAGTCCTTGACCGGAGCCAGGGCATTCTCTCCAAAATGGTGGAACTCTCTGTCAAATAACATCCACATCCTGTGGGCCATTTTACAGTTCCACAGGGCGTATAAGGCAGAGATGTTCTACCAGGCATTTGGTTGAGGGCAGTGACAGTTCAGTCTTGGCACTCTCACTTTCCATTCCAACCCCGCCCATTTCCCATTAGATGGTGGCACGGCTAGGATTTTAATGCCATCTATAAGCAATTAATCAGATTATGATATTTTTATTGCCTTATGTAAATTTTAATTTGTTTTATTGATGTTTCATGCAACTGTATTGTATGCTACTCTGAGCCTGGTTTTACTGGGAAGGGCAGTTGATAAATTTAATACATACATACATACATAAAAATAACATACTCTGTCATGAATAAGAATGGATGAATTCCCCTGAGCAATTTTCTTGGGAAAATAGCGGGGGGTGGGGGGCAGAGCTCAGTTCTTAAAATAAGAAACCTGATACTTTTCTGTTGTCATAGTTAGAAAAAGTCCTATGGAATTATGTATCCACAGAACATGTTCAGGTTCTAGAAAAGAGACAAATAAATCTTTCCCAATGCAGTCCTATCATACAAAATATTTGAAAAAGTGTGCATGCACACAAAAGCTCATACCTTGAATAAAACTTTGTTGGTCTTAAAGGTGCCACTGGACCCTAAATTTGTTCTACTGCTTCAGACCAACATAGCTGACCACCTGGATACAAAATCAGTCATTCTAGTCTATGCCATTAACTTCAATGGGTTTAAACTAGATGAACTCTGTATACGATCACCAGCTCACAGTCATATTGAAGTCACTGACAACGGCATTTTTTAGACTGCAATCAGGTAAGGTAAGTGACTGAGGAAGGATCTGGTGGGGTAGTATCTATGGAGTTTTTCTCCAGATTAGATAAGAATTAGGGATGAAATCCTATTTTGAAAGACATTTAGTTCAATGCAGATCTCTCAGTTTCAGTCATGATTATTTCAGTTGTCTTTTTCTTTCTACCCATTTCTCTTTGCTCATGTTGAATTTTCCCATGAAAATTAATTATTTCTATGGCATTTTCCAGACTGCAGCCACCTTTTGAGTTTTCATGGGTGTTGTGGCAATGGGTGCAATCGGTTCACACTTACATGTTCCCCCCCCCTGTTTTTCTTTCTGTCGTGGTTCTGTCTATTCAAATTGATTTTTGATTTTTCTGGGGTTTTTTTCCAGGGGCTTTTGTGTGTGTGTGCTAAAACACTGCAGCATTGCAGCAACCTCAAGGGAGTTGTTCAATCCCCATTAAAGTTCATTCCCTGCCCATCACACTAAAATTGAGGATTGTTCCTGGTGTATGTGTCTCACCCCTTATTGGTTGCCTCTATTCCTGTGTTTGAGTGATCTATTGGCTCTCCCCAAAAATTTTGAATTCCTTTATCTAACTTGCATCAGGTACACATCTCCAGTGGCACACCTAGAATATATGATATCTGGAGTGGATTATTTTTAACACCCCCTGCTCTAGGTGACAAAATTTCCCAGGTCAGGACTCAAATGTGCTTACTCCTGATGAACTCACGGGGGTTTATGCTTGAGAAAGTATGCTTGAGTAAGCATGGACTATAAGGAAGGCCGAGCGCCGAAGAATAGATTCTTTTGAACTATGGTGCTGGAGAAGACTCTTGAGAGTCCCTTGGACTGCAAGGAGATCAAATCATTCAATCCTAAAAGAAATTAACCCTGATTGTTCCTTGGAAGGCCAGATCCTGAAGCTGAAGCTCAAATACTTTGGCCACCAAATGAGAAGGGAGCATTCACTGGAGAAGACCCTGATGCTGGGAAAGATTGAAGGTCAAAGAAGAAGGGGAAGGCAAAGGATGAGATGGTTAGACAGTGTCATCAATGCAACGAACATGAAATTGAGCAAACTTCAGCGGACAGCGGAAGACAGGAGGGCCTGGCGTGATCTGGTCCATGGGGTCGCGAAGAGTCGGACTCGACTGTGCGACCGAACAACAACAAGCATGCATGGAGAGGGATGCTTCGAGGATGAGCTTGCCCAGTCTCCAGTGCCTGTGCCCTTTCTTGGGGGAGAGGCTCCATGAAAGCCCCCTCCTCACTCTGGATGCCTTCCCTGGGCCTTACATAGGAGTTAAGCAATGTCATTTCATGAGGCTGTTAGCATTGATCAAGCCTGTCCCAGAAGAAATGGGCAAGGCATGCTCCCCTCTCATGAGAGTAGCCCCATTGGCTTCATTATGTATACTCTTGTGTAAAGCGTGTGGTGGGAACAGGATTCAGGGCATTCAAAGTAGCCACAATATTGCTCTCTCATCCCCCCTCCCTTCCTCTGCTGAGGTTTATCATTAATTTGTGTATTTTCTTCAGTTTCTCTCTGAATTGTTCTGGTAAACATCTCAAGAGCCAGTTATTATGGAACTGAAGTTTCAGAATCCCCTCCCCCCAAGATTGCCTTGAAGAGTGACTCTAAGGCAGCTTGTATGGTACTGGAAAATGGCTGTGTTGATTACATATACGTGACATATGGTGAACAAGAAGCATAAAAATGGCACAGTAATGATGTGTAAATTATGTAAAAGAAACTAAAAAATCACCATGCCCCCAAAACAAACAGATGACACCAGCTTGGGCAAAGTAGCTCCTGAAGACAGAGATAAAATACAATCAGACTTGGATACCCTGGAAAATAGGCAGATGTGAACAAGGTGTGATTTAATAGAGATAAATGTAAGGTTTTATGTCTAAATACTAACAATCTTATACACATATACCAGATGGAGAATAATCTTCTGGATAGAAGAAGTAGTAGTAGAAGAAGAAGTATTTATACCCTGCCCTTCACTCAGAATCTCAGAGTGACTTACAATCTCCTTCCCTTCCTCTCTGCAAAACAGACACCCTGTGAGGTAGGTGGGGCTGAGAGAGCTCTGAGAGAACTACTCTTGAGAGAACAACTCCAAGAGAACTGTGACTGTGTCCCAGCCCGGAGGCCTTGGGATATGAGCTGTGCCCCCCGGGGCACCCCCAAGAGCCCCTGTGACCCCCCCCCACTCACCAAAGGAGCCTATGGCCTCATGGACAACAGAGATGGTGGGTTGGGCAGCTGAACAACAGCACAGCGGCTGGGCGAAGGTGGAGGTTGCCAGCCCCTACCCATGAGGAGAAGACAGCACCAGTCGGGTGTGGCAGTGGGACTGGGACCCTCAAAGAGCAGCCGGGATCGGCGGCGGTCCAGACGACATCATGGGAGAACCGTGGATGGGCCCACTGAGACAAGCACAGTTGCACTTCGGTGCCGGCAGTGCAGCCCTGAGGCCACCAGAGCCACCACCAGCACAACATCTGCCCCTGGCACACCTAGTTGGTGTCCTTGCTAATAAAGGGGGTGGAGCCAAGGCAGGGGCAGATGCAACAGGGGCAATGGGCAGTGCTGGGAGTGGGGTGGGGAGATAAAAGGTGGGGAAGGAAGGGGGGCCGGGGAAGAGTGGTGTGTGGAATGGAAATGCTGACACAGAGAGATGGACTAGCAGAGAGAGAGGGAAAAGGAAATCTCTTGATGTGCAGTGGCCGAGGGACTTGCGGGGTGACTCTAACCCCATCCCCGGCCTGTCTGAGACCCCTCGTTCCTCATTTCCCCCCCCTTTTTAGTACCCTCCACTGGCAGGACCACCCACTCTGTTGGGACAACAGATGTCATGGCCACAGGAGGGACAGGGCCGGGGTCACAGACAGCGTGTGACAGACTGACTCAAGGTCACCCAACTGGCTGCATGTGGAGGAACTGGGAATGTGCAGCCTAGAGAAGAGGAAGTTGAGGGGGGATAGGATTACTTTTTTAGAGTATTTGAAGTGTTTTCATTTAGAGAAAGGTAGGGCTCTATTTCAGTTGGTAGTGGAGGATAGGATTCATAATAATGCATTTAAATTACAGGTTGGATGATATTGGCAGATATCAGTTGCCCAGTTTCTTCCTCTTGGAGATATTTAAGCGGAGGTTAGTTGGTTATTTGTCAGGGATGCTTTAGGTTATCCTGCATGGTGCAGAGGGCTGGACTGGATGGTCTTTAGCCCCCTTCCAACTTTCTAATTCTATGATTCTATGAAGCATGAGATGCTTCAGAACAGCTGAGAAAACAGCTATCTCCACATGGCCGGATCGCCCATTGGGCAAACTAGGTGCTCGCCTAGGGCGCGCTGGCCTCAGGGGCACCAAATGGCGCCCCGCTCCCCCCCAAAAAAGCCCCCTGCCGCCGCCCTGACCACGTGCCCCGCCGCAAAAAGCGCCCGGTTAGGGCGCAAGTCGCCCTCCCCCTCCTCCCTGGGGGGGAGGAGGAGGAGGAGGAAGCGGCCGGCAGCCAGCAGGATCTCCCTGCTGCCGCCGCCGTGGAAAAGCGCCCACCGAGGGTGCAAGTCGCCCTCCCCCTCCTCCCTGGGGGGAGGAGGAGGAGGAGGAAGCGGCCGGCGGCAGTCAGCAGGATCTCCCTGCTGCCGCTGCCGCGGAAAAGCGCCCACCGAGGGCGCAAGTCGCCCTCCCCCTCCTCCCTGGGGGGGGAGGAGGAGGAAGCGGCCTGCGGCGGCCAGCCAGGGCACAGCTTGCCCGCCCTCCCCCTCCTCCTTGGGGGGGGGAGAGGAGGGAGGGCGGCATGGCTGGGTCTCCAGGCCCAACCAGGATGTTGGGATCTGCGCCCGCCTAGGGCGCAGAAATACCTGGAGCCAGCCCTGTACCTCCATCATACCAAGATCTTTGATCTGGAACCTCCCATATATTTTGTGATTGATCCTAGCCTCTGTGGCAGCCATTTTGTATTTGGCTGTATTTCCCTCCCCTGTGCTTCTTATAACAGCCAATTTGTAGTGGCACCTGCTCCCTGTTGTCAAAATTTCAAATAAAACCCCCACAGACTCAAAAGGTTGGGGACCTGGACATTCAGCAAACCAGAGAACATCATACCAAATCAAAAGAAACAAAGTTGGTCATATCCTTAAGTTTGATGCCCAAGGGCAGCTGGAGAGATGCCTCAGTTCAAAATGGACTATTACAAGCTGTATAAATTCATATTTGTCTACACCATTGTCTTTATGATGTAATTTGGGGGTGTGGGTGTCTAGGTTTGCTATATTTTTGCAGAAGGCAAAAAGTGTTGGTCACATTCACAAATTTCTAAAGCAATGTTTTTGTCTTCTTTGTTGCATGGACTAACACTGGTGTGCTGGCAGTAGTTGATATTTGCATGCTTTACCTTAGTGGATTGGTTTGTCAGTCAACAAAGGGCCACAGGTGGTGTGGCTAAATGAGTCATAAAAATATAGCTTTATTTATTCAAAAGGTATTCAGTTGTCCATAGCTGAAGCACAAAGAACACTCTCATCCTTCCTCATTCTCCCCCCTCTCTCCCCCACACATACTTCTCTTCTCTTCTCTTCTCCCCTACTTTGCCTTGTTTCCCATAGCTGCAGTATTTTTTCTGTCTCTCAAATGGAGTCCTTCACCTTTTGTTAACTTCTGTTCATGTTTAGACTTCCGGTCGGGGAAAATGGCGAATTGACACACTTTGCGAGTTGTGCAGAGTGTACTGCGGCATCTGACGACAGTCTGGGCTCTACTTGGCCCAGCGCAGCACTCTCCAGGCGGGGAGTGGCAAGCAAGCAGCGAAGCCTGAGGGGGGTTGAGATCGGTGTGGATAAGCTTCGGAGGAAGCTTGTTTACACTTTGATCTCCCTCCGTGAAGAGGGCAGTTGCAAATCAACTCTACAGATGCCAGCCGGGCTGAGAATTCAGCATAAATTCGCCATCTACCGATCTCTTCATCATCTGATTAACATCGTTTACGGAAGAAGCACCGCGAAACCCCGAAACTACAAGCAAGGTAACAAATATACGATTAAGCGCTTACCGGTTTAAAGAAGACTGTGATAAACGTACGGATAAGCGTTGAAACGCTTAAGGAACTATTCCGCTTGAATTAAAAGTAAAAAGAAAGCTTTCCGTTAGAGAAAAAGGCTGAAAAGAGACTTTGTTTTGCATTCCTGTGGTTATTCAAGTCTAAACGTTACGTAGTAGAAACGAAACTAACTGTGACTCTGTGATACAGGAAGTGGGCTAGAGTGGAGGTTTTCAGAGGCTGCTGTGTTTGAAGCGGATGGACATTTTATTATGTGACACCACCTTTACCGGAAGTTGGATTATAGAGACGGACAGGAGAACAGGAAGTTCGGAAGAAGCCTACTCTAGCCGGAAAATCATAGAGAAATTGCGCCCGACATTTTGGGGAGGACCAAAATTTAAAACGTTATTTTCAGGCCGAAAAAGTGTTTAAACAAGTTTTAAAGGTGGCGATTTGGCTTGAAGACTGCTAATATAAAGACTAACTAACATTGAAGTGGCCTCCAAGACGGATTTGCGAACAAGACCTAGAGCTGCTTCATCACCCAGCCCAAGAATGACTGCAAAGGAAAAAAAGAGTGGCAAGCAGCTATGGAGGCGATGGAAAAACGGATGACTGAAAATCTTGGAAAACAAATAGAATCACAGTTGCAACAACAATTGGAGCAAATAGAGCAAGTGCAAATTCAAGTACAGAAAAAAATATGGAAGAATTGAAGGAACTGGTACTTGCAGAAGTGTCAGGGATTAAGAAAGATACAGAAGAACTCAAAAAGGAAGTCAAAAGTCTGGTGACAAAATCTGAAGATATGGAACAAAGGGTTAAAAAAACCCTGTCAGAAAACGCAAGGCTGGAGACCATAATGGATTACAGGGCTACTCAGAATCATCTGAGATTGAGAGGGATAGAAGAAGAGGAGGATCAAGATTTACGGGCTCTAGTAATTAAGACATTGACAACTTACATAGGGGAAGACGAAGGAGACTTGGATGCAGACTTTGACTTGATTTACAGAGTAAACTCAGCCTATGCCAAAAGAAAGCAATTACCTAGAGATGTAATTGTTCAATTTGTGACAACAAAGATGAAGGAAGATGTTTTCAAGAAACAATTTACACAACCGTTGGAAATTAATGGAAAGAAAATAATAATTTTGAGAGAAATTCCGAGATCGATTCTACAAGACAGAAAGAAATTCAAGAAATTGACAGACAGATTAAAAGAAATGAATATCAGGTTCAGATGGGAGATTCCATATGGACTTACATTCATGTACAACTCGGTGAGATCAACTCTTAAAACAGAAGGAGACTTATATAGATTTAAAGCGAGCAATTTGGACGATTTTAAAGATATTTAATTCAACGCCATTATGGATTACAAATTTTTATCTTGGAACGTAAATGGACTAAATGCACCAGGTAAAAGAAGACTGGTGAATCATTGGCTGGAAAAACAAAAATGTAATATAATTTGTCTACAAGAAACACACATAAGAAAACAAGACGATAAATATCTGACTAATAAAAAATTGGGAGAAGAATTTCATTCTTCAGCATTTAATAAGAAAAAAGGAACAGTGATTTATATTTCAAAAGATTTGGATCCTAAACAAATTTTTTCCGACAAAGAAGGGAGATATGTAGGCGTGGAAATCTTTATGGACAGAAAAAAGACATTGCTTGTTAATATATATGCACCCAATGGTGCAAAAGAGACTTTTTTTAACGATTTGGCTAAAGAGTTGGAGTGTTTGAACTATGACCAAATTGTCCTGGCGGGAGACTTTAATGGTACAGTGAACAACACATTGGATAGAAAGTCCAAAGCAAGTGGAGAAATAGCTGGAAAGTTACCAAAAAATTTTTTTCAATTGATGAAGCAAGAGAAATTAGAAGATGTTTGGAGGAAGTGGAATCCTAAGGCTAAGGACTACACGTTTTATTCGAATAGACATAACTCCTTTTCTCGAATTGACATGATTTGGATGTCAGAGGAGATGGCGCAAAAAACTTATAAAATACAAATTTTACCGAAAACTAATTCTGATCATAATCCCCTACTTTGGATATCTAAAGCAAAACCCAAACAGTTATTTTGGAGAATTAATGAAGATTTACTGGATCAAAAACAAATTAATGAAATTTTAAAAAGGAAACGAAAAGTTTTTTTGAATTGAATTTGAATAAAGGAACGGATATACAAGTTGTATGGGATACATACAAAGCAGTAATGAGAGGTATGCTTATCTCTCTGAACTCCAAAGATAAAAAGCAAAAGATCCAACAACAGAAAGACCTACATGAAAAAATTCGACAAAAAGAAAGGGAATTAAAAAAAAGACCAGGGAAGAAGAAGATTATTAAGGAAATCCACTTCTTGCAAGACCAGTTGAATGTTCTTTTAAACAGAGAATTATATTGGAATCTGAAAAAACTACAGCAAAAAGCATTTGAGGGTGCAAACAAACCAGGGAAGTTTTTAGCATGGCAATTGAAAAATAGAAAAGAAAGAAATTTTATATCTAAGATTGTTGAAGATGGAAAGGATGTGATGAATCTGAATGGTATAAAAAGAGCTTTTTTAAATACTACGCCAAATTATTTCAAAAGAAAGGAATTGACCAACAGAGAATCAAGAAATATTTGGAGAAGATTGAAGTTCCAGAGCTGGGAAAACAAATTAAGGAATTATTAAATGGTTTAGTAACAAAAGAAGAAGTGACAATGGCGATAGAGGATGCAAAGTTGGGCAAAGCTCCAGGACCAGATGGCTTTACAGCAAAATTCTATAAGAAATTTAAAGAGGAGCTAACCCCCATTTTAGTACTTCTGTCGAATGAGATAAGACAGACTAAACGGATCCCAGATTCATGGAAAGAAGCAAATATTTCACTGATACCTAAAGAAGGTTTGGATTTGACTCAAGTAAAGAATTATAGGCCAATTTCGCTATTGAACAATGATTACAAACTATTTGCAAAAATACTTTCTGAGAGGCTGAAAAAGTATTTGAAAGATACGATAGCGGAAGAACAAGCTGGATTTTTACCAAATAGACAAATCAGAGACAATTTGAGAGTGGTGATAGATGCAATTGAATATTATGACAAGCATCCTGAAAAAGAAGTAGGATTCCTCTTCTTAGATGCGGAAAAAGCTTTTGATAATTTAAATTGGGAATTTATGCTACAAGTTATTGAAAAAATGGATATTGGACAGTCTTTTTTAAATATGATTGTGGCAATATATTCAGAACAAAAAGCGGCTTTGAATATAAATAAAGAAAGGACGGACTTCTTCCGAGTCCAAAAGGGAACGCGTCAAGGTTGCCCATTATCCCCATTGCTGTTTATTTGGATATTGGAAATATTATTGACAGAGATAAGGAAAGACAATAGTATTGAAGGACTTACAGTAAAAGGCTTTGCCTACAAGTACAGGGCATTTGCAGATGACGTAATGTTTATGATTCAAGACCCAATTGAGAAAATACCACAATTGATGGAAAAAATTGAAGAGTTTGGGTCAGTTGCGGGATTTTATGTTAATAAAAACAAAACCAAAGTGATGTGTAAAAATATGACGAAACAAAGTCAAACAGAATTGCAAGAGAAAATTCAATGTGAAGTGGTCACAAAGACCAAATATCTTGGAATTGAATTAACCATGAAAAATATTGACTTGTTCAAAAACAATTATGAAAAGGTGTGGCATAAGATTCAACAAGATATGAGGAAATGGGACACTTTGAATTTATCACTGATGGGAAGAATCGCAACTGTAAAAATGAATATTTTACCACGTTTGATGTTTTTGTTTCAGACTATTCCAATATTAAAACAAAGGAAGGTATTGGATATGTGGCAGAAAGAACTATCTAAATTCGTATGGGCAGGAAGAAAGCCAAGGATTAAAATGAAAATTTTATGTGATGCAAAAGAGAGAGGAGGCTTACAACTACCGAATTTAAGACTGTATTATGATGCCGTCTGTTTAACATGGTTACAACAGTGGATTAATTTGGACAATAAGAAGTTATTGGCCCTGGAAGGACATGATAATAAATTCGGATGGCATGCATATTTATGGTATGGAAAAGAAAAAGTGGATAAATTTTTTAAACACCACTATGTAAGACAATCACTGTTCGGGACATGGACGAGATATAGAAAATTCTTCTCAGAAGAAAGACCACTTTGGATTGTACCAGCGGAAGTAATTAATCCATATTCAAGAAACCAAGGACTAGATTGGCTACCTTATAAAAATCTTTTAAAATCTGAAGGGAAAAATTTTGTGTTAAAAGATAGATTTGATGTTGAATTTGAATATGATTGGTTGAAGTATAGACAGATTTATGATCTATTTAAGACCGATAAAAGAGAACATGGTTTTAGAGCTAAGAATATTGAAATTGAAACGGTATGGCTTGAGAAAGATAAAAAAATGATCTCTAAACTGTACAAGGTGTTATTGAAATGGTATACTGAGGATGAAGTTGTAAAGGAGCAAATGATAAAATGGGCTGTAAATGTTAATAATGAGATATTAATGACATCTTGGGAATATTTGTGGAAAAAATCAATGAAAATTTCAACGTGTGTAAATGTTAAAGAGAATTGTTATAAAATGATGTACAGATGGTATATGACGCCTAAAAAAATTGCTATTATAAATGAAAGTATGTCCAACAAATGTTGGAAATGTAAAAAACATGAGGGGTCTTTTTACCATATGTGGTGGACAGGTGATAAGGCAGTAAAGTATTGGACAGAGATCCACAATGAGATACAAAAAATTTTGAAATGTACTTTTAAGAAAGACCCACAGATGTTATTGTTAGGTCTTAAAATGGAAGAAATAAATGTAGCCAAGAGAACACTGTTATGGTACTTGACTACTGCAGCAAGACTGACTTTTGCTCAATGTTGGAAACAAGATAAAGTACCTGAAACATGGGAATGGATTAAAAAGACGTTGTTTTTAGCAGAAATGGACAAATTAACAAGAAAATTAAACAACGAAGAAGATGAAACCTTTTTTGAAGACTGGAAAGACTTTCAAAAATACTTGTTGAAAAATTGGGACATTAAACGTGGTTTGATCTGTTTTGATTGTTATTAAGTGGAAAATGAAATAGAATTAGATTTCTGAATTGTTACCGTTTGCTAGAGAAAATAAGTTTAGAAATAACTGTAATAGAATAAGAGAGATATTAATGGGGTGGGAACGGTGCGGGAAGTCTTGTTTGGGGGGGGAGAAGGGGAAATTAGAAAAATGGGTATGTAGGTTGGTTGAAAAATGTTTGAACATGTGATATATCCAATAATAAATTGTATTTACCAAAAAAAAAAAAAACTTCTGTTCATGTTTAAAATGGAGAACAAAATCTATTATTTTGCACCGACTGATGTTTGTGATTAAAATTCTTCTTTATAATCCCATGAATTATCCCTGTGCACAATAGAAAAAAAAATATATCAACATTCTTCTCCCTGCCAATATTATCTTATCATTTTTCACAGTCAGGAAATTCTGTTCACCTGACTCAAATTAGGTTCACAAAAAGCTTTTCTTATATACAAAGAAAAAAGATAGCATGTCATGGAAGTGTATATGCTATTTATTCAATTTTTAGCCACTTGCATGAGAAAGAATATATTTTTGTCTATAGCTGATTAGAACTTGCACTAGAAATATGACTATCAAGGTACTAGCCTTGTCTAGCTGTTTCTTGGCCTTTCAGACTTTGGTTCACATTTTGGGGCCTAGTCAAGTTCCTGAAGGCTCCTCTCTGGGAAATTACTGTCACAATGATTTGTGGTTTCCAGAGAGATAAAGGATAAGATGGAGTCAGACAAAGGTGCAAGTGAGATCATGGGCCTGGGAACTTCAAGGTGAGAGACCCAGAGGGAGTTTTGCACTCATGTCCCATCTCATTAGCACAAAGGGATAGTTGGGCTCCTTGACTGTACGTGCTACTGCAAAGATACATGGCCACATGTCTCTTTCTTATACATATAGACAGGGGTCTTTTCATAGAAAAACAGCTGCAGGCACTCATTAGCATATGGTGTGCTAATGAGCTATTAGGCTATTAGCATATGCCATGCCCCCTGACATCAACAGAAGTGATGTCAGAAGGGGAAGCAAAACGGGGGGGGGAGGCATCTTCAAAAGCCTCCCCTTCCCTTCCCCAGCTGGCCTGGGTGGGGGACCTAAGAGAGAAGGGGCTTAAAGTTTAAACTCCTTCTCACTAGAGTTGGGACATAGAAGGAGGAAAGAGGGAAGGAAAGAGAGAGTGTAGAGAGAAGGAAAGAAGGAAGGAAAGAGAGAGAGTAGAGAGAAGGAAAGAAGGAAGGAAAGAGGGAAAGAAAGAGAAGGAAAGGAGGAGGGAAAGAAAGAGAAGGAAAGGAGGAGGGAAAGAAAGAGAGGGAAGAAGGAGGGAAACAGGGAAAGGAGGAAAAAAGAGAAGAGAAGAAGGTGGGAAAGAAAGAAAGAGAGAAGAGAAGGAGGGAAAGAGGAAAAAGAGAGAAGGAAAGGAGGGAATGAAAGAAATTTGGCGGCAATTCGGCCTCATTATATCCTATGGGCCATTGAAGTCAATGGTGAAAACATAGGATATATTCTGGGGGCTGGAGAGGAGGAGGTTTGAGGAAGAGGCTCCAAACTCACAGGGTAGCTGATGGAGCCTCTCCCCAAGATACCCACCAAGTGTCAAGAACATTGGATCAGAAACTTTTTTCCCACCATAGAGAACAATGGAGGGAATGGGGGCAACCTGTTTGGGGGCCCATAGAATTGGACCCCCTGGTCCAATGTTCTTGAAACTTGGTGGATATCTTGGGGAGAGACTCCACCAGCTATCCTGTGTGTTTGGAGCCTCTCCCTCAAACCCCTTCCCCTCCAGCCCCCAGAATATACCCTATGTTTTCACTATTGACTTCAATGGGCCATAGGATATAATGGAGGTGAAATTGACATTCGGCTGCCTGAAAGACTTGGGGATGCCGGCTGGGGGAGGGGCTTGGCTCCTGAGCTGCCGGAGCTGAGCCCTGGTGTGCTCCCCCCCAAAAAAAGATCCCTGCATATGGAACAGGGGTCCATCAGGGCTATTAGACACAAAGCATAGATAGAACACAATGTCTGGAGCAGTGATGCTCTGCACTCTTGGTGCCTGTGGGGCCACAGTGGGAGGCAAGCCCATAGCCAAGAGGGAGCCTACAAGGGTGATGCCCCCTCCTGAATGTACCCTGCCTCCTCAGCTGTGCCTTTTTTTGTTTTCCTTCCCCCTCCCCATTTACTTCCCAGTGAGGCACAAGCCAAGCCAGAGACTTGTGAGTGCAGGGGAGAAGCAGGGGAGGCAGGCTGGAGGCAGGTGCAGGTGCAGCCACCACAGAGGGGCAAAGCCTGCCTGGGAGTCCTGTGAGCTGTAGCCAGAGTGAGGTCATGAGCACCCCTGGAGAGGAGGACACTCCAATGGAGCCCTTCTTTACCAAGGTGAGTGGGGAAGGTGGTCCTGCAAGTGCGACAGCCCAGCCATGAAAATCAACACCCGCCACCAGTGATGCCAGCACACAGGGATGCCGGTCACTCTATGGACTGTGCCAGCTGCAGGGATGGCCACGAATGCAAGTCATGCTGGTTCCACGATGCCATCTGCAGGACATGCAGCAAGCAAGGCCACATCGCTCAGGCCTGCCATTCCCAAGGACACTGGAGGTCAACTTCGATGCACCAGGAGGACCTGGACCTACACTCCCTCAACATCAACCACCATCAGCACAAAGTAATGAATCTGCCCCCCGATGGCCCTAATAAGATTCATGTAACTATGGTAATCGAGAGGTCCCCCTGCCACATGGAAGTGGACACGGGCTCTTCCTTGTCTATTATTTTGGCAGATACTCTATAGAAAATCTGCTGGGGGGGGCGCTCCTGGAAAAGTCATGGGGGTTGTCTCTGTGGGACTTTCAGAAAAACCCAGTGGCAATCAAGGGCTGGGGCAGATTCTGGGTACAGTTCAGAGACTTTGATGGCCCCTTAGAATTGCTGGTGGTGGAAGGGAAACTCACAAGCCTCTTTGGACTGGCTTGGTTTGGGCCCCTGGGTTTTGCTGTGATGGGCATCCATGCCCTACAATGCAGGACTTTGATGTGGTCTGCTGGGACTTTCCGGGAGTTTTCAGCGGCATGCTTGGCTGTTACTCTGGACCCCCTGTTTCCATGGACTTTGACCCCGTGGTGTGGCCGATCAGAATTAAGGTCAGGCGGGCCCCGATTGTGCTTCGGCCAAAGATAGAAGCTGAATTGGATTGTCTGGTAGAGCAGGGGGTGTGTTCACCAGTGTTCCCTCTAAGTTGAGTTAGTGTGAGCTAGCTCACAGTTTTTTAGCCTCCGGCTCACACATTTTTGTCTTAGCTCAGGAAGGATGACTCTAGAGCAAACTAATTTGTGCAGGAGCCAAATCGCTCTCTCACAACTTTAATGCCCATAACTCACAGAGTAGAATTTTTACTCACAAGACTCCACAGCTTAGAGGGAACATTGATTGTCACCCCACTTAAATCAAATGGCAAGTTGGATCTGGCTCAATCCTACCAGCAGCTGCCGGTAAATGATGCCTCAGCCAAGGCACAGACTATTGTAACACACAGGGGGGCTTTCCGAGTCTGGTGCCTGCATTTTGGGGTGAGCGTGGCACCAGGGATTTTTCAGAACCTCATGGATTGTCTGCTTAAAGGAATCCCAGGAGTTCAGCTGTTCTTTGATGATGTTCTGATTGTGGCTCCAGACTCCGAGACCTTTGCAGCATGGCTCTGGACTGTTCTCGAGCGTTTCAACAACACAAGGCTAAAGGCGAAAAAGGGAGAAGTGCATCCTGGGAGTGCCCCGGGTGGACTTCTTGGGCTTTACAATCAATGTCCATGGAATACACCTCACACAGGACAAGATCCGTGCAATCAGCGTGGCCCCCACACCCTCCTCAAAGGCGGAGCTCCAGGCTTTCCTGGGGCTCTTGAATTTCTATCATTCCTTTCTCCCCCACAAAGCCGCCATCACGGAGCCTCTGCACCGGCTTCTGGACAAACAGGCTCCCTGGGTCTGGGGCCCTGCTCACTATGGCACTTTTGGGGCGGTCAAGGACTTGTTGGTCTCCAACGCTGTGCTTGCCCATTTCGTCAAGTCCCTGCCTATGGTGTTGGCCTGTGATGCTTCTCCCTATGGGATGGGGGTGGTCCTGGGTCACCGGCTGGCTGATGGCCGTGGGGTTTTCATGGCCTATTATTTCCACATCCTGTTGGCCGTGGAACATAACTATACTCAGATTGGCAAGGAGGCCCTTTCGATCATTGCTGGAAGAAATTTCAGAACTTCTTCTATGGCTGGCAGTTCACAATCATCACTGACCACAAGCCCCTGCTGGGGCTGCTCGCCCCAGACCACCAAACCCCTCAGATTTTGTCCCCCTGAGTTCTCCACTGGTCACTGTTTCTTGCAGGGTACCAGTATGTGCTTGTCCACCACCCCGGTAAGGCAGTGGGACATACCGATGCTTTGAGCAGGCTGCCACTGCCCTCCTCTGACCCCGACCCAGTCCCTGCCCATCACATTGCCCTACTGGAAGACTTGCCTGACCACCTGGTCCAGGTGGGGGAGGATGCCCGCCACTCTGCCAGGGATCACATTGTCTCCTGGGTCCTCAACTGGGTGGGGAGGGGGTGGCCTGCGGGCCAGATGGGTCCTGAATTTACGGCTTTCGCTGGCCACAGGGATCAGCTGTCATCCCACAAGGGGTGTTTATTGTGGGGCAGTTGGGTGGTGATTCTGCAGCCACTGCAAAGCCGTGTACTAACCGCTTTGCACGAGCACCACCCAGGGATAGTAAGGATGAAGGCCCTGGCCCAGAATTACATATGATGGCCGGGTCTTGACACACAAATAGAAGACACCGTTAAGTGGTGCCAGAAGTGCCAGGAGTCACGGATGGAGCCCCCAACAGCTCCAGTGTGACCATGGGAGTCGCCCCACAAGCCATGGGCATGACTTCACCTGGACTTCACCTGGTCATTCCAGGGGCAGATCTTTTTCATCCTGGTGGACGCATACATGGAATGGCTGGAGATAATACCCATCTCCTCCATCTCGTCCTGGTCCACCATCAAACAATGTGGTGGATTTTCAGTTCCCACAGAATTCTGGACTCTTTACTGACAGACAGTGGCACCACCTTTACGTCGGCCGAGTTTCTGGAGTTCGTGGAGTACTACAGGATCTGGCACATCCACTCCGCACCTTTCCATCCCACTACCAATGGCCAAGTGGAGCGTGGTCCACACAATGAAAGAGGCCCTGCGCTGCATGGACCGGGGTGACTGGGACTACAAACTGGTTGCTTTCCTGTTCGGCCAGCGCACCCTACCACACTCCATCACTGGTTGCAGCCCGACGGAGCTGCTCATGGGTCACCATCTGATGACCCAGTTGGACTGCCTCCACCCTGACCGGGCTCCAGATCACAGCGCCTGCCCAGTCAACCCAAGGTTTTTCCAGAGGATCTGGTCTATGCTTGCAACTACAGCTGGGGGCCCACGTGGGTCCCAGTGCACGTGGTTCAGGTGACTGGTCCTCTCTCCTATGAAGTTGCCAGCAAAGACAAACAGCTTTGGAGGTGGCACATAGACCAGCTTCACTGCCAGGTCCTGCCCCTGGTCCCAGACAGTCCAGACGAGGCTGCCATCTACACTGAGGGACCGACTACCGCGGACCCCCTACTTCCAGCATCCAGCCTGATTCCCAGTGGGGAAGATGGCAGCAACCCAGCACTGATGAGCTACCCAGAGCCCAGCAGCCTGGCTACCCCAATGAAAATACCCCCCACAACAACACCGGCCCCAGAGCCTGCAGGACCAGCAACCGGAAGCCCCACTCTGGCTCCAGCCGTCTGCCACTCCACACAGGAGCACAAGAAGCCAGCATACTTCAAGGACTATGTAAGTTTGGGCCAATTGGACCAAGGGGGGACGAGTGTTGTGTACTCAGAGAAGCCCACGCACGTGGTCAGGCAAACACGTGGTTGAGCGAAGGAACCCGAGCTTTGCTGCCAGAGACAATAGCCCGAATGGATCCTAGTGCACATCTGTAGGAACGCTAGGATCCTAGGAGGGACCTATGGGTCTAAGGGTGCAATGTAAATATCCAACCACAGGTGTGGGTGTATGTTTGGGTGTGGTGTTACAGCCCTGCCAGATTTGGTTTTCTGCCTTCATGGAAATGGCACAAGGCCAATACCTCTGGCTCCTGAGCAAATTAGATCTAGTGAGCATCAGCCAGGTACTGCACCACAACATTGGCCTGCTCAGTTTAACTGCTTGGAGGCTCCAGATCATGACCCGATGTTTTCCCAGGAGGTTAATGAAATCCTCCTGCACTTGCATAAACCATTCAGTAGGAGGTCTCATCTTTTTAAATGGAAGCATTTCTCTGAATGGTTTAAAGACAAAGATTTTTCCCCATCCCAGGCACCTTTGCAGTCAACATTTGAATATTTGTTTGTTCTGAGGATTTTGTCTACTGCTCACTTAAAGCACATTTAGTGGCTATATTCTGCTACCATTTGGGCCTGGGAGGGTAGTCAGCCTTTTCTCACAGACTGTCAAAAAAGGGTCTGTTCAATACGCCAGTTCGCCAGCAAGGCAGGATACAAATTGACACAAATAAATAATAATAATAATGAATAATAAATACGTATCCACAGTGGGAGCCACTTATTCACCAATGGTCCCTTTCAGTAGTGTTGTCACAACTGGTATTCAAACCCTTTGAACCTTTAGTCACTTGTCTATTGGCAGTTTTGTCTATGAAGGCCTGCTTTTTAATGGCTGTCACCTCTATCAGAAGGGTCAGTGAGCTCACTGCCTGCCATACAAACCAGACTCTGAATAGCGCTCCTATGGCAGAGTATGACAAATGCCACTCCTTTCTTGTAATGATGGAGCCACCTAACCATGTAATGAATTTTAAAAAGTCTAAACTGATGTTGGATCCAGTCCAACACCCAGTCCAACAGAGTGTTCACAGAATAGCCAGGACTACGCACGTGCTGTTTTTGATAAAAACCTGGGACTCCGCTGATTGACTGTTTTGTGGCAAAGGGGATGTGGCGGCGGTGAGTTAGTCCCCTTTCTGAAACAATTGCATACATAACCCATATTTGGTCCAGTATATTAGTCTTTACAATACATTTAAATGCCACCCACCCATCTTATTTAGGATGAAAAGTCCATCCAGTCGTGGATGTCTTTAAATAACTGTATGAAATGCTGAGCTTGACTGTGTTTCCATTCCAGAATCTCTAATTTCAGTGATTCTTCTCCTTACCGTATCGCTCTCTGTGTGAATGTACACAAGAGGACACACAAGTACTGAGTAGCTATGCTAAAACTATGCCCATCCTTGTTGTCAATTACACTTTATTGTTTGACATCAATCATTATATATTACTGGTCACATTTGAGAGTTACCAGTTTGAAAATGTCACCGTACAGTCCCGTCCTGGTTAAGAATGGGGAGACTGAGGTTAGGGTTGTCAGTGGGCCTCGAGAAAAATGTCCTGTTCCTCTAATGCAGGTTTAATGTGTAGAAATGGGTGAGCTTTTCATATCACAACAGCTCCTGGTACATAATATCCTCATAATGGACAAGACCTTTTTTGCAAGATTTGTTGGCAACCCTAACCCGGATTCAGATCCCTGTTTGCCATGAAGCTTATTGAGTGACCACAGCCTAGCCACTCTCAGAGTAATCTACTTCTCATGGTTGTTGTGAGAAAAAAAATGGAGGAAGGGAGAAACATGAAAGTTGCCCTGAGCTCCTTGGAAGAAGAACAAGATTTAAAAATGATAGACAGACACATTTGCCATTTACTTGAAAGGTTTTTAATAACTCCCCCCACCCCAAATGTTCATGGATTACTTTCAATGAAGTGAGATTGCTGAAATAATTTTGTATTTCTATCCATTTCAACTTCTAGTTTCAGTGAACTGGAAGAGAATTTGCATCATTTTCTACATGTTAGAGCTTCACGTTTCAGTGAACCTGGAAGAAAGAAATGTGTATTATTAATTATATAAGGCTGAATAAATCTAAATGATGAGTTATGATAAGTATAAATAAAGTTCAAGTAGATTAATAACAGCTACAAGGGGGGGTTCTGTAATGAGTTTTTAAGAAATTTGAAAAAACTTATGTAGATTATTATTGCTAATGTGATCCTCCCTGCAATGTCTAGATATTCGCTATAACAACATTTTAAATAAGCAAAATCAAAAACAAACAAATCATGGGTTTGATTTTTTTTTTGAGTGGGAGCTTATTCCAGAAAGAATCTTTGCAGTTTTCAAAACTCTAGACTGTTTTCATTGAGAACTTGCTTCAAAAAGATAAATGGAGTCATCTGCAATAATTCTTTAGGTCTCAATTTTCTGGAGCTTTGAAGTTTAAAGTTTGTTAAGCAGCAGACTTATCTTGTGCTTTTAGGAAGCTTGATCTAAATGGATAGCTTCCCTTAATGCCCAACAAAATATGTTTGAAGTGGCAGCATTTTGAAAAATGTTCTTTTTTTAAAATCATAAAGTGGCTGTATGTCTCCATCATTCCACAGGCATCAGCACCACAAACCCCCCGCCCCCCCATATTTTGTTTGTGATCTGGATGGACTGCAGATATGATCTACAAAGTGCTGGCATCTGAGTCCCTGTAAGTCTTAAGCACGCTTGTCTTTTTAATGCATGACTGGTCCAAATAGCCACAAAACCTTTGAGCACCCTTGAGAATTCAAGAATACAACACACGCCCCCTGCTAATGCACAAACAATGATTTGGTTAAAGCCAATTCAGCTCAACAGCATGTAAATGAATGAGAAAGATTCAGGGAGCATGGGTTTATCTGCATGCATTAGCTAGTGGGCAGATAGGTCACCTGGGAGTGACCAGTTACTCTCCAAGTCATTAAAAGTAACACCCCACCATTCCTCCAGTGCTCCTGTAATCACTTGCTTATCCTTCCATTTAAAGTTACTCAGCAACTTCTCTCCTCTAGCTCTATTGTGCAAAGGAAAAGGAGGCACATGCATGGACACACATTTGCTCTGGATGTGAAAAAGACTGTACCAGCTCCCTTTTCCTCCTCCAAGTGTGTACACACACCATTGCTCTAAATGATTTTTAAAAATTCTATTGGTCCTTCCCCTGTGCATTAAACTTGCTATTTGTTTCTTGAAAAGCTCCCAGAAGCATAAAGTCTGAGTGTTGCTAGCTAAAAAGAAGCACCATGTACCTCTCATCCTAGGAGAAATAACAGGGGAGGGCTGTTTTCTTCATGCCCTACTAGTGGGCTTCTAAGAACCACCTTGTTGGTCTCTGTGGATGCTGGGCTCAGTGGGCCATTGATCTGATCTAGCAAGGTGAGTCTTATACTTGTAAAATAAAAATCAGAATTTCTTTTAAGGCTCCCTCAGTGTAAGCAGACAGACCCTCTCTCTTTGCTGAAGTGCAAGCTGGAAGTAAACACCCTTCATCTAAAAGCATCTGAGGAGTTCATATGCCAGACAGCTTAGTCAAAATGTACACAAGATGGTTGCCAGGATGGCAGGCCTCACAGACTTGTCTGGGCAGTGATTCTGGGAGGAGTAAAATCTTGGTCTGACACTGCCATGACCTCTCCCTCCACCCCAACATTTGCATAAACTGGAACAATAGACCTGCTTGCCCCAGAGCTAACACTATCCACCTGGCTCATTAATCCTATCACCTTTAAATCATCTTCCCCTACCCCACATTCCCCTCACAAAGGCAGGTTTCCCATCCACCACAAAAGGTCATCAAGCAGTATTTCCAATAGTTTAATTAGAAATCCATTAGCACTCTAAATCACTGGAGGAAGCAACCACAGTTTCAACACAAACTTCATTTTGCATCAGGATCTCCTCCCAAACATCTCCTGTTCTTTTGTACATATCTGGGATCATCACTGAGTGCATTCCCAACACATTGTTTTACTCCCAGCTAATGACATCAGTCAATCCTAAAAGAAATCAACCCTGATTGTTCCCTGGAAGGCCAGATCCTGAAGCTGAAGCTCAAATACTTTGGCCACCAAATGAGAAGGGAGCATTCACTGGAGAAGACCCTGATGCTGGGAAAGATTGAAGGTCAAAGAAGAAGGGGACGGCAAAAGATGAGATGGTTAGACAGTGTCATCGATGCAACGAACATGAAACTGAGCAAACTTCAGCGGACAGCGGAAGACAGGAGGGCCTGGCGTAATCTGGTCCATGGGGTCGCGAAGAGTCGGACTCGACTGTGCGGCTGAACAACAACAATGACATCAGTACATTGTTCTGAAGGGCAATCTTTGCCTGCATGCCCTGAAGTAGCATGTTGCCCTATAACTGGATGCATGTGGCTTCATTGCTGTGTGTCTTGTCTTGGGCATCTATTGACAACTCACCCCCAAATTCATTTTGGGTCCTTTGGTGAGATGCTAGTCCATTTCAGAACCCCTTCTCTGCGGATCACTGATTTTCTGGACAAGTAGCTTTAACTCCATCCCCTGCCTATCTTCCCACTATTCTCCTTATTTCTCTTTTGAGCTTATTTGTGTGTAACCTCTTGTATGCTTTTATATGCTAGCACTCTTATTTTCTTTCAAACAAAATTCATTTCTATTTCCAATTTGGTCTGGTTATTTTGAGAGTTCTCTAAAAGACCTCCATAAACTTTGATGGAGAGATCTCACTAGATTACCTCCCCCCCCTTGCAAGCTCTGTTTCATTGCTAATTCCCTCAACAAAAACAGGAGACAGCCTCTTTTGAGCAACACACAGCATTTGGGGTGATATCAAAGGCATTATCAGCATAACATATTAATAGTGTAACTAGGTGCTGAAATCCAAATGAGGGGTAAGAGATAGAAGGAGTTTTGCAAATGAAATAACAAACACTTTCAGGATTGCAATGGCAATCTCTTTGGCCAGTCTCTCCCTCTTCCTGCCCTACCCAACCATACCTTACTTACTGGAAGTATCTTGCATCCACATCCCACATCTAATTTAGGGACTTCATATGTTATTTAATCAAGAAACAGTTTGCAGGCTTGTGTGTTCTCATGTGTGCTTACTCAGAAGAAAGACACATTAATTTCTGAGAGAAAGTCCTTAGAAAACATTAAGGTTTGCTTAACCATATTGACTTCCAATCACAACAAACATGCCTAACTGTGCCCAGGGTCAGGCTTGTAAAGCCACAAATGCTAGCCATGCTGAACTCAAGTGTCTTGTCTTGGAGTACACTTTCTCAAGATCTGGCACCAAAGTCATGCACTTTCTGGAGAGTAAGCCTTATTTAATTCAGTGTGGCTTAATCCTGAGGAAGAATGTGTATGATCAGTACATATTTTCCATGGGGTTTACTTGGATGTCAGGGAGAATAAAGATAACTTTTTTTAAAAAGTCAGGGTGGTTTTTTAGGCCCCCCCAAACATAGAAATGTTTATAAAAGGATACTGCAGTAGATCTCACTTATTTTTGTTCTGTTTATGAGTTGGGAGTTTTAAATTTGCTATCTAAAATGGAGAAGAGTGAGATTGTATAAGCCACTTTGGGTCTCCATTGCAGTGAATAATGGTAGTAAATGAAGGAAATAAAATAAATTACCCATCCAGGATTGCTACTACAGGACTCAAAAGGGGGTCATCATTTTTCCATGTAAAAATCAAAAGCCAAATCCAGCCAAGGCATCTTCCTGGATCTGAGTTAGCAGTTCCAGATCCTGGGGAGAGGAGAGCAAAGGGGGGGGGGAGGAAGATCTGGTTTGTCTGGAACACAGACAGGAGAACCCAATGCATTGGAAGACACATCAGTCTCTATGCCAAACAGCAGTGTGCCAAAGCCAGAAATCATGGAAGTGGAGGACAGCATATGATGATGATGATGATGATGATGATGATGATGATGATGATGATGATGATGATGATGATGATGATGATGATGAATAAGGCCCGTTGTGGAAATAGATACAACGAGCTCTAGAAAGAGGCTCTGGGCAGGTGCCCTGGCCTTGGGCACTCAGCGTCAATATCCTGTGGTGAACTCAGCAGGGTATAATGACACAGAGCTTACCGTTTTCTCCAGGGGAACTGACCTCTACTATCTGAAGAATTGTAATTCTGAATGATCTCCAGCCCTCCCCTGGAAATTGGCAAAATGGTTCCCCAGGAGGAAATGGCTGGTTTGGACGGTGGAGTCTATGACATTGTACCTGTCTGAGGTCCCACCCCTCCTCAAACCCCACCCTCTCCAGGCTCCACCCCTCAAAACTCTAGGAATTTCCCAGCCTGGAGTTGGCAAGCCTATCACCTTCCCAGCCAACCATTAACCTACCTTTATGTGCTGCTTTGACTTCAGCTTTCTATCTCCTTCCCCCTCCCTCCTGGAGAGTAGTTGTAACACTGAGTGATCTCCAGCCCCCACCTGGAGACTGGCAACAATGGTTCCCCTGGAGGAAATGGCTAGTTTGGAGGGTGGAGTCTATGGCATTGTACCTGTCTGGGGTTGCACCCCTACTCAAACCCCACCTTCTCCAGGCTTCACCCCTCAAATTTCCAGGAATTCCCCAGCCTGAATTTGGCAACCCTATCTCCTTCCCAGCTAACCATCAACCTACCTTTATTTCCCCTTCTGACTTCAGTTTTCCATCTCCTTCCCCCTCCCTCTTAGATAGCAATTGTATTTCTAAGTGATCTCCAGCCCTCCCCTGGAGATTGGCAACAATGGTTCCCCAGGAGGAAATGGCTGGTTTGGAGGGTGGAGTCTATGGCACTGTACCTGCCTGAGGTCTCACCCCCTTCTCAAACCCCACCCTCTCCAGGCTCCACCCCTCAAACCTCCAGGAATTTCCATACCTGAAGTTGGCAACTTTATCTCCTTTTCTCTCAGCAGCCTTTTCCTAGGCAAAGTTCTATCTTTCTTGTTAGTGGGGAACAAAGCAGCTTACTTCATTCTCCTCTTTTGCTTTGTGATCTGTACAGCAACCCTGCAAGGTAGGTTAGGCAGAAAGTCTGGGGCTGGTCCAAAATTACCCAGGCAGCTTCCATAGGGAGGCTCCTCCTGAACAGGAGCAAGCAGCCAGGGCTAGTAAAGTAATGCCAGTCAGGAGGCATGAAGTCACCCTGAGAGTGCCTAGGGCTGCCAACAAAGACAGACTGATGCAAAGGAGGATGGAAAAGTCTCCATATCTTTATTTTGCCTTAAATTGGTTTTGATGCCAGCAGAGTGAGAAAATGCCAGAGGCTCTGGATGGGTGCCCCATGGTAAATGGACCAAACAGTTCCTAAAGATTTTCCAACCCCCCTCCCCTGATAAATCATTTTCTACACTGACAGCATCCCCTGCCAGAATGCAACACATCCCCAGCACTTTAAATTGACACCAGTGCTTTAAGAGCTCTCCAGCTGTCACCTGGAGATTGGCAACAGTGACATTCTGGAAAGAAATGGGTTGTTCAGAGGGTGGGGACTATGGCATTGTATCTGTCTGAGATCCCCCTCTTCCTTCTTCTCAGACCCCACCCTCATCAGGCTTCATCCCTAAAATATCCTGGAAGTTTCTAACCTTGAGCTGGCAACTCTATGTCCTTTCCAGGCAACCATCAGCCTACCTTTATCTGCCTGTCTGTCTTCAGGTTTACACACACACACACCCCACACAGCCTCTGCCTAGGGAAAGGGCAGTCTTTCCCTGCAGTGGAAACCAAAGCAGCTGACATCATTCTCCTCTCCCCCGTATGATCCGCACAACAACCCTGTAGGCTGGCCCGTAGCCTGCGTGGGGCCCTGGGGGCCCGGCCCCCCGCGGGTTTTGCGGGCCCTCTCCCCCAAGCCTCTGCTCCCCCCTACTCCCTCCGGCCCCCTCCCCCCGGTCCTCGCCCCTCTCCCTATGGTCACCAAGGCCGGCCGGGGCACTCCGAGAGGGGAAGGGAAGGGGAAAGGAGATGGGCCCGGGCTACCCCTGCGGCTCTGGAGGCGGCAGCGGTGGCACCTTGTCCCCCAATATGGCACGGAGGGTGTGGCAGCTGCGGGGGAGGGGGAGGAGGGCGAGCACAGCGGGAGGGCAGGAGGGGAAGGTCCCTGTCCGGTGGGAGGGTTGTGCCGCAGGGAGTGGAGGCTTCTTTTTTCCCACCATAGAGAACAATGGAGGGAATAGGGGCAACCTGTTTGGGGGCCCATAGAATTGGACCCCCTAGTCCAATGTTCTTGAAACTTCGTGGGTATCTTGGAGAGAGACTCTACCAGCTACCCTGTGAGTTTGGAGTGTCTCCCTCAAACCCCCTCCCCTCCAGCCCCCAGAATATACCCTATGTTTTCACCATTGACTTCAATGGCCCATAGGATATAATGGGGCCGAATTGCCGCTGAATTTCTTTCATTCCCTCCTTTCCTTCTCTCTTTTTCCTCTTTCCCTCCTTCTTCTCTTCTCTCTTTCTTTCTTTCCCACCTTTTTCTCTTCTCTTTTTTCCTCCTTTCCCTGTTTCCCTCCATCTTCCCTTTCTTTCTTTCCCTCTTTCCTTCTTTCTACTCTCTCTCTTTCCTTCCCTCTTTCCTCCTTCTGTGGCCCAACTCTAGTGAGAAGGAGTTTAAACTTTAAACCCCTTCTCTCTTAGCTCCCCCACCCAGGCCAGCTGGGAAGAGGAGGCTTTTGAAGATGCCTCCCCCCCCTTTTGCTTCCCCTTCTGACATCACTTCCGGTGATGTCAGGGGGTGTGGCATATGCTAATAGCCTAATAGCTCATTAGCATACCATATTCTAATGAGCTCCTGCAGCTGTTTTTCTACGAAAAGACCCCTGCTTCCGATAAGGTCTTAATTGTGGTTCCCATTGTTAAATGGGAAGGCTTTCAATCAACATTTCTCTTCTTTTTAAGAATGTTCCTATATTTTAAGGGTAGAAATATATATATATATATATATATATATACACACACACACACACACACACATAGTGACTAGAATGGTAAACTCCAATGTGGTGCCCAACAATGTGTTTGCTGGTGGCTACTTGCTTCTTACCCAGCACTTTTTCACCAAAGCAAACAGCCAGTTCTGACTATCTTTCACCTCAGTAAAGCAGGAGGTGTTTTTGAAGACCCCAAGGGAAATCACTTTTGGTCTTACAGAGCGTGCACATTTGGAGACAGTTGTCCTGATCACAGGTGGATGCTCTGCTTGAAACCTCCCAATATTTTAGCAGCCATTTTGTGATTGATCCTGCTTCCCAAGGTATCAATTTTGTGATTGTGACCACTGCCCTTTCTTAAAATTCCAAAAAATGCCCACAAGTTCAAATCAAAGTAGCAGCTCCTTGCAGGAAGAAGTTCAGTATTTTTTAATTGTAAAATGAAACTGAATTCTAGGGGGCGGGAAGCTATTTCTGGTTTTGGCTTAATAGTCTTCTCTGCTCTCTAATAAAATATTTTTCCTTTTTTCTGTTGCTGCTTTGCATGCCTTTCAGTATCAGGTCTCAATGAAAACTTTTTGAAAACTTAGTTCTGTTACACAAAGATTAATACTGCTGTGATTGTGCTGTCCAGTTTTAAAAACATAAAATCTCTTTCAATTGTACTGAATTTGTCTGACGAGATTGAATTTGGTCTATATTTTTCCCCTTGCAATCATGGTTCCCCAATGAAGGGGGGGGGGGCAGTGTTCCCTCTAAGCTGAGTTAGTGTGAGCTAGTTTACACTTTTTTAACTTCCAGCTCACAGATTTTTGTCTTAGCTCAGGAAGGATGGCTCCAGAGCAAACTAATTTATGCAGCAGCCAAATTGCTCTCTCACAACTTTAATGGCAGTAGCTCACAAAGTAGAAGTTTTGCTCACAAAACTCCACAGCTTAGAGGGAACATTGGTGGTGGGCCCCCTGAGAAAAACATGGCCCCCCTGAGCAAAAAGTTGTTAGCCACAGGCCTGCCTGTAGGGTATGTTAAGTTTGAAAGTCTGTGAATGGTCCATAATCCCCCAGGCAGTTTTTATAACATGAACTTGGGATCTGCACACCATCCTCTGAAGTGCTCTCAGGTACATATCTGTTGCAATAATGGGGTGACTGCTGGCACCTTTTCCTATCATTTTTTGCCTAGTGGTATACTGCTTGTGGTGTGATCTGTCTTTTTTGTGGTGTGGCATGGTTTTGTTATTGGGTTTGTTTCTTTTGAAGGGGAAGTGATATGTTGTGAGTGAGGACATATTTTACCTGAGAATATACCAGGTCGCATATACAACTGACAGTTCCAACTGTCTCACGGGGGGGGGATTTGAAGTGTGGAATGGAGTGAAGTCCAATCAGCTTCCATATGCAAATGACCTTGAAACACTGGCCCAATCAGAGAAGAGTGTCTTAGGCTGCAATGGATGGGAGAGAACGCAGGCAACATGGGGAGTGAATAGAGACATCTTGTGATTGACACATTGTTAGCCCCAATGCCATTATGGGGCTTTGCTATGGATTGTTTGCTGTTGCCACATGGTCTGTGTACTTGCTAGACTGTAAAATGGATGCCAAGGGAGAAGCCCATAGAGAAAGGAAAAAGCTGTCTTTTTACTCTGAGGGACTCCATTGCATACCTGCCGCATATCACATACATGGATTAAGGGCCATACAGCAGACAAAGGACTTTTCCTCTGCCAGTCGTTTGCATGAGGGGATTAAGTGCCTGCCCCACCCAAGCCATACACACGAACAATGAAAGAGCCTGAAGAGATCATCTGCCTGCCAGCCAGCTTCCTCGTTCCAGCCCCCAGGTATCCAACGGACAGTGTAGCCAATGAGATGTGAAATTGTCACTGACATAGCCGGTTGGGAGGGTCAGTAGGTGTATACCGCCTGGCCTTCCCCGCCCTACAGCCAAGATGCTATAATAACGTGATCTCTGGGTTAGCTCAGGTCGCTGCTGCTGCCCCTCCTGACCCCTCCTAGACTCTCCTACTTCGCCACCTCATTTTACCAGTGCACTCAATCCACGCCCTCTGTCTGTTTGCTTTATCCTCTTAAGCCCCCATCCTGTACCTTAAACCCTTGCCTCGCTTCATTCCAGTCTGCAGCTGGAACTCTACACGTGTGTTATTAGCAGGTCTGTACCACGTGTTCCTTCTTCCATCCTTCCTACCCACCATAACCCCATTCGCTGGAAGATTTAGGAGCCGCGCCTTGGAGGTAAATATCACCCTCAACGAAACAACGTTTACCTGCTCATGCAACTGTGCTCAGTCTATCTGTATTTCCTAGCTCTTGAATGTATGAGTGTATGATTTGCTGTTGTTGAGTGTAACTGTTATTAGTACTGTGTATTTAAGTAAACTAAAACATTATTCTGAGTCCTGTCTATCGCCTCTTCACTGGGAAGGTCCCACGGCAGCCCATTCCTCGTAGACATAGACCTAAAGATCCCTGTTGCGAGGTGCTCTACCCCTAGAGAGCATTTCGCCCAACAACATCATGGAGCCAACTGATTTTGGCGGGCATAGAATGTTGACAGACTAAATTGTGTATTGTATAAGGAGAGATTATTATGATTATGATTATTGTTGTTGTTGTTGTTGTATCTGTACCCTGCCCTCCCCACCGAGGCAGGCTTAGGGCAACAGGGCAAAAATAGCAACAGATAAAACAACAATTTAAATGCCCATTGCATGCTGGGGAGGAAGTGGAGCAAGGAGGGGAGTCAGGGAAGATGAACCCTCCTCATCTTCAATCACCAAAATGTCATCCGTATGGAAGCATCCTTGAGGCTTATACTAAGCCCAGAAAATTATGTTAAGGTCTGATCACAGAAAGAGATTCAGTTGACTATAGTTGTTAGACCATAGCCCATTTGATAACAAAACACATAGAGGTGGAATCTGTTTTTTTAAAAAAACTGGATCCCCCCCGCACATGAGAGCCACTTCCTGAGCACAGAATCTCACATGCACAGGAAGTATACACATGTAAGCTATGTCCTCATGTCTGCTTTTTTCAAATATTCTCAGTCTCTGGGATGGAACCTATGCATGTCCACTTCCTAGTTGGTGATCACACATCAGTGGGGAACAGGGACAGCTCCTCATCTACATGCATTGATACTAACAATACAATGTCATCTTTAGAGGAACCACATGATAAGGAGTGAGGAAGACATGGGTTCAAACCCCACTTAGAAAAAGGAGGCACTGAATACCAGAAGTCTGAAAATGATTATAGAATATATAACAAAGAATAATGAAGTATACAACACTTGCAAAAGTTGTCCTTTGGATATGAGCTACATCGTTTGTTTTCAGATCTACATAGTACCACACAATAAGATTTTTTTTTTTTTTTAGTCTCTGGCTTCGGAGTTTACCAGAGCAAGGTCATTTATGATCAATGAAGATTGAAGCCATGATATTTGTTCTTTGAAGCCACACCGTACTACATACCACCAATTAACTTTGGAATTCCTGACTTCAAAATTAACCTGCACATTGCTCATCGCTGATGAAAATTCATACATTGAAACAGGAATGTAGCCGGCATCCTGTCTTTGTTATTTGTCTTTTGTAGCTCAAGAATTTCTTATAGCATATGTTTATTTGCAATATTTTTCCACTGCCAGCTTTTTTGGATATATCAATGTAGTTGTATTCAATATAATTGTCATTGCTAATATTGTAAAAAAAGACTACTTGGTAGTATTCTTAATCATTGTTATTGTTCTCTGTAATTTTTGAATTACAATCATTTTTTCCCATATTTCTAAAATTTTTGAATCATATATGCACTTTCATTATTCTTTCTTACATATTCTATAGTCATTTGGAGACCTCTGGTACACAGTACCTCCTTTCCCCCCCTGTCATTCAGAGGTTTCCTACCCTTTTTGTTATTTCAAACCTCACTCAGCCATGAAGCTCACTGCCTCACCCTAACCTATCTCACCAGGTTGTTGTGATTATAAAACAGGGAAAGGAAAAACAGTGTATGCTGTCCTGGACTTTTTGGAGGAATGGTGGGATAAAAATAGAATTGTTCCCTTATATCTAGAAAAGGTGTGTGTGTGGGGGGTTGCATTTGGGTTTGGGTTGTTTTTTATTATTTTTTTGCCAAACATTGATTGCCTGTCCTGCTTGAGGGAACACTTCAGGACAAGTTGTGGAGCACACTGTTAGAAAGCAACAACTTTTTGTGGTCTCCTATATTCCTGCAAACATACTTCTTCCTGGGTCAGTTTTATCAGGAATGGAATAAAGTTGTCTATATGGACTGTTCATTACCGGTTGCCAATTTACCTTGTCTGTCTCTGAATAAAACCCTGTAAAATGTCAATTCAAACAGAAATCCCTGTCTCCAACCTCCAATACATAATCCCTGCTTCAATAAACAGGGAATCAATTTTTATTCTTATAAGGAATAATCCCTTCAGTAGCACTGTACACTTTCAAGCTTTCTAAAATGAGTACTGCCTACTCAAACTGGCAAAAGCTCACCAAGGCCCAGGCAGAGGTCTTTCATATCACCCACTACCAAATCCATTAACTAAAAATGCTGGGGATTGAACCTGGGACCCTCTGCAAGCCAAGCAGATGGTCTCTCATTGAGACACATCCCCTCCCAAAATTCCCTCAAGTCAGGTATTACAAAGATTAGTTCTCTTATAAATCCTAGCTTCAAAAAACCATGCCAGCAACAGTGGATGGAGAAAGGAAGGAAGAGATTGGATTTATACCCTGTCCCTCACTCAGAGTCAGAGTGGCCCACACACTCCCTTCCCCTCCCCACAGCAGACACCCTGCGAAGCAGGCAGGGCCGAGAGAGCTCTTTCCAGAAATGTCCTTGAGACAACAGCTCTGACAGAACTATGGCTCACCCAAACCCTCCTGTACACCATGTGACCCATTCAGTGCAGGCAGAAATGAAATAATGCAGCCAGAAATTAAATAAGCAGGCCCTTGCAACCAAAAGAGGCCCCAGCACCAATGCCAACCAGGAGGGGGCTGGTTTTCTTCAGGCCAATATCCTTACCCCCTCTCACCTACACTTTCCAAAATGCTTGAGTCAGGAGTGGATTCAAACTGATCCATCTATAAAATGGCAGCCTCCCACCAAATGGCCTCAAGTGCACAAAATAGTTTCCTCATGCCTATAGAGACCCAGCCCCCACCTCGATATACTTTAATAAGAAACAGGGGGAAAGGGTTAGGCTCACTCGCTGGCGCAAATGGAAGGATGGTGGGAGAACGTGGAAACCACTTTTTTAAAAAAAGAAATGGGGGGATTTTATGTATTTATTTTTATTAATATTGGGGGGGGGGGCAAGCAGCCTTAATCAGTGCAGCCACCACCAAAAACTTGGATCACAGTGAAATAATTAATTATTGGGGGGCGTAAATGGGGTGGGGGCTACTTGGGGGTGGTGGTAATGATGCAGACCCACTGCAGCCACCCCATGATCGAGCCCTCTAAGGATCCCCCTCCCCATCCTAAAGAAGATGGGTGTGCGTGTGTGTGCTGGGGTTTTTTTTTTTTGCTTGTTTATTTGTTTTTAAAACAACACCATGGGGCCACCAGAGAGCTTCCGTCAACCCTGAAGATCCATCCGGCGCTGTGATCCCAGGATTGGGCCACGGCCGCAACAGACCAGACCACCACTGAGGCTGCATAGGCAGCTGCCGCAGCCCCACTGTTCAGGCCGCCGACATGGCCCTGATCCTCCAGCCATCTGAAGCCTGCTGCCGCTTCTCCTCATGACGTGGCCTGTCACCCCAACACTCCAGGATCTTGCACCAGGCCTCCACCGCCTGAAGCTCACTGATGACAACAGGATCCCACTGCCATCGGCGGGAGCCTGCAGCCACCAACAAAAATGCACAGCACCAGGACTTCTCCACTGCCGCTGCCACCGTAAGCTCAATGCCACCGATGGGAGCGCGCCACCGCCAACAGCAGCACCACTGCTGGGTCTCCCTGTCACCGCCGAGGTCTTCCCATCACTACTTGCTGCTGACTTCAGGCCCAAGGTAAGCAGGCAGCAAAATCTTAATGCTCCACTCTCACTGATCACTGCTGAGGCAGAGGGCTGGAGCTGAGCCTAAATAGGTTGGCTCTGCCCCCTGCCTGGTGCTGCACTTCTCGCAGCGCCGGTGCCCTTCTCTTCGTGCCTCATGAGGAGGCAAATCAGCCCCCACCTGTCAGCGCAGGCTCGGCAAGAGTTGGGGCTTGCATTTCAGATTTAATGACTTAGGACAAATCTTGGTATCTATTATTTAATGTATCATTTTCAATAATCTTGGTTACCTGGCTATCCAGATCTTAGTTCATGAAAAAATACATATTCAGTGCAGCAGCCAACCATGTGACACTGTGCACTCAATATGCAGCTACCCCAACAAGTGGTAGAAGAAAAGAAGGAGGAGGAGGAGGAGATTAGATTTATACCCCAGCCTTCACCTTGGGTCAATTGTGACTGACCCAAGGTCACCCAGCTGGCTGCATGTGGGGGAGTCACAAATCAAATCCGGTTCTCTATATTGGAATCTGCCACTCTTAACTACTACACCAAACTGGCTACACCAAATTGCAGAGTAGAGAAGCCAATGTTCTTAGTGTCTATGCCAATACTTGCAACAGGCACTGGCAGTCTGCAGTCTGTGCCTAAATAAAGTCATGTGATCTCATGGTCCTGAGCTGATGCAAATGGAATATCAGTTCCATTTTCAAATCACTTCTCACACAGTAGCATTACAGGTGCTTCTTCCTCACTAACTCAATCTTTTGATCATACCTACCCACCACTGTATTTTGTCAGCAGAAGTCCTTATTTTAAAAATAATCCTTCCACCATCTGTGCATCCTTATGTGCCTACATATCACTGATGACATGTAGAAGCTGTTTCTATGCAGATTTTATAGACAATACCATGGACCCCAAATGTGTTTGTGCCCATAATTAGCATTTTACTACAGCATCAAATTGATCACAAGTAAACTGTTTCATTTTGGTGGGTTATTTGATTGCAATCATGCACCTTGCTGGGAAGTAGTTTTGGAGCCAATAAATTTAGGTTATAAAGAGTTTCCTTCTTCCCCCTTTTATGGCAAATACATTATACTAAAGGTCACCTTTGTCAGGGTAATAAAACAAATCTCAGCCTAGCAAATGTAACACATACGCCAAAGCATCTATCATGTATTTACACTGGATTGAGGAAGGCTACCTTAACTAATCCATCAGTTTCAGTTACTGGTTATGTCATCTTGTTCATGATAGGTGAAGTTGCATCATGAGGGGAAAGAACATTTCTGCAGTTCCACTGAGGACTTCAAATGTTACAGAGCTTTCTTTTCCTTCTGAGAAGCGGGAAGAATGGGGAAACAACTAGTTATAATGCTGAATAAAGGGCCAAAATAACAGCCTTGCCTTTCATTTTCTCCCTAAGTTTTACTCAGAGTGGATCACATAATTTTCCCATTGTCGCTCAATATCACTGGTTCCCATCATTAGAGATCAGGAAAAGGATATGGCTGCATCTTATAGGTGATGCAATGAGATTTCACATTAAGTATTGTTAATCAAATACAATTTATTCTTATTTAGGAGGGCCTGGCATAATCTGGTCCATGGGGTCGCAAAGAGTCGGACTCGACTGTGCGACTGAACAACAACAACAAAAGAGTCTTTGCATACTTACGATACATCGAGTACTCCATTCTAAATCCTTCCAACTTTTGAAAACACATTTTTATATGTATTAGATATGTGTTGCAATCCTTGCTTTTATAGTACTTCCATAATGATAATACATATCCAAATGCAAAAGTAATCCAGAGACATCAATGGAAAATGAATGAAAAGAAGATACCTGCAGTTCTCTTTCATGACACAAACAACTTGAACAATGGAAAGAGTAAGAATCCAGTAACACCTTAAAGACTAACAAAGTTTGTGGTGGGTTATGAACTTTTAAGAGTCACTGCTCACTTCTTCAGATACAGTTTGTTGTGTCCATGGACCACCACTAGGGGTCTGTGATCTGAGTCCCCAAGCTTATCTCCTAACACAATAGGGGCCAAGGATCCTAGTCCACCAATAGAGAGTTTGACAAGAGATTCAAACACCCCCCCCCCCAATAGGACTGTGGGTGTGTCTGGGGTGGGTGTATATAGTTGGCCACTGCCGGCCAGTTCTTGTCTTCTGTGTGTACTCAATAAACCAGCATTGTTCAGCATGTTGTTGTCCGCCACTCCATGCAGCAAACCCAGTACTTTTCAGTTAGACTGAGTCCATCTGTATCAGACAATGGAGTGATTTCAGATGACAAATGACATTAGCAGGCAAAGGACAATAGCAGGTGTTATTGGATTAGATGTGATATGTAGAATGGTAGTAGGCATGGAGAAATCAGCATTGGTCTCAATTCAGCCCAGGTGGATGCATTATCTTGAGCTTCGTTATCAGTTGCAGTTCAGCAGTCTCTCTTTCAAGAGATAACAAAGATAACAGATGGACTCACATTCTAGCTGTATCTAAAGAAGTGAGCAGTCTCTCAGGAAAGCTCACACCTTACCACAATTTTTGTTAGTCTTCAAGGTGCTACTGGGCTCTTTTTCTCTACTAATTTTGTTAATCTTTAAGTTGCTACTGGACTCTTACTCTTTTCTACTGCTACAGACAGACTAATGTAGCTACCCATCTTGATCTAACTTGAACAATGTATTCTGAAGAAAATTCCTGCTGAGGAGAATTTTGGAAATATTCCTAGCCTGGAGTTTCTTCCAGCTACACCTTTAAAAATAAAAAATATGGAGATGAATTATGAAGTAACATCCATCATATTAATTTGGGTGTTACTTATCCCAGCACAACTCCGGCCCCACAGGAGGCGACCACCGCATGCCTTCTGGGGGCCACCTTTGCCTCCTTGTGAGGAGGAAGGAGGAAGGGGCTGCGGTGCAGCCTTGATTCCAAAAGGGGGAGTGGAGCCAGCACCTCTTTTAACGGCTGGCTCTGCTCTACCCCCTGCAGTGCTCGCCTTGCGCTCGGAGACTTACTAGCTCTGTAGCACAAAGGTTGAAGTCAGCTTGGGCCTGGGTGCTGAGCTCCAAAGGCAGGAGGCTTCAGGAGGCTGTGGAGCATTCGGGTGGCAGCTGGGGCCGCAGCGGAGCTCCAGGGGGCAGCGGAGTTAGCTCCGTGGAGCCCCAACATGGCTTGCCTTGTTCTCAGCGGCAGCATTGGAGGAGGCGACAGGGCTCCCATCTGGGCTTTGTTTGAGTCGGGCTGCATTGGGGCTGGGGGCTGCTGGCGCAGCTACAGGGCAGCTCTCAGTGGCTGCTCCAATGAGTTTAAACAAGAGCACACCATACTATTAGGGGGAGAAGCCTTGTTAGTGCCCTGTGTTGTTAGTGGCTGCAGTGGGTGAGGCTGCATCATGCCACTTCCCTCCAGAAAGGGCCCCCACCCCTTTTACCACCCCTCCCTGCCTGCCCCATTTACTGCCCCCACTCTGATCATCGAATCATGGGCTGTTAGAGTTGGAAGGGACCTTGCATGTCATCTAGTCCAACCCCCTGCTGTTTATTCATCTATTGTGGTCAGGGTGTTAGAGGAGCTGTGGGTGGGCTCTGAAATTTTGGAAGGGTTCCAGTGGTGCTGGGACTGTACCTTCTTCGTCTGATGATGAGGATGAATGGGCAGAGCAGCAAGCTATACTAGACAGGCTGGCTGCTTTAGAACAAGCTAGGGTTGTGGTGGTGGGGTTCGTGGTGGGGTCTGACTGCAGAAAAGAGAGCCAGGCTGAGAGAAAGAGGTTTAGGGAGGAGGTCCTTAAATGTCTTTCTTTGATTGAATGCAGGCCTGCTGATGCCAGGCCTGATGCTGGGACTGATACTGGGGCATCTGGAGCAGCTGGTGTTGATACAGCGTCAGTGGATGCAGTGTCGGTGGATGCAGCGTTGGTGGAAGTTGTGAAGATTGACCAGGTGGGTCCCAGGGGTAAGTGGGATCCTGCATTACAGTTTAGTCTGATGTGGCTGTGGGGGCCCTGGGGTCAGGGAGCTGGCTGACCCAGCTGAGCTCTGAGAAGGAGCAAGGTGTTTGAGCTGCCAGAGGGGTGAGTGGTATTTTTATTTATTTACTTTCAGCTGAGGTGCTTTAGCTGAGAAGGTACTGTATCAGGGACTGTATTTGGGAGTGTGTGGGTGAGTTGTAACAGACTCCTGACTCCTGGAGTTAGGGTGTGAAAGGGTCATTGTTTGCCTGTAATTAAGTGCTTGGGTGAAATTGAATAGCAGACTCCTGGCTGCTGGAGTTGGGGTGTGAAAGGGTCATTGTTTGACTGTCATTAAGCGCCTTGGGTGAATTTGAGTAGCTGCTGGCCACACCCTCTCCTGGGAGACAATTCTATTTAAGGCAGGAAGTTTGCAAGAGGCACGAGCCTCTGGCACGAGCCGAAGGGCGAGGCTCTTTGCCTGTGGCTCTGTAAGAAGCCCAGGAAGAGCCAGAAAGCCAGGGACCTTGGCTCCTTGGTAAGGTAAGGTAAGTAGACTCCTACAACAGGAGCCATATAAATACAAAGTGTTTTACAAGGGGGGTTATAGAAAAGTATTTGTTTAAAAACAATTATGAAGCCAGAATGCCAGCAGGGGGTTGGGGGCAATCCAGTGTTTTGCATGGAGTGTCACATGTATGACTATCTGCCCACTGGTCAGAAGTCTTGGGTGTGTGCTCGGTGCAAGGAGCTCCTGGTTCTCAGGGAGCGAGTTTGCTCCCTTGAGGCCAAGGTGGCTGACCTGGAGAAGCAGGGACAGTCAGTTAGGTGCACGGGGAAGACTCTCGGGGACTTGTTAGATATGTCCCACTCTGGATCTGGCAGCCTGGCTGCTGCCAGGGAGCATGAGGGTCAAGGGGAAAAGGGGCACCATGCTGAGGATAAGGGGAATGTGCCCTCAGAAGGGACCTCTTCTTCAGCTGGTGAACGGGTATCCTTTCGTACCAAGGAACCGTCCCTGGGAAGGGTGGGAGGGGGGCTCTTGGTAGTTGGTGATTCGATCCTTAGGCAGGTAGACAGCTGGGTGGCGAACCCGCGTACTGACCGTATGGTGACTTGCCTGCCTGGTGCGAAGGTAGCGGACATTACGCATGTTTTAGATAGGCTGGTAGATAGTGCTGGGGAGGAGCCAGTGGTCGTGGTGCACGTTGGCACCAATGATGTGGGGAAATGTAGTCGTGAGGTCCTGGAGGAGAAATTTAGGCTGCTGGGCAGGAAACTCAAGGCCAGGACCTCCAAGGTAGCCTTCTCGGAAGTGCTACCTGTTCCACGCACAGGGCCGGAGAGACAGGCACAGATCAGGAGTCTCAATGCGTGGATGAGACGGTGGTGTAGGGGGGAAGGGTTCAAGTTTGTTAGGCACTGGGATGCTTTTTGGGACAAGAGGGAGCTGTACAAAAGGGACAGTCTCCACTTGTCCCGAGAAGGAACCAGGCTGCTGGCACTCAAAATCAAAAAGGTGGCAGAGCAGTTTTTAAACTGAATAATGGGGGAAAGCCGACAGGAGATGAAAAGTCTCTGGTTCGGGATGGCTCATCTCAAAGAGATGAAGGGGTAGCTATTACTTTTGTACAAGGAAATGGATTACAATTGTCCACTGAGACTGTGGCTAATGATAGGAACTGCCTGGCAAGGTCTCGAGGCAGCAAGAGGAAGGCTGTGGGCTTAACAAACCTGGGAAACTATAAGTGTTTATACACAAATGCTAGAAGTCTCCGAGGTAAAATCGGGAAGTTGGAATGCTTGGTGTTGGGGGGGAAATAGACATTGTGGGTATTTCAGAAACTTGGTGGGATGAGGAAAATCAGTGGGATACGGTGATTCCTGGTTATAAATTATATCGGAAGGATAGGGGGGGAAGGGTTGGAGGTGGGGTGGCTCTGTATGTCAGAGAGGGTATACTGTCCAGTAAGATTGAGAGGGTAAGAGAATTGGATTCGCTTCTGGAAATGCTATGGGTTGAAATAGTGGGTCCAAAAGGAGGCTTAACAGTGGGAGTTTGTTATCGCCCACCAGATCAAAAGATAGAGGAGGATTATAAAATGATGAATGAATTAAAGATAGCGGCTAGACGAAATAACTGTGTTGTAATAGGCGACTTTAACTACCCACACATTGATTGGGTCAATATGAGTTCTAGTCGGGAAAAAGAGATTGCATTCTTAGACACTCTCAATGACTGTGCTGTGGAACAGATGGTCACAGATCCTACCAGGGGAGAGGCGATCCTGGATTTGGTCCTAAGTAACACCCAAGACCTGGTGAGAGATGTAAAAGTGATTGCACCGCTTGGGAACAGTGACCATAATGTCATTGAGTTTAACATTAGTACAGATAGGGAGTTGCCCAAAAAGACTGACGCAACCACTTTTAACTTTAAAAGGGGTAACTTCTCTGGTATGAGGGGACATGTGAGGAAGAAATTGAAAGGAAGAGTGGAGAAGGTCAAAAACATTGGGGAAGCTTGGAGACTATTTAAAAAGACAATCCTAGATGCTCAGAAAAAATATATACCGCAGGTTAGGAAAGGTACAAATATGTATAGAAAAAAGCCTGCATGGTTAACAAATAAAGTAATGGAAGCTGTAAAAGGCAAGAAGGATTCCTTTAAGCGGTGGAAAGCTAGTCTTAGTGAGGTTGATAAAAGGGAACACAGACTATGGCAAACAAAATGCAAGTCTGTGATCAGGCAGCCAAAAAGGGAATATGAGGAGCATATTGCAAAAAACATAAAGACCAACAATAAAACTTTCTTCAAATACATTAGAAGTAGGAAGCCAGCCAGGGAGGCAGTGGGGCCCTTGGATGACCAAGGGGTAAAAGGAGTAGTGAAGGATGATAGGGAAATGGCTGAGAAGCTGAATACATTTTTTGCCTCTGTCTTCACTGTGGAAGAGGAGAAGTGTTTGCCCACTCCAGAAGCACCGATTTTGGGAGGGGGTTTGAAAGACCTGAATCAGATTGCAGTGACAAGAGAGGAAGTCCTCCGACTGATGGACAATTTAAAAACTAATAAATCACCAGGCCCAGATGGCATTCATCCGAGAGTTCTGAAAGAACTCAAATGTGAACTTGTGGATCTCCTGCCAAAATATGTAATCTTTCTTTAAAATCTGCCTCCATTCCTGAGGACTGGAAGGTAGCTAATGTCACTCCCATCTTTAAAAAGGGCTCCAGGGGAGATCCGGGAAATTACAGGCCAGTCAGTCTGACATCGATACCGGGTAAGTTGGTGGAAACTGTTATTAAGGAAAGAATTAGTAGGCACATTGATGAACAAAAACTATTGAGGCAGACTCAGCATGGGTTCTGTAAGGGAAGATCTTGTCTCACTAACCTGTTACTGTTTTTTGAGGGAGTGAACAAACATGTGGACAAGGGGGATCCAATAGATATTATTTACCTTGACTTCCGGAAAGCTTTTGATACAGTTCCTCATCAAAGGCTTCTAAGTAAGCTCAATAGTCATAGGATAAAAGGACAAGTCCTCTTGTGGATCAAAAACTGGCTTATAAATAGGAAACAGGGAGTGAGTATAAATGGGAAACTTTCTCAGTGGAGGGTGGTAAGCAGTGGGGTACCACAGGGATCAGTACTCGGTCCGATGCTTTTTAACTTGTTTATTAACGATTTGGAATTGGGAGTAAGCAGTGATGTGGCTAAATTTGCAGATGACACGAAGTTGTTCAGGGTGGTGAAAACCAGGGAGGATTGTGAGGCACTCCAAAGGGATCTGTCGAGGATGGGTGAGTGGGCGTCAACGTGGCAAATGGGGTTCAATGTGGCCAAGTGCAAAGTGATGCACATTGGAGCCAAAAATCCTAAATATAAATACACGTTGATGGGGTCTGAACTGGCAGAGACGGACCAAGAGAGAGATCTTGGAGTCCTAGTGGATAACTCGCTGAAAATGTCTAGACAATGTGTAGCTGCAATAAAGAAGGCCAACGCTATGCTGGGGATTATTAGGAAGGGAATTGATAACAAATCAGCCAGTATCATCATGCCCCTGTATAAATCATTGGTGCGACCTCATTTGGAATACTGTGTACAGTTCTGGTCACCACATCTCAAAAAGGATATTATAGCATTGGAAAAAGTGCAGAGAAGAGTAACTAGAATGATAAAAGGGTTGGAACACCTTCCCTATGAAGAAAGGTTAAAATGCTTGGGGCTCTTTAGCTTGGAGAAACGATGGCTGAGAGGTGACATGATTGAGGTTTATAAGATTATGAATGGGATTGAGCAGGTTGAGAAAGAAGTACTTTTCTCCCTTTCTCACAATACAAGAACTCGTGGGCACTCTATGAAATTGCTGAGCAGTCGGGTTAGAACAGATAAAAGGAAATACTTCTTCACCCAAAGAGTGATTAACATATGGAATTCACTGCCACAGGAGGTGGTGGCAGCTACAGGCATGGACAGTTTCAAGAGGGAATTAGATAAACATATGGAGCAGAAGTCCACCAGTGGCTATTAGCCACAGGGTATAGATGGGAACTCTCAGTCTGGGGCAGGTGATGCACTCTATTCTTGTTGCTGGAGGGGGCAGCAGTGGGAAGGCTTCTAGTGTCCTGGCCCCACTGCTGGACCTCCTGATGGCACCTGGTATATTTTGGCCGCTGTGTGACAGAGTGTTGGACTAGATGGGCCATTGGCCTGATTCAACATTGGCTTCTCTTATGTTCTTATGTTCTTATGGCTCTGGGGTTCCACCCGCCCCCCAGACTGACAGAACACAAAGCTCTGCTGATGCTGATCAGCCATGGGCTTGGGACCCTCCTCCAGCTATGCAGTCCCCTTGGGGAGCAATTCCTGCTGGTCCTTGGGGTAGTTTGGGCTGTACCCCCCTTGGGTGAACCCTTACAATGCTGTATCAGCATCGGCGATACCCTTTGGGGATACTGCCTTACCTTTTGGCAATCACCTTTTACCCGCAACGTGGGATAAGATTTGTAAAGGTGACTACATTGACCTCTTTAGCCTTCTTTACTGGGATTTGGAAAAGAAGGATAAAGATGAGATGGATGAAAGAGATAAGGAAATCCTAAAACGGAAGAAAGTTAACCAGACATGGGCTAATTGGCTGGCAGGTTATTTAATTTATGCTGGCCTGTTATCCCAGTCTCAGCCATTGAGGTCCCCAGCATTGTTCCAGTATTTGGACATAATTTATAAAGCCTATACTGGCTTTCCCAGCCTGGCATGGATGCAATATGATGAGGAGTTCTGTATGTGGGCAGCCATGAACCTCATGCTTCCATGGGATAGAATGCATCCTCATCTTTGGCTCCAAATTATGTCCACGCATACCCAGTCAATCTTTGGTGGAACGCTCACATATTGCTTCCCGTGATGCCACAGGGCAGGTGGTTCAACCCCACTTGCTCTGTTGGGAGTTTGGTTCCCGGGTGGTCTGCAATAGGAAGTCATGCCCATACAGGCACAAGAGCCTGGGATGTGAAGGGATCCCACTAATTCTCTACGTGTCCTCAAGGAAGGCCCCATAGGAGTCAGTGGCAGAGGGAAGGGGGTAGTTCCTCCTCCTCTGCTGGTAAAGGGCCCCAGCCCAATAAACCTGAAGGCACTTGAAGCCTAGCTGCAGAGGTACCCTAAGGAGGATGACAGAGTTTATTTGTTAGAGGGTTTTAATGTTGGTTTTCATATACCTTTTCAAGGAACTAGGACCCTGTTTATGGCCTCTAATCTTAAGTCAGTTAAGGGCATGGAGTCGGTGGTGAGGAAAAAGATTCACAAGGAATTGGAGGACAGCCGTGTTTTGGGCCCATTTTCTTTGCCACTGCTTCCTAATTTGAGAGTTTCACCTCTGGGAATTGTGCCCAAAAAGGCAGCTGGGAATTTCACTTAATTCACCACCTTTCATATCCGTGAGGTGAATCAGTTAATGATGCCATTCCTGATTATCTGTGCACGGTGAAGTACACCTCATTTGACCAAGCAGTTTGTGTGGTACGGTGCTGTGGTCGAGGGACGGAGTTGGCGAAATGCGATATTAAGTCTGCATTTTGCCTCCTCCCCGTGCATCTAGATGACTTTGAGCTTCTGGGTTTCTCTTTTGATGACCAGTTCTTCATGAATCAGGCTTTGCTCATGGGATGTTCTGTGTCATGTGCCACATTTGAGCGCTTCAGTTAATTCATGGAATGGGCCCTGCATGCTAAGACAGGCCTTCAGGATGTTGTGCATTACTTGGATGATTTCCTTTTAGTGGGTTCTCAAGGAACAGGTAGATGGGCTCAGCTCCTGAAATTTGGCCGTGGAGCTGAGGGTTCCTTTGGCCCATGAAAAGACTGAAGGCCCAGCACAGAGGTTCGTTTTTCTGGGAGTGGAACTAGATACAGTGGCTCAGACATCTTGACTGCCTAGGGAAAAAAATGGTGGACCTGCAGGACCGCATTTGGGCATTTCTGACATGAGGGAAGGCCACCTTATGGGAACTCCAGCAGCTGGTGGGGCATCTTAACTTTGCATGCAAAGTGGTTGCCCCCGGTAGGGCCTTTTTGCACAGGCTATGTGATGCCATTGCAGGGCTTCGCCTGCTGCACCACAGAGTGCACATTAACTGCTCAATGAGGGCTGACCTCATGGTGTGGCAGGATTTTCTGACTTCCTTTAATGGAGTCTCTTTTTGACGGGAGGACATAAAGTTGGAGGCGAAGCTGCAGGTCATGTCAGATATCTCTGGGTCCCTGGGCTTTGGGGTTTATTTCCGCGGACATTGGTGTGCAGAAGAATAGCCTGAGGATTGGATTTCAGCTGGGTGGACCAGGGACCTGACATATTTGGAGTTCTTCCTCATTCTTGTGGTGGTTTGGCTGTGGGGGAATGAGTTGGCTGATCACACAGTGCACTTTTGGTGCGATAATTTGGCGGTGGTCCATGTAATCAATTCCCTCACATCTAAATCAGTTAGGGTGATGTGCTTGGTGCATGCATTTACTCTGTGATGCCTGCATCTCAATACACTGTTTCTAGCTAGGCACGTGCCGGGGTGGATAATGGAGTAGCTGACACTCTCTCTCACAAACAGATGGCGAGGTTTCGTCAGCTTATTCCAGACGCTGATCTTCAGCCAGCAAGAATGCCCCCAGAGCTATGGCAGGTTGGAGGTCCAAGGCTTGCAGGGCAATAGGCCTTGCCATCGCCCCTAGCACACAAAGAGGGTATGGTCAGTTCACCAATTCAAAGAATTTAGAAAGGAGGAGGGGTATCCCACAGTCTGGCCCATCACGGTGGAGCAACTGATTCATTATTCTGTTTCCTTGAAGGAGGCAGGTTTGGCCGTCAGCTCTATTCGGGGATGTCTTTCTGCACTGGCATTTGCCAGCAAGGCTCTAGGTTTTCAAGAAGTCACTGGTGAAAGAAGAAGAAGAGAAGAAGAAGAAGAAGAGAAGAAGAAGAAGAAGAGAAGAAGAAGAAGAAGAGAAGAAGAAGAGAGAAGAGAAGAGAAGAGAAGAGAAGAGATTGGATTTATACCCCGCCCTTCACTTGGAGTCTCAGAGCGGCTTACAAATTCCTTTCCCTTCCCCTCCCCACAACAGACACCCTGTGAGGTAGGTGGGGCTGAGAGAACTCTAACACAAACTGCTCTTTCAGGAATAGCTGTGCCAGAACTTGTGACTGACCCAAGGTCACATCAGCAGGTGCAAGTGGAGGAGTGTGGAATCAAACCCGGTTCTCCCAGATTAGAGTCCGCACACTTAACCACTACACCAAACTGGCTCTCAAGATGTTGGAGGGTTGGACACGGGAAAAGAGGGCTGTGAAGGACCAGAGGTGTCCTATTTCACCGGCAGTGTTCGAGGGGCATTTGCAGTTCCGGTTATGAGGCCTGCCTTTTCCATGCGGTATCATTGCTGGCATTCTTTGGGGCACTTAGAGTAAGTGAATTGGTAGCACTGTCCAAGGCTGACCAGTTGGGCAGGGCATTGCTCTATTGGGACCTCCAATTTACAGGGAAGGAGGCACACATCATTATTAGGGGCTCTAAAACTGACCAGCGACATAAAGTGTCGGTGGTTAAATTGGGTGTCTGTTCCGACTCTGAGCTATGCCCTGTATTGGCTTTGTCTCAGTACAGGGCTTTAAGGGGCAATGCAGACGGATACCTCTTCATCCATGAGGATGGGAGCCCGCTAATGAAGCACCAGTTTTGGATTGTTATGGCCCAGGCTTTGGGGATGTTGGGCCTGTCTGGAGTGAAGTTTGGCACTCATTCAGAATAGATGCAGAATCCACGGCGGCAGCTTTAGGCTATCCCACTGCTGACATTCAACAGGTAGGCAGGTGGCAGTCAGCTGCTTATAAAGAAAGTTATGTGCACACTCTTGCTGTGTTATGAGTGGTTTTGCAATTTGGGTTCCGGATTTCACTGTTGTTTCTTCTTAGGTGCTGTGTTTTGTGGCAGGAGACGGATTCTCATCTCTGCACACAGCTATGTCTTTTGGGTGGCTCATCAGGCCAATTGATAGGCCATTGGCTCGCAGCTGGGCCTCAGCCAGTGGGCTACAGTGGAGTGGAGGAGGCGCCAGGGCCTACGCTGGCCGGGCCTCCTCCCTCTTCTGTTTGGGGACAGTTCTGCCTTGCCATCAGATGTTTTGGTCATTCACTTGGGAGGTAACAACTTGGGATTCCTGAAGGGGAAGGCCCTAGTGTAGCAGCCAGGGACGACCTGAATTTCATCCAGTGCCAATGGCCAGACACAATAATTGTGTGGTCGGCCATGATTCCACGCCTAGTATGGCGTAGCGCTTGGGATCCCAAGGGGATTGAGAGAGTTTGATGTAAGGCCAATGGGGAGCTCTGGAATAGTTTAAAGGTTAGGTTGGGCCACTACTTGCCTCACCTCCAGATTTGGTTTGATTGTCCAGACATGTACAGGGGTGATGGCATTCATCTTTCTGAGAAGGAAACAATGTGTTCCTTCAGGATTTGCGGCAAGGGCTTAGGCTAGTTCTCGGTATTTGAGTGGGCGCAGGGGCCTCAGCAGAGGCTTGGCCCTTGTGGTGGCAGAATTAGGTTTAGGTAAAGTTCATGCAGCTACATAAGTACCAATCATTAACCCCATGGGGGTGTATAAGGGTCTGTGGGATCAACCCTGTGGCCGTGTGACCAGGGATGAGGCTTCCAGACTGCCTTTGGGGATGGCCATGATGGAGCCTCTGCGCTGGCCATGTGATGGTGTTGGAGGGCTCCTCAAGGCGCATCCCAATCATTGGCTGGGTTTGCAAGTGACTTACAGTTGGCTCCAACCTGGGGCCTTGATGTCTTGCCTGTTATACGGTAAGGATGGGGTCAAAGCGACAGCAGGCCTTGACCGTGCCGCTGTTTATGTTTGCCCTTGCTGTTACTTTTTATATATTAAATAAAGTGGCCTTAGTTTCATCCAGTCTTGGTTGTCTGACTCTTTCTTCTGTCTGAGGGGGCAACCAATTGGCTTTGAGGGACCTCTAAAATTTGTCCTGGTTTTTCTCCATGTTCTTTCTAGATCAATGTTATTTCAAAAGCAAAACTTGAATATTCGTGGTTATGATATTCTACAATAAGTCTATCAAATATTTTCCATTTCTGTCATACTAAATCATCCACTATTATCTAGGAAGTTTATAGAAAGTATTGGTATTTTTGATCCAAGGTAATGTACAAAACAAGTTCTTCAGTGTACACAAAATCTTTTAGACAGAGGGTGGTCAGTGATATGAAAAGGACCCACTAATTGATAGCAAAGATACCCATTGGGAAATGCCCATGAATAGTGGCATTTAAAACAATATATTGATTGTCAGCAGACAGTATGAAGAACATGAAATACAGTTATGCTTAAATCTCAGCAAAGTGGGATCTTAGGTTGTACTTGTCCATAAACTACACAGAAAAATCTTAAATCCACTCCGAGGAACTTGCTGACATGTTTCATAGTAACGCTGGTGTGCCAGAATCTACAGTGTTTCCAGCTCTGGTTGGGGTTATTGCTCTCTACAGGTCGAATTTGGCCAGGCAGCCATGAAGGAGACCCAGCTTTAAATTTACATTTATAGCAGAGTTATTTCAGTAGCAGAAGTCTCTGTCTACCAGTGTTCCCTCTAAGCTGAATTAGTGTGAGCTAGCTCACAGGTTTTTAGCCTCTGGCTCACACATTTTTGTCTTAGCTCAGGAAAGATGGCTCCAGAGCAAACTAATTTCTGCAGCAGCCAGATCACTTGTTCACAACTTTAATGCCAGTAGCTCACAAAGCAGAATTTTTGCTCACAAGACTCCACAGTTTAGAGGGAACATTGCTGTCTACCCTGCCCACTTCTCTCCAAATCCCTGTGTCTATGTACTCTCTTACTCCAAATTTCACAGATTTCTAGGTCTGCCAAGAAGGAGCCCTTGTGGTCAGTCCTATGCCCAGTGGCCCACTGAATCAGATCGGTTAACGTTGGGAGTAGGGGAGGAAACAGATGACGGAAGCAAAAAAAATCTTCTGAAATGTTCAGCAAATAAATGAGTTCATGTAATTACTTTTGGTCTGTTCCACAAGATAGCAACATTTGATTTTGCTTTTCAGAAAAGACAGATAGTAAATTGGTCATTTTTTAGAAAAAACTTCCAACCCTTTCTCAGCATAGTATGTCAAATATCAAATACAACAGTATGCCTAGACAATTCATTCCAGTATTATTGTTACTGACTGGTGTGAGAGAAAGAATAATTCTTTAAGCCACTGTGTAACCCCATTTTTTCCTATTTAAAATATGTCTACTTAGTAGGCTTTTTTTCTGACTTAGGAATACACTTTAATTGGTATTGCCTGCATTTAGAGCTGACAGCTTTACCTTACCCTCCTTCACCTTTGGCCTATTAGTAAAATGTTTTAAGTTAATGTGATAGGAATTTCCCATTACAAACTGTGCTCTGCTTCCCTTCAGTAAGTGAAGAGAAGAAAAGGCATCATCATGCCTAAACTCAATTACCAATTCTAAAGTCCCACTATTGAAACTTGTGCAACTCTGGTCAATGACCTTTAACCCCAAATCAATGAAATTGACATTACCTGACATTTTTCTGCCTTAAAACCTCCATTCATTTATATGGTATCTCTGTTGAAGCACCTTTGGTTATCACAATCCATCTGTGCTATAATATAAAGGCTACATTATATAAGGTTGGCAAAATAAATTCATAGAGAAAATTAATTTAATGACGAAGAGGAAGAGGAAGACAAAAGGTTTTTATACCCCGCTTTTCTCTACCCTAACTTATCTCAAAGTGGCTTAGAATGCCCCTCCCTTCATCTCCCTACAACACTCACCTTGTGAGGTAGGTGGGGCTGAGACACAGATAATTGTGACTGGCCCAAGGTCACCCAGCAGGCTTCACGTGGTAGAGTGGGGAATCAAATCCAGTTTGGTGTAGTGGATAAGTGCACAGACTCTAATCTGGGAGAACCGGGTTTGAGTCCCCATTCCTCAACTTGCACCTGCTGATGTGACCTTGGGTCAGTCACAAGTTCTGTCAGAGGTGTTCTTGAAAAAGAGCAGTTTCTGTCAGAGTTCTCTCAGCCCCACCTACCTCACAGGGTGTCTGTTGTGGGGAGGGGAAGGGAAAGAAGTTTGTAAGCTGCTCTGAGACTAACCACTATGCTGCACAACATGACCAGTTGTATTTTATTGCTTTTTAACTTCTACTTGAAATTTTGGTGCCTCATAGATATTACAGTGGTGTGAGAGCTGGTTTTCCTTGCATCTCTCTCACAATGATGCTGTAGAATTTAAACAATGTGGAGAGAGTTGATAAAGAGAAATTTCTCTCCCTCTCCCAAAATACTAGAGGGAATTCAATGAAACTGATGGCCGGTAGGTTCAGGACAAATGAAAGAAATACTACTTTAAACAAAGAGTGATTAAAATATGGAATTTGCTACCAGAGGACGTAATGATGACCACAGCTTTAAAAGGGGAATTAGGGAGATTCGTGGAATATAAGTCTATCAGTGGCTACTAGCCATGGTGACTGAGGGGAACCTCCACATTCAGAGGCACTAATCCTCTGAATCCCAGAGCCAGGAGGCAATATCAGCAGAAGGCCTCAGCCTCTATGCCCTATTGTTGGCCATCCAGAGGAACTGGTAGGCCACTGTATGAGACAGGATGCTCAACTAGATGAACCATTGGTCTGATCCAGCAGGGCTCTTCTTATGTTCTTATATGGTTGTAATTAAGCACAGAGAGCCTTAGCATTTGATTCTTTGTCCTAAAATAGCATCCACGCCACTGCACTGAGAACTAATGGGCAGCTTAGATCTAATTTTCTTTAGTTATAATATTTTCCTGTTTAACCTCACTCCATGAATTATTTGAACCTATTTCAATTTGATTGAGAAAAAAAATCTAGGGTAGAGATCTCAAAGACTTGTTTGAACCTATGGGTACTTTTGGAATGGTGAGGACAGGTAATTGGTAACACAACAAAATGGCTGTCATGATTGGGAGAAGCAGAGCCAATCACAGAATATTAGGTGGTTTCACAAAATATGAGGTTCCACGTTCCATATAGGGGGGAAAAGTGATACCTTCTGGGCTCTTCTGAAACAACAACTGCTTCAGTGAGGTGGAGGAAATTCAGGATTAGCTGTTTGCTTGGGGAGAGAGATGTTTTGAACCACCAGCAAATGAGCACCCAAATCCCATCAGTGGGTGCCATGGTATCCATGGACATCATGTAGAGGATTCCTGCCATAGGGTAAAGACACAAAAGATTCAGTTCTCTTTTCCTTGAAACATAAGTTTTGTATAATCTCTGACAAGTCTTGTTGCCAGAGAACGTCCCTGTTTTCAGAATGATTGAGATGCACCACAAGTTGTGATTTGAACTGATAATTCTGTCGTCCCTAATCAAAATGAGATATAGAACATCTGCCACCGACTAATGAAGCAAGAAAATACCCCCTCCCTCCAATGCTAATCAGAGTCAATCATCAGCAGGGACAGCAATTCCAGAAAATCCAGTGCCACACTTATTCTGAGAATGCCCTTCATTCATTAACTCATTTGTTTATTTACATGCATACCCTGTCTGGTCTTGAAAAAATAGAAACAGGTGAACAAGTTCCAAAAACAGTATAAAAATTGTAACTCAAACTATTGAGCCTCTGGCTTCAATTTTGCATGATGGATTGACCAATACTATCTGTTCGGGGCAATAAGCAGCAGCAGTGGAGACAGGAAATCAGAATCCTATAGTAAATGTCAGTACCTGCTAGCGCCCCTATTAATTCTATGCTAAATATCAATTTATTTTAACATAACTTCCAAATTCCCACCATAAGCCAGCCTAAATAGAAATCCTGGGCACCAAGCACAGAGTCTGGAAGGCCTCCAAGAGAAGGATTCCTTTCCTGGGAGGCAGGAGCAGGCAGAAAGAATGTTGGTCTATACACAGATGGCATTAGTAAGAGGACATCATTAATCAATGGGAGGATGCCATCTTTGGGGGGGGGGGTGTTTTACACTATATCCGTGTGTGTGTGTGTGTGTCTGTTCATTTCTTCCTTTTCCACATTCAGCTGTATGTGTAATTATAATGAAGCATTCACGTGATATTGTGGCATTGAAATCATTCACTTCCTAGAGTTCCCTGTCCATATAGGGAGACTAATCATAATTCCACCTCCACCACTACCAACACTCATTCATCAGTCAAGAGAGGTATCCCTCCATGTCTTTTGTTTGTTCGTTTTAAGTAAGCTGATTAGTACTTAAGTGAACTGGGACCACTTCAGTATGCCCTTGTCTCCCCAAATCCAATTACCCTGCATCAAATTCCAGGGGATCAAGCTGTGCAGTCATAATACTAGGCCCAAGGTGCTGCTAACTCTATTAGAAATGATAAGCTTTCAAAATTGTCCATGCTGTGAAATGGTACTAATTCTAACAGTGTTATAGTATTAATGGGTTTTGTTAAGGTACAACTATTACTATACTGTTCCAAGGTAACAGGCAACAGCCAGGAAATTGTAATAAGCAGGAAAAATTAACCACAACAGTGGTGAAAATAAGAACATAAAAAAGAACCCTGCTAGGTCAGACCATCTAGTCCACCATTTTGATTCACACAGTGGCCAGCCATTTGCTCCAGAGGGCCAGCAAACACGGCATAAGAGACAGAGGCTTGCCTCCCAGTATTCAGGTATTTACTGCCTGTAGATATGGAGGATACTTTTAGTCATCATGATTAATAGCCATTGATGGACCTGTCCTCCATGACTCTATCTAATCCTCTTTTAAAGCCAACTATGCTCTGGCCATCACTATGTTCACAGGCAGTGCATTCCACAATGAATATTACCCATTGCATAAAGAAGCTGGGGATTGGGGATCCGACTCCCAGCCCTTGATGGGGAACTATTAACACCAGCACCAATGGTAGGGAGCTTGGGTGTGATTTTGGATACCTCATTATCTATGGAGGCCCAAATAACAAATGTTCCCAGATTGGCATTTTTCCATCTTTGCCAGATCAGGCAACTGGCTCCCTATCTCTCTTTCCTTGATCTAGCCACAGGGATCCATGCAATGGTCACTTCCAGGCTGGATTACTATAACTTGCTCTATGCAGGGTTACCCTTGAGACTAGTCCAAAAACTTCAGCTGGTCCAGAATACAGTGGCACATGTTCTTACAGGAACATCATTAAGAGCACATATACAACCAGTGCTTTGCCAGCTGCACTGGCTTCCAGTTGAATACTGGGCCAAGTTCAAGGTCTTGGTTCTAACCTTCGGAGCCCTATGCAGTCTGAGACCAACATACCTTCATGACCATCTCTCCTGGTATGTCCCTCAAAGAGCATTACAATTGACAATCAAGATTAGCTGGTGACCCCCTGGCCCTAAAGATGTTTGCTTAGCCACAACTAGAGGCACAAGCCCAGTGGAACACTCTCTCTACTGAGATCCATGCCCTGCAGGACTTAGTACAGTTCCACAAGGCCTGTAAAATGGAGGTGTTCCACCAGGCCTATAGCTGAGGTGGCAGAAATCTACTTATATTGGCCTCCCCTGTACTGTTCAGTCTGCATTGTCTTTCATCTAAAAAGCTAAAAACTGAATACTGGCCAAGGCCCTGTCTTCTGAAACCATCACTGGCAACCTGTGCCCTGCCGGCATACATGGATTGAAGCAATGGCCAGTTTGGTGTAGTGGTTAAGTGCGCGAACTCTTATCTGGGAGAACCAGGTTTGATTCCCCACTTCTCCACTTGCACCTGCTGATGTGACCTTGGGTCAGTCACAAGCTCTGGCACAGCTGTTCTCTCAAGGACAGTTTCTGTCAGACGTTCTCTCAGCCCCACCTACCTCACAGGGTGTCTGTTGTGGGGAGGGGAAGGGAAAGGAGTTTGTAAGCCATTCTGAGATGCCTTTGGGCAGTGAAGGGCAGGATATAAATCCAAACTCCTCTTCTTCTTCTTCCTAACATCAATGCTGACTATATTCCACTATGATTGATCTGCCACTATGTTCTCCCATCATTATACAGTACTGATACTAGCACTTTATGAACTGGTTTTATAATTGTTTTGTTTTATCTATCTTAATTTCACAGGGAGAGAGAAATAAATAAATAAATAAATATTTTTATGTAAGCCATTCCTGAGCCTGCTTGGCGGGGAGGGCAAGGTGTAAATCAAACAAACAAATAAATATCTGCCCATCCCCCAGTATCAGTTGTCATCTACCTGCATGCATTTGGGGAGCCTATGCGGGAGCAGATGGAAATTGATTGATTAAATAGTGCCGACTGTCATTGTTGTTGATATACCAATCTGATGTTATGTCATCAGGTTTTAATCAACTGTTACGTTATTTTAAATAATGGATTATGTTATTTATTGTAGTGTTGTAACCGGCCCTGAGCCTACTTGCAGGGGAGGGCAGGCTAGAAGTCAAATAAAGTAAAGTAAGTATTTTATTTTGTCCATCCTAAATCTAGTGCTCATCAACTTCACAGGGTCCCCCCTGAGTTCAAGTATTATGGAAGAGGGATAAAACATTCTATATATCCATCCCATGAATAATTCTATAATTTCTTTATTTAAAACATCTATTAGTTTCCTTTCTCCCTTGCAGAACTCGAGATGGCTTATAATATAAAATAAAATGATTATTTAAAAACAATAAAAACAGTATGAGTAAAACAACAACTATAAAAAACATATAAAAGGTCACAATTTTAAAAATGCCAATTAGGACTGTCAGTAAATAATAACCAAATCAGTCAAATGCAAGCCTAAATAAAACTGTCTTCAGCTGCCTCCTGAAGATTGTCCAGGCACACTTCCCTGGGGAGGCTGTTTCATAATTGTGGCACTGTCACTGAAAAGGCCCTCTCTTGTGTGCCCACCAGCTGCCTTGAGTTCTGCAAGGGAGAAAGGTGGCTAATTAGTATTCTAAATAAAGGAATGAATGAATGAATGAATGAATGAATGAATGAATGAATGAATGAATGAAACATCCTTAATGAAAATATAGTGATACAAGAGGCAGGACCCATGATACTCGTGGGGGGGAGTATTTTGGCCCACCAAGCTTCCCCCTCCCTCCCCCCCAGCAGCAACGGTGGCAGCGTTGAGGCCAGCTGACTGCCAAGTTTTCCCCTCCCCGGCAGCGGCAGTGAGGCCGGCCGGCCCGCCAAGCTTCCCTCTTCCCAGCAGCAGCGGGGGTGGTGGCGGCAAGGCCGACTGGCCCACCAGGCTTCCCCCTCCCTCCCTCCTGAGCAGGAGCAGCAGTGCGGCAGCAGGGAGGTCAGCCAGCCTGCCAAGCTTCACCCTCCCTCCCCAGCGGCAGTGGCGGTGAGGCCAGCCGGCCCGCCAAGCTTCACCTTCCTCCCTCCCTCCCGAGGAGCACCAGCAGCAGCAGCAGCAGGGCAGCAGGGAGGCCGGCCAGCCCGCCAAGCCTCCCCCTTCCTCCCTCCCTAGCAGCGGCAGTGGCAGCGAGGCCAACCGGCCGCCAAGCCTCCCCCTTCCTCCCTCCCCAGCAGCAGCAGCAGCAGAGGTGAGGCCGGTCAGCCTGCCAAGCTTCCCCCTTCCTTCCTCCCTCCACAGCGGCGGCATCAAGGCCGACAGCCCCCCCCCCCAAAGCCTTCTCCCGCCCTCCAGGCCCTTGTGGTGGTGGTGGCGGCGACAGAGAGGCAGTTCGCAGAACGTTCCCTGCACATGCGCAGGGAATGCTCTTTTACTTTTTTGGGGATTTAAATATCCCCATATACTTTTTTCAACTTTTTAGATGTTTCTGCCCACCTGGGGACTGCCCCACATGTGCAGGAAAATCTCCCTGCCCCCCAACTGCCCCCGATGTGCGGATTTAGATATCCGCACACAGGGGGGCACTTGAGAATTATATATATATATATATATTTAACTTGACGCTGGGCTCCGGTATAACCAGAGATTATCACAACCTCAAGTAGGGTGTCAGACTAATACAATTTTATTCTAGGTTGTGGGAAACCAAGGTTTTCAGTCATCCTTGCCTAATGAACCGGGACTAACTAATCATTTAAAATAAAAAATCAAGACACTGATTCTTACACGCATCAAGTGATGATGCCCCCACGCTGGCACTACCTACACATGTATGCCTAAAACAGCCATCAAGGAAATTAGCAGTGCCATCTGAAACAGAGTTACACAATTCTAAGCCCTTTGACTTCACACAGAGTGTTCCTATCACTTTTCATCACTTCAGTACAATACTCTTCACTGCAGAGGATGTTCACACATTTCCATCAAGAACTGAGACGATGCTAGCATGAGTAAATTCATGGTTTTGCCATCCCTTTCCTTCTAATATGCAAATGAAGTGAATGAATGAGCAGTGGCACTCAGTAACTATTAGTTCTTATAGCCTTGTTCATTTTTAACATAAACAATAGCCCTCAATATATTATCCACTCTGATGTACATCTACAGTGCAATCATAGCCTCTTTCAACCTCTTAATCTCTTCACCATTCCTGCAATCAATCTAATTGTCCCTCAGTTTGTATGTAAACCCTCTTGAGATGGTTCACTCACTGTATCAAAACTCTTCTGGCTTCCCTGGAAATTGTTCTGATATTCTGCCTCAGAAGAATTTTTAAATGTGTTCTCCAACAGTCTAAGAGTATACAGAACTCAGTGGTGAAAGGCTGATACTTCTGTCATTTTCCTCTAATGTTTGGTCTGAAGGGGGTTCCTCAAATTCACTGTACATTTATTTTTGGTGACGTTCAATGATCGCTATTGACAAATGCAACTTTCAATAGTTTGCTTTTGTCCTCAGATATATTAACATTCCCCAGTGACTGGTCAATACAGGGAATATAGTGAATAACTTGTCAACCAATTTTATTATAAAATAGCACATTAGTGAAGTCACTCTCAAATTACAATGGTCTAACAGCCAAGTCATTAAAAATAGTTTGCTAGATGGGAAAATGCATGTAATGACTCTTGGTATGAGGAGCTTTTGTGACTACAGGTGCAACATTTCTCATACCAAATATATAACAGAAGTTCTGGAAATGCTCATAATTAGTTCCCACTGAGATCAATTTAGGCACAGAAGTGTTTAAAATGGTAAAACCAAGAGGTGTGTTCATTATAAGAAAAACATGCATCTGTATTTAACAAATATTCTCACTTTTCTGGGGTGTTGTGGTGATAGAATTGTACCCAGTGGATTAATCTCATTGTGCAATGCTCACATCTCTGTGTGTATGTGTGTGTGTTTGTGAGATAATATACTTAAACAACACCTGTTCCTGGTCATTCAAAGAGTTAATATCCTCCTTTGAGTATACTTTCTCTCCACATGAAATGAAATATTTGTTTTAGGAACCAAAAAACCTCTTACAGGAAAGCATAAAGCAGAATTAATTCTAGGGTTTCTCGATATAAATAGCAGCAGAAGATTATTTCTTTTTTTTGGGGGGAGGGAGGGAGGGAGGGAGGGAGGGAGGAGAGAGAGAGAGAGAGAGAGAGAGAGAGAGAGAGAGATTCCTTTGTATGAAATTAACAGTACAGTACAATCTTATAAAATAATTCCAACTACACAGACAAAAGGAACTAGACACCTATGAATGTATTGCACTCTACCTATATGATTACTTAATAAAACTATGTTTGTTAATTAACTGTGTAGGCAAGATTTCTGATAGATGGTACTAATTTTGGATAACAAAGAGATCCTGCCGCTGAGAAATACCCTGGCCATGGATGATTCAGATGTGACTTCCCTACAGGCATTCAGTCTTCCTGGGTTTCAGGATGGTTAGGAGCCCCAAAGCCAGTAAGTCACACAGTCTCAGTCAAACCTACTTCACAGGAGTCATGGTTGAGAGTGGTGGACTCTAATCTGGAGAACTGGGTTTGATTCCCCACTCCTCTACATGAAGTCTGCTGGGTGACCTTGGGCCAGTTACAATTCTCTCAGAACTCTCTCAGCCAGCATCACCTACTTAACATGATGCCTGTTCTGGGGAAAGGAAGGGAATGAGATCGTAAGCCACTTTGAGACTCCTTAGGGTAGAGAAAAGTGGGGACTAACTCTTCTTCACTTCTAGATGTGAAAATAAAATTTTGGTGATGAGAATGATGTAAACCATTCTGGCTGTGATCAGACATGCAGTTTAATCCATTGCCATTGCTGTTCCCTTACAGATTTAAAATGCATGATCAGACAGCAACATCTGTCTGTCGTGCCCCAGTCATCTGTGTCACACCCACCCCCTTTAGTGTGTGCTTATTGGATATCTGTAAAAGTCTAGCCCTTTAGGGTTGAGCTGGTTTCAGACCAGATTTCCTGTTGTCTGATCATTCTGTTGTGCACTCAAGCCGTCAGGCAGGTCTGACTGGTCTCTTGCTTTTCAGCCACCATTTTTTTTACCAGTTAGCGAAGTGCACTCAACTGCATATTCACATACCTCTCTCTCCCCCCCTCCCCCACAGGGTCTGCTCTAAATTTTGTTTTCTTCATAAAAACTTTCAAATAAAAAGTCCCCTGTACTTTAGCTTTTTCCTGTGCTTTGGGGAAGGGGTAAATTGAAAAGTTTAGAGAGGGAGACTACATGTCCCAGCAGGCTGATCAGCACTTGTGCGCTTGCCCACAGGACAAACTTTTTAAAAAATGGCAGATGGCCTCATGAACTACATCTCCCAGGAGGCATAGCAGCATTTGTGGGCATGCTCAAGGGAGAAACTATTTTTTAAAATGGCCAACGGCAACAATCCTTGGCTGCCGGGTCTGATATGCATCTAATTACTCAAGAATGGGGTAAAAGCACTTTGAAGAGTGCTTAAAGGGGTGAGTCTGATCAATATTCTCTGTTTCAAAATCCTCTGGATCAATTAAAGGTGGGGCAACAGCGGACTAAAATGTGTATCTGTCCACATACTCAGTATCACCACTGAGGAGAAAGGTAGGGCATAAATGAAGTAAATAAATAAATTTATTGGTATCCTTTAGAATTGACAAATTCGGCATTCCCTCTCCCTTGACTTGTCATTGGTTCAGTTATACCCCTGTTCAAATTTGAACTTTTGGGTGAACAGCTCATGACATCCTTGCTATTTAAACAGGGCTATGGCCCTGGAGTTCAGTCTTGCTCTTGCTGAAATCACTAATAAAGTAGAGATCACTAGACTTTGGGTTTGTTCATCCATGGAACCCAGTATTTAACAGTCTCCTTACCCGGTATTTTCCAAATTCCCCTTTTCCATGATTTTTTCCCCTTCTGACATTAACTAGCAGTTTTCCAGTGAGGAATTCCCATATTTGAATTTTGTTTCCTGCCATGCTACCATTTTGGGTTGTCAGTGACCGATATTCACCCCACCTACCACCCTACCACCCACCCCAGGTTGTCTCAGAGGCATCCACCATTTTGTCAGTGGTTGTAATCTTCAAGACTTGTGTGCATGCACACAAACAACAAAATTTTAGCAGCCTTTGACTCCAGGGGGACATTTATGGTTCAAGTAAAGGAATGCAAGATTGCATGTTTGGGCTTGCTTTGGAGGTGGCAAGCTGTGATGGGAGCAGAGAAGAAGGAAGGAAGGAAGTGGGATGTGCAGGGAAGAAACAGTAGCAGCGGAACCAGAGAACCACTTGCCTCGCTGTTATCGGGATCGTGATTATTGCCTCTGTTGTTCATAATATTTCTCACAGATCAGATTGGAAGCAAGAGAAGAGATGAGCTCTCTCTGCAGTGCTGCTTCTGATGTGGTGGTTGGATCGAGCCCCCCTTTCGTTCTGCCACTGCCTCCCTCTCCCTACCTCTAGCCATAGTGAAAGCTTTGTGTAAAAGCTGAAGAGGCAGTGGCTGCTCGCACTCCAACAGCTTGGGACAAAACAGGCTTTCATGTTGCCTTCTCTCTCTTTTTTTCTTTTTAGGTTTTTATTGAAAATTTAACATCAGATACAAAGACAAACCAGTGACAATAAACTGTCACAAACGTGTGAGGTCATAGTAAATGATTACCTATCCATGAAGTTCCTTTCCTTTTTTTTTGGCGGGTAGATTTTGAAGCCACACACTTGTATTGTTTCTTCATTCCCCACCCCCTTCTTTTCCCCAACAGCTCCTGGTGTGTTTTCTTTTCTTTTCTTTTTTTTTACAATGGCACGATGTCATAATGTTTCTGCATTTGTGGCTCTTCCCAGTCACCCTAAACTTGATACCCAGTGGGTCATCGGCTACCAGCACCCGAGCTGCATCTTCCCACAGCAGCACCTCTGAGTCAACAGCCTCATAGCAGCCAAGGGGTGAGGGTGCCTGACATGGTTCATGTGGCAGTGGCTGGTGGGCAGCAGGCTTGAGCCCCAGGGTAAGTGAAAGGTGGACTCCATCCTCTTGGCTGTGGCACCCAGAATCTTGTGGAACAAGTGCTCCCTGGCATCCAGGCTCAGCACCCACTCCATGCTCCCTGCCACTGGGCTCCTCTCCTCCAATTCTTCTTGTCACCTTCTCTTCTTCTTCTTCCTCCTCCTCCTCCTCCTCACAGCTGGGCTGGGGTCGAGCCAAGGGGCTTTCCTCTCTGACTGTGGCTCCTCACCAGCAGCCCTTCTCCTTTCCACTTGGCTCAAGCCATAGATTATCTCTCTCTTTTTGTCCACACTCACCCCAAAACATATACCCCCTCCCCAAATGTAACTCTTTTTCTATGTATGAATTAAACTTTGCTGAGGTTTCAGTTGCACACAAGCCTTCCAGCCTCATTTTGACTCAGTAGTCCCGCCCCCACAAGGCTGCTGTAGTAGAGGTTCCATCACTGACGATGTTCATGAGGACACATTTAGTATAGTGTTCACTCCATTATTCCATGTTAATAGACGCCTGTTGCAAGGTGGCTGCAGCCAATCAGCTGTTGGGGTGGGTTGGGCAATGAACTACCCCTCACCACTCTGCTGGTTCTCTGGGCATGCTCCCCAAGTCATTTTTATCAAAACAAGCTGGGCACTGTTCAGTGCAAGTCCCAGAAGGCAAGCAACAGCCCCTCCTGGATCATGTATGTAATGAGACCCTTTGGCAAGCGCTGCTCACTCTCTTATCTCTCAATAGCTTCCTCTGTCTGTGGGATCCCCCTCCCTTTGTTTATCTGCACATGGAAACTTCAACACTCTAGTTCCTCTCCTCTTCCTGCCTCTCGCTGGTTCCTCATTTTAAACTAAACCCTCTAGAGAGCCTTCTGCCATTCCCAAGTGACCCTTTTTAAAGACAATGCTGAAGCTCCAATACTTTGGCCACTAAATGAGAAGGGAGCACTCACTGGAGAATACTGTGATGCTGGGAAAGATTGAACGTCAAAGAAGAAAGGCACGACAAAGAATGAGATGGTTGGACAGTGTTATCACTGCAATGAAGATGAAATTAAGCACACTCCAGAGCACGACATAAGACAGGAGGACTCAGCATGATGTGGTCCAGGGGGTCACGAAGAGTCGGACTCGACTGTGTGACTGAACAACAACAACAAAAAGTAACGTTGTAATGTTACAGCACATGCGGAAGTTTTGTTTTGTTAAAATGGGTCCATGAATGATGAAGTGCATAACGGCAGGGTCCCCTCTCAAAGCAACTGCTGAATGCATGGGGCAGGTCCAATCCTGAAAGACTACAAGGAAAAAGTCCTATTGTGGAAGGAGTGCTGCAAAGTCAGAAGGGAATTCAACTCGCCAGTAAAAAGAGGTAAGACTGTAGTGTGGAAATGGTTCTTGTCAGGCTCACCAGCAAAGCACTGGCCTATTACATGGTATATTACTATAAATTAATAAAAGAGGGGGGAAAGAAAGACTGGAGTTATAGTTTTTAAAAGGGAACTAAACTCTGGGCTCCTTTCATATCTTCGGCCGTAACAGGCCAGTGCTTGCAACATTTTTCTCCCAGCCAGGTTAACTTCTGTATTGGAGAAGCCTGGCTAGAAGAAAAAAAAATATTTCAAACATCATTAGTTGAATCATTTGTGATATGGGAAGGGGCACACTTTAGTTTCTCTCACCTACATGATTCAATTTGTTTAGAAAGAGCCTTCACTTTCACATTTACATAAGGTTCTACAGAACTGCAGGCTCAAGAGATTAAACTGTTTGGGTTTAACAAAAAACACTTTATAGACAACTAGGGGTTGCCAGGTCCCCTCCTCACTCCAGCAGGGAGACTTGAGGGGCATTCCAGGGGTGGGCAGAGATGTCCCACCCCCCATGTCACAACCCCAGGCATGGGCACCCCTCTCCCTTCCCTCCTGCCAGATTTAAAGGGCTTCAGCTTACCAGCAGGGGCACGTGGTCTGCTCATCAGCTGAAGGACCCTTTAAATCTAGCAGCAGGGAGGGAGAAGAGCAGTTGCGGGCCAAGCATGCAGCCCACAACCACCCCTTTCCTTCCCCTCCTGCCAGATTTAAAGGGCCCTCCAACTAATCGGTGGGCCACGTGGTCCCTGTCAACCAGCTGAAACCCTTTAAATCTGGCAGGAGGGGAGAGAGAGGGGTGGTCGGCGAGTGGTTGCTCTTGGGGGTGGGGTTTTCCACACTGGCCAGCTGGCTGGGGGCAAATTGGAGCCCCTCAGAGCAGGGGAACTTCTGCCCGAACCTGGGAGCTGGCAATCCTATAGTCAGCTCAGAATTGTCTGTTCTCTTAGTACTTTATTTGTGATCTACAAACTTTGCTTATACAGTTTAATGAACAAGCAAGAAAGGGTAGGCATAAAACAGGATATTCTAGTCAACTAAAACTGATATATTTTAGTCAACTACAATTTAGCCAAACTAGTTGGGAAGAAATTGGATTTCTTGATCATAAACATTAAAAAACAACAACACATCCTTAACAAAACTGTGTAATTCATTAGCAGAGGTAACTGACATTGCTGGGTCACCAGCTCACCCTAAGTGCTAGGGACAATGTGGTGTAAAGCCAACAAGCATTCCAGATAGGTCAGAGGGCCAGAAGTCACAATGATAGAATTTGGTTGATAGGCCCCTTAAGCAAACCCATCACTTTAGGTAACAAAGGTCAAGAAAGCTTGTGACAAACATGTACTATGTTATTTTTTCTTTTCTGTATGTTTCCCCCCCCTAATTACAGCCCCCTTGAAGACTCCAGATACTAAAAACAGGTGAGCCATTTGGGGAAAGCCAATGCATTGTTTAGTCCAAACCCTTCACCCTAATGTTACAGATTCCCTAGTAAATGATAACTGAACAGTTATTTTAAAAATGAATACATATGATTGAGATCCATGCATTCATTTTGCTGAGGTCTTAACTTGCTTTTAAACATTTGAACAGTCATACTCTCCTATGTACTCCTAACTGCTACCTCACAAACTTTATCAAGGAATCTAAATGTGTTCTCTTCCTCATACTAATGATCTCAGGGGCAGAGATCTTAATCACAGTCTTATAGGAACAATTGCTGAGAACTGACCAGATTATAGGAATATTTTAAAGAGATGTGTGAAACAAAAATAACAAAAGGACAGCAACATTTTATTCATTCCAGACCTTTGGGTTCATCTTTTGATCCTGGGAACTTCAGTACTGAGGACAAATTCCTATGACCCAGTTCAGGGCTTTTGCATGAGCTTGGAACTCTCACACACAGAATTTCTCTATCAGTAATGTTTTTCCATTCATGTCAATTGCAAAGCAGATCTGCAGTCACATTTGAAGAAGAAGAAGAGAGAAGAGATTGGATTTATACCCCGCCCTTTACTGCCCAAAGGCGTCTCAGAGCGGCTTACAAACTCCTTTCCCTTCCCCTCCCCACAACAGACACCCTGTGAGGTAGGTGGGGCTGAGAGAACTTCTGACAGAAACTGTCCTTGAGAGAACAGCTGTGCCAGAGCTTGTGACTGACCCAAGGTCACATCAGCAGATGCAAGTGGAGGAGTGGGGAATCAAACCCAGTTCTCCCAGATAAGAGTCTGCACACTTCACCACTACGCCAAACTGGCTCTGAGAATAAGGGTCTGTTCTCGGTGTCAAAACTAAAAAAAAAACCCACTCTATGCTCTGGACCATGTACTTCCAATCTGCTGGCTCTAGTACGTTCTTCTAGTATAATCTTATTCTAATAACACAAGTAGTTCTTGCACCAGCTCAATTGCTCTTAACATCAATAAGATGTAGGGAGATGTTTCATCAAGAGATCTCTCAAAATGGAGAGGGCATACCCAGTACCAAAAGAAACCATCAGTGCCGCTGAGCAGAAATTTAGGACCCAAGCCTATGTGTATATTTTGTTATGTGCCCAGGTCCCTGGGTTGGGCACATATCTTTTGATCAGATTCTATTTAACAAAGTAAGACAACAGATAATCATAATACCAAGTTAAGGAATTGTCATCAATACTGTGATCAGAGGCAAGACATCACTTCATAATGCCTGGATTTGGTGGATCTGAGAGCCACCCATTCCATCCAGCAGGTTTTGATAAGGCCGTTACAAGGAGGCAAAAGTAACGTTCTACCCCCACATACACACACACACACAGACACTTCTGCCCTGAGATTACCCAAGAGGTAGTATGGAATATGCATGTGAGAGAGGGATCTACACTTGTCCCTTTCCATACTATCATACAGAGTAGGTTGCCATCACTTAAACTCTTTCCTTCCTTTGCTGTCAGTGGTTTCAGGGGCTGATAGAGATAACCATATGTGTGGTTGTACTGGTGGCCACAGACAACCTTCATCTCCCCTGCCTGCTTACTAACTCTAGCCAGGTCAGGAATTTTGATATATATGTAGAAGAATGGCCAAATGCTTTCATTAGGAATCTTTGGTCACAGTTTGAAACCTTTAAGGAAAATGTTCTTTATTTCCTACCATACAACTGTATTTTCTAGGAGCATAGAAACAAAGGGAACCCATTTTGTAACATCAGCAGGAATGTTACAAAAACTAATCAAAAGAAACAAAACCAAGAAGCTAACGGGGAGGTACAAGTCACTGGTTTTACCTTGGCATTCCATTTTAAGGAACTGACACAACCAATACTGGAAGTTTGAAACAGAGGCTGGTCAAGGCAGCCTCCATTCCATTTCTCTCCATTCCCCAGCTCTTGGCTTGTGCACCATTTATACAGCATATCTGGGAGAAGAGGGAATTGAGGCCAGAGCACATCTCCACTTTCTTCCTCTGCACACTCAGTGAATGCATGGAGGGGTTGTGTGTACAGGACTGTAATGTACTACTTGATCCTTCTAACTGGAAATGCTAGAGGTTTACAAGATAGAGCGGGTAGAGAGGTTTAAAGTAATTTCCTCCCTTTCTCACAATACAGGAACTCGTGGGCACACAATAAAATTGCTGAGTAGTCGGGTTAGATCAGATAAAAGGAAGTACTTCTTCACCCAAAGAGTGATTAACACCGGGAATTCACTGCCACAGGAGGTGGTGGCGGCTACAAGCATAGATGGCTTCAAGAGGGAATTAGATAAACATATGGAGCAGAGAACTATCAGTGGCTATTAGCCACAAGGTATAGATAGGAACTCTTAGTCTGGGGCAAGTGATGCACTGTATTCTTGGTGCTTTGTTGGGGTGGGGGGCAACAGTGGGAGGGCTTCTAGTGTCCTGGCCCCACTGCTGGACCTCCTGATGGCACCTGGTATTTTTGGCCACTGTTTGACAGAGTGTTCAACTGGATGGGTCACTGGCCTGATCTAACATTGGCTTCTCTTTGCTCTTATGTTCTTATTCAATGTGGGACCTTCTGTATGCAAAGGAAATGCCCTACCACTGACCCAAAGCCCCTTTCCTAAGTCTTAGAAGGGGGTGATTCTGCTAAGGATGGTACGGTGAGACTCTGCATTGACAAGTGCAAAAGGGACATCTAGATGTGTTTCATTTATTTATTTAATCTCAGCACTAGAAGAGACCACCAGGGCGATCCGTTCCAAATACTTGCCAGCAGAGGAACTACAGCTATAATATTCGCAACAAGTAGGTATCCAGTCATTACTTAAAAACCTCCAATGGCAAAGAATTCACCATATCACTAGTGAGACTGTTCCAGTGTTGGACAGCACACAGAGTTTTTTTTATTCAAGTTACCTCAGAACTTTTACCCCTGATTTCACTTCACCTTTCATCTCTCTGTTAAATAAAATATTTTGTTATTTTTGAATTTCAAAAATGTCTTGAGTGCCATCTAAGTTGTTTAAGTTAAAGGGGGCTTCTGATCCTTCTGTCAGGTTCCTGGGCTGAGCCAACAGCCAGAATATCCTACTGTGACAGGGTGGGACAGCCAGGTTTCTTCAGCAAAGAAGAAGACACATTACTAGGGCAGCTCAGTCAGTAAAGGGAAATAAAAACAGAGGGAAAATTTGCCTGAGGGAGGGAAGTGGACAGGGCTGTCATAGCAGCAGAGGAGATGACTTGCAAAAATAGGTTTAAATTACTGGTAGAAAGATACTGGCTGGATATTGGGGGGGGGGGGCGTTTACAGTAAGAATAGTTCAGCAATAGTTCAGCAATGGAACCAGCTGCCTAGGGAGGTGGTGAGCACTTCTTCACTGCAGTCTTCAAGCAGTGGCTGGGTGAACACTTTCAGGGATGCTCACTGAGCAGGGGGTTGGACTACATGTAAGGTGTTATGATTGCCACCTTCTGAAACGTAAAGGGATTCCATGTGAAGGACGGGGAGGATATAGAATCATATAATCATAGAGTTGGAAGCTGCCATACAGACCATGCTTCTTTGGGAGATGACTGCAGGGTCGAATGGCTTGTCCTGGCACTCAGGAAGATACCTGGATGCTGAGTAAGAGGCACTGCTGATTCTCATGCTGGCTATAAGGCAGTTCTGATGAGCCATACTTCCAGCTCAGTGGCTTAACAGCTGAATCAGCTTGCTGAAAAACACACCACACAAATGAAACCATTATTGTCTACATTGGCTCTTTGAATATAGCCTTTTAGTCTGTTTTCTTTTATCCACGAGGAAGGAAATTAAAGAAAAACAAATGTGGAAAAAGTCAACATCTCCTCAAGTTTAGCTTCCCTGACCTGCAGAGCAATTCATTTATTCTCCTCTTTGATTTCCTTTTGGTGTCCTGTGGATTCTGGCTTTATTTTTTCCCCCTGTACTTCCGTTGCTCTGCTCAGTTTTACTCTTCTGTCTTATCTGTTGCATGAGGAGTTTTGTCTTCCTTCTCCAATTCCCTTCAACCGTGTTGTCTGTAGCTTCTTATTTGTGTTTTCACCCTCATCCACCAGTAATAATATTATTATTTCATCCCTTCGGCATGATGCTTGGGGCTCTCAACTTGTAAGCATTTTCCAATCTGTTTCAAGCTCACCGCAGGGGCATTGCAATCAAAGCAAACAACTTACAAAAGTGCATGAGAAATGACTATTTGTGTTGTGCTTTCTTCTGAGTTCTGTTTGTGCACCCCCCGCTTGGCAGAGTGCTCCCTTTCTGATTGGATGCCTAGACAACATTTGACTCCCTTCATAAACTCAATGTAGCATCTAATTCTCTCCATCACATAATGTCTGCTACCTCACGGGGCATTTCCATTAAAAATGCATCAGTAGGAGAGAAAACAAATGGAATTGATTTGCTTACAAGGTAATGGATTCCCCTTGTGCTATACAGCATAATTTTGATGCCAAAGTATCTTCAGTATGCTTTGTTGTTCTTCTGTAAAGGGAAAGCAACTACACTTGGCAGTATTTCTTCAAAGAAATTAAGCAACCATTATATGCCTATATACAGAGGATTTTCTCCAGGCCATTGTGGGAGAAATTATGTACAAAGAATAAGGGCTGAGTCCATTTATTTTGCAACTTTTGGTTTTGTAATGAAATGTGCATATTCAACAAGGGAACCCCCCCCCATCAAGAGTGTCATGTGATTAATAAGACACCTACCCCTGGCCCACCCATTATCCCAAGGGCTGATGGAGGCCCTATACATGATGCATAAAGTGGACCTCAGTAAGTATCTGGGATATTCTCTGAGATTGCTACATATTTGTCAGTGAGATGTGCTTTTTTGTTCTGGACTTTAAAAAAAAATACTAAACATTTTGAAGCAGCTGTAAAAAAAATAGATTAACACTGTTTCTCAATAAGATTAACATTGGAACTCCACTGATAATACTGGCTGTGCAACCTTGCTATTTCATGAAGGCTTTAGATAACATATGAACTGGGATATAGACCTGAGATTCTGAAGCAAAGATTCCTGATAAGATGGTAAGATATCCCAGTGCATTTGAGGCAGTGTCCCTCTTTTAAGAAAAACGCAATGGATTGGAGCCAGCCAGGTTTTTCCAGTTAATCTTGCACAACTCCCCTTCCTACTACAACCCCCATCCCACATGAAGCTTCAATGATCCCTGCATAGCTTATTTGGGTAGCCAAAAGGGACGCTTTTCTCTTCTTCACCAGTAGAAAAGCTGTTTGGATCCAGTCCCTGTGCTATACTATATTATTACAGAGGATATGTGCAATTGTGAAGCTTTGACATCCATAGCCAATTTCATCTAGAGAAGGTCTAGAAGGAAAGAACTGTAAGACTAAGACATTATGTGTGTCTGGGTGTTTCACTCTGATGAATGTCTTGCTCTATCATGGTTCATTATGATTGAATTGTGTTTTATAAGGCTTGTCACATCTCATCTAGTCTTAATACACCTCCTGTCCCATATCTTAGCTCACTGGAGTTCTTCAAATTCCATATGTTTTATAGAGTAGAAGAAAGCTTAATTGAAATGTTGCACTCTCTGCAATTGTCAGTGACAAGTTAATTTCCAATGGAACACATAAAACAGAGAGCAATTACTTTTTTTTTCTTTTTGCACATGAGAAATGTAATGTGCTAATTGGAATAAGTATAATATCGATGGCTATTGCATTTCTTTTCTTTTTTAAAAAAATATCTTTGGGTGGGGATTGTCTTGAGGTCTTTCAGATCCCTTGAAGCTTCAAAACTGACCATGATTCACAATAAATTATTGGACAGAATGGATGTTTTATAGGGGGGAAAGTCATTTTCATACCGAGAGTCTTTGTGAATGAGTTTTAGCTTCAATAATGATTGAGTAAAATCCCCAGGCTAATTTGTCTGTCTTGCCAAATTCTCTATAGGATGTGAAAAGCATGAACAAAATATGGATAAATTCTCCCTAAGCTCATACACAGAATTAATTGTGCTGGGAATGCCACAGAAGAAGTCTTTTTTGTAGTGTAGGATTGACATCCCAATTCATTCATTCAAGCACTCACCAGACCCACACATGTATAGCTCCAAGAAGTTATGATACAATGTGTAACTACAACTATTTCTCAGATCCCCTTCTTAGTTATGATAAGTATAGAGAGTAGGGATGGGCATGAACTGGCTCACAAATCTTTGTTCATGACAAATTATGACTGGTTGGTGGTTTGCAAACTGAAATTGGTAAACTGTAGCCTGGCCATAAACCTCCATGAACTTTTAAGGCAGTTTGAGGGTGCTGGTTGCAATTTGTGATCAAACTGAGATTCAAGTAGAGGAACATTTGCACAACACTGGTGAACATGATCTAACTTCCCACACGTGCAAAGGTTTCCTGTTTTCCTTTTTAAAAGGAAATTTGCAAAAGAAAACTCCATTGTGTGTGGAGTTTTCCCTTGCATACAGGGGCAACATTTCAGATTTCTGCAGATATAACATTTCAGCAAGAAGGGGAAAGAAGGAAGAAACATTCACAGCAAAATTCAAAAGTCCTGGATGTATTAATGATCAAATTGCAGCAACTGCCACCTGGAAGCTACCACCACAGTATATTTTAAGAGCATTTGTTATGGTTATCTTTTAAATGCACCTTTTATTAAATCTTACATAGTGCATAGGCCTATTAATTGTTTTTAACAGAATTTGGAGTTTAGAGTCAGCAAGGAGGCCAGAGATGCAGACATTCCTGAGAAATATATTCTGAAAAACTGGGAAGAGTGACATGACACTGGCCGAGAACAGACTGGCAGTTTGCCCCGGGAAGGGACCCGGGCTGACAACGATTCAATACCGGAGTAAATGGGACGTTCACACAGGCACATCTGCCTGGCGTCCCCCACCCGTAGCCTACCAGTGCTGTTGCGCTTCACTGCCGGATTAAAAAAACACCTGATAAAAGCCGTCGCAAATCCAAAAGCCCGCGTTCGTCACGCGTTTCTCCGCTTCCAGGGAGTCTGAACACGCAGGCGAAAAGCCGGGCGGAAGCCACGTTGGGCACGAGGCAGCAGCGGTGTGATTGGCTGCGCTCCGCTCCACTGCCCAATGTGGTGCCAGCGTTGCAGGGCAAAAAAAAAATCGGCAAAATGCGCTCATGCGCATGAGCGCATGAGCGCTCATGTGCACATACACCCATACACCCACAGCCGAATTAATGGGGAAATGGCGAATATAGCACGCCTCCGGCGCGGCAGTCTGAACGCTCCCGCACACCTCTGTCCTGTATCTTTCAGCAGCGGCCCCCGCTGTGTGGACGGGAAAACCCGGTATAGTTTAATCCGGGGTTTTTTTGCTACGACTGGCTACCGGGACAAACTGCCAGTCTGTCCTCGGCCACTGTATGAGTTTCATAGCAATTGGACTAAAACCGATGAGTTTAAATTTCAGGAAGACAATTCCAGTAAATCGTATGTGTGCATGTTATGTGCCATCAACTCACTTCTGACTTATGGTTACCCTATGAATCAATAACCTCCAAAATCTCCAAAACAGCCTTGCTCAGGTCTTGCAAACTGAGGTCTTCAGTTTCCTTGACTGAGTCAATCAATTTCATGTTGGGTTTTCTTTTCCTGCTGCCTTCAAGTTTCTTACTCCTAGCATAAATGTCTTTTCCAGCAATCCTTGTCTTCTCATAACATGATCAAAGTATGATAGCCTCAGTTTAGTCATTTTAGCTTCTAGAAAGAATTCAGGCTTGATTTGATTTCACTCACTTATTTGTCTTTTTGATGGTCCATGATATATGTAATACTCTCCTCTAAAACCACATTTCAAATGAGTTGGTTTTCATGCTGTCAGCTTCCTTCACTGTTCAACTTTCATACCCATACACAGTAATGAGGGATACCATAGTATAAATTATCTTGATCTTGGTTTCCAACAACAAATCCTTACACTTAAGGATCTTTTCTAGCTCCTTCATGGCTTCCCTTTTCTGTCACAATCTCCTGATTTCTTGGTTGAAACTTTTGGTTGAAGACTGAGCCAAGGAATAGACAATTTTTAACCATTTCAGTTTCCTCATCGGCAACCTTAAAAGTTGTGTAATTCCCCAGTAGTCATTACTTTTTGTCTTCTTGATGTTCAGCCGTAATCCTGCTTTGGCATTTTCTGCTTTAACCTTCATCAGTAGTCCTTTCAAGTCTTCACTGTTTTCTGCCAGTAATGTGGTGACATCTGCATATCTCAAATTATTAATGTTCCTTCAATCAGTTTTCACTCCACCTTGATCTAAATCTAACCCAGCTTTCCATATGATATATTCTGCATATAGATTGAACAGATAGGGAGATAAAATACATCATTTTGGGGCCTTTGACAGTTAGAAACCATTTAGTTTCTCCACATTTTGTCCTTTGTCCAGAGTATAGATTCCACATGTGGCACACCCATTTCTTTTAAAACCAACAATAGATTTTCATGATCCACACAATCAAAAGCTTTGCTGTAAACTCTGACATGAACTGATTTTCTTCTGAAATTCTCTCATTCTCCAGTAACCCATGTAAATTTGCAAGATGATCTCTAGAGCCTCCTCCTTTTCTGAATATAATTTGAACATCTGGCACTTCTTACTCCACATATCTTTGTTTTAAACCTTTGAGCATCACTTTACTTATGTGAGAATTTAATGCCATGGTCCAATAGTTGCTGTAGTCTTTGATGTCTCCTTTTTTGAAGTTGGTATGTAGAGAGTTTCCAGTCTGTGGGCCATTTTTTCATCATATTTGTTGGCATATTCTTGTTAAGATTTTAGTGAACTTTGTCTTTGTGGCTTGAAATAGCTCAATTGATATCCTCTCTACTCTTGGTGATTTGTTTCTCATGATTATTCACAGTGCACCTTTCATTTCACTTTCTAAAACAGCAGGTTCTTCATCAAAAGATTCTTCTTTGAAGGAATCTGACATTCTTTCATCTCTTTTGTATAGTTCTTCATTGTATTCTTCCTGTCTTGTCTTTACTTTGTCCTGCTCAGTTAATATAGTTCCATATTGAACTTCCTAACTGTGCTTTAAATTTCCCCATGATTTCTTGAATATTGTGGAACATATCTTGCATTCTTCCTTTTTTTGTTGTTCTTTTCTAATTATTTACACTGATTATTATGACACTTCTCTTTGTCTCCTCAAGCCACTTGCTGGAATGCTGCATTTAGACTTCTGATTCAATTTCTGTCATCTTTTTATCTGCAGCAATTTTAAAAGTTTCAGTCATCCTTTGTGACTGGGGTGATTTCAGCCATAATGTGAAACCATAATTGAATTCAACAGACTATGGTTGTTATGATCAACAAACCACAGGGCATTGCAGTAATAATGGTTAGCTAGAGAAACCAAGATGTGAAACCATGGGGTTTATTGACCACTTACTTTTAATTATGGCTTTGCATAATGTACAAGCCTGACCTGGATAGCCCAGGGTAGCCTGATCACATCAGGTCAGCCCTGCCTAGAATTTGGATGGGAGACTTCCAAGGAATATCATGGTTCTGACATGGAAGGAGGCAATGGCAAGCCATCTCTAAATGTCTCTTGTTTTGAAAACCCTATGGGGTTGCCATAAGTCAGGTGTGACTTGATGGCAAAAAAATATGAAGTAAAAACATAGATCCCCTGGCTAAATATTGGATTGTTTCCTGGTGATGTCTTTGCATAGCCCTTGTCAACCCTGATTCCTGGCTAGAATAAAGATGTCCAAACCAGCATTTGTTGAGGCAAACCAGGATCTGAGTGATTGTCCATGAACTGAATCCAGGTTTCATAATTAAACAGTGTTAAAATAAACAGTGGTTTCACATTAAGTTTAGAAACCCCATCTATAATTTCTTGTATTTCATCACATATTTTGTACAGTTTAAAGCCAGCTACTGCTTTATTGTTGCAGAACTGAAGGTAAGAGTAGCATAAGCAGAATAAGCTTTGGGACTAAGTTTCCTATTGTTTTTTCTTATAGTTTCTGCATTCTGAATTTCTGCATTCTGAAGACAGTTCTTCATAAGGAAAGAACTAACAATCAAAGGTCAGCAAGTATGAATCATCACACCTTAAAGTCTGATTCACAGGAAGTTGGTATTCAATAACACAGTTGAAAAACATATTAATGGGACTTTAATACTGGCATTATATATTGAGTAATCATTAATTTGGAGGTCCCAGATAGCCTCAAATCAAATATTATTTCATCAATAGTTTTTCGCTAAAATAAATCTTTATTAAAATCAAATTCTCTGCAGGCAAACCTACATTTGCACCTGGAAGGAAGCAATTATTTGCCCATAGTAGTCTCATAATTACTGTACAACTATGTCTCCTAGCACTGCCCTGGTGCACAGTCTGTTAAAATTTCCATTCTAATATATGTCATTATTTTACCACTAGGCATACAGTGTCCTGTCCTGAAAGCAATTTTCTTCTTTCACATTTTAAAAGTCTATCTGGCTCAGTTCATTATATGCGTACAGTATGAACCTCCAGTCCAATTTAAACCCATATTCTTGGTAATTTTAAATAGTTATTTTCCTTTCATATCCAAGGACCTCACTTTGGCATGATAGGTAGATAGATGATAGATGATGATAGATTAGATAGATAGATAGATAGATAGATAGATAGATAGATAGATAGATAGATAGATAGATAGATAGATAGATAGAGAGAGAGAGAGAGAGAGAGAGAGAGAGAGAGAGAGAGATGATAGATAGATAGATAGATAGATAGATAGATAGATAGATAGATAGATAGATAGATAGATAGATAGATAGATGATAGATAGATGGATGGGCGGGCGGACGGACGGACGGACAGACGACGGACAGATAGACAGACGACAGACAGACAGACAGACAGACACGACAGACACGACAGACAGACAGACGATAGACAGACAGACAGACGATAGACAGACAGACAGATAGATGATAGACAGATAGTTTTAGAATTATATATCTATACAGAGATATAAGAATGAAGCAAATGATCTTAGGGCAATGTCAGGAATATATGACTCCTAGTTAATCCAATATAGGCTTCAGATATGAAAACCACAAGAAGATAAATGGTTAAAATTGAACTAAATCTAAGAAAGGACCTATTTGATAATACAATTAAGAAGAACAAGGTTACATGGATTATATACTTTTGGAAAATGGAGAAAGGATAAGGGCAGAGTTCCCAGGAGGAAAAGCTGTATTCCAATACACCCAAGCTAATTCTGAGCGCAATCATAAATTGGTCTACTCAGAATCCAACTAATAGGGTTACCAGGCTAATTCAGAATTCTACAAATAGGATTACCAGTCTCAGGCTGCCTAAGGCTGGAAACTGGCAGAAAACTTACCTGGGCAGGGCTTGCCAGCAACATTGTGAGGTTGCCAGCAATGAAGTGACATCATTTCCTGAAGCAGCCCAGAAGTGACATCAACTTGTAGAGGCAATTCTGTCGCATTCACCCAGAATTCTATAGTTTAACAATAGAGTTTGGGGCAAATGTTAGAGTATCTCCTGATGCAATGATGTTACTTGTTTGTCACACTAGAAGTGATAGAATGGGGTTGTTGTGACATCAATCACCACCCATCTTCCCCTGCATTCTCCCTGCTGCTCTGCTCAGCAGTGGTAGGTGGATATAGTGAGGAATGGGAGATCTGCTGCCAAAGTGGCATCCCTGGCATCCCTACCTACAAAAGTCTATTCAATGGGGCTTACTTCCATGAAAATGCTCTTAGATTGTATCAAGTACAATCACCTACCAAAGCCCAAAATACACCCCAGAACCAAACAGAGCAAGAATTTTCAGCCCATCCCATTTTCAAGGAAACCTTCGGATGACATCACAGTTGGAGCTGCAAAACTGGTGGGAAGGAAGAAGGAGTACTGGTAGGGAAATGAAGACTAAGGGTAATATAATTTGTTGGGGAGACAATGCAACTAGCTTCAAAACATTTCCATGAAGTCTCTTTTGCTTGAAGGCTGTACAAATTTGTGCCGTCATGCTAAGCCAAATAAATAAACTTTTGTGACCTATCATTCCTTGAAACAAAGGGCTCTCTTTGAGAAACATACTGGACTGATTCCAAATTAATTCAGGCCTCAAAGACATTCTTTTAGGCCAGTTAATTAGCTGGTGATCAATTTCAGTGGCAGGGAGATAAAAAACATATTTCCAGTATACATGTCTGAGGGGTGGATGATATATTTGGGAAATGGTATTTTATCCTTACAGCTAAATAAAAAATTGTTGTCAGCAAAGATCAGAGTTATATGAACTATTATGTCAAAGAAACAATCTATCACATAAAATATCAAGTGTCTAACAACAGCCTGTTTTAAATGCTTGAAAAAGGATGCTAACAGTAGGGCTGCCAAGTCCAGGTTGAGAAATTCCTGAAAATTGGGGGACTGGAGGATAGACTTTAAGGGAAAGGGTATAATGCCATAGAGTCCTCCTTCCAAACCAGCAATTTTCTCCATGGGAACTGATCTCTGTTGCCTGGAGATCAATTGTAAATCTAGGAGATTTCCAGGCCCCACCTGGAGGCTGGCAATCTGAACTAACAACCAGAGTACTAAACACCACACCTCTAATGGAAGGGCAAGATAAATTAGCTGAAGGCTCTTCAGACTGGATGAAGGCTTCCAACTTTGGCCACTTCCACATTGTCATTTGTGTCACTAGTTTGTCCCTATTGTTTGAGAATAGTCCCAGAGGAGTGGAAAGGGGGAGATAACCCAAAGTAATAGGGACAAAAGAGTGACAAAAATGACAGTGTGGAAGTGGCCTTTGAGGAATGGAGTTGTAGGATACAGGCCACCATGTTGTATCCTACTGCCTCACTAACGACATTGCCTTTCTCCAGCCCAAGGAACTTTCCCCTGAAGAGCTTCTTGCATTAGAGGGAGGATTCTTGGGTTGGAGGAAGGAACTGCTGCTTGTGGTGGGGGCAGGATGTCTCCAACTGGTTGCAACAATGTTTAAGAATTACCTGGTATTAATGGTTTACAATTTAGCATTGTTCAAGAGGTAACTATTTTATATATGCTGTTTTGTATTTTATGCTATTCCAATGGGAAAAAAAATAATTGATTCTTAACTGACAGCTGTTGAAGACTGTGTATACGGCACCGGCAGAACACAATGAAGTGTGAGGTAAAAGGGGAGTGCTTTTCTTTCAAGATAACATTTCAGTTCTCAAGGGTAGGAACCAGATACTTCACACACTTGGAACATGGTGTTTAACAGTTTAATGTAAATTAACACTTTGATAACTGCAGAGGGACTCAGCTAACTGTCTCCCACATGTTGACAACTCGCAGGCTCCAACAGACTTTGATGACACAGAAATATCTAAGAGCTCTTTGGGACATAACAAAAGCCATCCATGCACATTGCCTTTGCCTGTAATTTCCTAAAGTGAATTATTTAAGAGTAACTTCAAAGAACACCTGAAACAATATCTTGACTGACAAATTTGGTCGAAGTTCAGGTACCCTCAAACAGGCAATGTGCTATTGCCTACCTGTAGAGAGACTGGAGTCTGCCAAATCATTGGCTCAGTTCCAGCATAAATACATCCTAAATTCTACATGTGTAGTGTCTGTAGTATACCCAAACCAGAAGAGAATGGAGAAAACCTACTGGGAACCCTATGATCTCTCTGAGATGATGCAGCTTAGCAAAATCCATAGCCTGTCTGCTCTACTCCACTCTATGTTATATAGAACACTAAGCAATGTACTGGTAAGGGAGAGATCAAAGATATAGTTCCTAAATGGGGGGGGGCCACAAGAGTGGACAATGCTCATGTTTTGCTGTGGGATGATCGCAAAGCAAAAGACTGCTTAAGGTTTCTCTCTGACAGACAAGTATATATATTTGGTACTCTATTAACAGGGACACTAATTCAGTGGGAATGAAATAATTGCTAAGTGCAGTGCAAAAATGCTGTCATTCTCCAGACTTGTCATATAATTGTGAAATTCCTAAACTACAACTGACGATTGATGGCCCTTACAGAAATAAGCTTGGGATATCAGATTCCCACCAGAGTAAGTGCTAGGACTACCTTGAAGAAGAAAAGAGCTAACAGTCACTCACTGTAGTTGTGGTGTGCAATAATCCTAGCATGGAAACAGTTTAAAAGCTAGAAAACAAGAAAAAGTTGAGATATAGAAGTTAAAAAAAAACTATTAGAAATTAAATGGATTCTAAACTAAGGTCGCGATCACACACACAATTAGCCATGCCATAGGTGTGAATGCCGTGCAGATTTAAAGGGTGTGATCAGACACAAACATCTGGGAAGCACCCCGCACCCATCGGCAACCCATTTTGCTCCACCACAGAAGTGGAGTAAAAAGACACTGGGGGAAGTCCAGTAGCAAACGGGTTGCTACAGGCCACAGACAGACTTCCCCCTGTGTGATCGCTCCAGCATGCTCCCATGGCGTTGGGATGGTCTGATCAACTGTTGTCCCCCTCCCCCCCCCGGTCTCGGTATGCACATCATTGCACATTGAATATGAAGCCCTCAGTGCAGAGATGCGAATCATCAATCCCTCGTTGAAGTGCACTGGAAACACATGGCAACCCCCCTCCGCCTCACCCGCAGTTGCGTCTGATCACACAGCGGCAGGACTGTGTGATTGCGCAACTGCGGGTCAAATTCCTGCGGAGCAAATAGCCTCGCTCCCCCCACACACTTTATCTTTTGTGTGCGACCACCACCTAAATATTCTTTAATAAATATATTTGTAACAAAATTACCATAGCATATAAATGTATATACAACTTTTCTATTGTCAGTTATAAGATAAAAGACTAGACAAGTTTCAACAAGCTGTCTTCATCAGTGGGTAACAATTTCTACAAAGACTAGATTTCCTAACGCTACCTCAGCACATGCTGGGAGATTTGAAGGGAGACATTGCTTCAGGGGGTGGTTTGGGGATGATGTGATGTCATTTCCAGGCAACACTCTAGGCTGTTTCCCTTAGTCTCTATGGTCTTTACAATGGAGACTATGATAAATTCCTAGAGCATTACTATATGGGGACCATTTTTTCTCCTGTTCCTCAGGGGTGGGAAATTGGGGCTAGGGCCTGGCAATTCCCCTCCCCAGGTGGGTAAATTGGAAGCTAAATGAGGGCAGCTTATTGAATCTTACAATTACAGTTTTACAGAAGAGTTTTATATATTATATATGTTACAATTACTATAAATTTATTAAATAATATTTCTTGGATTTATAGTATTTTACTTTTTACACATATACATATTTTCCCCTTGTTTTCTGTGTTGAAAGTCCCCCCCCCCTTCAGTACATTATAGGAGTAGTCATTCAGTTGTACCTTTAGCACATTTCCAAAAACTCTAGGGGAGAAAGAGGGAGTCCCCCCTGGCAGCCAGGTAGTATGTAGGGTAGGCAGGAAGCACGATGCAGATTGCTGTGCTGAGGAGACAGGAGTAGCAGGTTTGTGGGAGGGGAGAGGGCCCCATACCAAGCTGAAGCAGCAACCCTGGCAGGCCTGGGGTAGAGGTGGGAGGCACATGGAGACTTGCTGTGCTGTGGAGGCAGCAGGTCCATGGAACAGGAGGGACTGCAGGGTAGGCTGTTGAACTGAGGCACAGGTTTCTGAAGGAGGCAGGAGACATGGAGGCCTGCCATGCTGTGAAGTTCACAGCAGTAGATTCAGCAGGCGTGAGGAGAAAATGGTGTTTTGCAAGTCACCAAAGCCATAAAGAGGTTTAGATTGTTTCCATTAACAAAATATTGTGCACTTAGAACACAAGTCATAAGAGTAAAGAAATAAAATGCAGACTATATTATTGTTGAAGAAAGCAAAATAGACCCCGGATTTTTGCAAGCATTCCTTCTGACAAAAGTGTAGATCTCTTTCCCTTTGAGTTAGTCCACATTCGTTGACTCCCTCTCTCTATTATCCAGCATTATAAGGGGTAGGAGAGAGACTCGATTTAACCATGATTAGGTTTGAAGCCATGGGGAGTTTAGAAAAGTATTACCAAATAAATATTTATTAAATTTCTCTATTGAAGAAATGTTAAAGAAAATGAGTTTGAGCTGGATGGTGAAAAATCCTATTCCTCCCTAAGAAGGAAGGAAAAGTTGATTGAAAAATATCAGCCACTCATATGAATTGTACAGAAGAATAAGACAATATAGTAGGCCTTTTAAAAATGCATAGGGGGGGTCTTTCTACACCAGATTAAAGACTCCCGTTCAGGCACATTTCCAATCAAATTATTTTCTCTTTTCTTATTAGAAGGTTACTCATATCACAAAATGTACTGAAGCATGCATATACCTATACACATACAGTCTTTGACCCCACCTCTGTTGTAACCTTGAAGGATCTATCTGCAAAACAACAACAACAACAAACAAACAAAACAAAACCTGTACCCTGGAGACTGACTCTTTATATATGATTGCAAAGAGGCTGGAGCACAGATTGATTGATGAACGAAATATATGTGCTAAGCCAAGAAATGTGTATGCACACGAAAGCCTATACCCAGAATTAAACTTTGTTGGTCAGAAAGGTGCCCCTGGGCTCAAACTTTGTTCTATTGCTTCAGACTAACATGGCTACCCACCTGAATCTATGTGATAAGCTAGTTGGTCTTTGAATAATTTTGAACACTCATGCTATATTGCTATGACATTAGCAATTTGATTTCCAATGGGCTGGATCCCATGGAAGGTTTCCACATGCACAACAGTCCTTGTGTAAATGGTAGCACTAAAAATTTGCTTAGCTGTCTACTTACGCTAAGTTGAAAGCAACTGTATCCTTGCTGTCTTTTACACTGAATGCTTTACCCATATTTACATATGAATTGGTGATGAAGAATTGAGAGGTTACTGCAATCCATTTGAATGTTCTTTTGTAACAGGAAATCTGAGACAACTTAAAGACTAAGACCATCAGATCTTGAGAAACAATCTTTTCAAAACGGATGTTACCAGGACTTCCGTAGATGGTGGATGAATGGATTGTGCAAGTATTTAGTACTAACATTCTCTCCAACTTAAAAACTTGAGCATTGACCCAAATACATATTGTAATGATTAGCAACCATGCTGATTGTTCCCCACTTCCTAGACTTGAGGCAAAGAAAAATGATAATCTTTGGCAACAGAATTTACTGGCTAGTCACATTAGGGGTGGAGATGAGGAGATGGACATCTATATCAAACTGTCCCTGTAAGAGAGCTTCCTTCTGAAGCACATAGTGTCTCTTTGTCTGAGCAACTCATCCATGAACATCAATGGCATGGAGATGTTGCACATGTTTGGGGCCTGTACACAGAGTTAGCCCACTTCAGTAGTTTTAACAGTGATTTTAGCATTTAAGTTAGCCTCACCCTGTTTAGTACAAGCCTTCCTAAAAACAATTATGTCTTCTCTGAGACCTCTTCCCCCCTCCTCTTTGCTGGCCTCCTGGTGAACTGTGAGAAATATGAGGAGGACCAGAAGAAGCTTTAATGTACAGGACAGGGGCGAGATGGTGGTGGAAATGAGATGTGTCTAGGATAATCCACTCCAAAAATAACAAAATGCCTTCTCAGCAGGATAAAGTCTGTAAGCTAAAAGGAACCATGCACATGAATGTGTGTGTTCCTTAGTATCATTTGAATGGAATCCAAATTACCTGGATGGAAGCCGGCATGTTATCCATTTAATCAGGACACAAGCTAAGGGTAACAAAGGTGTTACTGGCAGCCTCACAATGGAAAAAAACATGCCAAGGTATGTTGAGGTAATATAGAAAGGACATAAAAGGACAACGTAATACAAACTATTTAAAAATGAATTGAAGTCCAAAATAACCATCCCATTCCCCCCTCCAAGGGCTGCTAAATCCTGACACCAGCTTAGACTCTACTGATTAGAATGCACAGTTCTCATTTGATTCTGATTCCAGCAGGAAGCATTTAACATAACAAAAGGATCAGCAAACCTAAAAAGTTTAAATGCACAAAAGGGAAATTATTTCCCATAGTCAAACTTTGACAGGCTTCCCCCCACCCTTTTAGGTTTAATGCAATTCGGAAATGGTTTCCTTGTACATTGCTTCCTTTTCATATTTAAAGGAGGTGATGGTGCTTCATGGGAAACATTGTTACCATTTCATTCTATGCCAGCATGCCAGGAGGTATGAAATTTGTGTCAAATAGAGGGAAATATAAAGCATATGATATAAATACAGCAGCTAGAGATACATAGAGCAGGAGTCAAGGGAAAATATATACTAGACAAGAGGCCTAGTCTGGGGTTCTAATGTGTCTATTAGAGAGACTTTAGCCCCTGGTAAAAGTCCTTCCACCCAGTTAAATTCATAAGGAAACCTTGGACTATTCACAGTTTTCACATTGTTCATAACTTTGTAAACCTTTAGCTTTGCTACCTCCACTGAGCAACCCTACGAGGAGTTACACCCTTCAAGGCTACTGAAATAATGAACCCCAGGACAATTCCACATGCTCCGTGAGAATGCCTTGCTCAAAGGCAGCACCTTGTATTTATTTCTTTAAAACATTTATACTCCACCTTATAACCAGAATTCCCTCTAAGCTGTGCTAGGGGGCACTGGCACATAAAATATTAGCTGCCAGCTCAGGGAATTTAGCTTCTGTTCTGACGAAGGCATTTTCCCATCCATTGGAAAAAATGGACGATGGGGTCACCTCCTTCTGGGCCCATAGAATTGGACCCCCTCACCCAATCCTTTTGAAACTGGGGGGGGTGAGAAGAGGCACAAGCAGCTGTGCTGCAGACTTCAAAAAACAGCCCCAGAGAGCCCCAGATACCCTTGGATCAATTCTCCATTATAGCATATGGGGCCCATTGACTATAATGGCCCCCATAGGCTACAATGGAACTGGAAATACACACACACACACACACATGCCCCTGTTATGCTTTTCAGTATGATTTGTAAGCCACCTTGAGTCACAGGCAAAGTGAGATATAAATATTTAAATAAATAAGTAGTTTGGGCAGATTGATGACATTTCAGCAACTTCCTGTTTGTTAGGTTAGTCAGGGTTCTGACAGTGTATACTAAACCTGTAATTTGCCGTATTTCACATATTTCAAAATAGACTGCAAAAGCCCCCCTCCCCCCAGTGCTGATACGTTTTCTAAGGCTCAGTGCAGGGAGACAGTCTGAGGCCAAGTCTACCAATAGAGTGGAAAGGGGAGGGTAGATCTGTTCTCCAGAGGCCAGGCCTAACATTATAGTGGAAAGGGGAGGGTAGACCTGTTCTCTGGATGCCTGGTCATTGTCCCCATAGAGGACAAAATTTTCTGTAATGAAATATGACTTGATTCTGTTTTCTCTTATAGTTTAAATATAGTTTAAAAGAATTCATTCTGAGATTTTTAGAAGGTTATGGAAATAATCTAGAAGCTACTTTAAGCAATAGTCACATGTAGACTCACAACATTAATGCTGCTAGCATTTTTTGCTCACAAGATAAAATTTTTGCTCACAGCACTTCGGAGCTTAGAGAAAACATTGCTTATAACCCCACTGCAGCTAACAAAACAACAAAAGTTACAAGGGCACACATAACTTGACCATCCAGTTGCAAGTTAACACTAATACAAAATTGAAACACACGATTAAAAAACTATACACACCTATTTATGTCTCTTGTCAGAGAAAAAAATCACATTAAAAACTGCAACACAACACTCCTATTCCAGAAAAAAGAACAATTTGACACCACATATTGAAATGGAGACACCTGATGAAATGCACAAATCCTGCCAGCCCCAGTTAGTGCCCTATCAGTTTTTCAGGCTTGAGATTATTTATAATTTTGAACGCCAGAACAACAAATGTGAAACAGGTGGGAAAAATGTATTCTCCTGGCCAATCTGGAAGGGACCCTAACGATTCCATCCTGGCACTGAAGGAACCAGCTAATCAGCCTTTACTCTTTCCCCTCTTTTTAAACTTTAAATTTACAATGGTGGCAGTGTCCACAGGTAGGACCTGTGAATGTCATCATGTGGAGTTTGGTTCATAATACCTACATTTAGGCTGAGGTCAGATGGGCAGTTTGCCCCGAGATAGGCACGTTTCAGCAATGTTTCACAAATGGATTAAAAGGGCCGTTCACACAGGCACATCTGTTCAGCACTCCTCAGCTGTACTCAACCCATCTTGTAACACTTCCCTCCTGCGTTTAAAAGATACTTGGTGAAAGTGGTAGCAATCCCTGGAAAGCATGTGTATCCTGTGTCCATCTCGTACCAACAAAGTGTGAACGCTAAGAGCCACAATTTTTTATTGTGAGCTTATGCGTTTATGGATTACAAAAAAGAAAGCCGCACCTTAGAGTCGTGCTTCCGCCAGGTGCGGGCCAACAGTGTGAATGCTCCTTTGCGCTTCCTCCCTGGTATGCTTCTGCAATAGTCTGCACAGTGTGACTGGGAAAACCCGGAACACGTTGGTCCAGTTCTTTTTTGCCACAACTCCCTCGTGCTTCAAACTGCCGGTCTGAACTCAACCTTAGATTTACTGATTTCTTTCCAACATACATTTATTATATGTTACCCTCCATTAGCCAGATATTGAGGGGTCTGTGATAAGCAGAACCCTGCGTGTTACAATGTATTTGAGACAAATCAGCCTAGCATGTATTGTAGCCAATCATAAAGACCTGCTGTAGAAAGTGATCACTTTAAATATTTGCTGTGGTCCCAAATCTCTACCATTTTCAATACTACCACTTTCACTTTGATTATAGCCAAGGCAGTCCTAGGTAAGTGTGAGGCAAAGGACCCCTGGCTTCCTCTCAAGGGTTAATCTGAATTTTAACAGGCCTGGTCCATCCTGCAGGTGTTACTAATTGGTCTCTCAGCCTACATAGCCCTTATCATCTTCAAGGCCAGAGAAGGTATTCTCATAATAACATGTGGCCCACAGGATGGAAGGGAGAGAACTGTGGTGATGAGGTAATTTTCTAGAGGATTCTCCTGAGAATGTGTCCTGATTGAATGTCATCATCATATGATGTTGCTGGGCCAAAAAACTATAATTGAGCTAAGGCCCTAAAGGGGATAGACTAGCTTGGATTCTGTGGGACTAAAGGCCTGGCCTATAATATGGTTGAATTGCAATTGCTAGTAACGTAGAGAATGCCTGTGCTATGGTCTTTGACTCTTGGATTTAATGTTTGTGCCATCTAACCCAAGTCTTGAAGAGTGATAGATAGTCTTGAAGAGTGATAGATAGTTAAGCTGGTTTGTTTGTTTGGGCACGTCATTCCTGAATTGAAAAATGAACCACTTTTTTCTGTGGAGGTTCATTTGGTTTGTTAGAGTGGTTCATTCTCCAGACAGCCTGGCACTGATTCAATCAATTCCTAATAGGCAACATTGGGGGTGGACTTGTGGAGAGCACTAGACACACCCATAGCAGTTGTCTATAGCTTGACTGGCAGCTCTGGGAGCCAACCACAGGGCTCCCATTCTGCTGTATGGGAGCAGATCGTGTGTGTGTGTGTGTGTGTGTGTGTACACACACAAACACAAAGCACACCCTGACTCAGCTGCTTTCACTTTGCAGCAGGAAAAGAGAGGAGTTGGCCATCATGGGAGAGCGAGTTAGGAAGAACAGCTTGTTGCATGGCTGATTTAAGGGGACGCTAGAGATGAGTTTTCCTGGGGGCACCTGCTTTGGGGGGCTATAACTCAGACAACCAAATTCAATCTTTGCCAAACATGGAAGGCAGGTGAAGGAGCGCCTGCTGAAGATTTGCTATGAGTTTGGTGTCTTTAACTCATGAGGGGACTGTTGTACCACCTCCTGAACTCAAAAATGGAATGAATCATGAACTGGATCAGGAAACGGGAAAAGTTAATGAAAATTCATGGTTCATGCAATCAAACAAACCATGAACCACCACAAACTACCATTTCCCCAGTTTGTGCCCATCCCTTCTAAGAATGCATTGCCAAAGTGCCCCCAAAATTCTGGTATCAGCAGTCCCTGCCAGGTCTGTCAAACAAAAATTCACCCCCCCACACATATACCACATACCTTCAGCAGTCTCTCACAAACTTCAAAACTAATTAATCTACCCTCTCACAGGTATGATTTCAAATTCATCATACCTGCTGTTCATTCCAAAAATCTCTTTTTTGGTCCCGTCTTGTGCAAACTGAAATTATTATTTATTTTGCATCATTTTCTGTTTCAGCAAACTGAATTTCCCCCCATAAAATACTCTCAGTTTTCAACATTACTTGTGCATCTGCCAATCAGCCTGGTATGGACATTATATGTATAACTGAAGTATACTGTGTTCACAAAAAGTGCATCAAAAAGTACAAACTGCATAAATAATGCAGTCAAATCTACAAAGCCAACAACAGAAAATCAGGAAACTGAAATTTTGTCACAGCTACAAACAAATGGAGAAAGAAACTAAACATGGAATCATTGCTCCTCTCTAACTAGAGTGGTTATATGTGGCTAGTAAGCTCTGATTGGCTTGGAGGATCACAAAATGTTCAGGAGTAATTTAGAATGTGGCTATACATCTTATCATTCCAAGGATTAGTGGGGCTTTTAAAAAATGTTGTGTGCACTCAGTTGTCAAAACTAATTCTTACGAACTACTAATAATCAGTCAGTTCTGCCAACATAATCAAAAGCTTTGGCAATATTTGATGTAGTGCTAACAAAGTTCTTTTTATGAACTGAGCTAAACAACATATGGGATTTTTTTCTTTCCTACTCATCTTTTGAAGAAAAACATTTTATAAAATAGGTACAGCATTCACTCATTCATTCTGATGTTTAATGGATATCAGAGTTGGTATCTTTCCTAAACATGGACCCTGGTAAGTATTAAATTAGAATGTCATAAGTAAAGTAAGGCTCCTAAAGGACACAATAACTGCATGTTCATTTCATTTCACCTTTTATCATCACTGTACAGGAAGGGGATACTATTCAGCCTTCAGTATCTTAACAGGTTAAAACTCAAAGCTGTATCCTTTCGTACCAGTTTTGCAGAAGCATTCATATATCTGACCCTTGGTTTTTATATCCTGCTTTTCACTACCCAAAGGAGACTCAAAGTAGCTTACAATCACCTTCCTTCCCTCTCCCTACAACAGACACCCTGTGAGGTAGGTGGGGCTGAGAGAGCTCTGAGAGAACTGTGAATGACCCAGCTGGCTTCATGTGGAGGAGTGGGGAATCAAACACAGTTCTCCACAGTAGAGTCCACCACTGCTACCCACTACACCATGCTGGCTTAGGGTTGTCATACCCCTGGTCAGGGTGGGGGTTCCCCCAATTTTGGGTGCTCCAAACCATCACCAGCCAGCCCCACCATCAATGTGATGACATCATGTGGAAGTGACATCATCACACTCGGCATGTTGAGTGGCAGCAACACTCTAGCAATTTGGCCAAAAGTGAAATTGACCAATGGAAGCAACTGAGCAGCTGGGGAAGAGAAGTTTAGTTGTCTAAATGATTTTCTTCAGAAATATTCCTGCAATGAGAAACAGTGGATAATACAGTCTAGATCCCTCATGCCATAATATTTCTTTTGAGAGCACTTCAGTGTAGTAGTTATCTATATGGCTTGAGGGTTTGGGGAAGGGACCAAATCTTTTTAAATGGGCTGGAAAACTTCCGTGGGCTGAAGGGGAGGGTGTTTGGGCTGATTCTTCTTCCCACTGCACATCTCTGATTTACTTCTCATACTGTTCTTTGGGCTCCCCTGTCCCCTCAAGAGCAGTGTTTGGCATAGGGGTATGTGCCAAGAAAAAAAGAGTTGCAATTTTGGATCCAGGCTGGGGGGGGGGAGTGTTTACCATGATTGCTTATTTTCGGGTAGGATGTGGTTCCAGAGTTGAAGACCATTATTTTCAATGAGGAATGTATATGAGGGTCTGGGGCAGCTGTTTATAAAGATTATGGCACCATATTTTCATGGAACACAGTCCTCCCTCTCTGGACAGCTTTAAGAGGTTACACAGATTCACGGAGGGTAGGTCTATCAGTGGCTACTAGCTGTAGTGGCTAAAGCGAATCTCCATGCTCAGAGGCAGTTAACATCTGAATACCAATGCCAGGATAGCAACATCAGGGGAAGGCCTTGGCCTCTATGTCCAGTTGCTGGACCTCCAGAGGACATGGTTAGCCACTGCGTGAGACAGGATGCTGGACTAGATGGATCACTGGTCTGTTCTAGTGGGGCTCTTGTCATGTTCTTATGTTCTTATCTAACAAATTGCTACATTTCAACCAGATTGAACAAAGACATTTGATTTTACAGACCCCCAAATCAGGTGACTCTCCATGCAGCTGCATTTCTCTCCACTGATTTCTCAAATGGCAGTCAAGCAGTGGCCTAGCAGGAGAGTTCCAGCCAGCCACAGTGTTTAAAAAAAAAAGTGACAAACTGACAATAAAAAGCTTAACTTTCCAGTGAAAATGCTGCATTTCCCATCCTTCCTTGTCGTGGTCTGGTTGTTTCCTTTGTGGCTTCCCTTTGTAACCCCCCCATGTCATTTTTTTTGTCAATCTGCCATTATTCCCTATGGGGGAATACGGATGGAGTGCCTGTTTTTCAACCAAATGACACCAACTTGCAGTGGAGTGAGTGCCACCTGTTCACTAAAGAATTCCCAATTTTTAAGTGAATTGGACCACAGGGTTAAATTCTAACAGCCCCCAACCATTGTAATTTAATTTCCTTTGTTCCCTGGATGTATTGATTCTTTTGATTTCATTGAAAAGTGATATTTGGATTTTAAAAGGGATTTGAGGAAAATAATTTCTTATCTTAAAAATGTAAGAACTGACAGACAAAAACGTGTGTCACCAAGAGCATGTTCCGCACTGAATACTTCAAAGTTAGTCAAAGCATAAATCAAGTACAATACTTTTGTGGATATTTTCAGCAATGTTGAAAAATGTCTCTGGGCAATTTCCTTTTTTAAAAAATTGCTTGTTCATCTACATTGCCCACACTTGTCTTCTCTTTCATGTCACTTTCCCTCCGTGCCAGAAAGACAAATCTCATTGGCTTCCTATCATCACGTTATACCATTCGCAGTGTGTTCCCTGATTGTATGTGAACACTGTTGTGTCTAATTCAGGATGAACAGAGTACTAGAGTCAAGGGAAAGCAATGATGCAGGACAATATTTGATATATAATATAATAGATACGTGTGTGTGTGTGTGTGTGTGTGTGTGTGTACATTATATATGTGATGTGTGTGCCTGTATGTGTGAATGTATGTATGTATTTTGCACACATAATCTGTGTTTGTGAAAATTCCTCCTCCAATATAATTGTTAATTTCTGTCCCAAAATGGAAACTCTAGTTTTTTGATGCATCTTTATTTTAATTTATTTCCATTTTGTGTTCAGATTCAAAATTTTGCGATTGAATTGAAAATTTCCACACTGAAATAAAAAAATTCATAACACATATGGTATTAAACGCACCACTATTTAATTTCACCTCCCTTCCCCACAGCCTTCTTACTTCACCTCTCTTTATACTACTGATGGAGCCCATGAACTTCCATCTGTTCCAAGCATACATAGTCTATACCAGATGTGACCTGCAATTTGCCAAACGGAAAAGGAACACACAGAATGCTGTCTGCCATCTGTCGGTGTAGTAACCAGCAGAACCGTCCTGGCATTTCAGCAGATTTCTCCCAGTGGGAAACAGCAAATAAAACCCATGTTTTATCTCCCCCCCCCCTCCTCTGACCTGACAGTTCCTTTGCACCAAAAGCGCCTTGTGATAAAGCTGTGACAGGTAACGTCTAAATGGTTCAGCTCCAAAAATGGCTTTGTACTTCATATAAATACACTATCTTCCTGCTGCAAACAACAGTTCAAAAAAAAAACCCCGTCTCTGCTCTCGTTAGAAAACTACACAGGGGAGCTGCTCTCAGAAGCAGACTGGTCTAACAGAGAGATCTGTTCTTTTCCTCTCAATTTTTGTTTCAGGACACATGAAAAGGATCCTAGGAGGCCCGAGAGTAATGAGGCAGGCGTTAGTAACAGTTGCAAACAAAAAAAAGAGCCCAACTCTTACAGGTTTCCATGTCTGAGCTCTACCACCGCTGAGCAGCTTGCTCTTAATTTTTAAAGGGATAGAAATATAACCTAACAGGCGGCCTTTGTGTCACTCACTTAGCCGTCTAAACTGTTTTGGCACCTTCCTTTGTTGGCTGCCTTTGAGGGGCAATTTTGACACAAGCACAAAGTGTATGGATGCCAGATTAAAGGCAACGGAGCTGTAAGTGGTGTGTGTGTGTGTGTGTGTTTAAATTCAAGCTCTGTCAGTTGAAAGGGACCACAAATTGGAAAGTGGATACTGTTGATCTCAATGTGGTGTAGCGATCAGAGTGCTGGACTAGGACTACGTTCAAAGCCTCATTCAGCCATGAAGCTCATAGGGCGATTTTGAACTAGTCACTTTTCTCAGTTGGACTGACCTCACAGGATAGCTGAGAGGAGCTCCTTGAAGGAAAGGTGTTTTAAAAAGCAAGGGCGGGGGAGAAGGGGGACATGATCTAGGGTAGTGGCTTTTAACCTTTCCAGACATAAATCTCACTTTCAGTCCTAACCAGAACATATAACTATGTTTTTATACCTAGATATTTTCTCTCTCTCCTTGTTTCCACAATTCTTACCCTTTCTTTTTTCCTTCCCCTTCATCCACCATTTATCTTCTGTCACTCTGAGAGACAGCCAGTGAAAGACATTAAACCTGAAGTGCATAATCTAGAGCAAATGGAAACCCAAAACTTCTGTTTACTTCTGTGTTGCTGAAGCACTGCCTCTCCTGGATTGGGCAGCTCTGTTTTTTAGTCATTCTAATTTAGGGTTGCCAACACTGGCTTGAGAAATTCCTGGACATTTGGGGGCTGAGCCTGGGGAGGGTGGATTTGGGAGGGGAGGGACCTCAGCAGTACATAACACCATAGAGTCCACCCTCCAAAGCTGCCATTTTCTCCAAGGGATTTCAATTGTAATCCAAATTGCCAGGTCTCTCCCTATGGCAGGAGAACTCCCACTGACAACCCCAGCTTCCTGCCACCATCAGCCAAAAGAGGATTTAAAAAAAAAAATTCTATTGGTGTAATGATTAAATGTAATTTCTGAGGGGAAACAGGAGTGATATCATGACTCTCTAGGTATTGCCATAAACTCTATGGTTCTACCATAAAGTTTATGGTGATTCTTAGAGCAGTATGACATCGCTTCCAAGTTTTCCCTGGGAATGATGTCATACCCTCACGCTGACAGTACCCCCCGGAGTCCCTGTCCCCTACCTTTTACTGCATGCCAGCCTCAGATGGCAACCCTAGCTGTAATTCTAGAAGATCTTCAGACCCCACCTAGAGGTTGGTAACCTCTGCAGCTGTATGTCCCATTGCTGCAGGTGTGTGTTTCATTGGTGGGTTTTCTCTGAGGCTTCTCCGAAGTTGCAGAGAGAATTAAAGGACACATCTCTCTCTTAGAGTTTGGAAGGCTTGTAAAACCCAACTTTTCAGAAGAGCTTTTTATCTTTATGAGCCAAAGATTATTGCTTTATGAATGCCTTGAACTGTAAATCTGTTTTTCCTGATGTTTGTATTGTTTTCAGTACAGTAACTTTTGAATTGAGTCCCACTTTCAGAAGTTTGAGAACCACTGATCTAGAACTGTTAAAATGCAGCTGAATGTGACTGTCCATTAATAGTTTCTCCCCACCTCCAAGTGTGTATGGTACAACAGTATATAAACTATATCTGGATATTTCTGTCTCTGAAACCAAGATAAACTGTTGAAAAGAGGGCATATTTAGAAGACTAACATGAAGAGATATGTGGACACTTCATAAGATGTTTCTTGCAGTGCTTTTTTATCCTTGTAGAGACATGAAACATTAAAGCAAACCAAGGACAGCACAGTGAATTCTTCCTGTAAGTATCATATATAAACACTTAACTTCTTAAAAGGACACAGAAAAAGTGTGGTATAGAAATGAGTTTTCACTAGGAATTCTTCATCAGAGAAGCAATTGCTTCTGTCAACTTTTCTAGGTAACTCAGTTCTCTACTTGATGGCCACAACATTTTAGATTCCAATGGCTGTTGACATTTTCACTAATTATAATCACTGCTGTTTCTTGATTTTGTCTATGAAAAAGTCATGTTCCTTCTTTTGCTGAGCAAACTGGAGATAAATACAAGGAAAAATGAGTGTAAATGTTTTGCGCTGAGGAACATGGGACTCACAAGACCCAAGGTGGAGCAAGCATGTGAAAAAATATAGAATAGTGAACAGGGTTAGGTGGGGCATGAACCACATTTTTGCAGTTTGTGGTTCATAGCTGAACCATGAACTGATATGAACTGGGAGGTTAGTTCACAAACCAAACCTGTTCATATCAGTTCATGAGTAATGCTCCCTCCCTCTAAGCTGTGAGCAAAAATTCTACCTTGTGAGCTACTGGCATTAAAGTTGTGAGCAAGTGATTTGGCTTCTACATAAATTAGTTTGCTCTGGAGCCATCCTTCCTTAGCTAAGACAAAAATATGTGAGCCGGAGGCTAAAAAACTGTGAGCTAACTCACACTAACTCAGCTTAGAGGGAACACTGTTCATGAGCCATTTAAAGTTTAAAATCCTGTTTTCTGCTTCCCATGAAAAGCTGCAAGGAGTAGAAAGAAAGGGACAATTTAAACCAAACAGCTGAGCTGTTTTTCATGAAGAGCAGAAAGCAGAGCTCCCCGCTGCTCAGCTGTTTTCTTCTTCACAAACCACCACAAGCTGCCATGTACTGCATCAAAATTCATGAAAGTCCATGGTGGTTCTTCACTTTGCAAACATTGTATCATAAACTAACTAAAATTGGTGATGAACTTTAGTTCGTCAGCCAGTTCAAGTCCATCCCTAAACAGGTTTACCCAACTAGGTACCCATGTAGGAGCTATAACATGTACAGCATCCTTTACGCATGTAATAATAATAAAATAATAGACTTATAGAGTTGGAAGGGACCTCCAGGGTCATCTACATCAACCCCCTGCACAATGAAGGAAATTCACTAATATCTCCACCTCCACACACCCAGTGACCCTAGCTCCATGCCCAGAAGATGGCAAAAACCTCCAGGATCACTGGCCAAACTGGCCTGGAGAAAAATTGCTGCCTAACCCCAAAGTGGCAATCAGACCTAACCTGCATAACCTGGGCAATTAATTTTCAGGTCTGCCTATACATACCAAGAACCCAATTTGAGACAGAACTCGCAAAAAAAAAAAAAAAGATGGAGAAAATAGCTCTTAAATTAGAAAGAACTTTATTTCCCTAACAGGATATAGAATGGGTGAAAATGGAATGGCAAGAATATCAAAAAGATACAGTACAATGAACAAATGCAAAAACTATACATAAGCCTACCTGCCTTTGAGCTGTTGTTTATTGGGGGGAAACCTGGAAAAGAGGCCTGGCTAGCAGTTAGGTGAGAAAATAGTGCTTTGGAAGAATAAAGAGGAGAAAGAAGACAAAAGGCAGGAGGGAATCACCAGTAGCAGGTGATGAAAAATAGTCTGAAAATGAAGTTCCAGGGTTTGAAGGAGGAGTTCAGTGATTTCAAAGAGTGGAGGACCAGAAAATGAATGAACCATAAGGTTGGGGAAGTAGGTATAGTATGGAGGATGGTTTTTATATTCCTTTCACTATATCTACAGGGAGGCAATGGGTTTTCTGGGATGGGACTGGAACATGAAATCTATTGCAGAGTTTGAAAATAACTGCTGAAGTTGTCCAATGAGTAGAGGTTAAGTGATGAAACTGGTGATGAAGATGGGATATCAGTGAGATGGACTCAGGCTGACAATGGCTGGGCAGGGCTAGAAGTTCTGCTAGAAGCTTGACTGCATCAAATTGGCGAGTGGAGGTATTTTGGTAGAGTCAGAAGCAAACTTAAGTCAATTATTCATAGCCAGAAGGTGAGAGTGCTCCAGAGGCTTGAGACAAAGAGCCTATAGAGCATTCTAGCAGATGGACACTATTTAGAGTGGCCAAGGGAATTCCTGCCATTTTCAGCCTCCACCCCCCAATTTGATCTCAAGCTGTATATTTGATCCAAGCCTCTGGAAGTCTAGCTAGAGGATCTTTGGGGGTTAACAACCTTCAGGGTTCCTGTGTGTGGGGAATATTACAGTAATCAGGATGTAGTCTGTGAATGTATATCCATGCATATATGTAAGTCCCAAATGATTACCTTGCAGATCTCAGTCATGAAGGAGTTCAGGTTAACTGTTTCTGAGTTACAGAAAACGGAGCCAGCATTAAACATGTTTTCAGGCTGCTTCATGCAATTGACTATGGCTTCCATATGGTCATCTCAGTCTCTTGTGCAGTTGTCCCTAAGCACATCTATATTAGCAGTCATGTGGATGATGTACCAGCTGCAGTACTGTTGCCAGGATCAAATGGGGATAAAATGAATTACATTTTTGAGCATGCCAGTTGTGCATACCACCAGCCTCTGGTTCATAGCACACATACCCCCCTTGCAGAACCCTGAAATGACCATGTGCAATTTTTGAGTCAACTGTATTCATTGTTCCTCAGTCTACCACTTCAAGAGTCATTCATTATAAGCATAGTAATCAAGAGGGGACAGACAATTAAGTTCAGATGAGCTGTTAGCATTTCCTCTAGAAATGTTTACCACATCATTCCAGATTTCAGTTCCTTTAGGGGTTTAGGAGATTATTCGCCCACCAGATCTGAGGTGCAAATGCTGGAAGAGGCATCTAATTGACTGAGTTTCTCTGTGCCAGTTTAGAAAGTGATGGGTTGTCAGGTGCGTATGAGGTGATGCCTGAATGCTAAAGCAGCTCTTTATTCAGAGAGCAAAGAGCCAATAGGGGAAAAGAACAAAAAAAGGTGCCCTTTTAAAATCATACCCCCTCCTTTGAGTAGCCCCATCATTTCTCTCCTCCGTCCCCCACTTTGAAGATGATGTGAAAGCATGGTGACACCTAAAACGCTGTGTCACAGAAGGGAACATTTGGCAAAAAGATAAATCTGCTGGCTTCTGTTCTATTTGTATGTTGAAAGGCAGCAATCCGTCATTTGGCAAGAGCACTGCCAAAGAAAGTTTAACTGAGGCAGGAGCCATACCGAATGGGGATTAATGGGGAAATGAAAATGATCTTTTCATATTCTCGGCCCTCATAATGTCTGGCAATCTGTCATTAGGTGGGGCTAGGAATCAATTAAGCATGAATGATGCATAGGAGCATGGAATGTGACCTTAACAAGTTGTCTTGTCTCTTGCCTTGATGTTTCCATCTGTTTTGCGCAAAGAATGTTCCAATAATGCAACGAGGAGGCAGATATGATTTCTGAGGGAACAGTCATTATGGGTCACTATCTTCCTGGACCTGATAAGTTTAATCCAAGTTGCCTGGGAGGGAAGAACTCATAAAATACTTTATCTGAGGCAAGTGCAAAAATACTCATAAACTCAAAGGTTAATCACTGCACCAGGGGAACGGATGAAGGAGATGGGGCAGTTTTATGGCCCTCAATGTGCTGTCTTTATTAATCATGTTGCTGGGTTGCTTAAATATGTCCTATGCATTTTTTTTTGTCGATAGCCAAATGGAAAGGAAGATAGAATGAAGGCCTTATAATATCATGTGCTAAAAATTCCTTTCTCATCTATATTGTTGGGAAGGTAACCTGGCAGTTCTGGAAAGACCAATGCAAAGATATTTTCTAAATTATATAATAACTGACTGAATTTTCCATGATTGACCCTTTATTTTTGGCAAGTACTTTACTTGTTCTAGAACAACACAGAGAGGGGAAGGTTTGGGGGGGGGTCTTTTTCTGGAGCCCGCTGCTTTTCCACCCATTCATTTTCCTACTGCACCAACCTCAGCTAAAATGGATTGCCTTCCCTCAGCCTCATCATTTTCATATGCAGCAGATCATGGCTTGTAATAGCAAGATCTGTTTGATCAATAAGGAAATAATAATAATAACAACAACAACAACAATAGAGGAGGAGGCAATTGGATTTATACCCTGCCCTTCACTCGGAGTCTCAGAGCTTACAATCGCCTCCCTTCCCCTCCCCACAACAGATACCCTGTGAGGTAGGTGGGGCTGAGAGAACCCTGAGAGACTCAAGGTCACCCAGCTGGCTGCATGTGGAGGAGTGGGGAATCAAACCTGGTTCTCCAGATTAGAGTCCACTGCTCTTAACCACCATAACAGACATTGGAGAAATGGTCTGTGCAGAGGTTTGTTACAATGGACTCCACCTTGTTTGTGCCTTCTGCCTGCATTCCCCTGCATTCTTGCCCTGGATCCTATTGACTTCTACTTGCACCCAAGGCTTTTTTTTGTAGCAGGAACTCCTTTGCATATTAGGTGATACACCCCTGATGTAGCCAATCCTCCAAGAGCTTACAGAGCTCTTCTTCAGGGGCTATTGTAAACTCTTGGAGGATTGGCTACATTAGGGCTGTGCTGCCTAATATGCAAAGGAGTTCCTGCTACAAAAAGAACCCTGCTTGCACCCCTCCAATATCTCCTGGCCTACAGCTCTCTCATTTGGATAGCATACTACTACTACTACTCAGTACTAGCTTCCTGCTAGCTAGTTTTTCATAACTCAGAGATAGTCTTTTTGTGTGAATGTTGCCCCTTTGTGTTTTGAGCCTTGATTTTATTTATTTTAAATATTTTAGACTGCTTTTCTACCCAATCAGGTGGCAAAAAACACATTTAAACTATTCAAATACCATTAAAATTGCAAAATTCAATTCATTTATTTATTTAACTTCTACCCCACCCTCCCCGCCAAGGCAGGCTCAGGGCGGCTCACATAAAACCACTAAAACAATAGACATTTCAGTATAAAAACAATAAGAAACAATTTAAAACAGTTAATATAACAATGGTGGTACAATATACTAAAGTGCATTGAGATCACATTCAGTGATGCTACCACTGCAGGTAATTTCTAGGTCTTGGTCGACTCTGGGCCTGGCTGATAGGTTGCAACTCCTATTAGAATGCCTGTTGGAAAAGCTCCATTTTCATGGCCCTGCAGAACTGTGACAGGTCCCACAGGGCCCTGATCTCACCAGCGAGCTCATTCCAATAGGTTGGGGCCACCAAAGAAAATGCCCTGGTCCTCGTCGATGTCAGTCTGGCATCCTTCAGCCCGGAAAGGGCCAAGCGGTTTTGTGAACCTGATTGCAGTGCTCTCTGGGGAACATGTGGGGAAAGGCAGTCCCTCGGGTAGGCAGGTACCTGACCATAAAGGGCTTTAAAGGTCAAAAACAGCACCTTGAAGTGGATCCGGTATGCTATTGGTAGCCAGTGCAATGACTTTAGCACAGGCTGGATGTGCTCCTGCACAGGCAGCCCCATTAACAGCCTGGCCATTGCACTTTGCACTAGCTGCAGCTTCCAGAGTCGCACCAAGGGCAGCCCCATGTAGAGAGCATTGCAGTAGTCCAACCTCGAGGTGACCATTGTGTGGATCACTGAAGCCAGATCATTATGTTTGAGGAAGGGAACCAATTGCCTAATCAGCTGGAGGTGGTAAAAGGCTGCCTTGGCAGTGGCTGCTACCTGGGCCTCCATCATTAAGGAGGCATCCAGGAGCATTCCCAAGCTCCTGATCCTTGGCACTGGCACCAATGGCACCCCATCAAAGGCTGGTAGTGGGATCCCTAGCCCCAAGCCATTCTGATTCAGGCACAGGACTTCCGTCTTCGTTGGATTCAATTTCAATCAACTCAGTCTAAGCCATTCAGCCACATCCTGTAGTGCTTGGTCTAGATCTTCTGGGGTAGAGTCAGACTAACCACCCAACAACAGATAAAGTTGGGTGTCATCCGCATATTGGTGACACCCTAGCCCATGCCTCCAGGCAATCTGGGCAAGGGGGTGCATATAGATGTTAAATAATATCATGGAAAGCACTGCCCCTTGAGGCACTCCACAAGTTAGTGGGTGCCTTCAGGAAGCTGCTCCCCAATTGCCACCCTTTGTCCCCGATCTTGGAGAAAGGAGATGAGCCAATGCAAGGCAAGCCCCTGAATACCCGTGTCAGCGAGGCGGTGGGCAAGTAACTGATGGCCGACCATGTCGAACGCTGCCGACAGATCCAAGAACAACAGCACTGCTGTCCCACCCTGATCCAGATTCCTCTGGAGGTCATCTATGAGGGTGACCAGTGCTATCTCTGTCCCATAGCCTGGGCGGAAGCTGGACTGGGAGGGATGTAGCATGGAAGTGTCATCCATAAAGCTCTGCAACTGTATTGCCACTGCCCTCTCTATTAATTTGCCCAAGTAGGACAAATTAAAAAGCATATAAACAAACAATACTAGAAGGAGGGCCAATACCAATTATTGGGGTATGCCAGACAAAACAGAAATGTCTTCACCTGCTGGTGAAGTAGAGGGAGACAAATCAATCTTCCCAGGGAAAGAATTCCAAAGTTTTAGTGCCATGACAGAGAAGGCCATTTCTTGGATTGCCGTCCATCTAGCCTCTGATGGCAGGGGCAAATGAAGCAGAGCCTCCAAAGATTACCAAAGTGAGCAAGTAGGTTTCTATGGGAGAAGGCAATCCTTAAGGTATGCTGATTCCAGGACATACAAGGCTTTAAAGGTCAATGAAAGCACCTTGAATTTAACCTGGAAGCAAATTGGAAGCTAGTATAGATGGAACAAGACTGGCGTGATATGGTTCCTGCGACCTACTCCAATCTACACTCTGGTCACAGCATTCTGTACCAACTGTAGCTTCTGGACAATCTTCTAGAGCAGCCCCAAATACAGCACATTATAGTAATCTAATTTAGATGTTACCATTGCATGCACTACAGTAGCAAGATCATTTCTGCCCTGTAAAGGCCACAGATGGCTCACCAACTGAAGCTGCTGAAACACACCCCAACTACTGCTGCCACCTGCTTATCCAACAGGAGGCCTGGGTTCAGGAGCACCCCAAGTTGTTATGAACCTGCGCCATGATGTGACATTCAACCCCATCCAAAACAGGGTATAACCCATTTCCTGGTTCAGACCTTTCGCCCACCAGAAGCACCTCAGTTTTGTCAGGATTAAGTTCCAGTTTAATCCCAGAAATTTGAGAACTGCCTCCAGACACTGCCTCCCAGGGATATGCTGGTAGTATGAGAGAGAGCAGAGAGTCATCTGCATATTGGCAGTAACTTCACTCAGATCTCTGGATGACCCCTTCCAGTGGCTTTACATATAAGTTGAAAAGCATGGAGGTCATGATAGAATCTTGGTGAACCCCATAGGCCAAAGGCCAAGAGGCAGAGCAGCAATCCCCCAGCACCACACTCTGAAGCCTGCCCTTGGACCAAACCACTATAAAACAGTGTCTCCAAGTCTCAGTCCTGAAAGGTGATCCAGAAGAATGCCATGACTGATGGTATCAAAAGCCACCAAGAGGTGCAGAAAAATTAGGGTTGCACTTCCCTCATCCATCTCCCAACGCATAGAATCATAGAATATTAGGGTTGGAAGGGACCTTGCATAGCCAAAAGATAGCCCTACATACCTACAACACACCCAAAAGATGGTCGTTCAGCCTCCGCTTGAAAACATCCAGGGAAGGAGCATCCACCACCTCCCGAGGCAGACTGTTCCACTGCTCAACCACTCTTACAGTTAGGAAGTTTCTCTTGATATCTAGCCAGCAATGACTCCCTTGTAATTTCTACCCATTAGATCTAGTTTTGCAATCCGGAGCAAGAGAGAATAGATCTGCTCCATCTTTTACATGACAGCCCTTCAAATACTTGAAGACTGCAATCATGTCCCCTCTAAGTCTTCTCTTTCCTAGGCTAAACATACCCAACTCTTTCAGCCTTTCTTCATAAGACTTGGATTTAAACCCTCTCACCATCCTGGTTGCTGTCTTCCGGACACGCTCGAGTTTGTCAACATCCTTCCTAAAGTGTGGTGCCCAAAACTGGACACACTACTCCAGGTGAGGCCTGATCATAGCAGAATAGAGTGGAACTACCACCTCCTGTGATCTGGACTTCATGCTTCTGTTAATGCATCCTAAGACTGCATTAGCTTTCTTCACAGCCACATTCTTCACATGTCATCCACCAGGGCAACCAACCACTAGGGCAACCAAGGCCAGTTCAGTCCTATAACCAGGCCTGAGACCAGATTAAAATGGATTTAAATGATCCACCTCATTCAGGAATTTCTGAAGTTGGCCAGCCAACACTCATGTCAAGAATGTTGCATTTGAGACTGAACAGTTGTTATTCAGCTCCCCTAGGCCCAGAGTGGGTTTCTTTAGGAATGGATGCCAGCTTCAAAGCAGGAATGATCATGCTGTCTCTCATTTACTGTCTCATGGACCCAGTCCAGCAGACCCCCCCACCACCATTAGATTTAAGCAGCCAGGAGAAATAAGGGTCATACAAGCACCTGGTAGGTATCGAACTTCCAAGAACCCTGTCCACATCCTCATACTGCACAAGCTGAAAGTTATCCTACACAACTGGACAAATGAGCACCCAGGGCATCATCAAGTACCCTGGGAGGCATAGTTGAGAAAGGTTAACAACTCCTCCCTTCCTCAACCAGGTCTCAGTGATACATGCTTTCCTTTAATTATCTATGTAATGATGATAGATGGATGATACAAAGTTTTGTTGATCTAGTCAGTGTAGCAAATACAATAGTTATGCTTTAATAAAAGCTTATAATGGAAGCAGAGATTCTTTAATACTATTTATTTGCATACTATACCCTTAACAAGCCTAAAATGTTATTGAGGTGTACCTCTGGCTAGGAGTTAAATGATTTGATATAAGAAATCCTACTAGATGCCTAGGGCTTCTAAAATGCATGTCTATATCAGAATCAGGACTGACTGGAGTAATCTAAAACAGTTAATTCCCATTAATGAGTTAGTATGATCTGTTTTCTGTGTTCTTCCTTGATTATTCATTGTTGCTAACACCATTTGCTATTTTGCTTAATAAAACACTTGCATTTGTAGGTCTAACCAGCTGTCTGCACAAGTTGGTCTTGTTCTCCCTCGAATGTTCAGAAGTACCCATGTCACTGGCTAGAGTCCTACTCACAGTCCCTTCGAACACTGTGGTGTGCTCAGCTCCTGTTCCTGCAAGATCCTTCGTGGCAGCTCCTGTGCAATGTAATAGCTGTCTAGAGCCAGTATGAAAGGCTCCCAATCTGATCTCATTCTAGGCAGGCTTTAAAATTAAGATTTTACCCCCCCCGAAGATATATAGTGACATTTGGTGGCAAATAACTATTGGTTATTGATAAAAAAATCAACTATTTCATTGATAAATATCTAGTTTTATGTCTGCTGGGCTTTTATAAATTGAAGTTTCATTGGTGTATTGATTGGTGTGGGAGAAAGGCAGGCTGTGGAAATTTTAATTCGTAATAAAGAAACAGATTTGTATGAGCAATTGCAAGGAGGCATGCTGGTGATTCCGTAGGCCATCAGGAAGTTTGGCCTGAGTGACAGACCAAAGAAACAGATCAAAGCCAGCCATTATGGGGCACATAATGGTACATTTGGGGCACATTGACTCCCCTAATATCTCACCGAGTTGAAGAGCTGCAGTACACTTTCTGGCTATCTGTAAAATGGCCCTGCAGAGCAAAGGAAATCAAACCACCAATTTCATGCAAGGAGGCCTGGTAGCAGAAGGAGTCAAGTGCATGAGAGCCCTGATTTGGGGTGTCCAGGCAGAAACCAGGCAGATAACTTTTGCATTTTTAAAAAAATAAGCAGAGAAATATTTAATTATTTCCTGGTTCCATTTTCCATTTAGGATTTAGTGTTCTCTTTGTTCGGGTACTGCAGAGTAATTACTTTTTTTTCACCCAGCGATAAAGGAAAGCACTGATCCAGCAGTGGCCTGAAACAGAGTTTGAGTTACAACAGTTCATAAATGACTTCATTTATATTTTATTCAGCTATATTGAAAGAATCCAGCAACCTCTATTGGGAAAAGTAAAACAACAGCCTTTAATACATTACTAAACCTGCTCCTTTTATCAGCTTTTCAGTCTTGTGTTATAACAAGGAACTGGAAATACCCCAATTAGAACGTATGTATTTGCTTGAGTCCACCATTCTATTGGAGATGTTTAAAGTCAAACAGAACAATAGACTAGCAATGAGGAGACAGAGCCCACAGGTGGCAGAATGGTCTGCATCACTTCACTCTGCTGGGGGGGGGGGGCACTGGAAAATAATATTTTGGAATGATGTCCTACATATAAACTCCCCACAGCCAGAGAACTAGCACTGCAGGCAAAAAGACAGAACAACACCTTTATCCCTGCTGTGCTAGTTTTCTGTCTGAATGGAGATTTTTATCTGAAGGAGCATTCAGTGCTGAAATCCATCCCTGGAAATCTGAACTGATTCATTCTACTATCATATAACTCTGCCAACTCATTCTCCTTGATGAGTGAAGCAGGCCTAAGAGAACAGGTATTTCATGCAAGACTAAGCTATGACTACGCATGGTGCCTACACCCTCATTGCCCATTGGTTCTGTTGACAAGGAACTGAAGACAGTCAAATTAGGATTTGTGTTTGTGTTTTGTTCTAGAAAGGCCATCATATCTCTCCTTATAATATTTATCTTTTGGTTTCGTAAGATTCCATGCACTCCCATTGGCTGTAAAATTCTCTCCCTCAGCCATTGGCCCATCAGCCGCCACTCAAGAGTACTCATGTGCCATTGGCCGGGTGCTGGGTCTGCTCCTCTTCCCCACCCACTCCCCCTGGCAGACCAGCTCTCTCTCCTGAGGAAGACAGTTCTCTTGACTCCTGTGAGGGACTGCCCCCTCAGTGGCTGTTGGTAGGCAGCCAAGCTTGGTTCTGCGAGTAAAAAAACAAAGGACTTTCAGCATAACCCCCTCCCCCGCCCATAACCCCCTCCCCAACGGCCACTTTCCTGTTGAATAAATGGAAAAAGGCTCTTTCTCCTGCTTAGCTTCAGCATGGCTGGCTGGCTAACGAGGTGGGCCAGCAACCATCAGACCATTTCCTTCAACTCCCCACTGTGCGGCTGACTTATCCTCTAGGGTTGCCAATCTCCAGGTGGGACCTGGAGATCTCCCACTGTTACAATTGACCTCCAGATGACAGAGATCAGTTCTCCTGGGAGAAAATGGTTGCTGTGGAGGGTAGACTCTATGGCATTATACCCTGCTGAGTCCTTCCACACATACCCCAAATGCTGCCCTCCACAGGATCCACCCCCCAAATCTCCAGGTATTTCCCTAATCACAGTTGGCACCTGTACTTTCTCCTCTGTCAGTAAAAGGCCCTTTCCACACCTATGTTGGCCTTTGGGGAAAACTCATTGGGCCCAGTCCTGATCAGGTTGCCAACTCCAGGTGGGCAATTCCTGGAGATTTGAGGGATGGAGCCTGGAGAGGGTGAGGTTTGAAGAGGGGTGGCACCTCAGACATGTATGATGCCATAGACTCCACCCTCCAATCCAGCCATTCCCTGGTGGGGAACCATTGTTGCCAATCTCCAGGTGGGGGCTGGATATCAGTCAACATTACAACTGCTCTCTAGGAGGGAGGGGGGAGGAGATGGAAAACTAAAGGTAGGTTGATGGTTGGCTGGGAGGGAGATCAGGTTATCAACTCCAGGTTGGGAAATTCCTGGAGATTTGAGGTGTCGAACCTGGAGAGGGTGAGTGTTGAGGAGGGGTGGGACCTCAGACAGGTACAATGCCATAGACTCCACCCTCCAAACCAGCCACTCCCTTCTGGGGAACCACTGTTACCAATCTTGGGGGTGGGCTGGAGATCACTCAAAATTGCTACTGTTCTTCAGGTAGCAAAGATCAGTTCCTCTGGAGAAAATGGTGGACTCTGTCATTATACTCTGCTGAGATTGCCACAGCAAATTGTCACTGAGTGCCCAAAGCTAGGGCACTCTCCCAGAGCATCTTTCTAGAGCCTGTTGTATTTATTTCCACAACGGGCCTTATTCCTAGTTTTAGATATTTACAGTACACCCAAGGAGACAATATGGGGATAACAACAGTTGTAGGGATTAGTATCATTAGAACCTATGAAAGGGGGGGGGGGAGCTAGTGGGACCAGGGATCAGCCTGGGCTGCAAGCGCATCCTCCTGATATGGCCTATTTATATTGCTTCAGAAATCATCTCATGAGATTGCATGGAAGGGAGGAGTTTGATCCCAGAGAAATAATATATAGGTAGCAAACGGTCCTGATAAAACATGAGCAGTTTATAAACAGTTGTGTTTGTAGCTGTGTGTTTATCAACAGCTGTATAAGCAGTTGTATAATCAACTGTACAGGTTACACTTCTCAGTGCAATATAAGGTTCCTGAAACTGCCTCAGCAAATGTCAGGAAATTTGGGGGTAGTGCCTAGAATGGGCAGAATTTAGGGATAATACGCTGTCATTTCCAAGTGATACTGTAGGCTGCCTACTCCTAGTCTCCGTGGTCTTTACCATAAAGACTAGGGGAAATTCCAAGCATCAATATGTGGAGGCCATTTTTTTGCTACTAATCAGTTTCTCGGGGACAGAAAATGGAGGTTGGGAGCAGTTAAATCTCCTCCCCGAGTGGGTCAATGGGAGGCCTGTTGCAGCAGGATGAGGACAGCTTGTGGACAGCTCTTGACTAAGAGTATAGCCAATTTGTTTGCAGATATGTAGTGGGAAAAGTTCCTGTCTCTGTAGGGAACTGTTGCAAATAAGGTTGCCCAGCACTACCTTGGGAAATTCCTGGAGCTTTGAGAGTTATGCCAAGGAAGGGTGGAGTTTGAGGAGGGGATGGCGCTCAGTGGGGATGGATGCCATAGAGTCCCTCCTCTGGAGCTGTCATTTCCTCTGGGAATCTGGAGATTTGCTGTATTCCAAGAGGATCCCAGGTTTCACCTTGATGTTGCTAACCTTAGCTGTAGAGTTACTTTGAAGTTATTGGTTGTGTTATGTAGATGCAAGTTATTTGATTTAGTTAAGATATTTACGATTATGCCATTGTTTATTCTTTTTATTGTTTTATGTCGTTGTTAGCCTCAGTTTCCCACCTGTTTTTCTGTTTGGTGTTCCTAATTCATTTGTTTCTTCCATGACATTTAGAAGTGGCATTTGTAACTCATATACTACTTATTTGCAGTTGGCATATATAATGGGGGAAATTTGGTGCCAGGAAACAGAAAATGGCACGAAAATAGACTGGCAGATTTGATTCACATAAGAAGCAAAACAAGGATTTTTTTAGTTGAATCAGTTGAGAAATTTAATACCATTCCCTAATCTGTTCTCACATTTAAAATGCTAAGATGGTGCCCTCTGGCTTCAAGTCTTGCTTCCACACTATATACATATGAACAAGTCCAGTAGCAAGAGCTTGGTTGCATGGAATGTTTTTCTGTTTGTTTTCCCCCAATTGCTATGGTTACACAGCTATAATTATTAACTAAGTGCCTTATTGGTTTATTGCCAGGTTGGGTTGTATTTGTCAGCTGACCTCCTCCTGCCATTTTATTAATGAGAGGGTTGGTCTAATATAACTCACAAAGAGGGAAGGAACTCCGCAATACTCCCACGTTTGTTTTTAGGAAAGTAGAAAAGGTCAATATTCTCTCTGTAATTTCTGTGATGACAGTTTGGGGGGGGGAGCCATATTTCCAATAGCAAATGTAATTACCTCAATGCCCTTTTCTCCCTTTCTTTCTCTGCTTAAAATTACAATCATCATTCATATGTCATATGGCCAGTGTCCAGGCAAACCTTCCTTTAGCCATGTGGTGAGGCATTTACCACTGCTCCTGAATAGGAAGTATAAATTCTAAGGTACAAATACATACTCCTGAACTATTGCTGTCTGATGGAAATCTGAATTATGACTTTGTGGTCATGAGTTAAACCAAGTTCTAATTTCACTTCTTTTTCCTTATTTTTTCACATAAGTAGGTCTTTATGTTGTTACTGGAACCTTTACCATATGCCAAAATTGTCATAGAATACACACACACACATCTCCAGTGACGTGATTTCATTGCTGGGCAAAGGGAAGCTTGGCCTTACTCAGTATATAAAACTGCAGCTTCCTAAAAGAACATAGAAAAATCAATTTATCTGCAGCTTAAATATCGCACACACTTCCCCACCATGCACGTCTAGATCTGCATTTTATTAAGCTTTCCACATTCTGATATTTTAGACAGTTACACCAGGATTTGTAATTTCTTTCATGATCCTTCATATCACTGCCAATATATTTCTAATCATTTTCACAGAATGTAGACTTCCATACATGCAAATATATTCAGCAATCAGCATCCCTTTTACAGTTTATTATTTTGTGCCAACTAGGATCCAGAGTCAGAACCTGGCCAGAGAGGCCAGCAGTCCTGTGTACATACTGAGAAATGTCTTAAATGGGACTTTCCAACTAGTCCTGTGTATATCTACTCAGAAATAAATAAGTATCTCGGAAATCAGTGGAAAAAGTTATTCCCTCACAACTTTCCCTCAAAATTGCAGAATTTCATGCCCAGGGAGACTCATTCTCTTCCACCAGCAAGTGAAGATATTTTTTTGTTTGATTTATTTAGTGTGTGTGTGTATGCATGTGATAGAGAGCAAGAAGGTGGCATGGTATGGATGGTATGGTCTGATCTCATCAGATCTAGATAGGGTTGGTACTTGCATGGGTGGCCACCAAGAAATACTCTGCAGAGGAAGGCAGTGGAAACCACCTCCACTTTTCATTTGCCTTGAAAGCCCCTCCTCACAGCACTTCTATCTCTCTCTCTCTCTTTCACACACACACACACACACACACACACACACACACACACACACGTATGTATTTTTAAAAGTTGATTTTAATGTCTTTTTAACTAATTGTCACAATGATGGCCATGACTGGGTGGAAAGTTTTGATATTTAAATAAATAGATATATAAATAAAACTGTAGCTGCATCAGAGTTTAGAAACTGGCCAGTACAATCTAAAGCAGAGTTATGCCCTTCTAAGCCCATTGAGTTCAATTCAGTTAGAAGGGTGTAACTCTGTTTTGGATTGCACTGTAAATGGTACCTATTCTGATCAATCAAAGATGAACCTCCTTATTCTCATGGAAACCCTGAGATAAGGACTAGCAAGAAAGTGGCCATTGTCAGCTTTCAGTTGTGATTCTTGGAATGCTTAGCTTGTATCTCAAAGGTGGTATGGTGATTGCAGAATCCCGTATATTCAGCATTAGTTAGAAACTGTGCTTTTATTTTTGTTCATAGTTCTGTGTTCCCTTCTCCAATTTTTCTCATGTATTTATCCAGTTGTGATTAGCATGAACATTGAAGAAAAAAAAAGGTTTTAAACCAAGGCTATAGTCATACATGCTAAATAATCCACTTTCAATCCATTTTCAGTGCACTTTCCAACTGGATTTTTTACTGTGTAACTGGCAAAATCTAGCTGGAAAGTTAATTGAAAGTGGATTATTTAGTGTGTGTGACCACAGCCCAAGATACCTTTTTCAGTTTCTTCCTCATGAGACATCAGTTAATGTCCAGGAAGATCAGCGATAGGACTTTATCTGATTCAAACACCCATGAGTTCTCTGGCTGCTGAGATTGAAGGGATATTCTAGCACAGTCAATCAGGGCCCCAAAGGTTTTTCTAGATAGTGGCAGTTCTCTAATGAAGTGCAGAGGGTCCAAAATGCTGGGAGTTGTGCATAACACTTCTTTAAATCATTACACCCCACAGTTCTGAAGCTATTGTTAGAGGTGCCTGTTGCATTTCTATAAACTTTTCAGAAATTTTGGTATAACTTAGGTAAATTTTCTTTTCTTGGAGAGGAGAATTCTTAAAAAATATACTACAAGGAAGGCATACCTAGTCATCTTCCTAGGAAGGCTCTGCTGTATACTTCAGAAGACAATCTAAATATCAAGCCAAGTCACAAGCTAACTGTCTCAGCAGCATAAAGCATAGGGTTCTGTTCTTTCAGGTTGAAATTCACCTTAATTTGTCCTCAAGTGAAATTTAAGTGCTCTATATGTCCTGGACCTTTGCTGAGGGAGAATTTCATCCATTCAATGTATTCCTTCAGGTGAGCTATTAAGCTTCAGTAGAAAGCCAGAATATCAATAAACTGAGGAGATGTTTAGTAATAATAGTACACCTGCAACAATCAGCTCTGACTTGCCAAACAAAATGTCACTAGCAATTTTGTAGTGCTATTTACATCAGAGATCTCATATTCACTCTGTCAATATAGAATAGCCTTGAGGAAAACTTTTGGGCTCATTCTCAGACGGCTGCATTACAGAGCATTCATTTTGATCTCAAAAATGTTGTGAAGGCATTATTGCTATAATTTTTTTTTAGGGCCATCATGCAGGAACAACATCTCTGCCTGTTGGCTGAAAATGTGTGTAGGGGGGGAAGTGAGGAGAGGCCAAATTTGTCAGGTTTGAGTTTGCCAATATGGAATTTCAGCTCTAGTTTTATTAAGGGCCAATCACAATGAGTGCCATTACATGAGGGCTTTTTTGGACTTCACTTACTACAATCTATTTCTCTGGGTTATTTCTCTTAATCTCTTTCCCATGTTGTGACGCCCTCCCTGGGCGGTAGGACGGCGCCCCCTGTAGAATGCGGCCGGCCACGGGTTATCCCAGGTCCCGCAGTCCTGCTAGCTCTCCCAGGTTGGAGTGATGGGCCAGGAGGGCCTGGTGCAGGGTAAGGGATGGTCTGGAGAGAGAGCGGCCTCAGAAGACAGGTCACATCAGAGGGTTGCTGTCACCCTCTTGCCTGTCCTGGGTCTGGCTTCTCAAGCTCACCGCTTACTGGGACACTCTCACTCTCTCTAGCCAGTCCCAGCCAGCCCAGTTGTCCTCCTCCCCGGCCGTCTCGCCCGTTCCATCTTTTATTACCCCTGCACGCCCTCCTGGCTCCTCCCTCTGCGCCCCGCCCCCTTGTAAAGCCGAGGACGCCAGCCAAGCCCCCTCCCTTCCGGCTCCTGGATCTTCCTCTGGCACGCGGGCTGGCCGAGCGACAGCCTCCTCGCGCTCCTGCCTTCGCCCCGCGGCTGTAGGGGTGGGGCGCAGCTTGCCCAGCAGCCCAGGCCTTGCTCTCCCCTCCCTCAGCCCATCGGCCGCCGTCTTCTCTGCCGCCACCGTCCCTGCACGCCGCGGCCCCTCCTCCCCCTGTCGGGCTTCGCCGCCGCCGGTAAGCACTTCCCTGGGGCTCGGGGGAGAAGCCAGGCCCGCCTCCCGTCGCGGCTGCCCGTGGCCTCCGGGGCAGGGGGGGAAGGCCGGCGACGTTCCCGGGCCGCTGCTGCAGCCTCCGAGGTGGGGGGGGGGACCGGCGATGGTCCCTGGCTGTTGCCGCAGCCGTCGGAGCAGTCCCGGCCGGAACCGGGACACACCCCCTTCCTTATGTCCATCATCGGGTCATCCTCGTGGAGTCGGGACAGGTAATCTGCGATGTGATGCTGTCGTCCCGCCTTGTGGTGAGTCGTGAACTGGAAGGGAAGCAGAGACATGTACCATCTCAGGATCCGCGGATTGTGATTCTTCATAAGTTCTAGCCACAGGAGGGGAGCGTGATCTACCACCAGCCGAAAGGGGTTATTATCGAGGTAGAACCGCAGGGCCCCCACGGCCCATTTAACCGCCAGAGCCTCCTTTTCGACGGTCGAATACCGGCGTTCAGCGGGCTGCAGTTTCCTGCTGAGGAAGAGCACTGGGCGCTCTTCTTCGCCCTCACCCTGTGTCAAGACCGCCCCAAGGCCGGAGGCCGACGCATCGCTGTGCACGGTGAATGGCTTTGCAAAATCCGGATTCTGGAGGACGGGGAACCCGGACAGACTGCGACGCAAGGCTTTGAAGGCGCGCTCTCGGGCGTCAGTCCACTGGATTCTATTTGGCTCTGTCTTCCTAAGGCAATCCGTCAGGGGACTTGCTTGGGACGCGAAGTGGGGTATGAATTTGCTGTAATAGCCGACTGTGCCCAGGAACCTCCGCAGCTGGCGCTTCGTTGCGGGTATCGGGTGCTGCTCGACTGTGACTATTTTGTCCGGCAGGGGCCGGAGCTGTCCGCGGCCCACCACAAACCCCAAGTAGCGCAGTTCTTGGAAACCTATCCGGCTTTTCTTTGGGTTGGCCCGTAACCCTGCTGCCTTGAGGGCCTCCAAAACTGTTCGCAGATGCCGCAGATGCGTCGGCCAGTCCGGGCTGCAAATGATAATATCATCGATATAGGCCCGCGCAAAGCCCTCGCATTGCGCTAAAGCCACATCTACCAACCTCTGGAATGTGGCGGCCGCTTCTTGAAGGCCGAAGGGCATACGCCTAAACTGAAATAGCCCTTGGGGTGTGGCAAAAGCAGTTTTCTCCCGGTCCGGGGGGTGCACAGGTACCTGCCAATACCCTTTTGTCAGGTCAAGTGCCGATAAGTACCGGGCTTGCCCCAGCTGGTCAATCAAGATGTCAGCCCGAGGCATCGGATAGGCATCGAACCGGGACAGCTGATTAACCCCTCGGTAGTCCACACAGAAGCGTACTGACCCGTCGGGCTTGGGAACCAATACAATTGGACTTCTCCAGGCGCTTTGGGAGGGCTCTATGATATCTAGGCGCAACATGTCCTGCACCTCGCGGTTCACCACATCCCAGCGCTTCTGGGGTAAAGGGCGCCACCGAGCCCGAGCCACCTTCCCAGGTTCTGTGGGGATGTAGTGGGTGGCCAGGCGGGTGCAGCCGGGGGTGGACCCAAAGACATCGGGAACCCTGGCCAGCACGTCACGGGCCTCGTCTTGTTGAGCCGGGGTAAGGTTGGGATCTAGCATCGGGAGCTCGGGCTCTCTTCCCTCCGCCGTCCAGGGTAGGTCACCCTCCGATAAGTTGGACGGGTCCACCTCCAGGCACACCGGTTCCGCCCGGTTCCGCCCGGGACCACCCACTCTTTCAGGTCGTTGACGTGGAGCCTCTTCCGCTGACGGGCCTGAGGCCCACACTGCACCTCATACGACAGGGGACCCAAGACCCGGCTGATCTGGAAGGGTCCCTGCCAGGGATCCCCGTGAGGCCGGGCGAGGGCCTGCCGGGTGACCAGGACAAGGTCGCCTACCGCAAAGGTACGCAAACGGGTGCCCTTGTCATACTGCCGCTTCTGTGCCTGTTGGGCGTTCTGCAGATTACGACGGGCCTCGACCTGTACCCAATCCAACCGCTCCCGCAGTCGGGCCACGTACTCGCCTACAGGCGCCTCTTCCTCTGTGGCAGGTGCAGGTTGCGCCCACTGCTCTTCCACCAGACCCAGAATTCCACGCGGGAGCCGTCCATACAATAACTCAAACGGGGCGAACCCTGTGGAGGCTTGAGGCGTCTCGCGTATTGCAAACAATAAGGGGTCTAGCAGGAGGTCCCACGCCGTGGGGCGATCCCGTGACACCTTTCTCAACATCCCCTTTAGCGTTTGATTCATCCGTTCCACAGCCCATCGGTCTGGGGGTGGTGGACGGACGTAAACAGCTGGCGGATGTGCAAAGTCGCGCAGACTTGCTGCATGAGCCGGGCCATAAACGGCGACCCTCGGTCTGTCAGGATTTCTCGGGGAAGACCTACATGAGCGAACAGGTGCATCAGGGCGCGGGCTACCCCTGCGCTCTTCAGGCTGGGGAGAGGCACCGCCTCAGGGTACCGGGTTGCATAGTCCATTATCACTAGGATGTATCTAGCCCCCCTGGGGGTGCGGGGCAGGGGTCCCACGAAATCCATGGCAATTCTGTCAAAGGGGACCCCCGTGACCATTTCCACTGGAGAAAGCGGAGCGCGCGGGGCGGCACGGGTAGCCATCCTCTGGCATACCTCACAGGCTCGACAGTACCCCCGCACGTCTTTAGCAATCGAGGGCCAGAAGAAATGGGCTAGCAAGCGGGCCATGGTGTTCTTAAATCCTTGGTGCCCTGCCCATGGATGCTGATGGGCATGGCCCATCACTTCTTCCCTGAAGTCTGCGGGGACCAGTAGTTGCTCGATGGTGCCCAACCGCCCCTTGGCCATTCTGTACCACACCCCGCCTCGGCACTGCACGTGGGGCAGCCGGCCCTCCCTCCGCGGATCGACCACCGCCCCGTCTCTTACCGCCACCTGGGAACGCAGCCTGGCTAACTCCTCATCCCAGTCCTGGGCATCTCGGAACCGTGGGTCTTCCACCCACCGGGGGCGTGGGTCGGGCTCCGGCTCGGCTCCTCTGGACGACCCCTCCTCCACGTCCGGGGACGAATCAGCTACAGTTTCGCTGTCTCGTTCCTCTTCTGCTGCGGCCACCATGTGTCCCTCTTCCCCCTCTCTGGGGTCTGCCCGGGGCTGTCGTGCATGGAAGGTATCAATCGCTTCCCTGATGCCAGGGGCGTCCCGTCCTAGGAGTAGTCGGCAGGGCAGTTTGTCCATCCGGGCCAGGGGTACCTCTACTTCTTGCCCGAGGTATCGTAAAGGTACTACGACCACAGGACATCTTTCCGCATGCCCATGAAAGCATACGATGGTTGCCCAGCGGCATACCGGTAACCCAGGCGGTAACAAACTCGACAACACCATCGAGATGGAGCTACCACTGTCCAAAAGGGCCTCTAGCCGCCTCCCACCGAGACCAACCGTGATGGTCCACGCTGGCGGTCGACTCCTGGTCTCCGCGGCTTGCATGGCATAGTCCTCACCCAGGTCGCACTCCATAACTGGGCAATCCCGCCTTAGGTGCCCCCACTGGCCACAGGTGTAGCAAGGCCCCACCCCGGGGTTCCTGGTCACGCTGGCGGGGCGGGTATCAGTCCCTGGCCTTCCTACCGGACCTCCTGCTCGGTCAGGGCCGTTCCCCACCACCGGGGGCCCCTTTGGCACATACAACGGGGGTCCGGCCTGGGCCATGCCTGGTCTGGCCCACCCCCCCCGGGTGGGGGGGTCTCCGGGGTGGACATTGGATGGACCTGGGAGCCCACGACCCCCCGGGCTGGCGACCTTCCCGGGTTTCGGGACCTCTGCTCTCGGTGGGGCATCCCTTCCCTCGGCCGCTTGGTAATTTTCCCAGAGGTCCTGGGCTTCTGTCAGTCGCCCGGGTTTCCAGCAGGCCACCCAATGCCTTGTTCGGGGCGGGAGTATGTGGAGGAGCTGCTCAATCACTATCACCTCCACGATTCGTCGTCCATCGGCGGTGGTCGGAGCCAGCCAGCGGGTGGTTGCGTCGTGCAGGGCAGCAATGGTCGCTCTCGGGCGACCTGATGGAGCTGCTTGCAAGGACCGGAACCGCTGACGGTATGCTTCGGGGGTAATCCCGTAGCGGTCCAGGATGGCGGCTTTCGGTTTCTTGTAGTCAGCGGCTTCCGGCTTTGGTAGGGCCTTCATTGCGGCCTGGGCCTCTCCCGTCAGATACGGGCCTATAATGTATGCCCACTGATCTGCTGGCCAACGAGACGCTTCCGCTGCCCGTTCGAAGGCTTCCAGGAAGGCCTCGATGTCATCCTCTGGCCTCAATTTGGTCAAGGGGGGCCAGGGGCCCTTAGGGGTCGCGGGCCCGGCACCTGCCCCGGCTCCCACACTAGCCACTGCCTGCCCGACCGCTTGGAGAGCTCGCTGAAGGTCCTGCATTAAGGCTGTCTGGACCTGTTGCTGTTGTTGAGTGACGTCCTGTAGGAGTTTGGCCTGGTGTTCGGCCATCCATTGCCCAAACTGGGCTAGATCCATGACTGCAGGAGGGGGGCTTGCCGCACCAGGTGGCCGTCTAACTGCCCCCTGGCTGTCGTCGGAATCAGTTGAGCTCGAGGAGGAGGAGTCCAGGGTGCCTCGTGGGCCGTGGGTGCTGAGCGGCTTCCGGTCCAGCGGGGGTCGCCACCCCTAGGGGGTGGGAAGACTCGGGCGGGGTCGTCCTAGCAGGTCTTTCCTCCCCGCATTCTCCACCACGTTGTGACGCCCTCCATGGGCGGTAGGATGGCGCCCCCTGTAGAATGCGGCCGGCCACAGGTTATCCCAGGTCCCGCAGTCCTGCTAGCTCTCCCAGGTTGGAGTGATGGGCCAGGAGGGCCTGGTGCAGGGTAAGGGATGGTCTGGAGAGAGAGCGGCCTCAGAAGACAGGTCACATCAGAGGGTTGCTGTCACCCTCTTGCCTGTCCTGGGTCTGGCTTCTCAAGCTCACCGCTTACTGGGACACTCTCACTCTCTCTAGCCAGTCCCAGCCAGCCCAGTTGTCCTCCTCCCCGGCCATCTCGCCCGTTCCATCTTTTATTACCCCCGCATGCCCTCCTGGCTCCTCCCTCTGCGCCCCGCCCCCTTGTAAAGCCGAGGACGCCAGCCAAGCTCCTTCCCTTCCGGCTCCTGGATCTTCCTCTGGCACGCGGGCTGGCCGAGCGACAGCCTCCTCGCGCTCCTGCCTTCGCCCCGCGGCTGTAGGGGTGGGGCGCAGCTTGCCCAGCAGCCCAGGCCTTGCTCTCCCCTCCCTCAGCCCATCGGCTGCCGTCTTCTCTGCCGCCACCGTCCCTGCGCGCCGCGGCCCCTCCTCCCCCCGTCGGGCTTCGCCGCCACCGGTAAGCACTTCCCTGGGGCTCGGAGGAGAAGCCGGGCCCGCCTCCCGTTGCGGCTGCCCGTGGCCTCCGGGGCGGGGGGGGAAGGCCGGCGACGTTCCCGGGCCGCTGCTGCAGCCTCCGAGGTGGGGGGGGGACCGGCGATGGTCCCTGGCTGTTGCCGCAGCCGTCGGAGCAGTCCCGGCCGGGACCGGGACACATGTGCTACCAGGTTTGTTATTTTGTTATTGCTCCAGTACTGCGCTGGAAGACTACTTCCTCAGCAGGTCAGTCTAGATGTTTCCAGGAGGTCCTGAGTAGTGGCAGCTGGTTACCAGGATAGATTCCAGGGAACCCTTAGTCTAATGGGTTTGGACTAGGATCTGGGAAATCCAGCTTTGAATCCCTACTCATTCCATGGAAGCTTGCTGGGTGACCTTGAAACATTCATGCACTCTCAGCCTAACCTACTTCTCAGGATAAAATGGAGGAGAGAAGAATGATATAAGCTGCTTTGGGTCCCCACTGGAGTAAAAGGCGGGACATAAAAAATCTAAATAAAGCAAAACATGAGTGAAGCTAAAGGTACTATGATGATAACATATGAAACCAAAAGGAAGGAAGGAAGGAAGGAAGGAAGGAAGGAAGGAAGGAAGGAAGGAAGGAAGGAAGGAAGGAAGGAAGGAAGGAAGGAAGGAAGGAAGGAAGGAGAGAGAGAGAGAGAGAGAGAGAGAGAGAGAGAAGAAAGAAAGAAAGAAAGAAAGAAAGAAAGAAAGAAAGAAAGAAAGAAAGAAAGAAAGAAAGAAAGAAAGAAAGAAAGTCAAAGCTTTCATTTCTACATCCCTAATCACAATTGCTCTGCTTAGAGAACCTTGTGCATAACTGTATTATATATGGGAATCTCCCAGATCAACCAGTCATTAGGTATGCCCATGACTTAATGGTAGAGTAACTGGCTTGTGTGCAAAAGGTCCCAGGTTCTAGTGAAGGATCAATTAGTAGTTTATTTATTTAAATTTATATCCTGCCCTCCCTGCCAAAGCAGGCTCAGGGTGGCTTACATGAAATAGATAAAACAGCTAAAACAGAATTTGAATAAAATCATAAGAATACAGTTATAAACATAACATAATATAATATAAACTGCTAGTACAGTTTATATCATGATGGCAGGCATTAGCAGCATCCACAGGCAACATCCAGCTAACATCATAGTCTGGGTTATATTAGGCTGTTGGCGATAATGTTAATATTGGGCCCAGGGCCTCAGTTTCTTGGGTGCGGCTCCCTAATCAAAAGCCTGGTTGGAAGAGCTCCATCTTACAAGCCCTGCAGAACTGTAAAAGGTCCCGCAGGGCCCTGATGTCCTCCAGGAGCTCATTCCACCAGTATGGAGCCGCCACTGAGAAAGCCCTGGCCCTCATCACAGCCAGTGTGGCTTCTCTGGGGCTCAGAGAGCCAAATGGTTTTGGGACCATGATTGTAGTACTCTCTGGGGTTGATATGAAAGACTTGAAACACTAGACAATCTTTTGCCAGTCAGAGTAGATAATTGTCATGGGTGATGATGACTGTGCTGGGCCCTGCCTGAGTTGGCAGTGCAGCCAGAGTCGCCAGCATCACCAGGAGTTGACAGCTTGCCGACACCAGCACTCAAGCTAGTAATCCCCACACCTGGTCTGGCAGCAGCTGACAAGTTACAGGAGAAGACAGAAAGCCTTTCTGATTCACCTCTGTGGGTGGCTCAGCTGAAGGAGCAGCTCCACAGGGACTTAGCAACCTGCCACCATGACGCACACTAGTAAGGAAGGTGGGCGCCAAGCCCTGAGTACTGACAGGAGTGGCACCGCTGATAAGGGGAACACTGCTGGAGGCCTATATAGCTTTGGCTCGGGGTTGGGCTCTCCGTGGAAGCAACAAGATGCATCCATGGTAATCTCATGTCCATCCTCAGTTCCTGTTTCTGAACCTCACTCCTGTTGGGATTCCTGGCTTCCTGACTTCCTGCTTCGGATGACTATTCTCTTGGACTCTCAACTTGGCTCCTGTTCTGTCTCCTCTGGCTATGACCCCCCAGGCTGGACCTGACTCCAGCCTCCTGGCCCAGCCCAGCCCGTGACAATAATATTATCTCCACAAACCAGTGGTCAATGGTCTGATTCAGTATACGACAGCTTCATGTGTTTACTGGTGTTGTCAACTCTGACAGCACAGTTCACCTTTTGGAGCTCCAAATGGAAAGCAGCAGTTCAGGAACAGCCTTACCCAGCAGTGACAATGGCATTTTTTCCCAAATACATGTGCACCAGATCACAGCCCAGTGCTACATTTTACCAAGCCAGTTCATACTGATTTTGTTTTACAGACATTTCCAATCTGTACAGTAACCTTACTGAGCAATAAAATATGTTAAATATGGCAGTGATAAGCCACTCCCAACATTTTATCTGAAGGAGTATGTTAGGTAATAAACCTCCCCCCACTCTTCAGAAATTACACTCTTTTTTCTACCTCATTATAATTGCAGTAAATTTAACTCACAATTACTTTAAAATGACATATTTTTGCTTAACGGAAAGGAACAGACGTTAAAATGTTCCTTTTATGCTCCCATTCAGTCTAATCAGTCTTGATTTCCATAGGCCTACTGAAGGTTTGAAAGACAGAATCACTTCCCTTTGAAACTGTTTCTTTGTTAATTAGGTAGAGCTCAGTTTGATTCAACAACATAACTGGTTGTGAATGCCTTGTTTGCTTCTGCTCACATTGGGACACCACCCCACCTGTAAGTTCTCCACCCGAATGTCCATGAAAGTGAATAGACGTTCTTGCAGAAGGGCAGTTTATTTTGATAAGACTTGCCTAGAGTACTCCATAAAATATAACCTTCAGTTGCAGAAAAGCAGTTCGAAGGCTGCTTCTACACCAGCGTGATTTTGCATGGTAGACTGGTTGGTGATGCAATTCTCTCTGAAACATCCATGCAACAGAGATTCCAGACAGCCCAGGGTAATCCATTTTCTCTCCTTTTTTAGTGGTGCTTTCTCTTTCACACATGATGTGCATGGAAGCCCCTACTGTTATGTGATCATATCTCTCAATGTTTTCCACCCACCCTGTTTATTTATTTATTGTTAATGTGGGACATGGGTAATACATTGCTGCATAGAAATGCATCAAAAAAAATTTGCAGACCTTTCCCATAATCACCTCTTCCCTCCCTAAAAGGCAGGATGATTCTCTCTCTCTCTCTCTCTCTCTCTCTCTCTCTCTCTCTCTCTCTCTCTCTCTCTCTCTCTCTCTCTCTCTCTCTCTCTCTCATCATGAGTAACACTGGATAGGAATAAGGGAACACTTTTTAACAAACTTAAAAAACCCTCCTAATGTTTGCATGGTCTCTGACAATCCCCTCCCCTCTGTCTAAAAGACAGGCAATACTCTTTTGTTATGCTAATTGCTGCCAGGGACTGGCCCCTTGTGGCCATCAAGAAATGAAAAGAGTAATTGATTAGTAATTTACAGGCTCTTCATGGAAGCCCTGCAATTGGGTTGTTTTCCCTCAAGACTCAAGAAAGTGTTCCTGCTGATAGCATCCTGCCTAGGAAATAATTGTTTTTACAGTTTTAAAATAAAGCAGTATTTCTGTCTATTTGTTTGTGTTGAAAGAATTGGCCGTTAAGAGGCCATGCCCAAATAGAAGATGACATCATGTGGAGACATGGAAAAACCCAAAATGCCTGGAAAATGGGCAAACCTTGGTGTGGAAGTGGCCCAGGATGTTATAAAATGTCTCAGTGGGAGAGGTGACAGTCCCAATCGCTTTCAAGGAAGTAGTTGTAAAGCCAGTCCTGAAGATGGTGTCCTTAGACTCAAATTCTCTGAATAACTATGGCCATCATCCCATTCTTGGTCAATGTCCTGGAGCATGTGGTCTTGTAAGAAACAGATTTTGTGGTGGTCGCACTCCTGCCTTGCTGGCTGCAAGATGGTGTGGGGAGGATTGATCTTGACCTCCCATCCTACAGGTTTCCATCTTCTCTCTCATGTTGTTTAATATATACATTGGAAGTGATTATATGAGAGTTTAGAGTAAGGGGCCACTAATATGTGGCTAACACCCATGTTTATTTTTTCCCAAGAAACAGGCTTTAGTGCTCCTGTTGAAATTCTGGGATGGATAAGGACCAGTAAACCAAAGCTCAGTTCAAATAGTTCTGGGGCTGCTTGACTTTGGAGTCAGTCATCCTGGAGAGGGTTTCACTCCTTGAGGCTGCTGCTTGTTCTTGGCCCATGGTTGGAGGGTTAAGACACTTCTGTGGCACAAAGCACCTTTTAGGAACTTTCACTGATATGCCAGCAGTGGCCTCCTTGAAAAACAGGAAACTTGGCCACAATGATGACACCCAAACTTTATCATTATATGGGACTGCCTGCAGAAAGTTCACTTGGTCCCAAACACATGTCCAGATTGTTGAGGGTTGGTTGTGCTGAAAGATCAGAGTACTGATGGTCATCTCTAACACCCTGAATCAGTTTGGCCTGGGATAGGACTACCTTCATAGTAATGTCCTGTCATCAGCTAAGTGCTCTTCCAGACTTTTTAACAGACAGCCGTTATTTATTTTGATATTTATGCCTTACTTTTCTCCCTAATGGGGATCCAAAGAAGCTTACAACTTTGTTTTCCCCAACTCCATGTAATGCACAGAACAACCCTGTAAGGCAGGTTAGTTTGAGAGCAGCAATCTTCCATGACAGAGTGGGGATTTGAACTTGGGTCTTCCGCATCCTAATAATTATACCATGCTCATTTTTGTACCAAAGTTTCTTAAAGACTATTTAGGAAATGTTAATATAGTCTTCAATTTGTTATGCTGCTTTGAGAAATTTTTAATTTGAAAAACAAAGAAATAACAAGGGTTGAGAAGCCTAGTAATCATTCTGTAGATTTCATTGATCACACATACATGTCCAGATGTGTGAATGGAAATGCTTCTGAGTATTTACCACTTATTGGAATGGGAACTGCACACAGCATGAATTTGATGTCCGCTTTTGAGTGGATGCTGTGTTTCTGCACTGCATTGCTTTTAGTGGCATGCATAGTAGAATGCACATTCCCATCCAAAATCTGGCAAGTAGATATGTGTACCTTTTTAAAGCACAGCTAAAGCTGGATTAGGTGGGTGGATTTGCTTTATGAACAGAAAGAATAGTGGGCATCTGAACTTTATTTTAAAAGGAGAAGCATGATCCTTGAACTCTAATGCTACAATCAGATTTCACTTCCCATGACATAGTCACAGTCAGGCTTTACCTAGTGGCTTCAGATCTGATGGAGAATTACTATTGGACATACCAAGAGATCTAGTAGTCTGGCTACCATATGAACAGCTATAGAAAATCATTTTGCTAACCCTCATCTGAAATCTGACCTTTCCATTGGTCTTGATTCTGCATGTTAGACAATAAGCCTTCTAGCTTGGACTGGAGCACAAATTTAAACACAAATATATAGAAGAATAGTACAAAATGATTGGGTGGTTTTCTTCATGCAGTGTTCACCATTCACCTTTTGGACTCACATCCCAGAGACCTGGCTTCAGCTACTTTAAAAATATGGGCAAAAGTAAGTTCAAAGAAAGTGAAGTAACTAATGAGAAAGTTGAAATAACAGGGAAAGTATCAGCTCAGAAAGAAGGCATAGTTTCCTAGACTGGTCTATGGCTTACCTAATAAATCTTGCATGGGAACATACCAAATTGGGCTTTGTAAAAGGCCAGCTATGTTTGAAACAAACTACCTTCTGTAGATAAGGCTTTGTTACTGGGAGCATGAAATAAACAGAATGACATTCCAACCCTTTCCATTAGCAGATAATACTGGCATTGCTTTGAAAGATCTGTTACCTGTTAACATGGTTACTGAATGCAATGCTTTGGAAAAGGAGGCAGAAGATATGTTTCTCTTTCTCTATCTTACATCTGTGAAGGTCACAGTGATAACACATCTAGGCACCAATGAAGGCTGATGCCAACACAGTCCATGCCCATGTGTTTTGGCCTGTCTTTTGATAATGCTCTTTCATTGAATCACACAGCTGGAATTTGCCAAGCTTATTTGTCATGAAGACATTTTTGTGTGTGTATGGATTAATTGAGAGGGGGTTTTGCCATAAAGATATTAATAGTAGTTAATATAAACTAAAACTATAAAATACTATAGAAACTATAAAAAACAGATATAACAAATCCAGTAATAAAACAATCAATGAAAAGAAACTGTTGCTTTCTTCTATATGAACAAAGAGAAAGGATGGGCTTCACCTGGTCCAAAAACAGGTTAACAGGCAAATTTCAGTGCAGAGGAAAATCCATAACTCCATACATGACTCCACAGACAAGGCCATCTATTTAACCTCTGGATACACATGAACACACATGAATCTGCCCCATACTGAATCAGACCGTTGGCCCATCAAGGTCAGTATTGTCTACGCAGCATAGCAACAGCTCTCCAGGGTCTCAGGCAGAGGGCTTTCACACCACCTACCACCTGTCTCATTTCCCAAGTTTTGGCTGAGTTCCAGTCTTGCTCATGGTTATCATATATAGAAAAGAAGATCACTGTAATTGGCGTTAGATTTGAAGAATTGTTGTTTCTGTCAGAAAAATCAGTTTTACAAGAACTGAGTAGTTATGCCTCTGGTAGATGTACTCCCCCGAGGTTAGGGATTTCTCCTATTGGTTCGCTAACAACATATTTCTCTTGCCTCTTTGATCCGCTTATTTGCAGAGCTTATATGCTAGCCTGTTTTAATGTATTGCCTTCTGCAGTACTTCTCAGGAGGTTTCAAAAGATTACATATGCACAAATGGTATGCAACTTTAGCAGGAATGAAGCAGAAAAGTATTGAGCATGTCTAGGGATGTGCATTCGGTAAAGCCGAACTGGAAAAAAACCCCAGAAAAACTCGTTCGGCATTTTTTGGGTATTCAGCATATCAAATCAGATCCCCTGAGCTGATTTGGCTGCCGAAGACTGAATGCTGAGAAACCTCCCCCCCCCAAAAAAAAAATCGTTTTTTTTCCAGCTTTCTTCGGGAGACACTGCTGCCTGCGTTTTTCTTATCCCCATAGGAAACAATGGAGGATTGGGGGCGCCCTTTTTGGATGTCCCTAGAATTGGACCTCCTGGTCCAATCTTTTCCAGACTTGGGGGGTCTTTTGGGGAGAGGCTCCAGCAGCCTCAGTACAAATTTGGTGCCTCTACCTCAAACCCTGTCCCCCCCAGCCCCCTGAATACTTGTTAGAAGATTTTTGCCATTGACTACAATGGCCCCATAGGATATAATGGAGCTGAAAATTTTCAGGAATACCAAAAAATTTCAGTACCAATAAAATGCCAGTATTGGTATTCAGGTATATTTGGGGATCCTGAAAAAATCCGGCTTTACTATACCCGAATCTGGAAAAAAAACACCATTTTTTTTCCTGCACACCCCTAAGCATGTCTTTTTGCACTGTACCCACTATTCTGACATTCGTACTATGTATTTAGATAGGTTATTATTGGATCTAATAGGCCAATCTGATGAACATAAGACCCTCTATTTTCCTTCCATCCAAAGTGCTGTAATTATTGAAATGGTGGCAAATTTTCTGTATCTGGCTTCTAAAAAGAGAAATAAGTATTAGGATTTCAATTTCCTCCTGTTTTTTTTTTTCTTTAAACTGCTATACCAATAAAGGTTGTTGTTGTTGCTGTCACTTTTAGCCAGAAGTGGTGGGGATTGAACCTGGGACCTTCTGCATGGCACAGAAGAGTTTCTTCCACTAAGCCACAGCCCCTCCATAAAGGAAATTTCATAAAATCACCATTAACCTTTGAATGATGTGATACTTAACAGATTGGTGCATGACCTTTGCAACAGATCGGAACAGATGAATAGACCAGTACAAAAGGAAGTGATTGTATCAAGATTATTTATTTACAAAATGTATATCCCACATATCTGCCCTTACAAGTACCACCAAAACAGCTATTTAAAACATACAAGAGAAAACTACATTTTAAAATCATTACAATCACCCCCACTCACATCATTAAAAACAGAGTTTAAATATGTAGAGACATAAAAATAGCAATATATCACTCACCGCAGGACAGCAGGAATACCTGTTTGTTACAGATGGTCTCCATTCCCTGCCATCAAGTTTAGCATGATTTCATCTCAACCCTGGTATCAAAAGGATACTAAATTATGTTCTCTATGAAATTCAGTTTCCCTTTCATAGTAGCAGTCTCACAAATGTCTTACAAAGATGAACTAAAATATTAAGGACTTGGCACATTACTGTAAAATCTGGCTGCAATACACATTCCAGTTGTTTCACTGAGATCTCATCTTATTAACTTGGACAAAGATATAGAGGAACAATAAGACCAGTCTGCAAGGATTAAAGGAATCTTTATTTCCAATTTCACCAAACTCTAAAATCTTTCACAAAACCCCAACTGAACAGTGACAGCCCTTTGTTTCAGTAAATGACTGCCTGGTAAACAAAAAAGAAGCAGGTATATTCATAGCTAATTTGGAACAATAGCTATTATTAAAAATTAATATTTTCCTTACTGAATATGACCTTATCCTGTCCCTAAAACAGCAGAGTGCTCACATCACAATTACCTTTTCAAACCTGTGAAAGCAGTCCATAGTGGCCAGTGACAGAGTCACAGCTGCATCCTGAACTTAAACATGTCTGCACAGATGGAAGTCCTCCTGTCTTTGATATGGCATCTTTCAGGTAATTATGCTTAGGACAGCCATCATATGATAAAAATTGGGTCACTTCCAGAATTTCAACAAGTGATGACTCCTGATCACTCCTGCTACAACATTAGACTTGAGATACCACAGAAATAGAAGGTTGGAATTTCTCCATCATGCTTCTTAATGGCTTTATTTTAATGGATCTTTCCAAGCTATCAGAGAACACTTAGGGACATCCTAAGCTCCTTTTCGCCACAGAACTATCCAGAGAAAAAAATTCAGCCTTTATTGAGATGGGCACAGTTTGTCTATTTCTTCATTACTCTTTGGTGTTGATGAACAAAGGGGCAGAGTGGCCTCTGAAGCTGAAGCAGCAGCAGCAGAAGGAGGAGAAGTTGGGAGTTGGATCTACACCCCACCCTTCACTCAGAGTCTCAGAGCAGCTTACAATCACCTTCCCTTCCTCTCCCCACAACAGGCACCCTGTGAGGTAGGTGGGGCTGAGAGAGTTCTGAGAGACCTGTGACTGACCCAAGGTCACCCAGCTGGCTTCATGGGGAATAGTGGGGAATCAAACCTGGTTCTCCAGGTTAGAGTTTGCCACTTTTAACCACTACGCTAAACTGTCCTATTCTCTACATATTCTAGACTGAACTCCTCCAAGAGTAGAAGCAGTGTTTTGCTTTTCTTATCTATTACATTTATGTCACTCAGGGTCCTTCCTTCCTGCTCCACTAATAGTATCCTTACAACAACCCCCTGAGAGAGGTTCAATTTAAAGATGGTATCTTTAATGGTTCAAAGTTATCCCGTGTTCTAGACAGTAGAGGTAGGATTTGAACCTGGTTCACTTCAGGCCTAGTCTGACCACTACACTGTGGTGGCTTTCTTGTCAAGACTTTAAATACATATGCTTTTATTTAACTATGAATATGCTTAGTGTTTCAGCTGCATTGTGCTGCTCAATAACAAGCAAAAGAGGACAAGGGATTAGAAGGTGGTTTCTGTTTCATTCATCCAGTTGTTGAACAATATTGTAGTCTCCAGCTGCATCCAGTAAAGAAATGGCTTTAATGGGGGGGGGGATTATATATGGGGCCTGGTTCTTTAGGGACTGTGATTCGTATTTAAAATAATGTAGCATTATTAAACTGGCATCTACTCAAGAAGGTGTATTCCACCCAATTGGAGAGAAAAGTAACACACAGCTGTGGTGTTTGGCATCTGATTTTCGCCATCTGTATAAAAGGGTTCCATATTTTAATGTCTATTTATGGTGAGCAAACATTAGCAATAAACTGCAATTTCAGTACTTGACGCAGGAATATTTTATTGGTTCTTTTTTTCTGGTCCCCCCCCCACTTCAACTAATGCAGTCTTTATGTACTTTCTATAGAAAGTTCTTGGAACAATGGTAGTAAAGGCTAACTGAGCCACCAGCTTCTTTGGGAAAAGGATAAATAAAACTTTGAGTTTGGATTGGAGATGAAACAAGAAAGGCTTCCTATATCCAGGCATGTAAATTGGCATCTTGATCTGAAAGATATGGGTACTTGTACTGGCACTCAGTGTGCCATGTGTTATTACAATGGCATCCTGTATAACTATGTATACTTATGGGGACAAAATATATTTCACAAAATCAATAAAAAGTTCTGAATGTCAATTTGCAAATTTCCAGTGTTCTGTACATGATTTCCAAACGTTATTTTATTTTATTTAAAACAATGCTGCCTTTCCACCAATCAAGGTCCCTAATTAGCAAACACTGGTCTCAGCTGTCTCCCATCTAAACACACATATATGTATACACAAACACACGCGTACACACACATGCATACACTTGATGAGGCCTCCTGTGGCTGAAATGTGTCTTTCCTATTGCTAGGGGGTTTTGGTGTGTGTGGGGGGGCTTTTTTACAGTGCTATGTGTACCAAAGGCAATTACTGATCTTTTCCCCCTCAATTACAAATTGTTTTGGATCAACAACGTAGGAAATACCAGGGTTTATTAGAGCCATTTCATATGAGAAGGGCATACAGAGGTGTGATTCTGAAATTCCTTGTTTTCCTTAGATGGGGTTAAGTTTTCCATTGTAGATTAAGTTGAGAGTTTAGGGATACTCCTGGTGCTGTTGGTGCTGTTACTACAAGCACCTTCCTTCAGTTACATCTAGCAAATAAACTGACCCCTTACCTAGATTCTGCAGACCTCGCTATGCTGATCCAAGCTACTTTAACCACCAGATTGGACTGCTGTAAGAACTATATGTGGTACTGCCTTTGAAGACATCTTGGAAGCTCTCTGGGTCATCTGCCTGATAGACATAACTCTAGTTGCCCCTCAGCTGCAGTGATTACCTACTTGCTTCTGGGACCAAAAGTGCTGGTTGTTATCTTTAAAGCCCTTCTCAACCTAGGACCCTCATAATACATCTCACAGTATGCTCTCTTGCTCCAGTTACATCCTGCAGACAGCCTCCTGTTTTGGATAACTCTGATTAGGCCTGATTCAGCTATAGGCATGCACTTTAGAAGACTTACAATACAATCCTGAGGAGTGTTACTCCAGTTTAAGCCCATTAATTTCAATGGGTTTAGACAGAAGTAACTTTCTTTAGGATGGCACAGTAAGGAATCTGATTCCTGTATTAGATCATTTATCTTCTGGGAAGAGGTACACCTAAACACATATTTGGATCTTTTTTGGGTATAGTACACAATTAATACTACCAGAGAATCTTTGCTTCTGTTTTATTCTTTTATTATAACAAAACTGTTTGCACTTTAAAATTTACTAACTTAGAAGAAAATAGCACCATCCATTAGTTTTACATAGATAATTAAAGGAGAACAATTACCTGAACCCATCAAAGTAGCTTATCAAAGAGAAGCAGGTCATAAACAAGAAGCTTCTTCTAAGAAAATGTTCAAAATCAGTTTAGGTTTTCAAAATAATCTAACAATGCCTATCTGTCCTCTTCATAATGGCACACATTCTTGGCTAACTAATAATCTTACAACTTCGGACACATACAAAGTTATCTATACCCAAATACCTTCTCAAAATATATACAAATTATGATCATTATTGCTACTTCTTATAATAACAAAGTATGTTTAAAATAGTGATTACAAATTCCTTATACAGAAGAATGTCTGTTAGTCCGTAACCAATACACTCCATCTATGAACTATATCTTCACTTCTATATTTAGTTGGACATTCTTGCCATTCTCAGATGCTTCTCATACCTGGAACTCAATACATGGGTTAGACTTGGATTACTGAAGAAAATCCTGATGTAACATTCCTACAGTGCTGTAAACAAAGGGAGAGTGGGGAAAGCTATGGGGTAACTGGGCCCCGGCATCATGGCAGGGCCCAATTTACAGACATTGGGTGGACCAGAGGGACAACCCTCTTTGTATAGTCTGCCTACTCAGATCCTGCCCCCGGCTGAGCCAGGTCAACCCTGGTGGCAGTCACACACGTGAGATAATGCCCCCGCAAGCGAGGAATTTGAACTGCAGTGATCACACAGTCCCTGGAAGCTGTGGGGGCAGCCCACCACTGCGTGATCTGATGCAAACCGTGGGTGAATTGGGGGTTTTTGCCATGTGTTTCCAGTGCGCTTCAACGAGGGATCAATGATCCACATCTCCACACTGAGTATTCCCTATTCAGTGTGCGATGATGCGCATACTGAAACAGGGGAAAAAACAATGGCATGGAGTTGGGATAGCCCGATCAGACCATCCCGACACCATGAGAGTGCGCTGGTGTGATCATGCAGGGGAAAGTCTGTTCCTGGCCCTTAGCAAACCTGGTTGCTACTGGACTTTCCCTAGTATTTTTTTACTCAGCTTCTGTGGCGAAGCAAAATGGGTTGCCCACAGGTGTGGGACACTTCCCAGATGTTTGTGTCTGATTGTGCCCTTCAAATCTGCCCAACATACACGCCTATGGTGGGGCTAATTCGGCATGTGATCACAGCCCCTGATTGGCCCCCTGGGGAGGAAAATGGTGAGGAAGCGCACACGGGCACAGAAGCTTCCCCTGGTTGTTAGACTACAGTGCCACTGGCCCTGGCCAGCTGACAACTGCATCACCTCCTTCTTCACTCCCCCATGGGCCCAGCTAAACCTAGGGGCCCAGCTTCTAAACTACAAAACACCATGCTATTCTGTTGTTCTTTTGCTCCTTACCTCTCTCCAAGGCTATTTTATCTGGACTTCTTATTTGGTATTCTTAGATGATATACTAGGGCAGCTGAATTTCTGGCCTGGAGAAACATCCCTTACAATCTTTTTAGTCAAGACCAGCAACTGTTCCTTTATATCTCTCGCCATATCCCTGGTCCTTAAGGTGATCTCTTTTAGGATTTTCCATGTTGCTACTGTGAGAACTATTTTTTTCCATGGTGAACTCAGTCCCCTGGAATGTCTTACCAAAGTGTTTGTTACATTTGGGAAGTCATATAAGTCATTCTATTCCAGGAAGCATTTTGGCATAAATGAATTGTGTCAGCACATCTGGCTGTATTTGTTTTACTCCTCTGTCTATTGATCCTGTGTGCTTTAATTTTTGCATGTTTTAAATCTTGATAGCTTTCAGATTTGTAACCTGTATATTTTAATCTGTGTTTTAATTTTGCTTATTCGGCTTTTATACTTAATGTCCTTGTAATTTGGTTGCTGCATTTTACACCATCTTGGGAACAAGGTGATAAGGCAGGAGAGAAAATTTTAAACAAACAAATAGATAACATTCAAATGTCTCCACCTTGTTCTCTTACAGTACTATACCTCTATTTACTTCATGAACTCTAGTACCCAGACTTTCAATATGCTTTAAGTGGCTCATACTCTGCCATAAATTTTGTTAGTCTTTAAGGTGCTACTGGTCTCTTGCTCTTTTCTAATGCTTTAACTGTTTAGACAAAACAAAAAATATAAAGTCATGTAGTGTGAGGAATAAACTAAACATGTCTTTAGGGATAGGATGATTAAATCTGTCTCAGAGAAACAGTCTGTTGTATTCTGGTCCCTCTCCACATGGTTACCCCATGACAATCAGATTGTCTACAAGAGGCAGATGACGGAGAAGCATGAGTGCTGAATAAGACTTATGTAGTGTCATGTGAGTAGGGTTGCCAGGTCCTACTTGGCAACCAGCAGGGGATCCTTGGTCCTTTCTGGAATCTTCTGCAATGACATCACTCAGAAGTGACATCATCACATCATCAACACTATGATGCTCTAGTTTTGGAGCAAAACTCTATGGTTTGTTTGTAGCTGGTTTTACCATAGAATTTTGTAAAAAAAAAAAAAATAGAGTGTCGCCACACAACATCAGTGACATGATGATGTCACTTCTGGGTGACATCATATTGCCTTTTGGGCCAGTTCAGGGTGACCAGTGGCAGGGAAGTGCCCCATGAAAACAGGGGTTCACCCACCCCCACTGGGGGTCTGGCAAGTGTACATGTGAGTTCTGGGTTCAACATTTTTAGGACCAAGTATCAACTTTTTGGTAGCTAATGAAATTCATTTTCAGCATTAAAAATTAGACTGTAGAGGAGTACTGGTAAATTCCAAATTTTTGAATGTTGTATGCTATAGAAAGGCACATTATCAATAGTGAGAAGTCCGGTCTCATAATTCTTTGTCTGACTATGAAGCTCTTTTATTTGCTTACCTAAGTAAATTTTCATGGAATGGCATATCTTTAGCAATTATTGTGAACTATTGTGACCATTTTAATGGAGAAGGCAATATTTTAAATAAATATGTACATTCCATGTATCTCCCCCTTTAATACACACAAAATAGGGAGACAGGACGGTTCAACACAAACACACAAAACTTGTAAAAGAAAAAGAGTTCCTTGGTTACTCAGAACAATAACTATACTTTCTTCCAGTCAGAAAAGGGGCTTCTGAACCTATCTGCATGGTGTGTTTTCCTCCTTGGTATTAGATAATCAGAATCGTACTTTGTGAATGAAGACAACCCCATGCCCAAGACGAAGGCTGGAATGTTTTAAGGGTTACAGTAGCACAAGAACAAAAACAAGTTTGTCTTCCAACATGTTTATGACATAAAAAAATATGTTCTCTTTATTGTCTTCCTTTGACTAATACAAAACTACATACATTTCTAATTAGAGCTGCAAACATCTAATGTAAAATGACACATTTTTCTGTAGAACTGTTATTATAGAATCTCCTGGAAATGCACTGGAAATGATAATGGCAAGACAAAACATGAATATGGTTTATGAATGTATTACAGTTTGTTCTTGTTTTAGCCAGAGGCACTGGTACAAAATGATTATGCACATTATTACAGGTCGAGAATGAAGGAAGGGAAACAGAAAAAAATCAGGCATTTTGAGAGAGCAAACACTGGGCTTTTTCATGAACAGGTTAAATTGTGAACAGGTTAGGACTGAGCATATTTTAACTAACTTTTCTAAACACATATGCCTTTGTTTATACTGTAGAATACCTGTATTTCAACTGGGCATCATTTATTTTAGCATTGTACACATAATCATTTTTGTTCATGAAACTTTCACCTTTTTTTACATTATAACACATTATAAGTAGAATTAGTTCTAGCAATTGCTACAAATTGGAACAAAGTATCTTTCCAGGGTTCAGAGATCCCAGAGAATTGTTTGGGAATATTAATTAGCCCTGGAAAAATCTATATGAGCATTTGGGATAGATTCACTTCATATTAGTTTTTAAAAACTTTGGGAACATGTGTTGGCATTATTCCTACAATCAGTTTATGGCCATTCGGGGGTGACTCTGCAGTCAGTACAGTGATGGCCCAGGATAGTTGAATGTGGTTTTGAGCTGCATTTTTTTCTGTTCCAGTGTGGGTTTGGTAAAAATGCTAAATGCAGATTGGCCCATACTGTAGCTGTCCACTTGAAAGTCCAGCCAAGGTAGTCTGCACCTTTCCCTTAACTGTTCTGTCACCCGAACTATTCCATTGCTCCAGCTCCTGTAGGGGAAAGGGTGAAAAGTTGCATATTATTTTATTTATTTATTTATTTATTTATTTATTTAGATTTGCTAGACCATCCTTCCCTACAAGTAGGGCTCAGGACGGCTTACAACAAAATAGTGTACAATAAATTATTTCAATTAAAGCTAACATTAAAACTACATAAAACAGATCAATAAATAAAACCATAAACATTCCAAGATGGCAGGAAAAAAAAATCAGCTCCCGAGCCCCCTAGGGGGGAGGGGTTACAAGGGATGGGGAGAGTGTATGAAATATGCCAGGTGTTGCCAAGTCCCATAACTGTCCTCAACTGAATTACTACACATTTTACCATCCTACTGCACTTGATCAAAAATCCAGGGAAGCTAAGGGAAAGGTGCAGACTACCTTGGCTGGACTTTCAAGTGGACAGCTACAGTATGGGCCAATCTGCATTTAGCATTTTTACCAAACCCACACTGGAACAGAAAAAAATGCAGCTCAAAACCACATTCAACTATCCTGGGCCATCACTGTACTGACTGTAGAGTCACCCCCGAATGGCCATAAAACTGCCATAAAACTATGCAGACAGCCACCATTAAACCAGAGATCAAACAAAGTGAAAGCAGCATGCAGTCTGGACACTGCCATAAAATGAGACACTCAATCAAAGTGAAAGTGGCATGCAATGTAGATAGCAATTTCTGTTTCAGTGTGGGTTTGGTAAGGCAGCAGAGCAAATGCTAGATGCAGATCAAGCCTATGGGCACGTGTAATTATGTCAGTCTAGTCCTGCCAAATGGGACCATCTTGCCCTTCTTGCTTGCCTGGAATTCTGAGCAGGTGCCGAATGTGATACAATTATTCCATCCACTTCACAGGACAATGCAGATGGCCAGTTTTTCAAGGCATCACATGTCTTACCGTTGTCCCATTTGATAAAAATGGTCATCTGTATTCAGTGATGCAGTGGCAGAAGCAACGATTGTGTGAAACCTTTCAGAGGAACTGCCACCACATTTCTGAGGGATTGTGTACCGTCTCTGGCAAATTGAGAAGCAGGCTGCTGGCACCCTGTAACAGACAAAAGGAATAGATAGCTGTGGGATGGAGCAAGGACTGATCAAGAGCCCAGGATTTATTAGGTTATCAATTCAGGTTTATCAAGGAGCATGCAGCTTCAAAAATTGTACTGAACTGGTCTGGGTCTGTTTAAATTGTAATGAAGTCAAATGTAAGAGTGGGAAAAAATCCAGAGGTCATTTATATCTTTAGCACAAAGCAGCCCCTGAGCTGTTTCCCTATCTAGAGAAACAAATCCTGTGGTGTTTTGTTTTTTTTTTTTTTTTTTGGAATAATGCAGTTATGGGTCTGAGAAATGTAATTACAGTTGCCATGTGTATATGTTTGCATTGCTTAATTGTGTTAAATGATTTTATGCTGAGTTCCACAAGGAAGTTTTCTTTCTGGGCTATCCTCTGTCCAAGTCAGTAAATTACCACCATTTATGTTTACTAAACAGGTCATTGGTGGAGAATTCCAAGAGCAGCACTGGTAATTGAAAGATCCAGGAAAGGCAAAAGTTATTCTTCTAACTCTCTCTCAATCACACACACACAAACCTTCTATTTGGGAAATTCCTGCAAGAATAGCTATTTTGTCTCATAGGCAGATTCCCATACAGGATCCATATGTTTTAGGGACATTGTGTCACTACAATCATTCTATTCCTGGATTTTTCTGTTCAGAAAAGAAAATCCAGAAGAGGAATGATTACAGTAATACAACATATAACAACATGTGGATCCACTGCTAGACACTAGTTTGGGAAATATTGTGATACTGTTGCTTCTCTATTTTGTGTTTATTAATAGCAGCCTTTGACATTTACTCAGTGCCATTTACTGGCAGATCCAGCAAGCATTTTATGTAGTTTCATTCATGCCTCTTGTACATGAAGAAACTGAATACAGAGAAGAAAATGGCCTTATTGTGATAGTTCTTAGAAGGGAGAGATCACAGACCGAGATTCCACTTGGTGCTTTCTAGACAAAGACAGCCCTTGTCTCACAGATATTCAGGGCTGATTATGATGAGGTCTTTTTTTTTTCTTTGGCGACAGACCAATCTGTGTCCTGAAATGTGCTACAAATCTGGTCATAACCAAAAGCTGTGTCTCAGTGCTCATCCACTGCATTTTTGTGGCTGTGCACAGATGAAAGAGGTTTCACATCTACTACACCTGTGGAAAGGTGTTGTGGAGTACTTTTAAATGTTGCAACAACAAACAGAGTCAGGAGGGTTTGTCCAGTGCAAACTACTGCAGAGCTGTACCAACTTAGTCTCTAGCATTCCTACAGTTGACACACAGCACCCTTTATTCCAGAGGGAGTATGGCAGGGGAAGAAGGACAGGGCAGGTGAGGGGAAGAAGAGATTGAAATGTTGTGCCCATCCATACTTCTGGTCCTTCTCTCAACCTTGGCAACCTTGTTGATCACCAATCAAACCAAAAAAAGTGCTGCTGATGAATGCCAGACTGGTTCAAAACAAAACATCCCTCATACAGTATTTAATACTGGGGAAGAAGGCTGACCTAGTATGCATTATAAAAACCTGGGCTGGTGAAGAGGGAGGAGAGACTGTCTGCCAACTTCCCTCCCAAGGCTTCTTGTGTAGCATCAGCATAGGGTTGGTGGGCAGGGAGGGGGGTTGCCATGGTCTATCCACACTCTATGATGCTCACAATCTGCATTGCTAGCCAGAGCCTACATTTTGAGTGTATGTACCTGATCCTGCGGACTTGGGAGAGAACAGGGAGTCTTTTGGTGTACCACCCATCCCATTGCCCCTGCAATCTCTCTGTATGAACAGACAGAGATAATCTCAGACTTGGCATTGAGGACAGTGAGACTGGTTCAGTCTCAGTGTGTTATTGCAGCATTAACTGATCTTAGCTATATGGATGTCTTTCAGTTGGTGAGTCCTGATGAAAATGGACAGGGTGCTTCAAGTATGAGGTCCATCATGTCTAGTCTTGACCATTGTCCCATATTGCCCCTTATGGCTAATTGTATCAAGCTGGACTGGGTTGGTTGATTGGGTACAGGAGGTAATTTAATGCCTCTCTGCAGGAAGGTGCAGTTCCTACTGCTTTGAAAGGGGTGGTAGCAAGAAGAAGGCATCCCTATGCCCAATGGGCCTAAACAACTACCGCCCATTAGTGCACAAGCAACTGCTTGAGTGGGTGATGGCTATGCAGCTTCAGGCAATCTTGAAGGAGACGGATTATCTAGACCTATTTCAATCTGTAGACAGTAGGAGGATCCCCACTTTTTTCCAGTTATTTGTTGGGATCGTTTGCCCAGTTGAATTCACATTTCAGGGGTTAAGCATCCCTAACACTATGAAGCCTTGAAATTAATTTTAAAAACAACAAGGAAAACATTATTTTATTTATTTAGATATTTATACCACCCTTTTCTCCCCAGTGGACTACAATATTGTTCTTCACTCCTCCATTTTATCCTCACAAAAACAATCCTGTGAGGTAGTTTAAGCAGTAAAAGGGTGGCTGGCCCAAGGTCACCCAGCGAGCTTCTGTGGCAGAGCAGGGATTCAAACCTGGTTGTCCCGTATTCTAGTTCACAATATCATACTGGCAATAAACATGCTAAATGCTGGATGTACTGGCAAGTTACAGGTTCATGAAAGGAAATTAATCATTATTGTATGTGCAACACTATAAAAGGACCTCAGAGATACTGCTTGAAAATGCTGGATCATTGATTTGAGGAAGAAAATTGCATACGATGGAATGATGAGAATTTCCATAACTGATGAACTTGTCTATTACCAATGCCTTCCCTCCCACACTCACACATACACAAACCACAAACACAGCTGATTAGCCAGTGCTACCCACAGAACAATTTGCATGTTGTTAATGGTGACTGCTTTTGAGGCACTTTGCGTAATGCAGCAATGATTTACAAAATAAATGGAAATCCTAGACTGGATGTTTTTAAGAGCTCTGTGTCGTGCCTGAGTGGCTGCGGTCACACATACTAATTAACCACTTTCAATCCACTTTCAGTGCACTTTCCAACTGGATTTTTACTGTATGAACTGGCAAAATACAGTTAGAAAGTGGATTGAAAATGGATTGAAAGTGGATTATTTAGTGTGTGTGACTGCAGCCTAAGTAAATCTTATATCAGAGTTACAGCCTTTCTAGATGGGCCAGGGTTTTCTGATTTGGCTCCGGGGATTGAAAGATTGTAGTTGTGAAGATGGAAGAACATAAGAAGATAGCTGCTGGATCAGAGTTGTGATCCATCTAGTCTAGCATTCTGTTATACACAGTGGCCAACCAGTTGCCTTGTAGGGCCAGACAAAGGGCACAAAAGCTAAGGTCTTCCCTTGATGTGTCTCTACCAGCCGTTAATGGACCTGTCCTCCATGAATCTGTTAAACTCCTTTTAAAGCTCACAGCTGTATGCCCAACCACGTGCAGCCTTGACCCATGCCCTTCCTGGCTCATTAAACTGGGCTACAAGAAGTTTTGAGGTCCTTTCAGGGAGGTTACCAAGAAGTCCCTTTCTGAGGGGCAGTTCCTGGGGGCACTCAAGGAAGCGATGGTCCACCCTCTCCTGAAAAAACCATCTCTGGACCCAGCCAAATTGGCTAACTATCGGCCGGCATCCAATTTGCCCTACTTGAGCAAACTAATTGAGAGGGCAGTGGTGATACAGTTGCCGGTCTTCCTGGATGACACTTCTATATTAGATCCCTTCCAGTCTGGCTTTTGCCCAGGACACAGGACAGAGACAGCGCTGGTCGCTCTTACTGACGACCTCTGAAGGCATCTGGATCGGGGAGGCTTGGCGGCACTGCTGTTGTTGGACCTGTTGTCTGCATTCAACATGGTTGACCATCAATTGCTGACCCACCTTGCCTCATCGATGTGGGGATACAGGGGCTTGCCTTGCAATGGCTTGTTTGCTTTCTCCAGGGTTGGGGACAAAGTGTAGTGCTAGGGGAACAGCAGTCCAGGAGACACCCACTGGAGTGCAGAGTGCCTCAGGGGGCGGTGCTTTCCCTGATGTTATTTAACATCTACATGCACCCCTTTACCAGATTGCTTGGAGGCATGGGCTGGGGTGTCACCAGTATGCTGATGACACCCAGCTCTATCTGATGTTGGGCGGCCAGTCAGACTCCAGACTGGAAGATCTGGACCGGGTGTTACAAGCCATGGCTGGTTGGCTCAGACTGAGTTGGCTGAAGCTAAATCTGGCAAAGATGGAGGTCCTGTGCCTGAGCCGGGGTGTTTCAGGGGTGGGGATCCCACTCCTGACCTTTTATGGGTCACCGTTGGTGCCATCATTGGAGGTTAGGAGTTTGGGAGTGCTCCTGGATTCCTCCTTGACAATGGACGCCCAGGTAGCAGCCACTACTAAGTCAGCCTTCTACCATCTTTGGCTGATTCAGCAGTTGGTTACCTTCCTTGACCGTGATGACCTGGCTACAGTGATCCATGCAATGGTCACCTCAAGATTAGACTGCTGTTACATTCTCTACATGGGGCTGCCTTTGTCGCAAATCTGGAAGCTGCAGCTAGTGCAGAATGCCGCAGCCAGGCTGTTGATGGGCCTCCCTTGCTGGGAGCACATTCAGTCTGTGCTAAAATCATTGCACTGGCTGCCAATAGCATACTGAATTCACCTTTAAAGCCCTATATGGCCAGGGTCTGGCATACCTGAGGGACTGCCTTTCCCCATATATACCCCAGAGAGCACTACGGTCGGGGTCACAACATCGGTTAATTATTCCAAGCCCCAAGGATGCCAGCTCATGGCCACTAGGGCCAGGGCCTTTTCAGTGGCAGCTTCTCACTGGTAGAATGAGCTTCCAGAAGAGATCAGGGCCCTGTGGGACCTTTTACAGTTCCACAGGGCCTGCAACACAGAGCTCTTCCACCAGGCTTTCAATTAGGAGCCGCCCACCACAATTACCACCAACTACCACCATCTGAACATCTGTGGTGTAGGGCTGGCCCTGGTGTGGAGACAGAGCCATATCTATGCAGAAGGCCAGAAGATTGCTGAATTGGGAGCTTCGACAGCAGATATTAGAGCGTCATCTAATTTAATGAATGAACAACTTATACTGTGAGCATTTTAAATGTATGATTGCTTTAATTGTTTTAAAATGTTTTAAATGTTTTAAGTAGACTAGGTACATCATACCACCATTGTAAGCTGCCTTGAGCCTGTTCGCGGGGAGGGCGGGGTATAAATACGATTAATTAATTCATTCATTAATTAAAGACATCTATGCTCCTGGCCATCACTATCTTCACTGGTAGTGAATCCCACAATTTAATTATTCATAGAGAAGGAGAAGGCGCTTGGAAAAACTTCAACTCCCCCTCCACACCCATAGCTTACGGTTCCCTTTACAACTTGATTCAACACTCGAAAACGGATAAGCTGGCCATTTTTTAAAAAAAAATCTCATAAATTGCAGCACTTCTATAGACAATAATATTCCTCAAGGAATTTTTAAAAGCATACTACTGAAGATGGCTGTATACATGATCATTACCCACCCTCCAAATCCACCAGTTCCTTCAGTGGAACTGATCTCAGAAGTATGGAGATTACTTTTTGAGTCCAGTTGCCCCAAAGAGACCAACAAGATTTTGGGAGTATAAACTTTTGAGAGTCAAAGCTCCCTTCATCAGTTGCAATTCTGGGAAAATTCCAAGTCTCACTTGGAGATTGGTAATCACAGTTTTTATTGCATGTATACTGCAAACTAAGTTCAGAAGGCCTGGAAGATACCTCAAGAGTACAAAATGCTGTATGGTATAAAATAGCCTAGCATTTGGAAACCTTGTATAAGAATAAGCACAATCATCACCATTACATGGGATGGAAGCTAATATGCCATCTGTATGCAGAAATCTGCAGCCTCTGCACCATTGCTTTTTCATTCAAACAGAGATAATGAGATTGTTTAATGATGATCTCCACGCCACCGAAACATTAATCTGCAAGCCCCTAAATATAAAAAAATAAAAGCCCCTCATCACTTATGGGAGGACAAAGAGCTATTGCAAATGCAGCAAAATGAGCCGTTTGCACCATAAACATCCCTTTTAGCTACATTCCAGAGCCTATTGGCCATTAGCTTACAAAGAGTTTATGTTTGATATTTTTTATTGAAAGATTGTCAAACTCCCTGTTTTATAAGATGCTGAATAATTCAATTCAAATGGGCCACCCATAAAACAGCTTGTGAACATTTCCTTTTAATTAAAGAGCTGTTCAGAAGGACACCAGAGTCATAGCGAGGGAAGGGGGTGAGTGGAAACTAGCTTGTTTAAGCTTTTTTGTTATTGTTAGGAGAAGAAACCTCCAGGTATTGGTTTGGGTAAAGGCTCTGAAAACACTAAGGTGTGAAATGCCCAGTTAATTTTAGACACAGCTGCCGGGACCCTGTTTATCTTCTGAAGCAGAGAATGCTCCTGGCTGCCTTATGCTCTCTGTCTGAACAATGTTTGATAGATGGAGGAGGAGATGGGGAGGGGGAGATGCAGACCCTCAGTGGAAGAGCCACCTCTAATCACTTAGCTCTACTCTCAACTCCTTCCCTTCCTGGCAACATCTTCCATCCCCTTTCCTCGCAGACATAAGTGGTAAGTCTCAAGGAAACACACTGTAAAAATGTATGAAAATCATGTCTTCTATGTCAGAACACTATCTGTACTTTTATTATAATGTACTGTCTTTGTAATGGATTACCAAGTTGCCTTTTTTTTTTTTTTTTTTTTGCAGTAATGGTCCATCTCTTTGTTTTTCCATGAGTATTAAATAAGGAAGAATTGGCAAGCCTAGGCACACTGGCTTTTTCAGATTCCAAGCTGAGAGCAACTGAATGGTGGGGGAGGGGGAGAGGAGACAGAAAAGATAAGGCAGCTCTATTTATTTTTCTGCTCATCACTTGGCACTAATTTTAAGCATTCCAATGCCAATGAGGGAGCAGAGCAGGAATCATCCCCCAAAGGCTAAAGAAATCCTTGGACAGCCCCATTGCCCTGACCATTGTTCCAAATGTAACACAAGCTTGGTTAGACCTGGAGGCAGACAGATAGTTCTACTAGATTCCATGATAATTTCCTGCTAATGTTAAAAGGGGCAGTGTTTGTGCCAATCCCCTCTCTTGACTGCAGACCCCCAACTGAGCCCTCATGCAGTTCCTGCGTGTTCCTTGTCTTGCAGGGATCACATTCTGGGGACACGTCAGGGCTCCTGCAGAAGGGGGCAGTGAGGAAGTCCCATGCCACTGATGAAAAGAGCCAGCTTGGTGTAGTGGTTAAGTGTGTGGACTCTAATCTGGGAGAACTGGGTTTGATTCCCCACTCCTCCACTTGCACCTGCTGATGTGACCTCGGGTCAGTCAGAAACTCTAGCACAGCTGTTCCTGAAAGAGCAGTTTGTGTTAGAGTTCTCTCAGCCCCACCTACCTCACAGGGTGTCTGTTGTGGGGAGGGGAAGGAACAGGAATTTGTAAGCTGCTCTGAGACTCCAAGTGAAGGGCGGGGTATAAATCCAATATCTTCTCTTCTTCTTCTTCTGAAAATGCAGAGATGCACCACCAAATCCAAACCATTTTTTAGATTTATTTATTTAAAATGTTTACAAGCCACCTCATGGAACTCAAGTGGCTTACAATAAAAATAAAATAACAATAATAAAAACCAGAATTGAAAACCAGAATTTAGGACTGCCGCCAAATTAATCAACCCAGTCCTAAATAAAACTATCTTCAGCTGCCTCCAAAAAATCAAAATGGAGGGAGCCAGGCACACCTCCTTGGGGATGTTGTTCCATAAGCATGGGGCTGCCATTGAAAAAGCCCTCTCTTGTGTACCCACAAAATGAATTTCTTTGGTTGACAGGACAGTCTGAAGGGCCTCTCCTTAACACCCAGGCTGCAATATACGGGAGAAGATGGTTGTTCAGATACCCTAGTCCCAAGCTGTGTAGGGCTTTAAAGAACAAAAACAATACCTTGAACTGGGCTCAGGAGTGGATCAGTAGCTGGTATAATTGCTGTAATATCAGGGTTATATGCTCCTGACAGCTGGCCCTGACCAGCAATCTAGCAACAGCATTCTTCAGTAGCTACAGCTTCCACACATTCTTCAAGGGTAGCCCTAATAGCATGTATTGCAATAGATATATAAAATAGGGTCCCAATTCATAAAATTTGTGTACTAACAGACTGTGTTCATGTGTTTCTGGTGAATTTATAAGACCTTTAGCTGAATCCTAGGGACACTGTCGTAAAAGTAAACCCAGTTGGATAACATAATACTTTTGAATAGGCCTGCTTAGGATCATTCACTCAATTAATTAATTAATTAATTAATTAATTAATTAAGGATCATGGAAAACCTGGGGGAAAGAAGTCTCCTGATCTAGTGGTTTCCTAGGAACTCTTGTTACATACAGATCTACATTAGCCATAATGTCTTTTTGAGTTTATTTCACCAAAGATTGGGAACTGACATCAATGTGTGTGGTTGGTGAGTACATATGCATGCCCAATTGCTACCTCTTAGTTGAAGCAAATTGTGAATTTGTCCTTATAGGAGCACCTTATGCCTACCAGAGTTTTTATAGCTCTGGGGAAATAATTTATATATACCTACCATTATTGTTATTTAAAAGGGTTACTAGTTTTCTCCTCTGCTTTTATCAGTGACTAGTAGATCTTTACACATAACAATATACAATATTAGTTGCCAAGTCAAAGACTGGATTTGCTGGCTGTGCTTTTATTTGGTCTCCGCCAGATAACAGTGAACATCCCAAAACTGGGGCATGAGGCTTTAAAAAATGTAAATACAGTGCTTGCAAGGAAACTGCAATAAAAGCTAACATTAAGTTCAACACCAGTAATTTTGTTATCTTACACTCACAGTTGGGAATCCCCAGGAAAACACAAAGTGAAAAATGGAACGTTGTGTTGCTAAAAGAGACGATGATACTTGCTTATTTTTAAATCCCTCTGCTTTATTTGTTTAAGTGTTTACGCCATCATATTTCAAAGCCATACAGAATGTTATGATGGGTACAATCCACTAGCAAGTTCTTCATCTGTGCAATTCCCATTGAAAAGAAACCTAACAGGAGTCAAGAGGCAGGTCTGAAACCAAATCCTGACAAGGAGGAGGTAATACTGTTTGGGAATGCTGGAAGGGCAGTGTGCTTCTCACCTTTGATGGGGTCCAGCTGATGCTTATTGATATGAGATCCAGCACTGTTGCAGGAGAAGCAAGGTAATGCAGCAGTAAGAAAAAGAAAAGCATTCTTCCAGCTTCATTTATTCTTAACTTTTATACCCTTGGGGGCCACTAATTCCCTGCTGCTATTTGTGTCTTAAATGCTAAACCCGTAGCCCAACTGTTCTATGGAATTTCTATTTGGATTAGTGCTTTTAATCAGAAAGCTGAGATGTTTCAAGAGTTATTGCTACATTGTATCCTGGGCATTCCAAATTGTGTTGGATATGCAGTCATGTGCTTGGAGACTGAGCTGTGCCTCTTACAGACAAGGGCCTGGCTTCAGACCTTAAAGTTCTGGCTGCACATCCATTTTTTATTAGACTACTCTAGCTGTGTATATACTCTCTGATACTTAGGCTGAGATCATACGCACAATTAGGCCTGACATAGGTGCGAATGCCGGGTAGATTTAACAGTACAATCAGATAACAACATCTGGGAAACACCCCACAGCCATTGACAACCCATTCTGCTCTGCCGCAGAAGCAGAGTTAAAAGACACTGGGGAAAATTCAGTAGTAAACGAGTTGCGACGGGCCACTTTCCCCATCTGATTGCTCCAGTGTGCTCTCATGCCATCGGGATGGTCTGATCAGGCCATCCTAACTCCGTGCTATTGTCCCCCCCCCCTTCACAGTATGTGCATCATCGCAAACTCCATAGGGAGCCCTCAGTGCAGAGGCACGATTAATTAATTTCTCATTTAAGCACATGGGAGAGGGGGGAAACAGCACAATTTTTTTTTTACTCACCCGCAGTTGTGTCTTATCACACACTGATGGACTGCACCTGCAGCTTCAAAGGGAGGTGTAATCATGCAACTGTGGGTCAAATTCTTCCAGAGGAAATAGGCTTGCTCCCCCCCACATATTTTGTCTGGCATGTGTGACTGCACCCTTACTCTAGCAATTGAATTCTGAGGGAAATTAAACTGATTGCATTACCACTTGAATCGATCTATATGTTCAGAAGACATCAAGCCTTTCACTTGCTGCACCAGAGGTTAAAGGATATTGATAGGTGGTCCCTGTATACAGTAGCAAATCAAATTTGCTCTCCCTTGGCCTTACGTATCATCCTTGACTATGGGACTTTGGCTGCATATTTCTTCCATCTCAAAGCTCATCAGATCAGAAGAGCCTTCATGGTAGCTAGGTTTGACATCTTGCCTACTGCAGTTTTCTACAGCAGATATTTGTGCAGACATCTCATGCTGAAAGGCTCTGCCCATTCTGGGCTAGAGTCCCTGAAACTTTTGTTGTTGTTCAGTCGCACAGTCAAGTCTGACTCTTCGCGACCCCATGGACCAGATCACGCCAGGCCCTCCGCTGTTCACTGAAGTTTGCTCAATTTCATGTTCGTTGCATCGATGACACTGTCTAACCATCTCATCCTTTGCCGTCCTCTTCTTCTTTTACCTTCAATCTTTCCCAGCATCAGGGTCTTCTCCAGTGAATGCTCCCTTCTCATTTGGTGGCCAAAGTATTTGAGCTTCAACTTCAGGATCTGGCCTTCCAGGGAACAGTCAGGGTTGATTTCTTTTAGGATTGAATGATTTGATCTCCTTGCAGTCCAAGGGACTCTCAAGAGTCTTCTCCAGCACCACAGTTCAAAAGAATCTATTCTTCGGCACTCGGCCTTCCTTATAGTCCAACTCTCGCAGCCATACATTACTATGGGGAATACCATTGCTTTGACCATGCAGACTTTTGTTGGCAGGGTGATGTCTCTGCTTTTTATCATGCTGTTTAGGTTTGCCATCGCTTTCCTCCCAAGAAGCAGGCGTCTTTTAATTTCATGGCTGCAGTCACCATCTGCAGTGATCTGTGATCCCAGGAACGTGAAGTCTGTCACTACTTCTACGACTTCCCCTTCTATTTTCCAAGGAGTGATGGGGCCAGATGCCATGATCTTAGTTTTTTTGTTGTTGAGCTTCAAGCCCACTTTTGCGCTCTCCTCTTTACCCTGAGCAAGAGGCTCTTTAGGTCCTCTTCACTTTCTGCCATCAGAGTGGTATCGCCTGCATATCTGAGGTTATTGACCTTTTCCCCAGCAATCTTAACTCCAGCTTGTGATTCATCCAGGCCAGCATTTTGCATGATGTACTCTGCATATAAATTAAATAAGCAAGGTGACAATATACATCCTTGTCGTACTCCTTTTCCTATGCTAAACCAATCAGTTGTTCCATATCCAGTTCTAACTGTTGCTTCTTGACCCTTATACAGGTTTCTCAGGAGACATGTGAGGTGGTCTGGTACTCCCATCTCTTGAAGAACCTGCCATAGTTTATTGTGATCCACACAATCAAAGGATTTAGCGTAGTCAATGAAGCAGAAGTAGATGTTTTTCTGGTACTCTCTTGCTTTCTCCATAATCCAGCGAATGTTGGCAATTTGATCTCTAGTTCCTCTACCTCTTCGAAACCCAGCTTGTACTTCTGGCAGTTCTCTATCCACGTACTGTTGGAGCCTAGCTTGTAGGCTCTTGAGCATGACCTTGCTAGCGTGTGAAATGAGTGCAATTGTGCGATAGTTTGAACATTCCTTGACATTGCCCTTCTTTGGGATTGGAATGTACATTGACCTTTTCCAATCCTGTGGCCACTGTTGTGTTTTCCAAATTTGTTGGCAAATTGAGTGCAGCACTTTAACAGCATCTTCTTTTAAGACTTTGAATAGCTCAGCTGGGATACCATCACCTCCACTAGCTTTGTTGTTAGTAATGCTTTCTAAGGCCCATTTAACTTCGCTTTCCAGGATGTCTGGCTCGAGGTCAGTGATTATACCATCGTGGTTGTCAAGGACATCGAGGTCCTTCTTGTATAGTTCTTCTGTGTATTCTTGCCATCTTTTCCTAATCTCTTCTGCTTCTGTTAGGTCCCTACTGTTTTTGTCCATTGTCATGGCCAGCTTTGCATGGAATGTTCCCTTGATTTCTCCAATCTTCTTGAAGAGATCTCTAGTCCTTCCGAATCTATTGTTTTCCTCTATTACTTTGCATTGTTCATTCAGGAAAGCCTCCTTATCTCTCCTTGCTGTTCTCTGGAAATCTTCATTCAGTTGGGCAAATCTTTCCTTTTCACCATTGCCTTTAGCTTTCCTTCTTTCCTCTGCTATGTGTAAAGCCTCATCAGACAGCCACTTTGCTTTCTTGCATTTCTTTTTCTTTGGGATGGCGGTCATCTTGAGCAGAGGAATCCATTAACCACCTCATTCATAATTTTATCGGTCACACTGTCTCTTACCCTTTATCTGATCAAAATGCCTTTATTACTAGTCAAGTTGCTATGTTTTTTTTAAAATTTAGTGAGGTCATGGGGACAAACATTTTAAATAGTGGGTTCCATGGATGAACAGACCACAAGCCTAGTGACCAGTTCTACTTTATTAGTGATTTCAGCAAACACAGGTCAAGACTCCTGAGCCTCAGCTCTGTTAAATAGCATGCAATTGCCATGCCCAAACACATCCCACTCCCAGTGATAGGCTATTTACATAACATTACTACTAGACTGATTACTTTCAGAATCCTGAAAGGCTATTGTTGTTATGCTCCAAGCTCAGCCAGTCTCTGGGGTGATTCAATCAGGAATAATTCAGTCCCAATACATAACAAACTGGAAAATATCTTCCACTTTGTTATACTAGCTTAGTTATTCCAATTTCCCAACCCTTTTAACCTTATTCTACTAATGCATATATGATCATAATTAATGCCTAATAAAGGTTCTGGCTAACTGGCTGACTGTGGATTAGGAAACTAGATCTGGAGGCTATACAAATCAAAGAGATTCATTCAACAAATGTTGGGTTTAAAGGCAAGTGGTTTGTGGTCTATCAATTTTACTATTCTGCTGTTTTACCTGACTCTTATCCCACAGATGCTGAGTTTTCTTAGCAAGTGTACTTTTAGAATTCTTTGAGCAATCAGCAAACGTGTAGAGGTAAAAGGCAGAGCTGTTTTTATAACCTGCACTTCTGCCTGCTGATCATTCTTTTGTTACGCTGATAACTCAGAATAGTCAGCCAATATTTATTATATGTTTGTAAATTCAAAAGAGGCTACAGAAATAAAAAGGATTAATCAGCTATCTTGGCCTGATGAGGACAGAAATGTGGAGTATAACTTTTGTAAATAAATAATACATTTCATAAACAAATAATAAATACCAATGCAGCCTACTGTAATTAGCTTGAGATTTCAGATTTTTGCTGAAAGTATTTAATCACTAATTATGCAGCCATTAACCAGTGTTTCCACATCAGAACACATAACAATCAATTGGGGGAGAACAGTAAAGACCAAAACAACAATAATAGCAGCAACAAGAGACAGGGATAAAATAGGCATAAAACCACCATGAAACTCTACTAAAAGATGGTGAAACAGCCAAACAGATTGCCGGGGGGGGGCAGGTCAGGCAGGAAGAATTTGGACTCCTAAAGCATTAAAGAACCCCAAAAGAATTGTTGCATTGATGTTAAGAAGGTTTAAAAACTGAATATTTCCCACTCCCATTGCTGTACCTGAAGCAGATATCCAATGCACACTTAGTTGGGAGCAGCCTTAGTGAATTCATTGGCAGAAGTAATAGTGCAATCCTAAAAATGCTTTCCTGGGAGTAAGCCCACTTTAACAGAAACAAGAAAACCTCCTTAGGATTGCACTGTTGGACTTCTTGCCTGACTTCATTTTTGATCTATCAAACCTATATACCACTTCATAGCAAAAGCTACTTATAAGTAACAAAAATGGCAACATTAAAAACACAATAAAATATTCATAAAGCCCCATGCCCAAATTGTTAAAAAAATAAAATAAAATTAGAAGCCATGCCACAGATAATAAGTAGCATAATGTGATCTAGGTTTTGCTACCCAATATCAAATTATCTGCATGAAAGCATTGTCTCAGGCTGAGTTCAGACTGGCAGTTTGCTCCGGTAGCCAGTTGTAGCAAAAAAGCCCCGGAATAAACTGTTCTGGGTTTTCCCGTTCAGACAGCCTGGGCTGCTGCCGGAAGATGCGGGGCGGAGCTGGGCGGGAGTGTTCAGACTGCCGTGCGCGGGGGGGCGCTGTATTCAGCGTTTCACCATTAATTTGGCTGTGGGTGTATGGGTGTATGAGTGTATGTGCACATGAGTGCTCATGCGTTCATGTGCATAAGCACATTTTGCCGATTGGGGGAGGACCTCACAGCGCTGGCACCGCATTGGGCAGTAGAGCGGAGCACGGCCAATCATACCGCTGCTGCCTTCTGCCCAATGCAGGTTGCTCCCGGCTTTTCAGCTGCACGTTCAGACTTCCCGGAAGTGGAGAAACGTGCGACACACGCGGGCTTTCAGATTTGCTACCAGTTTTATGAGGTATCTTTTTAATCTGGCGGTGAAGCACAACAGCACGGGTTGGCTACAGGTGGGGGATGCCAGGCAGATGTGCCTGTGTGAACGCCCAATTTACTCCGGGATTGAATCGTCACTGGTCCGGGTCCCTACCGGGGCAAATTGCCAGTCTGAACTCAGCCTTAATTTGTTCCTGGAGGGTGGCCAAAGAGGAGGTCCAGTGGTCATCTTGACAAAGTGAATTCCCCAGCACTGGGTAAGTACTGCATAGGCTCTGTTCCTAGTAGATGCCATGCATCAACCTGAGATGGAATCTTCAACTGGCTTGATTAGAGGATCTGAGAAAGAAGTATTTAAAAGGACCCCACTCTCTTTTTTTCCTAAGTGCTAATTACATAGCAGCATGGTGGTGATTTCGAGTAGCAAACCTGACCATGTGCACTTAACAGATGACTAGAAATCTATTTCAGCCTTAAGACTCAAAGTATTCAAGCTGATCATTCTGAAATAGGAAAGAAGTATATATTTGCAGTATCTCTTAAAAAAAAAAAAAAAGGGTTTAGGCCAAGGTGGATCACCCCTTTGACTGCTTTCAGGGCTTTGCCCGCCTGCCCGTCGAATGAAACACAACACAGGTTATGGGCTAAATTGGGAACTTGATTTACACAAGCTGATCTGCATAACTTAGTCAATGCATTAAAGCAAGGGTTGTGTCTGGCTTGCAAAGACAAGCTTCCTAACAGGGCAAAACCACCCTGGCTCAGAGCCAGGGTCAGAATCCTTCTGAACCTTTCTCCTCATGGCCCACACGAGTGCATAGAGGGGATGGAGGGACATAGTCTTGCCTGTGACTGCTAAACCTTAAGGCTCATCGTATGTCCCCCTAACCCCAAAGCAGCCCCCACACTGAGCCACCCAGACTGCCAAGCTGATATCTCGGGCTGCTTACCAAATCAAAATCCCCTCAACCTGTGCTTTTCTTGCCATCCCAGTTAGGGCCTAACCAGCTTTACCAGGCCTATTTATTTTTTACCCTTTTGGACCACGCAGAGCAGATGAAAAAGGGTCCCCCTCATGGCTGATCTGAGTGATGTTCAGCCCCCCAAACTAAGACCAGCTCACATGATCTCAAAAGAGGGAGAAAGGTTGGGGAGCTCACATGGTGCTGGACTGCGGAGGGAAGCAGCCACCGTCAAACCTGGCCAGGCTTCCCACATTGAGCCCTGATTGGCTCACCTCCACCCTCATGTTCATTTGTGGGGAAGTTGGGGAGAGGGCAACTGTCAGCACCCACCTGGGTGGGAACTGATCATATACTAGGCAGTCCCATGAAGGGTCTCAAGTAAAATCTTCACATATGCTATGTGCAGCTCCATAGTATTGTGACTTTCCTGCCCTGGTATATATGATTGGTTTTGACACTAGAGGTAATGAAGGATCCCAAATCTCTCCATGATAATTTTTTTAACCTGATATGCCTACTTGGGTGTTTGGTCAGAAGACTGGTTTGCAGTGTGTGTGGTGTGGATCTAGTCCTGTCTCCTGTTTGGGTGCTGGTCACTTTGTTGATGTCTGCTGAGCTATCTATGTCTCTGGGATTAAAAAAAAAACCTGGCATGTAAACTCCCTGGAAATAATCCAAACTAAACCAGGCACACTGTGAGAAGATCACTGGAATATACTAGGGAAAGTTGAAGGCAGAAGGAAAAGAGGAAGACTCAGCATGAGATGGATTGACTCAATGAAGGAAGCCATGGTTTTTAGTTTGTAAGACCATATGGAGGTCATTTATTCACAGAGACACTATGCGTTAGAAGTGACTTGACAACATGTAACACATGCAGTACAAGCAAAATTTGTCACACTGTTTCACATTCACATTTCATATGAATGTGCCTATAAACTTAAAAAAACCAGATAGAACTACTAGAACCCCAAGTAGCTAGATGAAATATTCACAATTCTCCTCCTCCTCCTCCTCCTCCTCCTCCTCCTCTAGACGTTCTATTCAATATGATACATGGTGCAAAAACCTTCCCAATTCCAGCAATCTCCTTTCTGTTCCTGATCTGAGAATGAGACTGTTCAAATCAGAAATCCATGTTCTGCTTGAAAAAGAAGAGAGCTAAGTGAAGCTGCAGCTTAGATTCATTGGCATGCCAACTGTGAAAAATAAGAGCTGTCACATTTTACCCAGAAAGAGTTAAGTTTAGAGGGCATCAAGAGTTATATTACAAACTCTGAAAACTGCAGATTACTTAGGATGAATTGTTCATGCGGAGAAATGGATTTTACAATGAAATGAGAGATTCAAAACCTTTCAGCAGTTTAATAAACCATATAAACAGAAGTGATGGGCTGGGGCAGAGCAGCACAGCCCACCTGTCTAACTCCAGATGTAGTCAAAACACCCAGGGGTAACTGGAGCAAAATAAGCTCTCTCCCATTCATTCACAGGCCTGGCAGGCAAGCAGAGGCTTTAGAAATTAAAATATTGATGTGTTTTTCCAGTGTAAAATGAAGAAATTTCACTGGCTGACAGGGCAACAAGGATCTTATTTGTAACTCTGACAACCAATCATTGTATGACATCAGTCCTGTCAGAACTTCTCTGTACTTGTGGCTCTGTGGAGGCTACTCTAAATTACTCCCTGAGGCAGCTATTACCACATGGTAAGCCAGCGATTTCCCTCTCACCAAAGCATATGTGGGGAGGGGGGGGAAGAAAAGAGGTCTGCAGAAATATGGGGAAAGCTGCCCATAGTGCACTGCTGCATATTTCAAATTCTTCCATTCGGTGGCTATGATATGCACTAGCACTATGTAGTGTCAATGCCACTTACGTGAGGAAGCAACTTGTACCAATCACATGCTAGGATTGCTGGCTGGCCTAGTAAAAAATGTCTCATCCCTTTGGTAGAGGCTTAATGTGTGGGAAACGACATGTGACACTTTTCACATAAGAAATGTTATGATTGTTTGCATTTCCAGTATTTATTCATGGACATTGTTTCAGGGTGGATCTTGATTAGTAAATTTCCAAGTGCAAATCCCTAGGGTCCAATGAAATAGTATGTACTAGGTTGCAGTGATGAATGGAATATATTATCCATTTGGCTGGGACACTGATTGTGAACGAGTGGTCAGGACCCTAACAAATGAATGTGAATGTTTCTTAATGATAACAGATTTTCCCTTGAACTAGCAATTCACCTACAGGGCTGGGGTCTGTGGTAATTGCACTTTTGAATTGATAGATAACTATCAGAGTAAGACGGAGCAGAAGAGCTAGAAGTTTCTAGCTAGAACTACAGAAGGGACCATAGTCGATAAACTTGTGCATAAGAGATTTTTTCCCCCTTTCATTTTCATTATTTCCAGAAGGGACTGTTTTGGTATTAGATTGTTTCATAAGATTTTTTCATTACTGTTTCTTTCATTATTGTTGTTTTGTTTTCATTATTCCATTTCATTAATTCCCAGTGGTTTCAATGGAAGACTATTTCTCAGGTTTGTACCTTTATGGTTTTCCATCCATATTGGGCAAAACTCTGGGAGATTGTAGTATGACCCTAGGACACCTACATTGCCAAATTTCAGACAAGTAGAATAAAGTTTACTGTCCCTTTTGAATCAATGAAAGACACCCATGCTTAACATTAAAGTCTATGGGAGAACTGATGTGATTGATTTCAGACTAACACAGTACTGTGGCCACTTAGCTTGAAGAGGAGTATGAGGAAGAGACAGACTGACAAAGCAAAAGCATTTGGTGGCACAAGGAGGGTAAGGCATCTGGGTAGGCAGGCAGGCAGGCAACAGGAGGAGGACCTTGAAGTAGATTTGCTTCAATGGGGGATAAGGATGGAAAACAGCAGGCAAGCAGAGCAGTACAGAGGAAAGAGAAGGAAAGTTTCCAGCAAAGGAAAAATTGGCACATTGGTGCAGACATTTGGAGGATAGGAAGGCAAAGTCCCACCACGTATCCTTCAGGACTGTTTTATTTATTATTTGTTTATTAAATTAGATTTCTAAACCACACTCCCCTGCAATAATAATAATAAAAACCATTCATATATTAATTTAAGAATTAAAACAATAACAATACAATAAAAATACCAGCCCAATAAGATGACAGTAAGACTATTGATTATGCCAGTACCTCAGTAGGGGGGAGGAGACAGGAGTGCCAGACAGATGGAAATCATCACTCTCCTCAACCAAATGCCTGGTGGAACATCTCTGCCTTACAGGTCCTGCAGAATTGCATTAAATCCCAGAGGGCCTGAATGTTATTTGGCAGAGAGTTCCACCAGGCTGGGGCCAGGGCAGAATATAATCCTAGTAGCTACAGCTCAGATGCAATGAAGAAAGTCCAGAGCCTCTTTCTCCCTCTCCTCCTAAGAAACACTACATGCTCTATGTACCCTCGTTAGAAAAACACTGGCTGAGTTCAGACTGGCAGTTTGCCTCAAGATAGGCACGTTTCAGCAATGTTTCACAACTGGATTAAAGGGGCCATTCACACAGGCACATCTGTCCGGCATTCCCCAGCCATACTCAGCCCGTCTTGTAACGCTTCATTCCCAAGTTTAAAAGATACCTGGTAAAAGTGGTATCAAACCCTGGAAAGCGTGTCTATCCCACGTATATCCTGCACCAACAAAGTGTGAATGCTAAAATCTGCAATTTTGATTGTGTGCTTATGAGCATATGTGCTCATGCACATAAGCACATATCTCCAGATTAGCAAAAAGGAAAGCCTTGCCTTACAGTCGTACCTTTGGGCCAACAGTATGAACGCTCCCTTGCGCCTCCTCCCCAGTATGCTCCAGCATCAGTCTGCACAATGTGACTGGGAGAACCCGGAAAAATTTGTTCCAGGGCTTTTTTGCCACGACTTGCTCCCACTTCAAACTGCCAGTCTGAACTCAGCCACTGTCTGCCTTGCAAAACTGAAACCAATAGAGGACAGAGCTTGCAATAATAAAAGAAACCAGAACAAAATGAGGGGAACTATATTGTTGTTGTTATAGCCTGTTTAGATGGGGAATCTGTTGTTTTCATATTAATCATGACAGTCACAAAACACCCCATGTTCTTAATTACAGTAATTAATAACCAACAAAAACCCACAAGTCTAGCGGAGAGTAGCAGGGAGGTGAATGTGTATTGTCTGTGGATTTGCTGCTTGCTAAAGGTGTATTTGTATTCCTCTTCCTTCCTCCTACCAGTGATTGATTTTTTTTAATGGATTGAAAGGAATGGGGAAGGGGAGAAGTAAAATGAGTTCACAAGAAGAAAAGGAGGAGGAGGAGGATTTATACCCCATCTTTCACTCAGAGTCTCAGAGCAGCTTACAATCTCCTTCCCTTCCTCTCCCCACAACAGACACCCTGTGAAGTAGGTGGGGCTGAGAGAGCTCTGAGAGAACTGCTCTTCAGAGCTCTGAGACAACTGTGACTGTTCCAAAGTCACCCAGCTGGATGCATGTGGAGAAGTGGGGAATCAAACCCGGTTCTCAAGATTAGAGTCCGCTGCTCTTAACCACTACACCAAACTAGCCATCATTGCAAAATTCCTTGCCACAACAAATGCTTTTGTTGAAAAAGTGGTCACCTTTGGAGCATTGTCTTTTAGCCTGAGCATCTTATTGGGGTTTGGAATAAGTCAGAATTTTCTCCATAATTTTTCACCAGTGTTATGAGTTATGTCTGCATACTTGTCTCATTAGAAAGAATGAGGGGAGAGTGAGGGTCATTTTACTCTCCTTCCCAATTCTCTGCAAAACTGGAAGATCTATACAACTGTAGCATGACACAATCTACTTGGGGGGGGGAGTATTTATATCCTATCTTTTTGTGTGGCTCAAGGCAGCTTAAAGGTAAAGGTTCCCTTGCTCAAGGCAGCTTACAAATCACAATTTAGAACATGCAGAACAAAGTACAAACCCTAAATACTCCCTTACCTTACTATAGTATTTTATGCTTCTTTCTGACTATACTCAAAAGGCTTAGAAGAGGAAAGTTATTGAAAATGTGGGTATGCTGGATTTCCTGGGGACTAAACACCACCCCACATTTTTTTCCCCCTTCTGTCAAAATTCAATATTCTGCCTACTCTATTTCATTGAAGTTCCCAAAGGGAAAGCAAAAAAAGAAAAGTGGATTGATAACTGAGGTAAAACTGACAGGCACAAGGTAGTTTGCTTTTTAAAAGTGAACAAGAACAAATGCATGAAAATTTGGGGATGGTGCCTGGGGAGGTCAGAGTTTGGGGAGGAGAGGGAGTTCAGTAGGGATGTGAAGCGACCGAGCTAGGGATATCAGCCTCCAGGAGGGACCTGAGAATCCCCCGGAATTACAGCTCATCTCCAGACTACAGAGATTATTTCCCCTGGAGAAAATGGGTGCTTTGGAGGGTGGACGCTATGGCACTGTACCTCACTGAGGTTCTTCTTCCCAGGCTCCACCCCCAAATCTCCAGGAGTTTTCCAACTTGGAGCTGGCAACTGTAGATAGAGTCCACCTCTGAAGCTGCCATTTCCTCCAGAGTAGTTGATCTCTGTAGGCTGGAGAACCCACCTGGGAGCTGGTAACCGTCCAGCTGAGATAACTATCAGCACTTAACCAGGAGTTATGGAATGTTAGGCTTCCCACTGTACATGTGTCAGAAAAAACTTTGCTCAAGCAGGTTTATAACACGTCCCTCTGTTGCAGCTAATTTGCATGGCCCCTCAAAAATCCTGTTGACCTACTAAAAGTTCCCCAGACTTTTATACTAACCCTTCTCTCTCACCCTTCAGAATCTCCTTTCTTATTCGCAGCCTTCAAAACCCGACTTCTGACCGACAGCCTCCCCTGATCAGATCTCCACTATAAAACTTCTATTGACTGATCAAGAGCACTGCTCTAACTGTTCTGTTTCTGGTGTACATTTCTTCTTCTACCTATCACAATGGACAGGTAATGTTGTTATATATTGTTTATATCATGTTTTCAATGTACATGGCACTTTACTGAGTAAAAGAAAACAGGTTCCTGCCCTAAGGAGTTCACAGTCTTTTATAAAAAAATGGCAAACAAGAGACCACAGAGGAGGGTGGGAATAAACAAAAGAACAGGTATTTATTCCAATTACAGGCATCTATCCTTAGTTTCAGCAGGGAAAACAGGATTCAAAGGAAAGGTAGATTTTGACTTGAACAAATGAGGCAGGAGGATTTCCAAATTTAGTCTTTCCTTTTTTAAAAGAGTGAAAGAAGGAGATCCTATGTGCCCTCCACCATCTCCATCTCTTAAAAAAAAATTGTCTTCCCTTTTTTGTTTTGTTGCAAAACTATTTCCTCTAATGTGTACTGCAGTATGAGAAAAAGACTGAAGGTTCAGATTTCTTTTCTATTCTTCTGGGTGGTCTCCATCATAATATTTTAATTTACACACACATAGTTTAATAATGATACATAATTCCAGACACTGGAAATAAGGCTGCCTAATATATGAAATGAGAATATAATAGTGGTGTAAATAATGGACTTTCTTTATACATAACTGAATTTTCATCAAAGATTCTACAAATAGGCCTTAATAACCACTATTGATGCTATCAGAATAGGGACTCAAGCTATTTTTTTTCTTTCTGATTTTAACCCCCTGTCCAGCTTATTTTAGGTTTCAGTGTGTGTGTGTGTGTGTATGTGTTTAGTTTTCAGTTGTTGCTTTATAATGCTTTTAGGCACTCAAATAAAAATGGCAAATGAGAAAATGAAAATATTGCAATACAAAGAAAAGGCATCTCATTCTTTGAATTCCATCTGTCTTGTAACAGACTTATCACAGCAGCAGTGTCTGATGTTGTTGTTTCCTATTCTGTGTCTACCAATTAGTTTTTCTCTGGTTGTTCATCAGATGTTGATTAAGGACAAAATTTGTTTGTTTGTTTTTACAGGTTATTTTTGTTTGTTCTTTAACTTGTACATTCTCATCATTCCATTGTTCCTTTTATGTAGTTTTGACATTTTCCCCCTATTCCCTCCCCCCTCAGTCTAGTCTTTGTCTTCCAACCAGGAACACAGGGCCTGTAGCTTCCACTGAACGTCTTCTTTCTTTTTTCCTTTTATCCAGTCCAGATAAAGAGACCATTTCTCCTTGATCCTTGATGTTCTATCTTCCCATGGTAGATCCTGGGTCATTGTAGCCGTTATACCTGACTGGATAAAATCAAATAAATAATTATGCCAAGCTCTTTCTGTCCATTTACTTTTATCTTTCCACCCTATTGCTATTACTGCTTTACTGGCTAATATTGTTGCTTTTAATAGGTCTTGGTTTTTTTCCTCTACTGTCTCTTTACCTAGAGTGCTTATCATCATTAGTTCAAACCCTATATCCAGCTTTACCTTAAAGAGCTCATTTATTACTCTTAGTATATTATTCCATAATTTTTTAGCCTCAGGGCACTCCCACCACATGTGGGCATACCATCCTTTCGCTCTTTTACAATGCCAGCAATTCAGGCTTAGCCCTGAGAACATGTTAGCTAAGGTGGCTGGAGTTCTGTACCATTTGGTATAGAATTTTAGTCCCATTTCCCTAAACTTATGTATTTTTATTCTCTTAATTCCCTCGATTAACTTTTTTGCTTTCTGCTCCGTTATTTGAGTTTCTATACTCCATTTTCCTTGAAGGTGGCCTATTATTGTTTCTTTATCTGAAACCATTTTCTTATATATAACTCCCGCTATTCCTCTTTTATTTTTTCTCATTAATTTATATATCTCTTCTATTGGCTCTTCTATATCCATATTGCTATTTTCCATTTTTTTAAATCTTTATATATAAGCTTGCCACTTTTAGCCAATGTTTTGCACCTACTCTCTCTTCTATGACTCAAAGTGGTTTTAAAGTGTTTGCAGACAGCAAATCCTGTATTCTACTGTACCCTTTTTGTTTGAGTAATTCCCACCATCTGTAATCTACACCTTCCTATTCCAGCATTTCCAGTAGTGCCCATCTAGATGTTCATTTTAATGACAAAATTTGTTAATCTAGCCATACATTTTCCATATACAAGATCATAAAATTATCCTAAAATGTGATACAGGTACAGGATCCTAAACCCAGAAATTACAATAATTCCATTCATTTCCTCAGATTTCAAGATGAAACACACAAAAAAACTTAAAATTTCTCAGAGACTCCATAGAGCCCGGAAATTGCCACCAGATTTCACCTAAAACCAAATGTAAAGTAAATTTGAAGATCATGATAACAAGGAAGAACAGATTTCCCCCCTATATGCTCCATCAAGAAAAAGAGGGTGCTGACTTAAAATTGCATGCAAGTTATAGTTATGGCCAGTAACTTTTTTTTTTAACTTTCTACATAGTTTCTGGGGGTCTTACATTCAGGATAATCTCTCTTCAAATATATTTTGCATTTTACAACATAGCAAAAATTCTGAGAAGGATTCCAAACTTCTCCAGGCCTCCGACACACACAAAGTTATTTTAAACTAATTTAGACTATAGACTTATCAAGGTCAGTTTTGTCTTTGTTGGCTGGCAGCAGCTGTCTAAAGTCTAAGGACTGAAGTCTATCTTCCTGAGCCTTTTAGCCAGAGATGCTGGAGACTGAACCTGGGACCTTCTGCATACTAGGCAGATGCTCTACCACTGAAATATTCTCCTCCAAGTATTTGGGTTCTCAGTTCTAAGTTCTTTATTGCAGATTTGACTCTATATCTCAGCTAATTGTGTATGAAATAAAGTCCAAATCGTGGTTATGGTGATTTTTCTTCCCTTGTGTTTAAGGATAAAAATAGGATTAATGACTCTGACTACACAGCAAAGGTATTTCAGAATATGGATTTAAGAAATGTACTGTGTAATCCTAAACAGGGTTACACCCTTCTAAATCCATTGCAATGGAGGGTATTGTAATTTTTTTATTTTTTTTGTCAGATTCACAGCTCTGTGGATGTTATTTCCTTTGCTAGTAATACAGAACATACACCTGCACGACATATTCTAGATGCTGAACATGACTAGGGACTGTTTGCAATGACCAGGACAATTCTGTAGCACCCTGGATAATGTGATCACTACAAAAGGGACATTGTGATGAGAAGCATCAGCCCTGGACTCACCTGGGGCCACATGTGTGGCTGCGAGACTGGGAGTGAACCAAGGGAGACTGCATCCTCAGCTCCAAGCCTGCTTCAGGAGCTGTGAGGAGGCAGAGACCTTGCTTCAAGCCCTGGCCCACCAACCAGCTCTCCTGTAGGCTGGCTGGAGGGGTGGAACTGGAGGGGAGCAGTCCCAGAGCTTGGGGCTTCTCTTCCAGCCCACCCCTCTCTATTTTGTTAGGTGCCATGGAGAGTTCCCCCTCAGTTCCTTTTCAGGCTCCCCCTCCCCCCTCTCTGGGTGTGAGTTGTTACAGGTTTATGTTTGGTTTACCTGGTTGTTGTTTTTTGTCACAGCTTTGGTGGCCGGTTTGGGCACTTGGACAGATGTGTGTATGTGGCTGTGCCTGTGTGCCTGCCTCCCCCATTTGGGGACTCCCATATGGGGTCTTGAGGGTGGAGCCTCTCAGCTACATGCTTAGGCAGGGGCTGCTAGCTGGCTCTCACCAACAGGTGGCAGGGGAACTACATAGAGGCTGCCACCCATGTGGCATCCCAGAGCTTGCCACTCCTCAGTTTATGCTCCCCCCAGCAGGTAGCCTGAGGGATGGGATTATTTCAGGCATCAGGTGGGTTGCTTAATGCTGGATCTATCTCCACGCTGCACCAATGCTCCTTCTGCTGTATTCAAAAAAAGCTGTGACCTGTTTTCCCCCTGTTCTGTCTATATGGGTTGGTTGTTGTTGTTTGCCACCCTGCCCTTGCTCCCACCCTTGCCTCCTCCTCAGACCACCATGGTCTTCTCATATTCTCCATGTTGCAAACAAAACAAAGCACATGGTTACAATAAATCACAATATCTATAACTTTATTGTGCTGATGCAGAACTATCAGACAAATCTTACTACAGAGAAACTCGGGACTCAGCTACCCAAATGAATTTATCTATAGAGAAATGTGTGACCTTTCCTTTATTTTGTACCAAATAATGAATTGTTGAGAACTCCTGTGAAAAGAAAATTATAAGACTTCGTGCTCAGTAAAAAGTTATATGCATGCCACAAAGTTGCAGGGGAATCCTAAACACAGTTACCCCTTCTAAATTCACTGAAGTGCCTAGAAAGATCTGACTCTGCACAGGATTGCATTCTTGGTGCATGCATGCTTACAATTGCACTTTTAGACAGTTTGTTCCCCTTAAACATGATTATGCAAGAACTCATGTTCTGAAACCATGGTTCTGTTTGTATGCCATAGGCTGTATTAAGTATAGTTTAGATGAACCAAAATAATCATGAATTAATCCAAGTTATTCCCAATTCATCATGCGAAATGCTGGCCTGGATGAATCACAAGCCGGAGTTAAGATTGCTGGGGAAAAGATCAATAACCTCAGATATGCAGACGATACCACTCTGATGGCAGAAAGTGAAGAGGACCTCAAGAGCCTCTTGCTCAGGGTGAAAGAGGAGAGCGCAAAAGTGGGCTTGAAGCTCAACATCAAAAAAACTAAGATCATGGCATCCGGCCCCATCACTCCTTGGCAAATAGAAGGGGAAGTTGTAGAAGTAGTGACAGACTTCACGTTCCTAGGATCCCAGATCACTGCAGATGGTGACTGCAGCCATGAAATTAAAAGACGCCTGCTCCTTGGGAGGAAAGCGATGGCAAACCTAAGCAGCATGATAAAAAGCAGAGACATCACCTTGCCAACAAAAGTCCGCATGGTCAAAGCAATGGTATTCCCCGTAGTAATGTATGGCTGCGAGAGTTGGACTATAAGGAAGGCTGAGCGCCGAAGAATAGATTCTTTTGAACTATGGTGCTGGAGAAGACTCTTGAGAGTCCCTTGGACTGCCAGGAGATCAAATCAGTCAATCCTAAAAGAAATCAACCCTGACTGTTCCCTGGAAGGTCAGATCCTGAAGCTGAAGCTCAAATACTTTGGCCATCAAATGAAAAGGGAGCATTCACTGGAGAAGACCCTGATGCTGGGAAAGATTGAAGGTCAAAGAAGAAGGGGACGGCAAAGGATGAGATGGTTAGACAGTGTCATTGATGCAACGAACATGAAATTGAGCAAACTTCAGTGGACAGCAGAAGACAGGAGGGCCTGGCGTAAACTGGTCCATGGGGTCGCGAAGAGTCGGACTCGACTGTGCGACTGAACAACAAATTCCCAATTCTCTTCTGCCTCTGAGCTTGCAAGAAGATGTTTCTGGTATTTTCTAAATTTCCAAATATTCCCTTCCCCATCTGTTAGTGGAAATTTTCCACAGGATCCAACCCACCATTAGGATTAACTATGGCTAAGACTGTGTCTGCTTCAGGCCAAAGTGACCACCTTTAAGAATGGCAAGCTGAATATGACATGGAGAACTAGTGGTCAGAATGTCAGTCTAGCAGGGGAAATGCTGCTCTGCCCTGAAGCTGATTGGGTGAGCATGGTTTACTTCAGGCACAGTATCATCATACCTGAGGTGGGGCATCTGGCAGGGCCCACTGCCACTGACCTCCAGTCCTGTGCCTCCTTTGTGACCTGCCTGTATGCCCTTTTACCACCTGCTCACTTGCAAGTGCTCCATCTCCAGTGCTCCTGGATGCCTGGGCTGCTCAGCACCACCACAGAAGTGTATGAAAGTGTCAGTGGTGCTTGTTGAGATCATAGCAGTAGCACTTCCAGCCATACACAGAACCCTGCGCTGTTGATAAAAGGGCATACAGGTGGCTTGTGAGCATGGGCAGGAAGGGAGATGTAAATGGTGTCCTGGTACTGGTAGGGGGGAGGTGGGCCCATGAATACTCTCAGTCCAAGGCCCCTCATAACCTGGAATGGGCCTTGGGTTAATTATTTTCTATCCGCATAATCAAATTCACACTATTGTTATGGTAAAATGGAGGAGGAGAAAACTATTTGTGCTGCCTTGTGCTCCCTAGAAGAAAGGCAAGATAAACATGTAATAGAATATGAAAAGCGAACTTTGAGATAAAACCAGCAAAAATGTATTCAAGTTATGCATTTTAAGGAAGGGAAAATCAAAACAACATATTTCACTTTAGTGGTGAGACCAAATTTTGAAAATGTCCATTCTGTGTATATGAATAGGCTGCAGTGACATTAAAATGGTATTCAGATGGTGAAAATTCTTTATTTCCTTGAAGGCCTTCCCAGGTGGGTTTGAAGAGCTGCCCTTTTGGGAGGGCATTTCAGGTAGATCATTAAGAAATGGTGTAGTGGGGGCTCTACTAGAACAATGAATTTTATTGATTTTGTGGTATTTTATTGGTTAGTATTGATCTTTAACTACAGTCTTATTATTTTTCCAAGTTTGTATTGATTTTTATTGCATTGCTGATCACCTTGGGGACTTTTAGTTGAAAGGCCTGAGTGTGTCGGGGAAGTGAACTTTTAGGAATGAGCCAAAGGGCAAGAGCTTGAGAGATTCTGGCTTTAGCCTGTGCATCAGAGCTCTTGGCCTTGGCCATATGAATTAACCTGTGGGCAACAGCAAATAATAATAAACTAATGGTGGTATGTGGCATTGAAAAAACCAAAAGAAGCACTGGTCATATCAACCTAAATGAGGTGAACCAAATCTAATGGCTGTGACAAGTAACTAAATAAACGGGGGAAATGCCTATATTGACTTATTCTTGCTTGAGCTGTAGGGACTTTAAAATTTTCTTTTTTCAGTAATGCATATTCATCTTTTGCTGATGAAAAGCACAGGAGGGAAAAATACATCTTCTTTAGCTGTTGTGGGAAATCGCTTATCATATTAAAACTGGGTTTCAGATATATAACTAATGGTCAACATATTCTCAGGATGTAGCACAGAGAGTCTGGAAAGGTGAGTTTGTGCTTATATCTCTCAAAAGACACTGGTGCCTTTCAGTGTTTAATCATTACCACAAGTTGTTTCAATTCCCACTGTAAAGTAATCTCTATTATCTTTCTCCCTACACAGTCCCTCTCCCACAATGCTTTATTACTGATCTGTTATCCTAACTTTTGCCCTGGTGCATTCATTATCTGTTCCATCCTAATCCTTACCATGGTGTAATGTTAAAGGATATCCGGTTTGGGTAGCAGTTTGACTTAATCTTCAAGTTCAGCGCAGCATTCCTAAAAATCAAAGGCCCAAGTATTTTAATTTGTTAGCAAAACCACATCCTTCAAATATGCTATGTTTGTCTGTAATTGTTGCCTTAAGAAAGACATATGGGGCTACAGGGAGGCCACATGACCCGTGTATGTTGCATTAGGAGAGACCGTAACAATACTGCCAGCATTTGAAGAAAAAAGTACAAGGCATTTAGTCTTTGTACAGAAGACTTTAGTCTTGTACAGAACCTTAAAACACCACCGTCCAAGTTGTGCTTTGCTCAGCCATAGATGGAGCATGATCCTGTATCTAGTGGTTGGAATTAACCAGTTGGCTTTTGATTCATTCTCTTAGACTTATATATATGTATTGGCGTATTGGCACTTTCCAACTCTCCCACTGGCTGTACTGTGCTCTCCATCAGCCATTGGCCTATCAACTGCCACTCAAGAGTACTTGCGTGCCATTGGCTGGGTGCTGATGTCTGCTCCTCTCTCCTGCCCACTGCCGGCCTGGCCACTGTTCTCTGTTAGAATAACTGCCAAAACAGCTGTTTCTCCTGACAAAGATGCTTCTCCTGCTTGGCTCCTCCAAGGCTGGCTGACTGGCTGGCTACTGAGGTGGGCCAGTGGATGTCAAACCATTCTCTTATCCTACTGCTGTGCAGCTAACTTTTCCTTCAGTGGCTGTTGCTAGGCAACCAAGCTTGGTAAAAGGTGGGGGAGGCCCTTTCCAGACCTACTTTGGATGACAGCTCCAGGTTGAGAAATTCCTGGAGATTTTAGGTGGAATAAAAATGTTTAAAAAGAACTGATTATGACAGTGATGGAAACAACAGAGAGAGAAGGGGCGGCAAGGTCTGAGGAGCAACTGCAGTTTTCCCAAGTGGAGATGATTTACCAATGAAAAAGATATCCACCATACATTCTTCAAACCACTTGTTCTCTATTTTTATTTTAAATTTAGATGTAGTTTTTGCAGAATGTGTTTCTAACATTCCTTCCCTTTGTATATATTCAAGAGATGCTGAACACAATCAGCTCAACAGCCCCTTGTGATATATGTTATTCATCTGTACATAGTACATTGCAAGAAACACAACCACTTCTAGCCACTTAGAAAAAAGGAAGGCCATGGTAAGCAGTAAGGACTCTGCTTTTGGCTTTTGGAGTATGGCCTGTTAACCAGGTTTTTAATGCTATGTGGAAGGGACTTTCTTGTTCAAAGTGTCAATCATGCTGCACAGGTCTGAGGGAAAGTGTCTCTTCACTGGCAGGAGGTTGACTTATGTGCCTTACCACAGAATGGCAGGAAAGCATTAAGAGATCAGTGGTTTGAAAACCATTGCTTTAAATTGCTTTCCTGAAAAATTCCACTAGTGCTGGGTCTATTCACTGCCATGAAATATTAAATCCTTCCCCCTTCCTTGAAATTACACAGATCGGGCTCTCTGCAGAATGGCAATACACTTAATTTTGATGATGGAAGTTTAACAGTTTCTTGCAAGTGCACTTACAGAAGGTTGTGTAAGTGCATCAGTGTCATCCTCTGGGTATTAAAAGAACATGTTCCCTGAACTAAAGAAGCAAAACAAATGAACAGACCCTTACCTCTTACATCCAGCTTTTCTGCTTGAGCATACACCTCCCTGTTCCGTAAAGTTTGTCAAAAACTACTCTGTTGGAGTATGAATGTGTACTTGAACAAGCCTTTTTGCACAATGCCATTAGCTGAAACAGCAGCTGTCAGTGGCCATCAATCTTGCAGGAAGAAAGGAAGAAAGAAAGAGGGCCTCCACTGGCATAAACTTGATCGACTGTATCCTGGCACCTCCCTCTCCATCAGTGGCCAGCCATCCTGTGCATCAGTCCCCACGCACTGGCCTGCCTGGCTCAGCTGTCACATGGTCCTTTACTATCAGGGCCTTGCCTCTCTCGGGGTCACCCATCCAGATCAAGGAGATATTATCTTATGTATTTATTTACAAAATTTGTACCCCCCACCTTTCTGCTCCATGAGGGCCATCAAGGTAATTTAAAACAGCGTTATAAAAACACATCATAAAAACTCTTATAATCAAAACTATAATACATATTTAAAAACATGGGGAAACAGAAATTAAAACATAGGGCAGCACCAGACAAAACAAAGAAGTCCTCATCTGTTGGTGAAAGACAGTGACAGAAGGGGACAGACAGGAGAGAGTTCCATAGTTTTGGTGCCATGATTGAGAAAGTCCTATCTCAGGTTGTCATCTGCCTGATCTCAGAAGGCTGGGATACCAGAAGCAGAGTCTCAGAAGATAACCAGAGAGGCTGGGTAGGATCCTTCAGCTTTGCCAGTCTCAGGCTATATAAGGCTTTAAAGGTCAATACCAGCATCCTGAATAAAGCCTGAAAACAAACTTAGGCCCCAGTCACATGGAGAATTTGCCGTGCAAAAGGCACAAATGCTGGGTGGATTTTTGGGGCACAATCACACTGCAGCATCTGGCAAGTGTAGCACACCCGTGGCCAACCCATGGCGTCCCACTGAAGATGCACAGTTAAAAAGTACCTGCAAAAATCTACTAGCAAATGGTTTGCCACGGGCTACAGACAGACTCATTCGGTGTGATCGTGCCAGCGCGTGCCTATTCCCTCCAGCCATCCTCTTTGCAGCGGGTGCCAAAGGATGAAACCCCGGTGTACCACCGTTGCGTCTGATTGCATAATGGCAGATCAGAATGCGATGGTGCAAATAGCCATGCCTCCCCCCCCCATTTTCTGACACATGTGGCCAGGGCCTTAGAACAAGTTCCTTTCCCATTAGCCTATCTGGCCACTCATTTTCAAACACTGTCAGTGACCAGTCATGTTTGCAGCAGAAGAAGAAAGAATGAAGCCCCTTTCATTAACCAGTTGGTGGAATAACAAGAAAACTGAGTACATTTCTAGTTTGTTGTTTGTGTAAGCCCACAGTGAGAGCAAATAGATGAAAGGCAGAATTTAAATGTTTAAATAAATAAATGAGTATATGAGCCTCCTTGCAGTCAGGTAAGATAAAATGCTTGGAACTCATGTAATCACTCTCATTTAATTATCCATATAAAATCAATTGACGGTATTGTATTCTTTTAGGTTAGTCCATGTATAGGTTGAAAATAGGTGAATGAATGAATGAATGAATGAATGAATGAAATGAAAGCAAAGATTTTTAGTAACAATTTTACTTGTGTAATGTACCCAGAGCAAAAGGTGTAACTCTTGCCAAGAGATTATTGCTTTGATGCAGGAAAGCTGACTAGACAAGGCTTCTTATTAAGTGCATGTCTATATCTGAATCCACCCTGAACAAAGTCATCTGGAATATCTAAGGCAGTCCTACCTCTTTAAAATTATGATCCCAGTCCAGATAAAGTTTGCCATTATTAATTCGGATTGGCCCTGGCCTGGATAGTGCAAGCTAGCCTGATCTTGTCAGTTCTTGGAACTAAGCAGGGTCATCCCTCATTAGTATTTGGATCAGAAACCACTAAGGAAGTCCCGGGTTAATATGTTGACGAAGGCTTTCATGGCTGGAGTTCATTAGCTGTTGCAGATTTTCCAGGCTGTATGGCCATGGTCTTGGCACTGTAGTACCTGATGTTTTGCCAGCAGCTGTGACTGGCATCCTCAGAGGTATAACAAAAAAAGATGAAGTACTCTCTGTGTCCAAGTGAGAAGAAAAATGGTAGGCTTTTTAACTTGTTTATTAATGATTTGGAATTGGGAGTAAGCAGTGAAGTGGCTAAATTTGCAGATGACACGAAGTTGTTCTGGGTGGTGAAAAACAGGGAGGAGTGTGAGGCACTCCAAAGGGATCTGTCGAGGATGGGTGAGTGGGCGTCAGCGTGGCAAATGGGGTTCAATGTGGCCAAGTGCAAAGTGATGCACATTGGAGCCAAAAATCCTAAATATAAATACACGTTAATGGGGTCTGAACTGGCAGAGATGGACCAAGAGAGAGATCTTGGAGTCATAGTAGATAACTCAATGAAAATGTCTAGACAGTGTGTAGCTGCAATAAAGAAGGCCAACACTATGCTGGGGGTTATTAGGAAGGGAATTGAAAACAAATCAGCCAGTATCATAATGCCCCTGTATAAATCATTGGTGCGACCTCATTTGGAATACTGTGTACAGTTCTGGTCACCACATCTCAAAAAGGATATTATAGCATTGGAAAAAGTGCAGAGAAGGGCAACTAGAATGATAAAAGGGTTGGAACACCTTTCCTATGAAGAAAGGTTAAAATGCTTGGGGCTCTTTAGCTTGGAGAAACGACGGCTGAGTGGTGACATGATCGAGGTTTATAAGATTATGAATGGGATTGAGCAGGTTGAGAAAGAAGTACTTTTCTCCCTTTCTCACAATACAAGAACTCGTGGGCACTCCATGAAATTGCTGAGCAGTCGGGTTAGAACAGATGAAAGGAAATACTTCTTCACCCAAAGAGTGATTAACATATGGAATTCACTGCCACAGGAGGTGGTGGCAGATACAAGCATGGACAGTTTCAAGAGGGAATTAGATAAACATCTAGAGCAGAAGTCCATCAGTGGCTATTAGCCACAGGGTATAGATAGGAACTCTCAGTCTGGGGCAGGTGATGCACTCTATTCTTGGTGCTGGAGGGGGCAGCAGTGGGAGGGCTTCTAGTGTCCTGGCCCCACTGCTGGACCTCCTGATGGCACCTGGTATATTTTGGCCGCTGTGTGACAGAGTGTTGGACTAGATGGGCCATTGTGTAATCTGACATGGTAATTTGATGTATTGTCTAGCATTTCAGTGTCTTGGAATAAGATACTGTGTCCTGTTTGAGTTAGGCTATGTTCAGCCACTGCTGATTTTTCAAGTTGGCCAAGTCTGCAGTGTCTTTCATGTTCTTTGATTCTTGTCTGTGTGGTCCCAATGTAAACCTGTCCACAGTTGCATTGTATGCAGTATACTCCTGCAGAAGTGAGGGGGTCTCTTCTGTCTTTTGCCAATCATAGCATCTGTTGTATTTTTCTGGTGGGTCTTAAAACTGTTTGTAGGTTGTGTTTTTTCATAAGTTTCCCCATCTGATCAGTAATTCTTTTGATATATGGCAAAAACACATTTCCTGTGGGAGACTGTTTTTCCTCGGTTGATTGTTTTACCTTTGGTTTAATCACTTTTCTGATTTCATTCTTGGAGTAGCCATTTGTTTGAAGTGCATGGTTTAGATGATTTAGTTCACTGTTGAGAAAGTGCAGTTCACATATCCGTCTTGCACGGTCTACTAATGTTTTGATTATGCCTCTTTTTTGCTGAGGGTGGTGATTAGAGTTTTTGTGTAAATAATGATCCATGTGAGTTGGTTTTCTGTAGACCTTGTGACCTAATTGAAAGTTAGCTTTGTGGATGACCATGGTATCTAGACATGGGAGTTTACCCTCGATTTCTTTTCCATGATGAATTGTATGTTAGGATGGATGTTGCGGAGATGGTCTAAAAACTCCATCAATTCTATCTCTCCATGGCTCCAAATGATAAAGGTATCATCTATATACCAGAACCAGTAGGGGTGCAGAGGTTTGTGGGGTGCAGATTCTAAAGCTGTTTTTTTTCAAAATGTTCCATGTAGAAGTTTGCTATAACCAGGCTAACAGGGCTTCCCATGGCAACCCCATCCATCTGTTCATAGAATTTGTTATCCCATTAGAAGTAACTGGTTGTTAAACAATGGTGGAATAAGCCTGTTATGTCCTCCAGAGAAATCTGATTAACAAGTGCGAGTGTGTCTTTTACCGCCACATCAAAACTGATGAGTATGTCCTGTGAATTGAGTTTCAGAAGACTGATTTTGTTGATGAAATGTGTTGAATCTTTTTTAAAAATTATTTAAAAAATATTTTTTATTATTTTCTCAAGGAGAAAAAAGGTGGGATACAGAAGGGAAAAGGGGGAGAGGGAAAATATAGATTCCACAAGTTTGTTAAATATTATCAATTGTTAAATAATATCAATTGTTACATACAAGAATTAAAATCAAATATATTACCAAATGTATTACATAATTCAAATACAAAAACAATTAATAAAGCACCAATTTTACAGAATTTTGGGTTCTTCTCTTCTAAAATTAGTAATAATATATTGATAAAAGAAAATACATCTTTAACAGTTGAACAAATTTCTATACTAAAAACCTAAATATTGTCTTAATTGTTTATCTAAATCTGATTTTTTTTCTTACTGATTATTTAAATATTAATGGAATACAAAATAAAATACTGAAATTTTAATCAATGTTTCCATCATCTTTAATGTGATATTCAAATAATTCCATAACTAAAAAGAAAAAAGTTAATTATTCCCATAACATGAGTAATAAGTTTGTCATTTCTGCCAAAATTCATTCAATGGTCTTTTGTTTATATAACTGGTTAACTTTGCCAATGTTGCATACTCAGCTAGTTTTTCTTCCCAACTCTCTATTGTAGGGCAGTCTTCTGTCTTCCATTTCATTTCAAAAATTATTTTGGCAGTTGTCAACATATATCAAGTAGATCTTATGAGGTTCTGTCCATTTTATCTGGAAAGATTCCCAGTAACATAGTCTCTGGTTTCATCAGGAATTTAATTTTTAAAATATCCTGAATTTTTCCATGTATATTTTTTCCAATATCTTTTTGTCTTGATGTAGGCCCACCACATATGTTAAAAGGCAGGGGTCTTTTTGGGGGGAGTGCACTGGAGTGCTTCGGGAGCTCAGGAGCCGAGCTCTGCCCCCAGCCAGCATCCCGGGGAGTCTTTCAGTTTCAGCTGCATTATATCCTATGGGCCATTGAAGTCAATGGTAAAAACATAGGGTATATTCTGGGGACTGGAGGGGAGGGGGTTTGAGGGAGAGGCTCCAAACTCACAGGGTAGCTTATGGAGCCTCTCGCCAAGATACCCACCAAGTTTCAAGAACATTCGACCAGGGGGTCCAATTCTATGGATTAACTTTTTTCCCCACCATAGAAAACAATGGAGGGAATAGGGGCAACCTGTTTGAGGGCCCATAGAATTGGACCCCCTGGTCCAATGTTCTTGAAACTTGGTGGATATCTTGGGGAGAGCTCCTGCAGCTGTTTTTCTATGAAAAGACCCCTGAAAAAAGGTGCCATCTTCTTTTTTACATTTCCAGCAAGTCCCTTTGTAATTCTTGTCCATCTTAGCAATATCTTTTGGGGTGATGTACCATCAATAAAACATCCTGTACCAGTTTTCTCTTAATGCTTGACTAGCAGTAAATCTATTACCTTTAGTCCATAGGTTTTCCCAACATTGAAACTGTATTTCCTCACCAAAATTTTACACCTATTTGATCATGCAGGCTTTAACCTGTTTGCCTTTGGAATCATATTGAAGCAATAGCTTGTTACTTCATCCCAATAAATGTTTTTTAAATTGTGAGACAATCTTCTCAAAATCCACTGATAACTCCTCTCTTAATGCAGATATAATTTATTAACCTGGAAACAATTTGAAAGTATATCCACCATTGTACCAACTTCCCTTCTTCTTTAATCTCTTGCCATGTCTTGACGCCCCCTCATATCACTATAAGTTATAAAATCATTAGTTGCTGTAGCCTTCGACAACATATAAAATCATTATTTCTCCTTGTGTAACTGCTGTAATAAGCATCTATTGGTGACATTATCAGTGGAATTGTAGGGCTGATTCTCTTTTGTAGCATTCCCCAAACTTTAAATAAGCTATCTCTAATTATATGTCTTTTATCCTGGGTTCTGTTTTTTGATGTAGATTTTTTAATCCACAGATAACTATGTAGTCCATCATCAAGATTTGAAAATTCTAATTTTATCAATCTTTCATTAGGACTACTGATCCAATCTGAAATCCAAACTAGCCGAGCAGCTTGGTAGTATAATTTAATGTTAAGTATTGCCAGATCGCCTCTTTTCTTCTCATCCTGCAGTACTTTAAATCTTATTCTTGGCTTCTTATTGTTCCATACAAATGTATTTATTGTCTTTGTCAGTCGCTCAAAGTCTTTTCAGGAATTGAAATTGGAATCATTTGTAAAAAAATGTGTTGAATCTTTGATGTATGTTGTGGTTTTTCTGATGTGGTTCTGTAGAAGATTGGCCAGATATTTAGCTAATTCATATGTAGGGGAACAAATGGGTCGGAGTGGGACTGAGTCCTTACAGATTTTAGGGAGTCCCTATAGTCATGGTGGCTGTGCTTCTGTCTTGCATAGTTCGTGTGTGTGTGTGTGTTGGGATGAAGTGAGGAATTCCTGATCAGATGCTACGATTGGCAAAAGAAAAGAGACCCCCTCACTTCTGTAGGAGTATACCACATACCCGCAGCTGTGGACAGGTTTATATCAGGACCACAAAGTGTAGCATCGAGAGAAGAATAAAAGAACATGTAAGACACTGCATACTTGGCCAACTTGAAAAATCAGCAGTGGCTGAACATAGCCTAACTCAAACAGGACACAGTATCTTATTCCAAGACACTGAAATTCATAAACATAAATACAATTTCAACAGGAAAGAAGAGAGTTTAAAAATAAATAGGGCATGATTTCCTGTCCTGAAAAACACAAAATGCTTTACATCTGACAACAGCATTACAGATAAGATTAAAATTCCAACAGATTAATAACACATATCACAAGGGGCTGTTGAAGTGATTGTGTTCAGCATCTCTAGAATATATACAACAGGAAGAAATATTGTTCAAGCTTCATTCATGAAACATTGAAAGATGGGAACATAGCGTCCTTGAAAGACACCAAAATTTTGGTGTACTTGAGCACATATAAACTATCCTTTTCAAAGAATTGTCTAGATAAACATATGCTGGCATAAACCAAAAACTGACAAGACAATACACATTTCAAATTGGCCTGTCAGAAAGAAGATCTGCTATAAATCTGAACATCTGTGCTGTTTGATTTTAGAGGGCATGCTAAATCCATACAACAGACAGCTGGACATGGCCCAACAGCAGAGTAAGACATCACAAACTCCTGCCACAATCATTCTGTAACTTTTCCTTGCCATCTAAGGCAAGTGGATGTTTGAAAATGCTAAGCACTGTGTGTAATGATAATAATTATGTGTCATCATGTTGTACTAAACTTATGACAACCTTTCATGACATTTTCAAGGTAAGAGATGAACAAAAGTGGTTTGCTATTGCCTTCCTCTGCATAGCAACCCTTGCCTACCTTGGTGGTCTCCGACACTGCTTAACTTCCACACTCTGATGAGCTCAAGGTAGTCTGGGCTATTCAGGTAGCCTACTATGTGTAGGGACATCAAATGAATTAGAGGAAGGTTCTTTATCTGAGTGCAAATAATGGAACAATCCTGACTTTCAAGCTGCACATGGAAGACAAGACTGCCTGTGGAACAAGATGTGTGGTGAGGACAAAACTGTGGCCCAGCTGGACACTGAAAGCAGGCCACCTGTAGATGTTTATGTTAAGTAGTGATGGGCCAATATTCCCATACTGAACCCACATTTTTATAAGCATCCCTTCTGAACAGTGAGAAATGTTTAATTAATACTTGAGAGCTTGTGACGGAATGCTCAGAAAAGGCATGCATAGGCACAGAGACAGATGCTCATCCCCTTCCACCACTTGCCCTCAGCCCAAGTCATAGATCTTTCTGAATGGAGGAGTAACCTACTGTGGGAAAGATAGATTCAGCTGGGTAGCTGTGTTGGTCTGAAGCAGCAGAACAAAGTTTGAGTCCAGTCTCACTTTAAGACCAACAAAGCTTTATTCAAGGTATAAGCTTTCATATGCATGCACACTTCTTCAGATACAATGAAATGGAAGTTACCATACATATATATAGATGGTGAGTAGTAAATACTGAGCGTCTCAGTTAATTACTCTCACATTCCATAATTAAGAAGGATACAACTGCCCATCAATCTTCAATTTTGATATATTTCTTTCTTTCACTATGTTTCCCCCTGGAATTAAACCCAAACAAAAGTTAGCCATGTAAACTAAGCTTGTTATTCCTGTTTGATCCTTAAATATATTAAGCATCTTCATTATGTTGTATGCTAATTTACTGTTCACCCTGTACCTATATATATGGACTGGAAACTCCACTAAAACATTAAAGGGAAAAAATGTTTCCAAAGCTTTAGACTTTCCATACCAGACTCTCTCTCTCATTCTCTCTCTCTCTCTCTCTCTCTCTCTCCATCTCATGTCAATTTCATTCCATGTTGATGATCCCCCTTTTATTTTGTTTGCATACAGCACTGAAATCCTTTTGTTTGTTTGTTTTGCCCTGGGGATGCTGCTGTTTGCCTCCTCTCTGATCCCTCTTTCAAGTCAATACCAGGAGGGAACTTAACCTTGCACAGCTCCTTTTAAAGCCAGTTTGCAGTAGTGGTGAAGAACACAGACTCCGATCTGGGAGAACCGGGTTTGATTCCCCACCCCTCCACAGGCCGCTGCTAGTGTGACCTTGGGTCAGTCACAAGTTTTTCACAGCTGTTCTCTCAGCCTCACCTACCTCGCAGGGTTTCTGTTGTGGGGAGGGGAAGGGAAAGAAGATTGTAAGCCACTCTGAGAGACCAAGTGAAGGGTGGGGTATAAATCCAATCGCTTCTTCTTCTCTTCTAAAATCCACCCATCATTTATTTTTTTTAATTCAGTGATATGAGACTAACGACAGTCTCATGTCGCTACACTCATGCTGCTTGTTAAAAAAAATTAAAAAATTAAAACAATGAGGGGGAAATGGAGCTTTTACACTGATGAAGGGAGGAGGAGGATGGAAGGTGCAGAGTGGGTGGAATGACCTTGATGTGGGCAGGGGAGTGACCTTCAAGGGGCAGCAAAAAGGTGAGGCAAAATCAGAAGGAATCTGTACACTTTTATATTACTTTCAGCTTGGAAGCAAAACAAGAGAAAAATTGGCATAAAACCACTTTCAGAAAACTCGGGGAAAGAACAACCAGGAAGTGAATGAAATGTGAAGGGAGGAAAACCAATGCAGAATGACAAAGAAAACCTGACGGACACTCATGTTGAAAGCAAGGGAAAACACCTATGTATAATAGACCATTAAAAAGAAGCTAGATCCTAATCAGGACCTATCTTTTAAATTACTCTTCCAAACTTTCTCCTGAATGACCTTGCAGATGGGAAATATATTGTGTTTCTTCCAGATTGAATTAGAAGATTAAGGAAGCTGCAATTTCTATCAACTCAGCAATCTAGTAAGATCTGAAAATGAGTGAACAGCAGTTGTGAGCTAGTCGCTTGTGTGATGATTATTACCAGCAATTGCTCAGACACAAAAGCACTTGAAATAGTCCTCATTTTAAATTGTAAACAAAAGAGCAATTTTGGGTGAATTCTTAAGAGAAAAAAGGCACCTTGAGCAGGGGAAATTTTACTTTTCATGCATATTATTTGCCAGGATCACAACATCACTGATGTTAAATGAGCCCTGATGTCCTGTTAAGAGTCATGTTGGCCCTGAATCATCAGAGAAGAATTTCCTTTGTCTCTTTTTTCCCTCCTAAGAAGAAGTTATTCCATTGAGATTCAGTGAGAGTGTTTGACTTTCTTTTCTTGAGGTGAATATGGTATAGCATATGTTTGCCTCAGGATCTGAAGCTCCTCTGCAAATATAGCTGTCATTATTGTCAAAACCAGGTTTTACAAATCATTGCAATTTTACAACACAGATGAATAAAATTAGAATTTGGTAGTTCCTTAAAAACCAACAAAGTTTCCCCCCAAGGTATAAGTTTTCAGGCATCAAAGGTAGTGTTGCAAAGTAATTATTGCAAAAGAATTGGAAAAAGAGAGAGAGAGCTTTAAAATGACATATTTTTGGTAATTATGAAATCCTTAGTCTCCATCTGCACATTATGAGGCTTCCGTGTTTGTTGGGGAATAGCATGAGGACTTAGCATCACATGTGTGATGGACATTTTGTGCCTACTAGATGCACACGGGCTCTTTTTTGTCTGCAACAATAGCAGGCCGGGAGAAGCAGCTTTATTCCCATCTCCATGCTGTTTTCATGTTTGCAGTTCACTTGTGGCACAGCTATTGGGCTTCACTGTGAAATCTATGGCTGCGTGCAGACTGGCAGTTTGCCCTGCTATAGCCAAGTTTTACAAGCAGATTAAAGGGGGTGTTCACACAGGCACATCTGCCTGGCGTTCCTCACCCGTTGTCAACCCGTGCTGTTCTGCTTCTCTCCCACATTTAAAAGATACCTGGTAAAAGTGGTAGCAAATCCCTGAGAACCCATTTATCCCACTTCATTCCACTTCTGGGAAGTGTGAACACCAACCCGAAAATCTGGGAGCAACCCGCATTGCACATAAGGCAGCAGCGATATGATTAGCTGTGCTCCACTCTACCGCCCAATGTGGTGCCGGTGCAACAGGATCCTCCCCAAATCGGCCAGATGCGCTTATGCACATGAGCACATATGCACTCATGCGCACACATACACATATAGCTGAATTACCAGGGAAAAGCTGTTTACAGCCACATTTCTGGGCCAGCAGTCTGAATGCTCCTGCACACCTCCTCCCGGTATGCTCCCACATCTGTCAACGCAGTGTGACCGGGAAAACCTGGAACAATTTGTTCTGGGGCTTTTTTGCCATGACTGGCTCCCACTTCAAACTGCTAGTCTGAACTCAGCCTATGTGTATCCACATAAGTAACATGATTATTAAAATGGAGAAGGAGAAAAAGAAGACAAGGAGGAGGAGGAGGAGATTGGGTTTATACCTCACCCTTTACTACCTGAAGGAGTCTCAGGGTGATTTACAATCTCCTTTCCCTTCCCCTCTCCACAACAGACACCCTGTGAGGCAGGTGGGGCTGAGAGAGCTCTGACAGAAACTGCTCCTGAGAGAATAGCTCTGAAAGAACTTATGCTTCACCCATGGTCACACCAGCAGCTGCATGTGGAGGGTGGGGAATCAAACCCAGTTCTCCCAGATTAGAGTCTGTGCTCCTAACCATGACACTAAACTGAGTCAACAAAGGCTTCAAGAGGTGGTTTGCAGATGTGAAAACAGCTGTGGGGGGCTACAGTTCCTTCCCCCTGAGCTGTGGTTTTAAGTAGAAAAGATATGTTGTACAACTGGGAGGCACAAAAATCCCTAAATCCCATCAAATGTATGATGCAAAGTCCTCACATTGTTCCTCCCAAACATGAGGACTTTATAATGTGTAGATGGAGCCTCAGGCAGAGTGCATATTCATAGATCAGTGTCCACGAGGGGATTTCCCATGAAGAAAGTCACATTTCATGAACCCTCTTAATCAAAAACACCATCTATTGTAGGGTCTCATATTTAACCACTATTTATTATTTAAATTTAAAATCACTTTAGAGGGCTTGATGGATGGGGAACTGACATAGCACAATGGCTAAAAGAATTCAAATCCTGACTCTGCCATGAAGGCTCAGTGGATGTGGCAGAATGGCACTAATGACCAGCAGACTCCACCCCATTTTTGCTCTCTGAGGCATCTAGGTATTTGCATTTGTATCGAGTCTGCAGAAAGCAACACACCATTCCACAGGCCTATCCCAGTTTCAGAGGGATTATTACACATTGCCATTGGTACCCTGCCACCAGGTTGTCATTTGCAAATCAACCCACCAAGAAGCCCAGCACTCCCAGCTTACCTTCTGTATTGCTGATCAAAGATTCTGCCTACTGCCCATGCCTGTTGCTACCCAGCAACTGGTTATCACAGAGATGGCATACCACACTTGTGCACTCCAGGTTGCTATCTAGTGACCAACTGTCTCCCTTCCCCTGGTACTCATTTTGAATAGTGTGTTCAAATAATGGAGGTCTACATAGTATAAGAACAACCAACAGCATTTAAAAGAGTAAAGAATTGATTTAAAGGGGAAAAGTCCACACATATTCTGCACCACAACAGCTTGACTAAGGAATTCAAAGAAATGATGTGAACATGGAATTTCATGTCCATCAACTTTGTCCATGCCCTAGTTGGTCTTAGTCTAAGGTAGCCTCTTTAAGTTTAAATTGGTTGTGGTGCTGGAAAGTGCTGTCAAATCACTGCTGACTTATGGCAACCATATAGGGTTTTAAATGCAAGAGACATTCAGAGGTGGTTTGCCATTGCCTGCCTCTGCATCACAACCCTGAGCCGGCCATGGCTGGGAGTGCGGGGTATAAGTTTGATAAATAAATAAACCCTGGACTTCCTTGGTAGTCTTCCAATCAATTACTAACCATGGCCAACCCTCTTTACCTTTGACATTTTGATGAGAACAGCCTAGCCTGGACTATCCAGTTCAGGACAAAGTTCTGTCTTTTTTCACCAAACCTTTTCCACCTCCTAGGTGTCAGATTACCATTGGCAGTTTAATCATTTTCATCTAGGAGTACCATTTGCATTTACAAAACTTTAGTCACTGGTTACTTGCCGTAGCCATCAGTAGGATGAGTGATTCTTGGGAATAACTGACTCCCCCCTTCATGCCTATCTTCTGCTAACCAAGAAAAAAAAAAACTTTTCAATCCATTGTGGGGCTTTTTAAAAGCCCAAACCTCAAAATAAATGAATTTCTCCATACCTGCCTCAAAGTCTTTTGGGGAACATAAATGAGGAAGGAAGAACCCTACATATGCTGCTCTGAAATCCATGAAGGAAGCATTGAATCAAAATGCCCTAGGGAGATTTTTTATTTTTATTTATTTATTTACTTTCAATTTATATCCCGCCTTGCTGGTGTGAACTGGCTCAAGGTGGCTTACACAAGTTAAAATACAATAAAACCAATAAATACAATTGTTGTGTCCTGGGATCAGAAGGCAGAGCTGGCGAAATACAGCCAAGCTTCGCTCTCTGAGAACAATAGGGACTAGGTTCCTGAGCTCGCCAGTAGAGAACCAATGGCAGCATTGGCGGGCGATTCAAACCCGCCAATAGGAACATGGGGCCGTCCCCCTAACTGTATATAGTTGGCCTCCGGCCGTTACTGTTTGTTCTTGTCCTGTGTGAAGTACGAATAAACGCGTCTTCTCTTATGTCGTCGTCCGAGTCATGAGGCCCGAAACCCAGTACTTTACAGTGGCGACGAAGGTGGGATTTCAACGCCTTCCGTGACTCCATGAGCGACGAAAAGGACACCGCCGAGCACCGCATCGCTGACCCCGTGAGCAGCACCGCACCGCTCGCCGAGCATCGCATCGCTGACCCCGAGAGCAGCACCGCACCGCTCGCCCCGGCGCACGCCTTCCCAGACAGAACCATGGCCGCCTCTCATGTAACACTGGAGCGCTTCGATCCGTCGCAGCCAGAAACCTGGGACGCATGGGTCAACCAGCTCATCAGCTATTTGGAGCTCAACGAAATCCGCCACCCAGACCAGAAACGATCGATCCTGCTGAACGCGTGCGGCACCCAAACCGTCCGCCTCGCCAAGAGCCTCTTGGTGCCCCGCACGGCCTTGGAGAGCTCGTTTGGGGAGATCCTGGATGTCCTCAACGCTTACTTCAGCCCCCGGCCGACCTTCCTGGCCAAGAGGATGGATTTCCAGAGGCGAGTCCAGGCCCCAGGTGAATCCATTGCCACCTTCCTGGCCGCGCTAAGGGCGCTCGCGGTGGACTGCGTGTTCCCGAAGGTGGAGGACAACCTGCTGACGCAGTTCGTGTGGGGCCTGGCGGACTCCAAGCTGCGGCGCAAGTTGGTTGGACACCGGAGGCTCTCCTTAGACGAGGCCCTCGACGCCGCAACAGCCCACGAGGCCGCGGAAGGGGAACGCCCGGCTGCGGCCGCCCATGTGGTCGGAAGGAGTCCAAGCCCCGGGAATGTAGATACGGAAGAGGTCTTCGCCCTCAGACCCCAACAACGCCGGCCGGCGCCGTTCCAGCAGGCCAACAGAGAGCCAGCCAAGCCTTCCGGCAACCGGACCGTCTGTGCCAGCTGCGGGGAAGGCCATGGAAGGAAATCCTGCAAGTTCCGGGATGCTGTTTGTCACGGGTGCGGAAAGCAGGGACACCTCGCACGGGTCTGCCGGTCCAAGGGCCCCAGGAATTCGAGATCGTCGGTCCCACCGCACCGCGCATCGTCCACCGCCTACGAGACGACGGAAGAGGTCGCCGAGTTGTACCATCTCACCGACCAGCCGCTGCAGGTACTTCGCCTCCCCAACCCCAACCTCTCCTCTGCCCCGAAGATCCAAGTAACCGTACGGATCGAGGGGTCCCCCTGTTGCATGGAAGTGGACTCGGGATCGGCGGCGTCCATCATTTCCCTGGACACTTTAAAAAGACTTTGCCCATTAGGGGGACCCCTCTACGTCCATCGCCACTAAGCTTGGTGGACTTTCAAAGGAACCCTGTCCCCATCCGGGGAGTCGGCACTTTCCGAGTGCAGTACCGAGACTTTGAGGGGAACTTGGACTTGGTGGTGGTAGAGGGAAATCTCGTGAGTCTCCTGGGGCGGGCGTGGTTCGAGGCCCTAGGCATAACGATTGGGGGAGTGAATAAGTGCGGGGTGCGGGACTGGGGGGCGGTGTGCAAGGAATTCCCGGAGGTCTTTGACGGGAAACTGGGGTGTTATAAAGGGCCCCCGGTGTCGCTCCATTTAGACCCCACAGTGACGCCCGTCCGACGGCGCTTCCGCACCGTGCCCCTGGCCCTCCGCCCGAAAATAGAGGCCGAACTGGACCGGTTAGTGGCCCAGGGAGTCCTAGAGCCCGTCCCGAACGCTCGATGGGAGACCCCGATTGTGACACCCGTCAAGCCAAACGGGGAAATCCGCATCTGCGCGGATTATAAGTGCACCATTAACCAGGCACTTCAGGCGCACGCATACCCCGTACCCGTGGTCAGCCATGTCTTAGCCACACTGGCGGGGGCGCGCATATTTGGAAAGCTGGATCTCGCGCAGGCGTACCAGCAACTCCCGGTAGATGAGGCCACGGCCGAGGCGCAAACCATAGTGACCCACCGGGGGGCCTTCCGGGTGAAGCGGCTGCAGTTCGGGGTCAGTGTGGCCCCAGGGATCTTCCAAAATCTAATGGACGATTTGTTAAAAGGGATCCCTGGGGTGACGCCGTTCTTCGACGACGTCCTCATCGCCGCGACCACCCCTGAAAGCTTCGCCGCCCGCCTCCGAACTGTACTGGAACGCTTCCAAGCCGCGGGGCTGAAAGTGAAGCGGGAAAAGTGCCTCCTCGGGGTGCCGGAGGTGGAGTTCTTGGGGTACCGGGTAGACGCAACAGGCCTGCATCCGGCGAGGGACAAGGTAAAGGCCATCGTGGAGGCCCCCGCCCCGACAGTCCAAGGCCGAGCTCCAGGCGTTCTTAGGCCTCCTGAACTTTTACCACGCCTTTCTCCCTCACAAAGCCGCCGTGGCCGAACCCCTGCACAGGCTACTGGATAAGGCGACACCTTGGGCATGGGGAGCGAGGGAGGAGGCGGCGTTTCGGGGGGTTAAAGTACTCTTGATTTCTAACGCGGTACTCGCCCACTTTGATGAAAAGCTCCCGGTAATCCTTGCGTGCGACGCATCACCGTATGGGGTCGGGGCGGTCTTGGCCCACAAGCTACCGGATGGGAGGGAAGTCCCGGTGGCTTACTACTCCCGCACGCTGTCCTCCGCGGAGCGGAACTATGCTCAAATCGACCGGGAGGGCTTGGCACTGGTGGCGGGGGTTAAAAAGTTTCACAACTTTGTGTACGGGCGGCACTTCACGCTCGTAACCGACCATAAGCCGCTCTTGGGACTGTTTGCGGCGGACAAACAAACGCCGCAGGTACTGTCGCCCCGGGTGTTGCGCTGGTCCTTGTTTTTAGCGGGTTACCAGTACCAGTTGGAGCATCGGCCGGGCAAGGCGCTGGGTCATGCCGACGCCTTGAGCCGCCTGCCGCTGCCGCATACAGGGGAAGATCCGGCCCCGGCTCCCGCAGTATTGTTAATGGAGGAGCTGCCAAACCCCCCCTTCAGGCTGCAGACGTGGCCGCCCGCACGTCCCGAGATCCCATTCTCTCCCGGGTCCTAAACTGGGTGGTGAGGGGATGGCCAGCGGAACAGACAGGGCCAGAGTTCACGGCATACAAAGCCAGGCGGGAAGAGTTATCCGCCTTAAAAGGGTGCTTGTTATGGGGGGACAGGGTGGTCATCCCGGGGCCCATGAGACAAGGGGTTCTAGAAACGCTACATGAGGCCCACCCCGGCATTGTACGAATGAAAGCTCTGGCAAGGAGCTATGTGTGGTGGCCCGGGATGGACGCAGAAATTGAAACCTGGGTCCGAGGGTGCACACGGTGTCAGGAAGTCCGCCCCAATCCCCGAGAGCGCCAACCCAAAGCTGGGAGTCTACCCACAAGCCGTGGTCACGCCTACACATAGATTTTGCGGGGCCGTTTCAGGGGCTCCAGTTCATGGTGATGGTAGACTCCTACTCGAAATGGGTGGAAATAAGCCCAGTGTCTACCACCTCTGCCAAAGCGGCAATAAGGGCCCTGCGGAAAATATTCGCGACGCACGGGTTACCAGACACAATCGTGTCGGACAACGGGGCAGCGTTCACATCTGCTGAGTTTCAAGCGTTCCTCGAAAAGAACCTAATCAGGCACATACGATCAGCGCCCTTCCACCCGGCTACAAATGGACAGGCGGAGAGAACGGTACGCACCGCCAAAGAAGCCCTGAGCCGCATAACGGAGGGGGACTGGGAGTTCCGGCTGGCCCGCTTCCTCCTAACATACCGCACCACCCCAAACCCCATCTCCGGTCATTGCCCCGCAGAACTATTGATGGGCCGCCGCCCCACAACTTTGTTAGACAGGCTCCACCCGGACCGAGCCCCAGAGAGAAAGCTGGTCGAGACCCGGGAGGCGCCCTGAAGCTTCCTCCCGGGGGAACCTGTCTACTTCCGGAATTACGGGGCGGGGCCTCAGTGGGTGGCCGGGCGCATCCTAAAACCCACCGGGCCAGTGTCATACGAGGTCCTAACAGATGGGGACCGGGTCCTCCGTAAACACGTGGACCAGCTCCGGAGGCGGCAAGACCCCGACACAGGGATCCAGCTACCGGGAAACGCCGCGGCCGCCCCAGCATCCGATCGACTGCAGGCACCGACAGCGGAGCCCGCGCCGGAAGGTCCACGGAATCCAGAGGGGGTCCCGGAGACAGCTGAACCGCCGCCGCCGTTGCCGCCGCCGTTACAGCCGCCACCATCACCGCCTCAGCTACGACCGGAGATCCAAGCTCCTTGTGCTGGAGGACCACCCGATGGGGGCCCCGCCAGTCCGGGACCGGCCCCCGACGATCGCTAAGGGAACGGAGGGCACCAGCATACTTAAAAGACTACGTCACCTGATAGGAGACGAACTATGGGGGAGGGGTGTTGTGTCCTGGGATCAGAAGGCAGAGCTGGCGAAATACAGCCAAGCTTCGCTCTCTGAGAACAATAGGGACTAGGTTCCTGAGCTCGCCAGTAGAGAACCAATGGCAGCATTGGCGGGCGATTCAAACCCGCCAATAGGAACATGGGGCCGTCCCCCTAACTGTATATAGTTGGCCTCCGGCCGTTACTGTTTGTTCTTGTCCTGTGTGAAGTACGAATAAACGCGTCTTCTCTTATGTCGTCGTCCGAGTCATGAGGCCCGAAACCCAGTACTTTACAACAATACAATTACAATAAGAACAATTACATAAAGTGCTAATATAAACAGATGGTGGGGATTTCTGTACATGGCCCGATGGGGAAAGGCCATATCCAGCATTGATGCATAGGGCTGTAGTATGTTCGATTTGCGGAGGTTGTCAGTGGCAGCTCCTAATAGAAGGCCTGGTGGAAGAGCTCCGTTTTACAGGCCCTGCGGAGTTCCCCAGCTCAAATCTGTACCATTAATGCCCTAGGTGGCCTCAGACAAGGCATTTCCCCCCTCTAACTCAGCCCGCTATCTTCAGCTGGAGATAATATTGCACTACCTTACAGGACTGTTGTAAAGATTACACTGAAAGCACACACCCCCACACACACAGTAGGGAAGGGATATTGTGTTGTAGATAGGAAAGCTGAAATAGAAATCCTCTATCTATTGTTGACATGTTGTATAACTGAAAGGAGGTGATTCACATCTCTGTTTTTTCTCCTGTATCAATGCTCACTATCTCTTAAAACATCTGCTTGTTTTGGCACATTGTGGGGATCCTTGAATGAAAAATATTAGCTAAACCCTGTCTTAAAACAAAGCAAAAACAAAACATGAAACACGGCAGCATGCTTAGTGATCTTAGTTTTCCAAACAGATAACTTCTACTATTCCAGCGACTTCAGTATCTCTTGGAAATGCTTGAGGTGATGTATTTCCAAAGTTTTTGTGTGTACTACCACATTTACTTATTGGTGTCCCACCACTGAGGTATTCAGGCCTTCCCTGCCCCCTGACCCCCAGGACTGCAGTGGGGAGCCTCACAACAGCCACCACCCCATGCACTCACCTGAGACCCAGAGAGGGATGAAGCACTGGTGCCAGGAAATGGTGGGTGAGCATGGCAGGAGATGCAATTCCAGAGGAAGGTGACAGGCCGTGAGGCAGAGAACAAGGTGAATGAGGAGATGGTGGACAGGAAGTCCAGTGGGGGGGAGGGGTCAGAGGACTCCTGCAACAATGGGAAGCATTTACAATACATCAAATAAGTCAACGTTCTCAAGGTAGCTTACAAAAAAAAAGTTTTTAAAACTTGCAATAAAATTGTAAATTGTAACAGAAACTGTAAAATTAAATCAGATTAAAATCTACAGTAGAACAATTAAAAGCAACGATACTAAAACTAGCTAATAAACCTAATGATCATCAGTACCTTCACCTGATGCCTAACACTCTGCATGACAGCATATTGATATAATCATAAGCATGATCACATCAAGACTGCTTTTGTTTTTTTGCAGTTGTTTATCAAGCCACCTAAGGGCACTAGTAACACATCACACAAAACATTTTGCTGCATGTATTCATGTAATCACACTGAGATTGCTTTCTTGCAGTGTTTTATCAAAATCTGGAAAACATTTCTTAAAATCCACACTGCAACAATAGCAGATTTCTAATTTGGTCCACTTTAGGAAAATGACTTGGTATTTTGGAACTCCAAAACCAGAAGAAGATTTTGGATAAGTTCAGAAGCATCCTTTATACAAACTAAATGACCCTTTGCAAAAAAAAAAAAAAATGACTTCAGGTGAGACACCATTGATTTTTAGGGAAGATTTTTGCTCTAGTACCTATTCCATACTCAGGAGAGGGAAGATCACAGGGTATAGTCCAATATCAGAAGATCTCAGACATTAAGCAGGATCAGTACTTAGATGGGAGACCACTAAGGGAGACTCTACAGAGGAAGACAATGGCAAAACCACCTCTGCTTTTCACTTCTCTTGAAAGGCTCTTGCTGGGGTCACCATAAATTGGCTGTGACACGATGGCACTTTACAGACATGTATTCCATATTCAAGACTAATCCTATTTTATCATAACTTTATTGAAACAGTCATGAATCTCTTTGCACCAAGTATCCTAATAGTATTATGAAGGCATTCTTAAAAATACAACTTTTAAAGAATAAATTAGCCTGGTTAACCAACACATTTCATGGCTTTGAATTTCTCATGCTCAAACAACTCTCCCTTCACCAACCACATTGGTTTGATTAACATCAGGTCTTTAACAAAGGGAAAATGGTTCCAATTCATATGTGATATAAATAAAGGGGGGGAGGGTTGTGTGTGTGTATTTTGCACAGTCAAACTCAGTGCACCTCTAACAGACATCAGCATGTTCAAAAGATTATTTTCCCACCACAAGCTCATTATATGCTTATAGTGATCCAGTGATTAAGACATTGTTTTCAGCATTTCTAGACCTCAGAGTATCCTAAATATTTTCTCTTTGCTCCCAAACCCCTACATTTAAAACATGTATCCTAAATATGTTTTCCTTCATCTATGAACTCTGTTATATTTCCACAACATAGGGGAAATTATTTTCCATTCCTTAATCTGTCTATTTCATCGCATAGCATTTTGTTCTGTATACAAAGGGACTTTTTATTTCATCCTTATCATTTGACCATATCCCTGTCCGGATGTTAGCCAATATGGAAAGAACATCAGAGTGAAGTAAATGTAAAAGGGAAGCTATAAAAGAAGTCTATAAACTCTAGTAGATTCTCTCTACCAGATGAAAACTTTTCCTGTCTAACAGATTATTCACCTGAGCAACTGATAATGCAGGCAATTCACCCCCACCATCCCTTCTGCAGTATATTAAATAGCACTGAGATTGATGGTTCTCATTTGCAACAATGTAGATTTAGCACTTGTGATCATTTTATCACCTCACATGATTTCCAATTGACTTTGTGTAAGAAAAGCCATGCAGTAGGCTCCTAGGGCCAAGGAAATATGTGAGTCCTCTGGGCTTCCAACCCCCCCCATTGTTTAAGGCTCATTGCTTAGATTCCATTGTCTCCTCATCTTACCGTGTAAATAATAAGATATTGATTTCTGTTGAGGATCCAAGAACTTTTCTCTATTCAAACTCTTTCATTTTCTCCGTTAAGAATGTCTGGATTGGACAGTTTTGTACTGATGAATCACAAAATCAGAGCTATTTGCCAGATTTGGAAACTAGATAATATAGAAAATAATTAAAATCACAAAAGAATAGGCTCAGTCCAAACAAAGTGAAGACCCTTTGAGGATGGTTAAACATGTTTACTCATTTCTCCAATAAAAATCAATTAGACCTAAATGTACTTCATTTAGCATAGATTGTGATGTTTATAGGAAGAAAGTCTGTGTACTATACATGTGTGTGTTATGTGCTGTCAAGTCACTTCCAACCACATCAGCCTGATGAACTATTTACCTCCAAAAGGTCTATCACTAAAAGCCTTGCTCAGGTCTTACAAACTGAAGGCTATGCTTACCAGTTTGGAAACAAGTCCCAGGTCACAACAGGTCTCACAGCAAGGGTTCTACAGTTACTCTCATAAGTCACCAGGGCTCAGTGATAGTGAGGAGAAGAGGACTCCTTGGATAAAGAAGAGCCCCTTGTAGCCAACCTTGAGTCGACAGAAACTGACCAGCAGGAAAATGAGCTGCAGGCTTATCAAGATTCACAGCCAGCAGCTGGTGCAGAACCACACCCTCTAGCCCTGGTTCACCAGGTGAACCTCAGTTGGCTGTTCCCTGCACACCTACATCCTTAGAGTGCCACAGACAGAGGCTGAGAACAGAGCTACAGACAAGATCACGGTGCACATCTCCTGGCCTAATGCCAGCTTAATAATAATAATAATAATAATAATAATAATAACAACAACAATAATAATATTCAATTTATACCCACCCTCCCCGCGAGCAGGCTCAGGGTGGCTTACAGTAGTGGCACCAGTTGCCAATAAAACCATATAAAACATATAAAACAGAAGATGAGCTGCCCCTGTCAGCAGCAGAGGATAGAACTCACAATAATGGGTTTAAATTAAGGGTGAGAAGGTTCTGGCTGGATATTAGGGGAAAACGTTTTTACAGTAAGAGTTGTGCAACAGTGGAATCAGCTGCCTAGGGAGGTGGTGAGCTCCCCCTCACTGACAATCTTTAAGCAGCGTCTGGACAAACACTTGTCAGGGATGCTCTAGGCTGATCCTGCATTGAGCAGGGGGTGGGACTAGATAGCCTATATGACCCCTTCCAGCTCTGTGATCCTATGATTCTAGTTGTAGGATTGCTTCTGAGCAGCTAGCTGCAAGCCTGACCCTTAGATACGTGGCTATAAAATCAGCCAAGAGAGGCTGTTAGGTGTGAACACAACACGTATGATAGACACTAAGCCACCAACTATGCCTTGACTGATTCTGGGAACCTGAACTTGGACTGAGCTACTCTGCCTTACCTAACTTCTGGAACACTGACTGAACAACTCTGCCTTTTTATTTTTCTATAAATATTTTTATTGTTGTTATTATTACCGTTCTGATTATACATTTTCATATCCCATTGTGCTTTTACAAATTCCCCCATCCTCCTCCCCTCCCTCCAGTCTATTGTTTTTAGTCCTTTTCTCTCAGCCAGGGGCATAGTGTTTGGACCACTGAACGTCATTTCTTTGTTCTTCTTCCATCCATCTCCAGTATATAGTCCATTTCTCGTGGATTATCGCCGTTCTGTCTTCCCACGGCATGTCTTGGTTAATTATGGAGATTATATCTGGTTGAATAATTTCGAACAGATAGTTAAGCCAGTTTCTCTCTGTCCATTTACTTGCATCTTTCCAACCTGAAGCTATAACTGCTGAACCACTCTGCCTTGCCTGAATTCTGGAACCCTGACCATGGACTGAATGACCCTGCCTTTCCTGATCCCTGGCACCTGATACTCAGAGCTTACAAGCTAGTACAGTCCAAAGTCAAAGTCCAGGGTTGGGTTCTATAATCCAGAATTGCAAAAGCAGTTTGAACCCAAATAACAAGGTTAAAAGAGCTAAGCAAATCAGACAACTGGCAGGATTATCAGCAGAGTCACACACAAGTTGATCCTACACTGACTGTAGCCTCTCCGCAGTCTCTTTTAAGGAGTTTCTCAACAAGTGCCACTGGGTTCCTCATTAGATTCTTTCCCACAGACTGAGTCAGCTCCCCTACTGGGGCTCAGACCCTATGATGACATCAGTCTTTACTAGACTTTCCTTAGTGGTGGTGAGGCCTTGGGCTGCCAGGTGTGCACCCTGTGCCTGGGCCATGACTCATCCTTAGCCCTTCATGTCCCCTCTTCCTGGGGTGCTTCAGGAGACTGTGATGGGTCTGGTAATGGATGGGTCCATGCTGGGGCCTCCAAGCCTGAGGGCCCTGCTGGCTCGGGGGTGGTGACAGTACCAGCTTAAGATCCCTTGGGGGGGCATTGGAGAATCCACCTTATCAAGAGGGTCTGCAAAGTGGGGCTTGAAGGAAGGTTGTCCTCCTCCTCCAAGGACATCTTCCCATGCCAAACTGGGGTGGTTGATGACACTCGCTTTATTGAGGCAATCCATCTACTGTCGGAGCTTCCTCTTTTCCTATTGCCTTCAACATTTTCTAGCATTATTGTCTTTTTCAGTGAGTCTCGCCATCTCTTGATGTTTAGTCATTTTAGCTTCTAGAGAGAGCTGAGGCTTGAGTTGATGTAGTAGCCACATTTTTTTTTCTTTTTGGTGTTCCATGGTAAGGTAAAACTCTCTTCCAATGCCAATACTATACATATAACTTGCATTTCAGCAAGTATAGACCTATTCCTGGAAATGTCCTATTCAAAAGACTGGTAAAGAATTGGCTGAAAGGAAACTCTCAACTCTGTCATCCATATAGGTCTTCTACAAACCTTTCTGTTCCTAAACTGAGGGTGGTTTAAATGTGTAAAGGTAAAAATCTGCCATTGCAGATATGGCTTGTTGAAATATTGTGGCAATTTTCATACGGCTTGTTGAAATATTGTTGCCAGAAAGATGGGGGAGGGAGTTGGTATGATGGACAAAAGTCGGTAAACCAACTCTTTTGACAGAATTGTGCAATGCATTGTGTTGTAGAGAAAAAGAGGATTTAACCTGTAGAAATTTTCAAATATTTAAAAGGATCTCAGAAAGAACAGCAAGAACTAGACAGTATGAATATCTGGTGTTCTAGGTACTGGACTGGAAATGCACGGAATAGTCTTTTGAAGAGTGTACTTTCATGTTTTGCTCATGAAGGGCCGGATGGGAGAGAGAAGAAAGAGAGAGAGTGACGACATGTACCTTTCCATTTTCATAGCAACTTTTAAAGGGACTGGAAACTTGCTAGGACATTTTGTAAATGCCAAATGTATTCCATGACACATGTAAATTACCAACTTTAGAAAGAACTTTGTGTGCCTGTTACTGAGGAAGTTTTCCATTACTGATGGGAGCACTACAGAAGACATCTTTTAGCACTGAGAAAGCGGGGGGGGGGGATTGCTTTTTACTGAGCGATCTAAATGGGTTTGCATTTATTTTATGCATGTTCGTTCACACTTTGATAACTAAAGAGCTGTTCTTAGGTAATCTTGTGATGCTCCTTTCCCTTTTGAAAGCTATTCATCACCATGACTCCTTGCTCTGTTCTCTGTATTTGCCAGCATGGATCTCCTCATGGAGGAGGCGGATGCCGGCAGCAGGTCTGGCAAAGAAGCCCATGTCAATTTCAGCGGTCCAGAGAGGTTCCCTGAAAGCAATCAACTTCTCAGCAGCCACCAACAATGACTTCTTACTTCAGCTACACAGTTTGATCTCTGGTAAATGCTTACCGTGCAGGCACAGAAAACAGCACACAGTGCTTAAAATACATCATGTTTTTTAGCTGCAAAGGGAGTCCTGATAAGGGGGGTAAGGGGTATCAGCTCACAGTGAGGAATTTATTACAAGCCAGGAAAACAACCATTATTATTCACCTTACCAGTTGCCAGCGTTCATACTCTCTTGACCAGGAGCACACACTTCAGCTGCTGATCCTGATTTCCAGCAGTGCAGGGTGATAATTCACCCCCTGAATTATCTGTCTCAGAGCATCAGAACCAGAGAAGGGTTCCACCTGCTGTCTTCCTCCCCTCAGCCCTTCTCCCCAACTACCCATTGCTGCTGCTGGATGATGACAAGGCAGTGGTAGGCAGTGTGCAGACCACTCAGGCATCCTGAGGTAGAAAAGAAGTCTTCTTCTTTCTTCTTCCTGTCTTTCTCTCCCCCCCCCATTTCCAGGGTGTATCAGATGAAGGTTTGGCTGCACCCAAAGCAACAAGAGAACTGTATGTGTGTGAATGAGTGAGGAGCCCCATGGCACTTCTGATGATATCCCCCTCCATTTGTCTCTATGTAGTTTCCAAGCATTTGGAATCAGGCCATGATCCAACCAAGCTATTTGGCAATGTGTTTGGTAAACTGCTTGGTTTAGCCAAGTCTGATTCTGAGGCAAATTCACCCTTCATTTTTTTTTTTTTTGCAAATTACTTCTTTTATTATTCTAACAATAACACATAGATGCACAGAAACACATACAAACAAAATACCACAAAAACACAACAAAAGAGTGAGGATAAGCTTACTGCTTCTTCCTTATATTCTATATACATCCTTTATATACTTATTTTTAAACTAGGTAGTTCCATTTTTTTGCCATTGTAATTTTTAATAACCCATAATAAACAAAACAATTATTAATCTTGCCTTATATATCTTCCTTATCTTTCGTAGTTTCCTCTACCATGATTTTCTATTCAACTATAAAACTTTGATCATGTTCTCTCAAATTGCGTATCTGTCTTATCTTTTAGATAGAAGGTGAGCTTATCAAATTCAGCCTCTTCCAATATTTTAGCAATAATTTCTGCTCTGACTGGTAAATCTGTTTTCCTCCAATATTTTGCAAACAAAATTCTTGCTGAAATAATAATATATAATATACAATGCAAATCCTCTTTTGACATTCTTTTGGGGAAATGGTTAACAGAAAGGGTTCTGGAATGAAGGGAATGGAGATTCCTAGGCTTTTTGGGATAATTTCATGCACTCCAATAAATTTTAGTTGTCACATATTTCCACCACATATGGTAAAAAGTTCCTGTTTTTTCCTGGCATTTCCAGCAAAGATTAAAATAGATGAGATCCATTTTTTAAAGTAAGTCAGATGTAATATACCACCTATGGAACATTTTATAGATGTTTTCTTTATATGATACTGCACTAGTCATTTTTAGACTCTTTGTACAGATCTGAGACCAGTCTTCAAGATCAATACTATGGCCTATATTTTCAGCCCATCTTATCATCATAGTTTTGACTGTTTCATCAAGCATTTTATCCTCAAGCAGCAATGTATACATTTTTGAAATAAATCTCTGATTTGTATAAAACAGAATCTTATCAATTTCTAAAAAATCATCATGGAATCCTAACTTTTTATCTTTTATGAAGCTAGATTGGATTTGAATGCTTTGCCACCAGTTATACTCCGGAAGTTTTTTTTTTTAGGTCATGCTTGTAATCTAGTAGATCATAATATCTACCCAAATTTTCCTTTTGAAATAGATTGGGGTTTGTAATTGCTTCTAGGGGTACTACCCATCTTGGTGTCTTGGTATAAAAGTGATTCCTAACTTGGTCCCAAATTTTTAGTAAGAAAGCTCTCAATCAGTGCTGCTCAAAATATTTATACATCTTGGTTTTCCCATACCAAGTAAATGCATGCCAACCCAAAAGCAGATCATGAACCTCTATTTTCAAAAGTCTATCATTATCAAGAGTTATCAATTCCTTCATCCAGGCCAAGGCTAATGCTTTGTAATATAATAACCAATCAGGTAGGGCAAAACCCCCTCTAATCTTTATGTCTTGCAATATTTTAAGTTTGATCTTTGGTTTTTGGCCTTTCCAGATAAATTGGAGCATTATTTTATCAAGCTCTTTAAAATAACTAAGGTTCTTCATCACTGGAATCATTTGAAAAAGAAATAAAATTTTTGGTAAAATAATCATTTTAATCGTAGCTATCCTTCCCATAAAGGATAGTTGGAAGGCATTCCATTTTAGCAAATCTTTCTTTATCTCTCTTGCTGCATCCCCGGTGCCTCCCCTCCCATGGCCATGGTGTAAGCATCAGGATGGGGTGACCAGTCCTGAGAGCCAAGGTGTTAAAGTTGGGGAAGCACTGGGGCCTCAGATAAGCAGGGGACAGGGTTAACGGCACCCCCATAAGTCCCTCTGCCAGCCTGCACCAGGCCCTCTTGACTCAGCTTCCCTCTCTCTGGCTTCTACCTCACCTCGGCTGTCTGGATATGCTACTCCTCTCCAGCCTCTTCATCTTTCCCTCCTTTTATTCCCATCTCCAGCTCCCAGCACCACCCTCCTTCCCCATCCTCCCAACCCCTGCCCCAATAATAAGTATGAATGCCATCCCGGCATTCAGGGTGGGAGCCAGCACAAGGCTGGTGATGGTCCTGTTGTGTCCTCAGGCTCTTCTGAGCCATGTTTGTGCTGCCGTCCCTCCCCATGGCCTCCCAGGACTTGCGGCTTTGCAGCCGAGCCTGGCTGGGGTATTGGGTTGCTCCTGTGGAGGCAGCTACGACTATGAGTGTGGGGCTGCTCCTCCATTGCGGGCCGTGCTGTCCCAGTCTTGACACTTCCTCTAGAGCTGAAGGCGTTGAGTCCTGAGGTTCTTAGGGTGAGTCTGGCATCTGGCGAGCCTCTGGGGTGTGTGGGGTCCATTCCGGGGCCTCGGGACCTGAACAGGAACTTAATTTGTTCATAAGGTTTATTCCTAAATGTTTGATCTTTTCCTGGATGTCTATTCCTGTTTGTTCTTGTAAATTGTCTACTTGTGCTTTAGTCAGATTTTTAACCAACATATTAGTTTTTTTTAAATTAATTTTCAGTCCCGCTACTTTATTATATTATTGTGTGGCAGAAATCAACTTAATGGCTGTATCATGTGGTTCCTCCAAAATAAAAGCCAGATTGTCCACAAAGGCTAGGAGTTTGTATTCTTGACCTTTCAGTTTTAGTCCTTTAATTTGACTATTCATTCGAATTTGATCATTCAAGACTTTGAGAGTCAAAATAAACAATAAAGGTGACAGGGGCAACCCTGCCTGGTACCTTTCTTTATTCCAATCGTGTGTGATAAGTCTCCATTAATATTTATCCTGGCTTTCTGTTATTTATAAATTGTGCTCACCATTTTATAAAATTCAGATCTGGCCTAGGAGACTATCAATAATTCAAGCAAAAATTCCAACAGACGTTATCAAAGGCTTTCTCCACATCTAAACCATTTGTTTCTCTGGATGAACCTCGTAATATTCTAACACATTTAATAATAACCTTACATTCTGAAATATTTGTCTATTTGGGAGAAAACCCGCTTGATCTGGATGAATCATCTTCGACAATACTTTTCTCAATCTTAATGTGAATATGGAAGCAAATATTTTATAATCCACATTTGCAGAGAGATTGGTCTGTAGTTTTTTATTTCTGTCTCATTCGTATTTTGCTTATAAATTAAATATATCAGTACTTCCTTCCAAGATTGTGGATTACAATCTCTTAGTAGACCATTTTTGGGGATTCATCAATTGGTCTGATAAAATTCCACTGGGAATCCATCTGGGCCTGGCGTTTTCCCCCTTTTTTTGTTTTCTTAGGGCCTCAGTGAGTTCTGCCATAGTAATTGGCTGGTTTAGGATTTTTCTCTGATCCTCTGTACATTTTTTTGGTTCATGGCTAGTAAGGTAGTCCTTAATTCACTGCTGTGACACTTGTGTATTTTTATATAGTTCTTAATAATATGTTTCCACAATTTTCTTTAGATCTTCTATTTTGTTCTTAAATTCCCCTGCTTCATCCTTAAGAGTTTTTATTAATCTCTTTTGGAGTCTCTTTGCATAATCTGTACACTAGCCATCTAGTGGGTTTGTTAGTATTTTCGAAGAAGTTTTGTTTTGCATATTGTAGTCTTCTCACTATTTCTTGAGTCAATAAACAATTCATTTGGTGTTGCAGAATGTTGAGTCTACTCCAATTCTGTTCATTACTTAGATCTTGTTTCATTTCCATTTCTTGCTTTCCTATTTGTTCTTTTAAAAGACAGTACTTTTTCTCTTTTTGCCTCTTTTGGATTGTTGCCTCTTGCATAGGTTTTAAAGGCATCCCAGACTGTGCTAATTGCAATTCCTGGTTGAATATTTCTTTGGAAAAAAATCTGAAATTCTTTTTTGATTTGATTTATAAAGTTTTCATTCTTTAGGATTGAAGTATTTAACATCCACCTGGACTTTCTCAGAGTATCTTGTAGTTCCAGACTTATGGGATCTGCAAATGATGCTGGAAGTATTTCTGCTTCTAAGATACCTCTTGTCACTGAAGCTGAAATCCAGCACATATCTATCCTGGACCATGAACCATGTCTAGCAGAATAAAATATATATTCTTGTTTATGTGGATTTCTAATTTTCCAAGCATCTGTTATTCTCCTCCATTAGTTCATAACATATTGAGGGCAGTTGATTTCCCCGTTTACTTTTCCCTTTAATTGATTTTCTATCGAAATTGTTCTCAAAGACCGTGTTAAAGTCTCCCATAATACATACTTCATAATGTTGAAATCTATTCAGAAGGTCTTGTAATCACTTATAAAAACTTTCTTGATGCTGGTTTGGAGCATAGATGTTAATCAAAAGTGTCTTCTTTAATTGCAAAATTCTTCCATCGTCAGATGCAACTCAGGTTGCAACCATTGTTTTACATATATTGCAAGGCCTCTTTTTTTCCTTTTTATCTGAAGCAAATCTCAGTTTGTTTTGAGTCAATTATTTGTCTTTTAGCCTCTATTTGTTCTGTGTTTTCTTCTGTCTTTTTAATTGTATTGTTAAATTCCGTTATTTTGTGGTTATTTTCTATCAGTTGCTTTTGTAGATTGTCCATTCTACTTGTTAGCTGTAGCAACATTTCATTCATTGCCTCTTTTATCAGGTCCACCACCTGGGTGTCTTTATAGTGTCTTGAATTAGATTTTTGAGATCCTTCATTGCCACTGCTGATAAACTAGTTGTTACTAATTTGGTGGCACCCAGTGAAAGTTTATTTGGGCCTGACATTTTTATACATTTTAAGAAATTATCAAGAATACCAGTCTCTCACAGTAAATGCTAGTAACTAAAAATTCTAAATAATAAACACTTAAGTACAAGTCAAAGATTCACTATGACTGTCAATATCAATCACAAGTATGGTAGTCGGATACACCCCTCCAATTTTCTTAAATATAGCAAATCAACTCTTGTTTTCTCTTAACTACCCTCAACTAGAGTAAAAGTAGTTTAGAAACTCAATAACAAAAATTAAGAAAATGAGTATAGAAATGTCTTTTAGTTCCTAAGCCCAAAAACAGAGGGCAATTTAAGTAGCAAAGTTCACTCTGGCCAAGTCCAGGATAGCACAGTTAAGCAGAGCTCCACTATGCAGTGCTTTCAAAACCAACAACAAAGATATATGTATTTGCAGACCAGCACCTAAAGGGTATCAAAGTCCAATAACGTTTCCATATCAGTTAAATTCTCTGTTCCCCTTTAAGGAAAACTACAAAGTGCTAGCTAGTCCTCCAAAGTCAAGAAAGAAAAGACAAAAAAAATTGAGAACATTGCAATCATGTCTGCTTGAAAGTACTAAATCCAAAGAATCAACACACACACACAAACAACAACTGTGGAGCAAAGATGCATCTTCTTTAGATTTCCCGAAATGAGTGAAATAATTAATTGCCTGAGTCTATGGCTGGGAGGGTGAAAAGGCAACCTCCCGCCTATGATTTATGCCTCTTAGCATGCGTAGGGTTTCACAAACATGAGTTTATTAGAGGCAAAATTTACTATTACTAGAGGGTTCATTAACTTGCAGTCACTTAAGGATTCTCTGGAAGAGAGGTCTTCTATTGCGCTTCCCACTTGCCTTACCCTCTATCTGGTAGCAACAGCTGTGGCTCTGGGAGAAACCTCTAGTCTGCTCAGAGCTTTAGGAATGCTAGTTTCCCCCACTGCTGCCGCTGGTCTAGGGGTACCAAGCGAATTCCCATGCACCCTGCTCTCCACCAGAGAGACAAGGAGGGTCTCAAAGGACCTGAGACCCTTATCTGAAGCAAGAAAAGCCAGAGCGGCAAGAGAGCAATTCTCTGCTGCATCTGCCATGCCATGCTGACTATGCTCTTCTCTACCTTGGGGCTGGCCCATGGGGTTGGCCTCAGAAATGGTTAAGGGAGGTGGTTCCTTCCCCGGCCCTCTTTTCTAACCTGCTGGAGCTCCTTCCCTTCTCTCTGGCTGTCTTGGAGCCTCCAGCCATCTCCTCCCTGGCCTGATGGACTGGCTCCCTTTTATAGCCTGGCTCCCCTATCATCCCACCCCTTGCTGCACCCCTTGCCCATCCTTTGGATTGCCCTGCCCACAGATATGAGTCCCAATGCACAGCGTATGAGGCAGTGGTTAGGGTTGTCTCACCTCCTTCTCCATCCTCAAGCCAGCCCCTTCTCCTGTCACCATTGCAATGAAGTCCCCTTGGAGCACTGAGGAAGAGAAGAACATGCTGTTGAATCACAGCTGACTCATGGCAACCCCATCCATAGGGTATTCCAGGCAAGAGATGAGCAGAGGTAGTTTGCTATTGCCTTCCTCTGTGCAGCAACCCCAGCCTCCCTTGGTATTCTCTCATCCAAATACTAACCATGGCTGATCCTGCTTAATGTCTAAACTCTGATGAATGTGGGGAAAAGTGGGCAACTGAGCCATTGGGAAGGTCACACTATAAATTGTGGGACCCATGTGGATCATATCCATAAGGGTTAGGGACCACATTAATGCATTTATTTATTTTCAATATATTTCTATCCTGCCTTTCCCTTATGGTTCAAGGCTCAAGTGAAGAGGAGTCAAGTCATGTTCAGTAGAATAGCTGTTAAGATACAAACCACTGGACTGGATCCACAAAACCATGACTGGAGCAAACAGATAGATAGATAGATAGATAGATAGATAGATAGATAGATAGATAGATAGACAGACAGACAGACAGACAGACAGACAGACAGACAGACAGACAGACAGACAGACAGACAGACAGGGACGGACGGACGGACGGACGGACGGACGGACGGACAATAAAGAGAGAGATAACTTAATACAAATACTAAATTGTTTGTGTATGTAAGGAACATATTGAACTATTATCAAAATTGTGTCTAATCCAAATAAGAGCTTTCTCTGGAGAGACTTAAGGGTTGTTTTACTAGCAATGCCTGTTTTCTCTCACAGAAAACCAAACAAAGAGAGCCAACACTAAGCTTCCCCCAAGGCTGAGTCACAGACCTCTAATGCCAGACTGAACCAAGGGGCAAAGATGTACAGAATTTCAAGTTCAAAAGTTTAAGGGAAGAACATTCCTTAACTCTTAATCACAGCAATATGCAGATCTTTCATTGTTTTCCTCCCCCAGTTTGACAGTATAAACCCTAATCATTTTGAATATCGTGAGCTTGCATAGGGGCAGCTGGGGAAAATGATTGTCTTATCCTATGCATTATTTGTTTTTAGGCACTTGATAAATAAGAATGCATCTATAAGGGGCCGTATCTCCTATACTAATTGGTAGACTTCAGAAATTCCTCAAAATATATTTGATTTGAGGGCTGTTGCCTCCGTCTTAGAATAAGTCCATTTAGTAAAATAAATAAATAAATAAATAATGCTGCATTACTGATCTGGTTATACCAGGCATCACCACCAGTGAAATTTGTGATTTCTATGCTGTAGCAAATATACATTCTTACTACCATCACTAGAATAGTGACTACTTCCATATCATTGGAACAAACATTTAAAAAAACCCTTAACAATACTACCTTAGGATCCATTGGTGATTCACATAGTTACTTAATAGTTTACCTAATCCCAGGTATAGCCAATGAAAAAGGCCATTCTGCATTCCCATAGTGACAATTCCACAGACATACCATAGTCTTAAAGGTGTTAGATACCACTGTAGTTGCAGTTTAGACTAATGTTTCTTTCATAGAACATTCATTACATTTGGGTTCTTTTTACTGAATACAGGAATACAAAACCTATATATCAATCTCTTGGATTTAATTTTTAAATTAATAAATGCTCTGGTGTACTAGTTGCACCCTGACCTGGATGGCCCAGGCTAGCCCCATCTCATCAGATCTCAGAAGCTAAGTATGACAAGCCATGAGTAGAATAGGAGAGCACAAAGAGGAAGAAGAAGAAGAGGAGGAGGAGGAGGAGGAGGAGATTGGATTTATACCCACCCTTCACTACCCAAAGAAATCTCAGAGCGGCTTACAAACTCCTTTCCCTTCCCCTCCCCATAACAGACACCCTGTGAGGTAGGTGGGACTGAGAGAGCTCTGACAGAAACTGTTCTTTTTCAAGAACAGCTGTGCCAGAACTAGGGCTTGCCCAAGGTCATCCAGCAGGTGCAAGTGGAGGAGTGGGAAATCAAACCTGGTTCTCAAACCCGCCAAGCACATCCACACAACCAACAGCACAGGATTCTTTAATTAAATTACCTTTGATTAGCCCAGGGGTGTTGAACTCATTTGTTATGAGGGATGGATCTGACATAAATGGGACCTTGTTGGGCCGGGCCATGTGAGTCATAAAATGTAATATCAGGTAGTGGAGATATGAACTTTATAAAGGACACAAACACAAAGGGTTTTTTTTTTTACTTTAAATAAAAACATGCTTAAAACAGCACTCTTGCAATATTTTGTTTATTTAACAGTGTCTGATAACTGACATCTCTTGTTCTGAATTATTGCATCAAAATGTCTGTGCTGTTGAATCTTGAGTATGCTGTTCAGGTGTGTATCTGTAAGCTGCAAACCTACGATGATGCAGCAGCAGCAGAACTGGAAGAAGCAGAAGACAGCCAGTTCCACTGTGGGCCTGATAGAAGTCCTCCAGGGGCCTGATCTGGTCCCTGGGCTGCATGTTTGACACCCCTGAATTAGCCAGTGCCCCCAAAGGCATTTAAATGCCCCCCCCCCAAAAAAAAAAAACTTAAAAAATCCTAGCTATGGGCCTGGGAGGGCATATGCCAGTCTCTCTGATATGCTTGTTGGTTTTGTGTGTATACAGGTGACAGTGTATTGAATCATCTTCAGCCTAACATAGTATAATCCCAGACTTTGGGATAGGGTACATTTATATGGGGCTCAGGAGATTAGGAGAACACAGTTCATTACAATGCCATGGTCTAAGGCAGGGCTGTCAGATTCATTTGTTATGAGGGCCAGATCGGACATAAATGTCACTGTGTTGGACTGGGCCATGAGTGCCATAAAATGTAACACAAGGTACTGGAGGTAGAAACTTTGCATCCTTCAGGAATGAATTGAGAACAAAATTTCCTGTCTCATTACCGATGCCTGCTACTGTCATTTGGCATCTGAAATCACTCCACCCTCCAAGATATAAAGACTAATGGACTCACATTCTAGATGTATCTGAAGAAGTGAGCAGTGCCAAATACTAGCCAAGTTGAGGCTAAAATGCAGTCAGCAAGCAGGCCCACATCCTGAAATCAGGCAATAAAAGCTCGACGGCAGCAGGCCACCCAAATCCCAGGAGGATGGGTTGGACCCGCCCCTGGAACAGGAATGAGGAAGACATCAGTGAGACAGAAGAGAAACAAGAAGGCAGAGACACCAGCGGGAAGGGAGGCAGGTCAAAAGTGAGCTGGGGGAGGAGAAAAGGAGCAAAGAGAACAGAGGTCAAGGAGGAGACGCTGAAGTGCCTGACTATTCCGGAAAGGACCCTTCAGGAGGCAGCGGCGGCATCAGCAGCAAAGGAGGCAGAGGAGAAAGAGGAGGAGTGCGCCCTATTTTGAGACTTCTATATTCACTCCTAAGGGCAGAGTCAACAATGACAGAGGAAAGCCTTGGAGAAGAAAGTGGGAGACAGCCAGTTGCTCACGTGCCAGATATGAGCCTTGCAGGGGCTGGTTCTGGCCTGCAGGCCACATGTTTAATACCCCTGGTCTAAGGGCTAGCATGGTATAGTACTTACAAGTTTGGACTGGGATCTGGAAGTCCAGGTACAAATCCCCTTGCTTTGCAAGTGATCTTGGATCAGTTATTGTTTGTCTTCAGCCTAGCCTGCCTCACAGGGCTGTTGTGAGTCTAAAATGGAATACTGCCCTGAACTTGTTAAAGGAGCAGCATGAGAAAATGTACTAAATAAATTCTGATGGTATTTTGAAAATAAAATAGATGTATCTGTTTTATGGCTCCTTGGATAGTATGTCCAAAATAAGATGAGGGAATGGGTTCCATGTCATAAATTTGTCCTGGGTCCAAAGAAGTTATGCTTCTATTCTGAATTCACTCTGGATCACTGCTTGACTTTTAACATTAAGAGAAATTCTCTTAATTCCTCTTTACCCAGTTTATCCCTGAAATCTAACTATCTCTTCTTTCTTTCTTTCCCTTTTTTTAGGCATCTGGAGTACGTGTCTAATCAATTACATTTTGAGCAAACAGAAATTTAAAGAGAAGAGGGGCAGGAAGGGAGTTTTGCAAAATTTCAGATGCTCAGAAGCAGGCAATGCCTTCCCAAACCTCCCTATCCACCTACTGGAGAACCACAACAACTATACTATGGCCCTGTCCACACTGAGCATTTGCCCCGCTGAAGGCACGGGAGCCCTGCAGACTTTCCGTGCCCGTTCATACGAGCACATCTGGGAGGCGTAGTGCTCCCATGGCCAACCCGCGGCTTCCCTCCGAAGACGCGGAGTAAAAAACTAGTAGGTCTGAGGTACTAGTTTCTGGAAACCCCAGGGCAAAGGCTGGCGTCTGATCACAGGAGCATCGGTATCCCGCGGCTTCCGACACCCGCCCATGTCCCCGGGGTTTCCGGATGTTGTAAGTTTCCCTGGGATGCGCACCAACGCTGGACAGTGCATGCGCACACACAAGTCACTGACAGCGGCCCGCCCCCCAACGGCGCATGCGCACTTCGCATTTGTGTGGTCTGCTGTGCTGCTGTTTTGCTGCGCTACAGCAGCGCGGTGTGATCGCGGCGCAGAGCTGGAGCGTGGCAACCCGATGGTCCGTGAGATCGGGCTACCACGCCTTATTTAGCTCCAGGGCAAACTGCCACGCCTCTCCCCCGCGTTTTCTGGCCCGTATGACCGGGGCCTATGATTCTGCCAAACAGGTTCAAGGTTGTTGCTACTTCTGCATAGTATTCGTCTCATGTATTTCCTCTTTTCATTCACCACAAGAACTACTCATCTTGGCTTCCTCGCTTGCATATGAATTCTGTTTTGTTATCTGTCCTCACTTCATTCTCCTTTGCCTTTTTAATTAGACCATTCAGTGTGGGTGTATCACCTTCCATTCCACATTCTTTCAAAAACCAGCTTAAATAATCACGTCAGCAAAGCAACATCATGTACCTGTGGAGGCACATTAGGAAAAGAAGAATGTGAAATAAATTTATCCTAGGCACACTGTAGAGTTTCCTGATTAATTCCTCCTCATTTTAAAAGTTCATTTTATATGGCAATGAGTATGAAACTGTGTAGACACAAGATTAAATTTCTCCAAGGTTTCTATTTTACCTTGAGGGGCAGGAAATCAACAATTTGATGACTGGTATCGATTCCAAAGCATGTTTCTTTTCAAACAATTTTAAAATCTGAAGCTATACAAGCATCTGTAATTAATTAGCAGAACAGTGAATTTTTGATTGCAAGACCTTTGAGCAACCAGAGGGGAAAAATGGAAAGCTTTTCATATTAAAGGGCACGTTGTGTAAAGAGGATTGGTTTAATAACCAGAACTGAACAAATCATTTACACCCAATAATCTTCCTGACAAATGGAGTTTTTCTCTGCTCATGGAACAGCCGACAGATGGTTAGTCCCAATGACTCCAGTCCACAGAATGTTGTGCTCAGCAGTAGGCTGTAACTACATCCAAAACTGATGTTTAGCAGTGACAATCATCTGTTCAGAAGGAGCTGAAAACTGGATTGTTTAGCTCCCTCCCTCCCCAGCCTTATTTTATCAATATAGCTAATGCCAGCAACCATATGGAAAGATAGGCAAGTGCTTTGTATGCAGAAAGGTTAAGGTTCAGATCCTGACACCTCCAGTTACATATTCTCAAGCAATGTGACTTGGAGAGCTGCTGCCAGCCAAAGATGACAGCTCTAGATTAGGTGGCTCGTTGGTCTAATTCATGCGCTCTGTAGACTTAGCATAATATCTGTTTTTCTCCCCTACCAGAACCTAAAGCAGCCCCAAGGGGCATTTCTGAATAGGAAAGCAGTGTGAGGATGGGTATGCCATGTCCTGAATCCATATTGTCTACTGTGGTTGGGGTTTTTTAGGCCCAATATCAGAACATTGGAGAAAGTCCCAGAGAATTTGAGCATCCAGCCAATGACAGATAGAACCATGAGCTCCCAACACTCTGTCAAGCACATTTCATCAATTCCAGCTTGTTAACATGAAAAACTCAGTTTGGTTTAATAGATAAAATGATGATGTAGGCACATAAAGGTGCAAATTCAAATCATCTCTTGCCATGTAACTTACTGGTTGACCTTAGGCAAGCTGTCACCTCTGACCTAATCTAACTCTCATGACTGTGGTGAGGATAAAATGGGGGTATATATATGCCACCCTAAACTCTTTGTAAGAGAGACGGGATAAAAGGTACTTAATAAATATGGGGAAAAATTAAATGAGGGTTGAGAAGGAGCCCACTGAGAAATCTGGCAAATCCTATCAAAAACACTTTTAATTTCCTTGAACAATTTTCAAATGTTCTTCCTTGGCAGATGTTTCTGAAACTGTGTTTTTGATGAAACATGGTGGCAGTTTTATTGATCTAACATCAGAATAGAAAGCATTTATCTAGTCCATCCTTCCTTTCAGAGTTCATTCGTAAGAGTTTAATTAAAAACACACACACACAGCCATTTAGACCATTTTTGGTTAAGGAGTTCCTACTGAAGGACTATGAAGTTGCTAAAAAAAAAAAAGGCAATTTCTCCCCACCACTTTTCAATTTTTTTTTTTTTTAAAAAATGAGAAACTGATCTAAGCTCTGGCCTTACTGTTATGTACTTAGCATTTTGTAGAACAGAGGAAGAAAACTAAAGTTGTGTTCCTTTCTCAGTGCAAGCTTTATGCTCTGTGAACAACCAAGAGTTTCTGTTTATTTATCTAGCACACTTTACTCCACTGTTATCCAAGGGACTCAGGAAAGCATGTAAGATTCCTGTTTTCCCCATTTTGTCCTTACAACAGTCCTGACTGAGACCGATCCAGGGTCCTCTGCTGAACTTCACAGCCAAGTGGGTTTTGGGACTAGGGTCTCCCAGGTCATACCCTGCATTCTAACCCACATACCACATTGGATAAAGCACTGAAAGATTCTTGTTGATTTATTTAAATAATTTATATGCCACCATCTAGCAATATGAGGAAAGGCTGAAGAGTCTGGAACTTTTCAATTTAGAAAAGAGATGATTAAGGGGGAGACAGAGGTTTATAAAATTATGTATGGGGTGGAGAAAGCTGACAAAGAGAAATTTCTCTCCTCTTCCAAAATACTAGAACTTGACGGCAACCAATGACACTGATGGGCAGTAGATTCAGGACAGACAAAAAGAAATACTTCTTTACACAGCAAGTGATTAAAATGTGGAATTCACTGACAGATGATGTAGTGATGGCCACAGGAAAAAAAAAACGGTTTAAAAGAGGATTAGACAGATTCCACATTCCACATTCAAAGGCAGTAATCTGGATCCCAGTGCCAGGAGGCAACATCAGGACAAGGCCTTGGCTTCTATGCCCTGTTGTTGGCTCTCCAGAGGAACTGGCTGACCACTGGTCTGATCTAACAAGGCTCTTCTTATGTTCTTAATAAATTCTTGTGGCTGTAGGCAAGAATAAATGCACCAATGGACATACAATAGTCAATAAAAGGCATGTAACCCCTTCCCCAATGGCAGCATTAAAACAATAAAGAAACTCAGCATTAAATGTTAAAATAATTCAGTTTAGCAGAGGAAAATATAACAAGATAGAGTTAATAGGGATGTACAACCATATCCTTTTACTTTCTGTTTGTTTTTGTATGCCACCGTTGTGAAGCTTTCCATTTTTTTCTATTTTTCTTGGCTGGTCTTCTTATTTCCTTTGCTGCTTTATAGTATTTTACAGCTTTTATGTGCTGCACACTACTGATGCATGAATATGCTGCTGATGCATGAATGTAATGATACACATTACACACAAAGAGGCAGTAAAGGGCACACTCATGTGAAGCTACCTTATTCTGAGTCAGACCCTTGTCTGTCCAGGTCAGTATTGTCTACTCTGGCTGTCATCAGCTCTCCAGGGTTTCAAGGAGAAGTCTATCACATCCAGGCCCGGCCCCAGGCTTTCTGGGCGCCCTAGGCAGGACTGCCTGGGGCGCCCACCCCACCGGGGATGCCAACCTCCCGGTGGGGCCTGGAGATGGCCCAGCGCCTGGAAGAGCCAGGGAAGGGGCGGGCTTAGAAGCCCCCCTTCCCTCCCAGCAGGGGCGGCGTGCGCGGCTCTCCCGGGTGTCTCGCAGCCGCGAGGCACCCGGGACAGCCGGGGAAGGGGCGGGCTTAGAAGAGAGCCCGCCCCTTCCCTCCCAGCAGCGGCGCAGGCTCTCCCCGGACCCCTTGCAGCTGCGAGGCGCCCGGGGAGAGCCGGGAACGGGCGGGCTTGGAACGCCCGCCCCTTCCCTCCCAGCGGCGGCGCTGGGCTTGGGAGGGCCGGGGGGTGGAGAAGCCTCTCCGCCGCCGCCTGCCCGCCCCGCGGCCCAGCCCAGCAACCGCAGCCCCGCGGTGGGCTTGGGAGGGCGGGGGTGGGGGAGAGAAGCCGGCTTTGGGGAGGGCGGCGAGCTCCGCTGCCGCCTCCTGAGCCCCGGCGGGGCGCTCGGGGAGGCGGTGGGAGCAGCGGGGGGGACTTTTTCTGGGAGGGGCCGGGCGCGGTTTGGCGCCCCTGCAGCCGGCGCGCCCTAGGCGAGCGCCTAGCTCGCCTAGTGGGCGAGCCGGCTATGATCACATCACTTGATCTTTTAAAGTCTGGACATTTCAAACAGGCTGACTCCTCATTCTCTGATCATTGTCAACCAAAAGAACTTCAGTCTTGTCTTGACAGAGCTTCAGTTTAATGGCCCTCATTAGCACTTTCCACTACCTCTTCAGATGTCCATGGTCTCACTTGACTTAGGTGAAAAGAGAAGAAGAGGAGGAGGAGGAGGAGGAGACTGGATTTATACCCCACTCTTCACTATCTGAAGGAGTCTCAGAGCAGTTTACCATCCCTTTCCCTTCCCATACCCTGTGATGTAGGTGGGGCTGAGAGAGCTCTCCTGAGAACTGCCCTTGAGAGAGCAGCTTTGAAAGAACTTGTGACTGGGTCAAGGTCACACCAGCAGCTGCATGGGCAGGAGTGTGGAATCAAACCCAGTTCTCTCAGATTACAGTCCACACTTCTAACTGCTACACCAAACTGGCTCTCAGGATATCTGTTTATCTCAGGATAAATCAAGTGCAGCAGCATCTGCATTCTGGTAACAACTTGATCCCAGTTCCTGGGCCACCTTTCTTGGCAGAATGGAATTCTATGGTCCCCCTAGCATGCAACATGGGAATAAGCAAAAATCCCCCAGCACCATTTCCTGAAGTGGAACTGATCTTGAAGAAGAAAGAGGAGGAGGGGAGGAGGAGAAGGAGGAGGAGATTGGATTTATACCCTGTCCTTCACTCAGAGTCTCATAGTGGCTTACAAACTCCTTTCCCTTCCCCTCCCCACAGACAGTCTGTGAGGTAGGTGGGGCTAAGAGACCTCATTCAAGAACTACGCTTTCAAAAACAGCTCTGACAGAACTGTGGCTTGCCCAAGAGTCTGCACACTTAACCACTATACCAAACTGGCTCTCACACCAAACTGGCTCTGTTGAATTTAGGGGGCATACAGATACCAAGGCATCCAGGCACTGATCACACCTAGACTCATTCAGCTGCTGCTAATGATGGCAACAAGGTGCTTTCACCTTGACTGGAGTTTCTTGGTCTTTTGTCAAGCAAGATATAAATAAACAAACCCCAAACAAACAAAAAACAATTTTTTTTTTAACAAACTGTAGTACAGGATTTCTTGACAGTTTTGTCTGCTACTCTAGTTTGGAAACAGGATACTCAAAAAGCCTGTGAGTGTTCTGGTATGCAACAATGCACAGCTCTTTGGGAAACCATACAAATGCTATATCTGAATACAAGAATGTTGGTCCTTATGTCAGTGGATGGTTGCACAGATAGGAGAGACAGACAAATAGATCAGTATCTGTTAAGTGACATTAAATGAAAACAGAACCAAAATATAGACATACAGGCAAGCGGCCAGGAAAGTAATGATAGGTTCCAAAGGGAATGCCACTGCTGAGAAGCAACTGTTGCCAAGATGGAGTGACCTGACAGGAAAGGGAATTCCTTTGTTCAGAACTACTGACAAAGTAATCTAAAGTGAAAAGGACCATTTCTCTTTGTGCTAGGAAAAAATATCACAGGAGGATCCATCTGATCATTTATATCATGTGCATCATCTGAAGCACTGCCTTGCCTACCTGCTCCTTGAGTCACTCAAAGCTATATCCACATTTAAATCACACAAGGCAGGCAACCTTCTGTGTATAGAAGCTCTCTTTTATCTGTCCATATGGCTTTTTTTTTTTTGTCTGTTTCACATTTCAGAGGCTCAGGTGCTTGAAACGTCACCTGATAGTTAAAAGTGGGCTTAACTGCATTTTGGTAGCCTTGTTTATGAAAGTCTTGCTTCCTCTTCACCTAGTGAATAGCGTTTCTGCCTCCAGAACTTCACCCAGCAATTTTGTGTGCACCTATGTCCATGTGAGAATCCTTTGTCTTCACAACTGTCTTTCCTACTCCTTTTCTCAGGATACTGAGATAAACCAATCATACATTCAAATGTTAGTGATCCTGCTAATCATGGACTCATCTCCCACCTTTTGTCTATTCTTGGGAACCTGTTCAATCTGCCTTGACAGAACCATTAGTGATCTTCAAACTCATTCAGCCAGCTCCTGTAATCCTATCATACCACATCAAAAAGGCAGCATCATACCTATTGTGAATCCAGACTTCCCCTCTGAGACCTTCTCCTGATGCCACACCCCCTGGGACTCATGAGTGACCCAGGTAATCTTTTGTCTTCACCTGAGAAAAGCCCCTCAAGACCTCCTACTGGTCAGCATTGTTCTCCAAGGTCTGTCCATGCACACGCACACCCAATCTTTTTATTTCTTTGGGGCCTTCCCATAGTGCATAACGCTGGACTTTGGCACTATTCCCTTCCAAGGACTTCTGCACATCTGGACAGGTAGTACTATCTCATAACTGACCCCTTGCTATCAGTCACCTCTGCTTTCTTAGTTCTGTATTGCTTGCTCTTTTTGAATGCTTAGGCCCCAGTCACACAGGAGGATTTGCCAAGCGAGAGGGACATCAAGTGGGTGCGATCATACCACAACATCTGGGAAGTGGAGCGCACCCATCCTCAATCCGTCCCTTCCGGGTGAAACCGCACATCAAAAAGGCAGCACCAAAACAGTGCTACCAACCAGTTGACGCGCAGCACGGGCGGGCGTCTGATCGCCTCCGCACCCATCTCCGCGCAGCTTCTGAGGCCCTGCTGAACTGCGCATGCCCGCACATGCGCAGCAGGTTCACCTCATTCTCCTGTCCGTGGCTTTCCCCCCAGCATCTGATCATGCCAGGGAGCAACTGCATGGCGGCTCGGGGGATCTGTCTAATCCTGCCACCGCACTTCTCTTTGATGCGGCTCTAAAAAGCCACACTTCAGTCACGCCTTTTCCCCCAGTATGACCGGGGCCTTAGTGTGCTTGTAATTAGGGAAACTTTTAAATAAAAATGATTTAATTTGCTTTTCAAATTTGGAGTCTTCCTACTGTACCAGACCTTGGTGTGCAGGCCCTTGTACCCCTCTGGCCTCTCCTGCCACATAGCTAATTTCTCCAAACAAAGAGGCAGGGTATTGGCAATAACAGCTGTGGTCAGACATGCAGTTTGATCCGCTGTTGCCCTTCCTCTAAATGATCCAGGTTATTTTGTAACAGAAAATACTGATCAGACTCACCCTTGTAGCACTTTTCAAAGTGCTTTTACTCTTTCCTTGATCAATCAGACGCAGCAACCAGGGAGTGTTGCCATTGACCATTTTCCCCCAAAAAGCTTGCCCTTTGAGCATGCAAACAAGTGCTGATGAGCCTGCTGGGATATGTAGTTCACTGCTGTCCTCCCTCTCTAAACTTTTCATTTAACTCCTTCCCCAAAACACACAAAAAGCTGAAGTACAGAGGTGTCTTTCTTTGAAAGTTTTTATTTAAAAAACAAAGTATTGAGCAGCCCCTGTGGGAAAGGGAGAGAGAGAGAGAGAGAGAGAAAGTGTGAATATGCAGTTATGCACACATCACTAACTAGTAAAAAAAATGGCAGCTGGAAAACAAGAGACCAGTCAGACCTGCCTGAGAGCTTGGGTGTACAACAGAGAAATCAGACAACAGGAAATCGGTTTTGGAACCAGCTCAGACCAACAGGCTGGACTTTCACAGGTATCAAAGAAATACACAGTAAAGTGGGGAGGGGCACAGACAACTGGGGCACAGCAGACAGATGTTGCTGTCTGATCATGCATTTTAAATCCATAAGGAAACAGCAATGGATCAAACTGCATGTCTGATCACAGCCTAGCATTCTCTGGTGAATCCTACTTCAGAGCCACTGTGGAGGGGGGCCCACATAAAATGAAGCTCCCTCAAAGTGCTTCAAAGCAAGGTCACCTGACACACCTGGAGCCTGTTTGGGTGGCTAGTTACTTCATTTGTCCCCCAACCATTCCCCTCTTTGTATGACTTGCAGCTTTGGAGTCATATAAGCCGCATAAGAAAGGTAATTTCAAAGTTGTTTGGGGAGGTAAGGCATGGGATAATATGAGTGACAGCTCTCAGCTGTCAATGGGGAACTCGGAAACTGAATGAATGCTTCTAATTGGTATTGTTGTTACCTCCTCTTCCAATCAGTTTGATTTTGGGAGGGAACTATGAAAATGTGCAAACCTATGTAGGTCTTGAGATAACTGCTTTGCGTGCCCTCAGTGAATTCTCTCTTGGAATAAATGTTTGCAGGAGCATCCATGTGTTCATTAAATCAGTAAATTCTTCCCACTGTTCCTAATTTATATTTTGGTGACTAGCTTTTTTACTCTGACACACAGAAGTATGTCACATTCTCATTCAATAGTGATTTCCCTGGGTAGTCTCGAAAATTTGCAGGACCTTTCCTAGCATCTGCTCTGTATTTCTTGGAACTTCCATGCCAACCCCCACTTCAAACCTCCCATACCGATTTGCATGGGTAACACCTGAACCCCAGTACCTAGCTTTCTGAAATTGCCAGGAATCTTACTAATGACCATCTCCATGTTCCATGTGAGTTTCATGCAAATTTGCCACAAAACAACCAACCAACCAAAAAAGGGACAGTTTCAATGATCAAATTCAGTCTTCTTAAATTTAGAAGGCATTGTTCCTTTACAGAGAGTTTCTGGCTGAGTTCAGACTGGCTGTTTGAAGTGGGAGCCAGTTGAGGCAAAAAAGCCCTGGAACAAACTGTTCTGGGTTTTCCCGGTCACACTGTGCCGACTGATGCGGGAGCATACTGGGAGGAGGTGCGCAGGAGCATTCAGACTGTTGGCCCAGAGGCGTGGCTGTAGACGGCTTTTTCCTGGCAAATTGGCTATGTGTGTATGAGCACATGAGTACATATGTGCTCAGGTGCTCATACACACATACACACATAGCCAATTTGTATCCCGTTGTGTCAGCACTGCATTGGGCAGTAGAGTGGAGCACAGCCAATCATATCACTACTGCCTTATGCACAACGCAGGTTGCTCCTGGCTTTTTGGCTGAACATTCATACTTCCCGGAAGTGAATGCAGCAGGATAAAGGTACTCTCCGAGATTTGCTACCATTTTCAACAGGTATCTTTTAATCCTGGGAGTGAAGCGGAACAGCACAGGTTGCCTACTGGTGGGGAATGCCAGGCAGATGTGCCTGTGTGAATGCCCCCTTTAATCCGTTTGGGAAACATGGCTGAAATGTGGCTATAGTGGGGCAAATTGCCAGTCTGAACTCAGCCTCTATGTCCCCAACAAGATAGTTTTAGGTGGGTAGCCACAGTGGTTTGCAGGAGAAGAGCAAGATTCAAGTCCAGAATCTGTTGTAGGGAGTTTTAGCTCTCGGAACCTTATACCCTGGGAATCTTACTGGTCTCTAAGGTGCTACTGGACTCAAATCTTGTTCTATCTCTCTGCAGTTCATTTGATATTGATTTTTTTAATGTTACTGTGAACTGTTGTTTCCTTTTTGAAATTTATGGTATTTTTTTTTAGAAAAAAATCATCAAAATTGAAATTAAGTGACTGCTCAAATCAGGCACAAAATGAAGCAAAGTTTTGAAATGGGCCAACAAAATGAATCCGGCCACTAAACAAAGCAGAAACAAAACTAATGTTGGCACCTCTCCAGAGGCAAAACCACTACGTCACACTAGTACAGATAAGCGAGTCCTGCTTCATCTCTAGTCATCAATTAGGAGTCCCCTATTACGTGCGGTATGGCTTGGCCTTTCATTCCACCCATTTGAGCTGCAGCAGGCTGCAGAAAGTCCATCAGAGTTTTGGAAACACAGCTCCATCCATTACCAGGAACATGATGTGAAAGAGATGCTGAAAGGACTTTAGTACACACTGATTTTGCCAGCATCAGCTAGGACTTTGTCCTTCTTGATACTGTTATAAACAGGGGTCATTTCGTAGAAAAAGAGCTGCAGGAGCTCATTAGCATACGATCTGCTAATGAGCTACTAGACTATTAGCACAATAGCTCGTTAGCATATGCCACACCCCCTGACATCACCGGAAGTGATGTCAGAAGGGGAAGCAAAGAGGGGGAAGGCATCTTCAAAAGCCTCCCCTTACCTTCCCCAGCCAGCCTGCAGGGGGGTGGGAAGGGAAGTGAAGACTTGGGCCACAGGAGAAAAGAAGGAAGGAAAGAGGGAAAGAAAGAGAAGGAAAGAAGGAAGGAAAGAGGGGATAAAAAGAGAGAAGGAAAGAGAGAAAGAAAGAGAAGGAAAGAAGAAGTGAAAGGGGAAAAGGAGAGAATGAAAGGAAGGGAAGAAGGAGGGAAAGAGAGAAAAGGAAAGAACAAAAGGAGGGAAAGAGGAAAAGGAGAGAAGGAAAGGAGAGAAAGAAAGAAAGAGAGAGAAGGAAAGAAGGAGGAAAAGGGAAAGAAAGAAAAGGAAAGGAGGGACAAAAAGAAGGCAAAGAGATGGGGAGAGGGAAGAAGGCTCTCCCACCCCCCATCAAGCCCCCACCCCCCAAGGTCCCTCACTTACCACCATCAATGCCTTCCCCTGGGGCTGCAGCACTCCAGCGCAGGCCCTAGGAGGCCGGCGACAGGCCTCTTCAGGCCACCCTGGGGCCGCAGCACTCCAGTGCGGGCCTGAGGGGGCCAGCAATGGGCCTCTTCAGGCCACCCCAGGGCTGCAGCACTCCAGCATGGGCCTGGGAGGCTGGCAACGGGCCTCTTCTGGCCGCCTCCGGGCCGCAGCGCTTCGGTGCGGGGAGCTGGGGGTGGGGCTTGCTGCCACCGCCATTTGTACCAGTGCCTGGGCTGCCGGAGCAGCACTCCGGCACACTCCGGCCCCAAAAGACCCCTGGTTATAAATGCTCCCTTAATTCGTGTGGTATTTTGTTTCTACTTTAGGTGGAATATGAGGGCCACTTAGAAGCCAGTCTATGATATGTAGAATTTGATGGCTGGCAGAATTCATTTTTTTAGGAATTTTTTTTTGCATGTATGTGCATGTGTGCCTGTGCCTGGAAGTCATGGTGACCTCTGGTGACTCCCCCTGGGGCATGGAGAACATTCAGTGAAGTGGCTTGATAGCCTGCCTCTGGCCTCCTGGCCCTGGTATTCCTTGGAGGTCTCCCATCGAAATACTTGCCAGGGTCAGCCTTGCTTAGCTTCCAAGATCTGATGAGATCGGGCTTGCCTGGGCTATCCAGGTCAGGGCAATGGCTGGCAGAAATATTCCATACTGCAGGTAAAAAGTACTATCTTTTAATATTCCCCTTTGTAAAAACTTCCTGCATCGAAAATGAGCATGGCAGAGAGTTTTCATATAACCGTGTTCCTGATATATTAGATTAGCACAAGCCTGGAGCTTTTTCCACAATGGAATCAGTGGATGCAAGGACAGCATATCTTTCCTGCATTTTCCTCTCCTGCAAGTTTATTCCCACAACCGCAGGAGCCATATGGTCTAACAGCTAGAGGGGAAAGGAGACTGCATAGGAAGGAGAAAGGGGGCAAAATTGCCCTCTCCTCTCTTCCAACAGTAGAGTTGCATTGAGATAAGAAACCGAAACAGTGATTTCATCAGCTTCCCCTTTGCAGCCTTCTGACACACATTGCTATTAGACCACGTGGGCCCCATATCCTCAGGAATAAACTTTCTCAGGGTTGGGGGGGGGAACACATCTGCGACTGTCACTGCCTTCCACTAATGTATCACAGGATCCATCCCTACTACTTCAGCCTAAAATGATACAATAGTAACTCCAATTTTACCTGTCCCCATTGGTCTGACTATTCCCGTTGCTCTGCAATGACAGCATAAGTAATGACAGATCTGGCAGATGATTGCCAAAGGCTCTAAAATATCTCTGAGCAGCAGACACTTGGTGGTGAGAACTGCCTTGGTAATAAACTTTAATGACTTGGAGTGCTTGTAGGAAAAAGGGCCTTTTCAAAAGACACTTGATTGGCACTTCCTTGAGTGTAATTCATTTAACTGATTCCTATAAAACACATACTTCTGGGCTCCTCAGTTACCTCATATGCTCAGAATTTTATTATTATTGACAAGTTTGTGGAATCCCCAACTGACATCACTTGCAGATGTTTGACCTGTGAAAATAAAAGTGTCTACCTGAATGACAAAAACAGGGTTAAGGTGATATCAGAGCCTTTCTGTCCTGGGACAGTTTTTTTTTTTTGCTGTGCTGCCCTAAATTTGCAACGCAGTAGAAACAGGGAAATTATGTACTGCAAGATTCCTACAGTAGGGCAGTCACCAGTGCAAGTCACTTTCCTAATATGGTCAGAAGCCATGCACTACATAGAGGTCTACAGCACAATAAGGCAAGGTACATTACATACATGGATCCCCCCCAAAAGCTATTCTATTGCCATCTCCTTTGCAGGACCTGTAAGGAGAAACTTTATATTATCAGAGTTCTTTGTTGATTAAATAGTCTTGCAGTCTAGAAGCTAGTCATTCCAAAGCATCCTAGACCCAATTTACACATTAGCAATCTCCATATACAGTCCCCCCACACCATTAAACACATACATTGAATAGCAGTTTTGGGTGTCATCTTCTCAATGTGCCCCTGGATCAAAGATACTTAAAGATACTTCCATTAATATATTTGCCCTAGGGACTACATATTTTCTCTAATGAACAGTAGAAGTAATAAATACTGGGTTACTGGACTGCCACTAAGAGACCAAGAGGCCATCCTAAAAAGGGTGACAATGGACTCAGAGGGATGTAACTTTGCCTAGGAGGGCACTGTTAATGAATTGATTTTTTGATCTGGTTGGTACCTCAGTTCGAATGAGCAAAGCAACAGCACAATAGAATAATAGGTTCAGACCTACTCTTAAGAAAACTAAATATAACATCCATAAAGCAACACCTACCTTTCAGGGAAGGGCAGTTACAACAAGAACATTTCAGTGGCATAAAGTATATTTTGTGTGCCCAGAGTCCCAGGTCTCTTGGCATCTATAGTCAGCAGGACTTAGGAAAGATTTTTGCACTGTTAGCATAGAAAGTACAGGAATAGACAAAAGAAATAACTCAATATAAATCAGCTTTGTGCATTTATATCACCTCATGGGGGCAACTGGTATTGTAACAATATTATATTGTTACAAAACCAGTGAGAAGAGCTTCATTGATGAGACCAGCGGTCCATCTTGTCCAGCATCCTGTCTTACACAGCAGCCAACCAGTTCTTCTGGAGGACCAACAACAGGGCATAAAGGCTAAGGACTTGCCCTGATGTTACCTCTCCTCACTGGTATTCTGAGGTTTACTGCCTCTGAATGTGGAGATTCCCTTTAGTCACCATGGCCACTGATAGACCTATACTCCATGAATCTGTCTAATCACCTTTTAAAGCTATATCCTTGATGGCCATCCTCTGGCAGCAAAATCCACTTTTTAATCATTCACTATGTAAAGAAGTATTTCCTTTTATCTTTTCTAAATCTGCTGCCCATCAGCGTTATTGGATGCCCTCAAATTCTAGTGTTTTGGGGGAGAGAGAAAAACACAATACAAGAACTTGTGGGCACTCAATGAAATTGCTGAGCTGTCAGGTTAGAACGGATAAAAATAAGTACTTCTTCACCCAAAGAGTGATTAACACATGGAATTCACTGCCACAGGAGTTGGTGGCGGCTACAAGCATGGACGGCTTCAAGAGGGAATTGGATAAACATATGAAGCAGAGGTCCATCAGTGGCTATTAGCCACAAGATATAGATAAAAACTCTGGGGCAAGTGATGTTCTGTATTCTTGGTGCTTGGGCAGAACAATGGTGGGAGGGCTTCTAGTGTCCTGGCCCCACTGGTGGACCTCCTGGTGGCACCTGGTATTTTTGGGCACTGTGTGACAGTGTTGGACTAGATGCGCCACTGGCCTGATTCAACATTGACTTCTCTTAAGTTCTTATGTTCTTATGTTCTTTTTGTCAGCTCTCTCCACCCCATGTGTGACAGAATGTGCCTGCTCTGGCCTGCAGGCCCCATTCCGCCCTGTCTTCCTAGGGGTTCTCAAAAGGACAGGCTCTTTAGCTTTGCTGTTCTAGCTGGTTTTGGCCCAAACAGTGCCCTGTACTAAGATACTGAGGTGATGTATGGAGAAGTGTTTCTGCCTCTATAAGCTATAAACTGTCCCTCTGCAACAGGAGAGGTCTGACTGCTAACAATTGCTCCACACATTCCATTGTGAACACAGAAGAAAAATATTCACTGAGCTTCTCTGTCATCTTCCCATCTTTCTTCAATAATCCCTATATTCTTTGGTTATCCAAATGCCCAAATGCTTCTCTGGCTGGTTTCCTGCTCTGGATCTATTTAGAGAAAGGATTATTGGTTTGTTTTTGATGTTTTTAGCAATTTGCTCCTCAACTTCTCTTTTTACATGTCTAATTATTAAACCTGAGTCTGTGGTTCCTTCTGTTCACTTCAGTGAGGCAGAACTTCAGCCTTTTAAAAGGGGTTGTTGTTGTTGTTGCTTCTTATGGCTTCCTTGACTTGCATTGTCAACCATGCAGACATTCTTTTAGACTTGGGAATTCATTCTATCTAGGCTTCAGTTAGTGTGGTTTTAAATAGCTTTCAGACATCTTCTAGGGATTTCACTCTTCATTTTTTAAAATAAAATGTTACTATGGACTTTGGGGGTAACTTCCATTTGATATTTCTACCTCTGCTAGACTCTGAGTTTTGCTAGTGGGCAGCAAGCTGGCCTTAATTGCCTACTGCAAGCATGTGGTTCCTCCTTAAGATTCCCTGGACAATGGACTTTGTACTATCTGGACCATGGATTCTGAAAGACTGGTAACTATACCATAACTCTATGTGTAGTAAGAGCTGGTCAAGCTACAGATTTCTTTGTTTTCCTACCTTTCCAAGACTCTTGTCATATAACTGCTTTGCTTAATAAAGATCTTATATAGATTAATCTCATCTGATTTTGAGTTCTGTATTGCAACTGGATCTCTAAGTCTAGAGCTGGTAGTCTACGCTGCTCGCCTAGAAAGCTACTAGTGTGTGTTAATTAATTATCTGCAGCTCTAGCCCAGAGCTGTTAAGTTGTTAATTCCCTGAAACCTGGCAGGAGGTGGGACCTATGCTCCTGTCTGAGTTGGGAACATCCTTAAATAGGTCCTGGTGGCAGAATACTGATTTAAGTGTTCTTGAAGCATGTGGGTCTTTGGTATCTCTCATTCCTGGAGGGGCATGGGAGAGAAGTGAGATTCTGCACATGCTGGCATAGTATCAGGGATTGGACCCTTCTTATCTCCTGAACTGGAGATGAGAGGGTTCAAGAAACCTATACAAATGCAACAATATTTTTGAGCTTTCTTGTGCAGTCCCTTTAAAGGTTGAAGGAACTGTACAAGACAGCCTGAAAAGCTGAGCAGCAGGAAGCAGGCTGCTCCCTGCTGCTCAGTTGTTTTTTGGGCTTTCTGCAAATCCTGTAGAAAGGAACTGTGATCCCTTTCAATGGGGTTTATGGGACCACAAACCATTTTGGTTCACAACCAAACCTCCTGGTTCAGTTTGTGGTTCAATTCATGGTTTAGCTATGAACCACGAACCAACACGAACTGCATTTTTCCAGTCTGTGCCCATCCCTACTGAGGGATACAGCTTCCCAAGCACTTCATTCTTTTTATTTTTGCCAATGATAATGTGCTAAATTCCGCAACATGATAAGATGCAAATTGTTAAATTATTAAAGAGTTGCATGCAACAAAATAACTATTATTGGCAGGACCGAGAAAAAAACATGTAGATTACTAAAGCCAAATGTAAAAATTTTGTTCATATTTGGTTTGTTTCCTCCAGATTGTGTTGTTGTTGTTGTTCAGTCGCACAGTCGAGTCCGACTCTTCGCGACCCCATGTACCAGATTACGCCAGGCCCTCCTGTCTTCCGCTGTCCGCTGAAGTCTGCTCAATTTCATGTTCGTTGCATCGATGACACTGTCTAACCATCTCATCCTTTGCCGTCCCCTTCTTCTTTGACCTTCAATCTTTCGCAGCATCAGGGTCTTCTGCAGTGAATGCTCCCTTCTCATTTGGTGGCCAAAGTATTTGAGCTTCAGCTTCAGGATCTGGCCTTCAAGGGAACAGTCAGAGTTGATTTCTTTTAGGATTGACTGATTTGATCTCCTTGCAGTCCAAGGGACTCTCAAGAGTCTTCTCCAGCACCATAGTTCAAAAGAATCTATTCTTCAGCGCTCAGCCTTCCTTATAGTCCAACTCTCACAGCCATACATTACTACGGGGAATACCATTGCTTTGACCATGCGGACTTTTGTTGGCAAGGTGATGTCTCTGCTTTTTATCATGCTGTTTAGGTTTGCCATCGCTTTCCTCCCAAGGAGCAGGCGTCTTTTAATTTCATGGCTGCAGTCACCATCTGCAGTGATCTGGGATCCTAGGAACGTGAAGTCTGTCACTACTTCTACGACTTCCCCTTCTATTTGCCAAGGAGTGATGGGGCCAGATGCCATGATCTTAGTTTTTTTGATGTTGAGCTTCAAGCCCACTTTTGCGCTCTCCTCTTTCACCCTGAGCAAGAGGCTCTTTAGGTCCTCTTCACTTTCTGCCATCAGAGTGGTATCGTCTGCATATCTGAGGTTATTGATCTTTTCCCCAGCAATCTTAACTCCAGCTTGTGATTCATCCAGGCCAGCATTTCGCATGATGTACTCTGCATATAAATTAAATAAGCAAGGTGACAATATACATCCTTGTCGTACTCCTTTTCCTATGCTAAACCAATCAGTTGTTCCATATCCGGTTCTAACTGTTGCTTCTTGACCCTTATACAGGTTTCTCAGGAGACAGGTGAGGTGGTCTGGTACTCCCATCTCTTTAAGAACCTGCCATAATTTATTGTGATCCACACAATCAAAGGCTTTAGCATAGTCAATGAAGCAGAAGTAGATGTTTTTCTGGTACTCTCTTGCTTTCTCCATAATCCAGCGAATGTTGGCAATTTGATCTCTAGTTCCTCTACCTCTTCGAAACCCAGCTTGTACTTCTGGCAGTTCTCTATCCACGTACTGTTGGAGCCTAGCTTGTAGGATTTTGAGCATGACCTTGCTAGCGTGTGAAATGAGTGCAATTGTGCGATAGTTTGAACATTCTTTGACGTTGCCCTTCTTTGGGATTGGGATGTAAACTGACCTTTTCCAATCCTGTGGCCACTGTTGTGTTTTCCAAATTTGTTGGCAAATTGAGTGCAGCACTTTAACAGCATCTTCTTCTAAGACTTTGAATAACTCAGCTGGGATACCATCATCTCCACTAGCTTTGTTGTTAGTAATGCTTTCTAAGGCCCATTTAACTTCGCTTTCCAGGATGTCTGGCTCGAGGTCAGTGATTATACCATCGTGGTTGTCAAGGACATCGAGGTCCTTCTTGTATAGTTCTTCTGTGTATTCTTGCCATCTTTTCCTAATCTCTTCTGCTTCTGTTAGGTCCCTACCGTTTTTGTCCTTTATCATGGCCAGCTTTGCATGGAACGTTCCCTTGATTTCTCCAATTTTCTTGAAGAGATCTCTAGTCCTTCCCAATCTATTGTTTTCCTCTATTACTCTCCAGATTGTACCCATGCCCAAATTTCAGACTGAAAAGACCTATTATTTGCAGTTTATATCTCCCATGCTTATTCATTTGTGAGTAGGAACAGGGAGACATTTGGCACACCAAGAAAAACAGGCAGACTTACACAATGGACATGGACACATATTTTTTGGCACATCCAGAACACAAACAATCCTAGCAATGCAAAACTATAGCAATGAAAATAAATGACTGAAATCCCATAAATCACTGCCCCTAATTGAGAATGTACTCAAAACAAGAAGGAAAATGGTGGCATTTCCTGCTTATTTGAGAATTGTAGAAGGATTTGTAGAAACAGTGTGCACAGAAACTTACTTGAACAGCCTTCTTGGGTGGCAAGATCAGTGATACACTCATCTGGTCAGTCAGCTTGTCTGCAAGTCACTTCTGTTCCCTGCTCATTCACTCTCTCTTCTCATCACTCTTCTCTCATCAAATGGTGCCAGAACATAGAGAATTAATAATGTCCGCCAATTATATTCCAGTGATGTTAATATGCAATTTGGATTAGTTACAATAACTGAATTAAAGAATGAGGAGTATTTTGGTCATGCATTGCTTTTGTTTTTGAAAGCATATCATTATAAATAACATATTTAGATAATTGCCTGGGGGGAGGCAATTAATATAGCTACTTTCTGGGATGATTTTCTTGTTTTTGATGTTGTTGAATACTGAGGTAGTTCAGTAGCTCTGTGAACTGTTGTTTATGTGGTGAGATTTGAATGTGGTGAGCCAGTGCAGATGTTTTTTAAAAAAATGTATAGTGGTGTGGTAGATTAAGATTTAAGCATGTGTCAGACTGACCCCCCCAGGAAAAATAAAAAATCACCAAAAATCAAACAAACTCTGGAACAGAGTTATCTGACTAAATCCTTAATTTGAGTGCATCTGTGGTGAAAAGTCCTGCCATGGCAAAGAAAAAAAAACAAAAACTAAAAATCCTTTTAAAAAACACAATAAAGTACAATGTTAAATCAGAATATCTTGAAAGCATCTTTTCATTTTTCTTTGTGTTGTCTGAGGGTAGCTTTATATGTTATATGAAAGTATCGACATGGATGTGTGGAATATGGTTGCCAGCTCCAGGTTGGGAAATACCTGGAGATTTGGGGAGTGGAGACTGAGGGGGTGGAGACTGAGGGGGCAGGGTTTGGGGAGTGGAGGGACTTCAGCGGCCTTTCTCTCCACGTGAACTGATCTATGTCACCTGGAGATCAGTTGTAATAGTGAGAGATCTCCAACTCCCACCTGGAAGTTGGCGACCCTAGTGTGGATGCTGATGTGAAAAAGGAAACACTATGCTTGTCTCTCACATAGCAAAATTGTTGTTTTCTACCCATATCAAGAATGCACAGCTTTCATTTCATTTGGGGTCTGTGTGATTTATTATCCTGAAACACAGGGAAAGGGTGTGAGAATTACCCACATCTTCTTTCTTAACATTTTTGTGTAATAAATGAAGCCATTCTGAAAAAAGAAAGGGGGGGGGAGAGCCTGGTCCATTTTCTTTCTTTTGTTTCCCCAAACATGAAATTAAATATGCAATAAAAAGAAAAAGAAAACATGGCTGTGGCTTTGAGACTTCTTTGAGCAAAATGTTCTCATTGCAATTTTGTTCAGTTATTATGTTAAAAAAATTAAAGTGGAACCAAGCCAAACAATTCTTTTGTCACCACCTGTGGCAAGACCATTTGCCAAAAGTGGAGGAACCTTTGGGGAAATTTTTATAGACAGGAAAGAATAGGAATGAGGAAAAGAACAGGAAAGTTTCCCTCCCTTGATCTCTTGTCACCCTCAGCAAATTTAAATATGGAAACTGGTGCTCAGACACAGCCCTTGGTGTGTGCATCACTCTCTGGATCAGGAATCATGTTTAAATCATATGCATGGTAAAATGTGCTCCTGAGAACAAATGTCAATTTGCTGAATTGTATTGCTTTCAACTGAATGTGCGTTTAGATCCAGTATAGAAGGGGGTGTGCATTTTGAAAGGCTGCTTGCTCATCTGAAGGCCAAGGTACATGATGTGTAGGGTTGCCAGCTCTGGTTTAGGAAATACCTGGACATTTGGGAGGTGGAGCCTGGAGAGGGTGGGGTTTGGGGAGGAGAAGTACCTCAGCAAGGCATAATGGCATACAGTCCACCCACTATTTTCTCCAGGGGAATTTATCTTGGCCATCTAGAGATTAATTGTAATAGCATGTGCCACCTGGAGGTTAGCAATCTTAAAATATCCTCAACATGTGCCAGGTCACAGAACTGCAAATAGACTTGCAGTCATGCATACATCAGGGGAACTCACTTGAAATAGTGTTCATTCACTTGGTGCTGTGAGGGAGTGCTTCGGGGGGAGGAGTTTCCAGTTTCCCTCCCACCTCACTTTCACCAGACGAAAGGGAGAGAGACTTTTTGTCCCTTTTGTCTGACTTTGTGTATCCTTTCTAGAGCTTTCTTGGTTGTAGCACTGGACAGCAACTGTAGCTTTGAGAAACAAATGCCCTCAGTGGCTGTTGGTAGTCACTATTGCCTGCCTTGAAGCCTTCTGTTCTGTGAAAGGCAGGGGGGAAGGACAAGACCCTTTCCAGTGCTCTTTTGGCCTGTAAGGGAGGACTCAACAGGGTCAGGTCCACAAGCGACCACTGGGCAGCTTGCTACCATGAGACTTGAATGACTCACCCAGGGCTGGCAGTTAACTACTGTTCAATAGCAGCCACCCTGCAAAAAAGTGAACCCCAACTCTGCCATGGACACTTGCTGGATGACCTTGGGCCAGTCACACATTCTCATTTTAACGTACCTCACAGTGTTGTTGTGAGGATAAAATGAAGGAGAAGAAAATGATGTAAGCTACTTTGGGTCTCCATTGTGGAGAAAGGTGTGGGACCCACTTGTGTGTGTGTGTGTGTGTTCGTATTTTTATATGTTTTTATTGTATCTTTAAATATTTATCCATACATTTTAAAATCAGGTGGAGAGCCGTGTGGGTCTGAAGCAGCAGGACAAAGTTGGAGTCCAGTGATAACTTAAGATCAACAAAATGCGAGTGTTCTGCTCAATAGTGTTTTAAATGTATTAATGTTTAGTGTTTAGTATTGCTTGAGAATTCTTGTAATGCTTTTGATGCTAATGTATTATTGTTTGCTATATTAACTTTAGTTGCTTTGTTTTTCTTAAAAAATTGCTGTATTGTTGGAAGTTGTAATATTAATGAAGTTTTTTTTTAATTCAAGTATAAGCTTTGGTGTGCAAGCACACTTTCTGAAGAGATGTTATACCTTATACATTATAGTTTATACCTTGAATAAAAATGTGTTGGTCTTAAAGGTACCACTGAAGAAGGTACCACTGAAGAAGTGTGCTTTCACACAAAAGCTTATAACTTGAATACTATTTTGTTGATCTTAAAGATGCCACTGGATTCAAACATTATATATTTTAAATGTTATTCTAATGATTTAGTGCCTTGGGGAACCTATTTGGGTAGAAAGACAGCATATAAGGGTTTTAAATAAAATAAAATAAAATAAATGCAGTAAATAATAAATATAGCTAAAGATGGGGGGGGGAAGGGAAAGAGAAGGAAGGAGAGAAGGAAGCAGGGAAAGGACCTGTTTCAATCTGACTTCAGGCCAGGGTTTGGTGGCCTGGGCTGATGACCTCTACCAAGAACTAAACAGGGAGAATTTGGCCCTGCTAATTCCACTGATATCTCAGTGGCCTTCAATAGTATTGACCATAGTATCCTACTAAGATGCCTCTTGGCACTGGAACTGGGGGGTGGTTCTTATGGTGGTTTGAGTCCTATGGGGCGGGGGGTCAGTCTCAGAAGTTATTGCTGAGGAATTCCTGCTGTGCCCCATGGCTTCTGACTCATGGGTTTCTGCAGGGTTCATGCAGTTTAATATCTGGGAGAGGTCATCAGGAGGTTTGGGCTGCAGTGTCACTGATATGTGGATGATACCCAGTTCTACCTTTCTTTGCCACCTAATTCCAAGGATGCTGCTGATGTTCTCAACTAGTGCTTAGAATCATTAATGGGATAGATGAGTGAGAACAAGCTGAAACTTCATCCTGACAAGACAGGTCTCTGGGTTATCAGAAAGGCGGACCTAGGACTTGAGATCTCTCCTGTTTTGGATGGGGTTATACTCCCCTTGAAAAGTCGGGTTCACAGCTTAGGAGAGCGCTATTCGACACAGTAGTCAGCTGAGATAAGCAAGTGGCTGTGGTGGTTTAAAGTGCTTTTGTCCAGCTTCGCATGGTGAATCAATTGCATTGGTTTTTGGGTCAGTCAGCTCTGGCTACAGTGACCCATGCCTTAGTTACATCTAGACTGGATAATTCTAATGTTTGGGGCTACCCTTGAAGAGTATTCAGAGGCTGTAGCTAGTGCAGAATGCCGCAGCTAGATTCCTGGTCGGGGCTAGCTATCAAGAGCAAGGCCCTTGATATTACAGTAATTATACTACTCCCAAATCCAATTCAGGCCCTTCTGACTGTCCCCCCTGCAAGTCCTTGTGGGTTCCACACTTCAGCCAGCACTGTGTAGCTGACCATAGTAGCTGACCATAGTTTTCCCATACTGCCAGGGGAGGGACGGAAGGAAATCTAAATACAAGGGGGAGATAAAGGTAAGTTGGCTAGTGGATGGGAAGGACAGAAGGAAGCAGGAAAAGGGTAGAGGATATTTGGGCTGCCATCTATTATTGTTTACTAGGGCTTGTGAAATGGTATTGTACAGCCCAGTCTCATCATATCTCAGAAGCTAAGCTGGGTTGGTACTTGGATGGGTGACAACCAAAGAAGACTTTGCAGAGGAAGTTAATTGCAAAACCACCTCTATTTAATCATTTGCCTTGAAAACTCTATGGCAGGGGTGTCAAACATGCAGCCCGAGGGCCAGATCAGGCCCCGGAGGGCTTCTATCAACCCCTCAGTGAAACTGGCTGTCTTCTGCTGCTTCTTCCAGTTCTGCTGCTGCTGCGTCATCATCATAGGTTTGCAGCTTACAGATACACACCTGAACAGTATACTGAAGATTGCAACAGCACAGACATTTTGATGCAATAATTCAGAGCAAGAGGTATTAGTTATCAGGCACTGTTAAATAAACAAAATATTGCAAGAATGCTAATGTTTTAACTGTGTTTTTATTTTAAGTAAAAAAAAAACCTTTGTGTTTGTGTCCTCCAGTACCTGGCATTGCGTTTTATGACACACATGGCCCGGTCCAACAAGGTCTCATTTATGTCAGATCCAGTTCAACACCCCTGCTCTGTGTGGTTTCCATAAGTTGGCTATGACTGGACGGCGTTTTTTTTTTTTTGCATCAAGTCACAGCTGACTTATTGTGACCCCATTGGGTTTTCAATTCAAGAGATGTTCAGAGGTGGTTTGCTATTGCCTATCTCTGCATCACAACCCCAGTGTTTCTTTGTGGCCTCCCATCTAATTACAAAAACATTATTCACTGCCTTGGGGACCTTAAGTGGAATGGAAAGTTTGCTTCAAAATGTTTTAAGTAAAATAATAAATATTATCACACATTGCAGCCACCTGTGTGACACCCACTTTGTGCTGACTGCAGACCTGTTGCTTCTCTGCATATAATAATAAAAAAATTGAAGGCACAGCCTCAGTGCACAAATAGGGTAGCCTATGTCATGGCAAACATGAACAAATGGCATTTATTTAAGCCAAGCAAGACAAGGAACAGCAAAATGGGAAGTAATGAGGTAAAAGAGACAAGCTTGATGCAAATAATCTACTACTTTATCCTTCAGGTCTGGCAATTAGAGAACAAATTGTGTTGTGCTGGTATGCAAATTTGAGAAAAACAACAGGAGGGAGAAAATGAAAGTATTTCAGCAGTTCTTTAGTGTAGGCAGTGTTAGCCTTTTTCTGCCTTGCAGTCTCATTTTATTGACTGGCTTTAAATTCCTCCTGTATGAATCCCCTGTTCTTTGAGATGTTCTGGAGAGGACCTGCTATGCCCTAGTTCATTAAATTACCCATACAGCACATGTATGGATGATTCTAGGGAAGATTCTAGTCCTAGGGATGAGTCTAATACAATGTTATTTCAAAGCTTGTGAAAAATAGGTTGGATTCTACACCTTTGCTGAAGTAAATGCCAAGTCTTCCTCTGGTGTAACAGGTACTTCCAGTGGAAAGTTCCTTGACTGGAGGAAGGATCCATATTTATCAGAATGGTAGAATCTAACTCTATACTTTGATATGCCAAAGTATTGAATATCAGTCAACATATATACATTATCACGGGAGTATAGATATGCTTTATGATGACACCATGGTCCTAGTAAGCACATTTTAGTTTTACCAAGTATTGGGGAGGACTGTGATCCCAGATGATATGAACAGAGTACTTGAAGCCTACTGTAATGAGTAGTAATACTAACAGCAGTAACCAGTCAAATAAAAAAGAGAGAAATATAAAAGCAAAACACCCAATGGTTCATAGAACTAACCAAGAACTGACAAAACTCTCCAAAACAGCGTGGAATTAATCTAACTCCAAAACTCCCTCAGGGATTGCATCTGGAGAGTTTTCCTAAGTAGGGATTCCAGAATCTCAGATCCACTGTCCAACTTCCGATGGTGAGGGCACATCGAGGAGGCCTGTGAAGAAGATTTTAAGATATGTATAGTTTCCTATGGGAAGAGTGTGGAGAGAAAGAAAGAAAGAAAGAAAGAAAGAAAGAAAGAAAGAAAGAAAGAAAGAAAGAAAGAAAGAAAGAAAGAAAGAAAGAAAGAAAGAAAGAAAGAAAGAAAGAAAGAAAGAAAGAAAGATCCCAGGATACTGCCATCTGTAAAATCAGGGAGTACATACAGCACTGTGTATAACATCAGTGTACAGATATGTGATGAAGGGCTCTTCTGGATTCTGATTTTCACTGTTTGTGTGTCCCTATTGCTGGTTCCTGCCCCCCCCTTTTCTGCATGTGTTGTGCTTCCTCTAGTGGTTGATTTGATATTGTATCACTGTATGTCCAGAATAGAAACCTGCACTTTAAATCTTGAGGGAGATATGTCGGACATAGAGCTGCATAATATTGAATTGTCCACTAGAGAGAGCAAAACACATGTGGAAAAGAAAAAAAAATGAAGCAACAGGGATACACAAAGGATGAAAATCAGAATGTGGAAGAACCCAATGTTTGTATTTACTGGTTTTGTTATAAAATTACTGGCTCGCCTTTCTGTTCAGAAACACAGACTTACAAGGCCATTCTAAGCAAAGTTACACCCTTCTAAGTCCATCAAAATAAATAGGCTTAGAAGGGTGTAACTCTGCTTAAGATTGCACTGTTAGAAATGTAGCTTTTTAATAAATTGTTTCTTGTTCTCATCATTCATTACTAGAAATTACAAGCAGGACCTCGCAAGGAATTGTGGAAGACATCTCATTTCCCCCTCCCCCACTATTTCCTTTTTCCCTTTTCTCAAAGCTCCCATAGTCTGTCCCCTTTTCCTTCTTCCTTTTTTCCTTCCCACCCAAAGCCAAATTGACAGACCCCAACTTGTAACCGGGGTCCCTTTCCTAAAAGCTCCCATAGTCTCTCCCCTTTTCCTTCTTGCTTCTTTCCTTCCCACCCAAAGCCAAATGACATTTACCTGCCCTCTGTCTTAAGCTTTCTTTCTTCTCCTAGCAGTCTCTACCTAAGAAAATAATGGCCTGGTTGCGTGGTGGTGAGCTCCGGCCCAGGCCTACTTGCATGGTAGGGGGACCCTTTAAGGACCTGTGAGCACTATTTCCTCTTTCCGTCCTCCTGACAACCCTGCTATGCCCTAGTACACTAAGTTAATTAAATTACCCGTGCCTCATTCAGTCCTTCTCAGCCATTCACCAACCTACCTTTTAATTGCCTCCTATCTTCAGCTATATTTGTTACTTATTTACTACATTTATATCCCACTTTTGTCCATTGTGGGGACCAAAGAAGCTTACATCATTCTCCCGTCCTCCTATTTATCATCACAACAACCCTGTGAGGTATGTTACACTGAAAGTATCTGACTGGCCCCAAATCATCCAGTCAGTGTCCAGATCAAGATGGAGATTCAAACTTTGGTCTCCAAGCCCCTACTCTGAAGCTCTAACTGATTAACTACGAGTGTGCATTCAGGTCTACCCGAACCAAAAATATACCTGAATAACATCTTATCTGAATTTTTAAGGTATATTTTAGCATCCCAAATGTATCCGGAATTTTTCAGGAAAACCAGGGGAAAAAATCCCCCTTCCCAAATTCCAGATTTATTCAGGAACTACCAGCAAACCCAGAACAACAGCTAAGGGGTTGGAGCAGATTGCTCCCACTGCTCAGCTGTTTGGGGGGTTTCTTCTGCAGTCCCTTTAAACAGAAGGTGTCTAAAGGGACTGCAGGAAGACAGCCCACAAAGCAGCCGAGGGGGCATTCAGCTGGGGCTCTTTTGGGCTGTTTGACTGAACTCTCCCTACAGGATCAGCTGCTTTGTGGGTTCTGTTGGATAGCCTTGTTTAAACTGGGCTGCCCAGCAGAGCCCCAGTGGAGCCTGCAGGGAGAATTCTCCCAGTAGAATCAGCTACTTCGAGGGCTGCAATAGCCCCTAAAGCTTTACAAGGGTTGCCATGTGTTAAGTATGGAACTCAACAACGAAAGGATTTCAGCAAGTGATTTCAGTTTATTTGTAACAGCAACTTCAACTCAGAACACCAACAACAAACACACCACAAAACAGTAGAGCGCAGCTCCTTCTTTTAAACTCTCCTGGGCTGTCAAAGCCACTCCCAAAATAAGTTAAGGACCAATAGAATTACAGAGATAAGGTCCAATTACACTTGTTCCTGCTCTGATACATATTTACAAGATGATTGGTTCTGTACAGAGGTTTCTTAGAAACCGACCAATAGCAATGCGACATCTGAGGAGCCACATTCAGAAGCAAGCTTAACATGTGAAAGTATAGCAGTGATTCACATTTTGATACACAACTCCATGCTGGCCTTTTGGTACAGAAAATATTCCTTGCTGGTAAACGTAGACCATCCAGGCTGGCTGATCATGGATTCCTGCTTAACATTCTCTAGGGTGCCTGCCATGGGCTTAAGTCTTTATAAAGTAAGCAAGGATCATTCCATTTATAAATTCTAAGATGTACATTATACAGAAGTTAATATCATTAAAATTATTCAATCATCCAAATGCCAAAAGTAACTTCAATGTATTATATATGGGTTTCATTTATGCAAAACTAATGCAAAAGCCTGGTCTTTCACTTTTTATTTAGCCTATTAGTCAATCTTTTTAGAACAGAAATTCAGTTCAAAATTTTACAAACAAGCAATAGTGCACAACCCCACAAAAACAGATAATGAAGAGGAAGACTTGGGCTGTCAGGCTTCCTGCTATGGTGGGAGGCCTCCCACAGGCAGCCTCTTTTGCCTTCCATTGCTTTGAGCGGCAGGTGGAGGCAGTGTTCCCTCTAAGCTCTAAGTTCCCCCTATGAGCTCCAAAGGGCTTTACAATCTGCCAACCAACATCTTCTGGTAGTTCCTGGCCCCAGTGATGTCCATCTTGCCTCAACGAGGGCCAGGGCCTTTTCAGCCCTGGCCCCTACCTGGTGGAATGAACACCCACAGGAGATCAGGGCCCTGCGGGACCTTTTGTAGTTCTGCAGGGCTGGCAAAATGGAGCTCTTCTGCCAGGCTTTTAGTTAGGGCAGCAGATGTCCCTTCTCTCTTGGTGTCCCCTCAGCGGATCAATTCTGTATTTTCATTGATGGACCCCAACTTGTAACAGGCTGCATCTGTGAGATTTGACCTGATTTGTATGATAGGAATATTAATGTATTTTATTGGAGTTTTAACTGTTTTTACTCTGTGCATGTTTATACACACACACACACACACCAGTTATTATTTGATGGAAGCCACCCTAAGCCTGCTATGCAGGGAGAGCGGGATATAAATCCAAATAAATAATAAATAAGGTGAGTTCATGTAAGCTAGCTCACAGCTTTTTAGCCTCTGGCTCACACATTTTTGTCTTAGCTCAGGAAGAATGGCTGCAGAGCAAACTAATTTATGCAGCAGCCAAATCACTTGCTCATAATTTTAATGCCAGTAGCTCACAAAGTAGAATTTTTGCTCACAAGACTCCACAGCTTAGAGGGAGCATTGGTTGGAGGGGGAAATTAAACCATGATATCAGCTACTTTGCAATGTCACTTCCAGGGAAAATCCAGAAGTGAAACAGTTTCTGTTCATTTCTAGAGCTATCTTATGTCACTTCTGGGTTTTCACCAGAAGGGATATTGCAATGCAGCCAACATCACTCACCCTTCGATTTCCCACTCCCAAATCTCCTGACAGTTGCTCGGCTTGGCCTGGCAACCCTAAGACTGAACAGCTCAATGGATGGTGGAGCGTAGACTGGTTTTTATCCATAACTGGAGTTAGGTTATGAAAATGACAGGGACGTTAGCTTCCCTGCATACCACTCAGCTTGCTATTGCTAGGGCCAGTGACTATGTCTACCTGATGGGAAGCCCCAAAATGTTTTCAGATGAAGTTGACTTAGGCTGTGTTGGCTGTTGCCTGAAGGAGGTGAGTAGCCTCCTCCGTCATAGCTCTGTGAATTGGGGTTTAAAGATAGAGACTTGGCAAGGTAGATGGAAGAGGGCAGGGTAGAGATGGGCATAGGCTTGACTGGTACCATGATGGGAACAACTATGAGGCAACTGGAGTCACTGAACTCTCGAGGCAAGGCAAGGCATACAGAAAGCCTAATGAGGTCCCAGGGAAGTGACAGAATGTGACCAAGCCTCATTTGTGGAAAAAGAGAGTATCTTACAGTAGAGTCCTAAGAAGAACTAAGCTCATTTAAGGGAAATGGTTTAGAAGTGTGTAACTTTGCTTAGGGGTGCACAGCTAGAGAGGGGGATACCAAAACATATGGAAATTTTGGCATGAATAAGCAGAGAAATATTAGTCAGTTTTGGTCAGCTGGTACATTCTTAGAGAACATTGGCAAGACTATGGGCTTCCTGTTTGCCTGCCTGTGAAGGATATCCCCCCCCCCCCGCCCCAAGAAACTGAGGAGCAGGAGAAAAATGGCTGGAAAACAGCCTCAAAGTGACAGTCTAGGAGTTTCTCCATGTCTCTCTGGTCTTTACTATAAGGATTAGATAAACTTTTTAGAGCATCACCTATAAGTGAAGCTATATCCTTCCCAAATTCCACACTCCCTAGGCATTGTCTTCAAAATCTCCTGGCATTTGCCCAGACAGTGCAGAGGCAATCCTACAAAGCTTGCCAAGAGCCAATGTAGGCCCCAAACAACTACAGCCAATCTAAGCTGTATTATATAAAAGCTTATATGTCTGTCTGGTACCATGGGCACCTAGAGAGACTGGGGCTCCTTCCTCCTTGTTCCAGTCTCCTCAACAGCCCTGATCACAAGAATGAAGTCCAGTCTGGCAAATCCTATTACAAAATTACATTAAGCATCCAGAGAAACTCCTCACTGGGCTATTCCACGAAAGAATGGTCGGTACTAAAACTGGGAAGGCCTCTCCTTAGAGTGAACATTCATTCCATGCAGACCACAAAGGGCAAAGATGTACAGTAGGCAGAGCTATATTGACCTTTAGAGGACCCTTTCATATGCAGGGCAAACAGGATCATGCCCATAGTAAACTCTTCTGTAGTTTGATAAAGATCAGCCACTATTTATTTACAGATTAAGAGGTACAGGCAATTTCCCCCATCTGAACTGTAAACAGGCTGGATGGCTCTTATTGTAACAGCCTGTTATACAGGATTTTGATAGCTCCCATGAGTGTTATTCCATCTCTGGTTAATTTAACTTAATGTCATGGATATTATAACTAATTCCCTAATATTTGTGCCAGAATGGATCTTAATCCAGCATGAATTAGAGTTTTCACTTTGGATACAACTACTTACACATTTGCCTGTCTATATTTATGTGGAAGCTGAAATTTATTTGTACAGCTGAAGTAAGTATTTGAAGCAAGCTTGCAATGCAATTCTGATTAAAAAATTTGCATTCTAATTATGAGTGTATGTTCTTTTGAAGTCAGCAGCTTTTGCACTTCCAGTTTACATATTGTCCTAAGTGTCAAAATGTTGCAAAAATCACTCTAAAATAGTACAGTCTGCTTCAGATGAAACGTTCAGTATCAAAACACAACTGCTCTGATCTGGCAAAGTTAATGCACACACATATAAATAGGTTCCAGTGCACACATTCCCTGTTGCACTGGGTGTTCTCTGTGCAAAATGGTTCTAAAGGAGAGGAGTAATTCCTGGAGATGGATGTCTGCAGCCAGTGCGTAAAGATGAGTACATAACCCCTAACTATGAAATAGGAATTTTCATTTACAAAGCTGAACTGATGGTGGTTGTAATGTTAAAGACTTGCAGTGGGAACCCAAGTGTGCCACATGGTTGTAGATAGGGAAACAATTTCAGGGAACACCAAGCAATGAACTGGAACAGCTGTTATTTTATTGTTCGCAGCAGCAATTATAGATGGCATGTGTTATCAAATGTGGCTGTGACAATATAGGCAAAGGGAGACAAAATTTGGCTCTACTGTCCCCTTCATCCACTGTTTTGGATTCGAGTTCTGTGCAAAACCTATAGTGTAATATAATTATACTTTACTATTAGAATACAGTCAAGTTTGGTTGGTGGAGAAATGGAGAATTCCATACCTTTCTGAAACCATGCTTCTTTACTTTTCACCCCTAGGGTTGCCAGCCTCCATATGGAGCTTGGAGATCTCCTGGAGTTACAGTTGATCTCCAGATAATAGAAAACAGTTACCCAGGAGAAAATGGCTGCTTTGGAGGGTGGACTCTATGGTATTACACTCCTATTGAGTTCCCTCTCCTCCTCAAGCTCCACCCTCCTCAGGTTCCACCCCCAAATCTCCTGAGAATAGGTTGTCTGAATTATTCAATAATTGTAGAAGGATTGCATGGCAAATCACTCATTCCTGTGGCCACTGTACATACGTGCATTTTAATTGCCTATAGAACAGAAATGTTTTCTTTGATTCCATTTACATTTAGGAAGAAGGACCCATTTGAGAAGAACAGAATCATTTTTTTAAAAAATCTGAAGTGGATTTGGGAGTGAAAATTGCAACAAATGTATTTCCCATTAAAACAAAAAGAAATATCTGTTAGTTTGGTTTCCTAATATGGCAAGCTTTTATTCCAATCTTAACTAATCTAATTCAAAGTTTTTAAAATAACATAGGACCTTGCTCTGAATCCAATTTTTCTTTCCACACCCCTAATGTTTATTTGTAGCTGGTTTCTACTGAGCGTCACTGCCTCAGTCTATAATTGTCTTTGGAATCCTCTTGGATTGCTTATCAATAAATTAAGGATTAACTATGCCCATCTGGTCCTCAGGCTACCCATTATGTGATTTATTTAGGACAGCACAACATGCTTCCTACACTTCCCCCCCACTTAATTTCCCTATCATTTACTTGTGCTTGCACTGCACCTCCTTGCTTTTTTCATTCTTAAAGCCATATTGAACAGGAGGTTTTTTCCCTCTGAATTATGTTTATAAATTATTGCCTTGCAGTGTTCTTTCTGTCTGCAAGCTCTCCATTTGAGAATATGAAATATTTACCAAATACCACTTAGATGTCTGTTCTATCACATTCTTCAACTTTACAAAACAGATTGCTTACAACTGTGCTGCCCTTCTACCTAATGGGCACCCTGGGGGAATGTTGTTGGCTTTGAGACTTGACTACATATTTCAATAAACAACTCCTGAAGCCAACCCTCGTTCAGAGTGGAGAACATTAATCAGAGATCTATCTGAACGGAATACTTGCTACTCCTCCCTTTGGGAGTAAACAGGAAAAGGACACACGTTGAATGCACATACCCTACAGCTGCACATAATCAAAAAAGCTTAAGAAGATTTTTTCTTTTTGTCACAGAGATATTCTTGGTGTTACAGCCATTTGTTTGATATGAAGCCAGTCCGCTAGGAGACCAATGGACATTCACCTGATTCGAGAAATCACTGTCCCTGGGTATTAGCAAGTCATTTAAGATGGATGGCAAATGATATTTGTGGGATAGTTGAACTCCCATCATTGGAAGTCTGTGTTGTATTACAGAAAATGTGAGGGTATTAGGAAAATGACAACATTTAGTTGCTAATGCAATGCTGGAATAACGCAGTGTTGTGTCAGTGACATTGCTAGTTATTTCTACGTATAAAGCCACCAGTTCATTCTATTTCCCTTCCTGCCTGGGACCATTATCAGGGTAGTTGAACTGTAGACTTTGATGGATCCTACTCTTAAAATCCTAAGTTTTCATTAGTCAGATGCATATATTTGTCTAAAGCATTTTAAGCGGCCTTCTGCACAACTTACAGTCCCCAAGGCAGGAAGTAATAAAAACATTAAAACAAGCATACACACACATACATGCACGCACATATATATATATACATAGAGAGAGAGAGAGAGAGAGAGAGAGAGAGAGAGAGAGAGAGAGAGAGAGATGAGCAGGAAGAAGGGTCAGTGAGAGTTGGGGATGGAATGCCAAACAAAATAGAAAAGGTCTTCACCCACTAGCAGAAGACAATGAGAAAAGGGGACAGACAAATCTTCCTGGGGGGAAAATTCCAAAGTTTTAATGTCAGGACTGAGAGGGGCTCTCTTGGGTTGTCACTTGTCTAGCCTCAGAATTAGGGTTGCCAGCTCCAAACTGGGAAATACGTGGAGTTTTTGGGGGTGGAGCCTAAGGAAGGTGGGGTTGGGGGAGGGGGAGGGACATCAATGGGGTATAATGCCATACAGTCCACAATCCAAAGCAGCCATTTTCTCCAGGTGAACTGATCTTTGTTGCCTGGAGAACAGTTGTAATCTCAGGAGATTTCCAACCACCACCTGGAGGTTTGCAACTCTACCTCCGATGGTGGGGGCACCCTAAGCAGGGCCTCCAAAGATGACTGTAGTGGTCAGGTAGGTTCATATGGGAGTAGGCAATTATTAAGTTATGTTGCTTGGAAATACTTATGGGCAAAAATGTTACTGGCAGCCTGTTGCTTTCTAAGGCCACATATCTCGTTTTATGGCTATATGGCTTGGGGCCATCATATTTTAAGGAACTCTCACTCCCATATGAACCTGCTTGTTCATTCAGGCCATCATCAGAGGCTCTGCTTCAGGTGCTCCCAACCATCTAAGGCTATATGACTGGGCACCAGGAACTCGGGGTTGCTGGTTTGGGGGGCTTCAATCTGCTGCTGGTCAGCAGAGGCAGCCCCACCCCCAAACAGGGATGTTGCCAGGCAACACCCCAGACATAATGACATCACTTGGAAGTTACATCATCACGTCAGGGACGTTGGGGGTGATGCTTTATTTTTGGGCAAACTCTATGGTTTTGAAGGCAACCCCCCCATATTTTTACCGAAAAACTAGAGTGCCACCCCATGACATCCCCGATGCAATGACATCACTTCTGGGTAAGCAGAGCTAGGATCCCCCCACCAGCAGCCTCATACGACCTGACAACCCTATTGGACACCCAAGAAGGGGCCTACTCAGTCTTGAAATCAAAGTTGTGGAACTTTCTCCCCAGGAAGATTCATCTATTCTGCTTGATCTTTGCAGCCACCCACTTCAACCCCCATGGTGTTCTTGGGAGGTCCACAGACCCACAAGGGCTCATAGAAGACTGCAGTGGAAAGTGTAAGAAATTTTTTTATTAATGCTATGCAGCCCTACTCACACTGCATAGGATCCAAACTTCTGCTTCCTGCTTCCCCTTTCCAAAACCCCAGTTAATGATGCATTGTCAGGCTCTTGAGTTTTGCTATCAGAAGTGGAATTCTCTATAGCAAAGCTATCAGGGTTTTCTAGTCTGAATACTTTTGACATCTTCTTTACCTATGTAATCATGTGCATGACGTCCCATTTTATGGGATTTTGCCTGCTTGCAAAATAGCTGCAATGGTTTGAGAGTTCTCAATTTATGAAGCCTATTTACAGAAATATCTTGAAATATAAAGACTGCCATTGTGTGATTTAGTAATCACTTGTTTGGCCATAAATTCTCCAACTCCAAAGTTAAAGAAAAGTTTAATAGTAATAATCAGGGCTCATTTCATAGAAAAAGAGGTGCAGGAACTCATTAGCATAACTCATTAGCATTACTCATTTGCATATGTCACACCCCCTGACATCACTGGAAGTGTGTCAGAAGGCAACACCCACCGCTCAGGCTCCACTGGACTCTTTTGGATTGCTAGCTATGGGGGAGGAAGTGTGCAGATCTGCCCTCACAGAGGAGGGAGAGATTGTACCTGAATAAGCCTTGGTCTTAAAGGTGTCGCTGGACTCTTTTGAGTTGCTAGCTATGGGGTGTGTGTGGGAAACACACAGATCTGCCCTCACAGAGGAGGGAGAGCTTGTACCTGACATAAATTGATTGTTTCACAGATTAATAAAATGAGCAACAGCCTGCAGAAATTGACATTGAAAAGCCCCTCAATCACACACAGATTTCTAGCCATCAAAGCAGAAAACAGATTTTCAGAAGGGGGGGAAGAGCAAAATTCTAAAGATAACATGCAATTACTTTATGACCGGCCTCTTTGGGTCAATTCTTAAGAAGTCACTGGAAGTGGAGCTACTGAGCGGATTCTTGAAAACAAAGCAGACCGCATCGCCCGGTGTCTCCCAGCCTTCTGCACCAAGTTGCACTTCCAATGCATTTGCCACTTGTTGCTGGGAGAGCCAATGGGAAGACATGCACCCTCTTTGAGTCTTTTGTGAAACAGTGCGGGGGGGGGTAGAACTACCTTCCTTCCTTCCTTCCTTCCTTCCTTCCTTCCTTCCTTCCTTCCTTCCTTCCTTCCTTCCTTCCTTCCTTCCTTCCTTCCTTCCTTCCTTCCTTCCTTCCTTCCTTCCTTCCTTCCTTCACAGTTGCTGACATGGTTTTTTGAAGGTAGGATTTATAAGAGAACTAATTTCTGTGATACCTGACTTGGGGGAATTTTGGGAGGGGATGTGTCTCAGTGAGAGACCATCTGCTTAGCATGCAGAGTGCCAGGTTCAATCCCCAGCATTTTTAATTAATGGATTTGGTAGTGGGTGATATGAAAGACCTCTGCCTGGGACCTGGTGAGCATTTGCCAGTTTGAGTAAGCAATACTCAGCATGCTTGAAAGTGTACAGTGCTATTGACGGGCTATTCCTTATAAGAATAAAAATCGATTCCCTACTTATGGAAGCAGGCATTGTGTATTGGAGGCTGGAGACAGGGATTTCTGTTCAATTTGATATTTGTACAGGGTTTTATTCAGAAAGACAAGGTAAATTGCCAATCTTCAGAGTACACTATTTGGCCCTCATGCAAAGGGATGTATTTCCAGTTTAGTGGTTAAGAGCCGTGGATTCTTATCTGAAGAACCAGATTTGATTCCCTGTTCTTCCACATGAAGCCAGTTGGGTGACCTTGGGTCAGTCACAGTTCTCTTGGAGCTGTTTTTGTGTTTCTCTCAGAGTTCTCTCAGCCCCACCTACCTCACAGGGTGTCTGTTGTGGGGAGAGGGAGATTGTAAGCCACTCTGAGTGAAGAGCGGGGTATAAATCCAGTCTCTTCTTTTTCTTTTTCTTCTCTAGGTTACTATAGAAGCCTTTACTTGCATCTAACTGTAAACTTCAAAATAAACAGAATTTAAGGTGAGGGACTGCAGCCAATGGGACCGACTACTTGAAACTGGGATTGAGTACTTAGTGTGTGTGGGTGAAATCAAGTGTAATCTGAATGGACAACAGCTGAATTACTAAGGGTTTCCTTCTGTGACGGAATCCTTGTCAACAACATGTGAACTTAACAATGTGAAGGCACTCTGAGTTGGCAAATTGGCATAGTCTTTGTTATGTGTTAGGATTCTACAATATTGCAATACGTCATTTGTACCTTATGTTTTCTGTTTTAGCAGGACTACAGTGTGACTTCCAACCGGACGTTGTGAAAGCCAGCACGTCGTTATATGTATTTGCTGGGTCCTAATAAAATTCGTGGCTGTAGTTTTTCATGGCATGGAGGTAAATAATATCACTTTAAAGTGAGTGGGCTTCCTTTGCTACCCAGGAATATCAGTAAGTTATTTCACTTGATCAGAGCAAACATAAGCAGTGACTTGCAAATCATAATGACTGTGCAAGAGCAAACATTGCTGGGTAAATGTAGTGGAATTTCTAAAGCATTCTATGAAGGTCTTTGGAAACGGGAACTCTAGAGGACCAGAGGCAACCCATTTCCTTCACATGGAAAAGGGTCATTTTACAACCTGGGGTGTCACTGCACTTCAAGTTAGGACGTTTACCACTTTAGACATGTGGATTGAACTCCACTGACCAGGCACCAGTTTGCACTGGTTAGGGCCTGGGCTTTGGGCAAGTTGGGCCCTTCATGGGGTAAAGTTTGAACTCACTCTTCTCAGTCAGTGACGCTTCCACTGCACTAAGCAACGTTTCTGGGCTACGTGTTCCCTTGCCTTGTGGTAGTGTCAGTGGGACCTTGTTCAGGTCAGGACCTTTGTCTAGTCACTGCACTCCTTTTTGGGGGGTGGCACTGTGGATCAGTGAGCTGCGGCAGGCTTCTGCCTAGTGTTTGAAGAATGGAATTGCAAAGTTTTACGTTATTAATGAGGTTTTTCCTTCAGGTGCCGCTGGCTGCTGGGTGAGACGAAGAGTCAACGTCTGCGACGTTGGGCCAAGAGGACTCCCTGGCCGGGAAGGCCCTTGTGTTACAAGCTGAGACAGACCTTGCGAAGATAAGAGCAAGATGGCCCAGAATGTGGGTAGTCTGGCCAACTATTCTGCTTCGCCATGAAGGACAAGGCCCTTGTATTAAAGCGGAGGCTGGCCTTGTGATGATAAGAGCAAGGTGGTCCAGAGTGCAGATAGGCTGGTGGTTGTTTTGCCTCACCATGAAGGGCAAGACCCTGGTGTTACAAGCAGACTGGTTGTCTGGGGTGCAGCCTCACCATGATGGGCAAGGTGGTCCAGAGTGCAGATGGTCTGGTGGCTATTTTGCCTCACCATGAAGGGCAAGGGCCTGGTGTTACAAGTGGACTGGTTGCCTGGGGTGCAGTCTCACCATGATGGGCAAGGTGGCCCGAAGTGCAGATGGTCTGGTCGGCTATTCTGTGTCGTCATGAAAGGCAAGGTCCTGGTCTTACAAGCGGAGGCTGACCTTGTGATAAGAGTAAGGTGGCCCAGAGTGCAGATAGTCTGGTGGCTATTCTGCCTTGCCAGGTTGACAATTTTGGGACCCCGCTAGGCATAAAGACAGCCAGTTGCCTGGGGTGCAGCTGGTCTTGTCTGCAATTTGGCTGTGCCAAGTGTGGCGTAGCCTAGAGGTTCCTAGGTGCTTGGTCTGGGCGAGACGAAATGCCAATCGGCAGCTTAGAAATACCATGGAAGGCAGCTTGGATCTCTTCTTGTTGCACCCTGATATATGGGTCGAGTTAACGGACCTGTAAAGGGTGGATGGGGTGCACCTCTCTAACAAGGGCAATACTATATTTCTGACAGATTTGAGGTGAGGGGTGCTATTGGCACTTGTTTGCTTGGTGGGGGTGAAGGCCTAAGCAGAGGCTTTGCCTTTGCTATGGCGGGGTAGCGCAATCAGGAAGTTGAAAACGGTGAGCACCTGGGCATTGTTATAAAGAAATTAAAGGGTCCTCCAAGAATGGCTTTCAGGCCTTTGCGGCTCAAGGCCAGGAAGGAGTGATCTTCCTTAGAACATACTGGCCTGGCCTATCTCAGCAGGCCTTGCAACTTCTGGGGTGGTGGGCCAGGGGGTTCTCCTAAGTATACCAAGCCACTGGTCGAGAGCTACATTGGGTGGCTCAAGATCGGGGAAGGTGTATCGCCCAGAAGGAGATGAAGGTGGTCATGAATTTGACACCGGTCATATTCCTCAGTACATTTTAGCAGCCCCTCGCCAGTTGTTTGATTATAAATAATTAATAAAGTGGCCCTTGTTAAATCCATATTGGTGTCCATCTCTTCATTCCGATTGTGGTGGCAAAGCCTGGTCCTTTGTGTAAGTCCCCAACTAGAGATATGTACAAACCGGATCACAAAATAACCTTCATGATGAATTTTGGCTGTCTCGTGCTTCATAAAGTCAAGTTCATGGCAGGTCGCCCACCATGAACATTTCACAAACTTTGAAGCTGTTCATAGAGGTTCATGCTGGTTCATGAGCGGAGACATTTCCAGACAGACTGTTTCTGCTCAATCAAAATGTTTACATAACTTCAAATAGACAACTTGGAGGACATGTAGAGGAACATCTGGGGGAAGTCCCCTGCGACTTTGATGCCTCTAGCTTACACAGGTTGAGGAGTGTATAGATCAGGTCCTGTGCAAGCTTGAGGGACCAAACTCACAGTGGACCACCCCCAGATGCTCCTCTACATGCTCTCCAAGTTTGATGTTTCTAGCTTGCACAGGATCCATTCTATACACTCCTCAACCTCCTGAACTTGCGCCTATCAAAACAACTGCCACAGTTATTTTGACAGGCACAGGTTCAGGAGGCTCAGGAGTGTATAGAATGGATCCTGCGCAAGTTAAAGACACCAAACTTGCAGGAGATCTCTGGTTGACATTCCTATATCTGCCCTCCCAGTTTAGTGAGGATTAGATTTATGTGTCCAAATTATGACCCCCAAAGAAGGTGCCCCCAGGAAAGTGCTTTCTGGATAAATGTCTGTTTTATTCCTTTGTTATGGAGCCCACTTGATCTGAGGCTCCCACCACCTTCTCACAGCCCCCAAACTGCAGCTGCTTCATTCCTCAGACAGCAGCCACACTTTGTTTCCTCCCTCATCTCCAGCATCCTCCTGGGGTTATATTTTGTAACTGACCTTGTTGGCTTGATTGCTATTGAGGTTTCCCAGGGCCACAGCTGGCCAGCAGTAGGATTGATCTTGTACTGGCCCTGAGTGATTCCTTTTCCTGTTCTTAACCCCCTAAGCTTATGGGTGGGAAAGCCTTCAAACCTGCAGCAGCATTACGCTGCTCCAACTCAGATGCATTTATTGGGTGGCCAGAAGAAACGAGGTGTGAGCTATATGCACAGGCCCAGTGACCTCCTTCTTCAACACCTGTTTTCCATTTTGGGACCTTTGTCTGCTATATTGTTGATCTGAACTACTAAGGTTGTTGTGGTTTTAGCAAATACATTGTTAAATCTAGCTGACCTTTGTATGTTTTTAAGTGTAGATAGTATTCATTTTGATCTCTGATATAAAAGTGTTACACTATTCCGGCATTGCTAAAGACATTCTTTGGTACAGAATCTCACAGTGGTTTTTGTCTATCACTGTAGTTTGAGTCCCAGGCTGTACTGGCAACCTGTAGCCTTCCTCCACCTACAATTACTCATCATGCTCTTGAGTTCTAAAATATGCTTGAGACTCTATTTTTAGTTTGAGGTGGTCCTTCTTGCATGGCACAGCAGATGGAATTTATTAATTAAAAATTACCCCAGAAAGACACAGAACTCAAGAAGCCAGCCCCACTTCAAAAGGATGATGCTCAAAGCAGTGGCTTGTGATCGGCCAGTAGCAGAACACATACCTTGTATGAAGGTAGAACAAAGCTGGATTTATGCACAAGATAAGTAAACTACAGTTTAGGGCCTCAGATTAGGATGGCCTCCGAATAAAACAAAATTAAACATTACCAAATTACCTTTGGAGGGTTTCTTAAACATGACATAGCTTAAGGTCCTTGGCACATCTTAAAATGGCCCTCAGAAGGCCCAGTCTCAATCTGAGGCACCTCTGACTGAACAATGTTGGACAGTAGGTATTGGGGAGGATCTTCCCAAAACTTTGGAGAGACCATTGCCAGCCTGAATAGACAGTAATGTTATACAGAACAGTGGTCTGGCTTTGTATAAGACAGCTTCATGTGTTTCCTCATCAATTGAATGAATTGAAGGTGTTCCTTCAGAGTTGGCTGGAAGTCACTGTCCATACTGACTATAGCCCGCATGGTGTAGTGGTTACACAGCAGACTCTTTGATTCCCACTCTTCCGCACAAATCCTGCTGAGTGACCTTGGGCCAGTCACAGTTCTTTCAGAACTCTCTCATCTCCACCTACCTCACAAGGTGCCTGTTGTGGGGAGAGGAAGGGAAGACAATTGTAAGCTGTTTTGAGACTCTTTAAGGTAGAGAGTAGTGTGGTATAAAGACCAGCTCCTCCTCTTCTTCATATTATGGTATATGTTTACTAAGAGAATGGGGACTCTTGACACCAAAGAATTTCTTTCTTTTTTTAATTTGTAGACAAGATTTTTTTCCCCTGTAAAAGAAGCCAGAGGGCAATTTTGTAAACACAATCATTACAAAGAATGATCTCAAAAATGAACCGTCCCCACGATGCTGTAATGTGGGATGGGTGAACAGGGGACTATAAGTAATTACATTAGAAGTTAGCCAATACTTCATGCTATATGTCTATTTAATAAGTTCTATCTTACTTTGGAATCCTGAGGGATGAAAAGCAAGCTTGCAATATAAGATTTCATTATCATTTGAAGTATTTAAATCTTTTTCCCCCACCATGAGAAAGTTCATTTGGAATCATCAATTATAATTAAAGGATCATTTTTGCTTAACCTGCTAAAAACGTATTAAGTTACAGACAATCAAAATGGGGTGATTATATAATCAACAGATTATACTGCATAAATGGTAGATAAAGCAGGAATCTTGTCAAGATGTAGAAAAATACACATGATATGTCTTATCTGGAAGGAAAATCATTCAAGGGATTTGCTTGCCTTTAGTTATAAATCTCAAATCTTCTGTCGCCATGAGGTTTGCATTATACATATCAACTTGGCAGTGAGTCAAGGCAGAAACAACACTATTAATAGTGCATAAAAATAAATAAAAATGATCAGAATCTAGTTGGTCCATTAATAAAATATAGCCTTCAATTTTTAACTTGCTTCAAAAACTTCCCCTAGTAGACCAGGAGGGGGGATACTGACAGAGAACTGTAGACTCATGGTAACCTGAAAAATGATTTTCTCTTGTTCATTTGGTGAAGGCCAATTGTTTAGCTGTACTAATAAGGTATGCACAGACACCCACAAATTCAACTTATGACCTATTTGTCAGTTGCAAACAGAGATCTGATTTTTTGCTAGCTCGTTGATCTGTGCATGGGTGTTCAGCAAGTTGTTTCACAGTAGTATTCCATACTAACTGCACTATACAGAGGTATTTCATATTAATCGTGCAGTAGAACACAACTGCCTTTTTGCATATGCACATTTTCACACAGCCTGATTGACTTCCACCACTCCCCCATCCTTGCTGCAAAACTGCTCCACTCAACAGGCACTTCTTTAAATAGACAATTAGATCACTCACGAATCATATAAATCAATCACAAATAAATAACTATGTTTCAACAAAGTCCTGCCTTTTGGTGTTTCTCTGAGTAGTCCTTATTGATGTTAATAGTTGCCAATCAGTTTGAATTGGCAGCCTGTTTGCATATGCACGTATACTTAGTAGGAGACAGCACTGCAAGTTCTTTTCTGAATTCTAGTGAGAGCAAGACCATAACTAGTCATGTCTATCTGTTACACAACTAGTCAAATCTATCTGTTAAGCACAATGGCACACTACCCTAGCAACAGCAAGTAAAAGCATTAAAAATACACACATTGTATTATCTCACATATGGGAATCAACAATACTAACTGAAGCTACCAGGTGGTGAGTCAGTCACTTCAAAAGTAGAGAGCATATCTGGTGTTCTCAGGGATGGTGAGTAAGATGCTGGCACCCAAATTCGCTTATATTCTCAGTGATGGCAAGAAAGATGCTAGCACCCAGACTTGTTGTTGTGATCTGCTTACGAAAAGGTACCATAAGATTGCCCTGGACACATTTTTTAATCTCCAGTTCAACAATGAACCCTGCTCTGTCCCGGCCTGGTCAAGTGGTAAGACTTTGCCTTTTCATTTTCGGCAGCAGATCCACAAGGAAGGTATGCTTTTGTCAAGAAAAATCTGAACATGAGGAAACATCCTTTGGCTCTGTTTGTTGCCAGGACTTCAGACATTTAAGGAATTATTCTTATCAATTTTGGCCCTCTGTAGACTGGTAAACCCATGCTAAAGCCTTGAAAATACTTAGGCATTCATCTAGGACTGCTAGTCTTATTTGATAAGGATAGTCAAGCTCTTCCTGTCAGATTAAAGAGAAATTTATTCTTGGAATACACATAACTTTTCAAGACTTGTTAGAAGAGCAGATACTAAAATGATTCTCCTGCCCAAAGAAAGCAATTTATTTCAGAAACTCCCTTTGCTACCATCAGATAAAGCAAATCCATACATAGGAAGTTCTTCTAAAGAATTTTATCTGGGACAACAAGAAACAACATCATGACAAAGAAGTGATTTGTGTGTGGGGGGGGGGACAGAGAAAGAAAGGGTTGTGATGGTTAGAATACCAAATTTTACAGTGTGAAATCCAAGAAATGAAATATATATATACTAGGGAGCAAAGCCCATTGTGGCGGAAGACAACGGGCCCTAGAAAGGAAGAGAGGGAGGTGGAAGGGAGAGAAGGTTGGTAAAAGGAAGGAAGGAAGGAAGGAAGGAAGGAAGGAAGGAAGGAAGGAAGGAAGGAAGGAAGGAAGGAAGGAAGGAAGGAAGGAAGAGGGGAAGAGTGAAAGGAGAGAGGAAGAAAGGAAAGGGGGAAAGGAAGGAAGAGGAGCAGAAAAGGGCTTCTCTGGGCCCAGAGAAGGCCTTTTCTGTCCCACACACCATCCCCTGGGCCGTCTATGGGGGCAGTAGGCAGTGTGTGGGGGAAAAGGGCTTCTCTGGGCCTACTGCCCCCATAGAAGGCCCAGGGGATGGTGTGTGGGGGACGGAAAAGGGCTTCTCTGGGCCTACTGCCCACATAGAAGGCCCAGGGGATGGCGTGTGGGGGGCGGAAAAGGCCTTCTCTGGGCCTAGTGCCCCATAGAAGGCCCAAGGGATGGTGTGTGGGGGACAGAAAAGGCCTTCTTTGGGCCTACTGCCCCCATAGAAGGCCCAGGGGATGGTGTGTGGGGGACGGAAAAGGGCTTCTGTGGGCCTAGTGCCCCATAGAAGGCCCAGAGGATGGCATGTGGGGGACGGAAAAGGACTTCTCTGCGCCTAGTGCCCCATAGAAGGCCCAGGGGATGGTGTGTGGGGGACAGAAAAGGGCTTCTCTGGGCCTAGTGCCCCCATAGAAGGATGGCATGTGGAGGACAGAAAAGGGCTTCTCTGGGCCTAGTGCCCCCATAGAAGGATGGCATGTGGAGGACAGAAAAGGGCTTCTCTGGGCCTAGTGCCCCCATAGAAGGATGGCATGTGGAGGACAGAAAAGGGCTTTTCTGGGCCTAGTGCCCCATAGAAGGCTCAGGGGATGGCGTGTGGGGGGCGAAAAATGGCTTCTCTGGGCCTAGTCCCCTCATAGAAGGCCCAGGGGATGGTGTGGGGGGGCAGAAAAGGGCTTCTCTCACTTGCCTCAGCCTTGAGGGCCTGTCCCTGTGCTCACACTCCAGACGGTCCTCTCCTGTCCGAGGACTGGAACAGACTGAGCTGAAAACACTGACCAGGGCTGATGTGGGCGGGACTTTGCGAAGCAGCCAGTCAGCCCTTGCCAGTGTCTTCTGACTGCCAGTTCTTGAGCCGAATCAATTATGGCAAGCATAGAATGCGGTGGAACCAGAATTCAAATATATATAAGGACAGGATATATTGTTGGACCAAATAAAGGCCAATTTCATTGAGTACAAATGGAAAACAGCATTATAGGAATACGTCAACCAGTGATGTTTTCTTGTTCCCAGGAACATTAGATCAAGTACAAACCCCATATATGTTAATGGTTATAAACATTTCAAAAAGTTGGCTCAAACATATGCCATCATATACATCCCCTCTGGTATATCATAGGAAGAAGATGAAAATGTGTTAAGATCTGCAATCCTTGCATAGTGCTTGATCTGAATCTACTCCAATAAGCTTGTCCTTTCCAATATGCTGCTATATTTCAGTGTGGTTTGTGTGGATTTGTTATAGGCAATCTAATTCATTATTTAAGAGTATAGCTAAGAATACATCTGAATAATTTTTTATAGTACGGTGCAGTGCTTTTTTGCTTTTTTTTTTGCAAAAAGAGGTGCCAGAACTCTCAAGAGGGAAATGACATTTTTTATCTGTATACTGCAAACTCATGAACTTTTAAACATTTGTAAAAGAATTCTGTTGAAGAGGTTCTGGAACTTTGTTCCAGCACATTCCCCCAGAAAAAAAGCCTTGATATGGTACTTTTTCATGTATATGTCAATAGCATTCAACAAAATACTTTCCCATATGACAAATACAAATTATCCTTATTATAGTGACTCCCCAAAGGTAAAATTACAAAATAAGGTCTATGAATCTTTTTCTTTTTTTAGTTTCTATAAGCTCACCCCTACCAGTAATGTTCTGGTTTTTTCTGTGAAGACACTGTATGAGTATGTCAATTTTTAAAAGTTATTTTTTTCATTAACAATAAAAAAACCTCACAACAAATTCCCATTCCAATAAAGCATACCCTAATTTTTGTTTTAAAAACCCCAGATTTCCTCTGTGATTCCCATTTATTGACACAAGCAGAATATACGTGCAATGGAATCCTTGGGACTGAACATCTAAATGGGAAGATAAATATCAGCATTCCTTTCTAATTCACTAATGCCCTTGGGGAAAGACTGATGGCCCTGGTACGAAGCCGTCTAATTTTATATCATTAATATTTACTCGCCAACCATCCCAAACAATAAGCTGGATGAGGCTTTTCCTGACAGCAGTGCCACACCAGCTGCTTTGGGGTTAATCAAACAATGCAAGGCAGGAAATCACCATGGCAGGCTTCTAACATGTACAGTCTTCAGGCCAAAGTTCACCAGCCTGAGTAGTCTAATAGAGTCCCCTTGGCCTTTCTGAGCATTCTTTTTGTTTTGCTGAGGTGCTGTGCTTCCTCCTCACTTCCTTTTTACAGATGTCTCACTTTCAACTTCGATAATGTGAAAAGGGCTGGCCAAGTGTAACCCCTACAGACTTCTCTTCGCCTGTCAGTCTAGACTCAAGGCGCTAGTGGAGAAACTAGCAGGCAAATTAGACTGGGCAATCCCTTTCCTGCACTTGTATTTCCTCCATTTCTATTCTTTTCCCGTTACCAGTGATTGCTTGGAAACCAATCTGAGAGTATTTTAATGGGCATTTTCCAACATTCTTCCCCCAGCTAAAGGAGCTATCATCATTTTTGCTATGTAGGGTAATCATGGTCACCAGAAATAGCTTGCCTCTCAAGTGCCCTTAATTCTCAGGGACATCCTTTCATAGACCCTTATCCGCAGGGCAATTTATTACCCATGCAATGTCCTTGATTTTTTTTTTAACTCAGTATTGCTGTTCTTTTGGTTTTATGCCTGTGTCTAATTGCTCCTAGAGACTTCTATGGTCTCTGCCAAAGACAGAAAGATCTTCAGACTTCTCAGGTTTCCCTTCTGGTTTCCTAACTAAGCAGTGTATCACTGTTACAAAATAAACCTTATTGAAAAATGGCTTTGTTCTAAAGAAGAGACACCAAGAGAGAGGGGGGCTTTCTGTAGGCCACTTAGTGAATTCATAGCGAGGCAAAATTCACATTGGACGCTCCATATTGTAGCTACTATGTTACACCATCTCATGTAAGAGACGTTTTCCAAGCTGATCCTTGCTCTGCTAAATTCCTCCCTATATGACTGCAGGGAGAAAGGACAGGCTGTATAAATACATTGGCTGGCTAGTGTTGCCAACAACCTGGAGAAAGAAAAGTCTTCTTTAACAGAGGCTTACTATGTGGACACGGGAGCAGTTGAAATGGCATTAAGGTAAACAGCATGAGCTGATATTAAGCCTCTGTAAAGGGATATATTTCCCCCCACATTGTTACCGACTCTGCCCAGCAGCCACTTCTGAGATCACACCTATATTGTTCCATCAGCAGCAATTAGTAATAGATGATCCCCCCCCCCGAGTTTGACTCTGAATTGTATTAGTAATTGCAGGTATCATCATCAGAGAACACTGGTCATTTTTTTCAAGAGTTCTAAATAATTGTCTTACAATGTAAATGCAGCTTCTGCACATGCCCAGACCACATATTCAGGTTAAAAAAATATTTTAGCAGAGAGCAGGCTGAGTGATCACCCAAAGGATTAATCTTTAAGATTCCATGAAATGGTGGACAAGCCTAGAATTGCTCTTCAGCCCTGGGGAAAAGAATCTCCGCAGTTCCAAACCATTTCTGGCCATCTCTTATTGTCTTCCCTTTCTTGACACTTTCTGCTCATTGTGAGGAGGTAAAAAAGCATTAATCATGGAAGCCTGAGTATTAAATGCATTTATATTATGCAAGCACATTTCACACTGACATTCTGGGGAATAACATCTTATAGCTCAAATGAAGGAAACAACTGAAGGCAGGAGAGATGTACAGAGTTGTGGGTTTCTGTGAGAAGTGGTGGGGTCACCTTTGTGTGAACTGGGAGATAGAATAATCACATTAACCCTGCTGTGACTTATGGAACTATATTATCAACAATTGGGCTTACTTGCAGGAAAGCGTTTTAGGATTGAAGCCTTATTCAGTGCTAGTGCATTCATCAGTGCATGACCAAGATCTGGACACCTTGGGCTACATCAGATTTCAATTATTCACTTGCTCAAAGCTTTTCATTCATCACTTACAGGCAAACAAGTATAGACTCCACAGAAAGCTGCAGGCATACCTGAAGATACATGTGGGTATCATGGGTACATATAAAACACAGAGTTGCCACCAACCTAAACAAAAAAATATCTTGCCCTTTCCAAATATGGAAATGGACGGTTGAAGCTTTTTCATAGCATAGGGGTAGATAAGATCACGTGCTAAATAGCATCCCATTTAGCCTCCGTTAAAGGGGTACAACTTTTTTTTCCCTCCAAGTTGTTGGCAACTCTAATAAAATATATTAGGTATACTACAAAAAATGTAACATGTGAAGTGATCCTCAGTAACATGGTCTTCTTGAGTAAGATATTTCTCCTTTTTACTTTGCCTTTTTTTTTTGGAACTTCAACACTGTGTAGCATAAGTCATCAGCATTTGCATGACACTGTTAGTTTCTCTGATGGAAACTGCTATGCAAGTTCAAAGTATTATTATTGTTGTTTAAAATGAACAGGGTTGTATAATTTTGTTACATTCTAGTAACGCCAGTACCGAAGATTGATTTCCTTTCTATTAAAATTGTACATTTTACTTATGACCCAAGGGGCTTAACACAATATAGCGGGTAATCATAACAGTAATAATAATAATAGTAATAATAAATTTCATTTATAGACAACCATGCCTAAAGGCCACTTGGCATCCTATAAAATAATAAAACAAATTTCCAATATAGAAAACCCCAGGAGCTTGTAAACAAGACCCCCTCCCTTTTCATCCCACCCACTCTGTAACCATAAAGATAAAAAAGTACCAAAATATAAAACAATGAAATTAAACTCCCTGAAATTTAGGCGTAGTTCTCTCATTGAGGTGGTAACCTGGGACTGTATTACTTCAGGTGGGGGGGACTCATACTGCTTTACTGCTTCTCCATACAAATTAAATCCACAGAAATAGAAAACTAGAACAAAAAGAAAGTTAAACAAGTTTCTCACTGATATGTCAGTTTTCTATAAGGAGAGAGTTTGTTTTTGTCTGTTTCCATATGGAAGAATATACAGTCATACCAGCCCCATATAGTCTGAAGTGATACTAGGAAACCAGTGGCATTGGCTGGCAACCAGTGGGAGAGGGAGGGTTGTGGGTAGGGGGCAGGGAAAATGAATTCCTGGAAGTGATGTCATGTTGCTGATATGACCATTGTTTTCAAGTATTTCCCTCCCCACCCCCAACACCACTGAGTGCCAGTGAGAAATAGGAGATCTCCCTTAGAGATACAACCCTGACACAGGTTGACAATTACAACAAGAACTAGGCAGAATCTACAGTGCAATCCTATTCATATTTACTCCAGCCTAAGCTCTTTGATTTTCATAATTTTATACTGCAATATCCCCACGTAAAATAGAAGCCTAGCAGTGACATCCCAAATAGAGTTATACCATTCAAAGGCCATTGCCTTCCATAGCTTAAAATGGGTGTGTTTATTCAAACTCTGCTTTCCTCCTACCCAGTGGAGACCCAAAGCAGCTTACAACACTGTCACTTCTCTATTTTATCTGTACAACAACATTCCTGTGAGGTAGATTAGATAGAAAGACTGGCCCAAGTTCACACAGCAATGGCACAATGAGGATTTGAACCTGGGTGTTTGATCCTGTTGGAGACTCTTACCACTCAGGGTTGCCAAAAAAAAAACCAACACCCCGCAGTGGGATTCCCCACCCTTGCCTCTCATTTCCCACTCTTCCTCAAAGCGATGGCAGGAGGGAAAAAATAAAGGGTAATCATGCTGATGTGGCATGCTGTCACTTCTGGGGAAACACCAGAAATGATGTCAGTCCTTTCTGGGAGTCATTTTAGGTAATCCTTTAGGGAGTCCTTTTTAATGGATTTTCTTAGAACTGATGCCGTGTTACTGGCAACAGCCACCCTCCATGATCCTGACAGCTGATACCACTGCTATCTTGCTGATACCACTACATCAAACTGACTCATTGTTTAGGATTGCAGTCAACATGTTCTAGCAGGTTTCAAAATGCAGCCTTCAGATTTAGCTGCCAAAGCTTCAAGTCTTTATTAATGCAAAATTTAGATAGTGTCACTTGCCTACTAACAGTCATCTGAACTCTTTTATGAGGTCTGAAGTCTATGGTTAGATATAGCTTGCCCCTAAATATGCCACAATTTGTACTGAGTATCACCACAAAAGCTTGTTTAGAGCTTTCATTGTTTAGGAAAGCCATTTGTTCCAACAATTCAGCTAGTAAACTGGCATATATGATATATATGTCTATATTTTGAAAAGCCATCGTTCTGAATAAGAACCACAAGAGGCATTTCACAGTAGCTACTTGGTGTTTATAGCCTGTGCTATAGTGCTTATCTTTCTGGTGATCAAAATATGTTAGGCAGAGTAAAAAGGGAGAAAGAAAAGAAAAGTGCTATTTGAGGATCTATGTTATTTCATACCACCTTCATTTTTAGGGTTGCCAACTGTGACTGGGGAAATTCTTGGAAAAATACCTGAGGAGGACAGAATTTGGAGTTGTGAAGGGGCTCAGCAGGGAAGTGATGAAATATGATTCCGTCTTCCAAAGCTGCCTTTTATCCAGGGGAACTGGTCCCTCCCGACATTGGGAACTCTATTCTTTTTGACCCTAACAGAAAACAACTGAAGTTCTGTGTGTGGAATACCACAAAATACCATGTAATTGATGGATTTACACTCCAGCTTTTGTTAAACGTTTGTCAGTTTCATTCACATATATATTTAACACACACACACACACACACACAAAAACCCTTTCCAGAGATCTGAAAGATGTGGCTCACAAAATAAAAACAGTGCACTGAAATCATAAAAAAGCAGCATGAGAAATTATGAATAACAGGAGAGGACACATAACAAAATGTTGTGTAGTGTCTTGTGGCTTGGTTCCTCCCCCCTTGTCTCTGGTGCTTGTCTGTCTTCCTGTGTGTGAGTAGGTATGTTTGTAGTCAGCATCTCTTCCCTCAGCCGCCATTGTTCCTGTTCTTTGTAAAGGCGAGTCAATGTTTTCCCTTCCCTCCTCCCTCATTTACTCACTTGTGCTCAGCCTTTGGAAGGCTCTTGCTTCAGGCCTCAAGGGTCCCACCCTGTATCTTTTGGGGTAGCCAGGGTGGGCTCTGCGGGTCCCTATGAGATGGGCTACCATTCTTCTGTGGCTTGACACATTTCCCCAATGTTGGCTTGGGAAGCTCTGGCCCTGCCGCCCTCTCAGTTGCCACAACCCTGGCAGCAGCAGGGATGGTTCTTGTGGTGGCAGTCCCAGCAGTGATGGGAATGGTTCTTGCTGCAGCAGTCCTAGCAGCAGTGGGGACGGTTCTTGCCGCAGCAGCTTCCCTCATGGCTTCAGTGGCTTTCCCTGTGCCTCTGCTGGCTTGGGGAGCTGCAGCCTCACTGTGCTCACCCCTGCCAGCTTGGAGAAGTTTGAGGCCAGACAGCCTCAGTAAGTCCATTATCTGCGCATGTGCAGAGGAAGCTGTTTTACTTTTTTTTGGGGGGGGGATTTAAATATCCTCTGTATAGTTTATAAAAGTTATAAGATTTTTCTGCATGATTGAGAAGTGCCCTGAGTGTGCAGAAACATCTCTTTACCCTTCATGTGCCCCCTATCTGTGAAAATAAGTATCCACACATAGGGGGCATGTTGGGAATTACATATATAGATAAAATAAGACATGAAAATAAACCAGGTGCATAAAAACAGCAGGAAACAACATTAAGGCTAGAAGCAGACCATAAAAACAACTAAAAAGTTAAAAACCTTCAAAGAAGTAGTAGTAGTACTAGCAGTATTAGTGGTGGTGGTGGTGGTGGTGGTGTCCTGGCCTCATGCCTAAAGGACAGTAAGGCAGGTGCCAGGTGAGACTCAAGGTAATTCAATGAAAAAGTCCTGCCTTTGATTACCAACCCCTCATCTCTGCAAGTGAGGGGACAGAGAGCAGGGCTTGGGAAAATGATCTTAACAGGTGGGCCAGACAGTACAGGAGAAAGCAGTCCTTCAAGTACCACAGCCACAAGTTAAATGGCTTAACCTAAGCAGAACTGCAACCTTCTAGCTCCCTTGAAGGATGTAACTCTGCTGAGGATTGAATTATTAGATGATATATGCCACTTGAGATGGTACTGCTAGACATATTGGAGCTAGATCTGCCGTATGAAAAAGAGAATTATGCAGTATACATCAGAGCTTATATTTCATAATGGTGTCTTCTTTGGTTTTAATTCTATAAAGGTAGTCATATTCATATAGTGGAGACTTAAAGGCTAACAATTTTATTCCAGCATAAATTTAACAAAGCACATATCTGTGCTGGAAGAAATTGTGAATTCCAAAGGTGTCCCCTGGACTCTTTCACTTTTTCAGGTTTGTAAGTTTACACTATGAATCTTTTGTATTTTATCAGTTTTCACTGCTGGTGTTTCTGATGAATTCCTTTCCAAATCGTCTTCAAGGGCAGACCCATGTACAGTACATTAAACAGTCTAGCCTGGAGGTTACTATGGTATGTGTTAAATAGTGGGTTCCATGGATGAACAGACTCCCAGTTTAGTGATCAGCTCTGCTTTATTCAGTGATTTCAGCCAGAACAAGACTGTAGACCAGAGCCTCAGCTCAGTTATATTGCACGCAGTGGCCATACCCCAATACACCCCACTCCCAACAATAGGCTATTTACAAAACTTTACATCTTAATTGGTTACTGCCAGAATCCTGTTGGTCTATTGTTATTCAGCTCCAAGCTCACCCTGTCGCTGGCAGCACAGTCCTGCAGTGTTTCAGTCCCAATACATAACAGTATGGATCCATGTGGCCAGGACCATTAAGGAAGGGATCCATCATCTGGGCTAAGTGAATATGAAAGAAAGCACTTTTTGCAGCTGAATTGAGTTTGTTCTCCAGGAATAATGCTGGGTCCAGTATAATCTCTAAAATCTTAACTAATTCAGCAACAGTCAGCGGAACACCATCAAATGTGGGAAGCACAATACCCTTGAAGACCTCAGACTTCCTAATCAGTATCACCTCCTCCTTGTCAAGATACAGTTTCAACTTGTTTACTGTTAGCCATATAACCACAGCAGCCAGGTACTGGCTTAGGACCTCTACAGCAGTACAGGGAGGTCTACACAAAAAAGTACAGAACTGGGTATTGTCAGTATATTGATGACACCCAATTCCAAAACCATGAGTGATTTCTTCTTTAGATAGAGATTAAATAGAATGGGGCCTTGTGAGCCTTGTGGACCCCCAAAGGACCAGTCCCATATTGATGATAACAGGTCTCCAGCAGCAACCCTCTGAGCCTGATAACTGAGAGGAAAAAATTAAACCAAACCAGTTAGGGTTGCCAGGTCCCTTCGTCTTGCCAGCAGGAGGATCTGGGAGGCATTCCAGGAGTGGACAGGGACGTCCCCAATGTGTGCCATCACCCAGAAGTGGTGGCATTGTGTTGGCGATGTCAGGGGCAACACTTGTTTGGGGGCAAAACTCTATGGTAAAATCGGGGTCAAACCATAGAGTTTTGCCCCAAAACCAGAGCATTGCCACATGACTCCCTAAAACAACGATGTTACTTCTAGGTGACATCATTGCATCAGGGACGTCATTTGTGGCGGAGTTTCCCCCGCTGGCCAGGTGGCCAGCAGCAGGCAGAAGCCCCCAAAACTGGAGGATTCCCCACCCAGACCTGGGGGATGGCAATCCTAAATCCACTGTCCATCCTGATAATTACTCTTACCTTAACAAAATGACATGGTCCACTGTATCAAAGGTTGCAGATAAATCCAGTAAGAACAACAAGGTACATTATTTATTTATTTAAAACATTTCTAAGCCACCTTTCCCCAAGGCGGCAAACATCAAAATATTAAACAGCATTTAAAATAAGGCCTGTGTGTGTATTTAAACAACACAATACAAACATGTAGACAAAGAAGTACAACACATCCAGTGAGTATGGTCAAAAGTCTTCACCCACTAGTGGAAGGCAATGATAAAGGGAGACAGATCACTGGGGATGGAATTCCAAAATTTGGTGCCACAACAAAGAAGGCTCTTTCTCAGGTTGTCACCCATCTAGCATCAGATGCTGGTAGAAACTGAAGCAGGACTTTGAAGATGACCAGAGTTGATGGATAGGTTCCTACAGGAGAAGTCAATCTTTCCAGTGTGCTGGCCCCGTGCCATATAGGGATTTAAGGATCAATACCAGCACCTTGAATTGACCCTGGAAACAAAAAGACAGAACAAGAGTAGAGTGATATAACCTACTTCACTTGACATTCTGGCAATCACATTCTGTACCAATTGTAGCTTCTTGACAGTCTTCAAGGGCAGCCCCACATAGAGAGCACAACAGCAATCTAGCCCAGATGTTGCCTGGGCATGCACAGTAGAAAGGGCTGCAGCTGGCTCACCAGTTGAAGCTGGTGAAAGGCATACCTGCCCACCATCACCACCTGTTTATCCAACAGGAGAACTGAGTCCAGCAGCACCCCAAGCTATGAACCTGTTCCTTTAGGGAGAATGCAACCCTATCCAGAACAGGACACAATTCCTGGGTCAAACTTTCCCCCCACCATTAGCACCGCTGTTTGGTCTACATTCAAATGGAGATCATCAGCTAAAGCCACCAGCGCCATCTCCCAGCCAGAAACCAGACTGAAAGAGGTCATTGAAACATTATACACCCTTTTCAGCATCCATACACAACTCATGCCAAAGCTGGCCAGAAATTTTAATAGTAAGAATTCTATTGCCCTCCAAGAAAGGAGCCAGAGGGTTTTTGGTGATTTAATCCAGTATTGTTGTTTTATGTAGCTCAGGTTTCTCTGTATTTTAGAGAAATCTGGCTCTTCCAATAGTTTACGTTCTTCTATTAGTTTTCTATAAAGTCTATTACCTCTTTCCTTGTGTAATTTTTCCAAACATGAGATATTTCCTATAATCTTTGCCCTCACAATTTTTTGTTTCTGCAGAAATGCGAGCCCCAACTCCCGCCGAGCCCACACTGGCAGGAGGGGGCTAATTTGCCTCCTCTTGAGGCAGGAAGACAAGGACACCGGCAGTGCAAGAAACGGAGAGCCAGGCAGGGGGAGGAGCCAGCCTATTAGGCTCGGCTCCCGCCTCCTGCTTCAGCAGTTCTTTGGCGTGCTCAGAGAGAAGCGAGCATGAGGACTGGGCTGCTGGCTTCAGGAGGCCTTTGGCCTGAGAAGCCGCAGCAGCAGCAGCAGCACCGTGGCAGCACTCTCATCTTCTGCGGGGCCTCTGCAATGGGTCTGGGAAGCAGTGGGCTGCGATGGCAGCCGGGGCAGTGACCAGAGCATCGGGGTCATGGTGGCAGCTGGAGCGTCGGGTCCACGGCGGCAGCCAGAGTGGCGGGCCTTTCTTGTATGGGGCCCCAACTGACAGAGAGTTAGGTCAAGGAGCAGGGGGTTGGCAGGTTAGTGAGGGACTCCAAGCCAAAGCATTGTGGCAATTAGGGGCGGCAGCACCCCCCCATCCCTCCCTTCCCCCACAGACTTGAAAGCCTGCTTGTTGGCTGGGCGGGTTTTTTCCTTGCATTTAGCCCCCTCCCCTACCCTCTATATCTGCATTGGGACATGGGGGGTTAGGTGGCTGATATCTATCCCTCCTCCTGTTCAGTGGGTGGGTTTTTCTGGTTATTAGGCCAGGGCTTGTAGGCCTTCCTTGCAACCTGCTTCTTCAGTGGTGACCATTTCTTGATGGAGCCAAATGGTGAGGTGTGGCAGCCATTTTGTTGAGTGATAGCCATTTTATATTGTATTTAAAATAAATGAATAAGGGTAGAAGGAACAGGGGAAAGCACTGTACCTTTTGCCATTAGTATAGAAGTGCTGCCAATTCCAGCCAAGTATTCATGGTTGGGAGACTGGCAGCAGGGTAAGGTTGCCTCACTCATTCCATGTTATATATGGTGGGCAGTTAGGCTCTTGATTTTCTGAAGACCAGTGTGGTGCAGTTGTTAAGAGGGTAGTCTCTAATTTGAGTGGATCGGGATTGATTCCCTGCTCCTCCACTTGCAGCTGTTGGATGACTGTGGGCAAGCCATAGTTCTGTCAGAGCTGTTATTTAAAGAGCAGTTAGCGAGGGAGCTCTCTCGGCCCCACCTACATCACAGGCAATGCCCCCTCACAGGGTAGGGTGTCTGTTGTGGGGAGGGGTAGGTAAAGATGTTTGTTGGCCACTCTGAGGCTCTGAGTGAGGGACAGGGTATAAATCCTATCTCCCCCTTCCTTCCTTCCTCCATCTCCTGTTGCTGGCATGGTTTTTAAGGAAGGATTTATTAGGGAACTAATCTCTGCAAGAACTAGAAGAAATGATTTCACTTTAAAACTCACAAGGCTGGGATTGGTGATCAGTGTTCCCTCTAAGCTGAGCTACTGTGGGCTAGCTCACAGTTTTTTGGCCTCTGGCTCAGACATTTTTGTTTTGGCTCAGGATGGATGGTTCCAGAGTAAACTAATTTATGCAGTAGTCAAATCACTCTATTACAACTTTAGTGCCAATGGCTCTCAAGGTAGAATTTTGCTCACAAGACTCCACAGCTTGGAGGGAGTATTTGGAAGCAATGTCTCAATGACAGACCATCTGCACGGCATGCATATGGTCCCAGGTTCCATCCTGGCATCTTTAGTTGAAGGATTTGGAGATGGGTGATATGACAGACCTCTGCCTGAGACCTGGAGAGCCTTTGCTGGTCTGAGTAGGAAATACTCATTTTACTAAGCTTTAAACCGTACAGCACTACCAAAGGGACTATTCCTTATGAAGAAACAATGTTTACCTGCTTATTGCAGCAGGGCTCATTTATTTGTGACTGTAGACAGGGTTTTTTATTCAAATAGCGTATTTACATGGTTTTATTCTGAGAAAGACAGTATAAATTGCCAATCTTCCAATTACACTATTTGGCCCTAATGCAATAGGGAAATATTTCCGGTTCAGTGGTTAAAAGTGAAATTAAGTGTAATCTGAACGGAAAACAGCTGAACTTCTAAGGGTTTCCTTCTGTGAAGGAATCCTTGTCAGCAACATGCAAATTTGATAGTGTGAATGCACTTTGAGTTGGTGAATGGGCTTAGTCTTTGTCATGTGTTAGGATTCGAAAATATTCATTGCAAGACATCATTTGTACCTTCTGTTTTCTGTTTTAGAAGGAATACAGTGTGACTTCCAACCTGATGCTGTTATCTGGGAATTTGACAGCCGGCATTGTTACATGTCATTGGTTGGTCCTAATGAGCATTCTTCACAGGTTTAATAGTACATTTGTCTTTAAGGGGAGGTCCAGTTTTCATGTGAGGCACATAAAAAAAAAGGGGGAGGTCCAGTGAGTTGCCACAGCCTGCCAGAGTGGTGTTGGTCATGATAGGCTGTGGGCTGGGATGCAGTGGCGCTGCCACAGCAACAGAAATGAGGCAGGTGGCTTCCAGGGAGGTTCTGTGGGGGCTGTTCTGTCCACTCACTTGGTCAGTAAAGAACTATTTTCTGACATGGCAGCCCAGCCTTACTCATGTATAAATGGAATGGGGTTCACTGAATACATGTTCCCATTGCGGTGAATGAACATATAGCCTGCATGTAGGTATACACCTGTTTGTAAAGGGGCCAGTGCACTTTATTGTATGCTTGTCCTTGGTCTTTAGGATAGGAACCCAGTTTCTATAAGAAATTATAGGTACTGTGCACTCTTCAGGGTAGGGTGTTTTTTCAAAACAAACGAACAAACAAATAAATACATATACAGGTTTTATGGTGACAATATTGTAGATTGGCACTTATCATGTTTTAAAAGCCAAACTAACTTTTTGTTATGATGGGTCTCAGTAGTTAGTAGAACTGGGAAAGATTAAATACCAAGAAGTGTTTCAGAATGCCTTATGGGGGCAGTCTCTTGAGTTCTAAACAATGAATACCTGCGAAAAAGTCTTTAAGGAACTCCAAGGCTGAGAGAATGTTTCCACAGTTTGCCAATTCAGTGGATTTGGAACTGAATCAGAGATTGTCTGGTATAGACCTTAGACATTGCCTAAGGTATAGACCAGACCATTGTCTGGTATAGACCTTAGACAATGATAATTCTAGGCCTCAATTTCCCATCTTTCAGGGTGCAGGATTGCCAAACAGTCCAAATAATTAAGTCTTGTCTGCCTTATAGAGACTTAATGTGTGGAAATGCACAGCTGTAGTTTTTCATGGCATGGAGGTAAAGAACGTCACCAGACAATTAACATCCCTTTAAAGAGGGTGGGCGTCCTTTGCTACCCAGGAATATCAATAAGTCATTTCACTTGATCAGTGCAAACATAAGCTCTATCAACGTTGGGCAGTGCCTTGCAAATCACAATGACTTTGCAAAAGTAAGCATTGCTGTGTAAATTTCTTTGCTGCCCAGGAATATCAATAAGTTATTTCACTTGATCAGGGCAAACATAAGCCTTATGAATATTGGGCAGTGCCTTGCAAATCATAATGACTGTGCAAAGGCAAACATTGCTATGTACAGGTAGTGGAATTTCTACAGCATTCTATGAAGGTCTTGGGAAACGGGAACTCTATAGGACCAGAGGCAACCCATTTCCCTGGCAATGGAAAAAGGGTCATCTTTGCAACCTGGGGTGTTACTGCACTTCAAGTTATGAAGATGGTTACTGCTTTACGCATGTGGATGGAACTCTGATGACCAGGCACCAGTTTGCAGCAGTAGTGCCTGGGCTTTCGGCAAGTTGGGCCTTTCCCGGGGTGAAATTGGGAACTCACTTTTCTCGGTTCAGTGCCACTTCCACTACAGATGCCCTGGGCTATGCATTCCTTTGCTGTGTGGTAGTGTCAGTGGGACCTTGTTCAGGTCAGGACCTTTGTCCAGTCACTGCACTCCTTTTTGGGGGGTGGCACTGTGGATCAGTGAGCTGTGGTGGGCTTTTGTCTAGTGTTCAAAGAATGGAACTGCAAAGTTTTAAGTTATTACATACATACATAAACCTTTATTGGCATAACATTTTAAGTTATTAATGAAGTTTGTCCTTCAGGTGCTGCTGGCTGTGGGGCAAGACAAAGAATCAATGCCTGCGGCCACAACATGTTCTTTTGGGCCACCCACTGGGCCAAGAGGACTCCCTGGCCGGGAAGGCCCTTGTGTTACAAACTGAGGCAGACCTTGTGAAGATAAGAGCAAGATAGCCCAGAGTGCAGATAGTCTGCTTCGCCATGAAGGACAAGGCCCTTGTGTTAAAGTGGAGGCTGGCCTTGTGATGAAAGAGCAAGGTGGCCTGGAGTGCAGATAGGCTGGCAGCTATTCTGCCTCACCATGAAGGGCAAGGCCCTGGTATTACTAGCAGACCAGTTGCCTGGGGTGCAGCCTCACCATGATGGGCAAGGTGGCCCAGAGTGCAGATGGTCTGGTTGGCTATTCTGTGTCGTCATGAAGGGCAAGGCCCTAGTCTTACAAGCGGAGGCTGACATTGCGGTGATAAGATTAAGGTGGCCCAGAGTGCGGATAGTCTTGTCGGCTATTCTGTTTCACTATGATGGGCAAGGCCCTGGTGTTACAAGCGGAGGCTGGCCTTGTGATGATAGGAGCAAGGTGGCCTGGAGTGCAGATAGGCTGGTGGCTATTCTGCCTCACCATGAAGGGCAAGGCCCTGGTGTTACAACAAGTGGACCAGTTGCCTGGGGTGCAGCTGGTCTTGTCTGCAATGTTACCACACCATGTGTGGCATAGCCTGGGGGATCCTTGGTGTTTGGACCAGGCAAGACGAAAAGCCAATCAGCAGCTCAGAAATGCCATGGAAGGCTGCTTGGGCCTCTTCTTGTTGCACCCTGATATGTGGGTCGAGTTAATGGACCTGTATAGGGTGGACGGGGTGCACTTCTCTAACAAGGGCAATGATATTTCTTGCAGGTTTGAGGTGAGGGGTGCTGTTGGTGCTTGTTTGCTTGGTGGGGTTGAAGACCTAAGCAGAGGCTTGGCCTTTGCTATGGTGGGGTAGCGTGATCAGCAAGTTGAAATCAGTGAGCACCTGGGCATTGTTATAAAGGAATTAAAGGTTCCTCCAAGAACAGCTTTCGGGCCTTTGCAGCTCAAGGCTGGAAAGGGGTGATCTTCCTTAGAACAATCTGGCCCGGCCTATCTCAGTAGGCCTTTGCGCTTCTGGGGTGGTGGGCCAGGGGGTTCTCCTAAACATGCCAAGCCACTGGTCGAGAGCCACATTGGGTGGCTCGAGACTGGGGAAGGTGCATCGCTCAGGAGATAAAGGTGGTCAGGAGTTTGACACCTGTCATATTACTCAGTACATTTTAGCAGCTCCTCATCAGTTGTTTGATTATAAATAATTAATAAAGTGGCCCTTGTTAAATCCATATTGGTGTCCGTCTCTTCATTCCGATTGTGATGGCAATGCTGATTTGGAGATCAGGAAGCCTCTCAAGACAGCCTTTAAGGCATCTCATATATATTCTGGGGAAGAAGCCACAGTGTTGTATGTTTTTAGATAATCTGAAATTTGGGTTTCTATGTCCTTAGAGAATACTTTATTAAACAAAAGAGATTTGTTAAAAAGCAAGTCTTGTATGATATGTTTTGTAACCTATAAGGTGAAAACACAATCCACCCAAGAGTGATCAGATCACAGCTTAGGGCTAATGCTTGACGAAATTACCTTGTCCAGCGATGTTAAAGGTATTAATAATCTATTCTGCGATAAGAATCATGTCTTGGTGAATAAAAAGTATAGTCCCTGTCCTTAGGGTGAAAGTAACACCAGATATCATATAGTTCAAATGATTGTAGCTATGCAGGTAACCCTGTATCAGAACAAGATTTCACCTTACTACACTTGGAACTATGTGATCTGTCAAAGTTGTCATCTGCTACTAAGTTCAAATCACCTCCTGCAAATATCTCCCCTTCCTGGAATTTAAAGAGTTTAATCAGAGTTTCTCTAAGAAATGATATCTGATTAGAATTTGGAGAATAAAGCGAGGACAGTGTGATTGTTTTGGTCTTACAGCTGGCCTTTAGCGAATATATACTTCCCCATGGGGTTAATCACAGTGGTTTCTATTTGAACATTTCTGGATATAAGTTTCTGGATATAAGAATAGCCACATCTCTGGATTTGGAGGAACCAGGGGCTAATATTTGTTAGTGGAAACATTTAAATTTGGACAAAAGAGGGGAATCAGAGGAGAGATGAGTTTCTTGGAGAAATGCAAGGTCAGGTTTGAGTTTGGTTAACCCTGTAAGAAACAACCTTTTTAAATTAGTAGGGTTATTTAAGAATTACAAATTTGAATATTCAGTACATCACACATATTGAAGTATGTATCAAGAAATAAAGGGATACCACTTGAATATTAATATTGCTATTGTCATGTTACAGTTACTTAATAAAATGTTGAACTGTAATAGTAAGAATTCTATCAAATTTCATTAACATGGCTAGGGGAGGAGAGACAATTACACTTTCATTCTGAGAGGGAACCACTTATTTGGTAATATCCCTCAAGCAGGCACACAAAGTGGGTGTGATGGACAGGCTGCTCTGAGCAATCTGATTGGTCAGCATCAGCTGAGCAGACAGAGGTTGAATCTGTATTTGCAGTTTCATGCTGCTGTGACGCCGTCTTCTTCTATGCTTGTTTGAAGAGTTGTTTGGAGAAGATTCATTTAAAATGGTGTGGAGGCGCAATGATAGTGGAGCCGCTACAAGACGGCGATGAACATATGCAGACATGCAAAAGTATGCTAGCACTGTTGAAGTGTGAAAACGAAAGCAAATGTAGACAGCTTTTTTGAAGATGGAGTCAGAAGGCTGGGACACCGGTGGGAAATACAAATGCAGATTCGACAGAGACTTGAGAGAGCTGGATGCTGAGAGGATTCAATTCTGATTTGTGCCTTGACTGGAGAAAGTCAGAATTCTGCCTTGACTGATTTCAGCCTTAGCTTGAGAACAGTTTTAACACAGACAGGAGAACTGGGGGAAAGTAGCTAGGAGGCTTGGGAAGTGTATGGAGACTCCCATTCAGGCCAAAGGAAAAAGTCTTGTATGGAGAGAAGATTCCTACCCAGCTGAACAGGTAAAATAGCTCTGAAGAGTACAAAGAAACCTGGTCTGGTGTGAACATCACTTAATATCACATTTCACCATCTCAGCCACCACTGTGCACCTGCACACAACTCAGACTGCTTGGTCAAGTGAACCATACTGCACAGGGCAGAGATATCAGGAAGAGAATTATGCACCGAAGCCCCGCATGGAAAGGAAAGATGGTGAATCAGGGAGAATTCCCCTTCCACCTTCTTCAGAACTACTCCCAGTGGTGACACCCTCAGATTGGGAACTGGCGGGCAGGAAAAAAGGACCTTTTAAATAGTGGGGTTCCATGGATGAGCAGGCTCGAGTCCAGTGATCAGCTCAACTTTATTTGTGATTTTAGCAAGAGCAAGACAAGACTCCAGAGCCTCAGCTCTGTTAAATAGCATGCAATTGCCACACCCAAACACACCCCACTCCCAGTGATAGGCTATTTACATAATATTACTACTAGATCGGTAACTTGCAGAATCCTGGTAGGCTATTGCTCTTGTGCTCCAAGCTCAGACAGTCTCTGGTGTGATTCAATCAGGAATGATTCAGTCCCAATACATAACACCCCTCCCCCCAAGTTCCAAAGCACCTTAACAGACATAGTCTTCAAGGTACACCGGCTCGCAACATTCCCTCTGCGAATGCTGGGGCTCCTGTGGGAGTTGAGCCAACTCCAAAGCCATGCTGGTGAAGCAGGAACCACACTGGAGTCCTACGAATCAGAAACAGAGTCCAGGAGCAGCCGGTGCAGTACCTTCCTCTTCCCAGCCATCTGTCTGCATGCTGTTGTCTGGGTTGTTCTTGGTCCGCTGTGGTGGTGGTGGTGGTTCCAGGCCATCCTCCTCCTCCTCGGCAGAAGGTAGGTCTGGCTCCATGGGCAGTAGGTGGTGGCAGAGCTGGTCGATGTGTCCGCTTAGTAGCTGGCCCCCATCCGTCAATACTTCATACGATAGGGGTCTGGTGACTCAGATAATCCTTGCCGAGATCTATGTGGGGCCGCTGAAATAGTTCCATGCAAAGACAGGGTCCCTGGAAGAATCCTCTGGGGGCCTCCTGGCTCACCGAAGTATGGCACAATTCTGGGGCTCAGTCTGGGTGCAGGCAGTCCAGGCACATTGTGAGGTGGCAGCCCATTAAGAGTTTGGCTGCGGCCAGTGGATGCACTCAGAATCACTCAATGGCCAAACAAAAAGACCACCAGCCGTCGTTTCTAGTCCCCGTAGGTGAGCAGCTTTAGCATGTCCTTGATCGCCCTCACTATTCGCTCAGCTTGTCCATTGGTAGCCAGGAGGAATGGAGCGGACCACACATGCCTGATGAGGTTCTGATCTAAGAACTCCTTGAACTCTCCCGAGGTGTAGGCAGTGCTGTTATTGGTCACGACCATGTCTGGTAGACCATGTGTACTAAAAAACTGTCTCGGGGCCCGGATGGCTGCACGGGATGAGGTCGAGGTGACTGGCATGACTTCCAGCCACTTGGTGTAGGAGTCCACCAGGAGGAAAAACAACTGCCCTGGAACAGGCCAGCAAAGTACAAATGAACCCATGCCCACGGCTTGTGGGTAGGCTCCCATTGATGAATGGAAGCCCTCGGAGGTTCAGGCCATGTCTCTTGGCAGGCCTGGCAATGCTGTACCCAGGCCTCAATCTTGCTGTCCATTCCTAGCCATCACACATAGCTCCTGGCCAGCACTTTCATCCTCATGATTTGCGTGTGGGTTTCGTGTAGGGCTTCCAAAACCCGTTTATGCAGCAGTGGGGGAATCACTACCTGGCTACCCCATAGGAGACACCCATTGTGTGCTGAGAGCTCATCAGTGGGATGCAAATGCTATGATTTCTGGGTCCACCCATGGGCCATCCCCTCCCCACCCAGTCCACCCAGTCCAAAATGTGGGAGATGTACTTTTCCCTGATAGCAGCAGTGAAGTGGTCCTCCAGTGGCATGACCATATCAACACATGGCAAAGCATTAAAGGGGACTGATGCATATGGGACACCAGCCATGAGAGGATAGCCCCACCCACCCCAAGGGGGAACCTACCACGGAAAAGAAAAAAAAGTCCCTTGTGCACAAGCTAATGGATCCTGGAATGAGGCTTGTCCAATTCCCCATCCCAAGGGCTGTGAACCAGTTGGTGCTTGTGATCCAGTGGGGGCCACAACTGGAGATCCTGAAGCAGCTGCCTAACCCCAGGGTCCTCAAAGTCAGGACAGCCCATGTTGTGCAGAAGCAGGCTTACCTTCATCTTCCAGGGCTGCAACAGGCACCGCCACAGCATCACCCTTCACCCATGGACTCTCCTTGCTTGCCCAAACCTGGCTTGACTCTCCCTGCCTCGCCGGCACAGCATCATTCCCTCCATGAAGAGGTGAACCAGACCTGCTCTTCAAAGCAGAGTGTTGTGTCCGCTGACCACTTGAGGCCATCAGCAAAGGAGCCTGAACTTGAGTCTCGGAGAACAATGGGACTGGGGCTCCGAGCTCCTGCTTTGGGGAACCAATGGGAACGGCAATGGGAATTCAAACCCGCCAATGGCACCAGGGGGCATTCCCCTTAGCATGTATATAGTTGGCCACCTGGCCAGGTATTGTTTGTCTCGTGTTGTATAATAGCGAACCATGCTGATCACTACATCATTGTCCGTGGTTTCATTATGCGTCTAACCCACTATACAACACAGAGAGACAGGCTAATACACTTTCATTAAAGTGCTCAGACTGGGCCTTCATCATCAACCTCGGTATCTCAACCCTGCCCCCGGCCACTGTAATACCCTTGGCCCTCTCTAAGGTGGCCAGCCTCTTGAGTATCAAAAGCCTCTCCCATGCCTCCTTGTCCTCATCAGACAATGAATGGGCTGCTGACGTCCTTTTAGACAGTGGCTTGGAAGCAGTGTGCTTGCCCTTAGAGGGCCCTTTCCCTTTCCCTGTATTGGGTCTAACCAAACCCAGCCTAAAATAGCCACTGTCAGACACAAGATGGCTGCCTATGCCCAAACACTACTGTCCACATGGGGTATCCCAGAAGAAAAATCTCCACTGGGGGCTAGAGGAACCCCCAACCCAATGCCCCCCTGAGGGTCACTTGTAACCCAAAATGACCACCCTTCCCAGAATTCTTGCCACAGAGGGAGGATAGAAAAAGGTGGCCTACTGACCCAATAAATCAAACCATGTCAGCTTACTTCTCCCGAAACCACAAAGGCCCTGCTGTGGCCATAAAGCCAAAATACTGAACTGTCAAAAGGTGGGACAGCCAGACTTCTTAGCTAAAGAAGAAGACATATTTTATGGGTGGTTCAATAACAGAGGGGAACAGAAAAATGGGAAATTTTGCCTCTGAGGGAGGGGAAAGGAAGGGGTCCATCATAGCAGGCTTCTGTGTTTGTATCCCTGGCTGGAAGAGGCTTCTGACTTAACCAGACAGTTCTAAACAGCTGAGAATGCTGGTGGTCTGTTTGGGAAGAGAGAGCAAGAATTGTTCATTGCTCTGAACAGATGATTTAGGCTCTCCGTTGATCTGACGTGGTTCACCAGTGCAAAGCCACATTTTTTTCCAAATGTTACTAGGATGTCATTTCATGCACTCGACTCTGATTGCAACAGATTTGACATACAAAGCACTGAACTATAATAAACAATGCTTGAAGACAGGCTTCAGCTAGTATTTACAGGGTCAAAATGACCTTACTTCATATTCATTTTCTGACTGTCAAAAGTGCCTCCAATTCTGAGCAATTTTCTGCACTCCATGGGAACACGTTAGCTGTACTTCAATACCATTCTTCTCTGAGTCATTTTCATCTTCTCACTCTCTTTGGTCTCATTTGTTTAACTTGCCATGTGATCCTCTTAGCTTTGGTGACCTACATGATTTCATTGATGTAAATAACAACTTTACTGCTGACACAATGCCCACTATTCAAGGGAAACTGGATGTGTAGTAAGAGTTAACTGGATGAAATTGCACTGTAGACAAATATCTGCAAGGGTGATGAGGCCAAAGAAGGCAAACGGCTAGTTGGGGGTGGGGGGCAGCTGTGAGAACAAAAAAAGGCCCCAGGCAACATCAAAACAACACCAAGGCAATTTTGGCAGTGGTATCAAAGATGTGGCTATGAAATTAATAGGAAATTAAAGGAAATTTTGCACAGTAGTAGCTAAAATACAATAGTCTTTGATTTTTATGTTTTTGCTTTAACATATCCTGTATTTTTAATGATTTCCTAATAAACTGAATAGGACAAAAATATAGATCTAGAACATCTGTTACATATGAGCGCATGGTAGTACCCAGCCCTGAATATTTGTTTCAATCTGTTGTGTTCTATCAGCTGGCAGGATATGAAATGTACTATTATGCTTCCATTGCGTATATGTTTCTGCAATGCACTTACTAGTGGCTGATGTAGGAAATATGTTTTATGTTTCCGGGTGGTGGTGGTGGTCAGACAGATGATAGATAAGAAGTAATACTTTACATTCCCTAACTCAAATTGTACATTGCATTCAGGACACTAAAGGGGGAAAAAAACATAACTTCCAACACACCATGAAAGTCATTTTGGATCTTCTGCATTCTCCCAAGGGGCATGCCATGGATTCATGTCCAAGGATTAATGCATTTTCTAATATCATTGATTGTGGGGAAAGCATTCAGTGACCTTGCTTCACATGTAATAAATTAGTGAATGTTAGATTTCTGAAGGCAAGAGGAACTTTAGCTCCCCGGAACAAAGATCAGTTGTTTGTGAATTTGTTTGGTAATAGGATCGATAGGGGCTATCATCATTAATCATCTTGTACTTTTGACTTTCGGCTTTCCAGAAAAGACCTTTGGCTGTTCTACATTGTTGATTTTTCAGATATTGACTTGCTGTTTTTTAATGTATTGCTCAGCTTTGTAGTTGAACAGTGATCCAACCTGAATCTACCCCCTCTCCAAAGCTAATCAAACTTCCTTGAAATAAAAGCTCCATGGATTTTGAAGGCATTTCCCCACACACACCTCAGATCCATTACTTCAATATCTCAAACGGGGAGATGTATCTTTGGAGGTGAGATTAAAATGTAATCTACTGTTGTTTGAGAGAGATTTTTAAAAATGTTTTCTTCTCAGGATTGTGGTACAGGTAAAAAAAAATAATTTACAACAAATCTGAAACAATTTTACACTTTGCCTTGTGCAAAGAGTCCAGCGCATGCAGAAATATTCTGCAGCATCCAAGCCATTGTATTCCATATATGAAGAACAATAAGTTTTTACATTATAATTTTTCTCCAGGCTTTTGTCCAGATTAGTAATCTCCACTCCTAACTACTCATCTGAATACCAGTGATATTTAGACTGGTTTGAATCCAGGGATGTGCAAGCAGAGACATAAATAGACTTAGTACAGTTCTGCTTGTGCAAGATTTTGTGCAATACCTAGCGCTTTCCTCCCTATATCTTATAATACCCAGAAATGGCTTCTACAACATCTTGTGCAAGTGACAAGCATTTGGGAGATGCTATGTGTAATTTAGCATAAGGTGCTAGTGTAAGGATTTTTCATACTTCTGACTGAGCAAGGACCCTAGTGCATAAAGAAATCTGTCGGAAGATGATAGACAGACAGACAGACAGACAGACAGATAGACAACACAATGGCTTGTGTGTGTGCATGTGTGCACACATATACCCACATATAAACACACATATTGCTTAGCATCATGCCATTTCTTAACAATGTTTGTTTTCTGTGTTATATATTAAAAGCTAAATAACAACATTAAATTTTAAATAGTATCTAATGACATAATGTTCAGGATATGTTGGTTTCATTGACCAAATTCATTTGTCTATGCCTTCACCTTGTTGTATGCCTTTTACAATGGGCTTTGCTACTAGTAACTATATAAAGCCAAGGTGTTCTTACGAGAAATAACAGTAATGCAGAAAAATAAAGTCCCAAAAATTTCAATGTGTCTCACACCTGTTGTATTGTAATTCCATAGTCCAACTTGACATACATTCATCACAGAATGGACTCATATAGTTCCTGGAAAACTTTGTGACTGAATAAACTGGCTTCTGTATGAGTTTCTACTGAGATTGGGGTGAGTCTTTCTGTGTGTTTATATTACACATCTATGCAATTTATACACATTGTCTGATTGTTTATCCTCATTTGTGCATGTCTTGAATTTGTATTTAGTCCCACTATAGCCTATTGGTTTTGAAAAAGAATTATTTGAAACATAGCAGCTTGCATCCAGACTACATGTCTTTATTGCTTATGGGTTTCAAGATTATATGGATTTTCCAGGAACTATATGAGTCCACTCTATGATGAATGTATGTCAAGTTGGACTATGGAATTACAATACAACAGGAGTGAGACACATTGAAATTTTTGGGACTTTGTTTTTCTGTATTACTGTTGTTTCTCGTAAGAACACCTTGGCTTTATATAGTTATATGACTGTATTATTAAACTCGGCATTAAATATTATTTTTATACATTTTTATCTTCAGCCAGTGGTTTTTTGTGCTTTGTACCACCTCAGTGTATGCTGACGCCAGCCCTGGTCATCGTACACTTAGTTCATTTTCTGGAGAACAATACCATTTGACATTTATCCCACTAAAATGAATAAATGGGTCATTTAAAAAAAATCCCAGAAATATGTAAAAATTTCTGGTACATACATGAGTATTTTCTGTTTCAAGAATAGCTGAAGACTTTCCACTCTTGGGCATGCGCACCATCATTAAACTAAACTCACATTCTGCCAGTTGTTTCTCCCTCCAGAAGTATATTCTTAAATCCTCCAAGTCAGTTAGGAGGAGCATTCTGACCAATATTGGTTATATTATCACTTTGGAAATACCACCAGAAAATGAAATTAAATAAATGAGGTTTGAATTTTGTTTTTAAAGGACATTATTTAATATTATGACTCATCAAGCAAGCTAATTTTTTTGTTATTCTGATTTATCTTTATGCAGTAACTTCGAGATATCAATAACAGTACATCTGGATTGCATTCTGCAATTTACTTTGATCTGAAAATATAACCTGAGACATTCCAAAGGGGGGAGGAATTATACGTTTTTAAAACTTTTTTTTTCTCTCTGTCCATGGAGAAACTGCCTTCTGGTCATCATTTTGGCTAGAAAGGAAAATATCATCATGTTTGTTTGTTTCTATTCAGCTTAGAAGTTGGCCAAGAAACAGACCTTTGTCTCAGTCCACTTGGAACTACCATGTTCTGCCATTACTCCCAACCATTGTAACACAGACTTGTACAGAACAATTTACCCATAGATATTCAAACTATTACCATCAGTATTATTTTGCAGTTTCAAAAACACATTGCAAAACATTTTACTTAGAATTGCTTTTCGTTATCAAGGTTAGAATTCTGTAGAAAGCTGGGAAAGAGATCTTCTTGAAATGTTGGGTGTTTTCACATAGGATATTTGCTTAAGGTTTGAGGATTTGGGGAAGTCATCCTGTCTCTCCCCCCCCCCCAATTCCCCATAGCATTGTTGTACATTTTTGCCCCTTCAAGGGATTCCCTGGCTTTTTTCTGGAACTTTCACAAACCTGTTTTGCTGTGAAGTTTTGGGAGAGATCACACTAAAGTCTGGAGGGCTGCTGTGCATTTTTCCCTTAACCTCTCATCACAGTGACCATTTCCTCCCACCATGGGCCTTTCTAACTGAATATTTTTTAAAGTCTCTACCCCTTTGATTGTGGTGACATGCTACAATAAAAGGAGACAGAGGCTTACTTTATTTTTTTTTAAAAAGACAGACATTCAAACCCTCCAATTTATTTATTTATTATTTTCCATTTATATCCTTCCTTACCAGGGAACTGGCTCAAGGTGGCTTACAACATTAATATACAATAAACATTAAATACATTAAAATATAATAAAATACACATAAATAAACTACATAACATAAAGTGCTAATAAAAGTTGTGCAAATGATGGTGCCAATTTACATATTGTTATAATGATATAACAATTAACAATATTAAAATGCTAAATTTTAAAACTGAAAAGGCCCTGGTGATGCCATGGGTATGTGGTGGCCATCACTGGGAGAATTGGGGTCGGAAAAATCTGGGAGGAAACTGCCATGTAGAGGCCCCATTTTGCTGTACTGTATCAGCAACCACAGCAATAATAGGAAAGCCAAACAAGCCTGCCCCTGTGAGGAAAAAAACCTGTCTGAAGTGAGTTGATAATACAAGGCTCCTCTGTACTAAATGTGGTCTTGAGAATTTGTTTTGTATTTCTAAGGTTTCTTTCTACTTTTAAAAATACTTCAGACTGTTTAAAGGTGAAAAGTAAAAGAATAACATAAACTGAAATATATGTAGCTATCAATTAAATCAGAAAGAAGAGATAAAATAAGACAGCAAAGCAGGTTGTTTCATTCTCCCACAATCTGCATTATGCTGGGATGTACACGGGAACCATGGCCATACAGCTGCCCTGAAAGAAGATGGCCTGATTGTTACTAGCTGAATCAAAACAGAGCCATCAACAAGCTGATCTGGAGGACCAATAAACAGGGTATTCCCCTGTTTTCCCCATTATTCCAAGCCTTTCCCTTGATGCTGCATCTTTGCAATTCTATTTAGAGTTTTGTTGCATCTACATATGGAGGTTCTCTTTAGTCACCATGGCTAATAACCATTGATGGACCTACCCTCCATGAATCTGTCTAACCCTTTCTTAAAGACATCTATGCTCATAGCTATCTGACAGTGAAAGCCACAATTTAATTACTTGATGAGTAAAGAAGTATTTTCTTTGCCTGCCCTGAACGTATTGACCATCAACTTCATTGGGGTGTCCTGAGTTCTAGTATTATGGAAGAGGGGGAAAAAGTTGTCTCTATATACTCTCTCTATCCCATGCATAATTTTAAAAACTTTTACCATGTTCCCCCTTAGTTGCCTCTTTTCTAAATTGATCAATTTAATTGCCTAGTTTATTGTATATAAAAGCCTTTTTTCAAACAAACAAGATGTTTAGACATGGTCTAATTTAAAGGAGGTTTATTGAAATATCCAGTTTACAAAACATCAGACATTTCATTGAATTGCTGTGCAGTTTTTTTCCTAGACTGAAAAGTCCGAAACTAGGCTTCCGGTTTTGGTGCTCGCTATGACGGTTGCTCTCCCATGGATCTCGCAGGAGGTGAATTCATAAGGAAAAATGATCTGCCAGGAGAAGTGACAGTGAAGTTCTCCAGAAGAAGAGTGAGAGATCAAATTCTCAAAGTGGCTAACATAGTTACCCTGAAAATCAAGGGCAAAGAGGTAAAGGTTTTAAAAGACATTCCATTTGAAGTAAGGAGGAAAAGACACAAATATAAAGACTTGATCTTATTTTTACAAAAGAAGCAAATTGCTTACAGGTGGATATTACCCGAAGGTGTCATCTTTAAGTTTGTCAATGTAAAGGAGAAAATTGACTCTGTTGAGAAGGCAAGAGAATTCTTGCACCTTCATATTCTTCCAGCAGACGGGGAAGAGGGAAAAAAAGGGGACAGTTCCAAGGATGGGGATGGAGTGGAGCCATTGTCTGGCGAAGAATACGACTCTGATTTGGGGGCTGCGGCCCCCAAAGTGGGCTACAAATTGAGGAAGATGAGGGATAAGAAGTTATTTGTTATCATAACTCTGAAGTTCTAAAAAATGTATAAATTATATTGTCTTAAGTTTTTTATGAAGTCACAGTAGATGTGGACTACAGATTTGAAATTTATAGAAGAAGATGACCACGTTCACTGGTCTAACGTGAAGTTTAAGCAGTTTAAATATGTAATCTTGTTAAAGCAGTTTGTATGACACCCATTCTTGGGTTTTTAGAGGTACCTTTTCTTTTTTCCCTTAGTGTGTAGACCCTTCCCTTATTTCTTGTGTAGTGTTTTAGTTTTAGAAATTGCAATAAAAAAATTCCCCTTTGAGGGGCCAAAAAAAAAAAAAGAAGAAAAAGAAAAGTTCCAGATTCTTCAGCCTTTCTTTATAGGAAAGGTGTTCCAACCTTAATTATCTTAGTTGGAAAGAGAGAGCAGAAGAGTAGGTGATCCTTCAGGCATGTTGCTCCCAAACCATATAGAGCCTTAAAGGCCAACACCAGTCAACCATTTTAGTAACTCTGTCAAAAAAGGAGATAAGGTTGGTCTGGCATGACTTATTCTTGATAAACCCATGCTGGCTACTACCAATTAACTCATTCTGTTCAAGTTACTCACAGACAGAGCATTTGATAATCTGCTCCAGAATCTTTCCAAGTATTGATGTCAAGCTCACAGGCCTGTAATTTCCCAGGTCTGTCTTTTCCCCCTTCTTGAAGATCAGGACAATGCTCTTCTCCAGTCTTCCGGCATAACACCAGTACTCCAGGACATCTCAAAGATTAGAGCCAGAGGCTCTGAAATAACATCTGCAATTTCTTTTAGCACCCTGGGATGCAAGCCATCCGGCCCTGGAGATCTGAAAGTATTTAAGGCAGCCAGATGCTCTCTAACCATTTTCTTACTTACTCTGGACTGGCAGTTCCTCCTTCCTTCATATGCCCTGCATTCTTCAGTTTGTATACAGCTTGCCTAATGTTAAAGACTGATGCAAAGTGAGAGTTGAGTGATTCCACTTTGTCTTCATCCCTTGTTAAGACTTGACCATCTTCCCCTAGCAATGAGCTTACCCCATCCCTGTTCTTCTTTTTGCTCCGAACATAGGCATAGAAATTTTTCTTGTTATCTTTAGCATTCCTCACAAGCCTCATCTGCGCTTTAGCCTTTCTGATACCATCCCTACAGATTTGAGCCTGCTTTCTGTACTCACCATCAGTAATTTGGCTCGCCTTCCATTTCCTGTACATTTCCCTTTTTAGTCTCAGCTCTTCAGAGAGTTCCTTGTTCAGCCACCTTGGCTTCATTACCTGTCTCCCACCTTTCTTTCTTACCAGAACAGTTTCGGATTGTTCCTTAAGCACTTCATTTTTCAGCATCTCCCATCCTTCCTGTGCAGATTTCCCCTTCAGCATTTCCAGCCACGGGATCCTACCTAATATTTCTCTGAGTTTTTTGAAATCAGCCTTCCTGAAGTCCAGGATACGAGTCCTACTACATAATGTGTAACACTGCATATCTCAGACAGGACTGTCTACACACCAGTAGTGCTTCTTGGGATCAAGCTTCAGTTTATTATCCTGCATCCACTCCACAATTGCTTCAAGGTTCAGGGTTTCTACGGCCTCTCTGGGGTTGGTTGGAAGCAATGCTTCCTCTGAGCTGTGGAGTCTTGTGAGCAAAACTTCTGCTTAGTGAGCTACTGGCATTAAAGTTGTGAGCAAACGATTTGGCTGCTGCATCAGTTAGTTTGCTCTGGAGCCATCCTTCCTGAACTAAGACAAAAATGTGTGAGCCGCAGGATAAAAAACTATGAGCTAGCTTACACTAACTCAGCTTAGAGGGAACACTGATTGGAACTGCAAGCTAGAGGTTAGTTCATCCTCCTATTGGTGACAACCCAGTCCAAATCTCCAGATGACTTCACCCAAGGGTTTCATAAAGGTGTTAAAGAGTATAGGGGACAAGATAGAGTCTTCTGGGATCCCACAGGCCAAAGGCCAAAGACAGCAGTACCCAGTACCATCTTCTGATCCTTGCTCTTCAGGTGGGACCAGAATCACCACAAAATGGTGCCTCCCAGTCCCAGCCCAGAAAGACAGTCCATAAGGATACCATGATTGATCCCCTGACTTCACAGGCTGCTGGCTGTTGCCAGCCAGCTGGCTGGCAGGGAAAGCCCCGCCCCCAAGAGCAACCACCAGTGGTCACCCCTCTCGCTCCCCTCCTGCAAATTTTAAAGGCCCTCCAGCTGATCAGCCCTTTAAAATTTGCAGGAGGGGAGGGAGAGGGGTCACCGCTGCATGCACACCTGAACTGCAAGCAGTGAATTTGCCACCTGGAGTTCAAGCGCAGGTGACCTCCACTTGTAAAAAGCATTTAAAGGGTCCCTTTAAATGCTTTTTACAAGTGGGCCCCCGCACACCTGAATTCCAAGCAGCAAATTTGCATCTTGAAGTTCAGGCTGCCTCCCTAACGTGATAACATCACTTCAGTATGATGTCATCATGTTGGGGATGTCCCCGCCCCCTCCAAGGATGCCCCCCAAAGACTCCTGTTGGTGAGTGGGCAGCACATGACAACCCTATAACAAAAGATGTTGAGACATCCAGGAGAATCAACAGAGTTGCACTCTCTCCGTTCATATACAGAGAGAGGTCATCCGCCAAGACAACCAATGCTATTTTAGTCCCATAATAATGCCTAAAATCAGTTTGGAAAGGATCCAAAGAAAGGTACCTTGTCAAAGGCATTTTGGATGTCCATAATATCCCCAGGATCACCCTTACCCACATGCTTGTTAACCTGCTCAAAGTACTCTAAAGGGTTCGGGCGACAAAACTTCCCTTTGCATAAGCCATGCTGATTCCCCTCAACAGACTTTGTTCCTCAATGTGCTTAATAATTTAAATCTGTCTTCAATAACAATTTCTATTCATTTACCTGGAACAGATGTTAGGCTGTAATTTCCTGAATGTCCCCTTTTCTAAACAATTGGTGCGATACTTGCTACTTTCCAGTCATCCAGCACGGAGTCTGACGTGTACAGCAGTTATTTCAGGGCTCCATTTGCTTGTACCTGTGAGGCAATTATCTTATCAATGACCCTTAGGATTAGTGTACAGGATGGCAGAGTTATTCTGTTCAGGTCAAGTATTTTTGTAACTACCCCAACTCTAAAGCCAACATCGAATTTCCTATCCCCCTATGATTTCTGTGTCACTGTTTCCTTTAGACCTACTGGCAACTTTTCTGCAGATTCAAACTTCAGAATTACTGTTGTAAGAGACCTTGCCCTCTTTCCTATCACACCCTGCCATGCTCTGCCTGGGCCATGTGAGATGCTGAAAGGAATATTAAACATAGCATTAGTACCTTGACATATTACAAAACTTCCAGGGTGTATTTCACCTTCTAGTTATTCACAGTCCTCTCTTAGCTTTGCTTCACAAGCACTTCTTTTGCCCTGAAGAAAAGTGCATTTGCTAACACAGACAGTGTACCTGCCCATTTCCCAAAGCAATAGTGTGACCTCATGTACAGAGCATGCAAGGTTTGACTTATGTGCAGGATGCCTGAATAAATAGACTTGGAGGCCAGGGCCTGTATCAGCTGCATTGATAGGCATGGCTTGCAATACACTTTATCTTGTTAAGAAAGGGAGCAAGCCATCTTGGTCAGAGTCCAGCTCCAGATATTATGTTGAGACAGTTCTTTTCTTTCCCCCGCTCTCCAACTCTGCCATATCAAATTAAGCCAGATAAAGCCAGCCAGTCGCCCCACTTATTTATAACATCACAGGAAACTTGGAATGACTTATTAAAAGATGGAAATAGTTCTCTCCCCTCAGAAACAGACTTGACTTTGCCAAGATACACAGTGGCTGGCTGTGTACAAGAACAGAACAAAAAATGCCTGCTGCACTAAAGGTTATGAAAACATACCTGGCCTGGTTTAACATCATTAATAAGACACTTGCATCCATACCATTCTCAGGCAGTGTACATCAGCCTTGGGACTCTGGCATTGCTTTGTAAATCCAGACAATAAAATGGAAAATGTCTAACACTGATTGCAGTCTCTAGACTATGGCTGTCCTCAGACACAACATTAAACCATGGTTTACTTCAACCACGGTTACTTTGTGAGAGCAGAATCATTTGAAGTTTCCCTCAACAAATGTAGGTTCTGTTGCTCCTGCAGAGACCAGGTGGTATTGCAGCAAAGATGGTGCCAGATAATTAGAGCAGGATGCCCATGTTTATATGTCATGCAAACTGTAGATTCAGATCCTGGTTTGTCATACCCTAATCATTGTTAGAAGAGTGGCTCTTGTTCAGAAAACCATACTATAGTCTGCTGCACTAGATATGGATCAAGGCCTTCAGCCATAGTGGACAGAACCTCAGAATCTCAGTCCTCCTGTTCACTGCGGTTCTTATGAAGCATTGCCTTTAGCTCCTAACTCCAGGGGATGTTGATAACAGCTAGGAAATCCCTCAGGAGGAGATTTGCAGAGCAGATGTGTTTGCCTTCAACAGGATTTCACAGGGTCGACTGTAGAGCAAACCTCTGTTTTTCCTGCTGCAGGTACTTCAAGGCACAGAACTGGGATTTCATTTGCTGCTAGCTGATATATACGACAACACTGATGAGTGAGTTGTACATTAACAAATACACTGTAGAAATTATCTTTTCATTTTGGAGATACTGCAGCTTCCAAAAGCTGATGGAGGCCTGGTTCAGCTTGATCTATTTTTTTTTAATAATCCCCCCCAAAAAAAAAATGGGGGGGGGATGAATTTCAGAATCTCATACTGTTGCCAGGGAAACACAAACTCTGCATGGGTACTAAAATATGCAGATTAATAAAAAGGTACGTGTATTTCTCTTAAATAGCCTCACAATGCACGCTTCATTTGAGAAGCTGCAGAATTTGATTGCAAAGCATAACAAGGGAAGAGGCAATATGGTTATGGGAGAGTCAACTGAGCTGCTCATTCTTTTGTTTACCCACACTTTTCAGAGGAGAATATCTGAGAATATAGAGAATAATCTATATCTGGTGTTCCCTCTAAACTGAGTTAGTGAGCTAGCTCACAGTTTTTTAGCCTCTGGCTCACACATTTTTATCTTCGCTCAGGAAGGATGGCTCCAAAGCAAACTGATTTATGCAGTGGCCAAATCGCTTGCTCAGAACTTTGCCAGTAGTTCACAAAGTAGACTTTTTGCTCACAAGACTCCACAGCTTAGAGGGAGCATTACAGGATATTGCCTAGGAGCCACGGGTCAGCTAAGATGACAGTTACAAAAAAACATCAAATGCATGATGGGAAACAGTGAAGAGACAACAGCAACTCCCCACCCACTTTGTGCACATGCTCCATCTCCTCATTCATGTGGTGGCGTGAAATTTTCCCAGACAAAAACTGGAAATTGACCATATGACTTGAGCCTGTGTGCAATAGATTTCAGTCCATTGGAACATTCCAACTGTGATGTATGGCCAGTAGCATCAGAGTGAAGGTAGGCTGACTAGTTTGGCAGGTAGATGAGACACATTCTCACTCTCCCTCACTTTTCCTGCTGCACACTGTACAGATCCAACACATTATACAAATGTTCTGAGCTTTCCTGAAGAAGTGCAGACTATAAATTAGTACATTTGGTGATTTCATTCCAGGGCTATGTTCAAGAATGGACCTAGAATAGACAGCATTAAGGAAACATCAATGCCATTGCACTTTGTTCATGCCAAATATTTACCCAATTAAAAAGAGGCAAGAGAAATCTTACAGCAGGACCTATATCTATGACTGACATTTTTTTTTTCTTAGAACCTTTTAGGTTGATAAGTTTCTTGACATTATTTGCAATATTCTTTATTTTAAGCTTTCCCTCCCATCATTAATTTAAAGGGACTCAATTTTTAAGGAGATATATAGCAATGCTGGGATTTTTTTCTGAGATTTAGTGCAGAGACATATTGACAGAAGGAAAAGAGAAAATAGTATAGTGAATACTAGAGAACCATATCCAGCTGCCCTACTGGGATATGGTATGTTTCTTATGATGAATTTATTGGGGAAAATGTAAGCATAAAAGGTAAATCCATCAAGGCTATCAAGATGGATGTATAGGTAGTAAAATATACACACACCTGCAAGCTGTTCCCTGTAAAGAAAAATGACAAGTTTCTTCTGCATCTCCCCTTTACCCCAAATTTCCTTAGAAGTAATTGTTTCCTTGGAGAGAAAATTCAAAATACGGCATTCCAACAATTGGACTTTGGATGGCTTGCTGCTCTCATCTGGTTTTAACTGTAGTCATGCAATAGCAGTGGTGTTTGATGGATGAACCCAAACCAAATACTTTCTTTTTCTCTTTGAAGGGAGGGGGGACCCATTCCCCTGACAGACTGATCTACAGAGAACAATGGCCTTCAGAGACCTTCTCACCAAAACCAGGCTACATGTTCATCACAAGTAGGGAATTCTTGTCATAATTTTACCTCCCCACCTTTTTTCTCTCCTCCAGTTCTCAGTTCCTTGATTCATACATTCAGCTGGACACAGTGATGAAATGGCATGGTGAAGGAGTAGCATAAGCCTCTCCCATTGAGCATATAGATAACCTTATGATGGAAGTCATCTAACAGGAATACCTGACGAAACAGTGGCCTGATTTATGAGATTTCTCCCATCCATTAAAAAAAAATTACATGAACCAGGTCTCTGTGCAACTCTGCATTTATATGGAGAGCCCAGGTCACACTGAAGGGTGTGTCTACAGTGGAGGGGTGGGAAAGGTTTATGCTATTCCTTAACTGTGCAATTTTAGCCCTGTCCTAAAATGTACTTACCAGTACCTGAAGCTGCCTTGTACTGAATCAGAATGAAAGGAATGGAGTCACTAAGAAAGTGTGGTTTCCAACAAAAGGCAGCCAGGCTAGTAGAGATTTATGGGAACAATTAAAAGAGGTTGATAGCAGACCTGAGCATACTAGCGAGCAGACCATGCTAGTTGGAACCCATTAAGCTGCCTTCTACTGTGTCAGATCCCTGGTCTGTAAAGGCCAATACTGACTACTTTGCATGGCAGCAGGTCTCAAGGGTCTCGGGTAGAGGTCTAAGTCTTTCCATACCTTTCTCCCACTTCTCTTCTTTCTTGGTTTTTTAACTCAGTTTCATTCACAGTTTTCTGCACCTCATGCCATAGCTGCTGTCAAACAACACGTGAACAAAGTAAAGGTATTCCAAAATTCTTCAGCCTCTCTAGGCAGTTTATTGTGCTTATACTTAGTGTGTATCATTAAAAAAAAGCCACCAGCAGTTTTCCATTGTTTTCTTTGCATCCTGCTGTCACCAGACACAGAGAGATAACCTCAATGGAGAGCCAGCCATTTGAAGAAATAAAAAACAGGAAGGGTTTGTTCCTCCATCTGTGCACAAAATGGATTTTTAACAGGAAAAAAAACCCTGGATGTTAATGGACCCCTTGCAGGAAACCTTAATCCAGCAATCTCTTCTATGGAAACTGCTGTCTCTTCTGGAAATCGTGAATGTTTACTTCATGGCTGAATTTGTTTCTAATCATTGGGTCCACTTGCTGTAGCTTGGCATGCTGTGGAAGTGATGACTGAACAGATAAGGAAAGAGGTATGTTCAGGACTGTACAAAAGTCATCGAGGGAGTTGGCTGTCAAGCAGGGGTGTGAAAACTTTACTTACAAGTTGGTTTCACTCACTGTGCCTTCACTGCAGTTGATGGAGTAATCACATTGTAATTGTGTGCTTGCAGGCAGTCAATTAAGCACCTATGGTTACTCTGCAGGGTGCAGATTTTGCATGTCTGGTGGGTTCATAAATAAAGACAGTGTCTGCATATTTCTATTTAATGCCCTCTTCCCCCTACTCCACGTCATTCCAGTATTGATTTCAGATCTTTTGCACTTAGAATGATGTTATCTCCTCATCCAAGTAAAATTTTTTTATCAAAGATTGATTTGTGGCGTCCAGTTTTGTGACTCTGGGAGAATAACCACCTGTAGATACACCACACTGAACTTAGATTGTGTTCCAATCCAGGCCATGCGTTTAACAGATTGGGTCTGAGCATTTTATGAACGAACCCCTACAACAGTTTCAAAACTAATACACAATCCATCCATACAAGCACCCAACTGTATGGGTACTTGTATGGATGGGATTCACACAGTCCCAAGCAGGATCTAATACATCCTCATAATGTATGAACCACCTAGAAGAAGAAGAAGAAAAGAAGAGATTGGATTTATATCCCTGGCCACCCTTCACTACCCAAAGGAGTCTCAGAGCAGTTTACAATCTCCTTTCCCTTCCCCTCCCCACAACAGACACCCTGTGAGGGGCTGAGAGAGCTCTTTCGAGAACTGCTCTTTCCAGGACAGTTCTGAGAAAACTGTGACTGACCCAAGGTCATGCCAGCAACTGCATGTGGAGGAGTGGGGAATCAAACCCAGTTCTCCCAGATTAGAGTCTGCACTCCTAACCACTACAGCAAACTGGCTCTCTCTAAGCAGGAGGATTCCAGGTCTGTGCCACTGAAACTTGGCAATCAAGGAACACAAATCTTGTCACAAATACTGCAATGCTGGCATGTGGAATTGGTGACAAAATGGGGACTATGTTTGCTACAATCAGTCCTTGGAGGAGAGAAGAATATGCTTGTTTGTTTGTTTGTTTTCCTGCAACATTTGGACACTGGCTTGAGTTCATTTGCCACTATCAACAGCCCTTGGTATTCCCTTTAGCTTAAAGAAGAAAAAAGGCATTCCCCTTTGCCTCACAGATCAGTAAAATAGTAATGCACAGGAGATGTTTCCTCCAGTGCTCAGAAAAACTTTAAAGGGATATATTATTTTGAGAGCAATACTGTCACCCAATCATCTGATTGCATTTTTATGAACATTGTGAGGAAATGCCTCACATTCCAGAATTTGTATCAAATTTGACTATATTCGTATCTGCACTCTGCACAGTCTCAGTTGCTACAAAATAATGTTTAGAGGTAACAAGTACACAAGGGAAAAATCAGCATAGATATGAATCATTGCTCAGGATCAGATCCATCCAGCTCCATAGATATGCAGATGGTGCTAGCCAGGAAGGGGGAAAAAACAATAAAAAGTATCCCTACGCCAAAGAGCTTGGGGGACCAAATGGGAAACAGCTGATCTTCCTCTTGGGACAGAAAAAAAAAAGATCCACAAGGAGTGGACAAAAAGAGGAGATGATAAATCCCTAAATGGCAGAGGTGTTCCTTTGGTGGATTTTGGGACACCGTCTGAACTAGGGACCAATCTGCATTGGTATTTCCCTCCATTGTGCAAATGATCTCACATCATCTCACAAATTCCTGTGTACATTTCATGCCACATCCACTCTCCTATAGTTTTCTCTCAGCATCTGCTGTCTGCATCATTTTATTGCCATTTAGTGGTGACTCCAGGGTCACTATGGCATCTAACTGCCTTATCTGAATGTGATTTCAAGGTGGTACAACTGCTCCTCCCCACCGTCAAGCCACTGTGAGCAAAAAAGCAGACAACTGGAGCTGAATCCCCCCCCCCATCTTTTCTAAGGAGATATGCAAATTTTCACAAAGGAAACAAGTTAGCTGAAAATCCAGTCCCTCTTCCTCCCCCTCTGTCAGGTCACCTTTTACTTTCTGTGAGCGGGGGGGGGGTCGCAGGTGCCATTTCCTTCCCACAGCACAGTGCCCTGCTGACGCCTCTGGGAGGCCACTCCCCCCCCATGTGCTCTCCCTAAACGACTTGCATACTGATGCAAATAGAGGAGAGCTTTATACTGAGCCAAATGGGAAGCCAGCACCACAGCAGCACAAAACAGCTTTATATAGCAAATGCAGATTGGGCCTAGATTATCCCCGAGTTCTACTGCAATGGCAGCCATGGTGACAGGATGCTGAACAAAGGGGAGAAATCCCTCAGGAGAAATCTGAAGTAATGGGACATTTCTGAATCCTTGAAACGACAAGAATTAAACTGTCCATCCTACTTTTGTCATCCTGTAGGATATGTACAGTTTTACGGTTAGAGGACTGAATTTATATAACTTTCTTTTCAACTTTGGTCATTCTGTTATCCTCTGAAAAGGCTATGTGTGCTTGTTATCATTACATTTGTTAACATTTTGAACAGTGGTTGATTCATCTCTGTATCAACATCAAAATCTATCCAATCACACTTACTGAGGAGAAGAACAGGGGAAGGGGCAGCAGTTGATCCCCTAAACCCGATAATGAGTAAGTGTGTTTGATCATCTCCACATAAACTATTGGGGTGAAGCAGGAGATGTGAAACCAAAGCAGAGCCTTTAAGCAGCAACACAGCAAATCATTTAGAAAAAGACAGTCTTTAAGGTTAGCTGTTGGCAGTGGAAGGTTACCCAGAGAGAAGCTGCTTACACTGGGAGTAAGGAATAGAAGGGCCCTGCTAGGTGGAGACCCAGGATAGCTGCAGAACTTCTAAGCAACCATGGGGGTAGAAACGGGGCTTGCGAGACTATTTCCTCACACATAACTTTGAAGAACCATGCTGGTTGAAAAACAGCACAAAAACACTGTTATGTCTTCAGGGACATAAGTGTCAGCATAAGCTGAGCAGAGGCTCATTATGCGGATTCAGAAACTGTCTTGTATCGCCCAATCAAAGGGCTTATGGAGGGAACATCTTTGATTGGCTATTAATGTGAAACGTGATTGGTTATTAACTGTGAATTATGATTGGTTGTTGTACACAACAGTTATTGGATATTAATGTTATTGTGGGCGTGGCTACCTCAGCCAGGATTGTATATAAACCGCTGTTTTGGACTGTTTACTTGTCTAGCTGGTCTAGTCCTTAGCTGGTCTAACTTGGAGCTGAAATAAAGCTGAAATCACTTTTTGAACTTACCTCCGGTGTGTTGTCTCATACTTATCAACTGGCGACGAGGATGGGATATAGCGGGTAGGCAGCCCCGCTGAGACACCACGGAGGAAGTTCCGATCGACCGCGAGTTTCCGAGGGGGCCGTCCGCTCCAGGAAGCGCCGTGATGAGCTCCAAGCACCGGTTCGAGCCGTTCGAGCCCGCGACCGAGGACTGGGAGGCGTACCTCACCCGGTTCGAGTTTCACCTCGAGAGCGGCGGGGTGACGGATGCTGCGAAGAAACGAGCTGCACTGCTTAGCTCATGTGGCAAAGAGGTGTTCGACATCGCTCGTTCACTTGTCACGCCTGATGACATCAAGTCCGTGCCGTACGCCACGCTGACAGAGAAGTTGAAGGCTCATTTTGCGCCACAGCCTTCAGAGATCGCTTCCCGGCACGCGTTCTACGAAAGGCGGCAAGGCTCCAGCGAATCCGTAGCCGAGTTTGTGGCGGCATTGAGGAAGTTGGCAAGGGCTTGCAACTTCACCGATCTCGAGACAGCCTTGCGAGACCGGCTGGTCTGCGCTCACTGCGATGCAAAGCTGCAACAACGCCTGTTCGCCCTCAAGACGCTGACATTCAAGGTCGCGTTCGAGGAAGCCATCGCCGCTGAAGCTGCTGAAAGGTCGACGCGAGAAGTGCGACAGTGGCCTGCGGCAGCCGAATCCAGCATTCACCAACAGGTCGAGGACCGTGAGCCGGCGCCCGCCGTGGATGACGTACGAGAGCCTTGTTCCAGCAGCCAGCCGCGAACCCAAGTGAAGACTGCGCCAGCGCATCAGTGCCTTGGTTGTGGCGGGAAGCACAAGCGCGACACCTGTTGGGCCAAAGGATTGGTTTGTCGGGCTTGCGGAAAACGCAGGCACATCGCCAGAGTTTGCAAGTCGAAAAGATCGCCGCCTACGTCGCCTCCGCAGTGCTCTCAATTCCGAAGCAAGGTCAACACAACCTGCTCTTCATCCCTGTCGTTCCGAAACCCGACCCTGTCGTCCAACCCCTTTTCATCGTCCGTCTTCACCAAGGGAGCACCCCGGAGGAAGAAGATTTTCATCACCTTGTTCCTCGACGGAGTTGCCTGCCCTTTTGAAGTCGATTCCGGGTCGGCTAGAACAATCATTTCAACGTGCACATTGGATCGTCTTTTTCCGAGCCGAAGCCGCCGCCGCCTTCTGCCCACTGACGCCTGTCTTGCAGATTTCCAAGGGCACCGAATTCCATTGGCAGGTGAGGCGGAATTTGACGTCTGTTTCAAAGAGCATAAGGCAGCTCTGTCCCTGATTGTTGCCAAAGGGGACAGGGTAAGCCTGTTGGGGCTCGATTGGTTTGAGCCATTAGGCATTGCTATTTCTGGTATTAATACGGTATGTCATGATAAATGGAATTGTTTGTATGATGAGTTTCCTCAGGTTTTTGCAAAAGGGCTGGGAACTTATACGGGTCCCCCAGTTTCATTTGAGTTGGATCCAAATGTTAGGCCTATCAGGCTAAAATATAGGAAGGTGCCGTTAGCATTGCAACCCAAGATTGAAATGGAAATTGACAAGCTCCTAGAGCAAGGGGTCTTGGAGCCAGTTCCGTACAGCAAATGGGAAATGCCCATTGTTACTCCTGTCAAACCTGATGGAAGCATACGTATTTGTGCAGATTATAAATGTACAATCAATAAGGCATTACAACAGCATTCCTATCCTGTACCGGTAATAAGCCATGTACTTGCATCTCTTGGGGGAGGCAAGGTGTTTGCAAAATTAGACCTTGCCCAGGCATATCAACAGTTGCCCGTAGATAACAATGCTGCAGAAGCACAAACCATCATTACGCATAGAGGTGCATTTAAAGTTAAGCGCCTACAATTTGGGGTTAACGTCGCACCTGGGATCTTCCAGGGTTTAATGGAGGGGTTGCTCAGAGGTATCAAGGGAGTAATTCCCTATTTTGATGATGTGCTTATTGCGGGAAAGAGTGATTAAGAGTTGCTTGAAAGGGTCCGGAGTGTTCTGAAGTGCTTCAATAAGGCTGGGTTGCGAGTAAAATGGGGAAAATGTGCGATTGGGGTCTCAAGTGTCGAGTTCCTTGGGTTCAAGATTGATGAACAAGGTGTACACCCAACTCCTGGAAAGGTAGCAGCTATACACAATGCACCCAGACCTAAAAATAAAACGGAGTTACAAGCCTATTTAGGGCTAATCAATTTTTACCACTCATTTTTGCCCCACAAAGCTTCGGTAGCCGAGCCATTGCATCGATTGTTAAATAAAGGCGCGAAATGGGTTTGGGGACGGCTACAAGAAAAGGCATTTGAAAATGTTAAAGCGTTACTGACTTCTGACAGCGTGCTGACTCATTTTGATGAGGGTAAAATGTTGGTTTTGGCGGCTGATGCGTCGCCATTCGGTATTGGGGCAGTTTTGAGCCATGTAATGCCTGACGGGTCTGAGGCGCCGATTGCATATTATTCGAGGTCATTGAGTGGTGCAGAAAAAAACTACGTGCAAATAGACAAAGAGGGTTTGGCACTTGTAAGTGCGGTCAAGAAATTCCATGACTTTTTGTATGGCCGCCATTTCATTCTGGTGACTGACCACAAGCCGCTACTGGGAATCTTTGCCCCTGACCGCCCCACGCCCAACATACTGTCGCCCAGAATGCTGAGATGGGCCCTGTTCCTGGCGGTGTACGAATACGACTTGGAACACAGACCTGGAAAATGTATCGCGCACGCTGATGCCCTGAGCCGCTGTCCTCTGCCTGAGACTGGTTTCGATCCGGCTCCTACAGCGGACATTTGCGCCTTGGATGAACTGTCGCAGTCTCCACTACAGTCCGAGGACGTTGCCGCGTTCACCCAGAAGGACTTAATATTATCTCGTGTTTTAAACTGGGTGTGGAGGGGGTGGCCGAGTGTCTGTTCAGAGCCTGAGTTCAAGGCGTACTGGGACAGAAGGTCTGAACTGTCCATTGCTAAGGGTTGTCTATTATGGGGGAATAGAGTCGTGATTCCCCCCAAACTAAGAGAAAGGGTTCTTGAGTCCCTGCATGCCGGGCACCCAGGGATTGTTCGCATGAAGGCCCTGGCGAGGGGTACTTATGGTGGCCTGGGCTCGATGCAAACATCGAAGAGCAAGTTCGAGGCTGTGTGCGCTGCCAGCAGTCACGGCCTGACCCTCCGCACACACCACCAGCACCCATGGACAGAGCTGAAAAGCCTTGGTCAAGGCTGCACTTTGACTTTGCGGGGCCAATCAACGGCCAAATGCTCCTGGTGGTTGTGGACTCTTATTCGAAGTGGCTGGAGGTAGTTCCCATGAGGTCCACAACATCGGCAAACCTAATAAAGGCTTCGCGCCAACTTTTTGCCACCCATGGGCTACCTGAAGTACTGGTCAGTGACAACGGGCCTCAACTGACCTCTAGGGAGTTCGCCGACTTCCTAGAGGGCTACGGAATCCGGCACATCACCACAGCCCCGTTCCATCCCGCTTCTAATGGCCATGCAGAGCGGATGGTTCGGACGGCAAAAGAGACCCTTGCCTGACTGCCTGGCAAGGACTGGGACCATTGAGTGGCCGATTTTCTCCTGTGGCAGCATGCCACACTGAGCTCTGCCACAGGGAAAAGCCCGGCCGAGCTGCTCATGGGGAGGAAACTGACAACCCTCCTCGATCGCCTGCACCCGGATCTGGATGGCAGCAGAGCTGTATGGGCCGAACCGCCCACGCCATCCAGAGAGTTTCAGCCCGGGGACTGGGTCTTTGCCCGAAACTACTCCGAGGGGCACCGGTGGCTTCCCGCCGAAGTCACCCACCGTCTAGGGTCCAGGATGTATGTGGTGAGGCTATCTGATGGCCGAAAGATACGCCGCCACATAGATCAACTCCGGCAACGATGGGCTCCTGCGGAACAGGAGCAAGAAGCCGGAGATTCATACGGGCCCAGGGAGCAGTCCCACTTGCCTCCGGTCGAGGTGAGTGCTGATGGTTCTCGGCAAGAACCTGAGTCAGGGCAGAACCCTGGACTCACGGACCCTGGCGAGCCTGTCAGCCCAGCAGTGCCTGGCGCTGAGCCTAGTGCAGACCCTGAACCATCTGTAGCCCCAGAGTTAAGGCGGTCACAGCGAAGCAGAAGGGCCCCTCCCCACTTGTCTGATTACGAGTGTGTTCCATCTAAGGAGGGAGGAGTTGTTATGTCTTCAGAGACATAAGTGTCAGCATAAGCTGAGCAGAGGCTCATTATGCGGATTCAGAAACTGTCTTGTATTGCCCAATCAAAGGGCTTATGGAGGGAACATCTTTGATTGGCTATTAATGTGAAACGTGATTGGTTATTAACTGTGAATTATGATTGGTTGTTGTACACAACAGTTATTGGGTATTAATGTTATTGTGGGCGTGGCTACCTCAGCCAGGATTGTATATAAACCGCTGTTTTGGACTGTTTACTTGTCTAGCTGGTCTAACTTGGAGCTGAAATAAAGCTGAAATTACTTTTTGAACTTACCTCCAGTGTGTTGTCTCGTACTTATCAAACACAATAAACCAAATTTACAAGTGTAAAAAATGAACAAAGCTTAACTGAATCATTAAGAGAATAAGCCAGTCCACTCCAATCCATACTCTCTATATATGGTACTGCTGGGAGAGGGGATTAGTAAGAGGTGACATTAGCATGGAAACGGGGGATTTTGCAGGGCACACTATCATCTTGAAAGCTTATTCCCAGAATTAAGCTTTGTTGGTCTTAAAGGTGCCACTGGACTCAAACTTTGTTCTGTTGCTTCAGATCAACACAGCTACCCATGTGAATCTATGGCTGAGTTCAGACTGGTAATTTGCCCCGATAGGGACCCAGGCCAGTGACGACTAAATCCCAGAGTAAATGGGGCGTTCACACAGGCACATCTGCCTGGCATCCCCCACCCATAGCCAGAGCTGGCCAAAGGTTTTTTTCCGCGCTAGGCGGGGCTACCTTCTGGTGCCCCCCCTGGCATGCGCCCAATTATGGGGTTGCCAACCTCCCACCTTTCTGCCGCCAGGGCTCCCCACGGCAAGGGAGGGCTCCCCTCCTCCTCCTCCTTCCCCCTCTCACCTGCCGCCGGGGCGCACCGGCAAGCCAGGGAAGGGGCAGGGGTTTAAGCCCCTGTCCCTTTCATCTGAGCGCCAGCTTGCCAGCACACCCCACAGCTGCGGGGTGCACTGACAAGCAAGGGAAGGGGCAGGGGGGTTGACGGGGCTTTTGGCGGCCCCCGCTGTGTGAACTGGAAAACTCGGTATAGTTTATTCCGGGGCTTTTTTGCTACGACTGGCTACCAGAGCAAACTGCCAGTCTGTACTCAGCCTATCATTAGGTGCAGGCAGCCTATGGCAAAAAAAAAAAAAAAAATCAAGGCCAGCGATGAACAGAGATGGTTGCCCCTACAGAAAAGGGCAACTAGAATGATAAAAGGGTTGGAACACTTTCCCTATGAAGAAAGGTTTTTTTAAAATTTTTTTTGAAAAGGAATAGAAATTACAGTGAACAAGCAGTGATTTACATATATACTTTTCAAAGAAAGGTTTGAAGACTCTTTAGATTTGGGGCTCTTTAGCTTGGAGAAATGATGGCTGAGGGGTGACATGATCGAGGTTTATAAGATTATGCATGGGATAGAGCAGGTAGGGAAAGAAGCACTTTTCTCCCTTTCTCACAATACAAGAACTCGTGGGCACTCAATGAAATTGCTGAGCAGTCAGGTTAGAACAGATAAAAGGAAGTACTTCTTCACCAAAAGAGTGATTAACACATGGAATTTACTGCCACAGGAGGTGGTGGCAGCTACAAGCATGGGTGGCTTCAAGTGGGAATTAGATAAACATATACAGCAGAGGTCCATCAGTGGCTATTAGCCACAAGGTATAGATAGGAACTCTGGGGCAAGTGATACTCTGTATTCTCAGTGCTTGGGGGGGGGGGGCAATAGTGGGAGCGTGGGAGAGCTTCTAATGTCCTGGCCCCACTGATGGACCCCCTGATGGCACCTGGTATTTTTGGCCACTGTGTGGCACAGAGTGTTGGACTGATTGGGCCATTGGCCTGATCCAACATTGCCTTTCTAAGTTCTTACCTTCCTCTGCATAGCACCCCTTGGATTCCTTGGTTATCTCCCATCGAAGTATAATCAGGGCTGGCCTTTTTAAGCTTCTGAGGTCTGATGAGATCAGGCTAGCATGGGCCATCCAGGTCAGGGCCACCATATCATTCCCTTATATAATTATTTAATACTAGCAGTAAGGCCCGTTGTGGGAAGAAATACAACCAGCTCTAGAAGGAAGCTCCAGGTGAGTGTCCTGGCTGTGGCTGATGGAGCAGCAGAAGGAAGAGGAAAATAGAGGGAGGCAAGCTATGTTTATTTCCTTCTGCTTAGCTATAAGGCAGCGCTGTCTCAAGTCATTTTGCTGCCCCGAATGGATAGTATGGGAGGACAGCCTCATGGTAACAGGTATGGTTCCCTCCACCCCTGACTTATGTTGTTTTTTTTTTGTTTTTTTGGGGGGGTGTTATGCAGTGGCAGCTAAGGTAGAAAAGCACCTCCCCCTATACCATGTCTTCTGGGTTCCAAGGTTCTGGAAAGTGATTCCATAGCCAGTTACAGGGTTGCCAATTCTGGGTTGGGAAAGGCCTGTAGATTTGAGGGGTAGAGCCTGGGGAGGGCAGGGTTTGGGGCATGGAGGGACTTCAGCAGGGTATAATGCCATAGAGTCCACTGGCCAAAGCAGCCAGTGTCTCCAGAAGAAGTGATCTTGGTCATCTGGACATCAGTTGTAATAGCTGAAGATCTCCATGTGCAGCCTGGAGGTTGGCTTATGTTAGTTTGGGGCTATACAGTGGCAGCTAAGGTAGAAAAGCACTTCCTCATATGCCATGTCTTCTGGCTTCCAAGGATCTGGAAAGTGGTTCCATAGCCAATTACATGATTGCCAACTCTGGGTTGGGAAATACCTGTACATTTGAGGGGCAGAGCCTGGGGAGGGCAGGGTTTGGGGTGTGGCGGGACCTCAGCAGGGTAAAATGCCATAGAGTCCATTTCCCAAAGCAGCCATTTTTTTCCAGGAGAACTGATCTTGGAGATCTCCAGGTGCTGCCTGGAGGGTGGCAATACTAAGGGGAGGGCCAAATCTGTAGATTTGAGGGATAGAGCCTGGGGAGGCAGGGTTTGGGGTGTGCAGGGACTTCAGCAGGGTATAATGCCATAGAGTCCACTGCCCGAAGCAGCCATTGTAATAGTTGGGAAATTTTCTGTAGGGGAAATGATGTGCTGTGGCTGGGGAACACAGTGATTTCTGGGAGATCTCCTGGCCCTGCAGGGAGATTGGCAATTCCAGTTACTGTTTAAGGGAAGATTGGGATATGTATTTTACCTCAGGACACATTTACCTCAGGACTCCCAACAACAACAACAACAACCACAAACTGTTTAGAATGTTAGAGGCAAAGGCCAATCAGGCCACATATGCAAATGACTGTGTTCTGTGTTCTGACTGGCTATTGAGGGGAAAGGAACAGCAAACTGTTTAGAATATTGGAGGCAAGACTCAGGCAACACAGCCAGTGCATAGGGACAGCTTCTGAGTGACAGATCAGGGAGCCAGCTGATTGGGGAGCATATGGAATGTTCGGGAGAGTCCATGACCAAAACAGAATTATTATACAGAGAGATAGCTTTAATGTATTCATTATATCATTTTATATCTTTCTGTAGCTCAGAACAGTATAATAAAAAAACATAGAACATTATAATCCCCCAACAAAAATGTAAAAGGTACAGCCTTATTCTGACCTGAAAATACTTATCCAAGGTAACATAAGGAAGTTGCTGAATTTATTTTATTAAAACATTTATATCCTGCCTTTCATTCTGGTTCAAGGCAGGAAGAGCAACGTATGGAAATAGTAGCTGGAAAGAAACCTCAAGAGTTAAACAGAAGGAGGTATTTTAGCAAAAATATGCAAGAAAAAGAAAAACAGAAAAGTCAAAAACAGCTTTTCATATGATGTCTTTAACAGCCCATTATTTAAAGCCCACAGGTTTAAATACACTCTGGCAGGACTCCCTGGCCAGAGCATCTGAAGTGATTTGAATATTCACCAGGTTCCAAATTTTTGTGTCACTTACAAACTTTTATCTCAAGTTGGCACAGGTAACTTTTTATTACTGGGTATAATGAGAGAGTTAAACCCCAAATTGATGCCTAAAGGAAAATGGATTGATTAATATATACTGCCAAGTGCATTTTAATAGCACATCTTCCTCAGGGGCAGCTGTAAATAGCAATCAACACAAAACAAAATCTATGTAAGACATAAACCTTGCAGAGCAAGTAAACCTGTATGCGTGGAAGCAGCCATTTTCTCAAAAGGAATTGATCTTTGTCATCTGGAGATCAGTTTAATTACAGGGCATATCCAAGCCCCACCTGGATGTTGGTAACCCCCAAAAACAGAAATACAAATTGCAAGCTCAGAGCCTGGGTATATCCCTTCATGGGGATTATCTAAGAAATGCTGCTGACTCGTACCATTATTGATCATTCTTATCCATTGCTGTAGATTGTTCTTTGGTATGCTCCTGTAACTTCAGACTTTCTGCATGGATGTTCTAATCTATTGTCTGATCACATACAGAGGAAGAAAATGATCTCTTTGTCATTGCACATTGAATGCTGCTGTTATTATTATGTTGTTCAACTGCCTTGAACTATGAGGAAAGGTGGGGTATAAATAGTTTAATGAATTAATTAATCAATTAATCTGGTATTGGAGAGCCAGTCTGCTGTAGTGTTTAAAGCTGAGAAGACATGCATTCAAAGTCTTACTTAGCTATGAAGTTTAATGGGTGACGATCATTTTTCAGTTGCATATTCCCTGCAGGATAAAAAGGAAGAAGGGTCATGTGCTATAGCCAACAGTGGGCTATAAAACACACACAAGTGGTATCCACAAAGACTCATGGAGTAGGAGAAATTTCATCACCCCCTTTATGACTTTCACCTTCTCCACCTGGCTGCTGTTGCCATTGCATCCCCCATTCATCACCGCTGGTGCCTCCTCCTCCTGCTCTTCCCCTTTTCCACCTCCTTGTGTCTGCTGCCTTTTCACTAGCAATACATTTCCAAAAGTCTGTGCATATGCAGGTGTCATAGGTCTTGTTAACAAATTCAGATTTCTGCAAATCCTAAAAAAATAGTCCAAGCTGACCCTGTTTCAGGGATTGGGGATGGGCACGAACTGAGAAGATGCAGTTTGGTTCACAGTCTGTGGCTGAACCACGAACTGAAACTCAAACCAAGCTGGGTGGCTCATTTACAAACAGAATCAGTTCATGTGGATCATGGCACTACAAACCCCCATTGAAAGGGACTGTTATCCCTTTAAACAGGCTTTGCAGAAAGTCTGAAAAATAGCTGAGCTGTAGAGAGCAGCTTGCTCTCTGCTGCTCAGCTGTTTCAGGTTGTCTTGTGCAGTCCCTTTAAAATTTAAAGGAACTGCAAAAGAAGCACAAAAACAGCTGTGTTGCAGGGAGGCACTCTCCACTGTGCAGCTGCTTCAAGCTGTCTTCTGCAGTCCATTTAAACTTATAAAAAACAGAAGACAGCCTGGAAAACAGTGGCCAGCAGGAAGTCACTTCATCCCTTCCATTTAAACTCTTCTTTCTGCTACCCATGACTTTTTTGTGGAAAGCAAAAAGTAAATGGGCCTGCTTTGTGCTCCCTGTAAAAAGCCACAGGCAGCTAAAAGCAGGGTTTAAATGGCTGAGAGCGGGACCATTTAAACCCATTTTCTGCTCCTGGCAGAAAGCTGCAGGGAGCAGTAAAAAGTGGTGGTGTGCCAAAATTTGTGATAGTTCATCCTGGTTCTTCAGTTCATGAATGTCAGCTTGTGAACCTCAAACAGGCCAAAATTTGTGATGAACTTTAGTTTGTCAGCCAGTTTGTGCCCATCCCTTGCAGGGATTTGACAATTCATATGGGGAGAAAGGGCAGCTCCTCATTATTAGATCTGGGAGACACTATTTGAGAATTCAAAATTTTCTTTACTGGGAATCAACATGGGAAACTTTTTTTTTTTTTTTAAATGTAGAGAACTGGGTTCCATAAGATGTCCAGAAATGTATGGCTAAAAGACACAAGTTGCTATGTTCAAATAGTTCTGTGATTGTGCTATGCATGATAACTACACAATGGCAGTCACAAAAAAAGAAAAGAAAAAAGGAGAAAATACTCACTGCTTACAGGCTGGTAGGGGTGTTGGGGGAATACAAAGACACAATCAGGCCACTATCTTCCCTTCTTTTAGGCCTCTTTCTCCTGCAGGGCCGCAGCCTGTGATTTCAAACAGACCGTGGGTGGGATCAAGGACATGAAGGGAGGCGGACAGACAGCAGGAAAAGCCTGTTTATACAAATCTGTCCCAGGTGCACTGACCTCTTCTTGCCCTTCAGATGGTCACACTCCCTGGCTGACAGGATGACAAAGTTCAGCCCACAGAAAAGACAATGATTTCAGTGCCACAGTAAGATCGCAGACTATCCAGGAGGAAAAAAAAATAAAATTGCAAGACTTTCTTCGCAAAGGTTATTTTTGCCGCAAGGAAAGTTATTTCAGTTATTCTCTGCCAATGCACATAGATGCAGAATGTACATTCTTTGAGACAGATACTCACCTCTGATTTCAATAAGTGATAAATGCTTTCTAAGTTATCAGTCTCATTTAATAAGTAAGAATTTTAATACACCTTAAGAGGTGAAAAAATATTTATTTATTTATTTATTATTTAGATTTATATCCCACCCTCCCCAGAGGCTCACATACTCTGAAGTGTACAGTGCAGAGAATCTTAAACTGTTGCATGGCATCTCTATATATTGTGTTTTGAACATATGTGGTCCAAAATTCTTTCTGAAAAATGTGTGTTCCCTCATCACCTGACTCCTCCTCCACTCTGACTCTGAGAAAATTAAGAAGCCATTTTATGTTTATTTTTTTAAAGTTGGAAGTAGGATTATATTTGTCCATGCATCAGATGAAGTAAACTCTGATTTATGAGAATTTATACTGGGGCAAAATATTGTTTGTACAATGTCCCTGGACTCCTTTCTGATTTTGCTGCATTAGCCCAAAATATGTCTAATATGGCCTGAATACAAAATCTGAATGTGTCTTTGCTTACTGTAACCAACTGTCCTGTGTAACTACATTTACTTAGAAATAACTAACACTGAATTTATTAAAGGCAAAGACTTATGCTAGGGTTGTCAGCAAAGATTTGTGCTAGGGCTGGGAAATTCCTGTTGATGGGGAGGATCCTGGGAAAGATAGAGTTTGGGGAAGAAGGGAGCTCATCAGGGATATGGTGCCATACAATCCATTCTCCAAAAATATCATTTTCTCCAGGGGAACTGATTTCTGTAAATCCAGGAGAAGTCCTAATCCCATTTCGAAGCTGGCAACCCGCAACCCTAATCCCGACCTCTGAATCCCAGTGCCAGGAGGCAACAGCCTCTATGCCCTGTTGTTGGCCTTCAGGAGGAACTGGTTGTCCACTGTGTGAGACACGGTTCTGGACTAGGTGGATCACTGATCTGATCCAGCAGGGATCTTCTTACTTTCTTATGTTCCTAACTTGCACAGATGCTCCATAACATGGACACTGAATGTTCATGGGTGTGGGGAGAGGGAGTGTGCTCCAATCTCTACACAGATGCTTGCCAGCCCCCAGGTCTGGGGGTTTCTCCCCAACATGGACCAGCTGGCTGGCAAGGGAAACCCCACCCCTAAACAAGGACATTGCTGTGCAATGTCCCCAATAGGATGATGTCACCCAGAAGTGACATCATCATGTCAGGGACATTGTGTGGAGATGCTCTGGTATTTGGGCAAAAAAACCTCACAACCCTCTATGGTTTGAGGACAAAAAAAATAGTTTCACCCAAATACCAGAACGTCCCCAACATGATGATGTTACTTCCGGTGATGTCATCACATCAGGGATGTTGCACAATGTCTCTTCCCACCCCTGGAATGCCCCCCAAATCCCACCACCAGAGCAACAAGGGGAACTGGCAATCCTATCTGCATATAGGCTACATATAAGTGTATCTAGTGGCCAGCATGGTTAAATTGTGTTTGGCTGGAGCCAGAGTGCATTATTTTAATCCATCCCACCCCTCTGGTAAATGGTAGAAGGGAAGGTACCACAACAAACAGAAATATAAACACTACAATATCAAAAACCAGCCTCAACCCCAAATCACAACATAATTTTTTTACACAATATTGAAAAAGCCAACAAAGAACTATTCAAAGAAAAGTTAAAAGAATTCCATCAATCCATCCAAGTGCCAAAAATGACAGGAATGGAGCAGAATCAGCTACTGACAGCTAAGTAACTCATTAACAAAGTAAAACAAAATAAAACAGATTGCAAATGACAAAATAAGCAAAATAATGTTTTCCTTGAGAGTTTCTGGGTCTGCTACAGTAACAAGCAAAATAGCCATCTGCAAGATTTGGAATCAAATGCTTTCTTGTCTCCTCTCCGCATTCCTCTGGCCATTGTGTACTCTAAGATGAGGAATCAAAGCAGATATCCTCTCTGGACAGTAGCCAGTATGATAAGAGCCAGGTTGGCTGACATAACATCCATTTTCGTAGAACACACACTGGCTTTCGCTCCATGCCAAATTTCTTTCAATAGCAGCTTGGCCTATATTCAGCAGTGGCATCATTTCATAGGGATGGAAAGTTACAGGGGGGAAAAAACTGTGACTGTACTGGACTCTGTCCCTTTGCTACAAATACTCTGCCTGTGAGCTCGGCATAGACACCTAGGAATTTCCTTCAATTGTCCAAGGTTACAGTTGATGCCCAGACACAGATATTGCTTACATTTTTAATAGCTTTCCATTTGACTTTTACATCATCATTCAGTATAACTCAGTGGTTTTCAAACCTTTTCCATTTGCCATCCTCTTTGAATGTTAGACCTGGTCAGCATGTGTAGCAGAACAAGGTGGAGATGAGGTGATTGCCTTGGAGGGCATGATGGAGCAGAAGGGCAGAGTATAAGTTTCATAAATAAAATTTTAAAAATAAATACAATGAAACAGAAGATGGACTATACTACTTCAAAGTTTATGGAGAATAATATTTATGTATTTTTACCTAGGTTATGGAGCTGCGGTGGCTCAAGTGGTTAAGACGCTGAACTGCAGGCTGTGGAAGGTCAGTAGTTCAGCAGTTCGAGACCCGGGTGCCGCATGACGGGGTGAGCTCCTGTCTCTAGTTCTAGCTCCTGCCAACCTAGCAGTTCAAAAGCAAGAAATTGCAAGTAGATAAATAGGTACCACTTCGGTGGGAAGGTAACAGCGTTCCGTGCACCTTGGTGTTTAGTCATGCCGGCCACATGACCACGGAAACGTCTTCGGACAGCGCTGGCTCTTCGGCTTTGAAACGGAGATGAGCACCGCAACCCTAGAGTCGGATTCGACTGGCTTTCGAGCAAGGGAACCTTTACCTTTACCTTACCTAGGTTACCCACCCACCCCCAAATCCAGGTGAGGGGAAAAAAGAGAAAAGAAATGTGGACATGTGTGTCAGTTAAAGAGAAGGCTGTGAAAATTAAACTCTAAAAAAAAACTTAATTGGAGAAAAAGGGAGAGAAATAAGTCACACTGTTAAGTATGAGACTCAACAACGAAGTAAGCTCAACTAGTGAATTCAGCTTTATTAACGACAAACACCAACTCAGGAACACACAACACAAACAGTGGAGCACAGCTCCTTTTTAAACTCTCCCGGGCTGTCAAAGCCACACCCAGAAATAATTAAGGACCAATAGAAATACAGCGATAAGGTCCAATCACAACTGTTCCCGCTTTGATACATTATCACACAGTGATTGGCTATTTACACTGGTTTCGCAGAAACTGACCAATACGAATGCGACAGCTTAGAATCCACATTCCAGAATCAAGCTTAACATAGAAAAGAATAGGCTTGATTCACAGCTCAATACATAACACAGACAATGTGTGCAAATGGTCCCCAAGAACAGCATTATCTTCCTACAGTACTGGGTGGGTTTGATGCCCACTGCAACCCCAGAATGAATGAAACAAAAGGTACATTTTTAAAAAATTATTTAATTTCATCTCATTTTAACAGGGATCAACCAATGGGGGAAGGCATAGAAGATTAATGTTCCAGTTTGAAAATACTAGCAGCTACCTGCAAGTTTAGAGATGTCAAAGACTCACTGATAAGTAGGGTTGCCAGGCCATGCATGGCAACTGGTGGAGGGGCTTGGGACATTGGTGGGGGGGCTGATGTTGTATGTGCCACTACCTCACTTCCAGTGAAAACCCAGAAGTGACATAGGGTAGGAATCACTGGAAATACTTTTATTTATTTATTTACTTATTCCTTTATATCCCACCTTCCTTTATACATTTATATCCTGCCTTTCCTCATCATTCAAGGTGGCTTACAATAACAGTTAAAAATATTTTCAGTTTAACAGCAAAACTAAAATAACAAACCACAAGAGTTTCCAGGGGCATTATGATACTGGCTGATTTGTTTTCAATTCCCTTCCTAATAACCCCCAGCATAGCATTGGCCTTCTTTATTGCAGCTACACACTGTCTAGACATTTTCATTGAGTTATCTACTACGACTCCAAGATCTCTTTCTTGGTCCATCTCTGCCAGTTCAGACCCCATCAACGTGTATTTATATTTAGGATTTTTTGCTCCAATGTGCATCACTTTGCACTTGGCCACATTGAACCCCATTTGCCACATTGACGCCCACTCACCCATCCTCGACAGATCCCTTTGGAGTGCCTCACAATCCTCCCTGGTTTTCACCACCCTGAACAACTTCGTGTCATCTGCAAATTTAGCCACTTCACTGCTTACTCCCAATTCCAAATCATTAATAAACAAGTTGAAAAGCATCGTACTGAGTACTGGCCCCTGTGGTACCCCACTGCTTACCACCCTCCACTGAGAAAGTTTCCCATTTATACTCACTCTCTGTTTCCTATTTATAAGCCAGTTTTCGATCCACAAGAGGACTTGTCCTTTTATCTCAAGACTATTGAGCTTAGTTAGGAGCCTTTGACGAGGAACTGTATCAAAAGCTTTCTGGAAGTCAAGGTAAATAATATCTATTGGGTCCCCCTTGTCCATATGTTTGTTCACTCCCTCAAAAAACACTAACAGGTTAATGAGACAAGATCTTCCCTTACAGAACCCATGCTGAGTCTGCCTCAATAGTTTTTGTTCATCAATGTGCCTACTAATTCTTTCCTTAATAACAGTTTCCACCAACTTACCCGGTATTGAAGTTGGTTTTATACATTCTGTGGAAAGTATGGGGCATATACCCATGCCACAGCCCCTGTTTCCAAGAAGGGAGTCTGAAGAACTGAGTCAAATTGAGGTGATGGGAGATGCAGTTCTAGACCTATTGGGAAAATTAAAATCTGATAAATCTCCAGGTCCTGATAGCACACCAGAGAGTTCTTAGGGAATTCAAATGTGACACTGCTTGTCTACTAACTTGTATATGTAACCTATCACTTAATTCAGCCACTGTACCAGAAGACTAGAAAGCAGCAAATGTTACACCAATTTTTAAAAAGGGGTCCAGAGGTGAACCAGGTAATTACACATCAGTTAGCCTGAAGTCTGACCAAGGCAAATTAGTAGGTACTGTAATCAATGATAGAATTATTAGGCACAGAGGAGCGAAGCCTGCTGAATGGAAATCAGCATAGCTTCTGCAAAGGGAAGTCCTGCCACACCAACTTTTTAGAATTCTTTGAGAAAGTGAACAAGCATGTAGACAATGGTGACCTGGTAGATGTCATATACTTGGACTTTCGAAAGACTTTTGACAAGGTACCACACCAAAGACTCCTGAGTAAATTTAGCAGTCTTGGGCTAAGAGGGGAGGTTTTCTTGTGGATTAAAAATTGGTTAAATGACAAGAAGAAAAAGTAGGAATAAGCAGACAGTTCTCTGGTTCTCACAATGGAAGGAAGGAATCAACAGGGTCCCACAAGGATCAGTATTAAGGATGGTGCTATTTAATATGTTCATAAATTTCTGGAACTGGGGGTGAGAAGTGGCCAGGTTTGCAGATGACACAAAATTATTGAGGATGGAGAAAATCAAGGATGACTGTGAAGAGCTCCAGGAGGATCTCTGCAAATTGGGTGAGCAAGCAACAATGTGGTAGATGAAGTTTAATACTGTAAGGAGATGCACATCGAATATTTTTTGAAAAATCTCGGTTTCAGGTGTAGACTAATGAACTTACTGAAACGGAGAGGGGAAAAGATCTTGAGGTCATAGTAGATAGCTCAGTGAAAGTATCAGAGGACTTGGAAAAGTACAGGAAGGGCAACCAAGATGATTAGGGGGTTGGAACACCTTCCCTATGAGGTAAGGCTGAGGAGTTTAGCAAAGTTTATCAAAGAGACGGCTAAGGTTTATAAAATTATGCATGGGGAGGAGAGAGTTGACAAAGAGAACTTCTCCCTCTCCCAAAATACTAGAACTCAAAGGCATCCAATGAAGTTGATGGGCAGTAGTTTCAGGATGGACAAAAGGAAATACTTCTTTACACAGTGAATGATGAAAATGAGGAATTTGATGCCAAAGGATGTAGTGATGTAGTGGTCATAGACAGCTTTAAAAGAGGATTAGACAGACTCATAGAGGATAGGTCTATCAGTGGCTACTAGCCATGTTGACTAAAGGAAATCTGGTGACTAAGGAACTTCCACATGCAGAGGTAATAAATCTTTGAATACCAGTTCCAGGAGGCAATATCAGGTGAAATGTAATAATCATGTTTCAAAAATATTACAGAAATACTGAATTCCCAGAAAAAATTACACAGATTTGCAAGCAAGAATCATGGTATGTTTCAATATACTACTACTGCCCAGGTAAAGGCCTAGTGCTAACAGATACCTTTAGCTAAGTATATTTAATAGAAGCAACCACAAAGGGATCAGTAGAAGTAGAAACCATTAGTATGGTACAGAGGAACTATCTCAGAAGAAAGTTAGAGGGAAATCAGCAGTGAATACATTCCAGAGACTAAAATGCATGATGTTGCAAGGCTGGCTAGACACAAAAGACCATGTCCCAAAAGAGATAATATCATTCTTTGAGGTACAAGATGAGCTTTGTGTACAGAATGGCATCATCTTTTGGGGAGAGAGGACAGTGGTACTGGAAGATCTGAGGACAGAAATCATGCACAAAGTACACTCATCACATCATGGGAATTGAAGGATTTCAACAACGGGCCAGGGAAGCCATTTATTAGTCAGGAATGAATGAGCAATTAAAGATATCCATGGGGGAATGTGATGTGTGTAGGTCCTGGGAAAACCGCCAACCCAAAGAAACATTAGTACAATATGATATTCCAGAGAGACCTTGGGCAAAAGTTGGAATGGATTTGTTCAGCTGAACAGACAAGGAATCTCTGATCATTATAGATTACTTTTCCAATTTTGGGGAAATAGACTACTTACCAAATATTTCAGCCAGAACAGTCTTACGCAAAAGAAAAACACACCTTTTCATGCAATGGGATACTGGACCCAGTCTGCTCCAATAATGCAGCCCAGTTTGTTGGAAGGGAATTCCAGAAATTCACCAAGGAGTGGGATTTTGATCACATTGCATCATCACCTGGATATTCTCAAAGTGATGGCAAAACAGAATCAGCAATAAAAACAGTGAAGAAACTCTTAAGAAAAGCAAAGGTTGCATGGGCATATCCATGCATAGCACTACTATGTCATCAGGACATCCTGTCTCAAGACCTAAACTCACGTTCAGTACAGAGGTTAATGAGCATAAGAACTATGATCCTTTTGCTCACAAGTGGAAGATTACTATAGCTAAGGTTGACCCAGATATCCATTGGCCAACTGAAGAGACAGCAGCAACAAAGCCAGGCCCTCTATTATAATCCATCAGCTAGATATCTTCCTAACCCCAAACCTAGAAACAGAGTAAGAATTCAACCTCCAACAGAATGTGGCACAAAGCAATGTAATACAGCCAAGTAAAAGCACAATCATACCAGATGCAGCTGGAGAGGTGCCAAAAACCAAGAAGGAACAGAAGACATCTAAGGAAAACAACAGAAGCAGTAGATGATGGCACAGACTCTCATGAGAGATCAGCATGAGAGGATAGGGAGGGAGTCTTTGCCACATATGGACAGAAATGGAGAAATGTTGGAGAACACTCCAGCAGAGAGGAACAAAGAAGAGACTGCACCAAGGACATGCCTTGAGATTAGGGTTACCACCAGGTCTCCCAGTATAGGATAGGATTTATATTTTACTGAGCAGAGTTTATTTTCTATGCACAATCAAGATCACAAATAACAAGCAGGAACACAGAACAAAGTTCGAGTTCAGTGGCAACTTTAAGACAGACAAAATTTTATTTATGAACACATTTAACATGTTACCTGTGGCTTGCTCTTGCTCCAAGGATTTGGAATGCTGTATAAAGGATTAGCCCATTATCACCATCACAATAATCCTGTGAAGTAGAGAACAAAGTCTGAGTCCAGTGGCACCTTTAAGACCAACAGAGTTTTATTCATGGTATAAGTTTTGTGTGCAAGCACACGTCCTCAGATTCTTCACCTAAATCTGTGAAGTAGACTCTTTCAGTGCAGCTCACAGGCTTTTTTAGGGTTGCCAACTTTGGTTGGGAATTTCCTAGGAATTTGGATGCTGGGGAGAGAGAAGAAGAGAGAGGAAGAGATTGGATTTATACCATGCCCTCCACTCGGTGCCTCAGAGCAATTTACAGTCTCCTTCCCCTTCCCCTCCCCACAACAGATACCCTCTGAGGTAGGTGGGGCTGAGAGAGCTCTGACAGAAACTGCTCTTTTCAAGAACAGCTCTGATAGAACCTTGGCTTGCCTGAGGTCATCCAGCAGCTGCAAGTGGAAGAGTGGGGACTCAAACCCAGTTCTCCCAGATTAGAGTCCGCACACTTAACCACTACAACAAACTGGCATTAGTTCAAAACTGATAATATTTGGATGTGCTGAAGACACAACTTCAGAACCAAATGGGTGTGGCCCATTGACAGAGTATAGGGAGGGGAGCAATCTCTGCAGGGTAGAGTGTCATAGAGTGCCTTCAAAACAGCCACTTTCTCCACGGGAACTTTCTTTCTTATCTGTATTTCTGGGAGATCTCCAGGCCCTATCTGGAGGTTGGCAACCCCAGTTTGCAACCTGGCTTCCCTGGTCTAGTTAACACAAAGCCAACTATTTGATATTGATTGTGATTGAGCTTATAACATCATTTCGCTTCCATTCCATCCTCACAAGAACAACCCTGTGAGGTAGGTTAAGTGGAGAGACTGGCCCAAGCTCACCCAGCAAGCTTCTGTGGCAGAGGGGGTTTCAAACCTGGTTGTCCCAGATCCCAGTCTGATTCTCTAACCAGTACACCACATTGATTCATTGTACTGTCATGGCTTATTATTGAATCTATCAATGGGCCACACCCGTTTGCTCCTGCAGTTGTGTCTTCAGCACATCCAAAAATTACCAGTTTTGAACTAATGCCAGGCCTCCTTAGCTGATGGCTGCCTTTTCCCCATGCATGTTAGCAGTCATGGATCATTACGCCACCACTTTGCTCATTAAAATGATGAGGACTGAGACAAATGAATAATCAGATTCAGTTTATCCCTGGAACATCACAATGAAACCATCTGCCTCCTTTTCTGTCCTTTCAAAGAGCACTACTGTCTTTGTATTTCAACGTTAACACGCTGAATGAAGCAAGACACTCTTTCCCCTTCCTCTTAAACATTCTGCTAATTTTAATACGATCCCTCACCTGTTTTATATGTAATATAAACCTTGATTCTCTCTTTCCCCTTCCTTTTTTTTTTTTTACTCTTCCCACTACCTTCCCCCCTCTTTGCAGCTGAACTAGTTATAACTGCAAGAATGATGACAACTTCTAGAGGATAAGCTGGTGAGTTACGCTGACAAGAAGCACTCTAAAGTGCTTCAATAGTGGCTCATCTCAGAAGGAAGAAGGAAAGATTAGGACTTGGAGGCCTCTAGTGGGTAATTCAGTCCTTTATCTGAGAGATGGTAAAAGATATATTATTATGTGGCATGTTGGCCAAATTCTCTCTAAACAATTGTCATTATCCTAGCAGCCTATCATCTTACAAGTTGGAAACAATTAGCTTTTTGAAGACAGCTTTTTTTTAAATCCTCCCTTAAGAAAGTCATTTTAAGGCAGGCAGACATAATTATCATCCCTGCAGATATTGCACTGGAAGATTTTATATGACAGGGTTTTTCAGAAAACTGGAGAAGTTGAGATGCTGTGATTTGCAGTTGAATTTCTGAGGGTTAGGCATTAGATGAAATAATTGTCATTGTCTTCGTGCTCAGCAGAATAAGAGAGCAAAAGTGCATAGGCCAGTGGTGGCGAACCTATGGCATGCGTGCCAGAGAGGGCACACAGAGCCCTCTCTGTGGGCACGCGCCCTGGAGCGCCCACCCACCACCGAGGCATGCCCACAGAGAAAGGCCTCCCAAGGCCCCGCCTGCCCGCTGCCTTTCTCTGCGGGCGCGTCGAGGCATGCCCGCAGAGAAAGGCCTCCCAAAGCCCCCTGCCTGCCCGCCGCCTTTCTCTGCGGGCGCGCTGAGGTGTGCCCACAGAGAAAGGCCTCCCAAAGCCCCCCGCCTGCCCGTCGCCTTTCTCTGCGTGTCGTGGCCCCACTGCTGGACCTCCTGATGGCACCTGGTATTTTTGGCCACTGTGTAACAGAGTGTTGGACTGGATGGGCCACTGGCCTGATCCAACATTGGCTTCTCTTATGTTCTTATGTCTGGGGCAAGGGATGCTCTGTATTCTTGGTGCTTGGGGGCAACAGTGGGAGGGCTTCTAGCATTTTGGCCCTACTGCTGGACCTCCTGATGGCACCTGGTATTTTTGGCCACTGTGTAACAGAGTGTTGGACTGGATGGGCCTTTGGCCTGATCCAACATTGGCTTCTCTTATGTTCTTATGAATACTGGCACTCTCAGAAATTGGTTGCTCATCTGAATGCTCTCTAGGGCTGCCCCTCTAATGATAAAGTCTCGGTGCCCCTGGGCCTGCGAGATGAGATTTTGTTCTAACAAGTGGAGCAGAGGCTAGGGATCAGATATTGTAATACCATTGACAACAGCTTTCCTCTTCGAAGTTTGCTTGCTGCATGTTTACTGAGTATCTTAAGAGTGTGTGGAAAGTGGCAGTATGCACTATAATGCTGCACTGTTAGTAACCCATTCACCAAGTGGTTGGAGTAGTTACCTCAGCAGTTGTATTCCTTGCACTTTCCCTCTTGTCATTTCCGTTTTCACTGACCTTAAACTCATGTATTAGCACTTAGTTCAGATAAGGTGCTATACAGAAGATGTTAATGTATGAGTTGTTTTTTCTAACCTCAGTATTCAGGTTAAATTGTCGTGTTGGCGCTCTGCGATAAATAAATGGGTTTTGGGTTACAGTTTGGGCACTCGGTCTCTAAAAGGTTCGCCATCACTGGCATAGGCAATATATTGTTCTGGACAGGGCTCAAATATGGGTGGATGGGTTCAATATACTGGGACAGGGGATCTGGCAATAGTCCAACCCCTACAGTAGGCCCATGACCAAGAGACTGTGCTGTTAAGTCTCTTCAGAAATACTGACTTTTTTTTCTTTTATGGTTCATAAGACCCTCTCTCTCTTTCTCTCTCTCTCTCTCTCTTTCTCTCTCTCTTTCTCTCTCTCTCTCTCTCTCTCATGAAGTACTGCAATAATACTCCCTCAATGGCTTTTGAAGAGCCACATTCACAATTATCATCAACCAAAAGAGCCCCGTTCACTTCCATTCCTGGCATGAGGGATGCCCCTCCCTGCACCTCAGTAAGGCTCACTGATTACCTATGCCTTCAGAGGTGGCTGCTCCTAGTTGGAAACTCACCTACCAAACATAACTTCCACCAAGCGAGGGCCTTGAGCACTCTTGTGAAAAATGGATGTGACACACTAGAGAACATTCAGAACAGAATTGTGAGATACATGCCTGGAAACCCTGGTAGACCGGGGCGGGGAGGAATGCATGGGGGAAAGATATCATTGTTGTGTTGATGTCACTTCCAGCTAAAACCTGGATGTGATATCACTGAGACGGTATGATTTCACCTATGGTTTTACAGTGAAATTCCAGAGCATCAGTGACATCACTCTGTTTTTAGCCAGATATTATATTAGTGCGTCAATGACATCTCCCCCCATTTCCCCCCTGGGGCACCTCTGGACCCACCAGTGGGGCCCCCGCCTGCGGGGCCGCCGGCGCCAGGACCACCAGGGGTGCCAAGGGGTTGGGGTCCCATGTTGCCGAACCCAGCTGAGCTCCTGGACGCCACCTTCGATGGCACGCCCGAGAAGTTCTCTTTCTTCCTGGTAAGGGCAGAGAAGTTTATCAAGAACAAGGGCCACCTATTCCCAACCGAGGAACGGATAGTGGATGCCATCGCCTCCCACCTGAAAGATGCTGCGGCTGACTGGTATGTGGCCCTACACCAGGTAGACGGGCGGGAGTTAAGGGAGGTGGATGCGTTCATGTGGGCGATGAAGAAAGAAGAAAGACGGAGGGCTGAGACTCTGCACTCCCAGAACCACTGGTTTTTACTCAGATGGATGGCTCCACTATGAAGGAGCCCTGTTAATACGTGACTGTGCCCTGTAATACGTGACGAGCCCTGTTAATACGGGACTGTGCCCCTGCGTATGGGAGTGGGGAAACATTGGGAGGTGAGGCCGTTTGTTGTGACCGCCGCTGCAAGATTCCCGCTGGTCCTAGGGAGCCCTTGGTTTTTCGATCACAACCTGCACATTCTTTGGGAGGCTGGGACGATTAACTTTATCTCACCGCGGTGTGCCAGTCATGTCTGGGATAGCAAGTGGGGGCACCAGCCTCCAGAAGCCAGCCCCGTGCTGGTGGGGGTGATGGAGGCAGACTGGGCAACAATCCCACGGGAATATCGAGACCTGTCTGGGGTTTTCGGAGAAGAGGAGGCAGACGAATTACCTCCCCATAGAAACTCTGACTGTGCCATTGAACTGTTGTCAAATCAGAAGCTCCCTAAAGGGAAGCTGTACTCCATGAGCCCGGCTAAGAAACTGGAGCTAAGAAAGTTCATTGATAAAAACTTAGAGAGGGGTTTTCGCCCTTTGCCGCCCCTGTCTTATTCCGAAAGAAGAAAGACGGAGGGCTGAGACTCTGCACTGCTTACAGGGGGCTCAATGCAGTGTCAGCGACAAATGCTTACCCGCTACCGCTGATTAAAGATTTGCTGGCTGCCGTCGCGGGGGGGGGGGAATTTTCTCCATACTTGATCTCCGAGATGCTTACTTTCGAGTGCGCATCAGGGAGGGAGACGAATATAAAATGGCATTCAACACACCTTTGGGGCAGTTTGAATATCTAGTGATGCCGTTCGAATTACAAGGAGCCCCGGGGGTCTTCATGAATTTGATTAATGAAGTCTTGCACAAGTATCTGTTTAAAGGGGTCCTTGTTTACCTTGATGACATTTTATTTTTTATTTATTTATTTTTATTATGGGATTTATACCCCGCCCTCCCCGCAAAGCAGGCTCATTTTACTGTACTCCCCTGATTTAAACTCCTATGTGAAACTCGTTAGGGAGGTACTACAAACGTTGCACAAGCACAAACTGTTTGCTAAGCTGTCCAAGTGGGAATTCCACCGGTCTGAGATTTCGTTCCTGGGCTACCGCATTTCACAGAAAGGGATTGAGATGGACCCCGAGAAGGTTAAAGATGTGGTGGGGTGGGAGGCCCCCAAGACGAGGAGGCAACTCCAAGCATTCCTCAGATTCGCAATTTTTTACAGATTGTTTTTATCTAATTTTGCCCAAGTTGCCCTCCCCCTGACGGATCTACTTAAGACAAAAGGGAAGGGTCCGGAGAGCACTCGACCCGGGGCCCATTTGGAGTGGACTAACGAGTGTCAGAGGGCATTTGAACAACTGAAATCTCTCTTTACCTCTGAACCGGTGTTGGCACACCCCAACGAGCTGAAAAAGTTTATAGTACATGTAGACGCCTCAGATGTCGCTATGGAGGGGGCCATCTTGCAAGAGGGGGAGGATGGGAAATTACACCCCCTCGCCTACGTCTCTAAAAAGTTTAATGACACCGAAAGGAACTGGTCAGTTTGGGAAAAGGAAGCAGGGTCGATTAAGTTGGCCCTATCGACATGGTGGCACTGGCTAGAAGGGGCAAGGGTGCCTTTTGAGGTGTGGACTGATCATAAAAACCTCGAGTTGCTACGCTTGCTGCAGTCCCTGAATGCAAAGCAGCTGCGGTGGGCGGATTTCTTTTCAAAGTTTGACTTCACACTGCACCATTTCCCGGGAAAAGCAAACTCCTTGGCTGACGCCTTATCCCACCTTCCCTAACACGACAGCAAAAGGGAGGAGATCAGAGATTCAGTGTTCACGCCCTCGCAATTGGGGGTGGTGGTGACGACTCGCAGCCACACTAAGTCCCCGCCTACCTCTCCGCTTTCTTCCTCGTGGGAACTGAGATTTGCATCGGCTCTGTCTGATGCTGACCGCGCCTCCCTAGCGAAGGAGGAGGTGGCAACAGGTGACGAGCACGGCTGCTGGCGGAAAAATGGGAAAATTTTCGTTCCGCTGTCCCTACGGGGGGAGGTCATGGAATGGGCACACGGGTCTAAACTGGCGGGCCACACCGGCTTCGTTAAGTCATTGCAATTGCTTCAAAGACAATTTTGGTGGCCAGGGATGAAGAAAGACTTGTCATTATTCATGCAAGCCTGTCAGGTTTGTCTCATGAGCAAACACCACCCTGGAAAGCCACCCGGATTCTTACAACCACTGCCAACCCCGTCTCGCCCTTGAGAGGTTTTATCCATGGACTTTATCACTGATTTACCCCCTAGTGGGGGGAAAACAGTTATATGGGTGGTAGTTGACATGTTTTCTAAACAAGCACATTTTGTTCCATTTAAATCTATCCCCTCAGCCAAAAAGCTGGCAAAAGCGTTTCTACAACACGTGGTGAGACTCCATACTCTTCCTGTAAAGGATGTATCAGACAGGGGGTCTCAGTTCATTTCTCAATTCTGGGGGGAGTTAATGGCACTGCTGGGGGTGGAGAGGGCGGTAAGCAGTGCGTATCACCCAGAGACTGATGGACAAACAGAAAGGGTGAATCAAACTTTTGAACAGTACCTTCGGTGCTTTACAAATTTTCAACAAGATGATTGGGAATCGTTGTTACCCTTGGCCGAGTTTTTTTACAATAACACGTGTCACTCCTCCATGGGTATGTCCCCGTTTATGGCTGTGAATGGTTATGAGGCCCCACCTCTTCCCTTTCTGACTTCACCCACCTTGCCACCGGGGGAGGCGGGGGATTGGTGTAAATGGCTTCAAACAGCATGGCTGCTTTTAGTGCAAACATTGGAGGAGGCTGAGTCCGCCTACAAAGAGCAGGCTGACAAGAAAAGGGACAAAACATGGACTCCTCGCCAAGGAGAATTTGTTTATCTCTCCACACAAAACTTGAAGGGGCTGCAACCTAGTAAAAAGCTAGGGTGGAAGTATGTGGGTCCTTTTGAAATCAAGCATGTGTTAAACAATGTGACAGTTGAGCTTTTGTTGCCTAAATCACTGAGATCTATTCATCCTGTATTTCATATAAGGCTCTTGCGACGCTCGCCTGAAGAGAACGAGTGGAGGCCGAAGAGACCTGCTCCCCCTCCCTTGATGGTGGGGGGGGAACCTCATTATGAAATTGCTCAGATTCTGGATTCCAAGATTTCTCACAACCGATTGTATTACCTTATCGAATGGGTTGACTTTGGGCCTGAACAGAGGGAGTGGGTGAGGGAGGATCATGTTCGCGCCCCAAGGTTGTTACGCAAATTTCACAAGTTATACCCCTTGAAACCTAAAGCGTTGGATTTATTATCAAGGGGGCAGAATGTCAGGTGACCCTGCCATAGGGTAGAAGGGAGGGGTGGAGGTGCCAGTTGGTCTGCATTGTGTCATGTCTGGTATGTGGGGAGGTGAGTAGGTTGCCCAGGCAACACAGCCCGGGTTATCTACAGATGCTCCAAATGGCCTTGGTTCTCCAGGCTTGTTTTCTTTTCTTTTCTCCTGAGAGAACAGCTAGGTCATTGGAATATTTACAGCTTTACAACTTTTGCGCCTTTCTTTTCCCGCCCGCGGGCTTTTTAGTTATTGGTAGGCTCTGGGGGGGACGACCCAGGAGGGTATATCTGTAGACGTTTCTTTGTATGTGTCATTCCTGACAAAAGAATGTTAACGTGCCTTTAGAACTGCTGTCTAATAAACACTATCTTCTTATGAGGCCTGGTGTTTGACTGACTTTCTGAAGTGCCTGACAGACACTCATTTGAAAAGTGGAAGGGGCCGGGAGGCATTGGCGGGAGATTGTCCATCATAGAAGGTGAGCTGGCAAACCTAGCTCAGGAGAGACAAATACAGCATGTTAAAGAGCCACACATGGCTCCTGAGCCACTGCATGAGTATGGGAATAGTATGTATGTGAAAGGAGAGGACTGTGTTCTTGCCTTTTTTTGTATCTAGAGAAAAGATGCTGAGCCCTGGGTGCTAGATCATGACTGGAGAGACGCAGGTTCAAAACCAATTCAGTCATGAAACTCACTGGGAGACTCTGGGCCAGTCACATTCTCTTATCCTAATCTAACTCACAGGTTGTTATGATAAAAAGGGAAGGAGGAAACTCTAGGTGTATCACCTGGGACTTTTTCAAGAAAGGGTTTTTTTTAAAAAAAAGATGATCAATGGAAAAAACAGAATTTGGACATCTTTAGGTACAACAGTAAAATAACACCTGTATTTATTGCAGAACATTTTATTTCTCTATCTACTTCAGTTTTATGGACAGTTAGTTGGCAGTAAGTCCCATTGAAATTTGTAGAGCTTACTTTCAAATACATATGTATCAGATCTGGATTTAGACATTTTAAAAATAATAACTGACTTCATGTGACTACTCCAATGAATAGCATCATAAATATTCCTGATATTCTGTCAACAGTCAAGTAAGGTAGGTCACTGTACTTACAGTAATAGTAGGAATAAGTCTAATATCATACAGCTGGGAAAAAGTACATAATTTTGGTCAGAAGACCAAATTTATTGAGGAGTTGGGAGACCCTTTCCTATATGGAAAAGCTAAAGGGTCTTGAACTTTTCAGTTCAGAAGAAAAGGTGGCTAAGAGGGCATACATGATAGAGGTATATAAAACTATGCATGATGTAGAGAAAGTGGATAGAGAGAACATTTTCTCCCTCTCCCATAATGCTAAAACTCAGGTGCAGTCAATAGGGTTGCATCCCCAGGCAGGGATAGGAAATTCCCCACCCCTACCTCTTGTTTCCTCACACCACTCGTAGTGATAGCAGGGAAAAAAGATTAAATGTCCATCAGGCCAATGGCATGATGTCACTTCTGGAGAAAGCCCAGAAGTGACATCAGTCCTCTCCAGAAATCACCAAAAACATTATGAACTTACCACAGAGTTTCAAACAGTTCCTAGAGAGGTGTGTGTCAGAAAATATGCATTTGATGTTTCTCACTGAATCCATTGTTGTATGTTCCCTACCCCGCTATGCGCTTGCGTAGGTATGCAGGCAGAAACGTGGGAGCTTCTTCCCTGCCGCTTTTCCTTATCACAGTGGCCTTGAATGTAGGCTTTGGACTATTCTTGTTTCGCTGAGAATTTTCCAGTCCTGGGAAGGCAAGGGGAGGGGGGGAGTAGTCTCCCGCTCATCAAGTATTTCTCCCACCGGGAGTTCCCGCGCGAGTGCTCAAGTTTTATTTGCTAGGCGCTTCATTGCATCACACTATAAGTCAGCTTGCTTTGCTTTGTCCCCCATTCCTGACAATGACCTCCTACTGTGGGTTTATAGCAAGATAATCCAATAAACCTTTCTTTGTGCAAGAATGACTGGATCTACTTGATTTTAACCTGACAGAAATTGTCAGGAATCTCATCATTCCCACTACCGTCAGTTTCCGCCGTCTACCACGATGAGCGGAGCGGGTACGGGAGCTACGGGCGCAGCCCCAGCGACGACTCCTTCGGGCGCAGCTGCGGCGGCTACCACTCCAGGAGCCACGGGCGCAGCAGCAGCGGCGACGCCCACGCCAGGGGCCACAGGTGCAGCGGCGGCAGCCGCTACCTCAGGAGCCACGGTTCCAGTTACCACTGTGGCGGCTGCTGTAGTCACCCTCCCGACCACCACTGTTGTTCCAGTGACTACTACTACGGTTTTGGTCGCACCAACATCACAATCGGGAGCCGGATTAGTGTCCCCACCATTAATCAGCACATTGGGGGTTCAGTACACTCTCCCTGTCTACAGCCCGGCTGGGCAACTACCGAGTCAGGGAGGAGCGATTCCCCGAACCTATGTGCCAGGAGTCCCAACACCATGGGATAAAGGGGTGACCTATCGTAGGTCACGCGATTGGACTAAGAACCTGTTGGATACGACTCAGTCGACCTGGACCCTGCCGGGAAGCCAAAGCCGCGACAGTTTGTTGGATCCCCGCGGCAGTTTTGGACTTCCCCAAGGGAGGATACCTCGAGGCTCTCCTAGAACTGGGTCTGGGCCAGATACCGACGCTCGCGTGGACTCTATCCAAGAGGATACCCGACGGCTGGTAAGGGACATGAGCAAGCTAATGCAATCCCTACCCCAGATGATGGACCAAGCCATTCGGGCTCATCCGCTGACACAGCCTAGACCAGTACCAGCCCCGGCCCCACCGCTGCTCCCGGGTCGTCCACCTCCTCCTCCTCCTGCTCCTCCGGGGCCGAGACCGGGCCAACCCGCCCCTCCGGGCCCAGGGCCGGGCCAGCCAGCACCAGCACCTCCTCCACCGGTCGTTCCAGCACCAGGACCAGGGCCAGGCCAACCAGGACCGCTCCAGCCGCCAGTTGTGCCTCCGCCTCAACTCCCTGCCCCAGCTCCACTCATGCAGCCGATTCCGGTTATGGCACCGGCCCCCCCAGTGATCCGTCCTAAGGACATGCTGGAAATCACATTTGATGGAGATCCAGAGACTGTGTCCTTTTTTATATTGCAAGTCGGAAAATTTGTAAAAAGATGGGGCTATGTTTTCCCAGATGAAGAACAACAGGTGGAGTTTATCGCATCCAGATTTCGAGGGAGTGCTACCAGGTGGTATGTAGCGCTTCATGATCTGGAGGCTGCGGAGTTGGGGAATGTAGATGACTTCATGTGGGCTCTGAGGAACCGTTTCGAGGACCCGGGGCGGCCGAAAAGCCGAAGCCTTCCTTCGTACCTTCAGACAAGGCAAACTCTCAGTGCGAGAGTACTCAAGGGAGTTTCAAAGGCATGCTGTGAAAATCCGGGACTGGACGGATGCGGTCTTGGCCCAACAATATCGAATGGGTCTAGCTGTGGATATCCGCAATAACATCCTCAGCTCTCAGCAACCCCGCACCCTCCAAGGTTGGATGGAAGAAGCCGAGAAGGCCGAGAGCCGCCTACGTATGATGAAACTGGATTTATCGTTTGGTAACAACCGCCCGAGTTCGGCGGTGGGCCAAGCCAGACCTAAACCGGTATCCACCCCAAGTGGAATGCGGGATCAACGTATGCGGCAGGGGCTCTGCCTGCGGTGTGGGGAGAAAGGGCACTTTGCCGCAGCCTGCCCGAAAGGAGACCCCAACCGGGGGCTACCACAAGATGAGCCCAGAAGGTGGAGTCCCAACCCAAAGAAAGGCACCGCAAAACCACGCAATACACGGGCTCTTTTCGCGGGTCCTGACCAAGTGGATACCTTGTTGCTGGAGGAAGAGAATGAAATGCAGGGAAATGAAATGGTCCTGTTTGTGAATGGCGCTACACAACAGGACCCAACACCTGAGGCGCCTAAACTGGTGAGCAATTACCCCTCTCTCTTCTTTGTGACTGTCCTAGTAATGAATCCAGCAATGATGACCCACATTCGGGTCCGAGCCCTCATTGACTCTGGGTGTGGGAGGGACCTTATAAACCCGTCTATGGTTGTAGGGTTGGAGGCAGCCGTGGTCCATTTGAAAGACCCAATAACTTTCACACAAATGGATGGGTCTCCAATGAAAGAACCATGCCGATTTGAGACTGTTCCTTTAAGAATAGGCATTGGTGACCACTGGGAGCTACGTTCGTTCGTCATAGCTCCTCAAGCCCAATTTCCCTTAGTGTTGGGTAGCCCTTGGTTACATGGACATAACCCTTACATTCTATGGGAGGAAGGGAATGTTCAGTTTATCTCACCAAAATGTAATGAACACAAATGGGACCCAGGGTGGGGAAACCCTCCCTGCAATGAGCCTCCACGTGCTTGTTTGGCAATGGAGGACCTTAACCGCATTCCTGAGGATTACCACTATTTGACTAGAGTTTTTGAGGAGGAGGAGGCTGATGAGCTACCCCCCCACCGTAACTCTGACTGCGCTATTGAAATTCTTCCGGGACAGAAATTGCCAAAAGGGAAAATTTATGCCATGAGTCCCAGTGAGAAGGAAGAACTGCGCCGCTTTATTGATAAAAACCTGGCTCGTGGATTTATTAGGCCAGCTTCATCTCCTTTCGCCGCACCTGTGTTGTTTTGTAAAAAAAAAGATGGGGGGCTCAGACTATGCACGGATTACCGGGGACTTAACGCAGTGTCTGCAACCAATGCCTACCCGATGCCTCTTATCAAAGACTTATTGGCAGAGGTGGCAAAAGGGAAAGTGTTTTCTAAACTGGATTTGAGAGATGCCTATTTTCGAGTTCGCATCAGAGAGGGGGATGAATACAAAACCGCATTTAATACCCCGCTGGGGCAATTCGAATATCGGGTTATGCCGTTCGGATTGCAGGGGGCACCCGGGGTCTTCATGAACTTAATCAATGAGGTCCTACACCCCTACTTGTTCAAGGGGGTGGTCGTTTACTTGGATGATATCTTGGTCTATACCCCAGACCTACAATCTCACACCATTCTCATGCGAAAAGTGTTGGAAAGGCTATTGGAGCACAAACTGTTTGTTAAACTTTCGAAATGTGAATTTCACCGGGAGTGTATTGATTTTCTGGGGTACCGCATATCCTCTGAGGGGTTGGAAATGGACCCAAAGAAGGTCCAGGATGTGGTAATGTGGGAGCCCCCCAAAACCAGACGACAGCTTCAGAGTTTTCTCGGTTTCGCCAACTTTTACCGGCAATTCCTGCCCCACTTTGCCCAAGTTGCCCTTCCCCTCACTGAACTTCTAAAGACTAAGGGGAAGGGATCCAAGGCTTCAGTGCCAGGGGCCCCTTTGAACTGGACCCCGCAGTGTCAGAACGCGTTTGAACAATTAAAACGTCTGTTTACATCTGAGCCGATTTTAGCACACCCCGATGAGACAAAAAAATTTGTGGTCCAGGTAGACGCGTCGGATACTGCTATGGGTGGGGTGATTTTGCAAGAGAACGCTCAGGGGCAACTACAACCTCTAGCTTATGTATCAAGAAAATTCAATGATACCGAAAGATTCTGGCCCATTTGGGACAAGGAAGCTGCGTCTATACGTTTAGCATTGATCACTTGGAGACACTGGTTAGAGGGGTCCCAAGTACCTTTTGAGATATGGACTGATCACAAAAACCTTGAGGTACTGCGAAAACCCCGTAATCTAAATGCTAAACAATTTAGGTGGGCTGAGTTTTTCTCCAAATTCCAATTCACTCTCCACCATTTCCCAGGGAAGGCTAATCATTTGGCGGATGCTCTTTCCCGTCTTCCCCAACATTTCTGTAAGAGGTTGGAAGTACAAGAGTCTATGTTCACCCCAGAACAACTGGTTGGTGCAGTTGTCACCCGTAAAGCCAAACTAACATCAAAGAACCCCATCCAGACACTCTCCTGGGAAAAACAATTTCTCACCGACATCACCCCACAAGAAATAAGTGAGTTACAAGTCAGGGATGATGTGAGATGTGATCCAACTGGTTGCTGGTTTAAGGGAAATAAAATGTTTGTTCCAGAAGCTACTCGATCCCAAATGTTGCAAACAGTTCATGATTCAAAGTCTGCGGGGCACTTCGGATATGTGAAATCATTGAGACTTCTGCAACGTGGGTTTTGGTGGCCCCGCATGAAACAGGATTTATCGCTCTATATACAATCATGCACAACGTGCAACCGTTGTAAAGCCAGGCCGGGGAAACCACCAGGTCTCTTACACCCTCTACCCACTCCAAGCAGACCCTGGGAAGTAATTTCAATGGACTTTATTACTGATCTTCCCCCCTCTAGACATATGACGGTCATTTGGGTGGTAGTGGACTTGTTCTCAAAACAAGCTCACTTTATACCGTTCCCAGGTTTACCAACCGCCAAGGCTTTGGCCAAAGCATTTCTTCAACACATTGCCAGGCTACATACATTGCCACTCAAAATAATATCCGATAGGGGAAGTCAGTTTGTTTCCAAGTTGTGGTCAGAGCTAATGACCCTAATGGGCATTGAACGGGCTCTTAGTACTGCCTACCACCCCGAAACTGATGGGCAAACTGAGAGAGTAAACCAAACATTAGAACAATATCTGAGATGTTTTTCTAATTATCAACAAGACAATTGGGTTGATTTATTGCCATTAGCGGAGTTTGCATACAACAATTCATGGCACGCTTCAACAAAGATGTCTCCATTCAAAGCTGCCATGGGATATGACAGCCCCCCTCTTCCTTTCTTGAAACCTGGTGAAAACGTGGGGAAAGCGTCAGCATGGTGTAAAACTTTCCGCGATTCTTGGCCCCTAATTGTTGAGACTTTGAATGAAGCCAAGTCACAGTATAAAAAACAAGCAGATAAAAAAAGAGCCGGGGGATGGAATCTGAAACCAGGGGACTCAGTCTATCTGTCAACAAAGAATCTAAAGCTGGCGCAGCAGTCCAAAAACTGGCTTGGAAATATATTGGTCCTTTCAAGGTGCTAAGATGTATAAATCCAGTGACTGTACAGCTAGATCTGCCAAAATCTCTTAAAGCAATACATCCAATTTTTCATTACAGCCTCCTCAAACCGGCGTTACCCCCGACTAAATGGCAACCTGCGATGTCGGAGCCTCCCCCGCCTCTGATGATTGACGATGAGGAACACTATGAAATTGCGGAAATTCTAGACTCTAAAATTTTGCGTGGACAACTCCTGTACCTGGTCCAATGGGTACACTTTGGGCCCCAACATAGGGAATGGGTGAAAGTTTCAGATATCAAAGCACCTGACCATTTGAAACACTTTCACATTCGATACCCTAACAAGCCTGGGGGCCCACATTCTCTCCTTCCTGAGTGGTGGGTGGGTGGTATTTTGGGAAGGGCAGAATGTCAGAAAATATGCATTTGATGTTTCTCACTGAATCCATTGTTGTATGTTCCCTACCCCGCTATGCGCTTGCGTAGGTATGCAGGCAGAAACGTGGGAGCTTCTTCCCTGCCGCTTTTCCTTATCACAGTGGCCTTGAATGTAGGCTTTGGACTATTCTTGTTTCGCTGAGAATTTTCCAGTCCTGGGAAGGCAAGGGGAGGGGGGAGTAGTCTCCCGCTCATCAAGTATTTCTCCCGCCGGGAGTTCCCGCGCGAGTGCTCAAGTTTTATTTGCTAGGCGCTTCATTGCATCACACTATAAGTCAGCTTGCTTTGCTTTGTCCCCCATTCCTGACAATGACCTCCTACTGTGGGTTTATAGCAAGATAATCCAATAAACCTTTCTTTGTGCAAGAATGACTGGATCTACTTGATTTTAACCTGACAGTGTGATGCCACTTCTGAGCTTTCTCTATTAGTGATGTCATGTATTCACCAATGCCTCCCATGTCCCCCCCCCCACTGTGGTCTCCCACTGGTTTCCAGGCTTGGTTGCCTAGCAGCCAATGAAGTTGGAGGCAACAAACCTTTGAACACCAGTGCTAGGAGGCAGTATAAGGGGAAGGCCTTGGCCTCTGTGCCTTGTTTGTTGGTCCTCCAGGGTGACTGGCTGGCTACTGTGTAAAACAGGATGCTCAACTAGATGTACCACTGGTCTGATTGAACAGGGCTTTTCTTATGTTTTGAGTAATCAAAGCATAGTAGAAATAACTGACATAGGTGATACCACAAATCAATCCTGATTGGGCTTGCAGGAACTTTTTCAGACTTAGGCATGTCCTTTTTGGGAAGCCAGGACATTGCTTGAAGTAGCTAGGAATGCTGGGCACTACAATTTTTTGCAATTTTCAAATCCTTCCTCATCAAGATTCCAAGAGAAAGACCCTTTTACTCTGCTGAGTTACTGTTTGTTTCTGGGCATTCTGACAGTGCATACTAATGAAGGTGCTTGATTGTCTCACTGGTATGCATTTACCCACAGTCCACTTTTGTTTTGTGTGAGAGACAGTCCTTCATTGTCATTAGTAGCACGCTTGTACCTAAAGAGCAAATAGACGGTGTGTCTCTATAGAAAATTATGAACCGCAGATTCTGGAGGGTTTGTTTTTTTTACTTCTAGTAAAATATAGTTATTGCTCTTATTGCAAGTATACAGATGGTTTGGCTCTTCCTGCTGCATGTTAAGTCTCAAGTTTTAAAAAAGGTTTCAGTGTGAGAGTGTTAAATATTATGAGACTGCAAATTTAAGGAAAACAATGCATAAAGTTCATTCATGGAAATAGGGCTCATAAAAGCATTCATGGGATGTCATGGAATTAATTCTAGGAATAGATATAGATTAAAATTGCTGTAGTCAAAATAAATGATGATGTTTGCCCCCATATAGATTGATAGATGATAGATAGATAGATACACACACACATACACACACTCATAATGTGTATATCTCTCCTTATAATATTTATCTTTTGGTTTCATAAGATTCCATGCGCTCAGCCATTGGCCCATCAGCCGCCACTCAAGAGTACTCGTGTGCCATTGGCCGGGTGCTGAATCTGCTCCTCTTCCCCACCCACTCCCCCTGGCAAACAGCTCTCTCCTGAGGAAGACAGTTCTCTTGACTCCTGTGAGGGACTGTCACCTCAGTGGCTGTTGGTAGGCAGCCAAGCTTGGTTCTGTGAGTGAAAAAACAAAGGACTTTCAGCATAACCCCCTCCCCCGCCCATAACCCCCTCCCCAAGGGCCACTTTCCTGTCAGAATAAATGGGAAAAGGCTCTTTCTCCTGCTTAGCTTCAGCATGGCTGGCTGGCTAACGAGGTGGGCCAGCGACCATCAGACCATTTTCTTCAACTCCCCCTGTGCGGCTGACTTTCCCCTGGGGTTACCAATCTCCAGGTGGGACCTGGAGATCTCCCACTGCTACAATTGACCTCCAGATGACAGAGATCAGTTCCCCGGGAGAAAATGGTTGCTTTGGAGGGTAGACTCTATGGCATTATACCCTGCTGAGTCCTTCCACCCCCCCCCAAATGCTGCCCTCCATAGGATCCACCCCCCAAATCTCCAGGTATTTCCCTAATCAGAGTTGGCACCTGTACTTTCTCCTCTGTCAGTAAAAGGCCCTTTCCACACCTATGTTGGCCTTTGGGAGAAAACTAATTGGGCCCAGTCCTGATCAGGTTGCCAACTCCAGGTGGGCAATTCCTGGAGATTTGAGGGATGGAGCCTGGAGAGAGTGAGGTTTGAAGAGGGGTGGCACCTCAGACAGGTACGATGCCATAGACTCCACCCTCCAATCCAGCCATTCTCTGATGGGGAACCATTGTTGCCAATCTCCAGGTGGGGGCTGGAGATCACTCAAAATTACAACTGCTCTCTAGGAGGGAGGGGGGAGGAGATGAAAAACTAAAGGTAGGTTGATGGTTGGCTGGGAGGGAGATAGGGTTGTCAACTCCAGGTTGGGAAATTCCTGGAGATTTGAGGGGTTGAACCTGGAGAGGGTGAGTGTTGAGGAGGGGTGGGACCTCAGACAGGTACAATACCATAGACTCCACCCGCCAAACCAGCCACTCCCTCCTGGGGAACCACTGTTACCAATCTTGGGGGTGAGCTGGAGATCACTCAAAATTACTACTGCTCTTCAGGTAGCAAAGATCAGTTCCTCTGGAGAAAACTAGGTACTGCAGAACTCTGTCATTATACCCTGCTAAGATTGCCGCAGCAAATTGTCACTGAGTGCCCAAAGCCAGGGCACTCTCCCAGAGCCTCTTTCTAGAGCCCGTTGTATTTATTTCCACAACGGGCCTTATTCCTAGTTATATATATATTAATTACACACACACACAAGTGGGGACTCACAACAAAATGTTGCATAATGTGATACAGTTTGAATTGTGTGTTAATTTACAGTGCCACCTTGCTTTACCACATGGAAAGCCTAACACATATGATAATGGATCATGGTGTTGGCTGTTCCAGGTGGTCAGCTGTGTTGGTCTGAAGCAGTAGAACACTGAAGCAGTAGAACAAATTTAGAGTCCGGTGGCACCTTTAAGACCAAGAAAGGTTTATTTAAGGTATGAGCCTTTATGTGCGTGCACACTTTTTCAAATACGTTGGCTGTAGGGATCCAAAGGCATTGGTTTACCTTGTCTTGGATATATGGTGATACTACTCCTTGTTGGTGATGCTCCATCACTGGTTTCAAATACTGTGGCAATTTCTGCCTCTTGTTGGTGACTGCAACACTTTGGGTCTTCATTTGGTTCATGGTAAAAACAGATTGAATATTCTACTGGCAATCTTGCTTGTCCTTTTGCTGTTTCTCCTTCTGTCTGCAATATTTCTTTCATATGTATATATGTTTTTGCATATGGTGTATTTGCTGTATTAACTTCATTAAGTTTGTGCATTAATTCTACATTAAGGTTTGTACTTTTGGTTCTTTGCATTCTTATTTGCTTTGCTTTAGTAGTATCTATAATATATAGCTGGCCATATTCTGGCAGTCTTTGATGATCTGGGTAAAGGTTTGTTATGCTTTCATAGACAGATCCCTGAATACAGAAGCAGTAGACTTCATGATCTGACACATTATGTATTTGAGCTTCCACTGAAACATGTGCTATTGTATTGACAAATGTTTTCTAAGAAATACTGTGAAAGAGGGTGCTGCCCAGTGTCAGAAATGCTTCTTTGATGTTTCTCACTGAATCCATTGTTATGTGTTCCCTACCCTGCTTTGCGCTTGCATAGCTATGCAGGCAGAAACGTGGGAGCTTCTTCCCTGCCGCTTTTCCTTATCACGGTGGCCTTGAATGTAGGCTTTGGGCTATTCTTGTGTTACTGAGAATTTTCCAGTCCTGGGAAGGCAAAGGGAGGGGGGAGTAGTCTCCCGTTCATGAAGTATATCTCCCGCCGGGAGTTTCCCGCGCGCGCGCTCATATTTCATTTGCTAGGCGCTTTTTGCATCACACTATAAGTTAGCTTGCATTGCTTCGCCCCCCATTCCTGACAATGACCTTCTACTGTGGGTTTTAGCAAGATTATCCAATAAAACCTTTCTTTGTACAAGAATGACTGGATCCACTTGTTATTGAACCTGACAGAAATTGTCAGGAATCCCCATCATTTCCCCACCTTCAGTTTCTGCCGTCTACCACGATGAGCGGAGCTGGGGGGGGAACCTCAGGCGCAGTCCCAGTGACTACCACTTCGGGAGCCACGGCCCCGGTCACCACCATAGCAACTCCAGTGATCACCACTCCGACTACTACCGTTGTTCCAGTGACTACAACTTCGGTATTGGCAGCGCCGACCCCGCAATCCGCGGCAGGATTGGTCACCCCTCCATTGATCAGCACAGTGGGAGCTTCGTACACTCTCCCAATCTATAGCCCGGCCGGGCCAACGCAGAGTCAGGGGGGAGCCATTCCACGACCCTACATGCCGGGGGCCCCAACACCGTGGGACAAAGGGGTGACCTACCGCAGGTCGCGCGATTGGACTAAGAACACTACCCAGACGACCTGGTCCATGCCGGGGAGCCAGAGCCGGGACAGACTGTTGGATCCCAGAGGGAGCTTCGGACTTCCCCAGGGACGGATGTCTCGAGGATCTCCCAGAACAGGATCCGGTTCCGATCCAGAGGCTCGCATGGACTCTATTCAAGAGGATACCCGACGTTTGGTACGGGACATGGGCAAACTAATGCAATCACTACCACAGATGATGGATCAAGCAATTCGAGCCCATCCGCTGACGCAACCAAGACCAGGGCCAGCGCCTGCACCACCGGTGGCACCGGGACAGCCACCTCCTGCTCCACCGGCCCCAGGGCCGGGCCAGCCGGCACCGGCCCCACCTCCACCGGCCGGTCCAGTACCGGGACCCGGGCCAGGGCAGCCAGGACCTATCCAGCCACCAGCTTTGCCTCCGCCTCAACCCCCTGCTCCAGCACCCCTCCCGCAGCCAGCTCCTGCACCGATCATGGCCCCTGTTCCTCCAGTAATCCACCCCAAGGACATGTTGGAGATCACTTTTGACGGGGATCCCGAAACTGTGTCCTTTTTCATATTGCAAGTAGGGAAATTTGTGCAGAGATGGGGCTATGTGTTCCCGGATGAGGAGCAACAGGTGGAGTTTATCGCTTCAAGGTTCCGGGGGAGTGCTACCAGCTGGTACGTAGCCCTTCATGATCTGGAGGCAGCGGAACTGGGGAATGTCGATGACTTCATGTGGGCCTTGAGGAACCGTTTCGAGGATCCGGGGGCGGCCCAGAAGGCAGAAGCCTTCCTTCGCACGTTCAGACAAGGCAAACTCACCGTGCGGGAATATTCAAGGGAATTTCAAAGGCATGCAGTGAAAATTCGAGACTGGACTGATGCTGTGCTGGCTCAACAATATCGAATGGGACTAGCAGTAGATGTCCGCAACAATGTCCTCAGCTCTCAGCAGCCCCGCACTCTCCAAGGCTGGATGGAGGAGGCCGAAAAAGCTGAAAGCCGCTTGCGTGTCATGAAACTGGACCTATCTCTGGGTAACAACCGTCCGAGTCTCTCGGCAGGCCAGACCAGACCCAGACGAACCTCCACCCCGAGCGGGGTGAGAGATCAGCGCATGCGACAGGGCCTTTGCCTGCAGTGTGGAGAGAGGGGGCACTTCGCCGCATCCTGTCCGAAAGGGGATCCCAACAGAGCCCTACCACAAGAGGAACCCAGACGATGGCCAACCCCTATTCCAAGAAAGGGAACAGCGAAACCACGCAGCACACGAGCCCTTTTCGCCAGCCCCGACCAAGCGGATACCATGATGCTGGAGGAGGAGAGTGAGATGTAGGGAAACGAATTGGTCCTGTTTGTGAATGGTGCTACACAACAGGACCCGGCCCCTGAGGTGCCTAAACTGGTTAGCAATTACCCCTCTCTCTTCTTTGTGACTGTACTTGTGATGAATCCAGCGATGATGACCCATATCAGGGTTCGAGCCCTCATTGACTCGGGGTGCGGGAGGGATCTGATAAACCCATCTATGGTTATGGGGCTGGAGGTGACCGTTGTCAATCTAAAAGACCCAATAACTTTTACTCAAATGGATGGGTCACCGATGAAAGAACCATGTCGATTTGAGACTATTCCTTTGAGAGTAGGCATTGGTGAGCACTGGGAGCTACGCTCGTTTGTAATAGCCCCTCAAGCCCAGTTCCCATTAGTGTTGGGTAGCCCATGGTTACATGGTCACGATCCTTATATACTTTGGGAAGAGGGGAGCGTACGATTTATCTCCCCGAAGTGTGCAGAGCATAAATGGGACCCAGGGTGGGGAAAACCCCCATGCAATGAACCTCCACGGGCTTGCCTAGCCACAGAGGACCTTAATCGCATCCCCAAAGAATACCGGTACTTAACCAGGGTGTTTGAGGAGGAGGAAGCAGACGAACTACCTCCCCACCGTAACTCCGACTGTGCGATTGAAATCCTTCCTGGCCACAAATTACCAAAAGGAAAGATTTATGCCATGAGTCCCATAGAAAAGGAAGAACTACGTCGATTTATCGATAAGAATCTGGCCCGTGGATTTATTAGGCCAGCATCGTCCCCTTTCGCAGCACCCGTGTTGTTCTGTAAAAAAAAGGATGGGGGGCTCAGACTGCGCACGGACTATAGGGGTCTTAATGCGGTATCTGCAACCAATGCCTACCCAATGCCCCTCATCAAGGACTTGTTGGCAGAGGTGGCAAAGGGGAAAGTGTTTTCTAAACTGGATTTACGTGATGCTTATTTTCGGGTCCGTATTAGACAGGGTGATGAACATAAGACTGCATTTAATACCCCGCTGGGGCAATTTGAATATCGGGTTATGCCCTTCGGATTGCAGGGGGCACCCGGGGTCTTTATGAACTTAATCAATGAGGTGTTACACCCCTACTTATTCAAGGGGGTGATTGTTTACTTGGATGATATCTTGGTCTACACCCCAGATCAAGAATCTCACACCACGCTTATGCGGGAAGTATTGGAAACGTTATTAGAACACAAACTGTTTGTTAAGCTGTCAAAATGTGAATTCCACCAGGAGTGCATTGACTTTCTCGGGTACCGCATATCCTCCGCTGGATTAGAAATGGACCCAAGATGTGTTGGATTGGGAACCCCCCAAAACCAGGCGGCAGCTCCAAAGTTTTCTCGGTTTCGCCAATTTTTACCGTCAATTCCTGCCTCATTTTGCCCAGGTGGCCCTCCCCCTCACAGACCTTCTGAAGACTAAAGGGAGAGGGGCTAAGGCTTCAATGCCCGGGTCCCCTTTGAACTGGACTCCCCAGTGTCAGGGAGCATTTGAACAACTAAAACAGTTATTCACGTCTGAACCTATACTAGCACACCCTGATGAGACAAAAAAATTCGTGGTCCAAGTAGACGCATCGGATACTGCTATGAGGGGGGTGATTTTGCAAGAGAATGCTCAGGGGCAACTACAACCCCTTGCCTATGTGTCTAAAAAGTTTAATGATACGGAGAGATTTTGGCCCATTTGGGATAAAGAAGCAGCCTCTATACGTTTAGCGTTAATCACCTGGAGGCACTGGTTGGAGGGGTCCCGGGTACCTTTTGAAATCTGGACTGACCACAAGAATCTTGAGGTGCTGCGGAAGCCTCGGAATCTAAATGCAAAACAATTCCGGTGGGCTGAGTTTTTCTCCAAATTTCAATTCACCCTCCACCATTTTCCAGGTAAATCTAATCATCTGGCAGATGCTCTCTCCCGCCTTCCCCAACACCTTTGTAAGAGGACAGAAATAAGAGAGTCTATGTTCATCCCAGAACAACTAGTTGGGGCAGTAGTAACCCGAAAAAACCGGCAAGCACAATCATTAACCCCAAGCCCTGGCACGACCTGGGAAAAGCAATTTGCCACTGACATTACTAAACAAGAAGCAATTGAATTAAAAGCTCGGGAAGATGTGGAATGTAGCGCAAATGGCTGCTGGTATAAGGGCAATAAAATCTTTGTTCCAGAAGCTACCCGAGCCCAGGTGTTGCAATCAGCCCATGACTCAAAATCTGCTGGGCACTTCGGGTATGTAAAGTCGCTACACCTACTGCAACGCAGCTTCTGGTGGCCCCGAATGAAATGGGATTTATCCCTCTATATACAATCCTGCCCAACATGCAATCGTTGCAAAACTAGACCAGGGAAACCTCCAGGTCTTTTACAGCCTTTGCCCACCCCGAGCCGACCCTGGGAAGTGATCTCCATGGACTTTATCACTGATCTTCCCCCCAGCAAACATATGACAGTCATTTGGGTGGTAGTGGACTTATTTTCTAAACAGGCTCACTTTATACCATTTGCTAGCCTGCCGACGGCCAAAGTCCTGGCCAAAGCCTTCCTTCAGCATATTGCCAGGCTACATACATTACCGCTCAAAATAATCTCCGACAGGGGGGTTCAATTTGTTTCAAAACTGTGGTCGGAGTTGATGACTCTTATGGGTATTGAACGCGCTCTCAGTAGTGCCTATCACCCAGAAACCGATGGGCAAACAGAAAAAGTAAACCAAACCCTAGAGCAATACTTAAGATGTTTCACTAACTATCAACAAGACAATTGGGTAGATTTATTACCACTAGCAGAATTTGCGTACAACAACTCATGGCATGCTTCAACGAATATGTCTCCCTTCAAAGCTGCCATGGGTTATGACAGCCCCCCTCTTCCGTTTTTGAAGCCCGGTGAGGCTGGTGGGAAAGCCACAGCATGGTGTAAAACCTTCCAGGAGTCCTGGCCCCTAATCATTGAGACTTTAAACGAGGCCAAGGCACAATACAAAAGACAGGCAGACAAAAAGAGGGCGGGTGGCTGGACTCTGCAACCGGGAGACTCTGTCTACCTTTCCACCAAAAACTTGAGGCTGGCACAACAATCCCGGAAACTGGCTTGGAAATATATTGGTCCATTCAAAGTAGTGCGATGTATAAATCAAGTGACTGTGCAACTGGATTTACCTAAATCTCTTAAAGCAATACATCCAATTTTCCATTACAGCCTCCTCAAACCAGCATTACCCCCGACTAAGTGGCATCCTGAGCTTCCAGCACCCCCCACCACTGATGGTCGATGATGAGGAGCACTATGAAATTGCTGACATTTTGGACTCTAAGATTCTCCGTGGACAACTGCTGTACCTTATTGAATGGGTACACTTTGGGCCTCAACACAGGGAGTGGGTGAAAGTGTCTGATATCAATGCACCTGAACACCTGAAGGAGTTTCACACCCGCTACCCAAATAAACCTGGGGGCCCTTCATTCTCTCCTTCCTGAGCGGTGGGTGGGTGGTATTTTGGGAAGGGCAGAATGTCAGAAATGCTTCTTTGATGTTTCTCACTGAATCCATTGTTATGTGTTCCCTACCCTGCTTTGCGCTTGCGTAGCTATGCAGGCAGAAACGTGGGAGCTTCTTCCCTGCCGCTTTTCCTTATCACAGTGGCCTTGAATGTAGGCTTTGGGCTATTCTTGTGTTACTGAGAATTTTCCAGTCCTGGGAAGGCAAAGGGAGGGGGGAGTAGTCTCCCGTTCATGAAGTATATCTCCCGCCGGGAGTTTCCCCCGCGCACGCTCATATTTCATTTGCTAGGCGCTTTTTGCATCACACTATAAGTTAGCTTGCATTGCTTCGCCCCCCCATTCCTGACAATGACCTTCTACTGTGGGTTTTAGCAAGATTATCCAATAAAACCTTTCTTTGTACAAGAATGACTGGATCCACTTGTTATTGAACCTGACACCCAGTTAAGAGCGTTTTAAGTAATGTTGGCCACGATACTGGCAGAATGGTTACTTTTCCATTGTGGCAGCAACTGTTATAGGGATCCCTTGATTTTTTTTCAGTTGTGAAATGCTTCACAGAGCAGTGGTGACAGATATGCGTCATGTCTCCTATATCTTAAGTAATAACGTGTTCTACATTTTGAAGTGCTTTTGGTTTTTCCATATATAAAGGTATGCTGTGTTCTCCAGCTGCACTGTTGGCATGATGTGTCAAAATGTCAGTATCCATATCTTGCTTATTTCTGTTGGCTGTGTATGAACACATTTTATCTGCATTTTTTTTATTCATGTTTTTTTCATAGTATAGTTGGTTACTTTTTGCGGTCAACAATTTTTTAGCTTTTTGGATTCTTTCATTTTGGCAGGGCATCCTCTTTTATGAGGTACTTTTGGCATTGTATTGTTCTGTATGGTACTGATGAGGGATTGTTGTTTCTGACAAAAAAGGCAGAGACCGATTTCCCACAAGCAGCTGTTCTGCCCTCACTCTTCCTTTCCCCCTGATTGTACGCATCAAATTCCCACTTCTTGCTGCGCAGCCGCATTTTGACCTGCAGCTTCGCCCAATTTCTTCCATGTCTTCTCAGTCCTGTTTTTTGAGGATAGAAAAGACGCAGGGGAAATCGGGTGAAGCTGCAGGTCAAAATACAGCTGCACAGCAAATAGTGGGAAATTGACACATACAATGGGGGGAAAGGATGAGCAAGGGCGGAGCTGCGGCTTGTGGGAAATTGGTCAGAGATTTTTTCAATTTTTCTAAGCAATGCTTGAGTGAGGAGGCAGCTCTGTGACAGCCTTCTGTGAAGGGAAAGGAATAACAGTTGGAGCCCACTTTGTTTTTCCCTTTGTTTCCCCCTTTTTCTTTATTGAACACTGGAAATACAGCCATCTAGCTTTGCTCATTTCCCTTGTGCATAGTAAGCCAGCTGACTGAAGTTGGCTTCAAAGAGGAGTTTGCCTGGGAATTACAATCACTTTCTTTATGTGAGGTGAGATTTCAAAGATTGCCTTACTAGGTACTGCAGGTCTTGAGGTGCTACAGGTGTCTTGTACCATTCTCCTTCTGTGTGCCAAAAGCAGCTGTTTAAATGGTCATTGGCTTATCAGTGGACCAGCCTGAGGCACCTTTGCTTGTTCAGTCTCTTGCCTTGCCATGGAGAACTGTGTGGTTGCAAGGCTCCAGTCTTTTTCAGCCTGAGATGAATCCACATTCACCCACACTACCACAGCTGTCTTTGGCAGTTTATTTGTCTGTCAGGGTTGCTGGGAACATTTTAAAAGGTGGTTTGTACAAACTGATACTGGTTGGAGGAAATCCCACCTCCTCTCCACCTGCCTGCTACCTCTCAGTCACTGTGCCCACCCTCCATTAATGTCACCTCAGCTGTCTTTTCATAACTTCCCTTTGACTTCTAGTCAGTCAGAAGAAAGAAGCTGTGGGAAGAAGCAGTATGTACAAACACACATGTTTTTTGTTTGTTCTTGCAATCTAATTTTGAAGATATCAAAATCCAACCTTTGCACTGTGTGAAGAATCTTGTCCCTCTCATGATGTAATTCAAATTAACTGAGAAGAAACTACAAATTGATCTGGAAAATCTATGGCGAAACATAGATTGGTGCAAAACAAATATCTGATTTCTTCTCATCTTCTGGTCCTGCTCATGGGTCCTTTAAAATGAAGCAGCATCTGGCTCCTAGCTGCTAATGGCAGCAGTATGTATCTTGCTGCAAAAGTGCTGTAAAACTGCCATAAAGTGTACTGCTTAAAATCTGCCAGCACCCTTCTGAAACTTTTTTTTTGTCCTTACCCCTGTTGAAATTTGATGGGACAGAAAATCAAAATGTCATAGAGGCTACAAAGTGAAATGCTATGTTAAGAATGGATAAAGTACTTCATAGTAGAAGGGGCAAATATATATGAACTGGTTTTGAATCGAAAGGGGCAAGTCTTCCTGTCAGAGAGCAAGGATTCACACACATTCCGAAAGCATAATGAATCAACCCTTTTAATGCACTCTAAACATGACAGCAATTGGCCTCTGTGGAATCTTGGACAAGCTTGAAGGCTGAGAGCTATTTAAACCAGCGTTAGTCTCAGCAGTGTAGCGTCTTTATACTTATGAAGGAGAAAAAATTACCCTGCGCAGCACAATACAAAACAGCAGGCAGCTACAGAAAAGACTTGTGATGGGCAATGGAAACCCATTACCCAAAGTATGCTACACTGCCTTATTTATTTAAATGTGATAACCTTCTCTCCTCCCATAGGTTCGGGAACACATTCCACAATCTAAATGCAATAATATTGCAATGAATGCAATAAGAATATACAGTCAAATATGAATATAAACCAGAAATACCATCCTGTATATCAGTGTTTAATTTAAGCTTTTTTTCTTACTGTACAAGTATCCATTGCAGTGCCTCTCTCTCAATTCATGAGCACAAGGTCTAGAAGTTTTTTGTTAACACAAAAAATGAAGGAAGGAAGGAAGGAAGGAAGGAAGGAAGGAAGGAAGGAAGGAAGGAAGGAAGGAAGGAAGGAAGGAAGGAAGGAAGGAAGGAAGGAAGGAAGGAAGGAAGGAAGGGAAAATGACAGAAGAAAAACAGCAATCACCTCCATTTTCTATGCCTTTTAATATTATTTTACTCATCTTTTTAAACAAAAGAAAAAGCTAGGTCTTTATTAAATTCCGTAGACCCAACTGCACAAAACTTACTTCCCCTTCCACCATTTTATTCCAGCTTCACAAATGCATCCAGCTGTGCGTATATTTGTTGCTTTATTTTAAATATTTAGCTCCCACTTCTTTGAAGCATGGGCAAGCTTACAAAAGAATAAAAATAATATTTCCACAAGATAGATAAAATGTACCATAAACAAAATGCAGGCAAAAGGCTCAAAAACAGCAGAAAGAATGGTCCTTAAATCCCTCTCATAATGAAGACCAGTAAACATCAAGGCCCAACCATCCTCACTTTCTCTCAAAAAGCAGAAATTATCAGAGACCATCAAGTTCTGCAACCAGAAATCAATTCTCATGGAACAAGGCCTATGGGAACCAGCTCTATTCAACTTCCAGAGAGAAGGAGCTCTCAACACCTCCTCTATGTCATACCGTATTTTGGGGAAATCTGTAACACTCACAGAAGCAAGGTTTCAGAGACCCACACTGAATGCCCAGACAGCAGCATGGGAGATTTTTAACTGTAAACAGTAGATCACATGACTCAACAGTGGAGTCAGTGACAGAGTCACATGATAGGAAGAGAATGAACCAGAGTCTCCAAACCTGCATAAGCTGAAAGGGAATTCCCTCCACTAGGAAGTGACTTTGCTGCTTTACCACCCTGTTGGGCCTCCCAGTATATGTGGAAAGAGAGATAAAGTGTTCTTTCTATGCATATGCACTAGCAGTACTCTTGGTCCTTCTACGCATGTGCACTAATAGCAAGGTTTTTTTCCACAAATCAACCTTAAAAACTAGGGTTGCCAAGTCCCTTCCTCTCTCCAGTGGGGGGATTTGGGGGGCATTCCGAGGATGGGTGAGGATACCCCCAAGCCCCACTCCAAAGCAGGACCACCCCCCTGACCACCTCCCTCCCTCCCCTCCTGCCAGATTTAAAGGGCTTCAGCTGATTGATGGGGACCATGTGGCCTGCCAATCAGCTGGAGAGCTCTTTAAATCTAGCAGGAGGGAGGGGCAGTTGTGGTCCACATACTTAGCTCACAAAAAGACCTTTTAAAGAAATCCATAAGTGTGCTGGTCATATTATTTTTTTTAATTGACAACAGTGGGTATCAACAAGCCACTGTTCTGGCTTTCTTCAAACTATGCAAAACTGAACTGAACAAAGTTTGAGTCCAGTGGCACATTTAAGACCAACATAGTTTTATCCAAGGTATAAACTTTTGTGTGCATGCACGCTTCTTCAGATACAATGAAATGTAAGTTACCAGTCCATCCATAAAGGCAGAGGGCAAGCAGTAAATTAGCATACAAATTAGCATACACATGCTAATACTCATCCCAGCATGAGATGTTTCTCGTCCAAGACTACTAGTTACCATTCTCTTGAGGATGATGGGCAAGGTCCCACACCAGAGTTTCAGGATCCACTAGGCCTCTCTGTTCCAGTGGGAACAAGGGGTGGGGTCGAGGAGCAACATCTGGTAATGAAGTGAGACAGCAGAACATCTGGTTTGTATCCAGAAGTAACATCATGAGTGGATTCCTAGAGTCATGAAGTCACTTCCAGGTACAAACCAGAAGTAATGTCATGACATCAGTTGTTATTGTTCAATATCGCCCCCCACCCCCAAAAGGTTCCTGCTGGTGCCAGTTCTAGGCTGGCAACTCTAAAGACTATACAGCTCTGTACTGGCATTGTGTGACATCTCCCTAAGATGATGTGATGGAGGGGGAAAGGAAATACTTCTTTCTTACATGTCTAGGCCAATGTTGATCGCCACTTTGGGGTCAGGAAGCAATTTTCTCCAGGCCAGTTTGGCCAGGGATCCTGGAGAGTATTGTTTTGTTTTGTTTTATTTTAAAAAAATTGCCCTCTTCTGGGCATACAGCAGGGGTCGCTGGGGGTGTGGAAAGGAGACATTTGTGAATTTCCTGCATTGTGCAAGGAGTTGCACTAGATGATTCTGGAGGTCCCTTCCAACTCTGTGATTCTATGAGAGAGAAGCACCTTGGTGTAATGGATGTGCCTTGCAATAGATAGCCACAAGAGACATTTCAACCCTGGATTCTCTTATTATCACAGCTCTGAGAATAATAGCTTCATTGTCCTCTGCTTGTAAACAACAGAATGCTGTTTGTGGATTGCTCTTGTTGTGATGGATCTCCCCCCACACCCCACCTGACAGTTCTTAGGTTTTGCTTTATTGGTATGAAGTCTACATGTGGTAACACTGAGAGCACCTCCATCCTGGTTCAGGAAAAACTGATATGAAAAATAACCAAACAGAAATTAGCAAATAAAAGAGCTTTCTACTCTAGGGTGAAAGAGTCCAATGGGGGGGGGGGAGAGAGAGAGAGAGAGAGAGAGAGAGAGAGAGAGAGAGAGAGAGAGAGAGAGAGAGAGAGTTATTTTTCTTTGCTGGTTAAAGATGCTATGCTTTCCATTCATTTCCTGGCATTACTGCAGAGGCATTACCATAGCCTCTGGCTTACACTAAAGTCAGGCACTGGATAAAATAACAGTGGCATTACCTGCCGTGCTCATGTTAAAATAGCTTTCGTTTTAAAGGTGTGGGGGGGAAATACAAAATAAAACGTTCGCGCTTATGGGAGGGAATAGAAAGCTCATAGCCTGGCTGGAGCAATTATTAGCCAGGTTTATTTTACCCCCGAGAAAAAAAATGCAACCAAGGAGAGCAGAGTAATGGCTTGGAAATTACTCAGATCAAAATGCTGTTGTACGCCGGATATTCTTTGCAGGCTTGAATCACCTTTTCCATTCATTCTCATAGAACTGCTGCCTTCGAAGAAAACTACCATTTCAATTTTCCACACTGTATTCAAGGTCCATATTGAAAACAAATGTGAGCCCTCTTTAGAATAACAACCTGGTGTTATTTTTTCCATAAGCAATTTTCCCCCCTTTCGTTGCCTTTTAAGTCTGAAGTTCCTTCTGTCTGCTTTTATTAAGTGTGTGAAAAGGTAGGCAGTCTGCCCAAAAATGATGGAAATGAAAGTTTGTTAAGTGACCCAGGTGGGTGCACAAAACCCAGAAGTTCAACGGCAAAAGGGAGGAATACAAAATTGTATGAAAGCAAGCAGTGTAGACAGAAAATCTCCAAAGCAGCACTCCTCTTTATACACAGACTTCTCCACTGGATATCTGGGAACCTACATAGACTCCAGTTTAAGATGTCACAAGGAGATCAGGTCATCAAATGTTGGCCAACTTGACAATGCTCAGTCAATTTGCACTTCACAATAGTCACATAATGCATTGTTTCCATTAGGTGTCACAAAATAGTAAGAACACTTTTGCATTCCTCAGAGCTCTTTGTTGCAAAGTAGGGGAAGATGCCTCCAGATATGACTGAAAAGTCCTGAGTCTACAGTGTGATTGTAGAATCGTAAAATGGAATGTAGAATGCATTACAGACTTATGCTTGCATTCTGTGCTTCCATTCCAGACGGTCCTTTCTTCATCCGTTGTGGAGGTGGTCCTCCATTTCAGAGCATGCTCCCTTCGGTGCCAGGCACTTCCACTTCCACAAGACTAAAATTTTTTAGAAGCATTTGTAAGCTCTGCTGATCATCGCTCAAAGAGTTTAATCTCATCCATCTACGACATGATGATTTGCTCGACAGGAAACAAACCTCTAGGATTTCAACGCCATTGGCAAAATGACTGTGATATTATCATCACTGAAGATCAATGGTCTAAAATCTGGGCGTCCCAGCTACTATCCTCACCTGTCTTCTTGACCAAATTGTTGCCGTATAAGATTATCTCTTGCTGGTACCTCACACCAGAAAGAATATCCAAAATGTCTTTTTCAAGATCTCCACTGTGTTGGAAAAACTGCGGTGAAGTTGGAACCTTCGCCTACTGTTGGTGGTGTTGTGTTCATATACAGAAGTTCTGGCATGACGTCCTAGCTCAGATTCAATCACAGGCTATACCATCACCCTCAATCCAGCATTGCTCTGGAAGTCTGGGACCACAATCATAATGACTTAATTGCTAGCCTCCTTGTAGCAGCCAAATCCCTAATTGCTACCTCATGGAAATCTAATAAGGCACCTTCAAGTTCCTGCTGGTTTAAAAGAGTTTGGGATCACTTTATTCTGGAAAATATCACTGATCGATTGCAACATTCTGAATTCCATCCCAAATCATCCTCTTTCACAGAGAAATGGTTCCCATTCATGGAATTTATTGCAGCAACAGATCTTCAACCACACAACTTTGCATATTTAAGTCTTCTGTACTTGTAACTCCTTCCCTACCTCCTCTCTTACAATGTCTGGTCATGATTTTGTATATAATCTTTGTGTTTTGTAGTACATAGCACATGTTCTGCGTTCGCTACTTATCATCTCTTTAGCTGCCAAAGTACTGCCTACTATAAATCCAATCTCTCCTCCTCCTCCTCCTCCTCCTCCTCCTCCTTCTTCTTCTTCTTCTTCTTCTTCTTCTTCTTCTTCTTCTTCTTCTTCTTCTTCTTCTTCTTCTTCTTCTTCTTCTTCTTCTTCTTTCTCCTCAGAGAACAGCCTCCCCAATGAACAAAGAGAGGTGAACACAGAACAAAGATCCAAGCTTTCATTAGGCTGACAAAGAACAAAGGTATAGGATCCAAGCCTTCATTAGGTTAAAAGGTCCTGAGTGCATTGTTTACATCCCCCTACAAACAGTTTTACCAACTCTGCCCTTTTGTTACAGTTTTAGGCTTTCGAAGATCTTTTAATGCTGCTTTTAAGGTGTTAAAATCATAGTCAGGTTTTATTGCTTTTGAAAATTCCTCTCCTGTTTTTCTTGTGTTGGTTTATTTTATTTTTAATTTATTGTTGTTGTTGTAAGCTGTCTTTAATACAGGAGAAGATAGTTATATAGCGAACTGGGATGTATAAATACAGACTGTTGCATCTGAGACATCTCAGTGTGAATACAGATTGTCTGAGACACCTCTGTACTCAACAAGGAAGGCATATTTATAAAATACTGTCTGGGAGATCCAGGCTAGACTTGTGCAATCATTTATTGTATTCTTCCTTGACTTTAAGGCTTAGTTGCTCCTGTATCCACTGGATTACAGGTTTTGCATTTTTTTTATAATAATCAGGCAGCAGCATGGAGACCACCAAGCTACAAGCATATGATAGCAAGTCACATATCAGGAAAAGGAATTGTCCAAGATGTGAACTTATTGGTGGGAAGGGGATCTTTATGCTATATGCACATTAAAGCATTGTCATACCAAGTGATAGGGATAGGGGTTGGCTGGGCCACACTGCCCCCCCCCAATCCGGAATAACAAGACGGACAACTGTTTGGAATCAAATAAGGGCCACTTTATTAACTATTTACAGAAATATAACTAACTGGCAAGGGGAATACTAAGGCGAGTACAGAACAGGCAAGGCAGGTGTCACTCACTGACCAACTTCCTTGCCCATCATGGGCGAGATACCAGCTCTGGTCTTGAGCCACCATTCTGGCCTCTGCTTTGGCCTTTGCTCCCACCTAGCAGCCCAAGGCTGCCCTAATCCCTTGCTGCAAGTCTTCCAAAATATATCATTGCCCTTGTTCAATAAATGCACCGCATCACTCCTACACAAGTCTTGTAACTTGACCCATATGCTGGGATGTGACAAAAACTGACCCAAACCACCCTCTATGGCCTTCCTCATCTGGCGGTTGGCTTTACGCCTTGCATGGTTGAGGCACCGAGGGTCTCCCAAGCTATGCCATACTTGGTGAGGCAGAATAGCAGTCCAAATGATCTGTATATCGGGCCATCTTGATCTTATCATAGCAAGATCTGCCTCAGCTTGGTTGACAAGGGCCTTGCCCTTCATTAAATCTAGGTCATTACCCCCTAGGTGCACCACCAAAACATGTGGAGGAGGCCCTTGTCTCTCTTTGAATAACAAGGGATGGACCCCTCCTTCCCAGCCATTCATTGACCACCCACTCACTAAGGCCCAGTTGGGAACCGATGGGTGTCCTTCTGGCCCAGTGAGCAGCCCAAAAAGCCATGCTGTGGCCACAGACAGTGACTCTTAATCTCACCCATAGACCTTCAGTGCCTGAAAGAAGAACCCCATTAATAACTTAACACAAAAATAAACTTTGCAATCTTGCACATTCTTGTAACAATGTGATTTCCAATGACCTATCCGCTGAATCTGGTTATTTGAATATCCCATGGCTGCTGCGGTTGATGCACCCCCAATTCAGAAGGAGTGGGTTCCGAAGTGGTACCCACCTAATCTCAGCTGTACAAGCACTTTCTGGGTTAGGGTCCAAAATTGAAATTTAGTGAGGGGGGTGCCGTCTCTATGCCAGAACAAATTGCCTTCACCCTCACCCTGCATGACTAAGTATTGGTGTAAAGTCGGCACTGGGCATAACTCTGCCTCACTACAAAAGCCTAACTCAATAACTGACCCCTTGCCAAGCTGGTCAGTTTTTGACCTCCTAAGTGTGATCCTAACCTTAGAATTCAGGATATGAACGTCACATTGGTTAAGGGCTAGGCCAGATTAATCCTGGCAAGAGCTGGCTACCAGCTCACTGATCTGCAGTGCCCTGAAAAAGGTGACCAGAGCTGCTGTGTGAAACAGTGCAACCTCATATCCAACTGTGCAAATTTTGTGCCACTGTGCCATGAGCCTGTAGCACTGCTGGTGTCAAAGATTCCCGGGTCTCTGTAACCTTGCTAACCTCCTGTGACCAGCCTTCAAGCATCTTCCTTATATGGAAGTTGCCCATCTTCTCCTCAGACCCAGATGCCTTGCTGTCATAGGTGAGAGATGACAGCTTGCCTCTAATGGAATGTGCTGACAGGCCCCTACCTTTTAGTGATACACAAAATTGCATCAAATGGGACACTGGTATGGGTCAAACCAGTCTCAGTCTGGCTTTCTGCCTAAAGGACAGGAACTGCTCTTATAGGCTTTCCGAGTGGAAGGGGTGAGATCTAAGCTTATCACCCTGTCGGCCTCAGCCCTCTTATGTGCCACACCTCCACTGGCATCCGAACTGGGAACTGGCTGGCTTCTGCAGCCAGCTGATGGAATCTCGCCATCTGTTTTCGGGAGAGAGTGTCAGTGACCCCGTTACTGACACCCGGTATATGCATGGCTTTGAATAATATATTGTTCCATAAACAAAGAAGCATGAAGGCTCTGACCAAGGCCATGACCCTAGGAGACTTGGACATCAATGAATTGATAGCATGCACTGTGTACAGATTGTCACACCAGAAATGGACTATATGGTCGGTGAGTTCCTCTGACCAAATCCAAACTGCTATGACAATTAGGAAAAATTCCAAGAAGGTAAGGTCTTTGACCCAACCCACCTGAAACCATTCCCCAGGTCAGTCCTCCGTACACCAGTGCCCGCGGAAATAGACTCCAAAGCCGGAGGAGCCTGCAGTGTCAGATGTAACCTGCAGCTCTGCTTCAACCTGAAGATCCCCCCCACCAAAAAGACACCCTATTGTAGGAATTTAAAAATTCTTTCCATACAAGGAGGTCCCCTCTTATTCCCCTGGTGACCCTAGTTCTATGGTGTGGGAGGTGCAGGCCCTTCATGGACTCACATAGTCTCCTAACAAATGCATGGCCAGGTGCTACAACTTTGCATACAGAGTTAAAGTGGCCCACCAGCTGTTGTAACTCAAGCAAGGTAATCTTTTTCCTTGCCCTGGGCTTATCAATTAATATCTGCAGTGCTTTTAACTTGTCAGGTGGTAGTCTACATAGCTGTTTGACAGTGTCGATCTCTATTCCCAGGAATGTCAAAATGGGAGTAGGGCCTTCCAGTTTTTCCTGGGCAAGGGAAACTCCTAGCTCCCCAAACAGGTCCATGAAGCCGGACAGTAAGAAATCACATTGTCCCATTCCTTTCCTTCCCACTAATAGGAAGTCATCAAGATAATGAGCAGTAGTGCCCAGTCCTGTCCTGCAATGTAAGGCCCATTCTAAAAAAGAACTGACAGGATGCAGAACACATGGCACCCTTGGTCTCTATATATGCATATAGTTGGGGTTGCTAGCTGGGAGCAGTTGGTTGGCAGACACAGGAGAAAACAGTGTCATGTGATACTGTTTTCACACACTTTTGGTTCCCATTACTCCACTGAGCAAGGACAAGTGCTGGAGCACTGGGGCGGGAGCCTGCCCACCACAACAAGCAACTGGTAAGTCTGCTAGTAGGAGGCCTGTCCCAAAAGCAGTTTTGTAGAAAAAATGGCAGCTGTATAGCAGGTTATCAGATGGGGCTCCATGACCTACATGAGGGTCCTCATCAATGGTCTGAAGATCTCTGACTGAGATGAAAAGAGCAACTGGCTGCTTACTCTGACCGGGGGGGGGAGGACTGTGTGTATCTTGCTGGCTCAGAGTGCTGCAAAAGTGGTACATAGCTGCAGGAATTCAGTAGTCTAGTATCAAGGATTTTACCATGAAATCATACTACTGCTGAACAACATTAAGGAACAAAACAGACAATTTAACAAAGTTACAATGTGCGTATAAACTCTTGGAGGGATGATTATGTTAAAAAGTCACATCGTGCATGTAAACTGTTGGTGGGATAATTATCCAAGCTCAGGACACTGCTTGATGACATATTTCACCTCCCACTGCCCTATGAGAAGCAAAGTCATGTTCAGCCTTATGCAGGCTCCTCTGTATGCAGGTGCTATTCCTATGTGGGGGAGGATACCTTAAATGTTCATCTTAATCTCTCTTTAACAATTGAGTTTGTTCAGAACCATACATTTAAAAGAGTCTAGCAACAGTGGAGACAAATGTCACTTTTCCACAAAGCAGTGTGGTTTCCTCAGCATGGTGTAGTGACCGGTGGGTTGAACTGGAACCAGGGAGATCAAATTTCAAATCCCCATTCATCTGTGAGCATTATTAAGTGAATTTGGGCCAATCATTCTCCTACAGCCAAACCTATGGTACTGGGTTGTTTTGAGAATAAAAATGGAGAAAAGGAAAATAACATATACTGCCCCAGGTTCCTTCAGCAAAGAAAAGGATAAAATCAGACAGACAGAGAGACAGAGAAAGAGACTGACTGACTGATCAGAGAGCCTTGCAGTGCTGTCAGCATCAAATAAACACAAGAAACTTACTGGCTGACCTTGAGCCAATCACTGTCTCACAGCTGACCTTACAGAGTTGTTATGAAGATAAGTGTGTGCAGAGGTGGGAGGTGCCTGTGAACTCCTTAGAGGTAGAATGAGCTAAAAATGTAATAAATGCATTATATTTGAGATAAACAAGTCATACATAAATTGCATGTTTAAATTTCCCCTGCCTAAGCATACATTGCTGAGATGTGGTGGTTAACTCTATTTGTCTGCTTTTCCTGTTCAGATATATGAGTTATTTATAGCTCTCCCCCAATTTATTTCATTAATTCACAAAACTAATGCAAGCTTTCATGCCACTGCCATTTTTTTTAACGTTTCTGGATAAAAACTGCAGAGTATAACAGGCTTCACCACTGAGTTATGGATCCATCCTGTGTTTTTATTGCCCTTTCTTTCCATGGATTCAATTAATGAATCTGATGAATGGTATTCAGGATTAAGGTAATGGGAGCATAAAGTAGCAATGGAACTATTTCGTATACCATTGTTCATTCTGAACCCTAATAAAGCTTCCACTTCTGAGCGATTTGTTTCTCGAAGATCCTATGGGGAGTGAAAGGAATTTTAATTGTTTTTGGATTTTCTGTTGACTTTTCTTGTTAAGTCATTTGTTGGTGAAAGGTTTAGGAAGCCTGGCATCCCTTCCAGATGGATCTCTTACCTCTGCATCAAGCACTTCAGTCTGAAAAGTTTACTCAGGCACTTCCTCCCACTCTGTGAGAATCATGATTCTAGTCATTCTTGTGACAGAAGATGTTGTATGTTTAGTTATCGTGTATCACCAAAGCTAAGACGTTAATATCTCCTTTGGCCAGAGAAGCAGCTTCATATAATGTTTTTTTTTTTCCAAGAAGGCATTGAATTTCTAGTCTGACTTTTCTTTAGGAGTATACCTAAATAGTGGTATTCTTACCTAAACAGACTGAATCCCTTCTAGGTCGCTTGATGTCAATGGATTAGAAGGGTTTATGATTGTACTCTGTCTAGAATTATACTGTAACAATTCAGAAGTCACTTGACACCATGATTTAGGGTATCTATAGTTTGTCAGATTGTTCAAAGGCTCGTTACTGCTCTACCTACGGTTAATGTATACCAAACCAGAATCTGAAAATATGCTTTGAAACGGAATCACCACAGCTATGTTTTGCATGTCATATAAATGTTGACTTCCTAGCTTAATCTTGGCATGTTCTGTAGCACTCCACCACAATACAAATTGGGATCATAGTTGGGGTTTTGAAGGGGAAGTAAGGGGACAAGTGAAGGTGACAAAGCCAGCATCTGTTGAGTCAAGACAGAATCTGAATTCTCATATTCAAGCCAAACCCTGGCTTCACAAGTTAACTGTGTTTGCCTGCCACTTCTGAACTGAGCCTTAGGATTTTCTTTTTGACATTATTGTCAAATGAATGTCATCTCATGCAACACTGTAATGTCAGAAGTCCATGAGCACATAAGTGAAGTCCATAGCTTAGTGGTGGCATATCACTAAAAAAAAACAACACAGTTAAACCCTTGGCATTATCTTATCTGGCATGTTTTAACCCACTGGATCCAGTGTGATAACCCTAAGACTGAGCAAACTTAAAGATCTAGACTCTCCAGTCCAACTTTGAAATTATCCATTACCTCTACTATGAATGGAAATAGGAAATCTGGTTTGAGTCAATGGCTGAAAATAGGGGCCATGAGAAATCATGCAAGAGGGTAAGAACTGGGTGGTTCTAAGCACCCTTTTAATTTCCAGAGTTCCCCTTTGATTTGGGTAACAAAGGAGTTTGCAGTAGTTTCTGAGTGCCTGAGTTTATGTGAACGAAAATGAAAGCCCCAAAATGTAATCAGCTGGGAACTGTTTATTTGCCTTTCAGAATTGAAGTTTTTGGTTACATTTCCTGCCACAATGCAGAAGCTTCAGCCACTGTATTTCTAAACATACAAGATGACGAAGAAGAAAAACTAGAACTGTAATGCATATTTGCTCAAGGCCATTTGTTAGGGAGAAACGCAAAACAAATTATAACTTTTTGTTTTCTCCTCCATTTAAAAATGAAGCTATTGATCTTACATTAAAACAGTATTGTAAATGAACTCAAGGCCCTGCCACAATGTACTACTGGCTTTTGCCTTGACATATCTTACTAAACGGTGTAATTGTGTCAGCAGGCATTTAGGAGTAATGAACTTAGTCTGCCTTTTTATTTTATTTATTTATTTATTTATTTATTTATTTATTTATTTGTTTGTTTGTTTGTTTGTTTTTCTTGAAGAAGGATGGATATCGTGTAGGAAAGTGATCAGCTCATAGATTCACAAAAGTGCTCAGCACAAGGCAAGGTGGACAAAGTCACTCTTTGGCCACTAAAGGGGAAGGAAATTCTCTTGCTTTGGTCCAATCCCTTGACAGCTCTCCAAGGCACATCGAGCTACTGGTTTGTCTGTCACCTCTGTGCCCCCCAGAATGGATTTTGCTCCAGTCCATGACTTTCACAGAGGCATTGCAGTGGCCACAAAGTTACAGCATAAGCTACAGCATAACTCAAAAGCTACTGCTTTGCAGGGCCCAGATCCTACAACTCCAGCCAGGGTTTTGAGAATTTCAGACTGGATCTTTGAACACATGAATACATTAAACTGCTGTATACCAAATGAGACATTGGTCCATCAAGGTCAGTATTGTCTACTCAGACTGGTAGTGGCTCTTGAGGGTCTCATTTGGAAGTCTTTTTATATCACTTACTGTGAGGTCCTTTAAACTGGAGATGCTGGTAAGTGAACCTGGGACCTTCTGCATGCAAAACAGATGCTCCACCACTGAGCCACAGCCCCTGTTCACTGAAAGCTCTTTGCATTCACCTGTTGCATTTTTATTCTTGTCTTCCTCCAAGAAGCTCAGAGGGGGCCCCTCTCCTCCATTTAAGTATCACAATGAGCGTGTGAGGCAGGATGTACTAATAACGCGTGAGGGGTCCAAGATCACCCAGCGACCTTTATTGCTGAATGGAGGACTAAACATGGAATTTTCCAATACTGGGAAATCTAGTACTTTATTACTCCAAACTGGGTCTGAAAACCCTGGAGACTTATGGTTTCTGTTATATTTTCTTCATTTACAAGAGGCACTTCAGCAAACTGTCAAGACTGTAACCCCACATCAAATTCCCAGAGAGAGACAGAGGAAGAGAGACAGTGGTGATTTCCCACTAAAGCTGCCGTGGGGTTGCACCGCCGTTTGCCCCGAGATTTTTAGTCAATTTCACACCCGAAGCCGCGGGGCTGCATTTTGACCCGCGAGCTCGCCCGATTTCCCCGCAGTTTCGTAATCCTCAAAAAACAGGATTACGAAACTGCGGGGAAATCAGGTGAAGCCGCGGGTCAAAATGAAGCCCCGTGGCTTCGGGTGTGAAATTGACTAAAAATCTCGGGGCAAACGGCGGCGCAACCCCGCGGCAGCTTTAGTGGGAAATCACCCAGTGTTTTATCTTTAAATCAACACACAAAGTGTTAATCTTTAATCAACACAAATCTCTCTCTCTCTCTCTCTCTCTCTCTCTGTATTCCATACTCCAAAGTGCTGCCCCCTCTCCCTGCCAGGTAGCTGCGTGTGTCACTTTTTTCAAGTTCTAATGGATCCATGAACACGTATGCGATCAGAAGAGCATTGCTTGACAATTAATGCCCACTGAGGAAAATCTATAGTCATTAACTAACATTAAAATTCTCTTGCCACAGGCCATGATTGCTATTTTGTGAGTCATTTTGTGCCAAACTATAACAGTCCTATTTCCAGTGATCAGACACAAACCCATAATGAAACCATAGATGAGACATCAGAGTTATGTTCTATTTACTGATACGCTGAGCCATATAAGATCACTAGATTTGTAACTGGATCTCCTGATATTTTCTATAATACAGAGATAATGAAAGGAGGTTAACTTTTCCCCACACTGTTTTCTTAGAAGAATGTCTTATTTGGGGCTAATTAGCGACAGTGTGGGGAAGGAGGAAACAGGCATCCATATTGTAATCTTTTTTTCCTTACTGCCACCAACACCACCTTGGTGGTCTATTGTGGGATATGGTGTCAAGTGGATGAATTAGGACTCCCAGCACCATGTCTCTAATCCAAAGCAGCCTGACTTGCTCATGACTGGTCTTTTTTATTAGAAAAGGAATCAGGAGATGTCTCATCGTCCAAGACACATTTTCATGAAAATCTGTATACAGCTGATCATAAGAACTTCCTTAACAGATCAGACCAAGGGTTTATCTGATCCAGCATTCTGTTCCATTGGGCTCCAGCTATGTGCTATGAGAAGCTCATAGGCTTAGTATACAAGTCATGCATGTTGCTTCCTCCTAGCATTCACCAGTACAGACAATTCCAGTAACATAGACATTACATTTCTTTATTTATTACTTTGTACCCCATCTTGACTTTTGGGAACTCCAGGCATCATGCATTGGTTTCCCAGGAAGTCACTACACAGACCTTGACCTTCTAGATTCAGCAAAGTATAGATATGTATTTTCAGAATATGTCAAGTCAATTTGGATTATCATGGTTAATAATCTTTAATTGTGAAGGAATAAGAGTAATACCATTTCTTAGAGCTGGTTAGATTTTACTGTGGACTGAAAATCTTATCAGAAGTGATAAGTAGACCTCAGTGACACACAGGATCATCTGCTGCTGTTTGTCATTTGATGCTGTTGTGGATTTTTGTTGGCTTCTTTGAGTTGTTTCAATTATTTAGCAATTTTTACATTTCAATTAGAAAGACTTGATCAGGTCAGTAAATGATAAGACATTTTGGAGGTCATTCATTCATAGAGGAACCATAAATTGGAAATGACTTGATGGCACATAACGAACACATTTTTTATTGATAATTGTATTATTTTTAAAAAAAGGATTAGGAGTAACCTTGAGACCTACAGATAAATTGGTGGTGAAATAGAAATATTTCCAATAAACAACTGTCTCTTATGTGTCAAAGCATTTAAACCTTAATTGAATATCAGCCTTTTTTTGTTTTGTTTTGTTTTTGCAGTGCATATGGCTGCAATGGACTCGGCAAAGAATGAAGGATGCTGAATGTGTGAATTTGGTGATTTTGCTTGCCTGTCTTTCTAACTATTCCACAGATGCATTAAGTTTAGTGTACTGCATGAGGTTGGATAAAGAGACTGATGGTTTCTAATTATAGACAATTATACAAATTATAGACCACAAATGGATTTGTTTAAGACTGATGATTTAAAGCCCCACTTCAAAATGTGGACTTTATGAATCAATATTGAAGAAAACATTCTTTCAGGGAAACAAAATATTTTTTTGTTTTATTTATTTCTTAGACTTTTATCCCGCCCTCCCGCCAAGGCGGCTCAGGGCGGCTTACAACAGCCTGAGATATATGTATGTATGTATGTGTGTATATCTATAGCTATCTATCTCTATCTCTATCTCTCTATCTCTCTATCTCTCTATCTCTCTATCTCTCTATCTCTCTATCTACCTACCTACCTACCTACCTACCTACCTACCTAAATTTAACTTGAAAAACTCATCAGAATATTTCCTTACAAAGGAAGTTAACTGTATGATAGTGAATTGGACAGTAGACAAAAAGCCTGATTCGATGCATGTTTACCCTGAAGTAAGTCCCACTGAGTTTAATAGGGCTTCCTTCAAGATTTAAAGCCTTTGATTCACAGAACGTGCCAGTGGAAGGTTAATGAAAATTCACTCAAATGATAACCTTAACTAAAGAATCTGTGGAAAGCACTTTGGGTTATATTTCTATAAAGTGGTGCTAAATAATAAGGCAATTCTGTAATTGCAGTGCATTCATCACTGCGGTAAATCATATTGACTCCAGTATAGTGCAGGTAAAAAAAATTATATGGCAGACTTAGGTATTGTCCTTTTCCAATTGCAGTTTATGGCAGATCTCCAGTTTTCTTCAGTGGAACCAGAATTAATCCTCAAGCAGCTTTGTGTGAAAAATAACCACCATCTCTCCAAAGATATGTGTACAAAGGTGTTGGCATAACATCTTCAAATGAGGAAGATAATTCAGGGGTTTGTCCAGCTACTATCCAAGCCAGGGGAAGACTAGCCCTTGCTTGCTTGTTTGCTTGGCCATCCCATGCACAAATACTGAGAACATCATCAGAGAATTTTGGAAAGCCAGAAAAGGCTTTTCTTAAAACCAGACAAGAATCAGTCAACACAGCCTTCTCAGCAAGGCAAGAAAATAGTCACCAGCTGAGTAAAGCCTTGGGATGACATGATGATGGATGGCCAGATGTTTTCAATCACAAAAATAGAACAAACTATCCTAAAACAGTAGGGCACAGTTCTAGAGATGTAATACAATGACCCAGTCAAAAGTAGGCGTATGAGGTGAGACACAAAGTCTATGCTGACTTTGTGATTTTTCTGACTTTTTCAGTCCTTGCTCTTGGAGATGAAATGAAAGCAAGAGATACTGTGAATGCAAGGAAATTCAACTTTTGATGAAAACTTTGACCTCACTAGCCTATCATTCATGGGGGTTAAGCAGAATCACAAAGAGTTGCCAAAGCTGTAGCATCTCACTTTTCGATAGAGTTGCTAGGCAGGGCTTGACAATCAGCAGGGGGACTTACCGGTGTTGTTGAGCATCCTTGTCAGTGATGTAATGGCACAGCTGGTAATGCACTGATCTCACCCCCCATGTCACTCCCCATGTAGTTTAGCCATAGAGTTTTGCCCTGGCATCCCCCAGAAATGTGCTGATGTCACGTCCAGATGCACAGGGAGTTACTCAGTGCATTAAGATGTTGCCCAATGTTTTCCCCTTCCACTTTCCACCTTTCCCTCCATATTACCTTCCTGAATGGTGGTGGTGAAGAGCCCACTGGAGGCAAAGGATCCCCCCCCCACGAGGTGGAATGCCAGCTTTGCTTTCCAAGCCTCTTGCATTATGGGAGGAAATGTGGTTTAGAGTGCAATCTTAAGCCATTACTTTAGTCTAAGCTAGGGTTGCCAATCTGCCTTGGAAATTCCTGGAGATTTGGGGTTAGTGCCCAGGGCGGCCAGAGTTTAGGGAGAGGAAGGTGCTCAGTGGAGATCTGATGCCATTGAAGCCATCCTCTAAAGTGATTTTCTCCAGGGGAACTGATCTCCATTTTCTGAAGTTCAGCTATAATTTTTGAAGAACTCTTAAAACCAATTTGGAGGTTGGCAACCCTAGCCCACTGACTCCAAGTCAATGGGCTTAGAAGGGTGTAACTCTGTTTAGGAGAGCCTACTACTTTGTGTTAAAAGGGCACATTTTCCATCTCTCTCTACATTGTTTTGAGAATTATGCATCAGTGAAACAAGGCACTGAACATTTTGAAAACATGGTGATATAATATTTTCCAATTCACTTGAGCACAGTGGCATTATTTACATTATATATTATTTATGAAGATCAGATATGGGTCAGTCATTGCAGAAAGCATGATAAGTGTTTTTGCAGATACATTGGTAGGCAAATTAACCATTGCAGTATGCTTGGGATCCTTTCGTCATCCTCAATAGGTACTGATGACTTATTCAGCTACTCATCAGCTATTTCAAATATCTGGAATTCAAGTTACACTTCCTTGCTGGAGTAGGGACTGAGGCCTTACCTAGAGACTACATTAGGAGTCAGGAGAGCAAAAAGAACTGTGTATTTTGCTAAAAGACTAGAAAGCAGTTCTAAAACTTTGAAAAAGACAAAATTTTGAGGGTTCTGGGATGCTGTTGTTTTAGAACTGATGGTACTTCCACTGCCTAGGTATGTTCTTGCTTACTACCTAATCAATCTGTACAGTTATAGCTAACCTGAAAACAACTGTCTCCAGTGTACTTTCCTAGAAAGGAAACAGAAATGCAGGGCTCTTTTTGTAGCAGGAACTCCTTTCCATGTTAGGCGACACACCCCTAATGCAGCCAGTCCTCCAAGAGCTTACAGAGCTCTTCTTATAGGGGCTACTGTAAGCTCTTGGAGGATTGGCTACATTAGGGTTGTGCTGCCTAATATGCAAAGGAGTTCCTGCTACAAAAAGAACCCTGCAGAAATGTAAAACAAAATGTTGCTATTTTTATTTTTTTGTGCGTAGGTGTGTGTATGTGATTGTAAGCCTTCAAAACTTGTGACTGCCCAATGCAGAAGAAAGTTCAACAATGTTCCATTAGAGTCAACCTTATCTTTAGTTACATGCTGAAGACTGGGACAGAGGACAGTTGTCAAGAAACACAGTAGGTCTGCAAACACAGCTGACATTGACATTGAAATTTCTTCTCAGATACTGGAACTCCTCCATGACCATCACAACATGGTGAGATGGGTTGAGTATAGTCCATGTTTCTATGTTCCAACTGTTGCTGTTAATCAGAGTTCTGAGGACCAAGAGGGAAAATTGTAATTTTTAGTAGGACTTTAATTTAAATTTCTCAGGTGCCTATCTCTTGAACTGGACCTGAAAAACCTACTATGGGCTTCTGTGATAGCACAGCATATTCATTTTGCTCTTGTAACAGTTGATGGTTTATACACAAATGACAAATAAATTAACAATCTCAAGTGAATAGTAGTTCTGTGCCTGAATTGCATCCATAACTTTTGGAGGGGTGTAAGTGTTGACAAAGCTTGTATTTCTCTTTGAACACTTGTCACATTTAACTGTGTTCCCTCTGCCTGCATATTGTTTAGTGTCTTGCCTAGTAACTGTGGTGATATCAGGAAGTTCCTGATATGATCTAGATTTCAACTGCAAGCAGTTCTCCGTAATCTTCAGACTTCCCAGTAGGGATGAATTTATACGCCCTGCCCCCAGTGTTTCTTTTTTGATTTTGTAGGTGGTCATTGACAGACATTGGTTTACATTCACCTTGGTCTCATTGCTGAATCATTTATTTTGTTTGTATGCCGTTTATTTATGTACCATTTATACACAGTTGACACAAAAATAACATTGGAAGTATGTTCGTTGTAATGGGAAAAAAACTGGATGGGATCTGAATTCAAGGGCATCCCCAGTTTCAAACTTGCATCTCCTAAAGGACTACACACACACACATAATCACATCAGAACTTTAATAGGCTTCCAGTTGCTAGGGGAAAAAAAACACCCACTACAAGATTCATTATTCACACTAACTATCTGGTTATTCTTAATGCGTTGGCAGCAATAACTTTTAAGGAACAAGAAACAGGATATGTTGCACATAAGTTATATATCCCTCAATTAATCACATGACATCTAATAGATACATATTTCCACATGTCATGTCCAGTAAACATTTTTCACCAAAAGCTAGCCAATTAGGATGGAAACACAAATGTGGTAGACATATAGTTGTGTTCTCTACAGAAATACCAAGATATTTTGTTTCTGTGCATCTAGTTGTTCATGACCTTGTCCACCCTTGTTAGTGTTGCATTGTCTGCTTGTATGTCTTTAATAGCTGGGATATAGGGAAAGAGTTTACAGATCTTACTCTTCCCTGCAAAGAAATATTGTGATAGAAGAAGGTGCTTTAGCTGCATCTGTCCTTGACTCAGTAGATAAAATCCAAAAACTCATGCAGTCAGTGCTAAGAGCTCAATGGAATATCAGGGCCGAGTACAGACTGGCAGTTTGGCCCAATATAGGCACATTTCACAAATGGATTAAAGGGGCCAGTTCACACAGGCACAGCTGTCAGGCGTTCCCCAGCCGTACTCAACCCTTTTTGTAATGCTTTCCTCCCAAGTTTAAAAAGTACCAGGGGAAGGGGTAACAAGCCCTGGAGAGCGCATTAATCCCACTTCTCGGATGTGTGCACGCTAAAAGCCATGTGAACAAGCCACATTGATAACTGCTGCTGTGTCTATGTGCCTATGTGCATAGGTGCATATCACCGGAGTGAGAAAAAGCCGCTTACAGCCTCCACCGGGGTGCACCAAGAGTGCAAACACTCCCATGCACCTCCTCCCTGATATGCTCCCACATCAGTCAGTGTTCTGGGTCTTTTTGCCACGACTCCCTCACACTTCATACTGCCAGTCTGACCTCAGCCTAGGTATGTGCTGTAAAGGGGGGGAAATGTGTGTGGCAGAGGGAAGAGTCTGTTGGAACAAACTAGGGAAGAGGCCAAATACAACTAATTGACTCAATTCAAATATCTCCATTTTGATTTCATCAATCTTTAGTTTTGTACTGTTCTCTTATTCCTCACCCCTGATATTTCCACTTTCCTTTTATTGTATCAGTTGCACATAAATGGCAAAAAATGGCATAACTTGTATAAAATATGATACAAATGACATAGGTTTGCCAGGTCCCCCTGGCCACTGGTGAGGGATGGAGGGGGGTAAGGTTGCCAGATACAGGTTGGGATACTCCTGGAGATTTAGGGATGGAGGAAGACAGGGACCTCAATGAAGTACAATGCCATAGAGTCCAGCCTCCAAAGCACCCATTTTCTACAGGAGAACTGATCTCTGTGGTCTGGAGATGAGCTGTAATTCTGGGGGGTTCCTGGGTTCCACCTGGAGGCTGACATCCCTAAAAAAGCACAACATGTTGTAAAAGAAATAAAGCCATCATCAAGGGCCATATTATTTGTCACAGTCTCAGTGGACAGTTTTAATCAATTTCCCTGTACAAAAATAAAGCTACCCCTTCATCTCTTTGAGATGAGCCATTCCAAACCAGACACTTTTCATCTCTTGTCAGCTTTCCCCCAATATTCAGTTTAAAAACTGCTCTGCCATCTTTTGATTTTAGGCACCAGCAGGCTGGGTCCTTCTCAGGACAAGTGGTACAGCTCCCTCCTGTTTCAAAAAAGGATACCAGTGCCTAACACACTTGAACCCTTCCTCCCTACACCATCATCTCATCCACACATTGAGACTCCTGGTTTGTGCCTGTCTCTCCAGTCCTTCGTGTGGAACAGGTAGCATTTCTGAGAAGGCTAACTTGGAGGTCTTGGCCTTGAGTTTCCTGCTTAGCAGCCTAAATTTTTTCTCTAGGACCTCATGACTGCATTTCCCCACATTGTTGGTGCCACATATTTCCAAAATAGTGTGCAGCCCTTATGTCCATGTCTTGCCCATTCTGGAGAAATCTGCTACTTTATTCTAGTGATATGTACTTTCCCATTTCTGCAGCAGTAGCAATGTCTGCAACTGAAGGGATTTCCAATCTTAATTAACTTGGAAGCAGACAGGTCCATAGTCACAAATGTTAAGGAGATGGCACATGAACAGATTGAGGGGAGACAGAGTTGCCATAGTCCCAGTCTCTGAAACCATTGATCTGACGACCTCATGAATGAAGGTCCAGTGATGTCATGGTATGTGGTCTGGTGGTATAACACCGAATAGCAGTGTTAATAGTAGTACATCCACAATCAGTGTGTGAATATAATACATATATCTTTAACGTTGAAGAGACAGAATTTTAAAAATGTGCTAAATGTTAGTGCCTCCTATCTTCAATTAACATGTACCACATGTGCTGTATTTATTACAAACAGGCATGCATAGAAATCTTAGAAGAAACCGCACCCGCACGCACACACACATCTATCTATCATCTATCGATCGATCAGTATATAGATATAGATATGAAACACCATGCTGGGGAAAAGTAATGTGTTCTTTGTTGACTTAATTAGTGCACCTGTATTCTTCTCTCAAGAGATGGTGAAGGGGGTTTTCGGTTTCCGGCGTTGCGAATGGCGGCCACCTTTCGGGAAGTCCCTGGAGGTGGTTAGCCCACACGCAGTTTGGGGGGGTCTTTGCAGGTTTGCAAGACCCTAGTGAGCCTTAGGCAAAGGCTCCAAACCGGGGGCCCTTGGGGAGTAGCCTCTTTGCCGGCAGTCAGCCGGAAAATTGAGGCTTTCTCCCCGCCCCAATCAGCCCCGCTGCGGTGTGCCCGTAATGGGACTTAGCAACGCCACCGATTTCCAACAGGAGTGAGGAACAGCGATGAATTAAAGCAAAAAGAAGAAACGGCAGGAACCGTGAGTTGGAGGTCTGAATCTGAAGCGAAACCCGAGCCCTTCCCCCGTAAGCAAATAAGCGGCTGGGAGGAGGGGAATCCCCCCCCACTGAGAAGCGGGACTTGCATAAGAAAGCTAAGGGGGATGAAAGGGAAGAAGGGTTGGTGAAATTACCTTTGGGGTGCCATTGAAGCGAATGAGTTAGCGGGACTCCTGAGCGACGCGTCACGAACTTTTATAAAGTAAACAAATACAAGAAATGTCTGCCATGAAGAAGGTCCCTTTGAAAACTGAGAAGAAGGGAGGCGGGACTTCCGGTCCGGGTAATCCCCCTCCAGAGCCGACTGTCAGTCAACAGACAAGCGAGCTACTGCACCCTCTGCTGGTCCAAATACAGAAAATCAGCGAAACCTTAACTAATATGGAAGGTGTTCTCAACAGTCAACAGAGGCAACTAACAGAGACGTCAAAGAAGATGGAGGAGATCACACAGAAATGTTTGGTCTCGTCGGAAGACATCGGAAAAGTGAAGAAAAGGGTCAACAAGTTAGAAAAGCATCAGGATGTGCAAGAAAAAAGAATTTTGATGTTGCAAATGGAAAAATCGAATCTGACTCTTCGATTTCAGGGCATTAAAGAAGAAGAGAAGGAAGATCTCAGATCTATACTTGCGAATGCCTTGGCACCCGTAACTGGCAGAGATCAGCGTGAGTTAAAAGAAGAAATGGATAAGGTCTATAGGGCCTACTCCACATTTACAAAAAAAATAATCTGCCAGCAGAAGTGGTTGTCAAGTTTGTCAAGCAAAGTACCAGAGATCAAATCTTGCGTGCAGTTGCAGCGGTGCCCTTGAAAATTGGGGAGCAGACCATCAGAATATTGAAAGATGTGCCTTATGAAATCCGGATGAAAAGGAAAGCTTATAAAGGATTGACCACTTTTCTACAAAGAAGACAGGTCATATACAGATGGACCTTCCCTGAAGGCCTTTTGTTCAAGTACAAGGATAAAAGAGAGAAGATTGACTCCATCTTCAAGGCGCAGGAATTTCTGAAGAGACACGCCAGTCCAGAGGAAGAGGCAGCACTCGCAACGTGGACAGATTTGAGTAGTGAAGATGACAGCAGCCCAGAGGAGGGAGGTGCCGGAGCGGGAGAAGTGAAAACCAAAGGTGGCCCATCCTATAACTTGAGGGATACCAAAGGAAGACAACCTAAGAAATAACTGTTCGGGAAACGTCAAAAAGGAGATGACTAATAATTAACCCCAAAGGACATTACTAACCTCATTAACAGAGTTATTTTGAATTTTTGTTAGATGAAAAGAAGACTCTCAAATCACGGAGATTGCCAAAAACTGTATCTATATTGATTTAAACTAACCTTTATTAACAGAATACTCACTCCGCTCTTTTCTTTATCCCTCTATATACCCTACCTTTTTCTATTTATAAAAAGAATAAATTCCTCTCCTTTTTAGGAGGGTTTTGAAAAAAAAAAAGAGAGATGGTGAAGGGCATATGGCTGTGGGGTAGGATTCAAAACTGTGAGGCAAAGTTGGAAGGGGTGGTGGTGGCAGTGATTTAATTTCTAAAGTGCAAGATTCTTAAGTTACACCTGCCTTCAAATCATCCTCTCCAACCTAGAAAAACATTCAGAGGGGAAAACATTCTGCACATGTGCAGACCTCTCAGCATTAAGAGAAGGGATTTATTTAGATCCTCCCTCAAAGTCTTCTTCTTGTTCTTGTTTTCCTGCAATAAGAACTGGTGGGGCTTCAGACCACTTGCATATTATTTCTCCTCAGCCCTTTGGCCTTCTGTAGTGAAGTAAGCCTTTTTCTATAGCGGGATGATTTGGAGTTTAAACCCACCTGAACAATATGCCTGTTCAGTCCATTACTGATAATTCCAGATTTGGGGGGAAGTGAGGACAGGAGCTTGACAGTGTTTGTTCATTGCTGAGTAAAATCATTCTGCTTGTGCTCAGGAGCACACATTCTTTCACACAGGCAAGTTACAGGTAGATTGCAACTAACAATGTGAATTCCCCACTGTAAACATAAAATACAACCCCCAAATAGTATAAGTCTCAATCCAATTCTCTTCCCACTTGTCACATTAAGAACATAAGAACATAAGAGAAGCCAATGTTGAATCAGGCCAATGGCCCATCTAGTCCAACACTCTGTCACACAGCGGCCAAAAATACCAGGTGCCATCAGGAGGTCCAGCAGTGGGGCCAGGACACTAGAAGCCCTCCCACTGCTGCCCCCTCCAGCACCAAGAATAGAGTGCATTACCTGCCCCAGACTGAGAGTTCCCATCTATACCCTGTGGCTAATAGCCACTGATGAACTTCTGCTCCATATGTTTATCTAATTCCCTCTTGAAACTGTCCATGCTTGTAGCTGCCACCACCTCCTGTGGCAGTGAATTCCATATTATGGACCTTAAAAAGGAAAAGAACACATGGCCCAGGTAGAAGAGGTGATGGGACAGAACAGAAGAGAATGGATTTGGTCAGAAAGGGATTAACTGATTCAGCCCCAGCCATTTTGCTGTTCCCTTCTCCCTTTTCTTCCCAGGTAATCTAGAATAAAGCTGCTTAATGAGGGGTTCTGGCTAAGTGACAGAGCATTTATGGTCCCAGATTCAATCCCTGGCACCTCCATTTTAAAAGATCAGGAAGTAGGTAATGTGAGAGATCTCTGCCTGAAAACTGGAACAGCCATTGTCAGTCTGAATAGACTGTACTGACCTTGATAAACCAACGGTCTCACTCAGCATAAGGCAGCATCATGTGTTCACGTGCTTGTATAATTTCCCTTTAGGTCTCCACAATGAAATGGGCCAGGGACTGGGTTTTATAAATGTAAATGGGTGCAGGGCCGTCTTGCCCACTAGGCGAGCTAGGCACTCGCCTAGAGCGCGCCCGTTGCAGGGGCGCCAAAAGGCCCCCTTCCGCAAAAAGCCCCCACCCCTTCCCTGGCTTTCCTGGGGGCCCCGCAGCCATGGAGCCTCCAGGAAAGCTGGCACTGGGAGGGAAGGGGTGGGGGTTAGAACTCCTGCCCCTTCCCTGGCTTTCCTGGGGGCCCTGCAGCTGCGGAGCGCCCAGGAAAGCCAGCGCTCCGCCGTCCCCCCCCCCGGTTTCCAGGCCCCACTGGGAGGTTGGCATTTCTGGTGGGGTGGGTGCCCCAGGCTATCCTGCCTAGGGCGCCCAGACACCTGGGGCCGGCCCTGAATGGGTGTGACACATTTTGAGGGGGCATTGTCCTATGTGCCCCCTGTATCTATAGGCCTGAAAGCAGAGGGATATTTGGCAAGCATGTGCCAAGTCACTGTGATCTTACACTGCTTTCTGTGGAGCTTCACTGATACTTATGCGGGAGCTCCCACTGAGGCAGAAGTTGGCAGAACATTTCTTCCCCACACTTGTATCTTTTGGGGAATGGTGGTGTCTCTCAGACATGAAGTTGCTACTTTTTTCCTGACAAAAGCTATGAAAAACTCCGCAGATGAGGCTCATGGCTTTCCCCATCATTTTCACGTGAGGAAAAAATATACGTTAACATTGTTTTTGTCAGGCAGCTGTTAAAAGCATCAGTTCTGTTGCCAGAGAGAAAGAAAAGGAAACAATTCTACATTTGAGAAAGATGGAAGGTTTGGGGGCAAGCAAAGCAGTTGGGAAAAAGCTAATGCCTTTAGTTGATCCGTTACTAGCCCCCTTGGCAGAAGCTAGGAGCCAGAGGCGAACTATCTTCATCTTAAGGGTTTCTTTTATGAAGCCACATTCAATTCTCTTCATGGAACAATGAACTGGAAATGATGCCGAGATCCCTGAGCTTGTCGGAGAAGAGGAATGGGTTGCCAGAAGGGAGTGTTGGGAGGCTGCCGTGTGTTGCTCTTTTTATTTGTAAACAGAATCCCTCAGGGAGTCCTAGATGAGAGACCCCCTCATTAATTACATCAGAGAGCAAAGCTGTCTGCTTCAGCTCTGGGAGATTTGACACCACAGAGATTGGGTGCTGATTCCTCTCCCTGAAGCTGTAGCAGACGCTCCAGGCTCATCCGTCACAAATAGTGATGAAAGGAAGCAAAGCCCGTAAGGGATGCTGTGTATTCTGAAATGTTACTCGATTGTACACCAGAATGTTTTCTGTAGTTCATCTAAAACCCACAGCTATGCTTTTACATTGAGTTGGGATAAAAACATAGCAAGTCATCAATGGATAATTTTTTTAGTTGCTGCTATATCTCATCTCTTTCCCCTGCTCCCTGTGGCATACATCTTTGATGTCTTTTTGAGGCACTTAACATGGTTGTAGAATAGGGGTGTGTACTCAGTATATATCAAGCCTCAGTATATACCTTATTTTTCAGGTATTTATTCAGCTGAATACTGATCAGTACAGAATATACAGAGATCAGTATATTTGGCTACCAAAATAGCCGCACCCAAATGAAAGCTAATATTATTTGGCTTTTATTCAGGTATGGCTAGAAGGAATTTTAAAAGATCATGGTCTCTTTAAATGCCTTCTGAGTTCACTCACTGAATCATGCTGTGGCACAACTCATGGAGTTTAGAATGAATTTAAACTTTAAATGCCTTCAATTCACTTGCAGAGTCATGCCACCATGGCAGCACTACTCAGTGTGTGAAGGATGGTCCTGAGAGGGTATAATGGAGCTTAATAAATTTGGGTTTCCCAAATATTTACCCCAAATACCAGTAGTATACTGATACTGGTATTTGGGAATATTCAGGAATATCAATATTCTTTTGGTCCAATAAACCTGAATTGGAAAAAAAGCTGGTTTTTTTGCACATTCCTATTGTAGAGAAAAGGAGCTGCGGTGGCTCAAGTGGTTAAGATGCTGAACTGCAGGCTGTGGAAGGTCAGTAGTTCAGCAGTTCGAGACCTGGGTGCTGCATGACAGAGTGAGCTCCCGTCTCTAGTTCCAGCTCCTGCCAACCTAGCAGTTCGAAAGCAAGAAATTGCAAGTAGATAAATAGGTACCACTTCGGTGGGAAGGTAACAGTGTTCTGTGAGCCTTGGTGTTTAGTCATGCTGGCCACATGACCATGGAAACATCTTCAGACAATGCTGGCTCTTTGGCTTTGAAACGGAGATGAGCACCGCAACCCTAGAGTCGGATTTGACTGGTTTTTGAGCAAGGGAAACTTTACCTTTATTGTAGAGAAAAGGTCTAAAATCAAATCCCAGAAACTACACATTTGCCAAGAAATAGTAAATTTGCCTATTTTGTCTCTGTCCCTGGATAAATAAAGGGTAGCATTATTGAGACCCCTTTAGATGTCAGCTGAGCAGCAGTGCTCTAACAAAAAGTTTAAGGTTAGATAAGTCGCACATACCATCACCATCCTGAAAATGGCAATGCAGCAAACTCCATTGACTGTTTTTGAATTGTGAACAAATCATCAAAGTTATAATATTAGCAGGGGGGAAAGCATTACAATAAAGGTACATTCAGTTTGTGAATGCCTCCTTTGCAACATATCAAAACATCTCTACTAGCAAATCACTTACACTGTGCAAGTATTCATTTAAAAATATGTTCATTGCCACTGTTTCCTGTAACACCTGCTGCTTCTGCTTCATTCCGTGCAACTGCTTCATTCTTTTTCATACCTGTAGTTTAGTCACAAGGCTGATCTTACAAAAGTGAGAATTGTAAGACAGAATAAGACATTGCATAGATAAACAGAATGAGATGGCAGTTTAAATGAATGAGGAACTTTTTTTTAGCAAGGAGTGTTAAAAGATGATCAATAAAAATGGGGGACACAAAACATGGGAGGATGATGAACTAGTTCAACATCATATTCCAGAAAGGTCCAGAAAAGCCATCATTCCATTTTGTGTCATCTTGTGGCAGCAAATTCTATACATTAATTAATTATCATGTGAAATACTTCCTTTAGGCTGGCCTGAATCTACTGGCCATCAATTATTTTGGGTGATCCCAAGTTTTAACATTATGAAAAAGAGAAACAAAAAAATATAGATTTATTGGTACATCCAGTTTAGTATTGTCAGTTCCAAAGGGAACTAACTCTCCAGAGCCCAAGCCAGAAAGAAGTTGATCTCATGACCTGCTCCTTGAGATCTTTTAACTGGAGATGATCTTGGTGCTTTCTGCATACAACTCACGTGCTTAGCCACTGAGCCACAGCCTATTGCTCGAGGAAAGAAGCAAGATGGGGGCGGGGGTACATACCATGTCTTTTTAAACTTCAAGCTTGCTTCCTAAATTGTATGAGGTTAAACTGTCTTTACTTAGGACCGAGAGGAGAAATTAATGAGAACTGTTTGCTAGAAGAGACAGAGGCAACATGATGATGAGGGCAGTTCCAAGTCTGAATGGAAGCTGGCAACATTGCTTAGGCTACATTATTAATTAGAGACTTTCTCCAAGAATTAGCCTTATGTGGATACAGTTGTTATACAGGTACTGAGAGAATAGACTAGGACGGTCATTCACAACATGCAGTCCAGGGACCTCTGGGTGGTCACTGAGTTATTGCATGGGGTCTGTAAATCTATATACACATTAAGCGTTGTCATTTTGATCTTTTTGTCATTATTCAGTTTCTCAGTCGATAGTACAACTGCTATCATATGGGGGGGCCTGCAAAAAAGAAAAAAGAAAAAAGATGTTAAAAAGGGGTCCTCATGCTAAAAGAGGTTGGGAACCGCTCCACTAGGATATATGCTTTGGTTTCAAAACTCCTTTGTATTTGATAGGAGATATATGTTCTTAATACTTTTGTTTAGAAGTTAGAATACTCCTTCTGTATGGAAAATTAAAATGAATGCTGGCACAATTTCTTGCCCATGTATTTCTTGACTGAAACAGTCAGTCAGTGAACTTTGCCTGAACTTAGGGCATGTTTAGTGCAATCTATCGGCTTCAACCCTTACTTGTATTTTATTATTTCACAAACCTTATCGTTTAATTTACTGTTCAGCAAGAACAATGCTTTTCAGCCAGTAATCGGGATTCCATAAGTTCACATTCCAGGCAGGTGTATCAGCAAACCACATTTTCAGAACCCTTCCCAATCTAAAAATCAAGTAAGCAAAAAGCTTTTGAAAGACCATGTTTCATCTATAATACACATGCAATTAAGAGGCACACTGGAACCTTTTTTTAAAAAAAGGTTTTTCTGGAATGCCATATCAAAAAAAAAAAAAAAAAGGATTGCTACTTAGCCTCAAACTACACATGCAGTTCTCCAATCAGGTCACAGAATTCTGAAGTGGAATAACAGACAGCACTGCTTCAGAGTGTAGGGGATCCATCACATTTTCAGAGGTTACCCATGTAAAAAAAAAGACACAAACACCCCAAAGCAGAAAACTAGCACATCAGGGAACAGTAGGCACCCAGTGGTAGCTTTCCTCTAACAAAGGGAGAGGTGCTTTTTTGTTTGTTTTTTTGCTAGTTTACTCTTCCTGCTACAGACCTGTGATTCCCCATCATGGTCTTCATGCAAATCCCCTAATTATCAGAAGAATTTTGGGGAGCATTTTCAGACCCTTCCATCAACACAAATTACTATTGGATCCAACCCAGATCTACATCTTTTCTCCTTCACATGCTAGCTTGCATCTTGCAGGAAACTTTTCGTATAAGGGAACATTCAAAATGGAACCCTCCACCTGTAATCTAAAATGATATATTCCATTTTATCACTTTGGGATTGTACTACCTCATTTTTTAAAACACATGCAGATCTAATCATAATTCCTTCCTACTTCCAAGATGGTGAAACCATTTCCTCCAAGTTTATTGGTTGGATTAATTCAGTGACTTTTTGAATACCTGTGCTAGGAGGAAACATCACAAGAAGGCCATGGCCCCTGTGCCCCGTTCAGTGGCACTCCAGGACAACTGCCTTGGCCACAACATGAAACAGAATGATTAACTAGATGGATCACTGGTCTGATCCAGCAAGGTTCTTCTTATATTCCATCTCCTCACCAGTTTGCTTGTTTGTTTGTTTTTCTGAACAAAGAATTATAGAATACAAAAATGCTCCCTTACTCATGCAGAAATATTCAGTAGGGAAGAGAGAGAGAGAGAGAGAGAGAGAGAGAGAGAGAGAGAGAATATGAAGCAGCAATTTGTTTGCATTTCTAGAGAGAGATGCATTAAAAATCTGGAATGGTGTCAATTGCAGTGTGCTCATCTTGGAGGCTATCTGTTCCAGCTATTAAAATACAGCCTGTGTCTCAAGGTAGCACTGGATTTTATCCTCACAGGCATCTCACAGCCATTTATAATTGTTGATAAATTATGGTTCTTATCATTTTTTACGGAGTAAGCAGTAAGTGTTGATGCTCCCACAAGGCTATCAGCTTTAGGAGGAAAGCAATTTGTAGATATGTTTCCTTCTGTTCGCCTTCTTTTTAGAATAGCCCATCCAGAACGAAGGAAATAAATCTGACATTCTCCAATATATATGAAAATGCAAAACCTACAGGTTAAAAAATATATATTATGATATGAAATTGCATTTATATTTCTTACTTTCTGTGATAACGAACACTGGTCCATGGCCAGTTCGCCCGTGTATGCCAAACCAGGGAGCAGCTGTTTTCCTCTGGGCCACCTCAGGATGTGATAATGTAGCTATGTCCTGCAGTACAGAGCATCCTCTCCTAGGGACTGCTCCAGCTGGCTTTTTCCTACTGTAGTCAAGTCACTCAGCCTTACAGTTCATTGAGTTTTCAGCCAGCCAGCTTGGTCATCCTTTAAGTGTATGTTCTCCTTTGCAGAGAGACCTAGCACCATGGAAGCAGAGTGGACAGTGATGCAGGACAAAGCATTCCAAGCAGTGGCACCAAGGCTGTACAACTGTCTAAGGAGCTGCCTGCCTAGAGAGGTCTATTTTGTTCCATCCTTGTTACTGAGGCACCAGTTGGTAAGACACTGGTTGGTAAAGAGCCTTTGAGATTTAATGATGCACTGGGGATTGGTGCTTCTTTTGTTGGTCATATCCATGGGAAGATTTTCATTATTTATGTTATTCTTTGTTCTTGTTATTGTCTCCATCTTACTGTCATCTTATGATACTGTGCATTTGCTTTCAACAGGTGATATATATTGTACTGTCTTTGTGACTTTGTGCATCAATCAATAAGCAGGCAGCAAAAAATTAAATAATCAAATAAATATGCCCATCCCTACAGTGCTAGAAGAGAACATTTGGACATACCTTTGACACAGTTACATGAAAGGACTGGATGTTAACAGCTCTAGTGCTATGTCATCATTCTTGGCACAGTTCCAATAGCACTAGTTGAGACATCTGTTGGAGATACTCACAGGCAAAATCCCTTTTGCCTTCATTGCACATGGGGGAAAATCAAAGTCTTTGATCGAGATGTGGTAATGTTTAGGCTGGAATATGGTGCCGGGCAGGTATAATAACAAGAAGAGCCCTACCGGATCAGACCAATGGCCATCTAATCCAGCATCCTGTTTCACACAGTGGCTAATGAGCTGCCTCGGAGAGCCAACAGGGCATTGATGTGTCTGTAGGCATAAGTGTTTTGAGGTACCAGTGAGTATCTGTTTGGTGGACATCTACAGAATGTTTGGAAAGCAGATAATTGATGTGAGGTTATTAGGAAAAGTAGGAAGATGGTCGCTAGATAAGTGAAGGGTAACAGGCGATATCTGAGGGGTGTGGGAAAGCCTGTCTGATTCTGGATTTTTATGTAGTGGTGAGCATCCATGATTGTGTCAATGGAATGTACATCTTCTCTTGTGAGTTAATCCAATCTTTTTGTTGCTTACAAATCTTTGCTTTCTACCATTACTTACACCACCATGTGCCAAAAGGGATAATAAGAATTCTGAAAAGAATTAATCAGTGCTGGAAATAATTTACAAGACACTGTACACATCACAAGGCTACAGCTGTTGGACCAAACAGGCAATAGTTCAGAGAAGGGTTTTATTGGTGCTGTGAAACAGCACTGATCAGCACTGTGGGCACTGCTTTATAATAGGTCTGAAATATGTGTATGCATCTATGTGTGCCATGGAAGTTTTTGGGTATGCTACTGATCCTCCTCACAAACAAAAAAATAAAATAAAAAATCCCAAGATGTGCCAACTCCAAAGTGATATTTCCATTTGGGTAAAGTACAGAAACATGTGGTGCAGTGCTGAGGCCAATATCCTGTAAATCTCAGCTGTCCTTTTTTGGAAGATAGATTTATTTCCCAGTAGCTTCATAGATGAGCTTAGAGAGATTTGTAGTAGACAGGAGATATGTCTTCAGTATCATGCATGCCCCCTTGCCTTTTTTCAAATTTTGGTAGGCCCCAGAGGCATGAGTCCTTGGGCATAAACTGAAGGGCAAGAGGCTCTTGTTCCTTGGCACTTTGCCCTTTTCTGACTACCTGAGGCCCTCAGTTAGGGATGCCAGCCTCTAGGTGGGACCTGGGGATCCCCCAGAATTAGAGCTCATCTCAAGACTACAGAAATCAGTTCCCCTTGAGAAAATGGATGTGTTGGAGGATGGACTCTGTTGCATTTTACCCCACTGAAGTCCCCATCCTCCCTAGGCTCCATCCCCAAATCTCTAAGAGTTTCCCAACCTGCATCTGGTAACCCTACCTCCACCCCCACCGGTGACCAGGGTGACCTGGCAACCCTACCTGCAGTGCACAGCACAGTGGATGAAGATGAGCCCAGATATACCCGTGGTTTCTTTTCTTGTCTTATTTGTTAAATCATTTTTGTAATTTGGATTATTTGGGAAGTTGTTTCGAGCCTCTTCAGGGAAGAAAGTGACATAGAAATGTTACAATACGTGAGTATATCAAGAGTAGGAAAACTGCCAAGAGTTCTAACCGTTATCATAAGCAGGCAGTGTCTAGGGATGAACTTTCCTCCACCTTCCTCCAATTGCCTGACTTAGAATTCTAGAGTAGCTGCTGCAGCAGCACAAGCCACACCTCCTGCCACACCTGTAAAGGACCTCAGCTTGAGACCTTGGAGAGTCGTTGTCATCAGTTCCATGTTAAATGCATCAATGATCTGCCTCAGTGTTTTCACAAGTTCACCCACCAAATGATTATGTCCCTGTTTAAAAATGGCCACCCTGTCAAAGGCACAGGAATAACATTTACATCTGGCCACTTGGTGACACTGTTCTTGCATTTTGTTCTCATTTTGTGTGAAACAAATAAATTGCAGGTTTTTTAAAAAAAAGGCAGCAGACAGCTTGAATCAGAAAGCTAATCCATAAAAATAAACACAATCTGCCCATTGTCTACCCTTCATTTGCTTGCCCCTCATGAAAATTAGGAGGCGCTAAATGATTTACAATACACAACAGACAGCTCTTTACCATTTATGATTCACTCTCCAAGTGTATGGGAAGTGCAGTCTCCATGCGTCACATTTTGAAGACCAAACCACCCGCTCAAGCATCAGCTTGGCATAACTCTAATTTGAAGTGAATCTAGCCAGCACAGTTTTAATGCTTTACACGTATTATGTTTTGCCACAGAGTATGTCCCGTAAAGCTCCTTGACTGGTGCATAGTTGCACGTATTATATATGAGACCTAAATCTAATAAAAATGAATTCACTCAAACAGAGTAGGAGCCTTTTAAAAAATCAGGATTTGCCTGAGGGAAGAGGAAAGAGCTTGACACTGTGTCTGAAGTGCATATGGAGGGAGGATTTTTAAGCAGTAAGTATGCCTCCTGCCAGGTTACTACTTAAAAATGAAGTTTCTTTTTTTCCTGTACACAGTTAAAGCCATTAGTGAATATTTGATATTAGCCATTAGTGTATATCTAATATCACAAACCCAAGCGGACCAAAATCAGAAGAAACCATATATTTACCCTTCCCATTTACACAATGTCCCTTTTGCTATAGTAAAATGCACCTTGTTGAGCCAAAGGAAACTCCAACAGAATCACAAGACTTGATTTTTCATTCAGTGATCAGGTGTCTACTACTGTCTGCCCTAAAATTTCCATACTACGTGTTAAAGTCAAGGATGTGCCATTTTCATCACATGTAAGGAGTAGTTGTGCTTGGTCACCTACCAGTTCAGGCCATATCCTGCTCACAGTTCAGGATCAGAAAGCTAACCAGGAGAGGCAGACATGATCGTCATGTCCACACTGTCACTTTTGTCATTCCTGTTCTAGCAAGCTGGCAGCATGGTTCAAAGATCACAAGCAAGCAGGTAGGCAAGAAATAAGCAGGCAGGATCCAAGAGTGAAGGCAAGAGTTGAAGCTGAAGACAAGGAATCTTCACAAGAGGCAAGCAGGCCTCAGAAAGCTGGAGCATAGCAATCCGTCACTCTGTAGGCTAAAGCACAAACTGGTTAAAATGAGATGTCGAACTAACAAAAGACAGGACTCAACTGAGAGTCCCACATTTTATTGCCAGAGTCCATGCAAAATTGGACATCCACAGGTGCCTACCCCTTACTCCCAGCTTTCCTCACTGCTAGTTCCTGCTCCCATACTGAGTCAGAACATTGATCTGTCATTGATCTTGTCTACTCAAACTGGCAGGTGTCAGGTCACATCCCCAAACTTCTAATTGAAGATGTTAGGGATTGACTTCGGGACCTTGCACATGCATATAAGATATTCTATCACTGAGTCACAGCCCTCTCTGTTTTAAACCTTTTTTAAAATTCCCCCAGTCCATTCAAGGTAACATGCATACATAAATAGGCTTACACAATAGGAAGCTTGGGGTTGGACAAGGCACAGTGTCAAAGTTTGTCCTAGCCCCACTTGCACATGGGATGAAGTCTCCTCAGAAGAGGAGCTTCCCATGGTTGTCACTATTCCCAAGGCTGTGTGCACTCCATAAGAAGGCTGCTGTTCAGGTTCCCTTAGGACCAGCAGATGAGGGAACCCCTGAGTGAACTGGTCTACCTCCTGCACCTCCAGAGTCTTCCCCGAGATTCCAGTAATGAAGAAGGCAGAGGGCCAGAGCCAAAGCCTAAGAAGCCAAAGCCAGAGCTGAGCACTTTACTGTAATAATATGTGTAAAGTACTGAGCAGGATGCATCGGTAGTGATATCAGCTTGAAAAGTACTGAGACTGACGAGTGATTTCAGCTTTCACATACTTTATTAGTTCAAGAACAAGACAACTTTACCCGGCTCGCAGGCCAGTTTATATCCCCTGAAAACCCCACACCCAAAACATACCCCACTCAAGTCGTTGGCTATTTACAGTGGCCGAGAGTTCCATAGACTCTCGGCTGGGAGCCTAACCCTCTGATTGGAGTGGGGTAGGATCCACTGAGTCCTTTGTTCAGGTGAGTGAAGCTCAGATATTTTGCCTGGCCGCATGGCTTCCTTGCCTCACACACGGTCAGATCTGATTGCATTATGTCTGAGTACATTACACAGCTCATACTTTATTGGAAGTGAAGAACAAGAGAGAGAATGTCGGCTCGCAGGCTGGCTTATATCCCTAAGGCAAACCACACCCAACCCATGACAGGATTACTTACAGTGGCAAGAGTTCCATAGGTCCTTTCTTGGTTCCTAGCCCTCTGGTTGGAGTGGGCTAGGATCTGCTCTGGCTATTGTCTTTTGAAGCAAAGCTAGGGCTCTTCGCCTGACTGTGTGCAGACCTGACCTCACACATGGTCGAACTCAGTACACAACACCATGATTATTTTATCTTGTTTTTATCTGGTTTATATGTTTTATATATTTGGCACATAGTGCCCTAAATGTAAGCCGCCATGAGCCCATTTGTGGGAAGGATGGGATAGAAACCCAATAAAATAAAATAAATAAATGAGGCATAGAAGTGCATGCTAGGCAGCTTGGGGCTTCCTATCCTCCAGCCTCTCTCAGGAGGAATAGACAAGTCTATAGATCTTCCAGTGTCTACTGATGCATTGATATTATATCTAGTTGTTTTGCCCAGATGTGGTGGTGATATGTTGTGTGATGTCATGTCTGTGTATCCTGTTCTGGTCCAGGTGGATCAGACAGGCAGGCGATTGCCTGCCCAAAGTGAGCAAACAGGCTTTTGTATGCATATCACATACTGCTTTGGAAACCTCTGGCACATATGGAGTGAACATTCAGATGCTCAATTACCTGTTTGTTTAGTTCACATTTTACACATACAGGAATAATGCAAATTCAAGTTCAGCAACCAGTTCACTTGCATCTGAAAAACTCAAATATACCTGGAAACTTAGCAACTACCATGCAGACTATTTCTTTCGTCACAGATAAAAGTAACTGAAGATTAGGAGTAAGGAAGAGATAAAAATAAGGGATTTGTTAAATCTGAGAAGGTTACTGTAGTCTGAAGACTGAGTTTGGAAAATGTCAAGGGAGTTATACATGCTGCAGTTAGTAGCAGGAGTTTGAGCACAGCAAGGGATCTTAGCTTGAGATGGCTTACACAGAAGGGGAGGTGCACTTCCAGAGCAATTTTTGAAATGGAAACTAGGTGTTACTCCTTAGTCAGTTGTGCGGCTTCTAGAAAGAGACTTGGTTCACATGCTTCACTGCGAAGTTACACACACATGCACACAAAACCCCCAGCAACCATCCAGGATTTAATCCTGGATGAGGGAGCTGACCTGGCATATATCACTGAAACTTGGCTGGGGGAGGGGTTAAATTCTCTCAGTTGTTGAGAGGCTCCAAGGTACTTGATGATACATCTTCATAGCTTTGATGGGCAGGTGTCAGAGCCCAGGGAGCCCACTGGCTTATTGAGGGGCTGCATTAATGAAAAGGCAAGGGAAATGTCCAGAGCAACAGTGACAGTGGAGGAAGACTCGGGCCAAATCTGATAAAACATGGCAAAAGCTCATTTTAAAGCATGCCCTGTGGCAGTGATGTCAGTAAAAAAAATCCAACATGTTTTGGCTGCCATTGCATCTGCACAGCATAGGCCAGTGGAGGTATTCCGGGTGGTAAAGGCCTGTTGGGATCGGGCCTGCAGGAGGAGGTGGCCTGCTCAGTGCCCCCCTGTGACTGTTTTGCTCAGCACTTTGCAGATAAAATCTCTCATATTCAATCCAATCCATTCAGGGTCAGATGATGCTGACTTGTCCAATTGTGTGGGATATCTTTCCGTTTATTCAGTCTGAGGTTGTGGACAGGATCCTTGGAAGTTTGAGGCTTTGGAAGTCTGAGGCCTACCACCTGCTTGTATGAACCTTGCCCTTCCTGGTTACTTAAATCTTCCAGGGGGGAGCTGGCTGGCTGGGTTTGAGAACTAGTTGATGCTTTCTTAAGAGAAAGAGTAGTCATCACAGCCTTGAAACAGGCTGTGATGCATCCACTTCTAAAGAAGCCTACTATTGACCCAGGAGATCTCAACAATTATTAGGCTCGCCAGGTCCCCTTGTCAACCCGTCAGGGGATTTGGGTGTGTTCCAGGGATGGGCAGGGACATTGCACAAAGTCGTGCAATGCAATGACATCAAACGGAAGTGACATCGTCATGTCAATGATGCCAGAGGTGATGCTCTGGTTTTGGGGTGAAACTCTGTGGTAAATTTGCTGTCAAACCATAAAGTTCTGTCCAAAAATTCACAGTTTTAGCTAGCTCAGTTTTTTAGCCTCCTTCTCACACATTTATGTCTTAGCTCAGGAAGGATGGCTCCAGAGCAAATTTATGCAGCAGCCAAATTGCTCGCTCACAAATTTAATGCCAGTAGCTCACAAAGTAGAATTTTTGCGCACAATACTCCACAGCTTAGAGGGGCCATTGGATGAAGGCTAATAAACTGATGCTTAATCCTGGCAAGATGGAAGTGCTACTGGTGGGCCAAAGGTCTCACCCAGAATTTAAGGTATCACTTGCTCTGGACGGGGCTGCACTCCTCTTCAAGGAACAGATCCCTAGTCTGAGGGTGCTCTTGGACCTAGGCCTACTGGTGGATAAACAGGTGGCAGCTGTGGCCAAGACTGCCTTTTTACCAGCTTGGACTGGTTAGCCAGCCGTGGCCTTTCCTGGACAGAAAAGTTTGAGACACTGTGGTACATTCCCTGAGTTACATCCAGATTAAATTATTCCAAAGCGTGTGGGGCTGCCCCTGAGAAGTGTTCGAAAATGTCAATTGATACACAACACTGCAGCCAGGATGTTAAACCAGCTTGGTGTAGTAAAGAGCTGTAAACTCTAATCTGGAGAATCAGGCTTGATTCCCCACTCCTCCACACAAAGCCAGCTATTGTAAGTCAACCTGTGATCAGTGACAGCTAGGATTCCTCAAAACTGGCTGTAGCTGGTCCTGAGGCAGCAGATGTGCAACTAGAGATCAAGTTACCAACTGATCATAACTCACAGTCAACACGCTGCAGCTCTGAATCAGGAAACAAGCCTGCAAAGGCAACTCCCAACCCACCTGGCTCCCCCACACCCATGCAGCACTGGCGCTGTCAGCAGTATGTAGAATTGCAAGCAAGGAGAAAGAGTATACATCACCTGGCCCGCAGTCAACTGTCAAGTGATGAGATAGATGAGTGGTTTCTGAATGACTGCCAAGTAATGGCTGCGAGTATGGCTCATTAAGGCTTAACTATGAAATCAGCCAAGAGAAGCAGCAGTTTGTGGATGCAACAAGTACACTTCATTACTGAGCCACTGACCTTTCAGTTACCAGATTGCTGAACCCTTGGACCCTGGACTGCACATGGACAACTGGCTTTTCTAGAATCTCTGACCCTGGACTGGACTTAAACTTGCTGCATGGAGCCCTTGACTCTAGATTGGATTTTGTTGACATTTTCTCTGGAACCCCTGATTTTGGATTAGACTTTGATTGTTCTCTCTCTATAATCTCTGCCTTTGGACTGCCCTGCTGAATACCAGCACTTGCCCCTTAGGAGGACTGGGCCAGTACACCAGCTGGGTGACCTTGAGTCAGTCACAGTTCTGTTAGAACTCTCTGAGCTTCACCTATCCCACAGAGTGTCTGTTGTGGGAAGAGGAAGGGAAGATGGTTGTAAGCTGATCCGAGACTCCTTCGGTTAGTGAAGGGCAGGATGTAAAACCAACTCTTCTTATTCTTCTTAAATAGAATGGGTCATGGGGCCATATCACTCCAGTCTTGGCTCAACTACGCTGGCTTCCAATTTGCTTCCAGACACAATTCAAGGTGTTGGTCTTGACCTTCAAGGGCCTATGATTTGAGAGCAGCATACCTGTAGGTTGCTTAATCCCTTAATGGACCAGACCAACCAATACAGATCTTGGGAGGCCTTACTTTGGGTGCCCACACTTTCTGAGATTAGGCAAGTGGCAACATAGGAGAAGGCCTTTTTGGTCATGGCACCAAAGCTCTGGAACTCTCTTCCCAGGGAGATCTCTCTGTCCCCTTCTGTAGTTTGTTGTCTTCTGCCAGCAGGGCCAGGCCACCCATAGAAAATTTTAGACATTTGCCTAGTGGGGCCATGCCACCACCTCATAGAGGGGCGCCACCTGGCCTGCCACCCTGCCCCAACCAAAAGCAATGATCTGTATTTCCTGTCTTCCACCGTCAGTCCCCAGAGCTCAGGGTGGCCTACCTCAGTCTCTGCCCTGCTCCTCTTTATCCCCTACAACTCAACCCAGTGCTGGAGAGAGAGAGGGCAGAGGGAGAGTCGCTTTCCCGGGTGTGCCCACAGGAGAAGGGGAGGAGGGGGAGGTGGCTCCTGAGTCCTCATGTCGCAGTTCCACGGGGCAAAGCTCCAGGCCACAGAAGCAAGATTTTTGCCACTCCTTCCATCCCTCAGGGAGGGGTCACAACCCCTGGCCCAGCTGGCAGCAGGAGGCTCCAGCCCAGTGGAGCACCATCCAGGTGTCCAAGGGTGGCTTCAGGCAGCCTAGCACCTTGGAAGGGATGGCAGGTTAGCTCCCCCCTCCCACCCCCAGCCTGGAGACACAGGAGTCCCTCCCTATGCATTGGGGTTGTTTCCCACCGTGGAGTGGCTGGGTTCCACTGAGGGTGATTCCAACTAGGCGGGCATACAGCCCTGTCCGAGGCACATCCATTCAGAAATCAGCCTCCCCCCCATTTCAACAGGGCTGACTCTCAATAGTCAGAAATCCGGCAAAGGGCCCCATTTAAAGCAATAGACTGGCTTTCTCTGCCGGCCACCCCCGGGGCTGGGGGAGAAGAGGAGTGCCAGAAATTGGTGGATGCATGGGGGATGCCAGAAGGTATCCTTGCCTATTGGGGGAAAAAAAACCTGGGGCTGGCCCTGTCTGCCAATACTTTCCATTTAGCATTCCCACAATGATCTCTCCTTTCTATCCAATGCTTCATGTTTTTTATATAGTGTATTTTTTTAATTAAGAGGCTTTGGACTCTGCTTAATGCAAAATAGAATTTTGATTTGTGCATGGTCATTGTACCTACCTTAACTCATTATACCCTTTGGTGAAGACTTTTCTTTGAAACGGTCTGAACATCACATACGATATTGTTGCGATATACTGGACAGTATTTTTTTTTCTATGGACTGTTACTGCTCCTTGGAGGGCTTGTGCTTGTGGACTACTTAGGATAGTATTTCTTTCAAGAGTTATCATTCTGGGGTTTGTGAGACTTTATGATGTATATCACATTTTCTTGAAATATTGTGTGTTTATATATTCAGTATAATTAATATATTTCTATGAACATTGTTACTTGTCTTTGAAAACAAATGGGAGAGTTTTACCCATCTAGCCTCAGCTGGTGGGGGGCCCCAGAGTAAGCCATCCAAAAATGATTTTAGTGGACAAGTAGATTCATATGGGAGAAAGCAGTCCTTCAGGGATGCTGGCTCCGAACCATCTATGGATTTAAAGTTCAACACCAGCACCTTGAATTGAGCTCAAAAGAAAATTGGGAACAGTAAAGATGGAACAAGACTGTAGTGCTATGTTCCATTGACCCAACCCAGTCAGGGTTCTGGCCGTGGCACCTGTACCATCTGTAGCTTCCAAACAATTTTCAAGAGCAGCCTAATAGATAGAACATTGAAGTAATCTAATTCAGATGTTACCAGGGCATGAACCACAGCATGCTGCAGCTGGGTTGCTAGCCAAAGCTAGTGAAAGGTAGAGTTGCCAAACCCTGGGGGGGCATAGGGATTTCCTGAAATTATAATTGATCTCCAGACTACAAGAGAAAAGGACAGCTTTCAAGGGTAGACTCTATGACATTATACTCTGCTTCTCCTCCCCAAATCACATCCTCCCCAAGTCCCCCTCCCAATAGCTAAGAATTTCCCTACCCAGAGTTGACAACCCTAGTGAAAGGCACCCTTGACCACTCCAACATGAGGCCTGGTCCAGGAATGCCCCCAAGATACAAACCTGCTCCTCTCGGAGGAGTGCAACCCCATCCAGAACAAGAGACATCCCAATTCCTTGGTCAAACCTTCCTCCCACCAGTAGCACCCCCATTTTGTTGGGATGCCCCCCGTCACTGGTTACTCACTGTCCATTGACAGAATTAAGATTTATTTTTTTTAAAAAAATGTGTTAGCCCCAAGGAGAGACTGGTTATAAGAGGAAGCAAATATATATACATATATTTTGGCCAAACGGAAATCCAGTCTCTATGTTTGCATAGTCAGGCTGCCTTTCTCTCATGGTGGCACATGTCCAATGGAGTTATTGTTGACAATATGTGTACTGGTACCACAATATATCGCTGTATGAGATTATTGGTGTGATATAATGGCTACAGTTAGGGATGCTCAGCTCACCGCTGTTTCACTCATGTCCTTTCATCACACTCAAACAGGGAGCTGATTTTTTTCCGATGGATTGTTTCTCTGTTGAGTGGCTGTTGATCTGTTTGCTTCAGCTGCTTTCTTACCTGTGTGCAGTTTTGTAAAGACACAGTGCAAGCCTGTGCAATGCTGAACTGAACAGACCTGGAGATCAGGTCACATCATGGTTCTCGAAACGCAGTTTTTGCAATATCCCTAGTTACGGCATTGGATTTGTTCCAGAAAGATTTGCATTCAAATCCCTACCCACCTTTGAAAGCTCAGTGGGTGACCTTGGGCCAGTCACTGTCTCTCTGCTTAATCTACCTCACAGGGATATAGATATAACAAGTGCCGTATCATATCTTAAAGTGCAAGTGCAGAAGACCGGTAGAAATGACATTGGTGTATATGTGCTTGCATACATGCATGTGAATATTGCCTTTATTTGATTCAAGGGTCAAAGAATTAATTGCATATGAGTATATAAGAATGCCTAAGGGCTGTATATATTGCCTGTGGATCACAGATATGCTATTCAAGAACACATTTTTAGTCATCTATAGCTTGTTCAGAACTTGTGTGCTTCTGAATTTGCATGAGGACATTACCAACAGCCCCAGTGTGAATCTCGTTGCCAGAATAGGGGAGCTTTCCCCTTTCTCTGATCAAACAATCACTTTTTGTCCTCTAATAAATAATTCTTTTAGCCTGGGTGCCTATCAGACTTCAAGTAGGTCAATATCAAATCATTCAAGTACTCTCCCTGTCAGCTGAAGAAAATTCTTTTTTGCAGGATGATATAATATCTCTGGTTATAGGTTATCAGAGGCAGAGAAACAATAAACCAATGATCTTGTCATCAGCCCATCAACTGTGCCTACTTAGCTGTTTGCTGAAGGGTAAAATGAAGGCAGGAGGAAGCAAAACTGACTACCCAGAAAGAAAGCAGAAAAATAGAACAAATATTTCAACTAAGAACATTTTTTGTTTGTTTTCTACCGTTTCTTTTTTGCACAGGTGGGAAAATCATTTCCTTTTGTATTTGTTTCTTTTTGTTTCACACAGTTTTTGTCATGCACCATTTTATGACCTTTTATCATTTATTTTTATTTTATTTATTTGATTTGAATTTTATCTCACCCTTCTCTGCAAGCAGGGCTCGGCGTGACTTATAACATATGTAAATAGGTAAAGGTAAAGGTTCCCTTGCTCAAAAGCCAATTGAATCTGACTCTAGGGTTGCGGTGCTCATCTCTGTTTCCAAGCCAAAGAGCCAGTGCTGTCCAAAGATATTTCTGTAGTCATGTGGCTGGCATGACTAAATGCCAAGGTACACAGAATGCTGTTACCTTCCCACCGAAGTGGTACCTATTTATCTACTTGCAATTTCTTGCTTTCGAACTGCTAGGTTGGTAGGAGTATGTAAATACAACAATTAAAACATTATAGAATTATAGGCCGAGGACAGACTGGCAATTTGCCCCGGGAAGGGACCCAGGCTGACAACGACTCAATATCGGATTAAATGGAATGTTCACACAGGCACATCTGCCTGGCGTCCCCCAGTGCTGTTGCACTTCACTGCTGGATTAAAAAAACACCAGATAAAAGCTGTCGCAAATCCAAAAGCCTGCATTCGTCGCACGTTTCTCTGCTTCCGGGAAGTCTGAACGCGCAGGCGAAAAGCTGGGCGGAAGCCGCGTTGGGGACGAGGCAGCAGCACTGTGATTGGCTGTGCTCTGCTCCACTGCCCAATGTGGTGCCGGCATTGCAGGACAAAAAAAAAATCGGCAAAAGTGCTCATGCACACATACACCCACAGCCGAATTAATGGCAAAACAGCAAATATAGCACACCTCCGGCGTGGCAGTCTGAACGCTCCCGCGCGCCTCCGTCCCGTATCTTCTGGCAACGGCCCCCGCTGTGTGGATGGGAAAACCCGGTATAGTTTAATCCGGGGGTTTTTTGCCGCGACTGGCTACCGGGGCAAATTGCCAGTCTGTCCTCGGCCATAGAATCATCAAGTTGGAAGGGACCTCCAGGGTCATCTAGTCTGACCCATTGCAGGATGCAGGAAATTCACAAATACCTCCCCCACCCCCCAGTGACTGCTGTTCCATGCCCAGAAGATGACAAAAAAACCTCCAGGATCTTCAGCCAAACTGGCCTGGAGAAAAATTGCTTCCTGACCCCAAAGTGGCAATTGGCATTTCCCTGGCCATGTATGAGGACCACAAGAACTGAACACTGATACAACCCTTCCTGCCCTCCCTCTCATGATCTGCCTAAGTTCACAGAATCAGCATTGCTGTCAAATGGCCATCTAGCCTCTGTTTGAAAATCTCCAAAGAAGCAGAGCCCACCATCTCCCAAGGAAGCCTGTTCCACTGAGGAACTGCGCTGTCAGGAAATTCTTCCTAATATTTATCGAAAACTCTTGATTTAATTTCAACCCATTGGTTCTGGTCCAACCTTCTGGGGCAACAGAAAACAACTCCATACCATATGACAGCCCTTCAAGTACTATATCACCTCTCAATCATCTCCCCTCCAGGCTAAACATACCCAGCTCCTTCAACATTTTCTCATGGGACAATACAATAAAAGTCAGCTCAATACAGCACAATATAAAGTGCAAGATGGCTCCAATGTAGTTAAATTATTCATAAATTTCCATTGTATGTGTGCTCGGGTGGTTTGATAGTTTAATGAGTGGCTCTCATGCAATTGATACATAGCTTACATGCAATTAATACATAGATGTTGCTCTCATGCAATTGATACATAGCTTACACAAAAACTGATTTTGATTTTCCAAATTTCTTGGCCTTCTTTTCAGGAAACAGACAGTGAGTTTGGAATTGGATTTTAGTTTTTATTTCCATATTTTACATATAGCACTGTACATAAACAGTTTGCCAGAGATTTCAGCTGCCAGAGATTTCAGTTGTCTTTGTTGCTTTGCTTCTTTCTCCTTCATTTGTCACCACTGAACATGTTTCAAATTGCTAAATCATCCCAAGAGAGACATTTTTATGGGACTGTACATATTTTTACATCTAGATTCTTTCTGTATGGTGCTTCACTGATGGACAGGCAGAAGTTCATGCGTGCATCAGTAAAACACAAAAAATCTGGAGGTTTTACACTTGCTTTTTTGTAGTATTTCATTAATGCACATGTTCAGATTAGTGACATAAGCACAAAAGTTACAAATGGAATGAATGAACTGAAAGCTCTAGCAAACAACTCATGCTCTAGAGTTCATGAATTAACCTTAGAAATTCTCCTAGATAAATTGGATAAACTGAAATTAAAGAGGAGTAAAATGTAATTGTGCAGAGAGAAATTCCAGAACAAACAAAGGAATTAGAGAGATCTACCCATCATGCAGTAAATATATCCTTTGTCAGGTAATCTATTGAACTGTAGGAAGGTTTATATAATCTGAAATCTGTGGTATCCATAAAGTGTTAGTTCTCCACAGTCAATGGTTGTCCATTATCCACCATCCTGTGGGTATCACTGTGATTTACATTTGGCAGATGATACAGATTAAGATGGACATGTATTTGGTAAATGAAAAGTGGACTGTGTCTGGCTCTGCCTAGAGTGCTCAAACCAGTCAGACACTGGAGACATGCACTGGTGAGAGAGACAGGCAGAGCAAGGAATAATGACAGTCCCATTTGGGCCATTCAGACCAGAGACAACGATGTTCCTGGTGAGCAAAGTGAGATGACCCAAGAGAAACGACGTCAAGCCACTGGCTGACACAAAGCTTCCAGCACCGCTGTTTTCTCTCAGACTGGACAATTTGCTGCTGAGAGAGACCATCAAGGGTCTTTTCAGCAGTGGCACCCTGTTTGTACCTGTTCCTTTCCAAAATATGTTGACTTGATGCTCTCATTGCTATATTTTAGGGCTTGTTAAATCTGTCCTGTTTGTTCATGTTTTTGCTAGCTAATTTTCATCTTGTGCCTTTTTATGCTGCTTCTTTACTTGTTTATGATATAGTTTTCTTTTGTTTAATCTGTGCTGCTGTTTTCATTCTATTATGGCTCTGTTTTAAAATTACTGTATGCCCTCTTAAGTGTCTGATGGTCTATCAAGGTCAGTATTGTCTACTCAGACTGGCAGCGGCTCTCCGAGGTTTTAGGTGGAGGCGTTTTAACTGGAGATGCCAGAAAATGTAAGTGGGACCTTCTATATACCAAACTGATGCTCTGCCACTGAGCCACCAGCCACTCCTCTTATTGATTCTCTGAATTTCCACAGACTTTTTAATAATCGTAACACCACAAAGACCATTTTGATGTGGGGAGTTGTCATACTGGGCAATACTGATTGTGTTGGATTCTCTGGATTGTTACAGCCATGAATCTTTACCTTAAGTAAAGGTAAAGGTTTCCCTTGCTCGAAAGGCAGTCGAATCTGACTCTAGGAGGTGGTGCTCATCTCCATTTCCAAGCCGAAGAGCCAGCGCTGTCTGGAGACTTCTCCATAGTCATGTGGCAGGTATAACTAAATGCCAAGGCTCACGGAACACAGTTACCTTCCCACCGAAGTGGTACCTATTTATCTACTTGCAATTTCTTGCTTTTGAACTGCTAGGTTGGCAGGAGCTGGGGCTATAGACGGGAGCTCACTCCGTCACGTGGCACTAGGGTCTTGGACTGCTAAACTACAGACCTTCTGGTCTGCAGCTCAGCATCTTAACCTCTGAACCAGTGCATAAAAGTGCATAAAAACTAACCACACAGTGGGTTGCTGAGTGTGCTAGCAAGCTCACAAAGTAACACAGAGCCAGTAATCATATTCAAAACTAATAAGAGTTCTTTATTATAGTGAACTCCATTCTAGAAAGGATACATGAGAAGTAGGGATAGATTCTATGCTGACTATCTATGGATGATTATGAATGCAGGCTAGATAGGACTTACATCCATTGTTCAAAGAGAAGAGAAGCATGCTCCTTTCTTTGTGTGTGCTAGAGTAAGAGAGACTGTGCGTGTCTGAGGCTGTGATCACACACACAAAACTATCCACTTTCAATCCATTTTCAATCCACTTTCCAACTGGATTTTGCTAGTTCACACAGCAAAATCAAGTTGGAAAGTGCATTGAAAGTGGATTGAAAGTGGATTATTTAGCATGTGTGATGCAAAGAAAATTGCTCCCTAAGAAGTATCAGTCTACACATCAAAGGGGACAGTGACAGAAGAGTAAGCAGGAAGTAAGCTCAGTGTCTGCCTATCTAGCTAACAAACTCTTTTGTCATGTCTTCTGGAGGCTAGAGCCAAAAAGACAGCATCAAGTCCTTATCTTCCAACAGTCTGAAGTATTTCTGTAACCTGTCCCACTCTTCTGACTGATTGTTTCTCCAGCTAGATATGACAGTCTGAAACCATCTGTTCTGTGCTACCTGAACTAGTGAGGTACGGTTAAATTTAAGATATTGTTATTTGTGGATTACTGTAGATCATTTAGTCATACAGCCATTTCACAGTGTTTGAACTCCTTATATTTACTTGGTTGTACCCTTAGTCCAATTTGTTTGGTAAAACAAACAGTTTTAATGCTGTTTGGTTTAACACACACACACACATACACACATTTCTGTTCAGCTGATCTTCTGGAGTTGAGCAGGATCTTTTGGCTGCTCAGCCTAGCAATTTTGATAAATGAGGTCACACTTTATGTTGTCTATTTTCTGGTGATTAAATGTCACAAAAGCAATACAGAACTAGGGGTAAGCAGTTCAAGATGAATGAAAACTGACCCAGCCTCTGCTGGTCACCTTATAACCAAACACTGAACTTTTTTTATGGGTCATGACATTTCTGTAAAGTTTTTTTAAAAATACTTCAGTTTCACACACTCCTCTCTCTTTCCTGTTTTGCACTAGGGCTGTTAGCTGAAAGATAATAGTAAATGGGATCAAGCATCAGTGTATCTCACTCTCCAAGCACTGATGAAAAAGTTCCCAACTGCAGGCCAGATTGGGGACTACTTTGTATGTTGCAGGACTGATGCAGATGTTACTATCTGATGGTTGCTCTTATGCAATTCCTAATAACATATCCAAAACATGTGCTGCTAGCCACTGATGGGATAAATTCCACAAGTCTTTCATTGCATTTCCTTCAAAAGCAATCTTAAATTAGAAAGCAAATTTTTGCTAACCATGGAGATAAATTACCAGGTTGTCCTAGGGTGCCTCTATTTTGGTCTGGCATGTATATGCTCTGGAAGTGGTTAGGGTGGGGGAGGAAGAACGATCATAATTCAACTAAGCAAAATCAAACAAAGGAACTGTAGAGATGTTCTAAATATGAAGTTTTACTTGAACAGCATGTTATTTGTCAGAATCATAAGGACATTTGACACCATACATGAGTATTCCTCCATTTTAGTATATGCATGTAAGAGCGAATACATTGTCCAACAGTCAGATGTTTCATAGCTACGAAAACATTAAGAAATGTGTTTTACTGAAAATTGATCTTTCTAAGTTACATTCACTGCTGAGTCAAATAAATTCAACATAATGGTTCCTTTATTCTAATAGTGATGGAATTGACCAGTTTATATATTCAGAAGCATTAAGTAGTCAATCATTTCCATGACATGTCCACCTGCAGTGGTTATCAACTTGAAATGTTCCTCACAATGAAGGCATCCAGACGTAGTCTCCAACATAGACACTATGGGTACCCAGATCTGAGGCTAGGTGTTCTTCCAGCATCTCTTCACTGGAGGAGGGAGGTGATTAAATAATACAGACTTACCCAACCTTGTTGGCAGTTGTTGGGGGAAAAGCAAGACTTGGAAGACTGATTCATTTAGAGACATATTACAATAACATAAGAAAAGCTCTGCTAGATAAAATTAGGGGTGTACACCAAGAAAAAAAGTTATACTTTCATATTTGGGGTTGGGGGGTCCCCCCCATAATTGCTTGTGTTTGTGCATACTGGCTCAGGATTCAAATCTATGTGCCTTTTCAAGTTCTGGTGTTTCAGGACCATTATTTTCAATGGGGAATCTACTGGAGGTTCTGGGGGCATCTGTGCATAAAGATAATGACACGAAATTTTTGCAGAGAATACTCTTCCCTCTAATCTAAAGATCCCCCCAAATTTCAAGTGAATTGGACCACAGAGTTTGATTTTACTGACCCCTGAAGTAGATCCATCTCAGCACTGGTTCAGTTCTCTCCACTGATTCCTATCAGGAGCGGGAAGGAATGTTGCTCACCGCAGGCATTTGTAAAAAAGAAAATCCTGTCTGCATTCATATATAAACCTTTCTGCTGAAAACTGTGTTTGTCTGCTTCCTTGTTGTGGTCTGTTGTTTGTGTCACAAAGTAAAGAAGGAGATTAGCAGATTTCCCACGGTTCCCTATGGCAGAATTGGGTGTGTGTGGAGTAGCCATTTGTCCACCAAATGACATCAAAATTGCAGGGGAGTGAGAACTGCCTGTCCATGAAAAACCTGCTCCAAGTTTCAAGTGATTTGGACCAAGCATTTCAGTTCTATGGAACCTTGAACAAGGTGCCCCTAAACATCCTACTTGCAGAGCAGGAAAGGCCCCTCCCACAAATAAGGGAGTGCAGGAGAGTGGCAGTTCTCTATGGCCTGTCTCCAAAGGAGATTGGCTGGGAGTGGTCTGTTCTCTTCCCTTGCAAGGATCTGATTGGAAGGGGAAAATGCCCTTGTCTAAGAAATCAATGGAACCAAAGAAAAAGACAAGTGCATGCTGCATTGCTGGTAAGCACCCAAACTTGACAAGAAACACAGATTGTTTTGGGAAAGGAGTTTCATTATACCAACAATCCCCCATTTGTATTACCGTTTTGGGAAATTAATACACAAACCTGGACCAGCGATTTTTGTGTGTATCTTCAGCTCAGGAATTCTTCTACATACCACAAGATCAAACCAATGGTTCTTCTATTCCAGAATCCTGTGCCTCAGTAGCATACAACAATTGGGTATTTGGGGTTAACATGCAGTGCCTTTAATTACTTACATATTTCCAGTCTACTAGGAATTCTCTTTAAGAACACAGTTTTGGGAATTACTATTCTGGAGCTAAAGACCTTTTTTAAAGTGCAAGAAATCATCCTGGGCCATGTTGAATAAGTAATAATGATGAAGATAACAACTCTGAGTATTTGCAAAGCATTTGTTTCCTTTACTTCAGAGCAAGTAGAGCAAGGCAGTATGAATTTGGGATTAAGAGACAGGACTTCCAAGTCAAAGGGCATGGGATCCAAAAAGATTATACTCTGGTATGCTTTCGATGGGATGTCACCACTAGGTGTCTCTCTTTGCCTCAATTCCACTGGGCAGTTAAAACACTACAGCAGAATCCATGCAAACCATCCGTTCAAGGCTTTTCAAGAGCTTTACCATTATGGAAGAAGCATAAAGAATCAGAAATATTTCTGAGTTTTCCTCCTGTTCTTAGGCCTACAGGATATTTAGCACATTAAAAGTCTCCAGCTAGTTTTTCAAATGGTAAAGGCAAAATCCAGTTGACACAATCACAGGGACATTTCCCCCAGCCTTCTCTGATCCTTGTTGCCTTGAGCATCATTGTTCGTGATAAAAGAGTTTGGTAACTTTAGTCCTCTTGTCTGTAGCCTTGGCGACTATATCAATACATGGGATTAGAAATTCCAAAAAGTGGCAGAGGGTATTGGTTTACTAATGGGAATAAAATTTGAAAAAAAATAATGTTTTGCCATCCTTGTGCCAAGATCTGGTTTGAGTGGAGAAGCCAAAACACACTATAAATTATATTTAATAGCTGAGCCTTCTGAATTCCCCAAGGAAAGCAATGAGGTTTCCATGTCTATTAGAAACTGCTGGAAGGATTTCCTGCATATCAAAAGTAATTTAATATCTCACAAATATGCCACATATTGGCAGCCTTAAGAAGGTCAATAGATTAATAGGAAAGAAGGATGAATTAAAAGTTAGGGAACATAAGTTTACTGAACAAATGAAGCTGAAATATACTGGGTCGGGCTACTGGTCCCTCTATCTCTGAAAAGTAATTTAGTCTACTTTGTCTGGCAGTGCATCACCAGGATCTCCAAGACCTGGAGCATCAACGCCCCCCCCCCCAAAAAAAAAAAAAATATTCAGCACAAACCATGGCAGTTCAGCATGCTGATCATTTTGATTCTCTCCCAAACCTTTGAGAACTTACTGCACATCAAAGCATCACAGTTCATGGTTAATCTTGGGTTGAGGAACTGGTGTTTAGGATTGGTACTAGAGGCAAAGAAGTGAAAGTGTGTGTGTGTGTGTTTGAGGTTGTGTGGTTTCTGAGCTGTTTGGAATGTGTCTGTGTGAAAATCTCCTTCTGGCTTCTGGTGAGTTTGATGTAGTGGTTAAATGTGCGGACTCTAATCTGGGAGAACTGGGTTTGATTCCCCATTCCTCCACTTGCACCTGCTGATGTGACTTTGGGTCAGTCACAAGCTCTGGCACAGCTGTTCTTGAAAAAGAGCAGTTTCAGTCAGAGCTCTCTCAGCCCCGCCTACCTCACAGGGTGTCTGTTGTGGAGAGGGGAAGGGAAAGGAGTTTGTAAGCCACTCTGAGACTCCCTTGGGTAGTGAAGGGTGGGGTATAAATCCAATCTCCTCCGCCTCCTCCTCCTCCTCCTCCTGATACTACAACTAAATTTAGTCATAAGTTACATATCTCACATATCTTTATTCCTTTGTCACCCAAAGGCCCCAGTGCTCCTCAAAATCTCTTTTGGCATGCCTAATTATTGACTTACATTTTTTTGCCAGAGAAAAGTGGTCCTTCCCATTCAATTCATTGGGGCAGACCTTCTACTTTTTAAAAAGGAGCCTCTTTACATTTTATAGCTTCCTTCACTTGTGTTGTTAACCATGCAGGCCTTCTTTTAGACCTTTTAGGCCTTCTTGAGAGCCAGTTTGGTGTAGTGGTTAAGTGCGCGGACTCTAATCTGGGAGAACTGGTTTTGATTCCCCACTCCTCCACTTGCACCTGCTGGATGACCTTGGGTCAGTTACAAGCTCTGGCACAGCTGTTCTTGAAAGAGCAGTTTGTGTTAGAGCTCTCTCAGCCCCACCTACCTCACAGGGTGTCTGCTGTGGGGAGGGAAAGGGAAAGGAGTTTGTAAGTCACTCTGAGACTCCAAGTGAAGGGCAGGGTATAAATCCAATCTCCTCCTCCTCCTCTTCTTCTTCATCATGGATGTATGCTCGGTGCACAGAACTTTTGGCTCTCAGGGAGCCAGCCAGTATGGTGTAGTGATTAAGAGCAGTGGACTCTGATCTGGAGACCCTGGTTTGATTCCCCACTCCTCCACATGAAGCCTTCTAGGGCTGAGTTCAGACTGGCAGTTTGTCCTGAGATAGGCAAGTTTCAGCAATGTTTCACAACCGATTAAAGGGGGCATTCACACAATCACATCTGTCTGGCGTTCCCCACCCATTGTCAACCGGTCGTGCACCACTTTCACTCCCATGTTTAAAAGATACCTGATGAAAGTGGTAGCAAATCCCAGAGAGTGCGTTTATCCCGCTTCATTCCGCTTCTGGGAAGTGGGAACGCTAACCCGAAAAGCGGTAATAATGTCCGTCAAAGCTTTTTTGTAGAAAAAGCCCAGCAGGAACTCATTAGCATACTAGGCCACACCCTTGACAGCACAGCTCATTAGCATACTAGGCCACACCTCATGTTACCAGAAGTGTGGTCGTCCAGCCACACCCACTTTTTACTGCTTATTTGGTTTACCTTCTTTGTTGTCAAAACCCAGGGCTTTTTTTTTAGCAGGAACTCCTTTGCATGTTAGGCCACACAACCCTAATGTAGCCAGTCCTAATGAGTTTCTGCTGTTGGATGTGGCCTATTACACCAATGAGTGCCTGCTGGGCGTGGCCAACTCAGGAGCCAGCCGGAACTTCGTTCCTGTGTGTTCCTACCCAAAATGAGCCCTGATGTCCGCTGGGTGTTTCTGCACAAAGTGCACTTGATTGCCCTGGAGAGACAGCAGCGATATGATTGGATGTGCTCTGCTCTACTGCCCAATGCAGTGCCGGCGCAATGGGAGCCTCCCCAAATTGCCCTGATGCCCTTATGCACATGAATGCATATGCGCACATGCGCACATAGCTGAATTACCAGGAAAAAGCTGTTTACAGCTGTGCCTCCCTCGTGCCTCCTCCCAGTATACTCCTGCATCAGTCAGCGCAGTGTGACTGGGAAAACCCAGAACAGTTTTAAAATGGTGCAAATGGAAACATTTACACATGAGATGTGGCAAGTCGTTCCACAGCACTATAGAATAAACCTGTTCCACACCCTGGTCCATACAGCATAGCGGGACAGACCAGTTCCAAATGCACATAGTAATGGGAATGAAAAAGACTGTGATGGCCAGAAAAGAACTTGAGGACCACTGTCCACTGAAAATGGCCACTCAGTATATGATAGTACTGAAAGAGGCAGTCTCAATGTTGGGAGTTATTAGGAATGAAATTGAAAACACAGTGGCAAGTACCATAATGCTGTTATACAGATCTATAGTACAGCCAGATTTGTTGTACTGGGTACTGTATGGTGAACTCATTTCAAAAGGGTATCATAAAAATAGAAAAGAGAGAAAAGAGAAACGAAACTGATCAAAAGGTTGAAATACGTTCCTTATATAATGTACGGCTAAAGAATTTGGAGCTCTACAAAAAAAGGTGATTAAATACAGCCTGAAAGCAGTTTTCATAAAATTGTTAACAGTAGAGAAAGAATATAGAATACTTACCCTCCATCAGAAAGCCACAAGTCAGAATCACCAGTTTTAATTCACTGCAGACTCACAGAAGTACGATGTCAAACTATAGCCAATTAAGTTAGGGATCCACTACTGAACAATGCAGTGAGTACAGCCCATTAATGTGGATGTTTTTAGAAGAGTTAGAAAAGTTCATGAAGATTTAGTCTATCGATGGATATTAACTAGTGATGAGCTAGCTTACATTTAAATCACTAATGAGTCTCCACTTACATAATTATGGGTGAACATGTATACACACACAAAAATGTGCTTCTGTGAGCTCATGGTTTGCTTTAAACTACTTGTTTTGTGCTTTGTAAATGTAAAGTTCACTCCCATGATGGTCTAGTGGTGAGAGATGATGAGTAACCATGGCCACTATATGGCATGAACATGGCAGCCCCCTGGCTTGGAGTGGCCACCAAAGGGAGTGGATCAAGGGCACGCTGTGGTGCCCGCACCCTTCACAGGAGCCACTAATCAGGAGCAAGGCTGTTAATGATAGGATGCTTTGTCACTAATCCACAGGGTTGCCATAAGTTGGAGGTGACTTGATGGTACTTAACACACACATACATCCTGCCATACATGATGGTACTTAACACACACATACATACAGAAGTGAGCCCTCAGGGCAGCTTCCTTATGTCTTCATGGCACTGGTTCATGTCCCCTTCCCCTTAGGTTCCAGAACAAAATGATTGAAGACAGATAAATCAAATGGTTCCGCATCTGGGTAAAAGTCTGCTTATGTGCATGCTCATGTATGTGTGAATGTAGAGGAGAAGGAGAAGGATCTGGGTGGGAGAAATGAAAAGCACAACCACAGAGTGAGATTTCCTTCTGTCAATAAGTTACACACCAACACGAGAACAAGAGGAATGGAAAGTGAGAGAGAGAAAGAATGGTTGCTGATGTGACACTGCCTTTATTAAAGCTGCAACGTGAAAGACGGTGAGTAATGCCTGTTATCAGGGAAAGGGATTAGACTCAGTGTCAAGAATATCTGAAATGTCACCCAGTTCAGTTTAAGAAGGCGAGGGGAGGGAGAGAAATCTATTGTACTGTTCTCCAGCAGCTCTTTGTTTTATTCACTCGTTCTGTCAAATATCAAGGTTATTGCTTTCTTTCCCTGATATTTATGGAAAATTCATAAAGTCCTAGCTACAGAGTTGTAAAAAAAATTGAAAACATAATATAAAACAACCCCAAACATTGCCACGATATAAAACACCCACCCACAAATATGTACTCTAGCTTTGGTTGCAGTTGCAACCCTGAGCTCAGTAAGGCATGCTTAACCCTCATACAAATCAATAGAACTTGGGTATGAGCAACAAATGCTGCCATCCTTAAGACACCGAGACATTAAGAGCTTCTATAGCAGTAACTGCTACAGCTGCAGCCTCCCACACACTTGTTGGAAAGTGTTGTGTACTGCCGCTGTAAAAGGCTATCCTAGTAGGCCTCAGAGCAAGCAGGAGAGCAGGAGGGACTGTGGGTGATTTCCCACTAAAGCTGCCTCAGGGTTGCGCCACCGTTTGCCCCGATACTATTAGTCAATTTCACACCCAAAGTCGCGGGGCTGCATTTTGACCCGCAGCTTCGCCCGATTTCCCCCGCAGTTTCGTAATCCTGTTTTTTGAGGATTATGAAACTGCGGAGGAAATTGGGCGAAGCCGCGGGTCAAAATGCAGCCCCGCGGCTTTGGGTGTGAAACTAACTAATAGTATCGGGGCAAATGGCGGCGCAACCCCGAGGCAGCTTTAGTGGGAAATCACCCTCAGTGTTTCTCTTCTTCCTGCTAGCAGCTTACAGGAGTGCAGGGCCTACTAAGAATCTGCAGAACCAGCCCAGGCCATTTATTTATTTATTTACTCACTCACTCACTCACTTACTTAAAGTTCCATTTATATACTGCCCTTCCCTGAGTTCACAAGGCTCTGGGTGGTTGTCAACAACAAGAAAGTACAATATAAAACTAAATTAAAGGACTCAAGTTAATTTTTTTTAAAAAAAATTAGATGGCACAAAAATAAATACAGTATGCATTACTGTCCCACAAGCAGGAGAAAGCAGGGATGGGGAGTGCCAAATAGATGGTGCCCATTGCTGTCATCAGCCAAAAGCCCGGTGGAACATCTCTGCCTTACATGCCTTGTAGACCTGCATAAGGTCCCGCAGGGCATGGATACTATTAGGCAGAGAGTTCCACCAGGTAGGAAACAGGGTTGAAAAAGCCTCGACACTGTTCAAGGACAGCCAGACATCTTTAGGGCTAGGGATCACCAGTAAATTATTTCCAGCTGAGTGTAAAGCTCTTTGGGGGACATACCAAAGGTCCCAAAGATACATAAGTCCCAGACCACTCAAGGCCTTAAAGGTCAATATGAAAACCTTGAACCTGATCTGGTACTCCACTGGGAGCCAGTGCAGCTAGCACAGCACATGTTGAATGTGTGCAGTTTGTGGTATCCCAGTTAGGACCCACACCTCTGCTTCTGGACCAGTTGGAGATTCCAGATCCATCTCAAGGGCAGGCCAGCATAGAGTGAGTTACAGCAATCCAAGCTAGAGGTAACTGTTGCATGGATTACTGTGGCTAGGTCAGGATGAGACAGGACACAACCCTGGCCTAGAGCTCTAAAAACACTTTAGTTAAGTATTGTTCCGATAGCCAAGTCACCTGTAGGTATGGACATGGACAGACTCACAAAACTAAAGTTTGTGATGAATTTTGGCTGGTTTGTGGTTTGTGAACTGAATCAACTGGCATGAACTTTCCATGAACTTTCAAGCGATTTATGGAAGTTTATGGTGGTTTGTGAATGGGTACATTTCCAGAAAGTCTGCCTCCGCTCAATCAAAATGTTTTATCAAACTTCAAAGCAACAGGGAGGCAGAATTCTCCAGCCTTAGAAACACCGATGGGGCCCGCCAAAGTTTAACAGGCATGCTGGCTGCCAATAACAATAACTTCCCTGTTGTGTCCTGGGATCAGAAGGCAGAGCTGGCAAAATACAGCCAAGCTTCGCTCTCTGAGAACAATAGGGACTAGGTTCCTGAGCTCGCCAGTAGAGAACCAATGGCAGCATTGGCGGGCGATTCAAACCCGCCAATAGGAATATGGGGCCGTCCCCCCTAACTGTATATAGTTGGCCTCCGGCCGTTACTGTTTGTTCTTGTCTTGTGTGAAGTACGAATAAACGCGTCTTCTCTTATGTCGTCGTCCGAGTCATGAGGCCCGAAACCCAGTACTTTACAGTGGCAACGAGGATGGGATTTCAACGCCTTCCGTGACTCCATGAGCGACGAAAAGGACACCGCCGAGCACCGCATCGCTGACCCCGAGAGCAGCACCGCACCGCTCGCCGAGCATCGCATCGCTGACCCCGAGAGCAGCACCGCACCGCTCGCCCCGGCGCACGCCTTCCCAGACAGAGCCATGGCCGCCTCTCATGTAACACTGGAGCGCTTCGATCCGTCGCAGCCAGAAACCTGGGACGCATGGGTCGACCAGCTCATCAGCTATTTGGAGCTCAACGAGATCCGCCACCCAGACAAGAAACGATCGCTCCTGCTGAACGCGTGCGGCACCCAAACTGTCCGCCTCGCCAAGAGCCTCTTGGTGCCCTGCACGGCCTTGGAAAGCTCGTTTGGGGAGATCCTGGACGTCCTCAACGCATACTTCAGCCCCCGGCCGACCTTCCTGGCCAAGAGGATGGAATTCCAGAGGCGAGTCCAGGCCCAAGGGGAATCCGTTGCCACCTTCCTGGCCGTGCTGAGGGCGCTCGCGGTGGACTGCGGGTTCCCGAAGGTGGAGGACAACTTGCTGACGCAGTTCGTGTGGGGCCTGGCGGACTCCAAGCTGCGGCGCAAGTTGGTTGGCTACCAGAGGCTCTCCTTGGACGAGGCCATCGACGCCGCAACAGCCCACGAGGCCGCGGAAGGGGAACGCCCGGCCGCGGCCGCCCATGTGGTCGGGAGGAGTCCCAGCCCCGGGAACTCAGATACCGAAGAGGTCTTCGCCCTCAGACCCCAACACCGCCGGCCGGCGCCGTTCCAGCAGGCCAACAGGGAGCCAGCCAAGCCTTCCGGCAACCGGACCGTCTGTGCCAGCTGCGGGGAAGGCCACGGAAGGAAATCCTGCAAGTTCCGGGATGCTGTCTGTCACGGGTGCGGGAAGCAGGGACACCTCGCACGGGTCTGCCGGTCCAAGGGCCCCCGGAATTCGAGATCGTCGGTCTCACCGCACCGCGCATCGTCCACCGCCTACGAGACGACGGAAGAGGTTGCCGAGTTGTACCATCTCACCGACCAACCGCTGCAGGTACTTCGCCTTCCCAACCCCAACCTCTCCTCTACCCCGAAGATCCAAGTAACCGTGCGGATTGAGGGGTCCCCCTGTTGCATGGAAGTGGACTCGGGATCGGTGGCGTCCATCATTTCCATGGACACTTTAAAAAGACTTTGCCCATTAGGGGACCCCTCTACGTCCATCGCCACTAAGCTTGGTGGACTTTCAAAAGAACCCTGTCCCCATCCGGGGAGTCGGCACTTTCCGTGTGCAGTACCGAGACTTTGAGGGGAACTTGGACTTGGTGGTGGTAGAGGGAAATCTCATGAGTCTCCTGGGGCGGGCGTGGTTCGAGGCCCTAGGCATAACGATTGGGGGAGTGAATAAGTGCGGGGTGCGGGACTGGGGGCGGTGTGCAAGGAATTCCCTGAGGTCTTTGACGGGAAACTGGGGTGTTATAAAGGGCCCCCGGTGTCGCTCCACTTAGACCCCACAGTGACACCCGTCCGACGGCGCTTTCGCACCGTGCCCCTGGCCCTCCGCCCGAAAATAGAGGCCGAACTGGACCGGTTAGTGGCCCAGGGAGTCCTAGAGCCCGTCCCGAACGCTCGATGGGAGACCCCGATTGTGACACCAGTCAAGCCAAACGGGGAAATCCGCATCTGCGCGGATTATAAGTGCACCATTAACCAGGCACTTCAGGCGCACGCATACCCCATACCCGTGGTCAGCCACGTCTTAGCCACACTGGCGGGGGCGCGCATATTTGGAAAGCTGGATCTCGCGCAGGCGTACCAGCAACTCCCGGTAGATGAGGCCACTGCCGAGGCGCAAACCATAGTGACCCACCGGGGGCCTTCCGGGTGAAGCGGCTGCAGTTCGGGGTCAGTGTGGCCCCAGGGATCTTCCAAAATCTAATGGACGATTTGTTAAAAGGGATCCCTGGCGTGACGCCGTTCTTCGACGACGTCCTAATCGCCGCGACCACCCCTGAAAGCTTCGCCGCCCGCCTCCGAACTGTACTGTTCCAAGCCGCGGGGCTAAAAATGAAGCGGGAAAAGTGCCTCCTCGGGGTGCCGGAGGTGGAGTTCTTGGGGTACCGGGTAGACGCAACAGGCCTGCATCCGGCGAGGGACAAGGTGAAGGCCATCGTGGAGGCCCCCGCCCCGAAGTCCAAGGCAGAGCTCCAGGCGTTCTTAGGCCTCCTGAACTTTTACCACGCCTTTCTCCCTCACAAAGCCGCCATGGCCGAACCCCTGCACAGGCTGCTGGATAAGGCGACACCTTGGGCATGGGGAGCGAGGGAGGAGGCGGCGTTTCGGGGGGTTAAAGTACTCTTGATTTCTAACGCGGTACTCGCCCACTTTGATTAAAAGCTCCCGGTAATCCTTGCGTGCGACGCATCACCGTATGGGGTCGGGGCAGTCTTGGCCCACAAGCTACCGGATGGGAGGGAAGTTCCGGTGGCTTACTACTCCCGCACGCTGTCCCCCGCGGAGCGGAACTATGCACAAATCGACCGGGAGGACTTGGCACTGGTGGCGGGGGTTAAAAAGTTTCACAACTTTGTGTACGGGCGGCCCTTCACGCTCGTAACCTATCATAAGCCGCTCTTGGGACTGTTTGCGGCGGACAAACAAACGCCGCAGGTACTGTCGCCCCGGGTGTTGCGCTGGTCCTTGTTTTTAGCGGGCTACCAGTACCAGTTGGAGCATCGGCCGGGCAAGGCGCTGGGTCATGCCGACGCCTTGAGCCGCCTGCCGCTGCCGCATACAGGGGAAGATCCGGCCCCGGCTCCCGCAGTATTGTTAATGGAGGAGCTGCCAAACCCCCCCCTTCAGGCTGCAGACATGGCCGCCCGCACGTCCCGAGATCCCATTCTCTCCCGGGTCCTAAACTGGGTGGTGAGGGGATGGCCAGCGGAACAGACAGGGCCAGAGTTCATGGCATACAAAGCCAGGAGGGAAGAGTTATCTGCCTTGAAAGGGTGCTTATTATGGGGGGACAGGGTGGTCATCCCAGGGCCCATGAGACAAGGGGTTCTAGAAATGCTGCACGAGGCCCACCCCGGCATTGTATGAATGAAAGCTCTGGCAAGGAGCTACGTGTGGTGGCCCGGGATGGACGCAGAAATTGAAACCTGGGTCTGAGGGTGCACACGGTGTCAGGAAGTCCGCCCCAATCCCCCGAGAGCGCCAACCCAAAGCTGGGAGTCTACCCACAAGCCGTGGTCACGCCTCCACGTAGATTTTGCTGGGCCGTTTCAGGGGCTCCAGTTCATGGTGACGGTAGACTCCTACTCGAAATGGGTGGAAATAAGCCCAGTGTCTACCACCTCTGCCAAAGCGGCAATAAGGGCCCTGCGGAAAATATTCGCTACGCACGGGTTGCCAGACACAATCGTGTCGGACAACGGGGCAGCGTTCACATCTGCTGAGTTTCAAGCGTTCCTCGAAAGGAACCTAATCAGGCACATACGATCAGCGCCCTTCCACCCGGCAACAAATGGACAGGCGGAGAGAACGGTACGCACCGCCAAAGAAGCCCTGAGCCGCATAACGGAGGGGGATTGGGAGTTCCGGCTGGCCCGCTTCCTCCTAACACACCGCACCACCCCAAACCCCATCTCCGGGCATTGCCCCGCAGAACTATTGATGGGCCGCCGCCCCACGACTTTGTTAGACAGGCTCCACCCGGACCAAGCCCCAGAGAGAAAGCTGGTCGAGACTCGGGAGGCGCCCTGAAGCTTCCTCCCGGGGGAACCTGTCTACTTCCGGAATTACGGGGCGGGGCCTCAGTGGTTGGCCGGGCGCATCCTAAAACCCACCGGGCCAGTGTCATACGAGGTCCTAGCAGATGGAGACCGGGTCCTCCGTAAACACGTGGACCAGCTCCGGAGGCGGCAAGACCCCGACACAGGGATCCAGTTACCGGGAAACGCCGCAGCCACCCCAGCATCCGATCGGCTGCAGGCACCGCCAGCGGAGCCAGCGCCTGAAAGTCAACGGAATCTGGAGGGGGTCCCGGAGACAGCTGAACCACCGCCACCGCTGCCGCCGCCGTTACAGCCGCCACTGTCACCGCCTCAGCTACTACCGGAGATCCAAGCTCCTTGTGCTGGAGGACCACCCGATGGGGGCCCCGCCAGTCCGCTACCGGCCCCCCGACGATCACTAAGGGAATGGAGGGCACCAGCATACTTAAAAGACTACGTCACCTGATAGGAGACGAACTGTGGGGGGAGGGGTGTTGTGTCCTGGGATCAGAAGGCAGAGCTGGCAAAATACAGCCAAGCTTCGCTCTCTGAGAACAATAGGGACTAGGTTCCTGAGCTCGCCAGTAGAGAACCAATGGCAGCATTGGCGGGCGATTCAAACCCACCAATAGGAATATGGGGCCGTCCCCCCTAACTGTATATAGTTGGCCTCCGGCCGTTACTGTTTGTTCTTGTCTTGTGTGAAGTACGAATAAACGCGTCTTCTCTTATGTCGTCGTCCGAGTCATGAGGCCCGAAACCCAGTACTTTACATTCCCATTCTGCTCTATGGGATTAGAATGCTATTTATATCCTCAGCTCAGCTCTGCACTGTCTACTCTGTTGGGTGTTGGCAGTTAGAGAGGCAGGGAACTTGTTAAAAGCAGAGCACATTCATTAATTCCTGACTGTGAAAACCTCTCCCCTGGTGGGGTTTGAGTGTTAGGTGGACTCAGGTCTCTGAGCACATCCTGTCTCTCTACTCACGGTGAACAGAGAGACTTAGCTACTGGGTGCCTCGGCTAAGGATACACATTTGATACCCTCCCACACTTCCTGATTGTAAACACCTTTCCCCTGGTAGGGTTTGGGTATCAGGTGGAGTGAGGGCTCTGAGTCACCCCATCTCTCTGCTCATGCCAAGCAGAGAGGCTTAGCTACTGGGTGACTCAGCTGAGGACCCACAATTTATACCCTCCCACCCCTCTTGATTGCGAACACCTCTCCCCTGGTGGGGTTTGGGTGTTAGTTGGCCAGCCTTGATGTCCCATCCACCACACCCCGAGTGCAGGGAGCCTTTCTTGGAGGGGCCTCCTGCTCCCCCTCCTTTTCTCCCTGCTGAGAGTAGGTGGACCTCTTCTTCCTCCTGTTAGCCACCACTCTTTCCTCCAGCAGCAATATAGTTGAGTGCATCTGTGATGGACAACAAGCAATTATAGGCTTTTAAGCAATGCTGCTGGAAAAAAAGGTGAGCTACCTGAAAAATGATTGGCCGCTCATGGCGCTCATTCTGATTGGGGGAAGGAAGATTATTGTGGAATGGAACATGGAGCTGTTTTTAAAAAAACAAATGGGAAGGATTGAGTGAGCGAGCCAGTTGGAGTGGATCAGTGGAAGCTGGAGTTGGAGCTAGGAAAGGGAGTTAACAGAAAATGCCCAATGAGAGACTCTGAAGAGAAAAAGGGTCTGATAAGCCCTGTCTGGAGCAGGGCAAGTGTGTTGTGGCTGCTGCAAATAACAGACTTAGGGTGGAGACAGTGAGTCTGGCAAAGAAGTGTCAGAACCTCACCTGTTCAAGGACTGGAAAGATTCAGTAAGCAAGAACTTCCACTGGCCTTTTAACCCTTATTGATTTCCAAAGGAGAGATTAACATTATTTCTTATTTCCTATAAGGAGGGAAAACAAACAAAAAAAAAAGACAATAGGATTGTCCCGGCCCAGTGGTCTCAGCCCTCAGCCCGACACCCCCCCCCCCGGTGGGAGAACCCCCACAGCTACCCCACATACCAGCAAGGCCCCAACCCGGGGAAGAAATGAGGCATCCAGGGAGACCAAGAGGAGTGAGGCTGAGACACAGGAGCAGCCTGTGCTGAGCCCTGGCAGGCAGCCAGCACTGGATGAGCCTGCCGCCAGGGCCAGGCCCCTTGAGGGGCAGCCAGGAGCAACGGTGGGCCTTTGGAGAGCCCCTGCAGAACAGGGCGACTGCCGGTCGGTGCCGGCAGCACGGCCTTGAGGCCGCCCAAGCCACCACTGGTGCAACTTCCATCCCACCTCAAACGGCTTGGCATCCCGGCTGAAGAAGGGGGGCGGGGCTGGGACGGGGAGGGGCGGCACGGCAAGGCCGATTGGAGTGCTGGGAGCAGAGTAGGGATAAAGGGCCATGAGGAGGAGACACTGGAGAGGAGCAGGGTGTCAATGGGAATTACTGAGAGCAAGAGAGATGGCACGAAGTCCAGAGAGAAGGGACCGGGAGTTTTCCTAGACATGTGGGCAGAGGGACCTCTGGGGTGAATGAAACCCCGTTCCCTGCCAGTCTGAGGCATCTCACTCCTCCCCCCACCTTTTGAATATCCAGCTCCCAGGTCTGCCACCCCCATAGCTGGGCCCTCGGATGCGACAGCCACTGGAGAACCAGGACCAGGCTCGCAGGCAAAGCGTGACAATGATAATACTAATTCTTTCACATATCTGGGAAGCAAATAGCTTCCTTCCTTCCTTCCTTCCTTCCTTCCTTCCTTCCTTCCTTCCTTCCTTCCTTCCTTCCTTCCTTCCTTCCTTCCTTCCTTCCTTCCTTCCTTCCTTCCTTCCTTCCTTCCTTCCTTCCTTCCTCTCCTCCACATGCAAGCCCATAAAGTCCATACAAAAAAGAGAAATAGTTCTCCTAGGAGTACTAAATATCTCTTGTGGTAGCTTTGTATATAAGGGACTCAAGGCAGACCTCATACCAAGAAGTTGGGGGAAAGCACCATTTGCAGCAGGGAAGGCAAAACAAAATATTTGAGAGATGAAATTTCCCCTAGTGGTGCTGCAATGTCTGTCGAATGGCAAAATCTTAGAACACATGGCATATAATTGAATGCAATTATTTCTATGCCATCCAACTGAGGAAGTGGTTGCTAATGGTCTGTTGACCCTTGGCACTTCCACTGCTGGGCAGAGAGCACTTAAATGGTTCTATAACAGGTGTTCTATACTCCTGAAATTCCTTCCGTAGTTCATCTGAATTGACAGTTCAGAATGGTTGTTGGTGAAAGTGGTACAATGGGTACCCTGTGCCTAAGGAACTGGTGTACCGGCCTATGCAATTGTTCTGCAGACTGGGAGGTCTCAAGAGTCTCTTCTGTCTTCTGGAGCTAAGTAGACAAGTGAATTGAACATAACTTCACATACTATGAAATTACCAATAAGAGGTTAAGACAGAAGGTCTGTAGTTCGGCAGTTCGAGACCCTAGTGCTGTGTGATGGAGTGAGCTCCTGTCTCCGGCCCCAGCTCCTGCCAACCTAGCAGTTCGAAAGCAAGAAATTGCAAGTAGATAAATAGGTACCACTTCAGTGGGAAGGTAACAGCATCCCATGCACCTCGGCATTTACTCATGCCAGTCACAGGACCACAAAGAAGTCTTTGGACAGCGTTGGCTCTTCGGCTTGGCTTAGAAATGGAGATGAGCACTGCCACCTAGAGCTGGATTTGACTAGCTTTTGAGCAAAGGGAACCTTTACCTTATCAATAGTTAATGTAAGCTTTGGTACAGCAATGTTAAGAGAAATTCCCTGAATTTCTCTTTAGCCAATTTCCCCCTGAAATAAAACACTTAATCTCTTAGGAATTTGGAATCTGTTTCAAATCAATTTCTTTTCGATAAAACAGAAATTTGAAGACAGGAGGACAGCAAAGGGAGGTTTTTCAGAGTTTCAGAATTTCACTCTGCAGATGCTCAGAGGCAGACAGTGTCTACCCACGCCTTCCTATCCTTCTCTTATAGCACCACCATGTGGTGTGTAACATAAAACAAGTGCAAGAGCTGAAGTTACAAAAAGGTGCATTGATTTCTCTTCCCAAGAGAAATCTGTCTTTTAAAAGAGAAAAAAGAGAAGGGGAGGAATCAATGGCTACAGCTAAAAAAGTGAATTTCTGAAAATGAAAGTCTCTTACCCATAACAATGCTATTTTGTTCCCTGTCAATCCACCTCCTCTAATCTAAATGAAAGAAAGGAGTTCATGAATGAATTCAAATGGGGCCCCCCTGAGAGTTAGTTAATAGAATATAATCAGAGTTGTCTCCCATTAATAGAACATACTAGACACTGTACAGCAGTGCAAAATAATGAACAATATTTATTCCTATGTCAGTCATATTGATCTTACAATAAAACAGTCAAATTTAATGTACACCACAGCTGTAATTAAGTCCATTTAAGAAATAGTGGTGCTGATATCTAGCCAACAACAGTATAATCTGAATGTCTGGCATGTTAGAATACTCAACAGAATCCTGTCCTTTCCTCTTTTTCTTACGATCTAGGAGCAGGAAGACATGGTAAGCACAATTTAACGAAGAAATACTTTTGTTCAAATATTCTGAAATCTGAAGGACAAATACTGGAGGACGCTCAATATTAATTAGGTTCAGGACCTGTCTGAAGAACATGTTGTATTGTCTCCTGTAGGTACTGGAAGAAGATTAAGGGACAGAATTAAATCCAGGCAACCCATTCTTTTTATACCTTTAGCTGACCAGTAAATGGTAAATGCTTTGGAGAAGTGTCTGGACTTTTGTGGGGTACCTGCAAGCCTAATGTAATGTGCTGTGGTGGTGATGGACAGTGACTGGGCAGCATCTGGCTAACTAATCCCCCACACACACCTTCCTCTTTTGCAGACAAAGAAAGTGTGAAAGAACAAGCTTTCTATTTGTGCAAGAGTGTGGAGGTGAAATTTTGCTTGATGCCTGCAACTCATTGTGGCCCTCCCATGACGAACCATTTTCTCCTTAATTCCAGGAAAGCCCTATAAATCCAGAATCAATTCACTGGGGGGAGGTCACAGGTGGCTACTGGGAAAAAGGGAACTGGGAAAGATACATAGCCATGAGCATCTTCCACATGCTTTATAGAGCCTTACACTAGGCCCTCATAGCTCTGAAATTCTGTTACTATGATGAATAATAATGCAGGATTATTGTGTAATGACAAGCCATCTGAGAAGTAAGAATTCCTTATTTAATTTCCTTTCAAAGCACTTTTTTCCCCAATAGCTTCAAGTAGGAAATTTTAATCAGATCCAGAATCAACCATTTTTTAAAAAATGCATAGATCAGTGACCTCCATGTATGTTGTCTTTGCAAATTGTATTGCCGCCTTAAGATAGAACAGTACAGTTCTTTGCTATTTATTTGAACTGGTGGTGGAAAGTGCCATCAAGTTACAGGTAACTCATGGTGACCCCATAAGGTTTTCAAAACAAAAGACATTCAGAGGTGGTATGCCATTGCTTGCCTCTGCATAGTGACCCTGGATTTCCTCCGTGGTCTCCCATCCAAACCAGGGACGACCCTGCTTAGCTTCCAAGCCTGGGCTAGCCTGGGCCATCCAGAGATCTAATAAAAGTTCACATTTCATATTGATACTTTTATGAAGGTAGGACTGTCTTGTTGGTTTAAATGTGTAGACTTCCATGCCATGAGTTCTGGAAATTTTTATCTTCAGTGATCTCCATGACCACATGACATACAAATCCTATACTAAACTATTGTAATCTTCTGATCCATTTAACTATAGGCTAATTAAGGGTATGCACAGTCATGATTTCAACACATTCCTAATACTTTCTATTCCTATGCTTTACCAATAACACAAAACACAATAAACCATGGACTGTGCAGATGTCAGACATTCACACATGTTGTTGTTGCCCTGATCTAAATGCAGGCTAGCCTGATTGTGTCAGATCTCAGAAGCTAAACAGGGTCATCCCTGGAGAGTATTTGGATTAGAGAGCTCCAAGGAATACTGGGGGCATGATGTGGAGGCAGGCAATGGCTAACCATCTCTGAACGCCTCTTGCCTTGAAAACCCTATGAGGTTGCCATAAGTCAGCTGCGACTTGATGGCACTTTCTATCATCAGTTGTTGTTAACTGACGTGTGTTTTCTGGCCAATTTTATAAGGGACGCAAAACTGCTAGAGGCTATCAGTTTCAGATTACCAGCTCTGCATTATTCTCTTGGGACTAAAGTGATCATCCTTAAAGTGAGCTTCATCTTTGAATCTCAATGAGAAAACAACAGTGCCAAGCTAATATGCCATTTGACTATTCAAAGTGTGTTTGTAAGGGGTGGGGGATTGCATCTTGTGATCCCATAATTGACTGTCAGAAAGAATTTATTGAATTTAAAAGAAAAATCACTATCTGTGTCTATGCTTTGGGTCTGCAAAGATTGCATAAAATGTGAAAGCTGCAACTTTTATTAAATAAGGATGATGATTATAGGCAGCAATGGGATATAGATGCTGGCAAATGAAGAAGGAAGATCTGTGGGAAGGAGAAGACACCAAAGCATAAAATGATGTAATCATTATATTAGAAGGACCGTATCAAAAAAGTGCCCTGAAGCAGGGCACCAAAAATCAGAGGTAGATTTTCCTGTCACTCAACACATCTGGCTTTTTCTGTTCCCCTTACAAGCATCAGTTTGAGCTCTGTATAATGTGGCAAGTCGAGTAGATTAAAACTGGGTCATTTCTCTTCCACTTATAAAAGACTACCCAGTCAGTGTTCAAGAGTGCTCTTCAGGACATACTAGATAAGATTATTTTTATGGGTCTATTCAGTTTATTTATTTTGATATTTATATCCCACTTGGTAACCAGCTGAGGAAATACCTGAAAAATACTGATAAGGTATTTTGGGGGGTATTTTTTTTAGCTTGGTTTATACTGAGCACACACCCTTAGCCAGGACCTCAATGGCAGCATTCTCAGAAGTGCTGCCAGTTCCACACAGAGAGCCAGCTAGAAAAGCACAGATCAGGCGTCTCAATACATGGATGAAAAGTGGTGCCAGAAGGAAGGGTTTTGATTTTTTAGGCACTGGGGAATTTTCTGGGTCAAGCTGAACCTGTACAAAAGGGACAGGCTTCACTTGAACTAAAGGGGAATCAGGCTGCTGGTGATTAATATCAAAAAGGTGTCAGAGCAGCTTTAAAACTAATTCCAGGGAAAGCCAATAGGAGCTGGGAAGCCTTCAGTTCAGGACAAGTGAACTGACCCAAGATGGGGGGAGCTGGAGTACTTGTTGTTCAATGACAACTTAGATACAGTAGGTATCTCAGAAACAGGGTGGAATGGGGAAAATCTATGGGATACAGTCATTCCAGAGTATAAGCTTTATAGGCAGGACAGGGAGGAATGGGTTGTTGTTGGTGTTGTGTTGGATATCAAAGAGGGCATAGAATCCAATAAGTTAGAAAACATCAGGGGAATTAACTCCCAACAGAAGTGATATGGGTGGAAATACTGGGCCCTACATGTTACTTAAAAGTGGGGGTGCACTATCTCCCACCTGATCAAACCACTGAGGCTGATCTTAAGATGGAGAAGGAAATAAGGGAGGTGACTAACACATATAATGCTATTATACTGGGGTACTTCAACTACCCTCACATTGACTGGGTAAATATGCACTCCATGCTGTAGAAATGAGATTCCTAAACATCATAAATGAGGGGAATAGTAAAAAAGAAGCTGAAGGGGAAACACAAGAGAGTCAGATCCATAGAGGATGCTTGAAAACTATTTAAAATGAAACTAATTGAAGCCCAAATATAATGCATTCCACAGGTTAGGAAAGACACTGCCAAGATGAAGAAGAAGAAGAAGAAGAAGAAGAAGAGGAAGAGGAGGAAGAAGAAGAGATTGGATTTATACCCCGCCCTTCACTTGGAGTCTCAGAGTGGCTTACAAACTCCTTTCACTTCCCCTCCCCACAACAGACACCCTGTGAGGTAGGCGGGGCTGAGAGAGCTCTAACACAAACTGCTCTTTCAAGAACAGCTGTGCCAGAGCTTGTAACTGACCCAAGGTCATCCAGAAGGTGCAAGTGGAGGAGTGGGGAATCAAACCGGTTCTCCCAGATTAGAGTCCACACACTTAACCATTACACCAAACTGGCTCTCAAGAAGGCCTAAAAGTTCTAAAAGAAGGCCTGCATGTTTAACAACACAAGTCAAGGAAGCTATAAAAAGTAAAGAGGCTCCTTTTTAAAAGTAGAAGGTCTGCCCCAATGAATTGAATGGGAGAGACCACATTTCTCTGGCAAAAGAAATGTAAGTCAATAATTAGGCATGCCAAAAGAGATTTTGAGGAGCACTAGGGCCTTTGGGTGACAAAGAAATAAAGGGCTTGGTATAGGCAGATGGGAGGAGGGCAGAGAATCTCAATTACTTTTTTGCTTCTGTGTTCACTGTGGAAAGTGTGGGGCATGTACCTATGTACCATGTGGAGCATGTACCATGTGGGCCACAGCCCGTAATTTCAGGAAGGGAGTCTGAACAACTGAGCCAAACTGAGGAGAGTAGAGATGAAATTCTAGACCTACTGGGGAAATTAAAAAAATGATATCTCAAGATCCTGATGGCATATACCCAAGAGTTCTTAAGAAACTCAGATGTGTGATATGTAACTTATGACTAAATTCAGTTGTAGTATCAGAAGACTGGAGAACTGCAAATGTTGCACCAAAAGGGATCCAGAGGGGAACCAGGAAATTACAGGCCAGTCAGACTAACATCTGTCCCAGGCAAAGTAGTAAAATGTGTAATCAAAGACAGAATTATTAGGCACAGAGAGACAAAGCCCACTGACAGAAAATCAGCATGGTTTCTGCAAAGGGCAGTTCTGCCTCATCAACATTTTGGAGTTCTTTGGGAAAGTAAACAAGCATGTAGACAATGGTGACCTGGTAGACATTATATGCCTGGACTTTCAAAAGGCTTTTGACAAGGTATCTCACCAAAGACTCCTGAGTACACTTAGTAGTCATGAGATTAGAGGACAGGTTCTCTTAGGATCAAAAACTGGTTAAATGACAAGAAGCAAAGAGTAGGAATCAATGGATAGTTTTCACAATGAAGGGAAGTAAGCAGTGGTGCCCTACAAGGATTGGTATTGATGGCAGTACTATTTGATTTATTCATTAGTGATATGGAACTAGGGGTGAGTAATGTAGTGGCCAAGTCTTTTGATGACATAAAATTTTTCAGGATAGTGGAAACCAAGGCTTTGAAGACCTCCAAGAGGACCTCCACAAACTGGATCAGTGGGCAACAATATGGCCAATGAAGTTCAATGTTGGTAAGTGTTAGGTGATGCACATTGGGACAAAAAATCCCAGCTTCAAGGATAGGCTAATGCAGGGTAGTAGCTAGTGCAGGGCCCATGGGGTGATGTTCCCTCCCAATTTTGCAACACCCCCTGAATCTTAGAGCCTTGGATAATTAGTGAGCCTCTTGGGCTGCAGTGATTGGAGGAGGAAAGTCCTTCTCCTCTCCTGGAAATCTCTTCCAATGCAGGATCCAAGTCATTAGCAAGTCTGAAAGAATCGTTCTGTTAAATGTCATGGCCAAATATGTCACTTTATTGGATTGCAATCCCAATAAACAATAATTTTATATCTTAATTTAATCTCTGTACTTTAGTAGTAGGAACTCCTTTGCATATTAGGCCACACACCCCTAATGTAGCCAATCCTCCAAGAGCTTACAGAGCTCTTCCTACAGGGGCTACTGTAAGCTCTTGGAGGATTGGCTACATCAGGGGTCTGTGGCTTAATATGCAAAGGAGTTCCTGCTGCAAAAAGAGCCCTGGGTCTCACGATCCATGTTCTAAAAGAGAGATTAAAAAAAAAAAAAAGCTGGTTTCTGGTTTAAGCATTTCACTGCTCAGCTGCACCCCATCTTGCTCTGATGGGGGGGGGCTGAGACTCGGCTGACGAGAAAGGTCCAAGATTGTTCTGGACCCTCTCACGATTTCTGTAGGAGATCCTCAGCCTGGGGAGCTGAGGAGAGCCTCTTCCAAGGCAACGGCCAAGATTCCAAAGGTCCCATTGCTGTAGAGCCAGTATGGTGCCAAGAGACGACTGCTGGACAAGTGGACACGGTCAAAAGTTTTGAAATGCTTCTAAAAGACTTCCAAGGCTTCAAAGCGTGAGTTAAGCAATGCTCAGGTGATTTAAAGTGTCTATGAGAACCTTGGTAGCAATTAGAAACACCTAAGTGCAAAGCGATGGGGGAGGGGGAAACTCAAGACTTCACCTCCCCCCACTTAAAGCAAGGTGGTTTTAAAGTGTAAACAAAGAACTTTGTGTTAAACTAAATGCACCAGATTACTAGCAAAATCAAAAGCTGCATAAGAACGTAAAGCAGATTAAATTCAGCTAACTTTTACTTTGTTTTGGGAAACTTACTTCTTGTTGATATTATGGCTCAGAGAAGGTGGAAGGTGGGATTGGAGAAAAAAATGCTGGCCGGAAATAGCCTACCAATGACCAGGAAGTAGCAGCAGATATGTCTGCACTGCTGCCGAATGCACTGTGCCCTCTAACGGAACAGATGACTAACCTCAATGCTAAAATGGACAGTTTGCTAAAACAATTGACTCAAATGGACAAAAGAACCTCAGTAACTGAAAAGACATTAAAAAAGATGGAGAAACAGACAGAGAGTATCAACAAAAGAGCGGATGAAGCAGAGAAAGAAAGATCCTCCAACAAAACACAACTAACATGGCTATACCAGAGGAAAAGAATGAAGATTTAAAGGCTCATCTAGCAGAGGCTTTTGCCCCATTAATGGATTACAAACAGGAAGATTTACTGAAGGAGATGGACTGGGCTTACAGGACTTATCCAGACTTTATAAAAAAAATAAACTCCTGGGAGAAATATGCATGAAATGTACGAGACGGTCTACCAGAGATCTGGTGCTGAAATCTACACAGGGGAAACCTTTAAAAATCAAGAATGAAGAGATAAAAATCTTGAAGGTTATCCCCTCTGAAGTCAGGAAACGGAGGAGGCTCTACAGGGAACTCACTCTCTCTCTACAGAAAAAAGGAGTGCTTTACAGATGGTTATTTCCTGAAGGACTGAGTTTTAAATATGAAGATAAAAAATGTAACATCAATACTGTTCCTAAGGCAAAAAAGTTTGTGGACCAATACTTTAATTCAATGCAATGCAAAAAAGATAAGAAATCCAAAACTGAGGAGGAGGAGGAGGAGGAAGAAGAAGATGAAGAATCCTACTCACAGGATTCATCAAGCGATAGTCCCAAACTTTATAGTTCTTCAGACACTTCAGAATCAGAGAAAGGAGCAGCCGCTCCCAAACCCCGAGGAAAAAAGAATCACAAGAAGAAAAGACTCTAAAACTAAGATAACTGTTGAAAATGCACTTTTTGCTAACCAGTTAGCTAATGCAGTTTTTTATTAATCTCTGTTAAATTTTTATAAGCAGCATCATTTCTGTACTACTAGGTGACAAGGATATATACCTATGTAACCAGATTGTGTCACCCTGTTAATCTACCCTCCCCCATATCCATTAGTATGCTTAGAGGTAGGGTTTTAGTTTTCCTTCCCCACTCCAGTAGTTTGTGATGTATTAGTTTCCCTTTCCCGTTTCCTGTAGAATTTAGAGGTAGGGAATTAGTATCCTTTTCCCGTACCCTATAGTATTGCAAAATCAATAAAATACATACATACATACATACATACATATAAAGCTAATAGGAATAATCAATCTGGGTATCTGTAAATTTAGGCTTCCTGTAGACTTTTGAAAATGATGTAGAACAGGAGATCCACCATGCATTTCACAGAGGAATAAGGTTATGTTCTTCACTGTCATATTTTCAAATGCTGTTTAGGAAAGCAAAGTCAGCTTCATTGTGATATTTATGACCTCCTCTCAATAAATGGTAAGATTGTGTTTAGCATGACAGATTCTCTTTCAAAAGTTTTTTTAAAAAATATTTTACTTGTCTACTCTGATTCCAACTTACTCAACTAGAATGCTTTTTAAAGGCTATACCATATACCACACTTTTAGCTGAATAAATTGTTAGTAAAGCAATTACTTGATCTATAAATTCCTGCGACATTTGGAAAAGTAAATAAGAAAAAAAATCCAATAATGCTAAAACAGTCATCTTTCATATTTGATGGCACCCATTCATTCTCTGCGCTCCAGTCGTAGTGCTTCAGCTTCATCCTACTAGCAAGAGCTAGTACAGTTCATTTTTAATATACTAAATATAATATATAAGCTGGTATGAATTGCTCAAAGGGACTTGAAGAAAAGTATTATCATTCAGATATAAAAATGGAAAATATTTGATTCAGAAAGGTCTACAAAGTAACCCATGCAGCATAATTTACAATTTCTGGTACCTTTCTCTGGGTTTATGAAAGCCTTTGTTTTCCAACATTTGATGTCTTTCTCGTATGAGGACGATCACACATCGCTTTCAGAAGATTTATTTCCCTTATTGACACCACTGTTATTTGCATATACTTCTGAATTTTTCCTCCTTGATTCTTACTTCATGAAGAATTTGATTTAAGGCAAAGTAACCAGGTGAATACTCTCTCTATGAAGTCTTTGCCCTGATGGTGACCATGACAAGGAGTAAGGATGCTGGACTTTATGGGGTGAGATGTGTGGAGCAAGGAGAGTTCAGGGAATTTATATTGATTAGAGGGTGTGTTGCCCTGACCTGTTTAGCCTAGGCTAGCCTACTCTTGTCAGATCTTGGAAGCTAAGCAGGGGCAGTCCTGGTTAATATTTGGATGGGAGACCACCAAAGAAGTCTGGTGGTGCTATGCAGAGACAGGCAATGACAAACTACCTCTGAATGTCTCTTGCCCAGAAAACATTATGGAGTTACCATAGTCGGCTGTGACTTGATGGCAAATAAATAAATAATGTATTAAAACATTCACAAACAAATTATGGTTCATAGATGAGGGGTGATACTTTTGTATGGAAGGTATAGAAATATTTCTCTGACTTCTTGTCTGATTCTCAGTGAGTTACCTCTGATCATTTCAATGCTATATGCTCCTTTCTGGAGCTCCATCATTTATTTTTGTCATTTCAGTTCAACATCTGGGCATACAGTAAGCATTCCCCTCACATGGAGCCCTACGAGGAAGGGCTAAGGGCCTTGGGAATGTTTAGTTTGGAGAAGACGAGATTGAAGGGGGATAGGATTGCTCTCCTTAAATATTTGAAAGGCTGTCATTTGGAGGAGGACAAGGAGCGGTTCCAGTTCGCAATAGAGGATAGGACCCGAAGCAATGGTTTTAAATTAAATGCAGAAAGGTATCAGCTGGATATTAGGAAAGACTTTTTCATGGTCAGAGTGGCTCAAAGGTGGAACCAGCTGCCTAGAGGGGTGGTTAGCTCCCCTTCACTGACAGCTTTCAAGAAGAGGCTGGATGAATATTTGTCAGAGATGCTTTAGGCTGGTCCTGCTTTGGGCAGGGTGTTGGACTAGATGGTCTGTATGGCCCCTTCCAACTCTATGATCTATGATTCTATGTGTTGCCCCAAACACCTTTGATAACACCTATTCTCAGCTCATCCTTTTTACCCATCTTTACCCTGTATTATTAGCTTTCAGTTTTTTCTCTTTTTAAAGCAGCAGACTGGAAACCCTGGCTCAGATCCAGCATCAGGAGCCGATGTCATATCTGATCAAGTGAGGTTGTTTTAAGTCTAGGAAGTGTGTGCGGCATTAAAGTAGATTTAACAGTTTTAGAAGTGACACTTGTACATGGAGTTCTTTAGTAGAGGAAGAGAATTTATTAGCCCTACAGAAAAAAAGTGAAATAGTTTTATATGGTGTAACCAATTTCTCACCAAGATAAAAAGAAACCGTTCCATGAATTATACTATTATTTTAATAGAAGCCATCGCTAAGGCTGTTTACGTTACTTAATGGTGAAAGAATTCCCGTATGGGTGCTTTTCTCCAGACTGTAACAAAATTCTTTGATGGAATTTCCAAGTCCAATGAGCAAGTCCCTCTGAGGGAAGTAAGCTCATTTTATCAAAACTCTTTAAGCCTCTCTTAAACTTCCTGAAAGGCCTTTCCTATTTCTGGAAACTCCAAATTTGCCTCAGATTTTGCTGACAATGAAAATGTCCAGCTTTCCTATGCATGTAAGTGTCGTTGCATCACAACCAACTTACAACAGTCCTAGCAAGGAGCTTTCAAGGCAAGTGAGAAGCAGAAGTGGTTTGTCCATAGTTTCCTCTGCAGAGTCTTCCTTGGTGGTCTTCCATCCAAGAACTGACTCTGAGTAGTTCCCAAGATTTGATGAAATCAGGCTATACCATGTTCTCTTCCCCCTCCCAGCTTTTGTATTATCAAAAACTCACTTTTTAACAATCTTAGGTATTACTTAATTATTGTCAAATATACCCCCCCCCCACACACACACAACTTGTTATTCTTTTACAAGTTCTAGAAAACTATTTCCCCTTTAGTATACTGCCTTCTTTACCAGTTGAGGAAAGTGATTTAACTCTCAGGCCAATGATAGTTATTTCAATCCTCTATATCCCTTGTCCTAAATTACATGTTAGAATGATGACAAATAACCCCTGTGTTGAAGTACTGAACTGGAATTCATGATCCTGAATGCCGTTGTTGCTAGCAGGGGGAGTTGGGTAAAAAAGAGAAGAGGACTTTCAGGATTCATATAGAAGAGAGAAAGCAGTTGTTATTGTGCTATTTTGAGAGACAGAATGTTAATCTGTAACATGCTTAGAAAACAAGTCACAGCAAGACTTCACATTTTCCAAGTCTCCATCACCATGAGCCTGATGTAAAAGTCCCCTTATCACTTTCAACATTGTGTAGGAGCAATGGTGGCAGACAAATATGAGCACTTTGCTGTGATCCCTGCCAGAGAGGAAGCACAAAGATGTGCTCTATTTTGTGATCTGTCACATTTACACTGAGTTGTGTTTCACTTGCATTCAAACTGTCTGCCCACCTCCTTCATTATTCTTAGCTCCCCAGGAACCTAAGGAATAGAATGACCTCTGCAAGGAAACATCTATGAACCATTGTTTCTATAGTCTGAGTTATCTCTGAATTCCAGGACCACTAGTTTTGGCAGCAGAAAACCATACCTATAATACATCAGCCTCTGAGGCAGACCATCCTATCTGGTTTCCTACTCCTGAAAAGGTCATCAAAAGTCTAAACCTCACCAGGAAATTGTCAGCCCATGACAAGGAAATGGTAGGAATTTTCTCAATTACCCAACCATTCCTAGCACAGAAGACCAAAACAAGTATATCACCTTTTGCATGTTAAGAAGTTTTAAGACAGCCCTGTGGTTGTCATGGAAGAAAAGAAAGCTTTGCAATGAATATTGATCCTTGAAAACTAAATACTTCATGGCCTACACACAACTTCTGCAACTACCTCCAGCAGTTTATGGAGACAAAAATATTGATTAGCAAGGTGGGTGATATACCAACCTCTTTTTTTTCTTTTGGCAAGCCTTTATTGGCATATGTATATACATACAATACACCAACTGATATAACATACAATACACCAACTGATACACTCATGCACAGTCACGTGGCTCTTGAAGCTCTTCACTACAATATATCAGATAATATCTAAGACACCTTTTCAAAATTCTGGTGTAAATAACAATGCAGCTTAAAAAATCAATATTGCTCATTTTTTCTGTTATAGAGGCAAAGTGAAATGGCCTTCACGGTTTCTTAGCACATTTCTGGCCATTGTGTCTACAGCGTAACTTCTAAACTATGTCCTAGGGCACCTTCATAAGAGGGAAATACATTGATTAAATAATTAAAAGCCTCCATGAGCCGAAAGCACCTGGACAGTTCAGACAGAGAATACTGGGATTTGTTGTATGGAGGATATTAGTAAAGCAATGGTGGGGTCAGCAGCATAAAAATTCTACCCCCTTATTCAAAATGCCAGGTTTATGTCATGAATCCAAATTTCATAACTCTATTTTTTCAGTTAGGGGTGCCAGCATCCAGGTGTGGACTGGAATTCTTTCAAATTTATAACCAATCTCCAGACTACAGACAACAGTTCCCCTGGAGAAAATGGCACTTTTAGAGGGTGGAATCAATGTACGACATTGCAGTCCTGCTGAGCTCCCTCCCCAGATCTCTAGGAATTTCCAAAGTGGGAGATGGCATGCCTACTTCAACTCAGAAATCCTTGCTTCATTCTCACTTTTGTTATTAAGTACATTTTTATCCTGGCCTTATTTCAAGGATTCTAAGGCAGACCATTCTGTTCATATGCCAATAACCCTATGAAGTAAGCTGGGCTGAGAAAAGTTTACTGGCCTAAGGTCATCTAGTGAGCTTCCATGTGGGAGAATGGAGATTTATGCCTGCATGACTCAAATCCTAGTCTGACATTCTAAATACAGTGGCTTGTTGGGAAATAGGGTAGCCAGCCCCCAGGTCCCAGTGGGGGTTCCCCTGCTTTTGGGGGGCTTTGATTTGCCACTGGCCAACTGGGCAGCGAGGGAAAGCCCACCCCCAAACAGGGACGTCATTGCGGTGACACTCTGGTTTGGGGGCAAACTCTATAGTTTTAAAGGCAAAACAAAAGTAGTTTTACCCCAAAACCAGAGCATCACACACAATGTTGCCAACACGATACACATACACACATTTGGTAATTATCTTTTTTTGTATGAACTATACATGTTCATAGCATTTCTGTTTGTTTTGTCCTGACAGCTTGGAGCCAGCATACTTTATGGACTGCCTACTCCCATATAAACCTACCCAAATTCTCTGGTATCTTCAGAGGCCCTGCTTCAGGTGTCCTTGCCATCTGAGGCTAGAAGGATGGTGTGACAAACAAGGAGGTCCTCAGGGCTGGTGGACCAGCCTTGGGCATGGCAACATAAACCCCATGAGGGTTAAACCAGTAGGCCAGGTGTGGTCTGAGGGACACAACACTGGGCACAGCTGGATGTTAGGCTCAGCTGCAACCCTAAGTGGGGAAGACGTGTTCTTAGGCTGGTGAGGGTAGCACTGAAGGAGGGTAGAAAGAACACTGATGCTTCCTGGGGCACAACCTAAATGCAGTTGTTGTGGAGAGAAGCTGGGGATGGAAAGGGGGAACTGTGACCATGTGGATCAGTAAAAGGAGTCAGGTGACTGGAACAGGGAGTGGTGTAATTTCCCTGCATGGCAGAACTGGACTTGACTGGAGCACGTAATAAAGGGTGCTGAAAACATATTTGGCATTCTGGGTCATCTTTGCAGACATGGAGGGCCAACCCCTTCCCAGCCTACTATCAGGGGTGGGAAATGGTCAGTAAAATCAGTAAAAGTCAGGGTTTTTTTCCATCTTGGTCAGTAATTTGTCAGTTTTTTTTTAAAAAAAAAGGTCAGTAAAGTCAGCATTTCTTTAATTTTTGTGAATGCAGTTTGTGTTTTTCCATTTTCATTACTGCATTTTTGGGGAAACATGATGACTTTCCAGTGAGAAGACGGATTGTTTTCAGTTTAGTTATGAAGTCCTTCAAGGACTTTGTTCCTCAGAGTAAAAGTGATTTGGTGAAATCTTCCACAAAGTATAGAAACATAATTAACCTCTTAAAACATGAGACAATGAAAGTAGAGGTGATGGCTATTGTGGGATTCAACATGGCACAGCTCGTGCTAGAAGGAGTTGAGAAAGCAATGGAAGAAGAGGACAAGGGGAAAAAATGCTTGTGGATGCAGTGCAGAAAACTGTTGAGAAATGAAAGAGTTTGTGAATAACTTTATTTATTTATTTATTCAATTTATACCCCGTCCCTGCCAGAGCGGGCTCAGGGCGGCTTACAAAGAGATTAAACATATAGGTAAGAAATTATATACAATCTTACAACAAATACTAAAACTCTACATTATCATAAAGTACTAGTAAGTGATCAGGTACTTATAACAATGCTTACAGAAGGCAGAACTATATTGGTGGTTGGCTCGTCTTGGTCTCTATACTTAGGCAACAGCACAGGCTGTTGGTGGTAAGCCAAGGACCAGGGCACTGTCACTTCTCAGTTGTTTGATGTTATTTGGTGCGACTCCTTAGTCGAAGGCCTGGTGGAAGAGTTTCATTTTGCAGGCCTTGTGGAACTGTAAAAGGTCCTGGGGGCCCTAATCTCTTCTGGAAGCTCATTCCACCAGTACAGAGCCTCCACTGAGAAGGCCCTGGCCCTGGTTGTGGCCAGCCTGGCATCTTTAGGACCTGGTGACCCTGTGTGTGACCCTGAGTGCAGTGCTCTCTGGAGAATGTGTGGGGAAAGGCATTCCCTCAGGTAAGTGGGCCACTGACCATAAAGGGCTTTAAAGGTAAGTACCAGCACCTTGAAGCAAATTCGGTATGCTATTGGCAGCCCGTGGAGTGCTTTCAGGGGAAGAAGGAGGAGCATTTCCTAGACCTTCACCCCTTTCCCCAGTGGCAAAGAATAACACCAACGGAGGGGGCACCCGTAACAAGGGACCAGTGTGCTTTGCATGTAGACTTGTGTGCAAGGAATGTCCATACATGGACTGCTCCCAAATGGAGGTTTGGATGGCAGCATAGGAAGGTGCGCCCTGATGCTGGGAACTAGTAAGGGCCCTCATAGATGCAAGACTGGAGGCTCCAGTCAGCACTGGTAGTGGACAGATTTTGGTCCACCAGGCTAAGGCCACACAGCACACAAGGTAAAGAAAAGTAGGGTGTGTCCACGGGAACTTATACCAAACTTGGGAGGAAAGGTGAGGTATAAATGAAGTAAATAAATATTAAATAAAATAAATAAATGTCGTTCATCAAAGCAATCATTTTGTCTTTTGAGAATTAGAACATTTTAAGACAATGTAGATATTCAGTGAGTGATGGTGATAAGGGGTGGAGGTTGAGGATGCATAATCTTTACACTATTTAAAACATATGACATAAAACATTTGGAAGGGGATAAATCAAGAACAATGATGTAATTGTGACTAAAAGGAAGTGAGCTTCTTAACAGGAAACCGCTTTTCAGGAGCTAAAGAGCTAATATTAAATAAACAATAGAGACAGTAGAAATAAACAGCTCAAAAGTATAGGGTGTGGTCTGCTGTGACTCTTCTTGTCTTAAAGTACTGGCTTTTTTTTACAATGCTTGTATTTGGATCTGGAAGGTAGAGAAGGTTCCCAGAGTCTCTGGGAACATCAGGTTACATCTCTAAGAATAAACCTTCAGAAAAAAAGATTTAACTTCATGTTTGATAGCACTTTTCTCTCTGTCTGTGATGGATAGTATTCATGGCTGGTGGCCAAGAAGGGTTTTCAAGAACAGAGAGAAGGCTCAGCATTCATTGTGAAGTGTCTTTGTTTGGAATAGAGCTGATTCAGATACACACAGCCCTCTGAACTTGTGGCCGACTGGAGCTGGTAAACAAACACAAGAGTTGGAATCTTCAGAATCTTCAGAAACTTGAGGCAAATTTTTGAATATCAGAATTAAAACAAGTCATATTAGGAAATTAGTCCAACAATCATTTTCAGTTGTTTCAATGGAGGAAAAAAAATTTTTTTTTTGAATGTATGGGAAAGCGGATAAGTTATTTTGTCATATAAACACCAAGATATCCAATTGGAAAGAATATAACTATGTTTCTATTGACCCCACTTCTGCAAGACAATGATTTGCTTTAACCCACTCCCAATCCACCCTAACATGCCAGACTCCTCTTATTGGCCCCAAACCTGTCAACCTTCTGACCTAAAAGACTCCCCAGGCTCCAACCCCTGACCCTCCAAAGCCCACCTTGGATCCACACACTAGCCCACCTTGGCTCTACCTTCTGACCAATTATTTTTTTTTAATTACAAGCTGACAATCCTGAACCAAGATGAAGTAAAAAATAAGAGAGAGAATATCAATCAGGTTCTAATAATGAAGTATGCAAGTTGTGGATAGTCACAGAGCGTATTTTCAGACAGAAATCATAAACATGAACTCTGAACCATATATTAAAAGGGGTATACCATTTAAATGAAGACCAGCCAGGGTCAAAAGGTCTTGGCCAAAATAAACAGTATAAAACTTAAAATTAAATGAAATTATTTTTCATGGAAAGCTTTGTGTCCAATCCTGAGTGGCTTTTGTGTAAGACTGAAGTCCAGAGTGAGAGTAATTGTTCCGCAGATATTTACTGAGTTAACAAAATGGAACAGAAATATCCTAACATATATCATCATTTCCTGGAAAATAATAAATCTCTTGATGCATCTGAAAAGATATTGATGTGCAGGGGAATGGGCATTATGATGAATAGGGGAAGAGAAACACTGTAGACAAACTACAGTGATATTGGATTGGATCCTTAGTAAGAATGCTCAAATGCCTGCCAGTTTCTACATCTGTCTGTCTGTCTGTCTGTCTATGAAGCTGCCTGATGCTGAATCAGACCTTTGGTCCATCAAGGTCAGCATTGTCTACTTGGACTGCCAGTGGCTCTCCAAGGTCTCAGACAGATGCCTGTCACACCGTCTTCCACCATTTCACATCAGCGTTCTGCAGTAATATCAAGTTGATTTTTCAACAGTTTTTTCATCTGTTTGTAGCCCCATTTCTGCTATCTTTAAAAAATCTCCTGCAAATTGGAATTTATCTAAATAGTTCTTCGTTACATTAATAGATGCTGTGTTTGGATCGGCAGCATTTTTATGCATGCACCATTTTTTTTTTAAAAAAGATGCAAGCCTGTTTGACAGGTGTTAGAATAATTTGGTGAGCATAGAAGAGATCAGGTGATCAGCTCTCATCAGATTGTCACTGTCGAATGTGTTCATGTGAAATTCACAGTGTCCCTAAGCCTAAGTCTCCTTCTGTTCATGCAAGCAACACTTTCATTGTGAGAGATTTCCACTGATCCCCTCTTCCCAACATAACCCCCCAAATTCCATGATAGGCTATTTTGGAGATTCCACCAACCCACCTGACCTGAATTTTGGCAGGGTATAATGGGAAGAGGCAGGTGGGAAAGTTCCATTCCATGTACTGTGCATGGAATCCATCCTGGGAGTCCAGAAAACAGTTATATTTTAATGAATAAAATCAGGGTATCAGTTGAAAGAAAATCAAGAGATATGAACAAGTGAATTAAACTGGGAAGCCCTTTCACTGAAAAGGTTATAACCTCAAATGCTGACCTATCATAAGAAGCCAAACCAGTTCTCATCTGGTCCTTGTAATCAGCTGGAAGTCATCTTCTGATTTTCCTCCCCCATTTCATAGTGAAGTTTCCCCAGTAAGAGATCAGAAACTGATTCCCAGCTGACGGCGGTTCAGCTAGGAGCCAGCTTCTGTATCCCTGCTACATTCTAGTTTGTTCATGCTAATTAGGTACATACAGGCTGAGTTCAGACTGGCAGTTTGCCCCGCTATAGCCACATTTCGGCCACGTTTCACAAGTGGATTAAAGGGGGCGTTTACACAGACACATCTGCCTGGTGTTCCCTATCTGTGGTCAACCTGTGCTGTTCCACTTCACTCCCGCATTTAAAAGATACCTGGTAAAAGTGGTAGCAAATCCCTTTGAGCCCGTTTATCCCACTTCATTCTGCTTTCGGGTAGTATGAATGCCAACCCGAAAAGCTGGGAGTAACCTACGTTGTACATAAGGCAGCAGTGATATGATTGGCTGTGCTCTACTGTACTGCCCAATGTGATGCCGGTGCAACGGGATCCTCCCCAAATCGGCTGGATGCACACATAGCTGATTTACCAGGAAAAAGCCGTTTACAGCAGTCTGTATGCTGTACTGCAATCTGAACGCTCCCGCATGCCTCCTCCCAGTATGCTCCTGCATCAGTTGGCACAATGTGACCGGGAAAACCCAGAACAATTTGTTCCTGGGCTTTTTTGCCATGACTGGCTCCCGCTTCAAATTGCCAGTCTGAACTCAGCCACAGGCTGTGAACAGCTGAAGAGTTGGTAAAAAAAAAATGGTTGCCTGACTGCAACTGATGAACAGATTGTGAGTTGAACTGGCAGGTGTCTGAGCATTATTGCCAGTAGTTTATTTTATTTTATTTTTTTAGAAAATGTGTATGCTGCCCCTCCAAAGAACCAGCTTGTGGTAGCTTACAAAGTAAAACATGATAAAACATAAAACAGCAAAAAAAAAAAACTTTTTTAAAATCCAGCATTAAAAAACAGTATAAAAACAACACACCATGAAATGGCAATTTGAGCATTACTAGGCCCTCAGGCAATTCCAGGGCATGAACACACACACAAACAGACTGTCAGAACATTCATCTAGCAAGCTCAGTATTACCTACTTTGACTGGCAGCAGCTCTCCAGGATCTTGAGCTGAGGTCTTTTACATCATTTACTTCCTGATCCTTTCAGCTAGAGATGCTAGGGATCTAACCTAGGATATTCTGCATACAAAGCACATGCTCTACCCCTGAGTAGCGACACCTCTCTAATGTAGGGCAATTTCTGAAGAGGGTGGGGGGGTTGCCTTTATGACAGTTCAGGATCAGTCTGAGAGGGTCAATGCCTGGGTCCAGAAGTCAGTGCCAACATTATTGCTCATTCTTACAGTCAAGTGATCAAAGCAACATCTGATCTTAAAAAAAAAACTGAAAGATTATGACTTTCTTATATCTTGCATGACAGTTTCTGTTCTCTCTCTCTCTCTTGCCCCTGTAGAGAACTACTTCATTTAACACCTTATAAATCCTGAAGGACTCTCCCATCGTAGGAAGTGTTTATCTTGCAATACCCACATGCTTTGTGAGTGATCTTTAGGAAAGCAGCTAGACAACACATTTCTGTCTCAAGAGCTGATTATTCTGTTTCCACACATTTGCAAACACTCTCCCCTTAGGTTAGGATCCTGTTTCCTTTTGTTACATGCCAAGAGATGCTTCACTCTGTAATGGTCTGCATTCTTATCCTTACTTTCCAAGCAATATCAATGCATTTCACCTGTCAACAGAGCCCATATTGTCATTTTCTTCATATGCTGAAGTAAATCTTTACATATTTCAACTTCTGGCATTTTCTCGCTATCTTTTTCTCTCCCCCCTTTTCTTTCCTCTCTTCAGTTTATCAAAGCAAGAAAAAAATGTTTCTTAATCTTTATTCTACATTACATTAAAGCAGTAGACTAACCAGTCTAAAAAACAACCTTATCATATACTTTTGAGCTACTTCTCACCTTGAGTCCAAAATTACTTGTATTTGCTACATAAATTGTCCTCATTGCTGATTATTGCTAATTAAAAAAATAGAGAAAACATGCTAAAGTGATGAAGGGGGGGGAATCATGTAACTTGGATTTGCAAAATGGAGTTCTTATTATTTAGCATTAGTAAACTAAGCTACGTAATTTTTGTCTGAACTATTTTGTGACTGCTTTTTCAATTGTTTCAAAACAACTATACAGTGAAGGCCCAGCTGTTACATATTAACTAAAATGCATTAAAAGATCTAAATGTATAATTAACAAATTTCACTCTCCTATCTAAAACTGGAGCCAGTTTGGTGTAGTGGTTAAGTGCGCAGACTCTAATCTGGGAGAACCAGGTTTGATTCCCCACTCTTCCACTCACAGCTGCTGGATGACCTTGGGCAAGCCATAGTTCTGTCAGAAGCGTTCTTGAAAACAGCAGTTTCTGTCAGAGCTCTCTCAGCCCCACCTACCTCACAGGGTGTCTGTTGTGGGGAGGGGAAGGGAAAGGAGTCTGTAAGCCACTCTGAGACTCTGAGTGAAGGGCGGGGTATAACTCCAATCTCCTCCTCCTCCTCCTCTTCTTCCAGTATAATTGCAATAGTTTAAATTCCTCTGTCAGATCTCCTAAATGGCATTTTCTCCCTCTGCAATGAGACCCTATAAACTCAGATCACATGACTGGGGAAGAACTTGACTTTCCAAATCTTCATTGCTTATTTACATGACTGAAGTTGGGTCAGACATATCCAGTGCTCTTTTTGTATCAGGAACTCCTTTCCATATTAAGTGACACACCCCTAATGTAGCCAATCCTCCAAGAGTTTACAGAGCTCTTCTTAGGGGGGCTACTGTAAGCTCTTGGAGGATTGGCTACATTAGGGGTGTGTCGCCTAATATGCAAAGGAGTCCCTGCTACAAAAAGAGCCCTGGACATATCACAAAGGTTATACAGCTTGGTCAGGATTGCATGAAGGCCCTAGCTCAGAGGTGTCAAACTCATTCTGAGGGCCAGATTTGACATAAATGTCACTTTATCAAGCCAAGCCATGTGTGCCATAAAATATAACACAAGGTACTAGAGATATAAACTTTATAAAGATTATTTCCGATGCTGAATGGCAATAGCAGGCGTGATTGGATTAGGTGTGATCAGGTCTCTTTTTGCAGCAGGAACTCCTTTGCATATTAGGTGACACACCCCTAATGTAGCCAATCCTCCAAGAGCTTACAGAGCTCTTCTTACAGGTGCTACTGTAAGCTCTTGGAGGATTGGCTACATTAGGGGTGTGTCACTAGTATGCAAAGGAGTTCCTGCTACAAAAAGAGCCCTGGGTGTGATATGCAGAGGGGTGGAAATATTAGTATTGGTAATGAGACAGGAAACAATTTGGTACAGGAGGATTCAGCCTAGGAGGATGCAAAGAATATATGGAAATAAATCTGAAGAAGTGAGCAGTGACTCACAAAAGCACATACCCTACCACTGTTTTGTTAGTCTTTAAAGGTACTACTGGACTCTTTCTATCACAATTAGAAACCACAACATTCAAAAACCAGTGGGGGAACATTTTAACCTTTCAGGGCATTTAGTTGCTGACCTAAGTATAGCAGTCGTCTTACAAAGGAATTTCAAAGGGAGATAAGAGAGACTGCTGAATTGCAACTGATCATGAAGCTCAAGAAGCAAACTCCTGGACTGAATTGAGACCTAGGTTTCTTCTCTCATTACCAATGTCTGTTATTGTCTTTTGGCATCTGAAATCACTTCACTCTCTATGATATAAGGACAGATGGACTCACATTCCAGCTGTATCTGAAGAATTGAGCAGTGATTCATGAAAGCTCATGCCCTAACCACAAATTTTGTTAGTCATTAAGGTGCTCTTGTACTCTTGCTCCCTTTCACTAATAAAGAATGAAAGCTGTGCTGTTAGGTTCCCCCCCCCCACCGCCATATGTTAGAAATTGAAAGAGAGATCTCTCCAAGTGCCATGGGATGGACTCTCTGTCTCTCATACCTGGAATAAAACTTTTTTTGTCTTAAACACAGGACTCCCCCCCCAATACCTGGAATAAAATGTTTTTGGTCTTAAACAAAGGACTCCTCCCCCATACCTGAAATAAAACATTTTTTTGGTCTATAAGTGTTCATCTAATTACAGAAGTTCTTACCATAGTTTCCAGTGATCTCTAGAACTACCTTTTGTCACTTCCAGGTAGCTCTAGGAATCTCCAGGAATGCTATAGTAAGACCTTTCTGTAAGTACATAAGGCCTTATTTTTTTTTCTCCCATTGCCATTTCCAGAGGCAGCAGATAACTGGGCTTGGGGCAGTGGATTTCATGCCCCCACTGAAGGCCTGGCAGTCCTAGTTCAAGCCTCAGTAAAAGGTCTTCCCTCAAACTGTCATAAGCCAGGTGCCCTAATCAAGTGCTAGCATATGTTTCTTCTTATCAGATGTGGAAAACTAATTTCTGTACATGACTTTAAATGCGTACAACCAGTCCACCATCGGATTGGTGCATCTGAGAAATAGCACAGCAGATCAGATAGCAAATCAAAAGAACAGGCCCAGTAAACATAATTATTACAACATTCTTAGAATGTTCAGATCAACAGTGAAAATAAAATACTGTTGAAGTGGGATATAGTGAGTTTTTCTAGCTTTGGGGGAACTTTTCCATAAATGCCATGTAATCTCTCATGCCTTTCAAAGAGGCAGAATGAACATTTATTGAAGTCCAACAAACCTGAGGCATTGTGTTTGTGATTTAGTTGGAGAACATCTGCTTTTCATGCAGAAAATCCCAGGCTCAGTCCCTGATATCCCCACAAATTCAGGATATCAGGTAACAGGTATTAGCTAAGACAAAGTAGATGAACTGATGGTCAGTTTTATAGGTGTGTATGTGGAGTTGCTCAGCCTTAAGGATGGTACCTATACATGAGTAGAAATTGTTATATAAAACAAAATCTCTATAAGATGGAGATACTGTAACCCAAATGGGAAGGATTTTGATGGGAAATGTGAGACTGCAGAAATTTCTGACAGGTTCACCTTCTTGGTTCTGCTTGGCATACCCTAGTATATGGATAAATTGAAGCTTTTACTCCCAAGGTGTCAACTGAGTACAATTCACCCATCATTAGCTTTTACTGTAGGGAATGGTCTATACTCCAAGCATGCGTAACGTGTTTCTACATGGTTTGCTTAGAGAGAAATGCTGTAATATTTCCCAGTTCCCCAATTTACAAATCCCCTTCTGCCAAAGACAGACAACTGATAAAAAAGCAAAATTTCTACCAGGAATTTTTATCTGTTGCATAACTCCCAGTCCAGTGCAGTATGTTTAGAGAAACTTGTCTTTGGATTGTGTGGCAACGTTTCTTTTTTTTCCTTCCAGCAATAGAGCTGTATAAACCATAACTGTTTCAATCCCTTGAACATTTCATGAATAAAAATAGGGACATCCCTGCATATCTGCAACACTGCCTGAGTGACCTCCCCATATGGCATTAGTACAGGTATGTAATAGTGTCCAGATTACACAATTACATACTGTAGATGATGACAACAGTAAAAGTTGGCTATCCCTACTCATGGTCTACTCAGGGAACTCCCCAGGTATATAGAAACAAATGACTTTTTCAGTTGACCAAATAAAAAATATAGCAATGGTTTTCAAAATGTCCTGAAGAGGACTGAAAATGGTCAGGAAGGACAGGATGTTGAGACTCAGTTAATGACAAAGGAGGACAGAGGGAAAATCAGCTGGTTTAAGCCCCTGAGAGTTTGTAGAATCCTGAAGGGGAGATTTTGATGAGTGGGATTTGCAGATGGTTTCCTTTTCCTCAGTAGGCCCCATATTTCTATAAATTTATTATTATTCTAGTGGTAAATCACATTGCATTCTATGTGACTGACAGACTGTCAAGGGTTAATGCCTCACAGAGTCTGAGAACCTTTGAATGACAGGGTGGTCAAAAGGAATTCTGTGGAGAGCATCAGTTAAGAAATGACAGTTGGGAACTGACAGTTGAAGAAGAGACAGTATAACACTGACAGAGGACTGGGAAGGAGGCAAAGACAACTGAGAGGATCACGGAAGATCCCCATTCAAGCCAAAGAGGGACTGAGCTTCTAGTCAAGAGAAGTAATCCCTACCCAGTGCAAAGGAAGATAACTCTTAAAAGAGGAATGATCCCTGGTTTGTTTATAGAGAAGGATATGGGAAACTTGATTGTACATTCCTACTTTCTAAACATGAAGTGTCAGTGAAACTCAGAAACCTATGTTTACAAGTTAAAGCAGAAACTGAAAAGAAAGCCACTCTCCTCACAGTTTCAAAGACCTTGTTGAAAAGCAAAAACACTTACTTGTTGGCAACATATTAGCTGGATTTAGTGTGATTACAAAGTTACCTCAGTTTTATTATTGGTTCACCTTAGACATCCTATCCCTGATTCCACTTGACTATTTCCCCTTTAAGTCAAGTTAAATATTTTGTTTATTTTGACCTTTTAAAAGCCTCTTGTGTGACATTACAGAAGTAGAATATAAGCAGGTGATTTTTATCTCTTCCCTCAAGTCCCTGGACTGGGCCAGCATCAAAATATATAATAACATGACAGGGAGGGACAGCCATAGAAAAAGCAAAGAGATATAGGGGCCACTCAGCAAAAAAGAAATAAGAAGGAAAAAGGAAAAATTGTATGCTTAAGGGAGGGAAGAGGGTGAGTTCATCACAGAACGTTATTCTTCATGTCCTCTCCTGGATGGGAGATGGTATTAATAAACACTAATCCCACATCAGAAATTCAAAGTGCAAAAGTAGCATCCCTGCTGTAAATGGAAGTTTAAAACACTTCTGTAGAGAAGCAGAGTCTCATGAAGAAAAACAGTGAGGCATTTTATAGCAGTTTTTTCCCCATGAGGCAGAGAAACCATGCTTCCTCTAAGAAGTAGCACAGTCTTGTTCTAGGAAAAGAAACTGATTTCTGTTCATCGGGACAGTGGAGCTGATACATTGTAAGATTTCCAGGATTCAGTGTGTATTTTGTCTTTAGAGTTTGAACCATTAAGGTTGGTGGCTCTAAACAGATCACCAGACAGAGCCACCAACAAAAGATTAGGAAGTTTATGCATACTTGGAGGCTCTCCAAAGTATGCAGAAAATTTGGCTCATGGGCTACCAGCCCTCATGGCCGTGCTGCCTGTGGGCCACCTTTGCCACCCTGCAATGAGCAGAGGCAGCATGGCACGGCAAAAGCTGCATCCGGGTACTGATGGGGGTGGGGCTGGAGGTCTTTTGGGGCTGGACCTTGCCTCCCTCCTTCATTCTGCCCTCTCTGCTTGGTGAGGTAGGAGCTCCTTGAGCTCTTGGTGATTGCACGAGTGAGGGCAGCATTGGAGGGCGGTGGTGGTGAACAAGCAGTGGTAGCAGCGGGCATTTGGTGGTGGAGGCCTGTTAGCATGGCTCGGTGGACCTTGCTGTGGTTTCTGGAGCACTAAGGAGTCGGCTCCTGGTGACACAGATTCTGGAGCTCGGCGCCCGGTGGTGGTAGCAAGGCCCGTGTTCAAGGCGGCGCAATGCACGGTGTGGGGAGCTATGTTTTTGGCCTACCCCATGCTGTCTCCCCAGGCACGGGGGAACCTTGAAGGGCCTTCGAAGGTCAGGGAGTCTCGAGGTTGCTGGCCTGTGGTCGGGCTCCCTGCTTACATTGCATGTGGTGGATGGTGTGCCTGTGGGAGGTGGTTTTCCTTCATCTCCCCTGCTGAGGCTGGTCTCTCTAAGTTCTCCCTTTTGTGGTGTGTTCTCCTGGTGCCACAAGGGTTCATCCCTTGCATTGGTGCACAGCTGGCGCTGCAGGTAGTGGTTGAAGGGTGGGGTGACTGCTTCACTTGCCTTTCACCTTCTCTCCTCCCCCAGTCATTAGTGATACCCTTTTCTAGCTGGGCCAGGGCACAGCATATGGGGACCTGTTTTATGCCACTTGGGTTTTTTGGGCTGAAGTCCTGGGCACCTTTTGCTGGGGGTAGGGGCCATTTTGCTAGTGGTGGCCATTTTGTGGGGCCAGTGGTGGCCATCTTATCAACTAGGGCAGCAATTGGGTAGGCTCATTGGCGGCCATTTCAAGGGGCCAGGGGCTGCCATTTTCTGAGCTTCTGCTTAGGCCAGGGTGGCCTTCTCCACTGCAAGCGCTGGTCCTGTGCATGGTAGATCTTATTTCTGGCAATTAATTTTGTGCTATGTAGTGCAGGATGGCACCCAGAAAAGGCACTGGGCACGCCAAAGGGAAGCAGCCAGCCCCCAAGGCTGCACCTAAGCAGCCTGCACCTTCCCTTTCTTCCTTGGATGAGAACAATGGAGATGAGGTGCAGCAGGCTATACTGGCTGCTCATTTGATGGTGGTTGAGCAGGCTTCTGGGGCATCTACCCCTCAACCCCCACCAGGCCAGGATCAGGCAGGGAGAAAAGAAACTTGCTTTGTCTAACAAACGTTTTCAGGCTGAAGTTTTAACGCATTTGTCTCTTGTTGAAAACAGGGTCTTGACAGGTGCCAGGACCGGAGAGGGAAGACTGAGTTCACAAGATGATGATGGGGTGGGCCTGTCGGGTTCTGGACCTTCCCAAGTAGCTGTGGATCCTGGGCTGGCCCCAGTTCAGGCTGTTGAGGCAGAGGGTAAGTCACCTGTGGGATCCCAGGCTGTGGCTTCCTGGCCTTGGGGGCCTTGTGGGGCTCTGGTCACCCCAGTTTCAGGTATGGCTACCGGACACTGCACACACACTGTGGGGCAGCACTGAGGGTTGTCACCTGTGCAGCAGCCCATGCCCGGGCCCCCTGTGGGGTGCTGTGGGCATCCACCCCTTAGGCCAGAACAATGTTGTGGCTCTCTGTGTGCAAAGGCGGCATCTTATGCAGACATCACGGCTTCAGCGCTCCCTTTTGGAGAAATGGTATTTCCTCTGGGTGATCATTTGTTGCTGGCCACTAGGGAAAAAAATTTCAAGGGTGAGTACGTTGATGTCTTTACCCTCCTTTTCCAGGAATTGGAGAAGAAGGACAAGGACAATCTAGATGACAAGGATAAGCTTAGGAAAATGTGGGTGGATTGAACCTGGGCCAACTGGGTGGCCAAGTTCTTGGTCTATGCTGGGGTCTTGGCCAAGGCACAGCCTTGGAGGGCTGTGTCCTTATTTCAGTATTTCAACATTGTTTATAAGGGTTACACTGGCTTTACTGGCCTGGCTGGGCTTCAGTACGATGAAGAATTCAGGATGTGGGTGGCGATGAACCCTTCGATGCATTGGGACCAGGTACACCCTCATCTGTGGCTGCAGTTCATGTTCCCAGCCCATCCTAATACTGGTGACCGATCGTACAGTAGTCACCTTGTGCAGCATCAGACAGTGTCTTCTGGTCCCTGCACTTCTGCAGGGCAGGTGGTTCAACCCCGCCAAATTTGTTAGGAGTTTGGGGCGCAAGGAGCCTGCAGCAGGAAAGCTTGCCAATACCGGCATGAGTGCCCCCTGTGTGGTGGTCTGCACCGCTTCTCAGCCTGTTTCCGGGGCAAGCCCCGCAAAGGTTGTAAGAGATCCGAGGCTGGTGGGCAGGGATCCAGTGCTTGTATTTGTTTGTATTTGTTTGTATTTGTTGCAAGGTTTTAGGTTTGGTTTCCACATTCCCTGTCAGGGCCCTAGGGTCCCCTTTATGGTGCCTAATTTGGCATCAATACGAGGCTTGGAGCACATTGTGAGGCAGAAGATAGAGAAAGAAAGGGCTGAGGGAAGAGTCCTCGGACCTTTTTCCACCCCACCAGTGGCTAACCTGCAGGTTTCCCCTCTAGGCATTGTTCCTAAGAAGGCACGGGGGAATACAGATTGATTCACCATCTTTCTTATCCATGTGGGGCGTCAGTTAATGATGCCATTCCGGATTCCCTGTGTTCTGTTAGTTACACTGTTGTGTCTGTGGACCGCCACCAGGAGTCCGTGGCCTCAGTCCTTCATTTGGTTCCAAACACAATAGGGGGAAAGGATCCTAGGCCACCCTTTAGTCCTCCAATAGGACCTTTGGCAGGAGATTCAACTCCCCCAATGGAACTGTGGGTGTGTCTAGGATGGGTGTATATAGTTGGCCCTTGCAGGGCCATGTGTGTACTTTGTGTGAAGTACAATAAACGTGTGTTGTTCAGCATGTCGTAGTCCAAGTTGTCATGCTGCGAACCCAGTACTTTACATACACTTCCTTTGACCAAGCAGTTTGGGTGGTGCGCCAGTGTAGGATCGGGGCCAAGATGACCAAATACGACATTGTCAGCATTTTGGCTGCTTCCTGTGCACCCCAACGACTTTGAATTGCTGGGGTTTTACTTTGAGGGTTACTTCTATATGGATCAGGCTTTGCCAATGGGCTGCTCAGTGTCTTGTGTGGCTTTTGAGCATTTTAGCTCTTTCCTGGAATGAGCCCTCTGGCATCGCATGGGGATTCCCACAGTGGCACATTACCTGGATGATTTTTTGTTCGTAGCACTGGGGGGCTCTGGGCAGTGCTATTTTCTTCTTCAGAGTTTCCTGGACCTGGCTGAGGAGTTGGATGTGCTCTTGGTGCATGAGAAGACTGAAGACCCTGCCCAGTGGCTGACTTTTCTGGGAGTAGAGCTGGACACTGTGGCTCAGGCTTCATGGCTGCCCACAGCCAAGTTGGTAGACTTCAATACATGGGTAGCTTGTTTTATGCACAAGAAAAAGGCGTCCTTGTGTGAGTTTCAGCAGTTGGTGGGGCATCTTAATTTTGCTTGCAAGGTGGTTGCCCCGGGGTGGGCCTTTCTGCACCGTCTGTGTGACACGCTGATGGTTTGCGCCTTCCTCACCATAGGCCAGGGTTATGGCAGGGATTCAGGCCAACTTGGGTGTTTGGCTGGAGTTTCTGGATTCCTTCAATAGGGTTTCATTCTGGACGACTGACCTGCAGTTGAAGGCCAGCCTGCAGATTCATTCGGATGCAGCTGGGTCGCTTGGTCTTGGGATTTATTTTCAGAGGCACTGGTGTGCCAAGGAGTGGCCTGCTGAATGGAGAGTAGATGGCATGGCTCACGATCTCACTTTCCTTGAATTCTTCCCTATCCTGGTGGCTGTGTGATTGTGGAGTGATTTGATGGCTAATCACACCATGCATTTCTGGTTTGACAATTTGGCAGTTGTCCATATTGTCAACTCCCTCACTTCCAGATCGTCTTGGGTTATGGCTTTAGTGCGGGCTTTCATGCTTCACTGTCTTCGGCACAATATTTTGTTTCTTGCCAGGCATGTGCCTGGGGTCGACAATGTGGTGGCTGATGCTCTCTCTCATAAACAGATGGAGAGATTCCATCAGGTAACTTCAGAAACTGACTTGCAGCTGGTTTGGTCCCTTGAAAGGCAGAGGTCCACAGGGTGATTGGCCTGGCCATTGCACCAGGCACAAAGCAGGTATACAACCATGCAGTCCACCAGTTTGCCCAGTTCAGGAGCAAGGTAGAGTATTCTGAGTTGTGGCCAGTGCCTGTGGACCACCTGTTACAATTCTGTGTGGTGATGTGAGGTAAGGGACTAGCTGTTGGTTCCATCAAGGGGCTGCTTTCTGCGGTGGCCTATGGTAGTAAGGCCCAGGGGCTTATGGATGGGACAGGTTATTTTCGGATCTGTAGGACGCTTAAGGGCTGGTCAAGGGAGGCAGGGGCCCATGCAGACACTAGGAGGCTGATTTCTCCAGGGATTTTGAGGGGGTTGCAGGCCGGTTGGGGGGATATTTGCACATCTGCTTATAAGGCTTGCCTTTTCCATACAGCGGCGCTTATAGCATTTTTCGGGGCCCTCCACATAAGTGAGTTGGTCGCACAGTCCAAGATGGATGGGTTTGGATGGACGCTTGAGGAGCGTGATGTTCGCTTGACAGGTGATAGGACCCTCCTCACTTTGCATCATTCCAAGACTGATCAGTGAAGGTGGGGGGCCATGGTCTCTACTGGGCAGTGTGCTGAGCAGGAGTTATGTCTAGTTTCTGCCTTGGTGGTTTACCTGGGTCTGAGGGGGTTGGGAGATGGTGTTTTGTTTTGACATCAAGATGGCACCCCTTTAACTAGGCACCAGATTTGGGCCGTTACATCACAGGCCTTGAGCAGATTAGGTCTGATTGGGATGCGTTTTTGCACCCATTCATTCAGGATTGTTGCCGCCTCTATAGCCACAGACATGGGATAACTGGCTTGGGAAATACATTTGGGTAGGTGGTGCTCAGTGGCATATAAGTCATATGTGCGCCCTATGGCTGGTCTTTAATAACAGCTCCTCTGGAGTTCCTTGGGTTTGTTTTTGTTGTTTATTGTTCTCTTGTTATAGGTACTGCTGGCCAGGTGAAATGGAAGCGTATCCTCATCTGCAGCCATAGTTTTATATTTTGGGCAGCACACCGAGCCAAGAGGACACCCATTGGCTCTCAGCTGGGGCTCAGTCAGTTGGCCACAGTTGAATGGTGTGGCCACCGGGGCTTGCAGTGGCCTGGCCTGTTACATTTGTTGTTTGAGGGGATGGTTGGTCACCCTCTATATATTTTATTGATCCATTTGGGAGGAAATGACCTGGGCCTGATTAAGGGTAAAGCCCTGATCCTCCATTGTAACAACGGGGCCCAGGGGCCGGGTGCAGAGGGACAGTCTGGTGCCGTAGTCAGAGAGAGTTCCAGAGATCAGCCAGAGGTATCAGTCAAGTCCAAGCAAATGAGTTTCAAAGCAGAGAGCAAAGCCGTTGTCAGGTGTACCGTTAGCCAGAGGTCAAAGCAGAGTTCGGAAGCCGAGCCGAGGTAAGGAGCCAGAAGAGCGTTCAGAGACGTGCCAAGGTTGGGAGCCAGAGAGTCATGATGAGACGAGGGACCGAGGAGAGATGCAAGGCGAGCGGTCTTACGACGAGTTTGCCAGCACGGTTTGCTCACAGCTGGGGATGTTCCTAAATACCGTGCTGGCTCATTAACTAATTAACCAGTCGTTGCCAGGTCCCTGCTCCAGTTAATACTCGGGGCTCATTGATCGTCGCCCCCATACACGTGCCTCCTTTCGTCGAGCTGCCAAGTCTCTGCGCCTGCGGTCTCGCAAACGATCTGCATGTGGGGGTGAGTCGGGTAGGGAAGTATCTGCTTCAGGTGCTTGCTGTCTCGTAGCTGGGAGCTCATCCCTCCCAGCACTTAGATTCTCTGAGGACTCTGGCGGAGGGACCTAAAGGTGCCACATCCATGATCCCTGGCCCTGGGTCCAAGGAGGTTGTGGCCAAGCTATCAGGTGCCAGATTGGGGGTAGAGCTCTCTAGTGCTGGGTCAGGGGGTGTTTCCGAGCTCACGGCTGAGCTTTCAGGCGCCGGGTCGGGGGCAAGCATGACATCCAGGCCCATTCGGATTTCCAACTATTTAGGTGGCGGTGGCCTGGGACAGTTATTGTCTGGTCCACTATGGTTTGGCGGGGTTCTTGTAGCCCCTTGGCGATTGACAGGGCTTGTTGCAAGGCTAACCAGGAGATTCATAGGGTGCTTGAAGGGGGGCTGGGCATGTACTTGCCTCATCCTGGCATAATGGTGGGTTCGGTGAACCTATTTAGGACTGATGGCATACACCTGTCCAAGGCAGGAATGGATATCTTTTTGGAGGACTTGTGGCAGGGGGTATGTGCGACTTTAGGCCTTTAGTGGGCACAAGGGTCTAAGCAGAGGCTTGACCTTTGCGGTGGCATGATATTATTCAATACAGATTGTGGCACGGTGAGCACTAGCTTATAACCCCTTTGGGGCATGGGGTCTTGTCAGTACAGTCTTTGAGCCCTGCAGCCTGGGGTGGGGAAAACAGACTGCCAATGGAATTGCACGGGATTCTCCTCCCTTTGAGCCTTGCAGCTCGGGGGTGGGATTTCTCTGGCAATTCCACTTGCTGTGCTGGCTGGATGTGAGCCATATTCCTTTGGCTTGTGTCTGGGGCTGGGTGGCTTGCCCTAGATCAAATGGCAAGGGAGGGGTCTTGAGACCCCTGACCTTGACCATGCCACAACCTGCTTACCCTTGCTGTTATGTTTGCCATTATGCTTGTTGTCAGGTTAATAAAGTGGTCCATTAGTACCCAATCTTGTTATCTGTTTCTTGATTTTGGCTGGGGGGCAAATGGGAATTGAACATCATCCCCATCAACAGCATGAGCAAGGGTCTAGGCTTTAATCCTGATCTTTGTGCTGGTGTACAAAAATTTGCCCCAGCACTATTGGTGGGCAAGCTTCTCATTTTCCCCTAACCCCACCAAAAACACTGCAGAAAATGTACCCATGCCATTAGAAAGCTCAGGATCATGGGTTTGGAAGGGTCCAGCCCTTGATGCTCAGCATCAGTACTGTTGATATGATATGTTATTGTTGGTATGGGAGCTGTTGTTGGGGGAGAAAGGGTGAGGGGAACAGCCCTTTCCCTACTCTCTAATCCCAGCCTCATTGGGAATTTTTCTTAATTTCAGATTTTACAGAGTTTATGGTTTTCTAGTTTCATAAACATTGGTTTTTAAAGTCATTTAAGAAACTCGGGGCCAAACTACAAGTTTGGGTTTTTAAAGTGTTGGGTCTGGGTTTTCCAGACCAAACTCTGGTTCCCTGTGGCCATGCGGCAGCTGTGGGGTATTCCACCTGACATTTCTTCCTCCAACCAACCACCTTGCCCTTTTCTTGGGCGGGTCAAATAAAATATTTTGTTTATTTTGCTTTAAAAAATAAATAAATAAAGGAGATCCCAAACAGCTCCGAATGCCACCACAGATGGGATCCTGCCCCTTCCCAAGCTGTTTTCCCATGTTGAAACAGCAATGGAGGTGATGGGGAGTTATTTCCCTGTTTTTCCTCCTCTGTGTGGAGTATTTTGTGCATACAGAGTGTCAAACATGGGAAAATCCCCCCCCATAAGCTGTTTCCATGTGAGAACATGGATGGGGGGGGCAGAAACACATCCTCTGGTCATAAATATACAATTGGAGGAATACAATTGGAGAATAGGGAAAGTGAATATGAAATTTACAAAAGCTGTCTCATATAAAGAAAATGTATATAAAATGCTTTATAGATGGTATGTAACTCCAGAAAAACTGACTAAATGATATTCAAAGTTATCAAATCTATATTGGAAATGTAAAAAGAAATTGGTTCTTTTTATCATATGTGGTGATCTTGTAAGATAGCAAAAACATATTGGTTATGGATTCATGAAATATTACAAAAAATCTTAGATACAAATATACCATTTCTTCCTGAATTGTTTTTATTGACTATTGTACCACAAAGTTTTACAAAGCAATATATTTACATGATTGTACATGTAGTGACAGCAGCGAGGATATTATTCGCAAAATATTGGAAAACAACAGAGACACCAAAGAAAGAAGAAATAATATACAAGTTGTTGGAAGCTGCAGAAATGGATAAATTAACATTACAGTTACAAGGAAAACAAGAAGGAACTTTTGATAAGATTTGGTCAAGATTCTACAGTTGGATAGAGACTGACAAGAATTGTCCATAAAAAACATTTTAAAAGAAAACAGAGATTTCCTCAAGAAATATGTTATAAACAGATTTAAGTGTATCAGATAAGATTCATTTCAACTTTCTATGCTAAGCGTATATAAATACATACTCTAACTTTGTAGTTGTTCCTTGTTGTCTGTTTGTACTGTGTTTGTGTTGTGCTTCTTATTGTAGTGTTCTTTCTTTACTTTCTGAAAAAATAAAAATTATCTTTAAAAAAAGAAAGAAATACATCCTCTGTTGTGGTGGCATTCTGAGGCCATCTAAGCTCTCCTTTATTTATTTATTTTAAAAAGCCATCCTCTTCAGCTGCTGTGTGGCTGCAGGAAACCCAAATTGGACTCAGGAAACCCAGACCCGACTCTTTAAAAATATGACCATGTAGCCCGGCCTTCAGTTATACATGGAAACTTCTCTTTTTAGTGGAGAGTTGAGAAGCAAACACAAAACATCTTTATCACACTCTTTTCCCAGGGCAGTCTAACATGCTTCACTTCTCTTGTCCAGAGCAAGGCTGCCAAGAAGGGAGGACTGGTAAAGTAAAGGTAAAGGTTCCCTTGCTCGAAAGCCAGTCGAATCCGACTCTAGGGTTGCGGTGCTCATCTCCGTTTCAAAGCCGAAGAGCCAGCGCTGTCCGAAGACGTTTCCGTGGTCATGTGGCCGGCATGACTAAACACCAAGGCGCACGGAACGCTGTTACCTTCCCACCGAAGTGGTACCTATTTATCTACTTGCAATTTCTTGCTTTCGAACTGCTAGGTTGGCAGGAGCTGGAACTAGAGACGGGAGCTCACTCCGTCATGCAGCACTCTCGGGTCTCGAACTGCTGAACTACTGACCTTCCACAGCCTGCAGTTCAGCGTCTTAACCACTTGAGCCACCGCAGCTCCTGGAGGACTGGAGGAGGGGACAAAATATAGGTGGAGAGGCAGTCTGGCAGATATGAGGGTTCATGGCATGAAGAGTGTTGTATGAAATAACCCTTGATTTGAGTTCAATAAGTGAGAAATGCTTTCATTAATGAATACATAACAATGGCAGTAAACTGGGGGGAGGCGATGGCTCAGTGGCAAAGCATCTGTTCTGCATGCAGAAGGTTCCAGGTTCAGTCTTTAGCATCTCTCTTTAAAAGGCTCACATAGTAGGTGATGCAAAAACCCTGTTATTTAGCAGTTCAGTTTAGTCTGCCGAGTAGTTTTCTCCTAACAAGTCACAGCTCTACTTGTATTGTTTTAATTTTTGTTGTTGGCAACCCACCACGAACCTTTTGGAATGGTGGCATATACATATTAAATGCATAAAATTAAGAATAGGGTCTAGTTTGCTACATGAAAGTGTTTCTTTTTGTTTAACATGGAGTGGTGTTAAAAACACACATTCACCTCCCTGCAGACTGAATAATACATTTCACAATTCCTTAGTCTGCTGCCTCATTGCCCCCACAGTCAGAATGACGAGACAGACAACAGTCTGGAAGTAAACAAGGGCCACTTTATTAATTATTTAACATGACATTGTGGCAAGGGACCAGCTAAGCGAGCACGGAACAGGCAAGGCAGGTGTCACTCCCCTGACCAACCACCTTGCCCTTTTCTTGGGCGGGTCATCCAGCTCTGGTCTTGAGCCATCAGTCTGGCTCGTGACCGGCAGCCCAGCAAACTGGTTGCCACCTAGGAGTGCCTACCCTTGAAGCCTGACAACTTGCAGAGAAGAGCATACCCTAAGAGGTTCCCAGAGGAGGTGATCACCGTTCCCCACCCAGAGACAAAGATTTCTCTTGTAAGTTGCCCAGACTCTCATGGCCTGAACCAAAAATTTAGCTAAAATGAGTATATTTTCTACTCTTGAATCTGCTAGTAATTTAGAAACAGGATTTCTGCTGAGGACTCAGTCCACTGTTGTGTCAAACAAATCCAGTATAAAGACCCACATATTTCTTTCCTTTCTTTTGTAGGTGGATCTTTATTCAGCAGTACAGTTTGACTTCATATAACCTGGGTGACTGATCTGAATTTTAATGAATTCTGCTTCACATACAAACATCATGAACACATTACCTGATATGAAGGTAATGTTTTGTTTACTACATAAGAATATTTCCATTTTTTTAGCCAGCACAGTTAAACTTCTGTGCCTCCATAATGTGATGAGGGAGAATTGGTCTTCAGCCTGATTTCATTTCTGCCAGGTTATGTGCCTGTGACACTGTGGAGAAGCTTGCATAGCCTGGCTGCTTAATGCTGAGCTGAGAAGAAATTCCTTACCCTTTTCCAAAGATTCCTAAGCTCTGGTTTTTCCATATAATGAAAGGGAAAAAACTAGCCTTTGAAAGAAGAAGTTTGGAAACATGTGATGGAAATAGAAAAGGTCAACTTTGCAGCCCTCCCAATCTTTACCATGTTTCTTTAAAATAATAATTGCAGGTGGTTGTGTTTTAATATGAACTTTTCACTCAGATGTAGTACCTTTTGTTATTTGAAAAGCTTTTTTTAAAAAAAAACCCAAAAACCTAGGTTCAATATTTACATTTCTGAAGGATTTGATGGGGATTTTTTCATGCTTTATTCTTTTATGAATGCCTAAATTGGTTTTTCCAGGCACTTACACACAATATGAGTGCCAAAATTCTGCAGGGTGGTGGTCAGAAAAGAAAGAAATAAGTAATTTACACTTTAGTCCTAAATACATACTCTGGAAACAGGTTCCATTGATAGATGATACAACCTGGGGCACTGTTTGAGTTCTAATCGAATTCTGATGTCTTGGAAAATTCAGCTTTGAATGAAAAATCTGGCTTGTCTAAACTGCAGTGTACTATAGAATTCCCCACCACTGAAAGGAGAATAAAGGATCCAGGATTTACCCCATGGTTTGTACTTCACTCTGCACTGGTTTGATATCAACAAGTAACCAGGTGTTTTAATTTTAATGCCTAGGGCAGGATTGCAATTTATGTGCATCCTCTCCAAAAACCAGCACCATGCACATTTTAAAAAACTAGTGTCTGGAAGAATATATATAATAGGTACAAAACTTTCATGTATGGGTACAACTTTTTCCCTCCCCCTTTTTTGGCCATCAAATCGCAGCTCACTCATGGTAACCCCATCGAGTTTTCAAGGCAAGAGACATTCAAAGGCAGTTTACCATTGCCTGCCTCTGCATGGTGATCTTGACATTCTTTGGTGGTATCTCATCCACATACTGACCAGGGCTGATCCTGCTTATTGTTACCCAAATCAGCTGTCTCTTATTTATTTGGGGAAACTAGCTTAATTGGAGACTCTCCCAGGATTCCCAGGATCTTTCCCTTGAAAAACTCTCAAAATAAACCAGGCTGAAGTTCAACCAGAAAGATGTTTTTATTATAAAAGAATAAAAGGGCAAAACATATGCACAAAGAACTCACAGAGAAAGCACACAAGCTAGTAAAGAGGAAAATCAGGGAAGAGTGGAGAAAGTGAGGGAGGTTTGAAGGTGTGATATTTACCTATCCTGGAGATTGAGGTCTGCAGAGAAGACTGTGAAACAGCCAGCATTTCGTGCAGTGAAGATAGGAGGGCCTACATGCAAGTGGGAGTGTGCTATTTAACCCTGAGAACACACACACACCTGCCAAGGTGCAGGGTGTTATATTTATACCCAAAAATGCTTGCTGAGGGTATGCTGAGGGTATGCTGATTTGCTACAAAACAAAGGCTTGATGGTTTTCCAAAAGAAGTACAAAGACTTTGGGAAACCTTGATGAGGCGACCTAGAGGTGTGAATGCTTCTTGATGACCCCTTTAGTATTGGACAGGATGACTACCTGGTGTTATGAGTAATGTTAAGTACTGTCTAACTGAGGAAAAAGAGGTTGGGAGAAGCATGACCAGAGGGAGAGGGAGATTAGTGATACTTCCTTGAGTATCTATTGTCCTGATAATGTATCTCACTTTATGGTGGGGAGGAGGATGTCAGGTGGTCAGCCTCGAGGGTTCTCCTTCCAAATAGTTTCCCAGGAACTTACCTGGCCAGCCTCCATTTTGTGTGTTTCAGATCCATTTTATTTCAGTTTCCATGTGATTTGGGGGTGATATTTCTAAGAAGGGCATTTAACTCTATCTTCAGGAGGAGGGTCTGACTGCTAACAATATGAGATCTGACAATATCTGGCTAGCCTGGGTTATTCAGGTCAGCTATAGGTTGACCATTTACTAATATAGCATAGAATATTCCTTCAATGAGAGTTAATGGTTAATTAATGGTTTCCTAATAGGCAGAGAATCTCTTTGTGTATGTGCTTGTATGTGAATGATATTCACATCACCAACCATACCCAATTTAAAGGGAAGTTTCTAGAGAAGAAACAGCAGTTAGAAGTCTAGAGAAAATTGGGGCTTTCGGTTTCGGTGCTGCGAATGGCGGCCGCTTCTCGGGACGCTCCCGGAGGCGGTTAGCCCACACGCGGAATGGGGGGGTCTTCGCGTTTGCGAAAGACCCTAGTGAGCCTTAGTCAAAGGCTCCGAACCGGGGGCGCTAGGGGAGTAGCCTCTTTGCCGGCAAACTGCCGGGAAATTGAGGCTTTCTCCCCGCCCCAATCGGCCCCGCCGCGTAGTGCGTCCCGAATGGGACTTAGCAGCCCTGCCGACTTCCAGGAGTGAGGAAAAGCGGATGAATTACTATGAAAAGAAGATATGGCATCTAATCGTGAGTTGAAGATCTATTTTGAAGCGAAAATTAAAACCCCCCCGCAAGCGGATAAGCGTATGGGAGGAGGGAGGAGCTTCCACCCTCTTCAAAGAAGCGAATTTTTAAAGGAAACGCGAAGGGGGGTAACAAGAAAAAATGTTGGTGAAAGTACCGTTGGGGTTTTACAGAAGATTGCGGCTTTAGTTGCTTTCTGGGGGATGTGGCACGAACTTTGAAAAAGTAAATAAAAAACAAAATGTCGATGCTGGGGAAAATCCTGCTTAGAACAGAAGAGAAGAGAGGAGGGACTTCCGCTCCAGTCAACCCCCCCCCAGAACTAGCTGTCAATTAACAAGAGACTGAGATACTGCGCCACCTGCTGGAGTTAATCTAAAATATCAATGAAACATTTTTAAAATGGAAATTGTTCTCATCAGACTATAAAAACAAATATTTGGAATTAACAAGGTTGATGGCAGAAAATGTATAGATGTTAAAGTTCCAAGCTATGGATGAAGAAGGGAAAGAAGATCTCAGATTTATTTTGACGAAAGTCTTGACACCTCTATCTGGCAGTGGAGCGAATAAATAAAAAGAAGAGGCGGACAAGGCTCTCAAAGCCTACTCCGCCTTTTAAAAAAAAAAAGGATATACTCTGCCAGTAGAAAGGGGTGTTGAGCTTAGCAAGTAATGGAGATCTAATTTCAACTCGAGTGTTAATGGAGCCAACGAGAAATGACTGCCAGAAACAACAAGAAAAAAGAAGCAAAAGAAGATGGATTAAAAAAATTTCTGAAGAGACATGCCAGCACAGAGGAGGAAGCAGTACTCAAAATTTGGATTTTTGAAGAAGACGGCGGCCCGGGGGAAGGAAGTGACGGAACGGGAGGCATTAAAGTTCAAAGGACTCAATGATAATTGGAGAGACTTAAAAAAGAATTTGTTCGTGTAACATCTGAAAAGATTTGATTTAACCCCAGTGGACTTTACTAACTTTACTAACAGAATTGATTTGGACTTTGTAAAGCTGAAAAGAAGATCTTTCAACCGTGATGGATGCCGACAACTGGAAGAAATAAAACTAACCCTTACTAACAGAAAAAAACTCACTCCGCTCTTTTTTTTTCTTTTCCCATCTGTCTACCTTACCCTTTTCTTATAAAAAATAAAATTCTCTCCTTTTTAGGAGAGTTATTACAAAAAAAAAAAGAAGTCTAGAGAAAATTGGAAGGGAGAGCTGTGTTAACTGTCTTTGAAGCAATTTGAGATGCAGAAGAACCAGGGATTTCATAAAGTGTAACTGAACTACTGTCTTGAAGGAGTCCTGTGTTTCCGCCACTTGTGCTCTGCTTATAGATTTGTAAATAAAACAAACTACAGATATGCCAGAACTCTCCAGTGTGCCCTTTGTCTCTCATTCAAAGAAAGCTAATCTCAATTGTGCTGCCCCTGGAACATCTCACACCTCGGCATAAGTAGAGCAATAGCATCAGTGGTGCATGCACCACCAAGTTTACAGCATGTACCACCAATCATAGCCAGCCCTGCAGCCACCATATTCATGCCTCCCCACTTTTCCCTGCTGAAAGGAGAGCCAACACATGTATCAGGCAGAAACCAACAGATTTCTTGAATCAAACTGGAAACCAAAGGACATATGTTTCTCTAGTACTTCTGTCTCAATGCTCATTCACATAACGTATACCCAAACCCTGCCATGTACTTCAAAGCCATCTCTCATTGATAGTAGCTGTCAAGAGGCATAGGCATCAACACCTTCTCCTAAAAATCTTACAGGGTAACACTATGCTTTGACAGTTCAGTTCAAGCCCAATGGTTCCAATGGACTTGTACGGCAATAACTTTGCCTAGAACTGCACTCCTAGCCACAGTGCAGCAGCAAATCTTCTAGTGCACCACCAACTTAAGAAGTCATCATATGCCTATGCTCCTCAAAGAAACTGGGACACATGAAAGTATAAAAACTAGTGTTACACCTCTGTTCACTGAGCTTTTGAAGAGGAGAAAACTCTAATTTCATGACTCCACAAAGAGCTTGCTTTACAATGGTAATATATTGTAGATAAGCCTTCATAAGCAGCATTCCCACCTCCTTTCTCTCCCCCCCATCATCTACTATCAAGCTTGAGGACTGCAAAATGTAAAGGCTGTCTCCCTCCTTTATGAATTTTAGTTGGCCCATACCAGGCATAATCTCTTTGCAAGTTGGTTCCTGTCTTCCTAAGCTTCCATTTCTTTACTCAATTTTGTATTAAATCAATGTGATTTGGAGTCTCTGTGTATGATGTAATAGGAGTTTTGCATGATTAGTATTGTATATGTATATTATTCCTTCTGATGACAATCCATTATTTCTGATTAATTTAAATTAAGCCAACAATTGGCCTTTTAGATTTAAGCTTCAGGGGCAGTTCTCTCTTATTTTCCATTTGTTTGAATTTAGATTTTATAAATAACTCCTGCTTAACCCCTACAGCAGTCTCTTGAACCGGCATGCTGATAATAAAGATGTATGGAGATTAAAAAAAACAGCAGGAGAATAATAGAGGAAAAAAACGGATTAAACTTGTTCTGCCTGGAGAGCTCTGATGAACTGGCATAACTCAGTTAGCCCCTTGCAAGTCAGGTCTGTATAGACAGCATATTATGTATAGAATGATGCTATATAGTAGCTGTAGGGCACACATTACTCAGTAAGTATGGCAAGGACTTCTTTGTGCACCCCCTCAGGTTTTCCTGAGCATGAAATGGAGAAGGACCTTCTATACTACCCTGAGCCTCTTGAAGGAAGGTGGTTAAATGAATGAACTGTGGTGCCCCACATTAGAGATGTGCAGACCTCTTCCCACTGGCAAAATCACTAGTCACATTTTATTTCCTTCAAACGTTCTTAGCTGTTTCTTTTAAAATGAAAGTTCCAAATTTGCTTTACAATTTTGCTTCAGGAGACACTGAGCTGGATTCTAAGGCTCCCTTCTACTAGGGTGGAAGTTGTGACTCTCTTCCACAAAGGTTGCAGTTGCACACACTAAATAATCCACTTCAGTGCACCTTCCAATGGGATTTTTACTGTGTGAACTGGCGAAATCCAGTTGGAAAGTGGATTGAAAGTGGACTATTTAGTGTGTGTGATTGCAATAAAAGGGTTCCCCCCCCCAATGGAAAAAAAATGCTTTCTCAGTTGGAGGAAAACTTGACAGAAGGGAGTCAGAGGGTCCGATTAAGTGGAAGGAAGGAAGACTCAAGGAAAAAGGACTTATAGCTGCTCCAGCTCCTGAGTTGGGAGAAGGGCTAGCAGGGTATGACAATAGTTTGGGGGCAGGGTTGGAGATGAGGCACAGTGGAGGGGGTACCTAAAGTTGCCAAAGCTGGGTTGGGAAATTCCTGAAGATTAGGGGGTAGCACTTGGGGAGGCCGGAGCTGGGGAGGGGAGGAACCTCAGTGGGCTATAATGCCATAGAGACCAGCCTCCAAAGCAGCCATTTTCTCCAGGGGAACTGATTTGTGTAGTCTGGAGATCATCTGTAATTCTGGGAGATTTCCAGGCCCAAGCTGGAGTTTGGCAAGCCTAGTGGTGTACCCCAAACCTGCCTGAGACCACCACCTCTCCTTGCCTCATTGTATAGACATTGTATAGCCCTAACTCCACTGCAACCTTGGGCCTGGTGCCAATATTCTTACCTTGGATCCTCATGAGCAACAGACTCAGCACAGGCAGTTTGGGTGGGATGCCAAAGTGAACCATATATAGTACTGCCAGCTACAGGATGGGAAATACCTGGAGGGGCCTCAGCAGGGTATAATGATATAGAGTCCACTCTCCAATGCAGGATACTATCCAGGGGAATTGATCTTGGTCATCTGGAGATCAATTATAATAGCAGGAGATCTCCAGGTGCTATCTGGAAGTTGGCAACCCTATCAATACCATCCCCTCCAGTATTTTTGGTGAGCTAAGCAATTCCTGTTCTGTTTCCTGATGCTATGTATTCTCTGCTCATTATCATCCAGCCTGCGCAATTTAGTGTGTCAGGGGGACGTTTAGAGTAAAATGAGTCATAGACTCCTGATTTCCAAGCAGACAACTGTGCAATAATGTACTACATGGATGCATCTGTGATCTTATGGCTGTATTTGGCATCTTGCTCAAACCTTTGATGATGGGCTATTTAGTGTTCTGTAATTTTTTGCTCCCTCTAGGAGCACAGCAGAGAATTCCCCTTCCCCTGCCAATCATAATTCATTTACCGGGAAATACATTTTTCACAGAAGAGATGTGAGATACTTGGTGGCATTTTTCTGGCATCATCCCAAGACTGTGACTGGCACTATGAAAACATTACACATCTGGTTTTAAGTCAGCTTGAATCTCTTGTCTCTGAATAAAGCAAGGAGGTAAACTTGCATGAAAAGGGGGAGAAATGACAGAAAAGAAATGGAAACTAAATACTTATGAATGGAAGGCGTGTTCATATTGTTATCTACCTATGCATTTATTTATTTATTGAGAAAATATTTATGGATGGAAGGCATGTTCATATTGTTTATCTACCTATGTATTTATTTATTTATTGAGAAAATTTGTGTACCATTTCTCCATTACCTGCCCAAGACATCTCAGAAAAACAAAACAAAGACAAGCAGACAGTAAAAACAAGAAAAAAATTATAACAATAAAAACATCTCAATAAAAAATCCAAACAATTTAATCTGGGGCTTTGGGCTGGGCTGACACCAGTACACTGATGACACCCAGCTGTATCTGCTGATGGAGAGCCAGCCTGACCCAGATAATCTGACCAGGGCTTTGGAGGTTGTGGCTGGTTGGCTGCAACAGAGATGGCTGAAATTGAATCCAGTGAAGACAGAGGTGCTGTACCTGAGTTGTGAGGGGGATAGAATTGGAAATCCAACTCCCAGCCATTGGGGGGGGGTGCCAATGACACTGGCACCAAGGGTGAAGAGTTTAGGGGTGACTCTGGATGTCTCCCTTTCTATGGAGGTCTAGGTCACCAATTTTGCCATGTCAGCCTAGCTGGTCTCTAGCTAGTCAGACAACTGGTTCCCTATCTCTCTCCCCATTACCTAGCGACAGTGATCCATGCAATGGTCACTTCCAGGTTAGATTACTGCAACTTGCTGTACATGGGCCAACCCTTGAGTCTGACCCAGAAGCTTTAGTGGGTACAAAAGGCAACGGCATGCCTGCTGACTGGAAAACCTGTGTGGACACACATTTAGCCAGTGCTGCACCAACTGTATTGGTTGCTGGTTGAGTACTGGATCAGATTCAAGGTGATGGTACTAATCTTTAAGGCCCTATGTGGCCAGGGACCAACATATCTATGGGACTGTCTCTCTATATATGTGCCCCAAAGAGCCTTGTGGAACATGCTCCCGGTTGACATCAGGGCCCTGCAGGATTTATTACAATTCCCCAGGGCCTGCAAAATGGAGCTGTTCCACTAGGCTTTCAGATGAGGCAACAGATTCCTTAGGACACTAGCCTTCCCTGTTTAATCTGTTCAATCTGCCTCAATTGTACTGCCTATACCAACTTGGCACCAGAAAAATACCAAGGGTTGTAGGCAGTGAGGCTAGGATGATTGACCCCCCTCTGACATTGGCATTGTGTAACACCAGGTGTATTAATAAGAAGACCACAGTCCTTTGGGACTTTCTGCAGGAGCAGAATGTAGACCTGGCGTGCATGACCGAGACCTGGGTGTGAGATGGGGAGACAGTAGCTCTCTCCCAGCTAGCTCTGCCCAGGTTCTTGGTCCTTCACCAGACTGGGGGGGGAGGAGTGGCTTTATTCATTTGGGAGGCTTACTCCTTCAGAGTGCTCCTGCCATCGAAGATCACAGGCATTGAGTGTGTTGGCCTAGTTTGGGAAGCTGGGGAGAGTGTGGCAATTTGGCTAGTGTACCGTCCACCCAACGCTCCGGCCGACAGCCTACCATCCCTGGTGGAGGCTGTGTTGGGCTGGGCATTGGAACACCCTAGACTGATAGTCCTGGGTGATTTCAATGTCCATGCTGATGATGTGACCTCCACTCAGGCAACAGACCTGATGTTGTTCATGGTGGCACTAGGACTCTCCAAATTTGTAACGACTCCCACTCATTAGGCTGGGCACACAGTCAATTTGGTCTTCACGGCGGGGGTTACAGTGGACCAGATTACTGCTTCGGCAGTACCATGGTCAGACCACTTTGCTCTGAAGGCCCGTCTGAATATATCACCCCAACCCTGTTTGGGCAGCGTGCCTATTTTGGCTCACCCATGTAGCCAAATGAACTCAATGTGGCTTCAGATGGCTCTTTGGGATCTGATGCCCCCTGGCGGCTCATTAAATGAGCTTGTAGAGGATTGGCACAACTGATTCTTGACAGCCATTGATGAGATCACTCCCCAATGCCCTCTGAGCCCTTGCTCTAGGTTTGCTCCATAGTTTACCCAGGAGTTGCACCTGATGAAGTGAGGGCTAAGATGGTTAGAGATACAGTGGCAGCATACTCACAATGAATCTACAAGAACATCTTATAGGATGTTTACAAGATCCTATGAGATGGCAGTCAAAGCCATAAAAAGAGAGTACTATATGGCTGTGATTGCGTCTGCAAACTCATGCCCAGCCCAATTGTTTAGAATGATCCAGTCCATTACTACTTTGCTGCAAACCAAACACTAGGGCTATTTTGCAGATAAAGTCTTGTCGCTCCGCCGCAACCTCCCTGCTACAGTTGATACAGTGAGCAAACTCGAGACTCAATGCACTTCTTCTAGTCAAGTTTTGGATAATTTCAGTCTGCTCAGCCTAGAGGAAGTCAACAAATTGCTCCTAACTGTCCAACCTACCACCTGCTCCCTTGATCCATGCCCTTTGTGGCTAATTAAAGATGGCTATGAGGGGTTTCGAGGTGCCTTGTGGGAGATTATCAACAAGTCCCTCTTGGAGGGACTGTTCCCCGAGGCACTTAAGGAAATAGTGGTCCACCCTGTCTTGAAAAAGCCATCTTTAGACCCAGCCGAATTGGCCAACTATTGGCCAGTCTCTAACTTGCCTTATTTGGGCAAGATGATAGAGCGGACAGTGGCAGTTCAGTTACAGGGCTTTTGCGATGACACTTCCACTTTAGATCCCTTCTAGTCCAGCTTTTGCCCGGGCCATGGGATGGAGATGGCACTGGTCGCCCTCATGGACAACTTCTGGAGGAATCTGGATTGAGGCAGATGGGTGTGCTGTTGTGTTGGACCTGTCAGCAGCGTTCAACACAGTTGACCATCAGCTACTGATCCACTGCCTCGCTGATGTTGGAATTCAGGGGCTAGCCTTGCAGTGGCTTGTCTCTTTTCCCTAAAGTTGGAGACAAAGGGTGTCACTAAGGGAACAGCTATCCCAGAGGCACCCACTGGATTGTGGTGTACCACAAGGGGCAGTGCTGTCCCTGATGCTTTTTAACATCTATATGCACACCCTTGCCCAGATTGCCTGGAGGCATGGGCTGGGTTGTCACTAGTATGCGGATGACACCCAGCTCTACCTGTTGTTGGGCGGTCAGTCTGACTCCAAACCATAAGATTTGGACTGGGCACTACAAGCCATGGCTGGTTGGTGTCAGATTCCTGCAACAATCAGAATCAATGACTTGCTTCTTTAGAAGAGAAGTTTATTGATTAGTATTGGCAGAATGTGTCTACTTCAGGATCTGTGTTAAGACTAAAGGGAAAAGCATGGGGTGAACAGTTATACAGGGTTTGAAAAGGGTCACTCAGCGGCAGAGAACCAATCAAGGTAATAAGCAGGACCCACCAGAATAAAACGGCCCCTTGTTCCCAGGTGATGATGTTATATGACGTTACTACTAGGAACCAAGGTCAGGCACATAGGCTATACAGATAAGAAGCATCACCCAGACAGCAGGAAAGAGAATGTACATTGCCCACCCACCCCTCAAATGAAACACAACACACTTATGGGTTATAACTGGGACTTTATTTACGTACAAGATGATCTGCATCATTGTTCAATTTAAGCACGGGTTGTATTGTGCCTGCGTGGCAGGTCTCCTAACAGGGCAAAGCCACCCTAGCTCAGAGCCAGGTCCGGAATCCTTCTGGACCCCAACCTCTCCCAGCTTGTACTCAAGATGCCAAGAGGGGACAGAGGAGCACATCCTCGCCATGACTGCTAAGCCTTAAGGCTCGCCATGTGCTCCCCCACCCCCCCGGGGGGGGCACCCCTCTGAGGCTCCCGGACTGTCAAGCCCTTAGGTGCCAAGTTCGAGGACCCCCCCATCACTGATCACTCAGGGTGCTTGCCATCTCCAATCCACCCCCTCAACCCGTGCTTTCCCGCCACAGAGGGGGTTAGCCTTGGCTTAACACCCCTCCCGCCAACCAGAAGTCACCAGGTCCGCCAGACCCTTCTGCAGATCAGCTAAGAAAATATCTATACCAGTGGCGGATAGGTGAACCCCGTCCGGCCGAAAGATATGTGAGCACTGGAACCTAATATCCGGGTGTGGTATCGTGGACCCGCCCCTAGCCGCCATCGCTCTCCCAATAACATTGTTCATCCACCGCCGAGCCTTGTCTACCCTGTGCGGGCTAAAGACACCCCGCCAGACCCTCCGTGGCAACATATTAGACCATACCCATATGGTGTCAGGAAACCATTGCTCGAGAGTCTCCAGGTCCCTCAACATCTCTGCCAACAGAGAAACCATTGACCTGGAGCCCAGGTCATTCTCGCCCAGGTGCACAATCACGACTCGTGGGGGCACTGTCGTCGACCTGCGACTATGCATAAGGGGGAGCAGCTGGCCCCACCGCATCCCCCTCATCCCCAGCCATTCCACAGAGGCTCTGTCCCCAATACCCAGTTGGGAACCCATGCGAGAGCAGCCAGCCCTCCTGCCTGCCCAATATATGATGGAATGCCCGCAAATCAAAATGCCGATGTTCCGAGTCCTTGCGCCATGCCCTGCAACGAGACACACCATTAGGCATCAGCGCCTGCGTACGTATCCCTTGTAAGCTCGGGAACGCCAACGTCCCAAGCGCTGGATCTCGGATGGGCCCAGTCCCAATTCCATAGCAGTTGAGGCTGCCCCGATGCGAAACGAGTGGGTACCGAAGTGACTCCCAGCTAGGCCCGCCTGCTCCAGAGCCCGGCGCAGCACAGACCAAAATTGATATTGGGTCAAGGGTAGTCCACTTTCATGCTGAAAAAGTGGCCCCATCCGTTGCCCCGCCAGCGCCATCCATTGCACCATCCCCTGTACTGGGCACAACGCCGTCTCCGGGTTCCTGTGGAGAGTAATGAGCTGCCCTACACCCATCTGGTCCGTCTTAGACCTTCGTACTCTCAGTGACATTTCAGCCACTCCTATTCTCACATCTGTTACGAGCAAGGCCCTGTTCCTACCATCCCACCGGGACCTGACAAGCAGCTCACTTATCCGAAATGCCCCAAAGAATGCCACCAGGGTGGCCACCCGAAACAAAACTGCCTCCCATGGTGAAGAGCATATGCCCAGAAAGAGGCCGACCAATCTCCTGATAATAACTAGGGTAAAAGGTTTTCTTGTATCAGGGGCCGGTGGAGCCTCCCTAAGCCATCCCTCCATCATGCGGCGTAGCCTGAAATCCCTTGTGGGATCCACAAACCCCTGTGCCTTTGCCTGGAAAGCTACTGCAGCCATGTACCCTTTAATGGTGCTGACTGCCAGGCCCCTTGCCTTCAGGGCAACTGCAAACTGAAGCAGGTGTTCAATCGGCACTGGCCAGAGCTGCTGGTGCCCCGCATCCATCCGGAACCTGCGGAAGATCTCCAGGTGCCCCTTGTACGCTGTCCTCGTACCTGGTGCTAATGATGCCTCAACTGCCCTCTCGACCTCACATTGCCAAGGTTCCACAAGGCCACTGGCATAGGCTCCGACTCCCGTTTTGCCCTGGGGGCCAGCTCCTGGAACCTTACTTCCTGAAAACGAGACAGCGCATCAGCAATGTTGTTGTGTATCCCCGGAATGTGCTCCGCCACAAACAGGATATTATATTGCAAGCACCGTAGCACAAATGCCCGCACCAGCCTCATAACCATGGGGGATTTCACTGTCAGGTTATTGACAATCTGCACCACTGCCAGGTTGTCACACCAAAACTTTACTACCTTGTCCCTTAACTGGTCATGCCACAGGTGCACCGCTACCACCATGGGGAAGAATTCCAAAAAGGTGAGATCCCGTGTAATGCCTGCCTCGGCCCAGCCCCTGGGCCAGCGTTGGGCACACCAGCTACCCTGGAAAAATACCCCAAACCCCATGCTGCCTGAGGCGTCCGACGAGATCTGTAACGCTGCTTCCAAGAGCATGGAGCTACGCCAAAAGGACACCCCGTTAAATCCCCTAAGAAACTCCAGCCACATGTACAGGTCTGCCTTAATCCCACCTGAGACTCGTGTCCGGTGGTGAGGGAGAGAGACTCCCTTCAGCGAGTCACAAATCCGCCGGACAAAGGCCCGTCCAGGAGCTACTACCCGGCATGCAAAATTCAGGTGGCCCAGCAGCACTTGCCACTCCCGTAAGGTTAGGCTTTTCGAGAGCATGCTTGTTCCAGTAAGGTTACCAGCCCAGACACCTTATCCATAGGCAGGGCACAGAGCTGTTTCTTGGTGTCGATCAAAATTCCCAGATAGGTCAGACTGGTGACTGGCCCCTCAGTTTTTTCGTGTGCCAACGGTACTCCTAACTCCGCCGCCATGTCCTGAAAAATATCCATGTACCTCTGACATGCATTAGTCCCTGCCCCCCTACAAACAAAAAATCATCCAGATAGTGCGTAACCCCCTCAGCCCCCATCCTTTGCTGCACCGCCCATTCCAAAAATGAGCTGAACGTCTCAAAGGCTGAGCAAGATATGGCACAGCCCATGGGTAAGGCCATATCGTAGTAGTAATAGCCATCGAAACTAAAGCCCAACAGGTCAAAATCCCCTGGATGGATTGGCAACAGGTGGAACGCTGATTTGATGTCGCATTTTCCCAGGAGCGCCCCTTTTCCCCTGCTGGCTACCATTCGCACAGTGCTGTCAAAGGACGCATAATGCACTGTGGCAAGTTCCCCCGGGATCCCCGCATTGACAGACCTCCCCCGTGGGTAAGATAAATGATGAATGAGCCGGTACTCACCCGGCGACTTTTTTGGGACTACGCCCAATGGTGAAATGCGGAGTGTGGGCATAGGCAGCTCGGTAAAGGGGCCTGCCACACGGCCTTCCTGCACCTCCTTCTGAATTTTTTGCCGTACAATAGTTTCCAAACCCACCACTGATTTCAAATTCTTAGCCATGAAATGTGCCCGTTCGCCATTAAAAGGAATGCGGAAACCCTCCCAGAACCCTTCCTCCAGGAATGCCGCTTCCCTCCTGCGGGGATACCCCTGCAGCCACTCCCGTAAGACCGCCAGCCTAATTGGACTGTGCGCCCTTGCTGACAGCCCCGTCCTGTGGCCTCTTGGCACTCCCACCGCTTGCAGGTCCGGCCCGACCCCCGTTGCCCCTCCGACAGGCTGATGCGGAGTGAAAGCCCCCACAAGCGCTGCAGGTGTGCCGATACTTACACTGCCTCCGCTGACACCCCGAGGCGTTGAAATCCCAACAGACGAGGCAGGGTTGAACCCACTGTTTGTTACCACTTCCTCGCCCTAATTCCACCTGTGAGCGGGCCACCATGTGTCCACTATCGGCATACCTGCCGGCAATGGCCCCGGCCGGCCCCATGCATTGGGACCACAGCTGCTGATGTTCCCGGTCCCATGGCAGGGTTGGATCAAGAGCCGCCCGTGCCCGGAATAATTCATCATAGCGCAGCCAGGCAGCCCCATTGTATTCCTTATAGGCGCGGTGTATCAGGTCCTGATACTTCACCAGCGCCGACCCCCGATCCGGGTAGGCCTGCAAGACCACCCCCATATATACAGTGTATGCCGATAGCCAGTTGTCAAAGTTCTTGTCCACCTGCATCCGCTTAATCTTCTCTAGCTCCCTGGGATCATCCCTGACACTGGCCTTCACCTGCACATCCCTGAACAGCAACGTGAACATCTCGACATACTCACCTCGCCAGATCTTAGCTTTCGTGGCCTGAAGCAAGTGATCACCCAATGGGAGAGAACGCTCCATATACACGTGCGGGAGGTCCGCCGCTGGGTTATGGTTGCCCCCCCCCCCCATGAAGGGGGCTGGCCTCCACCCTCGGTGACTGCTCCCTCCCCCACTATTGCCTGGTGAAAAGGTGCCCCGCTCCATGAGGGAACGTGACCCCTTGCTCCCTGTGCCTGGCCGTAGGGATGCTGTTCCACTGCTTGCCCTAACTCCTGTTGCTGTGACGGCCCACGCCACACCTGACTTGTCCCTGCAATCCCAGGCCCACCTGGCGGAGAGCCAGTCACCTCCCCCACAGTTGTGGGCCTGGACAATCCCTGCGTGACCTCGTGCCCACCTCCCCCTGGCTGCGGGGGAGCGTCAGTCGTGGCTAGACCTCCCTGGTCTCGTCCACCCTCGCCAGGTTCACCCCCCCCCTGGGATGCCACCAACTCACCTGTCGGTGTTGCAGACTGTGTCCTTGCCTCCACTTGGGCATCAGGTGCTTGCCGGTCGTCCCCTTCATCCTCTGACTCGTGCAGCTGTGCCAGCCGCGCGTACAAGGCTCGTAACTCTTGCTTCCGGGCTGCAGCTCTAGTATGCTTGGGCGTGACAGCAGCCTGCTGGGTCGCCGCCTCAGCCCTTTTGCGCTTCATCGCCCGGGCCTGCTCCAAAGCAGCGATTTTTGCTGCCAGATCTTGAAGGGAGGGGCCACCCTCATCCTCTGAGGATGAGATGGCCGGTGGCAACCGCTTGGGTGGCGCCTTGGCCCGCCCGCCCTTCTTCTGCGATACCTTCTTAGGAGGCATACTGCCCCCGTCAAGGGAGAGAGAAAAGAAATCATCAGTCTCACCACCACAGGCTGCCACCCCTCATCTCCATGCACCTCGCACCACCCTTCCATGTAGGCCGCCTTTCCAAACTAGACCCAACACTCCCTCCACCCAGACCTAGCTGGTAAACTGTGTCCCCTAAGGCTAGGCCTCGTGGGAGGCCTGTCGAGCTCCACAGCCCCAGCCACCCGGTGCACCAGCAGCCAGCCCAAAGGCGCAGCTGCTCACACGGCACCATCCTCTTCAGGCACCCAAGGGGCCTGGTGTGCCACTGGAGAACCATCAAGGGAGTTCTGAGCGAGCGAGTCCTTGCGCACAAGGCCATCCTCCCCCGCCCCACCGTGCGTGCCTGGGCAGAAGCCGCCAGGGGCCCATGCTGAGGTCTGTTGTCCTTGCTGAGGCCCTCCCCGCTGCACTAGGCCCGCGCTCCAGCGCCCCTAGGCCACACCAGAGCCATCCTCAGCCCGCGTGGCGCTGTGCCCGGTCGCACAAGGCCGTCCTCCCCATTCCCCCAGGGCCTGCGTGCTCCAGTGCCTAGGCCCCGCAGTAAACCGGCAGCGGCAGCTGCAGAGACACCGCGCCCCGCGCAAGGCCGCTTCACCTGCCGCATGAGGCCCACCTGCTCACCCTCCCCAGGCCCCATAAAAATTGCCGCAGCTCTTGCGGAGGCGCGGCCTCGCACGCGAGGCCCACCTCCTCTTTTTCAACGAGGCCCACTCACTTTCGAAGGGCCCCGGCAGGGCCTCCCCGGGCCTGAGAGAAGATCGTCGTCGAGCTGAGACCCTCCCCCCCGCCATCAGAGCCTAGTCACCGGCCGCAGCACTGGAGTGCTTCTACGGGCAGGCCCTTCTCCCCCTCCGACCCGCGCAATGCCCCCTCACCTGCCGCATGAGGCCCACCTGATCACCCACCCAAGGCCCTGTAAAAATTGCTGCAGCCCTCCTCCTTTCCCAACAAGGCCCGCTCACTTTTGAAGGGCCCCGGCAGGGCCTCCTGGGGCTGAGAGAAAATCGTCCGCGATCCAAGGCCCTCCCCCCCCACCATCGGAGCCTAGTCACCAGCCGCAGCACTGGAGTGCTTCTATGGGCAGTCCCCTCTTCCCCTCCGACCAAACCCGGCGCAATAGGTGAGCGGGGATGGGAGTTGCACCATCAGGACACCGGAGAGGCCCGGGGACCCAAATAAAGGGAACCGGGGGGAGGGGGGAGGGGGGCAGAAACCATGTGCTCTTCCAAACCTGTCGAAGACTGTGGCGTCCTGCGGTTCCTGCGCTGCTCCACTCCCAAGCTCTTCCCCGAAGCTCTTCTCTGTCCTGACTGACTGAGGGAATGGCTGCCGCCGCTAGCTTTAGCTGGCATGTCCCTCCTGATAGGTCAGCGCTCCCACGCTGACCTCCCATAGGCTTACCCTTCCCCCGTGCTTCATTCAAGGATGTGTGGGGGGTGGGCAACTGCCTGCGCTTGCTTGTGTGCAAGCACCGGTCTTCCAAGTAAACCCTTCCCCCCGCCACACCAGCCTTCATGGCAGCAAACCGACAGTTGGCTTAGGCTGAGCCAACTGAAACAGAATCCAATGAAGTCAGAGGTCCTGTACCTGGGTCGGAGTGGGCTGGGGTTAGGGATCCCACTCCCAACTTTCGATGGGGCATCATTGGTGCCAGCACCAGAGGTTAGGAGTTTGGGAGTGCTCCTGGATGCCTCCTTAACTATGGAGGCCCAGGAAGCAGCCACTGCCAAATCAGCCCTTTACTATCTTCGCCTGATCAGACAGTTGGTTCCCTTCCTTGAACGCAATGACCTGGTGACAGTAATCCATGCGATGTTCACTTCGAGATGATGATTCTGTCATTCTCTAATTGGCTGTTTTCCGCCATTGTTCATTTGAAACCCTCCTTGGCCTTTAGCTAAGGCTGCGGTCACACACACTAAATAATTCACTTTCAAACCACTTTCAGTGTACTTTTCAGCTGGATTTTGCCAGCTCACACAGTAAAATCCAGTTGGAAAGTGCACTGAAAGTGGATTGAAAGTGGATTATTTAGTGTGTGTGACCGCAGCCTAAAGTCACTGTCTTTGGATATTCTTAAACTTTCTAACTTCTCAGAGTAGACCTGTTAGCAATAGAATGGCAGCCAACTGTGTAGCTTCTACACATGCAAGGGAAGCAAGAAGACTGGTTAGATGGAAGAAAAACTACACAGCACCTGGGGATGAGAGGAGCTCTGTGTCACTCACACAAAAGATTACAGCAAGAGAAAACCTAAGAACTGGGAATCTGAGTAAGATGAGGCCAGAAAATATGAGAAAATGAGGTATTTAAGTAAAGCCCTTTGGAGTCCTGATTCATGGGTCTTTCGCATCAAGACTGTTTAGCTTTAAGATGTATGTCCTAAGCAAGGGTAGACTGGGAAGATGAAATGTCCCTGGAGAGAGCCAAGCTGCAGGGACCATAGAGAGCTGAGTATGGCCTACAGTGCGGACCTTAGGGGAATCAGGTCATTTCCCAAGATACAGGTGGGTAAAAGCACCATCACAGCGACACCACAATGCCACTACTGGCCACATAACCAGAAGTGGTGTCACATCTCAAGTTGATGCTTGAGCAATTCCCCAAATCTCTATGGTTATCATCAAGATCGGGGTGGTGGTGGATTGCATAACTGGAAGTGACATGATGGTGTCACATGATGCTGAGTCCTGCTTTCAAAAGCTCCCAGGGGTTGTCAGCTCTCAGCTGTGAGCACTGGCTTACCCATTGCTTCTTCCAAATAACTGGCAGCAGCACATCAGGAAGCAATTGGTAAGCTGTCATTGCCAATGGCAGAGTTTCTAGGGCTTGGTTCTACTTGTTTCTCACTGCTAGTGAGGGCCTAAAGCAGTATCCCACAAGGAAATTTCCTTGTATGTCTGCCCCAGCCCTAAATTATGTCTACAAGGGGACAGCTATGCTCAAGAATGTGTGGTAGGAAAGCACGCCCATTCAAACAGAGAAGACATACTCACTGAATTAAGGGTTGTTGGTTTTTGTGGGGTTTTTTTGAAGTTGGGTCTTCAAAGATATGAGCTCCTCTTAATTTAATTTGTAATTACTCAGCAACAAACCCTGCAACACCTTCAACACTAACAATTTTACCATGGTATGAACTGCTGTAGGCAAGGTAAAACCATTTTCATGAGACACACGAATCGTCCATTGAAATGTATTGATGCATGCATGAGTTCAGTGATGAGGAAAGATCTTTTTTACAAGGCAAGGCTTAAAAAAGAAAGGGATGCACCCTGAAAAGGAGAGATACCATACATTTTACCTACTTCTATTGAGTTGGATCCAAGCTCCACTTCCATGTGGCATACGCAGTAATACTAATACATTTACAGAGCCAAAGTGGTGTAGCAGTTAGACATTGTTGGACTCGGACTACGGAGACCCAGGTTCAAACCCCTATTTCCAATGGAATTTATTGGGTGACCTTGGGTCATTACTTCTGTCATCCTAATCTCACAAGGTTGTTGTGACAAGATGAAGGAGGGGGAGAAGTATATATGCCACCCTGAGCTTCTTGGAAGGACAAGATGAAAATGCACTAAGAGGGTAAAATGAGCAGAAAGAGACTTCCATTTTCATAAGAATGCCTGCCAATTTCTTTTTCCCATTGCAGACCTCCATGCAGTGTGCCACACTATTCCTAAGCTCTTCTGATCTTCAGGAGCAACTGTCCCCAGGGAACGTAAGAAGCTGCAGTTCATAAGGTGATGTGAGAAAAATCTTTTTCCATAGGTGGAATGCTACTTGTGCTTGACATATGATGCTGCCATATGCCTGATTAGACTGTTCATGCACTCATTTGAGTATCATGTACTGTCTCCAGAGTTTGAGGCAATAAAAGCTCTTTCCCAGAACTTGCAGTCTTTAAACTGAAGAAACTAGAAGTTAAACCTGCATAGCAATTGCACTAATGTTAACCCATGTGGATCTAACCCCAAAAGTTTTATCTACATTTCAGAATTACCCGTTTCACCTTGACTTTTTGGTGACTTATAATTTAATCTGAGGAAAAAAAAAATAACTACCTGACAACACCATTCCAGAACAATACTTCAATAGCCGTTCCTTGTAGTCTTCAAGGTAAATGGGCCTTTTTTCAAAAAATTAAACAACTTCTGGCACCATGCTGAACTTTGAAATAAAAAGAAATTGTAGGCACATTAAGGTTTATAACAGCATTTGCTCCATTCTAAAACAAACAGTCCTTGTGCCAGTTGCATCAAATAGATTTCCTTCTCCATTTGGTGCCAGTTATAATCAATAACAAGGAAGGGTTGCCATCCAAATGTCTGGATCCCCTTCAAGGCTTCCATAAAAGGAATTCATAAGGAATATAGAAATCCCCATGTCTCCTCTGAGCCAAAAGGCCCGGTTAGTCCAAGATTTGCCTTTCAGGGTGGTCAGCGCTAGAGACTGCAACCAAATTTACTGATCTCAGTGATGAAAATAAGTGCCAAGGACTGTATCCTTGTGCATACATGTCTTCCATAACCCCAACAATGATAAAAGGCTTTGCCCTGAAGCATCCATGTTTTATAATTCTTACAGTAATTTGGCAAGCGTGCAGCCCTGCAACAGATGCATGCCCTTTTCGTTCCCATAAATGTGCTGTGCTCATAGGAATCTTATTTTCCTGTGAATTTGAAGCTAAATTGCTGACTTTGTGGAAATAAGACAAACTTGTAACTTACCAAGTCAAGTGTAGCAGTACCCATGCCTTGTAGCTTACCAGGGTTGCAGTCACACGTGCCAGATAAAATGGGGGGAAGAGTGACTATTCCTTCTGGAGGAATTTGACCCACAGTTGCATGATCACACAGTCCTTTGGAGCTGTGGGTGCAGCCCACCACTGAGTGATCAGATGTATCCATGGGTGAGTTGGATTTTTGTTGTTGTTTGTTTCCGATGCGCTTAAACAAGGAATTGATTAATTGCACCTCCGCATTGAGGGCTCCCTATGGAATGTGCGATGATGCACATACTGAGAAAGGGGGGGGAGGCATGAAGTCAGGATGGCCTGATCATGCCATCCTGATGCCATGAGAGCGCACTGGAGTGATCAGACAGGGGAAAGTACATCCATGGCCTGTAGCAACCCGTTTGCTACTGGACTTTCCTCGGGGCCTGTTTATTCTACTTCTATGGTGGAGCAACACGGGTTGCTGATGGCTACGGGATGTTTCCTAGATGTTCATGTCTGATCACGCCCTTTAAATCCACCTGACATTCATGCCTATGTCAGTGCTAATTGTGCGTATGATTGCAGCCCAGGTGTTTGAAAACCCTCCTGTTGAGAATGGTTGGAAATGGTGTTGTAAGCCACTTTGGGTCCTCACTGGGGAGAAAGAAGAAGAATGTGTAGTCAAATCACAACCAATTCAAGGGAACCCAATCCATGGATTGTTCCAGGCAAGAGACAAGCAGAGGTGGTTTGCCATTGACTTCATCTGTGTAGCAACCTCTTTCTTCCTTAGTGGTTTCCCATCCAAGTGCTAACATTGGCCAACCCTGCTTAGCTTCTAAACTCTGACAAACTCGGACTAAACTAAGCTAATATCTAATAACTAATAACTAATATCTAATATCTAATATCTAATATCTAATATCTAATATCTAATATAACTAATATCTAATAACTAATACTCACTGGAGAGAAAAGTGGAGCAAAAATATCTAAATCAATGCATTCTGCAGTTCTAGGCAAGCTAGGATTCTGGAGTCCCTAGAAGAGAGCTGTCATGTATGTTTGGCTACAGTAGCAACTGGTGAGGTGGTGTTAAGGGTGGTAAGAGGCTTCTGCTACTGAGCACAGGGCAAAGAAGAAAAAGCCTAACTCTCTTATAAGGTGGATATGGCAGAATGATGGTGGAGGAAACTGCATCATGCATATGTACAAGTGTTCAATAACTAAGGCAATGATAACATCACCCATGCTGGGCACTGCTAGCCACCAGGGATGCCTTCCCCATGTGATCAGCTGTACAAGTTCATTTTCCAGAGGACCATCAAGACAGAGATGAAAGAAAGGATTTACCCTCTAATCTCTCAGAAGGCAGGACTAGACCTAATGGGCTTATGGGGGAGGCTCTCTTTAGATTACCCCAAATTTCTTTATGGTGACTGCACTCCAACAATGGAACCATGATAGGGGGGGACACTCTCTCTGGATGCATTCAGACAGAAGCTGGACAACCATCTGTTTCAAGTGTTCTAGTTTAGATTTCCTGCCCTGAGCAAGGCTTTGGGATAAGTGTTCTACAAGGCCCCTTCCGATTCTGAACTTCCCTGCCTCCCCCTCCCACTGCAGCCCACCCTTCCCTGGGAGATGTAGACCCTGAGAAACAATGTGGGGAGTCTGCAACAGCAAGAGGAAACTGGCAGACTTTACTCCTCCCCTTCCATTAATGGCAAATTTAGTCTAGTTCAAGCCAGCTGTGTTATGAATGTGGGTTTATAATTTAATACAGTTTGTTCCTCTCCCACTGTTTATCTGCTTTTGACGCATTGTATTAAGTCTGCTCACTTACATGCTTTCCTCTGGGAGGCAGTTTAAATATGTTTAATATGTGTTAATTTCTTGTGATCTGATGTATTTTAACTAATTTTATGCTTGTAAGCCACTTTGGGGGAGATTCCTTGGGACTGAAAAGCTGTAGCTGTTTTAATAAATTAGTAACATAAAGATTTCAAAAATATCAGTGGAAAAGAAATAACAAGAAGTGCAACCAGCTGATGACATTTTGCACATGCTGTTCATTATCAAATGCTGTCTGCTGACTGACTCTTATGGAGCATTGCATTGCAAATTCAATAGCATTGTCCCGAAGGTACTGACACATGATGCTGGGTTTAGCCTGGTACCTTAAGTAATCCCACATGTAAAACAGAGTTCAGTCATTGTGATTATGCTATTACTTTCCAATGAATACTAGTTGAATTAGTAATGATCAGCCACTTGTTCCAAAGTGTCAGCAATATGCACTTTTGAAGCTTATACAGTGAAAGATGAGGCTTCATGCATATGATGCTTGATCTGACTGAATTCATCTGGCGAGTTTACCACCCTTTTCAGAAAGAGATTGAATTACTACAAAGGGAAAGATTATTCAGAATTTAGCTGGGGGGGGATAACTACACTCAACCCTAGAATTGCCTAATTTTTCCATAATTGTGTTTACATTACAGATTCTATGAAAACAACACATATGCACACACATGCAAAGCTTCACATGTTTGACACTGGCTATCCTTCATCTGAAGTGGTTTATGTCAGCAGTGGATAATCTCTCCCCAACCTTTACAAAGGTGTGGTGCTCCCCCTTCTCCAGGTCCATTGGCTATCTTGTTGGGTTCCACTGGTGGGTCTCTCCAGACCTCAAAATGGGAAGGGAAAGGGGCTGTACCACCTAGTTCCTTCACCTTCCCCAATTAGCAATTCATACAACCTAGAGTTGTGCCCATTTCTTCTCCTACCACTGTGTCAGGAGCACACTTTTAAGGGAGTCCCTTAGTCTCACTTTTCTGGGCTGCCTCCCAATCCACCCTTTTGTCCCACCCCATGGCGGGTATGCTGGTCTATCCCCAAGGAGAGCTCCTTTCCTCACTTGCAACTCTCTTTGTTGAGGATGGTCCACTCAACCCATTATAACCAGCCTGCTCCCTCCATTGGCAGAGCTTGGTGGCCAAATGGAGGAGGCCACAGGCCCTCTGGGCCCACCCCTGTTTTCCCAGACCCAACTCTCCAACTTTCTTCAGCCCAGCCCCAGCTTCCTCTGGTGTCATGGGATTGGGGCAGACTGGCTCCCAGCTCTCTCTGGTGACTTCTCCTCCTCCCATCTTGCCATCTTCTTTTCCAGGAGCAGTGGGGCATGAGGCTATGGGTTAGGGTGTAGAGGGCTGTCCCCTCTAGGGATGGGCACAAACCACATTTTTCTGGTTTGGTTTGTGGTTCATGGCTGAACACCGAACTGAACCATGAGCCTACATGAACCAATATGCAGGTTCACAAACTGCACTGGTTCATATAGGTTCATGAGTCATTTAAAGCCATTTAAAGTGAAAGCAGCTGAGAGAAAAAAGTGGTGGTTTAAATGGCTTCAAGTCACTTAAATCAAACAGCTTTGTGGTGGGCCCCACTGCCCAACTGTTAGGTTTAAATGACTCCAAGCTATTTAAACCCTCCAGTTCTGCACCCCACCACTTTGAAGCAGTGGGGAGCTAAATCATAGGGTTAAATGGCTCTATTTAACCCTTTGGTTGTGCTCCCCACCTCAAAGCAGCAGGTAGCAGATTGGGATTGTTTAAATGGCTAAGAGCCATTTAACCCTCTAGTTTTGCTCCCTGCCACTTTAAATCAGGGGGAACAAAACCAGAGGTTTAAATATGGGAGTGAAGTTCCTCCCAGGGGGATTTCACTCCCTTCTTTCTGCTGGCATGGATTTCCCCGGCCAGCAGAAAGGAATGGTGAAGTGCCTCCTGTGGGCACTTCACCCCCTCCTTTCTGCTGACCATAGCTTTCCCTAGCTCAAAGACAGCCTGAAGCTGGGCTGGTGGGGAGACTTCTCTCTGTGGGATCAGTCACACTGGGCTCTCTTATGCAGCCCCTTTAAACAGGGCTGTACAAGAGACCCCAAAGCTGAGCTGGTGGAGAGACTTCTCTCCACAGGTTCAGCTCCATTGGGTTCCCTTGCACAGCCCCTTTAAATAGGGCCACATATGAGAGCCTGAAGCTGGCCATTGGCCTTTAAGCTGTTGTTTTAAGTGGCTGGGAGCCATTTAAACCCCACTTTCTGCTCCCTGCAAAAAGCTGTGTCTTTTCATGGTAAGCAGAAAGCAGGGCCATTTAAATCCTGCTTTCTGTGAAAAGCCATGGGGAGCAGAAAGCAATGGTGGTTTAAATGGCTCCGGGGAGTTGCACCAAAAGGGCAACTGTGGCATCAATGGCAGAGTAGGTGGCACCTGGGAACATCTCACCCAGGCAGCCACCCAGTGAGGATAGTAGGGCAGATGGACCTGGGTCCAGCACTTCTGTCCCCTGCAGTTGCAACTGCAGCAGCACCAAGGGCCACCCCACTGGGAGAGGCTGTTGTGGTGATGCCAGTGTGGGATGCAGCCCTGAGTCCAGTGCTGTCCCTGTACAAAAAGAAAACAGCACAGGGAAAGTTGTTTATCTTAGTGTTTCCTCAGGACCTACAGCCTTTGTAAAGACCTACAGTCTGTTTCTCTCAATCTTTTTTATACATCAGAAATTAATCTGTGAGGAACCAATGGTCCTGAACTGGAGTTATGGCAGGTTTCATTTTCTGCACCATGGGAACTGAACTATCGTATCTAAACAGCAGCACTATAGCAGGTGTTCTGATGTTCTGGTGGTACAATTTGGAGTGGAGGAGCAAAAGGAAAAGAAAGCATTAAGAGCATGTACACAGACGCACAGGCTATGGCTTAAATCACCCTCCCAAGCCATTCTTATGCAACAGATATGTAGCTCACAGCTCTCTCCCAATGCTCTAAAAGAGATAATGCAGACATGTATGGGAAAGAGAGATTTCGGTGACAACCTCTGCCCCTCACTTACACATATACGAGTGCTGTCAAGTAGCAACCAACTTACTGGGACCCCAACACGGGCCTTTAGATCCCTTCCAGTCTGGTTTTCACTTGGGCTGTGGGATGGAGATGGCACTGGTCACCCTCACAGATGACCTCCGGAGGCATCTGGATCGGGGTGGATTCACAGTGCTGCTGTTGTTAGACCTGTAGGTCACATTCAGCATGGTTGACCATCAGCTACTGATCTATTACCTCGCCGACATTGGAGTCCAGGGACTAGCTTTGCAGTGACTTGCTTCCTTTCTCCAAGATCAGGGACAAAGAGTGGTGCTGGGGGATCAGCTGTCCCGAAGGCACACATTGGAATGTGGAGTGCCTCAAGGGGCAGTGCTGTCTCTGATGCTTTTTAACATCTATATGCACCCTCTTGCCCAGATTGCCTGGAGGCATGGACTGGGTTGTCACCAATATGTGGATGACACCCAGTTCTGTCTGTTACTGGACGGCCAGTCTGACTTCAAACCGGAAGACCTAGACTGGGTGTTACAAACTGTGGCTGGTTGGCTTAGGCTGAGCCAACTGAAATTGAATCCAACGAAGACAGAGGTCCTGTGCCTGAGTTGGAGTGGTCCGAGGGTAGGGATCCCACTCCCGACCTTCAATGGGGCACCACTCATGCCAGCACCGGAGGTTAGGAATTTGGGAGTGCTCCTAGATGCCTCCTTAACAATGGAGGCCCAGGTAGCAGCCACTGCCAAGTCAGCCTTTTACCATCTTCAGCTGATCAGGCAGTTGGTTCCCTTCCTTGAACGCAATGACCTGGCAACAGTGATCCGTCTGATGGTCACCTCGAGACTGGATTACTGTAATGCCCTCTACATGGGACTGCCCTTGTCACAAATCTGGAAGTTGCAGCTTGTGTAAAATGCTGTGGCCAGGCTGCTGATGGGAATCCCGATTCAGGAGCACATCCAATCTGTGCTGAAGACGTTGCACTGGCTGCCTATAGCATACCGGGTTCGCTTTAAGGTGCTGGTTCTCACCTTTAAGGAACTTTATGGCCAGGGACCTGCATACCTGAGGGACTGCCTTTCCCCATATGTACCCCAGAGGATGCTGCAATCTGGGACCCAGAATCGGCTGGCTCTCCCGAGCTTCAAAGAGGCCCGACTGGTGGCAACTAGGGCCAGGGCTTTTTCAGTGGTGGCTCCATTCTGGTGGAATGAGCTCCCAGAAGAGACCAGGGCCCTGTGGGGCCTTTCACAGTTCCACAGGGCCTGTAAAATGGAGCCCTTCCACCAGGCTTTTGAAGCCGCCACCACTACAACTTCTACCATCAACAATTGACATCTACGTTGGAGGAACCCTGATACACTGGACCCTTAAATACTGTCTGAGCCAATCACCCAAGACAGCTGAAGAAGACCAAGGAGCTGACCATAAAATGAGGAAATGTTTGCTAGCACTTTATTATGTTTTGGTTTTCACATTGTATTTATATTAATTGATTCAGGAGGGGTGTTGAAAGACCTAAGTCAGAATGAGGTGATGAGAGAGGAGGTCCTATGACTGACAGACAACTTAAAAACTGATAAATCACCAGGCCTGGATGGCATACATCCAAGAGTTCTGAAAGAACTCAGATGTGAACTTGTGGATCTCCTGACAAAAATATGTAATCTTTCATTAAAATCTGCCTCCATTCCTGAGGACTGAAAGGTGGCTAATGTCACTCCCATCTTTTAAAAGGATTCCAGAGGAGATCCGGGAAACTACAGGCCAGTCAGTCTGACGTCAATACCGTGTAAATTGGTGGAAACTGTTATTAAGGAAAGAATTAGTAGGCACATTGATGAACAAAAACTATTGATACAGACTCAGCATGGGTTCTGTAAGGGAAGATCTTGTCTCACTAACCTGTTAGTGTTCTCTGAGCGGGCGAACAAACATGTGGACAAGGGGGACCCAATAGATGTTGTTTACCTTGTCTTCCAGAAAGCTTTTGATAAAGATCCTCATCAAAGGCTCCTAACCCAGTTTGGTGTAGTGGTTAAGTGCGCAGACTCTAATCTGGGAGAACTGGGTTTGATTCCCCACTCCTCCACTTGGACCTGGCTGGATGACCTTGGGCAAGCCATAGATCTGATAAGAGCTGTTCTTGGAAAAAGTGCAGTTTCTGTCAAGAGCTCTCTCAGCCCCACCTACCTCACAGGGTGTTTGTTGTGGGGAGGGGAAGGGAAGGGAAGGGAGTTTGTAAGCTGCTCTGACATGTTTAGGTAGTGAGGAGCGGGGTATAAATCCAATCTCTTCTCTTCTCTTCTTCTTCTAAGTAAGCTCAAAAATCACAGGATAAAAGGACAAGTCCTTTTTTGGATCAAAAACTGGCTAATTAATAGGAAACAGAAAATGAGTATAAATGGGCAATTTTCTCAGTGGAGGGTGGTAAGCAGTGGGGTACCACAGGGATCAGTACTCGGTCCGATGCTTTTTAACTTCTTCATTAATGATTTGGAGTTGGGAGTAAGCAGTGAAGTGGCTAAATTTGTGGATGACACGAAGTTGTTCAGGGTGGTGAGAACCAGGGAGGATTGTGAGGCACTTCAAAGGGATTTGTGGAGGATGGGCAAGTGCTCGTCAACATGGCAAATGGGGTTCAATGTGGCCAAGTGCAAAGTGATGCACATTAGAGCCAAAAATCCTAACTATAAATACACGTTGATAGGGTCTGAACTTGCAGAGACTGACCAAGAAAGAGATCTTGGAGTCGTAGTAGATAGCTCAATGAAAATGCCAACACAGTGTGCAACTGCAATAAAAAAGGCCAATGCTATGCTGGGGATAATTAGGAAAGGTATTGAAAACAGATCAGCCAATATCATAATACCCCTATATAAATCAATGGTGCGATCTCATTTGGAGTACCATGTACAGTTCTGGTTACTACACTTTAAAAAGGATATAGCTTTGGAAAAAGGGCAAAAAAGGGCAACTAGAATGATAAAAGGGTTGGAACACTTTCCCTCTGGAGAAAGGTTAAAGCGCTTGAGGCTCTTTAGCTTGGAGAAATGACGGCTGAGGGGTGACATGATCGAGGTTTATAAGATTATGCATGGGATAGAGCAAGTAGAGAAAGAGGTACTTTTCTCCCTTTCTCATAATACAAGAATTTGTGGGCACTCCATGAAATTGCTGAGCAGTTGGGTTAGAACAGACAAAAGGAAGTACTTCTTCACCCAAAGAGTGATTAACACATGGAATTCACTGCCACAGGAGGTGGTGGTGGCTACAAGCATAGATAGCTTCAAGAGGGAATTAGATAAGCATATGGAGCAGAACACCCTTTTCCAACAACCTAAGAGGCGTCTCTACACATGGACATCACCAGATGGGCAACACCGAAATCAGATTGACTATATAATTTGCAGTCAAAGATGGAGAAGCTCTATCCAGTCAGTAAAAACAAGACCTGGAGCTGACTGTGGCTCAGATCATGAGCTACTCATTGCAAAATTCAGACTTAAATTGAAGAAAGTTCGGAAAACCACAAGGCCATTCAGATTTGACCTAGATCGCATCCCCGATGAATATACAGTAGAGGTGAAGAATAGGTTTAAGGGACTAGATTTTATAGACAGAGTGCCTGAAGAACTATGGACAGAGGTCCGTGACATTGTAAAGGAGGCAGCAATCACCGCCATCCCAAAGAAAAAGAAATGCAAGAAAGCAAAGTGGCTGTCTGATGAGGCTTTACACATAGCAGAGGAAAGAAGGAAAGCTAAAGGCAACGGTGAAAAGGAAAGATTTGCCCAACTGAATGCAGATTTCCAGAGAACAGCAAGGAGAGATAAGGAGGCTTTCCTGAATGAACAATGCAAAGTAATAGAGGAAAACAATAGATTGAGAAGGACTAGAGATCTCTTCAAGAAAACTGGAGAAATCAAGGGAACATTCCATGCAAAGCTGGCCATGATAAAGGACAAAAATGGTAGGAACCTAACAGAAGCAGAAGAGATTAGGAAAAGATGGCAAGAATACACAGAGGAACTATACAAGAAGGACCTCAATGTCCTTGACAACCACGACGGTATAATCACTGACCTCGAGCCAGACATCCTGGAATGCGAAGTTAAATGGGCCTTAGAAAGCATTACTAACAACAAAGGTAGTGGAGGTGATGGTATCCCAGCTGAGTTATTCAAAGTCTTAAAAGAAGATGCTGTTAAAGTGTTGCACTCAATTTGCCAAAAAATTTGGAAAACACAACAGTGGCCACAGGATTGGAAAAGGTCAGTTTACATTCCAATCCCAAAGAAGGGCAATGTCAAGGAATGTTCAAACTATCGCACAATTGCACTCATTTCACACGCTAGCAAGGTCATGCTCAAAATCCTACAAGCTAGGCTCCAACAGTACGTGGATAGAGAATTGCCAGAAGTACAAGCTGGGTTTCGAAGAGGTAGAGGAACTAGAGATCAAATTGCCAACATTCGCTGGATTATGGAGAAAGCAAGAGAGTACCAGAAAAACATCTACTTCTGCTTCATTGACTATGCTAAAGCCTTTGATTGTGTGGATCACAATCAATTATGGCAGGTTCTTAAAGAGATGGGAGTACCGGACCACCTCACATGTCTCCTGAGAAACCTGTATAAGGGTCAAGAAGCAACAGTTAGAACCGGATATGGAACAACTAATTGGTTTAGCATAGGAAAAGGAGTACAACAAGGATGTATATTGTCACCTTGCTTATTTAATTTATATGCAGAGTACATCATGCGAAATGCTGGCCTGGATGAATCACAAGCTGGAGTTAAGATTGCTGGGGAAAAGATCAATAACCTCAGATATGCAGACGATACCACTCTGATGGGAGAAAGTGAAGAGGACCTCAAGAGCCTCTTGCTCAGGGTGAAAGAGGAGAGCGCAAAAGTGGGCTTGAAGCTCAACATCAAAAAAACTAAGATCATGGCATCTGGGCCCATCACTCCTTGGCAAATAGAAGGGGAAGTCGTAGAAGTAGTGACAGACTTCACGTTCCTAGGATCCCAGATCACTGCAGATGGTGACTGCAGCCATGAAATTAAAAGACGCCTGCTCCTTGGGAGGAAAGCGATGGCAAATCTAAACAGCATGATAAAAAGCAGAGACATCACCTTGCCAACAAAAGTCCGCATGGTCAAAGCAATGGTATTCCCCGTAGTAATGTATGGCTGCGAGAGTTGGACTATAAGGAAGGCCGAGCGCCAAAGAATAGATTCTTTTGAACTATGGTGCTGGAGAAGACTCTTGAGAGTCCCTTGGACTGCAAGGAGATCAAATCAGTCAATCCTAAAAGAAATCAACCCTGATTGTTCCTTGGAAGGCCAGATCCTGAAGCTGAAGCTCAAATACTTTGGCCACCAAATGAGAAGGGAGCATTCACTGCAGAAGACCCTGATGCTGGGAAAGATTGAAGGTCAAAGAAGAAGGGGACGGCAAAGGATGAGATGGTTAGACAGTGTCATTGATGCAACAAACATGAAATTGAGCAAACTTCAGCAGACAGCGGAAGACAGGAGGGCCTGGCGTAATCTGGTCCATGGGGTCGCGAAGAGTCAGACTCGACTGTGCGACTGAACAACAACAACAACATGGAGCAGAGGTCCATTGGTGGTTATTACCCACAAGGTATAGATAGGAACTCTCAGTCTGGAGCTAGTGATGCACCATATTCTTGGTGGTTGGGGGGCCAACTGTGGGAAGGCTTCTAGTGTCCTGCCCCCACTGCTGGACCTCCTGATGGCACCTAGTATTTTTGGTCACTGTGTGACAGAGGGTTGGACTGGATAGGCCATTGGCCTGATCCAACATTGGCTTCTCTTATGTTCTTATGATGTGATTTTATGCTATTGTATTATTGGAATTTTATTCTATCTGTAAGTTGCCCTGAGCCGGCCTAGGCGGGAAGGGGGGGATAAAAATCTAATAAATAAATAAAAAAAATGAGAAGCTGAGGTGGTATGCTATGGCGTACCTCTGGAGAGTCATCCTTGGTGGTCTCCCATCCAAGTACTGACCCTGCTTAGCTTCCAAGATCTGACAAGATTGGGCTATTCCATACCATTCCATATCTCACCCACCCCCAAATATCCATACAAACATGTACACAAAGTTCTCTCAACTCAGTACTAGGCTCTTCTTGTTCACACAGAGAAAGCCTTATGAACACCAGTTGCATGTATTGCCTCTGTAATGTATTCCAAGAGATGTCATAGGCAGTGACATCAGAGGCAGAGCTTGCTGTTGCAATCCCTCCATGGGTTCCTTCTCTCCTCTTAGAGTGTTTGAAAGGGGCTCCAGACTGTCTCTATGCATCACTAGTGTTATTCTTTTGTTACATTTTCACAGTAATGGACAACTGGATTTTTCTGTGAGGTCAACACAATGGTATTAGGGGAGGGCCTGTGGCTCAGTGGATGAGCATCTACTTTGTATGCAGAAGATCCCAGGTTCAATCCTTTGCAAGTCCAAGTGGAAGGTTCAGGCAGTAGGTGATGTGAAAGACCTCTAACTGAGACCCTGGAGAGCAGATAGTCTGGTCGGCTATTCTGCCTCACCATGAAGGGCAAGGCCCTGGTGTTGCAAGCGGAGGCCAACCTTGCAATGGTAAGAGTAAGTGGCCTGGAGTGCAGATAGTCTGGTCAGCTATTCTGCCTCACCATGAAGGACAAAGACATGTGCTGTGTCATGACATGGGTGGCGGGGCAGAGCTGGCTCTATTGGAAAAGGCTGGGCTCCGCCCCCACCTGATATCAGTTGCTCTGCGTGCTCGCCCATCCACCCACCCTGTTCTTAGTGTAGGAATTGGGGCCAGGTAGGAATTTTTTGCCTCCACCCAGGATTGGTTGATGGAGTGGAGGTGTTTTTGCCTACCTTGCACTGAAAGCTGTGGATTGGATGGTTGGTTGTGGTGGTCGACATCTAAATAGGTTGGTCACTTGGCAGGTTGGTGTGGGCAAGAAACCGAAACCAGTGAGCATCTTACAGCATTTTCCCCATTAGGGAACAGGGGGTCATCAGGAACTGCCTTCAGATTTTCAGGTGGGGAATGGTGATTACCTCCTCTGGGAACCTCTGAGAATATGCTCCTCTCTGCAAGCTGTCAGGCTTCAGGGGTAGGTGCTCCTAGGTGGCAACCAGGTATGCTGGGCTGCCGGTCGCAAGCCAGACTGATGGCTCAAGACCGGAGCTGGGTGACCTGCCCGAGAAAAGGGCAAGGAGGTTGGTCAAGGGAATGATACCTGTCTTGCCTGTTCCAATGTTATGTTAAATGGTTAATAAAGTGGGCCTTGTTTACTTCCAAACTGTTGTCTGTCTTGTTATTCTGACTGGGGGTGGGGGGGCAACTGCAAGTCTGTGTGGACAGCACTGACCTTCATGAACTAATGGTCTGATCTAGTATAAGGCATGTGTTCATGTGAAATATCCTTGATGAATCTGTCAAATCTCTGTTTAAAGTTATCTGTGCTAGTGGTCGTTATTATTTCCAGTGGCAAAGAATCCCACAATTTATTCATTGAGTGAGTGAAGGGTGGGGTGGTGGGTTGCTATCAGGTTGCAGCTGAACTTACGACAGCCCCATAGAGGTTTTAAAGCAAGAGACATAACAGAGGTGGTTTGCCACATCTTGCCTCTGCATAGCGACCCTAGACTTCCTCGATGGTCTTCCCTGAATATATTGCACAACTTCACTGGGAAGCTATACATCTTCATCTTATCATGGGCTGGCTCATCCCTACTCATTTCAGACAGATCTGGCTATTCAGTTGTAGTATTCTCCACACTTTCATCATTTACCTTTACCTCATTAGGATTCTTGAGCATATAATCTGTGATGGATAAGAACCCACAGTTTATGAAAACCTGCATCAAGCATTTCCATTCCTCTCATCCAACAGCATGATTACGTCTAGTGCATGCTACTCTGAAAGCAGCTATTCAAACCGAGTCTCCTCTTGCTTTTAAGAACTAAAAGTAAAGTGCCCAGACAAACTCGAGTATGTGTTGTCCTTTCAAATAACTTCTCATAACATTGCAGCACAAGTGCTTTCATTTGAGTTGGGCAACTTTTTTTTTTCTTTTTAGTGTTTCCAATGACAACTTAAAGAACATTTGTACGATTTCCTGTGGGAAGCATTCCAGGCTTCCATCAGTACCTTAATGTGCTTATCCTGGTGATTTAGATGGAAGGTTGGTACAAGCAAATATCATGTTGAATCACGTCAAACATCATCAGTGTGCTTTCCTTTCCCCTTTGCTTATTTCGAAAATCTGTTAATCAGCTTTTTATGCAATAGAGTAACGTTCAAAAAAATGGTGACGTTGTTTCTAGACATTGCTATTGCAATTTGCAGAGTGGAAGACTGAGATTAGATAGCACAAAGCAAAACAGAGAACCAGACCTCGACTGGTTTAGATTGGCATCCTTCCATTGATCGTACATGAGCCATGTGGAGCTACACCCAATGAGGATGTGGCCTCATAGTGCATTCAACCAGCCTGGAACTTGAAACATTATTTGTAGCAATGCAAGCGCTTGCCAATGAATGGCTCTTTCATTAGCCTTCAAGGTCATCATGTCCAAGTACCAAAATCGTTTTAAGATACTGTGATGGCTCCAGGGTCTGCCTGTTTTCTATATAGATATGATTGAACTGTTGTTTAGATATCAGCTCATTCTGGTTGGGATCTGTCCAAAGTAGTCAAATTCATCAAGGAGAGTGAGCACGCATATCAAGGCTTCAAGGATAGATCTTATCCCACATGCAAGGCAAAAGTAATGCAGGCTTCAGTTGGAAACATATTTGTGGGCTTTACTTTGGATCCCAGGACAACTGACCTGAAAGTTATTATGCAGTGATACTGATCAAGTGTTATTGCATTTAAAGCTTTGGATAACTTTGTTCATCTTCATTACAGTATCATTTCAGAGGCAAGGAACAGAAGACCAGAAGAGTCATTACCCAGGGTCACAAAGAGAGTTAGTGGCAGGTTGAGAAAGAGCACAAAGGTAACAAGACCATGGCCAACACTTCACTGAAGGTATGACAAAATTTTATGAAAAGATCATTTCTGTGAGAAAAATCATGTTTCTGACCTGGCTTCTCCTCACTTGGAGTAAATCTTGGGATGAAACTATACACACCATTTCCTTCTTTTGATCATGCTGACAAAACATGATGTTGTGTTATGCTGAGTTGAACCATTGGTCTATTAAAGGCAGTATTGTCTTTAGAGATAGGCAGCATCTCTACAGGGTCTTTCACATCACTTACTCTCTGACCCTTTTAAACTGAAGTTGCCAGGGACTGAACCTGGGACCACTGGCATGCACAAAGATACTGTACCACCAAGCCCCATTTTTGCAAACATTTATGCCATTTGACATGTGAATAGCTTTAAAATATATCACTGGTATTAAAATAAGTATTTTAACAATTTCCCCCCCATAACGAATGAATGCATTCTCCCAACCTGCACCAATAAGATCAGCTTTTCTTTTCTTCTTCTCATTTGTTCTCTCATTTCTCAGCATTTCGTGACCCTCAGCATTTCGTGAAGTTACTTCCAATATCAGGTTTTCTCTTATCTGTTTCTCAGCCAGTAGTTTAAAATATTAAGTTTAGCTTAAAAAAACCAAACTTTTGTTATATAAAAAAACATGTAAAACACTCAAGAAAACCCCAATGCAAAGTTTTAAAAATGAGAAAACATTAAATTGACACTTCACATTATTATCTTGGGGCCCCAATATTGTTGTTATTTTTAAAGTAGCTCTATTTGGAATTCTTCCATCCAAGGAGCTATAAATCTACTAGTCAAGCTGATACTACAGTAACAAGCATAAGACATTTAAGTGGGATTTATTAGGACAGGCGGAAAGTGAAAGCCATCTTAAAATAAAATTATATGAATGAGGAGCGGAAGGTGGGGTATAGGCTAGATAGAATACAGGGGGGAAACAAATTTGGCCCTAGGTATAAGCAGAGAAATGGTATCATAAATCAGATGAGACAGTTGTATGCTTTTATCTAGGGATCCAGATGTTCTTCACTAAACATATAACAACTTTAGAATTATTTTACATGAAGATTAAGAAGGCTAGAAAAAATGTGATTCTCTTAACTAATACAGGCAAGGAATGTTCTGATACCAACCTTCTTGGCCATCAATACTTCTAGAACATTAGCTCCCTTAAAACAATGCCAAATTAGCCCGTTTTTTAAAAAAAGAAACCCACATATGAGTGAAAGAGTTAGTTATGCTCAGTTATAGCTTTGTACATTGGATTTTATATATGATATTACATTTCCTAAAGACATTAATCTAACATAGGGAAAGATGATTTCAAAAGGCTCTCCCATAGGAAGGAAGCACATTTTGATGGTTAAGAGGCTTAGATTTTGCTGGCATGGGTTCAGTCTATTTCTCTCCCACCGGCTTCCTCTATGATGTAAGTCCATATTCATCTCAGTCAATCTTTCCATAGAGCTTCCTACTCTGAAGATGTGCCTGTTCACATTAATAATTTCCCCCCTAACAACAATGGACAATACTCAGTAGTGCCTTACAGTCTTGCTTATATGTTACTTAAGACTTTGTCCCTGGGAGCTGTATTTTACAGGAATACATTGAACCAGTCCAGAATGGTTGAATGATCTAACACAAGAAGATGCATTCAAACATGCATTTTGCCAACTGCTTTTCTCCACAGGACTACTCATGAATGTGACTGAAGAAATATAATATGTGATTCATTCATGCTCAAAGACAATGTACCTGTTTGTAAGCCTTCCGAGGCATCTGAGAAACAGGACGGTGGACTATTGTTATGACCCAGCAGGGTTCTTCTTATGCTCTTCAGTTAACTGCAATGATTACAAAGAAGTGTCCCTGTGACTGTGGAAATCAATATATCCTGATACCACTCTATGATACATTACATTTTTCTACTTGATTGGATATCTGGGGTTCACTTGGGGGAACCATCCTTTTGTGACCTGGTTGGAGGTTTCTGAGCAAACCACCATTCTTTGTTCTAAACAGCGACATAGCCATATATATTATTAACTGCTTGAAAATGTAGGCATTTAAGGAAGGCATGAAGTTTCTCTCAAGAAATACTGCCAATTTAATGGAAATGTTTAGTCATGTCTTGAAATTCCTTAGATGTTCCTATTGATGAGAAACCTTCAGTTTTGCTTCAAAGTTTGGCTTTAGCAGAACTTTAGTAGAATTTTTTTTTTAAGTTTTAAAAGCAGTTAACTTCCTAACAAACTACCAATAAGATTTCTTATCCTCAGCAATACAGCCAGGTGGGACACAAGGGGTGGAATATATGGAAGCACCATGAACATATTTAATTCACAGCAAAACTGTGCTTGGGGCCCTTATCTACTTGGAAACTGGAAGGAACCCCCTTCCCCTTCTCCTCTCAATACCATTTTTTTGTGAATTGATTCAGGGTAATTTTTCCCCTGTGATAAAAATCATGATTGCCTTCTCCCACACAACTCTGCCAGATCTTTAACATCAGAAGTCTTTCTCCAGGTGCCTCCACTTTTAAAATCATACATAAGAGCTTATTTTCAGTGGTGGCATGTTATTTATGGAAAACATTATGCTTCATGAGATGCCCACACTATGGCTGAGTTCAGGCTGGCAGTTTGAAGCGGGAGCCAGTCGTGGCAAAAAAAAAACCCCTGGAACAAACTGTTCCAGTTTTCCCGGTCACACTGCACCGACTGATGCGGGAGCATACCAGGAGGAGGCACGTGGGAGCGTTCAGACTGCTGACCCAGAGGCACGGCTATAAATGGCTTTTCCCTGGTAATTTGGCTATGTGCACATGTGCACATGAGTGTATATGCACTCATGCACATAAGCGCATCTGGCCAATTTGGGGAGGATCCCGTTGTGCCAGCACCACATTGGGTGGTAGAGCAGAGCATAGCCAATCATATTGCTGCTGCCTTATGCACAAAGCATTTCACTTCCTGGAAGCAGAATGAAGTGGGATAAACAGGCTCTCAGGGATTTGCTACCACTTTTACCAGGTATCTTTTAAATGTGGGAGCGAAGCGGAACAGCACAGGTTAACTACGGGTGGGGAATGCCAGGTAGATGTGCCTGTGTGAATGCCCCCTTTAATCTGTTTGTAAAACGTGGCTATAGCGGGGCAAACTGCCAGTCTGAACTCAGCCTATATCATTGCAGCACCAGGTTAAGACCTTTTTAACTCCCCCCCCCCAGTCTTTTACTGGTTAGACTTTGGTTTAATCAAACTTTTTGTCTGATTTTTACTTGTTCTCTGAATTGATACTTAAGAGCACTTTCCTGGGAGTAAGTCCCATTGAATAAAATGGGACTAATTTCTGAGTAGGCCTGCTTAGGATGGTTCTCTGTATTTGTTTTGATTGGAAGTCTAGATTTATTGCTTAGTTGTTTTGATATGATTTTGGAATCTCCAGTTTGACTTTTTTGCAGCTTCTGAAAATTTTCAAAGTCTAAAAAGAACTATATAGATGCTATTATTATTGTTATTGTTATTGTTATTGTTATTATTATTTGTAGTAGTAGTAGCAGCATATATATAGTACCTTTAGTGTTCAAAGGATATATGCATGGTTGTAACCTTTACAACAGCTCTGTAAAATAAGACAGTATCATTAACTCAGTATTATGTGTGTAGGGGGGCTGGGGTTGAAAAAGTGTGGCTTTGCTTGTTTGTCTGCATTTGAGGTAAGATTGGAATTGGTTAAAACTTATTTTTGTTTCATGCTCTAATGATATTCACCAGTGGTGTGCTATGTTAAAATATAAGGCATGTTGACTTAGGAGGGGTGAACAGACAAAATGAAGTTCAAGAACACAGTTTAGATTTTTATCCCACCATCTCAATGCTCATGATTATTTTTGAACAATTTGTGATAATTAGCTTAATTGTATAAAGAAGTCTGCAGTTATTGATGTGGTGGGTTGAGAATTCCAAATTAACTATCTTAATTATGATGTCATGCCTCCTGATCGTATGAACAAGCCATTCTATTCTTGGTAGAGAACGATCTGTGTTTTCCAAAAATATCCAGCACATACCTTTTTGGCCTCTAAATGCTATTAAGAAACAATTGTTCCTGCAAGCCAACAGGTGACAGATCCTATTTTATTAGCTATTTTGTGCAGACAAATGGGACCTACTGGCCTGCCTCCATTTAATTGGCAAGCTAAGTAATTACATGTTGTGTAATGATACCTTCTACTCCTTGGAAATGGCCCCAGGCAACTGCTTAGAAAATGAACACGAAAAGTACGTTCAACTCTTGTACCGGCTAATGCTTTGCTTTTTGTTTGTACTTTCTGCATCAGCAATTCTCTTTTATTTGATTGTCTTAGGAGTTTTTTTTAATGCTATCGCTAGAGAGCAAGGATTTAGAAAGAAGGCCAGGAGGAAGCCAGGGATTTTGCTGCTGCTGTCATTAAACTAATTTTCTGTGGGAACCCTTTTGTCAAATTTCATGTTCTTATCCTTTCCTCCCACAGCACCTAATTTGTATATTTTAAAATAGCCTTCTAAGAAGGCTCTTGTAGGGACTCGGCATTAACAGCAGGAGAAATAAGAAAAATAACAAGGTGCAAAGAAGAAGCACTGCCTGAACAAACAAGTTTGCACACATTTGCGCACAAGATGTTAAGAAAGCATGCTCAAGATCCTTGCAGTCAATTGCTTACTCCTTCAATACTCATTAACTACCCTTTAGAATCAGCATCTGGATACTTATAAAACAGCAAAAAGTGGGTGTTTTCTGTGTTTTCATTAGGGTTTTTTTTTGTGTACAACAAGCTGTTATGAGGAATTCTCTGATCTCTTTGGAAGATGAATGTGGCAGAAAGAACATAATACAAAAATCTAATGTTTTCTCCATCCTACTTTCCCACCCTTCTATCCTTTGAGGTTATTTTCATGAGCTGAGCAATAGTTAGGGCCAGCCTTCTCTTATCCAACCTTGTTCCCAGTCTCTTAGGTTTGTCAGCCAGTAGCTGCCAACTGGCAGAAGTCCGGGAGATGGAGACACAGGTGCACTCTTGGGAGATGCTGTGACATCACATCTGGAGAAAACCTAGAGGTAACATCACACTTCTCTAGGAATCTTCAGAAATACTATGTTTTTACCATATACCTTATGACAATTTCTGGAGAGATGTAGTGTCACTTCCAGGTTTTCCCTAGAAGCAACATCATGCTGTTGACCAATGGCATCTCCCACCCCTTCTGCTGGCTGCCAGAGTGATCCCCCACCCCCAGTGGGAAACTGAAAACCTTAAACATTCCTTCCTGTGCAAGTCCATCTATCACTTTTAAGATGGATATGGACAAAACAACTGAGATTTTGTATTCCTTCTTTCCCTTCCCTCCTCTTCTGCTCCTGAACCTATGCTAGTTACTATCCTGATTTTGAGGATGGAAGCACCAGAAGCATATTACCCTAACCCTTAACCCTTACTATACCCTTTACTAGAATGAACACCTGATTGGATCACTTCAATATTCCTTGTCAACAGTTATCGCAAGCCCCACACCCAATTAAGCAGCTTTGCATCTGTGCAGTAGTCACTTAGTTGTCATAAGTTATGGCTGCTTTTTGCCCACTCTTAAAAACTAAATAATTCCATTAACTGTAGAAAATCCAGTACTTTTTGTAGCGATGGTCATTTGGATCATTAAATTTGATTGACTTCTGTAAAGCATGGGATTGCTTACAGTCTGTCCCCTCTTTGTGCCTGTGCAGTAGATGCATCCTTTCAATACCGGTACTGAATAAATTTCATTTGTTTGTCTGTTGTGTTCACATAGTCAGTGGCATCTGTTTAAGCAGTGATTGCAAGAACTGATCAGAGGATTGACCAGGTTTGTGGGCAGATACCAAAGTCACAAAGAGACACTAAATCTCAACTGAACAGCCAGATTCTGGTCCAGTAGCACTTTAGAGACTAAGAAGATTTTTACTTCCTTTGTCACATATAAACTGACCCCACATGGTGGAGCCAGTAAGAAAGACTAATCATGTGAGAAAACAGTGTGACTGTGCACATAGGAGGCATCCAAATCGGCTTGAATGCATCTGGACAGTTCAATGAATATTTGGCTCCCCAGTTCCTACTGGGGAGCAGGTAATGAGCTGAACTGACAAATGATCAAGCATGACTGAAAGAGATACAGACTGTTTATATTTTATTATTAAAATGACTTAAAATAGGAACATGAGCATCCACTTTTGAGAAAGCACCCTAATCATAGTAAATCTTTTTTAGGCTTACCCTCCCTAATTTGCCAGATGTTTGCCTGAGAAATGGAAAGGTCCCCAGAGAAAACTCTCTATTCATATCAAAAGTTGTCCCTTTTCTTGAGATTCATCCAATGAACATAAGAACATAAGAACATAAGAGAAGCCAATGTTGAATCAGGCCAATGGCCCATCCAGTCCAACACTCTGTCACACAGCGGCCAAAATATACCAGGTGCCATCAGGAGGTCCAGCAGTGGGGCCAGGACACTAGAAGTCCTCCCACTGCTGCCCCCTCCAGCACCAAGAATAGAGTGCATCACCTGCCCCAGACTGAGAGTTCCCATCTATATCCTGTGGCTAATAGCCACTGATGGACTTCTGCCCCATATCTATATATCTAATTCCCAAGTGGCCCCCTGTGTGTGGATATCTAAATCTGCACATCGGGGGCACCTGGGGGGCAGGGAGATTTTCCTGCGCACGTGGGGCAGTCCCCACCTGTGCAGAAAAATCTAAAAAGTTTTTTTAAATGTAAGGGGAATATTTAAATCCCCAAAAAAGTAAGAGCGTTCCCTGCGCATGTGCAGGGAACGCTCTAGGAACACTACGGCGGCCGGCGGTTGGAAGTCGCTCAGGCCTCGCCGCAGGAGGGGGGGGGAGATCGGTGGGGACAACGGGCAGCAGAGGAGATGGGGGGGGGACCGGAGGGTCCGGTGGAGGAGGAGACCGCTGGAGCCGGGGGCGAGGAGGAGATCAGCGGGCCTCGCTGCTGGAGCCGGGGGCGGGGTGGAGGAGGGGGCGTGGAGGAGATCAGGGACGGGAGGGACTCGGCAGGCTTGGTGGCTGACAGCCACTCAGGCTGCGATGCCGGTGTCCAGGGACGGGGGGGAGGCTTACCTGCTGCTGCTGCTGCTTTCTCCTCCTCCTGCTGTGTGGATTCGCTGCTGCCGCCGCCAGGGAAGGGGTGGGGGCGGGAGAATGCTTGGCCCACCGGTGGCTGTAACCCAGCCCTTTCTGTCACCCGGGGAAGTGGGAGAAAGTTTGGCGGGCCAAGCTCAGGCCTGGCTGCAGCCGCTGCTGGGGGGAGAGAAGGGGGGAGGAAGTTTGGAGGGCCTGCCAGGCCTCGCGCCGGGGGGGAGGGGAGGAAGTTTGGCGGGCGGGCCAAGCCCTGCCACCGCAGCTAGGGAACGGGGGAGGGAGAAAACTTGGCGGGCCAAGTTCAGGCCTCACGACTGGTGCTGGGGGGGGAGAAGGCTTGGGGGGCATGGGCCTCGCTGTGGGTGCCAGGGTGGGGGGGAGGAGAGAAGGCTCACCTACAGCTGCTTCCTTCTCCTGTGGAGTGTCTTCCCCCCCGCGAGTATCGCGGGTCCCCCTTCTTGTGTTTATCTAATTCCCTCTTGAAACTGTCCATGCTTGTAGCTGCCACCACCTCCTGTGGCAGTGAATTCCATATGTTAATCACTCTTTGGGTGAAGAAGTACTTCCTTTTATCTGTTCTAACCCAACTGCTCAGCAATTTCATGGAGTGCCCACGAGTTCTTGTATTGTGAGAAAGGGAGAAAAGTACTTCTTTCTCAACCTGCTCAATCCCATTCATAATCTTATAAACCTCAATCATGTCACCCCTCAGCCATCGTTTCTCCAAGCTGAAGAGCCCCAAGCATTTTAACCTTTCTTCATAGGGAAGGTGTTCCAACCCTTTTATCATTCTAGTTGCCCTTCTCTGCACTTTTTCCAATGCTATAATATGCTTTTTGAGATGTGGTGACCAGAACTGTACACAGTATTCCAAATGAGGTCGCACCAATGATTTAGACAGGGGCATGATGATACTGGCTGATTTGTTTTCAATTCCCTTCCTAATAATCCCCAGCATAGCGTTGGCCTTCTTTATTGCAGCTACACACTGTCTAGACATTTTCATTCAGTTATCCACTACGACTCCAAGATCTCTCTCTTGGTCCGTCTCTGCCAGTTCAGACCCCATCAATGTGTATTTATATTTAGGATTTTTGGCTCCAATGTGCATCACTTTGCACTTGGCCACATTGAACCCCATTTGCCACGTTGACGCCTGAACAGTATTGACGCCTGAACAGTATTCATCGACTTTAACTTGAATTTCAATTTATGACAATGTCAGTGGGAATCCCGGTTATGAAACAACATGTGGATTTATAAAGCACACAGTTGAAAGCACTTCAACTGCCATACCATGTGGGTAGCGATAAATTCTATATAAGGTGTTCACTTTACTTGTTATCAAACTTTATCTTCTACCCCATTCAGGCTGGGCTTACCATTGGCTGAAGTGACACATTTACAAGGCCAAAGCTAATCAGTTTGAAAGGTCTTTGTTGAACTCAGTCAATAGGTTGAATATGATTGCTCTTTTGATGTATTTGAAGGGCTGTCACTTAGAGGAGGGCAGGGAGCTGTTCCTGTGAGCAGCAGAGGATAGGACTCGCAATAATGGGCTTAAATTAAATGCGGGAAGGTACTGGCTGGATCTTAGGAAAAGCTTTTTTACAGTAAGAGTTGTTCAGCAGTGGAATCAGCTGCCTAGGGAGGTGATGAGCTCCCCCTCACTGACATCCTTGAAGCAGCATCTGGACAAACACTTGTCAGGAATACTCTAGGCTGATCCTGCATTGAGCAGGCGGTTGGACTAGATGGCCTGAATGGCCCCTTCTGACTCTGTGATTCTATGATTCTTTAACCTGTCCTTAGTTATTGTTTCTATTTTCATGGTCACTGAAATCCATATAAACTGATGCCATTCCTCTTCCCTCCTAGGATTACGCAACCACAGGATAAAGAATAACTAACTCATTCTTATGTGTCAAGGCCAAAAACAATAATGTTTCCGCTCCTCCGCCGCGACCTCCCAGCCAACTTGAGACAGTATGTGAACTCGAGGCTCCATGCACATCTTCTGGTCCCATTCTGGATTATTTCAGCTCTCTCAGCCTAGAGGAAGTTGACAGATTGATCTCAACGGTATGTCCTACCACATTCAGTCTTGATCCGTGCCCCTCCTGGCTAATTAAAGCTGCCCACGAGGGGTTTTGAGGCACCTTTAGGGACATTATCAACAGGTCCCTCTCTGAGGGCCTATTTCCCAGGGGCTCTAAAGGAAGTGATGGTCTACCCTCTCTTAAAAAAGCCATCTCTGGACTCGGCTGAATTGGTCAACTATCGGCCGGTCTCCAATTTGCCCTATTTGGGCAAATTAATAGAGAGGGCGGTGGTGATACAGTTGCAGAGCTTTCTATATGACACTTCCATGCTGGATCCCTTCCAGTCTGGCTTCTGCCCTAGTCATGGGACAGAGACAGCACTGGTTGCCCTCACAGATGACCTCCAGAGGCATCTGGATCGAGGCGTTGCGGCAGTGCTGCTGTTGTTAGATCTGTTGGTGGCATTCAACATGGTCAAGCATCAGCTGCTCACCCACCGCCTTGCCAATGTGGAGATTTGAGGGCTGGCCTTGCAATGTCTTGTCTCCTTTCTCCAGGGTGGCACTTGGGGAGGAGATGTCCTGAAGGCACCCACTCCCCAGTGCTGTTTAACATATATATGTGTCCCCTTGCCCAGATTGCCTGGGGGCATGGGCTTGGGTGTCACCAATATGCAGATTGTTGGGTGGTCAGTCTGGCTCTACCCTGGAAGATCTGGATCAGGCATTGCAGGATGTGGCAGGATGGCTTAGGCTGAGTTGACTGAAATTGAATCCAACGAAGACAAAGGTCCTTTGCCTGAATCAGAGTGGCTCAGGATTAGGGGTCCCTCTTCTGGTATTCGGTGGGGCACCGTTGGTGTCAGCACCGAGGGTCAGGAGTTTGAGAGTGCTCCTGGATGCTTCCTTGTCAATGGAGGCCCAGGTAGCAGCCACTGCCAAGGCAGCCTTTTACCACCTTCAGCTGATTAGACAGTTGGTCCTCTTCCTTAAACGCAATAATCTGGCTTCAGTGATCCACACTATCGTCACCTCGAGGCTAGACTACTGTAATGCTCTCTACATGGGGCTGCCCTTGGGGCAAGTCCAGAAGTTGCAGCTGGTGCAAAATGTGGCAGCCAGGCTATTGATGGGCCTCCCCAGGTGGGAGCATATCCAGCCTGTGCTGAAGTCATTGCACTGGCTTCCAATAGTGTTCCAGATTTGCTTCAAGGTGCTGGTTTTGACCTTTAAATCCCTAAATGGTCAGGGGCCTGCCTACCTGAGGGACCACCTTTCCCCGTACGTTCCCCTGAGAGCACTGAAGTCTGGAACACAACACTACCTGCCCCCCCCCCCGGAGCCTAGGGATGCCAGTTCAGCAATAACTAGGACCAGGGCGTTCTCCCTGGTGGAGCCAACACTGTGGAACAAGCTCCCTAATGTGATTGGGTCGCGCTAGCACTTTATTACAGGATGCCACTGTTTTTATTTAGCTTCACTGTATTTATTGGAATAGTATGGAATTGTATTTTATACCTTGTAACTACTGATTTTAAATTGTATATTGGTTTTAAATTGTTTGTAAGCCGCCCTGAGCCACTTCGACGGGAGGGCAGGGTAGAAATCTAATAAATAAATAAATTTTAAAAATAAATAAAAATAATGTGGAGATGTGAATGGCAAATAAGGGCCCAGTATGCTGAAATTCCCTACAGTTAGCCACTCTATTCTGAGCCAATATTTCAACTATTGCTCAGAGAAGTGGAATTTTCCAAGCAAAGTGTCCTAGTGCTTATTTTTATTTGTGACTCCAGAAGTAGATTATCCATCTGGCTACTAGGAGGAATGTTTTTTTAGTCATTATGCACTAGGAATCATCTCTATGGGAGCTAAATAATCCCCTAAATTCCTGGTTAGTGGCATGGCTCAGATGCTATTTAGTGACACAATTCAGATGTAATGACAAATCATGGTTGACTGCCATGTGAATGAGCCTGGGAATCCTCAGGCTGACATGCTCTTGCCTCCCCTTTCTCCATCGTTCCCCTCAGGCATGGCCTGCTAATGAAATGCATTTATTTAGAAAATGTATATGCTGCCTCTCTAGAGGCCTGCAGCTTCTTCTTCGAATACATGAAGCTGCCTTATACTGAATCATACTATTGGCAAGGTTGTTATCATTGACTCTGACTGGCAGTAGCTCTCCAGAGTCTCATGCCAAGATCTATGGCATCACTTACTACTTGAGCCAATGAACTGAATATGCCAGGGACTGAAACCAAGACTTTCTCCATGCCAAGCTTCATGGCACAGAATAGGTTTTTCCCTCCATTATGTCTGAACCCATTATGTAGGGTTTACATTGTCCCTACGAAGAGAGGCAATGAGAACAAACCACAGCTTGTGATTTAGACATAGTAACAAACTATATTTTATCTATGTAGTACATTTTTATCCTGCCCTTCCTCTGAGGAGTTCAGGATGGTACACATGATTCTTCCATCTCCATTTTGTCATCACTGTCTGAGGTAGGTTAGGCTCAGAAAGTGTGACTTACCCAAGGACACCCAGCAACACAGTTTTCAACTCAGGCTTCTAGTTTCTAATCCTGAATGCTAACTCCTGACATTACACTGTCACAAAAGTGTAACCTGATTATTAACTGGCACTACTGTATCAGACCAGTGGTTCATCTAGTCTAGCATCCTGTTTCACACAGTGTTTAACTAGGTGCCCTAGACTGCCAACAAATAGGACATAGAGGCCCAAGTTGCTCCCTGATGTTGCCTTCCAGCATTGGTATTCAGAAGTTTACTGCCTCTTAATGCCGAGGTTCCCCTTTAGTCATCATGGTTAGTAGCCAGTGATGGACTTTCCTCCATGAATCTAGCCCTTCTTTAAGTCATGTGTGCTCATAGCCATCATTAAGTCTACTGTGCAAGGAAGTTCCATCCATTATGCTTTCCCCTTCCCTTTTTTTTTTAGTTTTCTCAGATGTTCATGGATGTGAGAAACCTACCCCCCCTTTTGTGAAGATAGTTCTAATTTTCTTAATGCTGGCATTTCATAGATGGGATACGATTCTGCAAAAGAAAACTTAGTGTTTCGTTATGCATAACTGAGTAATGTGTGATGTATTACATGTGTCTTATAATTTTCAGCTAGCTTAATTTCATTTCTAAGCAGTGCAAGGCATGTCTTAATCACAGGCCATCACTGAAAACATATTATATACAAATGGTATGTATTATACTGAACATTTATTTTTACATTTTTTAAAAAATGATAGCCTCAAACCTGCTGATTGTTTGGAACAATTTTCTTTAGCAGTTATGTTACTGACGAAAGGTTTTAGATTTTTTAATTCCTGCTATAGCAACCTGAAAATCCTAATTTTGATTCCTGTGTGTGACTCAGACCTATGCTTCTTTTGTTTTGTTCCATTTTCTGTTTCCTCATACCACATTGTCCCATCAAGTGTTTACATTTTCTGTTTTATTTGCTGCACCAACATAATTATAAATGTCATAGCATGAATATTGTCTAATTATTGCATATGAGAACTGAAAACGTTGACAAAAGCATGAGCAAGTATAAAAAGAAATAAAAGAGGGAAACTTCAGTCTTCCCTAATGTGTTTTTCATTTGTTTGCTTGTTTGTTGTAAATTTACTGGAAATGTAAAAAATATGTATGTCTTCCCAACAATTGTTCTAGAAGCAGTGGGTTTGCAAACTGAACAAAAACTAGGTAGCATAAACTGTGCAAACTATACTGAAAAAGCAGCAGCTGCTGTCACAGTAGACTCAACTATAAAAAGGAGTGTTGACTGCATCAAACGATGTGTGCAATAATATGTTGTTGTTGTTGGTCAGTCACACAGTCGAGTCCACTCTTCGCGATCCCATGGACCACATCACATCAGGCCTTCCTATCTTCCGTCATGCTCCAAGGTTTGCTTAATTTCATGTTTGTTGCCTCAATAACACCATCTAACCATCTCATCCTCTGCCATCCCCCTCTTCTTTGACCTTCAATCTTTCCCATCATCAGGGTCTTCTCCAGTGAGTGCTCCATTCTCATTTGGTGGCCAAAGTATTTGAGCTTCAGCTTCAGTATCTGACCTTCCACAGAACAGTTAGAGATAAACATAAACCTATTTTCTATCATGTGTATGTGTGTAAAGTGCCATCAAGTTGCAGCTGACTTATGGTGACCCTGTTGGATTTTCAAGGCATGAGACAAACATTATCTGCTTCTGCATAGCAACCTAAATAAAAACAGACTAAAGCAGGGCCAACCTTAATTACTTTCTGAGATCTGGCAAGGTGGCGCTAGCTTGGGCCATCCAAGTCAGGGCAACAGTTATCAGGATTAGACATTTTAATAATAGTCTACATATTATTCTAAGCCTTTATACGAAACAACTTGAATATTTTGTTGCTTTATGGTATCACCAGGATATGACAAAACTGGACAACTCTGGGCCAGTACTGAAATATCCACTAAATAATGTGAATGTGTACAACACTGCTGTGCCAGTGACTGCACTTCTTTATTCAACCACATTCATTTTTGAACACTTCGTTTTCAAATCTGCTTATAGACATTACTGATTTTTTTTTTCTTATCTGGAGGTAGTTGCTGGGCATGCAGACAGTTCTGACCTGAAGATAAGAACTAGCTAATGGATGCTATCCTGTCAGTATTGAAAACTCTGTTAAGCAGGTCGGAGAGGTCATAATCCCTGTATAGTTCTCAGAGAAAAGGGCCATTTGTGCCCAACATTCCTAGCAGAAATTTTTCAGATTCTCCAAACTCCATCTATTTATTTGCCATCCCTGTCAGTTTTCTGATAGTACCTTTCCTGCCCATGCTGGTTCAAGAGGTGAATGTGGACAGAAAAAAAACATCAAGAGATGCAGATGTTTGGGTTATTATTATGGAAGACTAGGAATAAGGCCCATTGTGGAAATAAATACAATGAGCTCTAGAAAGAGGCTCTGGGAGAGGGTCAAGGCCTTGGGCACTGAGTGTCAATGTGCTGTGGTGACCTCAGCAGGGCATAATGACACAGAATCCACCATTTTCTCCAGAGAAATTGATCTCTGCTACCTGAAGAGCAGTTGTAATTTTCAGTGATCTCCAGTGAGATTGGCAACAATTGTTATCCAGGACGAAATGGCTGGTTTGGAGGGTGGAGTCTATGGCATTGTACCTGTCTGAGGTCCCAGCCCTCCTCAAAGCTCACCCTCTCCAGGTTCCATCCCTCAAATATCCAGGAATTTCCCACCTGGAGTTGGCAACCCTACCTCCTTCCCAGCCAGTCACCAACCTACCTTTATTTCCCCCTCTCTTTTCAGCTTTCCATTTCCCACACACACACCTGCAGCCTCTCCCATGCTCTGAAGCCCTGACCGCCAGAGTCCACCATTTTCCATGCTCTGAAGCCCTGACTGCCACAGAGTCAGGGCTCGGATGGGGCCAGAGCTCCCCAGAGCAACACTCCGGGAGTGAAGCGCCAGGGGGGCGGGCACATGGTGAAGCCCTGCCCCCTACTTCTGGCCACCCTCTGCCTCCAGCCCTCATTCAGGCCCAGGAGGAGGCAGAAGATGGACTTCTAGTAGGCTTCCTGCCTGCCCGGCCCCTGACTCCCCTGCATGGCCCCTGCAAGCCCCTCCCTGACCTCCATCTTCCCAGAGCCGCACAGAGCCACGTGCTCTGGGAAAGATCCCCCCCATTCCCTGCCAGCATCAGGCCACTCCATTTTCCCAGAGCTGTGTGGAGCCCCCAATGGGGGCCCAAAGTGGCTTACATCATTCTCCTTCCCCCCATTTGATTATCACAAAAATCCTGTGAGATAGGTTAGGCTGAGAGAGTGTAACAGGCCCAAGGTCACCCAGCAAGCTTCTATGGCCTGAGTGGGGATTTGAACCTGGGTATTCCAGATTTTAAATTCTCTTGCGGCCTGCCCAGTAATCTGTTCAGAACTGTCAGATCTGCTGTGCTCTTCTAATGCTCTAGAAATGCTGAACAAAAGTTGACCCTACTTAAACTGTTGCACAGATCCTTTGACTATGGTACTAGAAATAAAGAGGCAATATCAGTCAGCTATTTCATAGCTTCTACATATCTGGGTGCCAAATGATTGATTTGTTGCTACTGACACTGATATCGGGAAAGCAGATCTGCAGTTGTCTTAGGCCAGAGGCTCAGAGCTAGATTTTATTTAAAGGAGCTTCTGGCTCTTACTACAAAGAACAGCCCCTTGTCTCTTCCTCTCTCTCTCTCTCTCTCTCTATCTAATGTGTACATTGATAACCCTGCTTTTCTTCCAAATGGGGACCCCTCCAGAAGGCTTACAGCATCATTCTACCCTCCTCCATTTTATCCTCACAATACGAGAGAGTCAGAGCCAGTTTTGTGTCATGGGTAAGAGTGGCACCTGCTTCGTATGTATTGGGCTCCAGGTTCAGTTTGTGGAATCTCCAGTTAAAAGGATCTTAGACAGCTGATATTGGGAAAGACCTCTCTCTGCTTGAGACTAGGAATTAGCAAATGTTCTCTGTTTCATTTCTTGTTATGTTTGTTTATATTTCTGTCAGTGGTTTTTATTCTCTGCTTTGGGCTGTTACTTCTGAAGATTGGTTTGCATTGTGTACATGTTGGCTGGTTTGTACACATTTTTAAGGGAAAAGTCAGTGCAAAGAAAAAGGAAATGGAAAAAAGTATTTCTGGATCAAAACAGCAGAGATGAAAATTTGAAACCCTTTCTGTATGAGACCTTGGTGGGCCATTGTCAGTAGGAGCAGATAGTACTGGGCAGATGGATAGGGCTAGATCCTTTACATGGTATCACCCTCCTCCAGCACAGTAGGCCTTTCCTTGATGCAAGGGGTGTTTGTACCAAGCTCACAGAAATGATGTGAGTATAAATGGGAAACTTTCTCAATGGAGGGTGGTAAGTGGTGGGGTACCACAGGGATCAGTACTCGGTCCGATGCTTTTCAATTTGTTTATTAACAATTTGGAATTGGGAGTAAGCAGTGAAGTGGCTAAATTTGCAGATGACACAAGTTGTTCAGGGTGGTGAAAACCAGGGAGGATTGTGAGGCACTCCAAAGGGATCTGTCGAGGATGGGTGAGTGGGCGTCAACGTGGCAAATGGGGTTCAATGTGGCCAAGTGCAAAGTGATGCACATTGGAGCCAAAAATCCTAAATATAAATACACATTGATGGGGTCTGAACTGGCAGAGACGGACCAAGAGAGAGATCTTGGAGTCGTAGTAGATAACTTGATGAAAATGTCTAGACAGTGTGTAACTGCAATAAAGAAGGCCAACGCTATGCTGGGGATCATTAGGAAGGGAATTGAAAACAAATCAGCCAGTATCATCATGCCCCTGTATAAATCATTGGTGAGACCTCATTTGGAATACTGTGTACAGTTCTGGTCACCACATCTCAAAAAGGATATTATAGCATTGGAAGAAGTGCAGAGTAGGGCAAGTAGAATGATAAAAGGGTTGGAACACTTTCCCTATGAGGAAAGGTTAAAATGCTTGGGGCTCTTTAGCTTGGAGAAATGATGGCTGAGGGGTGACATGATTGAGGTTTATAAGATTATGCATGGGATAGAGCAGGTTGAGAAAGAAGTACTTTTCTCCCTTTCTCACAGTACAAGAACTCTTGGACACTCAATGATATTGCTGAGTAGTCAGGTTAGAACAGATAAAAGGAAGTACTTCTTCACCCAAAGAGTGATTAACACATAGAATTCACTGCCACAGGAGGTGGTGGCAGCTGCAAGCATGGACAGTTTCAAGAAGGAATTAGATAAACATATGGAGCAGAAGTCCATCAGTAGCTATTAGCCACAAGGTATAGATAGGAACTCTCAGTCTGGGGCAGGTGATGCACTCTATTCTTGGTGCTGGAGGGGGCAGCAGTGGGAGGGCTTCTAGTGTCCTGGCCCCACTGCTGGACCTCCTGATGGCACCTGGTATTTTTGGCCACTGTGTGACAGAGTGTTGGACTAGATGGGCCATTGGCCTGATTCAACATTGGCTTCTCTTATGTTTTTATGATGCTTGGCCCCTGTGTGTGTATAGGAGAGGGGCCATGACTCAGTGGTAGAGCATCTGCTTGGGATGCAGAAGGTCCTAGGTTCAATCCCTGGCATCTTCAATCAAGAAGGTTGACTTGCTATCCTGCCCCTGCTGGAGTCTCACTTTGTTGTTTATGTCCTCAGTATCTGGTCCTGATCCTGATTGTCTACTTGTTTGAATGTGCATCTTGCATCACAACCTACACTTACCGTGGCTTTGTAAATATGGGAGGGGGGACGTCTTCTAGTTATGCCATTTTTTGATGGGGGCAGAAGGCCATGGCTTTGTCTGGGGGAGGAGGCAAATGGGACAGTGCCTTGTCAAACATCTATCACACTTCTCCAAACAGCAGCTGGCTGGATGGTTGCCTTGCCTTGCTGCGTCCTGCACCAGCCAGCCATACCTTCTTAGCCTTCTGACACACTTCCGGTGATGTCAGGGGGTGTGGCCTACTGACACACTTCTGGTGATGTCAGGGGGTGTGGCCTTCTGACACACTTTCAGTGTGCTAATGAGTTATGCTAATGAGCTCCTGCAGCTCTTTATCTACGAAAAGACCCCTGCACAGAGTCAACCATTTTCTCCAAGGGAACTGATCTCTGCCATCTGGAGAGCAGTTGTAATTCTGAATGACCTCCAGCCCTCACTTGGAGATTGGCGACAATGTTTCCCAGGAGGAAAAGTCATCTTTCTCTGCAATGGGGACCAAAGCAGCTTACACCATTCTCCTCTCCCCCTTTTGACTTGCACAACAACCCTATGAGGTAGGTTAGGCTGAAAGTCTGTGACTGGTCCAAAATCACCCACTCAGCTTCTACAGCAAGAACCTAGATCTAGCAGAACCTGCTTTGAAGCACTGACTGCTACACGTAGGGCAGCCAACCTCCAGGTGGAGCCTAAAGATCACCAGGTATCACAACTGAACTCCAGACAACAGATCTCCCCACCCCCCTGAGGAAATAACTGCTTTAGAAGGTAGGCTATATGGCATTCTGTTCAGCTGAGGCCTCTCCCCTCCCCAAACCCCGGCTTCCATAGATTCTTCCAGAAAATCTCCAGGAATCTCCCTACTCGGAGCTGGCAACCCTAGACTCAGGACTGGCCCCAATGAGTTCCTCTCAAAGACCTGCAAAGAGATTCCATTCTTTGTCTGAACCAAGCTTGGTTGCCTACTGTGGCGAAACGGGCTCCAGTTTACCACTCAGCTGTTTGCCTCCCACCCTTGTCCTGTGGGTGTATTTCACTCCTTAAATCTGCTGCCACAACTCACTGAATCATCACTGCCTTTTTAGAGGGACAGTGAGACCCCTGTGGCCAAATCTCCGTGTTTGGAGATGGAATCCCCAATCTTTGGGGGATCCCTGGAAAGTTGGCAACCCAAGGGTCTGGCCTTTCCTTGCCTCCTTGGGCTACCCCCTCCCTTTGTTATTGTGCAGAGTGGGGGAGACTATGTGGTCAGAGCACAACACAGATTATTAGCCCAAATAAAAGTATTTATCTCTTTACACAGTTACGGGGTGCACACACACTGTAGGAGTAAGCACACATGATGAACCAGCAGGGCATAAACCCACAGGGGTTAAACGCCATCCTCTTTCCCTACACACCGGCCTCTGGCTCTCTGCTCTAGCCTCTCTCTCTCTCTCTGGCCCGAGAGCAGGGAAACTTCCATTCATTCCCCAATCCAGCCGACTGTGGAGTGGTTGAATTTCTGTTGCCTCCAAGGGTTCACCCACGTCTCTAGCTTGTGGCCTGGACAGCCTGGTCAGGACAGGCAGCAGGAGCCTTTCCTAACCTCCTGTAGGACAAAGACGGCCCTCTCCCTGGATGGGCTGCAGTCTATATTGATGCTGCCCTGCATGTTGGGACAGTCCCTGTTTTCCCGCCCTTTTCTGCCATGGGGCAGCTGGGAACTGTTGTCCAGCAGATGAAGAAGGCCCATTCAACCCAGTGAGTGATACTCCTACAGGCCCCTCTCTGGAACTACAGCTCAATTAAATCTTATGGTGGAAAATTTTAAACAAACAACCACAGACAGCAGCCCAGCAGCCATCTTACAAACACAGGTAACTGCCATTTTGTTACACCTACCAATAGCCACTGAGGGAAAAGTTAAGTCCCACACAGGAGGCAAGCAGGAGAAGTGTCTTCGTCAAGAGATAAAGCCATTGCTAGGAATTCTGACAGAGAAGAGTGGCTGAAGGGGAAGAGGAGCAGACCCAGCACCTGGCCAATGGCACATGAGCACTCTTGAGTGGTGGCTGGCAGGCCAATGGTTGAGGGAGGGTATTTTACAGCCAATGGGAGCACATGGAATCTTGCCACCCCAAGTCAACTTTATATATGAGAGATGTTAGGTCTGAGCCGTGCTTTCTTGTTTTTTAAAAACTTGCTAGTATTCATATATATGTTTGCACTGATTTTTACCAACCCCCTCCCTTAGGAACTGGGAGAGCCTGCCCCCCCCCCCCAAGGTACTAGTACTCAGTTGTGGAGAGTACCACCACACAAAATGCCATTGGTCTGAGGAACTCTCTATTAGCATGTTTTCACATGCAGGCTGTATCTTACATTCATGATTAAAACATCAAGTGGGATGGGGAATGAGAAGATACCTGCTGTCTGTTCAGGACCCAGGTTGAGTTTTTGCTTCCTTCCTTTTGCAAGTACTGAAAGTCTAGATACGGTCAGGGGCCCTTGCTTCTTGGCTTTTAGTCCTTTACTGTGGCCTAAAAGAACCACTCTGGTGAATACCAGACCAGACCAGGATCTTGTATACCTTTTGTATTTCCTGTTTATTGATTTACACTGTATTTTGTCAATTTAAAGTGTTTATTTAACTGTATTGGGATTATTTGTGAGCTGCATTAGGTTCCCACTAGGGAGAAAATCAGAATAATAAGTGCTTTAAATGAATAAGTGGTGACTTGCATATACCAGCTGCTACAGACATTTTGTGCCACTTCAGACCAGCCCTTATACCACCTGGGGTTCATGACAGACAAGAGGCTTTAGCTGGGTGACCCTCTTACAAGAGGGGATGGCAAGAAGGCACTGTTGAGAAGAACAGTGTTGTTACACAGCTTCATAAATGGATACTATTTGGATTCGAACCTATGGCCCCTCAGGGAAGACAGCGAGGGAGGAGCCCAGCCACGACAGGTCCAACCTGGATTGAGCCAATGCAGCTGGGCTTGGGACAAGGTGAACCCCACCCTGCCGCACCCAAATCCGAGATGCTGCAACCCCGCTTCCCCCATGACAATGGTGTCTTGTCTCATGGGGCCCCACCATGGAAGCCCCAATACTTAGGACAGGGCTGGCAACCAGAGGCCCCAAGGAGAGAGCCAGAAGGGCAGGCAGCAAAGGGTGCAGTGGGCTGAGCCAGGCCCCATGCTTGAGAGTCACAACTGGAGGGGAGAGGAAGAATGGATGAGCCGGGAGTCCAGCCTTACCAATAATCCACAGCAGGAAGGAAACGGTGGCTGGAACATCCAGTGTATGGCCCCTCCCTGATCCCAGCTCAGCAGAAGATTGACCATGGGGAAGCAGGAGGGGGTGGGGCCTAGGAGTTAAGAAGGTCCCTCTTTCCATTCAATTGAAAGAATGGAGGAGGAGAGGAACAGGTGCAGGAGCCACCCAGGGAGGGAGAGAAGTGAGGCGGAGGGAGGAGCGAGAGATGTTGAAGCTGGGGAGGAAAAGAGTCTGGAGTCTGCCCATGATGTTAAGAGTGAGAGAAAGTGCAAAAGACCGTTCCGGCAGCAGGTCTGGTGGAGGTGAAGTAACCCTGCCCCTGCATTCTGAGGTTTCAGCGGTTCCTCTTGGCTTTCTCAGCACAGCAAAGGGCAGGACTCCAGGAGAGCAGGGTACCCAACCTGACAGAAACAAATGGTCTAAAAGGAACAAATGCATCAGTAAAACTAAGGAGCAAAGGCAAAACGCTCAGAATGACAATACCCAAATCAATCAATCGATAAAAGGGATTATCAGTTTCATTCTCAGAGTCATCTCAGATTCATACTATCTGAGATGTGAACCAGATGGGTGTCTGGAAGGCATGAAATGAAGGGCTAGATGAGTCCAGTTGTTCATTCTGAAGGTCAATCAGTAGAACAAACAGATTTGTTAATTCCTCCCTCTCTCCCTTCTGAGATGTACTTGAGGCAACTCACAAAATAACACAAGATTAAAATAATTAAAAACTCAGCCAATACAAACCCAGAGTCAATTGATTTTTTATCTTTATTTCTAATTTTATCTCTATTATTTAATTTAATTCATTTATACAATCATAGAATCAAAGAGTTGGAAGGGACCTCCAGGGTTATCTAGCCCAACCCCTTGCACAATGCAGGAAATTCACAAATATCTCCCCCCAACACACACACCCAGTGTGCTTTTCTCCCCATAGGGACCCAAACTGGCAGATATAATTATCCTCTCCTACATTTTATCCTCACAACAATCCTGTGAGGTAGTTCAGGCTGAGAGTGTGTCTGGCCCAAGGTCACCCAGTGAGCTTTCATGACATGATCAAGGATTTGAACTGGGTCTCCCAGATCCTAGTCTGATAATCTTACTGCTATGCCACAATTAAAAAATTTAAAATCTAATTTAAATCTAATCAACATCTATTCAACCTCTCTCAAAGCCTAAATAAATAAATGAAATAGTTTGTCGACCTTCCATCCACCCCCATCATCACAAGACCTAGGACCCAAGGAGTTTAAAAAATGCAGGGAAATGGTGAAAGAGTTTGTTCACTGTGCTTGTTCATAAATGATATACACCTAAAGGACTCCCTTACATTTCTGTAGCAACGATCAGGACATGTTTGGATTGTATAGACTTTTTAAGTGGGTTTACCCCCACTCCCTCAAAACCCACTGTTAGAGGTGATATCTATTAACATTTGCAGCTATCCAAGCCGATAAACTGGTAATGACTTCCTGAAGCTATAAACTGGAACTCGCAGTAATTTGGGCTAATTAACCATCTTGTTTCTGTAATTATTAGTGCTATATACTTTTGGAGGTGGAAAATTCTTTTCAAAACGAATTAGTGGTTGTGTGGAATGCGAGAGAACGCCTACCTAGCTATTTCTGGGATAACAGGGTGGTGCTGCTGTAAGGCAATGGTGCCGTTGTATAGGACAATGGTGTTTTCCACCATTCAAAGGCATAACGTGGACACATAATTTTGTCATGCTTCTTTTAGGGCCAAAGCAGATGTGACATAAGCCATAGAATCAGACAGATCTTCACTATTGTTGGAGCTGTACAGTATAATGGGGAGTTTTTGTTCATCAATCTTATACCCACATGTGCTGTTATTAGCATGTACAAGATAGGTGGTGGTTTGTGTTTTTTTCATTGAAAGCATTCCACCACGGCATGGCAGCTGCATTTTAGGAAAGAAAATGCATAGCAGTTGTAAATGCCCTCCCCAGTGTTCCCAAACTGAACTGTGGCTCTGTGTATCTATAATTTAACCTTTTTAAAGATGAAGATTCATTATCTTCATCATAGGATTATGGAACTGCAGCCTGTCTGTGGAATCAGGCAGCTGCTGATAGCATTCAGGGCAGGCTTTTGATGGTGGTTGTACCTCAGTACAACAATGAGGCTCATCCCCAGAATCCCCAGAGCCAGTTTGGTGTAGTGGTTAAGTGCATGGACTCTGATCTGGGAGAACTGGGTTTGATTCCCCACTCCTCCACTTGCAGCTGCTGGATGACCTTGGGCAAGCCATAGTTCTGTCAGAGCTGTTCTTGAAACAGCAGTTTCTGTCAGAGCTCTCTCAGCCTCACCTACCTCACAGAGTGTCTGTTTTGGTGAGGGAAAGGGAAAGGAGTTTGTGGGCTGCTCTGAGACTCCGAGTGAAGGGCGGGGTATAAATCCAATCTCTTCTCTCTCTTCTTCTTCTTCTTTTTGATGTGGAAAGAGCCACTGACATTCCTGCAACTGGTATTACCCTCTATTCCATAAATTGTATGGTTGGGACTTCCAGTTTCCCACCAATGGCTGGCCGCCCTAAGTATGGTCATGGAGTTCTTTCATAAGGGACTCTCTTAAGAATCCAAGAAATTACTTATTTAAAATATGTATATACCTGCCTTTCTCTTGAACAAGTCAGGACCCAAGTAGGGTAATAGTAAAATAAAATACAATAAAATCATATTAAATCACATAATCAAAAAAGAAATCATAAAACAATAAATAAAATACATTGAAACAACATGTTAAAACACCTTGTGCACATATTCCCCCGACTCATCAGCCCCAATCTCAAGAGAGTAGAAACTCTCTAAAATCTTTTGGGAGGCTGTTCCACAGGTATGGGGCAACCACTGAAAAAACCGGAATCAATCTCACCTCCTACAGAGCACATTCTAGACAAATGCCCTACTGGGAAGAACAAAACTGCTGCCTAGGAACATGCAAGGACAGATAGTCATTCAGAAGAGTTCTGTTGAAACTTTTTAGGCCAAAAATGCATTTAGAGAGAAATCCTAAATTGGTTTACATAGGAAGAAGTCCCATTTATTCAAGTGGGCTCACTGCTAGGAAAAATTAATTTAAAAATGGATATAAATGCCTCATGGGTGTGCCATGGCAGACTATTACACCAGGAGCCACAACTCTCCCTGGATAGCCACCCATATGACTTCTAATGGAGCTGGAGCTGCTAGGTATCCCACTATAGCAGGAGACCTCCTGCTGGCAGCTGCTGACCTTCCCTACCTCTTGGTAGGGTGAAGGTGGGAAACAGTGGGAAAAACTGTTGAAATGACACTGTGACCATCGTTTCTGGGTCAAACCAAGAAGTGATACCATTGTGTCAGCACAACACTCTGGATGCTGGATGATCATCCTTTGGGTATGTTGTAGGTATGTAGGGCTATCTTTTGACTATGCTCCTGCAGAGTGCAGGGGGTTGGACTAGATGACCTGTAAGGTCCCTTCCAACTCTAACATTCTATGCTTCTAGGATGCACTGGAAATTTGGGTGAATCCTAGAGTATCATGCTGACCTGATGACATCACTTCTGGGTTCACTCCAGAAGGTATCATGGCATTGGCATGACACTGCCCACATGTCCCCAGCCTCCTAGTCTCTTTATGGCTGTCAATCTTACCTGGAGCTAGAAGAAATTCAGCAGATACTGAATACCTTTCAATGCCAGTGAGTAGAAATATAGACCTTTTCTTTAATCAGGCTGCCATATCTTGACATAGTTGAAAGTTTCATAATTGTCTTCAGAGGCAGCCACACATATGAAGCTATTTTATACTAAGACAGACTTTTGATTCATCTGACTCAATAACTAGTGATAAATTTCCAGGGTCTCAGGCAGTGGAAGATCTTTTGCAAAACCTGATCCTATGATCCTTTAGTTAGAGAAGCCAGGATTGAAACAGATTGCCTACATGCAAGTCAGGAGCCAAGGCCTCTCTCCACATTTTGCTAAATCAGTTTGGAAGTAACTGAATTCTCATTTCTAATGCTCATTGAAAATACGCTCTACTTAGGTGCTTACTGGCCCCGGTCACATGGGAGGATTTGCCCTGTGGGAGGGACGGATCGGGGGCGCATCAAGCAGGCGCAATCATACTGCAACATCTGGAAAGCGGCGCGCACCCATCCCCGATCTGTCCCTTCTGGCTGGAAATCCACCGCAAAAAGGCAGCACCACAAAGGTACTACCAAACAGTTGATCCGCAGCACTGGCCCGCGTCTGATCGCCCGACACGCCGTCTCCCTGCAGCATTCCAAGGTCCTAGAGAACTGTGTGTGCGCAGCAAGCTTGCCTTGTGCACCAATCTGTGGCTTCCCCCCTGGCATCTGATCATGCTGGGGAGCAACCGTGAAGCGGCTGGGGGGATCTGCCTTATCCTGCTGCCGTGCGTCTCTTTTGCTGTGGTTCTAAAAAGCTGCACTTCAACCGCACCTTTTCCCCTAGTGTGACCGGGGCCACTGTTTCTCAAAATGAGAGCCTTTATTCAGGCAATATTTTTTCCAGTTTCATTGGTCTTGAAAAACTATCCAAATCATTTTAGGAGAAGTTATAGCTAGTCATCACCTAGTCTCAATTCTTTCCCCAAATCTTTCCTCTTTGTTTTTCTCCTCTGGCTAGAAAACATGTCATGTTCTAGCATTCATAGATGACATAGGAAATGAAAGGCAAAAAATATACCCTCCAGTAAAGAACTTCAACGTTGCTGTGTGGGTAGGATTAATCACAAGTTGTAATTATAGCTCTATATGAAATGCTTATAAAATGCATTCCAGTTTTTCATGTTGAACAGAGCACACCAGAGCAAATTTTAGGAAAATGAAATAAAAGCAAAGCAAATTCTACCTTTGCAGCAATAATAATCTCCTGCGTTTCTGAAATCTTTCAACCCATTTCTTTTCCCCCCCCTCTTTTAAAAACTTAGAACTAGAGTAATGCATCCTTTATAGTGTGGAGGCAGAATATATCACTGCAGGAATTCATAAAATAAAGAGTTTGGTTGTTCGGCCTCCTCTGCTTTTATGCTCGAAGTAGTGGAAGGCAGAAGGGTGGAGGCTCTTTCACAGTAACCAACTGAGATTTGACTGTTCCCCTATTGGCATTAGTAGCAAACTCAAAGCCAAGAGCAAATGTCTTGTACTCTGATCTGTATTGGGCAAAGGTCAACTCCCTTCCATTGCAAAATTGTACTGATGTTCCGGAAAAGCTGGATATAAACATCTCCACAGACAGGTCCAGCTCAGTCTACAGATCTTACCTTTTCAACACAGTGCCATGTCACATTTTAACATGGGCAACAGAGAAAACTCTGTGAGGCAAAGTAAGACTTACTGCCTATATACATTGGTATATTTAAATGCTATGCATGTTTCAAGAGTTTTTTTGTGGCTAGTTTTCTATATCCTTTAATAGTGCTCCCAATGCCATCAATACACATAGAACAATTAGTGGAAGAAAGGGTTTTGTGTGGCTAATGTACATGCCATCAGCTGATCCAATCATAATTTCATTACACATTGAAAGTGAAATTCTTGAACCATATTTTTATCTAGTGTTCTACACTGGAGTGCAAATACTTTGTACAACTTATATCCATGTTCTCAGTAATTTGCTGTGCACTGCTCTGTGCATGTCATGCACCACAGTGCCTTGCCCCATGATCGGCTACTAGTTCTTGCTAATGTTCATTATCATTTACTGTCATGAAAGATCATGTTGTAGATAAGGGGTAGGTTGCAGCAGGTCTGGTAATAGTATCAATGCCACTTGCACAAAGGTTGGAAGTCATCAGATGAATAGAAGTAATTATCACCAAGGCCTGGTTACTGTCTTCTCCCTAACTGACCTTCCAGATGAAAAAAGCAGCATTTAAAGTCAAAATCCATCTCATTTTAAAATGATGCATTCCTTTCCCCTTTGGTGCATGCATGACTTGGCTAGCAATCCAGTAAGTTCTGATCATGCACCAACAATGACCATTTGCTAGCTACCTCATATGATAACAAATGCCTCTGCCTATATACATGCACAACACAAAAAACAGATCTCATGCACATCAGGCATATCAGCATTTTGAGAGGTCAGGAGATTAACCTGAGGAGGAGTGAGCAGGCATGATGAACAGGGGAAGTTCAGTTTTTACATGCACACTTGACAAATTGGAGGTGTACAAATAATATAATGATCACCATCTAAAGGAAAGTCCACTGTTAAATAATACTACAGATTCCAAACAGACCCACAAAAGTACTTCTTCACACAGTACAAAATTAATGTATGACATCCACTGCCACGGGATATCAGGTTCAATGCACTAGAATGTTTTTGTATGAACAGAGGGATTTCTGACTGCAGAACATAATTTTATCCTCTCCCCACTCTCACTGCCAGGGCTGCCGAGAGCTACCTTGGGCCCCCAGACAAAGATTTCATCTGCCTCCAATATGACCCTGATCCAAACCATATATCATAACAAAACAAACAAATCACTTGGCTTGCTGTTACCATGAATCTATAATAATAAAAGAATTGGCCAGTCTTGTCAATGTTTGTTTGTTTATTTATTTTCTTTATATTCCACCTTTCTCCCCAGTGGGGACCCAAAGCGGCTTACATCATTCTCCTTTCCTCCATTGTATCCTCACAACAACCCTGTCAGGTAGGTTAGGCTGAAAGTATATGTCTGGCCCAAGGTCACCCAGCAAACTTCCATGACAGAGTAGGGATCTGAATCTGGATTTCCCAGATCCTAGTCTGACCCTTCAATCACTACATCACATTGACAGGCATAACTCATCAGAGAATAAAGCTAGGAGACTCAAAATTGGCCACCGGCTTCAGGATGATGGTGGGAGTTCCACAGCCAAAACTGAAAGGCATGGGCCAAAAATGAAAGGTGACACAAACCACCAGCACACCATGCTATTTGCAACGGAAGCCAAAGGTCTCTGTGGCAGGTTTGCCTCTGAAATAATGCTACGTGTTTGCCTCTAATCCCAAAATGGCGATGGAAGTTACAGTGCCAAATATGAACTGGAACACACTGACCCAGGTTATCTTCATAACAAACAACATGTAATAAGGGAGCTTTTAAGCAACCTGTCATGTGTCCCCAACCTGCCATGGAAGGTTGCTGTATGACATACTCTCAGCCAAACCTTCCTCACAAGGCTGTTGTGAGTAAAAAATGAAGGACAGGAGTACAATGCAGCTTTGGGTCCTCACTGGGGAGAAAGACTCAGCATGGTATCTCTCTATAATATAATTGTGTTTTGGTCATGGACTCTCCTGAACATTCCACACGGTGCCAAAATCAGTTGGCTCAATGATCTGTCATTCAGAATGTGTCCCTAGCCACTGGCTGTGTTGCTTGAGTCCTGCCCAGCTGCCACTCAAGAGTACTTGCGTGCCATTGGCCGGGTGCTGGGTTTGCTCCTCTTCCCCGCCCACTCCTTCAGCCACTGTGCCCTCTCAGAATTTCTGGCAGACGGCTTTCTCTCTTGATGAAGACAATTGCCTCCTGTGTGAGACTAACTTTTTCCCTCAGTAGCTGTTGGTAGGTGTAATAAAATGGCAATTACCTGTGTCTGTAAGATGGCTGCCATCTCTGTGTTTAAAATATTCCCCCAGAAGGGTTAATTTATTTTTTATTTAATTTATTTATTTATAATTGCATTTCTATCCCGCCCTAAAAATACTCTGCACAATAACAAAGGGAGGGGGTAACCCAGGAAAGCAAGGAAAGGCCAGACCCTTGGGTTGCCAACTATCCAGGGATCCCCCAAAGATTGGAGATTCCATCTCCAAACACAGAGATTCAGCCACAGGGGTCTCACTGTCCCTCTAAAAAGGCAGTGATGATTCAGTGTGCCATGGCAGCAAATTTAAGGAGTGAAATACACCCACGGGACAAGGGTGGGAGGCAAACAACTGAGTGGTAAACTGGAGCCCGTTTCGCCACAGTAGGCAACCAAGCCTGGTTCAACAAAGGATGGAAACTCTTTGCAGGCCTTTGAGAGGAACTCATTGGGGCCAGTCCTGAGTCTAGGGTTGCCAGCTTCAGGTAGGGAGATTCCTGGAGATTTTCTGGTAGAGTCTATAGAAGCCAGGGTTTGGGGAGGAGAGAGGCCTCAGCTGAACAGAATGCCATAAAGCTCACTTTCCAAAGCAGTTATTTTCTCTGGAGGGGGGGGAGGAGGAGAGATCTATCGTCCGGAGTTCAGTTGTGATACCTGGTGATCTTCAGGCTCCACCTGGAGGTTGGCTACCCTAGGCATCACAGTCAGTGCTTCAGAGCAGGGTCTGCTAGATCCAGTTTCTTGCTGTAGAAGCTGAGTGGGTGATTTTGGACCGCTCACAGATTTTCAGGTACAATGCCATAGACTCCACCCTCCAAAGCAGACACTTTCTCCTGAGTAACAATTGTTGCCAAACTCCAGCTGAGGGCTGAAGATCACTCAAAATTACAACTGCTCTTCAGGTAGCAGAGATCAATTCCTCTGGAGAAAATGGTGGACTCTGTATCATTATACCCTGCTGAGGTCACCACAGCAAATTAACACTGAGTGTCCAAGGCCTTGGTACTCTCCCAGAGCCTCTTTCTAGAGCTCGGTGTATTTATTTCCACAACGGGCCTTATTCCTATTTTGTTATAAATCTATTTTAATGAGATTACACCATTTGTCATACAGCAAGCTATTAGATCTTCCACCAGAACTGCATTAAAATAACTGGAAAGACATTTGGATGGATGTAGCATGATGCTGGCTTCAAGGGCCCTTCAGCTGACTTCAGCCCCCCAAATTTTGTCCCCCCAGTCCTCCTCTGTCAGTGGCTTGCTCACTGCCACTAGGAGCAACATTTCTGAAGGCATTTGAGGCTGTAAGAGGTGCAGGGAATCCCACCACTGTACTCAGCAGCTCCTTCCATCAGAAGGCTACTGGAAGACTTCAGACTTTGCCAAGTGGAAAGGTAGGATGCAGGCTGGAGATACACACTAATTCAAATGACTTTAAAAGAAGTTTTTAACACATATATGACTAGGGCTGCCAGTCTCAAGGTGGGACCTGAAGATCTCCTGCTTTTACAACTGATCTCCAACTAACAGAGATCAGCTCCCCTGGAGAAAATGGCTGTTTTGAAACGTGGACTTTGACATTATACCATGCTAAGGCCCCTCCCCTCCTCAAATCCTGCCCTCTCCTGGATCCACCCCCAAAGTCTCCAGGTATTTTCCAACCCAGACCTGGCAACCCTGTATATGAAGGTCCGTTAGCAGGCTGAATACAACTTCCATGTTCCAATACCTTGCTGGGAGAGGCAACAGCAAGAGGGGGCTTTGGTCTCTGTGCCCCTGCTTCTGGGGCATCCGGAAAGCCACTGGGAGAAGTGTGATGATGGATTCTTATGTTCTGCATTGATTTAATTAAGCATGAGAAACTTTTTGATGGATTGTGACCAACGTGTGTAACGGCTTTCCTATTTAGTTCCCCCAAAGATGCTTCCAGGTGTTCTCTGCTCAGTTTAATTGAACTGAGTCAGGGGCATTGTCTATAGAAGTCTAGGATTGCAAAGGCCAGCAGAGAAAGAGCACACTGAACACTGGGATCGTTTCATATAGCAGCCGGGATGATGTCTTAATTTGTTAAAATTACATTTCCACAGCCCAAAGCAATTTAAAGGACGGTTTACTTTGGAGGCTGGCAAATGAAAAGGAAAGCTCTATTCCTAAAGTTAACACCCACACAGGGGGGAAAAAGAGCTTTGTATATGTGCATCTGCATGCTCCTGTAGATTTCCATGATCTTCATCACAATATTTTTACAAGCAAATATAATCTGAAACAGATTATGGGGGAATATGTCAGAAAAATAAACAAAGTATGTCTGGTCTGACTTGTTGGTGTCTCTGCACTGGGCAGCTGTGCAGGGCAAGCTATTGATGTGTGTGTGTGTGTGTGTGTGTGATTTCATACAGTTGTGTTTTTGTCTGGTTCAATCAATGCTGGTCTTGTTCCTTAGGCTCCCGTTGGTTTCTCTCTCTCCCTTGCAGTCGCAGGCGCCAATCACTAGCTAGGTGGCAGGCAGCCACAGTGAGGCGAAGAGGAAAAATTCTCAGGCGTGATAAACAGGCCAGTGTTTAACGCTGATATGCTGCAGCACGAGCATTCAAGGCAAATCTATGCACAGAATGCCAGACTTGCTGTGTCTCTGCTTTTCACTTGAAAGTAGAATTTAGAGGCTGAAATCCCTTGGCTTAAAATCTGTTTATATGAATCCATGCTTGTAGTTGGGACCAGTTCTCATACTCTGATTAAATGATGCATGAATGCTTCTGGAAAGCTGCATATTTTACAGAGTCTACACTGGTCTCACCCAAGGTGGTCGTCTGAAAGGTGGCATTTTAAATAGAAGCGATTTTACTTAACAGTTCAAGTTGGATGAATGTTACTTCTTCCTTTCCATACTCATTCTGTAGTTTTGCCTGTCAAGCATTCTGTATCGCATGAATGGTCTGCTGAAAGATATAGCAAACTTTGTGTGTGTGTGTTTGAAGGTATTGTTTTTATATGGGCTCATAACATCTGATGTACATTGCTTTCCACACTTTTATTTTATTTATTTATAGATGCATACCCTACTTTTCTCTCCAATGGGGACCCAAAGCAACTTACTGCATTGATCTACCCTCCTCTAATTATATCTACATAACAAGAACTCTGTGAAGTAGCTTCAACTGAGAGACAGAGTGACTGGCCTGAGGTTTCCCAATGAGCTTTCAGGCCATAATTGGAATTCGAACCTGGTGGACCCAGATTCTTGTCCAACTTTCTGTCTACTGTATCATGCTGGTTCTTCCAGAGTGCACTTCCCTAGTACTTCAGTAATGACCACAAAGGTTCAATTGTGTATCCAATACTTACCTCCTCCTCAAAATCTGGATGTGGCCAACAGAATGTGGATATAAAGATTTATTTATTTATTTATTTATTTATTTATTTATTTATTTATTTATTGTTTCAATTTATACTCTGCCCTCCCCCACGAACAGGCTCAGGGTGGCTTACATTAATTGGTACCCAGTAACATGAAACCATATACAAAGGTTAAAACATTTAAACATTAACATTAAGACATTAAAACAATCCAATACTTAAAGTGCTAGTGATGGTAATTGTCTTTCAGTAGTTAAGATGGCATACTATATAGTGTACTAACAGTTGTTTCCAGCTCAATGATCTTCAGCCTACTGTGATGGTATGACACAGTCTCCAGACCAGAGCTGACCCGTAACCTCAGATATTGCTGGTAGTGGTATGGTGGCTCCTAATTGAAAGCCTGGTGGAAGAGCTCCATCTTGCAGGCTCTGCAGAACTGTAAAAGATCCTACAAGGCCCTGATCTCTTCCGGGAGCTCATTCCACCAGTATGGAGCTGCCACTGAAAAGGCCCTGGCCCTGGTGGCAGCAAGGTCCTTTGGACCTGGGATGGTCAGTGACTGTTGTGACCTCGACCGTAGTGCTCTCTGGGGTATATATGGGGAAAGGCGGTCCTGCAGGTATGTCAGACCCTGGCCATATAGGGCTTTAAAGGTCAATACCAGCACCTTGAGGCGAATTTGGTATACTGTTGGCAGCCAGTACATCAGCACAGGCTGGATGTACTCCCATTTAGGGAGACCCATCAAGAGCCTGGCCATGGCATTCTGCGCTAGCTGCAGCTTCTGGATTTGCAACAAGGGCAGCCCCATGTAAAGAGTGTTGCAGTAGTCTACTCTCAAGATGACCATTGCATGGATCACTGTAGCCAGGTTGTCACAGCCGAGGAAGGGATCCAACTGCCAAATCAGCCGAAGATGGTAAAATACTGGTTCGGGCCGGGAAGGGTACCGGATGCCTTTGAGGACTAGAAAATGGCAAATTTCATACATCCATATGACTTAGTATTCAGAGGGAAAATTCAAGAAAAGCAATACTTTGAGCAAAAAATAGGAAAGAGAATCCCTTGGCATCAGTAGTTACAACTAAAAAAACTTATAGAACAACTAAAAGAAGCAGGAGTAATACAGAGAGACTTAACCAACCTAAATCAACATCATCATCATCATCATCATCATCATCATCATCATCATCATCATCATCATCATCATCATCTTTCGATTTATTAATTGCTCACCCTGCATGCCTGCAGGCTCTGAGTGATGTACAGTTACTCATGAGACGTGGGACTAACAATGTTATAAGGGGTAGGGAGGACAACATGTGATTCTTTTAATTCCACACACACTTGCAGCTGATGGAGGATTTGTCTCAGCCTCCGGACTAGTCATGTTCCGATCGGCGTTTTTTTTTCTCCCAGTCGGCCGGTTTTTTGGTGACGTCAGGCTGTCAGAACTCTTTGTGTTACAGCGCCATACTGCCACCGCCTGGCCGAATCAGCCCACTGCAGGACTTCTTTAATGCTGAGAGGTTCTTTATGGCTTCCGATCTTTCTAGCAGGACAATCCAGCATTAGCTAACACCTCCCACACAGGGGGGTTGGTGTGCCCACCCTCTCTAAGGAGTGGTACCCATTTTATCTACTTGCTGAAGCTTTTGAATCGCTGAGTAGATGACAAGCTAGGGACACAGGCTGGCAGCCCACACCAGCGCGGGGCTCGAACTGACAACAGTTCCGATGTTGCTTATTAAGCAGTGGGATAAATCCCCTGCGTCACCGCTCCCCTAGAAAAAATCCACAAGATGTACCCAGATTCCCCAAAGGGCCTACTATCCAGACTCTACAAAACAGTCATTACTGATGGTAACCAACTGAAGATGAGGCATCAGATTTGATGGGAAGAAGACCTAGAAGTGCAATGGCAGGAAACAAATTGGGACACAGTCTGGACCTCACTAGCCAGCACCTCTGGCATATATAACATCAGACTGCAATATTTCAAACTTACCTTGAGGTGGTGCAGGACCCCTCAACAGCTGAATAAGATAAACATAAATAACAACTCTTCATGCTGGAAAGGATGCGGTCACACTGGTACTTATTTGCACCAAATTACACTTATTTGGTGGAGTTGCCCGAAGATTCTCCACTTTTGGAAAGTTGTAAAAAATATAATAAATGAAATCACAACACAAAATCTTACATTTAAACCGGAAATTCTACTGTTAAACCATTAGGATGAGTCAATGAGTAACAGAAGGAAAGACCTGACCTCTCTCCTTCTTGCAACTGCACGGCTGACGATTTCATCTTGCTGGAAATCTCCAGAACCACCAACGCTTCACGCATGGCACAACAAGTTATGGGAACAGTTTATGATGGCAAAAATAAAAAGCACAATAGACCGAGCTGAGTCTTCAGCAACATACATATCCAGATTTGAGTCTACTTGGTACCCAATATTTTCTTACTGAACAACACATGGTATACTCCCATCTAATTCCAATTTCCATGACTGTTTGACACTATGAAATAAGGTTAACTCACACCTGCAGGTCCAACAATAGTTGGAAATAATGCAGTCAGTATGATAAACTACAAACCAACATTCAATAGATTAAAATTCTTTGCATTTATATGAGGATCTACCTGTTTAAGTTTCTAATGGTTATTTATGTTAGATTATTTTATTTGAGTTTATAGCAGTTTCTGATATATGAATATGTTTACACATGAATCTACTCTTGTTGTTGTATCCAAGTAGCTGTATGATATGTTAAAATGAATAAAAATAAGTTAAAAAAAGGCTGATTTAGCAGTGGCTGCTACCTAGGCCTCCATTGTTAAGGAGGCATCCAGGAGCACTCCCAAACTTCTAACTTCCAGCGCTGGCACCAGTGGTGCCCCGCTGAGAGTCGGGAGTGGGATCCCTACCCCTGAACCTCCCCGACTCAGGCACAGGACCTCCGTCTTCACTGGGTTCAGCTTCAGTCGACTCAGTCTGAGCCAACCAGCCACAGCTTGCAGAGCCTGGTCCAGATCTTCCGGTCAGGAGTCCAACTGGCTGCCCAACATCAGATAGAGCTGGGTGTCAACAGCATACTGATGACAACCCAACCCGTGCCTCCAGGTGATCTCGGCAAGGAGGCCCGTGTAGATGTTAAATAACATTGGGGACAGCACTGCCCCTTGAGGCACACCACACTCCAGTGGGTGTCTCCTGGACTGCTGTTCTCCAAGCACCACCCTTTGTCCCTGACCCTGGAGAAATGAAGCAAGCCATTGCAAGGCAAGCCCCTGGATCCCCATGTCAGCGAGGTGGTGGGTCAGCAACTGATGGTTGACCATGTCGAACATGGCTGACAGATCTAACAATAACAGCACCACCGAACTGCCCCGATCCAGAGCGACCAGCACCGTCTCCATTCTGTATCCTGGGCAAAAGCTAGACTGGAAGGGATCTAGTACGGAAGTGTCATCCATAAAGCCCTGCAACTGTATCACCACTTCCCTCTCAATTAGTTTTCCCAAATAGGGCAAATTGGAAACCGGACAATAGTTGGCCAATTCGGCCGGATCCAGAGATTTTTTTTTCAGAGGAGGGTGGACCATTGCTTCCTTGAGTGCCCCCAGGAACAGCCCCTCAGAGAGGGATGTTGATAATTTCTCTTAGGGCACCTTGGAACCCTTCATGGCCAGCTTAAGCCAGGAAGGGCACAGATCAAGGCTGCACATGGTTTGGCATACACCTGTGAGCAATCTGTCGACTTCCTCCAGACTGAGTGGGCTGAAATGGTCCAAACCCGAAATCGAAGATGTGTGAGGGGCCTCAAGTTCACTCACTGTTTCAAGTGTGGTGGGGAGGTTGTGGTGGAGCACCAAGACTTTATCTGTGAAATAGCTCACAGATGCCTCACAGCCAATATCCAATTCCCTAGCGTTTGGTCTGTCCTGTGGCAGAGTTGTTATATACCGAATTGTTCTAAACAATTGAGCTGGGCGTGAGCTCGTGGACACAATCGTAGTTGCATGGAACTCTTTCTTTGCGGCTTTGACTGCCATCTCATAGGATCTCATAAATGTCCTATAAGATGCTCTTGTTGTTTTGTCTCAAGCACGGCACCACCGTCTCTCTACCCGTCTCAGCTCCTGCTTCATAAGCTGCAACTCCTGGGTAAACCAGAGAGCAAGCCTAGTGTGGGGGCACAGAGGGTGCTGGGGAGCGATCTCATCAATGGCTGCAGATGACTCTGCAGACGCAATGGCAGCATACGACTCTGCCAGTCCTCCACAAGCTCATCGAATGAGCCACTGGAGGCATTGGTTCCTGCAGGGCCATCTGGAGCCACACTGGGTCCATCTGGCTCTGCGGGCAAGCTAAAATACTGCCTAAACAGGGTCGGGGTGGAACATTCAAGTGGGTCCTCAGGGCATGGTGGTCTGACCATGGGACTGCCAAAGCAGTAACCCGGTCCACTGTTACCCCCACCATAAAGATTAAATCGAGTGTGTGCCCAGCATGGTGAGTAGGGGTCATTACATATTGGGAGAGTCCCAGCGCCGCCATGAATGACACCAGGTCCACCACCTGAATAGAGGCTGCACCATCAGCATGGACATTGAAATCACCCAAGACTATCAGTCTAGGGTGTTCCATTGCCTACCCTGCTATGGCCTCCATCAGGGATTCACAAAACGGTAGGTAGGAAAAACCAACATACAACAAATACCATGTTACAGATGATTATAACATATCATAAATAATTTTTATATTTTTAGAATAATATTTTTACAGTAATTTCATCATATATAATTTATCATATAAATATAACAACATATAAGATATCAAAACCATTCAAATATCAAATACCATCTCCAAAGAATCTCAAAAGATATTGTACAGCCTCTTAATTAATATCAGTCCTCCTCTGTTAAACATAAGTTTCAAGAGGGAGGACTCCTTAAAGTCTCTTTAGAACATGTGCTCTGTCTTCCTCAAACAGAGGTCCAGATATCCTTCTGTTTCAGAATCTTCCTCAGGGAGTTCAACAATAATTTTCCAGCACAAGGTTGCCAAATACCAAAGTATTAATCCAAATTTCTCTTCAATGAACACTGCAAAAGAAATTTTTAATGAGCTACAAGCCTCCTCCAAAGTGAAAAGCACATTCAGGGATGGCAGGCTATCGGCCAATGCATTAGGCGGTCGGTACACCAGCCAAATCACCATACTCTTCCCAACCTCCCTTACCAGGTCGGCACACTCAATGCCCGTGATCCTTGGCAGCAGGAGCGCCCCGAAGGAGTAAACCTCCCGAATGAATAGAGTCACTCCTCCCCCCTGCCCCTAGTTCGTCATTGGTGTTGGACCGAGTACCCAGGCGGAGCTGCTTAGGAGAGAGATACTGTCTCCCCCTGTTGCACCCAGGTCTCAGTCATGCACGCCAGGTCTACCTTCTGCTCCTGCAAGGAGTCTTGCAGGACCATGGTCTTATTATTTATAGACCTGGCATTGTACAGCACCAATGTCGGAGGGGGGTCAATGCTCCTAGCCTCACTGCCAACAACCTTTGGGATGGGACACAGGCTGGAAGGGAGCCGAGCTAAACCATTTCTCCATCCCCTTCTCTTACTTCCATGCCTAGTCCCACCGCTATACCTTCCCCTCCCCAGGAGTACTGGAATGTTATGTCTGGTCATCATCAGGCTAGCTAATCTTCACCAGCTGCAACCCTGCTGTTGGCTTCAGATCAACTAATACAACAACCCACCAGGATGGTCCTTAGTGGCATGCGCTGGTGCCCGCTTACTCCAGATTAAGTGAAGCCCTGACAATTTAATCTAGTGGCCTATTAATACAGTTTTTCTTTAATTTATTCTATATATGATCCAATCAAAGTAGCCCAAGATCCATTCCAGAACATGGGCTACTTGAATGAGAACCATGATCCCTTTTTCTTGCAAGTCAGGAATACGGTAGTCACTCAGGTTCCTACTCTTAGGTTCACATACCAGATATGGCTGTGTTCAAAACAACATCCATTTATTAGCAAAGGGATATAAGGACGGGGAAACTCCTACAGGAAACTCCTGCAGACTACAATTCTGACTAACAACCGAGGAGGGACTCCACCCGATGAGACTAAACCAACACACATATATATCAGAGGGGGAAGCAGAAAGTTCCACTGTTATCCAGACAATAAATGCAACACAGAAATGTCATATTCTTGGGTGGGCAGGAATTTGGAAACCTCCTCCATTCAAAGCACCACTTTAGTGGATAAGGGCAAAAGATGGCTAGAGATATCTAGAGCAAACAAAAACATGGCAACATGGAAGAACTCATCATGGCAGCTGGAGAGAGAGAGACAGAGTTGAGAGTCAAGGGTAGGTGAACAGCATCACTTGGCAGTAACCAGTCACAGCCTTATGGAGTCCTACTTCACTCACAAATGCAATTGCATGACAGCCATTTTCCCATGATGTAGCCCCTGTATTGTGGGATATGTGTGAATACCTCAAGTCACCCTGTGGGGACGGCCAATCTCATCTGTCTCTCATCAGATCAACAGCTTGCTGAGAGGGAAAAAGAAGAAGATATTGGATTTATACACTGCCCTTCACTTGGAGTCTCAGAGTGGCTTACAAACTCCTTTCCCTTCCCCTCCCCACAACAGACACCCTGTGAGGTAGGTGGGGCTGAGAGAGCTCTTTCAAGAACTGCCCTTTCAAGAACAGTTCTGACAGAACTATGTCTTGCCCAAAGTCATCCAGAGGAGTGGGGAATCAAACCCAGTTCTCCCAGATTAGAGTCTGTGCACTTAACCATGGCACCAAACTGGCTCTCAGGGAAGGACATGGAAAATCTATACAACTATCTACTCTGTTCCTGTGTTCATGCACACAATGTAGGGGCATGCAATTGCACTGCAGCTTCCAAATGGCCATGGGCATCTGTGAAGGAGGTCTGTGAGGTGAGCAAAGAGCTCGGCTCACAGCTGGCTCTGGCAGCAACCAGTCAGTCCCAGCATGACAGCATGTGAAGTTTGTACACAGCTATTCAAAATTTTGATTCAACAGCAGGGATCAGAACTTTGAAATTATCCCTAGAGCTAAACTACCCTACACTTGCTAAGTGGCAGCAGGGTGTGGGGAGGAGGGATATGTCTTTCAATGAAGGTAACCCACAGACTATTTTTCAATATCTTCATCTCAAATATATCACTCAGTATTGAGAAATATACATCCCAAATTTCTGTAATTCAGTGTGATATTTGTTATATCATTTATTTCAATACCAGCAAAGTCAGCATCTTTCTAGTGAGGAAAACTGACGTCAATAAAAGCAGATAAAATGAGCAGTCATGCAGACATCTAAGCTGCTCAAAAGAATAAATAGCTTTCCAATCAACAAAAGAAAAAGGGGGAAGAAACTCTTGATTTTTTTTTGTTTTAACCAGAGGAAGCAGACAACATTTTAAAGCAAGTAATCAGATTATTAAAGGCAATTACGAATACACATAGACCCTTCTCCACCAAATAGGGTTGAATTGGTTTAGGGTGGCAGGTAAGAAACTGAGCTGTAATTCTCAAGGTCCCCTGTTCAAATCTTGCTTCTGCCATACACTTACTGTCAGTGCCAGCCTAAACGGAGTTACATCTCTTTAAGTTAATTGAATTTAGCTCTCCTTCACCAACCCATCCCTAATGTGAGAACAATAATCCTCATTTACCTTAGCAGGCTAGTTAAGAAGGGATAAGTGACTAATGTATGTAAAGCTTTTGTAATACTGAAACCTCTACATGAGCTGTTGCTGTTGTTGTCACCATCATCATTGTCTTATACGCTAAGGAGGTGGATTTCTCACCACCTCCTGCACTGCAGCTCACTGTTCTTACTCAGATTTTGTTCCTGATGGTCAATTTCTTTTTCTGTATTCTCATTTTCTTTCCTTGCTTCAGGTTTTTTCTTTTCTTTTCTGCACATGTTTTGCTCCCTCTAGTGGTCAATTTGATATTACACCACATCATGTCTAGCATAAAAACCTGCAGTTTAAATCTGAACCAACACACAAGTGAGGAAAATGAGAAGCCCAAGGAACCCTCATGAATAGCACAGAAGGCAAGGTGGAGATCTAGAGTAGAAGGAGGAAGTGGCAGGAATCATGACCTTGCTTCCAACAATGGTAGTACGTACACTTCCACTGCCAGAAACAGATGACAGAAGTCATGATTGTGTATGTTGTGCTTGCAGACCCTTTTCTCCTTATCTAATACAACAGATCTTCCATTTGAGACTCCATGTAGATATTCTAGCCCACAATCACTGGAAAGGACATTAGGCCTGTCCCTACCCTCATGTGACCCAGAAACCCTGAAATGCTGCTCTGAGGAAGCCTCCTTCACCCTTGAGCTGATGTCCTGGTGTGCACAGCAACATAGGGCACTATTTGCATTCCTTTGACCTAGACTATCCTTCTGATTACCTATTTGATGTAAAAATATGCCTAACACAACCACCAGAGATCAGTCTTCCCTAAACCTCATAATGCTAGAAAGAGGAAGATGAAAAAAGAAGAAGACAATGAATACAACAGTCTAGGACAATCTGGAGTAAAGGGGGGGGATTCCTAAAATACCCCCCCCATTTTTCTCTTGCAACCCTGTGAAGTATCAGTAGGAAATGGAAGGGGGAGCAATGGTGGGAGATATCCTGCTATAGGAGGAGATCCAGCCGCCCAAATGTGTGAGTTCTACGATACGGTATGCATATATCATACATATACCAATGGAAAAAAGTTGTCTGTGTCCTAATCTTTTACTTATTTACTTGTTATGGATGGGTTTGTTGCCTCAGATCTTCCCAGGGTCTCTTCCTGGCAGAGCTCTCCTTTATCATCCATTCGACCACAAATGGGCCTGCACTATTTCAGTGGCATCTCCAGCATTATGGAACACCTCCCAACGAGGTGCAGAGATCCCCTGTCTTGTCTGCCTTCACAAGAAACATAAGGCCATAGTATTATGGTTGGTATTTTGCAGTTAATGTCATAAAGTGGAGGTCAGGTCAATGGAAAATTGGACAGCTGTGTTTTTCTTGTCTTGTTGAAGATTGGCTCTTAAACATGGGTCAGTTGTTTATTTTATTTTTATTTTTGCAAGGTGCCTGAAGCTGCTGAAGTTGATGGGAAATATTTAAACAAATAGGCAAGTAAATAGGTGGAGGCCAGTCATCGATTAAAGGTTAAGATCACTGATCAAATGCATTTTTGTGTTTTCTGTTTAGAGGCTGTATTGCATTAAGAGAGTAATCCTAAACAGGTCTGTGCATAATTGTACTCCATACCATTCAATAAAGCTTACTCCTAAGGAGATATTCTTAGATTTGCAGTGTAAAGGTTAAGAATCACTGATGTAATACATTTTTGGTGCATGCTTGGGGTGCAGCAGTACATTAAAGATTAAGAACCACTTCTTCAATGTCAAAGCAAGTTATGAAACTCCAGCAAATTATTCACTCTCCTGATATTCAATTCCCAGGAGCCAATCTGAATACAAAAATCTAAGAGAGACTCCAGGCCATGTTTGAGCTCAATAATAAAGGATCCTAGACAATCTTGGATGATTGCAACTTATTTTATTGTTATTAGTCCCTGTTTGACTTACACTGAATATATTAATTTGGCACAAGGCCATTTCCTGCTTCTAGGTGTCTGTGCGGGTGGTCTCCAAGATTCCAAAGGATTCTGCTTGATCTCCTGTTCTTTCAATATCTACAGGAAAATGTTAAGAGAAAGAGTATGTGATGAGGTAGCAGCATTACACTGATGACTCCTATCCTCTACTTTCCCTTTCCATCTGAGCATGTCTGGATGAGTTTCTGAGATCAGTAGCAGATTGGATAAAGGTGAGTAAATGTAAGCTCATCCAGCCAAGAGTGAATTGATGATGCTCAGGGATTGGCTGGTTGGGATGGGGTTGCATTCTTCGTTAAGGGCAAGTTGGTAGACTGAGGGTGATTCTAGGTCAAGCACTGCTCCTAGATTGCTGTGGCCCAGAAAGATCTTCACCAACTTCATTTGGTTCTCCAGCTGGACTCTGTTGGAAGACAGAGTCCTAGCTACTGTCCTCAGAACAGAATAACAATGCTAATCATTTGGTGGATCTAGGTTGGCATGAACATATTGTGTGTTTCAGGGGTCATTTCCTGCAGAAGCACACAGGAGCGGTGCTCCGGCAGTAAAGAGCCCGGGGGGGAGGGCACATGGAACAAGCCCCACCCGCTGCTCCCAGCAGCCCTGGGCAAGGTTGATTCAGGTACAAGCTCTCTCTCCTCTGTGAGGGTAGATCTGCATGCCCCCCATAGCTAACAATCCAAAACAATCCAGGGGAGCCTGAGCAGTGGGTGTTGCCTTCTGACACACTTCCAGTGATGTCAGGGGGTGTGGCATATGCAAATAAGTTATGCTAATGAGTTATGCTAATGAGCTCCTGCACCTTTTTTTCTACAAAATGACCCTTGATATGTTTGTGTGTGTGTGTATAAAATGCTATCAAGTTGCAGTAAATTTATGGCAACCCCAGCAAGGGGTCAAGGCAACTGGGAAGCAGAGGTGGTTTGCCATTGCCTTCCTCTAGAAAGCCTTCCTTGAACGTCTCCCTTCCAAGTACCGACCCTGCTTAGCTTTCGAGATCTGACAAGATTGGGCTATACCCTTCCCCCTTCCCTTCTGAATATATTATACTTGTTCTAAAAGACTGAATTAGATTTGAGTTTGTATGTCCACTGCAAGAGCTATCGTTTTTCAAGGTTTAGCCCCCTCCTCATTTCTCTTGCACTAAAATTGGGAATAGATAAATCTTGTCTCTGGTGGTATGTACATGTCAATGCATGCCCATGAACATTAAGGCATCATGCTGTGCACAGCCTAATATTTCACCTGTGACAGCAAAGGTATATTTTGAACTACTGAGAATATGTTTTAGAGCAATTAATTATATTTTATGGTAAGCAGAAACCCTCATTTAGCTTTTAGATCTGCAGAGAACAGGAGATTGGGAAATAGACAAATGCAGCATATAGCAACAGAGAAGAACATACAGCAGTATGAAATAATCTGTGTGTGTGGAGTGTGCACATCAGATAATGATCCGGGGCATGAGAACTTCAAGTTCCTTCTTATTTTCATCTATCAAATGCTGGAAAGCCTTGTACTGTAAAGGATGGTAGACTGTGCACTGAACAGAAAGAGTTAAAAATCAAACCATATTTCTCAAGTCAAGCAGACCAGAGAACCTGAGCCCACACTGTGTCTTATCTGTTTTTATAAACAGTATGACCTCTTGACAACTACCTTACACTTAGTCCATGGAATGATACAGTATATTTATATAGGGGATCATTAGCAGCACAGCTGAAGTGTAATTGAATGCAGGATTCAATAACAACATCGAACTTAACATACCATCCAGATATAAAATTCCATCTCAATCTTGCTCAGCCTAATTGAGGGCTTCTCCCCCCCCCCCTTTCCTGTCCTATCCTCACCACCCCCTCAAAACCAGTCTAATATTTCAATTGGAGTGATGGTGGGGAATGGCAGCGGGATGGGGTGGGGGTGGGAGAAAAAGAAGGGGCTCCTTGACAGGTTTATTTTGATAACATTTGTGTCCATTTGGATGCGGATAACATTACATGTGCCTGAGGTTCCCCAGCCAAGCATAAAGTAAGGGATCCCAATTGTAGCCAGCACTCCATCATACACTCTAAAGGGAACAATGGAAGAGTGTGGCGGATTGGGCATATTCCACAGTGGAGAATGTGCTTTTGATAAGTTGTCTGCGTTAAGGAGAATTGGTCAGCAGGAAAACCAAGCCCTTTGTGAACATGATGGACAGATTTCTGCTTAAGAGCAGCTCAGTTAAGGCCCACACTATATATCAATCTCTGTGATCAGTTGGAATAGCGTTTGCACAACTGAGCCCTATATTTCACACAGATACGACATGAAAATCACACTCAAGCTATATGGTGAATAAAGGATTACAGATTGATTACAAATTGCAATGAGTGATTAACTGAGCAGTCCTATGTACAACACATCTAAGCCCATGGGCCTCAATAGATTTAGAAGAGTATAACACTACTTAAGGTGCCACTGTAAAGGTAGTTAATATCATATTATCTCAATATCAGATGGCCATTTAATGCTTTTACATGTATACATGACCTGGATGTCCCAGGCTAGCCCAATCTTGTCAGATCTTGGAAGCGAAGTAAGGCTGGCCCTGGTTAGTGTTTGAACGGGAGACCACCCAGGAATACTGTGGTTGCTACACAGAGGCAGGTAATGGCAAACCACCTCTGCACATCTCTTGCCTTGAGAACCCTACGGTGTTACACCCTAACCTGGACAGCTCAAGCATGCCCAATCTCATCAGATCTAGGAAGCTAAGCAGGGACGATCCTGGCAAGTAATTGGAAGGGAGACCTTCAAGGAATACCAGGGCTCAGGATGCAGAGGCAGGATATCAAGCCACCTCTCTGAAAAATGTCCCAGCCCCCAGTAGGGGTTGCCAGAAGTCACCATGACTTCCAGGCATGCAAGCGTATGCACATACACACACAAAAGAAAGAAAGAAAAAGAAAGAAAACCCTACTGGACACAATAAGCTGGCTGTGTTCATTTGCATAAATATCCAAACCAAGCTACCATTTCCACAAATAATTTCTTCCCACCAGGAGGCTATCTGCAGCTTCTGGCAGCTTGCTCTATGGTTTCAGAATGCTGTTGCATTGGGGGGGGGAGTTGCGAAGTTTTCTTTGCCTTGGATAGTGACTTGCACTCTTCTAATGAGGAATCCCCACACTCGGATTTTATTTCCCACCCTGGCACCATCTTCTGTGGTGTTGTCCACACATCCATTACGACATATGTTCACTGTGCCCACCCTTCCCTCCTTCCCCTCTTTCACTGTAAAAATTGGTAATTTAAAAAAAAAGGATTACTGGTTGCTTTGCAATGCAGGACTGCTCTTGCTCAAATGAGTTTTGTGGGCTGGATCAGTTGTCTGTCTTGATGTGCTCTTTGCTGTGCTCTTCATTTTATGACAGCCATTCGTTTCCAGCTCGAGCTCGACCTCCCATGTCCACCGGGGTTTTAGGTTCCCCCCCCACATGGTGCATTGACTGCAATTTGCTAGTCGATTTTTTGCTCTTGCAGCTGCATTATGACATTTGCACAAAACAAGCATCACATACTTGTGAGTCCAATCTCTTCTTCTCTTCTCTCTTCAGTGTATGCTCTCTTCAGGAAATCTCCCCTCCCATTAGCTACTCAAACATAGGGTATTTTTGTTTTGTTTTTGCAGTTAATGGTGCCTCGTGTCTGTGCTGCCTTTTCCCTCTGCCCTTTCACTCCCCTCCACCATCCTCTGAGTTTCTGCTGATGCAAAAAACCCCCACAAAAACCATGGCATGCAAAGCACACAGTAAGGTGACACATTATGGGAGGAGGCGTGGCCTTCTTGGACAAGTTCTGACATTACTGCGGAATGGGCACTGTGGATACAGTCTGGGGAAGCTTTGAGGACTGGTCACTACTGTGGAAATGTGAGATGTCAATTTGATTCCTTAAATGAGCAGGGAACCAGAGGCATTGATGGAGTGCGGAAAAGGTCATGGTGGCCTTTTGCACTACCAGCATACATTATATAACTCCTATATGTCTTTAGTATGCAACTGATACAAAAAATAATATTTAAAAAATGTGTAACTGGGGGGGGGAAATGGCACAAGGAAATTGAAAATGCCAGACAGCAGTAATACTTGTGGGTTCAATTTACACAAGGATGGAGGGAAACAAAAATGGAATTTTTCAAATTAAAACAGCAGATAATTTGAAAATATCTGGATCTAAAATTTGAATCAAAGTTATCTTAAATGTTAAGTCCTTCATAGTTTTACACAGAGACATCACTGAATGGAAACAAACTGTGTTTCCAAGTCACTACAAATTCCCTTCTAAAAATGTGGGGGGAAATGGTATCTATTGTTTCTAGTGCCCCTCAGACTTGAAGGGAGGGGGGAATCTATGCAAGTAATGAGGTTTTCCTGGTCATGTGGCTTGTTTCCTCAGCTATTGTTCGGAGGCAAGCAGGAAACCTCTTGGCATTAGTTCTCAAGAAGGCCATCAGGTAATTGTGTCAGCTTTATCACTTCCTGAGCGAATGCATGTAGGATGTGGATGTACAAACAATAACAGCTTCAGCTAAGCTCCCTTAAGAAGCAGAAGACTAATGAGAGTTTAACATTTTGACTGCAGCTTCAATATAATTAGCTGACTGGAAATCATCCAGAAGAAGGGCTAATGGCCAACTTAAAAGAAAGAAAAGAAAAAAGGATTGACTGGAGACCCTGTTTGTTTAGCATGGGGGGAGAGGGGAGAACAATATTTGTTTGCCAGCCAGTGTTTCCAACATACCCTCTCATTTTCAGCCACTGAACATTTTGACACAGAGAACAAAGACTGGCTTTGCCATTTGAAGAAATCTGTTTACAAACATCACAGAGATCTGGATCCAGATTTAGACAGTTCCCTACTGAACAAACCAAAGCCTCCTATCTAATCTTCTTTAAACACTGAAGTGCTGAAATGTGGATGCGGATCAACACCCATTATGGGCATGTAGAGAATGAATGACAGACCACAAAAATGCAGACAACGCAGCCCTGGAAAACAACAAGAGCACAGGCACTGGCTTAGTGGGTCAAACCAAGCTCCATCCAGTACAGATTTCTCTTTCCCACAGTCACTAGAGAAACTTGCAAGCACAGTATGATGACAATACACATCCTCCACTGTTAAATCCCAGATTCAAGACCATTGAGCACTGACTCTTAAAAACTTCTACCCTGAAGCTCTTGTTGGTCTCTAAGGTGCTACTGGACTTGAATCTAGTGGTTCTACTGCAGACCAACTTGGCTACCCTCTGAAAATATTTATCCTCAGCTTCTGTTGTTTGGAAATAGACCAGGTAAGATCCTGCCAACCTTTTGCCCAAGATTACCCATTTCCCTTCCTTTTTACAACCACCCATCCTTCATGGATTTTGTTCATGTAGGTCCGATGACAGCCTTTTTGGTGGTCAAAAGGCCTTGCCATTTTCACCAGCAGAAAAGCTGGCTGGACCTAACCTGTAACATGTATATGTATGATCCATTTACCTTCCACACAAGTTCTTGGCAACCAGCTAGAAGGCTGGGAAGTATGCAGAGGTGTGATGCTATGGTGTACCATCACTTCTGGTAAAAATATAAGTGGTGTAGGGTAGCTCTAGGAATTTCTAAAACCAGACTTTCCAGCAATCCCTAGGGCTACCCTATGCCATTTCTAGTTTTTTAGTATAGAGAAAAATGCCACTGTGTTAAGAATAAGAAACCAAATACGTATAGTGGTTATCTAACATTCAGTAATCTTTCCAAATATAATTCTTACAAGGATTTACAATTCTTAAAGGGATAGTACAACACTCCAAAGGTAAGTACAAAAGTTGCTGAAGTCTCTAATTATTTATTGTTCGTTTCTTCCAGATTCCTGAAAAGATCATCCAGCTTCCCAGCAACCAAACATGCTACTAGTGTGGGTGCGTTTTCACAAACTTCCTCAAAACCAGGGCCGGCTCACCCACTAGGTGAACTAGGCATTCGCCTAGAGCACGAGCCGGCCCTGGGATGCCAAACAGGACCCCCTGCCCCCCCAAAAGCCATGATCTTCTCCCTGGTTGCCTCTGACTGCCTCTGCCACCTCTGCCTCCAGAAGCCCCGTGCTTCTCCCTGGTCACCTCTGACTGCCTCCGCCTTGCTCTGACTGTTGCTGCTGCCACCCAGAAGCCCCATGCTTCCTACCTCAGGGAAGCTGAATTGTGCCCCCCCCCGGAAGCTGAGTTGCGCCCCCATTGGGATCAAGGCCTGGTCCCCCTCCGTTCCCTTAAGGAATTACACAGAGCAGAGGCAGGTGGGACTTGTGCTGCTCCCCCCCCTTGGGAGCCCTGAGTCAATGCTGGATGGCCTCTGCCGCCCGGTACTTCAAATGTCTCCAGATGGTTCGCAAGTGTGGCCTGTGCTTAGGGGTTGTTTTTTTTTTGGGGGGGGGGGATTACACCTAAGGGCCTGTCTACTGCCCGCCTTCCTTCCTCCTCACATGCACTTAGCTGCAGAACCTTCTCTCCTGGGCGGGCCAGCTGCCCAGGCGGCTTGGAGCACCCACTCGCCCCCGGGAGCACCTTCTTCAGAGGGCCGTGCTGGCCCACTGAACAGGGAAAGGGAAGGCACTCTGCCTTTAGGGCGACCAAGGTTTCGCTCAGCAGTCGGTCCCTGCTGGGAAAGGAAGCTGATGGAAGAACTTGGGGCCAGCCACTGGAGATCATCTTCTGCCCCCTGGTCCTTAGCTTGGGCCCTGATCTGCCCCCCACCCCAGGGCAGCCAGCGAGGGCAGTTGGCCTGTGGCTCCGCCCCCCCCCCCCGGCCTGCCTCCCAGGCCTCCCCTGCCGCTGTCTTCTCTGAAGCCAGAAGCAATTTGGGCAGGCCTTCCACGCGCCCTCTGGCATCGCCTCCTCCTGCTGCCACCACAAGGCCTGAAAGACAGGCCTCCTCTCAGAGTCACTGAAGCCAGCCGCAGGTGTATGCCAAAAGAGTGGGGGAGGCGTGGCTGGTGCCTTTTACGGGGCGAGGCCAAGCCCACATTGGAGCACCAGGCTGAAGCAGCCCGCCCGACAAGGAGGACTTGTGTGTCCGATGGCAAGTCGCTTCTGGATAAGGTAGAGGCTTGAATTTAGCCCCCCCCCTTGCCTTCCTGCCTGCCTTCCAGGTGTGGGCAGGAAGCAGCCGACGACCCTGCTTTAACACACCCGCCTGGGTGTTCAGAAGGATGGCCAGGGGTCGGCTGGCATGAGGGAATGGAGCCTGGGCGATTTCCTTCTCTCCAGGCCCCGCCTGGAGATTGGCAACCCCATTATCAGTGGGCATGCGTGGGGGGGGGGCCGCCAGAAGGTAGCCCCACCTAGGATGCAAAAAAACCTCGGGCCGGCCCTGCTTAAAGCCACATTACATGTCACATGGAACCAAAGCCTTTATACCTAATCTTTTTGCCATTTTGTAATGAAGCAGACAGTTGCCTTAACTTTCAGAAGAATTTATTCTGTGGAGAGTGAATCAGTGTCTGGAAATAACATATAAAAGCTTGGGTTCCATGTGACATTTTCGCATTATATATGACTTTGATAACATCTGCAAAAACACGCCCACACCGATAGCACATTTGGTCACTGCGAAGCTGGAAGATCTCTTCAGGAATCTGGAAGAAAAGAACAAAAATAATAAGAGACTTGAGCAACCTTTGTACTTACCTTTGGAGTGTTGTACTATCCCTTTAAGAATTGTATATCTTTGTAAGAATAATATTTGGAAAGATTACTGAATGTTAGATAACCGCTATACGTATTTTGTATCTTATTCTTAACACGATGGCATTCTTTTCAATACTAGCTATGGACCACCACAGTCCTTTTTTGTATATTTAGATTTCTGGGGGGGGGGGTTACCAGAAGTTACATGATGCTGCAGCCAGTGATGTGTCTTCCCCTACCCCCAGCTGCCACTCAATGAAACAGCAGGAACAGGGAGTGGCAGATTCCCTGCCCCAATCAGGGGCCTGCTTTCATGGGTAACAGCCAGGATTCTTTTTGTAGCAGGAACTCCTTTGCATATTAGGCGACACACCCCTAATGTAGCCAATCCTCCAAGAGCTTACAGTAGCCCCTGTAAGAAAAGCTCTGTAAGCTCTTGGAGGATTGGCTACAGTAGGGGTGTGTCGCCTAATATGCAAAGGAGTTCCTGCTACAAAAAGAGCCCTGTAACAGCTCTGATCATACCAGACCAGTGGAAACTACAAAGCAGAGTGGATTGACTATATGGGATATATGTAAATAATATGTTAATGGTTCTATATAGGCAATCATGTGTTTGTGTATTTATAAAGGAAAACAAGTCCATACTATGTCTTAGGTTGAGTAAAGAACATAGTAATTTTACAATTCCCTTTCAAAATTCTAGAACAGAATTATGGTTAAGATCCATGGCCCTACCCAGAGCTCTTTGAAGAAACACGGGGAAACAAAGTAACTAGGAAGAACTAAAATGATAACTTCAAGAATGAATTGATTTAAAACTCAAGTTAGGTAAAATAGAACTATTCTTTTATTGTTCTGAAATTTTGTTCTGGCTTGTGTCCCATTCTCTTCAATTCTGGTTTAATTGAGAAATACTAAAATTAATTACAAAAACTGAAGTATTCACAGTTCTTTTTTCATGCAGTTCATTGGCATCACTTTCTCGTTTTATTACTGTGTTGATAAAATTGTGCAAAAAACAATCTTGATATTATATATTTTAATTATTTATAGTACACCTTTCTTACTGAGATTTAAAACAAATTACACAGTGTAAATCAATGCAATCAATAGGATGAGACATCTAATTAGCAATATGATAGGATTGGGATTACAGAAATCTGAAACAAAGCATAAGTATTAGACATGATATATTAAACAATGCAGAAAATGGTTGTGTGTATTTTTACAGTGTTTTAGTGATACATACATATGTTTTAGTACCTTGGTAAAACACCACAAAGATAAGCACAATTGCTTTCATTGCCAGGTTTTTACAAGGCATACATATAGAGGATGTGTAAAAGTCCTCAAAATGACTTCTGGTGGCACAGCAACAAAAATGTTGGTCATGACTGCAGGAAAAGCCAGTCATGCTGTACTGTACTGCACTATTAAGAAGGAATCTGGTGAAGCAATCTGATTAACAGCCACATTCACTGTTTATGACTTGCAAAAAGGTTGTACACCTGGCAGATGTACAAACATCCCTATGCAAGAGCACATCGAAATAATATTACACAAAAAGAATCCTGAAATGTATTTTTACATCAAGATTTTTTTTTTGCAGTCCTTATCAGTGCACAGAAGCACATTATTTCTCTAGAATGGGATCCCCAAGGAAGTGGGTGGGGCTAAGTGGGGTTGCTGCCAAGCAGGGCTTCTGATTGGCCAGGGGAGACCTGATTGACTGTGCAGATTAAAATAATGTTGTTTGTTCAGCAGTAGTTGCCACCACACTATTGGTTTTATTCTCTCTCTCACTCCTCTTTCCTAGTGTATTTTTTTTAAAAATGCTCCTCTTATCCCCTGCACTTGGACTTCCTCTATATGCTTGTGTGTGGCTCCACCTCCCCTGGTGGCCCTTTTGTGGTTGCACCTGTTGGGATATGCAAGGTTTATAGTGCAGCCTTATGAAGAAGATCTGAAGATCACCCTACAGGAGGACAGCGGAAGGACTGGTAGTTAGCATAGCTAGACTAGGGACTGCCCACAATTTCAAATTATGTCCTTGCTGTCTCCTGATTGGTGCTTCTGGAGACTTCCTGCTCCTGCAAAGCTTCCTTCCTATAGTTGTTCCTCTCCTTCAGCAATTAAGTTAGACAGTCACGGTTCTGTCTCTTCTAAGTTCTATAACAGTTTGTTCTTCTTTAATAAACCTACTTATTTTTCTCTAAATAGTCAGCGCTCCACTTCCTTTGCATATTTAAACTCTGACAACAGCACCCACCTCCCTATGCCAGATTTCAAACATGCCTACAGGCTCAAAAATGTTGGGGACCCCGATCTAGAAATTGCAAAAATGCAAAGCTGAAAGCTATGGCAAACCATGCATGTTCCAATGCCAGTATTAATTTTCAATAAGTCTCCTAAAGTAGAATTTATAAAGCATGGAAATCATGGAATGAAAAAACAGTGTGTGTGGGGGGGAATCCATCACCCTTACTTGATACTCAGTCACAAAACTCATACGGAAGCATCAGAGAGAGATTCAGACTTTGAATGGAAACTAGGGTCGCAAGTGTTTATTTTTAGTATCACTAACTTTTTTGAAATCTTTCTTGTTAACAGAATGTATCTGGATTCATGGAAAGGCAAATGGAAGTGCATATTTATTCTTTGACCCTGGCTTGCACAGGAATCCAGCCTTCTCTCTTGAAAATGGTTTTGATGAGGCTGAACATCTGATAACAATTCATACAATGGTCAGAATGTATGCACTTTTTTCCCAAGTACTCCTTTTTAGGAACTTCAGCACCTACTTTGGTTTTATGACTTCCCAGTACTTTAAATGCTTCCAGAGCAACATTGTCCATCTTATACTTATGGAAGACCAGAGTCTTGATGTCATTACTTTTCAATTATGCCCATTCAGTTATGCCCATTATGAGTGGGATCACACTATTGTCAGATAAAAATAATACTTGAAGTTTTTGAAGCATCATGTCCCACTTGCTTAAAGTATTTAAAGCACTGTATATATACATTGTTTTAATCTTTACAATAACCCATTAATGTAGGATGGTATTATCCTCCTGAACAAGGACAGTCATAGTCTGGAGCTGAAAGGATAATAGCTTTGTGGCAGGAGTGGTAGGTGAGTTCAGGACTTATTAGCTCATGATTAGCCAATGCATTACACTTATTTCTTGTTCAGGAACAGTTTGGTAGGATGGGGACAGATAAGAAAGGCCTGTCTGATTCTCCTTGTCCACAGTGTGAGAGCATTTTTTCCCCCTGGTCTGTTTTCAGCTTTCTACAGCCATCAGAAGAAATGAAAGTGGCCTGAGAGAGGTTAGAAAAGCAGCATGTGAAAAGCACTCAATTCCCTTTCCCAAAGGAGGGGAGAAAAACAAGCATTTTTAGCACTCAAAATGGGTAATAAGAGGAGCTGTGATCGAAGTGTCCTTTTATCTAATCTTTCTTCCTCACCCTGTGTTAGTAAAAGCATTGTAGAACATGGAAATATAATAAACGGACATCAGAGTTGAAGGATAATGAAGAGGTGAGAAATCCAGCCAAATTTTTCAAACAGCATTGGAACAAAATATTTTATGTGGTTTCATTCTTTGAACAGCACATTTATTCTTCATAATATAGTTTCACTTGCATTCTTGAAATCTGAGGGCTGAAAACCTCCAGGTGGGGCCTGGAGTTCCCCCCAGATGAGAGAAATGAGTAGGGATGGGCACGAACCGCATTTTTGTGGTTCAGTTCGTGGTTGAATCACAAACCGAACCACAAACCGATATGTCAGTTCATGAACTGAATCAGTTCATATGAGTTCATGACCCTGCTTTCTGCTCCTGCTTGTTTCCCGGGGTTAAATGAAGCCATTTAAACCCCTGCTTTCTGTTCCCTGCAAAAAGCTGTGGGGAGCAAATATCACAGCACACACGCGCACACACGCACACACTTTTTGTTCCCAGCCAAAAGTGGCAGCATGCAGAAAGCTCTCCGTTTGGAGCCATTTAAACCTCTGCTTTCTGCTCCCTGCCATTCAGCTGTTTTTCGTGAAGAGCTTCAAGCCATTGAAACCTCTGCTTTCTGCTCTCTACTAATAGCCAGAAGCAGCCATGAATTGTCTTTAAGTTCATGGAAATTCATGATGGCTCTTTAGTTTGTGAACATTGCTTTGTGAACCACGAACTGGCCAAAATTCATGACTCACTTTAGTCCATGTGCCAGTTCATGCCCATCTCTAGAGATCAGTTCCCCAAAATCAAATGGCTGTTTTGGCGGGGGGGTGAACTCTATGGCATTATACCCTGCTCAGGTCTTCCCCTAGGCTCCAACCTGAAGCTCTAGGCCCCACCTGGAGGTTGGCAACCCTAGACTGGTATCACAAAAACTGTACTTTGTCCCCAATAAATGGTTTTGCCAGGGACTCCTGTCTGATGTCTGGCTTGCAGGCCCAGAGGCTAGAAGCACAAACCTATTTAAGAGAATGAACCAATATTCACAAAATCATTATTACATTTAAAAACAGAGCCTGGAAAGGAATGCTATGCTTTTTTTCAGTGAACCTGTCCAGAAGATACTCTGTTCAGCTTAGGATTGTCAGGTCTGGGTTGGAAAATACCTGGAGACTTGGGGGTGGATCTAGGAGAGGGTGGGGTTTGGGGAGGGGAGGGGTCTCAGCATGGTACAATACCATAGAGTCCACCCTTCAAAGCAGCCATTTTCTCCAGGGGAGCTGATCTCTGTCAGCTGGAGATCAGTTGTAAAAGTGGGAGATCCCCAGGCCCCACCTGGAGGCTGGAAACCCTAGTTCAGCTCTTAAAATGACACCATGAGCCAATCAAGGGTATGTTTGGTTTGTATCAGACACCTTGAACAACTGCTGAACAAGTCTACACCTGCCTGTTCATCAGAAGATGACTCACAGCTGATTGGGGGATCAGATGGAAGTTGGATTCTGATCTCCCAGCACTTCCCTGTACCCTAGCCTTGTTGTGCTGGGCCATGGGAAAGCTTCAGGGGTAACTGAAAGCCAAATCACAACTGATGGGGGATCAGATAGGACTGGGCTTCTGATCCATACTTAATTGCTACGCAGGGGAGTTGAAGATCAGAATCCCACTGCCAGTGTGATATAGTGGTTAGAGTGTCAAATTAAGATATGGGAAACCCATGTTTTAATCTGGCTTTACCATGGAAGCCTACTGGGCAATCTTGGACCACTCACGCACTCTCAGTTCAACCTGCTTGTGAGGATAAAACAGAGGAGAAGTAAATGGTGCAAGCAGCTTCAGATTCCCACTGAAGAGAAAAGCAGGATATAAATGAAGCAAAATAAAGGATGACGGGAGATCAGAAGAACCAAGGGCTGCCACAATGGCAGGAGACCTCCTGCCAGCAACCCATGCTTCCTGTTGCCACTCCTTTGGGCAGTGCAAGGGGGGGGAAATCACCATCTTCACCCTCAACATGAATGTCACTTCTGGGTAGGGCAGAAATTGGGAGGGGGTACAACACTAATTTAATGTAATTTAATTTAATTAACTAAGCAGGGGCGGGAGAGGAGTAGCTCCTTATCCTGAATTTGAGTTGATGTAGCGGTAGTGCGGCTTAAGCTTGCTCTCGCTCTCATTGCATAATCTGACCTGTCTTGCACTACTAAAGTTGACCAATTTTTCTCTCCAAAAAGAGCAATACAGCAGTAGCTTTGCACTGTATGAGAAAATGAAAGGAAGAGAGTTCAAACAGCAATTGCTATTTCTCTCAGGGGGAAGGGGAAGAATCATTTGCAGAGAAAGGGCTGAGATGATGGTGGAAAGAACAGGTTAAAGGCAGGGAGTGCCGCTGGCATAACCATGGAGGGGAGTTAGAAGAAGGAGGCAATGTTGCCTGTCCCTTTAAGGTTCCTCCGGCTGCGGCACTAAGAGAATTGCAGGGATAATGTGATTGGGGTGGCAGGATCACTTCTGATGTTCCAAAGCCTGGAGGAATTGGCTAGATTGTTTCCCTTTGATAGGGTCCCGGCAATTTAGTAACAATTCACAAGGCAAAAAGAAACAACCCACACCCAACCTCCCCTGAACAACTACTGAGTCTTAAAGCTTCAGTGTAAAAAACACACAAGCATACATATACCCAAAAAATCTGTAAAGGGAGAGAAAAGAAATAATTAGACTTCCAGTCCATGGTTTATACTGGTGTCTTGGCTAACATAGCCATAGTAAAAACTATGCCTTTTTAAAAAACTTTTAGGGGGGAAGGTGTTGCAGAAAAAAACTCTTGTATCCCTTACAGGACTGTTTTCTCAATTGTTCACTTTAATGAAAATAAAAGTGGGGAAATTGATGCAGCATTGTGGATTACTTTTGTCCCTTTGGTATGAAAAGTTTAAGGGAGGTAGATTGGACTAGGGGCTGTTAAAGGAAGTGCTGTATGCCCGGTTTGTTGGGGGAGGGGTGGAAAAAACCAACCCAAGCTACTGAATTGATGGTAAGTCATAAAAATAGAGTCTGTGATCCAAGGGTGAGATAGTGGGTGCTGCAGATTCAATAGGGGGCACTGCCCCACTGGCTACGGGCCTGCTTCTGGGGAAAACTGATAGTGATGGCAAATCGCTCTAGGAATCACTGAAAATGATGGTTTTACCATCAAGTTTCTGGTGATAACCTAGAGCAACATCACTTCCAGTTTTCCCTAGAAGTGATGTCATGTTGTATGCAATGATGGTGCCTCCCATGTCCTTCAATGGATTTTGCATAAATGTAGCTGTTTACCAAGCTGCCTTAGAGATTAAAGTGCATGTAGTAAAACCCAAATCAAAATAGTGCCATAATTTGCTCAGTTAGAATTTAATAGTGACTTGCTGTTTGTTCCACTGGAGCATAACTGGAAAAGAAACCGGACTTCCTGGAATTTAGGTTGTTTTCACAAGGATGTCTTGCTCCACCTTAGTTTCCTTACTGGAGTGCTGTTACTGGGAGCATCTACACAACATTGCTGCCTTTACATCCTGCTTGTGTTTTCCCACTGTTTTTGAGAGTTCACAGCCAGAGCATCCTTGCACACCAGGAAGGTGCATATTTTTGAAGTTTCTGCTCATATTAGCACCATTTTCCCTGCCTAAGTCCACTGCAGCCACCATTTTCCATTCCTCACATCACCAAAAGACTTTTGGGAGGCTTAATTCTTTAAAATGACATAGCACTTCACAATTTAGCTATACAATGCTGGAAGAAGCCATCTGGTGGCACATTTTAGCATATCAATTAATTGTTGTAACCCCAATTTATTGCATTGTTGATTAGCTTCATACTACTTTGATTGCATTATTTTCAATTGTGTAATCTGCCTTAAGTGTTAGTGAGAAAAGAAAACTAAAAATGAAGTAAATAAGTAATAAAGACAGTCATGGATGACTGAGGCAAGGAAAGGTTAGGGGAATCTAGTGTGTGGATGTTCTGCTGCCACTGCAAATGTTTCATATACAATAATAAGAAAAACCAGCTACTAAGGGTCTACAACAATAGTAGCATCACCAGCAACATTTATGCCGGTTCAGACATCCTCCAGTAAATAAAAGTCTTCATATGGATTGGAAGGACTGGCCAAACCCGGGCTTAAACACTTGAAAACAGGGAGGAAAATAGAACCTCAGCCCCGATCTTAAGCTACTGACAGACCCTGTGCCATATCAGAATGATGTTTTTGTTAAGCTCCACATTGTTTAGCTTGTACTGGGACCATAGTTCCCACAAAAGGGCACTGGAGTAGGGTCCTTATTTGCAAACTAAATATTCTGATCATGTAACCTTCATGCACCACTGAAGATTTTATTTAGTGCCATTGGCATTTGCAAAAAAAAAAAAAATCAATCCTGTATGCTGACTTGTACTCCCTTAAAACTAACCAGAGAAAAGGATTATAAAGGATTGGGATGTGATGTGAGATACACTTTTAGAAGCTGATGCTAATCATTGCCTTCAGGATAAAATGTAGCCAAGTAAGATGAGAACTTAAGAGAAACTAATATTGAAAGTTGGGCTTCAGAAGTGCCTTTCCTCTAGGCAGATCAGATTTATGATTAAAAACAATAAAAAAAAGAAAACCAAAGCTCTCCGTTTATTTGGGCATTAAAAACAGATTAGCTAGGATGCATTTTGCACCAATGGAATCATTGCTAGCATTATTCAGCAACAATGAGAAAGCTTCTTAAGCAATGGTCCCTACAATAGTCTATGCAAAGGTTATATTTTCAAGATCTGTACAGGGCCTTTGGCACATAATGTAGCAGTTTGCGCCATTGACACTGATTTTCTTTACACCTTACCATTGTGCCACCAACCACATTTTCAAATACCCTCCAATAAGCTTCCTATTCTGGAAAACAACAGGGGGAGGAGGAGGAGGAAGAGGAGGAAGAGGAGAAAAGTTGGATATATACCCCACCCTTCACTCAGAGTCTCAGAGCAATTTACAATCTCCTTCCCTTCCTCTCCCCACAACAGACACCCTGTGAGGTAGGTGGGGTTTTCTGCATTAATCAGTAGCAAAATTTACTTTGTAATGAATTTCTCTACTAAAAGATTCATAAGCTTGTTTGGTGGTTCCAAATGGCAGCTGTGATATTTCTGAGCTGAAACCAAAACACAATGCTACTTCATAATACTCACTATGTTGCTCCCTGTGGCCAAGTGAGCCTCCTTTTCTCCTTGGGCACAAATGACTACGGGCTCTTATTTGTTCCATTTTGTTCCCACACAGCATGGAAGCAAGATGAGTCTCATTTTTCCTGTGATGATGATGAAGAAGTCTGTGGGCTACTCTGAGCAAGAGACACACCAGATCTTCCCCCACTTCCCAAATTCATGATTTTCAATCCCGATTTGGGATTTCTTCTCTAACTAAAGGTGGATTCAGGGGCAGAGGCTCTGTCTGCTCTGTCTTCATCTATGGTTATTCAGCAACTAGTCCCCATTTCTAGCACAGATGATAAACCTGCATAGCACAACTGCTCGAAGCAGTGAGTAAAATGGGGCCACTTGCTCCTCTCTATTCAGTTCTGTTTAACTAAAGCACTTGGTAAAGCACATAGGATGGCTCTCCAATGCATTTTCCCATTTTGCAAACAGCTGAGGAAAACCCAGTTCAGGCTGTAATGCCAGGAGGGAGGGGCACTTTCCGCTCCCTGCATATTTTCCAGGCACAAATATCCTTCCAGAACAGGCATTCGTGGCATTAAAGCCATAGATCTGTTTGCCCTGGCCTAGTGCTGCCAGGTCCCCTTGCCATCATGGTGGGGAATTTGGAAGGGCCTTCTGGGGGTGGGTGGGACATCATTGGATGATCCAGAAGTGATGTCATCATATCACCAATGTTGCATGTGACGCTCTGGTTTTTGGCCAAAAACTCTTTGGTTTTTTTTGCTTATGGGTGATGTCATTGTGTTGGGGATGTCACCTGACAACATCCCTATTTGGGGTGGGGTTTCCCCAGCCAGCCAACTGGTCAGCAGTGGATCACAGCCTCCCACTGGGACCTGGAGGCTGGCAATCTTACCCTGGCCCCTTCTTTCTAGTGAGGAATAAGGAAGCCCTGGTGGGGTTGAAAGCTTACAGCCAGTGTGGGGACATAGGAAGGGGGTTCATAAACAATCTATACCCTTTCCAATCAGACTTTTGCCACTATCTGCTGACTCACCAATGCATGGGATATTGTGAAATTAGCTGGTTGCTCCTGGTGGTTTCAGGGCCAGGCAGAAATGTTGAAGGTTCCCCTAACTGGCTGATGGGGGTCCTTTTTTGCCTGCTTCACAACATCACTAGACGGGGGAACTGGTTAGGCCATAACTAGTTTGGCAAGAATAGGGTTGGTTGCTCACAATAGGTAGGGATAGTTGACAAGCACTCTGAGGGTATGATGGAGGACATATCCAGAGCAGCTAATCACTGGTCCTATAGCAGGGTGGGTTGGGGAAGGAGCACCTCTGGTAAAGGCCTTATGGCTAGTCTTGGAAGGGGAACCTTGGCACCTCTTGGCACATTTCATTTGTAGGTGAGGATAAACAAGGCTGATGGAAATCCACTGGCCAGGGTGAATCTGTCTAACGAAGGTAGCCATTGGTAGGTTGTGTAGTCCAGGCCACGCTTTAAACATGTTAGCACATTTATTTATTCAATTTATATCATGCCGTCCCTGCTGGATCTAAATCCATTTTCTCAAGTGCCCTACTCCAGCAAAATAAATCCATGTATCCTTTTGAGTGCATAACTGATGCAGATATTTGCATGAGATCACAATGCTAATCCAGCCCTATGGAACTGGCAGAATCCATCTTCTCACGAGACTGCCCAGCCAGAATCACTGGATTACAACTAGCTCCCAGCATCCTAGCCTGGTGTAGCACCGCGGGGCATCACTGAATCATAGCCCTTAGTATTGGAGAAAGTTAACTTGAATTGTATGTAGTGATGTATCTTATCACTCTCTAAAATACCCTAAGCCATGATAGCTGTGGTTTAATTGGGCCAGATGGCTTGGGCAATATTTTGTTGCAAATTGGCATATGGTTCAATGAAAGTGCCATGCACAAATTTAGATTTTTATAGGTGTTTGTTATCCAGTTAAGCACAGGTGTTGTTTTGGCACAGCACACAATTCACACTACTGCTTCTCCCATGGGAGACAGGGCACAATGGGAAATAGGTGCAAGAGAAACAGCTACTGGGGCCGTTACAGCACCATAAACAAAACTCGTTTTAGATAAGGTGCTGCATTTTTTTCCCATAAGATGTCTTCTCTCTCTCTCTCTCTTTTCCCTTACAAAAGAACAGGTGCTCTAGGGTTTCTTTACAGCTGTTCAAAGATTTACAACACCTTTCCTGTAAAACTGAGGCAATTAGAGCCTTCATATGTGCACCATCCTTCCTACTGAATTGCTGCTGCATTGAATTGGGTGTCCTTGATAGCATTTCATCGGCAGCAGTTGAATGTCTTTGCATGTTCCACCTATCGGGTCTCACTGCATCCTTCTTCAGCTTCAAAATAGAGGCCACCACTTATCTATTTCTCCCTTGATCCTCATAGTAAGAAAAAATAGGAGGTCCTACAATAACATAAGGAGAGGCAGCTGCTCCAGGCATTAGATGTTGGTCACCATCAAGGGCACCAAGTGGAAAACAGAGAGAGATCTGTCCGATGTGGCCTATCCTACAGGGAAACAAGTCAGTGCTAATACATATTACCATTAATTTCAATGCTCTACAATTACCCATTTTAATGCAGGTCTCTTAAAGTGTTACTGTTGTTTATCATATATCATATTTTCATTATGATGGATGGAAGTCACCTTGTGTGAAGATTGGAAAGAGGCAAGGAATAACGATGTGAATGGAATATTTCTGATCTCACCAGATATTGAACATCCACCATCACCCCACCAGTAATCTCCTTGTTAAAAGATAACACTGATTATTCAGACAAAAATGAAAATGCTCTTTTTTTTCTGTTGGTTTCCTTCATTTAGTGTTGCAGACCTTATTAGCAAATTATCATTGCAAAAACATTTTGGTTGTACTCTAGCCTGACAAGAGATTTTAATGCAGTGAAACAGTTGCTCAAATGTCTGTATCTGGAGGGCCAGTAATGCAATAAGCCATCTTTGAGTTAAATCTCCTGTTCAGTATTCTAACATAGGTGCTAATGCAGTGGAATTACATACCAAGAACAACCTGACATTGTCTAGGTTTGTGGCCCGTGGTTTTAATGAGCATGTTGCCTATGAAACACCCTACCACAATTATTTCTTTGAACATCAGTACAAACCTGCAGCCTGAGAGTAATCCGTGTCCTTGTGTCATGAATGGCAGCTCATAGACCTGCACATTTTAATCTCATAAGGACCTGAGAGAGATTGTCTTCAAGGACAATAACATTTCCTTGAGGAAAGGGCTCTGCCTCCTTGAAGAAGTTGCAAATAGATGTCAATTACGACAGACCATTCTGTTGAAACTCTTCCATTCTATCCCATGCCATTTTATCCTATTATATTAAAACCTGGCTTTTGTTAGCTTCTTGCTTCCATTTTATGACACAATTGGGGGGGATGTCAATTTCTTTTATTCATCTAAAATATAAAGGCAGAAATTAATGTCCTTGCAGAACATTTTATTGACTTTCCTTATGGAACCAGATTCACTCATTGCCCTTAGTGTCCATTTTGAGTATACAGTTTACTTGGTAAATTTGTCTGCTTAGCAAGTCAAAGTAAGGTTTAGTTTTGCTAGAAGAAAGGATGGATATAGAATTCTGAAGTTTCACATTAGACAGAGGAAGAGGAAGAGATTGGATTTATACCCCGCCCTTCACTACCCAAAGGTGTCTCAGAGTGGCTTACAAATTCCTTTCCCTTTCCCTCCCTACAACAGATACCCTGTGAGGCAGGTGGGGCTGAGAGAGCTCTTGACAGAAACTGCTCTTTTTTCAAGAACAGCTCTTATCAGAACTATGGCTTGCCCAAGGTCATCCAGCCAGGTGCAAGTGGAGGAGTGGGGAATCAAACCCGGTTCTCCCAGATTAGAGTCTGCGCACTTAACCACTACACCAAACTGGCTCTGACATTGTGTTGGGTGGGTTTAAAAAGAGATTACATCAATCAATGGAGGATGGGTTTATCAATGGTTACTAGCCATGGTGACTAAAGGGAAGGTGCACATTCAGAGCCAGTAAACTTCTGAATACCAGTGCTAGAAGGCAGCATCAGGGGAAGGCCTTGGTCTCTATGTCCTGTTTTTTTGGCCCTATAGGGCAAGGGGTTGGTCAGTGTGTGAAACAGCATGCATCATTGATCTGACCCAGCTGGGCTCTATGTTCTGTCACCAGGGCAACTGAATCTCAATGAAACTATAGTAGCAGTAAGAGTGTGAAGATGTTCATTAAAGCATTGATGGATGTTTTATCTGACTGCCTTGTTTTGTATGATATAGTTTTATGCCTTTACTATATCAGGTTTACCATAATGTTGTTATATAATGACATCTACCATTCGAAGCTAAGTTTTACGTATGAGTCTTTCCACAGGCTGGTAGCTACGGTCCTCCCAGTGAACCACCGTACAAACAGGCCCTTAGATGCCTCCCTAAATGTCTGAAAGGGTATCAGACAAGAAATTTTCCACATTCCAGTTTAGGTTGGATGATATCCTAGACAACAAGATATGCCTGTTCCTCCAGCCCCACCTACCTCACAGGGTGTCGGTTGTGGGGAGGGGAAGGGAAAGGAGTTTGTAAGCCGCTCTGAGACACCTTTGGGCAGTGAAGGGCGGGATATAAATCCAAACTCTTCTTCTTCTTTTCTACAAAGGTATGGGAAAGATTGCAGCAAAGCCTGCATGACAGCCGTTAGGGTGGCAAAGTTTGGATTTTTCCAGTAGTGTGGCCGACCTCCAGGTGGGGCTTGGTGACCTCCCAGAATTACAGCTGATCTATAGAATTACAACTGATCCATAGAAATAGACTATAGAAACCAGTTCCTCTAGAGACAATGTCTGCTTTAGAAGGTGGCCTCTGTATTAGTACATACTGCTGAAGTCTGCCCCCCTCCCCATACCACTGTCCCCAGATTCCATCCCCATATTTCCAGGAATTTCCCAACTCAGAGTTGGCAACTCCAACTACCCCTGTCCCTGTTGTGGCCATTTCCTCCCTCCAGCCACCAGAGGGCTTTTTGTTGTTTTAATCAGCATTTGGAGCCAAACTAAATATGATGGCATCTTTATGATTGGGCCCAGGCCCAGCAGCAAACACCAGGCAACTGGCTACCACATGAGTTGTATGACTCACCCAGGAATGGCTTTGTCCTGCACTCTGCAGTCCAGACCAATCAGGTCTCCTCTGGAGCAGTGCTCTCAGGTCTAAGTGATAGGTGCTGACAGCCAGGAGCTGGAATTTGTACACAAGCTTGTACCTAGTGGACTGGCTGATCCAGCAAGGCAGCCTTCCCAAGCCTCAGCCTAAACAGGCTGGAAAGTAATCAGGCTCAGCTGCTCTGCTGACAGGTGTTAAGCTCCTGCAGCTGCACTTTGCTTTGTCCAGGATTGTGAGAAGACTTATTGTTCTCATGCCTGGCTCTGAGATGGGGCTGCATGCACCCAGTTGAGCACTTCACCTTCTTTGGGCCACCTCAGCCTGTCCTGGGCCTTGTTCAGTCACACAGTCGAATCCAGCTCTTCGAGACCCCATGGACCACATCACACCAAGCCCTCCTGTCTTCCATCGTGCTCTGGAGTTTGCTTAATTTCACGTTCATTGCCTTGATAACACTGTCTAACCATCTCATCCTTTGCCGTCCCCTTCTTCTTTGACCTTCAGTCTTTCCCAGCATCAGGGTCTTCTCCAGTGAGTGCTCCCTTTTCATTTGGTGGCCAAAGTGTTTGAGCTTCAGTTTCAATATCAACTGATTTGATCTCCTTGCAGGCCAAGGGACTCTCAAGAGTCTTCTCCAGCACCATAATTCAAAAGAATCTATTCTTTGGCACTTGGGCCTTCCTTATAGTCCAACTCTTGCAGCCATACAGTACTACTGGGAATACCATTGCTTTGACCATATGGACTTTTGTTGGCAGGGTGATGTCTCTACTTTTTATTATGCTGTCTAGGTTTGGCATCGCTTTCCTCCCAAGGAGCAGGCGTCTTTTAATTTCATGGCTGCAGTCACCATCTGCAGTGATCTGGGATCCCAGGAACTTGAAGTCCGTCACTGCTTCCACAACTTCTCCTTCTGTTTGCCAAGGAGTGATGGGGTCAGATGCCATGATCTTAGTTTTTTGATGTTGAGTTTCAAACCAACCTTTGCGCTCTCCTCTTTTACTCTTAGCAAGAGGCTCTTTAGGTCCTCTTCACTTTTTGCCATTAGAGTGATATCATCTGCATATCTGAGGTTGTTGATGTTTTCCCCAGCAATCTTAATTCCGGCTTCTGAATCATACAGGCTGGCGTTTTGCATGATGTGCTCTACATATAAATTAAATAAGCAAGGGGACAATATATGTCCTTGTCGTACTCCTTTTCTGATGCTAAACCAATCAGTTGTTCCATATCCTGTTCTAACTGTCGCTTCTTGACCCTTATACAAGTTTCTCAAGAGACATGTGAGGTGGTCTGGTACTCACATCTCTTTATGGACTTGCCATAATTTGTTGTGATCCACACAGTCAAAGACTTTAGCAAGTATGGTGTCCCAATTCTGAAATACCATAGCAGACACACGATTCAGTTTACATTATTTGCTTTGAGTTAAGCTTATTTAGGGCCAATTTGGATGTTGTTTTAAATGCAAAATATGGACTAGAGTCTGCTGATGAATTGGTTGCACACTGTCACATATATACATTGGAAAGATTTAAGTTAAGAATAGGGCTAGCCAAATAGGTTTAGTGGAAGCTGAAAACATCCATGATTGATTAAGCTGCTAGGAGGCCTAGTCTGGATGCTGCCTTTTAAAGCTAACAGAGAACTGGATCTATTATCTAAGGGTAAATCTGTTAGAGGATGATGAATCAATGCATTCATTAGGGTTTGCAGTCTATTTGTTACGATGAAATAGGGTGATGTCTTGAAAGCAGACAAGATGCTGACCTCCCACATGGTGGCATCACATAGTGTAAAACATGAAATCTGTCACAAATGGGTTTTCAGTTATGTCTTAGTGCTGAATGGGGTGGATGAAAAATTCCCCTCCAATGACCTTGCTGTGTGGTGAGCTAATATATGTGTATATATAAAAAATGATCATTTAAACAAAATGTGACCATGCTAATAACTAGGGCCAGACAAAATATTAAAAATGGTGTTTGTGTATGTTTTTTCCTGTACCAGATCCTAGGTCAGATAGTCCCTCTAAGTCTATTCTACATCACCCTGTAGTTGGTTTTATTGCTATGTTAGTTATATTTATACCTTTTTACTAACTACAAGCTAACACCTGTTTAAATGGGGTTCCTAGGTGGCCTCCTACCCAGGCTTTTCCAGTAGAGCAGCATCATGTACTTTCTCCAAGTTCTAACATTATATCTGATTAGGGAGATGTGTATCCTGGGGAGGCTACCATGTGAATTTGCCTCACTTTTCAATTTGTTGCAAATCTGCACTAAAATAACCTGAGCATAAGGAGGAACCTTTCCTTCTGCCATCTCTCAGTCCTATGTTAAAAGAAGTGCTAGTATGTGTTTTCTAACTAGCTTAATGGAGTGTTCCCAATCTGGATAGTGACTCGCATAAATGGCTGAAAAGGGTGCTCCTGACAAAGTGGTGAAGCATCTTTACAAGTCTGAAAGGAATTCCAAGAATGTGGACAGAGTGATGATATATGCATCCAATTTGGATGATGAGCAAAATCCAGTTACATCAAGCATAGGGTAGAATATTCCAAGTACTGACACACATTTTGCATTGTACTCTGCTCAAGAAGGGGAGGTAAGAGGTGAAGGAGAGAAAATGGTGTAGTGGTTAGAGTGTTGGACTAGAATCTTAGGAGATCCAGGTTCAAATCCCCACTCTGTTATGGAAGCTTGCTGGGTGACCTTGGCCAGTCACATACCCACAGTCTAACCTGCCTTACAGAGTTGTTGTGAGGATAAAATGGAGGAGAGGAGAATGATTTAAGCCACTTTGGGTCCCCAGTGAAGAAAAAAGTGTGGCATAAAATGAAGTTACCAAAAACAACCTACCAAAAATCCAATTACCTATGCAGGGATGCAAGTGTTCAGGCAGGCATTAATCCCAAACTGTCCAGCGTAAGAAGACATTATTCACTAGGGTTTACCATCTATTTGTTACAATGAAAGAGGATGGTGTCTTCAAATGCATTTCTGTGCCACCTTACCATCCAAATAAATGTTCCCAATCAACGTTAAAAGAATGTTTAAAATAGATATATAAAATAATTCAATAAAAGCATATAAACACACATAGCACCAAACTAGGGTCCTATTGATGATATGCCAAACAAAACACAGAGTGTTGGATTGAATGGGCCATTGGCCTGATTCAACATTGGCTTCTCTTATGTTCTTATGTTCTTATGTCTTTACCAGCTGGCAGAAGAAAACAATAAAGGGAGGCAGACAAATCTGGGGAGGGAGTCTCAGAGTTTTGGTGCCATGAGCAAGAAGGCTGCTTTTCAGGTTGCTACCTGTGTAGCCTCAGATGGTCACACACACAAACCTGAATCATTTCCCTAAATTTAATGTTTGCAATTTGCCATCTAAGGTAGGGGAAATGTACAAAGTAAATGATTAAACTTCTCCTCTGTTGCATCATGGCTCTGATCCAAAATGAGGCCACTCCATGGCTAGTATTTACCAAAACAAGCTGTCTAGGCTTTTCTCTAGTTTTGCCCCAAAGCCATAAAGTGTGTATGGGAGGGGCTTTTCATTAGTTTTGCCCCAAAGCTGTAAAGTGTGTATGAGAGGGGATACCTTACCAAAACAAAAATTAAAATGGGAAGCAAGGCTATTTGCTCCATAGCAATTTGACCTGCATTTGCATGATCACACAGTCCATGGGAGCTGCGGGGACAGCCCGCCACTGTGTGATCAGATGCAAATTGTGGGTGAATCGGGGGGGGGGGGTTGCCACATGTTTCCAATGTGCTTAAACAGGGGATCGATGAATCACGTCTCCACACTGAGGGCTTCCTATGGCAGTATACGATGATGTGCATACTGAGAAGGGGGGGGGAATGGCACAGAGTTGGGATAGCGTGATCAGAGCATCCCGATGCCATGAGAGTGCACTGGCACGATCACACAGGGGAAAGTCCATCCATGGCCCGTTGCAACCTGTTTGATCGTGGACTTTCCCTAGTGTCTTTTAACTCCACTCCTGCGGCGGAGCAAAACGGGTTGCTGACAGGTGCGGGGCACTGGCCAGGTGTTCACATCTGATCATGCTCATTATATCCATCCAGCATTCGTGCCTATGGCATGGCTAATTGTACGTGTGATCGTGCCTACATTTACCAAATTAAAACACAGACAGACAGACAAGAGAAAATATACAAGCAAAGCAATCATCTGAGACACAAAAATCATCAATAATGCAGTAAAACAAAGGCCCTTTCCACACTGACAGCTTGCTGCAGGGAATCATAGAATCATAGAGTTGGAAGGGATCTTCAGGGTCATCTAGTCCAACCCCCTGCACAATGCAGGAAATTCAAAATACCTCCCCCTCCACACCCACAGTGACCACTGTTCTATGCCCAGAAGATGACAAAAAAACCTCCAGGATCCCTGGCCCAACTAGCTTGGAAAAAAATTGCTTCCTGACCCCAAAGTGGTGATCAGCATTTCCCTGGGTGTGTAAGAAAGGGCCACAAGAATTAAGCACTGAGGCAACCCTTCCTGCCCTCCCTTCTTGTGATCTGTCTAAGTTCACAGAATCAGCATTGCTGTCAGATGTCCATCTAGCCTCTGTTGGAAAACCTCCAAAGAAGGAGAGTCCACCACTTCCCGAGGAAGCCTGTTCTACTATGAAGTCAAGCCTTAAGGGATGACTTTACAGTCACATACATTCCCTCTGCACTGGTCCCCCCCTCCAGTTTATTTATTTCTGTATTCTGTATGCATTCTGCATCTACAAGCAAAACCTGCATTTTTTTAAGCTAACTGGCTGCCAACCCCTCCTTCCCTTCCCCCCTATGTGATTCTGCAAAAAGAAAGGGAAAGGAGAAGGAAATCCAGGCCCACACATTTGGGAGCAGGGAATCCCCTAGTCCTTTATATTTACTGATTCTTTCTTATGCTCTCTCTGGCTTTTTAAAAGTTTGCCTGAGTGGGAGAACATGTCCTCTTTCGCATTTGGAGAAGGAGGGAAAGAAAACAGAACAGTGAGGGATCATCAACCTAAAGAGAGAAAAGTGGAAATGGGGGAGGGCAGTGGGCAGCACTTAAATACCCGCAGAAACAATTCTACTTTAGAAAGGATTAGCTATTTGAAAGTGGATGAAAACAAAGAATCGCAGCAAAGGGAGCTTTGGTAGCTGTGGGGCAATAGTGTGCTGGAAGCAGTCTGAATGCAGATTCCTGTAAAACAAATGCAGAAACAAGAGAAAGCCCCAGCACAAAGGAGAAGTGAAAGCAGGAGGAAATGCAGAATGGAAGAATAGGATGCGCTCAGAAACCAAGGCAAAGTACGGGTGCAGAAAGGGCCAAAGAGAGCAGCCACTTAACTTCCCAATTCTTTCTGAAAAAGAACTGATTTGCAAGTCTTGAGAAAACCAAGGAGGAAAGGAAGTTTTCTTGGAGAGTATTACAAATTCTATGAGCAAATAAGCCATGCTTGGCACACTGTTGGGAATGGCAACAAAAATTGAGGTCTAATTGAACTTAGAGGACTTTTTGCAGCATAACACACACACAAGACATTAATAAAACTTAATTAATAATGGCATTAATATAATGAGGGGAATCACCCAACAGATCCTGCTCGGTTGATTAAAAGCACAACCTGCTCCTTCCCCACCATTTACTACATCAGCTAACAAATGTACACACCTACCCTTAGAATTCCTTAGATCCATTTTGAAGTTCATTTGGAAAGTTCTACAGTGTTTTAGAATGATTCCAAAATCTACCTGCCTGGGGTGAGAGAAGTTCAGAGACAAAGCAGCACAATATAATTTTTTTATCACTCCCCTGGCACTGTGCCAGTTTATTACATTCATCTGATGATTATTTTCCTTTTTAAAGTATTGACTTTCCTTCTTTCTGGTGGTATTTCAGAGAATGTGCTAATCCTAATAGGAATGCTGGTGGAAAAACAGAATCCTCCAAAATCTCAGCTACCCCATTCAACCTTAGTTAAATGTTTGTTGTTAAAGTGAGTGGGATTTCCCCACACAAATAACAGTTTTTGCAATGTGAGGCAATTACTGTATGTTATTAAAATTCAAAACTAGCATGGCCCAGATGGCAATAATCAAAAAGTATTGACTCTCTTGCAGACCAGCATGCTTTGAACTGGTCGTTTCATCATTTCAAATCACAGACCACCAATCTACTACAAAGGCAAGCATCCAAAAATATAAACAAATCAATATTCTTTTCATGTATCAGCTCTTTGCCTCTATGCATTTATATATACCTATGCATGTATGCATACATACATGCAGACTTAGTTAATAACATGATTGCAGAAGACTATATACACACACACACACACACAGAAATCTAATACGGGCACACTTTGTACTAATTAATTTTGAGCTTTCTTACACTGGTTTTGTTGGCAGAACATTGGAAACATAAGTCTTCCACTTTTCTTTTCTTTTTTCTTTTTTGGCTTCTAGTCTAGTTCAATACCTCCTAGGTTGAAATGAGAGCAGGCCCCAGAATCCCTTGCAGCTAGGCACAGCGTTCTGAAGAGAGTACCTGGGCTGTTTTCTGTATGTACAGCTAGCTCTGTGTACAAGGTGAAACAGCAGCTGACTATAAAAGGTGACAAGACAAACCCCATGATATAGCAGGCTATCTCATGTGATACACATCCCCTGTTTAGGTTAACAGGGCTTCAATTTCCCTTTACTCACTTCTTTTGCAGTTTAAAAGCAGTAAGTCATTTTGCCCTAAAATATGAGGTTCTTCAGTCTTTGCAAATCTTAACTAGTATGTTGTCAACAGTAGAGGGGAAGAAACTTACAGTACTTATACAATGTAGGGTATATTTCTACCCCAAGCCAAATTCCAGTGTATCTTGAGGGAGAAAAAATGTACCACCATTAAAAAAAAATTGCAGTACCAGAAGACATTGTGCTTTACAATATCCAAATACCCAGAGCCTGAAAACTTCACTTTCAGAAGAGGCAGACAATGATTGTATTTATGATTGTATTAATAGTTAGCTTTTTAAAAATGCTATTGGTCTGGCATATTTTTCTCCTTCAAGATCATAGAGCTTTGTGGTGAGGCAGATCTTCTCCAGATTACAAGTTGTCACCAGTTATCAGGAAAGGCTGTATCTCTCCGGAACACTTATGATTGTTGGAATAGTGTTTCTTTGGGAGGAAACTCATGCAGTATTTTTTAACCCCAAACACAGTTAATGCACTTGAGTGGGGGGACGGACAGATGACAAAGTCAGTGCATTTCTGGTTTTGTTTTGTACCCAATGCAATTTTTTTATACAAGGGAAGAAACTACAAGCAGTAAGTGGCTTTACTTTGAGGCAACTCTTTACTAAAGCAGAAGTGACAATGTCCTAAGACAAAATGGTTGTTGATCCACTTCTGTCTTCATTCAGACCCCCCCCCCAAAAAAAAAAAAGTGCAACCAAAGAAGGATTTGACCCCAGGCTGTTTGCACAGGGTGAGCCTAGCAGAAGTAGGAATGTTATGTTATCACTATTTACTTCCAGAATGAATGTTTAAAATGTCTGTAAGTAAATCAAAATGGAACAAAACACAGCCAATGAAAGATGATGGGTGGGATACAATCTCATACACTTTGTGTATTAAAATGGTACATCTATAATAAAATTACAGAGAAGAAAAAGTTTTAAAATGCAGTGTTTTCCTTGATAATATGAGGCATTTATTATGAAGTGGGTGGTTTCATACATTTCCTAGCTTTCTTACACAATCCCTTTCTTCCAGCTTCGATGGTGTGAGCTTGAGCCAGAGAAATGAGTTGCTGCAGTCTCAGCTGCTGCTGGCTTTCCAGCCTCTCGTAATCCTCCTGCTCTGATGATGAGCTCAACCTTGACAGCTGTGATCGAGACTCTCTGATGGCACACCGCCTAATAAATATATCCGACTTCGGAGCCTATCTTTTCCTCCTTGGTCTTTTAAAGTGCCAGTCAACCATAAAAAAATGACATTAACCTTTATTTTAATTTCCCCCCTATGATCTTGCAGGCTGTGCTCAGGAGTTTACTGACATGAGCGGGAGTAGATGTAACATCCCTGTGAGCTGGAGAGGGAATATCAATGGCACAACAGACGTGACCAGTGTGTATCAACTGGTCTTCAGAGCAAGCAGTGGCTTGCCAGTGGTAATAAATTCACTTAGCATGTTAGAAATTTTATATATACATACACACACATATATCATCTATATCTATATCTATATCTATATCTGTATCTGTATCTGTCTATCTATCTATCTATCTATCTATCTATCTATCTATCTATCTATCTAAATTCTAGGTGGGATCCAATAGTGCCACAGTGTTGGGTGGTGTATAGTGGTACTACTGGAAGATTTAGTCTTGGATCCCACCTAGAATTTCTAGAGGTGGAGGTGGAGGAGGAGATTGGATTTATACCCTGCCCTTCACTACCCAAAGGAGTCTCCGAGCAGATTACAACCCTTCCCCTCCCCACAACAGACACCCTGTGAGGGAGGTGGGGCTGAGAGAGCTCTCTTGACAACTGCCCTTGAGAGAACAGCTCTGAAAGAACTTATGACTGACCCACAGGCACACCAGCAGCTGCATGTGGAGGAGTGCGGAATCAATCCTGGTTCTCCCAGATTAGAGTCCACAGTCTTAACCACTACACCACTACACCAATCTACACCAAGATTTCAATCCCCTCTCCTGCAAGAGACCCCTACAGGGCTGGGTCCCAATTTTGTTGGGCCCTGGGCAGAGAGTGTGCAGGGTAATCCTTCCCTCCTCTGCTCATGCCTCGCTTTGCACCCACCAACTCATGTGCCTATACATCATTCCCCTGCCCCCTCACGAGCCCTCTCACTGCCCACATTCACAGATGCCTGCACAACTCACAATCCCTTTCCCCTGCTGAGCAGTGTGTACAGCTGGGAGCATGAGTGGTGGCGTGCTTGCAAGCAAGCAGGTGGGGATAGGGTATGCAAATTCACTGAAGTGGGCCCCAGCAAAAGCTCTGGGCCCTGGCACCTGCCCCACCTCAGGGTATGCTGCCACTTCCTTCGATCTTTGATTCCACAAATCTGTTCTGAGGGTTCCTCATCTCACAGGAGCAGAAATTCAGGGGGCATTTTGGGCTGCCATGGGAGGGGGGGTTACATCCTCAAAGCTTGTTAAGTACAGGTATGCTCTAACTTCCATCTCCCACCGAGGCAAATGATAGAAATAATCTAACCACGGGGCAGGTCACAGTAGAACTGTGTGGTCTCTAGAGGTGCTGCTGAGTGGTGGCTTTTCTGACAAAATGACAGAATGAACATTCGCCACCCCACATCAATACATTTTTTTTAATGTTGCCACTCAGCCAGAAATTGGAAAGATTAAGCAGTGAGATGAAAGCAGCACCAGTTCAGCCTGGACAGATGATCCTACCCAAATTTAATGGGTTTTCAAAATACATTTCCAAAGAGGTACAAATCTTATCATCCATTTGCTCTTAACCTTTTCTGTGAAATCTCTCCATCTTTCAAGAACCCAACCCTCCCTGGATTTAATGAGATTGTCTGGAACAAAAGAAAGAAAATGGACACTTAATCCTTTATTCTTGGTGTTAAAGAAAAAGTTGTTTCCCCATCATTCTTACCTCATATCTCTCTTACCAAATGCAAGCCAAATGCATTTGATTAAAAAAAAATAGCTGTGTTAATAAGGCAGACACACGTTTTGCATGTTGATTATTTATGTAACGTGGCTTGGTAGTCAAATGAGAAATTCGTGCATCATGTTTACTTATATGCAGGCCCAAAGCTAAAACTAGTTTAGTCATTATAGGATGTCACATAACAAACATGAATGTTGATGGGAAAGATCTCAGCTACATTCCTATATTTCAAATTCTACTAAAAACATATGCTTCTTAACTGACTGTGTTCCAATTACAGATGTGTTCAGATTTAAGAGTACAGAAATGTAACTGTATTGAGTTAAGCAAGAATATTGCCTTCACACTTATCAAAAATAAATTTCTCCAAGCTGATTTTCAAAAGGAAAATCTGGAGGAATAATGAACATTCAAAAAGTTAATTTGATATCCTGCCCCCCCACACTATCAAATTTCAGACCTCTATGCAATTTTATATGAGCTTTAACAGTGAAAATTTCTGGTGAGCTGAGAGTTCTCATCTAGGAGTTCAGTCCTCAGGTGCATGGGTGCCTGATTCAGACAAATACTAGGTTCTTGGGAGAGGTTGCTTACGCCTCCCTGGTGCCATTTTCCTGATCTGAAATGGCCCATGTGGGATGATATTTGGCCTCCTGAGTGTTGCATTCATATTGATGAAGTACAGCTAGATTTCCCTAATGGCACAAATAATGCCCTTTGGGGTTGCTTCCTTCAGGAAAACTGTGTGGGGATAATTTAGCACCCGCTTCTCTCGCCTTGTGGTCTTGGTCTGAATCAGGCACCCAAACACCTGGGAACTGAGTTCACAGCACATGTCTGACAGAAAGTCCTCATAACACAGTTGGACGTGATTTAAGGACAGTGTAATGTGTAGTTTGACCCTTAGTTTAAAAGATACATATCTTTAGGAAACAGGACCACACAAAAAGGTAGAGATTTTTAGCTGTGCATGGCTTCTTAACTGACCAGTGGAGAGGGAACCTGTTTGTAAATTGACTTTTTGCCCAACAACACAAGTTGATTTTTTGTACAACAACAACAACAATTTATAGACCACCTTCCCCCAAAGGGCTCAGAGTGGTGCACGATATCCGACAAGTTAAATTCAATAGTTAAATTCAGTTTAAACAATTAAAACAATATAATACATGCAGTAAAACTAATCCAGGTGGCGTTTGATGCCAATTTATACCCTTACCCATGAGGGGAGGGGGGAGAGTAATGGTGGCCAGGCTTGATGGTAAACCATTGCTGTCTTCAACTGTAGGCCTGGTGGAACATCTCTGTCTTACAGGCCCTGCTAGCACCAGGGCTAAAAAAATGGTGGCATTGGTTGAGGACAGATGGATATCTTTTGGGCCAGGGATCTCCAGGAGATTTTGCTCCTCAGACTCCAGAGCATAATGGTCTTTGGGTGATATGCCAGGAGAGGTGGTCCCAAAAGTACAATAATTGTTTATTGTATGCAGTATTTTGCTTTTACTGCACTGTTTTCTACCTTTGCAATCCATAGGAACATAAGAACATAAGAGAAGCCAATGTTGAATCAGGCCAATGGCCCATCTAGTCCAACACTCTGTCACACAGCGGCCAAAATATACCAGGTGCCATCAGGAGGTCCAGCAGTGGGGTACTGTCTGTGGTATGTCATGCCTTAGACAGTTTTCAGTTTACCCTGTTTCCCAGTTTCTGTAATCCTACTCCTATTGCATTGTTACTAGATGCCTTGTACGGTCTGATTGAACTGTTTTCTATATTTTGTAATCCACCCTGAGTCTCAGTGACAAAGGTGGGCTATAAATGAAGCAAGTAAATGAAGTAAGTAAGTAAGTAAGTAATATATTCTGCCAGTAGAGATTTGCTGAAGTACCCAAGATTAAATAAGTGTGATGATTTCTGCTCTGCTTATTAAGAGAAGAATATGTTCACCCTATTTTGCCAGTCCCCCCTTGCTATTGCTTAAGCCAAGAGTTACATTTTGCAGGAGGTGCCGCCCCCCATGAAATACACCCATCCTCTTCTTTCAGGTCAGCCTCATGAAAAACCGCTTTTTAAATACATTGTTTTATTACAGACATTAAGATTATTAAGGACAGACAATACATGGAAGTTATGAGGTCACTGAACAAAAAGGCCAAAAGGCCAAAACAGAAATCAGAGTGAGATCCAGAATCTGATTTTCTCCCTGCGCACATTATCATTTACATTATGGCTGAGATAATCAACATTAAAATATGGAGTTGTAATCCAGAATTGGAACCCTTATGCCATTTGTCCATCCGGGCTATAAGATCTGCGGTAAGGAGAAAATGTATTGACAAATACACCATTTTTCATTTTGTTTGGTTTCTAGTTCTATATTATGTCCTTGTGAATTGTTTTTATTTGTCCTTTTCAAATGCTGCCCTTAGCGAATAATTTCTTTTATGTATTTTTATACCATGTATATATAATTGATATAGTGTTTGCACAAGGTACACCATTTATAATACAATATACATCTAATTTACAATGATTATTTGTTGACACAAATAATACTAACAAATGAATACATTACATTGGAAAACTGGGTGCAAGGAACAAAGTGGCAGGAAAATAAAGACTCATGGGTTCAATTCACACAATGGAGAAAGAAGCAAAATTGAAACATGGATGATCAAATTGAACCTACAAACTTGTAAAATTTGGGATGTAATGCTAACAACACTTTCCAGGGATAGATTCAAGTGGGTAGCCATGTTGGTCTGAAGCATCAAAACAAAGTTTGAGTCCAGTAGCATGTTTAATACCAACAACGTTTTATCCTAAGTCTAAGCTTTTGTGTGCAAGAAGTGTGCTTGCACACAAAAGCTTATACTTTGAATAAAATTTTGTTGGTCTTAAATGTGCCACTGAACTCAAACTTAGTTCTAACATTAGTTGCTGTAGATTTTCCAGGTTGTGTGGCCGTGGTCTTGGCCAGACCATAGGCACACAAACCAGAAAATCTACAGCAGCTAATGAACTCTGGCCGTGAAAGCCTTTGACAACATTTTGTTCTAACACTTTCCAAGGAGCAGGGCTATTTTTGGGCAGGAACACACAGGAATAGAGTTCCGGCTGGGTCCCAAGTTGGCCACACCCAGCAGGAACTCATTAGCATAATAGACCACACCCAACAGCAGAAACTCATTAGGATTGGCTACATTAGGGCTGTGTGGCCTAACATGCAGAGGAGTTCCTGCTACAAAACAAGCCCTGGGTTTTGAAACAAACAAAGTAAACAGAATAAGAAGCAAAAGGTGGGTGTAGCTGGATGACCACATTTCTGGTAGCATGGGGGTGTGGCCTAATATGCTAATGATCTGTGTCATCAGGGGTGTGGCCTAATATGCTAATGAGTTTCTGCTGATGGGTGTGACCTGTTAGGCTAATGAGTTCCTGCTGGGCTTTTTCTACAAAAAAAGCCCTGCCAAGGAGTAATCTCCATTGAATAAAATGGGATATCATTTTGAATGGACATCCTTAGGATTGCTCCCTCCATCACATCCCTTGTGAAGAATGGCTGAAGATCTCTAAGTGTAACAAACTGGGGACAATCTGTTTATTTTTTTTTTCCACTCAGAGAGGACCCAGGGCAAAACTTTGTCCCACCCACCAGTACTTAAGCATGATTATCTTCTCTCATTGCAGATTGTTCTTAGCCTTAATCAAGTTCCTGTTGCAGAAAAGAGCAAGAGACCAGTAGCATCTTAAAGACTAACAAAATATGTGACCGGGTATAAGCTTTCCTGAGTCACTGCTCACTCTTTCAGATATAGGTTCCTATCAGTTAGATCATGACTGATACAACAACTAAGATGCCCTAATTGCTGGGCTCTTTGAACACACAAATATACCCAGTAGGGTACTGATTTCAAGATAAAGACCTGCCTGATCATTTACCACCAACATGCTTAGGTCATTTAAATGCTACTCAGTCCTCTGGGAGCAATTCATAGATGAGTACCTCATCATTCCTAGCATGAAAGAGAGAAAAGATTTTAGGTTTTTCTGACTTATTAAAGAACTACAAGTTCCACCAATCCCTGAAGGAAATGGCATTCCCAAATATGCTCAAGTGTCTGAATGCTAGAAGCTTAGCAGGATAAGATTTATATCTAGAGAATAATAACTGCTGGTTAACCCCACCCCTCCCCCACAAAAATAAAGGCTGGGGTATTTCTTTGGCTTGATAATGAGGGGATATCTGTTAAGCCTGGCTAAGGGTAGAGAAGGACACCATTTCAAATGAGATGTAGATTTAAAGAGGTTTGGGCCAATTCAAAATAAAGGATGACTTTGAACTGGGCATTTCACATGACGATTGTCCCAATTCAAAATCTGCCAGTATCACTCATGAAAAATAATCTTCTTGGCTTTGCTTCTGGCTCTCTCCTGCAATCAATACCAAGCCATTCTGAGTTTCAAAACTTGGCAAACTGTATTTCAGAAGAAGAATAGTGACTAGACTTTAGTCAGTCTGAATTCTGAAAAATCAGAAAATTATGTGAACTGTTTCCATTGAAAAAATGTTATGTTTAATTTGATAGCCAGTGATATGGAAGTGTGATGATTAATCTATAATGATTAATCTGTGATGGTTCATTTACACATGCAAGTTGATGCTGCAGTCAGCCAGCCATTGATGTGTTTGTGTGGACCAAGATTTTTGATATAACACTGGGATCCCATAGAAGGTTTCTACACACGTCAGGCTGGACTACAGATCCACACTATATTTTTATATATGTAGTAATACCTTGAAGGAGTTTTTGTACATGGAATATAAATTGAAAGTATCTTCTACCTTGCTGTCTACTTTGATGTGCATCTGTGTGATGGTTTCCAATGACATCTCTGTTAGGCTTTATGCATTTAATATTTTTAATCAAATAATGTCCTTTTGTCCTTGTAGAAATATTCAGGTGATGAAATTGGCATGGGATAAGGGGACAATGTCTCTCTTGTTAAGAGCAGAATCCATGTATTTAAAGCAGAATTCTCAGTCTTGTGATTAGATCCTTTGAAGTGAAGAAAAATGTCAAAGAACTTTATAAGTCTTGACTGTCTCACAAGATCTTAACAGACAGTGATGTTAAAAGTGGGAAAAAATAAACGGAGAGCCATTGTTAAGATGAATGGGAAGAGGCAGGAAGCAAAAACATTTCAGACCACACAAAAGGCCTTTGGTCTGTATCCATCCTTATTTCAGTTGAACAAGTTCACCCACTTTGTAAATGCTGTTCTTGTGGTTGACTGTTTAGACTTCCCAGTTACTGTGCCTTAACTTATTACCGGGAAGGCTAAAGTCTGAAAGGTAATTAGTTAATCCGAGGTCAAGTCTGGGTAAGTCTGAAGTTTAATGTTTGCCTCTTTGACTGGCTTTCTTCATTCCCAAGATGTTTTTGTCTTCTCTTGTAACTGGAGTTCTACTTCCTTAATGATTGTGAGTTTGCGTGGGTTAGATAATTATTTGACCTTCAGAGAGGTGGACGTATGCCAGATTTTATCTTCACTCCCCTTAGGACTTTTTAGCTGTCAGAGTTGCTCTATGGGCTAGACACAGTCATGGGATGAATTTTAAAGAATCTAATTGTTTTGATAATGAATTGGCAGCAATACTACAGAAACCAATGGTCATGCACCATGGTAAAAATGCCTCTGCTTGAAGTAATGTTACTATAATCTCTTCTTTTTCTGTTGAACCATTTCATAGTACAACATGCACATATTTCTATACCTTTACATTAATCATCTGGGTCAGGGGAGAGCAAGTCTCTGTGTGATACAGAAGTCAGTTTTCACAACCCTGGAGGGCTGACACATTTTCATGCAGGGGTGACAAAGAAGTGAAAAGAAAATCAGAGGTTTCTTCATAATCAGCTGAAAGTTCTATAACCTGGTTGTCGAACTGGCATATATTAGCATCTGTCAATTGTTGGTAGCAGAATTGTACAAATTAAATAAGAACTTTCTAAATATTCCAAAATATTCTTCTTCTACCTAAGAAGAAGAGGAAGACGAGATTGGATTTATACCCCACACTTCACTCAGAGGTCCTTTCTGCACTTGGATCTCATCCCTGGTTTTACCAGAGTTCAACTCGTGACACGATACCTTGCATTTATCCCTGGTTATAACAGCATCCGTTTATCCTGGAACAGGTATGGGGTGAAACTGGAATGACCTCAATGTAATGTGGAAACAAAAAAATACCATGAGATAATTACAGGAGTGAACTTGCGTGTAGTGTAGAATGTAATTTCAGGGACAGGGTTGAACCAGGATTTGAGGTCTTGTGCGAAAAGGACCAGAGTCTCAGAGCAGCTTACAATCGCCTTCCCTTCCTTTCCCCACAACAGACACCTGTGAGATAGGTGGGGCTGAGAGAGCTCTCAGAGAACTGCTCTTGAGAGAACAGCTCTGTGAGAACTGTGGCTGACCCAAGGTCATTCAGCAGCTGCATATGGAAGAGTGGGAAATTAAACTCAGTTTTCCCAGATTAGAGTCTGCATACTTAACCACTGCACCAAACTAACTAAGCCCCCCACACACACACTAAAAACATTCTTAATCTACATATAACCTACATGAAGTACCTGGTCATGCTCACAGTACCTAGTAGGATAATATGGGGAGATGTGGCCTGCCTCTGAGCATCTACAGAGTAAAATTCTGAACCTGCCTTCCTTCTCTTCCTCTCTTTAGGTGTCTCTGATCAAAATAGAATTGATTAGTAACTGGTTCCAAATTCCTAAAAAGATGAAAAGGAACAGAAATTGCATAAAGAAGAATTAGGGGGATTTCTCTTCACAACCCTAGTAAAGACCAAGGTGAACCAACATACAGCATAGGAGATGAGGGTGGATGAGACAAAGTGTAAGGTGGGGGATAAGGGTGGGCATTTGACTTCCAGTTTCTGTGTTTCCCCTCCAGCTATGAAACTCCTGATCTGCCCAAAGCTGAATGCCAGGATATGTTTGGATGGCACATAGGTACACCAAACCTTGAGGAAGCAAAGGAAGTCAGAGTCTAATCAGGGTCTTGATGAGATTATTTCATTTTGGAATCTACCTTCAATTCCATAATGGAAGAAAGACAGGGGTAGGGATGGGCATGAACCAGCTGACAATCTAAAGTTTGTCATGAACTTTGGCCAGTTCGTGGTTCACAAAGCAATGTCTAAAGAAGCCCCACAAACTTTCACAACTTTGATACAGTTTATGGTGGTTCATGAATGGCAGAAACCAGAGGTTTAAACCCCTGCTTTCTGCTCTTCACAATAAAAAGCAAGTGGCAGAGAGGAGAAAGCGGGGGTGGGGGAATGACTTGGAGCCATTTAAACCACTGCTTTGTGCTCCCCAGCTGTTTGGTTTAAATGGTACCCTGCTTTCTGCTTCCCACAGCTTTTCACCAGGAGCAGAAAGTAGGGGTTTAAACTTTAAATGGTTCACGAATTGATACAGACCAGTTCAGTTTGCAAACTAGCATATTGTTCACTGTTTGGTTTGGAGTTCAGCCACAAACCATGAATTGAACTGCAAAAATGTGGTTCTTCCCTATTCCTAGAGCGGGATGGGAAGAAGTCCAGACCCAGTGTGGTGCTGTGGTTAGAATGTAGTACTAGGACCTAGAAGACCCAGATTCAAATCTCTATTCTGTCTTGGAAGCTTGCTGGGTGACCTTGGGCCAGTCACACACTCTCAGCCTAGCCTATCTCACAGGGTTGTTGTGGGGATAAAACAGAGGATCAGAGAATGGCATAAGCCATGTTGGGTCCCTAATGAGAGGAAAGTAGGGTAGAAATAAAATATAGATGACCTGTCTGCTTTGTTTAGCAGTTTTAGCTGTTTAGCAGTTTTAGTTTTTAAGATTAGGCTTGCTGACTGCTGAGGAAGAAACTATTTTCTCCTCGTCAGTTCTCTATCCTATATTCGGTTCCCAGTCTGCAGCTATCTGTGCTAAACATATTGCTTAAAAATGCCTACTCAGTGCTGTTTTTCCTGCTTCAAGAGTATCTTGTTAACTTCCTGGTTTCCTTCAGCCTTCCTTCACCAATACTAGCATTAAAAAAAAAAAAAAATCAAAGGATTCCTGTGTGAGCTGCCTATACCTGGAAGGTCTCTCTTCACTGTACCTACTTTTTGTGTACTCTGGCTCCCAGTTCCACTGCAGTCCATGTTCAGTATCACCTCACTTGGCTCCTGTGAAGGGTCTTCATAAAAAGGAGGGGGATGGAGCTTCAGGACAAGGAGTCGATTCAGGCTCGAATGTGCTGCTTCAGCTTCTGAGAAAGCAGCTACCTCCGCGAGAGCCAAGAACTCTGTTTGATCTTTGCTAATGGCAGGCGCTTTTTACATCGGTTAAGAGAGATGCTGAACATTTGGTCTTCTGTGGGCTGTAGCTTTTGGGGATATTTGTACCAATACAAGAATCTCTGTAGGAACAGCTTGGATCTTATTAACAAGGCCCGTTTTGAATATGGCCTATGTCTCGCGGTCCCTAAAAAAAAGCTTTTCTCTAGACTGACAGTAAAAGAGAAATGCCAAGCTGCCTGATGCAGAGTCAGACCACCGGTCCTTCAAGCTCAGTGGCTTAGCACCTGCTTGACTGCTTACTAAATATCTCCTTCCAACTGCAGTCCCCAGGAAGCAATTTGTGGGCTATTCCACCATCTAAGGTGGTCCATCTGGCAGAGCTCAGGCCTTTTCTCCTGTGGCCCCTGCACCGTGGAATGGGTTCCCTGAAGAGATGAGAGGAGCCCCCTTCTTGGAGATCTTCAGGAGGCCCTGCAGGGCTTGTGTCTTTCCCAGAGTGTCTGAGAGGGTTTGAATGGCAAGCATCTTTTAAGGTGGGGAGGGAGGGAGAGATTTGGGGGCTTATTTTATCCTGGTTTTAAATGGATAAAAAAAAAAAAACCTATTATTGGCTGCGGTCACACACACTAAGTAATCCACTTTCAATCCACTTTCAGTGTACTTTCCAAATGAATTTTACTGTGTGAACTGGCAAAATCCAGTTGGAAATTGGATTATTTAGTGTGTGTGACCGCAGCCATTGTAAGCTGCTTTGAATGACAAGGAAAGGTGGTGTATAAATGTTGTAATTAATTATTTGAACAAATAAATTACTCCCTCTAAAGTTTAGAAGAGATTATGGTGCTTGCTTGTAGTCCAGGGGAAGAGAGAAGCAAGTTGTGGTCACATGTGCCAGAAAAAAACGGGGGTGGGTGGGGAAGCGAGGCTAGTTCCTCTGGAGGAATTTGACCCACAGTTGCACGATCTCACCACCCTTTGAAGCTGCAGGCACAGCCCGTCAGTGTGTGATCAGATGTAACTGTGGGTGAGTCATTTTTTGGGGTTGTGCGCCTTTCCCCCCCATGCGCTTAAACAAAGAATTGAAGAATCGCACCTCCGCACCAAGGGCTCCCTATGGAGTTTGCAATGATATGCATATTGCAAGGGGGGGGGGACAATGGCATGGAGTCAGGATGGCCTAATCAGACCATCCCAATGCCATGAGAGCATGCTGGAGTAATCAGACATGGGAAAGTTCATCCATGGCCCATTGCAACCCGTTTACTACCAGATTTTCCCTGGTGTCTTTTTAACTCCACTTCTGTGGCAGAGCAGAATAGGTTGCCGACGGCTGCGGGGTGCTTCCCAGATGTTGCTGTCTGGTTGTGCCCTTTAAATCCACCCAGTATTTGCACCTATGTCAGGTCTAATTGTGCATATGATCGCAGCCGCAGAGTAACAACATGTCCTGGCATGCCAATGTTCAGCAAAGGTGAGCATCCTATTTAAGGTTCCACCTCTGACTTCTTTCAGGTGGAAGAACATGACAGCTGAAGCTTCTGGCTTGCTTGAGAAGTCTGCAGTACTGACTGATTCATCTAGCTCAGCCAGCTCACTGGAGAGGAATGAACCAGCAGTGGAGAGAGCAGCTCCTGACGGGTCAGTTCAGCCCACAAGAATGAAGAGAGTGTATCCTGACTGCTGAGCAGCAGTTATTCCAAGGTCTCAAGACACTGCCTCTGCCACCCCTTGAACGAAAAACATTCCAGTGCTGCATGATGATAAGCTGCTGTGCATGACAGAGTTATTGAAATATTATTCCATAATGAGCTGATCCCTAGCAGAGGAATGGGCTTTCCAGCAAGGAACACATTATATGTGCAATTCCCACATTAACAGTGAAATTCTGTAGGGGAACAAAAAGTCCAGGAGGGTACCTTTATAATGGCACAGGACTGTGGTCCACTGCAACAAATCCACTACTGTAGGTAACATCCTGCTATTTTTTTCTGTCCTTAGAAAAGAGCAAGAGTCCAGTAGCACCTTAAAGACTAACAACATTTGTGGCTTTTGTGAGTCACTGCTCACTTCTTCAAATGCAGTGACCAGTGATTCATGAAAGCTCATACCATGCCACAGATATTGTTAGTCTTCAAGGTGCTATTGGACTCTTGCCCTTTCCTACTGCTACAGATAGATCAACACAGCTACCCATCTTGATCTTCTTCTGCCCTCATAATTCCACTATACCACGCCCAGGCAGTGGTGTGCATTGTCTACTAATTCTGTAATCCTAGTCCAATTGCAGTATCCATTGGATGTTTTATGCTGTAGGAATGCATTATTTTAAACTCTGCAATCCTCATTCAATCTCAGTGGGAAAGTTGGGCTATGAATAAATAAAATAAGTAAATGAGTAACTCCTGAGAACACTTCCCTGAGAGAAAACCCCATTGAATAAACCTGAGTAGGATTCTGCGTAGACTTGTTTAGGATTGCTCTGTTAGCCAGCTAATATGTATTTATATGGAGAAGAAAAGGATACACATACCTCTTCTACCATATCTCTAAGGTAATGTATGAGCCAGATTCTACAAATGGAAGACTGCGTGTTCATAGACTTGATTCATGTGCTCTTTGCCCACCCCCTTTCAGGAGGAAGTATATGGCATGGAGCACCTGCTTCAAACATTACCATAGGTCTTATGTTGTACACATATGATATGCACTATTTCAGGGGTCCCCAAACTTTTTGACCCTGTGGACACCTTTGGAATGCTGACACAGAGTGCTGGGCACAACTAAAAATGGCTGCTGAAGGTGCTGGAGCCAACCACAAAATGTCAGGAAGTGAGGTCAGGTTTAAGTGTAATAGTAACTCTTCAACTTGTTAGGCAGAAATATTGATTTTTAAATGGACACATTGTTTCAAAATATTTTGATACATAAATACAGCTCACCATCAGTAACATAGTGAAGATCCTTGTGCTATGGTGGCAGCTGCCGCCAAAGCATCTTAAAAAAATTGTACAGCCAGTAATTAGCCCTGCCAGAGAAAAACCACATTTGGCTCCACCCACTTTCTCAAAAAGACTTGGTGGGTATCAGCAGGATCCATGGTGCCCATATATATCACATTGAGGACCCCTGCACTATTTATACACAGTTGATACATTTAATGTAAGCAATTTGTTATGCGGAATATAAACTTAAATAAACTTAAATAATGATAGTCATGCTGATAAAGCAGGAAAGATACATTCCAAATCATCCCTGGGAGTTAAGCATAGTTTTTACTAGATTGGTGAACTGGTTCCAAAACTCTGCCCCACTTCCCCACTTCCAAGAATTGGATACCCTTTTGTGATCTGTTTACAAGTCCATTTTTATAGATACATTCCATAGCTGAGCTTCTTACATTCACTTTTGATTTCTTTAAGAAATTTCAGATTATTGGCATCCAGTACTAGAGATCTCACTTTTTGTTGTTTTGGGTGAGTATTGTGTGTGTGTGTGTGTGTGCATGCATGCACACACTTGTGAGCCTGGAAATCATGGTGACTTCTAGTGACCGCTAGTGGGGCTAGTGTCAGGCTCCTTAGTCAGGTCACACAACACAGGGCTTCATCAGAAGAAAACTGTTTATTGGACTTCCGGTTTATGGAGACTCACTAGCTGCTCTGGGGGCACTAGTGGTTTGGAGGGGGAGCGAATGTTCGCCACCCCCCCGAAGCCTTGTGCGAAAGGCTCCTAGCCATGGGGCTTTTGAGGGGTTGCCTCTTTGCCAGCACAATGCTGAGGAATTGAGGCACTCCTCCTCCCCGACAGTCCAGCCGCTATGTGTCCATATGGATCTAGAGCTGCTAACCGGAACAAGCGTCGGAGATCGAGTGGTTAAAACGAACCCAAGCGAAGTCGGAAGACCAACAATGAGCAGTGAGTTGAGTAAAGGTGAGAAAATGGCATTTTAAAAAGAAAGCACCCCCCTTGGGATCAGCATGGGAAGCAAATGGGGGAGGGGCCCCTCCCAGACACAAAGACTTAAAAGCACTTTAACAAGGGGGGAGCAGAGATAAAAGTCAAGGAATCTGTTTTAAGAACCTTACCAGAGCACGACCAAGCATTTGGGTGATTTTCAGAGACTTTAGTAACTTTTGGTTAAAGTAAATAATCAGGAAAGATGATGGGGAGAAAGCCTGAGAAAGGATCGAAATTGAAACCAGCGGGTGGAATGAGTCCAAGAGCAGAAGAGACCACAGAGTTTTCCAAGCTCCTAGCAGATTCTTTGCACCTCCTACTGGACCAGATGACTAACATCAACCAGCAGTTAGTAACTTTAAATCAAAACTTCGCAGCACAACTGCAAACTGTCTGAAACTTCAAAAAAGATGAAGCAGGTGGCTGAGAAAGTTTTGGAAATAGATGCCAACTCGAAAAAAGCAAGAAAAAGATGCAAGTGCTGGAAAGGAAGCAAGCTTTGGAGGAATTTCAGCTGATGCAATTGCAAATGGAGAGAGCCAGTCTGGTACTCCGGTTCCAAGGAGTTACTAAAGCCAAAAATGAGAATCTTAAGCAACTTCTGAGCAATGCATTAGCCCCAGTGAAAGTGGAATACCTTGTAAGCAAAATGGACGTGGTCTATAGGGCTTACTCTATGTACATTAAGAAGAAGAATCTGCCCGGAGAGATCGTGATTAGATTCTCGAAGAGGCACGTGAGGGATTTAATTCTGAAAGCGACTACAAGTACACCCTTGAAAATCGGAGGTAATACTATCAAAATTCTAAAAGATATCACATTTGAAGTAAGGAAAAAGAGGAAGAAGTACAAGGACTTATTTTCTTACAAAAAAAACAGCATTGCATACAGGTGGTTGATTCCCAAAGGCATCACCTTCAAACTGAAGGATACAAGGGAAAAAAATGACTCTGGTTTCAAAGCGCATCTGTTCTTGAGGCTGCAATTGGGTGAGCCAGGAGAGGATGTGAAAGAAGAAGAGGGCAGAAATCTAATAGTGAATTGGACTCTGTGTCTTCTGACCAGGACTCTGATTCAGAAAAGGGGCAGCTGCCCCCAAACGAGGCTACCAACGGAGAGACCGAAAAGATAAAACAAAACGAATATTGAAACTCTGAAGGCTGTTGTAAAGCATTTTAATGATGCTCTGGGGAGGGTTATTGAACAGTTAAAGTAGTTAAAAGGATGTATAACCTAGCTTATTCAACTATGTTCACTGTTATATAAGCATTTTAGATTAATACGTTTATAAGCTAATATGATGATCTATTCTTAGGTTTTTAGTTAGTTGTGGTTATCTTTACTTTCTCCTTAGATGTAGATGTTTCCCTCCCCTTTTTTTCATTGTAGTTTTGTAGTGTTTAGAAAAATGCAATAAAAAATTGCTTTCGGGGGTTTAAAAAAGAAGAAGAAGAATAAAACTGTTTATTGGTGAATCAGAACTAAAGACATGTGTACGAGTTGTGTCAGGAATGCCCGGGAACAGTAGGGCCTCCTAAGTTATACTACAATCAAACACCCCCTTAACGAGCTGAAGCCAATGAGTATAATTTGTACACACAGGCAAAGCAAGCGGGCAAAGCAGGCAAACAATCTAAAAGCCATTGGTTCCCAGCTTAGGAGTTCTGCAGCTGGAGCTTCTACAAGGTCACATAGATGATAACATACAGACAGTGAAAACAGTAATATTCAGAGGCTGGTGGACTAAGAGTACTCCCTCCACATTCCATCCCCATAACAGGGCTACCTGACAGCTAGGGCATTTCTCAGAAAGGTGGCTTGATATTACCTGCCTCTGCATCCCAGCCCTGGTATTCCTTGGGGGTCACCCTTCCAAGTACTTGCCAAAGTCATCCCTGCTTAGTTTCTGAGATATGATGAGATCATTCTTGCCTGGGCTATCCAGGTCAGGCCAACAGTTCCCTCTAAGCTGCACTAAGGGGCACTGGTGCAAAAAATTTTAACAGGTCATGCAGAGGTTTCTGCTTCTGCTCACAAGGCATTTTCCCCTCCATTGGAAACAATGGAAGATGGGGGCACCTCCTTCTTGGGCTCATAAAATTGGACCCCCTGGTCCAATCTTTTTGAAATTTGTGTTTTTGTGGGGTTTTTTTAGGAGAGGCACCAGCAGCCATGCTGCAAATTTGGTGCCTATACTTTAAAAAAAAAGCCCTCCAGAGCCCCAGATACCCCCAGATTGATTTTCCATTATAGCCTATGGGGTCTATTGACTATAATGGTCTCCATAGGCTACAATGGAACTGGGGGGATGATTTTTTTTATGCTTTTCAGTATGATTTGTAAGCTGCCTTGAGTCACAGGGAAAAGTGGGATATAAATATTGTAATAAATAAGTAGTTTTGAGCAGGTTGATAACATTTAAGCAACTTCTTGTTTGTTAGGTTAAGCAGGATTCTGACAGTGGTTGTTCCTCCTCTGTTATATTTTTCCTGTAATGCTGGTTGTTATATTTCACTAAAGAAAACACAAAGCAGACTGCAAGGATCCCCCCCTCCCCCCAAGCTGGTATGTTTTCTAAGGCTCAGCATAAGGCAGCGGTCCAAGGCCAGTCTACCAATAGTGGACTGGGGCAGGTAGATCTGTTCTCTGGAGGTCAGGTCTACCAATATAATGGACGGGAGTGGGTATGTCTGTTCTTTAGAGGCCAGGTCTACCAATATAGTGGAAAGGGGGTGGATGAAATTTGACTTGATTCTGTTTTCTCTTATAATATTTAAATTATTTTTAAAATATAGTCTAAATATAATTTAAAAGAATTTATTCTGAGATCTTCACAAGGTTACAGAAGTAATCTAAAAAACCAATTTATGTGATAGTCAAATGTAGACTCCCTCACAACTTTAATGCTACTAGCTTTTTTCACTCACGAGGTAGAATTTCTGCTCACAGTACTATGGAGCTTAAAGGGAACATTGGTCAGGGCCAGTACTAGAGAGCTCTTATTGGGTTCTTTCATTGCTGTCTCTAAAATCTTCCCTACTGATATTATTTCTTTTTTTTAAAAGACCCAGGAATTGCATTGTACTGTGAAAACGCATGCAAAAGTGGATTTGTATTTTCTTCCCCATTTCCCTACTTATTTAAGTGCTGCTTTTACCCTTTTCTCACCTAAATGCTCCACTGAATCTTTACTCCACTGATTCTCTGGTGGTCTCCATTTTATGATGTATTTAAAGGAATTCTCTCTCTTGCTTAGGTTTTTTTTAACATATATTTTCAGTAATATCAAAATATTGCCTCATTTAGATTCTGAGCACCAGTGTATTCCTACTGTGAGCCACCACCAGAACGAAGCTCCATCTTGCCCTTTTCTTCATCTGTGTAATTGTCGGTTTAACATGAAGTGATTGATTGCCTGCGGAACTAAAGCTGGTATTTCCATCGAGTTTTGAGAAGAAACAGTAAAGGTTGGTTCACATTATTTACACATCAGCTGGAAGAAGCAGGAAATAGATGAGGTTCAAAGTGCACAGCTCACATTGCTTCCTTTGGGGCTTTCCATCAAAGAGACACAATGTGAGACCCTCAGAAAATGAAAGGCCTGAATTGTGAAAGAACAATGTCACATCATGGAGCAGACAAGGGCAACAGGGACTGTGGGGAATATATAAATGCATTGTCTTGGCAGCATTTCAAGTTTGGTTTTTTTTTTTTTTTTAAAAAAAGGTCTCCTGTGTAGGGCTGGCACACTGACTGGTAAAGTGGACAGATGCTCAGAATGATGCTGAATAAAACAGCACAGGTTACTGGGGTTGCTGGAATACCAGAGGCTGTAACACACATATGTAGAGGCGCATATGGACCCAACCGGCACATAAAAGTCTCATGTAGAAGCAATGTGGAAATCTGGATGCTCAAACACCATCCAGTTTGGTTCACAGTTTGTGAGTGATACAATTTAAGGAAGAAGAAAAATGGGCTGCACCCAGCAATGTGCCAACAGAAGGGGGAGATGCCAGTGTTTGTTCCTGTGTGCACATTCTGATGTAGCCTTTCCCCTCCCCCTGGAGCTGTTGCTGCTGCATACCATTCAGCAGACAATCATATACATTAGCAGTGAGCAAGTCAATCAGTCTGCCACCAATTAGAAACATGCTTCTTTTTAAAAAAATCTAAACATTTGTATATTATTTAATTAACTAAATTTTACTTTAATTACTGGGCTATCCATGATCCCAAGTAGAAATATTTTACTTACTGCACAGACACAAAAGCTCACATAAGGCAAGGAAGTGAAAATGTACAACCACAAGGAAATAGATCCTCACCATAAGAGCATACAAAGAGCCCTGCCAGATCAGACCAGTGGTCCATCTAGCCCAGTATTTTGTCTCACACAGTGGCCAACCAGTTACTCTGGAGGGCCTGTAGCAGGGCATAGAGGCAGAGGCCTTTTCTTGATGTTGCCTCCTGGCACTGGGATTCAGGGATTTAGTACCTCTGAGTATGGCGGTTCCTTTTAGTCAACATGGCTTGTAGCTGCTGTTAGAACTATTGTCCATGAATCTGTCTAATCCCCTGTTGATGCCATCTATGTATGTGGCCATCAATAAATCCTCTGGAAAGGAATTTCACATGTTAATCACTCACCGAGTAAAGAAGCATTTCCTTTTGTCCATTTTGAATCTACCACCCTTCAATGTCATTGGATGCCCCCAAGTTCTAGTATTTTAGGAGAGAAAGTTCTTTCTGTATATTACCTCTACCCTCTATCATACACCCCCAAGTCCTTCTCTTGCATAAAAAGGCACAATCTATTTCTCATAATATAACTTCAGTTCAATGCAGGCATAAGCCAGTTATTCAAGCTGCTTGAAATAAGTGTAAATGGAACACTTGTTACCCACCATCATATGTTTAGCATTTTTCACATATTTGTGAAAAGGCCCATGCAGACTTCCTTTGATATTTTTTTTTATTGGCATTTTTTCTTGCTTGTTAAATCAGCTATCCCAATGAAAATTCAGTTATTAACCAGAGCAGGAAAATATCTATTAAAAATTCTAGGGACCATACTGCAAACAGCTTTGTGTGTGTGTGTGTGTGTAGAAATTTCCAGAGGCTGAGATCTTAGGACCATTCATCATTAGATACAAAAGTCAATAGAAATAGTGTGGCTATTAGTGCTCCTTAAAACAAGGTTATGGCTTCTTCTGGAATGCAAGAGACATTAAGTCTCTGCTGATGACTAAAATGTCCTCCATTCATTGACCTGCCTTATACACAGACAATCTGCACATACAAGTTATAGATGTGAAAGCTGTTTCTGCACAGTTTGTATCTTGGGGGAAAATACTCGAAACAGATGGTGTGTAGACATCTTCCACATGTATACTTTGTATGCACAGCCCAAGCACAGTTTCTCTGGGCCTGGTGCAAGCTTATAACATGACCTCTCCAGCACACTCCTGATCCAATCCCATACACACAGTCTCTTGAATCATAGGGAAAAAAAACTATATAAATGATGGTAAATTGTAACTATGTTTACCTTTGCGGTGGACCTAAGGTTTCCAGTCTCCAGTTGGCTTTTGGAGTTGTCCCAGAATTACAGCTGATTCCAGACTACAAAGATCAGTTCCCCTGGAGAAATAGCAGGTAGACTGTATGGACTCTGTGAAGGGTGGACTCTGTGGAATTTCATCCCTACTGAGCTCCCTCCCCAAAGTCCACCCTCCCCAGGCACTGACTCCAAATCTCCAAAGGTTTCCCAAGCTGGAGTTGGCAACCCTGTTTGGATTTGACTTGTACATACATACAGTTTGATACTATGAATGAATTCCATGCATTTTTGATAATCTCTGCCATGGAGCATGCTTCTTCTTCTGCTAAAATCTATTTGTGCACAAGATCAATGGTTTTCAACAGGCCCTTGAGCAAACAGAAGTTTTAGTGGAAGAGGAAGCATGTTTCATGGCAGAGACTTTCTAGTGGCATAGGATTAATTCAGAGGAGTATCTAGACTGAAAAAAAAGTCATTGTAATGTAGCGGTTAGAGTCCCGATTAGGTGTGTGTGGGAAAAAAATGCCGGTATTTTTTGGCTTCGGGTAAATCAGACCTGAAAAAGATAGGTAAATGCTGAATTTCCCCAGTTCAATACCGGTAAAGTATTCAGATTGGGGAGATATTCGGTATAGCTGAATATATTTGGATCTGATTTACACCACCAGAGGGAAAGGCGACATGTTAAAGTGCCCTCTTTCCCTCTGATTAGCCCCTGCAGATTTCCTTGTCAATTTCCCTCCCTGCCAGTCAGCTGTGAGTGAAATTGACAAGGGAAAGCCTAGGCTCTGTCTTCCCTTCTCTAGCTGACATGGGGTAGCTGGAGAAGGGCAGGCAGGGAGCCCAGGTATGTTTAAACATGCTGCCCCACTCTTCCGCCACTCCCCGAGTTTTCTGCAAAAGCAGAGAGGCTCAGGGAGAGGCTCATGTCTGCATGCCTGCCCTTCCCTTCCTCAGCCAACCCACTATGGTGGAACCAAAGAGCAGCCAACCTGCTGGGGAAGCAAAGAGTAGGCATGCAGACATGCCTGGGTGCCCTGCCTGCTCTTTTCCAGGTGCCCTGCAACTGTGGGGCACCTGGAGAGGAATAGACAGGGAGCCCAGACATGTTTAAAATGCCTTTCTTTCCCTCCCTGATCTTGGGGAGGGAAAGAAAGACATTTAAACATGCCCCCTACACTTTCCCTCCCCTCTCCAAGTTTCCCTCCCCTCCCTGGGCTGGCTTGGGAAGCAAAGAGCAGGAATGCAAACATGCCTGGATTCCCAACCTGCAGCTGCAGGGTATCTGGAGAAGATCAGGCAGGGAGCCCAGGCATGTTTTAAATGCCTTTCTTTCCCTCCCTGCTCTCGGGGAGGGAAAGAAAGGCATTTAAACCCAACAGCTGACTGGTGACTCAGCCTGTTAGGTTTAAATGAGAGACCTTGTATTCGGTATAGCAAAATCAATCCCCCCCAAAATGGGGTAATATCAGCTTTTTGGGGTTCCACTATATCGGTAGCTGAATTTGGCTTATGTGATACCAGAAAAATACCGACAAGGTATTTTTCAGGTATTTTTTTCAGTTCAGCTATTGCTGAATACACACCCCTAGTCTTGATCAAGGATCTGGGAAAGCCAGATTCAGCTCCCACTCTGTCATGGAAGGTCGCTGGGTGACTTTGGTCACTCTCTTTTACCCTAATCTACTTCATAGGCTGATTGTTGTGAGAATAAACCAGAAATGAAGTAACTATATAAGTATGTAAGTAAATACACAAATAAACAAGATGAGAACAATGTGGCAAGCAATTTTGGATCCCCACAGGTGAGAAAAACAGGTAGTAAGTATCTAAATAAAATATTATGAAACAGAAAGCATATGAAGGCTGGAGGCAAAACCAATAGATGGAGTAATACATACTCCTGCATGCACATTCATCACATGTTGATTGTGAGTTGTGACCATATTTTAGTTGTCTTCATCATGCTATTTGATGGGATATGTGCAGTACAATCCTAAACAGAGTGATATCTTTCTAAGTCCATTGTCTTCAATGTAACTCTGTTCAGGATTACACCATTAGTAAGATTATATAGTTTCCCCATGAGGAATAAACACAATCCTCTGTCATTTTTGTTGTGAACATTTCAAAAGGATGCATTTGCCTTTTGTCATATTGGAAAACAATATGATTGATCAGTCTGGGCCTTTACATGGAGAGAACTCTTTTCACAGTAGAGCCACCATCAAGAAGAGAGAGTCTCTTTGAGGAAAATTCAGCATGCAGAGAAGCATCATGAGGGCCAAGGATTAGCAGAATGATGAGATGTCTGCCTATCCTTTTTACACCTCTTGCCTAAACACATTTATTAGGGAACTGAAATCAATGGAACTTTTTCTGTATTTTATCTAGATATTAGTACTGTAATATTAATAGTCCCAGCTGTTAGCAGTTTCTGGGTTTTGACAGGGAAAAATTGATTTGTTTATTTATTTGGAAAATGTCTATGCTACCTCTCTAGAGACCTCCTTGAGGCAGCTTACAGCTAAATTAATACATAACCATTTAAACTCACCTGTAAAAAACAAAGGCCTGACCTAAATGGCCCAGCCTAACTTGATCTCATAAGATCATTTAAGCTAAGTAGGGTCAATCCTGATTAGTATTTGGATGGGAGACCACCAAGGAAGTCCAGGGTAGCAACGCAAAGGCAGGCAATGGCAAACCACTTCTGAATCTCTCTTGCCTAGAAAGCCCTATGGGGTTGCCATAAGTTGGCTGCAACTTGACAACACTTGACGGTCTCAATCTTGTCTAGATTGATTATATGAAAGCAGAACAATGGTGCCAAAGATGGTGACCAGATCCCACTGATAAAAGTCTGCAGCAAGCTTTAGTTTAAATCCAGGGACTGGGCTGATAGAGTTCCCATTTTCCTGGTACTGATCCTGTAACTGGTGGGAGAAAAATAATGTAAAAAAAAAACCTGTGGTAATGATCAAGGGATGTGGATCTTAGGCCCACATCTCTTGATGCTTACTGAGCTGAGGAGTCAAATAGCAAAACAAATAACAAAACAAAAGGTGACTCTCTCTCTCTCTCTCTCTCTTTCTCCAGTACAGTGCAGTTATCAGAATGCTAGGCTGGGGATGGAGAAATTTTAGTTCATGATTCTGCCATGAAACTTGGCAAGTGACCTTGGGACAATCACTGCTCTCAGCCTATCCTACCATGCACAGTTGTGGAGGGTAAAATATATAGAACAGAACAGCATTATGTAGTGGTTAGAGTATCAGACCAGGATCTGGGACACCCAGATCCATATCCTGACTCTGCTCTGGAACACTTGGGCCAGTCCTTGGGCCAGTCATCTAACCCATGAGATTGTCATTGTGAGGATAAAATGGAAGATCGGAGAATAATATTGTAAGCTGATCTGAGTCTCCACTGCGAATAAAAGTATCTATTATCTATCTCTCTCTCTATCATCTATGATATAGATACATACCCTGAACTCTGTAAGGGGAGAGAAGATGTAAAAATATATAGATAGGAACTTAAAGACAGTATGTTGGAAAAATTGAGCTGAATGTGAAAAATGGAATCCTGACAAAATGGAAGTAATGCTGGTTTGGAAGGCTGAGGTCTTGAACTATACTGTGCTTCCCACCTTCCACTCTTGCTGCCTCAATTTAGAACGAGGGGCTATTCTGAATCCAGAATTACTGTTGGAGAAACAAGTTAATTGTTGTGTCCGCTGACCACTTGGGGCCGTCAGTGAAGGAGCCTGAGCTTGAGTCCCGGGGAACAATGGGACTGGGGCTCCTGGCTCCAGCTTAGGGGAACCAATGGGAATGGCAGTGGGAATTCAAACCCGCCAATGGCACCAGGGGGCATTCCCCTTAGCATGTATATAGTTGGCCACCTGGCCAGGTATTTTTGTCTCGTGTTGTATAATAGCGAACCATGCTGATCACTACATCGCTGTCTGTGGTTTCATTATGCGTCTAACCCACTATACAACATTAATGCAGCTGCAGAAAACATTTTCTTCCAACTTCATTTTGTCTGGACTACTTGGACCCAGCTGATATAACATTGGGACTAGACTACTGCAGACACCCTACTTGGGTCTACCCTTGAAATCAGTGTGAAAACTCCAGTTGGTACACAATGCCATAGCTCAGTTATGATCAGGACCTAAATAGAGCATTACAACCATTCTGCAGTTACTTCAGTTGAGGTTACTGGCTACCACATGCAAAGCCCTTCATGGCCTTGAACCCCCATATCTGCAGGATTGCCTCTCTGCCTTGCTCTACCATGACAGCTTCACTTATCTGAGCAAGGCAGAGAGGCAATCCTGCAGATATGTCCATTGTAATCTAAGTAATTTCTGTTGAAATATTGTGTCATGTTGTATTGTTTTGGCAACATATGTAGTTTTGTTTAAAGTTAAAAAATAAATAATAATTTAAAAAATGTCTGTACATATGCATTCTCTATCATGGCCCCCACCTTCCCACAAACTTCTGTTATCTCACAAACTACGTTAAACAAAATTGTTCAGGAGGGCAGTTTTATAAAGGTAATAGAGCTATATTATAGGGCTATAATATGTCTCATCTATTGAGTGCATTGGATTAACACTGTAACCTCTCTTGACTCTCAGTGAGAAAGGCAGACTAAAAATAAAGTAAATAAATAAATAAATGACTTGAGGCAAAGCTGCACACAAAGCCTAGAGGCCAGAGGGGCTCTGCATTATTTCTAAGAAGGAAAAAGGCAGGCCAGGGAGGGAATCATAGGGTTGTAGGGCAGCTAGGTCTAGAAGAGAGTTCTGCTAGTTATAACATCTATTGTAACTGCAGCAATCTGACCTGGAAACTCCAAGGGGCCAGTACATTCTACAGTTTTTTACCCTGACTTCTGAACACAGTGCAGAATTCTTGGCTCAGGTTTATTTCCCTGGAAAAAAAAATATTTTTTTTCTTGTCTACCATTAAGGGAGCAGCCACAAGGACAAAAAAAAAAATGGAGGACTGGCTGAATTTCACATACTGATTTGAACTAACCAGGCAACTTTGTTGGCTACAGGCATTCAGTTAATAATGGACATGTACCCAGAAATGTCTTATAATGCCATGCTTGTAAGACCACAAACCAAACATAGAGGATGTGGGTTCAAGGTCACAGTCATGGCCAACTCAATGAATTTTCAGGTGTTTTAAAGGGCAAGCTGAACCTGTGCCAAAACTTATACAGTTGCTACCTGCAAGAAGGTTGTGTGCCAACCTTACAAATTTTAACTACAAAAAAGGTAGTTTCTATAATGAGCTGATGAGGGGGGGTGACATTAGATTCATTTGACAGAATGCAAGATACAACCTGCAAAGCAGCCTGCAAAGGAGGTGACTGCTCCAAGCAGCCCCAGGAAGAAGCAGAGGCCATAGCAGCAGCCATTCTGGAGGGTCAGTCATGGTGGGAGGAAGAGGCAAGAACCTATGTAGGCCAAGCATATGGCCTTTTGATACAAATGGGGGGAGTAGAAGGCACAGAGGCCCTGGAGCGGAAGCCTTTGGAACTGGCCCTGTGCTTCTTGCAGGCCCAGCTCCAGGGCTGTTGGGACTGGCAGAGCCTGGGGCCAGCCTGCCTCCAGGCCACCCTTTAAAAAGCTGTCTAGGGATGGGCCAGGGAGGAAGAGCCAGGCGTCTCCTGTAACTTGCAGGGAAACGAGAAGGGCATCTAGAAGGAAGAGACTAGGGGTGAAGCTGAATCTCTCTTCTCTCATGCTTCTGAGGCATCTTCCTAGGCCAGTGCCGGAAAAGACGCTGGGGGTGAAGCAGTCCCAGGCTCTGACCCACTGACAAGGCAGCCTAACACACTGTCATCTTTCACCCCTGCAATTGCTCTCTTAAATGCCCAGGAATATTTACATGCTCCTTCTTTATATGTTACTTGTTTAACCATGTGTGTGCTCCCCCCAAAAAAATTGTTATACACACAAAACTCTATTTGTACCTGCTCTTGTTGTTTTATGGGTCAGTTTACTTGTGAGAATGCTGGGCAAAGATAGCCAATGTAAGTAACAATAGAATAAGGGGGATATATTCAGAGAAGTATAAAAGAGGAGAAATCCCCATATTCATATTTTACCTGAGATTTTCTTTAGGACACACACACTAAAAAGCCATCTGGATACTTTTATGATTCCTCGTTATATGAGCCAAACTTTTCCTTAGGGGTTAGGGAGGGAAGAATTGTTGCTCACTAGAGTTATTAAACTGGCTTGGCTTTTGGTTTGTTGGGACCTGCTGAGATACTCCTTAACTGCATTCCATAATGGTAAGAAAGGAGAGGGAACCACATAATATGTACTATTTAACCTTTGCCCATTGCTTAAACTCAGTTTGAACCTCCTCAGTTTGCGACCTCGATAGATCAGCTCCCCACTCTGTAAGCCACAAATCCCGGTTTAGAAGGGACAATAGTTCATTAAAATAATTATTTTCTGTCTCATGCCTAAAATACAGTCCTGAAATATAAACTTTCAGAATAAGATTATGTATCTTAATAGTAGTGGTAGTAGTAGTAACGGTAGTAGTTAATCATCATCATCATCATCATCATCATCATCTTCAAAGACTGGGTGAAAAGATGAATATTTCAATATAATTTTGCAATCATTGAAGGGTTATTGCTACTGATCAGCCAGTGGTCATTATAACAGTAAACAGTAAAATGGGGGGAGCAATTCTTAAACTCTAAGTATTATAATCTTTTACTATCTCATTCGTTGTTCTCAGCTCAAGCCAAATTTGTCATAGTTTGTGAAAAAGTGGTAGGTCAATGAAGGCATTGCAACCTCTTTCTGGTGTTCGTTAGTTCTTAATGAGGGATTTTGAACATACTTTATGCATTTGTGTTATACAGTTTATGAGAAACAGACAAAATGTAGCTTTGCTGAGAGAAATAAGCACATTTATCAGAAATCCAGTACAAGCTCAAGTTCTTTCCTCTCCCCATTTGAATTTCAGGGATTGGAAGAAAGATAATCAAACAATAAACAGAAACACTCCCTCATGGATCACTGCCTTGTCGTGGCGAGGGGGCTTGCGTGGTTCGATGAGGCTGTGGGCTATGCCATGGAGGGCCACCCAGGACGGACAGGCCACAGCAGAGAACTCAGACCAAGCGTGATCCCCTGGAGAAGGAAATGGCAACCCACTCCAGTATCTTTGCCAAGAAAACCCCATGGACAGTAACAAAAGGCTAAAAGATATGACGCCGGAAGATGAGCCCCTCAGGTCGGAAGGTGTCCAATATGCTACTGGGGAAGAGCAGAGGGCAAGTACGAGTAACCCCAGAAAGAGTGAAGCGGCTGGGCCAAAGCCAAAAGGATGCTCAGTTGTGGATGTGTCTGACGGTGAAAGGAAAGTTCGATGCTGCAAAGAACAATACTGCATAGGAACCTGGAATGTAAGATCTATGAATCAAGGTAAGCTTGACGTGGTCAAAAATGAGATGGCAAGAATGAACATCGACATCTTGGGAATCAGTGAACTAAAGTGGACAGGAATGGGCGAATTTAACTCAGAAGACCATTATATCTACTACTGTGGCCAGGAATCCCGTAGAAAAAATGGTGTGGCCTTTTTAGTCAACAAGAGAGTGAGAAAGGCAGTATTAGCATACAATCTCAAAAATGACAGAATGATCTCGGTCCAAATCCAAGGCAAACCATTCAATATCACAATAATCCAAGTCTATGCCCCAACCACTGCTGCAGAAGAGGCTGAAGTGGACCAGTTCTACGAAGACCTACAACAGCTCGTAGAACTAACACCAAAAAATGATGTCCTCATCATCATAGGGGACTGGAATGCTAAAGTAGGAAATCGAAAGGTAACCGGAATAACAGACAAGTTTGGCCTTGGAGAACAAAATGAAGCAGGGCAAAGGCTAACAGAGTTTTGTCAAGAGAACACGCTGGTCATAGCAAACACCCTTTTCCAACAACCTAAGAGGCGTCTCTACACATGGACATCACCAGATGGGCAACACCGAAATCAGATTGACTATATAATTTGCAGTCAAAGATGGAGAAGCTCTATCCAGTCAGTAAAAACAAGACCTGGAGCTGACTGTGGCTCAGATCATGAGCTACTCATTGCAAAATTCAGACTTAAATTGAAGAAAGTTGGGAAAACCACAAGGCCATTCAGATTTGACCTAGATCGCATCCCCGATGAATATACAGTAGAGGTGAAGAATAGGTTTAAGGGACTAGATTTGATAGACAGAGTGCCTGAAGAACTATGGACAGAGGTCCATGACATTGTAAAGGAGGCAGCAATCACCGCCATCCCAAAGAAAAAGAAATGCAAAAAAGCAAAGTGGCTGTCTGATGAGGCTTTACACATAGCAGAGGAAAGAAGGAAAGCTAAAGGCAATGGGGAAAAGGAAAGATTTGCCCAACTGAATGCAGATTTCCAGAGAACAGCAAGGAGAGATAAGGAGGCTTTCCTGAATGAACAATGCAAAGTAATAGAGGAAAACAATAGATTGGGAAGGACTAGAGATCTGTTCAAGAAAATTGGAGAAATCAAGGGAACGTTCCATGCAAAGCTGGTCATGATAAAGGACAAAAACGGTAGGGACCTAACAGAAGCAGAAGAGATTAGGAAAAGATGGCAAGAATACACAGAAGAACTATACAAGAAGGACCTGGATGTCCTTGACAACCACGATGGTATAATCACTGACCTTGAGCCAGACATCCTGGAAAGCGAAGTTAAATGGGCCTTAGAAAGCATTACTAACAACAAAGCTAGTGGAGGTGATGGTATCCCAGCTGAGTTATTCAAAGTCTTAAAAGAAGATGCTGTTAAAGTGCTGCACTCAATTTGCCAACAAATTTGGAAAACACAACAGTGGCCACAGGATTGGAAAAGGTCAGTTTACATTCCAATCCCAAAGAAGGGCAACGTCAAGGAATGTTCAAACTATCGCACAATTGCACTCATTTCACACGCTAGCAAGGTCATGCTCAAAATCCTACAAGCTAGGCTCCAACAGTACGTGGATAGAGAACTGCCAGAAGTACAAGCTGGGTTTCGAAGAGGTAGAGGAACTAGAGATCAAATTGCCAACATTCGCTGGATTATGGAGAAAGCAAGAGAGTACCAGAAAAACATCTACTTCTGCTTCATTGACTATGCTAAAGCCTTTGATTGTGTGGATCACAATAAATTATGGCAGGTTCTTAAAGAGATGGGAGTACCAGACCACCTCATATGTCTCCTGAGAAACCTGTATAAGGGTCAAGAAGCAACAGTTAGAACCTGATATGGAACAACTGATTGGTTTAGCATAGGAAAAGGAGTACGACAAGGATGTATATTGTCACCTTGCTTATTTAATTTATATGCAGAGTACATCATGCGAAATGCTGGCCTGGATGAATCACAAGCTGGAGTTAAGATTGCTGGGGAAAAGATCAATAACCTCAGATAGGCAGACGATACCACTCTGATGGCAGAAAGTGAAGAGGACCTAAAGAGCCTCTTGTTCAAGGTGAAAGAGGAGAGTGCAAAAGTGGGCTTGAAGCTCAACATCAAAAAAACTAAGATCATGGCATCTGGCCCCATCACTCCTTGGCAAATAGAAGGGGAAGTCGTAGAAGTAGTGACAGACTTCACGTTCCTAGGATCCCAGATCACTGCAGATGGTGACTGCAGCCATGAAATTAAAAGACGCCTGTTCCTTGGGAGGAAAGCGATGGCAAACCTAAACAGCATGATAAAAAGCAGAGACATCACCTTGCCAACAAAAGTCCGCATGGTCAAAGCAATGATATTCCCCGTAGTAATGTATGGCTGTGAGAGTTGGACTATAAGGAAGGCCGAGCGCCGAAGAATCGATTCTTTTGAACTATGGTGCTGGAGAAGACTCTTGAGAGTCCCTTGGACTGCAAGGAGATCAAATCAGTCAATCCTAAAAGAAATCAACCCTGACTGTTCCCTGGAAGGCCAGATTCTGAAGCTGAAGCTCAAATACTTTGGCCACCAAATGAGAAGGGAGCACTCCCTGGAGAAGAACCTGATGCTGGGAAAGATTGAAGGTCAAAGAAGAAGGGGACGGCAAAGGATGAGATGGTTAGACAGTGTCATCGATGCAACGAACATGAAATTGAGCAAACTTCAGCGGACAGCGGAAGACAGGAGGGCCTGGCGTAATCTGGTCCATGGGGTTGCGAAGAGTCGGACTCGACTGTGCGACTGAACAACAACAACAAACAGAAACAAGAAAGTGAAAGAGGAAAAAAAAAGCCCTGGGAACATTTTCTATGGACATGCCTGATGATGATGATGATGATGATGATATAGATTATTATTGTTGTTCTTTTTATACAGATTTCGAGTCAGTTCTTTTAACATCATAAAAAACTTGAGCTGAACTGCAGTCCTTAAAATCATTTTCCAGGGTGCCAATCCCACCAAATAAAATGGGATGTGCTCCATTAGTTTCATTAATATTGGAATTAAAGTTACTGGTGTTAGTTAAACTTTTAGATTTTTGCATTAGTTTCAATGGAAAACATATTTCTGGATATTTCTTCTCCCTTCAAGCTCATACATTTTATACTGTTGCCCAAGGTGTTATCCCTCTCTTTGTAGAACTGCTGACAGATGTGAGAAAGCATATCCATTTTAGAGTGATTTAATTTTTGTTATATTTGCTTATTGATAGTTATGTAGGTTGAGCAGGAAGTAAGCGAGTAGCCATACCAAAAAACAGAGTCAGTGATCACCTTAAAGTATCATTGGTAATATGCCCAGTGTGTGTGGGGGGGCCCATTTCTCAGCCAGTTCCAAGATGCTGAAAGTCTTCTAGTCATGTCACAACAAATTTCTTCATATTCCTGATGGAATCATTCTTCATAGTTTGGACTCAGAGAGCAGCTGTTGGAAACCAGTTGTCATCAATTTAAAATATTGCCTATCATGTACAAAGCCCTCCATGGAAGGACTCCCTCTCCCCCTATGCTCAACCACAACACCTTTTCTCAGGTCAGCAGGGCCTTCTGTGGGTGGCTGCAAATGGGCAAATCAACAACCGCCTGTACACGTGCTTTCTTCACTGTGGCATTCACCGTATGGAGTGGCCTGCCCAAGGAGGTCTGGAAGGCTCCCACTCTCCTAACTTCCCACAAACTATGCAGAACTGAATTATTCAAGAGGGCTTTTCTGCACAGGTGATAGGGTTGCACTGTACAAAATGGTTCAAAATTTACTTGGATAAATGATTAGGAACTATGGTCTATGCTGCTGTAATTTTGTACCACTCAATATGTCACGTTAATACTTATGCTATGCTTCATTTCTATCTTTTAGATTTCTGATTGGTTCCAGACTTCTACTATCCTAATGCATTGTTTATTGCACGTCCCATTTTGTATATTGTATTGACTCACTCTGTGTAACCTGCCTTGAGTCCCTATGAGAAAGGCCAACTATAAATAGCATAAATAAATAAAAATATTCCAGGTAGAAGCATGGCTACATGGGGTGGTGGCATGGATTGTTGACAGAGCATCTGCTTGGCATGCAGAAGGTCCAAACTTCAAATCTCAAAATTTCCAGTTAAAAGGACCAGAGAGCAGGTGATAAGAAAGACCTCCTCCTGTGACCCTGGAGAGTGGCTGCTGGTCTGGATCCATAGCACTGATTTAGATGGACCATTGCTTTGAATCTGTATAAAGCAGCTTCATGTGTCCATGTGAAGCCAACCTAGCCAGCCTTTTCTGTCCAAAAACATACAAAGTTGACAGTTAAAATGAAGTTTTATCTTGAATTGCCCCAAATATTCCAAACTTTGAGTTTGTTTGGTTTTTTAAGAATGATAATTTCTACAAGGATCATTGAATGCAGCACAAGATGTGTCTACTGTTTACTAAGTCCTTATGAAAGATTTGAAAAGCACTTTTGTCGTGCTTGGCCTGTGGTATGATTAACTTTATTTTTTTAAAAATAGCAGAATGGGATAACTTCTTTTTTAAATAACTCACCTCCTCCCTAAAGAAGTCCTTAGTGAAAGATGGCCTCCATTAAGCAGCAGCCATTAGAGAGCAATACTAAATGGTCCCAAACAAGGACTTGATCAGACTGCAATGTTCTTCCATGTTTAGTTAATATGTAGATCTACATATATGATGATGCCCTGACCTGGATGGCCCAGGCTAGCCAAGTCTCTTCAGAAGCTAAGCAGGGTTGGCCCTGGTTAGCACTTGAAGGATAGACCACCAAAGAAGTCCAGGGTTGCTTCACAGAGGTGAGCAATGGCAAACCAAACCCTACAGGGTCACCTTAAGTTAGCTGAGACTTGACACCATTTTCCACCATGTATATTGTGATACCAGTGTCCTCTGCATGCTGGTAACTCATTAACAAAGAATTCTGCCACTGTCTTACATCTATTCAAGGTATTTTTAAACTTTAACAAAGTATTAGGCTTGACAGATACTATGGAAATTATCCTTGTTAATGTGGAGGTGGTAATGCCCTTGTATGGAAAAGGAATAACAGAGTGAATGCTGCAATGGATACTCACACCTGAATTGCCTGTGCCCTGTGCCTACAAGACTCTGCATTTAGCTGTATAGTAGCCGTCTGCTTGGATATGTGTCTCTGTCTCTCTCTCTGTGTGAACTTACTCTATTTCTATCAGCCATCTCAAAATATTTCTTGTTGGAGCTGCATTTCAAATTGTCTTCAACGATGTGCTAAACTACACTTTGGCCACATGAAGATGCTACCATTGTAAAAACGTTCTCCCTCCGTGCTTTTGTTCTTTTTACAACTTTCAGAGAATTATATCCCAAAGAAAGAGCACGACAACACATACACACACACAATCATTAATACTCCCTTGGACCACATAGCATTCCTGAAAAAATGTCCTTGACAACCAGACATGTGCAAAGTATTCTTACAGACAAAATGCTGTTTATTTTTAGTTTTCCCACCACTCAATGACTCATGTTGTAATACAGCCTTTGGCTCAACTCTCCCAGTTTGTTTTGCCCACTGTTTAGAGAGGTGAGAAGAGTCAAAAATCAAAGCAGACAATGAGGATTTCTCTTTCATCTCTTTTTGAAGAGAAGTCAATGTATGCTTCTGTAACTTCACTGCAGTTGTTTTATGTGACACACCACAGATTGGTGCTCTAAGCAGGAGGACAGGAAGGTTCAGAAAAAAGCCTGCCTCTGAGAATCTACTCAATGAAATTCTGAATTTTTTGCAGAACCTTCCTTCCTGCCCCTTCTCACTTCAAACATATGATTTCCAAAACTCAACAACACATTCTACTATTGAAAAAGATTTATAGAGTACTAATCATAATGTTAGATCCTTCTTGTCAGATCTTGGAAGCTAAGCAGGGTTGGCCCCACTTAGTACTTGGATGGGAGACTACCAAGAAAATCTAGGGTTGCTACACAGAGGCAGGTAATGGAAAACCACTTCTGAAACATGTCTTGCCTTGAAAACCCTATGGAGTCACCATGAATTGGCTGCTTTGTAATGATAAAAAGAAGAACAGAACTATGCCTGTATGCCCTGCTGTTCTTCTTCTTGGCTACCCAAAGTGCCTTATAACATCATTTTCCCCTCCTCTATTTTATCCTCACAATAATAATCCTGTGAGGCAGGCTAGGCTGAGAGAGTGCAGCTGAGAGAGTGCAGCAAGGTCACTCTTGGTCCAGTTTCCATAGTACAATGACATTTTGAACTTGGGTAACACTGTTCTCCAACACTGTAACTACTGTACATGCTGTCTCTTTGATGAAGGTGTTTTCCATTAGCATATTCTTATCTTTGTCTAACTTCTTAATGTACCTTTATACATGTATATATTGTTGCTCACATAATCATGGATTACTGAGGTGTCCATATTGCCCTCCGACTCTTTCTGAGTGGCCACAGTTAACTGAGAGTTGTTCACTTAAGAAAATCAATCTCCATGAAGCAGCTAATACAATTCTATAAATGCATAATGGATGCTTGATTGAGTTGTGTCCAAGACCTCTGGGAGTTTGAAGTTAATCAGATACACTATTAGCTATCAGCTTCGCTGAGCACATCCCCACTGTTTGGATGCTCTCATTTCAACTCTCAGAATGCTGCTCCACCAACTGTTGTGAACAATTAAAGAGGTGTCTGAATGATAAAGGAGAAAAATAAACGACTCAAGCCTTGAGGAAGCCATAAAATGAACAGAAACTTTGCAGTTAATTAGTTCCTTTTTTGACAAGTACTATCCAACAAACCCAAAAGGCAATGAAATCATCCTAACCAGAGAAAAATCCTAACCAGAACTCTCATATTATGACTTGGTTGAGAATAGGGGTATGTCAAATCTCTAATTTTTTGCTATTTCTGCACCCAGATCATCATTTGGTTTTGCCTTTCCCTTGTGAAAATCAAGTCCTGATTCTTTATTTTCATGCCAGTTTTCTTTTCCTTGCATTAATGCTTTCTCCCATAAAATGCATTTATTTTCAATGGCATTGTACATGACTACTTCAGCTCTATAGGAATGAATCCAGACACTTCTTTCAAAGGAAGCCTCCGTTGGCCGGTCAAAGGTTTCAAATGTTGCTGAGCATAATGGAAGATACAAGCCATCTATCACCTGCATGTTATAAATCAGAGGTATGAAAAATATATAATGTATATATAAAAGCATGCTGGTGTTCGCAACACAAACAGTCTAAAAAACCAGCAGTGGAGAAATGAACTTGAAATTAATGCAGACAAATGAAGCACAGATTACTTGTGCACATGCTGAGGCCCACAACCATCTTAATGAGTGGAGAATGGCACTGGAGAACTGGGAGATACCCCCTACTGTGATAGCTATATGTAGGAAGGAAGTTATAATCCACCCAATATATGCAAAAATATTGGGAAGGAAAATATAACAGTAGTCCAGTGGCACCTCAAAGACTAGCAATATTTATTCCAACATAACTTTTCATGAGTCAGAGCTCAGTTCATGAGTTGCATCTAATCAGTCAAGGAGTCATATCCATCCCAAGGGAATTCCTCTCCCAGTAACCCAATCCAAGCTAGCCCTGATATGTTAGTCTAAAGAAGGCCCCTTTCATCATCAGGGCACTCAATGACTTTTTGACATTCATCTTATTGCTCTATCTGCTTTGCTATTGCCAAAAGTGACCACTGAAAATTCTGTTCAAAACCACAACCTGTCAGTGGCATGGTATCTTTCCACCTCCAATGTGCAATATGGAGCTTTGGGGCCAGGGCGGGGGAGGGGATCTCCGTGACTCCCAGCTAACTGGGTCTGTTAGGTAAATTCAACCCCAATAAGCAGATAACTTGATGACAGCCCTGTGCTGCTGAGAGGATGGGTGACTACTGCATCAGGTGGAAATAGCTGAGGAAGGCTAGAGACTGGTCAGGTAGAGAGCACTATTTTTTCTCCTGCAACAAACATTCCCTCCATCATTGTATTTCCTGACCCCCCATGCACCACTTCAATATATTGAAGACCAATATTAGCAGTTGATTAGCACATAGTCAGTCTTTTAAAAAGGACAAGAACTAGGTACCAGAATACCAACTCCTTCCCACAATCTTTACCACCTATCACCCCTAAACCAAATGCCCACAAAATTACCCAAACTGTGGTTTGCTGCAAGGAACACATCAGAGGGAAAATAACCTTCTGATACCACTCAAGGTAATAATAAGATATCAGACAACTTTATCCACAACTCTCTGGCTGTCAGCCAGTCAGGAGGTTGATCAGTACCAGTGTATAGGGTGGAACCACTCATTACTTCCCAAGCATCATTTTTTTAATTGTTAGACAATAGGTCAGCCCCATGAGGTCAGCACATAACACATGAAGCTGCCTTAGAGTGAATTATACCATTGATCCATCAAGATAAGTACTATCTATCAAACTGGCAGTGTCTCTCTGGGGTCCCAGGTAGAGATGTTTCACATCACCTACCCAGCTGATACTTTTAACTGGAAATTGCAGGGCTTGAACCTGGGACCTTCCGCATGCCAATCAGATGCTCTACCACTGAGCTGCCAGATAGAAAGGAGGGAAAACAAGATATTACAATGTTCCTTCACTTACCTCCTCACAGATGGTCAGGCAGAATGCAAACAAGCCAGCAGTCTTTGTAGTGATGCTGTAGGAAAAGGCAGCTCAGTCCAGAGATTTGATCTTTCAGCCAATGACTGAGCCAGGAGGTCAGTTAGTTCTGGCATGGGGGGGGAGCAGATAGTCTTTATCTTCTCAGTTGTGGTTTCTCATCACCAGGCAACAGACAGGTCCCATGACAGCATCAGTCCAGATGGCATGATAAGAGGACCTTTCATTTCTCCCTTCCTCCCTTGTCAATGATCAGACAGAAGTACACAAGCATTGATTCCATACATCAGTGTGACATAGCTGAATATATCACCTGCTTTGGCTCCTAATAGCAAGTACAAGACTTTGCTTTTATGTTTTCTTGATTTACTTGCTTGTTGCCTTTGAAATAAATATTTCTGTTGTCTGATCTATAAATATGGCTCGCCTAAGGATTCAAGCATGCTCTAAAAATAGCACAAACCTGAAGGCTTTTGGACAAGTCGTTTCCCCTTAGTCTAATGTACATCACAAGGGTTGTTATGAAGCTTAAAGAAAGCTGCTCAGAGGACGTGTCAGAGAGAAATCTAACGCATAAATAAATTATATAAATGATTTGGATACATCAAGAGGCCAAAGCTTCATCAGAGGCACCTATGGGATATTCTAGGATGGTATCATTAAGACCGGTCAGAGCCAAAACAAGATGAGATACTATTAAGGAAGACTCTGTCAGTCCTTTGGACTTTCAGTAGCACTTCCATCTAAGATTTTGTCAGTAGCTGGAATTTTGTGAGCATCCCACTTTTCCTTCCCAGAACATAATTAAACCAACTGTCTTTGCTTCCAATGCCGCTGCAAGAACAGGAAGGCTATCTTTTCTGTTCTATATAAAGCATCTGAAACATGACAGTCATATAAACCAGAGCAGCAAAGATGAGGGCCTCACAATCCGATATCTGCCACTGGTCTTAGTTCTCTCATGTATTCATTCCTTCCCCCTATTCCTAAAGCTTTGTTTACTGTAGGTGATAAAATTCAGCCAAGGGGTAGGGCTCTGTGGATCAAAAGCTTCAAAATAGCAATTTAGCTAAAATATTGGTTATCATAAACATAACAAGCCATAAATTATATATAGCTGTTTCATTTATTTTGTTTTTCCCAGTGTATCTCTGTGATCAACAGAAAGCTGGTTTTTGCTGCTTTAGAGGAGTCATCCTCTACACAACAGCCAACAGCATAGTTGTGAGAAAGGGTGGATGGATAACCATCAGAAATGATTGACTGGAGCCAGATCTTTCAAAGGCAGCACCAGCCTTTGGCATTATCACACCTAAGTCAAAATGAAGCCCCACACAGAGATAAAAGTTTCAACACTGCTGGAGGAAAGGAAGGCTCAGAAACATCCATAAATAAATAAGATGGGAGGAAGAAAAATGGTACCCTCCAGTGGATTATGGTGCTTCGCCTTGCCTCATGGTAAAGGTGTTCTGAAGTATCATTACAGTTTTAGGTTGCTCCACTCTTGCCTTTCATACTCAGTACAAGTATCCCAGCAGAACATTTGAAGTGTGAAGAAGCCCTAAGGCACCCCAGACTTCTTTTCATCTTCCTTTGAAACATTACAGATATCCATAAATGATCACTGTACAGTAGGAACAAATGGAAAGTCAAACATATGAGAAGGGAACATGCCAGGAAACATCAGTGCACTTGTTAGCATATGAAAAACCAGCAAAATTGATAATAATTAACCTAGGCAATCTGGGCCCTGACTTGGATAGATCAGGCTAACCTGATCTTGTCAGATCTCGGAAGCTAAGCAGGGTCAGCTCTAGCTGGTTTTGGGTGGGAGACCACCAAGGAATACTGGGGACATGATATGGAGGTACAACCACCTCTGAATGTCTCTTGCCTCGAAACCCCCATGAAGTCACCATAAGTCAGCTGTGACTTGACAGCACTTTCCACCACCACCAGGCAGTCTGGCATGGACACTAGGGGTGCCACAAATTTCATAATGAGCGGATTTGATGATTGAACTTACCATGCTTGATGGTTGCAAAATAGAACAAATTGATCTCCATATTTAATTGTTTGATCACTTGCTCGGCAAACATCTCAAAATACTTGCAGGGTATTTTGTGGGTATGCAGTAGCCAGTTGGTTTAAAGGTAAATTTTAAAACGGTTTTTGCAGCTGTAGGTGTGGCAGCCACCAAATAAGCAGTGTGGATTTAAAAAGTGACATGGGAGAGCCTTAAAATTCATACAAGTTACATGGTGGGAAACTACCACTCCCATGGGCCCTTTGCAAAGCCACACGTATGCAAAAACCTACCAGATCACTTATATCAGTAGTTGTAAGCCATGGAAAATCATTAACTGGGGATAGAGAAGGTAGGTTCTAATAAAAAAAATAATCTATTATCCAAGAAAATTGTGTTATGTTTAAATATGGCTGCAGTCAGAGCAAAGACATATGCTTATGTAGCAGTACCATCAGTACATGAAAAAGCCAATCATCTTTCTGTGCATGAACAGTTTGGTGAGATTTTATATGATCGCTAATAATTGGTGCAAGTTTGTGAGTGGCCATCAGGACATGAACCCAAACGTAAAGAGTTTAAGCATCCCCAGTGAATACCGTCTTCTCAGACTGAAAATCTCACCATATAGTAATTGTCATGCTTGGTAAAACCATAGTCCATGGAGTTCTAACTTCTAAGGTTTGTGTCCAACTACCAGAACACTGCCATTCAAACACTGATTGTGTACTACACAGATCTTGACATACCCTTTAGTTTTGCAGTACTGGGCAGTACTGGACAGACCACAAAAACAAGAGGTTAGCAAGCTTTTGGTGGACTTGGTGATTTGTAGTCTACATTCATTGGCATGGATCACAACTTGTGAATCACCAGAGACCCTGAAGACCCAGTGCCAGTCAGAGTAGACAATAGTGACCTAGATAGACCAATGGTCTGTGTTCATGAATTCAGACAAGAGGTAGCTGCAGAAGATGTTTTCTCTTTTCATTCTCTAACAAATGAATTATTCCCCATATCAACTTTCTCCTTTGAAGATGGACAGGCTTTCATACCTTCAATAATAGTTTGATCTCCAGTAATATTTGACAACTGTGAGCACTTTAAAAAAAAAAAAATAACATTTTGGGATCTAAAATGATTAATAATTTAAAGCATCAATATAACTATAGTAATTATTGCAGTTATTGTAATTCATTCCTCTTAGTTATATATCTAATTAGTTATTATATGAACTTATATGGAAAATTATTTTCTATTATTTTTTCATTATCATACTTTAAAATGATATACAAAGTTAAGAGAATTTCTTTTTTTTTCTTGCCCATCTGTTTTTGTCACAGCCTTATAGATAGGAAATAATGAAAACATGTTATATGGAAATAGTAGTATAGGCTGCTTACATTGTTCTAGCAATTTGTTATGATTATGTTTTATATTTTCTCATTAGTGATTTGTCCTTAATATGTGTTAAAATGGCGGGGCAGGCACGGGGCAGGGAATTCCAGTGCTCTTGGGAAGAGGAAGGTATAGCAGTGGGACCAGGCAGAGATGGAAGGGAAAGGGGCAGAGAAATGGAGAAGTTCGGCCACCTTCCAGCTTGTGTCCCATTCCAAAGGTGGCAGACAGTGGGGCAAGGATAAAAAACCCCTCTCTGACATTGGTGTTGTGCAGTGCCAGATCCATAAACAATACCTTAATCCTGCGGGACTTCCTGCTGGAGCAGGATGTGGACCTGGCATGCATGACCGTGACCTTCCCAGTTGGCCCCTCCTAGGTTCTCGGCCCTTCACCAATCTTGGACTTTGGGGCGGGGGGAAGGAGTGGCGTTGTTCATTCAGGAGGTTTACTCCTTCAGGGCACTCCCAGTGGTGAGGATCACAGGCATTGAGTGTGCCGGCTTTGTGTGGGAAGCCAAAGAGAGTTTGGCTCTCTGGCTAGTGTACCGTATGCCCAATGCACTGGCGGACAGCCTGACATCTTTGGTGGAGGCCATGTCAGGCTGGGCGTTGGAGCACCCTAGGCTGTTAGTCCTGGATGATTTCAACATCCATGCCAACGATGCAGACTCCTCCCGGGCAGTGGACCTGGGATCATCCATGGTGGCGCTGGGACTCCCCCAATATGTAACGGCCCCCACTTATCATACCGGTCACACACTTGATCTGATCTTCGCAGCAGGGATTACAGTGCACCGGATTACTGCTATGGCAGTTCCATGGTCAGACCACCATGCCCTGAGGGCCCGAGTTAACACGTCACCCCAACCCTGTTTGGGTGGTGAGTGGATTTTGGCTTGCCCGTGGAGCCTAATGGACCCATTGCAGCTTCAGATGGCTCTCCAGGATCCATTGCCCCCTGGCAGCTCCTTGGCAGGGAAGGTGGGGTAAAAGTTAAAGCAATAAATAAATAGATAAATTAGACAAGGACTGGCATAGCCGACTCATGGCAGCCATTGATGAGATCGCTCCCAGACACCCTCTGTGCCCTTGCTCAAGGCTGGCTCCTTGGTATACCTAGGACCTGAGGCTGTGAAGTGAAGGCTCAGACAGCTAGAGAGACAGTGGCAGCAGGTTTGCGATGAAGTGTGAAGAGCATCCTATCAAAAGTTTATGAAGTCATACAAGATGGCAACCAAGGCTGTGAAGAAGGAATTCTACACAGCCACAATTGCATTTGTAAGCTTGCACCCAGCACAATTGTATAAGACGATTCAGTCTATAACCACTCTGCCACAGATTAGTCAAAACGTTAAGGAATTGGATATAGGCTGTGAGGCTTTTGTGAGCTATTTTGCAGATAAAGTCTTACTGCTCCGCTGCAACCTCCCAGCCACACTTGAGAAAGTATGCAAACTCGAGGCCCCATGCATGTCTTCTGGTCCCATTTTGGATTATTTCAGCCCTCTCAGGATACAGGAAGTTGACAGATTGATCTCAACGGTACGTCCTATCACATGCAGCCTTGATCTGTGCCCCTCCTGGGTAATTAAAGCTGGCCGCGAGGGGTTTCAAAGCACCCTTAGGGACATTATCAACAGGTCCCTCTCTGAGGTCCTATTCCCAGGGGCTCTAAAGGAAGTGATGGTCCGCCCTCTCTTAAAAAAACCATCTCTAGACCTGGCCAAATTGGTCAACTATTGGCCGATCTCCAATGGCGGTAGTGATACACTTGCAGAGCTTTCTGGATGACACTTCCACGTTGGATCCCTTCCAGTCCAGCTTCCATCCTGGACACAGGATGGAGACAGTACTGATCGCCCTCACAGATGACCTCCGGAGGCATCTGGATTGGGGTAGGACAGCGATGCTGCTGTTGTTAGATCTGTCGGCGGTGTTCAACATGGTCAGTCATCGGCTGCTCACCCACCACCTCACCAATGTGGGGATTCGGGGGCTGGCCTTGCAATGGCTTGTCTCCTTTCTCCAGGGTCAGGGACAAAGGGTGGCACTTGGGGAGGAGATGTCCCAAAGGCACCCACTAGTTTGTGGAGTGCCCTAATGGGCAGTGCTCTCCCCAATGCTATTTAACATCTATACGCGTCCCCTTGCCCAGATTGCCCGGGGGCATGGGCTTGGGTGTCATCAATATGCCAATGACACCCAGCTCTATCTGTTGTTGGGTGGTCAGTCTGGCTCTACCCTGGAAGATCTGGACTGGGCATTGCAGGACGTGGCGGGATGGCTTAGGCTGAGTCAACTGAAATTGAATCCGATGAAGACAGAGGTCCTTTGCCTCAATCGGAGTGGCTCGGGGTTAGGGGTCCCTCTTCCAGCCTTCAGTGGGGCATCATTGGTGCCAGTGCTGAGGATCAGGAGTTTGGGAATGCTTCTGGATGCTTCCTTGCCAATGGAGGCCCAGGTAGCAGCCACTGCCAAGGTAGGCTTTTACCATCTTCGGCTGATTAGGAAGTTGGTCCCCTTCCTCAAATGCAATGATCTGGCTTCAGTGATCCATGCTATGGTCACCTTGAGGTTAGACTACTGTAATGCTCTCTACATGGGCCCGCCCTTGGGGAAAGTTCGGAAGTTGCAGCTGGTGCAAAATGCGGTAGCCAGGCTGTTGATGGGCCTCCCCAGGTGGGAGCACATCCAGCCTGTGCTGAAGTCATTGCACTGGCTTCCAATAGTGTTTCGGATTCACTTCAAGGTGCTGGTTTTGACCTTTAAAGCCCTTAATGATCAGGGCCTGCCTACCTGAGGGACTGCCTTTCCCCATACATTCCCCCGAGAGCACTGTGGTCTGGAACACAACACCGCCTGCCGCCCCCCCGGGCCTAGGGATGCCAGGCTGGTGATAACTAGGACCAGGGCATTCTCCCTGGTGGCACCAATGCTGTGGAATGAGCTCCCTGGCAAGATCAGAGCTCTTCGGGACCTCCAGCAGTTCCGTAGAGCCATGAAATGGAGCTGTTTCGCCAAGCGTTCCACTAAGAACTGACTGCACTGGTTGGGTCACACTAGCACATTATTACAGGATGCCATTGCATTTATTTAGTTCACTGTACTTATTGGAACTGTATGGATTTGTATTTTATATCTTGTAATTGCTGATTTTAAACTGTATGTTGGTTTTAAATTGTTTGTAAGCCGCCCTGAGCCACTTCGGCAGGAGGGCGGGGCAGAAATTTAATAAATAAATAAATATTAAAAATGATTTTTTTCTTTTTTCTATTTTCCAACTATCCCTCCTTTTATTCTGTATCCCTTTCTTAAATATTAAAATAAAAAATTATAATAATAAAAAGATAACATTTTATCTGGCATTCTAAACTGGCCTACAGGTTTGTGCAATGACCATTATAGCACTGCCACTAAGAAACTGGGAGTGTTCATACAATTGTATAGTTGTGTGTTGTTACCTTTCCTTCTGGGGACTTCCCATATCATCATGTCAGCTTGCCCCCACATTTAATAATTACAAATATTTATCCTTGTTGAAGGGCAAGGATAGCAACAGAAACTCTGGCAGCATTTCTGTGTTCAAGTCAATTACAAAAATCAGTGTGGTTTCATCAGGACCAAGTAAAGGGTAAATATGCAACTCCTGAGCAGATACTGACAACAGCTACTGGTCTTGGGTATCTAATCTGATGGAAGGAAATCATGCAGGAACAAAAGCAGCACATAACCTTCAGATAATGTTGCTTTTAATTGAGAACAGAATAGGAAAAAGATAATAAAAATAAGCATTGTGAGAAGAAGAAATTTGTATTATGACTTCAATGGTTTTGAATATTGAGGGATTGCTACTCCGTGTCTAGATTGTTCCAAGGGCAAGAACAGCAACAAAAGTTCAATGTGCATCACAATCAAACAACAATCAGAAAAGTCTTAAATATTTTTGTACTAATTTCTGTCATCTATATATATAAAAGAAAGTCCCCTCATGGTAAAATTAACACCCAGACCAAACCCCTGGACCTAGAAACATGAAATTCGGGAAGAGCACTCCTACCACGACGTAGATGCTCACTAAAGAGGTTTTTTTAGACATTCAATCTCTAAGGGGGGGGTAAAAGGGATAAAATGTGCTCCCATCATTGCTTCCTATGTGGCTGCCAGGCTGCTGCCTCCTTGCACCCCCCACTGTCTGATTGGCCAGCTGCAGAGCTCAGTGTTCTGAGGTTAAAAAAAAAAAAAAAAAAACAGTTACAGGAGACTGCAGAGAGCTAATGACTGTTGAGGAAATCAGGAATGGCCAACAACCACCTGTGAGATGCAGCAATGCTGCTGGCCCAGTCTCTCCGATGGCTTCCAACACACTCCCCCTACCTCCTACACCAGACAGGCAGCTGTCTGTCAGGTGCAGCAGTGGATGCAGGGTGCGTAAAGACATCAGGAAGCCTGCTCCAGCAGTAATGCCTTAGTGATCCTGCTGGCCAGCCTCCACAGTGGCTTGCAATACCCGTCCCCCTCTGGATAGGCAGCTGCCTGTCAGGTATAGGAGAGGGGGTGGGATTTTACAGCTGCTGGGGAGACTTGCTCAGCAGGATTACCTTAGTGCTGCTGCTGGTCCAGCTTCCCTGATGCCTTTAAACACACTCCCCCTAACACCAGACAGGCTGCCAGGTGTAGGAGCAGGGCCAGGATACTTTAATCCATGAGGGAGGCTGCCCAAGCAGAAACACCTTGGCAATGCTGCTGGGTCAGCCTCCCCAATGGCATTAGACACACTCCCACCCACTATGGAATATACCCCAAATTTGTAGAAAAGTGGTTTCCCGTATTAGGTTATTTAACTTCTCACAATGTGGGTTCTAGAAAATTGGTTCATATGAACTGGCTTAATATCTGATTGCTCAGATGTTGTTTTGAATACATAATTGTGTCCCACTTCTTAAATGTAACATAAATGAGAAACATTTTTGTAAAGAAAAAAAGGGCATGCCCTGCACCTCTCCAAATTATTTATTATTACTATTGTTGTTATTTGTTATATTTATGAATCACCCCACCTCTGCTTCTGCAGGGCTCTGGGCGATGTACAACCAGAGATAAAACAAGATAAAATTAATTAAAAACATTAATACAACATTAAAAGCAATCAGATGGTGAATAACCAATCCTCATTCCAACTCCCACTGCCAGCTACTTCATGGACAGGGGGGAGGAGGGCAAAATAGATGTAAACAACAGGGAATGGGAAGGGTGCCAGCCAAGATGGAACCATCGCTGTACTCACTAAAATTCAATGCCCAGGCCAAACCCCTGCACCAAGAAACCCAAAATAAGGGGAGTGCATTCCTACCATGATGTCAATTCCCACTATGAAGATATTTCTGAGAAACACGACCCCTAGGGGGTAAAAAAAAGAGGCAAAATTTGTTCCCCCAATTGTCTTCCATGTGCCTGGCAGGCTGCTGCCTCCTCCCCCCCCTTTAATTGGTCAACTGTGTAGCTCAGAGTTCTGAGGTAAAACCTGCCTCTTGCACCCACCTCCCTCTGATTGCCCAGCTGTGGATCTCAATGTTGTGAGGTAAATTCACAGTTAAAAGAGACTGCAGACAGTTGAGGACAGTTACAAAAATCAGCAATTCAAGACTTCTGAATAGACATTTCTCATAACAGCCAGCATGGGAATTGAGTTTATGAGTGTTCATGGGGAGACAGTAAAGGACCTTTGTAGGAGCCATTTTGATGAGTGCCTCCCTCATGAACCTATAGAAATGTTCACCAGATCACCACTCCCTCACACCAACTCCCCCTCAGACCTCTCACCTCTTACTGCCCCCAAGAAAGCTCCTGGCAAACTTTGAGCCAGATACATCAATGCTGCAAGGAGGAGGTAACTTAGGAATGCGGCAAAGACATTTGCACATACTACTCCTGAGGCGCACTGAGCTGTACTGGCCAAGTACCAGCAAGATCATCTTGAAGTGCTCAGAACAACACATCTCCATATGAGCAAAACACTGTGGTCTACAGAGAGGTCCTTCAGTAGAGAAAAAAAACAGTATGTGTGTCTCACTTCATTTTTTATATTACAATCTTCTCCATTAAAATTCCTACAACAAATTTTACATTTCAGAATTCACATCGTCAGTATTACAACTGGATTTACAGAACTTAAATACCGTAGTGAAGCACAGGTATCAGGCTAGTTATTCATATACTCAAAGATTATGAAGCCCATTGTCATTAAATGAGCACTGATTCTCAGAGTTATCAGACTTGTGGGCAGGGCTGGTGCCAGGTTTTTTTGCAAACTAGGCGAGGCTACATTTTGGCGCTTCCTCATTTGCCCCCCCAATTTTCAAACATAAATGCAGCAGCAAACCTCTGAATACCAGTCCTGGGAGGCAGCAGCAGGGGAAGGGGCCTATGTCCCTCTGCCCTGTTAGTTGGCCCTCCGGAGAAACTGGCTGAGCACTGTGGGTAAAAAGCAAGAGATATTTGGAGATCACTTGCCATTGCCTGCCTCCATGCCTTGAAAACCCTACAGAGTCACCATAAGTCAGTTGTGACTTGATGGCAAAAAAATAAATAAATCCATCACACTACTCAAATTCTAATCAGGCACTTGAGAGGGCTTCTGTTATCCTTTGGAAGCCCAAGAGGTGACCAACCCAAACATCTACTACAACACATTTTTGAGAGCCAGGAATCTGCTTTTGTACTTACTTTTCCTAACTAACACTAGCCAAAGCATCACAAAATAGTGATCACAAGCTTCACCAGAGACCAGACTGGATGTTAAGAAACACATTACCACCAAAAGAAGGTGCCCCCATCCCCCATTGTTTCCAAAGGACTAAAGTTCAATCAGAGAATTTTTGCAGTAGAAACTGGGGGGGTGGCATTTTTCCAAGCCTAGCAGAACCAGTGCAATCTACAGTGCCCAGCAAACTCAGTGCCACTGTGGTGATGCCAGGTGATGCCATGCACAGAATCACAGTCCAAGAAAGAGGCAGTAAAAATTTCAAGTTATGGCAGCCACTGCAGAGAAACATCGGGGGGGGGGGGGTTGTGTCCACATAACTGTGAGGCGGGGATGATGTGTCTGGGAAAACTTTTCTAGTAAGAGACTGAAAAGTACTGAGACTGACGAGTGATTTCAGCTCTCACATACTTTATTAGATCAATAATAAGACAACCTAAGCTGGCTCGCAGACCGGCTTTTATTCCCAAGTGAACCCACACCCCAAAACACACAACACCCGTGATTCGCTATTTACCATGATTCAATTATCCCTGGCTCCCCGATTGGAAAGGAGCTAGGAGCCTGCAGTCTATTGTCTTTTGGGGCAAAGCTCAGGCCCTTCGCCTGGCCGCATGGTGGACCAGTTTAGACCAGTCCGCGCGCATGGCTGTCTTGAGTCCATATTACCACGTGGATACACTACAGAGACAAAGGCTCCCTTCCCTTTGAGGGAGATTGGGAGTCTCTGGGGGCCCCCCATCCTGGAAAGGAACCCCATTTCAGTGCATCGCCTCCAGAGGCTAAGGGAAGGCACCTGAGCTCTCTGCCCCGAGGAAGGTGCTGCAGAGAGCCTCCTGGATTTGCAGACAGGAACAAAGGAGACCCCCCCACCCTCTGGCATCATGAATGGGGCAGCTGCAGGGCCCTGAAGGAAAACATGGGCTCCCGCTTCCTCTCCTAGGCCAGCAGCTGCCTTTCCCAGCCTCCGTCCTGCAAGGACCCCCTTCAAGGCTTGGGGCTCCACTTCTTTTGGCCAAGCCACTCTGGGAGTCCCCAGCAGTGTTCCCCCGCACCTTACTGAATTACTCATCCTGTCCCTCCTCCTCTGATGGATTTTTACCTTCTTGACTTCGCACCAAGAAGAAAAGTGCAACTTCTGAAAATAGGAAAGCTGCAGAGTTGCTGGGGGGGAGGTCAAGTCAGGAAGGCACCTCGCCCCTCAATACTCCCCCTCCCCACCCGCTTGGCTTCTTGCAGAAGAGGGCTCAGGGGCTGATGAATCTGCGCTCCTAGAGAGAAGGGAGAGGGCACAATGTGCCAACTTCCCACCGGATCCTCTCCCTCCATCCCATGAGTAGGGAAGGCACTCTCGATGCATGCATCAGCCCCAAACCGCAGGATCGGGGGAGCTGCAAATGTGGGAGGGGGAGTCCCCAGGGCAGCGGGGGAGGAAGGGAGAGGGGGAATTTTTGCACCTGGTATTTTTGGCCACTGTGTGACAGAGTGTTGGACTGGATGGGCCATTGGCCTGATTCAACATTGGCTTCTCTTATGTTCTTATGTTCTTATGGGAATGCAAGGATGCAAAATCCCATCAACTGGCAGACCTCATTTTGTCCAGGCAGCTGTTTGTCATTGATAAACCTCTCCTTCATGAATCTGACTTGTTCTCTTTGAAGTCATTTAGGGAGCAATCAAAACAGGTCAACTTGAAACCAAGTCCCATTTATTCAGTGTGACTTACTCCCTGGAAAATGTCCATAGGAGTAGGGAGCTGGTGGCAACTGATGGCGTGACTCTTTTGGTGAGGGGCGGAGGGGCGGGGAGAGGGAGGGGGCAGGCCAGTAGGCCAGCAGGGTGCCCCTCTCCGGTCACACCCCTAGGCCAGTGCTTAACCCCGCCTTTATGAAAGTGCCGGCCCTGCTTGTGGGAGACAGTTCCAATTCCTGCACATATTGGTTTGCTACCCAAGTACACGTGAGAATGTGCAGCTAGGACAGGAAGAATTAAGCTTTCTGCATATTGCCATTAATAGTTCAGAATGAGATCATGCAAAAAGGAAAGCCATTTGTATGGCAGTTTCTGTACATGTCAGCTGCCGTGTGTGCGTTAGTTGTGTGAATTGACTCTTATTGAAGCACTTAAACTAACCTAAGCTTCAAAAACTGAGATTCTAATTGATTAGGTTTTGGAGCATGCATTATGAAATCTCCAAGCCAAAAATATACTTCAAAATCACCGCTTTGGGTACATACCATGAACTTCTGGAATGGTAACTCAAATCTGAGATTCTTAGGCATAATGAACACACCCTGAAAAATCTGTGAGGGATGTGTGTGTGTGTTCAGGTGCTTACCTTTAGGCATTTTGTTTTCTTTGAATTTACCAGGCAGTGGCATTCCTCACTTTCAATCAGGTCCTTTCGGGGGATCTGGAGTCTTCCCAGTAAATCACCTTCAAAGACAAGCCCCAAAGAAGGAATTTCCATGGAGGAATCTGCCAAGCTGTGAGTGCTCAGACTTCTCCTCACATTGCTCTAAACTTATGTGAATAACTTCCCACTAGGTGTTGTTTAACACCAGAAAAAGGACTGGGGGGGGGAAGCAAGAGCTCTCCTCATCCACCTATGCCACCTGTCATCAGCAAAACCAGCTTCTGTGGCCTTTAGACAAACATTCCTGGAACTGACATATGATTCTGATCAAAGTGATGAACCAGGAGAAAACTTGTAAAGAAGCATATCATATAGCTTAGCCCTCAGACTACTCCAGCCCTCTGCTGCCACCTCCTCCTCTTCCTCCTCCTCCTCCAGAAACTACTAAAATAGTAGAGGTACTAATTGCTAATTAAGGTACCCTCCACAGTAGATGCCCACATTGAAAGTGTGTCACTCATAGCAACTGCATGATGGTGTAGTTGGGCAATGGGGGGGGGGAGTTTTCTGCAAAGGAAGCCTTCTTTACTTAGTGAAAAGGTTAAGAAATGGACCACAACAAGGAAAGATGGCAAATATATAGTTTGCGGTGGAAGGTTTCAGTTTTTTAGCGCTGGCAGCTGGCAGCTGGCTCTCCCATTGGATTGCCACCATTTCTCCCCATGGGAATCAGTGGACAGAAGTGTACCTATGCCAAGAGACACCTATTTCCGAATTGCCTGGAGTGTTCTTTCTATATATTTGGAGGTGCAGGTCTTGGTTATTACTGGCAGATTTTGAATTTAGGGGAGTGAGGATTTCAGATAAATATGAGCATGCTGTGTGTGGGCGTATGCTATGTGCAGGGGTATGCTGTATGGTGTACGCTGTGGTAGATCCCTAAGATAGCATGATTAGGTTACCTGCCCTGAGTACAAGCTTGGGCAGGTTTAACAAAGACTCAGCAGTAACTTGATGGGTTTTTTTTTCCCTAATTGACTGAATTATTTTTGGGAGTGGAGGAGGTTTGCCATAGTTGGGACACTTGCTTATTGTCCAGAAATCTTGAGACAGTTGTTCATAGTGAGGGTATGAAGGAACACTAAACACCTGAGGCAAAAGGTATTCCACAGAACATTCCAGCAGTTGGGCTATTCCCTTTTTAGAGTGTCCAGGGGGATTTTGGCCAGTTTCAGGGGCCCCCAACTTAATATCAAGCAGGATATTTATCCAGGCCTCTGGCAGTCTGGTCAGAAGATTTTTAGGGGTTAACAACTATGGGAGGCCCTGTGGGGGGGATTCTTGGAGGTATCAACCATCTGAGTATGATATGCGAACAGCACATTGCTGGGGTGAGAAAGATAGGACAAGGTAATGAGGCAAGAGGGAGGGGAATCAGGAAAGGGGCTAGTGTAATGTTCATTGTAATTTTTATTTTAGTTCCAGGATACTAGAAACTGGAGAAGTTCCAGTACAGGTTTTACTCAGAGTTCTGGATATACTGGCTAGAAGACCTGTCATGAATAACTCTGGCAGGACTTGTGTTCCTTTATTAGTTGATCCTGAATAAAATTTCTATATGGTTTGTTAACTATTCTTCATAGCATCTTCCTGGATTATCAGAGCATCTTACAGCTAGAACAAAGTGATCACAGCAACAAGCTGAAAGATCCTGGAATTCATGCATCCACACATTTCATGATATGGGGGGGGGAGAATATATGGCCTAAATCTGGAGGAGGAAGAGGAAATGAATGATGAGTGAGTGAGGACACAAGTTAAGGAGTGGGCAGATGTGAAAGTGGAATGAATCGCAGCACCCCATCATGTATGCCTTTATGTTGCCAAACTTTGACAAGCCTTCACCTGCTTATTTGGTAATGACTTCAGGCTGCAACTGTATGAATACCCCTTTCCAATTGTTCACAATTCTTTAGTATTTTTTGGTGCCCTGAAAATGCTAGATAGATGAAGCTGAAGTCTCTTTGGAATCATGTTTCCAGGGAAGGTGATGGAAACCTCTTCACTTGAATCGCTTCCAATGAGACTTGACAAATCTCTAGAGCTTTAATAGTTCGATTCAATCACCTTTCATACCAGCGAAATTCCCAGGATTTCTATTATAGTAACAGATGAAAAAAGCTGTTGTGGAATTTTATAGCAACTCAATAGGAAAACTTCTTTGAAATTTCTCTGGAACACAAAAAAAAAAGTTCCATCATGCAATTCAGTCTAACAAAAAGACATAGCAGAGCTTTCTTCACCTGAATAGTGTGGAAAGGATACATAGACCATCCTGTCCTATTATATAAATATGTATTGGTCCAGCAAGATTCTATGCTTGGCAAAATCAGTTTGCTGCCTGATCTGTCATTCAAAACGACTCCCTAGGCACTGGCTGAGTTGCCTGAGTCCCACTCACAGAAGCAGCAGGAGCCAAAACTCACCTCAGAAGACAATTTCATCTTAGGAGAGAAGACGGAGACTCTGGCCCTCTCGCTTCCCAGTGACTCTGGCCCTGCCACTTTGCACTGCTGCTGCTCCTGGCCTGGCCTTGGCCTGCACTGAGGCTGCTGCCTACTGCCCCTCCACACCGCTGCCTGTCCCGGCCACTCCCAGAGCCCCGAAGACTCCCCAAGGTAAGTAGGCAGCCGAGCCATGAGCAGCCTGGCTGGGCCACAGGGGCCTTGAATGGGGGTGGGTGGGAGAGCCAAAGGCTTGCCTAGCTGGGCCACAGAGGCCTTGAATGGGGGTGGGAGAATGGAAGGTCTGCCTGGCTGGGCTGCAGGGGCCTTGAATGGGGGTGGGTGGGAGAGCCAAAGGTCTGCCTGGCTGGGCCACAGGGGCCTTGAATGGGGGGATGGGAGAGCCAAAGGCCACCTGGCTGGGTTGCAGGGTCCTTGAACAGGGGGTGGGAGAGCCAAGGCTGGCCTGGCTAGGCCTCCGGGGGCTTGAACGGGGGTGGGAGAGCCAAGGCTTGCCTGGCTGGGCTGCAGGGGCCTTAAATGGGGGGAGCCAAGGCCTACCTGGCTGGGCCACAGGGGCCTTGAATGCGGGGGTGGGAGAGCCAAGGCATGCCTGGCTGTGTGTGAGAGACTTTGCTTCCACTTCTGTACCTCTCTATGCATTTGTTACACATCACATCTTTCTAGAGCTCAATGTATTGCTTCTACAACGGGCTTTACTGCTAATAAATAAATAAATAAATAAATAAATAAATAAATAAATAAAGTACTTGCCAAAAGGGTACATTGATATGGGACATGGAGGGGGGAGGCAACCATCTTTAGATAACCACTGTAGTGTGGAAACAAAGACTGAGCAGGGAGTAGTTTTTAAGTGTGTTGAAGTTAAACTGATTAAGCTGTTGTCACTCCAAAGATGAACATTCATTTTGAAGTTTGAGCAAGCAGGTTTTAAGATTACCAGCCTGCCAGTATGTTATCATGTGCTTAAATGAACTCACTTTGTTCCTGAGCTGCCAGCCAAAATTGTCACTTTATAATAGGTGTAGCCACTGGATAGAAATAAGCTTTGTGAGTTACATATTTTACTGGCCTGCAGTTATGTTTCTTTTCGTTTTCCCCTTCATGGAATACTTCATAAAAATGATATAGAAAAAACACAAATTGGGCAGGGAAGACATGGGGACTAAGTTTTCAAGTGGGCTCTTTTTTCCCAAATGCCTTATCACCTTCATCTGATCCCCACAGTGTGTGCAGCCAGCGTGGTGTAGTGGTTAAGAGCTGAGGTAGTTTACAGCAGTGGTGTTGTGGTTAAGGATGGTGGACTCTGATCTGGAGGACTGGGTTTGATTCCCCACTCCTACACATGAAGCCTTCTGGGTGACCTTGGGCTAGTTACAGTTCTCTTGGAACTCTCTCAGCCTCACCTACCACAAAAGGTGTCTGTTGTGGGGAGAGGAAGGCAAGCCAGTTGTAAACCAACTCCTCCTCCTCCTCCTCCTGTCAGCTAGGCCTCTGGCTGTTCCAGCTGCTATGGGTGTGAGGGAGACTCTAGAATTTTAACTTTCATTTCCCAGTCTTACTTTATCTATGTAACCAAAGTCTTCAACCTTGAGTGTCTGGTGTACTTCTCTCCTGAGAATAATTGCCCATTATTTTGGTGGATTTCTGCTTGGCCTCTTATTGGACCTAAGCCATCAGGGGGCCCTCTTAAATAATGTATATCTGCTTGCTATGTGCTATTTAGGCCGGTTCTAACACTAGAGGTGCCAAGATATATGCATACTCTCAATGTCTCAATAAACTTTACTTATTTGAATTAAAGCTGTTGGTGCAGGAGTCTGACTTCTTCTTCCTCTTCCTCCTCCTCCACTGTGTCTAAATTTCCCAGTCTTCATTCACACCCCTGTTACATTTGTATATTTTAACCACGGTTCCCTAGCTACAGAAGCAAGAACATAATGACTTTAGACTTTGGGACCAATGCTCCCTGTAAGCTGTGGAATCTTGTGAGCAAAAATTCTACTTTGTGAGCTACTGGCATTAAAGTTGTGAGTGAGCAATTTGGCTGCTGCATACATTAGTTTGCTCTGGAGCCATCTTTCCTGATCTAAGACAGAGAAGTATGATCCAGAAGCTAAAAAAACTGTGAGGTAGCTCACACTAACTCAGCATAGAAGGAACACTGTTTGAGACTGTTGCTATTTTAAAAGATGTTATCTCACACCTCTCTAAGGCTGCAGTCAGATGGACTGTTTGGCTCAATATAGTTGTGCTTCCCATATGGATTAAAAGGGCTCGGTCACACAGCCACTTCTGGCAGCCATTCCCTAGTCGTGTCACCCCATAGTATGATGAGTTGGATATGGAATAGCCACCAGAGGATATCCAGTAGTTTCCAGATGGCCTGCACTTCCTCTCCACTTTTTCCATGTCTGAACATCCCTGTTGTGCATGCAAGCCAGATGGGGAGTGGGAATGGTCAGATCCATTTCTGAGTGGTTCCCTCCCCCCGAGTTCTTGGCTATGTGCACCTAAACACCTATGCACATGCCCAGCCATATTTTTAAAAGCGACAATACACTCCATGGTTGAGGCACCACAGTAATGTGTACACTTGAGCATGGAGCAAGTGTGTGGGGAGCCACAGCTGGGTGTGCTGTCTGCTCGATCTTCCCCGCAGCAGTGTAAATCAGAGCACTTAGAGGCACCACCATATCACACAAGGCTCCAGTCTGACCATAGCCTAAAACATACAGATTTCTTTCCATCTCAACATTTTTAGTACATTCAACATGTTTTAATCAAACATCCTCTATTGCTAATGCTCTCATTGGAGGCTGCCAGAGCTCTTGGAACTTCCAGGTTTCAACAAACTCACTCTTCATCCAGCAAATTAGTCATTCATAATGTCGGGAAATAGAGGAATACTTCATAAATTTGCATCTTGTTCAAAGAATGCTGCACAGGGAGAGGAAAGTGGTCTTCCAATTACAGATGGTCTTTTTCAGGTCAGAGTTGTGTCTTTTTTCCTGTTTGATGCAGGGTGGGGGCATCTAGCATTTATTTATCCAAGTATCTAGCTATAGGCCTGGCTAGCCTGTTCTCATCAGATCTTGGAAGCTAAGTGAACTTCTGTTTCTTTAAAAGTAATGATTTTGGTGCTGTTGTTAAATTATAAAATTCTTTCTTCAATAAAAGATCTATTTTTTTTTAAAAAAAGAAGACCCTGGAAGCTAAGCAGGGCCAGCCATGGTTAGTACTTGGATGAGACCACCAAGGAAGTCCAGGGCTGCTATGCAGAGGCAGGCAATAGGAAGCCACCTCTGAACATCTCTTGCCTTGACAACTCTATGGGGTCACCTTAAGTTGGCTGCAACTTGATGGCAAATAAAACAAAACAATCTTGCCCCAACTCACATATGGGCTATTTATGGTGGAGCAGTGGATTCACACTTGCTTGCTGTGCCTTGGACATGCCTTACATCCCTATGTTGAATATAATGTGTGTAACTGATATACTGAGCCCCGCAGTCAGAGTCAATAAGGCATGGCTAACTCTCAGTATCAACTATTTTTTCTCTTTCAATCATAAACAGAGAAGTTTGTTCTAAATTGAAGTCCACGTCCATTTGTGCTCATTTTGAGAATTTTAAAATATTAAATTTGCTAAAATACAATTTTGCTAAAATACAATTGAACCACACAGAATTGAAGGAAAGAAGACTTTTTTCTGAGCTGGAAAGAAGGGAGGGGAATCAGTTTCCTAGTGCACCTGGAAAAAATCAATGGTAATAGACTTTGAATCCAAATGTATACCCTGATGGGTTTCTATCCTCTTATTCAAAGCAACTTAAGTGCAAGACTTTTTTTTCATGGAAAACACAAGTAATCATCACATTTCCCTATTGTTGCTAAACAGTAGGCAATCACTGGGTGTAGGCAATTGTGTCAGATGCTTACAAAAGGATGTGGCTCGCAAGGGCTGGTGAACGTCTTTTCTAAATGTTGCAGATGTTGCTTTTATCTCATGCTAATCAACCTTTGTCTTGAAATTGTTTGTTTGTTGTTGTTTTAGTGACGCTGACATCCTTAGTGAAAATTCATGAGTTAATGAAATAGTACAGCTGCTGAGCAAGTGGTAACGATTTGATAATAGTGGAGCAGAGATGGGCTAACCCGTTTGCATGTAATTGCCGTTCCAATGCCTGCTCTTCTGAACCAAAAAAGGAATGAAAGAAAAAACCTTCCCCCCATGTTATATTATCATGCTTTAAAAGCAGGAATAATATATTCCTTAAAAAGCACTACTGATATACCCCTTTGGGCAAGATTCCTCTGCCTGTGTAACCCAATTGTCTGAAAAAATGACCATCCCTGAATGTACACATCACATCATTAGTCCATCTTGCTTAGTGCTTAGACTGACAGTGGCTCTCTAAGCTCTCAGTCAATGAGGGGACTACCTGTACCAGGTACTGAGCCTCGGGCACAGAAAGCTGCTTCCTACTGAGTCAGAACTTTGGTCCATCAAGGTCATTGTCCACTTTGGCTGGCAGCAACTCACCAACTCTGCAGGGTCTCAGGCAGCAGTCTTTCACTCCATTGACTTCCTGATCCTTTAAACTGGAAATTCTAGGGCTTGACCCTGGGACCTTCTGCATACAACTCATACACTGTACCACTCACCTATGGTCCCTCCCCAGTTCTTCATGCAAGGTATGTGCTGCAGCACTGAAAATCACAGTCCCATCTATACGGTTCACCCTTGGCTCCCATTGATAATTTCCACTGATAGAAGGGGTGTCTATCACTGCAGCGGGACTTCCTTACCTCCTTCCTCCTTCAGCAGACCCAAATGCCCCCCACCATGCATAGATAAATTCATTGACTCTAAGAGAAGCAGCAGTTGACTGGTTAGCCAGAAAAGATCTGCCCTCTGTGGTGCATGCCCCAGTTACATCTCCATTAGATTACTGCAATGCAGTCTGTGTGGGACTGCCCTTGAGAAGTCTTCAGAAACTTCAGTTGGTACAGAATGCTGCAGCCAGGATGTTAAATGGAGTGGGTCATAGGAACCATATAACTCCCATCTACACTGGCTCTCAATTTGTTTCTGGGTACAACTGGCCTTGACCTTCAAAACCCTATATGGTTTGGAAGCAACATACTGAAGAACTACCTAATTCCTTATGAACCTGCTCAACCACTATGGTCATCTTTGGAGGTCCTGCTTCAGGTGACGCTGCCTTCTGAGATCAGGAAGGTGGCAACCCAGAAGAAAGCCTTCTCAGTCATGGACCAAACCTCTGGCACTCTCTCTCCTGGGAGATTCAACTGCCCCCATTTGTTGCAGTCTTTCCTGGCAGGTGAAGACTCCCCCCCTCTTCATTTGGCATTCCCTCAATGATCCCTTCCTTCCTAACTAGGCTTTTTATGTTTTCTATGCATTTTAACATTGTTTTCTATGTATTTTAATTCTGTTTCAAGTTGCTTCAATGATGTCTGCTTGTGAGGAGGGCTGATTTTAATGGTTTTTAAAATGTGATCTTGCCATGTATTTTTTAAATTGTTAGCTGCCTTGGCAGCTTTGTAAGGGCAGAAAGGCAGCATACAAATGTTGTAGATAAATAGATAATTTTCACTGATTCCTCCTTCCCCTGCACACTCCCAATTTTCCCCTCTTGTTGTTCCTTAGGTCCCTGGCCCCTCTGGATCAGCAGTTCACAGAACATTTGGGGCTGTTGTGGGCCTGGGGAGGCGAAGAGGTCCTATTAAATTAATAGAAATCACTTCCATCTGCAGAAATTGCTGCTGGATTCAGTCCAGGTCTCTGTTATAAGCTGCCTCAGGAATCAATTGACGGAGAGGAAGAGATATGTTACCAATAAGCAGGGGTCATGTCATAGAAAAAGAGGTGCAGGAGCTCATTAGCATAACTCATTAGCACAACTTATTTGCATATGCCACACCCCCTGACATCACTGGAAGTGTGTCAGAAGGCAACACCCACTGCTCAGGCTCCACTGGACTGTTTTGGATTGCTAGCTATGGGGGGGGGAGCAGATCTGCCCTCACAGAAGAGGGAGAGCTTATATCTGAATAAACCTTGGTCTTAAAGGTGACACTGGACTCTTTTGGATGGCCAGCAAGGGCAGGAAAGTGTGTGGCTGCTCATGGGTCAAGGAGGGTGGCACAAAGGATGTGCATGGCCTCGAGCAGGTAGGGGGTCAGGTAGGTGGTGGGGCAGAGGCGCAGGAAGAGGCCAGGTAGGCGCAGGAGGGGGTGGAGCTCCTCACAGGCCTCGCAGGAGTCAACAGGGTCTGCCTTCCAGAGGCACCGCACCCGGGCTGGCATGAGGACGAGCAGAGCCTGGGCAGGCTGGGTGCCACAGCCCACGCAATGGCAGAACAGCTCAAGGGCCAGCTCACGGCAGTGCTCTGCTGGGTCAACCAGCAGGCCGGGAAAGGTGAGGTGGGGGCTGCTGGGAGCAGGGGGCAGGGCTTGCTGCATGTGCCCATCCCCTGGGCTCCTTACTGTCGGAGCTTCGCTCCTGTGCGCTCCTGCAGGAAATGAGCCCTGCCGATAAGCAGGTAAGTAACAGTGCAGTCCTCATCAAATTTATAGTCTCCTAAACCCATTGGTTTCAGTGGATTTAGAAGGATGTAGCTCTGATTAAGATTGCACTGTAAATGAAGACTTTGCTTTTTATTTAGTTTTCTGCTGCAGGTTATTGTCTGGCTGCTTACAATCTGTGCTCTTTTCAATTGTCTGTTCATTTCTGCTGCTTTTGTTGTGCTTTTTATGCTTACTGCTGCTATATGTTTTCAACAACACATGTTTTATGGGGGGTTAATTTTTAGTGGTATTTGTTGACCAGCATCTTCTGTGCATGCATATAATTTTGAAACAGTTGTACTAACTTTCTGTTTGCTTCCCACCTCAGTTTCAAGTGCTGAGTCTGTCATGACCTGCCCCCTCCCCTCCATATCTCTCCCTCTTTAAACCTATCTACCAACTCCACAGAGCAGGGCCATTTATGCACAAGGCCATTAGTAAAGAGTTCTGCTGCTGGTTCAAATGCTCCTTCTATTATTTTCCTCACCTTTTGGAATGGGCTCCCAGGGACCATGTGGCAGGCCCCAAATTCACTAGGCTTTTGTGGAAAACATATAAAGTTTCATTGCTAGAAAGGACTTTTATCTGAGGTGTTCATATGTGTTGACTGAAGCTGCTCAAAAACAACTTGGGGTGGTCAAAAATTGATCTGGATTGTTCTTTTTTTGGAGCTGTTTCTTTCAAATTTTATGCACTCTAAAGTTCCAGCATGGTTAGATTCTTTGGATCTGTTGGCCAGTTTGTTTTTTTTGCTGCCTTCCATATTGCTACTGTGCAGATTGTAGGTGATTGTGTCTGTTTTCTTGACCATTCTTGTAAGCCACTTTGAGCTTTGGAAAGTTGGGGTACAAACAGAGAGCTTTAAACAACACCTTGAGAGCCTATTAGAGGAGTGGGGGTGGGTTCTAGGAATGTTTTAAATAGATAAGGATCAATAGAACCCATTTGCCTTGCAGCAGAAAGTCTGCACCTTTTGAGATGTGGACTGTGGAGAAAGGCATTGCAGTTGGTGGATGAATTAGTTTGGTTAGCTGTGGTCCCGGTCACATGAGCAGGATACTACGCCGCTGAAGGGAGGCAAATTAGAGCTGGAGCAAAAAGATGCACGGTAGCGTGATCAGACGGGTCCCCGAGATGCCGTGCAGACGCACGGCGATGGTGAAGCACATCAAAGGGTTTCACTTTCACATTCTTGCGCATGCGCAATCTTATGTTTCTTTGCATACTGTGGAAGCTTGGAAAAAACACACCTGGTGCGACGGGATGCATGCACGTGCCGGATGCACCGGATTAACTCTGCTTCCGCGATCTGACGCTCACCTGTGACCCACGTTTTCTGGTTGCTACTACCCTTTTGCTGATACCTTCTAAATCCGCTTCCTCGGGCCGACGGTACGGGTTGGTGATGGGTGCGCTATGCTTCCCAGATGTTGCTGTATGATCGCACCCATTTGATGTGCCCTCAACCCATCTGTTTCGCAGGGCAAATCCTCCTGTGTGACCGAGGCCTGTCACTGTTTAAATAAATCAGGGACAGAGTGTTTGTAACTGGAAAAGGCTCCTTTTTTTTAAAGACAGGGTTAGGATCTTTGTGACAAGGCTGGCAGTCTGGAGGCAAAGGAAGACCAGAGCAGGCAGGGAAGGTGGGTATGGGCAACTTCGATGCTGCTTGGCTTTCATTGCACTCTTCTTAAGCCATTAATGTCAACCTACAAATAGTGCAGGAGGATGCATGTTCTGAGGTAAGAGAGCCATTCATAGGCAGCACTCAATGACCAATGAATGGTGATTATGTAAAGGAATGACTCCATTCCCCTCCCCTGCAGTAGCTCCTCTAAATCTAAATATGTCTAAATATTTTGATATTACAAAAATACAGGTTTGGATGTTATGAGTGACTTCCATGCACACTCTGTCTCTGCATGGAGCACACTCCCCATTCTGCTACATCTTCCATTTGCACAAGGGCCCACTGAAAACCATGGATCTTGTGCAAATGAAAGTTTCAATGGAAGAGGAAGCACACTCCACAGCAGAACACTATATAGGGCACATGGAACTCATGCAAAGGGCCCAAACCATTTATTATATGTCTAAACAATTAATACACAAGTGAAATACACAGCTTACAAATAGCTGCCTGGGAAAACAGAAGACTATTCTTGTATACAAAAGACCTACGAGTGTACTTGGCTTAGAGCTGCCAAACTCCAAGTGGGGCTGGGAGATCTTCTGGAATTACAAGTAATGTCCAGACTACAGAGATCAGTTACCTTGGAATTGCAGCTTCGGATAATGGTCTCTATGGCATCACATTCCTGCTGAGCTCCCTTTCCAGACTCCACCTTCCCCAGGTGCCACACCCAGATCTCTAGGAATGTACCAACCTGGAGTTAGCAACCCTAACAGCTTCATAAATTGTTTGTTAGGATATAGGATAAAACATCATATTAAATCCTTCTACAGCTTGTGCTTATAACCACTAAATAGAGGGAATTACATATTACATATTATTATTGGGGACAATGGCAGCTTAACATTTATTTATTTACTGAACTGTTACCCTGCCACTTCTTTAAGGAGCTAGGGCTTATGCATATGGTTATTCCATCTTCCCATTTACTACGCAAACAACCTTGTGAGTTGGCTTGCAATCTCCAGGTGGGACTTGGGGGTTCTCCCACAATTACAACTGATCACAAGACTATAGAAATCAGTTTTCCGGGGGGGGTAGCAATTTTGGAGAGTATGGCATCACATTCTTGCTGAGCCCCCTCCCCAAACTCTCTTCCAGGCACTACCTCAAATCTCCAAGAATTTCCTAACCTGGAGTCGATAACCCTACTTGCGTGGTGGGCTGACCTGAGAGAAAATAAGAGGAACAAGATTACCAAGTAATATTTGTGGCAAATGGGAGTTGAACCCAGATCTCCCTAGTTTAGTCCTCTAACTGCTACACCATGGTGGCTTTCACATATGGAATATCTGAGAAGAACTTTAGTTAATGAACCCCAGTCATTTCATAGCAGCTAAAGGTTGCCTGCATCTTAGGTGCTTCATCCCCTAGGTGTTTGCAAATTTCAGTTTTAAGCTCATACTGGAGTTCATTCAGGCAGATACACCATTTCCCAGGCACACCCATTATGGGTCTTGGGGGCAGGCTTAGTTCCTTAATGGAAGACTCCTTCTGCTCCTAGAGTGCATCTGGATTCTTTCCTTCCCAGGTGGCTGTCAGAGCCCATAAGCACTGGCAACATGGGACTTCTGGTCCAGTTAGGATTGGCGGCAGGAAATCTGCCAACCCCCATGGGCATTGCATGCCAGCACTCCAGTGACTGACAAGAAGGGGGGAGAGGAACTGACTGTCAGTGACTATGTACATAGTTTTACCATAGAGTTTCTGGAGATTCCTAGAGAGATCTGGGTTTTCCTAGAAGTGACATCACGACATCACTGAGAGCCGCTCACACCTTAGCCTCCTCCTGGTTGCCAGACTGAGCCTGGAAATTCTAGGCTCAATCAATTGGGCAGTGGAACTGGTGGACAGCCTGTCATGGTGCAGAGACAACCCGGGTCAATGGCACAAAATCCATTTGATTCACAAATTACAGTTTAGCCTATGTTTTGAACACTGTCATAATTACATTGGTATATCTACAACAATTGCTTTAGAAGAAGAAGAGATTGGATTTATACTCCGCTCTACACTCAGTGTCTCAGAGCAGCTTACAAACTCCTCTCCCTTTCCTTCCCCACAACAGACACTCTGTGAGGTAGGTGGGGCTGAGAGAGCTCTTTCAAGAACAGCTCTGACAGAACTATGGCTTGTCCAACATCATCCAGCAGCTGCAAGTGTAGGAGTGGGGAATCAAACCTGGTTCTCCCAGATTAGAGTCCACACACTTAACCACTACACCAAACTGGCTCTCAACTGGCTTTACAAACACCAAATTGACTTTACAACACACTGCCATTTTCATAACTGAACCTTAAGTTGTTTTGTTTCTGGGAACAGGCCTGTAAATCTTGTTGAGAATCTTGACTAAAATCTACCCCTTTAGAACTGAAATCTGAGCATCAGGAAGACCTAATTCCATTCTTATGCAGCATCAACACAAAATGCTTCTCTAGCACTCCCACACTTGCTGATTTGTCTATCTTGATAAATCGTTTCATATAAAGGATAGTTTTTGTTTTATGTTTTAATACAAAAAGCACTCTGGAGTTTGCTTGGTCAGGGTAATCATTATCTATGCCCAAACACCTATCATCTCCCTCCCCCCAGGTTTTGTGAGGGGAGGGTGGTGGGGGGGGGAAGAGGAAACATATTTTGTTAGTTACTTTTTGTTTGCTTGTTTGCAGCCCCACCAAATCAGTGAATTGGGTGCTGGTTTCATGTCCTCATGCTCAGTCCAAGGTAGAATCTATGAGTGTCTTGCATACCTCTAGTGCAGTCGAGTGTACACCTGCTATTGGGTAATTGAGTGAAGTGGTTTCACCAGAGGACAGAAAGGAATGAGTGACAGTAGGCTTCTCTATTCTTTGGCCACCATCACACTATGCAACAAGATGAACATCATGATTGACCTGCCTCTCTTGCAAGACTGTCTGGGGTCAAGCCCTGAGACCCTTGGAGGTTAAAAAGGGGGTTATTCCATTTACCAAGATAAATAAGCAAGTTCTCAAATACATCAAGGGTATATGTCTCTTTGCCTCTCGCAGTAAGTACATCTGGCATTCTCTTTGAGAGGGAAGAAGAGAGAGTTCAACATTATGACCTTTGATTCTGGTTATTCCACTGAGTTGGATGAAGCCGAATAAAGCAGAAGCAAAGGATGCATTCTGCTGTACCATGCTAAAGAAGACCAAAACACATTATGGGAAATCAAAACAGCTACTGCTCTCCATCAAATTGTCCTACTTACTTTATACAGCCTCAGTTCAGAATGGAAATGTAATTTCCTTTACTAGGATTCGGCTTATGGTAAGAATTTTTTTTTCACAGCTTCTTCTCATATTTTTAACTTAGTTCTGTGATGAGCCCCCGTTTATGCAGCATGCCGTTTACAGATTCTATGTCATAAAGCAAAATTCAAAATTGGCATAACATTTATCTGTAGCCAAAATATCTGATGGAAATGGGGGCGGGAATTATGGGGGAGAGGGTTATGCACACCCCTGGGTTTTACCAAGAGTCAGTCACAATATGAAACCTCTTCCTTTGCCAAAATGGTTGAGGGTATTCTTCTGTCCTACATTTATGTGTGGTAGGTTCAGGGCAGGCAAAACAGTCTATATTGCTTCACAGAATGCAAACCACCGAGTATGTTTTCATCTCTGCCTTTCTCCAAGGCAGTAAGGGTAGACTACATTGTTGTTCTGAACCAAAGTGTCCCAACACTCTAACTAGTACACCACCCTGAGTGCAAATTCCATGGTTTTAAAAGGAGAGTCAACAAACTCATGGAGGAAAGATGCATCAATGGCTGTTAGCCATAACAGTTAAAATGAACTGCTGAATACCTGTGTTGGGGGGGGGCATTTAGCAGTGGCAACATGATCTGGGTAGAACTGGGAGACAAAGCCTAGAGACCTAGGTCCCAGGAGACCTATGTGGGAGTAGAAAGCGGACAGTCTACAATCCCCATAATGCTTAGTGATAGTGTCCAGGGATTGTGTGAGGAGATGGGACTTAAGCTTTGTGGGCCGTGAAACTATGTTCTTTTCTCTTCTGCGGCCCTCACTCTCACGGAGTAAAACTGGGGGGCAGTCTGGTCTGAGAGAAAGTTCCCTCACTTGGGACAGAGTAAGTACAGGCAGGAGGATCAAGATGAAGATGCCAGCCTGGAAAAAGTCCATACCAACTTTGGTTCCATGTTTCCATCTGGTTTGGTGACTTTCCACACAAATATGCTGCTCAAACCAGTGAACAGCATCAGCAACCACCCCTAGAACATAACACTACTGGGAAAAATGAATATATGGCATTTCTAAAGCCCTTTGAAAGTAGTTCCATGGCTGGAACAGAGAAGCCAAGAGCTGTGAAGCAGCCTGAGGAGGAAGAGGAGAACAGTAGATTGACTTGGGTAAATGACCATCAAGATGGAGAAAAAGAGAGCCAGTTGTTTCTCAAGACTGAGTTTGCAGTGCCAGTGCAAAATTCCATTAGTGGTAATCACAAAATTCAACCTGACACCAGCAGGAGAAGAGAATTTGATGAAGAATCTCTGGAGAGCTTTAGTAGCAGGTCAGATCTAGTGGATCCTACTACTGTGACAAAAATATTCACACCTAGGAAAGCATCTGCCCAGGCCAGTCTGGCTTCCAAAGACAAAACGCCTAAGTCAAAGAATAAGAGAAGGAGTACTTTCCACTTTAAAAAACAGGCCTAAAACTAAAGGTTATGAAAGTGCCAGTGTTTCTAGTACATGTGAACCTTACAAAAGCAATAGGAACAGACACTCGACTCAGAAGGAAAAAGTTGTCCAAGCGAAAGTATTCAGGAAAAAGAATCAGGAACAAATAGGAAAAAATAATTAAATACAGATTTAAGCTTTGTGGGCCATGAAACTGTGATCTTTTCTCTTCTGTGGCCTTCCCTTTCACAGAGTAAAACTGAGGGGACAGTCCAGTCTGAGAGAAAGTTCCCTCACTTGGGACAGAGTGAGTACAGGCAGGAGGCCTGGTATAAAAGGCTGTGGGCCTTGAATAGTAACCAGTTAAGAGAGAAATAGGTAGTCGTGTTAGATTTGTTTATTTTAACTTTAAACTCTGTTATATATGTTAAAGCACCTTGTCTTGTTTTCCTTGCCCCAGTACTGTATTAATAAACCATTTGTTTCATGTTCTCTGCCTGGTCATCATGCCTATGTTTCTCCGCTTAAAAGGGGCATTTTGGTTGGGCTTGGGAGGGTACTCTGGGCCTTCTCAAGGGACCCTAAGTGCAGAGTGGTGGCAGCTGAAGGTGGCAACCCACTAGGGAACATGACAAGGGGGCATCTAGATGGCATGTGTGAATACCTCTACTACTACTACTGCTGCTGCTGCTGCTACTACTACTACTGTTGTTACCACCACCACTACTACTACTACTACTACTACTAACTTGGAGACTATAAAGATACCCAGTAAGCATTCCCTTAAACATGCCTTTATGGTTTAACTTGTTTACTGAGGCTCAGCTCACATGAATGCTTCTGCTTGCAAAACATTCAATGGGTTTTAACTTGTCTGTTCTCATTTATCTGTTGCTTGCTTAAATGGGTGCCTGGCTGCATCACTAAATTATTTGTGATTTTTCATCATAATGCTGAAACCATCAGAGAACAACCTGTTTCACTGCTACAGGAAAACTGCACAAACCCTATCACTGCTGCTCACTTTCACCTTGCACAAATGGCATTGCAAAACAGGCACCCATGGGTCCCATACATTTGATGGCAGGTATGCTACACCAGCAATGTCAGAAGTGTTAAAGAGTTAAAGTGAAGATGTGGGAATACATATCCATAAGTCATATAAATCCATCATTGGTTATTCAGTTCAATGACTAAATAGAATCTGAATGTTCAGGCGCACTACTTATCTCAATATTTGTGCTGTGGGGCAACAACTGGGAAGGCTGCGTTATGTGCTCTATTTGCAGGCATTTGAAGGCCATCTGATTAGCCACTATGTGACACAGGAGGCTGGATTGATCTAGCACGATTGGTTTTATGTTCTTTATTGTCAGAGAGTGATTAAAGTATGGAATTCACTGCTAGAGGATGTACTGAGAGCCACAGGAATAAACAGCTTTGGAAGGGGATTGGGTAGATTCATGGAGGATAAGTCTATCAATGGCTACTAGCCATGGCGACTGAAGGGAACCTCTACATTCCCTCAGCAGGCAGGGGATCCAGGGGCTCACCTTGCAATGGCTTGTCTCCTTTCTCCAAGGTCGGGGACAAAGGGTGGCACTTGGGGAGCAGCTGTTCCAAAGGCACCCACTAATCTGTGGAGTGCCTCGAGGGGCGGTATTCTCCCTGATGCTATTTAACATCTACATGCGCCCCCTTGCCCAGCATGTAGGAGGCATGGGCTAGGGTGTCACCAACACGCGGATGACACCCAGCTCTATCTGTTGCTGGGCAGTCAGTCTGATTCTACCCCGGAAAACCTGGACCGGGCGTTACAGGATATGGCTGGATGGTTTAGGCTGAGCTGATTGAAACTGAATCCAATGAAGATGGAGGTCCTGTGCCTGAATCAGAGCAGCTCGGGGTTAGGGATCCCTCTACTGGCCTTCAAAGGGGCACCGGTGCCAGCGCCAAAAGTCAGGAGCTTGGGAGTGCTCCTGGATGCTTCCTTGACAATGGAGGCCCAGGTAGCAGCCGCTGCCAAGGCAGCCTTTTACCATCTTCAGCTGATTAGGCAGCTGGTTCCCTTCCTCGAATGCAAAGATCTGGCTACCGTGATCTACGCTATGGTCACCTCAAGGTTGGAGTACTGCAATACTCTCTACATGGGGCTTCCCTTGGTGCAACTCTGGAAGTTGCAGCTGGTGCAAAAAGTGGTGGCCAGGCTGTTGATGGGTCTCCCGAGGTGGGAGCACATCCACCCTGTGCTAAAGTCACTGCACTGGCTGCCAATAGCATTCTGGATTCACTTCAAGGTGCTGGTTTTGACCTTTAAAGCCCTTTATGGTCAGGGGCCTGCCTACCTGAGGGATCGCCTTTCCCCACACATTCCCCAGAGAGCACTGCGATCAGGAACACAAAATCACCTGGCCCTCCCTGGTCCTAAGGATGCCAGGCTGACATCGACCAGGACCAGGACATTCTCCTTGGTGGCACCGACCTACTGGAATGAGCTCCTGGCAAGATCAGGGCCCTGTGTGACCTCCAGCAGTTCAGCAGGCCTGTGAAGACAGAGCTTTTCTACCAGGCATTCCAGTAGGAGTAGCACCTATCAGCCAAGCCTGAGCTGATCTGCCAGCTGAAGTTATTCAAAGTACAGTATTTGTCTGAGGATGGGAACAGGCAGCCATTTTGGGACTATGCAGCTGGCCTAATGAGCTAGGAGCAAGTTTTAAGGTAATGGCAGATCTTTCGAGAACTAGGGCATCTAAGATAAGGAGATTTTCCCATATTTTACCATCAGATAGGGCACAAATAGCTGAGAGGGACAGAGGATTTATGTTTTACCAATTTCTTTTGTTCTGCCTTGCTTCACTCTGGCATTGTGTTAAAAGTATGCTTGTAAACACTTTGTTTTTAATAAATATTTTATAACTTTTAATTCTGGAAGTGGCTCTCTATCATATAGACCCCACACTGTTTCAGACATGCTATTTTAAGAGAGGGCCCCAGGAGGGAGGAAGACAAGCAGTTGGCAAATGGCTATTTTCACAGGGGCACACAGGGCAGTAAATTGTCCCTGTGATAGCCAGGTGCTGGGCTAGTGGAAGACATAGAGGTGAGGCCTCTGAGCTGGGAAGAAAAGCTGAGGGTCCTGATCCTCTTCGTGGGAAATCCCTATATTGATCAGGTGATGGCAGCAGCTACTGAAGAATAAAAGGAAAAGCACCTCCAAGGAGTAGGGAACTTCCTAGGAAGGCAAGGCAGAACAGGGCCTGCAGGTCAGAGCAGGCACGTTCTGCCACAGGTGTAAATAACATCCCATCCCAACTCTACCTGAGAGCCAGTTTGGTGTAGTGGTTAAGTGCGCGGACTTTTATCTGGGAGAACCGGGTTTGATTCCCCACTCCTCCACTTGCACCTGCTGATGTGACCTTGGGTCAGTCACAAGCCCTGGCACAGCTGTTCTCTCAAGGACAGTTTGTGTTAGAGTTCTCTCAGCCCCACCTACCTCACAGGGTGTCTGTTGTGGGGAGGGGAAGGGAAAGGAGTTTGTAAGCCGCTCTGAGACGCCTTTGGCATTGAAGGGCGGGGTATAAATCCAAACTCTTCTTCTTCTTCTTCTTCTTCTACCTGCTGGAGAGTGATTTGAGGAGTCTGAGGAGAGTTGGGCCATTTACATCTTTTCTGTGCTATAGAATGGCTTGGGGGGAGAGTGCTATTTGCCTGACTGAAAATGTACATGCATTCTGATTTAATTCATTGAATTTATTTTTGTTTGCCACTGACAGATAGAATTGATACCTATAAGCACACCAGCATCTGCATTCAAATAGTTCAGTATGCAATATTTGGACAAGCAAGTGTTCCATAAAACTTCAAATCAATATATCTGGAGATAAGATCATAGCTAAATTATGATCTAAATGCCATCATAGTTGTCCAGGCTATGACTGAGCAAAAGATTGATCAGTCTTTGGATTTGTCTTCCTTTGTTCCCTACTGATTGTTTATGTTTTGACTGGCATGAATTGCACAGATGAACCAGTTCTCCACCTGATTTACAGGAGTCTGCTGGTCTGAATTTTTTGGGGGGTGAGGAGGGCATCTGGTGAGAGGCATCTGCTCATAGGATCAGAAAAAAAACAGTGTACACAAAGGGTGTTAAAACAGTGAATAGGGATCATAGCCACAGATGCCTGGACTATAGAGATCATCCCCCAACTACAGTGATCAGTTCCTCTGGAGAAAATGCATAGTTTGGTGGACTGTATGGCATTGTATCCTACTGAGGTCCCTGTTCTCCCCAGGCTCCATCCCCAAATCTCCAGGAGTTTCCCAGCCTGAATCTGGCAACCCTACCATCCCATCCCCTGCCAGTGGCCAGGGGGGACATGGCAACCTTAATCCGAGCTAGAGAAGGAGCTAACTCTAAAGGCCTTCTCTGGAAGAAACACTGAGAATTCTAGATTGATTGAAGCTTTGAATCAATTTCTTTCCAACCATTTTGTAGTTCTGAGACTCTGCAAAACAGGATTAATCATCTACTCACTATATTAAGAAAAAGTGTTTGGGGAATGGATGCTGGGATAATCATGTTGACTTCATGCATATAATCTGGATGATTTTAATTGATTTCTCTAGGGATGTTGACTCAGTTGCTACTAAGAACAGCTTACAAAGGAGGCTGCTTTCCTTTGCAAGATGAAGAGGAGCACAAGTCATTGGGGACAGAGGTTCTGTATACAGTTTTGTAGAAATACATTTACATACAATAAGCAAGGCTGTTCCAGAACTCAGTAATATGACCTGACCAATTATTTTTGCATTGCTCATACTCATTCATTGACATCACCACAAAGAGCTGCTCTGGGGCCCATCTTTTATTAGCAACGAATGTTATGAGGGGCTCCGTCCTCATATAGAACATCTTCCTTATCAGAACACCATAATGACAGACAATGATGTTTCAAAAATGCATTATATCTTTATTAGAAATGCTGCCAAACTCTCTATTCCCTGAACTCAGACTATTAGTATTCCCACTCATAATCTTTGTCTTCAACACAAAGGAGAGCATTACTGTGCCACATTCTTCTCTGGCTTGTATTTTATATCCAAGACAGAGAATAGCTGCCTCCCTCCCTTTTCTCCTTTTCTCTTTCCTCTACTTAGCATACTAACATACCACTCCTCTGCAGATGACTCCAATCCAAGACCATTGATTCATGTGACTACTCATGCACGTGGTAGTGGTTGACAGTGGCAGATTGCAGGCACAGGGCTTAGTAAGGAGAGGTCCTGCAGAGGTCCACAACAATCACACCACACAACAATGTTGGAATAAAAAACAGGCCACAGCTTTTATTGATTACAGACCAAGGAGCATTGGTAAAGCATGGGGGTGGAACTTAGAAAATCGAGTGACCCGCCTGCCACCCGATAACCACATCCCTCAGCCCATCTGCTGAGGGAAAAATCTGGGAGTGACAAATACTACTGGTATCATGAGGGCGGCTGCCGTTGAGTGGAACCAATTTGACACCTGGGGTGAGCCTGGGCACAGCCCCCGAGATGGGCCTACTACATGGTAGCTCAAACCCCCAGACCCCTTAAGGGGATCCCCAACAAAGGGGGAAGTGGACATGCAGGCCTGTCTCCCTGAAAAAGTTCTACCCAGATGTGCCAAATCGCCAGCTGTGACAGCAAAGAACTTAGAAAACCTTTAAACCCAGGGAGGGTGGGTGGGGATCCAAAGAAAATCTCACTGCCACACCTCACTGGCAGTGCTGCTTAAATTTTCCTGGACAGGCTCTGTGTCATCACTGCATAGAGCCCAACAAATCGGCTGGCCCCACCCAGCTAATGTGGAGCCAGCCAATGTAGTCGCCCCAGGTTCCCGACTCTGCTGGCCATCAGCCCAATGGGGGGGGGGAACCTCCTCCAGCCCTCTTCTGTCCATGCAGCAATCCAGCCTTTTCAGGTTAGTCTCAGCTGTATTTCCTAGACACGCACCGAAAAAAGAGCTTCCTTCTTCCTTTTATTTATTACGAGAGCCAGTTTGGTGTAGCGGGTAAGAGTGCGGACTCTAATTTGTGAGAACCAGTTTGATCCCCCCTGTTCCACATGCAGCTGCTGGTGTGACCTTGGGTCAGTAATAAGTTTTATGTATTCAGTTTACTGTGATATTAGATGTGAGATTAGGTCACAACTTCATAGAAGCCCAGCATTCTAAAATACGCAACCGGATTGGTCAATGCTGTAAACAGACCAATCCAGAAAGACCTTGACTTTTGGCAGGAACAGTTCTCATTGGTTCCAAGCACTGTTTTATGATTGGACATTATTATTTCAGGAGGTGTGGTTTTCCTAGCTCAAAATGTATATAGTTGGCTTGTTCTGCGTGCTGTTTGTTATGTTCTGAGCTAAATAAAGAAATCACTTGTTTGAATGCTGCCTCGATCTCAGTACATAATAAGTTTGTTCCAAGCTGTTCTCTCAAGGGCAGTTCTCAAGAGAGCTCTCTCAGCCCCCTCCCCACCGCACAGGGTGACTGATATGAGGAGGGGAAGGGAAAGGGATTGTTAGCTGGTCTGAGACTCCAAGTGAAGGGCAGGGTAGAAATCCAGTCTCCTCCTCTTCCTTTTCCCCTTGCCTCCCATTCTTCAGAGAATTACATTCACAGATACGACGACTCAAAAAAATTGGCCTGTTCCCTACCACAAAGACCATGTGGGATCATGTGTCCTGTACCAGAAAGTCAAGAGGCAGGTAGAGATACTATCAGCTACTTGTTGCTAGATATGCTTATCCCGACTCGGGGCTGCCCCGCGGCAGCCCCGTGATGCAGCCAGCGGTTGCGGCGAGCCTTGGGCGAGGGGGGTGGCTACGCCCGAAGCTGTTTGGCCTCCCGTCCCCCGAGAAGCAAGGAGGCTGCTCCACAGCATAGCTCCGGGCCCGGAGACGCCACGGCTGTCCCTGCCCGACAGCCCGGCCCCGGCCGCGGGGGGTGGCAGCTGGCCAGGACGAGTGGAGCCGGCAGGCGCGCTCCGGAGAAGCCACAGATGGCTCCACTGGGGGGGGGCCGCCCTGCCTGAGGAATGCTGAGGGCCAGGACGATGCGAGGTGGCTCGGGATGCCAAAAGAGGAAGCCCCGGCCCATCCAACGCCCAGCGATGGCCCACCCGTGCTGGCCCCACCGCCCAGTACTCGGAGTTGGGAAAAAGTCTGGGCGATGGAGCTGCGAGGGGAAGTGTCTGGGGTGGTGAGAGAGGGCTGGGGGCTTCAGCAGTCCAAGGAGACACCGGGAGCAGAGAAACCAAGAGCCACACCACAAGGGCGGGCTCGACAAAGGCCCCACGGTCTCCGCGGCCCCTCCCAAATGTCTGCACCCGAAGGAAGCTCCCTACCGCAGATTCTTCAAGGCCAAACCACTCCAGAGGAGGAAGAGAGGTGGCAGCTGCCTCTCGGCCCTGAAGGCTGGGAGGGGCGGAGCTGGCAGACAGCCTTAAAAGGAAGGAAGTCTAGACTAATGGAAGCCAGAAGACGGGAAGATGAACAGGGACAGGGCCAATAGAACGACGGTTAAGGGGGGAGGGAGGGGTCAGGTGCTGGTGGAAGGGAATAAAATAGTGGTGGAAGCCAGAGCCGGGGAGGAGAGACACAGGAGTGTGAAGGGAACCTGCCAACCCAGTGAGACAGAGGGGTTCTACTTTGTGCACACCTGAGGAGAGTAGGCTGTTAGTGGTGACGTAACCACAGGCCATCTCCCACATCTGAGGCTCACGGCGTGACCCCTCGGCATTACCCTTCGGCTGGACCGACCCGGAGTGGTCCCGGCGCCATCACAGGCTGGACCAGGGGCGTGACAATGCTCAATTTTGTCTCTTCTACCTCACCTCTTCCCCATATTCTCTCAGTTGAGAGAATGTTGCTTCTTTTTATTCGTTTGCATTTTAAACTTCTGCTTTTCAGTCTGTTCTTTCTTCCCTCTTTGTATTGTATGGCTTAATTTATTGTATGGTTTATATTTTAGATGGAAATATATTGTTTTAAAAATGGAAGTCACATTATATGAATATTGTGAGCTGTGTTGGGGACTCAAATCAAGAAATAGGAAATAAATCCAATAAAAACATATATTAAATGCTTGTGAAAGCAAGAAATATTTAATCCTGCATCAAAAAGCTCAAAAGCCTGGCGAATGGCTGCGAGGAGAGCAGTCTATAACCTGGTACCACAACTGAGAAGTCCCTGCCCCTTGTAGCAACCCACTTGGTTTTCAAAAGTGGAAACTGATGTAGCTGTGCCTCCAACGAAGACTTCAGCTGGTGGCCAGGTTCATTATCACTGTCGTTCTTCTTGTCTGACTCCTCTTGCCTTAACTCACAGTGATGGTTTTAAAAGCTGAATAATGTGTTGTTGACTGGTTTTTTTTTATTGTTATTGATTTTGTAAGCTGCCGTGAAGGTCAGACTTGGTGGAATAAAAATCTTTTACATGAACAAATACAAGCGCGGAACTCAGGTTATTACTCCAGTTCCCATGTGTCCTTGTCTTCCGTTCTCCTACCATCTCCAGCAAGATGGCCATAGGTCCTTTGACTGATAGCCTGTCACTTGGTGTTCTGCACATGATCTATTATTTCTAAAGCACCTGAAAACTGTTAGGGGCTGAACAAAGACAAAACAGAAGACAGTTCCTACCTAGAATTGTACACACTAAATAAAATAGAGAACAGACCCTCCATAAAGCTCAGTGTCACTAATAATACCATGTATTTCCATAATACTTTTGAGTGCTCCAAGCTCTTCACATATGCAATCTGGTGGTAATTCTTGAAACAATCCTGTATTATTAACCCCATATTGTTGATGGAGGTTTGAAGCTGACACAAAAATGGCTTGTTTAAGGCCATTTAATAGATTTGTGGCAGGACTGAGGATTGAACCAGGAACTACATGAAAGCAGCACACAGTGTGTGTGTGTGGTTGGGGGGGGGGGTGATCAACATAACTTGGTTCAGTGGTAAAAAATGCATATGGTCCTAGGTTAATCCTCAAGCACTCCAGTTAAAAGGATCAGGTAGTAGGTGATGTTAAAGACCTATTCCTGAGCTTCTGTAGAGCTGCTTCCAGCCAGTGTAGACAATACTGACCAGGATAGACCAATGGTCTGCGTCACTTTAGGGCAGCTTCATATGTTATGTACAGCTGCAGTTATCCATGGGTTTTGAGTGGAATAAACTCTACATAGGATTGCCCTGTCAGTCTTGTAACCACTATGCTGCCATTCAACATAAGTAGAAGTCACTGTCTTGGTTGCAGCTGTCTATTAAGCCTGGTTGCAGTTGTCTTTAGTAAACACTTAAAAACCAATTTTCTCCTTTAGATCAAACACAGAGAGAACAATAACCCAAGAAAAGTTATTATATTATTTCGGCATGTCCCCCGATTTTCCATCTTAAATAGGTTAAAGTTATTTTGAATAGCAGACATAGCTTGTGCTTTCTGAACTTTCAAGTCAGTCGGTTTTAATCTGCGATCTGATATTTTATGAGGCATTGTTGGGCTTCAGGGGGAGGGGGCAATGGAGAAAGGGTTTCCTGTCTGACTGCAGTGAGCAGCTATTCTTCGGCACTCTGAGCAGGGAGGTTACAAGAGGTCCAGCCACAGTCACGCAAAAATTATAATAATAAAAAGGTAATAAGAAACAGGAACTTGGAATTCTGAAAGAGCATGAACTTTTAGCCTTTCCAGTTGTGGCTTTCCCCCTTTCTTTTCCCAAGATCTCAGCCTGTTTTCATATTAATCATCCATCAAAGTGCTTTCTTTTCAAAAGCCAGAGGGTTTTATCAGGCCAGAATTGTAGATACTATGCTGAAACTGCAATCCTATGCATGCTTCCTTGGAGTAAGTTCAATTAAAATCAGCGGGGCTTACTTCTAAGTAAAGAGGATTGTAAATGTTGGCTCCCAGCCTTGTTTTTGAGGATTCTTATTGGAAACATTCCAGAAGCTATCTTCTCAAATGGAGATCCGCTTTACTTATTAATTTGTTTTTTTTAAAAAAAACAGACAAAATATTTGTCTTTTACTGGACAGATCACTGCAACATTATTTTATCAGCAATAAGAAATGGGTGATGTAAACAGAAGCAATGGAAAAGACAAACACACAAAAGTTTTAAGCATTCTTACCGGTATGTGAATGTCATTCAGACCAAGAGTTCTTACATACAGGGAAACATTTAGGGAAACATGAAATCACAGTTGAAATGGTTTCACATGTAATAGGAAGATTGTTTGAACTATCTCTCAGAAGTCAGACAATTCAAAGCAACTTCACTTAAATAAAGCATCTACTATGTGGGCAAACCAAAACACAATATATGTATTGGATGGCTAGCTTCTCCTTTATAATGGGACTGGTAGCCACAGGTTGGCCCATGATCACTGTTACGTCTAGTTTGGCCCTGAGGCTGTTGCTTTATCCTATATTGTTGCAACTCTTTTGTCAAGAGGCAGAGCTAGGGTTGTCAGCTCTATGCTAGGACCCCACCCACCCCCGGTGTTAAAAGCAGAACCTATCGCTTTAAGAAATGTTTGATCTCAGTAGCCAGTGGCATGAGAGTATTGCCAAACTCCAAGCCTTGTTTGTTTGTTTGTTTTTGTTTAAAAAGGATGTGGGAGGAACATAACACTTTCCAGGTCTGGTTTGGTCTTGAGGAAGGAATCATCACAGGACAGGCTTGGCAGCAACCGCTGGGCAACTTGCTGCCATGCAACTTTCATGACTCACCCAGACCCGGCTGCTTATTATTGTTCAACAGCAGCCACCATATGAAAGCTGGTGTGGCATAGTGGGTAGAGTTTCAATCCCCACTCTGCCCTGGAAGCTCACTGGGTGACCTTGGGCTAGTCATCCTCTCTCAGTCTACCCTACTTCTCAGGGGTCTTGTGAGGATAAAAAGGAGAAGAGAAGGATGCTGTAAGTTGCTTTGGGTCCCTGCTATGGAGAAAGGTGGGGCATAAATAAAATAAATAATAAATATAGCTGAAGACAAACACCCCCGGCCTGGTGCTATTCCTCCCATTGCTGCTGTAGCCCCTGGGACCAGCATGTTCCTGGTGCCACCACTGAGCCCCCCAGGCCCAGCATGGCTCTCAGTGTTGCCGCTGCAGCTACCACAGCTCCCAGCCTTGCTGCTGCTGCCCCAAGCCTGGCACAGCTCTCAACCATGCCACTGATCCTGTTGCAGTCCGGACAAGCCCAGACAAGGGAGGAGACACAGAAAGAGGATGGCCCATCCTCCCCTGGATGTAGGGGAGATGGCAGGGCAGAGTGCAAAGATATGGTGGCTGGGTGGGTAAATGTCATGAATATGGGGGAAGGAAGGAAAGGCAAGGGTAAGCAGCACAGAGGATGGGGAATGGTTGCTGCTGTGGCTGCTGATAAAGCACAACAGCAATGGGACTTCCACATGGTGAATTCCTCCAGAGTTTTACTGCCCCAGCCCCCACTTCCCCTAGGCCACCAGTGCATTGGCAATTTTTTGTAAAAAAAAAAAAAAAAAGTCACTAGAATATTATTACACTGATATAACATTATAACAATAAGTGTAAAAAGTTCTCTGAATTTCCAGCTTTCATTTTTAAAGAATGAGTAGGTCAATAATTCCTTCCATTGTGGAGGTTTGATGAACAATCAAGGGTTAATGCCTCACACAGTCTGAGAACCTTTGAGTGACAGGCTGTTCAAACAGAATTCTGTGATCATTTAAGATACTGTCTCATTGGTATCTCACTCCACATAAACTATCACTTATATCCTCAAACTACAACCCAAGTTGTTGGAAAAACTGTGGAAACTTAGGTAGTTATATACACTGCTGGGTGGATTGCCCAAAAATATTACCTTTCTGGGAGGCGGTGTTACATGAAATCAATGCTATTGATAATATAGAAATCCTTCCCACGCCAGAACACTTATTTTTGAACAGATGGGCAGTTCATGGCTCTGCCGCTGCAACTATTGAACGGGTCTCCTTAATGCTTTTTGCAGCAAAAACGGTCATTGCCACGCACTGGAAAATGACAATGACACCCACTCTTACACAATGGCATAATAAGATGTGGTATTTATATATTATGGCAAAACTCTCGGATAATCTTACAAGGATTGAAAAAATACCTGCTCCCTCCTCTTTCGTAGCAACCTGGCTACCTCTCCTAGATTACTTAACTAATCACACAACTATCCCAAAATGATGGATGTTCTATGGCTATGGTAATTAGATTATTTGCTCCAGACATTGGTTTTTAAAGGATATATGTATTTGCTGCTCCTTCTCTAAAACCTAGGCAGACAACCTATATACTGGTACAACTTGGTGAATATCTATTTTCTGTTCTCAATTAGGCTCTTCATCCTGTATCTTACTATTATTTACTTACTTGTTTGTGTAATATTATGCTGATTGCATCTTATGAACATTTGATGTATCATTGTTTAAATTTTTCTTGTTCTATTTGAAAATTAATAAAATATATTGTACAAACAGAATTCTGTGGAGAGCATCAGTTAGGAAATGACAGCTGGGAACTGACAGTTGATGAAGAGACAGTTTAGCACTGACTGAGAACTGGGAGTGGACCAACAAGGATCTCCATTCAAGCCAAGAAGAGGAATCACTCCTAGTTAAGAGAAGTAATCCCTGCCCAGTGAAAGTGATAGTTCTTGGAAGAGGAGTGATCCCTGGTCTGTGTATGAAGAAGGCTTTAGGGAACTGTTTGTATGTTCCTGCTTTTTAAACTTGAAGTGTCAGTGAAACTCTGAAACCTATGCTTGAGTGTTAAAGCAAAGACTGAAAAGAAAGCCTCTTTCCTCAAAGTTTCAAAGACCTTGTTGAAAAGTAAGAACACTTATTTGTGGGCAACATATTAGCTGTATTTAGTGTAATTAAAAAGTTATCTCAGTTTTTATTATTGGTTCACCTCAGACATCCTACACCTGTTTCCACATGACCTTTTCCCCTCCAAGTTGAACAAAATATTTTATTTTTGAACTTTTAAAAGCCTCTTGTGTGTCATTACAGGAGTAGAATATAAGCAGGTGATTTTATCTCTTCCCTCAAGTCCCTGGACTGGGCCAGCATCAAAATATAGTGTGACAGGGTGGGGCAGCCATAGACCAACAAATAAGAAGAAAATAGATATAGGGGCTTGTCGCAGACAGTGGCTAGGAAGGTTCACTACTGGCTGCCACCAGTGTTCCCTCTAAGCTGAGTTAGTGTGAGCTAGCTCACAGTTTTTTAGCCTCTGGCTCACACATTTTTCTCTTAGCTCAGGAAGGATGGCTCCAGAGCAAACTAGTTTATGCAGCAGCCAAATTGCTCGCTCACAACTTTAATGCCAGTAGCTCACAAAGTAGAACTTTTGTTCACAAGACTCCACAGCTTAGAGGGAGCATTGGCTGCCACCACTCTCATATGGGTCCTCTTGGGAGGGCCCAGAGCACCCACCCTACCCCTTATTACAGTACATTTACAAAAGGTTTTCCCTTGTATGTGACCAAATGAGGTGTGAGGAGCCAGGCAGAGTAACAACTAGTTTTATTAAGAGATTTAACAACTTTAGATCAATAACAAGTAGGAAAGATGAGCAAAGTAAAGGTAGGTAAGTCAGTAAAATAATAAATCCCAACGTGTCTGTCTGTACAGTCTTGGTCTGCTCACAGTCTCGCACACCCCTTTTGGATGAGGGATCCCTCTGTCTACAGCAGCTTCCACCAGCCCTGCTCCCTGAGAGAGAACACCCTCCCACTCTGGGCAGGGCCTTTTATCTCCTCTTCCCAGGCATCACCCTCTGTTCCCCAGCTGGTGTACTTTTCCCTCCAAAATCCCCTGTTATCCAATCACAGGGTCCAGAGGGAACCTGAGAAATGTAGGCCTGATGACTACTCCAATACAGGCTTCCCTCCTCAGAGCCTGTAGGCTGCACCTTGATCATGACATGGCTGTTCAGCAAGAAAGAACAAACCAAGAGAAAATCCTGTGTGTGACGGAAGGAAGAGGGCAAGATCACCATAGGAGGTATGCCTTTCTCTTTGTATCTCTGCAAGGGCTAGAGAGTTACTTTAAAAAGAAAAAGAAGCTGGAAATACAATGGTAAATCAATGTAACAATTTTCTAGCGCTTCTTTTTTTAATGTCCCTGGAGGCGGGGGAAAGAAACAGCTGCCACAGTGACTGTATCAGAGACAATGGCCCATTATGCATGGGTGTTTTGCCTCACTTTTACTGTACACATCTGTCGGGTTTTCTTTTTCATTCTGCATTGATTCCCCCCCTTCAGCACTCAGTTCACTTTCTGGTTTCCATTTCTTTGGGTTTTCTGAGAGTGATTTTATGCCGTTTTCCCCCTTGTTTTGCTTCTGAGTCGAAGGTAATTCAAAAGCATACAGATCCCCTCAGATTTGCTGCCACTAGAAGTTTACTCCCTGCCCACATTGTGGTCATTCTGCCCAGTATGTACCAGTAAGCAAACATCTCTTCTTATATATAATTGTCACTTGGGGTGGCAAAATTCTATGCATGGCATAATCAGTTGGCTCCCTGCAGTGTCACTCACCCCGAGTCCGTATCCATTGGCTGCCTGCTTCCCTCAGTCCTGCCCACACAGCCTCTGGCCACACTCTTGCCCTCACTCTCCAGGGAGCCATCCAATGGCATGGCCACTCCAGTGTCCGCTCCTGCAGGGAGGCAGGACAACGGCCCTGCCTGCCCTCACCATGGCCTGCTCACTCCCTCCACCCCCAGCCCAAGCTGGCCTGGCTGGTGCCACCAATGTCACCTTCTCCCTTGCCAGCCTCCATGTGCCACCTGCTCGCTCCTCCTCCACCAGGATCACCACCTCCACTTGCCCTGGCCATGACGATGGCACCAGGGGGGAGTCTGAGGTGAAGGAGCATGGGGAGGGAAGCCAGGCAAGCAGGAGGGATGGAAGTGGCCAGCGGCAGCACTGCAGCTGCCCCAGAAACAGACACACCAGCTGGGGATGTGGGCGACAGGATGGGCAGGCGGTGCTGACGGGAGGAGAGATGGTTGGGGGCCTGGGGGGAGACAGTGGAGGGGAGAGCATCAGCTCCCTGAGGGGGTGCAGTGAACAGAAAAGGGACAGGGGGCTGATGGGCAGACCGCCAGCACTCTCTGCAAACCCATCAGGCTCCATGGATGCTCCGGCGGGTGCTCCAGCAGGGAGGCAGGAGGACAGGCCTGCCTGGACTTGCTGTGGCCTGGTCACTCTCACCCAGCCCAGCCCACGCTGCCCTGCACTGCTGCCACCTTCTCTTGTGGCAGCCTCCCTCTGCAGTCTGCTCACCCCTCCCTCTGCCATGCTCCCTGCCTCCACTCTGCCTGGCCACAACACCAGCAGTGCGAGGGCGACTCTGCAGTGAAGGGCTGCAGGGAGACATGGCGGACTGCCAGGTGGGAGGGAGGTGGCCAGCACCACAGCCATCCCAGATAGGGCACACTCCAGCCAGGGACACAAGCGACACCATGAGGACACCAGGACGGGCAGGTGCCGCTGATGGTGGGGGAGAGGGTTGGGGGCCTGGTGGGAGATGTCAGGTCCCTGAGTGGCCACACATCTGGATAAACCATCATGGGCCTCAGGGCCAGACCGCAAGCCGCTCGACTCAATGAGGGGGGGAACACTGCCAGCCTGTCCCGTTGTGCCTTGCCAACAGGCTCCTGGAGGGGGCAGAGAGCGGGGGGGCTCTGTCTGCTCAGAGACAGCCTGTCCATGGGACTGCTGCCACCCTGTCCCCTCACCCACCACTCACAGCATCTGGGGAGCAGAAAGAAAGGGGGACCTGGTTCCACATCTATCTAGGGCCCATTGTATCACTTCCACAACAGGCTTCGTTCCTAGTATTTGTTTAAATAAGATTACTCTGTTGTAAATATCTGGAGAATTGTAGCCTCAGTGAATCTCCATGAAGCATAAATAATACTTATAAAAAGCTAATCAAATAGATTCTAAGCAAAATTCTTTCAAGAACTTGTGAAATGAACCCACAGGTCAGAGACCAGAGATAATTTAAAGGAAAACTACTAGAGCAGATTCTACATACTATCTGCTGCAAAAATGGATTAGGTTGGAGATGATCTTGCTACTACAATCCTGCTACATTATGTTCATTCATTCATCTCCCTTACCACATCTGAAGGGCTGTAAAAATGGCAGCCATGTATCTATTTCCACTCTCATTTCCCATATGTCTAGAAAAACTTAACTGTATCCTGTCATTGTGCCATTTTTTGTTTTCCAGCTTCTTTCTAGTATCAACTAATGGTCGGGGGGGGTAAAAGAAGGTTATGCAGAGTGTTATGATGTCAGAATCCAGGTAAGTTATGCAGGAGAAGGTGAGGCCTTTGGGAGACTCACACATGACTTCTCTTATACTGAGATAGGTCATTGGTGTGTCTGTTGTCCACTCTATCTGGCAGCAGCTCTCCATTGTCTCTGTCCCAGGAAGAAGCCTTTCACATGTTTCCTGATCCTGGGACCTTCTGCATTCAAAACCAGCCACTGATCCATGACCTATTGTCTCATTTTTTTCACTTCCCTTTGCATACCTTGAGGGATATAATGGCTGAGTTCAGACTGACAGTTTGCAGCAGGAGCGAATTGTGGCAAAAAAGCCCTGGAACAAACTGTTCTGGGTTTTCCCGGTCACACTGCACAGACTGATGCCAGAGCATACTGGGGAGGAAGCGTGAGGGAGTGTTCAAACTGCTGGCCTGCCCCTAGTGGAGGCGGGCCTGTAAGCGGCGTTTTCCTCACTCCCGGCTTTTCAGGTTAGCGTTCACACTTCCGGGAAGCAGAATGAAGCAGGATAAATGTGCTGTCCGGGATTTGCTACCACTTTCACCAGGTACATTTTAAATGCGGGAGCAAAGCAGTACACGACGGGTTAGCTACAGGTGGGGAACACCAGACAGATGTGCCTGTGTGAATGCCCCCTTCAATCCAGTTGTGAAATGTTGCTGGAACGTGCGTCTCTCGGGGCAAACTGCCAGTCTGAACTCAGCCAATGTATTTATTTTCAGGCAATTATTACATTTTATGTGTGCTGATCTTTTCTATGCCTCCCCCATCATGTATCTATCCTGCCCGACCTCCAGCTATCTCAGGATCACATACATAGGATCCTTTTTTCATTTTATAATCACAATATTTTGCTTAATAGACTCTGATCCTGATTTAGGTGGTTGGTGAACAGTTCACAAGCACAGATACCAGCCATCATCTTGGTAGCATGTATTTGGAGATGGGGCTGAGGCTCAGTGGTAGGGCATCTGCTTGGCATGCAGACTACCTCAGGTTCAATCCCTGGTATCTCCAGTTAAAGGTGCTGGCAGTATGTGATGTGAAGAAGCTGGCAATGACTGTTGGAGAAGTGACAGCCTGCTAAAAGACTAGGTTACTGTAAATACAGCTGAAAGAGTGGTTTAGTCCACTTGTATCCTAGGGGGAGCTGTGGTGCATTCTGTAGCGTTTAGGGTTTATTGAATGTTGTCTCTTGCAGTTCAACCTACCTCTTGCTGTTCCTATTTCTGCTGTGTGTTAATGCTTGCACTCTAAAAACTCATCTGTTGCATTAGTGGCCTGCAGTTACATTAGTCAGTTATTGTCTTTTTGAAAAATCCCGTTGCTGTAAATGCATTGAAAGCAAACTCCAAAGTGTGAATTGAGTTATTTCCTGAACTCTGCCGACAATGATAACCAGTGAGCCATGGTGGCGTAGTGGCTAGAGCATTGGATTAGGATCTGGGAGACCCAGGTTCAAATCCCCACTTGAACATGCAAGCTTGCTGGGTGACCTTGGGCTAATCACACACTCTTAGCTTAACCGTACTCACAAATTTTGTGACGATAAAATGAAGGAGAGGAGAGTGATGTAAGCTCCTTTGGGTCTGCATTGTGGAGAAATGTGGGCTATAAATGAAGTAAGTAAATAAATTTTATTTATACTTATTTATTTATACTTTCGGCTTATATACCGCCCTAACCTCAGAGGGTCTCTGCGCGGTTTACATAGCGGTTCTAAGCAACCAAATTTTAACCTAACTAGGGCCACATAGTCTACAAGGTGGTGACTGCCTACCAGCACCCCAGGCTAGTTGTCATCTGGCTTCCTTTCCGCAGCTTCAGATATTGGCGTCCTGGTGCCCTTTTTTTTTTTCTGGAGCCGATCTTCCAGGCAGCTTCCTCCGGCAGGTCTCGTCCTGGTGCGTGGCTCTGTGTTGGCTGCAGTTCCGGCTATTGTCCATAGGTGGCTCTACTGCGCTGCACCACACATCACCACGCTCTCCAGGCCTCCACTTCTCTGGGCTCCGCCTTCCAACATTGCTCCACTGTTCGCCAGGAACTGCTCGCCGCCATCACCGCCGCTGCTGCCACCACCGAAACCTCCACATCACAAGGAGGAGGGGGTGCCCCCTGCCACCTAGGGCAGGTACCCACTTTATCTACTTGCATTTATGATGCTTTCTAACTGCTGGGTGGACGGGAGCTGGGACATGGGCCGGGAGCTCACTCCGGTCGTGGTGAGTTTCGAACTTTAGTCCAGTTTTCAGCATAAAGTGATTACCTTCCAATTAAGTCTGATATGGACCGTTGTTTATGGGTACTCTGTGAAATTCTCAGCTCACCCACTTCAGAAAAGTAGCACACTTCAAAAAGTACAACTGTCAGGAAACAACCTTCAACAACAGTAAAATACAACCTCTAAAAACAGTTAAACAGAATGTTCCTGTAGAGTCTTATATACTGAATCATTTAAATGGATGGGTCACAGTAACTTCAAACTGTGCTTTAGCCAGTGCTCCGTTTGACCCTATGCAGGTTTAACATCCAAGGTGTCTATGAAATTTATGTACAGGGACATTCACAATGTCTCTCATAACACTTCAGTGCAATAGCTGTTTGTCACTTAAATCATAATCATTTTTTGAAAAATAACGATTTCTGGAAGATAGGCTTGTTTTTACTTTACATAATAAGTCTTGACCAAAACAAAGTGTAATCCATTGGAGATTTGAAACTGGCTAAAACCAGTGAGAGTTTTCAGCTTGATAATGACCACCAGTCCAAAATGAACAACATTTTCAGGTTAAAATGAGGAGACCTTAACAGGATCCAGTACAGCCCCTCACCTATGTGTGTAATTAAATGTGCTTCCAAAGGAGAGAAGGAAATAATCTATAGCAAGGGGAACCCCTGTGCAGAGAGGAACACATGGGTGGGGGAGTAAACAATGCAAAGTCCTGTTTTGTGAGAGAAATCTGCAAAGTTAATTATATACAGGCAAGTTGACAGAGAAAGATATTGAGCACTGAAAACAAGTAAGGTGGGATGTTCTATAGGCTTAGAGCTGGGACTGGAAAATGCTTCCTGCTTTCAGTTCTCTGTGTGTGTGTGTGTGCATTTGTGCATGTGCATGTGTGCACGCATGCCATCAAGTCACTTCCCGTTATTAAGTGCCATCAAGACACTTCCCACTTATGATGGCCCCATGAATTAATGAAATCCATAACGTCCTATCGTCAACAGCTTTGCTTAGGTCTTGCAAGCTGAGGGCTGTGGCTTCCTTAACTGAGTCAATTTATTTCATGCTGGGCCTTCCTCTTTTCCTGCTGCCTTCAACTTTTCCTAGCATTATTGTCTTTTCCAGTGAGTCTTGTCTTCTCATAATGTGACCAAAGTACCTTAACTTCCCGGGAGAATTAAGGCTTCTACTGCAGACATGCAAAATGTCTCTTTTTTCAGAAGTCCCCCCCCCCAAATTGCCAAGATACCTTTGGCCATGTGCATAGCAGTTTCTAGAGGGATACCTGACGGAAAAGCCCAACAATGTTTCTCCCATATCCCCATTTTATTTATTTACAGTATTTCTAACCTGCTTTTTCTCTAAATGGGCTCAAGGCAGAGCAATTGTACACAAATGTTTATTGGTGATGGTTATGGCAATGCAGATCAGACGTATTGTAGAACCCCCTGGGAGAGATGCCAGTTGTTTACTGGGCTCAGACTCTGTAGGCTTCCTGCTCAGTTTGGAATTACCAACCAGCTTCCTTCTCTCTGTTTCAGCACGAAAGCAGAGCTCCTGTTGAAGTAAGGATGTGAGAGGTCCCAACTTCCATAGTAGGGAAGGACAGAATCTGTGCCCTTCCTCTGACACTGAGCATCCTAGATTATGGTGACAGAAATCTTATATGGTATTCACAGAGATGTTTTACAAAGCCTCAGGAACTCCTTCATTGCTGTTTGACCTTCCTCTGCCTCCTTTCACTGGCCAAAGTGTCAAGAGTATGGACATATTACTCAAATATATTCACCTAGAGAAGATACTGACACTGACACTCTTCTTTTTTAAAAAAATAAATTCTTTTTTCTCCAATGTAGCCTTCCCTTATCTAGCTTCTAAGCCTCACTTGCACAAAACACAGAAGGTCAGTCAATTTCCAGTGTCAAACTCTGCCTGAGGCTGACTAACTTACCTTAGCGGTGTCTGTTATGTGACAGAAGAATGCCATTGGAAAGCTCTAGCTTCTTTCACTCCCCCGCCGCCCCCCCGCCAATTCATGATCTGAGGTCTCAATATTACAAATTTTGATTTTTTGAAAAACAGCCAGCTGGGGGCATAGAAAAAAAATGATTTTGCCTATCAATTTGTCACCATTGGTGTCTCCTCAGCCAAGATGCTATTAGCAAATACCACTTGATGTGCCTCTGAGTCCTGGGAAATGGGCAGAAAGTCTCTTTAAGGCTGACATGTAAATTGCCCCTATACAGGGAAGTGACTGTTGCATTTATTACCCACATTATTACTCAATTTGTCAGCCAAAGTTGATGCCAGTTGCTTGATCTGCCAGTGCAAAAAATCAGGGGAGCAGCCCGGAGCAGGAGCCAAGAGGCGATAAATCGAAAGAAATTGGATTGTGCTATCTCTCTACCTCATCAGATTATAAAACAAGGAAAGGACATCTGAGAAGAAAGCGAAAGACATTCGTTTATTAATTACTCCTCCTTTTCATTTACCATTCTCCTTGCTCAGAATGACTGTCGTCAATTTCCCTTTATTTTTTTTGTCCATTTTCCTTTAATGAAAGCAGTTGTACATTCTCATGTCATAGACTTCCTTATATCTAACCATCAGATAAATATCCACTGTTAGAATGTTTGTGGGGAGTAAGATAAGCAGGTTTTCAGCCATGGTCCCTGAACACTGCATTCAGGACTAAATACTGGTCAGTATCTTAATTTTTTATTTATTTGAGTTTTATTCCACCCTTTCCTGAAGGCTCAGACTGATTTTCCATCTGATTTTCCCCGTGTCTTCTTGATCCTGTTTTTTTGAGGATTGAGAAGACGTGGGGGAAATTGGGTGAAGGTGTGGGGCAAAATGCGGCCGTGCAGCAAGTGGTGGGAAATGGACACATAGAATCGGGGGGGAAGGAAGAGCAAGGACGGAGCAGTGGCTAGTGGGAAATCAGTCTCAGGGTGGATTACAACAATAAAACAACAATTTTATATAAAAATGCATAATATATAAGATAATAAAATCAGGCACTGGCCATTCATAAATAATCAATACAGTATAGAGAAGTGAATGTGTGGATGAGTTCCAGGAGGGCCAACAGAACAAGATCAGAAGAATACCTCCTTGAACAAGACTGACTTGCAAGACCTGTGGAAACTCAGAAGGTCCTGTAGGGCTCAAACCTCATCCAGCAAGTCATTCCATCAGGATGGGGCCAAGGTGGAAAAGGCTCTTGTCCTGGTGGTAGGCAAGTGGACCTCTCAGGGGCCCAGCACCACCAACGAGTTGTGCGATTATGAACATACCATACAAAGGGGATTATAGTGAGAGAGCTGGTCCCTCAAATATGACAGTCCTAGACTGTTTAGAACTTTAAAGATAAGTACCAGCACCTTGAATTTGATCCAGAAATAGATAGGTAGCCAGTGTAGCTGCTGCAGCACAGGATGCATATGTGCATTCCAGGTTACACCAGTCAACAATTTGGCAGCTGCATTCTGAACTATTTGAATCTCAAGCAAGCCCTGTGTAGAGTGAATTACAATAAACTAAGTGAGAGGTGACCATGGCATGGATCACTGTAGCAAGGTCAGGACAAGACAGGTAGGGAACTAGTTGGTGGGCTTGCCACAGAGGGGTAAAAGACAGTTTATGCAATGCTGGACAACTGTTTCTCAAATAAGAGTGAGGTATCCAACCATACCCTCGGACTCCTGACAGAGTCCAGCAATATAAGCAGAACCCCATCAAGATCCAAGAGTTGTATGTTGCCAACAGGTCCATGCCAACACACCCATATGACCTCAGTGTTAGAAGGATTTAGCTCCAGCCAGCTTTTCTGCAACCAGTCCACCACCACGTCTAGACCCTGGGATAGTCCAAGGAGAGCAAACTCCAGCTGATCACCAACCAGGAGATAGAACTGGGGGGTCATCCACAGACTGATGGCACCCCACCCCACAAGTCCTGAACAAATTGGCCAGAGGGCACATATAGATGTGGAATAACAGGATCACACCCTGAAGAACACCACAAACAAGTAGCATACTAGGTGAACTCCAATCACTGACAACAACCTTGTCTAGACATCCCTGTAGGAATGAGGAAAACCACTGAAGTCTGGTACCCTGTATCCTCGGGAAGGTGAGGCGGTCAATCAGTATTGCCTGGTCAACCATGTCAAACACTATTGAAAAATCTAGTAAAGTCAGCAGTGCTAACCCACCACAGTCCAAGTGCTGTTGAAGGGCATCAACCAGCGCAACAAGTGTGGTCTCCATCCCATACCCAGGTGTAAAGCCAGACTGGAATGGATCTAATGTGGAAATTTTATCCAGGAATTCCTGGAGCTGCTCAGCCACTGCCCTCTCAATTAACTTCCCCAAAAATTGCAAAATTGCAGTAATTGTCCAGCTATGCCTTATCCAAAGAAGGCTTTTTCAAAATAGGTTGGCCTCCTTTAAAGAGCTGGGAAAGTGGTCCTGAGAGAGAGAGAAATTCACAATCTCTCTCGGGGAGCCTCCTACCACATTATGACAAGATTTAACCAGCCAAGATGGGCAGGAATCTAAGAGGCAGATCATTGGCTTGGCAGCCACCAAGATCCTGTCCATATCCATCAGGGAGAGTGGGCAGAAGTGGTCCAATCTCTTGGCAGAGTTTTGAGATTTTGTCTGCAAAATAAGTCAAAAAACTATCACAGTTAATAGGCAATTCCCTATCATTTTAGGATTCCACATTAGGTGAAATCAGGGACTGAACTGTCCTAAATAACTGCAGTGTATGCGAACTAGCAGACACAATGGAGGCAGAGAAATAAGATCTTTTTGCTGCCTTCATCACCACCTCATAAACCTTCAATTGGGCTCCATAGCATGTTCTCGTCACTTCATCCCAGATCCATCGTCAGATTCACTCAAGCTGTCTAAGCAACCTTTTCCTATCTCTCAGCTCTGAGAGCATTCAGTCCATTCTGCCCCCCCCCCCGTCCTATCCACGGTGCTATTTATACCTTTTTCCAGTGCCCTACTATTTTGGATACTATCCAGACATTGGAGTTTCCTAGGGTAATTAGTTCATAAGGCATGAGTGTGGTTTGATCTGCTATTGCTATTTATTGTTTTACTATTTTTATTGCTTGTTGATTTTATGTTGTGAGACACCCTGAGGCCATTTGGGGGGTGGGGGGTTATAAATTTAATAAATAAATAAATATAAATAAAATGAAGTATACCATGGAGCTAAGAGAAAGTATTGCGGGTGTCGGGGAGCAATGACATCAATGGTGTTCCAAAGACCAACAAACCAATCCTCAGTCTGAACATTGAGGGAATATCCAACGGCCTGGATGTAGATCCCACAAAACATTCTGGAAACCCATTGGATCCATATGGCCCTGTGGGAGGGCATAAATCAGCTCTTTGCCCAAGCAGGGGGGAGTTGCAATTTTAAACTGGGCTTTAAGGAGGTAATGATCTGTCTATTACACTTGTTGTTGTTGTTCAGTCGCACAGTCGAGTCTGACTCTTCGCGACCCCATGGACCAGATCACGCCAAGCCCTCCTGTCTTCCGCTGTCCGCTGAAGTTTGCTCAATTTAATGTTCGTTGCATCGATGACACTGTCTAACCATCTCATTCTTTGCCGTCCCCTTCTTCTTTGACCTTCAATCTTTCCCAGCATCAGGGTCTTCTCCAGTGAATGCTCCCTTCTCATTCGGTGGCCAAAGTATTTGAGCTTCAGCTTCAGGATCTGGCCTTCCAGGAAACAGTCAGGGTTGATTTCTTTTAGGATTGACTGATTTGATTTCCTTGCAGTCCAAGGGACTCTCAAGAGTCTTCTCCAGCACCATAGTTCAAAAGAATCTATTCTTCGGCGCTCGGCCTTCCTTATAGTCCAACTCTCGCAGCCATACATTACTACGGGGAGTACCATTGCTTTGACCATGCGGACTTTTGTTGGCAAGGTGATGTCTCTGCTTTTTATCATGCTGTTTAGGTTTGCCATCGCTTTCCTCCCAAGGAATTGGGAGGCGTCTTTTAATTTCATGGCTGCAGTCACCATCTGCAGTGATCTGGGATCCTAGGAATGTGAAGTCTGTCACTACTTCTATGACTTCCCCTTCTATTTGCCAAGGAGTGATGGGGCCAGATGCCATGATCTTTGTTTTTTTGATGTTGAGCTTCAAGCCCACTTTTGCGCTCCCCTCTTTCACCCTGAGCAAGAGGCTCTTTAGGTCCTCTTCACTTTCTACCATCAGAGTGGTATCGTCTGCATATCTGAGGTTATTGATCTTTTCCCCAGCAATCTTAACTCCAGCTTGTGATTCATCCAGGCCAGCATTTCGCATGATGTACTCTGCATATAAATTAAATAAGCAAGGTGACAATATACATCCTTGTCGTACTCCTTTTCCTATGCTAAATGGAGTACGACAAGGATGTATATTGTCACCTTGCTTAAACCATAGTTAGCAGATCAATCCCTGCACAGAAAATCAAATCCATTTTATGGCCTGCTTTGTGTGTGGGAACTGAAATAATCTGGGAGAGTGCCCGATGCTGCCATGCTGGACATGAAATCTGAGCCAAAACCAATAGGGCACTATCAGTATGACCACTGAAATCCCCAAGTACTATCAACTGAGGGAAATGCAATGCCCACTCCAATACAACATCAGTCAGCCTCAGCAGGATATCTGCTGGTGTGCTTGACAGGCAATACCCTAGCAAGATAGCCAACCTCTCCCCCGTTTCCCACACTAGGCCAATGGACTCAATGCTGGCAATCTCTATTACAGGGACCCTCTGAAAGGAGAAACAATCTCAAATGAGAACTGCAACACCACTTCCTCATCTCCCAGTTAATGACTGATGAAGAACCACATATCCTGGAGGGGTTAGCTGAGACAGAAAAAACTAAATCGTACTCCTCCAACCAGGTCTCAGTCAGACAAGCTAGTTCAAAGCCACCATTCAAATATAACTTCATGGATAGTGGTGATCTTATTGATCTGGTATTGTATAACATCAGTGACAAAGTAGTAGATACTCCAGAACTCTGAATACCATCATGTCTAGGGATGGGATAGAAGTTAAAAGAATTCTGAGCATAACCGTCTCTCAGAAATCTTCTGTAGCTTCCCCTCCCACCATCATACCTCCTAATCCATAGTAAGGTTGGTATGACAGCCCCCCTGGAAGCCATATTAGATAGCAAAGGCAGGGGTAAGGTAGCAATTGGTGGAAAAGCTGCCACCCCTCCTCTGTCTCAGCCAGGGCCTACAGGTGTGCTCCCTGTAGGCTAAATGGTCCCAATCTATGGGCTTCCAGCTATGCCTTAATTGGCCACTAGTGAGGGTCCTTAACTGCTGCAGGCTGCCTTCACTGTGCCTGCAAAACATCCAGGCTGGAGCAGGCCAAAGTGGAAAAAGCAAAGGTAGAGGGGAGTAGCAACAGGTGGGAAAGCTGCCGCCCCTCCCCCATCTCAGCCAGGCAATGCTTACGCCATCAAGGCCTACAGGTGGATTCCTCTCCCCATAGGCCAGATGGTCCCAACCTCCAGGCTCCCGGCCAGTCCTCAGTGCTTAGAGTTGCCAGGTCCATCAGATGAGTGGACAGGGATGGGGTACATTTACTGGGAGCGGGGAGGGAAGAAGCCAGAAATAAATGTGATGACACAGGTACATTGGGGGCAACACCTTGGTTTGTGGGCAAAACCTTTATGGTAGAATTAGCTTTCTACCATAGAGTTTTGCCCAAGCACCAGAGCATGGTCCTCCTGACTACGTCACTTATGCTTTGGCACATGGTGCCCTATTGTAAGCCACCCTGAGCCCATTCGCGGGGAGGGCGGGGTAAAAATGTAAATAATAATAATAATAATAATAATAATAATAATAATAATAATAATAATAATAATAATAATAATAATAATAGGCACGTCACATTTATTTTCGGTTTCTTGCCTGTTTTCTTTGGGGGGGGGGTAATTTCCCCCAGTTCCTGATAATCCTGAAGTGAGGGGGGGCTCCAAATCAGGGGATTCTCCACCCCCCAAATGGGGACTAGCAACCCTATCACTGCTGCAGGCTGTCTTCACTGTGCAGGGACCTATCCAATACAGTCCAGTAGCTGTGCTATGGGTTTAGGTTCATCAAATGCTTGCTTTCATGACAGGATGGCTGAATATCTAGTAAAAAGGACTGCCGGGTCTTATTTAACAAGAGCTATTTGTCATAAGTGGCATGGGTGCACAGATGTAACCCACAATAGGGGCAATCCAGCAAATGGTGTCAGATCAGCAGTCCAGTGGTTTCTCTTGCCTCATATGGATGGCTCCAGCCAGCACCAGGTGGAAAAGCAAATAGGCTTCCAAAACTCTCAGGCTGCTGTGAGGTAACAACAACTCCCAAAAGATTTCTGGTAAGCATGGGCTGTGGGACTGTACCTGCTGTCCAGGAAGCTAGCAAAGTGATGTAAAAAGCTGGTGTTTAAAGGCTTAAAGGAGCTGAACTCAATCCAGATGACGGCTTTCAGCCAATGGCAGCTTTATTTCCACTACAATACCAAGCAACTCTTAAAAAGTTCAAGGCTTTTAGGAAGAAGAGTGGAATGCAAAATACAAGATAGTCTAAATAAACTTACAAGTAAAAGCTGTCCAATTAATGGTGACTGGATGATAGCTTCTCCACTCCCACAGCAACATCAACCATTTGGCAGCAAGTTCTTAGAGCTGCCAGGTCTCAGAAATGTTAATAGCAGGCTCCTGGGAAGACTAGATATAGGCTTTAGCAAGCTGAAGCATGCTGAAGCAAGGCTGAAGATGGTATCTTATTAATATAAGATAAAAACTGGCCGAGGGCCTGGAGGCCGTGGTGGGATGGTTGAAGAAGAGCCAGTTTGATGTAGTGGTTAAGTGCGTGGACTCTAATCTGGGAGGACCAGGTCTGATTCCTCACTCTTCCACATGCAGCCAGCTGGGTGACTTTGGGTCAGTCACAGTCCTCTCAGAGCTCTCAAGAGCACTTCTCAGTCAGAGCTCTCTCAGCCCTACCTACCTGACAGGGTGTCTGTTGTGGGGAGGAGAAGGGAAAGGAGATTGTAAACTGCTCTGAGAATCTGAGTGAAGGGCGGAATATAAATCCAATCTCCTCCTCCTCCTCCTCTTCTTCTTCCTCAACTAAATCCAACTAAGATGGTGGTTCTGTGGCTAGGGCGCCAACTTCCCACCCTACCAATGCAGACTATCAGGAGTTCAGGCATGGTCTTGGATACCTCCCTGTCTATGGAGGCCCAGATCACGAATGTTGCCAAGCTGGTGTTTTTCCATCTGCGCCAAGTGCAGCAGCTGGCCCCTTTCCTGTCCCACTCCAACCTAGCCACAGTAATCCATGCAGTGGTCACCTCCAGTCTGGATTACTGTAACTTGCTTTATGCTGGCCTGCCCTTGAGACTGATCTGGAAGCTCCAGCTGATCCAGATGCTATGGTACGAGTCCTGATGGGATATGTGCAACATGGAGAGCACATATCCAACTTGTGCTGTGTCAGCCGCGCTGGCTTCCAGAGGAGTACCAGGTCAGGTTCAAGGTTTTGATACTGACCTTCAAAGGCCTTAAGCTGTCTGGGGCCAATGTACCTGCAGGACCACCTCCTCCAGTATGTCCCCCAAAGAATGTTGCGTTCTGCTGAGAACAGCTTATTGGTGATCCCTGGCCCAAAAGACATCTGCCTGTCCTCAGCCAGGGCCTTTTCTGCCCTGGCCCTGGCCTGGTGGAACTCTCTGCCAATTGACATCTGTGCCCTGTGGGACCTTACACACTTCTGCAGGGCTTGCAAGGCAGAGAGTTTCTGCCAGACCTTTGGTTGGATGACAGTGACAGGCAGAACTCTTTTTGTAGCAGGAACTCCTTTGCATATTAGGTGACACACTTCTAATGTACAACTATCCAGTAGATGGTCACTGTTACACAAGTACCTCTGAACGATCCAAATGACAGAACACTATGAAAATAAACTGAAGGCTGAAACAATTTTTAGTGATACAAAATAAATACAAAATACAAATTAAATGTGCTTTCATGGAGTGTTCTGTTGTTTGGATCATTCAGAGGTACACTGCTAATGTAGCCAATCCTCCAAGAGCTTACAGTAGCCCCTGTAAGAAGAGCTTTGTAAGCTCTTGGAGGATTGGATACATTAGGGGTTTGTCACCTAATATGCAAAGGAGTTCCTGCTACAAAAAGAACCCTGGGATGGGCAGCATCTTGGCTGGCACTCCCTCCCTCCTACTCCCCCCCACTCTCACCTATCCCCCTATGGGATGAGGGCTCAGTTGAAATTGGATATATTAACACCATCTGAATATTGTTAACTATGGAATTGTTTTATTCTGTTTTTGGAACTTTTGGAAATGTCTGAATTATATGTTTTACCACTGTTGTTCATTGCTCACAGCCCTGAGTACTCTGGGATTGAGCGATTTATAAATCCAAACTATAAATCAATAAATATAAATAAATATCTTGCAAATGTGGAGCTCAAGGAAAGATTTCTGCTTCTCCAGCTGCCATCTTCTCTGCTGCTGTTTTATGGAAGACAGTTGGGAGGTATATTTCCCTTGTGAACATAATTTGCCTTGAGTCTCAGTGGACTATAAATGAAGCAAGTAAATAGGCTGGATCAGACACTTGCTCAGATGTAATGCAAAACTATGGTTAGATTGTGAGTCATCTCACATCTCCAATCCTGATTAGCCTTGGCAAATGCTGGTTTCATATACTTTACTCTGGCCAGACATCCTGTTGCAAGGATAGCACTAGATAACAAGGAAGAATTAAACCAGGATGGCCCCATGTCATATACTATACTATAGTTAAGACAGTATGGGGCTAATAAAGTAAAGTAAACCATGATTTCATGGTTTGATAGACCCTAACTAACAAGATTTAGTGGAATGATCCACATTCAGATGATCACACTAACAATAGGTTAAGTTATGGTTTTGTATAATGCCTGAACTAAACCACAGTATCAAACCATGCTTTGGCTCTAAGTATACAAGCCCACTTTTCCCTTTTCCACTACTATATTTACTTAAAAAGAAAATGCCTCCCAATTTTATATATAAGAAGAGTGTTATTATTGGACATAATTGTAACTTGAATGTGAATTTAAGACAGTTCTTTTTTGTGTCATACGTGGGGGGGAACCAAGTCTTACATATGAGTAAATACAGAAGTTACTCTAAGCCAGTGGTCATGAACCCCTCTGAGAATCTGATGAAAGCTATGGACCTCCTATGGATGATTGTACATTACCTGAATGTGTACAGTAGCATCCCATGTCCTCCTACATTTGTTTGCAGTGAAACATTACTGTAATAACATAATTAAGAATGTTTTTCACAAAGACGATTTTCAAAGTAACAGGAAGGAAATCAGAGAAAAAACCCCTGTGCCTGTTTCATGGACCCCCTGAAGCCATGGACCCCAGGTTTAAGAACCCCTGCTGTAAGCCCATTGAACTGGCAAACTAGTTTGCGTGAAATCAGGATTTCAAACTAGCTTCAGATTTTGGTTTCCAATCTGGGTTTTGAGTAGAAGCAAAAAAAACACTGTTTACCATTTTGGACATAACAGCAAATTGTGGTTGTGTTGAAGTGGAAGTGAGTTCGGGAAGCATGCTTCCTAACGAGTCCATTCATTGACCTCAGTGGAATTTGTTTTTGAACATACGTGCTTAACAATGCAAAACAATGCCTTGCAGTGCCTATAAGAGGAAAGGAGGGGAGGAGAATGAATACAGAACTCATTCACATGACTTGAAAGCATGGTCTGGCTTTATGTCTGAAGCACCTCAGTGCTTCAGCCCCCGTCCACAGCTGCATCCATCAATTCACTTTGAATCATAGAGCTCAATGGGAACCTGTGACAACTGAGCCTGCTTCTGTCATCAGAAACCCTTTACTTGCATCACCTGAGCCCCATACTGCTTCTCAGGTACACTAGAATAAGGTTGCCAATTTCCAGATGGGGCCCGGAGAGCTTCCAGAATTACAACTGATTTCCAGACTACAGAGATCAGTTCCCCTGGAGCTTTAGAGGGTGGGATCTATGGCATTACAGCCTACTGAGGATCTTCCCCAGCAATGCTCCCTCTAAGCTGTGGGCTCTTGTGAACAAAAATTCTACTTTGTGAGCTACTGGCATTAAAGTTGAGTGAGCAATTTGGCTACTGCATAAATTAATTTGCTCTGGAGCCATCCTTCCTGAGCTAAGGCAAAAATGTGTGAGCCAGAGGCTAAAAAACTGTGAGTTAGCTCACACTAACTCAACTTAGAGTGAATACTACTCCCCAAGGTCCAACCCCAAATTTCCAGGATTTCTCAACCCAGAGTTGGCAACTCTTACTGGTGCAATCTTGAGAGCTGGCTTTTATTTAGAGAAACAGAGTGGAGGAAAGTGCTGTGAGTTGAAATGCTGATTTATATATATACAAAATCCTCTCAGTAGCCCTGTAAGCCCCCCATTAATGTTGCTCAGGTACCTTTCTGCTTTCTTATGATAACAGGGCTGCCTTCTATAAACAGGGCAACTTGCTTCTCTGTTGTTTTATCTGGCTCTGCTCCCTGAACAAAATCAATCTCCAGTTCCTTGTAACATTTAGCACTAAATCCAAAAAGCAAAACACAGCACCAGGGTCTCACATTTAATATGGAGCCTCTTTTATCTGGTTGCAAAGCAGCCTTCTAGTGTGTGTGTGTGTGTGTGTGAATACACAGTCACTTTCTTCCAGTGAATAATATGGGGGCAGACAGCTCAATCTACCTGAAGGACATACCTTGCATGTTTGTCTCCAATCCATAATTTGAAACATTAACAGCTTGTTAATTTGGCCTGGCAATTATGAAGATGAAAGAATGAATCTGTACTAGTATGTTTGCTGCTGGATCGGTAGAGATAAGGGTTAAAGAGAGTTAAATTTCTACTTTAGTGGCAAGCACCAATGCTAAGAAATAATGAGCTATTGAAGGGAAGATAATTTGCAATTGGAACAATATTTAATTTAGCAGCACTGCTTTTCTGTCTCAGTGGTGTTTTGGACTGTTCTACAGAGAGATCATTTACTCCTCATATAAACATCTCACTTTCCTCCAAGGAGCTCAGGGCGGTGCTCTTCCTTTTTCTCTTTTTTTGGGGGTCTCCCCTTACAACAACCATGACAAGTAAATTAGGCTGAAAGAGAGTGACAAGTCTAAGGTCACTTCAGGGAGTGGAGTTTTCATCCCAGGTCTTGACACTCTTAGCCCAGAATGCTCCACTGTACCACAATGGGCTTCATTAGGAGCAACTCTAATTAAAGAAAAAGCAAAAGCTTCATTAGGAGCAACTCTAATTGAAGAAAGATTCAGGTAGGTAGCTGTGTTGGTCTGAAGCAGCAGAACAAAGTTCTAGTCCAGGGACTCCTTTAAGACCCACAAAGTTTTATTCTGAATATAAGCTTTTGTGTGCATGCACACTTCCTCGGATACATTGAAATGGAAGTCAGTAGTCCATACATATAGGTAGAGGGTGAGCAGCAAATTGAAAGCGTGAATCCACACGGAAGCTGATACTCAGAATTAAAATTTGTTGGTCTTATAGGTGCCACTGGACTCAAACTTTGTTCTGTTGGTTCAGATCAACATGGCTACCCACCTGAATCTAGCACAATAGAGGTGTTTAACAGATGCAAGGACCAAACTGGAATCAGAAGCTTAGTTTATATGGTGACGATTTGTTTGGGTTTAATTCCAGGGGGAACACAATGAAGAAAATAAATATATCAAAATTGGAGATTGATGGGCAGATGCACCCTTCTTAACTGTGGAATACAATGCTGAGAGTAATTAACTGAGACCCTGGTATTACGTTCCATTTGTCTCATCTCAAGTGTGGAGGAACCTGTGTCTGTCAGCTGTGATTTTTACAGGCACAGGTTCAGGAAGTTCAGCAGTATATGGAACAACTCCTGTGCAAAACAGAGACACCAATCTCACAGTGGACCTCCCCCAAGATGCTCCTCTACATGCCCTCCATGTTTAATGTCTCCAGCTTGCATAGAATGTCTCTAGCTTGCACAGAATCCATTCAATACACTGCTGAACTTCCTGAACCTGTGCCTATCAAAATCACAGCTGACAGGTGGTCATTTTGACAGGCACAGATTCAGAAGGTTCAAGAGTGCATAGAATGAATCCTGTGCAAGCTAGAGACACCAAACTCACAAGGGGTGATTTCCCACTAAAGCTGCCTCGGGGTTGCGCTGCCGTTTGCCCCGATACTATTAGTCAATTTCACACCCAAAGCCGTGGGGCTGCATTTTGACCTGGGTTGATATATGTATATATGTCTATGAATGTGTGTCTATGATATATCTGTATTAGTGACCACTGAGGAAGGCCCTTTGGGGCCGAAACGCGTTTGGTCTTCAGTTGTATAGTGTTGACCCATCCTTTGTATGAGTATTTGTATGTTTTTATACGTCTGAAACTGAAAAATTTTAATCAGAAGTTATTTTAACTAGTGTACACCTAAATAAATTTCTATGTTTATATTATATTAGTCAGCTTGGCCCCCTTGGTTCGCAGTGTGATTTTGGGTTGAGTTTCCCCTTCCCTTTTTCCCCTTTTTTTATGCTTCTTTGCAGGTCATCTGTTCCAGTTCATTATCAACTTTGACGGAACGGGAGAAGAAGGCATTATCAGTCTTGTTTTTGTAAGACTCATTTTTATGTCTGTAACATAAGCCTCCTCCTGTAATTAGGAAGAAGTATAGTTCAGGTTATTTAGATGTTTTTATTTTCTGTGTACTTTGGAAACGTGAACTTGTATTGATATTTGTATTTTTATTGTTTCTTTTCTTTTAACAAATTTCCTTCTTTTATTTTAAGAAGGCAGTGGTTATTTGATGTGTACACTGGATTCTGAAAAAGAACTCACAGTACTGGTGTGGCTAGGATCTCACAGTATATTTCCAGGAACTCCTGGTCTGAAGTTGGTGATGTTCTGTGAGAGAGCAAGGTTTTTGCTCACAGCATACTCCTGCAAGCCTGTCGTCCCTGGTTCAGGTAGATGGTCTCAAAGGGGTGTGCTCCACGTCCCCCTCCTCCTGTTTTATTTTCCCTGGCTCTTTTGAGACCACTTCTATCCCAATACCTTTCTGGAAGCCAATTTTGAGTCAGCTTTTTCCCCCCATGACTGATCTCAATTTTAAAGGCCTTGAAATATCAATATAATGCTATAGTGCTGCAATGATAGTTTAAGCAGGTCCTCTGAATTCCCAGCTTGCATTTTTTTAATTAGCCATTTCCCTCATGGAGATATAAGGAAGAAGAGGATTGAGACTTTTTTTTAATGAAAACTTGGAATTCAGAGAACCTGCTTAAGCTATCATTACAACACTACAGTGTTATATTGATATTTTAGGGCCTTTTGAAAAAATAAGTAGGGTGATGTGACACCACCGTTACCAGCACCAAGGATGATGGCACCCTGCCTTGAAAACCCTCATTATGTAAGCCACATGTGGAAGAAAGTAAATTGACTGGAAAAATGCACAGGGAAGGCAGAAGTGCAGAATGACCCTTCCCAAACTAATTCTAGTGTTTGTGGATTGATTCCCCCCCAAAAAAATCAGGAGTAACTCCAATATGCGGAAATGGTCCCTGACCAGATGAGAACAAATAGATGCAGTTTACTTATAGCACTCGTCTCTCATTTAATATTGATACCTATCATACATCGGTAATTCCAAGACAAACATAACCGTTAACCTTTGACCTTATCTGTTTATCCCCTCCATGTGAGCAACAACTACTGAGACTAGAATATGTATTGACTTTGCATTGTCTCACACTAGTATTCTTAAGGGTCAGGCCTCTCTAAGGCTGCAATTACACACACGAAATAATCCACTTTTAATCCACTTTCAGTGCACTTTCCAACTGGATTTTGCTGTGTAAACTGGCAAAATCCAGTTGGAAAGTGCATTGAAAGTGGATTGAAAGTGGGTTATTCAGTGTGTGTGATCGCAGCCTAAGAGAGTCAATTTTCCTCACTTCCTCCATTGTCTTTGTAGACATGATTTTAGACTCTTGTATCATGTTATATGGTCTATATTTGATCTTCTTTGATAGTTTTGGTTTCTGCTTCTGTAATAGTTATTTGAGTGCCCACAAAAGGGAATCAAAACAGATAAGATAGAATACACCTGCTTAGTAAAATTTATGGTTAAAATCTCCTGGCCGTACCAATCACTTAGAACATTAATTTGCCGTTTAAAGGATTAATGTGTTTAATTAAGTTTATGAAGTAATTCCTTAAAGGCTAAGTCTGCATTTGACACAATAATAGATTCTCTCTGCTTATGGGCCTTTTGCCCACAGAAAACACCTTCTAGATTAGTTCCAAAGAGGTAGTACATTTATTCCTGTTATATTTACTACACTTCTTATCCAACTAACCAGAAGAAAAAAAATGCCCATGTTGTGTTTTGTTGCCCTTTTCCATACTGGCAACAAGCAGGACAGTAACCCAGTTGAGGAGGGGGTTTGCTGGCAACTGGAAGTTACGTCAGCATGACCCCATTGATGGTAATGGCTGCATATTCCCTCCGTTCTCTCTTGTCACACAGCTAAGTGGTGGTGGGAACCAACAGTGGGTCCCTGGAAATCTACTGAAGCCAGAGACCTGGCTATTGTGTTTACAACATAGCAAAAGGACAACATGTACACTGTTTTAAGAAGTAGTTGGTTACTGTTTTTCAGCTAGAGGATGCAAAAAGTGCTACACTCAAGTCATTTCTATATGGGAAACTGCACCAGGCCTAAGCCTTTGAATTCTTAACTCCCTTCCTAGAGACCAAAAATGAAAGCAAGGATCCTGAGTCACCTAGAGAAATAGGACATTAGTAATGTCAATCCAAAATCACCCGAGCTACCCCTTCATCTGTTTGCTCTAACTCAGACAAGTTCCCCTACACCCAGCTAGCCTCTCAGTAGCCCCTAGTAGCTCTACCAAAAACTAACTTAAGTTCAGATTCAAATCCCAGCAGTCCACAGACCCAATGATATAAAAAGGGCCTTATTGCAACTTAGGTTTGGCACCCTTTGATTCCCCACTCCTCCACATAAAGCCAGCTGGGTGACCTTAGGTCAGTCACAACTCTCTCAGAGCTCTTTCGGCCCCACCTATCTCACCAGGTGTTTGTTGTGGGGAGAGGAAGGCAAGGCGATTGTAAGCCTCTCCGAGACTGCTTCAGGTAGGGAAGGGCAGGGTATAAAACCAGCTCCTTTTCCTTTGTCGTCTTCTTCTCATTTATAGCTTGCCTTTGTCAGTGGGGACTCAAAGTGGTTTACATTCTCCCCTCCTCATTCTTATCCTCACAACCACCCTGTGAGGTATGCTGGGCTGAGAATATTTGACTAGCCCAAGGTTATCCAGCAAGTTTCCATGGCAGAGTAGGGGTTCAAAGCTAGGACTTTCAGATCCTAGTCCAGCACTCTAGCCACTATATCATACTGGCTCTTTTTTTCTGTCTGGCCATCTCTCTCCCATAGACTCGCAACTCCAGGTTGGGAAATTCTTGAAGATCTGGAGGAGGTGCCTGTGGAGTGTGGGGTTTGGGAAGGGAAGGGACATTATGGGGGTATATTGCCATAGAGTCTACCCTCTAAAGCAGCCATTTCCTCCAAGGGAACTGTTCCTTGGGAGATCTCAAGGCCCCACCTGGAAGTTGGCAACCCTACTTTATATGACCCCCTTTCTCTTTTCATTGGGCAGACAAAGCATATTTTATATTCTCCTTTTTATTCCCATTGAGCTAGCAACTGCTCTTCCCATTTAGGGTGTCTTTACATATTACAGCCCATGTGATCCCCAGGCAGGGCTCATACAGGCTGGGGTGGCCTGGCTCCTGAATACATCTAAGACTTCCATTTTGTGAAACAGTCTGTTGTAATAAATAAACTTTTTAAAATATGGAAGTGAAATGGGTGATGTTCGTCCAAACCTTCTGAAAAAGTGGAAAGATGTTAATAAAATCCACTAAAGACTTTTTTTTATGTTTATGTATTTTATGGTGTTTATCATGTTATTGTACATTTTAGATCCAGATGGATAGTCATGTTTTAGGTATACCACCTCAAATTTCTATAAAATGGAAAGATGGTTAAATAAACAGCTTTTCTTGGTATTTTCTATTTTCCTCCCATAATAACTATACAGCTATGTCATCAGTCCAAGGTAAACAAGCACCTTTTCAGAAACAGTGCCTTTGGCATGCATACCTAATGCCCCTCAAACAATGGAGAGATTACCATTTTTCAAACGTCAAGGCCGAATTCTATCCTCCAAAATCTTTCCCTTAATATTTTTGCAGCATTCTTCATGACTACTCAGTTTTTTTCCCCATTTGTGTACATCTTTGCCAGGAGCAGATCCTTTTAACAGTTGTTGTCTACTATCACATCCTGAAGGCATCTTTTGAAAGGTCAAGATAGTCCATTTCAGTTTGCCACAGAAGTTTCTATGAGCTCACAGGTTTTTTTTTTTGAAGAAATTTGTGCTAAAATTGTCAAGGGCAGGTGGGTTAGGGAATGATTACGGACGAGGCAGTGTTAGTTGTTTACCTTTTTCAGAGTGCTTTTTGCTCTCTGCTTTTTGCTATTGCTTTTTTGGGTTCATTTTTGTCATGTATACATGTATTGTTTTTACACACAACTTCATGTTAAAATGTTGATTTATTGACATTGAATAATGTTGAAAATGCATATACGTTCAAGGACAAATTCAGGGTAAAGAAAACAAAGAAAATAAGTATGCCCATTGATGGCTACCAGTCATGGTGACTAAAGGGACACTTCATTATCAGAGTGAGTAGACTTATGAATACTTGTGTTAGGAAGAAATATTGCAGGAAGGCCCTGGCTTCTGTGCCCTGTTGTTGTCACTCTAGAATAACTGGTTGGCCACTCTTTGAGACAGGATTCTGGACTAGTTTGACCACTGGTGTGATCCAGCAAGGCTCTTCTTATGTTCTTAATGTCTGTGGGAGAAAGGGGAAAGTAGGACTGCCATTTGGTCCTGTGAGAATGCATGTGTGAAACACCAACTGAATATACTGTTTCAATATTTGGAAGGTAACCTGATAAACAGATTCAAAATGTTTATGACTGGTGAACGGCTGGCTAGCTGAAATGATGGGTGCTCAAGTATTTCTGCTTACAGTACCCTGGAGTTGTTAGCTTGAACATCCTGTGAATGTTGGTGGTGTAAGACTCTCTAATGGTGGTTTGAAAACCACCAAGCACCACATAGTACATTTGATATATATATAAATCCATAGGCTGTGCTGCTTTTAACTGGTGCTATACTGTTCTGGTGCTATACTACTGATGCTACTGAGGAAGAGCAGAGGGCAAGTACGAGTAACCCCAGAAAGAGTGAAGCGGCTGGGCCAAAGCCGAAAGGATGCTCAGTTGTGGATGTGTCTGACGGTGAAAGGAAAGTTCGATGCTGCAAAGAACAATACTGCATAGGAACCTGGAATGTAAGGTCTATGAATCAAGGTAAGCTTGACGTGGTCAAAAATGAGATGGCAAGAATGAACATCGACATCTTGGGAATCAGTGAACTAAAGTGGACAGGAATGGGCGAATTTAACTCAGAAGACCATTATATCTACTACTGTGGCCAGGAATCCCGTAGAAAAAATGGTGTGGCCTTTATAGTCAACAAGAGAGTGAGAAAGGCAGTACTGGGATACAATCTCAAAAATGACAGAATGATCTCAGTCCGAATCCAAGGCAAACCATTCAATATCACAGTAATCCAAGTCTATGCCCCAACCACTGCTGCAGAAGAGGCTGAAATGGACCAGTTCTATGAAGACCTACAACAGTTCATAGAACTGATACCAAAAAATGATGTCCTCATGATCATAGGGGACTGGAATGCTAAAGTAGGAAATCAAAAGGTAACCGGAATAACAGACAAGTTTGGCCTTGGAGAACAAAATGAAGCAGGGCAAAGGCTAACAGAGTTTTGTCAAGAGAACACGCTGGTCATAGCGAACACCCTTTCCCAACAACCTAAGCGGCGTCTCTACACATGGACATCACCAGATGAACAACACCGAAATCAGATTGACTATATAATTTGCAGTCAAAGATGGAGAAGCTCTATCCAGTCAGTAAAAACAAGACCTGGAGCTGACTGTGGCTCAGATCATGAGCTACTCATTGCAAAATTCAGACTTAAATTGAAGAAAGTTGGGAAAACCACAAGGCCATTCAGATTTGACCTAGATCGCATCCCCGATGAATATACAGTAGAGGTGAAGAATAGGTTTAAGGGACTAGATTTGATAGACAGAGTGCCTGAAGAACTATGGACAGAGGTCCGTGACATTGTAAAGGAGGCAGCAATCACCGCCATCCCAAAGAAAAAGAAATGCAAGAAAGCAAAGTGGCTGTCTGATGAGGCTTTACACATAGCAGAGGAAAGAAGGAAAGCTAAAGGCAACGGTGAAAAGGAAAGATTTGCCCAACTGAATGCAGATTTCCAGAGAACAGCAAGGAGAGATAAGGAGGCTTTCCTGAATGAACAATGCAAAGTAATAGAGGAAAACAATAGATTGGGAAGGACTAGAGATCTGTTCAAGAAAATTGGAGAAATCAAGGGAACGTTCCATGCAAAGCTGGCCATGATAAAGGACAAAAATGGTAGGGACCTAACAGAAGCAGAAGAGATTAGGAAAAGATGGCAAGAATACACAGAAGAACTATACAAGAAGGACCTCAATGTCCTTGACAACCACGATGGTATAATCACTGACCTCGAGCCAGACATCCTGGAAAGCGAAGTTAAATGGGCCTTAGAAAGCATTACTAACAACAAAGCTAGTGGAGGTGATGGTATCCCAGCTGAGTTATTCAAAGTCTTAAAAGAAGATGCTGTTAAAGTGCTGCACTCAATTTGCCAACAAATTTGGAAAACACAACAGTGGCCACAGGATTGGAAAAGGTCAGTTTACATTCCAATCCCAAAGAAGGGCAATGCCAAGGAATGTTCAAACTATCGCACAATTGCACTAATTTCACACGCTAGCAAGGTCATGCTCAAAATCCTACAAGCTAGGCTTCAACAGTACGTGGATAGAGAATTGCCAGAAGTACCAGCTGGGTTTCGAAGAGGTAGAGGAACTAGAGATCAAATTGCCAACATTCGCTGGATTATGGAGAAAGCAAGAGAGTACCAGAAAAACATCTACTTCTGCTTCATTGACTATGCTAAAGCCTTTGATTGTGTGGATCACAATAAATTATGGCAGGTTCTTAAAGTGATGGGAGTACCGGACCACCTCACATGTCTCCTGAGAAACCTGTATAAGGGTCAAGAAGCAACAGTTAGAACTGGATATGGAACAACTGATTGGTTTAGCATAGGAAAAGGAGTACGACAAGGATGTATATTGTCACCTTGCTTATTTAATTTATATGCAGAGTACATCATGCGAAATGCTGGCCTGGATGAATCACAAGCTGGAGTTAAAATTGCTGGGGAAAAGAACAATAACCTCAGATATGCAGACGATACCACTCTGATGGCAGAAAGTGAAGAGGACCTAAAGAGCCTCTTGCTCAGGGTCAAAGAGGAGAGCGCAAAAGTGGGCTTGAAGCTCAACATCAAAAAAACTAAGATCATGGCATCTGGCCCCATCACTCCTTGGCAAATAGAAGGGGAAGTCGTAGAAGTAGTGACAGACTTCACGTTCCTAGGATCCCAGATCACTGCAGATGGTGACTGCAGCCATGAAATTAAAAGACGCCTGCTCCTTGGGAGGAAAGCGATGGCAAACCTAAACAGCATGATAAAAAGCAGAGACATCACCTTGCCAACAAAAGTCCGCATGGTCAAAGCAATGGTATTCCCCGTAGTAATGTATGGCTGCGAGAGTTGGACTATAAGGAAGGCCGAGCGCCGAAGAATCGATTCTTTTGAACTATGGTGCTGGAGAAGACTCTTGAGAGTCCCTTGGACTGCAAGGAGATCAAATCAGTCAATCCTAAAAGAAATCAACCCTGATTGTTCCTTGGAAGGCCAGATCCTGAAGTTGAAGCTCAAATACTTTGGCCACCAAATGAGAAGGGAGCATTCACTGGAGAAGACCCTGATGCTGGGAAAGATTGAAGGTCAGAGAAGAAGGGGACGGCAAAGGATGAGATGGTTAGACAGTGTCGTTGATGCAACGAACATGAAATTGAGCAAACTTCAGCGGACAGTGGAAGACAGGAGGGCCTGGCGTAATCTGGTCCATGGGGTCGCGAAGAGTCGGACTCGACTGTGCGACTAAACAACAACAACAACATACTGTTCTGCATTTCTTGCACATACACGCTTACATTTGAACCATTAGGGTTATTAGGTTGAACAATGAAATTATAATTCTGAAGAAATTACATTATCCTTGTAGAAAGCAGTGAACTTTTTTTAAAAAGTGTTTCTTCAGTAGAGGTGGATAGGCAGGTGAGTTTCCCGGGGGGGGGAGAGAGTATTTCCCCCTCTTTCCTATCAGTGGTTGCACCATTTGTCTGACTAGAACTCCATTGCATTTCACAGCCTTTTCCCAGTTTCAAGTAAAGTATGATTTCTGTTTCTCTACCAATAACTGACACATGGTAATAATCATAATAATTATGGAGTACTGAACATTCCCACCAAGTGTTTTAGACATTTCACACAAAATGTGACTTGGAAAAAAAAATCATATAAACCTGTAAAAAATGTCACTATGTATCTTAGTCATTTTAGTCCTCTCACAAATGTGCAGTAATCCAACGGAGTATCAGAGAGCTCTCACGTTTAAAATGTCCTATAACCACCGAAGAATTCATAAGAACAGTCAATCAGAAGCTTAAATTAAGGTAGTTAACATAAGAACATAAGAGAAGCCAATGCTGAATCAGGCCAATGGCCCATCCAGTCCAACACTCTGTCATACAGCGGCCAAAATATACCAGGTGCCATCAGGAGGTCCAGCAGCGGGGACAGGACACTAGAAGCCCTCCCACTGCTGCCCCCTCCAGCACCAAGAATAGAGTGCATCACCTGCCCCAGACTGAGAGTTCCCATCTATACCCCGTGGCTAATAGCCACTGATGGACCTCTGCTCCATATGTTTATCTAATTCCCACTTGGAACTCTCCATGCTTGTAGCTGCCACCACCTCCTGTGGCAGTGAATTCCATATGTTAATCACTCTTAGGGTGAAGAAGTATTTCCTTTTATCTGTTCTAACCCAACTGTTCAGCAATTTCATGGAGTGCCCACGAGTTCTTGTATTGTGAGAAAGGGAGAAAAGTACTTCTTTCTCAACCTGCTCAATCCCATTCATAATCTTATAAACCTCGATCATGTCACCCCTCAGCCATCGCTTCTCCAAGCTAAAGAGCCCCAAGCGCTGAGTTGTCTTTTCTTTATTCTCACTGGAAATTGAGTGATCATGGTTCACAAATGAAGGGGATCATATCTTAGAAAATGCTTTGCTTACTTTCAACATTTAGCCACATATTAGGTTTTCCATTTAATTCAGGTAATAAATGCAATAACAGAAACTGCATATCACATCTGCCCAATTCCCCCAATTTATACATGCATAAAATAATGTTCATGTTACATTCCGTGTATGTACAGCTGAATGCATTAATGAAATAACACATTTATCCAGGTACTAACGTGGTCTTTCGCCAACCTGTGTACCCACAGCAACACTTGGACGGTTATGTACTGTAAGGTAAAGGGGACAGAAGATCTGAAGTGGTGACATTTATGGGAGATGTTTTTCTTCTTCCTTATGCTGACTCTATCTTATGGCTGTTCTCTGGCACCCCAACTTCTTTACAGGGTCTTGAACATTCTAAATTGATCTAAATTGCTTTTTATCTTCTTTGGGCATGTGTAACATTTCCCCATACCTTTCAGAATCAGCATGTCACCTAGACAACGGTGAGCTGCTTCCTCTCCCTCTTGGAGTATCTCATGTCATGAGGTTAGGGCTGTCATTAGCTGCTGCTGTTCTCTTAGAGATGGATCTAATGATCCATCGTTGGAAGGCAGTGTCAGAAACCGGTGTTTGCTGCTCCCCCTGCCCCATAAAGCAGCATCTTCTGAGTCTCCTGATCCTAGGAAGTTGATTCTTGACTAATAGCCATATGGATTGGGAGATCTGCAATGAAAGGGGAATGAAATTGTCCCTCCTTCCTCTTCCATCATCTGTATCCCTTCCACTGACTGCCCTTGTGGAGCTTCACAATGCCTATCTCAGGCACTGAGGGCAATACCTAGAGAAAAGACATTGGTGGCACTAGATCAACCACATGCCACAAAGAAATGGTGACCACTGCCAACATAAAGCACTATCTTCTGAGCCTTCCAGAGGTGCTCAGTTTTGCCTAAAAAACAATTTTTCAATATGATTTTTAGGCTCCTGGTTGGGATACCTGTTTCAGGGAAGTGCATTTGAAGGAGAGCAGTGAGGGCCTAACTTCACAAGACAGGTGATGTGGGTTGTGTCAGGAGCCCTCCCACACAACTTGGCAAAAGCTCTGTAAGGCCTGATTCTGCTCCACAGTATAATATGGAGGTAGAAAGGGCTGTCTTATCATTCAGAAACGACCCTGGGGGAGGGGGAGACCTATTTGCCCAACTCTTGGTCCCACTTATTCTGGAATTGTGTGGTCTTCCATGCTTCCCAGTGAGTGGACAAAATACCTCTTCAGATGCTACACAGATACTGTGCCGCACAACCTTTTCCCAATTATATGCGGCATAATAACTTTATGAGATTCATCATATCTTGCAATGGCATCTGAGAAGTACTAACACCAACTTGGGTTGCTGTAGTGAAACACAATTTCAAGATTGCTCGGAAAGGCCACATCAAGATGTTGGTGAAGAATCCATTACACCACCCTATCACAGACACTGTTTTGCAGGTGCCACAGCTCCTAGGATCATGCATTAAAGCTTGAGCTGTCCTGTAACTCCAAAATGGCATTTCTTCACCATTTGACCATTTAGAAAGGTCAAAAAATTCTTTGCTCAAATGAACATCTCAGGAATATGTGTGGAGGAGAGGGTGGAACAGATGGAGTAATGCAGCAGCTGCCCATGCAACACTTAACTTCAGGCTGGTGCTTTTAGTAATTGGAAATCACTAAATTCAGAAAGTTTGACATGTCAGCTCAGAAGCTGAGCCTGTGCCACTTTTATTCTCGGCAGCCAAGTCTTTTCAAATCAAACCCCCTTGATGAAGTTCAGGTTTGTTTAAAATAGTGTGCTAGATTAAAGAGCATAAATCATCAGCGGCAACAATCAGTTAACAACAAGTTCAGCTGACTGCTGTGACTGCAATTTCACTGCTATTGTTCAGGTAATGATTGATAAGAGTTGCCACCGTCCTTTGCATAAACCTCCAGATTTATATGGGTGGGGGGAAAAGAAATCTTGGAGTTCATTTACCTGGTTCTGATTATTCATATTTCCATGGATAATTGCCAATTCATGTCTGTGTGTGTGTGTGTGTGTGTGTGTGTGTGTGAGTGAGTGAGAGAGAGAGAGAGAGAGAGAGAGAGAGAGAGAGAGAGAGAGAGAGAGAGCCATTTAAATGTTTTATGATTTTATATTGTTTTAGCTTTTATTGTAAGCTGCCTGGAGCCTGCCTTGGTGGGGAGGGCGGGGTATAACTAATAAAATAAATAAATTAATTAATATATTAGTTTGCTTTTGGGGCTTGTGGGAAGCATGTTCCACATTAAAAGTGCTGTAAATGCTGACTAATTACATTACAGTAGAAAACAATTTTCACTTTTGGGGTATTGTTGCCATTTATTTGCCTGGCTAAATGATCATGACTTATCTGAAGTCTCTTGGTGACCTCAGGCTTGAGTCAAGATCCCTAAAGTCTGCAAGAAGATACAAGTACCAATTTGTTGCATTAGGTTTTAGATTTCATTGGTCTTCCTAGGAGTTCAGGGCAAGGTATGTGGTTCTCATCGCCTCCATTTTATCGTTGCAACAATCCTATGAGGTTGGCTAGGATGAGAAAGAATGACTTACTAAAAGTTATCTAGTGACCGAGACAGTGCAGGGAAATAAACAAATGAACATATGAGGCTGCCCTTGCCTTTTTACCGCACCTCCACAAACATGAACAGTGAGGAATTACCTTGCATGCTTGTGTGGGGAACAGAAACCAGGAACTTTTAGCTAGAGAGAAACAAGTTTTCAGTAGGAAAAGGATGACAACAACCTGATTTAAAGATTTTTTAAAAAGACATATGTAGAATTTATTGACAGATTTGGTACAACAGTGTGTGTGTGGGGGAAGCTTATCCTAAGCAAATATTAGCACATACTAACACACAAACAGCACATTCCTTATCCAAACTAACAATATATGGCCCCGGTCACATGGGAGGATTTGCCCCGCGAAACGGACGGGTTGAGGGCACCTCAAATGGGCGCAATCATACAGCAACATCTGGGAAGCGTAGTGCACCCATCAGCAACCTGTACCGTCGGCCCGAAGAAGTGGATTTAAAAAGTACCAGTAAAAGGGTAGTAGCAACTGGAAAATGCAGGTCACAGCTGAGCATCGGAACAGGAATGCGCATCTGGCACACGCATGCATCCCATCGCACTGGATGTGTTTTTTCCAAGCCTCCACAGTATGCGAAGAAACTTAAGATTGTGCATGCACAAGAATGCAAAAGCAAAACCCTTTGATGCGCTTCAACATTGTCGTGTGATCACCAGCTATCAGCATCTTTGCAGCATCTCAGGAACCCATCTGATCGTGCTACCACGCATCTTTTTGCTCCAGCTCTAATTTGCCTCCCTTCAGTGGCACAGTATCCCACTCATGTGACTGGGACCTAACAAATGGAGCTACCTCACTAACTAGAGTTAACACTCCAGCTACTCCAGTTTGGAGCAGGAGTTACCTTTAAAATAATGGTGTAAATGTGGAGGAAATAGGGAATAGAACACAGTTGCCCAGTCTTCTAGATGTGAGCATCTAAATAGCAAAGGGAAGCAAAGTGCGAGCTGTCTGTATGGTGCAGTGTGGTTTGGAAAACAGGAAGATAGATCAAAATGGGGAGCAAAGTTATACTTGCCCTAGGCTGTGGTCAGGTGGGCAGTTTGGCCCAATATAGTTGTGTTACCCTAATGGATTAAATGAGCTCATTCACACATCCACATCTAGTAGCTATTCCCCAGTCATACTCACCCCGTCATATGATGAGTTGGATACAGAGTAAATAGTCACCAGAGACAATCAGATGCTCATGGATTTCCGTGCATTGATCCTATGTTTTTGGATGTCTGAACATCCCCAGTGCATGCTCAAACCAGTTTGGAAGTGTGAACCTTTAGTTCAATTTTTGCTGTATTTTGTTTTAAAATGGTAGGGCACATGCACATATGTACATGTGCACACATGCACACCCAAGAAATGTTCTGCCAAAAAGTCTAAGTTGTTATTTTTTCAAACAAAAATAAGACCAGACCGTGCACTCCACGATTGATGTGCAGCACTAATCTGAACAGTCAACCCACTGGTCAGAAGTCTTGGGTGTGTGCTCGGTGCAAGGAGCTCCTGGTTCTCAGGGAGCGAGTTTGCTCCCTTGAGGCCAAGGTGGCTGACCTGGAGAAGCAGGGACAGTCAGTTAGGTGCACGGGGAAGACTCTCGGGGACTTGTTAGATATGTCCCACTCTGGATCTGGCAGCCCGGATGCTGCCAGGGAGCATGAGGGTCAAGGAGAAAAGGGGCACCATGCTGAGGATAAGGGGAATGTGCCCTCAGAAGGGACCTCTTCTTCAGCTGGTGAACGGGTATCCTTTTGTACCAAGGAACCGTCCCTGGGAAGGGTGGGAGGGGGCTCTTGGTAGTTGGTGATTCGATCCTTAGGCAGGTAGACAGCTGGGTGGCAAACCCACGTACTGACCGTATGGTGACTTGCCTGCCTGGTGCGAAGGTAGCGGACATTACGCGTGTTTTAGATAGGCTGGTAGATAGTGCTGGGGAGGAGCCAGTGGTCGTGGTGCACGTCGGCACCAACGATGTGGGGAAATGCAGTCGTGAGGTCCTGGAGGAGAAATTTAGGCTGCTGGGCAGGAAACTCAAGGCCAGGACCTCCAAGGTAGCCTTCTCGGAAGTGCTACCTGTTCCACGCGCAGGGCCGGAGAGACAGGCACAGATCAGGAGTCTCAATGCGTGGATGAGACGGTGGTGTAGGGGGAAGGGTTCAAGTTTGTTAGGCACTGGGATGCTTTTTGGGACAAGAGGGAGCTGTACAAAAGGGACGGTCTCCACTTGTCCTGAGAAGGAACCAGGCTGCTGGCGCTCAAAATCAAAAAGGTGGCAGAGCAGTTTTTAAACTGAATAATGGGGGAAAGCCGACAGGAGATGAAAAGTCTCTGGTTCGGGATGGCTCATCTCAAAGAGATGAAGGGGTAGCTATTACTTTTGTACAAGGAAATGGATTACAATTGTCCACTGAGACTGTGGCTAATGATAGGAACTGCCTGGCAAGGTCTCGAGGCAGCAAGAGGAAGGCTGTGGGCTTAACAAACGTGGGAAACTATAAGTGTTTATACACAAATGCTAGAAGTCTCCGAGGTAAAATCGGGGAGTTGGAATGCTTGGTGTTGGGGGGAAATAGACATTGTGGGTATTTCAGAAACTTGGTGGGATGAGGAAAATCAGTGGGATACGGTGATTCCTGGTTATAAATTATATCAGAAGGATAGGGGGAAAGGGTTGGAGGTGGGGTGGCTCTGTATGTCAGAGAGGGTATACCGTCCAGTAAGATTGAGAGGGTAAGAGAATTGGATTCACTTCTGGAAATGCTATGGGTTGAAATAGTGGGTCCAAAAAGAGGCTTAACAGTGGGAGTTTGCTATCGCCCACCAGATCAAAAGATAGAGGAGGATTATAAAATGATGAATGAATTAAAGATAGCGGCTAGACGAAATAACTGTGTTGTAATAGGTGACTTTAACTACCCACACATTGATTGGGTCAATATGAGTTCTAGTCGGGAAAAAGAGATTGCGTTCTTAGACACTCTCAATGACTGTGCTGTGGAACAGATGGTCACAGATCCTACCAGGGGAGAGGCGATCCTGGATTTGGTCCTAAGTAACACCCAAGACCTGTTGAGAGATGTAAAAGTGATTGCACCACTTGGGAACAGTGACCATAATGTCATTGAGTTTAACATTTGTACAGATAGGGAGTTGCCCAAAAAGACTGACGCAACCACTTTTGACTTCAAAAGGGGTAACTTCTCTGGTATGAGGGGACATGTGAGGAAGAAATTGAAAGGAAGAGTGGAGAAGGTCAAAACCATTGGGGAAGCTTGGAGACTATTTAAAAAGACAATCCTAGAAGCTCAGAAAAAATATATACCGCAAGTTAGGAAAGGTACAAATAGGTATAGAAAAAAGCCTGCATGGTTAACAAATAAAGTAATGGAAGCTGTAAAAGGTAAGAAGGATTCCTTTAAGCGGTGGAAAGCTAGTCTTAGTGAGGTTGATAAAAGGGAACACAGACTATGGCAAATAAAATGCAAGTCTGTGATCAGGCAAGCAAAAAGGGAATATGAGGACCATATCGCAAAAAACATAAAGACCAACAATAAAACTTTCTTCAAATACATTAGAAGTAGGAAGCCAGCCAGGGAGGCAGTGGGGCCCTTGGATGACCAAGGGGTAAAAGGAGTAGTGAAGGATGATAGGGAAATGGCTGAGAAGCTGAATGCATTTTTTGCCTCTGTCTTCACTGTGGAAGAGGAGAAGTGTTTGCCCACTCCAGAAGCACCGATTTCGGGAGGGGGTTTGAAAGACCTGAATCAGATTGCGGTTACAAGAGAGGAAGTCCTCCGACTGATGGACATTTTAAAAACTAATAAATCACCAGGCCCGGATGGCATTCATCCGAGAGTTCTGAAAGAACTCAAATGTGAACTTGTGGATCTCCTGACAAAAATATGTAATCTTTGTTTAAAATCTGCCTCCATTCCTGAGGACTGGAAGGTAGCTAATGTCACTCCCATCTTTAAAAAGGGCTCCAGGGGAGATCCAGGAAATTACAGGCCAGTCAGTCTGACATCGATACCGGGTAAGTTGGTGGAAACTGTTATTAAGGAAAGAATTAGTAGGCACATTGATGAACAAAAACTATTGATGCAGATTCAGCATGGGTTCTGTAAGGGAAGATCTTGTCTCACTAACCTGTTAGTGTTTTTTGAGGGAGTGAACAAACATGTGGACAAGGGGGACCCAATAGATATTATTTACCTTGACTTCCGGAAAGCTTTTGATACAGTTCCTCATCAAAGGCTCCTAAGTAAGCTCAATACTCATGGGATAAAAGGACAAGTCCTCTTGTGGATCAAAAACTGGCTTATAAATAGGAAACAGAGAGTGAGTATAAATGGGAAACTTTCTCAGTGGAGGGTGGTAAGCAGTGGGGTACCACAGGGATCAGTACTCGGTCCGATGCTTTTTAACTTGTTTATTAACGATTTGGAATTGGGAGTAAGCAGTGATGTGGCTAAATTTGCAGATGACACAAAGTTGTTCAGGGTGGTGAAAACCAGGGAGGATTGTGAGGCACTCCAAAGGGATCTGTTGAGGATGGGTGAGTGGGAGTCAACGTGGCAAATGGGGTTCAATGTGGCCAAGTGCAAAGTGATGCACATTGGAGCCAAAAATCCTAAATATAAATACATGTTGATGGGGTCTGATCTGGCAGAGACGGACCAAGAGAGAGATCTTGGAGTCGTAGTGGATAACTCGCTGAAAATGTCTACACAATGTGTAGCTGCAATAAAGAAGGCCAACGCTATGCTGGGGATTATTAGGAAGGGAATTGATAACAAATCAGCCAGTATCATCATGCCCCTGTATAAATCATTGGTGCGACCTCATTTGGAATACTGTGTACAGTTCTGGTCACCACATCTCAAAAAGGATATTATAGCATTGGAAAAAGTGCAGAGAAGGGCAACTAGAATGATAAAAGGGTTGGAACACCTTCCCTATGAAGAAAGGTTAAAATGCTTGGGGTTCTTTAGCTTGGAGAAACGACGGCTGAGAGGTGACATGATCGAGGTTTATAAGATTATGAATGGGATTGAGCAGGTTGAGAAAGAAGTACTTTTCTCCCTTTCTCACAATACAAGAACTCGTGGGCACTCTATGAAATTGCTGAGCAGTCGGGTTAGAACAGATAAAAGGAAATACTTCTTCACCCAAAGAGTGATTAACATATGGAATTCACTGCCACAGGAGGTCATGGTAGCTGCAAGCATGGACAGTTTCAAGAGGAAATTAGATAAACATATGGAGCAGAAGTCCACCAGTGGCTATTAGCCACAGGGTATAGATGGGAACTCTCAGTCTGGGGCAGGTGATGCACTCTATTCTTGGTGCTGGAGGGGGCAGCAATGGGAGGGCTTCTGGTGCCCTGGCCCCACTGCTGGACCTCCTGATGGCACCTGGTATATTTTGGCCGCTGTGTGACAGAGTGTTGGACTAGATGGGCCATTGGCCTGATTCAACATTGGCTTCTCTTATGTTCTTATGTTCTTATGTTCTTAGAAGAAGTGTGCAGTGAGGCCGGATCAGGATGAGAGTCTGATTGAAAATCTCTGTTACAAAATGCGATGGAGTAATTAGTGGTGTGCCCAAACCACACCAACCTGCCATTCTGACTGCAGCCCCAGGCTGCAAAGAAATCAGATGAAAAAGGAAGGGATCCAATATGTTGGGAGCCAGAGTTGCAGTCCAGTTATAGCCCAGGTCAGACTCAAATTACTGGCTTTAAAGCTGAGATAGTTAAGCTGTTTTTGGACCATAGAATAAAATGAGTTCTTTTCAGGAAATAAAAGATTACAATAGAGGATAAAAGAATACTTTGGAGAGGGGCAACTTATCAGGAGAAAACTATAGAACTCACTAAATGGTACCAGGGAAGGGCAGCAGGAAGGGAAGTTTTTGACAGAATTATAATTCAGAACTACAAATCAGGGAACATGACAATGAGTCATATATTTGGCAGGAACTTTGGGGGCATTGGGAATATTTGAGTCAGAGGCTCCAGGTTGCCACAGGGCACTTAAAATCCAAATTGTGTTAATGGTTATTGATTGCATATCATATAAAAGGTAATATGGGAAGAGGTGTCTTTGTCTTCTAGCCTGGCATGGCTAATTGCTTCCATCCTGTTGGTACTCTGTGATTTCTTCCAAAAAGGCTCCCTTAGAAGCATTTGCTGTGGTCAGTGCTGAAAGATCCATCTGGGGACACAAAACATGGCTATTGCTGTCTAAGCCCTGGAGATGCCAGGGATTGAACCTGGAACCTTCTGCATGCTAACCAAACACTGTCCCTCCTTAAACTGAACTGATATCTTTCCAGACAACAACCACTACTCCACACAAACTGCTTCTGCTCCTAATATTCACTATTTAATCCAATTGCCTCCCAATCTCATCTACTTGACTGAATCTGGCATATCTGCACAATCCATTACTAATATCTGAATATTGGGGGGGGGTGCAAACTCAGAGGGGTATAATACCATAGAGTCCACCCTCAAAAGCAACCCATTTTCTCCTGGAGAACTGATCTCTATTGTCTGGAGATCAGTTGTAATTCCAGGAGATATCCTGGTCCCACTTGGAGGCCGGCATCCCTAGTGGTCAGCCTAGAGGTTTCAGACAGGTTCCCTAGAGAGGCAGCATAATTATTTTCTAAATGAATAAACAATAGAGATTAACAAGTGTTCCCTGTTTTGTTTCTAATTGTTTGTATTTTTTATTGTTTCCATTCTGTCCCCCCCTCTGAAAGTTTGTTTAAACTACACAGCCTTGTACAGTGTCTGAATTTTATTTACCTATTTACTTAACTTATACTCAGCCTTTTTCCCCAATGGGGACTGAAGTCACTTTTATTGTTCTCCTCCTGCCCATTTTATCCTTGCAACAACCCTGTGAGGTAGGTGTGAAGTAGGCTAGGCTGAGAGTAATATGACTGGCCCAAGGTCACCTAGCAAGCTCCCATGACAGAGTGGGGATTCGAACTTGGATCTCCCAGATCCACTTGAAATGGTGAAATCTATAATAGTGTGAAAAATAAAAATTTGGTAGTTAGACTCACAGAGAGAAGACACAAAAAAAGAAATGGGGATTTTGGGGTTGAAAGAACAGGGATATGAAATTCTAATTCTCCCTCACATCAGCTACAGTGAACACAGAAATCCACAAATTCATCCTCAATAGAATCAGTGTTACAGGATACATATGTTGCCATGCAAAAAATCAGTACTGCATCAAAGTCCTCTATCTCTAGGTTAACACAAATGGACAAGACATTTCCTGGTACTTTGCGCTTCTCTCTACTGATTATACTAAAGATATAAGGAGTAGCTTCAGTTATCACTCATTGCTTCAGAAAGAGATTTGCTTTTTAAGCCTGGATGGTATTCTCTCGGAGATATGTGATCTGTAACTGGACCCTGAGCATTCTCTCTCACACTGCCTGTTTTTGTCTCTCATTCACCTTCAACCCATAAACTATGTTAATGGAGTACCTTGTCCTGGCTCTTAACATTAAAGAGAGAGCTCCTTCACTTACACATGCATATTTTATTTTATCTCAGGCTGTTTCTCATTTAGGTCCATGTAGCTATCAGTCTTCTTTACGGTCCTCATGCTCCTTCTCACAACACCATTGACCTGATGCCTGCAATCATTTTTTCAGAATCATCTGGGAAGCATTTTGTTTGTCTGACTGTCTTCGTTTTCCCTTCTCACCTTCTTCTTTAAGTCTGTTCTTCAAAGGCTTTAGGAAGCCACTGAGTAGATTGCATTTGATCCAGTGCCCCACTTATCTCCTCCAGCTTGACCAAGTCTAAGAAGAAAGAAGATCATATTAATTGACTTTTCCAAAGAGTTTCAGAGGTTGTACTTCAAAGGAACGGAGCATTTCTCTTTATTGTCTAATGATAATAATGCATTGATTTAGTGGAAGTCATTTCTTGGGAAGAATAGCTGTGTCCTCAGACAGTTTTTAAGTTGCTGTTAAGCTAGTTTTCTCTCACTGAATTCAATGGGAACAACAGGCTGAACTTATGAATTACTGATCTCTTGAATTATCAGCTGAAAGGAGCTTTGCCTCTCAAAAGTTTATACTCTGGAGATCTTTTGGTCTTTAAGGTGCTACTGAACAAAAATCTTGCACATGCATGGTGTTTTACTGGACTGCAGGCTAGTATTGATTGAAGAGCCTAACAGCTTCCTATGTCAGCACTGGTGCAGCACCCACCAAGACTTGTGTGATTGTTATATTCTTGTTTATCCCATGGTAAGAAAGGACAGGATATCTTGGGACCAAAAATGGTTCCGTAAGCAGACCCTACAAGGATAGTTATGCAGCTGCTTGTAGAGGTTCAGATGGTGGCGGGGAACCAGCAATAAAGTGAACAAAGCAAATTTCTCTTTAATCAGCTACAGCATAATACCTTCTAAATATGTTTAGATATAAGCATTGTATCTCAGTGGAATGGAAAGTGTAAAAATCCTTATCACTGGGTTTGGTCTGTCTTGCTTATGCATAAAATCCCAAGGTCCTTTACTGCTGATGGGTCCCCTCTTTCTGCTCCTCTTGCATCCCACTGATTTTCCCAAAGTGGTGACCCCCATAGAACCAGGGATCCCCCTCCCTGGGAACAGCATAGGTAGCAATCTCAAAGGGTCTGTCACAAAATTGCCCCCTTTTCTATGTGGAAATTGACCTTTGGATTTAGCCCTGTATCTTTTCAAGGACAGAATCAATAAGGACAAAATATATCTGCAGTGAAAGGATATAGCAGTACTTCACTCCTCTGCATGCTCATTATATTTGGAAGCCATATTTTGCGGTAGATCTAAGATCCTTAAAGCAGTTCCTTTCCTAGACCCTGAGACATACACTGCAATCCTAAACAGAGTTATACCCTTCTAAACCCATTGATTTCAGTGAACTTAGAAAAATGCAACTCTGTTTAGGATTTAACAGCTTGTTACTGGAATATTGGTAGAAAACAAAGCAGGCTAGAAATGGAACTGGAGTATATATTATATGGTATGGATATAAACATGTCTACATCTTTGTGAGATGAGGTCCTTTATCTGCTGTTCGGATCAGTGTTATTTAAGGCAAAGTGTGATGCAGTCCTTTCTCCTTTCCTCATGCACAACATTTTTAAAGATAAACATAAAATGTCCTCCTTTTGGCACCTCTTATGGGAATCTTAATTGATGATTAAACATAAGGCATACAGAAATATGGCTAGGAATGGGAACAGATTTTATGGGGGAGGTGGTTTGAGAGTGCTGTTGTTGCCCTCAGAACAAACATCTATTGTTCTATGGCAAGTTCTGAGAAAACAGATGGTTCTGCAGGTTTTTAGCAGGCTGTTTGAACTGGAGGAAAGCTGGACTTGGGGAACTGTGGTGGAGGCTGATGAGCTAGCACGTGGGATATCACTGATATGCTTTACTATTCCTACTCCCAGTTTAGATTTGCAATTAAAAAAAAAAAAGTTGTGATTTTTTTTCCTTTGGTAAAGTGAAGCACATAAGGCAAAAGATAGCTGATCTCAAAGGGTGAATGAAGAATCTGCAGTGGGTGATTAACCTTCAAATTCTATATCTGTTTTCATCCTAGGATCTGAAGTAATTCAGATGATTTCTTCTTATTGGGCTTTGCTTATTTTTGCATGAACTTGAATCTTTTAAGTTGTTCTACTAGTAATTTTGATTTAAGGGGAAATTAGTCTTTGAATTATTTTGGGTCCTCCTTAGATCTCTTAAAATCTAAATTGCAATCATTCTTGCAACTATAAACTATGAATAAAAGAGGATGCATCTCTGCCTATGTGCACATGGCTTTCAGTTCCCATGACTGTGAACATGTGGAGTTTCCCATGGCTGTCTATGAAAAAAGAAAGAGCCACTTGTACAGGGCATATGTTACATCTCTTAGGATCACAGTCAAGCCAGAGAACAGTCTGCACCACCAACCATCCTCTTTCTCATCACCCTTTGGCACTGTGGTTATTTTCCCAATGATGTAAGTGATTTCCTTGTTTCCCTGTAGTGTAGGAAGTAGAATCCCCAAGAAACTACAAACGTCAGCCACCTTGAGGTGGGGGTGAAAATGAATGAACGAATTGCATTGTAGAGAAAAATCTTGAAGGATCTGGTTGACAGAGCCAGTAGCTGCTACTGCCAGCTAGAGGCTTGGGCTTCCTGGCTACACAAAGGTGTTTTGTGGGTACTTCTCTGAACTGGGGCACAATGTCATGATTAACAGTGCTACTTGATGCTTACCTAGATACAATCCTGTTCTGTAGCTACCCAGATTATCACGTGTCTCAATTGCTCCCATACTGTTAAGCAACAGTGAATGTCCTTTTCCAGTTTGGTATAGTAGTTAAGAGTGGCATGGTGTAGTGTGGCATGGTTAAGAGCAGTGTGGTATAGGGAGCCAACGTGGTGTAGTGGTTAAGAGTGGTGGGCTCTAATCTGGAAAACCAGGTTTGATTCCCTACTTTTCCACATGAAGACTGCTGGGTGACCTTGGGTCAGTCAGAGGCTGTGGTCACACACACTAAATAATCCACTTTCAATCCACTTTCAGTGCACTTTCCACCTGGATTTTTACTGTGTGAACTGGCAAAATCCAGTTGGAAAGTGGATTATTTAGTGTGTGTGACTGCAGCCAGAGTTCTCTCAGACCTCTCTCAGCTCCACCTACCTCACAAGGTGCCTATTGTGGGGAGAGGAAGGGAAGGTGATTGTAAGCCACTTTGAGACTCCTTCTGGTAGAGAACAACGGGATATAAAACCCAACTCTCCTCCTCCTTCTCTTTCTTCTTCTTCTTCTTTCTTAATAGCAGTCATATTGGCACAGCCTAGCATCTTGCCAGAATAGCTCACATGCTGGTTGCATTGAGAGAAATGTTCTTGTATAAATACATTCCAGATCTACTTTGTTCTAATGGCATGTCAGTATTTGCTGACAACATGGCTGACGGTTACTTGGTCTCATTTAGCAAACCCCACTCTACTGTGGTAAACCATGCTCAGTTTCATAACAGAGGGAGGGTGAGGCATATTATTATACCATGTGCTAACAGCCACATAAAACCAAAATTCAGCTGTCATTACTTTACCCTTTGAAAAATCTCTCACTGGCAAGGAAGCTGAACTCATCTGGATACAATTGACAATATAAGATCTTTTTTTATACAACTTTTTCCCACCGGAATGCTATTGACTTCTTCAGTTTTTATCTGGGTCCATTTTCTGTGAAAGAGGAATAAAAAATCAATGGTGAGAATATCACTGCTAAAGTCTTCCACATTCATCCTCAGTAATTAAATATTTTCTATTTTAACTTCATCAGTTATAAATCCTTCTAAAGAGATTGTGGTGGTGTCCATTGCTACATCTTAGAAGGGAGAAAGTATAGCATAATAATTTTACTCTTAACATTTTTACTGTTTTTCCTCAAAGCACATGTGTGGGCCCAGGTGCATGGCTGTGAAGATCAAGGGCTACCTAAAGAGCAGAGAACAGGGCAGAGCTTTGCTCAAGAACCAGATGTGAAGCTGGGGCTATAAAAGTGGAGGAAGGGGAAATGGGAGGAGGCTGGCTTGAGGGAGAGCAGAAGTAGATAGGAAAAAGAGAGTCAAATGGGGAGGGAACCAGAAAAGAGGGGGAGGAGACAGGTTACAACATTGTGGCTCTTCTCCTATGTAATGCAGAATTACCCTGAGGTGGGTGAAATTAACCACACCTTCAGGTATGTGGATCGGTGAATAAAGCAACCTGTGTAGGAAACTAATGACTGGGCTGATGCTTTCAAGACTCCATAGACCCCAGATATGACATTCCCCCTGACCTCTAAGGTGCTGTGACATCACATACATTACCTCAATACTAGAAACGGGTATGAACCTGGGAAAATGCAATTCATGAGGGTTCTTGGTTCATGGAGTGCCCAGTTTGCAAACAACGAGCTGTCACAAGAGCTAAATGAACCAGTTCAGTTTGTGAGGTTTGTGATGTGGTAGAGTAGCCCATGGCATGCTAGAGACATGAAACCCACACAAGATTTCTGGCTGACTCACCTCTACCTGCCCTCCAGTCTGGTGAGGATCAGATTTACAGGGTCTGAGTTACAATTCCACCAAAAGGTGTCCCTATCCTCTATTGTTTCCAATGGAGAAAAAGAAAACAGCAAAAACAGCAAGGACAATAGAAGCCCAGCAGAACAGAATCAAAGTCCCAGAGAATATCTGCAGTAAAAACTGAAGGAAGGACATTTTTTCTTTTTTTTTGTAAATACAATTTATTATTGGATATATTTTCCATGTTCATACAACTTAAACAAGTAAATACATATCCATTTCCTTTCGCCCTCTCCCCCCCAAACAAGGCTTCCCGCAGTGCTCCAACCCCATTGATATCTCTCTTATTCAGTTACATTTACTACTAAACTTATTTTCTCTTACTAATGGTAACAATTTAAAAGTCTAGTCCCTTTCAATTTCTCCTTAATAGCTATCAAAACAAATCAAACCACATTTAACATCCCAATTTTTCAACAAGTATTCTTGAAAGTCTTTCCAATCTTCAAAAAAATTTTCATCTTCTTCGTTGTTTAATTTTCTTGTTAATTTGTCCATTTCTGCCATAAACAACATCTTCTTAATCCATTCCCATGTTTCAGGTATTTTGTCTTGCTTCCAACATTGTGCAAAAGTCATTCTGGCTGCTGTAACCAAATACCATAATAATGTTCTCTTGGTTACATTTATTTCTTCCATTTTAAGACCTAGCAATAACATCTGTGGGTCTTTCTTAAAAGTACATTTCAAAAATTTTTGTATCTCATTGTGAATCTCAGTCCAGTAGCTTACTGCCTTATCACAAGTCCACCACATATGGTAAAAAGACCCTTCTTTTTTCTTACATTTCCAACATTTGTTAGACATGCTATCATTTATAATAGCAATTTTTTAAGGAGTCATATACCATCTGTACATCATTTTATAACAATTCTCTTTGACATTTATACAAGTTGAGATTTTCATTGATTTTTTCCACAAATATTCCCAAGATGACATAGATATTTCATTATTAATATTTACTGCCCACTTTATCATTTGCTCTTTTACTGTTTCATCCTCAGTATACCATTTCAATAAAACCTTATACAATTTTGAAATCATTTTTTTACCCTTTTCAGCCCATACAATTTCAATTTCATTACTATTGTCTCTAAAACCATGTTCCCTTTTATCGGTCTTAAATAAATCATAAATCTGTCTATACTTCAACCAATCATATTCAAATTCGACATCAGTTCTGTCTTTTAATACAAATTTTTTCCCTTCTATTTTTAAAAGGCTTTTGTAAGGTAACCAATCTAGACCCTGATTTCTTGAATATGGATTAATCACTTCTGCCGGCACTATCCAAAGTGGTCATTCTTCCGAGAAGAATTTTTTATCTCATCCGAGTCTCGAACAGTGATCGTCTTATAAAGTGGTGTTTAAAAAACTTGTCTATTTTTACTTTTCCATACCATAAATATGCATGCCATCCAAACTTATTGTCATGACCTTCCAAAGCCAACAACTTCTTATTCTCAAGATTAATCCACTGCTCCAACCATGTTAAGCAGACGGCATCATAATAAAGTCTTAAATTTGGTAGTTGTAGTCCTCCTCTTTCCTTTGCATCACATAAAATTTTCATTTTAATCCTTGGCTTTCTTCCTGCCCATACAAACTTCGATATTCCTTTCTGCCACGTATCCAATACTTTTCTTTGTTTTAATATTGGAATAGTCTGAAATAGAAACATCAAACGAGGCAAAACATTCATTTTTACAGTTGCAATTCTTCCCAGTAACGATAGATTCAAGGTATCCCATTTTTTCATGTCTTGCTGGATCTTATTCCAAGCTTTTTCGTAATTATTTTTAAACAAATCAATATTTTTCATAGTCAATTCAATTCCTAGATATTTAGTCTTTGTAACTACTTCACATTGAATTTTCTCTTGAAGTTCAATTTGTCTCTGTTTCGTCATGTTTTTACACATCACTTTCGTTTTATTTTTGTTAATGTAGAATCCAGCAATTGTTCCAAATTCTTCAATTTTTTCCATCAATTGTGGTATATTCTCAATTGGATCTTGAATCATAAACATTACATCATCTGCAAATGCTCTATATTTATACATAAAACCTTTCACTGTGAGTCCTTCAATATTATTGTCTTTTCTTATCTCTGCCAATAATATTTCCAATATCCAGATAAACAATAACGGAGACAACGGGAAGCCTTGTCGTGTTCCTTTTTGGACTTGGAAAAAATCTGTTTTTTCTTTATTTATATTCAAAGCTGCTTTCTGTTCTGAATATATTGCCACAATCCCAATTCAAGTTATCAAAAGCTTTTTCCGCATCTAGAAAGAGGAATCCAACTTCTTTTTCTAGATGTTTATCATAATATTCAATTGCATCAATCACCACTCCCAAATTGTCTCTAATTTGTTTATTTGGTAAAAAACCAGCTTGCTCTTCCGCTATAACATCTTTCAAATATTTTTTCAACCTTTCCGAAATTATTTTTGCGAATAGTTTGTAATCATTATTCAATAGCGATATTGGTCTGTAATTCTTTACATTAGTTAAATCCAAACCTTCTTTAGGTATAAGTGAAATATTTGCTTCTTTCCATGAGTCTGGGATCCGTTTGGTCGTTCTTATGTCGTTTGACAGAAGTACTAAAATAGGGGTTAGCTCCTCCTTGAATTTCTTATAAAATTTTGCTGTAAAGCCATCTGGACCTGGAGCTTTGCCCAACTTTGCATCTTCTATCACCATTGTTACCTCTTCCTTTGTTACTAAACCATTTAGTAGTTCTTTCATTTGTTGTCCCAGCTCCAAATACTTTTTAATTCTCTGTTGGTCAATTCCTTTCTTTTTAAACAGTTTTGCATAATATTTGAAAAAAGCTCTTTTTATACCTTTCAAATCCACAACATCTTTTCCATCTTCAATAATCTTACTTATGAAGTTTCTTTCTTTTCTATTTTTCAACTGCCACGCTAAAAATTTTCCTGGTTTGTTTGCACCCTCAAATGCTTTTTGTTGTAGTTTTTTCAAGTTCCAATATAATTCTCTATTTAGTAAAACATTCAATTGATCCTGTAAAAAATGAATCTCTTTAATAATTTTTTTTCTTCCCTGGTCTTTTCTTTAATTCCTTATCTTTTTGTCGAATTTTTTTCATGAAGGTCATTTTGTTGTTGCATCTTTTGCTTTCTGTCTTTAGTATTCAGTGAAATAAGCAAACCTCTCATTACCGCTTTGTATGTATCCCATACAATCTGTATATCAGTACCTTTATTCAAATTCATTTCGAAGAAATTTTTCGTTTCTTTTTTTAATGTCTCATTAATTGATTTTTGGTCCAGTAAATTCTCCAATATAGTTGTTTTGGTTTTTCTTTTGACATCCAAAGTAAAGGGTTATGATCTGAGTTATTTTTTGGCAAAATTTCAATTTTGTGAGTTTTTAACACCATCTCCTCTGACATCCAGATCATATCAATTCTAGAAAAGGAATTATGTCTGTTAGAATAAAACGTGTAATCCTTGATCTTAGGATTCCATTTCCTCCAAACGTCTTCTAGTTTCTCTTGTCTCATCAACTGGAAATTTTTTTTTGGCAATTTTCCAATCGCTTCTCCAATTGCATTAGACTTTCTGTCCAATGCATTGTTCACCGTGCCATTAAAGTCTCCTGCAAAAACTATTTGGTCATAGTTTAAACAGTCCAACTCTCTTGTCAAATCCTTGAAAAATGTCTCTTTTGCTCCATTGGGTGCATATAGATTTACAAGCAATGTTCTTTTTCTGTACATCATTATTTCCACACCAACATATCTTCCTTCATTATCTGAGAAGATTTGTTTGGGTTCCAATTCTTTAGAGATATATATCACTGTTCCTTTCTTCTTGTTAGTTGCTGATGAATAAAATTCTTCTCCCAATTTTTTATTAATCAGATATTTATTGTCTTGTTTTCTAATATGTGTTTCTTGCAAACAAATTATATTACATTTTTGTTTCTCTAGCCAATGATTCACTAATCTTCTTTTGTTTGGTGAATTTAGTCCATTTACATTCCAAGATAAAAATTTGTAATCCATCAGTGTTTTGAGTTAAATGTCTTTAAAATCATCAAAATTATTCTCTTTGAATCTACACAAATCTCCTTCTGTTTTAATTGTAAATCTCACCGAATTGTATGAGAATGATAATCCCTGTGGAATCTCCCATCTGAACCTGATGCCCATTTCTTTTAGCTTATCCATGAGTTTTTTTAACTTCTTTCTGTCTTGTAAAATCATTCTCGGAATTTCTCTTAAGATTATTATTTTCTTTCCATTGATTTCCAACGGTTGTGTAAATTGCTTCTTGAAGATATCTTCTTTCATTTTTGTTGTCACAAATTGCACAATCACATCTCTGGGTAATTTCTTTCTCTTGGCATAAACTGAGTTTACTCTGTAGATTAAGTCAAAGTCTGAATCCAAATCTCCTTGGTCCTCTCCTATATAAGTTGTCAGCGTGCTTATTACCAACGCACGTATGTCCTGGTCTTCCTCCTCTTCTATTCCTCTCAATCTCAGATGATTCTGGGTGGCCCTATATTCCATCATCGATTCCAATCTTATGTTCTCTTGGAGAGTTTTTTTCACTTTTTGTTCCATTTCTGCTGATTTTGTCACCAGACTTTGAACCTCTTTTTTAACTTCTTCCGTATCTTTTTTTATCCCTGCCACTTCTGTTAGTACCAGTTCTTTCAACGCTGCCATATTTTTTTCTTGTACTTGAACTTGCACTTGTTCTATTTGCTCCAGTTGTATTTGCATCTGTTGTTGCAACTGTGATTCTATTTGCTTTCCTAAATTCTGCACCACCTCTGTCATCCTTTTCTCCATCGCCTCCATGGCAGCCAGCCATTCTTTTTTTTCTTTTGCCGTCATTCTTGGACTTGGTGATGAGGCGGCCCTTGGTCTTGACCTCAAATCCGTCTTGGAGGCAAATTCAAAACTAACCAATCTTTATATTGTCAATCATAAAGTCAAATCGCCACCTTTATAACTTTTTACGTTGCTTTTTTAGTTTAAAAATAACTTTTTAAAATTTAGTCCTCCTCAAAATGGCGGGCGCAATTTCTCTATGATTTTCTGGCTAGAGTAGGCTCCTTTGAAACTTCCTGTTTAGCTGTCCGTCTCGGTAATCCAACTTCCGGTGTCACACTTTAAAACGTCCGTCCACATCCGGCAGGACAACTTTAAAACATCCACTCTAGCCTACTTCCTGTACCATAGAATCACAGTCAGTTTCATTTCTGCTACGCAAAGTTTAGACTTAGCCGACCACAGGAATGCAAAACAAAGTTACTTTTCTGCTGTTTTCTCCGTAGGAAAGCCTTCTTTTTACTTTTAAACCAAGAGGATTAGCTCTTTAATACTTTATACGCTTATCCATGCATTTTAATTTTGCGTTCTTCTTCAAACTGGTAAGCAAACGTTCATTGTTACCTTACTTGTAATCTCGGGGTTTCACAGTGCTTCTTCTGCAATCGATGTTAATCTTGGTGTTAAAGAGGTTGGTAGATGGCGGATTTATGCTGAATTCTCAGCCCGGCTAGTATCTGTAGTGCTGTCTTGCAACTGCCCTCTTCGCGGAAGGAGATCAAGGTGTAAACAAGCTTCCTCCGAAGCTTATCCACACCGATCTCAACTCCCCCTCAGGCTTGGCTGCTTGCTCGTCACTCCCCCGCCTGGGGAGTGCTGCGTTGGGCCAGGTAAAGCCCAAACTTGTCATCAGATACTGCCATCCACCTTGCACAGATCGCAAAGTGCGTTAATTCGCCATTTTAACTCCGACCGGAAGCCCTTTCTCGGAAGGACATTTTTTCAAGTCCAGTGCAATGTGCCCAGCTGGAACGAGTGCCACTGTGGCACTGCAAACCCAACAGGACTAAGGTCAAGCCAGAGAATCTCTGTAGCAGAAACAGGGGGGCATTTTTGCAACCCCAGCAGGACCATTGCAATGTACAGAGTACCTAGCAGTACAACTGTAATCAAAGAGTGTCCAGCAGAATCCAGTGCCACTGTGGCTGCCAGCTCAACAGGACTGATGTCTTGCACTGAATCACACTCCAAACAAAGGGTGTGGGGAGGTTGCAAGCCCAGCAGACTCAGCACAATGTACTGATGCTCAGCAGAACTCAGTGCCATTGTGGCAATGCCAGTTCAACAGGACTGATGTGAAGAACAGAATCACTCTCCTTGAAAGGGGGGATATAGTGCAATGTACTAGTGCCCAGAAGAAACCAGTGTCATTGTGGCAATGCCAGCTCAACAAGACTGATGTGAAGTACAGAATCCTGATCCAAGCAAGGGGGGTGCAAGCCCAGCACAACCAGTTCAGTGTACAGAATGCCCAGCAGAACCCAGTGCCACTGGAGCAATGCAAGTAAAAGAGGACTAATGTCAAAGCAAAGAATCCCTGCAGTAGAAACTGAAGGGGGCATTTTTCAAGCCCAGTACAGCCAGTTCAGTGTACAGAATGCCCTGCAGAACCCAGTGCCACTATGGTACTGCAAGCTTAAAAGGACTGATTTCAAAGCAGAGTCACAAGAAATCCAAATTGGGGGGGGGGGTTGCAAGCCCAGCATGACCAGTTACAATGTACAGAATGCCAGCAGAACCCAATACTACTGACATTGCAAGCTTAAAAGGACTGGTCTCAAAGGAGAGTCATAAGAAATCCAAACTGGGGGGATTTGCAAGCCCAGCACAATCAGTTACAATGTGCAGAATGCCCAGCAGAACCCAGTGCCACTGGTATTCAAGCTTAAAAGGACTGATCTCAAAGCACAGACTCACGAATTCAAGCAAGAGGGGTGGTGGGATTTTGCAAACTCTGTCCAAGAAAATGGGATGTGAACACAAGGGCATGCCAGCAAGGGGGGGGGGCTCTTGAAACTGACATGACTAGTTTGAAATTGTCAACAGTGTTTCCAAGGCTGGAGAAATCCATCACCACCACCTGCACTTTGAAATCTGGTAAACATTTTGTTCAAGTGGATGCAGCCTGTCTGGAAATGTTTCCATTTACAAACTGGCACAAACCTCCACAAACTGCTTAAAAGTTTGTGGAAAGTTCGTCCTGGTTGACCTGCCACAAACTTCAGTCCATGAACCATGAACCAGCCAAAATTCATTATGCACTTTAGTCCATGAATCAGTTCATGCCCATCTCTAATCATGCTCCCTGTACCAATCTTACAATACAGACCAGTGTTAAAAATACCACCCTTTCAGAGAGGCTCACAGAATTATAGCATAGATAAGGTCACTTAATGAGTGCATAGGGAAGGCAACTTTGAACCAGGGACCAGGCTATACCATTTTTGGATAGTGAGGCATCTGTCCTTGGATAGCAATTTTATAACAGTGTACTTAGGAATACAGACTGTATTTTCCCATAATATTCTGTCTTCTTTCTTAGATTTCAAATATTTCCTGAGAGTTCATGGAAGTGAACATAAACATTATCTTCTGAAAGTTAGGCTGTTGGCAAGGCAACTGGACCCAGAGTATTTTCTGTCATGGCACCCTAAATGATTGTCATTTAGCCATCAACTTAAGACAGATTTAAACATTTGATCAAAAACAGGGGAAGGTTTCCTACTTCTGCTGCTGTTCTTTTACGTTATTGGATTTGTATTGTTAACTAATTACCTCTGGAATTTAGTCAATGTTGTTTCATCCTGTGAACCATTTTGTGAATTTGTAGACAAGACAGACCTCAATCTTAAATAAATAATTGTGGTGTGGTTCTTTCTGGATTGTACCAAGTGAAGGGTTGCATAGTATAATGCTCATGATTGGAAAAAACACCATTACCTTAGAATGTTAAAAAAGAATGACATGTTCTTGTAGTCCATACTAAATAAGACACTTGTAAGTCTGTCAGTGGGTCTCCAAATTGAAGTCCCCAGTTCAGACTGAAGCTATGGCACAAGGGAGGAGGGATTAATACTTTCTCCAACATACAGTTTCCTGTTATCAAATAGTCCCTTGCAACTATTATGTCTCCTGTTAGAGTGTTGTTCATATTCTTTGTTTGACAGGGCAATTAGCAGCTCCTGCATGTTTTTGACATCAGGAAAAGGGGGCACTGGAAACACTAGGAGTTAACACTGCAGTCCGAACCATTTCCCCCTCCCCACAGCTGCTGTTTAGCAATACAAGGAAAAATGTAAAAACTATTTAAAATAAATACATCAATTAATCTACCAGCATCTCATCTAATTTGTTCCTTAGTTTTCTCTCTAACGTGCTCATTTTCTACCTGCAGGGAAGGCTGAGAAGGGGGAACATCCAAATACCTCACAGTCAGTCTAAGCTGACCCAGTCCTAGTAGAGCCATATCATACATTTTCTTCTTCTTTTTTTTTGAGCATGTAATTCTCCTCACTCTGCCATTAATGAAATCCAGCACCCTCTGTGCTGTAAGCTAAAACAAAGTGTTCTGAATTTCATTTGGCCATTTACAACACACCCTAATGAGGTAAAGGAACAAAGAAAGGTTTTCTTAAAAGCTGTTTCTCTTGGAGAATCAGTAGGAAGAAAAGATGCCTTTGACAAGTTGGTATAAATTACCATGAGGCAACATGTGTCTGAATTCCAAAAAGAAAGAATTAAATCCCACATAGCTTTTGTACAGTGAGTAGTTCATATTCTTTATTTTCTTGGCACACAATCTTACCTTCTCCTTAACAGCATTAAATGTGTGTGTTTATTTAAAATATTCACATGTCTTCTACAATTTAGAAAGAGTTCTTTCATTTATTTACACAAACTAGTATGGTAAAACTGATATGCTCTATAGTGTTCTTGAGTCTAGCCAGCTATTTCTTCCTACTATAAGTCAATTGGAGTTTGAATTTGTATTAATACACTTTTTTATTGTCAAGGATTGACCTTGAACAAGACCTCTCTTTTCCACACCAGTGTCGGGCCATCTGCCTATGTATTCCACACACACACACACAAATACACACACACATATATATATTGCTTCCTTTAGGGAGCTGAAGAAAATGTTCATAGTTCTTCACCTCATATTCTGTCTTCAAAACAATCTCTTGAGGCACATTAAGTTGGGGCTCATTGGCATGACATCACCTAGAGATCATCAGGGAACTGTGGGGATTTTAACCTGGGTCTCCCCAGTAATAGTCAGGAATACTTGAACAGACTCTGATTTGGCTCAAGTTCTGTTCACAAGCTGATTTTTCACTAAGCAGCTTATGAGCAGCTCGAACCTGTTAAGCAGGCTATTTGCTATATATCCAGACAGTATAGTACAGTGTAATGGGCAGCATTTTATGTATGTGTATTCTCAAACAGTATGATGGGATTTTTAGTTTGCCCTCATACTAGGATTGCCAGCTTTGAGGGTGGAGCCTGAGGAAGGCAGGGTTTGAAGAGTGCAGGGACTTCAACAGGGTATAGTGACATAGAGTCCAGCTTCCAAAGTGGCCATTTTCTCCAGGTGAACTGATCTCTATTGCCTGGAGATCAGTTGTAATAGCAAGAGATAGCATCCCTGTCCCATACACGGACAACTTGTCAGTGCATGCCAATTGGCAATCCAGTATTTAAATAAACAGTAAGCAAACCCAATTTTGATCAAAAATAAATACTTTTTTGTAAAAAAGAAAAGTCTTGCCATTTGGTGAAGTCTGTAGTGGTTTCCGCATGGGTTTTCTGCTCCAAGTTCAATGCTTTTGGGGAAGTGTCCCCTCACCGCCCCACTTCTCCACAGCATTGTGGTACATTCAAGCACCTCTGGCAGTTTCCTTGGCTTTTTTCTGATCTTTCTCAAACCTGCTTTGCTTTAGTGTTTGGGAGAGATTACAGTAGAGTCTGGAAGGCTGCTGTGTTAGGTAGGAAAGTTCGTATTTCCCGACCCACATGGCAGCCACTTTCCCTGACCCTGTCTGTGGTGTGTTGTTGTGTAAATGCTGTTTGTGTTCTATTTCAATGTTTTAAGGTGGCGTTTTAAATGCATATTGCTGTGGTCTAAAATGTAGGCCTGTAGAGTAAGAAAGGGGGGCTGGATGGGTGAGTGAAGTGTGTTATGTCTGGGTGGTAGCTGTACCCTGAGGGGTGGAGTTGACTAGTTTGTTCAGAGGGAGGCTTTGTATGTGAGAGAGTGCTGAGCAGTATGTGTGTGGAAGAAGGAGCTTGAGTGAGGGGCTGTAGAGTGTGAGAGAAATTTGTGTTCTCTGAGGAAGTGATTAGCCTAAGTGGCCAGTGAAGAAAATAAGTCTATGTGGAGGTTATTAGCCAATGTGGCGAGTGAAGAAAATACATCTGTAAGTTATTAGCCTGGGTGGCAAGTTGGGAAATTAAACTTTGTGGAAATTATTGACCAAAGTGGCATGTGAGAAAATAAGCTTGTGTGGCTAGGTCTATTTAGGGAACTGTTTTGCTATTGTACCTAAACTATTACACTTATTAATAATACATAAACTGTTATGCCATTTTACTTTTAGCCTGCAATCATACACATAATTAGACCCGACACGGGTGCAAATGCTGGGCGCATTTAAAGGGTGTGATCAGACAACAACATCTGGGAAGTGCCCCACAGCCATTGGCAATCTGTTCTGCTTCACCGCAGAAGCAGAGTTAAAAGACACTGGGGAAAACCCAGTAGTAAATGGGTTGCAACAGGCCACGGATGGACTCTCCTGTGTGAAAAGTACTGAGGTCGGAGACTCAGCATAGTGAAATCAGCTCAAGTTTATTTAGTTACATCTGAACGAAGATAAAGATAGCCAGTACACACCCAGCTTATATTCGTATCAGCACATACACCCAACATCTGTGATAGGTTCTGTGTACATGGCCCCAGAAACTATAGGTTCCCTGCAGGATCCTGGCGCTTCCATTGGTCAGCGCCTAGGATCCGTGGTGTCTATTGTTCTAGGACCAAAGGTCTGTAGGTCCGTTTCACCGCATGGCCAGGCACACGCAGTTGCAACCTTCTTGATATATTACACCAAACCCTCTTGATACATTGCACTGTATATGATCGCTCCAGTGTGCTCTCATGGCATTGGGAAGGTCTGATCAGGCTATCCCGACTCCGTGCCATTGGTTCCCCCCCCCTTTGCTGTATGCACATAATTGCCAACTCCATAGGGAGCCCTTGGTGCAGAGATGTGATTCATCAATCCCTCATTTAAGCACATGGGGAAAAAAATGGCACCAAAAAACCCCAACTCACCCACAGTTGCATCTGATCACACACTGATGGACTGTACCCACAGCTTCAAAGGAAGGTGTGATCATGCAACTGCAGGTCAAATTCCTCCGAAAGAAATAGCCTCGCTTCCCCGCCCCCCAATTTTTTCTGGCATGTGTGACTGCAACAATAAATAAATTCTGTTCATGTTTAAGGAAAAAAACAACTGTTTATTTTAAATGATCCCCTTTTACTTCAGAGTCATCCCCACATGCTGGCTTTTCTGTCAATCTATCATATATGACTAAGCACAACTAAGAATTCTCAGGCAACAGCCTTTGGTAGCATCAAAGATAAGGAAGGCAAGGAGGCAGCATAACACACATCACCTCAGAACACTACAGAGTCATGCCTTTACAGAGGTTACACATAAAGGGGTCACATAGAGAAAGAGAAAAATATTACACTGTCCCTGTGGCATCCATTTCCTCTTACCACCACTGGAAGGGTTTTTATTTTATTTTTTTCAGATTTACACTAGAATATCATGATATTAATATACCTTTATAACTATAGATCTAGCGGATTCTCTGAATTCCCAGCCTTCATTTTTTTTAAAAAAGCCTCTAGCCTTTTCCCCTTGCAGAGATATAAGGGAAAAAAGTATATTGTTGTAACCAAAGAGTTAGAAAATTGCTTTAAAAATGAAAGCTGGGTATTCAGAGAATCGGCTACACCTGTGGTTACAATGGTATCTCTCCTTATATATGATTCTGTTTTGGTCATGGACTCCTCTGAACATTCCAACATGCTCCAAAATCAGTTGGCTGAATGATCTGTCATTCAGAGGGTCTCCCTACCCACTGGCTGCATTGCCTGAGTCCTGCCTCCAACATTCTAAATGGTTTGCTGTTCCTCTCCCCCCCGTAGCCAGCCAGAACACAGAGGTCATTTGCATATGTGGCCTGATTGGCCTTTGCCTCTAACATTCTAAACAGTCTGCTGTTGCTGTTGGGAGTCCCTGTGCAGGAGTCCCTGTGGGGGAGTCCCTGTGGGGCCTTGAGATCTCCCAGAAACCACTGTGTTCCCCAGCCACAGCACATCATTTCCCCTACAGAAAATTTCCCAGCTATTAAAGCTGATGTCCAGATGACCAAGATCAGTTCTCCTGGAGACAATGGCTGCTTTGGGTAGTGGACTCTATGGCATTATACCCTGCTGAAGTCCCTCCCCACCCAAACCCTGCCCTCCTCAGGCTCTACCCCTCATTCTGCCAGTATTTCCCAACCCAGAGTTGGCAACCTTGTAACTGGCTACAGAACTGTTTTCCAGACCCTTGGAACCCAGAAGACATAGCATTGGAGGAGGTGGTTTTCTACCTTAGCTGCAATGGCATAGCCCCAAATTAACATAAATCAGGGGTGGAGGGAACCATACCGATTACCATGAGGCTGTCCTCCCATACGACCCACTTGGGGCAGCAAAATGATTTGAGACAGCCCTGCCTTATATTTTATTTGTTTTATTTATTTTATTAATTTAATTTATACCCCACCCTCCCCGTGAAAGGGCTCAGGGCGGCTTATGTAATTGGTCTTAAATGACCATTCATTCACATAAAAACAGTTTACAATTCAGTTACAATAAAACAAAACTCTCCTAAAGTTCTAGTTCTAATACATTGCATTAAATTCATAAGATGGTGTACTGGGAATACCATACCACCAGACAGTTTGCCACTCAATGATCTTCCTGAGCACAGTGGTAGAGGCCAGATTTTAAACTACGGGCCGGCTCATTGGTGGTAGCTAAGCAGAAGGAAATAAAAATGGCTCTATTTCCCTCTTCCCTCTGCCACCCCACCAGCCACTGCCGGGACGCTCACCTGGAGCTTCCTTCTAGAGCTCGTTGTATTTCTTCCCACAACGGGCCTTACTCCTAGTATTGATATAATTGCATTCTACTGCCAGTTTTTCATGAAGTGGCAGAAGCGCTTGTGGCCCCAGGGTGGGAGAAGGGTGGCTGCTGCTGGGGGACTGGGCAAGAAAATGCAGGGGAACCTGCTATGTGGAGGGCCCATTGCTACTGTACTTTATCTGCAGCTGCACAACCAATGGGGAAACCACAAAGTCCCATATCTGTGTGAAAGATACCTGTGTTATTGAGGTTATTTAGTAATTTCCACACAGCAAAATGGACACTGAAGTTCTTCCAGTCATTTAATTATTTGACCCATCTATGCATAACCCAAGGAAGAACTGATTTTATCTACTGAGCAGAAGCAAAAGCACCTGAAGGAAGAAGGAAAGGGAACTCCACCACTATAGCTACTGCCCTACTGCATGGATATAAATAACTCCAGACACTGAAAATATTTAAAGTGTTGGGCTAGGAACTCTGGGGTCCAGGTTCACATCCCCACTCTGCCATGGAACTTGTTAGATGACCTTGGACCAGTCATACTTGGACCTACCTCACAGGGTTGTTGTGATGATAAAAGGAAAGACAAGGAAAATATGTTGGGGAAAGGCAAGTGATGGAACATGGACTCTTCTCCATGCAAAACAGATAATTTACCACTGAGCCACAGCTCCAACTGAACATTACATTAGCCAGAAATTGAGAAATCTAAGACTGTCATTATGACACAATATGTTTTAAGCATGGTGCTGCAAGCCAGTGCAGATGCTGCTTCCATTTAAGCCAGTCTTGATCAGAGTGCCTGTCCAATATTTAATATATTCTCCTTGGAATACATGGGAAGTGTTTAGGGTTGGGTTGTTTTGTTTTGTTTTGTTTTGTTAGAGGTATTTCCCTCCTTTCCCCCCCTTTTAAATGAAAGAAGCATGGTTCTGGTAATGGAAGGTGCAAAAGTTTAAAATACCCATTTTTATCTATCAAGCTGTAAGACACGCTCCTATTGATTTAGTCCAGCCCCACAACACCGGATCCTCACCACTTCCTTTTTATGATGTTTTGCCATTCAGGGTGAATCTCTAAAATAAGAGTTTATTTCCTAGACTGTGCTTGTTGTACTGCTGCATTATTAAAATCACATCTGAGCACATTATGTTGCGTGTGTGTTAGCAACACCTGCAGTTCTCCTTCAGGATGCTTTGGAGGCTGCTCCATCATTACGTATTCTGCACTGCTGACAGCACATATGTTTCTTTCCAATCGTTTCTGGTAGTGAATAACACTGGAAAATAGGCATTTATGAAGCTATCTGGATGGGCAGTACTTTGAAATCAAAAACTTTTTTAATGGCTCCAGAAAAATCTCAGGAACTTTGAAAATGTTGCTATTAAATGATAACCAGCACGTTATCATTTCTTTTCAACCAAGTGGAGTAAAACTTGCCCCAGCTTGGCAGTATAATCTGTTGTAAAGCCAGTACATCCTCATAGATTTGAATAGCCAAAGAGACAGCCAAGCATCCAGAGGAAGACTGGATAAACTGCAATTCTGTTTGCAGAGGAGCCTTTTGACCTACATGTAGAAGGGGAAGCCTGCTATGAATTTGGATAAACAAGGACATTGAATATATAAAGGGAAAATAATCCAAGTGTCTCTTCTAGATTTTATTTAGTTTTGAACTGTTTCTTAATAGGTGATCCTTTGCTCTTCTGGATTGACCATCTCTTCCCCTATCCCTCACCACAACAGCTTGGCTCATCTAAACAGAACCTTCTGCAGGTGCCAATCGGCAAATGGGCAAAATCAACAATTGCCTGTACCTTCTCCATTCTGACCTCCATCTTATAGAATAGCTCCTGCCCTCCTGGCTTTCCACAAACTATGCAAAATGGATCCAAGTGGGTAGCTGTGTTCAGAGGAGCATAACAACAGGATCTCAGTTAATTACTCTTAGCATTCCACAATTAAGGATACATTTACACATCTGTCTCCTATTTTGACATATATATTTGCTTCACCGTGTTTCTGCTGGTAATTAAATCCAAGCAAATGGTGACCAGATTAATTTAGCTTGTTATTCCTGTTTGATCTTTGCATCTGATAAAACATCTTCATTATTTTGTATGCTAATTTGCTGTTCACCTTCTGCCTATATGCATGGACTGTTAACTTCTATTTCAATGTAACTGGGGAAGTGTGCATCCACATGAAAGCTCATACCCTGAATGAAACTTTACATAAGAACATAAGAGAACATAAGAGAAGCCAATGTTGAATCAGGCCAATGGCCCATCTAGTCCAACACTCTGTCACACAGTGGCCCAAAATACCAGGTGCCATCAGGAGGTCCAGCAGTGGGGCCAGGACACTAGAAGCCTTTGTTGGTCTTAAAGGTGCCACTGGACTCAAACGCCATACAAAATGGAAATATTCAAGAAAGTTTTTTCTGCATGGGCAATAGGATAGCACTGTACAAAATAATTCACAAAGTTACTTGGACAAATTATTAGGAACTGTGGTCTATATTACTGTGTATAGTTTGCTGGAAGGATCGAAATTATGGCTGGTACTATTAAATTTATCTAATTTATTCATAAATGATGTGGAACTAGGGATGAGTAGTGTAGTGGCCAAGTTTGCAGATGGCACAACATTATTCAGGATAGTGAAAATGAAGACTGACTGTGAAGAGCTCCAAAAGGACCTCCACAACCTGGGGGAATGAGCAACAATGTGGCCAATGAAGTTCAGTGTTGGTAAGTGTAAGGTGATGAACACTGGGACAAAAAATCCCAACTTCAAGTATAGGTTAATGGAGTATGAACTTGCTGAGACTGAGAGGAAAAAGATTTTGGGATTGTAGTGGATAGCTCAATAGAAGTGTCAGCCCAATGTGCTGCAGCTGTGAAAAGGCAAACTCTTATGTTAGGGATTATTAGGAAAGGGATACGGACTAAAATGGCTGATATTGTAATGCCCCTGTATAGATCTATGGTGCATCCTCATTTGGAATATGGTGTACAGTTCTGGTCACCGTCTCTCAAAAAGGACATTGCAGATCTGGGAGAAGTACAGAAGAGGGCAACCAAGATGATTAGGGGTTGGAGCACCTTCCCTATGAGAAAATTTGAAGAGCATGGGACTTTTCAGTTTAGAAAAGAGATGACTAAGGGTGGCATGATAGAGGTTTATAAAATTATGCATGGGATGGAGAAAGCTGACAAAGAGACATTTTTATTCCTCTCCCAAATACTAGAACTTGAGGGCATCCAATGAAGCTGATGGGCAGTAGGTTCCAGACGGACAAAAGGAAATACTGGTTTACAGAGAAAGTGATTAAAATGTGGAATTCACTGCCAGAGGATGTAGTGATGATGGCCCCAGGAATAAACAGCTTTAACACAGAAATAAACACTCATAGGAAAGGCCTCCTATAAAATAATAACAATAATAACAGTAGTAGTAGTAGTAGTAGTAGTAGTAGTAGTAGTAGTAGTAATGGGATTAGATAGATTCATGGAGGATAAGTTTATCAGTGGCTATTAGCCATGTTAGTGAGGGGAACCTTCACATTCAGAGGCACTAAATCTCTGAATGCCAGAGCCAGGAGGCAACACCAGGGGAAGGCCTCCTGTTAACTCCTCATGTTAACAGTAGGGTTGCCAGGTCCTACCTTCTTCTTGATGGGGAGATCTTCAGGCCTTGCCAGGATTTTTGGGATCTTCTGTGCAGCAATGCTCTAGTTTTTTGGCAAAACTCTATGGTATGAGCCCACATTTACCATAGAGTTTTGCTGAAAAATTAGAGTGTCAGTGTGCAACATTGACAGCATGATGACATGACTTCTGGGTGATGTTATTATGTCACATTTGGGGGCATTTGTGGCCAGGGTTCCCCCCCATCCGCCCTCTGGCCAGCTGTGGGGAGGAGCCTGAAAAAGCGGGAAAACCCCCGTCCAGACCGGGGGGCTGGCAAACCTAGTTAACACCTATGTTTTGCTTCAATAGCACATATAACCAAAGCTGGTGCAAAGCCTCTGCAAAGGCTGTAGCCTACACAGTGGTAAGGTGTTAGCCTGATTGCTCGTAGTTATTAATAATAATAGGGGGCAGATGATTAATTATCAATAGGCAATTGGCTGTGAGAGCGAACACCTGTATATACAGAAGTCCCGCCACTCAGGAGGTATCAGCAACAGATCAGGAGACTTTATGAGGTTGAAAATAAAGTCCTTTACTGGAGTTCTTCACAAGCAAATAATACACAGTCTCACACACAATTACACAAGTCTAGGAAAATAAAGAGAGAGTTATAAGCACATTTGCATTAGCAGGTAAGCATTGGTGGGCAATATTTACCGGTTCCATTGTGCAGAGCATTCCTCAGAAAAAATGGAGGGGAAGAATGGAAAAAGAGGACCACATGGCCTGAACCAGCAGGTAACACGTGGAAACTCAGGCTGCAGACCTAGAGTTTAAAGATGGAGGCAGGGATTGGGGATAGCAAGCTGGACATAAGAGGGTCAAAGATTTGATAGGGGTTGTAGAGTGGTCAGGCATCCCCTTATATGCAGGAGGGAGGGGGCTGGTCATAACCCCTGGTCACACCTCCTGGTTAGTCCGTCCCTGAAAATACCCTATTGGCTGGAAGGTATAGGGCAGGGGGAACTGAGGAGTGGTCAATATTGAGGGCTAGAATCTTAACTAATGTCTGGCACCTGGGAGCAAGCAGGATGAGTCACCGAGCTGAGTCCATTGTTTTCTTGATGACTTTAGCCAGGCTCCTGATGGCGAGCAATTAGTTGCCAGGCAACAATGAATAGTCTCTCCCTGACCTAAGTGAGGTCTTGTAGGTGGGGGGGGGGGAGAGAGGCTGCCTGCATGAGTTAGAAGGAACTCTTAATGGCGGTTCTTTGTCCTTATGCTACAGCATGGCATGGCATTGTGTTTAGTGTATACTGGGGCTGATCCATTCTTCTTCAGGAAAATGGGCTGGTAACCTCTGCTGATCACTGGAGCTGCTTGGGAAGGTCAGGAGGGTGTCTCTTGCCTAAAGTGCAGTCTCATCTGGCATCATATTGGGTCACCATGTGGCACAGTCCCTTTTGCATATACTTGCATGGTTTATTATTTTTATTACAGTTCATAGACAGGCTAAAAAGCCTTGCAGGGCAACATTTGGGAAGGGCTGATAATTCTGACGGGAAATCCCTGAAGATTTGGGAGTAGTGCCAGGAGGCCACGGTTTATGGAGGGGAGGGTATAATGCCCTCCAAAACAGACATTTTCTCCATGGTAACTAATTTCTGTAGTCTGGAGATCTCCTGGCCCCACCTGAAGTTTGGCAACCCTAGGTGAGGGATAGGTCGCTGCCTATACATGCAGACCATTGAGAATCTACAGTTCTTAAGGTGCTGCATGTCCTCAACTATACTATGCTCAAGATATTAAAGGGGGGCTTGAATCAAGTCAGCAGAGAATGTTGTGTTTTAATAACTGTTTTGCAAGTTATTTCATTGGTGAAATTTAGAAGCATGTCCCATTAGCCAGACCATAGTCTATTTCTGGGCAGACTGTAGTGAAACAGAAAGAAACTGAAAGGCAGGAAGAAAGATGGATAGGAGCGTAGAGCACAGGCTATAGGAGGGACAGAAGAATGAAGCCTAGGGTTGCCAACCTCCAGGTGCTGATATGAGATTTCCTGGAATTACAACTGATCTCCAGGCTACAGAACAGATCAGTTTGGCTGGTTTGGGGTGGGGATGGTCTATATCATGCTATATACTGCTGAGGTTCCTCGCCTCTCCAAATCCTCCCCTTACCAGGCTTCATGCACAAAAATCTCCAGGAATTTCCCAATGCAGAGCTGGCAGCCCTAATTACCTAACGTTAAGAATCCTGCTGTGTTGTCTCCTTGCCTGCATTAAGCTAAAAGCCATAACCACATTTGTCTGTCAGTCAGCTGATCCCTAGGAACAGCCAAGCCTAGAAAGCTCCAAGCAAAGAACTTCTTCCTTAGTTTAAACAAGTAATGTCATGTTGCCTACCTCAGTTCAGTTCCTGTTCCTTCTCTGCAGCCTTCTGGCAGCCGTAAACCAAATCTTTGCCTGCTTTCTCTGACATTCCTGTAGTGGCTACTGATGGATTGATTGATCTCAGAACATGGCCATGGGCTGATTTTTAAATTTTACATTTACCATAAAGTCTCTTTGCTTACTAGCACATTATTCACAAAGCCTGCTATCCTAAATGAATTTATTTGATTATAAATGTCTGATTTAAATTCAACTCGTGTTGCGTGTGGTGTATGTATGGGTGTGTGCAGTGTTTTCACCAAAGTCATGCTAACTTTCACTGGGATTTTTTGTTTTTCATACAGGTTAGCAGAACTGCAAGTAATTCACATGATTACCTTCCAGCCTGCGGGTTGAAATCTCTCCATGAATATTTAATTGCGAAGAACTACCCAATGAATGCCTTCAGGTACCTCATAGCTGGTATTGGCGACGAGTAGTAACGTAGGGCTGTGGAAGTGATAGTACTAAGTGGCATTGTTGATTAATGAGGACACTTAGTAATTCAATAATCATGAGCTGCGGAAGTTGGTGCACAGGATGAAAGAGAGACAGTGTAACAACAGTTGTGACTGAGTGGAGTGAAAATGAAAAATAGCCAAATTATTAGAAGTTCCTTAGCATAGAACCTTGTCCACTCATCAGTCTTCAGCTAGTATAAGCCGTTCCACGACCTCCCATTTATCCACACAACCCTACTTACCTATGCCTAATTATAGCAGTCAGGGCAATTGGGTTATAACCAGAATGGAGCTCCCGGTCTCCAGCCGAAGACAATGGAGACCGGGGGCTATTTTGCCGCCGCCGGAATGACGGGGCATCAGACGGGTCACAGCGCAACGTGCTGTGACGTGGGCGGGGAGGAGCCGGCCCAATATAGGTCGGCTCCCTCTCTCACCCAAAGCAGTTGGAGCCTCGTGCTTGACCCGCCCGCCCGCCCTGTTTCTAGTGTAGGCTTAGGCTGGTCGCCTATGGGGGCCAGGTAGGAATTTTTCGCCATTTCCCCAGATTGGCTCTAGGGGAGATGGTGTTTTCGCCTATCTTACACTGGTTGACGGTGGACCAATGGGTGTGGTAGGGCATTTAAATAGGCTGGTCACTTTGGCAGAATAGTGCAGGGAGTAGAAAGCAGAAATTGGTGAGCACCTTAAGCCATTCCTAGTTTAGGAACATGGGGTCATCAGGAACGGCCTGCGGGTTATTAAGGCTCTGGGTGGTGAATGATGATTCCCTCTGGGAACCTCTTGGATAAGCTCCTCTCTGCAAACTTTATGGTTTCAGGGGTAGGCGCTCCCAGGAGGCCACCAGTGGCTGGGCTGCTGGTCGCAAGCCAGATGAATGGCTCAAGATCGGGGTTGGTAGCTCACCCGTATCCTGGACAAGGAGGCTGGTCTGTCTGACACCTGCCTTGTCCATTCTGCTCTTGAAATGATTCCTTGCTGTTTTAGTTGTTTAAACGTTATGTAGTAATAAAGTGGCCCTTGTTTGATCCAAAACTGTTGTCCGTCTTTTTATTCCGGCTGCGGGGGCAAATGTGACACACACATACATACACACCTCCAATGATAGAAATCTTTTTTAAAAAAGTTATCCCCAAGGACTTTTTCCAAAGTAAAAATATATATATATCTCAATAAAGTTTGATTGTATTATACATAACAATTAATATTCAATGTAAAAAGTGGGATTTTGGGGAGCACTTTGGGGGGGGAACCTTATGTGAAATATTGTCCCTTTTGTAATGAGTCAAATGTTTTCTAATGCCAAAGTTTTATTCAATACTCTAGTAGTACTCTAGAAAGTGGTACTCTAGAAAGGCAGCAGTACTCTAGAAAGGCAGCATATCAATTTTCTAAATAAATAAAGATATGAAGATTGTTTTTTAATGTGACAGCTAGGGTTCCCAAGTACTTACCGCGGGGGGGCAGGGGAAACATGCTCCCCAGCCGGACCATCCCTCCCTGTAATGCACCATGCCGTTGCCAGGAAGTGACGCCAGGCAATGCTCTGGAAATGGGGCTAAAAACTCGATGGTACCATTGAGTTTCCAGCCGCATTGCCAGAGTGTCGCCTAGCATCACTTCCTGGCGACGGCATCATGCGGCACATCTTTCCTTCTCCCAGGGATGGTCCTGCCAGGATGTATCTGTCCCCCGCCAGCATGAGGTAAGTATTTGGGAAGCCTAGTGACAGCCCACAGACTTAGATAATGATAGAGACCCAGTTTGGTGTAGTGGTTAAGTGTGCAGGCTCTAATTTGGGAGAACCGGGTTTGTTTCCCCACTCCTCCACTTGTACCTGTTGATGTGACCTTGGGTCAGTCACAAGCTCTGGCATAGCTGTTCCTGAAAGAACAGTTTGTGTTAAAGTTGTCTCAGCCCCACCTGCCTCACAGGGTGTCTGTTGTGGGGAGGGGAAGGGAAAGGAGTTTGTAAGCCACTCTGAGACTCCAAGTGAAGGGTCGGGTATCAATCCAATCTCTTCTTCTTCTTCTTCTTCTTCTTCTTTTTATACTTCATTATATCCTACTTTTCTCCCCAATGGGGCCACAAAGTGATTACATTATTCTCCTGTACCCTGATTTATCCTCACAACAACCCTGTGAAGTAGGTGGATTAATTAATTAACTAATTATCATATGGTATTGTGTGTAGAATAGCCAGGCGATCCTAAGATTGTCTGGCAACCAGAAGTTTTAACTCTTTTAGCATTATGCACCACAAGGTGGTGAGCTAGATGTGCTTTTAAGGCAAGAGACGTTTCAGAGGTGGTTTGCCATTGGCTGCCTCTGCGACATGACTCTGGTATTCTTTGGAGGTTGCCCTTCCAAATACTAGCCAAGGCCAACCCTGCTTAGCTTCTGAGATCTGAAAAGATCAGGCTAGCCTTGGCTATCCAGGTCAGAGCTAGCAGGTTAGGATGAGAAGGTATGGTTGGTCCAAGGTCACCCAGCAAGTTTCTCTGGCAGGGTCAGGAAGCAAACCTGGGTCTTGCAGATCCTAATCTGACACTTTAAATATTTTAAAGCATATATTTATCCCACAATTAATATGCTGATAACATTATTGGCTTGGCCCATTTCTCTGGCCACACTCAGGCTAAGTAGCTACAAAAGGAGTATAAATTCAGCCCAGATTTTATTCAGCTGGCACAAAGATGTTCCCAATCTTCCTCCCTTACTGAAAAAAAGAAAGAATGCTCTAGGATTCCAGAAGTAACTTCGTCACCACTACATGTTTCAAACCTAACTACTTTTGTGGGTTTATACCAGTATGATTTTTTAAAAAAAATTGTGATGAGACTGGTTAACATGCCAGTCTCTCTTCTGCACCTTCTGCAGCTGCAATTCTAAATCATTCTAAATCATTGGGCTTAGAAAGGTATAATTCTAAGAATTTAAGAAGAGCCCTGCTGGATCAGACCAGTGGTCCATTTATACAGCATCTTGTCTCGCCCAGTGGTCAACCAGTTCCTCTGTTCAGGATTCTGTTCAGGATTGCCACATAAATCTGTTTTATATATTTAGCACCCCTTCACCACCCCCCAGAAGCTAAATATTGTGTTTCAGGGCCACTTCAAGTATTTATTATCCCCATGATGCTGTGATACAGGATTTTACCCATGGTCCATTGATAGAATCATACAGTTGGAAGGGACCTCTGGGGTCATCTAGTCCAACCCCTTGTACAGTGCAGGAAATTCACAAATACTCCCCCTCACATCCCCAGTAACCCCTGCTCCATGCCCAGATAGTAGCAAAAAACCTCCAGGATCACTGGCCTGGTGTGTAAGAAAGGGCCACAAGAACTAAGCACAGATGTAACCCTTCCGGCCGTCCTTCTCATGATCTGCCTAAATTCACAGAATCAGCATTGCTGCCAGATGGCCATCTAGCCTCTGTTTAAAGAACCTCCTAAGAAGGAGAGCCCACCACCTCCTGAGGGCGCCTGTTCTATTGAGGAACCGCTCTAAGTGATGAATGTTTAGTTATAACCAGGGGTCTTTTTGTAGAAAAACAGCTTCAGGAGCTCATTAGCATATGGTATGCTAATGAGCTATTAGGCTATTAGCATATGCCATGCCCCCTGACATCACTGGAAGTGATGTCAGAAGGGGAAGCAAAAGTGGGGGAGGCATCTTCAAAAGCCTCCCCTTCCCTTCCCCAGCTGGCCTGGGTGGGGGAGCTAAGAGAGAAGGGGTTGAAAGTTTAAACTCCTTCTCATGAGAGTTGGACCACAGAAGGAGGAAAGAGGGAAGGAAAGAGAGAGAGTAGAGAGAAGGAAAGAAGGAAGGAAAGAGGGAAAGAAAGAGAAGGAAAGGGGAGGGAAAGAAAGAGAGGGAAGAAGGAGGAAGAAAGAGAAGAGAAGAAGGTGGGAAAGAAAGAGAGAAGAGAAGAGAAGAAGGAGGGAAAGAGGAAAAAGAGAGAAGGAAAGGAGGGAATGAAAGAAATTCAGCGGCAATTCGGCCCCATTATATCCTATGGGCCATTGACGTCAATGGTGAAAAAATAGGGTATATTCTGGGGGCTGGAGGGGAAGTTACTTTTTTCCCACTATAGAGAACAATGGAGGGAATAGGGGCAACCTATTTGGGGGCCCATAGAATTGGACCCCTTGGTCCAATGTTCTTGAAACTTGGTGGGTATCTTGGGGAGAGGCTCCATCAGCTATTGTGTGAGTTTGGAGCCTCTCCCTCAAACCCCTTCCCCTCCAGCCCCCAGAATATACCCTATGTTTTCACCATTGACTTCAATGGCCCATAGGATATAATGGAGCTGAAATTGACATTCGGCTGCCTGAGGGATGCCGGCTGGGGGCGGGGCTTGGCTCCTGAGCTCCTGGAGCTGCACTCAGGTGCACTCCCCCCCCCCCCAAAGACCCTGGTTATAACTAAACAAGGACTGGAAGCCAGGACTCCCCATCCCCAAATCCAGTACAGTTATACTGAACTGGTTGAAGCCATGGACACAACCAATGGTGCGCCAGGGAAAGCCTCCCATCCCGGGCCCTGCCAGTCCTACTGCTGTTTCATGGACCAAAGGAAGCAAAACTGGGGGCAGTGTCACACCAAAATCAGTGTCACACCAGGGCTGCAACATCATTTCCAGCACAAACTTAGAAGCTATGTCACAGCACCACAGCAACGCTGTAGGTAAAACTACAGCAGCTGGGTAGATCCTAGAGCATCACCCTGATGTAATGATGCCATTTCTAAGTTTGCACCAGAAGTGACATTATGGTGTTAGAGTGACACCAATCACCAAGACTCCTTTACCATATCTCCTGGCGGTTGCCAACACTGGGCTGGCAACCTTAACTCCACCACTATTATCAAGGATTGAACAAGTGTGTTTTGAGGGAGTTGATGCAAATTGAAGGCCACGATGGACCAATATGAATGCTGGATGCCCTTGTTCGTTTGCTGGCTGCTTAGCAACACATCACACAGAAAGGAGCATCTTAGCAGCTGTCATTGCTGCTGGCCATTGAAGGAGCAACAAGCAGTGGTGCCTCTAGAGCCTTTTTCTAGCTTTTCTCTTTTCCATACTTCGGGAAAGGAAAAAGCCTCCTCCAGTCATTCAACTTTATGACACTGCACTGCTGCCCTGTTTACCAGGAGGGTACATGTTTGGCTTTGGCTAGAGAGAAGAAAGTCCCTGTCACAGCTTGCTTTCCTGGCTCTCTCTTTGTCAAAAAACAATGAGATGATGGGCAGTTATAACAGGATGTAAAAGTGTGTGTGTTGTTTTGTTTCCCTTCTTTGCTGTTATTGTTTACAACCTACAGGAGATTTGCTGCATCTGGTCTAATATTAAGTGCCTTTTTACTTCCATGTTTGGTTTGGACCGAGGCCCAGCTAGCCCTTTCACTCATCCTTACTCAATCTTCCACTATAGTCCAACCCCCACTGCACATGTCTAAGCAGGCCCTGTGATCCCAAGCATAGCCTTTCGGGGTCATTTAAAGGGCCCTTTCCTTCCTTTTCCACCAGCAACCCCCCCCCCAATTTGAGCTGAACCTTTGTGTTTTAAATTTGCAATTGGTTTTTCATTGATAATCTGGAAACTGGTTTGGATCCCAATCTGGGGAAAAGGTGGCTGGGATTTTTTTTTTAAACAAGCTGTATTCAGTCTTGCATTATTTTAAAAGGGCCATAGCATAGAAATCGCAGGAAGTCATTGCCCCTTTGTATACTGCCTTGGTCAGGCCGCACTTTGAGTACTGTGTGCAGATCTGGAGGCCTCACTTCAAAAAAGGTTGTGGGCAAAATTGAGAAGGTACAGAAGAGAGTGATGAGGATGATCAGGGGTCTGGAGACTGAGCCCTATGTGGAAAGGCTAAGGGCCTTGGGAATGTTTAGTTTGGAGAAGAGGAGATTGAGGGGGGACATGATTGCTCTCTTTAAATATTTGAAAAGCTGTCATTTGGAGGAGTGCAAGGAGCTGTTCCAGTTCGCAATAGAGGATAGGACCCGAAGCAATTGGTTTAAACTGTATGCAAAAAGGTATTGGCTGGATATTAGGAAAAACTTTTTTTACAGTCAGAGTGGTTCAAAGGTGGAATCAGCTGCCTAGGGAGGTGGTTAGCTCCCCTTCACTGACAGCTTTCAAGAAGAGGCTGGACGAATATTTGTCAGAGATGCTTTAGGCTGGTCCTGCATTGGGCAGGGGGTTGGAATAGATGGTCTGTATGGCCCCTTCCAACTCTTATTTTTTTTAAAAATGACTGTATTGTAATTAATAATCAAATACACACATAACTAATAGTCATATATATGCATAACAAAGGAATGTTAACAACAATTCTTTACAAATATGTTATTGAAACAATAATACAACCTGTAGTAACCTCTGTTAAGGGAAGACGAGTGTAACATGCAATTTTTAGAACTTATATTAGTATACAAAGTTAATAACTTCAAGAATATGTTCAAGTTCCTTATGGGAAGCAAAATGTTCAAGAACAAAGAAGTGTTAACAACAATCCTTTACAAATATGTTATTGAAACAATAATACAGCCTATAGTAACCTGTGCTGAGGGAGAAAGGGTGTAAAATATGTAACTTTTATACCTAATATTAATATACATTAATAGCTTCCAGAATGTATTCAAGTTCCTTATGGGATGCAAAATATTCAAGAACTGGAAATCAAATTTTTACAAAATTCGAGTTATATGACTCAGTGTCTCCTGGTAACAGAGTCTGCTAGCTTGTCCATTATACAATATTCCTGAATTTTCAAAACCAGTCAGATATGGTAAGTCTTTTGTCATCCTTCCGAAATCTAGCAATAACTGCATGAGCTGCTGCACAGAGTATTTCTATTAGTTCAAAGATATGCATATGACATTTAGCAGTTGGCCAATATTTAAGTATTAAATATTCCATTTCCATCGGGATCTCAAATTTAGTTATATCATAAATCTTCTTTATTACCGATTTCCAAAAGTTACTTATAACCATACAGTCCCACCAACAACGTCTATAAGTGCCCAGTTCCTTACAGCCCCTCCAACAAAAAGGTGAGGTGTCTTTTTGAATATGATTCAGTTTTTGTGCAGTTAGATACTAGTAATCACCTTGAAGAACTGAGTGTGAATGGATATGCTTTTTGCCTCCAAAATAGAAGAGCTCCATATTTTTTTCCATTGATCTGATGAAAGTGGTTGAGAACAATCATTATTCCAATATGTAGTATAGGAAGGTAAGGTGTCGTCAGCTGCCAATAGTAGCATTTTATATAATAGTGATGTATTTCTTATAATTTGCATGGGGATTTTTGATTAATAATTCAAACGCTGTGAGATTTGTTTTCAGTCTCTCATGCATTGGCTTACTATCTATACAGTGTTGAAGCTGCAGATATTGGTACCAAGGAATTGTACCCCGGCCTTTGTTTTCTAGGATATTTTTGATGAGGATATGTCCTTTAGAAGTGATGTCTATTAGTCTGTTTAACCCCATAGACTTCCAATTGGCAAAATAATTATCTGAAGCAGCTAGTGGGAACCAGTGCTGTTTTGTAAAGGTTGACAATGGGGATATTGTAGGGGCCAATTTATTGCGATGTCTCTCCCAGACTGCCAGGGTACATAACAGGAAAGGATTTTGATCTAAGGATTTGGGTTGTTCCTTTTCCAGATTAGTTCTTGTAGAGTCCAAGAATCAGAAGAACTTTGTTCAACTAAAGTCCAGTCTGGTGCTGTGTCAGGATGTAGCATTTTAATCAAATTTGTAAGATGAGCTGCATCATGATACAACCACAAGTCTGGAAAACCAGTACCACTATTTTTAACTAGCCTGCATAGAGTATAGAAGCTAATCTTACATTTTTTGTGTTCCCATATGAAATGTAAAAAAAATGTTTTGTCACATCTTTATGTCATGCAGAGTGATGATTATTGGCAGTGTGCAAAACTGAAAAAAATGAATTTCGGTAAAATGAAAGATTTAATTAGATCTATACATTCTGACCAAGACAAAAAAAGTTGATGCCATTTTTCTAATTTAAGTTTGATGGTTTTATAGGTTTCACCAAAATTGTATTGAAACAGGTCTTTTAACTGGATGGGGATGAAAATACCCAGATGTCTCCAGGAGTTTGTTTCCCATTTGAAATTATAAAGCTTCTTAATAATGTTTGTGAGTTCAGGAGTAATGTAGGTGGGGTAGATTTCTGATTTCTTTTGATTAATTTGCAACTCTGATATCTCACCGAAGTGAAATAGTTCTCCATTAACAAATTTTAAGGAGTCCATTGCGTCTGTGAGATATAAGACTATATCATCGGCAAAGAGGCTTATTTTAAAGAATTCATTATGGATGTTAATTCCTTTAATAAGTGAGTTAGCACAAATGGTGATAGCCAAAGGTTCCATGGCAATCACAAATAGGAGAGGTGACAGGCCTCTCGTAGGGGTAAAAATCTCAGAATAGAGGCTGTTGATATGGATACGAGTCTTTGGATTACTGTATATAGTAGCTATTGTTCTCATAAATTTCTCACCAAAATCCATACATTTTAAAACAGATCTAAGATACAGTGTTTCTAGCGTATCAAACACCTTTAAGAATATCAAGTGATAGGATTATAGAAGTTTTTTTTTATTTCTGCAATAATGTATAAAGGTTAAGGACTTACAAATATTATCAGTGATATTATGTGAAGTCATGAAGCCAGTTTAGTCCTTATGTATATATTGGGTTATAAAACTCCCCAACCAATTGGCTAAGATGGCTGAAAAGATTTTTGAGTCTTGATTAATCAAAGTAATTGGTTGATAGGATGCTAATTCTGTAGCGTCTTGATCTGGTTTTGGAATAACTATAATCGTTGAATCAACCCATGAAGAGGGTAAGATGTCTTTGTTCAAGATATCATTGCATACATTAGTAAGTGGACTAATGAGGAGATGAGAAAAAGACTTATAGAATTCAGCTAGGAGCCCATCATTGCCTGGTGTTTTTAAGTTTTTAAAGGATCTAATGGTATCTTGAATCTCTTGTTGTGTGATTGGAGTTTCAAAAACATCCCTATGCTTCTTTTCAAGCTGATGAAGAGAATGTTTAGTTAGTAGGTAGTCTAAGATTGCTTTTGGGTTAGGGTGTTTAGTTTGATAAAGCGAGCAATAATAATCATAGAACAGCTTAACTATTTGTGTGTCTTTTGAACAGAGATTCCCTTTGGCATCTTTAATAGCTCTAATTAGCTTGGAGTGTTTTTATTTTGAACTTTCCACTCTAAAGACTGCAGATGTTTTGGAGTTTTAGACCAAAATTTACGTTTTAATTGTAGAATATTACGTTTTATTTGAGAAATCTCAAGCATCTCTAAGGCTTGTCTTTCGATTAAAAGCTTCCTATACACCTTTTTACTGCCAGTAGCCTTGTGAATGTTTTCTAGTTTTTCAATTTTCCCTATAAGTTCTAATCTCAAGACCTCTCTTTGTTTTTTTGTAGAAAATTGTGATGGAGATTATATGACCCCGTATCACTGGCTTCATTACATCCCACAGAGTTGCATCTCAAACACCACAACCTATATTTTCATTAAAATATTGTTTCAAAGCTAATTCAGTGACTGATTTAATTGTTTCATTTAGTAAAATTGATAAGTTAAGTCTCCATTGTCTTTATGGGTTATGAAGTTTATTCCATTCCACTCTTCACATTACCCAAGCATGGTCAGAGTATATTTTAGGACCAATCATTGAGTCCATTGCATTTTTAGAGACAGAAGTTGAAATTAGTATAAAATCAATTTGTGTGTGTAGCTGAAAGTATGTTGAAAAATATGTATAGTCCCTATCTGTAGGGACTTGCACCACATGTCTAGAAGTTTAAATCTATCTAGTAATTGCGGTAGACCAGTATCATGGGATATTTTATAGGTAAGTTTTGTTTTGGTACTAGACTTGTGTTTATCTAAATCTGTTCCAACAATAACATCAGTTGTAGCAAATATGGATAGTTGATTTAGAGTATCTTCTAAAAATTTAAGTTAACCTTCATTAGGAGCATATATTGAAGCAATAGTTATAGATTTATTATCCAGTAAAACAGGATACTGGAGGTGAATGGCGGGTTACATAGATGGTACTGTTGAGAGGGATTTGGCTTCCTGGACCATGGTATGTACCTCCAACATGAGGGACTGTTGGTGATGGATGGGGGTGCACCTTACAAAGAATGGGAGGAATGTCTTTGCTGGAAAACTTGCGAACCTGATCAGGAGGGCTTTAAACTGAAGACATTGGGGGTGGGAAGAAAAAACCTGATGTTGTGCGGCATCCCCAACACTAAGTTCAAGAAGGGGAGTGACCAGAGAATAAATGAATGGGAGAGAGGTGAGTTCAGTAGTTTTCAGGTAAATTCAAAGGGACCTACGGTAGGAAAGGATGTCTGTAATCTGAGATGTCTTTATACTAATGCACAGAGTATGGGAAATAAACAGGAGGAACTTGAACTTCAAATACTGGAAAGTAAGTATGATCTGATAGGTATCACTGAGACTTGGTGGGATGAGTCCCATATATGGAGCACAACAATTGAAGGATATACCTTGTTCAAATGGAATAGAATAAACAAAAAAGGAGGCAGGGTGGCACTATATGTCAAGAATGAATACGCTTGCACTGAAATTCAGGATTTCAAGAGTTGCCCTGTTAAAAGTGTGTGGGTAAGGATAGAGCGGGGAGGGGGAAGAAGGGGATATTGTTGTGGGGGTATACTACAGACCTCCAAATCAACTGGATGAACTGAATGATGCATTTGTACAACAGCTTGCTAAACTTTCACAGAGTTAGGGAGATTTCAACTATCCAGATATTTGCTGGAAATCTAACTTTGCTAGACATGAGGCACCCCGCAGATTCTTGAATAGTCTTGTGGACAACTTCATCTCTCAGAAGGTGGAGGTGGGAACCAGAGGATCTGCTATCCTAGATTTAATTCTGACTAACAAGGAGGAACTGGTTGATGAAGTGAATGTTGTGGGATCCTTGGAGAATAGTGACCATGTCGGCTTGGAATTTGACATAGAGAAGGATGTGAAACCAGGACATAGTAGGACTCGTATCCTGGACTTCAGGAAAGCTGATTTCAAAAAACTCAGAGAAATAATAGGTAGGATCCCATGGCTGGAAATGCTAAGGGGGAAATCTGCACAGGAAGGATGGGTGATGCTGAAAAATGAAATGCTTAAGGCACAATCGCAAACTGTTCCAGTAAGAAAGAAAGGTGGGAGACGGGTAATGAAGCCAAGGTGGCTGAACAAGGAACTCTCTGAAGAGCTGAGACTAAAAAGGGAAATGTACAGGAAATGGAAGGAAGGTCAGATTACTGAGGGTGAGTACAAGAAGCAGGCTTCTGATGGTGTCAGAAAGGCTAAAGCGCAGATGGAGCTGAGGCTTGCAAGGATGCTAAAAATAACAAGAAAAATGTCTATGCCTATGTTCAGAAGAACAGGGATGGGGTAAGCTCATTGCTAGGGGAAGACGGTCAAACCTTAACAAGGGATGAAGACAAAGCAAAATTACTCAACTCTCACTTTGCATTGGTCTTTAACTGTAAGGCAAGCTGTATACAAACTGAAGAATGCAGGGCATATAAAGGAAGGGGGAACTGCCCGTCCAGAATAAGTAAGGAAATGGTTAGAGAGCATCTAGCTGCCTTAAATACTTTCAAATCTCCAGGGCCAGATGGCTTGCATCCCAGGGTGCTAAAAGAAATTGCTGATGTTATTTCAGATCCTCTGGCTCCAGTCTTTGAGATGTCCTGGAGTACTGGTGTTGTGCTGGAAGACTGGAGAAGAGCGAATGTTGTCCTGATCTTCAAGAAGGGAAAAAAGACAGACCTGGGAAATTACAAGCCTGTTAATTTGACATCAATACCTGGGAAAATTCTAGAGCAGATTATTAAACGCTCTGTCTGTGAGCATCTTGAATGGAATGAGTTAATTGGTTGTAGCCAGCATGGGTTTATCAAGAATAAGTCATGCCAGACCAACCTTATCTCCTTTTTTGACAGAGTTACTAAAATGGTTGAATCTGGCAATGCTATGTATATAGTGTATCTAGATTTCAGTAAAGCATTTGACAAAGTTTCTCATGATATCCTTGAGGATAAGCTGGTTAAGTGTGGGCTGGATGGTGCAACCATTGGATGGATTCATGGTTGGTTGAAAAATCGTACCCAATGAGTGCTCATAAATGGCTCTACATCTATGTGGAGGGAAGTCTCGAATGGAGTGCCACAGGGCTCGGTCCTAAGCCTGGTGTTGTTTAATGTTTTTATAAATGACCTGGAGGAAGACATAGAGGGAACGCTTATCAAATTTGCAGATGACACAAAGCTGGGTGGGATTGCTAATTCTGAAGAAGACAGTCAGGATTCAAAATTATCTAGATAGGCTGGAACAGTGCGCTGAGACAAATAAAATGAATTTCAATAGAGATAAGTGCAAAGTCCTACATCTGGGCACAAAAAATCAAAAGCACAGATATAGAATGGGAGGGATTTGGCTTGACAGAAGCACATATGAAAGGGATTGAGGTGTTCTGGTTGATCATAAGCTAAACATGAGTTTGCAGTGTGATGTGGCTGTGAAGAAAGCTAATGCAATCTTAAGATGCATTAACAGAAGCATTGTGTCCAGATCACGGGAGGTGATAGTTCCACTGTATTCTGCTATGGTCAGGCCTGACCTGGAGTACTGTGTCCAGTTTTGGGCACCACATTTTTGGAAGGATGTTGACAAGCTCGAGCGTGTCCAGAAGAGGGCAACCAGGATGGCGAGGGTTGGAATCCAAGTCTTATGAGGAAAAGCTGAAAGAGTTGGGTATGTTTAGCCAGAGAAAGAGAAGACTTAGAGGGGACATGATTGCAATCTTCAAGTATTTGAAGGGCTGTAATGTAGAAGATGGAGCAGATCTATTCTGTCTTTCTCCGGATTGCAAGACTATATCTAATGGGTGGAAATTACAAGGGTATTGTATTGTTTTGTTATATGTAAAAAAATTAATAAAATTCTGTCCCTTGGGGCAGTTAAAAATAAATAAATTACAAGGGAGTCGTTACTGGCTAAATATCAGGAGAAATATTGCTACTAGCTTCCCTAGTGGATCTCTTGGAGAATTTCACAAATACTTCACCAGGTAGTTTATTTTTCTTGATGAAATCTGAGTAGGTCCGATAAGCCAGATCCATGTCATTTTGCAGTACATCTTGTTTAGGTTCTGTCATTGGTGCTAATGCTTCACTCAAAAGTTCTTTTAAATTTTCTCCTTTTTGTTCTGGAATGCCTTGAAAGCACAAGACATACATTAATCTTTCCATTTGAAGCTGCGATAGTTGCCGTTCAACCTTAAAGGCTCAGCCGCTTGTAGAGGGGATCGGTTAACTCACAGTTTTATCACCTTTAGGTTACTGTAGGAGCTCATTCACACTGGATTGCTTGTCTGCTTCCTCTGGCAGCCAGCTCTAATCACCATGATGGCTTCACAGCGGCAAGACCTCTTGGAGTAAGGAGAGCCCCAATTCCTCAGCCGTCGCCTCAGAAGGGGCTTTCCTCAGCACTGCAGGCTGAGGACAAGTCCCCTACAAGGACTCGGGGTGTGTGTGGACCTGTCCGGGAACCTTCCTGTCCACCACGTCTTGGTGTGTCCATCAGAGCTTGATAGGACATGTCCGACCCATGAGTTGCCAAAACCAAAACTCGATACAAATTTTCCAAGTGGATAAGTAATTACAATTGTGTAACCAAGGTAAATTGTTTACCTTTCCAAGAGAAGGAGGAGCAAGCATGGCCCAGAACTTAATATTAACAATACAAAAATTGCAACCATGTATGCTAAACTCTGTTTTTAGCACATTAGAGTAGAACACTCTCAGAAGTAGCATTTTTTTGTGTCGTGCAATTTTGACAGTAAAAACTATTTTTAGAAAGAGATAAGACCACCAATTATGAAAGTTCTTAAAGTGTCTATGTAAGTTTTCTTCAATACTATAATATTTAAAATTGTTAAGAATTAGTTTAAAGAACTTATCCGTTATAACCCTAGAGTTTAGCAGTACATTAAACATCAAGTGAAACATCCAAAAAGCATTGTGTATATTAAGAAAAAATAACGACAGTTCCAATTCATCCAAATCAATAAAGAATTATGACTATATAAATTCATTAGAGTGTAAGAGTCTATAACAATTTCCATAATGCTTACATGAATAAACAAAACAAACAAAAATAAACAATAAACCATCCAGTAATAAAATCATTAAGAATTATCCAGTGTGTTGCTAACCAATTTTTCCAAATATATAAAGCCAATAGTGTCCCATAATGTTTTATTGTAATAATAAAAAGTAAGATAAGTCCCCATAAAACAATCTCCCACCCCACCCCCAAACCCAAAACATCCCTCCCACATTTCTGGTGCTGGAATAAAAAGGAGAGAGTATCACAACAGCAGAAGAAAATTATTAAGAAAAATGAGCTCACGCTGTGTTGTCACTTTTTGTAAGAGAACCACGTCACCCATTCAGGAGCAAACAGCAACTGAAGCCTCCCCCCCCCCTTTATTTGTGGAAGTGTTAGATCTGTAAAGGAACTTTATTACTTTTAATATTATTATTATTACCTGTAAGTCTTAGAATAAGCTAAAACAAATAATGCTAAAATGAGAGTTCCTTCCTGCTAATTTTGAGACTGGAACTATAAACCCTAGAAACAAATAGAAGTGAATAGTGGGTAGCTGACTTAAGTATATGGCATAAGTTAAGAAGATTGCTTTATTGGTATCTTGCTCCACTGCACCGGTGACTGAAGGGAGTCTAGCTTTCTTTTGTGTGATTTCTTTAGCAGATTTTGTGCTGGATCAAGATTCAAAGCAAGTAAAATTGCTTGACCTTCCTCAAATATGAGCAATAAGAGATTTTCCATTGTGGTGGATCTGTAGACCTCCTGATAGGAACCATCGGCATCTCATGTTCGCTGCCCAGAGCTTAGCAGTGATCGGCTTAAGCAGATTCCATAGTTGCAGTGCCTCCCTTGGTAAATCAGGAAAAACATTATATGTTTTTCTTTATAAGGAAAGGAACCTCTTGTTCTAGCTTCCTGAAGTATCCTTTGGACTATGTGTGGACTTTGAAACTCAGCCAAAATGTCTCTTGGACATGGATTAGAGGTGCTTGCCCTTAAATCAGTATGATTTGCACGTAAGATCAATGGAGCAATTTTGTTGTCTGGGCTTAGAATAGATATTAGCCAGTTTGCTAAGAATATTATAAGATCTTGGGATCCTTCTTCTCCTTCATCAATCCCATGAAATTTGATTGAAGATTGTTTCATTTTGGTCTCTAATGCTATAATCCTTTCAGCAGTCCATGATTCTCATTCTTGAAGATGGCGGATTTCGTTTTGTGCTGTTAGACCCATCTCCATTGCCAAATTGGCTGTATTAGAGATCTGCTGAAGGGTTTTTTGAATGGCATCTAGTTGTGTGCCCAGTGGTTGTAATTTGTGATCAAAGTGCTCTATAATTTCAATTTTTAGGGATCGTAGTGATTGTAACAACTCTGGTTTGTCCGTTATATCTTCAGCACCATTATGAGAGATCTGTTTAGCAGACATTCTTTGAGGCACCATTAGTGCTTGAGAGGAAGTTTTTTTGGATCTGTTTGCCTTAAAAAACTCTTTTACCATCCTGTCTTTTGTACTTTTCAGTGTAGTTTTACCTCCACTATCTTTTTCATGTCCAAATCTTGTTAAATAGTAAAAGTAGTTACATTAAAAGATATTAAGTGTCAGGTAGGGTCCGGAGCTCAGCCCTTAAGCGTCAGCCATATTGCGTGCCAACGCCACACCCCCAACTCTATGATTCTATGATTCTATAGATAGTAGTCCTTTCCGCATTTGCCTGCCATTCTGGATTTTCTCAGTGTTTGAGTCAAGGCGATTTAAGTCTATGGCAAAACAGCATCCAAAAAACCTGGGGCAACAGCAGGCTGAAACCAGGCCATCCACTGAAGGGACTTAATGTGATGCAGAGAGGAAGGGGGAAAAAACGGAATAAAAAGGTTGAATTTGATTTTAGTGCAGAATTGCTTGGAGGACACCATGGTGAACATGGATTAAAAGGAAAGTGTGGAAAGGGCCACTGTTGAGTTACTGAGTGGAAGCAATTATTTGCTTGCCTATTTCACATAAATCTCAAAATGAAATTGTGAGTATTGAAGTAAACTTGGATTAATAGCTGATATGAACCAACACAATAACTTTGTTTCCAGTTCTCCATAGACCTTCCATTCTGGAGATTAACTGCCCTGTGGCTTAGAATGCCATGTTGAGGGGAGCATAGGGTTTCCTACACCAGCAGAAGCCTGTCTCTTGAAGGCATGTCCTTTATAATCCTCCAGAAGTCCTTTCCGATCATCTAGTTCCTGAGCCACAGCCTCAAATGCCTGCCAGCCCCCCAAATTATGTTCCTTCCTCTAAATAGAAGAATGAAAGATTATCCTTACCCATAAGCAATGAAGTATAGACTATGGGGAGAGTCAGGAAGAAACTTTTGATGCGCAGCTCTTGAAACCGTTATTTATTTAATTTATGTGCCCACTTTTGTCCCCAATGGACACCCAAAGTGGCTCAGAAAATTCTCCCTTTCTTCATTTCATTCTCCCAACAATCCTGTGAGGTAGGTTAGGTTGAGCAAGTAGGCAGTTTCCCACATGATAAATAATGTGATTTCAATCCACTTCAGCAACCATTTGCAAGTGGATTTTGCCATTTCAGACAGTAAAATCCAGTTGCAAAGTGCATTGAAAGTGCATTATTTAGTGTGTGTGAAAGTGCCAAGGTCACCTAGCAAGTTTCCGTGGCAGAGTGGGGATCCAAACCTTGGTATCCCAGATCCTAGTATGGCACTCTGACCACTACACCATATTGACTGTTATGACAAGAAGCCACTGAAGCTTCTGAGAGGCTTCATTCCATGAAATGCCTTAGAAAGAAGCAAACATATGAATCAGTGCAGCACGGGCAGAATGCTTTAGAATGTTTTCCTGCTTTACACAATAATCAGTGGAGTTTAAAATAGTCTAATTCATGGAGTCAGAGAATGGTAATTAAAAATTAGAGATGAACAAATATGTATCCCTATATGTTTTTATATCTGTATATATATTTATCACCCATTTGATTCTCCATTCTTTGCTATTAAATCAAATTATATATATATATATGTATATATATGTGTGTGTGTGTGTATGTATGTGTGTGTATGTATAAAATAAAATTATATATATATATGTGTGTATATATATGTGTGTATGTGTGTATAAGGAGCTGCGGTGGCTCAAGTGGTTAAGACGCTGAACTGCAGGCTGTGGAAGGTCAGTAGTTCAGCAGTTCGAGACCCGGGTGCCGCATGACAGGGTGAGCTCCTGTCTCTAGTTCCAGCTCCTGCCAACCTAGCAGTTTGAAAGCAAGAAATTGCAAGTAGATAAATAGGTACCACTTTGGTGGGAAGGAAACAGCGTTCCGTGCACCTTGGTGTTTAGTCATGCCGGCCACATGACCACGGAAACGTCTTCGGACAGCGCTGGCTCTTCGGCTTTGAAACGGAGATGAGCACCGCAACCCTAGAGTCGGATTCGACTGGCTTTCGAGCAAGGGAACCTTTACCTTTACTATGTGTGTATAATATGTATAACGTACATTGCCTTGACATGAATGGTTCAGGCTAGCCTGATGTCATCAGATCTTGTGAAGCTAATCAGGGTAGGTCCTGGTTAGTACTGCGATGGGAGACCATCAAGGAAATCCAGGGTCTTACACAGTGGCAGTCAATGGCAAATCACTTCTGTTGTCTCTTGGTCATCTGCAACTTGATGGCAGTGTCCATCATCACATAATGTACTACGTTGATCTATCAACATAGAAATCAGTTTGGAAATCTGTACATTTTACGGAGAAAAAGCATGAAAAATAGGATAAAAGTAATAATGGGTACAACTGACAAAACAAAACTGATAAGAACAGTTTTTCGATTAGAACAACTAGGATGGGAGACTTGAATCATCCCTGTTGAAAATGCTAAATTTTTCAGTCCTCAACTTATACTCAGCCTTTCCATTCTCAGTATCCAAAGTGGAGTAGAAGAGAGAAATACTTTTGTGGACAGATTAGGCAGCACTGAAAACTGGCCTTTAAAAAAACAAAAACACACAAAACCCCCCAGTTTTCAGGGGTTTTCTCAAAAGAGGGAACTTCTCCTCAAAAGACTGTTTATTGATTTGGATCATTTCCACCTTGTGTTTCTGTTAAACGGCTGAAGCCCCCAGATAACATGAGAGGATCTGGCAACTCAGCTGTTTCCCACACTGACTTGGCCTTTCTCCAGGGCCAGGACAACTCAAAGCCATGTTATAGACTTCTGCCATGTGATCTGTGGCATACCACAACAGAGTAGAAAGGTGAGACACTGCTAAGGTAACATTAGAAAGGGCTCATTGAATCTCTCTGTGACTTCTGGATACATTGTGCCAGCTTCTCTTTGCTTTGATTATTCCCCTGTGGAATCTTGATACAGGTTGTGCAGTGTAATGTACCCAGGAGGGGAGTGTGTGTGTGTGTGTGTGTGTGTCAAAAACTGAGATGACAAAAAGGAAAGATGTTGTTCAGATACAAAAATCTTATTCTTTAGTTGAGTATGGTATAGGGTTTCCGCATACTGCCAAATCCATTAGACACCTCTAGCTTTTTCTTACATCTAATTAGGAAGCCAAACATATTTAGATATGTGATATTTAGAGATCACATAACCAGAGAGGTGAATATTTCACCTTTCGAAGCAACATCATAAATAAAAGATCTGAAAAGGTAACCAAGTCTGCTTCCTTATTTCAGCTTGAATGCAAAATTTATTCATTTTAAAAAAACAGACACAAAAACTTCCATTGTGCTCCCAGCAGGCTAATATCCGATATTACTTTGCTTTTCATTCACTTGAAACTGAAATGAGATGTAAAAGAATCACTTCCTGAATTGCTTGTCTTATATAAAGGGGACGAAAACATAAGCATAAACAAAAGATCGAGGCGTATTATTCCACTACTCAATTATGTGCAGGTTAACAAAGATGGGGGGGGGAATCCGAGTGCCTATTAAAGATTCATTCATCCCAAACTTCATTTAAAGCATAGGTGGTTGATACTCAAAGGAAAAGGCTTTGAATGAAACCTAAAGTGTAATATTTCAGTACTGCTTACATAATATTTTCTGTACTCAAAAACAAGTTGAGGGCTACTTTGACATTAATTCTCTCTTTGACATATCCCCTGCCTATACAAGGACTCTATTTTCAAAGTCACCGAATCATTTTTCTAAAAAAAATCCTGTATATTCCCACTGGAAGGATTCTAGGTAGGTTTAGCATATTTTGACCATGAATAATCTGACTTAATAATTATCTCTTTTTTAAGGGAATCCTGGGAACTGTAGTTCTGTGATGAGATGTGGAGATCCCTGAGAATTCTCAACAACTCATTAAAGTACAGTGTATAAGACTGGGGTCAGAAAGCTCTGGCTGTTAAAGTGGTATAAAACTGAAATATATCTTAAGGTAAAGATATGTAGAGATAAGGTTGCCATCCTCCAGATGGAGCCTGGAGATCTCCTGGAATTACAACTTGTCTTCAGACTACAGAGAACAGGTACCCTAGAAAAAATGGCAGTTTTGGAGGGTTGACTGTATGGCACTGTACCCCACTGAGGTCCCTCCCCAAACTCCACCTTCCCTAAGTGGAAGTGGCATCATTAAGTAGAGATATCCTGTAGGAATCTTATACTATCTATGGCATTAACTAATTAATATCTATGAAATTAATTTTCCCTGAGTATGCCCTAAGTTCAGGTCAGCAGACATGTTCTGGGGGTCTGTGCATGTTAGGTATTCGTGGTGCTAGAGGAGCAATAGTGGGAGGGCTTCTAGTGTCCTGGCCCCACTGTTGGACCTCCTGATGGAACCTGGTATTTTTGGCCACTGTGTGACAGAGAGTTGCACTGGATGGGCTATTGGCATGATCCAACATTGGCTTCTCTTATGTTTTTAGGTGTGTGTGGGCCTGATTTGTATCAGGACTGTAATGTATTTATCTGGGTCAGACCTTGCTGCATGGATCCATGTAATGGTCACCTCCAGAATGAACTACTGCAATTCTCTCTACATAAGGCTACCCTCGAAAATGCACTGGAGACTGAAGATTGTCCAGAATGCAGCTGCCAGGTTGCTGATTGGATTGGAACATCCTGGTCGGCTCATATTACTCCAGTTCTGTCACAGCTACACTGGCTACCAATTAGTCTACAGATTCAATTGAAGATGTTGGTGTTAACCTTTAAAGCCTTTGTTGTGTACCCAGGGATGGCCACGCATGCAGCTGGATCAACACGTGATCAAGCAAAGGACTCAAGCTTCGCCTCCAAAGACAATAGCCCTCACAGATCCTAGCACGTACCTATCAGGAAGCTAGGATCCTAGAAGGAACCTATGGATTTATAGGTGCACTGTAAATAGCCAATCATGGGTATGGGTGTGTGTCTGGGTGTGGTGTAATTTAGAAATATAAGCCGGTCTGCGAGCCGGCAAAATCATCTCTTCGTCTGAAATCACTAAATAAAGTATGAGCTGAAATAACTCCATGATGCATCAGTGTCAGTACTTTATAGGCTTTAATGGTTTGGGACCCTTATACCTGCTCTGGCCTGGATAGCCCAGGCTAGCCTGATCTCGTCAGATCTCAGAAGCTAAATAGGGTCAGCCTTGGCTATTATTTGGAAGGGCGACCTCCAAGGAATACCATGGTCATGATGTAGAGGCAGTCAATGGCAAAACCACCTCTGAAATGCTCTTGCCTTAAAAACAAATTTAGCTCACCACCTAGTGGTGCATAATACTAAAAGAATTAGAACTTCTGGCTGCCAGACAGTCTTAGGCTCTTCTGGCTATACTACACACAATGTCAAACAATAATCCATATAACTATGGGACTACCTCTCCCATTACAACCCCCCACACCCTTTGGTCATCCCCTAGGGGCCTCTTGCAGGTGCCTGCACACCAGATGGTTTGGTTAGCTGTCACCAGGGGAAGGGCCTTCTCAGTTGTGGCCCCTACCCTGTGGAATGACACCCATACCCTGCCAGACTTGTTTAGTTTCTACAGTGTATGCAATGCCAAATTGTTTAGGTTAGTCTTTGGAGGCTAACCACATGTTTGCGCTGTTTTTATTAGTGGTATAGTTTAATATTTTAATGATAATATTTTATATTTTTGTTTTTTATGTTGTTTTCACCTTGTTGGTTTTAATGTAAGTCTATTTGAGACCCTTTGGGTGAGCAGCAACTAAAAAAAATCTAATAAATAAAAATTAGGAGACTCTTTTGCAACCTGAAATGTCCCTGGCACTATTTGGCCCATTGGGAAAACCTATAAGTACTCCATCAATACACATGAAACCACCAAAAGGACAATATTACCCCCCAGGGTTGTTATTGTTTGGGGAAAATAGCACAAGTCAAGAGGAAAGTTTTAAGCTCTAGTGACTAGCAGTCCTCTGCTCCCTAACTATGGCTCTCCGTCGCTGCATAGTGCAACAGCCCAGAACTCCTAATTAAAAGCCTGGGTTAAAAGATATGTTTTGGCCTAGCACCTAAAAGAAAGTCAAACAGATGCCAGGTGAGCCTCAAGGAGGAAGTTGTTCCAGAAGAGAGGTGCCACTGAAGAAAATGCCCTTGTGTGGGCTAGATAGCAATCTGAGGCAGGTGACACTCAGTGAGGAAGATATTCCCTCTGTATTCTTTTAAGGAACAGGCTAACTTCTCTGATTTTTTTCTCCATGCTTTTCAATTTTTACAATAACAAGTGTTGCTAATGTGCTCTGAAACATTTAAATATTTGCAGTTTTTGTGAGAAGCAGTACGATTTTTATTTGGTGTATTGTTGAATCTGAGGGGTGTTTTTTCTCATATGTGGGAATACGTACATGTTTGTGGTACCATAATGGAGGTACCATTAAAAAAAGCAAAATCCACGCATAGAGAATGCATCTAGGGATGTGCATGAGTAATTTAACTAATGCCCAGCTGGGGATAATTTAAACCTTCCATCCAGCAATCTACTTCTATGAACAAAGAAGGACAACAGGTTTCAGCAGGGCATGGAGGGAGAAGTGAAAGTAACTCAACTTCATAACAACAGAACTAGCCATTTTTTGCATGTTGTATGATGAGCAAGCGGTAGAAATAGATTATATAAATAGATAAGGATTGAGCAATAGCAACTATGAAAAAAAAAACTAGCCTTTTTTTGTACGGAAGCATTTTAACAAGCAAGCAAATGTATGTCTATCCACCCAGAAGTGAAGTCCTTGTTATTTTATTCCAAACAGAAAGCAAAACAACTGAAAATCCTAGATAATCAAAACATCCTAGAATATCTTGTTCATAAAGAAAATTATCATTACTGAGGGCTGCCAAGACTGGGTTGGGAAGTTCCTGGAGAATTGGAGATGGAGCCTGCAGAGGGTGGGATTTGGGGGTGGTTCAAGTGAGGTGAAGAGGAGGTATGCTGCTGTACCTCACTACTGTAGTATGGGAGGAACCAGAGGGTGGCTGTGGCCATGCCAGGCCTCTGTGGTGGGTTAGGGTAGGGAGTGTGGAGGGAGGACACTGCCACTCTTGGAGGCTAAGAAGGGTGGGTGGCAGCTTCTTACACTACCATTGTGCTTGTGAGTGTGGGGACATAGGCATTGCCACACTGAACCTCAGCAGTGGGATGGGAGGGTGGGTGCTGCCGAACTCCCGGCCTTACCTTGCTGCAGGGCTCAGGAGTGAGAAGGGCCAGCAGCCGCTTCTCACCATACTTTACTATTGGGGTGGAGATATTGACAGGGGGGGAATGCAAATGAGCATTCTTAGGCCAGCCCTGCCTTTGGAAATAATCTCCAAGATATCCAGTGCCTTAGACTCTTCCCAAAGACTTTGAGGTAGTGGGAAAGCCTCTAGGAGACTAGAAGCGGGGGTTCTTCTCTACTCCTTAAAGCAAGAAGAACAGCAGGAATTTCATCTTAATTTTAAACACTAATCTGGAGAAGAACTCAGTATCATAATGCTTGATTTTGTGATGAAGACAAGCACTATGAGTCACAGAGATACATAGCTCAAAACTTGGGAATCAGGGCTTTGGTGACATCACTGTTGTTAAGTGAACAACTGCATTATTTTTTTCCTTCCACCTGATGCTCTCCCACCTTAGGAACTATTTTTAGTACTCTTTTGTGGGATGTTGACAGCATGTACATAAGCAGAAAAACAAGAAAAAATATTTTTCATAACTTAGCCAGTAGTTTATGGATCCTGTAAAACTGAATAATTGCCATACAGTGCTGGATACAGGTATCCAAAAAGCTTCTTTAATTACATGTGCAATAGTTTATACAGCTACAGGGCTAATTTTGTCCACATCTGTTAAATCTATTGTCTTGGAGTCACAACTCTATAAAAACCCTTTAAAATCCAACAAATTCACTATATTCTGTATTGATGAAAATGAAATACTTTAGACTGCATTGTCTTAAGATACCACTCGTCTGCCTAGCATTGTACAGTAATTTTTCTCTGCACTATATAACTGAGAAGAAATTAGGATTTCTCCTAGCCTGTGGCATATGTACTGTTTACCCTAGGTGATTAAATGATTCCAGGGAAGTTATTTTCCATTTATGCCTCTAAAATCAGGGACAGATTCAGATCTTGACACTTTTGAGTTCATATAAATAACTGAATATAAATTGATTTTTTCTAATACTGGAATCTATGGCAGAAATAAACATGAAATAAACTGAAGGCCATTGCTAGAAAACCAGTAGATGGAGAGTTTACAATATCAAGGTGAGATGCCATGAAGCCATTTTACAGAACCATTAATCTGTCTGTAGCAGCATTGAAAATACATATTAACCCATAACCAGATAGTTGATTATACAAAATGCAAAGGCTGAAATTCTAGGCTGTCATACCATTGTGGAAAATATAGGCTAAATGTAGCAGCTCATTTCTGTTTGACATTTCAATCTCACTGAGTTCGTTTAGTGTTTGTAGTCTAACCAAAAAAAAAGAAAACCCTTACAGAAATGAACTGTCGAGCATCCTATACTTGTACAGGCTTGGGTGTTGGGTAACTGGGTTGGATTCCACAGATCACTTCCATTGGCAGGAGGATTTTTATCAGGAGTTTTCTTACTGTGGTGCAGTTTCAGATAACCCTCAGTTTGGTTCCCTGGAGTCCTCTTACCAAATGCTCCTGCTAAGAAAACTGGATGTATAGCAATGCAGTGGGTCATCCTGGTTGCAGTCTTTCCCCATCCTGCAGCAAAATCACCACATCCATCCATTTATTTTATTGGTAGAAGTGTCAGCCATTTGTATGGAAGAAATGTACTAAGGGATGGAGGTAGATGTATGAGAGCCAGCTCTTCCACTGAAGTGAACAGGGAACTTGTGCAGGGGTTCTGTGTCTGTGGGAGGGGCCACACTTAGCTCTTGTTCTCCTGTGTTGGTTGCAGTCTCCCAATGTATTAATGTTCTTCATCTGCAAGTGTTTGATCCCACCTGGCAGAAATAAAGAGACCTCTGGTTGAAGTTACCAGAGTCTCCTGTGTGCCAGCTACAGAGCCAGGTGATCTGAAACAAGATAGGTGAGCTCAACCCTAACTACCACTCTCAGAGGATACTATAGTCCTTAAAACCTGCACAGAGAGGACTGCATTTCAGCAAGCCTTTTACTGTAACAACAAATGTTCACAAGGTAAGAAGAAAACAGTTACAAGCCTTAATCCCCCTCCTTAAGAGTTGCTTAAAGGTAAGGTGGAAAGTAGCAAGCAACTACAGAACAAGATTGGTTGTAGTGCCTCATATGGGTGCAATAGGTCATTTGCACCCATAGTCAATGCACACTGATGTTGTTCTCTTCACCTGCTGCTCACCCTCTATATATATGGACTGGTAACTTCCATCGTACACACAAAATATTACACCTTGAGTAAAACTTGGTTGGTCTTAAAAGTGCCACTGGACTCAAACTTTGTTCTCCTCACTTGATCTTTTAAACAAGAGAAATTTGGGCTGTGACTCGGTAATTTTCCTTTTCCCTGCCCATTTAATAGAAGTTACAGATATGAAGAGGCTTTATTCAGGAATCCCTCACAGTACTGATCAGGTTTTGGAAAAGTGCTGAGCTGGTGTGGGAATTTGGTTTCATTTGCACCCTCTGTACAGATAGCTGCAATAAAGGGACTTGGACAAAAGTGGAAACATTTCTTATGTAGCAACAATGCTGTCTGCTAATATTACGGAAAGAGGAATTTATTCAGTAATTTGGTGGCCAAACCTCAAGAACGTATCTTGTTTGAACCTGGTTATTACAGTCTCCTGGACACTCTGCAGAACAGTCGGAATGTTCCATGGGGTAAATTCATGCTCCTCTTGAGCTTATTGAAAAATTGTTCTCAGGCACCAAGCACCAATTGTAATATCAAATCACCAATTACATGTTTAAACCACTGTCAATAATGGCATTTAATTGCATGCTGGGATATTAAATTAAATCCACATGGTAAAATATGCATTTGAGATTGATTCATTTATTACATAAATACATTAGCTGGCTACTTAAAATTGATTAGCAAGGTTTCAGTTCAGGGAAGGAAATTGCTCTGCTAATCCAAGCACTTCACTCTATAGTTTCCCATTGCATAAAATACATCTCATAAATGTTCCCAAAATAGATGCATTTTGCCTCGATTAGAGCTTTGAATGAAGCTGCACCGGTGTTTGCCAATTTCATTTGAAAGGGCAAAAGTTGTGCTTTTAAGGGTGCAGATGATTCTCAGATCTTTGTGTCCAGTGTTGACAGCCCTGCCCCTGAACTTACCTGGTCCAGCAGAGGGTCCCAGGTGGGTGGCACAGGCTCCGCTGGTGGCTGGAACAACTACAGTAAGCCCCTGGTGGACGCCCCACCCAAGATCAGGCAAGGAATGGTGGTGCGAGCACAACATAAAAAGAAGTACCCACAGGTGATCCCATGGATGAAGCTGGTTGCATGCCCACCCTTCTAAGGCTGGCACAGGCCTTTAGGGTAGCTGAGGAGGGAGATGTACAGAAAAGTAAGGCCTGTGCCAGCAGGAACCCAACCATCTCTGTTACTCATAGCCAGCAGGACCACAACCCTTTTCATGGGGCTTTAAATAAGTCCAAGACTGCCCCATCCACAGGAAATCTATAAGAGGCAAGAAGCAGGGTAGGTGATGGGACAGTCAAAAGAGAGGAGAGGAGATAGAATCCCTCTCTTCCCCCAATGACAGGTTTTCCTGCAGCCTGCCAAGAATGGGTGCTGGAGGGCACAGGAGCTCCATCTTCTGCCCTTGGGAATCTAAGCCTGAGACGTTACAAGTTACATAACTGTCCATCTTGTTTATGACCATTCTGGCTCTTCCTCCTAATTGCTGCTGCTTTATAATCATTTCACAACAATGTTTCCCCACCACCTAGGAAAACATTAGCAATCCTAGTTTCAGAAGGTACCCATGTTAGTCTGCAGTAGAACAGCTAGATTCAAGTCCAGTAGGACCTTAGAGACCAACAGGATTTCAGATACAATTTGAGGAAGTGAGCTTAGAGTCCTGATTTCCTAAAAATCTTGATGGTATCTAATGAGCAATCCTAGTGCACAATATGATATCCCATTTATAAGGTAATTTGGATTCCTGCCTGTTTTGGTCACAGGAGACAGTTTTGGCCATTTTTCCCATTAGGAATGGAATATGAGGCAGGCTGGTGGTGTTTCTGGTCATTAAGTGCCTCCTGCTTGGGACCAATGGACAAGGAGTTGGGGGTGATGACATTTAAACCAGCTCCCCCTCACAGCCAGGATTTTGCTTATTGCTTTCCTACCTTCTTACCATTGTGATTTGACAGCATTAGAGTCATAGTCACTTTGGGGCTGACAGGAACGGGACGGGGGAGTTCTGTCAGATTAGCCACAATGAGGACCCTTTTCTTGCTTCCTCTGTACTGTTGATGGAAGGATGAGGTTTTTCTTTAACTACTTTTGAGACTTTAAGGGCCTAGCTAAATTTACAGGAATAATACCCGATCCTCGAAGAGTAGCAGGGAAATTAACGAAGAGGAAGGAGGAGGAGCAGCAGCAGGATGGGAGCATTTTATTTATGGTGAAATTACAAGTCAGTCCCTAATGCCCAACTTGGAAAGGTACCAAAAAGCTATCTGGTTCCCAGTAGTGGAATACTTGGCTAGGGAAAAGGTTGTACCAAAGAATTTGTATTATTGTGACCTATTACTTTTTTAAGCTTTTCTAATTATTAGAATAGACTGGTGGTGGTAAGTTAATGATACTTTAATGTAATGGCTTGCTTTGTATGTACAACCAACTGTTAATCTTGAGAAGCTCTCATAGGTATTCTGAATGTTAATATGTTGTAAAAATTGATGTTAAATAAATAATTTAATTTTAAAAAAGAAGAGTTGAATTTATACCCCACCCTTCACTTGGAGTCTCAGGGTGGCTTACAAAGTTCTTCCCTTCCACTCCCCATAACAGACACCCTGTGAAGTAGGTGGGGCTGAGAGAGCTTTGACTGAGAAGTGCTCCTGAGAGAACAGCTCTGAGATAATTGTGACTGACCCAAGGTCCCAGCTGCCTGCATGTGGAAGAGTGGGGAATCAGACCTGGTTCTCCAGATTAGAGTTTACCACTCTTAACCACTACACCGAACAAGTATCTCAGATGATGGGAGTTCACCTCAGGCAGCTACATATCATCTTTTACAGTTGCAGGGGTCTGGGAAGAGAGCATAGTTGATTCTGGCTGATCCCTAGCAGCCATATGGCACAGGGAGAAGTGGGTGGGTCTCAGTACCTGTTGGCACAGAATTAGTGCAGATAGTGAAAGGCGAGGTATGGCAGCATGGTGTTACCTGTACACAACCTTCTAGGGGCTGATTTTTAGAATGAACCTAGACTGCGTGGACTGGAAGAAAGATTAAATAGATTTCAATCAATTACCAATAATCAGTCAGTTAATAAACTTTGTTTAAACCATTACTCATGATTTCAGCAGGATTTAGGGAAATCTGTTAGGTAGGGTCAGCTCTATATAAACTTAGCCATCTCAGCGAGTGTTTTGGGGTGGCATTTGACTTTCCTATGGATATCCTGGCTGGCTGGCTCTTTAACCCAGGAGTTTGACTGTCTAAGTATCTATGTTCCAAACCCTCTTTAAAAAAAATAATAAAGCAATCCACACATACCTTATAGGGCTTCTATTTGCCATCTTTGTGCCATCTATTTGCCTTACTCTGAGAAAGTCAGGGTGATATACTTTGTTTTCCCATCCTCCATTATTCCTCACAACAACAACTCTGTGAGGTAGGTCATACTAAGAGTGATTGCTCTTGACAGTATGCCCAACCACGTGCAGCCTTGATCTGTACCCTTCATGGCTTATTAAAGCCGGATGTGAGGGGTTTCAAGGTGCCGTGAGGGATATTATCAACAAGTCCCTCTCTGAAGGGCTGTTCCCAGGGGCTCTCGAGGAACAGATGGTCCACCCTCTCCTAAAAAAAAAATATATCCCTGGATCCAGCCAAATTGGCAAACTATCAGCTGGTTTCCAATTTGCCCTACCTGAGCAAATTAATTGAGAGGGTGGTGGTGATACAGTTGCAGAGCTTTCTGGATGATACTTCCATGCTAAATCCCTTCCAGTCCAGCTTCCGCCCAGGCCATGGGATGGAGATGGCACTGGTTGCCCTCACAGACGACCTCCGGAGGCATCTGGATTGGGGCAGTGTGGCAGTGCTGCTGTTGTTTGACCTGTTGTTGGTGTTTGGCATAGTTGACTATCAGCTCCTGCCTTGCCAACATGGGGATTTAGGGGCTTGCCTTGCAACGGCTGGTCTCCTTTCTCCAAGGTTGGGGACAAAGATTGCCTCTCGGGGAGCAGCTGTCCTGAAGGCACCTGCTGATCTGCGGAGTGCCCCAAGAGGCGGTGCTGTCCCCGATGCTATTTAACATCCATGTGCACCCCCTTGCCTAGATTGCCCTGAGGCATGGGGTAGGGTGTCACCAATATGCAGATGACACCCAGCTATATCTGTTGTTGGATGGTCAGTCTGACTGTACCCTCGAAGACCTGGACCGGGCATTACAGGATGTGGCTGGCTGGCTTAGACAGACCTGATTGAAATTGAATCTGATGAAAACAGAGGTCCTGTGCCTGAGTCAGAGTGGATCTTGGGTAGGTATCCCACTACCAGCCTTTGATGGGGTGCTGCTGGTGCCAGCACCAAGAGTCAGGAGTTTGGGAGTACTCCTGGATGCCTCCTTAACAATGGAGGCCCAGGTAGCAGCCACTGCCAAAGCAGCCTTCTACCATCTTCAGCTAATTAGGCAGTTGGTTCCCTTCCTCGAACTCAATGAACTGGCAACAGTGATTCATGCAATGGACTACTGCAATGCTCTCTACATGAGGCTCCCTTTGGCACAAGTCTGGAAGCTGCAGCAGGTGCAAACTGTGGTGGCCAGGATGTTGATGGGTCTCCCTACGTGAGAGCACATCCAGCCTGCAACTGAAGGCATTGCACTGGCTGCCGATAGCATACCGGATTCGCTTCAAGGTGCTGTTTTTGACCTTTAAAGCCCTTTATGGTCAGGGACCTGCCTACCTGAGGGACCACCTTTCCCCATATGTTCCCCAGAGAGCACTACGATCAAGGTAGCAAAATCATCTGCCCCCCCCCCCCAGTCATAAGGACGCCAAGCTGGTACTGACCAGGACCAGGGCCTTTTCTGTGGCAGTTCCAACTTACTGAAATGAGCTTCCAGATGAGATCAGGGCCCTGTGGGACCTTCTGCAGTTTCAAAGGGCTGTGGAAACAGAGCTCTTTTGCTTGGCATTTAGGTAAGGAGCTGTCCTATCATCTCTGCCCTGTGCCAATTCTATTTCTAGCCTGAGCCCGCCGATAATGGATGTATTGATGAATGCACTATACTACAGCTATACCACTATCGTTATGCTAATGGTTTTAATAATTTGTGTGTACTTATATTGTTGTTTTATCTATTGTTTCCTATGTAAGCTGCCCTGAACCTGCCTTGGTAGGGAAGGCGAGGTAAAAATCAAATAAATAAATTGGCCCAAGGTCATCTAATCAGCTTCACCGCTGAGTGGGGATTTGAACACAGGTCTCTTAAGTCTGACACTTAACCACCTGGGATATGCATTATGAAATTCCCAGTCCAAAGATATACATGGAAATAACTGGTTTGGGTTGTTATAGTGATTTTCCAGAACAGGAATACAGATCCTGGATTCTTAGGAATTACGCACACACACCGAACAATACATTATTATTATTTTTTACCACAGGTGTACAGCACACAATCATGTTTTGATTCTACTGATTTTCCAGGCCATGGCATTTCTCCCTTCAAACTGGATCTTTGCAAGGGAGAAGCAGAGTGTGCTCCCAGCCAATCACCTTGGGAGACAAGCCAGGGAGAGCCACAGTTCTCCTTCCCCCCATCCAGTGGAGTCCTTTTTTCTTTGCAAGTATGATGGCTGTGGGCATCTTGTTCAGGGGCCCATATAATTGGACCCTATGCTCTGATTTGCTTGAAACTTGAGGGTTATTTATTGGACAGGCAGCACTAGCTCTGCTGCAATACTGGTGACATTTGACTGAAAAAAACAGACACTCAGGCTACTCCCCAAAAGCCTCTCCTTCCTCATTTTGGGAAAGGAAACAAACAACAGTCCACGACAAGGAAGGATGGCAAATGCCAAGTTTTCAGTGGAAAGATTTTTTTTAATTGTCAGTCACTTACTGTCGTAGTAGGAAAATGAAAGGAATGCAGACTTTTTAAAAGAAAGATTCCAGTGGCTGACACCATTTCCCCCCAATAAGAAGTAGAGAGAAGTGCACCTATGCTGAGAGGCACCAACTTGGTCAAATGCACTTGAAACATCAATGTTCCTTTGATTAGAGGCAGAACTATAGTTTCTGTATGTCTGATACTATTATCCTCATAAACAGCTGGCCCCAACCCTCCATTAGATTCCCCTTGTAAGTAATGGTCTTAAACCTCTGGAACCCAAACAAACCACATAGAACAGGCAATATCATACCCTAAATCAAGCAATCACAGTAAAAAAATTCCCCTTGAGTCCTAGATACAAAATTAAAATGAAATTGTTCTTAGCACACACACACCCCTACTAACCACTATACCACACTGGCCCCTGAGTACCTTCTAGGGTTTCCAGGTCTGGGTTGGAAAATACCTGGAGACTTTGGGGATGGATCCGGGAGAGGGTGGGGTTTGGGGAGGGGCCTCAGCATGGTACAGTGCCACACAATCCACCCTTCAAAACAGCCACTTTCTCCAGGGGAGCTGATCTCTGTCATCTGGAGATCAGTTGTAAAGGCTGGCGATCTCCAGGCCCCACCTGGAGGCTGGCAACCCTAGTTCCTTCCTCTCACAAGAGTTTAGATATCATTTTTATTGCCTGTGCAACCATTGTAATTGGCAATGTTGCCAAAACAACAAAAATGATGATCAAACTCTTCCAGAGGAAAGAATCTGGGATACATTGTACACTGCACTGGTCAGGCCGCACCTAGAGCATTGTGTGCAGTATTGGAGGCCTCAGTTCAAAAAGGATGTGGACAGAACAGAATGGAGAGGGTGCAGAGAGCGACAAGGATGATCGGGGTCTGGAGACTAAGCCCTATGAGGAAAAGCTGAGAGACTTGGGAATGTCCAGTCTGGAGAAGAAGAGGTTGAGGGGGGACATGATCGCTCTCTTTAAATATCTGAAGGACTGTCACTTAGAGGAGGGCAGGGAGCTGTTCCTGCTGGCAGCAGAGGATAGGACTGGCAATCATTGGTTTAAATTAAGGGCGGGAAGGTACCAGCTGGATTTTAGGAATAACTTTTTACAGTAAGAGCTGTGCAACAGTGGAATCAGCTGCCTAGGGAGGTGGTGAGCTCCCCCTCACTGGCAGTCTTTAAGCAGAGGGTGGACAAACACTTGTCAGGAATACTCTAGGCTGATCCTGCACTGAGCTGGGAGTTGGACTATGGCCCCTTCCAACTCAGTGATTCTATGAACCTTGTGAGTGTTCAAGAAGACATATAGGACATGTGTGGCTTTGCTGCACTGTTTTTAAAGAGTGCTGGGAGGGAGAAGGACTATTATCTGCTCTGGCAAGCAATGTGTATACACAGGGGATACTCAAATACTTGGATGAGGAGTGGCAGGCAGTGCAGATTATGTTTTTCATGTCAGACAACAAAATGTCATGTGCCCACACCATTTATTGGATTTTGCTAGACCTTAATAAAGATCAATCCTATGGGAATTATTTTGTCTCCATCCTGATATAACCTTAATGATTTAGTAATTATTATTTTGTTATCACTACTCCCCCCGAACTAATTATTCCCACTTTCCCCTTCTTCTTTCAGTGGTCAGTGAGACATCCTGGATGAGCAGATAAAAAACATGATTAAGGAGGATCAGTATTGCAGCCTTTTCAAAGGGTTTTGTTCACCTCCAGTCCCAGCCCAGTTAACAAAATTATAGCAAGTTAATGATAGGTGTTCTTAGCAATGAGGAGAACAAACACTGTAATAAATGTCAGAATCAACTGCTCATTTAAGAGGCATCAAAGATGCATCACAGACAGATAAGATATAAACATTTACATTTTGGCACAGTACCTGATGAGGCTTTTTATAAAGAAATAATTTCAGTTAAAAACCCACAGTGTGTATGTGTGTGTATGCGCACTGTGTAAAAATATTGAAATTTTATACTTTTGTTCCTTTTCTCCGTTGGTTCAGAAAAGAGATTTTTAAAAAAGTTGTGATCCTGAAAAAAACCTCTTTCCACTGAAATTTTCCCCAAATTAAAGTAGATTCAGGAGTTCCTCCTAAAATGAAACATGTCTTTGTCTAAGATTAATTCAAAGCTAATTTAGAGATACCTTTTGCAGGGAGGAGAACCACCTGTGGGAATCCCATCAGATGTCAAAACCAATGCATTTGACTTTTGTCTCTTCTCATCCCTGAATAGTCCCTGGATTACAAACAGATTATAAAAAAACCTCAAATGGGTCAGCTATAATGAGCACAATGTGAAAGGGTATATAGTTCTAAGAGTTTCAGTATGGATAATGAAATTTGGCTGATGGAATTTGGTGTGTCCATAGTAATAATGATGGGGAAACACCAAGATCTGTTCACATTTTTTTCGTGAGCATTTCTATCAAATACTTGAAAACACCTGATGGGCTCAAGCACACACTTATACACAAAGAGTTGTCTGTTTTCCTCTCATTCTCCCCCAAGCCACAAACCTTTCCTTTCTTATGCAAATGTGGAAGAATCTGCCTTTTAACATAGGAAAGCCTTGACTGAGGCCTATCTTTCCCTTAGGTTGCACCTCTCAAAATTTCCTAGCATGACTTCATGGGAATTGCAGTTCCACAGCCTCCTTAATTGAACAGAAAAGCTGAGAAGTAGAATTCCTATCAATGCCAGCAGGGCTGACACCAAAAGGGCCCAGATCACCATAATACAATCTGCCCCACCTTGTCCTTCCTTTTAGTTACCACACTCCTCCTCCTCTAGTCACTCCTCTTCCCCACTGTAACGTTCCCCTTTGGCTGTGGGTTCCCAGGTGAGAGTACTCAGAAACTCGTTCTCAGGTCCATTCAGCAGGGACAAGCTGGCTCAAAACATCAACTGTTTATAAGGGGACAACTCCCAACAACAACTACAGCTAACATACAAAACTGGAAACTGAAACAAGAGCTCCATCCAATAGGACCAAACTAAATTACACAGATATCGGAGGGGAGGGAGCAGACTGCTCCATTACATATATACAATAAACATTCCACACCCATATTGGACTAGGGTTGACAGGTCCAGCGGGGGGGAGAGGCTGTGTGTCCAGGAGCCTTGTGCACATGCATAGCATGTGTGTGCCATGATGACATCACCCATAAGTGACTCATCATGCTGGGCACATCGTTGAGGGATGCTCTAGCATTCAGGCTTAAACTCTATTGTATAGAGTTTTAAGTCCAAATATTAGAGCATCCCCCAACGACATGCCCAGTGCGATGATGTCACCTCTGGGTGATGTCATTGTGCTGGGCACATTGGCCCGATTCAGGCACTTTGGTTCCTTCCAGCAGCCAGATCCGGGCCTGCGGGTTGGGGGCCCTTAGAGCACCCCCACCCCCTGGGGGACCTGGCAGCCCTATATTGGACCATGCTCTGCTGTGTCAGTTAGGAGGGAGATTGGGTTAGGCAAGGAGCAGTCATGGCCTACCATGTCACAATTTGTCCTCACCCAGTCCCATCATACTCTGCTGGCACTGCCACAGAAACCTGGATGGTACTATGGTAGTTCCTGCTTCAGCCACACTGCCAACACAGCATGGCTATAGCAGGGTTCATGATTCTCTGTTTCACTATGATGTTGGTGGCAGCGGTAGTTGGCCCCTGGTAGCCCTCAGACCTTGTCAATTGCCATGCCTTGACACCAGTCCATGAACTTTAGCAATTCAATAAAATCTGAATGTGTACCGAGAATGGCTAGCTGTTTGTGTAATGAGGAATGCCACCAACTATACAGATGCAGTCTAAAACTTAACCATTTTAAATTGCAAATTGTCCAGTAGTTCCAAGAATATGGGATGTTCTGCCTTAGAGACACTGAGAGCAAGAGATCTCATTTTCAAGCACGTTACCTGTAAGGGTCACTGCATTCTACTTTAATAGTCATAAGGAACAAGAGCTTCACAAAGGAACATAATAAGGCAGATAAATAGTCATTTGCTTCACAATTACTCTGCAGTAGGATTCCTTCCCTGAAAAATACTTTTCTATTGGTGTTGTCCAAGTTGTGAGATTTGGGAGGGGGAGCTATGCCTTGTTATTGTGAAAATATGAATTGTACTACATTGCTGATACATGTAAAACAGATATTAAACTGTGTATCCAAATACACATCTGTTCTGTGAACAAAGTCTACATAAAATTGGAATTAATTCCAGGGTGTGTAGAATGGAGCACTTGATCCAGCAAACCTGTGATGCAAATATGTAATGGAATGAGTGTGATTTGTCCAAATCTGCTCCAGTGCAACTGTTGGCCCAGAGATGCTGCCTTTACCCTAGGGTAGCCCACTTTCTAATCTGAGCCAGAGACCCACAAACCCAGACATAGGAAGGCACTCTTGGTTCTGAACCACAGAGCTAGCAAAAGCCTTGCAAAAGGGTCTCCATTTTCAGGTGGCATACAAGGCAGCCCTCAGAGGGGAAAAACCTACAGTCTTCCCCCCACCCCAGGAGAGGTATGCTTATGAAACAATGGTTTCCACCAGGTAGGTATCTACATTTCTAAAGGCTATTCAGTTGCTACCAAGCACATAGCCCTTTCTGTCTCCAGAACTTTCTGTCTCACCTAGCCTTTTTGTGTTCTTTGTCTCCTTGCCTCTTCCCTGCTCCATCTCTCAGGATGCCGAGATAAACCAATCATACATTGAAATGTTTAGCGATCCTTCCTGACGTTAATCAGGGACTCATCTCCCCCCTTTTGTCTATATCTGGGAACCTATTCAATCTGCCTAGCAGAAACATTAGTGATCATCAAACTCATTCAGCCATCTCTAGTAATCTGATCAAAGCCATTGTTAAGCCTGACTCTGCCTCTCTGGAATGTCATTGGTTACATCCAGGTCTGGCTCCTCCTGATGCTGCACCCCCTAGGACCCAGGATTGACCCAGGTAATCTTTTGTCCTCACCTGGGGCAGGCCCCTCAAGACCTCTCATTAGTCATCTTTAGTGGAAGTCAATTCACATTTAAGAGATAGATTTGTATTTAAACTGATTGTATGATCACTGACTCTTGGGTTTTTAGAGGTTATCTTTTCTTTCTTCCGTAGATTGTAGTTCCCCACCCTGGAATTTTCTGTTGTAGTTTGTAGTAAATAGAAAAAGCAATAAAAAATCCCCTTTGGGGGGCCAAAAAAACAAAGCTCAATTTTCACGGCCTGCAGAACTGTGGGAGATCCCACAGGGCCCTGATCTCGCCAGGGAGCTGATTCCAATAGGATAGAGCTGCCAGAGAGAATGCCCTGGTCCTTCTTGATGTCAACCTTGCAGCCTTTGGGCCAGGGAGGGCAAGGCAGTTTTGAGATCCTGATTGCAGTGCTCTCTGGGGAACATGTGGGGAAAGGCGGTTCCTCAGGTAGGCTGGTCCCTGACCTTACAGGGCTTTAAAGGTCAAAAACAGCACCTTGAAGCGAATCCAGTACACTATTGGCAGCCAGTACAATGTCTTTAGCACGGGATGGATGTGCTCCCACCTGGGGAGATCCATCAATAGCCTGGCCACCATATTTTGCACCAGCTGCAGCTTCTGGAGTTGCACCAAGGGCAGCCTCATGTAGAGAGCATTGCAGTAGTCCAACCTTGAGGTGACCATTGCATGGATCACTGCAGCCAGATCATTGTGTTCAAGGAAGGGAACCAACTGCCTAATCAGCCGAAGATGGTAGAAGGCTGCCTTGGCAGCAGCTGCTACCTGAGCCTCCATTGTTAAGGAAGCATCCAGGAGCACTCCCAAGCTCCTGACCCTCAGCACTGGCACCAACGGTGCCCCATCAAAGGCTGGGAGTGGGTTCCCTACCCGGGTACCACTCTGACTCAGGCACAGGACCTTCATCTTCATCAGATTCAGTTTCAATTGACTCAGTCTTAGCCACCCAGCCATGTCCTATAATGCCTGGTCCAGGTCTTCCATGGTAGAGTCAGACTCACCGCCTAACATCAGATAGAGCTGGGTGTCATCCGCATATTGGTGACATCCCAGCCCATGCCCCCAGGCAATCTGGGCAAGGGGGCACATATAGATGTTAAATAGCATCGGGGAGAGCACAGCCCCTTGAGGCACTCCACATATTAGTGGGTGCCTTCGGGACTGCTGCTTCCCAATAGCCACCCTTTGTCCCCAACCTTGGAGAAAGTAGACAAGCCATTGCATGGCAAGCCCCTGAATTCCCATGTAGGTGAAGTGGTGGGCGAGCAGCTGGTGGTCGACCATGTTGAACGCCGCCAACAGGTCTAACAAAAACAGCACCGCCATCCCGCCCCAATCTAGGTGCCTCCGGAGGTCATCTGAGAGGGCGACCAGTGCTGTCTCCATCCCATGGCCTGGGTGGAAGCTGGACTAGAAAGCATCTAGCATGGAAGTGTCATGCATAAAGCTCTGCAACTGTATCACCACCGTCCTCTCAATTAATTTGCCCAGATAAGGCAAATTGGAAACCAGCTGGTAATTAGCCAGTTCGGCCAGATCCAGAAATGTTTTTTTAAGGAGAGGATGGACCATCACTTCTTTGAGAGCCCCCAGGAACTGCCCCTTAGAGAGGGACTTGTTGATAATATCCCTGAAAGAACCTTGATACCCCTTGTGACCAGCTTTAATTAGCCAGGAGGGGCACGGGTCAAGGCTGCATGTGGTTGGGCGTACAGTTGAGATCAATCTGTCAACTTCCTCTAGGCTGAGAGGGCTGAAATAATCCAGAATGGGACCAGAAGACATGCTTGGAGCCTCGAGTTCACTCACTGTCTCAACTGGGGTAGGGAGGTTATGGCAGAGCGACAAGACTTTGGGTGCATTCAGACAGCGTGCTGGGAGCGGTGTAAATTGCTCCGATCCGATGTGGTGGGTTTTTTTTAACCCAGAGAATCGTGATCACACTGACCTCCTTGTTCTAGGTCGCTGTGCACCCACATCGCTCCCTGCCAGGGAGCATGCATCAGTGGGGTTTTTTCCCTCTCAGTTTGAGCATGCGCATGCACACAGGCAGCCATCTTTAGAACTAAAATTTTCACACATGCACAGAACAGCAATTTTCACACTTCCCTTTAAACTTTAAATGAACACTTTAAATGAAACTTTTACCCCCGAAACTGGCCTCCGTGAGATCCCAAACTCATCTGAATGCTAAAACTAGGCACCATTCAAACTTTGCTTTTACTGCCAAGGCTTAAAAAAAATGGCAGACGAAAAGCAGAAGCCTGAGGCTTCCTTGGCAGCTTTCCAGAGGGGAGGGGGTTGAAGCACCTGGAAGTGGCTCAACACTGGAGCAATCAGACAACAGAAAAGTGCGGCTCAAAACGGAGAATCGGGAAAATACCACTTGGGTAAGTGGTATCAAAATACTCCGTTTTAAAGGGGGTTTGATCCGGAAAGTGACGGCTGGGGACGGTGCACAGATGTTGGGTGCATGAATGCGGATATAAAATCTGTTACTGAAGCATGCCAAAAGCGGTTCAGATGGCTCATCTGAACGCACCCAGTATTTGCAAAATAGCTCGCAAAAGCCTCACAGCCAATATCCAATTCCCTAGTGTTTTGTCTGCCCTGCCGCAAAACCGTTAAGGACCAAATTGTTCTATACAATTGTGTCAGGCGTGAGCTTGCAGATGCAATTGTGGCTGTGTAGAAATTCCTCTTCGCAGCTTTGACTGCCACCTCATGGGATATCATAAACGTCCTATAAGATGCTCTTGTTGCTTTGTCACGAGCACATCGCCACTGTCTCTCTAGCCGTCTAAGCCTTCACTTCATCAGCCTCAGCTCCTGGGTGTACCAGGGAGCCAGCCTGGTTTTCCAAAGTCTATATCCATCCACGCATACACCCCACTGTCTCTTTCTCTGCCCCCCCCCCCCATAGCACATAACACTGGCTGTTGGCGCTATTCTCTTCAAGGACTTCTGCACGTCTGGACAGGTAATATTACCCCATAACTGACCCTTCTGTTTACTATCAATCACCTCTGCTTTCTTAGTTCTGTATTGCTTGCTCTTTTGAATGTTTAGTGTGCTTGTAGTTGGGGAAATACTTTAATAAAAACTATTTAATTTACTCTTCAAATCTGGAGTTTTCCTACTGTGCTGGACCTCAGTATACAAGTGGTGTGTGGTTCCTGTACCCCTCTGGCCCATCCTGCTGTATAGCTAAATTCCCTAAACAACAAGGCAGGCCATTGGTGGTAACAGGTGAACCGCTTGTCTGCTCCACTGGGGCTTTTCTTGTGTTCTTAAGCTTGCTAGGTGACCTTGGGCCAGCCACACACTCTCAGCATAACCTACTTCATAGGGTTGTTTTGAGGATAAAATGGAGGAAATGAGAACAACATGAACCCCTTGGGGTAGACACACAATAAATAAATAATAATAAATAATCTTAGACACAGAAAATTAGAATATCAGTGAGAAGCTAGGCTAGGACCTTTCTCTGTGATAACGTGTTTTCTACTGCTGTTTTAGAGCAGACCAGAATTTTATTTAATCTCTGCTCCAGTCTTGTAGATTACCATGCCAACTAGTGGGGGCTGCAGTTGTTCCCTGTTGTCATTTCCTGCTTTTGTGAATTTCAAGTATGCTCACCATATGATTTAACTCAGGCGTAACAAAGTTCTGTTTGTTTGCTTGCTTGCTTGCTTGTTTGCTTGCCAATAAACACATTTTCAGCTTTGTACTTATTTTATCCTTCCACTAGGGTGCCATCTCTCCACGACTTGGGTTGCACATCTGTACAGCATCATGAGCTAAACCACAAACATCAGTCATTATACTTTAATTATACTTTATACACAGTCATTTTTGCAGATGAATCAACAGCACACCACCATGTGGGATCAGTCGTAACTCACATGGGTCGCACAGTAGCTTGCAGACTCCCCAAGGAATCATTGGTTTCAAGTCCCTGGCACTGAATTACATAAAGATGCAGCAGTGGAGAAAAGCCCACAATTTATTTTTACTCTTGTAATTCATTGCAGGCATTTTGGGTTAACATTTCACTGCTTGCCACTATATAATTGCAACTAGATTCTCACTGGCTTCTGGACACCTTTGGGTGTAGCTCCAGATTCCTGGATTTAAAAGAAATGAATTAGTGAATAATGATGGTATGCTTGCCCAGTATGCAAGCAGTGGCTCTTCTGCATCACTTACATTGTCCAGGCTGTGTCTCTACAAATATATAGCAAAAACCCTGTGCCAAGAATGAAGCTTCATTTGTGGGACAGATCTTTGAAAGATGGCCTGTGTATTGATGTGGGTGCTCTATTCTTCTGTGCCTTTTAAAAGCATAAACATCTATCAAGAAATCCCATGGAGAGGGTGCAGTGAGAGGCAATTCCTCAACATTGCATAATTCTATATTTATATATTAAAATATTTGAAATATTTATACTCCAACTATTACAAATACAACAGAATTTGTATCTGTCATCTAAAGCTTAAGATGTTTATTGCCAAAAGACTAGTTGTGGTAAGAGAATTTTGTATTTGGGGTGTCACTGTTAAAAAGACCATCTCTTAAGCCTCCCTGAAGTCTGAGCCCACCTTCTATCCCACAAAGGAGAGAGAGCAGGTGATTGTCCACCACTCCCTCCTCCTCTGCTGGCCTCTTCCCCCACCAGCTTCTCCACCAGACCATCTGGTTCATGGGGCAGCAGCAGCATCTTGCTTCCCTGGGGCCATGGCAGTTTGCCCTGTTGCCTGACCTGGCTCCCACAGTCTCTTTGCTTGGCCAGTCTTCTCTTTCTACACCCCCACAAGTGAGGCAGGAAGAGCAGGCAACAGCTTGCTGCTTCTCCACCAGTGAGCTCTTCTCTTGATGACTCCCCCCACCTGGCCCCTTTCTCTGTGAGCTCCTCCATCTCTGCTGCCAGGTTGCAGTTCCTTCCCTGCCTGGGCCTGCAGTGACTCGCCCCATTGCCTGGCCTGCCATTGACTGGCCCACCCCCACTCTGTAAAGGAGGAAGGAAGAGAGGATGATGCTATAGCTGCACGATCGCTGTTTTCTCTGTGGTAGCATCTTCTTGGCCTTTACTAACTGACTTCCACCTTGGTAAATCTGGGGACATGGGAAACCCCCCAAAATGTGCCATTGTGTAGTACTAGTTCATGTCATTGCAAAATAGCCATGGTTTTACCTCTCCAGAAACTTTTACTTAAATCATGCTTTTTATCAAGAACACCAGGGCCCACCAGACTGTGAATAATTTTTGAGAATGATAGGAGACTTTTTCATGCAGATTTTGCCTGCACAAATTTTAACATTCATTTTCTAAAATATTTTGAAGGGCTTTTAAAGATCACCCTTTTTAATGGATTTGGGAAGGTAGCCATGTTGGTCTGAAGCAATAGAACAACGTTTGAGTCAAGTGGCCCCTTTAAAATCAACAAAGTTTAATTCTGGGTATAAACTTTCGTGTGCATGCATGTGTATCTGCCTGCTTCCCCACCTTCCAGGTCTGTGTATGGGTGTGTTTAAGAAAACACTTCTGTGGAGAGGGAACCCAATCACTAGCTGAAAAGCCCTGGAAACTAACATCCAGGCAAAGAAAGGTTTGTGGGATGGAAGTTCACTCTATCAGGAAGGTAAAAGGTGGGAAACAGTTACCAGAAGAAGAGCAGAGGAAATGGGAGTGACATAAATGTGCTACCTGCTAATGTGAAGGAGAACTCCTATCTGGCAGAAGGGGAGGATGGCTGGCTATCAGGGTACCTTTTGTTCTGTTTAGATTTTGTTACTCAGCAAATGGTGTGATATCCAACACCCAGTGAACAACACCATTGCACCTACTGCGTGAAATCTCTCAGATTAATTTACCTGCCTGGAAATTAAAGAGCTGAGCTGGGACCTCAATGTCCACTTTTCTCCCCAGTGTGGACCCAAATTGGCTTCTAATACAAAAATGGGGTAGGGGGGATCTTCCAAGTGAAGAGCAGGCCATCTATCAGGTTCTTCCCTGAGATATGCCCTGCCAGAAGTGCCTCTGGACATGCCCATGCCACAACTACCTGTAAGCAAAAGGGAAACAAACTCAGCCAGATATATAGCTGCTGTTCTTCCACAGTTCCTCTTCTCCAGTCCCACTTCAACATCATCAGGTGTGTGTAAAGGATGGGTCACTTGTGAGGGGGGGAAAGAGACTAGTTTAGGAAACATGTTGTGTGTTCTATTAAAAAAGAAAGAATCATCCCAAGAATCAACTCTTATGTTTGCAAAGTGTAATTTTAAATTTTGGGCTACTACCTTGAACAGGGTATCCTGAATATAAAAGCCCTTGGCTCTTACAACGATGGTGAAAATTGGTCTCCGAATTTTTGAAAGCTCAGGCCACAATCCATCTGTGTTTGAAATCTTTCTATGATGCAGCTGACAAGTCCTGATCAGAACTGCCAGTTCACCATAGCTCCTGACTAATTTAAAGCCAGAGGGAATCACTTGTCACTTCTCTAAAAAATGAGCAAGCTTTGTGAATGACATTTACCTTCATTTTCTTGTACCTGGTTGAGCGATATCTTCATATGCCCCACAAGCTAATGGATTCCATGTTAAAAATAGGAAGCTGCTCAATCCAGACATAAATCTTGCTGTTCAGTTTTTCAAAATTGTTTTTTTCCCCAAAATCTAAGATGAGGAATACATCACAAACATACATATAAATAATACTATTTAGCATTTATGCATAGTACTAATAATGAGGCAAAAAAAGATTTTTAAAGGAATGTTTTTGTTTTGAAATAGGTATGCGATTCATACCATTGTGCTGTCAATGTTTCTGATTTGTGTGGTCCTGACAATCGGGGTGATTGTATTCTCCATGGTTGCTGGCACTCTCACACACCCCTTTGCCCAATGGATGCCAGAAGGACTTTATCTTTATCTTCTCATGTTCTTATAAATACTAGAAATTGAGAGCATCCAATGAAATGGATGGGCAGTAGATTTAGGAAGAACAAAAAGAAATATTTATATATAAAGTGATTAAATATAGAATTTGCTGCCAGAGAATGTAGTGATGACCACAGGAATAAACAGCTTTAAAAGGAAATTAGATTCATGGAGAATGGGCCAATTAGTGACTATTGCCATGGTGATCGAGGGGAAACTCCTCATTCAGAGGCACTAAGGGTGTGTTCAGACGGATCTTTTGATCTGCCATAGGAACGACTCCCTTGCGGATCAAAAATGCATGACCAGACAGAAACATCTGGGAAATATTCCGGTCCCATAGGCATCCCGTTCTGCTGCGCCTCCAATCCTGATTTAAAAAGCAGCAGTTTCAATGTAGGGTTTTCGCTTACCCGCACAACAACTGCAGACTTTCTTCCGTCTGGTCACTCCATTAGCACGCGATGCTCCCGTCGGCTCGGTCTGACGTCAGACCGAGCTGACGGGGGCACGATTTTTTAAAAATTGAAACCCCATGTGCGCTTTAACGAGGAAATGCATTCAGCGATAAGCGCTACGAGGAATGTAATATTCATGCTTATTTCTTTTAGGGACAAGATGTTACCGCGATGGGAGATGGAGGGGGGGAAGGACTGTTCTAACTTGCAAAATAGTCCCTCCATTGATCATGATGGCAATGGCAAGGGGGAGGACCAGGACTTTGCTGAAAACCCTCTGCGATCGCCTCAGTTCTCCAAGGAGGCGCAGCCTTGCCTATGCGAATGTACAAAACTTTTTTTAAAAAAATCCTAGGTGGATGCCGTGTAGACAAATCACGGCGGGAACAACGCGCGGTGAGGCTATTTCATGGGGGGGGCGTCTGGTCGTGCTAGGCTGGATTAAAAAAATCGGGATAAAATTTTAGGAGGGCTCATGGCGCGATTGACTGGCCGTCTGAACGCAGCCTAAATGTCTGAATTCCAAAGCCATGAGGCAACACCAGGGGAAGGTCTCAGCCTCTATGCCCTGTTGTTGGGCCCTCAGCCTCTATGCCCTGTTGCTGGGGTCTGGTTGGCCACTGTGTGAGACAGGATGCTGGACTAGATGTACCACTGGTCTGATCCAGCAGGGCTCTTTTTATGTTCTTATCACAAAGCAAATCTCACTGGCTAAATGGCATTGCCATAAAGACACTTCAGAGTAACGACATTACTTCATTCATTACAGTACTTCATTACTAAATGCACTCATCCTCACTGGAGATCCTAATTTCCATTACTATTACTAGACTTTGCTATCTCCCCTCTTCATGCAAACACACAAATAAATGCTAGAGTGTCCCCTGAACTCTGTAGTCAGAAAACTTTGGAGGGGGGAATTGAGGGTCCTTTCAACTCAAAAATACTACAGAATTTTAAAAAACGTTCTACATGCATTATCACAGCAATCTTTACAAAGAGCTGGTAAAGTGGTGCAGGGCCCAATGAGGCAAGATTTTGAGTGCTAGTTAGATCATAGGACCAGGATCTAGGAGATTTGTGTTCACATACTACACATAAATCTCACTGTGTGAACCACTCACTTGGGCTAGCCTATCTCATAAGCTTATTGTGAGATGCAGTGGGGGAAAGAACAACAATGTATGCCTGTGCTCCATGGAGGAATAGTGAAATAGAAATAGTGAGATAGAAATAGTGAGATTTCAACTAATTAAATGCACCTTTTAGCTGTGTTGTTCTATCATGGTGAAAATTTACCCAAGCCCCCTCAATAGCCATTTAAAACAGGCATCATTGTAGGGAGCAGTCGATGCGATCAGCTGTAGTGCTGGCAGACCACACCGCGGCTGCGCATCCTGCTGCCCCTCTCACCCTATCAGCAGTGGACACCTTGTACTGCACTGTCCGTCCAATCCCCTCTGTACACGTTGCCCTCTGACCTATAAATAAAGCAGCGCTCCTAAGTCGGGAGGTCAGCTTTCGCCACACTCGTCTCGTCTCGTTTCTTCCCGACAAGTGGTGACCCCGACGTGATTCCTGGCGCCTCCCTGCTTGCCCGACTGTGATAGTCTACGGTGCACCTCAGCTTCGGCTCCCTTTTTTCAGGTAAGTATGGGGGAATCATTGTCCAAAGAGCAGATTGAGCATGCGACAGAACTGGCGGCGCTGATAAAAACCATGGCCCGCGACGAGACGGTGTCAGCAAAAGAGATCCAAGAGCTTCTCCGAGAGGTGGATTGCCAATGTCCTTGGTATCCCCTCCGGGGTAGCTTAAAGCCGCAGGATTGGGAAAAAATAGGGCGGGAACTTAAGGGCGAACCCCGGGCCCCCATAAACCTTCTGTTAACATGGCAGAAGGCCTTTGCGGCGGTCTGTGCATTCTCACCGGCAGAGAATGCCCTCTTACAATCTACTAAGCCGCCGCCGGACGACCCTGGGGCATCGCCGCCTCCCTACCTGTACCCTGCTTTGACTTCTTTGAATATTTCTGATCAGCCGTTGGCTCCGCAGGCTTTGCCTCAATATCCGCCACCAACTGTACGCAGTAAAGTGGCACAGGCCATCGCTACCGCTCGTAAAGAGGGTACGTTGGACCCCACGGAAGAATGGAACGGAGAGTCACCCGCCTTCTTCCCCCTTACACGGACTAGGAGCCCCAATAATGCTGACGAGCTCCAGCTTAACTGGGAGCCACTTCCGTACAGTGTGCTCAGAGAGCTCAACAAATCCATCAAAGACTTCGGCCTCAAATCCTCCTACGTGCTAGGAACTATTGAAGGCCTCTCGAATGGTTATAAAATGCTCCCACGAGACTGGAAGGATCTGTTTCGCATGGTCCTTTCCCCCTCTCAATACGTGGTTTTTGACAGCGAGTATAAGGCTGCCGCTACTGCTTCAGCCTCGGCGCAAATTACTTACGATCAGATGTATGGCGCTGGTCCATTCGAGCCGATAGAAGCCCAAGTACAGCTCCCCGATGAGCACCTCGCGGCTACTGGCCTATGTGTATTACGGGCCATCCGCCGCGTCCCCGTCACCGATCGGCCCGCCAAGTCCTTTAGTCTCATCAAACAAGGCAATGGTGAACCTTATGGTGCCTTTGTAGATCGCTTGCAGGAGGCGATAGCGCGCCAACTTGACAATCCACAGGCCCAAAACGAACTCTTGGTTAAGTTGGCTTATGAGAATTCCAACACTGACTGCAAGCGCATTCTCACCCCTATCGTCCACCGCCCGGACTACACCCTCGCTGAAATGCTTACAGCGTGTGCTGAGGTAGGGTCCAAAAGTCACGAAATGGCGCTCCTCGCCGCCGCCCTTCGAGGGGGGGGAGGAGCGGGGGAAAGCCCACCGGGAACTGCTTTAACTGCCAAAAGCCCGGCCATTTCAGAGCTCAGTGCCGCGCCCCTGGGGGTGGGGCAGCGGCCGGAAAGAACACCTCTCAGCGAAACCAGCAGAAACCTAACAAGAAGTGCCCTAAATGCAATAAAGGCTATCACTGGGCTAGTCAATGCCGGTCCGGGCCGCATGGAGAGGGGGCAAAAACTAGTCTCCGGGCGTGATTCCCGCCCCGGTCAAATGGAATCTGCATCCTCTGTCACCATTGCCCTCTCGACCATCGCACGAGCCACGCAACCCCTCCCTGGGGAAGTGACTTGCATTCCTATGCAATTCTTGGATCACGTTCCAGGCTCTCATGTGTTGGTCCTGCCGCTCTCCTCGGCGGGAGAGCAAGGAATTTTTGTAATCCCGGAGGTCAAGGCTTGCCCCGCCCCGGAGGTTCCACTCGTGGTGCAGGCCTGGAGTAATCTCCCCTTTGATCTGCCCGGCGGGGGCCACTATTGCTAACTGCGTGCCCCTCACGGGTCCGCAGGGCCCGGCGCCTTCTTCTTCTTCTTCCTTGCAGATCGCTCTCGTCCGCCAGGACATCCGGACGGAAAAGCCCTTGCGTGAGTATGCTGTAAACGGGAAACGCCTCTCTGGCCTCCTGGATACGGGCGCTGACGTGTCGGTCATCACCAAGGAACAATGGGATCCGAAATGGCCACTGGAAGCCAGCCCATCTGTCTGGGGGTTGGCGGGGAAAGTAGTGCCGTGCAGAGCGCCTCTCAACTCGCAGTACGCTCTGTCCTCTCTGGTGATCTGTTGGGATATATCCAACCGGTCGTCGTCCCCATCGGCGTCAACCTGTGGGGGCGGGACTTGTTACGGCAGCTGAGAGCCCACGTCGTCCTTGATGAGTGACCCTCCCACTCCGCCCCGCGCAGTTGCGCCCCGCGCAGTTGCGCTCACTTGGGTCGCCTCCGCCCCCGTGTGGGTGGAGCAATGGCCCCTGCCTCTGGACAAGCTTACGGCTCTCCATGCCTTGGTGCAAGAACAATTGGACAGTGGGCACGTTACCCCCTCCACCAGTCCGTATAATAGCCCCGTGTTTGTCATCAAAAAGAAATCAGGGAAGTGGAGGCTTCTGCACGACCTCCGAGCAATCAATAAACTCTTACAGCCTATGGGTCCCCTTCAGTGCGGGCTACCTAACCCCAATCTTATCCCCGCACGATGGGAAATGGCTATAGTGGATCTCAAAGATTGCTTTTACACTATTTCGCTGCAGCCCCAAGATCAACCATATTTTGCCTTCACGGTCCCAGCACTGAATGCGGAGCGCCCCACCCAGCATTTTCAATGGGCCGTCCTCCCTCAGGGGATGCTCAATTCGCCCACAATGTGTCAGCTGTTTGTGGATCAGGCCCTATGTGCGTTTCGCACCCAGCACCCGCAGGTCCGGGTGCTGCATTACATGGCAAGACGCTTCCGGCCAGTGGTGTAGCCGCCACACCGGACCCCAAATTTCTCCGCAACGTTCTGAACTTGCCGCCGCTGTCGTTGCGGCCTCGCTTTTCCCTGCTGAACCCATGAACGTCATCACTGACAGCCTCTATGTGGCCAATGTCTTGCGGCGCATTGAGGGCAGTTACGTCTCGCCCGCTTGTGACAGGAACCTCCTGTCCCTTTTCCTTTCCCTCCAACAACACCTCTCGCGTCGGACGGCTCCTTTTACGTGGCTCACATTCGTAGCCATCAGCCGTTCCCCGGGGTGCTGACTGAGGGAAATGACCGCGCTGACGCCCTCACTAGCGCCTATCCCCTGTCGGCTATCACCGACCATGACATCCACCATCAAAACGCCAAGGCTCTGGCTCGGCAATTCGGCCTCCCTCTTTCCGAGGCACGGGCCATCGTTCAGCAGTGCCCCCAATGCTCTGGGAACTTCTCCTTTCCCTCCACGGGCGTCAACCCCCGCGGCACTGCTGCCAACGATCTATGGCAGATGGATGTCACCCACTTGCCAGGTTTTGCCCCGTGGAAGTACATCCATGTGTGTGTTGACACCTACTCTGGATACATCCATGCCACCCCGCAAAAGGGTGAGCAGGTTAAACATGTCACTTCCCACCTTTTGCGGGCCATCGCGGTCATGGGCAAGCCACTCGCCCTCAAGACCGACAACGGTCCCGCCTACTGCTCTACCCTCTTTGCCGACTTCTGTTCCAAGTGGTCCATCCGCCACACTTTTGGAATCCCCTACAACTCCACGGGCCAGGCCGTTGTCGAGCGTGCCAACCGGACCCTTAAGACGGCCCTCTCTGCTCATTCGCAGAAGGGGGAACTGCCTCCCTCCTTGCTGGCAAGGGAGTCCGCCCTTGCCTCGGTCTTATTTACGCTCAATCACTTGAACCTCTGTACGTTTAACTCTCAACTTTTTACCCGCACACAGCGTCATTTTCAGCAGGACCTCCCCCTCCCTCGCGCACAGGTCCGATATCGGCGTCCACCGAGTCCCGAGTGGCTCGGTCCTGCACCGCTCATCACCTGGGGCCGTGGCTACGCCGCAATTCAAACATCAACCGGTCCCGTGTGGATTCCAGCTCACTGTGTCAGACCGTGGAACCCGGATGGCGTGGCACAACGGCCTGGAGAATCCCATTCCGGAGTTCAACAGTCGCGCGACTCTCCGTGTTCCAGTGACGCAGCAGCGACGTCGTGAGCGAGGACATCGGGCTGCGCCCATTACCTGGGGCGCAGTCAAACGCCTCACCGACCAAGCCACTGCCCTGCTGCACGAAACTGACAAGGAAGCAACGCCCGAACATCTTTTCCTAGCCCTGATAGCTTGTATTAACAAGAACTCTTGTCTCGCCCTTATCTGTTGCTTATCCCTCCTTTTGACTCCCGCAGCAGCCTTGCCGCTTCAGCATGACGACAACCCACACCCCCAACCTGTGGCTTCGTCATGCCTCGTACATGTTTCATCATCACGGGACCAATGTGACTCTTGTTTATGAGCCTCCAATGGCTGCGGCGGGCATGTCCTTTCTACCTACTCCCTTTAATGTTCCTGAACTGGTACTCAGTCACCTACAGAACTTGAATCGCTCTAATTTGTTTGTACCTCGGGTAACTGATCTTAATCAAACTGCCTTTCGCACCTTTTCCTACCATCGACAATTACCAGGTCTGTGTTTTTGCTGTTATGCCGCCAATGCTGCCTTTAGCAAATGGCAATACAAGGCTGGCGCCGATCGGCACTGGGGAAGCAAGGCAAAGAATCAGACCGCTTGCCTTGATCATTTTTATCTCCACGGCACGTATAATTCCTCTTTTGTCCCTAATGTAACCCTTATGCATGCTTCTCTGGCTGATATTTATTATCGGCTGCCTATGTTTTCTGCAAAGGCCTCTACCCTCTTAGGTGGTTCTATATGTGGTAACTGGGTCATCAAGGACCCCAACTTATGGTTCTTCTGGGGCGGTGGGATTGCTACCAACTACCACCCTGGAAGATATCAGTGCGCCTCTGTCGGATATCTCACACTTCCGGTTCAAGTGGTAGCGTCACATTCCGGCCCCAGGGCTCGCCGCGCGGTCCTGGGACCGCAATGTTCCGACGAAGTGATTGTTGAGAAGCAGCTGAGTGGCGGCTCCACTGGGCTCCGAGCCTTCTTGGGCTCGCTCACTGGTGTCCTCACTCTGGGCTCATACCCTGGAATCATGGTCCAGGAGAACAGGGCCTCCATCATCGGTCTCACTTGTCGTTTGGAAAAATCCATCAACGCTACCACCGAGTTAGTCAGGGATCTGCAGACTGAAATCCGGAGTCTGCATCAGGTACAACTCCAACACCGCTTCGCCTTAGATTTCCTTCTTGCCCGGCAAGGAGGTTTTTGCCGTTTCATCGGCTCAGCAGGGTGTGCAGTTCGCTTCCAGGACCTAAACAGGACCATTGAAGACGAACTGGCACAGCTGCGAAACTCTATCACCAACAATGTCGTGAGCACGGGTTGGAGCCCCTTGATTGGTTCTCTTCGTGGCTCCCGGATGCCACCTGGCTCCGACAGTTGTTATTTGGCCTCATATCATGCGCTGCTGTCGCTATTAGCCTTTGCTGCTGTGTTCAATGTATTCCTGGCCTCGTGGCCATGCTAGGATCTTCTAAAGAAACCTTGCAACGCCGCGCTATGTATTATGCTTACCACCAGCTTAAAACAACAAAGGGGGAGATGTAGGGAGCAGGCGATGCGATCAGCTGTAGTGCTGGCAGACCACACCGCGGCTGCGCATCCTGCTGCCCCTCTCACCCTATCAGCAGTGGACACCTTGTACTGCACTGTCCGTCCAATCCCCTCTGTACACGTTGCCCTCTGACCTATAAATAAAGCAGCGCTCCTAAGTCGGGAGGTCAGCTTTCGCCACACTCGTCTCGTCTCGTTTCTTCCCGACACATCATGCCATGTTGAATTACCTAAATTGCCACAAAGTTCACATCAAACATGGTCAACAGTGAAACTTGCTGTGTTTGAAGGTGTTGATCAGACATGGGCTAATCAACCAGTTTATGTGATTCAAACAGATTGGCAACCACTAAACAAAGCCTAACTAGAAAAACACCAAAAGGGAGGATTTAAAACAACAACAGTACAACATTTTTTTAATAACTGGCTCACATAATTTAGGACTGATGTAAGTATGTCTGATTCTACTCAGCAAGCCACCATTTCCTGTGAATGATTTCGCTGCCATGCCACTGAAGTCTTTCTGGGTTTTGTTTTTCAATCTGTAATTGCTATTGCACTATTGTGAACTCACTAGGAGTTCATCTATCATGGCAACAGACTGTAAAGATGTTAATTTGCAATAGAGCAATAGCAGTTACTGATTAAAAAAACCTGATGTGGGACAGCTGGGAAAATGACAGCCAGGGCTGCAGGAAAAGCCAGTTGTATGCACCCCACTGTTAGAAAGAAATACACTGAGGCACCTAGTCAAACAGCTACAAGCAGGTTGATGAACAAGCAAACAGATAATTGAAAAACTGACTCCCTGACTGCAACCATGAACAGAATATGTTTGGAATCGGTGGATGTTCAAGCATCTTTAGTTATGACTGTATAGTTGTTGTGGATGCAGACTTAGATATTTGTGGCTTCCATATGGGGATGAGATTTTGTGGTTTCTAAGTTGCAAGTGCAGCTGCAGATAAATTAGAGCAGCAGTGGGGCTTCCACATGGCAGTTTTCCCCTCAGTTTCCCTGTCTCACTCCTCCCTGTTCCAGTCTTCCCAAAGTTTCAATCCTCCCCTGGGCCACCAAAGATATATATACTCCCCCACCCCCCAAAAAAATGGCATTAGAATTTTGTTATATTGATATACCTGTGAAAGCACAGGTGTAGCAGGCTCTTTAAATTTCTGGCTTAGAGAGAGAGACAGACAGAGACAGAGAGTTTAGCCCCTTCCCTTGTAAAGATATATTTATCTCTGTAAGGAAAAGGGCTAGCAACTTTCTTTTTAAAAAATGAAAGCTGAGCATGTAGATAAACTGCTGCACCTATTGTTACAGTGGTATATCACTATAACAATAATCTAGGGCTGATTTTTTAAAAGGGAAGCCCCTCTGTTGGTGGGGAAGGAAATGGTTGCTGCAGGGACAGGGTCAGGGAAACTGGCTGCTATTTAGTTTTTTCACCCACAGATCAGCCATTCGTGCTTTACTGCAAACTTTCCCAAAACTACAGAGCAAAGGAAATTTGAGAAAGGTAGAGGGGAACCCCATGGAGGTACACAAATGCAGCATGATGCTACTAGGAAGCAGGAAAAAACTGCTTCCCAAAACTTGGGGCAGTTAACCCATGTGGAAATGACCATTATCTAATTGAAAACCAACTGAAAACTTATGTGTCTGTGTATAATACTTCATTCACATGGAATTATTAACAACAGCTGGTAATATGCAAAAGTCTTCACATCTGCCTGTCATTCTATCAGTTGCCTCTCCCAGTTCAAGAAGGTTAAAGGCAGGGGGAGAGTGGTTCAGTAGACAGGGATGTTTTCCAATCAGCAGAATCTCACAGATCTTGCTACCGATCAGCATGCATTGATAAACCTCTCTTTCTGAAAAGCTAACAACAGTTACATTGTTGATTCACATATAATGATATATATTTTTAAAAAAATCTTGCATGTTAATCTCTTTTTCAAGAACATCAAAGGACCACCTTTCTCAAAACAGTGATCAGCAGGACATATACATTTTTTTAAAAAATATATTTTCTCAAACTCAGAGGGCATATGTAAATTGAGGGGAAAAGCAGACCAGTGCTTTCAGACCAGCTCAGTAAGTGTGTAATCAGATCAGAATACTGGATGATGGGGTTCAAATTTTATTAGTACAACCTGACAACATAATTTTGTCTCCCCTCTCAACAAAGACTGATTTAACCCAAGGAGATCAATGATCCTCATAGCAGGCAGATTCATCATTTAATCTATCCCAATGCATTAAAAAGTGTCATCAATATATATGTCCCAGCAGCTTACCACACACTGTCAGAAACGCTTGCTAAAATTCCAGCTGTGCTACAACAAGTCTGAAAGAAAATGATCTTGTATTTCATTCTCTGTTTATACAGGAGCTGATTTAATTTAAACTGTATGCTTAGAAAAAGAGAGAGGTTTCAGCTAACTTATGGACAAAATCAAATACAATGTATATCTTAGAAATTTGCTTTTCCTGGTGGGGCTGTAAGACAGAGTTCTCTTAGGGAGCAGTGAGAATTCCAGCTGTCTGCCCAGACAGGCAAGATATAGTATTTGTTCCCTAGGAAGAGGGAGGAAATTAACTGTCAAAGTCCCACTTGTCCCATAAGGAGGCCTTGGGTGACAGTCAAGAACAAACACACAGCACTGCAGAGTGAATCTTCACTGCCAAGGGTAACAAGCCACCACCAGCTCCTCTCAGCTAACCCTCAGCTGAGAGATTGAGGGACCAAGTCTCTAGCCCTACCAGATGTTAAGCATGAAGTCGTACCTGCAAGGTAGGACACTGGCAAGTTGAGTTCTACAAACAATTGCTTTGCAGCTCTAGCCAAAATAGATCAAGGTACTGGGTTTAAACTAGAGTTGTCATCCCCTATGGTAGAGGCAGGGGTTCCTCCCCACCAGTACCCCCCACCACCAATCAGCTGGCTGGCAGGGGCACTTACCAGGAGAAAGAGGAAAGCCCGAACCACATCATCAGTGTCACACAGGAAATTACATCATCACACCAATGATGTCTATATGACACTCGGGTATTTAGGTAAAAACTCTATGGTAGAAGCTGGTTTTAGTATAGAGTTTCTTGCCCAAATGCCAGAGCATCACAGTGACATCACACCATGATGATGGCACTTCCTGTGTGACACCAACAATGTGATCTTAGCCTTCCTCTTTCTCATGGTAAGTCCGCCCACCCACCTACTCCTGCTGGCTGCCAGGAGGGACCTGGCAACCGTAGTTTAAACTGAAGTCCTCAAACCCAAATAATACCACAGGAGTATAATTAATAAGGTTTGTTAAAAGAAATGTGCAAGAGTATACAAATATAAAAGCAGTGCAAAGTAGGAAAGAAAATAATAAAACTAAATAATTAACGTAAAACACTTATTCAGGCTTTAGTCCTCTGATTCAGATGTTACCTGGTCAAAATGAAGGCACAGAGTCCAGATAGTGCTCCAAGATCTAAGAAGCAGCTATTCTGGCCATACAAGGGCCAACCTACAGTCAAAAGTGTTGCAAGTAGAAAGGAAAACTTGACAGTCCAAACTAGAATGAATGTCAGACTGCCAGAAGCTGGCTTAATCCTGTTCAGAAATCAGATGTGTTGCTAAGACATATGACCATGTACCTCTGACGCTGGCATGTACTTACAGTCAAGCAACCCATGCCCAGGGTTCCTTGCTCTAATGAGATGGATTGTGAGTGCAAAACTCTCTTTGGGTCTCTGGCTTTGAAGGTCTCTGGCCCATGATCTCACTTGCACTTGTGCCTGGATTCATCTCATTCCTTATCTCTCTATTATGTACTGAGATTGAGGCAGCATTTCAAACAAGTGATTGCTTTATTAGCTCAGAACACAGACAAACAACACAGAGAACATCCCAACTACATACAGTTTGAGCCAGGGAAACCACACCTCCTGGAACAATAACATCCAATCAGTGATGAGTGCTTAGAACCAATGGGAATCATTCCCGCCGAAAGTCAGAGTCTCTCTGGATTGGTCTGTGTAGCACAGCAACCAATCCGGTTGCTAGTATTAGGATGCTGATAGTCTATGGAGTTTGTGACTGAAGCTCTTGCTTTACAAACACAGATAAGCCAGTACATAACACTCCCAAACCTTAAGTTAGCAAACATAGTCTCTCAAATAATTAGGGTGAGTCCTTACTCATTGGGAACACTGTGGTTCCCCAACTGTCAAAGTGGGGTCCATGCTGGAATTGGGTGGCTGACAGTCTGTAGTGCAGTCAGGAATCGTGGTGCCCGGACTCTCAGGCTCTATGGGCAGCATCTGCTCTAGAGATTTCTTGCGCTTTGAACAGGGTGTGAACAGGCAGTGCTTGCCTCTGACATGGTGCTTGGCTGAGGAACACTTGGAGGTAAACATGGCAGGGGATTTTGCTCTGCCATTTGGGTCTCTGTGTCAGCTGACTCTGATTCCTTGACCTAACGCTGCCTAAACTGGTCAAGGTGTCTGCGAAGGCTTCTCCCGTCTGGCGTAGTCACAATGTATGATACTGGTCTGGTAGTTGTTGTCACTGTAGCTTGAATCCAGATTGGCCTGTCGCTGTAGTTCCAGGCATAGATGAGGTCACCCAACTGGAAGGAATGGAGAGGCTCTGGAACTTCTCACCACAGTGGATGATAGGATGTGAGGTCCAGTTGCAGACAGTCAACCATTGTGGATAGACAGCGGTTCATCAGAAGTTCCGTGGGGCTCCTTCTGGTAGCCACGTGAGGTGTTATGTGCTGCTGCAGTAGGAAATCCACTAGTCTCTGGTTCCAGTCACTGTAGACTATTTTTTGAAGTGTGTCCTTTGTAGTGTGGATCATTCATTTGGCCTGCTCGTTAGTGGATGGATGAAACAGGGGCTGCTGTTACATGCTGGATCAAGTTGGTGTTCATGAACCTCTGGAACTCAGATGATGTGAATTGTGTCCTGTTGTCAGACACAATAGTCTCTGGCAGTCCATGTGTACTAAAAATGTGGCACAATGCCCAAATGACTGATGCAGAGGTCATTCCTGACACTGGGACAACTTCCAGCCACTTAGAAAACGAGTCCACAACAATCAAAAAGGTTTGTCCCTCAAAAGGGCCAGTAAAGTCTATGCGCAGGTGGGAACATGGCACTCGGGTGGTTTCCCAGTGCTGTACTGGTGCCTGAGGAGGTTCTGGTTGTGATCTTAGCAGAGTTGGCAAGTCCGAACCCAACTTTCTTGGTCCAACCCTAACCACCAGACATAGCTACGAGCTAGTGCCTTCATCTGTACAACTCCTGGGTGTCTGGCGTGCCGGGCTTCTAGCACCCAGCAGTGAAGTTTGGGGGGAATGACCATGTGGTTCCCTCAAAGCAGGCATCCCTTGTGGACTGACAACTCATGTTGGCATGACTTATAAGCCTGGAACTCAGTGTCAAGCTGGCTGGATGGCCAACCCCTCCACACCCAGTTGAGGACCCGGGAAATTGTGGGGTCCTTTGTGGATTATGATACAACATCAGATGCATGGAGCAGTGATTGGGGAAGTTCCTCGATGGCCATGATTTGGTAGGCAGGGGATAGGTCAACAGCCGGTTCCCGGAGAGGCAGGCAGCTAAGTGCATTGACATGGCCGATAGCCTTTCCCTGTCAGTAGGACAGATTGTAGGTGTAGGCTGACAAGAAGACTGACCAACGGAGCATTCATGGAGACAGGACCTAGGGTGTCTGGCATCCCGGTGTGAACAAGCTCAAGAGTGGTTTATGGTCAGTCACAATTTGGAACCATCATCCGTACACAAAATCATGGAATTTCTTTACACCAGCAACAAGGGTGAGGGCTTCCTTGTTGATTTGTGCATAGTTTCTCTCCACTGATGAGAAGGTTCTGGAGAAGTATGCGATCAGGGCCTCACAACCATCAGGCAAATGTTGGCTCAGGACAGTGCTGATTCTGTAGGGTGAGGAATCAGCCCCAACGATGAGAGTTTTACTTTCATTAAAATGCGCGAGAACCACATTGGAAGACAGTAAGTCCTTGACAGCAGTGAATGCCCAGGCGTGCCTAGGACCCCAGCTCCACAGCGCTTTTTTTTCCAGCAGGTGATGCAATGGTTCAGCTACTGATGCCTTGTGTGGCAGGAATGAATGGTAGAAGTTGAGGAGGCTGAGGAATGATTGTAGTTCCCTTTTTGAAGTTGGGGTTGGTGTGCTGTGGTTTGCCTTGACCTTGCTCTCCATTGGATGAATGCTGTCAGCGTCAATCAGGAATCCCAAAAACTCAACTTGAGAGACTCCAGATTGACATTTTTCTCAGTTAACCTTGAGACCTACATCTTGGAAACAGCAAAGGACCTGTTGAAGGAGGTCTGCCAGCTCCTCTGTGGACACAACGGCTATCAGGAGGTCATCAAAATAAGGAACGACGCCTGGAATGTCCTGAAACAAACCTTCCATGAGGCCTTGGAAAAGTCCTGGGGTGACATTAACCCCAAACTGCAGGTGGTTAACTTTGAATGACCCGCCGTGTGTGACAATTGTTTGTGCCTCAGCCATGGCCACGATGACAGGCAACTGTTGATATGCCTGTGCCAGGTCAAGTTTGGTGAAAATTTTTCCTCTGGCGAGTGAAGCTAAAAGGTAGCTGATGACTGCTACTGGATACACGTGCTGTTGCAAGGCTTTGTTGCTTGTGCATTTGTAGTCTGCACAAATTCTTACAGTCACATTGGGCTTAATGGGTGTGACGATAGGAGTCTCCCACCTAGCATGTGAGACTGGCTCCAGTACTCCCTGTGCGGTGAGATGATCCAAATCCTCGATATGTGGTTTCAAGGCAAAAGGCACCCCACAAGCCTTCAGCTGAACTGGTGCCACCATAGGGTTGAGGTTGAAAGAAACCGGGGGTCCTGTATAGCGACCCAGGGAGCCATCAAATACAGCAGGAAAGTTTTTGCATACAGAGTCCAAATTTTTGTGGGAGATTTGTTGTACTCCCATCACATGGATGCCGAGTGCATCAAACCAATCAAGTCCCAGGAGACTAGCATGATGCCCTTCGACCAGAATAATGTTGTAGACTAGGAGGAAATTGCAAGGCTCTAGCTGTCATTTGCTCCATCTGGGGAAGAGATGATGGTGAGTGCCGACCCCAAATTGACCTCCATCTCGCAGGGAGTGTTATCGAGAACTACTGTCATCTTGATTTTGTTTTTTGTTTGGAGAGTAGTACTTGCCACTGACGAGTGGTAGAGGCACTTGGATGTCGAATGACAATCAGCAGGAGTAGAGGTGTACTGTGGCGGCAGTTGGTGTCTGCTAGGCGATGTTTGAGGTGACGGCTTGGCCTTTGACAAATGGCAGACCCGGGTGAGGTGTCCAACCTTCCTGCAATCGTGACACTGGGCCTCACGGAAATGGCACTTCCTGCATTTGTGGTCACCATCACAACTGGCACAGGGTGCTCTGATAGCAGGTTGCTGATTGGAGCATTTGTGTCTCTTGGCCTGAGTTCGATGGACTCAGTCGTCCTTGCTATCGGAGTCTTCCATACTCTCTTGATACACTGGCTGCAATTTGCGTGATGTTGGTGGACTTCTGGATTGACACACGTCTTTGGTTGACTGCTCAGCAATTTCCACGGTGACAGCTTCCTTGAATGCAGTTTGGAAGGTAAGGTTTTTCTTGGCAAAAAGCTGTCATTGCAGTTTCTCGTCCCGAAGACCGCAGACTAGCCTGTCTCTGAGCCTATCGTTTAAGTTCATAAAATTGCACTGCCACGCTGTCTTCCTAAGGGCTGTCACATAATCAGCAATTGACTCGCCTTGGGCCTGGTCACACTTGTGGAATGCTTGTTGACATGCAATTTTGGAAGCTTAGGAACAAAATGTCCACAAAGCTTAGACTTTATTGTGGTGAAGTCAGTCACCCTGAGTTCAGCCAACGCCACTAATGTCCAAGCCACATTGAAGATGTTTTTTCTACATACGCTGAGGAACATGGCTTTCTGGAGATCTTCATCAGAGATTTTCTGAGCAGTGGTATAGAATTCAGACTGGGAAATGTAGGTGTCCCAGTCCTCTGTAGCTGAATTGAACAGTTAGAAGTGGCCCTTGGCGGCAATTGTAGTTTTGTGCTGGAGTGGCAGGGTGCAGTGTCCTGTTGGTTACTCCGGTGGGCCAAGGTGACAATTCCTTTCCTGCTACAGTGATTAGCTCAGGTTCTGTGGGGCTGCCTATCTACATGATCCCATCCTCATCGCCAGTATTATGTACTGAGATCGAGGCAGTGTTTCAAACAGTGATTTCTTTATTAGCTCAGAACATAGACAAACAACACAGAGAACATCCCAACTATATACAATTTGAACCAGGGAAACCACACCTCCTGGAACAATAATGTCCAATCAGTGATGAGTGCTTAGAACCAATGGGAATCATTCCCGCCGAAAGTCAGAGTCTCTCCGGATTGGTCTGTGTAGCACAGCAACCAATCCAGTTGCTAGTATTAGGATGCCAATAGTCTATGGAGTTTGTGACTGAAGCTCCTGCTTTACAAACACAGATAACCCAGTACATAACACTCTCTCTGGAAACTGCAAATCACTGTGACATTAGTTTCCCAGAGAGGAACCTTCAATGACTTTGACTAGACCTTAAAGCCTGAACGAAAATTCAACAGGCCAAGAAATGTCTAGAGAAGTCCAGTTTCTTGACACCAATTACTAGAGGCCAAAACAGAAATGTAATGGAGCGGGCTGATAAAAGTAATCTTTAAAACATGAAACCTATGAAGTGTTGATAAGTACACAAAGGCTAATATCAGTGAAAAAGAATGAATATCATTATCATGACATCATTGGTGTGTCATCGGTACATATGTCAAGAAAGAATATACATTAACAAATGAAAATCATGAGAACTAACATAGCATCAAATGACAGTGATACACACAAAATATATCCATGGGTGGCAACAATGTGAACCAGGATTCTGGTTCACATTTGCATATACTGAGCAGATAGTGCTATGGCCAAGGATGACAGAATATTGGCTTAGATATATTATTTTTTATGAGTGCTGGCTCCTTATTATTTACAAGCCTGTTTTATAATCTTTATTTGGAGCCTCATCCTGTAATGAATTATTTAAAACTTGCCTGGCCCTGAAAAGTTTTTTTAAAAAAACTTTTTATGGTTGTGCAACAAAGTTTAGACCACTGAAGAAGGCTCTTAGGGCTGAAACGTGTCTAGCTTAGTGGTTATATATTTTCATGTGAAACCATGTAACACTAATAGGTTGCTGTATACAACATTTTTAACTTTCAGGTGTATATGTTGTTTTTAATCTTTATCTGGTGCACTGTGCAATAAATATTTATATTATTTTTTTCATGTTCTTGCTACTCAATCTTTTGAATATCTAACTTAATCTTCAGTTTGGGTCTGTTTCCCTTTCATTGTATCCTCGACAGTGTTGTTACATTATCAATGGAACATTTATCCAAAACAAACTTTGAAAAATCTCTCTCTCTCTCTCTCTCTCTCTCTCTCTCTCTCTCTGTGTGTGTGTGTGTGTGTGTGTGTGTGTGTCTCTGTCTCTGTCTCTCTCAGATACGGTAATTATGATTAGTACATAACATTAATGGGAGAGTGAGCATGGCATGTTAGTTATGGTATTGGAATGGGATGTGAGACACTCATGTTCCAATCTCCCCTTTGTCATGGAAGCTCACTGGGTGACCTACAGCCAGTCATTCTATCTCAGCCTAACCCTCTCAGGGTTGTTGTGAGGATAAAACAGAAGTGTTAAAAATATGTTGTAAGTTTCCTTGGGTCCCCATTGGGAAGAAAATCAGGGCATAAATATCTAAATAAATATATACATTCCTGTTGCCTGTGATTTTGTGGCACAAAATTCAGATTGAAAGCAGGAATCACTGTATCCTAAATCTATGGGCAAAATTCAAATGAATGTCATAAATGTGATGGGGGGTAATGAAATTATGCTCACAATAACTAAACAAAATTATAATGTACCATATTCCAAACTGAAATTGAAATAAATTGGTGGGATCCAACCAACTATTTAACAGATGAAAAAGGGAGAAGGCCATCACAAAGGCTATACTGGTGATCATGGGACCTGCCTGGACAGAAGTCACAAGTGACAAGGGACTGTAATTAGAAGAAGGATCAGGCAAGATTAAACAAAAACAAACAAAAAACCTGGCTGGAACCTACCTATTGTGAAAAAACAAACAAACCAAATCTATTTATTTGTTTGTTTGTTTATGTATTTATTTTACCATTAATGCCCTGAATGGGACCACTTCCTCAGTTTCACAAGGTCAGACTGTGAGTTAATCCCAAGACAGCAGAGATGGAAGAAGTGAGCATGCTTTTTAAATCAGTCACAAAAACAACATTATAGAGAGCTGATAATGTTATGTATTAGCTGAAGTAGCATTTAACTCAAGGGACTTGCTTTGGATCTAATCTGGCACTCTGCACAGCACCCAAACAGCAGGGAAACAATAGAATCTGACTGTTACAGGACACTGTGACTGACCCTAGTTTAGTGTATTTGGCTACTCGGGGATGCCCAGTTCTAGACACACCATACCTGGTTTGCCCCCCCCCCCCCTGTCTACATCACCTTCCAAGCCCTGGAAACACCACCCATTTCTGGACCACCCCCAACTTTGCTGACATCTGGGCCACTTTTGCCTGTCCCAACAACCGTTGGACTGGGCAGACCACTCCAGCTGACACACTCAATAAGGAAAGTACAGCAGAGGTCCCCAGATGGCCATCAAGTGAGCAATACACTGTCCTCAAAGAGATCTACTGGCTGCCATCAGTATGGGGAACTAGGGTTATGCCTATCCTCATGACCACGTAGCAGCATAGAGGCAGGAAAGAGCAGGTGGAAAGGCTTCTGTAAGATCCAGGGGGAGGAGCAGGAGGATGAGGCTGAGCCCCACAAGTTGGAGGGGCTGGCCCAAGCCCTAGAAAGGTCCCATTGGCTAGGGGGACTCTGGGATTGCCTGTTGAGGAGACATGGACTGAGGGGGGAGGGATAAAAGGGAACTGATCCCTAGGCCAGGGAGAGAGGTCAGATCTCTCTGAGGGGAGAGATAAAATGGTGCTGACACCCAGGCATAAAATGTTTTAAAACAAAATAAATAGGTTGCTGAGAGCTGCTGACTGTGAGGCAAAGGAATCTGGTGAAGCAACCCCCCTTTTCCCCCAGTGCTGAGTCCTCCGGGGGCCCTTTCTGGGGGGATGCAAAGGATGCTGAGGGCAGCCAGGAGGGGCTTCACGTGGGACAAAACCCCATATCTGCTGGCATTAAAGGAGATGATGGGTGAACTTCCCACTTTATGGAGGAATAATGAAATAAGTATGAATAGTAGTAGTAGTAGTAACATTTATTGTGTAGCCATTGGCCATTACAATTTAAAATTTAAATTTAAACAATATATAAATTAGACAACTTACAGCACTGGAATTTGAATTAGATTTAAAATATAGTAACCTCTAAAAATCTGCACATTCAGTATTTAAATTAATTAAAATCTTAAATATAGATACCCATCTCCTGAAACATGTACATAGCCTCAAACATTGCCATTTTACATTGCCATTTTACAGTTCAATTTCATTTCATTTTCCTGTGCTCCTGGCTCTGATTTTACTAGCCGCTAGGGCAAAGGGTGCTACCCTATAGGAAACTGTAGGGTCTGCGTCTGACAGCAGAAATATTAATTTATCGGTGTCAGAAAATTTTTGCAATTGATCTGTTATTGCAGTCAAGAATTTACATCTCGGTCCCCAGTACAATGGGCAGACCATGACATAATGAAAAGGATCCTCCACAGAAGTTTTACAGATACAAATATGTTGTTCCTGGGGTATTTTAAATATCGTCCCAGGAGCAATTCTGTTGGCATAGTCTGGAAGCGCAATGCTGTAAATGCTGTTCTAAGCTTATATGTGGTAATATTTACGAGGTATGCAGCTCTTAAATGATCTTTCTTTATTGTCTTTGTACCAGGGAGCAAATTTTGACTGAATGATTAAAGAATAATCTATTATGGCATCTCCATTAAACACCTATTGCCTCATATTGTGTTTGTTCCCTATAGATCGCATTAAATCATCTGGAATTGTATAACGGGAAATGATGTTATGAACAAAATCAGAGCAAATTTTATCTTTACTTAGTGACAAATCGCTAAGTTTACCAAGAGATTCAGTTTGCATCAATTGGTATTTCTTCCATGATTTTAGTACAGCTAAATGAGCACAAGCCTTAATTGAGGGGAGGCCAAGTTCTGCCCTTAATAGGGCTGCTGGTGTCCCTTTCGGAAGTACCAAGATACACCTTAAAAAAAAGATTTTGGATCACCTCCAAGCTAGAAAGCATTTGTTCTTTCAACCCTTAAAGTTCTATACCATATAGTATATGTGAGATTACTTTGCTGACAAAAAGTTTAAGGGCTGGATCTATTAGTAGACCTCCCTTGTTGTAATAGAATCTTAGTACCACACCAATGATTAATATTTACTTGAAATAAGTATGAGGGACACACCCTAAACCCCAATTCTGCAAATAGTAATATCTGCAGTCCATGCAAAGAGAGGGCACTTTGCATGCACACACACTTCTCTGAAATCACCTCATTATTATACACACACACCACACATTGCAGCTTCCAGATGGCTTACCCCTTGATAAATGCAACATCAACATGCTTTCCTGCCATATCCTCCTTGTGGCTGATATCTGCTTAGAAATGATTAATTTTTCAGAGAGAATAATAAACAGTAAACAAACTATAATTCAAGCATGAGTGGGCAGTTTACTTGTATCTGTGGGGTTTTTACCAATGTAGTCCTCAGAGACATGAGTGAATTGCTCCTCAGAGCATCCCTAGGCCTGAATCGCAGAAACAGCCTCCTGGCCAGTGTTCCTTCTAAGCTGAGTTAGTGTGAGCTAGCTCACAGTTTTTTAGCCCCCAGCTCTCACATTTTTGTCTCATCTCAGGAAGAATGGCTCCAGAGAAAACTAATTTATGCAGTAGCCAAATCGCTTGTTTACAACTTTAATACCAGGAGCTCACAAAGTAGAATTTTTGCTCACAAGACTCCACAGCTTGGGGGTTCCAGTTTTTGGTGCAATTATGGCGGTCGCTCTCCCCGTCACTCAGGGGAATGACTCACACACCAGTGGTATGGAGGGAAGCTGCCGACGTGGTTTCCCCATGGAGTCCTAGGGTAGGGCTCCAAGCCATAGGGCTTTTGAGGGGTAGCCTCTTAGATGGTGTGATGCCGGAGAATTGAGATGCCCCTCTGCCCTGATGGTCCTGCCACTGTGTGGCCTCTGGGCACTAGCTGGGTTGACTGAAACAAGTGCTGGAGATCAAGCGACTGGCGAAAATATAAACGAGGTCGAATGAGGCCGACAATGAACATGAGTTAAATGCAAGCGAACTTTGAAATAACTGGAAAACGCCTGATCCCCCCCCATATCGGCAAGCTGCCTTCCAAGAGCACAATAGACAAGCGGAAAAGGGGGGGGGAACCAAATGATTGACTTGTATTGAGAGACTTACCAGAGCAGATTTAATTCAGAAGTGATTTTCAGAGGTTGTGAGATAGCAGGTAGCTTATGTAAACAACTCGCGAAGATGGCAGGTGCTGGGAAGAAAACAGCGAAATTGAAACTTATGGGCGGTCAAAGTCCGAGGCCAGAAGAGGGAGCAGACATCATGAGACTTCTAGCAGATACGCTCAAGCCCGTGATGGAACAACTTGCTGGTATTAACCAGCAGTCAGCCACACTCAATCAAAACTTTGCAACACAGCAACTCCAACTGGCAGAAACGGTTAAAATGACAGAGCAAATGGTGGAAGTAGTGAAAGAGATGTACGCTGACAGTAAGATTGTGAAGAAAAGGTTGGGAGAATTAACGAAAAGCAGAATCATCAGGAAAACAGACCATTGTTTCTACACATGGAAAAAGCAAATATGGTCCTCAGGATCCAGGGAGTTCCTGAACTACTGAATGAGGATCTGAAGAAGCTACTCAGTGAACTTATCGCACCAGAAACAGGCTTGAAAGCAGAAGAAATTATGCACGACATTGAAGCAGCGTATAGGGTGTACTCTAATTACACCAAAAAAAATAACCTGCCTAGAGAGATAACAGTCAGATTCTCAAGAAGACAAACTAGGGACATAATTTTAAAAGCAACATCAGCAACTCCGCTGAAAATGGGGAATACAACCATCAAGACTCTAAAAGATATCCCATTTGAAATTTGCCAAAAAAGAAAGTTATAAGGACTTAATTCTTTTTCTTCAAACTAATCAAATTTCATATAAATGGACGATGCCAGAAGGGGTCATCTTTAGATTTAATGATAAAAGAGAGAAGATTGACTCTGTCTACAAAGCTAAAGAGTTCCTAAAATGCCACCTGGGAGCTAAAGAAGATGGTGAAACTGGTTCAAGTGGCTCTACCCCCTTGGAGACGGATGAAGACTTGACCATGGAAGAAGGTGCTGCTGCCATCAAATCAACCTATGATTTTAGAGATAGAAAACCTAGGTAAAGACAGAAGGACTCTGAAAATTGCCTTTATGAAGTGAGCTATGGGGGGTGCTCTGGAACCCTCTCATAACAAGTAACCAAATAATAATCTAGCTGAGATAGATAGAAACTTACAGCATGCATTGTTTACTAACACTTACACACTAACATTGAGTCTAACAGGGATATGATCTCCTTCTCTTGGGTTTTTAGTATAGTGTGGGTATTCTTTTCTTTCTTCTTAGATGTAGTCCCCCTTCCTGAATTTTTCTTTGTAGTTTTAGTTGTATATTATAAAAAAAGCAATAAAAAATCCCCTTCGGGGGGCCAAAAAAAAAAAGACTCCACAGCTTAGAGGGAGCATTGCTCCTGGCTCTAAATTTCTTGAGCAGCCCTGGAAAATGCTGAAGAATCAAGTTGTGAGAAACCATCTTGGGCTTCACACTCACACCCTCCCTAAATGTTTTGGGCAGGTTCTTATAAAACAGCCATCTCTGTTGATTGCTGCCTGATAGTTAATAGTGACACACTACACTCTTGGTCTCAAACTGCAACACCTTGGCTCACATAGTGTGGCACTCCATATGATCACAATCTTCATGTGATTGCAGGCAAACATTTCCTGAGTAGCATCTTCAAAGGTGCCTTTATTGGAGTTACTGCTTTGGAGTTGCTGCGGAATTTTCTTCTCTCCCCAAATGTCAAGCAAATAAGAGACATTGCACAGGAATTCTGCATAATTGTAGATGCAGAAATTGGTCCTTTTCTAAATAGTATAGAAATGTCAAAAAATCAAACAAAACCAAAAACAAAAGCATAGTAACCAGTGAAAGGAACATCTCAGAGGTTCAGGACTGGAACATTGCTTTCATGTCATGCCACCTGCCGTGCATGCCAAAATACGTGTCCTGAAAAAATGACTCTTTAGTGCAAAATCTATACACACACTATAAAGGTAGTACATCTGTTCTGAACAAACAGCAAACTATCTACTGGAAAAATTAGAAGTGTAATGAGGGAAATAATGGAAGACTAGAAGGTTGATTAGGGTTCCCAGACCCCTACCAACAAATGATGAGTGATTGTGGGGAGCAGTGCCCAAGAAAGACTGCATTTCAAATGGATGGGATGTCACTTCTGGGTGACATTCTAGGAAATCCCCCTAATCTTTGTGGTAAATTTCATAGAGACTAGGGGAAATTTCAACATTGTTCCCATCAATGCCATCTACCCCCTTTTATTCTTCTGCTCCTCAAATTACTGAGAGTAGGGGATTGAGAGGGAGGGGCAGTGGATTTCCCATTGCCAGCAGACAAATGGCAAGTCTAATTATGGCAGTCTTTGAGGCTACTGTTTTAACTGCATATATGCATGAGATAATGGTAGCATATTTGAGCATAGTAACCATCCTGACATATGCTCCCTTCTCACTTTGCCCCTTAGTCCTACTTAATTTCCATTTCATATGACCAGAAGGAAGTTGTAGGAAAGGTACTTGAAAACCTCTAGTGTTTCATACCTTGACCATTGAAAGTGTTCAAATTCAATATCCATATTAAGGAAGATCCCACATTCAAATGCATGCAGATTTCTGAGTTGAGGTATTGCCTTCTACACAAAGTGAGGAAAGAAGGAGGGATTGAGGAGAAAGTGGGCAAGCTCAAAAATCACATCTCATCATAAAGAGATGGAAAGAGGTAAACATCTCAGTCTCACAGTGAAGAAAGAGAATTCAATGAATATTTAATCACTATTGTCAATCAGTGGACACATGGTATAAAATTTTGCAAAATAAATAGAAACAGTAAGCAATGTTCCTTGATTAAGATTAGGGTTGGCAGGTACATTGTGTTCATTTTTAAAGTAAAGCCAACTGATATAATTTGCATAAAATATTGGTATTTATGCACATTTTGTTTACGATTAATTTGCATAATGGTGTCACATTTTCAGGCTTTTCTCCAAAAAGAAAAACTGGCAATCTGTATTTCATTTATATGTTCTGGTTTTTGTTTTGTTCTTTAAACACATTTTATAAGTATTAATTTAGCCATTTTAAGCTGCCCTGTTTCAGAAAGATAGGCAATGTATCATTATTTTAAACAAACAAAGAAACAACAAAAATAAGAGTATGGTAAAATAAACAACAAAAATAAGAGTATGGCAAAAAAAACCTCCAGTGCTCCAAATCCAGGCAGTAGTGCTTCCCTTAGTGGCTCTGTTCAAATGCAGCACAAAACCATTGTTTGGAGTAAGGCTAAGTTTTTTGAAAACAGGATCCAGTTAACAGATTACTGTTCAAACCCTGGTTTGCCTTGATGAATATCAATTTTACAACCTTCTTGGTTTCACACTGGAGAACAAGCCAGGAATAAGGCAGAATTTCATGCAAAATTGTATGTAAGCATAACTGCAGCTAATAAACCAACTTCAAACCAAGCTTTCAGTCCTGATTTGACATCCTGTAACCATACTGGGTGGGTGCAGTGGCTTGCATTTGGATAATAATACTAACCATAGGTCCCGATTACACGCAGAAGTAGCTGCACAATAGGCACGAATGCCGGGCAAATTTTAGGGGCACAATCACACAGGAACATCTGGCAAGCGTCCCGCGCCCGTCGGCAACCTGTCTCACTCCGCCAAAGAAGCGGAGTTAAAAAAATACTAGGGAAAATGCTGTATCAAACGGGTTTGCGATGGGCTGCAGATGGACTTCCCCGTGTGATCACTCCGGCATGCTCCCATTGAGTCAGTGATCCCTCGCTGAAGTGCACCAGAGACACACGGCAACAGAAAAAAACCGATTCACCTGCCGATGCATCTGATCATGTAGTGGCGGGTCAAATTACTGTGGAGCAAATAGCCTCGTCCACCCCCCCGCCCCGTGTTATCTGACATGTGTGACTAGGACCACAGTTAGTTTTATTAAACCATGGTTTCACATGACCTGAACTGAGCCACACAGTGCACCCCGGTTTAGGCTGCTTTCACACATGTTGGATAATGCACATTCAATGCACTTCAGTGATTGTTTGCAAATGGATTTTCCAGGGCAAATTTTTTTTAAAAAACCTCACTTGTAAACAATTGCAAAAGTACACTGAAAGTGCATTTTCCAAAGCATCTCTTGTTGGGTTTTTAAAGATTATAATCCAGAGAACCATATTTAGATAAGGCTTGGTCTGGACATACAGCAAAATGAGGTGGTAACAAAGTGGAGGTGTGCTGAAGTGATAGAATGGGCTGCATACATAATAGTAATAGTAATAGTAATAATAACAACAACGACAACAACTACAACAACATGGCATCCGAAGGACTAGGCTAGAACCTTTCTTCCTGATCTGCTCAACTTTTATTTGCAGGGAGTTTTCCATGTGGGAACATTTCCAAAGTGACCTCTCCACCTGTAGATGGAAACACCCCATTCTACCACCTCAGAAGTCCACCACCTCATTCTTCTGCATGTGTACACCAGGCATAAGGCACAGAATGGGTTTATAGGGCAATTTCTTCCAGGCACCTGCTCAACAGATGCTTATTTTCACATATACAGACTTCAGCCATCAACATTTGCATGCAATTAGAATTTTCCATTTTTGTAAACTTTCCGTCACTAAGGTCTATTATATAGAAACACTGAGAAACTTGAAGAGTCCTTTTTTTTGTTTTAAGTTCTGCTTTATTACCATCCAACACATTACCATAAACTGCAGCTGCACGCATGAAAATTAAACAGTTACAAGCTGAGCCCTTTTTGGTTTCTTGTTGTTCAACACATTTGGTTGGAGGGGTTGTTTACTTGTCTTTTAGTTAAGTGACTGTCAAGAGAGCTGATCAATCTCAGCTCCGAATCAGCCCCCCCCCCACTATCCACTCTTGCTTGCAATCTGAGCAATATACTATGTAGAGACATGAAGAGAAATATAACCTTTACTGTTCCCATCACATAGACCTCCCAAAATCACCTGGCTTTGCACTCCACAGACATGGTGTTGTCAGCATTTCCCCCTTTCTACGTAGTTCAATTTAATATTATTTTTAATAGCAATGCATGGTCTACTATTGTATTTAAAAAGTTCCAATTATTCTGCTTTATCAGGCTGGTTTTCTGCCCCCCCCCCTTTTAAGGTTACATTTTAAAAAGAGCAGAAAAGGCCACTTTATATTGTTTCTTGTGACAACTGTCCCCACATAGTGCACAGCTGGTGTGGTGGCTTATCATAAGGCTTGGACTTTTCCTCTGCCCACACACATGCTGCCACATTTTTTTTATCTGAGACCTTTGCCACAACATGGAAAGTAAACCATCCCATCCATGTAGGGAGCAGCTGCATCACTCACAATTTCTTCAGCATAATTTCAAGGACCCGGAAGGTGTAAAATGCCATTTGGCTTTTGATCACCCTCCTCCACATATTTATGTTGCACAATTCATGTGTTTGCTGCCCTTCACACGTTTATTGTTATTACTGTAAAGTACTGAGTTTGCTGCATGGAGACTCAGACTACAACATGCATTCAGACGCATTTATTGTACTTCACACACAAGACTGAAAGACCTGGCCGTGAAAGGGCCAACTATATACACTCCACCCGGTACACCCACAGTCCCATTAGAGGGTTTGAATTTCCCGCCAGAAGTCCTATTGGTGGACACAGGGTGGTCTAGGATCCCTGGTCCCTATTGTGTTTCAGGACCAAGCTCCTTACTATGGTCGCGAACCCCTGGTGGCGGTCTGTGTACATAACAATTACTGACTGGAGATCTTTCAATTCAAGATGCTGTGTAAGACAAAACTATAAATACTTAACATTTAGAGACAAAATTGTTTCCCCGCTTATTATTATTTTCCTTATTCCCCCTTATTATTTATTCAATTCATTTATTCTTCATTTATACTTTATTTTATTCATTTATACCCTACCTTTCTCCCCAATGGGGATCCATAGCAGCTTACATTGTTCTCCCATCCTCCATTTTATCCTCCTAACAATCCTGTGACAACAACATTGGCCTATGCATGCTGCAAAATAAGTTCAGAATGAGACAGAGGCTTCCCAGAGTGCATTCTGGGCCTGTTGGAGCTTCCAGGTCAGCCTCAAGGGAAGGCCCGCATACACTGAGTTACAGTAGTCTATCCTGGAGGTGACTGTTGTGGTGATTACCATGGCTAAGTCAGAGTAGGACAGGTAGGGAGCCAGTTGCCAAGCCTGGCACAGTTGAAACACCAGCCTAGCTACCTTCACACACTGGCATCCAGAGTCACACCCAGGCTCCTTATGGTCAGTACTGGTGAAAGGGGTGCTCCATGAAGAGCCAGGAGTTGACAACACAACAGTGGCCCATTTCCACCCAAGCACAGAACCTCTGTCTTATCTGGAGTCAGCTTTAACTGACTCTGCTTTAACCATCCCACCACAGCATTCAAATCCTTGGCTAAATTCATGGGAATGGCAACCAGCCAGCTGCCCATCAAGCGAAATAGCTGGGTGTCATCAGTATACTGATGGCACCCCAGTCGGAAACTCTGTGCCAGCTGGGTAAGGGGGCACATATAGATGTTGAACAATATTGGGGAGACAGGTGTCCCCTGAGGAACCCCACATGCCAGCGGATGCCTCGGGGACACTTCCCCATCAAGCACCACCCTGTGTCCCCAGCCATGGAGGGATGAGGTGAGCCATTGGAAGGCTACCCTACAAGCTCCAACATCAATGAGGTGGTGAATCTGTAGATCATAGTTGACTGTGTTGAACACTGCTGTGTTTATTTCATTTAGCATTTCTCAGTAATCCCTCCTTCCTGCCAATTTTTTTTTTGTTTTTATGCTTTTGTATGTATTTTAGGTCTGGTTTTAATTGTCTTAATGGTGTGTTTCTGTTGGTTTTAATGGTTTTTAAGTTGTGAGTTTATTATGCATGTTTTAATTTGTTATCCACCTTGGTGGTTTTTATGAGGGCAGAAAGGTGGGTCATCATTTTCTAAAATAAAAAAAAGAAAACCAAAAGCTTTACAAAATTTAAAACAGCAGTGGCTCCCCATTTCCACCACAGACATTGGTTTCAGAGGGGCTAGTCTGGAGCAAACCTGCATTGGATCATATTGAAAGAATAGTCCAATTAACACCAACAAAATACATTTAAATGCACGATTTACCAATGTAAAAGCATTCAGATTTAAAACTCACAAGGCAATGGCCTTCCTAAACTCAAAAGCATCAAGAAGGGATTTAAACATTTAGAGGAAAGAGTACAGGCAATTGTCTGTGGTAATGCATTCTCTTGGTGCTTAGTAATGATCACCAAACAGGAAATCTATTTTTGACTATGCATTCCTAAGCACACTTACTCTTTGATATGTATGAAGTCAGTTTTTAATTCACAAATGCAAACGTGAATTCCACATGAAGCAAAACAAACTTCACTGAAAAGAACCAGTATGTGATAGCAACAGAGGCCACATTAAAAATAAATAAATCTCAAATTCACATGTTGTATCCAACAGGCAACTGGGAAATAGAAAACATAAGTGGATATTGATAATAATTGATGACCAATAGTACTTCCACAATACTACTGTTCAAACCCACAGTGTTGGCAAAAGGGGAGTCTAAAATCTGGGTCTTATTTTGTCCCCGTGAGCCATGCTGACCCAGTGAGAAAATACAGATAGAGTAATTTAACCAAGCAAATTAAATGGTTTACTGGAGCTCAACAGAGATACAAAATGAATGAAATGTCTAACAACAGTAAATGCTGGATTTAAATAAAGAGAAACTATGAAAACATGATATATGAGCAGTGAAGAGATGGACCTTCTTTCAGATGAAGCAGCTAGGAAAAAATTAGCATAACAATAGCTAACGGCTACATTGCAATGAAAATCAAGCTTTTCCTCCCAAATGACCTCTAGCACACTTAGATAAAAATCTATTCTCTAAATGACAAGTGGTAGAGAACTACCTGTCCAGTGATTGGGGTGTTTCATTCTGATAGCCTTGACTTTTTTTGAGAGAGGAATCAACTGAATCAGAGCTGAAAGAACAAACTGACAGAAAGAAACAGGGAAATTAGATAATGGAAAAATAAAAAAAGAAAAGGGATTAAGAAATTTAGAGGCAAGGAAGGGAAAAAGAGTCAAAACCCCAGAAAGAAGGGGAAGGTAATTATCATCAAGAGGATATGGGAGGTTATTGCAGCAGGACAAAAGTGGCCAAACTGTGTAGTGCTTGTGTGGTGTCCCCCCCCTCCCCATTACTGTGGGTGGTATCAGGGGTCTTTTTGGGGGGAGCGCACTAGAGCGCAGCAGGGAGCTCAGGAGCCAAGCCCCCCCCCCCCAGCCGGCATCCCGGGGAGTCTTTCAGGCAGCCGAATGTCAATTTCAGCTCCATTATATCCTATGGGCCATTGAAGTCAATGGTGAAAACATGGTGTATATTCTGGGAGCTGGAGGGGAGGGGATTTGAGGGAGAGGCTCCAAACTCACAGGGTAGCTGATGGAGCCTCTCCCCAAGTTATCCACCAAGTTTCAAGAACATTGGGTCAGGGGGTCCAATTCTATGGGCCCCTAAACAGGTTGCCCCTATTCCTCCATTGTTCTCTATGGTGGGGAAAAAATAACTTTTTTCCCACCATAGAGAACAATGGAGGGAATAGGGGCAACCTCTTTGGGGGCCCATAGAATTGGACCCCTGGTCCAATGTTCTTGAAACTTGGTGGGTATCTTGGGGGGAGAGGCTCCATCAGCTACCCTGTGAGTTTGAAGCCTCTCCCTCAAATCCCCTCCCCTCCAGCTCCCAGAATATACCTTATGTTTTCACCATTGACTTCAATGGCCCATAGGATATAACAGGGCCAAATTGCCGCCAAATCTTTCTTTCTTTCTTTCTTTCTTTCTTTCTTTCTTTCTTTCTTTCTTTCTTTCTTTCTTTCTTTCTTTCTTTCTTTCTTTCTTTCTTTCTTTCTTTCTTTCTTTCTTTCTTTCTTTCTTTCTTTCTTTCTCTCTCTCTCTCTCTCTCTCTCTCTCTCTCTCTCTCTCTCTCTCTTTCTTTCCCTCTTTTCCTTCTCTCCTTCCTTCCTTCCTTCTTTCTTTCTTTCTTTCTTTCTTTCTTTCTTTCTTTCTTTCTTTCTTTCTTTCTTTCTTTCTTTCTTTCTTTCTTTCTTTCTTTCTTTCTTTCTTTCTTTCTCTCTCTCTCTCTCTCTCTCTCTCTCTCTCTCCTCTTCTCTTTTTCCTCCTTTCCCTGTTTCCCTCCTTCTTCCCTCTCTTTCTTTCCCTCCCCTTTCCTTCTCTTTCTTTCCCTCTTTCCTTCCTTCTTTCCTTCTCTCTACTCTCTCTCTTTCCTTCCCTCTTTCCTCCTTCTGTGGCCCAACTCTCATGAGAAGGAGTTTAAACTTTAAACCCATTCTCTCTTAGCTCCCCCACCCAGACCACCTGGGGAAGGGAAGGGGAGGCTTTTGAAGATGCCTCCCCCTCCTACTTCCCCTTCTGACATCACTTCCGGTGACGTCAGGGGTCGTGGCATATGCTAATAGCCTAATAGCTCATTAGCATACCATATGCTAATGAGCTCCTGCAGCTGTTTTTCTATGAAAAGACCCCTGGGTGGCATCATATAGAGATTACATTCTTCCACACTAATGTTCACCCATTTTATCCCCACATCTGGGGACAATGTGAGCAGTGGCTTGACCTCCCCCCATTATCATTATTTTTGATGAACAAAAGCCAAGTGCACAAAGTCACTTTACTACTTAAAAAAAAAATCTTAGCAAATGCACCTCCCTCCTCCTTTTATTGTGACTAGGTACCAGCTTTACAAAGGTAGTAGCTCATCTTCCTCTATATTTATTTCTTTGAGTACCTTGTCCTTCTTGTACATAGCCTTCTGCATAGCTTTTGTACCGTGTTTGAGCCATAAAGGTTGTAGAAGTAAGACTCCTTCAGAATTATGTTCCTAGCTGAACCTGTAAGAGCCCATGCTCATCTTTCTTTAGGACAAAACAGCAGGCCTCCTTTGGAGTCTGACTGAACCAGATTAACAGGGAAGATTAGGGGTACAATATTAAGGGTGGGGGATTATAGCAGCACACAGGTTCCATCCAAGCATTTTGGTCAGATGTGGGGTCAAAAGCTTCTTTTTTTTGGCCTGGGGTTAGGTGGATCTCAACAGCAGGGCCCTGATAAGTACTAGATGATAAGCGGTTGGATCCAACCAGGTTGTTCTCTGATGAAAAAGAGGAAGGAAGGATGTGATACACTTTTTCACTCACACAGAGTGCCTACCACCTTCCACATCCTCTCTCCCACATCTGGTTCAGGATTATAAGTAGGTTAGGCAGTCAGATTCCACTACTCTTCTTGCCTCTTTTAAAATATAGAGACAGCCATGACCATTTCACACCTGAGGTCCTCTCTCTTGCTCACATTAAGTAGATAGGGTACCCCAGCCCCCTTTAATCATTGCTCCTTGCTCAGACACTAGACTGAGAGCTTCACTTGTGTGTGTGTGTTTCTTTCTCTGATACAAACAGCCCACACGGTTAAGCAAACAAGGAGTTAACTTTTATGAATGGTTTGGACATTGCTCTGAAGGAAGAAAGCTAGAGGTTACAAAGTTTCTATTCAATTGAAGTTTTGAACTATTTCCCTTTTCCAGCATTTGGGATCCTTTGTTACAAATTGACTCCTTTCAGTCAGCTTTAAGCAGCTCTTCTCCATAGTTTCACTCAGCCAGACATGCTCTTAACTCCCTAACTGCTTGTTTTCAACTCTTTCTCAGTAACGTTCCATCAGCTCCCATTAATCATTCTTAAGGAGAGGTGGATCCTAACCTGTCTGCACATAACACTGGGGGGGGGGCTCACAATGGCAACACTCCCTTCTGAATTTGCCCTGCCCTCTCACCTTTGAGCCCGGAGTTGCCCCATCCTCCTGCTGAACTGCTGCCTGCTGCCCAAAAGCAAGGTGGGAAAGTGGCAGGAAAGGCCTCAGGTAGAGCAAACTGCTAAGAGAAGTGAGAGGCTGAGGGAAGCTTGATTGGTCTAACCAGAGCAACAGCAGTTGAACTGGTGAGAGTGGGGGAGGAATGGGAGGGGAGGTTGGCTGGCTCACCCAGAGCAGCTCCACATGAGCCGTGGGGGTCTGGGGAGAAGGCTCACTGCTCTTGGAAGCTTGCCAGGAGTTGTTCCAGGCAGGTCAGCTGATCTTTCCCCTCCTCCCCCACAGGCTTGCCCAGCTCCAGGTGAGCTGCTGAAAGTGGGGAGGGGACCTCAGTGGTCTTGCCTGAAGCAGCTGGCCAGTCTGGAGCAACTCCTGACGAACTGCCAAGAGCAGTGGGGTGGCAGCTTGGCTCCATTAACAAGAAAATTGCTCCCCTACCAAAAATTTCTGGCTACAGGCCTGCCTGTCACCAAGGGGTTCCCTTTCACCACCAAAAATACTATGCTGGGGTTCATGAGTATTCTGTGGACAAAAGCTATGTGGGGCAGAAGTTGCATTATGGAGGGCACTTTGTTGAGATTGAGTGAAAAGGGTGACTTGATCAAACCAAACAATTTTAGGATATTATTTTCTTGCTTAGTTTCCTCTTGGGCATGGACAAACAGAACTGGTCACCAGTTAAAGCCTATTCATGATGCATTCTGTATGCCCTTTGGAGTACACATGGAGCTCTGGACTCCACTTTATGGATTAACTGTTGAATGGAGAATGTAGCAGCCATGAACAACCACATTCACTGAATTATTTATTCAAGTTTCTGGTCCAAGGTATCCCTTATTTTTGGAACAGGCTATTGTAATTCAAAATAGTGTAAAATAACACAGTCCAATACAACCAGTAAATCCCAAATTAAAGCAACATCCTCATTAAAAGTTTAACTGTGATCATCAAACATAAGCACAGACATAAAGGCCTTGCAATATATTAAAAAACTGTTAGGCTTATGCCTTGGCAAGTTTCCATGGTAAGAAGTCTGCAAGCCTCCAGGCAGCCACCTACAATGTTTTTCAAACATACTGTTGCTTTCCAAACTCAACATACAAATGAAATCAATTTTGGCTGGTTTGGAAGATGGGGGTTGGGGAGAGAGTCTCACAAATTGTGCCCCAAATTAAAATAATGTTACAGAAATGCATTCATAAAATCTGAAAGCAATATTTTGTAAAGGAGGGTGGGAGGATGATACACGGAGAAATTTAATTCCAAGAAAGTGGGAAGGGAATAAACCAAAACTACTCGATACGCAGATATATAATGAAACAGGGAAGGACTCCCAGTTCAAAGAGAAACCTCCCACCACCACATTCACTATGCCCACCACCATTCAGCTGGGCAGTGGGGGAAACTGCAAGGAGAAATGGGGGGCTGGTGTTATCAATGATACCATAACATAATTTTTAGTGCAATTCAGAAGTGACTTTATCACATCAGGTTAAACCATAGAGTTCTGGGCAAATGCTGGAGCATTGCTCCATCGCTGATGACAAGATGATGTCACTTCTGGCTCATAGCAGACATAACATCACCATGTCATTGGTAACACCACAACATTGCCAGCATGCCTCCCCCAGGAGTAAGTATCCTGCTGTTCACCAGCCTCAGGCTGATCATCAACCTACAGTGAAAACAGTCTTAGAAAGGAGTGTTCCCAGTCCTGATATCTCTGATCCTTTCACTGGAGGTGCCAGAATTTAAAGCTAAGCATATACTCTACTACTAATGCATTGTCCCTCCAAGTAGACTGGGAATACTTCTTTAGAAAACAAATTGGTATAATAAAGCTGTGTTTCCTATATATGGGAAATCTATCTGTGCAACCATATCCCCCATGTTTGGCTTTTACAAACAAGTATGGGCAGCCAACTCCAGAATAGGGTTCCTGACCTTCAGGTAGAGCTTGAAGTTCTCCTGGAATTACAGCTGATCTCTAGATGACAGAGGTTAGTTTCCCTAGAGGAAATGGCAGCTTCATACTCTATGACATCACTTCCCTCTCCTCCCCAAACTCTGTTCTCCCCCATGCACCACCCCCCAAGTTTACAGGAATTTCCCAAGCCAGAGCTGGCAACCCTATTTCTCTGCAACATATGGACATTGGGTGTTGATCTGTAATGTCTAAGTCAGCTCAAAATGAGAATCAGTGTGTGATCTGGTATGTGGGCTTCTTGCTGTTCATTTGTATGCAGACTTAAAATGAAACTGTTATGTATTTGGAATGTACAGGAGCGTTTCTACCAGAGACTGGCTGAGCTTGGAGCATAGAACAATAGCTTACCAGGATCCTGGAGAGAACCAATAAAGTAGCAATGTTATGTAAATAGCCTATCATTGGGAGTGGGGTGTGTTTGCATGTTACTTAACAGGGCTGCGGCCATGGAATCTCAGTCTTGTTCTTGCTGAAATCTCTCCTTATATATAATTGTCACTTGGGGTGGCAAGATTCCATGTGCTCCCATTGGCTGTAAAATGCCCTCCCTCAGCCATTGGCCCATCAGCCGCCACTCAAGAGTACTTGCGTGCCGTTAGCTGGGTGCTGGGTCTGCTCCTCGTCCCCATCCACTCCCCCTTCAGACCCCTTGCATGTCAGATTTACTGGCAGACAGATCTCTCTCCTGAGGAAGACAGTTCTCTTGGCTCCTGTGAGGGACTGTCCCCTCAGTGGCTGTTGGTAGGCAACCAAGCTTGGTTCTGTGAGTAAAAAAACAAAAGACTTTCAGCATAACCCCCTCTCCAATGGCCACTTTCCTGTCAGAATAAACAGAAAAAGACTCTCTCTCCTGCTTAACTCCACCCTGGTTGGCTGGCTAATGAGGTGGGCCAGTGACCATCAAACCATTTTCTTCAACTTCCTGCTGTCCAGCTGACTTTCCCCTATGGTTGCCAATCTCCAGGTGGGACCTGGAGATCTCCTGCTGTTACAATTGATCTCCAGATGACAGAGATCAGTTCCCTGGGAGAAAATGGCTGCTTTGGAGGGTAGATCCTATGGCATTATACCCTGCTGAGTCCTTCCATCCACCCCCTTGCTGCCCTCCAAAGGATCCACACACACACACACCAAATCTCCAGGTATTTCCCTAATCAGAGCTGGTACCTGTACTTTCTCCTCTGTCAGTAAAAGGCCCTTTCCACATCTATGTTGGCCTTTGGGAGAAAACTCATTGGGCCCAGTCCTGATCGGGTTGCCAATTCTTGGTGGGAAATTCCTGGAGATTTGAGGGATGGAGCCTGGAGAGGGTGAGGTTTGAGGAGGGGTGGGACCTCAGACAGGTACAATGCCATAGACTCCACCCTCCAAGCCAGCCATTCTCCAGGTGGGGGCTGGAGATCACTCAAAATTACAACTGCTCTCTAGGAGGGAGGGGGGAGGAGATGGAAAACTGAAGCCAGGGGGCAGATAAAGGTAGGTTGACAATTGGCAGGGAGGGAGATAGGGTTGTCAACTCCAGGTTGGGAAATTCCTGGAGAGGGTGAGGCTTGAGGAGGGGTGGGACCTCAGACAGGTACAATGCCATAGACTCTACCCTCCAAACCAGCCACACCCTCCTGGGGAACCACTGTTGCCAATCTCCAGGTGAGGACTGGAGATCACTGAAAATTACAACTGCTCTTTAGGTAGCAGAGATCAGTTCCTCTGGAGAAAATGGTGGACTCTGTGTCATTATAACCTGTTGAGATTGCCACAGCAAATTGTCACTGAGCGCCCAAAGCCAGGGCACTCTCCCAGAGCCTCTTTCTAGAGCTCGTTGTATTTATTTATTTATATATTTATTTCCACAACGGGCCTTATTCCTAGTCACTAATAAAGTAGAGCTAATCACTAGACTTGGGGTCTGCTCATCCATGGAACCCACTATTTAACAGCAACGTATTCATTTTTTATCCCATTCTAAAGCATGTTTCTATCCAGCAGCAACCTTTGTGTTCGATACTTTCCAGTCAGCATCAGCAAATGCAATCATTTAACTTGATCTCCCAGTCTGAATCAGTTATATGGATAAAAGGCAATAGAGATCTCAGTTCTAATCTTTGTGGGACTCACTTAACATTTCCCCCATGGTAGACCTAATTTCTCTAACAAGTCGTATCTGTTTTCTGTTTCTTACACTAGGTCTTTATCTGTTTTAGTGTCTTAGAAATGATCCTTGCACACTTCTATCTTAAGCAGGAACCAATTATGTAAAAAAAAAAATTAACCAGAGGCTTTGGAAAATACAAACAGTCATAACATACGTACTGTCATTTTGAAAATTACTAGTTCTGCTTCCAATTGGAAAGGATATAAAATCAGTGTATTCCCCCCAAAAAAAACACATAGCTCTGGGTTTGCTTTGGTATGTTTTTAATTGCCGGGGGGGGGGGCACTTTGGAGAATAGATCTGCTTCAGTGTATGAAAGCATGGCACCCACCAGCAGTAGGTACCTGCTGAGGAGATGCTGGTGATCCTTCAAGGAAAGAAGGATCAGATTCTTCAGTACTGATTCAAAGGCAAGACAGCCCTGCAATTGGCCTGGCAAGAACAGAGAAGTTCTTCAGAACAATATTTAGTGCAATCAATTCCATAATGCTATTTGGGGCTACCATTAGGGTTGCCAACCTCCAGCTGGGGCCTGGAGATGTTCCAAAATTACAATTCATCTGCAGACAACAGAGATACATTCTTATACAGAAAATGTTAGCTTCAAGGAGTGGGCTGTATAACATATTCCTGCTGCAGTCCCTCTTCTCCACACACCCCATCCTCCCCAGGCTGTGCTGCCTAATCTCCAGGAATTTCCCATGCTAGAACTAGCAATCCTAGTTACAGCAGGTGTAACCATTTATTTGGGGCTACATTGTTTTCTGCAACTCACTGATTTGTTTGCCCAGTTCACGTTCTCCTAGGAGCAGTTGGCACTCTTTGGGCCTGCCCTCATAAAAGCATGGAACATGAGGGTCTAGGAGTCATGGTTTGGCTGAGAGCCATGTGGGGCCCCTAGCAAATAGGAGGCTGCACTGGCTTCAGTGTGCAGGCTGTGTGGCAGTTGCTGAACTGGGATAATGTGGGATCTGGTGGATGCTAAAACATTATCTGCTCTATTCACAGGTACTTAAGGCCTAGACATGCCCAGAGGTGCAGGCTGAACATTTCTTGTCCTTCTGCTGTTAACCTGAGGGAAACAGCTGTGAGCTGGTAACAATCAGCTAGCAGAGAGTGAAGACCTACTTGGTGCTCAGAGGCTCCCACAGGCACTTTCCCCATCATTTCTGTGTGTATGTGTGCGCGAAAGAGAGAGAGAATATTATACATTGCTTTGACTCCTATTAGGGAGAAAATTAGGAAGGAAGGAAGGAGGGAGGGAAGACAGACAGACAGACAGACAATTGGGGAGGTAACAAGACTTAACCTGTCTCTGCATTCTTTGTTATGCAAGTGACGATAAACACAGTCAGTGGTAGCCCTTGCTGAGTTTGGAACCAGAGTGGAATTGCTTGAAAGCTAATATCAACATAAGGGTTGCCAACCTCTCCCAGGATTGTAACTGATCTACTGGAGAAAATGACAGCTGTGGAAGGTGGACTCTATGGAACCCTATCTCCACTGAGCTCCCTCCCCAAACTTCACCTTTCCCAGGCATTTCCCAAGCTGGTCTTGGCAACCCTAGTAAACATCCTCTTCCGAAGGCCAGCCGTCTGCTTTTCTCATCTGCTGAAGTGAAGTGGTTGTCAGACAGAGAAAGGGCCTTTTCCATGGGGGCAATTCAGCATTAGAATGTGCCCTTGAGGCTTGCCTGGCATCTGTTCTCCATTAGGTAGTAGGCTAAACATTGATCTGCACCCAGCTTTCAACTGAAGAGCTCCATATTTTTACCTTTGTAGTGATTTGCTCCTTATCTGAGGATTTTAGGAGGATTTCATGTTTTTTATGCCCCTGACTAGTTTTAATATTGATAGATTTATATATATATATATTTAAAAAACATTATTTTACTATATCATTTTTGCTTTGTGAACAACCTCAAACAGGCCTCTGGAGTGGTCTCGTATAAAAATTCTAAATAAGTATATAAATGAGTTTTGAGTCTTGGTGAAATAGCTGGAATACAAGTGAAGTAAATAAATAAATATGCTTGTATTGGCTGCTTGTCATCTATAACCTGCATCAAAATTCAATAAATGTTACCCACAGTCTGTTGTCCCATGTTTTGATTCCAGGTTGCAGGAGCAATTAGAGTTGAACAGGCCAGCTTAAGAGATGCTGCTTGGACGCAGTCAGAGGGAATTGCATCAATGGCTATAGATTATCGTCTTTTGATAAAGAAGTTGCCATACTATAAGTAAGACCGTAGGTCCCTCTGTCTCCATAAAATGACTGGCTGTAGCAGCAGCTATTTGTCAGAGGTCTTTCTCCACAGTGTGCACATTAGGATGGAATCAAGTGCACTGGCCCCTCCCCCTTCCTCCACAAGATAGTATGGTCAATTGCAGTGGCAACTTCATAGAGGAAGTGGCCACAAAGTCTTCCTTCTCGTAATCAGCATTGTTCTAAAGCCAGTGTCACTGGTCACAGGGAACAACAGGTCATACAGTCACTTCCTCCATGCAGCCATTTCTATGGATGACCATGGGGTAGTCCTGAGGCAGGGGGCAGTTCTTGAGCACTTGCACCCATTCTCCCTCCCCACATGTTCAAGGAGAGAGAGAAAGAGGGAGGGAGGAGATGTGAAGGAAGTAAAAGCATACATGCACACAAATCCAAAATTAAATTTAGAAATGCTGAATGTTTATTGAAAAGAAGGCAGAGCAGAACATGCAGCAAAGGAAATTCAAAGAACAACAGAATGGAATGGTATAAATCCACTCATTCTCAGCCTGCACCTTTAATTTTGTATGTTCAATGAATGTGCTCTACCACTAAGTTACAGGTTCTCCCTGACAGACTATCATGTTTGAACTCCAGTGTGTTTGATTCAGTTACACTAAGAATTAATTGTCCATATGTTAGGATTTCACTGTAGGACAATTTTAATCTTAAAGCTGACTTTTTATCATTCTTAAATTCTGCTTTTCCTCTTATGAAGTCTAGCTTGCATTTATGAGATTGTTCTGTTTTATCTTTAGAAAAAAATCCTCTGAAGTAGGTTGAATCACAGACTTGCCCGTTCCCACTCATTACTGACCAGGTATTTGAACCCAGGTCTCTCAGGCCCCCATTATTATATTACATTTTCAGTTCATTACTCTTTTTCCTGCAGTCTGATATCTTACAGAATAGCATTAAGTCTCTTGCTGGGTGACCCTATTACCTCAGATTGAGGTAGCATTTCAATCTGTATTCTTTGCTGTAGATTTCTATATATGTCAATAAAGGTACTGAAACGGGAACTGAAAGAATCGCATAAGCAAATAGCAGCCATGACCTGGATAGCCCAGGCTAGCCTGATCCTGTCAGATCTCGGAAGCTAAGCTCTGTCATCCCTGGCTAGCATTTGGATGGGAGAACTCCAAGGAATACCAGGGTTGTGACACAGAGGCAAGTAATGGCAAAGCACCTCTGAACGTCTCTTACCTTGAAAAAAACTACCAGGTCAGTAGAAGTCAGCTGTGACTTGACAGCAAAAAGAAAGAAAGAAAGAAAGAAAGAAAGAAAGAAAGAAAGAAAGAAAGAAAGAAAGAAAGAAAGAGAAGAAAGAAAGAAAGAAAGAAAGAAAGAAAGAAAGAAAGAAAGAAAGAAAGAAAGAAAGAAAGAAAGAAAGAAAACAGCAGAGGCTTCAATCTAACTGTAGGTTTGAAACCATGACCATCAAATCACATTGCATTTCTTCTAAACTTAGACTCAGTAAATAAAAGATTTTGGGTTTGTGTTCAGCTAGCTTTTCCTACATCTGCAAGATCTGAGGCCTGGCTTGGATGGATTAAGTCCTTACAAAGTTGATGTGTTAAGTCATTTGGTCATATCTGATGAAAGAGGATTTTGCTCAGTCCTTTTGAAAATTCTTGGGAACAGTATTGCGTTATAAAAACACAGTGAGAGGTAAACAAAAACTTGCAGCACAAAAATTCAGCTAGCAAGGCATTTTGAAAGTATAATTTTATTTTGTTAGAAGGCAAACCATTACAAGAACACATCAGCTCAGACTGCAGAAAAAGGGACAGCCCCGGAAATATTTTAAGTGGGAACACAGAAGTCCAATATGCTCCAAATGATCACAATGTATGCAATGACTAAGCTTGACTTGACAGTATTCTGCAACTTCTTTTGTGTGTCTTGATCCTTGGGGATAGTGGAAAGTGCCCTCAAGTCACAGCTGACTTATGGCAGCCCCATGTGGTTTTCAAGGCAAGAGACGTTTGGAGGTGATTTGCCACTGCCTGCCTCTGTATCATGACCCTGGTATTCACTAGAGGTCTCCCATCCCAATACTAGTCAGGGCAGGCCCTGCTTAGCTTCTGAGATCTGATTAGCCTGGGTTAGAATTGGACTGTGAATCTTCCTATGGTGTCATTTTCTGGTTAGAACTCACTCTCTCTCTCTCTCTCTCTCTCTCTCTCTCTCTCTCTCTCTCTCTCTCTCACACACACACACACACACACACACACACACACACACACACACACACACACTCACATTGCCTTTAATGCTCGTGGGGAAAAGGAGCAAATGATCTCATAGAGGGGCAAATGACAGTCTGAAATGTATGTGTACATTTTGTGTTAGGGAGATGGTGTCAGGGAAACACACAGCCTACAACAGCATTGTGACCACAAGTCACCCTCCCTCACAGCAGCTTTTGAAGCATAGTGTACACCCAAAAGCATTGATGTCAATGGACATAGAAGAGTTTCCCTCTGTTTAGGATGACACTGTCAAACATCAAACTATCCAGTCACACATCTACCACATAATATGTAGCTCAACTGCTACCAGTGAAGGGGGAGAATCCAACTGAAGTCATTTGGACTTGCTCCTGAGTAAATGCACATAGAATCAACACTGTGAATCTGGTTGGCTTATGTTTATTTATTTCTTCCATGTTTCTAGTCATCTTACCAGACAGTAATTCTGCTTCTTAACAAAGTATTCTACTATACACTAATGGATACTGCCAGAATTGCCTCTTAGAGTACAGGAATGTCATCTTGTGAGGAATGCAACAGAGTACTTTGAAATGCAGCTGTTATGGCAGGAACATCACGAAGGCAGGTTATTCATAACATGGGGGGCAAAGATTCTTTGCCTAGAAGGCAAGGTTGCTCCCACATGCTGTGAATATGATAGTTTCAGTCATTTAAATTAGATGTTCTCCCAGCCATTATCAGAATAGGTGTTCCTGTTTGCAATGGGGTAGATTGCCAAAAAGGACATAATTCATCATCCATTGCAATATAACCCATCTTGGTATGAATGTGAGTTGCACTGCATACATTTTATTCAGAAAATCTTTTCCAAGATGCAGAGTTAATACACACACACACATGCATTATCCATATCAATGGCCTGTTATGAATTTGGAGGGGGAACAGCTAAAGACACAAACCAGAAAAATGTGGTTTGTGTCGGTTCGTGGCTGAACCACAAACCAAACCACAAATTGAACCAGGAGGTTTTTCACAAACTGAATAGGTTCATGGTTTGTGGCCCTGCAAACTCTGTTGAAAGAGAACACAGTCCCTTTAAACAGGGTTTGTAGAAAGCCTGAAAAACAGCTGAGCGGCAGGCAGCAACCTTTAAAGGTTAAAGGGACTGCACAAGACAGCCCAAAAAACAGCTGAGCAGCAGGGAGCAGGTGCTCTGCACCACTCAGTTGTTTTTTGGGCTTTTTTGTGCTCTCCCTTTAAACTTTAATGGGACTACACAAGGCAGCCTGAAACAGCTTAATGATGGGGAGCAGGTTGTTTTTGCGGCTTTCACAGGGAACAGGAAGCAGGGGCTGCTATGAACTGTTTTTAAAGTTCATGGCAGTTCATGATGGTATACCCATTATGAACTCCAGTTTGTGAACCATGAACAGGACAAAATTCATGATGAGTTTTGCTTCATGAGCCCTGTCCTGGATAGCCCAGGCAAGCACAGTCTCTCAAGATTTTGGAAGCTAAGCAGGGCCGACCCTGGAAAGTATTTGTATGGGAGACTTCCAAAGAATACCAGGGCCGGGAGGCAGAGGTAGGCTATCAAGCCACTTCTCTGAACATCATCCATGCCCCAGTAGGAGTCACCAGAGGTCACCATGACTTCTAGGCACAAGTACGCAAACACATATGCATGCTTGTGCGCACACATACAAAATGCAACCCCCCCAAAAAAAGAATTTTGCTTTGTGGTTCAGTTCATGCCCGTCCTCACTGAAGACTTAGACATAAAACTATGGATTGCAATTCAATCAACATATGCAAAGCACATGAACATGATAATGCATGTATACATGAAATGTGTTGTATATACCTGATACACATACAAGTGGGAGGATCTGTACCTGAATAGTATGCTTTCCCTGAAGAAGGTCCAATCCTTGACATTCCTAGATAAAGGATACCTCATAATGTAGGTAAATAAAGAATATAACATTGTTTTTATGTTACAGGATCTATCAAAATATTGACCGTGAATGACAGAAAATTTAATTTTTTATCAAATAATTCATACCAACATATGTTCCACACTTCTGAAATAAATATCTTCTCTGTTATCACAATTTGACAGCAACATGCTCAACAGAAACCCCATGTTCTGAGAAGAATGCTTGGGGTAGGGACAAAACTGAAACTGGAAGCTCTACCTGTGTACATTCATTGTGCACAATGTTCAGATGTTCTATGTGGATACACAGCTACCTCTTTTTCCACCTGGGAATTTTGCTTGTTCAGGATTCCTGACTGCATGGAGAGGTGCTTATATGAAATCAGTGGTACAAATGTGGTTCCTCTGTACACCTTCCAGTGAATGTGCATGATTTAGGAGCAGAGCTTGTTTGACCAGAGACCATGTGCATGTGTGTAAAGTGCTGTCAAGTTTCAACCAACTTATGGTGACCCCGTAGGTTTTCAAAGCAAGAGACATTCAGAGATGGTTTGCCATTGCCTGCCTCTGCATAATGATCCTGAACTTCCTTGGTGGTCTCCCATCCAAATACTAACCAGATCCGATCCTGCTTAGCTTCCGAGAACTGATGAGATTGGGCTAGCTTGGCCCATCTATGCCATAGTGGGATATAAAAAGTGAACATTTGCCCATGGGTTACAAAATTTGTGTTCACATCTCTAAGCAGGTATCATCCACATGATACCCTGCAATGAAGTTTGACATTGGAAAGTTAGTATGCAGTGACATTTCCCTGTAATTATTCTGTGGATATATGAATGCACTGGCGCCTGCTGAAATTAGGAGGCAGCTGTGTGAAATTCGGCCACAGAATGACATTGTGTTTCCATAGTATGTCTCAATGTCAACATGATGCAAGTTGTCTGAGATGCTGCTTGAAGGCACCAGCTACATATTTTGATTATGTCCATTTGGGGCTCAACTTCTGTGGATAGTCTGCAGATAAATGTTGGCTAGAGACTACGAACTGAAACTGAAGGAAAAGGTGTAGTCAGATGAGGAAGGAGCTGTTTGCTGAGAATGTTATCCACTGCTCTTTGGAATCACAGAAATATGTTGTCGGAATATTTGGGTGGAGGGAGACTTTTGAGAAGACAGAAATGATACTTTCTGATAACCCAATAAAGCCCAAGAGTCATATATACACCCCCCAAGAACATTAACATTTCACTATTGCAAAATGACACAGAATGCACACTCATAAAAAACACCCTATGCAGAGCTTTCTGTAAAATGAAACATTTACAGAAAGCTGACATTGTCTGGAGGGTTGAGCAAATAGTGCCAGGAGAGAAGTGTTTGCTGACAGGCTGACAAAGGTACATGTTGCCTTCCCTTTAAGGAAGAAGAGGTTAGGCGTTGCACCACCGGAGCAGACAAGACCTTGGGGTATTACACAGCCATTCATTCGCAGCTATCACTGTGATGAATGAGGTCTTAGCAGATGCTTTGCAGAGCAAGGAAGAGGGAAGAGCAAGGGGGGAAAAATGCCTGGCATGTCTCTTTCCACCCCCCACCCCCAAATCCCTTTAAACTGTGTGAAGGGGGTCAAGACAGAATCTTGCTAAGCAGTCAATCTGCGTAAGAGAGCTTCCATTGGCTTGCAATCCTAAGGACACTTTCCAGAGACCAAGCCCCATTAAATAAAATGGGACTTACTTCCAAGTAGACCTGTGCAGAAAAACTCCCATTGTCTCTGAGATGCTCTTAAAACTATGCACTGAAATTACAACTGCAAGTTTTAGCTGGTAGATGACTGAATTCAAACGTTAACTGACTCATCAGTGGGGGGGCATTTTGAATAGCGGGACAGTTTTTTTCTTTTTATTGGTGAGACCAAGAATGAAGGGTAGATCTGTTTGTTTTCAATAGGTTATTTTGGTCCTGGCGTGTTATTATATCAGGTAATTAAAAAGAGAATATTAGAGATGACTTGTTTCCTTCTAACGATGAATAATAGCCCTTGTTTATTAAATTGGACGTTATCTCACATTTCCTTCAATATCTCAAAGAGGCACCTGTAGGCAGATGATTAATCAGCCCAACATTCTTTAGTCAGTTTGACAGCTCTAACAGGAACAAACAACGTCAATTTCATCAGGCATGAAGCTGAGAAAGGAATAGCCCACTTAAGTTGCCTGAGGTTTCTGTACATCTTATACTTCAGCATTTGCAATAATGCTTTCAGCTGCTGATGGGGCATTCCTTGTATTTCATCAGTAACTGACAGATGCTGAAACTGGCATGTTCTTGCAGGAGGCAGAGACGTAAAAGTATGTCATTTAAGAGAAGTGTAGGATCTAGATGAATTTACACCATATTTTCTTTGTAATAGTGATAGATGACACTGTAAGAAGCAACAGATGTTTCATAACATTACAGTGATGAAATATTTCCATCCAGGAGCAAATAAATGGCATGGTTCTTCTGCGTATCCAAAGAAGGGCTTCTGTGCATCCTGGAAGCTTGCATTCTGATTTATTTATTGTGGCCGTCTCAGCCAATTTATGGTGGCCCTGTAAAGTTTCCAAGACAAAAGACCTTCAAAGGTGGTTTCACATTGCCTGCCTCTGCATGGCAAACCCTGGACTTCCGTGGTGGTCTTTCAGCCAAATACTGACCAGGGCTGGCCCTGCTTAGCTTCTGAGATCTAATGGGATGGGCTAGCCTGGGCTATCGAGGTCAGGGTGGAAGCTTGCATAGCTGTCTCTGAATAGCTTAAACATCGAGACACACAAGATATTGCAAGTAAAAGGATGGGGGGGGGGGGAACTGTTCCCCAAAGGGATATTCTCCTATTTTCCCCATAAGACAATAACATATGCCTGAGGTTAAGGAATTAAAATTGCCCGTGGTGTAGGGCCTGCATGGAATCATTCTGAATATTATCTGAACCTCTGTGTCTTACACATATATAAATAATGTGTGCTTACAAAATTGTACCCATTTGAATTCTTCCCTAAGTTTTTGGCTTTTAAACAGGAGGTGGAAAATTCGACAAGTTGCAGCTGACTTACAGTGATCCTGTAGGGTTTTCAAGGAAAGACACAAACAGCAGTGGTTTGCCACTGCTTGCCTCTGTTAAAAACAGAGCTGGTTTGCCATTGCTGAACTTGGTTTAGAGACCATGGACTTCCTTGGTGGTCTCCCATCCAAATACTAAGCAGCACAAACCCTGCTTAGCTCTGAGATCTGATGAGATCAGGCTAGCCAGCCAGTCCCATTCAGGTTAGAGCAGCTTTTAAGCTACCTAATCTAATTTGTGGTTTAGCACCAATGCACAAGCTATTCAACCACTCTTTTGGTTTTGATATCCAGACTATGTACAAATTGTTGCATGCACACTTGGGTCACAAGTGTCAGTCCCTTCTGTCACTTTGAGAATGTGTATCCCACCATCCAGCAAAGCAATGTACAAGATCAGATCATTCTGAAGGCAAAAATGTGGAGGATTCAGATGGGAACATTGAGAAAACATCAAAAGGGTGGGGGATGGTGCAACAGTGCGCATATGATCACTTCTAGAATCTTCTTCTATGTGGTATTTCAGCAACACAAACAAGTCCTGGTGTGTGAGGTGTGTACTGGTAGCCTAGATAAAAAGAGAAATAAAGAAGCACTAGAAACTGAAAGCTACAAAAAAATAGGTATGCATTTATTCTGGAATTCATTTTAGACATTTTCCATATGAAATTGAAAGGAAAGGCAGATCAGGTTCAGACCATGAAAAAACAATGAAATGGGCTGATCTGCTAATCCCTGAAAATAATTTATGCCTTGCTATAGGCTATTGTTTCAGTTATAGGATTGAAAAGGCTGATGAATCAATCTTATAAGACTGGCTTAGATAATTTTTGACTGAATATTGGGGGCAGTCTTGGTTTTATTGGGAATCACTGACAAAATACTCAGCACCCATTCATTTTAGCCTAAGAGTATTTTTGCTCGTTTGTTAATTTTCACTTTTTCTCTCTCCAGAAAAATCCAATGCAAACTGTCAAGGAAGTTAAATAGCATACTATGGCGCAATGATTAAGTTTAAAATAAATGTATCAGTGCCAGCCCTTAAGCTAAATAGGTTTCTACTGTAGAAGAATGCCCTTTCAAACACTCAGGAAATCAGCAGGTGAATTAACATGAGGTTCCAACAAAAATGGCTCAAGCCAAGTTTGGACAATGTATTTATTTTCTTCATTTATCAGCCAGCTTTCTCACTTGAGGCAGATCGCATAATTAAAAAGAAATGCGGCAAGAACAGTTTGATACATACAGTCAGCAATGCAATTGCTATGCATTTCCTATGAGGAATGCAATTCCTATGAGGAAAGGCTGAGGGACTTGGGAATGTTAAAGTCAGGAGAAGAGGAAGTTGAGGGGAGACATGATTGTGATTCTATGATTCAGATTACAAAATTAGAGCATGGATTAAAAACACAGTATAGTATAGACAATAAAACAGGATTACATGACTGGAGAATGACACTAAGAGATAGAAGCACAGTATAATATATACAATGGTCAATGCAATGAAACTGCCTTACATTCCATTTAGAAGAAATCCTGAAAATGTGTAAAAAATCCTTTTAAAAAATGATTTATTGTAACAGCAGATAGAGATACAATATTACCAATAAAATTACATAGAATACAAAGCCATTACAACAATAAAACCATTCACAATGCCTCTAATGGAGGAATATGAAACTTTTCTACTTACATATGTACACCTATTTTGTCACAGCTTATCTGATAGAAAGGTTACTGACCTGACAATTTGTAGGACAGTTACCATTGTTCAGATTCAGGACAGACCATCCACAGAACTAGCTGTGGCCTGTGCAGTGGTGAGCACTGTTGAATTCCTTCATCTCTGTTGGGCAGTGCTTAGGAAGGGGAGAGATGCATAGGCTGTGCTACACCCCCATCTGTTGCCTGTGGTGACAGATGGATAATATATGTTCTTCTGTGCATGTCCGCCTATATTGATTAAGTCCTCCACCCAAAGAATGAAAAGGAGTCTTGTGGCACCTTAAAGACTAAGAGACTGAATTACTCTATTAGTGTTGTCAGGTCATCCCTGGCCATGAATGGGGGATGACAGGGTGGGGTTGCCAGATCTAGGTTGGGAAACTCCTGGAAATTTGGGGATGGAGCCTTGAGAGGACAGGGACCTCAATGAGATACAGTGCCATAGAGTTCACCCTCCAAAGCATCCATTTTCTCCAAGGGAACTGATTTCTGTAGTCTGCAGATTACCTATATTTCCGGAGGATCCCCACATCTACTCTACTCAAACTCCACTGAAATGATGCAACCCCCCCCCCCATTAGAGATGCTCAGTGACAGTAACTAGAGTTTTCCAAGCAAACCACCATATAAATCATACATGGTCAACTTAGTATAAATTGCTTCTGTTGTTTTCTCTAGTCAATTTCAACAAGCTTACCCGGTGCCCGAAGCCAAACTGAAAGGGGACCACAGTGTCTCATGAAAGAAAGCCTGGAGGTGTCTGGCCCGCACTTAGGGTTGCCATACTTCAGGTGGGGCTTGGGGTTCACCCAGAATTACAGCTGATCTCCAGGTCAGTTTCCCCTGGAGAAAATGACTGCTTTAGCAGGTGGACTCTATGGAATCATATCCAGATGGCCAGATGGTGTATACACAAGTTTGCTCAAAGAACTGTCTAATGAACCTGCAGAGCCTCTGTCCATCATCTTCAAGGCCTCCTAGAGGACTGGGGATGTGCCACAAGATTGGAGAAGAGCAAATGTTATACCAATCTTTAAGAAAGGGAAGAAGGATGACCCAGGAAACTACAGGCCAGTCAGTCTGACTTCTGTTGCTGGGAAGATATTAGAGCAGATTTTAAAGGGATCAATCTGTAAGCATCTGAAGGACGATTTAGTGATCCGGGGAAGTCAGCATGGTTTTGTCTCCCACAGATCTTGTCAGACCAACCTGGTTTCCTTCTTTGATCATGTGACGACCTTACTGGATCATGGGAACTCTGTTGATGTGATTTACCTGGATTTCAGTAAAGCTTTTGATAAGGTTCCCCATGACATTCTGATGGGCAAACCGGAAGACTGTGGACTGGACTACAGGATAGTGGATAGGGAACTGGTTAAAGGACTGCACCCAAAGAGTGGTGGTCAATGGCGTTTCATCAGATTGGAGGGAGGTGTCCAGTGGGGTGCCGCAGGGCTCGGTTTTGGGCCCAGTACTTTTCAATATTTTTATCAATGATCTAAATGAAGGGATAGAAGGGCTACTCATTAAATTTGCTGATGATACCAAATTGAGAGGAGTAGCAGACACCCAAGAAGACAGAGTTAAAATTCAACAAGACTTGAATATTCTGGAGAAGTGGGCGGTTGCAAACAGGATGCAGTTCAACAAAGATAAATGCACAGCATTACATCTGAGCCACAAAAATGTCAAGCACAAATACTAGATGAGGATATGTTTCTGGGGAGTAGTGTATGTGAAAGAGATCTTAGGGTAAAGGTGGACTGTAATTAAATATGAGCAGTCAGTGTGATGTGGTGGCAGAAAAAGGCAAATTCAGTCTTGGGTTGTGTTAAAAGGGCCATAGCATTGAAACCGCAGGAGGTTATAGCTCCTCTGTATACTGCCTTAGTCACGCCGCACCTTGAGTAGTGTGAGCAGTTCTGGAGGCCTCACTTCAAAAAGGATGTGGACAAAATCGAGAGGGGGCAGAAGAGAGCAACGAGGATGATCAGGGGTCTGGAGACTGAGCCCTACAAGGAAAGGCGAAGGGCCTTGGGAATGTTTAGTTTGGAGAAGAGGAGATTGAGGGGGGACATGATTGCTCTCTTTAAATATTTGAAAGGATGTCAAGGAGGGCAAGGAGCTGTTCCAGCTGGCAGCAGAGGACAGGACCCGAAGCAACAGGTTTAAAATACATGCAGAAAGGTATCGGCTGAACATTAGGAAAAACTTTTTCACAGTCAGAGTGGTTCAAAGGTGGAATCAGCTGCCTAGGGAAGTGGTTAGCTCCCCTTCACTGACAGCTTTCAAGAAGAGGCTGGACGAATATTTGTCAGAGATGCTTTAGTCTGGTCCTGCATTGAGCAGGGGGTTGGATAAGATGGCCCAACTCTATGATTCTATGATTCTATCTCCAGGAATTTCTCAAGCCACAGTTGGCAGCCCAGAAGCCCCCCAAATGGTACACTTGCCCTAGCATAGTGATTTTTAGTGGGGGTTTTTTTGTGTGTGTTTAAATCTGAGGTTAAGATTTACAACTGTCTCCTTCAGAATGCTAGGCAATACCCTCCATTAAAGAGGCCTTTACTATTCCTAAAACCTTGTTGGGCAATCCCATTCTACCAGCTTTAATAGGCTATCGTAGACAAGGTTTAAGGAGCAAAGCCACATCACCCAGATTCCCTAAACAAGTTTTCCACATTTTGGCGTCACAATAACTGAAATTCAACCCAGCAATTGCATTAGAACAGAGAAGGCAGGATGGTATAGCCCAGTCTTGTCAGATCTCAGAAGCCAAGCAGGGTCATTACTTGGATGGGAGACCACCAAAGAAGGGTCTGCTGAGGAAGGCAATGGCAAACCATTTCTGCTTCTGCCTTGACAGCCTCTTGCTGGGGTTGCCATAAATTGGTTGCAACTTGATAGCAATTAAATACACAACTGTGATTAGACAGAGCTCTAGCAGCATTCTGAGATTAAACTGTAGCAACTGTAGAGTCCAAATCATGGTAGATGTGAGTGATTTTATCTGAAAAATGTGTTGCGGAAGCACCATCATAAGCTATAAAATATTCATCTTCTGTACAAGTAAGTGCTCAGTATAAAGGCCCTGTCACCCTTCAGAACAGCTCAGCATGATACGTATGAGCAGAGGTTATGGTGCTTTACCATCATCACAACAACAGAGAAGGAAAAAAGATGTATCTGACTAGTGTTCAGCATTTCTCATCACATATTCATCTACTCTGTTGCCAGTCCGTACTGGATAGGGTCATATTATACTGTGTTCAGACAAAGACATCACAAAGTTCACAACAAATCAGTTTTGTTTTGTTTTTTTTGGGGGGGGGATGACAGTACAACATGGAAAACATTTGACTATAACTATCTGGTAGCAATCTTGTCTAGATCCCCTATCTTAACTGTGGGATCAAATTATGTCTGTTCCAGATGAAATGCTAGTTTACTTCATACATGTTATACTGGAACAGTCTGACCCACCTCCAAATCCCTCTTCTCAAATAGATATCACCTGCCTAGATGGTGAGGAGGGGCTGGACCATCCCATTGTCTCTAGCTAGACCTATTAGAATTCCTAAAAAGGTGGCTAAAAAGGGGTGACTTCCCCCTCCTGTCTGTTCTCTGCAAAGAGAGAACAACTTTTTCAGATTCAAAGGCCATGGTCACACAAACTAAATAATCCACTTTCAATCCACTTTCAGTGTACTTTCCAACTGGATTTTACATGTGAAGTGGCAAAATCCAGTTGTAAAGTGCATTGAAAGTGGATTGAAAGTGGATTATTTAGTGTGTGTGACCACAGCCAAGGTGAAGTTTTTGCTCTGTTCAAATTTCCAAAGAAAAACAGATTTCTCTTCCCATGCACTGCAGTAAATTATTTGCTAGTAAACCAATTACTACTGAACTATTTACAGTACAGCGCTAAGCAGAGTTAAACTCTTCTAAGTCCATTTAAATCAATGGGTTAAGAAGATTGTGACTCTGTGATTGTACTGTGAGGCTCTCCAGTGGTAGAGTGCTTTTTAATCTTTTCGTGAATTTAGATTAAAATGATTCCTCTTCTAGAATGATTTTGATTTTTTTTTTTAATTCACAGTGTGATATGGGATTTCATTAATATAAGTCTTCTATTTGCATGTAATACCTTTTATGTTCCTACACTAGTGGAGGGTTGTTTTTTATGACAAAGATTTGATGTAATGCTTTGGTGAAGAAGTGTGTGTGGGCGGGAAATCAGATGTAAAGAAAAGGGTCACTGCATTAAACATAGTCTCTTGCTCAGTGTTTCACACTGATCCTTGATTCCCACTTGGGCATTGGTGCTATGCTTTCAGAAGCATTCACTTTTTGCACATTCACAAAGAACAGTCAGTGAAGTCAATATATATTACTAGCCCTGAATCATGGACAATGAAATGTTATCGGCACTGGCAGTTTCTAAGAGTATTTCATCTCTCTCTCTCTCTCTCTCTCTCTCTCTCTCTCTCTCTCTTGTTTTGGAGCACACCAAAACAATATAAATGGCTTTCTTATTTTAAGAAAAAAAATAATCCTTTGAGGTAGCAATACTGCTGGTCACACACCCGAATACCAAAGTAAAGGCACTGCTTATTCTCACATTGCCTCATCTCCATACTACCCTCCAGTACTTTCGATAATCCTGTTTACCGAGCAAGTTGGTGATATTTCATTGCTGACAGCCATAAAATACAGTGTAACATTCACATATCCTTTTTATTTTCTTTGAAGAATGGAGGCTTGATATAGTTCATTTCTCTTTTAGAAGGCAAAGCAACAAGTCCACCTTTTGAGACAGCTGGGTGACCTGCTATGATGAAGTATTCATTTGTTATGTAGCTGCAGAACTGATTCTCACTTTGTGTTTTGTGTGAATACCCAATTACAAAATGCATTTACTTTTCAGGCAGCACACAATGCCACCTGCTCATAATATCCGGGCATTTGTCCATCTAAAATATTCAGAAGCAGTTACTGTATCCTTCTCCAGCTGATATTCCTAAATTCTTCAAACGGGCAAATATCAGATGTAGGTACCCTTCAGGCAAGGGATGCACAGGTTTGTTTGTTTATATTGAACTTTATGGTGGTGATTCATGTGGATTCCTTTAGGTCACAAGTGGAAGTGAATCTGCTGAACTTGTTCAACTCACTGATTAACTTCAACAGAAAAAAGGCATCATGCCAGTTGTTCCTGGCTTTGGGATCAAAAGTGTCTTTTTTATCCTAACTTGCAGCATGGCTGACTGATCATTATTTTGTCATGATGATGACTCAGAATAGTTCACAGATGTTCATCAATGGGTGTTAATTATTAAAGGATAGTGTGTGATCATTTAGGTAACATTTTACAGTTATTTTGGACAGTGTTTGGGGCTTAGAGAAGGGATTCAGTAGCTTGGAAACATTTGGTTTACGGGAAAGCACTTTACATTCAGCTTAAGATTTTCTATCATCATAAATAATGTGCTGCTACCTGAAAACTTTGCTGGCTCTCTTTTTTTACCTGACTCCAGACCATTTCTGGAAATGAAAGTAATTAGCACTACCCCCAGTACAAGTACTCAGAGCCTTTCCCATTTACTTTATTCTACTGTGAAAATTACCTGGTTATTCCTACCATCTGTTTTCTGCATTTTAACCAGCTGCCAGTCTACAAGAAGATTTGTCCTCTTATCCTACAGTTACTTAGGTTTTATTTATGTTTTGGTTGGTCTCAATAAATGCTTTACCTGTCTTTTCTTTTGGAATTAAAGGTTACACGGAACCTTAAAACTTTCTTGGGTGCTTTTGATAAAGGGAATTTTGGCATCATTATAATTTTAGAATTGTTTTGACCACTCATCAATCATTGATGCCTGCTGCTCAAGGGTTAGGGGTCAAAAACTGTTCCTCCCCTCCAAAAAAACCCTCCAGCCTGGATGTCTGTTCTTCTTTTATGCTGGGAACTCAAAATGGTCTGCTACTGTTGCCCCAATAAGAGTTAATGTTTAGGAGGTAAATGCTCTCTCTTAAGACTGGAACAATCTCCATTTCTTTTTAATAATTAATTATGCAAGAATTCCAGGGCTCTTTTTGTAGCAGGAACTCCTTTGCATATTAGATAATACACCCCTAATTTAGCCAATCCTCCAAGAGCTTACAGTAGCCCTTGTAAGAAGAGCTCTGTAAGCTCTTGGAGGATTGGCTACATTAGGGGTATGTCGCCTAATATGCAAAGGAGTTCCTGCTACAAAAAGAGCCCTGATTAAGGCAATATACACCTGAGGCATTACGATCCATTAGAAAAATGCTAAAAGATAGAAATGGCATTTGCAAAACTGGTGAAAAGCAACTGATTAAAATTCAGCCAAGCAGCCAAATTCATAATTCTAAAAAGTCATGTTGGAAGAATTTGGACTTCTTGAACACTGGTAATCCTAAAAAAACCAGAAACTGTTCTTCAAGGTATGTGGATTATGTGTTCTAGTATCCATACCCAGCTACAAGATGTGAAGTGAGAACTGACCCCGAGATCTCCAGTGGCTATTTACTAGATCCAGTTAACCCCATGATATTGCGAAACTGAATTATGCAGCAAACATTATTTGATATCTAATATTTTATTTGGCCTGTTGCATTTCTTTTTGTTGCTTCCCCTCAAAAAGAATAACACACCTTGCAGATTGGTAGAAATGATAATTGTGACACTTGTTAGTAGTGCCTTCCCATGTTGACTCAGTCCTGGAGTATTTAAGATGGGGTCCATTAGGCATTTTGCTTCTTGGCCCCATGGGGCTATACAATCCAACACTAGTCTGGTAGAGGTGATCATGGGGCAGCAACTGCCTGCAGTTCCATTAAAAAAATGATCCTTACCTGGGGCACCAAGGGCCTAGAATTTTCCTTCAAAGATTCTACAAACCAGTTAGAAAAGAAAAGAATTGTCATGGAAGAGGAGACCTCAAACTGATTATGTTTGACTCAAGTCTGAACACCCAAGGGGTTGTCACACCTAACAATCGCATTCACATAATACAAAGGTTAAGGTTATCTGCTTTTTTATAGTGTCAGCCTTTGGCAGAACACAGAGGGAATAGTATAATCTTGTTTTCCATTTGTGGCAGCTCACTGACATTTCTGTTTTAAGCCCAGCATCCAATAATCATGAGATGCAGCTGGCATTTCACAGGTTTTGGTAAATAAACATATATGTGTGTTATTTCTTAATACATTTTCCATTTCCCCCTTGCTTGCAGATCCTCCTAACAAGCATCAGAGGGAAAACCATGCACAGTTTTTAATGAGTCGGGGGGGGGGGGCACACACCTCTCATTCACTGGAACCCCTAACTTTTTCTGTAGTACTTACAACTACACTAAATTAAATTATTTGCCTAATAGAAAGAATATTAGTTCTGGTCATTATAGTTAAGTAATCACACACCTCATAGTTTCAGGGTCACTTCTCATGTTACATCTGAAACACATGTATGAACTCTTGGGAGGCATTCCTGTGTCTGAAAATCTGTAAAAGGTTAAAGTCAGAACTAGAGCAGAAAGACCACATTTGACCTACAAACAATTTCTCTTCTCAAGCTATTTGGAAGACTAAAGTGCAGTCCTAACTTTTCCTTTCTCACATCTCCGTACAAGGGCCAAAGTTGTTTAATACATTAGCTAGCACATTTCAAAGAATGTGGTCCTATCTGCACTGTTCTGGATGACTCTGGTCAGGCCTGATTCAGATATAGGTATGCACTTAAGAAGCCCTAGGTGTCTACTCAGCTTTCCTACATCAGATCATTAATCTTCTAGCACTTCGACAACATTTTTGGTTCATTCAGGGTTCATTTACAACAAGGAAAAATATTACTAGAGAATCTTTGCTTCAAGTGTATCTTTTTATTAAAACGATTATTTACACATCCAGCATTGACTATGACATTGAAAGACTACGATAATCCCATCCATTGATTTTTACATAGATAAGTTAAAGGAGAGAGATTACTTGAGCTATTAATTACTTATTTCCAAAAAAATAAGGTCAGAAGCAAAGAGCTCCTTATCAAAGGGGGGTTGATAATCAAACCAGACACCTATATTTATGGGTGTTTAAAAACCATCTTTTTTAACACCAGCTCATTGTCCTCCTTAATAAAGAAGCATATTCTTGGCTGGGTTGTCATCAATATGCACATGACCCTCGGCTTTATCTCAAGCTTCTGGCCCATCCCTGAAGAAACCCTGAACCACTGTCTGGAAGCAGTTTTGAAGTGGATGCAGACTAATAAACTAAAGCTTAATTTCAACAAAACAACTGCTACTGTTGAACGGAAAGTCTGACCCAGGATTTAGAGTGTCACCCTCCCTCTTCTAGGGTTGTCAGGTCTCCTAGTGACACTGGTGGGGGAATTTGGGGGGGGGGTGTTCCTGGGGTGGCTGGGGCTGTCGAGTGATAGGATGACATCAGCCAGAAGTTATGTCAGTGTGTTGGCAACATTGGGGGCGACACTCAGCTTTTTGAGCAAACTCTGTGGTTTAATACAGTGGGCAAGCTCAAACCATATAGTTTTACCCCAAAAGCAGTGTCCCCCTTGGCATCACTGATGTGCTGATGTCACTTCCAGGTGACATCAGCACATCACATATGGCATCAAGGGTGGGGGGAATTTCCTTCTGCTGGCCAGCTGGCTGGCAGGGGGCAGGAGCCCACAAAAGTGGGGGATCCCCCGCTCCCACCTGGGGAATGGTATCCCTACTCTCTTCCTATATGTAATGGAAGAAGAAATTCTGTTTTACTGTATATGAAGAAGAGTGCTTGCACACAAAAGCTTATACCTTAAATAAAACTTTGTTGGTCTGTTGGTCTTAAAGGTGCCTAGGGTTGCCAGTCCCAAAGTCCCAGCAGGATTCCCCCAGTTTTGGGGGCTTCAGCCCGCCACTGGCCAGCTGGCCGGCAGGGGAAACCCCACCCCCAAAAAGTCACTTCTTTGTGCAACGTCCCCAAAGCAATGACATCACCCAGAAGTGATGTCATCATGTTGAGGATGTTGCCAGGATGTTCTAGTTTGAGGGCAAAACTCTGTAGTAACTTTGGCCTAAAACCATAGAGTTTTGCCCTCAAACCAGAGAGTCGCTGTTTGCCATAGCCAGTGCAATGACTTCACTTCTGGGTGACATCATCACATCAGGGACATCCCAGAAAGCCCCCTAATCCCCCCACCGGTGCAGCAAAGGGACCTTGAACCCTAAAGGTGCCACTGGACTAAGATTTTGTTCAAGAAACCCCAGTTTCTTTTAAGTTAATGGTTTATTTGCTAGCAATAAAACATCAAGGCAGACATAATACTTAACTAAAAGCTGTTTCTTGTCCACTAGAGCCAAGAGTATCCTGGCCTGATTCTGAACAATTTGTGAAGGCCTAGCACTCCTGCAGGCTAATAGCAAGGGAATGAAACTGTGTGCATCCTACACTTCTGCTTGCACTGAGGCTTCTGGGTTAATCTCTTAAAGAGGCAGTGCACACACTGTCTATTTTGGATGGGGTCGCACTTGAATGAACAAGTCTGTAATTTGGAGGTGCTCTTGGACCCAGGCCTACTCTTCTCTGTCTATGCAATGAAAAAAAAAAAGAGAGAGAAAGAAAGATTAGTTTCCTTGAATATGCATCCTCTTACAGTGTTCATTAAAATGTGTATTTAATTATGGATTACTTAACCTGGCAAGTTTTCATGGCCTGGGCTTATGCCGCTATTGTTTGAGGAGAGGCATGGTCCTCCTCCTGACATGCTTGTGATATACCTTGGTGGTAATGACCTAGGTCTTATCAAAGGTAAAGCCCTAGTCATTCAGGCCAAGGCTGATTTGGTAGACATTGCTGACTAGTGGCCTGGGGTGCAACTGGTCTTGTTTGCAATGTTGCTGTGCCAGGTGTGGCGTAGCCTAGGGGATCCTAGGTGCTTGGACCAGGCGAGACGAAATGCCAATTGGCAGCTTAAAAATGCCATGGAGGGCGGTTTAGGTCTCTTTTTGTTGCACCCTGATATACGGGTCAAGTTAACGGACCTGTATGGGGGGGACAGGGTGCACCTCTCTAACAAGGGCAACGATATATTTCTTGCTGATTTGAGGCAAGAGGTGCTGGTGGCACTTGACCGCTTAGTGGGGGCGAAGGCCTAACCAGAGGCTTGGTCTTTGCTATGGCAGGGAAGCGCAATAAGGAAGTTGAAAATGGTGAGCACCTGGGCATTGTTATAAAGGAATTAAAGGATACTCCAAGAACGGCTTTCGGGCCTTTGTGGCTCAAGGCCAAGAAGGAGTGATCTCCTTTAGAACAATCTGGCCCGGCCTATTTTAGCAGACCTTGCGGCTTCTGGGGTGGTGGGCCAGGGGTTCTCCTAAATATGCCAAGCCGCTGGTTGAGAGCTACCTTGGTGGCTCGAGATCGGAGCAGGTGCATCACCCAGAAGGAAATGAAGGTGGTCAGGAGTTTGACACCTGTCATATTCCTTAGTACATTTCAGCAGCCCCTGGCCAGTTGTTTGATTATAAATAGTTAAGTGGCCCTTGTTAAATCCATATTGGTGTTCCTCTCTTCATTCCAACTGTGGTGGGAATGCGAGTCCAACTCCTGCCGAGCTTGCACTGGTGGAAGGGGGCTGAATTGCCTCCTTGAGAGGATGAAGAGTGGTGTCAGTGCTGCGTGAAGTGCAGCACCAAGCAGGGGGCAGAGCCGGCCTGTTTAGGCTCTGCTCCCACCCTCTGCCTCAGCAGTCCTTTGGCATGCTCGGCTCACCCTCCCACCCTATTTCAGTGCAGGTTTCAACTGGTTGCCTTTTAATAGGGCCAGGTAGGAATTTTTTCACCTTTTTTCAATTTGGCTTCAGAAGGAGGGGTGTTTTTTGCCTACCTTGCATGGATGATGGTGGTGTTGGGAAATTGGCTTTGGGGGGCGTCATTTGTTAAATAGGATGGTCACTTTGTGGTTAGGCGGGGTAGTGCGATCAGGAAGTTGAAAGCGGTGAGCACCTGGGCATTGTTATAAAGGAATTAAAGGGTCCTCCAAGAATGGCTTTTGGGCCTTTGCGGCTCAAGGCTAAGAAGGGGTGATCTTCCTTGGAGGCCTTGTAAGAACCTGAGTAGAGGGCTGTACTGAGTTCTGGAGAGAGAACTGCTAGCAAGGTAGCCATTTCATCAGCCTCAAAGTTTTCAGGGTACATCACCACAACAAGAGTTTACGTTGGACTTTGAGGGAAGTTTCTGAAGCTGTAGAAGATAGCATTGCTCCTAGGGAGATGGATAACAAAGGACATATTCCAGTGATATGCCAGGGTTGCACCATGGTCATTTTTCTGCCTTGCTGGGAAATGCATTATACATGCCACAAGTGCAAGCTTATAAGAATGCTTGAGAAGAAGGTGGGAGAACTTGAGGCACAAATCTGTACACTGAGGAACATCAGAGAGGGAGAAAGGTTTTTAGATGTGAAGGAAGAGGGGCTTCTAAGAGAACAGCAAGAGCTAGCAAATCCTGAGCAAGAGGAAGGAAGTACCAAGGAACAGGTGGGTGAGTGGAAGAATGTGACCTTGAAGAGTAAGGTAATCAGGAAATACAGCCAGTGGAGCCACAAAATCGCTACCAGCCACTTCTGATGGTGGAAGATCAGCATAGCACACTCTGAGATCAAAAGGATGTGACTGACACACAAACACATAGCTATAGAAGGACCAAGCTATCCCACAGAGGAAGAGACAAGTAGAGGTGGTTGGTGACTCCCTACTGAGAGGGACAGAAGAAGTTGTGTGCAGAATGGACAAGGAATCTCGAGAGGTTTGTTGTCTTCCTGGAGCGTGTATCTGAGATGTGACTGAGAGAATTCCAAGACTGGTCAAAACCTCTGATTGCTACCCGCTCCTGCTGATCCATGTGGGAACACATGATATGGCCCGAAGAAACCTTGAATGGATCGCCAAAGACTACGAGGCTCTGGGCAAGAAGGAGAAAGATCTGGGGGCACTGGTGATGTTCTCCATTTTACCTGTTGAGGGCCATGGAGCTGGAAGGGAGAACAGGATACTGGAGATGAATGGCTGGTTACATAGATGGTGCTGTTGAGAGGGATTTGGCTTCCTCGACCATGGTATGTACCTCCAACATGAAGGACTGTTGGCAATGGATGGGGTGAACCTTACAAAGAATGGGAGGAATGTCTTTGCTGGAAAACTTGCGAACCTGATCAGGAGGGCTTTAAACTGAAGACATCGGGGGTGGAAAGAAACAACCTGATGTTGTGTGGCATCCCCAACACTAAGTTCAAGAAGGGGAGTAACCAGAGAATAAATGAATGGGAGAGAGGTGAGTTCAGTAGTTTCAGATAAATTCAAAGGGACCTAGGATAGGAAAGGATGTCTGTAATCTGAGATGTTTTTATACTAATGCACAGAGTATGGGAAATAAACAGGGGGACTTGAACTTCAAATACTGGAAAGTAAGTATGATCTGATAGGTATCACTGAGACTTGGTGGGATGTGTCCCATATATGGAGCACAGTGATTGAAGGATATACCTTGTTCAAACGGAACAGAATAAACAAAAAAGGAGGCAGGGTAGGACTATGTGTTAAGAATGAATACACTTGTACTGAAATTCAGGATTTCAAGAGTGGCCCTGTTGAAAATGTGTGAGTAAGGACAGAGTAAGGAAAAAAGAAGGGGATACTGTTGTGGGGGTATACTACAGACCTCTGAACCAACTGGAGGAACAGGATGATGCATTTGTACAACAGCTTGCTAAACTTTCACAGAGACAGGATGTTGTAGTTATGGGAGATTTCAGCTATCCAGATATTTGTTGGAAATCTGCTAGACATGGGGCATCCCACAGATTCTTGAATAGTCTTGTGGACAACTTCATCTCTCAGAAGGTGGAGGTGGGAACCAGAGGATCTGGTATCCTAGATTTAATCCTAACAGGGAAGAACTGGTTGATGAAGTGAACATTGTGGGATCCTTGGGGAATAGTGACCATGTCATCTTGGAATTTGACATAGTGAAGGATGTGAAACCAGGACCAATAGTAGGACCCATATTCTGGACTTCAGGAAAGCTGATTTAAAAAAACTCAGAGAAATATTAGGTAGGATCCCATAGCTGGAAATGCCAAGGGGGAAATCTGCACAGGAAGGATGGGTGATGCTGAAAAATGAAGTGTTTAAGGCACAATCCCAAACTGTTCCGGTAAGAAAGAAAGGTGGGAGATGGGTAATGAAGGCAAGGTGGCTGAACAAGGAACTCTCTAAAGAACTGAGACTAAAAAGGGAAATGTACAGGAAATGGAAGGAGGGTCAAATTACTGAGGGTGAGTACAAGAAGCAGGCTTGAATCTGTAGGGATGGTGTCAGAAAGGCTAAAGTGCAGTTGGAGCTGAGGCTTGTGAGGGATACTAAAGATAACAATAAAGGTTTCTATGCCTATGTTCGGAGCAAAAAAAAAAAGAACAGGGATGGGGTAAGCTCATTGCTAGGGGAAGACGGTCAAGCCTTAACAAGGGATGAAGACAAAGCAAAATTACTCAACTCTCACTTTGCATCGGTCTTTAACTGTAAGGCAAGCTGTATACAAACTGAAGAATGAAGGGCATATGAAGGAAAGGGGAACTGCCTGTCCAGAATAAGTAAGGAAATGGTTAGAGAGCATCCAGCTGTCTTCAATACTTTCAAATCTCCAGGACCGGATGGCTTGCATCCCAGGGTGCTAAAAGAAATTGCTGATTTTATTTCAGATCCTCTGGCTCTAATCTTTGAGATGTCCTGGAGTACTGGTTTTGTGTCAGAAGACTGGAGAAGAGCGAATGTTGTCCCGATCTTCAAGAAGGAAAAAAAGACAGACTCAGCAAATTACAGGCCTGTCAGTTTGGCATTAATACCTGGAAAAATTCTAGAGCAGATTAGCAAATGCTCTGTCTGTGAGCACCTTGAACAGAATGAGTTAATTGGTTGTAGCCAGCATGGGTTTATCAAGAATAAGTCATGCCAGACCAACCTTATCTCCTTCTTTGACAGAGTTACTAAAATGGTTGACTGGCAATGCTGTGGATATAGTGTATCTAGATTTCAGTAAAGCATTTGACAAAGTTTCTCATGATATCCTTGAGGATAAGCTGGTTAAGTGTGGGCTGGATGGTGCAACTATTGGATGGATCCATGGTTGGTTGAAAAATCATACCCAACAAGTACTCATAAATGACTCTGAGTCTACGTGGAGGGAAGTCTTGAGTGGAGTGCCACAGGGCTCGGTCCTAGGCCCAGTGTTGTTCAATGTTTTTATAAATGACCTGGAGGAAGACATAGAGGGGATACCTATCAAATTTGCAGATGACATGAAGCTGGGTGGGATTGCTAATTCTGAAGAAGACAGAGTCAGGATTCAAAATGATCTAGATAGGCTGGAACAGTAGGCTGAGACAAATAAAATGAAATTCAATAGAGATAAGTGCAAAATCTTACACTTAGGTACAAAAAAAATCATAGGCACAGATATGGAATGGGAGGGACTTGGCTTGACAGCAGCACATGTAAAAGGGATCTAGGTGTTCTGGTTGACCACAAACTAAACATTAGCCTGTAGTGTGATGTGACTGTGAAGAAAGCTAATGCAATCTTAGGATGCATTAACAGAAGCATTGTGTCCAGATCACCGGAGGTGGTAGTTCCACCCTATTCTGCTATGGCCAGGCCTCACCTGGAGTACTGTGTCCAGTTATGAGCACCACATTTTAGGAAGGATGTTGACAAGCTCAAGCGTGTCCAGAAGAGGGTAACCAGGATGGTGAGAAGGTTGGAATCCAAATTTTACGAGGAAAGGCTGAAAGATTGGGGTATGTTTAGCCTGGGAAAGAGAAGGCTTAGAGGGGACATGATTGCAATCTTCAAGTATTTAAAGGGCTGTCATGTAGAAGATGGAGCAGATCTATTCTGTCTTTCTCCGGATTGCAAGACTAGATCTAACGGGTGGAAATTACAAGGGAGTCATTACCGGCTAAATATCAGGAGAAACTTCCTAACTGTAAGAGTGGTTAAGCAGTGGAACAGACTGCCTCGGGAGGTGGTGGATGCTCCTTCACTGGACATTTTCAAGCGGAGACTGGATGACCATCTTTTGGGTATGTTGTAGGGCTATTTTTTGTCTATGCTCCTGCAGCATGCAGGGGGGTTGGACTAGATGACCTGCAAAGTCCCTTCCAACTCTAACATTCTATGAATCTGTGATTCCTTAGAACAATGTGGCCGAGCCTATCTTAGCAGTTCTTGTGGCTTCTGGGGTGGTGGACCAGGGGGTTCACCTAAATATGCCAAGCTGCTGGTTGAGAGCTACCTTGGTGGCTCGAGATCGGGGCAGGTGTATTGCCTGGAAGGAAATGAAGGTAGTCAGGAGTTTGATACCTGTCGTATTCCTCAGTACATTTCAGCAGCCCCTCACCAGGACCTGATTATAAATAATTAATAAAGTGGCCCTTGTTAAATCCATATTGGTGTCCATCTCTTCATTCCAACTGTGATGGCAATGGGGTTACTTGGTTGCCTGTTGAAGATTAGCAGCATCCCCCCCTCCTCAAACTGGCTGGAGAAAAGAATTAGTTTGTATGCTACACATTGTTCATAGGGGCAAAGGGTTTCGATGTTTAGGCCTGGACTTCATAACTGTTCAGGCCATAACTAAAGTTGATAGGGAAAATATGGTGGGAAGGGTCACTGGCATGCATCTTGAGGCACAGAATGATAAAGGGTGCTTTCCAAGCCAGCCCATCATTGACTGGGTGAGTTGGGGAGGGCCCCCTCAGTGCTGATAAGAAGCAATCCTTAGCTGGGTTTGCTATGCATGGAGGTGGGGGGGAGATTAGGGTTGTCATCTTTCATAACTGCTTTATGTTCAGGGGGAGGATTCAACAAAGCTGGGGTAACACTGGCCAGGGAATGTTTGTTGGGAAACCCATTGGCAGCTACCTGTTAGCCATAAATAAAATCTTACTTTAATCTGAATGTGGGTGCCTTGTGTCTTCACATAGGGGTTCAGGGACAAATGAGAAATCTGAGAGTTTGACACATTTGTGGTTAAATAAGCCTTCTTATTTTTAGTTGCTGTAGATTTTCTTTGGAGAGGCTCCAAAGTTACTTTTTTCCCACCATAGAGAACAATGGATGGAATGGGGGCAACCTGTTTGGGGACCCATAGAATCGGACCCCTGATCCAATTTTCTTGAAACTTGGTGGGTATCTTGGGGAGAGGCTCCATCAGCTACCCTGTGAGTTTGGAGCCTCTCCCTCAAACCCCCTCCCCTCCAGCCCCCAGAATATACCCTATGTTTTTTCCCACCATAAAAAGTTACTTTTACCCCCAAACAGGTTTCCCCTATTCCCTCCATTGTTCTCTATGGTGGGGAAAAAGTTACTTTTTTCCCACCATAGAGAACAATGGATGGAATGGGGGCAACCTGTTTGGGGGCCCATAGAATTGGACCCCCTGGTCCAATGTTCTTGAAACCTGGTGGGTATCTTGGGGAGAGGCTCCATCATGTAACCTGTGAGTTTGGAGCCTCTCCTTCAAACCCTCTCCCCTCCAGCCCCCGAATATACTCTATGTTTTCACCATTGACTTCAATGGCCCATAGGATATAATGGGGCCAGATTGCCGCCGAATTTCTTTCATTCCCTTCTTTCCTTCTCTCTTTTTCCTCTTTCCCTCCTTCTTCTCTTCTCTCTTTCTTTTTTTCCCACCTTCCTCTCGTCTCTTTTTTCCTCCTTTCCCTGTTTCCCTCCTTCTTCCCTCTCTTTCCTTCCCTCCCCTTTCCTTCTCTTTCTTTCCCTATTTCCTTCCTTCTTCCTTCTCTCTACTTTCTTTCTTTACTTCCCTCTTTCCTCCTTCTGTGACCCAACTCTCATGAGAAGGAGTTTAAACTTTAAACCCCTTCTCTCTTAGCTCCCCCACCCAGACCAGCTGGGGAAGGGAAGGGGAGGCTTTTGAAGATGCCTCCCCCTTTTGCTTCCCCTTCTGACATCACTTCTGGTGATGTCAGGGGGTGTGGTATATGCTAATAGCCTAATAGCTCATTAGCATACCATATGCTAATGAGCTCCTGCAGCTGTTTTTCTACGAAAAGACCCCTGGGTATAACACAGAAAAATGGAGTACTCTCTGTGTCAAGGTGAGCAGAAAAATGGTAGGCAAGTAATTTATATCTACCCTGGAAGGTGGGGTAGGGCTGAGTCATTCAACAACATATCTTCTTATTTTTGTCTGCTATAGCCTTTGGAAAGTTGCAGAAAGTCAGATACATACTACTTAGTTTCCTCACTCCTGAAATAGTTTTGATCAGTCTATCCACAACTATCAAGTAGTGCTTGAAACTTAGTGAAGCATTTCTGATGTCCAGTTGGCAGTAAAATATAAGAGATGGCTGACTCAATTGCTGAATAGTGGGAAGGAGTTTTGAGTGCAGATGGCAGTAATCGATTTAGTCACAGGCATCTCCAGCTAAATAGGAGCTTAGCTACTGAAACTTGAAAACATACTTGGAAGAGATCACTGACAGCCGTATTAGACAAGTCACACTAGACTGTCTTACTCATTATGAATATTTTTATTTTCCTGTGGTTTCTGGAAAGCCTGAGAACTGCATTAGTTCTAGAGTGCTCGCTACCCCACTCTATTCCATATTATGAATACCGAGATCTTCCCCAGACTGAATAAATTAATTTTATTTTATTTTTTACAATATGCTTGCACATGTGCAGCGACCAAACATGGATGGAAAAAACATTTAGCCGGAGTGAAAACAAAAAATTAATTAGTAGCCAGAAGCAACAAATTAGGTTTGTTTGCTGCTTCTAACCCCCACTAGTGAAAATCCATATCGTACAGATTTTGCCCTCCAGTGCTTGTTGACAGAGCTCTGCAAATTTCTCTCATTACTAAATTGAGCTCTTAATTCTATAACTGTATGTTAATGATGCCAACACAGATCAGTTATAGATATAGGGAAGCTTCCTGCTTTAAGTGAATAAATATAACTTAACATCTGTTTGAGTGCGCCAGCTCTGTGTTTACTATGGTTTTGCTGCTGGAAGAAAGAAGAACAATCTGCCATTTACCTATATAGCATTTAAAAAATGGGGCTGGATTCAGAAGAGTCACTAGTGGAAGGAGCAGAACTGTTTGCTGTTTTACCTTCCTCCAGTCACTTCCAACCTTGGGAGGACTGATTAATGGGGTCAAAGGACTCATCAGAACTAACAGCTGTGCAAGTCAAGGGCTTCAGTGAGGAAGGTGGGGTGGGGAAAACTGCCTCCTCTTCTTCAGCAATGGGGAGTTGAACGTGACAAAAATCCACACCTGCGGCCACTAGTGGGGAGGGAGGCATGGCTCAGTGACAAAGCATATGCTTTGCAGACAGAAGGTCCCAAGTTCAATCCTCAGCATCTCCACTTTAAAGGATCATGCTGTAGACTCTGGAGCGCCACTGCCAAACAATAATGACCTTGGTAGACCCATCATCTGCGTCATCTGACTCAGTAAAAGGAAGCTTCATAGGTGTTCATGTGTAGCGATTAGTTGATTAGTTGCTGGATCTAACTCATTGTTCCCCCCTTCCATTAATTAGTTCATTCACAATTTTCTCGTCATTCAGTTCCAGCTTGTCATTGGGTCCTGACGTGACATGAAGGCACATGTAACCTTACCTTTTTTATAATTTTTAAAATAACTTTGAATAATTGTGAGTTAGAGCAGAATTGTGGCAGGAAGGAAGGGCTGCTTAACCACCCCTCCATCTGAATGTTTAAAATATAATAATCATTCTTTCAAGCTCCTGCTTCACCCACATATACAGGAATAGTGATACATTTTCTCTGTTGGGGGAAGCAACTTGGGGGTATTTGAGTTGAAAACCAGGTAGAGGAGCCCCCATCCCCCGTTATTTCATGGTCAAGCTGAGTTTATGCAAACTGCTTCATGTTTATCATTCATCTTCCTAACAACTGTGTAAGTGATGATAATTATGCCTATTGGTAGCTGGGTAATTGAAGTGAGGGGGCAGAGACTTTAGCAAATCAGATAGCCAATGAATGATGACTCAAGTTTAATGAAAGCCTTCCCAGCACAGTATCTGCAGATTTTTATTTGATTTTTTTTTCTGCCTTGGAGTCAAGTTCTGCCCTGCCAATCTGGGCAGAAACCAGAAACCATTCTCAGATCCTTGATTTAATAAAGAGGGTTAGTTGAAACTGGCCACTTTATCTGTATTATCTGCCCAACCCTCAATATTTCTGCACTTTGCCCAAACCTCTCAGAAACCCATCAACAAATCATCTTAAAAATGTGGTGTATTTTGCATAGATGCTCAATTAAAAAAAAAAACAACAACAAGGGGAGAACTCCTAATTGTAAGACTCTCTCCACTACTTATAATATCCAACTTTTTACTTCATATCTCCCACCAAGTAAAACTATGTTTCGACTGAGCAAGGCAAAATCTCCCAATTCCCAAAGAGACAGCTTTCGACAGGCTTTCAGCTGAGGACAGTGAAGACACGATTATGTGATCTGGCACCCTCATACTCTTCTTACCTTTTATGTCCCCAACTTTTATAAGTTTCTTCTGGGAGCTCTGCAATCTGCTAAACCAGAAATTCTGACTGCTAGCCATCTTGGAACTGATACATTGTATAAAGGATTGTCGCTTTCTTTTTTTCTTTTCTTTTTTTTTTAACTTATATTTTTACTGTATATCTCTGTTGTAAGACACCCTGAGCCCTGCTTGCAGGGGAGGGCAGCATATAAATTTAACAAATCTCTGTATATAATAATTGTGTTTTTGGGTGTCACTCTCCTGAACATTCCACACGCTTCCAAATCAGTTGGCTCCCTGATCTGTCACTCAGAAGGTATCCCTATCCACTGGCTGTGTTGCCTGAGTCCCGCCCACAGAAGTGGTGCTCAACATCTCAGCCTCAGTGTGCTGAGAGGTGACAAATGGGCTGGACACTCTGATGGGTGGAGGGTGATGAAGCTGATCATGGCGGTGCTGCAGTGGTTGTCATTGGCCACAGCTGGGTGCAAGTAGCCATGTGGGCTGCAAGTGGATGGGGGCCAGCACCATGGAGGAGAAAGCAGCCAAGGAGGAGGGTAAGGTCAAGATTCAGGAGCTGCACAGGCCCGAACACTGGTTCAGCAAGTGAGAGCGGCAATGCCTGGCTGAGGCCAAGCTTGACGATGGCATCCTCCCATCCGAGCTGCAGGACAATGACAAGACCACCGCCACTGCTGCCACCACCTCCCCATCGCAGCCTGAGCACAAGCAGCAGAAGCTCTGGCACCTCTTCCAGAACTCCACCACCGCCGTGGCCCAACTCTACAAGGCTGCATGCACCACCAGGGTGGAGGGCGGCGGAGGTGGCAGGGAGGGTGGTGGAGGCACCCGGGCAGGGAGGCAGTGGCGGGGTGTTCTGCCAGTCTTCAGCCCTGGGGTCTGGGGAGGGGGAGAAAGTGGTTTGGCGGGGAGGCTGTGTGCAGGCTGACAGATAGACACAGATGTATAAGAAAAAGCTGAGCGGAGCTGTGTAGAGGCGCCTTCACACGGGTGGAAATGTGTGGAATGGAGACATGCCTGTAAGCTACACATCTGTTCATACACGTGCATGTGTGTATGTCTATCCTACTGTGTGTGTATGTGTATACATATAAAGACGGGTCCATGTTTTATGTATGCATACAATACATATGTGAACTCTCTCTCTCTCCCTATAATATATTTTACAAACACACGTGGTATGCATGCATAACATGCACACCCAGTCTTTTGTTCATTATTTTTGTGTGTGTAAACAGCTTCCTGCTTTGACAGCCCCACAGGGGTCCCCCAACAGTGGCCCTGACTTTATATGGCAAAATCAATATATATCTCAAAATATACATACCCTGCATGTGTATCTATGTGTACATATAGGCATATCTCCTTATATTACATACTGCTAATAGGTACTTAACCTGCTTCCAGCCTCTTTCTAGAGCTTGTTGTTTTACAACAGTCTTTACTGCTAGTAAATAAATCAAAGAAAACACACAGGAAGACATGAAACTACCTTACACTAACTCAGATCCTTAGACTACTGGGACCAGGATTGTCTACTGTGACTGGAAGCCTCTGGGTCTTTCACATCTCTTCCAGACTGATTCTGTTACTGAAAATGCTGGGAACTGAACCTGGGACTTACTACATCAGCTGACTCTCTTGCAGCTCTAAAGTGGTTTGTGACTTGATAACGTCTAAGTCCAACCATGTCAATGATGTTAATTCGCCTCCTAGGTGTGAGGCATTCTTTGCTGATAAAATATTTCTCATCCATGCTAACTTGAAGGCCAACTTAAGAGCAGGTGCAGTACCTGGAGTCTAAGAAGTACTCCTTGTCTTTTGGTTATGGTTAGATTCAGATAGATCTTTCGAATAGATACACTTGTTTGGGGTGTGATGGTCATCCTGACTTTTCATATCATTTCAAGGAATAGTATTGGAGTCATTGGTGAACATCATTCATTTCTCACTAACCGAGGGGGTTCTTCCTAGAGGTTTGAAGGAAGCAATTATTAGACCTATGTTTAAAAAACCTTAATTGACTAAGTATGAGGTGGCCAATTATAGGCTAGTTTATAATGTATCTGTTCTGGGGGACGTGATAGGGTGCTGGCAAAGCAACTCCAGGTATTCTTGAATGACACATCTGCCCTAAACCAATTTCAATTCAGATTCAGGCTTGGGATTAGACCCATGACAGCTTTCGTCACACTGGTGGAAGATGCCTATTTACATAACCGTCAGCTATCTCTTGGTGAAGGGGATTATTTCAGGTTTTATTGGGGTAGACATATATGTGGTGGATTCCACAATGTGGGCTAACAATTTAAGCCAGCTGACCAGGCTCTCTTGCTCCACAGAAGAAACAGATGAGAGGAATGAGATTATTACCCCTCATTTCTGCCCTTTTGCTGGAAGGCAGACATGTAGCCACATTACTTACATATATTTTATGCACACTGATGAGACACTAACTCTACAGGCCTTGTGGCTTTGTTCAGTCCTGTGAGTCTCTGTCCTCCCTTCACTTGTCCTGAATTTTCTAGCTGCTGTGAAACAGCAGCCTCACCACATGGCAGGAATTAAATCAGTAGCTGCAACCTGTAGGACACAAAGCGGGCCGACACCCGTGACAGCTAGCCAGCTGTATCTGCTGCCTACTAGGTCTGGTATCTCTTCCTAAAACATATTGGCTATAGAGACTTTCATTAAGGAGCTGGCTCCAACATCAGGACTTTGAAGGTCCACCCATTGGTGCCACAGCAGAAGGGCTGTCTGGAAAGTCAATTTAAATGTTGCCAACAAAGTGTGCAAGAAAAATGTGCTTTCACATCAGGTGACATTTCATTCAAAGTACAAAACATATAACTTGATTGTGACTAAGCTCTGGCAACAGAACCCCTAATGCTGGCTGGCTGATTTCACCCGACTTGCAACATTATCAATGTAGCCCTGGATTTTCTCGTGGGTTTTTTTGGGGGGGTAAATAAATAACCTCTCATCAAACACAAATGTTTCTCAGATTGGGCCTAATTTTTCCACAATGCAATATCATCTTGTCCTTCTGTTAGGAGGATTATGTGTACGTGCATGGAACCACACAAACACGAGTGGGGGGGACGGACTACTTTTATTCTGCATAAATATATTTTTGGATGCCAATGGGAATTCTCCTTCCCAACATATTGAAGGAGAAACACTTCTCTCCACTCTGTCTCATGTGCTGCCACCATAGAACTTTATCTCACATGAACACATGAAGAGGCCTTATATTGAATCAGACCCTTGGTCCATCGAGGTCAGTATTGTCTACTGAGACTGGCAACAGCTCTCCAGGGTCCCAGGCAGAGGTCTTTCAGATCACCTGTTGCCTGGTTCTTTAACTGGAGGTGCTGGAGGTTCAACCTGGGACCTAACCCTCTCCCCAATCCAAACATGGTTCAGGTAAGTAAGGGAATCTCTTACAGTCCTCCATCCTATCACATATTTTGACTTATTTGTCACTTTTGGAATTCTAGCTGTTTTAAGGCATATTACACAACCAGGTTTCCAAGTATCATCTCCCTTTCAAACTGATGTCCTGAATGGGGATGGGCATAAACCAGGAAAATGTGGTTTGTGACTGTGATTCATGGTGAGCCTGGGTCATGAGCCATAACAAACTTTAAGGTGCCAAACTGGTTCAGTTTGTGAGGTTTGTGATGTGGTAAAATGTCCTCCCAGTGTTCTAGAGACACCAAACTTGCAGAGTTTCTCCAGCTAACTCTCTTTACTGGCCCTTCAAGTCTGGTGAGGATTGGATTTAAGGGGTCCAAGTTACCCTCCAAAAAAGAAGGTGCGCAAGGAAAGTGCTTTCTGGGGAAATAACAGGCACAGGTTCAGAAGGTTTAGGAGTGTATAGAACAGACCCTGTGCAAGGTAGAGACATCAAGCTCACAATGGACCTCCTGCTGATGCTCCTCTACATGCTCTCCAAGTTATGTTCAGATTGGATTTAGGGGGTCTGAGTTATGCCTCCCGCCAAAAGAAGATGTCCCCAGGAAAGTGCTTTTGGGAAGACGCAGGCAAAGTTTTAGGCGCCAAAACACACCACATGCGGGCATCAGGAAGGAGCGGGGGCAAAGGATTTATAAGCCCGGCCCCACCTCTCCTCCTCAGCAGTCCTGCAAGGTCTTCGGCCCACCCTCCCACTCTGTTAGTAGAGCAGGTGTTTGCTGGTCGCCCAGTTTTGGGGGCCGTGTAGGAATTTTTTTTGCCCCTTCATGATCGGCATTTAGAAGGGGTGTTTTTTGCCTACCCTACACTGCAGCAGTGATGCAGGGGTTTGTAGGGGTGGGTTGTGATACTTAGGTCAGTCACTTTCATTGTGGCAGGTTGCTATGCAGTATATAGATTGCAGTCCGGTGAGCACCAGCTGACACTCATCATTGGGGTTGAAGGGGTCCTGTGAGTACAGTCTTTGTGCCTTGCAGCATGGGGCGGGGAAAACGGACTGCCTTCGGGACGGCCTTGTTTAGGTCCTCTCTTTGAACCTTGTATCTTGGGGTATGGGGCTACAGGATTGTCCTGCAATGGCTAGCCATTGGGTGGGAACCCCTGTGGTGGGCTCCTACTCTGGGCAGGGTGGCTCACCCTATTGAAGAGGTAAGGGAGGGGTCCTTGACTTTGGCCTTGACCATACCACAAGCTGTGTTGCCCTTGCCGTTGGTTCCAGTTAAAGTTGTCAGTTAATAAAGTGGCCCTATAGTTAAACCCAATATTTGTGTCTGCCTCGTTATTCTGGCTTGGGGAGCAATACTCAGACCCCACCAGTGGAGAGGTGTTCACAATCAGGAGGGTTGGGAAGGTATAAATGTGGTTCCTCAGCTGAGGGACACAGTAGCTAAGCCCCTTTGCTCACCATGAGCAGAGAGATGGGGTTGCTCAGAGCCCTGAGTCCACCTAACACTCAGACCCCCACCAGTGAAGAGATGTTCACAATCAGGGAGGGTGGGGGAATAAATGTGGGTCCTCAGCTGAGACACCCAGTAACTAAGCCCCTCTGTTCAGCATGAACAGAGAGACAGGGTGGCTCAGAGCCCTGAGTCCACCGAAAACCCAAACCCCACCAGGGGAGAGGTGTTCATAGTCAGGAATAAGTGAATGTGCTCTGCTTTTAACAAGTTTCCTGCCTCTTTGTCACCCAACAGAGGAGAGGTTACAGAGCTGAAGTGTGGGTATGTATGTATGTATATATATATATATATCTATATATATATATATATATATATAGCATTCTGATTCCAAAGAGCAGAATAGGATCTCTGTCACTGGCAACCAGCAGTACCTGTTAAGCTTTGGAGGCCCCTTTTGCTGTTTCTGAGACTGGATAATTGGTAAACATTTTAATTGAGAAGAGACTGTCTGGAAATGTATCCATTCATGAACCACTTGAAAGTTCATGGAAAGTTCATGCCAGTTGACCCGCCACAAACTTCAGTTTGAGAACCATGAACCAGTCAAAATTCATCATGAACTTTAGTTTGTGAGCCAGTTCATGCTCATCCCAATCCTGAACTATGTGAGCACACTAAATCTTAGCATTTTGACATACCATATACAAATCAGAACAGTGATCCATCTAGCTCAATGAAGTGTCTACTCCATCTGACAGCAGCTCTCAAATGTCTTGGGCAGATGACAGTCTTCTCCAGCACCTGGTACTTGAGGAGCTTCCTTGAGGGCCTCAAACTGGACATACCAGAAACTGAGCCTTGGACCTTTCACATGCAAAAGAGATGCTTTGTCACTGAGCCTCAGTGCTTCTCCTATTATATCACTAAACAGATGGATAAGTAAAGTAAAGGCTCCCTTGCTTGAAAAGCCAGTCGAATCCGATTCTAGGGTTGCGGTGCTCATCTCCGTTTTAAAGCCGAAGAGCCAGCGCTGTCCGAAGATGTTTCTGTGGTCATGTGATCGGCATGACTAAACACCAAGGAGCACAGAATGTTGTTACCTTCCCACCGAAGTGGTACCTATTTATCTACTTGCAATTTCTTGCTTTCGAACTGCTAGGTTGGCAGGAGCTGGAACTAGAGAAGGGAGCTCACTCCGTCATACAGCACTCTCGGGTCTTGCACTGCTGAACTACTGATCTTCCACAGCCTGCAGTTCAGCATCTTAACCACTTGAGCCACCACAGCTCCTTCTAAATAGATAGATACAATGGTAATTTTTTTTTAAAAAAATCTCCCATTCCTTTAATAACTCTCTAGTAAATTGAGGATAGGTTATGCTGCCTCCCCCCCCCCCAGTGTACTTTGAAGCAATAAACTGAAACTAAACCCAGGCAAGACAGAAATGATGCCAGCTGGGAAGGCAGATGTCTTGAAGGATTTGGTACATCCCCAATTCAAGGGGATTCAGCTTAGCTAATGCTTGCTGACTCAGTTAAACCCCTTGGGGTTATATTGGACCCACTATTACCGCTGGAGAAGCAAGTTAATGTGACTGCATAAAACACTTTCTTCTGACTCAGTCTAGCCAGCAACATTGCCCCCTACCTTGATTTGTCCAGTCTGCCAACCTAGATCCATGCTGTGGTGACTTCAAGACTAGACTACTTCAATTCACTCAACACAGGTCTCCTTTCAAAGTCAATTTTGAAACTCTAGTTAGTCCAAATCACTGTAGCTAGGTTATTATCAGGAGCTGGCGGTATATATCACTCCTGTTCTGCAGTCACTCCATTGGCTGCCCATCAATTACTGGGCTTAGTTCAAGATACTGACTATCACATACAAAGCCCTTCATGGCTTTGTTCCCTCTTATCTTCAGGACCACCTTTTCCCCTGTGCTCTGCCATGATAGTGTTGCTCCTTCTATCAGAACCTTCCACAGGTACCATCCTGCAAATGGGCAAAATCAGTAACCACTCGTACTCATGCTTTGTCTGTTGTGGCCTGCCTGATGAGGTCAGGAAACTTAGTTATTCAAAAGGGCTTTTAGGACAGGCAAATAGGAGTGTACTGTAATGAAACAGTAAGAAAATCAAATAGGTAAAGGGATAGGGACTATGGCCAACACTACTGAATTGCTACCAATCATTGTAATTTCTGCACCAGACTATCCAATTTCTACAACACTTAGCGTTTCACATTTAAAAGCTCATGCTCTATTTCATCTCTAAGATATCTGTTTGTTTTCAGATTTCTGTAGTCTAAACACCATTGTATTCTTCACTGGGTGCTCCATCCTGTTGATTGTACTTACACCATGCAATCCATCTTGAGTCTCAGCGAGAAAGGCAGACTATAACATAATCATAATCATCACCATCATTATGTGAGAAAGAGCAATTCAGAAGTATAATATATACCTCCCTGCATTTCTCATGAATATAGTCCAGAATTTTGCCATTTTACTCCTTAAGAACATAAAAACATAAGAGAAGCCATGCTGGATCTGGCCAGTGGCCCATCTAGTCCAACACTCTGTGTCACATAATAGCCAAAACCCAGGAGCCATTGGGAAGTCCACCAGTGGGGCCTGAACTCCAGAACCCTCCCATGTTTGCACCCACAAAGCACCAAGAATACAGAGCATCACTGCCCCAGGCAGAATGTTCCTTCTGTACCTTGTGGCTAATAACCTCAGTGTTACCGCCAATGGTCTGCCTTGTTGTTTGGGGAAATTAGGTATGTGGCAGGGAAGAACAGAGGGGTACAGGGAATGCACACCAATTGTATGCCAAGGTCCGGCACAATAGGAAGATTTGAGATTTGAAGAGTAAATTAAATAGGTTGTATTGAAGAACTTCCCTAATTACAAGCACACTAAGCATTCAAAAAGAGCAAGCAATACAGAACTAAGAAAGCAGAGCTGATTGATAGTGAATTGAGGTGTCAGTTATGAGGTGATATGACCTGTCCAGACATGCAGGGGTCCATGGAGATGAGATTGTGACCCAAACAAAAGTTTGGGGGTAGACAGCCACTTGGCATCAGAGCAGATGCACACAAAATCTGAGGCCACATGTTTGGATGGATATAGACATTAGAGAACAATGCTGACCAATGGGATTAAGATTACCTGGACCAATCAGGTGTCTCAGGGGGTGCGGGTTTCAGGAGGGGCATGGCCTAGGTATGACCAATGAGGTCACAGAGGGGCAGAGTCTGGATTAACAATAGCTATGATGGACCTAGCCAGGTGCTAGATGGTTGGGCTGGGTTGGGCTGGGAGTGTCCATTGTGGAACAATAGGGTGTTTCCTTGGTGCCAGACAAAGAGGTGATGTTTCTTAATGTGTAGCAGGATGAACCTGAATTCACTGAACATGAAGAGTTAATGTTAACCTTGATAGGTCTGGCGGAGGTTTTCAAATGCAGATATGTTAAACAAATATATGTAGACAGGAATGTGAAGATTATTTTGAAGGTATTTCCTGACATACAGGTGAAACAGGAGATGGGGATAGAAACATGCAACATACTTCATTCATGACAATAGCACAGATCAGAAGCTCTTTGTCCCTGTCTGCCTGTACATTTGACAGACAAAAGACTAGCCATTTGGTCAACACAAGATTCCCGAGGCAAGGGCAGAGACTTGTCCATTCTAGTCCTTTTGGACTGAGCTAACAGGAGAGAAGTGTGAGTGTGTGTGGGGGGTTGCTTGCATGGAGGATGTTTGGCACTGCAGCCAGCCTGGAGAATATTCACTTGACCTTAGTTTTCCTAGCCAAGATGTGGTTGTCCTAGCTTCCCAGCAAAAGCCACTGTTTAAGCCAAGCCTGGCTTTATGAGGGTACTATTTGTGGAGGTCATTTTGGGATATCTCTCTCTCGGGAAAGACCATTCCAGGTACTGGGTCTGTGCTGCTAGTTACAATTGATGGACCTCTGCTCCATGTGTTTATCGAATCCTCTTCCTGCTCAGGGAACTCCATATATTAATTACTCTTTGGGTGAAGAAATACTTCCTTTGATCTGTTCAAAGCTGACTGCTCATTAATTTCATTGAGTGCCCACAAGTTCTTGTATGGTGAGAAAGGGAGAAAAGTACTTATTTGTCTACCTTCTCTATCTTGTGTATAATTTTGTAAACCTCTATCATGCCACCCCTCAATTAGTGTCATCTGCAAATTTAAACACTTCACTGCTTATTCCCAACTCCAAATCATTAATGAACAAGTTAAACAGCACAGACCTAGAACTGAGCTCTGTGATACCCTACTGCTTACCACCTTTCACTGTACAAACAGTCCATTTATACACACTCTCTGCTTCCTGTTAATTAACTAGTTTTTAATCTACAATAGGACTTGTCCTCTTATCTCATGACTGCTGAGTTTACTTAGGAGCCTTTGATGAGGAACTTTGTTGAAAGTGTTCTAGAAGTGTAGGTAAACAACATCTACTAAATCACCCTTGTCCATGTTTGTTCACCCCCTAAAGAACTCTAAAAGGTTAGTGAGACAAGAACTTCCCTTACAGAATCCATGCTGATTCTTCCTCAATAGCTTTTATTAATCAATGTGCCTACTAATTCTATCTTTAATAATGGTTTCCACTGATTTACTTGGTATCAACATTAGACTTACCAGCCTGTAACTTCCCAGGTCTCCTCTGGAATCTTTTTTTTGTTTTTAATGAGGAATATATTTGCTACCTTCTAGTCCTTGGGAACAAAGGCAGATTTGAGTGATAGAATGCATATTTTTGTCAGGAGATCCTCAAGTTCACATTTGAGTTCTTTCAGAACTCGGATGTATGCCATCTGGGCCTGGAGATCTGTAAGTTTTTAATTTGTCCATCAGTCATTGAACCTCTTCTCTTGTCACCTCAATCTGACTCAATACCCCTCTTGAAATTGGCAGTTCTGGAGCAGGCAAGCACCTGCCATCTTCCACAATGAAGACAGAGGCAAAAAATGCATTCGGGTTCTCTTCCATTTCCCTATAATCCTTTAGTAATCTTTTTACCTCTTAGTCATCCAATAGCCCCACTACCTCCCTGGCTGGTTTTCTGCTACTAATATATTTGAAATATATATATATATATATATATATATATATATATATATATATATATATATATATATATTGTTTGTCTTTATGTTTTTTGCAGTATGTTCCTCATAGTCCCTTTTTGCCTGTCTGATCACTGACTTGCATTTTATTTGCCAAATCCTGTGCTTCCTTTTATTTACCTCATTTGGACTAGTCTTCCACTGCTTAAAGGAACCCTTCTTACCTTTACTGCTTCCATTACTTTGTCTGTTAACTATGCAGACCTTTTTAATACCAATTTGTACATTTCCTAACCTGTGATATACATTGTATCTGAGCTTCCAGTACTGCAGTTTTAAATAGTCTCCAAGCTTCCTGAAGGGATTTAACCCTCCTTACCTTTCCTTTCAGTTTCTTCTTCAAAAGCCACCTCATTTGAGAAAAGTTACCCCTTCTAAAGTTAAACATGGTTGTGTTGGTCTTTTGGGGCCACTCTCTGTTTACATAAATGTTAAACTTAATAGCATTAAAGTCACTGTTCCCACCTGGGAACTCCTTACAGTATGTAGAATTGCTTTGAGACCCAATCATCCATCCACATAATTTTATCCATCCATCCATCCATCTCAAAATTCAACCACCTTGCTCTTTGTCAATCCTGAACACCTTTAAACAACTGCTTTCCCAGACTGCCTGCTACTGTTAAAATGAACATTGCCATTTTTTTCTATAGATAACAATAGAACAAAGAATCTAATTCAATTCTTGCTCCCAACCTTTATCCTATTAACTTCTTTTAAAATTTAGGTTGTATTTTATGTGTCAATCAAATGATTCCTGTTTAAAAATAAATTCCTGCCTCCCCTGCACACCTCCCTTTCTGAGTTATGCAATATTAGAAAGCCTGCTTTTTTATATATCTTACCAAAGAACAAATGAAGACTCTTTTTTATGTCTTTCATCTGTATTAAGATGAATAACTAGCTTTGGAAGAAAGTATAATTTGTATTAAGATGAATAACCAGCTTTGGAAGAATGTATAATTTGAAATAAACTCATTCTATAAAAAATGTATCTATGGGGCAGGAATAAACTTATGTATGTGTACACACACACATACACACACGAGATTGCTGAGAGAGAGGACACACACCCACAGAGGGCTGAAGTCACTCAGTGAGCTTCAGAGCACAATGGTGATTTCAACTCATATCCCCCACCAAGTTTGCCAAACTCTAGATGGGGCCTGGAGATCTTCCAAAATTACATCTGATCTCCAGGCTACAGATCAGATTGTTCCATTGGACAAAAAAAAATCTGCTTTGGAGGGTGGTCTCTATGGCATTATACCCTGCTGAGGTCCCTCCCCTCTCCAAACCCAGGCCAACCCCTCAATTTTCAGGAATTTCCCAACCCTGAATTGGCAACCCTGCCCCCATCTTAGTCCAACACTTAAGCAATTCAAATAGACTGGATCTATTTTACTTTTTTAGATATAACTCAAACCTGGCATTTGTGGGGGAGGGAAAACCTGCCCAACACACCTGACATAAGGGAATATAGGCCTTTAATGACAAAAATACTTTCTGGTTATCCAAAAACAAAAATCCAGTGATACCAACAATACCAGGACTTCCCAGCACATAGACTGCAAATAATAACTAGGGATGGGCACAGACAGGTCACAAACAAAACTTTATGATGGGGTGGTGGTGGTTTGCAAACTGAAGGGCAGAATGATGTAAACCACTTGGGGTCCCCATTGGGGAGAATGCTGGGTGTAAATGAAATAAATGAATGAACAAATGAATGAATATATCTCATCCTATGCACAAGTATTTGTAATGTTCTAGTATCTCTTCTTGTCAATATAAGACTATCCAAAAGTTTTTGATAACATGTAGTTTAGTCAGGTCAACAAAATTTCCCCCACCCCTGTGATTTTCGAGCGTGTGTGTATCACAGAACCAAAATCTTGCCTCCAAAAATTCTAGCTTTGGTGCCTACAAAAGGAGAGGTGAATATGGCCTGCTATTCATTTATTTTATCAAGATGCAGTTCTGAAAAGCAGAGCTTTCCCGTAGCCATGGAATCAGATAAGATTATGGGGCATGTCAATAGATTACAAAAGCCCTGGCTTGTTATTGTAGTGTAATTATGATAAGATCGCTTTCTGTTAAGCTCACACCCCAAGATACAGCTATAACTTACAGGAGCTAGAATGTCGCCTTATTTAATAATAAAAGCAGCTGTCAAATTTACAAAGATGTTGGTGCAGATAAAGTCCCTGCAGCCCTGCTCCGCTTTGACAAAGTGTTCTTTTACAGGACTGCCTCTGCCACCAGTATCGCTTCAGATAAGATTTTTTTTATTCATTTCCATTTGAATGTGGGACTTCTTTTTAAAAAAAAATGTTAGAGGTATTTTTTTTTTCCAGAAAACAGGAGGGGGAAGAGTTTCTAGTGCTATGTATTTAGTGCCTTTTTTTTTTTTGGCAACTAAATGCTTTGAAATAGGTCCAGATTTGCCTGGCTATGATTGAACCAAATTATTGCATTTCCAAAATGTATAAAATTAATTAACTAATGAGATTCCGGTTCATACCTGATGGGAAGAAGCTCATGTTACTCCCTGTCTGTGGCATGGGAAGGTGTCTCTGATGATGTCATGAGGCAAACGTACACATCAGATGATCTTGGGGGGAATCATCTTGTGCCTCACCCCTTCTAACATTCTCATTCTATGGGCTGGCATTCGCTGCTGCAGTGCAGTAGGGTCTTGGCACTGGGAAGCCTTCAGTACAGGGGAGGACAACATAGACTTTTAGTCCCCAGCCACAATATAGGAGCATGGACCAGCTTTCAACCATGCCCCTACAAGGAGTGAGGACTGAAGCACATTGGGAAGTGACTGTGGGGCACCTTGTCCAATGAGGTGGGGGCATTGGAGCTGGCAGTTTAGTGCAGCTGTGCCTTCCACAATCAGCCTTGGGGGCCAACAGTTAAGCTCCCTGCCTCCCCAATGTTTGGCAATATGGACACAGCTGATTGCTTAGCTGATTGCTATAGGGGTTAGAGTGCAGTGGTTCAAGTCTTAGAATAGAATATGAGAGACCCAGGTTTAAAATCTCTCTCTGCCTTGAAAGTTCACTAAGGTAACCTTGGGCCAGCCACTCTCTTACAGCCTAACCTATCTCACAAGATAGTTAAGGGAGGGGAAAATGCTGTAAACTGCTCTGAGTCTCCATTGGGGAGAAAAGTGAGATATAAATATATAAATAAATAAAAATCTATCAGATGGGCCAAAGTGAATGTCCTTTTTGAAATTTGCTACTCATTGCCAGTCTAGGATGTTTATTGGCTAAAACAGGTCTAGTCTTAGCAAGCGTTGGAGTCATAAATAGTTTGGCAGGAATTGTGATCACTTGGGTGATCATCCTGAAGGATCTAAGGATGGAGACCATCAACATGATCAGTGGTGTGTGGATAGGTAGGTCTTGTGATAATGGAGAGTAATGCCTTAACCCCAGCTCAGTGGTGGCCAAACTGCTGCTCGTGAGCCACATGCGGCTCTTGGAGCCCTCCCCTGGGCTCACGAGCCTTGCCAACCCCCCCACATCGCCCTCGCTTTGAAAGCAGAAGGTTTTTTAAAACTTTTTTAAAACTTTTTTTAAAACTAGTTGGGCAGATGGGCAGGCAAGCAGCCAGGGCCTGCACACTAGCAGAAGCCCCACCCCCTGCTTCCAGGAGCCCTCAGTTGGGCCAGGACAAACTGGGTGGGGGCTGCATGTCCAGTGTCTTCTTGCCACCACTGCTGCTGCAAGGGTAAGTTGGTTTGTTTTGTGGATGGGGTGATGGGGGCTGCAGCGTGCTGTGGTGTGGTGGGTGGCAGGGACTCTTTTGGTGTAGGGTGGGGGCTGAGAGAGAGTCTTAAAGGTGCCATTGGACTCAAACTTTGTTCCTTTTAAAAACTTTTTTAAAAACCAGTTTGGTGGGCGGGTGGGCATCCGGGTCTGCACACTGGCAGAAGCCCTGCCCCCAGTTTCCAGGAGCCCTCAGTCAGGCCAGGACAATCTGCGTGGGGGCTGCATGTGCAGCATCTTCTTGCCGCTGCAGGTGACAGAGCCACTCCGGGGTGGGTGGCAGGGTGTTTTTGACTGGGTGTGTGTGTTCAGAGCATGCTCAGCTTGCCTGCAGCCTCCCCAAGCCTCTGACCTGCAGCACCCAGAGGGGAGCATCGAGCCGGGGCTGCAGAAGCTGGGCCGCCATCTGGCTTTTGTGAATGGGGGGGAGAGGCAGAAAGTTTTGCTGCTGCAGCTGCTGCCGAGCCCAGGAGAGGCACACAAGGCAGGGCTGACTAATCAACTGAAGGTAATCCATTTTTTTGCCAATTTTTTAATCTTTAAAACTTTAAAATTGATTTCAACCACAGTGCCCTGCACCTCGCCGTCGCCCTGCCTCATGCCCTGCCTGCTGAATGAAGGTGGGTTGTGAGCAGCTCACTTGGGGCAGGTTGGGGTGAAGAGCCTGGACTCAGAAGCAGAATACGACCCTTTAAAGGGTGAACTCCCTGGAGCGCAAGGTGAGACTTCTCTCATGCTTTCCCTTCTCCCCAGCTGGTTTGGGATAGTTGCTGAAAATTTCAACTGGCTGTAAAAGAGGGGAGGGAAGGAGGGGTCCAGTCCCAACTGTTTCATCCTTCACTGACGATAACACTCTACCTTCTGGTGGGGAGACTCTGATCATTAAAGCAGCAGCTGCTCCAGTCCAGCCAGTCCCATCTACTTAGGGTCCGGTCACACTGCCGTTTTGATCGGGATTCGCTGCTGTTTACTTGAGCATGTCAGTTTCACGTTCACACGCACCAATCCACCTCCCGCCCCGAAGCGGGCTTACTCGCACAATGCTGCCGGGTTTTCCTGACCCCTGGAAAAACTAGTGTTTTCCTGGCACTTCCGCTTTGATTGCGCGATTTCGCCTATGTGGACAGCCCCTCTTTCGCAAGGATTGCGATTAGGGCTGTCTGAACGTTCTTGGGTTTTTTGTTTTTTTGTTTTTGTTTTTAAAAGCTTCCGGTTTGAGCGCTTGAGCAAACATGTGCTTAATAAATTCATTTAAAGTTTAATAATGGATTTATTAAGCGCATGTTTAGTCAAGCGCTCAAACCAGAAGCTTTAAAAAAAATGCACAACGACGGCCCTGGAGGCAGGAACGAGAGGTGGGGGCTACGGCAGCCTGGATGGGGCCAGCAAGGAGGATGGTGGAGACAGCGGAGCCTATTTTCTTGGGTCAATGGCGGCAGCAGCGGCGGCAGCACCCCCCCCCCAAAGTGTCGGCAGGAGCAGTAGCCGCCCAAGCCTCCCCATGGCTGGCAGGATCGCCTGGAAGGACGGCACAGCAGCAGGCAAGCAGGTGCTGGGAAAGAGGGGCTGGCTGCATGTAGACAGCCCAATGCGAATAAAAGTGTTCCTGGTTTAAATAAACCGGGAACAAAGTGCATGTCAGTTGCAGTGTGACCAGAGCCTTAGTAAGAGCTGCAAGGGCATGCTGGGCAATGTAGTGTACATGGCTTCCTTTGCAGTGGAAACAAAGGGAGGGGGGAGATTCCAGCCAGCTGGTCCCGGGGAGAAAGTGAGCACGGGAGGCAGCCTGAAGAGGCAGCTGGAGGAAGGGATGGGGGAGGGGGAAAGTTACAATTTATTTATAAAGAGCTGCTGCAAACAATTCATGATTTTTGTAAACCAACCAAAAAGTCCAGTTCTCATTTGAAGCTGGGTCAAAAGGGGGGGGGGAGCTTAAAACACAATTCATGTATGAAGAGCTGCTGCAAATAATTCACAGCATTTTTAAAGCAACCATTTTTTGTTTTAATACTTTAGTTTTAATTTGATGTATGCTAGTTATTATTTTTTGTATAGTATCTCGTATAGTTGCCCAACAACTATGCCCCACAAGAAAAAAAATATGCCACACAAATCAAAAAATCCTGGCTATGGGCCTGGACAAAAAGGCTGCCCTGTTTCTCACTGGCTGGCTGGCTGGCTGACAATAAGAACATCAGAAGAGCCCTGCTGAATCAGACTAGTGGTCCATTCTAGTCCAGCATCCTGTCTCACACAGTGGCCAACCTCGAATCAAATGCTGTATTCAAATCCTTCCCCCCTGCAACAGCTTCCTTTTTTCCTTAGGATTCGCATGTGCTTTTCTTTTTGATCCCACTGTGAGCTCCTGGCAAGTTTTCTTCCTGCCACTGGGTCAGGGTTGCCCTTTCTCTCTCTGACTTTCTTAGCATGTCGAGGTCAGTATTATTTCGGAGGGGTTCAAGATCATACCTTGAATAAAACTTTGTTGGGCTTAAATGTGCCACTGGACTCCAACTTTGTTAGACAGACCGGCAGACAGTATTATTTTCTCCTTCTGCCTTCCCCTGGTGTGAAATATTTGGACTTGATAGTAAAATGCAGACCTTTGTCTGTGGATTTAAGTGATTTTCTGTGGCTGGGGCCATGTGGTTGGAGTCTTTAGATGAGGCTGAATGAGGGCAACATGACTTAAGGTTCGGGAGAGGTGCAAAGTACACAGCCCCAAGGGTTTTGTCAAGCCTTTTCTTTACAGAGTAACAGAATTATTGGTGGAAAGTGCCATCAAGTTGCAGCTGACTGATGGTGACCCTGTAGAGTTTTTTTTAAGGCAAGAGACATTCAGAGGTGGTTTGCCGTTGCCTGCCTCTTTGTCACAACCCTGGGCTTCCTTCATGATCTCCCATCCAAGTACTAACCAGGGTTGACCTGGCTTAGCTTCAGAGGGTATGACAAGATCTGGCTAGCCAGGGCCCTCCAAGCCAGGACAAAAATAGAATTCTGGCACATTCAAGTACCACTTAATTGGCATGATCACGGCACTTCAAAGGGGATCAGGTTAATAATATCTTCAGCGGGTCCTTTGTATAAGTATCTAACAGTGTCATCCTAAACAGGTCTAGTCATTGGGGCTTATTCCCAGGAAAGCATCCTTAGGATGGCACGCTAAATGGAATGCTTCTAGGGAGAGTGAAGGGGGTGAGAAAGCTCAGAAGACCTCCTTTTTCTTCAAGAACAGATGCTGTGGGCTTGTATCTTAAAGTGTAGGTAAGTAAACATGCTTGCAGAGGAGATTTCAATTCCTGCAGGAAGGGGAAGGTACAATCTGTCTTCCAGCATTGTGCAGTTGTGCAGGCAGGCAGGGGTCCAGCACAGTCTGTGCATGGATGGTGTGCATGTCCTGGGTATCTTAAGTCTACTTGAAACCTGGTGTTTTGAAGGGAACAGGAAGAGAAATGAGGATGTATTCTTTAAGCCTGTTTTCATTGCACCAAGTATTGAAACACACTGTGCAATAGCTTTCAATTTTTGCTTCCTCCTGGGAAATCTTGGAGTCCCTTGAAAGCTTAGGAAAGGTTCCTTACTGAGAAGAATAGCAGGCAGAGTGCCATGGAAGATGGCTTGTCCATGCTGGCTGAGGTACTTCTGCCATTTCACAAAGTATTGCAATATATCTCAGAAATATCTGTTTTTGCCACTTTTGTTTTTCTGTTTTTACCACCTGGGGACTTCGGAGGTAGAGCCTCCAAGGTGATGTCATGTCCTGTGATGTCACTTCCAGGTCAAAGGTCAGGTGATGGCACTCCCTAAGCCCCACCCCTCCCAATATCACATCCCATATCAAAACCCACCCCTTCCTGTGATGTCACTTTCAGGCCACTCCCCCAACCCTACCTCTTCCTCCAAAGTCAGCTTGCAGCTCTCGAGCATCTGACATTTAGTCTATGTGGCTCTTACATGAAGCAAGTTTGGCCACCCCTGTCCTAGCTGTTGTATGGTATTGGGGGACGAGGGTGTGGCTCAGCACCTCTTGGCACAGATTCTTCTCGGACAATGAGAGGCAAGGCATGGTAACATTTAAGGATTGCCTTTAGGGAAGTACCCTTTATTATGGTGCCATTTCATCTGACTTGCACAATCTGGTGATGACAGCGATTAAGAACATGTTGCTGTAGATCCGCCAGTCAATAAAACTGAGTTTAAAGCATATCTTTGTGTCTGGTGTCTTCATTTCTGGTGCATGAAATCACAGTTTATAATCACAGTTTTCCTTATTATGTATCAACCATGGAACAATTGTGTACCTATTCCTTGTAGGCTATGGATGCAAAAGAAAATCTCAGGTTCACCTGACTCAACCAGAGCCACAGTGTCTCAGATGATCCCTTTTGGACCTGAACTTGTTTAATTGCTTGGTGATGCTTGAGTGAAAGTGTATTTCTGTCATAATTGTTTTTCTTCTGGTCGTTTTCCATCATTCATTTTTTCCCTCTTTTTTGTTGTGTTTTTTACATGACAGAGGGATGTTGTAAAGGGAACTTAGGAAGGTCCTTCCAGGTCCCACTGATCCCAGCCATTTGTGAAGTAACAGAACAAGTTTTATTTATATATATTTAGGGTTGGGCGCAAATCACATTTTTGCAGTTTAGTTCATGGTTCATGACTGAACCATGAACTGATACAAACTGGGAGGTTGGTTCATGAACAGAACCAGTTTGTGACCCCTGCTTTCTGCTCTGAGTCATTTAAACCACTGCTTTTTGCTCCCCGCTGCTTTTCACAGAGAACAGAAAACAGGGATTTCTCCCTGGAAAAAGGTGGGGCAGAAAGGAGGGGTTTAAATGGCTCAGAGTCATTTAAATCCCTGCTTTCTGCTCTTCACAAACCACCACGGTTCATGGTTTTTATCATAGAATATATATTTTTTCTGGCTGCTCTTCAGTTCACAAACATCACTTCGTGAACTACAAACCACCCAAAATTCATCATGGATTTTTATTCCTGAGCAGGTTTGTGCCCATCCCTATACATATATATTCAACTTGGGACTAGAAGCCCTAACTACAACAACTCTAGTAGCCGTATTAACAACCAAAACACTCCTTCTTTCCAAACACCACCAGGAGGCAGATGGTCTCTTCTCCAAATATTAACTGTTTCTTAACTGTATCATACTTTGTCACTCAGTGAGCTTCCAAGGCAGAGTTGGGATTTGAACGTGGATCTCCCTAATCCTACTCTGAAATCCTAACCATTACACCATATTAACTTTCATAGAGTAGCTGCTGTTTGACAGTAGCAAACAGCAAGGTCTCAGTAAGTCATGCAAGCTATGTGGTAGCAAGTCATCTGGTGGTTGCAACTCAGCCTGGCCCAACGACTAATCCCTCAAACACCAAAACAATCCTGGGGAAAAAAACTGCCTTTTACTCTCCCTGCCTTTTACTAACAGAAACAAATGCTTGAAGCCTGGCAATATCATTGTGGTTGCCTAGCAATTGCTGCTGTTGTGTTGACCTATCAGGGAACATTGAAAGCAGCTCTTTCAGAGGGTTGTAACCTCTTTTTGTTTTTAAGATTTCAGATTTTTCTTGCAAACTTGGGGCTTTTCTCAAGTTTGCAGAAAGAGCTGTCTTGTCTTTCCATGGCCCCAGTCTCTGGATTTAAGTATTCAGATGGAGCCATGTTGAAAATTAAATATATTGATACCAAAACCAAAGGAAAATACCAACCCATGCACAATTTTGAGAAGTGGAGAAATGATCTACATATGGCATTTTAAAGGTGGTTTTTTTCCTTGCATCTAACTTTTTAAAGCATAAAAACAATGTGGAAGAATCACAAGAAGAAGAATCACAAGAAGAATCGCAAGAAGAATCGCAAGAAGAAGAAGAATCACAAGAAGGAGGAGGCGGCGGCTGAGTAAAGCATGGAGTCTAAAAAACAAAAGAATTGCTACCCATAATCATCTCCCTCCAACTACAATATGATTGGCATAATCTTGAACTGTTCTATTCAGAAGTAAGTCTTTTGAGTTATTCAAGGATGGTTTCTCACAGCAAATTGGCCCTAGAATGCAGCTGATATATTTGTTAAAGCAAAGTTAAAGCAAAAAAATTAAAGCAATAAATTTGGTTTATCCATGGTGTTTGTAAGATAATGAAAGATAAATGTACATATGTGTCACAAGGGAGCAGCTAGAAAGGTTCTGTAATGGCTGCCACCACTCTGGTATGGGTCTCCTTAGGAAGGCCCAGAGCACCCACCCTACCTCTTTATACAGTACTTTTCCAGTAGGTTTCCCCTTATAATGACCAAATGAGGCATGAAGACCCAGGCAGAGTAACAAACTATTTTTTTTATTAAAGAGATTTAACAACAGCTGTAGTTCAACAATGTATATGGAAAATGAGCACAGTAAAGGTAGGTAAACCAATAAAATAAGAAATCCTAACACAATTGACTATACTGCCCTAGCCTTCTCTATGTACTTGGTCTCGGACTGACTCACCCCTTTTAGATGAGGGATCCCTACTTCTGCAGAAGCCTCACCAGCTCTGCTCCTTGGAAGTGAACCACCTCACACTTTTGGGCAAGGCCTTCTATCCTTCTTCCCAGGCACTACCCTCTGCTATTCTACTGGGGTAAGCTTTCCTTCCATATCCCCTGTTAGCCAATCACAAAGAGTGACCTGGGAAATGTAGGCCCTGTAGTCGCTCTACTATAGGCTTCCCTGGAGCATGCAGGCTGTATTATTATAGGCCCATGATCATGACAATATGTCACTTAAATATTTTAAAGTGCTAAGTACTATTACTTTGTATTACTCCTTTTTGGGTTGTTCTTATGCATGCATCCTCCAGCTTCTCATATTTCCTTAAACAGTTTCTATGGACATGTTTCTGACTCCTGGGTAGGCATATATGTGTAGTGCATGCACATTCTTTCATACTGCAATCATTCAACTGACAGAAAGCAAAAGCAGATGCTTACTTTCTGCCAAGCCCTGACAGCATTCCTAGAAATAAAGGGGAAGTTTTGTATTTGAAAAAGACCCTCCCTTGATTATAGAAATGTGTTTTGTTCAATCCGAGTTACTGGTCCATGGGGAAAGGAGATGGCAGTCATTTTGCTGCCTGTTTGATTTTGCCTGCGCTTTGGAAGTTGGCTCTGCAGATCACTCTTCATGCTTCCATAACTCCTAATCATTTCTTAATGAGGATTTTTGTTTGCATCTGCTACTTTTCCCCCTGCTCTTTATTTTCATGGTATAACTAACAATAGTTAGCTATGAACAATGAAATGGGATTCGTCTTGGAAGCAAGAAGTTTCCCAGGGGTGGGAATCTGTGAAATCTGGCTTGAAAAATTATTCCCCTGATGTATAGTACCAAGAGTACCCTGTTCACAAATGTATCCTTAAAGTGGAAGAAACAAAATCCTCCCATGAAAAGGAATGTGCATGTGGATTTGCTTTCTCCACTCGACTGAATGAGAAGTCCCTGGGGAATGGGATAGGAAAGCTTGATATAGGTTTCAGAGCAGTAGTTCTTGCAATGGAAAAAAAAATGGGATCTTGAGATGTTCAAATGCATGCTTTATTTTAATCAGTGCTTCTATTACATGTATAAGAATTGATTAATCTAATCCAGTATTCTGTCTTTAACAGTAGATGCTGGTGTTCCTGAAAACCCACTTGCAGGGCATAAATATTGTCATGATGAACAACGGTAATGGCTTTTCCATGTTATTTGTTCCCAGCTTCTGGTATTCAGAGGAGTAATATCCCCTGAAGTTCAAAAATTCATTTAGCTATCATGACTAATCCTCATTTCCTCCTCTGCCTCTTCAGCCTTCTCTCATACCTGTCCATAGCTGGTTCAAGTGCATGGAAGGAGGGAAGAATATCTCTCTGCTCTTTTGCTCAGGCTGGCTGACATCCTAGTAGGAACAAAAGGGAGTTCATACAGAGAAAGGTCCCCCCCCCCATTCCCAATGGAATCTTTTGAGGTATCACCCTAAGCTTCAGAATTGTGCTAAAACAAGAACTTTTTTCCTAAGAAAACAACTTTGTTTTCAGAGTCCAGTTCCAAATTGAGTGGGGTGGGGTGTCCGCTACTTGAGAGAGCTGCTAGTGTGCCAGAAGAACTACATTAATTAAGTACCTAAATGTTCCTGTGAAGCACAGGTCATGGGTTCATCCAATCGCTCTCCTATGAGAGCAAGTAATTCTTCTGTGTCTCTGCATCTGAGTCATTCAACAATCTAACAGCACCCAATGCAGAGAGAATTGCCTGCCCTTACAAAAGGTCATTTGCTACATCTGAAGATTAAAAGATTCTCACTAGTTTCCTGTATATCCTCAGATACAATTCAAAGTGATGGTCATGATCTATAAAACAGTATATGGCTTGGAACCAGGGTACTGAAAGGATCATTTTTTGGTGTATGTGTGTGTGTTTTCTTGTGATCTTCCTTGAGCTTTAAGATCGGCTTCAGAGGTCCAATTTCAGAAGCACCAATTTTGACATCTTTTAAGTGGCCAGATAAAATCAACTGCTGTTTCTCATTTCTCTTTTTACTGTTGTGATTTCTTTATTCTGAAGATTTCCTCCTAGTTTTCCTGAACAGACTAGAACTGATATGTATCACACTTGACTTGGCTATTTGGTTTTTTGTACCACAGAGAGGGTATCCTTTCCAACAAGGTGAGAATAGGTATACAGGAGAATTTTGGAAGTTTGCTAGTTCAATTTAAACATTGGTGGTTTGTGTGGGATCTCTTCAACCGTAGGCCAAAATTATGACTGCTCAACATGTAGTCTTTGACAGAAATGCAGATTACAGTACTGAATCCTGTTATTCATGGTTTTAGGATTAAAAGTAAGTTTTTGTTTTTCCTAATTGTTGTAACTCAAGATCAGGCTGCTCTTTCTTTAATCAGTGATTTCAGTTTATTAGAACAGAACACAGGAGAACAACCCCAATGTATATACAGTTTGGAACTGGCTAAACCACACCCCAGAACAGTAAGGTCCAATCATAAGTGAGTGCTTAGGACCAATAGGGTTTGTTCCCACCAAAAGTCATAGTCTTCCCTGATTGGTCTATTGCACAACCGCAGCCAATCAGGCTGTTGATTTCAGGATACTGAGAGTCTATGGAGCTTGTGACTGAAGCTCAGGCTCATTCTACAATTCAGGCTACCCATATAATACAATATATATCACTAACCTGTAGTTCTGATTATCATTCCTTTGCAATACTGATGACTGAAAATGCTTGACTAATGCTTCCTCAATGGGTGTTAATTGTTACGAGAAAATATTCCTGTTACAAACCTATCTGTCCTAAAACCAGAAGGATTGGACATGGTTAAAAACATGAGGAGCTATCACAATTTGGAAATAAGTGCTAAAAATGTAGTAAAATAAGGAGCATTAAAAAGAAACTGATAAAAGGTGTAAATGAAACAACTAGATTTGAATTTTTAAAGAAATATGGTAAAAAGAAAAAGGACTCCTTTCTTTGTATTACCAGGTTAATGCATTAATACAACACTGTAGTTCAGATGAGGGAATGTCATTTTGTCCAGCTTCAACATCTGTGATAGACATAACAGATATTTTTAAAATGTCCATTCAACCCAGTGTTTACAAGCCTAGCATATTTTCTGAGCAGTGAATCTGGCAAGCCTCCTTTTTTTTTTTTTTACATAAGGTTGATTTTTAAAACTGTTTTATTTAGCAGATGCAGGAAACAGGCCCATAAACTTAAAGCAAGCACCATTCTTTGTAGTGTCCATTGTGGACCAATTATGTTACTGCCCTGTACCTCTTCAGAGATGTGCTACCCAGCTTTCATGCAGAAACTGTAGGTTTGTTAAGATTCTTCTTTCCTAATTTCTCCCTGAAACACGACAACCTGTCCCTCCCCACCACTTTTTTTAGGAATTTGGAGTCAATTTTGAATCAATTATGTTTTGATCAAAGATAAATTTCATAAGGGGGGTTCTGCACTATTCCAGGATTTCACTCTGTAGATGCTCAGAGGTAGGCAGTGTCTTCCCAAACTTTCCTGCTAGAGCATCATTACCCTGTGGTATTCAACATAAAACAACTGCAAGGGCTGAAATTATGAACGGATGCACTGACTTTTCCTACAAAGAAAAATGAAAGAGAAATCACTCTTTGAAAAGAGAAAAAAGAGAAAAAGAGTAATCAATGTCTATATCAAAAAAGAGAGTTTTGGGAAAAAAGAAATTCCCCTTCCTATAACAGCAGTTTAAAATTGTAGTAGTGCTTTAAATAACTTCTCACTTTCAGCTCAGTGATGGTGGTTGGATTGTGTCTTTAGCACACATACATAGACCACATCTGCCACGCAGGAGGGAAAAACTTGTTACTACAAGTAACTGAAGGCTGTTCAGAGGACCAAAGGGAAAAATGGCAAGGAGCCAATACATTGACCTCCGGCTCGATAATTTAAAGGTCAATTAGTTTTACTGTTTGCAGTCTTGCAACCTTACCAGAAGGTAGCTATAAGGAGATGTAGACTGAGACAATATTTTAGAACCAGTCTCCCCCAGCAATATGAATATAATATTATAGCTACATGTGACTTTCCAGCAGCTTGCTTTGGCTGTCCCAGGTGAGCTACAAAAAGAGGATGCAACTAGAATTTGGCAACTTTATAATACACAGTTACCTTCTGGGTATGGCTCAGAATGGGGACATGAGTTTTATAGGACTATTTTCCAAACTACTTGAAATGACATTAGGTTGCTACAGGATTGCAGACTCAGTAGTATTGATGTATTAATCTGCAACTCACAGTAAAGAGACTATTGAAACGCTGCCATCAGCAACACACTGTACAACTAGAATTGTGTTCTGACTGCAGAAAGGTGTGCTTTACACATCCTTCCAATTATAATATTCCTAGCTACTGGTGTTTCAAGGGCCATCATAAACCCAACAGAACAAAATCTTGGAGGTTTTGGCTGTTGGATTCCAGACACTGTTTTGGAGCAATGACATACTCAATAAAAATGCTCCAGTTTAACTACTTTTTCTTGAGTTTAGGACTAAAGTTTTAGGGAAGAGAGGAGTTTAATAGGACTTTGTCCTCTTTACTATTCATAAAGGAATGTAATAAGCCTTCTGTAATTATACACCAGGGAACTGTAAAGAACTTCTTTGAGGCACATAAGGTCTCCTTATTCAGAAGGACCAGAGAACTTTCTAATTCTTGTTTAAAGATTCAGAAAGTTTCATCGTCTCTCCATATAGAAAGGCAGATAGACGGTTCATTTCTCCAAGGAAATATATATTATACAGCAGAAGGTTCTCTTATCTATTCATGTTTTAGAAAGAAAAAAAAAGATCTGGCAGTCTAGTATAATCCAAGGTCAGGTGAACATTATAGACAAAAAATATTTGTTCTAGTCAGCAGTCAGTTTTGTCATGGGTGGTATCTTGCTAACCATGACAGTAATATTTAGATTTACTCAGATTTACAAATTTAGATCGTCAGTTAGAGGGCCAGACATACCATGAAGCGACATTTCTTTTGGACAGCAGATCCCAAAGGCTAAGTTATTTTCCCATCTCCAATATCTACATTCTGTTAGTCCAGAGCAGTTGGAGTTTCAAAGCAAAAGACATATGAGAATACACATGGAGGGAGGGAGGGAGAGAGGGAAAGAGAGATGTTGATTAAATGTAAATACATTTCTTACAATGAAAATTTCTAAGGAAAGCCTAAAAAGAGTGATGGTTGGATGAGATTTTTTAAAACTTCATTAATATCCCATCTTTCTCCTCTGTGAGGACCCAAAGTGGCTAATGTTAATCTCCTTTCATCATTTTTATCCTCACAATAAACCTTGTGAGGGTGGTTAGGCTAAAAATGTGTGACTGTCCTAGGGTCACCCAATCAGCTTCCATGGCAGAGTGGGGATCCAAGCCTGTGTCTCCCAGATCCTAGTCTAACCAATACACCACTTTGGCTTTCGTTATATGACCTATTAAATCATTAAAATCTATGATTCTTTAAGAGGTTAATGGGTAATTTATAAGTTCTTTTGCACTCTAAAGGCAAATTCATTTTAGTAAGCAATATTTTTTCACTACATAATCATGTAAAAAGTTAAAGCTGAAATCACAGATATGGCTCTTCTCCATACTGTGCATTATGTTTGAATTTTTTTAAATAGGGAGGAGGGGGGAGATAGTCCTTTGACCAAAGTTCCTGACAGCTGAGTTAGACACAAAAATTCCTCACACCAATGTTTATACACTTCAGAATGGCACCAACTGCTACCACCCAGGGCCCTGGGTATTTTGCTCACCACACAGAAATCTGAAACCTACAGCCATTTCACAAACAATGAGTTCCTAACCAGGAACATATGCTCACCAGGCCACTATTTGAGGCATTATATATAGCTAAGATGAGAGATGATGACAGTGGATATTTTGTTTCTGTGGGAGAATTACACCAAAGAATTTACCCCAAGCATTTTCCCCTCACTGCACATTTAATTCACCTAGAATAAACTTGCTTTTTACTGTCTGTAGATGCAGGACCAAACAAATGCAATGACACAAATTCTTTTTCCCCCCCTTTTTCCTTTTACAAATAAGTTTGCTGGTGTTTGTTCCATTCTTGAAGAATGCTTCCCAAAACCAGGCTAATGAGATAGGGCAGGAACCTCTATATCATAGAAAGTATAAATCATACACAAACACAATGTTTTACAACTGCTCTGGTGACTCCTATTGACCCTTGAGATGACTTTCTCCATAAACTGTATCATCTTTTGACTGTGCCGAATCTTGTTCAAAATATCTCAGATGCTTAGACTCTCCCCGTTTCTCTTGGGAGACTCTTCCAAAATCAAATAGACTTCACCATTAGGAAATTCGCCTGTTATAATTCAGCACACATTTTTCATTTGCTTACTTCCCTAGGCTGGGATAATTTAGTAATTTGATTGGTCTTTAGCCTGTGGGCATATTGTGTCATCTGTTTTTAAATAGAACTCTCACTGATTTTTTAAAAAATACTGTGGGATTGATGGCATAATATGGCCTATTTTTATTAGCAGATTATAATGGGATGAATGGAAACTTGATGACCTCATCTGCCACTACTTGGCAGCATGGTGAGTTTGACGAAGTTCACTTACATTGGCAATATTTCTTCAGGAAGTGCTGATGAGTTAACTAATGTGCATAGTTAATAGGACTGAAATCAGTAACAAAGTTTTTACTTGCAATTTAACTATAGTTTCTTGATGTAAAAGAAGTGAAACCCTGGCCTGACCCAGAAAAAAAGTTAAGCACTATAAGGTTGTGTAGATTTTCTCGATTGTCATGTGCTTATCTTTCCAACTGAAATTAATTGAACTTTTGCTTAAGTTTATCCAGATCAAAGCAATATTTTCTTCCTTCACAGGGCAGAATGAGATAGGACATCAAGAAATCCAGAGATTCAAATGTAGGTCACATTGAAGAGTTGTAAAACATAGATGGGCATGTACTTTCAAGGAGCTGGTGGAAGAAGGTACTGAATCATTCCTCTGCTCAGCACTCAACACCTTGCCTCAGTCTCTTTGTTCCAGATATTACATTACTTGCAGGATATCTTTTGACAGTGAGTTCCCTTCACTAATGTTTGAAGGGGGCCACAATGACGGGGCATCTGGATTTCATTTTATTTATTTTTCTTCCACATTGAGATTCATGCTCATCAAGAGGCCTTATAGTCCTAATAAAGTTTAATAAAACAAATCAAACACCATAAAGAAAAACACACACAAAATATTAACAATAAACATATATCAGTTAATTAAATATCTGTTCCTTTCAACTATTCCCCTCATTTTTATGAAGTTCCTTCTTTTGATGGGAATAGTTAACAGGAAGCTGAAAGGGAAACATAAGACAGTCAAATCCCCAGAGGGTCAAATCCCTTAAAAGTCAGAGGTGGAATTTAATGAAAACTTTGATCATAATTTATAGAATACTTTTGGTGTTGGTGGGTGGTAACAGAACCATAAATAAAATTGATCTGTTTTAGAACTCACAATCAAACTCCAGAGGTTAATACCTCGGGAAATTACAGAGATGGAATTTGTTGTTCAAGGTTATTATTGTTATTAGAACTAATAATAAGACTCAGTAACCAAATCATCTGCTTTCTTTGCCCATAATCTTATAAGACAAACTATTTACATTTTACAAACAGTTAATCTTCCTTTCAACGGAAATGAGTCACGTTCATCTAGAATTTCTGTTAGCATTGAGGAATTTGTATGGAACTGAGTGAATGGAAAGCAGGGGGGATGTATGAATATTCATCCCTTTTGGAAAGCAGATTTGAATTCAGCTGTAATGTGGACCATCATGTATCTTTTTTCAAGAACTGTATTTGCTTCAGTGCACAGCTTTCCCAGGGTCAGATTGTTATAAAGAACACATGTTTAAACATGCAATGCAATTTCATTTTTTGTAAATGGTCAGGTGGCCATCCAAACAAATTGAAGAATTGGACAACCTGCTATAGTGAAGTTCTATTTACACTAGGCTAAATGGAGTTGCATGGGGTCTGTGTAATTGCTTCTCACATTTAAGATATGCTGCAATTATGAATGAGAGAGAGAAGCCTACATTTCCCTACTGGTGTTGAAAGTGAACCAGCAAATATCCAAAGCAAGAAAAGGTCAAACATATGACCACCATGCTTTGCAAACTGTCTATGACCTTCTTTTGGGGTCCTGACTATTTTCCTGATCCAATCTTTCCATTATTTAAAAAATGTGTATATTTCAAGTTCAGGGTTCTGGAACTTTCTCCCTACAGAATTTTGCTTGGATCCAAAATAGTAAGCTTTTAGGCACTGGCTGAGGTTCTTTGAGTCATCCAGATCTTCTATAACTTCCTGTATTGCTTTATTAGTTGTTTTATCAGATTGGCCTGTTTTTATTCCAGAATTGTTAGACTTTCCCCTCTTATTTTATCTGATGGTAATTTAAATTATTTTATTCTATTTTTCCTGTTATTGCTGCTATTGTTTATCCTTTCATCTTGATTTACTCATTTTCAAATTGTATTGTTGCAAGCTGGTTCACTGATTTTTTTAACAGAGAAGTATGGTATAGATGTTTAAATCAAATAGTCCTTTAGAAATTTCTGAGATATTTTTGTTATGTATGTTTTAAAAAAATATAAAGGGAAGAAGTGTACTATTGAAAGAGAACTTTATTTAATGGAAATTCAAGAAACAAATTTTTTATTGTACAACCCAAGCCAAGTCAGGTGGGAAGAGATCAGATGTACAGTGCTTGAACTGAAAGACAGGAACTGGTTGTGTCTTTATTGTCTGAACAAGCTAAGAGATCAGTTTAGGATTTTGGAATAGTTTCTCTAGAAGAGGAAGTGATCCCTAATGATGTTGAATCCAAATCATTGTGGGCTTTATAGGTTAAAGTCAATACCAACTAAGTACACTGCTAAATCATTAACCATTATCCGTGCTTTGCAAAAAAATATCCGATGTCCAAGTAACTTTGAACTATATTCTGAAGCACAGGTAATGTGGAACCATCCCACGCAAAACATATCACCTTCTCCCTCATCAATTATTTCCATCTCCACAGTTACCGCTCCATCTTCTTTTTTACCTGGACCCATAACAACATCTGCTACATGGACTGGTTTAAAACATCCACATAGTAGTGATGGTACACAGACCAACCTTAAGGCAACCAGAATTATTCTTATGCCTACATTGTTGTGTTCATGATAACTAGGTTTGCTCACTTCTGCTTGTTGGTGGCAATAAAAGAGGTAAAGGAAGAAATGTACACTGAGCAGGATCTGAAGCTACATTTTTATTCTAGAAACTGGAAATTATGAAGGCAGTTCCATGTTGTGGTTTTCATTTTCCTGAACTTTAGTACTCCATGGTCCCGGTCACATGAGCGGGATACTGTGCCGCTGAAGGGAGGCAAATTAGAGCCGGAGCAAAAAGATGCAAAGTAGCACGATCAGACGGGTCCCCGAGATGCCACGCAGACGCTGATAGCCAGCGATCACACGACGATGTTGAAGCACATCAAAGGGTTTTGCTTTTGCATTCTTGCACATGCGCAATCTTACGTTTCTTTGCATACTGTGGAAGCTTGGAAAAAACACATCCAGTGTGACAGGACGCATGCGCATGCTGGATATGCTGGCTTAACTCCACTTCTGCGATCCGATACTCGCCTGCGACCCACGTTTTCCGGTTGCTAATACCCTTTTGCTGGTATTTTTAAAATCTGCTTCTTCAGGCCGATGGTACGGGTTGGTGACAGGTGTGCTACGCTTCCCAGATGTTGCCGTATGATCGTGCCCATTTGATGCACCCTCTATCCGTTTCGTGGGGCACATCACAGCTTTCTAGTGTGCTGTTCCTTTCCCATCAACCACATGTGTTTTTCTTGCATATAAAAAAGGGTTGCCAATGGTCCTCCAGCAATTACACCTGATCTCCAGACCACAGAGATCAGTCTCCCTGGAGGAAATGGCAGCTTCAGTGGGTGGACTCTAGAGTAATACATCCCCACCGAGTTCCTCGTCTCCCTAAACTCTGCCCTTCCAAGATACTGCCTGAAATCTCCAGGAATTTACCAGCCTGCTTCTGACAACCTTGAAGGAATGGAACCCATGGCAATGGGGTTCCATAACTACGAAGTTCTCCCAGAAAATGAATCCTGTCAAGAGAGTAGAAATCATTCCCTCTTAAAGACCAACCTAGTCCTTGTCATCACTGTTTCTCTTCTGGAGCTGTCAGAGGTGTTTGTAGATTGTTATCTGAATTTGTTTTTCAAAATTTTACTTCCTCCTCATTCTTCAACAGTAGAACACTTAATCAAATTGGCAATTCAACACAAACCTATGCTCCTATCATTAGAGGGAAGAAACATTTTAAAAGGCTTTGTCTTTGTTTAGCCTCCTGATCTTTCATTTCCCCTTTATTTTGAATTAGGTTTGAGTCCAGTGACACTTATAAGACCAACAAAGTTTAATTCTGGATATAAGCTTTCATGTGCTTATATACACTTCAGATACACTGAAACACTTTTCTTCAAGACTTACATAAAGGTAGACTAGAGAAAGGATGGGGGAGTTAGTTGTCAGGGAGGGCTAGTTAGAGTCAAGATGCACAAGTAACTGATAAGTATAGCTGGATTTAAGCAGTTGGTAAAACCTGTGAATGGCAGCAAATTAGTATACAAATTAGCATAACAGTTATCACATCTGTTCGTTAACTCTTGCATTTGTATGCTAATTTGTTTCCATTCACAGGTCTTACCGACTGCTTTAATTCAATCTCAGCTATACTTATCGCCCAGTTACTTATGTATCTTGACTCTAACTAGCCCTTTTGGGCAACTAACCCCCCCCCCCAATCTACCTATATGTAAGGCTTGAGGAAAACTGTTTCAACATATCTGAAGAAGTGTGCATGCACACGAAAGCTTATACCCAGAGTTAAACTTTGTTGGTCTTAAAAGTGCCACTGGACTCAAATGTTGTTCTGTTGCTTCAGACCAACACAGCTACCCACCTGAATCTGTTTTTAACTCTAATTCTTCTGCCCCAAAAAGGGCAATGCTTCAAGGGTAGATAATGGCACCTCATTCCTTTTGCCATCCATCACTAACCACTGTCTGGATGCAAGGCTTTCCCCCTTAGTTAGTGATTGACAAAGGCAGGAAGTAGAGGGTTCAAAGTGGGCAAAAATAAGAATAGCCTCTGCATTTAAAGAGATAATGCAAAACATGACCTGAGGAATGAAGTGGCAATTGCCACATGCAACAAAATCATGTTCAAATTATCTCTGACCCAAGAGTGGTGGTGTAGGCAGATTTCAGGGAGACACTGAAACTTCCACAAGTTTGTGCAAATAAAGCACAGATCTAGAGGCTGCAGTTCACAGGATACTTACTATTCCTACCTTCCACATTTGCAGATTCATGATCTTTCCTGACAATGTATAGATGTCTTTAAATCTGAGTCAGGGCTTAGTGCAAGAAATAGTTATGAATACCACTCTTCATCTCTATAAACATGCAAAAATAATAAATGACAATATTTTAACCCCTCTTTCTCTAAGAAGAAAATACTAAAATTTTCCTTTGATTTATATGGCATATATATTTCTAGGTATAACTCCCAACCATACCTAGGATGAAATTCTCCAGTATTGCTCAAGGGATCCTAACAACTGAATGTTGGGTACATTAAAGAGAGCAACATGCAGAGCTGGCTACAGGGACACATGAATTGACAGGTGAGGCAGCTCTTTCTTCCTGTCCTAGGATCATTAAACGTGGCATGGGAGGGTCTATTTTTACACAAGTCCAGAGCATCTGAATCAACGGGAACTAAAACTTGTCCTCTCCCTTGCCTTGCCTTCCTGCACTTTGGTGCTTTAATTTTTTCTGCAACTAGTCTCAAGCACCGATGCTAGAAATCAGACTGACTGGTAGAAAAGTAACTGAAAGAAACACTGTAAAGCCTGGGGGAATACGATTACATTTTGTTTTTAAGATAGAGCCCCTTCACCCCTTCTTTCTTTACACGTGAATAGGAGGCTGCCTTGCCTCCACCCTCCAGGATGGAGTATAGACTTTGAAGGTTATACCTGCTTAGAACTGTACTGAAGAACTTTTTCTTATTATTGACGTGTGCTTGCACACAAAAGCTTATATCCTGAATTAAATTTTGTTGGTCTTATTGGTCTTAAAGGTATTACTGGACTCAAACTTCGTTCTGCTGCTTCAGGCCAAGGTTGCAGTCAGACGGGCTTTTTGCGCCAGTGTCACCGCTGCTCCCCAAAAAATTTAAAATGCTTGATCAGACAGCAACATCTGTATCCTGTCCTGAACTTGTTGGCCTCCCGCAATCACTGCACTCTGGTCGTGGTTTTCTTAACACCAGGAAAATCAGGTACCTTACAATTGTTTCTGGCTTCACCCCACATTTCCACCTGTCTGGACTGCCTCTTTGCAATCTGAAGCCGCTTAGGATGACTGAACGTTTTCCTTGCACTTTCGCCATTAAAACAACAACAACATAACAGTTGATGATGTGTGCATGACTGGATCACCACTCGGTGTGTTTCAGCTCTCTCTGGCCTACAGCTTTGTGGCAAATGGAGCAGGGAATTGACAAGATGAGTTTGTTTCAGAGAAGGATGGAGGGGGAGGAAGTCTGAGAACAAAGCGGGTGACTCCAGCTTCACTCCAAGCTTTTAAATAAAAACTCCAGCAGCACAAAGGACACAGGATGAGGCTTCTCTGTTCTCCTCCCCCACACACACTTTTAAACATTTGAAATGTGAAATTTCTCAGTTTTGCAAACACTACCCTCACGCTGGACTCCGTTTCCCAGTAGTCTCCTCCAGCAATTCCATTGGCCACCAGCTGCTGCTATTCTGACAGGAATTTGAAGCACTGATTCCCATCAGTGCTTATGCACATGCTTGGAAGACTCATGATTTTAAAAAAATGCTGCCTGACTGCCCCACTCCCTGGTTGCTGCTTCTAATCAATCAAGGATGGAGTGAGCACGCGGCAAGGAGGGTTAAGGGGGTTAAGAGTCTGATCAAAACCCTGGATTGATTAGAACCGGGGCCACACTAGGTCAAACTACCCCTCTAACTGCAGCCCAACACGGCTACCCACCTGAATCTATCTTTATTCCTGTAAAATTAGATGCCATTGCAGTACATTCAAGTTAGGTTTTGTGTCTCAAAATATGCATCATTTTGTACTTGTTCATTTGAATCTCATTTGCCACATTGTTGCCTAATTGCCCTTTTTCATAAGCCCTGTTCACAAGTTAGACTGGAAGCTTGATTGCTCTTTATACATGCATTACATAATTCTGATATTACATTCAATGCATGTAGAGCTGGATGTGTGATTTAAACCCCATATTTGTCCAGATACTGGTCCCCAGTTTCATTAGCCAAAGGAATATATCTTGTCTCTTTCTTACAAGCAGAAGTACATGTATACATGTAGATGTCCATGCATTCACTGTCATGTGTGAACAGGGCTACTATCACCATCCTGAATAATTCAGTGCCTTAAACCTGTTTGTCATGCTGTTCAGCCATGGATCCAGTTCATTTGTGAATATAAAATAGCACTAGTGCCCAGGATAAAGTCCAGTGCTCATGTAAAGCTGCCTTTTGCTGTGTCGGACTATTGGTCCACAGATCTCAATATCATATACTCTGACTAAATTTGTGGAAATGTATGATTTTTCCAGGTATCTGAAGTAGTAAGCAGTGATTCGTGAAAGCTCATACCCTACCACAACTTTTCTTAGTCTTTAAGGTACTACTGGACTCTTTTCTACTGCTACAGACAGACTAACATGGCTACCCATCTATATAACTCTGTCACTGGTGTCAGGTTCCCAGTCAAGTCACTCTCCACATGCACTTTAGCAGTGAATGTTTTATTTAGAGATATGAGATGCTGTGGGTTCAAACTCTTTGTTAGGACTGAATTGCAAAGATGGGAAAGCAGGATGTAGGTACAACCCCAACATTCCATTCACAACCATGTGAGCATTGCTACAATGACTTTGAAAGATATACAGCCATTATCTAGCCAGGCACAGACTTACTTCAAAGACATTTCTCATGTGAAAGATGTCTTGAGGCCCCATAGGAAAGTTACCAAGCAAGCCTTCCTAATTCACTACGGACACTCACTCTCCCCCTAGGAATACAATGGCAGGCGAGGGCAGCGATAAAGGTACAGAAAGCAAGCAGAATATAACATGTTAAAATACATCAGGTTCCAACTAGCCAGATGCCCAAGTCTGACAACTGGCTCTTCAGGGGTTTGGGAACAGATCCTTTAACTGAAGGTGGTTTAACAAGGTTATCCAGTGCAAAACTTTCATCCATGTTATCTGTAGGGAGAAATATAGATGGTGCACACACATAATGCCTCAGAAAAACTGCATGAAACCATGACTTCTCAGGTTCCATGTACCAAAGCTGAGAATACATGCATTGCTTCTTTTAAATAACAGTGCAACCTGCCTTCCATATGCATGGACTGTACTGTCTGAAAAGGGTTATTGTGTTGACTTAAATTGGGTAGGTACACAGATCAGCATCTAAAAGTTACAGCTAAAAGTGTGATGTTGCCCTGAACGAGCATACTTCTCGCCATATTTGAGAAGGATCTTCAGCTGATGCATGGAAGCCAACCCAAGCACTTTCAGCTCTCTATTTAGAAAATTAAGCACTGTTCTCCACTGCTTAATATTAATTGCAGGTCACACCCTCAGGTAGTTGTCAAAGAAGATCAGGATGGTCCATCCATAGGATTCCTTTCTTCATATCACATGTGAGTATCCTTGTGTTCTCTCCAAGACTCATCCACTTCTTGCTTGGCTGCTGACCTGCTGGGCCCATTCTGTGTATGGCTGGGCTTTGACTGAAAGATTCTTTCAGGCATCGCTTGCAGGGAGTTCTTGTTGCCAAGCAGTCTTAAAAAAACCAAATCACAGGGTCACTTCAAATGCCTTGTAGCATCCATTTGGCAAGGGAATAAGGCAACCGCAAAGGGACTATGGGAGAAGAAAGAGAAAGCAAAAGTGGGTGGGAAAGGCTTAGCGAGCCAAGGAAAGCTGCCTTCTTATCTTCTCCACAGTAGCCTCTTCAATGAACACATCAGAACAAGGAAATGTGGAGAAAATAATTCTGCTAGTCAGTGTACAAGGGAACCTGCTGGCTCACTGCTAAGCTGGAGTAGCGTATTACATGCTGTTTTTGTCTGTACCCCGGGGGCATAATAACTTGTCATTCTAAATTTCAGGCCAGGTGCAAAGTCTGAAGCAGGCAGATATTGTGATAGTGCTTTTTTTTGGTTGTTGAAGAAAACTAGAAGCTGTGTAAGTGCCACAAATCAGTCAACAGCTCTGAGACAGACAGTTGTGCTCCACTAAATTGATCTTGGATACAGGACATCTGGGTTCAAACCTAGTCTCTACCATCCCATTTTTGTATGGGGAAATAAGAACATAAGAACAACCCTGCTGGATCAGACAGGTGGTCCATCTAGTCCAGCATTCTGTCTCACACAGTGGGCAGCCTGTTATTCTGGAGGGCCAACAGCAGGTAGGGCTGTCAATTCTGGGTGGGGAAATTCCTGAAGATTTGAGGGTGGAGCCTGGGGAAGGCAGAGTTTGGGGACTGGAGGAAGCTCAGCAGGGATGTGGTGCCACAGAGTCCACCCTTCATAGAGGTCATTTCCAGGGGAACTGATAGGGTTGTGAGGTCCCCTCAGTAAGACACAGGGAGGGGAAAACAAATGTGACCCAATACCTGGAATCAAGAACCACAAGGATAAGAAAGAAGCCTGATAAAGGGCCAATATTAAAAACCTAATGTATAATTGTTATATACAAAAATACATGTATTTATTAGAAAAACAGTTAAAAATATATAAGGGCTCAATGAAAGCCTTGTTACAAAGTACAAGTGACCTGAACATAAGGGCCAATACAAGCAATCAGACATGTTTCCACCGCTTGAGGGCCTTCTAGGATTGCCAGGTCTGAGTTGGAAAATACTTTGGAGGTGGATACAGGAGACGGTGGGTTTTGGGGAGGGGAGGGGCTTCAGCATGGTACAGTGCTATAGAGTCCAGCCTTCAAAGCAGCCATTTTCTCCAGGGGACTTGATCTCTGTCAGCTGGAGATCAGTTGTAAAAGTGGGAGATCCCCAGCCCCCACCTGGAGGCTGGAAACCCTACCTTCTTCAGAGGTCAAACAATTTGAGGTACAGATAGACACATGTTACAATGTTACATGTTACAATGAAATAACAAACAATAAGTTGATACTGAACCAAAAAAGGAAAGTTTAGCAGCAAGGTTAATAGACACAAGACAAAGATGTTTATGGGAACTCTTGAGTCATGTGTCAGGTGCCAAAAGCACAGCTGTTGAATTAGAACATCTTCCAGTTCTGCTCCAGAAAATACCTATGTGACTATCTAATCAGAGCTGGACTGTCCTCAACAACATTGTAACATGGGTCTATCTATACCTCAAATTGTTTCCAAGGGTGGGTGGGACATTGTCGGTTGATGCCCTGGATTTGGGGAAAAACTATAGTTTTTTTTGTTTCAAAACCATAGAGTTTGCCCAAAACCCAAAACATCGTGCACAATGTAACTGGCGCAAAGACATAACTTCCAGGTGATGCCATCAAATTGGGGATGTTGTCCGATGACATCCCTATTTGGAGGTGGGGTTTCCCAAGCTGGCCAGATAGCTGGCTGTGGATTGCAACCCCCAAAAGTGGGGAAACCTCGGGGCTGGCAACCCTAGGAACTGATCTCTATTGTCTGGAGATCTGTTGTAATTCCAAGAGATCTCCAGACTCCACCAGGAGGAAGGCAACCCTAACAACAGGACACAGAGGCCAAGACCTTCCCCTGTATTGCCTCCTGACACTGGTTCCCTTTAGTCACCAAATGGAGTGGTATAAACTTTAAGCTGGATTCTCAGTTTTGAGAGATGATGATGGCTGTCAAAATATATTACAGAACCTCATAAGCCCTAAAATGAAAGCAAAAGCATATGCAAATCTAAATCTTTAATATTTTCAAAATTTTAAATGTGACTTTTGAGTCATTTATCACAAACAGACCATTTCTGACTTTTCAGATGCTTTTGGCAAGGTTCCCCTTTCATGAGCAGTCATGAGGAAAAATCAGGATGTTCAGTAAAGTAATGAGGTCCCTCAAAGATTTGTATAGGGCTGATGCTTTGCAAAAGGGCTCAAGAGTTTGCCTGCCATTCAAGCTCATCTGTGGAAATCCTGCTGAGTGTTCCATTGCATTGAAAGGGAGGTTCTGATGAAGGACAAGTTCTCTCTGTTGTGGTCCCTTAAAGGTCAAATAACACATTCAGTTGCCTGGTGCCAGTTCATTTGAGTGTTTGGCATCAAGTTAATATTTACCTTTTCACTGGCATTCTGTTCAGGTACATGTGTGGTTAATCTGCTTTTTATGTATTACAATACTTTTTTAAAAAGTTTCTTAGCATTCAGGTGATAATTGAGCATGCTGGGAACTTTTCAGTGAACATTCTTGCTGGGAAAATAGACCTTTAAATAAGTAACATCAGATAAAAAGCATTGCCTGCTTTTTGCCTCTTTCCTTTTTATGCCTAAAGTCAACAGCTTCTATTTGAGAAGCGATTGCAAGAACAGTTTGGCACAATAGTTTATTTGTAAATAAATACTGGGTTCATAGGCAGATACCTAAAGCAGACTGAGAGAGCAATCCTAAGAAGTTCTACTCAGAAGTAAGTCCAATTTTATCAAATGGGGCTTAGTCTCAAGAAAGTGTTCTTAGGATTGCAGCCTGAGACACGTAAATAGTAAGTCTCAGCTCAAAAATCTTGACCTTTCCCCCACTGTACTTGTGCCTTTTGGAACTGGAGGTGATAGTTGTAGCTGAGTGGTGGGCTGGTAGTGACTGCAAGAAAGTAAAATAATAGTGCGAATAAGCAGTATAATTGTGCATATGGACGCATGCTATGTCATTTGAACAAAGTCAAATATCCCAGATCATTTGAACAAACTCAGTCAGCTCCCTACTCTTGACTGGTAAGTAGGAAGAGAACTGAGCCCATGGTTGTTCAAGCCATTGGTGTTTTATTTATTCTGTATTATTTGATGCTGTTGATTTGCTGGTATTTGAGGTTCTTGCTGTTTTTCTAGTTTTAATGCTGTATATTTCTTGAGGCCTATTTGCGTTGTGGCATTTAGCCTTTGGAATGTACCACCCTTCTTTGAGGCTTACCTGGCATCTCCCTATATAATAATTATCATTTGGGGTGGCACTTTCCAGAACATTCCACATGCTCCCAAATCAGTTGGCTCAATGATCTGTCACTCAGAACATGTCCCTATCCACTGGTTGCGTTGCCTGAGTCCCACCCAGCCACCCCTCAAGAGTAGTGTGCCATTGGCTGGGGGCTGGGTCTGCTCCTATTCCCCGCCCATTCCTTCAGCCATTGTGCCCTGTCAGAATTACTGGCAAATGGCTTTCTCTCTTGATGGAGACATTTCTCCTGCTTGCCTCCTGTATGGGACTAACATTTCCCTCAATGGCTGTTGGTAGGTGTAACAAAATAGCAGTTACCTGTGTTTGTAAGATGGCTGCCATCTGTGGTTGTTTGTTTAAAATGTTCCCCCATAAGGTTTAATTGAGCTGTAGTTCCAGAGTTCTCCTGTAGTTCTCCTGCCAACCTAGCAGTTCGAAAGCAAGAAATTGCAAGTAGATAAATAGGTACCAATTCTGTGGGAAGGTAACAGCATTCTGTGTGCCTTGGTGTTTAGTCACGCTGGCCACATGACCACAGAAATGTCTTTGGATAGCACTGGCTCTTCGGCTTTGAAACGGAGATGATCACCGCAACCCTAGAGTTGGATTTGACTGGCTTTCAAGCAAGGGAACCTTTACCTTTACCTAGTTCAAGAGAGGGTCCTGCAGAGGTATCACTCACGGGGTTGAATGCGGCTTCCTCATCTGCTGGCCTACAGTTCCCAGCTGCCCCAAGGCTAAAAAGTGTGGGAAAAGAGGGACTGTCCCAAGGGGCAGGGTAGCATCAGTATAGTGTGTGAGCGCTCCATAATTGTGTAAATAGTTAATTTTTTTTTTTTAATTTGGGCTAATAATCTGTGTTGTGCTCTGACCACAAAATCCCCACTCTGCACAATATCAATGGGAGGGGGTAGCCCAAAGAAGCAAAGAAAGGCCAGTCCCTTGGGTTGCCAACTTTCCAGGGATCCCCCAAAGATTGGGGATTCCCTTTCCAAATAGGGAGATTTGGCCAGAGGGGTCTCACTGTCCCTCTAAAAAGGCAGTGATAATTCAGTGAGTGGTGGCAGTGAACTTAAGGAGTAAGATACGTTCACGGACCGAAGGTGGGAGGCAAGCAGCTGTATTGTAAACTGGAGCCCGTTTTGCCACAGTAGGCAACCAAGCTTGGTTCAGACAAAGGAAGGAAACCCTTTGTAGGCCTTTGTGAGGAACTCATTGTTGCCAGTCCTCACTAGGGTTGCCAGCTCCAGGTAGGGAGATTCCTGGAGATTTTCTGGTAGGGTCTATGGAAGCCATGGTTTGGGGAGGGGAGAAGCCTCAGCTTAACAGAATGTGATAAAGCCCACCTTCAAAAGCAGTTATTTTCTCCGGAGGGGGGAGAGATTTGTTAAGAACGTAAGAACATAAGAGAAGCCAATGTTGGATCAGGTCAACAGCCCATCCAGTCCAAAATACCAGGTGCCATCAGGCGGTCCACCAGTGGGGCCAGGACACTAAAAGGCCTCCCACTGTTGACCCCTCCCAAGCACCAAGAATACAGAACATCACTTGCCCCAGAGTCCCTATCTATACCTTGTGGCTAATAGCCACTGATGGATCTCTGCTCCATATGTTTATCTAATACCCTCTTGAAGTCATCCATGCTTGTAGCTGCCACCACCTCCTGTGGCAGTGAATTCCATGTGTTAATCACTCTTTGGGTGAAGAAGTACTTTCTTTTATCTGTTTTAACCTGACTGCTCAGCAATTTCATTGAGTGCCCACAAGTTCTTGTATTGTGAGAAAGGGAGAAAAGTACCTCTTTCTCTACCTGTTCTATCCCATGCATAATCTTATAAACCTCGATCATGTCACCCTTAGCAGTTGTTTCTCCAAGCTAAAGAGCCCCAAGTTTGGGGTAGTGGTTAGATGTGCGGACTCTTATCTGGGAGAACCGGGTTTGATTCCCCATTCCTCCACTTGCACCTACTGATGTGACCTTGGGTCAGTCACAAGCTCTGGCACAGCTGTTCTCTCAAGGACAGTTTCTGTCAGAAGTTCTCTCAGCCCCACCTACCTCACAGGGTGTCTGTGGTGGGGAGGGGAAGGGAAAGGAGTTTGTAAGCCGCTCTGAGACGCCTTTGGGCAGTGAAGGGCAGGGTATAAATCCAAACTTTTCTTCTTCTTCTTAATCCTTCTTCATAGGGAAAGTGTTCCAACCTTTTTATCATTCTAGTTGTCCTCTTCGACACTTTTTTCAAAGCTATAATATCCCTTTTAAGGTATGGTGACCAGAACTGTACAGAGTACTCCAAATGAGGTCGCACCACTGATTTATATAGGAGCATTATGATATTGGCTGCTCTGTTTTCAATAGCCTTCCTAATAATCCCCAGCATAGCATTGGCCTTTTTTATTGCAGTCACACACTGTCTCAACATTTTCACTGAGTTATCTACTACGACTCCAAGATCTCTCTCTTGGTCAGTCTCTGCCAGTTTGGACCCCATCAACGTGTATTTATAGTTAGGATTTTTGGCTCCAGTGTGCATCACCTTGCACTTGGCCACATTGAACCCCATTTGCAATGTTGATGCCCACTCACCCATCCTCGATAGATTCCTTTGTAGTGCCTCACAATCCTCCCTCATTTTTACCATCCTGAACAACTTCGTATCATCCACAAATTTAGCTACTTCACTGCTTACTCTCAACTTCAAATCATTAATGAACAGGTTAAAAAGCATTGGACCGAGTACTGATCCCTGTGGTACTCCACTGCTTACCACCCTCCACTGAAAAAATTGCCCATTTATACTCACTCTCCGTTTCCTATTAATTAGTGAGTTTTTGATCCACAAGAGGACTTGTCCTTTTATCCCGTGATTTTTGAGCTTACTTAGGAGCCTTTGATGAGGAACTTTATCGAAAGCCTTCTGGAAGTCAAGGTAAACAATACCTACTGGGTCCCCTATGTCCACATGTTTGTTCACCCCCTCAAAGAACACTAACAGGTTAGGGAGACAAGATCTTCCCATACAGAACCCATGCTGAGTCTGCCTCAATAGGTTTTGTTCATCAGTGTGCCTACTAATTCTTTTCTTAATAACAGTTTCCACCAATATACTCGGTATTGATGTCAGACTGACTGGCCTGTAATTTCCTGGATCTCCTCTGGAACCCTTTTTAAAGATGGGAGTAACATTAGCTACCTTCCAGTCCTCAGGAATGGAGGCAGATTTTAAAGAAAAATTACATGTTTTTGCCAGGAGATCCACAAGTTCACATTTGAGTTCTTTCAGAACTCTCAGATGTATGCAATCCGGGCCTGGTGATTCATCAGTTTTTAAGCTGTCTATCAGTCATAGGACCTCCTCTCTCATCACCTCAATCTGACTCAGGTCTTTCAATACCCCTCCCGAAACCAGCGGTTCTGGAGTGGGCAAGCACTTCCCACCCTCCACAGTGAAGACAGAGACAAAAAAAGCATTCAGCTTCTCAGCCATTTCCCTATCATCCTTCTCTACTCCTTTTACCCCTTGGTCATCCAAGGGCCCCACTGCCTCCCTGGCTGGTTTCCTGCTTCTAATGTATTTGAAGAAAGTTTTATTCTTGGTCTTTATGTTTTTTGCTATATGCTCCCCATATTCCCTTTTTGCCTGCCTGATCATAGACTTGCATTTTGTTTGCCACAGCCAGTGTTCCCTTTTATCAACCTCACTGAGACTAGCTTTCCACCACTTAAAGGAATATTTTTTACCTTTTACAGCTTCCATTACTTTGTTAACCATGCAGACTTTTTTCTATACCTATTTGTGCCTTTCCTAACCTGTGGTATATATTTTTTCTGAGCTTCTAGGATTGTAGTTTTAAATAGTTTCCAAGCATCCTCAATGGTTTTGACCCTTTCTATTTTTCCTTTCACTTTCCTCCTCACATGCCCCCTCATATCAGAGAAGTTTCCCCTTTTAAAGTCAAAAATGGTTGTGTTAGTCTTTTTGGCCAATTCCCTATTTATACAAATGTTAAACTCAATAACATTATGGTCACTGTTGTTAGGAGATGTATTTTTAAAATGAATTTATTTGTTGTTTTCTGACCTGCACACACACCTGAATGGTGCTTGCAAATGTCTTTGGTTTGGGAGAACTGTGTGCTTTGTTTGATGTGACCACCTGCATTAGGAAGTTGCCCTTCTGTCTGCACTTTCATGCTAATGAAGTCACACACACACACACACCTATGCACACTTACCCATCATGCACTTGGAACAAGGAAAGCATCTCCATTATGGTCTGCTAGAAGGATGGCAAAAACAACAACCTGCCTACCATCAAGGAATTTGGATTCCACATGTAACCCACAGGATGTTTGGTTTTTGCAAGTGTTAAAACTGTTTCCTGTTGATGGCTTGGACCAAGCTAGAGTCATCTGCAGTTCTAAGGTTTCCATGAAAACCCATCTTCACACCTTGGACCAAATGTTCCTTTAGTGAAAGGTGTAGATTTCCAATATTGCCCCACCTTAGTAGGAGGGTACCCCACATCCTATAGCCAAGGATATAGGGATGGGACGGACTGGAAGACTACCCTAATGCCAGCCCCCAAAATAGCTAATAAAAACGAGGTTCAACCTTTTTTCTGGGGTTTCCCCCTCAGCGAGTATCCTTACCTCACCCCACTAATCTAGAGTCCACTATAGGTAACTCTGCTGTGCTTCCTTGGAATCACGACCAAGGAACCCACACGTGTTGGCGGGTTCCAACTGTGTGTAGTAAGAGCTTCCCTTAGTTAGATCTCTACTCGTGTATTCTTCACTGTGAAGGTCGAGTTTCAGGAATCAGGTAAGTATCACGTGTATTCCCCTCCTAAATATCTCTAGATTTAAAATCCCATATTGTATTCCATTTCTATTGCATCTAAAGGAACTTGGTTGTATGTGTGTATGAATCTGTTTTGTTTGCCTGTGAATCAAAAGATATTATTCAGTAAAGAGAATAACTGATTTTACTTAAGAAACCTTGTCACGCGTTCTCTTTGTGAAACGGATTCTTTGGGGCGAAGCTGCTTTCTCTGTATACACAGACCAGAACTCAATATAAATTTAGTCCAATCAATGCGTACATAAGCATTTCAGCTAACACTGTTCCCAAGCGGTGCAATCACTTTTACATCAGGTCTTGGGCGTTACTTAGGACCAAATCCAGGATTGCCTCTCCCCTGGTAGGTTCCGTGACCATCTGCTCCATAGCACTGTCATTGAGAGTGTCTAGAAACTCAATCTCTTTTCCCGACTAGAACACATATTGACCCAATCAATGTGTGAGTAGTTAAAATCACCTATTAGGACAATTTTTTTTGTCTAGCTGCTATCTTTAATTCGTTCATCATTTTATAATCCTCCTCTATTTTTTGATTTGGTGGACGATAAACTCCCAGTGTTAAGTTTCCTTTTGGGCCCACTATTTCAATCCATAGCAGTTCCAGGAGTGAATCCAATTCTCTTACCCTCTCAGTTTTACTGGACTGTATACCCTCTCTGACATACAGAGCCATCCCACCTCCAACTCTTCCCCCCTATCCTTACAATATAATATATAACTATGAATCACTGTATCCCACTGATTCTCCTTATCCCATCAAGTTTCTGAAATACCTACAATGTCTATTCCCCCCAACACCAAGCACTCCAACCCCCCGATTTTACCTCAGACAATTCTAGCATTTGTATAGAAACACCTATAATTTCCCATACATTTTAAGCCCTCAGCCTTCCTCTTGCTGCCTCAAGACCTTGTCAGGCAGTCCATATCACTAGACACAGTCTCAGTGGACAATTCCAATCCACCTCCCTGTAGAAAAGCAACAACTATCCCCTCATCTCTTTGAGATGACCCATCCTGAACCAGAGACTTTTCATCTCCTGTCAGCTTTCCCCCAATAGTCAGTTTAAAAGCTGCTCTGCCACCTTTTTGATTTTAAGTGCCAGCAGCCTGGTTCCTTCTCTAGACAAGTGGAGACCGTCTCTTTTGTATAGCTCCCTCTTGTTCCAAAAAGCATCCCAGCACCTAACAAACTTGAACCCTTCCCCCTTACACCATCATCTCAGCCACGCATTGAGACTCCTGATCTGTGCCTGTCTCTCCGGCCCTGCACGTGGAACAGGTAGCACTTCCAAGAAGTATACCCAGGGCCGGCCCCAGGTGTCTGGGCACCCTAGGCAGGACAGCCTGGGGCGCCCACCCCACCAGGGATGCCAACCGCCCGGTGGGGCCTGGAGAGGGCCCAGCCTTGTCCTGGGCGCCTCGCAGCTGCGAGGCGCTGGGGAAAGCCGGGGAAGGGGCGGGCTTGCAACGCCCGCCCCTTCCCTCCCATCAGTGGCGCAGCTCTCCTGGGCCCCTCGCAGCTGCGAGGCACCTGGGGAGAGCCAGGAACGGGCGGGCTTGGAATACGGTGGGCTTGGGAGGGCCGTCGGGGGGGAGAGAGAGAAGCCGCTCTGCCACCGCCTGCCCGCCCCGCAGCCCAGCCCAGCAACCCCAGCCCCACGGCGGGCTTGGGAGGGCTGTCGGGGGGGGAGAAGCCGCTCCACCGCCTGCCCACCCCACAGCCCAGCCCAGCAATCCCAGCCCTGCGGTCCAGCGCTGAGCTTGGGAGGGCCATGGGGGGGGGGGAGAAGCCGTTCTGCTGCCGCCTGTCCGCTCCATGGTTTTGAGCGCTGGCTAGGGCGCTCTTTACTGGCGGTGCCAGTCGCCGTCCCTGCCTCCTCTCCCCCAGCTTTGGGAAGAGGGCGGGCAAGCTCCACTGCCGCCTCCTGAGCCCCGGCGGAGCGCTCGGGAAGGTGGTGGGAGCAACGGGGGGGCTCTTCCCGGGAGGGGCCAGGGCCCGGTTTGGCACCCCTGCAGCCGGCGCACCCTAGGCGAGCGCCTAGCTCGCCTAGTGGGCAAGCCGGCCATGAGTATACCTTAGAGGTCCTGGCCTTGAGTTTCCTGCCTAGCAGCCTAAATTTCTCCTCCAGGACTTCAAGACTGCATTTCCCCACATCATTGGTGCCAACATGCACCACGAACATTGACTCCTCCCCAGCACTATCTACCAGCCTATCTAAGACACACGTAATGTCTGCTACATTCACACCAGACAGGCAAGTAACCATACAGTCAGTACATGGGTTTGCCACCCACCTGCCTAAGGATCAAATCACCAGCTACCAAGAGTCCCCCTCCCTCCCTGCCCAGGGATGGTTCCTTGGTGCAAAAGGATACCCATTCACCAGCTGAGGGCCCTTCTGAGAGCACATTCCCCTTATTCTCAGCACAATGCCCTGTTTCCCCTTGATCCTCATGCTCCTTAACAGCAGCAGGGCTGCCAGATCCAGAGTGGGACATCTAACAAGTCCCCAAGAGTTTTCTCCATACACCTAACTGACTGTCTCTGCTTCTCCAGGTCAGCCACCTTGGCCCCAAGGGAGCAAACTCATTCCTTGAGAATCAGGAGCTCCTTGCACCAGGCACACACCCAAGACTTCTGTCCAGTGGGCAGATAGTCATACATGTGACACTCCATGCAAAATACTGGATAGCCCCCAACCCTCTGCTGGCATTCTGGTTTTATAATAGCTTTTAAAATCCCCTTGTAAAAACCCTTTGTATTTATGTGGTTCTCCTTGTAGAAGTCTGCTTACCGGGTTTCGGTTTCAGCGTTGCGAATGGCGGCCACCTTTCGGGACGCTCCCGGAGGTGGTTAGCCCACGCGCAGTTTGGGGGGGGTCTTTGCATGTATGCAAGACCCTAGTGAGCCTTTAGGCAAAGGCTCCGAACCGGGGGCGCTTTGGGGAGTAGCCTCTTTGCCGGCAGACAGCCAGGAAATTGAGGCTTTCTCCCCGCCCCAATCGGCCCCGCTGCGTCGTGCCCGTAATGGGACTTAGCAGCGCCACCGACTTCCAGGAGTGAAGAAAGCGGCATGAATTAAAATAAAAAGAAGAATTGCATCGAATCGTGAGTTGAAGATCTAATTTGAAGCGAGAATTTAACCCCCCCAAAAAAAAGTATAAGCGTAAGGGAGGAGGGAGGAGTCCCCACCCCTTTTGAGAAGCGAGATCTATAAAGGGAGCGCGAAGAGGGGGGTAAAGAGAAAAAAGTGTTGGTGAAGGTACCGTTGGGGCTTTGCAGGCGATTACGACATTGTTAGCTTCTTGGGGGATGCGGCACGAACTTTGAAAAAGTAAACAAAAAAGAAAATGTCACCGCTGAAAATGGTCCTGCAGAAACCGGAAGAGAAGAGGGGAGGGATTTCTGGTCCGGGTAACCCCTCCCCAGAACTTGCTGTCAATCAACAAGAAAATGAGTTACTGCGGCCCCTGCTGGAGCAAATGCAGAAAATCAACGAAACTTTGCTTAAAGTGGAAGGTGTTCTCATCAGTCGGCAAAAACAAACCTCGGAAACAACAAGGAAGGCTAATCTGATGCTAATCTTTTTGGGCGAGAAAGAAGAAGAGAAAGAAGATCTCAGTTTTACCTTGACGAATGACTTGGCACCACTAACTGGCAGTGAAGCGAATGAATTAAAAGAAGAGGTGGATATGGCTCTCAAAGCCTACTCCGCTTTTATAAAGGAAAATAATCTGCCAGGAGAAGGGGTTGCCGAGCCGAGCAGGCAATATATCAGAGATCTAATTTCATCTGTAGTGAGTATGGAGCCGGTAAAAATTGATGGTCGGAAATATAAGGAAAAAGGGAAACGAGAGAAGATGGAATCCATTCTTAAAGCAACAAAACTTCTGAAGAGACACGCCAGCATGGAGGAAGCAGCACTCAAAACTTGGATCAATGCAAGCAGCAAAGATGACAGCAGCCCAGGGGATAGAGGTGACGGAATGGGAGTCATCAAGATTAAAAGGACTCAACTTTTAGTTGAAGAGACTTAAGAAGACACCTTGAGCAGTGACTGTTCGTGTAACATCTGGAAGGAGCTGTTCAATAACTAACCCCAATGGACTTTACTAACTTCATTAACAGAGTTATTTTGGACTTCAGATTGTTAAAAAGAAGATCTTCTAACCGTGATGGATGCTAAAAAATAATACTAACTAAAACTAACCTTTATTAACAGAAAAATTTCACTCCATCCTTTTTCTTTCTCCAACTGTCTACCTTACCCTTTTCTTATAAAAAGAATAAAATTCTCTCCTCTTTAGGAGAGTTTTATCACAAAAAAAAAAAAAAAAAGAAGTCTGCTTACCTTACTAGGAACACAAGGAGACCAGGGCTCTTCCTGAGCTTCTTGCAGAGCCCCTAGGCAAAGAGCTCGTTAACTCAACCTTTAGCTCCTGCCAAAAGGTGCTTCCTTAAATTAGGCCTCCCCCGGGAAAGGGCGGAGCAGGAGCTATTTAAATGCACCCAGGCACTCAATTTACATTCAGACAATGACCCTTTCTCACCCTCTCTCAAGTAGCCAGGACTCTGCAACAACTCTAATCTCTTCCACACAGTACTCCCACACAATACCCTCAGTTAAATCCTCTCAGGTGAAAGCAAATAAAAAAAAAAACACTCACCCCTCTAGTAGCTCTGTCACCTGCTTTTTCTCAGAGCTCAGCTAGGTCAGTTGTCAGCTGTGTTGAGTTGTCTGGAGTTCAGTTGTGATACCAGGTGATCTTCAGGCTCCACCTGGAGGTTTAAAGGAAACAAACATGATGTATAGTGCAAAAAAAAAAAGGTTCTTCACCAACTTATAAATTCTTTTTTCAGTATTCAGTTTACTGGAAGTAATTCAAATGCCATCAACACCAACGAACCATGCATATGACATCTCATTTTGTGTATACCTTTATCAAAGTGGGTAGAGTTGAAATACAAAGTTAATCCATTTGGCAAACACTCTAGATATATCTCATAGTCACATTCATCAAATACATTTTGGCACTATACATCATGGTTGTTTGTTTCCTTTCAACTTCAATCCTGTGATCTCTCTCTTTGGTTTGCATCCACCTAGAGGTTGGCTACCCAGGCCTGTAGCCAGGGTTTTTTTAAAAAAAATTGGGGGGCATTTAAATGTCAGAGGGCACCCTGCATATCCCCCAAGGGAGCGCCTGGGCTGGATGAGAAGTCAGAGGGCCTTGGCGGTAAGTCAGGGGGCTGGGCTCCAAGAAGCCCTACTGTAGCTACAGGCCTGTGGCTATCCTAGGCGTAGTAGTTAGTGCTTCAGAGCAGGGTCTGCTAGATCCAGGTTCTTGCTGTAGAAGCTGAGAGGGTGATTTTGGACTAGTCACAGACTTTCAGCCCAAACTACCTCAAAGGGTTGTTTTGCAACTCAAAAGGGGGAGAGGAGAAAGCTGCATTGGTTCCCATTGCAGAGAAAGACTATTTTTCCTCCTGTGAAACCATTCTTGCCAATCTCCAGGTGAGGGCTGGGGATCACTCAGAATTACAGCTGCTCTCCAGATGGCAGAGATCAGTTCCCCTGGAGAAAATGGTGGACTCTGTGTCCTTATACCCTGCTGAGATGCCCCCCATGACAGTCAATGTGACATGGAAGTCAGAGCTTCAAAGCACAGTAGAGGCTGCAGGTGGGGGGAGAGATGGAAAGCTGAAGAGTGAGGGGAAAATAAACGTAGGTTGATGATTGGCTGGAAATGAAATATGGTTGCCAACTCCAGGTGGGAAATTGCTGGAGATTTGAGGGATGGAACCTGGAGAGGGTGAGGTTTGAGGAGGGATGGGACCTCAGACAGGTACAATGCCATAGGCTCCACCCTCCCAAGCAGCCATTCCCTCCTGGAGAACCACTGTTGCCAATCTCCAGATGAGGGCTGGAGATTACTCAGAATTACAACTGATCTCCAGAAGGGAGGGGGGAGGAGATGGAAAGCTGAAATCAGAGGGGCAGATAATGGCAGGTTGATGGTTGGCTGGGAAGGAAATAGGGCTGCCAACTCCAGGTTGGGAAATTCCTGGAGATTTTAGGGGTGGAGCCTGGAGAAGGTGAGGTTTGAGGAGGGGTAGGATCTCAGATAGGTACAATGCCATAGACTCCACCCTCTAAACCAGCCATTTCCTCCTGGGGAACTATTGTTGCCAAACTCCAGGTGAGGGGTGGAGATCACTCAGAATTACAGCTGATCTCCTGGAGGGTGGGCAGAAGTCAGCTGCAGTCAGAGGGGCAGATAACGGTAGGTTGATGGTTAGCTGGGAAGAAGATGGGGTTGCCAGCTCCAGGTTGGGAAATTCCTGGGTATTTCAGGGGTGGAGCCTGGAGAGGGTGAGGTTTGAGGAGGGGTTGGACCTCATACAGGTACAATGCCATAGACTCCACCCTCCAAACCAGTCATTTCCTCCTGGGTAACAATTGTTGCCAATCACCAGGGGAGGGCTGGAGATCACTGAAAATAACAACTGCTCTTCAGGTAGCAGAGATCAGTTCCTCTGGAAAAAATGGTGGACTCTGTGTCATTCTACCCTGTTGAGATTACCACAGCAAATTGACGCTGAGTGCCCTTGGCACTCTCCCAGAGCCTCTTTCTAGAGCTCATTGTATTTATTTCCACAACAGTCCTTATTCCTAGTCCACTATAATGTCTTTTTGGCATCAGACCACAATATTTCTTTCTACCTAGGCTTTTAATTGAGGGTTTTCCTCCTAATAATTTTTAGCTGTTTTATGATCTGTTTCTGTTGTATGCATGTGCTTTCTTTATATCCCAGTCTTGTTTGTTTAATTTTCACATTGATAACATGATGATTTTATGATGTCATTATGTGTAAGCCACCTAGGGCACGAGATGGAGAAGTGACATCCCTCCAACAAATAAATAATAAATAATTTATGTTTTAAATTGTCTGGCTTTGTTTATAACTTCCCATAAAGACTGTGAAGGTTTTCCAAAGCCTCTAAATTGCGTGACCAGCCAACAATACCCACTGATATTCAGTGAAAATGCCATTTGTGTAGAAAAAGCCTAACTTTGATATGTATTGTTGTCAGAATGTAGTATGAACAATCAAGGAAGAGCTCAAAGGTCACAATAGAAAGTTTGGTGAAAATGTTTTAGGAAAAGAATTTGAGATGAAATATGTATATCATGACACACGATCATGCAGAAGATTTATATAAATGGCCTTATGATACATGCTATTTTATTTTACATCCATTTTCTAATCATTCCTCACACTGAATCATTTTTTAGCGTCAGAGCTTGCCAAGCTGCCATTCCCTACAAACTCTCTACGATGACCCAAAGATCTCTTTTCTCAGTAGTTGCAGCCAGTTTAGACTTGCAAATGTTATTAATGAGACAAAAATAGAACAGAGCCATTTTAAAATCAAGTGTACACTGTAGTAAATATAGCATTTTCATTTGATTTACATCTCCTCTTGTCAAGTCAAGTCAAGTTCGCCTTTATTGGCATAAAGATCTCCTCTTGTGAAGTTGCCCTCAACTGATGACCTAGAGCTACTCCATGAAGAGCTTTTAAATTTGCTGAAGATCTTTGTGTAAGTATTTGATAAGGATTCTTGAAACCATGAATATCACTAGGTGCTTTAATGGACATCTTGTTTGTCCAACAGAATACAAATTCAGAAATTCAATTGTCACACACACTGCAAAATTTTTATCCCAATCCTCATCCAAGGAGTCTAATTCATACAATATGGTAGCGACATGTATTAAGAAGATTGAGCATAACATACACTCTCATTGACTGCGGTCACACACACTAAATAATCCACTTTCAATGCAGTTTTAGTGTACTTTCCAACTGGATTTTACTATGTGAACTGGCAAAATCCAGTTGGAAAGTGCATTTAATGTGGATTGGAAGTGGATTATTTAGTGTGTGTGACCACAGCCATTATCTGTGGTTGGAGCAGCAAAATCAAACATCTGAAAAGGCTTATACCTACTGGCAATATATGTCATTATTTTTATTGTACACTTTTATTGGATGTACTTAGCAAGTTGTTTCCTAGTTTATTATAGTTATTCTATACCTTGTGAAATCAATTAAGTTAGAAGAAGTGACTTGTGTAAAATAATACCTTTTTAGGTGAATGACGTTTTGAACCTGAGTTACAGAAAGTTGTTGGAGCACCTTTCCTATGAGGAAAGGCTGAACAGTTTAGGACTTCTAAGTTTAGAAAAGAGATCATGGGGGGGGGGGGTGATAAGAAAAGCCCTGTTGGATCAAACCAATAGTCCATCTAGTCCAGCATCCTGTCTCACACAGTGGCCAACCAGTTCCTCTGGAGGGCCAACAACAGAGCATAGAGTCCGAGGCCTTCCCCTGATATTGGCTCCTGACTCTGGAATTCAGAGGTTTAGTGCCTTTGAGTGTGGAGGTTCCCCTCAGTCACCATGGCTAGTAGCCATCAATAGACTTCCTCCATGAATCTATCTAATCTCCCTTTAAAGCTGTTTATTCCTGTGGCCATGACTACATCCTTTGGCAGCAAATTCTAAATATTAATCATTCTCTGTGTAAAGTAGCATTTCCTTTTCTCCATTCTGAACCTATTGCCCATCAGCTTCACTGGATGGCCTTGAGATCTAGTATTTTGGGAGAGGAAGAAAAAAAATCTCTTTGTTAACTCTTTCCACTCCATGCATAATTTTATAAACCTCTATCATGTCCCCCCTTAGTCTTCTCTTTCCTAAACTGAAAAGTCCTAGACTCTTCAGCCTTTCCTCACAGGGAAGGTGTTCCAACCCCAAATCATCTTGGTTGCCCTCCTCTGTACTTTTTCTAGCTCTGCCATGTTGAGATATGGTGACCAGAAGTGTACACAGTATTCCAAATGAGGCCACAACATAGATCTATACAGGGCATTACAATACTGGTGGTTTTATTTTCAATCCCTTTCCTAATAATCCCTACCTAACATAGAGTTTGCATTTTTCACAGCTGCAGCACACTGGACTGATTCTCTGCCATCTCTCCCTCTTCCTTTAGCAATCCCTTTCTTCCTCTGTCATCCAAAGGTCCCACTGCTTCTCTGGCTGGTTTCCTGCTCTGGAAATATTTTTTAAAAGTTTTATGTGTCTTGATGCAACCCGATTCTCAAAATCTTTTGGCATGCCTAATTATTGACTTACATTTCCTTTGCCAGAGCCTGTGGTCCCTCCTGTTCAATTCATTTGGGTAGACCTTCCACTTTTTAAAAGGAGTCTCTTTACTTTTTATAGTTTCCTTGACTTGCAGTGTTAACCACGCAGACTTGGCAGTGTCTTTCCTAACTTGTGGAATGCACTCTATTTGGGCTTCAATTAAAGTGGTTTTAAATAGCTTCCAAGCATCCTCTAGGGATCTGACTGTTTTGTGTTTCTCCTTCAGCATCCTTTTTACAATTCTTCTCAGTTTTATAAAGTTCCCTCTTTTGAAGCAAAATGTTACCATTTTGGACTTCAGGGTTAACTTTCTGTTGACCTGATTGCTGAACTTAATAACATTGTGGTCACTGTTCCCAATTTGTGTAACAACCTCTACATCTCTCACTAGGTCTTGTGACCTGCTCAGGACCAAGTTCAAGATCAATACCCCTCTTGTTGGCTCTGTGACAAACTGTTATAGTATAGAAGTCTATAAAATTACTAGGAATAAGGCCCATTGTGGAAATAAGTACAACAAGCTCTAGAAGGAGGCTCTAGGTGGATGCCCTGGCCTTGGGCACTCAGTGTCAATTTGCTGTGGTAATCTCAGCAGGGTATAATGAGACAGAGCTTACCGTTTTCTCTACTGATCTCTGCCATCTGAAGAACAGTTGTAATTCTGAGTGATCTCCAGCCCTCCCCTGGAGATTGGAAACAATGGTTCCCACAGGAGGGAATGGCTGGTTTGGAGGGTAGAGTCTATGGCATTGTACATGTCTGAGAACCCACCCCTCCTCAAACCCCACCATCTCCAGGCTCTACCCCTCAAATATCCAGAAACCCTAATCTCCTTCGCAGCCAACCATCAGCCTACCTTTATCTGTCCCTCTGACTTCAGCTTTCCATCTCCCCCCCCCAACACCTGGAGCTTCTACCTAGGAAAAGTACACTCTTTCTCCAGGGGACCTGATATCTGCTGTCTGGAGAGCAGTTTTAATTCTGAGTGATCTCCAACCCTCCCCTGGAGAATGGCAGCAATGGTTCCCCAGGAGGAAATGGCTGGTTTGGAGGGTGGAGTCTATGGCATTGTACCTGTCTGAGATATGACCCCTCCTCAAACCCCACCCTCTCCAGGCTCCACCCCTAAAATCTCCAGGAATTTCCCAACCTGGAGGTGGCAACCCTATTTCCTTCCCAGCCAACCATCATCCTACTGTGATCTACCCCTCTGACTTCAGGTTTCCGTCTTTCCCTCCCTCTCTGTAGCCACTGCATAAGAAAAGTACAGTCTTTCTCCACAGTGGTGACCAAAAACAGCTCACATCATTCTCCTCTCCACCTTTTGATTTTCACAACGGCCCAGTGAGGTAGGTTAGACTGAAAGTTTGTGAGTGGTCTAAAATCACCCAATCAGCTTCCACAGGAAGAACCTGGGTTTGGAAGACCCTGCTCTGAAGCGTTAACTGCTACGTCACACTGGCTGTCATGGACAGCTCAGCTGGGCATAATGACACAGAGCCCACAATTTTCTCCAGGGGAACTAATTTCTGCCATCTGGAGAGCAGTTGTAATTCTGAGTGATCTCCAGCCCTTACCTGGAGATTAGTAACAATGGTTCCCCAGCAGGAAATGGCTGGTTTAGAGGGTGGAGTCTATGGCATTGTCCCATGCCTCCACAAACCCCACCCTCTCCAGGCAGCACCCCTCAAATCTCCAGGAATTTCCCAACCTGGAGGTAGCAACCCTATCTCCTCCCAGCCAACCATCAACCTATCTTTATCTGCCCCTCTGACTTCAGCTTTCAATCCCCCCCTCTCACCTGCAGCCTCTGCATAGGAAAACTACAGTTTTTCTCCACAGTAGGGACCCAAGCAGGAGGGAAGTGACCTCAGCAGGGTATAATGATACAGAGTCCACGCTGCAAAGCAGCTGTTTTTTCCAGGGGAGCTGATCTCTGCCATCCTGAGAGCAGTTTTAATTCTGAGGCTGATTTCTCACAAGCACTACTCTGTGCTCGCTCTTCCCTTTTGCCCTGATGGTACATGTCAGTTTCATACTAAGTGCTGCGCGGCCGCATTTTGCCCCACAGCTTTGCGCGATTTTCCTCGCGTCACTCAGTCCTCAAAAAACAGGATTAAGTAGACATGGGGAAAATAGTGTGAAGATGTGGGGCAAAATGCAGCCGCACAGCACTTAATGTGAAATTGACATGTACCATTGGGGCAAAGGGAAGAGTGAGCGCAGAGCAGTGCTTGTGGGAAATCGGCGGAGTGATTTCCAGCCCTCACCTGGAGATTGGCAGCAATGGTTCCCAAGGATGAAAAATACAGTTTTCTCCACAGTGTCTAAAGCAGCTTACATCATTCTCCTCTCTCCCTTTTGATCTGCACAACAACCCTGTGAGGTAGGTTAGGCTGAAAGTCTGTGACTGGCCTGAAATCATCCACTTGGTTTCCACAGGAAGAACCTGGGTCTGGTAGACCCTGCTCTGAAGCACTAACTGCTATGCCTAGGGTAGCCAACCTCCACCTGGAGCCTGAAGATTGTCGGATATCACAACTGAACTCCAGACAACAGATCTCTCTCCTCCTAGAGAAACTAACTGTTTTGGAGGGTGGGCTCTATGGCATTCTATTCAGCTGAGGCCTCTCCCCTCCCCTCCCCTCCCCAAACTCTGGCTTCAATAGACTCCATCACAAAATATCCAGGAATTTCCCAACCTGGAACTGGCAGCTCTAGCCAGGATGGGCCCTAGTGAGTTTCCCACAAAGGCCTGGAAAGGGTCTCCTGTCTTTGCCTTTTTACTGACAGAACCAAGCTTGGTTGCCTAGCAACAGCCACTGAAAGAAAAGTTAGTCCCACAGGAGCCAAGCAGGAGAAGTGTCTTCATCAGGAAAGACAGCCGTTTTGACAGTTTATTTGTGAGGGAAGAGTATCCAGGCTGGCAGTGGGTGGGGAGAGGAGCAGACCCAGCACCCAGCCAATGGCATGTGAGTACTCTTGAGAGGCGGTTGATGGAACACACAGCACAGCCAATGGGAGAGCTGGAAATGGCCAGCATGGTAGGGCAATTATATATATCAGATGCATGGGGTAGACTCAGTGGACAGAAATACCCTTTTCTCCCTCTCCCAAAACTCAGGGATATCCAGTGAAGGTGACAGACATTAGATCCAGGATGGGCAAAAGGAAATACTTATTTACACAATGATTGTTTAATATGTAGAATTTGTGACCAGACGATGTAGTGATGGTCATAGGCATAGGCGGCTTTAAAGAAGAATTAGACAGATTCATGGAGGAAAGATATCAATGGCTACTAGCCAGGTGAGGAAAGGCAACCTCCTCCAAATACAGAAACAGCAAACCTCTGAAACCCAATGTTATGAGGAAACATCGGGGGAAGGCCTTGACCTCCATGCCATTTGTCAGCCCTCCAGGGCAACTAGATGGCCACTGTGTGAGACAGGATGCTGAACTAGATGGATCATTTGTCTGATTAGGGTTGCCAGGTCTGGGTTGGAAAATACCTGGAGATTTTGGGGGTGGATCTGGGAGAGGGTGGGGTTTGGGGAGGGGAGGGGCCTCAGCATGGTACAATGCCATAGAGGCCACCCTTCAAAGCAGCCATTTCCTCCTGGGGAGCTGATGCTTGTCAGCTGGGGATCAGTTGTAAAAGCGAGAGATCTCCAGCCCCCACCTGGAAGCTGGCAACCCTAGGTCTGATCCAGCAAGGCTCTTTTTGCGTTCTTAAACTCTTATATTCTTAAATCTGAATACAGTAATTTAGCAACACACCAGGATGGGTCCAGCCTGGAGGAATGCATCCCTTCTACCTCACTTTTCTCTTGAAACTCCCCAAAAGTTGCTCCTGTAAGTTGGAGGACTCTTCCTAATGATCACCAAATTCAAGTTTTCATTGTATTTTTATGAGTTTTTCTTTGAGTACTTTAAACAACAATAAAATACAATAAACAAATACATAATATAAATGACAAGAAAATGGAAACTCATATGGATGTAAGCTTGTGCCGGTAAAGAGGCTCTAGCCAGGGCTGACTAGCAGACACCAGATATGTAGATATAGCTCTAGGCTAGACCTTACTAGCAGACAGAAGGTGTTTAGATATGGTTTTGTGCCTAATTGTCATGCCAAGACAGGCTTATGAGAAGTCCATTGAAAGAGCCACCAGCATGACTTTGAGAGCTATTAGAAGTGGACTATGCTAACTAAAATGGAAATTAGGAAGACAAGAAGAGTACTATAGATTGTGCTCTTGAACTGCAAGACCTTGACAAATCTTTGAGCCTATAAGGTAGGAACTGACCCTGTTGGTGGGTGACTGCCAGTTTTTGAAAGGGCAGATGAGACAGAGCTGAAGTGACTGATGATTCTCTTTAAAAAGAAAAAGAGGGGAAATCACTTTAGGAGAAAAAGAACAGAAATCACTGTGAGCTAAAGCTCCTCTCAGACTGTGCTGGGCCCTGGACCCTAGTCAAGAGCTGCCCCCATTCTTTGCCTGGCAGGAAAGGGAACTGCTCTGAGGACAATAAAGAATAAAGATTTCCTCTGTGATTTTCATATGAAAAACTCCTGCCTGTTGAAGAGGATACTTTTGGCATCTTGGATCACACTCAAAGCCTAGAGCTCACAGAAGAGCTCACTACACTGAGACTTGTGCAGGATAGATTGTGAGAAGGACTCTCTCCTTTTATGGGACTCTAACTTGTGCTAGTTGTTAATGAGCCATTTCAATATTTTCTTGGATTCTGGAATGTTGTTTGCATAATTTAATTAAATTGTATTAGAATCTCTGCAACACTGGGTGTGAGCCTTATGTTAGACTATGGAACCCAGCCACTGGGACAAAAAGGTATTACATAAACATCTTGCCATATCTTTATGTAACTTTCCTGTGTGTTCAAGAAAGAAAAATTGATCATGTAATAATCAGTTCAATCCACAAACCAATTCAACCTGAGTATTTTGATGTAATCCGTTTTTAAAGGATGCAAATCAGCAATTCATACTATTTTAGAAATATAACTTAAGATTGCATACGTGAGACAGAAATCCTGTTTAACTCAGTAGCACTTTTTTCCATGTAAGCATGCAAAGGACCAGACTGCACATTAGCCTAAACCCAAGGTCTTCAGAGTTTAAAGATGAGCATATAATAGACCAATTTGTCCAGGGCTGTGTAAGTGACAGGATACTAAAACACAGCTCATGGGCCTACAGTAGACAAATTACATTCTCCATCATGTCAGCCAATAAATATGTTGGCAACCTCTGTGCAAACATGGAAAAAATGTGCAGTTAAAAATCCGAGTGAAAAGGAAAGGGTACAATGATGCCTGGATTGATGTCACTTCAAATTTCCAGGGACTACTAAGAAAGTATTTTGCAGCACTCAGACATAACACATGGAGTCTGGAGAGAAGTGGAAACTGATTGTTGTGGGGCCAGTCTAAGCCAATTTGCTGCCTAGACAAAATAGCTTTTACCACTTTGCTACCAAAAAAAAAAATGTAAAAGAGCCAGAAGAAATAACATAAAATAACTATATTTCTTTAGAAATTTTACATAAAGCTGCAAATGGCTGCCACTTTAGCACTTGAAAATGACCATGATGAGTCAATCTATATGGTCCATCTAGATTGGGATGATCATGGAGAGTGGGCAGCCAGATAATCTGGCAAAAGTCACAGCTAGGACAACACAGTCAGCCCACTTCAGAACTGTGGATAGCAAAGGGCTCCCCAGTATCTTTTTTCTTCATGACTCTTCTTAAACCGAATAATATCATGTAATATTCAGTGGATTTAGTGGATTTAGAAGGATATTTGGTGTAGTGGTTAAGTGCGCGGACTCTTATCTGGGAGAACCGGGTTTGATTCCCCACTCCTCCACTTGCACCTGCTGATGTGACCTTGGGTCAGTCACAAGCTCTGACACAGCTATTCTCTCAAGGACAGTTTGTGTTAGAGTTCTCTTAGCCCCACCTACCTCACAGGGTGTCTGTTGTGGGGAGAGGAAGGGAAAGGAGTTTGTAAGCCGCTCTGAGACGCCTTTGGGCAGTGAAGGGCGGGGTATAAATCCAAACTCTTCCTCTTCTTCTTCTTCTGTTTACTTATTTGACTTTTACCCCGCCTTCTCACCGAGGCGGCTCAGGGCAGCTTACATAAAACCATAAAATTCATATAAAATACATAAATACAATTCCATATAAATACAGTTTTAAAACCATTTGTGTATGGCGGTGACATATGGCAAAGTGCAGAGTATAGAGTGTAGCTGGCACAGCGGTATGTGGTGCCACTTCTACTGGAACTCCCAGTGAAAAAGCTCCATTTTCACAGCCCTGCGGAAGTGCTGGAGGTCCCGCAGGGCCCTGATCTCACCAGGGAGCTCATTCCAGAGTGTCGGCACCACCTGGGAGAATGCCCTGGTCCTAGTCGATGCCAGCCTGGCATCCTTAGGACCAGGAGGGCCAGGCAGTTTTGTGTTCCTGATTGCAGTGCTCTCTGGGGAACATGCAGGGAAAGGTGGTCCCGCAGGTAGACAGAGCCCTAACCATAAAGGGCTTTAAAGGTCAAAAACAGGACCTTGAAACAGATCTGGAATGCTATTGGCAGCCAGTGCAGCGACTTTAGTACAGGCTGGATGTGTTCCCACATAGGGAGACCCATCAACAGCCTGGCTGTCACATTTTGCACCAGCTGCAGCTTCCGAAGTTGCCCCAAGGGCAGCCCCATGTAGACAGTGTTACAGTAGTCCAACCTCAAAATGACCATAGTGTGGATTACTGAAGCCAGATCTTTGCGTTCGAGGAAGGGAACCAACTGCCTGATCAACCAGACATGGTCAAAGCCTGCCTTGGCAGTGGCTGCTACCTGGGCCTCCAAGCATCCAGGAGCACTCCCAGACTCTTGACACTCGGTGCTGGCACCAATGGCGCCACACTGAAGGCCGGTAATGGGATTCCCTACCCCCAGACCGCTCTGATTCAGGCACAGGACCTCTGTCTTCATCGGATTCAATTTCAATTGGCTCAGTCTAAGCCATCCTACCATGTCCTGCAGCGCCCGGTCCAGGTCTTCCAGGGTAGAGGCAGACTGACCATCCAACAAGAGCTAGAGCTGGGTGTCATCCGCATATTGGTGACACCCTAGCCTATGCCTCTGGGCAATCTGGGCAAGGGGGTGCATGTAGACGTTAATAGCATTGGGGAGAGTACTGCCCCTTGAGGCACCCCACAGATTAGTGGGTGCCTTCGAGACAGCTGCTCCCCTAGTGCCACCCTTTGTCCCCAACCCTGGAGAAAGGAGACAAGCCATTGCAAGGCAAGCCCCTGAATCCCCACATCGGTGAGGCGGTGGGCAAGCAGCTGATATAGGGCAAATTGGAAACTGGCTGATAGTTGGCCAATTCAGCCGGATCCAAAGATTTTTTTTTTTTTTTTAGGAGAGGGCAGACCATCGCTTCCTTGAGAGCCCCTGGGAACAACCCCTCAGAGATGGACTTGTTGATAATGTCCCTCTGGGCACCTCGGAACCCCTCATGGCCAGCTTTAATTAGCCAAAAGGGGCACGGATCAAGGCTGCATGTGGTTGGGCATACCGTTGAGCTCAATCTATTAACTTCCTCTAGGCTGAGTGGATTGGAATAATCCAGAATGGGACCAGAAGACATGCATGGGGCCTCGAGTTCGCTCACTGTCTCAACTGTTTAGGATGGCGCTGTTCATCTTGGGTTGCCAGCCATAGTTGGCACCTCAACAAGAGAATTTGGGGATGGAGACAAGATCTTTGGAATTGTGCATATGTGTGATGTCACTTCCTGTGTGGAAGTGACATAATCACATTAGGGCATCCCATTTTTCATTACCTGCCCCCCCCCCCATCTACCAGCTTCCTACCAGTCAAATGCCTTCTTCCTGTAATTGTTCAGATAGGAGAAATACCGATTTGCCAAAGCCCTCTTTGGAACTATGTGCTTTTGTTATTGTTAATTATTGTAATTTCCATACATGGTTGGGAAAACTGTTTCCATCCCACCTCAGGCAAAGTTCCCGTATATGCTTTTTCATGGCATTTTTAATACAATTATAACATCAAATGCCATTTTATACGATGTATATATTGTTGCCCTGCAAGGAGCTTACAACACTCTTATTGACTTATGAGCCATAATTTATAGCTAGACTGTGTAATGAGTGTGCCAGAGAAATGGACTGTATGGTGACCACAAGCTGACGCCAACTGTCTGGACTGTGAACACATGCCCAGATGAGGGAAGCCACCTCCTGAGATGATTTGCCAGATCAAGGATTGCTCCATAGGTTACCTGCCACTTCTCACCTGCAGCACAGCAAAGATGAGCCAAGAATCCTGGCCACTGACAGCACACAGAAGCCAGTAAAAGCATGCTGCAGAGAAAAGCCATGCCATGCAAAGTGAAGCCTGAACTTCTCCATAGAGACTCCATGAGCAGGAACCTCTGTTAGCATGCAGGCACATCTCCCCCCCCTTCTCCAGATGCTGCACATATGCTGTCTAAGCATAACAAAGGACACAAAGGGATTAGCCGGCTGACTCATTGTACCTGCCAAGCCCCTCAGCTAAAGCAATGATCAGCAGTAACGACCCTGGCTGCTGCTGTCCTCTAAAGGTGTCACTGTCTGTAGTAATGAACTCAGTATTGCCCAATCATTAAGCCCCACCACCCTGTTGCAACTAGTTTTTGTCAAGCCACTTCCTGGGGACTAGGGACATGACAGGGGAAGTGGCCAATGTAGCCCACCCCCTAAGTCCAGATAGCATATAAAAAAGCAGGACCAGCCATGCTCTCTTTCTCTCTCACTTCCTCTATACCTGACCCCATCCTATCTCGTAGGCTCTAGGTTTAAGCACTGCCTAAAGCCTCTCCACATGTTCTCCTGGTTCAGTATACAACCCCTTTCCCTTATAGTCTCCCTCCCTCTTTTCACTGTAGATTGCTTCGCCTCTTCAGGACAGGTACATATCACCCACCAACGATTTGCCTGCTAATGTGAATGTCGCTATCCCTTTCTATCTGTATTTCCTAGGTCTGAATAATTGTTTGTATGATTGCGTTTTCATTGTGTGCTTGTGAATGTCCTTCAGTAAAGAAACCATTTCTTTAAGACTTGGCTTCTGCATTTATTTGTGGGTTTCTGGAAAAGGCGGGACTTCTGTATACATAGGCTATTGCTCCCTTAGAAGCCAATTGCTAATTTTAATAATCATAATTCCCCATATTTATTAATAACATCAGAGCAATTTGGCTAACAATGTTATATAATATCTATCTAGTACATTTTGATTCTTCCTTACTCTGCAAAGATCAGGGCAGCATACATGATCTCCTCGCCTCATTTCATCATCACAACAACCATGTGAAATAGGTTAGGCTAAGACAGTGAATGGCAAGAGGTCAACCAGAAAGCTTCAAGGCAGTGTAGGAGTTTGTGATCAGAACTCTGAGATCTTAGTCAGACACTCTAAACTGCACATTATACCAGGGCTGTGTCCACAGTTCTTCAAGAGTGCACTATGGCAATCACAGTAGTTTGATTGTTCACCCAAAACAATCCTGTTGCAAATTATTGCAATAGCACAATAGCACAATATCCAGTGATGTGTGGGTGCAGCCTGGCTTTCATAGGTGATTTTGACACAATTGCTGCACTAGTAACATTTCTTTTGCATTTCATTAACATTGTCACAAGAAAGAATGGCTGCACTTTTGTCCGAGGTATACAGCAACCAGAAATATGGGTTTTTGAGTTGCACCAAAGTTTATCACACAATTCTCTAACAATACAACTGGTGCTTTCCATTCCATTTTGTTGGTCAAGTTCATGTCATATTACAGCCATGCTGTTTCCATTGATTGTGTGTGGTGGGAGTCACAATTCAGTCACATATACAGATAAACAGCATTCAGACAACCAGTGTTCTACTGCAAATGAAAGAGGTTACAATCTGGGTTCTCAGCTGAACATAGGCTTCATTCATGAAACATTTGTCAGCAAAGAAGAGAACTAGAAGACTGTGAATATATAGAGCTTTGGATCACATGCAGAAGTGCTATTAACATTTTACTTACAGCGAAATTTGAAGAAACTGTGGACAATCTTCCTCAGAGGAATTTCAAAAATTCAATAAATGAGATTAGTGGGAGTTCTTGCAAGGAATTATAGACACTATGACATTATGAGTGGTTTCCCTTCCCCTTAATGCTACATTTGGGGGAAAGTGGAATGTTGTTCCTCAAGCAAAAAAGCAGACAGAATTTGCGTAATGGCAGAATTGAGAAAAGCAAACTTTTCCAGGATACTTCTACAAGTCCTCAGTCATTGTCACCTTATTAGTTATCTGTAAAGGAGGGACTGTGGCTCAGTGGTAAAGCATCTGAATTGCATACAGAAAGTCTTGGGTTCAATCCCTGGCATCTCCAGTTAAAAGGATCAAGTAGCAAAATGATGTGAAGGACCTCTACTTGAGACCCCAAAGAACTGCTGCCAATCAGAATAGGCAACAGTCTAATTCAGATCTTGACAAAACAATGGACTAACTCAGTATGATAGTGTTGTGCATTAAGTCTGTACAGTACCAGAAAGACACAATGCTCAGCTCCTTTCCATGCTTTGTTTGCTCATTCCATATAATCTCTATTAATTATTTGGCATGAATTTGCAGCTAGACAGAATCACAAAAATCAGCTGCTCATTTTTGGTGAAGTGACATGCCCACCCTTCCCTGATATTCTTGGCATACCAAGTTGAGACAGAGATGATCTAGAATTCCTCTTTCCTGCTCTTTCAACCCAAAATCTTCACTTTGATTTTGCTTCTCCATTGGGTGAATGATCTATTATTATATTCACACATTTTATTCCCATTATTTTTCCTATAAAATGTAGTTTTTCAACATTATCAGAGCTTCAACAATCACACACACACGGATATGTTTTATTCTTTCTGACATAATGAGAGATCAGCAATATTTTTCCCTAATCAGTCTATTACAAATTTACAGAAAAGATCAAAGAGGACCTGAAGACCGTTCAGTTCATCTCATGTCAAACTTTGAGACATGCTCTTTAGTCCACAATTATTTCAGTTGAACTTTTCAGGCTTTAGCCTTGAAGTCACAAGGTCTTTGGGTTGGTCTCCCGGGAGAATAAGGCCTTTATTTGCCTGAGCCTGTGACACAATGTTTGCTGGGCTATGCAGCTTCAAGGGATGCTAACTTTTCTAGATTGCCTGGGAATCATTCTGTTTCTCTGTCCCCTGTTCATATTCATCCACATCATCACGGAACCTTTTCATATGAACGTCATTAAACTTTACAATCGTATTGCAGCCTATGATGCTCCAGTGTCTCTTCTTCTGCTTTAAATTTTTATTTACTGGTTTAGAGACTCAAATAAAAGGAGGGTTTATGTTAGTGGTCTGTGATTTATACACTAATAATTGCTGGTTGTCACATCCCACATTTTTCCCCTGACAAAGCCTTCTTTGTCTCTTTTATCTATTATCCACACATGTAACACAAATGAATGAATATTGTCACCATTTATATAGGTTCAACCAGTGCTCATGCTGCCCCTTTTAGGGAAAGAGGACCAGTTCTGCCCACTTGCTTTATTGCTTCAGTGTCGTTGCTGGAAAACCATATACCCATTACAGAAGCAATTCTTACCATTGCACTGAAATGCTGGTTGAGGAGGAAGGAAAATAATGTTAGAAGACAAAGGATTGCTTTGCCTTCTCTTTGTCAAATGAAGTGGGTAAGTCACGGCGATATACTCCCTGCAGATATTTGTATGGCTTATAGTCTCCACTCACGAATTATCATTTCAGAGTTGATTGTGTGCTCATGTTTTGCAGTGCACTCTTATATACCTATTGTCATAACATTTACAGTTTACCTCTAAATTGAAGTTGCTCTTTGAACTCTTTTGCTTTCTACAGGAATAAAAAGGGCCAATCTTTGCTTCCATTTCAAGCAGGAAATAGTAGGATGAATTCCCTTTCCCAAGTTTCACAGAGGAGGGTATACAACAGCATTTTTCAAAATGTTACTCATCTTAAGGAAACAGAACAAGAAGCTTTTTTAAAGATCCAAAATGAAGCCATAGAAAGGTTGTATCAATCTTCTTTTACCCATACGTTATAATAATCCTGTAGAAAAATAGTCCTTTGTGTCACCAGCCACTATACATTTGTAAATTATTCCCACTTGCATTATAAACCAGCATTGCAAAGAAGGATGGAGATGGGAATATTACAAGAATTGTAATTTTTGAACCTTCTATGTGTGAGTTGTCCTCTCCCAATGTCCTATCTAGATTTGACCTCATAAGCTTCAGTAATCAGATTGTTTGCATAATAATTTATGTATTTCCACAAAGTCATTGTTTTCAAAGCTTATGTTAATTATGGTAATCCTTCTGTACAATTTGCAGTGTGTGGTTAACTCCTGAAAGACCACTAGCTTCTAAGATCATTTGAAAATTACTGTACTCCCAAACTGTTGGACAACAGTCCGTGAAATAGATATTAGAACGACTTGTAAGGTAAGGGCTGAAAAATTTAAAAAGGGACAACAACATAAGAAGAACTCTGCTGGATCAGACCAGTGGTCCATCTAGTCCAGCATCCTGTCTCACACAGTGGCCGACCAGTTCTAGAGGGCCAATGAACCAGACATAGAGGCCAGGGCTTCCTAGCACTGGTATTCGGAGGTTCACTGTTTCTGAATGAGGAGGTTCCCTTTGTCATCATGGCTAATAGCCATTAATGTTCCTGTTTTCCATGCAAGCAGAAATAATAAAAGATGAACAAAATCAAAACACATACGCCCCAGGAAATCTCAATATTACAACTTAAGCTAGTGCCTGTAATTTAGAAAACTGTCTTTCAGTTTTGCTTTTTCTTGTAATGTTCCAAACTCTATCTGGGATTAGAAGCAGTGAAAAAAACTGCTGCATTAAAGCCTAATTCTTTTATGAGCCATTCAGCTTATTACTGTGGAAGCAGACAGTCCTCAGAGATCAAGAAAATATGAAGGGAACATCTTTCAGTTTATCTCCATGAGCTTTCTTAACCGCTGATCGGAGAACACTGAAGCTGTTGAGTTCACTTAATTGGCTTTGAATCAGGTATTTGGGTACAAATATAGGATGGGGGGATCTACAACCAGATAAATCTTACTCATGGCAATCTGTCCTGCTCATGTTCTTCTCTCTTTTTCTTCCCTGACATTCTTCCATCCTTTATAACCCCGGTTGCTTTCTTTATATTGCATTTTGCTTTGCTCTTGCATTCTCGGGTGTCATAAATCCTTTGAAATTGTACAATGTATTAGCAGTTCCACAAACAATACACCTCCAGTTATGTTAGTACTTATCCAAAATGATATCCATGCTATGTTAATGAAGAGCCTGTACTGCTGCTTCCTTCTCACTTCCTTGAAGTATGTGCACCAGTTGTAGCCTGCAAGGACGGTGAGCACCACTACAATGTAGTGGCAGCTAAGAAAGGGGGAGGATGTGCGCTTCCCTATGAGTAATGTCCAAGTGGAGGAAGGTCAGATTGTGTGGTAAATAGCATGCATGAGTTTAGATGGGATCGAGGGATTGTCCATTAATCACCAAGGCAATGACCCCAGTTTGTACACTGTAATAATATATAGGGATTCTTGATCCCTCAGCGATTCAGCTCACATCCAGTTCCATTCTCAGTAGAAAAACAACAGGGATATGTGTGCTAAGAGTAGAGTAAATGTACACGTGAAAATTGAATTGGGGCTGATTTAAATGGCTAAGTTTGGTGTAGTGGTTAAGTGTGCAGACTCTAATCTGGGAGAACCGGGTTTGATTCCCCACTCCTCCACTTGCGCCTGCTGATGTGACCTTGGGTCAGTCACAAGCTCTGGCACAGCTGTTCCTGAAAGAGCAGTTTGTGTTAGAGTTCTCTCAGCCCCATCTACCTCACAGGGTGTCTGTTGTGGGGAAGGGAAAAGAGTCTGTAAACCACTCTGAGACTCCAAGTGAAGGGCGGGGTATAAATCCAATCTCCTCTTCTCTCTCTTCTCTAATTGGAAATACTGGGCTGGCAGTTGTGGCTATCACCTCTCTACTCTCAAATAATGGATAAGGTACATATGCAAGGGAGAAATGGGGAGGGTTGCTTAAATGTTAGGATTCCCATGCCTGCCACTTTATCTACAGCTCCTCACTACCACTTACCCCCAAACAACCCCTTCACTTCCCTAATCTGGGTGTCCATCATATTAAGAGTATAAAAGAATGGGAGGGGGAGCGGCCTACATGGGTGGGAAGCATTAAACACATATCTTATCCTCCCTCTTACATTCTCACTCAGTGATCTTGGTTTGTTTCGTGGTCAGAGATTGGCAAGTATGGCTAGACGTTAAGGAACTACAAACTGAATGTTGTGATGCTCTGTGTACTTCATTCAGAACAACCACAAAATTATTTCACTCAGCAGACCTTTTGTCAAACCCAGGTCAGCCACAATCATGCATTTAGAAGTAAAACAGCATTTTGATGTTTATTGCGAAAGGAGCATATAGGTGAAGGTAGCAGCACCCAGCCTTTGCCACACACCTATCCATAGCACCCAAAAGCATTTTTCTGCTCCTTGAGCTAGCTTCTGGTATTGGAAGAGGAAGGAGACATCTTTCCAGCTGCGCAACATCTCAGCTGAGTTTCTGTTTCCTTCCTGTCTGCAGCTATTGAGTGTGTTGGTCACTGGATTCAAAACTTGCCCGGGGTGTGTGTGTGTAAACATGTGTGTTTAATTTTGCTTTCATTCTTTATTAATTATATATTGTTTGCTTAAATGATTGTTTATTTAAATTAGGTCCTTTGTAAACTGCTCTGGATCCGTATAAGGGAGAAAAGAACAGTAACTAGGGTTGCCAACTCTCAGCTGGGAAATTTCTGAAGATTTTGGGGATGGATCCTGGGCAGGGTGGGGTTTGTAGAGGGGGGGACCTCAGCAGGGTATAATATCTTAGAACCCATCCTCTAGAGTTGATGTTTTCTTAATTGTAACTGATCTCTGTTGTCTGGAGGTCCTACCTGGAGGTTGACAACCCTAATGGTAACAAATTACTTAAGTAATAAATAAGTAATATTGGAATTGGCCAAAAAGATATATTGTGTGGAGGTAAGTTTGGGTAATGGGTAGGTTTGCCAAACTCTAAGTGGGCCAGGCAATCTCTTAGAATTATGACTGATCTCCAGATTACAGATAACTATTTATCTGGAGGAAACAGCAACTTCAGAAGGTGGACTCTATGACATTATACCCCGGTGAGTTCCCTCTCCCCAAATCCTCAGGACTTTCCCAGCCCAGAGTCGGCAACTGTAGTAATGGGGTATTGCAACCCTCCATCCCATGTGTTCCCTTTGTTAAAATCAGGTTTCCTGGGGAATATTCTGGTTGAAAGACACAGATCTAATTTTGTCACATTGAGTTTGGTTTGGTCCTAAGCCTTTGAGATATGATGGGCCAGGGTATGTAGGGGAGCTCATGTACAGCTATGTAATAACTCTTTGTATTGTGATTCAACAGCAGCTAGAGCCTTGTTCCTCCTGATATTGGAACAAATAGGTTGGCCAGACATCCGCGAGGAAGGAAAACAGAAAGCTTCTTTGTCTATTTTTTTTCTGAAGAAATAACATTTGAAGTTTTCAATGAGAACATCTGATCGCTTTCCCAGTTTCAGCAAGACAGTTATAGTCCAGCAGAGATGTTGTAATAAAGGGACCCAGGGGCAATTAGTCTGAAGGATTTGGCAAGAGGAAAGTGAATATAATTCAGGGCTAGGGCCAAGACCATGGTGAATATGAAATATTGATCATGAATAAGATTTCACTGTGTGAACTTCAATAATCATTAGCAGTGCTTTTTGTGGTAGGCATAATGCAAGTTTCCCAACATAATTATAAGAATTAAAAGAAGTGGTAGCAATAGCATCAGGAAAGAAGGAAACAAAGGTTTGTTTGGGGATGTAGGCAAGCAATCTTAGGCTTTCATGCCTTTCTTCTTCATTCTGTTTCTTATGCTGCCCCCAGTGGATATATTATTAGTTCATTTGGTCATGGGACCTGTTCAAAATCTTATATTCTGGTGAGTTTGAATATTCTTATTTGGGCAAAGCATCTAAGGTAGTTCAAGGAGGGCCAAAATAGTTTCAATAGGAAGTAGAAAAATTGGGGGGGGGATTTGATGGTGGTAGCTCATGCATTCTTAGGATTTCATTCAAAGGCTGAGTTCAGACTGGCAATTTGCCCCGGTAGGGACCCAGGCCAACGACGATTAAATCCCGGAGTAAATTGGGCATTCACACAGGCACATCTGCCTGGCGTCCCCCACCCATAGCCAACCCGAGCTGTTGCGCTTCACCGCCGAATTAAAAAGATACCTCATAAAACTGGTGGCAAATCTGAAAGCCCGCATGTATCGCGCGTTTCTCCGCTTCTGGGGAGTCTGAATGCGCAGCCGAAAAGCCGGGAGCAGAAGGCAGCAGCGGTGTGATTGGCTGTGCTCTGCTCCACTGTCCAATGCGGCGCTGCGGGGTCCTCCCCCAATCGACAAAATACGCACATACACCCATACACCCACAGCCGAATTAATGGGGAAACGGCGAATATAGCACGCCTCCGTCCCATATCTTCTGGCAGCAGCCCCGGCTGTGTGAACAGGAAAACCCGGAATAGTTTATTCTGGGGCTTTGTTGCTACAAGTGGCTACCGGGGCAAATTGCCAGTCTGAACTCAGCCAAAGTTTTTGAGGATTTTGAGAGACTGTATATCTTTAGATTGCAACAAGTCGACTTAAAGCTCTACTCGGAATTCTTGCGGAGGGGGCAAAACATCTGAATAAGAGAAATCAAAGAGTTTCAGGGTGATTACACCATACAATGCAGGTTAATGTTTGCAATGCTTCTGGCAAGAGGTCTTGCTAGACATTGTATAATCACATGAAACCTGATAAATTATATCATACAGACCAGGTCTAACTTTGACTTCAAAGTCAGGAATACAACTTATGTTATGAAAGCTCCAAGGTATCTAAATCCAAATATGATCCCCTCCACATACATACTGATTGGTCACATTTAAACTTGCTAAACGTTTCTAGGCCCCAGGCCTGCCCTGAAAATAACCAGAGACCAAATGATTCAAAGACCTTAACTACACATTACATTTTGCCATCAGACACTATGCTACCCCCATGCAGACAACCTTTTGACTCATCACATGAGGAGGGAGAGTGGACATGGGCATATTGGCCTCACCCTTGCCTATGCACAATCACCAGGTCATCCATATGGTGCAAACACCCAAAGGAAGTGCCTGTGCTCACACTCCCTTCTCCATTACCAGCAGTATTTGGAAAGCAGCATTATATAGGGTTGCCAACTCTTGGCTTGGAAATCCCTGGAGATTTGAGGGGTGGATCCTGGGGAGGGGAGGGTTTACAGAGGGGAGGGACCTCAAGAGGGTATAATGCCATAGAATTCACCCTCCAAAGCAGCCATTTTCTTCAGGTGAAATGATACAAATGACGTTGTTATTCCAGGAGGTCTCCAGGCCCTACCCGGAGGTTAGAAGCCCTAAATATTAAGAATATTTCTCAAAGGGGTGGGGATGTCAAGCATCCCTATGCCTGCTATTCTGTCCCTTCCTCCTGGTTTCTCCTCCTCAGAGTTCAGTCTTCTTTTTCACATTTCTTTCTCCTGTTTCTAAGAGGTGCATAGGGAGATTTTGAAAGACACATGCCTTTTAACGTCAGTGGTATGACACTAACCCAAGAGGCGTGGCCTTTAGACAAGATTCCGGGCATTTTACAGAGTAATTTCAAATCACAAGGATAAGAAGAAGAGAGAAGGCCTCAGAAAAGTCAAATCCAAGAGTCCTGGAGGTGAGCATACAGCTTTTTTAAAACTTGCCAATCTCTTCAGAGCTGTCCAAAATTAATTGCCATCTGTTCCTCACTCAGTTTCCTAGTTGGATGCAAATCAAGAGTGAAACAAAGCAGCCGTGGAGCCCCACCTAGCAGCTGATTTCTTCATGCTCCTGCCAAACTGAAGGGATTCCATCTGCTTTCCTGAGACATGTTGCATGTACTTGAGGTGCCGCCTTAATGACCTGACATATCTGTTTATAGGGATGATTATGAGTATAATATATCACAGTGTTAAATGTAATAGCAGGAGGAGGTCTATCTTAGTTTATTGCCTTGTGCTCTGTCATGCCCATCCCCTCTGGCTGAAGAGGATTTGGGCAAGGAGCCAGTTAGTAGATATCAGCAAGAAGTCTGTCTCTTTAGCAGTACTCATGAACGGGCTTAGGGAAGGAGTTGGTATTCCATGATTCTTTGCCCTTCCTTCTGACAGCCCTTGGGTTCTACTGGTACAGTATTTATTCAGCAGTACAGAGCTCCCCATGAAATGTACACATGAAATCCTTGTGTGTGGAGGCTTCCCCCTTCATTTTTCTGCAATGTACAGCTCTGTGTGAATGTTGGTAAGCCCCATGTGGACACCAGAGCCTGAGTGCATTAAGGATCAGTGGATCTGAGTCTGTGAATGGCAGTGGAAGCAAGCCAGTTCTTTAAACATCAGGCAGTTGGATCCAGCCAGCCTTTTTACTGACTCTCCCCTCCCTACTGACGCTCCCATTCCACGTGCCTTTTTTGTACAGTCGGACCCCATGATTCTTATGGTAGCCTTTTAAAAATAGTCCTTTTCACCAGCAGCAAGGCTAGCTGGATTCAGCCCAGTGCTTGCAGTTGGTTCTTCTGTCTTTCCTTACAGAAAGAGTGGAGGCAGATGGAGGATGTCAGTGATGTACTTAGAATATATCACTGAGGGACTAGACATTCCTGACCTTGTCATTTTGTAGCACTTTATGTTGCTCATGATCAACAAATGACTGAGTATGTGCAGATGGATGACTGATGAATATTTGTAGCTGCTGACATTGTTGCGTTTCAGGCCCAAAAGATTTTCCCTTTGTTCCTGGGCTTTTTTTGGAATTGGATATTAGAAATTTGGCCTTAACACTAATTATTCCAGAATCATTAAACATGTTTTTTTTTGTACTTTCCTATATGCTGATTCCCCCTGTAGTGCATATTAATCTGAATCAAGCCTCTAAAGGGTGTGTGTGTCATACCTTTGCACCCTGTAGATATCTACTCTGGTTCTGTGTGCAACTACTGAAAGCTCATGGGGGATTATTTATATCTTTCTACTCAAAAAACAAAACAAAACCCTGAAGTGAATTGCTGCATTTGATATTTTGAGGCAAGATCAGCACAATAGTGGGCTGGAGAAATGAGTTCACCAAGAAAAACACTGTTTATAATAATTTCAAATATATGTCATTGTTATTGTTGTTTTGTTTATGTATAGAAGTTCTGTAAGAAGATAGCAGGAGGGTTTCAAATTGTTACCTTTTATTCTCAGTTGGTGAAGCAAGTGATTTGCTACACGGAGGTTAAAAGGTCACTTTCAAACTCAAAATAGGTTTTCAGTTAGAAGGGATCTATTGAGAGAGTTCCTAAAGTCTGGATTCTAGAGCCAATAAGAACAAGGATTGACCAAGTGTCAGCAGCTGATTGGATGAACCTTCCTGAGATGGTTATATAAGTGGCAGTTGAGAAAGGCAGGAGGAGAGAGAGGTAGTGGAGAAACAGCTGGAAGAAGAAGAAGAAGAAGAAGAAGAAGAAGAAGAAGAAGAAGAAGAAGAAGAAGAAGAAGAAGAAGAAGAAGAAGAAGAAGAAGAAGAAGAAGAAGAAGAAGAAGATGATGATGATGATGATGATGATGATGATGATGATGATGATACCAGCCAATGCCTTCCAAGAGCTGGATGAGCAAGAGACAAGGAGGATTCACCATCAAGCAGATGAAAGGAGAAAGGACAGGGATAGACTAGAAAGAGACTAGAAGATCTGTGTCTGAGTCTGCCTGAAGAGATGGGAAGAGTGCCTCAGCAGGACCAGAGTGAAGTCTGCAAAATAGCCTGATGCAATCTCATAGCAGCATCAACAGGAAGCTGCTAGGCCAATCAGGACATTCTCTAGCAGTGAGCCCAGTGAGTACTGGCTGGGGTAGAGAAATCTGCCTTTTTAATAGGGAGCATGAGTGTTAGAGCCTTATCTTGGCAACAGTCCTTTTCTGAGGGATAAGGAAGATTTAACCCCCCCCTCCAAAAAAACCCCCTTCCCTTGCTTAAGAAATGTTCTTCTTCTTACGAGAAAGGGGGTTTGACTCTTGCCCTGTGTTTTCCTTGAACAAGGTAAATTACAAATGTTTTTAAATATGTAAAATTGTATGATTTGTACTGAAATGAGCAGAAACTTTGCAGAAAACGTCCAAGTGGATTTATGTCCAGTAATCATTGGACGAGACTATGGCCGAGGACAGACTGGCAATTTGCTGCGGGATGGGACCCGGGCTGACAACGACTCAATATCGGATTAAATGGAATGTTCACACAGGCACATCTGCCTGGCGTCCCCCACCCGTAGCCTACCGGTGCTCTCGCGCTTCACTGCCGGATTAAAAAAACACCTGATAAAAGCCGACGCAAATCTTGAAAGCCTGCGTTTGTCGCGCGTTTCTCCGCTTCCGGGGAGTCTGAATATGCAGCCGAAAAGCCGGGAGCAACCCGCGTTGGGCATGAGGCAGCAGCGGTGTGATTGGCTGCGCTCCGCTCCACTGCCCAATGCGGTGCCGGCGTTGCAGGGCAAAAAAAAAAAAAATCGCCAAAATGCACTTATGCGCATGAGCGCTCAAGCGCTCATGCGCACATACGCCCACAGCCGAAATAATGGGGAAACAGCGAATATAGTGCGCCTCCGGTGCGGCAGTCTGAACGCTCCCACGCGCCTCCGTCCAGTATCTTCCGGCAGAGGCCCCCGCTGTGTGGACGGGAAAACCCGGTATCGTTTACTCCGGGTTTTTTTTTGCCGCGACTCGATACCGGGGCAAATTGCCAGTCTGTCCTGGGCCTATATATATTCTATGTTTTTGTGCATATTTGGGGTAGGGCATTTGGAGCCTGACAGAAGAACAAACCACAGGTTTAATAGTTGGAACGAACTGCAAAAAAAAAAAAAAAAGCTGCCAGTACATTTCCCCAAACAAATAAATACAAAAAGCAACAGACAGCACTAGATTTTATTAGGTACCAATACCAGAGGCAAGTCACATAACTTATCATGGAAGGCCATACATGGTAAAAGAGGGAGGGGACACCAAGTGATGTCAAAATTAAACATATAAAAGTTTCCTAAACTGTCTTTAAGTTAGTAACAGTGCAACCCTAAGCAGAATTGTTCAGTTGCACAGTCGAATCTGACTCTTCGTGACTCCATGGACCACACCACACCAGGCCCTCCTGTCTTCCGTCATGCTCTGAAGTTTGCTTAATTTCATGTTCGTTGCACTGATAACACTGTCTAACCATCTCATCCTTTGCTGTCCCCTTCTTCTTTTCCCTCAATCTTCCCCAGCATCAGGGTCTTCTCCAGTGAATGCTCCCTTCTCATTTGGTGGCCAAATGAGTTACAACCTTCTAAAGTCATTGGCCCTGACCTAGACAATCCAGGCAGACAATGCATCAGATACCAGAAGTTAAGCAGGGTTAGCCCTGGTTAGTACTTGGATGGGAGACCACCAAGAAAGTCCAGGGTTGATATACAGAGGCAGGCAATGGCACACTGTCTCTGAACATCTATGGTTCAATGTATTTAGGAAGGTGTAATTCTACTCAGGATTACTTGGAATCCTACTGGAGTTTACTCAATGGGCCTTACTCCCATAAAAGCATTATTAGGATTGCACTAATAGTTTCCCTTCAGTGCAATGCTCCAGAGATAGAAACATCCATGAATCTGTGAGAAGGGGACAATTGCAGTAATTATCTCTCCTCATGCCTTTTCCAGTACCATATTACCTAGGGTTACCTGCTCTGCCTTGGCAAATGTTAGGAGATTTTGAGAGCAGTGCTTGGGGAGGATGAGTTTTGGAGAGGATGTGATGCCACCTGTTTGATATTCTAGAAATTTCCCCTAATCTCTGTAGTAAAGAATATAGAGGCATGGGTCAATTCCTACAGCATTGCTATGGATGCTGTTTTCAGCTGTTTTTTCTTCTGCTTTTCAGTTTCTTGTTGACTAAAGATTGGGGATGCAGGTGGGCAAATGGCAAGCCTAGATATCATGTTACACTGGAGTAGACTAAAAGTATAGGAAGCAGAATCCTGCTCTGAGTCACCTGACTAAAACTGCACCTTCAAGACGAGCCACTTTCACTCATTTTAATTCATTCAGTTCTATTGCAGATGATATTGCCAAATGAGCATTTCAAAATATGAAATATAGGTAATGTATATAGAATAGAATAATCATATGGCAAATAGTCACACACACACACACACACATAACCAAACAGGAATGTGTAATAAAAAGTCAAAATATAATGCCTTCAAATTCTTAAACAAAAAAAGCTGAAAAAATATTTTGGCTCTGTACTTTCAAAACCAAAACATTTCAACATTTTGAATGTTCGTCAGATGAAGACTGATGCTTTCCATAGAGATTTCAACAGAAAACATTGTATTTTTAAAAATGAAATGATATGTCAAGTAAAAAAAGAGCAACTTTTCATTTTTCTTCATTGATTCGAAAGAACCAAGTTTGTACTGAACTACTCTATGGGGAATACTGAATGAAAACAGTGTATCTCTGATGAGACAAAACCATTTTAGCTACTTTTAAAACTTCAGGTTCCCCCCCCCACACACACTTATGTAGTTGGAAAAAATATAAATAGAGAACATACAAGGCTATGGGTTGGAACCCACAGCTGCATGAGAGGAAGATTCTTGTGGTGACAGAACTGTTTTCCCCTTTCCACAGAAAACTTATTTAACTCTCCAAAGTCACTGCATACAGTCATAGGAACTGTTATGGATTAAAAAGCCTTGTTGGTATAAAAGCAAGGTGAGAGTGATTTCACCAATCCATCCCTCCATGTACCCCACAGTATTTTTGTTTGTATGTTTGTTTTGTCCACAGTGGTCTTGTGACTCTTAGCAATGACTTTTTTCTTTACCCTTGTATTTATGGTTTGTAGAAGGCTGCTGTGGGGAGGTGAAAGATCTGCCACTGAGTGCCTTCTGCTCATGCTACTCTAGGATCCAACCCTATGTGTATCTATATTGTTTGACATACCATATTTATATTATTTCTAAATTTGTAATCCTAGTCCTATTGTATTTCTTACTAGATGTCTTGTATTATTTGACTGCATTCTTTTACACTTTGTAATCAAGCCTGAACTCTCCCTAGATGCTTTGGCCACATTATGAGAAGACAAAAGTCACTGGAAAAGACAATAATGCCAGGAAAAGATGAAGGTAGCAGGAAAAGAGGAAGACCCAACGTAAGCTGAAGTTGACTCAGTCAACAAAGTCACACAGCCCTCAGTTTGCAAGACCTGGCCAAGGCTGTTAACAATAGGACACTTTGGAGGTCATTAATTCACAGGGTCGCCATAAGTCAGAAGTGACTTGACTTGATGGCACTTAACACACACCATCTACCCTGACTCTCAATGAGAAAGGTGGGCTAAAAATAAAGTAAATAAATAGATATAGAAATAAAATAAATATATCTGATTCCGATTCATGAGTAGGATGACATTTCTAAATTTTAACCATTGCCCAGGGAAGCTAAGAAAACACATCTTTAAAAACCAGAATGCTTTAACTCTACACATTCCTCTGACTTTTAAAATATCAATGGATTTTTTTTACTGAACTTCACAGGTGTAGTGGAAATTCAGTGGCAGGGAATATAGAAGTGTGAGGCCATGGACGATTCTTTTAAGGATTGTTTCCTTACATGATCATTTTTAAAGAAATTTTCGCTACATTTCTCAGGAAGTGGAGGGTGCTGAAACAGTATGAAAATGAAAGATGTTCTCTTATTTTTCCCAAAACTGATAAGATTTTCTCCTCACATATTACTCCAACCTTGTTACTAAAAATCATATTATGACATATTATGAACTGCAGTGGCACAAACAAGATTTATTCCAACATAGGCTCACTGCCATGGGTGCAATGGGAAGGAAATATTTTTGAGATATTTTCAAGAAAATAAATATATTGTAATTGGACTAGAAAGAAGATTGGTATGGCAAAGTAGGGATTTAATCCTAATCCCGCACCTCAATCATTATACCATACTTTTAAAGGATGTGAATACAGCCTGCTTAAGCAATATAAATTCACCTTCATGACTTTTTTCTCTGTTAGGTACTATTTTGTTGTATTTTACCAAACCTCTGTTAAGTAATCACACACACACACACACACACACACACATATAAAGCCCAATATATTGGCAGTTTCTGGCTCTCCCATTGGCCCATCAACCACCACTCAAGTACTTGTGTGCCATTGGCTGGGTGCTGGGTCCACTCCCTCTCCTCTGCCCACTACCAGCCTGGCCACTTCCCTGACAGAATAAACTGATGAAGTCGCTTCTCCTGCTTGGCTCCTGTGGGGCTAACTTTTCCCTCAGTGGCTGTTGCCAAGCAACCAAGCTTGGTTCTGTCAGTAAAAAGGCAGGAGGCCCATTCCAGGCCTACTTTGGCTTTGGTGAGGAACTCATTGGGGCCAGTCCCAAATAGGGTTGCCAGCTCCAGGTTGGAAAATTCCTGGATATTTTGTGGTGGAGTCTACAGAAGCCAGAGTTTGGGAGGGGAGTGGCCTCAGCTAAATAGAATGCCATAGAGGTGCACTTTGTGTCATTATACCCTCCTGAGATTGCTTCCTGCCTGCTTGGGTCCCCACTGCAGAGAAAGATGGTACTTTTCCTAAGTAGAGGCTGCAGGTGTGTGGGGAAGATGGAAAGCTGAAGTCAGAGGGGCAGAGAAAGGTAATTTGATGGTTGGCTGGGAAGGAGATAGGGTTGCCAACTCCAGGTTGGGAAATTCCTTGTGGAGGGCTGGAGCCTGGAGACAGTGGGGTTTGAGGAGGGGTGGGACCTCAGGCAGGTACACTGTCATAGACTTCACCCTCCAAACCAGCCATTTACAACCACTCTCCAGATGGCAGAGATCAGTCCCCCTGGAGAAAATGGTAAGCTCTGTGTCATTATACCCTGCTGAGGTTGCCACAGCAAATTGACGCTGAGTGCCCAAGGCCAGGGCACCTGCCCAGAGCCTCTTTCTAGAGCTCATTGTATTTACTTCCACAACAGGCCTTATTTGTAGTCATACTATAAATGGGAGGGAAAGAAAACCCACTAGTATGAGATCCCTTGAACCTTTCCAGAACTGGGGGAGGAAGATATAAAATGTCTTCATGTCCTCCTTTAAGTTGGCATCATTAGTCTCAACTTTATTGGCCAGATTTATGTGATATACCTCAGTGTCCATATATGGAGGGCATTGGTAGACAAATATCATCTCCTTTTGAGAATCAACTGTTAATGATTCTCTGTAGATGGAATGATAGTGGTTGCGAACATCAGGATTGCAAAATTCTTTTGTTTAGCTTTGCCAGGTTAATATATCTGCATCCTCTCTGGTTTTGACTTAATTTATCAATCTCAGACATAAATATGTATGGCTCATGCAGAAAGAAAAATACCAATGGCATGATCCAGTTTCCTGCTGCCTCTTTCCCATACTTTTCTACGTGAACACCTTTGCACATCACAGTTCCCTCCCAGGGGCACAGAGCTACTCTAATAGGGTGGTTGTGAGCACCTAGCAAGGATCAGTTGAATTTCTCCCCAAATCTAGAACATGGATCATTTGTGCTAAAATAACTCTATTGCAAAATTCTATTTTGTGAGTAAGGTATTGAAACATTTTGAGATTCCTGCCCATTTGACATCCCACTTATATAGAATGTTATGATTTCATTGGCAGTTCAAGTGTCAAGGCTATTCCTTAAAGATCCTACTTTGACATTGTTGAGTACATCTTGGTACCTTGAATATAGAAGGTGGAAATAGGGTTCTCAACTTCTAGGTGGTGGCTGGTCATTTCCTGGAATTACAACTGATCTCTTGGTGATAGAGAACAGTACCCCTGGAGAAAGTGGTCACTTAAGAAGGTGGACTGTATGGCATTATACCCCATTGAAGTCCCTCTCCTCCCCAAACCCTGCTCTCCTCAGACTCCATCCCCAAAATCTCCAGGCATTTCCCAACACGGAGCTGACAACCTAAGTGGAAATGATAGAAATCTTATTGAGGTGCATCTGGTCTGAATTATTCCCATCTCTTCCTGAAGGTATTTAACCTGGGTGGGACCAGAAACTGAGTTGAAGGGCAAGCACCAAAGGATTCTTGGCCTGTGGCCTGGGACTTGCAATAGTCAGCTTGGTGGAGCCAGACGAGCCCAGCTTTCCTTGTTTACTTTGTTTATCTTTTTGCTTTTGCAATTTGTATGCTCGCCATCCCTTTTTGTAAACTGACAGGATTGCTTTCAAATGACTTAAGTTGTGATGTCTTGAATAGATTAACCTACCCCAGTTACCAGTATCTCTAACAATATATTCCTGCCCACTTCCATGCCTCGTAGGTTTGGAACTGGATTTGCAGTGAAGAAAATGAAGCAGGGATCAACCATAGCACCTGCATTTTAAAAGAAATTAACCATGGCTTTATGTTGTTCTCCCCATCATAAAATGATGCACAGTGAAAGATGTGTAGTGAAGGGGAAGTGATAGGATAAGTAAACGAGTCCTTAGAATATTAGTGGCCAGAATTACTTTGGAGATATTTTAGCATCTCCAGTTCCAGATGAAATGACATTTATCTATAGATGCCCCTGTTCTTCTTTTTTAGGTATGCATCATCTGAGGCCTCTTATGAACCAGCTGTGAAAATCAATCAGGCTTGGTAGAAAGTGAACTTGCTGCATGTTCTCAATAATGAAAAGAACCAACTGCATGCTGGCAATTTTCTCTGTGTTCAGAAAGATGGATGGTGCCTTTGACTCACCTTTTCTCCTGCCTTTCTGCATGTGCTCTGAAAGTTAGCAGACATGCCAGATAGATTAATACAATGGATTCTTTAGAGAGGCAGGAAAGCTCCAGTGTAGTGCACCAGTGACCTTTGGGTCTCCCCCATGGCTTGTGTGCAGCCAACCCTCAAAATAAGCATCATCTGAGAGGATGCCAGGACTGTCATAGTATGCTAAGGCCTGATAATACTTTGGCAGCCTATTGGGCACTCTGTTTCCAAATAAATGCCATATGCTGCTTAAACTGAAGCATAGGACTGTCTTCTTCACAATTTAATGAAGGTGGTAGGAAGCCAAAATGTTAACAGAGGAGAAAAGTGTAGATTTGCTACTTGCCAGGATATGATAACAAAACTACCTATTATGCTTTCCTCATGTATGTCATCTGGCCAGGCTGAGAGGCATGTTCTATATAGGGTTGGCAGGTCCTCCCCTGGCCATTGGAGGGGATGGGTGGGTGTAGGGTTGCCTGGTCCAGGATGAGAAACTCCTTGAAATTTCGAGATGGAGTCTGGGGAGGACAGGGGCCTCAGTGGGGTACAATGCCATAGAGCCCACCCTCCAAAGCATCCATTTTCTCCAGTGGAATAACTTTTTTTTAGTCTGGAGATAAGCTGTAATTCTGGGGGATCCCAGGTCCCACCTGGAGGCTGACATACCTAGTTCTAGAATTCTGCACTTCCCAAGCACCCACAGGCCTAATTCATATTGGAACTGTAGTGCATGGAGACACGGGGCCTTTCCTCCGCACTGCACATTTTCCCCAGTATGTATAGCCTTGGAGGAACTCCATTGGGGCTCCATATGTACTGATGTGCTAAATAGGGCAAACAGTGGCTCCCCCATTCAGGAAAATGGCACAGAAAGGGACATCTAAAGTACTTTTCCCCATGAAACTCAGAACACCACTGTCGACACTAAGTATCATGTGTCCAGGGGAAATGTAATGTAAATCATCTGGCCTAGGGCTATTTTCTGGGTAGGCCTTGGGCATAAAAATATCTAGAAACTCTAAATGTGACTTATCCGACTGGATGTAGGGGATAGGGTTGCCAGATCTTCTACTATGGTAGGAGACTTCCTGCTGGCAACAGAAAGAGGAGGAAGAGGAGATTGGATTTATACCCTGCCTTTCACTTGGAGTCTCTGAGTGGCTTACAAACTCTTTTCCCTGCCCCTTGCCACAACAGACACCCTGTGAGGTTGGTGGGGGTGAGAGAGCTCTGAAAGAACTGCCCTTTCAAGGACAGTTCTTGTCAGAACTACAGCTTGCCCAAGGTCATCCAGCAGCTGCAAGTGGAGGAGTGGTGAATCAAACCCGGTTCTCCCAGATTAAAGTCCGCACACTTAACCACTACATCAAACACACTCTCTACTGTTGGCCAATGCTGCACTTGCTGGTGGGAAAAAATAAATTAAAACATTCCTTTTGGTTATTATTTATTTAATTAATTGATTATTGTATGGCAGTAAGTATAGTATAGCCAGGAGATCCAAAGATTGTCTGGCAGCCTGAAACTCTAGGTCTTTTTGTGGTGAGCTAGGTTTATTTTTTGGGCTGAGAGAACTGTGACTGATCCAAGGTCACCCAGCTGGCTTCAAGTGAAAGAGTGGGGAATCGAACCCAGTTCTTCAGATTAGAGTCCATTACTCTTAACTACTACATAAAACTAGCTCTCTATTTGCTATTGGTGTAGGGTTGCCATCCCCTCAGTGGGGCCAGGGGATCCCCCAATTTCAGGGGCACCAATCTGCTGTGGCTCAGCTGGTCAGCAGGGAAAGCCCCACCCCAAGAAGCCCCTTTCCGGTGCAACAGGCCTGATGAAGTCATCCAGAAGTGATGTCACTGTGTTTCTGACGTCAGCGGCAGTGCTCTAGGTTTTGGGCAAACTCTATGGTTTTGATTCCCCAAACCCATAGAGTTTGCCCAGAACCTAGAGCATCACTCCCAACATCAGAAATGCAACGATGTCACTTCTGAGTGACATCATCTTGGTGTGTGCACAAAGCACACACACCAGAAGATATGTGGGAATGATCAGGAGTCCACCCACCAGCAGTCAGGTAGGACCTGGCAATCCTATATTGGTATGATGATGTCATTTTCAGGGTGGAAGAAGTGAAATGATATCATGCCCTTCTAGAAATTGCTGGGAACTCTATGGGTTTACCACAGGGTTTGGGACAATTCTGAGAGTATGATGTTACTTAGATTTTCCACAGAATTAACATAATGCCACCATGCTGACAGCACCCTCCCCCCATTGACTGCCCAACTTCCTCTGATTGCCAGCCACTGGCTGGCTGGAAATTCTAGGGTGAGAATCACATCTGAAATTAGATAATTTGGCATTTTACCAATATGAGCTGGGTTCTTTAATATTGGTGTAAAAGTTAAACATGGTCATGTTTCAAGTGTTCATAAGAATATAAAAAGAGCCCTGCTGGGTCAGATCAATGGTCCATTTTGTCCAGCATCCTGTCTCACACAGTGGCCAACCAGTTCCTCTGGACAGCCAACAACGGGGCATAGAAGCTGATGCCTTCCCCTGACATTGCCTCCTGGTTCTGGGATTCAGTGGTTTAGTGCCTCTGAATATGGAGGTTCCCCTCAGTCACCATGGCTAGTAGCTATCGATAGATTACATGAATTCCCCTTTAAAGCTGTTTATTCCTGTGGCCATCGCTATGTCGACTGATGCCACCATGGATTGTCTCTGTCTCTCTTTCTCACCCCTGGCCTGCTTCCTCCCTCTGACTCATTGCTTCCCCTCCTCCCTCTCCTTGGTATTTGCTTCTCACCTCTGCCCGTTATCTCTCCTCTGTCCTTGAAGCTGAGCACCACTTTTTCTCGCTGGGAGCTGTAAGCCGTTTCTTTTTGGGCACGCTCGTTTACTCCCCTTATTGGTCTCTGCCCTCTTGTTGTAGTGTATGAACTGGGTATAATTATCTGTCTCCCTGCATAAACCCCATTCCTGACACAGAATGTGTCGAATGATGACTTAAGTACCTTTCTCAATAAACTGCACTTCTCTGAAAAACTGTTGTTGAGCATGAGTGACTGGGGACTCTGACACACTACATCCTCTGGTAGCGAATTCCACATAGTATTTCCTTTTCTCCATCCTGAACCTACTGCCTCTTAGCTTCATTGGATGCCTTCGAGTTCTAGTATTTTGGGAGAGGGAGAAAAAATTATCTTTGTCAACTCTCTCCATCCCATGCATAATTTTATAAACCTCTCTATCATGTTCCCCATAGTGGTTTCTTTTCTAAACTGAAGTCCCAGATTCTTCAGCTTTTCTTCAAAGGGAAGGGGTTCCAACCCCCTAATCATCTTGGTTAACCTCCTCTTGAGAGTCCCTTGGACTGCAAGGAGATCAAATCAGTCAATCCTAAAAGAAATCAACCCTGATTGTTCCTTGGAAGGCCAGATCCTGAAACTGAAGCTCAAATACTTTGGCCACCAAATGAGAAGGGAGCATTCACTGGAGAAGACTCTGATGCTGGGAAAGATTGAAGGTCAAAGAAGAAGGGGACGGCAAAGGATGAGATGGTTAGACAGTGTCATTGATGCAACGAACATGAAATTGAGCAAACTTCAGCGGACAGCGGAAGACAGGAGGGCCTGGCGTAATCTGGTCCATGGGGTCGCGAAGAGTCGGACTCGACTGTGCGACTGAACAACAACAACTTTTTTTCCACTCTGCAATGTCCTTTCTGAGGTACAGTGACCAGAACTGTGCACAGTATTCCAAATGAGGCCGTACAATAGATCTATACAGAGGCATTATAATATTGACCATTTTATTCTCAGTCACTTTCCTAATAACCCCTTTGCCATTTCCATCACTGCAGCACATTTTCATTGTGCTGTCCACTACAACCCCAAGATTTTTTTCCCTCTCAGTCTCAGCAAGTTCAGAGCCCATTAGCCTATACTCGAAGCTGGGGTTTTTTTTGTCCCAATGTGCCATCACCTTACATTTACCAACACTGAACTTCATTTGCCACATTGTAGTCACACACCCAGTTTGTGGAGGTCCTCTTGGAGCTCTTCACGGTCAGCCTTGGTTTTCATCATCCTGAATAATTTTGTGTCATCTGCAGACTTGGCTACTACACTACTCATCTCTTGTTCCAGATCATTTACATGATATCTGACAACTGTACTTGTCCATGACAAAGCCTGTTGGTGAAACTCATAGGGATTTTTTTTTTTTTTTGGGGGGGGGAGTTTTAACTGAGTAATAAAATATATTTTTACCTGTTTTTGTGCCATCCTCCTTGGCCCTATTTTTTTTTAATCTCCTGTGATCTTTTATTTTCTTCTGGCAACAGTGCTTGCCATAAGCTTTGCAAATGTTATTCTGCACTGTGGAAAAGGATTTTTCAATCCCCTCCCACTGCAGCATAAGGATGTAAGAAAAGCTTGACGAGACCCAGTGGTTCATCTAGTCCAGCATCCTGTTTTACACAATGATCAACCAGTTGCCGTGGAGGCCAGCACCAGGCATAGAGGCCAAGGCTTTCTCCTGATGCTGCTTCTTATCTCTGAAATTAAAAAGACTAGAGACTTACTTTTAAAAAGTGAAAGTTAGGAATTCAGGGAAGTTAGCAGGTCATGGCAATGGTATTGTGTTATACTGATCTAGAAATTGCTGGGGGTGATGGGGTTTTTTTAAGGCCCCTCCTGGCATTTGTGTGAGAATGGCAGCCACCAGGGGGGCTGAGGCAAGGAAAGTGCAGGGAAAACTGTGGATACTCAGTTGCCATCATGAATACCTATGCATTTGGAGCAGCGACAACAGTTAAGTTGTGTGGATGCAGGCTAAATGAGGCTACATATAAATCTTAGGCAATTGGATTCAGCCTCTTCCATGTGGAAATTTTATTTCCATCCCAGAACTGGAGACTGAGGACGTGTGAAAATATGGCACTTTGTTTATACATATATTTATATATATATTTTCCCCTGACACCTTCTGTGTCAATAAATCTTGGCAAAATAAATCAAATGTGAAGAAAACACTACTCTTATTTGTGAAACAATGTGGTTAATTCAAAAGCTGCTGTTGAAAGAAAACAATCTCTCTTATATAATAAAGCTGTTTTGGGGTGGCCACATTCCATGCAGTCCCTCAGCCATTGGTCCATCAGCCACCACTCAAGAGTACTCATGTGCCATTGGCCAGGTCCTAGGTCTGCTCCTTTTCCCTGCCCACCCCCCTTCAGCCCCCTGTGCCCTGTCAGAATTACTGACAAACGACTTTCTTCTTGACAAAGACGCTTTTCCTGCTTGCTTCCAGTGTGGGACTAACTGTCCCCTCAGTGGCTGTTGGTAGGTGTCACAAAATGGCAGTTACCTGTGTTTGTAAGATAGCTGTGGCTCTTTGTTTTAAATGTTCCCCCATAAGGTTTAATTGAGCTGTAGTTCCAGAGAGGGGGCTGCAGTATTAATCACTGGGTTGAATGGGGCTTCCTCATCTGCTGGCCTGCACTTCCCAGCATCCACAAGGCCAAAAAAGGTGGGAAAGCAGGGACTGTCTCAAAGCAATCTTCATCTGTGGGAGGCAGCAGAAATTCAGCCACTCGGCTGGACTGGGGAATGAATGGAAGTTTCCCTGCTCTCTTGGGCAAGAGAAAGAGGCCAAAGTACAGCCAGTGGCCGGTCCAAGGAGAGGTCCTATCCTGAGGTATCTGTATAGGGAAAGATTGGTTCATAGTGTGTGCTTACTCCTACAGTGTGTGTGTGCTCCATAACTTTGTAAATACTTAAATAAATTCTTTAATTTGGGCTAATAATCTGTGTTGTGCTCTGACCACATAGTCTCCCCTGCTCTGCACAATACCAAAGGGAGGGGGTAGCCCAAGGAAGGAAGGAAAGGTCAGACCCTTGGGTACCCAACCTTCCAGGGATCCCCCAAAGATTGGGGATTCCCTCTCCAAATAGGCAGATTCAGCTAGAGGGGTCTCACTGTCCCTCTAAAAAGGCAGTGACAATTCAGTGAGTCATGGCAGCAAATTTAAGGAATGAGATACATGCACAGGACGAGGGTGGGAGGCAAACAGCTGAATGGTAAACTGGAGTCCATTTTGCCACGGTTGGCAACCAAGCTCGGTTCAGACAAAGGAAGGAAACCCTTTGCAGGACTTTGTGAGGAACTCATTGGGGGCAGTCCTCAGTCTAGGGTTGCCAGCTCCAGGTAGGGAGATTCCTGGAGATTTTCTGGAAGAGTCTATGGAAGCCAGGGTTTGGGGAGGGGAGAGACCTCAGTTGAACAGAATGCCATATAGCCCACCTTCCAAAGCAGTTATTTCCTCCCGGGGGGGGAGATCTGTTGTCAGGAGTTCAGTTATGATACCTGGTGATCTTCAGGCTCCACCTGGAGGTTGGCTGCCCTAGGCGTAGCAGTCAGTGCTTCAGAGCAGGGTCTGCTAGATCCAGGTTATTGCTGTAGAAGCTGAGTGGGTGATTTTGGACCAGTCACAGACTTTCAGCCTAAAATACCTCACAGGGTTGTTGTGCAAGTCAAAAGGGGGAGAGGAGAATGATGTAAGCTGCTTTGGTCCCCATTGCAGAGAAAGACTATTCTTCCTCCTGGAAAACCATTGTTGCCAATCTCCAGGTGAGGGCTGGAGATCACTCAGAATTACAACTGCTCTCCAGATGGCAGAGATCAGTTCCCCTGGAGAAAATGGTGGTCTCTGCGGCAGTCAGGGCTTCAGATCACGGGAGAGACTGCAGGTGTGTGTGTGTGTGGGGGGAATGGAAAGCTGAAGAGAGAGGGGGAAATAAAGGTAGGTTGAGGATTGGCTGGGAAGGAGATAGGGTTGCCAACTTCAGGTGGGAAATTCCTGGAGATTTTTTTTTTTTAAAACAAAATTTTATTGGGATGCGCTCAACATTTTCAACAATGTTACCAATACAATTTGAAAAAATTTCCATCCCATCCCCCCACCCCCCAATAGGCTTCCAACACTGCTAATAACAAAAAAGTATATATTAGACGGTAATCAAGTTTAGACTTATATGAATCGAAAAACCAGGTAACACATTTCAAATATATAAAACACCTAACTAATTTCAACATATTTTCATATAACAGTATAATACAATTCAGAATTCATTTCACTTCTCATTCAGTATCCATACAAATCTAAATTGTTGTCAGAGTCCTTAACTTAGTCAGCAAAATACCAGGCCTTGTTCAGTGAAGCAAGAATAGTATTTATTTTAAGCTGCAATAGTAGGTTACTGGAACAGAAGCATTGTTAAGAATACCTTGGTTACATGAAGCAAGCAGTTATACCATAAGGGGGGAGAATGGGGACCCCCCCCTCCATCAATGGAAGCATAGCGCACGCGCGGGACCTGGAGACAGTAATAATTAATGTAGTTCCCACCACCCCCATTTTCCCAGCCTAGCTGTTGCTTTTGAAAGCGATAGGAAGCAAACAGCCTGTCTCCTCCAAGGTCAGTGTGTTAGGTCTGGGTAAGATACGGCCTGCATGGCCAGGCAGCCGAGACAGCTCCCCACATTCCATTCGAACACTCCAGGTGCATAAATCAACACCCCACAGTCCCATCCGCCCTCCCTTCACAAAACTCAAGCCCATCCGCCCTCCCTTCTCCATCCATCATGGCAGGGCTACCTGACATTCTGCCCTCCTGATAACAAATCTATTCCTTTGGCTTGTGGGGATACAATTTATGAAAAGCACGGACCATTTTGGGGGCCAGAACATGTTCCGCCCGCACCCACTCCCTCTGTTCAGGCCCAAAGTCTGTCCACTCAACCAGATAAAACAAGCGATTGCGAAAGATCTTAGAGTCCAAAATCTGTGAAACTTTGTAGTGTGGTTCCCCCCCACCAGCAGCGGAGGTGGGGCGGGCTGTCACAGTCTCCATTTGTTCTCCTCAGGCGCGCGGCGTAGGAGCCTTACATGAAAAACAGGATGAACAGACTTTAGTGATTTAGGCAAAGCAAGCTCCACAGTCACATTGTTAATAACACGCACAATTTCAAAAGGTCCAACAAATTTCCAGCCGAGTTTGCGGCTCGGTTGTATTCCACGCAAGTTTTGAGTGGAAAGGTAGGCAAACTCCCTGCATTTTGGGACCCAGGAGAGGTTGCGCTTTTTATCAGCCTGGGTCTTATAAGCTTCCTTCGCATCGTCCAGAGTTTTAGATAACAGAGGCCAAGCCGCTTGCAATTTTTTGCACCAGTCACCAGCATCTCCCGCCGGGAGGTCGGGAGAAGTCAAAAACGGTAATGGCGGGGCTTCATATCCATGGACCGCCTTGAACGGAGACATGCCCGTAGAAGAGTGCTGAGTGTTATTGTAACAGAACTCAGCCAAAGGCAAAAGGGAATGCCAATTGTCCTGTTGAAAGTTCGTAAAACACCTTAAATATTGTTCAAGGGTTTGATTGACACGTTCGGTTTGTCCATCAGTCTCTGGGTGGTACGCACTGCCAACCCCCTGCTCCACCCCAAGCAGTGACATAAGTTCACTCCAGAAATGAGAAACGAATTGCACCCCCCTGTCTGAGATCACTTTAGCTGGCAAAGTGTGGAGCCTCACCACGTGTTGGAGAAACGCTGAGGCTAACTTCTTGGCCGAGGGGATTGATGCAAACGGGACGAAGTGGGCTTGTTTAGTGAAAAGATCCACTACAACCCAAATAACAGTATTCCCCCCACTAGGGGGTAGATCTGTAATAAAGTCCATTGAAATAACTTCCCATGGTCGAGCCGGCGTGGGGAGGGGTTGCAGCGCTCCAGGAGGTTTACCTGGCCTGGGTTTACTCATCAAACACGTTTGGCAAGCAGAAGTGAACAAAGAAATGGCTTTACGTAGCCCAGGCCACCAGAACTGTCTTTGTAATAGTTGGAGTGATTTAACAAACCCCGTGTGCCCCGCCAGTTTCGATCTGTGTGCCCAACTCATAACCTCCCCCCGAAGGGAATGGGGAACAAACAGTTTGCCATTTTTCAGCCAGCAGCCCTGCGCATCCTGTGTAACTCCGTCCTCCCCCCCCACCTCCTCCCTGTCGGCGTCGAACATAGCCGTAGAGAATTTCACGGCCCAGTCATCTGCGGGAAGGGTAGGGGAAGGGGGGGGAAGCTTTGCTTGCTTACGAGTGGTTACCACTCTTCCCAATTGGGACGGCGTGAAAACAGAGTCACGAATCTCCTCCCTCTTACTGTCGTGTTGTGGGAGGCGTGAAAGTGTGTCAGCCAGCGAGTTAGATTTACCGGGAAAATGGTGCAGAGTGAAGTTGAACTTAGAGAAGAAATCAGCCCAACGCAGCTGTTTGGCGTTCAATGAGCGGGGGGAGCGGAAGAGCTCGAGGTTTTTATGATCAGTCCAAACCTCAAACGGAACTCGCGCCCCCTTAAGCCAATGGCGCCAGGTCACCAGCGCTAAGTGGATCGACCCAGCTTCTTTCTCCCACACCGACCAATTCCGTTCAGTATCATTAAATTTTCTGGAAACATAGGCGAGGGGGTGCAGTTTACCGCCATCCCCCTCTTGGAGGATCGCCCCCCCCATCGCAACGTCCGATGCGTCGACTTGCACAATAAATTTTCTAAGTTCATTTGGGTGCGCCAAGACAGGCTCTGATGTAAAGAGAGCTTTTAACTGGTCAAAGGTGCGTTGACAGTCCGGGGACCAGTCTAACTTCGCTCCAGGGCGCATGCAATCAGGGGGCTTCCCTTTTGTTTTGAGCAAGTCAGTTAGGGGGAGAGCCACCTGAGCAAAGTTCGACAGAAATGATCTGTAAAAGTTTGCGAATCCGAGGAACCCCTGGAGTTGCCTCCGTGTTTTAGGGATTTCCCACCCGATCACATCCTTTATTTTGTCAGGGTCCATCTCAATTCCCCGCTGTGAGATGCGGTAGCCTAGAAAGGGGATCTCTGACTTGTGAAACTCACATTTTGACAACTTAGCGAAAAGTTTGTGCTTGTGTAACGTTTGGAGGACTTCCCTCACCAGTTTGACGTGTGAGTTTAGGTCGGGGGAGTACAAAAGTATGTCATCAAGGTAAACAAGGACCCCCTTGAATAAATACTTGTGGAGTACCTCATTAATCAAGTTCATGAAAACTCCCGGGGCTCCCTGAAGCCCGAACGGCATCACTAAGTATTCAAATTGTCCCAGCGGGGTATTAAATGCCATTTTGAACTCATCCCCCTCCCTTATTCGCACCCTGAAGTAGGCATCCCTCAAGTCCAGTTTGGAGAACACCTTTCCCCCTGCTACCGCAGCCAAGAGGTCTTTGATCAGGGGCATAGGGTAAGCGTTCGTGTTAGACACTGCATTCAGCCCTCGATAGTCTGTGCACAGCCGCAGCCCCCCGTCCTTTTTTTTCCGGAAAAGAACAGGAGCAGCAAACGGGGAGGATGCGGGTCGTATAAACCCCCTTTCTAAGTTCTTGTCGATAAACTTTCTCAACTCCACCTTCTCCAAGGGGCTCATGGAGTATAGTTTCCCCTTGGGTAACTTTTGGTTTGGTAAAATTTCAATAGCACAGTCAGAGTTTCTGTGGGGGGGCAGTTCATCCGCTTCCTCTTCCCCAAAACGGCGGCTAAGTCTCGATACTCTTGGGGAATTGCCTCCAGTTCCATTTCAGCCACCCCGCCATTATAAGGTCCCCCCCCCGCCATCGGGGCACCCCAATCCCGTTTCCACAGATGGGGTTGGCATTTCTCAGAAATGAAATTAACTTTCCCCTCTCCCCATAGGACGTGTGGATCATGGTCGAAGAACCACGCGCTACCCAACACCAGGGGAAATTGAGCAGAAGGGGTGACAACAAAGGGCCTCTCTTCCCAGTGGTTCCCGATCCCCACCCGTAAGGGTACAGTTTCATATTTGCACGGCTCTTTCATTGTAGAGCCGTCCATCTGCGTGAAAATCAGGGGTTCGGTCAATTTCACCACCTTCGCCCCCAGTCCCGTCACCAGTGTGGGGTTAATGAGGTCTTTCCCACACCCAGAGTCAATGAGAGCTCGTACTCTCACATGGGTCAGTAGCCCCGGGTCCATTAAAGTCACTGTGAGAAAGAAAAGAGAGGGGGGTCGGCTCACCGGGATTTGCGCTTGAGAGTCCGGGGCCTGCTGTTCAGCGCTATTTACAGCAGGTCCGTCTCGTTTCCCGTCTGCGCGGTCTCGCCATCCGATGAATCTGACGCCTCGCTGAGGGGTTTGGCTAGCAGGGCCCTCGCCCCTCTCGGTTTCGCCACTGGTTTCGGGGTGGAGGTGTCAAACTTCTTTCTGGTCCCTTTCGGGATCCCGGTCGGTGCGGGGGAGCCTGGGCAATTTGCTGCAAAGTGGCCCCCCTCCCCGCACTTCAGACAGAGCCCTTGCTTCATCCGGGTCTCCCTCGTGCCATCTTTGGGTTTTGGGTTCGGTGGTTGGTTCTTCCCTCGCGGAGCAGGTGTAGGGCTCGATTGGCCACCTTTACTCAGCGCCGCTGCATCGTCCAGTCGGACAGCCGCTTGTATCCAGCCCGTCAACGTGTCCGGATCCTGCCCTCTCATCACAGAACGGCGGATCTCCGTGTTGAGCCCCAACTTGTAGTGGTCTGCCAAGACCCTGTCTTGCCAGCCTCGGATTTTGGTGGCGCACCTGCGGAATTCCGCGGTGTATTCTCTCACCGACTTGGAACCTTGCTTGAGGGCACGTAGAGCCGCTCTGGCCGTCTTGTTGGCATTGACGTCTTCAAAATGCTCCTTCATAGCCCACATGAAAGCATCGATCTCCCTAAGCTCCGGCCCGTCAGCCTGGTGCAGGGCTACATACCAGTCGGCCGCTGCATCTTTCAGGTGCGAGGCTATAGCATCCACCATCCGGTCCTCACTCTGGAACAGGTGGCCCCAGTTCTCAATGAATTTTTCAGTTCTCACCAAGAAAAAGGGGAACTTCTCCGGGGTCCCATCGAAGTCTGCGTCGAGTAGCTCGGCTGGTTTCAGTGGCAGGAAGCCCCAGGGTCGTTGGGGTTGCGGCACCGGCGGTCCCTGCGGCCCTGGCCCCGCTGGTTGGTCGAGGGGTTGGACCAGCACGTTCTGCTGGTCTGGGACCGGCACATTTTGCTGGTCCTGAGGTTGCTGGTCGGGGGGCGCCTCCCGCTGTTGTCGGTCCATCTCCTCTCGCGATCATCTTGGGGATGCGGGCGAGGGATTCATCCAGGATGCAGAACAGGCGGTCTTGACTCGGGTCGCCACTCCACCTCCGGCTCACCACGGCCCCTTCCAGTTCACCGGGGTCTTGGTAGGTGTCTTCCAACCCTTCTGTGGTGATCAGTCGGCGGACTGACCTCTCGGTTTGACTCACTCGCACCGAGGCCCGCGGAGTCGTGAACCACGTCTCATGGGTTTCGTCCAGGGATTTCACCCAATCTCATCGTTGCTTGGGTCGGGTGGTCACCCCGCCATACGCCGCTCCGTAAGGGTCCCCGTAGGGCCCCCCAAAGTCGTACTCCTGCCCCCATGTCACCGGCACATATATGCCAGGGGCTTCCGTGGGTACTGTCATCACAGGAGGTTTCTTTTCCTCCTTCTTGTCGTCTTTGATCGGGAGAGTGTCTTCCTCACCGCCACTCAAGTTGGAGTCGCGGGTTTCCGACCAGTCCCGAAAATGGGGATTCTTAACAAACTGTCAGAGTCCTTAACTTAGTCAGCAAAATACCAGGCCTTGTTCAGTGAAGCAAGAATAGTATTTATTTTAAGCTGCAATAGTAGGTTACTGGAACAGAAGCATTGTTAAGAATACCTTGGTTACATGAAGCAAGCAGTTATACCATAAGGGGGGAGAATGGGGACCCCCCCCTCCATCAATGGAAGCATAGCGCGCGCGTGGGAACTGGAGACAGTAATAATTAATGTAGTTCCCACCGCCCCCATTTTCCCAGCCTAGCTGTTGCTTTTGAAAGCGATAGGAAGCAAACAGCCTGTCTCCTCCAAGGTCAGTGTATTAGGTCTGGGTAAGATACGGCCTGCACGGCCAGGCAGCCAAGACAGCTCCCCACATTCCATTCGAACACTCCAGGTGCATAAATCAACACCCCACAGTCCCATCCGCCCTCCCTTCACAAAACACAAGCCCATCCGCCCTCCCTTCTCCATCCATCATGGCAGGGCTACCTGACATTTGTACATTTTCCCCTTCATTCTGTATTCAGTTTCCAAATACAATTTCAAACCTTCCCAATCTTTTATATACTGTTCTGCCATTTGTCCATTTAGTTTTTTTGTCATTTTGTCCATTTCCGCTAAAAACAGCAATTTTCTAAACCAGTCATGTATATCCGGCACCTTCTCCGCTTTCCATTGCTGAGCGAAGGTCATTCTCGCCGACGTAATCATATACCATAATAATGTCCTTTTTTCCTGTGGAATTCTTTCCATTGTCAAACCTAAGAGAAGAAGTTCCGGTCTTCTCCCAATTGGGATTTTTAATATTTTCTGCATCACACAGTGTATATTAGACCAGTATACCTTTGCTTTATCACATGACCACCACATATGGTAAAAAGAACCCTCTGTTTTTTTACATTTCCAACACTTATTACTCAAGTTCTTATCCATACTAATATTAGCAATCTTTTTTGGTGTCATATACCACCTAATACATCATCTTGTAGCAATTTTCTTTTACATTAACACAGGTAGACATTTTAAAGGAACTTTTCCACAAAAACTCCCATGTTTCCATAGAAATTTCTTTGTTCATGTTTATGGCCCATTTTATCATTTGCTCTTTAACAGTTTCATCCAAAGTATATGCAGTCAACAAAGTTTTATACATCTTTGAGATCATTTTTCGCTCTCTTTTCAACCATATATTTTCAAACTCATCATTCTTAGCTCTAAAACCAACCTCTTTACAATCTTTTTTGTAAATATCCCTTATTTGACAATATTGTAACCATCCATACTCAAATTCTAGTTCATTATTTGGTTTTAAAACATATTTTTCCCCTCTTTTTGCAACAGTTCTTGGTATTTCAACCAATCATTACCTTTATGTTCTGAAAAAGGATGTATAACTGCTGCTGGAACAATCCACAAAGGCCTCTCGTCGGAAACTGTATCCTTGTACCTGGTCCATGCATCAAACAATGTAGAAATTCCTGGAGATTTGAGGGATGGAACCTGGAGAGGGTGAGGTTTGAGGAGGGGTGGGACCTCAGACAGGTACAATGCCATAGACTCCACCCTCCCAACCGTCCATTTCCTCCTGGGGAGCCACTGTTGCCAATCTCAGGAGAGGGGTGGAAATCACTCAAAATTACAACTGATCTCAAGGAGGCAGGGGGGAGGAGATGGAAAGCTGAAATCAGAGGGTCAGATAATGGCAGGTTGATGCTTGACTGGGAAGGAGATAGGGTTGCCAACTCCAGGTTGGGAAATTCATGGAGATTTGAGGGATGGAGCCCCCTGGAGAGGAAGAGGTTTGAGGAAGGATAGGATCTCAGACAGGTACAATGCCATAGACTCCACCATCCAGACCAGCCATTTCTTCCTGAGTAACCTGAGTGTTGCCAATCTCCAGGTGAGGGCTGGAGATCACTGAAAATTACAACTGCTCTTCAGGTAGCAGAGATCAGTTCCTCTGGAGAAAATGGTGGACTCTGTGTCATTATAGCCTGCTGAGGTCACCACAGCACATTGACGCTGAGTGCCCATGGCCTTGGCACTCTCCCAGAGCCTCTTTCTAGATCTCATATTTATTTCCACAACAGGCCTTATTCCTAGTGTTTAATATAGACAATCTATATGGGCCACTCCAGATGGAAATATAATGTCCAAATGGGGCACGTAGATTCTGATTGCATGTCTGATCCTTGAGATCAACCATGCAACCTGGACCTATGCATTTACAACCAGTGTTCCCTCTAAGCTGAGATAGTGTGAGCTAGCTCACAGTTTTTTAGCCTCTGGCTCACACATTTTTGTCGTAGCTCAGGAAGGATGGCTCCAGAGCAAACTAATTTATGAAGCAGTCAAATCGCTCACTCACAGCTTTAATGCCAGTAGCTCACAAAGTAGAATTTTTGCCCACAAGACTCCACAGCTTAGAGCAGGGGTGTCAAACATGCATCCCAGGGGCCAGATCAAGCCCCCAGAGAGCTTCCATCAGGCCCGCAGTGGAATTGGCCATCTCCTGCTTCCAGTTCTGCCGCTGCTGCAGCTGCATCATAGCTTGCTTCGCCAGACTCTCTTAATCACTCAGCCATTTCATGTTTTAACCTGGGTCCTAGACTCAGAGCTCTGAGCATGAGATTTCTGTGGTGAATGTCAATAAATCAAAAGTCGGTTTGCAGCTTACAGAGCTAATGTTTTAAGCATGTTTTTATTTTAATCAAAAAAAATTTTGCATTTGTGTCTTTTATAAAATTTATATCTCTGCTACCCAGCATTACATTTTATGACACGCATGACCCAGCCCAACAAGGTCTCATTTATGTCAGATCTGGCCCTCATAACAAATGAGTTTGACACCTTGTGGGAGCCTTGTGTACAACTGATCCCAATAGAGGCAGGCCCAGTGTCCCAGGTGAAAAGGAAGGTTAGGGACAACTATGTTCTCACTCACCCCTGCTTTCTGTCATTCATAGGGCCAAGTATCATCAGACCGTCCTTAATTTATATGACTGGGGTTCAGCTATGGCTATAAGCCCTCTTCTCACATCCACATCTAACAGAGGACCCTCTGCATCAACTGGCTTAGAAGCATGGGTGCTCTGTGCTGAGCCACTGGCTCTGCTACTTAAAATGGGGGAAGGCTCCTTAGGCTGGGGGAAGGCTTCAGACTTGCTGAGCAGTGTGGCTGGATCCATCCCATTGTCTGAATCCTTTTAAACCACTAGAGGGAATTCAAGAAGAATGTATAGAAGATAACTACTTACGGTGCCTCAGACTCACAGAGAGTGAGCAGGAAACACAGAATGAATAAAAGTAAAGGTCACATACAAAAAAAGGGAAGGGGACTGCCTGGGTTATTCTGCATGAGAACTGTTAGTTATACACACACACACACACAAACATTTTAATTAAAGACATCGGGGGGGAAAGGTTGACCTTTCCATTGGCCTGCCTGGCCCAATATCACTGTTCCATCCCCCTTGGTCTAGATCAGTAGCCAGTCATTTTTGTAGCTTACTAGAAGAGAGGGAAGCCCTTTCCATTGGCTTTTTTGGCTCAACTACTACTCTTCCCTTCATCATCAGCTAGTAGGGCTGCTGAACTCCAGGTCTGGTTTGGAGAGCTCCTGGATTAAAACTGATCTCTGGATTACAGAGATCAGTTCCCCTGGATAAAATTACTGCTTTAGAGGCTGGATTCTATGGCATTAGGTCCCTCCTCTCCCCAAACCCCACCATCTCTAGGCTCCATCCCAAATTTCCAGGGATCTCCCAACCCAGAGTCAGCAACACTGTCAGCTAGCCACGCTCCAAAAGAGACAGCAAGGCATAGCAAGTCTTCTTTCAGCTGCCTTGATTTCTTCATTTGAAAAAGAAAAGCAGGATATAAAATAAATGTGTTTTTTTTTTTAAAAAAGCACCTAAAAGCCAGAGATAAGGCCCCAGAGACCACAGAATATGTTCTTTGCATGCACTGAGGTTTTTCAGAACCCCACTTTTCCACTGAAGTCTCTCCCCCCCCCCCGGGCAAGGGATGACTTCTCAAAATCAGGAAGCCCTTCAGAACATGTGGCAACATGCCATTGGAGGGATGAAACGGCAAACCCTTCTTTACTGAAGCAGACAGAAGCCCTTTTGGTGACTCTCTGGACCCTCCTGATCTAAACAGTGGGACAGTTAGTAGGCTGAGTAATGAAGAGAAATCTTGCTGTTGTTCCTTTTCTTTTACAGTTCTACAATCACTCGCTTTCAGAACAATTGGGGAAGAGCTGCTAGGGTGCTTTAGGATCTAGTCTGAGTATGTCTGCTTATACTGTGAGGGGTTTTCAGCAACAACAAAACAGTCACAGCAAGCATAGCATTTTACATTTGAGGAGCCCACCAAACAAATGCTTCCTTTCCCTTCTCTCTTACTAGTCTGACTTATCCAAGTCCTAAGAGCATGCAGGAAATAAGGGAGATGGTTGGTGTTGAGTCATTTTCAGATTCAAACACAGAACTTCGTTTCAGAAAAAAACACATCTTGCTTTTCTTTTCTCAATAGGCAGGAACACAAAAGCTTCTTCCGAAGGTTTTTTTTAGACTTCCCCATACTGATTCCAATCAATACAGATGCACTAGGAACCCAGAGTACCTGTTTAGCTACAAAATGGTAAACTGTGGGGGAACAATGTCTGTTGAGATGAACAGTCTTCTGTTCCCCAATATCAAAGTTTCAGTGAGAGTTTTCATGAAAGCTATACTTTTATTTCCATGCTAAATTACAGGATTGGGGCTTAAAATTGGAAGGACAGGAATAAGTATGCAATACATGCTCTTCTCGTCCAAATTCTAAATTGATTGAAGATATCTAACATATTTGATGTTTGAAACAAAACTGTATGGCTGCTGGAAGGAATCCCAAAGATCTTGCAGCATAATTTCCCTCTTCACAGATAAGTGGAGTCTATGATAGAATATCTGCTTGGAATGTAGAAGGTCTCAGACTCTGTTTGTGGCACCTCCAGTTAAAAGGATTAGGTGGTTTGTGATGATCCTGACTTGGATGGCCAAGGCTAGCCCAATCTAGTCAGATCTTGGAAGCCAAGCAGGGTTGGTCCTGGTTAGTATTTGGGTGGAAGACCACCAAGGAAATCCAAGGTCATTACACTGAGGTAGGCAATGAAAAATCACCTCTCAGTGTCTCTTGCCTTGAAAACCATGTAGAATTGCTATGTTGGCTGCGACTTGATGTCAGTTTCCAACACCACCACCAAGACATCATGAAAAAGATCTCTGCTTGAGACTCTAGAGAGCAACTACCAGTTTGAGTAGATACATTGAGTAGATATATTGATTCTGATGGACAGATCCCCTTTGTAGGTCCCATAACTTATGGAGGACCAAGTGGTTATAGATAAATTGGTGAAAGAGTGCAGAGAGCGAAGAGCTCCCAGTGCATCTCATTCATTCATTCATTCATTCATTCATTCATTCAAATATTTGTACTTCACATTTCTTCTTGCCTTGAGGCAGCATACTAGTAATAATGAAAGCATTACAGATTAAAAGTAGTTTAAGTAAAAACCTTCAAATACCTCCCTTTCCCCCTAAAAGATAACTGCAGTTTGTAACCCCCTCATCAAATGCTCTGGCCAAAAGGGTGGGGGGGAGAGTTGCAGAACCTCCTGAAGAACTCCAGTGAGAGGGCTCTACTCCCTGTTCAGGGAGCCCATTCAACAGAGTGGGAGCTATGATAGAAAAGCCCAGGCTCTGATTGATGCCAGACGGACCACCCTAAGTGGGGAAGCAACCAGGAGATGGCAGTAGGGCTGGCAGGCCTCCCTGTATGGTGGAAGCCCTCCCAACAGCAGCTTTAGTTGATCACCACCACTCCAAGTGGCCGTGGGAAAAAAATCATAGACTCTGTGATATCAAATGGTGATGTCATAGAGTTTCCAGCAATTCCTAGAACTACCCTATGTTACTTCTGGATTCCTCCAGAAGATAGCAGTGCAAATGGCTCTGCCCCCCAACCTTTCTACCAGCTCCCAGGCATGGCCTGGCAACCCTGGATGGCAGCCTCAGGTCCATAGTTGGCACATGGGAACATATGAGCTTTATTTTCTGTGTATAATATTATAATTCCATTTTTTGAGTGCTACCCTAAGTAGTACCAGTTGAATTTTGTATAGTTTGTTATTTGTCTAACCCTAAGCAAATGATGGCTCAGCTAATTGGAGGAGGAAATGAAGAGACTTTACAAGCCTGCTGGGTTTCTGTCTCACAGACAGTTGCTGCTGACCCCTCCCCCTTTTGACCAATGTAGGGTTATTTTACTGCCTTTGAGATCAATTAGAAATGTTTGAGATCTCCTTCAGATTGACAGCAAAAGGGATCCTTTTCTCCATATTGTTCACAGGATTAGCTTTGATCTGATTGGCTGGACATTACAAACAAAAGAGAAGGAAGAGGTCCTCCTGAAAACCAAAAGTCTAGGGTACAGCCTGGACCACCCAAAGCATCCAAAACTCAGGAATTATCAAGATAAAATAGATGCAATTGTGATGGAATGATATAATGAAGACTCCCTCCTCAAGGTCTGCTCCCCCAGCTCTACCCCCCGGCCACGCCAGGCAGTGCCTGATGGGCCAGGTCAGGATAAAAACAACTTAGAGAATCCAGTCCTCTTCAGAGGCTAGAAGACCACTGCCCTGCTATACCACCAAGCACAGATGGCCCACCACCCATGTTGCTCTCCTCCTCATCCCCATGGGCCCACAAACAGGGCCCCAGCTGAGTCTGAGGCCCATTTATATACATATAAGCAGTGTGTACAAATATATAACATCCATCTGTAATAATAAAAGGATGCATCTATCCATTTGTCCATGCTATATATACTTTATCATACAATGAAGCTAGGAATATTCAAAATTGTCTACAGCATTAGATTGATGGAGGGTGCTGAAGTGCCAAAATGAAGGAAGTTGAACTATGCTGGCCCAGAGTATTGCTAGAACACTCCCCTGCCCCCAGTGCTATTTCCAATGCAAGCTAAGGTTTTCTGAGTTATACATAACTCATCAGAAAATAAAGCTATAAGTCTCAAAATTGACCGCCAGCTTCAAAATGATAGTGGCTGCTGCAGTGCCAAAAATGAAGGGAATTAAAACCTCATGACCCACTTTATGTCTAGAAACACCCCCATGCTATTTGCAATGGTTCTTAGGGTTATCCTTTTGTGGTAGGCATACTCATCAGAATGAGGGATGGGCACAAACTGACTGACAAACTAAAGCTAATCACAAATTTTGGCTGATTGGTGGTTTGTGAAGCAATATTTGCAAACTGAAGAACTGCCACAAACTTTCATGAATTTTGATGCAGGTTGTGGTGGTTTGTGGTAGTTAGTGAAGAGCAGAAAGCAGAGGTTTAAACCCTTGTTTTCTGCTCTTCATGAAAAACAGCTGAGCAGTGGGAACTCCCCGCCAGGCAGCTGTTTGATTTAAATGGCTGGGAACAAAAAAGCAAAACACCACGGGGAGTAGAAAGCAGAGGTTTAAATGGCTCTGAGCCTGGGGCCAGCTGCCAAGAAAGCCCCTTTAAACAGCTGAGCCTCAGAGACCAAAGTGTTCCCAGTGGATCAGCTGTTTAAAGGGGCTTTCTTAGGGAGCCAGCCCCTTTAAACAGCTGAGCAGTGGGAGCAGTTTACTCCACATGGCTCAACTGCTAAAGGAGCTTTCTTGGACAGCACTGGCTGCCTTAAAAAGCCCTACTGAACAGCTGACCCATGAAGAGAAGTTTGCCAGTACTGCCCAAGAAAGCCCATTTAAACAATGCCAAGCCCACAGCCAGACAACCTGGAAAATCTACAGCAGCTAATCCATTTAAACAGCTGAACTTTAGGGAGCAAATGGCGCCTGCACTCAGCTGTTTAAAGGGGTTTTATGGGTAGCCAGTCCCTGAGGCTGGTTGCCCAAGAAAGCCCCTTTAAACCTCTGAGCCACACAGAACAGTTTGTTCTGTGCAGCTCAGCCATTTAAAGGGGCTTTCTTGGGTTTGGCTCCAAGCCATTTAAACCAAACAGCTGAACAGCAAGTGGCACTCAGCTGTTTGGTTGAAATGACTAGGACATGTTTAAACTCCTGCTTTCTTCTCCCTGTCAAAAATGGCAGGGAGCAGAAAGCAGGGGTCATGAATCTGTAAAAACCAGTTTGGTTCACGAACCTACCTCCTGGCTTGTATGCATTTGAGGTTTGGCTCATGGTTCAGCCACAAACTATGACCCGAACTGAATAAATGTTGTTTGTGAACAAGAAAATAGAATTCTCAAACTTCGCTATCAGCTTGATGAGGACGATTAGACTCACAGGGATAAAAATGAAGGGAATCAGAACATCTTGGCTAATGTTGAGACACCCCCCCCCAATTTTTTTTTTTCCAGTGGAAGCTAAGGTTCTTTAGTTCCTGTAGATTTTCCAGGTTGTGTGGCCATGGTCTTGGCATTGTAGGACCTGATGTTTCGCCAGTAGCTGTGATTGGCATCCTCAGAGGTATAACACAGAAAGATGGAGTATTCTCTGTGTCAAGGTGAGCAGAAAAATGGTAGGCAGGTAATTTATATCTACCCTGGAAGGTGGTTTGGGGTTGAGTCATTATCTTGTAGTAGTTCTCCAGGCTATGAACATGCTAATAGAGGAGCTTTCCTGAGGAGGTTCTTTTGTCTATGGATTGTTTCCTGAGGAGGTTTCCTGTTTCTTGAGGAGGTTCTTTTGTGTGTGAAATGGCTATAGAAACTCTAATCTTATCTGCAATGCTATTATCAGCTGTAGAGCATTTTGTGTTTTTCAGGACAGGAAACCATGCCCTATTTATTTTTAAACGCTCTTCTTTCCTATTGAAATTGTGTTTATGTTTATGAATGTCAATGGCTTCCCTATGTAATCTGACATGGTAATCAGTCTTTCAGTGTTTTGGAACCAAATGCTGTGTCCTGTTTGGGTTCTTTGTTTGAAGTGAGCATAACTCATGCAAGAATGCAACTAGTAGTCCCAAAACTGGCTCCCATTTCAGGGTAATGAGGGATGTGCGGTGCCAGCAATGAAGGGTACTGGAACATCCTGTCACAGACCAGCTCCTAGACCTCCTCCTGTTATTTATAATTGAAGCAAAAGTTTTGGCTGTGGTCAAACGACAAGGTAATTGTGATTTGTTCCCACTATAATTTAATTGGTAATATTTTTCTTTGAGTTGGGATGTCTAGATGTAGCTGGCCCCTCTCTCTCTACCGCCTGCTCACCTGCTAGCCTATTCAGCACTTCCTTCCCCTTGCCCACCTCCAGCAACTTTCTGCGCCGCCTTCTGCTGCCCGACCAGCCCCGGCTCAATGCTGCTGGCAAGCTGGGTCCTCCCTCCCTCCCTCCTAATGCCACAGCTTTGGGGACTCCTGGGGTGCACTCCTCTACCCACTCACCTGCAAGCCCGCCCAGCACTTCCTTCCCCGCCCACCTCCCTCCCCAGCAACTTTACCTTCTGCCTCCTGCTGCCTGCTGCAGCTTCACTCCTGGGGCAGGCAGGACCTTTCTCCGCACTGGATGAGCACTTGAACGGTTAATGAATTTATTAAGTGCATGATTGCTCAAGCACTCAAAGCCGGAAGCTGTAAAAAAAACCCACACCAAATATTGCGAAGAACGGTCAGAGGGCCCTAATCACAATCATTGCAAGAGATGGCTGTCCAGATGGGTGAAATCGCAGATTCAAAGCGCAAATACCCAGAAAGTACTTGATTTTCCCCGTCCAGGAAAACGCGGGAGAGAACCGGGAGCATTGCGCGAATGAGCCTGCTTTGGCACGGGAGGCAGGTTGGCCCATCTGATCAGCAAAATTAAATGTGAGAGGGAACAGTGGCGAACCCCTATCAAAAGGACTGTGTGACCGCACCCTTACTCATGAGAAGCCAAGAAAGTGCAGGTAGCACAGACAAGGAAGGTGGAAAATATTCCCTCTGTTACAAAACAAAGGAGGTTTAACAACACACTTGACCTATTGGATTCTGTGTGATGTATCAGACTAAATGATTAGTGTATCAGACTAAGATTGAGGAAACCCAGGTTCAAACCTCCAGTCTGCCACAGAAGCTTCCTGGGTGAATTTGGGCCAGTCACACCTTCTCAGCCTGACCTACCTCACTGTGTCATTGTGAGGACAGAATAAAGGACAGGCATTGTTGCAGCTTTTGGGACAAGATATTGCTCATTCAGTATTCAAGCTTCCATTAAATATTGTGAGGACATTGTGCTATGGGGTTGGTGAGTGCAGAGAGCAGGGGAGGGCCCCTGACCTGTATTAATGTGCTCACTTGAACACAAACATACACAAGAGAAAAACCCAAGTGAATTTAAAGGACACATGAAAAGAAGAAGGAGGAGGTGTTGGTTTTATACTCTACCTTTCACTACTCAAAGGAGCATCAGAATGGCTTACAATCACCTTTCCTTCCTCTCCCTACAACAGACACCCTGTGAGGTAAGTGGGACTGAGAGAGCTCTGAGAGAGCCGTGACTGATCCAAGGTTACCCAGCTGGCTTTGTGTGGAGGAAGAAGGAATCAAATCTGGTTCTCCGGATTAAAGTCCACCACTCTTAGCCACTACGCCAAACTGGCTCTAGTAGAAAAGCTGGAGATAGTTTTTGTTTCTGAAAGAAAAAAAATGTCTTTAGGCAAGCCCTAGACTCACTTCAGGCTGCTTTTAGGTGGTATGGCATAATTCATAATTCCATCAAACATATTTATGGTTTAGAAGATTTATCATGGAAAGATATATCTTTGCAAACAAAATATATCACTTCCGAAGATTCTTCTGTATTATTTTCAGATGAAAATCCTATCCATCAGGAAGATGAATCTTTGATAATAATCATTATTTTTTGTGTGCAATGATCTCCTAGCAAGCTAGGGAACATAATGATTTATTACATTCACTTCTTTTTTCACAAGAAAGGAGAGATGAATATCAACCCGTCAATAGATCTATTGTAAACTGATGGCAAGAATATAAACCTCCATGTTTCCAGCTAATAAAGTATAGCTGAAACATGATTAGCTTGTTTTTGAAGACTTGTTTGTCTTGATACCTGGGAATCATAGGCCTTCTATGTGATACATTGTTTAAGTCTTGAGGAGAAATTCAGGTTATCGTGAGCTCTATTAACAATTGCATGAACACAGTAATCCTCAAGATCAGGACAGAGTCAGAGTTCTCTCTTTTTCTCTCTTTTCTACCCATGCAAGGGCATATCTAGCATGACTGGTTCAACAGTGTAATCCCCATGCCTTGCAAGTTAGAAGTAAAGTTTGAAGAATAGGTAGATAATGTAGCAAGGATCTTTTATCTTCTTGTTTCAACTGGGTCTGATGGGACAGTGGACATCTTGAACCATTTGTCTGATGGCATGAATGGGCTCAATGAGGGCCAACAAACTAAAGTTCTGTTCAGGCAAGACTGATGTGTTGCAGGGTGACAATAAAGCCAACTGGGGTAGACAAGATTGCACAACCCTTAAGAATAAAGGCTCTAAAACTGGGTGTGTGCCAGAGACATGACCTTTTCTGTTGTGGTGCCAAGATTATGGAAGCTTTTCCAGGGACAAATTTTCAGCCTTTCACCAAGCAAAATTCTTCTCTCCCATTTCCAATTTGTTGGTAATATGTCTGTACCTCTGTGAAGTAACTGAGGTTTCAGTCAACCTATTATTCTTGAGCAAAGTACACGGACACATTAATAGGGGATGTCACACGAAAATGCTTTGTATGAATCAGACCATCGATCCATCAAGTTCAGTATCATCTACTCAGATTGGCAGCAGCTCTCCAGGGTCTCAGGCTGAGGTCTTTCACATCACCTATTACCTGTCACAGTTAACTGGAAGTGCTGGGGATAGAGTCTGGGACCTTCTGGATGCAAAGCAAATACTACTTTTCCAGGCACACCACAAGCACAATCCAAATTGGGTACCACATGTGTAGGAATTCAGGGCTCTTTTTGTAGCAGGAACTCCTTTGCATATTAGGCGACACACCCAGGGGTCTTTGGGGGGGAGTGCACTGGAGTGCAGCTCCGGCAGCTTGGGAGGGCAGAAAGGCTCCCGCACGTCAGTTTCAGCCTTACAAGCTGATTCACCTGCCAAATGTCAATTTCAGCCCCATTATATCCTATGGGCCATTGAAGTCAATGGTGAAAACGTAGTATATATTCTGGGGGCTGGAGAGGAGGTGGTTTGAGGAAGAGGCTCCAACCTCACAGGGTAGCTGTTGGAGCCTCTCCCCAAAATACCCACCAAGTGTCAAGGACATTGGACTAGGGGGTCCAATTCTATGGGCCCTCAAACAGTTCACCCCCATTTCCTCCATTGTTCTCTATGGTGAGAAAAAAATTACTTCTTCCCCCAGTGCTATTAGTAGCTCGGGGGGGGGGAGGGGGTTTGAGGGAGAGGCTCCAAATTTTCAGGGTAGCTTCGGGAGCCTCTCCCCACATACAGCCCCATGTCTTGAAGCAATTGGACCAATGGGCCTAATTCTATGGGCACCCAAACAGGTTACCCCCATTACCTCCATTGTTTCCAATGGGGAAACCCAGCCAGCTGCACTTAAGGCAGGCAAGCAGGCAGCCACCCAGCAGGCAGACTCTCCCAGAGAATCTCAGGGAAAGTGAACTGTCTTGGGAAGTGCTTGTTTGCCATGAGAACAAGTGGCACACTCCAGAACAAGTGGCACTGTGGCAGTGCAAGCAGGCCACAGTGCCACACAGAAACCCCAAAAGACCAAAAGGAACATCATTTATACATGTATAAATTGATGGTGCAACCTCATTGGACCACTCACACCACACACACCTCAAAAAGAATATTTATAGCGGTGGAAAAAATGCAGAAAAGGGCTACTGCAATAATAAGAGGAAGACACTTTCCCTATGAAGAAAGATTATCTCGTTTGGGGATCTTAGCTTTGAGAAACAATGACTAAGGGGTGACATGATAAGAGGTTTACAAGACTATGCATGGGATAGAGCAGGTAGAGAAAGAAGTACTTTTCACCCTTTCTCACAAGACAAGAACTTGTGGGCACTCAATGAAATTGCTGAGCAATCAGGTTAGAAGTTAGAACAGATGAAAGGTTTTTTGGTTTTTACATGTTTACAACTTTAAAATGTTCTGCTGGTTGCTGTTGCTGGGGGATGGGGGGTTGGTTTTTTTTTTCCTGTCTGCTCCAGCCTCCATATGTTTGTCAAATTTCATCTGGAAGCTGTTCATGCCAGTCACCGCCGCCACCACCACCTCCTGTAGCAGTGAATTCCATGTGTTAATCACTGCTTGGGTGAAGAAGTACTTCCTTTCATCTGCAGTTGCCCTTTTCTGCATTTTCCGCAGTGCTATAAATATGCAGCTGGCTGGGTTTCCCCATTGGAAACAATGGAGGTAATGGGGGTAACCTGTTTGGGTGCCCATAGAATTAGGCCCATTGGTCCAATTGCTTTGAGACCTGGGGATATATGTGGGGAGAGGCTCCCGAAGCTACTCTGAATATTTGGAGCCTCTCCCTCAAACCCCTTCCCCCTCAGAGCTACTAACAGCACCGTGGGAAAAAAGTAACTTTCCCCCCACCATAGAGAATGATGGAGGAAATGGGGGCAACCTGTTTGGAGGCCCATAGAATTGGACCCCCTGGTCCAATGTTCTTGAAACCTGGTGGGTATCTTGGGGAGAGGATCCAACAGCTACCCTGTGAGTTTGGAGCCTATCCCTCAAATCCCCTCCAGCCCCCAGAATATACCCTATGTTTTCGCCATTGACTTCAATGGCCCATAGGATATAATGGGACCGAATTGCCACCGAATTTCTTTCATTCCCTCCTTCCCTTCACTCTCTTTCTTTCCCTCCTTCTTTCCTTCTCCTTCTTTCCTTCTTTCCCTCTTTCCTTCTCTCTACTCTCTCTCTTTCCTTCCCTCTTTCCTCCCTCTGTGGCCCAACTCTAGTGAGAAGGGGTTAAACTTTAAACCCCTTCTCTCTTCACTCCCCCACCCAGGCCAAGAAAATGCACTACAGAGACCAATGGAAGCCTTTCATCTGGTTCACCCTCAGCTGCATATGTGGTCAAGAGAAGCAAGCCAGGGAGGAAAGAGTGAAAATAAGTCTATGTTGAGATCTATATGTGTTACCTTAGATGTGTGCAGCTGTTTCCATGGGGTATATGAAGGGCGGGAGCTGCTTGAAACGGAATTGGCCTGAGTCATTTTGACACCTCTCTACATTACAAAAGTGGAATTCACAAATGTAATTCCAACAGTGTTAACAAGATGTAATTTTCCAATTTACACACGTCATAGATGTGAAATGTTTTCTAACTTGCTTTTTGCTGCCTCATGGGATCTACACAGAAATTGGCTGAGAATGTGAAATGTCATTCAAACCCAGTCTTCCAAATATTTTTGAAAAGATATTTGTTGATTGGTAAGAAAAAGAATGGAGGTCATGTAAGCCAAGAGAGCAAGCAGGTCATGTTGTTGCAAGGAAGAGCTTTCTAAATCAGATGTCATATTTTTTAAAAAATATATAACTTCTTATAGATGTTTCCCATACAGATGTTTCACAACCAATTAATCATACAGTAAAGCTATCCATATTTGAAAGGAGCCAACAAATGTTCTTATTCCCCCCCATCTTCACTTTTAAGTTGTGGCATTATAAGTACCGCTACCTCCATGTAGCTACTTCAGAATATGTTGACAGTATTTGTTTTTATTTATTGATGTTATTTCTCAGTGAGACTCAAGGTGGATCACACAGTGTAAGTCAATACTATCAACTCAATGGGAAATACTGTCTGTATGCATAATGTATAGCAAAATAGCTTTTATTACCTTTTTACTGCCTTTTGTTCACCTGTAAATATTTAATAATAAAAATGTATTTAAAAAACCCTCAATGGAAAAATGCAAATTATATGATCATCCATTGAATAATCCAATGTCATAGACAGCATGGGTTTAGTTAAGCAGTGCAGCAATGAATAAAATGTTAATTCCAAGTAATTTATTAAATAGATTCACAATATGTTTGGATTAGTCAAAGGGGTGGGGAAGCTAGATGAAATGACAATTTTAAGAACATAAGAGAAGCTAATGTTGAATCAGGCCAATGGCCCATCAACACTCTGTCACACAGTGGCCAAAAATACCAGGTGCCATCAGGAGGTCCAGCAGTGGGGCCAGGACACTAGAAGCCCTCCCACTGCTGCCCCCTCCAGCACCAAGAATAGAGTGCATCACCTGCCCCAGACTGAGACTTCCCATCTATAGCATGTGGCTAATAGCCACTGATGGACCTCTGCTCCATATGTTTATCTAATTCCCTCTTGCAACTGTCCATGCTTGTAGCTGCCACCACCTCCTGTGGCAGTGAATTCCATGTGTTAATCACTCTTTGGGTGAAGAAGTACTTTCTTTTATCTGTTCTAACCCGACTGCTCAGCAATTTCATTGAGTGTCCATGAGTTCTTGTATTGTGAGAAAGGGAGAAAAGTACTTCTTTCTCAACCTGCTCTATCCCATGCATAATCTTATAAATCTCAATCATGTCACCCTTCAGCCATCGTTTCTCCAAGCTAAAGAGCCCCAAGCGTTTTAACCTTTCTTCATAGGGAAAGTATTCCAACCCTTTTATCTTTCTAGTTGCCCTTCTCTGCATTTTTCCCCAATGCTACAATATTCTTTTTGAGGTGTGGCGACCAGAACTGTACACAGTATTCCAAATGAGGTCTCACCAATGATTTATACAGGGGCATGATGATACTGGCTGATTTGTTTTCAATTCCCTTCCTAATAATCCCCAGCATAGCCTTGGCTTTCTTTATTGCAGTTACACATTGTCTAGACATTTTCATTGAGTTATCCACTACGACTCCAAGATCTCTCTCTTGGTCCATCTCTGCCAGTTCAGACCCCATCAATGTGTATTTATATTTAGGATTTTTAGCTCCAATGTGCATCACTTTGCACTTGGCCACATTGAACCCCATTTGCCACATTGATGCCCACTCACCCATCCTCGACAGATCCCTTTGGAGTGCCTCACAATCCTCCCTGGTTTTCACCACCCTGAACAACTTTGTGTCATCTGCAAATTTAGCCACTTCACTGCTTACTCCCAATTCCAAATCGTTAATAAACAAGTTAAAAAGCATCGGACCCAGTACTGTTCCCTGTGGTACCCCACTGCTTACCACCCTCCACTGAGAAAGTTTCCCATATATAATCACTCTCTGTTTCCTATTTATAAGCCAGTTTTTGATCCACAAGAGGACTTGTCCTTGTATCCCATGACTATTGAGCTTACTTAGGAGCCTTTGATGAGGAACTTTATCAAAAGCTTCCTGGAAGTCAAGGTAAACAACATCTATTGGGTCCCCCTTGTCCACATGTCTGTTCACTCCCTCAAAAAACACTAGCAGGTTAGTGAGACAAGATCTTCCCTTACAGAACCCATGATGAGTTTTTGTTCATCAATGTTCCTACTAATTCTTTCCTTAATAACAGTTTCCACCAACTTACCCAGTATCGATGTCAGACTGACTGGCCTGTAATTTTCCGAATCTTCCCTGGAGCCCTTTTTAAAGATGGGAGTGACATTAGCTACCTTCCAGTCCTCAGGAATGGAGGCAGATTTTAAAGAAAGATTACATATTTTTATAAGGAGATCCACTAGTTTTTTGAGGAGCTTACTCAAGGATTTTTGTCTCTATTTTTCACATCACGTGATTCTTCTCTGCCTTTTTATTCACTGAGCAATCCCTTGAACTCCCACAAAGCTACTGCAGATGGTTGTATGACCTCTTGAACACATTCCATGCACACAGCAAAACAATTGCAAAGTGGTTTGTGTAAGGAGAGTCTCAGTGAGGAAGCATCTTTGTGCAGAAGGCCCCAGATTTAGCCCCAGGCATCTTCTCCTAAGATATTTCATTCAAAGGTTATATGAAAGACCTTTGCCTGAAATCATGGTGACCTCTTGTCAGTCAGAGTAGACAATACTGTCCTTGATAGGCCAATGGTCTGACTTGGTATACAGCAACTTCATGTATTCACATAATATATTGTTTATCAGGATCCTTGGCCTTCCACCATGGCTTACATGGTGCATAGGCAGAATGTATGGAAGATCCACTTCCAGAAGCCCCTTCTGTTCACAGCTGTTTGGATACAAATTGTTATATTTTATTACCAGTATATTTTAAGGTTGTTGTTTTTTTTTAAAAAAATCAAGGTAAATTGACTGTATGTTTTTAATATGGAAGGGAGTTGGATCTGACTATTATCTCAATAATCATGATTAAAAATATCTTCTTACACTGATGTGTTTAAACTTAGATGATTAAACCTTGTCAAACCAAAATCAGAAATGTTGATTTGCTCACTATTACTTGAAATGCATTGGGAAGAATAGATGAGACACTTTCTTACTCAGTTATCATTTTCTCATATTTCTTTTCCTGTTTGTAATTTCCAAGCACTTTCCCTTTGCTCTGCATCTCTAACAGTGCAATCCTAAACAAGGGTAATACTCTTCTAAGCTCATTTAAATCAATGGACTTAGAAGGGCTTAATTCTGTTTAAAACTGCACTACAAATTTGAGAATTAGGTAAAAAGCAACATGAAATTAAGAGTTCTAATAGAAGAAGAGGAGGAGGAGGAGGAGGAGGAGGAGGAGGAGGAGGAGGAGGAGATTGGATTTATACCCCACCTACCCAAAGGTATCTCAGAGTGGCTTACAAACTCCTTTTCTTTCCCCTCCCTACGACAGACACCCTGTGAGGTAGATGGGGCTGAAAGAGCTCTTGACAGAAACTGCTCTTTTTCAAGAACAGCTTTTATCAGAACTGCGGCTTGCCCAAGGTCATCCAGCCAGGTGCAAGTGGAGGAGTGGGGAATCAAACCGAGTTCTCCCAGATTAGAGTCCGCGCACTTAACCACTACACCAAGTATTTTTGGAGTAAGGGACCAAAAAGGGACATGTAGGATATATATATTTTTTTAAGTTTCTGTAAAATGTTCCTACTACTAGATTTTGAATTCTGGGTAAGATCCAGCCTGGTAAAAAAGGCTATGCTGGGAATCATGGGATGTCCAGGGATAAAAGCCATGTGCAACAAGGGTTGTACTTAGGTGGAAAACAGGGTGAGATTAGCAAAAATGTTGACTGGTTCCAACCTGGGTGAATCTCATAATAATGGATTTCATTTGTCTTTGGAGAGCCTTCTGATGCTTATGTTTTCTTCAACATTTCCCCCCCTAGGCAGAATTTAAAAGATTTAGAGGATGAATTTGAAAGAACAGCATTGTATCCAGAAATCAGAATGAAACAGAACCGATGAAGCAAATTGACCATGGAGATGTTAGCTTTGTCAAAGCAGCGATGGCTCTCTTTGGGATCATGGCTTTACTTGAAATACTCATATTGTCAGCTGTCACTAAATCAATAATGCTCATCCTTTTCCTTCCCCCTCCCCCTTACATTATCTGTTATCAAGCACTCTCATTGTCAGTTATTGTTTGGTATGCAGAATAGATTTAAAAGCACATGTTCACTTTTGAGTGGGGCATTTAAAAGGATAATGAACAGAGTGAATGGATGTCTCTATTTTATCAATTATAGGTAAAGAAAAGTGGCAACACTTTCAATGGGTTTTTTTTGTTTAAAAAGAAAGGACCTCAGTGATGCTACATAGAGACATGTGGCGGTAGTAGGGAGACTTTACAAAATGTTAAAAATGGAGGTACTCTCCACTCCACACCTCCATATCTGCCTGCTTAAAAAACAAAAGACAGCCCTTACCTTTTTTAAACATTTTACAAACCTGAGCATACAATCTTTACTCTTCCCCAGTCCCTGAAAAAATTAAAGATAGATGTAGAAATAATCTCACCTTTCATCATGTTTTACAGTTGGGAAGAATTGATGACAGTGACAAATACCAGGGTCCCTCTTACTTGAGAAGATCTGATATCGGTTTCACTTCCACATATGTGCTTGAGACACCAAATAATATTTAGGAGAGGGGGGAGAATGAGGAGCACTAATTCTTCTAAAGGACTGTCATGGAATTAAATTGGGCAATGCACAGGTGGCTCTGAATCCTCTCTTAGCACTCCTGATTTAGAAATTTGTGCTCCAGCCTAGATACCCAGGCACTAGCTATATTTACCATGTGTCACTTGAAAAAGAGATCGTGTATACCTGAATACTTACTTTTCTTGACAAATGGAGAGATGTGGCAACTGTGTACATTCCAGGCTTCACTTTTCTGTATTATCGTATAAAACGTGGTAATGTAATCCTCAGCTAACACAGGCTGAAAGTGGAATTTGTGGTCTGGTACTGGTTGTTAGGTTATTCTCTTCCACTATTCCCTCACCCAATCTGCTGCAAGTCTATATGTGACTGCTTGTTCTAACTGGTTCTCTGTGAAAGAATGAAAAGAGAGGTTTTCTGATTCTCCACGGCCAGTTCTTATTAATGTATTTGCCAATATTTGCTTTGTTTGAATGACTAGCAAAGGCTGCGGTCACACAAGCAAGCTAATGCAGGGGGGAAGTGAGGCTATTTGACCCGCATTTGCACGATCACACAGTCCCAGTTCCCTAGCGAGTTTTCCGACAGTAGGAAAATCAAGTACTTTCCAGGTATTTGTGCTCTGAATCCATGATTTTACCTATCTGGACAGCCATCTCTCACAATGATTGCAATCAGGTCACCATTGTGCCCATGCATGTGCAATTTTTTTTTTAAAAAAAAAATTATGCCACACTGCCATTTGGGCAGCACGGCTGCCTTGTGATCATACAGGGGACAGTCCACCTGTGGCCTGTAGCAACCCGTTTGATAGTGGACTTTCTACAGTGTCTTTTAATTCCGCTCTTGCAGTGGAGTGAAACAGGTTGCCGACGGGTGCAGGACACTGGCCAAATATTCATGTCTGATTACGCCCATTAAATCTGCCCGGCATTCGCCCCTCTCGTGTGGCTAATTGTGCATGTGATAGGAGCCAAAGCTTGATTTAAAGGCATCAACCATCCTATTCTAATACCCAGCCATACCATTCAGAAGAAGAAGAGCTGGGTTTCATACCCTACTTTTCTCCACCTTAAGGAGTCTCAGAGTGCCTTACAATCGCCTTCCCTTTCTCTCCCCACAACAGGCACCTTGTGTGGTAGATGGGGCTGAGAGAGTTCAGAGAGAACTGTGACTGGCCCAAGGTCACCCAGCTGGCTGCACTTGGAGGGGCAGGGAATCAAACCCAGGTCTTCAGATTAGAGTCCACAGATCATAAACACCCTGGCTCTCTGTAGTCTTTGCCATTTATCCATCCTTGTCTTCCCCTTCCATCATAGTTTTACTGTCAATGAAAAAAGGACTCTGGTAGGATTATACCTGAAGTGCACCAGCAGCTGGCCATTCACTGCTTAGTTCCTGGGACATGACAATGTCAGAAGTCTTGAGAGAAAGGGGCTGGAGACTGTACTGAGACAAGATCAAATGAGAATAAACAGTGTGCTGGATCTTGTGAAAAAGCTGGCAATGCATATCATCCCCATTTACCATTCAAAAAGTAGACTGCTTTTTGGCCTGCCTGGTATGGATGAAAGACTGGATTTTAATGGATAATCAAAGACTTTTAGCCCTAGAGAGACATGATTTAAAGTTAGGGTAGCATGCTTTTGCTTGGTATGGGAAAACAGTTGGACATAAATATTTTAAAATCATCTGATAAAAAAATCCCTATTAACAACCTGGGGAAAAGTCTTACTTTTGGTATACTCCAAAATTCCAAGATGGGTCTCACCCCTGGAAGCCTTTTCACAACCAAGTTTAATCCCCTCAAACAGAATTTTTAGGTATGAAGATTTCTTAGATGATAAAGGACTTTTAAAAACAAAGGAAGAATTAATAAAGCAAGGAGTTAACCTGGACTGTTGGACAAGGACCCAAATTGAATCTAGATATGCTAAAGATAGAAAAGTTGGGTTTTTTTCTGAACAAAGTGTATTTGAGAAGTTGTTGTGTACATCTTATGATAAACTGATTAAGAAAATGTATGTATTCTTAATGCAAATGAAAATGGAAGATGAAATGGTTAAAGACTGTATGGTGAAATGGATGCAAAATCTGGATTATAATATTGATTTTACACAGTGGAGTAAACTATGGAAAGTGAAAATAACTAAATCAGTGGCATTTAAAGAGAATCTATATAAAATGTTTTACAGATGATATTTAATACCAAGTAGACTAGCTAAAATGTATAGAAATGTGTCAAATAATTATTGGAAGTGTAAAAAACATGTGGGTACATTTTATCATATATGGTGGACATGTGATACAGTGTGTAAATTTTGGGTTATGATACATACTCTTATACAGATTTTATAGATTTCAGAACTTTTTCGACCAGAATTGTTCTTATTGAATTGTATACCAGAGAATTTTGACAAAAATCAAAGATATTTTATAATTCATGTAATAACTGCAGCTAGAATATTGTTTGCAACTTATTGGAAACTTCCATCAACACTTTCTGAACATGATCTAATAGTGAAGATTATGGAACATGTGGAAATTGAAAAATTGACCTCAGTGTTAAAAGGGGAAATAGAAGAAGACTTTGTTGGACTATGGGCTCCATCTTATAACTGGATAAGAGGAAAATATAAAGATATGAACTTTTTAATATAATAATATTAAGAAGACTTTATGAACTTTTAAACCTCACAGTTTATCTGTGTACAACATGAAATGATAAGTAAAGGAAAGTTACATGAAGAAAATCATTACTTTTGTTTTTCCCCCTGCTCCTTCCCCTTCCCCCTTCCAGTGCCGGCTCACCCGCTAGGTGAACTAGGTGCTTGTCTAGGGTGCGCCGGCCCTCTGGGGTGCCAAATGGCACCCCGCCTCCGAAAAGCCACCACCGTCACCCCTGCCTCCCTGCCACCAGTACAAGGATGCCCAGCCAGGGCGCAGGAGGTGGCGGCATAGCTTGCCTGTGCTCCCCCTCCCCCCTCAGGGGGAAGAAGGTGGTGGGGGTGACATGGTGGCGGCCAGTGGGGACTCACCGCCACCATCACCAGTACAGAATGCCCGGCCAGGGCGCAGGAGGAGGTGGCACAGCTCGCCCGCCCTCCCCCCTCAGGGGGGAGGAGGCAGTGGGGGCAGCATGGCAGCAGCCAGTGGGGACTCACCGTGGCTGCCACCAGTACAGAACACCCGGCTGGGGTGCAGGAGGCAGCAGCACAGCTTGCCTACTCTCCCCTCCCCCTCGGGGGGAGGAGGAGGTGGTAGCAAAACGTTCTCCAGGCCCCACTGGGAGGTTAGCATCTGCACCCCATCTAGGGCGCAGAAACACCTCAAGCTGGCCCTACCCCCTTCCTTATTCTTGTGTATTTTAAAAACTCAATAAAAATTATCCATGCAAAAAGAAAAGTAGACTGCTCTTTATCCTGAAAAGCCTCACTGAGTATCGAGGGAGCCCCACACAGTACAGGGTTTCACAGTACAGGGTACTACAATGATGTGGGAGGATCAGATAAAATTAACTCTTCCTTCTTCTTTCATAAGAACATAAGAGAAGCCAACATTGGATCAGGCCAATGGCCCATCCATTCCAACACTCTGTGTCACATAGTGGCCAAAATACCAGATGCCATCAGGAGGTCCACCAATGAGGCCAGGACACTAGAAGCCCTCCCACTGTTGACCCCCCCAGCACCAAGAATACAGAGCATCATTTGCCCCAGAGCCCTCTGCTCCATATGCTTATCTAATTCCCTCTTGAAGCTGTCCATGCTTGTAGCCATCACCACCTCCTGTGGCAGTGAATTCCATGTGTTAATCACTCTTTGAGTGAAGAAGCACTTCCTTTTATCCATTCTTTTATCCATTGGCATCTTGGGCTCCATTCAGACGGCTCTTTAGATCTGCGCCATGCACGAGTGCCTAGCAGATTTTAATGTAATTTCCAGACAGCAACATCTGAGAAACGTACCTCATCCATGAGCATCCTGTTTTTCCGCGCTTCGGAACCGTACTTAATAGATACTAGTTAAAATCTGGAGTTTTCAGTTCCTGATGGGCCAATTGCGGACTTTCCCCCCTCTGATCGCTCCAGCATGCAATTAAAAAATGGTGCCCATTCGGGATGGTTTGATGTCAGACCATCCTGAACGGATGCCATTTTTTAAAAAAATCTTGATTCCACGCATGCGTGGATAAACAAAGATGCGATGTCACACCTATGCACTTGCACAAACTTAAAAAGAAAACACCACCATGCGCGCCTCCTTCAGTGGACACCATCTGGACAATCCACATCAGAAGCAGTGCACAGTAATATGATTCCCTGGGGGGGGGGGCTGTCTGGTCGTGTGATGATGGATTTAAAATTAGAGACAGGCTAATGGCAGGGTTAGCTGCCCATCTGAACAGACTCTTACATCTGCAGAGGAAGGGGTCAATGTTGCCTGATATGCCTGTGTTATTGCAGTGGCCTGCACTAGGATGCTTGTTGTTTTCATGGGGTTTTTTTTATCTTCAGATAGGATTTGGGGAAGGGGAATTGCAGGCTGCTAGGGAAAGGCAGGGAATGATCAGCTCTGTCAATTCTTTCTTTTCTGTAGCTTTAGAGTAGCACCACTCAGTCCATTCCAATGATCCTTTTTTCCACTCCAGCCTAGTTTTTTTTAGTCTTGTTGGCTGTATTTATGCTTCCTTATTCTATAGCTATTAAAATGTGCGTTAAGAGCTAGAAAAGAGCTACAAAAGTCCCAAGGCTGTCTGCAATTATGTCTGTCTGTCTGTCTGTCTGTCTGTCTGTCTGTCTCTCTGAGAGATTAATATGTAGTACTGGAGAAATATTGCATAATGTTCAATAAGATATCAGAATGAGATTCAGTATAGATTATAAAACAACTAAAATCCAAAGCAACAATACATAAGCCTGAAGATTTTCAGTTCTTTGAGGTCCAAGGAGCCTTGCTTCATTACTCCCTAAACTCTTTCCTCAAAAATTGGAATTCAGATGATCCTATTACAATACTATAACACATTTTAATGTCTGAATTTTAATAGCTATTTAGGACCATCTGGTTTAAAAAGTTGGTTTAATCAATAAAAATGCATTCATTTCCCTGAAGTGTTAAAATAATTCCTTTTTACTTAGCAGGGGTGCTAATAGGCTGGCATCATTCAGAATTGTTTTGGTTTCCTTCCATATGGCAATGCAGAAGGAGTTAAATCTTGTTTTTGGAAAGCAATGGGGTTTAAAAGGAGCCTTCCTCTATTCTCTTTTATTTTCAATGGCAGTGGATTTTATTTCATGCAAACAGAGTCTTCCTCACCCTTCAAAATGAATGTTTCCATGCCATTTTTCTCCTCTTCTATTTTTTAAAAGAAGTTGATCAATTTCTTTTTTAGAAATGAACCTGGTTGAATTTTTGTACTATATGGATTTTATTTCCCATAAGGTTTTGGCATTAACAACATTATTTAATGTTCTTTTTATCAGAAGTTATCATTTGAAGAAGAGAACAAGCCTTCAAATAAAAGGCAAACAATATTGGTCATTATGACTAAGGTCACAAAAGGCACAAGGACAGTAAACAATATCTGAAATACATAAAATAAGGTGGAATTAATAATAAATTTTTAGTGTAAAAAGAAAAAAGACACCAATGTAATGCCAGTTTTCACTCAAACTTTGTTTGAAAATTGAACATGTTTGATTATCGAGAAGCCAAATAATACATTCAAAACAGCACATTTTAAATCAGGCTAATGAACCCAAGACTTTTTTAAACATCTCTAAAGTATGCTTAATGTTTTTTTTCTACTAGAGTTGCAATGGGTGAGGTGGGACATCTTCTGCCCACAGTGAGTGTTGCCTGCCAGTACTCCAGCAGCTGGGGTGGGAGATCTTCTGCCCACAGTGAGTGTTGCCTGCCAGTACTCCAGCAGCTGCTGGGAGAAAGATTTTCTTTTTTAAAACCATCAGTGACAGGTTCTCTGTAGAAGTGATGTCAGTAGGGATGAATTCATCATGAATTTTGCCCTGTTTGTGGTTTATTAACAGAAGTTCATGAAGTCTACTGTCACAAACTTCCACAAACTTTTAAAGCAGTTCATGATAGTTCATGGATGGAACAGAAAGCAGGGGTTTCAAGGGACTCTGAGTCCCTTTAAACTCTGGCTTTCTATTCCCCTCAAAAGCTGCAAAAACAGTTGGGACTGCACAAGACAGCCCAAAACAACTGAGTGGTGAGGAGCAAGCTGCTCCCTGGCATTCAGCTGTTTTTCAGGCCTTCTGCAAACCCCACTTAAAGGGACTGTGGTCCCTTTCAAAGGGGTTTGCAGGGCCTCAAACCATGAACTGCTTTGGGTTGTAGTTCGGTTTGTGGTTCGGCCATGAACCACAAACTGACATGAACTGCATTTTCCCAGTTCATTCCCATCCCTTGATGTCAGTCCTCTCTAGGAATCAATGTAAACTCTATGGAAAAACCATAGAGTTTTTGGCAATTCTGAGAGAGCACTGACATCACTTCTGGGTTTTAAGGAAGTGACATTAAACCAGCACTGATGGCCACTGCCCCCATGTCCCTGCTCAACTTTGTTCCCCTGCTGGTCTAACACACACAGTCCCCAACCCACTTCTAAAAGATATATTTCCTAAACTTTTTTATTAGCACAGTACACTTGCAGACATGCAGCTGGAGGAAAGACATTTAATTATGTTCCCTTAATGTCTAGAGTTGTAGTCCTATCCTTAGTTCTTTGAGAGTAAGCCCACTGAATACAATGGGACTTCTGAATAGAAATGTTTAGGATTGTGCTATTTGGATATGTACAAATTATTCTCAGCAGGCCAAGAGAAGGTGGTTATGTCTGAGACTTCCCAATCCTTCCCCAGTGTTTCCATCCTCTAGAACCTGAATCTCTCCACTTAGTTCCATTGCCATGATACATAAGTCATATCTGATTGCTGCAGTTCAAATTAATGTTGTGCTAATATTTTTTTTAAAAAAAGAGAACTGATAAGTGGGCCCATCTCAGTGGGTTTTTTTTTGTTTTTTGGTCAATGGTTCCAGCAGAACAACAGAATACATAGAGGTCTGTTCCTTTTCTGCTTTCCCTCAGACTTCTTTCTTCCATTACCCAAACATCCTTGACATTTCCTAATATAAAACTGAAATCTATCTACTTGCTACTGAAAATGTATTGCCTCCTGTCCTGTGCTGAGTATAATGATAAATAGCTTCCCTGGACAAATCTTCTGAAACATTATCCTCAGCATTGTGTTACCACAGCAAAGTGGGGGAAATAATGGGCATCTTTTTCTTTTTGCTTCCATAGCACCACCATAACTTTCCATTTAAGACTGAGAGCCACAGTTTGCCTGTCATAAGATGAAAATGTTTGCTCCTCTGCCTGCATTCTGATTTGGAGCAGGGAGTTTTAAATAGTTTGCCCTTAGATGTAATGGATTTCAGAGACTTGCAATGTAGCTCAGAAAAGTTACCTTTAAATGACTTTTAAAGAATCACTAAGCAAGTTAAAAGCATAAACAGCCCAGATTTTCCTGATCTAAAACTTGTATGAAAACCATGTGGCTACATTTTTATGAGATAAAGAATAGGTTGTTGATGATGATGATGGTGATGGTGATGAAGAAGAGGGGAGGAGGAGATTGGATTTATACCCTGCCCTTCACTACCCAAAGGAGTCTCAGAATGGCTTACAATCTCCTTTCCCTCCTCCCCACAACAGACTCCCTATGAGGTAGGAGGGGCTGACAGAGCTCTTTCAAGAACTGCCCTTGAGAGAACAGCTCTGAAAGAATTTATGTCTAACCCAAGGTCATACCAGCAGCTGCATGTGGAGGGGTGGGGAATCCAACCTGGTTCTCCCAGATTAGAGTTTGCGCTCCTAACCACTACACCAATGAAGAATTGGCACAGTTAGATATTTGACTAGTAGATGGTGTTCTGCAGTTTGAGATCTAGCCAAATTCTTGGGAATTGCAGATGTATCTTTGCAAGATTCTTGCTGTTCCAAGCGGTATTGTTTTCTGGAGCTGAGCTGGTGTTATTTGCTCCATGTCCAGAATGTCCAGGTGTTTCTTGAGACTTCTAGGCTCTGCCCCAAGGGCTCCAATGACAACTGGCACAGTAGTAAACTTCCAGAGGTACTTTGACTATTTTTGTAGGTCTTGGTATTTCGTGATCTTCTCCTGTTCTTTCTTTTCTGTTCTGCTGTCTCCTGGGATTGCAGTGTCACTGATCCAAACCTATTTCTCTTTTTTCTACAATTGCAATATCAGGGATGTTATGCCGATATTATTATTGTTGTTGCTGTTTTGTTTTGTTTTGCTGAATAATAATGATGATAGAGAAAACATCTGAGAGATCCACAGAATCATGATGATGTTTCCTGTTGTTTCATACATCAGTTTCTTTTACATTAAAAAAAATTGCTGTTGAATCAGACTAATAGTATGACTACATCAGTACAGGGCATACCAGATAGTCTATCAGACACGTAGGCTACCTCCTCCCCAGCTGCTATCCATCCTCAGTGGGCATTCAGAAATGCCTCTGAACCTTGAAGTCCTATTCAGCTATCATGGCTTAAAGCAATGGACAGTTTATTCCTCTAAATTTAAAAGTTATCTAAGCTTTGCACAGGCCATTTATTCATCATTTATACAAGACTAATGCTTAAATAATACATATGTTTCAGAGCAAACATTGGGATGAGGAAATAGAAAAAAACTCATGGGTCCAATTGGCAGAACAAAACAGAAAAATCAAAATGGTGAGATAGTGGATGAGGTGTTCAATTAATTGAGAAATTCAATAGCACTCATAGACTGGGGACACTCAGGGTAGTTTCTCCTTCTGTATCCTAAGAACATATGAAGAGCCTTGATGGGTCAGGCCACTGGTTCATCCAGTCCAGCATCCTGTTTCATACAATGGCCAACCAGTTGCCCTGGAGGGCCAAGAAGCAGGGCATAGAGGCCAAGGCCTTCCCATGATGTTATCTCCCAGCACTGAGTTTCAGAAGTTTACTCCCTCTGAAGGCATGTTTACTGCATCCAGCTACTAATTAGTCCTTGTATTCTTAATTTACCCAGACCTGAATGTCCCAAGTGAGCCCAATCTTGTCAGATCTCAGAAACTTAGTAGGGTCAGCCCTAGTTAATATTTGGATGGTAGATCGCCAAGGAAGTCCAGAGTCACTATGCAGAGGCAGGCAATAGCAAACCATCTCTGAACATCTGTTGCCTTGAAAACCCTATGGGATTACCATAAAGTGGTTGTGACTTGATGGCACTTTCCACTACCACAGTCTTCATTCACCATCTATTATTATGGAGTTCCTGCTGAAAGTGGGAAATCGAATATTTTAATCTCATGAGCATTATGGCTGCTCTAAGCTCTTCCCAACTTAGGGTTCACACACTAAGGAAACTTAGATCACCACCTCAGTATTCTATCAGAATAAGATGACGGAACATATTGCACCAATTTGGGCTCCACATGGAGGACCATAAAAGGTAAAGGTAAAGGTTTCCCTTGCTCAAAAGCTAGTCGAATCTACAAGCCGAAGAGCCAGCGCTGCCCTACGACTTCTCCATGGTCATGTGGCCGGCATGACTAAATGCTGAGGCACACGGAATGCTGTTACCTTCCCACCACTCGCAATTTCTTGCTTTCGAACTGCTAGGCTGACAGGAGTGGAGGACCATGGAGGATTGCAATTTAGAATTCTGCATTATGATAAAGAAAAATCCCTGCAAATACAAACCTAGCAAAGCAAGCAAAAAGAAGCGGGATTAAACCCTTTCATACTATGCTACATTTCTATTTATTTGGAGCGTGTGTGTTTTTAAATATGAAAGAATATTCAAATCCAGAACCCACCACTTGCCTTTTGAAGTGGTGCAGTCCATTCTACCATCTGAACACTATCACTGCATTTCCATCTCATTCCCCCACATGAGTATATTAGACTTCTTTCCCAATGGTATATACATTAATAGATGCCAGTACTACCAATGCAAGCTGACAGTATTGGAGAACTAGGTCCTTTACACCTAAGCAGCTCTGTTCAATTCATATGCTTTTTCCACTTGGTTTCCAGGAATATTTCAGCAATCACATTTTGGAGGTCCTTAATTTAAGTAGGTATGGTTATAACATAAAGAAAATAGTGAACAGGTAGAAAGAAAAAGGCAAGGGAAAAAGTGAGCTAATAAAACCTGTCGTAGTCTTTAGGGGCTGTTTTGCCCTCCATCTTCTCAGTGGGTAAAAGGAATTCAGTGCCAAATGCCTTAAAATGCTTTCATCGCTGTGTTTCTTGTAACTTTGTACATTTCCTGGTTCAGGTGGCTTCATTTCTCTTCCATGAGATCAATCTATTAGGCTCCCTTCCACTTGGCACACATTTACAGTGCTCTGTAAAGTAATCTGTTTAGGTGATCATGGAATTGTCTCCCAGTGCTGATGATCTCATATTGTTGGAATAGATTTTTTGGTTGGGCATAGTTGTTCTTTGTGTTTCATTTTTTTTTTTTAATTCTCAGTTTACTTCAGTGATTACACAGGAATAGGATATGCTTGTTCCCCCCTCCTTATGGGCTGAAAGGGTTTATTTTGCATTTGTTTTATGGGCGACACAAGCAACAGCCCAACACTGAAAAGAAAGTCAGCCCTGAATATTTTACATTGATGTGTCTTTGACAACCCTGATCACTTTGAGAGAGTTCCCAGGGCTTTTGAAAAAAATAGTGTTCATGTTTCTTAATTACTTTGGATTCTTTCCTAAATGGGAAACTCACTAAGGATGCTTATAAAATTCTCATTCACTTTTCTTCCTGGGTTATAGAGTTCCAAATTATCTGGTCTTCCAAAGTAGAAGTGATGAATAATTCTCTGTCATTCTGTTTTATTTCTGAAATTTGTACAGAGTACCTGTGTGTGGTTTTCAACAGCTTCAGTTCATGTGCATCTTTTCTCCCTCTGTGTTGTCAATGCACCTGTATACACGCATAAAACATCATAAAAAACAATCTTGATGAGATTGTATTACTTTATTTCATTTTAGTACATTTGTAAGCTTTCCTTCCTTTCCCTGATGATGCAAAGCCATTCTCATATAGCAACATAAAATACAATAATAATTAAATAAAAGAACATACTTACAATCCATTAAAAACCCTAGTGCAAAATCCAAAAGCCTTCTAGAACAAATGTGCCTTCAGATTTCTGAAACAATGACGCCAAATGCCCCCTTCTGAGGAAGGGTATTTCATACATTTAGGGGAAGCAACCAGGAATACTTTCCTTTGTTCCCTCATCAATGGAACTTCTCAAAGTACAAGATTTGCCTCCAGATGATCTCAGAAGCTGGGCAGGTTCATACAAATAGAAGTGGTCCTGAAGGCATTTTGGACTCATGCCTTAAGGGCTATAGGTTAAAACCAGCACCTTGAATAGAGCCTGGAGAGGAATTGGGAATCAGTTCAGGTGGATAGCTGTGTTGGTCTGAAGCAACAGAACAAAATTTGAGTCCAATGGCATCTTTAACACCAACAAAGGCTGTGGTCACACACACACTAAATAATCCACTTTCAATGTACTTTCCAACTGGATTTTGCCAGCTCGCCCAGTAAAATCCAGTTGGAAAGTGCACTGGAAGTGGATTATTTAGTGTGTGTGTGACCACAGCCAAAGTTTAATTCTGGGTATAATACCAAGTGTGGCTAAATCAGTTCAATCCAACTCTGGATAATCAACATGCAATTTTCTTAATAAACAGCATTGGTTATTTTGTTGAACTGCTATTCATGTTCCGGCAGCTATACTAGCCAAAGATTACTGTCCTACTTGTAGGATGCATTACAGAGACCTAATCTGGGTTTTATCAAGGCAAACTTGACAGTGGCCAGATGAATTTTATCCTGGAACAGCCGCAACCAGTGAACCAGCCTAAAATAGCTAAAAATCTTCCTGGCCCCTTCTGTCACCTTCTGTCACCTGTTCATCTAGACACAAAGTAGACTCCAAGAGTACTCAGAAACACATTTATAGGATCAAGATTTTTTTTGTGTGTTTGTGTGTGTTCTGGGACACTGGAGGCATGAAATGGTAGAAATCTACAAATTCCCAAAATCCACTAGGGATGCTGCACATTTTGCCATGAAGACATTAGAAGGTGTTCATCGGATGTGAGTTGATAACATAACCAGTTGCCAAACTGGTTTGTGTCAGGTTTTCACAGAAATGTGAACATGCAAAGGCACTGCTGTTTCAAACTGAGAGGAGACTATTAGCATCACTATGGACTACTTAGATGACTATCAAAGGGTAGTATTTTATGGAAACACTGCATTTATTGATGACTGATTTATATGGTTTATGAGTGATTTAATTGTCTGTTGAAACAACTGCCTGTTGAGCATAGCAATTATGCAGAAAGGATGGGAATTGGAGTAGAACTCGATCGGTATGTGTGAGAATGAGCATGCATGAAAATCTAGTTGTGCTGTATTGCACAGGTAGGAAGGAAGTAAAGAAACAGGCTGCAATCACACACATTAAATAATCCACTTTCAATACACTTTCCAACTGGATTTTGCCAGTTCACACAGTAAAATCCAGTTGGAAAGTGCACTGAAAGTGGATTATTTAGTGTGTGTGATCTCAGCCATAGTGAAGCAACCAATGAACAAATTGCCAGACAAACTAATCATTGAAAAATCAGGTCTCTGTTAGCAACTCTGAGCCAAACCAAGGGTTTTTTGAAACATCGCTAACATTCATAGGCCAGTGGGATGCATTCTATGGGTGATTCTGCATCTGGCATGCACTCCACATTTTCTCAACACTGAGGAAAAGGTGCAGCTCAAAACCGCATTCAAATACCTCAGGGCAATGCCATACTGACTGCAAAGTCACCCCTGAATGGCCATAAATCTATGCAGAAGGTACCATAAAACCCAATGTTCAAAGAAAGTGAAAGCAGCATGCAGTGTAGAGGGTACCATAAAATTCGATCATCAAAGAAAGTGAAAGCAGCATATAGTGCAGAGTGGAATTTCTGTTCCAAGGTAGGTTTGGTAAAACAACGGGGGGAAAGCCAATGTGAAATCGCCCTATGTGTGTGAAAAAAGCAGGTTTGCAGTTGGAATGGAGGAAGAGAGAGAGAGAAGCATTTTTAGTAGTACTAGCTAGCTGAGAAAGGGAGAACAGCCAATGGGGGAAAGGGAACTGCCAAATTGTTCTCTGTGGGATCATCTGCCTACAGAAAGAGAAGCTGTTTGCTCTGCCTGTACTTGTATGAAGTAAATAAATACTATATTATCAGCCTCTGGAATGCTCTTTGTCAAAGACAACTAAATTGGTAGTACTGCTCTGGAACCTTTCGGGCAAGTGCAGATCACAGCCACCTTGAACCATGAGGAGAGGTGGGGTATAAATGTTTTAATAAAAAATTAAAAACAATATGAAGAGTCAGTGTGGTATACTTGCTAGAATGTTAGCATACTCCTGGGGAGACCTGGTTCAAAGACAATAAGCAATTCACCTCACTGGATGACTTTGGGCCTCTCATATTATCTCACCCCAACCCATCTTTTTGTAGGAACAGAATGAGGTGGGAGAACAACATATGCTCTCCTGAGCTTCTTCTAGGAAGGAAGGGTAGGATAAGAATGTAACAAGGTAGATAGGTGAAACCTCCTTTCAAGGGAAGCAATATTTTAAATATTAAAAAAATCTTTGGCCATCACAACAGTAACTTAACAATAGGAAGGCAACTGTGAAATAAGAAACTTCCTTGAACATATTAAAAGACTAGCAGGACTTAGGATGGACTAGTTCTATTCTGTGCATACTCAGGTTGTTCACAGGATCATAAGATATAACGGTGTCTCTTCCCTAGCTGTAGCACAGGTATTTACCCAGCTTCTCTTGCTTACTCCTGCAGTACCAAACTCCCCTGCAAAAATATTTTGTGCAGCTGTATTGGCCTCGACACAGCCCTGCACACCTGGATGGGGGAGTTTATTTCAGAGCCATCTCCCTCAAAGAACGCTTTGTTCTGTAGGATGAAAAATCTGGCAGCAATAAATATTGAGTAGGTAGAATCAGCAATGATCTATGCACATACCTAAGGTCATCAATCTAGTCTCGTTGCTAACAAGTTGGACCATTTTGTGGATAAAAATTCCAGCGCTCCCAACCACACTATTACTGAATGTAAATATTTACTGCTGTGAACACATCAACACCATTTCAAGATATTGAATCCCTGATGATTAAAAAAAAAAAAATCCTTCCTTGAAACACAGTGGTTAAAATGTCTCATTTTGCACTCTCTCAAATGCTTTGCAAACAGTAATATTTCTAGTTATCATTAACTGGGTAATCATTAATATCATTTATTAATTGTGTACTGTTACTGTTATTGTTAATATTAGTAAGCATCTATCACAATTTTATTCTGCCCTCTTTCCCAGGACCTGAAGGTGGCATACACATTCCTTTCCTTCTCCATTTTATCCTGACAATAACCTTGGAAGAAAGACAGTGAATGGCCCAAGGTTATCCGGTGTGGGAATCATTGTATCTTCTTCTTTTCTCACGCTCCTTCCACTCAAACACAAAATGCCTCAGGCTGTTCAGGTTATAAACAAAGATGGAAGAAAGAATTAGAAGTCCTGATAGAATGAAGGAGATCATTGAGGAATGGCCCCCAAGAGCTTACACTGGTGCACAAGTAGGGTTGCCAGCTTTAGGTTGGGAAATTCCTGGATATTTTGGAGGTGGAGCCTGGGGAAGGTGTGGTTGAGGAAGGGGAGGGACCTCAGCAGGGTATGATGCCATAGTGCCCACCCTCCAAAACAGCCATTATAGCTGTTGTTTGAAGATCAGTTGTAATTTCAGGAGATCTCTAGGCAACAGCTATAGGTTGGCAACCATATGTACAAGGGTTTGTTCTGTGCCTAATGGTATGCCAGAATCAATCAACGAGAAGGAAGGTTAAGAATTTGACAAGCATTTTGGATTTCCCTGCTCCAGCTCCTCCTTCCCTTGTTTGGCGTAGTGGTTAAGAGCGACAGACTTTAATATGGAGAACCGGGTTTGATTCCCTACTCCTCTACATGCAGCCAGCTGGGTGATCTTGGGTCAGTCACAGTTCTTTCAGAGCTCTCTCAGCCCCATCTACTTCACAGGCAGTGTTCCCTCTAAGCTGAGTTAGTATGAGCTAGCTCACAGTTTTTTTAGCCTCCAGCTCACAGATTTTTGTCTTAGCTCAGGAAGGATTTTAATTTATGCAGTAGCCAAATTGCTCACTCACAACTTTAATGCCAGTAGCTCACAAAGTAGAATTTTTGCTCACAAGACTACACAGCTTAGAGGGAACATTGCTAACTGGGTGTCTGTTGTGGGGAGAGGAAGAGAAGGCAATTGTAAGCTGCTCTGAGACTCCTTTGAGTAGTGAAAAGTGGGGTATAAAAACCAACTCATCTTAATTGACTTCAAGGCATTTCCTTTGCTTTCTTCTTCACCCTTCCGTTTGCTTCAGAACGTTTTTTTAAATCCAGTTTTATTCTAGTATCAAAAGTAGTTGGATATTCTCACACAAATACAGACATTGCGCTCCTGTGCAGTGGTGAACATATAGAGCTCAATTGATATTTCAGTGGCTGAATCTAGTTTCACTTACGGATAATTTGTTTTCTGCTTGGGCCTGGTCAGTAGACCCATAGAGGAAATGGGGAATGCATTTAGTAAGGTCTGTGTACACAATAGACAAATATGTGAATGCTCTTCTTTCATGTTGAATGAACAGCTTGATGATCTGTCCCTTTCCAAGACAGATTTAACAGCAAAGAACCATATATGGAAAATTCTGTATCTTGGCTTCACCGTTTCATTCTTACTTCTCTTGCAAGTGTCCCACTGTTTCAAATACTTGTGCTCTGGGCATATTTTCAGGATAGAAGGATTTAAGACCATTCCTGATACTGAAAACAGGAAAAGGTGTAATTGACTTTATTCAGCCTGTGCATTTAGGCCTGTTTAAGCTCAGTTTGAGCTGCGGTGGCTCAAGTGGTTAAGACGCTGAACTGCAGGCTGTGGAAGGTCAGTAGTTCAGCAGTTCGAGACCCGGGTGCCGCATGACGGGGTGAGCTCCTATCTCTAGTTCCAGCTCCTGCCAACCTAGCAGTTCGAAAGCAAGAAATTGCAAGTAGATAAATAGGGACCACTTTGGTGGGAAGGTAACAGCGTTCCGTGCACCTTGGTGTTTAGTCATGCCGGCCACATGACCACGGAAACGTCTTCGGACAGCGCTGGCTCTTCGGCTTTGAAACGGAGATGAGCACCGCAACCCTAGAGTCGGATTCGACTGGCTTTCGAGCAAGGGAACCTTTACCTTTACCTTAAGCTCATTGAATTCTATGAGTTTAGGCTTACTTGACTATGTATGGGGTCGTGTTGTTTTCTGAGCATGTCGGGGTGGTATCTTCCTAGCATATTTTTATCCCACCTGCCTCAAAAGATAAGAGTGGTTGATATGGCTTCCTCCTACTCCATTTTGTCATCACAACAATTCTGTGAGTAGGTTAGGCTGAGTGACTGGTCTAAGGTTGAGCTTCATGAGCTTCAGGGAGCTTCATGGCACAGTGGGGACTTAACCCTGAATATCTTGGGTCCTAGTGCAATACTCCAGCCAGGAACCAGCACTGGCTCTAAACACTGCCTCATATACAAAGTAACCACTTGCTCAGAGCACAAAGAAGTAGCTTTCAGTAATGAACTACAAATCAAATGCTGGAAGTTTTTAAAAAACTATTTCTTCTATAGCAAAAGATTGATTATAAAATATTGTTTCTGTACACTAATATGGTGTAATAGATACAGAGTATCAGGGTCTGAGATCTCTAGACCCCACCAGGAAGTTGGGAACCCTAGGGGGAAACACTTGTTCTATCCCCAAATTGTTGTTAAACTTACTAGGTAACCATTAGGGATGCTGTGAACTTCACTGTGAATGTGTTTGACAGTTGCACTTACCATCTTTGAAGGTACTGGTCAGATGTGAGCTAACTACCCAGCCTGTTTGGTTCGCACTGAACAGCTGTGAATACCTGATGAGCAGGTTTGGCAATTCAAACTGACTGGCAGGCATTAGTGTCACAAGAGACTACTTAGATAGACCCTGAAGGATAGAATTTTATTAAAACACAGCATTTATTTATGACAGATTTATGTGATTTGGGGCTGATTTCATTATCTATTTTAAAATGTGTCGGCTGAGTGGAGCAGTTATGCAGCAAGGAAAGGAGGTAGCATAACTTAATTTGTCTGTGTGAAAACACACATGCACAAAAGCCAATTACACTGTACTGCATGGTAAGGAAGGAATACTGTGAAACAACCTGCCAAACAGCTTCCAGAAAACTCAGCTTCCTATTTGTGACTGGTGACCAATACATGAACTGAACTGGCAGGTGCTCGAGCATTCCTGCTGACCCTTGAGCAATCACTGTCTTTCAGCAGAGCCTGCCTCAGGACCAAACTTAGGAATGTTAGCCCCCAGCTGGGAACTGGGGAGCCCCAGAATTATAGTTCACCTCCAGAGTACAGAGATCACTTCACCTGGAAAAAATGGATGCTTTGGAGGGTGGACTCTACGGCATTGTATCCCACGGAGGTCCCTGACCTCCCCAGGCACCATCCCCAAATCTTCAGGAGTTTCCCAACCTGGATCTGGTAATTCTACTCCACCATACCTTACCAGTGGCCAGGGGGGACCTAGCAACTCTAGCCAAACTAGACATTTCAGCATCCACAGGTATGCCTCCTTGATGCTGAGACCATTTTTAGAGAAGAATTTGAGTATTTAAAAATACTTCAGACTGTTTCAGCACCTGAAAAGGTGCAGGGGAAAACAAACAAACAAACAAACAAACAAACAAACAAACAAACAAACAAAAAACAGCTGTGCCACAGGCCTGACCAGCATTGGGCCCTCATAGCATTTTTTAAATGGCCAAAGTCTTCTCTAAAATGGTGTCGTAGTCCATGGGTTGAACCCATGGATGCTGTAACATCTAGTTTGGTCCTCAAAGCATTGTTGTGAAAGTCGAATGGAGGAGCAACAAAGATGGGTTGGATAAAAGTGCATTAAATAAATAAGTAAAATTAATTGTATCAAAGAGGTCCTATATTATTTTGACCACAACTGTGCTGTGGAGTATTTATTCTATGTATTACAATAAAAAAGTCTTCCCCCCCTCTGATATCTGTGTGTGTTGGTTTAGTCTCATAGGATGGAATTACTATTTCTTAGTTCTATTTGTTAGTTAGAATTGTAGACTGGATGAGCTCCCTTATTTAGAGACTAGTTGTTCCCATCCTTGTATATCTCCTTGCTAATAAATGGACATTGTTTTGAACATACCCATCTCTGCAGTGTGGACCTAGGAAGAGGAACCTGAATATCCTGTTTCTTACTTGCAGGCTAAAGGGAATATCACACCTGCAAAGTACTCTAGACTGACCAATAGCAATTAGCCCCACATCACCCAGGGATCTTGTTCACCACAAAGGGATTTGAAACTGTGTCTCCCTGGTTCAGTAATTATTGGTTGAATCTGCATTTGCATTTTAAATCAGTTTTGTGCTGCTGTGATGCCATCAAGCATAGAGAAAGACAGCGTCACAGCAGCACGAAACTGATTTAAAAATGCAAATGCAGCACGAAACTGATTTAAAAATGCAAATACAGATTCGACCCCCATTGAAACACCACCTCAGGGATGCAATATCCCCCATCCATACTAAAATGGTTCTATAGCTTGCTAGGGAAGCAAAGCAAGGATAAGATCTGGTGCAAAACATTATTTTTCAGAGCAATATCACAGTTCTCAGCATTGCACCAGGGTTCCAAAACAGAGTGCATGAAGTTCTTCCTAAAAGGTCACTGATATGTTTAAATGTTTTGGTCTTGCTTTTCAATTGGAAAAACTAGAAATGGTTATGCATGTGCAATGGCACTAAAACAATATGTCAGATATCTCAATAGAAGGGAAATGGCATGGGTGGGAAAGGGGAGTAGCAATATGATGCTCAGGTCAACACAATCTGTGTTGTTAACTCTTCTTTAGAACAGACTTTGCTTGTCATTCCCTCTTTCAGGCATGTTGGAATAGCTACTGCTAACTCTTGGTTCTTTTCGGAGACAGATCCCATGCCAGAAAGTTGAGTAGGTTAAGAAATTGCCTGCTGCTACATCTTAAGAAATTGTGGAAGTCTTCTAAATCCAGTTTCATCTGCCCCTGGAGCCTTTCACCACTGGTGAAAGCAGCACATGTGCAGACATACATTCCCACAAAGCTGTTTACACAGATGCTACAGGATACTGGTCCTGAGGCCTCCCTTTCTCATTGTTTTCAAACCAACACATTTGGCATTAATCTGAGGGAGACCCAGCATGTGGCCCCTAGCAGGGACACTCTGACTTTTGTTGTTTGTCAGCTTCTGAGAGCAGCTGGTAAATGGTATGTCGAAAAGCAAACGGGAATTATTATTTTAGTGAAACATTCTGAAAGGTTTCTTGAAGATTGGCTGGGGCAGCATGGGTTTTAAAGCCTCAAAACAGACTTTCAAAGAGGCACCATTTGCCTTTGTTTTCAACCGCAACAGTTATGATCAACCAAGTCCAGAAATCAGACACTCTTGTATACAATAACACCTCCCTCCATATGGACTAAAGCTTCCTGCACCTCCTCAATCCCCCTCTTTTAAAGTTTGCCTGTGAACAAAACACAGTGTGCACTAGTTTTCTGAAGTTCACTCTAAATATCTTATATGCAGTATTCCCTCTAAGCTGAGTTAGTGTGAGCTAGTTCACAGTTTTTTAGCCCCCAGCTCACACATTTTTGTCTTTGCTCAGAAAGGACAGATCCAGAGCAAACTAATTTATGAAGCAGCCAAATTGCTTGCTCACAGCTTTAACACCAGTATCTCACAAAGTAGAATTTCTGCTCACAAGACTCCAAAAACTTAGAGGGAGCATTGCTTATGTGACCTTTCCATCTTTAGAAATTATTCTTGAACCATGTTCACCAGTATCATGATGTGATCTGAAAAATTTGGTTTGAATGAACAGATCACAAGGGCAGCCTTCCCTCTATATCCAAATGGTGAGTCAGCCTCATTTCCAAGAGCAGCAGGCATCCACAAGATGTCATATTTTCTAGTATTTGAACTATGTATAGAGCTTACTCATGCCCTGTTGGACAACACAGCAATGCAAAAATGGCCAGTGGCACTGGCAATAGGGACAAACTGTCAGATGAGTAGTTCTATTCTCCACTACACACTGAGTGGATGTAGTGTATTAACTGGCCCATAGCAAAAGCAATGTAAGTAAAGGTTGTAAGAGTGATCATACTCTATGGAAGGACGTTTTACCAAGATCACACAGGAAGTTTCCCCAAGATCACACAAGAGCCATCACAGGCCCCCAGAAAGATTCCCTTGCCTAGGCATCATGGAAAAAAGAAATCATGTGACTCATCTGGCTCCATCAGCCCCCAGAGTGACCAGGACCTCAGAATTCTGTCCCCCTAGCCCCCTCCCCAGTAGCCTTACCAAGACAGGCATCAAGCTATAAAGTTTCTATGAACTCAGAATAAAATAAGAAAATCTTGCAGCATGATCCTTACAAGCTTCTAGATCTTTCAAAGTTAGAAGGCTGGACTGGAAGAGCACGACCCTGTTTAGGGTTGCATTTAGTTGCTTGTCTTACATCTCTGGTCTGTTCCCCAGTACTTTAAAGAAGCAATTTTATGTATAAAATGTATTGTTGCATACATATGAAAAATATGAAATAGGATTCATATTCTATAGAGCCAGGCTGCTCCAAGACGAAGACTTTGAAAGGAATGGAGTGATGCTACAAAGAATGGAAACAGGACACTATTTCTATATTTTACTTAGTACAAAAATGCTTAGTGCCAGTCCTGAGTCTCGATCTATCTTCCTCAGCCAGCATAGAATGTTTTTTTAAAAACAACAACAACAAAAAACCTGAATTATAGACCATGGAGAGAGTCACAATTCTAGATTTAAAATTCAGTCTCTGTGGAAGTTGGGCAATATCACCATTCAGCCTGTTCTTCCATAAATGCTGAATTGCCGCCAGGTAATATTTTATTCTTCATCAAACTATCCCAGAGCCAAAATGCCTATATCTGACTAAGGAGAGCTGAGTGATGTCACCCCATCAAATTAAATTTGAATCTGTGAGCTCTAGGAGATCATCTTATCATGTCTGGGAAGTCTGAACTTGGACGAATAAGGATGGTGATTTATTATCTCATAAAGCTGAAGAGGAAACAAGATTTAGTCAACTTCCTTTTTAGTATTCATTTATTCATTTGACAGTCCTCACCCCTTCATTAAGGAATGCTGGGAACTCTAAAATTGAAGCAAGTACTGCCAGTTCTCCACAGGTGTTCAACAAGGCCTTAAGGTGGGTCCATATGTTTTGGCTATCATATGAAGATGGTTTAAATCATCACATGCGGTGGTCAGCCATTTGTGAAAGACAACTTATTTCTGTAGTTGGGATATTCTTTTCCAGACTAGCCTGAACTATAAGGTTCGCATTGGTTAGGGAAACTGGCCCAACCAAGTGATTGCTTACCATGGGATTGGCTTACTATGAGATAACAGCCACCACAAGGAATTATTTACAGTGGCTTCCATCAGGCTGCATTGATGCATTAGCCAGTGCTTCAGCTGTTATGCCCATCAGTGATCTCTGGGAGTTCGATCATATTCACTAACTGGGCATCCCTCACTAAAACATAGTCTTCAAAAGACTGAGAGGGAGGAATGTCCTGAGAACTCCTGGAAGAGGAGGAAGAAGAAACATCAGGCTGATGTGGCAGCAGGAAAGAGGCCCCTTTTAACAATTCACTTTAGTTCTTGTAAATATTCTGTCCTGGTTCTGCTCAGTTATTTTCTTATAAAGGGATAAATGAGGGACTTGTGGATCCATTATGGTGCACAGGTGATATGTGGGAATCATATACATAGAACAGGAATATCAAATTGTCATCAAGGTAGTCTGAAGAATACTCTCTTAACAGCTTGCTCAACCATTATGAAAGCAGAGCAAGTTAATCCCACTTCCCTTGCTTCTATGGCTGTCATGCATATGGGTGCCTCCTAGGGGCAACTCATATAGTATATCACACTTTTAAATGATCTCCTTTTATACTATGCTCCATTTTTAACTAATGCCCAGTCCCCCTTGATGAAATACTTTAGAACTGGTCCACCCGCTGTGAATATCCAGTGGAATCTAACGTCTAATTGTAAAGCATAAGTCCAAGCCACTTGAACTTTTTTGCTTGACTGGCTTCTTGGAAATTCATGGAAAGGATTTTGAGTGACCTTCTGAATTGTTACTTACTTTGGTCTCTGTGCTGCTTTTTTGTTGTCATTCTCTTTAACAAATTATGCAACGATTTGCCATATTGCTCATTTATGTAGTCAAAAATATCAAGCTATCTAAATTGTCTGTTTGGTTACATCTTTTGTAAGGTTTACAAATGTCTATTTTAATATTTAATGAGAACATGACAACACATAGAAATAACATGTTAATAAACTAATTTCATTGTGCTGCAGGGGAGAACCAGGCTATGATAGATTATGTAGTTCATGGGGCCATGATCTGAGATATTTGTTAATACCATGTACGTTATGGGTTTTTATTTTTCTACACTTTTATTCATACTTTTTTCATCAAATATATACCTGGCCCATCAAAGCATATGTCTCTTTTTGCTACTGTCCTGTGTGTCTCTGTCTTCTGAAGTGAGGCGGGTGGTCATGATGGACAAGACCTTCTCTCTCATGGAACCCTGTCTGTGGAACAACCTCTGCTTATCCCTTTGCTTCCTGACATATTTATTATCATTTCAGCATCAGGCCAATCCCACCTTTTTTTTCCTGAGGCATCTGTAGATTGTTGCTGTTGGTTTTATCAAACTGTGCTGACAAGTTCTTTTTGACTCATGCTACTGTCTTTTAAAGATTTTAAAGCTATCTTATGCTCCTTTACTTGTATGCTGCTTTTTATTATTCTATACTTTACTGTGTTGTTTTTTTAAAAAATTGGAGATCAATTTGAGGAAAAAGTTTGGGAGAGTGCAGTTTAAAAATGCATCAAACAAACAAGTAACTGATCTATTGAGACATCATTAACTGCATTATTCAGCACTGCTCAGATTTAACAAGGAAAGGCCCAGGTCACTGGATGTTCATGTTTGCTTTAGGAGGAACAGTCCCACTGGCATGCAGAGTTGCATTAGTATTGTTACTCCTCAGTTCTCCTAAACACTTTCCACCAACAGCTGACTAAAGTTCAAATTTTAAGTATACTTACCTGGAAGCAAGTCTCATGTAAATCAATGAGGCTTGTTCCATGTATCCTACTGTGCCCCTGGACACAGAGAATACATAAATGGCAGTGACTGAGAGGCAAGAGTCACTGGTTGAATACTTTAGTCTGCAGGACTGAGATTATCTCTGCCCAAAATGATGAAAAAAGTAAACCATACTTCTACAGGTGGACCAACTGTGTGATCTGGATAAGACATCTTCCTAGATCCTTTGCTAAATGGTTCCATTTAAAGTCAGTTAACCTAGGCCTGACCCAAGATATCGATTATTAAGATCTCCAGCCTTTTTTAAAAAAAGGCTGAAAGTAATAATAGACTAGCCCATTTCATATTGGAACCATGATGCTGGGGATCAGGTTTAACCCTTTTCCCAATAACATTTCATACATACAAAATGCTGCTCTTCTCTAAGCTCCTAACTGTTCCATGAGAGAAAAGGGTTCCAATGTAGAATCTATGGGTATGTTCAGATGCTCCATTTGAACTGCTTTCAGCTCGCTTCAGGAACAGATTTTATGTGCACATTCACACATCCAACATCTGCACACTGTCCCCAGCTGTCACTTTCTGGATCCGGATTTAAAACAGAGTATTTTGATACCACTTACCCAGGTGTTTTCCTGATTCTCCGGTTCTAGCTACTCATTTCTGACGGCTGATCGCTCCTGCGGTGTCGAGCCACTTCCGGGTGCTTCAACCCCCTCCCCTCTGGAAAGCTGCGCATGCTCAAACTGAGAAGGGGAAAAAAACCCGATGCACGCTCCCGCATGTGGACGGTGGGGAGCGATGTGGTTGCACAGTGATCCGGAACAAGGAGGTGAGTGTGATTGCAATTCTCTGGGTTAAAAAAAATGCATCGGGATCGGAGCAATTTACACCACTCCCAGCACACTGTCTGAATGCACCCTATATATTTTTTTCCTGTTGGACAAATAGCGATTCTAGAGGGGCAGGACTGAGACTGAGAAAACAGAGCTGACCTGAGTTTCAGTTCCACTTCCAATGGCCTCATCACCTCCATTTGAATTAGGATTGCCCATATCTGCTTTTAGTCACTTAAAGAATCTATGTGAAATCCTAATCTCACATGTCCCAAATCATGTCTAGTATGACTCCGAGAAAATATACTCAGAGCTAAGGTTCACTTTAGAAGTCCATTGTCTAAGTGTCTGATGAGAATAAATGTACTTGAAAACATACAGTAGTCAGATGGATTAGAAGGATGGATATATTAAGTTGATGCTTGTCCCCCCCTCCTCAGACTCTTTACAAAATACAGGCTCAAAATGATAGACATCTCCAAACCCTTTATTACCTTGATTAATTGCCCTATTTTGTTTTTCAAAGAAGAGAGAAGCCCGATCATGGGAGATCAGTGGTCAGGCCCACAAGAAGCCCCATCTTGTGACTCAGCTGTCCTACTTGACACTCCATGAATGTGATTTTTCTATACAGTGCACAATAAATCAAGCTTGATTAGTTGTTGTAGCCTTCAACAACAAATTAAGCTTGAATTGGAACAGATGCACTGCATTGATGTACGGTCAACTTAAAAATAAACTTGCGATGAGTGGGAAGAACTCTCTTAATGTAGAAGGAAAGGCCGATTATAGGCATTAATTATAGTTGGATGAAAAAGTCCAAGAGGAGTAAAATAACAAGGGAAGAAGATCAGCATCTTGTTATTACAACCTTTTTGTACCGTAATTCATTTTATGTTATCCTTATGACTGCCTTCATTTGCCCATCATTTCTGAGTTGTGGGAGGAGGACAGCTTCTTTGCTATTTCAGTAATGATGAGATGTGGCAATGATTTCTTTCCACATGTAGACTTTTCCTCCACTCTGTGTTTCACAAAGAAAGAAAGTGTGCGTGGGAAGGTAATATTTAATAGTCATTACAGAACAGTGTAACTTGTTTTCCTAAGGGGATAGGTTGCTGGATTCATATCACTGAGTTACCAGGTCTCAAACTTTTGCACTGAGCAGGATTGGGGGAGAGCATTATCAGAGCCTCAGAGTACCAGGTCATCGGCTAGCCCACACACTTGATGGCTTCTTTTATAACATCTATGAAGGCCTCCCTGTAGAAGCTCAACTATTTTTTGTGTCTTAGTACATAATCCCTATGCATCTCTGTGTTGTAAATAGCTCATCTCTTCAAAGCCACATGATTGTGACTATGGCCATGCACTGATACCATATGGGACAATTCCTAGTAGCATGTGGAAATACTGCCATTACAACTGCTATTCCATGTGATATCACCCACTCCATGGTTCTGAGAAACTGGGATGCTGGGGACCAGTCTACTCTTAAGTAGTTTTATAGCCAAGGGAATGTCAAAAAGTGCAGCTTGTGATGCACAAGTGAATAAGGCTGCACCTGCTAAAATTCACTCTACTATGCAACTATCAAAGTCTGTCCTGCTTGTATCTAGTCACATCTCACTTGCAGAGATATACCCCAAACAAAATTAAGCCCAATAGTAGCTGATTCAAATTGGCTTGGGGATATCTGAAATAATCCTAAACACTCCTGAAATTCTGGGACTAACAAAAATCAATCTGACATTTAATAGTGGGCAAATACACCCAACCCTAAATGGCTCACATTTTTAAGCATCCTGCTGAACATACAAATGACATTTGATAGGCAATTGCGAGAGTTTGATGGGATACTTGTGAAATATGTGCATGTCTGTACACACACTAGTGCCTACCTTTATGTCTTCCTGTAAAGACAAGTAACCAGACAGGGAGGAATGGATCTTCAAACCAATTAAGCTCCTGCCAGGACCTATCTCTTCTATAAATTACTCTTTCCACTCTAACCCAGCATGATTTTGAGGCTGATGGGCATTGTAGGTTTTGTGTCCTCCTGAATTTAATCAGACAGCCGAGAAACCTACAATTTCCATTAAACCTAGCAATCCAGTAACTTCTCACCTTATGACAACAGAGTCTGGTTGTCTATGTGGTGATAAGTGATACCAGCTATATAGTCACAGTCATCTGTGATCCTCTTCACTTAAAACCATTAATAAATTATCAGTGTGACCGTATGATATGACACATTGAGAGAAAACAGAGGATTGTAAGCAGGATAAATATGACTTTCATACAGGTTTTGGAAAGATCACAGCATTCCGGAATGTTGTGTTGGCCAATCCACCATGTTCACTAACATTACCCAACAGTTTGTTTTTATTTCTTTAAATGTTTTATCCCACTTTTCTCCTGCAAAGTGGAACTCAAAGTGGCTTACAGAAACAGACCAAAAAAAAAAAAAAAAAAGACTACTGTAATACAGCAGTTAAAAGGGAGCAGCAGCCAGATTGTTTTGGATTTCAGAAAAGACAGAGGAAGAGTAGCCAAAAGTCATCAGTTATCTGAACATGATATCAACATGTGTAAAATGTCTTAGGATAACAACACAAAGTCTATTCCATAAAAGCAGTCAGAACAGAAATCGAGCCTAAACCGCAGCCTCTTGGGTGATTCTGCATCTAGCATTTGTTACTCATTTTCTCAACACTGAGGAAAAGGTGCAGCTCAAAACCACATTGGCTGAGTTCAGACTGGCAGTTTGCCCCATTATAACCATGTTTCAGCCACGTTTTACAAGTGGATTAAAGGGGGCGTTCACACAGGCACTTCTGCCTGGCGTTCCCCACCCGTAGTCAACCCATGCTCTTCCGCTTTGCTCTCACATTTAAAAGATACCTGGTAAAAGTGGTAGCAAATCCCTGAGAGCCTATTTATCCCACTTCATTCCGCTTCCAACCCGAAAAGCCGGGAGCAACCCGCGTTGTGCATAAGGCAGCAGCGATATGATTGGCTGTGCTCCGCTCTACTGCCCAATGCAGTCCTGGAACAATGAGATCCTCCTCAAATTGGCTGGATGCACTTATGCGCACATAGCTGAATTACCAGGGAAAAGCTATTTGCAGCCACGCCTCTGAGCCAGCAGTCTGAACGCTCCTGCGCGCCTCCTCCAGGTATGCTTCTGCATCAGTTGGCGCAGTGTGACCAGGAAAACCCAGAACAGTTTGTTCCAGGGCTTTTTTGCCATAACTGGCTCCTGCTTCAAACTGTCAGTCTGAACTCAGCCATTCAAATACCTTGGGGCAATGCCATACCAACTGCAAAGTCAACCCTGAACAACCATAAATCTATGCAGAAGGTAACATAAAACCTGATGGTCAAAGAAAGTGAAAGCAGCATGCAGTGTAGAGGGTACCATAAAATTCAATGATCAAAGAAATGAAAGCAGCATACAATGCAGAGGGTGATTTCTGTTCCAACATGGGTTTCATAAAACTATGGAGGGAAAAGCCAATGTAGAACTGCCCTCTTCCTTGCCCATTCATTGGACTGATAGAGAGAAGTGAGATTCCAGTAACAGTCAGGAATGCATCTAGGTTTCTTCCATCTTCCAAAAGTTCTGTTTCTCTAAGTGTATTTTATCTGGCATTTGAGGACAGAAGACAACATCTGGCCTAGACAAAATCTACAGGCAATCAAACAAGGAAAACAATTCAGAGCTTTTCTTTTTTGGGGGGGAGGATTGATCCAATCATATTTACAGATGTGCAGTCTTACCTGTTCCCTTCTGTACTTGGTCCACAGTTTAGCTGCATCGGCTGTTCTATTTCCCATCCTTATGCTGATCCACTGTGAATTTCTGTGAACAGTATTTGTTGGGGTGCTTATTTTGAATATGTATTTTATGTGCTGCATATATATTCAATACATATTGCAATTGCCACCTTGAAGCCCATGAAGGGGTGGAAAGATAGCATAAATATATTTTAAGTAAATTAAAAATTATGTACCTCCATAGTACTTGAATGGTAATAATATGGATTCCAATGGATATCCAGTGTGCATACAAAACATTCTTACCATTAACAACAAAAACAAGAACAGCAACATGGGTCACATTAGTGGTCTTGATGGCCCAGACTAGGTTGATTTTGTTAGATCTCTCAAGCTAAGCAGGGTTAGCCCTGGTTGGTACTTGGACGGAAGACTCTATGCAGAGGGTCTCTACACACAGGCAGGCAATGGCAAATCACCTCTGATGTCTCTTGCCTTGAAAACCTCAGGGGGTCACCACAAGCTGGCTGTGACTTGGTGGCACTTTCCACCATAATATGCATGTACTTCTGTTTCACAGCCTGGACAAAATAGACTGGAATGGCATATTCCAGAGAGGATGCCAGCTGTGCAGAAATTCAGATGCATCCCTTTTCTTGAGAAGGGCTCAGATTCCTGAACAGTTTTGATTCTGGTGGGATAGCTGCAATGATATTTTAGGTGGCCAGGGAAATGAATATTATATTTCTAGATATGGTGCTTCAGCATTTTAAACTGGAGATAATGTCACATCTTGTATGCATGAATGCTATTGTAAAACGACGGGAATCAGGCAGTAATCCACCAAATATATTTCCTTGAAATGACTTACAGAAGATTTGAACTGCTGTTTTTGATGTGAAGATAAGATGTTTTTTTTCATTCACTAACTAATCCATCTTTCATTAAATTTTAAAGCACCTGTTATATTAATGTAATTGATTTTCTTACTGCTATCTGCGGGGAAATTGTTTTCCCAGGATTGTTTGCGGCATTTTCTATGGAAAGGTTAAGAGGTAGAAAATGAAGCTAGCTATTTTTAATGGTTGGATAAAAACATGGGACATTCAATCTGTGCTTGTGATGTTCCTGAAGGGTCATGGGTAGAAATCCCATTGCCCTTACCCCATTTTCAATTTTGATAATTTTTCATGCTTAAATCCCTCCTGTTTAAAGGTCATTTTAACAAATACAGGGGAAGGAAGCACTCTACATTTGCCTCATTTCTCTGGCCCATTCTGTGTATCAGGATTAGGCTAAAGGTTAGGGAAAGTCCAGGGGTTAGAGAAGACATCTAGCGCCTCAAAGCTCTTTTTGCATTGCATTGCATTTACTAGCAAGCAGAAACCAGTGGATGAGCATAGAGAATAAATTGGTTCTGCAGGGTTAGGGTTAGGGAGGTGACTCTTCTTTTAGATATAATTACCCAGGGTTTTTTTAATGTTAATTTCATCTATAGTTGCCTTGAAGCCTAGAACAGAGATGGGTTGCAGTCTCACTTTCGGTCCCAGCTGATCAGGACAACAATTTTAATGACTAAGTGAGAAACATATGACAAGGCACTGGACAGACATAAATGCTAGAAAGGTAGGAGGTGACTCAAAAACTAAAGCTGCAACACTAACTAATGCTTACTAGATTCCATCCCACTGAATGCAACAGAATTAACTTCTGAGTAAATTTATACTGTGAATTTCCCTCAGACTAAGAATTGTGAATAGATTACAGACATGGGCCTGTGCTAGGGTTGAGGGCTGGCAGCCCAAGGTAGACTTTGAGGGACAGAAACTCATTAAGTGCTTGGTGCTCAGTGACTTGGTGATGTCATTTCAACCCACATAATTAGAAATGACATCAAAACATCGCTGGATACTCTAATATCCATCTGAAACTGTTTGGTTTTGAATGAATGCTACAAAGTCCAGTGACACGGTGACATCATTTCTGATTATGTGGCTAGAAATGTTATTGCACCCCCAAATGCTGCTTCAGCTCCTGCATTTTTTCCCTGCCACTCCAACAATGGGGTGAAGTTCCCCGGCCCCATCTCTGGCACAGGTATCAAATGATGTGTCACTTGCTGGTGTAGGGTTCTCCTAGCTACTCAGTAGCTGCATCTTTACCCAGTACTATAGCCATGACACTGGCAGCTATGTTGTCTCCTCACAAGTCACTCTGCTAAGGGCATGGTGCCCCCATCATCCTTCAGATGTACTTAGTGGTGTGAGCTGGGATATTCCCTGCAATCATCCCTGAGCTACTGCTGAAGGCTCACCTTATTTCAACTTGTCCTTAGGTCTTCACTCCTCCTGCATCCTTTAGATGAAAGCAGCAACCGACTTTTCCTGAAAACATTGTGTTATTCACATTCCTGCAAAACTGTTTCAAAGCTCCATGAAGTATACTATCTAAAATTTCACTAAAGTACAATAGAACCTATTTTCTCTGAATTAAAAACAACCAAACCAGATTCCTTTAAAATTAAACAACATAAGTATGATCTAGAATAGGAGCAGGGTTTCCATATTTCCTGCTCATCCATCCACTACTTTTCTAATTGGGCATAAAAAGTCATGCCTGAATTTGGATGTCCCAGAAACAATTATGGAGGAAATATCCCTATTCCAATATGAATTTTAGATGTTTGATACAGCCTGACAGCAGAGTCTATGGTTTGCATGCATAGGTCTTTATTCCTTTATATCAGTGGTTCTCAACCTGTGGATCGCAACCCCTTTGGGGGTTGAACGACACTTTCACAGGGGTCACCTAAGACCATTGGATTCATATATTACAATTCATAACAGTAGCAAAATTACAGTTACGAAGTAGCAACAAAAATAATTTTATGGTTGGGGGTCACCACAACATGAGGAACTGTATTAAAGGGTCGCGGCATTAGGAAGGTTGAGAACCACTGCTTTATATCCTCAGACTGAGGGAGTTGTTAAAGGGAAAGGCCTTTCATTCTCTGACATCTCCACTTAAAGGGTACCAGATGCAGGGCTGGCTCGCCCACTAGGCAAGCTAGACACTTGCCTAGAGTGCGCCGGCCACAGGGGTGCCAAAAGGCACCCCCCGTGAAAAGCCCCCCACATCTTCCCAGGCTTGCTTGGGCGCCCCGCAGAGTGCCCAAACAAGCTGGTGGTGGGAGGGAAGGGGCAGCGGTTTAAACCTCTGCTCCCTTCCAAGCTTTCCTGGGGGTCTCACAGCCGCAGAGCCCCCAGGAAAGCCAGCGCTGGGAGGGAGGGGGTGGTGGCTAGACCCCCGCCCCCTTCCCAGCTTTCCTGGGGACCCACAGTTGCAGAGCCCCCAGGAAAGCCAGCGCTGGGAGGGAGGGGGTGGCGGTTTAAACCTCCGCCCCTTCCTGGCTTTCCTGGGGGCCCTGCAGCCGCAGAGCCCCCAGGAAAGCCGGCGCTGGGAGGGAGGGAGCAGCGTTTTAAACCTCCACCCCCTTCCCAGCTTTCCTGGGGGTCCCACAGCCGCAGAGCCCCCAAGAAAGCCGGCATTGGGAAGGAAGGGGAAGTGGTTTAAACCTCTGCTCCCTTCTGAGCTTTCCTGGGGGTTTCGCAGCCGCAGAGCCCCAAGGAAAGCCAGCGTTGGGAGGGAGGGGGTGGTGGCTAGACTCCCCACCCCCTTCCCAGCTTTCCTGGGGCACCGCAGCCACAGAGCCCCCAGGAAAGCCGGCACTGGGAGGGAGGGGGCGGCGGTTTAAACCTCCGCCCCCTTCCCAGCTTTCCTGGGGGTCCCACAGCCATGGAGCCCCCAGGAAAGCCAGTGCTGGGAGGGAGGGGGCGGTGGCTAGATCCCCCGCCCCCTTCCCAGCTTTCCTGGGGGCCCCGCAGCCACAGAGCCCCCAGGAAAGCCAGCACTGGGAGGGAGGGGGCGGCATTTTAAACCTCTGCCCCCTTCCCGGTTTTCCTGGGGGTCCTGCAGCTGCGGAGCCCCCAGGAAAGCCGGTGCTGGGAGAGAGGGGGTGATGGTTTAAACCTCCGCCCCTTCCCGGCTTTCCTGGGGGTCCTGCAGCTGTGGAGCCCCCAGGAAAGCCGGTGCTGGGAGAGAGGGGGTGGTGGTTTAAACCTCTGCCCCCTTCCCGGCTTTCCTGGGGGTCCTGCAGCTGTGGAGCCCCCAGGAGAGCCAGTGCTGGGAGGGAGGGGGTGGCAGCTAGACCCCCGCCTCCTTCCCTGGATTTCCTGGGGTCCCCACAGCTACGGAGCACCCAGGAAAGCCAGCGCTCTGCCGACACCTCCGGTCTCCAGGCCCCACTGGGAGGTTGGCATCCCCAGTGGGAGGCGCCCCAGGCTGTCCTGCCTAGGGCGTCCAGACACCTGGAGCCGGCCCTGACCAGGTGGCAGCTTTGGGGACAGGCTGTTCTAGGTGAGAAACCATGGTCCATCAGTGTGGACAATAGTGAATCAATGGTCTGGCACATTATAAAGTTGCCTCAGTCAAAGTTCTATCTTCTGCTTTAAGAGTGCACAGGACTTCTTTTGCATCCAGCTACATTACACACTGCATCTTTACAGACCACATTCACAGCCATTTCAAATGCAGAGATGAGTGAGAGAGAGTTGTCTAACAGCTTGCCGGTGATATACCTGTCATCATAAAGTCCAGTCCAATTCAGCTTGTCTGGCTGCAGCCCATGTGAAAGTCCCTTTGAATAATCTTCATTGGGTCAGTCTGAAAAAAAAAAGGCAGCAGAAAGAACAAGAGAAAGTGTGGTTTATTTTGTCACTGATTCCAAAACAGAAGCTTAGTGTATTTAAACTGAACACCCAGATGCTTTTCTGGGAATGAAGTACAATGGTGTTAAATGTTGCCACTGAGAGCTTTATTCTTGGCATATTTTATGAGCAACTGTCTTCCAAAGCCACTAAAAATAATCCTGTAAATCTCTTGGTCTGGATTTCTGCTGATTAAAAAAATGCCTTGGACAAAGAACTAGAAGCCAGATCATAACAGATTTAGATCCAGCTCCTCTTTCATTTTGTTATGGATGTGTTTATTTTATGTGCCATTAAGATTTTCCTTAGCTGTCCATCTTGTCCCACTCCTTGGATAGCAGAGGGGCTTATGGTACAGGTTAATTGTCTTCTCCAGAGCTGTTATAATCTCTCTCAACTACAGAGACATCTAAAATTTTGCTAGATAACAATAGTCCTGGAATATGCCTTTCTAGTCAGAGTTGTGCATGTCACAGTGGAACTGTATACAATGTTTAAAAGGTTTTCCCTTGGTGTGTACATGCAGATTATCCTAATCTGGATCTGGTAAAGATTATCATTATGGTAGTGCAGATTACAACACAGATTGAATTTATCTACAAGGATATGCCCCACGCAGGGTCTGTGGCTCATGGGCAAAGCATCTCCCTTGAATGCAGAAGGTCTCATATTAATCTCTAGTGTCTCCAGTTAAAAAGCGTCGGATAGTAGCTGATGTGAAAGACATCCCCCTGAGACCAGTGGTTCTCAACCTTCCTAATGCCACGACCCTTTAATACAGTTCCTCATGTTGTGGTGACCCCCAACCATAAAATTATTTTCATTGTTACTTCATAACTGTAATTTTGCTACTGTTATGAATCGTAATGTAAATATCCGATATGCAGGATGTATTTTCATTGTTACAAATTGAACATAATTAAAGCATAGTGATTAATCACAAAAACAATATGTGTTTTCTGATGGTCTTAGGCAACCCCTGTGAAAGGGTCGTTCGACCCCCAAAGGGGTCCCGACCCACAGGTTGAGAACTGCTGCCCTGAAACCCTGGAGAGGCACTGCCAGTCAGAGTAGACTATGCTGACCTTGATAGACCAATGTTCATGTTGCGGTATAAGGCAGCTTTATGTGTTCACAGGTGTATATGTACAAAACATGTATAAAATATGTTTTAAAATGTACATCACGTGAGCACCCACACAAACAAAATGTTTACATAAATTTTCAGTAGACCATTACAAGATTGCAAAACAGAACCATGCATTAAAATGGTGTAGCAGGGATAGAATGGAATGACTGATAGGTGTCCAAACTGGAATTCCCCTAGGTGTTTAGAATCCAGAACTATAAACTATAAAATGGGCCAGCTACAGAGAAAGTTGTCATTTAGACGTTTGCAAGAATGCTCTTTGTATTGGGGTTCTCTTTCCCCATGATCACGTTGCCTTTCACAGTATCTTCTGCTTCTGAGCAGCATCAGAAGAAAGACCAAATAAACCAGTGCAAATAGTTCAAAAGGCTCTATTCTTTATATAATCAGTCATTAGATTCTTGTCATTTTATAAAGTATGAAGGGTAAAGCCTACCTGCATTTCCCCCTCTTCACTGACCGTCTATGTTGAAAGATTTTTGCACCATTTTATACCTGGCAACAGACATGTCAATAGAAAATGCTCTTTTCTGTCCTCTGTCTTTTTCTGATGCATGGATATTATTCAGGTCTCTGACAGGACTTTGCGAAAATGAGATACCTTTGTACTGAAAGTCTCTGCTGCATATCTGTCCATAGATGATAAATCTGTGGATACCACCAAGACTTAGCCGAATGGCTGTTCACAGAAAAAAAATCAAAAACGTCCGCTTTTACTAATCATCATTATTCCATAAAAACGTCAACCTCTCCCCTACCCCTGATCCCACATGTACTTGATCACAATCTTCTGCCTTTCATCAAATGGGGCCCCGACTCGATTTGTCCTTTTGCCCCAAAGTAGGTCACTTGAGTTCATGGATATGTTGTAATAGGGCAAGGTAGAAAAGCCTGCATTGTATCTGCTTCTCTAACTGTTCCAAACTGGCATCCTTCTTTATAGATTAAAACCAGCATATGAGCTTTGTACTTTACAAAGGGGGGGAGGCAAGAAGTCAGAACAGCTCATTTTGTACACCATCATCTGTTTCTATCTGCAGGTACAGTTCCAGTGTTAATTTGTTAGCAAGAGATCCTCTTAGTTGGAAAGCAGAAGAACAGCCTTTAAACATTCTAGAACTCAGCACAGCAATAAGAATTTGGGCTTGAAAAGAAATCCAGCTGGCCTAAGAATGTCTGTATTTTGCCAGTGAAATAGTGTGAGACAGTTTATGTGTGTTTCATGTGAGAGGCTTGAAACAGGCCAAACGTAACTCGTCTGGGTCAGGGTAGAAATAAGATTCAGAGCATTAAACTTCCTTTGAAATCTCCAGCGATCTCAACTGTGGCCCCAATCACCTTTAATCCTGCGTTATTGACAATATCCTGCCTGGGACTCCATGCAAATGTTTGTGTGAAAAGGGAAAGGAATGTGCTTCCCTTCAGAGAATTCAAAACCTTCCTTTCAGAGGTTACATTGCCCAGAGTGATTTACACTTTGGGATCCTTTTCCACAGCAGCTTTTAAAACCAACTTTAATCTAATTGTCAGGCAAACACTGAAGGACAGCCACAAGTGGTGTGGCAGACGTCAAAATAGTATGTGTCTAGCGAGTGTGCTGGCGCAAGTTTCCTGTCAAGGGGGATGCAGGTTCAAGCCATTGTTTGACAATGCAGCCAGTTTGATCTGGCAAAAGCAAAATCCATTTTACATGGGCGAAATACAGGCGCCCTGGAACAAAAGAAGAGCCAGCTGCTATGGATGGAGTGTTTATCTTGAAATTATAACTGGGGAGATGGGACTAACGATATTTCATTCTTGACTTATGTGGAGCCCCATGTTGGGAAAGATTGTCTAGGTTCTTTTTAATTAATCAATATGTTCCTTGACTAGCCAAGCCCCTCAAAGAAGCTCTAAAAGATAAATGATGCAGAAAATGATTTAAGACTATTAAAAAAAAATAAAAGAAACAAGAACTTTTCCCCCTCTCTCTGCCCACCCCATCCATACATGGATTTGTGGCTTCCAACTTTGCAAAACACTCATACATTCATCATACAAAAGGTTAGTCCCATCATGTGATCTCTGAAGATGGATACAAAACTGAGATAATGGCTTGTTTATTAGGCTTTGTTGTTGTTTTTAGTCATTCACTTGTGTCCAACTCTTGGTGATTCTATGGGCCAGCTCTTGCCACATTTTCTGATATTGTACTGTTTCTTTGAATCATTCCATTCACAAGCTGGTGTCAACTTTTATGGTGTCTAGCCACCGTATTCTTTGGCGGCCTGGTTTCCTTTTGGTTTATTAGGCTGGGATTATATAAATGAGTCGCTGCAGTATAAAACAAAACAGCAAAAATGTTGATTCCATTTTCATATGTTTTCTCCAAGGAGCTGTGGATGGTTACATGGTTCTTGTATTATGTGGAACCTATATCTTTAAGAGACAGGCTTAGTTCCTAAGTGCAACTTCCTCTTGTCACATGTATGGGTGTGTTGGTTGGGGTATACAAGCTAGAACTGTGTTGTTGGTAGTCAGGACTCCAACCCTTGGTAAATCTACTATCTTCTCACAGTTCCTTTCTCTACATCCTCAAAAGAGAGCCAGGGAGGCCTACCCTTTTATGTTGCTAGGCAACAACTTACAGAACCACATGTAGTATGTGGAACCTGTCTCTTTAAGAGACAGGTTTAGGTCCTAAGTGGCACTCCCTTTCCTCACATGAATGGATGTGTCATCTGGTATATACTAGCCGAAACTGGACTCCAGCCCTTGGTAAGTCTAACTTCTTCCCTGCCTTGCTGTTCTGCACATTAAAGAAGGATTTGAAGACATCCTGCCTGCTGTGTCTCTTTGTCCTTAGGGCAGACCATTTACCCATCTCCACAGCAAGTACACTTTGCAGAGCCAAACAACCCTATGAAGTAGGTGGAGTTGAGAGATGCCAATGGACACAAGAGCACCCCACTTGGGGTGGCTGGCAAGTTCAACCAGGTCTGTGCAATCTGCAAGCCTAACTCTCTAAACACTACAGAAAACTGGTTCTACAGCATTGCACTGCACTGCACTGCACTTCACTACATCCCTTGTCAGCCTCACCAACCCCAAAGGGACAGACCTCGTTGCAATAACATCCGCTCTGTGACACAATATGGAGAAGGTGAAAAAAGTCCCCTTCTGAGTCAATTTGAAGGAGGCCCCCGAAATTCTTGCTCAGTCTTTAAAGCAACAATTGAAACACACATTGTCTGTTCTAGGCTTAGGTAAGGAAAGGAAAGTGAGACAGCAGCAAAAAGCCTGCAGCTGGAAATCAAGATGAGGCTTAAATAGGTATCTCTTTTCTCTTGGCTGTACAGTTGCCAACCTCCAGGTGAGGTCTAGTAATCTTCCAGAATTACAACTCATTTCCAGACTTCAGAGATCAATCCGCCTGGAGAAAATGACAGCTTTGGAGGGTGGACTCTATAGCTGTGGTCAAGTGGCTAAGGAAGAACAAACTGAAGCTGAATCCAGACAAGACAGATATAATGCTGACTGGGAAGGCTGATATTCTAGAGGGACTGAATCCACAATACAAGAACTCGTGGGCACTCCATGAAATTGCTGGGCAGTTGGGTTAGAACAGATAAAAGGAAATACTTCTTCACCCAAAGAGTGATTAACATATGGAATTCACTGCCACAGGAGGTGGTGGCAGCTACAAGCATGGACAGTTTCAAGAGGGAATTAGATAAACATATGGAGCAGAAGTCCATCAGTGGCTATTAGCCACAGGGTATAGATGGGAACTCTCAGTCTGGGGCAGGTGATGCACTCTATTCTTGGTGCTGGAGGGGGCAGAAGTGGGAGGGCTTCTAGTGTCCTGGCCCCACTGCTGGACCTCCTGATGGCACCTGGTATATTTTGGCCGCTGTGTGACAGAGTGTTGGACTAGATGGGCCATTGGCCTGATTCAACATTGGCTTCTCTTATGTTCTTATGTTCACTTGTCCTAGATGGAGTGACAATGGCTTTTTCAGAGCAGTTTAAGAGCTTGGGGGTGCTCATGGACCCTGCCTTTCAAAAGTGGGTTAGCATGATGGCCAGGAGTACCTTCAATCAGCTGCATATGATTTGCCTATTTTCTCATTACCTGGTATAACTGTCAAAGTGAGACCGAGCCATGGGGTCACTGCCTGTATAGGCTTATAGATGTAATGGATTTTCAAATATTTCCTCTTATGATGTGCCTGATCAGTTCTCACTATACTGTATCTGACCAGGTCACTACAATCGCCAATCTCTTTGGGGTTTTTTTTTTTGGTATATATAACTTATGGATGTATAGGGGACCACTGCCTAGTATAATCTTTTCACCATAAAGTCAGGTACCAGTCTTTGTAAATGTCAAACAGCACACTTTTTTATTTCTCAGCAAGCCCAACAGGGGGATGGGATGTATTTACATAGGATATTTTGTTTCTTTGTAGAATATAACTTTTTACTTTGCCTTCACATAGGCTGTAGGCTTATCACTCTCAGTTTATACAGATGTTCTTCAGGACACTAAACACACTTATGATCCCAGTCTCCAGTAACTGTTTTGTGGCTGTCCTTTGGACTTTATCTGTCTGGTCCCTTGGAGTCTAACTGGGCACTTTTCCAGCTTTCCAGACTCCTTCAGACCCTTAGCCCTTTCTCTAGCCACCTCTACAAGTTCCTTTGGAGCAATGTATCTGGTGTCTGTGACCACTGAGGTCTTATACTGTTCACTCACTGTTCACTCTCCTCTTTCCTTTAGAGGGTACCAGTGCAGAGTTTATTTCAGCCCCAATTTTCTACTAAAACTAAGTGGCTAAGTGGCCCCAATTTTCTACTAAAACTGATATCAGGCTGTTTCCACAGAGGTTTTTGTTCCACCTCAGAGTTCTTGTTAGCTGACCGCTTTCTGCTAACTTCTCTTCCAACTGTCAGCTCCCCACTGTCAGTTGTCTACCATTATCTGTCACTGTCTGAGAATTCCAAGCCAAATGGCCCCCTCCCTTCTCAGTCATGTGACTCAGCAGCTTCTGTGTTTATCTGCTACTGTCCACAAAGCTGCAATTCCATCACACCTGAATTCAGCTGATCTGGCCACATTGATTCATGCTTCTGTAACCTCATGATTGGTTTACCGCAATGCACTCTATGTGGAGATGCCCTTGAAGACAACCTGGAAACTTCAGCTGGTCCAGAATGCAGCAGCTCAACTGCTGTCAGGGGCTGGCCACCGGGAACATATGCTGCCCATTTCGAAACAGCTACATTGGTTGTTAGTCTATTTCCAGATTCAATTCAAAGTGCTGGTTATGAGCTTTAATACCCTTTATGACCTGGGATCCACATATTTGAATGACCATTTCATTCCATACACCCTCGTGCACCAATTACAGTCATCAGGCAGCCTCTATTGGATATCCCACCACTTTGGACTAGAGGCTGGGCCTTTTCCACTGTGGTTTTGGCTCTTTGGAATGGGTTCCCTAAAGAGTAGAGGAGACCTCCTCCTTTGAGATCTTCAGGAGGCACTACAAGGCCTGCCTGGTTGCCAGGGCTTTAGGGGGAGTTTGATAGGCATCTTTTAAGGGGGAGGGGGATTTCGGTTTGCTATTGTCTCTTTACAAACAGAGAATGTTTTTAACTGTTATTGTAAACCTTAAGCACAAGGAAAAGTAAGATATAAATAAATAAATCTCTTCTGAGGTCCCCCCCCCCATCCCCAGGCTCTGCCCAAAAATCTCCAGGAATTTCCAAACCTCAAAATGGCACCCCTAACTGGGCTGCTCAGTCATCTGGCCCAGACTTGCCCACAACAAATCTTTGGGCTCCATTCTTCATATAGGTGGCAACAAAAACACTCTTTGCTTCTATACGACCAACTTAATTATTCTATAATAAAACATATGCAGATAGAAATATTTCCTCAGACATTTACATTCTGTTGCTCTCACTCTCAGCCTAAAAAAGTCTCTTGAGGCAAGTACCATTAAGACACAAAAGCATGGGGTCTGATAACATCATAATCAAATGTAGCAGAGAATAATTAAAATAAAGAGTAAAATAAAAAGCAAAAACAAAACATCATGGAACAACCCTTCCATGTAGGCATACATTTAGATACTGGAAGTCTTGGGACATGTTGTGAACAGTCTGATGCAGCTATTGTAGAAAACAAATTTACATCAGACCACTTTCAGGAAAGCTGTGTTCCAGACACAACTTGCCAAAGGAGTTTCTAGTGGAAGAGTAATAGTTTAATTTGTTTTTAGTTATAAAGTTGGCAAAAATGTATACCCTAATTTGTCTGGTTCACATTTCTGTGAAGTCCAAATCAAAGGAAAGGTAGCACAGATTTTTTTTTTTTTAAGTATGATTGAGTCATTACCTTTTCCATGAAATAGTATATGTTGTCGTTCTCAGCTGCAGTTTGATTCATGGATCACAGCTATAGTCTTACAGGTTTATTGAGCTGCATCTCTGTTTTCCTGTCTTCCGTGTGATGTATAAACCTACACCCAGTGAGAAACACCCCCCCAAGCCCCTAACCACAACAGCTGCTCACCCTAGTTTGGCAAGGGAGATTCTATGTAGACACCCTTCTATGTGTGTGGTGGATGCACATTCCATGGTTTACCCACTGAACTGAGAGGACATGACTTTGGGTACATGGGAGTAATATGTGCCACCCTTTATGAGAGGTGATATTGCCCATGTTTTGTATGCAGATGGTTCAGTTCATAACACCTCTAGGCAAAGGATCTTAGGTGGCAGGGGCTGGAATAGAGCATCCTGTGCATAAGAGTCTGAAGAGCTGTTACCAGTCAGAGATGTTAGTGATGGGTGCTGAAAAGAAGGAATGGCAAAATCTTCCAGGCTATGCTGGACCCTGCCTACATCCAGAAAACCATTGACTAGTGCAGAGGTCCTCAGACTTTTTCCCTGTGGGCACCTTTGGAATTTTGACACAGTGTGGTGGGGAATGTTCCCTCTAGGCTGAGTGACTGTGAGCTAGCTCACAGTTTTTTAGCCTCTGACTCACACCTTTTTGTTTTAGGTCAGGAAGGATGGCTCCAGAGCAAACTAATTTATGCAGTAGCCAAATCGCTTGCTCACAACTTTAATGTCAGTACCTCACAAAATAGAATTTTTGCTCACAAGACTCCACAACTTAAAGGGTGCATTGGTGGGCACAGCCACAAAATGGCTGCCACAGCTTACCTTCAAACCCATAGTGAATTTTCCCTATGAAGAAAGGTTAAAGTGCTTGGGGCTCCTTAGGCTGAGGGGTGAGATGATAGAGGTTTATAAGATTATGCATGGGATAGAGCAGGTAGAGAAAGAGGTGCTTTTCTCCCTTTCTCATAATACAAGAACTCGCGGGCACTCAATGAAGTTGCTGAGCGGTTGGGTTAGAATGGAAAAAGATGTCCTTCTTCCCCCAAAGAGTGATTAACACATGGAATTCACTGCCACAGGAGGTGGCGGCTACAAGCATGGACAGTTTCAAGAGGAAATTAGATAAGCATATGGAGCAGAGGTCCATCGGTGGTTATTAGCCACAAGGTATAGATAGGGACCCTGGGGCAAGTGATGCTCTGTATTCTTGGTGCATGGGGAGGCAACATTGGGAGGGCTTCTAGTGTCCTGGCCCCACTGCTGGACCTCCTGATGTCCCCTGGTATTTTTGGCCACTGAATGACACAGAGTGTTGGACTGGATGGGCCCTTGGTCTGATCCAACATTGGCTTTTCTTATGTTCTCTTATGTTCTTATAGAAGACAACACTGAGCAATGTGTACAGTGGTGAGCGAGCTGAGCCTGTGGTCTGCATTGTGCCAAAGCAACTTCATAGGTTCATGAATATCCAGCAACTTATTATGCATCTAGTTGCCCATGATTTAATCAAGGTTGGAGCTGGTGTTTGAAAAAAAGAAATTATGGGGTGGTAAGACTTATAGAGAGAAAACCATATCACTGCATAACTCATAAATGTGTTGAAGACTGAACAGCCGCTGAAATATTCTCTTACTTGAGTAGACATCTGTGGAGACTTTCTGTTTTTTCAATTACAGAAGAGGTCATTAAGGGTATAAGCTTGAGAAAATACAGAAAGAACTGTAGGAAAGCTCCTAAACCCATAAATGTTCTTAATTATATGCCATGTCCTTAGTGTGTAAAGAATTTCCTTCAGGTCATTCTGTTCCTTTTATCAGAATAAATCACAATCATCTTTGGCTCATTTGTGGGCTCAGCCCATGACATAATGGTGTCAAAGGTGGCACAGAATATATACATGCACAGTCAAATTCCAACACAGTTACCCAAATTGTGTCTACAGCTGGCAAGCTGACTGGCATAGACATTTATCAGGAAGGGCTTAGTATAGGACTGTATTCGGTAGGACCAAAGGGAGGCTGGTAGAGCAAAGGCTTAGTGCAATAGCCCTTTCATCCTTTAAAAAAAAATAACTAAGTTCAAAGCCTGTCTGCATCATAATGCAAAACAAATTTGATTTTCCACATCCTAATGATAGGTCCACATTAGGAAATTAATGTTCCACTTCCTAATTGGCAAACTCTGGTGCACATGAGCATCATTAATTTTTAAAAAAATGATATATGTTGCCAAAGAGGCTGGAAATGGAATTTTAGGGCAGAAGGGAGGCAAAGGTGATCTTGTCCAGTTCCCAGTGCTGACATAGAATCCCCTAAATCCCCACATTCCGAACAGATCAGCTCATATCAACCAGATTCTAATGTGCCAAAAGCAAAGAGCAGAGCCGATCAAAATGCAATAAGCCCCAAATACTTTTCAGAAAAGAAGCATGTTTAAAGAGACACCTAAAAGGCAATTCGTATGACAAATGAAAGGTATTCATTTTGCAATTCAGGGCTGATCTGATATACTTTCAATTGGAGTTATCTTACATTTTATGGCATTACATTTTATGGCACACATGGCCTGGCCCAACAAAGTGACACTTATGTCAGATCTGACCCTCATAACAAATAAGGCCAACATTTCTTATCAATCATGTGGCCCCTTAGACATCTCTTTTATAAATTGAAAAGTCACAGAGTTTCCAAACTTTCCTAACAGGGAAGGTTCTTCAGCCCCCTAATCATCTTCATTGCCCTCCTCTGTACTTTTTCCAGCTCTGCAATGTCCTTTTGGAGATACAGTGACCAGAATTGTACACGATATTCCAAATGCGGACACACCATAGATCTATACAGGGGCATTACAATAGCGGCCATTTTATTCTCAGTCCATTTCTAATAATCCCTAACACAGAGTTTGTCTTTTTCACCACTGTAGCATACTGGGTTGACACATTCATTAAGCCATCCACTAAGACCCCAAGATCTTTTCCCCTTTCAGTCTCAGCAAGTTCAGAGCCCATTAACTATACTTGAAGCTGGAATCTTTTGTCCCAATGAGCATCACCTTACACTTACCAAAATTGAACTTCATTGACCACATTGTCACCCACTCACCCAGTTTGTGGAAATCCTCTTGGAGGTCTTGACAGTCAGCCTTGGTTTTCACCATCCTGAATAATTTTGTGTCATCTGAAGACTTGGCCACTACACTACTCACCGTAGTTCCAGATCATTTATGAATAAATTAAATAGTACCTGCCCCAGTACTAATCCATTGTGAGAACTGTCCATTAATTCCTATTCATTGCTTCCTGTCATTTAACCACTTTTTAATCCATAAGAGAACCCATCCTCTTATTCCATGACTGCTAAGTTTACTAAGGAGACTTTGGTGAGGTACCTTGTCAAAAGCCTTTTGAAAGTCCAAGTAAATAATGTCTACTGAGTCACCACTGTCTATATGCTTGTTCACTTTCTCAAAGAACTCCAAAAGGTTGGTGAGGCAGGACTTCCCTTTGCAGAAGCCATGCTGATTTTTCCTCAGCGGGTTTTGTCCCTCAGTGCCTAAAAATTCTATCTTTGATTACAGTTTCCACTGAGCCTGCTTCAGTGGGGAGGGCAGGGTATAAATCTAATAAATAATAAATAAATAAATAAATTTGCCTGGGACCAACATTAGGCTGACTGGCCTATAATTGCCTGGTTCCCCTCTGGATCCCTTCTTAAAAAATAGGTGTAGCATTTGCTACTCTCTAGTCTTCTGGAACAGCGGCTGAATTTAGTGATAGGTTACATATATGGGTTAATAGATCAACTTTCTTACATCTGAGTTCCTTAAGAACTCTTGGGTGTATTCCCTCAGGACCTGGAGACTTATTGTTTTTTAATTTCCCCAATAGGTCTAGAATAGGGTTGCCAGTCCCAGTTGGGGGCAGGGGATTCCTGCTGCTGGCCAACTGGCTGGTGGCAGGAAACCTCTCCCAAATGCAAGCAATGTGGAGCAACATGTCTACATCACCCGGAAGGGATGCTCTGGTTTTGGGGCAAAACTCTATGGTTTGTGGGTGACTTTATCATAGAATTTCCCCCAAAAACCAGAGTGTTGCCCCCAACGTGCCTATGTCATAGTGCACAATGTCACTTCTGGCTCTGAGAGCATCTCCCCATCCCCCCACCGGTATCTCAAAGAGACCTGGCAACCCTAGTCTAGAACTTCATCTCTGGTCATCTGAATTTGGCTCAGTTCTTCATAATCCCTTCCTGAAAACAGGGGCTATGGCATGGGTACATGCCACACACTTTTTACAGTGAACACAATAGGAGGGTTGAAAGGAGGGTTGTCCACCATTGAAATTTTACTTCTTAACTGCTGCTGTTAATTTTTAATATTTTGTTTCATTGCTTTGTTTCATTGCTGTGTATTTATCAATGTATGTTCTTTGCTATTGTTATGATTATTTTACTATGCATTTGTATTTTACAGTACCTTTGTGTAATGTTCTTGCGAAACCTCCCAAAGACATTTGGCTTTGAATAGATATGGAATTATTTCAAACAAGCAAACAAACACAATGTGCTTCTTTATTTTCCAAGTAATTCAATTGTAGAAATTGCTTCCAGTGGCCATAATGGTGACCAGTAACATACACAATTTTAAAAGGGAATAAGACAGATTCATAGAAGGGAGGTCAATCAATGGCTACTAGCAATGGTAACTAAAACAAATGTCCATGTTTAAAGGGAATAAATGTTTATATATCAGTGCTAGGAAGCAACATCAGGGGAAGCCCTCGACCACTGTGCTCCATTTGTTGGCCACTGTGCGAAACAGGATGCTAGAGTATACGGCACGGTTGCCAGCTCTAGCTGGGAGTATGGTTGGAGAATTTGGGGGGCACGGATAAATAATATGATGGTGAAGCTACACTCTAGGATTCACCCAAAATGTTAAGGTTTAACCATAGAGTTTTGATTGAATCCTAGAGTGTTGCACATGATGCAATGACATCACTTCCAATTCTGAGTCAGAGACCTGACCCCCTACTAGATAGAGCCTGTGGTCTGATCTGTCAGGGCCCTTACTCTATTTATTCAAACACAATCTGCTGTGTGGTATGGAGGGCTGCTGTATGAGAAGCAAAGCCCCAAAGCCTCCACTGAGAATTAACTGTGCTCCTCATTCATCTTGCTTTGAAGAAAAAAAGAATCAATCACAACCTCAGTTTTTGACTAGAACAGAATAAAGCAAGAGTCCCCTAGCACCTTAAAGATGAGCAAAATGTCACCTGTAAGCTTTTGTGAGGCAGGGCTTGCTTCATCAGATGCACAGTACTCAAGAATATTTTAGGATCAAGCCTTTTAAAACTTCCTTGCTATTAATTAACATTTTAAAAAGAGGGATGAACTCAATTAACAGTGTGAGGTGGCACCTGACCTCGCTCTCAGAATAAGAACACAGATGGATAATTAATATTGCGTAAGTATGTGGTAATGGAAACAGAAAGCTATTAATTTACAAGAGAGAATAATAGCAATCCCTCCTAATTAGAGATAATTGACTCAGTATTACCTAATCAAAACTTTTAAAGTGAGCAATGTTAAACCGTATGCAAAATAAATAATTAAATAAAACCAGGGCAGGATAGGAAATGAAATGTGGCTTGTGAATCTGGGTCATGAGCCAGAGCCCATAGCAGTTAAAGGTAGATTCTCTATTCAGTGTAGTGCTCATTAATCATTACATTAAGATATAAAATAGATAAGGAAACCTTGGAGATATTGCACCTCAGTGTTCTCAAAAGCAGCGTAGAATGTTAAGTGCAGAGACCTTGGCTGAGTTCAGACTGGCAGTTTGAAGCGGGACGGAGTCGTTGCAAAAAAAACCCTGGAATAAACTATTCTGGTTTTTCCCGGTCACATTGCGTGGACTGATGCAGGAGCATACTGGGAGGAGGCACGAGGGAGCATTCAGACTGCTGGCCCAGAGGTGCAGTTGTAAATGGCTAAGGGCGATTGGGGGAGGATCCCATTGCGCCGGCACTGCATTGGGCAGTAGCACGTTCACACTTCCCTGAAGTGGAATGAAGAGGGATAAAGGCGCTCTCCGGGACTTGCTACCACTTTCCCCAGGTATCTTTTAATCATGGCAGCGAAGCTGTACATGATGGGTTGACTACAGGTAGGGAATGCCAGACAGATGTGCCTGTGTGAACGGCCCCATTAATCCACTTGTGAAATGTTGCTCACGGGGCAAACTACCAGTCTGAACTCAGCCCTTGTCTGCCTGAATAGTGGTATTGCTCCTGAGCAACAGGTCCAAGCCCCCTCTTTGACAATGCCAATCTCTGTGTGAGTACCAAATACGTTAAGAACCTTTGCAATATATGGAAATGCAATAGATGGAAATGCATTTATAAGCTGAGTCTGAAGGAGCTGAGAAGCCACACCTTGTAGCACTTCCTACTTCCCCGCCATCTGCAAAGGCACATGCTTCTGTCGCCTTTGCCAGCTATACTCAAAGCTGCCAGATGACTCCCCTCCATCCCAAGAGAAATCCAAGTTATCTTTTACATTCTATGCCTCATGAAACTCTACACTTTATTACATTCTGTCCTGCTCTTCCTCTGAGGAGATTGCGGCTTACATGGGTCTCCCCACTTCCATTTTATCTCTGTAAGGGTAAAAAGAAAAGAGTGATTGTTCCAACAACACATGGTTCAGCAGAGTTTTTACATTTAGTTAATTTTAACTGTTTTATGCTGTGTGTTACCATATTTTATTTTGTTAGCTGTCTCCAGTTGCCGACACTGGGCTGGGAATTCCTGGAGATTTAGGGGCAGGGCCTGTGAATGGTTGAAGCTTGGGGAAGGGAGGGAGCTCAGCAGTGCCACAGAGTCCACCCTCTGAAGCTGCTGTTTTTTCCAGGAGAACTATATACTCTGGAAACCACTTGTAAGTCTGGAAGAACTTCCAAGCACTAGTTGGTAGTTGGTAACCGTAAGAGGCAGCATTTTTTCTAAATAAATAAATAAAATTAAGTTTCATTGCTTAATAGGAATTTGATTCTCCTTGGTAGGTCTCCGATCCTAGCCTGACATTCTAACCACCTCAATATGCTGGGGCACAGATCCACGTCTTGCATTACTCTGTCAGAAATCACTGTTGCAACCAGTCTTTCTCATGCTTACAGATAACATGACCTATCTTACAGCCTCTTCCAAGTTCAGCATCAGCCTCAAGAAACTAACCTTATGCTGCTCTACAGGGAGCTGCTCAGCCTGCTCTGGACTCCTCTCACAGGGTTCGGGCATCTTACATTACCTGGCATCATCGACAGCTCCTTCCATACTGCTTGTTGTTGTTCAGTCGCACAGTTGAGTCTGATTCTTCACATCCCCATGGACCACATCTGTCCTCTGTTGTCCTCCAGAGTTTGCTCAACTTCATGTTGTTGCATTGTTAACACTGTCTAACTAACTCATCCTTTGTCGTCCCTTTCTCCTTTTACCTTCAATCTTTCCCAGCATCAGGGTCTTCTCCAGTGAGTGCTCCCTTCTAATTTGATGGCCAAAGTATTTGAGCTTCAGCTTCAGTATCTGGCCTTTCAGGGAACAGTCAGGGTTGATTTCTTTTAGGATTGACTAATTTGATCAAACAATGCACTGTATTCTTGGTGCTTGGGGGGCAGCAGTGGAAGTGCTTCTAGTGTCTTGGTCCCACTGCTGTACCTCCTGATGGCACCTGATATTTTTGGCCACTGTGTGACAGAGTGTTGGACTGGGTGGGCCATTGGCCTGATCCAACACTGGCTTCTCTTATGTTCTTATAATCTCCTTACAGTCCAAGGGGCTCTCAAGAGTCTTCTCCAGTACCATAATTCAAAAGCATCTATTCTTCAACACTCAGCCTTCCTTATGGTCCAACTCTCACAGCCATACATTACCACTAGGACTAACATTGCTTTGACCATATGGACTTTTGTTGGCTTTTTATTATGTTGTCTAACTTTGCCATAGCTTTCCTCCCATACTGCTAGATTAAAGCAAAAACCCTGCCCAAGTCCTGAAAGAAGATGTATCTGACCCAAATAAGATGAAGGCTATAGTTTAACTTTATGAATCCTGAGGGTCATCCAAGGGAGATAAATCTGACAGGGGCCTTATTATGACATAGTCAGGCTCGTTTGGGGATGAATAATAATGATTAAACTCCTCAAATGACCAATACTTGAAGACAAGTAGGAGCATGTAAACAATAAAACCAAATCACTGCAATTCTGTGAGCAGTTACATGTTCCTAGGCTCCTATTAATTTCAGTGTGACCCATACCCTCTGAACAGGCTTCAGCAGAAAATTAATTTGCCAACTCACATAAAGAATAAAGGAAAATATTGTAACAAGGGGGAAAATGTTGAAAGCCACAATGGTCCTGAAAGAGCCAAGAAGGATAGCTGTGGGCAATCAATTTTTAAAATGAGGCCTATTGTGTTGCTCTGTTGCTCACAAAATACGGTTCAGAATGCTTCATACATGGCATAATTAAACTATCTAATAAATACAGTAACATAGGTCAGAAAGGGTCATGTGTGTGCTGCTGAATGCTTTGTCCAATCAGCACAGTATTTAATAAAGCAAAACAGGTGCCACATTAAAGGTGCAAATACTCTGAAACATGACATTCGGATTTGGATTTGGTGCACTCCAGTCTTCACTTTAGCTCATTACTATAATTCAGCAAACTTCAAGTTTAATAGTACATGCCTCTCTCTTATCTTTTTCTATGCATTTATCTCAACAAACCTGGAGTTCACAAAGGGGGGAGCAATAAGTAGGGAAAGCATGTGGAGTCTTTCTTCATCTATCCATGGACTTCACAGGGGGGGATTTACCATCTTGCTGCAGCCCTCTGTGTCTCCTAAATTTTATTCTTGGGGGTCAGCAGAACCTCAGCAGCTGCAGCAGGGGCAAAGGCCCTCCTTCCACAAAGGGAAATGCTAGGTTGGATGCCACCTACAGTTCCCTTCATGGAGGCACAACTTCTCTGGTGCCTGCTCCCAATGGAGTCCAAAAACTCCCTTCAAAATGCTATTGCTGAGGGACAGGGGACCCCCAGGAATAGCTTGGGGAGGAGTCAGAAATCTTCCACAGGAACAGGAAATCCACAAAAAATGCCCCCATACCCTATACACACAGAAATTTCAGGTGAGATCTAACATGGTTGAATACATGCCATTATTATAGTTCATTTATAGATATGCAGAATTGCCAGTTCCAGTTTGGGATTTTTTTTTGAGATTTGGGGGTGGAGCCTGTGGAAGGCCTGTTTTGGGGGAGGGGGAGACCATACTGTGCTATAGTGCCAGAGAGTCCACTCTCCAAAGCAGTCATTTTCTCCAGAAGAACTGGTCCTTGTAGTCTGGAGTTAAGTTGTAATTCTGGGAGATCTCCAGCCCCTGCCTGGAGGCTGGCATCCACACAGGAGTATATAGTAGACTCAATCTATCTATACTGTGGTAAAACAAAAAGAGTAGTTTATACAGTACTTGTGAAAATATAAATATATACATGAGCATTTTTATATTTTATTTATTGTTTGTTCTCTTCTGTCGCCATCTTCCACCAGTGAGTGAAGATTTTATTTCATTTAATGTTAGTGATCCTTCCTGCCTGACCACCCAATATTTTAATTGTTATTTTTATGTTTTTGTATGTGTTTTAGCAGGGAAAAGGTGGCATGGTATAGCCCAATTCAGCAGATCTCGGAAGATAAGCAGGGACAGTACATGGAAGGTAATGGCAAACCTCCTCTACTTAATCACGTGCCTTGAAAGTCCCTTGCTGGGATCACCATAAGTCAGCTATGACTTGATGGCACTTTACACACACACACACATGCACACACGCACTCATACACACACATTTTAGCTCTGGTTTTAATTGTAATGATGTAGCTTTGTTGTTTTTGCTGGTTTTAATGGTTTTAAAGTGTGAATTTTATTTTGTATGTTTTAATTTGTTAGTGATCTTAGTACATCCAATTGGTAATATACTAATAGATTTGCACAGCATATTAGACATAATACAAAATGCAGTAGAAAACAATGCAGCGATAAAGTGCAATATGTGCAGCAACCAGATAATACATCTAAAACACAGTGGTATAGTCTGCAGTCTGTTTCTCTTTACAAAGTGCCTTCTTGAACCATTCTGATATAGACTGGCCCTATTACCTTTATAGAAAAGCCCTTCTGAATACTTCATTTGTCATAATGCTCTTTCACACAGAATGGATGCATGTGAGGAGACTGAAACGATTTGTTGTTAAAGTCTGAAATTAAGATGATGCCCAGCAAATCTCCATCAAAATGAGTATCACTGTCTGAGTGTTCTCAATCAACCGAGCTGGGCAACTGGTTTGAAGAGACAGCAAGTCCTCACAGCAAGCCAGATGTTGTCTTGACATTTTGCTTAGGGGGGCAATAAGAACTGTAAGTGAGTTGCTTAAAAATAAGAATATCACATCTGGGCTGTCAACTTTGATGCCAGGTGTCAACTGGAGCAGACAGAAAGTAACCAAGCCATAACCCCTGCCCCATCCAAACATGTTTATAATGGCAGAGGTATGTGTGTGGAGTTAACCTTTAACTCACTTTAATTGGGTGTATAAAAAAATCCTGTATAAACTTTGTGATCCCTTTAGGCAGTTCCAGCCTAGCTAGATCTATGGACTTCTAGAAGGATTATATTCCTGGATATCAAAGATTGAACTTGTCATGGTTGGTACTCTATAGTATAAGTGGGGAAGGAGCTGTGGCACTAGAGGTTTTCTACCCTGTGAAAGAATTTATTTGAATTTATGGAAGAATGAAGATTCCAAACCACAAACAGTCTTGGCTCTCCCTTAAATGACTGTTGGTGGTCTAGACATATCTAAATCAGCATGCATTTCAACAGAGGTATCTATCTCTCACACGAACAGCCTTGGATACATTCATATTTCCTTTGTCACCGCTATCTGCTCACTTTTCTTACAGCTGTTGTCCACAGACCATAAAAGAACATATGATCTCATACTGAGTCAGAGCAATGATTGGTTTAGCAGACTATTGTCTACTCTGATCAACAGTCAGCAGCTCTCCAAGATCCCAGGCACAGCTGATTTCCAGCCCTCTGCCCAAGATCCTTGTTAACTTCACACTGCAAATTCTGAATCTGGGCCTTTATGTGAGGGAAGAACCAACATTCTTTTTCTTTTTATGTTCTATACACATAGACAGAGAGAGATGGATCCTACCACTGTGTTCAGCTAGGTGTAAAGCCTTCCCCCAGTGCAGGAGGCTTCTTCTGGAAAAAGAGCTTCTTCCACTTAAAGAAAGCTCCTTATGTTAGAGAATGGTACTGAAGTTAGTTCAGAGGAGCAATAAAAATTGAACTAGGGGTGCTGAGAACTTTGCAATGAACATGTTGGGCTTGCAAACATATACTTGTTTGCTACAGCTACAATTACTTGTGAGTTGAGTCATGGATCTCCTTGCTTCTCTGACACCTGACTCAAGCAGTGAGCTGAATAGCTTAGCGAATGTGCTGTTGCTGTGGTGGTGGAGTTTCACTTCCTTGTGGCTGCTTTAGTACCTGTGCAGAAGGTGAAATCAGTTTCCCCTCCAAGGTTATAGATGGTGGCTCAGATAACTACATGCTGCAGAGGGGTGGAAAACCATTATTCTCATGGAGCTGTGCAAAAAAACCCATGTATTTGGAAATGGCTGCAGATCCAAACAGATTGGTAGTTAACACAAATACAAATACCAAGCTGTAAGACTTGGGGGAAGGATATTTCCAAATGTTTTTGTTCATTTTTATTTTTTAAAAAAACAAAATAGTGATGGAGCATGGCAAGGCCTTGGCAACGGGTGAGTGGGGTGGGTTTAATATGTACTCTATATGGTCCTTTCCACATTTGCCTGCAACTCTGGATTTTCTCAGTGTTCAAGTTGAGGCAATTTAAGTCCACGGCGAAACAGCATCCAAATAACCCAGGGCAACAGCAGGCTGAAACTGGGCTGACCACAGAAGGAAGGTGATGTAATACAAAATGGGGGGGGGGGAGTGGAATCAAAGAAGGTTGAACTCGATTTTAGTGCAGAACGGGATGGGGGAATTCTGGATTAAAAAGAAGATTGAATTTCATTTTAGTACAGAATTGCTTGGAGGACACTGCAGTGAACATGGATTAAATGAAGAGTACAGAAAGGGCCTATGTGTGAAAAGTCAACCAGCAAACAGATCTGAGCTGCTTGTGAGCAACCCGAAATTTCTACTTGTTTAGCTCCTGCTTAAAACAGGTTGGTGCTTGACTGTCACCATATTGTATTTTGCAACATGCCTGTTTTGGATAGGGTTGCAGGCCCAGTGCTGGCACCCAGCAGGAGAGAGGGGAGGGTGAGGGACTTATCTGATCAATGTCATTGTGTTGGTGTGGTGCTGTAGGATTCACCAAAAATTCTGTCCTTTAACCACAACGTTTTGGGTGAATCCTAGAGAGTCACACCAATGCAATGACATAGCTTCTGGTTCATGCCAGAAGTGATGTGATAGTGCTGGCAAAACACTGAATTGCTCCCCCCGTTTCCCCCATTGTATTGTGAAGCAATGGTGTGAAGCAGTGGTGTGCAATGGGGTGTCCAGGTGGAAGACCTGGCTGCCCTAGTTTGGGATGAGCTCTGTGCTTTACTTGTCATCCAGCTGGAAGACATAATCTGCAGCTCTCCTCCTCCCTCTTTTGGTTGAACCCAAGACCTTTGGATTTTATCCCCAAAATAAAAGAAACAAGGGGTGTCATGGAAGCACAATGGCAGGCAACATGACTGCCGCAGGAGCTATGCTGGGAATTATTGATCTATACCAATTAATTGTCATAGCTTTGAGTTGTTAAGTAGGTGAACTTCACTGACAAAAGATCTGTTCATAAAAATATTAATAATTATAAAAAGAAATTAAATATAAAAAATGTAGACACAACAAATGAGTAGATGTGGCATCCAAGTAGACTGAACTTCAATACAGCCACAGTATATCAAAAGAACAGAATACAGATCTCAAACCTGGCTCAGAAGTGAAAAGTGAAATCAACTGAAGCCTGAAGTCACTAGGAGATTAGGTTTAAATACCCTCATGTGGATAGATCCAGCATCCAGGCAAGTCAGTTTTTTCTGATTAAACCCAAGTACATCCTGATAAGATCTGCCTTAATGTTTTGGGTCAATGCATTCCTAATCCCAAACCATAGGATTTTTAAGCACTGAAGTCCAGCATGAATTTGGCCCTGCATGTTAGAAATCAGTGTACAACAGGAAAAAAAGACTCTCTGGAAGATAGCAATTTAATTTGTGTGCAGAAGGATGGATAATAGACATCTGGCTTAGCAGGAGTGAACAGTGGCTGCAGCAGCATGAGAAGCAACTCGGATATTATTAGCAATTCAAATCCAGGTATCAAATAGGCACTTTATTTGAATCATTCATCAGGATTCGCTTGAAGGCTCAAACTTGCCCTGGAGAAGTTCTAAGAATTTCCCAGCCAAAACAGCTTTTCCTCCCTCCTCTGCAGAGTGGGTAAGAAAGGAAAAGCATCAACATATTTAAAAAGACAAGGAAAACTATCAAAGTATATTGTCCAAGTGTATTAAGCTTTCCTGTATTTAAAGCATAATTGTAGCATTATTTACAAACTACAGAGTCCCAAGTCTAATAAAAAATTCTGAAGTTGCTTTCTCAGAGGCATTTCACTGTCCTTAATGTACTTGGAGGACTTGTACTGATGTGTAAACTTGGCTTTTCATCTTTATTAACAGACATCAGCAACCATCCTGTTGGGGACTTCTATAATGTTCTTACCGGGGGGGGGGGGCTAAATCAGATACCTGCTGCCAGCTATACAAGACTTTTTTTATTGTTGAAAGCTAGAAATTTTGTTTGAGACTCAGTAATGAAGCATTTCACCAAATGTAGTTGGCCATGGCTGAAGCACAGCAAACTCTAGGTTAGAGATTACTAGGACGGGGATTGAGAATAAATCAGCCAATATTGTAATGTCCCTGTATAGATTCTATGGTGCAGCCTCATTTAGAATAGTGTGTACTGTTCTGGTCACTGTATCTGAAAAAGGACATCGGAGAGCAGGAAAAAATACAAAGTAGGGCAACCAAGTGGATTAGGGGGTTGGAGCACCTTCCCTATGAGGAAAGGCTGAAGAATCTTGGACAGGCTGAAGAAAAGAAAAAACTAAAGGGGGGCATGTAAAGGTTTATACAATTATGCATGGAGTGGAGACAGTTGACAAAGACATTTTTTCCTCCCTCTCCCAAAATACTAGAACTGGAGGGCATCCAATGAAACTCATGGACAGAAGGTTCACAACAGTTGGGGGGGGGGGGCACCAGTGGGAGAGCTTCTAGTGTCCTGGCCCGAATGCTGGACCTCCTGATGGCACCTGGTATTTTTGGCCACTGTGTGACAGAGTGTTGGATTGGATGGGCCATTAGCCTGATCCAACATTGGCTTCTCTTAGGTTCTTATGTTCTTACTAAAATGTGGAATTCACTGCCAGAGGATATAGTGATCACTACAGGAATAAAGAGCTTTAAAAAGAGCCAGTTTGGTGTAGTGGTTAAGTGTGCGGACTCTGATCTGGGAGAACTGGGTTTGAGTCCCCACTCTTCCACTTACACCTGCTGATGTGACCTTGGGTCACTCACAAGCTCTGGCACAGCTGTTCCTGAAAGAGCAGTTTGTGTTAGAGTTCTCTTAGCCCCACCTACCTCACAGGGTGTCTGTTGTGGGGAGGGGAAGGGAAAGGAGTTTGTAAGCCACTCTGAGACTCCAAGTGAAGGGTGGGGTATAAATCCAATCTCTTCTTCTTTCTCTTCTTCTAAAAAGGAATTAGATAGATTCATGGAGGATAAGTCTATCAATGTCTACTAGCCATGGTGACTGAAGGGAACCTCCACATTCAGAGGCACCAAGCCTCTGAATCCCAGAACCAGGAGGCAATGTCAGGGGAAGGCCTTGGCCTCTATGCCCTGTTGTTGGCCCTCCAGAGGAACTGATTGGCCACTGTGTGAGATAGGATGCTGGACTAGGTGGACCACTGGTCTGATCCAGCAGGGTTCTTATGTCCTTATGAGTAGATTCACATACAATATCCCCCTCAAAGCCACACAACGAGGAATTGTCATATTTTAGTTTATCAGCCAGGTAATTATACCTGACAAGGATCTAGGTAATTTTAACTGACAAGGATCTAGCAAGTCCTTTGAATACCCTAAACCATTCTGGCTCTGGATGAGTGCAGGATGGTTCCATGGATGTGTTTCTTGGTGCATTGTGAGCTTTGGCATTCCTACCAGCTGACTATCTAGTAAAACACTGAGCACATCACAAACATTCAATTTTGGCTTGGTTATGTTTCCGAGTGTGGCAACCTTCCCCATAGCTACTATTTCCTCTACCTCATTAGAGCAAAAGATGTTTTGCAGCTACACACAATATCATTCAGAAGCAGATGTCTTGATCCTGGGAGGATACTTGACTTGGCAATGCCAAACATTTTGGGGCATCTTCCAACATTTGGTGACTGGCTCTGTCTCTAGGCAGCCATTATATATTTAGTTCACCTTCTCCATTTCAGCCATTTTCTGGTGGTATCTACTACACTTTTTCAAATGTCCAAATGTGGCAGTTACCTTAACATAATTGGAAACCCCTGCATGGTCCAACTTAATCCAGTTTGCTCCTTGATGGAAAGTTTTTGTTTGTTCAGTTTTTACACAAGGGAACCGGGGGGGGGGTGTAGCGTAGAATGATACTGTATTCTCAGGATGCCATCACTTCATCAACACTTCATTTATGTAATAGTTTATTCACTAAAGTGCTGTATCCCACTTCTCTAGCCATCAGTAGCCAGTTGTTTGTTTTGAAGATAATTAAAGAGGGCCATGACAGAAATCTACAGATTTGTGCACAATGTAAAGAATGTGGAGAGAAAGAGCTCTTTGTCTCCCTTTCCCCAAATATTAGAAGTTAGGAGCAACCAATGAAGTTGATGAATGGTATTACTTTATATTATGTGTGGAATTTGTGGAACCTGATGCCACAGAATGTGGCAACCTGCTTCACAGGATGGCTACAAGCTGAGAGGGCTGTAAAGGATGAGTAGAAAAATGAATGTAGGTAGGTGGATGGAATGCAGATGCTAGTCAACAACAGGGGGAGGCTTTGGCTTCCCTGCACCCCAATGCTTATGGGCCTTCAAGGGTATCTAGCCCGTCACTGTGAGAAACAGGAAGCTACCTCAGTGGACCATTGATCTGATGCAGCAAAGATTTCTCTTCTATGTTCTTCATGATTCCACAGATGGCTGTGTAATGCATTCCAGTGTGATTAGGGTTGCCAGGCCAGGCCTGCCCAAGCCTGGCAACCATTAGGTGGTTGGGGAGGGCAGGGACATGGGTGGTGTATGATGTCATTGATTGTACACAGAAGTAACAATAAGTAGCTCTAGGAATCCCAGAAACTCTATGGTAAAACCACAGTTTCTGGTGATTCCTAGAGCTATCTATAGTCACTTCTGGGTTGTAACCACCAGTGCTGTACTAGCACCAAGGCTGGCAATGGTTTCATTTTATTTTTTCCAAAAGCGGGGTACAACAGTGATCGGTGGCAACTCTAAGCATGTTCATGTATGCAACAGTGGACAAAGCTCATTTTAAACTGACCTCCACCCACATCCATTGCTGAGGTTAGAATACTGGACTAGGACCTGGAAACAGGTTCAGATCTCCACTCAGCAATGTGAGCTCATTAAATAACCTCAGATGAGTCACTGTCTCTCAGCCTGAACAATCTCACAGGGTTGTTGTGAGGACAAAATTAGAGGGGAGAGGTAATGTATGCTGTTATAAGCTCCTTGGAAGGAATGGTGGGATACATCTATATAAAATATGTATATACTTTATTTATAGTCTGCCTTTCTTACTGAGAGTCAAGGCAGATTACACAGTACAAGTCAATGCAATCAAAAAGCATGAGCCATCAAATAAGAAAGAAGAAGAAGAGTTGGTTTTTATACCCCACTTTTCATTAGCTGAAGGGGCCGTGGTGGCTCGGAGGTTAAGATGCTGAGCTGCAGACTGAAAAGTCTGTAGGTCGGCAGTTTGAGACCCTAGTGCCACATGATAGAGTGAGGTCCCATCTCTGGCCCCAGCTCCTGTCAAACTAGCAGTTCGAAAGCAAGACATTGCGGGTTTTTCGGTTTCGGCGTCGCGAATGGCGGCCGCTTCTCGGGACGCTCCCGGAGGCGGTTAGCCCACGCGCAGTTAGGGGGGGGTCTTCGCATGAGCGAAAGACCCTAGTGAGCCTTAGGTAAAGGCTCCGAACCGGGGGCGCTTGGGGAGTAGCCTCTTTGCCGGCAGACAGCCGGGAAATTGAGGCTTTCTCCCCGCCCCAATCGGCCCCGCTGCGGCGTGCCCGTAATGGGACTTAGCGGCACCACCGAATTCCAGGAGTGAAAACAGCGTCATGGCTTAAATTAAAAAGAAGAAGTTGCATCGAATCGTGAGTTGGAGATCTATTTTGAAGCGTAAATCGGAGCCCCCTGCATGCGTATAAGCGTTGGGAGGAGGGAGGAGTTCCCACCCCCTTTGAGAAGCAAGATCCACAAAGGGAGCGCGAAGGGGGCTGAGAGAAGAAAAAGTGTTGGTGAAAGTACCGTTGGGGTTGCATGGAAGATTTTGATCATTTTAGCTTCCTGGGGGATGCGGCACGAACTTTTTAAAAGTAAACAAAAAAAACAAAATGTCGATACTGGAAAAAGTCCTGCAGATACCGGAAGAGAAGAGAGGAGGGACTTCCGGTCCAGACAGCCCCCCCCAAGAGCTTGCTGTCAATCAACAGGAAAAGGAGATGCTGTGCCCCCTGCTGGAACAAGTGCGTAAAATCAACGAAACTTTGTCTAAAATGGATAGTGTTCTCATCAGTCGACAGAACCAGATTTTGGAAACAACTAGAAAGATTATTGAGATTGAACAGAAATCGAATTTGATTCTAGGTTTCCAGGGTGTTAAAGAAGAAGAGAAAGAAGATCTTGGATTCACCTTGACAAATATCTTGGCACCCCTAACTGGCAGTGAAGCGATAAAATTAAAAGAAGAGGTGGATGAGGCTCCCAAAGCCTATTCCGCTTTTATAAAAGAGAATACTCTGCCAGTAGAAGGGGATGTTGAGCATAACAAGCGACAAACTGGAGATCTAATTTCATCTGAAGAGTTTGTGGAGCCCAGGAAGCCTGAAAGCCAGAAGTTTAAGGAAAAAGAGAAAAGAAAGAAGAAGGATTTCATCTTTAAAATGCAGAAACTTCTGAAGAGACACGCCAGCAGGGAAGAAAATGCAGTATTCCAAACTAGGATAAGCGAAGAAGACAGCAGCCCAGGGGAAAGTGGTGATGGAACGGAAGACTTCAAAGTTAAAATGGACTCAATCCATGACTGGAAGAGATTTAAAAAGAAGAGATTTTGAGGACTGTTCGTGTAACATCTGGAAGGAGCTGTTTAATTACTAACCCCAATGGACTTTACTAACTGCATTAACAGAGTGATTTTGGACTTCGTAATAGTTAAAAAGAAGATCTTCTAACCACGATAGATGCCAAAACTGGTATTGGTTTTTAACCTAAACTAACACTCACTAACAGAAAAAATTTCACTCCATCTTTTTCTTTCTCCACCTGTCTACCCTTCCTGTTTCTTATAAAAAGAATAAAATTCTCTCTTCTTTAAGAGAGTTTTACAAAAAAAAAAAAAGAAAGCAAGACATTGCAAGTAGATAAATAGATACCACTTTGGTGGGAAGGTAACAGCATTCTGTGCACCTCGGTGTTTAGTCATGCTGGCCACATGACCATGGAAATGTCTTCAGACAGTGCTGGCTCTTTGGCTTGGAAAGGGAGATGAGCACCGCCCCCTAGAGTAGGATTCAACTAGCTTTTGAGCAAGGGAAACCTTTACCTTTTTTACTTTCACTAGCTGAAGGAGTCTCAGAGTGGCTTACAATTGCCTTCCCTCCCTCTCTCCATAACAGACACCCTGTGTGGTAGGTGAGACTGAGAGATCTCTGAGAGAACTGTGACTGGCCCAAAGTCACCCAGCTGGCTTCATATGGAGGAGTGGGGAATCAAACCCTGTTCTCCAGATTACAGTCTGCCCCTCTTAACTGCTATACCACACTGGCTTGCAATAGTAATGCAATGGGGCTAGGATTACTACAATCTCTATATATTAATAAATAAGTTTTCGTGTGACTCTTTCCTGAACATTTCACATGCTCCCCCAGCATTTGGCTCACTGATCTGTCACTCAAAAGGTGTCCCTAGCCACTGGCTGCGTTGCCTGAATCCTGCCCAGCTGCTACTCAAGAGTACTCGCGTGCCATTGGTCGAGTGCTGGGTTTGCTCCTCTTTCCCGCCCACTCCTTCAGTCACTATGTCCTGTCAGAATTTCTGGCAAATGACTTTCTCTCTTGATGAAGATGCTTGCCTCCTGTGTGAGGCTAATTTTTTCCCTCAGTAGCTGTTGGTAAGTGTAATGAAATGGCAGTTACCTGTGTTTATGAGATGGCTGCCGTCTCTGTGTTTAAAATGTTCCCCCATAAGGCTTAATTGAGCTGTAGTTCCAGAGAGGGGCCTGCAGGGGTATCACTCACTGGATTGAATGGGGCTTCCTCATCTACTGGCCTACAGTTCCCAGCTGCCTCAAGGCCAAAAAGGACAGGAAAAGAGGGACTGTCCCAAGGGGCGGGGCAGCATCAATATAGATTCTAGCTAGACCACAAGCCAGAGATATGGGGAACCCTGGGAGGCAGCAGAAATTCAGCCACTCCACAGTCGGCTGGACTGGGGAATGAATGGAAGTTTCCCTGCTCTCTTGGACAGGAGAGAGAGGCTGAAGCAGAGCCACAGGCCAATCTAAGGAGAGATCCCTGTTGATTTATGCCCTGTTGGTTCATGGTGTGTGCTTACTCCTACAGTTTTGCCTTATTCATTTAAGTGTGTGTGTGCTCCATAATTGTGTAAATAGTTAAAGAAATTATTTTATTTGGGCTAATAATCTGTGTTGTGCTTTGACCACATAGTCTCCCCCACTCTGCACAATATCAAAGGAAGGGGGTAGCCCAGGGAAGCAAGGAAAGGCCAGACCCTTAGGTTGCCAACTTTCCAAGGATCCCCAAAAGATTGGGGATTCCATCTCCAAATAGGCAGATTTGGCCAGAGGGGTCTCAGTGTCCCTCTAAAAAGGCAGTGACAATTCAGTGAGTGGTGGCAGAAAATTGAAGGAGTCAGATATGCCCATAGGACGAGGGTGGGAGGCAAACAGCTGAGTTGTAAACTGGAGCCCGTTTTGCCACAGTAGGCAACTAAGCTTGGTTCAGACAAAGGAAGGAAAACCTTTGCAGGTCTTTGTGAGGAACTCATTGGGGCCAGTCCTGAGTCTAGGGTTCCCAGCTCCAGGCAGGGAGCTTCCTGGAGATTTTCTGGTAGAGTCTATGGAAGCCAGGGTTTGGGGAGGGGAGAGGCCTCAGCTGAACAGAATGCCATAAAGCCCACCTTCCAAAGCAGTTATTTTCTCCGGGGGGGGGAGATCTGTTGTCTGGAGTTCAGTTGTGATACCTGGTGATCTTCAGGCTCCACCTGGAGGTTGGCTACCCTGGGCATCACAGTCAGTGCTTTAGAGCAGGGTCTGCCAGATCCAGGTTTTTGCTGTGGAAGCTGAGTGGATGATTTTGGATTTTTCAGGTTGGCCAAATCAGCAGTGGCTGAACATAGCCTAACCCAAACAGGACACAGCATTTTGTTCCAAGACACTGAAAGATTGGACAACACTTCCAATTACCATGTCAGATTACACAGGGAAGCCATTGAAATTCATAAGGAAATTCAACAGGAAAGAAGAGAGTTTAAAAATAAATAGGACATAGTTTCCTATCCTGAAAAACACAAAATGCTCTACAGCTGGCAATAGCATAACAGATAAGATTAGAGTTTCAATAGCCATTCCACACACAAAAGAACCTCCTCAAACCTCCTCAGGAAACAATCCATAGCCAAAAGAACCTCCTCAGGAAAGTTCCTCCATTAGCATGTACATAGCCTGGAGAACTACTACAAGATAATGACTCAGCCCTACCCCACCTTCCAGGGTAGATATAAATTACCTGCCTACCATTTTTCTGCTCACCTTTACATAGAGAGTACTCTATCTTCCTGTGTTATACCTCTGAGGATGCCAGTCACAGCTATTTGCGAAACGTCAGGTCCTACAATGCCAAGACCACAGCCACACAACCCGGAAAATCTACAGCAACTAATGAACTCCGGCCATGAAAGCCTTCGACAACATATAGCTGTGAATAGCTTAAGAAACTCTAATTAGCCTGTAACATAAGAAGTAAAGTCTGTGAATGTATTGGTTGTACCTCAGAGTTATATATATTGAGTTACCTGAGAACTTTCAACCCCTGATTTCATCTGACCTTTCCACTCCATGTTGCATAAAATATTTTGCTAATTTTGAATTTCAAAATGTCTCAAGTGCCAATCCTGAACCTTCCCAGAGGTTCCTGGACTGAGCCAGCAATAAAATATCATACTGAGACAGGGTGGAACAGCCAGAGTTCTTCAGGAAAGAAAGAAAGAAAAAACACCAGACCACTAGGGCTGCTCAGTCAGAAAGGGAAAGAAAAACGGAGGGAATCTTTCCTCTGAGGGAGGGAAGTGGATGGGGCCATCATAGTGGGATTATTGCAAAGGGTGGAAAACCACTAGACAGATGGTCACTGTGCAGCCTATATCTCACTATCTTTATTCCAATAGTCATAGAAAATCTTGTATGATCAGGTGGCATTGTATGACAGAGCCTGGTCACATGACAAAAAGTGCACAGGGTTTTAGGGAGACATGTATTCATGGACAATTATAATCAACTGCCTTTCCTCACATCCTCCCTCTCTCTCTCATGTCTGGTATTTGTTTCTAAAGTGAATTGCCAGAGAGGTGTTTTATGACAGAGCCATGCGCTGCTTAAAACAGAAATAAAATACAGCGACTGGAGAAGGTGAGAAAACACCTACCGGTTTGCTTCTTTTGGCTGCAGCAAAATTCTGAGGTTTTTTTTTTTAAATGTCAGTGCTTTTCACTTATTCTTTGCCTATGGAACAGAAATGGGCTAGAGTAAAATATTATGTTTGGAAATTAGGGACATGGTATGAGCTGCTGTGGCAGATGACCTTCTATTATGTGGGGTATTTAAAGGACTCATGAGCTCTTGGTTAGTTTCTAGGCTGTAGAAGGCAATGCAAGGCAAATCTGAGAGCACTTTAGTAGTGTTCACTTTTTAAAAAAAAGTTTAAAAGGAGAAAAAGCACAGAATAATGCTGGAGTAAGAGACATAATTACTAGTCTCAGGTGATTTGAGTGCTTATCTGTGTTGTGAATTCAGTGCATTATGTAGGAGCTGATCAAATTTGTTCTTCAGGATACCTGCCAAATTACATGGCACGCTGAACCTGTGTGGTGCCTGCCAATGTGCTTCACTCCTGACCCATGACACTCTTTGTTATTCAGTCCTCCCGGGCATGGGGGGGGGCAGGATAGAATGCTAATCTTCTTGAACAGGTGCCAGTTTACATTGGGCTGCTTTGTGCAGCGAACATTTGGGGTCTGATCCAAGGCACAGTGAAAGATTGCTTCGACAATGTCCTTTGTGTGACACCGAAAGGATGACAAAATCTAGGATCCAATCCGCCAAAGCCATTTTCAATCATCATCCAGGTTTGTCATCCCAACATCAGGGGTTTTTTTTACATACCATCTCTGTTACTCTTGGAACATAAAGTTTAAATGGAGAGGAAGAATTGCTGACCCCAGACAGGGGATATTTGACACTGAATAATTTTTAGACAGAAAAGCATCACTATACATGTGAAGGAGAAAACTCTTCAGTGGGTGAGTTCTTAAAAAACACAACAACTGAAGTATAAAGACAAAACTGATATGATCAGAATCACAATAATATATACCGTTTATAAAGGGTGTAAAGAAAAATGCATTACATTGCTTTATATTTCAGTACTCTTTACAATGATCCTGCAGGCTGTACTGCTCTTTTTATCAGCATTCATAAAGCTTTATAATGTTTAAAACACATAATCAGTATCTTGTACCACTTGGTTTCAAAGGGGGGAGGGCAATTCCATCTTCAGAAGAAGGAGGGGCAGTTTCCACTAATTTCCCCCATTCCATGTTTCCCCCTATGATGCTCTGGACAGTTCACTAACCCACAGGAAGAAAATTGGGTATGTGTGTGTGGCTGAGTGGCCTGGTGCAGAAAGGGGAAGTGGGAGAGCTCTGCCCTGCAAGGTGTGTTCGGAAAATGGATCTCACTGAGACTATTTAAGGTAGAAAAAAGCAGGATATATAGCAGCATTGTAAAGTAGGTCAGTACTAATAAAGACACATGTTGGGGAGGGGTGAGACAAAAAAAAATATGTAGATTGCCTAAGTGTGGCAGAAGAGAAGATGAACTAAAGGCAACCATAGCTCACATATACTTACTACATTATTATCCAATGCCAACAAATCAGCTGCATGAGAAGTCTACATGCAATATACAGAGCTAGTGACTGGGAAGCCACCCTTTTTTCCTGAATTGTAATAGTGTGCAGTACATAAATGGAGGTGACTTCTTACAAAGTATTTCCATAAGCTTTAGTAACCAGCGATGGGTTAGAATGTTAAAGTAGCTTGAATTAATTCAAGAACAGTACTTTTTAAGATTGGGGCCAGATGTACCTGCTAACTCATAAATAACTCACGTGCTGTATAATTACTGTATTGAGGTCATGGCCACTTGTGGGCAGGTGAATTCCCTCATAATGGAGGATTATTTTAAAGCGCTAGTATAGCTGGACTTCATGATTTTAGCATCTAGTCTAAATTGGAGATTCCCGTCCTCAAATTACCATTTTTATCACAGGCAGCTGATATCCCAGTGCAATTGTTATTAACATATGAAATACACATGGACCCAACATTAAATTTTGAAATTTCTTTATTTGTATGCCACCGCTTCAGAGTCCTGCTTGAACTGGGTTACAATTCCAGCTATTCCTGTCTCTTACTTTACTCTTCCCGCCAATAGTTTTTCATTTATTTAGCTTGATCCCCACCAAGATCTTGTTTCTTTGTATCCCCTCCCTTTCAGTGCACTGTCTGTTCAGCTCATTTCCTTTAGCAATCCTGTATCTTGTTCTTTCTCCATACCACTTGTTTCCCACCTCTGTACAGTATGGCATAAGAATACAAGAGGAGTCCTGCTGGATGAGACCAATGGTCCATATAAAACCCATCTTCCTGTTTCTTATGGTGGCCAGATAGATGCCCTCCAAAGCCCACAAGTAGGGCACACAAGCTAAAGCTGTTCCTGTTGTAACTTTTCAGTGAATGGCTTTCTGGGGTATAACTGCTTTTGAACATGGAAGTTCTACCATAGTTAATAGCCATTGCTGATCCTGTTCTCCATTAACATGTCTAAATCCTCTTTTAAATGGGATAAATAACAGACCCCAAACTTTAAGCAATGTGGTCCCCCCCACCCAAGCACTGGATCTTACAATCCATCTTCTTGCATAACTTCCCTTTTTCTCAAATATCCTTCTCCTCTACCCACCGTTTCCTCAGGCTGAGTACAGACTGGCAGTTTGCTCCGGTAGCCAGTCGTAGCAAAAAAGCCCTGGAATAAACTATACTGGGTTTTCCTGTTCACACAACGGGGGCCGCTGCCGGAAGATACGGGACGGAGGCGCCGGAGGTGTGCTATATTCGCTGTTTCCCCATTAATTCAGCTGTGGGTGTATGGGTGTATGTGCACATGAGCACCCATGCACTCATGCGCATAAGAGCATTTTGCCAATTGGGGGAGGACCCCACAGTGCCGGCACCGCATTGGGCAGTGGAGTGGAGCACAGCCAATCACACCGCTGCTGCCTTCTGCCCAATGCGGGTTGCTCCCAGCTTTTCAGCTGCGTGTTCAGACTCCCCGGAAGCGGAGAAACGTGTGACACACGCAGGCTTTTGGATTTGCTATGGGTTTTATCAGGTATCTTTTTAATCCGGCGGTGAAGCGCAACAGCATGGGTTGGCTATGGGTGGGGGATGCCAGACAGATGTGCCTGTGTGAACGCCCCATTTACTCTGGGATTGAGTCATCGCTGGCCCGGGTTCCTACCGGGGCAAATTGCCAGTCTGAATTCAGCCTCAGGTTTTCCAGGTTTTCTGACTCTGTTACTTTACTTCTGTTACATTGTTTCTTGGCTGAGGGCTCTCTGCTTCTTAACCTCCAAATTTTGGTGAACTCTTCATTGCTCCCACCCTGCTGCTCAGTGTTATTCTGTGCTGAGGGTCTGCATGAAGTTATAATTCCAGCCAAACCAATGGATTACCCTTCCATCTTAGAAGGTAGACTGTACACTGTTTGTCACCTTTCTTCTCTGAGCAGTTGGAATGTTCATGAATATTCTGTGCCATTCTGTACTAATTGAATCAACAGGTATCAGAATTTTCACTGCCACAAGTGAAACACGATGCAATATTGAAAATTCAGTGAATATAAAAAAATCACCTGTAAATGCAAGCAATTCCAGTTGAATATTATAAATTTCCAAAAACTCAGATATGCCAATGAATGATGACAGTCAACTGAATTTGGCTGTCAATACTCATTTGGATATATTGGAAAAGAGGAGAATATGATAGAGAGGTTGGCTGCAGCACAGCAACATGGACACGGCTGAGCTTCGCTCCTCAGCCCTGCTGGCTTCTTTGCTGGTTCAAGGAGTCCCCCTAGTGGTGGAGACCCCTCGGGCTTTTGGAGAGAGCAAGGGGCTTAATTTTGACACCTCGCAAATGGCAATGAGAAGGTGTTTTTTCAATTTGCCTCAAGCATCCAGTGGAGGCTCATGGTGACATGAGTCTGAGCTGTCACTTCCAACAAGGGGGGTTAGAAAACTAGCCAACACAGACTTGAGAGACTTGAGAAACCATGAGTACCTGATATCTACAGGAAAGAAAGCATATTCTAATATATTCAAGATTAAGCATAAGTCCATAATAACTCAGAAGCTATAACTAATCAGCTGGAGGTTTTCCCCCCAGCCAAATTTTAGCAGCTAGCAAAAGAGAATGCAGCAGGAGCAAATGAAAGGCACAATGGGCTAGTGAAAGCGATCACTTTTGTTGTTATGTCTCCATTCCTCATAGTTTCCTGTCCTCTCTTAGTGACTATGGAACTTTAAAAACTTAAAGGAGCTTTATCTACTACGTGAACAAAAGATAACATTGCCCTTGCCATCTTATACTGTGCTTAACATATCTGGCACCTTCATCTCCTAATGCTTTCAACCCTGTTTTTTCCTTTGCCTGTTATTTATCATTTATAAACCCTCCAGCGTACCCAGGATATCTGGAACACAACTTTTGCACCACATTCAATTTTTGATATTTTCCTTTTCTCTGGGTCTTGTCACTTGGGTGGTGTTTCTGGGCCTTTCATCTTCAGCTTTCTAGCCTCTCAACGCCCCCAAACTCACTTGGCTTTGTTAACTATTGCTAATTTACTCCATCCTCTTTGGAACCTCTCTGTGAACCAGCACACTCAACTCTACCCAACTTTCAACATTCTCAGTTTTTTTTTCTTGTTTCCTTCTCCTTTTTTGCAACGTACTAAATTTTTCTGAGAAGTGGAACCCAAGGACTGTTCCCCCCATGGTTGAAGTCCATACCTTTATATACAGAAAATCTAAAAATGCTAGACACTGAAGCAACACTGTTTCTCTGTTGCTATTTCTCCTCCCCCTCAGTACCTATTAGCTTCTACAGCACCAGGTGCCATTTAACTGATAAGAAGTTGGGGGAGAGAGAGACGTACAATCAGAGTGAGCATTGGGGGGGGGGGAGAAAGAAAAAAAAACTGAGAAAGGTTCTTTGAATTGGTACTAGCTTGAAAAAAAAAATAGATATAATTCCACATAATTTTTGGTGGAGAAACAGAATCCAAAGTCTTAAGTCAAGCTTTAAGATTTAACCTAGTACCAATAAATTGAAAATTGTATAACTCTGTTTAGAGTAACTGTTTAGAGTAATGGTCTATCTTTAATTTATCAAAAATTTCTAGAGCTTCCCCCAAAACAGCCTCAAGCTCTTCAGGTACTCTCAAACCAGCTACAGCTAATCTATCTCCTATGGCAATGAAAGATCTTCAGGTCCTGATCCAAGAAACAATAAAGAAAATGATAACAGAAGCAGTTGATACAATTAAAGAAACGATGAAAGAGATGTCCCAACAACTAACAACTAGAATGGATGAGATACAAAAGCAGTTGTCAGAAAATGCTCAGATGATAGCTGAATTTAATATTATAATTACAAAGACTGAAGAGAAGACAGAACACATAGAAACTAAATTACATAAAATTGATTCCAGACAAAATGCTCTAGAACAAGACCTTATAAGATAGAACTGGATAAAGCAGCACTCATTTTAAGGTTCCAAAACATACCAGAAGAAAAAGATGAAGACCTGAAGTGGAAGGTGGCACAAATTATAGCTAACTACATTGAAGCTAAGGAGCATGAGAAAGTCCAAGATGAAATTGACATTGTATTCAAGAGGAGCTCAACACGTGTTAGAAAAACCCAACTCCCAAGAGAAGTACATGTTTGCTTTCGCAGGGGAACACTAAGAGAAGAAATCCTAAAAAATTCAAACAAAACATCTCTTTATCTAGAGAGCACAGAAATAAAAATATTAAAAGAAATCCCCTTGAGAATTAGGGGGAAAAGACAGGAATACCAAGAACTGACAACAATTTTGCGAAGGAATGAAATATCGTATAGATGGCTACTCCCAGAAGATCTGACCTTTGTCTACAAAGGTCTTCAAAGCAAAAATTTTTCTCCAAAAACATGAAATATAGCTTGGAAGGGAAGAGGGAACCCAAGAACATCTAGAAGAAGAAGAGGGAGAAGAATATGAATTCCAGGGAGCCTCAGCAATGAACACTGAGACAGTACCCAGAACAGGGGGGAAATTGGCATTAAAGAAAGCCCCAAAAATTCCAACCTCAAAGATATATACAAGGAAACAAAAGAGAGATGAACAGAACAAAGAACCACAGACTGAGCCTCAAGATGAATAAGAAAAAAAGAATAATCTCAGTAAACATTAATGGCCTGAATGCTCCTCAGAAAAGATGAAGGATCTTCCACCAATTCAGAAAAAAATAACATTGATATTATTTGTCTTCAAGAGACACATATAAAAGCGGCAGACCAAAAACACCTCCAAATGAAAAATCTTGGCAAAACCTTCATTGCTGCTGATGATAAGAAGAAAAGAGGTGTAACAACACACGTGAAAGAACATCTTCAACCAGAGCTTCTACATGCTTCAGAAGATGGAAGAATCCTTCTAGTACAAATACAAAGATAACTGAAGACTCTTCTCATAAACATTTACACCCCAAATCAACACCAAGAGAAATTTTACAAAATACTACAAGAACTGATTGCCAGATTTGACCACGATGAACTCTGTGTAATCGGAGACTTTAATGCGGTATTTGACAAAGCCCTAGACAGAAGGTCGAACAGGAACAAAACACAGTCAAGAACTACCTCCAGTATTCTATAAACTAATGGAAGAAAACCAATCTACAGATGTATAGACGGTGAGAAATCCCAACAAACAAAGTTACACATTCTACTCAATGAGGCACAATTCTTGGTCAAGAATAGACATGTCTTGGATTTCAGCCACAATGACCAACGACATAATACAGGCAGAAATACTCCCAGCTATATTTTCCAACCATAACCCCATCACTCTTGAACTACAGGATACTCCAAAAAAAACCAACAACAGATGGACATTAAACACGGATATTTTAAACAATGAAAGGTTTCTGAAACAGACTAAAAAAGAATTCCAATATTTTTTTCAAATGAATAGTCAAAGTGAAACCCCAATAACAACTGTCTGGGATACCTTTAAAGCCTTTGCAAGAGGTCTGATGATTAAAGAAGCAGCATTCCTTAAAAAGCAAAGGCAAGTGAAATATCTACAAATTCAAGAACAGATCAAGAAACAAGAGGAAAAGATGAAACAAGATACACTAAATGAACAGAAAAAAAATGAAACTTAAACTCTTACAACATCAAATGAATTGCCTTTTGATGCAAAAAATGGAAAGAAAGTTAAAGTACACAAAACAAAACTTCATTGAGAATGTGAATAAACTGACTAGATGGTTAGCCTACAAATTGCATAAAGAAAAAGAAAAAGGTACATAAAAATGCTCAAAAATGAGTCGGGTGAAGAGAAAAATAAATTAGATTATTTAAAAAGAATTGTTGAAACATACTATCAAAACCTTTATAAAAACACAGAAGCAAAGCAACAACAAGTTAAAAACTATCTGAAAGCTCATAAGCCAAAAATATTTACAGAAGACCAGAGGAAAATATTAAATCAACAAATAACAATTGCATACATTATAGAAGCTTTGAAGAAACAAAAAAAAGGGAAAACACCTGGCCCAGATGGGCTACCCTCAGAATTTTACTTGGCTTTTGAAGACCAATTGGCGGAACCATTAAAATTGGTATGCCAGAATGTAGTTTCGAACTGAGAAATATCAGAAACATGGAAAGAAGCCTTAATAACATTAATACATACACTAAACACAGACAAAATAGAAATTAAAAACTATTTATGTTTGATCTCTTTTAGTCACCTACCCTTCTGTTCTAAATTTAGGTAGGTGAACCATTAGGTAGCGATCATCTGCCTCTCCATCTAGAATTAATACTCTCCCCTGTTAAATGTAGACTACAAAATTTATGCTTCCATCTTAGCAATTAGAATGAAAAGGGTTCTGTCACAGACAATACATGTAGATCAAGTGGACTTCTTACCCAAAAGACAACTGTGCCATAATGTGAGGATGGTATTCAATGTCTTGGAATACTATGAAGCCCATCCAGAAAAAGAAAATGTGCTAATTTTCCTTGACGCTGAAAAAGACTTTGACAGCAACAGCTGGAATTTTCTGCTTGAACTCCTATCAAACTCACAACCAGGTGCAAACTTCTATAAAATGGTTTGAGCAATTTATAACAGCAAGCCCAAATATGTATTAATGGAGACCTATCCCAAACTGTGAAGATAAATAAAGGAACTAGACAAGGATGCCCCTTGTCTCCATTATTATTTATCTTTGTTCTTGAAACCTTACCAAATCAAATCAGAGCAGAGAACCAAATTAGAGGCCTGAAACTAAAAGGAGAAGAATATAAACTATTGGCCTTTGCAGACAATTTGGTTTTTATTCTTGAAAACCTGGCAAATTCCATTAACACATTGATATCAACATTACAAGAATATGGAGAGGTGGCAGGTTTCAAAATTAACTATATAAAAAAATGTTAATTAAAGATATGACAAAGACACAAGCCTCCCACCTACAGGAACTCATTGGCTCTGAGATACGAAAGAAGGTCAAATACCTAGGAATAAACATAACAAATAAATGTAGCTCATTAATGAATGATAACTACAGGGAACTATTAAAAGAGTTAAAGAAAGAGAAAAATTGAAAGATCTCCAGATATCTTTAATGGGAAGGACAGCCACTATTAAAATGAACATACTTCCAAAGCTGATCTTTCTTTTTCAAACAATCCCAATAAAACAAAATCAATGCTACTTTAAAGAACTAGATAAAATTACAAAATGATTCATCTAGCAAGGAAAAAAAAGCCAAGAATCAAACTCAAAGTGACGTAAGATCTTAAGATTAGAGGTGGCTTTGCCCTTACAAATTGGCCCTTATACTACAAAGTAGCAGCTTTGGCTTGGATCAAGGACTGGATAGTCCTAGACAACATTAGACTCTTGAAACTAGAAGGCCATGATTTACCTTTAAGATGGCATGAATTTACATGGTACGGGAAAGCCAACGGCCATAAATATTTCAAACAGCATTGACTCAGGGCCTTGTTATTGAAAGTCTGGGAACAAACAAGAAAGGGTTTTTACACCCAGACCCCAAGATGGGTGGCACCTCTAGAAGCATTCACAAATCCAACTGTTCATCAAGAAGGAGACATCATAAGATACTATGAATTGTTAGATATGTGGCTGGAGCTAAAAACAATACAAAGGAATAATTGGTGGGAAAGGGCCCAAATCAAATCCAGATATAGTAAAGACAAATTAATAGGCTTCTATGCAAACTGTTTGGAAATAGACAAAATTTTAATGTGCACTGATCAGAAATGTATAAGAAAAATGTATAACTTACTTCTAGAAGATACAATGCACGATGAAATGGTTAAGAGAGTCATGGTAAAATGAGCACAAAATTTGGGCCATAATATAGAACTAAACCAGTGGGCACAAATCTGGAAAAGAAACTTAAAAATCACGAGCAACTACAGATAAAGAAAACATATACAAAATGTTTCACAGATGGTATGTTACCCCTGATATTTTGTCAAAAATTGACCCAAAGTGTCTTGATACATGTTGAAAATGTCAAATTAAAGTAGAGTCTCTTTTCCATATGTGGTGGCAATGCGAAAAAGCTAAGAGGTCCTTTGCTTGGATACACAAAATGAATCTAAAAAACCTAAAAATCTCCATTCCCTTTACCCCAGAACTATTTTTGTTGAATATAATGCTGAATCGATGTGAAAAAAAAAGATTTATATTTTATATTGCATGCAGCTACCTCTGCTAGAATACTATATGCCAAATATTGGAAGAGAACAGAACTACCAACTAAAAATAAAACCATTAACAAAATACTGGAAATAGCAGAAATTGATAAACTTTCATTATTTTTGAAAAATCAAACAGAAGAGGTATTTGAGACCACTTGGTCAAAATTTTATAATTGGATTGTATATGAATATGTAATGAACAGCATAGATAAGGCAAACTTTTTTGGATAAGATCTGGAATTTTCACCCTGTATTTTTATTATGTCTGTTTTGTATTTGTATATGAAATAAAGAAATATAAACAAAAACAAAAAAAAGGAAAAGAGGAGAATATGTCTGTTTCAAGATGTTTACAAAACGCATCTTAGGATCATATACATGTGAATGTCAAATCTTGGACATTCTATATGTATGTGTGTGTGTGTGTGTGTGTTTCATTATAATAACCACCACTAATTTTTGATTATTTAAACAGGATTGTTCATTTTTTAAAGGTAGGAATGTACATCTCACAAGGAAAAGATGAAACTTAATTTCTCAATGACTTTCATTTCATAATTGTCTTTTATTTCCTTCTCAGTGCTACAGGCAACTGTTGAGCTTTCCACTTTGCCAATTGGGTTTTAACAGGAAATTTGGATGGAGCTGCCTTCAGTTTTAAGAGCTTCCTTTAAGTCTCTTGTGTTCATAAATCTTTCACTTTAGCATTTGTTTGTTGTTGAAGTTCTCACATTTTCAATCCTCACAATGCTAACATAAATGACAGGTGGTTGTTGTGGGTAAAAATTAGTACCCCCAAAAATTGTTGGGGGTAAAAATTAGTCTTTACTGAAAAAGTTGCCGCTTGGATGAACAGTAAGCTGATTTGTTCTAATTTCAGGAAAGAAAGCCCTTATAAGTGATGCATTATGTTTTAGGCTAATCCCACAATTAGGATTGTCATGCCTGGCAACCAGTGGGAGGTTGAGGGGCAGGTTCATGAGATGATACCAGCTTTGTATGCACCATGATGTCACTTCTGGAGAAAAACACGATTTCACTTCTGGGGGGAAAAGCATCTCACAATGCTTTATGAATTGCTAGAAACTCTATGGTAAAACTGTAGATTTGTCTAGAACGACATCATTTCAAGGTTTTCCCCAGAAATATAATCATGGTGTGTGGCCTGGCAAACCTATCCATAATACAGTAAACTTCATGGATTTTGTCTTGAGACATTTTGTAATACCAAGAAGTAATTCACTGCAGGACTGCCAGGTTCTGGTTCAGAGTTCCACTGAAGAGAGAGGGAATCTAGCAGTTTTACCAGAGAGTTTTAGGTGTCTGAGGTGGGGACACCAGTGCAAATGTTCAGTACAACACAGGTGTTATGTATTGGAATGTGAATCTGGGCTATACATTCCTATATTAAGCTTGATTTCAAATGTGGCTCTTCCGCTGTGGCATTACTATTGGCTGGTTTCTAAGAAACCTCTGTACAGAACCAATCATCTTGTAAATATGTTGCAAAGAGGGAACAGTCCTGATTGGCCTTTATCCCTGTGTTATGATTGGCCTTTATCTCTGTGTTGTGATTGGCCTTTATCCCTGTGTTATGATTGGCCTTTATCTCTGTGTTGTGATTGGCCTTTAGCTAACTGTGGGTGTGGCTTTGACAACCCGGGAGAGTTTAAAAAGGGAGCTGTGCTCCACTTGTTTGTTGTGTGTTCCTGAGTTGAAGTCTTGCTGTTAAATAAAGCTGAAATCACTTTTTGCTGAATCCTGTTGTTGAGTCTCATACTTAACAACAGGCACATGGTGTCTAGGTAGATACCACAGCCTATGATGGATACAGCATGTCATGGCAGAGCTAGCCCTACTTGAGAGGAAAACCTCCTAAGAAGAAGGCTAGCTGCTACATCACAGTTTTATGTGATCCAGGGAGTGTGTCCCCACTTCCTCTGTGAAAGAAGCAGTTGTAGGAAGAAGCATAAGCACTATAAAAGGAGAGAGTCTTGCATGGGATATGACAAGAAGGGGGGTACTGCGTTTCAACAGATGGAGGGATGATAAAGTGAATTAGGCAGGTGTGTAAGCTGCACTACTGTAAGAGCATTCTAAATTTCCCTTAGACGTATCTTGTCTGGCTGATCTGGGGACAACTGAAATGTAGGCTGTTCACTGTCTGTAGCTGATGACATTATTAATCTGTGGTAGGCAGATGGTGTGGTCTTAGCCAATGGGCAATAGAGTCAGCTGCTCTGGGATGGCTGTTCATGGCCTTGATCCCCCAAAGGAGGATTAAAAGAAGAACAAAATCCTGCTGCTGCTTGTGACCCCCTTGTCTGGCTTCTGTTGCATCCAGTACCTCCTGTCCCCTCACAGGGTTTGAGGGCCACTCCTTGCTTGGCCCTGGCAGTTGGTCCAGTAGGAAATAACAGTGATTCCAGGGTGCCATCCTAGACTTTTGCCCAAGGGTTGTGTTTGGTGTAGTGGTTAAGTGCGCGGACTCTCATCTGGGAGTACTGGGTTTGATTCCCCACTCCTCCACTTGCACCTGCTGGATGACCTTGGGCAAGCCATAGTTCTTTTTTTTTTTTTGTAAAACTCTCTTAAAAAAGAGAGAATTTTATTCTTTTTATAAGAAACGGGAAGGGTAGACAGATGGAGAAAGAAAAAGATGGAGTGAAATTTTCCTGTTAGTGAGGGTTAGTTTAGGTTAATAACCAATATCAATTTTGGCATCTATCATGGTTAGAAGATCTTCTTTTTAACTATTGCAAAGTCCAAAGTCACTCTGTTAATGCAGTTAGTAAAGTCCATTGGGGTTAGTAATTAAACAGCTCCTTCCAGATGTTACACGAACAGTCCTCAAAGTCTCTTCTTTTTAAATCTCTTCCAGTTATGGATTGAGTCCATTTTAACTTTGAAGTCTTCCATTCCATCACCACTTTCCCCTGGGCTGCTGTCTTCTTCACTTGTCCCAGTTTTGAATACTGCATCTTCCTCCCTGCTGGCGTGTCTCTTCAGAAGTTTCTGTATTTTGAAGATGAAATCCGTCTTCTTTCTTTTCTCTTTTTCCTTAAACTTCTGGCCTTCAAGCTTCCAGGGCTCCATAAACTCTTCAGATGAAATTAGATCTCCAGTTTGTCGCTTGCTAAGCTCAACATCCCCTTCTACTGGCAGAATATTCTCTTTTATAAAAGCGGAATAGGCTTTGGGAGCCTCATCCACCTCTTCTTTTAATTTTATCGCTTCACTGCCAGTTAGGGGTGCCAAGACATTTGTCAAGGTAAATCCGAGATCTTCTTTCTCTTCTTCTTTAACGCCCTGGAAACCTAGAATCAGGTTCGATTTCTGTTCAATCTCCATCATCTTTCTAGTTGTTTCCGATATCTGTTTCTGTCGACTGATGAGAACACTATCCATTTTAAACAGAGTTTCGTTGATTTTCTGCAATTGTTCCAGCAGGGGGCTCAGCATCTCCTTTTCCTGTTGATTGACAGCAAGCTCTTGGGGGGGGCTGTCTGGACCGGAAGTCCCTCCTCTCTTCTCTTCCGGTGTCTGCAGGACTTTTTCCATTATCGACATTTTGTTTTTTTGTTTACTTTTAAAAAGTTCGTGCCGCATCCCCCAGGAAGCTTTCACCAACACTTTTTTTCTCTCAGCCCCCCTTCGCGCTCCCTTTGAAGATCTTGCTTCTCAAAGGGGGTGGGAACTCCTCCCTCCTCCCAACGCTTATACGCATGCAGGGGGGCTCCGATTTACGCTTCAAAATAGATCTTCAACTCACGATTCGATGCTACTTCTTTTTATTTTAAACCATAACGCTGTCTTCACTCCTGGAAATCGGTGGCGCCGCTAAGTCCCATTACGGGCACGCCGCAGCGGGGCCGATTGGGGCGGGGAGAAAGCCTCAATTTCCCGGCTGTCTGCCGGCAAAGAGGCTACTCCCCAAGCGCCCCCGGTTCGGAGCCTTTGCCTAAGGCTCACTAGGGTCTTTCGCACATGCGAAGACCCCCCCTAACTGCGCGTGGGCTAACCGCCTCCGGGAGCATCCCGAGAAGCGGCCACCATTCGCGACGCCGAAACCGAAACCACCGGCAAGCCATAGTTCTGACCAGTGTTCCCGCTAAGCTGAGTTAGTGTGAGCTAGCTCACAGATTTTTAGCCTCTGGCTCACACATTTCTGTCTTAGCTCAGGAAGGATGGCTCCAGAGGAAACCAATTTATGCAGCAGCCAAATCACCTGCTCACAACTTTAATGCCAGTAGTTTGCAAAGTAGAATTTTTGCTCACAGGACTCCATAGCTTAGAGGGAACATTGGTTCTGACAAGAGCGGTCCTTAAAAGGGCAGTTCTTGAAAGAGCTCTCTCATCCCCATCTACCCCACAGGGTGTCTGTTGTGGGGAGGGGAAGGAAAGGAGTTTGTAAGCTGCTCTGAGGCTCCTTTGGGTAGTGAAGTGCAGGGTATAAATCCAATCTCCTCTTCTTCTGTGTGTACATATACACTGCTACTGTACACTATTGATGAAACAGTGCCAATTTCTCCATCATCACCCTCTGATGCCTTCTGGTGGCACAAGTTTTTCCTTCCCGTGCAACAGTGCTCAAAGGATGTATGAATTTGGCTGAATACAGACTGGCAGTTTGCTCCGGTAGCCAGTCGTAGCAAAAAAACAAACAAACCCGGAATAAACTATACTGGGTTTTCCCGTTCACACAGTGGGGGCTGCTGCTGGAAGATACAGAATGGAGGTGCACGGGAGCGTTCAGACTGCCGCGCCGGAGATGTGCTATATTTGCCATTTCCCCATTAATTCGGCTGTGGGTGTATGGGTGTATGTGCACATGAGCGCTCATGCGCATAAGTGCATTTTGCCGATTTTTTTTTTTTGCCCTGCAATGCTGGCACTGCATTGGGCAGTGGAGCGGAGCACAGCCAATCATGTCGCTGCTGCCTCGTGCCCAACGTGGGTTGCTCCTGGCTTTTCGGCTGCGCGTTCAGACTCCCCGGAAGCGGAGAAACGCGCGACACATGCGGGCTTTCAGATTTGCTACCACTTTTAGGAGGTATCTTTTTAATCCGGCAGTGAAGCGCAACAACACGGGTTTGCTATGGGTGGGGGATGCCAGGCAGATGTGCCTGTGTGAACGTCCCATTTACTCTGGGATTGAATCGTCGTTGGCCCGGGTCCCTACCGGGGCAAATTGCCAGTCTGAAAGCCTTTATTTGGTACTTTTTTCATGGTTGCCTTACAATGAATTATTGTGATGTAACTTCTTCCAAGGAGTTTTGAGTGACATATATTGTTCTTTTCTTCACTTTATCCTCACAACAGCCCTATGGGGCAAGTTGGGCTGGGAGAGTGAAAGTAGCCCAAGGTCCTCTCAGCGAGCTTCATGGATGAGTGGGAATCGAAGCCTGGGTCTCCCAGATCCTAGTCCAACACTCTAACCAATCCACCACATACTTCAAATAACCTACAGCCTTTCCATGAACTGCTATACAAGCTGCCACTGGTGACTCTGGTAAGAGATTATGCTCTTCAACTGCCTCTGTTTTCCAGGGAAAGTTCTACTTTCTGTTACCTTCAGCTTTTTCATTTGTGTCTTGAACTGTAAAGACATCTCAGAAACAGTTATTCAAATGCTCCTCGAGGTTAACTTTATCACAGGTACAGCTCAGAAACATTCCCAGGCTTTAGGAGCAAAGGAACTGTGCAATCCCTGAAACACTGATTTTTTGACAGAGCTAAAGTTTAAGATGAGTTCCTTTATCTCTCCCCAAATTTGTCTCTCCTGTAATTCATATCTACAATTGCATTCAGACACTCTGTTAATCCCGAATGTGCACAAACCTGGATAGTTGCTGTATTTATGCAGGTCCTTTTCCTTCTCCCAGTTTTTCAAATGGAGTTTGATGAAAAATATCCGGTTTAAAATTAGCTCTGGTCACCTGAAATGTACAAATGCAGGTGTGTTAACCAGCCTAAGGGTTTAAATCTACACTAAAGTCTCAAACAGATAAGATGAAGATCACTCATTTCATTGTGACCATACAATGCATGTAGCCTCAGTTTGCCTCAGAGCCATGTTGGGAATAGAAAAGGGGTTTTACTCTTCAGCCTCCGCTCATTTTAATTATTCAGAACTTGTAGCTCTATTCTGTTAGTAGCATTTTAAAGAAGAAATTATGTGCCCTTTTAATACATATTTTCTGCTTTAAAATGCTAATCACACAATAGGGAAAATGGGGTCTGGAGTTTGCAATTGATAACTAGAATGAGATGCCTGTAGTTTGAACAAATTCATATTTTGAACCCTTATGCGGTATTTTGCCATGTAGATACTGTGTGTGTGTGTTTATTCCCATGTTTTAATGTAAAGTTTTAAATGTATGTTGCTGTAATCTGAAATGTAGGCCTTTAGAGTAGGGATGCCAGCCTTCAGGTGGGACCTGGGGATCTCTTGGAATTACAGCTCTGCTCCAGACTACAGAGATCATTTCCCTCAGACAAAAAGAATGCTTTGGAGGCTGGACTCTATGACACTGTATCCAACTGAAGTCCCTGTCCTCCCCATAAGAACATAAGAGAAGGTGAAGCCATGTTGGATCAGGCCAATGACCCATCCAGTCCAACACTCTGTGTCACACAATGGCCAAAAATACCAGGTGCCATAGGTGGTCCACTAGCAGGGCCAGAACCATCCCCAAATATCCAGGGATTTCTCAATCTGTATCTGTCAACCCCACCCCCATCCCCTGCCAGTGGCCATGGGGGACCTGGCAACTCTACTGTAGAGTAAGGGGGACTGGATGGGTGAGTAAAGTGTGTTACAATCAGATGGTAGCTGCACCCTAAGGGGCAGAGTTGATTGTTTTGTTTAGAGAGGCCTTATGTGAGAGTTAGAGGGTTGAGCAGCGTGTGTGAGTGTGACTGTGTGTGTGGAGGAATGTGCTTGGGATAGGTGCTACAGAGTGCTCTGAGGGGAATCTGTGTTTTGGGTGGAAGGTATTGGCCTAAATGGCAAATGAGAAAATAAGCTTGTGTGGCTGGTCTATTTAAGGATGTTTAGCGAACTTATCTGAAACTATTACACTTATGTACCTATCCTATCTGTAACCATTAATTAAGTTTATTAATCATACAAAGACCTTTGTGCTGTTATGAACTCTATTCATGTTTAAGACAAAAACAACTGTGTTTCTGTACAGATATTACTCATAAAAGAGTCATAGAGAAGAGAAAAACGTTTGCAATTGATGAATAGAATTCCTGTAGTTTGAACAAACTTGTCCGTTTCAAACCCTTAGAATCCCAGGTATTTATGGGAGGGCCCAACTCTAGTTAAACCCACACATCTGCATTTGTGCAATGTGGATATCCTTCCAGACTTCTGAACTAGAATTCCTTCATTGAACTCACTGTGAGAAAGGAAGGATGGAGGTGTGCGGCATGCGTGCAAACCAAGTTCGTATACATTCCAGCTTAATGTCTGCTTGGAACAAGGTCTGGATGCAGTTTAGGACTTGGATGAAACATAAAGAAATGCTTTTGAACTCATACAATTTACTTAGCTGTTTGGTAAAAAGGTTCTTCCTGTGTATTTCAATATGAAAACTAAACTTCATGAAAATTGGGCTCAGCTGTAATTACAAGTAGTAAGACTGCCCGTATGTTAACCTGAGAAAGTTGGAGGGCATGAAAGCAATGCTTTTCAACCAACTCTTCCAGACCTAGTAAGAAACATAGATGTAAGCATTTAGGCTTGAGAATTTTCTAAATGACATCAAAAGGAAATGGATTGTGGGCTTTCTATAACACTGGCTCCGGATTTCTTTCTACGCATGTGTTATACAAATATATATAAACAGCTACTTGATTGTATGGTACTTATTTGGGCAAGCTCCCTCTGTTTTTGGTTCAGAAATAATCCAGATTTACAGGATTATATTGTTAGCCATTCATGAGACAACATAAAATTTATAAAATTGACACCATATGCTGAACCTATCTAGGTCTGGTTTGAAGGCCTGGTATGCTAACACTTGTCGAATGGTCTGTGTCCATTCATGAGGCCTGTCCAACATGGCATCGATAACAATTCTTGCAGTTCACTTACAGAGGACTTGCATTTCATGCTGAAGAGGACTAAGGAAAGGGAGAAGAACATATCCTCCTACAGAGAAAGAAATAACAAGACAAAGGAGAAGTGAAATGTAACAGCAGCCTAAAAGAACAACAGTCAACAAAACGTTTATTCTCTAGAAGGTTTTCAATCAATTAATATTTCCTCTAAAAGGTTCTGGGACACTTCTGCATTTGCCAGATGATCCAACAACAACAAAGAAACAGAGGTAGCTTTCAGAGCAAGAAAAGAAAAATGTATGTGTGTTGGAGAACCTCTTAAACTTACAATTGGCAATTTCTTTTAATTCACCAAGAATAAAGTTAATTTGTAGCAAAGACTCAAAATAATACATTCCTAACCCACTATTTTACTTATTGCAGATTGTATAAGTGCTTTCCTGTTAAATGAGTTTCTTAAATATAGTTCTAGTACTAGATGTAGGTTGGTTCCTATAGAGACAAAAGCAATCCATAAAGAAAGGGACTTTACTGCTAGAAGAAAAAAAAATAAAGGGGTATTTGGATGCCATTACCTACCTATTATTTTGTCCGAACATGAGCAATTACAACTCATCTGATATTCTGGAGCAAATTTTAGCAACCATATTACCATTCTGTCTACATGTAGTCCATTAGTCCGCTTTTCAAGGAGAGTATATGATACCTGTCATCCAATTCAATAGCCTAAGTTTCACAGCTTTAATGCTTCTCAGAATCAAACTTTTGCATCTCTTAAGATAATTTGAGGGGGTATAAGAAGAGGTAGACCTTGTCTGAGGAGCTGTTGGGTCCTTGGTGTCAGTTTGCGCAGGTGCATAGAACGCAATAGCTCAGTTCACATACAATGTGACTGATGAGCCTCAGGTTTACATATTCCTTCCTCATTGCATGCTTCTACCCACCAGATTTAAGCAGCCAGAAAGAGTAAGGGTTATAAAAGCAGGTGGCAGGGCTCAGGCTTCCAAGAATCCTTCCTGCACCTGCAAACTGAACAAGCTGAATCAACATTTGAACAAGTTAGCAGCCTGAATCCACCCTGGCAACCAATGGAGTGACAAATGTGGCAGCCGGATTACCCTCACAACAAGAGTTCTGCAGGTCTACTCTGTGCAGATGCATTGGAGGAGGGGAAACATTGTTTCTTTGCTGCCAACATTACCACAGTGTAGGTTTTCAAATGAGCTCTAGGCTGTGCCTTGATGGGTTCATTATGAGTCTTTCCCCACTGTTGCTTAAGCTTTCTCCCCTGTGTTTTCATCCACAGATTTTCAGTAAATTAAGGGGACCACAGAGCAGGCTCCTTGGAACAATAGTGTCAATCGCTTGGGTTATTTCCACATTCCAAAAATCAACCAGTGCATCAACAGAAGTGCCAACCATATCGACAGGAAAATTCCCCAGTGTCATCTGAAAACCAGTCAGATCCATGGGGCTATGAAGGTGGATCATCTAATCAATTCCTCACCCTGAAGAGTCTTGGTATCCCTGCAAGTATAAACCACAGCAGGTGGAGATTGTTACATGAAAGGGGACTGTCTTCAGTACCCCCAACACCTTTCAGAACATCAGATCAAGGGTCTGACAAGCACAGTGTGTGGGGCTTGTAATTATCTGAGATAGGCCCATAGTTGTCATGCAGACCATGAAATCTTGTGCTACTCCCCACAAGGTGGGTTTGGCATGAATATTGAAGTCCACCAAAACAACTAGCCTAGGAGTTTTCAGCACCAGCCCCAAAAACATCTCCACTGGCTCAGGCAGGAAGATGGTAGGGCAGTGAAGAGGGCAGTTCAACCAACAGAATCCCGATCCTGTCTTGCATTCCCAATACTAGATATTTTCCTATTACTCATATTCCCAATACTCTAGTCTCAAACCTGGCAGAGTCCTGGACAGGACATCAAGCCAAGGGGATAGAATCACAATATCTCAACACTTCCTCCCCATGCATCAAGCCTATGCTGATGCATCACTACCTTGGGAGGCATAATTAAGAGAGGTTAACTCTTCCACACTCCCCCAGGCAGGTCTCAGTGATACATGGCAGGTGAGCACACTCAGCCAGAATTAGATCCTGGAAGGCTGCTATTTTGCCTATGACTGACCTAGCTTTTAAAATCCAGATATTATGCCTCAGTGGGATGTTGATATTGTCACCAGCATCACCTAAGTTGCAATAAGAGGCAAGAGCCTGAAAATGTCTCATGTCTCTTCCCCTTACTTGGCCTGCTCTTCTCCCAACACTATTTCTCCCTCTACCCCACACCCTGTTGATCCTGACACCATTCCTTACCCCATTCTGCTCCCCCAAATACACCTCCAGACTGCACGTAAGACAACCACACCTAAATATTAGAGTCCAGATACTAGTAGGGATGGGCACAAACCACAGAAATACAGTTCAGTTTGTGGGCAAACCAGAAGGAGGAGGAGGAGGAGATTGGATTTATACCCTGCCCTTCACTGCCCAAAGGTGTCTCCTTTGGGTACTGAAGCCCCATGAACCCAATCAGCTGTCATACAAACCAACCTGAGGTTCATGCCAGAAACAGCTGAGCCACGGGAGCAGCCTGCTCCCGTGGCTCAGCTGTTTAAAGGGGCTTTCTGGGGCAGCTAGTCCATTTAAACAGCTAAGCCACAGCAGCAGGCTGCCACTGTAGTTCAGCTTTTTCCCATCTAAACAGCTGAACCACTAGAACAGCCTGATCAGGGTGGCTCAGCTGTTTAAAGGGGCTTTCTTGGGCAGCCAGCCCCAGTCTCAGAGCAATTTAAACTTCTGCTTTCTGCTCCCTGTAGCTTTTCATGGGGAACAGATAGCAGGGGTTTAAATGGCTTCCGGTTGTTTTTCATGAAGAGCAGAAAGCAGGGGCTTAAATTCCTGCTTTCTGTTCCTCACAAACTGCTGTGAACTGCATCAATATTTGTGAAAGTTCATGGCAATTCTTCAATTAATGAACATTGCTTCACAAGCTAGCCAAAAATTGTTACAAATTTTAGTTCATCAGCCAGTTCATGAACATCCCTATATACCAGCTCTCACCTGGATCTGGAGTTGGGAGTAAGCAGTGAAGTGGCCAATATCATAATGCCCCTATATAAATCAATGATGCAACCTCATTTGGAATACTGTGTACAGTTAGGGTCACCACACCTTAAAAAGGATATTATAGCTTTGGAAAAAGTGTAGAAAAGGGCAACTAGAATGATAAAAGGGTTGCAGAACTTTCCCTATGAGGAAAGCTTGAGGTGCTTGGGGCTCTTTAGCTTGGAGAAATGATGGCTGAGAGGTGACATGACTGAGGTTTATAAGATAATGCATGGAATAGAGCAGGTAGAGAAAGAAGTACTTTTCTCCCTTTCTCACAATACAAGAACTCTTGGGCACGCAATGAAATTGCTGAACAGTTGGGTTAGAATGAATAAAAGGAAGTACTACTTCACCCAAAGAGTGATTAACACTTGGAATTCACTGCCACAGGAGGTGGTGGCAGCTACAAGCATGGACAGCTTCAAGAGGGAATTAGATAAATATATGGAGCAGAGGTCCATCAGTGGCTATTAGCCACAAGGTATAGATAGGGACTCTGGGGCAAGTGATGCTCTGTATTCTTGGTGCTTGGGGGTGGTCAACAGTGTGAGGGCTTCTAGTGTCTTGGCCCCACTGCTGGACCTCCTGATGGCACCTGGTATTTTTGGCCACTGTGTGACAGAGTGTTGGACTGGATGGGTCAGTGGCCTGATCCAACATTGACTTCTCTTATGTTCTTATGTTAGGAAAATCATGTCTAGAGACTCTATCCAACCAACCTCATGCTAGACAAGGAAAACACACAAAGATGACCCATGCTCATCTGGTGTAAGGCAGACAACAGAATGGCATACCCTCACTCCTGCACAAGGTATCAGCCCAATTGTCTTCTGATGCATTGTCTTCACATGCAGGCAATAGCATCATTTCATCAGCAACAGCACCTTAGGACAAACAAGATAACACTTCAGAACCCCAGGATGAAATACACAGGCTAAGAGCTCTTTGGTTTGTGCGTGAGCCTGGGTTTAAATAATACAGGATATTTGTGAAGATATCTAGGGAACCCCCAGTGAGTCAGCAGATGTAGCATGTAGATGGCCTGATGGTAAAAACCAGGCAGCAATCTCAGCAGCTGCTAGGAACCTCCACACCTGCTGTCTTGCTTCCCTCTCTGCCTGACCTGGGTTTAAATAGCTCCTATGGCTTGCTTAGGCAATATCAAATTATGTGTGAACAAGTCAATGGAGAGCATGGCCCAAGTCTAACCTACAGACTTTATCCCAGCCTTTCAGGTAGATAACTGTGGGCAGGTAGTTTCTCCATAATAGCTTTGGATTTTTCTCAGATAATTCATCAGGGGGAATTATTTCAGTTCAACAAGTAATTGGATCTCAGATATGAGCATGGCAGGGATCTCTTAGACTGATGTTCCTTCAAGAAAATCAGGTTGCCTGGGTAATATAAAGTTATCTGTATTTTCACCCTACAAAAGGCATTCACCATTGCAATGCCTGATAAATTAATGTGCCTATGAATATGTGCAACAAATATATATCAAACAAACAACTAGAAACAGAAAAAAACCCAAATTGGGAATTAAGAAGAATTGGTTAGTCAGAACGTGGATTTCCTATATGCAACTGTTCTTGGTGCCTCTGAGGGGAAAATGCATTAAGAATTCTGCATTGACCTAATTACCTGCAAGCATTAAAAGAACATTACACTTCAGGGTAAACACACCATATGTCCTTCACTACCTAGGCCCAGCAGGGTGCTCTGAGAAGCCCATTAAGGTGGTTTCCCATTGTGTCTAAGCTTTGTGGACATATGGTACATGCCACCTTCTACTAATATTTCCTTCCACACACTGCTTTCTCTAATGACCTTAAACAACATTTGTATATCTAGTTATAAATTGGCAGAGTTTTGTCAGAGATCTCTTTTCCTAGGTCTGGGTGACTGTGTTATATGAAATAATAGGTATACTACTCCATAGTGTGGAGAAAAGGATGATAATGTAGAAATATTATTTACTTGAGTAGGTGGGTCATAAAAGAAACATGACTGTATCAACATGGTAAGCCAGAAAAACTGGATTTCTTCCATGGGAATCCACTACAGGGAAGAATTCATAACTGGACCCAGACTTTGATGCTCCCTTCTGTAGTTCTTCCCTGATCTCCAAACTGTGGTGGTGGTGGTAGTAGAACCTGTACTTATTTACAGCCACAGGACCACTGTGAAACTTTAGTTTCCCAATAATAATTTACATTGCATTTACATTTGACATGGTCTTGATCCAGCATGTAGTTTACCATTACACTTATTTTAGAAAGGGGTGTCAAGATTGAGTGATATGGATTTTGGGGATGAGTGAATATTTCTCATTTCATTTTATATTTGTTCATAATTTTGACAACATGTCATGGGCCTGCCTGCCAACATCTCCCCAGATGAGGAAGAGATGGAAGAATTTGGCCCCAACCCTCAGATGCTGCAGGAAGACCCACCAGACAAAGTAGAGACCCCATCAGGTGCTGATGGGGAGTCTCAGCCTGCAGTCAGCATGCCACACCATTTGGTTGGAAGCTGAAGCAGAAGTCCTGTAGCCAGCAGCTTCACCCCGGGGTCACTAGAGCCTTTGGAACATTGGAGAAGGCGGGCCCAGCACTGTAGCATGCAGTTGACAGCCCATCACCAGCAACTTGAAACCATTGCAGCATCAGGGCTGACACCCCTGCAGGGTGCTCAGCCACTGAGGATTTGCACTTGTCCCTGGATGGCTCAGCAGGTTGAGGAGTCACACGTGGCCTTGAATGACTCCTGATAAAGGCAGCAAGAAAAGGGAGAGAGAGCATGGAAGCAACTTGTCCACATGCTGGTTTGTCCTTCTGATCCGATGCTGAGACTTGTCTAGCTGTGCTTTTGACCCTGGATTGTTTTGGGTTTATGCCTTTTGTCTCTTGCCTCAGTGCCTGCTAGAACCAGGACAACACATTTGGTTTTTCACTTTTCACTCTTAGTTTTATAGATTTGCATACAGATATATTTGTATGCAATGTATAATTACGATAAATTGGTGGACAAATATAACTTTGGAAACTATGTATACTTTTTGAAAAATATAGTGCACCCCCCCGAAAATTGTGCAAAATGAAGATGTTTGGCTCTATTTGCATAAGAAAGGAATGGCATCAAAATGTGGATTTTAAGATCAGTGAGAAGTTGGAAATTATACCTAAATATGATGTTTGAATTTGTGGACTTCCCCAACGTGCACATGAATTTAGCTAGTTCTATAGCAAGACTGTGGTACAAGATATTTTAGTTGTTTCTTTTATTAATTTAAGTTATTCCTCATTCTGATAGTCTTCTTTACCTCTGGACCCAGAAATATTACAGATCCTAGGTTCCTAAGTCCAGAACTCACATGCTGCCCAGTGGAGTGTTGGACTATAAAAGATTTCATCACCTATTTTTCATTGATATGACCACAAAGGCAAACACTTCTTAATTCACGGGAATCAAATAGTTTCAGTTTCTCCTACTATGTCATTTGCAAGCCCCTTTACAAAAGTTATATATATTAGATTTGTACAGTTGGCCTAATATAATCAAGCTACTTCGAACGCCTTTAGGTTGTTACATCGGTGAATCCTCTCCAGCTGTTCTTAACATACTTCAGTGCTGTACAGTATAACAAAGAGTTCAAAGACATTACATTGCTTCAGGTTTAGCCTAATAAATGTAAAAGCAGTGGAAAATAGAGATAAGATGTGTGCTTATGCTATATTGTTCTCATCATCTTCTTAGGTAGATGACTCCAGCACAGAACATGTGCATATTTGGGCTATTCAGTGAATTAAAGTTACTCACAAAGCCATTTCAAGACATGAAAAATGGAATCTTTGAAGCAGTTATACGAGATGCACTGAGGAGACGGAAACCTGAGATTCCTTCAAACCATGACTGTGACTGATTTATGTGAGCTATCTGCAATGAAATTAATAAAGTGGCCAAACAATGACACCATCATAATGAAAACAAATACGGTGACATATGGTGACACTTGAAAGATTCACATTCCTGGAGGAAGTTTTCCCCCTAACTTGATACTGAGTCTCCTTCAAGGAAAAAAAAAATCTTCTCACTTACAGCCTTTGGCCATCTTGCTTTGAGCTGCAAAAAGGCCTTGCCATCTCACTTCACACATCTTCAGTTCTCCTCCTCAGGGAACACTTGGCAATTTGAGAAATACAGTCTTGTGAGTGTAATCCACACTGATCTTGAAACCCCACACAGGATACACAGCAAGTCTGAGCAGAGTGTAAAATGGAACAAGGTTGCCAGTGCCAAATCCTCGATTCATATTGAACATGAAAAGCTTGTGCTGTGTTGGTTTTGTATATAAGCTGTTCACTTAAGGGGAGCTCAAACTCACCCCTTAAATAAGGATCAACAGGCAATAGCATGACGAATAGTATGAGGAAAACAAAAGTTTTCCTGACATAGTTTAGAAAACTTTCAAGGTAAGCTGCATATAAAATTACTCTTGGGAATGCGATGTCACAGTGGTGACATCAGCACTGAAATTTGTATTGTCCTTACTTCACTTTCCAACTTATGCAGAAAAAAAATCAATGTTACAGTCCAAAGATGTTGAACACCCAAATAGAGAAGTGAATGTCCCCTATTTCACTTATCTTTATTTATTTAAATTCTAGACCACCGTCCCCCATAAAACAGGGCTCAGGGTGGTATACAACAACAAAAACACAATCATAAATTAAAGTCATTGTTAAAACAATAAAATACAACAATTGGCCTAATCAGATGGAGCTAAGAAACTCCACATTGTGCTGCTGCCTCACTGGGGCAGAGGGAGGAGAGGAGGGAAGAAACAGGAGTGCCAGAACAGGTGGAAACTGTCACTGTCCTCAACCAAACACCTGGCAGAACATCTTGGCCTTGCAGGCCCTGAGGAACTGCATTAAGTCCCACAGGGCACAGATGTTGTTCAGCAGAGAGTTCCACCAGGTTGGAGCCAGAGCCAAAAATGTCCTGGTTTTGGTCAAAGACAGCTATATGTCTCTCAGGCCAGAGATCACCAGTAAGTTCTTGTCTGCAGAGCCCAGTGCTCTCCTGAGGAGAGGCAGTCCCGAAGATAGTTTTGGTTCTCCACTTTTCACTGTTGGCTTTACTGTTAGCCTAATTGCTCTTAGTTCTTATCAAAATTAGGGGATTTATGAGTTATTATCAATATGCAATCAGCTAAGGGAGCAATCACCTGTTTATACAGAGGTCCCACCCTTCCAGAGGTACCAGTAACAGACACGGATACTGTATTAGATTGGAATTAAAGTCCTTTACTGGAAATCTTCTTCACACACAAACAATACACATACACACACTCAATTAGTCAAGTCTAGGAAAATAAAGATAGATATTCAGCATGGTTGCATGAGCAGGAGTTCGTTGGTGGGGCAATAATTACCTGTCCTTGTTGAATGAGCCATTCCAATGGAAGAAGGAGGGGAAGAAATGAAAAAGGGACACGTGGCTTGAACCAGCAAGCAGCACGTGAAACTCTGGCTGCAGACCTAGAGTTTAAAGATGGAGAAAGGGTATTGGTATAGCAAGCTGGACATAAAAGGGATAAGGCTTAGATAGGGGTTGTAGAGCAGACGGGTCGAGCATGTGGTCAGGTTTCCCCTTTTATATGGGGGCTGGCCATATCCCCTGGTCACACCTCCTGGTTAGTCTGTCCCTAAAAACAAACTATTGGCTGGAAGGAATAGGGGAGGAAAGCTAAGGAGTGGTCAATATCAAGAGCTAGAAGCTTAACTTGTTGCTGGCACCTGGGTGTAGGTGAGATGAGTCATCGGGCCAAGGCCATTTTCTTCTTGATGGTCTTATCTGGGTCCTTGATGGGCGATTGATTAGTTGCTAAGCAACTATGAATAGAGTCTCTGAGCTACGTGTAGCTTTGCAGGTATGGAGGGGGGAGGAAAGGGGTCTGCTTGTGTGCACTGGAGAGGTCTCCTAATGGCATTTTAGAGTCCTTTGTCCTCATGCTCTGGCATGGCATGGCATTTGGTGCTTTGTGCATACTGTGGAACTGATTCATTCACCATCAGATGAGAGGGCTGGCAACCTTGAATGGCCACTGGAACAGCAGTGAAGAAAGGAATGTGTCTTTCTCTCAGGGTGCAGTCTCAACGGGCATCATAGTGGGTCACCATGCTTTACAGTTCCTTAAACATACTTTGCACAGTACATACTTTATTACAGTTCATAAAAGGCATGAAAAAGCCTTGCAGGGCAACATTACAGATTCATTTGCATTGTGTGTACATGTTGTATATATTTTATACATAATTTATAAGTTTATACACACACAGTGTATGTTTTGCAAATATCGTATGTATAATACTGATTTACTGGTGCACAATTAATACTGAAAAATATGTACATTTTATGTGAGTCCAAGGGAAAAGGCCATGGAGCACACACATAGCAAAAAGATGCATGGGTTCAGTTCACTCAAGGGAGAAGCAAAATGGAAACCATGATTTTTTAGAATCCAAACTCCAGGGATGAACAATTCAGAATCCCTATTGGCAAAGAATCTTTTCTTCTATGACTCTCCAAAGCACCTAACCATATGACCTCATTTTTGTCAGCAGTAAAAGAATATTAGTTAAATTTATTCACCTTAAAATAATAAGACATAAGCTATGAACATCTCAGTCACAGACAATGCAATAAATCATTCATTTTTGGTGAGTTTCTGATATGCAGCACAGTTTCGCTAAATGCTCTGAGTTTGTGCAGTCTCTAGGTCCTTATAAGGCACACCTCTCTTCTGAACACCTTGTAAATAGTAATACCAACTTCTCAACAAATTGGCAATTGTAACTGTCTGGGAGACTGGAGTCCTCCTCCACCCATTTATGGCAGGCCACAATTTATAATAACAAAATGATCCATACATCTGTCTGGCCATCCACACAGCTGTGGCAGGCATAACTCATCCAAAACTGAAGCTAAGAGTCTTCAAGCTGGCTGTTATTATCAGGATGATTGCATGAGCCACAATGCCAGGCATGAAGGGAACCAGAATATCCTGGCCTATGTAATCTCCAGGAAAGCCCCCCCCCATTTTGCATTGGAACCTGGGCTTGCCTCTGGTAGGCATAACTCATCAGAAAATAAAGCGAGGCATTTGAACATTGATGATGGGAGCTTCAGTGTCTAAAATGAAGGGAAATGGGCATCTTGATCTACATTACCTATAGGAAACCCACCCCCATGCTATTTGCAAAGGAAACGGTTAAATAGTGGGGTTCCATGGATGAGCAGGCTTGAGTCTAGTGATCAGCTCAACTTTATTTGTGATTCCAGCAAGACTCCAGAGCCTCAGCTTTGTTAAATAGCATGCAATTGCCACACCCAAACACACCCCACTCCCAGTGATAGGCTATTTACATAACATTACTACTAGATGGGTTACCTTCAGAATCCTGGTAGGCTATTGTTCTTGTGCTCCAAGCTCAGCCAGTCTCTGGGGTGATTCAATCAGGAATGATTCAATCCCAATACATAACACCCTTCCCCCCTAAATTCCAAAGCACTTTAACAGACATAGTCTTCAAGGAATGCTGGCTTGCAATGTACCCTCTGCGAACGCCAGGGCTCCTCCTCCTGAACTACCTCTGGAGCTGTGCTTGGTGAAACAGGACCTGCACTGGAGTCCTGTGACTTGGGAACAGAGTCTGGGAGGTCTAGAGCAGCCAGTGCAATACCTTCCTCTTCCCGGCCATCCAGCTGCATGCTGTTGTCTGGAGGACTGTTCTTGGACTGCCAGTTTTGGTGTTGGTTCCAGGCCATTATCCTCCTCCTCAGCAGAAGACAGGTCTGGCTCCATGGGCAGTAGGTGGCAGCGGAGCTGGTCAATGTGTCTGCATAGTAGCTGGCTCCCATCTGTCGATACCTCATACAATAGGGGACTGGTAACTTGGATAACCCTTGCTGGGATCCACGCGGGGCTGCTGGAATAGTTCCGCACAAAGATAGGGTCCCCCAGAAAGAACCCTCCTGGCTCATTGGAGTGTGGTGTAACTCTGGGGCTTGGTCAGGGTGCAGGTGGTCCAGCCACATTGTGAAGCAGCAGCCCATTAAGAGTTCTGCGGGGACTCTTAATGGGCTGCTGCTTCACAATGTGGCTGGACCACCTGCACCCTGACCAAGCCCCAGAGTTCTGCAGGGCTGCGGCCGGTGGACACACTCAGAGTCACTCAATGGCTGAACAAGAAGACTGCCAGCCATTGATTCCAGTCCCCATGGGTAAGCTGCTTTAGCGTGTCCTTGGTCATCCTCACCATCTGCTCGGCTTGTCCATTGGTAGCCAGGTGGAACAGAGCAGACCGTATGTGCCTGATGAGGTTCTGGTCTAAGAACTCCTTGAACTTTCCGAGGTGAAAGTGGGAATATCCCATCATTGTTTAGCTCCCACACAGTTCTCTTATTTGCAATAGAAGTAATGGCTTACTCATGAGAAGCCAGAAAGGACAGATAGCAGAGATATCCTATCCATTACAACACAAAGGGGGTTTAACAGCTGTCCTGACCTATTAGAACATGTGAGGTATAACATATTCATGTATCTAGAATTCCTGTTTCTCTCCATGGCATACACTCTGAACATATAAAACCAATGCTGTATCAACTGTACTAGTTATCTGTTTGTTTCCGGACTCAATTCAAAGCCTTTCATGGCTGCACAGGATGAGGTCGAGGCGACTGGCATGACTTCCAGCCACTTGGTGTAGGTGTCCACCAGGAGGAAGAACAACTGTCCCTGGAACAGGCTGGCAAAGTCCCAATGCATCCATGCCCATGGAATGTAGGTAGACTCCCACTGGTAAACAAGAGCCCTTAGAGGTTCGGGCTAGCTACATCTTTCTAGTTACTGTCTACATCATGATGGAGTCTTGCATCTGATCTTAGAACAAAGGGAGGAGGAAGAAACCCCAGATTGCATACATGTAAAATATCAGGTTACATCACCAAACTATTTATTAGCCACACCCGTTAGGTGTGGCTGTGCCTCCTCCAACTGCATGGGCTCACCCTTGCCAGCCCCTACTGGCACCCACAGCATTGGGACTGAATGACAAGGAGGCTCCATCTTCTGGAGTGATATCCTCTGGGTGTGTCTTCAGGCCTCCAGGAGGTGCTTGATGCATTGACACATCAGCACCAGCACCTGGAGAATGGCAGGGCATTTGGTACAGGCCAGCTCTTCCAGGACCTCATCTGCAAGGTCCTCCATGAACTGGTCCATCAGGGCCAACTCATTCCTGGTCAGCTGAAAGCAGCATAAGCCACCACAGTGCCACACCCCTGCCGCAAATAGCATTTCCAACCACACTGGCTTGGGAAAGACTGTTTTCAGCTCCTCAAAAACTATTGAGACAGACTCAGCATGGGTTCTGTAAGGGAAGATCTTGTCTCACTAACCTGTTAGTGTTTTTTGAGGGAGTGAACAAACATGTGGACAAGGGGGACCCAATAGATATTGTTTACCTTGGCTTCCGGAAAGCTTTTGATACAGTTCCTCATCAAAGGCTCCTAAGTAAGCTCAATAGTCATGGGATAAAAGGACAAGTCCTTTTGTGGATCAAAAACTGACTTATAAATAGGAAACAGAGAGTGAGTATAAATGGGAAACTTTCTCAGTGGAGGGTGGTAAGTAGTGGGGTACCACAGGGATCAGTAATCGGTCCGATGCTTTTTAACTTGTTTATTAATGATTTGGAACTGGGAGTAAGCAGTGAAGTGGCTAAATTTACAGATGACACAAAGTTGTTCAGGGTGGTGAAAACCAGGGAGGATTGTGAGGCACTCCAAAGGGATCTGTCGAGGATGGGTGAGTGGGTGTCAACGTGGCAAATGGGGTTCAATGTGGCCAAGTGCAAAGTGATGCACATTGGAGCCAAAAATCCTAAATATAAATACACGTTGATGGGGTCTGAACTGGCAGAGACGGACCAAGAGAGAGCTCTTGGAGTCGTAGTGGATAACTCAATGAAAATGTCTAGACAGTGTGTAGCTGCAATAAAGAAGACCAATGCTATGTTGGGGATTATTAGGAAGGGAATTGAAAACAAATCAGCCAGTATCATAATGCCCCTGTATAAATCATTGATGCGACCTCATTTGGAATACTGTGTACAGTTCTGGTCACCACATCTCAAAAAGGATATTATAGCATTGGAAAAAGTGCACAGGAGGGCAATTAGAATGATAAAAGGGTTGGAACACCTTCCCTATGAAGAAAGGTTAAAACGCTTGGGGCTCTTTAGCTTGGAGAAACGACGGCTGAGGAGTGACATGATCGAGGTTTATAAGATTATGAATGGGATTGAGCAGGTTGAGAAAGAAGTATTTTTCTCCCTTTCTCACAATACGAGAACTCGTGGGCACTCCATGAAATTGCTGAGCAGTCGGGTTAGAACAGATAAAAGGAAATACTTCTTCACCCAAAGAGTGATTAACATATGGAATTCACTGCCACAGGAGGTGGTGGCAGCTACAAGCATGGACAGTTTCAAGAGGGAATTAGATAAACATATGGAGCAGAAGTCCATCAGTGGCTATTAGCCACAGGGTAGAGATGGGAATTCTCAGTCTGGGGCAGGTGATGCACTCTATTCTTGGTGCTGGAGGGGGCAGCAGTGGGAGGGCTTCGAGTGTCCTGGCCCCACTGCTGGATCTCCTGATGGCACGTGATATATTTTGGCCGCTGTGTGACAGAGTGTTGGACTAGATGGGCCATTGGCCTGATTCAACTTTGGCTTCTTTTATGTTCTCTTATGTTCTTATGTTCCTCCAGGAACCCATAATAATTCAATAGGAAGGGGGACTGGCTGAGAAGGAGTGGGATGACTCATTCCCAGAAGCCCAGATGATGCTTCTTACCACAATGTCCATCATCCTCCAGGTGCAAGCCCTTACTGCTTCCCTATCAGCTTGTCACTCCTGTTCCTGTAAAGTGTCCGCTTCAGGACTTAACACTGATTGCTGCTGGGTGATCAGGAACTACATCCTCTCTTTAGAGCTTCCAAACGCTCCCTCCTTCTTCTGCACTCTGCCAATTCAGGAGAACCTGGTGATGACTGACACTCCATCCTCTGTGGCATTTTTTTCTTCTCTTACCAGAATGATCAGCCTGGCTGTGACTGGAAAGCATTCTCACTTCCCGATGCTTCACTTGCTGAGTCTGATTCTTGTCCCAGCAGCTCAGGTGAGTATTCCACTGGTCCAGGGCCCAGCTCTTCCATTTCCTCCAAGGAGAAGGAGGTGGCTGCTACCTGGCCCATGACACTGGCAGATGATAAACCAATTTGCAAAGAGTCTATCATATTTCCCTTATTTATTTATTTTGGCTTATATCTTGCCCTCCCTGCCGAGGTGGGCCCAGGCCGGCTTCCATAAACTTTCACAGAAATACATTTAAAACCTGTTATAAACAAATAAACATAAAATAGCAATTATTTAAAATACTCCTAACACACTGGAATGTGTTGATAAAAATGAGAACAAGTTATTTTAAAACAACTCAGGTAACCATATATTCTGATGATGTTCCCACCAGCTCAGATCGCCCCACATATTACGCGGTGGCAAGGTGGTAAACCAAGGTACAGGCTGGAGATGAAGATGGTGAAGCCAGGGCACAGGGACACTCCTCGGTCTATAGTGCGTCTCCCAGGGGTCTTTTCGTAGAAAAACAGCTGCAGGAGCTCATTAGCATATGGTATGCTAATGAGCTATTAGGCTATTAGCATATGCCACACCCCCTGACATCACCGGAAGTGATGTCAGAAGGGGAAGCAAAAGGGGGGGGAGGCATCTTCAAAAGCCTCCCCTTCCCTTCCCCAGCTGGCCTGGGTGGGGGAGCTAAGAGAGAAGGGGTTTAAAGCTTAAACTCCTTCTCATGAGAGTTGGGCCACAGAAGGAGGAAAGAGGGAAGGAAAGAGAGAGACTAGAGAGAAGGAAAGAGGGAAAGAAAGAGAAGGAAAGGGGAGGGAAAGAAAGAGAGGGAAGGAAGAGGGAAACAGGGAAAGGAGGAAAAAGAGAAGAAGGTGGGAAAGAAAGAAAGAAAGAAAGAAAGAAAGAAAGAAAGAAAGAAAGAAAGAAAGAAAGAAAGAAAGAAAGAAAGAGAGAGAGAGAGAGAGAGAGAGAGAGAGAGAGAGAGAGAGAGAGAGAGAGAGAGAGAGAGAGAAGAGAAGAACGAGGGAAAGAGGAAAAAGAGAGAACGAAAGGAGGGAATGAAAGAAATTTGGTGGCAATTCGGCCCCATTATATAGTGGGCCCCATCTCTATAGTGGGAAAAAAGAACAATGGAGGGAATAGGGGCAACCTGTTTGGGGGCCCATAGAACTGGACCCCCTGATCCAATGTTCTTGAAACTTGTTGGGTATCTTGGGGAGAGGCTCCATCAGCTACCCTGTGAGTTTGGAGCCTCTCCCTCAAACCCCCTCCCCTCCAGCTCCCAGAATATACCCTATGTTTTCACCATTGACTTTAATGGTCCATAGGATATAATGGAGCTGAAATTGACATTCGGCTGCCTGAAAGACTCCCCGGCACTCCGGCTGGGGATGGGGCTTGGCTCCTGAGCTCTCAGAGCTGTGCTCCGGTGCACTCCCCCCCAAAAAGACCCTTGGCGTCTCCTAACCGAAAGCCTGGTGGAAGAGCTTCTGGTTGTTGCCAGTCTGACATATTTGGGGCCTAGGAGGACCAGCTGATTCTGCATCCCTGAATGCAGTGCTGTCCAGAGAACATGTGGGGAAAGGCATTCCTTAGGTATGCTGGACCCCGACCATAAAGGGCTTTAAAGGTTAAAATCAGCACCTTGAAATGAATCCAGTATGCTATCGGCAGTTGGTGCAGCACCTTCAGTACAGGCTGGATGTGCTCCTGCATAGGGATACCCGTCAGCAGCCTGGCTGCAGCATTCTGCACTAGCTGCAGCTTCTGGATTTGAGACAAGGGCAGCCCCATGTAGTCCAGTCTCGAGGTGACCATCGCATGGATCACTGTTGCCAAATCATTGTACTCAGGTAAGGGAACCAGCTGCCTAATCAGCTGAAGATGATAAAAGGCCTCCTTGGCAGTGGCTGCTACCTGGGCCTCCAGTGTTAAGGAGGCATCCAGAAGCACTCCCAAGCTCCTAACCTCTGACACTGGCACCAGCTGTGCCCCATTGAAGGTTGAGAGTGGGATCCCTACCCCCAGACCACCCTGACTTAGGCACAGGACCTCTGTCTTTGTCGGATTCAATTTCAGTTGGCTCAGTCTAAGCCAACCAGCCACAGCCTGCAATGCCCGGTCCAGATCTTCCAGTGTAGAGTCAGACTGGCCACCCAACAGCAAATAGAGCTTGCTATCATCCACATACTGATGACAGCCAAGCCCATGCCTTCGGGTAATCTGGGCAAGGGGGTGTATAGAGATGTTAAATAACATTGGGGAAAGTACCACCCCTTGGGACACTCCACAGATCAGTGGATGCCTTTGGGACAGATGTTTCCCTAATGCCACCCTTTGTCCTCGATCCTGAAGATGGGATACAAACCATTGTAAGGCTAGCCCCTGAATTCCAGTGTCAGTGAGGTGGTGGATCAGTAGCTGATGGTCAGCCGTGTCGAATGCAGCTGACAGGTCCAACAATAACAGCACTGCCGATCTGCCTTAATCCAGATGCATCTGAATGTCATCTGTGAGGGTGATCAGTGCTGTCACTTTTCCATGTCCTGGGCAGAAGCTGGACTGAAAGGGTTCTAAAATGTTCCCTGTTGCCATTTCAGTAGTGCTGTGACACAACACCTCAAGATGCCTGACATCTTAATGGCAGGTTCCTAACAATGATTAGATTGCATCAGGGTGTGAGGGTAAGGCTGGTGGATAAAGACCTTATCTTCTCACACACCTATCTGCTCATTGTCTCACTTGATGCTTTTTTGGTACTGACGTCTTAAGGTAGCACAGATTACACAGCTTTACCAGGCAATCTTTATATTCCTTAAGGATGGGCTTTATATGCAGAAGGTCAAAGGTTTAATTACCTGAATCTCCAGTTTAAAGTGTTAGGTAGTAGGTGATGAGAAAAATCTAGACCCTTGGAAAACTGCTGCCAGGAAGAGCAGACAAAACTCATAGGACCAACAGTCTCAGTATAAGTTAGCTACATGAGAGCCAGAATGATGTAGTGGTTAAGAGTGGCAGGCTCTAAACTGAAGAACTGGGTTTGATTCCCACTCCTCCGCATGAGGCCTGCTGGATGACCTTGGGCCAGTCACAGTTCTCTCAGAACTCTTTCAGCCCCACTTACTTCACAAGGTGACTGTTGTGGGGAGAACAGAAGGAGATTGTAAGCCACTCTAAGGTTCCTTTGGCACTCTAAGGGACATCTTCTTTCATTTCCTGGAAGACAGTTGTACGCAAATATGTTTTGAATTCTGCCCCATGGAGATTTGTGCTCAAGAGTGCATATCCCCCCCCTTTAAATTGAATCCTATTCACAAATCCACTTGAAAAACTGCTTGGCCTGATGATAATAATTCATTAGCAATGGTAAGAGGTGTGAAAAAGTGCTCACAAGAGAGTAAGCAGGTTGAAATAAAATTAATGGAATGCTATAACATCCGTGAGTTTCAGAACCACTTTCCCAACAGCACAAAACCAACATTGTAACTCGTCTTATTAGCATCTTTGGAAGATGAACTGCTGGAGCTTATAGCACAATTTCAAAATAATCTATAAATATTAAAATTATGCACTGCAGAAGCAAAGGGTAGACTGCTTTCATGCAGACCTTTATACCCCCAAACAGTGTAGGATCAATACTAATGTTATATGGATGTGGACCATATAACCCCCCCCTTTCTTACAGAAAACATTATCTGATAGAATAAAAGGTGATAAGGATTGCTTGCTTTCCCCCCCAGTTGGTTGCTAAACAGTAGTAAAGAAGCCTATGACACATTTGAAACTCAGAACGAGTTGGGTTACTCCACTCTCTCCATTTGTATTAAGACATTCATAATAAGCGAGTACCATTTTTTTCTTTTCAACATTTTATTTATAACTTTTAATTTTAAAACAGACAAACAATGAAATACTTTTCTTGAGTAAAACATGCACAATAAACTTAATGTTACATATATATTGCATCATAACATAAAATGTCATTCAAACAAACCATCAACTAAAGAAAGTTATAATATTATTGATATTTATTTCTATTGATAAACACTGACCCTAGTGTGTTTGCACTCTTGTATATGACCTTTGATTTGATAAGCTAGATCAAAATGTTGTTATTATCTCTTTATATCTTTGAGGAATTGTGTGAGATGGAACAATGGAATCTGAAAATGATGCTTCAGTAAATGGAAGCCATTTTACATCGTGGCTGCCAAGAGAGACCACCATCCTTCGTGTATTAAGAAACGTTTATGTCCAGCGTTCAACACAATAATGGTAGGAAGGTGCACCCGAATTTGATTTGAAACTCTATTTCTTTCTTTTGTTTTCCTATTAAACATTCACTTTCTTTTCTGTTTCCCTTGGCTTCAGTGGAAGAACATTTCTGCCCAAATAGTGGCAATTTGCACCCAACCCCTCAGAGAATTGGGGCCATCAAAAACTGGGGATGGGAAAGAGGACCATTGCTTCAAGCACTGCAGCCTATGAGAGGGTTGAGAACAGAAGGCTACTCAGAGCCGCTCCCTCATTGTTTGACACACTCTTTTGTTGTGAAGCTTCTCCCCCTCCTTCCCTGTGGCAACAATGTGGGGTTAGCTGGCGCTTCTGGGCAAGCAGGAATTTTTGGAGTCCCCATCTGATTGGCCAAGATAAGGGACTTTTTCACCTGTTTCACATTTGTTCTTGGGTTGAGTTATATAATGAGGCCTGATCCTGAGAGTTAGCTCATCTCCAGACTAAATACGTCAGTTCCCATGAAGAAAACAGATGCTTTGGAGGGTGGACTTTAAGGCATTGTACCTCACTGAGGTCTCTGTCCTCTCCAACCTCCATCCCCATAGCTCCAGGAGTTTACCCACTGGGATCTGGCAACCCTACTCTCCCATCCCCCACCAGTGGCCAGGAGGTACCTGGCAACCCTAGTTAGTAAGGTCCTAACTGGAGTTGGCAAAATTTGTGTGGGTTAGGGGCTTGTTGCATAAGTAGATTGGCAAGCACCCTGAGTCATCCAAGAAGGAGAAGGAACACCCATAGTAGTTATGGATGGCTGCCCAGTCCCACTGGACTGGAAGGGTTTAATCCCTTGGTGTTGTACATCAACACTTGAACCCTTGCATAGAACAGTGGGGGTGAATGAGGTTGATGGTGACATCGCTCTGCACAAATTTGATGCCTCTGAGGAAAGGCAGCCATGCCCTGTGGCCACATCAAGCTTGGAGCCAGGATGGATTTTTCAAATCCTGGCGAACCCAATGGGCAGCCTCATAGAGAGCCCACACAATGGAGGGGGAGAGTGAATTTAATTCACAGTTCATATTCTAATTGATGAACTCTCTTTTAACCCACACACTTTGTCTGGTGTCTTCATTTTGGTATATGGTGACAAGTTATTGTCCCAGGAAACTAGAGGGTTATCTGACCTTGTGGTCAGGACATGAAAACCTGTTGTAATACTTAGGCATAAGATTGTATGAACACGCTGTAGTTAAGGGTATGAAAGCAGAGGCCATGACCTCCAGGTAAAATGCATGGTTTCTTTATTACAATATTTTAATCCCACTTTTTCCTTGTGTATCAAAGCAGTGTATAAATCATAATTAAAAGCATCACAATTTAAAGCTAACATAAAGGTAAAGGTAAAGGTTCCCTTGCTTGAAAGCCAGTCGAATCCGACTCTAGGGTTGCGGTGCTCATCTCCGTTTCAAAGCCGAAGAGCCAGTGCTGTCCGAAGACGTTTCCGTGGTCATGTGGCCGGCATGACTAAACACCAAGGTGCACAGAACGCTGTTACCTTCCCACCGAAGTGGTACCTATTTATCTACTTGCAATTTCTTGCTTTTGAACTGCTAGGTTGGCAGGAGCTGGAACTAGAGACAGGAGCTCACCCCGTCATGCAGCACTCTCGGGTCTTGAACTGCTGAACTACTGACCTTCCACAGCCTGCAGTTCAGCGTCTTAACCACTTGAGCCACCGCAGCTCCCAAGCTAACATAATAAAGCTGCAAATTATCCCCTCAACCAAAAGATACCAGCAATTTGTACTCCATTGAAAACCCTGGCAAATAAAATGGCCTCGCAGTGCCTCCTAAACATTTCTAAAAACAGTGCTTACCTCACCTTCTCAAGGAACCCATTCCACAAAGCAGGATCTATGATGGAGAAGACACTGACTCAAGCTGATGCCAGGAGGATTACCTTAAGTGGAGGAAGAGCCAGTAGGTGACAGTCTGAGAAGCACAATCAGTACACAGTATATGGAATATATATGATTTTCCTGTAGAATATCCAGGTTTCAACAGAGAATCCCAGGTACCAAGATTTGAGAACCTCATCTGCCAGATACTCTTAAAAATCAGTACCAGATGAATTAGAAAGGGCCAGTTTCAGGTTTTATTCACCCATGGGAAAATGCTGTAAAGTAGGCCTCTTCTTTGGCATGTTCAGGACTAGCCTTGCCTGCTACCTGCCTATCACAACTAGAAGGTCACAGCCACAAAGATGGTAACAAAAAGAAAAAAACACAAGGAAAGCTGCAATGACATGTGCTTATATAATTACAAAAATAGATATATATCCATTCACACCAATAGAGAAAATACAAACATTTATAGTATATTGGAATAATAAATCTCATTAGACAGTGTAACAGGTGAGAAAAACCATAACGGTATGAGTTGTTGACGAAAATCTCCGGAGTTCAAATTCTGTTTCGAAGAGACTTCCTCTGAACGTCATCAAACTTTTAGAGTGGCAACTAACAACAATATGTTTTCTTTGGTTTCCAATAAATATTAATTCCAATCTGATGGTATCCTGATCCATGTTCTACAAAAATATCTACTTAGATGGGCTTAGAGGTGTTACTAGGGAATATGCCCTAGTAACAAAACCGCTCCATCTCTCTCCCTTCTCCAAACTCATGCCCTATTTAGATGTTACACAGGACAGGTGCATTACTTCATTACTTTGGAGAAAGTTGGATAAGCATGTTTCCCAAAATGGCCTCCGTCTCTTGCAGACTCCAGCTGACTGTCTGACTGGCTTCTGCCTTCAGACGGAATGGCTTCATGCCCAAAACTCAATGATATAAATGGTAGTTCCCACCCAGGAACTGGCTCTACCTCCCACAGCATTCTGGGTCACATCTTCTCACAACCTTGATGGACTTCCTGTCCTATCTAGGGAGCTGCCCTCAGATTATTGGTTGGAGATGGGGGGCAGTGTTATGTACTGAATGTGAATCCCTCCTATCTATTCACATGTTAAGCTTGAGTCTGAATGTGGCTCTTCAGATGTCGCATTGCTGTTGGTCGGTTTCTGCAAAACCTGTGTAATTACCCAATCACTGAGGGATATTGTTACAAAGAGGGAACGGTCCTGATTGGCCTTTATCCCTGTATTCTGATTGGTCTAACTTGTAATGGGTGTGGTTTTGACAGCCCGGGAGAGTTTAAAAGAAGGAGCTGTGCTCCCCTTGTTGTTGTGTGTTCCTGACTTACAGTTGCTGTTTAATAAAGCTGAAATCACTTGAAGCTGAATCCTTTGTTGAGTCTCATACTTAACAGGCAGAATGAGGACTAGGCCAAGGCCTACCACAGGTTTGATGGTCTCCTCCTATCTAGCCCACACCAACTTAAACATGTCCGCAAAATGGTGTCTCTCCACAGTGTATGCTAAGGGAAGGAGGGCTTACAGGAAGGGAGCACTAGAGAAAGAAGGCAAGCTGTGATTGCTACACGGCATTGGGCCTTGGCAGCTGCCTGATTATGCTCTTCCCAATTCCTGTGCAAGCAGGGATGGACTGGCCATTCAGCTTACTGGGAAATTTCCCAGGGTGCCACAGTCCTGGAAGGCTGCTGGCAGCCAGGAACAAACACAGCCAAGCCCTGTTAGCTCTGTCACTAGTTGTGCACAGGTTCCTATGTTGGGTCTCAGGTCACTTGCGGTCTCCACTGCAACCCCTCTTACTGGCCAGGTCTGAGATGAGCAGCCCCTGCAGTGCTAGCTGCTAGCTCCACAGGGCCAAGTCATCCTGGCCTCCTCCTGGACTATTTCAACTTCGCAGTCTGCTCCTATGTATGAGATGGACCAATGTTCAGTGATTATTGAATAGCATTACATAACTGGTATTTAATCTTAAAATTAACATTGCTTTCCATTTTCTGGTTTTACAGCATTATTTGTTTTATCAAAAATAATATTTGTTTTAACTCTTCATTAACAAAGGTCACATGAATGGAAGAAAATGAGGGAAATGGTTAATTACTTCAGTGGTATTAACGACTTTTCTATGGTTCTATGGCTGCTTTGGGAAAACACTATTCTTGTACTTTACTTTGAGTAGATTTAGCCCAATTTGCCTTGTTATGGCTGCCAAGCTAATCCAGATGGACTTTCCAGTTGCATCTGGAATATAAATTCTGCAAAAGCTCACATTTTCTTTTTTTTACCCAAATTGGGGTGAAATGAAAATAAAGGATAAGCGGTTTTATGCTGTCCATGCTTGGCTTTGCCAAGACACATACTGCAATGTATATACAGTAGGATGATCTCAACCCTAGAAAAACACAGGCAGGCTGGACCCTAATGTTGAAAATTATAGCTGTTGTTAAAAGGAATGACCTGCCAATTAATTCAGGCTTTACGAAAGGAATGAATTTGTAGATAAGTGCTAAGAGAGATGGCCTAATTTTATTCTTGCAGTGTGTAGGAAAATTTCTGGATTAAATTGTGCTCGCTTGCTTTTTTATTTGTTTCCATCAGACAGATTAGTAGCCTTGTTTGCTTTTTTTCCAGTGAATTTGGTTAGTTTAACTGCACTGTTGAAAAATAGTTGTATGTTTTAAAAACCTTTTCCCCTGCTCATCTTTACATATAGCTTTTATCTTTTTACACTGGAAGAAATATGCATCTGGCATGAACAATTCCAAATCTATATTCTTATTTCTAAGTGTTAGTGTTAGAGAGAAGGACCAAAACAGGAGATTTGTAGGGATTGTGGGGAGGGGGATGTCTCCCAATGATAATAACCTTCTATGCATGCATGAAAAGAGTAAGGACTAGAATTATTGCTTTCTTCTACTGAATATTCCAATCCACTGCATCAGAAGTCCAGGACATACATGCTGGTGTCACCAATAACAGAAGACAGCAGGTCCTCAAGATGTTCAGTTGCAGTGCAGGGGGTGGGGGAATTGGTTTCAGAGACTGTGAAATGAGCCCCCTAGGATCAGGCCTTCCCTTCCCAGTTGGTCATGTTTGCATCAGAGCCCACTCAATCTTTTTATATCCCAAAATGATCTCAATAAGGCATATATTTGGATTCAGAGACAATAACCAAAGGCCTTCATTCCAGATGGGTAGCCATGGTCATCTGTTGCTGGAAAAATAAGCAGGAACCTTGTGAAAGTCTAACAAAGTTTATTCTATCATAAACTTTCGTGGACTAGCACTCACTTCTTCAGATGCATTTCAGCTGCAAAGGCTATCTGAAGTAGGCATCCTTTTGAATTTCTCATTCCTGATATTTAAGACCCCCCGCCCAGATTTCCAGTACATTGTGGCATCATACTTGTTTGATCTGAACTAGTGATTCTTTATTTCTGCACTTAAAAGAATAATCTTGCACTGTGTTTCCCACAAAATTTACACTTTTTAAACATTATGAAATAGAATACATTCACTCTGAATCCAACTTCTCATCAAACCAACAATAATTTGGGGGTATGGGTGAAATATTTTATTCATTTAAAACATTTATTAGCTGTCTTTCTACTTTACAGAACTCAAGGCAGCTTACAATATAAATAGAACCTAAAACATAAAAATATGTAAAACACATAATAGGCCATGAATTAAATTTAGTTTAGCATCCCTCCACACCCAAATCTGGCAAGAGGGCTTAGAGAAAACAGTCCCTGACTTAAATTCCACCTCTTAACCACAGTTTCAGAAGAGAAGGGGACTGATGGTTAAACTAGAAGGGATTTATTTATTATTATTTTTTTAAAAAAAGAGTTCAATTCCTGGACCTGATTCGGTTTTCTTCAGCCACAAGTAGGATTACCAGCCTCGGGGGTGTGTGTGTGTGTGTGGAGATCTTCTAGAATAAAAACTGATCTCCAGACTAAAGAAATCATTTCCCCTGGAGAAAACAACTGCTTTGGAGAGTGGAATTAATGGCATTATACCCCACTGAGTTCCCACCCCTCCCCCAACCCCAATTCCAGGCTCCACCCTTAAATTCTCCAGTAATTTCTCAGCGCAAAGTTGGCAACCCTAACCACACAGCAGCTGTGGGAAATCAGTTTAAAAATAAAAGCGAGCCCAAATGGACTCAGAATGCCACCGTCACAGAGGGAAGTAGGGGCTCCTGCCTACCCTCGGCCCTTCTTCCAATCCAAAATTGTGCTTGGAGAGAAATGACTTGCCTGTTTTTGGTGTTGCACAGAATACTCCACACGGAGCAACAAAACAAGGAAATAACCATCTAGCACCATTCTGGCACAGAAAAAATGGTGGAGGGGAGGCAGGAGCCTCTCCTCCCACCATGGTTGCTTTTTAAGCCCAATCCAGCTCTCCTTTGTTTTGAACCTATACTCCCCACCTCATAGGTGGTTGTTGTTGTTGTTTAACACACTATAGTGGCTGGGACAGAACAACAAGATGGAGAAAGTCTCTTTTGTATTTTTAACCCTTTTCTTGCTTTCTTCCCACAATTTATTGCATGATGTGTATTACGCCTAAAACAATTATTGTGCTTTAAATATGTGGAAGATCAGTCCTATACAATGGCTCTTCCATCATTTTTTAAAAAAGCGAGTCATAGAGATAAGGTGTGTGAAAGGTAATGCTTGGACATATTATCACAGGTATATCTCAATGAACTTTTATCAGCATAGCACAGTTGTATGGGAACACCTTCCTTGTGGATATTCCCTGTTCTGATGAAGAATAGATGAAGGGAAGACCTGGGAAGAATAAATGATGAGCAGGTAGTCAGATGAGAAGAACTGACCTGATTAATCCTGCCTATGTGGTTTCAGTCTTTCAATATCACCCTGATGGAATGAGATAAAACTACAGATAAGCAGGCCCCACATATGTTCAGTAGTTTAAAGGTGCCCTGTTAGTAGTTATATAGTGGCACAGTTTTGAGAATACACCATACTCCCCACAGAAGCACATACACCCCAATAGGAAGTAGATGCTGCAAGTAAATATCACAGGAAATCATCTGGAGAGGAATTAATCTGTGTACCATCATTGATGGAAGCTGTGACAATGTCTAACAAGAGTGAAGCTTTCTTACTTTGATGTTTTCTAGTCTTTACATCAGGGCTCCCTTTGTGGTGCCTGTTGGGACCACAGTACCTGCTGACACCATTCCTGAAACTTTGCAAGTGTTTTTTTACAAAATGGGAAGGGGCTGCTGGGGTTTTTGCCCTGCAGGGCTTCTGATTAGCCATTGGAGTTCTGATTGGCTTTGCAGATTCAATTTTTTTTTAAAAAAACCCAAACCATTGCTTTTGTAGCAGCTGCGACCACAGCACAAGAACCTTCACTGTGAGACTTAGGGTAAGCTAGACTTAGGGTAAGCTGTGCATAAGAAAATATTTTTCAACAATATGGTAATGTAAAAAGGCCTCCTGTTAAGCATAGCTTCTGCCTGAAATGTTGAAGAGTTACTATTAGAAGTTATGTGAAACCTCACTCCCTGTTATTTTCGGACAGCCAGGGCTCTTTTTGTAGCAGGAACTCCTTTGCATATTAGGCAACACACCCCTCATGTAGCCAGTCCTCCAAGAGCTTACAGAGCTCTTCTTACAGGGGCTACTGTAAGCTCTTGGAGGACTGGCTACATGAGGGGTGTGTTGCCTAATATGCAAAGGAGTTCCTGCTACAAAAAGAGCCCTGCGACAGCCATTTTGTGGTTGGCTCTGCCTACTGTGGCAGCCATTTTGTGGTTGTGTCCACCATCCTGTGTTATAATTCCAAAGGTGCCCGTGGACTGAAAAAAGTTGGAGATAGCTGCTTTAGGCCACAGAAACTCTCTTCTTTTGTAAGACTTAGAGCCTAATTTCAGTATGCTGGAACTGTTTCCCCTTTTACAGAAATAAAATACAATCAATACATGGCTGTTGGATATAAATGCTCTGAAAGTGGTGGGTATGGTTTTCTAGGGGGAAGGTGAGCATAAAAGCAGATGCAGAATGAAAATGGCTCATTTTCTTTTATACTGGACATATAGGACTTAGGCTAAATTGAGAGTCGCCAAAAACAGATTTTGAACTCTTTTTTGAAGGAAAGCATCATTTACCTTAATGGGCATTCTTCAGAAGTCCCCACAGGATTTTGGATTATATATAAATTGAAGAATCAGCAAACTTGATGAATTCATATCAAAAGAATGATAGCAATAGTACAATAGAAGATTCAACTGAAATGTTTCTCATCTGAATTTCTCCTTGGATTTTGAAGTTTCAAAATATATGGTCTTCTTTTCCAAAGCAAAGGTGATTCTGTAGGAATCCTCCACTGTTACCTTTGTTTTGTTTACAGATTTTGTATCCAACACTGTACAAGTCTGGTTTTCCATAGCTGTGCATTTCCATAGTTCATTTGTGTTTCCTCCCTTATATTACTATGTTATATTGCCTCTTTATGGATAAAACATCTATGATTGTATCAAGATATGCTGTGTTTTATTAAGCAGTACAAAAAAAAAACCTTAAGGAAATCACATTACCATTTCATCAGAGTTAGGTTGTCCTACAATATTTTATTGATGAAGATGTATAAATTGGTAGAGGTAGAGAAAAGATGCGCCAGTTGAAAGAATAATGCCACAGCAAACTTCAGTTCTTGAATTAACTTTAGAAATTCTCCTAGAGGAAAGGTATGAGAAGGGATGGGCATGAACCGGCTCACAAACCTTTGTTTGTGATGACTTTGGGGCAGTTCATGGTTTGCGAACTGCAGCCCAGCCACAAACCTCCATGATTTTTAAAGACAGTTTGTGGCAGTTCATAGGGAGCAAAAAAACAGGGGTTTAAACCCCTACTTTCTCTTCCCCGTGAAAACTGCCAAAATAGCAGAGTGACAGCAGCAGGCTGTTCCAGGCCACTCAGCTGTTTAGATCAGAAACAGCTGAGCCATGGGGGCAGCCTGTTCCATTGGCTCAGCTGTTTCAGGCTCTAAACAGTTGAGCCTGCTCCTGAAGCTCAGCTGTTTAAAGGGGCTTTCTTGGCTGAACCATGCACAGCAAACTGCTCCTGCATAGCTCTTTAAAGGGGTTTCCTTGGGCAGCCAGTTCCTGGGGCTCACTGCCCAAGAAAGCCCCTTCAAACACCTGAGCTACATGGGGCTCCACGCTGCTTTCCTGGGGGGGATGGTAGGTTGGCTGTTTGGTGGAAAGGTTAGAAGGAAGCAGGGAAGGGGAGAGGCTAGGGGGCTTTCAGATAAGGCAAAGAGGAAATAGTGGAGAAGGGGAAAATGAGATGACCCCCCGGGCTTATACAATGTAAACCTCTCAATCTTTGGTAAAAATCTCTTTGCTTTTGTTAATGCTACAATAAGAACTCGTCATAATTAGAAGCTAGTCAAATTCCCTACATTTAAATTTGTGAAATTACTTGAAGTATTAACCAGATTTCTATATATAGTAGCTTTCATCATCTAATTATTTAAACTGCCTTTTTCTTCTTGCAAAACATGCCAGGGGACTTAAAAAATGTATGTTACAAGTTAAAACACTCACAGGCATTTTGCAAAATGTATTTCCTTTAAATTTTTCACCATCTCTCTTTTGGTGGTATACCCTTTTGCAGTATATCATTCTCTCCCCCACACACACGATTATATCAGCAATGGCTGTAAAAGTGAAGGTGGTAAATGTGTTCCATTCAAACTCAATTTGTTTATAAATGCTATTTTGTAATGATTTATTGGATCAAAATAGAGAAATTGTACATTCTCCATAATCACATTACATCAAAAATTGTTCTTTTTCCTCCTCCTTCCCTTTTCTGTTAAAGGCATGCTAGGGTGGGGGGCCTGAAATGTGCACATTCTTAATTCCATTGTGGGTCACTGACAGCTTTAAATTTTCTTATGCTGTGAACTTGTGAAAAACATCAGCATCACAGAAGAATTTTTTTGCATTAAAATAACCAGGAAGCAAAGCTGCCAAATGATGTACAGGATTTGTTTCTTTTTTATTATTTTTAGAGATCCTTTTTATGATTCCTTGCCAATGCTATGATAATACATTTTGTTTGGAAAGCAGATTTTAGGAGGGCTTTGAAAGCTTTGAACATTTAGGCACACTGTAGTCGAGAGAGTCTATTGTCAGGACTAGGAAAGTGGTGCCAGCACATTAAAATCATCAAGATCTTGCCTTTTAAGCTTATCACCATTTATAGGGATAAAATTAGACTACAAAACTCTAACGCTGAATCAGAATCTCTTCATCATGTCACTTCTGTGCTGATAAGATTTATGCTCAGCTGTTCTTTTGATTCACAAATAATACCCATTGCCTATCTGCATAGCAAAAGAGGAAGTAGATATCAGTTAACATTCAGGCAAGACCCTGATCTGGGGCAGGAAGGACTTGAAATTCTATGAACCCGCTAATGCTTTAATGGGAAAGGCAACTCTAATTCCTGGCAGCGCGGACTTTGAATACTGTGAATGTACTCTAAATCAATACCACCTTCACTGTTGATCAGTCTGGGGGACCTTCATATTCCATCAAGCTACTTAAAGGCTAATATTTGGTGTGAAGAATTTGATCATTTTCCAAGCAGTCTTTTTGGACCTGTAATTAGAAAGGTACAGACATCCCTGAAATCATGGAAAGAGACTGGCAAAAGACCTGTTCTCTCACTGCATTTGGTTTGATTAATGTGAAGCACCATCATCTAGATCAAGTTAAATCCAGTGGAAGGAAGGTTTCCATTTAATAGAATATGCATTACTTTTCCTAAAAGGGACTGGCAGGTGATTTCCAGCTTTGGTAGATGGACCAGTGTTTGCATTTTCAGCAACAAGAGAAGATGAAGTGTTTTCTTTCGCCTCTTGATTTTCATACTAGGTTTTTATTCCCCTATAAACTTACTTGAGAACAATCACTTCACTGAATAATCAAAGGGAGAAGCTCATAATCCTAGTGGGTATCCAGCTGTGTTCTGCTCAGGTGAATGAAAGAAAGAAATCTGGAAGAAAAAGCCCCTCACCCAAGGTCATATGAGGGACCCCCCCAAAAAAGAAGGGGCTCGTAGGGAATGTCAAAAAGTGCAGCTTGGGTGACCGCAATATATTTCCTTACCTACCATGATGGCTGTCTTGCTTTTGAGTGTTATTCATTTTATTACTTCCATTGTCCTCTTTTCAAATAACAGATGTCAATTCAAGGGAGAGGGATGAAAAAGCAAAAGGGCCATTTCATGGTAGAAGGACTATAAAAGAAACACGTGCCCAAATTAACAATTAGCTGTCACACTTTTTGACCTTTATCATAATGCAGTCTGGCAAGCCTAACAAAATCAGCTTCCTCACCAAAATGGTGCCATTTGTGATATTGCCTAGAGGGTTGCCACAGAAACATGCACAACTGATGTAAAATAAGCCGATTATAAAGAGAAATCTCAGGGTGAAATTGCCTGTCTACACATGCATAATGCAACCCGGTCCGTGGTTCAAAGGGAAACTACTACTGTTTTCCAAAAACTCATTTGTTAACATATTTCTAAAGCCAAATTGTATTTATCTATATTTAGAGAGAATTGCATCAGTATAATTATTAAGGTGTTGACAAGACCAGCAAGTCCCGACTTCATAGCCCACCTATGCCATTCTAACAGGGTAACCTTGGGCCAGTTTCTTCCAGTCTAAGATACCTCATAGGCAATTTAATTTTACAGATTTTAAAAGCAGCAAAACATAAACAGTGACAATCAGCAGTTGACAGTTAGCAGCCTCAGGGAATACCACCCCCCCTAAAAACACATTTTTCACAAATGTCTGAAGGGCCAAAAGGGCAGAATTCTACATTCTGGAGGTCACAGCTGCAAAAGCCCTGTCTCATGTACATGCTAATCTCATTCTTCTTAATGTAGGCAAGGGGGGGGAGGCAGCCATATCCCAGTCATCATTCATTTAGAGCTTAAAAGGTCAAAACCAGCACTTTGAACTGGGATAAGTAACCTATTGGCAGCCAATACAGTTGACATCACACTGTGTTATATACAGTGCACTCCTAAGCAGGGTTACTCCTTTCCAAATCCATTGAAGTCAACAAGCTTAGAATGGTATAACTGTGTTGGGACTGTACTGCAAATTTGCTTGTTACAAAGGGACAAATGAGTGTTAGTCCCACATTCCATTCTAGAAACAGAATATACTAGTGTAGGAGGGAAATCTCCATGTGAAATGAACTTTTTACAAACGTAGACTTTAACCACTCAAGTTTCTCTACTCCTTCCTTTCTGTCCTAGGGTGTTTGACTGGAGTAGCTTCATCAGCATCAGTTAGATGTTACCTGTTGTTAATCTGGAGCCTTAGAGTTCTAAAATTACTACCATGTCTTTGTTCCACTCCTGCACCCAAGACACATCTCTCTTGATCCTCAAGATCCTCTGGCCTTCTGAAGTCAGAGGTGCAAATGAATACATTTGAAATCAGGGGGTTGGACTAGGTGACCCTAGAGGTTCCTTCCAACTCTATGATTCCATGATTCTATCAAGGCCAATTTCTCAATTAGGGCAGTAGTTTCTCCAAACACTTTCAAGAGGAAATAGCTTGGCTGCCCAAAATGTTTCAGGAGAACATTATTCAGGGCTAACATTAGTCAGCACTTTACACTGATGACCATCAGTAACAATCAATGCTCCCTCTAAAATGTGGAGTCTTGTGAGCAAAAATTCTACTTTATGAGCTACTGGCATTAAATTTGTGAGTGAGCAATTTGGCTACTGCATCAATTGGTTTGCTCTGAAGCTAAGACAAAAATGTGTGAGCAGGAGGCTAAAAACTGTGAGCTAACTCTCACTAACTTAGCTTAGGGGGAACACTGGTAACAACTCATGTTTGCAGGATAATAATCAAGGCTCCCAAGATCTCCCTCTCAATACATATTGGTAGGCCTGAGTCACTCCTGCCATCCATCTTAAAGCATCTACAACCAGACAGATGTTCTGCTTTCCACTATTTCACTCTGGTATTTTCCTTTGGTAGCCCAAAGGATTACCACAGCCCTGTCACAGCCCAGCTCCTGACTCTAGCACCAGTGGGGTCATAGATCCTACAGCTGTGCAAATTAGAATGTAAATAGATCCTGTACTTTTGGCTCAATGTCCTCATGGATCCTAATGCTGTACCAGATTTGGCCGATAAAAGACATCCTCCCATTTGTACCCAGGTAAATCTGAACAGAACAGCAAATCTAGATGTATAGGAAAGTACAGATAGGTGCATGCCTTCCATTTTTGCAGTTGGTTTCCCTCCAGAACCTTCTTATAGCACCACAGTCAAAAAATCACTGGACCCTCTTTGTCAGGATAGGCAGAATATATGTTTCTTTTTCCTCATTCTGCTTCTCTCTCCAAAATATATCTTTTAAAAACATTATCTGCAAAATAATTCTTTATAGTTCCATCTTTTCTAAGAACTTTATCTTCCTTGTTATTCTTTGATAGTATACATTTTCCTCCTGTCCCTTCTCTGTTTCTGAACTAGTTATTTGAATTGGTAGTTTTGTATTTGATCCAATTGAGAGGGTTTGTTTCATTTTTTTGTTACTCTATTATTGTTGTTTATATATGTGTTGTCATTTTTGCTTATTAATCCACATCTGTTATTTCATATTCATGCAGGCTATTTTTGTTTCCCTTATTGTTTAGAAAACTTTATTCATTCTTCATAAAATGAAAATAATTCATGATCTTTCATATTTTCCCCCAATGGAACAATTGAAGTTTGGTGTGTTGCCCAGTTGCCAGTTTGGTATAGTGGTTAAGAGTGCAACTCTAATCTGGGAGAACTGAGTTTGATTCCACACGCCTCCACATACAGCTGCTGGTGTGGCCTTGGATCAGTCACAAGTTCTTTCAGAGCTGTTCTCAAAAGAGCAGTTCTTGAAAGAGCTCTCTCAGCCCCACCTACCTCATATGGTGTCTGTAGGGGAGGTGAAGGGAAAGGAGATTGTAAACTACTCTGAGTGAAGGGTGGGATATAAATCCAATCTCTTTTCTTCTTCTGCTATAAGAAGTTTGAAAATAATGTTTGTTGACCTAGATATAATGTAATCAGGAGCAAATATCAAGAAAATACTGAACCCCATTTTGCTATCAGCTTTCAAACAATCATTGCCATAATTTGAAATGAGTTCAAATGTTGGTGGATGTTTTTTTGGCCAAAAAGAACCAAATACTGGTATGGTTGTTTACAAATTCACTGCCAACATATGGCCTTCAACAATGGGCTATCTGATTCACTGTCCAGAGGTTACAATGAATATACATATATTTTGGATGTACTTGCACACATCTGTTTGTAAAAAAACAGCCAAAATGTGTAAAATTTACAAATAAAATAAGCAACCAATACTAAGATAATTGTGGGGCTTCAGTTGCACATTCATTTGTACATGTATGGAATGCAATATAAGGATTACTCAATGTGCACACAAAGAAAAAGCTAGTGTACACTGTATTTAGACTGTAAATGTGTTCACTGTAACTTCTGTACAGGGCTAGTATCAGTCAACGATGGATAAGACACTGAGCAGATGGCAGCTCTCAAATACATGGGAGGTATAATAGAGAATGCAGTGGGATTTATTAAAGACATAGAGTAGAACAGCCAAACAGCTGCCACCACATTCCAGGCCCTTTGGGGAGATATCGTGCTCACCACAAAGCTGTGGATTTACACAACTAAGGTTACACCAAAATCCATTTTGTTGTAATGAAATGTGAGCCTTGTGGTGGGCTACAGATTGAAGTCTTTAATTCGTAGAGCCTTTGTCGTCTGTTCTGCTCTAAGTAGCAAGACAAGAGGACCAGCAAGGAATGCCCCCCACCCCACCCCGGAGCCAAGGAAAGTGAAAAAATGAATGTCAATGCTAGTAAAATTTTGGGTTTAGCCAAGGTCTCTAGCAGCAGTGTTAGACAGCTCTACAGCCTTAGATTCCTTACTGGAGATCATGGGGACTGAATGTGAGACTTTATGCATGCAAAGCATGTGCTCTTAGCTGTGAACTCCCTCCTAACATACACACAGATACACACACACAAAGAGAGAGAGAGAGAGAGAGAGAAGTAAAATCTGCATTCCAACATTGCCTCTTTGGGATGTTTTCCCTCCATAAATGATGTAAATATCATATTAAAATATGTTATCCTATATTTATTATTGTTAAATGCTTTATCCAGTTACTTGATTATCAGAGGGAATAAATAATATGCTCACTCTAGCAAGCGCTGTAAAAAAAGTATAATATTTATGCATTGTTTGTACAGCAGTAATCCAGTAAAATTCACATCAGTGGGACTTACTTTTAAGGAAAGTCATTTACAGTGATACCTTATGCAGAGTAACATCAATCAAAGCACATTGAAATCAGTGGGCTTAGACTATAGTGTTTAGGATTGCACTACTAGGAAGGAACTGTTTGGGTCTCACAGTTATTTTGAACTCAGCACTATAGCTCAGTAGGGTATTCCTGCTGTCTTGTTAAAAGATCCCAGATAGCAAGTTTGAGGAACATTGAATCTTGACAACCTAAAAAAAAAAAAAATTCTCATTGATATCAAAACAAACATGCCAATTAATTCAACTTAAGTCAAATTAAAAAGGATGAGTATACAAGCCTGTGTATAAATTAATGAATGAGCATTCATTGTGAAGCTACTTCTAAAAAAGGATTTCCTCACATCTTGAACATTTTGCACTTCCTTGAATGTAAATCTATTTGGGCCTGGGAGCTCTTCCTAGGGGGGAAAGTCATTGGTGCATATGTCTCCTTATCTCTCCCCCCCCCCCATAGTCCATTTCAAAATTCTCACACCCCAGTCATCAAACTATTTTTCAACTCAGAGGAGGATTCTACATGATGCTTTCTAAAATAGCTTAACAAAGGGAAAAAATGGTGGTCATATAAGGAAGGTGAGTGTGCTCTCTTGACCCAGTGACATTGCTGGACTTGTTAGGAAAGACATGTGCTTTCAAAAACAGAATAATCACTCATGTAAATTAATTTGATCAATTAAGTTCTCAGAATCAGTTAAGCTTAAATTTAAGTGTTCATGTAAACAGAAGAGAATTCTTTATTACCTAACTCTGAAACAAACAAGGAGGTGGTGAGCCAAATATCCAGCCGCCATAGGGGAACTTGGCCTGGTCAGTAATCCTATGAAAATATTGGCCTATTTAATGAAACAGATTATCATTTAAATGTTTTGGTTGTTCCCCAGGGCATTTGGATAAATGAGATTTCACTCTATTCATTTTTCAAACTTTAAAACTTTGTTTATTTCAGATCTAATAACATCTGGAACTCTAATCCCATGCATCCTATACATTAGCAGGAAGGGAAAACCAACAAACGTACCAGGTATAGGGTCAAATACAGCCTGACCTTAAATAATTTCATTGGGGTTAAATACCAAGTGGGGTGGGGGGAGAGATCTCGATTAATATAGACAGCAGTGCTGTATGCCTAAAGATAGGGAAATGACGTGATAGGAACATTAATGAATGTGGGTTATTTTACCAGTGTCATTCAAGAGACTTTTTTTTGGTATTTATTTTGGCTTGCAGACAAGGAGCAAGGCTCCAGCAAACAGACTTATCACAGATGGTTGTAGAAAGCATCTGTTTTCAGAAATATCATTTCAGCCACATTACAGAGCATATTATCTTCATGTATACGAGGGCCTCTAAATTGTAAGGTAATTACATAGCTGGATGTTAATGTGTACCTTTTTTATGACATTGATTATGCCTTTGTGGTTTTCATGATTTTGTGGGGCAAACCTTCTCTTGCATTTGAAAGGAAATCAAGTTTGTGATATTTATGCGCTGAACAAACTGGGCTGGGTGCTAGCATGGAAAGTCAAAGATGGAGATTAACATAATAATTTACTCAACAAGAGATGAGTAGTCAGTAAGGACAACTGCACGATCGGAAGCCATTAACTGGGAATTATAAATCCTTGTGTAACAGCAAAGAATTGTGATAATAGGGGAGGATCTGGAGGCTGAACCACATTACATGAACGCCAGACATTAAATGGCTCCTTCCTGTGGTTGAATTCATATGCAATAGCATTTTTTAAAAAAGGCTCCTAAAGGAAATATGTTGCAGTTTTATAAAGGGGTTATGAAAGGGGTATTCATGCTCATTGATCTGTCTGAGGAAATGTTAGGCAATTTGCATTGTGTTGTGTATTGTATATATTACACTGTTTTATTGCATTCCAATTTTGTAGTCCAGCATTATTAGAATCATAGAAACATAGAGTTGGGAGGTACCTCCAGGGTCATAAGAACATAAGAGAAGCCAATGTTGGATCAGGCCAATGGCCCATCTAGTCCAACACTCTGTCTCACAGTGGCCAAAAATACCAGGTGCCATCAGGAGGTCCAGCAGTGGGGCCAGGACACTAGAAGCCCTCCCACTGTTGCCCCTCCAAGCACCAAGAATACAGAGCATCACTTGCCCCAGACTGAGAGTTCCTATGTATACCTTGTGGCTAATAGCCACTGATGAACTTCTGCTCGATATTCTTATCTAATTCCCTCTTGAAGCTGTCCATGCTTGTAGCCACCACCACCTCCCGTGGCAGTGAATTCCAGGTGTTATTCACTCTTTGGGTGAAGAAGTACTTCTGTTTATCCATTCTAACCCGACTGCTCAGCAATCCCCTAGTCATCTAGTCCAACCCCCTGCACAATGCAGGAAATTCACAAATACCTCCCCCTCCACACCCATAGTGACCTTAGGGCATGGAACATTGTTTATTGTATTTGCTATACTGCCTTTATTGCATTGTTCTCCAGATTTGTAATCTTGCTTTAGTGTAGTGTGTTGTTTGTTGTCTTTATAATGATGCAATTTTTGCATTCTCTAATTTTGTAATCCAGTTTTTAAACTATCATTTGTATGTGTTATACTGTTTTTACTGCATTGTTTTTAGTTATGTGATCCACCGTCAGCCTCAGTGACAAAGGCAGACTACAAATTAAAGAGTAAGTATAGTAGATTTAGATATAATGTCTACCATTTGCTGCTATATGGTTGAATCCAGGCTAGGGATGGGCACAAACCACCTCACAAACCATTGTTCATGATAAATTTTGGCTGGTTCATGGTTTACAAACTGAAGGCCACGAACCTCCATGTTTTAAGGCAGTTCGTTGAAGTTCATGGGTAAATGGGGAACAAAAAACAGGAATTTAAACCCTTGCTTTGTCCTCCCCATAAAAGCTGCCAAAAGATGGAAACAGCTGAGCCACAGGAGCAGGCTACCTCCACAACTCAGCTGTTTCTGATCTAAATGGATGAGCTGGAGGGGCAGCCTGCTCCTGTGGCTCAGTTGTTTAGATTGGAAACAGTGGAGCTGGGAGGGCAGCCTGCTTCTGTGGCTCAGCCATTTAGAGCTCAAAACGTCTGAGCTGCGGGACCAGGCTGCCCATATGGCTCAGGTGTTTCAGCCATGAACCTCACGAACCTGGTTCAGTTCATATGTGAGCTGACTGGGTTCGTGGTTCAGTTCATGGTTTGCCCACAAATCATGAACTGAACCAAAAAGCATTTTTGTGGTTCATGCCCATCCTTAATACAGACTAATGTTTCTGTGGGTGCAAGGATTTCTTCCCAGAGAGCTTGATTCCCCTCTCCGCCTATACCATCAGGCTTCATATCATTGTCTCCCATATAATACAATACCCACTGTGTTTGGGAAGGGACTGTGTCTCAGTGGTAAAGGATCTGCTTGGCACACAGAGAGTCCCAGGTTCAATCCTGAGCATCTGCAGTCAAAATAATCATATCAATAGGTGATATGAAAGCTCTCTACCTGAGACCTTGAAGAACCACTGCTGGTTAGAGTAGACAGTACTAATTTTGACAGATCAATGGTCTGACTTAGTATAAGGAAGCTTCACCGGTTCATATTGCACAGTTCCTAAATAACTGCCTTATATACCAATGGTGCTGTCACCTAATTTCCTCTGTTGTATAACAAATGTAGAAGATTTCACATGTCATTTCACATAACAGTGTAGGAACCTGATTACCTCAAAGATATCCCTGCCAGGCCCTTTTATTTCAGCTTCATACCAGTCCAGATATGAGCACATCATAATCCAGTTAAGTGTCAGATTATTATGTATATTAATGCTGCTGTGAAAGCAGCACAGAGATGAATTGCTTTACAATGGAAGTAAGATAAAACCCTTGAAAGTAATGAATGGATAAGGGAGCTTAGAATGGGTGTGATCACTGATAATGACACAGTGAGGAAGGTAGCAGAAGCCAAGTGGAAAGTGCCACCCTGCTAATAAATGTTGCATTCATGGAAAGCACAACTATAAGAAGATGCAAGATATGGGCCTGATCTTGCTTTAACCTGTATTGCTGCTCACAGCCTCACTACAGTCTATCTATAACTAGTAAAACTTGGTCACATAGTGCCAACTATGTATGTATGTTAGGACTGAGGCTGCATCCATAGAGGGTTTTTTCATCAACTTGGCTTCCAAACTACAATATTTTTGAGGGGTGGGAATATCCTCTAATTATCTGATTTCCAAACTTTCCCCATTCTTGGTATGTCCTCCCCCCCTTGTTCTCTGAAAAGATCATAATGAATATGCAGTTCAAGTGTATTAGCAGGCCATCTGGATGGGAAAATGTGCATTTCTCCCCAAGGGGAACCCAAAGCAGCTTATGACATTATTCCCTCTCCTCCATTTTATCCTCACAATAATGTGAAGTGGCTTTCCACTGAGCATGACTAGCCCAAGGTCATCCAGCCTGCTTCCATGGTAAAGTGGGAATGTGAATCTGGGCCTCCTAGATCAGGGGTGTCAAACATGCGGCCCGGGGGCCACATCAGGCCCCCGGAGGGTTTCTATCAGGCCCACAATGTAACTGGCTGTTTTCTGCTTCTTCTTCCAGTTCTGCTGCTGCTGCGTCATTGTAGGTTTGTAGCTTACAGATACACACCTCAAGATTGCAACAGCATGGACAATTTGATGGAATAATTCAGAGTAAGAGGTGTCAGTTATCAGACACTGTTAAATAAACAAAATATTGTAAGAGTGCTAATGTTTTAAGCATGTTTTTATTTTATATAAGTAAAAAAGAAACTCTTTGTATTTGTGTTCTTTATAAAGTTTATATCTCCGCTACCTGGCATTACATTTTATGACACACATGGCCCTGCCCAGCAAGGTCTCATTTATGTCAGATCTGGCCCTCATAACAAATGAGTTCAACACCCCTGTCCCAGATCCTAGTCTAACCACTACATTGCATTGGCTTCGTCTCTGTTCCTCTTTAATAACATGATGTCTTTACTGTTTCTTTAATTTGTAAGCAAGTTGTATGGTCCAATCATATATAAGTATACTCTCTATAACAGGATTTAATTTTCATACACATAATACCTCTAACCACATACATAGTACATTATCAGAAAGATACATTTAATACAAATACAGAAGATCTTTTTTGTATCAGAAGATCTATCACTTGCAATTTCCCTAGTATGTGTTCACTCATCATTATTGCAAAAACAGCTGCTCTCTCTATAGCACAGTTATGTGCAAGTCCCTCTGTAGATGTCTTGAGTCCCAGCATCACAAGCCCTAGAGGAGTGTGATCCAGCTTGCCCATCTAACTCAAAGTAACGCTCCTGAAGAAGTAGTTATTGTACATCAGCTTAAGAATCATGCATTATATTAAATCCTATGCTGATGTATCTCACAGGATGCCAGCAAAGGGATTGTTCTAGATCTCTCTCCTCTTCTCGAACCGGCCTTTTTCTTCCAAAGGTCTTTATAGTGAATGGTGGAGTGTCTTAATACTTCTCTGGCCATTCAGCAGAGCTGAGACACCCATTTTGCAGTTAGTCTGGCCTCACTGCTGAAATGAAATGGATTGGATACAGTCATCTTTTCCACAAGTGGAATAGGAAGAGGGGTGGCCTCTTCGAGTACCAAAAGGCTATGCTGAGGTTCATGGGACCAGTATGGACAAAAGCCACATGGGATTGGGACTGTAATGAGCAAGGGAATTGAGCAAGACTGAGGGGAAAAGCTGGCTGAATTAAACCCAATGACTAGATCCATGTTTATTCACTACAAGGAAACACAGAATGATTCTCTAATTGAGCTTCCACTAATTAGGTGTGAAAGTGCCAGGTGGCCTAGGACAGTGACTCCTCTGAGCTTTAAGGTTGTGCGTGTTATATAAGTCGCTAGGCAAAGTAACAGGAGCATAACTCATGCTGGATGACTTGGATTTCTTTTGAATAATATGTCTTCTACAAACACATTTAGGGCATGCCTATGCAAGGGTTCTTGTGGGGGGAGGGGAAATTGGAGACACAGTTGCATACAGCTTACAGCTCCCTTGTTGGTCCTTATAGCAGAGCAGGGTCAAAATGGGTAGTGCACTGCATGCAGACAATCAACGAAACAAACAAAAACATCCTCTATATAATATGGCTCTTCTTTCCCCCCTGCCTGGTACTGGTTCCTGAATTTTGGGATTCATGCTAAAAGCATTCTGGACCAGGACCTCTGCTGCTAGGAACTCTTCTATCTGTGACCTGTACTGGAATCTGGCCACTGACTCCCCCTCCAGTTTGGTGTAGTGGTTATGAAAAGTACTGAGACTTACTAGTGATTTCAGCTCTCACATACTTTATTAGATGAAGAACAAGACAACTGAGCCGGCTCGCAGGCCGGCTTTTATTCCCAAGTGACCCACACCCCAAACACACACACACACGGTGATTCGTTATTTAAATTGATTGGATTAACTCCTGCTCCTCCATTGGAGGGGAGTCAGGATCCACTAGTCCATTGTCCTTTGGGGCGAAGCTCAGGCCCTTCGCCTGGCCACATGTTGGACCGGTTAGAACCAGTCCAAGCACATGGCTGTCCAGAGCCCATGTTCTCCTGTGGATACATTACACCCCTCCCCCTTGGTCCGATAAACACCCGCACACATAGTCTTTCAAATAGCTGGGGGCCGCCGCTCTCGCGTGGAGCGACGGGGCTCTGGCATGGGGGAACTGACAGCCTCCCGGGCGGCTGTGGGGACTGGTGGCCGCTCTGGTGTTGGCGGGGCTGGGCTCACCATCTCGGCCGGTGTGTCATTTGCGGTGGCTGTCAGTCCGGAGTTGAAGTCCACAGGGATTTCCTCAGGTGCGTCCGCCCCCGCGTCTAGTTGAGCTGGCTCGTCCCACTCCTCCCCCTCATCCGGCTCCAGGGGTAGCACCCGGCGACGTAGCTGATCGATGTGGCGATGCAGGATCTGGCCGTCTTCCACCGAGACTTCGTAGGACCGGGGGCCACGGACCCGGACTACTCGGGCGGGAATCCACGGGGGCCCTCTCGCGTAGTTCCGTGCGTACACCGGGTCCTCTGGGAAGAACCCTCGCGCCGCCGCTGGCGTTTCCGTGCAGGGCTCCCGCTCGGGCGCTCGATCGGAATGTAACCGGTCCAGCCTGGTGGTGAGGCGTCGGCCCATCAATAGTTCCGCTGGGCTCCGGCCGGTTGTCGCATGGGGCGTCGTTCTCTGGCCGAACAGGAAGTGCGCCAGGCTGAAGTCCCAGTCCGTTCCTTCGGTCCGACGGAGCGCCTCTTTGGCCGTCCGCACCATGCGTTCGGCTTGGCCATTGGTGGCGGGGTGGAACGGGGCCGACCTGATGTGGCGAATCCCGTGCTGGCGGGTGAACTCCTGGAACTCCCCAGACGTGAAGGCCGTCCCGTTGTCGGTGACCAGGGTGTTGGGGAGTCCGTGCGAGCTGAAAATCCGCCACATCGCTCGGATGGCCGCCCGGGAGGAGGTGGATGGTACCGGCTCTACTTCTAGCCACTTACTGTAGGCGTCTACAAGTATAAAAAACAGCTGTCGAGGTGCAGGCGCGACCAGGGGCGGTGAGAGGATTCCCAGGCCCTGTCTGGGGCCGTCGGGGGTGCGGGTCGGGAGGCCTGGCAGGGTTGACACCTTTTTACAATGTCCTCAATATCCCGGTCTAACCCTGGCCACCAGACATACCCCCGCGCCAGAGCCTTCATCCTGACTACCCCAGGGTGGTGCTCATGAAGGTCCCTCAGTACCCATTCCTGTAGTGGTTTCGGAATGACCACCCTGCCTCCCCACATTAGGCACCCCTTATAGGTCGACAGCTCATCGCGCCTTGTGACAAAAGGCGCAAACTCCGGGTCTTGTCTAGCTGTCGGCCATCCCCTCCCCACCCAGTTCAAAACCCGACAGAGGACCCTGTCGCGGCCCGTGAGGCGGGCCACCTCCTTGACATGTACTGGGCGATCGGGCAGCGATTCTAGGAGTGCGATGACGTGGGCGGGGGCCGGGTCTGGGTCCGTTGTGGGCAGTGGGAGGCGGCTGAGCGCGTCCGCGTGACACATGGCCTTTACCGGGCGGTGGGTGAGGGTGTAAGAGTACCCCGCCAGGAATATGGACCAGCGGAGAACCCTGGGCGAGACCATCTGCGGCGTCTGTCGATCGGGCGCAAGGAGGCCCAGGAGAGGCTTGTGGTCTGTAAGGATCTCGAACGGGCGGCCATAGAGATAATGGTGGAATTTTTTAACCCCCGCCACTATCGCTAGTGCCTCCTTGTCTATCTGCGCGTAATTACGCTCCGCAGAAGACAGGGTCCGAGAATAGTAGGCGACCGGAACCTCCCGGCCATCCGGCAACCGATGCCCCAACACCGCCCCCACCCCGTAGGGCGACGCATCACACGCCAGAACCACAGGTAAAGCCTCGCAGAAGTGGTGCAGCACCCCGTTGGAGATCAACAAGTCTTTTACCGCCTGGAAAGCTGCCGCATGGTCCGGCTTCCAGGCCCACGGCGCCTCCTTGTCCAGCAGCCGGTGGAGGGGTTCAGCCACCGTTGCCTTTTGGGGCAGAAACGCGTGGTAAAAATTCAAGAGGCCTAGGAAGGCCTGGAGTTCCGGCTTGGACGTGGGGACCGGGGCTTGTGTGATCGCTTTAATTTTCTCGTCTGTGGGGTGGATGCCTTGTGCATTGACTGCGAACCCCAGGAATTCGATGCGGGGCACACCCAGGAGGCATTTCTCCTTCTTCACCTTGAGGCCAGCCTCGTTGAACCTCTGCAGGACCTGACGCAGCCGTTCGGTGAAGGCGGTGGAGTCCGGTGCCGCGATGATGACATCATCTAAAAAGGGCTGGACCCCTGGAATTCCTTTCAGGAGGGAATCCATGAAAGATTGAAAAATCCCTGGTGCCACTGAAACCCCAAACTGCAGTCTATTGACCTGGAAAGCCCCCTTGTGGGTGGTGATGGTTTGCGCTTCCGCAGCGGCCGTGTCCACTGGCAGCTGCTGGTAAGCCTGCGCCAGGTCCAATTTGCCGAAAACTTTGGCCCCCGTCAGGGAGGCCAGGACATGGCTCACTACCGGGACCGGATAGGCGTGGTCCTGCAGAGCCTTATTTATGGTGCATTTGTAATCTGCACAAATGCGTATAGCCCCATTCGGTTTAATTGGCGTTACAATGGGGGTTTCCCAGCGCGCTGACGCGACCGGTTCCAGCACGCCTTGGGCGACCAGGCGGTCGAGCTCGGCCTCTATTTTTTCCCGCATGGCTAGGGGAGGGGCCGTGCCTTTATGCGGATGGGTCGTACGTTAGGGTCCAGATCTAGCGAAATCGGGGTCCCATTGTACCTCCCCAGGGTCCCATCGAATACTTTGGGGAACTCCCGGCAAACTGCCTCCCAGTCAGCGGTCCCGAGGTGGTTTACTCCTGCTATTTGGAGTCCCAAAGGCCCAAACCACGACAGTCCCAGGAGGCTTGAGAGGCGCCCCTCCACAACCAACAGGTCCAGCAAGCCCGAGAACCCTTTAAATCGGACTTGAAACTTGCCCCAGCCACGGACTGCCACTGGGTTTTTGTTAAAGTCCGTCAGTTTCAACCCCCGTGGCTTGTGCAGTCGGGGTCCCCCCTTGGGGCATAGCGTTTTAAGGGTCTCCGCGGAAATTATAGAGAATGAGGACCCTGAGTCTATTTCCATTTGGCAGGGGGACCCCTCTATTTGGACAGTCACATGCACCTTGTCCGGGCTTTCAGGGGGCAAGTTACATACCGTCTGCCGGCGCTGTGTCGTCACGGTGTGCAGGCTGGCGGCGTCCAGCTGGGCGGTGGATCCCAGGCGCTTGCCCTTGGAGCGGCAGACTCGGGCGAGGTGTCCGGCCTTGTTGCAGGTCCTGCAGACGGCGTCCCGGAAACGGCAGGTCCGGCGCTCGTGAGCGTCGCCACAGCTGGCACAGGCAGATGCGTGGGGCTGGTTTGGTGGTGCAGGGGATCCCCTGTTGCGTTGGGTGCGTGGCTGTGATCGGCGGTTCACCTGTAGGACCTCCTCATCGTTCGAGTCATCCGAGGGGCCGGAGTCCTGGAGGCGATGGACCGTCTTCGGCCGGCGATCTGCGTGGGACTTCTCGTAGGCGGCCACTTCTTGGATGGCGGCCTCCAGAGTGAGGTCGTCCCGGCTGACGAGCCTGCGGTGCAGCTTCGCCTCCTTCAGCCCCACCAAGAACTGGTTTAGGAGGGTATCTGCGAGGTTGGGGAAGGCACACCTTGTGGCTGCGCGGCGTAGTCCGGCCAGGAATTCTGGAGATGTTTCGTCGGGGCCCTGCATTCTCGCGAAGAACTCCATTCGTTCCGCGAACTTGGTGGGCTTTGGTGCCAAGTGGTCAGTAAACGCCTTGACCAGCATGTCGTAGGTGGCGGCCGCGTCTTTCGGCAGGAGGGGGTTTACCAGGCCCTTCAGGAGGAGGTGTGCCTCGATGCCGCAGTAGCGCAGGAGATAGGCCTTCTTGGTACCCGCATCCGTGATGCCATGGATCTCGAAGTGACGCTCCAGCGTCTCGATCCAGGTCTCCCAGTGTGCGGGACGAGAGATGTCGAAGGCGGGGAAGCTCTCGTTGCTAGCGGCCATGGTGCTCACCCGTGGAGGTCGCGGTTCAGGCGTAGAGTTGGCGGCGTTGAAAGCGAGGCTGCTCTCGGGGTCAGCGGTGCTAGGGAGCGGTGCGGTGCCCAGGAACCGAAGAGGCGGACACGAAGCTCGGCGGCGGCGTTCGGTGCTTTCGGCGTTGGGGCGGTCAGCGGTGCTCGTCTCGTGGTCGTTGTTCATGGAGGGAGTTGGTATCCCACCTTCGTCGCCAGTGAAAAGTACTGAGACTTACTAGTGATTTCAGCTCTCACATACTTTATTAGATGAAGAACAAGACAACTGAGCCGGCTCGCAGGCCGGCTTTTATTCCCAAGTGACCCACACCCCAAACACACACACACCCGGTGATTCGCTATTTACATTGATTGGATTAACTCCTGCTCCTCCATTGGAGGGGAGTCAGGATCCACTAGTCCATTGTCCTTCGGGGCGAAGCTCAGGCCCTTCGCCTGGCCACATGGTGGACCGGTTAGAACCAGTCCAAGCACATGGCTGTCCAGAGCCCATGTTCTCCTGTGGATACATTACAGGTTAGGAGTGAGAACTCTAATCTGGGAGAGCTGGGTTTGATTCCCCACTCCTTCACAAGCATCTGCTGGGTGACCTTGGGCAAGCCACAGTTCTTTCAGAGCTGTTCTCACAAGAGCAGTTTTCAAAGAGCTCTCTCAGCCCCACCTACCTCACAGGGTGTCTGTTGTGGGGAGAGAAAGAGAAGGAGATTGTAAGTTTTATGTACTGGGACTGAACCATTCCAGGCAGGGGTCATTTTGTAGAAAAAGAGGTGCAGGGGCTCATTAGCACAACTCATTAGCATAACCTATTTGCATATGCCACACCCCCTGACATCACCAGAAGTGTGTCAGAAGGCAACACCCACTGCTCAGGTTCCACTGGACTCTTTTGGATTACTAGCTGGCGGGGGGGGGGGACGTGCAGATCTGTCCTCACAGAGGAGGAAGAGCTTGTACCTGAATAAACCTTGGTCTTAAAGGTGCCACTGGACCAATGTTCCCTCTAAGCTGTGGAGTCTTGTGAGCAAAAATTCTACTTTGTGAGCTATCGGCATTAAAGTTGTGAGCAAGAGATTTGGCAACTGCATACATTAGTTTGCTCAGGAAGCCATCGTTCCTGAGCTAAGACAAAAATGTGTGAGCCAGAGGCTAAAAAACTGTGAGCCAGCTCACACTAACTCAGCTTAGAGGGAACACTGCACTGGACTCTTTTGGATTGCTAATTATGGGGGGGGGGGAATGCGCAGATCTAGAAAGAAAGAAAGAAAGAAAGAGAGAGAGAGAGAGAGAGAGAGAGAGAGAGAGAGAAAGAAAGAAAGAAAGAAAGAAAGAAAGAAAGAAAGAAAGAAAGAAAGAAAGAAAGAAAGAAAGAAAGAAAGAAAGAAAGAAAGAAAGAAAGAAAGAAAGAACGAAGGGAGGGAGGGAGGGAGGGAGGGAGGGAGGGAGGGAGGGAGGGAAGGAAGGAAGGAAGGGAGGGAATGGAGGGAAAGAGGGAAAGAAAGAGGACAAAGAGATGGGGGAGGGGGGAGGTCTATTGTTCCAGTTTCCCCAGAACTTCATCAGGCTTGATGTTCAGTACAAAAAGAAATGTATGTGTGCCAGTTGGGGGAGAACAAGATATTTCCCTGCATAAAGGTGGAGTCTCTGATCTGCAGTTTGTAGAGTATTACAATGGAATAGGTAAGCTTTTTAAATCACTTTCCCTTATGGACTATAAAAATCAGACCAGGCAAATCCAGCAAGTGCATTCTCAGGATTATTTAACACAGATCAGTTATGCATCAATTATTAAGCGATTCTACACAATCTGGCTTTACAAACTTAGCACACATTGGTGTAATCTAGAGGTTCTAGGTTTTTTACAAAAGACCATACAGGAATGACATCTTGAACAAGTGAATGAACTTGAGATGGTATGGCTGGTGTTGTTAGGTTTGCTGATTCTGTTATCAGAGTGAATATGGGGACAGGGCTGGCATCTTTGTTTATTGTGGGCCCTGGTGAATGCTCTGAACTGATTGTGTGAATGCACACACAAGCTTACGCCTTGAATAAAACTTTGTTGGTCTTAAGGTGCCACTGGATTCAGACTTTGTTCTCCATATTTGTTTCTTGTTTTTCAAAAAAATCCTGATGTTTCACAGTCTTGATGGCGAGGAACCACCATTAAGGAGGCAACTCCCCAGCATCTCAGCCAGAGAGGCATCTCAGGCCGGGTGGATGGCCAGTTCGTTGAAACAAGCCTGGAGGGTGGGGCAGGAATGAGCTGCCATGCGCTGTGAAGGCCCCACTGAACCTGGGGGGAGGGGGAGCAAGAGAGAACAGCTGCTGGAGGGAAAAGGGGGGCACCTCTGCAGTCCCAGTCAAGATAGAGACTTGAAGACAAGTCCGGGGGGGGGGGGTAGAAGGGGCGGGTGCCAGGTAATCAGACCCTCGTACAGTTCTTTGATGGTGGAAGGGGTGGGTGACACCACAGCTCTAGTTGCCCATCAGACCTTGCTGCAGCACAGCTGAATGTATCTACCCCTCCCAACCCTCCTGGATGACCTCTGGGCCATCCGGAGTAACCACTCACCGCCCCTCCATCCGCCTCACAGGGAAAGACAGCTTCCCACTGCCACTACTAGCTGGGCTGTGCCAGCCCTGCCACTGACAAGGGGAACCCTGAAGGTGGCTAAAGACAGAGTCCAAGGGGAAAACGTAGAAGTAGGAGAGCCTGCCACTCACTAACACCCAGCAGCTGCCTTTCCGAACCTGGAAAAAGCTTCCCTCTGAGTCCCCACAACCTGCCAAGTGGCTTCTGTGTCACATGAGACCCTTTGCCCCCCAGCCAGCAGAGCTCCGTTCTGCCTCCGAGCTTGCACTGGGCCTATCTGCCCTTAGAGGGCAGCTGCCACTGTATATCATTGGTGAGTTTGTCCTTGATTGGCCAGTGCTGCAGCACTGAGCCATGACTGGTTCACCCCCCTCGTGCTTCATCCAAGAAGAAAGGGGGGGTGGGCAAAATGACAGCACCTGCTCTATGGGCAGCCACTGATCTTCTGTTGGTCTACTGGACTCTTGCTCTTTTCTAATGCAGAATGGGGCAGGGATTGGTGCTGAACTAGGATGCACACCCCCTGGCTCTGGCTGCCATGGGGGCAGAGAACAAGCAGCTGCTGAGGCGTCCCTGTGTAGATCTTGGCTGGCTGGGCTGCTTGGGGTCCTCCTGCACCCCATAGAGCTGGGAGCTTGTGAGAGGGCTCAGACCAACAGAGGCATGGACTGGGCAGCCTGCATACAAGGGTGCCTGCCTGCCTGGGGAGAGGGGGAGCCATTCTTCTGCTTGGGGTGAGGGCAGGAAGAGGGGATGGGTGCTGTGGGGTTGCTTCTCCTCCCTCCCAACAGGATACCAGGGGAGACCAGGAAAGCCCCGATCCCCCCCGTGGCTATTGCCAGGCTTTGCCAAGGAGCAGGGAGGTGCAGGGACAGAGACAAAAGCCCTTTGTGGCCACCGCCAGCTCCTTGGGAAAGCCAAGGTGGATGGAGAGGCCAGAGGGCGAGAGAAGAAGCAGCAGGGAGCAGGGGAGGTGGCCACGCTTGACCACGGCTCCTCCCCCTCATGCAGCTGCTTGGCCATCAGATCTCCCTGGTGGCCCAGGCAGGCCAGCACAGCTTGCAGCGAGGAGGTGGGACCACCTGGTGAGCAGACAGGGAGATGCTGAGAGCCACAGGAGCCAGTCCCACAGCAAGCTGAGGGGCCGCTTGGGAAGAGGCAGGGCCAGATGGGGGACAGGGGTAGCGTGCCTCACATCACTGGCAGAGTGCCGCTCCGGCTCGCTCCAGCTCGAAATGAGCCCTGATGTTATGTAAATAGCCTATCATTGGGAGTGGGGTGTGTTTGGGTGTGGCAATTGATGCTATTTAACAGAGCTGCAGCTCTGGGGTCTTGTTTTGCTCCTGCTGAAATCACAGATAAAGTTCAGCTTATCACTAGACTCGAGCCTGCTCATCCCTGAAACTCACTATTTAACAGTAAGCCACTCTGAGACTCTGAGTATAAATTCAATTTCTTCTTCTTCTTCTTCGACTTGTTACCAATCACTCTCATTCCTCCATGAATACTTACAGTATACTGACCCTATCCTGTTCTTGTGTGTTTTATGTCCTGTTTATGGATCCTGACCTTGCTGTAGCTGGTATAGCCATGTCTCCTGCAAATTCCTCTTTCCTGCTTATTTGGACTTACCATATGGTTAGAGACATAAAGGCCTGCGGAAAAATATGTTAGAGACATATAGTTAGAAACATGAAGGCCTGAGGAAAAAACAGAATCAGTTTTTTGGGGAAAAGGTTTCTTTTTTCCCACCCCACCCCCAATAAACTGGAGTAACGGGGGAGAGAGCAAACAGGGAGACCATGTTGCTTGCTATGGTGGGCAACTTCCTGCTCCCAACCCGTGTTCTCCTAATGCTGCTCTGTGGAACAGCAGGACCGGGGGCAGGGGGGGGCTGGCATCACGTGACACTCTAATGTATGGGCCAGGAAGTGATGGCATGGTGTCACATGATACTCTGGGAATTTCCCATATCTCCATGGTAGAAACCATAGATATTTGGGAAATTCCTAGAGCATTGTGTGATGCCAGTTTCTGATGCCTGCTCCTGCCTTCTGGTAATCCTAAAGGGGAAAGAACTGGGTGTGTGTGTGGATAAAAGTGGTTTCTTCTCAACATTTTCTGAGTGTATTTTCTTGTTTTCTCACATCTCTACATTCAGTGTGGTGGTGGAAAGTGCCATCAAGTCACAGTTGACTTATGGCAACCCTGTAGGGTTTTTAAGGCAAGAGACATTCAGAGGTAGTTTGCCATTGCCTGCTTCATTGTCCTTGGAGGTCTCCAATCCAAATACTAGCCAGGGCTGATCCTGCTTAGCTTCCAAGATCAGGCTAGCCTGGGCCTGCATTCAATACCCATCAAAAAAGTACTAGAGATGGGGACAGGGATGGCAGGCATGAGGAGTAAGCATGGGGGACTCCCCTGTGAACTGTGAACATTTCCACAATCACAGTGGCAGTGGGGGGGGGAGGTAAATGCCCCAGTGCAGAAGCAGCCATAGACTTTCATTTATTTCACTTTGACAATGTTGTCCTTTCTTGTTAACAGAACAATTTTGGGGCAATATGTTCCAGCAGCTGTCTAAGGCTTAGCTCATGAATCTATACCTCAAAACTGAATGCAGAATGAAATTAAGGTCTTTCCCACCAGTAGTTAATAATCTTATGTTATAAACCAATGGTGTTACTGTTGGACATTGGCAAGTCTCTTGGAGGGAGGGGGGGAAATCCCTCTTGTCCTGTGCTGTTATGATTTGTAAAAATTCAGATGGATTGAATGGTAAAAAAAAAAAAAAATGAGCTGCTGTTTTCTAAGCTCCAAGATGAAACAAAGCTTTGATGAGTCAGTTTCCCCCCAAAGTTACCATTAAAACATTGTCTTTGATCTTTCTCAACGTGTGATCATCTGATTATCTGTGCTGTAGACAGACCATCCATTTTGTCGGGATTCGCTGTGATAAAGACATCTCTCTTGGTGGCAAGTTCTTGAAATAGGAAGGTATCTCTGCAGGAGAGTCCAGTAATGAAAGGTGGCCATATAGAGACACAGTTTGCCCATTATTTAATAAATTTGGCATGTTTACATGGAGACTTCTCTGATGGAAAAAAAGAGAGTGCATCTCTACACCATTAAGAAGGCAGCTGTCATAATGAAAGCTCTGGGAATTTCTCATGTATACATCAGGACACATCAGCTCAAGAAAGTTCAGGTATATTTGTTTATAAAGTAAAAGTTTGTTATTTCTTTTCAGAGAGTGGAGCCTGATTAAGTGCCTCGAGGGAGAATTATCAGTCGACAAAGTATATCAGGTGTATCAGGTATTGTTTGGCTATACATGAAACATCTTTCTTTATTTAAGTGCCCTCTCTTAAGGGTTTTTTCAAAATATGAAAGGGTTTTTTTAAAAAAAAAATCAAAGTGTGAGAGATTGTCTTTGAAGGAAATGGGGCTCAAATCATTTGAAAGTATTTGAATGTATTACACACATATACTTGATCTGCTCTGTGGGCTTAACTTTGAAATGTCTATATCAAACACATGGGGGAAAGAGCATATGCCTTTGCTGGTGGTAGGCAGAACTCTGTCTGCAAGAGGATGGATGTGAAACAGAGGGTGCAACACCCTGAGATATAAATCCATCCTGCATACTTTCTCAGACCTGAGAATCCTCAGGGACCTCTCCCTGCCCTGTTGTGTCACATTATTTGAGTAAGGGACAAGAGAACCCACCCACCTCTCATTTGAACCTGAAAAAAGGTCTCTCTTTTGCTAGTGTAACTGCTGAGATTTTTTTTTTTATGAGTTTTTGAAAGTGCTTGGAAGGGGCACTGTCAGTTCTCCCTCCAACCCCAGCACACACATTTATCCAGAGAAACAAATAGAGGGGTCCAAGCTCCCTAGTTCAGATTTGAACTTTAGCATGGGAGAGATTTAATGTATGGTGAAGGGCATAGCTCAGTGGTAGAGCATCTCCTTTGCATGCAGAAAGTCCCAGGTTCTATCCCTGCCAGCTAAAACAATCAGGTTATAGGTGATGTGAAATACCTCTACCTGAGGCCCTGGAGAGCTGCTGTCAGAACTCAATAGACCAATGGACTGATTCAGTGTAAGGAACCTTCATGTATTGTCTCAGTGGCATTTTTGTGATCTCTGTCTCCTTTCCCTAGGGCTTCCATTTGTCTTATGGGGGAAGGGAGAAGGAGGGGGGAAGGATTTGGGATTTGCTATTTTATCTTTGGTTTTCGCTGAGGGTGTTTTCACTATTATTGTAAACTGTCTTGAACGAAGAGGAAGTGTGGGATATAAATGTTATGATAGATGATAGATAGACAGACAAGCAGGCAAGCAGGCAGGCAGGCAGGCAGGCAGACAGATGGATGGATGGACGGACAGACAGATATGCTGACCCTTTTATACTAATCCATATGATTATTCTGCAGCGTAAAGAGCACTGGGGTGGCAAAAATGGAGCAGAAGGAAAAGCTCAAACCCTCCTTGCTCTGTTTTGCACCTCTGTTCCAAATCCTACCCACCCCTTGGTATCATTTGCAGTTTTAAATGCAGGCATTTTTTTAAAAAAAATGTACCTACATTTTATAAATAAAGTCCCCCCCAAAGGATCAGTGACAACTATTACTGTTCTTGATGCTGTGAGCTGAATGCCATGAATCCATTTCTTTCAAATCATTTTTAAATTCTAAAATTATGATTGAGCAATTTGCATTGACCAAAGTATGCCAGTGGCAGGGATGTAAATAAGATTGGGAAAGCTTTGTGAACACACAACACTGTGAATGCATGCATAGTTTTCATGTGAATCATGCATAGTTTTCCCTACGTGTGTCCCCCCACCCCACCCCCGTATAAAGAAGACTTATTCCACTGGGTACCTCAAAGGCAGCTGTAGCAAATATCAGGAGCTACAGTTTAAAAAGCAGTGGGCTGGAACAGAGATAATCCTGCACTTCTGAGACACTTGTCATAATTAGCTCCCCCACAGCATTCAACGGGAGCAGCAGACTAATTTGGATTTTATTCCCTTCTCCATGCTGTTTCAAGGATAATGTGCTAGAGCTTAGCACTTGCTACTGGATTTGACTCAGCTGGCTTGTTGCCTGCTGGAGTCCTGCTTTCCAATCAGCGTGATCTAAAACACCAGAATGAATTATGCAGATCACTGATGGGAGAAAAATCCTATAATCTACTACTGGTCAGAATTTTGAATTTTTTTAAAAAATGCTGAAACATATATTTTCCTGTGTGACCAGCGATAAGCCACATGGCTCGTTGATAGGAAGGATTTTCTTTGTTTGTTTTAAAAGTATGCATGCCCATCTATTCATTTTTTGTACAAAACATGGGTATCTTCTGATCCTTAACATCTGGAAATGCAGGGGCTCCTCCTCCTCTAATACAGTTATATTAGACTTGTTCCTTCCTGCACACTCATTGAAGCCTGGCCTTAAAACCAAAACAGAAAAGGGAGATCTATAAAGCATAGCCCCTTCCCGCGCAATCTAGGCTGGGTGGCTATGTAAAATCCAGATCCACCCCAGCATCTTTTTGCTTCTTGGCATTGTCATTGCTGCCTTATGGCTATGTGGTCAAAAACATTGCTGCCATAGGGGAAGGCAAAACTGAGGGGGAAAAAATCCCTTCTATGCAACTCTGAAAGAAACGGTGGACCTTTCCTGCTCTAGGTCAGTGGTTCTCAGACTTTAGCAACCCAAGAACATTCCTATTTTGCAAAAAAGCCAGAAAAGGAGATCACTGAAACCATCCAAGAGGTAGTCAAATACAATTGTTCATAGCTGCCAGTCTGAACAGCTGCCCATGGAATTGCTGTTCATGATACAAGCAATCTAAGTACAGAATAAAATTTATTGATTATTGACTCAGGATGTCAAAGAATTAGAGCTTATCTTCAGGCTACAGAGATCAATTTCTCTGGCAAAAATGGATGCTTTGGAGGATGGACTCCATGGCATTATACCCCACTGAGGTCTTTGTCCTCCCTAAGGTTTCCAGCCTCTAGGCAGTGGCTGGAGATCTACTATTAACACTGATCTCCAGGTGATAGAGATCAGTTCATCTGGAGAAAATGGATGCTTTGGAAGTTGGATTCTATGGCATTATACCCATTGAAGCCTCCCTTCCCCAAACCCTGCCCATCTCAGGCCCCACTTGCAAAATCTCCAGGTATTTCTCAACTTGGAGCTGGCAACCTGGGTCCTCCCCAGGCAGCACCTCCAGATCTCCAGGAGTTATCGAACCTAAATCTGGCAACCCTACCACTGTCCCCCCGGTGCCCGGGGGGACCCTGCAATCCTATTGGCCTGAAGACAAAATAAAATGGGAGAGGAGAGGGAAAGAAAGGTGAAGGAAGAACATGCCAACAAAAGCTGCAATTTCATCTGACAGAGGAATGGAGAGTTGTTTTGTACCCAATCTCCTTCCCTACCCCTAGGTATCACTGGTGACAACGAAGAACTACACTGAAACACCAGCCAAGCCAGCTGATGATTGCTGGTTGCTCAAGATCCCAGCTGGGAGTCCTACACACAGGATCATGTTACACAAGTTGCCTGAATAGAGTTGAGAAAGGTACCAACTTGCAATGCACAAAGCCCAGTCTGAGGATGGGCTTGCAGGACTCACTAAGCTTTCCTTTTTTCTCTCCCAGGGAGAGAGTGATGTGGCTGAAATATAGCAAAGAAACTATTGTACCCACACGATCCCTGGCAAGGTGCAATCACCTGCTTTGCAAGAAAGAGAGGCAGACAAGTGGAAGAGTGGAACACCAAGGGTGCAAAATGAACCTGAAGACTGAGGTTGGGCCAATCAAGGGATGGTATCAGGTCCTTGTCATAGAGACCAGGAAAATCATTGCCTAGCCACCACAGCTGTCTATTGTGGGTTCACTGCTTATTCTGCAGGTATACCTTCAGAAACTCCTGGGGCCTACAAACTGTAGTTTGAAAATCATTATTCCAGCTTGATCCTTGCAGGTCATCTAGTCCAACCCCCTGCACTCTGCCAACCCCCTGCACTCTGCAGGAGCGTAGTTGAAAGATAGCCCTACAACATACCCGAAAGATGGTCATCCAGCCTCCGCTTGAAAAGATGGTCATCCAGTGAAGGAGCATCCACCACCTCCCGAGGCAGTCTGTTCCACTGCTCACCCACTCTTGCAGTTAGGAAGTTTCTCCTGATATCTAGCCGGTAACGACTCCCTTGTAATTTCCACCCATTAGATCTAGTCTTGTAATCTGGAGCAAGAGAGAATAGATCTGCTGCATCTTCTACATGACAGCCCTTCAAATATTTGAAGACTGCAATCATGTCCCCTCTAAGCCTTCTCTTTCCCAGGCTAAACATACCCAACTCTTTCAGCCTTTCCTCATAAGACTTGGATTCCAACCCTCTCACCATCCTGGTTGCCCTCAGATACCAAGACTGAGAACTAAGATTTATGCACACTTTTCTCTCAGGAAACTGACATCTTTTAAACTTCAGTTAATTCTTCTGAAGTATCAAAATCCAGAGCTGGGATTTTGAATAAGATACATGCGCGCACAGATATACATACACACTCAAGGCCACTCTGTGACCTTAGTAGGGTTGCCAACCTTCAGGTGGGGCCTGGAGACCTCCCAGAATTACAACTGATCTCCAGACTACAGAGATCATTTCCTTTGAAGAAAATGGCTGCTTTAGAGGGTATAATCTATGGCACTTCTGCCCCAGATGCCACCTCCAAGTCTCCAGGAATTTCTCATCTCAAAGTTGGCAACCCTAACCTGCAGGGACCCTTCCTCCCTAATATTAATATGTATTGAGAATGCCTATATAGCTGGTGCTCTCACTCCTGGCTCATTGATGCTGTAGGACAGGAGGTATTACCAGGATGTCTCTGGAACAATAGTGGGAAATCAGCTATGTGGAATCCACATATCAAGGAGGTGCCCTAATCCTCCTTGTCACCCATGTGGTAACCACTGCAAGCTAAATTTTGGGGTGCTTTGTAGACTTCAGGTACATGATTGTGTTTAATTTCAAAATCAATACTGTGCATAATCTCTTTTGGCTACTTTCCATATATAGGAAAATATTCTGTATTCCATGTCTTCCATGTTGACAGAGAGTTTCAGAAGGTTGGTCTGCATTGGAAAGCTAGATTTGAATCCAGTAGCAATTTAGAGACTAACAAGATTTTGGGGGGTATAAGCTTTTGAGAGCCAAAACTCTGACAGTATCTGACAAAGGGAGCTTTGACTCTCAGAAACTTATACTCAAAAATCTTGCTGTTCTCTAAGGTGTTATTGGACTCTGATGCACACGTTGAGAGAATTTTTCCTGTTTCCCCACAGTATTCTGATTTAATAAACTCTTCCAAAAGACATTATTACAATGATTTCAGCCATTCGAAACCAGTGCATAACTCATAAACTGATTCTTAAAAATATTTTAAAAGCCATTAATTACCTAATTAGCATGAACAGAATCTGTCCCAAATGCTTTCTGTTTGGCATGGGCTATTGGTATACGTGTCATAGCTGTTCCCGTATCCCATGATTCCTTGGGAAATTTTTTAAAAATGGATTTATTCTGGAAAGATGTGAACCAACTCTCTTTGGGGGTATATCTCATAACTCATATGTGAAGGAACAGTTGAGAGACATGTAAATTACTTGCCTGGAGCATTGACTCTTGTAGTACCCATATTTTATTATCGGACAAACAAGACCATGGGAAACAGAGACCTTTGGACATTAATCTTCTTTTCAACATCACAATATGGTACATGTTTCTTATAATCTAAGAGGATTTCCAAGGTCACAAAAACATCATTATTTTGATTTCCCCCGATTTTTCTGAGGGAGAAAGGAAACCAACAAGGAACTAGTCAGGAAACTCTGGCCTGACCCAAAAAGATACCACTGCTGTTAGCAGAAAATCTAATGGAGAACTTGGGACCTCTTCTGGTTACCACAATTAACCATTTCTCCACTCAGAAATGTGAGAAATGAAGTAGACAAGAGAAAGGAAACAGATTTGGAGACTATGCATCATGAAATGGTATGGAGAATACAGAGAAAAGTTTGGGTTTTTTTCCATTTGACTTTTTAATATCAAGAAGGAAAAAAGACATCAACATGAAAGCAATGCATATGAAACGTCTGCCATGTATCTTTTTTTTTTTGGGGGGGGGGCTTGCTTTTGTAATCGCCTTTGTGTTGCAAGCTATTTTTATGCTGTAGTCTAACATACATAACGGGCTTATTTTTTCACGGCATGTCAAATAACTGAGCCTCCGGGGAGGGCGGGATACAAATCTAAATAAATAAATAAACTTATTTTTAGGATTGTGTTGACACAATCAAATCTCCTTGTGAGGACAATTCGACAATGGACACTTCTATGCTTAATTTAGGCCTTGAAACCTCTTCCCTGCTACTGCTCAACAGGGGGTGTGATTTGGGGAATTGGGGGTGCGATTTGGTGTGCCTCCAATGCATGCCACTTCATGTGCGAAACTGGAAATGCTGTCAGTGCTTCAGGGCTTAATCTCCCAGGAGGTTAGTGTGCTCTGGGCTACATCAGGCCAGTTCCATCCCTTCTCCCTCAGGTTCAGAATGCACCCTAAGTCTTTGTTATATACTGCATTGATTATACTACTATGAAGAACATAAATTATTAGTTTTCTCCCATCTCTTGCTCTTGAGCATCCTAAAGAAAGTTACCCATGTGCAAAGCAAGAGTTTCCAAATCAAGACAGACAGACTCGCCCTAACTTAAATACCTTAGGCAAGTCCGGTCTAGTCAGATCTTGGGAGCTAAGCAGGCTGACCCTGGCAAGTAATTGTAGGAAGACCTCCAAGGGATACCAGGGCTTGGCATTAAGAGGCAGGCTATCAAGCCACCTCTCTGAAAAACATCCAAGCCCCCAGTAGGGGTCGACAGAAGTCACCATGACTTCCAGGCATGCAAGCACACAAGCACACACAAGACAGATTCATCTTTTTATTGTTATAGATTTAATTCATTTGTAACCCACCTTTCTCCCCAGAGTGGACCTAAAGTGGCTTACACCATTCTTCTTTCCTTCCTTTTATTTTCGCAACCACCACCCTGTGATGCAGAGAAGGCAAGAGACTAACAATAACCTGGAATCAGTCTGCACATGCTTATGTGGGCAAAGTGTGACACTAAAATGAAATAGGAGATACAGGAATATAATATGGAAAAGATTGTAAATCAAACCAGAATAATAAATTGCAAAAAAGAAAAAAGAAAAAAAATGAGACGTTTTTGTTATCTATTATATCAGACAAGAACCTCAGAACTGGCAGCCACAGTGTTCCTGCACAGAAACCTAAACTTCATTTGAAAACAACAACAAACAGTTATTGTATCCTTTAATTTTTTGATTCTAGAAAGTTGCTGATCTGAACCATACAGAGGTCTTGTTCATTTCAATACAAAACTGTGGTTCATTGCTTCTAACATACACACACACATGTATGTAATTTTTCCACACTCATCATGTTTGTAAAATGCTCTTGCATTTGTCTTTTCTCATGCAATTTCAAGCTTAATTTTACTCATCCTTACAAATCATGCAAAGAAATAACATAATATCTGACAGGAAAAAAATGCAATGCATGAGTTAAAATTCACATTTTGTAAAAACAGCATGCAATCAACGTATTATGTTTAAATGAATGTCTCTGGAGTGTGCACATACTTATTGAAGGCAGGAGCCTGCACATATTAGTCCCCCTTCTTCTTCTTTTTTTTAAGAAAGGAAAGTCTGATATTCAGAATTCATTTTCTGAATTAGATAATAAACAGTGCAATTCTCAACAGAGTTGCACCCTTCTAAGACCAGCAGACTTCAGTGGGATTTAGAAGATATAACTCTGTTTAGGATCATACTGAAAGAATTCAGAGTCCTGTGCCTAAAATATCTATATTCCAGGATCTTTGGAAAATGAAAAATTCTGCTGAATGGATAACTGTGGCTATAAACCATGTTACCCAAGTGGAACCTCAGTGGTAAGGTTCAGTCAATATTAAATGCTGAAGACAAACTACAGGGGAAGGTAGTTTTCTTTGTGTTCTGCTTTTCAGTTCCCTGAAAAACCTGGTTGGCCACTAGGGGTAACGTAGGGTGGGTTCCAATGCAAAAATTCTGCTTGCACTTCTAATCTCCATGGCATGTGACACTGGGTTGTATGATTGCAGATTTCCATGCTCTCAGTTGAACACTGAACTATGCTGAACTAAACAACATAAAATGTTTCAGAGTAATAAGACAAATAGGATTACATAAACTTCAGAACTTCAGAACAGGAGAGTTAATAATGCAATTATGATGGATAACTGGAATTTTGGTTCAGCATAACCTGTGGTAGAGAATTTGTTACAAGGATGTATTACTTGTGAGTTGCCTGAGAGTACTGTATACTGACATGTACATGTATATGAGCATGATCTTGGACATCCGGGGTCTGCTGTCCTCCCAGAGCCACAAACCCTGCACATATGGCCTGTGTGGATAAGCTGCCTTGAGCTGAGTCAGACCCTTTGTCTACCAAGGCCAATATTGTCTTGTTTAACTGGCAGGAGCTCACCAGGGTATCAGGTGGAGGTCTTCCTATAATCTACTACCTTATAAATATAAGACAAATGATAAATAGTACAGGAATAAATTAGTGTAACCTGACTTGAGGCCTTTGGTCAAATGAGTTGACCATTAGAGGAAAGAATTTCACTATCTGATCCTCTTTAGAAATGGGCACAAACCAGGAAAATGTGGTTCAGTTTATGGTTTGTGGCCAGAACATGAACCAAATTGAACCAGGCCTGTTCACAAACTGAATCAGTTCATCGCCCTACAAACCCTGTTGAAAGAAACCACAGTCCCGTTAAACAGGGTTTGCAGAAAGCAAAAACAACAACAACAGCTGAGTGATGGGAAGCAGCTTGCTCCCTGCTGCTCAGCTGTTCTGGGTTGTCTTGTGCAGTCCCTTTACACTTTAAAGAGACTGCAAAAGACAGCTCAAAAACAGCTGAGCTCATGGGGAACAGTCTCCCCACCAGTCAGCTGTTTGGGGCTTTCTTGTACAGTCCCTTTAGAGGGGTGCATTTAAAAGGTCTGGGAGCTCAAAGCTGGGCTGGCAGGGAGACTTCTCCCAGTGGGCTTGGCTGTATTGGGCTCCCTGAGTCTCAGCTCTCCTCCCCCACACTTTCTTTTGCAGTCACTTTAAACCAGGCTGTCTCAACTCTCCCCACCCTCACCACTTTCTTTTGCAATCCCTTTAAACCAGCCCAATACAGCTGAGACGACGGGAAGAAGTCTCCCTGCCAGCCAGCTTCAGGCTTTCTTGTGTAGCCCCATTTAAAGGGCTCCGTTTGTGCCCATCCCTAATCCTCTTACTGGAGAGCCAAGGATGGAACCTGGGGCATTCTACATGCAAACTGGGTACTTTCCCACTGAACCATGATCCCACCCCAGGAAGGGCTTTGGCTGCAATGCCCAAACTAATTCTTGGTGGGGGAGGGGGATAGTGAACACTAACACTCTCCTGCACAGAGATCAATAATTGGCATGAAGCACTGCTATCAAACCCTAAGCAAGAGATGTGTCCGTGTAATCTTGAATTAATTTCAACAGCAGTGAATTTGAATCCAGCAATCCCAGTTTATATTGCACTAAATGCAGAAATCCTCAAAGTGCACTTTGCAAGGATTCACAATATAAAAATCTTTAAAATGTTCCCCACCCACTTGGCTTCTGGATGAAATAAGTTTAGCATTGTCGTGGGAACAACAAAACCATTTGAGCTCAGCAAGAACTCCACAGTACCTTGCTTGGTCTTCTTTATAGCATCCATTTGAACTTTTGGTTACCCAGGGAGCATCTAACTTTGTTGGAATACTTATTAAAGAGGCTGTAGTGTACTTTTAAAGAATGAAGAATAGTCAGTTTCTCCAACTCGTAAGGTATTTCTACTGAGCTCCTATTAACAGAGGGCTCCAGGTAAACCAAGGAGGTCATATTTAAGGAAGGCAGGGAATAAACATTATGGTGATGAAGTGCTTTTAACATTTCACAGTTTCACAAAATTAGAATCTAATGGATACTTTCTGTTGAGAAATATTTGCAAAGAATTTAGTTTAACTTACATCATTATTGAAAAGATAGACTTTATTCTAAATGGTATCCCTGGGAATGATTAAATGATTCATTGACAATCTGTGATTCCTATGAGGAGTAAGGTTCTTTACACTCACGAGTTCATGCACATGCGCGTGCGCACACACACACACACACACACACACTTCTGAAATTCACATCAACATAATTTCTCTCTTGTATGTCTCTCCAATGTGGGACTTTGGCCTTAGCCTGCATTCTGTTGTTGTTGTTGTTGAGTCCAAATCTTTGTGACCCCATGGACCACATCACACCAGGCCCTCCTGGCTTCCGCTGACCTCAGGAGTTTGCTCAATTTCATGTTTGTTGCATTGATAACAGTGTCTAACCATCTCATCCTTTGCTGTCTCTTTCTTCTTTTACCTCCAATCTTCTCCAGCATCAGGGTCTTCTCCAGTGAGTGCTCCCTTCTCATTTGGTGGCCAAAGTATTTGAGCTCCAGCTTCAGTATCTGGCCTTCCAGGGAACAGTCAGGGTTGATTTCCTTAGGACTGACTGATTTGATCTCCTTGCAGTCCAAGGGACTCTCAAGAGTCTTCTCCAGCAGCATAATACAAAAGCGTCTATTCTTCGGTGCTCGGCCTTCCTTATGGTCCAATTCTTGCAGTCATACAGTACTACTGGAAATACCATTGCTTTGATCATACGGACTTTTGTTGGCAGGATGGTGTCTCTACTTTTTATTATGCTGTCAAGGTTTGCCATAGCTTTCCTCCCAAGGAGCAAGCGTCTTTTAATTTCATGGCTGCAGTCACTGTCTGCAGTGATCTTGGATCCCAGGAACATGAAGTCTGTCACTGCTTCCATAACTTCCCCTTCTATTTGCCAAGGAGTGATGGGGCTGTCAGTTGCACCCCGTGTCCAGCCGGGGGGGGGGGAGGAATGAACTCTGCTAGGACCCCATCAGTCGAAGGGACTTCTAGAGGGGTTACAGCCAAGAACCTCAGATGCAGGAGAGGGCCCAGGGTTATGTCACCACTGGCAGCCTACTCTCCACCAGGAGCTAGTTCAAAAGGATGCCTCCATGTCTCTCTCAGCCAGCAGGCAGCCTTCTCCTATCTCCTTCCTCTCCTCCCTGGTTCTGGCCTCCACTACTCTTTTATACCCTTCCACTAACACCTGGTCCGTCCCTCCAACCCCCTTCTGCCCCCCATAGGCTTCCTTGCCTGCTTGTCTCCCCGGGGCCCTTGCACCATTGGCCGGCTGTTTCCCTCCTTTAGGCTCCAGTGGGAAGTCCCTCCCTTCTCAATGCTCAGGAGTCGTTGCTGACATCTTCACAGGACCCATGTGTGCCACTTCCTGCCTCCTGCTCTGCTCCTCCTCCTGGAGTGAGGTAAGTTGAACTCCGGCATCTGAGGCTGCTGGGGGTTGAGACACCGTCCTCCAGGTCGCCACCAGGCATGTTCGGGCGGCTCCTTCTTCAGCCCACACTCTCCTGAGCGACACAGGCCAGGTACGGGCCACTCCCTCATCACTGCTGCCTCCCTCTGGCTCCCCAGCTGCCAGGCCTGTTCCCACCTTCAGGATTCTGGTGCCGGGGCTGTCTGAGGTGGGCTTCTGCTTGGCAGTAGGTCGGGTGGGGCAACTTGGCTCACTATTGCCTGTGGTAATGTGGTGACGCGGTGCATCAGCACCTCATCATTCTGCCTGGCCCCTGCCAGCCCATGGCTGAACTGGGCGGTTGGCTGTCGGGGTTGTTGGGTGTCTGTAGTGTGAGGCCAGGGCTGCCATTGGCAGCATGCTGGAGAGGTGAGGCATCGCTGTTTCTCGCAACCCCCTTTTGTCTGCCCATCCCAACTCTGGGACGGCCTGCGATGGGGACTGGGCAGCTCGTGACAGGACAGGGGCCAGATGCCATGATCTTAGTTTTTTTGATGCTGACTTTTGCACTCTCCTCTTTCATTTTAGCAAGAGGCTCTTTAGATCCTCTTCATTTTCTGCTATTAGAGTGGTATCGTCTGTATATCTGAGGTTGTTGATGTTTTTCCAGGCAATCTTAATTCCAGTTTGTGATTCATCCAGGCTGCCATTTTGCATGATGTACTCTGCATTTAAATTAAATAGGTAGGGTGACAATATACATCCTTGCTGTACTCCTTTTTCTATTCTAAACCAATCAGTTGTTCCATATCTGGTTCTGTCACTTCTTGACCTATACAGGTTTCTTAGGAGACATGTGAGGTGGTCTGGTACTCCCATCTCCTTAAGGACTTGGCACAGTTTGTTGTGATCCACACATTCAAAGCCTTTAGCCTAGTCAATGAAGCAGAAGTATATGTTTTTCTGGTACTCTCTTGCTTTCTCTATAATCCAGCAAATGTTGGCAGTTTGATCTGTAATTCCTCTACCTCTTCGAAACACAACTCTATCCATGTACTGCTGAAGTCTAGCTTGTAGAATCTTGAGCATGTCCTTACTAGTGTATGAAATAAGTGTGAGTGTGCGATAGTTTGAACATTCCTTGGCATTGCCCTTCTTTGTGATTGGAATGTAAACTGACCTTTTCCAATCCTGTGGCCACTGTTGCATTTTCCAAATTTGCTGGCATATTGAGTGCAGCACTTTAACAGCAACATTTTTTAAGACTTTGAATAGCTCAGTTTTTTGAGGATTGAATAGACATGGGGGAAATCACAGGAAGCTGCAGGGCAAAATGTGGCCACACAGCATTTAGTGTGAAATTGACACGTATCATAGGGGCACAAGGGAAGAGCGAGTGCAGAGCAGCGCTTGTGAGAAATCGGCCTGTGATTCATCTTCCCTGCTAGGATTTGGGGGTCTTAGATGGACTCAGGGCTGTGAGCCATCCATCTCTCTGCTGGCACCAAGCAGAAGGGTTTAGCTAGGGGCTCCTCAGCTGAAGACTCACATTTTGATTGAGAACTCCTCTCTCCTGTTGGGGTTTGGGGGTGTTAGGTGGACTAAGAGCTCTGAGTCACCTTGTCTCTCTGCTCATGCTGAGTAGAGGGGCTTAGCTACTGGGCTTCTCAGCTGAGGACCTACATTTTAGACCCTCCCACCCCTCCTGATTGTGAATCAATCTCTCTGTGCCATGAGGGTGGAAGTGGGTGCTTGTCATGGGATGAAGACATCCTCCACCTGCTGTGTACCACATCCCCAGGTACCAAACCCATCCTGCCAGCCCAAAGGATCCTGCTCCTAGCAGGACATCACCAGAGGTCTCAGAGCCTTCTTTCCCTGATCTGTTCCTAGGGCTCTCCACAGAGGACAAGTAGTTGTTAGCACTGCCCAAAGACCAGTGGTTGATAACACTCTTTCGAGAAGTCTCTGACAGTGATTCAAAAGGGGGGAAGCATCCCCCCCTCCTACACAACTGCCTGTTGCTGCTCCTGCTTCCAGTACAACCCCTCTGTGGCCCCTCCCAGTCCAGTGCCAGAAAGCAGCTGTCTCTTCTCCCACCTCCCCTAGTCCTGAGGTGACATTTCCAGCCCACACTTGAGAAACATTCCCACACCCTCCCCAGTGAATCCTGTGTTAGAGTGCCAGGTGTGTCATACCCAAGTCTAGAGGGATGCAAACTCCAAACACTTGTCCTTCTCCATCTTTTGCAGGCACCTGCAAAGGGTGTACCCCAGTATGTGTCCACAGGAGAAAACAGTGGCAGCCAATGGGAGGAAGAAAAGGCCCACTACCTGACAGCAGGGAAAAGCAGAGGAGGAACAGAAGGCCCCTCCAAGAAAGGCTCCCCACACTCAGGGTGTCATGGGTGGTGGGACATCAAGGCAGGCCAGCCTCCAAGAGGTCATTCCCATCCCATCCCCACTCCTCCAGATGCAGCCAGCTGGGTGACCTTGGATCAGTCACAGCTCTCTCAGAACTCTTTCAGCCCCACCTACCTCATAGGGCATCTGTTGTGGGGAGAGGAAGGATAGGTGATTGTACGCCACTCCAAGACTACTTTGGTAGTGAAGAGTGGGGTATATAACCAACTCTCCTTCTTGCACTCTTCTTTCAGGACACCACTGATATGCTTTGTACCCATAAGGCCAGCCTGGGGCAAGTCATTTCCCTGATTTGAGTGCTGGACTGGGTGCTGGCTTCCACACTGCAGCTGAGCCCCAAGAAAATGCCTGTTCTCCCATGGGTCAGGGCTTTAACAGAGAAGTTACATCTGGGCATCACCACCATGTTGCATCCTCTCTGCAAGGAAGGGAAGCGCAGACTGGCCTGTATGCGTGACCCCCGGATAAAAAACAGCATTGCTATCCAGAATATGGAGCTCATGCATTGGAGCCTGAGCTCTGCAAAGAAGTGTGGAGGCTACAGGCCAGCAGACATGGCCAAAGGGAACAATGGGTGGAAGAGGCTGGGGGAAGGAGGAGGAGAGGAGAAGGAGGCGCCACAGCCAGGCATCTCTGCCTCAAAGAGTCCAACCAGGCAGAAGCCTCACTACTGGTTGTTAGTGATGAACTGGTAGATCAGCAGTGGCAGGGATGCCAGGCTTGCAATGGCAGAGGATTCAGCAGAGGTGATGGTGTGGGAGTATCTCACCAAGTCCCCTAAGCCTGCCTCCACCAAGCTCCTGGAGTACTGGTTATGCAAGGCTGCCATCTGGCCCAACCTATTTTGCGTGGCCATGAATCTCCTCTCCTGTCCTCTCACTAGTGTCCAGAGAAAGTCTCAGCCCCGCCCACTCCTGCCTGGACTCAGCCAGGATAGATGAGTTGGTCTTACTGAAGGTCAACCTCACCCTGCTGGGCTGCCCCTCTCTGGACCTCACAGGGTAAGATCCAGGCCTTCTGTTATTCTCCTGCATGTCCCACCGTTCCTCTGCCTTTCTGTATGATCCAGCCTGGGGGTTGTGCCCTTGGCGCTTGGGTGGAAGGATGACTGACAGGTGTGGGTGAGCACCCTCACCCAACACCCACCTCATGAATCAACAATGTCTAACTCATAACACAACACATACCTCATGATCACTTTAAAAGAAAATGAATTGATTTCCACTGGCCTGGTAGGGCTGGGGTGGGGTTACTTTGGGGAGCCCCTGTTGACAACTTTGAGAATGTATGGCCTTCTGGCCTTCAGAACCTGCCTTTGGAGATGAGAAGCTGTGAGCATGAGATGGATGCTTACCTTGTTTCCAGTGTCTGGCTGGGGGTTGGGGGGTCTGCCCAGGTGAAGTTTTCCTGTGGGTTTAGTGTCACTGGCTTGTTCTTGAGCCTTTCCATAGACTCCTGTAACTGCAATTGTCTTTTTCAGAGAGAGCACTGGGGTGGGAGATCTTTTTTTTAGCATCTGTAACCCCAGAAATGTAATCTGCCCCCAACTTGGAGAGAGTGTAGGGGAGCAGCTGGTGGGGTGAGGTTCCCTGTGTCTTTAGCTTGGGGTCCATTCTATATGCTTTTGAACCTGACATTTTCCACAAAAGCACTTTCCTGGCTTGATCATAGTCCTATTGAGTTCACAGTGCCACATGGGCACTGGTTCTGCTGGACACATTGCACTGGTTCTGCTGGGCTTGCAAAAATGCCCCTACCTTCAGTTTCTACTGTGAGATTCTTTGGTTTGACCTTAGTCCTTTGGAAACAATGGAAGATGGGGCACCTTCTTTGGGGGGCTGTAACTCAGACCCTATAAATCCAATCCTAACAAACTTGGAGGGCAGGTAGAGGAGAGTCAGATGGATATTCCCTGAGAGCTTGGTGTCTCTAGCATGCTGGGGGTCTCTGTTCTACCATGTCACAAACTTCACCAGTTTGTTTAGTGCAAAAAAGTTCATGATGATCCATTGTTTGCAAACTGCATGCCATGAACCATCAATTGAACCATGTTTTCCTGGTCCATGCCCATCCCTATATGCTACAAGTAGACATTTCTCCTACTTCACAGTGAACATGTTCAGCTACTATTTTGGACAGCCACAATATATGAATGCCTGTACTGTATGTGAAATAGGTCACCCTCCAGGTGATGGTTCAGTCAGGTAATTAAGAAATGTAGATAATGGAAACTTACAGCTCCCAGGGACTGTGTGAAAATATGCAGGTACAGCCGCAGATGTTGATGACAAGCACAAATGAACAGAAATCGTAAAATCTTTTTAAAGTATGCATTGTTTATATATGGGTGACTAGGTATTTTTTGTTGTTGTTCTTTTTTTTTCATTAAAACAACTGGTGGTAGAGTGCTACAAGGCAATGGGCAACTCAAAGATGGAGGTTAAGGTGTTCTGTGTAAGACTGTCTGCATCTGAAGAAAACAACCTAGGGAACAAACTTGAGCTGTATTGCAAGGAACTTGAACTTCCAATCAGCTCACTGCTTAAGGTAGGCAAGTAGGATGTGAACTAAACTGGTAGCTGCTCGAGTGTCTCTAGTTGTACTTCAAGTGTCCACAATCTCATTTAACATCAGACTCAGCAAAAATGACTGGCTGATAGTCTAAGCTTTCTACCATCTGCCCAAATGTTCTTCTCCCACCCTAAATTAAAATTGTACAACTTTTTGTTTTTAATCCATAAGATTTCATTCATTCATGGCATATTAGCTGGAGAAAATTACTGTGAATGTGTGTGTTCATTTTAAAAGTGATTATTGGTCTCCCTGTTGTAGATTTGTTGAACACTGAGCCTGATCTGACTTGAAAATGTGTCTGATGCATGGCTCTTAAAAGACTTCACTCATGAGTTGTCATACTGGGGTAACTGAATTACTCTGAATATGTGACAGCTGCGGTAGATGAGAGATTCACAAACCTGCATTTGTGTGCACCTGTTCTGGAGCTTTGCTTTAAATCAACTTCAAGATTCTAGCCCTCACAAGTATAGAGAAGTTTACCTGGGATAGCATTATTTGATACCTGTTTAGAAAACAGAGTTTGGGCAGATGGAGATGTCAGAAGAAGTGAATGCTGGTGGTGAATCAAACCCTATCAGATTTTGAGAGGGAAAAAGACAGACTTCCTTTTCTGACTACAAATTGTAAGGTAGAAAACAGCCTTTTGTATAGCTCTGTTAGTGTGACAAAGGAAAGAATACATTAGGCTGTGCAATGTGGAGTTTATCCATCACAGGAACAGCTGGCTATTCTTTAATCATTACTAGCTCAGGCTTTTTCTCAGCTGCCAGGATCTGATTAATTCTATTTATTTGGGATGATTAATTGATTTTTCAATTATATGGTTATTTTGCCTTTACTTTCTTCCCCTTCTTAAACACATATCTCCATGTGGTAATCAGAGCATGAGATCAACAACAATCACTTTTTTATTTTTCAAATACTACTGAAGAAAAAGAACTGCATCTTTTTGGACCATACCCAACTTGCTTCCCTGTGCATGCATCCATTTCCTTTGTCTTTTTAAAAAAGATATGATCCCAAGAAAGCCTATTCTTAAAAAAAAAAGTGAAAATGAAGCTTTGTAGCAATAGTTTGAAATACAAAAATGAAATTTTGAGACTGTAAAGGGAAATTTAATTTATCATAGTTATAAATGCAGTTTTGAGGGCATGTTTAGCTGACAAACTGGGAATAAAGGTGGATTATCCTTGTGTGCAACCTTGTGGTTGGGATGTAAGAACATAAAAAAACTCCCTGCTGGATCAGATTCATCTAGTTCAGCATGTTTTACACTGGCCTACCACTTATGCTCAAGAGCCAACAACAGGGCATAGAGGCCTTTCCTTAATGTTGTCACGTGGCCCTGGTATTCAGAGGTTTACTGTCTTGGAATGTGGAAATTCACTTCAGTGACAATGGATTTTGTTGTTGTTGTTGTTCAGTCACATAGGCGAGTCCGACTCTCCGTGACCCCATGGACAATATTACGCCAGGCCTTCCTGTCTTCCATAGTGCTCTGGAGTTTGCTTAATTTCATGTTTGCACCAATGGCTAGCAGCCACCAAAAGACATATCCTCCATGAATTTGTCTAATCCTTTTTTGAAGCCATCTATGGCTATGGCCATCAGTATATCTTCTGGCAGTGAATTTCACATTTTAATAACTTGTTGAATAAAGACAGATTTCCTTTTGTCTACCCTGAATTTACTGCCCATCAAATTTATTGGATGCCTCCAAGATTTTGGGAGAGGGAAAAAACGTTCTCTCTGGAGACTCTTATAACCTCGTGAATAATTTTTATAAAACTCTATCATAGTTCTCTTTATTAATCTCTCTTCTAAACTGAAGGGTCCCAGAGTCTTCAGGCTTTTCTCATAGGAAAGGTGCTCCAACCTGTTAGTAATCTTGGTTGCCCTCTTCTGTACTTTTTCCAGTTCTGCAATGTCCTTTTTGAGTTATGGTGAGCAGAACTGCAGACAATATTAAAATGAGACCACATTGCAGATCTATACAAGGGCATTATAATTTTGGCTGTTTCATTCTTAGTCCCTTTCCTAATAATCCCCAGCATAGAGTTTGCTTTTTTTTAACTGCTGTAGTACACTGGGTTGACATTTTCATTGAGCTATCCACGAAGACCTCAAGGTCTCTTTCCCCCTCAGTCTCAGCATGTTTCAACCCATTAGTGTGTACATAAAGTCGAGATTTTTTATCCCAGTATGCACCACCTAAACTGAACACAATCAGCTTCCTGATTATTGATCAAATGATTTCTTGCATTTCCATTTTTGAAAAAAGAAAGAAAGAAAAGAAGTAGCATGGGTCAGGCACTGGGATAGACACCTCCCTCGATTTCCATTCAATCATGACACTTTTAAACATACAAAGGGTATCAGAGATTCTATGCTTTTGCTCACTGAGAGAATGTAGGAAGGCCCCAGTCACAAAGGAGGATTTGCCCCGTGAGACAGATGGGATGAGAGTGCATCAAATGGGTGCGATCATACAGCTACATCTGGGAAATGTAGCACACCTATCACTAACTCGTACCAAGCGGATTTAAAAAGTACCAGAAAAAGGGTAGTAGCAACCGGAAAACGCAGGTCACAGGTGAGCGTCGGATTGTGGAAGCGGAATTAATCTGGCACATCTGGAACATGCATGCATCCCGTTGCACTGGATGTGTTTTTTCCAAGCCTCCATAGTATGCAAAGAGACATAAGTTTGTGCATGCACAAGAATGCGAAAGCAAAACCCTTTGATGTGTTTCAACATCGCCGTGTGATCGCTGGCTATCGGCGTCCGTGTGGCATCTCGGGGACCCGTCTGATCACGCTACCATGCATCTTTTTGCTCTGGCTCTAATTTGCCTCCCTTCAGCGGCACAGTATCCAGCTCGTGTGACCGAGACCAAACTGTCTTTCTACATTTAAAGTAATTAATTTTCACTTACCCAGCAGAAGAGATCCATGGGATCTCCAGATTTGAGAAAAATCCAACACTGCAAAGAAGGCTTCCTGGGTTCACAAATCAACATAAATTATCTTGTGGGACAAGTAAAGTGAAGCCACTCTGGCTGAGAGTTATGAGGACTGACAATTCACCAAACTGAGGTGGTAGCGTTGTATGCCAAGTTTATTTACTGGGATTACACCATTTGAATTTTCTTCTTTAGAATACTTACAAAAGTCTGACTGGCCTCCGGGCCATGTATTTGCAGGCTTGCCTCTCCAATTACACTCCCCTGTGACAGTTTGGTTCATTTGAGCAAAGCCTTCTAAAAGGGCCACCTTGCAAATGGCAGCTGCTCAGTGTTACCCAAACTGGCATACCCACAGCATGTAAAGGTGTCCCCCTGCTAGCATGGACCAAATGTCTATTTGGGGTACTTCAATATTTGGAGTCTAGCTCAGCCTGGCAACCCGACTTCATATGGATTTTCTGTGCTGGCTCCCACTTTAAAGAATGGCATGCCTGACAAGGTCAGGAAAGCTCCCACATTCCTGTCATTCTGCAAAATGGGCAAAGCCATGTTCTTCAAGACAGCATTTTTAAAAAGTTATTTGAATGGTAGTAGAATGAGCAGCCCAGGAGGGTACCTTTATAATGGAATAATCCACTGCAATGATCTTTGTAGGTATTACCTGCCTTTACTGCATTGTCTTAATTTATAATTTTTGAATTGTTTATAGTATACCTACCTTAGATAATTTGTTGATCACATTGTTACTGAATTCTGTAATCTTAGTCCTATTGCATTGTTCACTGGATGCCTTTCACTATCTGATTGGATTGTTTATCTCCTGTAAAGTACCTTGACTCTCAGTGAGAAAGGTGGAGTATCAATTAATTAAATGAAATAAAATGAATATGTGAACCCTAGAGAATCATGTGAAAAGAAAGAGCCACTGGACAATGGAGTACCATAGATAGAACTCCAGATATGTAATTTTGATCTTCAAAGCAGTTAGACAGAGGGACAATCTAGACTGGGCTTGTAGTCTTAGGGAAGGAGCAGGTTATCTCTTCCACCATGCCATTTCTGGAGTTGGAAACCCTCCTCCTTCTGGGTTCCTTTAAGCTAAGTCTTAAAGGGACCCTGTCTTTTTAGGGAAATCATGTGGAGAAATTTTACCACCCTTTTCCAGTGCTCCGATCCTGAGCCCCATGAGATAATGTTGTGATTCTGAATGTAGAGGCTGTGGGGATTTTTCAAAGGATAAAGTAATGTGGCCTGACTAGCCCAAGTTCATCAGATCTCCCTAAGCTAAGCAGGGTTGGCCTTGGTTCGTACTTGGATGGGAGACCGCCAAGGAAATTCAGGGTTGCTGTGCAGAGGAAGGCAATGAAAAACTACCTCTGAACATCTCTTGCCTCGAAAGCCCTACAGAGTTGGCTGCAACTTGATGGCACTTTCCACCACCAACGTAATGAGTGTGATTAGTTGTTGAACTGCTACATTTTCAAATGTGCATTTCAAATAGGTGAGCATCTTTCATTTACAAAATATTTGCACTATAGAAGATCATTAGGAAGCATCTGAGAAAAGTAGAGGTGACCGATGCTGCATAGGATGCTAATTGAGAAGATCCAGATAATTGAGAAGATTCAGCCTACAATATAACAAACACTGCAGAGGACCATCAAAAATGCTCTGTGTGCGTGATTTAATAGCTAAAGCCATCAGCACTGACAAAAAATGATCAGGAAATATTCTGAAGTGTTTCTGATGCCATGAAAGTGCTTTTGATCAAATTCTAATCTTGATAATTGCATGCCACTTCCTTAATGGGAAGGAAGGTGCCATGTCTATCAAGGATACGAAAAGTAACAGCCTTAAAATACAAAATGGACAAATTTCATAATGCCAAAAGTGCATTAGATATGTTCTAGGTTTGCATGACTGATAGTAAGAAAAACATGGGAATGAAAGGATTTGGGCAAAGTCAATGCATTTGTTAATACATGTCTCTACAAGGGTTAAAGAAAGGCTTGTACAATGTGAATCTGGCATTTAAAGTACTTTCCAAATACAACGTCAGCTGAATTTTTAAATGTTGTAAATAAATAAATGTATAAAACTGTGGTGCAATCATTGTATTTCCAGGAATGATTGTAGAAAATTGATGAAAAGTACTTGAAACACAAACAGAAGCTGAAATATGTAGTGGTTTATTTGTTCAGAATTCCTATGGCTTTGGCACTTCAGTTTTTGGTTCATATTCTCCTTTACACACACCTCAAGTATAAAATTGCTACATGTGCACTTCTAGTAGTTCCTGTTAACTGTACCATCCTGTCGGTTGCTGTGATATTCTCAGGCTTGTTCTTAGCAGCAGTGTTCTTTGGAATGGCTTGCCAGAAGTGGTCAGAAGATTGCCTTCTTGGCCGACCTCTTTGCGTAGGCTTTTGGTAAAAGCAATTCAGTGAACTGACAGGCCTATTATGTCAGTGAGGTTTTATTCTAATGCAGTTTTAACTTGGATTTTGTTTGTTGCTTTTTTATCTGAGTGAATTTTTGACAGCAACTTTGAGCCTTCATTTGGGGGAGGGGATGCATAATACAAATATTTTAATTACACATAGGCATGATATGATAGTATAAGCTTTTTAAATTCCTGAAACCATCTTTCCCCACCCCTGCCAAATATACAGAGAAATGCTGATGAGGAATGAATTGAATCTCCATTTCTATTTTCAACTGCAGTCTTGAATAATAAAATATCTATTCTGACTGACAGTGGTCTTCCATAGGCTCAAGGAGGGTATCTTTCCCAATCCTCTTAACATGGTTGGATCTGGGAATTCAAGAGGGAATTAGATAAGCATATGGAGCAGAAGTCCATCAGTAGCTATTAGCCATAAGGTATAGATAGGAACTCTCAGGCTGGGGCAGGTGATACACTGTATTCTTGGTGCTGGGGGGGGCAACAGTGGGAGGACTTCTAGTGTCCTGGCCCCACTGCTGGACCTCCTGATGGCACTTGGTATTTTTGGCCACTGTGTGACGGAGTGTTGGACTGGATGGGCCATTGGCCTGATCCAACATTGGCTTCTCTTATGTTCTTAATCTGCTAAGTAGGTGCTACAGCACTGACAGGAGTGATTGACTTTTGCAAATTGTTCCAAGTGTTTCCAAAGGGGGGTGAGAATAAATGAACCCATGTTGGGTGCACATTAAATATGTGTATTGCCTTCATATTGCTAAACTAAGAACCATATTTGCTGAGAACAGTTTGCAAAGATCACCAATCAAAGTAATAACTGAGTCTTCTGCAGGTCCTCTTTTCTTCATCATTAGGAAGGCACAAACCTTGAGATGCTGAGTGCTCCTCAAGCAACTGATGGCGATGCACATTGTGGTCAAACATGATGGATGAATGCAGTGGATGAATGGGCTGATGGACTCTAAAGAAAATCCTTGATTTCTGCAAACATGGATTGAAATATTTGTATTCTGCAATCTGCACTTTTAATTTTTAGGACATTAGGGATGCCTGAACAACCCTCAGTTTTGCTCACATCCTGTTCACTTGTCACAGAGCTGATTTTTGATGGTCAGTGACACAAGATCTGTTTGACTGGTCATTGGCCCACTGGGAACTGTTTGGCAGGTTGCTTCACTGTATTCTTTCCTAGCCATGCAGTAGAGTGTAACTGACTCTTTGCACATGCATGTTCTCAAACAGCTTCTCAAACATGCTACTTCTTGCCCTTGCTGCCTAACTGCTCCATCCAGTAGGCAATTGTTTAAATAGATAATTAAATCAGTCACAAATCATATAAAGCAATCATAAACAGAGGTGGTGTTTTAATAAAATCCCTTTGGTGTTTGTAAGTAGACCCTAGTAATGATATCGGCTGCATATCAGTTTAAATCAGCAGTATAGACCCAAATGCCACATGACAGAGTGAGCTCCCATCTCTGGTCCCAGCTCCTGCCAAAAACTGAAAAAGGGGGGGAGGAAACTCAACCCCAAATCAGTTGCTAACTAAGAGGGTCAAGCTACACACTATATTATACAAAAATACAAAATATTTATTAGGGTGTACATAACTAAAACATAATGTGGTTGAAAGAAATAGTCTAAGTCTCAGGCGTAAAAGGTTTATACAACCAAGTAACTTATTATACAAATACAATTGATGGGTAAAATCTTTTGACCTAAGGACCATACATGTTTCGGCCCCTTCGGGCCTTCCTCAGTGGTCAATATTCTTTGTATTACAATGACACACATCCAGAAATGTACAGACAATAAACTAGATGTCGTTTTCTTATATGCTTTTGCAACTGCTACAAGTTTGTATTGTAGGCCATCAATAATAGGGCCTAAATAGTAGCCGTATCAATTTTTCCGATTATTCTGGTGTCAAAGATTCTATTAGTCAGGATGTGTTTCACTTCCATCAAAGGTAGTAGTCAAGTTGTGCATGTACCTGTTCAGCATGAGCTCTGACTCAGGAGGCTTCTCTGTCACACAAGTCTATAACTAACTATAACTATAACCTCTCTTCCTCCCCCACCCGGCCCCAGTGAGGACACTTACAGTGAACTGAATCCTCCATGGAGCACGGAGGCGCATTTGACATTATTATACCTTTCAAAAAAGTGCACATATGTGACAACATGAGTAGGGGCTCGTGGCTGGTCAATGATACAGAGAGCAGCAGCATCTTATACCTAATAGTGAAGTGTGACCCCATCTGTGGATACTTAACTCTGTGGACTGGGCCCATTTATACAGAAGAAACATTTTTCTACAATCTTGTGGGAACCCCAAGTGTACAGAAAAATCTGAAAAATGGAGGGGGGATGGAGGAGCATTGCTTGCACATGTGCAGACAACCCCTCTCTGGTGGAGCCTCTGGTGGAGCAGTGATGGGGAAATGGGGTGAGACAAGAACTCTATCTAGAATCTGGAAAAAACTAAAAATGGGATGGTGGAGGAGCTACCTCTATTGTCACTGGAGCTGAGGGTCAGGCAGGATGGGGGAACCACTGTGGCAAAGCTGTAGTTGAGTGGGTTGGGGAGAATTTGTTTAAATTTTCAGATCGGGCCCACATTGACAGAAAACAGATGGTTCTGCAAACTTGGGGGGGGGGCAGGTTTGCAAAAAAATCTGAAAACATTTTAAAAAGTATATTGCAAATACACACAATGCAACAGTTGCCACTTGGTCCAGAGACCCTCCCCCATCTTTGCCCCTGTTGGTGCAGTTCCCAGCAGCAATGCATCCACTGCTGGACTCCAGCCAGCCTCACCCATCTTTACTACAGTTGTCTCAGCTTCCAGTAGTGAGGCAGCCACTTCCGGGCTCTTCGCCACAAATGCTGCAGGTGGACAGGGGAAGAGTCACTGCTGTGGCTGAGGTGGCAAAACTGCAGACAAGCAGACAGGTGAGTAGTTACTGCCACCATCATTGATGGGGGGCAAAGTTGCCATGAGGGTGGGCAGCGAAGGGAGTCACTGCTGGAGCCACCATTGATAGGAACTAAGTGGCCAGCTGTCTGGGCAGAGGAACTGGGGGAGTTGAGGAATGCAGAAAATTGTCACTGACAGCCAGATCCACAATCACTATGGTAGCACACTGGGTGGTGGGAAGGAGGAACTATTGTAGTAAGTGGCAGACAGCCGAGCCAGTGACAGAGAGAGAGAGAGAGAGAGAGAGAGAGAGAGAGAGAGAGAGAGAGAGAGAGAGAGAGAGAGAGAGAGAGAGAATGATGGGAGAAGAAAGAGATGGAGTGTGTGTGTGTGAGTGAGTCTGAGAGAGTGTGACAATAGGAGTTGGGGGAGGGAGGGAGAGCTAAAGACAGAATCAGTGACAGCAGTTGTTGGGAGAGAGAGAACAATAGAAAGACTGACAGGAATTGGGGAGAAAGATAAAGAATTACAGGAGTTGTTGTGGGGAGGAAGAATGAGAGAAATGGAGAAGCAGAGGGGGGAAATAATCCTTAAAGTTTTGCAGTGTGTAGGGTGGCTGTAGCAAGCTCAAATGACACACAGAGATATGGAAGCTGCAGCCATCAGGGAAAACTGGAGACAGTTCTGGCTTGCCTTTTCCCCACATATCCAGCCACTTCTCTCCCTGTAATGGTACCACAAGGAGAGAAGTGAATAAGCAGAGAGGATGGGAGAGGCAAACCAGAGCTACTGGAAGGACAAATGAGGGGAAAGAAGAGATAGAGACTGGTGTAAGGGAAGCCAGAGGTAGATGTGAGGTAGGGAGAAATGGAATTCCCCCCACCAAGTCCTTGCAGGTCATCTTGTTTACACCGAGTATTACCACTATGATGAACAGGGAGGAGGTGGGAGCTCATTTGTCTGCCATGTTGGGCTAGTGTGTCAACCCCACAAGCTAGCTCTGCTGTTCCCTGGTCAAAACATTTCAGCATTTGGTGACTTTCTCTTCTTAAAGATCAAATACTACATTGAAGCCATGCCACATTTAACTAGACAAATATTAGCCCTTGTTTAGATAGACAATGAGAGTCAAAAATGACAGTGAAGAACATAACTGGGCATATGAGAAGGACAGATCTGTAGTATCAGTGTGCCTTTAGGAACTAGCTGTCCTGACCCATAAGTCTAGCCTCTTGGGCTATATTACAATTGAGGCATATCAAGGGTAAAATAAACCAATGTGTCTTTGGCATCAGACAAATGGTTTTCCCAACAGGGCACAAGAGGGACCTCTTTCACGCTAGAAAAATCAAGCTGCCACAGGAAACTGATAGGGTTAATTGCATAAAGCAGGAGATTCTTTTCTTACAGACAACTTTTGGGTAAGAAATGAAAGTCTCTGTTTGGTGCACAAATGATGCTGGGAAGCTGAAACGCTGATGCCAGGTCAGAGGGAAACTCTTCGTAACTGACACTTGATACTGAGCAAGGCTTTGTTCGATGTCATGTCTCACATCAGCTGCAAATTGTTACTTAACAACAAATACCCAAAAGCACCCTGAGGGAAGCTGTATTGTACAAATCACACCTGTGGGGCTCTGCTGTACATGCTGTTGAGTCATACCTAGGGCCTGTGGTGTGTTAATTGTATTAATTTTATATTCATTTGGGGAGAAGTGGAAGAACTGTAGTGGAAAACCATCCATTAGACGACTCAACATATATTCCCTTTCCCTCAAAACAGATGAAACATGTGAAGCTTTTCATCACAAGTACCCCCCCACCAATCCAAAAGTTATGTGTTGCCAGAGGCATTTGTTACTTCTGTGTCTGGTTTATTCTAAATGAATTAAAAAATGTCTGCACTAAAAAAAAAATGGATCAGCAAAGAAATGTGCTCAGTTTCAACCAGATGGGCATGGTATCTCTGTGGGATACTATCACAGGTGAAATGCAAGACAGAAGGTCAGAAAACATTTTCAGCAGGTTCACCTTGGAGAAGACAGGCCTACAGAGACCCTGGTCCAACTCCTAAGCCATTTATGGTGCAATCCTAAAACGGAGTTATACTCTTCTGTACCCATTGAGCTCAAAGGACTTAGAAGGGTATAACTTTGTTAGAGCTTTAAAGGTCACAGTGAGCACTGTGAGTTGTACTGAAACAAATAGCATATTGGGCAATTCATTTACTTCTTCACATCGTGATTCCCCCTTGCCATCCCTCTCCAAAAAGAGAACTGGCACTACTTTAAGAGTATTGATCATGGTGTGTGTGGGGAGGGGAGTAGAATTCAGTCCATTCCCTCCAAACTGATATTTATCTGTTCAGCAGTGCTCCTGGTACTGAATATGAGCTTTGCACTCACACCATTTTCATGCATAGTTGTGATTCTCATAGAGGAATCTGCACAGTCAGATTTGTTTCCGTACACGAACAAGCATTGCTGGATTGGGGTAAATATCAGCAACACAGATGGCCTGTTTTGTCTGTTCCACCAAAAATTCAGCTGTAATTTTTTTGGGGAAAACTTCTTCCTGGACTGAGCACTAAATGTAAATTATAATATCTGTTCAAAAAAAGACAACTATTGGAAAATATTCGTAGGAGGAGTGAGAGGTACTTAAGTGCATGTAATTTTTTTTTTGTTTTAAATGGTGTGAGATAGATCATGGAAGATCATGGGTTGCCTCCTTTCTCTGAGGTTGGAGACAGAGGGTGGTGCTTGGGGAGCAGATGTCAGGGAGGCCAGGCTAGCTACCACTAGAGCTGGGGCATTTTCGGTGGCGGCCCCTACCAGGTGGAATGAGCTCCCGGAGGAGATCAAGGCCCTGCGGGACCTCTCTCAGTTCCGCAGGGCCTGTAAGACGGTGCTCTTCCACCAGGCATTCAATTAGGGGCTGCCGCCACCACTGGAGTGCCCAACCCATAATGCTCCAATCGAGCGGCTGCCTGAAGGCCACCAGGTGGCCATAGACCGGGAACATCTAGCATTTATTACCAAGTAGGGGCCATTGGAGTTGGCAGGCAAGGAACACTAGCTTCTCCAGATATTGTGAAACATTGGTTCAATGGTTTAGCCACCGCCAGTATTTTGTACTTTGTATTTTGTATTTTGTAAATTGTTTTATATTTGTATTTATAATGTATTGTTCATTGTTGTATTTTAAATATGTTTTGTTTATGTATTTTATACCAATTGGAAGCCGCCGTGAGCCTGCCTCACGGGGAGGGCAGGATATAAATCTCATAATAAATAAATAAATAAATAAATAAATAAATAAATAAATAAATAAATAAATAGATAAATAAAATGTCCTGAACTGTGGAGTGCCTCAAGTGCAGTGCTCTCCCTAATGCTCTTCAACATCTATATGTGCCCCCTTGCCCAGATTTCCCGGAGGCATGGGCTGGGTTGTCACCAATATGCAGATGACACCCAGCTCTATCTGTTGTTGGGTGGCCAGTCTGACTCTAAACTGGAAGAGCTAGACTGGATGTTACAAGCCATGGCTGGTTGGCTTAGACTGAGCTGGCTGAAACTGAATCCAGTGACGATGGAGGTCCTGTGCCTGAGCCTGGGTGGTCCGAGGGCATGGATCACACTCCTGAACTTTGATGGGGTGCCGTTGGTGCCAGCGCCAGAGATTAGGAGCTTGGGAATGCTCTTGGGCCCCTCCTTAACAATGGAGGCTCAAGTAGCAGCCACTGCCAAGTCAGCCTTTTACCACCTCTGGCTGATCAGGCAGTTGGTTCCCTTCCTCAACCACAATGACTTGGCAACAGTGATCCATGCAATGGTCACCTCAAGGCTGGACTACTGTAACACTCTCTACATGGGGCTGCCTTGTTGCAAATTCGGAAGCTGCAGCAAGTGCAAAATGCAGTGGCCAGGATTCTGATGGGCTTCCCTATGTGGGAGCACATCCAGCCTGTGCTACACTGGCTGCCGATAGCATTCCAAGTTCACTTCAAGGTGCTGGTTCTTACCTTTAAAGCCCTATATGGTCAGGGACTGACATACCTGAGGGACTGCCTTTCCCCATACGTATCCCAGCGAGCGCTGCATTCAGGGTCACAAAACTGTTTGATCCTCCTAGGCTCCAAAGACGTCAGACTGGCAACAACCAGGCCAGGGCGTTCTCAGTGGCAGCTCTGTACTGGCGGGATGAACTCCCAGAAGATATCAGGGCCCTGTGGGATCTTTTACCGTTATGCAAAATAGAGCTCTTCCACCAGGCCTTTGATTAAGGAGCCGCCACCATCACTATCACCAACATCATCACTAAAGAGGCAGCTGACTCCGCCATTACAATCTATGCCAGTTGCATATATGTGATAAAGATCAAGAACTGATGAAAAAGTACCGTTGCCACCATCCTTAATGTATAGTTACAACTTGCTAGCACTTTATGTTTTGAATTGTTTTTAGATGGTTTGATTTATGTTCTTATTGATCTGTGTTGCTCTTGTAAGCCACCCTGAGCCTGCTTCGATGGGGAGGGTGGGGTATAAATCAATCAATTAAATAAATAAATAAACCCTGTGCTAATACATATACTATGTATTACATACATACAACTTCCCTGCATTATGGAAGATCAGTACAGAATGTGTAGGGGATTTCTCCTGTACTTTTCCCCCTCTGGTCTAGCCTCTCCCCAGAAGGTGCTGGTAAAAGAAAAGCAAATCCCAGCAACAAACATGTACCTATAAGCACCAGAGGATCACTGAAGCAATTTAAATGAATTGTCTTCTTCCCATGCAAAGCAGATGCACACACTTCATTTCCATGCCAGAGGAAGAAGGAGAAGAAGAGCTGGTTCTCTCTCTCTCTCTCTCTCTTAAGGAGTCTCAAAGCAATTTATAATCTCCTCCCCTTCCTCTCCCCACAACAGGCACCTTGTGAGATAGGTGGGTCTGTGACTAGCCCAAGGTCACCCAGAAGGCTTCATGTGGAGATGTGGGGAATCAAACCCATTTCTCCAGATTAGAGTCTACTGCTCTTAACCATTACACCATGCTGGCTATCACAGCTCTTGAAGATATTATATTGCCATGCTTGCTAACTAAGCTACTTTGCCTGAGCTGCAGCATGGGATAAATAAGCCTGTCCAAATTCACATGTTTAAACATGAGATCAGGGCTGTAGTAAGGGAGGAAAGATTTAGCTCCTTCCCCTAGCACTGCTTCTTCAGTTAAATTAGATCCAAAAATGGCATGGAAGGAAAGATTTAAAATAAGACCCTCCCTGCTGACCCAGTGAAAACTGGAGCCCTCAGTAGTTGTTTTACTGTCTTTTTTTTCAAAAAAAGAACACTGTTGGGAAATGTGCTGCCTCTCCAGTGTCCCATCTGTTTCAGCCTCTGTGGGAGCAATGCTCCAGTTCAGCTCCCACAAATGTCTTTCAAAAACTCTATCAGCCAGAAGTCAGCAAAAACACCATGTTGTGAACTTTATGCAAAGCTGTCCTGTTGTGTAAATATTGATCTAAGGAGACAAACTGAAAATTCAATTCCTATATTGTACTGGACGCTCCTGTATGGCCACATTCACTTTCTAGGATGCCACTTCTGCCTCTTTCCAATTTGTATCTCTTGTAGACTTGTATGTTAATTAATGCTGAATCTCTCCTTGTTGCCTGCAGCAGCAGTTGCTCTCATCACACAAGGTCCTTTGGAAGTTTGGTACAGTCACCCTGTCACATTGCTATCCTTCTCCCCTTTTCAGTTCCATGCACACCCTTGATGACTGCTGCATTTATGCAGAGGTTAACAAGACAAGACTGCAATCGAGTCCAAAGAAGCAGAGTCTGAAAAATATCAATGCATTTGATTTCAGAAGCTTTCGTAAATTACTGCTGAGACCCAGAGCTGAGTTTATCTGGGAGGGAAAAAGGCTGTCGGTGGATTGTTCTTTTTATTTTTTTAAGAAGCGAATCAATAAATATTTATGCTTTAGGCATTAAAGAAATGTTTGCAATAAAAATGCTGATGACCCCCCCCCCAGTTCTTTTTAATTCTTTGGTGCAAATAGGAGACATAGGTTGAAGTTTTAGCTAATCAAGGAACATTAAGAATTGACATCTGCACTGAGCTATGTATTGTAATGACCCTGAGATCTCTTTTTGAGAGTCAGTTACTGCCAGTTCAGTCCCCATCAGTGAGCAACTAAAGTTAGGACTTTATTATGACCTACCACTCTGCGCCTGATGGTTTATAAATGAAGAGTGAGCAAGCCAGTCAGTCAGTTATTTATAAATAAAACTGTGTTAAAAAACCCTTCGTTTTCCAGTGTTCATTAAAGTCTGCTTTATCAGCATTATTGTGTGCATGTTCAGTTGCAACCTCCCCCATTTAATTACTTCACCTGGACATCCATGGCCCTACTGCACAGATGCAAAAGTGGTGGCAATGCAGAAGCAAAAATTGCAGCACCACAACTTGACTTGTCCCAACATCTTGTGATTGGTTCCAGCCCCCAGGGGTGGTGGCGCCCTCTAGCTAATCAAAATTCCCCAGGTGCTTCCAGGTACAACAGGGCTAGGGGTCCTTACTCTGTAGAGCTTGTTTGTTTGTGAGAACTAATAGTGATTCCCACCACTTTACCTGGATAAGACAATAGAATCACTGGTCTGATCTTTTGTAATTGCTAGTTTCCAATATTCTGATAGAAAGGCTGCTGTTAGTGCATGTTATTTGTTAGGAGCTTGTGAGGCAAAGCACCCTAATTTCACCATGAATAATAGTAGGCCTGTTTCAGCTCGCAGGTGTTCATAATTGAGCTTTCTCTAAGACACTATCTGTATCTCTTTCAAGGCTGGATTTCAGAATGTGGTAATTGGCTTTGTCCCCACAATCGGAATGAAGAGACGGACACCAATATGGATTTAACAAGGGCCACTTTATTAATTATTTATAATCAAACAACTGGCGAGGGGCTGCTAAAATGTACTGAGGAATATGACAGGTGTCAAACTCCTGACCACCTTCATCTCCTTCTGGGCGATGCACCTTCCCCAATCTCAAGCCACCCAATGTGGCTCTCGACCAGTGGTTTGGCATGTTTCGGAGAACCCCCTGGCCCACCACCCCAGAGGCCGCAAAGGCCTGCTAAGATAGGCCAGACCACATTGTTCTGAGGAAGATCACCCATTCCCGGCCTTGAGCCACAAAGGCCCGAAAGCCGTTCATGGAGGACCCTTAAATTTCTTTATAACAATGCCAAGGTGCTCACCGATTTCAACTTCCTGATCGCGCTACCCCGCCTGACCACAAAGTGACCATTCTATTTAGCAAACCCCCCCCCCCAAAGCCAGTTTCCAAACACCACCATCTTCAGTGCAAGGTAGGCAAAAACACCCCTCCTTCTGAAGCCAAATTGAAAGGGTGAAAAATTCCTACCTGGCCCCCTTAAAAAGGCAACCGGTTGAAACCTGCACTAAAACAGGGTGGGAGGGTGGGCCGAGCATGCTGAAAAACTGTGTAGGGCAGAGGGCAGGAGCCAAGCCTAAATAGGCTGGCTCCGCCCCCTGCCTGGTGTCCTCATCTTCATGCCTCACGAGGAGGCAAATCAGCCTCCTCCTGCCAGCGCAGGCTCGGCGGGAGTTGGGGCTCGCAAAGTGCGCTCAATTCAGTCACTATTTATTTATTTGTTAGATTTATACCCCGCCCTTCCTACCAAGGCAGGCTCAGGGCAGCTTACATATAAAAATAAAAAACAGAATGAAATCATACAACAATTCTAAAGCGTTATACATAGATATTGCATGTCAGACAGCAAAACAAACAAATCTCCAAGTATTATCTAGCTGATAGGGGGGGAGCCAGAAGCAAGTTGCATCATCTTTTGGAGGGCTCCAGCAAATGAGCACCCTGATTGGATTCCAAAGACTGCCTGATTCCAGAGGGCAAGAAACTATCAATGGGCCTTAAATAAGAATGACGTGATGCTAACTTTTTATCCCACGGGATGGATGCATAAACTTCTAGCCTGGAATCTGCAGTTCAGCTCCCATCAATGAGCATGTAAAGTGCAGCAGCTGATGACAAGTACTAAAGTGTTAGAAAGAAAAGTTAGACTTTGTTGTTTATTCACTAATTAGTTCTAGAGACTGTGTTGCCTAGCAATATTCCTGATTTTATTGCTCAATAAACCAATGTGTGTATTTTAAAAGTTTTGGTTTTCTTGTGTGTGTTTAACCTCAGGGACCCATGAGACTGACCACTGCTTGCTAGTCTGTGAGTAGGGATGTGCATTTGGTATATACCAAGCCAAATAAATACCCAAATAATGCATTACTGATATTATTCAGGTATTCATTCAGCCAAACCCCAAATCAGGGTATCTATTTGGTAGCCAAACAGAGATTCCTGAGTACTAATCGGCTATATTCAGCTATTAATCAGCTCCATTATACCCTATGGGACTATTATAGTCAATGGCAAATTTCTTAGGGTATATTCAGTGGGAGTGGAGGAGGGAGTTTGAGGCAGAGCAATCAAATTTGCAGCATAGCTGCTGGAGTCTCTCCCTCCAAAGACTCTAAAGTTTCAACAAGATTGGGCCAGGGGGTCCAATTATATGGGTACCCAAAGAGGGTGTCCCCATCCTCCATTGTTTCCAATGGGGGGGAATAACAAGGCAATACAAGCCCAGCAGAATGTCCCAGAGAAACTATATGGGGGAGGCATGTTTGCAAGGCCAGCAGCAGAACCAGTGCAATATGCCCATCAGAACCAGTGCCACTGTGACAGTGCCAAAAACCAAAAAGACTAAGGTCAAATCTGAAAATCTCTGAAGTACATAATGGGGTAGGGCATTTCTGCAAGGACAGCAGAACCAGTGAAATGTAATAGTGCCCAGCAGCAGAACCCAGTGGCAACTTAACAGAGCCCAGCAGCAAAACCCAGTGCCAATGTGGCAGCAACAGAATTAACCAATGTCATGCCAGAGAATCCAAACAGGGTTTCTTTCTTTCTTTCTTTATTTTGACAGAAACAAGGGCAGTAGAAGCCCAGCAGAACACTCAGAAGTACAGGGTGGGCAGGCACATTTGCTAGTCCACCTGAACCAAGGCCAGACCAATACACAGAAGACCAGTAATGTTGAGCTGTCATTTGCCACAATAGCACTGGTTTCTGCTGCTGGGCACCAGTAGGTTGGCATTGGGTTCTGCTTCTGGGCACTAGTACATTGCACTGGTTCTGTTGTCCTTGTAGAAATCCCCCCCCTTACTTCAGAGTGTCTCAGATCTGTCCTTAGTTCTGTTGGGTTTTGGCGAAGAAGAAGAGGAGGAGGAGGAGGAGTTTGGATTTAGGATTTATACCCCACCCTTCACTCAGAGCAGCTTACAAACTCCTTTCCCTTCCCCTCCCCACAACAGACACCCTGTGAGGTAGGTGGGGTTGAGAGAGCTCTTTCCAGAACTGTCCTTGAGAGAACAGCTCTGACAGAACTATGGCTTGCCCAAGGTCATCCAGCAGCTGCAAGTGGAGGAGTGGGGAATCAAACCCAGTTCTCCCAGATTAGAGTCCACACACTTAACACTGGCACTGATTCTGCTGGGCACATTGCACTGATTCTGCTGTTGGCCTTACAAAAATCCCCCCTATAGTCAATTCTACAACAATACCATGCACTTACAACTCTGCATAAGATTGCACTGCGAGTCTTCCAAGACATAAGCATTTATGATATCTGGAAATTTTGTCTCTTTGGAGTGACTGGTATAAGCAACAAAATGCCACTTGTCAGTTTCAGACAGTGCTGCAATTTTCTGTTGGCCTGCCTAAAGAAAGAAAAACAGAACACCTGCCAGTCAAACCTGCATACTGCAGGGTAGCCATATTTATTGCACCAGTTGGCTGTTCTTTGTTGCTACATCAGAATGTGTGTTTACCCAGTCAATGGAAAGATAGCTGATGCCGCCTATTACTCAAACATATTCTGCTTTGGTCATTTCACATAATTCTTTTTTAAAAAAATCTCAGGATCAACGTTGAAGTTTCACACAGTTGGATAATAGTATATCTCTAGTACTTAAGTTACCTTTGGATTTATTATTTCCTCTCATAGTGATACTGTACTGTTGTTTATATTTTCCTGCTTTCTGTCTTATTTGACTCTCTGCTCCCTTTGACATACAGCATAATTCCATGCACATCTCTATTGCTTTGTTGCAGGATGTATGTACATGAGTGTTCATGTGCCTCAGTAATGAAGAGAAGAAGGATGCAAGTAAACTGAAGTAAGCTGCAATGAACCACACATGCTTCAATTTTAGAATTAATTGCAGAACTTTGTCTTCATTTTAAAAACCTGCCATTTCTATTAATTGTATTTTATCCCACTTTTCCTCTAATGTATCCAAGATGTCATACATATGCTCCCCACCACTATTTTGTGCATACAATATCCCATGAGGTAGATTAGGCTGAAAGAAAATGATTTTTTACTCACCCCCTTTGGATAGCAGATTTCTTTGCCACAATACAATGCGATTTTTCTCTTTCCCACACTTACACCTGAGTTTCTAAAGGAGTTTGCCATGTTGTTTGAGAGGTTGTGGTTTAGAAACACAAGCCAAAAGCCCACTTAGATGTTCAGAACTAGTTCCACAATTCTTTTGGATCCTGACCAATGAAATGTTATGATGCTTTAACACATAGTTGATACTTACATCCTGTAGATTTTACTCAATGCGGAATCATTACACAGAAATACTAGAGATTCTATTTCACTTGTCCCATTCATTTGTTGTTATAAGAATTCCTAGGGCTAAATTTTGCCATTGGATATTTATTTGATATACCCCTCCCAATGGCTTCACTTGGATTTGGAGCACATGTCACTCAAGGCATAAAACAGTTCTTGATTTTTTTTTTAAAAAAAAATCACATTTCATAGATCATTTACATGTGTTTTATGTTGGTAGCATCTGGCTGTCATTTGTCTAAGGAAATCAAGAGAGACTGAAAAATGACATGGATTCCTGAAGAGTTAGTGCTTCACAGGGGACATATGAGCCTGTAGATGGAGACCCATTCAGTGACGTCCACAGGGGCATGTTATAGTCTGTAAAATAACTACACCGGTGCAGAAGACCATCTGCACACCAGTAAAACTTACAGTTTATAATTCCAGACCATTATAGCACTTACTTATTTGCTCTGCTAAATTCGAAAGGGTTTTATGATGAGAAAAGGCTTGCTTTAGTTCAAATTTCATTAAACTCTTTTATAACCCTCACTGGAGCCAATATCATCTCTGGGTATATTCTACCCAATGACATTTCCAATGCTGAAGGTACAAATAATTCACACTAATTTGAGGATAATGAGCACAGCAACAAGATAAGGGCATACTGGCTATGTTCTGAAAACACTATAATATGGAACAAAAAATAAAGCATTTGGATGTCCTTTCCTTCCACTAATGAATGCTTGCTTGTGCCTATTAAATGTTATGTTATCATATGTTTTTTTCCAAGATAAAGAGAGGAAGCATCCATATTAACATTTTGCTGTCATTCAGAGGCAACTAATCGAGTTCATTTTCTCAGTTTTTTTAAAAAAGTTAGTTTATAATCCAGACAAAATGGAGCACAATTTTAGACTGAATAGATAAGTGTAGAAGAGCAGAAGTATGTTTCCTCTCCATGTGCAGCTGTTTCATTCATACTTGATCTTCCTTGAGTAACACTTGCATAGGACTGGAATCAGAAGTCAGTATTACTGCCAATGTCTGAGAGCTGTGGGGAGGCCACTACCTACCTTTGACCATTTTTGACCACTTTTGACCATAGCAGGACTATGCCACTACTTTTGCTATGTGGCAGTTGCAGGATTGCTCCTGGACAGAACCATTTCCCCCTCTCCAAGCCAGTTGATGAAAATCAGTTATGACTATTGTTCATGGTGGTCAGCTGTGTTGGTCTGAAGCAGTAGGACAAATCTAAAGTCCAGTGGCACCTTTAAGACCAACAAAGATTTATTCAAGGTATGAGCTTTTGTGTGCATGCACACTTTTTCAAATACATTGGAATGTAAGGTAATGGTTCAAACTTATAAACAGAGGCTGAACAGCAAATTGACCTGTAACATGATGAAGATGTTTTAAGATACATGAAGACAAAACTAAATAGCAAGCTAAGGTTATAAGATCAACAGTTGTTTTGATTTAATTAAGGGAAAAAACAGTAAAGCAATAAGTATGTCAAAATAGGAGATAAATGTTTAAAGGTCTCTCTTCTAATTGTGGGATGTAAATTGTGACTACCCATTCATCTCCTTTCAGGTGTGGAGGTAACTTAACAGCATTTTTTTCCCCTTATTTGAGGTTGGTGCCATGTTCGATCAGCAAAACATTCCAATATTTCTTGCATTACATTCAATATTCTAAAATACTATTCTGAAAAAAAGAAATATACTAAAATATAGAGAATGTATAGTATATGTATATACACATCTGTATTCTCAACAAGAAGGGCTATACATCCTCTGTATTTCAGTGTATTTCTTTTTCAGAATAATATATTAGAATACTGAATGTAATGCAAGGAATATTGGAATGTTTTGCTGAGAGAACACTGTACCTACCTCAAATAAGGAAAAAGATGCTGTTAAGTTACCTCCACACCTGAGAGGGGATGAATGGGGAGTCTCGGTTTACTTCCCACAATTAGAAAAGATACCTTTAAACATTTATCTATTTTGACATATTTATTGCTTTACTGTTTTCCCCCTTAATTAAACGACTTTATAACCATAGCTTGTTATTTAGTTTTGTCTTTCCTTATCTTAAAATATCTTCATCATCATACATGCTAATTTGCTGTTCAGCCACTGTCTATAAATTTGAACCATTACCTTCCATTTCAATGTATCTGAAAAAGTGTGCATGCACATGAAAGCTCATACCCTGAATAAACCTTTGTTGGTCTTAAAGGTGCCACTGGACTCTAAATCTGATCACTGTCCAGACAGGAATAGTAGCAGCTGCTGCTTAGTTACCTGTCTCTCTGTATTGCTTCTCCCAGAAATTCTACTAAAACAACACAGGGGCAATTCATGTGATACTTGAAAACAGCCAAGGGCCAGTGCAATCCTAAACAGAGTTAAATCTAAGTCAAGGGTTTAACTGAGTTTAGGACTACAATGATAAGATGGTAAAAAAATCAAGAGAGAAAGCTATGTTCAACTGTTACAGTAAGTACAAGTGTTTAAAACAACAACAACAAATGTGTTGAAGTATATTTACTGTAGGGTAGTTTTATTTTATTTATTGTTATTTTTTGCTGTTATATTCTACTGTTGCTTTTGATTTTTTTAAAATCTACCTTGAGGGTCTGGGGAAAAGGCACAGTGTAAATGAAATAAATAAACATAATTTGTGCAGTGCATAGTAATGAAACAGAAATATTGCTAGAATTCACTGGATATTGAGTGCATTCAGATGGGCAGCTAATCCCGCCATTATGCCAGCTTGAATTTGATCCCAATCTTTTTAATCCATCGTCGCATGACCAGACATCCCTTGGGGAAATGGCCTTACCACCCGCTGCCTCCATTGTGGATTGTCTAGACGGCGTCCACTGAAGGAGGCGTGCACAGTGGGTTTTTTTAAAAAAAGCTTTTTGTGCATGTGCATAGGCATCACAGCACATCCTTGTTGAAGGAGGCACGCTGTGGTTTTTTTTTTTTTTTAAAAAAAAACCTTTTTGCCCATGTGTATAGACGTGATATCATATCCTTGTTGATCCGCGTATGTGTAGAGATTTCTTAAAATGGCACCTGCTCGGGATGGTCTGACATCAGACCACCTCGACGGGAGGATTGCACGCTATTGGAACGATCAGATGGATGAAAGTCCACAGTTGTTCCGCAGGTAACCAAACCCCCCAGATTTAAAGTGGTATCTTTTAAGTATGCCTCTGAAGCATGGCAAAATGGGATGCCCACAGAAGAGGGACATTTCCCAGATGTTTGTGTGTGGACAGTAACTTTAGATCCGTGAGGCAATCGTGCCTCACGCAGATCTAAAGAGCCATCTGATCAGACTCTTAGAGGAGTATAATATCTGTGCAATCATCTGTGATTATTTGGTTTGTTCCCTGGTTCACTATTTAGACTCCAGATCAATTATATTCCACTCACTCATTACATATTTGTCCTCAGCATCCTTCCAAATAAGAAACAAGACAGCTACTCTACCCATAAACTATTAGCATATTTAAGGGTGGGAGCCCATAATTTCATCAGTCCTGGATTTGGGTCGGCTTTGTACATCTTTGCCTGCACATGGACTGTGACAAGGGGTGCCAAGCCCCATCTCCCTCCCCTAGTGGTCTGCATGGATAGCTAAGGGTTTGAATGCTGCTGCTGAGCACCAGCATACCCCCCTCCCCATCCATCCCAACAAACAACAGTTATGGACTGCTGCAGGAACGGCTCTTCATCATCACAGGATGCCTCAGGGAGCATGCCAATTCACCTTATCTATAATGAGTAACCTGCTCTTATTACTGCTGACCTAAACATTCCTGCTTGGCCAGAAGTGACCAGATCATCTGATGCTGTCTCCTCAACAGCGCATGACAAATGCCTGCCCTATAAGCTGGCCAATTAACTATCCTGTGCGACATTGAATTTAGAAGAGTTTGGCCCTGATAGCCATGAATGAATTTGCTATGAAAACTACTGATTTGTTTTTGGTCTCTACCAAATTACAGAAAGAAAGAAAGAAAGAAAGAAAGAAAGAAAGAAAGAAAGAAAGAAAGAAAGAAAGAAAGAAAGAAAGAAAGAAAGAAAGAAAGAAAGAAAGAAAGAAAGAAAGAAAGAAAGAAAGAAAGAAAGAAAGAAAGAAAGAAAGAAAGAAAGAAAGAAAGAAAGAAAGAAAGTTGCGATCAGAACAGGAATTTGAATAAGCCAATTTAGGCCTTTACTGACCCCCCGCCCCTATCTTACCTGTGCATATTTGTTCTACAAAGAGGTATAGGTGTGCTCAGAATGCATATTTAAGCGGGTTATGATCTGGCATAATGCCCTTAATAGTATGGATATGTTACTTACCTTCCTATCACCATGTATGTGATATTCTTTCCTTCGCCTGTTTTTTTCATGAAATACATTATCATTTAATAAATTTATAATTTTTAAAAAATGAATTCATATATAACTATGGCCACACATTTAAATTCTCATAGGCACAACTGTTGATATGCATTTACACAAACAGGAGATGTGAAATCTCACAAGGCATGAAAATGAGACTGCAGCTCCTCTTCAGCTGGGTCAATGTGAAGTATCTCTTTAATTAGTGGGCTGATTGCAGAAGTGAGCATGGTTTCCCAGTCTGAAAAATATGCATCTGCAAAATATTCTGTTACTATGAATGGCACTACATTATGCTTACTGCAAAGCAATGCCTCTCTCATTTGGAAATAAGGTTACCAGATGTCCCATATAAAGGGCATCCCTCCTCAAATAACACCAGAAGACCATAGGACATAATGGATATTCCTGATTTCAGAAACTTCAACACCAAAGAATCCTTTATTTATGAGATGTGTGGACTTGATATTCCAGTGTTGCCTAGATTCACCTTGCTCAGACAACAGAGAATTCTAATTTTGACTCAACCTCACTTAGTGAATGCCAAACCTGAGGAATTAAACTTTTGGTTGGATTTGTCTTTTAGCTTTAAAATACATTAAAAATTGGCTAAAGTAACAACTCTGTTCTTTCTGGATGTGGCTGGGTCAGGAAATGAAAATACCACAAGAAGGGATGTTCTTGAGCTATTTCCAGGGAAACCATATTCTGAAAGGCTAGGCATATAATTGGAAATGTCTTTTCTTATAACATTTTGGTCTAATTTGTAGGCAACAGTACAGAAGTTAAGTTTCAGTCCAGACTGAACTTTTGAACCTTATATGTTTAGGTCACTCTGGATGATAAATATTCGCTATTTACCTAAACAGATTTTGTTGTTATGATGCCCTCAGTGTTACGACCTTCAGTTGCTTCAGAAAAGGTGAATTCTCAGGAAAGCCTCCTTTTCTAATCTCCATTAGGATATCAACAATGCCTTAGAGGGAAACTGCTGGACACCATGAGGAAATCTGTGGAGAAAATGACTGTGTAATGAAATGGCTACATAAGAAACATTTGATGAAAATCTGAATGGTGTTTTGATAACCATTTAGTAGATGATGTCTTTGGAGCCTGGATGTAGGACAGACCTCTTATTGTAGTAATATTCAGTAATTTTCAGCTGTTACAGATTTTCCATTCTACAGTAATTGCATTACAAGATTCCTCCTTTTTCTTCATATATTGAAAGTACAGAGGTTCCATTTCATACTGAACATTTCAACAAATGGGAATGAGAATACTGTCCAGTTACATTCTTGGTTGCAGTGCTTCCCTCTGGTTATTTCCACCACTCATCTGTCAGCCCTGAGATCCCCAGGCTTCAGAATGAAGAGAGTAGAGGGCTGTGCTGCCTGATTCCTCTATCCGCCCCAGACCTCAGCTATCACAGCCCTGGAACAGGGCCCAATGCTTCCTCCCTGCCCTGTTGTGGGATATGCTTTTCACAGGTTGGGTTTGGCTTGGCCTTTTTCCCAGCCTCCCCCAACTTTCCTGCTTTCCCAATGGTCTGGCCTACCAGAGAAGGGAAGAGGGGCCTCCTCCATAGTAGGTCCTTCCTTTAATCTTTTGCCAGCCAGGAGGCTTACTGAATTGGGCCTCCCCACCAGCTGACCCAAGCTTGCCTTCCTTGGGCCTGCCATGATTTCCCCAAGACCACTGATGCCCTTGACTCTCCCTTCTTCCTGATGCCCACATGATCCTTCTGGTGATGGTGTGGTGCCATAGTATACTATCTGTTGTTGCCCTTCCCTCTGCTCAGCCAGACTTCTTGGGTCTCTGCCATACCTCGGCTGGCTGTTGTGAGTGGGGCTGGCAATCCCATGACCTCACCAACTGTTCTTCTGCCAGGCCAGTCCCTGGAGGCTGGGGTGATGAGGAGTCCAGACATGGGCCTCCATACATACTATCATTGTAGCTCATCAGGAAAGGGCTGGAATGCTAAATGCCTCCCTGGAACATATCCATGTTCAGTTTCTGCTTAGCGACTTGGCAACAAACCCTACTCTTCTACATGTAAGGAGGAGGTAGTTGGGGCTAACAGTGATATACTACAGACTGTACTGAGGTAATATACATGCTAATGTAGAGCTTTACTGACTTTTACTTGAAGGTGACTCATATAATACAGCTCGCTTGAGCCAAGAATAGTGCAGGCCGATGCGCTGCATGTTTCTCCCACACATCTGTATCAGTGCAGCTCTATTGTTTGACTTGTAGGCCCTGCAGTTTCCATGCAAGGCCCCATGTTGCCCAAGCAATGGACTCTTATCCCAGCTATGGAATTATCTAGCTTTTACACTGCTGAGTCTCCTCTGAATATGCTTTGCCAAATATGTCAAATTATATGGTGGCTTAAGGACATTGTCTGTGGATTTTGTTCTTAATCTGGGAATTGTTATAAATACATTAGGAAAGTACACCACTGAATGTACAAAGGACAACAACCTTGAGTTTCAGCCAGTAACCCCCCCCCCCACACACACACACTTCTTTCTCATTGTATGGCATTAGTGTGGGAAAGGAGGTAGATGTTCTACCATTCACAATAGAAATAATTTATACATAGGGTGCGCTACTTAAAATCTAAACACTGTACTGTTCTACAAATGTTTCTGTCTAGAAACAAAGTCCCAGAGAAGGGGCAAAAGTGCTTGGCTTGTTATAATGATAGAAATACACAAGTGTCTTAAGCCTCTCAAAACTTTACAACATTGCACTCATATTAAAAACCCCATGGAAATAAGAATGGAGAACCAAATCCTTGTGTGCAGCTCATTTGTAGGTCTTTGCTGTACCTATTAAAACAGCAACTGCAGACTGGAAGGCAAATGGCCATAACCTACAGTAACTCAGTATTTTCACTGAATTTGGACCCATTGCTCCCAGAAGGAAATCTTGAATCACTTGGTCCATAGGAAACACAGTGATGGCAAGCCCATGGAATTTCAAATTTCACTACATTCAACACTGTGTTATATGGTATTTCTTAACAAGAAGATATACAGATAGTTCCAGATGGGTAGCCATGTTAGTATGCAGAAGTAGAAGAAAATGCAAGTCTGCTACACCCTTCTCACCTTTTGACCTGGATGTAGGGACTGATGGAACTTCATTCTGTATGTATCTGACAAAGTGAGCTTTGACTAACCAATGTTTATACCCTGGAAAATTCTGCTGGTCTTTAAGGTGCTGTTGGACTTAAATTTTGTTCTAGAAAAGATGAGAACATTAAATTAAACAAATTGCAAAGTGTTATTTTAAGTCTGACAAGGTTCACCAGAAAAGAAAATGATGCTAGGAAAAGCTGAAGACATTAGGAAAAGAGGAAGACTCAATATGAGATGGATTGGCTCAGTAAAAGAAGCCATGACCTTCAGTTTGCAAGACCTGTGCAAACCTGTTAACGATAGGACATTTTGGAGGTTATTAATTCTCGCAAATTTAATTGTATGCACTGGCAAGCTTATGTTGCACTTAGATACAGTGACATGGCATTGTCCTGTGAGCTGACACTCTACTTTGCAGAAGGCAAAATATAATTGTAATATTGGTTGTATGGTTGAATAAAGTCATTAACATGGTTATATACACATTTATTTGTTTATAGCCTGCTTTTCTCACTGAGATTCAAGGCACATTAGAAAATATTTTTAAATCATTAAAAAAATCTGCATAAGACATTTGATAAGAAATCCAATGGAACTAGGATTACATAATTAGAGCACAATGCAAGCAAAAAAACTCTCTACGGCATGGCATACCGTAATGCCAAAAGTGGATTGCAAAGGCAGAAGTCACTCAATACAGTAAAAGCAAGGTGATCCATACAATAAGCATTGCAATAGACTACAGTCCTGTTAATTGTTCCCTTATAAAAGCAACTGTTCCATTATACTGCAGTTCTGATTCTTGTATAAGAACACCCTCCTGAATGTTTCCATTTTGCATATGTTGCAAAATGATAAAAGTGTTGAATATTTCCAGGCCTCCTCGGGCAGGCTGTTCCACAAGGTGGGAGACAGCAAATGTGAGCGAATGGGCAGTTGCCAATCTTACCCATTTGCATGGTGGCACCTTCAGAAAGCTTTGCTCAGATGAGTGAAACTGTCATTTGGCAAAGAAAGAAATCCTGCCTATAGGACCTGCTTTCCCAAATTAGTGGAACGATTAAGAATGCATGTGATCTTATTAGTAAGTGTTGTACTGAAATCTAAGGCATCATTAAAACTAGGCCATTTTTCACCTTCAAGTATTCACCTGGGCACTGGTATTGTACTATTGTTTAACTGGTGGCTGATTAATATTTTGGATGATTAAGTAATCAGTATTTCAAATGATCAATTAATCACTAGGGCCCATGTAATAAATGGTACTCTTACAAAGTATTTTATCGCAGACTGGAGACCAAACTTATCCTCAGACTTCCCAGGGCAGAAATGAAGTGACTATTATCAATAAATCAACACCATCCATCATTTAACACTTGACCTTTAAAGCTAGATAGGTTTTCCTTGGAGAAAATAAAAGGGCCTCAATGTCCTTTATTAATAAATATGCCTCCACACAGGTGGTTTTTCAGCTGGCAATTACTTAGCTGTTGGCACCACTGGCTTTTTTATTATTAGGACTATATTCATAGGTCCTGATAAGGTCCAGAGGAAGCCATACCAGACCACTTGAGGTCTCACATCCAAAATTCCTGTTCAGTTTACTGGTTCTTTAAATCGTGGTACTTTTCTTCTGGAAAATGAAAAATTTGGAAGAAGTTATGATGACTCCCAGCATAGGTTACTGCAGAAAAAAGACAAGTGTGCACAAAAAGATCGGGGGTAGGGAGCACTGTGCCCAGACAACAAACAGATAGGACTAACAGCAAAGTGAGAAGCTCAAATTGCTAAAACTCATTATTTTAGAACTCTTCCATCTCCAGCCTTCAATTATAAACACTGGCAGTCTTTAAGCAGTGACTGGACAAACACTTATCAGGGATACTCTAGGCTGATCCTGCATTGAGCAGAGGGTTGGACTAGATGGCCTGTACGGCCCCTTCTAACTAGAAGGGTATACCAGCAATGCAACTCAAGTTTTTTTCCTACCCAAGGAGCCACAATTCACATTTTTAAAAATATACTTTGTTAAAGCAACTTTTCCACATGTTTACATTCTCATTTTCTTTGTCATTCCAGGTCAAATAGCTGAATAATAGATCTGAGTACACTACCAAAGTCAGTTCTGGACATTCATCAAGTCTAGTGCTTGCTATGCATGGCCAGCTCCACTGTCACATTATTCTGGAGTGCTGTTCAACTGAGGTGGGTTTCTGCATGTGCCCTTCTATGGGCCAAAACAAACCCGGCTGCAAGAGGGAGCAACTGGAAGACTGCTGGATTTATGGGGAGCTGAAACATGCACTTTCAATAATAACCTATCACCAGTGAAATGGCAATGGAACTACCAAAAATATGCTGCTGTCTGGGGAGGGGGAGGCAGGAGAAACAGGAGGGCCAGCCAGATGGGAAGGTGTTGTTATCCTGAGCTTGCTTCGGCGGGGAGGGCAGGGTACAAATCAAATCAATCAATCAATAAATGCCTGGTGGAACATCTCTGCCTTGCATGCTCCGTGGAACTGCATCAAGTTCCACAGGACACAGATGTTATTCAGCAAAGATTTCCACCAGGTTGGGCCAAGGGCCAAGAATGCCCTGGCCCTGGTCGAGGACAGCTGGATGGCTAGATAGTTCCCTTTCTCACAGACACTTTGGAATCAGAACTCTGTGCTAGAAGATACGAAATACCTCACATCTAGAGCTGCCAGTTTCCTGCTGGGAACATGGGAACTCCCCTGCCCCCCTTTTTCCCATCTATGTTTAGTTGGGTGGAAGAAAATGCCTGGGTGAAAGGGGGGACATAGCTACTGTCCCCAGCACAATGATGTTGCTTTCTGCATGATGTGGAAGAGATATCATCATGCCAGGTGATGCCACATGTCACTTTTGAGTCACACCAAAAGTGACGTTGTTGCAGCTGGGATGCTGATCACCCCCTATATAAAATGGAAGTCCTACCCTTCCCCATCTCCTGCTAGATGCCAACCTGGCAACTCTACTCATGTCACTGTAACTCTTATGAGCATAATATGAGCCCAAACTCATGCCAAGCTCACGCTGGTGTGAGGGGGCTGAATTGCCTCCTTGTGAGGCATGAAGTGAAGGATGCCGGCGCTGCATTTCTCGCAGTGCCGGGTAGGCGGCAGAGCCAGCCTATTTAGGTGCAGCTCCCACCCCCTGCCCCAGCAGTCCTCTTGCATGCTTGGGGAACAGTGAGTACAAGGACTGAGCTGAGCCGCCAGCTTCAAGAGGTGCTAGGCCTGAGAAGCTGCGGCAGTGTGGCTGAGAGGCTCAGCGAGCACAAGGACTAAGCTAAGCTGCTGGCTTCAGGAGGCACTAGGCCTGAGAAGCTGTGGCAGGAGGCTCGAGCTTTGTCATTTCGGCCTGCAGTGGTGGCACACACCTTGGATGGTGGCAGCGGCTGCTCCTGGAGGGCGGTGCAGCGATCCGTGGAACGTCGTGTATGTGGCGATCCGCAGAGGCGGACAGAGATGGCTGATTGGGGGTGATAAGAGAAGCCAATGTTGAATCAGGCCAATGGCCCATCCATTCCAACACTTTGTCACATAGTGGCCAAAAATACCGGGTACCATTAGAAAGTCCAGCAGTGGGGTCAGGACACTAGAAGCTCTCCCACTGCTGCCCCCCCCCAGCACCAAGAATAGAGTGCATCACTTGTCCCAGACTGAGAGTGCCTATCTATACCTTGTGGCTAATAGCCACTGATGGACTTCTGTTCCATATGTTTATCTAATTCCCTCTTGAAACTGTCCATGCTTGCAGCTGCCACCACCTTCTGTGGCAGTGAATTCCATGTGTTAATCACTCTTTGGGTGAAGAAGTACTTCCTTTTATCTGTTCTAACCTGACTGCTCAGCAATTTCATTGAGTGTCCACAAGTTCTTGCATTGTGAGAAAGGGAGAAAAGTACTGCTTTCTCAACCTGCTCTATCCCATGCATAATTTTATAAACCTCGATCATGTCACCCCTCAGCCGTCATTTCTCCAAGCTAAAGAGCCCCAAGCATTTTAACCTTTCTCCATAGGGAAAGTGTTCCAACCCTTTTATCATTCTAGTTGCCCTTCTCTGCACTTTTTAGATCAGTGGTGGCAGCAGTTTACAAGCAGCCACGGTCACTGACAGGGGGCTGCAGTGGCATGGGGCGGCTGCAGCGTGCCTGGGCTAAGCATTGGTGGTGGGGGATTGGACAGGCAGCAGCTTACCAGGCTGGTTGGGGTGTGTGTGTGACTCCTGCCTTTTTTAATGGCCCTCTCCTGTCTGGTGACCATTTTGTCTGGTGTTTACTGGCATGGGATATAAGTCGTAGTCAGGGCAGTGTGGTAAGGTTGCCTCTCTCTTAGACTTTTGGGCCTTTTGACTTCCTCTCGCCTTCACCAGCAGCCGCATAAGGCTGGACTTTAGGACCCTCATTGTGAAAGCAAGGCTAGCTCACTTCGGGGTGGCAGATGTGGCAGCCATTTTAGGGGATAGACACAGTGGCCATCTTAGGCTTCTCATTTTGGGGGGTCTTTTTGGGCCACCATTTGGTTCGTCAGGCAATATGGCTCCAAAGAAGGGCCAGGGGGGTTGCTTAAGGTAAGCAGCCTGCCCCCAAATGGGTTAGTAAAGATCCTGCAAAGGGCAAGCAGCCCCTGCCAAAACGGCCTAATGATGGGGCCGCACCTGTAAATCCAGGTGGCCCAGCACCTCTAGCAATTACACCAGGCGCCATTACCGTGCCAGTGCTCCAGGTGCCTTCTGCGTCAGTGGGCCCTGTGCAGTCATCCCTGGCATCTGTATCTGTGGTTCCTGCCAGTACTGTTTCACCAGCTCTCCTGAATGCATTTTGGGATACACCGGTTAGTAGGGCCATTTTGGATAGGTCAGCTGGCATTGAGCAGTGTTTGGGTGGGCCTTCACCCACATTGCAGCCAGCTATGTCATTGTCATGCCGCGGGGTGGCAACCCTACTTTTCCCAAGGGCCACAGAGCATGGCCTGGGTGCAGACGGAACAGGGTTCTGTGCTAAAGGCCTCAAATATAGGAGCACCTTCCCTCCTCGGTTGCATCACCATTTTGAGAGATGTGGCTCCTCCGGGTTGCATCAGTTGGAGCACCAGTTCCCTGTTTCTCTCTCTCAGGAGGACTCTGGCCACTCCCTCTCCACTCCGGCTTCCTCCCTGGTTTCTTCCATCTTCCCCCTTTTATTCCCACTCCCAGTCCGTGCTCCATCCTCCCCTTCCCCTTCCCGCGCTCCTGCTCGCCCTTCGCCCTGTCCCTCAACCAGCTGTCTCCCCGATTGGCTTCAGTTTCCCATGGTCTTCTGAGGGGGTGGGGCTTGTGGTTGCCCCCATCAGCCTTGAGCTAGGGCAGGGTGCACCAGTGGTGTCCTGGAGATGCGTGGCTCCATGGCATCGTAGGGCCTGGGCATCCACAGCAGTCATCTGGTTGACATCCTGATGGGCAGCTCACCCCTTGGAGCCTGCTCCTGATGTCGCACCCGGCTGGTCCGGGCTCTGCTGCTGGGGCTCTTGGAGGATGGTGGCAAGACACGGATGGGCTGCTTCTGTCTCAATGTGTCGATGTGAGGCAGCTCCCCTGTTGCCCCAAGACTCGTGGGCTGGTAAGGAGTGTGGACGGGCTGCCCTTCCTATCGTCATCACTACCCCTCTTGGTCAGGCAGCCTCTAGCTCCCAGGTCTTGCCCACGGGGTGGGGTGGGGGTTTAGTCCCAAGTCGGGACAGTCATCTATGGAGATTTTTCAGAACCACGTGTTAAACTGCCTCTCTGTTCTTGAAAGTCAGTGTGTAGGTGCTATGAGCCAGGCTGTCATTCCTGAGAATGAGGAAGAGCAACTGGTTGAGATGCACGATGTCCCAGTGGAACAGGGGGGTGAGGAACAGCAAGTGGTGCTTTTCAGGGGTCCGTCTCAGTTGTCAGGTAGGCCAGTTTCTACACAAACACCTGACATCACTTGGTGGGCTTGCAGGCTTCAGCAGGATCACCTGTGTCTACACCAGTAGTGGCATCCTTGTCTAGGGCTGCCAGCACACCTATTCCATCCAGGTTAGTTGGGGCTGCACATACCCAGACTTCGGCTGGTGGAGTACCCCCAGCTAATGCATTAGAGGACCATCAGGGCGGTATGGGATTACACACATCGGTTTTGTCATCTGCTCCAGTGCTGGTTGGGGGATCTTCACCTGCCTCTGTGGGCGTGTCACCTCCATTATGTACTGGACATTGTCAGCAAGGTGGGTGTGGATGGGGTATGTTGCTCCTGATCCAGGTAATAGAACCTATGAGATGGTGCCAGCAAAACAGTTGCCATCTCGGGAACTAGCTATGCCTTTAAGTGACCACCTCACGGCAGCCACCAGGGAAAAGATATTACGGGGTGAGTACATAGATGTCTTTCCCTTGTTATATAGGGAGCTAGATAGAAAAGATAGAGAAGATTTGGATGAACGGGACAAAGAGTGCTTGAAGCACCACAGCATAGATAGAATCTACGCTAATTGGTACCCTGGTTTTTTAATCTATGCTGGGGTAATTGTTAGGGAGCAGTCTGGAAGGGCCTCATCTCTGCTCTAGTATATGGACATAATCCACAAAGGCTATTCGGACTTGGCAGGGTCCGCTTGGATGGAATACAATAACGCCTTCTGTATGAAGGTGGTAATGTACCCAGCGCTTTGCTGGGACCTAATCCATCCGCATATCTGGATGCAGACGATGTCCCCGGCCAGGCCTATGGTAGGGGAGCATGCAGACAGTGGACATGTAGTGAAGAGAGCTAATGCTGCTAATGCTGGAGCTCCGCGTTCACAGGGTGGCCAGGCAATTCAAAAGCACCCTTTGTGTTGGGGGTTTTCCTCACAGGGGTATTGAAGCTGGAAAACATGTTCCTTTCATCATGAATGCCCCCTCTGTGCCAGCCCCCATGTCTTTCCATCATGCCTGAAGTCAAAAGCCAAACCTGCTGCTAGGGATGGCAATGGTGGCAGACGTCGGGGGGGGGGGCAGGTCTTACCTGACAAAGGGACCCAGTACAATTAAAGTTCCTGTGTTAGAGTGCTGGTTGCGCATGTACCCCAAGTTTGCCTATAGGCAGTATTTGTTGGATGGGTTCAAGTTTGGGTTTCACATTCCCTATGTGGGTGAGAGGTGTTCATTTTTGGCTCCTAATTTGCCCTAAGTTCAGGGTATGGAGCAGGTGGTTAGAGCTAAGATTCAAAAAGACTGTTTGGAAGGTAGGGTCTTGGGTCCCTTTCCCTTACCTCCAGTGCCCAACCTGCGGGTCTCACCTTTAGGTGTGGTGCCCAAGAAGGCACTTGGGGAGTATCACCTCATTCACCATTTGTCTTATCCTCCTGGCAGATCGGTGAATAACACTATATCTAGTGAGGTCTGCTTGGTTAGGTACACTCCTTTTGACGAGGCAATCTGTATGGTCCGCAGTTGTGGGCAGGGGGCCGAATTGGCCAAATGTGATATTAAATCGACCTTTCATCTTCTGCCAGGACATCCGGATGACTTTGTCCTTCTGGGTTTCTCATTTGATGGGCAGTACTATATGGACAGGGCGTTCCCTATGGGATGCTCTGTGTCCTGAGCTGCATTTGAACGGTTCAGTTCCTTTCTGGAATGGGCTTTGCGTGCACACATAGGCTTGTTCAGTACTGCCCATTATTTAGATGATTTTTTAATTTGCTGAACCTAATGAATTGGGGGTCTGCGCACAGTTGTTGTCCAATTTCAAGCAACTGGCTAGGGAATGTGGAGTTCCATTAACTGGTGAGAAAACAGAACGGTGCAACTCTCGGCATTGAGTTGGACACTGTGCAGCAGGTTTCACATTTGCCTCCTGATAAACTGGCTAACCTCTGTCGGTTGGTGGAGGAAGCCTGTACCAAAACCAAATTGACACTCAAGGAATTGCAACAGCTGACTGGGCACCTTAACTTTGCCTGTAAAGTGGTGGCCCCAGGGCGGGCATTCCTGTGAAGGCAGTGTGACTCAACGATAGGCCTGAAACATCCACATCATAGGACCAGGGTTAACCAAGGGATTAGGGAAGACTTGTTAGTCCGGCATGACTTCCTGGCTTCATATAATGGGGTGTCTTTCTGGAGAAATGATCTCCAACTGGAGGCTGAACTGCAGGTCACCTCTGATGCGGCAGGTTCTTCGGGCTTCGGTATCTATTTTAGGGGACACTGGTGTGCCGAAGACTGGCCACTTGAGTGGATCCAGGCTGGATGGATGTGTGACCTGATGTTTCTGGAGTTTTTTCCCATAGTGGTAGCAGTGTACATCTGGGCTGATGACCTTGCTAGCCAAACTGTTCACTTTTGGTGTGATAACTTGGCAACACTACAAGTTATCAACTCCTTAATATCCAAGTCTCCTAGAGTGATGGTGCTGGTCAGGGCTTTTACCCTCCACTGCTTGCAATATAATATACTAGGAATAAGGCCCGTTGTGGAAATAAATACAACAGGCTCTAGAAATAGGCTCTGGGAGAGTGCCCCAGCTTTGGGCACTCAGTGACAATTTGCTGTGGCAATCTCAGCAGGGTATAATGACAGAGTCCACCACTTTCTCCAGAGGAACTGATCTTTGCTACCTGAAGAGCAGTAGTAATTTTGAGTGATCTCCAGCCCACCCCCAAGATTGGTAATAGTGGTTCCCCAGGAGGGAGTGGCTGGTTTGGAGGGTGGAGTCTATGGCATTGTACCTGTCTGAGGTCCCACCCCTCCTCAACACTCACCCTCTCCAGGTTCGACCCCTCAAATCTCCTGGAATTTCCCAAACTGGAGTTGGCAACCTGATCAGGAATGGGCCCAATGAGTTTTCTCCCAAAGGCCAACATAGGTGTGGAAAGGGCCTTTTACTGACAGAGGAGAAAGTACAGGTGCCAACTTTGATTAGGGAAATACCTGGAGATTTGGGGGGTGGATCCTGTGGAGGGCAGCATTTGGGGTGTGTGTGGAAGGACTCAGCAGGGTATAATGCCATAGAGTCTACCCTCCAAAGCAACCATTTTCTCCCAGGGAACTGATCTCTGTCATCTGGAGGCCAATTGTAACAGTGGGAGATCTCCAGGTCCCACCTTTCCTAGGGGAAAGTCAGCCGCACAGTGGGGAGTTGAAGAAAATGGTTTGATGGTCGCTGGCCCACCTCGTTAGCCAGCCAGCCATGCTGAAGCTAAGCAGGAGAAAGAGCCTTTTCCCATTTATTCTGACAGGAAAGTGGCCATTGGGGAGGGGGTTATGGGCAGAGGAGGGGGTTATGCTGAAAGTCCTTTGTTTTTTTACTCACAGAACCAAGTTTGGCTGCCTACCAACAGCCACTGAGGGGACAGTCCCTCACAGTAGTCAAGAGAACTGTCTTCCTCAGGAGAGAGAGCTGTCTGCCAGGGGGAGTGGGTGGGGAAGAGGAGCAGACCCAGCACCCGGCCAATGGCACGCGAGTACTCTTGAGTGGTGGCTGATGGGCCAATGGCTGAGGGAGGGCATTTTATAGCCAATGGGAGCACATGGAATCTTGCAAAACCAAAAGATAATTATTTATAAGGAGAGATTGTTTAAGGCCGGGCATGTGCCAGGAGTCAATAACGGGGTCGCTGACAATCTGTCTCGGAAACAGATGGAGAGGTTTCGTCAGTTGGCTCCAGACTCCGATCAATTTCCAGTAAGAATGCCTGAAGACCTATGGCAATTTGGAGGGCTGAGGCTGACAAGGCAATGGGCTTAGCTCTTGCCCCCAGCACGCGCTGGGCTTATATGAGAGCCAGCCAACAGTTTGTGGCTTTTAGGCAGAAGGAGACCCTTCAGCAACTCTGGCCTATCCCAGTGTCACATCTGATTCAATTCTGCATGTCGTTGAAAGGTAAGGGTTTGTCCATCTGTTCCATCCAGGGCAAGCTATCAGCCCTTGCCTTTGTAAGTCAGGCTAGGAGTTTCAGGGATGACACTGGGGATTTCCGTATTCAGAAAATGCTGGATGGATGGGCCTGAGAGGATGGTGCACCTCAGGACACGAGGGAACCTTTTTCCCCAGCTGTCCTTAAGGGTTTGAAACCCCAATGGGTTTCCTTATGTGCAGAGGCTTTCGAGGCTGCCTTGTTTCATGCGGCTGCCTTGGTTGCATTTTTTGGGGTCCTGAGAATCAGTGAACTGGTGGCACGATCCCGACAGGATAGGTCGGGCTATGCTTTGTGCATTGGAGATGTTCAGATTAGTGGGCATAGCCTGCGAATTACAGTCAGGCATTCCAAGACAGACCAATTACGCAAAGGGGTCATGATTTCAATGGGTCCTTGTCCTGATTCAGACCTTTGTCCAGTCATGGCACTCAGTTCCTATTTGGCCCGGGGGGGGGGAGTGCAGGTCTCCTTTTTCTTCATAAGGATGGATTGCTATTGACAAAAATTCAATTTTGGCCAGTTACCAAGAGGGCTCTGGTAGCTTTGGGCCTTGGTAGTTTCCAATTTGACACTCATTTTTTTAGAATTGGAGTGGCTTCCACAGCTGCAGCTATGGGGTATCAGGGGCCTGATATTCAAAGAATTGGCAGGTGGAGGTCAGCACGTTACAAGATGTATGTCCAGACCTGCAAAGTTTGAGCTGCTCCTTCAGTTTGCACAATGGGGGAAGCATGCTGTTATGAGCCTGAGTGCTCTTTTGTGGTTCTTTGGTTAACCTAGTTTCTATTTTAGGTGCTGCTGGTCACCATGGGAAGAGCCATGTGCTTATCTTTGGCCACAGCATGGTGTTTTGGGCTGCTCACCGGGCCAGGAGGATGAACATCGGTTCCCAGTTGGGCTGCAGTAAGCGGGCAGAGGTCGAGTGGCTTGGCTGAAGAGGCATGCACTAGCCTATGCTTATGCTGCTACTGTTTGAGGAGAGACATGGTCCTCCTCCTGATGTGCTTCTGATACACCTTGGTGGTAATGACTTGGGTCTCATAAAAGGTAAGGCCCTAGTCATTCAGACCAAGGTGGATTTGGCAGACATTGCAGACCAGTGGCCTGGGGTGCAACTGGCCTTGTCTGTGATGTTACCACATCGGGTGTGGTGTAGCCTAGGGGATCCTAGGTGCTTGGATCAGGCAAGGCGGAATGCTAACCGGCAGCTTTGGAATGCTGTGGAGGGCAGCTTAGGCATCTTTTTGTTGCACCCTGATACACGGGTCAAGTTGGCAGACCTGTATAGGGGGGATGGGGTGCACCTTTCAATGGCATTTTTTTTTTACAGATCTGAGGCGAGGGGTCTTGGCAGTGCTAGATTGCTTGGTGGGGGCCAAGGCCTAAGCAGAGGCTTGACCTTTGCTATGGCGGGGTAATGCGATCAGGACATGAATTGGTGAGCACCTGGGCATTGTTATAAAGGAACTAAAGGGTCTTCTAGGAATGGCTTTTGGGCCTTTGTGGCTCAAAACCGGGATGGGGTGATCTTCCTTGGAACAATCTGGCCCAGCCTACCTTAGCAGGCCTTTGCAGCTTCTGGGTTGGTGGGCCAGGGGTTCTCTTGAATATGCCGAGCCGCTGGTCGAAAACTATCTTTGGTGGCTTGAGATCGGGGCAGGTGCATCACCCAGAAGGAAATAAAGGTGGTCAGGAGTTTGACACCTGTCATATTCCTCAGTACATCTAAGCAACCCCTCGCCAGTTGTTTGTTTGTAAATTAATTAATAAAGTGGCCCTTGTTAAATCCATATTGGTGTCCATCTCTTCATTCCAGCTGAGGTGGTAATGCAAATGTTTACAATGCTATGGATTGAAAGTAAAGCAAAAGCACTATGGATTCTGAGGAAAAAATCTTTGGCATTGCTATATGATCTTAATGATATTTTTTTTCTTCATGCTTTGATGCTGAAAGTATGCATAGGATGGCAACTGCATGTCACTGATGCAGTGCCAGCATTACTGTGATGAAACAGATGATGACATAGTAGGAACAACTTCAAACCATGTATTAAACTGTAAACTGGATGGAGTTGCCAGATCTCTCATCCTTGTGTGAACCAAGGATGTAGATGATGAACAAGTCCAAAAATACAGAAATAGCAAATGACAAGCAGTGTCTGGCAGTGAAGACTTCCAAATGAAATCCAGTGAGACATATTCAGGCATGCCGCAACAACAAATGCTGATGAAAGTGCAATTTCCAAGCAATGTTATTTTCCATTCAAACCATAATTGAATTTGGACTGATTGATCATTCTCATCTAGATTATCCCCCATGTAACTTGAGATAAATTCCTCACAGAGACCAAAGAAGTGACCTTTTCAATTGCATACCTGTAGCTTGCTTTGATTAATGTTGGAAAACCCTATTTCTCATCATCAGCCTATGATTTAAAAGAAAAAAAAAACCTCTTGTTCATCTTTTGACAATGTTTTAAGGGTTCATATTAATAATAATGTACTTCCAAAATTAGTCATTCAAGGCAGGGAAATCTTGTCTCATCAAAGGCCAGCTGGATATTTTTTTTTAAAAAAAATTCCTTGCCCAAAGGAAATAGGTGGACCAGACCATCTAGATGTGTTCAAGCCTTTATGTTTATGTCATTGCTTAGCTCCAAGTTCAGTCTTGCAGTCATTAGTGACACGGTATGGGGAGGATTTTTACTCTGTGGCGCAGGCCACACCTGTCTGCTGGATCAGCACAGTAATTCATACTTTTGAGCTGGCAATGCTTTACTCTCCAGGAGGACCAAGAGATTCAATTCACATTTTAGTTGACAGTTTAAACATGGTCATAAGGTGATTCAGTAATTTAAAAGTTATCATTCCAATAATTTCTGAAAAATCAGTGGCCAGCATCCAAAGAGCTACTTTAGTTATGCCAAGCAGGATTTTTGACCTTTCCCCCCTTTAATAACAGCCGTTCATCTACCATAAAAATGGGAATCAAGTAAGAATTTCCCTAAGTGTCTTTCACCCCAGCTTGTTTTCTCCCAAAGTCCCCCAACAGTGCTTGGGAACTGCTTCTCACCCCCATGACATTTACACTATGGAGTTCTGTAGGGATCCATCTTGTCCCTCATGCTATTTCATATTTACATGAAAACACTAATGATTTGAGGGTGAGGTGCCACAAATATGTGGCTGATACCAATTCTATTTCTCCTTAACCTCTGAGACAGGTGGATGTGTGGAAGCCTTGAACAAGTGTATGGAGAAAGTAATGTGGTGGATTCAGTAAACTGAACTTCAGTCCACACAATGCTTTTAATCAATGGGGGTGGGAACACTTGAGGAGGAGTCAGCCTCTCCTGGAGGGGGATACATCCCCCACCCAGAAGGAACAATTCCATAACTTGTAGGTGCTTCTATAACCTGGCCTATGGTTGGAGACGCAAATCTCTTCTGTGGCATGTAGCACATCTTATAAATTAGTTTCAGCTGATATGTAATCTACAGAAAACATGATTTGGCCAAGATGATCCATGCTCTGGTAAGATCCATGCTAGATTACTGTAATTAAGACCAACAAAGTTTTATTCAATGTATAAGCATGCACACAATATCTTATACCTTGAATAAAATTTTGTTGATCTTAAAAGTGCCACTGGGCTCCAACCTTGTTCTGTTGCTTCAGACCAACATGGCTACCCACCAGCACTATTCATGAGGCTGTCCTTGAAAACTGTGAGGAAATTTCAGTTGGGTCTAGAATGTGGCTCCCATGTTAGTGATGGGGCTGGATACAGAGTTCATATCACTTCTGTGTTGAAAGATCTACATTGGCAGCTGAACTGTTTCTGTGTACAATTCAAAGCACTGGTTCTTGCTTTTAAGGCCCTAAAAGGTCATTCAGTGATTTGGGCTGAGTTGCCACCAATATGCAGTTGACACCAGTGTTCCCTCTAAGCTGAGTTAGTGTGAGCTAGCTCACAGTTTTTTAACCTCCAGCTCACACATTTTTGTCCTAGCTCAGGAAGGATGGTTCCGGAAAAACTAATTTATGCGGCAGCCAAATCGCTCACTCACAACTCTAATGCCAGGAGCTCACAAAGTAGAATTTTTGCTCACAAGACTCCACAGCTTAGAGGGAGCATAGGTTGACACAGCTCTGTCTCGTGCTCCCAGAAGATCTCAGGGTTAACAAGCTGAAACTTAACCCTGACAAAACTAGAGGTTCTACCGGTGTATGTGTGTGAGGGGGGTATTGACCCAGAAGTTGAGATATCTTCTTTTCTGGAAGGGGTTGCACTCTCCCTAAAGGAGCAGGTTTGTAGCTTGGACATATGTCTGGATCACAGTGTCCTTTTGGATAAACAGGTGGCAATGGTGGCCAAAGGTGCCTTTCAACAGCTTCCGCTGATGAGCCAGCTGTGGCCTTTCCTGAGCAGGAAACATCTTGCCACACTATTCTGTTGTTTGAAAAGTTTTGATGTTTGTCACCTTGGGGACCCTGAGCTGGGCAGGAAAGGTGGCATAGAACTGTTTTGAGTAAATAAATAGCTTGGGACTCAGATGCTTGAAGGACAGCCATATAGTCCTGCCTGCCAGCTGAGATCCTTCTCTCAAGTCCTCCTGTCTGTGCTCCCACCAGTAGAGGTCAGATGGATGGCAACCAAAGACAGGGATTCTTTAGTGTTGGCAACTTTGGAACACTCTGCTCCTTGCAGCTCTCCTGACACTTCCTTTACTTTCCTTTGAGTGCCTGGCCCAAACAATTCTCTGTACCCAGGCCATGGGAAGGGGTGGAAGGGGTTCCATCTTTTTAAAGATGTTTTATGATCTGTTTCTAGCTGGAGGACTATTTTATTGATATCATTTTAGATTGTTCTGTTCCATGTGTTTTTATGCCTTGGCTAGCTTTTAGTAGTAGTTTTTATGGTTATGCTTTATTATTATTACTGGCATGGGACTTTTTAATGTTTTTACTGTTCTGATTTATTCTTTTATTAAGAACATAAGAACATAAGAGAAGCCAATGTTGGATCAGGCCAATGGCCCATCTAGTCCAACACTCTGTCACACAGTTTTATTATCGTGAGGTGCCTTGAGCAAGTCTGGAGACATAACATGTAGTTTTTCTACAAATAAATAAACAGGTATTGAGTTGGCAGAATGGACTTTACCACTTGAGGCTGCTGGAAGAGGAAATTACATTTGTAAATGCCTCCAGTCTTAGCAAATCTTTTCTCCTATATAGATACCTCAACTCAAATTCCTAAAGACTGAGGCTTGGCTATAATTGTCCCTTTATTTAAAAAGGGTAGTCCCTATGATCCATCATACTACAGTCCAATTAGTCTTCTGAATGTAAGTTATATACTAAACACCTATGTCAGAAGCTGTGTGAATGGCTAGATCATAGCAAGTTACTTAAAACTGAACAAGCTGGTTTCACACCTGGGCACGCTACTATTGATCATTGCTTGGTCCTAGATTATTTTCCTTGTATGTGGCCTTTGTGGACCTCAAGGCGGCCTTTGATTCTGTTTCTAGGGGAAGGCTTTGGGCCAAATTGGCTCACATGGGTATCGATAGAAGGCTATTGCTTCCATTAATTAAACTGCATGAAAATAATAACATCCAAATAAGGCTCACACAAGATGGGAAACTATCAAAAAGAATTCTAGTGCAAAAAGAAGTCAGACAAGATTACCTTTTGGCTCCCTTCTTATTTAACATCTATGTTAACTTTTTAATCACATGCCTCCATTCAATTGATACTCATGCTCCCTCATTCTTAGGTAGCAGAAAGATTCCAATCTTAACGTATGCTGAAGATGCTATTCTTTTATCCCAGACAAGGACTGGCCAGAAGCGAGCCCTGATAAAATTTAAAGAGCAATGTGACACCGAATTATTAACTATTGTTTTTGCTAAAACTAAAATCGTCCATTTTGGTAACTCATTCAAAAAGTTTAACTGGAATATTAAAGGAAATGCCATAGATCAAGTTAAGAACTTTCAATATTTATGCATTACCTTTTATTATAATTCCAAATTCTCAGCACATCTGTCCTCATCAGCTAACTCGGCAGAGAGAAGTGCAAATGCCTTTCTTAGATTATTTAGAAGGAAAGGTGCAGGTTTTCTTCCCATGGCCTTAAAAACCTTCCAAGCAAAATCATTGGCTCAACTCCTGTATGGCTCACAAATCGGACTTTCTGTCAAACTAAAGACCCTTGAAAGAGTTCAGTCTAAATTTCTTAGATCTCTATTTGGCATTCCTAGAAGCACATCTAAGGTAACACTTAGGCAAGAGGCTGGGCTACTCAGAGTTGAAGCAAAGGTCTGGGAGCAGGCTATAACACTCTGGCTAAAAATTCATTACAACCCAAAGGGTTTAATACTTTACCTTTTAGCCTCGGACCCTTACCCTGCCTGGTCCACACAAATTCTTAATAAGTTAAATCATATTGGTCTATTCTCAGAAGATCTCTTCTATGGAAGCCTATGCAAGGCAAGAACAGCTGTCGCACAGAGGCTTCGTGATATTGAATTACAAAATGAAGAAGCTTCGCTACACAAGGACTACAGAAATATAAAATCTTGGCCTATTTTTCTGCTGCCCCTTATTTAGTTAATACTGCCTATGAGCCCTATAGATGGGCCTTTTCCAGAGCCCATTTTGACGTACTCGCCTCCGTTGTACTGCAAGGTAAATTCAATAGAGTTCCAATGCATGAACGTATATGCCCATGCATGGCCAACATGGTGGAATCAGTTACTCAGGTCCTCCGTTCTGCAGATTCTATCAGAAGGAATGAGACCATCTTATACTACCCCTTCTGTCTAGATTTAGCCCTCTGCAGTCTTATCTTGACTTTAAGCCAGAAGTCCTTCGTAAATTCCTCTTAGAAGATGTTCAGAGCTCAGTGACTTATGCTGTGGCAAAATTTTGTTGCTTAACTGTTAGGAAATGTAAACTTATTTTAACTGGAAAAACTGTATAATTCTCTTATTAATATTATTTTATTTTACTAATTTTATTAATTTTCTCTTGTTAACGTTTTTATGCTACTCCCATGTTAATGTCTTTATACTATTCCCAGGGCTCTTTTTGTAGCAGGAACTCCTTGCATATTAGGCGACACACCTCTAATATAGCCAATCCTCCAAGAGCTTACAGTAGCCCCTGTAAGAAGAGCTCTGTAAGCTCTTGGAGGATTGGCTACATTAGGGGTGTGTCGCCTAATATGCAAAGGAGTTCCTGCTACAAAAAGAGTCCTGGCTATTCCCATGTTATTACAGTTTTAATCCTTTTCATAGCAGAATTATACTGTTTTATTGGCTCTTGCTGTAATAAATTAGATAATTTTTGTAAATGCTTTTCTGTGTTTTAAGCAAATTTCCTTAAATTAGAAAACTAGCAAATCAGTGAATGAATTAGGCTTTAATTGCAACAAAGTTTCCTCCACTGTCAGGGGGATGTTTTCAAAAATGACAAATGACATTCTCCCTCCCCAGTATACTGTTTCAAGAGTCAACCTCGTTCTGTTTGCATGTGTAGACCAGGCCTCAGAAATAGTAGATGGGAGAATGTTTAACCCTAAAGCTTTTGAGTTTCTACTGATGGCACACTTCTAATGCCTGTCATGCCACACTAACAGCCACATCTGATTTTTTTTTTCCATTCCTTTGGGTTTTGTTGCCTTTGTTAGCTGAGATTTTATTTTAGTTTTCTTTCCCGTCCTTCCATTCCCATTGTTCTCTATGTACAAGGCCATCTGCTCTCTCAGCAGATGCATTTGAGTTCAGTAATTGTTGTCATTCTTAGCATAGTGCAAACCATGCACAATTCAGATGATGTGGCATAAGACACACATGAGCCGGCCAAATGTGTATTGTTGTTCAAATTGCTTGTCAAAACATCAGGGGGAACAATATCTGATTTTCAAAGCAGCAAGTACATCTATTGTAGCAGGATCAAAATGTGGCAGGTTTATGATACCATCTGACTGGTATACCTATTGCTCTGCTCAGATTTTTGCCTTCTCTGCATGAAAATAAATAACATGGGCCTCGCGTAATCTTAAGATTATTGTGTAGTCTCGAAAGGGCAAATGGAATTAATTCAGCTGTAGTAAAAAGTGAGAGGTTTACGGGTTGCACTACTAAACTTTTCTAGTTCAGATATGGACATCTTGTCTCAGGTAGACCAACAGTGTCATCCTAAGTAGAGTTAGATTTCTAATTCCATTAAAACTGGTGGGTTTTAGCAGGATGTAATTCTGTTTGGGATGGCATGGCAGTAGTCTGGCTTAGTATTAAGGCAGCTTCATGTTTTCATGTTTCTCTTCTAACTGTCAGTGGTTCTTCAGGACCCCTAGCAGTGAAAAGATTTTCCTAATGCCTGCTACCCAAATCAGAGAATGTGAAAAAGGAAATATTGCCATTGAATTTTGTGCTTGTTTTTGTTTCAATTACATTAAAAATGGCATCAAATAAACAAGCAAATAAAGAACACCGGCAACAAAAAGTGGGTAAAATGAAAAAACCTCAAAATGATGCAGAAACAAATGAAAAGAATATATTTGGCCATCCATATGGTAAAATGGAGGGAGAAAAGGACCTGTCTCTTCCCCATGGGTTTTCAGAATAAACATTTGTTTACTTTTAAAATAATTAGTAAGTGTTACTTTCTACAACTCCAGGCTGGTTCACAAAACTCATCTAACATATTTTATCACAATAAAAACCACTAGTAAATATCATGATGTAAAAATCAGTATAAATAACCACAAGTCCAGTGGACAGCCGTTAAGAAACAAACCAGAAAATATGTTGTGAAGCAAAAAGTTTTACATCTTTTTCTAAAGGTGGGGGGGAAAGATAATAGAGACACTTTCTCCAGTAGGCTATTTCACAGGAGGGGAAATGATCACTAGGGGTGTGAATTCAGCATAAACCAAGCTGCAAATATACCTGAAAAATACCTTACTGTTAGTTTTTAAGCCATTTTTTGATTGGGACATAATTTCAACTATCCAAAATGCCAAGCCCCCCAAATCCCAAAAATATATTCGAATTTTGGGACCACCAGATAGCCAAACTTAAAAGGCACTTAAAAGGATTGCAGTTCGTTTAAATGCCTTCTCAGCACCACATGACTCCATGGTAAGTGAACTCCAAAGGCATTTAAAGGCTAGTAGTCTCTTTAAACTTTTTCTGGGTGAACTCTCAGTTTGGAGGAGTTTAAAGAGACTGCAAGCCCTTTAAAAGCCTTTGGAGGTCACTCACCATAGAGTCACATGGCTTGGAGAAGGCATTTAAAGAGACCCAATCCCATTAAATGTCTTTTTCCCTCCACTGGAAACAATGGAGGATGGGGGCATCTTCTTTGGGGGCCCATAGAATTGGATCTCCTAGTCCAATCTTTTTGAGAAGGGGGTTTTGAGGAGAGGCACCAGCAGTTATGCTGCAAATTTGATGCCTCTACCTCAAAACACAGCCCCTCAGAGGCCCAGATACCCCCAGGTTGATTCTCCATTATACTATATGGGGATCATTGACTATAATGGTCCCCATAGGGTATAATGGAGCAAAAAAAAAAATGGAATATTTCTCGAATCCCAATCCATTTGGGAATATCAGGAAATACTGTTTTGGCTTTTTTTTTCAGGTTCAATATACCTAAACCCCCCAAAATACATTTTTTTTAACTTGTCTGGGTAAGGGACGCAGCCAGCAAATCTATTAGGCCAAGCTAAGGAGGCACATGGGCTCATATCAGATGAGGTGGTCCTTTAAGTAAATGTGCCAAATATTATGAAGGGCTACCAATCAGCACCTTGAACTGAGCACAGAAGTAAATAGGCAGTCAATAAAGTTGTTTCCTGCCCTGGGAACCCTATTTGGGTGGAAAGATGGAACAGAAATGTTTTAAACAAATACATAAATGAAATATATCTATCTATATCTATATATCTATATCTATATATATTAAGAATAAGGAACATTGTGGAAAAAATACAACAAGCTCTAGAAAGAGCTCTGGGAGAGTGCCAAGGCCTTGGACACTCAGCATCAATTTGCTGTGGCAACCTCAGCAGGGTATAATGACACACAGTCCACCATTTTCTTCAGAGGAACTGATCTCTGCTACCTAAGAGCACTTGTAATTTTCAGTGATCTCCAGCCCTCACCTGGATATTGGCAACAATTGTTACTCAGGAGGAAATGGCTGGTTTGGAGGGTGGAGTCTATGGCATTGTACCTGTCTGAGGTCCAACCCCTCCTCAAACTCCACCCTCTCCGGACTCCTCACCTCAAATCCCTAGGAATTTCCCAACCGGAATTGGCAACCCCATCTCCTTCCCAGCTAACCATCAACCTACCATTATCTGCCCCTCTGACTGCATATGACTTCTGCCCTCCCTCCTGGAGATCAGGAGGGTAATTCTGAGTGATCTCCACCCCTCACTTGGAGATTGGCAACAGGGGTTCCCCAGGAGAGAATGACTGATTGGGAGGATGGAGTCTATGGCATTGTACCTGTCTGAGGTCCGACCCCTCCTCAAACCTCACCCTCTCCAGGTTACATCCCTCAAATCTTGAGGAATTTCCCACCTGGAGTTGGCAACCCTATCTCCTTCCCAGCCGAGCATCTACCTACCTTTGTTTTCCCCTCACTCTTCAGCTTTCCATCTCCCCACCACCACCCACCTGCAGCCTCTATGGTGCTCTGAAACCTTGACTGCCATGGTGGGGGGGCATCTCAGCAGGGTATAAGGACACAGAGTCCACCATGTTCTCCAGGGGAACTGATCTCTGCCACCTGGAGAGCAGTTGTAATTCTGAGTGATCTCTAGCTCTCACCTGGAGACTAGCAACAATGGTGTCCCGGTCCCGGCCAGGACTGCTCTGACGGCCGTGGCAACAGCCAGGGACTGTCGCCGGTTCCCCACCCCCACCTTGGAGGCTGCAGCGGCGGCCCGGGAGTGTCGCCGGCCTCCCCCCCCGCCCCGGAGGCCACGGGCAGCTGCGACGGGAGGCGGGCCCGGCTTCGCTCCCGAGCCCCAGGGAAGCACTTACCAGCGGCGGCGAGGCCCGACAGGGGGAGGAGGGGCCACGGCGCGCAGGGATGGGGGCGGCAGAGAAGACGGCGGCCGATGGGCTGAGGGAGGGGAGAGCAAGGCCTGGGCTGCTGGGCAAGCTGCGCCCCACCCCTACAGCCGCGGGGCGAAGGCAGGAGTGCGAGGAGGCTGTCGCTCGGCCAGCCCGCGCACCAGAGGAAGATCCAGGAGCCGGAAGGGAGGGGGCTTGGCCGGTGTCCTCGGCTTTACAAGGGGGCGGGGCACAGAGTGAGGAGCCAGGAGGGCGTGCGGGCGTAATAAAAGATGGAACGGGCGAGACGGCCGGAGAGGAGGACAACTGGGCTGGCTGGGACTGGCTAGAGAGAGTGAGAGTGTCCCAGTAAGCGGTGAGCTTAAGATGCCAGATCGAGGACAGGCAAGAGGGTGACAGCAACCCTCTGACATGACCTGTCTTCTGAGGCCGCTCTCTCTCTGGACCATCCCTTACCCTGCACCAGGCCCTCCTGGCCCATCACTCCAACCTGGGAGAGCTAGCAGGACCGCGGGACCTGGGATAACCCGTGGCCGGCCACATCCTACAGGGGGCGCCGTCCTACCACCCAGGGAGGGCGTCACAAATGGTTTCCCAGGAGAAAAATAGTCTTTCTCTGGAATGGGGACCAAAGCAGCTTACATCATTCTCCTCTCCCCCTTTTGATTTGCACAAAAACCCTGTGAGGTACGTTAGGCTGAAAATCTGTGACTGGTCCAAAATCACCCACTCAGCTTCTACAGCAAGAACCTGGATCTAGCAGACCCTGCTCTAAAGCACTGACTGTGATGCCTAGGGTAGCCAACCTCCAGGGGGAGCCTGAAGATCACCAGGTATCACAACTGAACTCCAGACAACAGATCTCCCCCCCACACCAAGAAAACAACTGCTTTGGAAGATGGGCTTTATGGCATTCTGTTCAGCTGAGGCCTCTCCCCTCCCCAAACCCTGGCTTCCATAGACTCTACCAGAAAATCTCCAGGAAGCTCCCTACCTGGAGCTGGCAACCCTAGACTCAGGACTGGCCCCAATGAGTTCCTCTCAAAGGCCTGCAAAGGATTTCCTTCCTTTGTCTGAACCAAGCTTGGTTGCCTACTGTGGTGAAATGGGCTCCAGTTTACAACTCAGTTGTTCGCCTCCCACCCTCATCCCATGAGCGTATGTCACTCCTTAAGTTTGCTGCCATGACTCACTGAATTGTTACTGCCTTTTTAGAGGGACAGTGAGACCCCTCTGGCTGAATCTTCCTATTTGGAGATGGAATCCCCACTCTTTGGGGGATCCCTGGAAAGTTGGCAACCCAAGGGTCTGGCCTTTCCTTGCTTCCCTTTGGTATCGTGCAGAGTGGGGGAGACTATGTGGTCAGAGCACAACATAGATCATTAGCCCAAATAAAAGAATTTATTTAACTATTTACACAATTATGGAGCACACACACGCTAAATAAATAAGGCACAACTGTAGGAGTAAGCACACACCATGAACGAACACAGCATAAATCAATAAAGGTTAAGTGCAATCCTCTTTCCCTACACATAACACTCTAGCTCTGGAGGTTGTGGGCTCAGGATAGGATCTGTCCTTGGACTGGCTCTGCTTCAACCTCTCTCTCTCTTAGCAAAGAGAGCAGGGAAACTTCCATTCATTCCTGTAGGAACTGTAGGCCGGCAGATGAGGAAGCCCCATTCAACCCAGTGAGTGATACCATTGCAGGCCCCTCTTTGGAACTACAGCTCAATTAAGCCTTCTGGGAGAACATTTTAAACAGACAGCAGCCATTTTACAGACACAATAACTGCCATTTCATTACACCTGCCAACAGCTACTGAGGGGAAAAGTTGGTCTCACACAGCAGGCAAGCTTCTTTGTCAAGAGAGAAAGCCGTCTGCCATAAATTCTGACAGGGAACAGAGGCTGAAGGAGTGGGCGGGAAAGAGGAGCAAACCCAGCACCCGGCCAATGGCATGTGAGTACTCTTGAGTGGCAGCTGGGCAGGACTCAAGCAACACAGCCAGTGGCTAGGGACATGTTCTGAGTGACAGATCATTGAGCCAACTGATTTTGGCAGCGTGTGGAATGTTCAGGAGAGTTCATGACCAAAACAGAATTCTATTATAGAGAGATATTTGTAAGGAATTAAGAGATTAAAATTTGGTTCTATTTCTATTTTTATATTGTAAAGACTCTTGAACAAATTCAAATGCCCACTGAGCTATAAACCATGCTGGGTGATCATTCTCTCTCAATTTAGCCTACCTCACAGGACTGCTGAGAGAATAAAATAGAGGAGGGAATATCAAAGAGGCTCAATGCAGTATATATGGAAGAATGGTAGGATTTTTTAAAAAACCATATAAATAAACAAATAATCTATGTTGGCTAGGAGCAAAAATATGACAGGTTTTAAAAGAAATGTTTAAGGAAATAACAAATATAGCGAGGGATTTTTTTTTTTGGGGGGGAGTCTCTCTTTCTTCCTGTCTCCTCTCAAACACACACACACATTGAAGGTTTCATATACAAACAATTAGGGATTTCATCTCTTATTAAGGGTTTCATATGCCCAGAACTACAAACTCCCTCAGGAAAAGGGGAACATACACACATGCTAAGGTTTCCATTTGCCTGCTTATGGTGGGAGACCTCCAGGTAATTATGGCACTTGCCCACTGATGCTCATCTGAATGGTCACTGGAAACTGGGGGCAAGGGTGGGGGGCAGTTGTCCTAGGGAGACACAATAAAGAGAAAAAAATATAAGTTCAGACCATAGTGTCACCAGAATTGACAAGGGTAGCTCCAGGAACTGCCAGAAACTCTATACTAAGATTAACACAGATTACCATGAACATTCTGGCAATTCCTAGAACTACCCTTGTCATTGCCAAGTAGTTCTAAGGAATCACAAGGCACTTTGTTGTCAAAACATCCTGTAAGTAGATGAGGCCTTATTTTTTCTATTTAATTTCTCTCTTGAGATGCTACCTCCCCGTTAACCATAACACACACAAATGGACCCACTGTCCCAAATGCAAAGGAGGTGGTGGTAGTCACTGCAGTTGCATCTGCAGCCTGCAACTTGCAATGCAAGCTTTGTCAGCTTTGATACAGAGAGTGGCCGGACAGTTGGACACCAGGCCTCTGGTTCCCCCATTTGGCTCTGCTTCCCCCAACACTGGGGTGCCTGCTGTGGAACTGGTCAAGGCAGCCTGGGCAAGAAAGCATCTGTTGCCAAGAGCACCCTCCCCCTTCTTGCTCACCTAGTAATCTGCAGCTCTCTGTGACTTGGCAGCAGCCCTTTCTGAGGGATGATTGGGTGGGAAGAAGAGGAGAAACTGCTTCTTCAGGCAGACAGAGGAGGTACCCATCAAAAGTCTAGCTGGAGTAGGCTTGGAGTGGAAGCAAAGCCTGTCCTGCCCCTAAGCAACACTTACCACGGCTTTGGCCACCTAGCCTCACAAAGAGGTGTTCCTAGGAGGGTTCCAAGGCAGCACCCCTCTGTCTTCAGGCCACCTTGAAGGCTTTTTCAACCTCAAGAGGTGTCCCGTGTCCAGGAGGCATGGGAGAGGCAAATGGCCAGCTCAGCTGAAAAAAATTGAAGCATTCCTTGGGATGATGACGCAGGAGCATCAGCAGGCTGTTCAGTCTGGCCCGAAGAGGCATCTGGGCTGCTGACAGCTGAGCTGGAGTTTGGCTGAGGTTCATGAACATGGCTGGTCAAGAAGCCCTCTTAGGCAGCTGGCACATCAGCAGCACACACTGACTCAGGACTGTCTAAGAGAAATGTGAGAGGGAACAGTCCTTCATATAAGTGGGTTCTATGTCATGAAGGGCATTAAGGGTCATAACCAGAACCTTGAATTCCTGTGCCCTTCCCTAAAAAACAGTGCTGGGGCATTGAGAGGTTGCCCAAACAATTCATCATAGCAGGCTTCATCAAGAAGAAGGAATCCCAAGAGATTGGCTCCCTTCAATCTTGCATTACATGAGTTAGTTCAAAGAACAGAGCAGAAGTTCAGAAAATTGTCTATGTGTGTGTTGGGGGAGATTTTTTCCTTTCCTTTCCTTTTCCCTGCAGTTGCCCACGTCATGCCATTTATTCTGGGGAATCCAGACCTTTCTTCAGTTTATTTCTTTCCCTAAAGGAGCACAAAGCTTTATTAGAGAGAAATTGGGGGAATCCAAACTTGCTCCATTCATGGAAGCCTAGGTTCCAGCCTAGTATTTGCAGGCAGCCAGACTCATGCAAAAACTTTCAAAAGCAAAGCAAATATTTTAAAGAATTTCTCCATTTTCCAAAATGTCAAGAGTAATGCAATGTGGGGACCTAACAGTTCCTACCTTCTGAAAAAATTTCCTCCACTACTCAAAACATGGCTGAAAATTGTATTAATTTTTTGGCCCATTTGTCACACAGTTTCCTTTATGAAGTTGACACTCAAAAATTTTCTACTTCTGTTGGCCAAAACATATAAATCTGTTTCTTTTCACCAATTTTATAAACAGGTGCTGGTTAATGAAGGGTGATTTCTGTTTTACAAAAAAAAAGAAAGAGTCCAACTTCAAAGATCAGTGTTTGAAATTTAAACAAAATGGTAACTGTAGTTATACACTCAAATCAGATGACATTAATTTTACATTTAACAGGAATGGATTAGATTTAGTGGGGATATATTAATAGGCTCATTTACAGTACAAGGCGACCTTTGACCAACATATAACCTGGGGGGAAGGAAAGAAAGAAAGAAAGAAAGAAAGAAAGAAAGAAAGAAAGAAAGAAAGAAAGAAAGAAAGAAAGAAAGAAAGAAAGAAAGAAAGAAAGAAAGAAAGAAAGAAAGAAAGAAAGAAAGAAAGAAAGAAAGAAAGAAAGAAAGAAAGGTTTTATAAGATTAAGAGAGAAGGATAAAGGAAATCCTTTGCATGACTGTAATACTCTCACACCCTAGATTCTTGTTAAAACATAACCAAATAGACACTTATGTGATGTTTTGCTGACTATAATGGAAGTGTATTTTCCTAGGAAGTAAATGTATGTCTTGTTATAATTTTTGTGGTGAAATAGTTTCAGGGTTACTATCAATTTTAAATATACAATTAACTACAAAGCACTTTGGTTCTGTCATATTTGGTTACTTAGTTAAGCATCATAAACCCAGTGAAGCTGCAGTAACTGATCCAGACAACTGTCTGAGTTCCAGATGGAGTTTTACAGATGCATAACTGCTTAAATTCCACCCTATGAGCAATGAGTACCACCCCTCTTGTTAAACTATACAGCACCATCCGCACGGTGCTGAAGTTTTATATCATTCATGTTTTAATGACACACAACTGGCATTTGGTGCTTAATTTCTTCCCTGACTCAGAGAGTGAAAGCAGTTTGCATACCTTCCATTCTTTTTTTTCCCCCCTCACCTTTTTTTTTGGCCAGGGTGTGTGTCTAAAGCTGTAGTCATTACCTCATGTGGTTCTTGAGGATAAATTACTGTTCAGAAAGACTAGGAAAAGTAATTACTATATAATTACATTTTCTGACACAATTATAAAAAATTGTCACAGAATACTGTAGATACTTACTGTTGTCCACTGACACAAATCTATCTTTTGCTGTTACCAATGTTTATCTCGATGATTTCTTCATCTCTTCTTTTATGAATTGATAGAATTCCATTTCTCGGGGGGGGGAATTCCCCCTCAGGACAAATCCATGTTATTCACTTATAAATCTTTCTTGCAGAAAAATCCATACATTCTTGTCATCCAAATCAAATAACCTATACTAATCATTAATATATGAAATACAGTGAAGACCTGTTTCAGAGGGTAGCTAAATTCATGTCCAATTGCACTTTACAGACCAACAAGATTTGGGGGGGTATGAGCTTTTGAGATTCAAAGCTTCCTTCATTAAGCACAAGTTGGAATGGAGATCTCTTGGTCAGAAGTAGGAGGGGTGGGTTGCGAAGACGGAACTCGGGATGCAGAGGCACATGGTGCATTGTACAGAGAAAAAGAGAAGCTTCAAGAGGAGATTGCAATGTGAGATTGTGGAATTTGAGTTCATTCACAAGTTCAAAACAATGGAACCTCCGATCCTGAAGTTGAAGTTCAAATACTTTGGCCACCAAATGAGAAGGGAGCATTCACTGGAGAAGACCCTGATGCTGGGAAAGATTGAAGGTCAAAGAAGAAGGGGACGGCAAAGGATGAGATGGTTAGACAGTGTCATCGATGCAACGAACATGAAATTGAGCAAACTTCACCAGACAGCAGAAGACAGGAGGACCTGGTGTAATCTGGTCCATGGGGTTGCGAAGAGTCAGACTCAGTCGAACAGGGACATAAGATTGTTATCTCACTACAGACAATAATTTTCTGCCCCCAGAAATTCCATAGAGCCACAGAATTTGAGTTGGAAGGGACCATACAGGCCATCTAGTCCAACCCCCTGCTCAATGCAGGATCAGCCTAGAGCATCCTTGACAAGTGTTTGTCCAGCTGCTGCTTAAAGACTGCCAGTGAGGGGGAGCTCACCACCTCCCTAGGCAGCTGATTCCACTGTTGCACAACTCTTACTGTAAAAAAGTTTTCCCTAATATCCAGCCAGTACCTTCCTGCCCTTAATTTAAACCTATTATTTCAAGTCCTATCCTCTGCTGCTAACCAGAACAGCTCCCTGCCCTTCTCTAAGTGACAGCCCTTCTAATACTGAAAGAAAGCAATCATGTCCCCCCTCAACTTCCTCTTCTCCAGACTGAACATTTCCAAGTCCCTCAGCCTCTCCTCATAGGGCTTGGTCTCCGTGGTCCCAATCATCCTCGTCACTCTCTTCTGCACTTTCTCCATTCTGTCCACATCCTTTTGGAAGTGAGACCTCCAGAACTTCTCCCTACTCTAATCAAGCTGAGTACAATGTGCTTTGTACCTCTGCATCCTGAGTTCCTTCTTTGCAACACCCCTCCCACCTTCTGATGGGGATATAAGGACTCTGAGATTCCCATTCTAACTTACATCTGATGAAGGGAGCTTTGACTCTCAAATGTTCATCCCCCTAAAATCTTGTTGGTCTCTAAGGTGCTACTGGGCTCGAATCTAGCAGTGAAGAACAGCTCAAGTAGAAGACAAGATAGGTTGCTAAGGTGGTCCACATAACTACATATGTAATACAGGTAACACCAATAAACACACTGAGGAGTTTCTCAGGGGCCCCTTCTTCAGGACCTTTTTCGCCTAATCCTGTTGCTGCTGCCACTGGTACATTCCAAATGGCCATTGGACAGGACAAATGTAGTGACAAAATAAATGCAGAGAATGCCTAGAAGGTATCAGAATGGAATTAGAATACTTAACTGCATACCAGTACAACACTATTACAAATGTTCATTTAAAATGTTGGTAAGAGGAGAGAAGGCTGAAGGAAGAAGATACAAATGCAGAAGGGCTGGGGCTAGGAATGCAGGGACATATTTGCTTGCCAGTCCCCAATCCAGAACTTTCATCTTGTCCATTGTATTCCTCTCATCCATTCCACTCCTCAACAACAATTTAAATTGATGCTAAATGTTGTCTCATGAAAAATGCAAGGTGAATTTGCTACTGGGGATTCTACCTGATTTCATGGCCCCACTGTTTTGACTTAATAATCCTCATTTTGTTTTCATTTATAACTTATGTGCATGGAACTAAAGTCTTTATGTACATGCCATTATGTTTCCCCACCCCATTTTTTTCTACTAAATTTATGTCATTTGTTATTGTTGCAAAAGTTGGGTCAAAATACCATCCGAATACATTAAAAATGGTGCACCGTGTATAAATGGAAATGATCGCAACAAAAACACAAAACCATAAGGAAATGAAAGATGGCATATTCATTCCTCCCTAGTTCTTGCTGATATAAAACATCCACGGAAATTAAGAAAATTACAACACATTTCTCAAGAGCTTCCACACATGTCTGGCCAGCATATATTCAATCAGCTTCCAAAGCATGACACAATAAACATAAATTTCACACTGCTATGAACCTCCAGTTGTGGTTCACATATATTATGGTTATTTTTATAAGTGCATGGTGACATGTATATTTTATTAGTTGGAAAAGTAACGAGAGAGGGAAAATAAGCAATATTGGCACTGTTTTCCTTTTATTGTTTTGGAGCATGGTTGGGATTTTATAGGGGAAATTACAGCTGTTTTCTGATAATTCTGTGAAAATTGATTTTGTGTCCTTTTCTTGGGAGAGAATTGAGCTGCTGGAGTGCAACCAGTTTCTCATTTCAATGTTTTGTTTCCTCAGCAGCTTTTGAAGTCTCTTTAAGGACGTTTAATATACCCAGAGAGATTTCTCCCTGATGCTGAAATGGACTATCCCTTTAAATCTGCAGATAAGTAGCAGGCATTTTTATAGTCATGCTTCTGCTACACAAGACAAATAAAGAACATTACAGATCATCTAACAAGGGAATTCAGTGCTTCTGTTCTTGTCCTTGTCTGATGATACCCAGAGCACATTGGTCACAGCAACTGGTGCAAGAGAAACATAGGTTACAGTTTCCTCGGATGGCAGCTGCTGATAGGAGAAATGCAATATTACAGAGTTAGAAGTGCAGTTGCAGGGCAATGATGGAGGCTTCCCTGAGGGTGCTGCACATTGTTTGTTCCCTTTGAGATCAATAAAGCAACAGTGAGAGTCAAGAAAGGTTTTGTTTCATCACAGTTTGACCGCTCTATAATGGGTGGAAGAAAATGGAGAAAAGTGCAAGAAAAAAGTTTTTTATCAATCCACAGAACATGGTACAACCTAAGAAGACCTTATATAAGAAAACCAAACGTTTACCTGGGCCAGGATCCTATTTATTATTTATTTATCTGGAAAATTGACATACTGTCTCCCTGAAACCTTCTGTTTTCGAAAACAGCCAGAAGCATCCAGGATGTCCATATGAAGACCAGCCTTCTCCTGCTTTCTCCCCCTCTACCTCATCTATTGGTTTTTAGAAGTACATGATGGAAGTTCAGATTAGCTGTCACGGTTCATAGCCATTGATAGACCTTTTGTAGGAATGTGCCTAATTCTTCTTCTTCTATAGCCAACTAACCCAGTGACCATGACATCTTGTGCTACTGGATTCCATAACATTTGGAGAGAGAGAAAATCTTTCACATCTAACAAAAATAGTGCAGCAGGGGTCAAGGCTGACTCTTCCTTATCCCAGTAGATGTCAGTCATGGAATTTATTGTATGCAGCCAAAGTTCATCACAATAGAGGATTGAAAACAGAATGATAAAAAAATAGTCAAACAGAACTAAGAACAGCATTAAAAAATACAAAATACAAGATAAGATACAAAAACTAATTGGATGGGAGACTGCAGTAGATGCTTCTTCCTCAAAGAAGATCATATATATCACCAACAGACTATCCCATCCTCTTCCTCTTTTTACTAGCCCCTTCTTACTATTTTTACCTTAATCTCTTCTTTTGTTCACTTATAAGTTACTATAGCTTTCAATTTAAAATTAAATTTATTTAACTAATGCATGTGTGTAAAGTGCTGTGAAGTTGCAGCCGACTTATGGCAATCTCAGCAAGGGGCTTTCAAGGAAACTGAAAAGCAGAGGTGGTTTGATATTGCTTTCCTCTGCAAAGTCTCCCTTGGCAGTCTCTCTTCCGAGTACTAACCCTGCTTAGCTTCTGAGATCTGACAAGATCAAGCTATAACATGTTGTCTTCTCTCCCAATTTAACTAGTGTCAACATGCAATTCCATTTTTATCTTAGACATTCAAATGCCTGTGTGTTTAGCTTCTTTCCCCCATACCTGCAAATCTCTTAGAGATAGGAACGGATACAAGAAACAAGCCATGAGTCAACTATTCAGAAGGGTAAATTTAAATACACCATTATTTATTTATTTATTTTTCGAATTTATACTCCACCCTCCCCGCCAAGACAGGCTCAGGGTGGCTTACATAAAAGTAAATGCATAAATAACAATTGAATTACCATAAAAACATCTAAAAACAGTTCATTATAAAACAGTGCAGTATTACCATATGAGTGCATTCAAGTGATTTGACATTACTTATATTAACTATCATCCCAACTGACAACTATCTTGACAAGATAGAAATGCCGCTGGTGAGTGGAAGGATTGACCTGGGACTTAAAGGTCACCCATTTTGGACACAGTCACATTCCCCTTGAAGGAACAGGTCTGTAATTTGGGGGTGCTCTTGGACCCATGCCTACTTCTCAACAAGCAGGTGGTAAGCTGTGTCCAGGTGTGCCTTTTATCAGCTTTAACTGATTAGGCAGTTGAGGCCTTTCCTGGGTAGAAAAGATCTGGCTACTGCAGTGCATGCCCTGGTTATAAATAGATTAGATTACTGCTATTCAGTCTTTGTGAGGCTATCCTTAAAACATGTTCATAAGTTTCAATCGGTGCAGAATGCTGCAACCAGGATGTTGACTGAAGTGGGTCATAGGGACCATATCACTCCAGTCATGGCCTGTCTACTTTAGGTTCCTGTCTGTCTCAAGAGACAATTCAAACTGCTAGTACTGACCTTTTAAAGCCGTATGTAGTTTCAGCTAGCATACATGAACAACCACCTACTCCTTTATCAACCTACCAAACCTCTACAGTGATCTTCTGAGGCCCTGCTTTTGGTGCCCACCACCTTCTGAGATTTAGGTGGATGGCAACTAGGGATGGACATGATGAATTTTGGCTGGTTTGTGGTTCATGAAGTGAAGTTCATGGCAGGTCAACTAGTACGAACTTTCCATGAACTTTCAAGTTGTTTGTGGAGGTTTGTGCCAGTTTGTGAAGGGATACATTTCCAGAAAGACTGTCTCCACTCAATCTAAACGTTTACTGAACTTCAAAGCGGGGGAGGGGGGAAGAACCTGGAGGACATGTGGAGGTGTATCTGGGGAGGTCCCCTGCAGAATTGATGTCTCTAGCTTGCATTGGATCTGTTCTATACATTCCTGAACCACCTGAGCCTGTTTGCTGTTTATGTCTCTGGTTCAAAAACAGTGAACCTGTGCCTGTCAGAATGTCCACCTGCCAATTACAGGCAGAGAGCCAGTTTGGTGCAGTGGTTAAGTGTGCGGACTCTAATCTGGGAGAACCGGGTTTGATTCCCCACTCCTCCACTTGCACCTGCTGATGTGACCTTGGGTCAGTCACAAGCTCTGGCACAGCTATTCTCTCAAGGACAGTTTGTGTTAGAGTTCTCTCAGCCCCACCTACCTCACAGGGTGTCTGTTGTGGGGAGGGGAAGGGGAAGGGCGGGGTATAAATCCAAACTCCTCTTCTTCTTCTTCTTCTTCTTCTTCTTCTTCTTCTTCTTCTTCTTCTTCTTCTTCTTATTATTATTATTATTATTATTATTATTATTATTATTATTATTATTATTATTATTATTATTTTGACAGTTGCAGGTTCAGGAGGTTGAGGAGTGTATAGAATGGAATCTGTGCAAGCTAGAGACATCAAATTCACAGGTGATTTCTGACTTTTTCTCCTCTACCTGTCCTCCAAGTTTGGTGAGGATTGGATTTATGGGGTCTGAGTTCCATTCCCCCCAAAGAAGGTACCCCCAGGGAAATTCTGGGGAAATAACATGGCCATTTCCCCAGAAAGCACTTTTTGTGGAGGCACCTATTTTTTGGGGGGAGAGTATAACCTAGACTCCTTAAATCCAATCCTTACCAAATTTGGAGGGCAGATAGAGGAGAATCAGCCAGATATCCCCTGTGATTTTAGTGACTCTAGCACACCAGGGGGCATTCTACTGGGTCATGAACCTCAAAAACCAAACTGGTTTGTTTGGTCCCTAAAGTTTGTGATGGTTCATGGTTCAAACTGAACTGAATTTTCCTGGTTTGTGCCCAACCCTAGTGGCAACACAAGAGAGGGTCAATTTGATCATGATGCTATGGCACCGAGACTCTAGAAATCTCTGCCCATGGAAACACATCTGTCCTTTTTTGCTGTCATCATCTACCAGAGGCTGAAGAATTTTTTGTTATATCTGGCATTCCCTCAGCGATCCCTTTTTCCTGCCCTATCTTTTGTGGGGTTTTATGTTTTTGTACATATATTTTAGCATAGGTTTTAATTGTTTTACTGATGTGTTTTTGTTTAGCAGTAAAGGTTTTTAAGAAGTCTTTTTATTATGTTTTGATCAGTTTGATGCCTGGGTGCCCTAATGAGGGCAGAAAGGTGAAGTTTTGTACATAAACAAATAAATAAACATGTGCTTTCCTCTGATAAGGACTAGAATTTTCTCTATATAAGTCATAAATGCTTAAGAGTTGACAGGGATACCAGAGTACACTAATATAATTGGCAGAAGAGAGGAACTAGGTGAGGGGTCAATTAAACATGTACTTTGATCAATATCTGTGACAATAAATGCACAGCAGCATACTTCCTTGCTGTTTCTCTGGTTTTGCTCTTCAGTCTGCAGTCCAAACCACACTTACTAGAAGGAAAATCCATCAAAATCAATGGGACTTACTTCTGAGTAAACATGTTTTGACTGCAAGGAACTACATAAAAAGAAAGGGAGATAAAAACAAGGGATTCAGGAGAGATTTGGGGGTTAGGTAGAAGAAAAATATAGGACTTGTTTCTTTCAAAATAAAATTGATGGAGGTATTTGGTGATCTGCATGACTGAGGCACCTGCATGACTGAGGCACCTCAGATCACACCTCAGAGAAAGTACCTATTCCAGGTACAAAGTAGACTATATGAATGACTGTAGCTTACTATCACAGTGGGGAGACACACCACCCACTGTCAGACTGGAGAGCCTGTTTGGTAGAGGTTAGAGTTATATGGAAAGGGGATCACAATCCCTAGACTGAAAATGCTACTTTGCCATGGAGGATGAAAGAACCAAGTATGCAGCCCAGTGCACCTTGGAGAAATGTTGGGAAGAGTCATCCTTGAGAAAGTACAAATAAATTATAAATATTACCAACATGCCCCCTCCCCCTCCCCCCTTGTAATCTAGATGTTGCCATCTCCTCCCCCTCCATTTTGTGTTCCCAATTTATTGTTTTATAGGTAATTTTGATGAGAAGAAACAGAAAATGTCACAAAATACAAAATCTCAGTTTTGAGTACACACAACCTGAGTTGAACAAGTAAGAAAAGGTGTTATACTTTAAAAAAAAAAAAAATAGTTCCCTTTCCATGCAAACAAAAGTAACTGGTTTAGGATAATGATGTTGTGAAATAAATCAAGGTATTAGAATCTCTCTCTCTCTCTCTCTCTCTCTCTCTCTCTGTACACACACAGAGACATTTCTCAACAGGCTGTGATATTGTGTCTTTTTTAAGATACAGAAAAAGTACCATCGTTTTGGTTGTGACTCTGAATAATTTCCCTGTCAAGTAGGCTGTATGTTCTTCTTTTAGTGGGTTTTTTTTTAAATTTTAGCTATATGAGGCTGAAACAAAACTGCAATAGGTCAAGATCTACAGAATGCTGTGGTTTCAATGAAATCACAAGTATCCAGAGAACTGTGTTTTATGTCAGGGTGTGTACAATTCTTTTTGTACTAAAGATAGTACCAGGAAAAAAAAAGTGGTGGCTTTCACAGAGATGGAGCAATAAATATGCACAGCACCTGCCTTCACTTTTCAAAACAGCATGATGCTTACCTGAAATAATGAACTAAAAAAGAGAAACATTAATGGATAGTTCAGTTCTCTAAGCTAAAATCCCATCATCTGAATTTCCAGAAGGCATTCCTTGGGGGCAGTGCTTTTCTAATCTGAAATCTCTAACACAATAACACCAAGAATAGCCAGTGAAAGGGGGGCAGTGCTGCATGTCTGGCACAGACAGACCACAGATCAGTTTTGATTCTTTTCTTTCTTTCTTTGTCAGTGAAGGAAGCAATAAGCAAAGGTTTCCTATATGCAACAGAACAAATACATAGATTATTTTTAACTATGCAAGAGCTCCTTTGATAGTACAAATCACTTGTCTGCTCAGCACATTTATCATCAGAATGGCTGTCTGATTAAGCTGAGACTTCGTCTGGTTCCACACTGAGCCATTATCAGCAAACCAGGAAGTGCTGTTCTAGTATTAGCTACGTATGGAATTTTAATGGAGGATGTGGACATAAATTAATAGCATGCTGCTGAAATTATTCACCTCCCAGGTTTTCCTATCCCTATAGCTCCCCACCCCCAATCCTCCCACTGTTCAGTTATCCATGGTGGAGGTAGGACTCAATGTTATATTATTTTAAAAGTGAGCCTATTTGTGCTATAACTTCATGGTCACAAGTCTGACATCAAGAATCAGAAGGCCAAGGAACTTGTAGGAGAACACGTCAACCTTACAGGACATTCACTGGGTGACCTCAAAGTAGCTGTTTTATTGCAAAGAAACGTCAGGAACAGACTAGAAAAGGAAATAGCTGAGTTACAAGTTATTATGGCACTCAAAACAATGGACGCTCCTGGACTTAACAGGGATATTGCTTTCTTATCTCATTACACATGCTAACCTTATTCTGTCCTTACTGAATTTCCTGGGGGAACCTTCTTTGGGGGCAGTAACTCAGACCCTGTAAATCCAATCATCACCAAACTTGGAGGGCAGGTAAAGGAGAGTTAGCCAGAGTTTCCCTGTGAGTTTGGTGTCTTTGGCTTGCAAAGGATTTGTTCTATACACTCCTGGACTTCCTGAACCTGTGCCTGTCAAAAGGACCAAGGTTCGGGAGTACACAAAATGGATCCTGAGCAAGCTAGAGACATCAAAGTCTTAGGGTCCTCCCCTGGGTGGTTCTCTACTTGCCCTCCAAGTTGTTGCTTTGAAGTTTTGTAAACATTTCAAACAATCAGAGGCATTCTGTCTGGGAATGTCTGTACTCAGGAACCAGCATTAACCTCCATGAACAGTTTGAAAGTTTGTGGAAAGTTTGTGCCAGTTGATTTGCCACAAACTTGACTTCATGAAATACGAACTGGCCAAAATTCATTGTGCCCATCCCTAAACAATAAATTTTAAAGAAACAGAAATAATTAATTAACCAATATCATTTGGAAGTGATTCCCCAAGTGAAGAACAATAAGCAGGATAATAATATGAGAAAAGAATAAATAAGATCAGAAAAATACGAACAAAGAAAAGAGGTTTATTAGAGAACTAACAGTACATAAATCCTGAGAATGTTCATGTGTTGAAATCAAAGGTGAAAGATAACAGCCAGAAAATGGATACTTTAAAAGTACATAGCAACTCTTACTTTGAATATAAAAATGTAAAAAAAAAAAAAAAACTGGTGGAAAGAAATCAAGCATGGATAAATGTTACTATACCATATTTGTGTGTAGAAACACTAAGATTAGTAAGAGAATTTGAGACAAACAGTACAATACTAAATGGAGTTGTTCTGCAAAGGATTGTGCTATAAGAAATATTACAGAAATCCAAATGAGCTATAAAGAACCAATATACATAGCATCAATAGAAATTGAAGAAAATTTTATGTTTATCAGCTGTACATGACAAGATTTTAGGTCAAATTACATGTTTGTAATTTGTGTAGGTCAACTTTTTTAAAAGCAGCTGGGAGGGACAGTTGGGATCAAAGTCATGATGCTGGAGAAGAGGTCTTAACTCTTCCCTCAGTGCTGTTTCCTTAACCAAAATTAGCCCCTAAATTGCCCAAGCAGGAGAAAAATCCAGGCAAAGCATTTCTGTAAAATTTCCTCCTGCCTGTCTTCTCCTCAGGTACGGTAGATCTGCCACAGCCTGATCTTGGTGTTTTTCAGCCCTTTGGAATGGCCTCCTGAAGGAGATCAAGCAGATAGGAGCTCTCAGTCTGGGGCAAGTGATGCTCTGTATTCTTGGTACTTGGGGGGTAACACTGGGAGGGCTTCTAGGGTCCTGGCCCTGCTGATGCACCTCCTGATGGCACCTGGTATTTTTGGCCACTGTGTGACAGAGTGTTGGACTGGATGGACCATTGGCCTGATCCAACATTGGCTTCTCTTATGTTCTTATACCTACATTGGCCCATTTCCAGATATTATGTAAAACTGCCCTATTTAAAATTGTAGCTGATGTTATTGTTGTAATATGAAGCAGGAATAGTAGAGGATGTTTATCTGGATAGTGTGTTGTGTCTTTAAATTATTATAGAGCCAGCATTTTCAAAGTGAGATTGATCTGCCAGTGACACCAGGGGTGGTAAGTTTTGTTTTTGTTTTTTGCCATCAAGTCATATCTGACTTATGGTGACCCCATGAGGTTTTCAAGGCAAGTTCAGAGGTGGTTCACCATTGTCTGCCTCTGCATCATGATTCCAGTATTCCTTGGAGGTCTTCCATCCAAATAGTAACCAGGGATGACCCTGCTTAGCTTTTGAGATCTTATTTATTTATTTATTCAATTTATACCCTGCCTTCCCCACTGAGGCAGGCTCAAGGCAGCTGATGAGATTGGGCTAGCCTGGGCTAGGCAGGTCAGGGTCAAGATTATAATAAATAAATCCCTATGATTCTGCATTAGCAAAGTGTTGAGAAACCTCAAAGCATTCATCAGGTAACAACAAAGATGTTGGTGATTACCAGCCAAAAGGGCAGTGTTATGTCTGCTGACCACCACTGGGAGACAGCGACATTTACCTGAGCTTGGAACGTAAGAGATAATAAGGGCTATTATTGTGTTGTTTATCATGCTGTTTCCTGACTCCTTAATGCATTGAACCCACTACACAACAATGGCAATGAAGGTGGGATCCCGTTGAGAGGGCTGGGCTGTGGAGGCACCAGAGGAAGACTGAGGACAATCGCAGTGCCAGCCAATGAGATCTGAAGAAGATCAAGCAACCCCCGCGCCTTCTTCAACTCCTGCTTCACCTCCTCCACCACCTCCACGAAACACGATGGCAGTCGCTCCGGGAGCAGGACTTGTCCCTCTGTTCAACCTGGCCCAGCCACACTGCTGGGAGGCCTGGGTCGAGGGACTCAAGTCCATCCTCATATTCTATGAGGTCACAACCGAGGAACGGAAGAAGGGTCTCCTCATCGGCTCATGTGGCCCTGCCATAGTGCAGCTGGCATGGAATTTGCTCTCCCCCTCTTCTCTGGCTGACGCCTTGTTTGAGGACATCAACAAGAAGCTCCGGGACCATTTTGTCCCATGGCCGTCAGAGATTGCGCATCACATGGCTTTCTACGCATGGCATCAACAACCTCAGGAGTCGGTGGCTGAATACCTGGTGAAGCTTTGCTGGCTTGCTGCGGAGTATGCTTTCGAGGCCCATCTAGAAACAGCCCTTTGAGACAAGCTGGGTTTGGGGCTTGGCAATGAGAAGCTCTGATGCTGCATCACGGAGGACAAGAAGTGTTCCCTAGCTTCCGCCCTTTCCACGACCACGGCTTGGGAGAGGAACCATCCCTTGACCATGGCCGCCATGCGGCAAACACAAGAGGACAACCTCGACCCGAGGAGTGACAAGGTCCAGCACCCCCAACTTGCACGCTCCTGAGCCGGGACCAAGGCTCCGCCCCCACTCTGGCCCGGCTCAGGAGCGTGCAAGTTGCAGAGAGAAGCATGAGAGGAAGACCTGCAGGTTCCAGCATGCCAAGTGCCATGGGTGCAGCTGCATGGGGCACATTGCATGTGCCTGCCATTCCCGAGGGTCCAGAGCTCAGCAGGCTCAGCTACCACCCCACCAATGAGCAGACACCCACTATGAGAAAGATGCCTCCAGGGAAGAGCTCTACCTCCTTGCCACAGAGTCCACCGAACAGGTAATGAGGCTCCCGAGCCAGTCCTCTGCCCCGAAGATCCAAGTCTGAGTCCAAATTGAAGGGTCCCCCATGCACCATGGAGCTCGATTCCGGCTCTGCAGCCTCCATTATCTTGGAGGAGACTCTTAAAAGACTGTCCCCATGGGGGCCCCCGCTTGTGCCACGGGTGCTTGTGCCCATCAACCCTCACCTTGACAGACTTTCAAAGGAACCACGTTCCAATAAAGAGGTTGGGAAGTTTCCAGGTCCGGTACAAAGGGTTTGATGGGAAACTGGACTTGGTTGTGGTCACGGGAGACTTAGTCAGCCTCCTCGGCCAAGCCTCGTTTGCCCCTTTGGGAATCTCTATAGAAGAGGTGCAGCTCTGCACATCGCAGGACTTTAGAGAGGTCTGCAATGAGTTTCCGTCCAATTTTGATGGGACCCTGGGCTGCTACATGGGTCCCCTGGTGTCACTGCAACTAAACCCTACAGTGGCCTCCATTCGTATGCATTCCAGGACAGTTCCATTTGCAGTACGCCCAAAAATAGACATGGAGCTGGACCGGCTTGTGGCCCAAGGAGTCTTGGAGCCGGTCTCCCACGCCGCCTGGGAGACCTCCATCGTCACCCCAGTTAAGCCGAAGTCCATATCTGCGTGGATTATAAATGCATGCTAAATAAAGCACTTCAAGACCATGCTTATCCAGTCCCAATATTCAGCTAGGTGCTGGCCTCCCTGGCAGGGGCAAAGGTTTTTGGTAAACTGGACCTAGCCCAGGCCTATCAGCAGCTCCTGGTGGATGAGGCCACCACTGCAGTGCCAACAATCGTTACACATAGGGGGGCTTTTAGAGTTAAACGGCTGCAATTTGAGGGGAGCACGGCCCTGGGCTTCTTTCAACAACTTATGGACTCTCTCTTGAAAGGAATCCTGGGGGTCACACCATTTTTCAACAATGTGTTAATTGCCACGGCAATGCCTGCTGAGTTCGCCACCTGGCTGCACACTGTCCTCCACTGTTTCCACGAGGCGGGGCTCAAGGTGAAGAGGGAGAAGTGTCTTCTGGGGGTTCTGTCAGTGGACTTTTTAGGCTTCACTGTTGACACGGACAGTTTGCATCCCGCCCAGGACAAAATCAAGACCATCGAGGAGGCACCCTCACTCAAGTCCAAGGTGGAGCTTCAGGCATTCCTGGGACTATTGAACTTTTACCATACCTTCCTCCACCACAAGGTGGCAGTAGCAGAACCCTTACATCACCTCCTGGACAAACAGGCCCCTTGGAAATGGGGCCCCTGGCAGGCGATTGCTTTCAGGGATGTCAAGGCACTGCTCTTCTCTAATAAAGTTTTGGTGCATTTTGATGAGTCCCTGCCAGTTGTCCTTACCTGCGATGTGTTATGGCATCGGTGCGGTGTTGGGACACCGCCTCACAGATAGCTGGGAGGTGCCCATCGCCTATTACTCATGGATGTTGTCAGCGGTTGAGCACAACTACGCACAGATCGACCGGGAGGGCCTGGAGATCATGGCCAGGGTGAAAAAATTTCATGACTTTGTGTATGGCTGTCCCTTCACCATTATCACGGACCATTGCCCCCTCCTTGGCCTCTTCGCCCCAGATTGCTGGACCCCGCAGGTCCTCTCCCCATGGGTCCTGCAGTGGTCCATATTCCTGTCAGGTTACTTGTACTCCCTGATGTATCGTCCAAGCAAGGCAATGGGCCATGCAGATGTTTTGAGTCACCTGCCTTTGCCAGTCATGGAGGAGGACCCGGCTCTGGCCCATCATGTTCTGCAGGTAGAGGACCTTCCTGATCCCTCCCTTCAGGCAGTGGACGTCACTCACCGCTTGTCCAGGGACCCCGTCATTTCCCATGTTCTGGGCTGGGTGGTGAGGGGATGGCCAGTGGTGGTAGATAGGCTGGAGTTCACTGCCTTTGCCACCTGCCGGGACGAGCTGTCTGCATATAAGGTTTGCTTACTGTGGGGAGACAGGTTGGTGGTCCCCAGCATTCTGCGGCACAGGGTCCTGCAGGCCTTACACGAGGCACATCTGGGAATAGTCTGGATGAAATCCCTCGCTCGCAGCTATGTATGGTGGCCTGGGATAGATGTGGAGGTGGAAGCTTGGGTGAAGCGCTGCCAAACTTGTCAGGCCATCAGGCCCAATCCACTGAGTGCACCCACCCAAGCCTGGGAATCCACCTGGATGCCATGTTCAAGGCTCCACATGGATTTCACTGAGCCTTTCCACGGGCTGCTGTTTCTGATGATGGTGGATTCTTATTCAAAATGGTTAGAAATCAGCCCAGTCTCAGCCACCTCCTCCAAAGCCACCATCTGGGTGCTCTGGAAGACCTTTTCCATCCACAGGTTGCCAGACACCATTGTCTCGGACAACAGGATGGCATTTACCTCAGAGGAATTCTAGGAGTTCCTCTAAAGCAACCTGATCCAGCACATAAGGTCCATGCCGTTCCACCCCGCCACCAACGGCCAGGAGGAGTGAATGGTACGGACCGCCAAGGAAGCCCTTAGCCAGCTAACAGAAGGGGACTGGGAGTTCCACCTGGTGCGCTTCCTCCTGGCACAACGGACCACCCTGAACCCAGTCAGCAGGTGCTGGCCTGCGGAGCTGTAAATGGGCCGGTGACCCACAATCCTTTTAGACCAGCTTCACCTGGATAGGGCCCCAGAGTCGTGCAATTTGTCTAAACAGAGAGAGGCACCATGGGGGGTTCTTTCCAGGGGACCCAGTTTACATCCGGAACTTTGGGAAGGGTCCCAAGTGGCTCCTCAGCAGGGTCACCTGTCCCACCAGCCCGGTGTCATATGAGGTCTCGACCGACTGTGGACAGGTCCTGCAGAAGCACGTAGACCAGTTGCAGAGGCACCTGCTTCCGGCCACAGAGGAAGGTCTGGCCCCAAGGGAAACTGGGAAGGAGCTACCGGACATCCCGGAACCCGAACCTTCCAACAAGAGTTTGCAGGAGCCAAATCCTGTTGCTGCGGCAGCCCCAGAGGACAGAGCACCCGCGGTTGCCATGGAACCAGTCAAGGCTCCACTACTTTCCCCTCCCAGCACACCAGGCATGGGGCAGGACTGGCCTCCCATCAGCACTCCAGTTCCATCCCCAAGACGTTCCACACAAGAGCACCGGGCCCCCTCCTACCTCAAGGACTACGTTACATAGGCAGGGTCTGATCTACAGGGGGAGGGGTGTTATGTCCACTGACCACCACCAGGCGACAGCGACATTTACCTACACTTGGAACATAAGAGACAATAGGGACTAGGATCCTGTAACCCCAAGCAGGGCACCAATAGGAACCTTGGCAGGAAATTCAAACCCACCAATGGGAACTAGGGGTGGTCCACGGAGATTGTATATAGTTGGCCTGAGGCCAGTATTTGTTGTTCTGTTGTGTACCAGTAAACCATGTGTTGTTTATCATGCTGTTTCCTGCCTCCTTAATCTGTCGAACCCACTACACAACAGGCTGGAACCCACAGAAAATTTCCACTGATGGGAGGGGTTTTTTTTAATGATTCCTCTTCCCACTTCAGACCTCCAATTTCCATCTTGTGCTGATACTGGGGTGGGGGTCCTTTCTTTCTCCCAGTGACAGCATTTTAGCTGGTCATTTTGGGCAGCAGGGGGAGGAAGAAGGAGAGGAATCATACTCAACTGATGGAAATCTTTTCTGTCATTGGAAATTTTTGACTGGATTCAACCCAAAGAGACTATGTAATGCTGGCCTTTAAAGAGATTCACTGCTGTTGCCCTCCTTCTCCATGAACTGAAGTCATCTAGACAGTCCCTTTTGCAGCTCCCACCCAGTCATCTGAAGTACCACCCCCCTTCATCATCTGGATGCTGGCAGTGGACTTTTCTAGAGTAGTTTTCTACAATAGTACCCTCCTCGACCCCCTCCCTCCCCCAGAAGATAGACAGCTTGTTTCAAGTTCTTAGGAGAAGGGGTTAAGGCCTTCCTTTTGTTTTCTTTTAAAGCGCAAGGGACCTATTGCATAGGCCAGCATCACCAAGAATGTTAGAAAATTGGAATGAGAATTCTAAGATTGCACTGGAATGAGAATTCTAAGATTGTCCATTTTCATTGTATTTGATGTGTTCTGAACTAGATTATAATTACTGTGAGGCGCTATAGGAGCTAACTCCTAGAAGAAAAGTGGGCTATAAATATAAGAAATAAATAAACCAAAAACTCACTGGCTGGCCTTAAGCAATTTACAGTGAAATCCTAAGCAGAGTTACTACATCCAAAGCCTATTGATTTCAATGGGTTTAGAATGCAGTAACTTTGCACAGGATTACATTATTGCTCCCCCCCCAGATTAACTTTGATCATGGGGTTTATGTGAGGCTAAGTTGCTCATAGCATCTTATAGGAAAGATTGGATGCATATACAGTAAAACAAAAGCTTTCCTTGGACACACAAAATTGATACACACAATGCTACTCATAAATTCCTAATGTCTCATAGTCTACAGTAATACAAAAAAATCTCCACCAGTAGAATTCAACAGGTCAACAGGAGATAGAGTTGCATGAAATTGGCTGCTCCACTGCACCGGATTGGCAGTGGCACACCTGAGACAATACATTAAAGCAAAAGAAAGCATCCTTCACTGGTACAGTGTTAGCTAATGCAGGCGACAAGTGATCAATAATTCTGCAAAGATTAACTTGACATTCGGAAGATGAATATTTTGAAAAAAAAAAAAAAAAGATGCTCACTTTGGCCTGGTGGTCCATGTCAGAGTGCGTAAGTAATAGCCTTTCAGACTTGCTGCACCTGTTTCTCAGTTAGCAGGTGATGCCTTGCTCTACAGTGATGTCAAATCTCAGCATCATCTGGAATTTCTACAACAGAACTGGGCAGGGGGTCAGAAAGAAATTGAAGCAAGATGTATATCAATAAGAGATTCATTCTGAATCAAAAAGGTGTTAGTTAATAATTAATATTCTTATTTATAAAATGCCTGAGGTGCTGTACCTTGTAATAAATTGATTCTAAAGACACTGACATATATGCAAAGGTCACCTGTCTGAATTTAGGACTTGATTGTTATTTAGTCTTCCTGGGCAGCAGCTGGCACCTTGCTCTTTCTTTGTTTTCCCCACCCCCATTCTCATCCCTAATTGGACTCAAGGTGACGGGAACAAAATCATGTTGCTACTCAGCCATAAAGCATCCTCCCCTGGCAACCAGAGCAGCTGGATCTGTTGCAACAGTGAAAATAAGGATTATTAGAATTGTACTGTTTTACTGGCTCTTGCTGTAATAAATTAGATCGATCGATCGTATCAGGGGTGAAAGTATGTTAAATTTCTTTCCGATACTATCTTTCTTGGTGAGAGTTCGAAGTGGAAAATGGGAGGTACCGCCTCATCCATTTTCTTCCCAGTACACTCTTCCAGCGTGTACCCATTTACTTTCAAACCTGATCAGCATTTATGCATTAAATGTTTAAAGCACTTCACACACTACCTGTACAATACCCATGTAACTTAGGCCAGTAACGTCATCCAAACCTTAAAATGCATTGGGGGAAGAAGACACTTGCATAAAGCCACCTATTCAGGCTGTGGCAGAGAAAAGTTTTTATTTATGGACCTCTTGGATCATAGTTGATTCTTCCAGCTATAAATTGTGTTTTTAACCCACCATGCTTCCAAGGATTCTTCAGAGAATGAAAGGCATACATATATCTCCCTTTCATCCTCAGAAGAATCTTGTGAAGTAGAAGAAGAGTAGATTTTTATACTCTGCTTTTCTCTACCCAAAGGAGTTTCAGAGTGGCTTACAATCGCCTTTCCTTCCTTTCCACACAATAGGCACCTTGTGAGGCAGGTAGGGCTGAGAGAGTTCTGAGGAAACTGTAGCTGGCCCAAGGTCACCTCGCAGGCTTCATGTGGGGGAGAGGGGAATCAGACCCAATTCTCCAGATTAGAATCCACTGGCAAAGAGAAGATTAACGGCCCAAGGTTTCCCAAGGAGCTTCACTTGCTGAGTCCAGATCTGAAACTGGATATCACAGATTCTAGTCCAACATTCTAACCATTGGCTCCTGACAAAACAGCAGGGATAGATAATAACTGTTCTTCTGTTCTTCAGACTACATCCAAATTGTTCCCTGTATTTAGGTGTTTTATTCAGATAGGGGGTTACTATGTTGGACTAGGACTGTGAAGGCCTAGGTTAAGCTGTGAATCTCATTGTGTGATTTAGGGACAGTCACTCTCTCTTTTACTTTCTTGGCCCAGCCTACTTTACAGGGGATGGATTTTAAGATAAAACTGAGGAGGGTCAAATCATGTACTCTGTCCTGATCTCCTTGGAGGATGTGTGATATAAAAATATGACATCTAGATGTGCAATTGTAATGCAATTGTTAGCCAAATAAACCTTCTCAAGCATACAAACAGTATTCAAACACTCTCACACACAATATAGAACTAAGGAAGCAGAGGTGATTGATAGTTTATAGAGGGGTTATACAACCTGTCCAAATGTGCAGAGGTCCTTGAAGAGAGGATTGTGGCCTAAACTCAGAGAGTTTAGGGGTGGACTGCCATTTTGGATCATGGCAGAAGACACATGGTCTAAGGCCATGTATGCACTGGGATATAGGCATTGGTAAAGAATGCAGACCAACGGGCAGCCCTGGGGCTGGTCTCAGGTAAGAATAATAGATTACCTGGACCAATGATGAGTCCCAGGGGTGTGTGGCATCAGGATGGGCAAAGCTGAGATGTGACCAATGAACTTCCGGAGAGGCAGGGTCTGGATTTAACAACAGAAGCCAGGTGTTGGGTAGCTAGTTAAATGGATTATCTGACTTACTAATGGTCCTGACCAGGGTAGACAAAAGATGGGAGACATCCCTGATTAGCGTCAGGAAGGATTGCTAAACATTTGAATAATTGATTGGTTTATCCTGGTATCTTGTGGGGCAGAAAAGAATCCAGACAAAGAATTACTGGAGACAGAGTTATCTGCCAGGTGGCCTCTGAATAGCTTTTAGAAATGTAGATACTTTACCTGTTAGAACCCATTGTTATTCCATAAACATAATTTCTGCTGGGTGGAGGGGGAAGACTGGAAGTTTGCTTTGAGGTTGCCTGTCACCTGAATATGAAATCCCTTTTTGCAGAGTACTTGCAGCCTGACTCTGTGGTTCGAGCTGAGAGTGCTTGACTTTTCAGTAGTGAGATCCAGGGTGCAGATACAGCATATATAGGTTTAAGTTCACTCATGAACAGATTGAATAGATGATGAATAAGTAAACAGTGAATATCCAAGGCTAACCCAATCTCATCCGATCTCAGAAGCTGAGCAGTGTTGGCTCTGGTCAGTATTTGAATGGGAGACCTTGGTATTCAAGGAATACCAGTGTTGCTATGCAGAGACTGAATGTCTCTTACCTTGAAAACCTCATGAGGGGTCACCATAAGTTTTCTGAGACTCGATGGCAAAAAAGAAAAGAAAAAAGGAACAGTAATGGATAGCTATAGGAATATAATTAAATCGACTTCCTGCAGAAAAAAGATCAATGGTCTGGAGCCAGCAGGAATCTAGTATCCTGCTCATCATAGCTCCCTCTTGTAACTTCCCTCGTAGATTTTCCATTTAGCCCTAATATTTTCCACATAACTCAGGAATCAATCCAAAGCGCTCCCCTGGGTGGGAGGGAAAATAATGTCAGCAATGGCTGTAATTTTTCAAATCCAGGTAATGAATTTTCCTTCAGATCTGAAAAACGCAATAACAAATGTGATGAGCAACTCAGGTTCATTTCATGTGTTCATTTCAGTTTCATATTATTTCATAGGAAATTTCAATTCAGACTAGGCATTCTGAAAGGATTCCAAGATTTTTTGGATTTGCTACCTGTCAGCAAGTCTCCACTGTTAGTGCACCCCATTCTTTATAAAGCAGAAACATAAATCTGTGCAAATGCCTTTCACTAATATGACTACAAAATCAAGTGCTCCCCCTTATTACTGCTGTTCTGTTACTATTTAATATTTCTTTAACTTAAACAGTGTTTTGGATTCCATACAGAACCCAGAAGTAATATAGCTGTCCCCAGATGGTTTATAATCTCTGTAACAGATGAGAACTGTGCCACAGAGTGGCACCAAAAAAATAAAGCACCTTGGGATAAAGGTAACAATAGAGCTGAGGTAAGGCAAACTAACCCTAGTTATATAAAGGAGATTCATTGGTGTACCTGTAGGACGAGAAACTGGGTATCCACTTAAGTATCCAATAAATATAGGTCAGACCATCATATCAATCTGTAGACTGGATCTAATGCTACCATGAATCCATCACAGAGATCTTTATTGTCTTCCCCAGAAGTCCCCAGTCTCCCCTCAAAAGCAGAAGCTGAGTTTCATAGTCACATATTCAAGAACATACCAGGTGGGTAGCCTTGTTAGTGTGTTGCAACAAAATAGAAGTCCAATGGCACCTTAAAGGCTAACAGCTAGTATTCCAGCCTAAAATTTTGTGAGTCAAAGCTTACTTCATCAGGTTCATGGGAGCATAAATTTATCAGGCTGATTTATATACACATCAGAAGGGGGGAAGCGTTACAAAAAGAAGCCATTCAAAACAAGATCAGATCCAATAAGTAATCAGTTTCCTTATGAGATACTAAAAACTGTAATATAGTCAGTCTGTAAAACTTAGTAGGATAAAGATTAGCAGATACAATAGAAAGTTACACAGATATGGTCAAAGTAATTAATATATGTAAAGGGGTGAATGCAAACTCTTCCTGTATAAAAAGGATACAGGGTGACCCCTGCTGAGTGCCTCTTCATGTTGCACTCCCAACATGGTGTACAGCTCTACAATCATCAAGAGTGACAAAGGGGGCTGACAGATAGTTGTTGCCATAAACTCAGTCAGTTCCCAGAAATACTAGGTCCATCCATAAATGCCTAAAGCAGCTTGGAATCCACAAACTTACACACTCATTGATCAGACTATAAAATTAAGAAGTGTATTATTTACACAATTTACTAGACAACTTTCAACTTTGAACATTCTCAGAATCAAAGTATTGAGTTGGATCTAGGCTAAATATTTAAACAGCAGTCTGGAACTTTCTTACCTCCTCCTTCCCTCTGCAGACCACTAATCTCCATAGCATTCTGATCTTGGAAGAAGAGACTGGATTTATACCCCACCCTTCACTACCCACAGGAGTCTCAGAGCGGCTTACAAACTTCTTTCCCTTCCTCTCCCCACAACAGACACCCTGTGAGGTAGGTGGGGCTGAGAGAGCTCTGACAGAAACTGCTCTTTTTCAAGAACAGCTGTGCCAGGACTATGGCTTGCCCAAGGTCATCCAGCAGGTGCAAGTAGACGAGTGGGGGATCAAACCTGGTTCTCCCAGATTAGAATCTGCACACTTAACCACTACACCAAACTGGCTCTCAGCACCAAACTGGCTCTTGGGAAACAAGGGACCCTGAGGAATGATTGGGAGGAAAGGTGATCTGTGGTGGGAAGGGATAATTGGTGGAAATTGCCCTTTTAGCCTAGTTCCAACCCGTCAGCATTCATAAGCATTAGTAGGGCTTTTTTTCTGGGGGAACATGCCGGAATGGACAATTCATTTTACGATGTTTAAAAGTTCATGAGTTTTCAGTATATAGATTGAAAAGTTAATTTCCCTCTTGAGTGTTCTGGCACCTCTTTAAAAAAAAAAAAAAAAGCCCTGAGCATAAGTATTTTTAGACATTAGTATTAACAACCTTTGGTAGGATAGATGTGATTCTGCCCTGCAGGTTCTTCTGGAAGGTAGTAGAACTCAAAATAGGTACACATTCTCCCACAACAGAAAAAAGGAAAAATTGAATATACAGTGATTCCTGATTACTAGAAAAGTTGGAACTTGGGATTTTTTAATTCTACAAACTTGAATTTCAGACATAACCATAATAACTGTGCTGATCAGACCAAATATCTATGTAGTCCATTGTTTTGTCTGTAACTGCCAGGACTCTGGAAAGTTCACCTGTAAAGCATGAAGCCAGCAACATCTCCTTTACCTTGGCTTTGATTCAGTCATAAACGTAAATAGACTTAGAGAAGTTCCATTTGCACAGGATCTTGTTCAATACGTCAATATATTACAGTGCCGAGAAATTGGTTGCACAAGATTTTGCAGAAGCAGAAACACAGGTGGGGGTATAAGTTTTATTCTACTCAAGGCTGAGGTCCAGGAGTTTGAGTCCAAAGGCAGGGCTATTTGCCGAGGTGAACAAGCTGATTCAGACTCTGGGGGCTCCTCCTGCATATGAAAGGGGGCTCCCAGAGGTGTCTCAACTGCCTTCTTCTTTGGTGCTGTTAGACACCCAGCTGCCTTTTCCATTTTACTCTCATTCTGGGCAACCATCACAGACTGCTCGTTATTTCCTGGGTCCAAGGTACTGGTGCTCACCTTTAAATCTCTGGGTTAAATGTCCTGGGTTTCTCATTTTCAAAAGATGGCTTTTCCCTATGTGTTCCTAGAGGCAGCTTTATTTTTTCTTCTAAGATCAGTACACCCTGTAGAATAGCATCCTAGTGGGGCTTGGTGTTTTAGAGTGGTTTCTAATACTGCTTTGACATATTGTATACCTGGCATTTTAATATTTTTATTCAGGTTTTTATTTTAGATTATAGTTACCCTTGTGGGTCTTGAGGTGCTCAGTACAAATGTGAGTAGAAAGGTTTTAAATAATAAATTTAAATCAATAACTCCTAAGCAGGTCTAATTGGAAGTAAGTCCTATTTTATTCAGTGGGCTTAACTCCCAGGAAAATGTTCTTAGAATTGCAGCTGTGTGGTTCACTCCCAGGAAAGTGTTCTTAGAATTGCAGCTGAATGTGGGAGGTGGGGAGGGGGACTTACTTCCTGGCAACCTGCTTAGGATCACTCCCTAAGCAGAGTTACACACTTCTAAGCCCATTGACTTCAATGAACTTCAGAAGGGCACAGTTCTGCTTAGGATGGCACAGTTATCCTCCCTGAAGTTTGTCTTAGCCATCTGCCTCACAGTAATGGCCAGGAAAAGTCCAACACAGAGTAAGCCATTGTACACTTGTGAGGGAACAAATATTGGCTGTGGTCAGATGTCATGCTTGGCAAGAAGTGGCCATGCTTCTTTTTGAGCCACATCTATTTGTGCCAAAGAATTTCATCCAGACATCCCACTTGTAACCCACCTCATTGCATGCTCACTCTGCAGTTGAGTGATCATACTTGGTGTACTGTAACCACAGAGCGGGCACTCTCCTAACAATTGAGGGGGGGATCCTTTTTTTTGCACATGCACATAAGTGATCAGTTGAAGCACGCAGCCTTTTTTGTTTGGTTTATGCACATGTGCATATGTGATCAATCGAAACACAGCCCCATATTGACAGCTTGGCAATTCCTTTGCCAAGAGCTGTAATCTCACTGGTTCCTATTAAACTGTACTTATCCATCTGAAATCACCTCCTTTCCCACCTGAAATTGGTATGCCTGCCAGCTCAAATTTAAACATTGTCTGTAAGACTTAAGTGAGAATCTGTGATTTTGTGAAAATCCAGAAAATTGATTTTGAGATTCTCTTGTTTGGCATCCAGCTCTGTTTGCTGTTCCTGCAGCATCAATTTGCACTCCATGAAATTGCTGAGCAGTCGGGTTAGAACAGATAAAAGGAAATACTTCTTCACCCAAAGAGTGATTAACATATGGAATTCACTGCCACAGGAGGTGGTGGCAGCTACAAGCATGGAGAGTTTCAAGAGGGAATTAGATAAACATATGGAGCAGAAGTCCATCAGTGGCTATTAGCCACAGGGTATAGATGGGAACTCTCAGTCTGGGGCAGGTGATGCGCTCTATTATTGGTGCTGGAGGGGGCAGCAATGGGAGGGCTTCTAGTGTCCTGGCCCCACTGCTGGACCTCCTGATGGCACCTGGTATATTTTGGCCGCTGTATGACAGAGTGTTGGACTAGATGGGCCATTGGCCTGATTCAACATTGGCTTCTCTTATGTTCTTATGTTCTTATCAGCACCAGATATCCACAATTCTCCAATCCAGGAGGGTGATTGTCCTTCAATGCCACCTGACTCACTGGAGACTGAGGTTCCAGAGATATGCCAGATGTTCCCTTGCCTGGGCAAATTTTCTTCAGCTTGCACAAGAGGGTGCTCATGTCACTGCTGGTGGGTGTACCCTCATTCCTCACACTGGTGGCAGACCTTCACTTTGCTGATTTGAGAGGACAAGCAGTGCCTCAAAAACTTTAAAATGACCAGGGCAACCTTTTCCTGGTTAGTCGAGTCAGTGCAGGCAAGGATAGAGTGGCAAGGGATAGCAATGAGGGATCCCATCCTAATTGAAGAACATGTCACTACCACTGTTTGGTATCTGGCCAACACAACCAGCTACAGAGCCATTGGCAATCAGTTCAGCATTGCCAGGTCAACTGTTGCTGTCATCTTTATAGAGGTCTGCCTGGCATGGAGCTGGAGCTCCTGAGTTGTGTCATACATCTGGGACCATCAGGAAGGATAAGCATGCTGTCCAAAACTGTTGTGTGCAGTGACACCAGTTCAATCCGTGAAACTCAGACTTTCTCCGGTGTTGGAAAAGTTAGAGGTGAGGATGGGGGGCTGATGACTGGGGAATGGGAGACAGATGTTGCTGTCTGGATGCACATGTTAAATCTGGTAGAGAGAAGAGACAACATTGGATCAAATAGCTCATCTGACTGCAGCCCTTGTGTGAATTGCAAACCAAATTCAACCAGGGAGAAAAGAAAGACAGAGAAACAATATATTTTAAACATTTTCCCACTGAATTTTTTTTTAAAAATATCTCATACTGTTGCAGCAAGGAATATGTCTTGCAGAAGATACGCTGGATTTGCTGTTTAGATAACGTGTTTTATATATATATATATATATATATATATATATATATATATATATATATAAAGTTTCCCATTTGTTCATGTTTCTGATTGGTTTCAGCCTTGTTTCTAGACCTGTTTTTGTTCCTTCACTGCGAAAGTTCTTATCATTTCAGAAAACACAACTGTTCAAAACTCACATGTTGAATGGGCATTGGTACGCAAGCCTCAACAGGAGTACTCCAGTAGTCACATGCATGTGTGCTAAAATGCTGCCACCATAGGCAGAAAACATGTTGCATCAACTGGCTTTTGTACTTCAGATAAATGCAATTGGCTGTATTTGCTTTTCCAGTTATAGACCCCAATAAGGTAAATTCACAAATGAGACTATGGCTGTGCCTTGTAGAAAAGTCATATTTAGAGGGAGACACTGATAAGTAAAATAATACACTATGAAATCCTCATTTCTCCCCTAATTCCATTTAAATGAAGGTCATTAATGTCATCCACTATTTTAACATACGGAATTCCATTATAAAACATTTAATCTGTTTAAAATTGAGTTCAAACTTCAGCCTAAAAGCATTTGTGAAAATATGACATTTTCTTACTTGCTGTTGTGAGTGATAACTGCTGGATTTATCTCTAGAAGGCATTATGAAGTGGTAGCCTTAATATACTAGTGGTACAATTAGTCAAGTGGTGATAGAACTAAGGTGACAATTTGGTCCATATGACCCCCCTACAATTGACATGCACTCTTCATGGGGAGGCTGAAGAATAACTTGTCATCCCCTCCTTCCATAAAAAAAGTTTCCTTGTGGTTCCCTCACAGCTATTACATATTTTAAAAAATGTATGTTTTTGTTTTCAAATATGGGCTTCTTTATAAAACAGCTGACCTCACAGTTCTCCTCTCCTATATTTATTTCTGCAGGGCAGGCTGGTGCAAAGTCACTCCATTCCAGTGATGTCCATTGGCCTCGTTCTCTGGCATAGGTTCCAGATTGCCATTCGATAGTCATAATGGATATGCCCCCCCCCAACACTATTCAGGTTTCTGTCCCACTTATTTTGTTTAAGAGAGTTCCTTGCCACTTTCATTGTCAGCTGAGGCATTTCTGTGCCTCCAGAAAGAACTTTTTTACTGCGTCTGTCTTTAGCTGCTTTCTCTGCTTCCTTTTCCCTACTGAGATCTTCGTAGCCAAAAAGAGAGGGCTGGTGGCAGGAAGAGATCAAGAGCACAAAGCAGCACTGCAAGAAGCTGCCACAGGCATTTGAAGATGTGGCATATATTTTTTTCCTAAGCAAAATAATTAAGGAACACTCCTTTTTTAAAAAAATCTGGCAGGTATGAATAAAGTGTTGTACTTTTTAAAAGCTGAAATGAGATTTGCTACTAATTTTTTTTTTTTTTTTGAAGCTCAAATACTTTGGCCACCAAATGAGAAGGGAGCAGTTCAGTTCAGTTCAGTTGACCTTTATTGGCATAAAATACCTTAAAAAGAATTACTTAAAAAGAAATATACATTTAAAACCAAGTATAACCAGACATATAAAACATGATGTATCATAAAAAAATTACTCATTGGAAGTTTTCCTGACATAGCTTTATCACTGATTGTAAAAACATGGCTACGTTCATTGATATTTCCGGAACAGAGTCATTTAGCAGATGACACACTTTTAAAGCATCAGGAAGGCTCATCATGTTGGCTAAGATAGGGTTTAAATATCTAGCACATAAGACCACATAAAGTTGACAATGCAAACAAAAATGTGAAACAGTTTCAATACATCCAGAGTTACAATGGCAAAAGAAGGGAGCACTCACTGGAGAAGACCCTGATGCTGGGAATGGTTGAAGGTAAAAGAAGAAGGGGACAGCAAAAAATGTGATGGTTAGACAGTGTTATTGAGGCAATGGAAATGAAATTAAGCGAACTCCAGAGGATGACAGAAGATGGGAGGGCCTGGCATGATGTGGTCCATGGGGTCACGAAGAGTCGGACTCGACTGAACAACAACAACTGATTCTTACTAAAACACATGCCCAAATCCATGCCCAAATCCAATGCCCAGGTAGTTTGATTCTGATCACATTCATAGTTACTCATAGGTAAGTCCCTTTGAGTTTAATGAGGCTTAGGCTGTGGTCACACACATTAAATAATCCACTTTCAGTGCACTTTCCAACTGGATTATACTGTATGAGCTGGCAAAATCCAATTGGAAAGTGCATTGAAAGAGGATTATTTAGTATGTGTGACTGCAACCTTACTTACATGTAAGTGTGTTCAGGATTTCAGCCTTGCTTCTATGAAGCTACCTTAGAGTGAGTCAAACCGCTGGTCCATCTAGCCCTGCACTGTCTACTTCGACTAGCCACAGATTTCAAGTTCTCTGTTATTCGTCATTCATAGCCCTCCTACCAGAGATCCATTCCATATACCTGGAAATGCCATAATCTGTATTTAGGAACATTCATAATTGAAAGCATGTGCACTAAACTATTTGTTGCCTTATCTGGAAGAATTGTATCTGAACCACTAGACTCTGTATTCTGAATCTTGCCACCAAAAATGTGTTAGTCTTTACTGTAGTGGTTAAGTGTGCGGACTCTAATCTGGGAGAACCAGGTTTGAATCCCCACTCCTCCACTTGCAGCTGCTGGATGACCTTGGGCAAGCCATAGTTCTGACTAGAGCTGTCCTTGAAAGGGCAGTTCTCTCAGAGCTCTCTTGGCCCCACCTACCTCACAGGGTGTCTGTTGTGGGGAAGGGAAGGGAAGGGAGTTTGTAAGTCGCTCTGAGACTCCAAGTGAAGGGCGGGGTATAAAACCAATCACTTCTCTTCTTCTTCTTTTGGGTATCAGAGAATTCCTTGGATACTCCCTCCACCACAAGATCCACATGAAGGCTGGATACTTGTGCAGCAGAGAGAGGTGATAATGAAGTGGCAGAATGCCACGGTGGTAGAATGGACTGCACCAATTCAGATTGCAAGAGAGATGTGTTTTCTGCCCAATGTTCCCTACATTAATCATTCAGTGTACATGAAAAACTAACATAATTGGCAAAGATTTAAATTACAATCTTAAATTACAATCTGAAGAAGTGTGCATGTACATGAAAGCTTATACCCTGAATTAAACTTTGTTGGTCTCAAAGGTGTCACTGGACTCACACTTTAATCTTTCTGATATACTTTTATGTTCAGGACACTATTACATTAGGGAACATTAAAAATGACATTGTCCCCAGCTACAGTCCAAAGTAGTACAGCCCATTCTACCTCCTCAGGATTCTACTACCTCATTAGGCACCTATAGACCAGTAGCCTTGGAGATGAAGTAATCCAAAGGCAAGATACGAATACTGTCATACAAGATTCAAGCGCCTATGTGGATGGGGAATGCATGGCTAATATGCATTGATCATATAACTTTTGCATATTCACCCATGTAATCTGGAGCCTCAAGTTCTGCAGTGTGCAGATGTTGGAGAAAATGGCTACTAAGTGTAGGGCTACTACTGACAGCAACTGATTTGTTGTTGTTGTTGTTCCAAGAGTATGAAAAAGGGTTAGGAAAGAGGATGTATTTCCCTATCAAAGATCTAATCTCATTTTCAAGTTTAACAGGCCAATGGGCCTTATTAAGAACTTCTTAATGATGAGGGGGCACACTTACCTGGATAGGCCAGACAAGCCCAATCTTGTCAGCTCTCGGAAGCTAAGCATGGTCAACTCTGGCAAGTACTTGGATGGGAGACATTCTTGGAATACCAGCAGTCGGGAGGTGGGAGCAGTCTTTATTCAGCCACTTCTCTGAATATCCTCCAGGCTCCCAGTAGGAGTCAATCACCAGAGGTCACCATGACTTCCAGGTGCATACACATGCACATGCACACACACATGCTTGTGCATATGGAAAATGCAGCCCCCTCAAAAATGATGAGGGAGCATTGTGAAGGAGTAGTCTCTACCACAATTTGTTAGATTTGCAGATTTCAAACCACTGGAAGAGAAATCCCAAACAGCACTTCTATGTGTGCATTTCTATTCAGTTGACTGTCTTCTGTTGGCGAGTACAATTGCCACTAAAATGTGTAGAAACTCCACTAACTACTTTGAACAGTTTTCCTGGAGATACAACATAAACATGCTCTAAATAAATAAAATGTTCTAAATATATAGTATCTGTAACCTATGAGAGATTTACTGGCTGTCTATCTTTTGAGGCTTTGTGTGGAACAGAAATAGTATTTGTGTAAAGGAATAATTTATAGTTCTCTTTAGCTACAGGGATACTTCAGCCTCGTGCTTTGAATCTTTTTGTGCCTCAGAAATAGAGCAACAATACCTGACAATACCATCTATGCATTACATGGTGGTGGCTAGGTCATAGAATGAACCAATCTTAATAGGTGCACTCTAATTACGAACCACAGGAGCTGCGGTGGCTCAAGTGGTTAAGACGCTGAACTGCAGGCTGTGGAAGGTCAGTAGTTCAGCAGTTCGAGACCCGGGTGCCGCAAGACGGAGTGAGCTCCCGTCTCTAGTTCCAGCTCCTGCCAACCTAGCAGTTCGAAAGCAAGAAATTGCAAGTAGATAAATAGGTACCACTTCGGTGGGAAGGTAACAGCGTTCCGTGCGCCTTGGTGTTTAGTCATGCCGGCCACATGACCACGGAAACGTCTTCGGACAGCGCTGGCTCTTCGGCTTTGAAACGGAGATGAGCACCACAACCCTAGAGTCGGATTCGACTGGCTTTCGAGCAAGGGAACCTTTACCTTTAATTACGAACCTCTCTGGCAACTCATCAATGTCCACTTTCTTAACTGTAGTGCCATATATGGCCTTTTCCCAAAGACATCAAGCATTCACCTCTAGTACAAGTGGGAGAGTGGTTAGAGTGTTGGACTAAGGTCTGGGAGACCCAAGTTTGAATCCTCACTCTACCCATGGAAGCTTGCTGTGTGACCTCAGACATGTTATTTTTTCTTAGCCTGACCTACTTCACAGAGTTGTTGCAAGAATAAAATGGAGGAGTGGAAATCTATTTAGAACATTTTTATATCCTGCCTTTCTCCTGACACAGTCAGCCCCAAGGTGGATACCAACAATAGATATTATTTAAATGTTATAATGGAATAATATATTAATGTTTTAATTGGGAATAAGTTTAGGATACAATAGTTAAGGGAAAATAAGTTTGGAGGGATTTCACTCTTATGATTTATAAATTTCAGCATAGTTTATACTTGTCAGTCTAGTTTATATTTGTTGACTGCAATACACCCTATTAGACTGGAACACTCAGACTGATAGCAAAATTAAAAAGGTTGGGATATTTTACTTTACTGCAACCATGGAATATGATTATTGCTATGGGTCAGATAGATGAGAGTCCCAGTACATAATTCAATGCAGTGCTCATTCAATACTTAATACACTGTAGTTTAAACTGAGGTCCGTTTTGGTTTTCCTGAGCTATGCATAAAAGGAAGGTACATACTTTCAATGAAGGCACAGTGCTCTGTCATCTGAAACAGATTTTCAAATATGACTTTAATGCTCAGAATGACCGACATTCTTCTGGGCTGCCTTTTCCCCATCCTGTATTTATTTACTTGGTATAAACACTAACTCAAACCCCACTCACTGTGATAAAAGATGGTAGGCGTAAAAAATATCCAGTAAGCTATCATTAATTCGTTCCATTCTGTTTGGCAATCAGATCCCATGTTTTCCCTAGCTGTGGGTGGTCTCTACTGTGGTTTGGTGTCAGTTGTCAAAAAGCAACTTCTCAGATTTAAATTCCTCCACCTAAAAGACAATAAATATATAGATGGGCACACATATTCTAATTTCAGAAAATAAATATCTAATTGATGATTCTAAACGATGAAGAAGGGGCAGAGATGTGGCTGCTAACTTAGCATAAAATGCCACCTATCAAGAACATTAAGGGGGGAACCTTCTAAAAACTTGCATTGCTAAGGATTTCAGGACCAACAGAAAGATTTTAGTGGATTTGCTCCGAATCCCCTGATCAACTTAATTCTGCTATGCATGTTTCCAGGTTCTTTATATCCAATAACTTTGTTTTTGTTACATTGCTGTGTAACGTGACAAAATTCCCATTGCATTTACCCCCCCCCCAAACATTTTATAGGATGAACCTAAATCTCAGAAAATGTTTGAAGAGAATAGCAAAACCAGAAGAAGGAGGAGGAGAAAAGTTGTTTTTATATCCTACTTTACTCCACCCTGAGGAGTCTCAAAGTGGCTTACAGTCACCTTCCCTTCTTCTCCCCACAACAAGCACCCTGTAAGGTGGGTGGGGCTGAGACAGTTCCAAGAGAACTGTGATTGGCCCAAGGTCATCCATCAGGCTTTATGTGGAGAAGTGGGGAAACAAACCCCATTCTCCAGATTAGAGTCCCCCACTCTTAACCATTACACCGTACTGGCTAATCAGGAGATCAAAAGCATCTGCATTAAACTTTTTCATGTTTTGTTCTGTTTGAAAGCAAACAAATAAAACCATATTGAAAAGGAAGAAGAAGCCATGTGGAAAATATTCTGGACCTCACTGGCTCTCATCACAATTTAGACACATTAAATAGAGTGCCATGGTTCAAAGACCATGATTGGATTTGACAGAAGTGTTTGAAAGAGTTGATTACGATCTGATGACTTACTGCCTTGCCAATGTGGGGATACGTGGGACAGCTTTGGAGTGATTCATCACATTTCTCCACGAAGACAGATCCAGGTAGTCAGCTGTGTTGGTCTGAAGCAGTAGAACAAAATTAAAGTCCAGTGGCACCTTTAAGACCAACAAAGGTTTATTCAAGGTATAAGTTTTTGTGTGCATGAACACTTTTTCAAATACATTGGAATGGTGCCTTAGGTTCAAACTTATAAGACCAACAAAAGTTTATAAGTTTGAAAGTTACACACCATTCCAATGTACTTGAAAAAGTGTGCATGAACACAAAACCTCATACCTTGAATAAACCTTTGTTGGTCTTAAAGGTGCCACTGGACTGTAACATTTGTCCACAGTCAGGGACAGAGAGTGGCACCTGGGGAGAGAGTCTTACTGCACTATCCTTTGGTGTGTGGTATCCCTCAAGGAGCAATTCTCTCCCCAGTGTTACTTAGCATCTATATGTGCCCCCTTGCCCAGCTGGTAAAGAGTTTTGGGCTGGGTTGCCATCAGTATGATGATGACACCCAAATGTATCTGTTGATGGATGGCCAGCCAAATGCTGCCCCAGATATGTTGGCCAAGGCTTTGGAGGCTGTGGTTGACTGGTTAAAGCAGAGCCTGCTGAAATTAAATCTATCAAAGACAAAGGTCCTTATTTGAGCCAGGAGGATGTCGGGACAGGGATGCAACTCCCAGCTCTTGACAGTGTTCCATTGACTTCAGTACTGGCTGTCAAGAGTCTGGGTATGATTCTGGATCATACCCACTTTCAGTGGAGGCCCAGACCACAAATGTTGCTAGACTAGGTTTGTTCCATCTATGCCATGTCAATCAACTGGTTCCCTTCCTTTCTCCCCTTGACTTAGCTACAGTGAGCCATGCAATAGTCACCTCCAGGCTAGACTACTGTAATTTGGTCTATGCAGGGCTACCCTTGAGGCTGAACCAGAAATGCCTGTTGGTCCAGAATGCAGTGGCACATGTCCTCACCGGAACACCTTTGAGATCACACATCCAACCAGTGTTCTGCCAGCTGCACTGGCTCGGGGTGGAGTACTGGATCAAGTTTGAGGTGCTAGTTTTTTTAAAGTCCTTTATGGTCTTGTACCTACATATCTTCAGGACCATCTCCCCTGGTATGCCCCCCAAAGAGCACTTCACTCAATGGATCAAAATCTTCTGCTGATCCCTTGCCCAAAAGATATCCACTTAGACTCAACTAGAGCCAAAGCCTTCTCATCTCGGGCACCAGCCTGGTGGAATGCTCTCCAAAGTGGGATCTGGGCCCTGTGTTACCTAATGAAGTTCCACAGGGCCTGCAAAATGGAGATGTTCCACCAGGCCTATGGTTGAAGTGGCAGCAATTCTATCAGTATTGGCCTCCCCTCGCCTGCCTTGCTGCTGCCTTGCTTGGCTGTCCGTCTGTTATTGTACCATCTGAATACCCATGGACACACCTGAAGTATAATATTTTTGAGGAAAAGATGCACAATGTGTTTTTAAACTGTGTTTTAATGATTCATTTATTACTGTTGTAAGATAACATAGGAAGAAAATAAGAACATAAGGGAAGCCAATGTTGGATCAGGCCAATGGCCCATCTAGTCCAACACTCTGTCACACAGTGGCCAAAAATACCAGGTACCATCAGGAGGTCCATCAGTGGGGCCAGGACACTAGAAGCTCTCCCACAGTTTCCCTCCCCTAAGAACCAAGAATACAGAGCACCACTTCCCCCAGAGTTCCTAATAGCCACTGATGGATATCTGCTCCATATTTTATCTAATTCCCTCTTGAAGCTGTCTATGCTTGTAGCTGCCACCACCTCCTGCAGCAGTGAATTCCATGTGTTAATCACTCTTTGGGTGAAGAAGTACTTCCTTTTATCTGTTCTAACCCAACTGCTTAGCAATTTCATGGATTACTACTTTCTCTACCTGCTCTATCCTATGCATAATCTTATAAACCTTGATCATGTCACCCCTCAGTCGTCATTTCTCCAAGCTAAAGAGCCCCAAGCACTTTAACCTTTCTTCATAGGGAAAGTGTTTGAACACTTATCATTCTAGTTGCCCTTTTCTGCATTTTTTTCAATACTATAATATCCTTTTTGAGGTGTTGTGACCAGAACTGTACACAGTACTCCAAATGAGGTTGTACCATTGATTTATACAGGGGCGTTATGATACTGGCTGATTTGTTTTCAATTCCCTTCCTAATAATCCCCAGCATAGCATTGGCCTTTTTTTATTGCAGTCGCACACTGTCATTGAGTTATCTACTGCAACTCCAAGGTCTCTCTCTTGGTCAGTCTCTGTCAGTTCAGACCCATCAACGTGTATTTATAGTTAGGATTTTTGGCCCCAATGTGCATCACTCTGCACTTAGCCACAGTGAACCCCATTTGTCGTGTTGATACCCACTCGCCCATCCTCGACAGATCCCTTTGGAGTGCCTCAAAATCCTCCCTTGTTTTCACCACCCTGAACAACTTTGTGCCTTCTACAAATTTAGCCACTCCACTGCTTACTCCTAACTCCAAATCATTAATGAACAAGTTAAAAAGCATCGGACCCAGTACTGATCCCTGTGGTACCCCACTGCTTACCACCCTCCCCTGAGAAAATTGCCCATTTATATTCACTCTCTGTTTCCTATTAATTAGCCAGTTTTTGATCCACAAAAGGACTTGTCCTTGTATCCAATGACAGTTGAGCTTACTTGGGAGCCTTTGATGAGGAACTTTATCAAAAGCTTTCTGGAAGTCAAGGTAAACAATATCTATTGGGTCCCCCTTGTCCACATGTTTTGTCCACAGATTGTTGTTGGTACCTGTAGTTACCCATCCTAAACCCTGCTGTGCAGGGCAGGGCAGGGCGGGTTATAAACCGAACATAACAAATAAATTAATTAATAAATATGCAGAATATAAGCTCTGGGGTTGCAGTCAGCACTGAAACCATGTTAGGTTTGTTAAAATGGAAAATCTGCGTATCAAAAGATAGGTGTCATCATAATATGTTGAAAAGGAGACTTGCTACTAAGCCAATAAGCATGCAATTCAGCTCTACTCATGTTTGTTCCCTCTCTGTTGGCTGAGCTAGGACCATGTGCTGTTTGGCTTAGCTCCTCTCCAAACTGTTTTCATCACTGGCCACTCTCCCTAGCTATTATGCAACTTTAATATACTTGAATGTGCTTGCTTCCTGCACTCATTTATTAATGACACGTATATTAAGTCACCCAATTCTGGTAAGGACCTGTCTATTTTATTCTTTGTATGGCGCTTGGTGCCCTGGCCTGGATAGCCCAGGCTAGCCTGCTCTTGTCAGATTTAGGAGATGAAGCAGAGTCAGTCCTGATTAGTATGTGGATGGGAGACCACCAAGGAAGTCCAGGGTTACTACACAGAGGCAGGCTATGGCAAACCACCTGTGTTTGTCTCTTGCCTTGAAAAACCCTACGGGGTCACTATGAGTGGACTGTGACTTGAAAGCACCATGGTGCTTGGTACAAGAAAGAGCAGGCATGATATCATGGTTTGGTACTATGATCTGGGAGATGCAGGCTCAAATGACCACTCTGCCATGGAAGCTTGCTTGGTAACCTTGGACCAGGCACTCACTTGCAGTCTAACCAACCTCCAGGGTTGCTTTTTTGAGGACAAAGTAGAGGAGGGGAGAATGATGCTGCAAAGCACTTTGGGTCTCCACTGGGAAGAAAAGTAAGGGTATAAATATTTAAATATATGCATAAAAGTAGCTGCAATGGCCCCAGTGACCTCTTGGTACGGGTGGTCACAAATTGGCTCACTAACCTCTGGGTGTGATGAATTTTGGCCAATTCATGCTTTGTTGAGCTGTGTGGATCAAACTGCTCCCTCATTCAGCTGTTTAAAGGGGCTTCCTTCGGCAGCCAGTCCCTGAGGCTGGCTGTCCAAAAAAGCCCCTCTAACTAGCTGAGCCATATGGAACAAAGTGTTCCTTATAGCTCAGCTGTTTAAATGTTTTTTTTTGCGGGGGCAGCCAGTCCCTGGGACTCGCTGCTCAAGAAAGCCCCTTTAAACAGCTGAGCCACGTGGAACAGATTGCTTTGTGGCTCAGCTGTTTAAAGGGGCTTTCTTGGATTCAGCTCTGAGCCATTTAAACCAAACAGTGGGAAACTCCACTTCAAGCGATATGTATTAATTGGAAGGTAAACATGCTTATATGCACATAAATTAAAACTTCTTCTTGTAAATTAGAACCCAGCCATACAAAGAGTGGCTTATGTGCATAGCATTTGGATGCATGTAGAACCTAGCAGGCATTTAAGATTTGTATGCATGGAGAAGACTCTCGGGGACTTGTTAGATATGTCCCACTCTGGATCTGGCAGCCCGGCTGCTGCCAGGGAGCATGAGGGTCAAGGGGAAATGGGGCACCATGCTGAGGATAAGGGGAATGTGCCCTCAGAAGGGACCTCTTCTTCAGCTGGTGAATGGGTATCCTTTCGTACCAAGGAACCGTCCCTGGGAAGGGTGGGAGGGGGGCTCTTGGTAGTTGGTGATTTGATCTTTAGGCAGGTAGACAGCTGGGTGGCGAACCCGCGTACTGACCATATGGTGACTTGCCTGCCTGGTGCGAAGGTAGTGGACATTACGCGTGTTTTAGATAGGCTGGTAGATAGTGCTGGGGAGGAGCCAGTGGTCGTGGTGCATGTCGGCACCAACGATGTGGGGAAATGCAGTCGTGAGGTCCTGGAGGAGAAATTTAGGCTGCTGGGCAGGAAACTCAAGGCCAGGACCTCCAAGGTAGCCTTCTCAGAAGTGCTACCTGTTCCACGCGCAGGGCCGGAGAGACAGGCACAGATCAGGAGTCTCAATGCATGGATGAGATGGTGGTGTAGGGGGGAAGGGTTCAAGTTTGTTAGGCACTGGGATGCTTTTTGGGACAAGAGGGAGCTGTACAAAAGGGACGGTCTCCTTGTCCCGAGAAGGAACCAGGCTGCTGGCGCTCAAAATCAAAAAGGTGGCAGAGCAGTTTTTAAACTGAATAATGGGGGAAAGCCAACAGGAGATGAAAAGTCTCTGGTTCGGGATGGCTCATCTCAAAGAGATGAAGGGGTAGCTATTACTTTTGTACAAGGAAATGGATTACAATTGTCCACTGAGACTGTGGCTAATGATAGGAACTGCCTGACAAGGTCTCGAGGGAGCAAGAGGAAGGCTGTGGGCTTAACAAATGTGGGAAACTATAAGTGTTTATACACAAATGCTAGAAGTCTCCGAAGTAAAATCGGGGAGTTGGAATGCTTGGTGTTGGGGGGGGGAAATAGACATTGTGGGTATTTCAGAAACTTGGTGGGATGAGGAAAATCAGTGGGATACGGTGATTCCTGGTTATAAATTATATCGGAAGGATAGGGGGGAAGGGTTGGAGGTGGGGTGGCTCTCTATGTCAGAGAGGGTATACCGTCCAGTAAGATTGAGAGGGTAAGAGAATTGGATTCGCTTCTGGAAATGCTATGGGTTGAAATAGTGGGTCCAAAAGGAGGCTTAACAGTGGGAGTTTGTTATCGCCCACCAGATCAAAAGATAGAGGAGGATTATAAAATGATGAATGAATTAAAGATAGCGGCTAGACGAAATAACTGTGTTGTAATAGGCGACTTTAACTACCCACACATTGATTGGGTCAATATGAGTTCTAGTCGGGAAAAAGAGATTGAGTTTTTAGACACTCTCAATGACTGTGCTGTGGAACAGATGGTCACAGATCCTACCAGGGGAGAGGCAATCCTGGATTTGGTCCTAAGTAACACCCAAGACCTGGTGAGAGATGTAAAAGTGATTGCACCGCTTGGGAACAGTGACCATAATGTCATTGAGTTTAACATTTGTACAGATAAGGAGTTGCCCAAAAAGACTGACACAACCACTTTTAACTTTAAAAGGGGTAACTTCTCTGGTATGAGGGGACATGTGAGGAAGAAATTGAAAGGAAGAGTGGAGAAAGTCAAAACCATTGGGGAAGCTTGGAGACTATTTAAAAAGACAATCCTAGAAGCTCAGAAAAAAATATATACCGCAGGTTAGGAAAGGTACAAATAGGTATAGAAAAAAGCCTGCATGGTTAACAAATAAAGTAATGGAAGCTGTAAAAGGTAAGAAGGATTCCTTTAAGTGGTGGAAAGCTAGTCTTAGTGTGGTTGATAAAAGGGAACACAGACTATGGCAAATAAAATGCAAGTCTGTGATCAGGCAAGCAAAAAGGGAATATGAGGAGCATACCGCAAAAAACATAAAGACCAACAATAAAACTTTCTTCAAATACATTAGAAGTAGGAAGCCAGCCAGGGAGGCAGTGGGGCCCTTGGATGACCAAGGGGTAAAAGGAGTAGTGAAGGATGATAGGGAAATGGCTGAGAAGCTGAATGCATTTTTTGCCTCTGTCTTCACTGTGGAAGAGGAGAAGTGTTTGCCCACTCCAGAAGCACCGATTTCGGGAGGGGGTTTGAAAGACCTGAATCAGATTGCGGTGACAAGATAGGAAGTCCTCCGACTGATGGACATTTTAAAAACTAATAAATCACCAGGCCCGGATGGCATTCATCCGAGAGTTCTGAAAGAACTCAAATGTGAACTTGTGGATCTCCTGACAAAAATATGTAATCTTTCTTTAAAATCTGCCTCCATTTCTGAGGACTGGAAGGTAGCTAATGTCATTCCCATCTTTAAAAAGGGCTCCAGGGGAGATCCGGGAAATTACAGGCCAGTCAGTCTGACATCGATACCGGGTAAGTTGGTGGAAACTGTTATTAAGGAAAGAATTAGTAGGCACATTGATGAACAAAAACTATTGAGGCAGACTCAGCATGGGTTCTGTAAGGGAAGATCTTGTCTCACTAACCTGTTAGTGTTTTTTTGAGGGAGTGAACAAACAAGTGGACAAGGGGGACCCAATAGATATTATTTACCTTGACTTCCGGAAAGCTTTTGATACAGTTCCTCATCAAAGGCTCCTAAGTAAGCTCAATGATCATGGGATAAAAGGACAAGTCCTCTTGTGGATCAAAAACTGGCTTATAAATAGAAAACAGAGAGTGAGTATAAATGGGAAACTTTCTCAGTGGAGGGTGGTAAGCAGTGGGGTACCACAGGGATCAGTACTCGGTCCAATGCTTTTTAACTTGTTTATTAATGATTTGGAATTGGGAGTAAGCAGTGAAGTGGCTAAATTTGCAGATGACACGAAGTTGTTCAGGGTGGTGAAAACCAGGGAGGAGTGTGAGGCACTCCAAGGGGATCTGTTGAGGATGGGTGTGTGGGCGTCAACGTGGCAAATGGGGTTCAGTGTGGACAAGTGCAAAGTGATGCACATTGGAGCCAAAAATCCTAAATATAAATACATGTTGATGGGGTCTGAACTGGCAGAGACGGACCAAGAGAGAGATCCTGGAGTCGTAGTGGATAACTCGATGAAAATGTCTAGACAGTGTGTAGCTGCAATAAAGAAGGCCAACGCTGTGCTGGGGATTATTAGGAAGGGAATTGAAAACAAATCAACCAGTATCATCATGCCCCTGTATAAATCATTGGTGCGACCTCATTTGGAATACTGTGTACAGTTCTGGTCACCACATCTCAAAAAGGATATTATAGCATTGGAAAAAGTGCAGAGAAGGGCAACTAGAATGATAAAAGGGTTGGAATACCTTCCCTATGAAGAAAGGTTAAAATGCTTGGGGCTCTTTAGCTTAGAAAAACGACGACTGAGGGGTGACATGATCGAGGTTTATAAGATTATCAATGGGATTGAGCAGGTTGAGAAAGAAGTACTTTTCTCCCTTTCTCACAATACAAGAACTTGTGGGCACTCCATGAAATTGCTGAGCAGTCGGGTTAGAACAGATAAAAGGAAATACTTCTTCACCCAAAGAGTGATTAACATATGGAATTCACTGCCACAGGAGGTGGTGGCAGCTGCAAGCATGGACAGTTTCAAGAGGGAATTAGATAAACATATGGAGCAGAAGTCCATCAGTGGCTATTAGCCACAGGGTATAGATGGGAACTCTCAGTCTGGGGCAGGTGATGCACTCTATCCTTGGTGCTGGAGGGGGCAGCAGTGGGAGGGCTTCTGGTGCCCTGGCCCCACTGCTGGACCTCCTGATGGCACCTGGTATATTTTGGCCGCTGTGTGACAGAGTGTTGGACTAGATGGGCCATTGGCCTGATTCAACATTGGCTTCTCTTATGTTCTTATGTTCTTATGCATATATCAGGAATAAAACTTGCCACTACAATCCTTCTCTCCATGCTGGTGTTCAATTTTTCCCAAAATAACAATTAAAAAGGGCTTAAAGCCCATTTAACTCAGCCAAAGAAGTTAGAAAAAAGTGAGAGAAGCTAGTTAGCATGTTTGAATAGTATCAGGTACACTGAGGCTGAGCTCAGATTGGCAGTTTGCCCTGCTATAGCCACGTTTCAGTCATGTTTCACAAGTGGATTAAAGGGGGCATTTACACAGGCACATCTGCCTGGCGTTTCCCACCCGTAGTCAACCCATGCTGTTCCACTTCGCTCCTGCATTTAAAAGATACCTGGTGAAAGTGGTAGCAAATCCTTGAGAGCCTGTTTATCCTGCTTCATTCCACTGCCAGGAAGTGTGAACGTCAACTCGAAAAGCTGGGAACAACCCGCGTTGCGCATAAGGCAGCAGCAATATGATTGGCTGTGCTCCGCTCTACTGCCCAATGCAGTGCCAGCGCCACGGGATCCTCCCCAAATTGGCCAGATGCGCACATGCGCACATAGTCAAATTACCAGGGAAAAGCCATTTACAGCAGCACCTCCGGGCCAGCAGTCTGAATGCTCCTGTGCGCCTCTATTCTCAGTGCTGCACTCTATTCTTGGTGCTGGGGGGGCCAACAGTGGGAAGGCTTCTAGTGTCCTCGCCCCACTGCTGGACCTCCTTATGGCACCTGGTATTTTTGGCCACTGTGTGACAGAGTGTTGGACTAGATGGGCCATTGGCCTGATCCAACATTGGCTTCTCTTATGTTCTCCTCCCGGTATGCTCCCGCATCAGTCAGCACAGTGTGACTGGGAAAACCCAGAACAATTTGTTCTGGGGCTTTTTTGCCATGACTGGCTCCCGCTTCAAACTGCCAGTCTGAACTCAGCCTGAATGATAATTCAGTGGAAGATCTTTTTAAAAATGTAAATTGTACTGTTTGGACTTACAAAGAAATTGTGGTAGATCAAGATGGGTAACCATATTAGTCTTTCTGTAGCAGCAGCAAAGAACAAGAGTCCAGTGGCGCCTTGAAGACTGGCAAAACCTGTGGCAGGGTAGGAGCTTTTGTGAGGCACTGCTCACTTCTTCAGAGCAGTGACTCACCAAAGCTCATCCCCTGACACCAGTTTTGTTGGTCTTTAAGGTGCTGCTGGACTCTTGCTCTTTTCTATTGCTAAAGGAATTGTGGACCTTTTGTGAAAAGATTTTAGGCATTGATTTGGTAGTTGAATGAATAATATTAGACTAGTGAAGCTATCAGATGATGCCTTTTTAGCCTACAAGAGCAATGTGGAATTCACAAGAGGAAGAGAATCTGTTGAATATGAAGTATTTTGCAAGGAACAACAATAAATGGAACTAGCCAGAATGCAGGAGTACAGCCCAATTCATTTCCTAAATCTTTGCCATTTTTTTTTCTTTCAGAGGCAAGTAAAGTAGGTGGTCTGTGGTTTGCATTAAAAGCCTTTTTACTTCTTGGATAGATGACCTCTTATTCCAGAGGAACCTTAACAGTACCAAGCTGATTAGGTCAATGTACAGTCAACCAGCGGTTTTGAAAGCATTTCTTTGTTACATTTATTATCTGGTATAAATAAGATCATTGCATTACATTGTGGCACGAGGTGTTGATTGGTATGTGTGTTCCAAGCTTTCCATTTGCCTATTGAACTTTCCCGAGCTATGGTTTTATGGCTTTTTAGCTTGCACTCGATTCCCAATACCACAAAGCCAGCTGTTTTCATAGGACCTCATCAGGATTTGTTTCAGTAATTTGTGGCTCTGTATAAGAAATGGGAGCATGCTGGCTGCCAATGGGTGGTGAAGGAAATGGGCCTCTCAGGTGTCTAGAGTGGGGATGAGGGAACAGTGGGGCTACCTATCCCAGCTCTTTGAATCAGCAAAGGAGCTTATTTATCCTCTTACTTATGATTTTCTTCCTTCAAAAATTCTCCTCTAATTAGTTCTCCAGATATACTATTCCCAGCTGCCTTCAATTTCACCTCAACATTTTATCCAGTGTCAAATTCTCACAAGTCTTGTCTTTCTATACCTCATTCTACAAAAAAGTCAGATCTCCTTTAATCTGTCTTTTATCTTACACAAACAAGCACCAAATAGCACATACAAAAATATGAAAAGGTGCCAACAGCATCATGATGGATGATGGACAGCTGATGCATACTCCTGTTTAGCCCGGCTAACTTGAGTAATTTGTATATGATAATGAACAGATGCTTATATCGGGGGCTGTGATGTGCTGGTTAGACTATCAGACTAAGACTAGTGAGTTCAAGTCCACACCAATCAATGGAATTCACTTAGTCACTCTCTCCCCAGTCCAATGCTAGATAAGACTTATTTATATTACATGTAGACCAATCCCATGTATGTTTACTTTGAAGTAAGTCTTGATATGTTGAATAGGATTTACAGTACAAAGCTATGCAGGGCTACATCCTTCTAAGTCCATTGAACTCCACTTAGAATGGCTCTGATAGATCTATATTTTAAAACATTTGGCAAAGAGATTATCCTCTCATATGGGGAGTTCATTCATTTATTCAGCTTTTCAGTTTTATCTGATCCATTCTTTTGCATGCCCTACAGCAAGTGCAGGGGATCATAATCACGCAAAGATGATTAGAGCACCGCCATAATAATGAGATAACCTTGAAGCTGCTTCTTAGAACAATATTAGAATCTCATGTTCTTCCTGAATGAGAAACCAATTTCTATGTAAGCTTAATCATAAACTTCTTCATGTGTTTGTTCCTGATAACTAGCAACAACAACAACAACAACAAAAATCATTCAAGTTCTCATTTTCACATTTATCCCTACTACTTCTCCAGGGGGTATAAGATCATAATAAACAATGCATCGAGCACTGCATCAAGTGGTTCTCTAGGCTCTTCTAATTTACCTTTGAATAGTTTATTGCCTTTTTTCATGCCATCTCTTGTCCTTTCCATCTTACTTCTTACTTTATTTACAGGGATTTTTTTTGCAGGACCATTGGAGGACAGATTGATAAATGGCTGTTAAACATGATGCAAAAGAGGACATCCACATCACATCTATAGGGCAGCAAACCTCTGAATACCAGTGCTAGGAAGCAACATAATCAGAGGAGGACTTGGCCTCTATGAGTTGGATCCAAATTAAATTTCCCACTAATGGAAGAGGAGGTATAATTTCTACGAATTCCCCCTTCATGATGCAGGCCCCCATTTACCCCTCATGTCATTCCTGAGGGATTCTTGTTTTCTAGGAGCAGAATTTAAAGGAATACAGTGGGTTTCAGTGGGAAGAGAGGAGGCAGGAAAGTTCTGTTCTGCTGATGGAAGTGCCTTATGTTAGGGAAAATTTAGTCTGGATCCAATCCTGTGTACTGTTTATTGGCCTACCAGGGCAACTTGTTGGCCACTGTGGAAAACAGGATTCTGGGCTAGAGGGACCACTGGTCTGATCCAGTAGGGCTCCTTTGATGTCCATCTAGCCTAGCATAAACAGTAACCTAACAGGTGCCCCTGTAAAGCCCATAAGACGACCATGAACATAGTAGCTTCCATAGCTGCTGTTTGAGCAACTGTTAGCATACTGTCATGAGGATAAGGAACTCTGCCTTCTGGCCATGATGTGCTTAGTGTAGCAAGCAACATGGCAGTAATTTTTTTGTTTATTGTACTGAAACATACTTTATATAGAGCTGTCTGTGAAGGGATTCAGAAATTCCAGCCGCTTTACAATACAGCCATATTAATGGGCAGTTTTATCCAGCAGAAATACATGCTTGCTGTTGGCCTGCTTCCTCTAGCTTCCAATTTGTTTCCAAGACAAATTATAGGTGCCAGTGTTGACCTGTTAATGGCTAGGGCTTTACATACTTTGGGAGTGCCTGAACCCATGTGTACATATGAAGCTGTCTTGAATAAAATCAAACCAATGGGTTCATCAAACTTGATAGTCTCTACATTGACTGATGGTAGCTCTCCAATGTCTTGGACAGAGACCAGTGTTTCCAAACATCTGCCATGGGCAGTCTTTCAATTAGAAATGCCAGCTATGGAATCAGGGGCCCACCGCATGCAAAAATTGAGCTCTACCATTGAATCTTGGTCCCTTTCTGGATTTTTATTTTTCAGAGTTTATGTGGGCTACTGTTGGCTTACTATGTATTATCGTAGTGATAGGGTTGGATCCCAAAGTGACCTTCTGAGAAAAGGTCTCAAAGTGTACAAATCACCATGGAAAACACAACGTTAGGAGTCCAGATAACTGTTTATTTATCTCTTTTGTATTTTGCAGTTCCTTCAGCAATCCCAGAACAGCATTTCAGCTCCACACTGATCTTAGATTGCAATAGTCTTGGATGACATACTTTCCCAAGACCACCCCCATGAGTATCACAGCTGTAAAGAAATTTGAACCTGCATTTTCTATAGTTAAACACACCAGTCTTGCCACTGCCTCCCAGCCCCTTGCCAACTTTACAAGTTACAACCCAGCTTGTACTGCAACATGGCACAATGATTTTATCTTGCTGTTCTTCCAAGTGCCTTAAGTAACTTGCCTGTGCTTAACAGGCACATTCTAACCACAGAATCAACTCATAAAAGTAGAACAAAGAGCTAAAAGGCTATCCATTTATCCAGCACTTAAAATAAGGTTTTCATGCCTGCTTGTCTTAAACAGTAGCTTCAATAAACCAAATCTTTCGAGGCCATAATATGTAAGCAGACGTAGTGGGGTTGAATATCTGTGTATACAAAATATGGTGAAATCACACATTTTCCCATCTGCAGAGAGTATGCAGATGAATATCCTAATTATGTTTCCACTTACATAAAAAATCATTCTAAAGGCTTAATAGGAGAAGCTCTTTGGAAAATAAAAAGGAAAAATCCAGATGCAATTATTAGGCTTTATCTTCATCTTTCCAAACTGGAGGCTGTTCCTCTGATGCGTTTCCTTTCATCAGTTCATTAAGTCATCTGCAAGTATATTTTGCATGGATCATACGTATGCAAACCAATCATTCCCGCATCTGTTATGCATCAGAAGGCACATCAAATAAACCCAATTGATTTGTCTTTAGTCTGTCTTTTTAATTCACAAATTTCAAGCAATGTCAAACATCTCCAGAACTGCGTAGGAGGGGGGGGGAATTGGAGATAAATTTACATTTATCCTTTCCGTTATTCTCCCATAATCTATGCAATGTAATTATCAGCAAACTGCTATAGATAATTTCCCCTATAATTTTCTTCCTCCTACATCATGCATTATAATCACTTCTCTATACCATACATGCTGGTATCTTTCTCCTCCACTCCTTTTCCACCTCCTTCCTTTCCTGGAGGAAATATAGAATACATTAAATCTAGTGCAAAACTCACTTTTTCCCCACTCTTGAAGTTCAGTTTTTTTATTGCAAAGAAAAATAGATTTTTCTAGTGTGAGCTTCAAGCTCATTATTTGATTTGGCATCACACATTCTGGTCTACAGTCTTATTTTAGGTTGAAATCCAGATTTATCAGATCTCTGCTGTATTCATTGCTCTCCAGAGAATGCCTCATGGGTGTGATCCAAAAATTTATGTAGAAGTTTCACACTAATTTCTATGGAAGACACACATGGGCATGTGGTCCCCCATTGCATTTGTACAGTTGTCCTTCAGACAGAGAAGAATGGAGACGCCCTTGCATGTGCAGAATTTCCAACTTTCTGGAAAGTCATGCTTAATTGCCTAGGAGTATGTGTGTATGTATACATGTGTGTTCACTTGCATATGTATGTGTGTGTGGGGAGACTGAAGACAGGGACATAACTGTGGAGGCCAGAGTGTAAACAGCATTTAAACAGAAATAAATACTACTCCTAAACTCTCCCCTCTTGAAACCCAATCCTCCGGTATATATAATTCTGTTTTGGTCATGGACTCCCCTGAACATTCCAACATGCTTCAAAATGAGTTGGCTACTGGATCTGTCATTCTCAGGGCCACCTCCCCCCCTCCCTGCACCCTTCTAGCTTGCCTACCAGGAGGGTGTGGGGGCATTTAAATCCCTCCCCGGGGCTTTTTCAGCTGGCACACTGAAGCAGGCCAGCCGGAGAAGCCCGACAGAGCTGCCCCCGTCCCCTTCCTAGCTGGCCCACTGAGGCAGGTGAGCTAGGAAGGATCCAGGAGGGTGTGGGGGAGGGGGCGTTTAAATTCCTCCCAGGGCTTCTCTGGCTGGAGGGCCTTCGGACTGATGCCACCCCGTGCTGCTGTCCTGGGGTCTCACCAGAGCGTGCAGGGCAGCAGCGCAGGGGCCTCCCACATCCTCCTAGAGCCCGTTGTCTTGCACCTACAATGGGTCTTGCCCCTAGTATGGTATAAAGCAGGGGTGTCAAATATATGGCCTAGGGACTGGAACTAGCCCATCCAGGGCTTTTATCTGGCCGACAAACAACTGATGTGAGGAAGGAAAAGAAGGAGGCTGCTGGGGGAGGGCGAGCAGGCAGGTAGGCACACATGGTGAGGGGTGTGTGTGATTGAAACTGTCAAAAAATGGAATGGAAATGGCTAGGGGGTGGGGCTATGAGGCTGAGGTAAAATAGTGGGGGGAAATAGAAGCAAAGGCAGAGAAAGAGGAGGTGTCATGTTTTCCCCTCCCTATCACCTCCTCTGATTACAGCTTTTCAAGGATTAAAGAAGCCACTACATGGGGGGTGGGGGGTGGAGCTGAGCAGCTGGTACTGTCACTGTCAAACCAACTGGCTTCACTTTTTCCCCCCAAACAGCAACCATGAGGGGGATTGGCAAGAGTGGGTGCATGGAGCTGTGGTTTGCCAATAAAGGGACAGGGCCAGCATGGAAGAGGGAGGAAGGGGGCTGGCATTTGGATGCTGCTATGAGGGGAAAGACCTCCCAGACTTGGAAGTGAGTGGAGGAGCAAAGGGAAAGAGGGTAATTGGTCTCATCACTGCACATCTGAACAGCTGCAGAGCTGAGTGTTGGGGTGGGTGAGGGATGGTGACCTCACTTCTCCCCCCCCAACCTGGTCTCAACCAAGGAAGAAGAAGAGGAAGAGGAGGAGGAGGAGATTGGATTTATACCCCACCCTTCCCATGAGGGAAATGGGATTGTGGTAGGACAAAAAGTTCACCCTGGAAGGTTTGGAAACATTCCTTCTCTCAGGCTTTCCTCTCAGCTCTGCCATTTCTGTGGGAAATGCAGGAGAAGTTAGAACTGGGGGTGAAGGATCTAGTAGAACCAGGTTCAGACCCACTCCTCCTGAGCCAGGACCCTGTCATCTATTAGGGTTGCCACTGATCAATCCAATGGAGGGGATTTGGGTGTGTGTGTTCCAGAGTGGGCGAGGATGCCCCCAAGCCCTGCCCCCAAACCATGGCCACCCCTCTCCTTTCCTGATAAAAGATTTAAAGCTGGAGGGCCCTTTAAATCCTTTAGCAGGAGGGAGAGGGACTGTCACCAGCCACAGCTCTGCGGGCAAAAAGACCTTTTAAAGGAACTTTTTGCCAGTGGTGAGGGGGGGCACAGCACGTGCAGGTATCCTTTCCCAGTGGTGATTCACCACTTGGGATTCAGGTCCATGCCACCACCTTGCTTGCAAGTGCCAGGAGGGCTGGCAGGCGAGCGGGCGGTGAAAAGAGAGGGGCCAGCTGCATCTAGACAGTGCCCAGAGCCTCCTCGTGCAATGCTTCCAGTTCGGGGAGGGATGTGTGATCATCCCAACCCGGGAAAAAAAAAAATCCTGATCAAATTTATAGCGGGAACAAATCGCAATTAGCTTGCCATGTGACCACAGCCTCATTTCCTAAAAGTGCTATATATACACAAAATAATTAATTTATATGGAAATGGAAGATACACCCTTTCATGATATTCCTTGGGAAAAGGAAACATTTATTGGAGCTTCTGTGGGTTCCCCAGTAAATGAATTGCTTTCACTGCTAGAAATCAATTGCTTTTGTTTGTATTTTGAATAAAAAATAATATTGTTAATTGGATTCAACTGTGTCCTTTATAATGTTTATATCTCTGGTACCGGGCATTACATTTTATGGCGCACATGGCCTGGCCTGACAAAGTAACATTTATGTCAGATCCAGCCCTTGTAACAAATGAGTTTGACACCTCTGGTATAGAGGCTAGAGAGTTAGACTACGATCTGGGAGATCCAGGTTTGAATTCCAGCTCTACTACAGAAGCTAGCTGGGTGATTGTGGGCCAGTCAAATACTCTAAGCCCAGTTTACCTCACAGTGTTATTGTGAGAATAAAAGGGAGGAGATGAGAATGAAATAAAACACTCTGGGAAAGAAAGATGGGGCATAGATGAAGTAAAATAATAATAAATATGTCTACATGGAACTACACTCTCTGTTTCCATAAGAATAGCGATTTTGCATGTTCACTGGTTCATCTCAAACTTGCCTTATAAACTTAGACAGAATATACAGATGTCCGTACAGACACCAGTCTGGGAATTAAGAAGCACTCCACCGCCATCCTGCAGCTCTGTGCTGACTGATTCGTGCTGACTGGTGCTGCAGACATTTATTCATGTGATTGCTGAAGTGCAGCAGTGCCCACCATGGATCAGTTACATCTTCTGCCTGGAATGATGCCTATTGGCCATTCAACTGCCATACACCTCTACCCCCTCACCTGCAACTTTACTTGCTTCTGCCACCACCAAGCACTTCTCAGCATGGGAAGCATACTTCACTCAATTTGTGCAGTCCACTTTGTGCAAACACACCACCTCACCACTGAACAATGCACTGTTAGCATTGTTGTCTCTTGTAGATCTGCTTTTTCCCCAGAACCAGGCAAGGTGTTTCCTTTCTCACTTGGAAGACGTACAAGCTGCAAGCAAGGCTGATTCCAAAAGAAATATTCCAGTTGCCATTAATCAAGTCTGATATACACCATTGCTCTTTATGCGAGCCCTTTTTCTCAGTGAGACACATCCCAGGAGCTGATTGCTCTCCACATCTTCCATTGCTCAAGCACTTGCCTCTCTTTCAACTTTCCCTTCCTTCTTTTTCCACGCTACTATTTCTATAAGTATGAAATCAGCAGCAGCAAGATAACCCAATTTTATAACCTAAATACCTGGTGCATGTTTTCAAAATTGCTTTCATTAGAATAATTTAATCTAGCACCTCTAATTTTATCGTGCATTTGTGGATCTTGGTTAATCAGTTTAAGGACCTTCCTCCCCATAAATTTATACCCAGCATCAAGTATCCTGAATGATATCTACAAGCTTTTCTGTAAAATATTATCATTTAGTAAAGTCTGTCTATCCTTCATTATGTGCTCAGTTTATATTGACTGCATTAGAGTGAAAATCCAGCATGCACCCCAGAGACAATTACTTCTAATAATTGATGTGCCCTCAGGTTGCAAATGACTTATGCTGACCCCTCATGGGTTTTTTAAGGCAAGAGATGAGCAGAGGGGTTTTGCCACTGCCTTATTCTGCATAGCAATCCAAGTCTTCCTTGGTAGTTTCCTATCTAAGAACCAACCATGGCTGACCCTGCTGAACTTCCAAGCTCTAATGACATTGGACTAGGCTGGCCATCAGGCTGCTAGAGACCATTAGGTGGGCTAAACCAAATGGAATTAAATTGCACTCTTAGACTATATGAAATGTCCACCTAAGTCATTCAGGGGTCTTATCTAGCCCAGCATTCTGTTTCTGACAGTGGCAAAACTGATGCTTCCAGGAAGTTTACGAACAGTTCTGGAAGGGGACAGGCCTTGCTTGCTAAATACCTCCAGACTAGGTATACTTGCACGACTGTCCTGAAATCCCCCTTGATTTTTTTTTTTTTTGTTCAATTATTGTTTTTGTGTGCGCCCGTGCCTGGAAGTCATGGTGATCTCTGGTGATTCCTACTGGGTCTTGAAGGATGTTCAGAGAAGTGGCTTGATAGCCTGCTTTTGCATCCTGAGCCTTGGTATTCCTTGGAGTTCTCCCATTCAAGCCCTGCTTAGCTTATGAGATCTGATGAGATCAGGCTGTCTGGGCTATCCAGGTCAGGGCTCCTTTGATCTTGAAGTTCTATCAATCCAATTTTATCCTGCCCTTCCTACAGCTGCATGTGGGCAGTGTCCATGGTTCTCTTTCTCTATTTTGTTCTCAGAAGGGCCCTATGAGTAGGTTAGGCTGAGTGACAAGCTTCATGGCTGAGTGAGGATTTGAACCTGGATCTCTAACCCCTTAAATAAAGCTGTACTGCTCTAAATGATTCACAAAGTTGCTTGGATAATTCATCAGGGACTGTGGTCTATACTACTGTGTTTAACTTGCTGAAACTAGGATCCTACTATGTATTTTTTTTTGCATTATTTGATGTGTCATATTAATACTTGTGCTTCTAATCATTTTTTGTTGACTGTATTGATTCATTCTGTGTAATCCAGTTTGAGTCCAAGTGAGAAAGGTGGACTATAAATAATGTAAATAAATGAAATAAATAAACCCTAACCAAAATATCTCACTGGTTCCCAAGTTTCATGCTTTTGTTTTCAAAACAGAACTAATAGATTTACACAGGGCTTTTTTTGTAGAAAAAGCCCAGCAGGAACTCATTAGCATAATAGGCCACACCAAACAGCAGAAACTCATTTGCATATTAGGCCACACCCCTGACAGCACAGCTCATTAGTGTATTAGGGCACACCCCCATGTTACCAGAAGTGTGGCTGTCCAGCCACACCCACCTTTTGCTTCTTATTCTGTTTACTTTGTTTGTTGTCAAAACCCAGGACTTTTTTTGTGGCAGGAACTCCTTTGCATGTTAGGCCACACAACCCTAATGTAGCCAATCCTAATGAGTTTCTGCTGTTGGGTGTGGCCTATTATGCTAATGAGTTCCTGCTGGGCGTGGCCAACTCAGGAGCCAGTCAGAACTCCATTTCTGTGCATTCCTGCCCAAAAATAGCCCTGCATTTACAAATATTACATTGTTCTGTTCATTTTATTTCCAAAGAGTACCGTGCATGCACAATTTGCTATCATGTTCAGACCCATCAATGAATTGCATTTTTGTCCTTCTATGTTACTGATGTGCATGTGCACATTGAGAAGATACTGCATAAAAATTCTTTATATGCTAAATTCTTTCAGAGGAAAGTATTGTACCAATGCATAGGAGTGCATGTGCACATGAATTAAATACAGTTCAAAAGGAATCTTGACTGCATCATACATATAATCAAATCAAAGTTGTTTATGCAGTGCTTCATCAATGCACATGCACATATCTGTATCACAAGTATGGTTGCCAGGTCCTCCTGGCTACTGACAGGAGATGGGGAGTAGGTTGCAAACTCCTGGAGATTTGGGGATGGAGCCTGAGGAGGACAGGGGCCTCAGTGTGAACAATGCCATAGAGTCCACTTTCCAAAGTATCAATTTTCTCCAGGGGAGTCTGTAGTCTGGGGTAGGGATGGGGGCACAGACTGGGAAAATTGAGGTTTGTTTCAGTTTGTGGGCCACACAAACCACAAACCTTCATGAACCTTCCTGTTTACCAAAATGAGTAAACACCAAACACCCCCCAAATTCACTGTTCACACTGAGGAATGACTTCCAGTTCCCTTCCCTCTCTGCCTCTAACTGCTGCACAGGCTGCCTGCTGCTGACAGAAAAGAAACAGCTGTGTGTGAGCTGGGGGTATATATACCATTCTGCTCCCATATAGCAGAATAGGAGCTCTCTTATTGGCAGCCAGCACAGCCCGTCAAGCTTTGTAGGGCCACTATTGGTGTTTCTGTAGTTTATAGAAACTCTTTTGACTTCCTTCAGAAGTTCTAATAAATTTCCCCTGAAGACCCCCCCGAACTGCTCCAGATTTCACTTTTTGTACAATATGATAACAACTGGAAAGTGAGTGAAAACTCCCTGTGCAATTTGTCTAGTTTGATACTGTGTTAAACTCTCTAGCTTATGTTTTTCTCTAGTTTATGTTCTTTTAAGCTCTTGGCTTCCCTTGACATTTCTCACAGATTTCACTGGAAGGGGAATCACTAAATTCAAGACAGATATTAATCCAGGTGAAATTTCAGAAACATCCCTAACAGTATTGATACACAAGATGAAATCACTAAAACACAGGTGCACACCACAGCATCATGGTACCACAGCTGATAAATAAAAAACAAGCACTGTACCATTAGAAATCACACATATATAATTTTGCTACCTGGATAAGACCACTTAATGGCCAGCTCCCAAAGCTCCCTTGAATTCCACCTTTAAAAATCACAGCTTTATTATCCACAAAAAAACTTTTTTAGTTCATTGAAAGGGTTTTTCTTTTTAAAAAAGTCATGAGATGTAATTTTCTGCTCCCTCAGAGGTTTTTGCTTGTACCTGATTTTGCAGGTGAAAGTTACCACAATATCACATATAGAATCTGTCCATTGACTTACTGAGGGCTGCTTTGTGACTGCAGGGTTCAGAGGTTTCCGACGCTGAAGGAGGCAACGTGGCCACCGCAGCAGGTACCATTAGGCTTGCAGCAGTTTACTCATTCCTGGGCTTTGCTGGGGGTGCGGCACCTCCCTTGCAGCCAGCCAATTGCTGGCTGTGTTTGGATGCTCCAATGGGGCCCATGAGGGTGGGCTTAGCAAAGTGTGCCTACTGCTTGGACCCACTTCCAGGCTTATTTAAATCCTCAGGCCACCTGGGTTTTGCCTGCTTTACCATGTGGATATTTGGTCTCTTGACTCCTGGCACCCACCTCCTCCCTGCTCCTGAGAAGCATGTGGCCGGTCTTGCTGGTTCCAAAATGCTGCACCCACCTGTAGCTAGGCTGTGAGTAGAGTTTCTTGAGATCAGACTGGAAAGTTCTTCCACCAAGCAAGGCATGGATCCTCGATCAGTGCTCGTTGGGGATCCATGGAGGGCTTTTGCTGTGGTTGGTCTATATTGCATCTAGACTGTAGTGGTTCTCTTTTTGCATCTTGGGTTTTTTGCAACTTTAATACCGCTGTTCTTGGCTGGGTAATATTGTGGTGACTGCATGCAGCCTGTGCTTTGCAACACTGTTTATAGCTAAAAAAGAAGGGGGAGTGAAATAAGAGGAAAGGAGAAACCACTGCTGTGGGAGGGAATTTGGGGGCTTGCATCACTCCAGTTTGATAGCTGTTAAATAACTAGTTAACTGTGAGGGCCTTATGCACGTGAATTAGTAAAACCATTGGTTTAGGGTGATCTTAAAGCTTATTACTTTAAAAAGTAATTATTTATTTTCAGTTAATTACTGAGCATTTGGGTTGTGCCTTGTTACTTGGATTCTGCTTAGCAGTTTGGTAGATGGGCTAGATAATTAATTAGTAATTAAATTGAATTGAAGTTATTTCCTGTTAAATTTTAAAAATTGGGAAAGGAGATTTGCAGAATTCCACAATGCAGTGGCCAGTTAACTTTAAAGGGGCTGTTTTCAAGCAGTTGGGTTCCCTAGGCTAGCCTTGTAGCTGCTTTTAGTTCAGCACTCATTACTAGGATTAACCCAGTTTTCCCCTTTGCTTTATAGTTGTTTTGAATTTGAAGCATGCCTCCCAAAACAAGAGCTGCAGGAGCAAAGCGGGCTCAGCCATCCCCAGGGAAGGAAGGGGCTGTAATAAGAAGCCCACTAAGGCTGCGGCTTCCTCCAGGAAAAAGGGGCCTGGGGGTACAAGGGCTGCTCCTGCCTCTAAAAGCTGCCAGCCCTTGGCAGGGCCTGCAGGGCCATCTGCAGCTCCAGCTTCTTCAGTTGTCTGGAGTGATCCAGTTTTTGAGGGCATCTCTCAGCCGTTGGTCCTCCCCAATGAGTGCTTTAGCCAGCTTGGCTCTCGGGCAGCTGTTCCCCCACCTCCATGAGCTGCCAGGCCTTTTGGCTCTCACCCCACTGGGAAAAAACTTCCGCAGCCATCTAAAGGGTGTAGGTGTGCCCCCTCACCAAGTGAAACCTCAAGTTTCAACTCATCTGCGGACAATGCTCCAAAAGGGCATAAATCAATCAAGAAGTGTGGCCACAAAAGGTGTTAAGTCCCATCGCTCAGCAGGGGTCCCTGTTTTTTCTTCCAGCAACCAGTCTTCAGGTGAGTTCTCCTCAGATGAGGAATCTTTTTATTCTTCTGGGGATTACTGGGTTAGTGCTGCCTATGTTCCAGGTTTGCCGTCTTGGGTCATTAGAAGGAGGTGATATTTGATATTTGGATGGTTTTGATACCTTATATGTTGTGATATTTATATGATAAATTATATATGATGAAATTGCTGTAAAATATTATTCTAAAAATATAAAAATTATTTATGATATGTTATAATCATCTGTAACACGGTATTTGTTATATGTTGGTCCTCCAACAGCAGCAGAAGGGAGGATGGAAACAGCTCAGTTGCTGCCTCCAGCTCTAAATCCCAATAATTCATGTGTAATTGACTTGGGGCTGGGATTGGCATGCACCCCCATCTGTACACGTCCTCTATATTTACTTCTTGAATGGTATTCCAACCATTTCACAGCATCCTTTTTGTGGGAGGACTTCACACATTCCTTTAATGGATTCTCCTGTAGCTTTTGATTTGGGTAATTTAAAATCAGCCCATGATTTCCCTGAATTTGTTGCGGCCAAGGTAGCCAAAGAGTGTGATATGGGCCAGATTGCTGGCCCTTTCAGTTCTCCCCTTTGCCAAATCTGAGGGTCTGTCCCCTAGGGGTTGTCCCTAAGAAGTCCACGGTGAGTACCGACACCACCTCTACTACCCAAAAGGTTTGTCTGTTAATGATTCCATTTCCTAAAAATTCAGCTCAGTGAGTTATGCATCATTTGATCATGCAGTCAATTTAATTAGACTGGAGAAAACAATCACCGAGCAACTGATAATTAATAAAGCCATAAAGAGAATATTACAAAATAATCTTAAATATAGTTTTATGGTAATTTCTGTTTTATAGTGTATGCTGTCAAATATATGTAAATTATTTTAACAATATGTTCAATCTATACAATTATATTCTAATACAAAAATTAATACTCTAATACACAGATTCCACTGAATGACAATGGTATGGAACCAAGGCTTGAAGCCACAAAAGCCTCACTTGCTATGTAATAATCTAGAAGCACACGTGCACTCAGGATGCACCACAGTCAGTATCAACTTTCAAGCAGAGAACAGCTACTCACTCTCAGAGAATCCAGCGACATACCTCTGGATTAACAGCATGTTTGGGCAATTCTTCATCAAAGCCATAACAGTATCTCTCAGTAATGGGACCCGTGTCTATAGCACGATTCGTAGGACATCTTTTCTAAATGTTGGACACATAATTTAAATCTTCTCTCAGATTCATCGCATGACACGTAGGCTAATCTGGAAGCATGTTGCTAGATTCTCTGAGAGAGAGTAGCCGTAAAGGCATCGACCTCATGTTGGCGAACTTGTGGGCCTTACACTCTCAGCTTCCTTGGGTTGAATTGTTTTGGTCAGAGCTGCTGGAAAGGAGGAATTGGAGGGGGTGATGTTCCTTTCAACAAAGGTTGTGGTCCCATACACTAAATAATCCGCTTTCAATCCATTTTCAGTGCATTTTCCAACTGGATTTTACTATGTGAACTGGCAAAATTCAGTTGGAAAGTGGATTGAAAGTGGATTATTTAGTGTGTGTGATCGCAGCCAAAGTGGATGCAGTGAAGAAGAAAGTGTGCAAGGCTGCAGCTTGTTTTGTTGAATCTGTAGGGGGTTCAGTCATTTGCCACCCGGATATTCCTTTCAGGTTGTCAGCTCTGTAAAAGGTTGATGGGGTACATCTGTCCTGCTGAGATTAGGACCTATGATGGCATGGTATTCAGGACTCTCTCCTTTCTTGGTTGCAGCGCTAGGAGGGTTTGGCAGGAGCAGGGCAGATGCCCAGTTCTGGTGGCAGTTTTAGGCATTGGGCCAGATCCATTTTGGGGAGGCTGTGCCTGTATGCCCACCACCCCAGATGTGGATCCCTTAAGGGATCTTGAGGGTCAAGGCATTTAGCAACATGCCCAGCTCAGGGGCAGTTGTTTCACTCCCAGGTGGCATGCGTTCTATACATCGGCTTGTGCCTCTTTAGGACCACCTTCTTGTCACTCCTGGTTTCCCCAGCATGCAGGCTGGGATGTGGCTCATTGGCTGGCAAGTGGGCTGCTCGATGTTTGCATCTGACCCTATGCTGAATGCTGTAATCAATAAAGCTGTGACCTGTTTTTCTCCAGTTACCAATTGTGTGTTGTTTTTCTTGATGTATTTTACTCCTTCCCTGTTTGATGCCCTCGTACCCTTAGAAACACAAATGAAACAGACAGACATTTGCTTGCCAAATGCATTCTGTTCTGCTCAATGACTGCCTTAGTAGCACAGGACCTTGTCAAAAGTTCATACAATTAAGGGAGGGATATGGCTACCTCAGTTCTCTCAGACTCCCCGTGTATCTTTTCATCAGCTTGTCTTTGCATTTATTTATTTTCAGTACTGTGTTGCCAGGCTTCTTATGAGTAGGCTGAAGGCATGCCATAAAGGATGATGCAAGACAGAGGTGTTTGGAACTAGGGAGAACCAGTGTGGTGTAGCGCTTAGTGTGTCATGCTAGGATCTGGGAAATGCAAGCTCAAATGCCCACTCTGTCACGGAAGCTTGCTGGGTGACCTTGGGCCAGTCACACACTCTCAGCCTAACCTACCTCACAGGGTTATTCTGAGAATAAAGTGGAGGACAGAAGAACAATGTAAGCAGGTTTGGGCCCTCATTGGAGAGAAAGGTAGGTTATAAATGAAGTAAATAACACATAAATAACTGCAACAGCAAACTGAAAAAAATTGGGGTTCAGTTTCAAAATCTGGTGGTTTTCATAAGCATTCTAGTCTTCACAATGGAGTCCTGGATGGCTTGAGTTTTTACAGCATACATGGGCAGAGAACTCCAGCATGTCATGTGTTTATTTATCTCAGGCCTCACCGGGTACCAAAATGCACGTAATGTTGCAGGACCTGAAAGATGAATTATACTATTTGCTGTGAGCAGTCATAGGCAAAGCTAGTTGTATTAGATACATGAATCTGACCAATGAAATGTACTGTTGCAATGAATGACCCAAATGTCAGCATTCCAGTGAACATTAACAACCCTAGGTAGATTTTGTGGGCGTCTAGAAGCTCAGAGAAACAAATTAATATTGACAGTCAATGATATTAACACAGTGTCTGAGCAGCAGATGCCAGGGAATGTTAATATTCACAACATTCATCTGGTGTGTCAGCATTCCCAGCTAAAAGGTGTCAATTCACCAAATATCTGGCATTCACTGTAAAGTTGTTGTACACGTGGGATAAGGCACACTGAAGAGAAACTAACAGTGTCATCCTCAGCAGGATTGCACCCTTCTAAGCCCATTGACTTGAATAGATTGAAACTGTGCTCAGGATGGCACAGCAAGGTTAGTGCATATGCAAGCAGCCATGGGGCTGCAATTCAGAGGTTATATGGTAGTGTATCATATTGTCCATAGATAAATCTAGAAACAATTATGGATGGTAAAACAACCAAACTGTTTTCATCATGGGTGTCCCTGTTGTTGTATCTATAACTGTTTTACATTAACATTTCCTATACAAAAATGAAGAAGACAGAAGCAAAGATAGAATCTTTTTTTTAAAAAAATGAGACTTCAACTCCCAGGAACTTACATCACTTCAAAGAGGTTCATTTTGCCCAAATTAGTGAAGGCATTCAAGAAAAAGCATTTTTAAAAGTATATTATTTTAAAGGATGAGTAAGGATTCAGGAAGATCCAGCAAAATATGCAGCTGGCCTTAGTAATTTTTTTCAGAAGATATCTTGCTTGGCATGGAGGAGGTATTCTCAGACTATTGTCTTTCTTTCCTTTGTGGAAATTGGCAGCATTCCCCAATAGGAGACCATTGCTTCACCTTTAACACCATGATTCAGATTTTTCTTTAATATAAAAGAAGGAATTAATCTCACTTTCATAATTTTCCATTGCATGACATTAGAATCTATGCTCCATTTAGGTGCATGGGAATTTAATTTAGAGTTATTTGCTAAGATTGGGGAAATGGATTCCAGACTGAATGGTCCACTAGTCTGCTCCAATACTTTCCTGTCATGTGTGTCTGTATTAGTAGCACTCTGACATGCTCTACTTGTTCTTGATCCATGGGTGGTTAAGATTGCATGGAACTGGAGTACAGGAATAAATTCAGTGAAAGTAATGATGGCCCATAGTCGATTTAATTTAGCAGACTGGCTGGGAAGTCATTGATCATCTTCTGTAATTTAATGCTGGGTGCAAATGCAGTACAGGTCTGTTGTTTCTTAATATAGTTTCTCGTGAAAGGAACTCTGTCCAGAATAGTGTGGCCAGGCAACCTTTTTGCTCCAGTTTGAACAAAATTGGGTGAAGTAGTGCTATGTCATTACGTTACTTCCAGTTTTATCCAAAAGTGATGTCACAACACTCTAGAAATCTCCTGATCTGTATGATAAAAACCATAGCTATCTGGGGAATTCCTAGAGCCTCGTGACATCACTTCTGGGTACAAATGGATGTGATTGCATGACATCATGTGACATTTTAATGAATTGTTTTAGAAGTTAATGTTTTAGAAGTTTAATAATATCTGAATGTTGTTATGTCTTATTGCTGTAAGCCGCCCTGAGTCTGCTCAGGCAGGGAGGGTAGAGTACAAATTTTAAGAAATAAATAATAATAATAAATAAATAAATAAAACATTGCTTCCCAGCTCCCCATTTTTGCACCTGTTGAAGTGAAGAATGTTGGTGGCTGGAAGCTGAGGCTGGAAGATTGTTCATCACAGAGGGCAATCTGATAAGGCTAGTCCAGAACTATATATGATGAGAGAAATATAGTGTACATGCAAGAGAGAACTAAAATGAGGTCTTTAACTCTTCTTGCTCCTACTGATTCTTCCTGGCAAATACCTCAGCAGGCAGTTTAATTCATTTGCCCCCCCACCCACACATCTTGACTGTAAAATGTGACATGAGTGTGGATGGAAGAACAACAATGTTCTGATAGATATAATGTCCAGGAGAAAATCAAAAGGTATGGAAAAGGTTAAGTTGTAGAAAAAGATAAGCTACCCCCCCTTCTCTGTTCCTTACATATACCACCCACCCTTTATTCTAACCTATGCCACTTTTATTCTGCCATTCTCTGCTTTATGCCCCATTCATATAGGAATTATAAGAACTATTCTGTTATGCATTATTTTATTTATATTTATGTGTTTTAAAGTGGATGCCCTGCTTTTCAATGAGTTATGTATAGCTTAGTTACAGTGAATGCTGCTTTGATTCAAAGCACAGGATATAATGACATTCAAGCCTTTTCCTTATTATTGAGCATCAACATGCACTTAATAGTTGACTGCAAAAAGTGATAATTTTCTGATGATTGTTGTGTTTCCAATAGATTTTAGGACAAGAATGCTTTTAGGGAAAAGGCAGGGTTTTTAAAAATCCCTTAAACAAATAATTTTTGTTTTTAGACCATAATCCAGAACAGAGATGGTCCAGAGATGGAAACCTGAAGCTCAATTTTATTAGACTTGCTTATAGTGCAAGATGCCAGTTTTAAAGTCAATGTTGTTATGCTTCATTGTAAAAGCACTGTTTGAATGGTACCTCCTGTTTTCCAAAACTTTAGTTTCAAGAAGGCAATGTTCTGTTTGGACAGATGAGGGTCTGTGAAGAAGCCAACATTCCATTTTAATAGAGGAGGGGGCTTTAAAGGCCTGTTTTAGTTTAGGAGGGCTATATTGCAAATTTAAGTCCAGTGAAGGCTGTTACTGACTTTTCTTTGAGCTGGTTATGGAAACTAGCATTAAGGAACTATTTGAAGTGGAGATGCTTATAAAATTGTCCTGTAAACGAAGTTTAACGATAGAGGATGGCAGGAGAAAGAGAGTATTTAGTGAGAGAGAGAGAGAGAGAGAGAGAGAGAGAGAGAGGGGGGGGGATCATATTGGAGGGGCTAGGAGAGAATGGTCCACTTTCCTTTCCTTTATTCAGCAGGGCAAAATATTTCACTTTGCATGGACTTTTTAACTTGGGGGATCCCTTTGTTTCTAGCTGTTTTATGGTCTATGCTGAGCCAGAGAGCTGCTTTATCATTTTAGACTGATCTGTTTGTTTTATACCATTCTTATGCCTCTGGCATATTTTATTAACCAGCGTATGACTTAATGACTTGACTTGTTTATGACTTATTGGCTTGTCTTGTTTTTATCTACTGGTTAGTATTATTTTATTTCATCTTTAGTTGTGAGCCACGTTGAGCAGATTCTGGGGAAGTGGCATGCAAATTTTCTAAATAAATGAATGCAAGGAGTGAAAACAAAATCTCAGCTGATGACATAATCAAGGCACCACTTCAGGTATGGGAGCATGGGTCAAAGGGTCAAAGACTTTGGGGGATGGAGGCAGAAGCACTTGTACTAAGGCTGAAAGGAGTGTTCTGGGAATGGTTGCCAGCCTCCAGAAGGGGCCTGGAGATCTCTCAGATTTACTCAGATTTACTTTATCGCCTTTACTGTTTTTGCAACCGGAGTCATAAACAGCAACTACAGAGATCAGTTTCCCTGCAAAAAATGGCTGTGGGGTGTGTGTCAAATCTATGATTTTATACTCTGCTGAATCCCCTCCTTTCCCAAACTCCATCCTCTCCAGTCTGTAACCCCTAATCTCCACTAATTTCCCAACCTTAGAGGTGGCAACCCTATCCAGGACATATACAAGATCAATCTGAAAAAAGCTATCTCTGCTGCCTTGGGCACCCTTACTTGTAAATCACACTGAATTCTGCTGAATGTTATTCTGAGCAAATTTGCATAGATTTGGGCTACACACATTATTGCTAACTAGGAATAAGGCCCGTTGTGGAAATAAATACAACAGGCTCTAAAAAGAGGCTCTGGAAGAGTGCCCCGGCCTTGGGTACTCAGTGTCAATTTGCTGTGATGACCTCAGCAGGATATAATGACACAGAGTCCACCATCTTCTCCAGGGGAACTGATCTCTGCCATCTGAAGAGCAGTTGTAATTCTGAGTGATCTCCAGCCCTCAACTGGAGTTTGTAGAAACAACAGACAGATCATGGGAAGGATGCAGTCAATAACAAAAACAACTGTGATGTTGTATTATGAAAATATATATTGGCTTCAGTTCTGCAGTGAATGTATTTCTTCATCACATTATGAAAACATACGCCGCACACTCAGAAAAAACTGTATGTGAAACATTTTATATGAATTTTCCATTGTGTGTATGCATATGTTTTCATAATGTGATGGAGAAATATATTCACTGCAGAATTGAAGCTGAAATATATTTTCATAATGAAACATCAAGGTTGTTTTTGTTATTGACTCGCCTAGAGATTGACAACAATGGCTCCCCAGGAGGAAACAGCTGGTTTGGAGGGTAGCATCTATGGCATTGTACCTGTCTGAGCTCCCACCCCTCCTTAAACCTCACCTTTTCCAGGCTGTATCCCTAAAATCTCCAGAAATATCCCACCTGGAGTTGGCAACCCTATCTCCTTCCAAGCCAATCATCAATCTACCTTTATTCCCCCCTCACTCTCCAGCTTTCCATCTCTCTCCCCTCACCTGCAGCCTCTACTGTGCTCTGAAGCCCTGACTGATATCTCACATTGGCTGTCAATGGGGGGCCATCTCAGCAGGACATAAGGACAGAGATTGGCAACAATGGTTTCCCAGGAGGAAAAGTAGTCTTTCTGTGTAATGGGGACCAAAGCAGCTTACATCATTCTCTTCTCCCCCTTTTGACTTGCACAACAACCCTGTGAGGTAAGTTAGGCTGAAAGTCTGTGACCGGTCCAAAATCAGCCACTCAGCAAGAACCTGGGTCTAGCAGACCCTGCTCTGAAGTGCTGACTGCTACGCCGAGGATAGTCAACCTCCAGGTGGAGCCTGAAGATCGCCAGGTATCACAACTGAATTCCACAACTGAATTCTCCCACACAGAGAAAATAAATGCTTTGGAGGGTTGCCTCTATAACATTCTGTTCAGCTGAGGCCTCTCCCCTAGTCAGGACTGGGCCCAATGAGTTTCTCCAAAAGGCCAAAATAGGTGTGGAAAGGGCCTTTTACTGACAGAACCAAGCTTGGTTGCCTAGCAACAGGCAATGAGGGGAAAGTAGGGTTGCTAGCTCTGAGTAGGGAAATACCTGGATATTTGGGGGGCAGATCCCATGGAGGGCAGTGTTGGGGGGCGAAGGACTCAGCAGGGTATAATGCCATAGGGTCTACCTTCCAAAGCAGCCATTTTCTCTAGGGAAACTGATCTCAGTCATCTGGTATCACCTGGTATCAAACTGAGCTTCAGACAACAAATCTCTCCACCCCTCCAGAGACTCTGGGGCCAGGACACTAGAAGCCCTCCCACTGTTGACCCCCCCCCCAAGCACCAAGAACACAGAGCATCACTTTCCCCACAGTCCTGTCTATACCTTGTGACTAATAGCCACTGATGGACCTCTGTTCCATATGCTTATCTAATTCCCGCTTGAAGCCTTCCATGCTTGTAGCCGCAATCACCTCCTGTGGCAGTGAATTCCATGTGTTAATCACTTTTTGGGTGAAGAAGTACTTCCTTTTATCCATTCTAACCCGACCGCTCAGCAATTTCATTGAGTGGCCACCAGTTCTTGTATTGTGAGAAAGGAAGAAAAGTACTTCTTTTTCTGCCTGCTCTGTCCCATGCATAATCTTATAAACCTTGATCATGTCACCCCTCAGCAATTGTTTCTCCAAGCTAAAGAGCCCCGAGCGCTTTAACCATTCTTCATATGGAAAGTGTTCCAACCCTTTTATCATTCTAGTTGCTCTTTTCTGTACTTTTCCCAAAGATATAATATCCTTTTTAAGGTATGGCAACAAGAACTGCACACAGTACTCCAAATGAGGTCATACCATTGATTTATATAGAGGCATTACGATATTGGCTGCTTTGTTTTCAATACCCTTCCTAATAATCCCCAGCATAGCGTTGGCCTTTTTTATTGCAGTTGCACACTATCTCAACATTTTCATTGAGCTATCTACTATGACTCCAAGATCTCTCGGTCAGTCTCTGCCAGTTCGGACCCCATCAACGTGTATTTATATTTAGGATTTTTGGCTCCGATGTGCATCACCTTGCACTTGACCACATTGAACCCCATTTGCCACATTGATGCCCACTCGCCCATCCTCGACCGATCCCTTTGGAGTGCCTCACAATCCTCCCTGGTTTTCACCATCCTGAACAACTTCTTATCATCTGCAAATCCATCCCCCCCCCGAGAAAATAACTGCTTTAGAGGGTGGCCTCTATGGCATTCTATTCAGCTATGGCTTCTCCCCTCCCCATACTCTGGCTTCAGCAACCCTAGTCAGGACTGGCCCCAAAGGCTGGGAAGGGTTTCCTTCCTTTGTGTTTTTACTGACAGAACCAAGCTTGGTTGCCTACCAACAGCCACTGAGGAAAAATTTAGTCTCACAGAGGAGCCAAGCAGAAGTGTCTTCATCAGGAGACACAGCCATTTGCCAGTGCTTCTGACAGGGAACAGTGGGCGAAGGGGGAGTGGGTGGGGAAGAGGAGCAGACCCAGCACCTGGCCAATGGTACACAAGTACTCTTGAGTAGCGGTTGATGGACCAATGGCTTATGAAGTGCATTGCACAGCTAATGGGAGAGCTGGAAATGGCCAACATGGGCGGGACTCAGGCAACACAGCCAGTGGATAGTGACAGCTTCTGAGTGACACATCACGGAGCCATCTGATTCAAGGGCATGTGGAATGTTCAGAAAGTGCCACCCCACTGCTCAATTATATATAAGGAAAGGTAATAACTAAATGTATAGTTCCTCCTTAAGAGTAATGACAGGTAGAGAGAGAAAACCTTGGCTGCAGTCACACACACTAAATGATCCACTCTCAATCCACTTTCAATGCAATTTCCAACTGGATTTTTATTGTGTGAAGTGGCAAAATCCATTTTGAAAGTGCATTGAAAGTGGATTGAAAGCTGATTATTTAGTGTGTGGCCCATTCTGCATCTAGCATTTGCTCCATTGTTTTACCAAACCCACACTGGATCAGAAAAAGATGCAGCTCAAAACCATATTCAAATACCCAGGCCAACACTGCAGAGTCACCTCTGAATGACAGTAGCATAAAAAAGAGATCAAAGGAAGTGAAACTGGCATGCAGTGTGGAGGGTTCAATAAAATCCAACAATCAAAGAAAGTGAAAGTGGCATGCAATGTAGAGGGGAATTTCTGTTCCAATGTGGGCTTGGTAAAACAGTGAAGCAAATGCTAGATGCAGAATGGGCCTGTGTGACTGCAGTCATTGTGCATTTGAATGTTTTGCAATACCAGAGAATACTTCTCTTTTAATAAGATAAATTATATAAATTACAATATCTCTTACTTAGTGTATTAACATTTCTATCCTTCCGAACAACACTAATACAATAATAAAGAATATTCATTACAAACCTCACAGCCATGCAATAATCTTATATAGCCAGATAAAAGCCCCCAAACCAGGATAATACTGACTGAAATGGTGGTCAGTCCGCATAAATATTTGTCAGCCCCCGGATGAAAAATCTCTTCTGAATAAAACTATTTTTACTAACCCCCCCAGAAGACCTCCAAATATTGGCTGGGTGGGTCTTCCTTTGCAGTGTTTTCCAATAAACAGGGCACCCAAAATTGCGTTAAAAAACACCTGCTTTTATTAATAGATACTGAGCCTTGGCTGGTAAAGGAACTCAAAACAGGGCTTCACCTGGTTTGGAAAGAATATATATATATATATATATATATATATATATATATATAATAAAAGCAGATCATATGAAATTTCTAGTGTGTTAAAGTGATTAGAGGGCTGGACTAGGACCAGAGAGACCCAGCTTCAAATACTCACTCCACCATTAAGCTCTCTTGGTGACCTCATTCTCTTCCTCTCCTTCTTGGTCAAATTTACATCACTGGTTTGTTATGAAGTTAAAATGTGGACAAGAGAACCATGTATCCCGTCCTGAGCTGAAGAGCTGTTCTTACAGAAATTATGCTCCCAGACCATGTCATGATCCAAAGATTCAATCAGAACCTTGAATGACAGAGACAGTCTGTCTTTCTGAATACAGTGTAATGTCTGGATATGTGTTAGTTACTTAGCCCCCAACAGAGAAGGCATTCAAGCAGAGGTTACCATGTGTATCACAGTAGCCAAATCATTGTGCTCTTACATCAGAAATAACTGGCACTTGAGGAAATACCCTGGCAAAACCTCAGCTGAATGAAATATCGGATCTGTTAAATGTCCCCAAGCATGTGTTGATCTACTAATGCTTTCAATGGCTAGTACACTAACAGCAGAATTATACCCTTTTAAGCCTTCTAATTGCTGATGCTAATTATCTGCACTTCTCACCTCTATGCATATTTCCTAGCTCCAGGGCTCTTTTTGTAGCAGGAACTCCTTTGCATATTAGGCGACACACCCCTAATGTAGCCAATCCTCCAAGAGCTTACAGAGCTCTTCTTACAGGGGCTACTGTAAGCTCTTGGAGGATTGGCTACATTAGGGGTGTGTCGCCTAATATGCAAAAGAGTTCCTGCTACAAAAAGAGCCCTGCCTAGCTCTAATCAAGCTGATTACACTTTGCATTGTACTTCTGCATCCTGACTTCAACTCGCCCTTTTTTGCAACAGCCCTGATGGAGGGCTGATGGCATTTTATTCTGTTTCTCTCTGACTCACAAAAGCTTATGACCTGATCAATTGTTTTGGTCTTCAAGGTGTTATTGGACTAGAATTTTGTCCTACTCAGTCCATTTGGCTCACAAGGGTGTAACTCTGCTTAGGATCATACTGCAACTGACCTCAGCTCCTAATGCTGATGTTCTCTGTAGCAACCTCTCTTACTGAGATATGCCTGGTTTCAAAGCTTCTGGAGCAGACAAGAAAATCCTAAGGCTTTAAGCAATGTGTGCTGTGCCACATTAATTGTGCTTCTTAATTATGTCCTGCTGGGATTTAGCTGGCAGCAGAAACACAGCTTACCAGGAGATGTGTCCAACCTGAGCTAATAACACCTGAAAATTTGTTATCATCTATATTCTACAAGTTGAAAATGTACCTGGCATACTTCAAAGCACAGATGGCATGTTCTGCTTGGATGTATCAAATTCTCTGATCAGAGGAGCATGGCACCAGGGCAATGTGGACAGATGAGCACCTGGCAAAGGAACCACTGAAAAAGAACCTATCTCACCCATAGTATTTTGTCCATAGCATTTTGCCAAACGTTATTACTGCCTCTGGAAGGGATATCTATGCCAGTAGAATAGCTGCTGTTCAACCAAAATGAAATTCCAGGAGGCAAAATACATGGAGGGCCTCAAAACTTCTGCAAATAGACCCTTGGAATGCCACTAAAAATCCAATTAATTGTTGTGCTTTCATCTCATTTGAAAGAAAAAGGGCAAATTTCAATAGAAGCTTTTATGGTTTTCCACTTAATTAAAACCTGACAGCTTAGCGAGACTGTCAGGAAGTACAGTATAACTGAGTGCATATATTATCCAGATAAATATGCAGTGGGTGACAATATATTCTAGCTAACAGGAAGTTCCCCTAATGGATTTATTATTCATGTGCATATCTGAGGGAGCACAAGAAAACATTACATCAATTGTGTAGTGCCTCGTCATTATTTCTACAGTTTTTTGTTAGTCCTTCCCTTTCTCCCTGTTTTCCCTCTTGTCCCTTAGACATACATAGAGAGAGAGAGAAAATCTCATAGTCTTCTTACCTCCTCTCTTTGCTCTTAACCAATATTAAAGTTCAGCTACAGACAACCAAGTGTTACTGGGCTAAATGGTCCACTGTTCTGCCTTGTTCTAACTTTACACTCTGGTTTGTGGGGAATCCTCCAGTGAAACTTTTGTTTATGGCCAATTTTCAGAAGCCAATTCGAATTTAAAAAAATCTTTGTCATGCACACTGTAGTTGTAACTTGATTAGTTGCTGTGCACTAGAATGTTCAAGCTTAGGGACAGACAACTTATTATCATGGATTATCATCATAGGTCTTATTCAGGGACCAGAAGCCTGTTTTGTTATATAAGGCTAGTTAGCAACAAGGATTTTCTGGTTAATGAGCTCATACTCTTGAGGTGAGCTGGGATGACTAACAAAATCATTTTAGGAACTTTGTAAAATATATCTTTAAAAATAGTCTTGTTACTGTAGGGCAACTCAGTCACTGAGGGGAACTGAAAATTTGGCGGGAAAAATCTGCCAGACAGTTGGGGAGATACTGGGGTTTGTCAGTCTTCCTTCTCCCTTAGGAACTTAGCATGAGTGATTTAATCCTCCAAGTGTGCTCTTAAAAGGAGAGAGAAATGTCTGCTTCCAGAGGACAGTTTCAAGAGGGAATTAGATAAACATATGGAGCAGAAGTCCATCAGTGGCTATTAGCCACAGGGTATAGATGGGAACTCTCAGTCTGGGGCAGGTGATGCATTCTATTCTTGGTGCTGGAGGGGGCAGCAGTGGGAGGGCTTCTGGTGCCGTGGCCCCACTGCTGGACCTCCTGATGGCACCTGGTATATTTTGGCCGCTGTGTGACAGAGTGTTGGACTAGATGGGCCATTGGCCTGATTCAACATTGGCTTCTCTTATGTTCTTATGTTCTTAGGATTAACTCTAAGCACTAGTCTATTATACTACTGGAACACATAAGAGTAAAAAAGAAAAAAAAGAAAAAGGCATTTTCCCCTCTCAGTTCACTACCTGGCATAGACTCATAGGGAAATGTGACCAGTTTATAAGTACTTGCACACATCATGTCCAGCCAGCCTAAGCAATGATGGAGCACGTTGAAGCTCAGGGGCACTGGTGGAGCGAGAGATCCATGTTTTGGATAAGCTGTTTCCCTGCCAAATTAAATAAAGGTTAAAATGAGCAAATCTATGATATACCTGTCAGAGACTTGAGGGATTAACATCCTCAGAGGTCTTCTCCCATCACCCCTTGGCTACTCTGTCAAGCTTTTGAAGGGGAACTCAGAAAAGTTTAATCATTTGGCTTCAGTCAGGCATGGAAGCTTGGTCAGGAGACCATCATGACTGATGCTGGCATAGGATGTAGTGAGAAAAACAAGAACATTATATTTGTGAAAGATTTACCTTCTGAGTATTTGAAACTTTTTGCCTATTTCAATGAGTCTATCAAGGAGCAGATGGGTTACAATGCTGATCTTGGTCCTTCAGAGTTTCCAGAAGATATGAAGATTCTTTCCTCCAGTTGTATGCTGTACAGCCAGACTGCCCAAACAGGCCCCTCCACAAAATGTGAACTTTCCTCAGATTACTGAAACATGAGGTGTTCTTTCAAAGGGTACACACACACACACACACACACTAAGGCCTGTTGTGGAAATAAATACAATGAGCTCTAGAAAGAGGCTCTGGGAGAGTGCCCCAGCCTTGGGTACTCAGTGTCAATTTGCTTTGGTGACCTAAGCAGGGTATAACGACACAGAGTCCACCATTTTCTCCAGAGGAACTGATCTCCACTACCTGAAGAGCAGTTGTAATTCTAAATGATTGCCAGCCCCCATCTGGATATTGGCAACAATTGTTTGCCAGAAGGAAATGGCTGGTTTGGCGGGTGAAGTTTATGACATTGTACCTGTCTGAGGTCCCACCCCTCCACAAACCCCACCGTCTCCAGGCTCCACCACTCAAATCTCCAGGAATTTCCCAACCTGGAACTGGCAACCCTATTTTTCTCCTAGCCAACCATTAGGCTACCTTTATTCCCCCCTCACTCTCCAGCTTTCAATCCCCCCCTCACCTGCAGCCTCTACCATGCTCTGAAGCCCTAAGTGCTATGTCACATTGGCTGTCATAGGGGGGTCATATCAGCAGAGCATAAGGACAGAATCTGCCATTTTCCCCAGGGGAACTGATCTCTGCCATCTGCAGAGCAGTTATAATTCTGAGTGATCTCCAGCCATCACCTGGAGATTGGCAACAATGGTTCCCCAGGAGGAAAATAGTTTTTCTCTGCAATGGGGACCAAAGCAGCTTACATGATTCTCCTCTCCTCCTTTTTACTTGCACAAACCCTGTGAGGTAGGTTAGGCTGAAAGTCTGTGATGGGTCCAAAATCAGACACTCAGCAAGAACCTGGGTCTAGTAGAACCTGCTCTGAAGTGCTGCCTGCTATGTCAAGGGTAGCCAACCACCATGTGGAGAATGAAGATCGCCAGGTATCACAACTAAACTCCAGACAACAGATCTCCCCCCGCCCCAGAGAAAATAAATCTCCAGAAATTTACCTACCTGGAGCTGGTAACCCTAGTCAGGACTGGCCCCAATGAGTTTTCTCCCAAAGGCCAAAATAGGTGTGGAAAGGGCCTTTTACTGACAGAACCAAGCTTGGTTGCTTAGTAATAGGTACTGAGGGGGAAGTAGGGTTGCCAGCTCTGAGTAGGGAAATACCTGGATATTTGCGGGGGGGGATCCTGTGGAGGGTATTGTTGGGGATGGCACAGAAGGACTCAGCAGGGTATAATGCCATAGGGTCTACCCTCCAAAGCAGCCATTTTCTCTAGGGGAACTGATCTCTGTCATCTGGTATCACCTGGTATCAAACTGAGCTCCAGACCTTTCCCCCCCTCCAGGGAAAATAACTGCTTTAGAGGGTGGCCTCTATGGCATTCTATTCAGCTGAGGGAAAACTTAGTCCCACAGAGGAGCTAAACAGGAGAAGTGTCTTCCTCGGGAGACATAGCCATTTGCTAGTGATTCTGACAGGGAACAGTGGCTGAAGGGGGAGTGGGCGGGGAAGAGGAGCAGACCCAGCATCCGGACAATGGCATGTGAGTACTCTTGATTGGTGGCTGATGGGCTCTAGAAAGACTAGTACTCTAGATTGGCGGCTGATGGAGCACATTGCACAACCAATGGGAGAGCTGGAATCTCTGTAGGCAGGACTCAGGCAATGCAGCCAGTGGATAGGGACAGATTCTGAGTGACACATCATGGAGCCAACTGATTTAGGAGCATGTGGGATGTTTAGAAAGTGCCACCACACTACTCACTTATATACAAGGATATTGAATCAATTTGCAAGTGAGCGAACATAAGGCCCCTTGTGGAAATAAATACAATGGGCTGTAGAAAGAGGCTCTGGGAGAGTGCCATGGCCTTGGGCACTCAGCATCAATGTGCTGTGGTGACCTCAGCAGGGTATAATGACACAGAATCCACCATTTTCTCCAGAGGAACTAATCTCTGCTACCTGAAGAACAGTTGCAATTTTCAGTGATATCCAGTGATATCCTTACCTGGGGATTGGCAACAATTGTTCCTCAGGAAGAAATGGCTGGTTTGGAGGGTGGAGTCTATGGCATTGTACCTGTCCTACCCTTCCTCAAACCTCACCCTCTCCAGGCTCCACCCCTTAAATCTCCAGGAATTATCCAACCTGAAGTTGGCAACTCTATCTCCTTCCTAGCCAAGCATCAACCCTCCATTATCTGCCCCTCTGATTTCAGCTTTGCATCTCCGCCCCCCTCTCTCCTGGAGATTAGTAGTAATTCTGAGTGATTTCCACCCCTCTCCTGAGATTGGCAGCAGTGGTTCCCCAGGAGGGAATGGCTGGTTGAGAGGGTGGAATCTATGGCATTGCACCTGTCTGAGGACCCAGCCCTCCTCAAACCTCACCCTCTCCAGGTTCCATCTCTCAAATCTCCAGGAATTCCCCACCTGGAGCTGGCAACCCTATATCCTTCCCAGCCAATCATCAACCTACCTTTATTTCCCCCCTCTCTTCAGCTTTCCATTCCCCCCCAAACACACACCTGCAGCCTCTCCCATGCTCTGAAGCCTTGACTGCCACAGAGTCCGCCATTTTCTCCAGGGGAACAGATCTCTGCCATCTGGAGAGCAGTTGTAATTCTGAGTGATCTCCAGCCCTCACCTGGAGATTGGCAACAATGATTCCCCAGGAGAAAAATAGTTTTTCTTTGCAATGGGGACCAAAGCAGCTTACATCATTCTCCTCTCCCCCTTTTGACTTGCACAACAACCCTGTGAGGTAGGTTAGGCTGAAAGTCTGTGACTGGTCCAAAATCACCCACTCAGTTTGTACAGCAAGAACTTGGATCTAGCAGACCGTGCTCTGACTGCTACACCTAGGGCAGCCAACCTCCAGGTGGAGCCGGAAGATCAGCAGGTATCACAACTGAACTCCAGGCAACAGATCTCTCCCCCACAGAGGAAAAAAAAACTGCTTTGGAAGGTGGGCTGTATGGCACTCCATTCAGCTGAGGCCTCTCCCCTTCCCAAACCCTAGCTTCCATAGACTCTATTAGGAAATCTCCAGGAAGCTTCCTACCTTGAGTTAGGATTGGCCCCAATGAGTTCCTCACAAAGGCCTGCAAAGGGTTTCCTTCCTTTGTCTGAACCAAGCTTGGTTGCCTACCATGGCGAAATGGGCTCCAGTTTACAACTCAGCTGTTTGCCTCCCACTCTAGTCCTGTGGGTCTATCTCAGTCCTAAAGTTCACTGCCACCAGTCATGCAATTGTCACTGCCTTTTTAGAGGGACAATGGGACCTCTCTGGCCAAATCCCCCTATTTGGAGATGGAATCTCCAATCTTTGGGGGTTCTCTGGAATGTTGGCAGCCCAAGGGTCTGGCCTTTCCTTGCTTCCCTGGGCTACCCCCTCCCTTTGGTATTGTACAGAGCATGGGAGACTATGAGGTCAGAGCACAACACAGATTATTAGCCCAAATTAAAGAATTTATTTAGCTATTCACACAGTTATGGAGCATGCACACACTGTAGGAGTAAGCACACACTATGAATCAACAGGGGTTAAACGCAATCCTCTTTCCCTATACAGAATACTCTCTGCCTCTGGAGGTTGTGGGCAGGGTAACTTCCATTCATTCCCCAGTCCAGCCAACTGTGGAGTGGCTGAGTTTCTGCTGCCTCCCAGGGACGAAGATTGCCTTGGGACAGTCCCTGTTTTCCCACACTTTTTGGCCTTGGGGCAGCTGGGAACTGTAGGCCAGCAGATGAGGAAGCCCCATTCAACCCAGTGAATGATACCCCTGCAGGCCCCTCTCTGGAACTACAGCTCGACTAAACCTTATGGGGAAATATTTTAAACAAAGAAACACAGCCATCTTTCTAACACAGCTAACTGCCATTTCGTGACACCTACCAAGAGCCACTGAGGGAACAGTTAGTCCCATATGTGAGGCAAGCAGGAGAAGCATCTTCAGCAAGAGAGAAAACCATTTGCCAGTAATTCTGATGGGGCACAGTGGCTGAAGCAGGAGTGGGTGGGGAAGAGGAGCAAACCCAGCCCCCAGCCAATGGCACACAAATACTCTTGAGTGGCAGCTGACGGGCCAATAGCTGAGTGAGAGCATGAAATGTTGCCACTCCAAAACAGAATTATTATATAGAGAGATACTGAAAAGTTTTAAGCAAACTTGCTTGGCAGATGATCTTACCTTGTCTGACAGTCAACAGACTGTGAGTAGATCAGGGGTATGTTTAGCTTATATCAAGCAACTTGAACAGCTGCTGAGCAAATCTGTAAGTTTTACTGTTTTTAACTGGCAACTCCAAATTCAGAATTAGAGTGTCCAAAGATACTGATGATGGATTACAGGCAGTGACTGTTAGCTAGAAATAGAGAACTGTGTCTTTAACACAATGAAAGGTATAGGACAAACTTAAACTTAAATCTTGACTATGAAATTAATAGCTTCTATGGAGTAGCTTTCATAAACTCAAACTCAACTCTAGTTCACTAGGATACAATAGGCACATTCATCCTTTGCCTTCTTCCAAATATTGCTTTAATACTCCATTTGTCTCACAACACCTAAGTCTTTTGTCAACTGTTAGCATACATTGGCTAATTCTGTATGAGTGGAAGAGGGGGACAAATGTTCTCTTGAATGGATTAATTATTTCATAGTAACTCAAGAGGGTTTCGCTTTCTTACTATAAATGTTTGTTAATGAATGTAGGTACAAGCCTTCCCAACTGTGCATATACATTTACCAATCACAGTCAAAACAGGTTTATTATCATTTTGCAACATAAGTATTAGGCACTTAGCTTTAGTCCCAGATGGTTAAAACTGTAATTAAGTAGTGTAACGGTGGATCAACCCATCACTCAAAAGCAAGGAATCTGTTGTGGCCCAGCAAGTGGTAGGGACAGACAGGGGGAAGTTTAGCAAGATAGCAGAAATAAGATATAACCCAAAGAGGTCTGATATTGTGCATCATTTGAAGCCAGAGAACAGTACGTATATGAAAAATATAGTATGTCGGGGAAAACAGTAAAAAGATATGTGACATTTTTTGAGGACAGTGCAATTCCTGTAAAGGCAAAGGAAATCAGAAATGCAACTTCTATGAAAGGGCAATGATATTGCAGTTTATTTCCACCCCAAGCTTAAAACCTCTCAGCACCATCATCTCAAGGCAGTTTGTATAATCAGCACAGTCCAAAAGAAAAGCTTTTCCTGGGCTATATAAATGCTGACTCTGATGATTCCATGTTTGAATTCTCTCAGACATGCAACCCATTCCTGAACACAAGTGTATGGTCCCCCCCACACACACACACAAACATTGTTTCTGGCCCCATACTGCTTTGGTTTTCCCCTTAATTTCCACACACATTTTTGTGCCTTCAGTTTTTACTTCATTTCCCCCAATTTTCCCCCCACCCCGGTTCTTTTGAGACTGCTTTTTTCAGGAAGCTGATTTTGAGTTGCCTAATGTTTCTGTTGGTTTTCTTTGTCCTGCCTACTCCCACCCACCTCCAACCCACGTTTTTGATGATTGGGTTATTATCATTATCAACTCACTCCCTTTCCTCTCCCCCCTCCACCCCAAAGACATGTAGCTTTGGTTACTTTTTTAAAAAAGGCACTAAAATATTGACATATTGATATTCCTTTGTAACAATAGATTCAGCAGGTTATCTGAATTCCCAGTTTACATTTTTTTAAAGTTAAGCTCTAGCCTCTTCCTTCATGGAGATATAAGGGGGAAATGGCATATATTCATGAGGGAAAAGACTAGATACTTACTTTAAAAAAACCTGAAAGCTAGGAAAATGCTGAACCTATTGTTATAATGGTATATCAATATATTGATATTTTAGTGTTTTTTAAAAGGGTGTGTGTGCTGCGATACCATTGATGACACCACCGATAACACCACCAGAAAAGGGCAACTAAAACGATAAAAGGATTGGAATACTTTCCCTATGAAGAAAGGTTAAAACGCTTGGGGTTCTTTAGCTTGGAGAAACGACGGCTGAGGGGTGACATGATCAAGGTTTATAAGATTATGCAAGGGATAGAGCAGGTTGAGAAAGAAGTACTTTTCTCCCTTTCTCACAATACAAGAACTCGTGGGCACTCCATGAAATTGCTGAGCAGTCGGGTTAGAATGGATAAAAGGAAGTACTTCTTCACCCAAAGAGTGATTAACATATGGAATTCACTGCCACAGGAGGTGGTGGCAGCTACAAGCATGGACAGTTTCAAGAGGGAATTAGATAAACTTATGGAGCAGAAGTCCATCAGTGGCTATTAGCCACAGTGTATAGATGGGAACTCTCAGTCTGGGGCAGGTGATGCACTCTATCCTTGGTGCTGGAGGGGGCAGCAGTGGGAGGGCTTCTAGTGTCCTGGCCCCACTGCTGGACCTCCTGATGGCACCTGGTATATTTTGGCCGCTGTGTGACAGAGTGTTGGACTAGATGGGCCATTGGCCTGATTCAACATGGGCTTCTCTTATGTTCTTATGTTCTTATGAATTGGGAAGCTTTAGGGAAGGGACATACGACCTGAGATCTTGGTCTTGAGGTCTGGAGAGGGCCAAGTTGCAGAGTGAGGAGGAAAAAATGGAATTATTAGTTGCTGTAGATTTTCCGGGTTGTGTGGCTATGGTCTTGGCATTGTAGGACCTGATGTTTTGCCAGTAGCTGTGACTGGCATCCGCAGAGGTATAACAGAGAAAGATGGAGTACTGTCTGTGTGAAGGTGAGCAGAAAAATGGTAGGCAGGTAATTTTTATCTACCCTGGAAGGTGGGGTAGGGCTGAGTCATTATCTTGTAGTAGTTCTCCAGGCTATGAACATGCTAATGGAGGAGCTTTCCTGAGGGGGTTCTTTTGTCTATGGATTGTTTCCTGAGGAGGTTTCCTGTTTCCTGAGGAGGCTTTTTTTTGTGTGGAATGGCTATTGAAACTCTAATCTTATCTGTAGTGCTATTGCCAGCTGTAGAGCATTTTGTGTTTTTCAGGACAGGAAACCATGCCTATTTATTTTTAAACTCTCTTCTTTCCTGTTGAAATTGTGTTTATGTTTATGAATTTCAATGGCTTCCCTGTGTAATCTGACATGGTAATCAGAAGTGTTGTCCAGTCTTTCAGTGTCCTGGAACAAAATGCTGTGTCCTGTTTGGGTTAGGCTATGTTCATTTGGTGTGGATATGATAGTAAGAACACTGAGGAAATTCATTGTTACTTTGTGGGTGGCATAGTTTATTTGTTTGTTTGTTTCCTGATCAAGGTCATGCTGTAGTAGTCATGTCTGACACAGGCCAACACATTTGATGGGTGGATTACATAAGTAGTTCCTGTACCAGTTGTTCCTTCATGAAGGGCAAGGAGCACCAAAGTAAGTTACTTTGAGGGCCTGTATTTGGCCAGGAATTGCAGGATGTAAATTTTAAAGATATGAATAAATCATGTGTCCATCCCATATGTTTTTTAGTTTCAAATGCTACCCAGATGATATTGGACTGAGACCAGCTGAAGGAGAAGAGATAATGTACAAATAGGCTATCCCCTGCAAACTGTAACATTATATTTGTTTGGATTCAATTTATACCTATCTCGTCCTAGAGAATAAGAAATATGGAGCAGGCAAGGTAAAAGTCTTTCATTGTATCCTTTTCTGTTGTTTAAGCAAACATGTCATAGGGCTTCCAACTCCAGACTTGGAAATTCCTGGAGATTTGGGGGTGGAGCCTGGGGCAGGGCAGGGTTTGGGGAGAAAAGGACAACTGTGGGTTATAATGCTGTCAAATCAGCCCTCTGAAGCAGTTGTTTTCTCTGGGGGACTGCTCTCTGTAGTCTGGAGACCAGTTGTAATTCCAGGAGATTTCAAGTCCCCACCAGGATGTTGGTAACCCTAGCAATTCATGTTAGGTCCTTTTGGCATGTATGATGGACTGAAATGGTCTGGACATTTTCTTCACAGCCACTTGCAGAGCATTTTGTAGTCAAAGGCACAGCAGATGGAAACATAAGCCCCAGAGCCCACTGATTAGAAGTTCTTCTACTACTCAGGAACATCCTAGACTGACTTGTTCAGCTCTTGCTGATAGAACTTGCCTTACTCTTGGGCCATCTTTGTCTCAAACCTGCCCCATTTTTCAGTAAAGGAAGGAAGGCCATTGCCCTGTTGGCAGGTGGTTTCCACCTTGAAACAACCGCCACCACAGAGACTGAAGGTTGAGTAAACTGCAAGCTGCAGGAAGTAGAGCACCCATCCTCTCCAACAACCTTCCCCCAATTCTCTGCATCCTCTGCACTCTTATCCCAGCACCTACGCAGCTATCAGGAGTTGTTTTCTGTTGCCCCAGAAGGTCAGGCCAGAACCAATGGGTTGAAATTAGATCAGAAGAGTTTTCAGCTAAACATTAGGCTTCCTGACAGAGCGGTTCCTCAGTGGAACAAGCTTCCTTGGGAGGTGGTGGGCTCTCCTTCTTTGAAGGTTTTCAGACAGAGGCTAGATGGCCATTTGACAGCAATGCTGATTCTGTGAACTTAGGCAGATCATGAGAGAGAGGGCAGGAAGGGTTGCATCATTGCTTAGTTCTTGAGGCCCTTTCTTTCATGCCCAAGGAAATGCTGATTTCCACTTTGGGGTCAGGAAGCAATTTTTTTCCAGGCCAGTTTGGCCAGGGATCCTGGAGGTTTTTTTTTTGTCATCTTCTGGGCATGGAACAGCAGTCACTGCAGATGTGGAGGGGGAGGTATTTGTGAATTTCCTGCCTTATGCAGGGGATTGGACTAGATGACCCTGGAGGTCCCTTCCAACTCTGTGATGATTCTATGATTCTATTCTATGATTCTAGGAGAGCAAGTGGGCCACAGAGAAGAGACAGTAAACCCCCAACACAGTAGCCAACTGAGGGAAGAACAAGCTGACCACAGTGAGGTGATGCTTTTGCTCTGCTTTCTCCATTACCAGCTTGTTCTCCTCCAAGAGCATTGGCAATCTGACTCTTTTGCTTCAGCTGCTGTGCCTCATGCTGAGGTGTATTCCGGATACACAAGGGCTCAGTAAGGTTCAGCAGTGGTGTGGTAGGCAGCCCTACATGCTCAGAAGTAATCTGTCAATAAAGGAGGTCATTCTTTTATATTATTGTGTGTGCACATGTGTGTTTGTTGAGGTGGCACATGGGACAGACTGCAGTCATTTGGCTCTTCCAGTTGATGGTAACTGTGAATGTGACTCTCTGCAAGCCATGGACTGAGTACCAGTGGTCTAGTGCATTTTTTTACCCACCCCTTCTCTGAAGGAGCTCAGGGTGGCTTTCATGGTTCTCCTCTGCATTTAGATTATGCTGAGAGATAGTGACTAGCCCAAGGCTGTCCAGTGAGCTTCATGTCAAAGTAGCAATTTGAATCTGCCCCTTCGAGCCCTACCTTCTGACCAGTATACTATAATGGGTTTCAGTTGAATTTCAGTTGGGTACGGAAGACATTGCCTCACAATCAATGTTCCCTCTAAGCTGTGTGCATGAGCAGCCGCTCATTAACACAGGAAGCCTTGCTCAGCAGCAATCTGGAGCCACGTGGGGCAATGCTCCCTCTAAGGTGTGGAGTGTTGTGAGCAAAAATTCTACTTTGTGAGCTACTGACATTAAAGTTGTGAGCAAGTTATTTGGCTAGTGCATAAATTAGTATGCTCTGGAGCCATCCTTCCTGAGCTAAGACAAAAATGTGTGAGTTGGAGGCTAAAAAACGATGAACTGGCTCACACTAACTCAGAGGGAACATCGGCATGGGGTCTTGCACTGCCCACTGCCCATTTTAAGATTACAGCAGTTATATTTTGCTCAGAATGTGAAATGCTCCACTCAATAGAGAGAGGAAAATAGAGGGAACACTGCATACAACATATTCCCTTTCTTCCCAGGTTGAATGCACATAAGGCCTTTGTCTTCCCAAAGATGTTCTCGAGCATTTTTATATATTTTTTCCATTCTAAGATGTTGGCTGTCCAAGTTAATTAGAGTAGAAAATAAATAAGGATGAGGAGGAAGAAAGATGTTAAGAGGCTGGAGAAAGAAAAATATGGAAAAGATCTATGTACATGTACACAGCACAGCACAGGCAATGCAATCCAATATGGCGATACTCCAGTTGAAGCCCACTGAAATTAATCAGTTTGGCCTGGGGCAAATCTGCATAGAATTGCACTGTTAGTGTCAATAAACATCCTCGTGTGTCAATAAACATCCTGTAAAAGTTAGAACTTCTTGTACAAGAAACTAACTTTAACATTAAAAAGTGGCATGAAGCCCCATCCAAAACAGAATAAATAAACTGATACAGACCATGGGGGAGAAACTGTTGATGCATAAAAACCTTTAGTAAAGATAAAAATAAATGCAACATCAAAAAATCTGAAAACAAACTCTGAGTGTTCAGATCTATCATTCAAACATTCACAATCTGAATACCTATCTGATAGAACAAATTCAGATTGAATTCAAGAATCTCGGCACGTTACCCATCATTGGAAATGGAAAATAAGAGAGTAGGACTTTCTGAGACACCACAGAGCTGCAACCATGATTTATTTCTGTAGTGTTTATAAATAATTCTGTATTCCTCATCACTTGGAAGTTGTTTCTACAAGTATCTGAGACCACACACACACAAAGGAAAATAAAAGGTAAAACAGCTAGCAGTCTCTATTAATACTGCTTATCAAAAATGTGTTGCTGCCAGTAATAGCTTCAAAAGAAGTAGTGCAATCTGAAATCTGTATGGAAAAGTAATTCAGGCCCCGGTCACACGGGCCAGAAAACGCGTGAGGGAGGCGTGGCAGTTTGCCCCAGAGCTAAATAAGGCACGGTAGCCCAATCTCACAGGCCACCGGGTTGCCACGCGCCAGCTCCACGCTGCGATCACACCGTGCTGCTGCAGCGCAGCAAAACAGCAGCACAGCAGACCACGCAAGTGTGAAGTGCGCATGCACCGTTGGGGGGGCGGGCCGCTGTCGGTGACTTGTGTGTGCGCATGCTCTGTCCAGCGTTGGTGCGCATTCCAGGGAAACTTACAACATCCAGAAACCCCGGGGACTTGGGCGAGCATCAGAAGCCACGGGATACCAGCGCTCCCGCGATCAGATGCCAGCCTTTGCCCCGGGGTTTCCAGAGACTAGTACCTCGGACCTACTAGTTTTTTACCTCGCGTTTTCGGAGGGAAGCCGCGGGTTGGCCACGGGAGCCCTATGCCTCCCAGATGTGCTCGTATGAACGCACACGGAAAGTCCACAGGGCTCCCGTGACTTCAGCAGGGCAAATGCTCCATGTGGACGGGGCCTCAGTTTAGATTTAGGAGGTGAATGATATGATTTTTGTAACCAAATAGGATTAGTTAAAAATAACTTCAGTTTAGAGAGTCTTTAAATCACTATTGTTCAAGAAGAAGACTTCAAGAGTGCTTTCCCCAATATCACACAGTTAAAGTTGACAATCATAATACATTTGTTGACATTTTAAAGTGTTCCCTGGTTTGAAAAAGCGCTCTCTCTCTCTCTCTCTCTCTCTCTCTCTCTCTCTCTCTCTCTCTCTCTCTCTCTCTCTCTCTCTCTCTCTCTCTCTCTCTCTCCCCCATCAGTATTAGCCCATTCTAATTTGTGACAACTCATCTGTTTTTGGTGGTGGAACTGTCTCAGATTCTCTCGCCTTGCCTCTGGAATTATCTATACACTTTGGGAGAACTGTGTAATATGGAGAATGACAGTCTATGGAAATCTGCAGCTACCATTGTGAATTGTTTGTAAGGGCTTTGGGGAAGCTCAAAGCATTTGTTAGCTGCAACATTGTGTTCAGCAGCTGGCCAAAAGAATACCAGGGCCACATTACACATTCTAATCCAAATGAAATATGTTAGACTTGATCTCAGGTGGCAGGAGGGCAAAGAGGATGGAATATCCCATTCATCATATACTTATGAGGGTATTATTCGTCATTCCACTGTGCCTCGTACATTGAAAGATGAACAGCAGAGAACATACGGAAACAGTTTCAGGTAAGAGTTTTTTCTATCTCTCAATAATCTATTTTGAGAATCAAAAAACCCTCTGTTCAGTTGCACCTCGTATATTTCTAGCCCTACATCTCCATTTGTGTTTCCCAGGGCTGCCGTTAAGGTGAAATACAAGCTTGTGTTGGATTATGTTAACTAAAGTTCTGGTGAACTGTTCTGGTAGCAGCAGTCTTGCTGGATTGTGCTAAAAGTGCAGCCCTTCTGATTCTAGGCAAAAAGACACAGAGGCAGAATCCAAGACTTCGAAGGCAGATTGACCAGCTGCCGTTGGCAGCTCAAGGATGAAGGTGAAAAGATCCTGTAGAAATGAACCCACCTGGATGGCTGTATCTGTATCTCCCTCTGTCTATTTATTTTTGAGCTTTTTTGGGGATAGAAGTTGCCATAATTTAGGGATCGGTTAATGTGTGTATCTCAGAGTTGGGTCACTGGTTCTTATCAGATCAGGAAGAGTGTTTTGTGGGTTTTTTTGTAAGAGCCACTTGCAACTCTTCCATCTTTGGGTGGGGTGCAGAGTTTTTTCCTCTTAGATTTGTCTTCCTAACAGACTCTGAATGAAAGTCTACATCAATGTCCAGTTTAACTCCCATTCATCATGATTTTACCTAACATTTGTCCTCTTCTTCAACTTTGACCTCTCAAGTTTTGTTTCAAGTGGGCATGCCCAAAGCTCACCTCTCAAGCCAAAGCTCTGGAGAGTTTTACCTCCAAGACCTGTAGCGTTGCTGCCACTCAGCTATTACAAAGTACTGACAAAAACTGATAGATAATAACCAGTTTGTGTTCACTGCAAGTTCTGAAGTTTCAGGAGTTCATTTAAATTTTTTTGACACCAGGAATTCATTTTTGTTTTAAAGGGTGGCAGGTCTCCTGTTTGTATTGTAGTTTATTTATCAGCCTACAATGATTTGATCCTCTACAGTAAAACAAATTGTATGGAGAAATTCTCTTGGCTCCCACATAAATCAAAAACACAGACATGGAGGGAGAACTTTTTCTTGGGTTTATAAGTGAACAGTGTCCATATAGCATATTGGCCCTGTTTTTATTTCCCTTTGAGAAACTAAAACCTGTTTCTTTGCAGCGAACCGTGTTCCATATGCCCTGAATTAAATCCCTCTTTTCCCCCTTTTAAATAAATTTGATTTAAAGTTCCCAGGCCTTTGTAGCCTCCAATGTTTACATATACACACTCCCAGCTCTCGCCCTGCTTGGATAGATGCTTGGAGCCAAGTGTGGCAGCTGGTTAATCCAAGTTTTAAATGAAGCTCATTGCAAACATTTGCAGTCATAAACTCTTCAGGTTTGATCAATGAGAACTCTTTCCTCCATCATTTTAAGCATTCTGGACAAGTGCTGGGAATAAGATATAGTTTCACTGAGGAATTTGGAAAGGGTGGGGTAGCCTCCAGTGGGTAGAATTTAGCAGGAAACAGAGGGAGAGTTGGTAGAAGTACAATGAGAACAAAAGTGACCCAAATTGCATCAATCTGCTGGTTAAGACTTAGGGGATTCATAGGAAATGTTGCTGTCAGTCTTCATTTGGCAGCATCATTTCTGGGGCTTCATGGGCATCAAACCCTTTCTCACACCAAGGATTTGGCCACTTGTGTTTACTTTGAAGTTCATGGAAGATGATAGCAAATCCTGCTCCTTAATAGGGCCTGGTCCAGTTTTCAGCAGCCATAATTGGTTAGCACCTGTGCAGGTTTGTTCACCGTTGAATAGAACAGCTGACTATGGATTCATGGAGGACATTTTTCATTTTTATATAATTTTGGTATTTATTTCACTTTTGCCTTTCTTTTTTGAATGAAGTTAGCCAAATTAATAACTGTATCATACAAGCTGGATGTCCCATAAGAATGTCTTCCTTCTTTTCCTTCTACTAGTTATACGATTCTTCTTGGGCAGGAGAAGTGCTGAAGAACCTCCCTGGCATCTCACAGGAGACCTCTGGGCAGGGAATCTCATTCCTTCCTCTGCCAGCATCTCCGTCACTCAATGCTGTAAGGAGATTCTTCATACTTTTCTTTAAGCAGGTGAAGTCTGACCTTGCACCTGCACGCCACTCTCAAGCTTCAAGGCTTCTAAGGCAGTGGAGAAACCTGTTTCTGTATCTTATTTTGAGACTCTACCCCTTGGTTGATTTAATTTGAAACTGCATATTTTTGTGTGTGACTAGATTTTCCATTTATGATTGTGGCTGTTTTCATTACCCAGACAGATGCCAGCCATTTCACTGTTAGGGTACACAAAAAGAGGACCTGAGGACTTATGGAGAATGGGAAATCCCATCCCATTGCTAGTCCCTGATTCTTCTAACTTTATCCTGCTGTCATTCCTTCCTGCACCATGCTGTCTTGTTAGCCTGATTGCTCTGAATTATTAATTACTATGGGGAATTTTTGATATTATAAAATAGCAATAGGCAAACACCTATTTATACAGAGGTCCCGCTTCTTCCAGAAGTACCAGAGATAGACAAGGAGACTGGTTTTCAATATAAAATGATTCTTTTACTGTAGATTCTTCACAATCAAACAATATACACACATATATACACTTGTACAGAGCTAAAAAAATTAGAGAGACATGGGTAGCACATTCACATTAGCAGGAAATCGTTGGTGGGCAATACTTTACCTGTCCGACAAGATGGAGCAATCCTTAGGAAGAATGATGGAGACTATAGGGGAAATGGGGTCATGTCTTGAACCAGCTCAGACATGTGGAAAGACTTTTGGGTAGCTAAATTCAGAGTCAGCCAGATAGGTAGGGTGCAGAGAGAGAGAGACCACATGGTTTGGTGCCCCCTTTTATGAGGGGGGGCTTTGGGGGTTGGGCCAGGCTGGCTATGTGTCCTAGTCACATGTCTCTTGGGGGGGTGGCCTAAGCTGGTCACATGTCTTGGCCCACCTCCTACTAGTCTGTCCCAAAAACATGCTGATTGGTACTTGGTTCAAGGGGGAAGAGTCTAAGGGAGTGGGCAATATTGAACTCTAGTAACTCTGGGTAATGAGGTGATGCCTGATGGGATTATGACTCATGTGGCCAGAGTCATTATCATGGATGGTCCTCTATTGTCTTCTGGCTGCAGCTTCTGTGAGGTGAGTCAATCTGGGGGAGGGGGTTGCCTACATGTGCAGGAAGAAACTCCTCATGGAGTTTGGGTCTTTGTTCTCCTGCCTTGACATGGCATTTGCCTGGTTTTCAGAGCTTCAAGCAGCTATCTTACAACAGGTAAGCGGGCAAGTAACTTCAGGAACCATGGCACATTATCTTCTGCTTCCTTCTGCTGGATATATCTCCAGTTGGCTTCACTTTGGGTCACCATGCAATACAGTCCATATTACACATCATTTACTCAGTCCAGGTTTCTCTTGCTTATGAAATTATAAGTCCAAGATGGTGTTACATGTGCCTTGTAGGGCAACAGTCTTTGCTCCCCTGCTTTTTCTGACCCATTTCCAGTTTTGCTCACACTTCCTCCTCTCTCCACTTCCCCTGCTTTTCTGCCTTCAATCCCACTTTCTTTCCCTCCTCTGGATCCACCATATCGTCTACATTATCTACCTACCTCACTTCCCTTTTGCCCACTCAGACTTTCAGCCACCTTCTTGCCTGCCATGTACTTTTACCTGTGTGGTTGGGGGTCAAATGCATGTGAACATGGGAAGGACATTGGAGTTCCACCTCCTTGGGGGAGCCATCACACCATATTTTCACACAACATTCTGCCTGTTTCAGGCCCTTTCTGCACTCTCCTTTTAATCCATGTTCACTTCAGTGCAATTCTGCACTAAGATGAATTCAGCCTTCTTTTTAATCCAGGGTTTTCCCCCCATTCTGCACTAAAATTGAGCTCAACTTTCTTTTTATTCTGGGTTCCCCACCCCCATTCTGCATTGCATTACCTCCTTTCAGTGGTCAGCCCAGTTTCAGCCTGCTGTTGCCCCAGGTTATTTCGATGTTGATTTGCCATGGACTTGAATTGTGTTGACTCAAACATTGAGAAAATCTGGAGTGGCAGACAAATACAGAAAGGACCAGCCTTCAAACATCAGCAGCATTTTGGGTGTGGCTGCTTGTAACATAACTATGTACTTACAATTAATATTCTGTGACTGTAAAAAAAAGCTCCACAACTCTTCATGATGATTTTAGACAAGCTGCTTTGATGTGTCAGAGGCCAGTGGAAACATACTGCATAAATCAGTTTAAGTCTCCTGTCTGATCCCTGCCAACAAGAAGGACCTGATTTACATAGTGGAACACAAAACCAGGGGTCTTTGGGGGCCGGAGTGCGCCAGACTGCTCCTCTGGCAGCCCAGGCGCTGGGACAAATGGCAGTGGCAGCAAGCCCCGCCCCCAGCTCCCTGCACAGAAGTGCTGCAGCCCCAGGATGGCCTGAAGAGGCCCGTGACCAGCCTCCTGGGGCCCAGGCTCCAGCGCTGCGGCCCCGGGGTAGGCTGAAGAGGTCCATGGCCAGCCTCCCGGGGCACACGCTCCAGCGCTGCGGCCCCAGAGCAGCCTGAAGAGGCCCTTGGCTGGCCTCCTGGGGCCCACGCTCCAGCGCTGCGGCCCTGGGGCGGCCTGAAGAGGCCCAAGGCTGGCCTCCCGGGGCCCACACTCCAGCACTGCAGCCCCAGGGTGGCCTAACAGGCCCATGGTCGGCCTCCCAGTGTCCACGCTCCAGTGCTGTGGCCCCAGAGCAGCCTGAAGAGGCCCGTCGCTGGCCTCCCGGGGCCTGCGATCAAGCGCTGTGGCCCCGGGGTGGCCTGAAGAGGCCCATTGCCGGCCTCCCGGGGCCTGTGATTAAGCACTGTAGCCCTGAGCAGCCTGAAGAGGCCCGTCACTAGCCTCCCAGGGCCCACAATGGGGCGCTGTGGCCCAGGGGAAGGCATTGATGGAGGTAAGTGAGGGATCTGGGGTGTAGGGGCTTGATGGGGGGGTGGGAGAGCCTTCCTCCCTTTCCCCATCTCTTTGCCCTCTTTCTGTCTCTCCCTTCCTTCCTTCCTTCCTTCCTTCCTTCCTTCCTTCCTCTCTCTCTCTCTCTCTCTTTCTCTCTCTCTCTCTCTTTCTTTCTTTCTTTCTTTCTTTCTTTCTTTCTTTCTTTCTTTCTTTCTTTCTTTCTTTCTTTCTTTCTTTCTTTCTTTCTTTCTTTCTTTCCCTCCTTCTTTACTTTTCTCTCTTTCTTTCTTTCTTTCTTTCCCTCCCTCCATTTTCTCTTTCCCTCCTTTTGTTCTTTCCTTTTCCTCTTTTCCTCTTTCCCTTCTTCTTCCCTTCTCTCTTTCCCTCCTTTCATTCTCTCCTTTCCCTCTTTCATGCTCTCTTTTTACCCCTCTTTCCTTCCTTCTTTCCTTCTCTTTCTTTCCCTCTTTCCTTCTGTCTTTCCTTCTCTCTGCTCTCTCTCTCTCTCTTTCCTTCCCACTTTCCTCCTGTGGCCCAAGACTTCACTCCCCCCCTGCAGGATGGCTGGGGAAGGGAAGGGGAGGCTTTTGAAGATGCCTCCCTGCCTTTGCTTCCCTTTCTGACATCACTTCTGGTGATGTCAGGGGGTGTGGCATATGCTAATGAGCTATTATGCTAATAGCCCAGTAGCTCATTAGCATACCTTATGCTAATGAGCTCCTGCAGCTCTTTTTCTATGAAATGACCCCTGCAAAAAACCATGATACACAAGACTGAAAGTTAGCAGAATTGTTCATAACTCCCGAACTTAAGACATGAGGAAGAAATGTTCCTTTGGGACAGACTCACTTCTTTCTCAGGATGCTCTCTCCTTCTGGGTCCTGGTGGTTGCCCCACTAAATTTCTGTAGATATGGTGTATACAAGAATATCTTTCATCTTCAGGGAGGATTCTGTTACAGTCTTCCTGTTCGTTGGCTTCCCAGAGGCAGCTGGTTGGCCATAGTATTTATTTATTTATTTATTGGATTTATATCCCACCCTCCCCATGAACGGACTCAGGGTGGCTCATAATCAATGGCATCATGTGCCAAAATCAGCATAAAACACTTTAAAAAACCTAAGATAATAGTACCTTAAATAATTAAATACAATTAATTACAATAAAGTGCTCGCATGATGATCAATCTTCAGTCAATTTAAGGTGGCGTGCAACAAGGTGTGATACTCAGGTCCCGATTCAGTGGTGCTTTTGTCTCCTGTAACACTGTGGCTTGATCTTATAAAGGGCCAGCCTATCACCATGATGTTGATAACTAATAGTTGATTGTAGTGGTAGGCGGCTCCAAGTTGAAAGCCTGGTGGAAGGCTTCCGTTCTGGGATTCATGGTGTCCTGACGTGCTCTGGCTTGCTCGTAGAGCTCCCAGAGCAAACGGAGGGTCTTGACGACAGGGTGGGCTTCCAATAGCCCACCGCAGATCCCCCCAGGCAGGGGGGTGACTGGCAGAGAGCCTGGCCCGAGAGAGGAGTTGAGATCGGCTGATAGCGGGGCTTTAAAGAGCGCCGCGACCAGCCTTGATCCCCTCCCCCAGAGAAGGCACTTCGGAAAATCTCTACAAGACCCCACCGAGTTGGATTCTCAACATAAGAACGCATGACCCAGACCTCCAAGACATTCTACAGAAACTGATATCAAGGAAACACTGCTATAACAAGACACTGACTTTGAAGGTAACTTTTTAAAATTGCTCACCGGAGACGCGTTTCGGCCGAAAATAAACAACATCCGATGAAGCGCATGATCGTGCACTATCTGTTGTACTAACATTGGAGCGGAAAAAGTGCAGTTAAACAGCTAAAAAAGGCCAAAAAGCCGAATTGTTGATCATTCCTGCGGTTAAATTATTGACTTTAAAATAGAAACTAACAGTAACTCCGCGAGAATTGCAGTGGAAAAGTACTGGAGCTGCTGCAGCAGAAATTGGCAAAACAGGAAGTGACTTCAGAACAGACAAGTAATCATCCTAGAGAAGACCAAGGAGGCCGGAAGAAGGGAAGAAATCAGGAACAAGGGGGACCATTAAGATTGCCGGACAGGAAGTGAGTACCCGGAAGAACCATTTACCATAGAGAAATTGCGCCCGCCATTTTGGGAAGGTCAGAAAAATTTTCTTTGATTTTAAACGAAAGACTTAATATAAAAAAGTGAAACCAGTGCGATTTAGGTGGGCACAAGAAGGACTTTGATTTAGAGTGTGTTGGAGGGAAGATTGTGAACAACGGCTTACGACCTGCGGCAACGACAGAGGGCAAATACCTGGTCCTCCCCGAAAATGGCTGGAAAAGAGGAAAAAAAGCTACAGGGCATGATGGAAGCTATGGAAAAACGAGTGATGGACGCGATTCTGAAGCTTGAAAAGACCGTTATATCAGAGGTAACAGAGCTGAAAAAAGAAATGTCTGGAATTACAAAAGAGATACAGACGCTGACCAAAAGAGCAGATGAGATGGATGTAAGGGTGAAGGGAGTAGCATCCAATATAGCTGAGGTCACTTTAGAAACAGATAAAGTGAATGTGATGGTCCAATACAATGCAATGATTAATCATATGAGATTCAGGGGGATCCCTGAAGATAAGAATGAGGACATCCATTCAGTCATGGTAGATGCTGTTGCAGATTTTTTGAAAATGGAAGAGGAGAGAGTGGCGGCACAGATTGATGTGGTATACAGAGTCAATTCTGCGATTGCGCAAAGGAAAAAATTACCTAGAGATGTAATTGTCCAGTTTATATCTAAGAAGTTGAAGGAGGATTTGTTTAAGCAACAATTTCAGGACGACTTCACAATTGGCAACAAGAAAATCATGGTCCTAAAGGAACTACCCAGAGCGATGCTTCAGGACAGACGACTTTTTAAAGACCTGATTGACAAGCTGAAATCAGAGGGCATAAGATATAGATGGGAAATTCCTAAAGGTGTCAGTTTTTCGTTCAAACAGAAGAGAGTCACCATCAAGTCAGTTGACCAAATGACCAGATTCATCAATGATAATTTTATAGACTCTGATAAATAATTACAGAATCAACATGGAGAGTCAAATAATTTCATGGAATGTTAATGGACTGAACTCACCCCAAAAAAGGAAAAATGTCAGACTCTGGTTGGAAAAACAGAAATGCGATATTGTTTGCTTGCAAGAAACACATATTAAAAAATCAGATGCCAAATTTTTGATTCAAAAAAGATTAGGAGAGGAATTTTATTCACTCTCCTCTCAAAAGAAAAAAGGAGTAGTTACATATATTAAAAAAGAGTTGGAACCAAAAGAAATTTTCAAAGACAATGAAGGGAAATTTTTGGCGGTAGAAGTTGTGCTGCAGAATAAAAAGACATTAATTGTTAATCTCTATGCTCCCAATGGGGCAAAAGAAAACTTTTTTCAGAATTTGTGGGAACAACTACGACAGTTGACCTATGAGCAAATGATTTTAATGGGCGATTTTAATGGTACTGTTGACAATGTTGTTGATAGAAAATCAAAAAAAGGAATTGAGGCCATGGGCAAACTTCCTAAAGTCTTTTTCCAATTGATTAAACATGAACATTTGGCAGACGTTTGGAGAACTAAACATCCCAGAGACAGTGAGTACTCTTTTTATTCATCAAGACACGAGTCTTTTTCCAGGATAGATATGATGTGGATGACAGAGAACCTAATCTTGCAAACACGCAAAATTGAGATACTACCTAGGACTCTTTCTGACCACAGTCCGATAAAATGGTCAACGTATGTTAAGAGAAAAAATTTCGATGGCGACTCAACGAAGATTTGCTGGACAAGCAAAATATTGTGGATAAAATAAGGACAGAAACCCAAACATACTTTCAACTGAACTTAAATAAAAGTGTACAGACGCAAACGGTATGGGAAGCCTACAAGGCTGTGATGAGAGGACATCTGATTGCAATTAATAATAATGAAAGGAAACAACAAATGAAAATAGACAAAGAAATTATGGAAAATATTCGGAAAAAAGAAACAGAACTTAAGAAAAGGCCTGGTAAAAAGAAGATTTTGAGAGAATTGAGGATCCTAAGGGAGCAATATGCGGCAAGGTTGAACAAAGAAGTATTTTGGAACTTGAAAAAATTGCAACAGAAATCCTTTGAAGGTGCAAATAAACCTGGCAAATATTTAGCATGGCAATTAAAGAAAAGAAGAGAGAATAAAACAATCACTTGTTTGAAAGATGGAAATAAAGAGATTTTGGACCCAGGAGGAATTAAAAGGGAATTTTTCAAATACTATGCGACTCTCTTTCAATCGAAACAAGCAGATCCTCAAAAAATGTTGGATTACCTATCCAAAGTTAATTTGATACAACCAAATCCAGAAATGAAAACACTCCTAAATGCTGCAATAACTAAGGACGAAATTAGTAAAGCAATAGCCGAGGCAAAAATCTCCAAAGTCCCAGGCCCGGATGGCTTTTCAGCTAAATTTTATAAAAAATTTCATGAAGATTTGGTTCCGGTGCTGGAGATTCTTTTAAATGAAATTAGAAAGACAGGAAAGATCCCTGACTCCTGGAATGAAGCTGCAATCACCTTAATTCCTAAAGAAATGCAAGATTTAACAAATGTTAAAAACTATCGGCCCATTTCATTATTGAACAACGATTATAAAATATTTGCAAAAATATTGGCAGAGCGCCTTAAAAAGTTTTTGAAAGATACTATTGTGGAAGATCAAGCTGGTTTTTTACCAAATAGACAAATTAAAGACAATATGAGGGTTGTATTGGACGCAATTGAGTATTATGACAAACATCCTGAAAAAGAAGTCGCTTTTTTATTTTTGGACGCAGAGAAGGCCTTTGATAATTTAAATTGGGAATTTATGTTTAAAGTGCTTGAGAAATCTATGATGGGCGTAGAATTTACAAGAATGATCCAATCGATATATAAAGAACAAAAAGCTTCGGTGATTGTTAATGCAGAATCAACAGATATGTTCCGGGTAAGAAAAGGTACTAGACAAGGTTGTCCCCTGTCACCATTGTTATTTATCTGGATTTTGGAGATTTTGCTACAAGCGGTCAGAGATGATGTTAATATAAAAGGGTTGAATATTGGAGGTTTTTCATTTAAATTAAGAGCATTTGCGGATGATATCATGTTTATTGTTGAAGATCCTGTTAATAATATGCCTAAGGTATTTGAAAAAGTAAGAGAGTTTGGTGATCTTGCAGGGTTTTATGTCAACAAAAATAAATCTAAGATACTGTGTAAAAATATGATTGGTACAAAGCAACAAATGTTACAAAATGTGACAGAATGTGAAGTGGTTAAAAGGGTTAAGTATCTGGGAGTTGAAATTACAATGAAAAATATAGATTTGTTCAAGAATAATTATGAAAAATTGTGGGGTTCGATAAAGAGTGATTTAGAAAAATGGGAAAAACTAAGGTTATCTCTTCTTGGAAAAATTGCCGTTATTAAAATGAATGTACTGCCCAGGTTAATGTTTTTGTTTCAGACAATACCAATTGTGAAAGATGGAAAAGTGTTGGTAAAATGGCAAAGAGAAATCTTTAAGTTTATCTGGGCAGGGAAGAAGCCAAGAATAAAAATGAAGATAATGTATGATACTAAGGACAGAGGTGGCTTCCAAGTCCCGAATTTGCGTTTGTATCATGAAGCAGTATGTATGTCTTGGTTATCTGAATGGGTAAATTTGGAAAATAGAAAACTTTTAGCTCTTGAGGGGCACGATTGCAGATTTGGCTGGCATGCCTATCTTTGGTATGGGAAAAACAAAGCTGACTCTATGTTTAAGCATCATTATGTAAGGAGGACATTGTTTGATGCATGGACCAGGTATAAGGATACAATATCGGATGAAAGGCCTCTGTGGATTGTTCCAGCTGCAGTTATACATTTGTTTTCAGAATATAGAGGCAATGATTGGTTGAAGTATCAGGAATTGTTGCAAAGAGAAGGGAAAAAATATGTTTTAAAACCAAATAATGAATTAGAATTTGAGTATGGTTGGCTACAATATTGTCAAATAAGGGACATTTATAAAAAAGATTGTAAAGAGTTTGGTTTTAGGGCTATGAATGATGATTTTGAGAATATATGGTTGAAAAAAGAACGGAAAATGATATCAAAAATGTATAAAACTTTGTTGACTGTATATACTTTGGATGAAACCGTTAAAGAACAAATGATAAAGTGGGCCATAAATATGAACAAAGAAATTTCTATGGAATCATGGGAATTTTTGTGGAAAAGATCTTTTAAAATGTCCACTTGTATTAACGTAAAAGAAAATTGCTATAAGATGATGTATAGATGGTATATGACACCAAAAAAGATTGCTAATATTAGCATGGATAAGAACTTGAGTAATAAATGTTGGAAATGTAAAAAAGTAGAGGGTTCTTTTTACCATATGTGGTGGTCATGTGATAAAGCGAAAGCATACTGGTCTAATATACATTGTGTGATGCAGAAAATATTGAAAACCCCAATTGAGAGAAAGCCTGAACTTTTTCTCCTCGGTTTGACAATGGAAAAAATTCCACAAGAGAAAAGGACACTGTTATGGTACATGATTACGTCGGCGAGAATGGCCTTTGCTCAGCATTGGAAAATGGAGAAGGTACCAGATATACATGACTGGTTGAGAAAATTGTTATTTTTAGCAGAAATGGACAAAATGACAAAGAAATTAAATGGACAAATGGCAGAACAGTACTTAAAAGACTGGGAAGGATTGAAATTGTATCTAGAAACTGAGTATAGAATGAAGGGGAAAATATATAATTTGGATACCTACGGATATTGAATGAGAAGTGAAATGAATTTTGAACTGTATGTACTGTTATACATAATATGCTGAAATTGTAGAGGTTATATATAATTTAAATGTGTTACCTGGTTTGTCGAGGTATTTAAGTCTAAACTTGATTGCCTTATAATTTTTTCTGTTTGTTATTAGCAGTGTTGGAAGCCTATTAGGGGGTGGGGGGATTGGGATCTTACTTTTTGGAAACTGTATTGGTAACGTGATTGGAAATGTTGAATATATCCCAATAAAAATTTTGTTTCAAAAAAAAAAAAGAAAGCCTGGTGGAAGAGCTCTGTCTTGCAGGCCCTGCGAAACTGCATCAGGTCCTGCAGGGCCCTGATCTCTGCTGGGAGCTCATTTCACCAGGTAGGAGCTGCCATCAAAAAGGCCCTGGCCCTGGTAACAGTGAGCCTGGCATCTCTGGGATCTGGGGTAGTTAAATGGTGTTGTGACCCCGACTGTAGTGCTCTCTGGGGTATGTATGGGGAAAGGCAGTCCCTCAGGTATGTTGGACCCTGGCCATATAGGGCTTTAAAGGTAAGTACCAGCACCTTGAAGTGAATTAGGCATGCTATTGGCAGCCAGAACAGTGCCTTCAGCACTGGCCGGATGAACAGAATGCTGGACTTCATGGGCCTTTGGGTCTTACCTAGCATGGCTCTTATGTTCTGAAGGCCAGCCATGCTTTTCAGTGATGCTGGTCTCAGTGAGGTGTTAGGTAGAAGAGGCCCACACCAGGATGATACCCCACACCTTCCCAAGCACATTTCCACAAAGGACAGCTTCTGCTCAGGCAGCTACCCTTCAGTTTATATTATCTTATATCTCTCAGAGAACATTTTCACTATCTTCCTCCAGGTCTTGTCTTACCCATTACCCCCAGAAGAAGTCAGCCACTTCTCCCACTCCTCTCTGACTACATGACTCTCACAATGACTTTGGGGGATGGGGACACCCCTGTTTTTCCACCTCCTATGGCAACAATTTCTTAGTTCTATCCTTTCTTATATTAATATATGCAAAAATCTGATTTTTTTTAAAGAAACATTCATTGTACTTAATGGTCTGGATGTGCCTGTTTTGTAAGGTCTGTTTATTCTGTTCCTTAATTGAATAGTTGCTTTACAATTTTCAGAGCACTTCAATAATTCATCAGTCCACACTTAGTACTTTGTAGTACTTTGGTTCTTCTTGGCTTTATTATTCAGTACCACATCGTCTTTTACTTGTTTCTCTGTTCTCAGCCACTTAAAAGTGTTGTGGATCTTATTCAGACCCACTCAGATGCATATAGGGCTGAGAGATGCTTGAAGGAATCCCTGAAGTACAGGAAAGGCTGCAGGCTGTTTTCTTTCAGCAAACTTGATGAAATAGGGTCTGATTGAGATTGAAGGGTCATCAGGTCCACATCTAGAGTTTTTTGGGGGATATTACTGAGTTGCCATAGGGTTGTAGTTTGTCCTAGAAGATGATTAGATTGTTTTCTTTCCAGCAAGGCATCAAAGTAACGGGAACCATCCATCCTCCCTCCATCCTCACTGTGTCTCAACCAGGTGAATGACATGAAAAGCCTGTCCACAGTGAGGACGTCAAAAAATCTGTCTAAACAGCTTCAGAGTTCACAATTTATTTGAGTAGAGTATGAAATGGATAACCTATGAAATGGCTGCCACTTTAAAATTTGGCCCAGTAATTGTCTCCATATTATTCTTATTAATCACAATTTCTTACCTGTTATGTAGGGGGAAATAATATTCAACTTCATACAAACTTAAGGCTGGTTGGATAGAGGGATGGATCTCCCTTATGATGAGTTGGAAGCCCTGTGTAAATGGCAAAGCTTTGTAGACTCAGGCCATGTCTGCACTGCCATTTTTGTCACTCATTTATCCCTGTTGCTTCAGGATCCCCCCCCTCCCCAATATGTTTTGCTGTCTCTAGTAGTCCCAGAGGGAGCAAAAAATATGTAGGAAAGTGTGGGGGGTGTCCCAAAGCAATAGGCACAAAAGAGGGACAAAAATGACAGTGCAGATGTGGCCTCAGTGGTTGGAGGTCTTTTGATTCCTAGTAAGATTTGTAGATTCAAATTCATAGTTGTAGATCCAAGTCATATTTGTAGATCCACAGAGCTTATTTATGTGTAGCCAGTGTTTAGGAATGTGCACCTGAAAAAAATGGTATTTTGGGGACTCAGATGTTGTGAAGGGCATAAATAGTAGTAATTTGGGTTATTCAGGGCCCCCAATACCATTTTTTATTCTGATTTTTTTTTTGGGGGGGGGGGTTCCATTATTCACTATAGGGAATATTTCCAGATGCTGGTGGGGCTGTTTTTTCAAGCAAATGATGCCAAGATTGCAGGAATCCAAGTCCTACCTGCCCACTAAAGTTCCCACACATTTCAAATAAATTGAACAGTGGCTCCAAGTACATGTGCCCATGAACAAAGTACCCCACTGATCCATTGTTTCCGATAGGGAAAAAAATCCATATTTTCTCCAGGGAAAAGAAGCCAATAGCAAAACACATAACAGCAAGCATGCAATGGCCTAAAGCTTCCCAATTAAAACAGAACCAACTAGCCCAACAGAACTAACATCAAACTAGATAATCCCAGCAGAACATGGCCACTGTAGTAAGCCCAACACAGCTAATGTCAAACAGAGAATCCAAGCCAGACCAACTTAAGCAAGGGACACTTGCAAAACCAAGAGAACCAATGTCAGACATGAGAATCTAAGCCAACCAAACCTGGCAAACCAATATGAAGACCTGGCAAGAAGACACTGACATAGGAACACTGTAAAATTGAAGGAAAAAACAGTCCTTGGGAGCCTAAAATGCTCACCCTGAATATCTCCACATATTTCCAGAATTTGGGGGGCTCATTTGTGGGTATCCTGGAAAATCTTGCATACCATTCAGACACCCAATTATGTATAAAAATACCAATAAGGCATTTTTGATATATATTTGAACTGGAAATATCCAAACAAACATCCTTACCTGTTCTTGCCACTGTGGTCCATGCCCAGCTAACATCTAGATTAGACTTCTACAATGGGAAACTGCCTTTGAATAATGTCCAGAAGCTACAACTAGCACACAATAGAATGCCCATCCCCTTGGAATGCCTCTCCCCTTGAGGCTCACATGATTCCCTTTATACTGTCTTTTAGGTACCAGGGCAAATGATATCATTTTTTATTCTGATTTTTAACTAGGGGGTTTATTTTACCAGCTTTTTAAATAAGGTCTGCTTATGTCGAATAGATTATTTTTAATAGCTTGTCATTTTTATCTACAAAAAATCCAGAACTTTCTTCCACTTCCATCTGGCCTGGATGATCTTGGCATGGTCAACATGGCTACCTGGATCCACACCATGGTAACAGCTAGAGTCTCACGATAGTAGTGCACTGCATATAGGTCTCTCCTCAATGTCAGCTCAGTGACTTCAGTTGATACAGAATGCTGCAGCTTGATTATTATCAGGAGCTAGGTCAAGCATGCATATTAATCTCATTCTTCACTCTTGATTGGCTGTACATCAGTTAGTTACTCATATCTTCAGGACCTCCTCTTCCCCTATGCTCTGCCGTGACAGCTTTGATCATTGGAGCAGAGCCTTCTGCAAGTGCTACCCCCCCAATGGACAAATTCAACAACTGCCCTTATACACATATTCTCTATTGTGGCCCCCACCTAATGGAACTGCCTGCCTGACGAGGTCAAAAAGTCTCCCACTCACCTGAACTGTGCAGGAGGGCTTTTTTACACAAAGAATTATGATTATACAATAACAAAATATTTCAGAAAGATGCTTTGGTAGAGGTATAGGGACTGTTGGCTGTACTACTGTTTATACTACATACCGTATGGGGTTTTTTTTTGTCTGATCCTTTTATGAAATTTCTACACTGTTTAATGTGTCACATTAATGCTTAAGCTTTTTCAGTTTTGTTTCAGCTTTTTTTTTTAGATTTCTGCTTGTTTTTCAGATTTCTGCAGCCCAAATAATTGATTATCCATTAGATGTTCCATCCTGTTAATTGTAATCAATATATACTGAGTAATCTGCCTTAAGCCTCAGTGAGAAAAGTGGTCTAGAAATAATGTAAGTAAATAAATAAATATTGTTACAATTTTAATAGGAAGCCACCTTGAGCAGCGGAGGCATAGAAATATTCTAAACCGGTAAATAATTACCAATGAAAAGCATTGTGTGTGTGTGACTTGTGCATTTCTTTCCTTATTAATTGCAATAATTAGAAAATGGGGTGTTTCAAAATTGTAGTAATTAATATGAAATAAATTCCCCCTTTAAATAGCCTATAACAACTCCCCCATGATTTTTTCTTTTTGTTTTGTTTCTTTCATTATTGTAATCCATCTGTCTGTCTCACTTTCTTTGAATCATTTCACTTCTTTTTGTTTTGTTTCTTTCATTATTGTAATCCGTCTGTCTGTCTCTCTTTCTCTGAATCATTTCACTTTTATAAGTCACTTTATTTCTAATACGGGTATAAAGAGAACAACATTCCTTAAGGGGAGGGGTGGAGATGCAATGTGCGTTCATGACTGACTGCAAGCTGTAGCCATTAGGATGACATTCATGTGTGAGGTATTCCAAGCTTGAATGATATGAGTTGGGACTTTCATTCAGATATGAACTGGAGCCACAAATGGAAGCTTGCCTGTTGCTGACACAGAGAGATGACATTTACAGGTTCTTGTGCCAATTAACGTGGCTATCATTTCTTCTTTACTCCTCTGGTAGCTTAACTTTCTTCTTGAGTATAGTTCCTGTTCTGCCTGTGTTGTGTTCTCTGAATCTCTCTGAAACATTTTACTGTTTTCATTTGGGGATTGCTTTCCTCCCTCTCCTTCCCTCACTCTTCAGTGCTTTGAATCTTATTTGATTTGTGGCTCTCTTTCTATTCATTGTGTCCTCCTGCCAATTCTGGCTGTTTGAAGCCTGGTTTTTATTGACCCCCCCATCTTATTTGCCTCATTGGTTAGTCTTTATAAAGCGTGTGACTTGCTGTGATAATGTGTTGCCCTTGTGTGTCCTTGTCCTTTACTTATACCAAACTCTTTTGATTTTTAACAGCCCCCTCACATACACACCTGGTAACTGCTGTGGTTCTTTGGGAATTTCAATTAATTTGTGATTTGTATATTTTTTTTATTCTTTCCTAAATCAGAATGAAACTGAGACTGGGAAGGGCAGTCATAAAGGAGCTAGAAAAGATTTTCAGGTTTTGGTCACACTGGTCAAATGAAGCAGAGGGGAAGCGAGGCTATTTCCTCTGGAGGAATTTGACCCACAGTTGCACAATCACACAGTCCTTGGAAGCTGCGGGCACAGCCTGCCACTGCATGATCAGATACAACTGCAGGTGAGTCAGGCTTTTTTTTTTCTGTCTGTTTCCGATGCACTTAAATGAGGAATCGGTGAATCGCATCTCCACACTGAGGGCTCCCTATGGAGTTTGCAGTTATGCACATACTGAGAAGGGGGGGGGACAATGGCAGGATGACCTGATCAGACCATCCAGATGCCATGAGAGCACTCTGGAGTGATCAGACAGGGGAAAGTCTATCAGTGGCCTGTCGCAACCCATTTTCTACTGGATTTTCCCCAGTGTCTTTTAACCCTGCTTCTGTGGTGGAGCAGAACGGGTTGCCGATGTTGTTGTCTGATCACGCCCTTTAAGTCCACCCGGCATTCACACCTATGGTGGGCCTAATTGTGCATATGATCATGGCCTTAATTGTAAGGATGTATCACTGGCAACCAAGATCAAGTTAATCCATACCATAGTATTCCTTGTTAGCATCTATGGATGTGAAAGCTGGACAGTGAAAAAAGCTGACAAGAAGAAAGTGGATTCCTTTAAATGCGGTCTTAGAGGAGAGTTTTATGGATACCAGGAACCACCAGAAATACAAATAAGTGGATTCTGGATCAAATCCAGCCTGAACTCTCCCTAGAAGCTAAAATAATTAAACTAAGGCAATTGTGCTCTGGTCACATCATAACAAGAGAAGACTCACTGGAAAAGACAATAATGCTAGGAAAAGTTGAAGGCAGTAGGAAAAGAGGAAGACTCAACAAGAGGTGAATTGACTGTAAAGAGGAAGCCATGACCTTCAGTTTTCAAGACCTGAGCAAGGCTGTTAACCATAGAATATTTTGGAGGTCATTAATTCATAGGCCGCCATAAGTCAGAAGTGACTTAATGGCATTTCTCACACACACACACACACACACACACACACACACACACGATCTTATTGTGTAATTCCATGTAAGTTATATGTCTGAGTCCCAAATGTACACAGGCAACTTTCAATGCCTCAAAAAGGTGACCACTTTATTTTACCTGAAATTTGGGGAGGCATGGATGTACTGGGGGAGTAATATAGTCTTCCTGAGTTTTGTCAAGTTTTGATGGAAAATCATGAAATTACAGAAGTATGGGGGGGGGCTTCCACTGAAACCAGTGGGAAATAAAAAGAAAAGGATTGTGAAAATGAAATAACAATAAAAAAGAAACAATAATGAGACACAGCCATGCTAAATAAGCCAATAACAAAACGGTTCCTTTTGAAATGAATAATGAAATTGAAAGGAATAAAACAAACTCACATGTACAAGTCACACACTCACACAGAGACAAACACTCACATGCATCTTTAATCTATGTACAAATTACCAGCATGCACATTAATTTTTAATTAACTTTTCTGAGGGGTTGCCTTACATCCAGGGTTCTCTTCCTTTCACATAAACATAGTACACTTCGAGGTCCTACAGGCTCAATCTCAATCCTAAAAAAAAGGACAACTGTGTACAACAATGCTAATATAATGTAACAGTCTAACATAAACCTGATAATTAAAGTAACAGTAAGTAATATTTGAAAGTTATGTATTGTTTTCATTCATTCAACAAAGTCTCCGGATTACAATCTTCATTTCGAAAATCTTCTAGAATATCATAATATCATGAAATATTAAGTTCAATATAGGTGAGTTCTTTAGACAAATTTCTAAATTCATTCTAAGTGGTTACAAGGTTCTGGAGAACATTACAAGGTTTCAAAGAATGGGTTACCAGTAACTCATGAAAACAGTAGTTCCTGTTTGAATGAGTTACTGGTAGCCCATTCTTTGAAACCTTGTAACATTCTCCAAAACCTTGTAACTTTAATTATCACATTTATGTACGACTGTTACATTGTGTTAGTGTTTTCTTAGTTCTTTTTGGCTTGACTGTGTGATCTCCTATTACCTTTCAGTCTATATCCCGTAAAAATGCTGGGTGCAGATTGCATAGAGAAAATCAAGCATTAGAATTGTTAAAAAAGAACAAAACTAGGTACATTGGCTGGTTCTTCTGGAACACACACACACATATATATAATCGGGTTCATATGAGTTGAGGGATAAAATTGTAGGTACTAAACACAATTGACTTACAGGGGAGGAAATTCAGTATTTTTTAAAAATAGACATCAATATTGGTGCCTGTTGACCAGGGCTTGAGAATTAAACACTTTTTAAAAATTTCAGTTCCATTGACTGATAATTCACTCATAGTAAAAGGTAAGTTCTCTTAGGTGATAATCCTGAGTTTGGGCCATACCCTTTCAAACTGCAGCTGGGGTGGGGGTCACATGATGAAATGTTCCCTCATGAAAATGAGTTCTTGAGAGCTTCCAGTTTTCAGTGACTCACGACAAGATGCTCCCCATCGAGGCGGCTTGGATTGGAGTGGCAGGAAGGGAGTTTTTCTGGTTCTGTCCCCCCCATGAAGCTCTTGGAGGGAGCTCCTAGCCTGGAGCACTGAGGAGCCGCTCCCGAAGTTGTGGCTTGGGGAAGTGAGCTTCTTTAGCTCCGTAAGGACCTGCTGCCCGAGGCCAGTAATGGCACCCAGAGATGTTACCAGACCAGAGCATGCAAGAAACTAAGAAAGCAATTTTTCTACCTGATGACTGAGTGAGACAATGAATCAAGTAAAAGTGAGTGATGTCCCAAAAAGAAACATAACTTAAAAGAGGGTGAAGGTACAGTGAACCGGCGAAGCATTACAAAACGGAACGGCACAGAGTGAGGGGAGGGGGGAAACCCGAGGAGGAAGAGCCCTCCCCAGTAGCTGAATCGTAGCAATAGCTGAGAGTGAGCTGTTAAGCCTCACCTTATCTTAGCGACAGAACTTTGGGACTGAATTCCATGCATTTGGGATTTCTTTGAGCTTTCTTTGGGAACTCTTATCTAACTATAAACAATGACCCAGCGAGCTGGGAAAATGGTGTTGAGGGTCAGAGGTAGCACCAGAAATGCCAGTACAGCGTCACAAGACAGGAAGATACCAATGATTTGGCTAGCAAAATTTCTGAAGCCCTGTGCCCCCTGATGGATCAGATGATGAACCTTAATCAGAACTTCGACAGTTTACAAAAGGAACTTAAAGAGACAGCAGCAAAATCTGATGGGAAAAAAGATTGGAAAAATGGAGATGAAGAATAAAGAGATGGATCAAAGGATGGACATTGCTGCCAAGGAAATAGCATCTGCAAAACAAAATTTACTTCAGCTTCAAATGGCTTCAAATCTTTGTATGTTTTAAGATTTCAAGGGGTCCGTGAGAATAAGGATGAAAACTTAAGAGAAATTTTGAGTGTAGCACTGGCCCCCTTGATTAATACCAAACCTGAGACTTTAAAAGCGGACATTGACATGATATACAGGACATACTCAGAGTTTGTAAAAAAAAAAAAAACCTCCCAGGAGAAATTGATGTAAAACTCGCAAAAAGAAGCACAAGGGGCTTAATTCTTAAAGCATCAACGGCAACAAAGATTAAAATCCAAGAGGAAGAGATGAAAGTTCTGAAAGACATTCCATATGAAATTCGAAAAACAAGATGCCAATATAAAAACATTACAGAATTTCTACAAAAGAACAATGTCCAATAATCCCAGAAGAACTCATTTTTAATTTCCAGGGAAAGAAAGAAAAGATTGACTCTTTAACGAAAGCAGAAACATTCTTGAAGCATCATAAATTGTTGACAAAGAAAAAGGATGGAGCAGAGGGTGAGAAGGCATCAGAGACAACAGAGGATATCAGCGAGTGCCAAAAGACTGGCTCAGATAACTCTTCTTCCTCAGATACCTCAGATACTTTGGTATCTCTGGGATAAATTTTTGACTCTGACTTTGATTCTGATTTAGGTGCTGCTGCACCCAAAACTATGAAGGTCAAACTGCCATGGCAAAAGGAGAAGAAGCATAAAGATAAGAAGTCTTCTAAATAAAGTTCTCAGATTCTCTACTTGTACATTTAAACAGTAAGTTTTGAAGTCATAGTATTATAGGTTTAGGCTTTTTGGACTTTTTTCTTTCTTTTTAAGTAGCATAGAAGGGAACCTCATTGTGTACTAGGTAGAAAAGACTGAAATTACATAGTTAATGTATAATAGAGCCTTGTTACTCTCATTAGTGTTTTATTGTTTGTATGTAGAGTGTTAGTCTATGTAGTGTAGTAGTATGTGTAGTTTATAGAAGAAAAGCAATAAAAACTTTTATAAAAAAAGAAAATGAGTTCTTATACATGCAAATCTAGAATATCAAAGACAAGAGTAGGCTAGAACCGTTCCCACTGGAATCTGGTTTTTTTCCACATGAGGAAAATTTTATATGTCAGAATATGCAAACTCATGTTATTCCTCCACACATTTCTACAATCTGAAAATAGGTTATGGGGGTGTACTTTATCCCTTCCTTCCTGTTGCTGGCTGCATCGATAAAACACTTGCTGTTTACACAAAGAAATTTGTTTAACAGATGGATCAAAAGAAATAATTAGAATGAACTAAAGAAAGTCAGAACTGGCTTATTTTGTGTAATAAAAGATGGGAGGGAGGAGGCATAAAGTAGTATATACAGCCACGTATTCTCTGTATGTAAAAAGTTTCCCCTACTTCTTTACTGACATTATTTTGTCAGAAGATGATCTGTTGGTTTTATCCCAAAGGTAATGACTTTGTACATGTTTCATGCTAAACGATATTTAAATGTGTATTATCAAACATACTGTATCCTCTCCTAAAAATAACTTATGGTCCCATGTCTATTCAAAAAATAAAATGGTGTCAAAATGCTAAGATGTGCCGTGCTGTGTAAAGTTCACTTTTTATCCACTAAGAGGGAAACTCTCAGTTATAATTCATTTTGTTCCCTCCAACCATGAGCATGTAATCAGTTCCAACTGAAATTGCTCTTGAGGCTCTGTTATGCAAATATGTTCACTTAGCATTTACCTGAAAATGCTTTTGGTTACTTAGCTAGAAGAGCAGAAGCCAAAAGGAGATGGAAGAATGACTATTTTGTATGGAAAGGCATCTTTATTTTATCAATAGGCCTCTGAAGTCTGAGGCTTTTCCACATGTTTCCCCCCCATCAGTTCTGGCCCTGTAATGCTTTGGGTTTTCCCCTGCATGCATTTTTGTACCTTTAGTTTTCATTTAGTTTTCTTGTTTATTTGTTTGTTTGCTTTGCCCCCCCTTCCCCCCCAGCTCTTTTAAGACCACTTTAACCGTGACCATTCCCCCCCCCAGAAACCCGTTTGTTTGTTTGTTGTTTGTTTTGTTTGATTTATGACTCGCCCTCCCCTGCTATTGCAGGGCTCAAGGTGAGTTACAACATATTATAATAATAACCATAATTTAATATTAAAACAATTTTAAAAACTAATCATATTCATAGTAAAGCTAATCATAACAAACATAGTGAAATAAATGGCAAAGATTAATCCTATTCAAACTGGGAAGAGGCAGGGGAGAGAGGGAGCAGAAGGGCCAATGAGGTGAAGCTGTCCTTCTCATCTGTCAGAAGCTTCAACTATGGGCTTAGTGGAACAGCTCTGTTTTGCAGGCCCTGTGGAATTTTAACAGGTCTGCAGGGCCCGGATCTCAGCTGGAAGAGCATTCCAGCAGGCTGGGGCCAGGGCTGAGAAGGCCCTGGTTCTGTTCACAGTTAGTTGAATGCTTCTTGGTCCAGGAATTGTCACTTTGTCCAGTGAGTGTAATGTTCTTGGGGGGAGGGGTTATACCAGGAGAGCCGGTCCTGTAGGTATGCTGGTCCCAGAATGTGTAGGTCTTTACAGGTTAACACCAACACCTTGAACGTAATCCGGTATTCAATCTGGAGCCAGTGCAGCTGGCAGAGCACTGGTTGGATATGAACTCTAGCTGGAGTTCCAGTAAGAGCTTGTGCTTCTGCATTCCAGGTCAGTCTCAAGGGTAGCCCTGTGTAGAGCAAGTTACAGTGGTCTAATCTGGCAGTGACCATTGCATGCATCACTGGGACTAAATCGGAGTGAGACAAGAAGGGAGCTGTCTTGACTGGCACAGATGTAAAAACGACAGTCTGGCTCTGCTCACACCAAGTGGCTCAGCTGAGGACCCACATTTTATACCCTCCTGATTTTGAACTCCTCTCCCCCACTGGGGTTTAGGTATTAGGTGGACTCAGGGCTGTGAGCTGTCTTGTCTCTCTGCTCATGCTGAGTGCCTTGGCTGAGGACCCACATTTTATACCCTCCTGATTGTGAACTCCTCTCCCCTGCTGGGGTTTGGGTGATTGGTGAACACAGGGCTCTTGGCCACACAAGAGGGATCAAGCCAGATGACAGCCTTGCATGACCAGTATTCTAGGCAATTGGTATTGGTGGGCTCAGGGGACTTGATGAGGTACTCCCTCACCATCACCTCTGCCAAATCCTCCACCATTGCACACCTGACATCCCCGCTGCTGCTGACCTCCCATTTCACTACAGACAATCAGTCATGGGGCTCCTCCCTGGGAGGTAGAAGTGGTGGGCTGCAGCTCCTCCTCCTCCTCCCCAGCCTCTTCCATCCACTCTTCTCTCTGGCCATGTCCATTGTCCTGTAGCCTCCACACTTCTTTACAGTGCTCACAGTTCCATTGCAAGAGCTCTGCATTCAGGAAAGTAATGCTGCCTTTTTATCAGGGGGTTATAGATACAGGCCAGCATATAATTCCCTTTATTGCACAGAGAATGCAACCTGGTGGTTATGCTCACCTGCAACCTCTCTGCAAAGGCCCTGACCCATGAAAGAACAGCCAGCCCCAGTTGGGAGGCCAGTGCCTGATCCAGCCCTCAAATCAGGGGGATGCCCTACCAATGGCTGATTGTATGGGCTCACAGCTTGTCAGTGGTGTCCTGGAAGGGCTTGAGGACACACACCATTTGTGAGAGGGTCAGACACTCTTTGGAGCTGATGCTAAGCTCCTCTTCCCCATGCAGGATGATGATGGAGGAGATAACATCCTGCATCATGCTCTTCTGCTGCATCAAATGTGCAATCATGGCATAGGTGGAGTTCCTCAGCCCCCTCCTCCTGCCTCTCATGCAGCTGATGGGCAGACTTGACAGAGCTCACTAGCCCCAGGTGACACATGTGCACTGGGCAGATGATGCCCTTGAGGTGCACATGTTTCAACTCTGCCAGAATGTTGATGCTGATATCAATGGCCATGTAGACATGGATGATGTTACAACCATCCACCCACTCCCTCAGGCCTTTCTGTATCACATGGTGACAGTGCTTTGCACTATGTGGTCTGCATCCATCCCCTGCACATGGAGCAGAACTGCTTTGTAGCCCAGTGGCAGTTCTAATCCCTCCTGTGGCCTGGACTCTCTCCCAACAGTCCTGTTGGCTACTACAGAGGTCTGCTGTGAAGTACACAGTTCTGCCTTGTGCTCTGTAGAGCTGAGCCTTGACCATCACCACTACAGCTGGCAAAAGGCTACATCCTCCACAGGTGAGAAGGGTTGGCCATCCACAGCAATCATCTCACTGATGACAAGGTGAGAGACTGCTTCCTGGATTCTCCACATAGTCCTTTTGACTTCTTGGAGGGTGGCCAGCCTTGATGTCCCACCCACGGCAGCCTGAGTGTGGGGAGCCTTTCTTCAAGGGGCCTCCTGCTTCCCCTCCACTTCCCCCTGTTGACAGGTAGTGGGCCTCTTCTTCATCCTACTGGCTGCCACTCTTTCCTCCAGTGGCAACATAGTTGGGCCATGGTGCACCCTTTGCAGATGCCTGTGGTGGATGAAGGAGGACAAGTGCTGGGGGTTTGTCCCCCTCCAGATATGGGTATGGTGCACCTGGTCCTCTGCCACACAGGGGTCACTGGGGAGTGTGCAGAAATGTTTCTAAACTGTGGGCTTCCCCCACCCTCTGAAGCACTGGTGCACAGTCCTCCTCTCCGAAGGTTGTCAGCAAATGCTGGTGTCTCTTGGCAGTGCCAACAATGGAAGATGGGGGCACTTTCTTTAGGGGTCCATAACTCGGACTCTGTAAATCCAATCCACACCAAACTTCGAGGGCAGGTAGAGAAGAGTCAGCTGGAGATCCCGTGAGTTTGGTGTCACTAGCATGTCTGGGGGGCATTCTACCATGTCACAAACCTCACAAACTGAACTGATTCATTTAGTGTCTAAAACTCCATGATGGTTTACCATTTGCAAACTGGGCACACCACAGACCATAAACTGAACCACATTTTCCCAGTTTGTGCTCATCCCTAATCCTCTTCTTGACATCATTTCTGTTTTTCATTTTATCCAAAATCTGACATCAGCTGTCTCATGATGACACTGGATGTGGTAACAGATTGCTAAAGATGAACTTTAAAGCAAAACCCTCAGAGCTAAATCTCAGAAATGTAATCTTTTCTTATATTTTGGCATCTTGTGATCCACTCATCACCCATGACAGTAGTACAGAAAACTTACAAACTGTATGCTATGCATGGATGGTATTCGCAGGCCACTGCTTAACAATATTAAACATTTTACTTAAAAAGAAAAGAAAATTGAATAATGTATATAAGAGTGAAATGAAAAGATAGAGGGTTTTTGGTTTGGGGGGGGAATTAGAAACAGAAATATTACATTTCAAAAGTAGAATTAGCGAACTCCACAAAGGGAAGTCCCGAGATAATTCTTCAGTTTAAGTAGTAATTACAAATTGTGCAAGAGGCATTTTAAGTGAGTAGATGCAATTGCCAACAGTTGTGTCTCTAGAGAGTAAACTTGCCTTGATCTTTATAGACTTCACAATAAACAGAATATCAGGGGCCTATTTATAGATGAGTGTGCTCATGGGGGTGTGCGTAGGGGGGCATCTTGATTAAGTAGAGGGTTTTAAATGCTGAACATACAAAAAAAGTCAAGGCTGCAATACCAGTGTTCAGATAGTTGGCAGATTTAACAGAGGTACTGCTTCAGATCCTTAAAGTAGGCAGTTGTTCAGGTTATTGTAAATTAAAGGGCACTGGGGGTTAGAGAATACGGCTGGGAATCTGTGTTCAGCAACCTATCCCTGCTTGGGGTGTTCAGGTATATGCATGGCTTTCACTTTTCTAGAATAGTTTTCTTGTTCATCTGATTGAAGGAGGCTAATTCAAGAGACCTGTGGATGCAAGGATTGTTGATCTTTCCCATGTTCCCCTCTACCCAGAAACCCTTTCTCACCCCAGGAAAGTTTATTGGTAGCCAAACTGTCCAGGTCCACAACAATTCAGCATGTGTTATTCTCACACAATCTTGTGGGAGTTCTAATTCATATTTCCCTGCAAACATCATCCAAACAAATCTATTTTACCTTTTTTTTTTCTTTTTGCATGCACCCACACTGACACTTGGAAAAAAAAACACCCTCAATAGGCAGAGAATCTATTTAATGCAGATCAGTTAAAAATGGTGGTTTTGACATGAGGATAGGCTTGTGTGGCTTCCCCATCACTGGCCCAGCTGCTGATAAAGAACAGCAGTGACGGCACTTCCACATGGCAAGTTGCCCCCCATTTTCCCTACTCCAGTCTCTCAGTAGTGGCCACACCCCTCCCCTGAGCTACCAGGGATTTTGCAATGTTTATTTTAAATTGGTGCCAGAATATTGTCATAATGGTATAACCTTATAACAACAGGTATAACAGGTTTTCTGAATTCCCAGCTTCCATTTAAAAAAGAGTCTCTAGCCTCTTCTGTTGCAGAGAGATACTTTCCCCCTTATATCGCCACAAAAGAAGGAACTAGAGACTTACTTTTATAATAACCTGGGAATTCAAAGACCTTTGTTGCACATGTTATTACAACAGTATATTGATTTAATGATATTCTACTGCTATTTCTTTAAAAAATTAAATGCCATCCAGTGGTAGATGGTGGAAATGGCTGCTGCAGGGATGGTGCCAGGCAAAATAACTGCCTGCCATGTAGGCAGGGGAATGCAAATTTTCCCAATCACACAGCAGTCGTGCAGGCTTTACTGTGATCTTTTCCAAAGCTTAACAGCAAAGCAGGTTTGAAAAGAGGTAGGAGAAAAGATGAGGAAATCCTGGGAGGCACACAGATGCACTGTGTTGCTGTGGGGAAGCAGGAAAAAATCTATTTCCCCATGGCTTTGAATGCAGGGCAGATAACTAATGGGTTTTTTGCAACATAGTTGCCAACAGGAGGTTAATGTTGTCACATACCTATGACCCAGGATGGAGTTTGATTTCACTTCTCATGCAAGCATAAAGCACCTGGAAGACATAAGTGCAAGAAGGTTATCTACCATACCTACTGTGCAGCCATAAAGCTGCCCATTGTGGTGCATGAGCCAGGCAGAAAAGAAGGTGTGATAAACTGATACAAGTTTCAGTTTATGAATAGCCTAACAGACAGGATATGTACACTCTTTATCTAATTTCTTCCTGAAATCAAAAAATCCACTCCTTTTCTTCTGAGGAACTTGGAATCTGTTTCAAATTAATTCTCTTTTGATCAGAAGATAAATTCTAAGTGAGGAAGCGTGGGAGGTACTGAGAGATTTCCAAATTTCACTCTGAGATGTCTTCTCAGACTTCCATATTCTGCTAGAACACCACCCCGCAGTGTGTAGCATCAAAAAGTCCCTGCAGGGACTGAATTCACAAAAGGGTGCATATGTGGTATAAGAGAAAACTAAAAGAGAAACTGAAGAAAAATTAAACAGAAATTCCTCTTTTGAAAGAGAAAAAGAGAATAAAAGGAATAAATGACTGTACTTTAAAAAGTTAATTTCAGGGGACAAAAGGACTTCCACACCCCTAACAATACTACTGTGGACTTCTCAGAACACCTAAGGGACATTCAAATTAGAAAAGAATGGAAACAAGTGTTCATTCAATCGCAGTACCTTGGAATACCTGCTTGGATAATAATAAGACTGCCAAGATTTCAGATAACCATCACTGTTATAATTTTAGTTGTATGATTTTGGAACACGAACATGAAGTTGTCTTGTATTGAATCAGACCATTGGTCCATTAAGGTCTGTATTGTCTACTCAGACCAGCAGCGGCTCTCGGGGGTCTCAGGCAGAAATATTTCCCATCACCTACTGCCTGGTCCTTTTAAACAGAGATGCCAGGGATTGAACCCATGACCTTTTGAATGCAAAACAGATGATCTCCCACTGAGCCACCCCCAAAAAATATGCACACACATGAAGTTCCTTAATACTGAATCAGAGCATTGATCCACATGGTCAGTATTGTCACATTGGCAGCAACTCTCCAGGATCTCAAGTCAAGGTTTTTCACATCACCTGCTATCTGATTCTTTTAAGCTGGAGGTGCTTGGGATTGAACCCAGGACTTTCCACATGCCAAGCAGATGCCCTTCCACTGAGCTGTGGGCTCTATGATCCTTGAATATAGAGAGCTGGGAAAATCAAGGTCCCTGGTTACCTCAGCAGGTTGTTACTATTGTCTGAACACTCATATCCAAGTGGCCAGACTCCCCTTCTAGTCCCATAAAGTTTGGGTCTAACTACCTTTCATTCAAAATCAAACCCTTCCATTCAGTTTTCAGCCCCGGTCCCTCAAAGATATAGGGCTGAATCTAAAGTATCATGAATAGAGCTCTTCCTGAAAAACGAATATTTCCTGACCACCTGAAAAACTGCTCCTGAGCACTGTGAGGAACTTGTGAATGACATTAGATGCAGCATGCAGGGCTGAAACTCAGATGGGAAATCTGCAGAAAGCATATCACTCTTCTTCAGCATGTGGATCAATTGTACAAGATCTGTCTTGGAACCAAGCCATAACTAGACAATTAAAAAACAAACTTGTCCTCAAACTTTGCAAATCCATTTTTCTGCAGATGCAGTAAGCACTTGGATGTATATAATTATACTCAGAATTCTCTTTGTCTCTCATGGAAGCTCAAATGAAACCTCCTTTCCTCCCCCTCTCACACACAAACACTTACACAAACACTGCTCCCTGGCCAAAATTCAAAAGTTTCCCTCTGTGCTGAAAGACTTATCACAAACTTTTCATGATGGCTGGTGGAGAATAACTTGGTAGTCTAGGATAAAAGGTACACTTGTTTAAAGACAGTGTTTCTTTGTTATTTCATAGTTACTAAGCTGTTTACTAATGATGTCCATAAAGGCATGCTATTTGGAAATCATCTTAGGGGGTTGCTTTTTTAAAAATCAGAAAACTAAATGGCACAAGGATATTAGCAATGGGTTATAGATCCCTTTCACTTGCAGGTCAGTGTTGTAAAATGATGTTTCAATGCTCTGAATGAAATGAACAACTGAGATCTCAGTTCAGTCCCTTGGTAATTAAGTGACATTTATCTTGGAACTCCTCGGTACAAGGGAGATGTTCCTGTTAATAACAGACCTTTAAAATTAAAAGTAAATATTAAACATTATTATGTTTTTATTTCCAACATTTTACCACCCATTTATCCCCCTTTATTTTATATTTTATTCATCAAGTATCCAACATTTTGAAGCAAATATGCATTTATTTGAAAAATCCATTCTTGCGGGGGGAGGATAAAATGGGGATTTCTAAACAGAGATCTGATATAATTTTGTGATAGTGGGATATCTGCCCACTAATTCTGTTGCAGAGCGGCCCACCTTGCACCCTACATGAAGCAAGGTGATGTCTCTGTGCAGAGATTGCAAATATTCCCTTTTTAGAATATACCACCCCACCAAGGTAAACTTCACCAGTAGTTCTGACAGTTCTTACCAATTCTAATCTCTTTTTTCCTGGTGACTAGAGTGAAATGCTGAAGCCAGATTGTATTTGTATCAGTATGTCAAAAAATATCTTGGACATAAAAATCTGGTAAAGCAGGTATTACTCGCTAACATAAAGTTGTTGGACTTATTAGTATCCTCCATTTGTATATGGGCTTTTTGACACATGTTTCTAATAGCACTGAGAGCCAGGATGGTGCAGTGGTTAAAAGCAGTGGCCTCTAATCTGGAGAACTGAGTTTGATTCCCCACTCCTCTATATGAAACCTGCTGGGTGGCCTTGGGCCAGTCACAGTTCCTCAGAACTCTCTCAGCCCCATTTACCTCACAAGGTTCCTGTTGTGTGGGGAGAAGAAGGGAAGGCAATTGTAAGCCACTTTGTAACTACTTAGGGTAGAGAAAAGCAGAGTATAAGAACCAACTCTCCTCCTCCTCCTCCTCCTTATTGTTATGATTTTCCTATTTCATTTCAATAAATTCCATTTCAATAAATTCAATAGGTTCCATTTCAATATATTGTATTCTAACACCTTGCCTAAGGATATTCCCTGCAATGGAAACAGCTTTTCTGTCCATTGGAGGAAGACTGTTCAGACTACAGGAAAGTTTCAAAGCAAAGGGGAAGGTTCCTATGAACCTACAGTGGTTCCTACAAACCAGTTTGTGAGTTGGCATTAGACTGGGCACTAAGTATTGTAATTCAACAAACATATACCAAGCTCCTTCTTTGACTCCCATATCCATGATAGATTCTAGAAAGAAGTGATTAGAAGAAGAGGAAACACTCTTCTATCCCCCTCACTGCTGTCATCCAACAAATTGTCCAAGATCACTCATGTGAAGAGTTACCCTAGAACCCCACATGATAGAAAAATCAACATTATGTTGATTTTTATCAATAGATCTTGAGTTTGACCTAATTTTCTGATACTATATACAACAAATTGCACAGCACATAGTAATAAGATATAGGCACCAATATAACATGATTGACTTTTACAAATAAATCATGTCATCTCAGATTAGTTTGTTGTACGTCATGCATTTCTATACACCTTTTAGTGGAAATCATTGAGAAGTGTTAGATACAGTGTTGTAACACAGCTGGTGGGAACATTTCTTGAGCAAACGGTTCTGCATACACGATCTCCATACAAAATATATATAAAAAGAAGTGTGTAATTTAAACCAAAAACTTTTCATTTAATTCTGGTCAGAATTTTTTACACTTAGATTGTGATAGTGAAAAAAACCTTTGTGAAATCTAATTATATACTTTATATTAGTATCTTTAATCCAACATCCTTTTGCCAACTTTGGTCAGTGGGCTAGTTGCACCCCTTTCTGGAACAACATGACCTAACCATGATTATTCATTCAATGGTTACACTAAAGTTTTATAAGTATAATGGGGTTCTACATCTGGCTTTGGTTCCAAATTTCTCTTGGAAACATCAAAAAGGCTGTAGCCAGAGTATAGCAATGGATGTGGTTTGGTGATATTATTTATTTATTTATTATTATTATTTATAAAAATTTCTATCCTGCCCTCCCTGCAGGGTGGGCTCAGGGTGGCTCACATTCAGCAGCACCGTGTGCCAGGTCATATAATACATATAAATACATAAATACATAAAAATGAGATAAAACAATCACATATTATACAGTTAAAGTGCTTGCAATGATGGTCAGTCCTTCAGTCAGTTAGAGACGGCAGGCTGTAAGATGTAAGGCTAAGTCCCGATTCAGCGGTATCCGATCTCACATGATGCTGTAATTATTGCCAAATTAAGAGAGTTACACTGGTTGCCAGGTTGTTTCCTAATGCAATCTGAAATATTGTTTTTGACCTTTGAAACCACAGACCCAAAGTATCTGCAGGATTGTCTGCTCTGCCCATCTGGTAAAACCTTTCCGAGATACCTTCTAGTTCCCACACTTTCTGAAAGAATTGTGTCTGGGAAGAAGAAGAGTCAAAAGAAGAGCTAGAAGCAGCCGCATATACAACGCTTGCCTAGGTGTCACATTAAGTACTGCAGTCAATAGAACTTTTTTTTTTCATGAGAGGACATATATGTGCAGTTCCCACTGCTGAAATTTACCTGGCACCTTATCTATCTATTTTTGGAAAATATATTACACCTTAGTTGTTTCCTAGTGATTTTGGCAATGAGCCAACAAAACCAAGCAGTCCCTGTAGGGTGGTGGCTGCGCAAAGACCACTCAGCTTGGAACTGGGCTGCAACAAGGACAGCTGAAGGTGTATCCTACAGTCATTGCTATTGTTGCCAGAGCTGTCCTCTTGATGCACATCAAGGACCCTGCAGTTATGGCCCCAATGCTGGCACTGTAGGAAACTATTTTTACTAAGGAGATAAATGATTTCATTTCTTGGGATTCTGCAGTTCTCTTTTCTGCCTTTGGCCCTGAGGCTGATAATGGCAGCTGTATAGCCCAGGCTAGCCCGATCTCGTCAGATATCAGGAGCTAAGCATGATTGGCTTTGGCTAGTACTTCAATGGGTGACCTCCAAGGAATACCAGGATCGTGACACAGAGGCGGGCAATAGCAAATCACCTCTGAAATGTCTCTTGCCTCAAAAACAAATCTAGCTCACCATCTAGTGGTGCGTAACACTAAAGAACTAGAACTTCTGGCTGCCAGACAATCGTAGGATCTCCTGGCTATAATACACACAATGCCATACAATAATTATTAAATATTATTCAAAGCATGATTCTCCCGTCTTATTTCCAAGTGCCTTATTATCCATTTCTTTTTCCCCTTTTTGCTCCTATTTATATTCTTCCATCTTTCCATTGTAATTTATTGCAAAATATTATTCAAAGACTGTATTTAGCTCCAGCTTGGTCTAGAGATGATTTTGAATATCTAATCCCTGCTATTTTGACCTCAAATCCCATGTTTCTATTTTAGCTTTCCTTTATGAAAATAAAACCCATTTTCTGTTTCCTTGCACTGAAGTTCTTTAAAATGTTCTGCTTTTCAACACTGTTTATGTGTCAACACACCAGCACTGTGCACATAGTATGTGTGTAAATTGTGTAGATTGTAGGTAACAATGCCATCTAAATTGCATATGAAAACAACATGCATACAAGTTATAAAGGAATCTATAAACCAAGAGCAGAAAGTAGAAAAGTAAAACCTTTGACAAAAATGTAAATGCATGGGGAAATTAATGAAAAAGCGAATATTCATTTACCATTGCCTTGGTCACTAACCAATGGATGTTAATGAGAAATCAATGGCAGCTAGGAATGCAGGTTCTGCCTGCCTACCAAGTCAACAGTAAGGCCAGTCTTCTGCTTGTGCGAGACGAAAAAGACAGTCTTGAATTAAGACACAGAAAATCACTTGAGTTTGGAGCCTGCTAAAAAAGATATCCAGTCGGTTTCTTTTTTTCCAGAAGTTGTTTCTGTATACTGGGAAGTTGGTTGGGAGCTAGCACAATCTAAAGCAGTCATTTCCAACATGCTGCCTGTGGGCAGTGTGGCTTCCACTAACATGTTCCCTGTGGCACTTTGTGATTGTTCTCTCTCTCTCTCTCTCTCTCTCTCTCTCTCTCTCTCTCTCTCTCTCTCTCTCTCTCTCTACACACACACACACACACACACACACACACACACACAGAGGCAGCCATTTTGTTATGGCACCCACTACTAATTCTCAAAATTCCTACAGGATCATCTCCTTTAACATGGATGTGTGATCGTATCCCATCTGTTCAGCCCATTTGATTGTTTAAAAAATGGAAAGAGATTATTAGAAATGTTACAATAAATTGTAAATGATATCTGCTTTGATAGAAACTGAGAATTGGATCCAGACTAAATTTTCCACTAATGGAAAGGGACATATAATTTATGCCACTTCGCCTTTCCTGCTGCAGACCTCTGATTTGCCCCTCAGGCTGTTCCTGAGGGCCCCCTGTCCCCCAAGGAGCAGTTTTGCAGGGAGTTCAGTGGGCTACAGTGGAAGGGAAGGAGGCAGGAAAGTCCTTTCCTACCGACAGAAGTGTCTTGTGTTAGTGAAATGTAAAAAGCTTGGTGGAGGGCTACGGTGGCTCAGAGGTTAAGATGCTGAGCTGCAGACTGGAAGGTCTGTAGTTCAGCAGTTCGAGACCTGAGTGCCATGTGACAGCATGAGCTCCCGTCTCTGGCCCCAGCTCCTGCCATCCTAGCAGTTTGAAGGCAAGAAATTGCAAGTAGATAAATAGGTACCACTTTGGTGGGAAGATAACAGCATTCCATGCACCTCGGTGTTTAGTCATGCTGGCCACATGACCATGGAGAAGTCTTCAGGCAGCACTGGCTCTTCGGTTTGGAAACGGAGATGAGCCCCACCCCCTAGAGTCAGAATTTGACTGGCTTTCAAGCAAGGGAAACCTTTTTACCTTTACCTTTAAAAAGCTTTCTAGAACTTCCTACCATTTGGAGAAGTGGAGACCACAAATCTGTGGGGTGGATTATATAGGTTGAATCTATTACACTCTTTTGACAAATCTGTCCTCATCTTTCCCACCACTCTGCAAAAGCCATTACTGGGGATGAAAGGACCCCTGTGCACAGAAAGTTATTGGGCATGGGAAAAGAGGCAGCAGTGAGTACAGGAAAGTGGACAACGTTAGCCAACCTTGCCCTTGCCCCTGCCCCAGTGGCACACATATTTCCTCTTCCAAGCTTCTGTTGGCTCAAGAGTGAGGTAGAGACAATGCTTCTGCACCTGCCCTCTTTGCTGTATTCCCCCCCACACACATCTGGTGGAGGGTTGCAGAAAGCTGAGGTGGGCAAGGAAAAGTAAAGAAAGGTCCAGCACCAGGAGCTTCTGCACCTGCAACCACAGGGCCCAATCCATTTTCATTTCCTCACATATTCTTTGATAATTTGAAACATGTCAGTTAGGCAGCAGCTAGGAATGCTTTCAGATGACTTTCTTCTTTTGAGCTGAAAACTTCTTTTTCAATGTTTGTTTCTCTTTTGTGTTATCTGAATTTATAATTCTTTGTTTTGACACCATCCATTTTTTCCCTGTAAAATATGTTGATCAGGCACACACACACACACACACACACACACACACACACACACAGATATGAAAACCATACATTCATACACAAGGCAAATCTATCTCTAAAACCAAGAAATGAAACATAGAGAACTGAACTGTTGGGGGAAAATGTTTTGTTTTTGTTTTTTTAAGGAGTATTCCTAGCCGATATCAAGTACAAGTCTTAATCACATTATGCTGGAAAACAGCAACATTTTTTGCCAACATCTCTATAAGCTAGAGAGACCCCCCCTTTTGTTCCACCAAGTCGTAATTGGAGAAGCCAGACTTTATTTAAATCTCCTTATCATAATACTATGGATTCTGCCTTTACTCGTGCTTGGAATAAAGGAAGCTAAAGCATACACATACACCACATAACTGAGGCAGACACATATACCACATCCCCCCTCGTCCATCACTGAATTTAAAGATTTGTTATTTCTGTCACATTTGAAAGCTAGAGATAAAACAAGCTACTGGAAAATACCAGAACCTTTTTTACCAGCTTGCAACTCTTTAAAACCACCAAGATTAGATTACAAAGAAAAGACGGAGATTGGAGGGGGGCCTGGGACACCAGAACAGCTCCCTTTTTGGCCTTCTGAGCATTGTTTGTAGAATGTAACCATATCATTCCTCCTTAATGGCAGCTCATTCATCCTCTCTTCTTTGCAGTTATTAGTCTGAATGTTACACAATGCAAGCAAATTATGTTCTCTGTGAGATCCCATTTGGGGGTAATCCTTGCAGCTTTTACTGCTCACTTACCACTTTCTTCCATCACTTTAATTATTCTTTCTTTTACTATTTGCTCCACAATCTTATCTAGTATAGACACTGAACCATTGCAGTGATTCATTCTCCCACTCAGAGAGAATTATCTCAGAATGAACTGGTTTATTTGCTGGGAAAAGTCTGTTGGCTTAATTTACCGTTCAGCAGTCCATTTGTTGTTATTATGATAATCCTGCTGAACTTTGACATATGAGAATGAAATTTGGAACTGTCTGGAGTAGTCCAAGTGCTGGAGCAGCAACAGGGTGTCCTGTGTTCAAATCCCCATCCATCTATGCACCCCACTTTTTGAGTTTGGGCCAGGCATGATTTCTTTATGCATCCATCCTCATAGGGTTGTTGTGAGAATAAAATGAAAGAGCTTCTGGGTTTTAGCCAGAAGTATTGTTGACACATATACAACTTCTTCCTCCGCCCCCAATTTCCCATCTACCACTCATTTGTGTTGCAGGAGGGCCAGTAGGTAGTGTCAGAAGATTACTTGTCATAGCAGGTGAGTGTAGTAAGTCTACCAGCAAGTAACTTTATTGAGCTATCCAAGAGGAAGAAAGTAATGCAGCGAGTTTGTGTTAGAAGGTAAAAAGCAGTAATTGCAGTAATAAACCAATCCTAGCATATAATTATGTTGCATTGCATTCAAGAGTTTTGATTATTGTCCTGGAAAACATGAGTCATTCTGTTATGGCCAAAAGGACATGAGGTGCTCTGGAGATTCAAATAATGGATCCATGATTGGTGCTCTATGGCATCTTTAGGAAGTTGGCTACTTTCCCTTGAAAGCACCGAAGGGACTTTTTGCCTTTAATCAAAAGATCTTATTTTGATATCAAACTAGCTTCATTTCCTGCACCCAAGGCTTCTGAAGGGCAAAGGATTTTGGAATGCAAATGAAATAGGTCTCAGTGTACAACATCGGCACTCCTTAGAGAAGGGACAGCTTAAAAAGCAGATCAATAGACATGTTCAGAGTACAATTCTGTGTTTAAAGTTGTATTTAAAGTACTGACAAGTCTATTTTCAAGGAGAGGGCAAGAAAAATAAAAAAATGAAGAAAGGAATGTGAGAACCCACAGTTGTCAACCTCCAGGTGGGGCCTGGAAATCTCCAGACTATAGAGATCAGTTCCCTTGGAGAAAATGACTGCTCATGAGGATGGGATTAGAGTTGCCAGCCTCGAGGTGGGGCTGGATATCTCCAGCTGACAAAGATCAGCTCCCCTGGAGAAAATCGCTACTTTGAAGGGTGGACTCTATGGCACTGTACCGTGCTGTGGCCCCTCCCCTCCTCAAACCCCACCTTCTCCCAGATCCACCCCCAAAGTCTCCAGGTATTTTCCAGTCCAGACCTGGCAACCCTAGATGGGATCTATGGCCTTATACCTTGCTGAGGTCCCCCTCCTCTCAAATCCTGCCTTCCTCAAACCCTGCCCCCATATCTTCAGGAATTTCCAAACCTGGAGATGGCAACCCTAACAGCAGGGAATGATCTGCTAAGCATTTGTCTCTTTCCATTTCAGGTACTTTCAAAAGCCCAGATCTTGTTAAAGCTGCTAGTCTGTGGTTCAGTCTGAGCTACATTAGCAGGAACTGGGGTACTGCCCCAATGAGAACCTAGGCTTCTTCCTCAGTATGGCATTACTCGCAAGACCCATGTCTCCCCTAACCACCAGATCATCAGTGAAAGAAGATGTAGCATGGCTGTGGACATCGAGACCATTGCTCGCTGTCAGGGAGCTGAGTACTTAAGACATTCTGAAGACCAATGTGGATAACATCAAAGATAAAAACAATAGCCTGTATCCAACCAGTGTTCCTTTTTGATAAATGAAAAGGATTATTATGGGAATAATGGAACTAGTGTGTACAAATGCCACATGGGATGTGGACTTAGTAAGCAGGGGAGCTGAGTGAGTTTGAGCAAGACAGCTTGAGCTGACCCAGCTGAGCTCTGAGAAGGAGCTAGGTGTTTGAGCTGCCAGAGGGGTGAGTGGTATTTTTATTTATTTACTTTCAGCTGAGGTGCTTTAGCTGAGAAGGTACTGTGTCAGTGACTGTATTTGGGAGTGTGTGGGTGAGTTGTAACAGACTCCTGACTGCTGGAGTTAGGGTGTGAAAGGGTCATTGTTGCCTGTAATTAAGTGCTTGGGTGAAATTGAATAGCAGACTCCTGGCTGCTGGAGTTGGGGTGTGAAAGGGGCTTTGTTTGACCGTCATTAAGTGCCTTGGGTGATTTTGAGTAGCTGCTGGCCACGCCCTCTCCTGGGAGACAATTCCATTTAAGGCAGGAAGTTTGCAAGAGGCACGAGCCTCTGGCACGAGCCGAAGGGCGAGGCTCTTTGCCTGTGGCTCTGAGCCTAGGGGCTCTGTAAGAAGCCCAGGAAGAGCCAGAAAGCCAGGACCTTGGCTCCTTGGTAAGGTAAGGTAAGTAGACTCCTACAACAGGAGCCATATAAATACAAAGTGTTTTAAAAGGGGGTTATAGAAAAGTATTTGTTTAAAAACAATTATGAAGCCAGAATGCCAGCAGGGGGTTGGGGGCTATCCAGTGTTTTGCATGGAGTGTCACATGTATGACTATCTGCCCACTGGTCAGAAGTCTTGGGTGTGTGCTCGGTGCAAGGAGCTCCTGGTTCTCAGGGAGCGAGTTTGCTCCCTTGAGGCCAAGGTGGCTGACCTGGAGAAGCAGGGACAGTCAGTTAGGTGCACGGGGAAGACTCTCGGGGACTTGTTAGATATGTCCCACTCTGGATCTGGCAGCCCGGCTGCTGCCAGGGAGCATGAGGGTCAAGGGGAAAAGGGGCACCATGCTGAGGATAAGGGGAATGTGCCCTCAGAAGGGACCTCTTCTTCAGCTGGTGAACGGGTATCCTTTCGTACCAAGGAACCGTCCCTGGGAAGGGTGGGAGGGGGGCTCTTGGTAGTTGGTGATTCGATCCTTAGGCAGGTAGACAGCTGGGTGGCGAACCCGCGTACTGACCGTATGGTGACTTGCCTGCCTGGTGCGAAGGTAGCGGACATTACGCGTGTTTTAGATAGGCTGGTAGATAGTGCTGGGGAGGAGCCGGTGGTCGTGGTGCACGTCGGCACCAACGATGTGGGGAAATGCAGTCGTGAGGTCCTGGAGGAGAAATTTAGGCTGCTGGGCAGGAAACTCAAGGCCAGGACCTCCAAGGTAGCCTTCTCGGAAGTGCTACCTGTTCCACGCGCAGGGCCGGAGAGACAGGCACAGATCAGGAGTCTCAATGCGTGGATGAGACGGTGGTGTAGGGGGAAGGGTTCAAGTTTGTTAGGCACTGGAATGCTTTTTGGGACAAGAGGGAGCTGTACAAAAGGGACGGTCTCCACTTGTCCCGAGAAGGAACCAGGCTGCTGGCACTCAAAATCAAAAAGGTGGCAGAGCAGTTTTTAAACTGAATAATGGGGGAAAGCCGACAGGAGATGAAAAGTCTCTGGTTCGGGATGGCTCATCTCAAAGAGATGAAGGGGTAGCTATTACTTTTGTACAAGGAAATGGATTACAATTGTCCACTGAGACTGTGGCTAATGATAGGAACTGCCTGGCAAGGTCTCGAGGCAGCAAGAGGAAGGCTGTGGGCTTAACAAACATGGGAAACTATAAGTGTTTATACACAAATGCTAGAAGTCTCCGAGGTAAAATCGGGGAGTTGGAATGCTTGGTGTTGGGGGGGAAATAGACATTGTGGGTATTTCAGAAACTTGGTGGGATGAGGAAAATCAGTGGGATACGGTGATTCCTGGTTATAAATTATATCGGAGGGATAGGGGGAAAGGGTTGGAGGTGGGGTGGCTCTGTATGTCAGAGAGGGTGTACCATCCAGTAAGATTGAGAGGGTAAGAGAATTGGATTCGCTTCTGGAAATGCTATGGGTTGAAATAGTGGGTCCAAAAGGAGGCTTAACAGTGGGAGTTTGTTATCGCCCACCAGATCAAAAGATAGAGGAGGATTATAAAATGATGAATGAATTAAAGATAGCGGCTAGACGAAATAACTGTGTTGTAATAGGCGACTTTAACTACCCACACATTGATTGGGTCAATATGAGTTCTAGTCGGGAAAAAGAGATTGCGTTCTTAGACACTCTCAATGACTGTGCTGTGGAACAGATGGTCACAGATCCTACCAGGGGAGAGGCGATCCTGGATTTGGTCCTAAGTAACACCCAAGACCTGGTGAGAGATGTAAAAGTGATTGCACCACTTGGGAACAGTGACCATAATGTCATTGAGTTTAACATTTGTACAGATAGGGAGTTGCCCAAAAAGACTGACGCAACCACTTTTAACTTTAAAAGGGGTAACTTCTCTGGTATGAGGGGACATGTGAGGAAGAAATTGAAAGGAAGAGTGGAGAAGGTCAAAACCATTGGGGAAGCTTGGAGACTATTTAAAAAGACAATCCTAGAAGCTCAGAAAAAATATATACCGCAGGTTAGGAAAGGTACAAATAGGTATAGAAAAAAGCGTGCATGGTTAACAAATAAAGTAATGGAAGCTGTAAAAGGTAAGAAGGATTCCTTTAAGTGGTGGAAAGCTAGTCTTAGTGAGGTTGATAAAGGGAACACAGACTATGGCAAATAAAATGCAAGTCTGTGATCAGGCAAGCAAAAAGGGAATATGAGGAGCATATCGCAAAAAACATAAAGACCAACAATAAAACTTTCTTCAAATACATTAGAAGTAGGAAGCCAGCCAGGGAGGCAGTGGGGCCCTTGGATGACCAAGGGGTAAAAGGAGTAGTGAAGGATGATAGGGAAATGGCTGAGAAGCTGAATGCATTTTTTGCCTCTGTCTTCACTGTGGAAGAGGAAAAGTGTTTGCCCACTCCAGAAGCACCGATTTCGGGAGGGGGTTTGAAAGACCTGAATCAGATTGCGGTGACAAGAGAGGAAGTCCTCCGACTGATGGACAATTTAAAAACTAATAAATCACCAGGCCCGGATGGCATTCATCCGAGAGTTCTGAAAGAACTCAAATGTGAACTTGTGGATCTCCTGACAAAAATATGTAATCTTTCTTTAAAATCTGCCTCCATTCCTGAGGACTGGAAGGTAGCTAATGTCACTCCCATCTTTAAAAAGGGCTCCAGGGGAGATCCAGGAAATTACAGGCCAGTCAGTCTGACATCGATACCGGGTAAATTGGTGGAAACTGTTATTAAGGAAAGAATTAGTAGGCACATTGATGAACAAAAACTATTGAGGCAGACTCAGCATGGGTTCTGTAAAGGAAGATCTTGTCTCACTAACCTGTTAGTGTTTTTTGAGGGAGTGAACAAACATGTGGACAAGGGGGACCCAATAGATATTATTTACCTTGACTTCCGGAAAGCTTTTGATAAAGTTCCTCATCAAAGGCTCCTAAGTAAGCTCAATAGTCATGGGATAAAAGGACAAGTCCTCTTGTGGATCAAAAACTGGCTTATAAATAGGAAACAGAGAGTGAGTATAAATGGGAAACTTTCTCAGTGGAGGGTGGTAAGCAGTGGGGTACCACAGGGATCAGTACTCGGTCCGATGCTTTTTAACTTGTTTATTAACGATTTGGAATTGGGAGTAAGCAGTGATGTGGCTAAATTTGCAGATGACACGAAGTTGTTCAGGGTGGTGAAAACCAGGGAGGATTGTGAGGCACTCCAAAGGGATCTGTTGAGGATGGGTGAGTGGGCGTCAACGTGGCAAATGGGGTTCAATGTGGCCAAGTGCAAAGTGATGCACATTGGAGCCAAAAATCCTAAATATAAATACACATTGATGGGGTCTGATCTGGCAGAGACTGACCAAGAGAGAGATCTTGGAGTCGTAGTGGATAACTCGCTGAAAATGTCTACACAATGTGTAGCTGCAATAAAGCAGGCCAACGCTATGCTGGGGATTATTAGGAAGGGAATTGATAACAAATCAACCAGTATCATCATGCCCCTGTATAAATCATTGGTGCGACCTCATTTGGAATACTGTGTACAGTTCTGGTCACCACATCTCAAAAAGGATATTATAGCATTGGAAAAAGTGCAGAGAAGGGCAACTAGAATGATAAAAGGGTTGGAACACCTTCCCTATGAAGAAAGGTTAAAATGCTTGGGGCTCTTTAGCTTGGAGAAACGACGGCTGAGGGGTGACATGATCGAGGTTTATAAGATTATGAATGGGATTGAGCAGGTTGAGAAAGAAGTACTTTTCTCCCTTTCTCACAATACAAGAACTCGTGGGCACTCTATGAAATTGCTGAGCAGTCGGGTTAAAACAGATAAAAGGAAATACTTCTTCACCCAAAGAGTGATTAACATATGGAATTCACTGCCACAGGAGGTTGTGGCAGCTGCAAGCATGGACAGTTTCAAGAGGAAATTAGATAAACATATGGAGCAGAAGTCCACCAGTGGCTATTAGCCACAGGGTATGGATGGGAACTCTCAGTCTGGAGCAGGTGATGCACTCTATTCTTGGTGCTGGAGGGGGCAGCAGTGGGAGGGCTTCTGGTGCCCTGGCCCCACTGCTGGACCTCCGGATGGCACCTGGTATATTTTGGCCGCTGTGTGACAGAGTGTTGGACTAGATGGGCCATTGGCCTGATTCAACATTGGCTTCTCTTATGTTCTTATGTTCTTATGTACAGCTGGCTGGATCCAACTCATTTTAAACCACAATTTCTGGTTCTCACCAGAGTAGGAGTAGGACTTTCGGTGGCACCCTTAACTGATAGAGTGATATGGGGGCAGGTGATCCATCTCACACACATACACACAAACATACATATGGACCATTTAGGGCTTCAGGGTAGGAACCAGACATTTGAATTATGCCTGAAATGAATTGGCATCCAGTAGAGTTCTTTTAGAACTGGAAGAATATGCTCTCTATAAACCCATTGTATGGCTTATATCAATATTAGCTGCACCTTAATATTTTAACCCCAAGTCTTTTTCTTTTCTTTTTTTGCAATGAAAATGTTGATCTGATTCTAAAGGCTAACTATGTAGCCATCCATGGAGGGTACATTGGAGTCTGATGCTATGCTTAAGGCAAAGAGTTAGACACAAGAGTTTTTTTGTCTTTCTGTTCACTAGCATGTCAGTTTTATACTTGTTTATTCCTTTAGAAGCAGATCCGGTGTAGTAACTATTGTGATTCAACAGTATCCATGCAGCGCTTTTAGAAACCCATTAAAATAAACAGTACAGAGAAAGGCAATTGCTACCAACAAATGTCAGTACTAAAGCCACAAATAAAAGGGCCATTAAAAATGAAAAAATAATTACACCCATCTTTCACTGTCAGTAACACAAATTGATACAGACTTAGTCAACTGAGTTAGTAGCATTTGTCAGTTTTGTTTCTTCCATTAAAGGTTTAACCTCCCATATCTCTAGCAGCTGAAGGGTTCCAACTGTTTTCTGCAACTACTGCCAAGAAAACTTGAGCCTTGCTCCTCAAAACGGCAGTTCCATTCATCTTGCTTTGAGTCTGTGATTATCACAGAACACCTACAAAGGTCTTGGAGTTGACATGTGGGTCTGTTCTTGGGAACGGAGGGAGGGAGGAGAAGAACACTAATCCCAGGTTGCGAGATAGAGTTGACATTAAAAATGAAGTGACCACATTTGCCACCGTTTTCTTCACCTGTATGATCAAAATTAACTTTGCTTCTTCAAACATGAAAATACGTGTGGAGCAGCCATGCAATTTAAAATTACTTGCTTTCATTCAGCCTTAAATGTCAAAAGTCAAATGCTGCTTCTCCTTAACCCTGGTGAAAAACTATATGACTCAGTTGGACATCTCTTTGAAAATTTGTTGTGAAATGAAATGCTCAGAGCTCTTGGGTTTTGGAGACTGAATGCTTCAACAGTAATACTTAGGACTTTTATTTGTTTCTTTATTAGCCACCTTCCTTCTTTATGGAGCTCAAGACAGCTTACAATATAAATAAAATACAGTAAAAAGTTTTAAAATCACAATTCAGGACTACTAGTAACATAATGACACGTGGTCCTAAATAAAACCATCTTTGACTGCCATCTAAAGATTGAAAGGGGGGGTCAGGCACATCTCCCTGGGGAGGCTTTTTCCCATAATTGTGGGAATACCACTGAAAAGGCCTTGTGTCATGATCTGTGTAGGCCTCTAGAGACCTGCGTGGGAGTGGAAAGCAGACAGCCTACAAACCCCATAATGTTTAGCGACAGTTGTAACCAATGGGAGTGCAGGGATTGTGTGAGGAGAGGTAACTTAAGCTTTGTGGGCCATGAAACTGTGTTCTTTTCTCTTCTGTGGTCTGGCCTCACACAGAGTATAACTGAGAGGACTGGTCTGAGGAGAAAGATCCCTCACATGGGACAGAGTGAGTACAGGCAGGAAGCCTGGTATAAAAAGGCTGTGGGCCTTGAAATAATAACCAGTTAAGGTGAACTAGGTAGTCATGTTAAATTTGGTTATTTTTGCCTTTACACACTGTTATATATTTTAAAGCACCTTTTCTGGTTTTTCTTGCCCCATTACTGTGTTAATAAACCTTTTGTTCAATTGTTCTCTGCCTGGTCATCATGCCTATGTTCTCGGCTTAAAAGGGGGCATTTTGGTTGGGCTTGGGAGGGTACTCTGGGCCTTCTCAAGGGACCTGAAATCCAGAGTGGTGGCAACTGAAGGTGGTGACCCACTGGGATCATGACACCTTGTCTTATGTAGCCACCATATGAGCTTCTTTGATTGAAGTCATGAGGGCCTCTACCTATGTTCTTAGTTCCCAAGCAGGAACATATAGGATAAGATGGTGCTTCAGATACCTCAGTATATAGGAATTTCAGATATTTGCAGCATTTCACAAACATGATCTTGTTGTAATCTTTACAACAGCCCTGCAAGGTAGGTCCCTCTTTTTATTCCCATGGCTACTATATTTATGGAAGTAGAGCCTCAAATTTCACAATACATTTTTGATGACAGAATGGAATTCCAGCACTGGAACAGGACTTCTTCATCTCCTTCCACTTGCTGCATCCTAAATCTCTGCAAGCTGCTCCTGAGGCACAAGTAGGGTTGCGAGGTCTTATCTCCTTGCCAGCAGGGGGTGGGAGGGAGCTTTCCAGGAGTGGGGGTGTGGAGCAATGTCACCATGTGTGACATCCCCGGCATGATGAAATCATGTGGAAGTGATGTCAACAGGCCAGGGACATTGTGCAGTGATGCTTTGGTATTTTGGGCAAAACTCTATGGTGCTTCAGATACCTCAGTATACAGGAGTTTCAGATATTTGCTGTGTACTGGTAATCATAGAGTTTTGCTAAAAATACCAGAGAGTCACCATGTGATGACCCCGGCATGATGAAGTCACTTCTTTGTCATGTCATCACAACGGGGATGTCATGCCGGGTCATGGCTGTTGGGCGTGGGGCTTCCTCCCAGCAGCCAGCTGGCTGGTGTCATGCAGGAGCCTGCAGAATTGGGGGATCCCCTTCTCCCACCTGAGGACTGGCAGCCCTAGGCACAGGAGACCCCCAGCAACAGCAAGAGGGACAAAATGGGAATCTGCAGTGGGAGGAGGGAATAAGCAAATATCACTTCCCCTTTTATTAGCAGAAATGGTGTGGTTTAAAGTTGGTCTTTAATTTAAAAAAAGTAAATGGAAAACTATTGGAATTATTATTAAGAAGAAGAAGAGGAGATTGGATTTATACCCTGCCCTTCACTACCCAAAGGTGTCTCAGAGCGGCTTACAAACTCCTTTCCCTTCCCCTCCCCACACATCCTAAGGTGTATTGTAAAATGTTCATCAAATAACAGCTTACATAATCTACATTTGCCTTACAAAAAAAGAATGGTTGCTTTCCCTTTTCCTGCCATTTGGTGGCATTTCTGTGGGCTTTCTTCATAATGGGAACTGACCTGGCAGTGTTTGGAATTTTCTTCTCCTTTCAGATGACCTTAGTCTTGTGTTTAAACAGATCTGTCACCAACATTTATTATTTTGTTGTTGTTCAGTCGCACAGTCGAGTCCGACTCTTCGCGACCCCATGGACCAGATTACGCCAGGCCCTCGATGACACTGTCTAACCATCTCATCCTTTGCCGTCCCCTTCTTCTTTGACCTTCAATCTTTCCCAGCATCAGGGTCTTCTCCAGTGAATGCTCCCTTCTCATTTGGTGGCCAAAGTATTTGAGCTTCAGCTTCAGGATCTGGCCTTCAAGGGAACAGTCAGGGTTGATTTCTTTTAGGATTGACTGATTTGATCTCCTTGCAGTCCAAGGGACTCTCAAGAGTCTTCTCCAGCACCATAGTTCAAAAGAATCTATTCTTCGGCGCTCAGCCTTCCTTATAGTCCAACTCTCGCAGCCATACATTACTACGGGGAATACCATTGCTTTGACCATGCGGACTTTTGTTGGCAAGGTGATGTCTCTGCTTTTTATCATGCTGTTTAGGTTTGCCATCGCTTTCCTCCCAAGGAGCAGGCGTCTTTTAATTTCATGGCTGCAGTCACCATCTGCAGTGATCTGGGATCCTAGGAACGTGAAGTCTGTCACTACTTCTACGACTTCCCCTTCTATTTGCCAAGGAGTGATGGGGCCAGATGCCATGATCTTAGTTTTTTTGATGTTGAGCTTCAAGCCCACTTTTGCACTCTCCTCTTTCACCCTGAGCAAGAGGCTCTTTAGGTCCTCTTCACTTTCTGCCATCAGAGTGGTATCGTCTGCATATCTGAGGTTATTGATCTTTTCCCCAGCAATCTTAACTCCCGCTTGTGATTCATCCAGGCCAGCATTTCGCATGATGTACTCTGCATATAAATTAAATAAGCAAGGTGACAATATACATCCTTGTCGTACTCCTTTTCCTATGCTAAACCAATCAGTTGTTCCATATCCGGTTCTAACTGTTGCTTCTTGACCCTTATACAGGTTTCTCAGGAGACAGGTGAGGTGGTCTGGTACTCCCATCTCTTTAAGAACCTGCCATAATTTATTGTGATCCACACAATCAAAGGCTTTAGCATAGTCAATGAAGCAGAAGTAGATGTTTTTCTGGTACTCTCTTGCTTTCTCCATAATCCAGCGAATGTTGGCAATTTGATCTCTAGTTCCTCTACCTCTTCGAAACCCAGCTTGTACTTCTGGCAGTTCTCTATCCACGTACTGTTGGAGCCTAGCTTGTAGGATTTTGAGCATGACCTTGCTAGCGTGTGAAATGAGTGCAATTGTGCGATAGTTTGAACATTCTTTGACGTTGCCCTTCTTTGGGATTGGAATGTAAACTGACCTTTTCCAATCCTGTGGCCACTGTTGTGTTTTCCAAATTTGTTGGCAAATTGAATGCAGCACTTTAACAGCATCTTCTTTTAAGACTTTGAATAACTCAGCTGGGATACCATCACCTCCACTAGCTTTGTTGTTAGTAATGCTTTCTAAGGCCCATTTAACTTCGCTTTCCAGGATGTCTGGCTCGAGGTCAGTGATTATACCATCGTGGTTGTCAAGGACATCGAGGTCCTTCTTGTATAGTTCTTCTGTGTATTCTTGCCATCTTTTCCTAATCTCTTCTGCTTCTGTTAGGTCCCTACCGGTTTTGTCCTTTATCATGGCCAGCTTTGCATGGAACGTTCCCTTGATTTCTCCAATTTTCTTGAAGAGATCTCTAGTCCTTCCCAATCTATTGTTTTCCTCTATTACTCTGCATTGTTCATTCAGGAAAGCCTCCTTATCTCTCCTTGCTGTTCTCTGGAAATCTGCATTAAATTGGGCAAATTTTTCCTTATCCCCATTGCCTTTAGCTTTCCTTCTTTCCTCTGCTATGTGTAAAGCCTCATCAGACAGCCACTTTGCTTTTTTGCATTTCTTTTTCTTTGGGATGGCGGTGAGTGCTGCCTCCTTTACAATGTCACGGACCTCTGTCCATAGTTCTTCAGGCACTCTGTCTATCAAATCTAGTCCTTTAAACCTATTCTTCACCTCTACTGTATATTCATCGGGGATGTGATCTAGGTCAAATCTGAATGGCCTTGTGGTCTTCCCAACTTTCTTCAATTTAAGTCTGAATTTTGCAATGAGTAGCTCATGATCTGAGCCACAGTCAGCTCCAGGTCTTGTTTTTACTGACTGGATAGAGCTTCTCCAGCTTTGACTGCAAATTATATAGTCAATCTGATTTCGGTGTTGCCCATCTGGTGATGTCCATGTGTAGAGACGCCTCTTAGGTTGTTGGAAAAGGGTGTTTGCTATGACCAGCGTGTTCTCTTGACAAAACTCTGTTAGCCTTTGCCCTGCTTCATTTTGTTCTCCAAGGCCAAATTTGTCTGTTATTCCGGTTACCTTTTGATTTCCTACTTTAGCATTCCAGTCCCCTATGATGATGAGGACATCATTTTTTGGTGTTAGTTCTACGAGCTGTTGTAGGTCTTCATAGAACTGGTCCACTTCAGCCTCTTCTGCAGCAGTGGTTGGGGCATAGACTTGGATTACTGTGATATTGAATGGTTTGCCTTGGATTCGGACCGAGATCATTCTGTCATTTTTGAGATTGTATCCCAATACTGCCTTTCTCACTCTCTTGTTGACTATAAAGGCCACACCATTTTTTCTACGGGATTCCTGGCCACAGTAGTAGATATAATGGTCTTCTGAGTTAAATTCGCCCATTCCTGTCCACTTTAGTTCACTGATTCCCAAGATGTCAATGTTCATTCTTGCCATCTCATTTTTGACCACGTCAAGCTTACCTTGATTCATAGATCTTACATTCCAGGTTCCTATGCAGTATTATTCTTTGCAGCATCGAACTTTCCTTTCACCGTCAGACACATCCACAACTGAGTGTCCTTTCGGCTTTGGCCCAGCCGCTTCACTCTTTCTGGGGTTACTCGTACTTGCCCTCTGCTCTTCCTCAGTAGCATATTGGACACCTTCCGACCTGAGGGGCTCATCTTCCGGCGTCATATCTTTTAGCCTTTTGTTACTGTCCATGGGGTTTTCTTGGCAAAGATACTGGAGTGGGTTGCCATTTCCTTCTCCAGGGGATCACGCTTGGTCTGAGTTCTCTGCTGTGGCCTGTCCGTCCTGGGTGGCCCTCCACGGCATAGCCCACAGCCTCATCGAACCACGCAAGCCCCCTCGCCACGACAAGGCAGTGATCCATGAGGGAGAACATTTATTATATGGGGGGGTAAATTTGAGTTTCCCCATCAGAGTATTTTTGAGAAAAGTCAAAATAATTCCAGTAAAATTAGAGAAATGCTTCAGGGAAAATTTATTGCCTGATGACATACGATATGGAATCCAAAGTCAATCTGCAGACTAAACTTCTGAGGAATAGTGACGGAATTGGACTAATAATGTACCTTGGGGTGGTGGGGTCTGCATCTCCATAGTTTTGAAAATCAGAAAATTATAAGTGTGGGGCCCACAAGGATCTACAGGCATCATCTCATTTTCCACTATATCTTCTACTCCACCATTTCCTCTTTCCCTTCACTAATAGCCTCCTTAGCCTCTCCCCTTTTTCTGTGTTCTTCTCCTCTTTCCAGCTACCAGCCAACTTACCTTTATCTGCTCCCTTCAGCTTTCCCTCCTTCTCTCCTCTAGGCAGCCCATCCCTAGCAAAAGTCTGGCCAAGTTGTACAGTGACTGACAGTGCTGAGCCAGTCCAAGTTGTGCAGTGTCCATCAATGAGCCAGAACCAGGTGTGCAGTGGCCACCAGATTGGGTTCAGCTGGAGGTGCATGTCGCTGGAGTGATAAAAAGCTGCTTACAGCTGTGCCTCCACCAGGGGTGGGCCAACAGTGTGAATGCTCCCTTGTGCCTCCTCCTCAGTATGCTCCCACATCAGTCAGTGCAGTGTGACCAGGGATACCCAGAACATGTTGTTCCCAGTCTTTTTGCCATGACTCCCTTGCACTTCATTTTGCCAGTCTGACCTCAGCCCCAGTGTATGCCATGAATTCTGCAGTTCATATTTCACTGTCCTTTAATTTATATAATCCAGTTTTATCGCATTGTTCATGGAATGTAGCATACTGTCTTTATCATATTTTCGTAACCCACCATCAGCCTTCATGAGAAAGTCGGATGATAAATGAAATAAGTAAACAAATAAATAATAATAAAATACAAACTAATAAAAAGGTGACTATCAGTGTGCTTCTGTTTTTCCTAATGATAGTGGTATTTTGTCACTATTTATTCTGCACCCCTATTCTAGCACAGCAAATCGCGGGATTAGGCCAGACATTTTAAGACCCTCTGCTGGCATCCAGCACAGATTGAAGTAATTGTGCTCTGAAGCGGTAGAGCACCTGGAGGCTCAACCCCTAAGGTGGAAAAAATCTCTCAACAGAAATGAGCTGAAACTGGTCTTCTGGGGGAGTCAGTGGATTAGTTCAAAGGCCAGGGGGATATAACAATTCACATACAAGCACTCTGTCATTGTAACAGCATGATTAATCTGAAGAGAGGGGGCAGAAATCCTGCTGTCCCTTTGGTGGAATGTGATTCAGTATTTCAACTGACTAGGCTCCTTCGAGTCCTTCTTTTGTGCTGCCTTTGATAGACTGGTAAAAGAGGAAGCGACTTCAAGGCTTTCGAAAGGGCTTTCCATCTCAAATTAAATCCACCGAATTGAGTTCATCCCTCCCTTCCTTCTTCTCAGTATACTCACAGGAATACACAACATTACCAACAGCTTTTGAACACTATGAATGTCTTAAGAACAGGAAGAGATCCTGAGGTAATACCTTCATCTCACCCGTTTGTGTCTGAATGCATATGGTAAATGGATTTTTTTTTAAAAAAATAAACACACACAAAGCAGGATTATACAGGCAACAGAATGGCTCCTGATCTGCTAAATATGATAAGGTACTCGTTCACTACACAAACAGCAGGATTCAGGGTGGGAGAGGAAAAAGATTATGGCTGTGGTGATTATTTACCTGAACAAGTTGGGCTTGAAAGGTGGGTTCCAGAAGGTTTTCCTTGAAATCCTTTTGCTATATTTTTTTTCCACACTTGGTTGCACTATTTACATCCCTCTTCTCTATTCTGGCATAATTTTTCTTCTTCCTTGTTATCCTTCCCTGTGGTTACGTGATTTTGGACTTACTTCTAAAAAACACTTTCCTGGGAGTAAGTGCCACTGAATAAAATTGGACTTACTTTTGAATAGACACATACACTTCTGTGTATGCTCCACTCTGCACTAAAAAAGTATCCCCAAAATTTGAGATCTGAAATTACAAACCAACAATGGGACAGACGAATGAGTAAATGTGAATTCTACTACAATCAAAATAGAAGAAAACACAGTAAGGTTGTGGTCACATGTTCCAGTTGAATTGGAGGGAAAGTGAGGCTATTTCCTCCAGAGGAATTTGACTTGCAGTTGCAAGATCACACAACCCTTTGTAGCGGCGGGCACAGCCTGTCACTGTGTGATCAGATGCAACCGTGGGTGAGTTAAGGGTTTTTTCCCCTGTGTTTCCCATGCGCATGAACAAGGAATCACACCTCGGCACTGAGGACCCCCTATGGAGTATGTGATGACGTGCATACTGCAAAGGGGGAGGGGGATGGCACTGAGCTGGAATGGCCTGATCAGACCATCCAAATGGCATGAGTGCACACTTGAGTGATCAGACAGGGGAAAGTCCATTGGAACTGTTTACTACTGGACTTTCCCTGGTGTCTTTTAACTCTGCTTCCATGGCGGAGCAGCACAGGTTGCTGGCAACTGTGGGATGCTTCCCAGATGTTGCTGTCTGATCACACCCTTTAGATCCGTCAGGCATTCACAGCTATGTCAGATCTAAAGGCACTTGTGATTGCAGCCTAAAGATGAAAAACATCCACATTTTAGAGCTTCAGGAGGGCAGCCATGTTGCCCTGGATTTGAGTCCAGTAGACCCTTAGAGACCAACAAGATTTTTGGGCTATAAGTTTTTGAGATGAAAGGGAGCTTTGACTCTGGGAAGCTAAAATGCTACTGGAGTCCAATCTAAAGCTCTTGCATTTTAGAGTGAATAAGGATGTGAAACTATTAGGTTGAAGGAAAGGGTAAGTGTGCATATCCTCAAGATAGTGTATCTCCACATAAGGATAGATTGTGAAAAATGGACCAAGAAAGGCTTCCTCCCTTTCTCCCACCTAGGTTTAGTATGAAAAAAGTTTGTGTCACAGAAACAAGAAATATCTACACTATTTAAACAGGAGAATATAAATAACAGGAGAGGAATTAAAAATTGTGCAAAGGACCAGAATGGAAAGACTAGAAGCTGAACGGTATAGAACGGTCAGGCCCGTAGCCAGGATTTTTTTATTCAGGGGACCTTTAAATAAGTCGGGGGGGGAATGATAAAATAAAAATAAAATAAAATAATGCTTGCCAGTTAGAGCACAAAATACCAGACAGAGCTGTATAACAGAAGACACTACAACAATAACAGTAATGCAAAAGCTCTGTAATACAGCATTACAAATATCCTTATTAATATTTCTGCAACATTCTATGGTCACCATAATTGATTGGGCTCAAGAACAGGCAGTCAGAAGATGCTGGACAGGACTGACTGGCTGCTTGGTGAAGTACCGCCCACATCAGCCCCAGTCAGTGACTTCGACTCAGTCTGCTCCGGTCCTCCGACAGGAGAGGACTGTCTGCAGAGTGAGCACAGGGACAGGCCCTCAAGGCCGAGGCAGGTGAGAGAAGCCCTTTTCCGCCCCCCATCCTCTAGGCCTTCTATGGGTGCAGTAGGCCCAGAGAAGCCCGTTCCGCCCCCACACACCATGCCCTGGGCCTTCGATGGGGGAAGCCCTTTTCCACCTCCCCCACACCATCCCCTGGGCCTTCTATAGGGGCAGTAGGCCTAGAGAAGCCCTTTTCCATCCCCCCACTCCATCCCCTGGGCCTTCTATGGGGGCAGTAGGCCCAGAGAAGCCCTTTTCTGCCCCCACACACCATCCCCTGGGCCTTCTATGGGGGCAGCCCTTTTCCACCTCCCACACACCATCCCCTGGGCCTTCTCTGGGGGCAGTAGTCCTTTCCTGCCCCCCCACAGCATCCACTGGGCCTTCTATGGGGACAGTAGGCCCAGAGAAGCCATTTTTTGCCCCCACACACCATCCCCTGGGCCTTCTATGGGTGCAGTAGGCCCAGAGAAGCCCTTTTCCACCCCCACACACCATCCCCTGGGCCTTCTATGGGGGAAGCCCTTTTCCACCTCCCCCACACCATCCCCTGGGCCTTCTATGGGGTCAGTAGGCCTAGAGAAGCCCTTTTCTATCCCCCCACACCACCCCCTGGGCCTTCTATGGGGGCAGTAGGCCCAGAGAAGCCCTTTTCTGCCCCCCCACACCATCCCCTGGGCCTTCTATGGGGGCAGTAGGCCTAGAGAAGCCCTTTTCCATCCCCCCACACCATCCCCTGGGCCTTCTATGGGGGCACTAGGCCCAGAGAAGCCCTTTTCTGCCCCCACACACCATCCCCTGGGCCTTCTATGGGGGCAGTAGGCCCAGAGAAGCCCTTTTCTGCCCCCACACACCATCCCCTGGGCCTTCTATGGGGGCAGTAGGCCCAGAGAAGCCCTTTTCCACCCCCACACACCATCCCCTGGGCCATCTATGGGTGCAGTAGGCCCACAGAAGCCCTTTTCTGCCCCCCCACACCATCCTCTGGGCCTTCTATGGGTTCAGTAGGCCTAGAGAAGCCCCTTTCCATCCCCCCACACCATTCCCTGGGCCTTCTATGGGGGCAGTAGGCCTAGAGAAGCCCTTTTCCACCCCCACACCATCCCCTGGGCCTTCTATGGGGGCAGTAGGCCCAGAAAAGCCCTTTTCTGCCCCCACACACCATCCCCTGGGCCTTCTATGGGGGCAGTAGGCCCAGAGAAGCCCTTTTCCACCCCCACACACCATCCCCTGGGCCTTCTATGGGGGCACTAGGCCCAGAGAAGCCCTTTTCTGCCCCCCACACACCATCCCCTGGGCCATCTATGGGTGCAGTAGGCCCACAGAAGCCCTTTTCTGCCCCCCCACACCATCCTCTGGGCCTTCTATGGGTTCAGTAGGCCTAGAGAAGCCCCTTTCCATCCCCCCACACCATTCCCTGGGCCTTCTATGGGGGCAGTAGGCCCAGAGAAGCCCTTTTCCACCCCCACACCATCCCCTGGGCCTTCTATGGGGGCAGTAGGCCCAGAAAAGCCTGTTCCCCCCCCATCATCCTCTAGGTCTTCTCAGGGCCCAGTAGGCCCAGAGAAGACCGTTCTTCCCACTCCACCATCCTCTGGACCTTCTCACGGCCCAGTAGGCCCAGAGAAGCCCGTTCCACCACCCCCAAACTGTCCTATGGGCCTTCTATGGGGGCAGTAGGCCCAGAGAAGCCCTTTTCTGCCCCCACACACCATCCCCTGGGCCTTATATGGGGGCAGTAGGCCCAGAGAAGCCCTTTTCTGCCCCCACACACCATCCCCTGGGTCTTCTATGGGGGCAGTAGGCCCAGAAAAGCCTGTTCCGCCCCCCCATCATCCTCTAGGTCTTCTCAGGGCCCAGTAGGCCCAGAGAAGACCGTTCTTCCCCCTCCACCATCCTCTGGACCTTCTCAGGGCCCAGTAGGCCCAGAGAAGCCCGTTCCACCACCCCCAAACTGTCCTATGGGCCATCTCAGGGCCCAGTATTCCCAGAGAAACCCGTTCCGCCCCCCAAACCATCCTCTAGGCCTTCTATAGGCCCAGTAGGCCCAGAGAAGCCCATTCTGCCCCCCCATCCTCTGGCCCTTCTATGGGCCCAGTAGGCCTAGAGAAGTCCCTTCCGCCCCTCTTCCCTTCCTTTCCCCCCTTTCTTTTCTTCCTCTCTCCTTTCTTTCACTCCCCCCTTCTATGGGGGCAGCCCTTTTCCACCTCCCCCACACCATCCCCTGGGCCTTCTATGGGGGCAGTAGGCCTAGAGAAGCCCTTTTCCATCCCCCCACACCATCCCCTGGGCCTTCTATGGGGGCACTAGGCCCAGAGAAGCGCTTTTCTGCCCCCACACACCATCCCCTGGGCCATCTATGGGTGCAGTAGGCCCACAGAAGCCCTTTTCTGCCCCCCCACACCATCCTCTGGGCCTTCTATGGGGGCAGTAGTCCCAGAGAAGCCATTTTCCACCCCCACACCATCCCCTGGGCCTTCTATGGGGGCAGTAGGCCCAGAAAAGCCTGTTCCCCCCCATCCTCTAGGTCTTCTCAGGGCCCAGTAGGCCCAGAGAAGACCATTCTTCCCCCTCCACCATCCTCTGGACCTTCTCAGGGCCCAGTAGGCCCAGAGAAGCCCGTTCCACCACCCCCTAACTGTCCTATGGGCCATCTCAGGGCCCAGTATTCCCAGAGAAACCCGTTCCGCCCCCCAAACCATCCTCTAGGCCTTCTATAGGCCCAGAGAAGACCATTCTGCCCCCCATCCTCTGGCCCTTCTATGGGCCCAGTAGGCCTAGAGAAGTCCCTTCCGCCCCTCTTCCCTTCCTTTCCCCCCTTTCTTTTCTTCCTCTCTCCTTTCTTTCACTCCCCCTCCCTCTTCCTTCCTTCCTTCCTTCCTTCCTTCCTTCCTTCCTTCCTTCCTTCCTACCTACCTCCAAACCTCCCTCCCTTCCACCCTCCCTCCCTTCCTTTCTAGGGCCCGTTGTCTTCCACCACAATGGGCTTTGCTCCCTAGTTAAAGAATAAAGATAATAAAGTCCATATAAATGTGGTCCACATGTAATAAGATCCAAAAGTATTGTGCCATTAAAACAATTCACATCCCAGATTTTCCCATCAACATGGAGTGGTTTTGTTCTGTACCCTGCCCCGTCCAGTCATATACTCTTCTGACCTACAGGCAATTTGTGCTTTGCTTCATGATGCTATATCACCACATTGCCTACACAACTAGCTAGCTATTTATTTTATTTATCTATTGAAACCTAAAAAATGTCCCAGGTTAGCAGAAAAATCTGAAATCTTAAAAAAAAATAAGCATGTGAGGGGGTAAAAATACCCCAAATGATAAAAAGCATCTGTAGCTTTAAGAAATACAACAGTTCTACCAGCATTCCAGGCTTGGTTTTTGTCAGTAAAAGGCAGGGGGAAGGGCATGGCCCTTTCCAGGGCTGTTTTGGCCTTTGATGAGGGAGGGTTTATGAGAGACCACACCTGGTAGCAACCATTGAGTGACTTAATATATGTGACCTGCATGATTCATCCAAGCCAACACCCTGTTCAAGTAGCAGCCATCCCATGTGTGGTGACAGATGGATAGTTTAAGATTCCAGCAAAGAGCCCTAAAAAATTAATAATACAAGACCTGAGGGACTGGATAAATCAGATTTGGAAGGAAGTAGGTAGTTCTCCCCAGTTTATGATTGCTCCCAAAGAATCTCTCTCAGCTGGGAGGCAAGGGTTTAAAACATTCAGCATTTGTGGGAAAAGTACACCAAAGGACAAGAAGGAATAAGGAGAAACTTGAAGCTGTGCCAAGGTTGGACAGCAGCTTTTGTAAAGTTCTTGCTACCTTTGAGACCATTCTTTGGATGAGGAGGGTTGAAGTAAAGTAAAGATTAGTCTAGATTCATCTTTTAGGTTCATTTTTCATTCCCTGCAACATCTCTGGCTTTGTTCTTGACCAATCCCCATTTATCTGTGTTGGCTTTTTGTAGAATCCATTCTAGCTAATAAAATCTTTTTCTTGTAAAATTGCCGAACTGCACTGAAACCTTTACCCGCGTGTCAGGCCATTCACACATGCACATGCATGCAAGCATGGCCTTCTGTTGATTCAAGGCACTAGGAGATGGAGGGGGAACAGGGTTAGGCAGGCTTGAGTGCTGACAGTTTCCACTGGAACAGAGGGACCCCAAAACCTTACATGGGGCTTCGGGAGAAAAGGGGCTTGGGAGACCTCACACATGCATAGGCAGTGAACTAAGCCCTCTTGGTTGCTCACCAGCTCAGGGAAAGGGAGTGAAACCTTATCTCTGACAGTACCAACCAAAATAAAGCCAAAGTTCCAGATACAGAGAAGAAAAAAAGACTGTAGAGGTAGAGAGATGGCTCAGGATGAACTAAGAATTAAGCTGCAGAGGCAGTGGGAGAGAGAGACCAAGAAAATCCAAACATTAAAGCAAGTGTAAGAAAAAAAATGGATCAAAGGCAGAAGGTGGATCAAGCAAGTGGGGACGGTTCTACTGAGCTTTCATGCAAATGTGGAACATTTAAACTAGATACCTTAGTGTGTGTGTGTGTGTGTGTGTGTGTGTGTGTGTGATCACTTGGCTTACGTGCTCCTCATACATCTGGCTACTCCAACATTTTGAAATGTCTTTTGGTGATTAGATAAATCATATGAAAGAACTTGAAAGGCTTCTCAGAATGCACAGTATTTATTATCCTTAATAGAGCTTCAACAGGGATTTATTTCATTTTATATTATGTAAACAAGCTGTGCTTTCTAATGCAGCCAAAGATTATGAAAGCATTCATTCATGTAATTATTTTCAAGTCCTGAAAATAAAGAAGCGTGAACTTCTTAGGGTCCATAATACACATTCAAATTCCCCAGTAGGTTATGTAAATGGGTGATATTTGCAGCAGTAGATTGAAAAAAAAGCCCACATTAGAGTCCCAGGGATCATATTGACAAACTGGAGGGCATTCAAATAATGGCATCCAGAACTATTATGGAGCTGGAGGAATTGAATTGGAAGATTAAATACGTGTAGACTAGCTAAATGCTAATTGACTAATGGAGGATGCTGTAACAGTACAAATATTTCAAAGGTGTTAACTGTGAAAAGGGACAGCAGCTATGGATTAGATTGTGCACAGTGTGTTATGGGGTGCAAAACAAAGAAATTAATGAGGAAAAGGTGTGTAGCAAGTAACTTGGATAACAAACATAACTTTAGTGCACAGACATATATAAGGGAATAATAAAATTTCTGCTTCATGGTCCATATTGAAGTTCATTTAGCTGTAATAGTGTGAACAGCGGTTGGTTTGAGGATATGCTATATCTAGATATATATTTGGTGCCGTCAGGCACTATATCTGTATATAAGATCTGACAAAAAACACTAGTTCTTCTGTCAATCTATATTTCAGGTTTGGGATTCACTAGCATGAAGTATGATGATACTGCTACTTCAGAGGCTATACCCCTTCATGGAGGAACAGATCAGATCAATCCACCACAATGGGTCTATCGACTATAGCCATGGAGCTTATATGGACTGTCCATGTTCATTGCCATGATTGATGGTATTTACATTGGATTTAAATTGAATTTCCAACTTTCTAATGAATGCATTCACTGAATAAGCATGCCTGCTAATAGATTGCTATAACAATTAAAACATAATTGTTTGGAACTAAACAGTGCATGTATAATCCAAATAATCCAAAACATCTGATCAAGCAGTCCTCATGCCTTTTGTTGTATGGTTGTTATTTGCTTAAGGGAGCAATTACCAAATTAGCTAAGGAATCCTACAGTTCCTTTATACGTTTGAAGAGCTGTAGCAGGCTGGATACTTTCTCTCATCATATCTTGAAGATACACTGGCATCAGGGACACTAAACGTCTATAGCACCTTTGTATAATTGAAAGAGTAACACATTAGTAACAATAGCATAGTTATTCCATTATAGGGGCCAGAACCTAGCAGCATCTAGGGGTGTGCTGTGGGATAAGCAGGATGGACAGCATAACCCTTTTCAGAGTGACCCCAGTCTGAACCCATTATCATCAACAAGTGTAGAATGGAATAACTTTGCCTAACTCTTACAGCTCTTGGCCCTACCCCTGGGAATAGTATTACTTAGCACTATCAAAAAGGTGGTGTATTTTTTTTCAAACCCTCACAATAAATTCAACGGAGAAGGAAGAATAACACTCCCCCCCAGCTCCTGCCTTGCCAAGTTAGATTAGAATTCTGCAGCCTATCAAAGTATGCCAACAGCAATATGGAATCCCCAGGCAGGAGGTGTATTTGAGACAACAGGGTACACAGCAGAAGGCTGTGCAATTCTTTGCTCATGCCATGCAGACTTAGAAAACACCAATGGAAACTTTGGTGTAAGAATGCTTGTGAAATTATATTGGGCACAGCAAAAAGGAGCCCCTTCATGGAAATGGCTAATGACAATTGTAGAAAGAACATATTTCTGTTTGGTGTAAAGTACTTTCATATGTACATAAACCCTGATTTTGGTCACTGACCAAAGAGGGACAGTTAGTGCATCCCAGCCTAATCATAATCAGTTGTCAGAATCAATGTATATTCATGGCTTCATGCACTGATTGGTTCCCCATTGTTTTACCAACCACCTTCCTTCAGCAACTCCTCCCACAGATCCTTCTTGTCCATTACTTCTACTTCCTACAGTATTTTTAGTAAAACCTTGAATCATTTATCCCTTCCATATTATCACATCAGCTATTTTATACGAAGTTAGACCCCTGATCCATCTAGCTCAGTATTGTCTGTTACAATAAGCAGAGAAAGGTTTTTCCTAGTGCCTCTTATCTGAGATTCTTTAACAACCAGAAAACCTAGGAACTTCTGCATGCTAAACTTGTGATTTTCCACAAGTTTTTCTTTGGTTTCTTCAGTCCTGGTGTATATGTCTGATTTTGTCACATGGGCCAATGGAGAATTCCAGATGCCCCATGATGAGATTAATTTAGGGTCACCATAAATTGGAAGGAACTTGATTGGATTTAGGACACATGATAAGATGGCTGGGCTGTCTATTCTTTCTTCCTGGTGTGTTTTCCTGCCAAAAGTATTGCTATTTATGGTCTTGTGTGTCATTAAGGGATTTGTACACTACAAATTGCCATGGACCGTGGTAGCTGCAGGGTTTCTATGCTGTATTGCATTGGTGTTGTCCATGTTCTGTACTGTGCACATGGTGGAGCACAGTGACATTACAGCGGCATGTTGATGTCACCTGTGTGTATTGGCTCCTCCCATGCACTTCTAACTTGTGGACATTATTGGCATGCTACTTGGTGACTGGTCAATTTTGCCAGTGTCACCATGGACTGTATTTGATGTTGCTGTGCTCTGTTTAAGGATATTCTCTTAAAGAAATATCATTTGGCTCTTGATTTCTTGTCTGGGAGAGCATAGGATGTTGACTAAGCTGTGATGATGTTACTCTGGCTTTGACCTCTTAGGAGAAGGCTTACATGCTCAGTAAATAGAATCAAGGTCTGGTGGCTGAACAATGTTTTTATTTTACTTGGAAAGTAAATGTCATTGTTCTTTGGTTGTCATAGTATTCGAACCTGAATAGTCATAAATACATGATTTGTTGTGTCATATTTAGAATGCTTGAGCTCATTTTTTTTTTATCACACATGCACGCACACACACACTGTGTTTATTAGGGGGTCATGGGCATTTGTATTATTCAGATAAAACTGTAAACCAGGTTTTTGAAACTTAATGTAACGGAAATGAATAAAGAAAGTATTAAAATGCACTTTACATTAAAATCTGGGTGTTTTTTTTTCATTGTAATGTATTTCATTATATTTTGTTTGGGTTTTTTTCCTAACATGCTGATAGAAACAACAGGAGAAGGTTGGTGCTTTTGTACCCTGCTCGTGAGCTTTCCAAAGACATTCAGCAGGGGAGTATTTGAAACAGAACACTGCACTCAGTCAATCTTTGCTATGAACCGGCAGAAACACCTCTTATGCTCTAAAGAGACTCAAAATACCTTCTTTTCTTTTCTTTTCTTTTCTTTTCTTTTCTTTTCTTTTCTTTTCTTTTTTAAAAGATGGGTATAATCACAACCAATCCTTGTGCAAATATCAGAAAATTGATCCTCAACAGAAAATGGGGGGAAATAACTATTTTGGGTGCCCCAGGTTGGTGCCCATGGGTGCCATGGTGCCTGCTGACACTTCTCCTGATGCCTACAAAATGGTTTTTTTTTAATAAAGCGGGTGGGGCCATGTGGGGATTTTGCCCAGCAGAGCTTCTGATTGGCTATTGCAGACTGATAGCCTGTGAAGATTTTTTTTAAAGCTGCTTTAAGCAGCAGGTGCCACCACAACACAAGGATCTTAACTGCATGACTTAAACTAAGTTGTATATGCAAGAAAATATTTTAAATTATAAATATTAAACAGTACTTTTCAAAGGGATCCTATAAAACAGAATTCTGCCTGAAATGTTGAAGAGTTACTATTAGTTTTACTATTATTCCCTGACATTATGTGATTGGCTCCACCTCCTGCAGCAGCCATTTTGTGCTGGCTCCCACCACCCAGTGTCATCTGGCATATGTGCTAACTTTTACTAATTATTGGGGTTGTTCCTTTCATTTGGATTATCCATCTGGAGCTATTTTGCAACCTTTCTGCCTTTAAATAGAATACATTAGGGTCCATTTATACTAAAATAGCTCCTGTTCCTCCTGCAATTTCTGCAGTTAGAGAATTATAGCAGATAATGTCATGAGAGTATCAATTTGACCCCATTTTCACATGCTAAATTAACACTGTGGGCCAATCCAGATTTTAAAACTGGAAAGAAATCTTTTGTACCAGAGGCTGGGACAGACAGAGGGGTTTTGCCTTTGGACCAATGAACAGACTGTGACAATGAGCTTTTTGTTATTTTCTCAGTTGAGATCAAGGTATGCCCTGTCAACTTACACCAGCAACATTTGTTGGTATCTAAATATGGCCCTGCAGCACTAGGTACTTCAGAATATCCCTTACTCTTGGAAACTCTTATTGCATCAGTGTAGAAAACAAAACCTACAGTAATTGTTTATTAATATTTGCTGTCAATTAATAAATATGATATGCAAAGTCTCAGAAATGAATGGAATAAAGAGCTAGGTAGCCCTATTTTGCCACTATGCCCCCAAACTGTGTACCTGTTGTTTCTATGGACCTCAAACTGCAACTTATTTGGCTAAAAAATGTAGTTAGGATATACTATATACCAGGCTATCATCACACACACTAAATAATCCACTTTAAATCCACTTTCAATGCACTTTCCAACTGGATTTTGCCAGTTCACCCCGTAAAAATCCAGTTTAAAAGTGGATTGAAAGTGGATTATTTAGTGTGTGTGACCACAGCCACCACAGTGCTATTTTAGTAAAGGACTAAATAAAGTGTTTATGTCACATTCAGGGTCATGCCTGGTGCTGTTACTCTACCCAGGGTTTCCAGGATACACAAATATGGTAACGATACAGAAGAAAGGACTACAAACTAGTCTGGAGTCAGAGATTGAAAGTCCAGTCCAAGGGTGAGGGTCCAGTTCCAGGCCTTGGGAACAGATGCAAGATACGGGGTCTGAGTCCCAAGCTGTAGAATGAAGCACAGGTTACCAGAGACAAGGTACAAGGCAGCAAGTCAGGGTAGAGCTCTGTTTGCTAAGCAGGACAGCTCACAGGGGGGTGGAAAGCAAAGTCGCTTCCATGATGAATGTTGCCTAGCATGTTCCTTTTATCTGCCTCCTTTTGTTGATTCATCCCCCAAAGCCCAGGTGTCTCTCCCTGCAGTGGTGTTCCCTGTTTCCCTATTAGCCTGTCAATTCTGGTCCTGTAAGGCCTCCGCTCTGGGAGTTAACATTGATTTCTACTGAGCAATCAGGGGAGTGCTTCTCTTCTCTCTAGAGCTGTCAAGCACACTCTCCTTCTTCTACGCTCTGCTGGTTTGGGAGAAACTGGCAAAGACTGAGCCACTGGCCTCTGTGATGTCTCTTTCTTCTCCTGCCAGAATGAGCAGCCTGGCCATGAATGGGAAGTGTTCTCACTTCTCAGTACTTCCCCCATTGGTCTGCTTCTTGACCCAGCTGCTCAGGTGGGTATTCCACCAGTGTGGGACCCAACTCTTCCAATTCCTCCTTTGAGGAAGAGGTAGCAGTTTGATGGCCCATAACAGTCTCACTGCTGGCAGTGGAACTCACATGACACATCTCTTAAACATATGTTTTGGGCCTGTCCAGTTATTCGGTCTTTTGGGGAGGAAGCAATGACTAATATCAATTTTGTATTAGAATATTCATTGATTTTTGAGCATGCTTTCTTTTTCACTTTTAAACTATTTGCCTGTCTCTTGGAGACTAACTGATGGTCAGTGAAAATGGATTCTCTGTGCCCTTGCTGTTCCTAAAAAAACTTATATTACAATACTGAAAAGATAAATGCCCACCTCCAGCAATGCTCCCTCTAAGCAGTAGAGTCTTGTGAGCAAAAATTCTACTTTGTGAGGTACTGGCATTAAAGTTGTGAGAAAGCAATTTGGCTACTGCATAAATTAGTTTGCTTTGGAGCCATCCTTCCTGTGCTAAGACAAAAATCAGTGAGCTGGAAGCTAAAAAACTGTGAGCTAGCTCACACTAACTCAGCTTAGAGGGAACACTGACCAGTGATTCAGTGGACTGAGGACCTTATAACTTTATCAACGTTTGAATGTATCACATATAGATGACAAACACACAATGAAATATTTTTAGATATTTTGAAATTTTGTAGAGGCATATCTGTAGACTTGTCACCATTGTTGTTATACTTTACTAGGAGTAAGGCCCATTGAAGAAAATCAACAAGCTCTAGAAGGAAGCTCCAGGTGAGTGTCCCGGCTGTGGCTGGTGGGGCAGCAGAGGGAAGGGGAAAATAGAGGGAGGCAAGCCATGTTTATTTCCTTCTGCTTAGCTATAAGGCAGAGCTGTCATTTTGCTGTCCCATGGGTAGTATGGGAGGACAGCCTCATGGTAACAGGTATGGTTCCCTCAACCCCTGACTTATGTTGATTTGGGGTTATGCAGTGGCAGCTAAGGTAGAAAATTGCCTCCTCCTATGCCATGTCTGGGGAGGGAAGGGGTGGGGAGGGACCTCAGCAGGGTATAATGGCATAGAGTGCAGCCATTGTCTCCAGGAGAACTGATCTTCATCATCTGGACATCAGTTGTAATAACTGGAGATCTCCAGGTGTTGCCTGGACGTTGGCTTATGTTAATTAAGGGCTATGCAGTGGCAGCTAAGGTAGGAAAGCACCTCCTCCTATGCCATGTTTTCTGGGTTTCAAGAGTCTGGAAAGTGGTTCCAGATCCAATTACACGGTTGCTAACTCTGGGTAGGGAAATACCTGTAGATTTGAAGGGTAGAGCCTGGGGAGGACAGGGTTTGGGGTGGGTAGGAACTTCAGCATGGTATAATACCATAGAGTCCACTGGCCAAAGCAGCTGTTGTCTCCAGGAGAACTGATCTTGGTCATCTGGAAATTTTCTGTAGCAGAAATAATGTACTATGGCTGGGGAACACAGTGATTTCTGGGAGATCTCCAGGCCTCACAGGGAGATTGGCAATTCCAATGACCATTTAAGGGAAGATTGGGGTATATATTTTACCTCAGGACACATTCAATGACTCCTAACAGCAACCAATAGCATACCGGATTCGCTTCAAAGTGCTGGTCTTGACCTTTAAAGCCCTGTATGGCCAGGGTCCAACCTACTTGAGGGACCGCCTTTCCCCATATGTTCCCCCAAGGGCACTTCGGTCGGGGAGTCAACAGCTCCTGGAAATTCCAGGCCCCAGGGAAGTAAAATTTGCTGTCACCAGAGCCAGGGCTTTCTCGGTGGCAGCTCCTACCTAGTGGAGGGAGCTCCCGGAGAAGATCCGGGCCCTGTGGGACCTTGCTCAGTTCCACAGGGTCTGTAAGACGGAGCTATTCCACTGGGCCTATGATTAGGAGCCGCCGCCATGGTTAGCCATCTGCCATCGCACTATCGTCACCATTGAATGCGGGGCGGCCCTGGCAGGAGAGGGGGTGATGAGCTACTGTTTGGCTGCTGTTTGGCTACTGGGGGCTAATGTTTGCCAGGGGCTATAATCTGCCCCATCTTGTTTCATTGCCTGGATGTTGTTTATATGTTTTTGGTTTTATACTGTTGAACTTGTTTTAAAGTTGGCACACGTGCCTTGTTGTGAGCCGCCCTGAGCCTTCGGGGAGGGCAGGATACAAATCCAAATAAATAAATAATAAATAATAAATAAACAGCAAACTGTTTAGAATGTTAGAGGCAAAGGCCAATCTGGTCGAATATGCCTCTGTGTTCTGACTGGCTACAGGGGGAAGAGGAATAGCAAACTGTTTAGAATGTTGGAGGCAGGACTCAGGCGACAAAGCCAGTGGATGGGGAAGGCTTCTGAGTGACACATCATGGAGCCAACTGATTTAGGAAAGTGTGGAATGTTCAGAAAGTGCCACCCCACTACTCAATTATATATAAGGAGATATTATTTTTTTAATTTGTTTTTGTTTGAGGGTTGATTATAACTTAAAATGTTTTAAAAACTTAAACAACAAAAAAGACTGGCCCAAGGTAACCCAGCAAGCTTCCATAGTAGAGGGGAGATTAGAACCTGGGTCTCCAAGATCCTAGTCTGACACTGCAAACAATATACCATACAGTACATTCCTAAACAATGTTATGCCCTTATCAGCCCATTTACTTCAGTAGGGACTCAGAAGGGTATAACTCTGCTTTGGATTTCCTCTTTACAAAGTATGTGTCTCTAGCTCTTATACACACCACATACTTAGAAGAAGGCAATACATGTAGAAGAGAAACATGATCAAGACTGGACCCACCCCAGACTAAGTGTGATAGCTGGAGCATAGGTATGACCCTTATGTGCGTGTGAACTGTATGTACATAGTTATCTCTGTGATCAAAAATACTGCTTTTTAAAATTTCTAATCACAGGAATGCAGTCTACCTACATATGCATAGGCACCAAGACCATGTTCTGTGTCTAGGTAGGGGTTGGAGGGGGACATGTTCCATCATGTTGGGTCCAGTGTGCTCATTCCAACTCTCCTTTTTGTGTGTTGCCTCCTACTTTGCTATATTCTCTTATCCATGGCATTTGCTAATGATGCTAGAGAACTAATGTGATCTATTGGGTAGTGTGTTGGATTTGTGTGTAGAAAACTTGGATTCAAATCCCCACCAAGTCATGAAACTTATTGAGTAAATTTAATCCAGTCACTCTTAGTTTAGCCCTCTCACAGAGATGCTACAAGGGAGAACCCTTGAGAACCCTCAGCTGCTTGGAAGAAGGCTGGAATAACAATGTGATAGATGGTAGTGGCATTTCAAGCTTTGTAAGGGGAGACAGGAATCTGTCCTCTACTCAAGATTATACACATTGTCATACCATTGAAGGAAAGGCCCAAAGAGGATAGTTAAATACTAAAAGGGGGGGGAGAAATAAAATTATATGCATGATATCATATTATGATTTGTATATCTCTCCTTATAAATAATTATCTTTTGGTTTCGCAAGATTCCATATGCTCCCATTGGCTGTAAAATGCCCTCCCTCAGCCATTGGCCCATCAGCCGCCACTCAAGAGTACTCGCGTGCCATTGGCTGGGTGCTGGGTCTGCTTCTCTTCCCCACCCACTCACCCTGGCAGACATCTCTCTCTCCTGAGGAAGACAGTTCTCTTGACTCCTGTGAGGGACTGTCCCCTCAGTGGCTGTTGGTAGGCAGCCAAGCTTGGTTCTGTGAGTAAAAAAAACAAAGTACTTTCAGCATAACCCCTCCCCCGCCCATAACCCCCTTCCCAATGGCCACTTTCCTGTCAGAATAAATGGAAAAAGGCTCTTTCTCCTGCTTAGCTTCAGCATGGCTGGCTGGCTAATGAGGTGGGCCAGCGACCATCAGACCATTTTCTTCAACTCCCCGCTGTGCGGCTGACTTTTCCCTAGGGCTGCCAATCTCCAGGTAGGACCTGGAGATCTCCCACTGTTACAATTGACCTCCAGATGACAGAGATCAGTTCCCTGGGAGAAAATGGTTGCTTTGGAGGGTAGACTCTATGGCATTATACCCTGCTGAGTCCTTCCACACACCCCAAATGCTGCCCTCCACAGGATCCACCCCCCCCCGAAATCTCCAGGTATTTCCCTAATCAAAGTTGGCACCTGTACTTTCTCCTCTGTCAGTAAAAGGCCCTTTCCACACCTATGTTGGCCTTTGGGAGAAAACTCATTGGGCCCAATCCTGATCAGGTTGCCAACTCCAGGTGGGCAATTCCTGGAGATTTGAGAGATGGAGCCTGGAGAGGGTGAGGTTTGAGGAGGGGTGGCACCTCAGACAATCCAGCCATTCCCTGATGGGGAACCATTGTTGCCAATCTCCAGGTGGGGGCTGGAGATCACTCAAAATTATAACTGCTCTCTAGGAGGGAGGGGGGAGGAGATGGAAAACTAAAGATGGTTGGCTGGGAGGGAGATAGGGTTGTCCACTCCAGGTTGGGAAATTCCTGGATATTTGAGGAGTCGAACCTGGAGAGGGTGAGTGTTGAGGAGGGGTGGGACCTCAGACAGGTACAATGCCATAGACTCCACCCTCCAAACCAGCCACTCCCTCCTGGGGAACCACTGTCACCAATCTTGGGGGTGGGCTGGAGATCACTCAAAATTACTGCTGCTCTTCAGGTAGCAAAGATCAGTTCCTCTGGAGAAAATGATGGACTCTGTCATTATACTCTGCTGAGATTGCCATAGCCGGGGCACTCTCCCAGAGCCTCTTTCTAGAGCCCGTTGTATTTATTTCCACAACGGGCCTTATTCCTAGTTATGATATAAAACCAATGAGGTACTTATTTTCTGCTGACAGGGAAGGGGTGATTTCATACCCTTTCCCTTCCTCATTGCAGCCCCCACCCCAAATTGGAAAGCTGTTCATCTGCACAAGTCCTCTGACCCCAGGAATAATCATTATGGAATGAAATGCAGAGGAGGAAAGAAACATGGAGGGGTGCCTTCTATTGATGATGAAAAGGGAAAGAGGGGTACTATTTGACTACCTATGGCTCCGATCACATGCAGAGATAGCAGTGTGAGAGGGACAAATACTGGGAGGATTTTATGGGCACGATCACACGGGAACATCTGGCACCTGTCGCCAACCCGTACCTGTCGCCAACCTGTCTCACCCCTCCAAAGAAGCAGAGTTAAAAAATACCTGGGAAAATGCAGTAGCAAATGGGTTTGTGACAGGCCACAGACGGACGTCTCCATGTGATCACACCAGCGTGCTCTCATTGCATGAGTGATCCCTCATTGAAGCGCACTGGAAACACATGGCAAAGAATTGCATCTGATCGTGCAATGCCGTGTCAAATTACTACAGGCAAATAGCCTCGCTTCCCCCATACATTATCTGGCACGTGTGACAGGGACCTAAAAATACTTTATTGAGGGTCATGAAGGATGCAGACCATAACCCAACTGGATCCAACCCCCTGCCTGCTTGTGTGTGTGTTCCTCATTTTTAACATTGTTAAAGATGTCCTTAAATAACAGCTGTATTTTCTTGCTTCTTATTTTCATATATTCATTCCAATGAATGACAGCATAGATGGTTTCTAGCTGAGGTAGCATCCTGTACTGGGCAAAATGGAAAGAACCGCTTGCCACCTGGGCTGCATCACTTCATTTTCCTCAGGTACTGCAAACTGGAATTTAGAGAACAACCCGAGACAGCTAGTCTGCCCTTTTCAAAAGATGATGTGAACATGAAGAGATTAATATGTTCAGCACCTACTCCTACATTCTTTTAACTTGCCCTGGCATATATCACTTGGGTGTATCCAGAACTTAAATTAAAGCAGGATCCTTAAAAAAAAAAAAAAAAGCCTTCTAATTTTGACTTAACCCAATGCACCCTAAGGAGGTACTTATAATGTGCCAAAATGTGGGTTGTCAAGCAGATTTCCATGTGAATACTTAATTACATCTGTGCCTTTCATAGCAGGTTGCTATCACCATTTGGTGCAGGAATGTACTTCTTGCTCTTTTCACCTTTCCCCTTGCTCACATTCCTCTCAAGTGAGGAAAGAAATATGGAGAACCCCGCCTATGAAATTGTAGGTCCATCTGTTATATTTTCAGTGCATCTGTTGAGTTGTTAAACCAGTTTGGTCAAATTCTTTCTAAAACAACAATGGCTTGATACATACTCAGCATTATTCCTGCTTAAGATGAGACCACATTTATCAGAATCCTATTTTTATCCAGCACAAGCAATGTTATGAACTTGGCAGCATTTGAAAAATCTCAATTCAGTTAATTTACCTGATAGATCAAGATGGATAGCCGTGTTAGTTTGTCTGTAGCATCTGAAGATGTGAGCAGTGACTCACAAAAACTCATACCCTACCACAACTGTTGTTAGTCTTTAAGGTGCCACTAGATTCTTAATTTACCTGGGTGTGAATAAATAATTCCCCAGAACAGTTTGTATCCATGGTCTTCTGATCAGTTTGATGGTCTATCACAGGAAAACAATAGAATAGATATTTAAATATCTGTATTTTTTTTTAAAAAAAAAATCCTTTGTTTTATGTTATATAATGGCTTATATCCTGGGTAGAGGATATCCTGAATGCAGATTTACAGACAATTTTATCTCCTTCCTTCTCCTAACTGCTGCCCCCTGACTTGCATAACTCTTCATCCATGCATGTCATGTGACTCCAAGAATAATTCAAGGGTAATGTATGGGGCAAAAGTCACCCTGGTTGCACTTTTCTGGCAAAATGCCTAGATGCTGCTGTATTTTGTACCAGCTGAGGATTGTACCAGCTGAGGGTAGCCCCATGTAGAATGGATTACAGCAGTCCAGTCTGGAGTTCATGGTAGTATGGATCAGCAAGACTACATGAATAGAGTCTCAATATGCGGCCAAACTATGAGCTAGATGTAACTGAGGGAAGGGAATTCCTAGCAACAGTTTTGAGCTGCTTGTCTATTGACACAGATGGATCTAGGAGCTCTTAAAGTGATCTCTGTAACTAAAAAGAGTTTAACTCCATCACAGACTATTAAATCAACACCAGATAAACACTTTGCCTTCCTAATCAACATCACCTTTGTCTTCATATATGCTTAGTATAATTAACAAATATTAACATTAATTAGCATTGCTGGTCTTAGCCTGGGATGGAATGGCTGTTAGGTCACTTCTGGGATCCTGGTTCCTCAGGGAGGAATACAGAGATGTTTCCTGTAATCTTCTCAGTAGCCTGAGATATGGAATGACAATTAAATTGCTGGTACTGGATCTACACTCAATTTAGCATCAAAGACAGACAAGAGAATAAAGATTTTATCACCAAAGAATGTTGCAAAATAATCAGAATAAATGGACAAATGATTATCAATGGGAGGTGTGCCTGCTGGCTCTGTTCACAATATGTAACATTTGTTTGAATATAGAATTAGCATTTCTAAGTGCTGCTAAAAGAGTTTCAGCAATACCAGATGAATCACCAACAAGAGCAATAAGCCTTTTTTTTTTTTTTTGCAAAATGTATCCAAAATCAGGGCTCTTTTTGTAGCAGGAACTCCTTCGCATATTAGGTTTACAGAGCTCTTCTTACAGGGACTACTGTAAGCTCTTGGAGGATTGGCTACATTAGGGGTGTGTCGCCTAATATGCAAAGGAGTTCCTGCTACAAAAAGAGCCCTGGCCAAAATTATATATATTTTTAACAAACATCATACCCCGCTTTTCTCCCCAATGGGGACCCAAAGTGGCTTTTGTTCTCCTTGCTTCCATTTTAACCTTACAATAACTGTGAAGGAGGTTAGGGTGAGAATATGTGAATGGTCCAAGGTTACCCAGCAAGCCTCCGTGGCAGAAGGGGAATTCATATCTGGATACCCTTGATCCTAGTCTGACATTCTAACCACTAAACCCCGCTTGCTATGATAGCTCAGGAAGACTCTTAAATCCCCTTTCTTTTGTAAAGGAGGGGATATATTCTATCCTCCCTGTCTGTGCTGCCTTTCCCAACCATGGGGACACAAAGCAGTTTACATTATTCTCCTTTTCTCCATTTTATCTTCACAACAACTCTGTAAGATAGATTCAGGTATGTCTGACTGACAGGGTGTGACTGACCAAAGGTCAGCCAGCAACCTTCAGCAGCAAAACTGGGATTCAGACTTGGATCTCCTTGATGTTAATCCTACATTCTAACAGCTACCCTACCCTTCCAGACTGTGCTGCCTTTCTACCCAATGGGGAATGAAAACAGCACATGACATTATCCTGTCCTCTATTTTCTCCTCACAACAAGCCTGTGCATTGCATAAGGCTGACAGGGTGTGACAGGGAAGTTGTTAAACCACCTTTTCTTCATCACAGAGGGGATATTTTCCACCCTCCATGTCTATGCTGCCTACATTTCCCTGCCTTTTTGTGAATAAACCTTTGCTTCAGTTGGAAATAGCAGAGAAATTTCTGAGAGAAACTATATGCCAGAATGTTCCAATTCCTTTCATGTTTGGCATTGCAACTACCACCATTATCCTAAAGCTGGTGTCCAGTCTAACTGGGCCCTCACTGTTGCAGAGTGGAGCTTACAACCCAACTGGGTCCTCAGCAAATAATGATTAGATCACAACAAGGGCCAGCCAGATCTGTAGCCTCCTTAGGAGATCACCAGTTGCCTACTCAGCACAACACAGAAATCCAAAGTATGTCCTTAGTTCATGAGTCAGGCCAAAAACATCTTGCAACTGCCCCATAGTTGCCATGAAGTCCTAACTTTTACCTAACAATGAAGCCTTTGCAAAAACACTAAAAACCTCCATGGGATCTTCCATACCAAATCTGAGATCACACCTGCCAACTCAGCCAGAGTACCTCCTAACAAACCAAGCAGATGATAAACTATCAAGAACCTTAAACCATCATGCTAACCCAAAACTCTAACCCATCAGTAAAAGATGGTAAAGTAGTTTCCAGGTGAGACTCAAGGGGAAGAGCCTTCAAAAGGGGCAGTGTCACCACAGACCAGGGGTGGCCAAACTTGCTTAACGTAAGAGCCACATAGAATAAATGTCAGATGTTTGAGAGCTGCAAGATATGAACAAAAATTACACACATGTTTTTATTGGAAAATACGCAAATTTGTTTTTTATTAACACTAAATGACACTGCCAAAAATAAAAACAAAAGAGGGAAAACAGATATTGATAATGATATTTATTTGTCCAATGATATTTATTTGTCTGAGAGAGAAAGAGAGAGGTGGAAGGAAAGAATGAAAGAGGTAGAAAGAAAGAAAGAGCAGAAAATGGGTCTCAAAGATGTACACATTATCAAGAGAGGAGCTTCTAATCGGCTTTGAATGTTGTTTGGTATAACAAAAGAACTGAAGACATAAGAGCAGTTGCCAGAAAAAGGCTATGGAGGTGTTCTTATTTTTAATGAATGTGTTTAAATCTTCTGAACCCAAACGAGCACTGAAACACAAAGTGTGGGGGTTAAAATTATTAATTAGCACCTATCACTTCACTTCAAAGTCAGCTATTACCATGGAAGCCAGTGATAAGTTATCTGTTTATCAGAACATAAGCAACAAACAAAAAGTACTCCCACTATAGTTTGGGACACTTAGGCTGTGGTCACACACACTAAATAATCCACTTTCAATGCACTTTCCAACTGGATTTTGCCTGTTCACACAGTAAAATCCAGTTGGAAACTACATTGAAAGTGGATTATTTAGTATGTGTGACCACAGCCTTGTGTTGGTGGAATAGAAACAAAGGATCCACCCCACTGTTGCTGTGCAGTAGGGATGCCAGCCTCTATGTGAGATCTGGGGATCCCCCAGTATTAAAGCTCATCTCCAGACCACAGAGATCAGTTCCCCTGGAGAAAATGGATGCTCTGGAGGGTGGACTCTATGGCATTGTGCCCCACTGAAGTCCTTGTTCTCCCCAGGCTGTATCCCCAAATCTCCAGGAGTTTTTCAGTCTCAACAGTGGCCAGGGAAGACCTGTCAACCCTACTAGGCTATGTTTGGATAACATTTTGTTTCACTCCCCATTTGCTTTAATTTTGCAATCCCCCCATCTGGAGTCCAGAGCCATCTCTCCTTATATATAATTGTCACTTGGGGTGGCAAAATTTGATGTGTGGCAAAATCAGTTTGCCCACTCATCTGCCACTCACCCTGGGTCCTACCAATTGGCTGCCTTCATTTCACCCTTGAGTCACTCTCGCCCACAGACCTGCCGGCCAGCATCTTGCCCTCACTCTGCAAGGAGCCATCTCCTGGGATGGACGCTCTGCCAGTCACTCCGGTGGGGAGCCAGGAGGATGGGCCCACCTGGCCTCCATGTGGCCTGGTCACTCCCTCCTGCCCCAGCCCTGAGGCTGCTGGGAGGCCTCTGGGAGGCCAGGATGGTGTGGGACGTCTTTGCCCGACCCACCCCCCAACAGGCTTCTGAGGCTGCTGGGAGGCCTCCGGGAGGGGCGGGTGCTGTGGGGCCTCTCTGCTGGCTGAATGCTCACTGCTGCCGCCCGTCTTCACCCCCCCCCCTTCTAAGGCCGCTTGGAGGCCTCCAGGAGGGGTGGGTGCCATTGGACCTTTTTGCTGCCTTTTTGCCAGCAGCACTCTCGCCACCGCCTTCACCTGCCCCCCTGGGTGAGCCCTTATCATGGCATCTGGTTAGAATGCAAAATGAGTCGTCTCCATGTTCTTATCGATGGGACTGTAGGAGACTGAATTAGTTTCTCTCTCTTTTGATGGGTGAGTCTCACCCAACTGTTGCTGCACACAGTCACCTAGCTTCCAAACCACCTTAGAGAACTAGCAAGAAAACCCACTGACTGATAGCTAAGAACCAAGACCTAGGATATCTGTTACCAATGTTAAACCCGTGGGCACTGTGGTGCCTGCCAACACTTTTTCCTGGAGCTCCACAAGTGTTTTTAGAAAGTGAGTGAGTTCAGGTGAGGATCCTGCTCAGCAGGGCTTCTGATTGGCTATGCAGATTAAAACAGCAGTGTTTTGGTGGTAGTGCTACCACAACAGTGTTAGTTTTATTCTTTCTCTTAATCCTCTGTCCCATAAAAATTATGGCTCTTGTTCCCTGTACTTAGGCTTCTTCTCCATGTGTGTGTGTGTGGCTCTGTCTCCCACAATGGCTATTTTGTGTTTGCACTTGTGTCAGAATTCCAAAGGTGCCCATGGACTTAGGAAGACTGGCAACCCCTGCCATAGGAACTCTGATTGGTTGAATGGTACCAAGGAGATACAACCTAATGCAGTCATTGTAGGGACTTATAGCATAAAATGAAATGGTGTTTGTTTTTCATACAAAGGATGTCATCATTTGTTTAATTTTCCATTCATTTTTTAAAATAAATGTATAAATGCACATATTTAGCTATTTCTATCTAGGTCAAGTGTAACTTTTTAGTGTGTATTCTCTTCCTGTCTTGTGATTGTTCCTTACCCAGCAGTACTGTTTGAACTGATCAATTGATTAACAGACAATTCCCCAGGTAGTTCATGCACAGAGATCTCCACAAAAAATGATCTTTTGTATTCTGACCAGTTTAACCACAAACTTGTTCCACAATAATATTTCAAATTTTAGCATAACTATAGATCTTCTCAGCCTGGAGAACCTATAACCTTTAAGCTTTTAATTCCTTGGCCAAGTTTCAGCTCTGTTCTGGACTGGGATGGTTGGGCCCCTATGTGCCAGGGTTCAAGGTAACACTAGCTGTATCCAAAATAAAGAGCAACAGAATGCAGTGTAGACATTTTTAAAAACAATAAAAGAATGGAACTGGGGACATCCACTCAACTCTATTAGACAGTGAGATTTCCAGATCAAAGTTATGTATTATGCTCATTTTGCTCTGTAAAATGCCATTTTCTTTTGTGTTGCTATATAAATAAATGCGTGGTTTCAAACCCACCTCCCCAATTTATGCATTGTTTAAAATATCATGTCAAATACTTATGCTTTGTTTCAGGTTTCTGTAATCGTAATCCTTTTATGTTATTATTAGATGTCCTAGCCTGTTGATTGCATTAACTTTCACTGTTTGATCTACCTTGATTCTTAGTAAGAAAGGCAGACTACAAATAATATAAATAAGTCCAATCAGTAGTTGCCTCTAAAGTAGAATTATTGAATCAATTTGTTCTGGAATTTGTGGATGTGCACCAGAATGGTGTGGATCCAAATACTTTTTATTGTTGAGACACCTTGAATCAGGGAGTGTTTAATAGGGATGGGCACAAATAGGTTAATGAGCCAAAATTCAGCATGAACTTGTCCTGGTTCCAAGCCCTCGAACTGATGTTCAGGGAAGGTGCTTGGAAGCAAAACTGACTGGGTCCATCTTTCTCTGGAGTGCTAAAAAATCATTCTTGGCACTAGTGAGTTCGGATGGATATATACACTTAAAGTCCGTTTCCGCTTTAATCTTTTCTTCAGTTGTTTAGGCTAGGCGAGGGCTAATCCTCCCCCTCCAGAAGGGTTTCCTCCCTTCTTCTTAAGATTTAAGGCTTACATTTAAATCCACTCCCACAGTGCTTCTTTTAAGGATTTTGGCACTCATGTTTAATATCGATTAACCACTGCGTGATAGGGTAGATTCATCTTCCACTTCATTTAGATCCTTTGCTCGCTTTGGACTCGGTGTGTGCATCTGAGCACCATTGCTGGCCCTGATGCAGTAGAACCTTTGGGAACAAAAGGGGGCCTCAATCCCTCAGCTGCAGCTTCAGGAGCGGCTCTCTTTGTGTCCCAGGCTAGAATCCCCCTACAGGGGTTCAAGGGGAGGCCAAAATCATCCGGTCTCCCTTCTTGCCACTCCAGTACGGAATGCATCCATCGGAGCTTGATGGGATGCAACCGTCTAGCAAGTCGCCAAAACCAAAAACCCCAGTATATTGAATATTATAGTGCAAATTGCTTGGAACAATTTTGTGGTCCGAATGTACAACAGATTGGTTAAAAACATACTGCGTTTGGACATGGGTGCCAAAATTTCTGGAGCATGCTTTTGATTTACCAGGATAGCAACATTTGACATCTCCTTTTGTGAGACACAGAGGCAGCAACATTATTAAATTATCAATTATTATGAGCATACTGTTCCCCAGTATTTAGCTTGTTTTTCTCTGAACAAAAAGTAGTTTGTTTTGCACGTATAAAACTGTTTTTGATTGTTAAGATGGTTAAGAAACAGCAACTCATTCCATTAAAATTCCAGACTCTCTTTGATATGACTTTTAAGCCTCTATTAAGAAATGGAAGATATTTCTGTGATGGGACTATCTGAGCAGGTTTTTTCTGCACCTTGTCTTCCTAATTCCCTAAACTATTTTGCAGGTGACATCAATTTTCACTCTGTTCTTCTGAAATGAAACCAGACCAGGGCTGTGAGTTGGCCTCTTTTCAAAGGATCCTTCTGAACTGACTAGCCAGACAAAGAGCTGGTGAATTATGGTAATTAGTCCATCTCCCACAGGAGGGACCTCTCTGTTTGCTTTCCCCTTTTAATAGACACTGATTCTCCCAGACCACTTGTAGCTTCCAAAAAGGAACAGACATTTGAGGGAGATAGGCTTGTTTCCATGAAAAATAAAATAAAATAAAGCTTGTGTGATAGAAAAGGGCTTGGTGTCATTACACCAATGAAAAGGAGATTTGGTGTTTTAAAATCTGTTAATAAAGTAAATCAGATGTATTCTGTTCACAGAATGAATTGACAAATGAAGATTTAGTAGCAGATTTTTAAAATAAGTCCATGTTATCCCGTAGAAAATAATACTGCAAGCTCTGATTAAGGTGCAATGGGAACCATTCTATCTCTTACCACAAATATATATAGGTAAAACTGGATCCTTCCCTATTATATAAAACAGTAGTGGTCTGTCAAAGTTCAATGTGTGGCAAAATCAGTTGGCCGCATGACCTGCCACTCCAAACCTCTACCAATTGCTGCGTGGCCCGTGGCCTCAGTCCTGCCCACACAGCTGGCAGCCGGCCTGTTTTGCTCAGTTCACCCACAGCTGCTGAAGACGATGGACACCCTGTGGCCAGGATGCTTGCAACACCAAGGATGACAATGGCAGTGCTGCAACACTCCTCCATGGCCATGACAGGAACTAGCCAAGGAGCGAGAGGAGGAAAGCGCCACCCACCCTCTCACCCTCGGCGTCCTCTTGGTCGACGTCCAGGCCTAATGATCTGGAGGGCCCATGGCCGATGGCCATGGCAGGCAGGTGGAGAAATGCCCGCTGAGGACTCCACGCCACCTTTCCCTGCTTGCCCACTGTGGCGGGCGGGTGAGAAAGGCCCACTGAGGACCCCGTGGCACCTTTCCCTGCTCAGTTGCCACTGCGGATGGCTGGGGCAAGGCCTACTGAGGACCCCATGCCAGCCGGGTAAGACTCGGATGGCCCCCCCTTCCCTCACCCTCCCTCCCTCTGTCTCTTCCCCCCAGCTCTTGCTCTTCTCTCTCTCCCTCCTTCCCATCCTCCTTTTGCCTTCTATCCCTCCCTCCCCCTTTCTCTTCTTTCCTTCCTTCCTCGCTCTCTCTTTGCATTCTTCCCCTCCCCTCCTTCCTTCCTCCCCATCTCCTTGCATTCCTACCCTCCCTCCTTCCTTCCCCCTTTCTCTTCCTCCTTCTCTTTTTGCATTCTTTCCCTCCCTCCCTCTTTCTCCATTCCTTATGCCCCATGTCTTTGAATTCTTTCCCTCTCTCTTTTATCCTCTTCCCCTCCCTCTTTCTTTCTCTCTCCCTCTCCTTCCTTCTTTTTTTCCTTCCTTCCCTCTAGAGGTCATTGTATTGTGTCTACAATGGGCCTTATTGCTAGTTTGTAAATAAACTCAAATCTACTTAATGTGGGTTGAGGTAACTGGCCATTTTCTTGGTGGGGGTGATTTGTATGTTATTATTGTCATCAGTTTTGCTCTGATACAATTTTGTTTTATTTATTTTATCCATGACTTGGATAGTTCAGGCTAGCCCAATCTTGTCAGATCTTGGAAGCTAAGCATGGTCAACCCTGGCTAATATTTGTATGAGGTTCCTAAAGAAGGTGCTGTCAGGAAAGTGCTCTCTGGGGAAATTACTGAGTCAGGTTCAGGGGTTTCAGGAGTGTATAGAATGAACCCTGTAGAAGCTAGAGGAATCAAACTTGCAGGGGAGCTCTCCCTGATCCTCCTCTACACACCCTCCAAATTATGTGCCAATTAGACTTAGAGGGTCTGATTTATGGCCCACCAAACAAGGTACCCCAGGAAAGTGTTTTTGGGGAAAATGTTAGGCACAGGTTCAAAGTGTATTGAATGGACCCCCTGTAAGCTACACACATACCTCACCCTGCCATTTGCTCTTCTGCAATCTCTCCAAGTTGGAGGTAGATTGCATCTCTGGGGTCCCAATTATGGACCCCCAAAAAAGGTCTCCCCAATGCTCTCTCTGGAAAAGAAAGCTGAACTTCAGGAGTCTATGGAAAGATTCAGGAACAAGCCAGTGACACCAAACTCACAGGGCAACCTTGGCAGACCCCTCAGCCAGACACTGGAAGCAAGGCAAGCATCCCCCACTATACTCACTGTCGCACCCCCAGGCTCCAAAGGCAGGTTCTGAATGACAGAAAGGCAGACATCCCCGGAATTCGAACAGGGGGTCCCCAAACTAACCCCACAATAGCTTGGCAGGCACAGCCATACTACTTTATGGAATAAATAATGCCACCAAACTCCTCCCCCATCCCCATCCTCCTCAGGTACCACCCTCAAATCTCCACAGATTTCTTAAGCTGGGGTTGGAAACTTCAACTGTTATTTTATTACTCCCCATCAATCTCATTGCATCCTGATGACATGACCAGGTGTTCCAAGTTCTCCAAGAGCCTGGGTTTCAGTTGTAATAAAATGAATGTTTTGACTATACAAAATAAAACTCAGTTTGTCCAAAATGGAATTGGAAGCAAGCAGAGGAGTGGCTTTTAACACTTCATAATGCATGCACCATATTTTGTACTACTGGGAGCAATCCTGAGAGCCCTGATGCTGTGCATTTTCCATTCATTCCAGTGGGATTCTCTGCACAGGACCCCTTAAAGTGAATGGAGGTAGTGTGCTTGTTAAAACTTGATGTTGCTATTGTGTCCTTGTCAGTGGTAGGAGGCGGTGGCAGCTACAAGCATGGGTAGTTTCAAGAGGGAATTAGATAAGCATATGGAGCAGAGGTCCATCAGTGCTATTAGCCTCAAGGTATAGATAGGAACTCTCAGTCTGGCACAGGTGATGCACTCTATTTTTGGTGCTGGGGGGGCAGCAGTGGGAGGGCTTCTAGCCACTGCTGGACCTCCTGATGGCACCTGGTATTTTTGGCCACTGTGACAGAGTGTTGGACTAGATGGGCCATTGACCTGATTCAACATTGGCTTCTCTTATGTTCTTATGTTATGTAATGGAAATAATTCAGTTGTTGGTTTTAAAAAGCCGTTTCTGTTTGTTTGGAAACAGCAACATGTTCTTATATGCAGTCAGCTTGTTGGCCTTGGATCAGTCACAGTTATCTCAGAGCTGTTTTCTTGAGCAGTTCTCTCAGAGTTCTCTCAGCCCCACCTGCCTCACAGAGTGTGAGTGCCTGTTGTTGGGAGAGGAAGGGAAGGGGATTGTAAACCTCTATGAGACTCTGGGTGAAGGGTGGGATATAAAGCCAACTACTACTACTACTCCTATGTCAATGCTAAATATTTTTCCTCAGGGGAAATCAGATTTTTCCATTTTAAGTGATTAGTTATGCAGACAGTTTTGCATACTAAAAAAAGACTGTTTACAGTTTCTTGTCCAATCAAGTGTTTATGGATTGAAGAAGAGGAGGAGGAGGAGGAGGAGGAGGAGGAGGAGGAGGAGGAGGAGATTGGATTTATACCCTGCCCATCACTACCCAAAGGAGTCTCAGGGTGACTTACAATCTCCTTTCCCTTCCCCTCCCCACAACAGATACCCTGTGAGGTAGGTGTGATTGAGAGAGCTCTTTCGAGAACTGCTCATGAGAGAACAGCTCTGAAATAACTTGTAACTGACCCAAGGACACACCAGAAGCTACATGCGGATGAGTGGGGAATCAAACCCAGTTCTCCTAGATTAGAGTCCATGCTCCTAATCACTACACCACAGCCTCTAGGGTTGCTTCCATATTGGATGTTAGAACTAGCTCCTCTACAATCTCTCCAAGTTGAAGGAGGATTACATTTCTGGGGTCCCAGTTATGGACCCCCAGTTATGGACCCCCGAAAAGGTCTCCCACATTTCTACCCTGCTGTGGGTGGGGCATCAAGGCAGGCCACCCTCCAAGGGGTCAAAAGGGCTATATAGAGAGCACAGGAACATCATCTGCAAGACAATTGCTGTGGATGGCCAACCCTTCTCCCTCATGGAGGACACAGCCTTTCACCAGCTGCAGTGGTGATAGTCAAGGTTCAGATTTTCAGAGTGCAAGGCAGAACTATGCACTTCACAGCAGACCTCTGGAACAGCCAGCAAGACTATTGGGGCCACTCCTCCACTTGCAGCTGCTGGATGACCTTGGGCAAACCATAGTTCTGACAAGAGCTGTCTTTGAAAGGGCAGTTCTTGAAAGAGCTCTCTCAGACCCACCTACCTCACAGGGTGTCTGTTGTGGGGAGAGGAAGGGAAAGGAGTCTGTAAGCCACTCTGAGACTTAAGAGTGAAGGGCAGGGTATAAATCCAATCTCCTCCTCCTCCTTCTTACCTGCTGGCACCTGGCTGCCCATTTTTCATGCAGCATCAAGTCTGCCTGTCTGCTGTGCAAGAGCATGGAGTGGGAGGTGAGAAAGTCCACTTATGCCATGGTGGCACGTGGAGCAGAAGAGTGTGGTGCAGGATGTCATCTCCTCCATGACCATTCTGCATGGGGAAGAAATGCTCAGCATCAGCTCCAAAGACTGGCTGACACTCTCCGTAATGGGGCATGTCCTCAAGCATTTCCAGGAGACCACTGACATGCTGTGCACCCATACAGCCAGCCTGGGGAAAGTCATCCTTCTGATTTGAGGGCTGGACTGGGTGCCTTGGCAGAGTTTGCAGGTGGGTATCACCACCAGGTTATATCCTCTATGCAATAAAGAAGAGTACAAGCTGGCCTGTATCTGTGATCCTTGGATAATGGGCAGGGGTTTGGACTAGATGACCCTGGAAGTGTGAGTTCTGCAAAGAAGTGTGGAGGCTACCGGCCAACAGACATGGCCAGAGGGAATAATGAGTGGGAGAGGCTGGAGAGGAGGAGGAGAAGGAGCTGCAGCCCAGCACCTCTGCCTCAAACAGCACAACCAGGGAGAAGCTTAATAGTGAACTGGGTGGTCAGCACTGGTGGGGATGCCAGGCATGCAATGGTGGAAGATTTAGCAGAGGTGATGGTGAGGGAGTACCTCACCAAGTCCCTGGAGCCCGCCAGTGCCAATCCCTTGGAGCTCTAATCATGCAAGGCTGTCATCTGGCCCAACCTCTCTTGTGTGGACTTGAGCCCTGAGTCCACCTAATACCCAAACCCCAGCAGGGGAGAGGTGTTCAAAATCAGGAAGGTATAAAACATGGATCTTCAGCTGCTGAGGCACTTGGTGTGAGCAGAGATATGGGGTGGCTCAGAACTCTGAGTCCACCTAACACTCAAACCCCAACAAGGGGAAAAAGTTCACAATCAGCAGGGTATAAATGTGAAGTTGTGGGTCAGCCAGGGCTTAGTGAGAGTGAGGACTTCTGAGGAGAAGAGGACTCTTCAGGAGAAGAGGACCCTCATATAGCCAGCTCTGAATCAGCAGAAACTGGCAAGCAGGCTTGTTGGGATTCACAGCTAACAGCCAGTGCACAACCACTCACACTCTCCAGCCCTCATTCAACAGGTGAAACTCAGTTGATTGTTTCCAGCCCGCCAGTATCACCCCCACACTTAGAGCACCACAGATGGAGGTTATGGAGGAGAGGAGAGACAACAAAGTGCACACCTCCTGGATCGACATCAGCTGCTTGAGTAATTGTAGGATTAATCCCAAGCAGCTGGCTGCAAGCATGATCCTTAAGCATATGGCTATTAAAACCAGCCAAGGGAGGCTTTAGGCATGGACGCAAAAAGTCAAAATCCATCTGACTCTACAACCACTGCATTGATCCCGCATCTACTCTGTGACTCTTTAGACCATTTACTAACTCTGCCTTTGTCTTGCTCCTGAACCTGCTTGTGAGTAACCCTCAGATTCTCAGACCTTGCTATACACACTGGCTCTTGGATTAGACCATGGGTGGCCAAACTATGGCTCAGGAGCCACATGCGGCTCTTTCACACATATTGTGTGGCTCTTGGAAGGGTGGCTAGGGAAGCGAAAGGGAGGCATGCCTCCTGGATCAGTCTTCCCTTCCCCAGCCAGTGTTCCCCTCCCTGGGTAGACTTGAAGTGGGGGGGAGCAGAGAAAGAAAGCAACTAACTTTAAATGCATTCTCTCTCTTTTTTTTTTAACCATTTTATTTATATTTTTAAGAATACAACAATATCTTCTGTTTACACAATGATACATAATCTAGTTTCGGAGTCAACTATACACATTTTGACTCTAACCATTTATAAACTCTATCCCAACGTTCCTGGAACCACTTTCCCTCTCTCCCTTGCAATATCATACTTAATTTGTCCATTTCTGCAGTCTCTATTAGTTTCTTAATTAGGTCATCTCTTACTGGTAATCCATCTGACTTCCAATATTTAGCTACTAATATTCTGGCCACAGTAAGTATATGGGTTATTAGACATACATCTTTTTGCTCAAAACCTTCAGGTATAATATTCAACAGGTATGTTTCTGGTAACAATTCTAAGTCAATATTCGTAATTTCTCTTATCATCTTATTAATATTATGCCAAAACTTTTGTATTTTTCCACACTTCCACCACATATGGAAAAATGTACCAACATTAGTATTACACCTCCAACAATTTCTAGATATAACCTTATAACTTTTAGCAATCTTGTCAGGCGTCCAATACCATCTATAGAATAATTTGTAAATATTTTCTTTATATGGAACTGCCTTTACATACTTCATCACTTTCCAAATTCTTAGCCAGTCATCAATTTGGATATTATAACCTATATCTCTCATCCACGATATCATAGAGGTTTTTACTAACTCATCTTGCATATAATCATCTAAAAAATAACTATATAACTTCTGTATCAACTTATCACTAGTTGACAACCATAATTTGTCTAGGTCTGTTTTCTCTGTGTAGAAACCAGTTTTTTTATCTTTCATAAATCTTGATTGCAACTGGGTAGTCTCCCACCAAGAGAGATTTATATTGTTTGACTTTAGATTTTCCTTTGTTCTTAAATTATTAGCTTCATCTAACAGAGTGTCATACGCTCCTATATTACTCTCTGTCATCAATGTTGGTTTTACAAATGCTTCTAATGGTGACACCCATTTAGGAATCTTGATATAATACCTTTCTCAAATTTTTTTCCATATCTTTATCAATGCTCCTCTTATTATATGATGCCGGAAGTTAGCATGCACTTTTTCTTTTTCATACCAGATGTACGCATGCCATCCCATATGTAAATCGTGACCCTCCAAGTGCAGAGTTCTCCAGTTTTCCAGTAGAATCCAATCTCTGATCCATCCCATGGCTGCCGCCTGGTAATATAATTCCCAATTTGGTAGTCCAAATCCTCCTCTTTCTTTCTTGTCTTGCATCATTTTCCCTTTAATACGAGCTTTTTTGGGAAATCAAATAAAAGGCCTAACTATTTTATCTAGTTCTGAAAAGTATATGTTCCTCTTTAAGATTGGAATATTTTGTACAAGAAATAAGAACCGTGGTAATACGTTCATCTTTATTGTTGCGATTCGGCCCATCAAAGAAATTTGCAATTCTTTCCATTTATGCAGATCTTTCCGTATTTCTTCTAACAATTTATTATAGTTATTTTCTAACAGCGTACTGTTTCTATTAGTCATCACTATACCTAGATATTTAACTTTTGAAGTAACTTCTATTTTTGCTACATCTTGAAGCTTATCTGTTTGGCCAGGAGTGCAGTTTTTTGTTAACATTTTTGTTTTTTTAAAGTTTATTTTAAGTCCTGCCAGACTTCCATATTCTTGCAGTACCTCCATCAAATGCTCAATTGTTATTAAGGGATCTTCTAAAATAAACACTAAGTCATCGGCAAAAGCCTGCAACTTAAATTCTTCGCCTTTTGTTTTTAGACCTCTTATTTCCGGGTTTTGTCTTATATTGTCATTCAACGTTTCCAATATAAAAATAAAAAGTAATGGAGATAATGGGCAGCCCTGTCTCGTACCTTTTTGGATCTCAAAACTACTTGTCATCTCCCCATTTACTATTATCCTTGCCTGTTGTTTTTGGTAAATAGCCAAGATCATTGTTAAGAAGTTATATCCGCAATCCCATGCCTCTAATTTTTGTCTTAAAAATTCCCAAGATACATTATCGAATGCTTTTTCGGCGTCCAAGAAGAGTAGCGCCATTTGTTTCTCCGGATGCTCTTCATAATATTCTAAAACATTGATAACTGTTCTTATATTATTTTTCATCTGTCTCTTGGGCAAAAAGCCAGCCTGGTCTTGATGAATATTTTGTATTAATACTCTTTTAAATCTTGTCGCTAGTATATTTGCAAATATTTTATAATCAGCATTAAGTAAAGATATAGGTCTATAATTTTGTATTTCTTTCTCCTCTGTCCCCGCTTTGTAAATTAACGTTATGAGTGCTTCATTCCATGATTCTGGTAGACTTGCACTTTTTGCAATGTTTTGTATCACCTCCTTGAATGACATCGTTATTTGTTCCTCAAATTTTTGGTACACTTCCACTGGCAGTCCATCTGGGCCTGGTGTTTTCTTCTTTTTTTGCTTTTTAATTGCTTCCACAGTTTCACAAGTTGAAATTGGCTCATTCAAAATTCTCAAAGTGCATTCTCAAAGTGCTCCCCCCCACAAGCTTGGAGAAGGCATTTGTCTCTTTAAATCCTTTCTCCAAGTCAAGCCATCTGGTGTGGAGAGGTCTTTCCACCACTCCCTTCCTCCCCATTAATTTGCTTTCTTTTCACCTCTCTCTCTCTCTTTCCCCCTCCCTCCCCCATCCATTTATTTTCTTTCCACCTCTTAGACAAATATCATTAGCAAACAATTAAATATCATTGGACAAATAAATATCATTATCAATATCTGTTTTTACCCCTTTTGTTTTTATTTTTGGCAGTTTCATTTAATGTTAATAAAAAGTAATTTTGCATATTTTCCAATAAAAATGTGTGCAATATTTGTTCATGCCTTGCAGCTCTCAGACATCTGATGTTTATTCCATGTGGCTCTTATGTTAAGCAAATTTGGCCAGCCCTGAAGTAGACTCTATGCTTAACCTGGGATCAGATCTTGACTACACTTCTTGAGTTGGTGCTCTTGTTTTACTTACTCCTTGCTCTGATAGCATGCCCTACACTGTTCCTGGCCCAGCTATTAGTTTTTCCAAAGGCTGGAGAATTCCGCCCTACCCGCTGCTTTGAAGTTTTGTAAACAGTTTAATTGAGTGGAGACGGTCTGTCTGGAAATGTATCTATTCATGAACCACCATGAGATGCCATGAACAACATGAAAGTTTGTGGAATGTTCATGCTCATCACTCTGCCACAAATATTGCTTTGCAAAGCATGAACTGGGCAAAATTCATGACAAACTTTAGTTCATGAGCCAGCTCATGCCCATCCCTAGTTCCTGATCATTCTCTCCTTTATTTTGTTTCTTGAATACCATTTTATGTCATTTCTAGAGTATTTCTGTCTACTCGCTGCATTGGAGAAGCGACAGCCTGTTAAAAGTCTAGTTAATGTAAATATTGCTGAAAGAGTTGTTTAGTCCACTTGTACCTTAGGTGGAGCTGTGGAATGTAGTTCCAGTGCTTAGAGTTTATTGAATCTGTTCTCTTGCAGTTAAGCCTATCTCTTGTTGTTTCTCTCTCTGATGTGTGTTAGTACATGTTAATGCTTGCACTCTGAAGACCCCTCTGTTGTATCAGTGGCCTGTAGCCAGTTATTGTCTTTTTGCAAATCCTGTTGCATTAAAAGTCATTGAAAGCAAACTCCAAAATGGGGGATTGGATAATTTACAAAACTCGGCCAACACACTGTTTATATGCCATTTTATGCCACTTATATAAAATTTATATGCGGCTTATTCATATAAACAGCAACTCAAGTCTGAAAATGTGTTATATTTTTGGGGGGCAACTCAAAATGGGGAAAAAAGAACATCATACAAAAATAACAACTTGTGGCTTTAGCTCACAAAAGGAGAACTGTAAATGAAATAGGAATATTAACATCAAACAAGCAAGTTTGCAAAATTTGGTCTCATTCCTAGACCTAATATGCATTAAATAAACTTGGTACTGAAAGCTGTAAGCATATGTTGTATTTGTCCATATCTGGAGCTATCTGGAGTGTCCTATGCTTTAATACACACATTCATTTTTTCTAGATTAACTTCTGGTATGTGTGCCAACCAAAGAATGTGTTTCCAAAGCCTGGAGCAGATGAAACAATTTGGTATTTCCATATGCTAATCAACACACTTCCCTTAAGAAAATGACATTGTGTTAGGGTGTAGGTGCAGGCAAGATGCATGGATAAGATAGCTTCTGGCAAGACAAATTGAGACTGTTTTCTGGGCTTCACTCCTGAGGCACCTAAAGGGCAAAACAGTAATCATTATGAAGTAGAGGTAATGCCAGAAATATGCAGAGAGCAGCTCTTTCTTCAGCATGCTTCTCTCCCCTGCCTCAGAACGGACATTTTCATCACCAGTCATCAGTTCAAACATTCTAGAACCAAAGATCACTCTATTTTAATTAATTCCTTTGAGGAGCCAGATTTGAGTCCAGTAACACCTCAGAGACCAGCATGATTTGGGAGATATGCATTTTTGAGAGTCAAAGCTCTCAGATACTGATGAAGAAAGCTTTCTTGAAGCCTCATACCTCTTGTTGGTTTACACGGTGCTGCTGGACTCGAATCTAGTTGTTCTACTGCAGACCAACACAGCTATCTGCTGACACTATTTCTTTGAAGGATATCACCAGTCCTCCTTCCCTCACTGCCACCTACCCCCCCCCCACATTTGGGATGCTAAGAATTTCAGAGCAAATATGTTCAACAGGCAAACATACCATGTCCAACAACCATGATCATCCATACACTGAACTCCTGATCCATTGGCCTGTCCACTGTCCACTTTAAATAGCTGTTGGAACAACTTTGGAGCTTTGCAATAGCTGTGGTAGTGGAGTTACACTTCTTTGCAGTGGTGGAGTTTTATTTCCTTTCTGGGAGCTTTGCTAATCCATGCAGCAGGTGAGGTGATTCTGCTCAGGATCATGGATTGCCAGATAGTTTTGTTGTTGTATAAATCATTGGTGCGACCTCATTTGGAATACTGTGTACAGTTCTGGTTACCACATCTCAAAAAGGATATTATAGCATTGGAAAAAGTGCAGAGAAGGGCAACTAGAATGATAAAAGGGTTGGAACACCTTCCCTATAAAGAAAGGTTAAAATGCTTGGGGCTCTTTAGCTTGGAGAAACGACGGCTGAGGGGTGACATGATCGAGGTTTATAAGATTATGAATGAGATTGAGCAGGTTGAGAAAGAAGTACTTTTCTCCCTTTCTCACAATACAAGAACTCGTGGGCACTCCATGAAATTGCTGAGCAGTCGGGTTAGAACAGATAAAAGGAAATACTTCTTCACCCAAAGAGTGATTAACATATGGAATTCACTGCTACAGGAGGCGGTGGCAGCTGCAAGCATGGACAGTTTCAAGAGGGAATTAGATAAACATATGGAGCAGAAGTCCATCAGTGGCTATTAGCCACAGCGTATAGATGGGAACTCTCAGTCTGGGGCAGGTGATGCACTCTATTCTTGGTGCTGGAGGGGGCAGCAGTGGGAGGGCTTCTGGTGCCCTGGCCCCACTGCTGGACCTCCTGATGGCACCTGGTATATTTTGGCCACTGTGTGACAGAGTGTTGGACTAGATGGGCCATTGGCCTGATTCAACATTGGCTTCTCTTATGTTCTTATGTTGTTGTTCAGTCGCACAGTCGAGTCCGACTCTTCGCGACCCCATGGACCAGGTCACGCCAGACCCTCCTGTCTTCCACTGTCTGCTGAAGTTTGCTCAATTTCATGTTCGTTGCATCAATTACACTGTCTAACCATCTAACATGGACTTATGGAGCTGCGGTGGCTCAAGTGGTTAAGACGCTGAACTGCAGGCTCTGGAAGGTCAGTAGTTCAGCAGTTCGAGACCCGGGTGCCGCATGACAGGGTGAGCTCCTGTCTCTAGTTCCAGCTCCTGCCAACCTAGCAGTTCGAAAGCAAGAAATTGCAAGTAGATAAATAGGTACCACTTTGGTGGGAAGGTAACAGCGTTCCGTGCACCTTGGTGTTTAGTCATGCCGGCCACATGACCACGGAAACGTCTTCGGACAGCGCTGGATCTTCGGCTTTGAAACAGAGATGAGCACCGCAACCCTAGAGTCAGATTCGACTGGCTTTCGAGCAAGGGAACCTTTACCTTTACCTTTACCTAACCATCTCATCCTTTGCCGTCCCCTTCTTCTTTGACCTTCAATCTTTCCCAGCATCAAGGTCTTCTCCAGTGAATGGTCCCTTCTCATTAGGTGGCCAAAGTATTTGAGCTTCAGCTTCAGGATCTGGCCTTCCAGGAAACATTCAGGGTTGATTTTTTTTAGGATTGAATGATTTGATCTCCTTGCAGTCCAACGGACTCTCAAGAGTCTTCTCCAGCACCATAGTTCAAAAGAAACTATTCTTTGGCGCTTGGCCTTCCTTATAGTCCAACTCTCGCAGCCATACATTACTATAGGGAATACCATTGCTTTGACCATGCGGACTTTTGTTGGCAGGGTGATGTCTGTGCTTTTTATCATCCAGATAGTTAAATGATGTGAAAGGGGAACTAAACGTCCCATAAGGTTTTCTGAAAGTGCTCGGGCATCAAATAACATCAATAACATGGACTTAAATACTAAATAGACTTTCTCTCATGTGTGTGTGTGTGTGTGCATGTGTGTGTAGTATTTATAATCTCTGGCTGGTTTACTGATTTATTCACTTTTTATTTATATGCTTAGCTGCCAAGCAGCATACAGTGACAACAGGTCTGTGCAGAGGGGAAAACAAAACTCCTGTTGAGCTGTGAATAAATGCACTGGTGTGAGATTTCTGCCAGTCACTGTACTGTATGGTTTGAATAAATGAAAAGTAACCCAATGAATAGGCTTGAACTGTTCTTAAACTGCTGAAGTGCCCAATTTAAAAAAAAAAAAATCCTTGTTCACTTCTAATGAACCAATGGTGAGTTGAACCAGTGGTTGTTTGAGCATCACTATTTAGCATAAGGAGCTCAACCTTCTGCAAGATGGAGTCCATGGAGGCAGTAAGCCTTCCAAGTCTGTTTAACTGTATAACTTAATTACCAAAGATGCATTATTTATTTCCTCTTGAAACTGTCCATGCTTGCAGCTGCCACGACCTCCTGTGGCAGTGAATTCCATATGTTAATCACTCTTTGGGTGAAGAAGTATTTCCTTTTATCTGTTCTAACCCGACTGCTCAGCAATTTCATAGAGTGCTCACGAGTTCTTGTATTGTGAGAAAGGGAGAAATTCCCATTTAACAATATAATTTAAAAGTTGGCCTCTTTTTTCCAGAATATATATTGTTCCTCATCTTTGAAGTTCTATATAAAGGTTATTCATTAATGGTGAGAAAAATCAACCATTCCATGTGGCAAACAACTGAATGAGAGAGGTTTGCAGCATATTGATGGTTTCCTAAGGGGCCCATTTGAAACTGTCTCTCCATAGCAGCTATTTTATATTTACTGGCCTTGGGTCCCAGTTGCCTTGGAGAAAAGGAGGCTTATAAATATTTTAATTAGTCTACAGTTTGCGTAAATATCAACCTATAGTTTACCTAGTCTGATCAGGCCTTGACTATGGTTATTGAGAATCTCCCAGCACTCAAAGGATGACATATAATCTTTCTTCTGCGAAATGGAGACACAGATGGATTTAAAAAAAAAAAAAAAAATTCTCAGTGGAAATTAAGCACTCAACATACAGCAATAACAATCATTTATTTGATCTGTCATTTTTTGGCATATCTGTTTAGATCCATTGATTTTGGTCACTGATACTGTTTCCAGAATGACATGAGTACGCTAGCCAGTATTTCAGATGCATGTTATTGGATGTTTTAAATGATAAAAGGGTTGGAACACCTTCCCTATGAAGAAAGGTTAAAACGCTTGGGGCTCTTTAGATTAAAGAAATGACGGCTGAGGGGTGACATGATCAAGGTTTATAAGATTATGCATGGGATAGAACAGGTAGAGAAAGAAGTACTTTTCTCCATTTCTCACAATACAAGAACTAGTGGGCTCTCAATGAAACTGATGAGCAGTTGGGTTAGAACGGATAAAAGGAAATACTTCTTCACCCAAAGAGTGATTAACACATGGAATTCACTGTCACAGGAGGTGGTGGCAGCTACAAGCATGGACAGCTTCAAGAGGGAATTAGATAAGCATATGGAGCAGAAGTCCATCAGTGGCTATAAGCCACAAGGTTTAGATAGGAACTCTCAGGCTGGGGCAAGTGATGCTCTGTATTCTTGGTGCTTGGGGAGGCAACAGTGGGAGGGCTTCTAGTGTCCTGGCCCCACTGCTGGCACTTCTGATGGCACCTGGTATTTTTGGCCACTGTGTGACAGATTGTTGGACTAGATGGGCCATTGGTCTGATCCAACATTGGCTTATCTTATGTTCTTATGCCAAGAAAGACATGCTTATAACTAGGAGCTATTCCTAGCTAGCACTGCAAGCACCATCTCTTAGTCATTCCTGGAATCAAAAATCCTTCTTTACCAAGGATTTCTTATCTTGTGCTAACACGGGGCTGTACCCTATCATTCTTTTTACCTATCAGTGGCACATTCCCCTAGAAGAAGGAGCTTTCCTTTGATGCAAGACGGTCTTTTCACCAGTCATATATACTACACTATAAATGTTCATTTCTTTTATTGGACTTGTTCATGTATAACAGCTCTCTGGCCCACAGAAATTAAGCATGGGACATTTCTCCTACCAGATGCCTGCTAAATTCCTGTACACCAACATGGTGGGGGTACTGGAGAGAAGAGAGGGAATCAGGTGATAATAATTTCTTCTTGCTCTTCTGCTACCATAGCTTCTACAGATGCAACAGGCTTTGGCCGAGTTCAGACTGACAGTTTGGCCTGATATAGGCATGTTTCACAAATGGATTAAAGGGGCCAGTTCACACAGGCACAGCTGTCAGGCATTCCCCAGCCATACTCAACCCATCTTGTAACGCTTCCCTCCCGAGTTTAAAAAATACTAGATGAAAGTGGTAGCAAACCCTGGAGAGCGCATTGATCCTGCTTCCCGGATGTGTACACGCTAAAAGCTGTGCAAACAGGCCACATTGATAATTGCTGTTGCGCCTATGTGCCTATGCGCATAGGCACATGTTGCTGGAGTGAGAAAAAGTCGCTTACAGCTGTGCCTCCACCAGGGGCAGGCTAATAGTGCAAACGCTCCCTTGTGCCTCCTCCCTGATATGCTCCCACATCAGTCGGTGCGGTGTGACCAGGAATACCCGGAACACATTGTTTCTGGTCTTTTTGCCACGACTCCCTCATGCTTCATACTGCCAGTCTGATCTCAGCCTTTGTCAGTGCAAGAGAGGAACTAAGAGCAATGTCTTCTGATTACCTTTTCATGGCAACTGCCTATGCATCTGCCCCTGATTTTGTCTGTGATTCCCAGCATCCATTTTGCTTCTTCTTTTCCTTCTCCTCCTCCTCCTCCCTTTTGGTACACTGCTGGGAGAAAGAAGGATGCAAACCACTACCACCCACAATGACAGCATGTGTATACTGCTTGTGGATCATACAATTGAACCCAGTGGGACTGGCAACTAAGTAAACACACATGGTGTTCTGTAGCACATGCCTAAAGAGGTGAGGACTCTAGCTATGTGTGTCACAGAAGGGTAACAAAATTAGCCATCTGCTGCACTGGGTTCCTTGGAACATTATTTAAATACATTTAGAACCTGAGTTTCAGAAAATTAAAACCCCTACTAAAGTCAAGTTAAAGGGAACCCAGGGACTGTCAAGAGCAAATGAGATTCACTGTGACATTTCTGCATTAGAACTCACACATAATTTCTATTTAGCAAGTGGAAAACATGCATTCAGGCTGGCTCTGCCCTGGAAGTCTGGCTGCAAAAATTCTTGGCATCCACCTGCTTCCATGCTCTGAATATCATGTTCAATTTGCATACAGGTGCTTTGACAGTAGGTCTCCCAGAGGTATGATACTGATTCTACACAGGATATTAGTGAGCCAAACAGATAGCAAGGAATTTACATTTATGGAATCAAAAGGGCTACTTGCCATGCCATCCTTCTCTCTGGCATTTCCCCCACAGGCTTGGCAAAGAAACCCCTTTTTTTCTCAAAAAGGTCAGGAATAACACTTTGGAACCTTCAAAATGCAGCTATTCATTAGATTAGGGCTGTGTTCCTTATGGTGTTCGCTTGAGAGAAATGGCTTACAAATGTAGAGAACTGGCTTCAGTGAGACTAGTTCAGTGGGAAACCGATTTGAGAACTGCCAGTTTGTACCCGCAAACCCCAGAAGAATGGTGTGCGGACAAACTGAATGCAACAAAGACATAAACAGCAGAAGACTGGAATTAATTATCTTGACCTTCAAATCCATCCCATAAGCCAAGTGAAACCATTGAAGAGATGGGAGAAGCAAGATGGATTTAGTGCGAGTTAGAATAAATGAAGATGATCCAAAACCATGAAATGCTCCCGGTTATCTATGATAAACTGAAGAATTGTATATAAACCAAGCTTTTCACAGAAGACATATCTGGTAGTCATTTGCTTTTCCCTGATAAAATCCTGACACTTTAACAACCACTTGATACAAACAAATTCAGTGGCTGAAATTACTACTTAGTAAAACTCCCTACACCTTGACAATTAGCATTTCATGGTTCTTATACCCATTTCTTCTGGATTCTATATGCTTTGTCTCAGATCCTAAGCCAGATGAGTAGACTTGTCCTTTAGAAAGGAAATGTCTCCACCTCTGCCCCCTCACAGCAGCCTTCTGTGCCTCCGGGACTCATACACTGAAATAAACAGTGTGGGGAACAAACTGGGAATCAGCAACCAGAGGGAAAAACTAGCAAATATTTCCCTTAATTCCTCTGCAGATGGAAAAAGTCATTCCATCAGAGGAACTGCTGCTGTGCTAACAGAAGGGAGTCTTAGGATGCAAGCCATACAACTTTCAAATGGCGAACATTTGAACATACAACCCTCCTCCATTAAATTTTGGAATTATATAATTCCAGAAGGGGGTGGGGGGGAGAATATGATGAATTGGATCCAATTACTTCCTTCCACCCATATCCTTCTGGAAACAGATTGGACAGTTCTGAATTTTAACCAATGTAGTGCCATCTGCTAGAATTTTTTTTCTTAAGTCAATTACACTACATGTTGGCTTGTCAATATTGGTTCTCAGCAGAGCTTTTAATTAATTCTTTATGTGTTTGTCTAAGAAAGTAACTACTGATAGAGAGGTCAGCAAAGGAATTTCCTCTTCATTTAGTTTATCATTGCTTGATTGGCTTACCTGCAGTTTTTTCCAGCTGAAATTCTCAGATGATTGGCAAGACACTGACAATAAATAAATAAATAAATAAATAAACTGAATTAATAAATGCCAGAAAACTGTTTGCAAGTGATTTACTGCAAATAAGGTCAAAGATCCTGTACCTTTAATAGTTTGGTAAAACTGAGGATTTGGATAGGTTCATTTTATTATTTAGCAGCAACTAAAATGACATCTACAGGAGCATGGCCTTCCTACTTATCTCATCTGGTCACTCTCCATGGGCCACTACAGCAGGGGTGGGAACAGAATTATTGGTTTCTATAGTCCCATATCTCAAGTAGGGCAAAGTGCTATCTAACCTCTACAAGTAGCAGAATGGTCAGTATCACTGGCATAGCCATTGTTCCTTCCACAGGCCCTTTTTAATCTTTGGATGGCTATGAGAGGGATGGGAAGCTGATCTGGAAAAGACTGCTACTAGCTGACCCTTTTGATACTTTTTCAGACATGTATTTTGCTTATTTATTAGAAAGATTTCTATTACACCCAGATACAATCAATATTTTTTTAAAAAAAATGACAACTTCAAACAATTCAATAATCACTTTTTATTTTCCTTTACCTTTCTCCTTACTTGTAAGCCCTTACAACTAAAATGAACATATAAAGTAACTGTTTCTTGAGAAGGAAGATTGAGATTAGTTGTTTCTAATATTATGTTGGTCTTATATTGATGTACTACTAAATTTGAGTTTGGGTGAATGGTCTTGGCAAAGGACACATTTCTATTCAGAATTCTCAGCTTGATATATCCCGTACACAGGTATGCATTAGGAATGAATGAATGTTCCTCATTTAGCCTATTAAAGGTTATTATATTTTGTCACTGCTTTCAGTTATCTGTTTTTTTACAGCTGGTTATGAAGATTTTCTTCTGTTGTGTGTGCACATTGTATGGATTTTATAGATGGAATTTATACAGTATTTATATACATAATGTATGCTATTCATATGTATAATGTGCATATAAGGTGTAATGCTGATTTATTGATGCACAAATAACAATGAAAGAGGGGAAAATATGGTACAGACAGAACTGCTGGCTTAACTAGCACAAGGGAGAAGGGAAATTCAAGATAGGATTCTGAGGTCAAAAGAGCAAGAATGATACATTCAAAATCATCCCTATTGCAAATCCATAACACCCGCTGATTATAGTAGTAATGATGCCATATGATTTCTTCTTCCATTTAAGTCCTAAAGTGGTCCAGGAGCCATTCATCAAGCAGGTATAATCAGCTAGGGAAGATTCATAGTAAATTTTTTCCCCCAGTAGTGAATCCAAGAGCAAAAAGAAAGCCCTGCTGAAGCAGACCAGTGGTCCATTTAGCTCAGTATCCTGTTTGATACATGATCCTGTTTGACACAGTTGTCCCGGGGAACCCACAAATAGGCCATAGAGATCAAGGCTTTCCCATGATATTACCTCCTGGAACTGGTATTCAGAGGCTTACTGGAGCTTGCTTAGCCTCATTGTTGTGGGATTCCATCACATAAAAATACTCCAAGGCTTTCTCTCTCTCTTCTCTTCTCTTCTCTTCTCTTCTCTTCTCTTCTCTTCTCTTCTCTTCTCTTCTCTTCTCTTCTCTTCTCTTCTCTTCTCTTCTCTCTCTTCTCTTCTCTTCTCTTCAGGAAAGACTGCAGGACTTTAGTGATTTTGTAAGTCTTACTTTAGTGTTATATCTGGGCCATGATAAACTTTTGTGTGTGTGTGTGTGTTGTATTCATTTAATATGTCACTTTCGATCATGAAGTCCTTGACTTTACAAGTTAAAAAATGGAGAAATAATTGCAAAATGGATTGCTGCCAATCTGAAGAGTAAATTGTATCAGCTGCTAGGGGTACTTTGACACAGATTTTCTGTAGAGCATGTCAAGACTGCTTCAGAATGTGTCAAGCTGACTCCATGTACACTTTTTGTACAATACTATAACCACCAAGAAGATACTTCAGGAGAAAATAAACTAGCATCATGTTGCAATCTGGCACAGAATGAGGAAATCCATTTTAATAGGGAAAATAAGAAACATTGTTTGTCAAATCTTGACAAAGCCTGGGTCAGCATGACCTGATCTGTTAGAAGATGTGGGTGAAACATATTCAGTCATGCTTTCTCAGTTTAGTACATCTGATACACAGGGGAGCAATGTAGACATAGCCATTAAACCTTGCAGAACCACTGGACTTAGAAACATTTCCAAAGGGAAAAGAAGTGACAGTTCTGCTGTGTAAAAGAATACAGGTGTATGCGTTCAGTTCAGAAAACTATTTGGTTTATGAAGAAAGCCACAGAAAGCCACTCTGATCTAGTGGTGACAACGTTACACTAGGACTTGAGTAACCAACGTTTGAATCCCTGTGCTGCCATGTTAGCTCATTGGGAGACCTTGGGCCAGTCACTTTCTCTCAGCTTAGCCTAACTCACAGGGTTGTTATTATGAGAAAAAAATGGAGAATTGGACAACAAAGTTGCTTTTGGTTCTTACAGAGGAGCAAAGTTGGGGTATAAATACCAGTATCTGCTAAGTAAAATTATTGTGTTTTAATTGTCTGATATCATAACAAATGGCACATAAAACACCATTTCAACATCTTTTCCCTCCCTCCTTCTTTTATTTATATCAAAGAAAATGATATATATTGTTGCAGTATTCAATAAACAATATCCTATTTCTTTCAGATCTATTTGTCTGATATTTCTATATCCTTAATGACATCCCATATAATAAGTTTCTTCTAGGAATATCATAAGTCTTCTCTTTGTGAAGTAATGTAAACACACAAGGGGAATGAACTCTTGGCTGACCTGACACAAGATGGAAGCACACAGGCCCAAACCATGCATTCCTCGGGACTAATTTGTTAGAAGCGGTTTGAGGTGGGTTATAGAGAAGCACCATCTGCACAATCACTTTCACTTTTGGCACTTATTTGTAGTTCCCACAAAGTATCTTATATGGGAGTATTAAGAAGGCTGTACTTATGCATATAGCTCATGCAGCTTTGCCTCCAATGTTCCCTAAGGAGCATTACAAACAAGCAGCTCCAGGCATCTGCAGAAGATACTGCCTAAGCAGCTGGGAGTGCTTCTTTGCCACATCTAAAGAATGAATGTGCCGCACGTGGTGTAATCTGGACTCAGAGTCTATTCTGATAATTAGGGGAAAAAGCAAGTCCATGTGCCAACTTTCAGCTGTGTCAGCACATGAGAGGTGATATTCTGCCAGTACATAAAGGATTCGAGTCCAGGAGCACCCTAAAGACCAACAAGATTTTGAGGGTATAAGTTTTTAAGAGTTTTGACTTTCCAGAGTTTATCCCTCAAAATCTTATTAGTCTCTAAGGCCTCTCTGGACTTGAATCTAGCTCCAGGTGGGTAGCCATGTTGGTCTGAAGCTGCAGAACAAAGTTTGACTCCAGTGGCACCTTTAAGATCAACTTGTTCTCTTGAATCTAGCTGTTCTTCTGTAGACCAACATGGCTACCCTATGAAAGTATTTAAAGGGTTTACCTCTGGCATAATCTCTCACTTTCTATGCATGTTAATGGTGGCGTGCCAATGGCCACATCCAGTGCCCACTGGAAGCTTTTTGCCAGATGATGATGCAGCTAGAACCTTGTAGCTGCCATTAGGTGAGATGGATCAGAGATTAGACACCCACCCTACTAGGGTTGTCAAGCAGTGTCTGACAACTGGTGGGAGGATTGTGAGCAGGTAAATGGAGGGTTATAATACCAGCTGTGGCATTATGTCACTTCCAGTAAAAAAAAAAAAAAAAATGGTTGATTCCCTGAGCTACCTTATGTCACTTCTAGGTTTTAACTGGAAGTGAGACAGTGCTGCACAAAATGTTGCTGTTCTTTTTTATATATATAAAAAAACCCTCGCTACTGCTTGAAGTGGCAATGGGAGATGGGGTCTGGGGACCAGGGGCTTGGCAGCCCTCCCCCCACATAAACACAGACTGATGAATTACAAGAACCTTGATTTTCAGGATTGTTCACAGAATATAATCCATTTTGGTTCATCGTAACTGGACCTAGACTAGACCAATCTTGGATTTTTTTTTCAAGAACAGATTAACTGTATTTACAGTGTTGTACTATACATATTTAAAGAAATTACAATGTATTAATTAATTGCAAATCTTACATCAGCAACACATGGTACATAAGATGGCTGAACAGAACAGTATGATACTAGTATTATCAGAACATCAACTAAATGGTAAGAAAACATTATATCACCATCTGCTGGTTGGAGGTACTACAATCAAATCAGTTTACCACAACACATATTTTTCGAGGATTTGCTCTGAGAACCTAGAATCAAGATGGAATTTCTGTAAACGCTTACATCAACACTTTTAAAAAAGCAAAGGGCATGTTAGAGAAGTCCCTAAAATATTCTATTTACAAACAGAAGGTAAAATTTAAAACATCTGAAATGTTGTTGTTGTTCAGTCGCACAGTCAAATCCAACTCTTTGCAACTCCATGGACCACATGGAGAGCCAGTTTGGTGTAGTGGTAAAGTGCATGGACTCTAATCTGGGAGAACTGGGTTTGATTCCCCACTCCTCCACATGTACCTGCTGATGTGACCTTGAATCAGTCACAAGCTCTGGCACAGCTGTCCTTGAAAAAGAGCAGTTTCTGTCAGAAGTTCTCTCAGCCCCACCTACCTCACAGGGTGTCTGCTGTGGGGACGGGAAGGGAAAGGAGTTTGTAAGCTGCTCTGAGACGCCTTTGGGCAGTGAAGGGTGGGGTATAAATCCAATCTCCTCCTCCTCCTCCTCCTCCTCCTCTTCTTCTTCTTCTTCTTCTTCTTCTTCTTCTTCTTCTTCTTCTTCTTCTTCTTCTTCTTCTTCTTCTTCTTCTTCTTCTTCTTCTTCTTCTTCTCATCACTCCAGGCCTTCCTGTCCTCTGCCATCCTTTGGAGTTTGCTCAACTTCATGTTCATTGCATCAATAACACTATCTAACCATCTCATCCTTTGCCATCCCCTTCTTCTTTGACCTTCAATCTTTCCCAGCATCAGGGTCTTCTCCAGTGAGTGCTCCCTTCTCATTTGGTGGCCAAAGTATTTGAGCTTCAGTATCTGATCTTCCAAGGGACAATTACAGTTGGTTTCTTTTAGGATTTGACCTCCTTGCAGGGACTCTCAAGAGTCTTCTCCAGCACCATAATTCAAAAGCATCTATTCTTCGGCACTCAGTGTCAGACTCAGGCACTTGACCAACTGTACCTGTTGTATTTCTACTCAGTGTATTCATGTTCTCTGTACCTCCATCCTTTTGTTATTCCTGCACCCTTATCACTTGCCACCACCTGCCATTGCATTCCTGAGGGGGAGAATGAGTGCCTGTAGAATTAGGGAAGCTAGCTTCGGTAACTTTTCCATGGTGCCTCAAAGACATCTTTCACACGGGAAGTGTCCTTGAAGTGGAGTCTGTGTTTGGCTAGTTGTTGACCGTATATCTTTCATGGTGTTTGTAGTATTGCTGATGTGTATGAATGGAATTTTGGGGTTGTGATTATACGTAGCTTTCCTGCCTTTGCACCTCAGTCCTGACAAAGAGACTGAACCCATAAGCATCTCAAATCTCTAAATAAACCTTTCACTAAGAAAGCATGTGTGATTTGTCTGGGAACCTGATACTCGGCTTTCCTTATGGTCCAACTCTCACAGCCATACTTTACTACTGGGAATACCATCACTTTGACTATACAGACTTTTGTTGGCAGGGTGACATCTCTTTATTATGCTGTCTAGGTTTGCCATAGCTTTCCTCCCAAGGAGCAGGGGTCTTTTAATTTCATGGATGCAGTCACCATCTGCAGTGATCTTGGATCCCAAGAACGTGAAGTCTGTCACTGCTTCCATGACTTCCCCTTCTATTTGCCAAGGAGTGATGGGGCTGGATGCCATGATCTTCGTTTTTTTGATGATGAGTTTCAAGCCAACTTTTTCACTCTCTTCTTTCACCCTCAGCAATATTATTAAGTGTTTATTTTCCCACATTGGCATTGCAAATCTTTTATTTATTCATTATTTATTAAAATGTTTATACTTCACCCTTCTCTGAAGAGTCAAGGTGTCTTATGAATGCAACACTAGGATGCAAAGAAGAGATACACTCAAGATCAAAATCGGACAACATACATAACAAACAGCCTTTAGTACTCTAAATAGATCTTTCTGTCATTTTAAGAAATGGAAAATCAGACAACATATATAACAAACAGCCTTTAGTACTCTAAACAGATCTTTCTGTCATTTTAAGAAATGGAATTCTTTTTGGTTCTCACTGAGTTTGTTCCTATCACCTTGATGTCAGCAGGTGCTTTGTTGGTGTACTAAAAATGGCTCTGAACTGCAACTCTGAGGTGGAACTACAGACTCAATCAAGTTTCCTACTCTTATAAATGTATTATGAACCTGGGCTGTCTTAATGGCTCAAGTATTTAGTCAGCTGGGAAATAGTTCTGTCCTCCTTTGACTTCCTGGTGTTATTCTTTTCAAGAGTTGAGGTGAAAAAGCTTATCTTTCATCAGCAGAATAAAGTCTCCTCTTTGCTAAAGCCCCAAAGCCCCGCATTAACTTCAAGTGAAGTCCCAGAAATGGGTCATCATCTTTCACATTTACTTCTGCCTGAGAGTATTTAGTGCTTTTAGAAACTCACTCAGTATTGTCACTCAGACAGTGAGACTTCTATCCCATTAACTGATATTAATATTGGAGGTGGGTATTCTCCTTCATGGCCTATTCTTGATTCCAGTGTATGGCATTGTTGCGAACATTTTAAGTTACAAAAAACAGACTATTTTATGGACATAGGGAGCGGTGGCGCAGGCAACTAATAGCCTGCCGATAACATCTACCATAATGGCTGTTCAAATCCCCGCCGCGGCCAGGGTGAGCACCTGGCCCAAGTCCCAGCTCCCGTCTACCCAGCGTTTCAAAAGCTGTAAAAATAACAACAAAAGTGAGTAGATAAAATGGGTACCTGCCTTAGATGGCAGGGAGCACCCTCCTCCCCTCTTGTGGGGGTAGTGGAGCATCAGCACCGGCAGCAGCGAGGCGGGTGGCAAAAGATGGCGAACAACAGACGATGCAGAACTCTGGACAGCGGAAGGCGGAATCAGAATGGCATGGGGGAGTGTAGAGGCGCAGGCGCGGCGGAGTCGAAGGACAGAGCCGGAGCCGCGCTGACGCAGGAACCACGTGCCGGAGGGACCTGCTGACACTGAGCCGATCCAGTATGGAAAGAACACTCACTCCACGGGGTGCTGGTAGGGCAGTCCCTTCCCAATTGTCTATGTGGCCTTAGATAGGATATTTAAAGAGTAACTGTAAGCCGCTCAGAGACCCCTTCAGGGGTTCAAGCAGGGTATTAAGTGGAATAAATAAATAAATAAATAAATAAATAAATAAATAGCATTGTTCAGTGCCATCATCCTTGGGTTTTATAGCTGTTGTCAGGAACATTCCAGGACCATCTACCAGAGGCTGGCTGAGCTTAGAGCTCTAAAACAATAGCCCACCAGGACTCTGGAAGTGTCCAATGAGAAACTAATGTTATGTAAATGGCCTACCCTTGGGAGTTGGGTGTGTCTGGGTGTGGTTTTTGCATGCTATTTAAACAGAGCTGTTGCCCTGGTGTTTTAGTCTTGTTCCTGAAATCACTTAATAAAGTAGAGCTGTTCACTGCAATGCATCTTGAACCCAGTATTTAACACTGTTATTGCCACATCTGAGTAAAATACCAACATTTTTAGAGCACACCAGAACACACTAGAGTATCTGTCTCAATTAGTTTCTCAAAGGGATTTCACACTATTCACAAGAACATAAAAATATGAGAAGAGCTCTTCTGGATCAGCCCAGTAGTCCATCTAGTCCAGCATCCTGCTTCACATAGTGGCCAGCCAGTTCCTCTGGAGGGCCAACAACAGGGCATAGAGGCTGAGATTTTCCCATAAAGTTGCCTCCTGGCTCTGAGATTCAGAGGTTTTATTGCTGCTGAATGAGGAGGGTCCCTTTAGTCACCATGGCTAGTAGCCATTGATAGAGCTATCCTTCATGAATCTGTCTAAACTGTATATTCCTATGGCCAACACCAGATCATCTGGCAGCAAATTCCACATTTTGATCACTCTCTGTGTAAAGACGTATTTCTTTTTGTCCATCCTGAATCTACTGTCCATCCGCTTCATTGGATGTTCTCGCGTTCTAGTATTTTGTATTCACATCTTTTAAAAAATTAATATATTTTTTTCTGCCACCAAACAATAATATTTCCATCTAATGCCAAAAGAAGGCATGATATCGGAGACACTTAACTACTGTCCATCTACCACATTTGTATTCTGCCCTTCCTCCAAGGAGCTCAGCTTTAGCCTCTCATTGACCCCCCAAAAGGCTAAGCTACGAGACATGGGATTGGCCCAGCTGTTCACCACACAAGCTTCATGGTGAGTGGGGATTTGAACTTTGGTATCCTAGATTGTAGTGTGATATGGTAATTAATATACCACCATCATCATTATCTCCCCGAATCTGCCCCCTGCCTTCTACAGCCATGCTTGGCTCTCTATTTGATTGTATTGGAACCACATGCATGCGATGGTGATGTATAACTCTTACCTATGAGACATTTCACTGATCAAAATCATACCCAACTGCTTTGTTCTGCACACAGGAAAATACACTGTGTTCCAGAATCTTTTGCTTCTGGGCCAATCAAATTCAGAGCCCCTCAGAGGAATAGAAAAGTAAAAACAGAAGCTGGTAAAATACATTAAATACATTATGCATGTAGCCTGTGCTACATCTTGTTTGGGTCTCAGGTTTCCACAGGAAGATATCTTCTTTATAATTATGAAAATAAACTACATGTTTCTCCAGAACTCCTACAATGGTATTTTAAAACTCTATATTCAGTCCCAATTGTAAATGAACTGCTTTGCACATTTTTTTTCCACTGGTATTCTGTGACTGCATTCTGATGTGACAAACACAACTCCATTTGTTCATGATGAAAATGAGCCTGTAAAAGCTGGATCCACATACTGTGCCATTGTAATCATTCACCCTGAGATTTTCTTGTCTGAACTGGAAACTCCAGGAGGTGAATGATCACAATATTCAATCACCTGTGGATCCTATTCAGGATTCCAAACTGTGGTTTAGAAAAGAGGTTTGTAGGAAAAGAACAAAGCCCAGTTTGCCATTTTGCCAAGTTCAAATGTCAGGACCAACTGAGGGTTCTATGAAACTGGGAAGACTTCAGCCTGTGAAATGCACATGAAGGAAAGAAATAGGGGAGACTGAGAGAGTGATGTCTTCAAGACTTGCTCTCAGCATGTCACATTGAAACACAGTTATTATCAGTCTGTTGCCTATCTTCACCACATGTTCACTTCCAAGAGAAGGCTTGTTTGAACCCTTAACTCATGGGCTGAGGAAAAACAGCTGTGTAGTGTGCTTTTTTTATTTCACTTCAGAATCCTATCAACTAAGCTATTTCCAGCCAGCTGCTAGAATAACATGTAACTGTTAAGGAAATTGTGCCAATGATGAGAGAACGGAGCACGACAACTGTGTGCAGTGCTTCAGTTCATAAAGAGGAACAAGCAGCAACTGATAGACCTAGGCAAGAACAGACAAACTCCAACCTGATGAAATCCTAGAATTTTTATTGGCATGGGAAGGGGAGTAATGATAATGTTCAATGTAATCAGCTGGGATTCTGTGACAGTCGGGTTACAAAAACAGTAGCTATAATAAAGTAGGCTATCTGGTCACTCCTAGCTATAAATACTCAGCAGTTGGGACACGCTTGATAGCTGTGTTGATGGAACAGAATTTGGCACCCTCTCTCTTCAAGTTGTTTTGGTAGAAATAACTCAACTCCTTCTTGTTTGGGCAAGATCAAGATATACCACTGAAAGATAATGTGTTGGACAGGCTTCTGTCAGGGATGATTTAGACCCAGGAAATCTTGTTTTAGGGTAAGGGATAATCCTTTGAATCCCTCTCAAGTAAAGATAGAAAGATCTTGGACATATTGAAAACCTGGAAAATCTTTTCAAAAAATTATTTTGTCAAGAGATGGAGGTGATGGGAATGAGAAGGGATAAAAACAATAATAAACTTCCTGTGAGTTTAGAAACATAAAGTTGTGGATCTTTCAGATACTGGGTCTGATTCTATAAAATGTCAACTGTACCATTTGGCCATCGTGAATAGTTTACTATAACTGAACAGTTACCATTGCTCATATCCAACAGAATCCTGGAGTCCTTACTCCAGGCAAATAAGACAATCCCTTTCCACACTCTCCTTTTAACCCATGTTCACCACCGTGTCCTCCAAGCAATTCTGCACTAAAATTGAATCTAACCTTCTTTTTATTCTATTTCTCTCCCATTCTACATTACATTATCTCCCTTCAGTGGTTGCCCTGGTTTCAGCTTGCTGTTGCCCTGTTTTTGTTGTTTTAGATGCTGTTTTGCCACATACTTAAATTGCCTGGACTCAAATAAAAAATCCGGAGTGGCAGGCAAATACAGGAAGGACCACAGTGGGAGACTTCATTCTCACTGCTAAACAAGATTTAATTCCAGTAGCACCTTAAAGACCAACAAGATTTCCAGGATATAAGCTTTTGAGAGTCAAAGCTCCCTTTGTCAGATATGAAGTGGTGAACAAATATCACGACAGAGATACAACAAATACTGATTTTTTTTTAATTCAGCACATGATACACTATATACTCTAACAACATTGAGAACTGTAATGTCTGCTTCTGCACAAATGTAGCCCCCAGCTAGATCGGGATGAGCAACACTTTTGAATATGAGGGTGAAGTGCTGCTAAGAAGGCGAATGTAAGTTTGGCAAACTAGTAATATTTATTTCTAGACACTCCTACTAATTACATGATAGGCATGCTCCTTTTGCCCCCCAAGCTGGAATAAGGAGACAGACAACAAGTTGGGGTGCTGATGGTCCACTTTATTAAACTAAACACCAGAACACAAACAGCAAGGGCAGGACAGGTTGCGGCCTGGCTGAGGCCAGGAGACTCAAAACCTCTCCCTTGCCATGAGAACTAGGGCTAGCCACCAAGCCCCAGATGACAGCTAAGAGGATATGGCTCATATCTGGTCAGCATGGCAATCAGATAATTGCCGGGGAACCAATCCCTGAGCAGCAAGGGAGGTGAATCCCAGCAATCCCATAGGCAGTCTGCTTTCCCTGCCCCAGGCCGCATGGCCCAAAGACTGTACTGGCAAGACCCCTATGCCCCCAGAGGGGTTATCAGCCGGTGCTCACCATGCCGCAATCTGTACCAAATGAAAACCTGCCAACTAAAGTGACCAACCTATTTAAAACCCAGCCACACTTAAGCCAGTTTCCCAGTCCTCAACAGCAGTACAAGGTAGGCAAAAACACCCCCTCCCCAAGCAAAAAATTCCTACTTGGCCCCCAAAAGGAGTGACCAGCCAAAGCCTGAACTGCCAGAAGGGAGGGAGGGTAGACCAAGCGTGAGGTGAAGACTGAGGGCGGGAAGCAAGGGCTGACTTAAGGAACCTCCGGCCCCACCCCTTTCAGCCCTGGATGTGGCTTTTGACACATCATTCTTGCCTCTTCTTCTTGCTGGGAGGCAAAAGTGGCCCCCCAGCCATATGGCCACAAGGACCAGCAGCGGGGGACCCAAGTTTTCACTGAAGTTACAGGTTCCTGCTTTTCTGAATTATAATACTGAGAACCACACATGTAGGGAAGAGATAGGGTTTAATATGGTAGAACACATGGCTAGAAGGCAGAGGATCACAAATCCAATCACAAATATCTCCAATTAAAAGTTTTCAGGTGATGGGAAAGGCCATTCTCTGCCTGAATTCCACCATTAGTCCTAAAACCATAGTGAGTTAGAACAGCCACTGCTGTGATTTGGTATAAAACAAATTTGTATATTAAGTCAAGAAATATAGTTTGCCCTTTTATTCGCTATCAGGTCTGGAGAGCCACTGCCAGTCTGAGTAGACCATACTGACCTTGATGGACCAATGGTCTGCTTCAGTATAAGGCAGTTTCATGTGTATATGAATGTGCCAGATGACAAATTGTATATACAACTCATTTCATATTTTGAATTTATAAGGAAGTAGAAGTAAGCAAGGAGATAGTTCAATGTTTCTTCCCTACACACATATCCAAATCAACAGGGTGGGGTTTTTTTCCCCTCCATGGCTTCAAAATTTCTGTGCATTTTACAACATTATTCCCACCTTTAAAATTCTGTGACGGCAAAAGGTCCTATTTTATGTGGCTATATCATCATTGTCCCTGTAACTGAGCTCTAGACCAACAGCACATGGGGGGTGGAGAGAGACTACCATAGGAAGTAATTAAACAGTTATCACAAACAATGACTTCCTAAGGCATTTTGAAAACACTGTGACCTTAAATCACGTTGCTGACAGACATACAGGTAAAAAGGGGACCCCAGGTTGTTGGAGTGGCTGTTTGTGCCAGCCAGTTCCTCCAGGGGTAATGCTTACTATGCTTGCTATAAGGAAAGAATGGTTTCTTAAGGAATGATAAAAAGTTTGCTCCTGTGGGGGAAATTTTACTGCAGGTGATTATTGTACCAAAAAGGGATTTTTGTCCGTGTAGCAGCTGTTGCAAGTTATGGACAGCCCACTGGTCAGTGTTTTTATCAGATGTTCAGGGAAAAGAAAACTAAGACCCAAGAGGCTCCTTAGTTCCTGTTGCCAGTTGTCCCCTTCAAACAAATGTTAAGTTGCTGCCCAAGGATACTGTTTGTGTTCTACAGCAACAGTTCTCACCTGATTTCTCATCCAAAGCAAAGAGAGCAACCTGCTTGTTATTGAAATTAATAGTCTCAAAACTGGGAATACTTTTTTTTAAAAAAAGAAATACTTAAGAACAAGATTAAAATACTTAAAAGCACAACACAAACACATTTTTGTGGAAATTTCTGCATGCACAAGGTGATATGTGGAGACTATTACACTCATGAACCCCTCTTCTGTTCATAAGAACATAAGAGAAGCCAATGTTGAATCAGGCCAATGACCCATCTAGTCCAACACTCTGTCACACAGTGGCCAAAAATACCAGGTGCCATCAGGAGGTCCAGCAGTGGGGCCAGGACACTAGAAGCCCTCCAACTGCTGCCCCCCCAGCACCAAGTTCCTGTCCCCTCAGGTTCATGCATGGGCATGCATGCATTGGGAATGTGGTGTGCTGGCCATTATGCATTGTGGGCATTGGGTGCATGGAATAAAAAAATTAGAGTCACTCTGAATGACAAAAAAATGAATTTATTTTAGTGAATGGCAATAGAAATGTTTAAAAGATGCCTTTCTATTGCCTTTAGTGCTTCAGTTTAATTAAAAAAAATAGTTGATCAGTGGGTATGATGATGATGATGATGATGATGATGATGATCAATAACAACATAAAGAACAACCATATCCCATCATGGCAAATATGAGTCCTGTTTCAAATTAGCCTTTTTTTACAAGATGATTGTTAGAGGGATGAAACAGCAACTTCAATCATACCTCAGCAGCACTTCTGCCATTTTAACCTGGCTTTGAGCCTGGTTGTAGCAGCCCTAATAGCCCAAAGTAGCCTGATCTCATCACAGAAGTTGAACAGGGTACTTGGAAGGGAGAGCATCAGGGAAGACTGTGGTTGCTATGCAGAGGAAGGCCATTGCAAACACCTCTGCAAATCTCTTACCTTGAAAAAAAAAAACATGAGGGGGAACTTCATGGGGTTGCCATGAGTCAGTTGTGACTAGGGTTGCCAGCCCCCAGTTCCAGGCGGGGGTTCCCTGCTTCTGGGGGCTTCAATCCACCACAGGCCAGCTGGTTGGTGGGGGAAGCCCCACCCCCAAGAGTGGCCACCTGCAGCCTCCCCTCCTGCAGAGATTTAAAGGGCTTCAGCTGATCGACAGGGAACATATAGTTTGCCTATAAGCTGGAGAACCCTTTAAATCTTTCAGCAGGGAGGGAGGGGGGCAGTTGCTGGCTGTCGCTCCACTAAAAAAGAAGAAGACCCTTTTTGCAAGTGGGGTGGAGACTGTGGTGCACCAGGCTGACTCCCAGCAGCAATTCACCACTTGGGATTCAGGCCTGTGCATTGCCACCCTGCTCACAGCTAGCTCTGTACACCCACACCACATTTGCAGCAAGCAGGGCAGCAGCCCATGAGCCTGAATCCCATGCACTATGGCCCCCACCCCACTTCTTGTTGTTTTAATTGTGAGTGCAGCTATGGCTGGCAACTGCTGAAAGATTTAAAGGGTCCTCCAGCTGATCGACAGGTCATGATGAGCTGAAGCTCTTTAAATCTCTGCAGGAGGGGAGGGAGAAAGGTGACCATGGGTAGCCATGGCATGGGAGTGAGGCTTGGGGGAATCCCCACCCACCCCCTGAAACCTCCTAGATGCTCCCACTGGAGCCACAAGGGGGCCTGGCAACCCTAGCTGGCAACTCATTGGCACCCTTTACCTTACTTGGGCCTAGTTATGGGATAGGGATTAAATCTAGAAATTTCTGCTTGCAGGCCAGATGTTTTACCACTGTGCAACAGTCCCCTTCCCTTTTCTAAAGCCCGACTAAGTACAGGAGTCCTATCCTTCTCTGAAATTTGGTAGTCTGAATCAAGGCAGCCCTTCAAACGAGGTAAATTCTGTCAAGGACTCCTCTCTGATCCTCTTGATACTGTGTAACGGGATGTCAATGCACTTTTGTGAGCAGTAGCATCAGATATAAAATCAAATCCATTCAAGCAGACAGTGCCAAATCTCTTTATTTGGGGTAAAACAAATGTCTCCATACTTTGAAAAGATTTTATTGAAAAAGCTGTTTTCCCATGTGGCTTAATAAACACTGTAAATGTGTTTTCAAAGATTCTCCCCCCCCGCTATTCCCCAAGGAGGGTGGGAATTAATCACACCTGGGTTTTCCTCAATCACTTCAGCAGACTCTGCTATCAGGAGAGATTAAAAAGTCAACATTTATTAAGCAAGAAAATCCTGTTTGTTTTGTATGTAATTAACAGATATAATTCTAACCCCCTTGTGATGCACTTGAGGCACTTGTACCTTCTGAGCAAATAATGTTTGTTCTGTCTCTATAGCTTGGGCTTTGGGGCTTGGATCTGAACTGTCCTAAGGTGCAAATTGCCTCCTAACAGGGTATATTGTAGCAAATGAGCGGTGGAAGCCACTGTCAGGGTTGAAGGATAAACAGAAGGTATTCAGCAGATTTAATCAGGGCTATTTTTGGACAGGAACGCACAGGAACAGAGTTCCAGCTGGCTTCAGAGCTGGCCACGCCCACTACAGCCAGAACCTCTGCGTGCATGGCTACAGATGGAAGGCTGGGAGAGCAATGCCCCTGGCAACTCCAAGGTGAGCGGGGCGGGGGGGGCCTGGAAGGATCAGGGAGCATTTAAATGCCTCCCTGTGCCTTCCCCAGCCTGTCCAAGGGCCGGCTTCCCCAGGCTCCCTGCAGCCGCAGGGCACCCGGGCAAGCCAAGGGAAGTCATAGGGGGGTGTCCTACTATGCTAATGAGTTTCTGCTGTTGGGTGTGGCTTATTATGCTAATGAGTTCCTGCTGGGCTTTTTCTACAAAAAAGCCCTGGATTTAATCAAAGGTTAGTAAGAAAGACAACATCACCATTCAAATCCTTCTTCTCACTTACTCTGAAAGGGACCACCTCCATGACTCATGTATAGGGCAAATAAAGCAAATATGGAGATTCTTGAATGAGAGCTCCAGATAAACAAGATTTGAGTCCAGTCACACCTTAGAGGCCAACAAGGTTTTTGGGGTATAAAATTTCAAGAGTTAAAGCTCTCTTTGTCACTTAACAAAGGGAGCTTTGACCCTTGAATTTATATGCCCCTCAAATCTGGTTGGTCTCTAGGGTGCTACTGGACTCAAATCCAGCTGTTCTGTTGCAGACCAGTAACACTACCCTCTGAAACTATCAGAGAAACAATGAATTGAGATTCAGCAGTATGGAAAATAGCTAAGAGCCTGGTCATCCACATCTTCCTCACATCCTATGATGTGGTGTGGAAAGTCATTTTTTAAAAAAATGCAACCTCTTCTAATCCTATGGAAAAGCAACAGGGTAAAGTTACCAACAAATCCTCGTGAACTACACTGGAAGGATATTTGGCTTGATACAGAAATATATTTCATCCAGGGTAAGCAGCTAGCAAAACTTACATATGAGTGCCTTATTTACATTAACATCAAGTGAAAAGCCATTCAGAAACTGTACTTTAATCCTTAAACCAATCTATATTTTTAAACATACATTGCATAAGTATCCAAACATATCAGAAGGTTTAGTAATTTAGTCAAAGAATCTGTGATATTCCGATTCCATTAAGGCTACAACCAGAACCTGACTGGGACAGAACAACCATTCTTCTGGTGGGTAATGAGAAAATGTGGATCTTTAGTAATTTCAGCTGAGTTTGCAAAAGTTAAGTTTGTCATATCAGAGCACATGGAGATTTTAAAGAGAATCTATTTTAGGGTTTTATGTACAGTATCTTATTTACTCATATAAACACCAATATGAATCATTAATGTGGTCAAGTTTTCCTGTAAGAAGGACTTTGCCAGCATAGTTATTTTAAGTCCTTTTCTGCTGTTAAAAAAGGGAATGTGGATGTATATACATTCATACAGATAAATAAAGGTTATTTAAAGCAGAACCTTTTTTTTTTTTTGCTGTGCAGAATATTGGCTGCTGAGTGAGTATACTGGAGAAAAAGAGACTTCTTTTAAAATATGTACACATATTTGCACACAGTCCTAATTTCTCCCTTCTGCTCCTAGACAAATGAAAATGATTGAGTCATGGATGTGAAGAAGACCCCAAAGACACCAGTGCTGAATGACCCATGACATTATTATTACATAGCAAGAGGTCTCCCCGACTTCCTTTATCAACATTGGTATGGCAGGTGTCTCTTTGTTCTGATTGCTCTGTGGATTATGCTTCATAACTTATGACAGGCACCCAGTCGAAAACCAGTCACCCAGGAAGGGCATCACCCCTTGGGGCCAGAGCATCCAGATTATTTTGGCAGTTTTTATTATCATTTCAATCTAATCCCACCTCAGAGAGAGAACTTTGAACGTTTCCTCCCCTTGAAGACAATTCCAATTTATGCTTGAGATGCTAATCGAAATAAGTTGATGAGGCTTCCAGATGTGCCTTGTAAAGTGTACGAGAGTTCCAGCCTTATTGAACTGTAACATCACATGTCTTTGGACTGGCTTAACATTGTTAAAAGATGAAGGAGAAGGTTGATGAATTCTAATCAGCCGGGACCCAGGTTATTTTGAGGTTAGTAACACCTCTGTAGAAAATGGCTCAAACCAGAGATTTGATCCTTTCTTGGCATACATTATCAGGACATCAGAAGAACACACACACACAGAGAAACCTGATTGTAGATGAAAATAGTTCAAACTGACCTGTAGATTATAGCCCTTGCATTCCAGAGAGGTGCATGTGTGGATATATTCCTCTTCTCTGACAGGAAAAAAATTATGATGACAGTTGAGAGGACCAGTGTTTGTCTCCCACTTGAACAGCAGATAAGATGATCTCCTTTGAAGTGACTGGTGGGGGGAGGAAAGTGAGTGGAAGGGAGAGAAGGCCTTAAACCTGGGAAATATTCTGTTCTGAACCTTATCAGTGTGTGTCTCAAGGCTGAGGCATTAGGAGGAGAGATGCCATTATTGCATACAGAGAAATTATCTCTGGCAACTTGTGCAACTGCCCTTCTTATCTTCCAAGGCTAAAGCTTTTTGACCATGTTTCATATCCTTAAACTGTTCATCCATTGTTGTTATGACATTTTGTTATCTCCAAAGAAGGTTTAAAAGCTCATTAGTGAGATCATTGGTTCTCCGTTCACACAATGTCAGATACTGGCCTGCTTTTTATTTTCCCTTTTTTCAGGTCTTCAAAAGCTGAGTGGATTTTTTTAAGTATACAAGTGTCTTCTGAGGTGAGCTCTGAGCAAAATGCTGAAGGCTGACAGACTCAGCCTAAAACTTGTTTTGTGGACCAAAGCAATATATGTCCATGAGGTGCTTGATTTCAAATAAAAGGAATGTAGACATTTCTGCATAAAACAACAGCAAATTCAACAAGGGTTCACCATGGCATTCTTTACAATTGATGTTGTTTTTATAATTAATTGATTTCAAAGTATGAAAGCACAGCATTTTCTCCATTATCTTCTAAAAGCAAACCACAAATTCCCCCAATCATTTAAAATCTCTTTAACTAAAGAAGCATAAAGAAATGCAATGGAAGCAAATGCCTTTTAAACTTTTTAGAACCTAAATGCCAAAAAAGCTTGTCATTCACACACTTTAGGACACACCTGTGCAATCTGTGATCCACCATCAAATGTCATCATGTATGGCAGAATATCAAGGACTTAGTAAACTTCCTGGCATTGCAGCTTCTCTGAGAGTGATAGAACAAATGTGTAGTCAAGCAGCCAGTATGCCACAATGAGTGGGTGGAGGGAAACATTTGGCTCACAAGGTCACAACCTGTGCAGCCCTGCTGTACGGACTGTTGGTTCTTTTATGTTCATTCTCTTCTCAGAGATCAACAGATAGCACTCACTCTCTGGGTTGATATAGCCACAGAAGGTCTAAACAGTCAAAGATATAGAACAGAACATGCTGGCTTGTGCTCCATATTGATTGAACTACAGTCTTCAAGCATCTATGCAATGACATGTAAATGTGATCCATTTATCATAAAGCAACATTGATTCAGGTGGATAGCCATGTTGGTCTGAAGCAGTAAAATAAACTTTGAGTCCAGTGGCACCTTTAGGTCCTACAAAGTTTTATTCTGGGTATAACCTTACATGTAAATGCATACTTCTTCAGATACATTGAAACACACATAAAACAACATGTTATGCTTTGAGAGTCAGGCAAGGAAGCAAAACAGGCAAAGGGAACAGAGACGAGACTGCAGCCCTGTTCTAGCAGGCTCAACCCTGTTGGGGAAGATGAGGGAGTAACTATGGGAAAAGCAGTGTGAAAATGGGCTATTTTTCAATAAATAACAATGATCACAGCTGAGGAATGAGATGGGACAAAGCAGTATCACTGTGTGGATGCACAGAATGCTTGTGGTTCAATTACAAATGTTTTGGGGAAAGCAAACTTTTTATATTTTGGAAGGTGCTTGCTACAGTTAGCTATCCAAGTACTAGACAGAACTGAGTAGGACTAGGAGAATTTGATTTGAAGAGCCTTGGCTCACCATTAACTGTGGATGTTCTTTGATAAAGTCTTCGTTTCTCAGCATAGCTTTCCCTAGTGGTCTGTTTTCAAGATCAAATGGCATAGGTACTTCCCCCACCCCAGGAGCTCAGAGTGAAAACACAGTTCTCTATCTACTATGTTATCTTCCTCTGAGGTGGTTGAGCTGAGTGAGACCAGCTGGCCCAAGGTCATTCAATGAGATTCATGACCACAAGGGGATTTAAACCCAGGTCTCCCCTGCTCTAGTTTAGCCATGATGATTAGCTCCCTTTTCAACAGTGTCTTCTGTTGGCACCCCTGTATTATGGAATGGCCTTCGTGAAATATAAGGAAGGTACCATCCATCCAAGCCTTTTGAAGGTCCTGCAAACCCATCCTTTTTGAAAGGGAATTTGGTAGACTCAAATTCTGAGGTGATGCCCAGATTTTTATGGGCCATTGTGCTCTCTGCAGTTGTAGTCAGATGTTATTATTTTTTTCAAGAGGGATATTTTCTCCTAATATATTTTAAACTTAGTTTGATATTTTTATATTTTTAAATTATGTTGTGTGCAGCCCTAAGATATTGAAAGGGCAGGATTCACATTTTTAAAACAAAATAAATAGTTTGAGAGAACATAAAGGAGAGGAAGGATCCTTTTAAGCTCCATTAATTTTCAAAGGAGAAACTCGCATTCTCTAGGTTGCCTTAGGAAGGGAAACTAAAACAATGACCCATTCACAAATCTAGGAAGCAGAATTTCTTTTCAACACTATGCAAATTTTAATTAATGATGAAAAAAAAATAGCTATCTTAAACCAGCATACTAGAACAACAGAAGTTTTTTTAAAAAGGTGAAATGAATACTCTTACAAAGGGAGCATTGAATATCGAAAGCTCACACACAGAAAATTTTGTCTCTCTCTAAGGTGTTACTGGACTTGCATCTAACTGTATTAACACAAAAGAATGATCCAAATTTGTATTTTTGAATTTGAACTCAGAGAATGAAGAAGCAGAATGTTTTAAAGATTAAAGAACCTCAAAGAACTGAACATGTATAAGTTTGTGCCTGAGTTCATCAAACCCAGAAAGAAGAAGGATCATTTGTACAAGATCTACAAGCACTGAATATTCAAGAACAACATTCCTATTTATCTGCTTGTGGGCGGTCATTCTTTCCTATGGCCTTAGTCACTGAACCTTTTTGCTATGCCCTCTTATCCTTACAGCCCTGACATTTCTATTTCATAATAGTTATTTTAAAAACTGCCTACATCAGATATTAATGATCAGAGATGTGTTGGAGTAGATAAGAGAATGCACTTACCATCCAATAGTAGCAATTTTTTTCAGCACACTTACGTACCCTGCTGTAACATGAGGGCTCGAGAACTCACAGAGCAGAGGACTACTGTACCAGCTTGATGGCAATGGTATGGAAAGAGAGAGCAACTAGAGGTGACCATATAACATTGCTAAAGCAAAGCCAATATGGTGATTGATGGAAAAGATGATGTGAATCTGATTATTGCTGTTGTTCTTAATTTGTTAACAGTCTTTTCAGTTGCAGCAACCATTACAGTGGAATTATACAGCCAGGCAGGGTTCTCAATAGCAGCAACTGCAAAAATATTAGAGTGCTGGAGAGAACTGTCATTTGAACATATACACACTACAAAGATGTTAACTGAGTATGGTATATTATAGGGTTGCTAGATCTGGCTTGGGAAATTCCTGGAGGCAGTGCCTGGGGAGGGCAGAGTTTACAGAGGGAGCTCAGAGAGACAATAACACCAAATAAAACCACCATCTGAAGCAGTTATTTCCTCCAGGGAACTGGTTTCCATAATCTGGTGATCAGCTGTAATTCTGGGAGAACTCCAGGCTGTACCTTGAGGTTGGTACCAGCCCAAACCCCTGGACCTAGTGACACAAAATTTGGGGAGTACATTGCTTCTATGACATCAGCGCCCACTAAGAAGGGATTTTTAGAAATTCGACCCCTAAGGGGTAAATGTATTTTCCCCAAAGGGGTAAAACATTGCTGTGTACCTAGCAAGCTGCTGCCTGCTTGCACCCCCCTCTCTGATTGGTCAGCTGCAGATCTCAGTGTTCTGAGGTAAAAACAAGTTGCAAGAGACTGCATACAGTTGGTATTAAGGGAGGTTCTGTCTTCTGTGTAATACCATCAGTGATTCAAGATTCCTGAAAAGGGGTTTCTCAATAAAAGTCGGTGTGGTAATACAGTTTGTGAATGTTCATGGGGAGATGGTGCAGGATCTTTCTAGAAGCTATTTTGATATGTGGCTCCTTCGTGAACCAGAAGAAGTATCCAACACATCAGTCCAACTCCACCTCACACCTCTCATCTCTTACTGTCCCGAAGAAGGCTCCTGGCAAACGTCATGCCAGATACACCGACACTAAAAGGAGGAAGCAACTTAGGGATGTGGCAAAGAAATATGTGCATAGTACTCCTGCAGTGCACCTAGAGGTGGTGGCCAAGTACCAGCAAGATCACCCCCAAGGTGCATTCCAAAAAGCCCATCCTAAACCACACACACAAAAACAAATTTTCCTCAGAAGTATTATAACTAGATTTACGGTAAGTTAAATACCATAGCAATGCATGAATCAAGCTAGAGAGTGCGTGTGTGTGTGTGTGCATTGTGTGTGTGTGTGAAGTGCTGTCAAGTTGCAGCTGACATATAGTGACCTCCACAAAGGGCTTTCAAGGCAAGTGAGAAGCAGAGGTGGTTTGCCATTGCCTTCTTCTGCAGAGTCTTCCTTGGTGGTCTCCTTTTCAAGCACTGACCCTGCTTAGCTTCTGAGATCTGAGACCAGGCTATACCATGCTGTCTTCCTGCTCAACCCTATGTATTCAGCTCCTTCAAAAAGAGTTAAAACATTCCCTTCATTTGTTTTGGGGCAGGTTTGGCCCTGTCCAGTACAAATTGATTATGAAAAATATCTCAAGTTGCCCTTTCAAATGTTCTTAGTTTGGATTAACACCATGCTACTGGAACAAAAGTTAATATTTGAAAGAGAATTAGCAAAACAGGAAGAAAAATGGGTTTACAAACTCAAGTGATATTAATCTCTTTCAAAGTATATCATAGTTTACAATGGCTTATCTCAATGTTTTGGATAATTTCAAAGCAACCAAGAAATCTTACCAAATCAACACTAGAAGACTAGAACTACAGCTAGGTAACAGAGTTACAAAACAGATAAAATAAAATCTATTAGACAGATTTGTTAGTGAACATTACTGAAGAATTTGGATACATTAAGTGGTTTTCACAGTCCATTATCAAAAGAACATTGTAATATCAAAGCTACAAGAAAGCACATTGTAAAAGCCATATAAAAATAACCAAAATAAAAGTGTGCATTTTCAAAAGATCCACTCATTTTACAGTAAATATAATCTTAAAGTAGCACACGCACACACACACAGTTTCATAAGCTACCCATTGTGTGTACAGTGGTCTTGAAGATCCCTGGATCTCTGAAAAGATGTCTGGAACAGTCTCAGGTGACAGATGATTCATGAGATAAAGGGTTTTGTTGTACCCTATGAAGATCTTGAATGGCAGGACAGACTTACCCTCCCACACACACACTAATTCTAAATTTGTTTGATCCAGAGCACATGTTATTCCTTAATTTGCATGGGCAGATATAGTCTGTTCAGTTGTTCCAGCACTGCTGCTGCTTTGAAAAGTATCTCATCCATAACACTAAAAAACAACTAAGCAAAATCTGGATTGAATCCGTCATTAATGTAAGTAATCTAATGGCTAAAAAGAGTCAGCAGTTTTGAAAATGGCAACTATTCTGCTGCCTTTTCTCTATGAGGTGACAGCAGAATGAGTGGCAGTAAAGGGACCATCAGTCAAAAGACAATATGATTAATGGACATGCTTTCCAAACAGAATAATCTGTGCATGAGTTTCTGTGCCCAACATTTTCACTTCCTGCTAATCACGATATGGAGGGCTTTCTCTTTTCCTGCCATCAAGTCAAGCTGACTTTTGGTGACCCATAGTGGGGCTTGATGGAAAGGGGCATTCAGAGGTGGCTTACCATCATCTGCCTCTGTGTCATGACCCTAGTATTCCTTGGAGGTCCCCCATCCAAATACCAGCCAGGGACGGCTCTACTTAGCTTCCAAGATCTGATGAGTTCGAGTTTGCCTGGGCATGGAGGGCTTTCTTGATTCCATAACATATAAGTAGAAGTGGCTTCTGTTAACTTGCTGTTCTGTTGCTGCAATTTCTGATTGGTCAGATGTGGAGCTCAGCAGCCAGGAAGGGTTGAAGTTGGCTCACCAGACAAAGCTGGTGAAAAGTGCCCCTAGCCACCACCTGTTTATCCAGTAGGAGACCCCGCTCCAGCAGCACCTCCAAGCTACAAACCTGCTCCTCTAGGGGGAAAGCGACCCCATCCAGAACAGGAGACATCCTACATCTTGGATCAAATCTCCCCACCACCATCAATAGCATGTCACCATGTCTGTTCTGTTAGGGTTAAGTTTGTCATTATTAATGTTGGCCTGTTCTGCAAGTGAGAATTTTAATTCCCCTAGAATAGAGCTGTTATCTCCAGTCTACTTGAAATTTGGCAGGGATGATTTCCAAGGAGAGGGGTATAACACCTGAGAACATCTTCCCAATTAATCAAGGTGGGGGGAGTTGAAGGTAGAAATGTGTTTCCCATTAAAAGTAAGGGGAAGTAATAATAAAAAGAAAAGAAAAAGATTCCAAACAGAGGAAATTATGATAATAAATCAAACAAATACAAAGGTATTAAAGAACATAATGAGCTCAGAATTACCCAAATAACATTTTAGTGCACCTATTTGCCACAAATTGAGCATTTGTGTATATAGGTTGATTGCATAAATTCGGCAGCAAGGAGGATCTGATCTGTTCCTCCACTAACAGGCAGAAGCATAAGCAGCACTCTGTGAATTATAGGATCATTTCTTGCAGACAGACCCCCTGGTGCTCATGAAACACAGTATGCATTATTCTGGATTGTACCTAATGTTAGTTCCTCCCCCCCACATATATGTCTATTTAAATTCTCACATCTGTGAGTAATTATGGTTTTTAAAAAGAGTGTTTCCTTTTTTATTGATTTTAATTTTTGCAGCTGCTGAAGGTTAGGGGATCTGATTACTGCTAAATAGGAATTGATGTTGGAATTTTAGAAAAGTTAAACAGTATTATCATCATTACAAATTATTATGCCACAAATTGCCAGTGGCAAAGGTGTGTGTTTGTATATATGTGTGTGTATTGCTTATCCAATCTAAAACAAAGCTTTTTTCCCATAATCATTCTGTTTAATTAGGATAGCAAATACATTTTTAAATAGCTTCTTTATGAAAAAAATCAGTTATTTTTGTAGAGATGTCCATCCCCCCTGTTGACTAGCATGGATGCTGTAACTGGTATTAAATAACGTTTACTGACAGCAAGCTAATGTTGCCAAGTTTAATCATGATGTGGAGAGAAAGGGACATTCACAGAATTTGAAAGGTGTCAACTTCCAAACAGATAACAGATAGCCCCTTTTCACACAACATGTCAATTAAATGCAAAAGTTGTTGATGGAGAATAGTGCTGAGGCCAGTATGTAGCAAAGCGGGTAAAAAAAATAAATACTCTGAGCCACACTAGCACTATCTCATTGTAATAATTATGGTTGTGTTATTTCATTTGTGATGGAAAACTCCAGAACTGGATCCTATGCATCAGTTTTACCAGGGTAAGCATCTTTGTGCTAATGGGAATGGATTCTGCAGATGCTTTATTTGATGACCTCTGTTTGAATGTAGACAAAGGGCACACCTCTTTGTTGCTCCTGCAGGATTTAGCATCTGCCTTTGACACAGCAGACCACAGTATCTTGTTGAAACACTTGGAAGCACTAATAGGTATTAAGTCATGTGCTTTGGATTGGTTTACATTGTTCCTTATGGACTGAATGCAAATAGCTGCCGTTGGAGACCAATTGTTGTCAGTGTAGGACTGGTGAGTGTGAGGGCACCTCCCTTATCACCCCTGCCCATTGCCAGCCATTCTGGCTCATGTTAGAGTAGGCTCCTTCAGGCCTCAGAAAGGGAGGGTGAAAGGGTTACACCATCCTGTTCTCTTCCTTCCCAGGACAGTTGCTGTCTTCTGAGCAAGAAGCATTTCCTCACCTTTCCTTTCTGGCCTCCCTTTTGAAAGGGCTTTTGGCCCACCACTGCAGTCCCAACCCTGGCCTATCCTGGGCCAGAGATGGGGAGGCCACTCACTCCCCTCTGCCTCCCAGTCTCCCTGCACAGTCACTCAACCCACCCCCCAGCACATGGCTATCTCAGACACTGAGGCTAGGGTAGATGGCCTCCCTCCGGCCCTATCCTCAGCCCACCCTGACATGTCCCTTGCTCCAGCTGCTGCCACCTAATTGGCTAAGCTGACCTCTGGGCTTTCCTGCTTGGCTCTTCAGAGGCTGGCACAGCGACTGTCAATTTGCCATTGCTGATGACATCTCTGGTCTCATTGGGTGTCCCTGGGGCAGCTCCCAACTGTGGGATTGGATCTTGACTAGCATTTCTGTGTGTGCAAGGGGTTTCACTTACAGAGCCTAATTTTCTTGATTTCCCTTTCTTGTGGGAGCCACAAAGTCCCCCCAAATTCTGCCCCCGTTCCTCTAAGAATGAGATTTGGCAGGCATCTTGGTCTCCCACAATGGGGGGGAGGGAGAACTCATGGTCAGCAAGTGGAAGTCCTTGTGGAAATGCTAGTCAGGCTCCAACTCAGTATGTTCTTCTTGCAAATGGTAATTTAAAATAAAAATAAAACCTCAGTTGTGGGAACATAAGCATGAAAACTAACTTTCATTAAGCTCAGTGGATTTTAGGAGTAAATAGCTTTATGTTTGGCTTGTTAGCATAGGTTACTCCCCTTCTGATAATAAAATACTCCCAACATTTACCCTGCACATTTATGCATGTCTTTTTCTAATAAAGAAATTAGCTATAGTGTATCATAATGTTAGGCAATTTCTTTATAAGTCAGGAACATTGGTATTTAAAATAATAAAAACAAAAATTCAAACTAATTTCAGTTACTCTGATTTCAGTTCTCAAAAAAAAAATCCACCCCTTTTCTCTGCATTATATCATCAAATCCATATAAAACCCTTTAAAAGCAGCCAGTAACCAGACTGACATTTTTCTTCTCAAATATATTGTATATAAAATCTATTTTGCACTAAAATAAAGGGGTTTGATGACTCATGGGAGCTGTCCAAAGTTATTGCTGAATCCCGCAAGTAATTATGAGGGCTGGTTATTAAAGGAATAAACTAAATTAAATAAGAGACAAATAGATTTCACATATATTTTAACTTGGATAATACTGCTATGTAAAAGAATTACCAATGAAAACAGAAGCCTCCCCCCCCTGTATTCATCCCACTCTTCTTTACATTATGGAAATTTCAGTAGGTTTCATTCTATTCAAATTCAAAACTCATATCCTAATCATGAATTAAGTACTCCTCAGATCTGAAGAAGAAGAAAAGGACCATTTTCTGTATCTTTTGGAGTATGTAAATAAGGGACACATCAGCTTTTCACACTGAGACCCTGGCTTGCTCCAAAAGATGCTGAAATGGAGACGGTGTTCAGTTTTGAAGCTGGCAGAGAAACTTCTAAATAGAATGAGCTGGATTTATACCCAACCCTTCACTCGGAGTCTCAGAGGAGCTTACAAACTCTTTCCCTTCCCATCCCCACACTAGACACCCTGTGAGGTAGGTGGGGCTTAGAGAGCTCTGAGAGAACTACTCTTGAGAGAACAGCTCTGAGAGAATGGTGACTGATTCAAGATCACCCAGCTGGCTGCATGTGGAGGAGTGGGGAATCAAACCCAGTTCTCCAGATTAGAGTCTGCCACTCTGAAACACTACACCAAACTGTCCCTCCTACACCAAATTGGCTTCAGCAAGTGCCATTAGCAATATTCATGCAAACTGTTACAAGTTTCGCTAGGTCTTTGTCCACCCTGGGAAATCTAATCAAGGTATTGTTTAGGAACCAATATGTCAGATGAAACTCTGGAGACAGCTGTGGGTCAGAGTAAACATTACAGATGTTGGTAGAGCAATGGTCTGACTTAGTATAAAGTAGCTCCATCTAGGTTTGGATTGCCACCCACATAAAGGTAGGGCTCACTTCCGGCCTACTATCTGCCACCTCTTTTATATTCAGGCCCAGAAAGGAATTTTTTTGTCACCTCTTCTCTTGCCATATAACTGTGGAAGATTGTTTTTCTAAATATGCTTGTGGCATCCCTGTTGGATATACCTGTGTGTTAAGAGGTGCTGTGACGTCTCCCATGCCCCGCGGGTGCCCCGCCGCCAGTGGCCATCTCCGCAGGGTCAAGGTTCCTTGGATGCACGTCTTGCGCGGGGGGGCTCAGGAGCCCAGGGGTGCTGGTCTGGGTCCTGGAGGGGCTATCTGGGAGTCCTCAGATGGCAGGGATGCGGGGGGAGGTTTCTTCACCCCCCCTCTCCTGCCCTGGGTCTGGCCTCTGGCTCAGTATTCACCTTGCTCTCGGGGCTCTGTCTCTCTCTCACCTTCACAAACCCCAGCCAGCCCAGTTACCATTCTCCTCGGCTCCCAGCCATCTCCTCCTTTTATTACCCCCGCCATCCCCCGGGCTCCTCCCTGGCTTTGGCCCCGCCTCCATCTAAAAGTGGAGACGCCGGGCCGACTGCCGCCTCCTCCGCCTGCCTCTCCGAGACCCTCCCTATGGGCGTGCACAGCCTCCCTCCTGGGCCACACCCCTGGACCGAGGACACCACCCCAGGCGCCCGTGCGCTGCGCGGGCCGGGCCGCGCTCGCCCGGCCCGTCTCTGGCTCTCCCCCGGCTCCCCGCCGTCTTCTGCTGCTGTCTCCCGGCCGGCCCGCTCCTCCGCCCCTCTCCCGAGATCCCGGAGTGGGGCGTCTGGTACGTTTCTCGGGTTGGGGGGGGTGATTTGGGCAGCTGCGTCGCCGCGAGGTCCCTCGTCCCGGCCCCAGCCGGGACACACCCCCTCCCTTAGGGGCAGCTCGGGGTCATCTTCGTGAAGCCGGGATAGGTAGTCTGCGATGACATGCCGGCGGCCCTCCTGGTGTCATACCGTGAACTGGAAGGGAAGGAGAGACATATACCATCTGAGGATGCGAGGGTTATGATCCTTCATCCGCTCCAGCCATAAGAGAGGGGCATGGGCTACTATGAGGTAGAAAGGGTTGTTCTCCAAGTAAAATTGCAAGGCCCCCACAGCCCACTTGACTGCCAGTGCCTCTCTCTCGACGGTGGAATAGTTGCGCTCCGCCGGCTGTAACTTTCGGCTAATGAACAAGATGGGATGTTCATCGCCAGCGGTCCCCTGAGCGAGCACCGCCCCAAGGCCAGTAGCGGAGGCGTCAGTGTGCACGGTGAAGGGTCGCGTGAAGTCGGGGTTCTGGAGAACTGGGGAGTGGGATAGACTGCCTCGCAGGGCCTCAAAGGCTGCCACACTCTCTGGGGACCACTGAATCTTGTTGGGCTCGGACTTCCTGAGGCGGTCCGTGAGAGGGCTGGCTCGGGATGCAAAATGAGGAATGAACTTCGCATAGTAGCCCACCACTCCCAGGAAGCGGCGCAGCTGTCGTTTGGTTGAGGGGCGCGGGTGATGTTCCACCGAGAGCACCTTCTCCGGGAGGGGACGGAGCTGTCCGTGCCCCATGAGGAAGCCCAAATATTTCAACTCCTGAAACCCCAGTTTGCTCTTTTTCGGGTTAGCATGTAACCCTGCGTCCTTTAGGGCCCGCAGGACCTGTTCCAGGTGTTGTAGGTGGGTGGGCCAATCTGGGCTACAGATCACAATGTCGTCGATGTAAGCCCTGGCAAACCCTTCACACTGAGCTAACGCTGCATCCACCAGCCGTTGGAATGTGGCTGCGGCCCCTTGCAAGCCAAACGGCATGCGGCGGAACTGGAACAGCCCTTGGGGTGTTGCAAAGGCCGTCTTTTCTCTGTCAGGCGGATGGACGGGCACCTGCCAATACCCCTTCGTTAGATCAATGGCTGACAGGTAACGAGCCTGTCCCAACTGATCAATGAGGATGTCCGCTCGTGGCATGGGGTAGGCATCGAACTGTGAGATTCGGTTGACCTCTCAGTAATCCACACAGAAACGCACAGAGCCATCGGGTTTTGGTACCAAGACGATAGGACTGCGCCAGGCACTCTGCGAGGGTTCTATGACCCCCAGCTGCAGCATGTCTCTTACCTCACTATTTATGACCTCCCACCGTTTTTGAGGGACCGGCCGCCACCTGGCCCTGGCCACCTGACCCGGCAGCGTGGGAATGTAGTGGGTGGCCACATGGGTGCAGCCCGGGGTAGCCGCAAAGACCCCCGGGACCTTCCTGACAACACGCTGGAGCTGTGCTTTCTGGGTCGGTGTTAGGTCAGGATCAAAGGCCGGGAGTCCGGGGTTGCCCCCTTCTGCGGTCCAGGGCAAGTGGCCTTCCTGCAAGTCCGCTGGGTCGGCCTCTAAGCAGGTTTGGTCCGTTGGGGTGCGCGTCACCCATTCCTTTAGGTCATTAACGTGCAGGTGCTTCCTGTGCCTGGCTAGCGGTCCACATTGCACCTCGGAGGAGAGAGGCCCCAACACACGGCAGACTTGAAAGGGGCCCTGCCACGGGTCGCCCTGGGGTCGCGCCAAGGCCTGTCGCGAGACCAGGACGGAATCTCCTTCTGCAAACGCACGGGGAACTGCGCCCCTATCGTATCGTTGCTTCTGGATCTGCTGGGCCTTCTGTAAGTTCCGTCCGGCCTCGGCTCGCACCCATTCCAACCGCTCCCTAAGACGTGCTACATACTCTCCCACTTCCTCTTCCCTTTCCGGAGCTACTGGCCGGGCCCACTGCTCTTCCACCACCCCCAGTATACCCTTGGGAGCCGTCCGTATAGTAATTCAAAGGGGGCGTAGCCAGTGGAGGCTTGTGGCGTTTCTCGTATGGCAAACAAGAGGGGATCCAAGAGTAGGTCCCAAGCCGTGGGCCGCTCCCTGGACATTTTCCTCAACATCCCCTTCAGAGTTTGGTTCATCCTCTCCACTAGGCCATCCGTCTGAGGGTGGTGGACTGAGGTAAACAGCTGTTGAATATGGAGAGTCTCACACACTTGCCGCATCAAACGTGCTGTAAACGGGGATCCACGGTCTGTTAGGATCTCCCCGGGGAGACCTACATGAGCGAAGAAGTGCATCAATGCGCGAGCGACGCCGACGCTCTTCAGGCTCGGGAGGGGTACCGCCTCCGGATACCGGGTTGCGTAGTCCATAAGGACCAGGATGTACCGTGCTCCCCTTGGGGTACGAGGTAGCGGGCCTACGAAATCCATCGCTATCCTGTGGAATGGGGCGCCAGTCACCGTTTCCAACGGCGCCAAGGGGGCCTTGGGGGTGGCATGTGCATTTAGACGTTGACACACTTCACAAGCGCGACAAAACTCCCTGACATCCTGGGCCACTGTAGGCCAGAAGAAGTGTACCAAGAGCCGGGTCATGGTATTTTTGAAGCCTTGGTGTCCGGCCCAAGGGTGCTCGTGGGCTTGGCCCATAACTGCCTCTCGGAATTCCGCCGGGACCAACAACTGGTCCAGGGGACCTAGCCGACCCCGGGCCACCCTGTACCACGCCTCCCCCCGCTGCTGTACATGGGGTAGCCGCCCCCCCCTTCGTGGGTCCACCACCTCACCATCTCTTACTGCCACCTGGGAGCGAAGTTTCGCCAGGCTTTCGTCCCAGGCCTGGGCTTCCAGAAACCGCCGGTCACCAGTCCATCGGGGCCGTGGATCATCCTTGGGATCCGTCTGAGGAGAGGGCCCTTCCCCGGGGTCATCTTCCCCCTGATCGTCCGGTGGTTCATTCGGCTCATCCTCGGCGGCGGCGACTACATCTGGACCTGCTCCTCTGGGGCGGCCTGGTGATTGCCGGCCTCCGAGGTATGCCTCTATGGCTTCTTGTATTCCGGGCGCATCCCGGCCCAACAGGAGGCGGCAGGGCAGTTTTTTCATGCGTGCCAGGTGTACCTTTGTCTCTTGTCCCAGATACCGCAGGGGAACGACCACCACTGGGCACCGTTCGGCATGGCCATGGAAACAAACAATGGTGGCCCACCTTTGCACGGGGAGCCCTGGAGGCAGGAGCTGTGTGAGGACCATTGAAATGGAACTTCCGCTGTCCAGCAGGGCATCCAGGCGTCTGCCTGCCAATTCGACGGGGACTGTCCAGGCCGGTGGTCGTTCTCGAGCCTCTGCCGCCTGTATGGAATATTCCCCTCCCAGGTCACACTCCATCATCGGGCAATCCCGTTTAAGGTGGCCCCACTGGCCACAGGTGAAGCAAGGGCCCACCCCCACGGCTGCTGCGGGAGCGGGAGGCCGCACCTCGATGTTGTGAGGTCCCGGTTGCCCTCCGCCAGTACCAGGGCCAGTGCCTCGCCCAAGCGGTCCCCGAGCCAGAAGAGGAGGTGGGGGTCCAGCTCGTACCATCCCTGTTCAGGCCCGGCCTCCCCGTGGAGTGGGCTCGCTTCGGGGAAGGCCCGCTGAGGGCCCCAGGCCTCGGCCCCCTGGGGGCCCCGGTTTACTGGGGTGAGCGGCCTCCGTTTTCTGCGGAGTATCCCGGTATTCTGCGGCCTGAAAATTTTCCCAGAGGGCCTGTGCCTCTGACAAGTGCGTGGGCCTCCAGCAGGCCACCCAATGCCTCGTCCTGGTGGGTAGTATTTGTAGCAACTGCTCGAGGACAATGAGTTCTACCATACGCCTTCCGTCGGCGGAAGTGGGGTTCAACCACCGGGTGGCGGCCTCGTGTAATGTGGCGATTACGGCTCGCGGGCAGCTGGCGGCGGGTATCACGTAGGACCGGAATCGCTGGCGATATGATTCTGGTGTAATCTCATACCGGTCCAAGATGGCAGCCTTCAGTTTCGAATAGTCCATCGCCTCCGCTTTGGGGAGGGCTTTCATAGCCGCCTGGGCCTCTCCCGCCAGATAGGGGCCGATGATACAGGCCCACTGGTCGGCCGGCCAGCGAGCTGCTTCCGCCGCTCTCTCAAAAGCTTCCAGGAATGCTTCGGCATCGTCCTCAGGCCCCATCTTGGTTAGGGGGGGCCACGGCGCCTTTGTTGTAGGTTGACCTCTGCCAGCACCGGCAACGGCCTGCCCCACGGACTGCAGGGCCTGTTGTAAGTCCTGCATCAGGGCCGCCTGGGCCTGTTGCTGCTGCTGGGTGATCTCCCGCAGGACCTTGGTTTGGTGTTCCGCCATCCATTGTCCGAACTGGGCTAGATCCATCCCGGTGGCCTCCTTGTCAGGTCGTAACTTGACCGGCTCTTGACTGCTATCAGAATCTGTCGCTTCCGAGGAGGAGGAGGAGGTGTCCACCACTGCCTCGTGGGAGCTGTCGATCCTGGCACCTGGTGGGCGCCACCCTTGGGGGGTGGGCAACTGCGGGAGGAACCGTCTTAACGGGCCGCTTGTGCCCGCCTTCTCCACCACGTTGTGACGTCTCCCATGCCCCGCGGGTGCCCCGCCTCCAGTGGCCGTCTCCGCAGGGTCAAGGTTCCTTGGATGCACGTCTTGCGCGGGGGGCTCAGGAGCCCGGGGGTGCTGGTCTGGGTCCTGGAGGGGCTATCTGGGAGTCCTCAGATGGCAGGGATGTGGGGGGAGGTTTCTTCACCCCCCCTCTCCTGCCCTGGGTCTGGCCTCTGGCTCAGTATTCACCTTGCTCTCGGGGCTCTGTCTCTCTCTCACCTTCACAAACCCCAGCCAGCCCAGTTACCATCCTCCTCGGCTCCCAGCCATCTCCTCCTTTTATTACCCCCGCCATCCCCCGGGCTCCTCCCTGGCTTCGGCCCCGCCTCCATCTAAAAGTGGAGACGCCGGGCCGACTGCCGCCTCCTCCACCTGCCTCTCCGAGACCCTCCCTATGGGCGTGCACAGCCTCCCTCCTGGGCCACACCCCTGGACCGAGGACGCCACCCCAGGCGTCCGTGCGCTGCGCGGGCCGGGCCGCGCTCACCCGGCCCGTCTCTGGCTCTCCCCCGGCTCCCCGCCGTCTTCTGCTGCTGTCTCCCGGCCGGCCCGCTCCTCCGCCCCTCTCCCGAGATCCCGGAGTGGGGCGTCTGGTACGTTTCTCGGGTTGGGGGGGGGTGATTTGGGCAGCCGCGTCGCCGCGAGGTCCCTCGTCCCGGCCCCAGCCGGGACAGGTGCTAAAATCCCCATCTGATGTACCATGTATTCCCTCCCCCCAACTTACTAGTTTTCCAGAGTCATGAAATCAGATTTTGATGATTCAATTTCTCAATGCTGTTGGTCAAGGATATTTCAAGGACTATCTTTCCCTATATGTACCTACCCACAAAGGTCACTGCAAAGAATTTTATGTCTGGTAGTGCTACCCAAAGTGGTTGTTTAACAATTAGTGGGGGAAATTAGCTTAGTGAGAGGGGGTAACTGGGGATCTCCAGCAACATTTGCAGGGATGGTTTCCTTAGAGAACTCTGAAAAACAGCCAGCATTTCCTGGAAAGAAGGAGGAAACCCACAGAGTGGTGGTATAAAGTTTAGCTCTGAGAACATCCACACACTGTCCAGTTATAAGAAAAATTAGCCCTAGGGCAGTCTGACATTTTTGTCCTTAAACAATACCTTGATTAGATTTCCCAGGGTGGACAAAGACCTAGGGAAACTTGTGACAGTTTGCATGAGTGTTTCTAATGGTGCTTGATGAAATTGTCCAGTGTAAACTGAAAACGTTAATATTCTCTGATGACCCTAGAAGAGGACTTTCGGTTTTGGTGGAGTGAATGGCGGTCGCCTCTCGGGACGCTCCCAGAGGCGATCAGCCCACACACAGTTGGGGGGGGTCTTTGCACAAGCGAAGGACCCTAGTGAGCCTTAGTTAAAGGCTCCGAACCAGGGGGCGCTTTGGGGAACAGCCTCTTTTCCGGCCTGATGGTCAGGAAATTGAGGCTTTCCCTCTTGCCCCAATGACCCCGCTGTGTTGTGCCCGTATGGGACACAGCAACGCCACCGACTTCCCGGAATGAAGCAGCGGATGATGAACTAACAAAAGAAGAATGGGCAGCAAATCGTGAGTTGGAGATCTGAGTGGAAGCGGCATAAATGTGCTCCCCCCTATAATCGTATAAGCGCATGGGAGGAGGGAGGAATCCCCACCCCCACTAGAAACCGGGACCGGTAAAGAAAGAGAGAAGGGGGGCGAAGCGAAAAAGCGGATTGGAAAAGATACCTTTTGGGGTTCTATTGAAGCCAAAGAAACTAGTTTGTCTCCTGAGGGTCGTGGCATGAACTTTGTTAAAATAAACAATAAAAATGTCGGGGCAGAAAAAGGTTCCAGACTAGCCGGTTAAGAAGATGGGAGGGACTTCCGGTCCTGGCAGCCTCCCCCTGGAGCCAGCTGTCAATCAGCAGAAAAGTGAGTCACTGCACCCTCTGCTGGATCAAATGCAGAAAATCAGCTAAACCCTTTGTAACATGGAAAGTGTGCTCAGTAGTCAACAGAAACAATTAACAGAAACAGCAAAGAAAATGGAGGAGATCGCACAGAAGTGTTTGGTCTCAACGGATGACACCAAGAAAATTAAGAAAAAGGTCAACAAACTGGAAAAACATCAAGACATGCAAGAAAAAAGAATTTTAATGCTTCAGATGGAAAAATCAAACTTAACTCTCCATTTTCAGGGCATAAAGGAAGAAGAGAAAGAAGATCTCAGAAGCATTTTGGCGGATGCCTTGGCACCACTAACTGGCAGAGAAGCGCAAAAATTAAATGAGGAGATGGATGTGGCCTATAGAGCCTACTCCAGCTTTACAAAGAAAAACAATTTGCCAGCAGAAGTGGTTGTCAAGTTTACTAAGCAACATACCAGAGATCAAATTTTATGAGCGACGTCAGTGATGCCTTTGAAGATTGGTGAGCAGACTATCAGAATTTTAAAAGATGTTCCATATGAAATTCGTATGAAAAGGAAAGCATATAAAGGATTGACCTTATTTCTACAAAGACATCAAATTAGCTACAAATGGTGGATCCCCAAGGGTGTTTAAGTTTAAGGACAAAAGAGAGAAGATTGACTCCATTTTCAAAGCTCAAGAATTCCTGAAGAGACACGCCAGTTCAGAGGAAGATGCAGAACTCGCCAACTGGACAGTGCTAAGTAGCGAGGAGGACAGCGGCCCAGAAGAGGGAGGCGCAGGAACAGGAGACACAAAGGCAAAGGAGGGCCCATCGTATAACTTGAGAGACTTAAAAAGGAGACACCCCAAGATGTAGCAGCTGTTCGTGAGACGACAGAATGGAGCTGATTAACAATTAACCCCAAAGGACTTTACTAATCTATCTAGCAGGTGTATTTTGGACTTTCGATAAGATGAAAAGAAGATTCTTCAACCGTGGTAGAAGCCAAAACTTTAATTGTACTAACAAAAAAACTAATACCTTAACAGAGAATTCACTCACCTGTTTTCTTTATCCACCTATATACCTTACCCCTTTTCTATATAAAAAAGCAATAAAATTCTCTCCTTTTCAGGAGAGCTTTTTTAAATATATATATTCTCTGATGACCCTAGAATACAAGATGGGAGACACTATTGGGTTATATGAACAGCCTGTTAATTAGGGTGAATAGGCAAGGAGAAACGTGACCAAGTGTGATGAGGTCATGTCAAGGTGGGGTATATCTTTCCTTGTGAAACCCATTTTTGAGATTAAATATATCTTTTAGGGTGGAAAGGAGAGCTTTTAGCAAGTAAGCTACCCTGAGTCCCAGGCTTGTCTCTGACCAGTGTCCATTTTGTTTGCTTCCACCTCCATCTTGGTTCCACTTCTAGGCCAGGCTGAACAATTTGGGCGGTGATAATTAAAGAGGGGAGTCTTGAATAAGACTGCCCTTCTGCAGGAGGGGTCTGGCTGCTAACAGTAAGTCTACACAAGAGACAGGGCTTGCTAGCAGGAGGCACCAAAATTGTGGAATTGCCTCAAAGGGAGATTTACTTCCTAGCCTCATTATTAGACAACAAGGCAGATTGCTTTCAGAGATCTTTAGAAATGATTAGTTGCCACCTTAGATGGTTCTGTTGCTGGCTCTGCTGTTCCTTGTGCTTTGCCGTTAGGTTATGTGTGACTATATTGATTCATTGTTGTTTTATTCTTATTATTTGCTGGTTTTATGCTGCTCTTAGCTGCTACAGATCCCCATGGTATGGAAAGTCAGGATATAATTGCTTGAAACAAATGAACGGGGAACAACAACTGTGATTAATTTGTGCCTTCTCCCCCTTGATGTACATATATGGATTGATAAAACACTGCCAAAGCCCCTATGATATATAGGATTTTGCATGATAATAGCTATACTAGACTGGCAACCCAGCAGGAGCATTTGGGGGGGGGGGCAATTTCTTTGATGCTGCACCAACATGCAATGTCACTTCCAGCTAGGGGAGGTATGCTGGAAAAAAATGCTAGTTTCATATCTGTGCTTTGAGGGGGGGGGGCTTTACCATGATTACTTCATTTTGGGTGGGTTAAAAATCCATGCCATGTTTTCATGTTCTGGATTTTTTGAAACATTTTCTGCACATGGACACTGCAGACACAATTCTTTTCAATGCACAGCCAATTCAAGTGTCTCCCATACAGCATGGAACATAATGGCACCAAAAACACATGAATCACATGAGATTCTCTCCAGACCCCCTGAATCTCAGTCACATGCAGCAAAGCCATTCTGTTTTATCAGGCTCCCCAAAAGTAGCTCATTTCTGCATGCACACCCCACAGATACCATGCTTTTCAATGTACAGCCAATCTGAGGGTCTCCCATGAAGCAGTCATTGAATGTAACACCACCATGAAATATGGTCCTCCTTCTCCTCTGCAGACCACTGGATCTCAGCCACATGGAGCAAAGAGGCTTCATTTTACTGCCCCCACCCAAAGTAGCTAATTTCTGCATATGCACACTGCACTCCCTCTCTGCAACTTATCTGGAAAGGTGATTGGCTGGGAGTGCTAGATCCTTGGCATGTTCTGACTGGAAGGAATGATACAGTTGAGTAGGAAAGCAAGCAAAATCAAAGAACAACATGTCGAGCACATGCACATGGTCCTGCTGGTTTGTAACTACCCAGATAATACCATTCTGGGAACCCAAAATAATGAAATGAAACAGCAAGTTTCATGTATATTTTCAGCTAGAGTATTCTGTTATGCAAAACTGGAAGCAAAATCATTGCATTGGAGTGACACTCTAGAGTGGTGGTGGCGAGCCCTCTCTGTGGGCACACGTGCCATCACCCCAGCCACTGGAGCACCCATATGGTGGGGTGCTCCGCCTCCACTTCTCCTTGCTCTGGGCCTCCACCACCTGCCAGCCCACTGCCCGCCTATCTCCCATCCCAGTGTCCCCTGGGAAGCCCTCCCTGACCCCCACCCCATCTTCATAGGTCCGTGCTAAAGCGCGGGTCCCTGGGAAGCCCTCCCCGACCCCCCCCCCCATCTTCACAGGTCTGTCCTAAAGCGCAGGCCCCTGGGAAGCCCTCCCCGACCCCCTCCCATCTTCTCAGGGCCGCGCTAAGTATGTCCCCCCCAGGTAGCAATGCAAAGAGTCCAGTGGCATCTTTAAGACCAATCAAGACTGATTTCCCACAAGCTGCTGCTCCACACTCACACTTCCCTTTGCCCCACCATACATGCAGATCTGCCTACAGAGAGAGCTTTTACCTAAATAATTCTTGGTCTTAAAGGTGGACTCTTTGCATTGCTATGGGGGGAAACATGCTGTTCTGCCCTTACAGAGAGCTTTTACCTAAATAAGCCTTGGAGCGATTTCCCACAAGCTGATGCTTTTCACTCCCTCTTCCCTTCGTGCCAATTTCACACTATGTGCTGGGTGGTGGCATTTTGCCCCACAGCTTCACCTGATTTCCCCAGCTTCTCAATCTTGTTTTTTGAGGATTGAGTAGACGCGGGGGGAACTGGGTGAAACTGCGAGGCAAAATGCCACCGCCCAGCACATGGTGTGAAATTGACATGATCGGGGTGAAGGGAAGAGGGAGCGCAAAGCAACAGCTTGTGGGAAATCGCTCCAAGACTTATTTAGGTAAAAGCTCTCTGTGATGGCAGATCTGTGTGTTTCTCACACACACCCTGTAGCAATGCAAAGAGTCCAGTGGCACCTTTGAGAGAGAGAGAAAGAGAGAGAGAGATCTCCAGGCTGTCTTAAAATGCTGGCTTGGTTCTCTGTTCTTCTTCTTTACAACCCCTTGGCTTAAATTTTATCCCTATTAGAACTTTACACTTCAGAATCAGTGTGCTTATTAAACCTGTGTACTGATGATCAGTAACTACATTTGCTAGTGAGGCAACTTATCTCTTTCTCCCCCTGGCTTACCAACTTCATGTTTTTCTTTTAAGACAAAAGATGTATGAGTTGTTTTTTCTAAACTAAAACCTCAGTATTCAGGTTAAATTGCCACGTTGGCACTTTGCAATACTTAAGTGGGTTTTGGGTTGCAGTTTGGGCACTCGGACTCTAAAGGGTTCACCATCACTGCTCTAGGGTTTCCCCCCCTGTGAGCCACATTGGTCCTGCTTGAATAAAAGTGGCACACAAATGCCATAAATAAATAAATAACATTTCTCTACGGCTGTGGCATATCCTTCGTGTTAAAGATGTAAATGCTGCAATTGAAATTTCATTCTCATGTGTGAATGCTTCTGCATTTTATATTTTCAGATATTGTCAGGCCACTTGCCATAGAATGAATAAAGAAATGTTCTTTCAAGACTGGTGCAAACGAATTTTGAAGGAGCTGTTTCCCCCCCCTCCCCTACACGAAGGGGGAAAATACCATTTTGATGAAAATGATTTCTTCCAGTAAAAAGTGGTTTCATTTAAAATTCTTGTCAAATTCTTCTGAATCAATCGACTCAATATATGCAAGTCAATCAAAATTAAACTCACACAGTTTCTTTCTGCTGAGCAATTTAACTTATGGTTTTCCTCCAACGTTTGAAATGCGACTAATCCTGAAATGTCAGAATTGTCCTCGAATGCAGCCCTAATATGCACTGATTATGGGTACTATAATTGGGTGGAAATGAAAAAAAAGTTAATATATAGATATAGTCATTATAGCAATTTTTTGTTTTTGCAAAAAAAAAAAGAAGTAGCACACTGTGATTGAGAGGAAGCATAGCAATCCGCTTAAGTGATGGATGTCTTAATCTTTATTGTTGCTTTTCTGGAGTCCAGATGGCCATCTAAAGTTATATGACTTTTGAACTTGAAACTTCAAGTGTCATTAGGATCTTTTTGACCTGCAATTAAAACACAGATTCTTTATATTGTTGGAGAAAGAATATTCAACTCCAGCTGTAATTAAAATGACCATTTGTCATAATATTATAATTGGGGGGAAATAGAAAAAAATATAAATCACTGAATTCAAAAGCCTCTGCTCAAATTGGTAAGGGAGGGATGTTGTTTTGCCAGACAGGAAATGCAGTATCAACATTGTATCTAACTAAGAAAGTCAGATGGTTGCATTAAAAAAAAAAAATCAGCCACAAAACTGAAGATGCTCATAACAGAAACAAGGAGCTTGAATAGTTGGTCTCCATTTGACACCTGTAATGAGGAACAAAATGGGCATTAAACAAATGATAGTACCACCAAAAACAGTGGAATGCTTTAAAGGCACTCCAGAACAATATTTTAGAAATCCAAACACAAAAATGTCATGGTCTTATTAAGTCATTCTGGGCCAAAATGCTTCCGGAGCACCTGGAATGGACATTCAACAAATAATAGTGCAAAATACAGTGGGATGTGTTAAAGGCATTCCAGAACAATATTTTTGGAAATCTGAATGCTGAAATGTCATACACTTATTAACTCATTCCAGGCCAAAATGCCTTCAAAAGACCTCAGAACTGACTGGAACAGGCATTCAACAAATAATGTTGTTGTTGTTCAGTCGCACAGTCAAGTCCGACTCTTCACGACCCAATGGACCAGATCACACCAGGCCCTCCTGCCTTCCGCTGTCCGCTGAAGTTTGCTCAATTTCATGTTCATTGCATCGATGACACTGTCTAACCAGCTCATCCTTTGCCGTCCCCTTCTTCTTTGACCTTCAATCTTTCCCAGCATCAGGGTCTTCTCCAGTGAACGCTCCCTTCTCATTTGGTGGCCAAAGTATTTGAGCTTCAACTTCAGGATCTAGCCTTCCAGGGAACAGTCAGGGTTGATTTCTTTTGGGATTGAATGATTTGATCTCTTGCAGTCCAAGGGACTCTCAAGAGTCTTCTTCACTACCATAGTTCAAAAGAATCTATTCTTTGGCGCTTGGCCTTCCTTATAGTCCAATTTTCGCAGCCATACATTACTACGGGGAATACCATTGCTTTGACCATGCGGACTTTTGTTGGAAGGGTGATGTCTCTGCTTTTTATCATGCCGTTTAGGTTTGCCATCGCTTTCCTCCCAAGGAGCAGGCATCTTTTAATTTCATGGCTGCAGTCACCATCTGCAGTGATCTGGGACCCCAGGAATGTGAAGTCTGTCACAATTTCTATGACTTCCCCTTCTATTTGCCAAGGAGTGATGGGGCCAGATGCCATGATCTTCAAGCCTACTTTTGCACTCTCCTCTTTCACCCTGAACAAGAGGCTCTTTAGGTCCTCTTCACTTTCTGCCATCAAAGTGGTATCGTCTGCATATCTGAGGTTATTGATCTTTTCCCCAGCAATCTTAACTCCCGCTTGTGATTCATCCAGGCCAGCATTTTGCATGATGTACTCTGCATATAAATTAAATAAGCAAGGTGACAATATACATCCTTGTCATACTCCTTTTCCTATGCTAAACCAATCAGTTGTTCCATATCCGGTTCTAACTGTTGCTTCCTGACCCTTTTACAGGTTTCTCAGGAGACATGTGAGGTGGTCTGGTACTCCCATCTCTTTAAGAACCTGCCATAGTTTATTGTGATCCACACAATCAAAGGCTTTAGCATAGTCAATGAAGCAGAAGTAGATGTTTTTCGGGTACTCTCTTGCTTTCTCTATAATCCAGCGAATGTTGGCAATTTGATCTCTAGTTCCTCTACCTCTTCGAAACCCAGCTTGTACTTCTGGCAGTTCTCTATCCACGTACTGTTGGAGCCTAGCTTGTAGGATCTTGAGCATGACCTTGCTAGTGTGTGAAATGAGTGCAATTGTGTGATAGTTTGAACATTCCTTGACATTGCCCTTCTTTGGGATTGGAATGTAAACTGACCTTTTCCAATCCTGTGGCCACTGTTATGTTTTCCAAATTTGCTGGCAAATTGAGTGCAGCACTTTAACAGCATCTTCTTTTAAGACTTTGAATAACTCAGCTGAGATACCATCACCTCCACTAGCTTTGTTATTAGTAATGCTTTCTAAGGCCCATTTAACTTTGCTTTCCAGGATGTCTGGCTCGAGGTCAGTTATTATACCGTCATGGTTGTCAAGGACATCAAGGTCCTTCAACAAATAATAGTACCACAGAAAACAGTGAGGTGACCATTCCAGCCTGTTCTGGGGTGTTTCAGAGGCATTCTGGCCCAGAACAGATTAAGAAGTGCATGATATTTCTGTGTTTGGTTTTCCAAAATATTGCTCTGGAGTGCCTTTAATCCCACTTTTTTCTTTTTTTTTTTGGTACTACTATTTATTTGATGCCAATTCTGGCTTGTTCTGGGGTGTTCCGGAGGCATTTTAGCTTGGAACGGGTTAAGAAGCACACAATATTTTTGTGTTTGGATTTCCAAAATATTGTTCTGGAGTGCCTTTAACTCATCCCACTATTTTTTGTGATACTATTATTTGTTGAATACTTGTCCTAGCCTGTTCTGGGGTGTTCCAGAAGCATTTTGGCCCAGAATGGGTTAATAAGTGCAGACTATTTTTGCATTTGGATTTCCAAAATATTATTCTGGAGTGTCTGTAATGCATCCCAATGGACTTTTTTTTTTTTTTTTGCAGTACTATAGGTTGTTTAATGCCTGTTCTGGCCTGTTCCAGGGTGTTCTGAAGACATTTTGGCCTGGGAAGGGTTAATAAATATGCAAGAGTTCTGCAGTTTCATTTCTAAAACATTGTTCTGGAGTGTCTGTAATGCATCCCAGTCATGGTTTGTTTGTTTTTTGGTGGTACTATTATTTGTTTAATACCCATTCTGGCCTATTCTGGGCCATTTCAGCTTTTACCCTGTACTGGAAAATTCTGTATAGAAACAGAAACTAGCTGTACACTGAAATGCTGAATGGCACAGATAAAGCCAGGGCACTTTTTTTAGAAGCTGAAAACATGATATGACTGTGATCCTATAAGTACTCAACAGGCATCGTGAGCAGAATAAGTCTCAGTTTCCCCATATATTATTTTCATAATTGAAGCTTCATGATTCACATGGCCATCCTGTCTTTGGCTCTTTCTTACAAACAGCTTTATACATATATATGCAGGATATACATACCTTCACTGTGAAGTGTGACCATAGCTACGGGTGTATGTGTGTGAACAAATTTCCAAAGAGAGTGAATTCCATCATTGCAGTGCCATAACTGAGAAGGCTCATTCTCAGGTTGCTTGCTACCCATCTAGCCTCAGATGGTGGAGGCACCCGAAGCAGGGCATCTGAAGATGATAGGAGTGTTTGGCTATGTTCATTCAGGAGTAGGTGGCTTTAAGGTATACTGGCCCCAAGCTGTATAGAACTTTGAAGGTCAGCACTAACACCCTGAGTTGTAGCTGGGAGCAGTTTGAGAGCCTGTGGAGGTAGAGCAAGACTGAAGTGATATGGCCTCTATGACCTGCCCTGGTCAGTGTTCTGGCCACAGCGCTCTGTACTGATTGTAGCTTCTAAACACTTTTCAAAAGTAGCCCCACATACAGCATGTTGCAGGAGTCTAATATAGATATTACCAGGGTATCTACCACAGTGGAAAGCCCTTTTTTTTGTCCAGGTCACTGCTGGCTCACCAGCCAAAGTTGGCCACCACCACCACCACCCACTTATCCAACAGGAGCTCCAGGCCTGGCAGCAACCCCAAGCAATGGACTTGCTCCAAGTACAAAACCATCCGGAACAAGAAAAAAAACTTCAATTCCTGGGTCAGTCCTTCTTCCCACGAGCAACGCCTCTGTTTGGCTGGGAATAGGTATCAGCTTGTTAGATCCCATCCATCATCCACTTTTTGATGACAATCCGGCCTAAAGATCCAGATGATCTCTGCCAATGGCTTCATGTAGATGTTAACAAGAATGGCAGAGAAGATGGAACCACATGTTGGCCAGTTCATCATAGGAATGCTGATCTTCATGGCATTTAATATCTAAGCTATCTCTACAATCTCTTTGTAAATCCCTTACAATAACTTCCTTCATCCCCAAAGCTAACCATGCATGCACAGAAGCTGCTGTTAGGTATTTTCCCCTAAATGTTCACATCTGAAGAGAATTCAAATGACTTGAATCAGGGCATATGAGAAACAGGGTTAAACACCACTTCCTACCAGCTCCACTGATCAGATTAAATTCAAAATACTCTGTGGCTGTATTAGAAAGAAACAAACAAAAATGTTGGCAGTTCCAGTCATTGATCTTCCACAAAATTTGGCCTTTAGTCATCTTGCTTTTTCTAAAACAAAATGCCACCAATGCTTTAGCTGTTCCTCATAGGGAAGGTGCCCCAACCTTTTGATCAATTTAATTGCCCCTTTTCTGTTGATCTTTCAGCTCTGTGGCATGCTTTCTGAGATGGGGTATTACCAAACTATTCCAACAAGTCTGCAGGGCATTTGCAGTTTCTCCATCTACTTTCCTTCTACATGTTCCATAGAGCTCTTCAGTTGTTTGAACATCTGCAAATGGGGCTGGTAAAGGTAGTCACCCTTCTCTAAAGGAGAGATTTTACTCAAATTCTCACTAAATTAAAACAAAACATTTTTAAAATATTGAATTTTCTATTTGTTCCAAATGAACAAATGAGTTACCAGTGTAAAGCACTTTGGTTGTACCTGTTACAATGGAAGAGTTAAGCACCTCCTTCTTTGTCAGATTTTTTATCCTTTGTACATGTATCTCAAAGCGATGTGCATGGTCTCACAACAAACCCATTAACTAGGTTAGGTTGAGGGAGAATGATTGGCCCAAAGTCTCACCACAAGTATCATTATGATTTAGTAGAATTGGTACCTGGATATACTTATGGAAACAATGTACCTTCTACATCTCTTCACTAATAAAACATAATATTTAAGGTCCCTGTTTCATGGTCCATCACTGTGCATGATCTGGGCAAGCTCACCAAGAAGCAAAACCTTCACTGTGGGGGTGAGAGACTGTGATTTAATGGTAGAGCATCTGTTTTGCATGCAGAAGGTCCTGAGTTCCGTCCTTGGCAGTGTTACCCAAACTGGACCCAGAAAAGGAGAAAATAGCTTTAAAGGGGGTTCCAGAAAGGACCTCCACACACCAGGCCAGGCACATGCTTGATTTGATCTTCATGACAGGGGTTACAGTGGACCAGATTACTGCCTTGGCAGTACCATGGTCGAACCACCATGCCCTGAGGGCCCATCTGAATGTTTCACCCTGACCCTGTTTAGGTGGTGAGCATATTTTAGCTCACCTACAAAGCCAAATGGACCTTGTGGGACTCCAGATGGCTCTGTGGGATCCGATGCCCCCTGGCAGCTCATTAGATGAGCTTGTAGGGGATTGACACAGCTGACTTTCCACAGCCATCAACAAGATTGCTCCCTGGTGCCCTCTGTGCCCTTACTCTAGGCTCACTCCCTGGTTTACCCAGGAATCGTGGCTGATGAAGCGAGGGCTGAGACAGCTAGAGAGACAGTGGCGGCATGCTCGCGATGAAGCTACAAGAACATCTTATGAGATCCTGTGAGATGGCATTCCAAGCTGTGAACAGAGAATATTATGTGGCTACATTTGCATCTGTGAGCTCACACCCAGCCCAATTATTTAGAACAATTCGGTCTATAACTGTTCTGCCACAGGGCAGACCAAATGCAAGAGAATTGGACATAGGCTGTGAGGCTTTTGCAAGCTATTTTGCAGATAAAATCCTGTCACTCCACTGCGATCTCCCTGTCACAGTTGATACAGTGAGTGAACTTGAGGCTCCATGCATGTCTTTGAGTCAGGTTATGGATTATTTCAGTCTGCTCAGCCTAGAAGAAGTTGACAAATTGCTCCTAGCTGTATGCCCCACCACTTGCTGCCTTGACCCATGCCCGTCATGGCTAATTAAAGCTGGCCATGATGGGTTTTGAGGCACCCTAAGGGATATCATCACAAGTCCCTCATAGAGGGACAGTTCCCTGGGGTGCTCAAGGAAGTGGTGGTCCATCTTCTCCTGAAAAAGCCATCTCTGGATACAGCTGAATTGGCTAATTATTGGCCAGTTTCCAATTTGCCACAAAATAATAGAGAGCGTGGTGGCAATTCAGCTAAAGAGCTTTTTGGATGATGCTTCCCTCTTAGAGCCCTTCCAGTCCAGCTTTCACCTGGGCCATGGGACAGAGACAACACTGGTCACCCCTCATGGATGACATCTGGAGGCATCTGGATTGCGGTGGATTGGCAGTGCTGTTGTTGTTGGACCTGTCAGCAGTGTTTGACACGTTTGACCATCAGTTACTGATCCACCACTTTGCTGGCATAGGATTCCAGGGGCTTGCCTTGCGATGTCTTGCCTCCTTTCTAGGAGCCCCATTGAGCTGTATGAGAATTTATGTGTATGAAACGCTGGCCAGTTGTGCTGTACTGTTTGAATATGTGGGAAGTAACCTGCTGAACATGCCCAAGCCACTCACAAAAAAAATTCAAGCTGCTTACCAAACAATCAACCCCCCCCCCCCCACTTGAGAGGGGTAAGCAGAATATGATCCATATCAGCAGGTTTTCAACATCTCTGATCTGTAAGAATTATGAGAGGGAAGTGGCCCACAAAGAACAGTTTCATTCTTTAAATGAGTTGGGTTTAGCCAAAAGACATTTCCATAGCCTGCATCAAAGGGTCTTCCTCTTCTGTTTCTGTCCTCATTAAGATCTTTCACAGAAGGCACCTGATGGCTGATGATGGAAAAGAGCAGCAGGTTGGATGATTATGGTACTCTGCTTGTTAATATTTATCATTTATTGTTTTTGTTCTTTTCATGGTATTTTTTAATATGTATGTTTATATTATGAGCTGTCCCAGACTTGAGAGAGGCAGACTTGTTGTTTGCTGTTATTGTTGTTTTGGTGTCAAGTCACAGCTGACTTATGGCCATCCTCTAGGGTTTTCAAGGCAAGAGCTGTCCAGAAGTGGTTTGCCATTGCATTGCTCTGCCTCAGAAGGCTGGTATTTCTTGGAGATCTCCCATCTGAATACTAGCCAGGGTCAACTCTGCTTAGCTTCCAAGGTCTGTGAAGATCAGGCTAGTCTAGGCTATCCAGGTCAGGATTTGAGGCAGACTACAATGTCATAAAATAAATGAACAATGGATAAATATTGAAGTCAACAGAACTTTGAAACTCTTTTCTCTGCCTGGCTGTTCTACCATCCTAAATGTAATCTCATGAATTGTATTACTGAAAATGTTGCTCTAGAAGTGTGGTTTTTTAAAATCATTTTAATATTTGAAAGACAACTAAATGCAAATAAGCAAAGGAGAATAGAGAAAGGGAATTGACAAACCCCAGTAAGCTTTTTTTTTTTTTTAATTGAGGTGGGAATGAAAGGTTTTGTTTTTTTGTTTTTTTTCTTGGAGGAATATTATGTACCTTGAAAAGTATTCACAACTCCCCAGAGTTCTGTCATAATTGCACAGTATTGGAATGGCCCCACCACTAGCATTACAATGGTTAAGGGGTCTGTCTGTCATTCTTTCCATTATAAACTCCTACAGGATTTCCAGGGGGGCTATAACTTGGCCATAAAAGTTCACACAGTGCTGAAAAGTGGATCACTCCCAGCTGCAAGCTCCAGGTAGATGTGCCTAATGATTTTAACTGAGCTCCATTTTTAAATTGAGAATGGGCTGTTCCATTAAAAAAAATCAGTCCATACACAACATAACCTTTGCCTGCAGTAAATCTTCAGGCTATTAGTTGGATTTGCTAAGTACCTCTTTCCTCTTCTAAGACCTTTTTTCCTTTTAGAGAGCCTCCAAATTAGCGCCTTGTTTTTTGCTCTTTAAAAGGCCAGTTCCTAATTATGCAGGTCTGTTTGTAACAGCTGGGGCAGGGTGCCCTGCAGATCACAAGGCCAGGTATCATTCAGTCTAGGTCCACTACTCAAAATGTGAACCTTTTTTTCTAACTGTAGCATGGCCTGCATTCCATGGAGATAAATGCATGCTGTCACTGGAAGGTCTGGTAAGCAGGGTAAAGTATACCTATTTTTTTCATCCAATTTACTGTGTATTTTTAGCAGTTGTCACTTAAATAATGTTACTCCTATGAAGTAAGCTATCACCAACATTTTTGTATACAATCAGCAGTGCAGGTAAGATACTGATGTAAAGGCTTTAAAAATAGTGAGGAACATGAACATTTCAGTGATGCATCTATTGAGATTCCTCTAAGGGAATCAGATGCCATGCATATCTGCACCATGCAAATCTGTGGCAAGCAAGACTCTGAGACTAATGCACGTGCTGTTGCAAAGAGCCTTTTACAGGCACAAACAGCACTCTATGCACAACCAAAGGTGCAAATGAATCAGAGAAATACCCAAGGAAAATGGTATGTCTGGTTAGGCCCTCAGTAGCAAATATGTTTATCCATGTGCAATGTTTTATTCATTTTACTTGGTTAGCTTTCTTCACAAGGGGCTCCAAATTACATTGTTCTCTTCTCCTCCATTTTAATCCTCATGACAACCCAATGAGTTAGGTTAGGCTGAGAGGTATGGCCTGGAGAGGTATGACCTGGATGTCCCAGATCACAGTCTGACCCTGAAAACCATGCTGGATCTCTAATGTGTGAAATGACTTAATACAGCTGCTTTTTTTGCTACACATGATTGGGAATATACATTACTTCTTCTGTGTATTTCCTATTTAATACCAGCTGCACGTCAAGACAGGACAACTCAGAGACCAGTATTCCTTCCCTCCCTCCCTCCCTCCCTTACACCCACTGCAGTACACCAGGACAGACATTTGTATTGATCTTTAAGGCAGAATCATTTGAAAGAGTTCCCTCATAGGAGGGGGAAAAAAGAGATCATGTGTAACTGTCCCTGTCTCCTTATATTTTATAACTTTTTCTTCTTGTATATCCATTCATTGCTTACTAGCCTGTAAAGGATTGCCCTCAGGGCTTGTCCTTTGTATTACGGCATCAAACTCACTCAGTGAATTCTCACCTCTGCAATCCCCAGATGTATACTGTGAGGAAAGTTATGGTTGGAGTGGAAGCACTAACTATGAATTCCCTGGCTTGCAGTGGGGTGTAGGTCATGCCCATAATGTTACTTTAACATAGTTCTTGGTGTGTTAATATGATATACTCCAGCTATTACATTTTAACATGCATAACAGAGGTTTTATGGCCAAGGGTTACTGCAAAAAGGTATGACACATTTTAAGACAGCTGCTTTGGCATTTCTAGAAAGATTCCCTAGAAAGCAGTGAAATGTATTTGTGATGAGCCTTATATATATGTGTGTGTTCTTCCTTTTGACTTCAGTTAGAAATTCCATAGAGTAGTACGCTCTTGGGTGAAAATCTGAGATCTATAGTTCTGTAGTTTGGTTAATCTAATATTATTGGGAAATGGGGGGGGACCCTTATATGCATAGCAGGTTTTTAATTTATTTTTTAAGTTGCTCAGCCAAGAGCTCCTATTGCCATAACTAGGGCTGCCTCTTAATTAAAGAACTCTTAATTGATCTACTGTGTGAAGATACTTGATTAATCAATTAAGTGATCAGATCTGCATGAATCTGCAGATGAAAAAAATGTTAATTCTAAAAAGTAAAGGATATATATGGCATAGCAGGTGCCATTTCAGAAGGGTGTTCTCTCCAAAGAGGGACAGAAATTGAGGCATGCCTTCTAAAACAGACCCTGACACTAGTGACAATAAGGCTTGGTCTGTCTAAGAGTCCCTGACACCGTCCTTACACTCCCCATCTTCCAGTGTTGTCACTCACAATTTGATAAATGCTAGGGATGTGCACTTGAAAAAAATCATTTTAATTCCATATTGGGAAGTTGAGAAGGTCATACATTAAGTATTTGGAGTACTGATACTATATAAAGCTGTTCCAGAAATATCACAGCCAGGACAAGTATCAGCATATCCTGAGGTGGGGCAAATGCTGGGGTCCATAGATTCTGACAGAGACTACTGCTATTGACTCCCTACTCACACATCTCCCCTGATGCCTGTCCTCCATACCCTTCCACTGCCAGCTTGTGGGTGCTTTGTCACCTGTGCTCCCAGCTGCACATGCTCCTAGTGCTGATGAAGAAGGCCATGTGGGGGATGCCTTCCAATATCCAAAATGTCAAGCATCTTATTGGGTCAGCAACATGCAGCCTGACACCAGTAGTTGCTCAAGGTAGAAAGGCAAGGAGATGAGAGATTTGCCTGCCAAACTGACCTGTAGCAAAGCTCCTGGCATTCCAAGCTCTAGCTAAAACACAGTGTAGTTTTCCTACCCTACCAAAAACCAAGTGCAGTGTGATTTTGGGGGTATTAGATTGTTGCTGTGGGTACTCAGCCATGGTCACTCAATAACTTTGGGCTGGCAATTATCTCTCAGCTTAATTTACATCATAGGAGTGTTGTGAGGATTAGGTGAAGGAAAGAGAACAGTGTCAGATTCTCTGAGCTCCTCAAAGCATTTGTATGAAGGTGGGCTGAGGTAAATCTGGAAGGCAATTGAACTGGCTTCTCTCTTCCTGCCTGTTCTCTGCCCAGAAAGAGGGGGGGGGGGAGACTGTAACAAAATGGCAGTTACCTGTGTTTGTAAAATGGCTACCACCTATGGTTGTTTGTTTAAAAATATTCCCTCATAAGATTTAATTGGGCTGTAGTTAAAGGGAAGCCCTGCAGGGGTCTCATTCACTGGGTTGAATAGATTTCCTCATCTGCTGGCCTACAGTTCCCAGCTGCCTCAAGGCCAAAAAGTGCAGGAAATGAGGGACCATCCCAAGGAGCAGGGCAGCTTCAAGATATACTCTGGCCCATCCACAGAGAAGGCAGTCTTTGCCCTACCAGGGGGTTAGGAAAGCCTCCTGCTGCCTGTGCTGACCAGGGTGTCCAGGCCACAAGCAAGAGACACGGGGAACCTGGGGAGGCATCAAAAATTCAGCCATTCAACAGACAGCTGGATTGCAGAATGAATGGAAGTTTCCCTACTCTCTTGGGCAAGAGAGAGAGGCTGAAGCAGAACTGGAGGCCAGTCCAAGGAGGGATCCTGTCCTGAGACTACAACCTCCAGAGGTAGAGAGTGTAGGGAGTATTGTGTGCAGGGAGAGAGGATTGCATTTAACCCCTGTTGATTTGTGCCCTGTTGGTTCATAGTATGTGCCTGCCCCGACAGTGTGCCTTATTCAATTAGTGTCAGTGTGCCCCATAATTGTGTAAATTGTTAAATAAATCCTTATATTTGGGCTAATAATCTGTGTCATGCTCTGATCACATAGTCTCCCCCACTCTGCACACTACAAAGGGGGGGGGGGAGCTCAGGAAGCAAAGGAAGGCCAAACCCTTGGGTGGCCAACTTCCTGGGACCCCCTGAAGATTGGGGATTCCATCTTCAAATAGAGACAATCAGCCAGAGGGGTCTCACTGTCCCTCTAAAAGGGCAGTGGCAATTCAGTGAGTGGTGGCAGCAAACTTAAGGATTGAGATGCGCCCACGGGAAGAGGGTGGGAGGCAAACAGTTGAGTTGTGAATCACAGTGGATGACCCAACGCCCAGGGCTGAAAACTGGAGCCTGGTTCGCCACAGGAACATTTAAAACTCAGAGTGAAGGTTTTGCTCAAGCTCAACCCAAACCTCCGAAGGAAAAAAAAATACTATTCTTCATAACATGCAATCATAGTAGATGCAGAAACGTCTCATTCATTTGGATCTAGTGTATCAGGTATAAGAACATAAGAACATAAGAGGAGCCAATGCTGGATCAGGCCAAAGGCCCATCCAGTCCAACACTGTCACACAGTGGCCAAAAACACCAGGTGCCATCAGGAGGTCCACCAGTGAAGCCAGGACACAAGAAGCCCTCCCACTGTTGACCCCCCCCCAAGCACCAAGAATACAGAGCATCACTTGCCCCAGAGTCCCTATCTATACCTTGTGGCTAATAGCCACTGATGGACTTCTGCTCCATATGTTTATCTAATTCCTTCTTGAAGCTGTCCATGCTTGTAGCCACCACCTCCTGTGGCAGTGAATCACTCTTTGGGTGAAGAAGTACTTCCTTTTATCTGTTCTAACCCAACTGCTCAGCAATTTCATTGAGTGCCCATGAGTTCTTGTATTGTGAGAAAGGGAGAAAAGTACCTCTTTCTCTACCTGCTCTATCCCATGCATAATCTTGTAAACCTCGATCATGTCACCCTCAGCCATCATTTCTCCAAGCTAAAGAGACCCAAGCACTTTAAACTTTCTTCATAGGGAAAGTGTTCCAAACCTTTTATCATTCTAGTTGCCCTTTTCTGCACTTTTTCCAAAGCTATAATATCCTTTTTAAGATGTGGTGACCAGAACTGTACACAGTATTCCAAATGAGGTCACACCATTGATTTATATAAGGGCATTATGATACTGGGCTGATCTGTTTTCAATACTCTTCCTAATAATCCCCAGCATAGCATTGGCCTTTCTTGTTGCAGTCACACACTGTCTCAACATTTTCAGTGAATTATCTAATATGACTCCAAGATCTCTCTCTTGGACAGTCTCTGCCAGTTCAGACTCCATCAACGTGTATTTATAGTTACAATTTTTGGCTCCAATGTGCATCACCTTGCACCTTGGTCACATTGAATCCCATTTGCCACATTGACGCCCACTCACCCATCCTTGACAGATCCCTTTGGAGTGCCTCACAATCCTCCCTGGTTTTTACCACCCTGAACAACTTCGTATCATCCGCAAATTTAGCCATTTCACTGCTTACTCCCAACTCCAAATCATTAATGAACAAGTTAAAAAGCATTGGATCAAGTACTGATCCCTGTGGTACCCCACTGCTTTCCATCCTCCACTGAGAAAATTGCCCATTCATACTCACTCTCTGTTTCCTATTAATGAGCCAGTTTTTGATCTGCAAAAAGACTTGTCCTCTTACCCTGTGATTTTTGAACTTACTTAGGAGCCTTTAATGAGGAACTTTATCAAAAGCTTTCTGGAAATCAAAGTAAACAAGATCTATTGGGTCCCCCTTGTCCACATGTTTGTTCACCCCCTTAAAGAACACTAACAGGTTAGTGAGACAAGATCTTCCCTTACAGAACCCATGCTGAGTCTGCCTCAATAGGATTTCTTCATCAATGTGCCTACGAATTCTTTCTTTAACAACATTTTCTACCAATTGGGGCTGCCATACCTCCCTGCCTACATTTCCCAGCAGCTTTGGAGAAAAAGTGCAGGAAAGTAGGGACCCACCCCAGGGGCAGGGCCACCCATATAAAGGCTTCTGCCTATCCAGGGAGGGGCTAGTCTCAACCTTCGTCTTGGCCTTGAACTACAGCTTCGAGGGGCTGCATCTAGGTGAGACTCCTGCTACCTCACACTCCGTGGGTCAACCCACCCACTATAAATCTTGGTGGAGAGCCAGGAGGGTAGTAGTATTGGTGACCAGCCCTGAGGGAGGGGCTGAAGTCTCACTCCCACAACAAAGAGGAGAGCAAATCCTGTCCTGCAGCCACCCACTACAGAAGTAGTTAGATCAGAGATCAGTGTGTGTGTAGGGACAGAGGATTTGCAGTTTGATCCTGTTTATTTTCTGCCCCATTATGTTGAAGTGCCTGTGTTATGTCTGTGCCTAACCTTGTACATCATTTAATTAAACCTTCTTTTTGAATTATACAACCTGGTAGTGCTTTGATCACATAGCCTTCCCTGCTCAGCACATTACCCAGGACAAAGGAACACCAGGGAAACCAAATGGGCCCAAATCAAAGGGGTTGCCTACTCTCCAGGGGGCACTCAAAGGTTGGGGAATCAGCCAGAGGGGTCTCACTGTCCTTCTAGGAAAGCAGTGTAAATTCAGTGAGTGGTGGCAGCAACTGAAGAAAGGAAATAGTCCCACAGACAGAGTGGGGAGGCGGAAATGGGCTTGCGAGCTACCGAATAGCTGTTCAGCCTCCCAGGGCTGAGGGTGGGTCCCAGTTTCGCCACAGACACTAAAGTTGGTGAATGCAGAAACATTCACACAAGTTCCAATTTTCTTCCTTGTTCACAGGCTACGAATCACCCCCATCTTTTAGGGGTGATTCGTAGCCTCTTGAATTGACATTTTTTAGGGTCCAGAAAGAAGCATGGAATAGTTTGATCTCATCAGTTCATGGAAGCTAATCAGACTTGACAAATGGAAGGGAGACCACCAAGGAAGACTCCTGCAGAGGAAGGCAATTGTTGCCCTACAAGGAGCTTACAATGCGCTTATGGACTTGTGAGCCCCAGCTAATATACTGGACTGTGTAGTAAGTATGCCAAGGAAATGGACTGCGCAGTGACCAAGCTGATGCCAACTGCCTGGACTATGAACACTCCCCCTGTGATGATGTACCAGACCAAGGATGGATACATGGGTTACCTGCCACCTGCAATGGAGCAGAGATGAGCCAAGCACCCTGGTCATGGACAGCACACAGAAGCCAGTAAAAACATGCTGCAGAGGAACGCCATGCCATACAAAAGGAAACCTGAACTTCTCCACAGAGACTCCATTAGCAGAAAGTTCTGCTAGCATGCAGGCACACCTTCCCCCACCCGCATCTTCACCAGAGACTGTATGTACACTGCCCAGTATGACAAAGGACCTACTTGCATAAAGGGGTTAGCCAACTGACGCATCAGCCAGAGCAATCATTGAGCCATCAGCATTAACAACCCTGACTACTGCTGCTACTGTCTTCTAAAGGTGTCACTGTTAGTAATAAAAGAATCAGTATTGCCCAACTGTTAGCCCCACCATCCTTCTGCAAATAGTTTTATTTTGCCAAGCCACTTCCTGGGGACTAGGGACATGACAGGGGAAGTGGCCAGTGTAGCCTACCCCCATGTCCAGACAGTGTATAAAAACAGGAGGACCAGCCATGCTCTCTCTCTCCTTTGCCTCTAGACCTATCCTATCTCTACGACTGTTGGTTTTAGCACTGCCAGAATCTACCACATGTTCTGCCAGTTCAGAATACAACCCTTATTCCCCCATAGTCTCCCTTATTTTTCTGTGGATTGCTTCGCCTCTTCAGAACAGTACATATCACCCCTCAATGATTCTCCTGCTAATGTGAATGTCACTATCCCTTTCTATCTATGTTTCCTAGGTCTGAATAAGTGTGTGTATGATTGTGTTTTCATTGTATGCTTGAAATATACTTCCCAGTAAAGACTTGGCTTCTGCATTTATTTCTGGGTGACTGGAAAAGGCAGGACTTCTGACTTCCAGTTTTGGTGACCCGAATGGCAGACACATCCCTTTGGAGCTTCGGGAGATGTGATCCATGACCTGGCGAATGGGAGGGGGTCCAATTGTCCGCACCACCCCCAGGGCTCTTATAGGGGGCCCCCAGCCATGGAACATGAGAGGTGCCACTCCCAAGGCATGCTGCCGAGGGATTGAGGCACCTCTGAGCTCTGACAGTCTCGCTGCCACAGAACCAGCAATGGCAATAGGGGTGCACACTGAGAAAAGCGAACGGTGATTGAGTGAAGTCCTTACCTCAGCATATGATCCATGACGAAGTGTGAGTTTTTTCATTAAGGCAAACATGCAGATAAACGGCCAAGTGAAAATATCCCCCCCCCCCAAAAAAAAAAAACAGACAAGCAGAGTGGAGGATTTACACCGTAGATAAACAAAAGCTGTTTCCAGAGAATTTTAAGGGGGGGGGGTAGGATTATAAGCAAATAACAACTAATATAAAGAGCACTGGAGAGAAAATGATATAATTTCTCAAGCAATAGAGACTTTTAAAACTTTTCTGAAAAGTAAACAATTAAAAGATGGTGGGGAGGAAAGTTGTGCCAAAAACAAAACCTTCTTCAGGAAATGGCAGCCCAGACACTTCAGTCACAAGACTGGAAGTGGCTATAGACTTCCCTGGTATAATTGCAGCAGCATTGTGACCCCTGCTAGATCAAATGACAACTCTTAACCAGAATTTTGCCACTCTACAAAATCTGGTGAATGATACTAAGCAAAAGGCAGAGCAAACAGCAATAGCAGTTAAGGAATTTGATGCCCAAACTAATAAGCTTCAAAAGTGTGTAGAGAGAGGGGGGAAAAAGAGAACCTCCAATGAACTTCAACTTTTACAGCTGCAAATGGAAAAGTCAAACTATGTTTTGAGATTTCAAGGAGTTCCAGAGACAAAAGGAGAAGATCTTAAAAAGACTTTAAGTGAAGCCTTGGGACCGGTTGCAGATTTGAAAGCGGATTTTCTTCAAAGTGAGATTGATATGGCCTACAGGACATATTCAAAATATATCAAGAAAAATAATCTGCCTGGTGAAATTTATGTGAAATTCTCCAAAAGGCATATCAGAGACCAGATACTTAAAGCGACTAATGGAACTACCTTAAAAATCAATAACAGAGAAATCAAAGTATTAAAAGACATTCCCTTTGAAATAAGAAAGAAGAGGAGGAAATATAAAGACTTGGTCTTATTTTTATAAAAGTCATCCACCCCCTACAAATGGATTATACCAGAAGGCATCTTCTTCAAATGCAACAACAAGAGAGAAAGGATTGTCTCTTTCATAAAGGCTAAATACTTTTTGGAACAGTTATAAAAGCCAAGAAACCCTCAGGAGGGTGACAATGTAAACAAAGAAGACAGCAACCAGAGAAGCCATGGAGAAATCTCATCAACATCCACTGAAGAAGAATCTGACTTGGAATTAGGGGCAGTGGCTCCTAAAACTCCTAAAGCCAGTCAAGACTATTATCTCAGAAAAAAGAAAGAAAAACAATAACTTTTATCTCTAGAGTTTGAACTTAATCTATTCTTAGCAGATTCTCAGATGTTCTTTATACAGCTAATGGTACCAGATATATTTCACTAAACTTTTTCATTTATACTGCACTTATATAATACTAAAGCATAAAAAATGTTTGTAAGCATCTTATGATCATCACTTCTTGGGGTTTTAGTGGTTATCTTTACTTTCTCCCATAGTTTGTAGATGTCCTTTCCTTATTATTTCTGTGTCATTTTTTAAGAATAAAAAATGTTTTAAAAAAGAAAAGGCGGGACTTCTGTATACATAGGCTATTGCTCCCTTAGAAGCCAATTGCTTTACACACACAGCATTTCTTAGAGGGAATTTTGTACATTCCTAATCTGTTCTAGCATAGCGTGTAGGGCTCAAACAGTTAATTCTTCTTCCATAAATGCAGTCCAGATTTGTAAATGGCAATCTAATTGCAGGGATGGAGAAGCATTTCACAACACTGTTGTTGCTGTAGAGATTCAAAACTGAAGTACTGAATATGTAAAAACTACTTGTGCCAGTTCTGGTGTAACCTCTCAAATAGGAACTTTAACATCTTCCTGTAATGAAATGCCAGATGCAGATATTGCAACATATCTCACCCCAGGGCAGCAAGATCATATAAAGGCAAAGTTTAAATTGAGGAGAATGACAGTTAGAGACCCAGTATTATGGGATCTGAGAACAGATGTTTTATTTCATAAAGCTAGAGACATTCAACTCCAAATTTAAGGATATGCTCTCTGAGGCTTGAAGCAGAATTATGTTTGCTCACCGGTCTAATAAAAGACATGTTAAAGGGCTTTTATTTTATTAGGAGGGTTCCCCCCCCCCATCTTGAGGGCAGAGCTCTGGTAGCTGTTGGAAGGCAAATCCCAAAATGAAAGTTACCATTGTGTATGTCTATTTAGCACTGCAGCATGACTCTATGAAGATTTCTCCAGTTCACATTTGGTCAATATCATGCCACTGCAATACAGAACCTGAAGATGATGAAGACAAACGTGAAGTTTTCTTTTCTGAAAAGCTTGATTCCAAGCATCCTTTTGTGGTGTCATTAAGTGTTTGAAAAGAACTGATGTGCTGAAGAAATGAAGCCCCCATCTTGCAAATGAGTCATGGGATAATAGGGATGCTGTGGATTTTACTATAAACAGTCAAGTTTACCATGTTCAGATATGCTGATCAGATGAAGCTGGTCACCCAGCCTGTTCAGTTCTTACCAAGAAGCCACAAAAATCTACTAAACAGGTTTGCATTGCTCTGTGGTGGTGTTTTTTCTCTCTCAAAAACTGAGCATGTGCAAAGACAATTAGCAGCCCTTAGCATCACTAGGGACTACTTAAGGACTACTTTATTGAAATATAGTCATTATGATTGATTAGTTTATGTGATTTCTGAGTGATCTTTATATTTTTTTTAATTGTCTGTTGAGCTACACAGCAAGGGGGGGTAGTACAACTCAACCCAGCTGTGTGAACACATGCATGCACACATGTACACACACACATACAATTGTGCTGTACTACATGGTTAGAAAGTACAACAGTTAGGCAGTATAACAACCTTTTAGACAACCACAAATGGATCAATAATAGAAAAAACTGCTCCCTTTCAGTGACCAGTGAACAGAACGTAAGCTGGTGGGTGCTTGAGCATCTTTATGGCAGAATTTATCATCTTTGACCACAAGTTTGTTGGTCAAAAAATATAGATGATCATAGCAGATTTACACACAGAGGTCCACTGTCTGTTGAGAATATAGAGAGTCTTTACAGAACCCCATGAATTCCCTCTATTTGCCCTCTTTCACTCTAGCTCAGGCTTTAAGTCTGCACTGCCCAATTTCTAGCCAATTAGCCTCCAGTATAGAAGGACATACTTAGAGATAACATTTTAGGCAGTAAACAGTCGGCCTGTGGGAAATCAAACCATGGAGAGGTGCTGGTATTTGCTTGCAATTAGGCTGCAGCAACTTTAAAATTTAAAATTCTAAAGAAACTTTGAGGTCTTTAGATCTTGCTGGTTGGAGGGAACTGCACAGAAATGTGACCAGTGATTAGCCCCATGGATTGACATCTAAAGAGGACTGGCAACGATCCCCAGTCTCTGGAGAAGGATGTTGTAAGCCTATTCTTTGCTTTGGGTTTACTTTGCTGTATAACCACCACCCTGCCTGTTAACACCTTGTTAATCCTTAATAAACACCATCTTTACCACAAATGACTTGGCCTCTTTTGGGGTATCCTACAGATCTAAAAGGAGACTCTAGCAGGCCCTAAGTCTTAAGTAAGACAATTATATGTGAAACATAAATGGTAAATACAGTCCAAACTTAACAGACAATCTTTACAAAAAGAACATAGTGATATCCATATAACCGGAAAGTCCATAGCCCAGTATATGTTGTGTTTCTGGATGTCATGAATTATAATCTCCAGTTAAATGATCTCAAATTGTAAGATTATAAAATATCTGCACTTGAGACAGTAAACCTTGGCATCCCAGTGGTGGGGATACTTTGGCATCATGGAGATACTTTGGCATCCCTGTCCAGTTTGTTGCCTTCCAGGTTAGCTGGTTGACCACTGTGTGAGAAAGGATTCTAGACTAAATGGACAACATATCCGATCTGATCAGGCGCCACTTATATTCTTATGATCTTGGAGGGCAACTGCCAGATGGTCCAGAGGTATATAAGGCAGCTCCATATGCTCACCTGTTTTCAAAAGGAACAGAAAGAAGAACGTGCCAGAGGTCTAGTTCTTCCTGTTAACAAGGGGGGGGGGGGTTTGCACCTAATGAACTGAAACTCACGAATTGAAACTTTGATCATCTGGGAATATGATAGTTATAGACTTTCACCTTGCACATGCAAACTTTTGTCTTTCTCGCTGTTTCTTTCAGTTATTTTGTTTCTGCTATGGGTACAACAAGGTATTTTGAAAAGTGGACTTCTTTAAGAGATCCAGCAACACCCTGCTTCTTGGGAACTGGAACTGAAGTTTTCATTCCCACCTCACTGTATATCCTAAGTCTTTGCCCTACATCAGGACACCTTCTGCTTAATATTATGCAGAGGTTCCCTTCTGAATTTCACAGCTGGGTCCCCCCCCCCAGTCTTTCTGAACTGATTTCAATACTCACAAGCAAAAATACTCACTCCCAACCTATAATCTTACCCTATTTGTTTCTGAAAGTCTACACTGAAACATGTCTGCCAGGTTTTACAGATTTCCTGCCTTCTTAGACAGAAGTTTTCCAACTCCATCAGAAGTTTATCAAGGATTCCTAGTATCACCATCAGTAAGGGCAGACAAGCAATCTAGAAAGACAGCTTGCTTACCATTGCCAATCTTCTTCAGCAATTACCACAAGATCGCACCTCCTGTCACTGAAAACTATGTCTCTGATATACTAAGATGGACCTATCACCATGAGGGTTTTTTTTATGTTAAATAATTTTTTTTTTTTAATGTTAAACCAGAGATTCACTATCATGGAATGTATCACCATCACTTGTAAGAGAGAATAACCTGGTTGCCATGAGAATTCTGGAACAACTTATTCAAAGTTCCTTTTCTGTGACCTTCCAAGGCAACCCACACCCAGGCAATGAGCAATGAGCCTGACCCATGTTCTCAGGATGATAATCTACCTCCCCACGTCACTTAGAGATCTCCTTTTTCAATGCAAATCCCTGTGAAAACTTAATCAAGGCCTGGTCAAAACCATTGTAGTAATCATACCTGCCACTCCATCAATAGAATCAACATAGCTGGGCCCATCTCCCTCTCTCTGTCTGGAGCCTTCCCCTACTACCTGATGAAGGGAGCTTTGACTCTCAGAAACGTATACCTTGAAAACCTTGCCGGCATATAAGATGCTACAAGATTTGAATCTAGTTGTTCTATTGCAAACCTCTGAAACTACCTTCCCCTACTACTGTCTACCACAAAGAAAAGTTTAAATATTTCAAGAGCGACTGAATTCTGACATTTCCTCCAATGTGGGAACAAATCCTAGTACTTTGCTGTTCACAACAACCCCAGAAGAGTCTTCATCCAGTGTTACTCGTTCACCTGTCTGGGCCCTGGCAAAGCTAAGCTACTTTAATGCTCCACCATTTGTTAGTTAGTTCTGCTCACTCATTTTCTCCCATCACTGACACCCACCTGGATAGGGAATGTTTCCTTCCAATCCTGAAATTCCTTTTCTGGTCATCCTTTTGCATTTGCTGGTCCCTTCTTGGGTAACCCCTCACTTTATCATCGTCCTTCAGGTTGTGGTTGTTGTTTTTTCCTCTGGATGAACAATGTTTTGAACATTGCATAGCTCCTGCCTCCTTGTCCCAAACTGACCAATTGTGCTCAGAATCAGTAAACTTCTGGAAGACATATGCAAGGGGGTGCATTTTCCCATCCTCCCCCTCCTGCAAGATGGTGCCACCCATAGCGACATCTGATGCGTCCACTTGAATAATAATTTTTTTGAGTTAATTTGGGTGCGCAAGCACAGGTTCAGATGTGAATAGAGCTTTTAAGCAGTCAAATGCCTTCTGGCATTCGTTTGTCCACATTAGTTTAGCACCTGTCAGGGCCGGCCCTAGGGTTTTCTGTGCCCTAGGCGGGGCTACCTTCTGGCGCCCCCCCTGCGCACCTGCCAATCATGGGGTTGCCAACCTCCAGGCGGGGCCTGGAGAAAAGAAAGTCCAGCCAGTCCCCCCCTCCTCCAGGGGGAGGAGTGCGAAACAATTAGGATGGTGGAGAATTTTGGAAGACTCCCTGCTGGCTCTTCTCCTCTGCCGGCTCTTCCCTTCCCTCTGGCCAGCCACCCTGGCTGCTTCTGCACCCACCAAGAGTGAGGCACGCCGAGGCAAAAGTTTGAGAGGTCCCTCCCCCTCCCCAGCCCGAGCAGAGCTGGCGGGGAAATCAGACGCCTGCTTGGCTGCAGCGCCCCTGCTCCCCCCACATGCCACCGACTTCCCTCCCCCGGTTCCTGCAGGGCACCAGCCTCCCAGGCCCAGGTTCCATGCACCCCAGCCCAACCCGACGCTCCCTCCCTTGCCCCGCGACTCACCCAGGCCAGAAGGGGCTGTGGCTGGGGCTGCTCGGCGTACCCCGCGCTGCCCCATCGCGACCCCCCACTGCAGCCTCCAATGGGCGGCGGGGAAGGGAGCTTGGCCCGCCCAGCCTCACCCCTCCTCCTCCGTCGCCTGCTGGGCTCCTCCCAGAGAGTCCCGGGCCCACGCCCCGAGGGGGAGGGGGAGGGCGGGGGAGGGCGGGAAAGCTCTGCTGCCGCCTCCTGCGCAGCCCCCCGCCTCCTCTTCCCCCCTGGGCGCCCAGGCAAGGCAAGGCAGGGAAGAGGTGGGGTTTTACACCCCTGTCTCTTCCCTCTTCTCTTCCCTGAGCCCAAGTGGGGAGGGCAGGAAAGTACCGCTGCTGCCTCCTGCGCTGACGCCGCCTCTTCTCTCCCTCCCCCACAGGGTGCCCAGGCAAGGCAGGGAAGAGGTGGGGTTTTATACCCTCGTCTCTTCCCTCTTCCCTTCCCTGAGCCCAAGGGGGAGGGTGAGGGTGGGAAAGCGCCGCTGCCACCTCCCCCCCACACAGGGCGCCCCGCCGGGCACTCTTCACTGTCAATGGCCGGCAAGGAGGTGGCAGGGGGCTTTTCGGGGGGGGGGCGGGCACAATTTGGCACCCCTTCGGCCGGCGCACTCTAGGCGAGCGCCTAGCTCGCCTAGTGGGCGAGCCGGCTATGCACCTGGTCATGTACTCTCAGGACCCTTCCCTTTTGTCCTTAAGAGATCCGTGAGCAGTAGGCTCACCTGGGCAAAGTTAGCGAGAAATGCTCTGTAAAAATTGACAAATCCTAAGAATGCCTGGAGTTGTCTCCAGGTTTGAGAGAGTTCCTACCGCACCACATCCCGGACTTTAGCTAGGTCCATCTCCAAACCCTGGGGGAAAATATGGTAGCCCAAAAAGTCAATTTCCGTGCAGTGGAATTCACATTTCGACAGTTTAGCAAAGAGTTTGTGCTTGTGCAATGTTTTCAAGACTTCCTTTACCAAAGTCACATGGAAATCCTTATTGGGGGAATAAAGCAAGATATCATCTAGATAAACCAGAACACCCTTGAACAGGTGCTTGTGCAATACTTCATTGATCAGGTTCATGAAGACCCCAGGAGCCTCCTGAAGCCCAAAGGGCATCACCCAGTATTTGAACTGCCACAACGGGGTATTAAACACCATTTTGTATTCATCCCCCTCCTTTATCTGGACCCAGAAATAAGCATCATGGAGGTTGAGCTTGGAGTAGATTTTTCCCCTTTGCAACCTTGGCTAAGAGGTCTTTTATCAGGGGGAGGGGGTAGGCGTTAGTAGTAGACACTGAATTCAAAGTCCTATAGTCTGTGCACAGTCTCATCCCCCCGTCTTTCTTTTTGCGGAACACAGGGGCAGCGAACAGGGAGGAAGTGGGCTGAATGAAACCCCTGTCAAGGTTTTTATCAATGAACTTACACAGCTCCTCCTTTTCACTTGGGCTCATCTCATACAGCTTTCCCTTGGGTAATTTCTGCTCTAATAACAATTTATTGGCCCAGTCCGAGTGTCTGTGAGGTGGCAACTCATCCGCCTCTTCTTCCTCAAACACCCATGCTAGGTCCTGGTACTCCAGGGGAATAGCATCCATCTCTTCGCTAGCAAGACACGCCTGCACTGGTTCATCAGGAGGGGGGAATCCCCCATGCCCCATCCCATTAATGTGTGTGACACCTGGGTGAGATAAATTGGACTATGCCCTCATCCCACAAAATATAAGGGTCATGGTCGTGGAGCCACGGGCTACCCAGCACCAATGGGAAATGAGCTGGCACAGTGATGATGAAGGGTCAGTGCTCCCAGTGCCTTCCCACCCCCATTCATAAAGGTACAGTCTTGTATTTGCACGGGTCTTTCATGGCTGACCCATCCATCCACCAGGGGTTCTGGGAGTTTAACAACCTTGGCCCCAAGTCCCATAACAAGTGAGGGATGGATCAGATCCCATCCACACCCCGAGTCAATCAGATCCCACATACACACGTGGGTCCCTAAATTGGGATTCATGATAGTTACAGTCATGAAAAACAGGGGGGATAGCTGCTCACCATTTTCTGTGCCTCTGGGGTTGGGATCTGCTGTTCAGCGCTACTCACAGCAGGTCCTGTCCTTTTCCCACTGGCTGGGTCTCCTCCTCACTGGACGACTCCATCTCCCTCTTGGGGAGGCTGGCTTGCAGGGCTCGCTGAGTTTTGGGGCAGGCGGTCGGCTTCTTCGCCGGGGTGTTGGCTCGCTTCTTCTCCAAACCCTTCCTTGGGGTACCTGATGGTCTTGATTCCGGGCACACAGCTGTGAAATGACCAGCTTCAGCACATCTCAGGCGAAGTCTGTGTTTCATCTGTTGTTCACGCATCCCTTCCTTCTGCTTCGGTAGCACCTTGGGTTTTGGCATCAACAGCATACTCTTAACCAGAGTGGCCACATTGTCAATGTGGATGGTCCTCAGCCGGCTCTCGGCATCAGCAGCCTCTCTCATCCATGCGTTCAGGGACATGGGTTGTATGCTGCATAGGACCATCTCATGGATCTCTGGGTGTAGACCAAACCGGTACTGCTCTGCCAGTACCCCATCGGGCCACCCTTGGATCTTTGCAGCTTGCCACCTGAACTCCTCTGAGTACTCCCGCACTGACTTCTTCCCTTGCTTGAAGGTACGCAGAAAAGCTCGGGCGTATTCACTGGCATTTGGGTCTTCATATTGAGCCTAGAGGACCCACATGAAAGCCTCCACCACTCGGAGTTCTGGTCTGTCTTCATTGTGAAGACTCACGTACCAATTGGCAGCCCCCTCCCGCAGCTGGGATGCAATGTAATTCACAATGTGCTCCTTGTCAGGGAACAGGTGCCCCCAATTCAGGATGAACTTCTCTGCTCGCACCATGAAAAACACCAACTTTTCAGGCATCCCATCGAATTTTGCATCCAGTAGTTCTGTCAGCTGGTGTGCCTCATGGGGCAGCTGCCCAGGAACCTGGTCCCCCGGAGGTGATGGGAGTGGGATGGCAGGCTTCCAGAGGGGTGGAGGTGCTGGTGCCAGCTGCTGCAGGGGTGGCTGTGCCAGCTGCATTGGCAGCCAGAGCCAGAGTTCGTGCTGAACCACATCCGTTACGATTCCTGGCAGGTTTCGGAATGATTCTTCGACCATTTGCATGAGGCAATCCTGGCCACATTCAAGCAGCTCTAAGCGGGTGTCTACAAACCCCTCAGTCTCTGCAGTCTCCTGAAGGATGGCTCTGGCCTCCGGCTCAATACTCAGTCCTTGAAAAGGCCAGTCATATCGGGTCTCCTGATGTGGTCCCTTTGGCCATGAAGTCATCTGTGCTTTCACCCCACCAAAGGGTTCCTGGAAAGGCTTGTAGGAATCCTTTTCCTCCTCAAGTGAAAGAGTGATTGGCACAGTGGTTGGCACGAAAGTCGTAGGGACTGTTTCCCCAATTGTGGCTGGGATTTCTTCCTCGCTGCTGCTCATCTCAGGATTGAGAGATGCGGGTTGAGAGAATGATGATTCCTGACACTTTGTCAGGCTACTTAGTCAGGTCACTCAACACAGGGCTTCATCAGAAGAAAACTGTTTATTGGTGAAATCAGAACTAAAGACACATGTATGAGTTGTGTCAGGAATGCCCAGGAACAGTAAGGCCTCCTAAGTTATACTACAATCAAACACCCCCTTAATGAGCTGAAGCCAATGAGTATAGTTCATGCTTGCAGGCAAAGCAAGCGGGCAAAGCAGGCAAACAATCTAAAAGCCGTTGGTTCCCAGCTTAGGAGTTCTGCAGCTGGAGCTTCTACAAGGTCACATAGATGATAACATACAGACAGTGAAAACGGTAAGTATTCTCTCCACATTCCATTCCTATGACAGGGCTACCTGACATCATTGTGGTTTTAAAACAACCACAACTAGACATCAGGGTTTGCAAGGTGAATGGTTTATTGTCTTACCAAGTGCAAACTGCTACCATTGGAGTGGTTCTGTTTCACTGTCTCATATTGCTACTATTTTAATTTTCTTTGCTACTCTGTACAATAACGCTATCTTCTGTTAAGCATCAGTCCTCACAACACTTATTATGCCAGAGCCCAGAGCTGATATATGATAGATTTAAAGAGATCCCTCAGGTTCCATGTCTAATTCTGCACATGTAGAAAGATAGTTTCACATGCATAGTTTAAAACAGGGACTAGGGATGGGCACGAACTACATTTTTGCATTTCATTTCTCTTTGTGGCCAAACCACAAACTGATATGAACCAGGAGTTTGGTTTGCAAACCAAATCAATTCTTAGTGGTTCTTGACTCCTGCTTTCTGCTCCCCATCACTTTTCGAGGGGAGCAGAAAGCAGGGGTTCTCCCCACAAAAAACAGTGGGGATCAAAAAGCAGGGGTTTAAATGGCTCAGGTTCAATACACAAGCCATTTAAACCCCTTCCTTCTGCTCCCTGGCACTTTCTTTGGGGAACAGAAAGTAGGAGTTTTCATGTGAAAAGTGGTGGAGAGCAGAAAGTAGGGGTTTAAATGGCTTGCAACCATTTAAACCACTGTTTTCAGCACTTCACGAACCTCCATAGATTGCCTTAAATTCATGAAAGTTTGTGGCTACTCTTTAGTTTGCAAACGTTGGTTTGTGAACCACAAACTGCCCCAAATTAATCACAGACTTATATTTATGACCTAGTTCATGTCCATCCCTAGCAGGGACCATTTGAGGTAACACTACTTCAAAAAGGTGCTTCATGCAGGTTGATCATCAGGACTTGGCAACACTCAGGGTAAATCAGGCATGCACACTACAACACTGCTTTGTTATGAGAATCCTTAGTGATATACTTTGTTACATACTTTGTGGGCTGTGGAAAATGGTGTTCTTTCCTCTCACAGAGCTAAACTGAAGGGGACTGTGATAAACTCTGTGTGCTGTGAGGAAACGGTTCTTCTCTCTCTGCAGTCTTCCCTCACAGAGTCACTGAGGGAACAGGCTGGTCTGAGAGGAAAAGATCCCTCACTTGGAGACAGAGTGAGTACAGGGACAGGCCTGGTAAGAAGGCTGTAGGCTTTAAGTAGTAACTAGTTAAGTGAACTAAGTAGTCGCATTAGGATTCTGTTTATTTTGCCTTTTAAACACTGTTATATCTTTTAAAGCACCTTGTCTTGTTTCCAATGCCCCATTAGTTTTAATAAACCATTTGTTTAAGTGTTCTCTGCCTGGTCATCACGCCTATGTTCTCGGCTTAAAAAGGGGCATTTTGGATGGGCTTGGGAGGGTGCTCTGGGCCTTCTCAAGGGACCCGAAGTCCATAGTGGTGGTGGCGGAAGGTGATGACCCCCTGGAGTCATGACAAAAGTCATTGTAGAAAGTAGTCTCTGAAGGCAGAATGTTTGGAAACTCCTTTTAGAGTCATTTCCACCTTAGCAAGTATAGTATTATACATCTGCCTCTTCACGGCTTGTCTGGTATTTAAGCTGTTTTCATTCCCCTTGCATGCACATCATAAAAATTCTTCCACTGGCACTAATTAAACAGTCTTTATTCTCAAGAGCTAGAGCTATGATAATAAACATAATTACATACTACCAACTAGGCCCGAGTGCATCTTTATGGATACCCATGGAAGGAGACAAGTGTGCTCAGTCAGTAATATGCAGCTTTGAAGGTTTGATAAATGGAGTTTTCATTAATTTGCTTTGACATTCACTTGCTTTGTCTGGCAAGGGTCATGTATGAAGCTCTTAGTGTATCCATTGTACATGTAATCTTTTAAATAGTACAACACTTCCTTATTATTTATTTATTCCCATAAAAAGGCCCTCTGTGGCAAGATCTTCCCCTTCCTAACTTTAAATCAATCACTTAATGCATGATCTTCTTTCATCATTTTATATTGATGGTTTGGATTCTACCATTCTCACAGGAGTAGGGTTGCTCCTCAGTGGTAGAGCATATGTTTGGCATGAATAATGTCTCAGGTTCAATTCCCAGCATCTTCAGAATCAGGTGGGGGTAAGACACTTGTACCTGACACCCTGGAGAGCTGCCACCAGTTGTTGTAGACAACACTGTTCCTGATAGAATAATGGTCTTGTTTAGTCTAAGGAAGGTTCATGTGTTCACAGAGGAAGAGCCTCTTGCATTGGAGGAAAGCACCTCTATTGCGGTGTGGTGTGGGAGGACACAGCCTTATATCTATACTAGGAATAAGGCCCATTATGGAAATAAAGTCAACAAGCTCTAGAAAGAGGCTCTGGGAGAGCGCCCCCGGCTGTGGGCACTCAGTGTCAATTCATGGTGGTGACCTGAGCAGGGTATAATGACGCAGAGTCCAGCATTGTCTCCAGGGTAAGTGTAGTGGGGAATCTGTCACCAGTAGGATTAGATGGTGCAGAGCTAGGTAATCCAGTGATCCCACACTGCTAAGACAGCTTCAGATTCTCATTGGAGAAGGGGGCAGTGGAGAATAGGCGTGAAGCCTGATAGGTCAGGCAAGGAATTGTGATTGAAGTGTGTCTGATAGGTCAGGTCCCACTTTCTGGTTCTCGTTTTGCTGTGTCCCACCACCAGGGCTCTCTTTGGGGTTGCTAGGTATGGGGGGGTGGGGGGAATGCACAGATCTGTCCTCACAGAGGAGGGTGAGTGTATACCTGAATAGAACTGGGTCCTAAAGGTGCTACTGGACTATTTTGGATTAGTAGCTGCGGGGGGGGGGGCAGGGGCACAGACACAGATATGCCATCACAGAGGAGGGAGACTGTGCACCTGAGAAAACGTTGATCTTAAAGTTGCCTGTGGACTGCTGTGGGGAGGGGACAGAGATCTGTGAAAAAGGAAGAAGGAGAGAAGGAAAGAGAGAGAGGAAAGAAGGAGGGAAGGAGAAAGAGAGAGAGAACGAAAGAAGGAAAGGAGAGAGAGAGGGAAGGAAAGCAGGAAGGGAAGAGAGAAGGAAAGAGGGATGGAAATAAGAAGGAAGGAAAGAGAGAAAGAGAAGGAAGGAAGGAGAGAGAGAGAGAGAGAAGGAAGGCCACACTGCCTCCGCCTCCTGGCCACCATGGTGCAGCCATGATGGGCCTCGGCCTCAGGACCCTCCACCTGCCAGAGCGTCCAGCCCCTCCATCAGCTCCCAGGACACTGAGGCCAAGAGGCTGGGCGCCGCTTCTGTGAGTGGGACAGTGGCCAGGGACCTGTTTTTGAGTGGCAGGTGAGCGGGTGAACTGTTTTTGCCATGCATTGAATCTTGCCACCCCAACTGGCTTTTATATATAAGGGAGGATATAAGTATGAGAACATATAGCAGATAATTTGCATTTTGTTTTTTATGTAGTCAGGTGCATAAAGAGTGGCAGTAGGGAAAGTGGCAGTGGAGAAACAAGGCTTCATGTCAAATGATGCACTATTGCTACAATGTTCTATTAAGTTATTTAGCTGGGGAGAAAGCTGTAAGCCAGTCACATGACCAATTCCATCAGATTGTCTGCATCTAATAGTCTGATTCCCTCCCTCTATGATGTTCTAGTATGTAGCCAGGGGTCATTTGGAGCAGGAGTGCACAGGAGTGGAGCTCCGGCAGTTAGAAGCACAGGTGGCAAGCCTTGCCCCCATCTCCCAGCAGGAGCACAAAGCAGCACATGTAGCATTCCTCCTGGGCCTAGATAGGCTACTCTGGGACTGGAATGACAGCCCCCAGAGTGGAAAGACAGTCCCTAGGGGTGGAGCCTGAGTGGTAGGTGTTGCCTTCTGACACACTTCCAGTGATGTCAGGGTGTGTGGCATATGCAATTAAGTTATGCTAATTAGTTATGCTAATGAGCTCCTGCATCTCTTTTTCTACAAAATGATCCCTGCAGGGGTCTTTTCGTAGAAAAACAGCTGCAGGAGTTCATTAGCATATGGTATGCTAATGAGCTATTAGGCTATTAGCATATGCCATGCTCCCTGACATCACCGAAAGTGATGTCAGAAGGGGAAGCAAAATGGGGGGAGGCATCTTCAAAAGCCTCCCCTTCCCTTCCCCAGCTGGCCTGGGTGGGGGAGCTAAGAGAAAAGGGGTTTAAAGTTTAAACTCCTTCTCACTAGAGTTGGGCCACAGAAGGAGGAAAGAGGGAAGGAAAGAGAGAGAGCAGAGAGAAGGAAAGAAGGAAGGAAAGAGGGAAAGAAAGAGAAGGAGAGGAGGAAAAGAAAGAGAGGGAAGAAGGGGGGAAACGGAAAGGAGGAAAAAAGAGAATAGAAGAAGGTGGGAAAGAAAGAAAGAGAGAAGAGAAAAAGGAGGGAAAGAGGAAAAGGAGAGAAGGAAAGGAGGGAATGAAAGAAATTTGGCTGCAATTCGGCCCCATTATATCCTATGGGCCATTGAAGTAACTTTTTCCCCACCATAGAGAACAATGGAGGGAATAGGGGCAACCTGTTTGGGGGCCCATAGAATTGGACCCCCTGGTCCAACGTCCTTGAAACTTGGTGGGTATCTTGGGGAGAGGCTCCATAAGCTACCCTGTGAGTTTGGAACCTCTCCCTCAAATCCCCTCCCCTCCAGCCCCCAGAATATACCCTATGTTTTCACCATTGACTTCAATGGCCCACAGGATATAATGGAGCTGAAATTGACATTCGGCTGCCTGAATGACTCCGGGGATGCTGGCTGGGGGCGGGGCTTGGCTCCTGAGCTGCCGGAGCTGGCTCCAGTGCATTCCCCCCCGATAAGACCCCTGGATCCCTGTATGCAGCACTAGTCATTAGTGCAATGGTTGCATAATGTCACATTCTGTCCTTCTGACTCCCCCCTCCTGAGCCCTTTTGACAGGACAGGAACCTTCATCAAATAAATGGGCAAATTAAAGAAACATTTTGAAAGGTGTACAGAAAAAAATACCACTCACAGATTTGCTTCCCCCCCCAAAGAATCAGTAATTTTGGTTCAGACTTTATTTCAGTACTCTAGGAAAGTACACATTCTGAGGTTTTGTAAACACCTTCTCCCTCCATTCTCACAATGTCATGTGCGGTAGGCGACATACGTCCACATTTCTGGAGGATCATTAATTCTCCTCTTCTCTGCCAAGATTACCAATCCAAATGAAATGAAGTGCCCTTGAAGAGGTTAGAAGGCATTGTTTGATGTGACATAAAGCAGTGCAAAAACAGATTTTTTTTCAATAACAACTAGACAGTATCTATAAAGTGGAGTGTGGGGTTTGTGGGCTGTGATGGCATGAGAGTGTTTAATAGCTTCCAGTATGAGATTAGTCATTTTATAATGCCATGGAGAAATTGATTAGACAGACATTACTTGGTGCCATGCTACTGTATTACTCTGATATGCACGTAGTTGCTATGAAAGCAAATAAAAGCATGATAGCTAATGGTACATGGTGGGGAAATCTATCAACTAGGGTCCCATTCTAATATCATATCCCTTTTAAAAGCATTATGTAATTAACAGTGTAAACATTAAGAAGTGTAGCGTTGCAATAAAGCAGTTGTAAAGTCTTTACGCTCTGCTATAAAACTCATTATAAGTAGCTCTTTATTTTACAACACACAATGCATTAGCACACATTTTTTTTAGCTCAGTAAAGAAGGGACACCATAGCTGTTTTATGAAAGTTTACTTTTAATTTATTTAGAGTAGGCAAAAGCATCACTAATGCCAGCTGGGGTGGGCAAAGAAGGCTTGGCCATGGTTAGAGAAGCTGATTTGGATGTATTTCAGACCTCTTTACATGGCATAGAGCTCACTGAGTATTTATATGTTTGTGTACAGAATAAGGGTCCTAATCTGTATGGCCCAGGCTAGGATTAGGGTCAGGGTAATGCAGGGTGGCCTTGCAAATCCTATGGGTTTCCATAAATAGGCTGTATCTTGATGACACTTTCTATCACCACAGAAGACTCTTGACTCTTGAAGAGTTTGACTGAAAGTTCTTGTACATTGGCTGTGATATAAAGTATAAGGTGTTTTGCACTTCCATAGGCAAATATATGAGGGTTCAAGGTATTTGGTGCAGCAATATCTGGCTTTCTTCACCCCCAGTTGTAGCACCTATACCAGCATAGAGGAAGGGGCTTCCTTCTAAACTCTAATTTTGCCCAGAAGGCAGTCATTAAAACTAGGTTATGTAAGAGGTATAATTGGCAGGTCTTGGGTCATTACTGCCTGAACTAAGAAGTGGAAAGCACAAAGTAAGATAGCACCTGTATTTCTCCCAGAACTGTCCTGGTTATTGTATTATTGTTTAAGAAAGAAACAAGGGGATTCAGAAGGCACCTAGGTTGGCCCTTTCCCAGGACAGTTCTGAACAAAATTCAGAGGCAAGGGATCAGATCCTACCAGTTTTTCCACTGGCTAAAAAAGGATACATTCTTCTTTTGACAACCAAAAAGGCCATGTTTGGAATCATGGAACACGTGGAAGGGAATGCAGCGATATCAAGGGTAAGAAGTTAGTAGGATCCAACCCAAGGATTATTTCTAACCGTGCCATTCAAGCTGAGTTATATCCTTCTAAGTGCACTGGTTTCAATAAAAGGGTGTAACTCTGCTAAAACCTGCATCCTTTGTTGATAATTTGTCAACCTTGCCATGTGAATGTTGTGTCAGAACAGAAGTGAACCACCAGAAATTTCTTTCTACTGGCACTGTTTCAATTCTCTGTGGGGAGGTGACCCATTGGGGAGAAAATTGGTATACAAATGTTTAAATAAATCCAAAGCAGACTTACCACCCATGTTTTAATCTGTTTAGGGTTTTTAAAGACTTAATGAAATGTCAAGGAGGCAACAATAAAAATCACAAGATGATATTGCTTGTGTCCTGCAGCAGCAGCCATCTTTTGGCATGCATAGTCACATAGTCACATGTACAATAGATTGTGTAGGCATACATTAGATGTGGCAGGTGGCCCTTTGGATTCCACCCTGCATTCTTTCTTCTTCCATGCACTTAACTGGGTCATATGCATGTGTAGTAAAGCAGTAAGTTTGGAAACATGACCATTTCTAGTGCAATGAGTCCTTTCATAGCAATGACAGCTGTTCTCTTTTGGCTGAACTTGACTCATTTGGCACAATGGCAGGTACTTTCTATCTGGATATATACAAAGCATTTGGAGGTGGTCAAAGGAGTACTTACACACCACCTTCTTTGTTTGGCGAGCTGGGGGATGCAGCACAGACTGCCCTGAAATGGATGTCTAATGGGAAAAATGCAGGCATACAATTGTGTTTATGATGGGAAAGTTAGAAAATTACAAGCTACTGGCTTGAGTTCATGGAAAGAAGCAAGTGTAACTCTCTGGTAAGACTGATCTGATTAAGTAAAAATGCTTCAGATGGATATTACATTTTTGTCTCTGAAGAGTTTTAGGAAATAGCAAGATTTGCAGAGAAGGAGGGGTGGCATACCATGTTCCCCATATAATCATTTTCTACTACTCAACTTTATAAACCAAGTTGCCGAATGTTATTTCTCCCTTTTAGTGCAGTTCTGCTGCCAGGTACAAAGTACATTACATTTTGGCCTCTCTGCAAACATTTTATAAGTAGGAAACATTCAAAAAATGCTAACAGCTCTTCTACGCAGGAGGGAACATTGCTCCTTAGATGACCTGAATATATGGGGTCCAAGACATATTTCATCTACACACGTAAGTAAAACCTGCTGGATCCAACTAATGGCTTGGCTAATTTATCGTATCATTGTATTGTTTTTATTGGTTGTATTTTATATGCTGTTAGCCATCCCAAGTCCCATTCTGGGTAGAGGGAGTGGGATTTAAATTTGATAAAACTAACAAACAAATAATGCAGCATCCTTTTCCCACAGCAGTCAAATAGTTACCCTGGAGAGCTACTTCCAGTCAGAACAGACAACATTCAGCAAAATGGACCAGTGGACATAATCACTACAAAGCAGTTCCATACATATGTAGGAATGAACTCAGAATGAGGTCACACTGGGATAAATGCACTTAATACCAAGTAAGTGTGCATAATAGGACAACAGTTGTACCTACACACACACATGCACACTTATCCACAGTAGTTTCTCTTTCTCTCCTCCTGGCATCCCCTATATACTTTCCCATTTCCCTGCTCTCTTCTCTACTTCGCACTCACCAACCAATCTTTCTTTCCATCCTCTTCAGCTTTATATATTATTTATTTCATTTATACTCCAACTCTCTTCCCAATGAGGACCCAAAGCAGCTTACATCATTCTCCTCTCCTCCATTTGACCATCACAACAACCATTTTAAAACAAAATAATAACAAAAATGATTCAGGATGGTGAAGACAAAGGCTAACTGTGAAGAGGTCCAAGAGGACCTTCAGAAACTGGGTGAGTGAGCAACAGTATGGCAAATAAAGTTCAATATTGGCAAGTGTAAGGCAATGCACATTGGGACAAAAAAAACCAACTTCAAGTATAGGCTAAGGAATCTCAACTTCCTGAAAATGAGAGGGGGGAAAGATTTTGGGGTCAGGGTGGATAGGTCAATGAAAGTGTCAACCCAGTGTGCTGCAGTGGTGAAAAAGACAAACTCTGTGTTGGAGATTATTAGGAAAAAGATTGAGAATAAAACAGTTGATATTGTAATGCCCCTGTACTGATCTGTGGTGCAGCCTCATTTGAAACACTGTGCACAGGGCACTGTACTTCCAAAAGGACATTGCAGAGCTTGAAAAAGTACAGAGAAGGGCAACCAAGATGATTAAGGGGTTGGAGCGCCTTCCCTATAAGGAAATGCTGAAGAGTCTGGGATTTTTCAGTTTAGAAAAGAGATGACATGATAGAGGTATATAAAATTATGCAAGGGTTGAGGGAGTTGACAAAGGGAAATTTTTCTCCCCCTCCCAAAATACTAGAACTTGAGGGCATCCAGTGAAGCTGATGGGCAGTATGTTCAGGACAGACAAAAAGAAATACTACTTTACATAGAGAGTGATTAAAATGTGAAATTTGCTGCCAGATGATAGCCACAGGCATAGATAGCTTTAAATTAAAAAGGGGATTCAGTCTATCAGTGGTTACTAGCCATGGTGACGGAGGGGAACCTCCACGTTTAGAGACACTAAACCTCTGAATCCCAGAGCCAGGAAACAACATTAAGGGAAGGCCTTGGTCTCTATGCCCTGTTTTTGGTCCTCCAAAGGAACTAGTTGGACACTCTGTGAGACAGGATGTTGGACTAGATGGACCATTGGTCTGATCCAGCAGGACTCTTCTTATGTTCTTGTGTTCTTAGATTAGGCTGAGAAACTGAGACTGGCCCAAGGTCACCCAGCAAGCTTCATGGAGTATAGGAGTTTGAAACATCTCCCCTGTCCTAGTCCAAAGATTAGACCACCTTCTCTTTGATTGGATCCAAACAACTCATTAACTGTGTTTCAGACCTTAGGTGTTTACTGGTAGTTAGAACAAACTGTCAGTTCACCATTGAGCTATATACACTACAAATACCATAGCCAGAGACTTTTTTTCTTTTCTTTTTTTTTAATGAGGTCCACTAACCTGAACTCCCTGAAGGATGGGTGGGATAAAAATGTGTGAAATGAATAAATAATGCAATGCAGCTACCATGTAGAAGTCCTCTTGAAACAGATTTCCATATGTAAAAAAGTAAGAAGGACTGGAAAGCTAGTCTCAATGAGACTGATAACGGGTAAGTTGGTGGAAACTCTAATTAAGGAAAGAATAAGTAGGCACATTGATGAACAAAACCTACTGAGGCAGACTCAGCATGGGTTCTGTAAGAGAAGATCTTGTCTCACTAATTTGTTAGTGTTCTTTGAGGGGGTGAACAAACATGTGGACAAGGGGGACCCAATAGATGTTGTTTACCTTGACTTCTAGAAAGCTTTTGATAAAGTTCCTCATCAAAGGCTCCTAAGTAAGCTCAATAGTTACGGGATCAAAAACTGGCTAATCAATAGGAAACAGAGAGTGAATATAAATGGGCAATTTTCTCAGTGGAGGGTGGTAAGGAGTGGGGTACCACAGGGATCAGTACTTGGTCCCATGCTTTTTAACTTATTTATTAATAATTTGGAGTTGGGAATAAGCAGTGCAGTGGCTAAATTTGCAGATGACATGAAGTTGTTCAGGGTGGGTGAGAACCAGGTAGGATTATGAGGCACACCAACTGGATCTGTTGAGGATGGGAAAGTGGGTGTCAAAGTGGCAAATGGAGTTTAATGTGGCCAAGTGCAAAGTGACGCACATTGGAGCCAAAAATCCTAAATATAAATACATGCTGATGGGGTCCAAACTGGCAGAGACTGACTAAGAGAGAGATCTTGGAGTTGGAGTCAATGAAAATGTCTAGACAGTGTGCAACTGCAATAAGAAAGACCAATTCTATGCTGGGGATTATTAGGAAGGGAATTGAAAACAAATCAGCTAGTATCATAATGCCCCTGTATAAATCAATGGTGCAACCTCATTTGGAGTACTGTGTACAGTTCTGGTCACCACACCTTAAAAAGGATATTATAGCATAGGGAAAAGTGCCTAAAATGGCAACTAGAATGGTAAAAGGGTTGGAACACTTTCCCTATGAAGAAAGGGTAAAATGCTTGGGGCTCTTTAGCTTGGAGAAACGACAGCTGAGGGGTGACATGATCGAGGTTTATAAGATTATGCATGAGATAGAGCAGGTTGAGAAAGAAGTACTTTTCTCCTTTTCTCACAATACAAGAACTTGTGAGCACTCAATGAAATTGCTGAACAAGTTAGAACAGATAAAAGGAAGGTTTCGGTTTCCGGCGTTGCGAATGGCGGCCACCTTTCGGGAAGCCCCCGGAGGTGGTTAGCCCACACGCAGTTTAGGGGGGTCTTTGCAGGTTTGCAAGACCCTAGTGAGCCTTAGGCAAAGGCTCCAAACCGGGGGCGCTTGGGGAGTAGCCTCTTTGCCGGCAGTCAGCCGGGAAATTGAGGCTTTCTCCCCGCCCCAATCGGCCCCGCTGCGGTGTGCCCGTAATGGGACTTAGCAATGCCACCGATTTCCAACAGGAGTGAGGAACAGCGATGAATTAAAGCAAAAAGAAGAAACGGCAGGAACCGTGAGTTGGAGGTCTGAATCTGAAGCGAAACCCGAGCCCTTCCCCCGTAAGCGAATAAGCGGCTGGGAGGAGGGGAATCCCCCCCACTGAGAAGCGGGACTTGCATAAGAAAGCTAAGGGGGATGAAAGGGAAGAAGGGTTGGTGAAATTACCTTTGGGGTGCCATTGAAGCGAATGAGTTAGCGGGACTCCTGAGCGACGCGTCACGAACTTTTATAAAGTAAACAAATACAAGAAATGTCTGCCATGAAGAAGGTCCCTTTGAAAACTGAGAAGAAGGGAGGCGGGACTTCCGGTCCGGGTAATCCCCCTCCAGAGCCGACTGTCAGTCAACAGACAAGCGAGCTACTGCACCCTCTGCTGGTCCAAATACAGAAAATCAGCGAAACCTTAACTAATATGGAAGGTGTTCTCAACAGTCAACAGAGGCAACTAACAGAGACGTCAAAGAAGATGGAGGAGATCGCACAGAAATGTTTGGTCTCGTCGGAAGACATCGGAAAAGTGAAGAAAAGGGTCAACAAGTTAGAAAAGCATCAGGATGTGCAAGAAAAAAGAATTTTGATGTTGCAAATGGAAAAATCGAATCTGACTCTTCGATTTCAGGGCATTAAAGAAGAAGAGAAGGAAGATCTCAGATCTATACTTGCGAATGCCTTGGCACCCGTAACTGGCAGAGATCAGCGTGAGTTAAAAGAAGAAATGGATAAGGTCTATAGGGCCTACTCCACATTTACAAAAAAAAATAATCTGCCAGCAGAAGTGGTTGTCAAGTTTGTCAAGCAAAGTACCAGAGATCAAATCTTGCGTGCAGTTGCAGCGGTGCCCTTGAAAATTGGGGAGCAGACCATCAGAATATTGAAAGATGTGCCTTATGAAATCCGGATGAAAAGGAAAGCTTATAAAGGATTGACCACTTTTCTACAAAGAAGACAGGTCATATACAGATGGACCTATCCTGAAGGCCTTTTGTTCAAGTACAAGGATAAAAGAGAGAAGATTGACTCCATCTTCAAGGCGCAGGAATTTCTGAAGAGACACGCCAGTCCAGAGGAAGAGGCAGCACTCGCAACGTGGACAGATTTGAGTAGTGAAGATGACAGCGGCCCAGAGGAGGGAGGTGCCGGAGCGGGAGAAGTGAAAACCAAAGGTGGCCCATCCTATAACTTGAGGGATACCAAAGGAAGACAACCTAAGAAATAACTGTTCGGGAAACGTCAAAAAGGAGATGACTAATAATTAACCCCAAAGGACAATACTAACCTCATTAACAGAGTTATTTTGAATTTTTGTTAGATGAAAAGAAGACTCTCAGATCACAGAGATTGCCAAAAACTGTATCTATATTGATTTAAACTAACCTTTATTAACAGAATACTCACTCCGCTCTTTTCTTTATCCCTCTATATACCCTACCTTTTTCTATTTATAAAAAGAATAAATTCCTCTCCTTTTTAGGAGGGTTTTGATAAAAAAAAAAGAACAGATAAAAGGAAGTACTTCTTCACCCAAAGAGTGATTAACACATGAAATTCACTGCCACAGGAGGTGGTGGTGGCTACAAGCATGGACAGCTTCAAGAGGGAATTAGATAAACATATGGAGCAGAAGTCCATCAGTGGCTATTAGCCACAAGGTATAGATAGGAACTCTCCATCTGGAGCAAGTAATGCACTGTATTCTTGGTGCTTGGGGGGGGGGTAACAGTGGGAGGGCTTCTAGTGTCTTGGCCTCACTGCTGGACCTCCTGATGGCACCTGGTTTTTTTGGTCACTGTGTGACAGAATGTTGGACTAGTTGGGCCATTGACCTGATCTAACATTGGCTTCTCTTATGTTCTTATGTATAACTTCAGAGCTAGTCCTCACAAATAACTTGAAACTTCTCCACAAAATGGATATTTCCATCTCAGTGCTATCCATTCCTGGTGGCAACCATGATTGGCACAGAAATTCTCAGTCAGTATAATACGTTACAGTACTGAACAGGGAAGTATGAGGTAGCTGCTTCAAGGGTGATACAATTAATAAGTAGACCAGTCCTCCTTGTTGTTGTTTTAAAACCCATACTACAATAGAATTGTAGAGCTGAATATTATGGAATGATTGCTCCATACTCAATATCCCTATGGACAAATCATATATGTCAGTGTGATGATTTGCTGTATTCTGATTCAGGTAAGGTAACCATGTTGGTCTGAAGTAGCAGAGCAAAGTTCGAGTCCAGTGGCACCTTTAAGACCAACAAAGTTTTATTCCTGGTATAAGCTTTTGTGGGCAAGCTGATGAAGTGCGCATGCACACTGAAAGCATATGCCATGAATCGGGGATTTTAAAAAATAAATAATAAAAAAAGAGATGACGGAACTCTCAAGAGGGAAATGAAGTTTTCAGTCAGTATACTGAAAACTCATGAACTTATAAACATTTTAAAAAGAGTTTTGTCAAAGAGTTTCCGGAACTCCATTCCGGCTCATTCTCCCAGAAAAAAAGTCCTGCCGTGAATAAAGCTTTGTTGGTCTTAAATGTGCCGCTGGACTCAAAGTTTGTTCTGCTATATTCTGAGTCACTCTACTTCTCAGGGCCTGGTAAGTTGACTGAGACATGCAGGAAAGATGCCTAAGATGATTTCAACACTCCTTGCCATGTTCACTTCTGTTCAGCTCCTAATCACATCCAATTATACCCCTTTTACACTTTCCATGACTTGCTAGAGTATAAGCAGAATGTAAATATTCTTCTAGAGAATTTCTTCTGCCTATGCTGAAAAAGACAGAGCTCAAACCCACTGGATTAAGAAGCAAAAGTATATAGAAGAAGAAAGGAAAGAAGGGCAAAAGTAGGGGAAGCAAAGAAAAAATGAAGAGAAGGCCCACGTATTTTGGAATCTCATGACACATCAAATTGCTGCCATATTAACTATGATTCTGTGCATGAATAACATTCAGCTGCCAAAACCCAAGTATATTCCTTTCCAAAAGAGCATTAAATACATTTATACAAGCTGTCGAAATGATTCAGTTTTGTTATGAACTGACGAAAATGTATCATCAGTTAGCTTCGTACCCAGCATTTCCTTCAGTCCCATTTAAGCTTTAACTACAGGCAGCTACAGTAATCCTGTTAAGAGTGAACCACAGCCGTTGAATGTCTCCCTCTATTAAAGTCGATGCCAGGCCACCATCCTAGATAGCAAGGCCACTAAGCAAAATTAATAACTCCGACTGCATCTGACGGAATGTACTTGTAGGCTACTGAACTCACTGACTATGAAGTGTAAAGTCTCCATGCCTTAGGACAATATTTGTAATTTGTCTTGGATCTTCATTCCTGGGCTGCAGTCATTCGTCAATGGGTATTTCACAATTATTTCACAATAGTGTTCATTTGCAACTAGATTGTGCAAGATCCAACAACATGTGGACGCAACCCTGGTAAATTCAGCCTGGATAAGCTTGTTGGTCTTTGTGGTCATAGCCGTTTTTGCCAGTAATTGTTAGGCATAGTTAGCTCATCAATAAACACTGGCTGGTAATATAAATGTGAGATGTTTTAAAAGTCATGCGTTATTGGTTTGGCATAGATTAAAAGGCACAACATCTACTCAGAACTTGTGGTTAATTAATGTGGAGATTAGTTATAGTTGCTTTCACATAAAATAATATCTCTTTGTAAAAGGTAGTGGAATTGGGTTTTGGTCAATTTCCCACTGTTAAGAGAGATGTCATCACCTCATTCACAGTGTAAATACAAGCTATATTGTTTGTACTGAAATTTCTGGCTCATCAGGTTGTGTGCCTGAGTATATAGCCCAACTATAGCTGAGAACCAAATGGGAAAGAATGAATCTTCTCCCTCTCCCTCTCCCAAAATGCTAGAACTTGAGGGCATCCAGTGAAGCTGATGGGCAGTAGATTCAGGATGGACAAAAAGAAATTCTTCTTTACACAGAGTGATTAAAATGTGGAATTCGCTGCCAGAGGATGTAGTGATGACAGCCACAGGAATAAACAGTTTTAAAAGAGGATTAGATAGATTCATGGAAGATAAGTCTATGAGTGGCTACTAGCCATGGTGACTCAGGGGTGCCTCCAAATTAGATGCACTAAACCTTTGAAACCCAGAACCAGGAAGCAACATCAGGAGAAGGTCTTGGCCTCTATGCCTTGTTGTTGGCTATCCAAAGGAACTAGTTGGCCACTGTATGTGGCAGGATGCTGGGCCATTGGTTTGATCCAGCAGGGCTCTTCTTATGTTCTTATGTCCCTTGTACCACATGCAATGCTATTCCAGTGAGACCATCAACTTTTGCACCATTCAGTGGCTGCAAGCTACATTTTAGAGTTATCTCCAGGCTGCGAGTCTTCTAGAAACCTAGTTATATTAATTTAATATACTGGCTTTGAAAGGGGAAAAAAATCAACATAACACTTTAAATATTTTCAAAAAAGATGTCCATTGGAGAACAGCACCAGGAATTGAATGCTGCAAAAACAGTTTTCACTCTAGCTAGTAGAATACAATTCAAAAACCAGAAAAACCCACAGGAGTGCCACAGAAATTGATTTTTTTCTTTGCAGGGGTGGGTGGTGGGCATTGGGCAATGCTCCCTCTAAGCTGTGGAGTCCTGTGAGTAAAAATTCTACTTCATGAGTTACCAGCATTAAAGTTGTGAGCAGGCAGGTGATTTGGCTACTGCATGAATTTGTTTGCTCTGGAACTATCCTTCTTGAGCTAAGACTTTGAGCTACCAGCATTAAAGCTGTGAGCAGATAGATGATTTGGCTACTGAATAAATTAGTTTGCTTTGGAACCATCCTTCCTGAGCTAAAACAAAAAATTATGAACCGAAGGCTAAAAGCCTGTGAGCTAGTTCACAGCCACTCAGCTAAGCTTAAAGGGAACACTAGTAGTTGGTGAGGGAGGGCCCATGATGAGGGGCAGCTGCACCTAGGCTAAGGTTCCTCAAATGGGACAATGACAGCTGGTGCATTGCTGCAGAGAGAGAATGGTCAGGGTGGACAAACAGCAACACCTTTCCATCTCTCTTTCTGAGGCCTTCCTTCCCTGGCTTGACTGACTGGGTAAGGGTATGCTTGTGGACTGACTGGGCAGCAGTCCCACAAAATACCACTACCCAAATTTTGAGTCTTTTTTGAAGGTGCTAGTCTAGCTCGCCTCCCCATGGTGCACCCTGGGTCATGCTAAAAAGCTAGAACATCTCTCAGGTAGGCAATCCCAGGATCCCCCATTCACTGCCCTTGATGCGCGGGTCACACATGGTCGCCAACATGTATGCCTTCTGCTGGGTGAAGGCGGGCTCAAAGCATGCCTCAAGCCCTTATTTCAGCCTCCTCACTAGCACGTGCACTTCTGGAAGAAGGTCTGCACATCCTGTGCCAATGAGGCCAGTCCTTCATATGCCATGTGGAACATGGGGATGACCCGACCCAAACTTGTTGTGTCAGACAAGAGCATGTCTGTGTGGGTCTTGAAGGGTGGAAGAACCTCCACAGTCTGAGAGACGATCACCCACTCCTCCTGAGTGAGTCGGCTCCCTTCCCGAATGACCCCGGTCTCTGAGATCAAGGCAATCAGGGCTCTCTTCTGCTCCACCAAGCACTCTAGCATGGCTGTCAGGTTTGAAATCAAGTAGATCCAGTCATTCTTGCACAAAGAAAGGTTTATTAGGATTATCTTGCTAAAACCCACAGTAGGAGGTCATTGTCAGGAATGGGGGGCGAAGCAAAGCAAGCTAACTTATAGTGTGATGCAATGAAGCGCCTAGCGAATAAAACTTGAGCACTCGCGCGGGAACTCCCGGCGGGAGAAATACTTCATGAGCGGGAGACTACTCCCCCTCCCCTTGCCTTCCCAGGACTGGAAAATTCTCAGCTAAACAAGAATAGCCCAAAGCCTACATTCAAGGCCACCGTGATAAGGAAAAGCGGCAGGGAAGAAGCTCCCACGTTTCTGCCTGCATAGCTACGCAAGCGCAAAGCGGGGTAGGAAACATAAAACAATGGATTCAGTGAGAAACAACAAAGGCACCTTTTCTGACATTCTGCCCTTCCCAAAATACCACCCACCCACCACTCAGGAAGGAGAGAACAAGGGCCCTCCAGGTTTATTAGGGTATCGAGTGTGAAAGTCTTTTAGGTGATCAGGTGCATTGATATCAGATACTTTCACCCACTCCCTGTGTTGGGGCCCAAAGTGTACCCATTGAATAAGGTACAATAGTTGTCCACGAAGAATCTTAGAGTCCAAAATATCAGCAATTTCATAGTGCTCCTCATCGTCAACCATCAGAGGGGGGGGAGGAGCCGACATCTCAGCTTGCCATTTAGTCGGGGGTAACGCAGGTTTGAGGAGGCTGTAATGGAAAATTGGATGTATTGCTTTAAGAGATTTAGGCAAATCTAGTTGTACAGTTACTTGATTTACACATCTCAGCACTTTGAAAGGACCAATATATTTCCAAGCAAGTTTCCTGGACTGCTGCGCTAGCCTTAGGTTCTTGGTTGACAGATACACAGAGTCTCCCGGTTGCAGCTTCCACCCACCGGATCTTTTTTTATCTGCCTGTTTTTTGTACTGTGCCTTGGCTTCATTCAAAGTTTCAACAATCAGGGGCCAAGAATCACGGAAAGTTTTACACCATGCTGAGGCTTTCCCCCCATTCTCACCGGGCTTTAAGAACGGGAGAGGGGGGCTGTCATAACCCATGGCAGCTTTGAAGGGTGACATTTTTGTTGAAGCGTGCCATGAGTTGTTGTACGCAAACTCCGCCAATGGCAATAAATCAACCCAATTGTCCTGTTGATAGTTAGAAAAACATCTCAGGTATTGTTCCAACGTCTGGTTTACTCTCTCCGTTTGCCCATCGGTTTCAGGGTGATAGGCAGTACTGAGAGCCCGTTCAATACCCATAAGAGTCATTAGTTCCGACCATAACTTGGAAACAAATTGAACCCCCTGTCGGAGATTATCTTGAGCGGTAACGTATGTAGCCTGGCAATGTGTTGGAGGAATGCTTTGGCCAAGACTTTGGCTGTTGGCAAACTGGGGAATGGTATAAAGTGAGCTTGCTTAGAGAATAAATCCACTACCACCCAAATGACCGTCATATGTCTAGAGGGGGAAGATCAGTGATAAAGTCCATCGAGATTACTTCCCAGGGTCTGCTCGGGGTGGGTAGAGGCTGCAAGAGACCTGGAGGTTTTCCTGGTCTGGCTTTGCAACGATTGCACGTTGGACAGGACTGTATATAGAGGGATAAATCCTGTTTCATTCGGGGCCACCAGAAGCCACGTTGCAGAAGTCGTAAGGATTTTACATATCCAAAGTGCCCCGCAGCTTTTGAGTCATGAACTGTCTGCAACATTTGGGATCGGGTAGCTTCTGGGACAAACATTTTATTTCCCCTGTACCAGCAGCCGTTCGGACCACAATTCACATCGTCTCTGGCTTGTAAATTATTTATTTCCTGTGGGGTGATGTCAGTTAGAAATTGTTTTTCCCAGGTTAATGTCTGGATGGTATTCATTGGTGCTTGTTTGGCTTTCCGGGTTACAACTGCACCAACCAACTGTTCTGGGGTGAACATAGACTCCCGTACTTCGACCCTCTTAGAAAAATGTTGGGGAAGGCGGGAGAGAGCGTCCGCCAGATGATTGGCTTTCCCTGGGAAATGGTGAAGGGTAAATTGAAATTTGGAGAAAAACTCAGCCCACCTGAATTGTTTAGCATTCAGATTCCGGGGTTTTCGCAGTACCTCAAGATTCTTATGATCAGTCCAGATTTCAAAAGGTACTTGGGACCCCTCTAACCAGTGTCTCCATGTGATCAATGCTAAACGTATAGACGCAGCTTCTTTATCCCAAATGGGCCAAAATCTCTCGGTATCATTAAATTTCCTTGATACATAAGCAAGGGGTTGTAGCTGTTTCTGAGCGTTCTCTTGCAAAATCACCCCACCCATAGCAGTGTCCGATGCGTCTACTTGGACCACAATTTTTTTTGTTTCATCAGGGTGTGCTAGTATGGGCTCAGACGTGAACAACCGTTTTAGTTGTTCAAACGCTTGCTGACACTGCGGGGTCCAGTTCAAAGGGGCCCCTGGCACCGAAGCCTTAGATCCCTTCCCCTTAGTCTTTAGTAATTCCGTGAGGGGAAGGGCTACTTGGGCAAAGTGTGGCAGGAATTGACGGTAAAAGTTGGCGAAGCCGAGGAAACTTTGGAGCTGTCGCCTAGTTTTGGGGGGCTCCCACATTAATACATCCTGGACCTTTTTTGGGTCCATTTCCAACCCCGCGGAGGATATGCGGTATCCCAAAAAGTCAATGCACTCCTGGTGAAATTCACACTTTGACAGTTTGACAAACAGTTTGTGTTCTAAGAGCTTTTCCAATACTTTTCGCATAAGGTTAGTATGGGATTCCTGATCCGGGGTATAGACCAAGATATCATCTAAATAAACAACCACCCCCTTGAATAAATAGGGGTGTAACACTTCATTGATTAAGTTCATGAAGACCCCTGGTGCCCCCTGTAAACCGAAGGGCATCACCCGATATTCAAATTGCCCCAGCGGGGTATTAAATGCAGTCTTGTATTCATCCCCCTCTCTGATACGAACCCGAAAGTAGGCATCTCTTAAATCCAGTTTAGAAAACACTTTCCCTTTAGCCACCTCTGCCAGTAAGTCTTTGATGAGGGGCATTGGGTAGGCATTAGTTGCAGACACTGCGTTAAGTCCCCGGTAATCCGTGCAGAGTCTGAGCCCCCCATCTTTCTTTTTACAAAACAATACAGGTGCTGCAAAAGGGGATGACGCTGGTCTAATAAATCCACGGGCCAGATTTTTATCAATAAAACGGCGCAGTTCTTCCTTTTCACTTGGACTCATAGCATAAATTATCCCTTTTGGTAATTTCTGGCCCGGAAGAATCTCAATTGCACAGTCGGAGTTACGGTGGGGGGTAGTTCATCAGCTTCCTCCTCCTCAAAAACCCTGGTTATATACTGGTAATCCTCAGGGATGCGGTTAAGGTCCTCCGTGGCTAAACAAGCTCGTGGAGGTTCATTGCATGGGGGATTTCCCCACCCTGGGTCCCATTTGTGTTCTGCACATTTTGGGGAGATAAATTGTACATCCCCTTCTTCCCATAGAATGTAAGGGTTATGTCCATGTAACCAGGGGCTACCCAACACTAAGGGAAACTGGGCTTGCGGAGCTATCACGAACGAGCGTAGCTCCCAGTGGTCACCAATGCCTATTCTTAAAGGAACAGTCTCAAATCGGCATGGTTCCTTCATTGGAGACCCATCCATCTGCGTGAAAGTTATCGGGTCTTTCAAGTGGACCACGGCTGCCTCCAACCCCATAACCATAGACGGGTTTATGAGATCCCTCCCGCACCCAGAGTCAATGAGGGCTCGAACCCGAATGTGGGTCATCATTGCGGGATTCATCACCAGAACAGTCACAAAGAAGAGAGAGGGGTAATTGCTCACCAGTTTAGGCGCCTCAGGTGTTGGGTCCTGCTGTGTAGCGCCATTCACAAACAGGACCATTTCATTTCCCTGCATCTCACTCTCCTCCTCCAGCATCAAGGTATCCGCTTGGTCGGGGCTAGCAAAAAGAGCCCGCGTGTTGCGTGGTTTTGCTGTACCTTTTCTCGGGGTAGGGGTTGTCCACCTTCTGGGCTCTTCTTGTGGTAGAGCTCTATTGGGATCCCCTTTCGGGCAGACTGCGGCAAAATGCCCTTTCTCCCCACACCGCAGGCAGAGGCCCTGTCGCATACGCTGATCCCTCATTCCACTTGGGGTGGACGTTGGTTTGGGTCTGGCTTGGCCTGCCGCAAAACTCGGACGGTTGTTACCCAACGAGAGATCTAGTTTCATCATACGTAAGCGACTTTCGGCCTTCTCGGCTTCCTCCATCCAGCCCTGGAGGGTGCGGGGTTGCTGAGAGCTGAGGACATTATTGCAGACGTCTACGGCTAGTCCCATTCGGTATTGTTGGGCCAAGACCGCATCGGTCCAGTCTCGAATTTTCACGGCGTGCCTTTGAAACTCCCTTGAGTACTCCCGTACTGAGAGTTTGCCTTGTCTGAATGTGCGAAGGAAGGCTTCAGCTTTTGGGCCGCCCCGGATCCTCGAAACGGTTTCTCAAGGCCCACATGAAGTCATCTACATTCCCCAACTCCGCTGCCTCCAGATCATGAAGGGCTACATACCAGCTGGTAGCACTCCCTCGGAACCTGGATGCGATAAACTCCACCTGTTGTTCTTCGTCTGGGAATACATAGCCCCATCTTTGCACAAATTTTCCAACTTGCAATATGAAAAAGGACACAGTCTCTGGATCCCCATCAAATGTGATCTCAAGCATGTCCTTGGGGCGGATTACCGGGGGGGCTGGCGCCATGATCGGTACTGGAACCGGCTGCATGAGGGGTGCGGGAGCAGGGGGTTGAGGCGGAGGCAAAACTGGTGGCTGGATAGGTCCTGGTTGCCCTGGCCCAGGTCCTGGCGCTGGGACGACCAGTGGAGGTGGGGCTGGTGCTGGCTGGCCCAGCCCCGGCCCTGGGGGAACTGGTTGGCCCGGCCCTGGACCCGGTGGTACTGGTTGGCCCGGCCCCGGGCCCGGAGGAGCAGGAGGTGGCCGTCCCGGTATCAACGGTGGCACCGGGGCTGGTGCCGGTCTAGGTTGTGTCAACGGATGGGCTCGAATTGCTTGGTCCATCATCTGGGGTAGGGACTGCATTAGTTTGCTCATATCCCTTACCAGCCGACGAGTATCGTCTTGAATAGAATCCATGCGGGCATCAGTATCTTGGCCGGATCCCGTTCTGGGAGATCCCCGAGACACCCTCCCTTGGCGAAGACCAAAACTACCTCTGGGATCCAAAAGGCTGTCCCGGCTCTGGCTTCCCGGCATAGTCCAGGTGGTCTGGGTAGTGTCCAACAAGTTCTTAGTCCAATCGCGTGATCTGCGATAAGTCACCCCTTTATCCCAGGGTGTTGGGACTCCTGGCACATAGGTTCGTGGAACTGCACCTCCCTGACTTTGTATAGGCCCGGCCGGGCTGTAGATCGGGAGTGTGTACGGAGCACCAATTGTGCCAATCGATGGCGGGGTAGCCACCCCGGCTGCTGAGTAGAGTATGGGTGCCGCCAAAACTGTAGTTGTAGTCACCGGAACAACAGTGGTGGTCGGGACAGTGACCACTGGAGCTGCCACAGTAGTAACTGGAACCGTGGCTCCTGAAGCAGTAGTCACTGGAACGGCGCCCGTGGCTCCCACAGTAGCTATCGCTGGAACTGCACCGGAGGCTCCCGAAGTAGTAATCAACGGGACTGTGCCCGTGGCTCCCTTCCCCGCTCCGCTCATCGTGGTAGACGGCGGAAATTGACGGTGAGGGAATGATTGATTCCTGACAATTTCTGTCAGGTTTGAAATCAAGTAGATCCAGTCATTCTTGCACAAAGAAAGGTTTATTAGGATTATCTTGCTAAAACCCACAGTAGGAGGTCATTGTCAGGAATGGGGGGCGAAGCAAAGCAAGCTAACTTATAGTGTGATGCAATGAAGCGCCTAGCGAATAAAACTTGAGCACTCGCGCGGGAACTCCCGGCGGGAGAAATACTTCATGAGCGGGAGACTACTCCCCCCCTCCCCTTGCCTTCCCAGGACTGGAAAATTCTCAGCTAAACAAGAATAGCCCAAAGCCTACATTCAAGGCCACCGTGATAAGGAAAAGCGGCAGGGAAGAAGCTCCCACGTTTCTGCCTGCATAGCTACGCAAGCGCAAAGCGGGGTAGGAAACATAAAACAATGGATTCAGTGAGAAACAACAAAGGCACCTTTTCTGACAATGGCACAGGTGGAGTTCCAGCGGGTGCTGATGTCACCAAATAGGCAGTGCTCCGGCACACCCAAAGGCAACAAGAGGGTAAGTAGACTTTCACTTAGCCCCTTCTCACTGTTCCCCAGCTGTTATTCAGTCATCTGAATACCTGCCGAATACTTGCCGAATAATTCAGCAAGTATTCAGTGGCCTCTATTCGGCCAGACAAATCAGATCAGAGAATCTAATTTGGCCCGCGGCCAAGCCAAATAGGGCCAAATCAGGGATATTAAGCCAGATATTTGGCTCGGCCGAACTGAATGCACATCCTTACTACAGACTAGAAGAAGAGAGAGACAGAGACGTTAAAGCTTGAAAGCTATATACAGATACTCACATTATTCTCTAAATAAACAATTTAAATATGCCTCTCTTGGACCCAGATATTTTAATGTTAGAACAAGTGCTCCAAAAGGAAACAGTTCTCTCCCTGCTTGTGAAAATGAAACCAAGATAACTGGGCTTCTTTTTACAGAGGATGTGGCATTGTGTTGGAGTAGGACACTGAGTCAGGGTGTTGTCCATCTGGACACCCTTGATTTTTTTTAGATTTTTTAGGACCATCTTTCTCAGTATGCCCCTGGAAAAGTGTTATGCTCAGGAAATAAGAATGTCATGGCAATCCCAAGAGAGATTCAGCTGACCTCAATCAGGGCCAGGGCAGAAGACATCCATGCCCTGAAGGAGTTACTACCTTTCCGCAGGGTATGCAAGGCAGAAATGTTCCATCAGGCATTAGGTTGAGGACAGCAATGGGACAGTATGACACCTGGTACTCTCACATACTTCCCCTATCCCTCATACTCCCTCTTCCAGGAGGCTGGGGAGCTGAATTATTTTCCTTCTGTCATCTCAGAATGTTTACTGTCTTATTTATTGATTGTTTTTAGGTAATTTTGATGTTGGCTTTAATTTAAATCACTTATTGTATTCTACTCTGTTGTAAGCTGCTCTGAGTCTTGCTTGCAGGGAAGGGTGGCCTAGCAAATCCAATTTAATAAATAAATAGATAAATAAAATACTTCATTTCCTTCACAGGGAGGGGATAGGGTTCTTTGGGAGGTAATTCCCTTGGCAAGACAGTAACATTTTTCTGTTTCTTCTACCATTCTCTCTCCCTTTGTCTCTCTGAGCCAACTACCATTAGAGCAGTTAAGCATTTGGTGGGCAGAAAATTACCAATAAGAATATTATTTCCAGTTAAGAAGTTTATTGTAGCACTTGCTTATTTTTTAATCCACTGTATCCCACTCATTTGGGTCTCCAAGGCAATTCACAGTGAGCAACTGAAACCATAACATTTATAGAGAAAAAATATAAGAACAGTTACAAGAGTCTATGTGTCAAAGAAAAGGGAAAGATTCCTGCTATCTAGAACTATACCTTTGCACGGGGGTCATTTAGTAGAAAAAGAGGTGCAGGAGCTCATTAGCATAACCTATTTACATATGCCACACACCCTGATCTAAGAGATCTCTTAGATCCAAGTCCTGTCACCCTTACCCTGGGCTCCCTCAGGCTTGGGGGGGAAGGGAGAGACAAGGCTGAAAGGGGCTTGGATCTCTTAGCTCCAAGCCCCTTTCAGCCTTGCGGTCAGCTCCTGTGGGCTGGGGTGGGGGGGAGAGACAAGGCTGGAAGAGGCTTGGATCTCTTAGCTCCAAGCCCCTTTCAGCCTTGCCCTGGGCTCCTGCAGGCTTGGGGGGTGAGGGAGAGACAAGGAGGGCATGTCTGCCTGGCTTCCCTTCCTGTCTCTGACTGGAGACAGTAAGGGGAGCCGGACAGACATGCCTGGCTTCCCTGTGCAATCTTCTCTGAGTGTTCCACAGCTTCAGGGCATGCAGAGAAGATCACGCAGGGAAGCCACACATTTAACTCCCCCAGTCTTTCCGCAAAAGTGGAGGGGCTCGGTGGGGAAGGAGGGCTGCTCAGCTTCCCTTCCTGTCTACAGGTGATGCACGCTCTATAGGGCAAGCAGAGAAAGGGCACTCTGGTGGGCAGGCCGATAAAGGTATGTGTGGGGGTGCTCTGGAGTTCTTTCTCTGCCTGTCCACCTCGGTGGGCAGGCAGAGAAAGATGGTGGGCAGGGGGCACTCCAGAGTTCTTTCTCTGCCCATCACCTCAGCGGGCAGGCAGAGAAAGGCAGCTGGGGGGTGCTCTGGAGGTCTTTTTCTGCTCGTCTGCCTCATTTGGTTTCCACTGTAGGGAAAGACTGCCCTTTCCCTAGGCAGAGGTTACTGTGGGGAGAGATGTAAACCTGAAGGCAGATAGGCAGACAGGCAGATAAAGGTAGGCTGATGGTTGCCTGGAAAGGACATAGGGTCGCCAGCTCCAGGTTGGAAACTTCCAGGATATTTTAGGGATGAAGCCTGCTGAGGGTGGGGTCTGAAAAGGAGGAAGAGGGGCACTTCAGACAGATACAATGCCATAGACCCCACCCTCCAAACAAGCTGTTGCCAATCTCCAGGACACAGCTGGCGAGCTCTTAAAGCTCTGGTGCTAATTCAAAGTGCTGGGGATGTGTTACATTCTGGCAGGGGACGCTGTGAGTGTAGAAAATGAATTATTGACAGAGTAGTGTTTTGGAAAATCTTTAGGAATTGTTTCGTCCATTTACCATGGGGCACCCATCCAGAGCCTCTGGCATTTTTTCACTCTGCTGGCACCAAAACCAATGTAAGGCAAAATAGAGATAGGGAGACTTTCCCATCCTCCTTTGCATCAATCTGTCTTTGTTGGCAACCCTAGGCCTGCCAGCACTCTCAGGGTGACTTCATGCCTCCTGACTGGCATTACTTTACTAGCCCTGGCTGCTTGCTCCTGTTCAGCAGGAGCCTCCCTATAGAAGTTGCCTGGGTAATTTTGGACCAGCCACAGGCTTTCTGCCTAACCTACCTTGCAGGGTTGCTGTACAGATCACAAAGTGGAAGAGGAGAATGAAGTAAGCTGCTTTGTTCCCCACTAATGAGAAAGACAGCTGACAGCTCAGAGGGGAGGAGATAAAGTTGCCAACTTTAGGTATGGAAATTTCTGGAGATTTGAGGGGTGGAGCCTGGACAGGGTGAGGTTTGAGGAGGGGTGGGACCTCAGACAGGTACAATGCCATAGACTCCACCCTGCAAACCATCCATTTCCTCCTAGGGAACCATTGTTGACAATCTCCAGAGAGGACTGGAGACCACTCAGAATTACAACTGCTCTTCAGATGGCAGAGATCAGTTCCCCTGAAGAAAATGGTAAGCTCTGTGTCATTATACCCTGCTGAGGTCACCACAGCAAATTGTGGTTCCATGTTCTACTTGGGACACCGAGGTCGGCCCGCCTTGTACACCCGCCCCCCCTCCCACTTTGAAATGAACTCACACAACCAGTTTCTTTGGAAAATTAGGTGGATAAATTTGGCCAAATGCGTCCCCCTCCCTGACCACCCCACTGACCCCCATTGGCTGGGGAAGGGGGGGGAGGCGTGTCTTTTCCTGCCACGCACCAGGCCTCCCCCCCGACTTCCGGCCGGCCGGCCTCTCCGTCCCAGCCCGTCCCCGCAAATGGCAGGCCCAGCCTACCCAGGCCCTTTCTGCTTGATGCAGAGTGGCCAAGACCAGGCACCTGCCCAGAGCCTCTTTCTAGAGCTTATTGTATGTATTTCCACAACAGGCCTTATTCCTAGTCCTATATATTACAGACACCGAAAGGATAGAATTCTGGACATTTATTAATTAAAATATTCATACCCTACCTGTCCCTTGTGGTTCAAGGCAGCTTATAAGTCTTGTTGCATCTAATCAACTAGCATCTTAAAGAGATGGGGTACACTAAATCTCTGGTTTACCATCTGCAGGATCTGATTTTTACATGGAAAAGCATGCAAAAATATGTCTTTGCACTTGCATTATAAAGCTATACAACTGAAAATGCTACCACTGCAGTCTGCCGTCTCCTTGTGCACGATGTGCAGAATTGTTTAGACTTCATTTTATCAAGGAAAACATTTTTGAGGAGATTTTTATGTTAAGCATGTAGATCAGACTGACTAAAGTAAATGGCAGAAAAAACTCTTTGGTTGATCAAGAATGTGGTGTTGTTCTTGCTCAGGGAACAAAGCATCCCCCTCACTTCTTCCTTGTTTGCTGCTGGCAACTTGAGTTGACCTGAGCCAATGTTTAATTTTAACATTTCACCACATTGTCTGGCCTGCAGGGTTTGTTTGGCTCCAGTGATAATATGTTTTTAAAGGGATTGTGGATGGCAGGTGTGTGTTTTGGTGTGTGGGGGGTTTCATGTCTTCTTTTTAAAAAAGTTGGGAGGACCTGCCTTATTTTATTAGATCTTTGGTCACTAGATCTTTGGACAGAGCTACAACTCTGATGGTGGTTACTGCCTGGAGATCCATTTTGGTTGCACTTAGTCACGATTCTGTGATGTAGAGCTCCCTGCTGAAATTGGGTCAATTTTTGTGTGATGGAACTACAATTTGCCATTCCATTCACAAAGACTTTTGGAGATAAATATCAGAGCATTCATATCAGGGAGGGAGGGAGCAATAGCTAGCAGGGTTTCAAAAACTTCCTACCTGACATTTGAACAGCCTGTGTCCCATGCTGGTTTCAGCTTGCTGCTCTGGATGTTTTTCTATCTCCCTTTAAGGAAAAGAATCCCAGAATGCTATACTGTGTAATATTGTTTTTTTTTCTTTTGACATTCATGGCACCAGTCTTGCCTCTATTTTAAGTCAGTATTTTTACATCCCCTAAGAGAACAAATAGTAGATTATTGAGAGCTGGGACAGAAACTTCTAAAGAGTGGAAAGGGGGTCTGTAGCCATTCATTATGTGTTCGCCAACCTATCTGAGTCACAGTTGAACCTTTTAGATTTTCTTTCTGCTGAGATTTTGCACAAGGAGCAATATTCTGTCTTAAAAGGCTGTTGTCTGAATAGCTATTGCAGTGTTCAAGGCAGGGCTTGGCCTCCAATAGCTGTAGTGGCATCCCAGGTGAGGCAAGCAGAGGTCACTTGCAATGCTCCCTCTAAGATGTGGGGTCTTGTGAGCAAAAATTCTACTCTGTGAGCTACTGGCATTCAAGTTGTGAGCGAGCAATTTGGCTGCTGCATAAATTAGTTTGCTCTGGAGCCATCCTTCCTGAGCTAAGACAAAAATGTGTGAGCTGGAGGCTAAAAAAACTGTGAGCTAGCTCACACTAACTCAGTGTAGAGGGAACAGTGGTCACTTGTAGAATTCTATATAATATACCTTTCAATGTACCCATTTCCCAAATATATTCCTTTTGGGGTTCCACCCATGCATTGATACTGGGTGGACAAGGATATCCTCATATCCTAGGAACCACATATATGAATGACCATGTGTCCCCATGTGTCCCCATGTGTCCCCATGTGCCAATTATGGTCAGCCACCTGCCGTTTGATGGCTGCCTCACCCAAACACTTAAATGTGGCCCAGTTAGCATCTACCAGAGCCTGTTCCAATTGAGGAGTGGTTCCCGCTTTGTGGAATGAACTCTCCGAGGAGGTAAGGAGGTCCTTAGGAGTTTTTAGGAGGTGCTAGATTTGAATACAGTAGCCTCTTAGAGACCAACAGGATTTTCAGGTATGAGCTTTTGAGAGTCAAAACTTTCTTCACCAGACACCCTTTGTATGAGCTTAGCCTTCTGGAAGTTCATACCCCCAAAATCTTGTTGGTCTTTAAGGGGCTACTAGACTCAGTTCTAGCTGTTCTACTGCAGACCAACATGGCTAACATCTGAAGCTATCATTAGGTTATGGTGCAAGTCTGTTTTATTTATTAGGGTTTTTAATGGGGTTTGAGCAGCGGGCATTTTTTGGAGGAGGATGGGTATTTATTTTGTTGTGAATAGTTATAATTTAGATTCTAAGCAGCCTTTAGCCACAAGGGAAAGGCAGTGTTTAGCCACCGGCAGGGGATGGGGAGGTAGGATTGCCAGATGCATGTTGGGAAACTCTTGGAGATTTGGGGATGGAGCCCGAGGAGATCAGAGATCTCAGTGGAGTACAATGCCATATAGTCCACCCTCCAAAGCATCAATTTCCTCCAAAGGGACTGACCTCTATACTCTGGAGATGAGCTGTAATTCCAGGGGATTCCCAGGTCGCACCTGGGGGCTGGCATCCCTATGCATATTTTAATACATAAAGAGATGTAGCCCTAATGGCTGTTAACAGCTGCAGCTCCATCTTGTGGTTACCAGTTCAACACTATGGATCTATCTACGTGTTATATGGCTGTACTGGTCATCCTCAATGTAACTGGACTTTAAACCAGGCTTCCAGAGAATATGTGCTGTCAAAGCTTTGGTTCAGCTCAGTTTTACGCATGGCTAGCCAGTAATTCCATGGAAAGAGATTTTTCTTCAGTATATACCTTAACAGTGCTAAGCAGAGTCACATCATTCTAAACTCATTTACTTCAATGGATTTATAAATTAGGATTGTAGATAGGGAGGTGGGGTTGACTGTACATTCTGATATGCACCCTCAGTGGCAAACCCAGGTTTGTTGCTGTACGGTTTGTGAAAAGGTCACTTAGCTTGTCTTCAGACTTAACCAAATAATAACTTCTGCCAATCAAATTAATAAAATCTCTTCTGCAACCATTTTCTATACTGTTAATCCCAGAGTATTTCCTTAATTCCATTTGGATTTCATTATAATGTGTTTAAGAATCAACTCAGTCTCTGCCTAGTGCATTTCAGCAAGGGCTGCATTAATCTCTTAAGAAGGATTAACAGCTGTAGACAGATGTATTCATCGTAGCTAATTTTAAAATACTGGCCATTATATTATTCAGCATTAGCCAACAGAAATGTTATCAAGCAAGCCAATTTAAAAAAAAAGAATTGCCTATATGGATCTAGATTTTTTGAAAGTAAATGTACTACTGAAAAAGCAAAGAGTGTAGCGAGGCCATGGAGAAAGAATATGTAATCCTACTTTTAATTATGTGGTATAATTATATTTTGCTGTAAATGTTTACATAGATTAGTTACTATAAGAAGCAGAGTTCATTGAACAATGCATGGCTTGCTCGGTGGTTAACATCATTACTCTCAATCTGGAGCATGTGGAGCTGCTACCAAACTAGTAAGAGCCAGGGAATGTCAGCCTTAGCAGATTCAAACCAGCAGTCCACGAGCAGGAAGAGTGAGAAATTAACATTTAACATGCAACTGGGCAGCCCACCAAATCAAATTTCCCAGCGCTGGCCAACAAAAGAAATTTGGCTGAAGCTTTTCTGCTTTGTACGCTGAAGAAAGAGAGTGATGATCATCATAACTTCCCCGTGTTCCCCTAAAGAACCAAGCTGGGACCTTATCATAACGGATTGTGCTATCAGCTGGGTAGAGATTTTCAGTCAGTTCATGTGCGGCTCTGGCCAATTAATTGGTCAATTACTTACCAGCAGAGAAAGATGAGTGCACGAAGCCGGAACAGGCAGGACAAGAACCACTTGGTGGGCAACTGGGAGCCCAGGCAGCCTGCTTTATTTGTATCCTGGGGTAAGTGAATCAGTTAATGATTTCTTCATAATTTGGAAAATGAATCTCCCCAAACCCAAGTGAGTCTAGGTTAGTAAGAATCAGAAAGAGATAAGTGGAAATACTCTTATTGATTCATTTTTTAAAAGGCAAACCACACATTGTGATAATGCCATGGGCATCTTTTCTTCCTGGTCAGCAGCCTGCCCCCCGCCTTGTGCATCCTATTGTTCTGTTCACCAAGTGTGACAGATTGCCCATTATGTCCACCGAAGCAATGTTTACAATTCCTCAAAGTATCTTTCCCCTTTGCTTAGCATACCTTCAATCTATTTGCATTTGCATTGCATTTACTTTTGATTTTCATTGGTGCAACCACCAAGATGACATGAATTCCTTTACCACCAAGAAACCCGGAGGTATTAAATGCAGCTGAGGTTGTGCAAACAAAACTGCTGTGATCCGGTGGCTCAGCCACAGAGTTGGAGGGGAGGATAGCAGCCATTTAAGTCTGATGTTTGCTGTTGCTGTGCGTCTATAACTATGTTTCAAAGTACCAACCAATAAGTACATGTGAGATTTCCAAAAGACATTTCAGCTTATTAAAAGGAGATGTAGATGCTAAGGGCCACACACAACTGAGCCTTGCCTGTCCTTGCAACATTTCAAGAGAAGAACACAGTGATCAGCAGCATATAGACTGCTCCAGTTTTCTCCACTCTAGACATGATGACATGAGCAAAATATGAAACACCTGTATTGCTACCAGCAATAACACATTGTAAAGGGAAAAAGCTAATTTGCCAATGTTTGATTTGAAATGTTAAAGTAGCTAGGCAGCTATACAACCATATTGTCTATCCAGGGCTTGCATCAAAATTCCCTGAAATTGGGAAACTGCCATGGTCCATGGCTTCTGGCAAGACCCACTGCTGCTGACTCCCTGCTCATGCATCTCCTTGGATGCCTGCACTCCGTACCCTTTCATTGCCTGTTTGTGAGTGCTTTGTCACTCATGCTTCCAACTGCATATGCTGCCTGGCACTACTGGAGGTGGACATGTGGGTGGTGTACAAATCATGAACATTCCTGGTGTGGTAATGCCGTCTACATGTCTAATTCCCAACTGTGCCCTCTATGTGGGGATATCTAAATCTGCAGATAGGGAGTACATTCACCTTAAACAGGATTTTCTGAAAAGTTAAAAAAAACAAAAAACATTGGGGAGTTAAATTGTTCCTGAATATATATATTTTTTAAAAAAACTATGCATGTGCAGGCAACACACTTACTGTAGTGTAGCTGGAAAGGAGCCTGGTGGTTGCTGCAGCAACAGAGTACTGGATCTGCTGGCAAGGACTAGTGGAAGCCTCCTCAGGTCCATTCAGAGCAGCTCCAGGTGAGCAGCCAAGAGTGGAGGGGAAAGAAACCTCAGCAAGCCCACTTGGAGCAGCTCCAAGTGAGCCTCTGAGAGTGGGGAGGGGGGAGGAAGCCTTGGCAAGCCTGCTCAAAGAATAAAAAAGCCTTGTGAAGCCCACTTGGTGGACACTGGGAATTGATTGGGGACTGGCCGCCACTGGGGTAGAATCAGGGAGACACACAGGGCTCAGCCAGTGCAGTGCACATTGAGAGCTACTCGTGGCCTGGCCTTGGTGGAAGGGGATACTGGGATCTGCTCGGGGCCTGGCCACCATGACAGTGGATGCAGGGAGCTGCTTGGGGTCTGGCCATCAAAACACCTGCTGAGAGCTGTTTCGGGCTTGGAGTGGCTACCAGACGCTGCCGTGGTGGGACTCCGAGATGAGTGCTAGGGCCTGGATGTGCTGGCCAGAAATGGGGGGGAAATGAGATTCCCACCTATTATCAGGGGTATTTTCATAGAAAAAGAGCTGCAGGAGATCATTAGCATACGGTATGCTAATGAGCGATTAGGCTATTAGCATATGCCATGCCCCCTGACATCACCAGAAGTGATGTCAGAAGGGGAAGCAAAAGGGGGAGGCATCTTCAAAAGCTGGCCTGGGTGGGGGAGCTAAGAGAGAAGGGGTTTAAAGTTTAAACTCCTTCTCACTATAGTTGGGCCACAGAAGGAGGAAAGAGGGAAGGAAAGAGAGACAGTAGAGAGAAGGAAAGAAGGAAGGAAAGAGGGAAAGAAAGAGAAGGAAAGGAGGGAAAGAAAGAGAGAGAAGAAGGAGGGAAACAGGGAAAGGAGGAAAAAAGAGAAGAAGGTGGGAAAGAAAGAGAGAAGAGAAGAAGAGGGAAAGAGGAAAAGGAGAGAAGGAAAGGAGGGAATGAAAGAAATTTGGCAGCAATTCGGCCCCATTATACCCTATGGGCCATTGAAGTCAATGGTGAAAACATAGGGTATATTCTGGGGGTTGGAGGGGAGGTGATTTAAGGAAGAGGCTCCAAACTCATAGGGTAGCTGATGGAGCCTCTCCTCAAGATACACACCAAGTTTCAATAACATTGGACCAGGGGGTCCAATTCTATGGGCCCCCAAACAGGTTGCCCCATTCCCTCCATTGTTCTCTATGGCGGGAAAAAGTTACTTTTTTCCCACCATAGAGAACAATGGAGGGAATGGGGGCAACCTGTTTGGGGGCCCATAGAATTGGACCCCCTGGTCCAATGTCCTTGAAACTTGGTGGGTATCTTGGGGAGAGGCTCCATCAGCTACCCTGTGAGTTTGGAGCCTCTCCCTCAAACCCCTTCCCTCCAGCCCCCAGAATATACCCTATGTTTTACCATTGACTTCAATGGCCCATAGGATATAATGGAGCTGAAATTGACATTAGGCTGCCTGAAAGACTCCCTGGGACTCCGGCTGGGGGTGGGGCTTGGCTCCTGAGCTGCGGAGCTACGCTCCGGTGCACTCCCCCCCAAAAAAGACGCCTGCCTATTATTATTATTATATTTTATTATTTTATTTTAATGATTCAATTTATACCCCACCCTCCCCATGAGCGGGCTCAGGATGGCTTACTATGAGTAGTTGAGTGCCAAGGGTGGGTGGTAGGTGGGAAGAGAGCAAGGGTTTGAGGTGAGTGAATGCCACCAGTGAGGAGGAGTAGAGTGCCAAGCATGGGGATGACTGAATGCCAAGGGTGGGGTGGGGGCAGATAGGGAGATCAGCAAGTGAGGTGGTTGAGTGGAGTGCCAAGGGTGGGGATAAGTGGGAGAGCAGCAAGGGTGGAGGTGAGTAGAGTGCTAAAGGTGGGAGGTAAGTGGGGAAAGCTGCAAAGCTGAGGTTGAGTGAAGTACCAGGGGTGGGTGGTAGGTGGGGAGAGCAGCAAAGTTTGGGTTGACGGATGGAGAAATTGTGGGGAGAGAAAAAGAAATAGGGTGGTAGATTGACAGATAAAGGGAATGGGAGAAAGGGGGGAATGTGGGGTAGGTTATCACAGAAGGGCGGTAGATTGACAGAGAAGGGATGAGAGGCAAAAGAGATTGGGATAGGAAGACAGATAAGGGAAAGGGTAAAAAAGGGGGAAGATTGATAGAGAAAGAGGAAGAGGGAAGGAAACAAAGAGGGGGAAGGGAGTCACCATCTTCATAAGTTTCTTGTGGGTCCCCACTTGTTTTCAGATATTTTCAATGTGTAGAATGGATTGAGAGCAGGGTCATGATGGCAAGCCAAGCTTCACCACAATTTACATGCATTAATTGGAACTGAAACCATTCCCAATGCAATTGTGAACCCTGCTCTTTCAAGATTTCCATTTTCATGGAGCTTTCAACATACTTACACTGCCACAGGAGGTGATGGCAGCTACAAGCATGGACAGTTTCAAGAGGGAATTAGATAAACATATGGAGCAGAAGTTCATCAGTGGCTATTAGCCACAAGGTATAGATGGGAAATCTCAGTCTGGGGCAGGTGATGCACTCTATTCTTGGTGCTGGAGGGGGCAGCAGTGGGAGGGCTTCTAGTGTCCTGGCCCCACTGCTGGACCTCCTGATGGCACCTGGTATATTTTGGCCGCTGTGTGACAGAGTGTTGGACTAGATGGGCCATTGGTCTGATTCAACTTTGGCTTCTCTTATGTTCTTATGTCCATCTGTAAACTCTATGCATACATTCTGATGAAAAACATAGCTTAGAGGCAAACCCTAACCCTGCTCCTGCGTGTAGGTTTGGCAACTCCAGCTTGTGAAACTCCTTGTAATATGGGAGCAGTGCTTAGGGAGGGTGAAGTGTCTGGAGGAGAGGGAACTCCATGGGAATGTGATGCAATAGAGCTTACCCTCCAAAGCTGTCATTTCCTTCACAGTAACAGATCCCTGAAGTTTGGAGATTTTATTTTTTATTCCAGTTTTAATTCCAGGAAATCCCCAGGCCCCACCTGGAGGCTGGCAACTGTGTCTGCATGTGTTTATTCTATGCATGTAAAACGTCTGAAAAGAGCTAGAGCTGTGTGCCAAAAATGTTGTAGAAGATATAAGGGGACAAATGATAGGAAAGTAGAAACAGCAAATGACAGAGCCGGCATTTAATTTTGAAATCTAGAATTTCTACCTCACAAACTGTATTCAGATAAGGAAAATTGTTAACCTGATTGCGCGTTATTATGAATAATAACAAGGGGAATATGATTGATTATTAATGAGCAATCAGCTGCGAGAGCGAACACCTGTGTATACAGAGGTCAGCCCCGCTGGGAGGTATTGGTAACAGACCAGGAGACTTTTTTTTGTTGAAAAATAAAGTCTTTTACTGAAGTTCTACACATGCAAACAATTACACAAGCTCACAAACAAATATTCAAGATCTAGGAAATACAGAGAGAGGCAAAGCACATTTGCATTAGCAGGTAAATCGTTGGTGGGTAATATTTACCAGTCCCGTCGTGTAGAGCGTTCCTCAGGAAAAATGGAGGGGAAAGAAACTAAGAAAATTGGGAACCACGCGGCCTGGCCTGCAGGGAACACATGGGAACTCGGCCTGCAGACCAGAGTTTAAAGATGGAGGCAGGGGTTGGGGACAGCTAGCTGGACATAAGAGGGTCAAAGATTCGATAGGGGTTGAAGAGCAGAGAGAGCGCCGGTGGTCAGGCGTCTCCTTATAAGCAGGAGGGTGGGGGCTGGTTCCAGCCTGTGATCCCACCTCCTGGTAAGTCCGTCCCTGAAAATACCCTATTGGTTGGAAGATGTAGGGAAGGTGTGTGAAGGTGTGCCTGAGGGATGGTCAATACTGAGAGCTAGAAACTTGCTCATGTCTGACACCTGGTAGCAGCTAGGATGAGTCACCTGGCCGATTCCATTGTCTTCTTGATGGCATTAGCCAGGCTGCTGATGGCCATCAATTAGTTACCAGGCAACGATGAATAGACTCTGCCAGGGCTATGTGAGGTCTTGCAGGTGAGGGGGGAGAACATAAGAACATAAGAGAAGCCAATGTTGAATCAGGCCAATGGCCCATCTAGTCCAACACTCTGTCACACAGCGGCCAAAATATACCAGGTGCCATCAGGAGGTCCAACAGTGGGGCCAGGGCACCAGAAGCCCTCCCACTGCTGCCCCCTCCAGCACCAAGAATAGAGTGCATCACCTGCCCCAGACTGAGAGTTCCCTTCTATACCCTGTGGCTAATAGCCACTGATGGACTTCTGCTCCATATGTTTATCTAATTCCCTCTTGAAACTGTCCATGCTTGCAGCTGCCACGACCTCCTGTGGCAGTGAATTCCATATGTTAATCACTCTTTGGGTGAAGAAGTATTTCCTTTTATCTGTTCTAACCTGACTGCTCAGCAATTTCATAGAGTGCCCACGAGTTCTTGTATTGTGAGAAAGGGAGAAAAGTACTTCTTTCTCAACCTGCTCAATCCCATTCATAATCTTATAAACCTCGATCATGTCACCTCTCAGCCGTCGTTTCTCCAAGCTAAAGAGCCCCAAGCATTTTAACCTTTCTTCATAGGGAAGGTGTTCCAACCCTTTTATCATTCTAGTTGCCCTTCTCTGCACTTTTTCCAATGCTATAATATCCTTTTTGAGATGTGGTGACCAGAACTGTACACAGTATTCCAAATGAGGTCACACCAATGATTTATACAGGGGCATGATGATACTGGCTGATTTGTTATCAGTTCCCTTCCTAATAATCCCCAGCATAGTGTTGGCCTTCTTTATTGCAGCTACACATTGTCTAGACATTTTCATCGAGTTAGCCACTACGACTCCAAGATCTCTCTCTTGGTCCGTCTCTGCCAGTTCAGACCCCATCAACGTGTATTTATATTTAGGATTTTTGGCTCCAATGTGCATCACTTTGCACTTGGCCACATTGAACCCCATTTGCCACGTTGACGCCCACTCACCCATCCTCAACAGATCCCTTTGGAGTGCCTCACACTCCTCCCTGGTTTTCACCACCCTGAACAACTTCGTGTCATCTGCAAATTTAGCCACATCACTGCTTACTCCCAATTCCAAATCGTTAATAAACAAGTTAAAAAGCATCGGACCGAGTACTGATCCCTGTGGTACCCCACTGCTTACCACCCTCCACTGAGAAAGTTTCCCATTTATACTCACTCTCTGTTTCCTATTTATCAGCCAGTTTTTGATCCACAAGAGGACTTGTCCTTTTATCCCATGACTATTGAGCTTACTTAGGAGCCTTTGATGAGGAACTGTATCAAAAGCTTTCCGGAAGTCAAGGTAAATAATATCTATTGGGTCCCCCTTGTCCACATGTTTGTTCACTCCCTCAAATAACACTAACAGGTTAGTGAGACAAGATCTTCCCTTACAGAACCCATGCTGAGTCTGCCTCAATAGTTTTTGTTCATCAATGTGCCTACTAATTCTTTCCTTAATAACAGTTTCCACCAACTTACCCGGTATCGATGTCAGAGGGAAAGAGGCTGCCTGCCTGATGTAGAAGGAACTCTTAATGGCGTTTTTGGAGTTCCTAGTCCTTGTATTTTATTAAGGCATGGTGCTGTGCTTAGTGTATACTGGGTCTGTTCCATTTTCCTTCATGAGGAACAGGCTGGTAACCTATCCTGGGCACTGGAGCTGCTGGAAAGGTCAGGAGAAGCATCTCTCGCCTGGGTGCAGTCTCTGCTGGCATTTGGATGGGGTTACCATGTGGTTCAGTCCCTTATGCACACACTGGCACAGTTTATTATTTTATTACAGTCCATAAAGAGGCTCAAAAGCCTTGCAGGGCAACAAAATGGACATGAACCCAGATTACTGTTGCACATCTACATACATCTCACTCTTCCCCCTCCCTTCTCACACCAAAAATTACAGATGAACCCTAACACTAGTTGCCTATGATGTAGGGTTGCCAGCCTCCAGGTAGGGCCTGGAGATCTCCTGCTTTTGCAACTGATCTCCAGCTGATAGAGATCAGTTCCCCTGGAGAAAATGGCTGTTTTGAAGGGTGGACTCTGTGGCATTGTACCATACTGAGGCCCCTCCGGTCCCCAAACCCCACCCTCTCCTGGATCCACCCCCAATGTCTCCAGGTATTTTCCAACCAGACCTGGCAACCCTACTATGACGCATGAATATTGGGGATGTGGTTAGTTAGAGTTATTTTCCCATGTACTAGCAAGGATACTAAATTAGGGTTGAATCCAGGTTTAGAATCCTACTTAGAGATGAGAAAACTAACCTTGCATAAGCCTCTCTGTCAAGGGCAACTGGAGTTAGTCTTCAACCATGTCTCTCAGTGCCAAAATGGAGTGAGGAAAAGTAATAAGCAAGGCATAGGCACAGGCCTGGCAACACGCTAGGTTCATGCACATTTCCTCTTAATCACAGTTATGTTTAATATTTGAAACAGGGTTAGCATTTGCATGATTCTGCTGGGGAAACTTCCACTCACTGTGAGCTGGATGGCCCAGACTAGTCTGAGCTCATTAAGATCTCAGAAGCTAAGAAGGGTAGGTCCTGGTTAGTACTTGAATGGGAGATCACCATGGAAGTACAGGGTCACTATGCAAAGGAAGGCAATGACGAACCCTCTCTGTTTGTTTCTTGCCTTGATAATCCTTTGCGGTTGCCATAAATTGGCTGTGACTTTACAGCACTTTCCTCCAATACATGGTATTCAAAGTGGGGTTACCATTTGCCTGGTTCTGTTGGGAAAATGCTCACCTAAACCAGTGCTCAAAGAACCAGCTAGGGGTGGGAAAAGGAGGGGGCATCGATTCACGTCACAACATCACTTCCAGCTGAATTCCCACAAACTGTATGGTAAAACCGTAGACATTGGGAGATGTCCTAGAGAACCATGATGACACTGTAAAAGCCAGAACGCTGACTAGTGCTCCCCCTCTCCATATCCTGCCCTCAAAAGCTCCTGGGGGTTGATGGCAAAGACTTGGCAACCATAGTTTGAAGGCCTGTCTAAATACTAGCAGATCTGATATTTGGATGAGAGACAGACTTGTATGTTTTAGTTTCAGCACTGCTACTAGTATGAGTTTTGACTGACTATTTTAAGTGAGCTATTACTTTCATTCTTAAGGTTTTATTATGTGTTTTATAGGGCTAGAAAAATATATAAAAACAAAAGAGTAAATAGCAGGGTGTCTTCTCCCTCCCTTTGGCTTTGTAAGAACCAGGGCTATTTTGGGGCAGGAATGCACAGGAACGGAGTTCCGGCTGGCTCCTGACTTGGCCTCACCCAGCAGGAACTCATTAGCATAACTGGCCACACCCAACAGCAGCAACTCATTAGGGTTGGCTATATTAGGGCTGTGTGGCCTAACATGCAAAGGAATTCCTGTGACAAAGAAAGCTCTGGGTTTTGACAACAAACAAGGTAAACAGAATAAGAAGCAAAAGGTGGGTGTGGCTGGATGACTACCCTTCAGGCAACATGGGGATGTGGCCTAATGTGCTAGTGAGCTGTGCTGTTAGGGCTGTGACCTATATGCTGATAAGTTTCTGCTATTGGGTGTGACCTATTATGCTAATGAGTTCCTGCTGGGCTTTTTCTACAAAAAAAGCCCAGGTAAGAATACAAAATAAAGCCAAACTTCCCTTTAAAATCTGTTGAGAGTCTTATGTGTTCACCCACTGCTATACTTTACCTGACTACTAAACTGATCATGTTTTGGGTTAATTTAATCCTGAACTCACCAGGCCAACTCCTGTTCATGATGTATGTGTTACAGCCTACCATGTGGTTAAGAACTGCCTGTTTTCACAGTCCTCAGCAGACAGCAAATAACTAGACTTATTGAATCCCAGGTGAGCTGCTCTCATTTTGGTAGGTTACAAGTTGTGCGGGCCTAATTTAAGACAATTCTATCTTATTGACATAAATGGGATCATTTTAGCTTGGTCCAGCTTTCAGTTAGGATGAGGCAATCAATACTAGCACTTGTTAGAAGAAGAAGAATAAAAGAGTGTGAGCTTGGGATAGAAATAAATTATCACACTTAAAATACTTATTGGTTTTATTTTAAAAATTTCAAAGTAAACACCTTATCTGGCAAACCTGAAGAACAATGAAAAGGAACAAAAAGGAGTTGCATGCCAGACAAATGCCAAACTCTTGCTGCTTTCACAAAAAAGTTAACTTTTCTCATAAAGTCAATTTCCCCCTTCTTGCTGCAGGGGTACAGGTACTGGACTTTATTGATTCAGGTGTCCTCCATTCTCATATTCCATTTTCTAACAAACCATTAGCCTTTTAGTGGGAAGAAATCCCCTCTGGTCCAGTTAGACAGTGGTTCTTTCAAATAATTCTGCCCCTTATTTGAAAATTATATTCAACCCACTTTATGATCTCTTGTAACCCCCCATCCTGTGTAGGACAGCACCCAGTCTATAGAAACTAAGCCCCTGGGGATATGATTGGGATGGTATGATTGGACAGATCTGCCAATGGAACAAAAATATGGAAAAATGGTTTGCATTGCAACACCACATGGAAAGGAGATTTTCTTTGGATTTGCCAATGCATTTCTAAATCCCTGTAGACAACCAAGATGTAATAGTTTAGCTCCTAAATGTTCAACAAGAAGTCTATTCATTAGATGGGAGGAGGAGGGAATATATAACTGTATCATAATGATCGACTTATAGAACTAATGCACAGGCAAGGTGGGATATAAATCTAAAATAATTAATAAACTAACACAGTGGGTATTAAGCAGAGAGATCATTCAATGAAGAGTAGGAACAAATTAATTGTTATGACATCTGTTTAGGTGGAAGCTGTTATTTATCAAATGTGGAAAAGTCCTAAAGTCTATTGTATGCAGCACATAATACTAAACCTCAGTAACTCTAATAACTGCCCTAGTACGAAAGAACTATACTTACTCAGAGGTATAATTTTTAATGCAGGCAAAATTGAATCATGTCCTTTTGCATTAAGCACTATGAGAGACTGATGGTCCGTTACAAAGCAGAGTCATATGCTTCTAAGCCCATTCACTATAATGGCTCCAGGCATGGAGCCTATATTTTTCTTCCTTGTGATCTTCTCTCTGGGCACTACAGAGGTAGTCTTCTGCTACAGGGCATGTTCCTTTCATATTAGGCACTTGGGGCTCCTTGAAAAACAGTGGTTTAGCACAAAGATGCCTAGTACCATACGACAGCCTCTGTAGCACCCAGAGAGAAATACATGAAGAACGAAGCTATAGAATACATGTTTTGCAAGGCTTTAGTATTGCACTACAAGGATCCAGATAATAAGATGCCACTGTTTAGTTATATGCTATACGCCTGTCTCTTAAGGACAGTTCTGAAAAGAGCTATCTCAGCCCCACCTACCTCACAGGGTGTCTGTTGTGGGAAGGGGAAGGGAAAGGAGTTTGTAAGCTGCTCTGAGACTCCAAATGAAAGGCGGGGTATAAATCCAGTCTCCTCCTCCTCTTCCTCCTCCTCCTCCTCCTCCTCTTCTTCTGGAATGAATGAAATGTGTTATATTTTATTGGTTATCACACTGATGACTTACCTTTGTTCTACCAAGAAACCCAAGATGGCAAATGATCCAGGGTTGTCATCTGCTTAGTTTCAGCAAAGTTGCTGCACCTTTAGCTGTGAACTCTTTCCAACTATATCCTAATTCACTGGCATCTCCAGTGAAGATATCTCAGGTAGAAGTGATTCAAGTTCTCTTCTAAGAACAATGAACAACTAGGTTAGACTTCACCCCCAGGCTGATGGGCCCTAGGCCTGTTTCAGTACAAGCCTGCACTATCCTAACATCATAATTTTCATCCATTACATCCCAAATGAAATTGTTTCCTTATATCCTATCTGGAGATAGAAATTTTGTTGCTGCATTTGTTACTGACTCATCAGTGTATTGAAGCTTCTCCCTTCTCTTTTATGGTCTTTCTGATCTGCAGTTTCTTTTCTGTTGGTAATCATTTCCTTTCCAGCATAGGAAAAAGATGACCATTAAAATAATAGCCTGTTCCTCTCTTCTAGTATAAGCACCACAGTTAAATGCAAATATCCCAGGGATAAATGCTTCCACTTGGAAAAATTTGGAGACATCTGTTTTATTATTTCCATCTCTTCTCAACCCCTGCACTTTGAATAAGAACGTAAGAGAAACCATGTTGGACCAAGCCAATGGCCTATCCAGTCCAACACTCTGCCATACAGTGGCCAAAACCCAGGTGCCATCAGGAGGTCCACCAGTGGGGCCAGAACTCCAGAAGCCTTCCCACTGTTGCTTCCCAAGCACCAAGAATACAGGACATCACTGCCTTAGACAGAATTTTCCAGCTATACCTTGTGGCTAATAGCCACTGATAGACCTCTGCTCCATGTTTATCCAGTTCCCACTTGAAGCTGTCTGTGCTTGTAGCTGCCACCACTTCCTGTGGCAGTGAATTCCACATGTTAATTAGTCTTTGGGTGAAGCAGAACTCCATGAGATAAGCTGAGATGGAACGACTGTCTCAAGGTCACCCAGCTAAGTGGGGATATGGATCCAGGTCTCCCAATCATAGTTTAACATTCAAGTACTATACCACACAACCTCTTTTCTAGTTTCATTATAGGGCCTTAAATAGCAGAGATATTTGCCCATAACCTTGAAGATCTGCTATTAATCAGAGTAAGCTAATACTTGATAGATGAGGCAATGGCTTGGCTCAGAACAAAGCAGCTTCAAGTGTCCATATATACTAATGATGGAAGTAAATTAGAAAAGTTTAAATTTAATTAGGGCTATGCCAACACCGTATGGTATTCCCAGTAGTAATATATGGCTGCAAGAGTTGGACTACAAGGAAGGCCGAACGCCGAAGAATGCATTCTTTTGAATTATGGGCCTGGAGAAGACTCTTGAGAGTCCCTTTGACTACAAGGAGATCAAATCAGTCAATCCTAAAAGAAATCAACCCTAGCTGTTCCCTGGAAGGTCAGATATTGAAGCTGAAGCTCAAACACTTTGGCCACCAAATGAGAAGGGAGCACTCACTGGAGAAGACCCTGATGCTGGGAAAGATTGAAGGTCAAAGAAGAAGGGGACAGCAAAGGATGAGATGGTTAGACAGTGTTATCAATGCAACGAACATGAAATTAAGCAAACTCTGGAGAATGACGGAAGACATGAGGGCCAGGCATGATGTGGTCCATGGGGTCGCGAAGAGTCGGACTCTACTATGCAACTGAACAACAACAACAACAAAATGCCAACACTGTAGATTAATCATTTTTATTTCATTTACAATGTTGAAAGGAAAAAATATACAAAATTTGAAATTCATGAAAAATCAGCTCTACCTCACTGTTTATCTCTTCTTGGAGGTGGATAAAGCATGTAAGTAGCACAGATTTTGGGGGTATGGAGAGAACCATCATACAAATGTCACACTTTGGCCATCTGTCACAATGTTCTGTCAACTATTCAGCCACAGGGAAGGTCAATGGAGAATGTTTCCAGATTGATGCCCCAGAATGTCTCTTCAGGATTCTATTGAGTCAGGCCCAAACTAGATATGAAAGCTTCCTTGTGGCCATCAAGAGGATGCTGCCACCATTTTCAAAGTCATTTTAAAATGAAAATAAGAACATAAGAGAAGCCACTGTTGGATCAGACCAATGGCCCATCCAGTCCAACACTCTGTCATACAGTGGCCAAAAATACCAGGTGTCATCAGAAGGTCCAGCAATGGGGCCAAGACACTAGAAGCCCTCCCACTGTTGCCCCCCCCAAGCACCAAGAACACAGTGCTTCACTTGCCCCAGACGGAGAGTTCCTATCTATACCTTCTGGATAATAGCCACTGATGGACCTCTGTTCCATATGTTTATCCAATTCCATCTTAAAAACTGTCCATGCTTGTAGCCACCACCACCTCCTGTGGCAGTGAATTCCATGTGTTAATCACTCTTTGGGTGAAGAAGTACTTCCTTTTATCTGTTCTAACCCGACCACTCAGCAACTTCATTCAGTGCTCTTGAGTTCTTGTATTGTGAGAAAGGGAGAAAAGTACTTCTTTCTCTACCTGCTCTATCCCATGCATAATCCTGTAAACCTCAATCATGTCACTCCTCAGTTGTCATTTCTCCAAGCTAAAGAGCCCCAAGCACCTTAACCTTTCTTCATAGGGAAAGTGTTCCAACCCTTTTATCATTCTAATTGCCCTTTTCTGCACTTTTCCCAATACTATAATATCCTTTTTGAGGTGCGGTGACCGGAACTGTACACAGTATTCCAAATGAGGTCGCATTATGATACTGGCTGATTTGTTTTCAATTCAATGCCAGGATTTGTTTTCAATGCCATGAGGGCTGGACCCTAATTGGGCCTGCAGTGCCACAGGCTGAAGCACTTGTTTCCTCCCTGCACCTTATCAAGTTCTGAAAGGGCTGAACCCTCTTGCCTCATGTTTTTTTTAGCAATTGAAAAGGCATGGGGGAGGGGAGTGCCACACTGCAGGCCTGACCAGGATTGGGCCCTTGTGGCATTTTAAAATCACTTTAAAATGGAGGCGGTGTCCTCATGGCAGCCAGGGGGATGCCATCATGTCTATTCTGGCCCTCACATGCATGCTGCACCAAAAAGGGTTGTGTGGAAAGACACTCTAGGACCATACGGCAAAGCCACCCTGGGACCAACAGCTTACGGCACATTGGTTAATATTTCCTTCAGTAGGAGTTTTGTATAGACATTCCACTTTCTGATTGAGCCAAAATGGAGACCTCCACTTTAGAGGAACCTCTTGAAATATGAACTAGGAAGATACAAGCCTTTGTCATGCTTTTGTCATTCCCAGATGCTTGCTGGGGAGAGGGGGAAATGATCCATACTCAGGAAGGAGATGTATTGGAGTTTTTCAAAATTTCATTGGCAACCCCCTCTTCCCTACATTTTATTTTTGTTTTCTGTGTTCTGTAACTTCACTGATTTATATTTCCCCATTAGCTTGTGTGTGTGCGCACAGAATAAAACCAGACTGAAATTTGTTCTTTTAGTTTTGAGAGACTTACTGAATTATTTCTCTCATGTACCAGCCTCTTGACGCTCTTGAGATCTTGAGAAAGGAAAGGTAAGAACTTTGCCTTACTCCACACAAGCATTTAGAAAGATTCTTGGTTAGCCTAGAACACTCTAGACGTCACTAAGTAGTGGCAAATTATTACTAAGGAAGGAGATATTTGGCTTGAAACTCAATGTAAAGTCCCAGCCTGATGCACACCCAGTGGATCCAAAGAGGAAACATCAGTGGGACCTATACCCTTGAATGATAATATTATCTCTTTGAGGAAGAGAAGGTGGAAGTACCCAATCCTGTTCTAGAGAGGAAAAATGACATTTGTTCAGCAAAACTGTGTAGTGTTGTAAGATGAAGAATGGCTTAAAATGAGTCAGGAATCAGGACACTACTTGGAAGGTCTGTGGTACCTGATTCCAAAAAAGAAGTGGCGTTTTTATTACCTTTCTCCATGGCAGAGCTCACAGGCATGCGTGGGGGTGGGGTTTCCAGTCCTGAGGCTGCCCTTTATATATTCTTAGTCCTCTAAAGCCGGGTGAAAGAGACATCTTAAACCTCTCCTCCTTCTATCAGTGGCCCAGAACGTGACACAAAGCAGGAGGCTGTAGCTGGCTCTAGAAATGCTTCCAGAATGATGCCATCCCTGAACTCTGCCTGCATGCGGGAGAACTGGGCCAGTTCCATTTCTAGAGATAAATTCCATTACTTTAAAGACAAATTAGTATGTGAAAAAGTTTAATGGTCCCCTCCCCAAAGGGGAAACACTATCCAAAAATTCTGGAGCCTCCAAATATGAAATCAGAGAGAAAATAATACCTTCTTCACTGTAGGCTAAAGATTTTTGTTTGTTTTTTGTCATTTGATTTTATAATGCCAACTACCAGCCGAAAAACCTTTGGGGATGAAGAAGGCGGGGGGGAATACCCCGGCCCTCACAAATCTTTATCCTTCTCATCACCATTTTGAAGAGAAACTGCTGCCTTTTGAACTATGTCATTTCAGAAATTCCTGGCTTGGTGTGTCATCCCTTTATCAATCACACTGTACAAATCATCCTGTCTGCAGTCTTGCTCAACCTCCTGACTTAGTTACATGTGAGGGAGGGAGCAGCTTTGTTATCTAAACTCCCCCCTCCCCCAGGCTGCTTGTGGAGTATGAATGCCCAGCTTCATTCCTAAGGGGATGTTTCTGTCTCACTCCTGCAGAGTGCTGTTTTGCTCCCCTAATAGATCATCTGATCAGACACCAGCGCAATACATTGTCAAGCTGTTTTTGCTTGCTTGCTGTGCTACAGTTAGGGAGTAGGATCTGACAAGTGACAACCTGTGCTCCTTAAAACACACACACACATACACTGCTTCAAAAGGGAAGAGGGGAAAAACACTTCTTAGATGTAAGAAAGAACAGAACACCAGTAACAGAGCTGTTTGTGGATAAAGTGCCATGGCTGCAACTTTCAAGGGTCTGCTTCTTAGATTGCTTAAATTGCTACTCTTTAATATGAGGCAAAACAAATGTGCTTGGGGGGTTAAATCCCTCCACACACAATATTAATGCTGCATATGATTGTTTTTTATACCTGCTTGTAGTTCAGTTTCCTTCTTTTCTGGACTCCCCCACTCCTTCAGTAAGAGATCCCTAATTAGTACATGATCCCAACCCACCAGGGATCAGGCAATAAACTAGATAATGCTACAACATCACCTAGCCAGATCTGCTATCCTGACCCTATTCCTGAGGAGAAATAAAGCCATTTCAAAGTGAAGGTGCTGTTTCTTATATGAAATTGCCTTCACTATGAATGGCCGGGAGAGTATAGCCATAGTTGTATGGGTGGGATGGTGGTGGCAGATATTGACACCTCAACAAATGCAGTGATGTGGCTGCTCTGCCTCCCACATATATGGCATTGTCTTCATCTCATGTGCCCTCAAGCATATGGCTGCCCACACCCCGTATTAGTTCTTCACTTCTGTCCACTATCCAGTTTTTCCCTTGCATTGTTCTAAGGTTTCCCAAGCCTGACTTGATACTTGTAGACAGGAAGGTACCCATTCTTGCAGGTCCTGCCCACCTCAGCACCATTTGCCTTGACTCAGACTCCCATGGCCACCAGACAGGGAGTTATTTACATAAATTTGGAATGGCATATGCTCAGAACACTCCGCATGCTGCTCCAGAGTTCTGTAAATAGCCCCTGCTGGGGCCAATTCAGTTTCTGAAAACTGAACGGGGGAAAGAGAGGAAGGACCCACCCACCCTTCCCCGTGCTACATTTCCAAGCTGAAAAGGGCTCCCTCTGATATTTAAAATGACATTTGCTGTAGCTGTTGTTTGGCTGCAGGGAAAATAATATCTAGTTTGGCTCTTTGTTATCTTTGAGGTAATCTGGACCGTATCGCTTCAGACCATTCATGTGACTGAATACTCCTCCGTACAACATAGTGCCCTCCATGATGAAAACAAACCGACATTATGCTATGGAGAAGAATGAGGAAGCTTCCTCTCTAGTAAAATGCCAGTCTTCCATGAACATGTTTTTGCAATGGCTGAAAGAGGGCGTGCAGTAGCAATGAGCATTTGGTAGTATTGGACAATTTACTTGCAAAAGAATTTTCGTAAATGTTATATTACTGGTATAGCCAGTCTAAACAGATGAATTTGGAAGTCAAAATTCAAAGTCTGAGCACTGAAGTTCAAAAGTAGTATGAAAATCAGGATTTAAAAATTTAAAATGTTGTGTAAAAAGTCCACTTTGACTTGAAAACATGTTAGTGAGAGCTAGGATGAGACATCCATTCTTACAGGATATTAGGAACTGTGCCATTCATTTTTCTGGTGATTCTTTTTTTAAATTCTGGATAAAATCTTACAATTATGCTTGGGGTATTCTGAATTCCTCATTCCTGCTGTATCAGGCTCTCAAACCCTTTTTGATTTCCTTCTTCCCTATGTAGCTCAAACCCAGAATTCTCTGTTTTCACAATATTTTCATTTTCCTCATATTAACTTTCCCCATGAAGTATATGCATCCTTATATGTTAATGATATGGCAATAAATCAGCATTATCCATTATGGGTGTATTATAAATATGATACACATAAATTGTGCCTACACATTGCATGTAAAAGCTTTACAGCAAGCATGCACAAGAGGGGAAAAATTTACAAAGCCAGTAGCAAAAGGCAGACCATCAAAACAGTTGACAAAATATTAAGTAATATAAAAGGGGGGGATGAATATTTGTTCATCTTTATGGGATGGCTGACACAAAGCCTGTGAATGTTTCTGCAAAGGATTTGTTTCTTGACATAAGTAAATACTTTCAATGAAATGATTTGCCACTTTTGGAATTCTCAAGAATTTGGGCCCTTTGGGGATTTTATTATTATTGTTATGCAGCTTCAAAACACTTATCTCCTCCTTGTACATTACCTGAGGGCATAGAATTTTGTTTCTAAGGCCAGCTGGGCTTTTGGAATCATTGACTTCTGGCACAGTTATCAAAGTGCCTTCTCTCCTAGGCATGGTCTGCTGAACTTCCTGAATTCATCTATAAACCTGCTAATTCCCTCCCCAAAGACCCCCTTCTGTTATGCTGTGCACAGCATAGTGAGTTGACTACAGCTCTTCAAATTTTACGAGCAAGTCTAACTGGTGCAGCTGTGTGCCTTGCACACAATATACCCTGTTGCCAGAGCATGTCACACAATGTTTCAAAAAGGGAAAGCATGGAGCTCCAATGCCAATGTATACTGGAGGAGAGAGGCTACCAGCGAAGGCAGGTGGGAGCATGTCTGCACAAAGCAAAGGTCTTTTAGGGGCTGGTCATTCTGTTTCTCTGTCCCTGTCTATTCTATAGAGTAGATGGTCTCAGATTTCATGATGGGGATGTCCCTTCTCTCACAAGGGGCACCCTTGTGTAATTGAGACTGAACAAATGTTGATGGATCAGTAGGGGTGAAAGAATGTTCCCTACTACATTTCTTTCTTTCTTTCTTTCTTTTTTAAAATATTCATTTGTAACTTTGTCAGTGTTTTCTCTTCTTGGTTTTTCATTGCTGTTTCTGTAGATTCATTTATATTTTATAGGAATGTTTTAGGGTTTGTTTGTAAACAATTTATGCAGCACATATAGGTACAATGTGTGCCATCCATACATAAAATGTGTAAGAGTGATTTATTGATGGACAATCTTTTATAGGGGGGAAATTGGTACAAGGAAGTAGCAAATGACATGGAAATAAAGACTCATGAGTCTGATGTGCACGGGGAGAATCATAATTGAAACTGGGGGTTGGGGGTTGATTGAAATTATCCCTGAGGATCAGCTAATATTCTTTTTCACCTGGGGATAGACAGGGCCTTGGGAACTGTGTAATATAGATAAAAAAATCTCAATAAAGGGAAAATGTCCATAAATAACAGCCTTGCCTAGGAATGGTTTCAATAACCCTGAGTACCAATATAATTTTTTAAAGCTGGTATACTTTATTGCATTAGAAACTAATTATTATTTCTGCTGATATAATTTTTGCTCATTCCTCCCTCCTACCGCAGAACTCCAGATCCTCCTTCATGCAGTTCTTGGGAGTGCTCATGGAGAAGCATTTCAGGGGCAGGTGAGGCTACAGCAAGTGGGCCAGGTGAGGAAGTCATATAGACCTGCAGAACTCTTCCGGGTGGTCAGGGGCCTGTTGGGTTCTGGCCAACAGGAGGAGGTGAACTGCTCTGCAGCCCACTGCAATCATTTTGCTAAGCACTTTGTAGAAGAAATCTCTTACATCCATTCTTATTTGGACAAGGAGTGACATTCATACACAGACTTGGATGGTCTCAGGATGCTGATTTCTCCAGTTGTGTGGAATACCTTTCAGGTTGTGAGGTTTGGGAATGTAGACAGGATTCTTGGGAGTTTAAGACCTACCACCTACTCGTATGACCCTTGCCCCTCCTGGCTGCTTAAATCTGCTGGGGGGGGGTGGACTGGATCTTGGTGGCAGTAAGTACCTCACTGAAAGAGGGGGTGGTTGCTCCCTCCTTGAAGAAGGCAGTGGTGTGTCTACTCCTAAAGCAACCTACTCTGGACCTAGAGAGCTGAATAATTACCATACAGTCTCAAATGTACCATTCCTGAGCAAGGTGATTGAACAAGTGGTGGCTAGCCAGCTCCAGAAATTCCTGAATGAGGTGGATCATTTAAATCCATTCCAATCTGGTTGCAGGCCTGGTTATAGGACTGAACTGACCTTGGTTGCCCTGGTGGATGACATGTGCTGGGAGATGGACTGGGGGAATGTGACCTTGTTAAGTCTCCTGGACCTCTTGACAGCTTTCAATACTATCGATCATGCTATCCTTCTGGATCACCTTTTGAGCCCTGGGACTAAAAGGCACTGTTCTGCAGTAGTCCTGGTCCTACCTCAAGGGTAGGTTCCAGAGGGTGGTGCTAGGAGACTGCTGCTCTGCCCCTTTGCCTTGGGCCTACAGGGTTCCCCAGGGTTCCATCTTGTCACCCATGCTTTTCAACATCTGTGTAAAGCTGCTGGAAGAGATCATTGTAGGGTTGACAGCTCCCACGTGAGAGTGGAGAATCCTTCAATTTTGCAGATCACCAGGGGCCAGCTGGCCAGCAGGGGAAGCCCCCAACAGCCATGACCTGGCACAATGTCCCCAACATGATGATGTCACACAGAAGTGACATCATCACACCAGGGACATCATGCAGCGACACTTTGGTATTTTGGACAATACTATGGTAACCATAGAGTTTTGCCCAAAATACCAAAGTGTGACTGTGTGACATCCCAGGCATGATGATATCACTTCCACATGATGTCATCACATCAGGGACATAGCAAGGGGTGATGTTGCCCCACCCCCACTCTTGGAGAGCTCCCTCCCACCACCCTCCCTCCTCTGGTTAGGAGGTAAGACCTGGCAAACCTAGGTCATTCAGAAATTTGGGTTGAGTTGCCACCAGTATGCAAATGACATTCAGGTCTATCTTGCACTACCAGCAGATCCCAGGGAGACAGTGGGAACTGTGAACAGGTGCCTGGAGGCAGTTTTGGAATGGATGAGGCCTAACAAGCTGAAACTTAATCCTAACAAAAAGGAGGTGCTACTGGTGGGGGGAAGGTCCGATCAAGGAAATGTGTTACCTTGTTCTGCATGGGCTTCCACTCCCTTTAAAGGAATAGGTTTGTAGCTTGGGGGTGGTCCTGGACCCAGGCTTCTTGTTGGATAAACAGGCGGCAGTAGTGGCCAGGGATGCCTTTCACCAACAGAAAAGTGCAGAAAAGATCTGTCCACTGTGGTGGATGTCCTTTCTACATCCAGATTAGGTTATTGCAATGTGCTCAACACCGTGCTGCCCTTGAAGACTATTCAGAAGCTGCAGTTGGTACAAAATGCTGTGGCCAGAGTGTTGACTGGAATGGGTCGTAGAAATCACATCACTCCACTCAACACTGGCTTCCAATTTTCTTCCCAGTTTAAGGTGCTGGTATTGACCTTTAAAGCCCTGTATGGCCTCGGACCAATATGCCCTAAGGACCACCTTAAAAACCTATTGTTTATTCCAGTCATCTTTGGAGGCCCTGTGTCAGTTGCCTCTGCTATCTGAAGCTAGATGGGTGGCGTTCTGAGAAAGGTTATAGCACCAAAACTTTGGAACTCTCTTCTCAGGGAGATTTGTCTGTCTCCCTCTATTGGTGCCTTCTGCCGGGGGTATTTTCTGGGAGTTCATTTGGCATGCCACCAATGACTGTTATTGGTCCTCCTTCCTGTTTCTAGTGTAGGTTGCTAATGTGTTTTTTATTGGATTATTTTATAATTCCAATTGTTTGTAATTGTTCAAATGTTTTAATGTTTTTATATTTGTCATCTTGGGGACACTAATCAGGTGGCAATGAGACATAAAAATGCTTTAAATAAATAAATAAATAAGTGGTGGAATGCAAACGAGTGGTGGAATGCAGAAGTGTAACAGAAGTATAGCAAAAGTTGTAGCTCAATTAGGCGATATATTAACTAACGTAGGAAGGATTGTGGTTCCTTGGGGAAGCTCACTTGATATACAGATACAGTTGTTGATTAGATTCAATATTATGTCATTGGCTTGGCCTACAAGGTATTCTAGCTAATGATACTTTGACCTCATCTCAGACATGGTTTCCTCCAGAAGAGCCTTAGGAGTATCTGTTTCTGCCTCTGGACTAGTGGGCCAGCAGTATTCATGCAAAAGTACCATTTGTAAGAACCATCCCCTGAACATGAGCTGCTCATGCAGGCACTGGACTAAAAAAAATCACGTTAGCTACAAAGCAGACTGTCCAAAATGTACTCATTTTGATACTTGATGCCTCTATTGCCATACTGTGAGCCAAGTGACTCATACATTCCCAAAGTGTTCATGTGGGAGACATCATGTGCCAAGCTGGAAACTGATCTGTGCCTAAAAAGTCTCTTCCTTTCCAGAGTGGCATAGTTCATCTCATGTTCTCTTCTTCTGTAGTATTATGTTTCTACAACTCTCTGTAGGGTCTGATCACTCCATGTGGCACACTATTGGTTGTACTGTGTAGATCAAGGCCGGATATTTGGAGGAATACTAATTTCTTGCGGTGCATATGTGTGGATAGCTATTGATCCCATGAGATCTCTATGAGTCATATGAATCTATCATATATCAAGAGCAGGGCATTGGTCCCTCTACTTTAATATTGGCAGCTCTTAGGAACTTTAGGGAGAATAAGACTTTCTCAGTACCATCTGAGATCCTTTAACTGGAGATTCTAGAAACTGAACCTGGAATATTCTGCACAAAAAAGTATGTGTGCCATCCTAAATATAGTTATACCCTTCTAAGTACATTGGAGTCAATGGGATGGCACCATTAGCCAATAATTCTCTAAATATGGGGAGAAGGGGTATAAGGCATTGCACATATGGAATGATATTTGAGTTAAACAATATATTGTATGCATAGAGAACCAGTTTGGTGTAGTGGTTAAGTGCATGGACTCTAATTTGGGAGAAACGGGTTTGATTCCCCACTCCACCACTTGCAGTTGCTGGATAACCTTGGGCAAGCCATAGTTCTGTCAGAGCTGTTCTCTCAAGGACAGTTCTCTCAGAGCTCTCTCAGCCCCGCCTACCTCACAGGGTGTATGATGTGGGGAGGGGGAGGGAAAGGAGTTTGTAAGCCACTCTGAGACTTTGAGAGAAGGGTGGGGTATAAATCCAATCTCCTTTTCTTCTTCATATATCTTTGTATTTGCAATAGTGTAATTGTAATTGATCCCTATTATTCTGTGGTTTCCATTTTCTCTAACTTCTTTATAGCATAAATGTGATTCTGTGTCGATGTCAACAATTCTGTAAACTCTTATCCTATTTCCAGAGCAACTACATGCATGCAACAGTTAGCATTCATGCAACTGTTGCAAGAGTAAGTAGAGCAAGCAAAAGGTTTCTCTACATGGCAACCTGTTTTATTTACTCTGTTTTATTTCACAGGGTAAACATAAAAATGATCACATTGCCACATCTTCATCCCCAGTGAAACTGAACAAACATAGCTCAAATAAGACACTTTGGTTGAGCTCTCTTTATCCACTCGTATAAAGAGAAATAAACCTTCTTAAGGCAGATCCAGATGGCCTGAATTTGGTAAGCAAGACTTGTGTTTCTACAAAATATCAAACAATAGCTTTGGAAACCTCATGGTCCAGATGTTCTTTAGTCTGTATTGGTTCCCTTCAGGCTATTCTTTTCATGCCACTGGCATGAAATTGTACCTGTTTTTTTCCATTGAGACACATCCTGTAATCACCATTGCACACTGCAGTGCCAGATGGAGCATGGGAAACTGCCAACTCAGAATTCACTTAGCCTCAACATCCGCCCCCTCTCTCTATATATATATAAAAGCCCAGCATATTGGCACTTTCTGGCTCTCCCATTGGCTGTGCGCTCCATCAGCCATTGGCCTGTCAACTGCCACTCAAGAATACTTGTGTGCCATTGGCTGGATGCTGGGTTCGCTCCCCTCCACCACTCACTGTCAGCCTGGTCACTCTTCCTTGACAAAATAAACTGCCAAAACAACTGCCTTTCCTGACAAAGATGCTTCTTCTGCTTGGCTCCTCTGCAGCTGGCTGGCTACTAAGGTGGGCTACTGGCTATCAAATCATTATCTTCTCCTACTACTGTGGGGCTAACTTTTCCCTCAGTGGTTGTTGCTAGGCAACCAAGCTTGTTTCTATCAGTAAAAAGACAAAGGCAGGAGGCCCTTTCCAGGCCTACTCATTGGGGCCGGTCCTGACTAAGGTTGCCAGCTCCAGGTTGGGAAATTTCTGGGTATTTTGTGGTGGAGTCTACAGAAGCCAGAGTTTGGGGAGGGGGGAGGCCTCTGTTAAATAGAATGCCATCGATTCCACCCTCCTAAGCAGTTATTTTCTCCTGTGGAACTGTTGTTGCCATTCTCCAAGTGAGGGCTGGAGATCAATCAGAATTAAAACTGCCCTTTAGATGGCAAAGATCAATTCCCCTGGGGAAAATGGCTGCTTTTCAGGGTGGACTCTGTGTCATTATACCTTGCTGAGGTTGCTTCCCTCCTGCTTGGGTCCCCACTACAGAGAAAGACTGTACTTTTCCTAGGTAGAGGCTGCAGGTGGGGGGCATGGAAAGCTGAAGTCAGAGGGGCAGAGAAATGTAAGTTGATGGTTGGCTGGCAAGGAGACAGGGTTGCCAGCTCCAAGTTAGCCCAATCTCATCAGATCTCAGAAGCTAAGCAGGGTTGGCCCTGGCTAGTATTTGGATGGGAACCCTCCAAAGAATACCAGGGTTGCTGTGCAAACCACCTCTGAACATCTCTTGCCTTGAAAACTGTACAGGGTCACCATAAATCAGCTGTGACTTGAAGCACTTTCCACCACCACTAATCTGAAAGTTATCTGATGTCAACAGCTGGGAGTGCAGTTTTATTCAAGGCTGGCTTGCTTATGTATCTTGGATGCATTGTAGGTATGATGCTTAACTGGTGATGGATAGCTGTACCTTCAGGCGTGATGGAAGCAGGACAGACCTAACACTCTTTGATTGGCTCATTACTTCATTGGTACTTGTCTCTATTCCAAAGGGATTAAGTCACTTAGCTAATAGCTTGATATCTGGTGCTCTTCCTAGTCCATCATATGTTTCTAGGACAGAACAAAATTTAGTATTGAGGTGTGGGGGGTGTATTTCAGCATATTTTTGATTGCTTGGAAAAATAGCAACCCCTGAACTAGATTATGAGTAGACATAGGGTTGCCAAGTCCCCCCTGGAGGTGTTGGGTTGCCAGATCCATGTTGGGAAACACCTGGAGATTTTGGGATGGAGTCTGGGGAGGACAGGGACCTCAGTGTGGTACAGTGCCATAGAGTCCACCCTCCAAAGTATCCATTTTCTCCAGGGGAACTGATCTCTGTTGTCTAGAGATGAACTGTAATTCCAGGAGATCCCCATGTCCCACCTGGAGGCTGGCTCCCCTATGTGTTGTGTTTGCTCCACTTTCAAAAGAGCTGTGTTTGGAGTTGTCAGGCCACTAAGAACCTAAAGCCCTTCAGCAGAAAAGCAGGAAACAATGGATTATCTTGTGTAGTGAAAGCAAGGGCCACTGTCCAACAAGTACCATTCTTTCCCACCCACCCCCACCTGAACTGGTGTTAGACTAGATTTCAAATGCAGACCTCTGTGGTATTCTGTAGATGAACTGTTAGGATGTACATAGTTAGGACTGTTTTTTTTTTTGTATCCTCACAAACTTCAAGAAGCTTTCTATAAAAGAGCACACTCTGAGAGGCTGCTGGTGATTAGGGCTGAAGGAATCTAGAAATACCAGAGATCCAGGTTTTTCTAATTAGCATTGTGGTCCCCAGAGGAGGATGGTTTGAAGCCATTTGGGGCTAGTTACACATGCTAACATGGATTCTCTGTTTCTTTTTTTCGTCTGTGTAACTGATCTCCATTCGACTTATCAAAGCACTCCCAGTTCTCTGAGCTGTGTGGATGTGTATACAGGGAAAATGTCACTTGTAAAATGGAGCACCAGCAAACAGTTAATAACACCCACCAACCTGAGAAGTAACTATTTAATAGATCCTATTTGGGAAGCAAAAACAAAATGAATCTGGATATAATCCCTCTATTCATGGCTTGCTCGTGAATAGCCAATGAAGGCGATTGTAAAAAGAAGTTGTAGGCTGATGGCTCATGGCTGGGGATCATCATAAGTAAATAAATATACAGTGTGTGTGTCTCCCTCACACATTTCCCTTCCTCCGTTTGCTATGCAGCACATTTTTCTCTCCCTTTTTAATCCACAGTGACTTAAAAACAACAACCACATACAGCCGTAAGAGCAATTCATTGTAAGTGCTGGGGACGAGGATGTGTTGGAGAGTTATATGATTTCAGGAGAGTGGTAAAAGGCAATTCTGCAAAGTAATTCAGGTTTTTTGTGTGTGCGTGAACTTCCACCCTGCAGTCTCAGTTGAAGCCAATGGACAGAATGTTGCATATAAAACTAGTGTTATCTTGTTGGACATGAGCTCAAATCTGTGTTCATTCATGGGGTTATTGGACAGCACTGACTGAGCCACCATTTCCTGTTGTTATATATGTTAGTCTGTAAATTGGGAATAAATACTGACCTGTTTCTGAAGATTCTTGGGAAGATAAATATGTGCCTTTGAACACTTTGTGCATCAAAAATATCATACAAATGCTTAATAAAAAGGCACACAAGCCAGAAAGACTCTCTTTCAATGAGTCCATATGCATTCCACCCCAGATCTGTCTCAGAATAAAGTGGCAATCCACAGTCAAAGACTCTTCTCTGAATGCTTCTTTGAAACAAGTGCTGCCATCTTCTAAACACTTTCTTAGGAGTAAGCCCCAATGAATAGTCTTGACTAGCATTCATCTGAATAGGCCCACTGAGGATTACTCTCTAGCTCTGAGAAAGCTCGTTAGAGCCTTCCTCATTCGTCCTGCTTCTCAGCCCAGTCTGGCCTTAAATGTTTCTCTCCAACATGATTTCTCCACAGCCTGACTCTACTCCTGTGAAGAAGTCTTTCATAGCTTCCTTGTAACCTGTCACAGATTCCACATAATGGTCATGGCAGGAAGTGGAGCAAGGTTGCCTTATTGAGGATAATCACAAGCATCTTCTCTCCCCCCCCCAGCTTCTGGGTGCTCCAACGTTTTCTGCTTCCACTGGCCCCCCAAATTCCCTAACCCTTGCCCTTCCTCCTACAAGGCTAATGGTACCTTTATCATTATGAAGAGAGAAGTGCATCATCATGTAGACATTCTGGGGAGGCATTTGAGGCATAAAGGGCAGCAACGGTCATTTAAGAGACCAAGAAATCTGAGGGAGTAAAGCTGGAGGATCAAAGGTTTGTCCAGCTGCTGCTTGAAGAATGCCTGTGAGTGAGAGCTTACCACCTCATTAGGCAGCCAATTCCACTGCTGAGAAGGCTTAGAGAAGGATGCAAAAATGGACAGAGAAGGGGAGTAGGACCATGGCGAGACCTGAATATGAGAATTCCAGATTATATCGAAAGGGCTCAGGCAGACAGTGCTGGGGAAGTGAGCAGATTTAGGGATGCACATTTGGATGGAAACTAATTGAACTTCAAACCAAATACACCCCATTTTATATAATATAGCTATAACAAGTCCAGACTGGGGAATGAATTATATTGGGATATAAGGAGAATAGGCCATTGATTCTTTGTAGTCTGGCATGTTGCTGACACTATGACAGAGGGAAACGGGGAGGGGCATGTTGCTGACACTGCTGACAGAGGGAAGTGGGGAGGGGAAAGAGTGATCAAACAGATACTGGAAGTGAAACACAGGCATGTTGAGCAACCAAAAAATGTGTTGCTCTCACCATCTAAGGGAATTGCACTGATAGGCTGCTCTACACAAAATTACTACTAATTGCTGGATGTTAGGGGACTCCATTTTGGAAGCAGTAGCAGTACCATCAGTTCCCTTACCTGGATACATCAGATCCTTTCTCTGAGACACTGTGTGTTGACAACCCACACTACCTTTTAATCAGCTGTTTGAGGCTGCTAGACAACTCATTGTACTGATGTAAGTAAGAATGTTAATTGGCAATAAAAAGATGGGCAATTTCTCCTGTTTGCTGGCAGATTGGCAGGAAGGATCTGCTGGGTGGGGGTACAGACCCTGAGAATTTAATCACAATTGACTGGGCAAAAAACTGAGCCAGAAATGTATTTTATATAAATAAATATTTTAATTTCAAATGTGTATAAATCAGGAATGTTTCCTCCAATCTGCCAGCTGGTTACCATAGAAGATCCTTTGTAATGGGTTACAGTTTCAGATGATTCTCTCTCAGTTGGGTGATGAACAAAAGAGTTACAAACATGTATTTCTCATTGGAAATCAATGAAAACAAACTAATAAAGTATGATAACAAGATATGAGAACAAAAAGAATATATACATATTAAAGAATACAGTGAAACAAATAAAAATGGAACAAATTGCGACAATAGAAAGGCAGAAGGGACAAATGTTCACAAATCAAGGCTGGAATTGACCAGAGTATGAATAAACATTTTCCTGTTTAAGAAATAGAATCGTATAATGAATGTGTAAATCAAGTTCCATCTTAATGGCTTGGTTCAGATGTAACATGAACCTTTGGTTTCTTTTCACCATGCTTAAGTTTGTGAGATCAAAATTTACCTTGACAAATGTTGGCTTCATTGCCTTTTCTTTGACCAGATACCAAGAGTTGCTCTGAGAAACATGCCAAGATTAAACTTCTAGAAAGCATGGTCACACAACAATGAAGAATCTCCTTCTTCTTGACTCCTAGAAAGGAAGTCTCCTGATTACATTTACCAATCAGTGTTACAAGACAGACCACTTTTCCTGGGCTTTGTCCCCATTGGCTCTGTGCCAGGTTTCCCTTCCAAGTCAGTCTAAACAATAGCAGAGGTGGTAAACAAAGTTAACCCTATAATGGCTAGAATCTGAGACCTTGCAACCCATACATTTCCAACAAGATCCTCTTCAAAAGCTCTTCTGTCTGCACTTGTCAAGAGCCCAGCCCTGGGTCTCTCTGAGTCACTACCCCTTAGGCCAGCAAGCAGTGCTCAGACCCATGGGTCCTCAAGGTTGTATGCACAAAAGAAATTAGATCTTTGTAAAATATATGAAGGTTTATTAAATACTTTAAGAAATAAGATATCACTAGGTAACATAGTCTCTGCAAACCAATAGTAAGAGAATAAGAAAAGCTAACTTTCTATCTAATATTTTTATACCTGGTATTAAGCATAGTCTGAGCCACTGCCCAGTCAAATCACAAAGTTAGCATGGCTTTCCTCCTGCCTATGGCTTAATTATAGTCTTTGGCCATCTGACACCAAGTGGTCTCCCAAATCCAATCAGGGACCTCACTTGATGGAACCCTTTAGAAGATGATGGCATCCACTCCAGTTTCCTCCCTCCCATCTAGTTATGGAACTGAACACAGGTTTTCACGATTACCAAATTACTATTCTTGAATCTGGCCTTGAAAGAGATAAGGATAGTGTCAGCAGGGAGGCACTATTTTGGACACCTGTAAGATGGAGCTGGCCTGCTAATACTCACATTAACTCTTAAGGGGAATCAGGTTTCTTTGCCTCACAGTGTCTGTACCTGCACAGGTGATATGGGTGGTGAGCAGAGACAGTGCCTTTTCACTGGCTTCACCTCACCTGTGGAATGCTGTTCCTACTGAGGCCAGTCCAGTTCTTCAAGCTTTTCTGTTACTACTGTAAAGGCCTTGTTTAATGAGAGCTCCAATAACCCCAGATCAGCAAGTTCCTTGACTATACACTGGCTCTAAGAGCTGGCATAGGAATCAGATTGAAGCCAGATCACTGTAAGAACATAGGAGCCCTGCTGGATCAGACCAATGGTCCATCTAGTCCAGCATCCTGTCTCACACAGTGACCAACAACAGGGTATAGAGGCTGAGGGAGTGTTGCCAGGTCCCCCTTGGCCTCCATTGGGGGATGGGGGTAGGATTGCCACATCCAGGTTGAGAAACTCTTAAAGATTTGGGGATGGAGCCTGGGGAGTACAGGGACATCAGTGGGGTATAATGCATAGAATCCACCCTCCAAAGCATCTCTTTTCTCCAGGGGAACTGATCTCTGTAGTCCAGAGATGAGGTATAATTCCAGGGGATCTGGAGGCTGGCATCCCTAGAGGCCTTCCCCTTATGTTACTCCCTGGCTCTGGCATTCAGAGGCTCAGTGCCTCTAAATGTGGAGGTACCCCTCAGTCACCATGGCTGGTAGCCATTGATAGAGTTATCCTCCATGAATCTATCTAATCTCTTTTTAAAGTTGTTTATTCTTTGGCCATCACTACATCCTCTGGCAGTGAATTCCACATTTTTATCACTCTCTGTGTTGGGAGGAAGTCAGATAGAATGAGGGACAGTAGATCTTGCTGCAGATCAAGCTAAGGTTGAAATTTCCTTCATAACTGCCTCTAGTTGTATAGCTGATGAGGCTACACACCAGGAGCTCCAAAAAGAACATGCAGGAATAGAAATTCCAAACTGGGGCTCTGTATAGTAGCTGGGCCATGACTCTCACTTTAAATACTTGTTAGGATGAGGAAATGTAAAACCCACCAAAATGGGGGACGGGGGAGAACCTCTGAATATCTGCAACATCAATTCCAGGAAAGAGAGGGATGAAAATGGAAGTCCAGGTAATTCAATGTGTGGATTGTTCAAGAGGATGGGCATCAATCAACCATGTCATAGGGCACATAAATTTGGCCTTAGGAAAAAAACATTACCATTGAATGAATGAATGAATGAATGAATGAATATATATATATATATATATATATATATATATATATCCAAGAAGAGGGACCCGCGATATTCGAGGGGAAGGCTCTGGCAATGTCCTCTCCTCCACCACCACCACCCCCGGCTCCAGCGATCACCTCCTCCCCACCCCCGGCCCTAGCAATCTCCTCTGCTGCCGCCGCCGATCACCTCCCCCCCCCACTCCAGCTATGTCCCCCTCCTTCCCCCACCCCCCGGCTCCAGAGGCGAGGCCCGAGCGGCTTCCAGCCGCCGGGCCCGCCGATCTCTTCCCTGCCCCCCCGGCTCCAGCGATCCTCCTCCTCCTCCCCCCACCCTCCGGCTCCGGAGGCGAGGCCGAGCAGCTTCCAGCCGCCGGGCCCGCCAATCTCCTCCCCCCCTTCAGCTCTCTCCTCTCCCCCGGGCTCCGGTGGCGAGGACTGAGCGGCTTTAGCCGCCAGCCGCCAGCTGCCGCAGAGTTCCCAGAGCATTCCCTGCGCATGCGCAGGGAACGCTCTTACTTTTTGGGGATTCTGATATCCCCCTAGACTTTTAAACACTTTTAGATTTTTCTGCACACGTGGGGACTGCCCCACGTGCGCAGGAAAATCTCCCTGCCCCCAGGTGCCCCCGATGTGCGGATTTAGATATCCGCACGCAGGGAGCCACTTGGGAATTATATATATATATATATATATATATATATATATATATATATATATAGAGAGAGAGAGAGAGAGAGAGAGAGAGAGAGAGAGATAACAGGTAAGGATTCAGACTTGCAGTATTCAATGAATATTTTAGAAGTTTGGTGCATATAAGCTGCAGAGAGTGAAACCAAAACAGTGCCATTGATATATAAAAAGAATAGTAATTGGGTGACCAGCCACCTTAGGTGCATGCAGATCAGTAGAAGCAAATTTCTGAGGAAGATGTATACAAAAAGGTTTAAAAGATGGGGGGCAAGAACACAGCCCTGATGTAACCTAGGGTTGCCAACTCTGGGTTGGGAAATTCCTGGAGATTTTGTGAATGGAGCCTGGGGAGGGTGGGGTTTGGTGAGAGGATGAAACTCAGTGGGGTAATTTACCATAGAGGGTAGATACCATAGAGTTTGCATTTCAAAGCAGCCATTTTTTGTGGGGGGACTGATCTCTGTAGCTTGGAGGTCTCCCGGAATTCCAACTGATCTTCAGGCTACAGAGATCAGTTCCCTGGATCAGGCCCTATCTACCCTATCTGGTAACTGTGACCAATTTAGAAAAAGAAGTTTGGGAATTATATCTTACTTTTGATACACAAATCTGCCTGCGTGCTCCCATTGCCAAATTGGAAACACATAGTCGGAGTCCAACAAGTTAGATGAATAACTGTTTAATGCATTGAAACAGGGAATACAGGGCTGAGTGCCTTTAGCACCTCAGCAATTCCAAAGCTGTATTCTCCCATAACCAGGGAGGGCAGAAGGTCTTATACCCCAAATGACATCACATATAGTTTACACATTAAAGAATCTCTAATTGGTACCAAGCAGTTAACATCATACAAGCATAATTTGGCTTTAAATCTTACTATTGGTCATGTATGTCACTGATTGCATTTGCTTATCTGCTCTTCAGAGCAATGGAAACATTAAGGAACACTGAGATAATTTCTGACCTTAGTGAAGCTAGTCCCTCTTTTCCTTGTTTTTGGGGAGCTGGGTGATAAAAGTTGTGATTCACATTTCAACTTCACTCTTGACGTCCTTGCAGCTTCTTGAATATGCATTCCATTCTTATTGCATCCTAATTCTATCCCCAGAGGGCTCTGATAATGTTTTTCCTTAATATACAGCTTCATATACAAAAAGTGCAGTTATAAAATATATATTCTACTATAAGTTTCTCTGATCAGAAAATCCTAGGTTACATACCAAGATCTGGATCTATTATAATTAAACTTTTGAAGGCATAGTGACAGCTGTCAGCATATAAACATGTCAGAGGAAATATCAGAACCCACATTGAGAAATCACATTCATTTCCTCCTTGTCCTACAATCTTCCCTCTTGGTGAAACGACCAATGGGGAGGACTTATATAATTGCTTAATTATAACAACAACCTTATAGGTATAGTTGTGATATCTAATTTCTTCCATAGACACATTCGAGAGATTGAGTCAAATGCTGCCTGTAAATCAATTAATATGACATAGAGCTTTCCTTTTTAAAGGAAAAAAAAATTCCAACCAAATGAGGCAAAACCTCATTGGTGCAATGCAGAGCTTCCTTTTCTAAAGCCAGTTTCCTCTAGGCTCAGAAACTGAGTTGCTCACATCCAATTATCTGGTGTGAATACTTTGATTTTTTTTTTTTTTTACAGTTGGCTTGCTAGCCTGAGAACTGTTTTATGAGAATATTTTTAGACTGCTAAATGTTTCATGCAGTTTTTATTTATATATTTACTGTATTTACTGTCTGCTTTTCTCTTTGAGATTCAAAGCAGATTACAAAGAGTAAGCTGATACAATCAGTAGGATGAGCAATGTACTAGAACTGGTGATGTTAAGTGTCATCAAGCTACAGCTAACTTATGACCCCATAGGGTTTTCAAGGCAAGAGACATTTAGAGGTGGTTCACCATTGCCTGTCTCTGCATAGTGACCCTGGACTTCCTTCATGGTCTCCCATTCAGATACTAACCTGGTCTGACCCTTTTTAGCTTACAAGATCTAACAAAATTTGGATAGCCTGGGCCATCCAGATCAAGGACTAGGATTATAGAAATATTAATAAGTGCAGCATATTACATATGATATCAAGTACAGAGATAATGAAGAAAAATGGTAATTCATCAGTAGAAAACAATGCAGCAATAGCAGGGTAAAGTGCATAAAACTGATAATACATTCTATACACAGTGGTAGTGGTATAGTCCGTGGTCCCTTTCTCTTGATAAAGCACTTTCCTGAACCCCTATTACCTTTATAGAAAAGACCTAAGCAACTCTGTTTTACATAGTCAGTGGAATGACAGGAACATGGGACAAAGTGTGTGTTAGGGTGATTGTTGATCTTGCCTGGATGGCAAAGTTATAACAGAACGTAGGAGGAGAGGTAGTCCTGTAGACCAAGGCCATGCAGGGCTTTATATGTGGCAGTCAGTATTTTGAACCTGGAAACTGATGAGCAACCAAAGAGTAACTGCAGAATGAGTGTAATGTGCATGCCTTATCTTGTTGTTAATAATAACTGAGCTGACATTCTGAGCTGACTTGAAGAGCAGGCCGTTGTAGAATGCATTACAATAACCTAGTCTTTTTTAGTATTTGTTTTGTATTTTAATATGTGGATGTGTGCATGTGCCTCTGGAAGTCATGGCGACCTCTGATAACTGACCCCTACTGGAGTCCTAGAGAATATTCAGAGAGGTGGCTGAATAAAGCGTACCCCCTGCCTCCCACCTCTAGTGTTTCAAGGAGGTCTCCCATCCAAGTTCTTACCAGAGTCAAATCTGCTTAGCTTCTGAGATCTGATTAGATCAGGCTTGCCTAGTCTTCATGTTCGTTACAGTGGCATGGATCCAGGTGACTAGATTGGCTGAGTTGGAGGGCTATCTTCTAGATGTGACAAAGTTGAAATACAGCATTTTTCCTGGCTGTATTAACACGTTTCCCCAAGGAGCAATGCTGGATCCAGTATAATCTCTAGGCTTTTAACTAAGTCAACAAGGCATTTGATGAACTTCAATGAAGGTAGGAAGCACAATGTTTTTCAAGGCCTCAGCCTTCCCAACTAGCATTACTTTTGTCTTGTCAGGATTCAGTTTTCATTTGTTTGCTCCTAGCATTTAAACTAGAGGTGTGCAATTAGCTTTGCTGAATGGAATAAATACAAAAAAAAAAAAAAACCCAAACCCTTATCGGTATTTTTGGGGTGTGTATTCAGCCGAATCGGATTCTCTAATCTGATTCAGCTACTGATAAGGTGCTCCAGAACAAAAGCTTATCTTATTCAGCTGTTATTCAGGGGCCCCTCCCCAATCTGTCTTCGCTTCCCAAGCCTGCCTCTGTGGCCTGCTGGGGAACCGAAGGGGAGAGAGAGTGGGTCAGTGTCACTTCCCCTCCACTTAGAAGGGAAGGGGAGTGAAACTGACCTGCTCTACTGCTCATTCCCCACCCCCACCCCCAGCCAGCCTGCTGGACTCACTGATGTGGTGTTTCTATGGTTTTAGAAGCCAGGTTGGACAAGGATCCAGAGCACAAGTAGTGGCTTTGAGGGATCCCAAGATGCTGTTGACATCCATCTGAGTATGCTTTGGATGAGTTTTCAAGGGATGAATTTTAATGGGTTATTAATTTTAACAATGTTTATGCTGTTTTATGATTTATTTTAAGCCTTCTCAAGCAGATTCTCCAGAGGTGTTGCACATACTTTTAAAAAAATTAATTAATCAATCTACGTTGCCCAGAGAAAGAGATTTCTGTTTCTGTCTTCACCCAGATTTACAAATGGAATACTGACTGAACCACTCATTAAGCCAAAGACTGCAGTTTGCTTGGCCAACAATTCAGCCCAGTTCATCTTTGACAACTTTTCCACACTTCCCTCAAGGGAGGGGGGGATCCCTTTAACATTGTTTAACAAAGGATATTGAAACAAAAGGCAAAGTCTCAGTTTCTTGCTTGAAGCAAAAGGGTTTAAACAACTGTTCGGTGCCTGAGGAGACCCTCTCAGTATATGGGTCTTTTCATAGAAAAACAGCTGCAGGAGCTCATTAGCATATGGTATGCTAATGAGCTACTAGGCTATTAGCATATACCACACCCCCTGACATCACCGGAAGTGATGTCAGAAGGGGAAGCAAAAGGGGAGGAGGCAGCTTCAAAAGCCTCCCTTTCCCTTCCCCAGCTGGCCTGGGTGGGGGAGCTAAGAGAGAAGGGGTTTAAAGTTTAAACTCTTTCTCACGAGAGTTGGGCCACAGAAGGAAGGAAACAGGGAAGGAAAGAGAGAGAATAGAGAGAAGGAAAGAGGGAAAGAAAGAGAAGGAAAGGAGGAGGGAAAGAAAGAGAAGGAAAGGAGGAGGGAAACAGGGAAAGGAGGAAAAAAGAGAAGAGAAGAAGGTGGGAAAGAAAGAAAGAAAGAAAGAAAGAAAGAAAGAAAGAAAGAAAGAAAGAAAGAAAGAAAGAAAGAAAGAAAGAAAGAAAGAAAGAAAGAAAGAAAGAGAGAAGAGAAGAGAAGAGAAGAGAAGAGAAGAGAAGAGAAGAGAAGAGAGAGAGAAGAGAAGAGAAGAGAAGAGAAGAGAAGAGAAGAGAAGAGAAGAGAAGAGAAGAAGGAGGGAAAGAGGAAAAGGAGAGAAGGAAAGGAGGGGATGAAAGAAATGTGGCTGCAATTCGGCCTCATTATATCCTATGGGCCATTGAAGTCAATGGTGAAAACATAGGGTATATTCTGGGGGCTGTAGGGGAGGGGGTTTGAGGGAGAGGCTCCAAACTCACAGGGTAGCTGATGGAGCCTCTCCCCAAGATATCCACCAACTTTCAAGAACATTTGACCAGGGGGTCCAATTCTATGGGCCCCTAAACAGGTTGCCCCCGTTCCCTCCATTGTTCTCTATGGTGGGAAAAAAGTAACTTTGGGGAAATTTGGGGGTGAGGCCTGAAGCGGGGATGGGTTGGGGATGAGGGGCTTCAGTGGGGTATAATTTCATAAAGTCCACCTTCCAAACCAGCCATTTTCTCCAAGAAAATGGATATATTTTGCCTGGAAATCAGTTGTAATAGCGGGAGATCTCCAGCCATTCCAAGGACTGAGTAGAACAGTAGCTGTCAGAGACAAAGTTTTTACACACTCAGTTAAATGCTTAGATAAAATGGGAGCTATGTTCTATTGTGGTGTGTATAGCTTATTGTAAGTAGGCTCCTATTTATGTAATGCCTATGCAGCTGAATGTGTCAGGTGAATACTTACGCCTATGCGTCAGTTCTTTCTGATGGTTCAGGAATTCTAAAATGCTAATGCCTTGGTCACTGAATGTTCCTTTTTGTTGATTGTACTGACTCACTATGCATAGAACATGTCTAGCTGTGTGCTAGAGAAAACTATGACTCCTGCTCTTTGAGAATTAATTCTGCCCTCTTTTTGAGATAGAGGGTCAAAGCTTCACTGCTAAACCACTGAGCAGATTCCAATGTTTTGCATTACATGGATGGATGTGAGAGAGGCATCCTCTCCGTCTTTACAAAGGATTCATCAATCTCTGTGAGTACCCTTACAGACCCGCAGAGGTCCCAGATGCTAAGTTGGGGAATGCTAGAATAGTCCAGCTTATTTTTAAAAAGAAAATAAATATACTTTGACTTAACCAGCCTTGTAACCTATCTGCTCCCCTTTGATATCAATTAAATAGGTTTCTGTAAGGCAGGGAGGGGTAAAGGAAAACTTTGGTACAAGTTTAACTCAGCAAAACACATTGCCAAACACATCATTGACACACAATAGAACTGAGACAGAACCTTGTGGGTATTTCTTCCCACCTTTGTGAAAGAACAGCAAAAGTATTCATCTCATCCAACAGGTCCATATCTCCAACTGTGCAGGTGTATCTTTAGAATTTCATGGAGAGTTTAGTGGAGTAAAGCTACTTTACATGGCCTAATGGGAACTCCACACCATTCCTCCAGAAATGTGTGAGGCATATTCAGCACATTGAGTAATCTTGCTTTCATGCTTGTGCAGCAGTGACACACATGTGAGAACCATTCCTGCCTCATTTGTTTGGCTTTTCCAGAGCACAGAAGAAACTATCCCAGAAAGGCTACAAATTACATGTGTTTTCAGTTCAGAGACCTTGCAAAGAATTCATTTACAAGCATATAAAACCAACTGTAACTTGAACTAAGATCATAAGAGGGGTGGGTTACCCTGGTGTTTTTTCTCCCCACCATGCTATGCAGCCTTCTTGACACTGCATTGATTCTGGTTCTCCTTGTTGACATTTTGCTGCATGACACAGATTTTGACTATATCACACTGGAGCCACAATACCAACACAAGTCTGCCAATATTTTGGTTTTGACAGTTTCAGAAGACTCCATGGCTCACTTTATTCTGGAAATAAATTAAAGCAGAATGGAGAGGGGTGTTTTATAAAATATCTGCTGTGCTAATACATTTTGCTAGAATAGCCTGCTGTCCGATCAAATAACTTTCTTCTCACTTGATGGGGGATGTCACAACTTTGGGGCAGCAGAAATGGGATGTGTTGACACTTTCAGATTGCTAGCATCAATCACAATACATTCATATAGCTAATTTACTCTTAGCAGCATCCTCTCCACCTCTGTGTGTCCTGCCTGAAATGCTAAGTGATCTATGGTAAGTTACTACATAGTGGTTGAATGTTGATTCAAAAGTGATGACCAATACAAACTGAATTTTTCGATGAATTTTGGTGCTTTTAATTGGTCTGTGAATGCCCACACATAATCCAGATCATGACTTGCCATCTTCTGATGCAGTTCACCCACTGTAGTTTTTCAGTGGACATTATGTGAAATGGCCTCAGTATTCAAAAGGCCACAGGGGGGAGGATTGGGCTGTCTTCAGGGGCTGTGGTCAGACAAGCTGTGTGATCTGATGTCATTGCTTCTCTCTTCTGGATTTAAAATGCTCGTTCAGACAGAGACATCTGTATCCTGTTCCCCAGTGGTTGGTACCCCATTCTCACCCCTGACTTTCCCAACAGTGGAGAAAGTCCCATCTTTATGGATCGAACTAGTTTCACTGCACATTTCCTGATGTCTAAATTCTCTCTTGCAAACTCAAGCTGTCTGGGAAGTCAGCACATTTCCATCTGTGCACCATTTAAAAAAAAATTCAGTTAGTGATGTGTACATAAGTGGGTCTTCACCCCAGGGCTGTGAATCACTGCTTGTGCATCTCTGCACCCAAGCATTCTGTAAGGATTGGGAGCTGCTGGCAGGGCCGGCTCGCCCACTAGGCGAGCTAGGTGCTCGCCTAGGGCACCAGCCCTGCAGGGGTGCCAAAATGCACCCCCCCGTGAAAAGCCCCCCTTCCCGCCCAGCACCGGCAGCCCCAGCTTTCCTGAGCGCCTCGCAGCTGCGAGGCACCCAGAAAAGCCGGCACCGCCGCTGGGAGGGAAGGGGTGGGCATTCTAACCCTGCCCCTTCCCCGGCTCTCCTGGGCTCCTCACAGCTGCAAGGTGCCCAGAAAAGCCGGCGCTGGGAGTGAAGGGGCGAGGGTTCTAACTCCGCCCCTTCCCCGGCTTTCCTGGGCACCTTGCAGCTGCAAGGCGCCCAGGAAAACAGCGCTGGGCCATCTCCAGGCCCCACCAGGAGGTTGGCATCCCTGGTGGGGTGGGCGCCCCAGGCTGTCCTGCCTAGGGTGCCCAGACACCTGGGGCCGCCCCTGGCTGCTGGGGGAGTCATTTTTGAGTGATGAATCCCCTCCCAACCTCTCTCCTGTTTCATGGGGTTGGAAAGCCATGGAAATAGTCCCTAGTTAGGGTCACATATTGGCAGGTAACCTGGGGAGGCTGGTGTCCTGGGGAGGCTGGTGTCCCATCTGAGGTCCCCAGGACCCACCCCCAAATCTCTAGGAGTTTCCTTGCCTGGAGCTGGCAACCCTACTCCCCATCTTACTTTCCTCCATGCAAACTGTGTCGGCAGAAAAAGGGTTTTCTGCTTCAGAGTTGTTGTTTGAGAGCGTTCCATGATTGACACAAGAGTAAATGTACTCCGGAGCATGACGAAAGGCAGGAAAGCCTGGCGTGGTGTGGTCCATGGGGTTGCGAAGAGTTGGACTTGACTGTGCGACTCAACAACACCACCAGCAGCAAATGTACTAAAGTCAATGGGGCTATTCTCATGTAAATCTGCCTGTAAAGATGTTCACACTTTCCCCATGCATTCCAAGAAAGAGGGGCAAAGCGGAGGAAGCTGAGAGGGGCTGCTGTACTTGGCGGAGGGATTGTGGAGCTGTCAAAATGCAGTGGTGCTTTGAATGAACACTTCTGCACATGTGTAAAATACATTTTTTTCAAAGGATGCCACCTGACTGTATGCCCTTTGGTTACTGTGCAGCAATAATCTGAATTAGATAGAATTAGAATTAGTTAATTAGAATTAGATAAACATATGGAGCAGAGGTCCATCAGTGGCTATTAGCCACAAAGTATAGATAGGAACTCTTGGGCTAGAGCAAGTGATGCACTGTATTCTTGATTTTTTTTGGGGGGTAACAGTGGGAGGGCTTCTAGTGTCTTGGCCCCACTGCTGGACCTCCTGATGGCACCTGGTATTTTTTGGCCGCTGTGTGACAGAGTGTTGGACTGGATGGGCCATTGGCCTGATCCAACATTGGCTTCTCTTATGTTCTTATGTTTTTAATGGTCAACCACAGAGTGAGCATGCAGTGAGGCAGGTTAAGGGTGGCATGTTTGGATAAACCTCTCCAGAACAAATAACACTGGACAAAATAGAGGTGTGGCCATACCGTGCCAAGCCTGTCATCTGACTACAGCCTGTGTTTTATGCCACCAATTCTGTGGTCTATGGTTCATGGGCTTCATGGAATGATAGCTTCTTTCATCCAGTTCTAATGCCACTCAAAAGGAGTGGTATCAGTATAAAAAGGAATAGTATCAGTATCATATAGACAGGGTGGACAGAAGGTTATTTACCAGGCAATTAAAATAAAATTAAATATAAAAATAAAATTAAAATTAAAATTAAATAAAATTAAAACCTTCCCCAGTGTTGCAGTACTCACCTTTTTTTATCCTTCCCCACCCCCAAGGTCCCCACCCCCAAGACCTTTCTACCTTCTCTGAAACACTATATTTTTTGTGCAAACCATGATTTTGTGACTGGCTTCAACTACTGTGCCTCCATTTGGTGACTGGTAGCCCCTGAGGCTCTTGAAAAAAAGTCTGCCCTCCAAACCGTCTGTCCTCCCCTGATATTAGACATCAAACTGCTCTATTTTATGAAGCTTGTTGTGACCATTATTCACATCATTCATAGTGGCAGCTCACTGTATATCTTTTAACTTTAAACAAACCAGAGATTGTTTTAGCTAGGAAGGAAAAAAAAAAGTGGATGGAAGATGACAACAGAAAGGCTGTATGTACACCTGCAGAGTGTGAAAAGCATTTCCAGCCAGCAGTGCAGTTGGGTAATTTTAAACACTGGACTTAATGGATTCAGACCCCCCCCCCATCATGAACGCTAGTGGTTGTGGTAACTTAGTCATGGTTAACGACAACCTACATTTGGGGACTCTACTGAGAAGCCATGGTGGCTGCCACAGGCTGCCACCTCTGTTGGAAACACAGCTGCCAACTTCATCACATTGGAAAGAAAAAAAAATCATAATTTGTGAGGAGAATCCATGTTTTTTTCATTGGCACACTTCATCCTCCAGTGTTCATAGCCATATTTATTTAGACTTTAAAAACCCTAATATACAAAATAAAACAACTGCACTGACACAACTAACTAGGGTTGCCAGGTCTGGGTTGGAAAATGCCTGGAGACTTTGGGGGTGGAATCAGGAGAGAGTGGGTTTGGGGAGGGGAGGGGCCTCAGCATGGTACAATGTTACAGAGTCCACCCTCCAAAGCAGCCATTTTCTCCAGGGGAACTGATCTTGGTCAGCTGTAGATCAGTTGCAAAAGCAGGAGATTTCCAGGCCCCACCTGGAGGCTGGCATCCCTACAACTATCTGAGATCAAACTGGGACTCTGAAGTAGTATCATTGTAGGAGGCAGCCCTTTTGCTGCTGAAGTACACTTTTGCTGAACCATGCCTTCTATATAGCTAGGAACAATAAGGATGGAAGATTGAAAGTACCATCCCTTAGAATGGTAAAAGGGATCGCACTGTGATGACCTAATTTTACAGGGTGGAACAAAGAACCAGGCCCAGTAAAAAGTGAATGGAAGAGATACAGGGCAGCAACCTGTAACAATGTCCTGAGAACTGGGGTTTATTCAAAAGCACAGGTTGAAGGGGGAGGCACAATATGGAGCAGCCATTGCAGATCTAGAAACAATAGTATAATGTAAAACCCATTAGCCTTAAGAAACTACGGGTTTGGACAGAGCAGGTAGGACAAAGATGCCAAAGACTTGAGGATCTCTTATAAAGACTAGGTAATGGTGTTGGTGTTCCTTTAATATTTACCCCCAAATATTTAAGGCCGACCTTCCTGGTAACACGAACGTATCATCATGCTTCCACATTTCTTCATCCTCATGATTTTCACTTTGCACAGCAGCTGTGATCACTGCACCTCATCTTTATTACTTCTCTCACTGTAGTAGGTTTTAGAGTCTAACCACTGGAATGCTAATAAGGTGACACTCCTGGGCCCTGCACACATGGAACAAAATGTAGCTTGCGTCCAGTTTCACCCACTCCGGATGTAAATCATGGGAGCTATTCATCTCTTCCCTGAAAGGTTACATTCTGTATGATTTCAAGTAGACCTCTGTGGAAACTATGAAAGATATTGCCGGCTGCAGCCCTATGGTTCATGTAAAATGAATGAGACTGGAGTCTGGGGTTCTGTTCATTTTCTCAAGCAGGTGGCTGAACTCATGCAATTGTCGATTGTCAGATAACAATCCCCCCAGACTTTTACTTATTGCAACAATTCATTAAACTGGTAAGGTGAAAAATATGAGGGCTATGATGGCTCAGGGAATTGGTAACAGTATATGGACTCTTTCAACCTCTACAATGCTGGTGTAAATCCAGAGTGGGTTAACAGTCAGCAGCTCTTAGTCGTTCCCTGTGTAACAGCTCTCCTGTGATTCATATCGATAGGACTTCACGGTTTTGGTCCAAACTCCAGGCATCTGCATCACAGAATCGACTGCAACGTACAACACCTGTCTTGGCAATCTAAGCAAATTGGCTGAGTAGTGAAAGAACACGTTGACTAAACACTCCACCACACACTCAGTGGTCTCTTCAGCTGTTCCCACTGGGGGGAAAATGTAGCCAAAACCTATATTGTTTCTAAAGACATTTTGCACGTGGGTTATTTGAATGGGGAAGTTATAATGCCCTGACTCAGCAGATTCAGTGCACATAATCCACAAGGCAGTATTGCATAGTCTGTATGCAATAATCATATCAAGGATCTAAAGGGGGAGCACAGTTTATTCATTACATGCGTAGCCTGTTTTATGGCCAGCATTGGATCAAGGAAGATTACATTATAAAGACAGACTACTGTCCTTGGACAAAGAGATATCAGAAGCTACCTGCAACACCTTTTAACAACAGAAGTTTGTTCACTAGCTGCACCCATTCTTGGAGAAAGCCAACATAACCATCATCACACACACCTTAGTAACATCCATACCTGACTATTATAGAGCACTGACATGGTGTAGCGGTTAGAGTACTGAACCAGAATCTGGGAGACCCAGGTTTGACTCTGCTGCTGAGGGTTGTTGGGTGACTTTGGGCCAGTTAAACACTCTCTGCCTAGCCTACCTCACAGGGCTGGGAAGAGGACAAAATGGAAGAGAGGAAAATTATGTGCATTGCTTTAGATCCTCATTTGGAAGCAAGGTGGGGGTATAACTGAAGTAAATAAACCAATAATGTGATACATGGTATTGCCCTTAAAGATGGTACAGAAGGGGCAGCTGGTTCAAACTGTGGCAGGGAGGGTTCTTACTTAGATGCACCTCTGTGATGATCTGAAGCCAGTGTTCCATCATCTGCAATTGTTTCCAGCTCTAATAGGACATGGCAGGGTACCTACACAGCATCTCTAACTTGAAAACTACATACGGGACTTTCCTTAGGGAATTAACCTTGTCTGAAGTTCAAGTGGGTGGGACCCAAGAGAAGATCCTTTTCTGCTGTTGCCCCTCATCTATGGAATACCCTCCAAGGGGATGAGAAGGCCTAAGGGCCTTCCAGACAAATTTAAAAATCACAGACCTACCTGCTCCAGGGGGTCTGTGATTTAGATATTTTAGAGCTGCTTATGTTATTTTATACAAACCACCTAGGATATCTGTTTTCTTGGCCTACAGGTGATCTAAATAAATGCTGTGGATAAATGAAATGAAATATTATCTATAGACAGGGATGTATAGCCATCTTTACTGGCCTGTGGCAGTTTGTGACAGAATCCAGATGTTTCCATTAAATGCTCCCTATATTTCTGAGTTTTCTCCAGACCAAAAGCCAGTGTGTTGTAGTGCCTAGAGAGTGCTGGACTTTGATCAGGAGAACTGGGCTCAAGAAATCCCATGAAATACATATTCATGTTCACTAGAGTTGCCAGCCTACAGGTGTGGCCTGGAGATCTCCACTATTATAACTGATCTCCAGATAATATATATCACTTCCTAGGGAGAAAATGGCTGTTTTGGAGAGTGGACTCTATGGCATTAGACCTTACTCAGGTCCCTCTCTTCCCCAAACCCACCCTTACCAGTCCCCACTTCCAAAATCTCCAGCTATTTCTCAGCTCAGAACTGGCAACCCTAGTATTCACCCCTGTACATTGATTGACATCTTTATAGATATGCTGAAAATTCAGCCAAACAATGTTGTCTACTTAATTGCCAACAAAAGGAACATGATAAGTTGCCTTGGAAAAGCAGGTAAACTATGGCATGGGGTAGGCCCTGTAAAGAAATGAGCCTGGCTTGACCAGAATCTGTATAAAGTTATGCCTACTGGTAAGCCTGTTTAAATTGTATTTTAAAGCACTATTTCAATAAATATTATAACCCAGGGGTGTCAAACCTATGGCCTGTGGGCTGGATCTGGCCCACACAGGCCTTTAATCCAGCCCAGGAGTAGGGCTCTCTTCTCTCCCCCATCCCCTGCCCATCCTTGCTGCTCTGAGTTTGAGCTGCCTTGGAGTATAGAAAGCAGAGAGTGGGGCTACCTCTGAGAGCAAGAAGCAGAGGGTGATGCTGCCAAATTTCCCAGCCACTGCTCCCAGCCTCTGCCAGGGTTAAAATACAGAGCTATGCAAACTCAAGGGATTCCAGTTTTGCAGAGAAAATATTAGTTTTAACGCACACACACACACACCCTCCTAATGTGGAGCTCCAGTGGATTAATAGCAGAACAAGTGCTGAAGAAAACAACCAAAATTATTGTCTCAAACCACCCTGTAAAAAAAAACAAAAACAAACCTGAGACCCTGGAGAGCCACTGCCACTCTGAGTAGACCTGGAGGTACGGGGGAGAGGCTTGCGATGCTCAGCCATTTCATGTTCTTCCCCTGGGTCCTAGGCTCAGACCATTTATATTTGTAGTTTATATTTTTGGGGAGGGGAGGTTTGGAACTAACCACAGTTAACCACAGAGTTCAATAAACTCAAGGAACTTTAGTTTTGCAGAGAAATATTATTTTTGACACACACATTTTTAACAAACAACCTCTCCTAATGTGAGGCTTTAACTATGATTTGTACCAGAGGAATGTTGTTCTGTTTTATTGGGGTTTTAACTGTTTTTAATTCTTTTTATATTGTATATTGGTTATTATGTTTGATGGAACCTGCCCTGAGCCTGCTATGCGGGGAGGGTGGAATATAAAGCCAATAAATAAATAAATGTTAGGCTCCAATGGAATAGCTGCTATAATATATTCAGTTGTGTTTGTCTGTGTCCTTTATAAAGTTTATATCTTTGCTACATTTTATGACACACATGGCCTGGCCTGAGAAAGTCCAATTTATGTCAAATCCAGCCCTCATAACAAATGAGCTTAACACCCTTGCTATAACCTTTATTTGTGTGATGTTTCCTTAGTTTTGAGATTCAATCTACATCAGTACTTTGGCATGGCTTCTGTATATTTGTTTTGGCTGGTACTCATTGGGCAAATGGTCAGTCTTGCAGTGCTGACTTTTGGGATTACCGCTTGGATAAGGCTAGAGACTTGGTTCCTCAGTCTCTGTGGTTAGGGTGAGTTAGAGGAACTGGGTGTAGCCCTACCTGGGGTTCAGGGGACCCTGACCCCCGAGTGTTTTGGTTACCATCCCAAGGAGCACCTGAACTAGAACTCCTTGACAGTCCCTACACCTGAGATTGTGTGGAGACCATAATGCATGCCAATGTCATTCTTGTATGTAGACAACCCAAGATTCATGATGCCACAGGGGCAACTGAAAGATTAGGGCTTCAAAGACTCTATAGCCAAATTATTTATTTACTTAAATATTTGTACCCTGTCTTGGTTAAAGTGGCTTGGCTAAGGAAATAAAAACTCAGAAGTTGTAACTGAGAAAAAATAAGTCTTCCAACTGTAAAAAGGTCTGTTGGTTGAAAACATAATTTTGCTAAATTTCATATAAAACTTGACAGAGTCGGTCAATGGAAAACCTATTAGCAAGTATCAGAAGGCAAGAAAAAAGGGTGGTAGGAATATGTGGTTAAACTGAAGTTGATTATTAGAGGACCCTTGTTCATGAATATCTATAAAGTGGGGGGGAAAGCTCTCACAAAAGTTATGATTACATTAGAAATTGCTGATTGAAGCACATGCAAAGATAGTCAGGAAGAAGATAGAAGAGGTGTGGTCAGGAAAGTGCTAAATTTTATTTCAGGTTTTGCTTTGTATGTTTGTGTGACAGTAAGTGGGTCTCAAAGAAGATGTGATTGAATATAAACAGATGAGACATTTATAGGGAGAAGTTATAACTGAACCTTAATCTGCTCATTGGCCACAAAATGCAGAGTTTTTTGTAATGTGAACTGTCTGGCCAATGGGAGCTTAGAGGAGGAGGTAGAGGAGGAGATGATGATGATGATGATGATGATGAAGAAGAAGAAGAAGAAGAAGAAGAAGAAGAGTTGGTTTTATACCCCAGTTTTCTCAACTTTAAGGAGTTTCAATCACCTTCCTTTCCTCTCCTCACAACAGGCATCTTGTGAGAGTGATGGGGCTGAGAGAATTCTGAGAAAATTGTGACTGGCCCAAGGTCACCCAGCAGGCTTCATGTGGAGAAGTGGGGAATCCAACCCAGTTCTCCAGGTTAGACTTCACAGCTCTTAAGCACTACATCACACTGGTTCTCCACTGAGGGAAAAGCCAAGGGAGAAGGATATAATCACAAGAAGTCAAGCTTGTTTCTACATTTTCATTATCACTGCTGGAGCAAAACTAGGTACAGCTGTGGGTACCAGCTTTCTCCTTGTCACACCTGAGAAGATTTGCTCTCTACATCTGAAGTGACCAGCTGGGTACCCTTCAGCTTCAACTGGTATCCTATACTCCATGAGTGAGGTTATATAATGTATTCTGAATGCTTTGCTGTTGTTAGCGGACTCTGCTAATATACTTAATAAACTGGTTTGATTTGTGAGCCTTACTTTCTCTAGAATCCAGAAAAAGAGCCTGTGACCTACTCAACTCAGCTAAAGGTTTCCCTTGCTCAATAGCTAGTTGAATCCGACTCTAGGGGGCGGTGCTCATTTCCGTTTCCAAGCCAAAGAGCCAGTGCTATCTGAAGATGCTTCCGTGGTCATATGGCTGGCATGACTAAACACTGAGGCACATGGAATGCTGTTACCTTCCCACCAAAGTGGTACCTATTTATCAACTTGCAATTTCTTGCTTTCAAACTGCTAGGTTGGCAGGAGCTAGGGCCAGAGATGGGAGCTCACTCCATCGTGCGGTGCTAGGGTCTCAACTAAGCACAGTGTAATAACTGAATGTGAATTCCTAAGATTAGATGGATTTCATGTGCCGATCAGATCTCCAAAGAACATAACATAAGAATACAAAAGAACCCAGCTGAATAAGATCAGCAGTCCATCTAGTCCAGCTTTCAGTTTCACACAATGACCAAACAGTTGCTCTGGAGGACTAGCAAACATTCAAAACAATGTTTAAAATAATATATACATACAATAATTCAATAAGCACATAAGCACACAAATACACATAAATAGAAAGAGAGCCAGTTAACAGTTATTGGGGTATACTAACCCAAACAAAAAACTCTTCACCCACTTCACTGAAGAAGTGAGCAGTGACTCATGAAAGCTCATACCCCACCACAAATTTTGTTAGTCTTTTTAAGGGTGCTACTATATTCTTGCTCTTTTCTACTGCTACATTCAGACGGCTCTTTAGATCCACGCCATCCATGACTGCCTGACAGATTTAAATGTAATTTTCAGACAGCAACATCTGGGAAACATACCTTGTCTGTGAGCATTCCATTTTGCCGCACTTCTGAGACGTACTTAATAGATACTAGTTAAAATCTGGAGTTTTCTTGTCCTGACGGGCCAATTGCGGACTTTCCCCCCTCTGATCACTCCAGCACGCAATTAAAAAATGGTGCCCATTCAGGATGGTCTGACACCAGACCATCCTGAACGGGCACCATTTTTAAAAAATCTTGATTCTGTGCATGCATGGATAAACAAGGATGCAGTGTAATGCCTATGCGCTTGCGCAAACTTTTTTTTTAAAAAAAAACAAACCCATCACGCACACCTCCTTCAGTGGACACCATCTGGACAATCCACAGCAGAGGCAGTGCATGGTAAAACAATTCCCAGGGGAAGCTGTCTGGTCGTGCGACAATGGATTTAAAAGATCAGGATCAAATTAGAGATGAGCTAATGGGGGGTTAGCTGCCCATCTGAACAGACCCACAGATGAACTAACATACCATCTTGATCTTCACCAACTGGTGTAAGATAAAGATAGGAGACAGACAAATCTCACTGGGGAGGGAGTTCCAAAGTTTTGGCACCAAAACTGAGAAGGTCCTTCTTGGGTTACCACCTATCTAGCCTCAGAGGTATCCAAAGCAGGGATTCTGAAGATCACTGCAGTGATCAGGTGGGTTCATAAACAGTACTTAAAGTCCTTCAGCCATCACTGCATCAACTGGCGGATGATACTAGTTTTCAATTACAATTTAATTGTAATTTAATTACTCATTGTGTAAAGAAATATTTCATTTGTCTTTCCTGAATCTATCAATCTCATTGATTGTACCTGAGTTATAGTATTTTGCACTTTTCAGCCTCATAGGAAAAGTGCTCCGGTCCCTTATCCACCTCATTTACCCCTTCTGCTGCCACATGGCAAATAACTAAAATAACCCCCTTTGGTACTTTTGTTAGCTCTGTGATATTCTTTTAGAAATGGCAACAAAACCTGCACACAGTATTCCAAACGAGTCTGTACCATAGATCTATATAGGAGCATTATAATAGTGGCAGGGTTTTTTTTTCCAATCCCTTTCTTAATTGCCAGTGTGGTGTTTGTCTTTTTCACCTCTTCTGCACACTGTTGGCATTTTCACTGAGCTATCACTTACAGCTCAAAAATCTCTTTCAGCCAGTTCAGACCCCATAAGCAATTATTTAAAGTTAGGAATGTTTTGGTTCCATTATATCTCTATACTACAGAGAAGAAACTTTCTGCAGACCAGTTAGTCCTAAATCCCATTATTTATACACACTGAGAAAACTGCAAAAGAACATTTGTTATTGTGAAAAATAAAAAAAGTCCACAAATGTAAAAACCTATTTCTGGAAATAAAGCTATTTCACATCTAAATTAATTATATCCAAATAACTGCAAAATATTTGTGAGTCCCCTGCAGGAACCTGAAGACTATTTGGAAATGTTTATTTTCATGAAATGTTTTGTGCTTTTCTAAGTTTGTTGGCAAATTTTACCTCCTGAAGTCCTGCTGCCATCCAATTGGGACTGGGCCTTCCAGGCCTTGTAGATGTAAAATAGTTTCTATGTGGCAGGTGGTCTTTCCTGCTGTTTACAATGTAGCCTTGGGAAGCCAGTCAGATGGAGCGGTTCTTCATTATCGACATGGAATCTGGGTAAATCACAAGCAAACAGATGGGAAGACAGTCAACATATCAGAGTCCGCTAGATGAGCAGCAGTTCATAAAATTCTGCAAACAGGCAACACTTTCCAAAAAAGAAAGGAGAGAGATGGGTGTGTGGGGGAGTGGGGGAGTGGGGGGTGGGGATGATTGATTCGCCCAACTGTTACAAGAAACAATCATATTGTATAAAAAGTAATTTTAAATATGAGAATTGGGAAAAGAACTCTAATCAAACAAAGGACTTAAACAATCACAGTTGCTTGGTACCTAATTCCACAAGTGCAGCCTATGTTGGTGTTAAGTATGAGACTTAAGGCAGCAGCTCATAACAAGTGATTCAGCTTTATTTACAAGATAGGAATGAACACAAAACAGGAGAGCAACAGGTTCTCTTTTAAACTACCCGGGCTCGATAGACCACGTCCCTTGTTGAGATAAGAACCAATCAGAATATGAACATAACAACCAATCAAGTCATCTTCCTCCAGAACCTTTCTTGTATCGTGATTGGGCTGTGGTGCAGAGTATCCAATCAGCTTGCATGAATTACAATACCAGACTTAAATAGAGGTGAATCTCAAGCTCAGGCATTATGCATACTAATACATAACAGTTGATGATGGTAAACATTGGGAAATTGGAAATTATTCCCTAACTGACGCATTTCAGATGAAAGAGGACTGACAGAACTGTTACCTAACACAATACTGTATTAACAGTCATTTCACTGTATGAATTGCTGAGGCTTCAGTGAGGGCTAGTATTTGATTCCGTAGACCAAGGTGTCCCATATCTTTTTGAAGCTGGGGGCACCTTTGGAATTCTGGTGCACAGTGGTGGGTGCAACCACAACGAGAGTGAGGTTATGCATACCTTTAAGAATAACTCTTTAAAATTTCATGTGTTTCTAACTCATATGTACAGGTTTGTGGACAGGAGCTCTGTTTGTTAAAAAAGTAACTTTGAATCTGGAGAAAATCCTGTCTATTATGGAAATAGGTTCCAGTGAAATTTGTAAACTGAAGTAACCAGCCTGAAGAAAGGGGGAACAAAATCTCCCCTCCAGTTTCATTTGTTACTTGAGGCTCAGCTACAAAGTAGTTAATTCCATGGGGAGGGAGGGATTTGTAACCTACGGGGATGAAGTTGTGAGTCAGTTTCACTTTATAAACTAAAGCAATGTACACAAAACCTTTACTCTATGACATACTTTTCTGTTAAGTATACCTTTGTTGTTCATCTCCATCTGTGTTGTGTCTGTCTAGTCAAATATCTATGAAAAAGTGATTTTTACTTACTTAAAAAAATAATTAGTCTTGGTCTAGCAGTTTCCCAAATAAGAGCACATCATTAACATGCAAACAACCCTTTAATCAAAGCTGGTGTTCTTTTTTTTTAATTTGATTGTGGGAATTTGGTATTTAAAAAATTCATAGGAGAGGACAGAATGGAGGAGTGGTCATTCTTCAGCCCTGTGGGTACAGTCTTCCCTGTCTCTCTCCCTTCATTAGCTGCCACAGTACTCTATGCAAGTCTTCTATGAATGTATGTAGGAAAGTTCTCATGGCTGGTTGCTTAATGTCCCACACCCCGATTGTTGTCTTTCTGTAGTTTCTTCATTGTTTTTCTGTGCTTTCTCAAATCAAGGTAGCAGTACCATTCAAGATAATTTACTTCTGTCAGCACTAGGAAACATCAACAGCCACTGAAGGAAGCTAGCTGAGTGGTCTACTAAGTCCCATCACATGACTGATCTATGGGGTTGGAAAAAGATTTGTTAACTCTGGGTTGAAAAATTCCTGGAAATTTGAAGAGGAAAAGCCTGGGGAAGGGAATGGACTTCAGAGGTACATTAATGCCACTGAGTCCACCTTCTAAAGCAGCCATTTTCTTCAGGGGTATTGATCTCAGTAGTCTAAAAAGCAGTTATAATTCTGGGAGATCTCCAGACCCCACCTGAGTATTGACAGCCCTAGTGGAGGCCCTGAAAGTTCTTGAGAGGACTGCTAGCTGACTGGTTTATTCTGTACCAGGCTGTCTATTCCCCCCCCCCATTCCTGTCACTTAGAACCATTTTCTTTGTTTCTAAAAGCAGCAACCGTACTGCCATGTAAACACTAATAGAAATTCAAGAGGAACCTGCACTAAGGTGACAGGAAATCTAGTTGGGGATTAGGCAGTTTGTGGATGGACTTTTCAGCACCTGTGAGTATATCTCTTGGTTTATCTAGTCTCCTTCCATTCCAGTTTCCTTTCCACATAATTTCTTCTCCATTTGTAACATTGTTGCCAGTCAGGGACTGTATTTAAAAGAATCATCAGCACTCAATAGCATTCTAAGATGTATTTAAGCACTACCATAATAATAGTCCTGAGAAGTCCACTTTTTTGGGGAGGGAATCAGGTATATTGGACCCCAAAAATATTGGTATTCCTGATATTCCTGAATTCCCAATACTGGCATGGTGTTCAGATTTGAGTTTTAGTTTCCCCCACCCGAATATCTGAATTTTGGGGTCCATTATATATATTTCTGGGTGGTCAGAATTGCTTTTAAAGACACAGAAAACAAAATCACAGCAGAGTTGCTGGTGGCTGTTCTTTATATAATCCTCAAGTTTCAAGCTGATTGGACCAAGGGGTCCAATTCTATGGGTACCTGAACAGGGTCCTCCAGCCACCCACCATTATTTACTAGGGGGGGGGGGAGAGAAAGAAAGGCAAAGAATCCCCCAAAACAAACCACCTCCAAGCTGCTTCCAGGGTAAAAGCCATGCCTGCAAGCAGCAACCACTAGTCAAATGTCTCCCATGGAAGAACCAACAACAAGCCCAACAGAACCATTGAAGAACCCAGTAATCCCAGTAGAAATGCAAGTCAACGTGCCAAGCCAAACAGAACCAAAGTCAACCAGAGAAACTCTGCAGTACAAACAGAACAGGTGCATTTTCCAAGCCCAGCAAAACAAATGGCAATGTGCAGAAGTCCAGCAAAACCCAATGCCATTGTAGAAGTGCAAGCCCAGCAAAGCCAAAGTCAAACCAGAGAATATTCACAGAAGAAACTGAATGGGGGGCATTTTTGCAAGCCGAGCAGAACAAATGGCAATGTACATTGACAAAGAGAGTACTCCATCTTTTTGTGTTACACCTCTGAGGATGCCAGTCACAGCTGCTGGAGAAACGTCAGGTACTACAATACCAAGATCATGGCCATACAGCCCAGAAAATCTACAACAACTAATGTATAGACTGCCCAGAAGAACCCAGTGCCACTGTGTCAGTGCAAGATCAAACCACAGCAGAACAAATCCAAGGCACTGAGCACTATAGCAACACTGTAAAAACTGCAATGTGAACATAAAGCAACTCTGGCAAAGAAGGAAAAGAAAACCTTCTTGAACCTGACAAGCACACTTGAAATTAACACAAGCCACCTGACAAGCCCATAGAACCCACCTCCCAGACACAAAAACAAATGTGAAAAAAAAGAAAAAAGAAAAAAAAGAAAGAACAGTCTCTGGGAGCCTGCAAAATCCAGCTCCCAATCTTCCTAGTAAATCCCCAAAAATTCCAGGATGTGTCAGGATAATGAGCTTTTTTTGTATCCCCAATATATTTGTGATGCTGAATATATATATATATAAAATACCTGTAAGGTACTTTTGAGGTATATTTTTGGCTCAGGTGTATCTGAATACACAGTCCTAGTAATAAGAGCCGGTGACACTTAACTCTTCTGTGATGACAAAGCTACAGAGGGAGCTCAAAGAACAATCAACCAAGTGTGTGGACTAATTAGCTCATAGCCAACATGTGCCAGGATATGATTTGGCTGAATCAGAGAGCAGGAAGTGTTGAGCACCAACCCTATTCCCCTTCTTTTCATCCAGCTTTACTCCGTGTTGAGCTAGAAGCTGTTACTTCCTCTTGGCCTCTCTTAAACTTTTTAAAGGTCCTAGCCAGGCCTGGGCTGGTGCCCTCTAGTGGCCTCCCTCTATCCAGAAGTGCTATGGGGGTGTTTGCCAAACCAATGAGGGAACAATAGCATCTTGCAGAGGCTTCCAGAGGTATATCCATTAGGCATACCTAGGTGCTTGCCAGGGAGTGAGAATGGGTACCAAAAGAGGTTTGCAGTAGGCTGAGACCACTCTGAGCTAGACACAATGGATCTGATTTGAGCAGAGCTGATGACTCTTGCTCTTCTTCTTTCTCTCCTTCCAAGACTGAGGACTGAGGAAGCTAGGCAGGCCACCAATCATGAAGTGTTTCTTCCCTCAAGCAGCAGTAGTGGGAAGAGTGCCCAGATGGGAGTGGGAATGATTGGTTGACAATGGCAGGGGACAAGCCACCCAGGTAATGGCTCACCTAGAGCATCAAAATCCCTTGGGCCAGCCCTGGCATCTTCTGAGCAATCTGTTCCCTGCTGCTCCCTTTCCCCACCCCCAGGTGGAGCTTCCAGACTGTCAAATGGTAGGTTGTCAAAGAGCCAGCCGTCATGGACTGTCTGATTCTTAAAGGGTCAGGCACCATTGATCATCTGGCTGAAGTGTGAACCTTTACAGAGTATGTATGTGTCCCCACTGGGCCTGGTGGATGCCAGGCTTGGCACTGCGGTATGCCAAGAAAGGGGGGGGGGGAGTCTGGGGTTGCACTTGCCACCTCTGACCTATGCATTTGTTTGCACTGTGTATATTTTTATGCCTAATTTAAATGTAAAGTGTAGATCACTTCTATGTATTGGTGTAATGATGAATATATTAAAATGTGTACGTTTAATGGGCAATTTTGGTGTCGGGGACAGGGAATGGTCTGAAAATAAACAAGCATGGGTTTGAGTTGCACTGGGTAACACAGGAAAGGGAGAACCAACGTATGTTGCCCTGAGCTCCTTGGAGTAGAGACAGGATGGAAATGTACTAGATATACAGGCGGGCAGCCCAGGAAGTGGGGCGATGGCTCTGTGACAGAGTATCTGCTTAGGTCCTGGGCTCAGTCTCCAGAATCCTGAATTAACGAATCAGGTAGCAATTGATGTGAAGGCCTCTGTTTGAAACCCTGGAGAACTGCTGCCAGTCTGAGTAGACAGTATGGAGTTTGATGGGCCAGTTATCTGACTCAGTGTAAAGCAGCTTCATGTGTTCATGTGAAGAAGCAAAGTCAACATGGGGATTTTTAAATTTGAAACAATGTGAACAAAAGATTCAAAATTATCCTTACGCTTATCCCTTTTAGACTCCCTCCTTTGCAAGCCCACTGGGCCTGTCATTTTTCTGGCTGTGTGTGACGGGTATACCTAGTACATTCCAAATAAGAAGCTGCCTTCTACTGAATCAACCTTGATCAATTAAGGTCAGGATTATCTACACTGAGTGGCAGAAGCTATCCAGGGTTTCAGGTGGAAGTCTTTCACTTCACCTCCTACCTGATCCTTTTAAACTGGAGATGCTGGGCAGTGAACCTTAGCCCTTCTGCATGGAAAGCAGATACTCTACCACTAAGCCACAAGCCAATAAAAATGTCCCCATTTGTTCCTGGAGCCTCTGTCATAAGGGATCGATAGGGACAGCAGGAAGGGTGATGGTGAACAGAGACAGATGCTGTGGTCACACATACTAAATAATCCACTTTCAATGCGCTTTCCAACTGGATTTTTACTGTGTGAGCTGGCAAAATCCAATTTGACAGTGCATTGAAAGTGGATTGAAAGTGGATTATTTAGTGTGTGTGACCACAGCCAGAGCGCTGTTTCATAGAAGCTGAAGAGTTGTATGTTGTACAGCTCCAGCTCCTTATCATCCCCCTGTAGCCTAAGAACATGCAATCAGCACCACAGACTTAAGGCAGACTCCATTTGCCTTGATCCTGAGGAAGGGATTTCTTTGTCAGCTATTTGCCCGGCAAAGCCCTAGCTTGCAACTAAAATCTTCCCTTTAGGCATCCTTTCTCTCTGTGAACTGTTGCTGTTAATTAAAGGTAGCACAGCAAAGAGCCTTTTCTTCTTGAGAAAAGAGCAAAAATTGAAGGGGGGGGGAGAAGGAGCTGTTTTCAGCTTGTCTTTGTAAGGCTACTTACCACTTGCATTATATCCCTCTGCCAAGAGAATATGAAAAAAAGCAATTGAAAATTGTTTGTGGATACCATTCTATGTCTTAAAGAACACAGGAGAGGGGAAACGATCTTCAAAGAGCCAAGAATTCACTGACAATGTTGGCCTAAGTCTCTGAGTTCTTGCAGCCCAACTTTTGAAAACACAAAGAAGTTGCAGCCTCTCTGCATAATGTGTGATGTTTAATTAAACAGCCAATGAATTATTTAAGGCTACTATGTAGCACTTCGGAGGGTAAATAACACCTTCCGCAGGCAGTTAATATTTTAATTTAGGGACACCAATCTGGACTGTCATTTCCTAGACTGATTATTTGCCCTCCTCCCTATATAAGTAAGTTTAGGGAGGGAAAGAGCTGCGTCTCGCACTTAGAATAGAGAATCTGAATAATTGGACTCTGTGTCGCACACATGCTGTCTTCCTCAACAGCAGGACATTGTGAGGAAAGGAACTGTGGAAGAATGCTTTGTATGCAGATTCTGCTAAGGTGTGAAGAGGCTCAAAATGGTCCAATTTGAATTCAAACTTCCGAATCTTCTCAAGTATAAGAATAAAGCAGAAATTATATCTGTATTGATTCCTGCTGGGAATGGCTACAAAAACTTTTTATTTACATTCATAGTCCATCTGTGTCATTGAGACTCTAGGTGGATTACATAATGTAAGTCAAATACAATCGACAGGATGGGACAACCACTAAACAGTACAACAGGGTTTGGACTGCAGAAATCTGAAAACAAGCAGAAATTTGAAACAGAACTGAAACAAACCTGAAACAAAGCATACACATTTAACAAGACTCTTTAAATGATACAGAAATTACATAGTAGGAGCATACTTACAGCAACAGACAATACACAGTATAGACCGCAGTCTTGTTCTCTCTATTGAAACAACTTCCATTATCATTGTTATAATGCAGCCCTGCTCCTTTCTAGAACTGCCCTCCAGAACAGTTCTGTTCTGCACAGCTTGCAGAAAGGCAAAAGTACGGGAGCCTTCCTGACCTCCTATGGCTGGCAGGCCATTCCAAGGACTGTGAGTCACTACAGAGAATGCATATGTACTGGCAGTGGTTGATCTTGCCCATTTGTAGGGTGGCACTTGTAGAAGGCCCTGCTTGGGTGAGTGAAGCCATTGTGGTGGAGCATAGGGAGAGAGGCAGTCTTATAGATATGAGGGTCCAAGGCCAATAACTTGAATTGAGCCTGATAACGGATGATTTTGTCTGTCTTTTACTGTATCTTGTTTTATTAAATAAGTTACTCATAACATAATATTACTACATTGAACATGTTTGATTTTTTGAATCACATTTTCTGTAAAAGATGAAGAAAAAGAGTTGAATTTATACTCCACCCTTCACTCAGAGTGGCTTACAATCTCCTTCCCTTTCTCTCCCCACAACAGATGCCCTATGAGAGAGCTCTGAGAGAACTGCTCTTGAGAAAACAGCTCTGAGAGAACTGTGACTGACCCACGGTCACCCAGCTGGCTACATGTGGAGGAGTGGAAAATCAAACCCAGTTCTCCATATTAGTTTTTTATGCTCTTAACCACTACACCAAACTGCCTCTCTGTATCAGAGAGAGTCTCTGAATTGACTTCTAGGGTAAACCAGTGTAGAGTGCATTACAGTAGTTAAGTCTCATTGTGGCATGAATCTAGGTGGACAGATTGGCTGTGTCAAGGTATAAGACCATCTTGTGGGGTAGACTGAGTTAGAAGAAAGAAAGTAAAAAAAAAACCACCTGTGTTAATTTGCTCCTCTATAGGCAATGCCGAATATAATATTTATGGACACATGTGATATGTTGATGTCTTGATGGGGTTATACATTATGGGAGTGAAAAAGGGTGATGCCATTACCAATGATATCACATTGGTATTGGAATGGTACACTTCTTCCCTAACAGTATGAACTAGACTCTTACTTCAGTCATGAACTCACCACTGTCACCAGGTGGTTTTGGATAACCCATTTACAAATGAAAGTGACAAGGCTCATGCATCTTACCGGTTGTTGTAAGGACAATTGCAATAATGAATGTAAACATTCTGAACACCCTGAAGCACCATATCAATATTAAAGTTTGCATTATTATTTTGCACCCAACTGTCCTCCTCAATTAAATATGGTATGTTCCATTGTTGCAGGGTGAACACCCCTGCCCCCATGAAGAGGCCTCTTGCATTGGTGGGCCACATTATGTGCTGACAGAATAGCCCACCCTTAGGTGAATGGAGTAGACAATTATAATCTATCAGCATCTTCTTCTTCCATGTAGATGGTGCCAAAGGATTCTGATACTTCTGGTGTTATTACTGACCTATTGCTGGCATTGGACCTGATAGCCTTGCTGCACGCACAGTTCTCCCTGGGCTGCACTGAGGCAGTTCCTCCACTGTGGAGCTCACTTCCTCTGCCCCAGGCCCTTCTTTTTGTGTGATGCCTAATGTGATGCATGAGAGAAAGCCAACTCTGCAGCAGAGGCCTGCTGCTGCAGCACCTGGAGAGAAGCCCTCCAGAGCAAAGAGAAAGGATCCAAACCCTAATCTCCGCCTGATCCTCACATTACAGATGGGAATGCTGAAAAAAATCTCCCTTGTGCAAATCACAAGGCTGAATATATTTTTCAGTATTCTGCATGCATCAATAAATCAATGTCATCTGTACATTATATGATATATATGATATGCATTTTGTGTAAAACATATTAATTGCATGTCAAACCATGCAATATGCATCCAAAACACAAGCAAAACCAAAAGCGAGACCCAGAGAATTGAAAACGCTTAGAAATACACAAATCAGTGCTGCATCCCACAGAAGATTTCAACTAACAGAAGGGGGGAGGAGGTTTTTGCTGATATCCTCACCTGCTGCAGTCCTCCAGTTCCCCCTCATACTATTCCTTGGGGTTCCCTGTCCCCCAGGAGCACATTTTGGGGATGAGGCATTTAGGGCTTCAGGGGGAGCTGAGAGGTAAGGAAGTTAGGCTCTACTAAAGGAAATCTCTTTCACCAGTGGTGATATACCACAGGAGCCAAGTCAAGTATAAAAAAGGAACGAAATGGGGAGTTTCATGTATTCATAGCTACAGGTAAAGTAGTTTGTGGTGGATCCCCTCACACACATCAGGTCCTGCCTTGACTATTTAGTCAGAGTTATAGTATTCATTATATTAGAAAACACTGAGTATCAAATTTAGTTTACTTTGCAGTGAACCAAGCCTTAACATGGCTTGTCATGATTCAGGCAAGCGTCTAGTGCTGTGCTTGCTCAGCAATGAGACTTGAAATGTGATTAAAATTATGACTTTGAAATGAGGACACTTTGTGATTTCAGTTATCTGCTTAAGAAATCCCAAGCCCTTGAAGGGTCTGTTCAGAAAGGAACGATAGGACCTGTCTTTCTGAAGTGCTTTGAAATCTTGGCATGAAAGATTCTGCCTGAGGGCAAAGCAAATGGCTACACACTTAAATAATTACACAACAAGATGGAAATTTTACAAATGATTAAAGAGCATATTTCAAAGAGATGAATGATCACCTACACAGTCACTGGTAAAAATAAGCATGAACTAGTTTCCATAGTTGGGTCACGTATTCAAGATGCCTTGACATAAACTTGATGTTGCCTGAAGATACACATCCCTGAAAATGCCGAAGTATGGGTGTATAGAAAGGCCTGGAGAAGACGCAGCTGCTAGACACTCCCTGGGAGGTATGGAAGGTTTCATCTTGAAAAACCCTTCATGACCTGGGGCTCACATATTTGAAAGGCTGCCTCTCTTTGCATGTTCTTCATGTAGCCGTTTTATTCTTTCCAGCAAAGTCTACTATCAGCACACTCTGCAATAGTTTGGGCTTGGGCTTTCTCAGTGGCTTCCCCATGTCTGTGGAATGGCCTTCTGGAATAGGTTTTTTTGGGGGCACATCTGCCCTCTTGGCATACCAACAGTTCTGCAGAGCAGAGATATTTTGGAGTGCTTATCCACTTTTTTAATATTGTTGAGTCCTGAGGTGCTCAAGATAAAAGCAGCTTGTAATGGTTTACTACTTTTCTGTGAGACCCCTTATATGCAACCTCTGTAAAGGCAACTCTCTGTACTGTTCTAAGGTTATGTGTGTTATGCAGCCTTTATGTCTTCCTTACTATCCCTACTTATTTTTTGCCACCAAAGACTCTTGCCTTAGAATTTATTAGTTGAACCTAAAACACAGGATGGCTTAGTTATAATTAGTAGAATGACAAAATGTCAGCACATGGGGGGGGGTTCTAGGGATGGGTATGGACCACATTTTTATGGTTCAGTTCATGGTTTGTAGCTCATCCATGAATCAATAGGCCAGTTCATGAACTGAACTGGTTAATGAGCCATTTGAAGTTTAAACCCCTGCTTTCTGCTTCCCATGGAAGCAGTGCAGAGCAGAAGGCAGGGGTTTTAATGGCTCTGAGCCATTTAAACCCCCTGGTTCTGCTCCTCCCTGTCAAAGTGGTTGGGTTTAAATGGTTCCCAGTTCTACAGTGCAACCCTAAAGAGACTTACTGCCTATTAAGCCCTTTGGCTTTGATCTACTTGGAAGGGTGTTACTTTTATTAGGATTGAACTGTCCATCCATGTCCTTGCAGGTAGAACAAATGCATGGCACAGTTCATATTTACAATATAAACACACATTTTCCTATATAAAGTTTCATATCCCTGCAGGAAATGTTAATGATTGAAGTAGTCCTCAGTTGATTTACCTGGTCCTCCCAATTTAATGGTTCTTCTTTTGATTAAATCATCCATCTATTCCTTCAAGAACTCAGATAATCAAAAAGGATGAAACTCTCCAAGGCACGGACAGAACAAAAGAGCCAATGACGCCAGTCTCCCCAAGTGAACAGAAGAAAGGCTGTAATGCCTCTGCATAGCTTCTGTCACCTGGTATTTGCATTCATTGCCTAAACAAGAGAGAATGAAAACTTTTAATGATAAAGTATAGACTTCATCTTTCTTAGATTTCATAGACTTTTGTCTTATTAGGCATTTGGTCTGTCAGGCAAAACAAAGTCCATGTGAGGAAATTTTTATTGGCTCTGTGTTATGTTACGGTGCTTTTATTTGACAGTGACATTCCTGAGACAGCACCTGCTGTGTGCATTTGGGCATTGAGCCAGCAATGAAATATACAAGAAATGTGTGATTTAAATTGAAATGGGTTTGTGTTACAGTAACGAATGCCTTCATGTCTGAAGGGATGGGGAAGACAGAGATTTATAACTCTGAAGAATTAGGGATAAAAAAAAAAGTGTATAGACAGCAGCCTTGTGGTTTAATGGTCAGTCCAGTGCTATCCAAGGGCACAGTCCTCTTAAGCACACACTCCATTTCAATACAGCTCCCGTTCATTTTACAATGGGGCATGTGCCACTGGGTTAAACAATACACCCCAGTTTGTATCTGTACAATCCTAAATAGACTTACACCCTTTAATTTAAGAGGATTTAGAAGGGTCTAATTCTCCTCAGGAGTGTGTGTGTAAAAACTGCTGTAAAGCCCCAGCTGACTTATGAGGACCCCATAGGGTTTTTAAGGCAAGTGATTAAGCAGAGGTGGTTTGCCATTCCTTTCCTCTGCAAAATGTTTCTTGGTGGTCTTCCATCCAAGTACTGATCCTGCTTAGCTTCCAAGATCTGACGATCTCAGCGTATACTAAACCATTCTACATCCCTTAGGATTGTACTGTACTGTAAATATAGGAAACAACCAATAGGAGTGAGTATTTCCTCACTGCTGTTTTTTAAATTACATTATTCATTAAGTGGTTCCACTTCCCTTTGGTCCTTTCAACATTTTCCTTCCAGTAAATCTCTGATACTTAGACCAAGTCTATTTAGGAAATATATACACAGTGGGATGTGGACATATATGTGCTGATGAGTGTATGAACCAGCCCTATGTCATTCCTACAGGAAGTCTTAATTTCTACAATTCCACATTACCAAATATTAGTTACAATCATGGCAGTATGCAAATAGGTACATGCTTTCAAATAGTGCTTACAGGGGCTTTAGGTTCTCATAGCGAAAGGAATCTTAGGGTTCTTAACCAAATTCATTTGTTGTTTTCTTAACATGCCAAATCTACCACGAATTGCAGAAAAAGGAATCTGCAAATATGGTGAAATGTGCAATGATCAACAATACTATACACACACAGTCACACAGTATTATGTATGCATGTGTGTGTCTGTGTGTACACACTATACATTTGATATAAAATATAAAATATGGACATAATGATGACCCAAATATAAAACATTATGGATTTGTTAGACTAGAAATTGCTTGAAATACCTTTTTTAAAAAATGAGTTGAGTCCTTTTGCCCTGAATTTCTTACTCCATTTGCAGTCTAAAATGAGATCACCTTCAAGCTGATGAGCCACTTTGTGTCTGTACAGTCAGCATCCATCAAGCAAGACAGCCAAGGCAGGTGGCTATTGTTGGTGCATAGCAGCATTTGATGTCTTTAACCCTGTACTTGGTCTTAATGGAACTGTCCTGATCATTGAAGTTGACTTGAAATCCTGGAGCTGCTTCCATCTCTACCATGCGGGGTGGACAGATTTACACTGGTCACTATGGAGTCCAGGGCAAACTGTCTTGGTGATGCATAACATAATGGAATGAAAGGAAGCATCATGTGGTTATCTAGGAACATGCTGCCTTCCTCTGCACTCATCTTGTGGTTTCCAAGAAGCAATGCAAGAACACACATGTGTGCAATAAAGAGTGATACAATTAGAACTCTTGATTTTAAAAAAAGATATATTTTGTACCCATTGTTTAAATGAACAAACTCCTGTGTAAGCCTCTCTCAATTATGGTCGCTCCAGAAGACTGAAGAAAGTGTTCTTAGAAGCATGTTTTTTTTAAAGCAACAGAACTCTGATTCCCTTATGCCTTCTTTGAGCCAAGCACCACTTTACCTCCCATCAGTTTTCCAGCTTTCATCAACTTTTTCACAGTGGTGACATTGTAGCCTTCAAACCATATGGCTCTTTGAGTTCAGGGGTGTTGACTTTATAGGATTCGACCACATGACCTTCGACTGCTGGGAGGCAAGTATATGCCTCTATAGGAGAACCAGCTGCTGGAAACCAATGTGGACTGCAAGCTGTTAATACAAAAGACTTTAAGCAAGCTGAAACAAGTAAAGCATTATTGATCAGAATTTGTTAAGAGTAGTGCCTGTGATTTATCTTTTCTATGGAAATTAAAGGAAGGTGAATCCTATCAATAGTCCTATGTATGAGAAGGATAACCATGCAAGCAGAGATTGTGTGTGGTGACACATCAATGTGGTAGGTTCAGTTATCTAACCTTAATATTTCACAGTGATTTTTGTGATTCCAGGTGACAGCTTTGTCCATTGACCTCAGTGTTTTTTTTAATGGTTCAGCATGTTGACACCCACTCAAAGAAATTGCTGCCAGTCCAAATGAACTAGACCACAGATTAATACATGAAGCTGCCTCATACCAACTCAGACGGTTGATCTATCAAAGGCAGTTGTTGTCTCATCTGACTGGCAGCAACTCTCAAGTAGGGTGAAAGACTATTTCCTGATTCACTCATTCAATTTTAGGAAAGTAACATGTTCTTTAAAAAAAAAAAAAAAAAAAGGTTTCAGTTTAACAAAGAACAACTAACATTAAAATCTGTTCTTGTGTAGACTAGTAATTAACCCTTGTGCATGCTCCTCAGTGGAACAGGCTTCCTTGGGAATTGGTGGGCTCTCCTTCTTTGGATGTTTTCAAACAGAGGCTAGATGGCCATCTGACAGCAATGCTGATTCAGTGAACTTAGGCAGATCACGGGGGCCGGAAGGGTTGCATCAGTGTTTATTTCTTGTGGTCCTTTCTTACACACCCTGGGAAATGTTGATCACCACTTTGGAGTCAGGCAGCAATTTTTCTCCAAGCCAGTTTGGCTGGAGATCCTGGAGGGTTGTTTTGTCATCTTCTGGACATGGAGCAGCAGTCACTGGGGGTGTGGGAGGGAGGTATTTGTGAATTTCCTGCATTGTGCAGGGAGTTGAACTAGATGACCCTGGAGGTCCTTTCCAATTCTACAATTCTATCTGCATGCTTCTTAAAGATGTATAATTTTCAAGACATATTGGAAGGGTTGGGGAGAGTCACACACACAGGAGGTCTGTTGTGAGGATAAAACAGAGCAGAAGAGAACTATATAAGCCATTTTGGGTCCCCATTAGGGAGAAAGGTCCCATAAATGAAGTAAATAAATTTTAAAAATTCTGCTTGTGCAAGAGCTCTTACATGAGTGAAAGTGAAAATCAAAATTGAAAATTAGCTCTTGAACTTACAGTAGTGTTTGCACAAATTGGACTGTGTTAAGTAACACTTCTCTTTCACTATCACATGGTGGGATCCAGTCTTTTGAATGTGAAGCAAGAGACATCCAGTAGCTATCTCCAACGGGGCGGGGGGGAACAGCCTTGGGTCTCTGCTATATGACATGCCCACTCAGTAATCCATCTTTAGAACAATTTCTGATGTCCTATAAGAAAGGGGCAAACCCCCAAGATCTGATGGGGAAAGAGACCTCTTTCTCACCCCAATTATGCTCAGGTAAATCACTAAATTAAATAATAAAATACCCTTCAGCTACATTCAGAAGCTATTAATGAGGCTCTTTGCTCCCATGAGCAATATAAAAGTAACATTCCAGAATGTGATATTTCTACCAGCCTTGGTTACTTGCAATGCAATTCGTAATTTTTTTGCACACAGGCCTGTAGGATGAACCTCTATGGGCTTTTCTGGCTGTCTTCCAAAATCCAACAGGAAAGGACAGGAGCACAAATGGAAATGAGATGATTGATTGATGAGGCATAATTCAATCCAATGGTGTTGTTTCTGGAACTGGATCAGATGATACCGAGAATATTAGAAGGCCACAAATACATTTTAGGCATGACAAAGTGCTCACAACTGAGCCTTGGAATCAAGTCCATTGATTCATTAATTGAACTCAATTGAACTGTAATAGCAATTAATGTTCATTAGCCCCTCATTAGCATAATATAGTGGGGATTTTTATGGCCTTGTGTCTCCCTGCGGAAGTCTTCATGGTATAGTTGCAAAAATATATGGTTCCACTTTCCAGTTTCTATAAGGTAGTAATTACAGAAATTAAAAGATAAACCTCTCAGCCAGGTTCTCTCTCTTTGAGGGCTCATTTGTTTTAAATGACTGAACAAATAGAAATAAAGTTCTGTTTCTGTGAGGAAAAATGGTCTGAGCTGACCAGCCAAAAAGGTCAAGGCAGTAGCAATTTAAAGGAAGGAAAGAGGGCCAAGGCTGAGGAGCCATACAGGATTGTATGTTCTGTGTCAAAGTTCAGTCTGACTTGTCTGTAATAATAAAAAGGATCCATCCATCCATCTGTCTTTGACAGGCTTAACTCATCAGAAATGAAGCTAGTAGGGTCAAAATTGGCCACCAGATCCAGGATGATCATGGGAGTTGCAGTGTCATATCTGAACGGAATCAAAACATCCTGGCCCATGTAATTTCCAGGACCCCCTCCCCTCATTTTTGCATTAGAAGCTGCAGTCAGTCAATTCTGACATGGAAAACTCATCAGAAAATAAAGCTAGTCATTTAAAAATTGGGAGTTGCTGCATCAAAAATAAAGGGAATCAAGGTAACCTGGACTAGGGTGTCTCCAGACCACCACCACCCCCAAAAAAATATTATATGCAGTGGAAAAGAAGGTTGCCTGTGGCAGGTGCAACTCCTCAGAAACTAAAACTAGGTATTTCAAAGCGGGACACCAGCTTCAGGATAATGAAGGGTTCTGTCATTCTAAACATGAAAGGAATCAGATCATCCTGGCCTTTGTTATCTTGACAAACTCCAAACAAAACTATTTGCAATGGAGTGTAGGTTTTTTGTTTGTGGCAGGCAAAACTCATCAGAAAATGAGGGTAGGCACTTGCAGTGCCAAAATCAAGGCGACTAGACCACCCTGACACAGTTTAGCTGCCAAACATCCCTCTGATATTTGCAATGGAAGCAACACTTTTCTCACAAAAAACCCAGCAAGGGCAGGCAGCACAGACAAGGAGGGTGGAAAATATTCCATCTGTTACAAAACAAAAAGGGTGAAGAACCTTCCTGAGGCATCACAGCCAATGTGCTGTACTGGCTAGAGTGTCATACTAGAATACAGGAGACCCAAGTTCATCCCCCAGATCTGCCACTGAAGATTACTGGCTGACCATTGGCCACTCACACACTTTCACCCTAACCTACCTAACAGTGTTGTTGTGAGGATAAAATAGAGAAGAGAAGAAAAATGTAAGTCACTTTGAGTTCTCAAGTGGGAGAGAAGCATGGTATGACATATGTTAGAAATCTAATCTTAGCTTCAGTTCTCAGACTGTTCTCGAACTACTGTTAATTATCATATTCTCTCTTTTTTAGTATTTTATTTATAATATTTTCTCATTATACAGCCATGTACATAGTCTACTACATTACATATCATTGTAGTCTTTTAACAATTTATATATATGTGTGTGTGTGTGTGTGTGTATACTCTTGACCAACATTTTTCAATTACATTTTCATCTTTATCATGTAATAACACTGTTTATTTTTCCATTTCTGCAATGTCTAACAATTTACATATTAACTCTTCCTTTAAAGGGATTTTATCAGATTTCCAATATTTTGCCAATATAATTCCAGCTAAAGTAACAATGTAAGTTAGCAGATACATGTCATTTTTATCAATACCATTAGAAATAACATTTAACAAGAAAATCTCAGGTGATAGATTCAAATTAATTTCTAACATATTCATTATCAGATTTTTAACCTCCTTCCAAAACTTGAATTTTTTTTTCACATTTCCACTACATATGGAAAAAAGTCCCCACATTACAAGTTCATCATCATCAACAAGTTTATTGTATAAACTGTTGGCCATAACAAAACAAAATATAAACACAAATCTTATACATAATAAAAATCCCCACATTAGATTTACATTTCCAACAATTCTTGGATATTTTAGCTGAACACTTGGAAATTCTGTCTGGGGACCAATATCACCTATAAAACGTTTATTAACTATTGTTAATAATTGTGAATTATCATGATCATGGCAAGCTACAGGGTTCATGAATGGAGCAAGTGGGAAAATTGCTAGTCTGGAAATAGATACATTGCGCCTGTGTTGCCAGTGGCTTCTCCTTGTGAACTGATCACAAGATTTACTAAGTTCATGGGCAGAAAACAAAGGCACATTAGCAAATCTTAACTCAAAAATGTGTTTTTTAACAATTGTAGATTGTAGAAAGTCAGGCAAACAGATACATCTGAATTTGTTCAGATGCATCCAAACAACTTGGTGAACAATTGGCTCCCTGATGGCAAATGTGAAGCAGGAAGTGAACAAAGCAGGCAGGTTCATTCCTGTATACATCAGTCTGTTAATATTCTGTACTCCCACAGTCACCAAACACAGTTATAATATTTATTTTCTTTCTATTGTGACAAATCTTATCAACACCCTAAAGCCCCAATAGAAACTGTACAGCCAATAGTGTGCCTCAAAGATCATTGGTCTGGTTCCAAATAAAACAGGTCATTTAGCCTCGTAAGGCTTTTTTGAAAGAGCTCATGTACCATTCCTTCCTCATCTCTAAATTAATTAGTAGTTTTGCAAACTGACATGGTAGATAGGTAGCTCTGTTACCTGTTTTGGCTGACTCCTGACATAGATGCCCAGCTCTGACTGTGCAGCACTACATGGGTTATCAGTTAAATATTCTACAATATCAGCAGAAATAGGGAAGGGATGAATTTCTTGCTGTTAGTCTGCCTGGTCTTCATTGCTGGAAAGACTACTGAAATCTGCTTCATGTGTGCTGTTGAGGTAGGCTATCCATCACTAACTTAGCCTTCCATTGTAAGTGTGCTCTGTTCTAGATAAAACAAAGCTATGCTTCAGGGACAGAGTATTGTAGATGCCCTTTCAGCTCCCATAGCTAAAAAACTGTTATTACTCCCCTCTAGTTTTCATCTAGAAAGCACCTTCTGTGACTGCTCAATAGAGATGTGAGCATCTCTTCTCTTCTCATTCACAAATTCCATTTCTAGTGTTCTGTTCCATGTCCACTTCAACTTACCTGGCCTGCTACATGAGTATTTTGCCTTTGGAGAGGAGGTCATTGAAAAAGTTGCATATGAAGGGTAATAGTGGGACTAGTGTTAGGCCTCCGTGGGGTATTATACCATAGCTACCACCCTGCAAAGCAGCCATTTTCTCCAGGGGAATTGTTATCTGGAGTCAGATGTAATTCCAGGAGATCTGCAGGCCCCACCTAGACCTGGCAACCCTAGGCAGATAGAAAATATCATTTGGCTGTCTGTCCTCAGTTTCCACTGAGGGACAATTAAAAAGGAGTTGACTGAGCACAGAGGAAAATTTGTAATTATTTGTCTAAGCATAAGAAGTACATAAACGTTAGGGAGAAAGCCATACGTTTGCATATTCTTGGAAGGTATTGTTTTCCATCCTGAACATACAGTTGCAAAGGGATAGCATAAATGTGTTAAATCCTTGCCTTCATTTTCTGCTGCCATCTTGTAATAGTTCTTTACTCTCTTCACCCTCTTCCTTCCAGCACTTTTGTTCTCTGTCTGTCTGTCTTTTCTTGCTTTCAGAATGGGCTGCTCTTCATGACTTCAATACACCCAGATCCTGTGGTTGCTACCAGCCACCTAACCTGAAGGTCTAACCCTTGTTCACCCCTGCCAAAACTCAGAAACATCATTGTCATTGTTAATTGGACAAAAGGGGCTCCCCTATTTACTACCTCTCAGGTATACACCTCATTAGAAGGCCCAGCATTCCTTTAGGGAACCAAGTTGCCTCTATTTAGCACAACTCTCCTGTTGTCCACCTTTTTTAAATTGTTAACATTAAAACCAGCAAAACTTAAAATTACACTTGCATACTCTTTACTCCAGTGGGCCTGTTTCTGGAGCACATAATTGCCCCCCCATTCCACCAGTCAATCTAAGATTCATATTTTAAAATATGCCATATATTTTAGGTTTTTCTAAACTGGGGTAATGGACCTTTCTGAAGGAGGCACAAAGCATGAGAACAGGTTGTAGGTGTTGTGAAATGAATGCTAGGAATTTTAGGTAGAGCTGGACTTGGTGGCATAATAGTGAGCTCCGTAACTGAGTGGGAAGGGGGTTCACATGGGAGTGACTCTGGTTTGCCTCTTCATCTCTATCTAAAGGAAATGCAGCTTCTTTGATGCCCAGGAGATGAGCCAGATCCATATGCTGGGATATCAATCACATCTCTCAGGCACACATGTTTCGGAGGCATTTTTTAGGATAAGAGTGATTTGGAAGAACAGGAAATGTAATCCAGAAGCTATACCGTCCTATTTCCAATGTAATTTAGAAAGTTAAATCTAAAATCAGTTTTTGAAATTGTACACTTACAATTAGTCACAGTTTTCAGTCTGCATCTTTCCCCCCTTTCTGTTTACCAGTGTACATAGATTAAATCACTGCACACACACACATACACACCAATCCTGAAGTAGTATTACAGTAATATCAACATTACTTTTTGAACTGTGATTTAATCTATGAACGTGATTAGAGATGTCTAACAAAGAATTCTCAGCATACTCAGCTATCTACAGATCCCAGGAGTCTTCAGGGTATGCCAAGACGAACTGGTATAAATCAGAATCAGGTTTCTAGTGTACATAGGACCTCCTGAGTAACTAGATATGAACAAGGACCCCCCCTCTTTGTGGACAGTTTTTCTTTGGCATTTTAGATGCAATTTGTTTTTAGCAGTAGGAAAGAGTAAGGGTCCAGTAGCAGTAACAAAATTTGTGGTAGGGTATGAAGTTTCATGAGTCACTGCTTTCTTCTTTTCTTTCTTAGATTCTTGTTTGTTTGTTTGTTTAATAACTTTTGCTCTGGTGTTCAACATGCTGTATTCTATGCTATATCCCAGTCCTGACAATTTTAATATTGTTTTTAACCTTGTTGTGTTTTTACTGTAATATTTATTACTGCTCAGACACCTATTATTATATTATTATTGCCTTAGGCCTCATACAATAAAATTCTACCTACCTCTCTATTTATTTATTTAGCAAATGTGTATGTCACCTCTTACCATTAAAACAGCAAAAACGATAAAAAAAACTAACCACATCAATAAGAGTAACTAAAAAACAAAAACAATAAAATTAACTTCAAGAAAATCATTGTCAATAAAAGCTAGCCAGAATATCAAAGTCTTGAAACACAGCAAGTTAAAATGAAGCTAACAAAACAGTCCACAGGATAGGAGTTGGACACAACACAGCTAAAAAAGAACAAACGAGCCTAGGTAAAGATCAATGTTTCAGCCTGGCTCCTCAAAGAATGTAAGGTCGGCACCAAGCAAGCCTCAAGGAGGACAGCATTCCAGTGCCAAGGCACTACAATTTTTTTTTAAAGAAGAAGAAGATTGGATTTATACCCCACCCTTCACTACCCAAAGGTGTTTCAGAGCGGCTTACAAACTCCTTTCCCCTCCCCTCCCCACAACAGACACCCTATGAGGTAGGTGGGGCTGAGAGAGCTCTGATAGAAACTGCTCTTTTTCAAGAACAGCTGTGCCAGAACTATGGCTTGCCCAAGGCCATCCAGCAGGTGCAAGTGGAGGAGTGGGGAATCAAACCCAGTTCTCCCAGATCAGAGTCCGCGCATTTAACCACTACACCAAACTGGCTCCAAACCACTACATCATATCCTTTCTCTGCTCACCACCTGGCTTACCTATGCAGGCAGGGGCAGAGAAATCTGGGCTTGTGAAGAGAATCTCAGTTGTCAGGCTGAACAATATGAAGGGAGGCAGTCCTTCAAATACTCTGTCCTCAAGCCACATAGGTAAGAACCAGCACTTTGAATTGTGCCTGGAAATGGATGGGCAGCCATTGCACATGTTTATTACAGTTCTAGATGGCTGTAGCAAAGTGGTTTTCAAAGAGCTTCTGGAATCCTGAACATCACCAGAAAATGGTCACTCTGTGATGACAGAGCAATTTTACTGCAAGCCCCAAGTTTGTGGTCATCTCCTGAATCAAAAATCAAGATGCCTCTGAAATGACTGTGTTTTTAAGATGGATTGTGCCAAAGTAAGTAAAAGAGAAAAGTAGATCTGTGCTTAATAGCTATGTATGTTGCCGTTTTTATTTGAGGTTTCCTGGTTTCCCTCTTTATGAAAAGACCATTGGTTGAGGGGATAGAAAGCACATGTTCCCATTATCCTTTCCTGTTCATCAATGCTGATCTGTCACATGTCACATTTTCTCTCCTTGGAAGCATCTGGTGAGTGTTAGTGATAATCGCTGCCGCATGTCGATCTGAGCCTGACAAGACTTATCTGACATACAAGATGGCTGGATGATGTTTACCTTGACAGATGGAAGGGGGGCTGGGATCTTTTGACACTCCCATTCCCCACTTCCATGGATGTTCTGACTAAATGTAAAGAATTGTCCTTGAGATAAATGTAAAGGCAATGAGGTTAAAAGAACTGCTTAAATATAAAAGCTTGTGGCTTGGTAAAGAGAGGTGCAGTTTTTTACACACTTGGTATAGATAGAGATCAAAACACTTTTCCTGGGCATTATTATCATCCATTTTCATTTAAGTCTCTGATCTTTGTGTTTTAGGAAGGGGAGGGGAGGGGAGGAAGGGAGGAAGGGAGGAATTGATAAATTCATTGTAACTTGCCCACAGTGACTCAGAATTGCCCCCATAGAACAGTGAGAAATATGTACCCAAAAGAATACTGCATGTACAAGTAGATGTTATGCCCACTTGTGGCTGTAAAATCCAGTACCTGAATCCACCAGGTTATCAAGTTTAACGCTGCTTGTCTGAGAGCAGCAAACAACTCCTTTGGAGGGTGGATGCTATGGCATTATGCCCCAGTGAGGTCCCTCCCCTCCTTAAATCCTGCCCTTCCCAGGCTCTGCCTCTCAAACCTCGAGGTATTTCCAATCTAGAACTGGCAACTGTAAGGCTGGCTGACTGGCTGATTCAGTGTTGTGTAGTAGTTTGATAGCTAGTCAAGGACTTGAGAGACCTTCATTAAAAATGTTGGCACTTCCATAATGATCAAAAATGGAATCTTCGACCAGACACTTTCTCTTAACCCCATTTGATAGTATTGTTTTGAGGACAAAATGGAGGAGAGGCAAACCATGGAGGCCATCTGAACTCCTTGAAAGAGGGGTTGGATGCTCCGACCCAAATAGCCCAGGCAAGCCTGATCTCATCAGATCTTGGAAGCTAAGCAGGATCGACTCTGACAAGTACTTGGATGGGAGACCGCCTCAAAACTCCAGAGGTGAGAGGCGGGGGCAAGCTGCAAGCTTTATTCAGCCACCTCTTTGAATATTCTCCAGGCCCCCAGTAGGGGTCAGTCACCAGAGGTTGCCATGACTTCCAGGTGCACACACAGTCATTTACCAGAGGTCGCCATGACTTCCAGGTGCACACGCACACACACACACACACACACAAAAATAAAAATACAAAAAAGAAAGAAAAGAAAGAAAAATATTGACAGATACACACAATTCCCGCATTTGGATCAAGATTTCTCAAATCCTTGAGGGAAGATATACAAAACAAAATTCCATTAGAAGAATGCATATGTCCCTGTGGTGATGAGAAAATAGAAACATTAGAACATGTTATCTTTGATTGTAAGATGTATAATAAGATACATGAAGTTTATATATTGCCCATACTTTCAGCCTATCCAGGGAGACATAGAGCTCTTCTTCTCTCTAAAATGTTCTCTGATAAGAGCCAGGACATAACATACAAGGTTGCTAAATATGGTTGGTTGGCACTGAAGTGTAGGAGAAGTGTAATATACAGAGAGACTGCACCAATTATGAGAAAGATAGCTTTGTAATTTCAACATTGAAATTCATTCTATGATTGTGATTTTTTTTAGTGTTGTTTTAGTATTGTTTTATGTATTTATACATTTTCTCGACAATTGTTGTGCTATTCTTGCTGGTCTCGGACCACAGTAATAAATTCATTCAGATCAAGATTTCTCAGATTTAAAGAAGATGCTTAGAAAGAGGACTAATTGTGAAACACTAGGCACGCACACATCCAATGAACCTGAATTTCACACCAGTCTTATATCTCTTTTACATGGACTGAGTAGCTATGAGACTGAATTTCACAAGCTGGCAGCTTTTCCCATTGTGATATCTCTTGTCCATTGTGAGTAATGAACTCATGAGTTTTTGTCACTATTCCTTCACACTGAATTTTCCCCTTGAGTATACATTTTCTATGTCTGTCATTTGCATACAAATGGGGTAGAAATTGTGCAAAAAGCAATTAAATATTAAAATACCATTTTTAAAAAATGATGGCAATGAAAATAAAGCCAACCCTAAAAATGACAAAACAGAAAATTAAAAATGGCTATATAAAATAGGTGCATCAGTGCATCTCTAGTTTTGGCTCTAATGCAGCAGCAATGCCCCCTGAAGAAGTAGAATGCTAATGACATGCTGGTTCTCTATCTTCAAAGATTTTATTTCCTGTTTGGGAGCATCCTAACAAAGCAGCCCTAGTATACATTGCAAACACACAGCCTGTAATATTCCTGGATCTACAGATGAGGAAGAGGAACTGTTTAAAGCAACTGTATTATGAAGAACAACTAAAGCTATCTTGTCCAGCAGTCTCTCTAAAGCTTGTTCTAGAACAAACTAAAGTCACATGATCTGAGGGCAAGTCCATGAATTACCTGCATCTACTGTAAAATATCAGGGAATGTCTCTAATTTATCAATTGTACCACTACAGCTCTTGCAGCTGCAATCTGAAACAGTATCATCCAGCAAAAGCTTTAGCACTCAATTATTCTGATTGTATATAAACTGGTCCTTAGTTGGGCCACCAGCAATGAAAATCTCCTCAATTGTTGTTTGGAACTGCCACAGCTGTGTTTAAAGGTGGAATTTCCAAGCGCCCAGCAAACCATTTCCAGAGATGGATTTAGGGAGATTAACCTTAACCTAAATTAAGCCCAGAGCTCAAGTGTTATGGTCAGCTTCTCTTCAGTGTAGTCTTCCCATCCTGCTTTTTTTTAAAAAAGAGTGTGATACATTCTTCTGCCTTCTTTGCCAGTAAAAGCTTCTTTGTATCCATTGTGATCCAAGTTAAAGCCACTGCTTTTGAATTTCTCAGGGAGTGATCCTAAACTTCTCTACTCAGAAGGAAGCCACAGTATCAATATATCTAAATCTCAATAGGACCCCATCTGTGGATACCTAAATCTGGAGACTAGGGCCATGAACAGGCAAGACAGATCTTTCTGCAAACTTGAAAAAGCTCCAGGTTTGCAGAAAAATAAATGTAAAAAATACAGTTTAGGAATTTTAACCCTCACTCCCAAGTGATAAAAGGACCAGTAGTAGTTTTAAGAATCCCTCAGTGGCCATTGCTAGGCAAACAGAACAATGTTGCCAGCCTTCAAGGATTTGTTTTTGTCAGTAAAAGGTGGGGGGGTTGCCCGGCAGGGCTATTTGGCCTTTTAAAGGAGGACTCAAAACCAGTCCTGACAGGAACTACTGTGGTGACTTGATACTATGGCTGCTTTCAGACGGGCAGTTTCATCTGTTGCCATTGCTGTTCCCTTATGGATTTAAAATGAATGATCAGATAGCAACATCTGTCTGTTGTACCCCAGTCGTTTGAGTCCCGTTTCTCCCCTATTGCTGCATGTTTCTTTGATACCTGAGAAAGTCTGGTCCTGTTGGTCTGAGTGGATTCCAAAATGAATTTCCTGTTGTTTGATCGCTCTGTTGTGCGTGCAAGCTGTCAGGCAGTTCTTACTGGGCTCTTGTTTTCTAGCCACCATTTGTTTTTGCTAGTTAACAAGGAGCTCATGACTGCACACACACACACACACACACACACACCCAGGGCTGCTCAAAACTTTTTCTTTTTAAAAACTCTTTAAAAAAGACAGGTTTTTCTGTCCTTTGGGAAAGGGGTTAATTGAAAAGATTAGAGGGAGGACGGCAGTGGACTCCATATCCCAGCAGTCTCAGAAAGTGCTTGTGTGTTTGCTCATAGGGCAAAATTTGTAAAAAAAAAAAAAAAAAAATGACCAACAGCTTCATAAACTACATATCCCAGCAGGCTGATCAGTGCTTGTGGGCATGCTCCAAGGACAAACTTTTTTAAAAAATGGCCAATGGGCTGACTCCCTGCCTGCTGCCATTTGATCACGTAAAAACACTTTGAGGAGTGCTAAAGGGGGTGAGTCTGATCAGGATAAAATAACCTGGCTCAATTAGAGGTGGGGCAACAGTGGATTGAACTGCCCATCTGAATACAGCCTATGCAATTTAAATTATGCACTGAGGACTGACCGCTTGCTACTGTTCATTAGCTTCCACCCCACAAAAGGCTGTTAGTGGTTAAAGTTTCAGACTAGGATCTGGTTCAAATGCCCCTTTGCTTAGGAAGTTCACTTTGAGCCAGTCACACATAGGGTTATTGTGAAGATTAAATGGAGGAGAATGTTATAAGCTGCTTTGAATCCGCATTGTGGAGAAAGGTAAAGTAAATAAGTAAATTAAGTAAGTAAGTAAATGATAAACACAGCTTATAAAAGGTAGGGACAGATAAAAAGTAAATTGGTTGGTCATGGGAAAGAGAAATGGAAACAGAAAAAGGTGAGGGATATGTGGGCTGCCAGGAGGAGAGAAAGTGGAAATTGTGTAGGGAGGAGGATACAGGAGAAAGTGAAGTATCCCCCCACAAGCCCACCACACAGCTCAGCTTGCACAACTTGGCCAGAGTTTCCTCAGGGAGAGGCTGCTAGGGGAAGGAAGGAGGGAAAGCTGAAGATGAGGGGGCAGATAAATGTCGGGTGGCTGGTGGGTGGGAAGGAGATGGAAGCAGGAAAAGGGGAGAGTCTATAGATGCTTTCAGAGAAGGGAAAGAGGAAATAGTGGAGGAGGGGGAAATGCAAAATCCTTATATTGTTGCCTATTGAAAGAGTTTGTAATGTGTAGATGAACCATGAAGCAATCAGGGAAGGAAAGTTCTGAGTCAAAGATGAGGCCAGCTAGGCAGGAAGGTTCTGCATAGACTTAGAGTGCCACCCCTCTGATTGGCCAAGTGCCAGATGGCAGTTATTTTTCTACCTTTTAAAATCTTTAAGGGATTATTCCCACTCCTACCATTTAAACCTTTAAGGGGTGGGGGTGCTGGGTAAGACATCCCATGCTTCTCATTAGGGCAGGAAACATGCTTCTCTCAAAACAATAGCTGATTTCTAATGGTTTAATTGAGTGCATAATTAGTCTTTGTCATGATTTATGGGGATCACAGTGAACACTCAGAATGTTTCAGGAACATTCACTTTGTCTTTTGGGTGGGGATGAAGTTACACAAGCTTAACTAAAAATATCCAATCATCCTTTTTTAATGTAAGGATATTGTATGAAAAGCTAGTTGTCTGCTTCTTCAAGGACTTGTACACCACTTGACGTGGGATAAAAATTTCCATTTACACCTTTGGGCTAATTCCTGCTGTTGCTATTAATACATGGTGTTCGTTTTTCTTTTATTGGATTTATATTCCACCCTCTCCACATAACAGGCTCAATGTGAGTTCCATCAAACACAATAACCAATACAATATATAAAGAATTAAAAACACACAGTTGAAAATTCCAGAAGTGCTTCCCAAGCCTGTAACAGCTTATGAACAACTTCTTGAAAGTTTTGATTCAATTTCGAAGGGCTTACTATCCAAACACTGCAAGCTTTTACTTAATTTATCAGATGTTAAACCCCCGCATTATCAACTAGCATGGTAGGAGGATTGTGGTCTTGATTTTTCTGAGCAACATTGGCAGTCCATTTGGAATTCCCTGTTGGATACTGTCTCTTCGAGGCATGTTAGATTGCAAAACTTTAAGATATGAACCTGATGGTACATGACATTGGTAAAATTAGCTCATATAACTAACTTTACCTCCCCCAATTGTTGCAAAGGATGTTACAATCTGGGCTCCTTCAAATATTGTTGGTGGGACTGCCCTCTCTTACAGATTTTCTGGGGGGAAATTGAAAGGTATATTCTCCTTATAACAGGATATGACATTACTCTAACTCCAGAACTCATCTTCTTGTGCCACTGGACATCAGTGGACATTCCTGATATCAGGAAAGACTTGATTAACTGCCTGCTTACAGTTGCCAAAACATCCATTGAAAATTTTTGGAGGCAATAAGTAGTACCATCAGTTGACTAGTGGTTTGAAAAAAATTGGGACTTATTAATTATGGAAAAGATCAATAACAACCTCCTGCAATCAGACATCTGCCCTAGACAGACGGCATATGAAGCCAAATGGTTCCCCTATATGGAGTATATTAATTATAACAACATTCTACCTTCTAACCCTACCAAGATCTTCTCTTATTTTAAAATATATTCCTCTTTACTTACCTTTCCTCTGCCTTCTTCTCGTCTTGACGTGTCCTCATGATATCTGAAGTAGATGAAATATTATTCGTTTAAATGGTTTATATGCCATCAAAAAGGGTAGCGGTTTGTATACAACTAGTTATAACCACTTAACAATTACATTTACTTGTTGTACATTTGTATTTAATAGTCTGGTTAATTACTTACAACTTCATATATTTTGTTATTAGCTGTAGTAGAAATGTTAAGTGTTATGTTTTGTATTTGTACTATTTCTTAATAAAATTGTATTTAAAAAAAAAACAATTAAAAATCCTAATAAAATACAACAACATTCCTCTGATACAAATCATAGTTAAAGCCTCAGAGATGCAATCTATTCCAAGTTTGGGTCCTTAGATGATAATACAGATCTGACCCACTGGGGGGGGGGCAGTAGAGAAGGGGGGACACCTGCCACCCATTTATGTAGCAAGACCGGGATTCAAAGTACTTCATATACATAATCACAATAAACCTCACAACAGCCCTATAAAGCAAGCTGGTATTAGGTCAATAGGTTGTTAGAATTGGTTTAGAGTGTGGCTGAGTTCAGACTGGCAATTTGCCCTGGTAGGGACCCGGGCCAACGACGATTCAATCCCGGAGTAAATGGGACGTTCACACAGGCACATCTGCCTGGCGTCCCCCACCCATAGCCAACCTGTGCTGTTGTGCTTCACTGCCAGATTAAAAAGATACCTCATAAAAGTGGTAGCAAATCTGAAAGCCCGCATGTGTCGCGCATTTCTCCGCTTCCGGGGAGTCTGAACATGCAGCCGAAAAGCCGGGAGCAACCCGCGTTGGGCATGAGGCAGCAGCGGCGTGATTGGCTGTGCTCCGCTCCACTGCCCAATGCGGTGCCAGCGTTGCAGGGCAGAAAAAAAAAATCGGCAAAATGTGCTTATGCGCATGAGCGCTCATGCACACATACACCCATACACCCATAGCCGAATTAATGGGGAAATGGCAAGTATAGCATGCCTCCAGAATGGCAGTCTGAACGCTCCCGCGCACCTCCGTCCCGTATCTTCCAGCAGCGGCCCCCGCTGTGTGAACGGGAAAACCTGGTATAGTTTATTCTGGGTTTTTTTTTGCTACGACTGGCTACCGGAGCAAACTGTACTCAGCCTGTGATCTATATAATAGGATTTAATAAGATCTTTCTTCTGGCAAGGATGACCCAACACAAACCGTTTTCTTTGTGTATGTGGTATATGTGGTACTGTTCCACATACATTATTTTGTTATTATTCTTACAAAATCTTTGTGATGTAGGTCAGTACAATCATCCTGAGATGCGAGGTAGTCTGAGAACTAGAGGTAGAGATTTGTTTGAGGCTCCCTAGTGAATTGAGATTTGAATCTGGGACCTGTTGGATCACATTTGTATCTAAGCGGCTAAATAAATTAATATACCTCTTTGCTGCCTTGTGTGCCTGGACTTTTGCCCTTGTTATGGGGATACATTTCAACACTATTCTGAAGACACTAAAGGCTTTTAAAGAAAGTTGCACTCTATCACATTGCCTGCAGAACAAATATATGAAACTAAACAAACCTCTCCCAAGTTCCAAAGCATTAAAAAACCATTGATCAGCCTCTGCTAAAGAGGAAATGAGCTAGCCATGCAGGGGACTAATACCTGTTAACCTGATATGTCACATTATGGTTACCTGGCAAATTCTAGGGAAAGTAAAACTTTCTAAAATGTAGAGGCACCTACACTGGAGCTTAATTGTCTACCATATTAATCACAGTCTGCCTTAACCGCTGGCATTTCCCCCTTTGTAAGATCCCCTTTATCTTTCAGCATCAGACTTCACATTTAAGACCCCCCCCCAATTTTATAAATGGAGAAGGTCTAATGTTGATCCCCAAATTGCAGCGCTTATTTCTGCTGGTTTCCAAATAGTAGGATAATTTCCGTTTATTACCTTTCATCTGTCTGTAAATTGCATTTCAAAAAAATTGACACATGTCAGTTTCTTTTAATTTCATTTTCATCATAAGGTCATATTACCAGCTTTGGCCAACAGTTTTTCTCTTCAAGAAAGGCTTTCTGAGGCCGGGAGGAAAGGGTTGGGGGAGGGAAGGTTCCAAATCTTCCAGACAAACTATACAAGTTAACATGAAATGAAATTCATTTTCTCAGGCTCCATCAGCTCTTGGCTACATAAGGGTATGAAATAAAGTGATCAGGCCAAATGATGGTTTCTAATCCAACTGCATCCTTACTGAGGGATGATTGCATTGAAGGGCAAAAGCTGATAGCAAGGCTTAGCTGTCCCTGCAGTAAACGCCAGCAAGAAGGGAGAGGGTGTTTGATTGGATCCAAAGCTTTCCAAACCAAATACCCACTTCTGAAATGACTTTCACCCTTGCGATGCCATACTTCCCAAGACAGATTTAATATCTTTCACAAAACATGGCCTTCTGAGCTTTCTGAAGGGATTTGACAATGTCTGAGAGGTGATTTAAAACAGAAAAAGTAGCTGTTTTAACTATTGCATCTCCAGCTATGTGAACAAAAGAAATTTGCTTTTAAGAGATAATAAAGGGTTTACAGATTAGTCCCATAAGCCACTGTTTGGATAGCTTAGCTCATAGGATGAAGGGTCACCCTAGTGTGAATGTACTTTCTCTGGAGTAGTGGCCAGTTAACCATTATGCTAGAAAGAAGCAGCTCTTTCAACTTGTATATTCTGAATTTTATGAGTTATCTCTTGAAGTTGCAGCCATTGGAGTCTGACCAAGTATTGCCTGTAAATATCATGGGAATCAGCACAGTCTCCAGTTTGGTTCCAATTTACGCCTAAGCATAAGGAAGAAAACCTTTCCACCTCTCACTTTGAGGAACCTCTGACTTAAGTTTTTCAAACAGCATAAAGGAATGTGCCTCCCTGATCCAGGCAATGCCCAATACAAGCAGCAACTGCGGGATCAATGACAAAATAAGACCACTTACATAAGTTTGGGGAAAATACCAAGACTTTGAATAAAGTGAAATTGGAGATAGTTTAGTGGGAACAATAATTAGCACATTCAAGCTGTTGTGAATGTTGATTTCAGTCATGCAGCAGGGGTACCCTTGCCCTCATACTGGTACAGTATTTCAGATACTTACAACAATATTGCACAAGGTATTTCATTCAAGAAGGAGATATGAGATGCCAAGTACAGAGTGATAGGATAAAGCAGACCTGGTTACAGCTTGGTACCTATTTTTGAAAGTTGCAGGCAAAGGTACAAATCCAAAGCAAGGGTCCAAACAAAATGGATGCTTAATGACAACACCTGGTCTATGTTCTTCCACCATCAGAGGTGTTCTTTGATAATTCACTTCTTTTGTAACTGCTGCAGGACTGTTTTATTTTTATTTTTAATTTGTTCCTTTTAATACTGTGTGTATATATTTGGGTAGCTTTGAGTTGCTAGCTTTGAGTTGGGAAATACCTGGGGATTTTGTGGGCAGAGCCTAAGGATTTAGAAAGGGGAGGGACTTCAGTGAAGTATAATGCCATAGAGTCCACCTTCCAAAGCAGCCGTTTTCTCCAGGTGAACTGTTCTTTGTCACCTGGAGATGGCTTGTAACAGTGAGAGATCTCCAGCTACCACCCAGAGGCTGGAAACTCTATGAGTAAGGGTCAAAACAGACAAGATGGCAAATGATCTGGGATGGCATCTTCTCAACATTTAAAAAATGCTAAAAAAAATTGCACATGGCCCCACTATGTATCAGGCCCTGTGAGGGTAAGGGAAATTCCTCCCTGAGCAGATTCACTAATCAAAGGTGACTTCAGCAAAAGACAGGCTGGTTGTCTTTTTACTTTGAGGGACTAATAATAGTGGTCCTCTCCACACTTGGATCTCATCCATGGTTTTATCAGAGTTCAACTCACAATACAATACCTTGCATTTATCCCTGGTTATAACAACATCCATTTATCCTGGGACAAGTGTGAGGTGAAACCAGGGTGACCTCAATTTAATGTGGAAACAAAAAATACCCTGAGATTATTACAGGGGTGAACTCGAGTGTCATGTAGAAGGTAAGTTCAGGGGCAGGGTTGAACCAGGATTTAAGGTCTAGAGTGGAATCACTCAGTGTGGGGGTTGGCTTCAAACCATGAAACCGCACAGGAGAAAGCCCCTCTCTTCTTCCCCAACATTCATCCCAATCAAAATCAGTCCCCTGACTACTTCAAACCCATCAGCAGTCACATAATTATATGCTCCCTAAATGTCTCTTATTTGGAAACCTGCTAGACCAAGGCTGTAAGTATTTGTGAGGTAAAGAGAAATAAATTTCCCCTAGATATTTGATTAGACAGACAAGACACAAATGAAGATGAGCAACAAATATTTATTTAAAAGAAAATAAAGTATTTAATGGGATAAATGTTTTGTGCGAATAGCTTCAAACTGGCTCTCAACTTCACTGTCCCCCAAAGTAACAAACTTTCCCCCATAAGAGTAATTACTTTGTAGCCGAGCCTCAAGTAAAATGAACAAGTGCTGAAGGGAAGTTTGATTTCCCCTTTCTCCAGACAGGTTACCTCAGCACCACGCAGAGCTCCTTTCCACAGAACCTTTACACATAACTTGGGAATGACAGAATCTTAACAGGGTGCTTATTTGTAACACTAAAACAAACTTTCTTCCCTAAGCTAACCTCCAAACCCAAACTAAAAGCCAAATAAAAGCATGCATAAACTGACACTCCTATCCAGAGCCATCAAATCCCTCTCTAAAGGAAAAAAATAATAATAATTCTTCACCCTTCTTAAACTGGAGCTGGCTCACCCCCTCCCATCCAGTGGAGTTCCATAAGCTCTGAATGGCTGACAATCACGTGGATTTGCATGAGGCCACAGTAACAAGGATTGGTTCAGAGCCCTGGAGGAGAGGCAGGACTTTTGAGGATGATCGCCACACCCTGCCAGTCACAGTAGACAATAATGACCTTGGTAGTCCAGTGGTCTGACTCAGCCCACGGGGGCTTCATGTGCTCATTGCCAGGGGATCTGCCAAAAAAAAAAAAAAAATCTTAAAATGGGGGCCCTTGTTTCTGAACCGTGAGAACCACTGTACTATTTCACACACACTCAGGAAGTATTGCAAAAATTCTACTTAAAAAAAAATGGATCTTTGTACCCAGGCAATATATGAATAATTTATTTATACCCTACTTTTCTCCCCAACAGTGACCCAAAAATCAACATTGTCCTCCTGTCCTCCATGTTATCCTTATAACAACACTGTGAAGTAAATTAGACTGAGGGTATGACTGGCCCATGGTGTGAAGAGTGTGTGATAAAAAGAGGGGGTTAGTTCAATAACCAAATTATCAAGGGGAAAAATACAGTTGAGAAAGGCAGCTTAGAGGGAAAAGAGAGTTTAAAAGTTATTTCCTTTATTTCATTGTTTGTTGAAGAAATTATGGAACTTGTAAGGGATTAGTTATTGGTTGTCTTAGTCTCTATGTCCATGATAGGGATACTATTATTTGGTAAACATGTTTGATATGTTTTGCTACAAAAACCTGTAAGACTGGAATGCAAAAGATGATGATAGTGGGTAAAATGAAATGTGTATATACCCCCCAAGGATAACAATGTGTCTGCCATACAACTTAAATTCTCTTTTAAAAGTGTTGCCTGTCTCCAGACACACCTTTATCGAAATAGTTCCTCTGACTCTGCTGAGCTTAGACACATTGTATTCATTGCTTTTTAAAAAAAAGGAACTACATTTCAGACTTTCTCAAAGTGCAAAACTTTCCAACTAACAAGAATGAATGAATGTAATTTTGTGATTTTTGCCAATGCAACATTTACAGATACATCAGCACCTCTGCATTGGCCCTCAAACACTTACCTTAATAAACATGATCTCCTCACTGTAACAAAATGCTCACTCTCCCTTTCCAATAATGCATCATTATCTCTGCATCACTAGTATGCCACAAAGGGTCAACTGGATGTGATTCTCCATCCATCTCACACCACTTCTACAAAATGCATAGAACCAGCAGGATGCAAATAGCAGATAAATTCTGCACCTAAGAGATGAAATAAAACCCTGATTCATAACATTTCCAAGTAAATTCTGTCAGTGGTACATGACCTTAGAAAGAGACCTCTCTAAAAGCTTACACTAAAATATATATTATTTGAGAAGTATTGGCCTGTTTTTGTAAACATCTTTTTGGGTTTTTTTTACAAAATTACTTAAGCCTCTGATCTCTGGTATCCACTCAGGCACTAACAAGACTGAATGGGGTGGGGGGGAGAAAAAAACACCCTTGTCCAGTAGAATTATTTGACTATGGCCTCTTCAAACTGAACCTTTGGATCTGCTTATTATAATAAGGTTCTTGTTTGCACCAACACTGGATAATATATGTTAAAGGTGCTCTCTATATGGTATCCCTCTCCATGGAGATTGAATCAATGCTGTGTATAGAAGACCTGAGACAAAATATCCACTTATCTGTCTGTCTGTCTCTCTCTCTCACACACACACAAAGTTTCATCAGGGGACATCTTTTGTACCTTTGAACAGGCAGGGAAAAATCATCACAAGTATGTAAAGAAGAACTAGATCTGGGCAAATAATCTACTATTTCTCTGATTTCCATGGAACAAAAACAGTAATTCCCACCAGCAGTTTATGTTTAAAAAGAGAGGTGCTTGGGGTCATTTCTGCAGGATTTCTCTTGAACAAGAGAAAGTACATACTATGCACCCCTTGCTTCAGTACCGAATAAAAGGACACAAACTATCAGACCCCTTTCAGGGCTGCACTGGTAGGCCACAACAGTTAGATATATGAATTTGTGTTGTCAGTCTAAGCCACACTCTGAGGCAGGCAGAAGAATCTGTTCTTTCACATAGCTCCTCCCCCAGTACAGTGCTGTGGTGACTTGAAGATTTACACATGTTATCTATGACTCAAGAAGACTTTCTTATGCCTTATTTGTTTCTTTTTCTTTCCATGTGCTTTCTTTTTGATGTCACCATTTCATTTCACCCATTTTCATTGCTGGCTCCTGATCCGATGGCTTCTTTACACTCCTTTTATACCACTTAAGGCCAGTTATAAGTTATACACAATTTATACACAACTGATGTTGAAATTACCTTTAAATTGCCAATATTTTTAGGCTGCTTCCACATACAGATGGTTTCCAGTTCTGTTCTCATTACTGCAGCAGGTGCAGAGGCATTCACAACAGCACCAGAGTGTCCACTTGGGTGGTGGGGGGGGATTTTCCATTGTTTCCTTCATTTACCCTCATGCTTGCCACCACACCACCCTGACACAGTCAAAGGGCTTTTTGCCCTTTTAAAAAAGTAGTAGCTTTATCACTATAATGCAATGATCCTATAACAATATAATTACTACCGGTTTGGAGGGAAAGGCCTCCTGCTAGCACAGGGTGGAAGGGGAGAAGGGTGGGCATGAGGGGAAATGGTGCCAATGCAGTCAAGGAGGTGTGAAAATCTGCTTCGAATTGCATTGTTGGGGACACACTACACAATGGCAGGCAAAAGTGTGTAAAGTATCCTGACCAGACTTTTTTAAACTGGAGATTGGGACTGAAGGAAAGGTAGGATGGAGAGTCATTGAATCCTAGGGTTGCTTGTTGTATTTGTGTGCCAAATACTCAGTGGTGGATTCAGTACAAGATCCAGTACAGGATCCAGTCATTAGCTGATTAAAGCATTACACCCTGCAAGCTTATGAACACTTCCTTGGAAGTAAGTCCCATTGGAGCTATAGGGATTTACAAGTAATCATGCATAAGGCAACAGTCAGGTGTGCCTTTAAATCGAATTCAGCTGTGAATGCCTGATGGATCAAAAGGGAACAATCAGATAGCAACATCTGGGAAAGGTCCCGCAGCCATCAGCATCCCATGCTGCCTTGCCATGGAAGCGGAGTTAAAAGACACCGGGGAAAGTCCGGTCCTAATGCTTGCTGACGGGCTATGGACAGACTTTCCCCTGTCTGATTGCTCAAGCATGCTCTCATGCCGTCGGGACAGTCTGCTCATTCCATCCCGACTTGGTGCCCTTCCCCCCCCCATTTGCTTAGCAGTATGTGCATAACTACATACTCCATGGGGAGCCCTCAGTGTGGAGGTGTGATTCCTCATTTATGCACATCGGAAACAAAAGGGGGGAAAAACCACCACTCGGCTGAGTGTGCCATCAGGCACTGACAGGCTGAGCCCACAGCTACAAAGGATGTGTGATCACACAATGCCCTGTCAGTTTCAACTGGGGGAATTGGCTTACTTCCCCTCTGCAACAAATGGCATGTCTGACTGTAGCCTAAGATGATGTTGATTGTGTCTGGAAACAATGAACATTGGGGAAATTTGAGTGACACAATGACAAGAATAGATATTTTATGTTTGTAAATGCAGGGCTGTTTTTGTAGCAGGAACTCCTTTGCCTATTAGGCGACACACCCCTAATGTAGCCAATCCTCCAAGAGCTTACAGTAGCCCCTGTAAGAAAAGCTCTGTAAGCTCTTGGAGGATTGGCTACATTAAGGGTGTGTCACCTAATATATAACAGGTGTATTTTAGATACTAGGCAAAGTGTTTATTTAAAATACATGTAGTCACTGGACAGGGCAATGGCCTCATCACTCCTTGGCAAATAGAAGGGGAAGTTATGGAAGCAGTGACAGACTTCACATTCCTGGGATCCAAGATCACTGCAGATGGTGACTGCAGCCATGAAATTAAAAGACGCCTGCTCCTTGGGAGGAAAGCTATGGCAAACCTAGACAGCATAATAAAAGGTAGAGACATCACCTTGCCAACAAAAGTCTGTATGGTCAAAGCAATGGTATTCCCAGTAGTAATGTATAGGTGCAAGAGTTGGACCATATGGAAGGCCGAGAGCCGAAGAATAGATTCTTTTGAATTATGGTGCTGGAGAAGACTATTGAGAGTTCCTTAGACTGGCAGTTTGAAGCATGAGGGAGTCGTGGCAAAAAGACCTGGAACAAAGTGTTTTCCCGGTCACACTGCACCGACTGATGTGGGAGCATACCAGGGAGGACACGCAAGGAAACGTTCACACTAAAGAGATCAGTTCCCTGGGGCGAAAATGGATGTTCTGAAGGGTGGGCTCTTTAAACAGAGAAATGAACATAAAATAATGTGTAATAATGGATTTATTAAGCACATGTTTACTCAAGCACTCAAACCGGAAGCTGTTAAAAAAGATGCACAAAGAGCGGTCAAGACAGCCCTAATCACAATCATTGTGAAAGATGGCTGTCCAGATGGGCAAAATCATGCATTCAAAGCGCAAGTGCCAGGAAAATACTTGATTTTCCAGGGGGCAGGAAAAACCGGAACAATTGTGAGAGTAAGTCTGCTTCGGCATGGGTGGCGGATTAGCACATGTGAACGTGGAATTTACATGCGCAAGGGAACAGTGGCGAACCCATATCAAAAGGACCATGTGACCGCACCCTTAGTCTCCTTTCCCTTTTTCTCTCTAACCCTGTTAGTGAATGCATGTACAATCCATGTTTTTTTTTTCTTTATAAATGTGTTGAGTTACTCTCATGTTATATACAACTGAACATGTGATTTAAACCCCACATTTATGCAAGTATCGGTCTCTGGTTTAATGTGTACTGTAAATGCATGTTAGCTCCTTCTTGCAAACACGTATATGCATCTAAATGCAGGTTTCATGTGTGTTCTCTGTAACATGTAAATTTGGGCTGTTCTCAGTCCCATTACAGTGCCATCCTATGCATAGAAGTAACTTTCACTTTGTTCAATAGAGTTTACTTCCACATAAGTATACATAGGAAGAACTCCTGCTGCTGCTTCATGACATTCTTTGCTTCTTTCCCACCCCACCCCTGTTCTTCTCAGCTCTTGCTTTCTGCTCCTCCTGTGCTTCATGTTTACACAAAATAACATGAAGGGCCAACATTTATTTATGTGTGTGTCTGTGAGAGAGAGTGTGAGTGTATATGCGTGTGCACAGTCCAAGCACAGCTGAATATGACTCCCCCCCGCCCAGGTTGAAACACTAATGCTGGGCCCTAGACTTATGCCCCAATTTCCAGTTCATAGAGAACCTCTGCAAATACTGCTGCACTTTACATGTGGTGTGCTCACCAAAGTACTTTCAATAACTTTTATTGTAGTGGGTGTGTGTCTTAATGTCTCCACTGACTGAAGATTAATTGAATTGTCTTCCGTGAGATTACACAATAAGAGAACAGAACCTCTTCTTAAATAATGAATTGTCGTGACATTTTTTTTCTATTCAGGAAAATTAATCCATAAAGAATACTAAAGGCATTTTGCTGCATGACACATGGGAGAAGAGATGGGTTAAGTGGCACAATAGACTAATCTCTATTGTGTTTCCTTTGTGATGTCAGGAAGAGGGGGAAAATGTATTTCTGAGATCAATGGAGCGTGCCATATGGTTAACATCAGCCAGTGACCCATTTCATCCAAGCCCTATTATGAAAGGACATTGTTAAGAGAGTCATATTCCTAGGTATCACAGTATTTATAACTGCTGCTAACTACTGCTTTGTGTCATGGATCTTTGTACAATTTAACAACACTGATGGTATATTGCACGTGTTATACTCCTATGAAACACAGTCCTGGATGTTCCTGTGTTTATTTGGTTGAGTCCTCCCCATTGCTAATTATTTTGAAACCAGTACTTAGAAATCAAATCCCTTAAGTGCTGGATCTGTAAACTGACTAATAAAGGAACTGTCTCTTCTTCATCAGCTACAACAACCTTATCGGGGTAAAAGGTGTCTTTTTTTTCTAATAGAAATCTGGTGCTTTTAGTGGTCATAAGCAGAAATCCAACTTTATAATAACCTCTAGTATTACACAGATGTAAATAGGGACACAATCCTCATACTGAGCATTATTTCTCTGTGCCCCAAGTATTCATGGTTAAAGTCTCTGTCTACTGTATGCTGTATTTGTTTGCCCTGCAAAAGACTATCCTGTCCATTTTTAAATCAAGAAGGTGTTTGTTCTTTATAGTCAATATAAGTTAGAAAAACATTATCGCTTTAGTGAATTCATGGCTGAGAGCTGAACCAAGAGCTTCTCATCTCACCCTCTGAGCCACCCTGTACCAGACCGGTTGTTCCATTCCTATTTCTCATAACCCCATCCATCACAGAACTTCTTGAGTACCCCCCCTGCTGCTTAAGCTTTCTATCCATTTTTTCAGTGCACCTCATTATTTGTGCTTAACACTCTCTTGTTTTCCAAGCCACCACCTATGCTGAGAAGTTAACACAATTATGACCTCTCTTGTTTACCTAGGTTCCTTGTCCCAGCTGTCTAAACCTACTTCCTTATTATGCCACAAAGAAAAATACCTTATTTCTCCAGTTCTCCCTAAAGGGAGGAAACATCACTTTGGGTTTACATGTATAAATGTGCTTCCTGGTCACTAAGTATCACCATCTAAAGCTATGATAGCCAATATGAACTAGTGGTTCAAACCAGGGAGATCTGACTTCAAATCCCCTCTCAGTCACGAAGCTCAGCAGGTGATGTTTGGACACTCGCTCTGGCCTGGCACACCTGACAGCCCCAAGTGTTCACTGAACAGATGGAAAGGAAGACCAGGGGGAAGTTCACATGGCCACTTCATCCATGCAATTGCCCCTGCAGATGACAAGGCAAAGCAGGGACAGCATGCTCATGCCTGCTCTTCCTCCCCATGAGTTCAGTGAACACATTGGGCTGTTGTGTGTAGCAGGCTCCTCTCTCAGCTTAATCTATCACACAGAGTTATTGCGAGGATAAGACAGAGGATGAGAGAAGCATACACTCTACTAAGTTTGCCATCTTCTTGGGGGCAACAAGCAAATTCCTGTCCCTGGGACCTGGGCCCTGCCAAGCCCCTTAGTTCCAGTAGGATCAAGGGGCAGAGGTACACAATAATGTGTGGGTTATGACATCATTTCCAGTGAATTCCTAATCATGATGTCACTTCCAGGTACAAACCATAAGACCATCGTGACATTGTGTGTCATCACATGTTGTTGCTGCCTGCCCCACAAAGGCACCTGCTGGTTGCCAGCATTGTGCTAGCAACCATATAACTTGACTGTGAATGACAAAGATAAAATATGACAAAGAGAGAGATTTAAATAATCCACCATGCCTATATTAATATAAGCAAGGAACTTCAGCATATCATTTGACTAAGGTCTGAAATTTCCATCAATAGTGTCTGTGTTTAGATGATACTTGATATCCGTGCTTTTGAAGACTTTTGAAGACCATCACCATTTTGAATCAATGGTACTGGACAAATTTGGCTAGTGGCCCAACATCTTAAAAGGCAGTTTACTAGCTCTAGTGCTGGGGTTGGAGCTCTGGGTTGGGAATTATCTAGAGATTTGGGGGTGGAGGCTGAGGAATGTGGGGTTTAGAGAGGTGCGGGACTTCAGCAAGGTATAATGCCATAGATTCCACTTTTCAAAGCAGCCATTTTGTCCAGGTGAACTGCTCTGTGTCACCTTGGGGTCAATTGTAATCCCAGATCTCCAGCTACCACATGGAGACTGGCAACCCTATCTAGTGCTATTGTTAATTAATTATTTCTGGATGGAAGGATTCTTTCTTTCTTGTGATGCTAAGCTGCCTCAAGGGAAACCACAAATGTGTTACCCAAACCTATTATCATTTGGGGTTAGAGACATAAGTGACTCCAAACTTGCTTCTAAGCATCTGAGGACAGTTTTTCTAAAAATAAATAATAATAAAAAATACTATTCTGGTTATGCAACTGAACTGAATCACATTCACCAGTGCTGTGTTAGGGATTGGTTCCTTTTTTTACCCCATCAGGCAAAGCTCAGAAAAAAAAACACTGAGTGTCATGTACTCCAACTGCTCTGACGGGGTGAAATGTCTGCTTGTATATCAAGAGAAAAGTTGTCAGAAATCCAAAACTATCAAATCTTGTACTTAATTCAGATGATATACTAGTTCCAGATGTGGAAGTGTTTTGTACACTCATTAAGAGGTCATTTGGTATCTAGAAATTTTCCCACCGATGTAGCCGAACTTAACAATTGTGTCACTCAGCCACCTATGCGCACACTCACACATGTATCCACATGCACGAGGTACCTGTACATTGGATTCCTTAAGTGCTTTCCACTAGTCTTTTAATAAATATCCAAGGAAATCAAGACAGCTCTGTTTTAAACAGGGACTGCTTTAACTATCTGAACTTATACAGTGCAAATTGCCATTTTCATTTTATTGTCAATGTCTGCAACTTCGTTAAAGTTAATCATGTGTTCCTTTTACACTGCCCATACGGAGTGTTGGCAGTCTGTGGTGTGAATTACCTAAGCCTTCATAATAAAAAGTGCCAATTCCTATGCAGTGAAAGTTCCAGCATTACTTGTAAGTTAACACGCACCTGAGAGTTTGAATGAGAAACAGAACAATGTTTAAGACAGTTTTCCAAACTGAAAGTCATATAAAGATGGGGCACCAAAAAAATAAGAGAAATAACACAGGACTTTATTAATAAAAAACCTGGCTATCTGTAGGCAATTTTCAGCCATTTTGGAGAGCTTTGTGGCTAACAAGGGTTACAGTTATGCTGTAAATGCAACCAGTTTCTTGTTCAGAATATCTTTTTAGCTCAGTATTATGGTGTCTGCAGTCATAGTTGATCAAAACTCTGTGGGTATTTCTGAGGTCGGCATTCCTAGCATGATGTTTGGTAAAATCCCTTACATCAAGTAATGAAATGTGTGCTTGATACAATGAAATCAGACACAAGATGAAAAGACGTCTCAGAGGCAGGCCACTCAACAATACTATAAACAATTTTGTAACATGCCATCCAAGCGTATCCTTTCCGATGATTCTCAATAGCTGTGTGCTTACTACCTGTCGTGATTAAACATTCCCAGAGCAAGTTCTTGAAAGCTGTGTGTTCCAGTCGAAATCTTCTGGCTGATTCACCAATTGGGCAATTGCTTTCTATCTATTCAAATGTATTCATATAGATTACCCAGAAACAAGGTCATCATTTCTGGTCCCATACTGATGAAAATTGATGGTGGCTGAAATAAGAAATTATTTCAATAAGCTTAATACTTTACACACTGTAAACTGAAGTGGTCTGGGCTTTAAGAATTTTGTGGCCAGACAGTAAAGCATGGAGATAGATCAAAATGTGTAGCTATACTAGTCTGTCTGTAGCAACAGAAAAGTGCAAGGGTCCAGTAGCACCTTAAATACTAACAAAATTTGTGGAAAGGTATCAACTTCCGTGAGTCACTGCTCACTTCTTCAGATACTTCTGAAGAAGTGAGCAATGACTCACAAAAACTCATACCCTACCACAAATGTTGTTAGTTAGTAAAGAATAGGTTCCATAGGAGAACTAGAAAAATGTTAAACATTGAGAATGTGAAATATGACAAATTAAAACTACTGATCAAATTTTGGGATAGGAGGGTAGGGAAGGGATGGACTCATATGTCCATTTCTTTATGTTTCTGTATGTTGTTGTTGTGAATGATCAAGCTGTTTTGTGGTGCTGATATTAATGTTTTATTTGCTTTCTTTCCCCATTTTTACAGTGCAATGCAGTGGTTACCGTGTTGGACTAGAATCTTGAAGAGCCAGGTTCAGTCTGCCACTGAAACTTGCTAGGTGACCTTGGGCCAGTCGACAGTTGTTAATTCCTCTTTACCTAATTTCTCCCTGAAATCCAACAATCCTTTATGTTTCCTCTTCTTTAGGAATCTGGATTCTGTTTTTAATCAATTCCTTTATTGATCAATGAATAATCTGAAGAGAAGGAGGACAGGAAAGGAAGTTATGCAAAATTTCAGAATTGTACTCCATAGATTCTCAGAGGCTGGCAATGTCTTCCCAAACCTTCTTAACTTCCAGCTAGAATCCTCATCCTGTGATGTGCAACATAAAACAACTGAAAGGGCTCAGGTTACAAAGGGGTGCACCGATTTCTCTTCAAAAAGAAATTAAAGAGAAATGAAAGAAGAATTTCCCCTTTAGAAGATGGGAGAGGAAGAAAAAGAGGAATCAATTGTTATATGTACGAAAAGCGAATTACAGAATAAATGCCTCTCCCCATAACAACACATGCTTTCAGCCTAACCTATCTCACAGGGCTGTTGTGAGGATAAAATGTTGAAAGGGAGAGTGTTGTACCTTGCTTTGGTTCTGCTATGAGGAGAAAAGTGAAGTATAAATTAAGTAAACTAAATGAATTTATATGCAATGCATGCTATTTGTGTGTGTGTGTGTAATTTGTATTATTTGCATAATATACATATCACTATATCTCATAGTTAGGGAGCTGCGGTGGCTCAAGTGGTTAAGATGCTGAACTGCAGGCTGTGGAAGGTCAGTAGTTCAGCAGTTCGAGACCCGGGTGCTGCATGACAGGGTGAGCTCCTGTCTCTAGTTCCAGCTCCTGCCAACCTAGCAGTTCGAAAGCAAGAAATTGCAAGTAGATAAATAGGTACCACTTCGGTGGGAAGGTAACAGCATTCCGTGCACCTTGGTGTTTAGTCATGCTGGCCACATGACCACGGAAACGTCTTTGGACAGCGCTGGCTCTTCGGCTTTGAAACGGAGATGAGCACCGCAACCCTAGAGTCGGATTCGACTGGCTTTCGAGCAAGGGAACCTTTACCTTTACTTTATATCTCATAGTAAACTGGCTTGTCCCCATGCAGATGCAGAAAGCTGCACAACAACCAACCCCAGAGATGGTGGAGATCTTCAGATATGTGGAAAAAATATGACTTTGTAAACTAACCAAAAGGCAGGGGATCCAAAACACCGTCGTAATGATGACTGAAAATGTTTCATAAGAGAGACAGAAGATGGCTCATAAGAGAGAAACAGAAGATGTTTCATAAGAGAGCAGCTCAGTGTCAGTTTTTTAAAAAATGAAATGCATTGTTCCCCTCACAATAAATAAGATTTTTAAAAATCCCACAATAGTTGACAAGATACATTTTTTCTATCAGTATCCTCTATGTTTTGCATTGATTTCTGATGGTTCGGTTTTGAAAGGCCACAAACATTTGTTTTGAGAGGGAGGGGTAGTCCTAATCTTATTCTGTTCCAGCAGAGATGATACAGAATCTTGTGGCACCTTAAAGACAGTCTCAGTTCTTGTGGGATAAACTTCCCGGGGCTAGAACCCACTTCATCAGCCAGTAAGTTCTGAGAGTATTTTTGAAATCAAGGAGCAGGTTATATATTCCGCTTTAATATATACATATATAAAACTGTCTTTTATGTAGTTTGAACATTAATTTCTGTTGGAAAAATTAGCAGAGCACCATAAGCACAGTGGAATAAAGGCAGCACATAGTCTTGTATGTTAGATTATAAAGACAAACTTTACTAGAAAGAAAAATAAAGAGAGGAGTTGCATTGGGATTGGGAAAAAAAAATAAAGTATAAACAATCTAACTTCTTCTGATCTAAAAGTCATCTTGGCTAAAACCCTTGTCATCTCTAGAACAAAATAAGAGAAAGTTCCCCAAACTGAGTAACTGACTAAAAACACGTAGTAGCCCCGATAAAGCTGATTAACCAAGTGGGAATCTCAGATCATCTCATTTAGGCTAATACTTCTTCTTTCTCTGGCAAGAGCTACACAATGTCTAATTGGCTCTATGCTAACTAATTACTATTTGTAAACACAAACAACATATTAACTCTTTCATGGCACAAGTGAAGACACTTGTATATTCCAGCACTCCTTCTCAAGTATCGCAACCTGAAGTCATGAATGCTCAGTTTCTTGTGCAGGTATTTGAACTTCCCTTCTGAAGAACAATACTTGAATTCAGTCAGTCCTTGTTGTTTCATCTCTCTCATAGAATGATATTTGACGATGATGTGCTTGCTTCTTGACTTGATGCTTGCACTCTTTGATAAGGCTATGCAGGCTAGATTGTCTTCGGACAAGGTTATGGGTTTAGGGGCTTATTAACACCAAAGTCTTTCCGTAGAAAGATGATCAATTCAAGCTCACTGCAGAAATTTGAGGCAGATATGTATTCAGGTTCAGTAGACAATTTTGCAGCTAGAGTTTGCTTTTGACTAGTCCAGCTAATCATGCTGTTTCCATAGAAAAACAGGTAGCCACTTGTTAATTTGCAGTCAGATTTGTCTTCACCCTAGTCAGCATCCATGTATCCAATTAGTCTTGGGTTGTTACAAGCTGAGATCTTGAATTTCAAGTCAGCTGTTCCTTTGAGATATTTAGCCAGTCTCTTTACTGAGTTCCAATCTTAATAATTTGGTGAACTGGTCTTTCAGCACAGGATTACAACAGCTGCAGATATGTCAGGTCTGGACACTGTGCTGAGGTACCGAAGTTTGTCAACTGCTAATCTGTATAGCTGGTTGCTCTCAAGCAACACTCCATCCTTAAGGCTGAAGTAAGCTGGTTCAAGTGGAGTACTAACTCCTTTAGCATCCTTTAGGCCGAGATATTTAGCAAGGTCTAGAATTTTGTGGGTTTGGTTCAGGAGAAAGTTTCCATTTTCAGTACTCTCAATTTGTATTCCAAGATAGTGGTTCATTTCTCCCAGATGTTTCACTTCCACCTCTTTGTTTAAGTTCTCAGCGATTTTTGCCTATCTTCCTTGTTTTAGCAGCATGAAATCAGGTCATCAATGTAAGTGAGCGCATGCTGATATTGTCCATCCTTTAGTATCGAGAATAGGCAGGGTTCAGCCTTTCCTAGTTGAAAGCCTTGACTTTGCAGCAGCATAGTTAACTTTTAATTCCATGGTCTGGCAGGTTGTTTCAGTTCATAGATGCTCTTTTTAAAAGTTTGCATATAAGATTCTTTTTTTCTTGAAACTTTCTGGTTGTTCTATGTAGATTTCCTCAGACAAATCTCCATTGAGGAATGAAGTTTTAATGTCCAGATATTCAACATGCATCCCTCTTGATGCTGCTATACTTAGAAGAGTCCCAATGGAGGCCCATTTTACAACAGGAGCAAAAGTTTCAGAAAAATGAGCCCCAGGTTTTTGTGTAAACTCTTTTGCCATCAAACATGCTTTATACATTTCCACACTGCCATCAGTATCTTGTTTCACCTTGAACACACATTTGCAACCTCTTCCAGAGGTAATTTAATTAATGTCCATGTTTGATTCCTCTGCAAAGACTCAAACTCTTCATTTGCTGCATCTACCCATTTGTTTCTTTCATGCGCAGGCCGGCCAATCATTTCTTTACAGCCTGAGGGTTCACTTATAGGTTGCACATTTGCATGAAGAAAAAACCTCAGTGGTGGCACTCCTAAATTGCTTCTCTGCATTTCTGCATCTCCTCTGACCCATCTTCCCCTGCCTCCCCTTCTGTTTGAAGGGTCTTTTGTTGCCTGTCCTGCTGAATGGTTCTGGCAGGTAGCCATATCAGTAAAAGAGACTTCATCAGCTTCCTGGCTGCTTTGCACTACAGAATATATATACTCAGAAGTTTGGAATATGCCAAATGCCTTTAAATGCTTTAGGCCTGGCTTCTTTCCAAACTGCAGTTCAAATGTGACCTTTGATGGAATTCTTTTGTACAAGTAAACAGCCATATTTACTGCTTCCACCCAGCAGGGGTCAGGAAAGCCAGCTTGTAATAGAAGGCAGCATACCATCTCTAGCAGAGCAAGCTTGGCATAGTAGTTAAGAGCAGTGGACTCTAATCTGGAGAATGGGTTTTGATTCCCCACTCATCCACATGCAACCAGCTGGGTGACTTTGGGTCAGTCACAGTTCTCTCAGAGCTGTTCTCTCAAGAGCAGTTCTTTCAGAGCTCTCTCAGCCTCATCTACTTCACAGGGTGTCTGTTGTGGGGAGAGGAAGGTAAGGTAAGCTGCTCTGAGACTCCGAGTAAAGGGTGGACTATAACAACATCCTCAATATCCCACATCAACAACATCCACCCGAACATACAATTCACCATGGAAAAAGAAATTGAGGGTAAACTCCCATTTCTAGATATCATGGTCATCCACAAAGCTAACCTTCAATTAGGTCACAAGATCTACAGAAAACCAACTCACATGGATCGTTATTTACACAAAAACTTCAGTTGTCACCCTTGGCAAAAGAGCCATAATCAAAACATTAGTAAACTGTGCAAGACAGATATGTGAACCACACTTTCTCAACGATGAACTAAATCATCTAAACCATGCACTCCAAGCAAATGGCTACTCCAAGAATGAAATCAGAAGAGCAATTAAACCAAAGGTAAAATAAACAACTGAGGAAAAACAGTCTCCTACAGGAAAAGTGTTTTTCCATATATCAAAGGAATCACTGATCAGATGGGAAAACTTTTGAAAAATACAACAGATACTACGATCGGCAAAAGACCAAAGAGACTCCCTCACTTCTGCAGGAGTATACTGCATGCCATGCAATTGTGGACAGGTTTACATTGGGACCATACGTCACATCCAGACAAGAATAAAAGAACATGAAAGACACTGCAGACTTGGCCAACCTGAAAAATCAGCAGTGGCTGAACATAGCCTAGCTCCAACAGGACAAAGTATCTTATTCTAAGACACTGAAATGCTGTACAGCTCATCCAATTACCATGTCAGATTACATAGAAAAGCCATTGAAATTCATAAACATAAACACAATTTAAACAGGAAGGAAGAGAGTTTAAAAATAAATAGGGCTTGGTTTCCAGTCCTGAAAAACACAAAATGTTCTACATCTCACAACAGCACTACAGATAAGATTAGAATTTCGACAGCTAATCCATATGAAAAAGAACCTCCTCAAGAAAGGTTAGCATGTCACAGCCTGGGAAACTCCTACAAGATAATGACTCAGCCCTGCCCCACCTTTCTGAGTAGATATAAATTACCTGTCTAATTTTCTTCTTCTTGTCACATTGGCACAGAGAATACTCCATCTTTCTGTGTTATATCTCTGAGGATGCCAGTCACAGCTGTTGACGAAACTTCAGGTCCTACAATGCCAAGACCATGACCATACAGCCCGGAAAAATCTACAACTAATGAACTCTGGCCATGAAAGCATAAGCATAAAGAAAGAGAAAGTTCCCCCAAACTGAGAGACTAAAAACATGTAATACCCCCAATAAAGTTGATTAACCAATAGGGAATCTCAGACTACCTCATTTACACTATTACCTCATCTTTCTCTTGTGGGAGCAACTAAACGATGTCTAATTGGCTCTATGTTGTCTAACTGAGAGCCAGCATGGTACAGTGGTTAAGAGAGGCAGACTCTAATCTGGAGGGCCAGGTATGATTCCCTCCTTCTTCACATGAAGCCTGCTAGGTGACCTTGAATCAGTCATAGTTCTTTCAGAACTTTCTCAGCCCCACCTACCTCACAAGATGCCTGTTGTGGGGAGAAGAAGGGAAGGCAATTGCAAGCTGCTTTGACACTCCTTAGGGTAGAGAAAAGTGGAATATAAAACCAACTCCTCTTCCTCTTCCTCCTCCTCCTCTTCCTCTTCTTCTTCAACAACAACAAATTAACTCTTTCATGACACAAATGAGGACACTTGTATATTCCAACAGTTTTTATACCTCGGTACTGTCTGCTACTTTCTAGTAGAGGCTCTCATGTAGAGAAAGGTCTTTCCTAACAGCTGACATCCTTTAATGGGAGATGCCAGGAATGAAACTGGGACCTTTTGTATGGGATCTGTCAGTTAGCCATCTCTGCTTTCAAATACACACACGGACACAGATACAGAGAAAGAATGTAAACAGAGAAGCTAAAAAAATCACAAAATGCAAAATGCTCAGCAGTTCTGGTACATTTCTACAAGCAAGAGTATATGTCTTGAACCACAAGAAAAGATATGGTATAAAAAGTTTTAATAAATAATCATCAATAATATATGTTCACTTTGAGCACCTAGATTAAATAAGAAAAATCAGGGTTTTCCTATGATGTCTGAAGAAACCTCACACTCATGCTGATGCATTTTAAATTCCCTTTGACATTAATGGGAACTGAAACCCCTTAGGTTTTTTTTTTTAAAAAAAAATGGTCCGTGCAAATACACTTGAAATCATCTTGCATTTAGTGTCTATTTTCCTTACCTTGCTCTAGTCTCCATCAAGAAATCTCTCTTTTCATTTCTTGAGAGGATGATACTTTTGATACTTTCTCCCCTTGTTTGCTTGTGGTGCTACAAAGCTGCCTTCTCTCCCCCATACCCCTTTACTCAACATCTTTTGGAGACATCAAAACATAACCTTTTCACCCTTTCCAGCAGGTAGCTCCAAAACAGCAGCGGAAGCTAATCATCTGCTGACATGATATAAACAGCCCTCTGTTGGAAGAATGAGCAAGGGAATGCTTGGAGGGGGGGGTTCTTTCCCCTAGCGGCACCATAGATCAGAGTGCTGCAGTGGCAAATGCAGCTTTGCAACCTGTGAACATGGGGCCCTAAAATCGCTCAGATGCCTTACTGGCCAGTTGCCATGTCCATTTCCCCTTCATGGCTATGGCACCCATTAAACTGTGTAAGTGACTTCATAAAGAAAGCTCTGGAGGAGACAAAACTGACTCAGCAAACAGTGGGGAAATGCACTTTGGAGGCAGAGGCTGTCTGTGCCATTCTTGGTGGACTGGTACTAGCTTCTGTCCGACAAAACACTTGCCAAAGCCAACTGGGATACTTTCAAACAGCTCATCCCTGCTGCTTCAATCAGAAAATCCCTGTTTGCATTTGACTTTTCCATTGAGTAAATCAAACCCATGATTATTTTCACACCATTTTCTATTGCCTTGGCCCAATTATTCATGTAAAATGTATGCATTTTTCAGTGTTAACCTGTGCCTCTGAAAATATATTATATATCTTATCACTCATGTATTATAACATACAAATGCATGCATGTACATTTCACATATACCATGTATGTTGCATATAAAACCCATGCAACATGCTATTCTGTAAAACCAAAGTCATGGAAAAGCAAAGCCATTAGCAAATAACATTAATATATGAAGGAACAAAACAGGGAAACATCCACTTCTCCTAAAATCAAATAAATGCAGGAGTATAAAGAAGGTAATACTATGCAGCTGAACAGTTTTAAAATTTCAGGAGCATTACTAAGAGAAAGGCTGGGATCTAAAGGATTGTACATGGTACTCCAGACCCATACCAAGTTTTTCCACACCACCCATTACAACAGTTGCCCTGTGAAAAACTTCTGAATATTCAGTGACCCTCTGGAATGGTATGAGGGGCTGTAGCAGGAAGGGAACATAAAACCCTTCTGTGGATACTCAAGATGTTTGTTGGTTTCCAAGGTCAGAGTTCCGCTCACATCCCTTTAAAGACAATGGCACCTTTCCCATTTGACAAGCTTCCAGTGTGTATGGCTTTGGGCCCATATACCTGCAGGACTGCTTTTCCTATTGTACATGACAGCTTCATTCATCTGAGCAAAGCCTTCTAAAGGTACCACCATACAAATAGGTAAGATCAGTGACTACCCTTCTTGTACGTTCCACATTGTGGAATAGCCTGTCTAAGGAAGTCAAAAAGGCTCCTTCATGTCTTTCATTCTACAGAATGTGCAAAACAACGGAATTCCAGATGGCATTTTTATGACAAGATAAGAACTGTAGAATAAAGGAACAGTCTAGGCCGATAGCTACAGTGGGGCCTCTCGGGTCCCAGCTGCCCAACTTACCGCCAAGGCTCCATGACTTCCCATCCAGCCCAAGCTTCCAATTTTAATTTTATCTAGGGTGCTTGCCACTGGCCATGGCAGCTCCCTTTCACCAGCTGTGGCTGTTCTCTCTTCTCAGCTGGGCTTGTCTCCCCTCTGCACTTGGCATCTAGGCTCACTGTGCCAGTGGAAAGATGGTGACGGCAGAGTGAAGGCTCCAGCAGCCAGGGAGATCTGATGGCAGCCATAGGCGAAGGATGCAGGGCTGGGGCGTTGGCGAGTGCTGCCCAGGGACCAATGGGCTGGCTGTCTTGGAACGAGGGGGGAGGAAGAGGCAGTGGCTCCTGCTGTTGGGGCTGCAGGGGGCTGGCAGTGTGTGTGTCCAGAGTGCAGACTGCTGGCTTTACCTCCAGGAGGCGGATTGCTGGAGGGAGGTGAGAGATGTGTGCAGGGTGCTCCCTGACTTATTTAAAGCCCCCCCCAAGTAAAAAAAACCCTGGCTACAGGCCTGGAACAGTCCAGGATGATGTCCCTATAGTGTAATAGGCATGCAATCTATTGCAATGATTATTGCAGGTATTATCCTGCTTTTACTGCATTGTCCTCTACCTTTGCAGCTCAGTATACTGTTTATAGTAAAACTTGCCTGAGGCAGTTAGTTGTTCACATTGTCTTTTAATTCTGTATTATAGCATTGTTCATTGGATGTCTTACGCTGTATGAAAACACTGCTTTTATGGCTTCATGGCTATGGTTTCCTTTATAGACCAATAGATAATGTAGTCACTTCATCAGTTTTTATTTATGGCAGTCGGCTGAGGGGTGGGGAAACAAAAAAAGCCAGCCTTAGCACAAAGCTACCCATAGCTTCTTCCTTTTTTGGTACATGTAAAATAAGAAATTATTCCATGTTATTTCTTCACTCATATTTTAATTACTTTTTGGTCAACAATGAATCAGCAGCTGTTGAAATAACCCTACTCCCTAGTTGGAACAGAACTCTAAGTCACCACACACAAATTTCATTTTTCTAAGCAACTGTTGCCCAACATTCAAGGTGATGCTTCATAGGAAGACTTCCACGCCAGTTACTCAGTTGCTTTCTACTGCTGTTTTAGAAGTACGTAACATGTACATCATTACACTTGTCACGTGGTATTAGATCATAGTTTCCAAAAACTGCAATTTATCACATACACACAGGAAGTGGTCTTATGCTGAATCAGACCATTTTGATCTATCAAGGTCAGTATTGTCTATTCTGACTGGCTACAATTCTCCAGAGCCTCATGTAGGCCTTTCACAACTCACAACACAAAGTGCCTGATTCCATTAACAGAAGATGCCAGAGACTGAACCTGGATATTTCTTGTGTAAAGTAGATGCTCTACCACTAAGCCACAACTCCAGTCTGCCACTATATTTCCAGGTAAACTGGTAGTAGCCTAATTTGTGTGGTTACAAACCGCAAAACGAACTGATTTTTTTCCCCTCAAACCAGGCCAGTTTGTGGTTCATTTTGACCCAGTTCACTTGGTTGCACCATTCCTGAACCAACAACGAACCACTATCTTTTCCATGGAGGCTCCGGTGGTTTATTGGAGGGGTTCATTGCCAATTCAATAAATTCCTATTTATTGGAGGGGTGGACTTGTGGATAGCCCTAGAAACACCCATAATAGCTGTCCATAGCATGATTGGCAGCTCTGGTAGCCAACCACAGAGCTCCCATTCTGCTCTATGGAAGCGGAATGTACCACACCCTGACTCAGCTGTTTTCACTTTGCAGCAGGAAGAGAGAGTAGAGGAATTAGTCGTCAAGTGAGAGAGAGTTAGGAGAAAATTGCTTGCTGCTGGCTGATTCAAGGGGAGGCTTTGAGGGACTCCCCCACCCCCACATAGTGGGACAAATTTTTAAACACCTCTCCCAGCTGGGAATGTGTTCCTTGCTATGGTTTCAGGGACCTGAGCCACACACTTACTGGCCTCTCTCTGCCAGTGCCAGGTGGGGGGAAGCTTAGCATCATGAGGGGGCCGTTCTACCACCTCCCAAATCCCCAAAACTCATGAAGCACAAACCAGTTCAGCAAATGGAAAAGTTCATGGCTTGTGGAACCCAATGGGAGGCTTGTAACTGATTTCAGCTGAGTATCCTTGTAAAATATCAGTGCTTTTCTATAGGTACATTTGCCTTATCAGCCTCAGTTGTTATTCACTCTCCTCCCCACAAATTCTTAGAATTCAGAGACCTATGTTGATAGTCAAATTGCTTCTTTTTCATAATCAGTTATCAAAATTACCTAACAAATGGATGCATGGGATTTGAAGGCAATTGTTGCTTTTAATTCTTTCAATGTGCTCTTTATTTATAAAACTAAAACAGAAAGACTTTGAAGGTACAGCAATGACCATTCTGTCAAAATCAAGGAAGCTTTAAAAATTCCTTAATTGCCGTGCAACATCTGCTAACCAACATCTGAATTGGTCTAAAGTGGAACCCATCTGCAGTGACCTGTGATACAGAGGAACTTCTGTGAGCCATTTTGTTATTTAATGTGGTAGGGAACCCACCTGTGCTGAGTTTAAGGAGCCCCACTAATTGTCCTCCAGGGTCCAATTTCTGGGAAATACCTTGTTTTCCTGGTCAACCTGAACAGTGAAGGGGTACATTGTGAGGAAGAAAATGTGTGCATACATGCAAGAAAGAGAGAATCTTATTCTTTAAACACCTGCTGTTTAGAAGAGTTGGGGAAGCAAACAAGGAAGAACTAGGAGACATTATTAGATGTACACTTCAATTTGAATGGGGTTTGTTATCTGTTCTGATATTTAAGCTTTTACTAAAAGATGTTACTGTAATTGTTCAAGCTTCATGACCACACAGAAGGTACATAACCAAACCCTCACAGAAGGTACATAATCAAAAGATAACTTCATGGTAACAAGAAGGGTACTTCAAAAGGAAGCCTTGACCTGAATTTGATGCTGAGAAGTAACAAATGTTACTGGAAGTGGAAAGTGAGACTGTTCTTTCCAAGAGGTGAAATTCCAGCACTTTCTAGAGTGACAAGCTAACAGGACCAGTTCACCACAATAATGATTACCTGTACCAAATTCATGTTGCATGTCCTTCTTATGGTAGCCAATCTCCAGGTGAGGCCTGGAGTTCTGGAATTACAGCTGATCTCCAGACTACAGGGATCAGGTCCCCTGAAGAAAATAGCAGCTTTGGAGGCTGAGCTCTATAGAATCACATCCCTGCTGAGTTCACTGCCTTTCCCACTCCACCCTCCCCAGGTTTCTTTCCCAAAGTCAGCAATCCTGTTCTTTGTCACTAGTTTACTTCTGAATATTCTCTCTGTTCTTAATAATGTGGAAATATAAGATGAATATAATTATATATTAATGTGCATTCGATGAAGCAGGCAATACTCCTTTAAAAAGAACATGTCAGTATAAATAATCTAGTCACATTCTAAAATTTTAAGTAGCACTTGTATTCTCACCTCTATAGATTCACATACATTTCTTCTGGAGCAATATTTTAAAGGCAGATTTTCTTACCAACTGATTCTAATGTGAACATGTGATACTTAACCCAGTTTGCCCCACCTGAATGATTCTGCGCCTTTTCTATGAAATCTAGCATGGACCAAGTCTGACCTTTGCATAGGATTGCCAGTTCCAGATTGGGAAATTCTGGAGATTTGGAGGTGGAGCCTGGGGTAGGTGGGGTTTGGGAAAGGAAGGGACCTCAGAGTGGTTTAATGCCACACAATCTGCCTCCCAAAGCAGACATTTTCCCCGGGGGAGCTGATCTCTGTCATCTAGAGGTCAGCTCCAGGAAACCTCCAGCCCCCTTCCCCACAAGGTGGGCAACATTACCTTTGCAGAACAAGTGAATATAAAATATTAGATTATGACTAGACTTGCCTCCAAAAACTCTGATCTTCCACTGCAGTTTTGGGTGTGGGTCTTGGGGGAAAGGGTTTATTGAAATCAATGCCAACTGGTCAGAAGGGTTCGGCCAGCCAAGTACTCTTTCATGCTAGGTCTCATAGTGTTGAGGTCTAGGAAGCTAATATCATATTTATTGAGGCCTGGTATATTTCCACAACACTACATCAAAGCAGCAGCATTCACAGCAGTAGTGACAGCAAGCTAGATCAAGGAGAAGAAAAAGATAACCTCTGACATGGAAAATAGTTACATCATCCACCTAACCCACATTGTTTCTGAATCAATTGCTACTGTACAGAATTACCCTGTGGAGGCAGCAGCCATACAACTGAAATGCATATGAGCTACATCTAAGCATCCAAACAGAGAAGCACCTGAAAAAGATATACATTATCTTGGTGTTTCTTCCCATGGTGTGAATCTACCAATTATTTTATCCCATGATTTTGCCTACCAGAATAAAACCTCTTGAATAAGCATGCCCTCAATATCCCAAAGCCTATAACTAAGCAAATGTGCTGAAGGGTTCTCAGCCCAGAGAAAACTGAGTTCAAATCACAATTCAGTTATGAAGCTCACCAATCAGCCATCATCAAGACAACATAACCAAACCTGCCAGATTGTAGTGAGAAAAAAAATAAGGGTGGAACATGAGTGCTACTTTTGATGAAGGAAAAACACACATTAATAAATCACCGGGGGTGGGGACCCAATTTCAATCATGGTAACAGATTTCTCCAGTCCCATTCCCTAATTTTGTTGGAAGCTTGCTCTGTGCTTCTTATTCTGTGTAATTTGCTATAGCTTGGTTACTTCCATATTTGTTCCTCCTATATGTTTATCTTTAAAGATACCTGCAGGACCATCTCTGCCCATAAGGGCCTGGACATGAGCTACTGTTACTCTACTCTGCAGGCCTGGCATGGGGCTGCACTTCTGTAAATCATTTGTTAAGAAAATAAAGGAATACATATGTCCTCCATATTTAATAGATGCATGTCTTCAATGCAAGAGAATTTTGGGGGGGGTTAACACTCAACCCAATCATCTGTAAAGTCCAGATTTCCAGAAATGGAGATTTCAGTTCACAAGATTCTAACAGGAATAAAAATGTTAAGGCCTATATACCTAAACTGCAAGGCAATGTTTGATCTTTCCTCCCCAAATTCAAAAACAATAACTTATTATGCATATTGACTGATAGATGTTGGTTTATAATGAATAATAATGATAAACACGGGCTAATGTTGCAGCTGGAATCAAAAAACAACGGTGAATATCAGACCCCAAAGTATCAACAGTCAAACAACTTGTAAATACAATGAATAATGTCTATTTAAAGTGCATACAAAATACAGTTTTAAAGAATTCTTTTGTTATGCAATGAATAATATCTTTGAAATGTATACAATTAACAATTATATAAAATACAGTTCTAATAAATCATAAGAAAAATCCTATTCCACGTTGTTTCCAGATTGTTTTCAATGTTTGAAATGGAATTCTTCCTCAGGAAATATCCTATACAGAGCAGTAACCTTCAAGCTCTTACGATTATATCTGTTTTCAGCAAGAGAAATATCCATTCAGCTGGGCACAGACCACAAAACCTTCCTAAAACGAATATCACAGGAGTATCTGGCTGGATCATGGGCTTTGAATATCAAGGAAGAAAATATGAAAAACACCTTTGCATTCAACAGGATCAGAATACCCCTATGGTGATTCAGGAACAAAGAAAATGTTTGAGAAAATGGAACACCAGAAAATGTGCAAAGTGAATAAATGCAGTCTAATCCAATTTTATTATATATAATACATATATAAATACCATGATTTATTAATCATCATAGGTAGCTTTTCTGATGTTGCATCTCTTCTCTGCTTTGACCTAGATACTGTCACATCAACCACCTTGATTTCTATTGTGTTGCCTGTAACTTATCCATCTAGCCTGCACTTTCACAGTATTCAAATGGCAAAGAGATCCAAAGTTAATTTTATGGGATTTGCCATTTATTCCTCTGGAGTCATAGATGTTTCATTTGATGGCTATTGTCCAATGGCTGCTTTGTAATTTTCAGTTTAGTCAAGGCCATGTGCTAACATTACCTTCCTTGAAAATGATTATTTATTCCAAGGATTGAACAACAGCTGATTATGTAAGGTAGAGCTTGTTAGTAATTATCAACCAAAATGATGATAATAATCCAAGCTCTGTATTCCTGCCCTTTGCCTCGAAACATACTTGGCGGCAGGGGTGATACCAAGGAAGCATCCTTCTTCTTTCCCTGGAACCTTGAACAGAAGCATCTCATGTATCAGAGACCTTAGAAAATGTAGTTGTAGCAGGACCGATCCCAAAGGGAGACACAAGACAGCCATACATGGGAGAAATGATCTTTTATTAAATGGCTGATATGCATCATTAACACTTTCCTCTGGAACTTTTATGTGGGTTGCTTGCAACTAAAGGCAGCACACGGTCTGCCAGCATTTCTGGACAATCCCACCCTGACTCCACACGTGACTAGCATTACCACTGGCTTTGTTTATCCTGGACTGACAGGTGCCAAAACTCATCCCCTCAGTGCTGCTGTGATGTCTAAGTGTTTGGCTGATGCTACTTAAGGCTGTTCTCTTCTCAGTGAATCCCACTACCTCAGCAATTGACAAGTTGTTTTAGGAATGGTGGTGCCTTATCCTTCGATGCCTCAGAGTGGTTGCCAGTTAGCAAACTGTGTCAATCAACCCACATGATTCCTGCCATCATTAGTTATTGCCTACCTAATCAGTCAGAAGACCAGGGATGTTTATACATCACAAACAAATAACGATCTTAAGCAGGCAAAAAGCTGCCTTAAACTCGAAGGAAAGGCAGGGTATAAATGTTTTAATAAGTAAAAATAAATGTAAAAAGCAATCTCTTTCCTGAACCAATTGGAGGCCATCCAAAAATGCAGCCTTCATCATGCAAAGTCAACCCGGTGCTGCACCAAGGGGTGGGGCGGCAAAGCATAGGAAATCATTGTGCAAAGAAGATGGGTTCTCAGTCGTGTGAAGGTGTTGCCAAATGTGTGGGAAACACATTCAGCAGGAGAACATGCTGGCTGCAACAACCACAACTACTTATGAGCCACACCTTGGATCTCCTCACCTAACTCGAGCAGCTTCTGAACAGCTTTGAGACTGAACAGTAGCTGTAGTGGGTGAGGTTCAGTAAGTTTGCCTTGCAGCTTTTGTATCTGTGCAATAACGAAAACTGACTCTCTCTCCATGGTTATGGATGGTCAAAACAGTTAAATGATGCAGGAGGGGGGGACTATAACCCCCATAACCATATATGAAAACATGTAGATACAAAATAACATGGATAATATAGTCTTAGATGAATGACAAACTGTGAGGGGAGTACTTTTGGGGGGAGGAATACACAGTGTTTATTTTTGGTTACTGGTTTGCTCATGCTTAATTGACGTGGTTAGCTTTCAAGCAGCACTCAACAGTGATAGGTCTGTAGTAAGTGGGAAGAAGACCAGGCCAGTGGACTGTAAGAATGCACATGCATGAAATGCTACTGATTACACTGTAGTGTATTGCAGGAATGAACAGAAAATAACCCTGTAAACAGGCTGCTCATGAGCAGTCAGACTGCTTGATGAAGGTCAGTGTGAATAACATGAACCAAATGGACAGGTGTCTGAGCATCACTACCCTCTGGCTGGGAATGAGCCAGCACTGTCATGCTCATGCTCTCATGCTGCATTTGACTTTACAGGGATGGCAGAAGGGCAATGAGGACATCAGGACTCAGGACATCACACATCTCAGGGTTCTTTGTACCTGGGACACTGTCTTGAGTATGGAATTTGATGTGGAAGCTCTATAATCTGGTTGATCATTCAAAATGGAAAAAGTGAAATAACGTCAAAGTGACTGTGGACATCCAAAATGGAAGGAGGTAACCATTGTAATGTGCTAATGAAGTAATGAAGAATGAAGTGACAAGAAGAGCATCCTTTTTGCAAAGTGCCAGCCTGAATGGCCCAGGCTAGCTCAGTCTCATCCATCTCAGAAGTTAAGCAGAGTTGACCTTGGTTAGTACTTGGATGGGAAACCACCAAAGAAGTCCTGGGTTGCTATGCAGAGAAAGGCATTAGCAAACTACTTCAGTTCATCTCTTGTCTATGAGGTGGCCAAAAGTCAGCTGAAACACATAAAACTGCCATCTTCTGGTAGAGCTGATATCTGAAATTCCTAAATCGAACTCAGTGTCAGTACTGAAATATACGGGGATAAAAATGGGTACATTTTACTGGAGCATGAAGTTCTATTGGGCATGAGCAGGACCCTTTATCATGATGTGGTCCATTTATGACATTTATAGAATAGATTTTTTCCCCTTTTATGACTGATGAGATTTTATCTATTAGATGGTATCAGAGAGAGGAGCTCCTGTTACAAGATCAGATAAATGATGCTTTAGTCCTGCTTAGATGACAATACTTAAATGTAGATGATAATTATTAGTGTTGTTCAGATTTCCCTCTATGCATGGGCATGTGTTTGTGTGTGTGTGTGTATGTATGCCAGACAACAGGAAGATTCTGAACACAAGACCCAAACAGAACACTGAGAATCTATAAACTGCTTAGAATTGTCACTTTATTTCTCCTGTTTGTTGGATTTTAGACAAGGAAAGAGATTTTCATCCTCTGCTGAATGTCAAGGTAGTGCTATTTTTACAATAAACACTCTAAAGTGTTGTATTTCAGCTTCACAACTAAATTATTATTTTCCCACATGTGTGATTGCATTAGATTTTTTTCCTTCAATTGCCTCCGTACTTGGTCCAGAATACGCAGCATCCATTTAAATGATTTTTCATAAATATATTGTCGTATTGGTAAACATCATTCAAATAAATGGGGCTTATTATGTTTATTTACATGGTATTATGATAACCTTTTCCATCCTACACGATCTTCTCTGCTTTTACAGAGAATTCACAGTGAAAGCTAACCTGCAAAAAGTGAAGGGCAATTTTGAATTACTGGGGTGGTTATGCAGTGAAAGTTCCTTCATTATCCTATATGTAATACAGACTTCATGGTTTTTGATTAAGGAAGACAGTTTTGGGGGGGTTCTCACAATTTTCAATTCAATTGCTACAATATGTACCGAGTACAATATGTACAATATATACCAAATACCGAGTACAATATGTACAATATGTAGCTAACTAACTAAACCCCAAGAAGGTACTTCAAGGTGCTGGTTTTAACCTTTAAAGCCCTAGAGGGTCTGGGGCCTGCTTAGTGGTTAGTGTAGTGTTTAGGAGCGCGAACCCTAATCTGGGAGAACTGGGTTTGATTCCCCACGCCTCCACATGCAGCTGCTGATGTGACCTTGGGTCAGTCACAAGTTCTTTTAGAGCTATTCTCTCACAAGCAGTTCTCAAAGAGCTCTCTCAGACCCATCTACCTCACAGGGTGTCTGTTGTGGGGAGGGGAAGGAAAAGGGATTGCAAGCTGCTCTGAGGCTCCTTTGGGTAGTGAAGGACAGGGTAAAAATCCAACCTCCTCCTCCAGTTTGGTGTAGTGGTTAAGTGTGTGGACTCTAATCTGGGAGAACCAGGTTTGATTCCCCAGTCCTCCACTTGCAGCTGCTGGATGACCTTGGGCAAGCCATAGTTCTGATAAGAACTGTCCTTGAAAGGGCTATTCTCTCGGAGCTCTCTCAGCCCCACCTACCTCATAGGGTGTCTGTTGTGAGGAGGGGAAGGGGAAGGACTTTGTAAGCTGCTCTGAGACACCTTTGGGTAGTGAAGGGCGGGGTATAAATCCAATCTCCTCCTCCTCCTCCTCCTCCTCCTCCTCCTCCTCCTCCTCCTCCTCCTCCTCCTCCTCCTCTTCTTCTTCTTCTTCTTCTTCTTCTTCTTCTTCTTCTTCTTCTTCTTCTTCTTCTTCTTCTTCTTCTTCTTCTTCTTCTTCTTCTTCTTCTTCTTCTTCTCCTTCTTCTCCTTCTTCTCCTTCTTCTCCTCCTCCTCCTCCTCCTCCTCCTCCTCCTCCTCCTCCTCTCCTACCTGAGGAAATGCCTTTCCCCACATGTTCCCCAGAGAGCACTGAAATCAAGGCCTCCAAATTGCTTGGCCCTCCCTGGACCCAAAGATGCAAGGCTGGCTTCCACCAGAGCTAGGGCCTCCTCCATAGCAGCTTCATAGTTGTGGAATGAGCTCCCGAAAGACATCAGGGCCCTGTGGGACCTTTTACAGTTCCATATAGCCTGCAAAATGGAGCTCTTCCACCAGGCTTTTGATTAGGAGTTGCTTCCAACTACAATTGAACTGTGGTAAGGCCCTCTATGCCACCACCAGTAGCCTGTGACATACTGGATACTGACTCTGGCTATACTCCTTTGTCACCATTATACCATGGCCTACTGGGATCACTATGCAATGTTATACTTCCACCAGCACTTTACTTGTTGTGTATATGATTCTATGATGTCTGTTATTTGTGTTTTAATGTATTTTAACTTTTTAATGTAAGTTGGCAGGGAGGGTGGGATATAAATTGAAATAAATAAATAAATAAATAACACAGATCAGAAGAGAGGATGCCACAGATTTTTAGCTGTCTCCTGTCCTGGACAGAGTTGCACTTCCTCTGAAGGAACAGGTTCACAGGGTAAGGATAATGCTGGACCCAGGGCTCTTGTTGAAAAAGCAAGTGGTCACAGTGTCCTGAAATGCCTTTCATCAGCTTGAGTTGCTGAACCAGCTGCAGTCTTTCCTGGGCAGGAAAGATCTTTCCATTGTGGTGCATGGCCTGGTAACATCTGGATTAGATTACCGCAATGTGCTGTACATGGGGCTGTCCTTGAAGACTGTCCAGAAGCTACAGTTGTTACAACATGCTGTAGCTGAAAGTTCACTGGAGTGGGTCGCAGGGACCATATCACTCCAATCTTGTTCCATCTACACTGGTTTCCAGTTTGCTTCTGGGGCCAATTCATACTGCTGGTATTGACCATTAAAGCTCTATATGGCTTGGGGTCAACATATCCTGAGAACCTCCTACTCCCATATGAACCTACCCAACCACTAGAATAATCTTTGGAGGTCCTGTGTCAGATGCCTCTACCATCTCAGGCTAGATGAGTGGCAGCATGAGAACCTTCTCAGTTGTGGCACTAAAACTACAGAATTTCCTCCCCAGGGAGATTTATCCATCCCCATTTATCATTGTTTTCTGCTAGAGGATGAAATGTTTTCTGTTTTTGTTTGGCATTCCCTCACTGACTCTCGCTGACCTTCCTACCTGTTCCTATGTCTATGATTTTATGTATTTTGTTTAATTATTTGTAATTGTTCTTGTGTGTGATTTAAAGCTTATTTTAATGTTTTTGATAGTTTTAAAATGCCCTTGTGTTAGTTATTCCCATTGTTACTCTGACTTTGTCTTTTGCTTGCACAAGGCCTAGTAGTAACATGACCCATTTTGCAGATCATTGCTCATGCAGTCCAGCATTCAACCAGCAGCATGCAGCTCTGCAACATTCTTTAAATACATACGTTTGCAGACCAAAAAAACCCCATACACATTATTGTCAAAGATTAAAGTTTTTGAATGATTTATTGTCAATGATTAAAGTTATTGAGAAATTTTGATTGTGCAATACTAATTACATGAGTGGAACAACACTTAAGTTTATGTAAAGCTCTGTTGACATTTGTTGGATGTGGGCCAGCATTTTGAAATTAATCAACAGATTTTACTAAAATATATTGTTTAACCTTTAAACATATTTGCTGATTCACTCTCTTATTAGTCTACTTTTTTTTTTGCAAACACAATTGAAGGGAGGCAGCTGGTAAAATGCCATCTATTTAGATTTTTTGTCTAGCTATCTTTATCTCAATGATCTCAGGGCTTGGTTTCCCCCATTTTCTCTTCACAACATCCTTGTAAGGTAATTCAGGCGAGATTGAGTGACTGGCCCAATCTCACCCTGTGGGCTTTATGACAGAGGAGGCTTTGAATGTATGCTCCAAGGTCCTACTCCAGTGCTCTAACCCCTACTCCCGTCTGTCTCTAGGTTGATTGATCAGCAGCTGTTTCTGGGCATAGTTCAAAGTGCAGGTTCTCACCTTTAAGGCCCTAAATGGCCTTGGGTTCAGAGTACCTGAAGGACATCTCATCTCACACTATCCCACCCATCAGCTAAGATCTGCCCCTCAGGTCCTGTTCTCTGTGCCCCAACCTTCAGGTGATGCCTTGCCTTGCCTTTGGAACACCCTCACCCTTAAGGCTTGCCTAGAGCCTCCTTTACTTTCTTTTAGCTGCCAGGTCAAAATACATCTTTTTGCCCAGATTTTAATGTGAGGGCATATTTTACTAGTTTTTTTAATGGGTCTTCTTCTGTCTTCAGAATAGTTTTTTATGCTGTTTATGATTTTTTTTGTTAATGGTTTGTTTTATATTGTTACACTGTCTTAATTGCAAGCTGCCTTAAATAGGACTCTGAAAAGAAAGCATAGATACATTAAATGATCAATCAAACAAATACAAGTTACACTATCATTTACCTCAGTACTGTCTACTGGAAGAGTCCCCAGCCTTGTTGGACCTATGCATATTTTTGGATCATTATTTATTTATTTAATTTATACCCCACCCTCCCCACCAAAGCAGACTCAGGGTGGCTGTTGAGAACAGATAGTGGGTGCCACAACAAAAAGGGCATTTAACAAAATATGGAGATGTGTATGACAGAAGCAGCCATTTCCAAATGGATGTTCCCTGCAGGTGAAGAGTTGAAACCTCCTTCTGAAGCCCACCCAGACCAACAAAGTAGATGGAAACTAGGACTGGTTCTTTGCTTGGGGGATGGGATGCTCTTGGGAAGAAGCAAGGGGGTATTAGGTGCCCTGATGCCCTTGGGCACATTTTTGAGGACCACTGGTCTATTCCGACTGGCAGCAGCTCTTGAGAGTGTCAGGTTGAGATCTTTCTGAGCTGGTGAGCTGATAGCTTCTTTAAAAAAGAAAAAAAAAAACGGGATGTGCCAAGAATTGTACCCACATGTAAAGCTTGGTACCTTTCCCAAATGAATGTTTAACAAGATAATTCCCATCTCAGGTGTTTACTCAGGGGTCTTTTCGTAGAAAAACAGCTGCAGGAGTTCATTAGCATATGGTATGCTAATAAGCTATTAGGCTATTAGCATATGCCATGCCCCCTGATATCACTGGAAGTGATGTCAGAAGGGGAAGCAAAAGGGGGGAGGCATCTTCAAAAGCCTCCCCTTCCCTTCCCCAACTGGCCTGGGTGGGGGACCTATGAGAGAAGGGGTTTAAAGTTTAAACTCCTTCTCACTAGAGTTGGGCCACAGAAGGAGGAAAGAGGGAAGGAAAGAGGGAAAGAAAGAGAAGGAAAGAAGGCGAAGGAAAGAAGGAGGAAAAGAAAGAGAGGGAAGAAGGAGGGAAACAGGGAAAGGAGGAAAAAAGAGAAGAGAAGAAGGTGGGAAAGAAAGAAAGAGAGTAGGGTAAAAGGAGGGGAAAAGGAGAAGGAGAGAAGGAAAGGAGGGAATGAAAGAAATTTGGCGGCAATTCAGCCCCATTATATCCTATGGGCCATTGAAATCAATGGTGAAAACATAGGGTATATTCTGGGGTAACTTTTTTCCCCACCATAGAGAACAATGGAGGGAATGGGGACAACCTGTTTGGGGGCCCATAGAATTGGACCCCCCTGGTCCAATGTTCTTGAAACTTGGTGGGTATCTTGGGGAGAGGCTCCATCAGCTACTCTTTGTGTTTGGAGCCTCTCTCTCAAACCCCCTCCCCTCCAGCCCCCAGAATATACCCTATGTTTTCACCATTGACTTCAATGGTCCATAGGATATAATGGAGCTGAAATTGACATTTGGCTGCCTGAAAGACTCTGGGGACGCTGGCTGGGGGTGGGGCTTGGCTCCTGAGCTGCCCGAGCTGTGCTCCGGTGCGCTCCACCCCAAAAAAAGACCCCTGTGTTCACCCAATCAGATTTTTAGCAAAAGCAGCACTAGAGAGCAGAAAGGAAATTCCTCACTCATATTGTTAGGCTTCAATACAAGACAGGTAGAGTCTGGGCAGGCAGGAAGCCCACATGAAGCCAGAAATGCTTTGGAATTTTTTTATCTAGCAGGACAGGTGCAGGGAGTGGTGGTGCAGGCAGTAAGAACACCTGCAAAAGTAACATCAACGAATAGCCATTACGGCTGTTCGAAACCCACGGTGGCCAGGGTGAGCTCCCAGCCCATGTCCCAGCTCCCGTCCACCCAGCAGTTCGAAAGCATCATAAATGCAAGTAGATAAAAGTGGGTACCTGCCCTAGGTGGCAGGGGGCACCCCTTCCTCCTTGCGACACGGAGGTTTCTGCAGTGGCAGCGGTGGCAGTGATGGTGGCGAGCAGTTCCTGGTTACCCGGTGGAGCAATGTTGGAGGTGGAGCCCAGAGAAGTGGAGGCCTGGAGAGCGTGGTGACGTTCGGCGCAGTGCGGTGGAGCCACCTGTGGACAGTAGCTGGAGCTGCAGCCAACACAGAACCATGCACCAGGACGAGACCTGCTGGAGGAAGCTGCCTGGAAGATCAGCTCCAGAAGGGCACCAGGATGCCAATATCTGAAGCTGCAGAAGGAAGCCGGATGACAACTAGCCCGGGGTGCTGGTAGGCAGTCACCACCCTGTAGACTATGTGGCCCTAGTTAGGTTAAAAATTGGTTGGTTAGAACCTCTATGTAAACTGCCCAGAGACCCTCCAGGGTCAGGGCAGTATATAAGCTGAAGGTATAAATAAATAAATAAATAAATAAATAAATAAATAAATAAATAAAGTACTGAGTTCTGAGACTCAGCATGGTGAAATCAGCTCAAGTTTATTGATTATATCAAAATGGAAGATACACTAGCTGGTCCGAAGGCTGGCTTATATGCGTGTCCACACTCACACCCAGCACACCCCCAATTCCCGTGATAGGTTCTATTTACATGGCCCAGGTTCCTATAGGTCCGATTCAGGATCCGGGCGAACCTATTGGTTTGCACTAGGATCCAAGGTGGCTATTGTTCTAGGACCAAAGGTCTGCAGCTCAGTGCGACCGCATGGCCTGGCTAGCTCAGCCATGGCCATTTTAATACATAACACCCCTCCCCCCCTTAATTCCAAAGTCCTAGCATACATAATCCCTCAAGTACTCTGGGTGCCGCTGTTCTCTAGTCAAGCGGCGTGGCTCTGTTGGGGAACCACTGGGAATGCTGTTCATAGTGGAGGGCTTGGTATGTGGCTTGGAAATGGTGGCAGGTGTAGTCCTGGTGGTTGGGGTAGGACTAGTGTTAGGCTCGGGAGTGGGACCTGGGGCAGGAACTGTAGTCATGTTGAACTCCGCTGGTCCCAACACTTGCTCCTCCAGGTCCGGCTCCACCTCGCTGTCCTTGGTGTCTCTGGTATCCTAGTATTCTAAGGGCAGCAAGCAATTGTGTAGTTGGTCTATGTGCCTCTGGAGGAGCTGGCCGTCTTCAGTCAAGACCTCGTAGGAGAGAGATCCCATCACCCTTACCACCCAGGCTGGAATCCATGGTTTACCCCTCATGTAATTCCGGGCATACACTGGGTCCTTGGGGAAGAAGCCACGGAGTGCCTCTTGCGTTACTGAGCCCGGGTTGTGATCGGGGGACCAGTCAGGGTGAAGCCAGTCCAGCTGTGTCGTCAGGCACCGGCCCATTAAGAGTTCTGCGGCGCAGCTGCCTGTGGAGGTGTATGGTGTCATCCATTGGCTGAACAAGAAGGCGGCTAGCCTGTAGTCCCATTCACCTTGGACAATCTGGCACAGTGCCTCTTTGGTAGTGTGCACCATCCATTCTGCCTGTCCGTTGGTGGCCGGATGAAACGGTGCGGAGTGGACGTGTTGAATTCCATAATACTGCACAAAATCTAAGAATTTGGTTGATGTAAATGCAGTCCCATAGTCCGACACCAGAGTTTCGGGGATGCCATGTGTGCTGAAGATTTTCCACATGGCCCAGATCACTGCTCTAGATGACGTAGAAGAGATGGGGACCACCTCTAGCCACTTATAGTAGGAATCCATTAGAATTAAAAATGTATGTCCCTGGAATTAAACTGTGAATGTCACACTAACGTAATGTTTACCTAAGTAACCTGGTTTGAATACACGAAATTAACATACAAATAAGTACAAATTGCAGGTTGTTTGTTCTTAAACAGAATAGATGTTGTTTGGTATTTGTTCCAAGACAGAGTAGATGTTGCTTGGCATTAATGGTGGTCTCCGAAATTATCTACCATTTCGATTTCTCTCTTCTTCTGAACGAAGACAAAAACTGAAATGAAGCAACAAGTAGCATCCAAGCTACTGAAGAACCTTGCAAACAACTTGTCTCGAGTCAATTTCTTGTTCCATGTTTCATCAGCATAAATATTTGTAGTTATCCCAACTTCATGGTGACAAGGTTTACAGACAGATTTCCAAGTGGGCAAAATAGAGTGTAGTGCTCTTCGGGGCATATACAGGAAGAGGCGGTACCTCAAATTCGTCGGTCCTAGGCCATGTAAGGCTTTAAAAGTTATTACCAACACCTTGAAGCAGATCCAGAACTCTACTGGTAACCACTGCAATTGGCAGAGTACCTGCCAAATGTGAGGCCACACAGGCATCACTGTTAGCAGGCACACTGCTGCATTTTGCACCAGCTGTAATGGAGATGTAACCAGGGTGTGCACCACAGGAGCCTGGTCTTTTCTGCCCAGGAAAGCCCACAGCTGGCTAACCAGTAAGAGTTGTTAAAAGGCCCTGCTGGCCACATCTGCCACCTGCCTGTCTAGCAGTTGGCTTGGGTCCAATTGAGGACCTTCGAGGGGACAGCAAGCCCATCCAGAACAGGTGACACCTTAAATCCTGGGTCAGACCTTCCATTCACCAGTAGCACTTTAGTCTTGTTAGGATTAAGCTTCAGTTTATTAGCCCATATCCACTCCTAATCTGCCTCCAGGCACTGTTTCAGGGTTTCTACCATCGAGTTTTTACCCGAATACTATAGCGTCCCCTAAACAACATGCCCGGTGCAATGATATCACTTGTGGATGATGTCATCATGGTACGTGTTCTGCACACACACCAGAAGACTTCAGGAGCTAGGCTGGAGCCCCCCACCAGGATTAAGGTAAAACTTGGCAACGCTAGCAGACACATCACAGCCTGTTTCAAGGCTGGGGTGACAACCCCTGTTCAAAGAAGGCATTAATGGGGGGGGGGGGTGCAGCCATTTTGGCACTTGAAATGGTAGATGAGGTGTAAGAGGTTCTCAGCCCACCCTGTGGGCCTCTTGCAGCATTTTTAAATTGGTTTAAAATGGTGGCAGTGTCCACGGGTCTAACTCATGGATGCCATCAAATCTAGTTTAGCCTGTAGTAGGTGATGTAAAAGATAGCTACCTAGCATCCTGGAGAGTTACTGCTAGTTCGGGTGGACAACATTGATGACCTTACTCAATATACGGCAGCATCATGTACTTCATCTAAATTCAGGTTTTTGTGGTAGTTGTCAGGTACAATAATCCCTGCATGGTTTACACAATTAGCAAGTTTAATAATACAACAGGACTTTTTTTGGATTGGGGGGCTGGAATATGACAGTCCTACATGAGTCACAAGTTTAACAGAATTGTGTTGTATAGATGGCAATAGTGATAACTGGAAAGAGAATGCCCAAAGTTGGTCGGTCCATCCACTAGACTAGCACTCTGAAGCCAAAGCTAGGTTTTTAGCAGATTAGCCAGAATGACTCAAGCAGGTCACTTGCAGTACATTAACGAAAGACCCAGAATGCACTGTATAATTTCTCAGTTATCTTTTTACCTCCACAAGTCTTGGACAGAAAATATGTAATTCACAGATAAGTTCTTTTACTTCAATACTGTGATCACCCTCCATAGAGTGATGGTTTATGAACTCATTACCCTTCTGCAAGAGAGGTGACTGGTCACCTTACTCTGTTCATACCTTTCATCAGAGAGCCGAGGCTGTAAGCATCAAGGCACATTTAGTAATGTATGCGTCTGCCAGACTTTGTCATCACACTACTTTATAAATGATTTTATGCTAACAGTTGTTATAGCCAGCACTGCCTGAGCTTGGGAAAGATGAAGGGATGAAGCACTGGGAGATAAAATTGATTTTCTACCCTTTTTGCTAGATAATAATACCCAACATCCATCTTAACTTATAAGATCAAGGCTAGGAGCTAAGAAGCAGCCTGGAAAAAATTCAAGATCAATATTATGCATTATGTTTCAGCTGCATGTGATCTGTAGTGAAGTTAATGCTATATATACAATCTGAGAGAGTGGTAAAAACAATTTAGCAGTCCTTCTCTGAAAGTTAAATATGAGACAAGCGCACTGTTCAAAGCTCTTTCATTGGCTGCTTCACAGTGGAATTCCCTGTCACAGGAGGTGGTGGTGGCTACAAGCATGGACAGCTTCAAGAGGGAATTAGATAAACATATGGAGCAGAGGTCCATCAGTGGCTATTAGCCACAAGATATAGATAGGAGCTCTCAGTCTGGGGCAAGTGATGCACTGTATTCTTGGTGCATCAGTGGGAGGGCTCCTAGTGTCCTGGCCCCACTGGTGGACCTCCTGATGGTACCTGGTATTTTTGGCCACTGTGTGACAGAGTGTTGGACTGGATGGGCCATTGGCCTGATCCAACATTGGCTTCTTTTATGTTCTTATGTAGAAGTAGCCTTTCACTATGTAGACACAATGTGCTCAAAATGTATATATAAAGTGTTCAAATTGTTGATACACAAGAGTATTTCAAGAGGCTTGGGCCATACTAGACTGCCACAGAGAAGGGTGGCATCAAAATGTGGCTTGGTGTGGCCAAGTGGGGTACTGGCATAGGGAATGGAGGAGCTGAGCCTAGCAGCCACAGCCTCCTCTTGATTCCCACTAAGAGGCGAGGTCTTGGCCTCCAGGTCCCTCAGGCCTCAGGTATGGTGAGGAGAAAGCTGTGCCCACCCAGGTCCTCCTCTTCCCACTGGAGTGCTCTCTGCTTGTCCCTTCTGGCCCTCTTTTTGTGCCAGCTCAGGGACAGGAGCAGTCCCAATAGCATTTCTAATCTCCAGGTGGTGACTGGAGATCTCCTGGGATTACAATTAATCTCCAGGCCACAGAGGTCCATTCTATACACTCCTGAACCTCTTGAACCTGCATTGAACCTCTTGAACCTGCACCTGTCAAAATGACTACCTGTCATTTCCCCAGAAATCACTTTCCTGGGGGCACGTTCTTGAGGGGGGAGCGTAACTTGGACCCTGTAAATCCAATCCTCACCAAACCTGGAAAGCAGGTAGAGGAGAGTCAGCTGGAGATCCTCAGTGAGTTTGGTATCTCTAGCATGCTGGGGGGGGGCGTTGTTCTACCACATCAAGAACCTCACAAACCAAACCGGTTCATTTGGAGCCAATGAAAGATTATCACCTTGCCTTTGCTGAATCAGGTACTGTTGCAGACTTTTGGCAGGAGGCTTATCTGCTGCTTGAGTACTATGAGTACCATCAAATTTCAAGTACAGGGAGCTATGGCATTGGTGAGTGGAGCCAGCAGCCATAATATCATATCATATGTGTATACAATCAAGCAACATATGTGCATTTTATTCATTTATTTGTTTTCTTCATTTGTATCGCACCTTTTTCCCCGATGGGGACCCAAAGCAATTTAAATCATTCTGCTCTCATCCATTTTATCCTCACAACAACACTGTGAGGAAAGTTAGGCTGAAAGTGTTTGAACATATGAAACATATGAACATATGAAACTGCCGTATACTGAATCAGACCAACAGTCTATCAAAGTCAGTATTGTCTATTCAGACTGGCAGTGATTCTTCAAGGTCTCAGAAAGAGGTCTTTCACATCACCTACTATCTGATCCTTAACTGGAGATGGTAGGGATTGAACCTGGGACCTTCTGCATGCCCAGAGATTGAACCTGGGACCTTTTGCCTTGGCCAAGTTCAGCCAGGAAGCTTCTGTGGCAGAGAAGGGATTCAGACCTGGATATTCCAAATCCTAGTTTGATACTCTACCCACTACCTCATGCTGGTTCTCTTGTATACAGTACAAACTTCCAAAATTTGAGTAATACAAAGCAGAGAGCAAAAGTCATTAAAAATAATTATAAAACATATATTCAGTAGGGAACATATTGGGAAGGTGCTATAGCTCACTAGTAGATAATCTGATTTGCATGCATAAGGTCCAGATTTTAATACCCAGAATCTCCAGTTTAAAGGGATCAGATAACTGCAGAAGAGCCAAAACTGGAGAATAGTTTCAGAAGAATCACTGCCAGCCAGAACAGAAAATACTTGTTTAGATGGACAAGTAATCTGATCCATTTTGTCACATCTTTCTGTGTGTCTGTTTGTTCATTCCCTCACCCTGGACCCCCAAAAGAACCTTATAAATGACCCTGTAAACTTTGCTATAATCAATCCACAGGACTACAATTAGGATACGTCACACATTTGCCCAGTTTTCATATTTTTAAACATTCTATTCTTGTACAAATAATCGCTAGACCAAAAGAAGGAAGACCACCACAGTTCATTTTAATGAATTTGGTTATTTCTTGGTTCAAACTCAGGTTAATTATAGGTTGTCCTGAAATTATGACAGGATTTCTGTCTTTAAAAGATATGTAATTATGGTCTCGTACATGTTAATCCAGATCAAGAGCAAGAAACATGAGGACAGTTGAAGGGTTACAGCCATTTGTAAACACTGCACCTAGCTCACAATAAGTTGAAGGGATGAAAATAGAAGAGAAAATAGCAGAACTACTTAAATAGCCTGCAGCCAAATCTATTGAATAACTCTTCTGCACAATCTGCATTACAGTGCTGAAGGGAGAGGGGGAGTTTAGGTCCTTGCATTGTTTATCTGTAAGGCTCTTCTCAGAGAATCAGAAGAAACGTGTATGGTTAATCATTCTTATGGCACTCTTGGGGTACCATGAGGAGGGAAAGTTCCTATTCTCTAGTTCTGGCTCTTTAGTGTGGACTTGCAAACATTTCCCACCCTGCTAGCCCACTGGGGTTTTAGTCCACTGTGGATGTAGACAAGAATAGCCCTAAAATTTAACTACCAGTAAAATTCAAAGCAAATGTAAGGAAAATCTTGGGGGGGGGGGATAAGGTGTTCTGAGGGAAGCCAAAGAGTCAATCTAGTGTTAATGAAATGTTTTGGTGGTAGTTTGACATCCACAAAACATTCCGGTGGTAGTCATCTGTAGCTAGGGTTGCCTCCTGGCAACTGGTGGGGAGGGCGGGCTACCAGGAGCTAGAGGGAGGCCCAGGTGACATTGCCAGTGACATGGCTATGTCACTTCTGGTGTGCATCAGAAGTGACATCATCACATGGTGATGAGTCTATAGAGGAAAAAAATGCCTCCAGTATAGAGTTTTTGCCCAGTTACCAGAGCATCACCCAGACATTGCCAGTGTGATGACATTACTTTCTGTGCATTCCAGAAGTGACATCACCACATCACTGATGACATTGCCTGAGTCTTTGTCTTTCTCCTGGTAAGTCCTCCAGCCAGCCAGCTGATTGTGGCAGGGGGCAGGGCCTGGTTGCAGGGGACCCCTTCCTCCACTGAGAGGGCTGGCAACCCTATTCATGGCCAAAAAAATAAAGAACCAGTTTTTGGAACTCTTCCCTTTTGGAACACTTCCCTCTTTCTTACCTGGAAGCAATCCTCACTAACCAAAGGTGGCCAGGTGAGCAGATTATTTCAAGCCCCACCCCCTTTTAATACTGAACAAGAAATACAAAAAAGTCCCATAAATATAGCTATAACATGGCAGCAAAGAATCTCGTAATCTCATTGGCTCTTGAAAGATTCAGGAATGAGTGCCTCCTTGCCTTTTTCCCCTTCCCCCAATCTGTTGGTTAATATTTAGCATTTATATGGTGCTCTCAAAGAACTTGACCTTTATTGTATTTTTATAATCCTTGCACCAGCCCTGTAAGGTAGTGCCTCTGAAATCCCCCTTCACATGAATTGTGGCAGGAGGCATGAAAGGCAGATCCTCCCATCCTGGCTGCCCCTGCAAGAAGGCCCTGGATCCCAAAGCCAAGTTCCTTTCCAGTATTTTATTTTTATTGTATTTATCTTTTTATTGCCCCTTTCATATTTTGCTAATTGGTAGCCACCTTGAAGGCTTTAGGCAAGGTTACAAAGTTTCATTGGATAGATGGATGGATGGATGGATGGATGGATGGATGGATGGATGGATGGATGGACAAGTGGACAGATGGATGGATATACTGCCCCTCCTTAAGCTGTGTAAGAAACTTAAAAAAAAAAACCCCTCACAAATGTTTCTTTGGTGATCACAACAGACTGAGAGCTCATTCAACCAAGCTACAGCTACTTTTCCAACAGGAGAAAATAATATGATGCCATACCAGAAATACTATAATTTCTGTGAGAAACAAATTGTGTGTATGGATCTGGCAGTTACTTCTTTTTGTCCACACCCATATGGAAGAGGCCAAACCTTTCCCCTGGGGATTAAAAGTTTCTTGAGGCTGTTTCCTCCCCCCTCCCCCTCAGATGCTAACATCCGCAATTCTTTGATTTTCTGACCTTTTAACTGCAGCTTAGCAAGAGAGGAAAAGGACTTAAAAGAACGTTTCAGCTTTTACTTAGAAGGAAGGGGGGAATGCAAGTGGCCATTATTACTGCTGGGAGGCTGCACTTTTCCTCTCTGGGCTTCCCTTTTCTCTCGAGTGCCAACGGTGAATCACACCATACTGTGCAGGCATCAGAAAGATTAGGGTCATAAGGAAACAATTATCCGCTTCAACAAAAGCACCAGCAAATAGTTTCTCCTTGAAGATTTGGTCATTAACAATTGCTTTTTGGGAAGAGGGAGTGGAAACATGCACAGACTAAGAACCAGAATTCATGAATCTCTATATGCGACTTAATCCTTGCTGTGGGTTGCTCTTCAAGCTCCAGATTGCTTTAGCATAGCATGATGGCTAATTGGCTCCGATCAATTAAGATTTCTTTCCAAACAAGATCAGATACTGTCTTTTGAATTGTCATCTACTGTCGTCAAATCGTTCTGTATGAGGTGAGGTGTCTTCTGACAAATAAATTCCTTTCCTTTAAAAAGGAAAAGAGAGATGAAGATAGACCATCCAGTGGACAGCAGAGGAGAGACCGATTTCCCTGATAATGTTAAAACAGATCTCTGGGGCAGGATCACTAACAGAGATGGTAGGCCAGTGACCATGCTGGGCTATTAAGGCACTGCACTACATTTTCTGATAATGGGAAATGAAGTGGCTCTGTCTGGAGCTAGCATTAAAACATCTGAACTCTCATCTCATTCTAGAATCTAGCAACGCATATTACCTAGAGATCTTTCTGATGATAATGATGATAGCATTATGCCACATTTCCTCCACAGTGGCAAATATAAATTTGACTTGGGAACATTAAGCAGGGGTGTTCTCTTGATTATGTCATTATTAACCTTTTCAGAGGCAGACCGGCACCTAATCCATTCTGCCCTGAGGGGTCCATGCTTAAGTACATACTTTTTCTTGCTCTTCTTTTCCTCTCTTTCTCTTAATTAAAGAACAAAAGAAACATGTTGATGGCCCACCTTAGATTAAGATTTACAGGGCAGTTCTAAGCAGAGTTAGAATTCTGAATTCAGCAGTAACTTTGCTTTAGGGCAGGGCCTTGGCTCAGTGGTAGAGCAGTTCCAGATTGACTATCCCTGGCATCTCCAGTGAAAAGGATCGAATAGTTGAAGATCTCTGTCCTGAGCCCTGGAGAGCTGCTGCCAGTCTGAGCAGACAATACTGACTTTGACCGACCAAAGGTTTAATTTAGTATAAGGCAACTTCATGTGTTAAAGAGACACTGGTTTTCAGGTATTTGTTATTTTATATATTCTTTGGAATGACTTGCGAAGCATTTGAAGCAATGAAACCTACAAAGACGTGTGGGAAGTATCTCATTTCCCCTTCCCCACTATTTCCTCTTTCACATTCCTAAAAAACCCCACAGACTCTCCCCTTTTCCTGCTTCCTTCTCTCCTTCTAGGGTTGCCAACCTACTTGGAGATCTCCAGGAATCACTATGGATCTCCTAACTAGAGAGATCAGTTCCCCTTCATATTATCAGCTCCAGGTTGGGAAATTCCTGGAAATTTGGGGTTGGACCCTTGGGAGGGCAAGGTTTAGGGAGGGAAGTGACCTCAGTAGAGTATAAGGCCATTGATTTCACCCTCCAAAGCAGCCATTTTATCAAAAGGGAATTGATCTGTCATCTGGAGAGCAGTTGTAATTCTGGGTGCTCTCCAGCCCCCACCAGGAAATTGGCAACCCTAGTTCTCCTGCTGGAAATGGCTGGTTTGGAGGGTAGTGTCTAGGGCATTATACCTCTCTGAGGTCCCTCCCCACCTCAAACCCCAACCTCCCCAGACCCCCACCACCAAATCTCCAGGAATTTCTAAACCCAGAGTTGGCAACCATATCTCCTTCCCATCCAACACCCCAACCTACCTTTATCTGCCCTCTGTCTTAAGCTTTCTCTCCCTATCCCAGCAGTTTCTACCTAGGAAAACTGTGGTCCTTCCCAGCCGATATACCTAACTGGCTCCTACCTTTTATGCCTCTCCTCTTCAGCTATATTGATTCTTTATTTACTTCATTTATACCCTGCCTTTCTCCACAGCGGGGACCAAAGCAGCATACATGATTCTCCTCTGCTCCATTTTATCTGCACAACAACTTTGTGAGGTATGTTAGGCAGAAAATATGTAACTGGTCCAAAATCACCCAGTGATTATCTACAGCAAGATAGCAATTCAAACCTGGGTCTCCCAGAACCTATTCTGAACTGCTATTCTGAACCACTACAGCTGATACATCTGTTTGCACTATAGACAGTTTATATTGTTAAATTATGACTAGGCTGGCCTTCTCTCTCTCTCTCTTTTGCTGCAGGTATTAGGAGCCATGGTGGCTCAGAAGTTAAGATGCTGAGTTGCAGACCAGAAGGTTGGTAGCTTGGCAGTTCAAGACCCTAGTGCCACGTGACGGAATGAGCTCCCATCTCTGGACCCAGCTCCTGCCAATCTAGCAGTTTGAAAGCAAGAAATTGCAAGTAGATGAATATTTCAGCAGCCATTTCCTTAGAAATCTTTCTCTTGTAGTTGTATTTTTCTTCTTTTTATGGCGTATGGCCTATGGGCTATTAAGCCTAAATAAACTTAATTGCAAGTAGATAAATAGGTACCACTTTGGTGGGAAGGTAACAGCATTCCATGAGCCTTGGTGTTTAGTCATGCTGGCCACATGACCACGGAGAAGTCTTCAGACAGTGCTGGCTCTTTGGCTTGGAAATGGAGATGAGCACCACCCCCTAGAGTTGGATTTGACTGGCTTTTGAACAAGGGAAACCTTTGTTTTTACCTTATTAGGGTACACAATTTTGTTTTAATTTGACAGAGTTTTGTCTATTGAGAAAGAGTAAAGAAAGTTTTATGAAGGAAAGGCCTCTCCTCCTAGTAATATCAAGGATTTTTATGAAGTCCTACAAAATGAAACTGTATTTGGCTCTTACCAAGGTGAGATAAATAATGAGAATTCTTCTAGAAGGACACTTTCTTAATTTTTGAGGAGATTTGTAGCCTTTTGGACTCAAGAAAGAATATCAACATTTCATTCTGTCATCATTTGGACTTCGGCCTGAGTATGAAATTTAGTCCATTCAATTTAATGTTGCACATGAAGGTCAAGTTATTGGTTAGTTAAATGGCTCTCAAACATTCAGCTCAAGAAATCTACTAACAACATTTGCTGTGGTTGATATGATTTAACCTGTTCATCCTCCCATTTGACCTTGAAGTCATATGACCTCTGACCATGTAAACCAGACTGTTTTCTGGTTCACAGGTGTCCCTATTTTAGAACTGAAATGCTCAATCCGCCTTCCACCTTGCTTTGAAAAGTAAACGATATTCCAATGAAGTCTTTTTTAAAAGGAGTTTTGGAAGCCAGAGGATTTAAACAAGAATATTAAACACTGACATTAATTCATTATTACAATGGAACTAGCTTCTTTATGGCAGGAGATTATGGCAGCACGGTTTTAAAAAGCCTTGCAAAAATAATTATGGCATAAATTTTTAAGGCATGAAGCTGTATTACAATTCTGTGAGTGATGCACAATATTTTAGAGATACACTTTTTCCTGTGCTGAATAAAGAAAGAAAGAAAGAAAGAGAGAGAGAGAGAGAGAGAGAGAGAGAGAGAGAGAGAGAGAGAGAGAGAGAGAGAAAGAAAGAAAGAAAGAAAGAAAGAAAGAAAGAAAGAAAGAAAGAAAGAAAGAAAGAAAGAAAGAAAGAAAGAAAGAAAGAAAGAAAGAAAGAAAGAAAGAAAGAAAGAAAGAAAGAAAGAAAGAAAGAGGGGGAGGGGGAAGTAAGTCTCTTGCATCATTACTTTGAATTTATTTGCCTTTAGTTCGATGTCAAGATCCCTCTTTACATTTGGGAGACCAGAGCTTCTAATTTCCCAACCCCTGCATCCTGGACCTCCGGTTGAGGAGATGGCTCTCACACTGCCAAGTGCCAGGTTTTCAAACATTTTCTGTTTTCTTTCCCACGAGTTGTGTGACTGCTGCTTTGTTTACTCATATGCCCTCCAGACAGCGAGCGGACTCTCTTCTGATAGAAATGGCAGCCTCCTCTCATAGGGGGTCCAGACAGGGAAATGTCTCCCTCCCCCTTTCAGCTATTCAGATCAGTCAGTGAAATGAAGCTGTAAGCTTAGAAGTTCAAATCCCACATACTGGAGGGGGGGTCAACTCTTTCTTTCATAACTTTCTAATTACTGTTCTTGTCAGACTGTAATAAACATATATTTGCTACAATTACTTACAAGGGGGAAAAAAATGATTGAAAACTCATTAAGTGGGGCAGAACCCTTGACTCCACTAATGAGAAGTGATGTGTTCTTTACTGCCAACTAAAGTGTTTGTTTTTTCCCCCCTTCTGTAAATTCAACTACATTGGTCAAAAATTGCAGATGATGAAAGATTAAATCGTCGTTTTATTGAACTGTTATTGAATTATCCTGCTTGTTCAGACTATTTCAGAATCATAAAGAGAATCAAAGCATCCCCAGGGGGAGATGTCCTAATTTTAAATAACAAGTGATTCTGAAATGCATTCATGGATGCATGAAGATTCATAATGAGACAAGAAGCCTTTTACCAATATGAGAACTTAAGAACGTAACAGTAGACAAACTGGATTCGATCAGTGGTCCATCTAGTCCAGCATCCCATTTCCTACAGTGGTTAGTCCTATGCCATGGGGAAGCCCACAAGCAGGGTCCACAAAAAACAGTCCCCATCTGCAGATTGTTCCCCACCATCTGACAATGTGACATTCTGCCTCCAAACCAGGAGGCCCCATTTGGCTAATACTATTAATATTACTAACTACTAATATTAATGGCATTAAAGATGATGCCACATTACTGCCAGAAAATAGTGAAGACTTGAAATGACTAATGATGAAAGTGAAAGTCAAAAATGCCAAAGCAGGATTATGGCTGACCTTTAAGAAGATAAAAAATAATGACTACTGAGGAGTTGCACAACTTTAAGGCTGACAGTGAAGAAAACTGAAATTGGTCAAGATTTCCTTATCTTAAACAAGACAACTAAACAAGATTTAGAAAAATTGAAAAATCTTCAAACTTCTTTAATGGGACAAATTGTTTTAATTAAAATGAATGTGCTTCCAAGGTGGATCTTTCTCTTCCAAACAATTCCCATTTTACAAAACAATTTTTTTCAGAGACTTTGATCAGCTGATTTCAAGATATATTTGGCAAGGGAAACGCCCCAGAATAAGACTGAAAGCCCTACAAGATGGTAAAGAAAGGGGAGGCTTTGCACTATCTAATTGGCTTTTATATTACAGAGCAGCAGCCCTCGCTTGGATTAAAGAATGGATTACGTTAGATGATCAGAGGATTCTGATGTTAGAAGGTCATGATTTGATGCTTGGATGGCATGCATTTCTATGGTATGGAAAAGCAAACTCATATAAAAAATTTAAACAACATTGGTTACGAGCTTCCTTGCTGAAAGTATGAGAAATAATTTACAAGCAATTTTATGCAAAAAACCTCAAAATTGATCACACCCTTAGAAGCCTTTACATTACCAACTGTTTGTGAGGAAGAAATTCCAAGAAGATACCAGGACATCTTGCATTTTAATTATAATTTGAAGCCTTTGCTGGATTTATCATGGTGGCAAAGTGCACAGATAGAATCTAGATACACTAAAGACAAGAAATTAGGCTTCTATGAAAACTTGTTGGAGATTGAAAAGATTATGATTGCAACTGAGCAAAAATTTATTTTAAAAAAATGTATACTTTTCTACTTAATGAATTGATGGTTGAGAAAGTAGTTAAAAGTAATATGATCCAATGGGCACAAAATATAGGGCATAATATTGACTTAGAACAATGGGAGCAATTGTGGAAGAAGAATAAAAAATCATAATATCTGTTGCTTTTAAGGAAAATATGTATAAAATGTTTTACAGATAGTATGTAACTCCAGAAATATTAGCAAAATTTGACAGCAATTGTTCAAATAAGTGTTGGAAGTGTATGAATAAGGTGGGCTCTTTTTATCATATGTGGTGGTATTGTGAAATGAGCAGAAAATATTGGGCGTGGGTGCATGAATTAATACAAAAGGTACTAGATACTTCTATACCATTTACTCCCGAGGTTTTACTGTTAAACATCTTGCCGGATGGATCTAGAAAAGACGACTGCTATTTGATTATGTATTTTACTACAACTGCAAGGATTTTATATGCAAGGTACTGGAAATCAACTGAGGTCCCTACGAAACAAGAATATATAGATAAACTGTTGAAAGTGGCTGAATTGGATAAATTGACTTTATTGATGGAAGGATTTCCAGACTCTACATTCCAGAACACTTGGTCTAGATTTTATACTTGGTATAATAGTTACAAAGGTAGATAACTGCAATTATACGGAGAAATAGATCTGTATACATACCTCAGTTTATTAGAACCTTAGCTTCAGTTACTCATATCATTTGAATATGTATTAGGATAAAGGATGACATAAGAATTAGATTATCTGAGAAGAATTACTGCCATTTTATGTAGGTTTGTCTTCAATGTTTGTATGTTTTTGGAAAATCTTTAATAAAAATCTATCCCTTTTTGGGGTAGATATATATATATATATATATATATATATATATATATATATATATATATTCTATTCCTTGGTTCCATCATCAACCAAAAGGAAGTCTGAAACCAAGGAATCAAAAGGAGATTGAGACTGGGAACAGCAGCCACGGAGGAGCTAGAAAAAAATCCTGAAGTGTAAGAATGTGTGTTGCTGGCAACCAAAATCAAGTTTATTCATGCCATATTATTCCCCATTACTATGTATAGGTGTGAAAGTTGGACAATGAAGAAAACTGACAGGAAGAAAGTCAAATCCTTTGAAATGTGGTGTTGGAGGAGAGTTTTACAAACCCCATGAACCACCAAAAAGTCAAATAAGTGGGTTCTACATCCGATGAACCCTGACCTCTTCCTAGAAGCTACAATGACTGAACTGAGGCTATTGTACTTTAAGCACATCATGAGAAGACAAGAGTCACTGGAAAAAACAATAATGCTAGGAAAAATTGAAGGCAGCAGAGAAAGAGAAAGATCTACCATGAGGTGGATTGACTTAATAGAGGAAGCCAGAGAAGGGATCACAGTGTGCAGAAAAGTCATAATAATAAATAAGTGATAAAATTAACAATGACACATTTAATGATTCTATAAGCATCAATTTGTGAGGCTTATAGTATCATTAAATGTGTCATTGTTAATTTTATCACAGAGGTTCTTTGTTTGTTGGCATGAATCTGCACACTGTGATCCCTTCTCTGGCTTTCTTGATTTGACTTTTATTGGGGATATTGACACACTAGTTAAAAAATATTCTAATGCTGTTTTTTAAAAGCATATTTAAAACTGCATTTAAAAGTATATGTATTATTCAAAGATGTATGTATTATATAGGTGTTTACCTTTTAGTGTTAATGTTCTACACCTTTAAGAGAGAAGTATAACAACATGCAGCTGCTTGGAATCTATCAGAAAGTTCCTTTAGAGTTAGTTTTCAGTGTGAGAAGTGGAGAGCATTGTCAGTCTATCATTAAAAGAAGGCTTTCAGCCAGATAACTAAGAATACTGGAATGCTCCTCCCTTATAGAGAGCTACTAGCCAACAATGTGAGACAGAGAGCAAATGCCAGCCAATTTAAAGTAGGCCTTTTGCCACATAAAAAATTTGGACTGGTTGCTATGACTAGAAATTTTGCAATTGGCTTGCTCCTATTCTAGTATTTGCAATGGACCTGAAAGTAAGTTTAAAACTATTCTAGCTAAAAATTATAACAAATACTATTCCATTCAGCTTCATGTTTTTTTCCACTTCTTATAACTATGCTTTTTCTAGGAGAGATTGAATAAAGAAGAAAACAAATAAGAAGCTATACTGTTTTTGAAAAGAAACTAAGCTGAATCAAGAGGTTGATACCTTCCACTTTATAAGACTACTCATGAGGAAGATTGGTGAAATGAGTGCAAAAACTGGTGTACTCATCGAGGATATGATGATGTTGGACTTTGCTTTGTTAATGTCAGAATTTTCTAACTATACTGTAAGATTAATAACTTCATAAATTGATGCTTCTAGAATAATTAAATGTGTCATTCGAGAATTTCACATTACCGAGATTCTGCCGGATTGAAGCCGTTTCTGATTCGTCTTGAAGTAAACTGGTACAGGGCTGCTATTTCACACTTGAATTTCCCTGACCGGAAAAGAGCCGAATCAGAAGCGGTTTGGCAATTCAGACTGCACCGCTTTGTTTTCCCGCTGTTTCCCGCCGCGCCTTTTTTTTTAAAAAAAATGTTCGCTTTAGAGTGCTATAGCACTATAGTGCTATAAAACAACACTGCAGGCATTCCAATGGGGTTGCTATGATGCTATTGCGCTACAGCGCTATAGCGTTATAGCGCTCTAAAGCGAACGTTTTAAAAAAAAAGCCGGAGATCGCCCGCGCGGGTGAAAAAAGGCGGGAAAAAAGCGTATCGGATCCGGGAGAAGAAACTGACGACTACTTGGAAGCAGTTGACAGGTAAAACGCTTCAGCCCCGTTTCCTGAACGGGACAGAAGCGATTCTGTGTGAAATTACAAATATATTCCTGTAGGGAATTGGTTCTAAAATGGTTCTGTCTGAAATGCCAGACCAGAAACCGTTTGGGAACCGTTCCTCTTCCGGATTATATAATCTGTCTGAAATTCCCCATTGTTAATTTTATCACAGTGGTTCTTTGTTTGTTGGCATTAATAGAGGAAGCCACAGCTCTGAGACTGCAAGACCTGAGCAAGGCTGTTAATGACAGAATGCTTGGGGGAACATCAATTCATTGGGTGGTTCTCATTTGAAAGTGACTTGATGGCACAACATCATACACAACTAATGACAGACTTATCTTCCATAAATCATTCCACCTGAGTCCCGTGGCTATTGATACATCTCATAGGAGTGAGTTCCATAAGTCAACCACTCATAGTGTGAAGTAGCATCTCCCTTTGTGCTCCTTGAATCTACTGCCAATAAGTTTCACAAGGTGACCTTAAGTTCTAGTCTTTCCTTATAATAATAATCTTTTGGTTTCGTAAGATTCCATGCGCTCCCATTGGCTGTAAAATGCCCTCCCTCAGCCATTGGCCCATCAGCCGCCACTTAAGAGTACTCGTGTACCATTGGCTAGGTGCTGGGTCTGCTCCTCTTCCTCACCCACTCCCCCTTCAGACAGATTTGCATGTCAGATTTATTGGCAGACCAGCTCTCTCTCTTGAGGATGACAATTCTCTTGACTCTTGTAAGGGACTGTCCCACCAGTGGCTGTTGGTAGGCAGCCAAGCTTGGTTCTGTGAGTAAAAAAACAAAGGACTTTCAGCATAACCCCCTCCCCTGCCCATAACCCCCTCCCCAGTGGCCATTTTCCTGTCAGAATAAATGGGAAAAAGGCTCTTTCTCCTGCTTAACTTCAGAATGGCTGGCCGGCTAACGAGGTGGGCCAGCGACCATCAAACCATTTTCTTCAACTCCCCACTGTGGCTGACTTTCCCCTAGGGTTGCCAATCTCCAGGTGGGACCTGTAGATCTCCCACTGTTACAATTGACTTCTAGATGACAGAGATCAGTTCCCTGGGAGAAAATGGTTGCTTTGGAGGGTAGACTCTATGGCATTATAACCTGCTGAGTCCTTCCACACACACCCCAAATGCTGCCCTCCACAGGATCCACCCCCCAAAAATCTCCAGGTATTTCCCTAATCAGAGTTGGCACCTGTACTGTCTCCTATGTCAGTAAAAGGCCCTTTCCACACCTATGTTGGCCTTTGGGAGAAAACTCACTGGGCCTAGTCCTGATCAGGTTGCCAACTCCAGGTGGGCAATTCCTGGAGATTTGAGGGATGGATCCAGGAGAGGGTGAGGTTTGAGGGGGGGTGGCACCTCAGACAGGTACGATGCCATAGACTCCACCCTCCAATCCAGCCATTCCCTGATGGGGAACCATTGTTGCCAATCTCCAGGTGGGGGCTGGAGATCACTCAAAATTACAACTGCTCTCTAGGAGGGAGGGGGGAGGAGATGGAAAACTAGAGGTAGGTTGATGGTTGGCTGGGAGGGAGATAAGGTTGTCAGCTCCAGGTTGGGAAATTCCTGGATATTTGAGGGGTTGAACCTGGAGAGGGTGAGTGTTGAGGAGGGGTGGGACCTCAGACAGGTACAATGCCATAGACTCCACCCTCCAAACCAGCCACTCCCTCCTGGGGAACCACTGTTACCAATCTCCAGGTGAGGGCTGGAGATCACTCAATATTACTACTGCTCTTCAGGTAGCAAAGATCAGTTCCTCTGGAGAAAATGGCGGACTCTGTCATTATACCCTGCTGAGATTGCCACAACAAATTGTCACGAAGTGCCCAAAGCCGGAGCACTCTCCCAGAGCCTCTTTCAAGAGCCCATTGTATTTATTTCCACAACAGGCCTTATTCCTAGTATTATATAAAGGTAAAGGTAAAGGCTCCCTTGCTTGAAAGCCAGTCGAATCCGACTCTAGGGTTGCGGTGCTCGTCTCCGTTTCAAAGCCAAAAAGCCAGCGCTGTCCAAAGACATTTCTGTGGTCATGTGGCCAGCATGACTAAACACCGAAGTGCACAGAACACCGTTACCTTCCCACCGAAGTGGTACCTATTTATCTACTTGCAATTTCTTGCTTTCGAACTGCTAGGTTGGCAGGAGCTGGAACTAGAGATGGGAGCTCATTCTGTCATGTGGCTCTCTTGGGTCTTGAACTGCTGAACTACTGACCTTCCACAGCCTGAAGTTCAGCGTCTTAACCACTTCAGCCACCGCAGTATTATAGGAAAAGGAAAAATATATTTCTTTTCTCTAAGTCAATAATTTTATAATGGCAACTTGGTGGCCTACATTGCATGAAACAAATTTGTGGCTGTCTGCCCTTTTGAAATGTATGGAGCATTTTCCCCTATTGGTGAGAAGAGGCAGGATGGTATATCTGTAATACGACATACCTCTGAATACTGTGCCTATGTTCATAGGGTGTGCAGGCTTTTTGAGCTACACAGATTTCTTCATCAGGGTGGAATGTTACATTTTAAGAGGAGGGAATTATGTTTATAGCACATAATCAAGAGCTGAACAATATGCATTCTCCAATGAATCTCTCTGTCTCCCTCTGTGAAGACAGAACAAGAAGAATCATCACAGACTAAACTGGTTAAACTTGTGCTGTATTCAGAAGGTTTGTGTTGTGTTTACAGTGCTGTTGAGGAAGTGTCCAGTGTAATTCAAAAGTTCATTCCCACACTATAAACATTACTTGGCCCTAATAAAAGTATTATTGTATGCATGAATTTCGTTCTAAAGCTTTTTTTCCCCTAATATACCATGATGGTTAGTCTACAGTGATGTTTTTGTTAGTATCACCTCTATCTTATATCTTGTGATTCACTTTCTGCATTACTGTGCTTTAAACAGTTTGCCATTTGCATTGTTCTCTAATTTTGTAATTGTAGTCATATTGCATGGGTCACTGGTTGTTTTATGCCATCTGATTGCACTGTTTTATCCTGCAATCTTCCTCAAATCTCAGTGAAAAAGATGGATTATAAATAAAGCAAATAAAAAAAAAAATTAATTGAACTACAAGTCTGAATGCATTCTTGTCAGTATTGGATTTTTATTTGGCTTGGGAGATAGAGGCTTAAACTTCATTTGAAAAATTAGTTCACAGATTAGCTGTTATATGTTCTACAAAAAAAAAATCATATACAAATAGATGGATGCATTCACCTGAGTTGCTGAAGGCACCCAACTGAACAGGTGAAGATCCATAAATGCTATCCTCAGCAGATGTTTAGCAACGTTGGCTCTGGTTCCCTGTGTCACTCTTCTTCAAGTAGTGATAAAAAATGCATCAGAAATAATGACATGGACATTCAGTACGGTCATCAAGTTCATGCCATGTCTCTCTCAGTTCTGATGGGAAAATACATGGAATTTTGGGCATCCGTGTGGAGCACCCATAACACCTTTTGTTTTCAGGTGCATGGAGAAAATGAGGGACACCCGTGTGTCTCAACAGGCATGAAGGATTGTTGGCACCAGGCAGCTCCAGAGTAGGTAGGACTGACTGAATTCTGACCCTTATACCTTAAAAGGTAAAAGTTCCCTTGCTCGAAAACCAGTCGAATCAGACTCTAGGGCTGCGGTGCTCATCTCCGTACAACCATTTTAATCCACTAGTAGATAGTGGGACTGAAACCACTGCTGGGGTGAGTGACTCAGCATGCCTGGACACTGTGGGGTGCTACATCACTCTAAGTGTATATAGGTGTTAACTCCTTGAATGGGATGCCTCTCTTTGTCTTAACCTCGGAGCTGCCCTCTGACCCCACCTCTCTTTCTTTATCCTTTCACTCTCACTTCACATGGTCTCCCATGAAAACAAGTCTCTGCAGGTCTCTCCTGTAGATACAATGTCCTCATAGTCCCACACATATGATGCCAGATTAGCTGGCCATTTGTGATAGGGAAATTACTCTTTAAATTAGGCTTGTTTCTCTTCTTTTGACTGCGACCTGAATGTGAACTGGATCTACTTGAATAAATGTAAGTTTATCTCTTTAGCAATGTACTACTCAGTATCACACTTCTATGACTGGATGAACTCTGCTATATTAACCAAATATCCCAGTAGCCGCAAGCCTAGCTGAGTTCTGCTTGCTCCACATGAACAATTCACTTTTATGCTGATGGATCAAGCTGGGTAGCCATGTTAGTCTGCCCCTAGCAGCAGAAAAGAGCAAGAGTCCTGTAGCACCTTAAAGACTAACAACATTTGGTGCAGGCTTCCGGTCTGGGATTCATGGCGTCCTAAGGTGTTCTGGCTTGCTTGTTAGAGCTCCCAGAGCAAACGGAGGGTCTTGACGACAGGGTGGGCTTCAAATAGCCCACCGCAGATCCCCCCAGGCAGGGGGGTGACTGGCAGAGAGCCTGGCCCGAGAGAGGAGTTGAGATCGGCTGATAGCGGGGCTTTAAAGAGCGCCGCGACCAGCCTTGATCCCCTCCCCCAGAGAAGGCACTTCGGAAAATCTCTACAAGACCCCACCGAGTTGGATTCTCAACATAAGAACGCATGACCCAGACCTCCAAGACATTCTACGGAAACTGATATCAAGGAAACACTGCTATAACAAGACACGGACTTTGAAGGTAACTTTTTAAAATTGCTCACCGGAGACGCGTTTCGGCCGAAAATAAACAACATCCGATGAAGCGCATGATCGTGCTGTATCTGTTGTACTAACATTGGAGCGGAAAAAGTGCAGTTAAACAGCTAAAAAAGGCCAAAAAGCCGAATTGTTGATCATTCCTGCGGTTAGATTATTGACTTTAAAATAGAAACTAACAGTAACTCCGCGAGAACTGCAGTGGAAAAGTACTGTAGCTGCTGCAGCAGAAATCGGCAAAACAGGAAGTGACTTCAGAACAGACAAGTAATCATCCTAGAGAAGACCAAGGAGGCCGGAAGAAGGGAAGAAATCAGGAACAAGGGGGACCATTAAGAGTGCCGGACAGGAAGTGAGTACCCGGAAGAACCATTTACCATAGAGAAATTGCGCCCGCCATTTTGGGAAGGTCAGAAAAATTTTCTTTGATTTTAAACGAAAGACTTAATATAAAAAAGTGAAATTAGTGCGATTTAGGTGGGCACAAGAAGGACTTTGATTTAGAGTGAGTTGGAGGGAAAATTCTGAACAACGGCTTACGACCTGCGGCAACGACAGAGGGCAAATACCTGGTCCTCCCCGAAAATGGCTGGGAAAGAGGAAAAAAAGCTACAGGGCATGATGGAAGCTATGGAGAAACGAGTGATGGACGCGATTTTGAAGCTGGAAAAGACTGTAATAACCGAAGTAACAGAGTTGAAAAAAGAAATGTCTGGAATTACAAAAGAGATACAGACGCTGACCAAAAGAGCAGATGAGATGGATGTAAGGGTGAAGGGAGTAGCATCTAATATAGCTGAGGTCACTTTAGAAACAGATAAAGTGAATGTGATGGTCCAATATAATGCAATGATTAACCACATGAGATTCAGGGGGATCCCTGAAGACAAGAATGAGGACATCCATTCAGTCATGGTAGATGCTGTTGCAGACTTTTTGAAAATGGAAGAGGAGAGAGTGGCGGCACAGATTGATGTGGTATACAGAGTCAATTCTGCGATTGCGCAAAGGAAAAAATTACCTAGAGATGTAATTGTCCAGTTTATATCTAAGAAGCTGAAGGAGGATTTGTTCAAGCAACAATTTCAGGATGACTTCATAATTGACAACAAGAAAATCATGGTCCTAAAGGAACTACCCAGAGCGATGCTTCAGGACAGACGACTTTTTAAAGACCTGATTGACAAGCTGAAAACAGAGGGCATAAGATATAGATGGGAAATTCCTAAAGGTGTCAGTTTTTCGTTCAAGCAGAAGAGAGTCACCATCAAGTCAGTTGACCAAATGACCAGATTCATCAATGATAATTTTAAAGACTCTGATAAATAATTACAGAATCAACATGGAGAGTCAAATAATTTCATGGAATGTTAATGGACTGAATTCACCCCAAAAAAGGGAAAATATCAGACTCTGGTTGGAAAAACAGAAATGTGATATTGTTTGTTTGCAAGAAACACATATTAAAAAATCAGATGCCAAATTTTTGATTCAAAAAAGATTAGGAGAGGAATTTTATTCACTCTCCTCTCAAAAGAAAAAAAGGAGTTGTTACATATATTAAAAAAGAGCTGGAACCAAAAGAAATTTTTAAAGACGATGAAGGGAAATTTTTGGCGGTAGAAGTTGTGCTGCAGAACAAAAAGACATTAATTGTTAATCTCTATGCTCCCAATGGGGCAAAAGAAAACTTTTTCAGGATCTGTGGGAACAACTACGACAGTTGACCTATGAGCAAACGATTTTAATGGGCGATTTTAATGGTACTGTTGACAATGTTGTTGATAGAAAATCAAAAAAAGGAATTGAGGCCATGGGCAAACTTCCTAAAGTCTTTTTCCAATTGACTAAACATGAACACTTGGCAGACGTTTGGAGAATCAAACATCCCAGAGATAGAGAGTACTCTTTTTATTCATCAAGACACGAATCTTTTTCCAGGATAGATATGATGTGGATGACAGAGAATTTAATCTTGCAAACACGCAAAATTGAGATATTGCCTAGGATTCTTTCTGACCACAGTCCGATAAAATGGTCAACGTATGTTAAGAGGAAAAAATTTCGATGGCGACTTAACGAAGATTTGCTGGACAAGCAAAATATCGTGGATAAAATAAGGTCAGAAACCCAAACATACTTTCAATTGAACTTAAATAAAAGTGTACAGACGCAAACGGTATGGGAAGCCTACAAGGCTGTGATGAGAGGACATCTGATTGCAATTAATAATAATGAAAAGAAACAACAAATGAAGATAGACAAAGAAATTATGGAAAATATTCGGAAAAAAGAAACAGAACTTAAGAAAAGGCCTGGTAAAAAGAAGATTTTGAGAGAATTGAGGATTCTAAGGGAGCAATATGAGGCAAGGTTGAACAAAGAAGTATTTTGGAACTTGAAAAAATTGCAACAGAAATCCTTTGAAGGGGCAAATAAACCTGGCAAATATTTAGCATGGCAATTAAAGAAAAGAACAGAGAATAAAACAATCACCTGTTTGAAAGATGGAAATAAAGAGATTTTAGACCCAGGAGGAATTAAAAGGGAATTTTTTAAATATTACGCGACTCTCTTTCAATCGAAGCAAGCGGATCCTCAAAAAATGTTGGATTACTTATCCAAAGCTAACTTGATACAACCAAACCCCGAAATGAAAACATTTTTAAATGCTGCAATAACTAAAGACGAAATCAGTAAAGCAATAGCTGAGGCAAAAATCTCTAAAGTCCCAGGCCTGGATGGCTTTTCAGCTAAATTTTATAAAAAATTTCATGAAGATTTGGTCCCGGTGTTGGAGGTTCTTCTAAATGAAATTAGAAAGACAGGAAAGATCCCAGACTCCTGGAATGAAGCTGCAATCACCTTAATTCCTAAAGAAATGCAAGATTTAACAAATAAAAACTACCGGCCCATTTCATTATTGAACAACGATTATAAAATATTTGCAAAAATATTGGCAGAGCGCCTTAAAAAGTTTTTGAAAGATACTATTGTTGAAGATCAAGCTGGTTTTTTACCAAATAGACAAATTAAAGACAATATGAGGGTTGTTTTGGACGCAATTGAGTATTATGATAAACACCCTGAAAAAGAAGTTGCTTTTTTATTTTTGGATGCAGAGAAGGCCTTTGATAATTTGAATTGGGAATTTATGTTTAAAGTGCTTGAGAAATCTTTGATGGGCGTAGAATTTACAAGAATGATTCAATCGATATATAAAGAACAAAAAGCTTCGGTGATTGTCAATGCAGAATCAACAGATATGTTCCGGGTAAGAAAAGGTAGTAGACAAGGTTGTCCCCTGTCACCATTGTTATTTATCTGGATTTTGGAGATTTTGCTACAAGCGGTCAGAGATGATGATAATATAAAAGGTTTGAATATTGGAGGTTTTTCATTTAAATTAAGAGCATTTGCGGATGATATTATGTTTATTGTTGAAGATCCTGTTAATAATATGCCTAAGGTATTTGAAAAAGTAAGAGAGTTTGGTGATCTTGCAGGGTTTTATGTCAATAAAAATAAATCTAAGATACTGTGTAAAAATATGATTGGTACAAAGCAACAAATGTTACAAAATGTGACAGAATGTGAAGTGGTTAAAAGGGTTAAGTACTTGGGAGTTGAAATTACAATGAAAAATATAGATTTGTTTAAGAATAATTATGAAAAACTGTGGGGTTCGATAAAGAGTGATTTAGAAAAATGGGAAAAACTAAGGTTATCTCTTCTTGGAAAAATTGCCGTTATTAAAATGAATGTACTGCCCAGGTTAATGTTTCTGTTTCAGACAATACCAATTGTGAAAGATGGAAAAGTGTTGGTAAAATGGCAAAGAGAAATCTTTAAGTTTATCTGGGCAGGGAAGAAGCCAAGAATTAAAATGAAGATAATGTATGATATTAAAGACAGAGGTGGCTTCCAAGTCCCGAATTTGCGTTTGTATCATGAAGCAGTATGTATGTCTTGGTTATCTGAATGGGTAAATTTGGAAAATAGAAAACTTTTAGCTCTTGAGGGGCACGATTGCAGATTTGGCTGGCATGCCTATCTTTGGTATGGGAAAGACAAAGCTGACTCTATGTTTAAGCATCATTATGTAAGGAGGACACTGTTTGATGCATGGATCAGGTATAAGGATACAATTTCGGATGAAAGGCCTCTGTGGATTGTTCCAGCTGCAGTTATACATTTGTTTTCAGAATATAAAGGTAATGACTGGTTGAAGTATCAGGAATTGTTGCAAAAAGAAGGGAAAAAATATGTTTTAAAACCAAATAACGAATTAGAATTTGAGTATGGTTGGCTACAATATTGTCAAATAAGGGACATCTATAAAAAAGACTGTAAAGAGTTTGGTTTTAGAGCTATGAATGATGATATTGAAAATATATGGTTGAAAAAAGAACAGAAAATGATATCAAAAATGTATAAAACTTTGTTGACTGTATATACTTTGGATGAAACTGTTAAAGAACAAATGATAAAGTGGGCCATAAATATGAACAAAGAAATTTCTATGGAATCGTGGGAATTTTTGTGGAAAAGATCTTTTAAAATGTCTACCTGTATCAATGTAAAAGAAAATTGTTATAAGATGATGTATAGATGGTACATGACACCAAAAAAGATTGCCAATATTAGTATGGATAAGAACTTAAGTAATAAATGCTGGAAATGTAAAAAAGTAGAGGGTTCTTTTTACCATATGTGGTGGTCATGTGATAAAGTGAAAGCATACTGGTCTAATATACATTGTGTGATGCAGAAAATACTGAAAATCCCAATTGAGAGAAAGCCAGAACTTCTTCTCCTCGGTTTGACAATGGAAAAAATTCCACAAGAAAAAAGGACATTGTTATGGTACATGATTATGTCGGCGAGAATGGCCTTTGCTCAGCATTGGAAAATGGAGAAGGTGCCAGATGTACATGACTGGTTGAGAAAACTGTTATTTTTAGCGGAAATGGACAAAATGACAAAGAAATTAAATGGACAAATGGCAGAACAATACCTAAAAGACTGGGAAGGATTGAAATTGTATCTAGAAACTGAATATAGAATGAAGGGGAAAATATATAACTTGGATACGTATGGATATTGAACGAGAAATGAAATGAATTTTGAACTGTATGTACTGTTATATACAATATGCTGAAATTGTAGAGGTTATATATAATTCAAATGTGTTACCTGGTTTGTCGATGTACTTAAGTCTAAGCTTGATTGCCTTATAATTTTTCTGTTTGTTATTAGCAGTGTTGGAAGCCTATTAGGGGGGTGGGGGGATTGGGACGGGGATCTTCTTTTCTGAAATTGTATTGGTAACGTGATTGGAAATGTTGAATGTATCCCAATAAAAATTTTGTTTCAAAAAAAAAAACAACAACAACATTTGGTGCAGTGTATGAGCTCTCATGAGTCACTGAAGAAGTGAGCAATAACTCACAAAAGCTCATACACTGCAACAAAATTTGTTTCATTTTTATGCTGACATAGAGGGTCCAGGTACCAAAAGTGAAAGATGATGCTTTACAGTACTATGCTTTGCAGTACTATGGCTGCTTTCCTAAGAACATGTTCCTGGGATAAGCCCTACTGAATCATATGGTACTTACTTCCAAGAAGACTGCTTAGGATTGTTCCCTGGATATAGTCCTTGTCTATCACAATCAGCTCACAGACTGTCTGGTTCAGACCTTTTTCCTGTGATGTGATGCTTGTATCTGTACCATGATCAATCCCCAATATCTGTAACCCAAAGCCTTATGCTGCCAATGCTGCTAATGCTGTTAGTTTCACTTTTGGGATCCTGCTTGCTTTTTGCCCATCTGCCTAGTACCTTATCAGTCCTCCCTGACATTCCTAAGGGGAGGGGAGCATGTGAATGAATGAAAGGAGTGTTGTAGCGGCTTTGCTGGTAACCTTTCCTAAGCAGCCCCCACGTAGCCCATGAGCCCAGCTGGGTCCATGGCTGTGGGAGACAAGAGCCTTAAGATAGCTAGCTGGTCATATATTCTCTCATGACCTATAGTGGCCTAGGTGTCTGTGTGTGAAGTATGCCTGAGGCTGGACCCTAATCCCTTTCCCTTTGTCCCATGCTATTGATTGCCAGTTCTGGCAAAGGTGTTCACCTGTCCAGAAGCCATATTTTGCCAATAAACCTGCTAAAGGACTATTGTGTACTGTGTGGTTACTGCAGGACCTGACACAGACCCTCCTAACTGAAGATTGAATAGGAATGACCCTTGGCCACATTTCTTCTTAAAACTGACCTCAAGCAGCTTTGAACTGTGCCAGGAATGAAACTTTAACATTTCTCCTTCCCCCCTTTCTTTTATGCTGATAGACCAAGGTGGGTAGCCCTTTTAGTCTGTCTGTAGCACATCTATACATATATTTGACATCTTTCCAGTTAACAAATGGACAGTGATCTCAACCTTAACTGCAGCTGTTCTAAAGAAAATGTGTACTTCAAGATGTGAACAGATTTTTATAGAGAATTGTTCATGAACAGTGAGGTTAGCTTAGAAAAAAGCAGTTTAAATGATTCCTGCTGGTGATTTGATGCAAAATATTGTAAAGTTTCATATTTTGCAAACAGTTATGGATAATGAATCAGCACAAGCTGCATGTAAACTTTGTTAACTGAAAAAATACATTTATTGCAGAAATCCTTTTACAGGAGATGCCATTTCCATTAAGCTAAAAGATATTTCTTAAGAGCAAGACTTGTTTTAAAGCAGTACAAATACACACACGCACACACAAACCTGATACATATTTTGATGGAATAGCTGGATATATTCACAACATAATGGAAGACAATCTTATTGTCACATACAAAGTGGGAATGTAGAAACACACAGGTATTTTAAACAAATACTTTTTCCTTAGGATACGCAAAGGCTTTTCATATTTTATAAATATGCATTCTTCCTGAAACTGTGCCTTTAAAAGCTCTTGAGATACTTGATGGGTAGATTAATTCCCAGCATCCACAATAAAAATACGAATAAGGCCCATTGTGGAAATAAATACAACAAGCTCTAGAAAGAGACTCTGGGAGAGTGCCAAGGCCTTGGACACTCAGCATCAATTTGCTGTGGTGACCTCAGCAGGGTATAATGACACAGAGCCCACAATTTTCTCCAGAGAAACTGATCTCTGCTACCTGAAGAGCAGTTGTAATTTTGAGTGAGTGATCTCCAGCCCTCACCTGGAGATTGGCAAGAATTGTTACCCAGGAGGAAATGGCTGGTTTGGAGGGTGGAGTCTATGGCATTGTACCTGTATGAGGTCCAACCCCTCCTTAAACTGCACCCTCTCCAGGCTCCACCCCTCAAATCCCCAGGAATTTCCCAACCTGGAGTTGGCAACACCATCTCCTTCCCAGCTAACCATCAACCTACCGTTATCTGCCCCTCTGACTGCAGCTGACTTCTGTCCTCCCTCCTGGAGATCAGTTGTAATTCTGCGTGATCTCTACCCCTCACCTGGAGATTGGCAACAATGGTTCACCAGGAGGAAATGGCTGTTTGGAAGGGTGGCAACCCTATCTCCATCCCAGCCAGTCATCAACCTATCTTTATTTCTCCCTCACTCTTCAGCTTTCCATCTCCCCCATCACCTGCAGCCTCTTCTGTGCTCTGAAACCCTGACTGCCAATTCACATTGGATGTCATGGCGGGCATCTCAGCAAGGTATAAGGACACAGAGTCCACCATGTTCTCCAGGGGAACCGATCTCTGCCATTTGGAGAGTAGTTGTAATTCTGAGTTATCTCCAGCCCTCAACTGGAGATTGGCAACAATGGTTTCCCAGGACGAAAAGAAGTCTTTCTCTGCAATGGGGACAAAAGCAGCTTACATCCTCCTCCTCTCCCCCTTTTGACTTGCACAACAACCCTGTGAGGTAGGTTACACAGAAAGTCTGTGACTGGTCCAAAATCACCCACTCAGCTTCTACAGCAAGAACCTGGATCTAGCAGACCCTGCTCTGAAGCACTGACTGCTATGCCCAGGGTAGCCAACCTTGAGGTGGAGCCTGAAGATCACCAGGTATCACAAATGAACTCCAGACAACAGATCTCTCCTCCCCGGAGAAAATAACTGCTTTATAAGGTGGTCCTTATGGCATTCTGTTCAGCTGAGGCCTCTCCCCTCCCCAAACCCTGGCTTCCAAAGACTCTACCAGAAAATCTCCAGGAATCTTCCAACCTGGAGCTGGCAACCCTAGTCAGGACTGGTCCCAATGAGTTCCTCGTGAAGGCCTGTGAAGGGTTCCTTCCTTTGTCTGAACCAAGCTTGGTTGCCTACTGTGGCGAAACAGGCTCCTGTTTACAACTCAGCTGTTCACCTCCCATCCTCATCCCATGGGTGTATCTCACTCCTTGCTGCTACCACTCATGGACAGTGAGACCCCTCTGGCCAAATCTCCCTATTTGGAGATGGAATCCTCAGTCTTTGGGGGATCCCTAGAAAGTTGGCAACCCAAAAGTCTGGTCTTTCCTTCCTTCCTTGGGCTACCCTCTCCCTTTGGTATTGTGCAGAGCAGGGTAGACTATGTGATCACAGCACAACACAGATTAGTAGCCCAAATAAAAGAATTTATTTAACTATTTACACAATTATGGAGCACACACACAAAATAAATAAGGCACTACTTTAGGAGTAAGCTCACACTATGAACCAACAGGGCATAAATCAACAGGGCTTAAATGCAATCCCCTTTCCCTACACACAATACTCTCTACCTCTGGAGGTTGTGGCCTCAGGATAGGATCTCTCTGCTCCTCTGGCTCTGCTTCAGCCTCTCTCTCTTGCCCAAGAGAGCAGGGAAATTTCCATTCATTCCCCAATCCAGCCGACTGTGGAGTGGCTGAATTTCTGCTGTCTCCAAGGGTTCCCCATGTTTCTGGCTTGTGGCCTAGCCAGAGTCTATATTGATGCTGCCCCACCCCTTGGGACAGTCCCTCATTTCCCACACTTTTTGGGCTTGGAGCAGCTTGGAACTGTAGGCCAGCAGATGAGGCAGCCCCATTCATCCCAGTGAGTGATACCCCTGCAGGCCTCTCTCTGGAACTACAGCTCAATTAAACCTTATGGGGGAACATTTTAAACAAACAACCAGAGACAGTAACCGTCTTACAAACACAGGTAACTGTCATTTCGTTACACCTACCAACAGTCACTGAGGGAAAAGTTAGTCCCATACAGGAGGCAAGCAGGAGAAGCCTCTTCATCAAGAGAGAAAGCCGTTTGCCAGTAATCTACCAAAAGCCATTGAGGGAAAAGTTAGTCCTGCACAGGAGGCAAGCAGAAGGAGCATGTTCGTCAAGAGAGAAAGCCATTTGCCAGTAATTCTGACAGGGCAGGGGCTGAAGGAGTGGGCGGGGAAGAGGAGCAGACTCAGCACCTGGCCAATGGCACCCATGTACTTTTGAGTGGTGGCTGGGCGGGACTCAGGCAACACAGCCAGTGGATAGGGACACATTCTGAGTGACAGATCATTGTGCCAACTGATTTGGGAGTGTGTGGAATGTTCTGGAAACTGCCACCCCAAGTGACAATTATTATATAGTGAGATAATTTGTCTTTACTTAGTTCTTAATACTTCAATGAACTTCAGGACTTCCTACAATAATCTTGCAAGGTTGTCTGCATATGGTCCCCACAGGAACTTGTTTAAGCCTCCCTACAGTGAAATTACTGCTGAAGTACAATTTGAATTAGGAACAAGTAGGCTTCCAGCTGACCATCTTCATAATTATCCTACATCTGCTCTCAGAAATGTGTGTAGCCTATATGAGAAACAAAGTGGCAATCTTGATGTTATTAGCACCACATTCCTATTGAGCAAACTAGCCATGTTCATTGCAATTTGTAGTGCTTAAATCACTGTTTTTAAATATTCAGAAAGCAATAAAGGGTCATCTCTAGAGGAGAAAATGGTACAATTAAAAGCTACATTTCCATGTGGTAAATACAATGGATGACTTCTACTGATGCACCTTTTTTGCTGAAATGGAATAATGCATGTCCATCAGAATATCTTAATTTAATAATTCCATTTTTAGGGAATATCATTTAAAAACACGTTTTTCCCCTCCCCTCTACATTACATGTTATAATAATTTTATTTGCCAGTTTAAAATCCCACAAGTATTAAAATCCTTCTTAGCATCACTTGCGAAACTAGCTGAACTGAGAATTTTAACTATCCCCCCCCCTAAATAGCAGCCCTTCCCCAACATGGAATGTGAAGATCATTTTGAAATGGAAAGAACTGGATGTTGGACTGTTGTTTGGTGTTCAAAGGAAAAAAATGTTTAAAAGCCCACATAGCTAGACATAAGAAAATATTCCCCATCTCTTCTTATTTTTCTTATATTTTGTCAATGGTTTTGTTTTTCTGTTTTCCAGTATCGGCTTTGATAAATTTGTGTATGCGTATTGTACAGTTTTTTTATACACAAGCAACATATTTAAAACTAAAATGTACATCACATATATTGCTGACTGATGAAGAATAACATTGAAAAATATATTAAAATGTTCTTGTGTAGTTTGGGGGGGTTGGGGGGAGATGGTGCATGGAAATACAAAATTAATAACAGTGTATTATCTATATCAGTGGCTGTGGAACATGGGCAAACTATGAGCCAGCTCAAGGAGAGTCTTTGGCTCACACCCAGAGGTTCTTTCCTCTGATCATGCCCGGGTTAAATACCTGCAGCAGAGGAGGGAACAGATGTTCAAGGCCTCCTCCTGAGGGACTGAGAATGGAAATATACTCCAAAGGCCTCTTGCCCTCACCATAGGAATTCAGTTGTTCAGTTGTTCATTACAAGGGGACCCAAGGCAAACAACTTGTCAGTAGAGATAGATCAGGATAGGTAGCCATGTTAGTATGTCCGTAGCAGTAGAGAAGAGTTAAGAGTCCAGTAGAACCTTAAAGACTAACAAAAGTTGTGGTAGGGTATGAGCTTTCGTGAGTCACTGCTCACTTCTGTAGAGACCAACATTTGTGGTAGGGTATGAGCTTTTGTGAGTCACTGAGATATCCGAAGAAGTGAGCAGTGACTCATGAAAGCTCATACCATACCACAAGTTTTGTTAGTTTTAAAGGTGCAACCTTAATTTTTGTTAGCCTTTAAGGTACAGGGGACATTTTCAAAATGCCTTATTTTGTTGCAAGAAACAGTACAGCATTGTGAGCCACAGCAAAGAGCCTCTGAAAGATAAATGAGGCTCTTCAGCCAAGATATTAAAAGAAACAAGATGGTTGAATTAAAAGGGCATTTGGAATGAATGAGATGGTGCAAAGGCCACAGCACATCAAACTGAAGCCACCTGTTGGTAGCATGCACATGAAAACAGTGCACCTCCTGTGGACTTTTTGACTAGGATGAGGCAGATGGGCAGCTATCACTCATTTACTTCCTTGACACCTGGTGACTCAACAGGTACCATCATACAGACCACTACTGAAATTAACTACTCATAGAGCTTTCCAGGACTGAATGGGTAGGTGTTATGTTTGAGTTGGCCATTTAATTGTTTGAAGAACAGTTGGCCCACCACTAAGTTCAGTGAATGGAAAGGCTTCCTTTGTGATCTCTAGAGCTCATCCCTTCTATTATGCCAGGGTGACTGGATGTAAACCATTCTTAGAAAGTATGTATTCAAGTTTCCATTAATATTATTATTTTTTAATGAAAGAGGGGGCAGCAAGTGTTTTTGCAACCTGATTTGAACAAGCAGCTTTTCACTCTTGAGGGCAGACAGCAGTCATCTTACAAACACAGATAACTGCCATTTTGTTACACCTAACAGCCACTGAGGGAAAAGTTAGTCCCACACAAGCAAAAAAGTGTCTTCATCAAGAGAAAAAGCCACTTGCCAGTAATTCTGGCAGGGCACAGTGGCTGAAGGGGGAGTGGGCAGGCAAGAGGAGCAGATCCAGCACCTGGCCAATGGCACGCAAGTATTCTTGAGTGGTGGCTGACAGGCCAATGGCTGAGGGAGCGCATTGCACAGCCAATGAAGGAGCTGCAAAATGCCACCCCAAAACACAATTATTATATAGCGAGATGTCATTCCCTGCCTTTCTGCCCAATGGGGACCCAAAGCGGCTTACATTTCTCTCTCCTCTTTCTGGTTAGTATAGAGGATTTGAGTAGCGCTGCCCCAAACCAAGAGAATTCCCTCACAAATGTCCTGGATCTGGGTATCTGGTTGAATTAGGGTAGCCATATATTCTCCTTGGATATTTCAGAGTTTGCCAACTAATCCTTAGATTTTAGCTGCAAATCCCTCTAAGGTTAGTGCCCAACCCTTCAATGGATGAGGTCTAAGCAGAAACATCTGCCAGCTCCAGCAATGCAAAGCTGGAGAAAGGTCCTGGGCTTCTGCTCCAGGACAAATTCTTGCTTGGCCTTGAAGCATTTCACTAATCCCACACTGCCATTCTAAAAGGGTGAGCTGAAAGACAGCTGTGCCAACTAGGTTTGCCAGGCCTCCTGCTGTGGCAGAATACTTCTTGCCAGCAGCCTTCATTTCCTCCTGTCACTCTTAAGTGGTGGCAGGAGAATTTAATCAAATTATCAGCACTGTGGTGTTGCTGCCAAAGAAAACTAAGAAGTAATGTCAGGTAGCTCTAGGAATCGCTGGAAATGCTATGGTTTTACCATAGAGTTTCCAGTGCTTCCTAAAGCTACATGATATCACTTCCAGAGTTTCCCAAAACTGATGTCATGAAACATGTGACACCATGCAACCACCCTCATGTCCTCACCCACAAGCTCCCAATCCTGGCAACCCTAGCATGAAAAAATGCTTGCAATGTGGAGGTAGGACCCTTAATTGGAAGTCATCTAACTTCTCTTATTAGATGGATCATATAAGGTATACAGCTTGTTCCCACTCTGCCCACTCCAAATGTGTTGGGGCCAAATTACTTTTCAGTCTATTGAAGGATGGGACCCCAAACTTGATTTGCTAGTTAAAAATGTTGAATCTGAGTAACAACCTGAGCATTGCTTGAACTGGGGTACATGCTAGTTTACTAGTGTATGATAGTTTACACTGTTGACCTAAAAGTTTTACCCTGAGGTTTGTGGTGGTGGTGGGTGGATTTTCTAAGACAACCAATAGAGGGAGATGGCTTATATTCCCTCTCTCTCCTGAGACCCCCACTGCTACAGTCCCCCTCTCCCTTTAACTGGGAGGCTCGCTCATGGAACTGGACTGTTTTGACCTTAAACTTCATAGTTGCAGTACAAAATTCTTGTGGTTTGGAGGGAATTCTTCAAGAAACTGCTGAAATAAGAGCTGTTTGGGGGACCTCAAAGAACAGGAAAACCTGCTAGATCAATCAAATGGTTATAACATGTTTTTTTTTAAGTGCTCTTGGCTAATTACCAATTATCACAATTGCCATTGTTCAAAGAACTATATTCTGCTCTAATCACAGGTAGCAGCCTCATTAGTATAATGTTAGTTTAAAGTATTTACACCTTGCTATGTAAAACATTCTGGGAACTTTTCAGTTAGAACAAAGGGAAAAGTCGAGGTTATTTCTAGACTGAAGGTACATTTTTCAGTGCTTATGAAGATGATTTTAATAGGCATTTATTTATAGTAATCATTTTAAATGACTTTCCACTATGCTACAAAGGTTTTTTTTTACATTCTTGATTTCTCATTCATCTGCATCATTTTTAATTTTTATTTAGAAATGGGAAATTTATGGAGAGGTAGTATAAAGTCTGCTTGATTCTCCAATTACTCTACCTCTTGATTCATAGATATTAGCTATGGTTACTGAAGTGAACCTCCATATCCAGAGGCAGTAAATATTGGAATACCGGTGTTCAAATTCAACACCTTGCCCTCTAGGTCCTGTTTGTTGGTTCTCTAGAGCAACTGGTTGACCTCCATGTGAAACAGGATCCTGGACTAGATGAACCAGTTACAATCTTAACTTATATGGAAGCCAACAAATTTTGCCCATCAGCAGTTCCAGTGGTCCACGTAAGGTGAATATACTTATAGATAGAAAGAAGGGGGAAATCCAAAGGTAATACTGTTCCCCTCCAGGATGTGAATATACAATCAACCCTTTCTTTCCCTTCAAAAAAGTGTTCTCAATGCATTTTAAAAATGGGTTGATAGCCATTTGGATCATAAGGTGCTTTTGAGATATTTTAACTGGCCATTATGCATTTTTAAAATTTATTTTTCCTATGGAAATGTCTGGAAATTTCTTCAATTGAATTTTTTGATGGAAATTTTTGATGGAATTGTTGTTGCTATGGCTTGTTTGCTGATGCAATAAGGACATCTGGTATTTAAGGGGGGGGACCTCTTTTAAATAAGCCTAGTGTCACCCATGATATGGGGTCTCTTTTTACAAAGGGAACAGGTACATATAGAACTGAAAAAGCATCCATGGGCTCAAGGCAGTGTGGTGTAGTGGTGAAGAGTGTTAGACTAGTATCTGGGAGACTTGGGTCTGAACTCCCACTCATGCCATGGGAGCTCCCTGAGTGACCTACCTCACAGGGCTACCAGTTCCATATTGGGGAGAAAGGCAGGGTACAAATGAAGTAAGTAAAAAAAGTAAATAGGAGAGATGTTGAGGGTTTCATGAATGGAGTTTCCTGTATCATTTTTCTTTAAAATGGGGCATACAAGGACCCTGATTCTGATTGTGGCCATGGTGCAACCAGCAACATTATCCCAGCCTAAAATGGCCTTAAACAAAAGTGACAGCAACACTGGGAGCATACTTTATGGAACGCCCAGTGTTTCATGCAGTAAGTGAGCCTAAAATGGAAATCTGATGTTTTATTTGGTAAGGGTTCAAACAAAGATGATAAAATGTACCCATTACTAATGGAAACATATAACCATTTCATATCATTTAGAGAAGGGAAAGGGATTGCTTATTTGTCTTTGAGATTTCAACCCCATCCTTCCACTGATAAAATAGTACTCCTGGCAGCTGCTTTTGGCACATGTTTGTAAATTACTGGATTTGGGGGGTCTTGTATGTCTAGGGTTGTCAACATGGTCTCAACACATGCTGGGAGGCCTTGAAGGTAGTGCCTAGGGAGGGCTGAGTTTGGGATAAATGTAGAGATGCCAGCCTCCAGGTGAAACCTGGGAGTCCCCCAGAATTACAGCTCATCCCCAAATTAGAGATTAGCTATCCTGGAGAAAATGGATGCTTTGGAAGGTAGACTATGTGGCATCATACCCCACTGAGGTCCCTGTCCTCCCCAGCTCCATCCCCAAATCTCCAGGAGTATCCCAACCTGGATCTGACATCCCTACCCTCCACCCCCTGCTGGTGGCCAGGGGGTACCTGGCAACCCTAGATTAATGTGAAATTACTTCTGGGTGACACTCTAAGAACTTCCCATAATGTTGATGGTAAAGACCATAGAGACCTAGGGAAATTCTGACAGTGTAATTATGCAGACCATTTTCCAGCCATTTTTCCCCCTTCCACTCCTCAGTTTTTCAAGGCCAGGGGACTGGGGCCAAGGACAAGCAAACAGCGAGCCTATGTACACTCTGGGTTATTACTCGCAGGTTATACGTCATTTTAAATAAATGATTTGAGGGTTCCCCCCCCACCTTGTTTGAGGCTGCTGCTCATTATTTGTGATCACATTGCACTTGGAGCAGGGCAGTGATTCCCCCATGCTAGTTAAAATACAAAATGATCCAGGGCAGATAAAAATATCTGGTTCTTCTGGATTCTTCATGCCCTTTGATTACAGTGTCACTAATAACAGTCTTTTTGATATTCTTGAATGACTTTCTAAATTATCCGTTCCCACCTCTGCAGATTTGTCAAAGCTCTGTCAACGTCTTGTGTTTAAAAGGGAAAGCTGGATTTCAAGGGGGATGTGGGTGTATGATGTGGCAGGCCTCCATAGTGCTAACATGTCAGGGAGCAGAAGAAATGCCAACTACAGATGTCTCAGCAAGTGAGGCCTGGGATCGAATCCAACAGAAAACCTAGAGTATAATCACTGTGGGCTGACTAGGACGGGGAGTATGCTTCTTAAAAGGCATTTGCTTTTGCACTAATGTGGAATCTTAGCTGAACCGCACCCAGCTGCCTTTGTGTGAACTTGTAAGAGGATTCTTTCCTTCTTGTTTTCCTTTTGTTGATTTCAAGCCACTCAGTCTGATAAAGCCCCAGAGGAACACAAGATTTGAGAATTGGACTGTCCAAGAGATTGCTTAACAAACTACAAACAAGAATATACGGAGGCGTTGTATTTATAGCACACAATGAGTTCACCATCAAAGACATACAGGGATTTGTCTTCCTTATGCATATTGGACATGGGCCTTTGATCATCTGTAATGAAATCCACATAATAATAATAATAATGAGTATTTATAATAATGAGCATTTATATTGGGCACAATCAAGCCAAGATTAAGCATTTTGAAATCCAATTGCTTTCAATGGAAGTATTAAGTGCCTATTCAGTGCTTAAATTTGACTAGAGTATGCCCAGAGTGTTTCCTGTGTGTTTTCATCATTTAGCAATCTTTATAAAAACTTTTTCCAGCATCACCTACATTCTACTTTATTATTTACATTTTAGTCTAATTACCAGGATAGTAAGCAAGCTGTGTTGCCTTCCCAGTATTATATTCAGAACAACCTTGTGCAGTTGCTTAGGTTGGAGGATCTAAGGTTCCCTAGTGAGCATCGTGCCTGAGCAGGGATTTCTTCAGTGCTAGCCCTACACTGCAATGCATATAACTTTTTATCTATCTATCTATCTATCTATCTATCTATCTATCTATCTATCTATCTATCTATCTATCTATCTATCATCTATCTATCTATCCATTAATCCATCCTTCCATCCATCCATCCATCCATCCATCCATCCATCCATCCATCCATCCATCCATCCAAACTATCAAAGCATGTCACAAAGTATATCATTTTTGTTAGAAAATACAATAATAAAGTAACTTAAACAGGGACTATTGATCTAAAGTTCTCCTTTTCATAGGAAGATAACTGAAAAGGGACTTTGAAGAAGAACATGCTGCTGAGTCACAACTAACTCATGGTGACCCCATCCACAACAGTCATGAGATGAACAGAGGTGGTTTGCCATTGCCTTCCTGTGCAAAGCAACCCCAGACTTCTTCGGTGATCTCCCATCCAAGTGCTTTAACACTGGTTAATTATATAAACTGTTACAGCCTAGTTCTAAAAGTGCTGGGTAGGATCCATGATTTCTTTAAACAAAGCAAGTTTGCCAAGAAATGCTTACAACTAGGGATGGGCACAAGCCTTATTTTTGTGGTTTGGTTTGTGATCCATGGCTGAACAATGAACTGAACAAAAGTGGTGGGAAGCAGAAAGCAGGGCTTTAAATGGCTCCAAACCAATGTCCCTTCTAAGCTGTGGAGTTTTGTGAGCAGAAATTCTACTTTGTGAGCTACTGGCATTAAAGTTGTGAGTGGGCAATTTGGCTACTGCATAAACTAATTTGCTCTGGAGCCATCCTTCCTGAGCTAAAACAAAAATGTGTGAGCCCAAGGCTGAAAAACTGTGAACTAGCTCACACTAACTCAGCTTAGAGGAAACACTGCTCCAAACCATTTAAGCTCTCCAGTTGTGTTCCCCACTTTGAAGCCTGAAGGAGCAGACTGGGAGGGTTTAAATGGCTTCCAGGCATTTAACCCTTTGTTTTTGCTCCCTGCCACTTCAAAGCAGGGGCAGCAAAACCAGAAGGTTAAGAGTGGGGGTGAAGTACCTCCTAGGGGGCATCTCATGGTGAGCCATGGCCAGCAGAAAGGTGAAGTGAAATGCCCCAGGAAGGTGTTCCCCCTTCTATTTGAAACCTCCTTTCTGATTCCCACAGCTTTTTGTGGGGAGCAGAAAGCAGGGCCTTTAAAACTCCTGTTTTCTACTCCCCATGGAAAGCCTCAGGGAGCAGAAAACAGTGGTGGTTTAAATGGCTCAGAGCCATTTGAACCCTGCTATCTGCTCCCCGCAAAAAGCCACGGGGAGCTAAAAGCAGGGTTTAAATGACATTAAGCCATTTAAACCAAACAGTGGAGGGGGGGAGCTCCCAACCATTCAGCTGTTTCTCAGCTGTCTGTTTGCAAACCATCACAAGCCATCACAAATTGCACCAAAATCCATGGAAGTCCATTGCTATTCTTCATGAACCCCAGTTCATAAAACCCAAACAAGCCAAAATTCATGATGAACTTTGGTTTGTCAGCTGGTTCGTGCCAATCCCTACTTATAACTTTTGCTTTTTGTAGCCAGCAGCCCTCTGAAATATGCCATGAACTAGGAATAAGGCCCGTTGTGGAAATAAATACAACGGGCTCTAGAAGGAGGCTCTGGGAGAGTGCCCTGGCTTTGGGTGCTCAGTGACAATTTGCTGTGGCAATCTCAGCAGGGTATAATGACAGAGTCCATCATTTTCTCCAGAGGAACTGATCTTTGCTACCTGAAAAGCAGTAGTAATTTTGAGTGATCTTCAGCCCTCACCTGGAGATTGGTAACAGTGGTTCCCCAGGAGGGAGTGGCTGGGTGGAGGGTAGAGTCTATGGCATTGTACCTGTCTGAGGTCCCACCCCTCCTCAACACTCAACCTCTCCAGGTTCGACCCCTCAAATATCCAGGAATTTCCCAGCCTGGAGCTGACAACCCTATCTCCCTCCCAACCATCAACCTACCTTTAGTTTTCCATCTCCTCCCCCCTCCCTCCTAGAGAGCAGTTGTAATTTTGAGTGCTCTCCAGCCCCCACCTGGAGATTGGTAACAATGGTTCCCCATCAGGGAATGGCTGGATTGGAGGGTGGAGTCTATGGCATCGTACCTGTTTGAGGTGCCACCCCTCCTCAACCTCACCCTCTCCAGGTTCCATCCCTCAAATCTCCAGGAATTGCCCACCTGGAGTTGGCAACCTGATCAGGACTGGGCCCAAGGAGTTTTCTCCCAAAGGCCAACATAGGTGTGGAAAGGGCCTTTTACTGACAGAGGAGAAAGTATAGGTGCCAACTTTGATTAGGGAAATACCTGGAGATTTGGGGGGGTGGAGCCTGTGGAAGGCCGCATTTGGGGTGTGTGTGGAAGGACTCAGCAGGTTATAATGCCATAGAGTCTACCCTCCAAAGCAACCATTTTCTCCTGGGGAACTGATCTCTGTCATCTGGAGGTCAATTGTAACAGTGGGAGATCTCCAGGTCCCACCTGGAGATTGGCAACCCTAGGGGAAAGTCAGCCGCACTGGTCCACCTTGTTAGCCAGCCAGCCATGCTGAAGCTGAGCAGGGGAGAGAGCCTTTTTCCATTTATTCTGACAGGAAAGTGGCCGTTGGGGAGGGGGTTATGGGCGGGGGACAGGGTTATGCTGAAAGTCCTTTGTTTTTTTACTCACAGAACCAAGCTTGGTTGCCTACCAACAGCCACTGAGGGGACAGTCCCTCACAGGAGTCAAGAGAACTGTCTTCCTCAGGAGAGAGAGCTGGTCTGCCAGGGGGAGTAGGTAGGGAAGAAGAGCAGACCCAGCACCCGGCCAATGGCACGCGAGTACTCTTGAGTGGTGGCTGATGGGCCAATGGCTGAGGGAGGGCATTTTACAGCCAATGGGAGTGCATGGAATCTTATGAACCCAAGTGACAATTATATATATGGAGAGATTATGTAAATAGGCTGCAGGAAGAAGGATAATCAGTTTCCTCCACCACCCATGCTGTCATGAAACTGTTGCTTGATTCGTGGGCTATGTTCCACATATGCCAGTACTTGGTATGTCTATTTGAATAATTTGACTGATTTTGACAAAAAGGGAAAGCATACACTTTGTACGTAGAAAGTCCCAGATTCAATCCTTACCATTAGGGATGTGTACCTCAAAAACAATGTTTTTGCTGTTTAATCTAGACATCAGGGAGCTGGAAAATATTGGTATTCCTGGTTATTCAGATTCCACATACCAGTTTAGCATTTGGGTACCTTTTGTTTATATGTTTTTTTTTTTAAAAAAAAATTAGGATTCTAATATTTAGCTTCATTATTCCCTATGGGGAAATTGGGAGGGAGCCCTTAGGTGCTGTTTTTAAAACTAATGGCATCAAAATTGCAGGAGAGCTGGTGGTGTTTGAAGAACTGCCATGTTTCAAGTACTTTGGGTCAAGGGATCCAATTTTATGGGCCCCTGAACAAGGTGCCCTAGCCAACCTCCATTGTTTTCAATGGGGGTATGTGATTTCATGTTTTCTCCAAGGCAGAAAGCCGATAGCAAAACACACTTGAGCATGCTGCAACAAGCACTGGTCAAATGCCTCCCTTGCAAGCAGAACCAGCAAGCCCAACAGGACCAAAGAAGAACCAGGGGATCCCAGCAGAACCACAAGCCAATGTGGCAAACACAACATGAGCAATGTCAAACCAGAGAATCCTAGCCAAACTTATTTATTTATTTATTTATTTTATCCTTGAATTTCTAGCCCGTCCTCCCTGTAAGCGGGCTCAGGGTGGCTCACAAATAGGGCACAAATGCCAATACATAAAACAAAATTAAAACAAGATAAAACAACTTAAGCTTTGGAAGCTCTTTTTCAAGCCCAACAGAACCAATAGCAATCCACAGAAGCCTGCCAGAACCCAAGACATCCAGGAAGACCTGTAAGACACTGACACAGACAAACACAAACACACACACTAAGACTGGGAGTCTCTAATGTGTGATCATATTTGCCTGTGATAACTGCCTCTTTCACCCCTCCCTCCTGTTGCCTGAGAAACCTGCAGGATGGGGAAGCTGTCTTGGAGATCTTTAAAGTTAAAAAAAAATCAGCTTGGGATGCACCTACATATACCCAAATATATCAAGATAGAGGCCGAGGACAGACTGGCAATTTGCCGCGGGATGGGACCCGGGCTGACAACGACTCAATATCGGATTAAATGGAATGTTCACACAGGCACATCTGCCTGGCGTCCCCCACCCGTAGCCTACCGGTGCTCTCGCGCTTCACTGCCGGATTAAAAAAACACCTGATAAAAGCCGACGCAAATCTTGAAAGCCTGCATTTGTCGCGCGTTTCTCCGCTTCCGGGTAGTCTGAACGCGCAGCCGAAAAGCCGGGAGCAACCCGCGTTGGGCATGAGGCAGCAGCGGTGTGATTGGCTGCGCTCCACTCCACTGCCCAATGCGGTGCCGGCGTTGCAGGGCAAAAAAAAAAAAAATCGGCAAAATGCGCTCATGCGCACATACGCCCACAGCCGAAATAATGGGGAAACAGCGAATATAGCGTGCCTCCGGCGCGGCAGTCTGAACGCTCCCGCGCGCCTCCGTCCAGTATCTTCCGGCAGAGGCCCCCGCTGTGTGGACGGGAAAACCCGGTATCGTTTACTCCGGGTTTTTTTTGCCGCGACTCGATACCGGGGCAAATTGCCAGTCTGTCCTGGGCCATAGTCAGGATGGTCTGACTCAGTATAAGGCCGCCCCTTATGCTGCATTACAACCCTCAGTAACAGCTTTTAGGAGGGTGCAAGGTACTGCTGGAGGATAGGGAAGGAAGTCATGAGGTTTGGATGTAGCACTTTTTCTGAATGAGTTCAATAGGAAATCTCCAGAGGTTTAGGATTGCAACCTAAGCTGAAACAGCTGCACGAGATGCTCTTCAACACAAGAGGCATCTGAAATTTTTCACAGTGTTGGCAATATAGAGTATCATTCTCTGTTCCTTTTAAAGGTATAACGTTCCTCTTAGTTATGTGTTAGAGTTGGGTTTCTCAGTTTTGCCTAATACATGCCAGGCGTTTCCTCTTCAATCACAGACATTATCAGTGCAATGAGTAGCAGAGTTTGCATTTGACCTTTAAAACAGCTATTTTACAAACTGCATTTAGAAACACTACAGCTGAAATAAAATGATGCACAAGTACAGGAATCCATGAGAATTCTGCAGTGTTGCAGAGCAGGGCTACGGCAGCTGTCGATTTTGAAGCACTCTCTCTGTGCCTCCCACCCTCCTTCTGAGCCTTAAAGAGCTGTAGACTAGTAACCGTCATAGCATAATGCTGGAACTCCTCCACTGAAAAGAGAAAAAAGAAAGAAAAAGAAATATCACATTACAACTGTGTGATAAGGAAGCACGGTGGGGGTGAAGCATGAGAGAAGAGAAGCCATGGAAATCACACGTCTCCAGGTAATTTACTTGCAACAGGTAACCAGGTAATGCTCAATTGCAACATTTTGTGGGAATAAGATAGGTTAAAAGAAATGAATCATGATCTTCCATGCTTGTTGGTTCAGTTCAGTGGTACTAAATCAACATAGTGGGAAGGTGCCTGGAGGGCATGCTGTAAAAAAACAGAAGAGAGAGGAAGCACTGCCTTCTGTGGGAAAGAATTACTCTTACTGAAGTCAATGGGATCTCACTGGGGGCTCCTTTCAGCCCAAATGTACTGTTTCCTTATTAAAAGTCATACCGTGTAATACTTTTTTTATTAAAAGCCATTCTATGGATTTTGTTTTTTGTTTTAGATTTTGCCAAGGACAACATGACAGGTTTCACCTTTATTGGGCTTTCAAAATAGCATGCTTCAGTTCAGCTTAATAAAGTGTGCACAGTCTTGTGTCATATCCACTAATGTGTATCCACTAATGTGAAGGACCTGTATTCTATGCACATTTCCTCAGTCTAACACTCTATTGGTACTTAAACCCTGATTACTTTAATTGTCCCAACAGCAATGTAAACACATCATTCATCTTACCCATCATCTATTAAGCTGACATACATCTACTGGCTACCAGTGCACCAATATAACCAAAAAAGACCTGCAAGAAGCCCATAATGCTTCTAATGAAAATAAATCCCAGCCTGTCTGATTACAGCATAATGACTGCAAAAGATCAATACTGTTTAATTGTGTTTTCAGTTCCTTGGTTGCTTCAGGACACTTGAGTGTTTATCATAAATGAAGACCAGAATTGTTTCCTCTAGTGCTTTTTATTCAGTTGTATTCTTTAAGACTTTAAAAAATAGATGCCTAGTAGAAAAAGAGATGCCTAGTAGAAAAGGGTGGAGATTCCTTTGAAATCATTTTATGATGCACAATGAATAAATAAACATGCACAATCCATCAAAGTCACGACTTTCAAGAATTGTCACATGAGATTAGTTGCACATGTTCTGAACTGTCTGGAGGTGTGAAAACTTGTAATGAATCCTTGAGTAGTAGAAAATGTTATGGGGGGGGGAACAATTCTACTGCATCTGATAACTGGTATTCATTTACCTATGAACCAGAACCCATGGACACTAGCCAGGCAATGGAAAATACAATGAAATCCCAATGCTTTCATTGTGAGGAGGTTACTCTTATTGTAGTGAATCAGATATAAACATGATGCCCTAACTTGGATAGCCCTGGCTAGCCTGATCTGATCAGATATTGGAAACTAAGCAGGATCAGCTGTGGTTAGGAATTGGAAGGGCGAACTCCAAGGAATACCAGGGCTGTGACACAGAGGCAAGCAATGGCAAACCACCTCTGAATAGTCTCTTGCCTAAAAGACAAGTCTCATTTGCCACATAGTGGTGCATAATGCTAAAGAGCTAGAACTTCCAGCTGCCAGATAGTCTGAGGGTCTCCTGGCTATACTACACATCATCAACATCATCATCATCATCATCATCATCATCATCATCATCATCATCATCATCATCATCATCATCATCATCTAAACATTCTTAATGGTTGCTCAATTGTACCACATGTAATTTACCTATGTGCTATGTTCAGAGATAATATTCAGAGTTCAGAATATTCCAAATAGTATTGAGAATGTTTATGCTCAGAAAACTATATGGTACTAAGGGTAGAGAGCCAAGTTTGAACATAAGGGCACACACATTTAGTTTGGTCAAAATTATAGTAAACGAAAGTCCAAGCCATGGAGCATTCTTTCTGTTCCTGGTAATACACACCACAGTTTGAGTCCAGTGATACCTTTAAGACCAACAAAGTTTAATTCTGGGTATAAGCTGTTGTGTGCATGCACAGGACATTAATCATTGCAGCCTCTAGAAAAAGGAGGTCCTTTTGTTTCTGGCTTAGATTTAAAACACTTTCCAATGGTAACGGAGGATGCTTGAGCTTCCTTGGAATAGCAGTGTGTAAACTCATCTTCAGTACTGAATTTAGAGCACTGGTAAAATATGGGAATACCCAAACAATATCTAAACCACCTTGATAATTGATTTTATATATCACCTAATTAGTTTACAAGCACAAGCTGTCATAATTAAAACTACTTCTTCAGTGTAAACATATCGTTCATCTGCCCTATCATCCTTTGGCTCTTCTGCTGACCAGTAGACCAATATATCTTTAAGAGGCTGGTAAATGGTTCTCAGAAAGATTAACATGGAAATACATTAACTGAGAAAGGACAAAATTTATACCCTGCCATGAGCCTGCTTTGGTGTCGAGGATGGGGTATAAATCCAATAAATAAAGAAAAGATGGGAAGTATACACTGTCCAGAAGAGATTAAAGGATGACAGATTCTTTCCAAGAAGTATCTTTCAAAGAAGAGCCTGCAGTTTTAGAAAGTGAATGGAAAACTGCACTCAAAGCAATTGGGAGAAACAATTCACCACATGTAAATGAGAAATCAATTGAGCTATTTCAAGAAATTGGGTCCATAAAAATCTTAACAAGAATCTGCCAACATATATGGAAAACAAAACAATGGCCCACAGATTCGAAATGCTCAGTTTGCATTCCAATTGTTAAAAAAGGAGATGTCAAAGACTGCAGCAACAATCAGACCATCACATTAATTTATCATGCAAGTCAAGTTATGCTCCAAATCTTAGAACAAAGATTTTTACCGTATATGGAATGAGAAATGCCAGGTATTCAAGCTGGATTCAGAAAAGGAAGAGACAACTAGAGATCATATTGCAAATTTACATTGGTTACTGGAGCACACAAGAGAATTTTATAAGAAAATCAGCCTGTGTTTCATAGATTACAGTAAAGCTTTTGACTGCATGGATCATGAAAAGCTATGATTGGTTTTTAAAAAAAGGGTGTACCACAACTGGGAAGGGCACAAATGAAAAAAAAAAAAGTGCTTCAGTTCGAACCTGAACCAAACTGATCTCACACATACTGAACTGGTCTGGAAAGTTTGGGACACAGCAGAAAGGGGGGGGATTTCATGTAAAGGGACTTTCCTTCCCCCTTCCCCCTGGCCACAGTGAACTGCACCCCGGAAAAAGGGAGGGGGATCACCTAGGAAGAGGCTTCCCTTCTCCCTTCCTCCTGGCCATGGCAAGCGGCAGCCAGAATAAAGGGGTGATCACCCAGGAAGGAGATTCATTTAACCATCTTGATCCCCCTCTTCAAAGTGGCGGTTGCAAAAATCAAAGGTTAAAGAGCTGGTAGCCATTTAAACCTAAAAGCTGAGACATTGACCCTCCAAACCAAACATATCGACAAATTCTCCTCTTTTAGTCTCTTTTAAATTTTCCTCAATATATTACACTTTTTTTCTTTTCCATAGGCAATAGGTTCAAAACAAACAACTACAAATGCAGCACATACCATACCCCATTGTTTCTACATAGCTCTCAACTTTCTTCCCCCTTCTAAAGGCACTACATTGCACCACTGCCATCTTTTGGTGCTGGGTGACCCTGGTGGAGAGGGGACAGGCTAGCAGCATGCAGCCAGGACTGCCCCATCTTGGTTTTATCTGTTGTATAAGTCGCTGTTGTGGTGGTATGTGTGATTTTATGCTTTTATTTGTTTGATACTGTTTTTATATTGTGTAAATTGGCATTATGCCCTATTGTTAGCCGCCCTGAGCCTTCGGGGAGGGCGGGATACAAATCGAAAAATAAATAAATAAATAAATATGCATCCCAAAGCCCTGCACTTTTCATACAGACTAGTTATGTACTCTACTAGGTCAGTCTATAGTAGTATTACAGCTATTGTATGAACATGAGTTCTGATATACAGTAATGTTTGCCATTTATAACGTATGTAAACTTGTTTTGGTTTATTTGTTATTTATGTTGTAACTCCCATGCTCATCAATAAAGAGTTATTTATTAAAAAAAAAAGCTGAGCTGCAGACCCTGCCACTCAGCTGTTAGGTTTAAATGTCTGCCAGCCTTTAACCCTTTGGTTTTGCTCCCAGCTGTTTTGAAGGGGGGGAGGGAGCAAAACCAGAGGGTTAAATATGGAGGCGAAGTGCTTCCTATGGGGCATTTCACCCCCTCCTTTCTGCAGCTTGTTTAAAGGGGTGGGCATGAGGGAGACCAAAAAGATGAGCCCATGGAGAGAGACCAAACAGCCCCCAAGGGTCGAACCAAACAGGTTGAAGTTTGGAAAATGTTCGGGAGCACATCTTTCCTGAACATCACTTCCCAAGTTCAGCCTGAATTTTGGCTCATGAGCCAGTTCATGCCCATCCATAAAAACAATATCTGATTGTTTTAATGCACAACCTATACTCTGGACAAGAAACTACTGTTAGGACAAAATATGGAGAAACAAAATGGTTTCCAATTGGCAAAGATGTTAGACAAAGATGTATTTTATCTCCGTTATCTGTTCAATTTATATGAAGGACATATCATAAGGAAAGTTGGATTAGATTTAGATGAAGGAGTCCAAATTGGTGGAAGGAACATTAGCTATTTGAGATATGTAGAGGACACCACATTACTGGCAGAAAATAGGAAACACTTGAAATGACTCCTGATGGAGGTTACAGCAGAAAGTGCCAAGATAAGATTATAGATGAACAGCAATTGAAGGTTGAAGACAGAGAAATTTAAATTGTTCAAGATTTTTTGATCCATAGCTACAACATCAACCAAAATGGAGACTGCAACCAAGAAATCAGAAGAAGATTGAGACTGGAAAGAGCAGTCATGAAGAAGCTAGAAAAGATTCTTAAGCATAAGGATGTTTCAGTGGTGACCAAGATCAAGTTAATTCATGCCATGGTATTTCTCATTACTATGTATGGGTGTGAAATGTTTGGGGAGACCAAGCAGGTGTGAAAGTTGGACAATGAAGAAAGCTGACAGGAAGGAAGTCAATTCATTTGAAATGTGTGAGAAGAGTTTTGTGGTTATTAAAAAGACAAATAAGGGGTTTCTAGAACAAATCAAGCCTGAACTCTCCCTAGAAGCTAAAATAACTAAACGAAGGTTTTCACACATTAAGAGTCATTGGGAAAGACAATAATTTTAGGAAAAGTTGAAGGCATCAGGAAAAGAGGAAGAACCAACATGAGATTGGTTTGAATCAGTAAAGGGAGCCATGGCCCTCATTTTGCAGGACCTGAGCAAGGCTGTTAATGATAGGATATTTTGGAGGTCATTAATTTATAGGTTTGCTATAAATAAGAACATTAAACTTAACACAAACAGAAACGTTTCTCATTAAAATAACCCCCATTTGTCTGATTATAGCATAATTACATTTCTATCTAGATTGAATATTCTCACAGCTGTGGGGTTTTTTGCTCACACACACTACTAGTTAGCATAAGAAATACCAATGTGATCCAAGAGACACACATGAATACAGCTTATACACATCATAGGAAGTACTTTTATAATAACTATTACCTTGCAGAGATACCATACAAATTGATCCATAGTGAATACTAAAGAAATTGTGAGTACTAAAGCTAGCCAGCCAGTTTGGTGTAGTTGTTAAGAGTGGCAGACTCTAATCTGGAGAACCAGGTTTGATTCCCCTGCTCTTCCACAGAAAGCCAGCAGCTGGGTGTCCTTGGGTCAGTCATGGTTCTCCCAGAGCTCTCTCTGCCCCACCTACCTCACAGGGTGTCTGTTGTGGGGAGAGGAAGGGAAGGAGATTCTAAGCCGCTTTGAGACTCTGAGTGAAGGACATGGTATAAATCCAGTTCTCTTCCTCCTCCTGCTTTATATCAAGTCTAACCACTGGCCAGTCAAGGTCAGTAGAGTCTACTGTGATTGGCAGTGACTGTCTGGTAGAAAACTTTCACACCACCTACACCTGATTCTTTATACACATGCATGCACACACACACAGACACACACACACACACAGAGAGAGAGTGATCATTCTATTCAGCTACTGAATAAAATGGAAGTGGATTTTTCTTCATTGCATAAGAATGAAAATTAGATATGTAAAGCTGGACACATAAAGCTAAGTAAACTGGCCAGTTTCCTCCCCCTCCCCCCCCCATCAGACCATTTGAGGGTTTGCAAAATGTGCTTGTGCAACTTGGAAATAAAATATTTATTAGAGATTCCAGGAAACCACTCCTTGAAATCTGAGAAATGTTTCAGCCATTTGGGCTGCCCACTGCCTAGTCACAACAGTGTTTGCTGATGGATCTCTCTGTCTGGCTTCCCAGTTTCTGTCTGAGGGTATTAGAAGCATAAGGGGAAGGCAGAGAGAAGCCCCGTGCCAACAAGAGACCTTCTGATCTTATAGGAGGCTCAGATATGGACGGTGTTTTCATTCCCCCATTCCTGGCCTGGTGACAGAAATACCAGATGAGGAATGGTGAAAAGGAAGTCCTGATCCAACAGTACAGAACCCAATCACAGCAGTATCTACAGACAAGAGAAGCTACTGGGCTGTAAGTTATGCAATATCCTCTCTCAGTTTGTGGATACAACCAAATGTTTGTTTAACTGGGAATGGGTATTGAATTATGGAACTAAACTTGACACAAACCACATTTCATTCTTTAATATCATGAATGCTCAGAATCTGTTGGAAACTTTTGGATCTGAATGTTGTTTGAGTATCTCATTGTCTGGTTTTCTGTCCTGGGCAGTGAGAGGAACACTAAGGGGAGAGAAAAAACTTGGCATATTCAAGCATGACAGGGATATCACCCAACTAAAAGTATTTACCAATATTTCCATAAAATAAGGTTATGCCAAACTGGCATTCCTGAATACAACATTTCCACTTTCTTCTTGTCATCCCTCTATCTCAACTTCTGGCAGGCAAGACAGGTACACTACAGGTGGGAGTGGTGGCTCAGACAACTAGTTTCACCTCCACAATGAAGATCTGGGCCAAATGAGAGAGGTGTGAAGAGGAAGGTTCTGAATTTAGAAGAACAGTGATGAGGATACAATTTCCCCCATCTCTTAATTTAATATAAAAGAATCAAAGCACACAGCCACATCACAGAAGGGGGCAAAGTTGTAGAAACAAGGGTAGTACAGAGTAAATATTAGTAAGAGTTTGCTAGAGAATTTCAGCTATAGGAAATGGAGCAAATTTGGACATTACTGTTTGAGTGAGACCAGCATGTTTATTCTGATGTATATCCCACCAGTATATCTCACCTTTGACCTGAGGACAGGTTAGTGGTCCATAACATAGCCATATATTAACTGGCACTCTAAAATCCCATAGCCACTGTGACCCCCTTTCAACATATCAGGCATGATACAAATGGATGTTTAGACACAGACACAGCTCTTCCATCGTTCTGTCTGTTTTTGACAACAGTGGCCAGCTTTATCTTACAATTACTCTGTTTCTGCAAAGGAAAGTCCTCTTGCTCTTCCTGTAATAAACATCCTCTCTCTTTTGTCCCACAGCATATTTCACTGCTCCAAAGGGCTTTTAAGACCCCTGAACAAAGCTGTCCGGGTAAATGAATTGCTCTGGCCCTGATGTTTGCTATTAGCAGATTTTATACTGATAGGATAATAACCATTTTCCCCTTGTACATGAAAGGCATTTTTGTGAGCTGAATTACAGTTCCAGATAGAAGAGACGTGCTCTGCACAAAACTCCCAAGCTATTTTGTGTGCCACATTCCTTTCCATAATTTTGTGTTTGTTATCTTGAACGGATGACAGTAACCACGGATCAGCAACTGAAATATACTCGAAATGAGTTCCACATGTATGGTGTTTATGCCAGCCCATAAGGCCGGCCAGTGGAAGAGGCATATGGTTTTTCACAGTGCTGTTTTTAATACTTTGTGCAATTTAATATCAAGTGCCATAACTGAAATATACAACAGTGAGAAGAGAGAGGTATGAAAAAATAAACGGCTCATGATATCATGCATTGGTTTCCAGAGAGGCTCCAGGGTGGTTATGTCAAACAAGTACCTACTTGTTTATTTTAATATACTCAAGTGATCATTTTTCTTTGAGGGTAGATAAGTGTACTGATTTTTAATGTATGTAAGCACTGGCTACTTGTTTAAAGATTGGAAGGCAAATGGCAAAGGTTTTGTTAACAGAACAATAAACTCTGGAAGATCACAGATTCATAAAGGGACTAAGTGAAGATGGGAGAATGACAAATAGATTTGATTTAATGCAGAGTTGAAATGCCCCCCTCCCATGTACAGCTGCCAATATCCACATGTACTGGTAGTTCCACCCCTTTATTTAAATTTGCTCTACAGCAATATAGTTCTTTAGTCTGAAACATTTTATGGGGCACATGACAATATGTTATGTTTAAGGTCACGCTCAGAATTTCACCTGAAATAGAATTTTAAGCCACTTTCACCTGAAGTGCCAGAGGGATTTTGAAGACAGAGGAAGAGTTTCAGTTCTGCTAGCGCCATTTATGAGGTGGAGAGGGGAGTTCTGTATATCCCTAAGACATCTGAGCTTTTTTCCCCCCTGATACAAAACATCCAAAGCATATTAAAAATTTTCTCCTCAGTCAAAACCTCCAAGGAATTTCACGGAAAGTTAAAACAATGCTGATTAGATGAATAAAGTGGATTTGGGGGTTCCATTTTATTTTTATTTTTTAAAACTTAAACATTGCATTTGGTTCATATTTACTGAAAAAAAATCACCCCATCTTCCTCTGCCAGCTCAAGGCCTTCTTCCCCTAAGAACATTCAAGGAGGACTGGTATACATAAAAGAAAAGAAGAAGCATAAAACAATATAATTCCTCATTAACAATACAAACAAAAGAATCAAAAGCAACTAAAGCATAACATGACTTTTCTGTTTGTTTTGTATGTCTAATTTGATATACCCAGGTCCCTTAGGAGATTCTTTAGTGTATCTCAGGTATCATATGGTTGCCTGGCCACAATGAAGATCAGGCTCCAGACTGTGGGTAGGAAGACTGGGATGGGGTGAGCCAGCTGTCTACTTGAGCCACAAGTACATGCATCCTTACAAGTAGGAAGGGGTTAAGTTCCAGACAGCCCTCGAGGATCACAAGTGGGCAAATCACCAAAATCAGGCAGAGGTGGATTGAATTATAACTTTGTGAGCTTCTAATCCCTAACTTCCCACCTTCCTGAAAGGGTTAGTTATTGCTTTGTCGTTTAACCACTAAAAGTAGGATGCAATGTATGACAAGCAAAACTCTGCTTGGGAAATAGAAATTCCCTGTCTCCTCCTTCCACTGTAACACACTGTATCTTCAGACCACTGCCCCTACACTGATGGGTCTGCGTGAAAGAGAGAATCAGCCACAATCACCTCCTTCTCCACTGACAGAAGTGTCCATCTCTAGATGGAAGATGTCCATCTGCCAGTGGAACATAAGGTTTGGATCCAATCCAAAGGCATTAATGTGATTTAGATAAACCTAGTGGAATCCACACCCTAGTCAGAACATGTAGTTTTATTTAATAATGAGGTTCACTGTAGAGGCTAGGGTTGCACTTGGGAGATTCTATTGCCTATCAACCCAGGGTCACCCAGTGAACTTCATGGGAAGCTGACATTCATGAGGATTCAGAAGCTTCTGTTGGTTCCAATGAGGCAGCCAGGATCAGGGCTGCTGAAAGCCACCATGGACCCCTGGACAAAGATTTCATCTGGGGCCCTGCCCATATGACCCTGATCCAAAACAAATATCAAAACAAAACAAACAAATGACTTGGCTTGTGGTTACCATGAATCTACAGTCATAAAGGAATTGACCTATCTGCCCAGGTTTGTTTGTTTGTTTACTTTATTTATATTTCTCTGCAATGGGAACTCAAAGTGGCTTACATCATTCTCCTCTCCTCCATTTTATCCTTACAACAACCCTGTGATGTAGATTAGGCTGAGAGTGTGTGACCAGCCCAAGGTTTCCATGGTGTGTGACCAACCCAACATGTTTCCATGGTAGACTGGTTTCCATGGCAGACTGGTTCCATAGCAGAATCCAGGTTTCCCGAATCCTAGTCCAACGTTTTAACCACTAGACCACACTGCTAGGTATAACTCATCAGAGAATAAAGCTAGGAGACTCAAAATTGGCCACCGGCTTCAGGATGATTGCGGAAGTTCTATGGCCAAAACTGAAAGGCATCGGAAGATCCTGTCTCAGATGAGACAAACCACCACCGCACATACTATTTGCCACTGAAGCTAAGGATTGTTGTGGCAGGTATAACTCAGAAAATAATGCTGCATGTTTGAAAACTGGCCACCAACCCCAAAATAATGATGGAAGTTGCAGTGCCAAAAATGAAGGGAACTGGAGTACCCTGAATCAGGTTATCTTCATGACAGACAACATGTAATAAGAGAGATTTTTAAAGCAACCTGCCAGGTGTCTCTGCTACTCAGTTCAAATCTCTCAGCCTGACCTACGTCACAAGGCTGCTGTGAGGATAAAATGTCAAACAGGAGAACAACGCAGCTTTGAGAAAGACTGGGCATGGTATATTGTTATAAATGTATTTTTAATTATATTAATATCATTTGTCATCAAGCACAGTAGCCTTTACAAAGGGCTATTAGATCTTCCACCAGCAGAATGCTTAACAACCCAGTGCCTGAACTGGGAGTTGTAACTTCTGTTCCACATGTACAACCACTAATATAGATTCATGCTCCATTACCATGCATGTGGGGGGAGCATCCTTTTACATCTTTGTTAGATAATGGTGAAATATTAACACTCCCCCTTCTGGTCATAATATTAACAAAGTTTGCTACTATATTACTCTTAAGTACATTATGTTATCAAGCAGGATAGGGATGAGAAGGTCTTGAGACCAAGAAGTGAAAATGGGGGGGGGGACACACAGAAAAAATAGGTGAAGGGGGACAGAAATGAATGAGAAAAGTGTGGAAAAGAGGGAGAGAAATTAAGAGAGGGGAAGTTTGTTTTATCTTGCTGCAACATCCTAACTACTGCTTTGCAAAATCTGGCTGAGCTAGGTACAAGGAAAGAAAGAGAGAAAGGGTAGGCTATAGGAGAAAATGACTTGCAGGCTGGCAATTACCATAGCAGCCATGAGTCTGCTGGCTTGGTTGATGTGCTTAGCATGAACTGTTAGGCAAGCTTGCTTCTGTCTCGGAGAAAAGGAAATCTAGCTGATAACAGAGAGCCTTTTACTGTGCTCAGACTTACGTATGTCTCTAGTGGCTGCAGCCAGCACTGCATTAAAATAAATGGAAAGACTAAGGTGGGTAGCCATGTTGGTCTGAAGCAATAGAACAAAGTTTGAATCTGTTCTTAAAAGTGCCACTGGACTCAAACTTTTTTCAAATGGAAAGACGTTCACCTGGATGCAGCATGATGCTGGATTCAATGGTCCTCCAGCTGACTTGGGCTCCCTGAATTTTGTCCTCCCATCCCCTTGATGGGGACAGGGGTTCCCCTGCTTTTGGGGCCCCCAATCTGCCAATGGCCAGCTGGCCTGTGGGGGGAGCCCTGCCTCCAAAGACCCTAATTGCACCCAATGTGCCCGGCACAATGATGTCATGCAGGGGGCACTCTAGCATTTGAGTTAAAACTCTGTGATGATCATAAAGTTTTTCACCAGTTCATCACATTGGGCAGAAAGATGTAGCACGACTTTTATATTGCTTTTGACTGTTGAAACAAGGCGACTCAGAGTTGGCATTCTGAGAATGAACACGTTTGTTAAATAAATCTATTTGTTTAGATTCATTATGACACAAATGGGTTATTTGCAGTCAAACATATCAGCATGTGCATTGGGACATAGGTATAGGTCCAACATCCCCCCCCCCCAAAAAAAAAATAATCATAGAATTGTGGCCTTAACAATGCTGGAAAATAGTATAGATACTGGGGATTTGATTGGGGATTTGATAGTCTTTCACTGAGAACTGTTAATCTTACCCATTTTAAAGGATTTCACTACCAAAGAAGGTGTCTTATTAGGGAGACCTTCCCAGAAAACACAATGGATGTTTATTGTTTCTGAATCTCCTACGAGCAGGATATGACATAGTATGTGAAACAGACATCACAGCACAACACTGCCCATTACTTTTTAAAGTGCTCATTTGGGAGGCCTGCTTTGGATAGTTTTAACGTACATGAAATGCATTATCACTTTAGACATTTTTTCCTGGTAGTTTTCTCCTTTTTAAAATAATTCATCATGATGATATATTGCATTCTTTCTTCCTACACCCATGCTGCCCCATTTGTAGTAGTGTAGTATGCAGGTAAAACTCAGTAGTTTCTTAATAAAATGGGTGGAGTAGAAAGGTAAGTCCCCTAGAAGAATATTGCAAGTATGTTGACTTACAGAGAAAGTGGAATGGAGCTAGGGAGTAGAGAGAGCAGGGGCAGACCCTGGTACAAAAATAAAATTATATAGATGCATTCAGTGATACAAGACTACTTTGTTTCATAAATCTCACAGGAATGTACAGAGACAAGCTAATAGAAAACATAAAGAAGAACAGCTTTCTCCACTTTCAGGTTCGAATTACATTGAGATAACCAGAGAACACTGAGTCATCAAACTTCCCAAAGTGCCCTTTTATTGTTAGTGCGTGACATATGAATGCATCTCTACATAGTTTAAGAAGTTACAAACCAAAAAGTTATTATCTGGTTTGACTTATCAAGCTGTAAAATAAATCCACTGCTTGTTGAATAATCATAATCATCGTTTCTTGAACATGTAGAGCTTATCATAAAAATTGTATGCTACTCATCAGGGGGCTTTAACATATGTTTCTTTCAATGTATATAATATTCAACATCAGCTACCCAACATCATGGAAAGGAGTCTTTGAGCTTCCCACTAATTCCTTCCATACTGGTTTCCATGAGGCTAAAGATTAATTCTCAATATATTTTTTTCAAAAAAATGATTTATGAGTTGTCCAATATTCATGGACTTCCCTTTTGCTCTCTTGACAGAGAACACAGTTTATCTGGGCATGATCCAACACAAGCCTCACTGATAGGGATGAGGGTTGTGCACATCTTGACAAATGAGACCTTTTCTGGAAAGCCAATGAAGAGCCATTGAAAATATAGCACAGGAGTGGGGAGTGCTAGTTTTGAATCACCGCAGCATCCATTCCCAAATCTGAAGAGTCTAAGAGCATTCTCATGGCATAACAAGATGCCAAGTTGTCTGGGAGGAACAGTACAGTCTTTCTCGGCAATGGGGACAAAGCAGCTTACATCATTCTCCTCCCCCCCTTTTGATTTGCACAACAACCCTGTGAGGTAGGTTAGTCTGAAAGTCTGTGACAGCAAGAACCTGGGTTTGGCAGACCCTGCTCTGAAGCACTAACTGCTACACCACACTGGCTGTGGTATCACCTGGTATCACAACTAAACTCCAGACAACAGATCTCTCTCTCCCCCTGGAGAAAATAACTGTTTTGGAGGGTGGACTCTATGGGATTCTGTTTGGGGGGGGGATTCCCCCACTCAAAGGGCCCCCAATCCACCGGTCTGGACCCGGCTGGCAGGGGGGAACCCCACCCCTGAAGTGGCCAGATCAAGCCGACATGCCCGGTGCAATGACATCACAGGGAAGTGACATCATCATGCTGGGCACGTCGCCGGGCGATGCTCTAGCAACCATCCTAAAAACTCTATGGAACCATAGAGTTTTCATGGTGATTGCTAGAGCGTTGCCTGGCGACATGCCCAGCATGATGACATCACTTCTGGGCGATGTCATCATGGTGCATAACGTGCACACGTATGTCCCAGACTGGGACCACTGCTCCCCTGCTAAAGCTGGTGAGTCACTTGGCAACCCTAATGCATATAGGCTAGGGTTCAAACCTCCCATTGTGATTCCTGCCTTCCTCCAATATACACAGGCTACGTTGCATGTCAACAAAGAAGGCCTAATAAGATTTAGAACACTGACCAGTTTTGTCCAGAGATGGGGATGCAGTGATTAGGGTGCCAAACCCCACTTCCCCACCACCAATCAGCTGGCCAGTGAGGGGGGGAACTTACCCCCCAAAAGAGGGTAAATCCTCCCATGTGCAGCAACGGGTCTACATAATTGCCCATGATGCTATCACTTCTGGGACATCAAGGTGATACTCTGGTATCTGTACAAAAACTCTAGAGTCGCCCCCAAGTCCCAGAAGTAGACATGTTGCTGTAGTTGAATGGGCCTCCCTGCTGCTCCTGGTAAGTCCCCTCCCCATCCCCTGGTGACCCTAGTAGTGATGGCCACAGGAATAAACAGTTTTAAAAGGGGATTAGATAGATTTATGGAGGATAAGTCTATCAGTGGCTACTAGCCATGGTGGCTGAGGGGATTCTCCACATTCAGAGGCACTAAGCCTCTGAATCTCAGAGCCAGGAGGCAACAACAGGGGAAGGCCTCAGCCTCTATGCCCTGTTGCTGGCCCTTCAGAGGAACTGGTTGGCCACTGTGGGAGACAGGATGCTGGACTAGATGGACCACTAGTCTGATCCAGCAGGGGTCTTCTTATGTTCTTATTTTTAAATACTTATCTACCTTTAAACCCCCCCCCACCAAGAATCAATGTTATCTGCATATAATAAAGTAGTATTGCATGTTATGTTATCGATGTGCTCCAGTAGTCATTCATAACTGGATTTCCCTCCAGTCTCCAACTGTGAAACTGTTATCCTGGAACATAGCTGGATGGGGAAGTAAGAAAATGGATCACGATTTCTGTTCCTTTTTAAGGCAATTTGAGATTATTTTCTTTCAGGAAACATGGACAGAATTCACAATTTCCCTTGAAGGATTTTCAACATATTCCCTGCCTGGGTTTAATAGCAATCCTCGGGGCTGTTTCCAAGCAGGTTTAACCCTTTCATTCTCTCTTCAGTTCAAACTCAAATTGTTGGAATTACCTGCTTGTAACCCCATAGCCCATGCTTTCCTATTTAGTCTTCAGGATTTTGCTTTTATTGCGGTCAATGTCTATTTACCTCCTTCCCTGGACAAATTGTCCTTATGCTCCCTTTGGGATCGCTTGATTTCATATCTTGAACAACTAGAACTTTGCTTTCCCACAGTAGATATTATCCTTCTTGGTGATTTTAATGCCAGAACTGGTAAAGATGACCATGACCTTCTGGCTGCTCTGAGCCTAGACCCAAATGACTCCCTCACAAATTTCTTTAGTTTTGTTAGGTCCTCCAAAGACCCTCATATTAACCAGGTGGGCAGATTTCTTACTAAATTTTGCATCCGATTTGATAAACTTGTCCTAAATGTTTCCCATAATAGGGATATCCCTGGGGAATTTATTTTTGCATCAACTAGAGGTTGTAACATTTTAGTTTATGTTTTAATCCCTTTATCCTTTAAAAATAATTTAGAGCATTTTTATATTGATGCCCACACTGAGAGTGACCATTTCCCTCTAGTCTTCTCAATTACCCCCAGATACACCTTCAACTTGATCTAGGCCCTACAGTTTATCCTCCGAGTCCCTCCCTAGATCTATTTGGTCATATAACCATACTGAGAGAGTCCAGCTATTAGTAACCGAGCAAGCGTTTATCGACCTGTACTCCTCCCTTATGGCTTCTTCAAACCCCATTGAAGCTGTATCTTCATATGGTAGTTTAGTCTCCACTTTTATTTCCCTATTTAACCCTGCTCCCATTTTGCCCTCCAGACACAAACCCAAGTATAGTGCATGGTACAACAGAGAATGTTTATGTTTGAAGTCCATTCTCCGTTCCATTTATCACCATTACTAGAGCCAAAAAAAGTCTTCCTTACCAAAGGTATACTTCACTGTTAAACAATAGCTGTCAGACTTAGTCAAAGCCAAGAAGCTCCAGTTTGCCAGGGACCAGTGGGAACTATTGATCAGGGCATCCAGGTCAAATGACTGTGGAAAATTTTGGGCCCTAATTTCTGGTGCTTCTTGGGGGAAATTAATTTCATCACCATCAATTCCCTCCTATACCTGGTTTTCATATTCCTTAAACCTTTTTAATGAAAATGGTGCAGGTTTTCCCAAACCACAGAATGTGATACCCCTGAGACCCCCAAGTGGCCACCTGTGTCCCCTGAGGATATTATTACCCTGATCACTTATCTCAAACCAAAAAAAGCCCCTGGCCCTGATGCAGTCTCCCCAGAACTACTGAAGCCTCACCCAGAATGGTGGGCCCCTTTTTTGGCTGCTTTATTTTCCTTGATAAATAACACTGGAATAATGCCAAAGTCATGGACAAATGCAATAATTGTCCCTATTTTTAAGAAGGGTGATCCTTCCTCTCCTGAAAATTATAGACTGATCAGCCTTTTATCAGTAGTTGGCAAACTTTATGCCAGACACCTTCTAATTAAACTAGATGGATGGATGACTGACCATAACATTCTAGGACCAGAACATATAGGGTTCCGTTGGGGAAAATCCACTCTGGATCACTTCACAGTACTATCACGCTTTGTTACTAAATACAGTGGGAAACTAGGCAATAAGCTTTTCGCTCCCTTTTTAGACCTTAAGGCAGCGTTTGATTCAATCCCAAGAGACCTCTTATGGGACAAGATGGCTAGAATGAATATAGATCCCAGACTGCTTTTAAAAAAAAATAAAAAAAACTATATAAACATACCAGTTTTCAGGTTAAATTCAATCTACAGGGAAATTTAACCCCCAAAATCCCGATTTTCAAAGGTGTAAAACAGGGTTGCATCCTTGCCCCTTCACTTTTTAATTTGTTTCTAACCGACCTGGCTCCATCATTGTTCGAAATTGATGGACAAGTTGCCAAAATTGGCTAATGCCATATCCCAGTTCTTTTATAAGCAGATGATGCTGTTTTACTCTCATGTTCTCGAATTGGACTGAGGCATCTTTTAGACCAATGCTTGACCTACTGTAACAACAACAGGTTAACTTTGGATTTTGGGGAAACAAAGATGCTACTTTTTCCAAATCCTGGAAACAGTTCACATGGACAATCCAGGGAAATCCCGTTGAGCAGTTCAAATCATTTAAATACTTGGGGATCAATTTCTACTACAATGGGAGCTGTGCTACTCACCGCAAATGTGCTACTACTCTAGCAAGAAACAGTGCTGAGGCCATTGCCTGCTTTTTCTACTTGAGAGGCAACAGATATGTCCCAATGGCCTTAAAAGCCTTCAATGCAAAATCTAGTTCACAATTTCTATACGGTGCTCCCATTTGGATAAGCGCAATTAGCCAATCAGCAGAGGGTTTACAATCCTTTTTTTTTTGTGTGGAAAACCCATGGACTCCCTAATTGTGTCCTATACGCTACATCTCGAAACCAGCCAGATGCTGCTGGAAACTCCGGCCTGGCTTCTGACCATCAAATTCTGGCTGTGCCTTCTGTTTAACTCTGACCTGAATTCCTTTACTTTTTTAATGTTGACAGGTCATTATGAACCTAATTGGCTGAAATTAGTAAAAAAAAAAAATAGGTTCTTAGTAATATTTCTAGACCTGCTTTATTTATCATCTGCCTCCACAATATTATATACAATTAAACACAGGCTTCTTGATATTCAGTTTCAGTGCCTGACTGAGACAGTGAGGAAAACCTGTTCCCAGTTCATCTGGGATTATCCCAGACACTGGGCCAGACAGCTACCTATTTTTGTTCTCTAACTGATTCCCATCAAAGAAGGGCATTTATGTTAGCCAGATTTAACATATTGCCATTGGCCATCTTCTCTGGAAGATGCCAAAAAATTGCCTATGAACTCAGACAATGCCCCTGCAGTCAGGGTGCTATCGAATCCGTTCCCCATGTTCTTTTAAATTGTCCATTTTATACTAAGATTCGAGAAAAAATTCTGGACACCCTTCTTTTACATGGGTAGTCTTCCTGAGAGTGTCAAGGTCCAGTTGCTGCTCTCTCAGCAAAATGCTTCTATAACTTGTTTGTTTTCTTCAATCTGTATGAGGACCAGGGAAACTATTAATTGATCAGTTCTTTTTTTGTTGGCTGTTCGACAGCCATACTTTTGATATATTCCTAAATTTTTATGTAATCTTATCTCTTACATGCTAATAAAGGTTGTCTGTCGGTCAAACTGATTTCCCTTGTGTTGTTAAGACAGTCCAGTTATGAATGACTGCTATATAAGGCAACAACTAAGTTGCCAGCTTACCTGTTGTAGTGGCTGATCTTCCACCTCTCCCTCCTTGCCCTTTCAGCTGCTTGAATAAGTGGTGGGGCGAAACATCATTGACACATCAACATCACTTCCAAAAAACTGACAAAATCTTAGAGCACTGGCAATGAGATTGTCAAAATCCTACAGTATCAGTGGTGTCACTTCAGCATTTTAGCCAGAAGTGACATTGATGCAACAAGGTATATTTTCCCTGTGTCCCACCCTCCTGAAGTCCCCAGGGGGGTCTAGACATGCACCTGACCACCCTACTAACAAGAATAGTGCAAGATCCAATAATGAACAGATATAACTGTAGTGCAATCATTTCCCTATTAAGTTAGATCACTATGATGATGATGATGATGATGATGATGATGATGATGATGATGATGAAGATAGATAGATAGATAGATAGCTTTTAATGTCAGAAATCTCATATATACCCTGCTCTTTGAAATGGTGCACCCCAGAACCCTACCCTCTCAATCAACTTCATCATGCTAGATAATGAGATGAGATGAGTCCAGCCCTAAGCCTTTCGCTCACAGAGACAGCTGCATTTGCTTCAACAGGTCCCCCCATCCCCGCTTCTGAGGAAACGTGAGTCCTTCATCTTTCTCATGAGCTCTTGCTATTTCTCAGAAGCTGGTGGGACAACATGTGTGAAGACTTCAAATGGTGGGCTGGCTTTGAAAGTATTTGTTTTCATTCAGATCACCACAAACTGTATTTTTCTTACCGTCATATTGCTTCCCCATTGTTAACAGGAAGTGTGTTCATTCTTTTGAGGAAAAGTTGTTTATGAAATCCAGAAAAAGCTGGGATTGATAACTAGATGTCTGGATGGTCACAGCTCCCTCGGGACACACCTTATTCATCATCCAAAACAATGTATTGACTTCATCTCCTACACAATGAAGTTTAACAGTGCAATCCCATGCAGAGCTACACCCTTCTCAATTCACCGAGATCAATGGGCTCAGAAGGGTATAACTCTGTCTAGGATTCCACTGTAAGTTACTTTTTTCAAACCTTCATTCCTCCAGGCAGCACAGATTGCTTTGCTCACTGGGAACAGTCGCCTTGCTTAAGTAAAACACAAATTGCTTCTGTACATTTAATTCCAGTCTTCCTTTTCAAGCTGCTTTCCCCCATGATGGTGAATTATATAATTTCCCAGTCTCAGTAATAAATAGATGAATTTCTTCATCTTTTGCCAAAACACTCAGTTCAGTGACAGTTGTTGACATAGGATGCTTACATCTTTTATATGTCATGACTCTAACAGTAATAATACTTAGAGTTTCCATTTTCACATAAATGCATCACACTGATAAAGTTACAGGTGGGAGACCTGCAAGGAAATCCCATGTCCTCACTCTCACTCTCCTTCTTGTTTATTGTTTCCCCCCCTCCACAGTTTTAGCAGCCTCTACTTTTCACTAGTCTACCTGCCTACCTACCTACCTTCCTACCTATCTTTTTTTCTTTCTCCCCTGGCAGCCTCTGCCTCTGCACACTCACTCACTCACTCACTCACCTGTTTCTCTTCCCTCCATTCTCTTCAGCTTTCTATTTTTACCTTTTCTGTTATTTCCCTTTCCAGCTTTACCTTCCTTACTTCCTATGTTTTACCTGTTTTAGTCTGTCTCTTCCCCCCTTCCCTGCACTGGCACTCACTGAGGAATCTTCAACAATGTTCATTGCAAGTTACCTGGCAACTCCAAGATCTCACAATGTAGCTGCATGAGATCTCGAAGGCACAAAATTTTTCTTAAAGATGCACACATTGCTTCTAACCTGCAATGCATTTTTTTAGCATTGCGACCCACCCATTTTTCTGCATACCCGTGGCTTCCTTCAGGCTTGTTGAACAATACCCCTCCCTGACCGTATCCACATTGCGTGGACTTTTTAAAATCCACACTCTATGATCTGGTTCAGAATTAGGCCGAGGACAGATTGGCAATTTGCCCCGGGATGGGACCCAGGCTGACAACGATTCAATACCGGAGTAAATGGAACGTTCACACAGGCACATCTGCCTGGCGTCCCCCACCCGTAGCCTACCGGTGCTCTTGCGCTTCACTGCTGGATTAAAGAAACACCTGATAAAAGCCTTCGCAAATCTTGAAAGCCTGCGTTCGTTGTGCGTTTCTCCACTTCCGGGGAGTCTGAACGCGCAGCCAAAAAGCCGGGAGCAACCCGCATTGGGCATGAGGCAGCAGCGGTGTGATTGGCTGCGCTCCGCTCCACTGCCCAATGCGGTGCCGGCGTTGCAGGGCAAAAAAAAAAAATCGGCAAAATGCGCTCATGCGCACATACACCCACAGCCGAATTAATGGGGAAACGGCGAATATAGCACACCTCCGGCGCAGCAGTCTGAACGCTCCCGCGCGCCTCCGTCCCGTATCTTCCGGCAGCGGCCCCCGCTCTGTGGACGGGAAAACCCGGTATTGTTTAATCTGGGTTTTTTTTGCCGCGACTGGCTACCGGGGCAAATTGCCAGTCTGTCCTGGGCCTTAGATGTAATAAGCAGGAACCCTGCAAGGACTAGCAGGTAGGGTTGACAGCCATTGACAAGAGAAGGAGGGAAGAGGATAAGGGGAGTGGTGTCAATTCACCACAAACTTGGAAGTGATGTCACCATGTTGGTGTTTTCGGGAGAATTGTAGAGGGTTGTGGCAACTCTCCCTCATTTTTCCTTGACACCTTGCAGCAGCAGAGATAGCAGGCAGATGCTAAATTAGGAGATCTGGTAAGCCTACTTGCAGGGGTCACTTTATTCTCCCTATATCACCTTCCCTACACTATTTCCTCTTTCTCTCTTCCTGGCAGCCCCTATATCCTCTCTTCTTTCCCTGCTTCCTTTTCTCTTACCTACTCACCAACCAACCTTTATTTTAATTGTTGTGTTTTAATTTATTGTTTTTAATTGTTGATTAATTTACGAATGTGCTTATATACTTATGTACACCTCCTTGAGCCCTGTTTTGCAGGGGAGGGCAGTCTAGTAGCCTAATTTATAAGCAAACAAACAAACAAACAAATATCTCTCCTCCCAGGTCTTCAGCTTTATATATTATTTATTTACTTCATTTATATGCCACCTCTCTCCCCAGTGGGGACCCAAAGCATAATATACTATTCTCCACTCCTCCATTTTATCCTCACAACTACCCTGAGAGGTAGATTAGGCTGCAAGAGAGTGACTGGCTCAAGGTCACCAAGCAGGCTTCCGTGACACAGGGAAGATGTAAACCTGGGTCTCCCAAGTCCTAGCCTCACAATCTAACCTTTACACTACACTGGCTCTCCCTTTTCCCTCCTTTCCTCCCCATGACAACTTCTCTCTGGGAAAAATCATGCATTAACTAGTCGCTCAAGTGAGTTGTGTGGTGGCTGCTGCCTGGCCCCATCATGTCATGTAAGCTGAGTGGAAGCTTTTGCTGGGTCCAGGTGAGTTGTGTGGCATGAAATCATAGCTACTGCCACCCCGGGGTAAGTTGTGCCATTGCATGCTACCAAGTTGCCCAGTAGCTGCTGCTAACCTTGGACTTGATAAGTCCTTCCTCAAGAGCAGGAGGGAAGGAAGCAAGGGGTAGACTAGGGGCTGAAATGGCCCCCTCTCTGCCTTTTAATGCCAGTAGTTGTGTTGTGGTTGCCTAGCAACCCCAAAGTGGCCATCAAAATCCTAGATGGCAACATTTTCTTAAAAGTACAGGTACTGCTTCTATTATTTTGGGGTGCTGTTACCTTCCTTTTTAAGGATTTCACATTTTTTTCTGCAAACCTGTTTTTTTTTCAGTTTTGTAGAAAGAGCTCCATTCATGGCTCCTGTCAGGTAGCCCTGTCATGATGGATGGAGGGGAGGGGAGGTTGGCTCTGGGCGCCTTAGTGGCGTGACAGGCGGGAGGTTGGAATCTGGGGAGTTGTTGATTTACGCTTAGGGTGTGAGAATGGAATGTAGCTCTGGTTACCCCTATCTCCTGCAGACGGGACATTCTGACCTTGAGGAATCAAGCTGCAAGCTTTCCTATCGCTTTCAAAGCTGCAACTTTGCTGTGAATAATGGGGGCGTTGGGAACTTCATTAGCGTAGTAATTTTCGATTCCCAATCGCATGGTATTCTGTGACTAGGAGAAGGGGGGGGTCCCCATTCACCCCCTTGCCCTGTATAACTGCTTGCTTTTTGTAACCAAGTCATTCTGAACAATGTACCTGCTTCAGTGAACCTTTCTCTTGCAGCTTTATAATAAATACTATCCTTGCTTGCATCACAAGGCCTGGTGTTTTGCTGACTAAGTTAGGACTCCTGACAGTTTGTTCAGAATCTTCATCAACTTTCGGGACTGGTCGTAAACCCGCCACTCCACAATGAGTGACAGTGAAGAGGACACTCTCCCGATTGAAGAAGAAAAGGAGAAAAGGCCTCCAGGGAAAGACGTACCCAAGGAGACCCCTGACACATATGTGCCGAGACAATGGGGTGGGGAGTACGACTTTGGAGGGCCTTACGGAGACCCGTATGGGGCAGCCTATGGAGGGGTGACCCACCGAGTTGGGCGCAGACGAGACTGGGTGAAACCCTTGGCTGAGACCCACGAAGCGTGGTTTGGGACCCCGAGAGCCTCCATGGGAGCTAGTCACCCCGAGAGGTCGGTCCGAAAGCTCATCACAGCAGAAGCCCCGGAGGACACCGGTCGAGACACCGAGAGCTGCGAGGGTGCCGTGGTGAGAAGGAGGTGGAGTGGGGAGCCGAGCCAAGACCGCCTGATGCGCTTCCTGGACGAATCCCTCGCACGCATCCCACAGATGATCGCGGAAGGGATACGGGAAGAGCGTGAGCGGCAGAGACGTGAGGAACCACCAGATCGCGTTCCTCCCGACCAGCGCCCGGCGCCGGACCAAGACCAAGGGAACGTACCAGCCGGCCCGCCAGACCAACCAGTGGGGCCAGGACCTGGGCAACCACCCCCTCGCCCTTGGGGGTTCTTACTATCTAAGCCGGCAGAACTCCTGGATGCTGATTTCGATGGAGACCCCGAAAAATTCCCGTTCTTCCTGGTGAGAGCCGAGAGGTTTATCGAAACCTGGGGTCACCTTTTCCAACGGGAAGAGCGCATGGTCGATGTCATAGCAGCCCACTTGAAGGGAGCGGCCGCAGACTGGTATGTGGGACTCCACCAAGATGACGGGCGTGAGCTGAGAGAGATCGATTCTTTCATGTGGGCCATGAAAGAGCAATTCGAAGATGTGCACTCTACTAAAGCAGCCAAGGCAATGATCCGAAGCCTCAAACAAGGCGCGAGGTCGGTGAGAGACTACACCTCGGAGTTCCGCAGATGTGCCGCTAAACTCCGAGGGGAAGGGAACCTAGTAGACTTCTACAAGTGGGGGCTCAACGCGGAGATCCGCCGAGAAGTCACCAGGAACCAAGACCCGAACACCCTCACGGGATGGATTCAAGCCGCCATCACGATGGAGAACCGGCTGAAGACCATCAAACTGGATGACGCCGCAGCGATGGCTAACAGGGGTCCCACGCCTGCAGCGAAGGGGAAACCCCTTGCCCCGAATCCGAAGCCGAGAGACGGTACCAGGGAACTCCGAATGAAGCAAGGTCTTTGCCTCAAATGCGGAGAAGGAGGTCATTTCGCCGCGAACTGCCCAACGTCTTCTGCACCGGCTGGGGCGCCAAAAGGAGTCAAGAAGAAATTTGACTCATCTACACCCAAACAGGTGGCGAAACCGAAGGGGGCGAAAGCCTTGCAAGCTAAACCGCTCAGCGAGGCATCCGACTCATCCGATGGCGAGACCATGCCGCAGGGAAACGAGCCGGACCTGCTGTAAACAGCGCTGGACAGCAGGTCCCACACTCCCAGGCGCAAAACTCGGTGAGCAAACCCCCCTCTCTTTTCTTTCTCACAGTGACTGTAATGGACCCGGGTCTATTGACCCATGTGAGAGTACGAGCTCTCATTGACTCTGGGTGTGGGAGAGACCTCATCAATCCCACACTAATTACGGGACTAGGGGCGAAAGTTGTTAAACTAAATGAACCTTTAATTTTTACTCAAATGGATGGGTCCACTATGAAAGAACCCTGTAAATACGAGACTGTACCCTTGAGGGTGGGACTCGGGCAACACTGGGAAGAAAGATCTTTCGTGGTTAACCCTGCAGCCCGCTTCCCTCTGGTTCTAGGGAGCCCGTGGTTCTTTGACCACGATCCGCACGTACTATGGGGGGAGGGGAAGGTGAACTTCATCTCCGGGAAATGCCGGTCCCATTTGTGGAGGAAAGAGTGGGGACCCACGACGGGGGGGCAACTCCTAGTGACGGCGGGGGTGGCAGACGCGGAACTGGAAAGCATCCCCCCCGAGTACCACGACCTGGCCCCTGTGTTTGGGGAGGAGGAGGCCGATGAATTACCCCCCCACAGAAACTCAGACTGTGCAATCGAAATTTTGCCCAACCAAAAGTTGCCAAAGGGAAAACTGTATTCTATGAGCCCCTCGGAAAAAGTGGAACTGCGAAAGTTCATTGACAAAAACCTCAGTCGGGGTTTTATACGGCCAGCATCCTCCCCGTTTGCGGCTCCGGTGCTTTTCCGGAAAAAAAAGGACGGGGGTTGCGGCTATGCACTGACTATCGTGGTTTGAATGCAGTGTCCAACACAAACGCTTACCCCATGCCCCTCATAAAAGACTTGTTGGCGGTGGTGGCTGGGGGAAAATCTTCTCGAAGTTAGACCTCCGAGATGCCTATTTCAGAGTCCGAATTCGGGAGGGGGATGAATTTAAGACGGCGTTCAACACCCCCCTGGGCCAGTTTGAATATCTGGTCATGCCATTCGGGCTCCAAGGGGCCCCGGGGGTCTTCATGAACTTAATTAACGAGGTGTTGCATAAATATTTGTTCAAGGGGGTCCTTGTTTACCTTGATGACATTCTTTTATATTCTCCCGACCTGAAATCTCATGTGAAACTGGTGCGGGAAGTACTACAAACGTTGCACAAGCATAAACTGTTTGCCAAACTGTCCAAGTGTGAATTTCACAAAACGGAGATCCCTTTTCTGGGCTACCGCATATCGCAAAAAGGAATTGAGATGGACCCTGACAAGATTAAGGATGTAGTAGGGTGGGAGGCCCCCAAAACGCGGAGGCAACTCCAGGGTTTCCTCGGATTCGCGAACTTTTATAGATCGTTCCTATCAAACTTTGCCCAGGTGGCTCTCCCCTTGACTGACTTATTGAAAACCAAAGGGAAGCCACCCGAATGCACTCGACCTGGAGCTAAATTGAAATGGTCACCAGAGTGCCAACGGGCTTTTGACAAATTGAAAACCCTTTTCACGTCTGAACCGGTCTTAGCCCACCCTAATGAACTTAAGAAATTCATTGTTCAAGTTGACGCTTCAGACGTTGCCATGGGGGGGGCGATCCTCCAAGAGGGAGAGGATGGGAAACTGCACCCCCTTGCCTATGTTTCAAAGAAATTTAATGATACTGAACGGAATTGGTCGGTGTGGGAGAAAGAAGCGGGATCAATCCGTTTGGCGCTGGCTACTTGGCGCCATTGGCTTGAGGGAGCTCGTGTCCCGTTCGAGGTCTGGACTGATCACAAAAACCTCGAGCTGCTCCGCTCCCCCCGTTCCTTGAACGCCAAACAGCTCCGCTGGGCTGATTTCTTCTCCAAGTTTAACTTTACACTGCACCACTTCCCGGGGACGTCAAACTCGCTGGCTGATGCGCTGTCCCGCCTCCTGCAACACGACAGTAAGAGGGAGGAGATTCATGACTCAATTTTCACTCCCTCCCAACTGGGAGGGGCAGTTACCACTCGGAGGCAGGCCAAACTCTCCCCCCCGTCACCAGACCCTCCTCCCAAGGACTGGGCGGTGAAATTCTCTACAGCTATGACGGATGCGGATAGGGAGGAGGTGGAGGGGGAAGAAGGAATACTCCGTGATGCGCACGGCTGCTGGACTAAGAACAATAAACTCTTTGTCCCACGGTCCCTCAGGGGGAGGTGATGGGGTGGGCGCACGGGTCGAAACTGGCTGGACACACAGGGTTTGTGAAATCTCTCCAGCTCCTACAAAGACAGTTTTGGTGGCCGGGGCTAAGGAAAGACATTTCCCTCTTCACGTCTGGGTGTCAAACGTGCTTGATGAGTAAACCTCGGCCCGGCAAACCCCTGGGTGCGTTACAACCCCTCCCCACGCCGGCTCGGCCATGGGAAGTGATCTCTATGGACTTTATTACGGACCTACCCCCTAGCGGGGGGAAAACTGTCATATGGGTGATAGTGGACTTGTTTACCAAACAGGCTCATTTTGTTCCGTTTGCCTCTATCCCCTCTGCCAAGAAACTAGCCTCTGCGTTTTTGCAACACGTAGTGAGGCTCCACACTTTACCTGCTAAAGTAATCTCGGATAGGGGGGTGCAATTCGTTTCACGATTCTGGAGTGAACTTATGTCACTGCTTGGGGTGGAGAGGGGGGTTAGCAGTGCATATCATCCAGAATCCGATGGGCAGACCGAACGTGTCAATCAAACTTTGGAACAATATTTGCGGTGTTTTTCCAACTTTCAGCAGGACGACTGGCATTCTCTTTTGCCTTTAGCTGAGTTCTGTTACAATAATACTCAGCACTCGTCGACTGGAATGTCCCCATTTAAAGCGGTACATGGATACGACGCCCTGCCGCTGCCATTTTTGAATTCTCCCGATCTCCCGGCGGGAGACGCTGGAGACTGGTGCAAACACTTACAAATGGCGTGGGGTTCGTTAGCCAAGACTCTAGAAGAAGCTAAGGCGGCTTACAAACTCCAGGCCGACAAGAAACGTAATCTTGCCTGGATCCCTAAATGTGGGGAGTTTGCCTATTTATCCACGCAACACTTGCGTCGTATTCAGCCGAGTCGCAAGCTCGGTTGGAAATTTATCGGTCCCTTTGAGATTGTGAGAGTGATTAACAATGTAACTGTTGAACTTGCTTTGCCCAAATCCCTAAAGTCTGTTCATCCTGTTTTCCATGTAAGGCTTCTACGCCAGGCGCCTGAGGAGAACAAATGGAGACCACAACGGCCGACCCCACCTCCGCTGCTGGTGGGGGGGGAACCTCACTACGAAGTATCGCAAATCTTGGACTCTAAGATCTCTCGCAATCGCTTGTTTTATCTGGTTGAATGGATTGACTTTGGGCCGGAACAGAGGGAGTGGGTACGGGCGGAAAATGTTCTGGCCCCCCGGCTTATCCGGGCGTTCCACAAGTTGTACCCCCATAAACCAAAGGGGTAGGCTTATTTTCGAGGGGGCTGCATGTCAGGTAGCCCTGTCATGATGGATGGAGGGGAGGGGAGGTTGGCTCTGGGCGCCTTAGTGGCGTGACAGGCGGGAGGTTGGAATCTGGGGAGTTGTTGATTTACGCTTAGGGTGTGAGAATGGAATGTAGCTCTGGTTACCCCTATCTCCTGCAGACGGGACATTCTGACCTTGAGGAATCAAGCTGCGAGCTTTCCTATCGCTTTCAAAGCTGCAGCTTTGCTGTGAATAATGGGGGCGTTGGGAACTTCATTAGCGTAGTAATTTTCGATTCCCAATCGCATGGTATTCTGTGACTAGGAGAAGGGGGGTCCCCATTCACCCCCTTGCCCTGTATAACTGCTTGCTTTTTGTAACCAAGTCATTCTGAACAATGTACCTGCTTCAGTGAACCTTTCTCTTGCAGCTTTATAATAAATACTATCCTTGCTTGCATCACAAGGCCTGGTGTTTTGCTGACTAAGTTAGGACTCCTGACAGCTCCATTCTCTGGATTTAAGTATCAACAGATGGTACCATGTTCAGAATTAGATATATTGATGCTTTTAAAAATATATATTTTTATTAAAGCATTTAACCGCCATACAAAAATAACAACAACCAGTTCAACAAGTAATCCATACAAAGAGTTGACTATGAAAAAGAAAAGTAGTTTTAACATAGTTGTTAAGGGCCAGGTCATTTTAGGAACATATTGTAGTACAGTCGTCAGTAACAATATACATAACATATAACCATTTAGTCAATGCTCTGGGAAATATCTCAATTTGTTACTATATGGGTGCGTTCAGACGCGCCATTTGAGCCGTTTTCGGCACAGCTCAGAAACGGCTTTTACCTGCGCGTTCACACGCCCAACATCTGCCCACCGTCCCCAGCCGTCGCTTTCTGGAGCAAACCCTCTGTAAACTGGAGTATTTTGACACCACTTACCCAAGTGGTGTTTTCCCGATTCTCCGTTTCAAGCCGCACTTTTCGCTGTCTGATCGCTCCATCTAGCCACTTCCGGGTGCTTCAACCCCCCCCCCCGGGAAGCTGCCTCTGGCTTTCGGTTTTAGCCCACCATTTTTTTTTTCCTTAGCAGTGTGCACTTGAGCGGAGCTCCGCTCCTAAGTTAAATGAAGAAAAGCTTCACTGGTGCCTAGTTTAGGCATTTAGATGAGTCTGGGATCTCGGGGAGGCCATTTTCAGGGAGAAAATGTAAAAAGGAGTCTTCATTTAAACTTTAAAGGGACCAGTTAAGATCGCTCTTCTGCACACGCGCCAAACTTCCTGTTCGGGAGAGGGCTGCCTGTGCGCATGCTCAAAGGAGAGGGGAAAACCCCCCCACCTGCAGGAGGACGGCGGGGAGCTCTGAAGGAGGAGGTGTGTGATCGCGATTCTCCAGTTTAAAAAAAAACACGCATCGTGCCGGAGCAGTTTAAACCGCTCCAGCACGCTGTCTAAACGCACCCTATAATTCAATCTAACGCGGTCTTAGGAAATATTGATGCTTTTGACTGCTCAAAGAAATCTGCACATAGAATCACAGAACTGGAAGGGCCATACAGGCCATCTAAACCAACACCCTGCTCAATGCAGGATTAACCTAGAGTATCACTGTAGAATCATCATAGCTCAGTAATTCATAGAGCAACCCTGGAATGAGGGTTGATATTATTATCTCCATATTTCTGAAGAAGGAGGGGGTGCTGGGGCTTATAAGAATAGCCCTGCTCAATCAGAACAGTACTCCATCTAGTCCAGCATCCTGACTCACACAGTGGCCAACCAGTTCCTCTGGACAGCCAGCAATAGGGCATAGAGGCCAAGGCCTTCCCCTGATGATGCCTCTTGGATCCGGTTTTCAGAGGCTTAGTGCCTCTGAATTTGGAGGTTCCCGTCAGTCACCATGGCTCGTAGTCACTGATAAACTTATCCTCCATGAATCTATCTAATCCCCCTTTAAAGCTGTTTATCTATGTGGCCGTCACTACATCTTCTGGCAGTGAAGTCTACATTTTAATCACTCTCTCATGTTAAAGTCACTAATGAGCCTTCAGAAAGGGCAATATCTGAAGTTAGGGCTTCTAAGAGCAGAAGTGTATATCATATATAGTGTTTTGATCCTTTCAAAAGTGTTTTTTTTTCAGTTTCCAACCAGTGGGGCTACCAATTCTACGGGGGGACTGGCAAAGGGATGGACTTTCAATCATTGGTCCAGATCATGCAAGAAGAAGAAGAAGTCTGGAGTACCCTTTCCCTTCAGACTTCCCTGGTGCCTGACTTACTCTCATTAAGGCACCAGACTCAACAATGTTTTTTGTTTTGGGGCTTTTTTTGCTCCCCACCCTGGCTTTTAGCCTGAGGACTGTTTTATGACTATTTTATTTATTTATTTATTTATTTATTCAGCTTATATACCGCTCAAGCCCCGAGGGGTCTCAGAGCGGTTTACACGATATTTGATTCTTCCCTAACTAGGGCCACAATCAATGGGGGAGGGACATCCTACCAGCACCCCGAGCAGGGCTTCCCGTTCTCTTCCGGTGGGGCTCCAGGCGTCCGTGCTGCAGCCTCGGTGTATTCGAGCCCCTGGCGAAGATCTTTTTTCCTGGGCCAGGAGACTTCCGCGGCAGGCCTCTCTTTGATGCACAGGCCCGTGTTGGCTTCGGCTTCCGGTCTGCATCCAATAGGCTCCGCCGCGCCGTGCCGTCACGCTGCCTGCACCTCATGGCTCCGCCCACCGCCAGGTTCGGCCGTCTGCTCCGCCTGCCGCCACTGCTGCCATCGCCGCCATTGCCGCTGCTGCTGATGTTGCTGCTGGTGTCGCCGCTGCTACACCCCCGGAAGGGAGGGTGCCCCCCGCCTCTCTACAGGCAGGTACCCATTTATCTACTTGCAAATGCTTTCAAACCGCTGGGTGGGCGGGAGTTGGGACTAGGACCGGGAACTCACCCCGGTCGCGGTGGGACTCGAACAGCCATAGTGGCTGTTCGCTGTTGTTATAACAGGTGTGATCTACCACCTGCGCCACCATTGTTTTTATGCCTTGACTTCTGTGTTTAAAGTTTTTATGCTGTTGCTTTTTTTTTAAAAAAAAAAAGTTATTTTACTATTTTACTTGTGAGCTGCATCAAGCAGGTCTCTGGAGAAGCAGCATATAAATTTTATAAACAAATAAGTAAAGAAATCCTCCCATTTTTCCATTTCCCATCCCAAAATCACCATCCATCCCATATTCCATCTTCAGGAGGAAACTGCACAGTATAAAGGGTTTAAAAGCCCTCCTTCTCCTTTCTCTGGTAATCCTTCTGGAAATTGCTGAGCTGTGATCTTTAATAGGAAAACCTGCCCCACAAGGTGGTTGTTGTTACCCACTTTGGGTTCCTGCTTGGGATGGATGGATAGATGGATGGAAAGAAACAAATTATTAAGGGAGTACAATTAACATGTAGTTCCACTGTAGTTCACACAGTTCAGTCTCTTAGTCTCTGTGCTACATTATTTCATTAGACTGATTTATACTCCACTTTTCCTCTATACACTCATGGTGGTTTATTATGATGGTTGTGTAAAGAAGGAGACAATGAAACAGACAACCAGAGAATTAATCATAAGTTGCAAGAATGCCCAAAGAAATCTGAGACTGGCAGTTCAACATATTTCATCACAGCCTAGCAGAGAAGTCTGGGCCTCAGGAATTCTCCCATGGTGGCGCACACACAAATCATGCTTGGCTTTCATGGCTATTTGTGCCAAAATGTCAGGGCTCCCCTAATATACAGGGTGACATCATGCAGTTGATTCAGGGATCCAAATCTGGACGTCAAAATTCTGGCATGATATAAACCAGTGTAAAGTGTCAGCGGTTTCAGGGGTGATGTCTAATTGGACAATTGGATGTGATTCTGTGAATGAGTCACAGACGTTAGTGTTTTGGCTTGTTTTCATGCTGTGGTTCATTTAAGGGCCAAAACTTGCAACTTCCAAACCACTGTTGTACAGAAACAGACAAGGCCTGCTAGCAATGGCAAAAACACTGGAACTACACACTGGAAATATATGACACAGAACAAGTGGCCCAGACACTGTGTATGAGGACAGTTAGTGTCACTGTTCTAGGGCAACCCAACCTCAGTTCCTATATTGGTTCTATCCAACCACTAGTTCTCATGTACCAAGCCCATGTACAGCCCATGTACTTTTTTGTGATATAAGGGACTTTTGAGCTGGATATGAATGAGAAGGAAGGGAGGCACAAGCACCCTTTGCTGTTTGTGCTGCATTTTAAGGGTATGTCTCTATGGCACTGATCCCACATTTCACCACCAGGTTACTGGGAAGCTCTGTCACCCTTGCCTTCCATAAGATATTGTCTTATAGCTTGTTTATTTAATCATGTATATGACTTGAGTCAGATTGAGGTGACGAGAGAGGAGGTTCTACTACTGATAGACAACTTAAAAACTGATAAATCACCAGGCCCAGATGGCATACATCCGAGAGTTCTGAAGGAACTCAAATGTGAATTTGTGGATCTCCTGACAAAAATATATAATCTTTCATTAAAATTTGCCTCCATTCCTGAAGACTGGAAGGTAGCTAATGTCATTCCCATCTTTAAAAAGGGTTCCAGAGGAGATCTGGGAAATTACAGGCCAGTCAGCCTGATGTCGATACCAGGTAAATTGGTGGAAACTGTTATTAAGGAAAGAATTAGTAAGCACACTGATGAACAAAAAGTATCAAGCAGACTCAGCATGGGTTCTGTAAGAGAAGATCTTGTCTCACTAACCTGTTAGTGTTCTTTGAGGGGGTGAACAAACATGTGGACAAGGGGGACCCAAAAGATATTGTTTACCTTGACTTCCAGAAAGCTTTTGATAAAGTTCCTCATCAAAGGCTCCTAAGTAAGCTCAAAAACTGCAGGATAAAAGGACAAGTCCTTTTGCGGATGAAAAACTGGCTCATTAATACGAAACAGAGAGTGAGTATAAATGGGAAATTTTCTCAGTGGAGGGTGGTAAGCAGTGGGGTACTGCAGGGATCAGTATTGGGTCCAATGCTTTTTAACTTGTTCATTAATGAGTTGGGAGTAAGCAGTGAAGTGCTAAATTTGTGAATGACATGAAGTTGTTCAGGATGGTGAAAACCAGGGAGGATTGTGAGGTACTCCAAAGGGATCTGTCGAGGATCGGCGAGTGGGCGTCAACATGGCAAAAGGATTCAATGTGGCCAAGTGCAAGGTGATGCACATTGGAGCCAAAAATCCTAACTATAAATACACGTTGATGGGGTCCGAACTGGCAGAGACTGAACAAGAGAGAGATTTTGGAGTCGTAGTAGGTAACTCACTGAAAATGTCAAGAAAGTGTGTGACTACAATAAAAAAGGCCAATGCTATGCTGGGGATTATTAGGAAGTGTATTGAAAACAGATCAGCCAATATCATAATGCCCCTATATAAATCAATGGTGCGACCTCATTTAGAATACTGTGTACAGTTCTGGTCAGCAAACCTTAAAAAGGACATTATAGCTTTAAAAAAAGTGCAGAAAAGGGCAACTAGAATGATAAAAGTATTGGAACACTTTCCCTTTGAAGAAAAGTTAAAGTGCTTGGGGCTCTTTAGCTTGGAGAAATGACAGCTGAGGGGTGACATGATCAAGGTTTACAAGATTATGCATGGGATAGAGCAGATAGAGCAAGAGGTACTTTTCTCCCTTTGCCCCCCCAGTTGGAATAATGAGACGGACAACAGAATGGAATTAAACAAGGGCCACTTTATTAACTATTTAACAGAACATTGCAGCGATAACAACTAAGCAAGCATGGAACAGGCAAGGCAGGCGTCACTTCCCTGACCAACCCCCTTGCCCTTAAAGGGCGGGTCACCCAGCTCCAGCCGTGAGCCATTTACTCTCTGGCTCGTGACCAGCAGCCCAGCAACTGGTTGCCTTCTAGGAGCGCCTACCCCTGAAGCCTTTCAACTTGCAGGGAGGAGCCCGCCATAAAAGGTTCCCAGTGGAGGTGATCACCATTCCCCACCCTGGACCCTGAAATCCAAAGGCAGTTCCTGGTGACCGCCTGTTCCCAAACGGGATATGCCGAAAGGTGCTCACCAGTTCCGTTTCTTGCTTGCATAAACCTGCCAAGTGACCAGACTAATTAAGCACACCCACAATAATTCCCTTAAAACCACTGCCCACAGTGCAAGGTAGGCAAAAAACACCACTACCACGGTCGCCAATATGGGTAGAAGTGAAAAATTCCTACCTGGCCCCTTCAAAATGACGACCAGCCAAAGCCTGCACTGATAACAGGGTGGGAGGGTGGGCGAGCACGCGGAGCAACTGACATCGGGCGGGAGCGGAGCCTGGCCCTTTGAAGCGGCCGGCTCCGCCCCCAGCCACGTCGGGACGCTGCGTCCCGCTCTGTTGCCGCCTCCACCCCAACGGAGCGGCAAAAAAGCCCCCGCCCACCAGCGGCGTTGCCGGGCAGGCGGGAGCTCCGTTCTCACAATACAAAAACTCATGGGCACTCAATGAACTTGCTGAGCAGTCAGGTAGAATGGATAAAAGGAAGTACTTCTTCATCCAAAGAGTGATTAACACATGGAATTCACTGACACAGGAGATGGTGGCAGCCACAAGCATGGACGGCTTTAAGAGGGAATTAGATAAGCATATGGAGCAGAGGTCTATTGGTGGTTATTAGCCACATGGTATAAATAGGGACTCTGGGGCAAGAGATGCTCTGTGTTCTTGGGTTTTTGGGGGGTCAACAGTGGGAGGGCTTCTAGTGTCCTGGCCCCACTGGTGGACCTCCTGAGGGCATCTGGTATTTTTGGCCACTGTGTGCCACAGAGTGTTGGACTGGATGGGCCATTGGCCTGATCCAACATAGGCTTCTCTTATGTTCTTATGTTCTTATTTCTCATCATTGAATTCCTTACTATCTGGCAACTCACAATTCAATGTGTGAGGAGCATTATGCTTGAGATGGTGTAAGGTGATGTAGAAACATGAAACATCGATCATTCTATCACATAAAAGTCACTGCACAAAGCTGAACATCAAGGAAACAGGCACATGGAAACCAAATAAGGAAACCAGTAGTGAAGGAGGATAGACTTCTATGATGCACCTGTCCATTTCCCTCCCTCAGAGCCAAGATTTCCCCTCTGTTTTTCTTTCCCTTTGTGGCTGAGCTGCTATAGGTCTCTATTTTTTTTCTTTCCTGAAGAACTCTGGCTGTGCCACCCGGTCACAGTACAATATTCTACTGCTGGCTCAGCCCAGTAATGCAAGGGAAGGATTGAGAGCTCCCTTTAACTTAAACATTTGAAATGGAACTCAAGGATTTTGGAAGTTCAAAAATAACAATATATTTTATTCAACAGAGGGGAAAAGGTCAGGTGAAATCAGGGGTAAAATTTCTGAGGTAACTTGAATAAATAACACTGAGGTAACATCAGTAGATGCACAGGCTGCAGTTCATATGTTTCAGGCTAATGAGAGTTTCTTAAACTATTCACAATGACTTACTATCTTTACAATGAGAGGATTTTGTTCCAGTGTTTCCCAAACACTCCAGTACACTTTTGTTTTAGTATTCACGGACTTTTTTGGTTTCCAGAAGGCTGGGACACTCTATCCAGTACCTGAACCCCTTCTCTAAACACACCAGTACTCTTCTTGAGTTTTAACTGAGTCATGAGATTTCACAAAGCAGTCTCTAACCACACCAGACCAGGCATCTTTTCACTCTTCAGAGCTATCAGATTTATCTCCCTGTTTTGACTGGGAAGGGAAATTCTCTCACTAGAAGCTCTACCTCATTTCCTTGGCCTGAATGGGAGTCTTCACCTAACTATCCACTCGTCCTTGCCAATCTCCCCAGTACGCTGTCTGTGTTAAACTGCTCTCCATCAGGGCTGAATTCAGATACTGTCAGTACTTGACTCTTCTCAGCTAGGACTGAAATTAGACTGAATTTCTCCTCAGCATTCAGCTCTCAAGTCTTTCTCTGCTCAACTGAGGCTAACCAAACAGATTCCTTGGAGCCACCTGTCATTCAAGGCATTACCTGTTTGCACAGAACTTATGAGATATTAAAGTGCAGTCCACCACAACTTCTCATACATCTGGATGGACACAATAACCTTTGTCAAGCAGGAATGAAAAATGCCAACATTTTCTGAAAATAACTCTTCAATAAACAAACAATCAGTGGTTCAAAAAACCTTTCCTCTTTTGCATTAGGAATGCTTGAACAGTTACTGCTTCATCTCAGAGTCTGTTTGCCAGTGTTGAACAGGGAGCCATTTTTCATCAGGCAGTTTGGTTGTTCACAAACAGTACAGACTTCTTTAATGGGATACTTTTTATGTATAACTCTACAGTGCAATCCAGTGTTTTGCAGCTATGAATTCACAACCCAATGGGAGTCCTACTTTCTGCCCTCCTCCTTCTGTTTAGAGTTGTTGTCCCTACATACAGCTGGGCAGTCAATGGTATAAATAAAAGTTTTTTAAAAAAATATCAGTCAGCCTGTAATTATGAATAATGCTGTCTTAGTTCCTGTGGAAAAGTATCATGTGCCCTAGAGAGTCTTTGACACAGACCACACTTCCTATGCTGCTAGGAACCAGTGTAAAGTGTCATTTGTGCAAGATGAATAGTTTGGCATTGATTTAAGTCCATATTATTATTTAAGTCCATTTTAAATCCACGTTATGACAATTATTTCACACACACACATTTTTGCACAATTTTATGGGAGGTTTAGTCCTTGGGCCCCCATCATTTAATTACCTGACCCAAGCATTCATGACCCTGGGTGGAATTACCTCACCTACTACTCAGATCCAAAAGCTCTCATAAGGCAGGAGATGAAATGCTACAACGACAGGTACCCCACAGATAGCTGTAAAGTTATTCAGCTCACAGGTGATCACAGCCCCCAAAGATGGCAAAGATACCCATCAAATGTGTTTACCGCACAGTTTGTGGTATTGTTGTTCTGTGTCTCACTAAACCAGTTGTAGGCCTCTCTTTCTGTTACAGCAGTTTGGGATTCAGCTGTCAAGGTTTCAATCTCATTGTAACACAGATGCATTAATATTTTGTGTGGGAACAACAAGCCATGTTTTCCTTTGTACAAATCTTCAATCTTGTTGACCAGAAAATGCTTTGCTATATAAACACTATGCAATGCAATAGTTTTTTGCTTCACAAATACACTGCTGCTGGCAACATTATTCCCTTACCACTTAACAGAAGCCAATTAATCGCAAGAAATCCAGAGTCCAACCACACTTTGTAGTTCCTCTCCATATGGATAGCGGTTACCTTTGTATCCCTGGCCAATGTGCCTTGACAGTGTCAGTAGAGATTTTGAATTTCCCACCCCTACTGGTTTGATTTTAAAAATCCACATGTCAGTTTTGGTGATGCAAATCAAAACTGTGCCATTTTCTGTTTTCTCACACTAATTTGTTTTCCCTGTCCAATAGACACTTTCCCCTACATTATTTTTTCCCCTATCACTTGTGTATAAATGCCACAAAAAATGAACTGCCACACCAGCAAACATAAAAAGGGGTAGAATGGAAAGGCTCACCTATGAAAACAAACAAAATTAAAACCCACACTTTATAAAATTACTGAGAATATGAGATAATAACAATATATTCAAATGGGAGAAATTGAGTTTAATACATTTTCAATAAATCTGAAGCAGCCTTGCAATTTGCAGGAATGTTCCCATTCATTTTGGATGGTTGAACTCAGGGTCTTGTATTCATTAACCATTTTGTTTGGATTCTTTAACATTATAATAGTGCATGTTTTAATTAGTTAATCTACCTGGTAGGTGTGGTTATTGGTTTTGGCAGGAAATGTATTAGTCCCTATAAATCTCACCTCAATTGAGATAAAATTTTCAAACACAGTATTGTTCACTCAAGAAGAAAAGTCTGCCATTCTAGAGGCAATAAAAAGTGCAACATAACTGCAGCCCTATTTGTCTATCATCTATCTGTCTGTCCATCCGTCCATCTGTCCATCCATCCAATCCATTAAAATTGATATTCTTCCTTTTATACACATAGCTCAAAGCAGCTTACAAACCACAATTAAACACACAAAAATAGCCCTCTCCAAAGATGCCCGCTGTCCACACCCCATTAAAAGCCCTAGCAAATAAAATGGCTTAGCAGAACTTTTGAGAAATTCTAAAGGTGGCCCTACCCATAACCTCCTCAAGGAGTGGGAGCTACAGTGGAGAAGGGAAAGAGATGGTTGTTTAAATATGTGGACTATTGACCTGACATCATTTTGCTTACAAGCTTAATTTAGAAAAAAAATAAACCATCTGCAACTCACAGGAGACAGGGGGAGGGGCCTAGGGGGCAGCCACCAGTGATGCATAAACTCTCTTCTGGGAAAATCCAGAAGTGACATCATGCCTCTCTAGCAAAATATTTGAGTGTCCAGTGATTTCCTAGAGAGGACTGATATCACTTCATGGTTTCACCAGAAATGACACATGCCATCAGTTCAACGGTCATTAAAAAAAAAAAAATCCCATCTTCACTCTGAACAGGGGCCTGGCAACCCTAGTCCACACCTCTACACAGGGAAATGCTGTGCATATGAATTTTAATCACAGATGGTGCTACATGGTTAGGCCCTCACAAAGGTCAAGAGAGGCCTGAGCCACTTCCATTTTTGACCCCCCCCCCAGTAAATTAAAAAATTAAGAAGTGTAAAAACAATTATACAAAACTAGCAGTATTATATTTTAAATGTTTAAATTTAATACAATAAGAAAAAGAATAGTGTAACACTTTGTAATAAACGTTCCCATTTTTATTTAACATGTGACTTTCTAGCTTTTTTTGTGCCAATTCACCAATTGAAATCTAGTTTTCTTGCAATGTCATAGTTTATGTTAAGGATACCAAGGCCTACCTGCTCCTTCTCCCTCTGCTGTTCCTGCTTCTGCTGCAGCCACACCTCCACAGCCACTCTGGTAGACACCTCTATGGAAATCAGACCACCAGTTCCCAGACAGACCAGTTTTGTCATCTGGGCAGGCACGCACAAAATGACAGCTGCCATTTTATCTCCTGGTGGCTGACTGGCCCTGTTATTCTTGGAGGGCAGAATCCCAGGCTCTAGTGGGGAAAATCCTGCCAAAAATGGGAGGTTGGGAAGGCTAGTATTTCTGTTTCTGTAACTGTAACCAAATTAAGAGTTAACATCGAAAGTGTAAATCTGAGGCCCCCCAAGAATGTGAGGCCAAATAGCCTCCCCCCTGAGGTCCTGTATGTGGTGAGCACATGAAGAACCCTTCAGACTGGACAGCCTTGCATGCCTATCAGGCACATTTCTGCTGATTCATCCTCTCCCTTCCCACCAGAGATGCCAGCTCCCATCGCTTACTGCTACTCAAGCAACCAGCAGGAGAGGAAAAAAAAGATTAAAAATTGCCATTGTGACTGGGGGTTATGTCACTGCACTCTAGAAATCACCAGAAACTCCATGATAAAACAACACCAAGTGACATAACACGATCACACCAATGGCATCCCCACAGCCCCACCCCCAAATCCTGGCACCTCCCCCTAATGCTGAATGCTTCCACTGGTCAAATGCCACTGTTGTGTAGTTTGAGCAGGGGTCTCCAACCTTGCTGAGCCTGTGGGTGCTTTGAGAATGGTAAGAAAAGGTAGTGGACACCAGCACAAAATGGCTACCATGGGAAGCATGACCAGTCACAAAATGGCTGCCATAGGGACCAATCACAAAAAATGTTTGGAAGTTCCAGGCCAATTACCTTTCTGGGGCAGCTATTTCTAATAGGTATTTACTGAATACCCAAAGGTGATATCTGCTGTTCTGGTGAAACAGACTCAAGCCAGAAATGTTTCTTTCTTTGAAGACCATCCTTTTTGGGTAACAAGCAAGGGTGCACTAGGAAACACATCACTGGGCATGATCCACCACCACAATGGAAATGTCTGTAATTTTATACTACAGTGTGGGAGACCCATTTTTCAGATCTCCACTATGCCATGGAAGCTCATTGTGTGCATAGTGTGCCTCTCTAACCTACCTTATCAGGTGGTGGTTGTGAGGATAAAATAGAGGACAGAAGAGGGCTCCCATGCTGCAACCAGCAACTCCAGGAAAATTTAAGTGGTGGGGGCTGGTATGCCGGCATCATGCCAGAGTGTCAACATCACTTATAATAAAAATCAGAAATGACAATTATGGGGCACTCTAGGATTTTACCATAGAATTTTGTAAAACACTGATGCCGGTGCACGCCCCAGTGCCAGCATGCACCCTGATTCTGCCCATTACCTCCTGTCAGTGCTTTAGATACTTTTAGGGTTGCTAGGAGGAGTCCCACCTGAAAACTCTAGGAGGGGAAAATGATAATATAAGCTGCTTTGGGTTTCCATTGATGAGAAAAGCAAGCTATAAATATCTAAAGAAAGAAAGAAAGCAGCATAAAGCCCCAGAAGTCTGAATATTTCCAAATTTCCCTGAATGTTTCTGAATGTTAAAAATAATTTCATTTGCAACAATTACTACAGTTAACAAGCTGAAAGCGCATCCGTTGCACTTTACCTTTCACCTGCTTGCCTGAGGCAATGCATTGAGAGGCATATCCACAAACCTATCTGCCAGGTCCCCTGCCTTGCCTGTTAAATCCTGTTAAAACCCTAAGTTTCCATGCTGGAGAAACCAGTCAAGTAGTCTGGGATGCTCTGGCTGCTCTCCATACTTCCCCTCCCCAGCGGGACATTTATGTGGCCACTTTGTACTTTACACCTGAGATATTTCAAGTGCACACTTTAAAATGTTACATGGAAATGTGACACAACCATCTATCTACAAAAACATACAAAAAACATACAATGACACTTGTCAGGGATCTGTGATTGTTAACTCCTTCCTGAGCATACTGTCCCCATTGGACTTCACATAATATGTGAAAATAGCCAGAGGGTCAATAAGAAGATGGTTGAATGAGACATTAGTTGTTTTTTTGCCATTAAGTCACAGGTGACTGATGGCGATGCCATAGGGTTTTTGAAGCAAAAGACATTCAGAGGTGGTTTGCTATTGCCTGATGTTATGTCTGGACATGTGCAATCTTCCACTCAGGCTTAACTGCTGCTGGTGCTAGTAGCCAGCATAAGGAGGCGTGCCTGAACTTGTCTGGCAGGCCACCTTGTTGGAGCTTGAAGCCCAGAACAAAGGCAGGCAGGATCCTGGAGTCTGCCAGTGGATTGGCCCCCAGGAGCAGCCAGCCAATGTGGAGCCTGGAGGCCATTTGAACTCACCAATCGCTTGGGGGCTGGGAATAGCTTAAGTGTATATAGGTTAGGGCAGTTGCCCCATGTAAAGCATTCCTGTTGCGATGAAATAAACTGCTGCTTGTTGAAATCACTCTGCCTTCATCTTTGCCATGTTAAACCCACTATTTAACACCTGACTCCATGACATGACTCTGGTATTCCTTGGAGGTCTCCCATTCAAATACTAACCCTGCTTAACTTCCAAGAGCTGATGAGATCGGACTAGCCTGGGCTATCCAGGTCAGGACCAAATGAAACATACATTATTTGATATTGTGCAGTCATAATCATTCACCTTCTGGATTTTCTTGTACTAGCCCAATATTCACTGACATGTGGATCCTACCTTTGTCTAGTAGAAACCAGAGAGCCCCACATGCTTTTCCCTGGCCAGAGAACTGGAGCAAGGGTTGTAGCCTGTGCTTAGAGATGGGCACAAACTGGGAAAATGTGGTTTGTTTCAATTCATTGTTCAGCCACAAATCGCAGTCCCTTTACATAGGGTTTGCAGAATGCCTGAAAAACAGCTGAAAAACAGGCTGCTCCCCACTGCTCAGCTGTTTTAGGCTGTCTTCTGCAGTCCCTTTAAACTACACAAAGTAGCCCAAAACAACTAAGCAACTGGGAGCACTCAGCTATTTTGGGGCACCTCCCCACTGCTCAGCTGTTTTTGCAGCTTTCACAAGGAACAGAAAGCAAGGGTTTCTGAGTCCCTTTAATCCCCTGCTTTCTGCTATATCCATGAATTGCCACAAACCTCCATGAACTGCTTTAAAAGTTCACGGAAATTTGTGACAGTAGACCCCTCACAAAACATTAAAGCATGAATTTTGCTCTGTGGTTCAGCTCATGCCCATCCTTACCTGTGCTCCCCCCCTTTCTCTTTTCTATCATAGAAAATGGGGGAAGATGACCAAAACAAAAGAGAGGGTGGGCCTTCTTATATCCTTACTTATAAGTTTGATGGTAGGTGAGAACTATATTTAGGGCTGCATTTGTTTCAGAGTCTAAAAATAACTTCATTTTGCTTTACTTCTTCAGAATTCAGGGCAGTTTCCTGTGGTTGAAACTCCTTTAGCAGAATAATATACAGACCAAACTGCACCTGACCACCCTACTAACAAGAATAGTGCAAGATCCAATAATGAACAGATATAACTGTAGTGCAATCATTTCCCTATTAAGTTAGATCACTATGATGATGATGACGATGATGATGATGACGATGATGATGATGATGAAGATAGATAGATGACAGACAGACAGACAGACAGACAGACAGACAGACAGACAGACAGACAGACAGACAGACAGACAGACAGATAGATAGATAGATAGATAGATAGATAGATAGATAGATAGATAGATAGATAGATAGATAGATAGATAGATGATGCCAGCATCTTGTAGTTTTGTCTGCAATACTATGAGGTAACCAACTGCCTTCCCTTTCTGCTAAATAAACACTGCTGGCAGACAGTGAGAATGTTTGCTATTGAACAAACTCTCTCCCATCCTGGAATTTAGGCCCCATTGAGAGGAGGGAGGTGGCATGACATGGTTGTTTATTTGCATGTGCTTCCTTATTTGGTAACAATCCCTTCCCAAAGCTGCTTGGCTGTAAAATCAGACGGAGAGCACCACAAGCTGCCACACCTAACGGTTCTGAAGCAATCCATCTGCTTCCGTAGCATCAGACGTGTCTTTGTTTAATTTCCCCCACTGAGTCACTTCCTTTTTTTGCTGAGGGAGCATTCTGCTCACTTTTGTGCTCTGTAGACCTTGTATCTTCTGGCTGCCTGGATTTCAACTTCAGCAAACAGAACAGCATTTTGTAAGACAAGCAGCCAAAGATGAAGCATTAGCAACAGTGCTCTGTGGTATTGCCAGGCACCAAGAGTGCAAAGTCACCGTGCTAATTGGTTCTCTTAGGGCTTCTTCATGTAACCAAACAATCTGAGGAAATATCCTATGTGTGGCAAGGAGTATGCATTTATGCATATGCATCCAATTGATGTGGCCCTTTTGAGGGGGAAGAAATGCAGGGGTCACTATACGGGCAAACATTACAGTTTGCATATTATATCATGCAACCCTCCAACATGTGTGCAGGATTTTCATTAGAGTGTGGTATTGTCTATTAATTGAGTCTATTGCTGTACTACTGCTTGCCTAACAAGAGGATGGGTGAGACAGGAATGTCTCTTCTTCAGAAACCCAGAATGCATCTTCCTGGGACTTGATTTTGAGTTCTGAAACAAGTAACCCAAATTCCCATGTTCCTTCTCATTGGATTGGAACATATCTGCTTGTGCTACTGCACTTGCTTGCAAAAGCAAAAGTGCTAAAATTGTATCCCCTATTGGGGTGCATCCTATTCCTAACCTACCACTCCACTGAACAACCTCTGACTTTTCCTCCAGCCTAAGGGGCCTTCCTCCAACCAAAGTGGCCCATCTTCCAATGAAAGGGCCATGGAAGTTGGAGGCTGGAGAAAGGCTCCTTGGAAGAAGGTTGGGTCCTTGTGGCACAACATTTAGTGTGAAGTATTTCTTTAAATGAAATTTTAAAAAATGAAATTATGCAAACCACCTACATTCTATTGCTCCATTCATACATTATTCTGTCATAAATTATATTGATGCTTTATGTGTTGCTGTATTTCTTGCTTATGTGAGAGCATTATCCTTTCACTCATACATTGCTGGGTCCAAGCCGTATTATAGATGCAGGGCATAGATGCAGGGCATAGATGCAGTGCTAGTATAAACTCTGATACCTGCTTAAAATCTCCATCATCCAGAGTTCAGTTTGTGTGGGATTGTCCTACATATATTCTATCAGGGGTGTGTGTGTTAACATCAAATAATGAACTGGAGGCAGAAGGCAGAGATTTATGATGCATTATTAGGAACTAATTTCCCTTCCTGGGGGAAAAAATTGCCATTCATGGAATCTTATTACCAGGTAGGGAGGCCAGGGGAGCAGGGATGGCGGATGGGGGGCGTGTTTCCAGCAACAGCTGGAAGATTTCCCCAGAAGTAACATCAGTCCTCTTTAGGAATCTCCAAAACTCTATGATTTTACCACAGAGTTACTGGTGATTCCTAGAGGGGAACAAGATCACTTCTAGATTTTTCCTGTAAGTAGCACCATGCCGTCACCAATGGTATGTGTTTTGTTTTTGCTTTTCTCCCACTAGCCACTGGAGTGTTAACTGGCAACACCTGATGGGGGAAGGACATTTCCGGTGGGCATATGGCAACCCTATTACCAGGTGATTTTGCCATGAGGAACTTCAGCTGCTCATTTTCACAAATTAAGCCCCTATTGAAGGACCAGGACATTTTTTCAGACCTTCTGATAAGCCTATATAGGAACATTGGTATCAGTACACTTTTGCTAAACTTAAACTGGACTAAATCTTCAGTTGCACAATATGCTGTTAAAAGGATGTTCTGGACCTCTGTCCTCCAAGTCCTCTGGTCACATGCCCATATAATGCTTCCTAAGTGACAGCCACTTTCTAGGGCTCAGTGTACCCTGGGAGTGTCATCCCAGCCCAAGAAGGCTTGCTTCTTGAAATGGCATAATGTCATGTGAGATTTTCTATTCTGAAGGTTTTGCTAACTCACCTGGACCCCTGTGGCTTGCTACCAAAACTGTGTCCCTCAGACAGTCTTAGTAAGCAACATGTTTGATGACTGAACTCTGATTATTGTATCATCTATGAGGGCATCTCACCTAGACACCCCTGTTCTTTTATCTGATCATCTTTCATTATCGTCTCTGTCTCTGTCACTCCACTCCCTTTTTGTCTGTGCTTGAAGATGGGTCCAGGCATGAAACTTTAAAAAAAAGAAAGAAAGAAAGCTCAATTTCCTCTGATACCAATTAAGGCAAAAGAAACAAAAACAATCTAAGCAGTTCTGTTTCTTTCATGAGCTAAATGGAACTCCCAGGTTACCACACATGATAAAATTTGATGTCCCAGTTGTAGTATGTTGTTTGTCAAGTTGGTAAAAATCATTCATGTCACACTAATGTAAAGCTTCTACTGCACATTTACAGTCTTGCACCGCATATCAGAGTTAACCATGCACTAGGCTGAGACATGTTGTTACTAGCCATCTTGTTGCGGTCTGTACCACTTATCCAATCTTCATTGAACTGTTGAGCATTGAGTGTAAATTAGTTCTTTGGTTGATAGAGACAGAATACATCAGGAAGAAAAGAGAGATTTCCCCAAGATATGAGTTTGAGCTACATTCGGGAAAAGTATGACTTGCATGCTGAACTGCATACTGGGTATGCCAGGTTCCTAACTGTAGGGTGCAGAAGGGCCATGGCTCAATGGCGGAGCATGTGTTTGGTGTGCAGAAGGTCCCGGGTTCAATCCTCAGCATCTCCAATTAAAAGGTTCAGGCAGCAGGCAATATGGAAGACGTCTGCTTGAGATCCTGGAGAGCCAGTTTGAGTACACAGTGTTGACCTTTAGTCAAAGGGCAAGGGTGCCCTGTAATTGTTAGTTTTGGGGTATTTTTCATGGATCTTGCTTCCTTTATACTTTGCTAGGCCCTCCACATTGGGGGCATATAGTCAGACAGTTTGTACTAAGCTCTTTCTCTGTATACCTTACGGTAGTTCTGGTCACACCCTACCTTTCACAATGGATAAAACCCTGAAAATGGCATCCCAGCCCCCCCCCCCAAAAAAAAAGACAATGTTGACCTTGATAGACCAATGGTCTGATTCAGTATAAGGCAGCTTTTTTCACATAATTTTGTTTCATTATTGTTTATTTCATTATTGTTGTTTCATTTTCATTGTTCTATACTGTTATTATTCCCTACTGAGTTTCAGTGACAGACCCTTTTCTTGGGTCTGTACCATCCAAATTGGACAATGCTCAGGGATTGTTGTATTCCCTGAAGATACCCACACTGCCAGGTTTCAGACAGTGTTAAATAGTGGGTTCCATAGATGAGCAGGCTCGAGTCCAGTGATCAGCTCAACTTTATTTGTGATTTCAGCAACAGCAAGACAAGATCCCAGAGCCTCAGCTCTGTTAAATGGCATGCAATTGCCATGCCCAAACACACCCCACTCCCAGTGATAGGCTATTTACATAACATTACTACTAGACTGGTTACTTTCAGAATCCTGGTAGGCTATTGCTCTTGTGCTCCAAGCTCAGCCAGTCCCTGGAATGATTCAATCAGGGATAATTCCATCCCAATGCATAACAGACAGATAGACCGAAGCCCCCTCCCTTTTGAGGCAATGACGGGCACCCATGGTTTACATTAAGGTCTCTGGGAGAACTGATAGAAAAGATGCCAAACAGTAACACAGAAGTACTGCTGCCACTTAGCCTGAAGAACAGTAGCACAAGGAAGGGGCTGATTGACAACACAAGTGCATTTAGTGTCACAAGGAGGGAAAGGTGTCTGGGCCAGCCATTGGGCAGCAGCAGGAGGACCTTGAGGCAGATTTACTTGGCTGTGGCATAAGGTTTGGAGAGCAGCAGTCAAACAGGGGAAATTTGATACAACTTGGCAGTTCCTGGAGGAGAGAGTAAGGCAAAGTCCCATCCCATGTCCTTCAGGACTTGATTACGTCATTCATGTATGTAATCCTAGTGGCTACAGCTTTCAGTCAATCATCAAAGCCCAAAGCCTTTCTTCCCCCTTCTTCTAAGGAACACTGTGCTCTCTGTGTGCCCTTGCTAGAGGAAACACTAGCCACCTTGCAAAAATGAAACCAATAAAGGCAGAGACTGAAATAATGAAAGAAACAAAGTGGGGAAAAAATGCTTTTTAAATATTTTTTTTAGATGGGAAATATGTTTTGTTTTCATATTAATTATTATAATTGTTCAACACCCACATTTTGTAATTATTGTAATTAATAACGAATGAAACATACAAGTCTAAAGTAAACAGTACTGACTTTGATAGACCAACAGTTTGACACAGTATAAAGCAGCTTCATCTGTTGTCAGTAGGGATGGGCACAAACCAGTTAAAACGGAGGTTCATGATGGTTCATGGGTCATGTGTCTCACAAACTACAAACCTCCATGAACCTTTCCATTTTAACTAATTGGTCTGAGGTCCATGGTTTGTGATGTAGAGTGGCTTGAAAAAGTTATTTAAAGGGTTCCCTTTAAATGGCTTTTGCAAGCTGTGCCTCTGCTGTGCCTTCTAAATTCACTTCTAAATGCCTTCTAAGTTCACTCACTTACCAAGTTATGCCATAGTGGTGACACTACTCAGCAAGTGAACTTAGTACCTTCTGAGTTCACTCACCAAATCGTGCTACCACTGCGGTGTGACTCAGTGACACTTGTGAGTTGTGCTGCAGCATAACAGCTTGCAAAAAACATTTAAAGGGGTCCTGTTAAATGGTTTTTCAGGCCACACTGCTGCCGGCTTCTGAGTTCACTCACTGCATCATGCTGGTGTGGCAGCGCAGCTTGGAGAAAACATTTAAAGAGACTGCAGTCTCTTTAAATGCTTTTCCCAAGCCCCACCCCCGACACCAGTGTGTCTCCTAACACGAAGCACATGAACCTTCCAAAGCCACCTGGGAAATTCATGGGAGGCTTGTGGGGGTGGGATGGCATGAACCAAGGTTCGTGAACCATGAACTGGACCCATTTCATGATGAATTTTGGTTCATAATTTGGTTCGTGCCCATCCCTTGTTGTCGGGGCACAGACATAGTTTGCTGGGTTTGTGGATGTTCATGTGTCACTTAAACTAGATTTTGAATGTTTGTGCTGCTTTTGCAGCTTGGTAGCTGATGGAATTAAATAGTCATCATTGTTGTGCATATTCAGGTCAATAAAAAAGCTAAAGAGAGCAGATGGCAATGGAAGAACACACAAAGTATATGTGATCAGTTTTGTAACACTTGATTGACATAAACTAACTCAGCTTTGGATGTAAAGCAAATTGGCCTAGCAGTGTCACCATTCCATCACTATCAGGTGTATAACCAAAGAATGCAAGTGGGGTGTACTCATTAAAGCGTGGGACATCTGAACGACCTGGGCTGCTTTCACACGGGCAATTTGATCCATTGCTCTTGCTGTTCCCTTATGGATTTAAAGTGCACGATCAGACAGCAACATCTGTCTGTCGTGCCTGAGTCGCCTGAGTTCCATTCCCCCTCCTCTTGCCCCATTTTTTTTTTTTTTGATATCTGATAAAGTCCGGTTCTGTTGGTCTGAGCTGTTTCAAAAATGGATTTCCTGTCATCTAGTCACTCTGTTGCGCAGGCTCAGGCAGGTCTCACTGAGCTCTTGCTTTCCAGCCGCCATCCCCCCGCCCCAGTTAAGGAGGATCGCATGCCTGTATATATGCACCTCTTCCCCCCACCAGGATGCTGCTCAAAACCTTGCTTTCTTTTACTATTACTATTAGAAAAGGAAAATATTGAAAATTATGAATTGAATATGGAAAATGGACTGAATGTAAGAGAATATTGTTACAAATGTTAATGGGGGCGGAGCATCGTTGGAAGCCAGGGGAGGGGGGGGGACTTTCTTTTTTCTAGAAAAGGATATGTTAAAGATTGATTGCTGAATATGTAACATGCTAATATATCCTTTCTTAAAAAACAAACAAACAAACAAACAAAAAAACACTTGCTTTCTTTTGATAAACTCTCAAAGAAAGAGACCCTTTTTTCTGCAGCTTTTTAATATCGTTTGGGGAAGGGGTAAATGGAAAAGATTAGAGGGAGGACGGCAGTGGACTCCATTTCCCAGCAGTCTCTTCATCACTTGTGCGATTGCTCTGTGGACTTAATTTTAAAAGAAAATGGTGGACAGCCCCATGAACTCCATATCCCAGCATGTTGAGTGCTTCTGGGCATGCTCCTAAGGGCAAACTTCTAAAAAAATGGCTGACAGGCTGACTCCCTGCTTTTTGCCATCCGGTCGTGCAAGGAGGGGTAAAATGGCATTGAAGTGTGCTAAAACAAGGATTCTCTGCCACAGGATTCTCTGCCACAAAATAACCTGGCTTAATTTGAGGCAGGGCAACAGTGGATTAAACTGCCTGTGTGAACGCAGCCCTGGATGTAAATCCCTGCTTAGCTGCAATCCTCATTGGGCTCACTTGGACCAGGCACTTTCTCTCTCAGCCTAACTCACCTCACAGGACTGTGAGGGATAGAGAGAGGTGAAAACCCAGTATGCCCTGATTTCTTTGGAGGATAGAAATGTAATAATATCACTTTTTTGGTAAGCTGCTCCCCCCCCCCAGGTGAGTTTGGAGGATCATGCAGGGAAGAGTGAGACTGAGGCAACTGTGGGACAGCAATGCAGGAACACTCATTTGTATACCTGCAGTACAATTTAGAATGATTTTCAGCATCCAAAAACAAGCAAAAAAAATTGTGGAGGCTGCTCACCATTTGTGATCTAACTATGATTCAAAAAGAGAAGTGTTTCCTCTATTACTATTATATACAATTCAAAACTGTGGCTTTCTCTAAATATTTGGGTGTCATCTAAGACATTCAGACTTGCTTTTCTGTAGTAGGCTAAAAGCACTCTGTTTCCAAAAGCAGTACTTCACTGTAGAAATACAACTAAAAATGTTATAAATATATAAATATGGCCCATCCAGATGCCCATGGGGATTTCAAGTTCAGGGGACAAGCTAGCCATTCCCCACCCCCCTACCCCCCCACATCAGATGGATATAAAAGGCAGTACTTAGATAAAAGATACCTAGAATTATTGTATCTGGAAAGATCACTGGACTTTTATTTCAACAGCTTCTAAGTGTTCCCATGCCTAGCTTTGTCTTTTTCTTACAGTTCTTGCTCTTCCTGCTGTTTTCCCTTGATTCACCCCTGTTGGCGTGTCTTGTTGAAATGTAGATATTAAATGTCTCAGAGCAAGGATCTATCTTTTTGGTTTATGCTGCCATGTCCCCCAAAGGTACTAATACATAAACATCAACCTTCATATCATTCATTTAGCATACAATTATGATTAATCTGCATTAAATTAGGAGGTACTGAAAACCCTTTCTTGTAAACCCAGTTTGGTGTAGTTCTTTCTTGTAAAGCCAGTTTGGTGTAGAGGTTAAGTGCGCGGACTCTAATCTGGGAGAACTGGGTTTCATTCCCCATTCCTCCACTTGCACCTGGCTGGATGACTTTGGGCAAGCCATAGTTCTGATAAGAGCTGTTCTTGAAAATGAGCAGTTTCTGTCAAGAGCTCTCTCAGCCCCACCTACCTCACAGGGTGTCTGTTGTGGGGAGGGGAAGGGATGGTAGTTTGTAAGCTGCTCTGAGACACCTTTGGGTACTGAAGGGCGGGATATAAATCCAACCTCTTCTTCTTCTAAACATGGGCTATTTGTATGGCAGGCCCCTGGAGAATCTGATGATATGACAGGGAAGGGATTGAGGTAGTTTACTGGGGAAAGGTAGTCAGACATAGCTGACAGAGTCCAATGAAAGGTACTCTCCCTGACAGACCAGTCTAGGGCACTATTGTGCTATGGCATTTTCAGTCCAATGCTGTTTCTATTCAAATTCAAATCAAAATATTGTCATCATCACTATGAAATGGCCAACATGAAAATGCTCTGTTTGATTCCAGATCAGAAAAAAAGTACTTTGGAACTGCATTGTGCAGAGGTCATGGCCTTTCTAATTTCTTATGTTAACTGGATGGGCAGGAGCTTGTGTAAGCATTCACAAAGAACAGATTTAGCCTTTGAACTCAACACATTCATTCTTAGGGCTCAGCTACATGCAATGGTTTCTTCTAGGTCTCTGAAATTGCTTCCCCCCTCCCCTTTTTGCAAAAGGAACCTCTGTAAATGCTTCTTCAAGGAAGATAACAAAGTGAGAAAAGAGAGGAGGAAAAACTGAAATTCCTCTTCTGTCATTTTCTTACTGGAAAAAAGAAGCCTTGAACTGCTTTTACCTTCTCTGTGAAAACATACAAACACACACACGTGCACAAACACACAGATATGTTTTCTGCAGTAGGAGTAATGGCTTGGGGCGGGGGTAAGAGGCTTTTCCAATAAGAAAATGGTAACGGAGGAAAGAATTAAAGTTTCCATTTATTCCCCCCCCAGTATTTTCCTCCTTAGTAAGGAAATCAATGAGGCTGTATTTCTGAAAGAAAAGAAATATAATATAAACAACAAACATGGAAGACGTTATTGTTTTGCCCATTATGTGGAATGATTGGGTGACCTTGGGTCAGTCGCTATCTGTTCAGCCTTCCTCACTAGGTTGTTATGAGGTTAAAGTGTAGGTGGATTGCTGTTATGGTTTATTTTTCTTGATTTCTATAGCATGTTTATTGTTCTCTTTTATTTCATATTTTAAAAATCCCTATATTGTTAAAGGGCTGTCTTGGGCCAGCCATTAGAGCTCCTTGGATTTTCCCATTCCCATTCCTTTATGCTTTCAAAATTTCTCCACAAGTTGTATTTCTGTCCTTCAAAACCCTAGTTTTAGTGGCAGGATTTCTAAAAATTCCTGAGTTAAATAAACATGATTTGCTTCCATTTCCCATTTGTTAACAACAACCTACTCTCTCTTTCTTATGGATGCTCAAGGTTCCCTCTAAGCTGTGTGCATGAGTGGATGCTCAGTAGAACAGGAAGCCACACTCAGCAGCAGCCTGGAGCCATGCAGGTTCTTGCTCTGCCCATTGTCCATTTTAAGAGTACAGCAGTTATGGTCTGCTCAAGATGTAAACTGCTCTGCTCAGTAAAGGGAAAAATAGAGGGAACACTAGATGTCATATGCTTTAATATGCTGGGGGGGAAGGAGCCTTGATGCAGTAGCACATGTGAGGGACCTCAGCAAGACCATAGAGTGCACCTTCCAAAGCAGCTATTTTCTCCAGGGGAACTGATCTTTGTAGTGTGGACGTTAATTGTAATTCCAGAAGATCTCCAGGCACCACATGGAGGTTGGCAATCCTATCCAACAGCCTCTACTATGTACAAAGCACAACATTCTAAAGCCTGGCAGGATTAGGCTCCTTGGTCTCTCTGTGGGATGGAGCTTCTCAGTTGAGCTCAATCTGTTGCTGGTTCAATACCCCCCCCCGTGCCATCAAGTTGCAGCCAATTTATGGCAACCCTGTAGTTTTTTCAAGACAGAGATGTTTGCCATTGCCTGCCTCTTTAGACCTGGCTGAGGGTCTAGAACCACCTCCGATCCAAGTACTAATCAAGTCTGACCCTGCTTAGCTTCTGAGATCTGATGAGATTCGGCTAGCCTGGTTTATACAGGTTAGGACTTCATATCCCCCGTGTTTCACCTTGGACTTCTCCCAGCAGTAAGGGCTCCTTGACTAACATGGAAAAGGAGATATGCATAGCAGCAACCAAAGGTTCTGTTCTGAAAGTTGCAGCAAACTTCTCCTGTTTGTTGATCTGCACAAAAGCCACACACTCAATTCTGCCCATGTATCAAACACATAACATGCTCAGCTGCTGCGAAAGGTTTCTTGAGTCTGAGTACCAGAAAATCAGCGCAAAAAAGTAACCACCTACCATCCAGAAAGCTGTACATATATAAATCAGATGCATAATAATAACAAGAAATCTTTTGCAGCAGCTGAGCAGACAAAAAAAGACAGAAGTAAATTAAATGAGAAAGAATAACATCTGTAGAATGGCAGAATGGTGGCCTCCCTCAGCAACAAGTTGCCTAGACAGAGGGAACAAAGCAGATCAGGAATCTTTTATCAGATCAGCTGCTTGACCGGATTTCTGGTATCACCTAATTCCCTCAAGTAGGAGAATTCTGGTTTGTCAAGTAAAACAGCTCCCTTGAACTGCCTCTATATTAAAACCTCCGTAGCCTGTGGTAAGGCAAATGTTAACATTCAACCTTTGAGCTTTATTCTCAGTGCCTGCTCTATCGAGCTGTGTGTCCAATGCACACGAAGGTTATGAGGCTTGGCTATGTTCCGTGTAATAAATTTGCGAGCTTACTGTTTGAAATTATTTCCTCTAATTCTATTTCAGACCATGTGCTGTGCACAATTTGTAATCAATTACAGAAGATTAGACCCTAGGCACATTTAATAGGGATGCTTTAATAGGGCAGATGGCAAAACAGCCTGTAGCAGAAGTGGATCTGGGTAGACGATTTGGAAAGCAGATTCAGCCAGAGATGCATCCAGCATGATACATGATACAGTTATTGCACTGGGGGACCTCTTCTAAAGCATCACATGTTGAACTCCCTTCTTCATTCAGTGCTCTCCCCCTTGAGTTAGAATTTCTGATACAAATTATATCATACACTTGTTTCTTTGCTCTCAACCGAAAAGGACAAGCATAGGTAATTTGCCTATGAAATGAAATTATTTTGCAATTAGTTGGGTGAGTAAAACACATGTTGATGGACAACAGACTCCTAAAGAGATTGTTTGTTTGTTTTCATCTCCCTGAAAATTTCTCAGATGTTTTGCTTGAGGAGGCTACTCCACACTGTCTTCCAGTCATGCTAGGTAAGCTTTAGGTACAATCGGGGGGGGGGATGACTTATCATGATTGGATTGTCCTTCTGTTGTACACATTCAGATACAACTTTGGATGTGTACAATGAGGATGGACTATTGTGTATTGCCATTTTTGATGTCATATCATCTTCAGTCCCATCAAGGATCTTGCATAATCCAAACCAGCCTCTTCTCTGTGTTGAGGGTTTTAGATGAGATATGGCAGAATCACACAGGAATAAAGCATGGGTGTGCCACAGCATTTGGCTTAAAAAAAATTGCAGATAGAAGGCAAAGTTAAATTGAAGAAAAAATAGAAAAGTTAATTGATTGAGGTAATTTCCATTTTCATCTAATCAGTCCCATCTCAATACTGGTTGCTATGAGTGGTCCTTGAATGTGAAGTTAGGCTGCATAGACAGGTATGCCTGGGTTTGCCTGCCTTCCCTCATGGGGGTTACACATATCTGCTGCTCCTTTTCAGTGATGTAGCAAGGTCACTTTTGCTGCAGCCTGAAGGTGATGTCATTGTTTATGAGTAACTCTCTAGCATTCACACTAAACTCTATGGTTCAGCATGGTGACATCACTCCCAGGTTGCACTAGAAGTGATGTTACCAGGGGTCTTTTCGGGGGAGCCCACCGGAGCGCAGCTCCGGGAGCTCAGGAGCCAAGCCCCGCCCCCAGCCGGCGTCCCCGGGAGTCTTTCAGGCAGCCGAATGTCAATTTCAGCTCCATTATATCCTATGGGCCATTGAAGTCAATGGTGAAAACATAGGGTATATTCTGGGGGCTGGAAGGGAGGGGTTTGAGGAGAGGCTCCAAACTCACAGGGTAGCTGATGGAGCCTCTCCCCAAGATACCCACCAAGTTTCAAGAATATTGAACTAGGGGTCCAATTCTATGGGCCCCCAAACAGGTTGCCCCTATTCCCTCCATTGTTCTCTATGGTGGGAAAAAAAGTTATATTTTTCCCACCATAGAGAACAATGGAGGGAATAGGGGCAACCTGTTTGGGGCCCATAGAATTGGACCCCTGGTCCAATGTTCTTGAAACTTGGTGGGTATCTTGGGGAGAGGCTCCATCAGCTACCCTGTGAGTTTGGAGCCTCTCCCTCAAACCCCCTCCCTCCAGCCCCTAGAATATACCCTATGTTTTCACCATTGAATTCAATGGCCCATAGGATATAATGGGTCCGAATTGCCACAGAATTTCTTTCATTCCCTCCTTTCCTTCTCTCTTTTTCCTTTTTCCTCCTTCTTCTCTCTCTTCTTCTTTCTTTCTTTCTTTCTTTCTTTCTTTCTTTCTTTCTTTCTTTCTTTCTTTCTTTCTTTCTTTCTTTCTTTCTTTCTTTCTTTCTTTCTTTCTTTCTTTCCCACCTTCTTCTCTTCTCTTTTTCCTTCTTTCCCTGTTTCCCTCCTTCTTCCCTCTTTTTCTTTCCCTCCCCTTTCCTTCTCTTTCTTTCCCTCTTTCCTTCCTTCGTTCCTTCTCTCTACTCTCTCTCTTTCCTTCCCTCTTTCCTCTTTCTGTGGCCCAACTCTCATGAGAAGGAGTTTAAACTTCAAACCCCTTCTCTCTTAGCTCCCCCACCCAGACCAGCCGGGGGAATGGAAGGGGAGGCTTTTGAAGATGCCTCCTCCTCTTTTGCTTCCCCTTCTGACATCACTTCCGGTGATGTCAGGGGGCGTGGCATATGCTAATAGCCTAATAGCTCATTAGCATACCATATGCTAATGAGCTCCTGCAGCTGTTTTTCTACAAAAAGACCCCTGGATGTTACCATCTTGCTGCCAGCTTCCCCCTGTTTTCCTCCCACTGGCCCATAAAGTAGCAGAAAGGAAAGAGGGCTTCAGGTGAGGAGTTTCCTGCCAGCCTGAGAACCTGAAAGGCCTAGCCCTCTAGCATGACAAAAGAAAAAAACCCAAGAACACCTTACCTTGGCCGAGGACAGACTGGCAGTTTGCCCCGGTAGCCAGTCGTAGCAAAAAAAACCCTGGATTAAACTATACCGGGTTTTCCTGTCCACACAGCGGGGGCCGCTGCCGGAAGATTCGGGACGGAGGTGCGCGGGAGCGTTCAGACTGCCGCGCTGGAGGCGTGCTATATTCACCGTTGCCCCATTAATTTGGCTGTGGGTGTATGTGCATAAGTGCATTTTGCCGATTTTTTTTTTTTTGTCCTGCAATGCCGGCACCACATTGGGCAGTGGAGCGGAGCGCAGCCAATCACACCGCTGCTGCCTCGTGCCCAACGTGGCTTCCGCCTGGCTTTTCGCCTGCGCGTTCAGACTCCCCGGAAGCGGAGAAACACGCAACGAACGCAGGCTTTTGGATTTGCGACGGCTTTTATCAGGTGTTTTTTTAATCCGGCAGTGAAGCGCAACAGCACCGGTAGGCTACGGGTGGGGGACGCCAGGCAGATGTGCCTGTGTGAACGTTCCATTTTCTCCGATATTGAATCATTGTTGGCCCGGGTCCCTTCCCGGGGCAAATTGCCAGTCTGTCCTCGGCCCTTGATTCAGTTACTAAGACAAGCCAATGTCCAAAGCATGCAGAGTTGCCCTTATCCTATGTGCTGTATATACCTACTTGATGAAACGTGGGTCAGTGATTACTCTGTTGCACTGTATTTACTTCCAGATCTTTGGAACTTTTATACTTGTGACTACACCGCAGCTTCCAATCTGACATAAATTCCAAAGCACAATGTTAAATGCACAATGATAATAATGTTTCCTTGCAGTATGTTTAAAAACAACAATCCCCCTCCTCCCAAAAAAAGATAACAAGTTGCCATTTTGAAAACTGACACTCTCCAGTTTTTCTGCTTCATTCTGTAGCCGGGGACACAATTTGTGAATGGTGATTGTCTTGGGTACTGAGTGAAATCACCGTGTGGACTGTAAACTACAGCTGTGGCAAACTGCCTACTCCTTGGCAGAACAGAGATCTCTCTGACAAGGATGGAAGAGAAGCCAGGACGCAGCAGCCATGAACATGCACAGTAGCCAGAGAAAGGGGGAGGCCTGCCAGAGCAGTAATGGAAAGTGGCCTGCCAGGTCACAACCTTGAGAATTGTCCTGTCTTCTTCTTCTTCTTCTTTTTTTTTTGCATGCCTACAGCTGGGAAAGAGGATGCAGCTGCAACATCTCCTGTGCTCAGCCTCCTCCGGTCCTTGCCATATATCCTAGGGATGCTCACAAAATTCTCTGCTGTTGAGCTTCTCTACCAAAGCTGATCTGTCCTCTCACAGGCAAGACAGATCCAAACAGGGTTTCTGAATGTCCCCCCACCCCCTCATTTCACTGCCTACAAAATGCTTCTTTAATGCATATAGATATATTTATGTAATGAGCTTGGGCACTCTTGGTACAATGACAAAAGCCCATGGGGAGCTGCCAGGGGAGCAGCCAAAGGTCTCAGAAGCCATCTCCCCTTCCCCAGACAAGCCCCCACAAATGGTAAAGCAGCCTTCATTCAGTTCAACACACAGGAAACCATCATATGAAATAGTGACATAAGATCCGTGTTCAAATATTCAAATGATGGGGGGAAATACTAACCTTTGCACTGCACCCGTGTGTCATGACCGCCCTACACATGCGTGCAGTATGAAATCTGCAACAGAGATTCTCCCTTGCAAAGAAGTCGGGGGGGGGGGGTGACAGAACCCGGACAGGGTGTGTGAGAGAGTAATGCACAATTGCTTCTCTGACTCTTCCTTGACTCTTTAAATTTGCCCTTCCCTTCAGCTGCTTTTAATCCTGCTACAGGTCTGATACTGGCACCCTGGAGACCTTCTGTTCTCCAGTCCGAGATACCTTTATAGTGTAGTGGTTAAGAGCAGCAGACTCTAATTTGGAGAACTGGGTTTGATCCCCCACTCCTCCACATGAAGCCAGCTGGGTGACCTTGCATCAGTCACAGTTCTCTCAGAGATGTTCTCTCAAGAGCAGTTCTCTCAGAAGCTCTCTCATCCTCACCTACCTCACAGGGTGTCTGTTGAGGGGAGAGGAAGGGAAGGAGATTGTAAACCACCCTGAGACTTCAAGTGAAGGGCAGGATATGAACCCAATTCCTCCTCCTCCTCCTCCTCTTCTTCTTCTTCTTCTTGTTCTTCTTTTCAGAACATTTCCAGGAATTATCCTGTTAGCCATAGGACAGGTACAGGCTGGTTCATATGCTCCCTGCTTAATTTCTTTACCCTTGATAACTGGATCATGTGTAGACAAGTTCTACAGTCCCTTTGTGTTTCCTTTTGTTTTCATATGCTATTATTCTGAACCTATCTCTTTTGCCCATTTTCATTGATGGAGTTCCCAATATGTTTTCTTTCTTGAAAACATTTATATGTTGCTCAGGAGTCAATTTTTATTATAATAAGTCAATCAAATTTTGTTATGGCAGTCAGGAGGAAAAAGAAGAAGACTGAAAGTTTATACCAAATGTCAAGACCTTGTACTGGAAACTGACCCTTTTTAAATGAAATGCTGTGTCCTCCAAATTTGGTAACATTCCTAATATGATTGGTGTGATTTGCCTTTCTCGTTCCTGCTATTTCAAATGGAAATGGAAAACCCTCATTTTGATTTCGCTTTTCTCCTCCTCATGCAAATTGAACCAGTTATTCTTTATTTTGTGCTGTTTTTCTGCTGCCTCATATGTTAAACCATACATATTCAAAGCCAGCATGATGTTGAGGTTGAATGCTGGACTAGGATCTGGGAGACCTAGGTTCAAATCCTCATTCCACCATGGAAGCTTGCTGGGTGACCTTGGGTCAGTCTAACCTTCCTCATAGGGTTGTTGTGAGGATAAAATGGAAGAGACGGCTGTCAGCCACTTTGGGTTCCCACTGGGGAGAAAGTTTTACTTTGTTTATGAATGAAGTACATAAATACATAAATATTTAAGTTCTTTGTGCAACAATAAATCCAGGGGTCTTTTTTGGGGGGAGCACACCAGAGCACAGCCGAAGCTCAGGAGCCAAGCCCCGCCCCCAGCCAGCTTCCCGGGGAGTCTTTCAGGCAGCCGAATGTCAATTTCAGCTCCATTATATCCTATGGGCCATTGAAGTCAATGCTGAAAACATAGGGTATATTCTGGGGGCCGGAGGGGACGGGGTTTGAGGGAGAGGCTCCAAACTCACAGGGTAGCTGATGGAGCCTCTCCCCAAGATACCCACCAAGTTTCAAGTACATTGGTCCAGGGGGTCCAATTCTATGGACCCCCAAACAGGTTGCCCCTATTCCCTCCATTGTTCTCTATGGTGGGGAAAAAGTTACTTGGCCCGGGTCCCTTCCCGGGGCAAATTGCCAGTCTGTCCTCGGCCCAATGTTCCAATGTTCTTGAAACTTGGTGGGTATCTTGGGGAGAGGCTCCATCAGCTACCCTGTGAGTTTGGAGCCTCTCCCTCAAACCCCGTCCCCTCCAGCCCCCAGAATATACCCTATGTTTTCACCATTGACTTCAATGGTCCATAGGATATAATGGGGCTGAATTGCCGCCAAATTTCTTTCATTCCCTCCTTTCCTTCTCTCTTTTTCCTCTTTCCCTCCTTATTCTCTTCTCTCTCTCTTTCTTTCCCCCTTCTTCTCTTCTCTTTTTTCCTCCTTTCCCTGTTTCCCTCCTTCTTCCCTCTCTTTCTTTCCCTCCCCTTTCCTTCTCTTTCTTTCCCTCTACTCTCTCTCTTTCCTTCCCTCTTTCTTCCTTCTGTGGCCCAACTCTCATGAGAAGGAGTTTAAACTTTAAACCCCTTCTCTCTTAGCTCCCCCACCAAGACCAGCTGGGGAAGGGAAGGGGAGGCTTTTGAAGATGCCTTCCCCCCTTTTGCTTCCCCTTCTGACATCACTTCCGGTGATGTCAGGGAGTGTGGCATATGCTAATAGCCTAATAGCTCATTAGCATACCATATGCTAATGAGCTCCTGCAGCTGTTTTTCTATGAAAAGACCCCTAAATAAATCAATATTATACTCTATAAGTACAAATAAGGTACATCAGTAATTCTTAGCCTGTGGGTTGGGACCCAACAGTGTGCTGTGATGCCCTCCTAAGTGAGTTGTGAGCCAGGAAGGAAGAAGAGGAATGGGGTTAACTGGGAGAGATTTTGGCAGACATTATGGACATTTTTGGTTTGATTCTGCTTAATGTCTACAGTGTTCTATATTTATAAGTGCTAAATATGGAAGCCAAATATAACCTTGTTCAGTGTCAACTGAGGTGAGGTTCCTGTTTTGTTTAGGTTGGAGTTGAAAAGTACCATGGAGTTACTCCCCACTTCAAAAAGTTTTAGAACCACCAATGTACATTGTATGTGTAAATACCATCTAAATTGTGTATAAAAAACACACCACATGCATACACAGTACAAACCAATCTATCAAACTGTTAGTAAAAAGCAGGCAACACAAACCACAAACCACTGAATACAAAAAGAAACTAAATAGGGAACATTCACTTAGCTCTAATGTATGCATGAACTAACCTCATGAGAAATAATTTGCTGTTTGGGGGGTCTCATTCCTAGATTGAATCTGTTTACCCTAAAAATGCCATATATTGGTATACATTAACAAGGAATGGAAAAGGACGATCATTCCCCTTCAACCTAACCTACCTAGCAGGACTGTTGTGAGGACACCACCGGGGGAAAACTATATATGCTGCCCTAAGCGCTTGGAGAAAGGGTGGGAAAACTATATATATAAGAAAGATATAAGGTTGAATGCATCTTTTCAGTCTAAATCTTAAGGGAATAAAGCAATGGCAAAATCATGTCATGAGTTAGGTGTGCAGCAGGGGTCATGCTGTAGGCACTAAATTACCCTCACTGTATTAAACACCAAGTCCAAACCAAGGCCATCTTATAGGCACCAAGAGTGAAGAAATGATACAACTTGGAACTGGGTAAATAAAATAAATTTCCAATAAAACGATATAAAGTTCACTTGTCTGGATAGAGCAGTTAGGAGGAAGGATGTAGGCCAATTTTATACAGTTCAGCATTTCTTCTTGTCCCCCCTCACTAATTCAGACTGACTGGATGGGAAAGTGAAATTGACTTTACCAATAGACAGCACAACTGTCTAGTGGGCTTAAAAAGCACCAACAGGGCACGATCCGATTTCATACCATAGAGAATAATAATTTACAGCTATATACTGGTTAACTTAATTGTATGCTGGGGATTTGCCTCTGCTCATTTTGATGTTACAGTTATTTGGACAACGATTAATGGCAATGGGTAGAATCCTATTTCCGATCAAGTCAATAAGATTGATCAAGACATGAAGAACGGTGCCAGGTGTGGTTGTAATCTTGGAACTAGTATGAAATTAACAAGGCTGTGATCCTGAACCTTGCCAGGCAGCTGTTCAAGAGACAGGAGAAGGGTTGCCAGGCCTTCAGCCAATGGCCATCCCCCACCATGCCCCTTCCCCTACAGTCTCCCACTGGTTTCTAGGCTTGGCCTGACAAACCTATCCATACCCTGTTTTTTCTACCCAGTGAGTATCCAAAGTGACTTACAATGCAAAAATAAAATATGACAGAAATAAACAAAATGGGAGAAGGTTGGAGGAAGCTTCGAAATTCAGAGCATGTGTGTCCCCCCTCCCACATATCTGCAAGTAGATCTTCCTGCCAGCATTAGGCTTCGACCCTCAGGATCATGCCCATAGCTAAAGCCAAACCTCAGGTACCTGTGGGCAGAGGAGAAACAAATTCAACTAGATTTTTCTCAGTTGCTGCTAGGCAGTTAGCAGGGTCTTCCCCACTCCCCCGCAAGTGGCTTTTCCACCAGAAGAAGCCTCCTTAGGTTAGAGGAAGGATTTACATTCTGCTGAGTGGAGCAATTGCAATTGCTTTTCTGCCTTTTCCCTGAAAGGCAGGCATGTACATGATATATTGGTTTATCTCCAGTGCACAGACAAACATAATCAGGGTGGCTACACCTTCATGTCAGAAAAGTTACTCTTGTTCCATTTCTGTATATCAGGCAGGTGTTAAAAGCATCTGGTCAACATTCTTGTTCTATGTTAATGAAAGGCCTGATATTGTTCCACCAAAATCAACTGGGAATTCTTTTTAGGGCAGATAGTGTAACTAGATAATTAGAACTGTTGAGTATTTTAATTATTTGTCTTGTTTCAAATTTAGATGCTGGCTATATTCTTCATGGTGTATTTTATATGATTTGTTTAGCCAGTGTTACTGATGTACACACGTAATGTTATTCTTCAAGGAACTTGGCCCTAACAATTCATTTTTCGTGTTGTTGTTTTTTCTTACCTTGCAAATGTCTACCAAATATTTTAAAAACACTACAAAATAGATGATAACGCAAGCTTGAACTCACAATACGACTTTTCCTTTCTCATGCACAGCATAGCTGTAGTGTGTAAAGGACTTAAGAGGAATGAGAAAAGGAGTGCATGAGCTGGCAATGCTGCAACTGATGTGACATTGATTGGATTTGAGTCAGAAAACCAGGTATAATTGCGGACCGCTGTTTAATTAAAAAAGAGTTTATAGAACTCAGGCAATGTTGAATGCTATAGCCTCAAGGGATGCTCAAAGACCTGGTTTGGTTCATGTTGTATTTGACAGTAGCTAACAGTGTCGTGTTTGTTTGTTTTTTAATATGCAATATTTTAGAAGTTGCTTCACCTTGTCTCTTCCTAACAGGGCAATAGAACACAATTAGGTTTTGTATGAGAGAGTTCTACTCCCCTCATCCTTGATCAGCTGCTGCTCCACTCAGCAGTAGTTTAAACCAGTCACCAATCATATAAATGCTTTTATTTTTTAAAGCCCTTTGTCTGTTTATTTTATTGTATTTTATAGGTATTTTAACTTGGTTTTAATTGTTTTAATGATGGTTTTTTGTTAAATTTTAACAGTTTTTAAGATGTGTTCTTAAAATGTATTTTTTTTTAATCTGTTGGTCACCCCAGTGACCCAGATGGGGGCAGAAAGTTGGGGTAGACAATCTGTAAATGAATAAATAAATTCTAATGAATCCTGATCCAGTGCTGATCTGTTTGGATTGGCACTGCAGAATCTTTGGGTGTTTGTCATTTGGTGCTAAACAGAAGAGACTCCCCTGATTGGCTCAAATTTGATGAACGGACAAAGAAATTTTCACAGTTAAAACATATTCAACATGCAATTAACAGCATTCCTGCTACCTTTCTCTTGCCATCGTACTGGATGGAACTTTAACTGCCATGGAAAAATAATATGCTTAGCTGCTGCAGCTCAAGCCAAGACCAGATTGCTATGTGGAATCCAGAGGAAGTTTTGCTGATTCAGAAAGCTGAATGTGCAGCTCTAATGATACCCAGTGAACGCAAAGCCTAACTATTTGGGTTCTTTCCCTAGAATATCAAATGCAAGTTGTTTGGGTTAATGCTGTACTCTGGTTCATACTTTTGGATGCATATCTTTACTAAACAGCTTACTGGGTTTGGACAGTCATTATACACCTGCCCATAATTGGACTTAACAGACCATGAAAAGTTCACATAAAAAAGCCAGAGAGTGCCAGAGACAAAAGGGATTTCATCCTGATTAGCAAAATCCATGCTTTCAATGGTGGTATATGACACAAGTGTTTCCAGGATTACGACAAAAATATTGATGGTCTTTTAGTTAGGGTTGCCAATCTCCAGGCGGAGCCTGAATTTCTTACAGAGAAATAATGCTCTCCATGGTACAGAGATCAGGTCCCCTGACAAAAAAACAAAAACCAAACGGCAGCTCAAGAAGGTGTTCTGTTCTCCGTGGCATCATATCACTGCTGAGCTCTGTCCCCAAAGTCTGCCCTTCTCAGTCTCCACGTCCAAAAGTCCAGGAATTTCGCAACCTGGAACTGGCAGCCCTACTTTTGGTCATGTTCAAAGTGATTTCTTTCTCCATTTTACACTGTACAAATTGAACTAAGGGCTACATTGTCATCCAGAATAATTTTTAATTCCAGCCTTTATGACAACCTGCTTATTTCAGGAATAGGCTGATGATTTTTCCTCAGTGAAATATACCTACAAAACTTTGCTTTCTATTTGCCGTAGTAGCCTTGTATGTATTACAGCCCCATGCACTCACAGGCTCCACAGTGCTGGTCCCACCCTCACCTTTGCATGGCCTCCTGGTCTTCTGCAGGGGTGAATGTGGGAAGGAAGCAGCTGCATGAACTCCCCCCCCGCCCCATGATCGGTGTCACTAGTTTTGGAATGCTGCTGGTCACAGGGAGGGAGAGTTGCATGTCCACTTCATCCAAACAGTCACCTCTGCAGGCAAGCGGGCAACTGTGCAATGGCAGGGGACGAGGTCAGCACACTCACTCCTGCTCTCCCTCCCCACACAGTCAGTAAACAAGTGGGGCTGAAGTGTGCACCTGGCATTTAAGAGGCCAACTTTATGGACAATATTTCACCATTATTGTTCCACATCCATTTCTTCATTATTTATTTCGGGTGGGGGGGGTCATGGATTCCTGATACATTTTGAGTCTGATTCAAGCTGCTGGTCTTGACCTTCAGAGTTTAAAATATTTTGGGATCTGTATATCTTGAGGAAAGAATGTCTCTGCTCATAGGAAAGGAACCTACCCACATTCTTAGGCCTTCTGCTCTTTCTTAATGATTGTGGAGACATCTAGAAGGGCCTTTGGTACCCAGCCTATGTAGTTTTCTGGTTTGGGGAGGTCTGGCTGCCTGCTTCCCTTTCCCCTTCAAATAGCAGGTTAAAACAGTGTAGTTCTTGCATGCTTTTGGACTAATAGCAATTGATGTGGATTTCTCCCCTCCCTAAAAATACGTTTTTGTTCTGTCCTATGTCCAAGGTCTCCTGCCAACCTAGCAGTTCGAAAGCAAGAAATTGCAAGTAGATAAATAGGTACCACTTTGGTGGGAAGGTAACAGCGTTCTGTGCACCTTGGTGTTTAGTCATGCCGGCCACATGACCACGGAAAATCTTTGGACAGCGCTGGCTCTTCGGCTTTGAAACGGAGATGAGCACCGCAACCCTAGAGTCGGATTCGACTGGCTTTCGAGCAAGGGAACCTTTACCTTTACCTATGTCCAAGGTGCTCAGAGCAGCATGTATCATTCCGCATCCTCATTTATCCTTACAATAACATCGTAAGTTAGGCAGAGGGAGAGATGCTCAAGTTCACCTAGTGAATCTCATGGTACAGTGGGGATTTGAACTATAGTTGCCAGGTGGAGGAATTTGGAGGGTGTTCCGGGGTGGGCAGGGACATTGTGTGGGGACACTCTGGTATTTGGGTGAAACTGAATGTGGTGACATCCCTGTTTAGGGATGGGTTTTCCCTCAATGGACAGCTGGTCCATGGAGGGGAAAAGCCCCCAAAATCGGGGGATCCCCCTCTGGGACCTGAGGCTGGCAACCCTTATTTGAACATAGGTCAGCTTTAGTTAGGACGTTTCTATGCCACCTTTCTACTCAAATAGGGTCACCACGGTGGCAGACATCAAAACACTTCGACATTAAAAGACTTGATAACATTAAAACAGCATTTAAGTTAATATATATTGGAGGCTTTCCTGCCTCGGGAGGGGAGCAGCTACTTAGCTGAGCCAATGCGGAGACATTCAATCACTGTTCAGAAGGGGGGTGGAATGCTGGAGGGAAGGACAGCAGGAGTTAGTTCAGGCCTGCATCAGGAAGAGCAGTCAGTGTTCGGGTCTGCCTCAGCAAGAGAGCAGACCATTTGAAGGGTAGCTCTGCCTAGTTTGGTGTAGTGGTTAAGTGTGCGGACTCTTATCTGGGAGAACCGGGTTTGATTCCCCACTCCTCCACTTGCACCTGCTGATGTGACCTTGGGTCAGTCACAAGCTCTGGCACAGCTGTTCTCTCAAGGACAGTTTGTGTTAGAGTTCTCTCAGCCCCACCTACCTCACAGGGTGTCTGTTGTGGGGAGGGGAAGGAAAAGGAGTTTGTAAGCCGCTCTGAGACGCCTTTGGGCAGTGAAGGGCGGGGTATAAATCCAAACTCTTCTTCTTCTTCTTCTTCTTCTGATAGTGTGGCAGAGTGGTCTGGCTCTACCACTGGGAGAGAATAGAGTACCTAATTGTTAGGCCTGTCTCTGTCAATGAGAGGACCTCATCCATTTGGTCTGACTCTTGGGAAAGCCAGGCTGGTATGGGTGGAATCCTCTGTGTGTATGTGTGTTAGGATCCAATGTAGTGGCTAGTCAGTAAACACATATTTGTACTGGAAACAATAAGGAAATGTAAAACACACTCTGAAATCATAACTAGCTTGAATTGATGTGCTGCCTCTGACTATCTGGAGACCTGTGCTGCTGATCTGTTCCTTGAAACCAACCTGTAAATAATAATTATTTTTTATTTATATACAACTCCTGCCTCAGTGATCTCTGTGTTCTACTTTTTCACTATAAAGCACTATAAACCTCAGAGCAGCAAACCCAACCAATGCCTTTACACTCGCTACCTTAAGAACACCTGGTAACTGAGGGGAAGTTTCACAGTTTAAAGCAAAATATGTTCCACAATAATGTTTAAAACAATGCAGTAAAACATATATACATGACAACACAACTAGGGCTTGTTTTATTTATTTAAAACATTAGGCTGATGCTCTAGCCTCTGTACCACACTGGCTCTCATTATTAGTTTTTCTTATTACCTTTATTGATAGATAGCTTCTCTGAAGGAGAGAAGATGCTTTCCAACTAACTCCAACTAACCCTATTTGATGTCCTTCAAGGGCAGCTGTTTGGCTACTGTATGAAGCAAGATGCCAGACTAGATGAGCCACACACTTCCCTCTAAGCTGCACTGGGGGTGCTGGCGCATAACATTTCAGAGGCTGGTTTGGAGGATTTTTGCTCTGCTTACAATGCTGGTATGTTTTCTAAGGGTCAGTGCAGGGCAACAGTCCAAGAACATGTCTACCAATATAGTGGACTGGGGCAGGTAGACCTGTTCTCCAGAGGCCAGGTCTATCAATTTAGTGGAAAGGGGTGGGTAGGCCTGTTCTCTGGAGGCCAGGTCTACCAATTTAGTGGAACGGAGAGGGTAGACCTGTTCTCTGGAAGCCAGGTCTATCAATTTAGTGGAAATGTGAGGGCAGACCCATTCTCTGGAGGCCAGGTCTACCAATTTAGTGGAAAGGGATGGGTAGACCTCCAGAGGTCAGATCTACCAATGTAGTGGAAAGGGGAGAGCAGAGCTGTTCTCTAGAGGACAGATCTACCAGTATAATGGAAAGGGGAGAGTAGACCTGTTTGGTGTAATGGTTAAGTGCATGGACTCTAATCTGGGAGAACTGGGTTTGATTCTCCACTCCTACACTTGCAGCTGCTGGATAACCTTGGGTAAGCCATAGTTCTGTCAGAGATGTTCTTGAAAGAGCTGTTCTTGAGAGACCTCTCTCAGCCCCACCTACCTCACAGGGTGTCTGTTGTGGGGAAGGGAAGGGGAAGGAGGTTGTAGGAGTGGAAGCCACTCTGAGACTCTGAGTGAAGGGTGGGGTATAAATCCAATCTCCTCCTCCTCCAGAGGCCTGGTCTACCCCCATAGAGGACAATATTTTCTGTAATGAAGTTTGACTTGATTCTGTTTTCTCTTATGTTTAAATTACTGTTAAAATATAATTTACATATAGTTAAAAAAATTCATTCTGAGATTTTTACAAGGTTATGGAAATAATCTTCTAAGAAATTAATTTATGTGATAGTCAAATGTAGACTTGCTCACAACTTTAATGCTACTAGTTTTTTTCACTTACAAGTAGAATTTTTGCTCACAAAACTGTGGAGCTTAGAGGGCGTATTTATGGGCCGTTGGTCTGATCCAACAGGACGTATGATTTCCTTTCCAGATTTTAATCCTTAGGCAAAAAAATAATTATTTGATTTATTTACATTACTATGTGAAATTTGTACATCAGTGGATACTATGTACAGACAAAGGACTCCTAAAAAGCCAACACACTGTTTTCCATATCCTTATGTATTTACATTCACCCACCAGAACTATCATCCAGAGTCCCTCTTGAATAATGCTGCTGTTCAACTGCAGCTTCTCAGTGGGAAATGTAGCCATTAGGATTTTTTTTTTTTAAATTTGCACAGTTTTACTGTAGAATAAATGTGTCTGGTTTTAAATAAGAGAGACAGAGAGGCCCATCACTTGCATTTAATCACACCAAACAAGCTCTTTAAACAATTTGTTCTGAAATTCCTCTAATTAGAGCATGCCCTCCAGGTAATGCTGTGATCTGATTTACCAGTGGGTATAAATTAGGGACATTATGTAATTAGCCCAAAGACCACAAATGGAAGGAACAGCTGGGTGGCTTGGAGGGGAAGAAATCAACAACTCCTAAGTGGCTCCTTAACACAGAAAGGGCCACTTTCTTCCTGTGTAAATAAGGGGATGGCCTTTCTTACCAGGGTGAAAAAGAAAAGGTCAACTCTCTCAACCCCCCAGGAATGAAGGTTTTAACAGTCTTTCGTAGGCTGCATTTGGAGGGTAAGGCTTCTCCATTTCCCTGTCTTCACCAGAGGCATTTGTCCTAGCAAAGGTTTGTCCACTCAGGAGTTCTTTGTGCACTTCCCTCCTGTCAGACATCTTTTCCTCTCAATTTCCCCCCTGCTGTATCACCAGAGGGCTTTTTTAAAAAAAAAATCAGGCTTTTTAAAAGGAAAATTGCTATTGCACTACAGTTTTAAAACATTATAATAATATATTGCATGGTGGGCCTTAAATCTGCCTGCGAGCCAGATCCTTCCTGTGTATGTGTTAAGTGTCATCAAGTCACTTCCAATTTATGGCAACCCTATGAATTAATGTCCTCGAAAACATCCTATTGCTGACAGCCTTGCTCAGGTCTTGTAAACTGAGGACCTTGGCTTTCTTGATTGAGTCAATCCATCTCCTGTTGGGCTTCCTCTTTTCCTGCTGCCTTCAATTTTTCCTTGTATGTTTTTTTTCCCCAGTGAGCCTCGTCTTCTCATAATATGACCAAACTATGGTAGCCTCAGTTTAGTCATGTTGGCTCCTAGAGAGAGTTCAGGCTTGATTTGCTCTAGAACCCACTGATTTGTCTTTTTGGCTCTCCATTGTATCCATAAACTCTCAATCAACACCACATTTCAAAGGAATCCACTTTCTTCCTGTCCGCTTTCTTTAATACCCAACTTCCTACAGCTTTTTCAGTGCTCTAGCTCCTCTGGCTTTGGAATTCCTTCTCAAGGGATGTTTCTCCCCACCCTCACTGGCTTTCTTTTGAATGATTAAAGCTGCCATCCTATACAGACTGGGCATAATCGGGGCATAATCCCCATTGGTTTCAATGGAGTTTACTAGTCAGTACTTTTTCCTGGGAGCCTTCAGTGGTTATGCTATTGTGTAAACTCATGCCTGTGTCATTTAATTATGCTGGTTTTAAGTGATGTTGGCTTATTGATGATGGTTTTAAAACTGCTAAAGGAGCTAGGAAGCTGGCTGATTGGGTTTGACTGTAATTGTAACCTTATGTCTTTTAAATAATTTTAAAAATCTTCATTACAAAATGGCATGCTAATAACCAACAGGGTGAGTGGCATTTTGAATCTTATTCACATGCAAAAAAAATCTAAGAACTGAGTTTATATTTTAATGAATCATGATACTTTAAGAAAATGTTTAGTCTACAAAGCAAGGGAGTCAGAGCCAGTTCTCAGCAAACTGAAAATATGAGTCCCACATTTTGGTATCAAGAGAAAGGGGGAAAGCCGGCCCAGGCCAGGCCAGCATTCTTCTCTCAGGTTTACTACCTGAATTTTGAACTGGAAACACCACCTGGACTCCACAGATGGATGAAGATGTCCTTTGTTTATTCCATATGTTTTCACTGTAAATTGATCTGGTCCACCCATTTCTGGTCAATATGACCTGTTTTTCATTTATTCAATTTAATTTATGTAACATGTACATGTAATATATGCATAATACTGAATACTTAAATTCACAAACAACTTTAAAAAACATATATATTTTATGAGAAACTTTGGCATGAGGGAACAAATAAAGACTCATGGGTTCAGTTTGCAGAAGAGGAAGCCAAAACCCAAATGGAGATATTCCATCTGAATCTACAAGTTTGTGAAATTTTGGTAATATTCCTACCTGAAGTTCGCGTTTTGCACTATACAGAGACTACACTGACAGGCACCATAGGTGTGTGAGCTCTGCTCTTCATGGAAGATTTGATCAATACATAGAAGCTGTCAGAACATTCCTATTCTCCCTTCCATGCACTGACTACTTCTTGAATTGGGGTTGGCCAAATGGCTCTTGTCATTATCCAGGTTAGGGGGGTAGCATTAATTTTGGGTTGGTAACTGAGACCGTGAGACCTGTATACCCTGAGCACACAATGCCAGAGGTTACAAGAAGTGCACTAGAATAGGGGACTTCTAAGTTTCAGTCATTATTTTATCTCTGAAGGCACTCTTTTTGAAATCACTGTAGAACTTGGAAGGGACCAAAGGGTATAGAAAAATCTACCCATTATCCCCTTCTTCATTCCAAGTGCTTGACTAAGCAATGGACTGTGTTCCTTAGTATGCTACAAGCAAGAAGCAGGCTCTTTACTATACGAGGGACCCTCTGAACAAATGTCTCTAGGTGCTTCCAGATGTGAGAATAATTGAAATAATGCAAAACTGGGACTGTATTTACCTAGTCTTTAACTATGGAGTTGGCAAAAGAGCGTGTAAATAGTTCTTCCTCGCACTGTATCTAGTGTCTCATTTTCAATTTCGCCCTCTATTACAAGGATGTAAATACATGCAAAGTATGTTCTGTGGATTGGGAGATTTATTCATATGATTAAATAGTTATTGTTTTCCTGCCTCCGTTTATTTACTCCAGTGTCAAAGATTATGTTTGGAAAAGACTGAAAAGCAGTTTATTGGTTCTGCAAAGTAAACATGAAAAACCATAAAGAAACTATTGCTCACAAATGAAATAAAAAGTGTGTTCCTGAAAACTAGGGATGAGCAGCTCCTCCCCTTCTCTATCTAGAAAGGGTTTGTTCTTTAAGATCTTTCTCAAAGAATTTTTGGGGAAACCTGTGGAGGCTTTAAAGTCCTGACTCATTCTAAATGCTTCCCTGATAACCCTTTCCTAACTTGCAAGTCCTGGTCTTCCCTTTTCCTCAAACTTCCTTTTTTGAGAACCACAACATCATGCTGGATGAAAAAGAGGTTTGCATCTGAAAAGCACTGCAAACATTTTTGAATCTTGGTGTTTGCCACAGATTAAGCCTTTACTATTTGGGGAGGGGGAATGAGATGGGAGCCACTCCAAATGCCCCCAGTATATTTATGAATGGAATTGAAATCCTCAGGCATTTTCTCTCAAATCACCAACATTTCTAAACTGGGAGAGGGTTTTTGTTTTGTTTTTTTACAGAACTGCTAAATTTCAAAACTCTGTATCATTACCAGGCCTATGAGTGCCTGGAACCCTCCCCAAACAGCCATGCTTCCCACCTTCCCCCTCTCTGTGAAGTGCCCACCTAGCTTGCCAGGGGAGGGGAAGCATGTTTCAGCCTGCTTTTGGTGCAATTGTAATGCCTGAGCTGCTTTGGGAGGTACAAGAAAAAGTTCCTGTCTTTGCTCTCCTCTTGGATTGCCTGCAAAGGTGTGGGGTGTGTGTGTATAGGAAGGGGACACGAGGAGAATAACCCGTTGTCACCAGGGATTAAGGGGCAGCTCAAGGGGTTATTGTCCTGCTGCTAGCTAGCCAATGAAACCAGGTTATGTCTGTAAAAACTTGAGGGGCTCTCCCAACTCCCTCAGCAATGTTTGCCAGACATCTTGGATCTTCTGGGGATAGGCTTTGATTCTGGAGCAATGTACAGTGCTTCAGAGAGAATACAACTCCCAGGCACAAATCCCAATCTTTCTTTATTGTTTCCAAACTATCCCAGGTGCTGCTTCCCCCCCATTTTTACCTATCAATTCTTACCTAGTCATGTCTCTCCTCCTCTATATTTCCCTAACAGCAAAAACCCTGTGATGTGGTCTTATGTGCACCAAGAGCTATACAAAAGCTGGACCATGGAGTGCCAGTTTAAATATTTTTGGGAAGCAAAGGGTGGGCTGGCCCAGGGTATAATGAGTAGCCGAATTAAGCTGGGTACATGCCAGTTGCTTGGCTTGGACTTCCGAGGTTCAGAAAGTTGCCAGTGTTCGTGTTTCTGTGTCAGCAGCTCAGTGCTGAGTGGGGAAGGCTGCTAAACCCTCAAAATTACTTCAAAGGAGACAGTGCAATTTACTAAGGTGGTCAAAGGAGATAGGATTAGGGATTAGTAGAATGGCGAAGCTGGCTATCTCTGCTGATTGTATTGATCATGGGATCCTGTATACATGCTTGCTCACAGTACTCCTATTTGGCTTGGTTCCTCCTGAGCCTGCCAGGCTGGTTCAAGATGGGGTCTTTTCTGTCTCCATGTTGCCTGCTTGTGACAGACCAATGATGGGTGTGAGACGCTAGTCTTACTGCCTTTCTGATTGCCGGATCCCTCTGAGTCTTTTGGAAAGACTGAGTTTAGCACAGGTATATCTGGGGAAGTAACAGGTGGTGTATAAACACAGTAAATAAATCCATCTGAAATGGAGTGGGGAATTAGGAGCCTTTGAGCCCACTGAATAAGACCTGAGTGAAGCATCTGTTCCTTCCCTTTTTTAAGGTGTTGAATGTTGGGTTTGGTAGAGGTGTAAGCCGAATGGCAAAACTCAAAGGGCTTTTGGTCCTTGGCTAACAATCTGTTGCCTTATGTGAGTTGTACCGGCAAAATAAGTGCCGGCCTGGGATAGCTTTATGGCTTATCACTTGCTTTAAAATTTTACTAAGGTCTCTTGGGTTGTACATTTTTGTATATGTTGTATTTTGGGAGTTAGGGCGGAGTGCAACCAATTGTCATAGACAAATACATTGGGCCTCCCCCTCCCCCCCGATTCCTGAATATGGGCTTAGGCCCATCCAGCTCATGATCACTGTTTTTCTTCCCATAAACTGGTATTCTAAACTGGGACTAATAAACCAGGATTTAGAGTCCTGGTTTCCTGAGTTTAAACATCTTGCACAAGATGCTGTACTGTGAGAAGCATGGAAGTTTAGCAGCCAAAGCTTTCATAATGCAAATTTGATTGACTTTCCCAAAATTTACAGTTATGGTGTGAGATCTGTCCCCAGCCAAGAAATCTGCTGCCTGCCACTGCTAGAATGTTCAGCACACTGCTGGGCACAAAATGGGGGCAGCTTTCGTTTCAAGTTTATTGAATTCGTTAAGCCCATATAAAAACGTACCTTACGGAGGTGTGAAAAATCTGTAACATGATGTAATGGTAACAGCTTGACATTTTCTTCAGAAATTTCCTTGTAAAACGGGTAGTGCTGACTAAAGAAATGTTCGGAACAGATGTCCATAAGCTGGGCAACATCAGTGTTACTAGCATTTAAAGTGCAGTTAAGCCTTTGAACCTTCTTAAGAGCATGTGTTATTCAGAAGCTCAGCATTTATGTACAATATTTATGTCTGTGTTACAACGAAGGCATTTATGGGACTGTATGTTTCAATATAGCTCAGCGTATCCACAGGTCAGTAAAGCATGATGACTAGAGGTGACAGGAAGGCCCAGAGTTGCTGGGGTTGTCACTTTGTCTGTTGGCTCATTCAGGCAACATTCTGAGAACCAGTCTGGGACCATTGTTACAGGGTCAGATGAGGAGCAGGGAGATCTATATCCTAAGTTTCATTTTGCCACATGGAGTTCACTGGCTTCCCATCCATAGGGTGTCCAAAGATGTGTCGACAGCAGTTTTGCCCAAAAAAGATCCTACCGAAACAGATTAGAAAAGATCACAGCAAAGCTGGGGGGCGGGGGGGGAGATGGAAGCAGGACAAACAGAGAGGATAGCATCATGTTGCTGTGCACGAAGGCAGCATTGCAATAAGGCAGAGCAAAACATCTGGTTAACCTTCTGCCAATCCGCCTGTCTTAGTCTACCTAACAAGGTTGTTGATAAAATGGAGGAAGGGAAGCCCATATGCACCCCATGAGCTCTTTGAGGAAATATGGAGTAGAAACCCTAATAGAATGTTGTCCTACTCCAGGGGTCTTTTTGTAGAAAAACAGCTGCAGGAGCTCATTAGCATATGGTATGCTAATAAGCTATTAGGCTATTAGCATATGCCATGCCCCCTGACATCACCGGAAGTGATGTCAGAAGGGGAAGCAAAAGAGGAGGAGGCATCTTCAAAAGCCTCCCCTTCCATTCCCCCGGCTGGTCTGGGTGGGGGAGCTAAGAGAGAAGGGGTTTGAAGTTTAAACTCCTTCTCATGAGAGTTGGGCCACAGAAAGAGGAAAGAGGGAAGGAAAGAGAGAGAGTAGAGAGAAGGAACGAAGGAAGGAAAGAGGGAAAGAAAGAGAAGGAAAGGGGAGGGAAAGAAAAAGAGGGAAGAAGGAGGGAAACAGGGAAAGAAGGAAAAAGAGAAGAGAAGAAGGTGGGAAAGAAAGAAAGAAAGAAAGAAAGAAAGAAAGAAAGAAAGAAAGAAAGAAAGAAAGAAAGAAAGAAAGAAAGAAAGAAAGAAAGAAAGAAAGAAAGAGAAGGAAGAGAAGAAGGAGGGAAAAAGGAAAAAGAGAGAAGGAAAGGAGGGAATGAAAGAAATTCTGTGGCAATTCGGACCCATTATATCCTATGGGCCATTGAATTCAATGGTGAAAACATAGGGTATATTCTAGGGGCTGGAGGGGAGGGGTTTGAGGGAGAGGCTCCAAACTCACAGGGTAGCTGTTGGAGCCTCTCCTCAAGATACCCACCAAGTTTCAAGAACATTGGACCAGGGGTCCAATTCTATGGGCCCTCAAACAGGTTGCCCCTATTCCCTCCATTGTTCTCTATGGTGGGAAAAATATAACTTTTTTTCCCACCATAGAGAACAATGGAGGGAATAGGGGCAACCTGTTTGGGGGCCCATAGAATTGGACCCCCTAGTTCAATATTCTTGAAACTTGGTGGGTATCTTGGGGAGAGGCTCCATCAGCTACCCTGTGAGTTTGGAGCCTCTCCTCAAACCCTCCCTTCCAGCCCCCAGAATATACCCTATGTTTTCACCATTGACTTCAATGGCCCATAGGATATAATGGAGCTGAAATTGACATTCGGCTGCCTGAAAGACTCCCGGGGACGCCGGCTGGGGGCGGGGCTTGGCTCCTGAGCTCCCGGAGCTGCGCTCCGGTGGGCTCCCCCCCGAAAAGACCCCTGTCCTACTCTCTTGTTTTGGTTCCTGAACTCCCAGAAAGTCAAGTGCCTCTTTCCTGGGACTCTCTCGCTGAGAGAATGAGAAAATTCAGACTTTAAATCCAGTGGTGAGCATATTCCAGTAGGCTAAAAAAGACTAGTGAAAGTTGAAACATTTCACATACATGAACTATGGGAGTGCTGCTCCTGATGTCTGAACACAGGACTTCCTTATATGGTGAGCCCCTTGTATGCTTGACCATCTTAGATTTTGCGCTGTACAACTTACATTGAGTTTATATATGTAGCAGAATAGTGATAAGGTTTTTGGTTTTTTTACATACACTGTGTCAATCATGCTACAGGGTGTGGCTAGAATCTTAAAGATCAATAAGATTTTCAGGGAATAAACTTTCAAAAGTCAAAGCTCCTTTCATCAGACATATCTGACAAATGGAGCTTTAACTCTTGACAGCTTATACCTTGGAAATCATGTTGATCTTTCAGGTACTACTGGGTTCTTATCTTGCTCTTCAACTGCAGGCCATCATGGCTACCCACCTGAAAGTAACCACAGCATTTACATGAGGGCTTCAACATGCATGTTCCTCTATGTACAAACACTCTGTACATATAAAAATTGCATGTTGCAGGGAATCCATCTCCCCAGCATCCAGTTCAAGCACCAGGGTTTTTTTTTAATATATATATATATATATATTATTAATTAAATGGTGGAGCATTCAAACATGCAAAGCAAAACAAATGCTGTCCCCTTCTGTAATATTTATCTATTCATTCATTTGTTTGTTTGTTTTATCACCCACCTTTCTTGCTGGAAATCAATGCAGACCTGTTCACCTGTTAACTCTTCCACATACTTTGGTCCTAAGGTACCCATAGACAAGCAACACGTGCATCTGTCCTTACACATGTATCAAATCCCTGCCTGGAAATTTTGCAAATCTGATTCAAAAATCATCTGGTTGTATTTTATGTTCCTCATATGTCTCACCAAATGAGGGATTTCCAAATTCATTTTGCTTTGGCTGAAATCTCACTGTCTCCTCAACATGGCAGGTGGAGATACTGGAGGCAAGGAAGTGGGAGAGCCCCCCCCCAACCCCAGGGATGGGGAGACAGCTTGGATCTACCAGAGCTTTCTGTGGATGGAATGATGCGCAGACTGCGTAAGCAACGTGCAGCCACCTTCAGCCACCAGGATTGTGCAGTAACTCCAGCACTTCAGCAGAGTAACTGATATATAGCACCACACAGAGTCAGTATTGTGGAAAATTATATACAGTGTTTATTCACAAGATACACCAACAAACTGCTCCGCCAGACACATACACTGAGAGAGGAAGAACTGTACAGTACAAGACATTTACATTTATACATATGACAACCAATCAGCATCATGCTGAGTCATTGCACACTGACCTCATACTTGGGCCGGTCTGAACAGGTCAGGACTTATTCCTAGCAGCTTGCCAGCTGTCACTTAGATCATGCTGATCTAGCTGCTGGATATTAACAACCAACATGGAAGGATGCTCATGAATGGAGCATAAATGTCTTGTCTCCTCACTGTTGCCACAAGCTTCAAGTGCCCCCCAAATGCCACTCACTGCAGGCGGAGTTATACTCCTCAAATAGAAATCCTTTCATCCAGGAAAATTCCTGGAGGATCCAACTCATTGTCCTTTGCCTCAGTACTAAAGGTTGCAACTGGCTATTATAGTTCCAAGTTATAATAAGTCTTTTCTACTCTTTCTATAGATTTGCAGGAATTGGGTGGGCAATCAGGTACCATGTGGTTGTTTTAGTCTCAATCGCAAGTAACCCAAAGCAGACTCTTAAACACTCCTGTGGCTGCTGTCTTTGCACTTTTTTTCTCCCTCCCCCTCACTTAAATAACAAATGATGCAAGTAAATAGGACAATAACATGCCCTACTGTTTAAATAGGAGCCTCCGCTCAAACAAACCCAGGAACAATTCCCAGAAGTAAACATTTTTATTGGATGTCCAAACTGAGTCTCTGTGAATGTTGCTTATCGTTTCAAAGGGAGATGAAGAATGCACTGGCCCTTGGTGGAAGCTGGCCTTTCGACCCCACACGTGTTGGCTACTGTTTGGGCCCAGCTATGTTCTGCTGTACTGATTAAACCCTGTTCATTCTTTCTTTCTCTCCTGACAGGTACACATTCTATCAAGGATGCCATCCTGAGGAACAGCACTGGAAATTCACAGTCTCCTGTGCATAGACCTTTCTTAATAGACAATCTTTGTTATTGGTTTATGGCAGAACCACGCAACGGAACTAATATTCAAAAGGCATGCTGCTCTTTTATTCATAAATATGGCACATTCTCCTGAGAAAACCTATATCAATCAGATGTTCACATCAATGGGAATTCTTTATGCCATTCCATGGTTATGTTGAAATGGGCTAGCTGTCAGAGATTGAGACTCTAGATAAGGTTCCATTCATAACATTCATATTGTAGGTTCATGAAGCCTTGATTTGTCTCAGGGCTGTGCAGGGAAAGAGGAGAGTGTTTAACCCTTCATCCCCCCCTTGATTTTGCTATCCAAATATAGCTTTCCCCCTTAGCTATTGGTGTTTTAAAGGAGAATGAAACTTCCATAAAAACTCACTCTCCACACTTTAAAAGCTAATGACAAAGTAGGGATCCCTGTTTTGCATAATGAAGCTGACCTGAGATTAAAATACTAACCCTCCTTCTTGCTTCCTACAAGGCAAATGGTGGAGGTGGCATGAGCCTATGATTTGTACTTTATAGATGGAGTTAGTGGTATGACCCTCAGAGACCCCTCCATCATGCCTGCATTCAGCTTCCATTGAGAACCAAGCCAGATGTTCACAAGAAATCCTGTGTTTGGAATGTCTGACTTTTTTTTTTAACATGGTAGCCTAATTTGGATTGAGAATAGGGCACAGGGTGAGAGGAGGATTAACCTTTTCCTCCACACTATTTTTCTGACCTGAAGAGGCCCCCGGGGAGCCACTGCTTGCCCTATTGGGCTAAACTTACAACCACCCTTGTGGTTAACAGACTAACACAACCACCCCTCTGGAACTTCTCTGCATTGCATCTGTCAGTTTGGAGGTAAAAAGCGTTACAGGGAGTGAGAATGCTACGCCCACCACCAGTTTGTCAATCTCACATGTGAGGCTGGAATCGTGACTAATCCTCAGATGATCATGGTGTGTGTGCATTCAATAGGCCTTGGCAACACTCTTGCAACTATTCACCCACTGAAGCAATGTATGAGCAGAGTGGAAAGAAGAGAAAAATCTAAAGACAAGAGAGAAAGGAGTGATATTCACTATACATTTGTGTGAAAGATCAAGGAGTCTATTTTCTATTGACAACATGAAATCTATGACATGCTAATGCTAAATTTGACAAGAAGAATCATTTTGCTTCTTAGGCAGAACTTTTAAATTGGCTTTCTGACGTAGAATGAGAAATATTCTTCTAGAACAAAACATCCCCACTGTTTTCTCGTAGCTATTAATTGCTGCCAGAGCCCACAACACTGTACAATATAATGATCTCTTCCCTAATGGGATTCAAGGACTTAGAAGAGAGTATTGTGCCACAAATTGCTACAAACCCTCTATTTTTCTCCCCCAAAGAAACTGCTTGTTTGAGTAAAATTTTATGAGTTTGTGCTGAGTATTAACAACTGATGTTCTCTCTTTCTAAAGATGGTCTTAGGATACACAATGCATACATGGAATATGGATCATATGTGAACTGAATTTCAGCAATATTAGGTACAGGAATTATGTTGTTATGTGTCAGGCTTCCACTATTTCTGAGCCAAGAAACCCTAGTGTGTACATATTCGTGGAGGAGGCCAACAATGAAACAGGGCTAGGAAAGTGAACATTGCTTCCAGAAGAAGAAGGTGGCTGGTTAGAACAATGAAAGAATGTGGAACTAGGGAGGCCAGCCTCTAGGTTTGACCTGGGGATCCCCTGGAATTACAGCTCAGCTGCAGATTACAGAGATCAATTCCCCTAGAGAAAATGGATGCTTTGGAGGGTGGACTCTATGGCATTATAGCTCACTAAAATTTTTGTCCTCCCCAGGCTCCACCCCGAAATCTCCAGGAAATTCCCAACCCTACCCCTCATCCCCCACCGGTGGCCAGGGAGTACCTGGCAACCCTATGGACCCAGACTGAAGACCTGCAGAAAGCTAGCCAGAGACAACCTAAGCACACCCTTGAAAACATGGCTTTACATTGTTTTAGGAGAAACTTGGAATCAGATTAAGGCTGGAAGTAATGGGACACAGATGATCATTCAAGACAAATGTAGCTGGCTTGGTTTTAAAGCCAAATACCCATTTTTAAAGTGACTATTGGAAAGAATGCTTTCTAGCAGGAACATCTATGAGAGATTTTATTCTCCTCCAACAGGCAACCATACTGAGAGGTGATCACTGTATGCAGCAGTTCTGAGCATGGATATGAAACCCAGTGACTATGGCATTCACTTTCCCAGAATGAGCCAAAAGAGGCCAAAAGATCTGATGGAAAATAGAAGTGAATACCAAGAGAACTGCACTGGAAGTGAGACTTGAGCTCTTTCCTGGGAGGCATTTTTACCCCCAACTTTTTGTGCCCCCAACCTTTCATCCTTTATGTGGTAGACTATTTGGCATGGACATTTGGACGGAAGAAAAAAGTTTTCTCCCCATTTGGCTACTTTGAGACAGCAGGATAGTTGCAAACATTTAGCAAGGGTGAGCAGCTGAGCAAGACACTCAGCACTGTATCTTCATCTCTTTGTCTTCCAGCCTAAACTCTTTAGCAGTGAGGATCAACCACATGTGACCTTGTCAGTAAAACTGGTCTGATGCTGCATTGCCAACTTTGCATTGATGTGATGCCAGCCCAGCAACACTGAAGACTCTGCTCAGTAATGGCAGGAGTATCCACCCTCCCACTCCTTGCTCATTACAAAGGCATCAACAGGAGAAATCACTTTCTCTTTGGTTTCCTGGGTTTGTGGCACCGTACAGTCAGCTCTTTGCACCCAATTCTTCTTTTTCCATTTTCTTTCTGGTCCTGCAGCCCAGTCCAACTAATATAATATTTATAGTATTCTCCATTCAGTGAGGGTAACTGTTGCCCACAAAACTGCATTATTTTATTACTCTTATCCGCTGTGCTTCTGGCAAAGACAGAATCAAGAAGAGGAAATGCAGGGAAGACTAAAGGAGGAGAGTAGACATGTGGCAGATTCTCCCTGGTTATTTCAAAACAGGGGTTATCAGCCTCCCACACAAAGCTAAAAGTTCACACAGCAATTCTTCCCCCACATGTGTGCTCACACACAAAAAAATGTGGTAAAGTGTCTGCTTATACAAGTCTTGCCTGCTGGATGAGACCAAAGTTAGATCTAGTCCAGCTTTCTGTTTGGGGCAATGGCCTTCTTTGGAGGCTTGTGGGCATTGGTGGTTTCAGCTATGGGGATCCTGGGTAGCTGCCCTGGTTGCCAGCTCCTGCTGCCATGTGACTACAGAGGTAGAAATGGTGAGAGGTGTCACTCAGGCAATGACCAGCAATCAGCTGCCTGGGGCCTCATTCTTGACCCAGGGCCCCAGAACCACTAAGACCACCCACACTTTTGGGAGCCGTTCAGTTTGAGTATCAGGTGGGTTCTCTCATGTGGAAACTATTCCCTAAACGTATCCATAAGATCAAATGAACACTAAGAATCACAGACTCATAGAGTTGGAAGGGACCTCCAGGGTCATCTAGTCCAACTCCCTGCACAATGCAGGAAATTCAAACCTCCCCTTTCACACCTCCAGTGATCATTGTTCCATGTCTAGATGACAAAAAAAACAAAAACCCTCCAGGATCTCCAACCATTCTGGCCTAGATAAAAATTGCTTCCTGACCCCAAAGTGACAATCAGTATTTCCCTAATAAAGGACCACAAGAACTAAGCACTGATGCAACCCTTCATTCCCTCCCTCTCATGATCTGCCTAAATTCACAGAATCAGCATTGGTGTCAGATGGTCATCTAGCCTCTGTTTGAAAACCTCCAAAGAAAGAGAGCCCACCACCTCCTGAAGAAGAATTACACTGTTGAATCAGACCAAAGTTCCCCTATACCAGCATTCTTACTGTTTCTAGAAACAGGCTTCCAGAAGGTTCTGGGAGCTCATAAATAGACACTAAAGTAGTAGTAGCCCCTGTGGTTTGTCCTAAGCACCTGACACTTGGATGTATACTGCCTGTAAATATGGATATTCCATTTAGCTTTCATTGTTATTAGCAGTTGATAGACCTAGTCCAGACATATATCTTGTATGTTTCTCTTTTTAATAGCCATCTGAGCAAGTGGCCATTGATGCAACCTGCAATAGTGAATTCAACAAGTAAATCATGTCTTGTGTGTACTACATCTTTTTGGCTTGGATACAGAGGTAATTTGTGCTGATGCAAAGGATGTGCATCTCTGGAATGAAACTTTCTTGCCTTCCCCATCTCATTGCAAGTTGGAATTAATCCCCAATACTGCTCCTGGGGGACAGGGAACCCAAAGAACAGCAGAAGGGGTGAATTTAGGGTCTACAGAGGGAGGGCAAATCTGCAAAATGGCCTTCCCTTCCATTTCCAGACATCTACTATGACATACAACCCGTTGTCTGTTCAGATTTCCCTTGCTCAAAAGCCAGTCAAATCCAACTCTAGGGGGCAGTGCTCATCTCTGTTTCTAAGCCAAAAAGCCAGCACTGTCTGAAAACTTCTCCATGGTCATGTGGCCGGCATGACTAAACATTGAGGTGCATGGAACACTGTTCCCTTCCTACTTGCAATTTCTTGGCAGGAGCTGGGGCCAGAGATGGAAGTTCATTCTGTCCTGTGGCACTAGGGTCTCGAACTGCTGAGCTACCAACCTTCCAGTCTGCATATCAGCATCTTAACTTCTGAGCCCACTTCAATTCAACTTTTCAGTCAGGCATTATGACAGAGACAATTTCCATCCATCTATCCTCCCCGTGTTGCTCAAAATTTGAAAAATCTCCATCACCTCTCTTTCCTAATCATTTTTCTAACTAAAATCCCAAAATGTGTTAACCTTTTCTCACAAAGGAATCATCTGGCAAGGCCCCAGCATTCTAGGTGTTGTTATCCAACAAATCACAGGCAGTGGTTCATTTTGTCTTCCTAATTTCAACAAGGCCACCAACTATTCTTTGTGCTGAGGGTCTCAGAAGAGGAATAGGAACTAAGAGAAGAGGATGGGCTGGATATTTGGCACTTACCTTTGTATGCTAAACTGAAAATGTGGGACAACACAGCACTCTTGAGATAACAGGTACCTTTCTGTGAGTGCAGAATGCTCCTGTACTGTCCTGCCCTAATCCCCACATTGCTGTGGACATGATCTGTATAGGGTGAAAGTACAAATATTTGTGGATTAAGGTGGAATCTATTGGAGATGCATTTAGAGGTCCCACTTCTGTGTCACCATTCAGCTGTGCTTCATCATCATTCATTCATTCAACTTCAGATCTGCTTTTCTCCAAATAAGGAAAACATTCAAAACAAAGCTCTTGCAAAGTTGGACAGTATCATCAAGAATCAAAATAAAATCAGACAGCAGCATGAATTAGTTTCAGTCTTATCAGCTGGGGATTCATGAATATGTACTTTTTTATTCTTTTACCTTGCTATTATGTTGGGCAAGTCCATATTCTTCCCACCTATTTTCTTTCACATTTTCTCTAATTGCAGAGGTTTCTTAAGGGGCTGTTGTGACATCTGTTTGACATCTGTTTTTACATCTATTTTTACCACAGTAAAAGGCTACCTGCTTTTCATGCAAAACATAATCACAGTAAGATTTGTTTGATTCCTTTTTCAATGACAAAAGATGTGCAGTTCTTCCTTTTGTCTGATATTATGCTTATCCAATTACTCTTACTTTTCATATGTCTCAGTTATCTCAGATGTTACCTTGCTCCCAGAAGATCAGTTCCTACATTTAAAAGTATGTTTGATCTTTGAGAGTCCATGTATGTGTTTTTTGGTGTGTGTGTTTTTTTTTGGGGGGGTGGAAATCTATATAGAATACTACCGGGGTTTGGGTACCTTTAGAAGACCGAGTGTAATCTCATGAAGTTGCTGTTTCATGGGACAGAATTAAAAGGTTGGAAAGGGCCTAAAAACCACCCAGTGCAACCCACTGCACCATGCAGGATGACCTAAGCATCCCTGGCAGGCAATCATCCACTTCAAGGAGGGAAAATCCACAACACCCCCGGACAACAGATTCTATGACTGATCTGCCCTTATTGTTAAAAGGGTTTTCCTGATGTCCTGCCAATATCTCCACAGCCATACTTTAAACCCACTATTACAAGGCCTATCCTCCACTACCAAAAAACAGAGCCCTGACCTCCTCACTTATTTTGCAGACACAGCAGTTGTTGACTGTGATTTACATCGATTTGTTGTTGCCTTTGTTTAAACTGGAAGCCACCTTGCAGATCTGTTGGCCAAAAGGAGGTATACCAGTCAAATCCATCAATAATATGATTTAAAATGCTTTCCCAGAAAGGAAAGTTTCCACATTTCTCCTCCAAACTTCTAGAGATAGACATCAACACACCTCTTCAAGAAGGCACTCTCACCATTGTGGTGCAGTGTTGAGATGCTTGCCTTGTGTTTGTCAACCTAACTAGAGAGAGAAATGTCGCCATAAGTCAGGGCCTCCCTGCCAGATAATAACCCTCAGACACTGGTTGGAAGAGGCAACATTAGAAAGCAAGTCAACAAAACAATTGTTATCACATGTTTCTATATAACCTTACAGATGTTGCCAAGATCAGTTCCTTCACTTAAATGGGAGCCATTGTTTGGTACCACCCCATTTTCACAAGATGGACACCAGACCACTGAGCATGCTGAGCAGTCTGATGCTGCCCATCCCTTTATGTGGGTTTTTCATTGGTCTGTTTAAAGCCCTGTGCCCTTTGGCACCAGACATTGCTAGCAAAGCTGCTCCCCCACCTCCTCCCTTCAAGTTCAGCATAGGATTAGTTGGTTGTTTTGGGGCTAGACAGGAATATTGGGAGTCTGCCTCTAACTGGCAATGAGGTGGTTCTTAATTATACCAGCAAGTACCCTGAGGTGGTTTAGGCAAAGCAGACATAACCAAACCAGGCACTTTGGGCTCTCCAATCCATGTGCACGGGGAGGGACCACTCTCGGTGCCTGAACCCTCATGATGACTGATGAACTAGAATAATCTTGATGAGCAGCATCTCTCAGCACAATCTGATATGCAGGCAAGGATAACAAAAGGGGGAAAGAACAGTTATGCTATTGCTCTGTTCTTGCAGCCAGGGTGAGATTGCCCAAATGCTGATGAACCTGTTGGGTACCCTCTTGGGTTTTATGTAATAAACAGGTGCTAAAGAATTTACCAGAAGCAATTCAGCCTTTTTTTTTTTAATGAAGCCTTAATTTAATCTGACTTTGTGGCTTCGTGTGCACACATGAAACTGCCTTACACTGAATCAGACCATTGGTCCATCAGGTTCAGTACTGGCAGCTCAGACTGGCAGTGACTGCGGTCCTTCACATCACCTGCTGCCTGGTCCTTTTAACTGGAGATCCAGAGGAATGAACAAAGGATTTTTGCATGCCAAGCAGATGCTCTACCACTGAGCCTCTGCCTCTTCCCATCTTTTGCATGGTGGTGGTGGGAGGAGAGAACAAGTCTTCAGTCCCTCCACATACAGCCCCACCTTATCTGACAGCAGTTGCTGCTCCAGTGGTCGGAGGGAGTTCTTTTTCTCTCTTGCCTTCCTCCTTTCCCCTGAAAGATTAATCCTATTGTGGGAACACCCAAGGCACCATGGTTCCCTCCCCCAGGGTGTCTAATGCTGTAGTGAGCTTTTTCTCTCTTTGCCTCAACCTTCTTCCTACTTGTTTAATTGTTTATTTATTTGGTGTAGTTTTATCTTATCCCCCCATGGGGACCCAGTGTGACTTACAAAAAAATACAATTGAAACACATTCTAAGCTGGTGTCCCCAAGACCACGGGCTATCAAACCACAGGCCAAGAGCCAAGAGCACTTAGGTTCTTGTCCCTCAGTTTGTGCACAAGTGCTGGCTCCCTCGCCATACTCAAGCTTTAAATCCGTCCCACAGGAGAGAGAGAGTGTTAATTTCAGAGGCTAGCCATGTTGGTCTGCAGTAGAACAGCTAGGCACTTGAGTCCAGTAGCACAGTGACCAACAAATTTTTCAGTTGGTATCTGACAAAGGGAGCATTGGCTGCAGTCAGACATGCAGTTTGATTCACTGTTGCCCAACCTCTAACTGAGCCAGGTTATTTTGTAACAGAGAATCCTGATCAAACTCCCCCCTTTTAGCACTCTTCAAAGTGCTTTTACTTCATCCTTGAGTGAACAGATGGCAGCATCCAGGGAGTCAGCCCACTGGCCATTTTTTTTTAAGTATGTCCGTTGAGCATGCCTACAAGCACTGATGAGCCTGCTGGGATATGTAGTTCATGCAGCTGTCAACCATTTTTTTTTTTTTAAAGTTTGTCCTCAGAGCATGCGCGTAAGTGCTGATAAGCCTGCTGAGATATATTGTTCACTGCTGTCCTCCGTCTCTAAACTCTTCAATTAACCCCTTTCTCAAAGCACAGAAAAAAGCTGAGTACAAAGGCATCTTCCTTTGAAAGTTTTTATAAAGAAAAAAAGTTTTGAGCAGCCCCTGTAGGAGAGGGAGAGAGAGAGGTGTGAATATGCAGTTATGTGCACATCACTAACTAGTAAAAAAAATGGCAGCTGGAAAACAAGAGACAAGTCAAACCTGCCTGATGGTTTGGCTGCACAACAGAGTGGTCAGACAACAGGAAATCCATTTTGGAATCAGCTCAGCCCAAAAGGACCAAACTTTTACAGGTATCAAACAAACGTGGTAAGAGGGGAGGGAACAGGACTCAGACAACTGGGGCACGAAAGACAGATGTTGCTGTCTTTGTGCATTTTAAATCCGTAAGGGAACAGCCACAGCAATGGATCAAATTGTATGTCTGATCACAGCCTTAGGTTCTCAAAAGCTTATACCTCCCAAATCTTGTTGGTTTCTAAGGGGCTACTGGACTCAAACCTAATGGGAAACACACTCAACTTGGATGCTGAAAACTGACATCTTTCAGACTGGACACTGGCAATTGGCATGGCAAGAGAAAAGCTGGATTATGTTTTCTTCATAATACTGTAAACCATTGGATGTTTGTCTTCCAAACCAAGGGATTTTGAATTTCAGCAGCATCAATGCTTGCAGAGGTCATATGATGATCAGGATAACATGAGGGGGAGTATTCCTTTAAGGGAGGAGGGATGAAGGCTTTGAAAGTTAAAAGCTTCAATGGGGCTTGGGAACAAATAGGCAACCACTGTAGAATTTTGAATAGAGGATAGTGTGGCATTGCTCTATACAACGAAAGGGTGAAGGAATCATTAAGAAGATGGGGTGATGAGAAACTGTGTGCAAGGTATCCACGTGAAGAGTCTATTTTTTTCTCTTCCCCCCCCACACTTTTGGTCCCACAAATTACTTCACCCTTCCCTGGCAACTGTATCCATAAAACTTCAGAAGCTTGCTTCAGAAAATTGCTTTCTCTGATAAATATTTCCTATAAACCTTCAGCACAAATGGATGATGATGGAATCAGCACAGCTAAAATGAAAACAACACCCAGTTCAAGGCAGGGAAACATTTTTTCCCCCGTCTCCTCTCTGGCATGAGGAAGGCATTTGATCTTTTCCAAAACAGATCTGTTATCGCTGATGTGCTTTCAGCCTTATAAAGATACCATTTGAAGCTCTATACAAACCTTCCCTCTGATCAGCAGAATACTTAGCAAAAAGACATGCTAGACATTCACACATGTGGAAAGGGTAATGCCTCTTTCTTCTCTTTAAACCGCACTATATATGACTGCCGTTAAACTGACATCTTGCCATTTCCCTCCTTCTGCCTTTCTTTATTGCCACATCATTTATAACCCTTATGGTGCATAATTTTGGACTTACTGGGATGCCATATACTTTATGATCTCCTTGGAGCAGAGTCTGTACTTCCCAAGTGGTCAAGTGACTTATCAAAAGTGACCTGTCCCCTTGTTAGATGTGACCAGATGCAGTCACAGTGTCCTTTCATTTGGCTTATACTGTGTCCTTTCATTTGTCCCTTTCCTTTTGCCCCACACTGCAATTACACACTAAAGCTTGCACGGGACCAGCCACAAGGCGGGGGAAAACAACTCTTGAGACACTTTACAGTCTAATCATAAATGCAAAAGGTTTCCCAGAGACAGTGCATGAGAGCACATGTGTTTGTCTGCACTTTTTGGCAACCACTTTGCTTTATCTGCCTAGTCAGACCATATGCCAAAGCTGGCAATCATGTTTGAGTCTTCTGCTGTCAAAGACAGTGTAAATTGTGTCTTTGTTCAGTCTCCAAGTTAGTGAGGTATACCTAATTATAGTTCCTCCGCTTCATTTGTTGAGGTGTAAATCATGCATTCATGAAACACAGATTGCAAATTTGGCCACCTGCTCTTCACATCTCTCTGAAACACCGTCTCTGGGTATTTCTACATGGTGCTTATTGGATTCAGCATACATGGGCATTCCCCCTCCCCTCCCCTCCCCATACCTGGTATAATTATTTTCATTGATTTACTTAGAAAATTTGTAGCCAGCCTTTCAACCAGGAAATGTTCAAGGCGGCTAACCAATTAAAAACAGTACAACACCACAATAAGACAATATATCCAGTTTCAAAATGGTATTCACTTATTTCCATTATCTATAGTCTGCCCTTCTCACAGAGACTCAAAAGCAAATTACACATGGTGTGTGTCAATATAATCAACAAAATGGGACACTCAATAAACAATGCACTAAGTCCGTAGAAGTCTGGAGCCAACCAAAAAGAACTGAAGTATAGCATAAGTAATATATATTAAGCAGTGTAAAAATTACACAATAGGATCTTAGTTACAGTAGCGATACACAGCACTACAGACTACAGTACCTAATCATTTGTCCAAGTAGTTTTGCAAACCGTTTTGTACAGTGCCACCCCATCACCTACACAGAAAAGCCCTCTTGAATAGTTCAGTTTTGTATAGTCTGTGGAAAGCCAGGAGAGCAGGCCCTTCCATAAGGTGTGAGCCACAACAGAGAAGGCAGGTGAATGGGCAGCTGTTGATTTTGCCTATTTGCAGGTTGGCACCTGCAGGAGGCCTTGCTGACCTTAGCAAGGCTGATGTGGTGAAGCACAGGGGGAGAGGGACCAAGGCCATGTGATAGCCAGTACCTTAATTTGAGCCTGATAACTGAGGGGCAGCCAATGGAGTGACTACAGAATGGGAGTAATATGCATGGTCTGTATAGCTCCTGATAATAGTAAATCCACGACATTCTGTACCAGTTGGAGTTTCCAAATTAACTATGAGGGAAGACCAAGGTACAGTGTATTTCTGTAGTCTAGTCTGTGTGGTGGATCCATGTGGCCAGATTAGCTGTATCAAGGTAAGGTGTCATCTTATGGGCAAAGCTAAGTTTGCAGAAAGTGTGTGTTTTTTGTTCGTTTTGCTGCTGTATTAACTTGCTGTTCCAGTAATAAAGCTGGATCCAGTATGATCCCATGGCTTTTAATTAAGTCAGCAAGGGTCAGATGAAGTCTATCAAAAGTGGACAGCACAACATCTTTCAAGACTCAATCGAAAGCAAGGACACAATTGGGTGTAGTGTTTAGGGTGTGGCCCTATGAGTGGGGAGACACAGGTTCAAGTCACTACCTGGTCATAAAACTCACTGGGCGATCTTGGATCTGTCATTTGCTCTCATCCTAACTTATTCCATAGGGTTGTTTTGTGAATAAATTAGTAGAAGGAAAGAATTTCTCCTAATATATATTTGAGTTTTCATGTCCCTCTTGCCTCAGAGTTCCACATGCTTCCACAACCTTTTGCTCCCTGAACTGTCAATCAGAAGGTATCCCTATCCACTGGCTGCTTTGCCTGAGTCCTGCCTCCAACATTCTAAACAGTTTGCTGTTCCTCTCCCCCTCATAGCCAGTCAGAACACAGAGGTCATTTGCATATGTGGCCTGATCAGCCTTTGCCTCTAACATTATAAACAGTCTGCTGTTGCTGTTGGGAGTCCTGAGGTAAAATATATATCCCAATCTCCCTGTGGGGCTTGGAGATCTCCCAGAAACCACCGTGTTTCCCAGCCACAGCACATCATTTCCCCTACAGAAAATTTCCCAGCTATTACAACTGATGTCCAGATGACCAAGATCAGTTCTCCTGGAGACAATGGCTGCTTTGGGCAGTGGACTCTATGGCATTATACCCTGCTGAGGTTCCCCCCACCCCAAACCCTGCCCTCCCCAGGCTCTATCCCTCAAATCTATAGGTATTTCCCAACCCAGAATTGGCAACCCTGTAAATGGCTACAGAACAGCTTTCCAGACCCTTGGAACCCAGAAGACATGGCACAGGAGGAGATGGTTTTCTACCTTAGCTGCCACTGCATAGCCCCAAATCAACATAACTCAAGGGTGGAGGAAACCATACTTGTTACCATGAGGCAGTCCTCCCATATTACCCACTTGGGGCAGCAGAATGACTTGAGGCAGCCCTGCCTTATAACTAAGCAGAAGGAAAACATGGCTTGCCTCTCTCTATTTTCCCCTTCCCTCTGCCACCTGACCTGCCACAGCCGGAACATTCACCTGGAGCTTCCTTCTAGAGCTCGTTGTATTTCTTCCCACAATGGACTTTACTCCTAATAATGTATATTGCCCCAAACTCCTTGGAGGTAGGAAGGAGAAAATGTGATAGATAAAAGATTTTAGGGAATGGAAACATAAAAGCACGACAAACTTCAATTGGTAGCAAAAAGGCGCCAGTCATCTAGGAAACCAACCTAGAAAAATCTTTCTCTTCATTAAGCAAGGAAGACAACTTGGAAAATCTCAATTAGAGCTGATTGGTCATTAAGATAACAGAGCCAGTGTGGAACAACGATTAGAGCCGGGGTGGCCAAACTGTGGCTTGGGAGCCACATGCAGCTCTTTCACTCATATTGTATGGCTCCCAGCAGGCTCTCCATCTATTTGCTCTCTCTTTTTCTTTCTGTCTCTCTTCCTTCCTTTCTTCCTCTCTCTCCCATCTATTTGCTTTCTTTGTTTATCTCTGTTTCTCACTTTCTTTCCACCTCTTTCATTCCATCTCTCTCATTCTCTCTCTTAGACAAATATCATTAGCAAACAGGTAAATATCATTGGGCAAATAAATATCATCAATATCTGTTTTTACCCCTTTTGTTTTTATTTTTGGCAGTCTCATTTAATGTTAATAAAAACCGAAATTTGCATATTTTTCGATAAAAACGTGTGTGTAATATTTGTGCATGTCTTGTGGCTCTTACATTAAGCAAGTTCGGCCACCCCTGGATTAGAGTACTGGAGTAGCTTTTCTGAGGCCTGGGTTCAAATCCCCACTCAGCCATGAAATTTATTGGGTGACTTCAGGTCAGTCTGTTTCTTTCAGCCTAACTCAGTTCACAAGGCTGCTGTCAGGAGCATAAAATGAAGAAGAGAAGAACTATGATGCTTCTAGAATATTTCCAAAATGTTTTGAACTTTCTTCTTCCCCTTCTCAGTTTCTGCCAGCTGATGATCCCAATCCAAAGTAATCATCTGTTCCCTAGGAACGCAAAGGTTAGTGTAGTAACCTAAGGAAACAAGAACACAAGCATGGCCCTGCTAGATCTTAGTCCAGTTGCCCTGGGGTACCAACAAATAGGTCATAGAGGCCAAGGCCCTCCCCTGATGTTGCCTTCTAGCTCTGAGTTTCAGAGGTTTACTGCCTTTGAATATGAATACCATATCTTTCTGAATTCCTTCCACATCACATTAGGATGATGGCACCATAAATATGCAGACCCCACCACCAACCCAATACTTTGGACTGAATGCCGGTGCAGACAAGGAGTATCCCATCTACCCAATTGTTGTTTTCTAGCACCCTACCTCAGGATCGTATGCTTCCCTAAAACTTTGAACCACTTTTCAAGTGACCAGTATAGACAAAGAGGCTTAAAGCACAGCTTGAGCACAAAATGTAGAGTTGAGGAAACTCCTGACATGGAACCTAGGAACTGGAGCAAGAACCGTGAGGGACCACTGGGCTGCTGGCTTTAGGCCCTGACAAAATCCCCTAAACATTTGACATTGGAGGCACTCCTCAATGAAACTGGGTAGAGAAAAAAGATGTTTAATGGAGAGGTTTGCAAGCAAGCAAGATGTAATCTGGAAATTTTACCTTGTGAAATTTCATCCATTACCTAGTGGGATAAATCAGACTCCCAACAAGTTTTACGTGCTGGCAAGAGACATTATTGCTGATTTCTTACTTAAGAGATCTCTTTCTATCCATCTGTATAAAATTATAATTCCATCACTTCTTAGTGTTCCCAAGAAATAAAACCCAAGAGGGACTATGGAACTAAGGGTAGACTTAATTCTCAGTTATATCAAGGACACCTGCTGCATCCTAATTATGGCCCAGAGTGTATCCCTTCACTTTTTCCCACATAAGTGAAATTTTGCCATTAATTCTTTTGGAGATAAATAAAGAAACACTTTCAGTGAGGGCAAAACTCAGCACTGATGATACAGTTGTCAGTGGAGACAGGGGAGAATGTTGTCTGGCAATGTTGTGACATCATCCCCCCCCCCCATGAGAGGGATGTCACTGTGTCATGTGACTCTCTAGGAATCCTCCTGATCTATATGCTACATGATGACACTTTTCACCACCATTTTTCTCCCCAGTGAGTACCAACAGGAGATGGGGGGAGGGGTGACAGTAGGAAAACTGTAACCCTCACTGAGAAGCCTCCTTGGCCTGCACTGACACAGTTCTCTCTGTGACATGTAATGCATCTCTGCTCATGAAGCTTGCAGAAATGCATAAGGATGCCCTGAATTTCACATCAAACATGTTAAAAACAGTCCGACTTACAATATTTGATTGTGACAATCAGATATGAGCCGATCACCGGTCAGTTTGGCACCAAACAATCTGAGTGTCTGCCAAACAGCTTTGCATTACCTCCACCCCCTCCAAAAAAGCTGCCTGCATGAAAACAAGTCCAATCCAAATAAATCAGCAGCCATTAAAGTCCCCAAGGACCACAAAGACCACCACAGAATTTTAGTTTAATAAAACAGAACAGTATTTATATTTATGTAACTGATTTTATTGTCTATATAAACAATTGCCTGCCAAGCAGAGCAGTGGTGCAAGAAGGATGTGGGGAACAGAACACAACCAATCGGTGTGAGAATGTGCATGCATGAAAAGCCAATTGCACCATATTGCATATGGTGAACCTGCCAAATGATGATAAACGGCATTACAAACAGAGGAATCAATTTAAAAAACGGTTTCCTGATCATAACTGGAGAACAGGGAATGAGCCACACTGGGGGGTGCTTGAGAGTCCCCTTAAATGCGGTCTGGCCTCCTTGGAGCCTTCCAACAATATATAAGCCCCCCACACACACACATTCCTCACAGTGATCGACATGACAGACGTTTTGCTAGGTTTTAATATCCACATTTCACTTCTCTCACCTAGCAATGTAAGTATGGTTGAACAAAATTGTTCTTCCCTGACACGTCCCCCAATCTCATTGAAGGGAAGATATGAGGCAAACGATGATAGGAAGTAGTCTTTGATTATATTCATGATAATAATTTAAATTATTTTACAAGCATTTGTGGAGAGGAGGGAAGATTATCCTATTTGGTTAACCATGTCTAAAATAGGTTAGTCTCTGTCTATAGAAGCATCAGAGGATTAAATATAGGATTAGCATATGATTGTTCAAATAGCATGAAATCCTTTCCATCACTGTGGATTGGAAAATGGTTTTATGCTTTCTTATGGTGCGTGTCTTGTACAGGGGCGCATTTGCTTGCAACAGAACATGAATCGCATGGTCTCTTTAACAGGATGGAGTTTTGCTTCTTAAGTGGCATCTGGAGTGATGAACAATAAATGTTTCATAATTAGAAAAAAACCTGTAAAGCACAAGTTTCATAAAATTGTCAGTCTGCATCAAGAGAAGAGACTGCTGGTTAAAACTTCTCACCATTTCATCATCATTATTTGTGCACTAGCCTGACAATTCTGGAAAATTAATAGTATTTACCCCCTCCCCCCAAAAAAATCACTGAACAAAAGGCAGAAAATAATTCTGAAGGATACTTTGCCAGAATCACTCAGGGCAACATTTTTCTCATTGTAACTAAGTTTTTTGACTTTAACAGCTGGCAAAGCCATTTTACCCTAAAATTGTCCTTAGTTTATGTCAATTCCAAAATCCCCAGAGAATCATAGAATGTTAGATTTGGAAGGGACCTTGCAGGTCATCTAGTCCAACCCCCTGCACTCTGCAGGAGCATAGCCAAAAGATGGCCCTACAATATACCTGAAAGATGGTTGTCCAGCCTCCACTTGAAAAGCCTTTTGTTGACACGCCCCCCCACACACACACACGTTGACTCACAATGCAGGTGAGAAGGATGGGCACGAGTGTGCTGGCTTTGCCCTCTGCCTCCATTTGATTGCCTGGTCATTTGCATAAAAACATAAGAAGAGCCCTGATGGATAAGATCAGTGGCCAATCTAGTCCAGCATCCTGTCTTACACAGTGGCCAACAGTTCCTCTGGAGGGCCAACAAGAGTGTGCTTGCATGGAGGAAGCAGCTATGTATACATCCCCTCTCCACTCCTCTCTGTGATCAGAAACATTCTGAAAGCAGTGTCACTGATCATAAGAACATAAGAGAAGCCAATGTTAGATCAGGCCAATGGCCCAACCAGTCCAACACTCTGTCACATAGTGGCCAAAAATACCAGGTGCCATCAGGAGATCCAGCAGTGGGGCCAGGACACTAGAAGCCCTCCCACTGTTGCCCCCTCAGGCACCAAGAATACAGTGCATCACTTGCCCCAGACTGAGAGTTCCTATCTATACCTTGTGGCTAATAGCCACTGATGGACCTCTGCTCTGTATGCTTATTCCCTCTTGAAGCTGTCCATGCTTGTAGCTACCACCACCTCCGTTGCACAGAGGAGTGCACACACGGCCACTTGTTCCATGTGGTTGCACTCTGCAGACAATCAAGCAGTTGTGCGGAAGCCAGTGGAGAGGTCAGCCTTCTCATGCCTGCTCTTCCTCCCCACATGGTGAGTCAATGTGTGTGTGGGTCATTTGTATGCATTGTGGGGGTGTTGGTGTGCCTGGCACAGCTTAAGCTGGACCTCAAAGTGGGCATCATAAATAACAGAAATTGTGAATATATCTCTGCATTTATGAAATGTTATACTCTAGTTTTGTCACTACTATAAACTACAATTGCTTATTGCAGGACAAAGCAGTCACTGTGAAGCAAGCAAAGAAAATAGCATAACATGAATTCTTTTCCAGTACATTTGCTAAGTATAGAAGACCAGCTTCTGGCTCTTTTGCCATTCTCAAAAGAGCACAGAAGCCCTTCTTGTCTTATGGATGTACATAAGTGCTGAGGAGTTGCACCTAATACGGTGACTCCAGCAAAAGGCTTTCAAGGCAAGTGAGAAACAGAGATGATCTGCCATTCCCTTCCTCTGCAGTCTCCCCTGGTGGCCTTATCTAAGTACTGACCCTGTTTAGCTTCTAAGATCTGATGAGATCAGGATATACCATCCCACCTTTCCTCCCCTCCTCATCTCACAAAGAGTAAAAACAAAGCCTCTTTCCCCAGAGTCACCAGGCGTGGCAACAGAAAAGAGCAAGAGACCAGTAGCACCTTAAAGACTGACAAGAATTTGTGGAAGTTAGCAGTGGAAGAAGTGAGCAGTGACTTACGAAAGCTCCTACCCTGCCACAGATTTTGCTATTCTTTAAGGTGCTACTGGACTCTTGCTCTTTTCTATTGCTACAGACAGACTAACATGGCTATCCATCTTGATCTATCTCCATCAGATGTGGCAAGTTTGTCTTGATCCCACGCCCATCCTGTGCACCTTCGACCAGATGTCCTTGGGCTTCAAGCCAGTTATTTCCTCAGTCCTGTCATGCCAATAATATGAATGCTTTGGCAAATGGCGCTCCTAGCGACAGAAAACGAGAACTCTCCCCAAGCTAAGACATCTCAATCACCAATATGTCTGTGTCACTCCCTGCCTCCCCCAGGTTTTCAATCCTGGGTAAACTTCCAGTAAAGGAAAAAGCAAACCATAGAATGGTGGACGTAATGGCCTTGTTTCGCCTCTTTCTGCATTAACCTTTTTGTTAATTCCAAAGGGTATATCTAAATAATGTGAAAGCATAAATTATCAAAATCAAGACCGTGCATTTATCACCTTGTGTTGTTGTTTTTTTTGGAAGGTAGGATAACTGTAGGGGCTTCCCACCATACTTCTCAGTCCCTTCGAAAATAAAATTGCATTATGAATCACAGCAGGGCATTTTTGGTTAATTGACAGCACTTTTCACAAGTTAAATGGGAAAATGTGCTGTGAAAGCCTCAATTTTAATTCAATTAATATTTAATATCTTTTTAAAAATCTGGATTTTTTTTCCTCCTGCACTGTCTTTCACAAATACAGCATTCTGCTCCCTTTCTCATGCATTATTAATTGAGCAGTGTTTTAAATATGCAGGTATTACAATGTCATGTTTGAAAAGAAACACTTTGGGATCAGATGTATCTAAAAGTAGAGGTGATAACAGTGTTTTGCAAGAGACAATAAAGTAGGGCACATTTCAGATCATTTTTCATCATTCACATAGGAGGGGAATGGTCTCGCTATGCTTTTATATTTGCAGAATGGGCATTTTTGTAAAATGGTCAGGCAGGTTTAGAATCTTTTTTCATATCACTGAAATTCAATGGGGTTGGGATTTCCACTTCCAACAACTAAATGATACCATTCAGCACCATCATTTCCAGGATTATGTTGAGAAGAACTAAATTCAATTACCTATAAGGACTGGCTGAGCTGAATATTGTTATTTGCTATTTTAGATTTTTTTTAAAAAAATTCAGCCTAGAATGTTCTACTTTCAGTGGCTGTATCTCAACCATACGTCTCCATTTCCCTGTTGAAACTTGTTTTAAATAGGAAGAGGGAAATGTAAAGAGCTTTCCCATATGACTTTGCATACACTCAAGGATTTTGCTTAAACCATGCTGCAACCCATAAAAAGTAACTGTGCATGCTTAATATGTTAAAGTTATCATGTGCTGCTGTGGGTGTGAGATGTCCCACTTCCAGAGGGCCTTGCTGGCTGGCATTCCAGTAACTAGCAGGACAACGTTGGGGGGAGGGCGTTAATTGCTGTTGCTGTTGGTGTAATGGAACTTCTGGGAAAACTCAGGTTTGATGGCATGCCTTTCTAGAAAGGGCTAACATAACCTCTACGTAAAAACTGGAAGTGACATTACTCATCTGTAGGAATTGACCCAGACTCAATGGTTTTACCATAGAGTTTCTAGGCCAGAGGCCAGCATACCTTTGAGACTGCCTCTCCCCATATAAGCCCCATAGAGCATTAAGGTCCACCAATCAACATATTTTCGGGGTCCCCAGCCCCAGGGATGTCCAACTTGCCTCGACCAGGACCAGGGCTTTTTCGGCCCTGGCTCCTGCCTGGTGGAATGACCTCCCATGTGAGATCAGGGCCCTGAGGGATTTATTACAATTCCATAGGGCCTGCAAGACAGAGCTCTTTCACTGAGCTTTCAGTTGAGGCAGCGAGTGTCCCCCTCCTTGGATCAGCCCCCATCTGTAGCCTGGGTCAGAGATCCCAAATCTTATAAATCTCCAAAAATGGAATTTCTAGTACCATCAACCACTGAGGTATCTGTTTTTGTTTTTTTTACTAGAATTGTATGATACATATGAGTTATGTTATTTTATATTGTGTTTTAATATGGTTTTAATTGTATTGTATTTTATACTGTTGGAACCCACCCTGAGCCTGTTCAGAGGAGGGCAGGATATAAATCCAAATAAATAAATACTGATTCCTAGAGAGGTGTGACAAGCCTTCTGGGTTTTCTGGGAAGTGACATCACACCCAGGGCCGGCTCGCCTAGAGCACACCGGCCGCAGGGGCGCCAAACTGTGCCCCCCCACAAAAGCCCCCCCGCTGCCACCAGGGAAGAGTGCCCTGGCAGGGCTCAGGAGGCAGAAGAGGAGCTCGCCTGCCCTCCCCCCTCAGGGAGGGAGAGAGGAGGCGGCGGCCACTGCCGCCAGCAAAGAGCATCCTAGTTGGAGCAGGAGAAGCAGCCGAAACGACAGGCAGCCAGATGCGGTGGGGTGGGGCGGAGCAGGGGACCAGCCAGCCAGCGGGTGCGTGGCGACTTGGGTTGGGGATGATGTCCCCAGACCAGAGCGGCCGCCCCCCTGGAGCCCCTCGCCACCTCATTCTCCTCTCCTCCCTCTGGCTGGCTTACCTCCCAACAACCCTGCAAGGCAGGCAAGGCCAAGGCAGGTCCCAGCTGGCAGGCAGGCAGGCATCTGACCGGGGGCACTGGGGAGGGTGGGCAGGTCTCCTGAGGACAGCTGAGGAGGAGGAACCCCTTCATGGTGCCTCCCCTGGAGGGCCTCTGGGCTGGGGTGTGGACGGCCAGCTTTGGGCTGGCGGGACGGGCTCCAGGAGGGTCAGGGCCCATGGGGTCAAGGCCGGTGCTCTTGCAGGGCCAACCCTGATCACACCATCACTGACAGCTACCCCTCCATGTCTACTACTAATAAGTAGTAGGGTTGCCAACTCTACCCTGAGAAATTTCTTGAGATTTAGGGGCTGTGTCTGTGGAGGAGGGAATTTGGGGACAAGGATCACCAAAAATCTACTGCATATCAGTTTGCTGTCTTAAACTGCCACTTTCTCCAGGGGAATTGATCTCTGTAGTCTGGAGTTCAGTTGTAACTCTGGGAGAACTCCATATCTCACCTGGAGGTTAGCATCTTTACTAAGTACACTATAACAAATAGTCATGAGGGCTGTAGAACTCGCACAAACTATGTAAGTGGACCCATTTTGCAGAGGTTGCAGTACAGTTTCAAAGAAGCCCTGAGCCCATGCCAGATTACATGGGGAAGTTCTTTGCCTCACCAGCTTGATACTCATGTCAGGCCTTGACATGAGAGAAAAATCCCACCACCTCCTCTGCCTCATGCAAACACGTATTCTAAGTTCAATGAGAAATGCTGTGTTTAGCTCCATGGTAAATAACTAAATTTTATATTCCTTTTCATAAAATACATTTATTATGAAACTTTAAATGCTCTTTGTTGCTGTCTTTTATAATTGGGGATTTGTAACTGGGGATATTGATTATACTTGGAAGCTTTGTAATTGGATATGTGTTTAGAATGTTTTCTTGTTAATCACTTTGAGCCTATGAATTAATAAAATTTATATAACAGATACATATCGAACAAAATATACAGCAAAAAGAGCATTTAAATTCATGAATTAAATTCATAATAAATATATTTTATGAAAAGGAATATAGAATACAGTTTCTTGCTAGGGAGCTAAACACAGCATTTCTCATTGAACTTTGATCTAGCAGCTGTGAGTCTTTTACTTCCAACATGTATTCTAAGGCAGCAAGGAGAAAACACTCTTCACCTCTATATAAACTAAAAGAAGGAGTGGCTTCGACTCATACCGATGAAACTATTTCCTCTTCTCCTTCAGCGGCACTTGAAGAAGGTGATGACCAGGAGCTTCAGGACAGACTAACAGAAGTACTTCCTTTCCCGATGAGTGATTAAATTGTAGAACTCCCTGCCAATGGACATAGAGATCAATGGAGATTAGTGGGTACTAGCCATGGTGACTAAAGGGACCCTCCACATTCAAAGGCAATGAACTTCTGAATATCAGTGCTGGGAGGCAGCTTCAGGAGAAGGCCAAGGCCTTTCTTTTGCTTGTTGTCTCTCTAAGACAACTGGTTGGCCACTGTGTAAGACAAGATGGTAGCCTTGATGGGCCACTGGTCAAATCCAGCAGGGTTCTTCTTAGGCTCCATTCACTGCCAGCATCACTTACTCATTGCATCACCCCACAACAGCTGCAATGTTGGTAAGATGCCTAGCAAAAAAAGAAGAAAAAACACCCTCTTGTTTGGGTCTATGAGCCAGAGTAGCATTGCCATGGCAGTAACAGCAATGCAGCACAGTCAGAATGGCGCTCTGTTGAATTGGTGATCTGAATAAGAGCCAATTTCATTTTGAAAACAGCAAGCTTGTCCTCCTGTCTGGGAGGAAAAAACACTTTTAGAGAAGCACATTTTAATCTGGAGGGGCGATTAATTGTGTAAGTTTCAGTAAAAGGACAAAATTTGGGCCTTGGGAGGGATAAAGAAAAGAATTTAATTCTTTCAGAAGGAACTTCAAGAGGTCACACCTGCACAGCTTATATGAAATGGGCCATTTAATGGAAAGTGTCTCAGCACTGCAAACTGGAACAGGGAGGGCCACAGAAATAGAATTATAAAGTCAAAATTGCACAACATTTAGCTTCACAAAGCAGATGGAGGCTGTTTTTTGAGACACAATTATTTGACTGTCTTGTGAAAAGGAAAACAAATTTAAAAGGTGCTTTGTGAATATATTTCACCAATGTTTATACAGCTCCTGACAGTCACTTACTGTGTAAAGTGTAGCCCTCCACAAATGTGACCAATAGGAAGGTGGCTATTAAAGGGTCACAAAAGGCATGTTACACAGAAGGCAATTTAAAAAAGAGACACTGGCTATTTAAGCCTCTCTCTCTCTCTCTCTCTCTCTCTCTCTCTCTCTCTCTCTCTCTCTCTCTCTCTCTCTCTCTCTCTCTCTCTCTCTCTCTCTCTCTCTCTCTCTGCTTAATAACTCAGTGCAAACTACTTGGTGCCTCTGAACAAAGGATCTCGCTGAATAAAAATGTGTTACCAAATTTTTGCATGTCAGCAGGGTTGACAAATTTGTTTGTCATTTTCCTATGGCATGTATATTAGGTCCGACAGTTTTGATGGCTGCAAAATTTCCCTCAGCATATGTGCAAATGTCCAGGTGTGGGTGAGATCACATTCCAAGCATAATTGGTAGTTAAAATCCCTGTTCCAAGCACCTAGAAACAACTTATGTGAAGGCAGAATGAACCTGTCAAAGTTACAGGAGTTTAGCTAAACACCATCTGCCCGAGGGCTAAGCAAACCCCAAAGCAGGGAGGCAGTTCTGGGTGCTGGTGAATTTTCACTAACAATTAAAGTCATGTGTAATTTTAAAAGTACCAAGAGATTATTCTAGGACTCCAGACGCAAAAGTGGTATGATAAAGCTGTTATAGTCCATAGAGGTTTTTTTGTTCCACTCCCAACTTCAACTTTTAATTCTCTCTCAACATCTGTCCCATTAGCCATCTCTAAACAAATGGGCTTTGCAGGTTTTTTGAAGCACAGTAAAAACTTGAACAATCACCTTGACCAGGAACAACAAAATAAATACCTATAGTCTATTAGGTTAAACCACTGATGGAGGACGGTTCTCTGTTCCAACCACAATTTGATTGCAAATTGAAATAAGTGCCTCAAATGATTGAAAATAATCACTTTTTCTGACTGCTTGAAATTATTTTAAATTGCATTGCAAATGTTTTGCAAATGCACATTCTTGCATTAGTTTCCAATGGTGGTCTCCTTTCCCCTCTCTCATCTGCCATCCACCTATCCCATTCAACAGGAAAAAAAGGTAAAAGCTTGCAGGAAAAGTGTATTCTTTTTGTCAAGCCTGCTGCAGTGATACCGATAGTAGGGAAATGCTTGGCTAACCTCTTGAGTATTCCAGCATTGCCTGTTTTGCCTGCCTGGCTTCCAAATAGGATTGTCAACTCCCCATTGGGAAATTCCTGGAAATTTTGGGATGGAGCCTGGAGAGGTGGAGTTTGGAGAGAGGAGGGATGTCATGTCACAGAATCTACCCTCTGAAGCACCCATTTTCTCCAAGGTAATGGATCTCTTTAGTCTTCAGGTGATTTGTAATTCCAGAAGAACTCAAGTCCCCACTTAGAGGATGGTAACTCTACTCCCAAAGCCAAATGTGTTCAGATTAATTGTGTGCTTACATACTTTGTGCGCAGTTCCCAATCTCTCCTGGGAACGGTAATTCAATCCAGTATATTCTGAGCATATGCCAGGATGATGAAGGTTATCAACCAGCCACCACAGTGAATTAAACAAGTATTGTGAACAAGATAAGTTTGATTTTCAAACATGTTCTTCATGGCTCTCAAATCACCCCTATATACAGCTCCCAGGGGAAAAGAATGTATCCCCAGACCAGATTCAGAACAAGTACTTTGGTTATTTTGCCTTTTTTTTTGGCACAGTGCATCTGCAAGGCCAATGTGATGTCATCTTTGTAATATCTTTTTGTCATAATGGTTGAGGTACCCCATGCTTAGGGTTTGTTTGGTGCCATGTTGAATTAAAGGATTGTAGACAAAAATAAAATAGGAGACAAGAAAAAAAATCAGTTACGATGTCAGTTAATTTCTGAGTAACAACCGCATTCCATTGCAAAAACAACTAGACTGGAAAAAATGCAGCAAGAGCATAAGAGAAGGAAATTAATTCTGTCTGGGAAGGGAGTATAATGTATTTTGACTTTTGTTTTTAAAATGAATTGTGTGTGTGTGTGTGCACTCATATGTGCATTTGTGTGTATGGTGGTTAAGAACAGTGGATTCTAATATGGAGAATTGGGTTTGATTCCCACTCCTCCTCATGAAGCCTGCTAAGTGATCTTGTGCCAGTTATAGTTCTCTTAGAACTCTCTCAGCTCCACTTACCTCACAAGCAATGCTCCCTCTAAGCTGTGGAGTCTTGTGAGCAAAAATTCTACTTTATGAGCTACTGGCATTAAAGTTGTGAGCAAGCAATTTGGCTACTGCATAAATTAGTTTGCTCTGGAGCCATTCTTCCTGAATTAAGACAAAAATGTGTGAGCTGGGGGCTAAAAAACTGTGAGCTAACTCACACTAACTCACCTTAGAGGGAACACTGCAGTATCTGTTGTGGGGAGAGGAATGGAAGGAAAGGCTGTGGTTCAATGGAAAAGTCTCTGCTTTACATGCAGAAGGTCCCAGGTTCAATCCCCAGCATCTCCAGCTAAAAGGACCAGGTGATATGAAAGACCCTGGAAGTTGCTGCTAAGTCTGAGTAGACACTAATGACATTGGTGGGCTGATTTCACTCAGATTTCAAAACAATCACTGATTTCCTGAACACACTGATTTCCTGTTCTTTTTCTTTGGTACTTTTTGTAGGCAAATCAATGAAGTGGTGCAGAAAGAATTCGGAGGGACACCAGGACAGGCAAACTTAATCCATGAAAATAATAGCTTAAAGCAAAACACTGCTTAATTGCTATTGTTTATATATTTCTAATCTTCTCCAGAACAAGGGATGGAACACTATGGGATATGTATTTGCCTGTGAAACATGACACTGAATTACTTCCCTGTGCATCCTGATAAAAGAAATCTGGAGAAGCAGAAAATGTCTGCAGTCCTTGTATTCTCTGTCTACTTGTAAACGCTACAGGTAATAGCAAAATGGTCATCATAATAACAAACACATGAAGCTGTGTTATACTGAATCAGACCATTGGTCCATCAACATTAATATTCTCTGCTCAGACTGACAGCAGCTTTCCAGGGTCTCAGACAGAGGTCTTTCAAATAATCAACCATCTGATCCTTTTAGCTGGAGATGCTTGGGATTGAACCCAGGACCTGCTGCATATGAAGCAGATGCTCTACCACTGAGCCACAGAAGTATGTGTGTGTGGAAAGATAGCATGTATATTGTTTGTAGCTTACTTTTTATGGTGACACACCCCTTGGCTTTTGCCATGCAGTTTGAGTGAAAAACAGGATCTACTCTTACTGCAACAGTGCCACCATGAGTGCAATATGCTACCATTCCCCACAGGATCTTTTTGTGCTAACTATTAAATAAGAAGTGTATATAACAACTGATCCCTCATACCACATGATGTTAAAGTGTGCTTCAAGAATTAGGCATAGATAGGTAGGTAGGTAGGTAGGTGGGTGGATGGATGGATGGATGGATGGATGGATGGATGGATGGATGATAGGCAGGCAGGCAGGCAAACAGGTAGACAATTAGATGGATGAATAATAGATTCCTTATGTCAAATACCTACTTTTTTTTACTTCTCAGTGCTGTCCAAGTGCCAGTCACCACAAAAGCCCAATAAGCTGCCATGGGAAGGAATTGGTTCAAAAGGAGATGTTTTTACAATCTTCTGATGAAGGAACTCTGTCTCCCATAAATACCTTTGTCCTGATTTGTGTGGAATAAGGTAATTGAAGGTGCTTGGCATTGCTGAGGCAAACTCTCCAATGATCCCTAATTCATGGCATTGATTCAAGATGGAAACCATCAAGGAAATAAAAGCAATAGCTAGAAATGAGATATGAGAGAGGACACACACATGCACACACACACAAAACATCCATCCCTGCCTATTCCTTCCCCCTTTCCTATTGCCAGCTGAACTGTCAACCTGTCTCTTTTGAGTTTTATACCTTTGCCTGAATGTGTTTTTCCCCCTCTCCATCCATATCTGTTCAAAACCATCAGTCACAGTGCAGATTCGTAATGAACTTTCTCCGTGCCAAAGCAAAAAAAGTGACATCATTTTCAAAGACAGGATCAGCACTTTAATCTCTGCAAGATAGGGAGCAGAACAAAGGAGTATCATCTGGCCAAGAAGAAGTGGAGAGAGGAGGAGTGGCAAAGGAAGGCAGAATGAGAAGTGATTTTGTTACCTTTTGATGCTCCAGATAGTCCACTCGAGAAATTTTGGAACATATTTGCTCTCTGTAATTGAACATACCTGGTCTTTGAGGGATTGTCTGGAGGCAATTTCAGAGGCACCATTACAGATCACCCTTTTGTGGAACAGCAAGAGAGAGGGAGAAAGCAACATACAGACAAGGCTTCAAAAAGTTCCTTGACATATGTTCAGCATTAATAACATGGGGGAAGCCACTCAAATCCAGTTGTGCAAATCAAGATGGCATTAACTAGTACAGTTCAGAGCTGTGGATAATTGTACCACAACAGAACGTAGGTAGGAACAGCCAAATTTGTAACACTCTCCTATCTTTGTTTATTTGTTTGTTTGTTTCTAACTTTCTGCCAATTTAAAATTAGCACACCAGGAAAAATGGTTCAAACTTAGCCCTTGGGCTGCTGTGATAGTTGCCTAATTACAGATAACTATGGACACAGGCAAACTGAATACTGTAACCACACTTCTCTGCAGTCTGTAGTGGTCCAGTCCATTTGAATACTCCAGCACTCTGCCACTTCATATACCACCTCATTCTGTTGCATGTCCAGACCAAGCCTGAGTCATAAATGATCATGATGGATAACAAGCAGTAGCCATCTTTTTTGCTTGTATGAGAAACTGGAAATGTTGGTGTCCTTTCAAGGAGGATGGAAACAAGAAAGTGCTACATTTCTGAAATATTGCTGCAGTATTTTTAATGTAACTGAAACAGATATCTGTACCTATACTGGATTAACATGTTTATGAACCTTATAGGGGGGCACCATCCAGTGTGGCTCATAAGCCATATTGCTGCCAGTGTCTATGTTAAGATAAGCAAGTTTCCTTTGCTGGCCACCCCCTTCCCTGTACTGTTTAACAGCTCAAGACTCAGGTGAGCATGGAGACATCTACATGGCCCATTTACAGAGAAATCCTAAGGAAAGTTGTACCCTTCAAAGTCCACTGAAATCAAAGGGTTTAAAAGGACTTTAGGACGGCTTTGCTGGGCATCTATAATATATGGGGGGGGGAATCTAGAAACTAACTGTGAAACATCTAGCAGTGAGTCACCCAAATGCTGTGCTTGACATATATAAGGTGTGTGTGATTCTTTCCTATTTTTTCTGCTCCCACTCAGCTTATGTTTGCTGTATAGTACTTAGGCATGATAGTCACTTCAGTTTTGCTCCTTGGCTTTGTATACCCAGATCTATGAAGTGCATATAATATACACCTTTCTCTTAAAATTCACACACACGCAGAGGGGCATACTTGGAAGTGATGGTTCAGTCTTTCTCACCCATGTTTTCTGATTTTTGAAAGGGAATAAGCAGGAATGTTTTGTGTGTGCATTTAATGCTACAAGGATACATATTTCACAATGGATTATATCTGTTTATCCATACTCCAGTATAGCTACTTGAGCACACAATACAGTGAATATCAGCTCTTTAAGCACAGAATTGTCATAGCTAATTCACAAAAGGCAAGGTTCATGCATATACTTAACAAAAGGAAGGGAACAACAAACAAAAAAGATTAAGAACACAATTTGTGATGTGTATTATAGTGCTGATCAAACTGGCTATCTTCCCTGCTGTTTCTTTCTTCTCCTGAGTTTTAAATTTTGATAAGAGCATTTCCCCCTGAAAGTGATTGGGCAGACAGTTCTAATGCTCTTCCAAATGTCTGATCCCATTGCTTGGGAGAGCTGCTTCCTTTTCCCCTCCCTCCTGTTGCCCAGAAAACCTGTAAAACTGAAGGCAAGCAGACCCAAGAGACTTTTCATTCTGGCCCAGAATATACCTGAATATTCCCATATGTTTCCAGAACTTTTTGAGACCTGATTACCAGTACTCCAGAAAATCCAAATATCAATTTGGATACCTGAATTTATCTTAAAAAATACTGATATAGTACTTTTTGGATATATGCAGATTGGAGATATCCCTAATCTGGCAATGATGTAGGCAGAAGGAAAACTGGGACCTCCATATGCTTCTAAGACATTTTTCAATGAGGTTGCATTTCTGATTTCAGGCACTTCAGTGTTTTACACTTAAATAATTTGCATGCTCAGCTTTTGAATTCTAAAGAGACTTTAAAGACATATCTTTTTAGAGCAAAATATAAGGCGGATCTTTTGAATTGCTAAGCATTTGTGAGGACCATTGACCTAGTCCAACTGCTTTAAAGTCAATTAGGGTGCCTACAGTAACAGCGGATTTACATGATGAAAGCCAAATGTTTTCTCATTGTTTGATGTTTCAGGTCATGTGCAATTGTAAGTAAAAAAAAATAAAAACCTCTGGAACCATATGCATCTTGGCATTATAAGGGATTCAGTTTACATTCAGGTAAGAGGTATTTTTATTTTTTATCTCCTCAGACTCATGATGGCTAACAATGCAGTAACTAGATTGTGAGGACACAAATTATATAAGGCAAAATAAACAACATTAAAACACAGTTTAAAATACCCAAATTAAAATGTAAGAACTTCTGATATACTTCTTATCCACTTCCCCTGCCCCCGGAAATTAGAGTTCCAAATTACCTTTTTTTTTTCCTCTCCTTTTAATGGAACCAATGATACAATGGCAAAAAAAGAAAAAAAGAAAGAATCAGTGATCCTTCATGGTTTATGCTTGAATTTTAGAAAGAGCCCTAGGCATGTGCAGTTTGATGCAGCTTGTAGTTCCTTCATTTCAATCTTGTCAACTATGGCCTAACCAGGCCAAAGACCTAGGCTAAGTTATACTTTACTAACAGCCTCTTATACACTGTAGAACAAGGAAAAAAGTTTATTTTCCATGACAATTCGAAGAAAGTTCCTTTCTCAATTCCTGATTGGGCCCTAAAGGGTGATAAGGTAATCCCACATTACTTTATATGTAGGAAGGCAAGTAGGCCATTATTTGAAATGTGGTGTTGGAGGAGAGTAATATGGATATCGTGGACTGCCAAAAAGACAAATAAGGGGGTTCTAGATCAAGTCAAGCCTGAACTCTCCCTAGAAGGTAAAATGACTAAAATTTGGTCACATAATGAGAAGACAAGTTACTGGAAAAGATAATCATGTGAGGAAAAATTGAAGGCAACAGGAAAAGGGTAAGACCCAATATGAGATGGTTTGATTCAATCAAGGAAGCCACATCCCTCAGTTTACAATACCTGAGAAAGGCTGTCAACAATAGGATGCTTTGGAGGACATTAATCCATAGAGTTGCCATAACTTGGAAGTGAACTGATGACACTTAACACACACAGGTAGGCCAACTTGCAGCAAAACTTGTAGTGGAGTATGGGACTCAGTTTAAATAGCTGTTCCCAACTCCTGTCTCCTTTGTTTAGATGCATGTGGAAAGAAACAGCTTGCAGCCACTTGAAGTCTTCTGCCTCATTGTAATTGTCACAAAGATGTACTCCAACTTGGTGAGAAAACTGCTTTCATGTAAGGGAGAAACAAAACTGAAATGGGGATATTCAAACCAGGATTATCAGGAGGCTCCAGGAGGAGGAGGAAGAGTAGGAGGAGATTGGATTTATATCCCATCCTTCACTCGGAGTCTCAGAGTGGCTGACAAACTCCTTTCCCTTCCCCTCCCCACAATAGATATCCTGTGAGGTAGGTGGAACTGAGAGAGCTCTTTCGCGAACAGCTCTGATAAAACTATGGCTTGCCAAGGTCATCCAGCAGCTGCAAATGGATGAATGGGGAATCAAACCCGGTTGCCCCAGATTAGAGTCCATGCACTTAACTACTACACCAAATTAGGAGGAGAGGAAAGGGGAGAGAAGAAGTGCAACATACATATTTCACCTCTGTGTGATGTAGGCACTTTGGGGACATCAGGGGCAACATTCTAGTTTGTGGGCAAAACTCTATGGTAGAATTAGCTTCTAACCATAGAGTTTTGCCCAAAAACCGGAGCATCCCCCCTGAAATCACCAATGTACTTATGTTACTTCCGGGTGATGTAGGTATGTCACAACTATTTCTGGCTTCTTCTCTCCCTGAGGGGTTAATGTGGGGGAAGAGAGGAGTGCCTCAAACCCCCTACTGGGGGACCTGGCAACCCTAATTCAAATTGAGCCATTTGACTCTCTGGATTTGGTCTCACCACTACTTAGGGTCAGTCTTTAGCAACCTGATAGGGAGGTTTGTGTGGAGAGGAGACTAACTCTTATCTCCCTAGATGTGAAAGTTGGACTATGAAAACTAGTCTCCTCACCCATTCTGACATCTGATCCTATTTGATCAGTGAGGGGACAAAAGGAGGTAAACCTCAAAATAATCCCAGTAAATGTTCTATATATCATGTTATGTTTCAATATCACTCTTTCCAGTGGTGCTAGATATGGGAACAAACATACAAATACTCATACAGAGTGCTAAAAATGCATTATCTAATTATCCATGTCCATGTATGTGTGCATATATACACAAACATTAAATTTAGGGAGGGCCACTGGCAGGGGATGAAGGGGTAGGGTTGCCAGATCCAGGCTGGGAAACTCCTGGCAATTTGGGGGTAGAGCCTGGGGAGCACAGGGACCTCAGTTGGATACAATGCCATATTGTCCACCCTCCAAAACATCCATTTTCTCCAGGGGAACTGATCTCTGTAGTCTGGAGATGAGATGTAATTCCAGGAGATCTCCAGGTCCTGCCCGGAGGCTGGCATTCCTACCTCCACCACCAGGATCTCTCAGACTAGCCAGTGCCAGGGAACATCAGCTGTGTAAGAATTCTTGGAATATGACTCTCTCTCAGGCAATTATTCCCTTGCTCATCAGTTGACATCCCACATCCCAATCTGGCATATTAGAAAGTACTGAGCAAGGCAGGACAGAAGAAAGAAAAGTGAAGATGGCTGCAGTTGTGCTCTGAGAGCAGGCCTTAAATCAGATGAGAGCAAGAGTTTCCTCCAACATTATGTCAGTGTGACACTCTAGGATGCAGGAAAAAACTCTATGGTTTTGCCTTTGAGTTGCACCCAAATCCTACAACATCCTGCCAATAGCACAATGACATCCCCATCCCCCCCACTGATGTCCCCTCCTCCCTAATTAAACTATATTTTAAATAAAGTGTATGCACATGTGTGTGTGTTCATTTTTTTTTCTTTGTTTTGGAGAGTTATTAACAAATGTTCTTCCTTTTATATCACCTGCACTGATTCCCTCCACTTCTTTTTCTTGGTCTGTTGACCAATGAAGAGACTCACTTTTATCTTTCCACCATTTCTGGAATAATTAACTGGCTCAACACCAATTAGATTTTGGTATTTTCTGTTTGTTAGTTGTTGTTTTTAACTCAGAACCCATTTAACTTTTTTGGTCATCTTTAATCATGTTGATTTACTTTTTGGCTCTCTCGAATCATAGTGCAACCACTGGTTCCAGGGTTTCAAGACTGGATGGCAAAGTTTATTTCAGGGTTGTTGTGTGTGCTGAACAGTGTCTGGGCCAGTGATGCTCTGTATTCTTAGTGTTTGAGGGGCATGAGTGGGAGGGTTTCTGGAGTTTTGGCACTGCTGGTGGACCTCCTGATGGCACCTGGGTTTTGGCCACTGTATGACATAGGATGTTGGGCAGGATGGTCCACTGGCCTGATCCAACATGGCTTCTCTTATGTTCTTTACTTGTCACAATATGCATGACCATCAAGGTCTGTGCCACAGGGAGGGGATGGGGAAGAAACATTAATAATAGAGCTGAAATCCACATTTTAAACTCACATTGACTGCAGGATAAACTGTACATCTTTCATTTATACCTCTGGTTCAAAAATACACAGAATTGATGAAATCATTACTACCTTTTTTCTGTGTTTAATACAAGTCTATTTAAACTTTTCACAGAACAAAATAATAATAACCTTGAAGAATTTCCCCTAGGTCATAGTTGGGTGCTGTGAACAGATGACATTTCTGTTGTTCTTCTAGGCAGCCACTGTGCTCCACTTTTAAGCAATGGCAGTGCTAAAACATCACTGTCATCAACCAAGGAAAGGTACATTGGTGCTGTAGGATAAATGGCATCATATAAATGCAAAGTATTATATTACTGAAGATTGGAGCTTTATAGACATAAAAATGAGATATTCCAGATGGGCAGAGAAGAGAGCGCTGGTAGTTGGAAATGTAGATAATGAAAGATAGCACCATATATACAGGTATATATGCCTTTAAATAATCACATCTGCTTGCATTTCTGTGTAGGCAGAAGGGATTATGGTACTGTTATACTTTCATAAAGCAAATAGAACCCCAGATGATGACAAAATTGCCTACCACCTGAGTGAGGGCTTGTCAGCTGAAGGGGTAGCTTCACAGTTGTAAGCTGTAGGTTCCTTGGGGCAAATGTTTGCTATCCTGTAATGTCCTATGTGCAGTGATGGTGTGACCCAACTAATAAATAATAGCAGGTTCCTCCTACTAGTGTCAAATCAATATAGCAAACATATCACTCTAGGAAGGCCAATATGATGAAAAGAGACTTTGGTATAGTAGTAGATGAATTATAGAAACTATCATTTCTGACACAAATCAATCTAAATACAAAACCATGCTGAACTCAAAAGCCACTTTCTAACACGTGCAGAGATATGTTTCTCAGCCATAGCCAAGTGGACAGGTAGGGTCCATACAGTTCACAGATACAACACCCAAGGATAGTGGGAGAGTCTGTTCAGCACAGTACAGGGCTATTCAAACACCAGCCTTGATTCAGTACATCCTGTGTGTTTGATGATCTGCTCTCCTCTTTCCTCCAGTCATTAGCTGGTGTATTGTGAAGCTCTCACACAGATGTGGAGGAGCAGAATTTCTTCCTATGGACCATTAGGTCCCAATGAAGCCATAGAAATGGATGATGCTCTGGGTAGCAAGGGAATATAATTTCCAAAACATAATAAAGTTTGGGTGCACCAGTGGAATGATCAGAATTGCATTTAAGCACAGGATTGTGGTGCTATCATTCTGTAAACTCTGACTCTTTCACTCCTGCTCTAGGTTTAGACCTGAATCTGGACAGGTAACAAATATTTCACAGCATGATTTCAGATTTATGAGTGCTCACTCCATTAATAAATGTTTGCATTGCCCTCCATCCCTTATTCGATTTTCTCTTATATTTCCTTCAAGAAGCCTGAATGCATTATGCTTACTAGCGCATGTCTTTTTAAAAACAATATTTCTACTCAACCCTGTATACGTGGTAGGGTTTAGAATATTGACCCAGCTGATGTTACCTAGTTTGCTAGATATAAGATTTCCTTTCTCCAGTTTCCAAAATCATTGTTGTCCCAGTATTGTTTGCCAGCCTGGATATAACATTGCCTTGTGAGCTCTGATGCCAACAGATTTCATCACAGCTGTTGAACACTCTGATCACAGTCCCATGATGAACATTTTAAGATAGAAGATCAAAAAGATTTTAGATTTGACACACAGTCCACCAGAATTCAGTCTGGTTGGGATCCGGCAGTGTTCTTCTGCTTCATCTGCATGCATGCAGAGTTCAAAGGAATTTGGACATCCATTTCTTAAAACAACGTATTGAGTTATGGATGGGGGGAAAATCTAATTGAATCACAGCATGAGTCTGTCTAATCCAGAAGTCTCTCTACAAACATGACCGACCAGATGGCTCTGGAAAGCTCACAAGCCAAAGGAAAATGCCCTAAGCGCAAAGTACCCCTTTGCCCTAAGACAATATTCAGGCTTTCTTCATCGGAACTAAGGGGGAAAGTGCTACATTACTCCACTGGCCAGTCACGATGCTGGCTCCTATATCCTAATGAGCCACGAAAGTGAAACCACCCATTTACTTTAAACACTGTGGGGAACCTGTCATACACCAACTATGAGTGATGACTTGCTGTTGCTGACATAGGATGGATTTCCTCTGTCAAATTGCCATCTATTAGGGGACGCTAATAGACCATCACCAATCTCCTAGGCTATTCTGCAGACTGTTGCAAATGCCTCGTATCCACGAGACAGCAATGTATATTCTTCACTGCATTCCATTTGATTCACTTTAAAGGGATTCCCGCTTCGGCATTTAAATGCCTCCAGGATGTTAGCAATTTTCATTCAGCGCTTACTGAAAATATCCTCCCTAACCCTAATTTCTCTTGACCCATGGCACATATAAGGCAGTTTTCTGTCTCACAATCGGCATGGCTGTGGAGAATTTATGTGCACTTTCTGACTCACTCCACAGTTTAATCTGATCAAGAATGTGCTAAACTGGTGCTGGGGATGTGATGGTCTTAAAACTCTTATGGCATTAGATTTTATTTGAATTTTACTGAAGAGCAGGGCTTGTCTGATTGTGTTCAGGCCAATTACTTCATAATGTCGGCTGGATTGCCATTACAAGGCTTTTTGATTGCTCTGGCAGGGACTTCCTCCATCAGGTTCTTAATGTCACTTAAAGAACAGTCCCAAGAATCGCTGAGCAGAGTGCCTAGCACCTTTTAGAGTCATGTCCCATCCCCCCACATATGGCTCTTTATCTATAATTCCTGCTCTGCAAATGGGTTTGGGCATCTATTTAAATAACAAGCACAAACCACAGAAGGGGAAAAAAGCAATTCCCCTGGCCTTGTTCCAGATTGCAACCCCATGTGTTAGCCTGGCCTGCTCAAAATTGCTACTTTGTAGCATTGGACCTATTGTTTCAGTTTTACAGTCTTTTATGCTTGCCCATTATGGTAATCTCACACTCTACTACTGCAAAATTGAAGTTAAAGCTGAGGCAGGGTGGGGTGGGGCACACCAAAGTTTGGGTCTTGGCCAGCAGATCACTTGTCATAGACCAGGGATCTGCAGCTGATGGCTCAGGCAGTACGGAACCAAATATGCATGGCCCTTTCCAAAACGAAACCAGACATTTAATTTAAAAGTATATTGGAAGGGTGTTAGATCCCTTTCGTATGCAAACAGAATGGCAGGGAAAGATTTTTATTCATAGAAAGAACTTAGAGATTCTTTACAGAAAGAGAATTTATAGGGGTGAACAGTTGCCAGTGACCCAAGTGAGAACCATGTGCATATTTCTGCCAGCCCAGTGCACTAAAACAATCACACAGCATACTTCTTGTCTATCTTTATTACTTACTGAGAGGTTCTCCATGTGCATATGTAGGACTCACCATGACCTTGGATAGCCCAAACTGCCTCTGAAGATCCCTTGCCTTGAAAACCACATGGGGTTGCCATAAGTTAGGTGTGACTTGAGGGCAAAATAAATAAATAAATACAATTTTAATTTAAAAATTAAGAACTCACACCAACCAGTGTTTGGGCTGCCAAACCTTTATGCGTTATTAATCAACAGGTGGGGACTCACAAGAAACCTGCAGGAGTGACTAGCCCATTCCCCCCACCTCTGCTTCTTTCCCTCTCCCCTACTTTTCTCACGCTCTTTCTCCTTCCTGCCTCCCCTTTTCTTACTGTCTCTCCCTCCATGCCTGTCACTTCCTTTCTTCCCCACCCCATCACCCTTTCTGCCCTGTCACTCTCCTGGCCTCCCACCTACTCCCCCCACCCCAGTACTGGCAGCAGCTACTCTCCAGGAATCACAACAGATTGCCCAAATACAGATATCAGTTCCCCTTAGGGTTGTCAGCTCCGTGCTGGGAAATTTCTGGAGATTTGGGGGTGGAACCTTGGGAGGATGAGGTTTGAGCTTGGAAGTGACCTCAGCAGGGTACAATCCCATAAACTCCACCCTTCAAAGCAGCCAAGGGTCTTTTTGCGAGCCAAGTGTATGGCCCACAACCACCCATCTCCTATCTCCTGACAGATTTAAAGGGCCCTCCAGCTGGTCAGCAGGCCTCATAGTCCCCACTGATCAGCTGAAGCCCTTTAAACTGGGCAGGAGGTGAGGGAGAGGGGTGGCTGGGTGGATGGTCACTCTTGGGGATGGGGCTTGGAGTGGAGCTTGGGGCATCCATGCCCACCCCTGGAACACCCCCCCTCAAAAAAAATCATCTTACTGGAGCAATGAGGGGACCTGGCAACCTTATTTGGAGGGTGGTGTCTATGGCATTATATCTGTCTGAAGTCCCTTCCCCACCTCAATCCCCACCATCCCCTGGAATTGTCATCCTTATGTCCTTCCCACCCAACAGCCAACCTACCTTTATCTGCCCCTCTGTCTTCAGCTTTCCGTTTTCTTCCCCCCGCAGCATAGTCTTTCTCCACAGTGGGCACTAAAGCAATTTATATTATTCTCTCCTCCTTTTTATTCACAAAACAACCCTATGAGGTAGGTTAGGCTGAAAGTATGTGAGCTTCCACAGCAAGATGGGGATCTAAACCTGGGTCTCGCAAACACTACTCTGAAGCTCTGACTACTATACTGACTTTCATAGGGTGGCTGCTGTTGAACAGTAGCAAGCAGCCAGACTTAGTTGAATCATGCAAGTCAGGTGGTATCAAGTCACTAGGCCTAGGTTTGCCAACCTCCAGGTGGGACATGAAGATATCCCAGAATTACAACTGAACTCCGGATAACAGAGATCTGTCCCCCTGGAGAAAATGGGTGGACTTTGTGGCATTATATACAGCTGAGGCCTCTCCCTTCCCCAAACCCTGCACTCCTCCGACTTAAGTGCAGAATCTCCAGGAATTTCTTAACCTGGAGCAGACAATCCTAGACCCAGGCCTGGCAACAAAATAGGCCTGGAAAGTGCCCTGCCCCCTCCCCAATCCCAGATCCAGGCCTGCTTTTGCTTCCTGCTATTTATCTCCTCTTACCGTTGATGCAGTGGGGCCCAGAGTGGATTCCTGCAGTGGCCATTTCAAAAAGTATTGGGGGGAATTCAACCCTCACCAAGTTTTTTTTTTTTTTTAACTTTTTGGATTTTTCTTCAGACCCACGGTGTCCCATGAGTCTGTAGAAAAACCTGTTGGGGGACAGTGTGCCCCCTATCTGTGGATAGAATTGAGAATTAGATATATAGATATGTCAATTATCAGTAGCATTAAGTTGGATCTTTTCAGTTATGAATGAGCTTGCTCTGAATTTTGACATCATTTGGCTCTTTGATTATGAAATGTTGTTGCCCCCTGTCCTAGATACTTATACCAGTGAGCTAATCTGATCCAGAAGCCTTTATAAGGATCAGGGATTATCACATGACATCCTCTGGCCTATTTATTGAAGGAGCTTCTGTGGCTGGTGGGATTGGTCTCTCCATGGACCCATTGTTGTTGTTTTGTCTGTGGCTCAGTATTGTTGCACAGGTCAGAAATTCTCTAGGTTACTCATTAAAAACTTGTTGTAGACTAAGGTCTTGACTGAGGCTCCTCCAATGTGTCAGATCTGTGCCTGCCAGAATGCAAAGCTATGTGCCACTTTTTTGTGCCACATTTTTTTCAGTGGTTTAGTCCAGTGATCCTCAATATGGTAATGAAATATTGTAAATTTTCAAAATCTGCTGGATCTCTGCATTTTGAAACTTCCGGTTTTAAAATGTAGTTCTGTCGTTTATCATTTTAATTCCAAAATTCTATTTTGACATATAATTTAAAAATGTGCCCAGACTTAACAATATCAAGTAAACTAAATTGTCTCATAAGTCAGCTGTCAAAGACTGATTACTGTGTGCCAGAGTCTGTCAAAACATTCTAATTGCTATTGGAAAATTATTGCAAAAAAATCAGATCTTTTCTGAAGATTTGTCCCACCACATAATATTCAGAAAATATTAGCACTGAAATTTCTGTAGAAGAATTTTGAAAAGAATGAGGGGTTGAATGACTTTAGATGGTATATTCTGTAGCTATTCTAACCTGAGTGTCAGAGTGTAGTCCAGTGGGGAAAACTGCAGCCCATGGTGGGGAGTCATTTGAGGTTGGGGAAAAGGCTTACTCCCCCCACAAACATCACTCCAGATCAGGGCCTTGTTTCTTGTTTATCTCAGACTCCCTCTTGTTTCTTGTTTAACTCAGACTGAGTTCAGACTCGCAGTTTGGCCCAATTATAGGCACATTTCAGAAACATTTCACAGACGGATGAAAGGGGCTGGTTCACACAGGCACAGCTGTCAGGTGCTCCTCAGCTGTACTCAACCCATCTTGTAACACTTCCTTCCCGAGTTTAAAAAGTACCAGGTGAAAGTGGTAGCAAACCCTGGAGAGTGTGTTAATCCCACTTGCGCCTCCTCCCCGGTATGCTCCTGCATCAGTTGGTGCAGTGTGACCAGGGAATACCCAGAACAGGTTGTTCCAGGACTTTTTGCCACGACTCCCTTGCACTTTATACTGCCAATCTGAACTCAGACAAGAAGAATGCTAGGAACATAATACACTGAACTTCCCATGTCTCATCTTATTGGCCTACAGTTTGTTGGTTCTACATATGAAGCAGAAGGAGGTGCCAGAATTCTGAGGTAGAATAATGGGTTGTATCACTTCAGAATGCAGTCAACAGTTCCATATTAATGATCTCCTATACGGAAAGTCCTTACAAATAGAAAAGTAGAATGTCAGGAAGAAAAAGTTCTACCTTAGTTCTTTGCTTGCTGACTTGTGTTTCCACTTAGGTAATCCTTAATCTATGAACATTTGAAAATACGTAATGTGTCACTTTTAGTCTGGTACAGTTCATTCTACTACCTCAGCACTGTATTGGCTTATCACTACTGCATTCTGCTACGTGGACATATACTGTGTGTAACTGAAGACTGCAGTGTTTAATTCACTCCTCCCATTTCCAAAACTTTCATTTTTAGTGGTGTGGGGGGGAATTCAAATATATATATATATGTATTTTAAAAGTCTTCAATAGAACCTGTAGGAGGAGATAGAGTTCTTATCCCAACCAAACATGCTTCAGGGCCTTTGTATACTAAACGCTACAGAGAAGGCTTAATGAAAATAGACAAGGGAACAATAGTGTGAAGTTTTTGCCTCCTGTGTGTGGGGTGCCGCATGACTAAGCAACGCCTACTGGCTCATCATACTTTCTAAAGACTGTAGACAGACACCTGAGTCAGTGACAGTTGCATGTTGCTTAAGTGCTTGGTGAAGCGCTTGTAGCTCCAGGCAACTTTCTTGAGTGTGCTGTGTTTAAGAAGGCAACAGTACCTAACATTGTTTTAAAAACAGCAAAGTAACTTGGGAAATTATTTGAATATACAGCATTAGTCTAGAGATTCAGACATCAAAGCAAATTTTGGGAACTTCATGGGGCAGGAAGCAAGCCAACAAAAAATAGTGTTTGTTTATAAACCCACCTTTCTCATGACAATTCTGGATCCAACCCTACCACTGAATTTGTACTTCAGTTCTGACAAGGTATACAGGTGACTATTGGGCAAACATTTCCACAGAACTACTTTCCTTCAGGAACTTATTGTGACCACTGGGGCAGAGCTTTAACAACTGCTATATCCTATCAACATAAGAACTGCTTTGCTGGACCAGGTCAAGAGACATATAGCTCATGATTCTATATTTTCAGAGGCAGGACAGAAAAGTGATATTCATCCATTGGTTTTTGTTCCCTGTACCTTGTACTCACATATAAACTACCACTGTCTATGCAGTTCCTCCATTTATTTTTTTAAAGTTATTTATATACCACCTCATAGTCAAAAAGGCATCAAGGTGGTACACAATCCAGATATTATCAGAATGTGAGTAGATGTAGCCAGAAGTAACTACTCTCAACAGGGACACTACTGATGAACCAACCCAAATTGACTGAAGTTGCTATGCACCAAAAAAGAGCTGAGTATCCATCTGGCTAATAACTATGGCTTGATGATAACTGAGCAAGAATATTGTTCATGTTTTGTTTACATAGCTGACTGCTTTGGCTGACCTTTTTGGTTGACCTTTGGAGTCAATGGAGTCAAGGCATCTCAATGGTGCCACTATGGCACTGAAGTGCTATGGTTTAGCACTATAGTGCCCAACTTAGAACATTTAAAAAAAAGCATGGCAAAAAATGGCGGCAGAAAAGTGACATTGTAGGAAACACTATGGACATTTTAAACAGCGCAGCGCAGTGATCCAGAAGCACAGTGAAGGGTCAGAAAATGGAAGAAAGAAGTTTCCTTCAAAAGTGGCTCAAACACGCTTTGCTAACCCAACACAAGCAGGTTTGTATGAACAGATAAATAAATTCCACTAGCAGCCAGTTACTAAAATGGGTCTGTCTGAAATGACAGAAAAAATCCATTAGCAACCAGTTACTAAAACAGAATACAAAGGCAGTTTGTAAAGGGCCAACATCTTGGCTCCAGCTCTTCCTATTGCTCACAAAGAAACTGAACTGCCTCACTTGCTTTGTTATACCAAGTTTAGGCCATGGACACCTTACACAGTTCCCATTAATATTGCTTAGGAAATCAATTCAGATGCAGCATAAAGGTTACGTTGATTTCAATACAGCAACTCAGCATGCCTGTCTCCATTCCCTCTGGTGTGCTAGAATCAGGGTTCTCTTTTTTTCCTCACTGAAATCACAGCTAGTAGCCACAAAAAAACATATAAAAAGGTTGCAATGCATTCAGAAGACTATTGTACTGAGTGGAATTGGAGGTCACTTTCTTTAACAAGGAATACCTGACTGAGGCAGTCTGACTCCCACAATAGCCTGACAAACCATCAAAGAGCAGTTCAAATACAACTCTCTGTAGAGTAACATCAGTTAGCATGGCTGACCTAGGTTCTTTCTATTGTCAAGACTCATAAGAATCCCAGAATGAGATGGGTGCTATTTAGATATATCTTCCCATTATATGAAGTATGGAAATGTGCATAATAGAAATAGGTATAATAGGACATTGAAATTATTCAGGAATATTCAGTAGTCTCCAGAAAAGCAGACATGATATCCTTGCTGGATCAAACCAATGGTTAAACCAGCCCAGCCTCCTATTTCACAGTCAGTGCAATCCTAAACAGAGTTGCAACCTTGTAAATCCACTGAGGTCAATGGTCTCAGAAGGGTGTAACTCTGTTAAGGATGGCGCTGAAAGTGAATACCCAGATACTTTGAAAAGCCAATGGCACCCACAGAGGCCAAAGCCTCCTCTATGTCTGTCCCCATCAACTGGTATTCAATGAGATTCTGTTTCTGAACATGGAGGTTCCATTTTGTCATCATGGATAATAGTCCCTAATGGAGCAAACCTCCATGAATTCATCTAATCACTTCCAGCCTTCAATTATTATTATTTTTTTTTGTAAAATTGCATTATTTCAAAAAGGTGTTTAGCTAAAGGTTGTGGGCACATATTCAGTTGGTTGCTTGATGATTATGTTTTGTTTTAAATTCCATTGTTTATAAGGTTTTTTTTCAATAGGGGGAATCTCTCCTTATAATAATTATCTTTTGGTTTCATAAGATTCCATGAGCTCCCATTGGCTGTAAAATGCCCTCCCTCAGCCATTGGCCCATCAGCCGCCACTCAAGAGTACTCGCATGCTATTGGCCGGGTGCTGGGTCTGCTCCTCTTCCCCACCCACTCCCCCTGGCAGACAGCTCTCTCTCCTGAGGAAGACAGTTCTCTTGACGCCTGTGAGGGACTGTCCCCTCAGTGGTTGTTGGTTGGCACCCAAGCTTGGTTCTGTGAGTAAAAAAACAAAGGACTTTCAGCATAATCCCCTCCCCTGCCCATAACCCCCTCCCCAACGGCCACTTTCCTGTCAGAATAAAAGGAAAAAGGCTCTTTCTCCTGCTTAGCTTCAGCATGACTGGCTGGCTAACGAGGTGGGCCAACAACCGCCAAACAATTTTCTTCAACTCCCCTCTGTGCAGCTGACTTTCCCCTGGGGTTGCCAATCTCCAGGTTGGACCTGGAGATCTCCCACTGTTACAATTGACCTCCAGATGACAGAGAGGTTTCCCTGGGAGAAAATGGTTGCTTTGGAGGGTAGACTCTATGGCATTATACCCTGCTGAGTCCTTCCACCCCTCCTCCCAAATGCTGCCCTCCACAGGATCCACCCCCCAAAATCTCCAGGTATTTCCCTAATCAGAGTTGGCACCTGTACTTTCTCCTCTGTCAGTAAAAGGCTCTTTCCACACCTATGTTGGCCTTTGGGAGAAAACTCATTGGGCCCAGTCCTGATCAGGTTGCCAACTCCAGGTGGGCAATTCCTGGAGATTTGAGGGATGGAGCCTGGAGAGGGTGAGGTTTGAAGAGGGGTGGCACCTCAGACAGGTACAATGCCATAGACTCCATCCTCCAATCCAGCCATTCCCTGATGGGGAACCATTGTTGCCAATCTCCAGGTGGGGGCTGCAGATCACTCAAAATTACAACTGCCTCTAGGAGGGAGGGAGGAGGAGATGGAAAACTAAAGGTAGGTTGATGGTTGGCTGGGAGGGAGATAGGGTTATCAACTCCAGGTTGGGAAATTCCTGGAGATTTGAGGGGTCGAACCTGGAGAGGGTGAGTGTAGAGGAGGGGTGGGACCTCAGACAGGTACAATGCCATAGACTCCACCCTCCAAACCAGCCACTCCCTCCTGGGGAACCACTGTTACCAGTCTTGGGGGTGGGCTGGAGATCACTACTGCACTACTAGCAAAGATCAGTTCCTCTGGAGAAAATGGTGGATTCTGTCATTATACCCTGCTGAGATTGCCACAGCAAATTGTCACTGAGTGCCCAAAGCCGGGGCACTCTCCCAGAGCCTCTTTCTAGAGCCCGTTGTATTTATTTCCACAACGGGCCTTCTTCCTAGTAATATAAATAAAGTAATGAATGAAAGTGATCTAAATTAGTGGCTACAGGACGCCAGTGGTGAGAGCTCCACTAAGGAAGTTCTTGTATCCCTAAAAACAAAATTTATGGAGCACATTTTGGCAATACTGGCAACAAGATTGCACATGATTGCTGTTAATGTGCTCTGGAAGAGAATCCTATATAAAATGAGTGGTTATAGAGTGTTAATAATAATAATAATTCAGCATTATAGAACCTTTCACTGACTTGCTAGTTTAGTGCTAATTTTACACAAAGAGAAGTTATTAATATTACATGAAATATTAATCTGGAATCGTAACCAAACAGTAATTCCATTGCTATCATAAAAAGAAGAGATGTTATAATTCCAAACATGTGTGAAAGATTTTAGTTGATAAGTGGGATCCATTTGCTGAGTTCCAACTTGGCCACTAACAGTATCTAAACTTTCATTTTTCCTCCTTTGTTTCAGAAGTTTTTCTTTTTGTGGAGTCTTGAAGCTGTTCAGTCAATCCTTTGGTCTGGCTAAAATGTACATTTGTAGCATCATGATTCTATGCTGTATTTCTGCTTGTACATGCTGAGTGCTGCAATTCATAAATTAAGCAAAACCCCACTGATCCAACAGCACATCAAGTGCTGAGGATAAGGACCTCTTGAGATTATCTAGTCAGACTTCTAGTATTAAACTCAGGTTGCCTGGTGCCTGGCAACTGGCAGGGGATGGGATGGACTTACCAGGAGAGACAGGAGGGCCCAGGTGATGTGGAGATGTCATTTCCAGTGTGCACAGGAAGTGACATCATCAAACTGTGATGTCTTGATGACACTCTGGTATTTTGGCAAAAACTCTATGGTAAAAATGGCTTCTACCATAGTGTTAAGCCAAATTGCCTTTTTTATTAATAAGATGGGAAGGAGTTTGACTAGTAAAGGGCAATGGCTTAATAAAGGGAGCAATAACCTGTGTATACCAGAGTCCAATTTATACAGATCCCCAGAAATAGACACAGTGGCTAGATCTCAAATATAATAATTTATTTTACTAATAATTCTCACACACTTACAATATATAAAAAATCACACACTCGATCAACACAGAGCTAAGAATCTTAGATAAAAAAAGGTGCAGTGACAGTTGCATTAGCAGGAGGGTATCATTGATTGGGGTGATACTTTACCTGTCTGATGCAACGAAGCAATCCTGCAGCAAAAATAGGGAAAATACTAGGAAAGTGGTCATGTGTTGGCCAGCAGCACACATGGGAGACTTTAGACAGTGCTACAAATGGATAGGGTAGGGTCAGGTAGGTAGGAAGTGAGAGAGCAAGCAATGGGAAGATTCTCTTCTTATAGACCCTAGAAGTGGTTTGGGGTGTGTATCACCAAGTCATGTAGTTCCCCAGGAATTCTAGAAAAATCCAGTTACTAATGGTCAGGAGATGACCAGGAGAATGGAATTAATGGTTGGGCAATGGCAAAGACATTCAACCAATGGTGACACCTTTAGAAAGACAAAGGAAAGAAAAGAGCAGTAATGTTCCGGCTCCATGGATGTGGTAGTGGCCTAATGATCGGCAGCTGCGTTATCAGAATGGGTGGTGGATGGACGTGTCAGATGCTTAATCCTCTCATGGCATAAGTCTTTTCTGTTTTACAACAAGGAAAATGTGCTGCATCTGGCAAAGGTGGGGGGAGGTGCCTACGTGCTGGAGAAGAAGTCCTCCTATGGAGTCCTTGCAGAAACACTCAGGTTTGTTGTGTGAAGCATGGCTTCTTCATAGGGAACTGCTAATGGCTGCTGGTGCTTGTGGTGTCAGGGAAGTTGACTTGCCTCCTGCAGGGTTGCAGGGGTGAAAGGCTTTGGGTATGTCCATGGGTCCATGTCTGGCTGGCACATTGGTTCAGGGTGAGGCTTCCCTCGGCTGGGCACATGTCTACAGTCCAGGAGTTTGGCACCATCATTGGGCTACTGCACAGTCCAATACCCTGGAACACTTATTATACAGTCCAGCTTACAGTTATAGTCCATAGCCTTATAGATGCTGTGTAAGGCTCTTGCTGGGCAACAATAGAGTTTTTACCCAAACACAAGAGGGTCGCCCGGATGTCATCAGTGTGGTGGCATTACTTCCTGTGCACACCAGAAGTGGCTAGGGATGTGCACAATCCACAGTTTATGCGGTTTGTGATTCATGGCTCAACCGTGAACCAATATGTTGGTTTGTGAGCCCCTCCTTTCTGCTTCCCACCTCTTTTCATGGGGAGCAGAAAACAGGGGTTTAAATGGCCCAAGGCTTTGCAAACCTCAAACTGCCCAAAATTTGTGATTAACTTTAGTTCATGAACCCATTCATGCCCCTCCCTAGAAGTGATGTTACCACATCACTGGCCATGTTGCTTGGGTTTTCCTCTCTCTCCTGGTAAGTCCCCTGCTAGCCAGCTGATCCTTAGTGGGGGGTAGGGCCTGGTGGAGAGAGACCTCACTTCCACCAGGGGAGCTGGCAACCCTATATCAAATTGATCATCTGATTTTTTTTTTCCACAGAGGTAATGTAGCCAGCCTAATGACATGGGGAGGTTTCTTTGCTGGAACTTATCTTTTAGGATAGTGGTGAATGTCTTTTTTTAGTGGGCTACAAGTGAAGTCAAATGTATGAGATAGTATAGTTATATTAATGTATACTAGAGTACAAACGTCTGTGCCAAAATACATACAACTCAGGACTTCGTTTTGTTTTATTTCCCCTCCGTCCTAATGATAGTAGGATGTAAACAGAAACACAGTGTAAGAAAAGTAAGCAGGTGTTATGGCACAGAATCTGACCCATGGACTCTCTTATTTCTGTGCAGACACATTCCTATGGGCTACAGGCTCCCCACACATGTTTCAGAAGAATGTCCTGCTCAGAGCAACAAGAAAGGCAAATGAGTTGGAACTGCTACTAAGATAGTGAATACGTAGCCCTACAAAACAGTAAAGCTGATGAAAACAGCAAATGTTTTGCACATGTATGCATCTGGAGACTGCAAGTTGGGCTTTGTAGATGGGTTCTATCATGGAGCCTTTGAAATTAAGGCATTTTAGAAAATCCAATTTATTATTGCTATTTGTTCTAACAATAGACATTCACAACATTGTTGCTTCAGTGATTTGCTAGCTAAAATGGAATCAGTCAGGATCCAAAATGCTGGAGAATTAGTTCTGCATGCCCTGGTAGGCTTTGGATGTGTATAATTTGCTTTTCAGGCACTCTTTCAGGCATGATAACCTGCTTTGGGAACCAAGCACTGGTACATACAACACTATGTTGTGGTGGCATAATCAGTACTGGCATGGCATGGCATGCCTAGTTATCTTTATATCTTCTTATGTGGCCATTTTGAATGGTGCCAAATATCTAGAATTTGTCTCTCTCTGTGTGCTTGCATGCCTGGAAGTCATGGTGTCTTCTGGCAACCAGTGTTTCCTCTAAGTTGAGTTAGTGTGAGCTAGTTCAGTTTTTTAGCCTCTGGTTCACACATTTTTGTCTTAGCTCAGGAAGGATGGCTCCAGAGAAAACTAATTTATCCAGTAGCCAAATCACCTGCTCACAACTCTAATGCTGGTAGCTCAGTCAGTAAATTTTTTGCTCACAGGACTCCACAGCTTAGAGGAAGCATTGCTGGAAACCCCTACTGGGAGTTTTTCAGAGAGCTGGCTTGATAGCCTGCATCTGCATCCCAAGCCCAGATATTCCTTGGAGGTCTCCCTTCCAGTTATCTGCTAGGGTTGGCCCTGCTTAGTTTCCAAGATCTGACAAGATCATGCTTGCCTGAGCTATCCAGTTCAGGGTCATATCTAGAATTTTTGTAGGAAATTCATGTCCATGTCCAATACCCCACTTGGCTATGACAGCATGGCAAATTACATACTTGACAGCATGTTACCAAAAGTGAGAATCAGCCCTAAGAGAAGTCTCAAAAGTGGTTTGGGATGTGACCAATGGTGGATGCTGTTTAAGGAAACAAAATACCCATTAGGCAAGCTCAAGTCATTGGATGCATCTAAAGTAACAATTTGAACTTCTGCTATACTTCAAGCTAATGAGTGAAAGCACACCTCATCTCTCTTCCTGCTTGGTAACACTCCCAGATGTTGATCTATGAATATAATGACTGAATACACCACATCAAAGGGACATAAGCTAAGACTGATTCATAGATTTTGCTAGGGAAAATCAACCACAACCTCTGAACCTATGTATCCTGGAGTTGGACCTGTTTTAACATTGTGTCCCCATGTGAATGGCTGGTAGAGCCATATGTGGGGAGGTGGCACATTGTCTCATCCCAATCCAATCCAACAATGACAGACATGAATGGCAGCTTGCCCAGCATTACTGATCTACCCCTGTAAAGAGACAGCTGCATAGATTTTCTGGATGGATCATACAATACATTCTCAGTTTATGCAGGGTGATAGGTCTAATCTTATGCCCCCAACAAATAAAAAAAGCATGCCCTCTTGAACAATCTACAGTAGGCAGATGTTGCACAGCCCAAGCACAGAGCAAATAAATTGATGTGGCAAAGATTTCTTTCAGGGCATGAAAATGAGGCAAAAAACAGGTTGAATTAATACAAAATGTATGTAGCCTCATGCTGGCTTGATTTGAATATAATCACTAATAGGTTAGATAGATTCTTTATAAGGCAGCTCCTTAGATCTTTATATATTCTTTGATGGGAGGAGAGATGGACCTGAATGAAATGCTTAGAGTGAGACTCACGGACTGTCTGTAATTCTAATCCAAATCTGGTTCTTAACAACTGAAATACAAATCAATTTTTGAGTTTGAAAATAATTGCTAGAGTGTTCCCCTGAGGGGAATTTGGATGAAGGGAAAGTTGGAATGTCACTGAGATGCGCCCAGGCTGACAGTGGCTGGAGCAGGCTTGGAATTTCTGCCTAGGAGCTTGATTGAATTAACTAGACCACCAGAGGTTCTGTAGGGGTTAACAACTATGGAGGCCCATGTGGCGGGAAGGAATCTATCATTTATCAACAGAGAAATGGTGTCTCCAAGGTGATAACATAGGTTTAGATATGTTTGCATGCATCCTAGAATAACTGTTTATGGTCTCTTTGAGGAGGAAGCATTATCCTCATTCTTACGCTATTACTGGAAGACAAGGTTACTGTATGACATGGGTGAGATAATAGTAAGACATATGAAGCACAAATTCATGGTTGGATGACCAAAAGTTTAAGACCTTTCCTAAGTAAAGAACTTTAGAGAGCCTTTAGTGGTGCACCCTCCAGTAAAACTACAGCAGCTCACGTGGTGCAGTGGATAGAGCAGCAGATGGATCCTAGGGGACACATGTTCAAATCCCTGCTTTTCCCATGGAAGCTTGCTAGGTGACCTTGGGCCCACCACAAGCTCTCAGCCTGGTCTAAATCACAGGATTGTTTGTTGTTGTGAGAGAATGGAGGAGAGGAGAACAATGTTCTAAACTGCTTTTAGTACCAACTGAGGGGAAATGGAGCAAATTGACTCACTGCCTCATCAGTGCTAGAATCTGTAGGGTAACTTTGCAATGGCTTACCTCATTTCTCCATGGTCAAGGGCAGAAGGTGTCTCCAAGGTAACTGCTAGAATGCAGGCCTCCTCAAGGAGCACTCCTCTACCCAATGTTATTTAACACCTATATACGCTCCCTCACCCAGCTAGCACAGAGTTTTAGGCTGGGGTGTCATCAATATGCTGATGACACTCAGATATTTCTGTTGATGGGTGCCTGGCTGGATGCTGTTCCCGGGAATTTAGCTGAGGGTTTGGAGGCTGTGGTTGTGTGGTTAAGGCAGAGTCATCTGAAACTGAATCCGGGTAAGATGGAGGTTCTGTGGCTGGGTGGGGGAGAACCTCAGTTGGGTTGCCAACTCCCAACTCTTGATGGTGTGCCCCTGTCACCAGCACTGACCATCAATAGTCTGGGCATGACTCTGGAGGACTCCTCTTCTATGGAGGTCCAGGTTGTGAAGGTTGCCAAACTTGTCTTACACATGTACCTGTTACTGTATTTGTTTCTCTAGTAAGCCACCCTGAGCCCTGCGTTCAGGGAAGGGTGGCCTAATAAATCTAATTTAACAAATAAATGAATAAATGCAAATGCAAGTGTAGCATCAGCCAGATGTTAACAGAGTTGTGAGAATCTTTCGCTTTCGTGAGAAGTATTTATCACTGTATTTGAGTCATGTGGCTTGACACACAATCTTAGGAGGAGTTCTTGCTTAAGCCTTGTGGTGGGACCTTTGAAATTTTGCTATGTTGCGGTTGAATTCCTCTCTTCAATGTGTGCTGTGAAGTAATGTGTGAAGAATCTCCTGTCTCATAAGCATGTCTTGAAGATCAGTGCCATAAATATTGTAATGCTGCTAGGTATTTCAGCATAGGAACAATGTAAATAACTTAACTAGACAGGTATAAATCAAGCCAAGTATTCAAGTTGCTACATTGTGGCGGCAAGTTAAGATGAGCTGATGTGGCAGAGTGACAAAATTAAGAAATTTGCAAAATAAACAAACATACACACAAAGGCTGTAGACGTCACTTTACATCAATACGAATGAGGCAATACAAATACAGGTATACACAATTATTGAAGAATGTCTCAAACTCAAAGAATGTCAGATGAACAATAAAGTAGTCTAGCCTTTCAGAAACAAAAGAGGAAAGCGTGCCAACAATTCATCCAGTGTCATCAGATGATCTCTTCAGGTTTGTTTGATAATCAGCCTCCCAGTGCATAATTCATACCTCTGTAACCAGAAACTGCTATAACTTTATCTGCAGTCCTACCAAGGGAAGTGGGATGTGAAGTCTTCATTATGGCTTGCCCAAACAGATTGATCTTAACACATATCGAGTGGACTTTGCATACTGTATAAATCTGTCTCTTCTAACCAAAGAAAAAATGAAATAGCAATTAAAAATGGCCCAAAAGAAACCCAAGCAATTTAACTTAGTCTATTTAATCTGTTGTCATGTAACTTCCTCCCTTCCATCAGACTGCTTCAGCATTAGTTTACTGCAGATAATCTTAGAAAGGAAATTTTGGAACCAATGAAGAATGGGTCACAGAGACCTATGAACAGACAACTCCAGATTCTTCATATGGAATACCCCATAAAAGGGGTTGGCTACTCATCTTAATCTGTGCCCCTGAACTCTGTCTTTGACATTTTACTGAACTCATGTGTTTTTGGCCTTTAGAAAAACCCTGGAAGTTAAGTAATGGTAAGGTTTCTGCATTCCAAAACCATTCCGTTACCAGGGGCAAGGTACAAACCACCCATTGTAGGGATGAATACTGGTTTATTACAGAGTTTGTCATTTAATAAGGCTTAGTGATCAGGTGTAGACTGAGGCTGTGTGTTCCTTCCCCCTTAGAGCCAGTTTGGTGTAGTGGTTAAGTGCGTGGACTCTTATCTGGGAGAACCGGGTTTGATTCCCCACTCCTCCACTTGCACCTGCTGATGTGACCTTGGGTCAGTCACAAGCTCTGGCACAGCTGTTCTCTCAAGGACAGTTTGTGTTAGTGTTCTCTCAGCCCCACCTCTCACAGGGTGTCTGTTGTGGGGAGGGGAAGGGAAAGGAGTTTGTAAGCCGCTCTGAGACGCCTTTGGCAGTGAAGGGCGGGGTATAAATCCAAACTCTTCTTCTTCTTAAACTCAACTCTCATGTATGAATTGACCACATCACCCTCAGACCTAAACTAACACTATGATTGATCATTGTTAATTAATTAAAGAAATAAATTTATGCCCTGCACCACCTCCCTACAGAGGACACGGGTGGCTTACAACAGTTAAAATACAATGGATATAATACAAATAAATACAATAGGTATAAAACGATAAAAAAACAATTAAAACTTCAACTTGACAAGCCAATCTGAAAGGATAAAAACAACTGGCCAGCTCCCCGGTTCATAACGCTACCCAAAGGCTGCCTGAAACAAAGCAGCCTTGCATGCCCTACAGAATGCTGGAAGGTCTCATAGGACACAAACTTCCCTGGGGAGCTGGTTCCAGAGAGAAGGGGCAGCCACTAAAAATGCCCTTGCCCTGGTGGTTGACAGGTGAGCAATTCATGGGCCAGGCACCTGTAGAAGGCCCCACAATGGTGATCTCAGAAGGGCGGGGGGGGTTCATACTGGGAGAGGCGGTCTTGCAGGTAAGTTGTTCCCAGACTGTTTGGGGCATTAACTGTGGTTAAAATTAATCCAAGGCACCTTTAAACTCCATTTCAGAACCTTCTGGACTGGAGTTCAGAAATGTCTTAGAATTTATAGATTCATACCTAACAAGAAATTCTGCATCCTGAACTCTAAACTCTGGTTAAACTTTTCATCTGTAAAAGCCCTAGAAATACGCACCATATTTCCATTTTGGAAAATACGGAGTATATTTTAAAAACCTTCACAAAAATTATTGGCTCAATTGATCTGGTGGGGATATATTTCAAAAGCTATCACTAACAGGCTTTAAGAAAACCATGGATAATGTCCAGCTCTGGTAAAAACAGTCTGGGTTTTGTTCAGTCATTGACTTCCATGGAATATGACTTCTGTTCATTACAGAATACTTAGCTGAACACATCAACACACGCTGTTGCATATCATTCCGAGAATAATTACAGTATTGTTCATTATTTATCTAGTGTTACAGAATCTCCCAGGCTCTCCTATTAGAGTCATGCAAAAAAATTAGTGTTCAGCCACAAGCTCTTTAACATTTGACTTTTTCTCCCCTTTTCTTAGGGAGGAACATTTTGCCTGAATGAACTCCAGGATTCAATTGGTTTTGCACAAAGGCCAAAGCAAACTCAAACTTTGCATGTACAATTACTCTTCCATTTACCTCACTGATAACAAGGCAAAAGCCTGCCACAAACTGATAGGCATCAGTGGAGCAGATATTTAATACAGCAGCAATACAAATGACCAAGAATTTCATGCAGTTTTATGGTAAACCATATATAAACAGCTGTACGAACAAGGTCACTTACTCTTTTTCTTTGGCACCAATAATAAAGCGTAATAGTTCCCTTACCCTTCCACAGAAAGTCTTGTAATTGGGGAAACAGATATGGCTGTTTGCATATGCGTTCTGAGTCTGATAAAATGTATCACACAAATTGAACAGAAAAAGTGCACAGAAATATATAGAAATGTATTAAATGACTAAAAAAAAAAAATCCTGGCTCATTTTCATGGCAGTTAAAATATGGCAAGGAGGGTGGGCTGATAATAACAGAGAACCTTTCACCTCTACAATTTAATTCCTCCCTGTTATAGAATGCCTGGAAGTCTTTCAGGTCTAATAGGTGGTTGGCAAAGTAAGCGAACTTTTGAGCAAAAAACCCAAAAAAGGTACAAATTTGTTTCTGTTGACAAACACACAGTTCTAAATGGGTTTCATACCATCTGGGAACCTTAGCAGCTATGGATTTAAGGCTTTTCATAGTTAACATAAAGGTTTAGCATGTTACATTTTGCATAATTTAGAGTTATTATTAAATTTGCAATTGCCTATTCTGAAATTATGTCATGAATTATTTTATAAAGCACCTAAACTTCCTACAAAAATGTGTACAGAAACTTAAAAATTTAAACAGGCTCAACCTATAGGTTTACAATTATAGAAGATACAGTCATGGTTTTTGAACTTCCAGCTATCACGAACACTTTTCTCATTTATTTGTGTGTCATAGAACCTCTGCACATGCCCCATGTGAAGCACCGGCACTAGATCACATGCAATGTTAGGAAAAATCCATACTGGTTGGCATACTGATGCTGCTGATTTATAATGCCATTTGTAAGATGTTTATATACACCATTATGTGTTGTAAAGCACAACTGATGCACAGGTAACACTGAAAATTGAATACCTTTTGCATGGAAAAGAACTGACACAAGGAAAGAAAATGGTGCACAATCAAGATTCATGTGTTCAACTGGCATAAGGCACACACAAAATCAAAACAGATTTTTTTTGTTTAAGTTGAGCCAACAGCAACAAAGAATGGCACCTTAGAATTAACCAGGTTTATTCTAGCACATGCTTTTGTGAGTCAGAGCTCGCTTCATTATATGCAGGATAGAAAAATTCAATAGCATCACCAGTTAGAAACTTTGATAGGTGCAGTATCCATGAATTGTCTGATCCTTTTGAAAAGCCATCTAACCTAGTGACTCTCAGTACATCTTTCTTTAAGGAAATACACAGAATAATTGTGATTTACATAAGGAAATATCCTTAGTCCTTGGTCATCCATGTTGTTGTGTTATTTCCGTATAAAGTACCTTGGTGCTGTGTGTGCTTTATACTGATGATGTTGTTCCTTATCCATCTTCTTTTAATGACTTAAATTACAACTCAAGCAGCTTATCTAGTGAATTTTGTGTGAATTGTCACATGAATTATTCACAAATAACTTCTGACAGTATTTAACAAGCTTAAAGTCACTGACATTGTAAATGGTGACAGAGATTGGAAGAGACCTGGTTTCTTAGCTATATAGATATATCATACACACACACACACATATGCTTGTTCAAGGCTCTGAATGTATTATCTGTTGCTGAGGCCAATGTGTCATGTTCAGTTTCTGACAATAAATATTTTATGGAACTCATGTAGCCAACAAAGCTAAAGGTCCCTGATGTTTAGCTTGAAAAAATGTGAAATCAAAGCAGTAAGCAAGGGGTCAATAATTCAGAACAAATACATGGTAGGGTAATAACATGGCACTGCAGGTTTGATATTATGCCTGTTTAAAGGTAAAGTGTGCCATTGAGTCACAATTGACTCATAGTGACCGCATGGTTCCACTTCATGGGGTTTTCAAGGCAAGAGATAAGCAGAGGCAGTTTGGCAGTGTCTTCCTCTGCATAGTAGCCCCAGTCTTTCTTGGTGTTTTCCCATCTAAGTACAAACTCTGCTTAGCTTCCAAACTCTGAACAGATGAGGCTAGTATGGTCTATTAGGGCTGCTACTTATTCCTGCTTAGGTCACTTTATAAAGAAATACAGACTTCACCGTTCATTCCTTTGGTTTTGAATGTCTCCCTATTATGCTTCATCATTTCAGAGGAATCTTTACCCAGCCCAACCAACTATTTCCTCTATTTCACATGAACTGCAGGTGGTAAAACATGGCACCTACATGGTACTACTCATTTTGTTTTATTTTCTGGTTTGTTTGTTTTCCCAGGAGGGAGGATGGAGACTATGAGAATGCAAGAGAAGCAATGCTGGATTACACCAACTCGCCCAGCATCTTATTTCACACCAGATGTCCTTGAAGGTCTATGCATCCAAGTCAGATTAAAAATTAAAAAGACACTGGGTCTGGATGTCATATGTCTGAAGGTTCTGCTTGTCATCCTCCCCAGCCCTGGTATTCAGAATGTTACTACCTCTGAATGCGGCCATTCCCTTAGGTCATCAAGCTGTCCACCATTGTAAGGATCCACACCCCTTCTTCAGCTGAGACCCCCCTGGATAGAAAAGTGCCAGTTTGTCATAGTTGTTAAGAGTGTCAGACTCTAATCTGGAGAATCAGGTTTGATTCCCCACATGAAACCAGCTGGGTGACCTTGGGTCAGTCACAGTTCTCTCAGAGCTGTTCTCTCAGGAACATTTCACTCAGAGCTTTCCCAGACCCACCTACCTCACAGGGTGTATATTATGGGGAGAGGAAGGGAAGGTGATTGTAAACTGCTCTGAGAATTCGAGTGACAGGTGGGGTATAAATCCAACTCTTCTTCCCTCTTTTATTTTGAATTTAATTGTTTTAATAGGCACTGTCTTTTATTTTGAATTTAGTTGTTTTAATAGGCACTCCCTTTAGACCCTAAGTGTCAGGGGACCTGAAACTTGGGGAGTCTCATAAAGGCACCTGGATTCGGTCATGACCCTGGAAATCACAGGAAAGAAGAGGAAGAGTATGCTGGCATTAGAAACTGATTAAATACAATCTCCCACAGCTCTGTGACATATTGTTCTCAAGAACAAAAAACCTTTCAATCCTAAGAACATCACCCAGTATCCTGACACACCCTGGAGATGTCTGACTAGCTGCAAGTGATGTGTAACACAATCGTATCCCTTGCTCCAAGGGATATTTTATCAACGCAATGTGCACAATTTTGAGCTATAGACAGCTGGGCAACTCTTAAGTATCACTAAGTTAGTTCAGTCATTGATAAAGGCAGCCATCTTTGAGTCCAATTTGAGTAACACCATGACCCCAAGATCTGGTTCCTTATCAGTCAATATCAGTTTGAACCCCATCAGCATATATTTAAAGTTAGGATTTTTTTGCCTCAATGATAATCATTTTTCATTTACTAACTTTGAAGCATGTTTTCGACATGTTCACCCACTACTCTGTTGGGAGAGATCCTTTTGCAGCTCTTCAAAATGTGCTCTAGTCTTTATCATAATAAATAATTTGGAGTTACCTGCAAACTTGGACACCATGTTGCTCACATCCAATTCCAGATCATTTATGAACAAATAACATCACTGGTCCCTACAGAACCCCACAGCTTACGTCCATCTGCTGTGAGAGCAATCCATATTCCTATGTTTTATTTCCCATCATTTAATCAATATCTAAACCACAAGAGAATCCTTCCTCTTATCTTGCAATTGAAAAGTTTACTTAGGAGCTTTCAGTGAGGGATATTGTCAAAAGCTTTTTTGGAAGTTCACGTATATAATGTTTATTGGATCCTTTGTCCATATATCCATATATGAATAGCAATGTGTGGCCTCCATCTGCGGATACCTAAATCCACAGAATGGAGCCACACTGATGCCAAACAGATTTTTCTTCAGTCCCACTGAATTACAACTGATAATGAAGTTCAAGACAATGCATCCACCTGGAATGAATCGGGACCTAGGTTTCCTATCTCATTGCCAATGCTGTTTTCTCCATGCCTATTGCCTCTCTGTATATCACACCTGATCCAATCACACATTCTATTGTCATTTTGTCTGCTAATGTCATTTGGCATCTGAAATAACTCCACTTCCCAATATATAGGACAGAATGGCTCACATCCTTGCTATATCTGAAGAGGTGAGCAGTGACTCACAAAACCTCATACCCTGTCACAAATTTTGTTAGTCTTTAAGGTGCTACTGGACTCTCTTCCACTGCTACAAACAGACTAATAGGGCTACCCATAATGATCTGTAACTTATGCAACAGATTCCCTCAGTGGCTGTTGCTAGGCAACCACAATATTCCAAGATTCAGTTTCTGTAAGTAAAAAGGCAGGGGGAGAACGGCAAGGTCCTTTCCATAAACCTTTTTTTGGCTTTTGAGGGAGGACTCATCAGGTCCAGACCTGACTAAGGCTGCCAGCTCCAGGTTGGGAAATTCCTGGAGATTTTGGGGTGGAGTCTAGGGAGGGCCGGGTTTGGAGAGGGGAGGTCTCTCAGGCAATAATAATGCCATAGAGTGCACCCCCCCCAAAGCAGGCATTTTCTCCAGGAGGACAGTTCTCTGTCTTCTGGAGTTCAGTTGTAATTCTGAGATATTTCCAGGCCCCACCTGGAGATTGGCAACCCTAGGTCTGGAAGAAACCTTTGGGTGACTTGATTCGGTGTAAGCCATCTCCAGGCATACACTATCCTCATATGCATTCTGCATTCATATGCGTTCTGCATCTACAAGCAAAACCCACATTTTTTGAGCAGGCTGCATCTACGCTGTCAAATAATGCTTTATTTAAGTGTTGGAAATAATCAGATCTCTTTCATCCAAGAAAATAGCACTGGTTAGTGAATATGCAAGACCAGGACTAGGATTAATTTGGGTTTTCCCCACATTAAGTAAACTGGGTTATTTTCAGTAAAGGGATACAGTGTTATTGCTCTGGCTTGCAATATGTTATCTATGAACTGATTTCCTTCTCTTCTCTCCCACAGGCTGAGACAGGTCATCAGCCTGGCTGGTGACCTGAAAGAGACAACACTCAAGTCCACAGAGCAATAAGATAATCTTTCACTGGCCTGGCTCAAGTTCTTGGCAGGCAGCATTGCCAACTTTTGTCTCAGAATTCGACTAAAATGAAGGGATCCCCTTTGCAGAAGGAGTGAATTGAATAGTACCTTTTTGCCCTTCAGTTTTCAAGACCAAAAGTCATAACATCCAGCTGTAATCAATTCTGCTGTTAAATATAGCTGTTTTTTTTAGGGAAAAAATAATTATATGCATTTACATTTTTTTTCAGCTGAGAAAAAAATGACATTGGCACAGGGTCAGTAAGAAGGAAAAGAGGATTAATGTGAGCATTCGGGACCTAATCCTCTCAGCGTCTTAAACAGGGCCTTATATCACTAATTTTATATTGGAGAACTGATTGCACTATATTTTAAAAAAAAATCTATTCTAAACCTGAGAATCTGTTTGAGGGAAGAATCGTAGCTTAGCCTTCTCTCTTGAAGTGGTACAGTCCAGGATCATTCTTACCATTTCATCCACTGCATGAACAGCCCTTCTTCCCCTCTTTCAGAAGCAACTGCCAGTACTATTTTCTAACTATGCTTCCTTTATTATTTGAAAGATGAAAATAATTCTACACACACACCCATACTTGTAGACAGAAAGTGAATCTGGTAGCTTTAACATATGGACCAATTTAACAGGAGGCTATAGATTACCCTAATACAGATCTCTCCTTCTAACTTATCTCTCAGCTCTCTTTCCAAGCATTGACTCATTTTTTTTTCCAGAAGGAAATGTAACAATCTGTTAAATTGTTCTTAAATTGATCTTGCTCCTCATCACTGTGAAATCTACATTGAAACAAAAGGGGTGGTTTAGGATTTTCACCTGGGGGCACAATATACTTTCAGTCCTATTCTTCCATTGTTCCTGCTTTCCAAGAATTGAGTCTCAGTTTTGGTTATACATTCTTCATAAATCACTGCCTCTCCTTTCTTCCATGGTTGATTTCGAGGGTACCTGTTAAAAGTTGGTGTCTGAGAATTGCTAGCAATGTCGCTGTTCAAGGCTCGGCTTCCTCTCCAGGATTTCTCTGAGTTAAATCTCTCAGTGGAGATGGATGCATCTTGGCCCTAGCATGTATGCATGCAAATCCCTGTAGATGACCACTAAGGCTGTCTCAGAAGTAGACTTTGAACTGTGATATATTGTCAGGTAATTTTGCTTTTTTTAAAATATATATTTAAACTGAAGAGACAACACAATCTTGACTTTTCAATCAGAGAGGGGTGGGCAATTTCAGCTGAAATGAATGTATCAGACCTATTCAAAAGAGGTAGATAGAGCGTATCATATGACACATTTAAACAGAAGTATTTCTCTTCTTGAAATAATTTGCAAGAACAGCACAATTTTGCATGTATTTCTGCTCTAAAGAATCAATGTGCAATGGTAATGTCAAAATATTTATTGCATATCACAGCACAGGATTGATGAAATCAATAATGTAACTAGAATCAATTTGCATCTAGTATTATAACTTCATATTTTATAGATATCACCAAAACTCACTAAGTTCACTGTGGAGATATGAGTACTATTCCCACATATCACTGATCAATAGCAAGAGAATAGTTCTGAGTAAACAGAACACAGCACACCGAAGGAGTACTTCCTGGATTCACAACTGCTACCCTTTGGATACCATAGAAGCTCTACCTTCCATGCAACTCCTGCAGCATGGAACTCTCCAATAAATGAACTTGTATAACAAAGCCCCGATTGCTCCTTCTTTGTGTGTGTGTTAAGTGCCGTCAAGTTGCTTCCAATTTATGGCCACCCTATGAATTAATGACCTCCAGAATGGCCTATCATTAACAGCCTTGCTCAGGTCTTGCAAACTGAGGGGTGTGGCTTCCTTGATTGAGTCAATCCACCTCATGTTGGCTCTTCCTCTTTTCCTGCTGCCTTCAACTTTTCCTAGCATTATTGTCTTTTACAATGACTCTTGTGTTAGGGAGAGAAAAAAATGGAACAGAAACAGTGAGCAGGAGTTGTTGCTTCTGCTTCTCCTTTTCTGCTGCCACTCATGGTAAGCCATTTGTTTTTCCTGTGCAAACTTCCACATGCATCTTGATTCTTGAGAACATGCATTTGTTGGACTATAAGGAAGGCCAAGTGCCAAAGAATAGATTCTTTTGAATTATGGTGCTGGAGGAGACTCTTGAGAGTCCCTTGGACTGCAAAGAGATCAAATCAGTCAGTCCTAAAAGAAATCAGCCCTGACTGTTTTCTGGAAGGCCAGACACTGAAGCTGAAGCACAAATACTTTGGCCACCAAATGAGAAGGGAGCACTCACTGGAGAAGACCCTGATGCTGGGAAAGGTTGAAGGTCAAAGAAGAAGGGGCGGCAAAGGATGAGATGGTTAGACAGTGTTATCAATGCAGTGAACATGAAATTAAGTGAATGCCGAAGCATGACAGAAAACAGGAGGGCCTGGCATGATGTGGTCCATGGGGTCGTGAAGTATTGGACTCAACTGCATGACTGAACAACAACTACATAGAGATCTTGCCCTGTGTGGCCAGCTGGATGCTTCCCACTTTTTTGGGGGAGGGGGAACTGCCACGTGATGCTGTGCTCATTCCAAGGGAGGAAACTGTGCTCATTCCAAGCGTGCTTTCCTCTTTAAGCTAAGCCAAAAGAAAAATCTCCTCTGCTCTGATTTAAAGAGCATATGAGAGCTCTGTCCACAGCCAATAAGGGGAAGGAAGTTGTTGTGTATTAAGATGTAAAAGATGTCTGTGGCCTGCGAGTTGGGCCATGTGGTTGCACAGACCCTCGGACATTCGGTCCTAAAATCAATAGCCACCTCAGATCCTAGGGCACACCTATGGGCTCGCCCAGATCCAAAAGGGAACCTATTGAAACAAAGACTTGTAAATAGAGCCAATTACAGGTGATGGCTCTGTATGGGTGTGGTACTGGGATATGCATATAAACCAGGCACGGACCGGCAAAAAGCATGCTTTGTTCTATTACGTAATCAATAAATGTCTTGCTAATTTCACTATGTTGAGCCTCCTGCTTCAGTACTTTTCAGAGGTGGAGATTTTTAGACTGAAGTGATAATCAGGGTTTCATTTCCCAACCATGTTTTGTCTGTAAGGAGTAGCTTATCCCCTTAGTTGTTCTCCTTTGGCATCCTCAATATAACCGCCCCCCAGTCAAATGTGTGGTTTGTCAACCTCATGCATCCTGATCCAGAGCACTAGCTGATATGGAAAATGCCTTAGGTCAGGTAACCAGGCCACCAAATACAGCCCAGATTAGTGTTCAAATCACGAGCTGTTGACAGACACAGCCTTGGACCAATTGCTCCCACTTAACAGGACAAACAGCACAAAAACTTTATAGCTTGCTCCTACAACGCTTAAAAGAAACCCACAAACCCAAGAGCCATGTTATTGCAACCGCTATTACTTTCCTTTCTGGTTAAGAAAGCACGTTTCCCATCCGTGCTGTGTACACAAGCTAGACTCATGTTACCAGCTTTTGTAGATGGCTTTTTTTTCAAAAGAGAGAGAGAGAGAGACCTCACAGATTCCTGAACTCATCTGGCACTGGTACACAAAACCCCCCAAGGATCTGAGATGTCTCAGGCTCTGGAATGTTTTTGTTTTCACAAAATCAGTTCTGAAATTGCAGTGTTTGTCACACATCTGGGGAAAGTGTGTAGAGGTTACAGGGAAGAACTGGGAACACTTGGGAAAAGAAAGCATGAAAAGAAAAGGCTGGGTGGTAACTTGACTAAAAGGAAAGGAGTGGGGGGGGAGGAAACTGATATCAGTTTAGCTCCACTCTTTCTGTAGGATTTATGTTGGGCGCAACTCAGAGAAATGTGTTCATGCCCATAAGGTACTGTCACGGTGTCTCAGCCCTTCGTAAACAGAACGAGGCATGGGACACTACTGGTGGGGAATGTTCACTGCCCAGCCAATGAGGAGGGCAGTTTGTTCAGCCAATGAGGAGGCTCCTTTCCTTCCTCATGGAGACTTTTCCTGTGTGCTGTTCACCCACCCACCACCTCCAATGCCACCTGCTATGGGATTAGTTAGACACTTCAGGGCCAAGCAGGAATTTGGGCGTCCCCTACGATTGTCATTTCAGTGATCTTCCTCCCTTCCTTCCCGCTGCTTCTAGAAGGTGGTGTAATACAGTGATGAAAGTATGTTCCCAAACAAGTCATCATCCAGGGTGGGCTGGGAGGGTACACCTTTGCCGCTGAGCATGATTAGCCAAACCCTTTGTGTGCAATGTTGTGGGGAGGGGGGAGGCTTGGCAGCTCTTGGCGCACTACTTGGCAGAGGTGAGGATGAGCAAAGCCAGCAATAAGTCCAGAATCCCCCTGCTTGTATCCACTCTCCTCTTCCAAAAAGAAAGAAGGAAAAAGGAGGACACCAAAGGTTTTGGTAGACATGGCAGGAGACTGCTATTTCCTTGGAACAGCACTTGCCTTTCAGAGCTGTCCAACCACCCATCCTTGTTAGAGTTGCCAACTCCTGACTAGGAAAGTCCTGGAGATTTGGGGGTGAAGCTTGGGGAAGCAGAGTTTGGGAAGAGGAGTGACCTCAGCAGAGTATAATGCCATATAGAGTCCATCCTGTAAAGCAGCCATTTTCTCCAGGGGAACTGGTCTCTGTCATCTGGAGATTAGTTGTAAATCCAGAAAATCTCTAGCTCGCCGCCTCCAAAGGCTGCCAATCCTAGCCCCTGTATTTCGAAAAGGTGTGGTGGGCTGGTTGCTCCAGAGCCCAGCAGGAATTGGGGTGGGCTCTTTCTGATTGTCCAAGAAAGGAATCTTCTTTGCCAGCTTCATTTTGCCACTTGTCAGGGCAGGATTATTTCTCTTTAATTAGGCCTGGTCTTACATTGCTTAGAAACTGATGATTTGGCTTTTGCTTAAGACACAGATGGTTTGGCAAGCACCCTCAGGCCTTTCTTGATGGAGGGAGCTTTTCCACTTGCCTTCTTTTGGCTTACCACTTGGGTCATTGGGGAAGGATGTGTCTTGGAGTTTCCCCACTTGAGGAGCGATCCTAAGGTGGGCTACACAGAAGTAAGTCCCACTGTATTTAATGAGGGTTATTCCCAGGAAAGTGGGGTTTTTTTAGGATTACAACCTCTGATCTTTAGTGTTTGCCAGCATGAGGGGAGAAGGTGAAGTTTCAGTTCCCCTTAGCGTTCTATTGTATGCAAACTAGGATAAATTTGGGGGAATTTTAGCCCATTTTGCACTCAGAGCTAGGGTGGGATTACCTTTAAAGAGCCAGCGCTGTCCGAAGATGTTTCCATGGTCATGTGGCCAGCATGACTAAACGCCGAGGCACACAGAATGCTGTTACCATCCCATTAAAGCAGTACCTATTTATCTACTTGCAATTTCTTGCTTTCGAACTGCTAGGTTGGCAGGAGCTGGGGCCAGAGACAGGAGCTCACTCCATCATGAGGCACTAGGGGCTCAAACTGCCAAACTACAGATCTTCTGGTCTGCAGCTCAAATGTAGTATGAGGGCCAGATCTGACATAAATGAGACCTTGTTGGGCCGGGCCATGTGTGTCATAAAATGTAATGCCAGGTAGCAGAGATATAAACTTTATATAAACTTTATAAAGGACACAAACACAAAGGGTTTTTTTTACTTAAAATAAAAACATGCTTAAAACATCAGCACTCTTGCAATATTTTGTTTATTTAACAGTGGCTGATAACCAATACCTCTTGCTTTGAATTATTGCATCAAAATACGCGGGCGTTTACGCTCCTGCAGCTGAGATGGGAATATGCATAACAACGCCAGAACAAATCTAGCTACCCAGCTCGGAGAGATGCAGCCAAGAGACCCTGGGTTTTTACCTGAGGCAGACGGTGAGAGGGGGGCGCAGAAGCGTTCTCTGGGCCATTACCATCCGCGCTGCGGGTTGAGGTCGAGGCGGCCGACGCTGCCGACGCTGGTTATCGCAGCTGGGGCCTGGCGTGGGGCTGTTCCCGGCCACACACACGGAGTCCGGGCGGCACGGCGGCGCCAGAGAGCGGGAGCGGAGCCGCTCACGGTGGGGACCTCCTTGGCGGCGGCTGAGCGACGGAGACGAGTGGGAAGGCCAGAAGAGCCCGCAGAGGCAGCAGGGGCTCCCCCGGTGGTGGCCGATCTGCTGGACTGGGGGAGGGGCCTGGAGGAGTCCCCTGGAGTGGCGAGGACCCCCCCCAGCGGTGACGGACCTGTGGAGACTGGGGGGGGGGCGGAAGGGCCCCTTGGAGCAGTCAGAAACCTCGTTGGTGCAGGAGCAGTTAGAGATCTCGTCGGCGCGGGACCTTCCCTGGCCTCGGTGGAGGGAGCGACGGAGAGAGAAACAGCGTCAGCTGAGCTGCTCAAGCAGGGGGCTATTGGGGGGTCCAGGACTGTGCCAGCTGAAGCTCGGAGGGGAAGCCTTCCAGCGGCCGGGGTCCCTTCTATGCTGCATTGGAGCCAAAAGAACTGGGGTGCTCAAAAAACCTGTACCACCCAATTGGGCGGAGCTGGGAACACGGAGTGCTCCGAGCAGCTGGATAGAAGGCCGAAAACTGCCAGGGAGAGTTGCTCTTTGGTCTGAGCCCTCGCAAAAAGCAACAGTTGAGTGTAGGGGGAGTTGGGAGTGTCTGCTAGGCGGTCGGGGTGATGAGTGCTGTGAGTGAGGAGGGGGGTGGGACTGCAGAACTGTGTTGGGGTAAATTATTATTGTATTGTATTATAGTATTTTTGTATTGCAGTCAGTATTTTATAGAACAGCACTCTGATTAATTTTGTAGCAGTGGGTATTTAAATTGTTGTCTCAGGAGCAGAGTCTGTTGCTCATCATTCCCTCCATTGGGGGTCTGAGGCATTGCAGAGACCTCCAGGGTAGTTAATGGCTGTGCAGCAAATCCCGGTGCTTTTGGGACGGGGGAAGTGCGGTGGGCCTAGGCGGGGTTGTAAGGGAAGGGCGCTGAGAAATAAAGCAGCTCGGCGCCCTTCCAGCCTACGGCCCATCCCGACGGTGGCTAGCAGTGGGGTCAGGATAGAGAACCCCCTTCCGTCACTGGTGCTGTGTAATGCCAGGTCTATTAACAACAAAGCAACAATCCTTTGGGATTTTGTAACAGATCAACAAGTGGACCTGGCGTGCGTGACCGAGACCTGGGTGCGGGAGGGCGAAACAGTAGCTCTCGCCCAGCTTGCCCCGCCTGGTTTCTCGGTCCTCCACCAGTCATGGACTAGGGGGCGGGGGGGAGGAGTGGCTATCTTCATTCGGGAGGCTTACTCCTTCAGGGCGCTTCCGCTGGCGGAGATTGCGGGTGTGGAATGTGTCGGCCTGATGCTGGAGGTTGGTGAGGGTTTGGCAATCTGGCTGGTGTACCGACCGCCTAACGCATGGGCCAGTAGTCTGCCGTCCCTGCTGGAGGCCGTAGCAGGCTGGGCGTTGGAGCACCCTAGGCTGATTGTCTTGGGTGACTTCAACGTCCATGCTGAGGACGTGGCCTCCAGCCGGGCTACGGACCTGGTGTCATCCATGGCGGCACTGGGACTCTCTCAATTTGTTTCAGCCCCCACGCATCGGGCCGGTCACACGCTCGATTTGATCTTCGCGGCGGGGGTGATGGTGGACCGGATCGCCACTGAGGCAGTGCCATGGTTGGACCACCTGGCCCTGAGGGCCTGACTGAATGTTCCACCCCAACCCTGTTTGGGCGGCGAGCAGATTTTTGCTCGCCCACGGCGCCAGATGGACCCAGTGCGGCTCCAAATGGCCTTGCGGGATCCAAGGCCCCCTGGCGGCTCGTTGGATGAGCTGGTGGAGGACTGGCATGCCCGGCTCTCCTCAGCCATCGACGAGATCGCTCCCAGGCGCCCTCTCCGCACTCATGTAAGGCGAGCACCTTGGTATACCCAGGAGTTGTGTGAGCTGAAGCGAGAACTGAGACGGCTGGAGAGACGGTGGCGCCGAGCTCACGACGAGGCATCAAGAACATCTTATAGGACGCTTATGAGGGCCTATGAGATGGCAGTCAAAGCCGCTAAGAGAGATTTCTATGCGGCCACGATTGCATCTGCTAGCTCACGCCTGGCCCAATTATTTAGTACAATTCGGTCCTTGACAGTTCTGCCACAGGGCAGGCAAAATGCTAGGGAATTGGATATTGGCTGTGAGGCATTTGCGAGCTATTTTGCAGATAAAGTCTTGGCACTCCACCGTGACCTCCCCGCCACAATTGACACAGTGAGTGAACTTGAGGCCCCTTGCTCGGCTTTGGGGCCGGGTTTAGACTGTTTTGTCCCACTCAGCCTGGAAGAAGTTGACAGACTCCTTGTTTCTGTGCACCCAACCACGTGCGACCTGGATCCGTGCCCCTCCTGGCTCATTAAAGCAGGCCATGAGGGGTTTCGAGGTGCCCTGCGGGAGATTATCAACATGTCCCTTTCTGAGGGACAGTTCCCCAGGGCACTCAAGGAAGCGATGGTCCGCCCCCTCTTGAAAAAGCCATCTCTGGACCCGGCCGAATTGGCCAACTATCGACCAGTGTCCAATTTGCCCTATTTGGGCAAACTTATTGAGAGGGCGGTGGCGTCACAGCTGCAGGGTTTTCTGGATGACGCTTCTGTCTTCGATCCCTTCCAGTCCGGCTTCCGCCCAGGTCACGGGACGGAGACAGTGCTGGTCGCCTTGACCGACGATCTCCGTAGGCATCTGGATCGGGGTGGTGTGGCTGCTCTGGTGTTGTTAGACCTGTCGGCGGCGTTCGACACGGTCGACCACTAGCTGCTGGCCCACCGCCTCGCCGACGTGGGGATTCAGGGGCTCGCACTTCAATGGCTGGCCTCTTTCCTTCAAGGTTGGGGACAGAGGGTGGTGATTGGGGATCAGCGGTCCCGGAGACACCCCATTGAGTGTGGGGTGCCTCAAGGGGCTGTGCTGTCCCCGATGTTGTTTAACATCTACATGCGCCCCCTCGCCCAGATTGCCCGGAGTTGTGGGCTTGGGTGTCATCAATATGCAGATGACACCCAGCTCTATCTGATGCTGGGCGGCCAGTCAAACTCTACCCCGGATGACCTTCATCGGGCTTTACAGGCTGTGGCTGGATGGCTCAGACTGAGTCGGCTGAAACTAAACCCGGCAAAGACGGAGGTCCTGGGCCTGAGTCGGATCGGTTCAGGGTTGGGGTTCCCTCTCCCGACCTTCGATGGGGTGCCGCTGGTGCCGGCGTCGGAGGTTAGGAGTCTGGGTGTGCTCCTGGACTCCTCTTTAACGATGGAGGCCCAGGTAGCAGCCACTGCCACAGGATGTTGTGGTGATCATAGCCATAGATGATTTTATACACATACCAAAAAAAAAAGAAAAAGAAAAAAGATGGATGCACAGAGATATAAGTCTGCCAATTTGGTTCGGCTACAAAATATGGAAATAAAATCTTCTCATTCAGAAGCAGGCTAAATCTGAAGCCAGAAACTGAAGACAAGCAATGGAGGATGACTGTCACTCACCAAGCTTTGGAGTGTCCCTGGGGTAATCTGTCTCACCATAGAATCAGAGTGCTGGGCGCTAGACAAACTCTTTTTGTCATCCATTCCCAAGCCATCATACGTTCTTAAAATGAGCAGGACTCCAGACCTCCCCCCCACCCAAAGCATCTGTTACTTTGGTCAGGAAAGGAAAGAATTTATAAGGATTATGGGAAATGTGGAACCAATCAGTGGAAAGATTCCATTAGCTACTGTTATTTAAGAGAAGAGAGAGTTGAAACAATTCAAAGTGTGTAGCAGTGAAAGCTAGTCTCTTTTCCAGTTCTCAGTGTCAAACACAGCAGGGCTCCAAGTTCTGCACCTTTGGTAAAAGCAAAATCATGGGCAGGATTATTAAAAGCAATGAATCCAGAACTGGACATGCTATTATTAGGCAGAATGGTGTTTGTGTGCAAATTTGGAGCATTAAGTGGTGGCAAATTTTCAATTATTGCCATGGCTTTTCTTTTTTCAATGCTGTGTGCAAGTATGGGAGGAGGCTGGCTTTAGAATTTTGGCCTCTGATACCAAAAATCTTTTAGCCTCTGAATAAAGCTCAGTTGTTAATTCTCCTGTTTGCTCCTGTTGGCTTCTAATCCAGATAAACACCTTGGCCAATAAAGACGGCATAAGACAGCAATTTAATTCCTTCATAAATATGTCAGTTAATTTATTTATACATGAAAGCTTACTGCAGCATTCAACAATAAATCACAGGCAATTTCACAGTAGCAGAACTTTTCCTTCTTGTCCACAGAGCCAGGTCTTTGTGGGTTCTCAGGCAACAACTGGCCCTCTTCTTGTGCCATCCTTGTAAGATCACCCATTTCATCTTCTATATATCATATGACCTAAAAAGCAGATGGGAGGGAAGGTGGTATGGTATACCCTGATCCAGTCATCAGATATCAGAATCTAAGGTGGGTTAGTACTTGGATGGGAGACCACCAAGGAAGATTCTGCAGAGGAAGGCATTGACTAATGATGACCTCTGGCTGGGGCTTTCAACACAAATCACCTTTGCTTCTCACTTGCTTTGAAAGCCCCATGCAGGGGTCACCATCAGTCAGTTATGACCAGGCAGCACTTAAGTATGTAACGAGCCGTTGTCTTGGGCATATTATACATGTGCTGTGGAGTCATTGAGTGATAGGGCTAGAAGGGATGTTATAGGCCATCTATTCAAACCCCCTACTCTGTGCAGGTTAGACTATCCAAACTTGAACACCTCCAGCAAAGCAGATCTCACCCCCTAGTTAACTGATGCCATTGTCTAACTGCTATCACCCTTTTGGGGAGGGGCCATGGATCAGTGAAAGTGTACCTTTTTTAGGTTCAATCCCTGGAATTGCCAGTTATAAGGATCAGGTAATAGGTGATATGAAAATCATTGCCTGAGATCCTGAAGAGCTGCTGCCAGTCAGAGCAGACAATATCAGCTTTGATATGGGAGATTTCAACTATCCAGATATATGCTGGAAATCTAACTCTGCTAGACATGGGGCATCCCACAGATTCTTGAATAGTCTTGTGGACAACTTCATCTATCAGAAGGTGGAGGTGGGAACCAGAGGATCTGCTATCCTAGATTTAATCCTGACTAACAGGGAAGAACTGGTTGATGAGGTGAATGTTGTGGGATCCTTGGGAAATAGTGACCATGTCAGCTTGGAATTCGACACAGATAAGGATGTGAAAGCAGGACATAATAGGACTCATATCCTGGACTTCAGAAAAGCTGATTTCAAAAAACTCAGAGAAATTCTCCTGATGAGAAAGAAAGGTGGGCAATGAAGCCAAGGTGGCTGAACAAGGAACTCTCTGAAGAGCTGAGACTAAAAAGGGAAATGTACAGGAAATGGAAGGAGGGACAATTTACTGAGGGTGAGTACAAGAAGCAGGCTCAAATCTGTAGGGATGGTGTCAGAAAGGCTAAAGAACAGGTGGAGCTGAGGCTTGTGATGGATGCTAAAAATAACAAGAAAGGTTTCTATGTCTACATTCGGAGCATTGCTAGGGGAAGATGGTCAAGCCTTAACAAGGGATGAAGACAAAGCGGAATTACTTAACTCTCACTTTGTCGGTCTTTAACCATAAGGTGAGCTGTATACAAACTGAAGAATTCAGGGCATATGAAGGAAGGAGGAACTGCCAGTCCAGAGTAAGTAAGGAGATGGTTAGAGAACATCTAGCTGCCTTAAATACTTTCAAATCTCCAGGACCGGATGGCTTGCATCTCAGGGTGCTAAAGGAAATTGCAGATGTTATTCCAGAGCCTCTGGCTCTAATCTTAGAGATTTCCTGGAGTATTGGTGCTGTGCCAGAAGACTGGAGAAGAGTGAATGTTGTCCCAATCTTCAAGAAGGGAAAAAGATGGACCCAGGAAATTACAGACCTGACAGTTTGACATTAATACCTGGAAAAATTCTAGAGCAGATTATTAAACACTCTGCCTATGAGCACCTTGAATGGAATAAGTTAATTGGTAGTAGCCAGCATGGGTTTATCAAGAATAAGTCATGCCAGACCAACCTTATTTCCTTTTTTGACAGAGTTACTAAAATGGTTGACTCTGGCAATGTTGTGGACATAATGTATCTAGATTTCAGTAAAGCATTTGACAAAGTTTCTCATGATATCCTTGGAGATAAGCTGGTTAAGTGTCGGCTGGATGGTGCAACCGTTGGACGGATTCATGGTTGGTTGAAAAATCGTACCCAATGAGTGCTCATAAATGGCTCTGTGTCCACGTGGAGGGAAGTCTCGAGTGGAGTGCTGCAGGGCTCGCTCCTGGGCCTGGTGTTGTTCAATGTTTTTATAAATGACTTGGAGGTCGACATAGAAGGGATGCTTATCAAATTTGCAGTTGACATGAAGCTGGGTGGGATTTGCTAATTCTGAAGAAGACAGAGTCAGGATTCAAAATGATCTAGATAGGCTGGAACAGTGGGCTGAGACAAATAAAATGAATTTCAATAAAGATAAGTGCAAAGTCCTACATTTAGGTACAAAAAATCAAAGGCACAGATATAGAATGGGAGGGACGGCTTGACAGCAGCACATGTGAAAGAGATCTAGATGTTCTGGTTGATCACAAGCTACACATGAGCCTGCAGTGTGATGTGACTACGAAGAAAGCTAATGCAATCTTAGGATGCATTAACAGAAGCATTGTGTCCAGATCACTGGAGGTGGTAGTTCTGCTCTATTCTGCTATGGTCAGGCCTCACCTGGAGTAATGTGTCCAGTTTTGGGCACCACATTTTAGGAAGGATGTTGACAAGCTTGAGCGTGTCCAGAAGAGGGCAACCAGGATGGTGAGAGGGTTGCAATCCAAGTCTTAAGAGGAAAGGGTGAAAGAGTTGGGTATGTTTAGCCTGGGAAAGAGAAGGCTTAGAAAGGACATGATTGCAGTCTTCAAGTATTTGTAGGGCTGTCATGTAAAAGCTGGAGCAGATCTATTCTCTCTTGCTCTGGATTGCAGGACTAGATCTAATGGAAATTACAAGGGAGTCGATACCGGCTAAATATCAGGAGAAATTTCCTAACTGTAAGAGTGGTTGAGCAGTGCAACAGACTGCCTCGGGAGGCAGTGGATGCTCTTTTGTTGGACGTTTTCGAGTAGAGGCTGGATGAAGAAGAAGAAGAAGAAGAAGAAGAAGAAGAAGAAGAAGAAGAAGAAGAAGAAGAAGAAGAAGAAGAAGAAGAAGAAGAAGAAGAAGAGAGAAGAAGAGATTGGATTTATACCTCGCCCTTCACTACCCAAAGGCATCTCAGAGCGGCTTACAAACTCCTTTCCCTTTCCCTCCCCACAACAGACACCCTCTGAGGTAGGTGGGGCTGAGAGAACTCTAACACAAACTGTCCTTGAGAGAACAGCTGTGCCAGAGCTTGTGGCTTGTGACTGACCCAAGGTCACATCAGCAGGTGCAAGTGGAGGAGTGGGGAATCAAACCTGGTTCTCCCAGATCAGAGTCCGCACACTTAACCACTACACCAAACTGGCTCTCTTTTGGGTATGTTGTAGGGCTATCTTTCGGCTTTGCTCCTGTAGAGTTCAAGGGGTTGGACTAGATGACCTGCAAGGTCCCTTCCAACTCTAACATTCTATGATTCTATGATAGACTGAAGGTCATGGGGAGATGCCATTGGCTCAGTAGTAGGGCATCTGCTTGGCACGTAGAAGGTCCCTGGTTCAATCTCCAGTATCTCCAGTTAAAAGTATCAAGTAGTAGGTGATGTGAAAGACTTCTGCCTGAAACCCTGGAGAGCTTCTGCCAGTCTGAGTAGAGCATACTTTCCTTGATTGACCAATGTTCTGATTCAGTACAAGGCAGCTTCATGTGAGTTCTTGTGAATAAAAGGCAGCTTCCTATGTTCATTATTTGAGACTTTTTTCCTTATGTTCAACCAAAACCTATCATCCTGTCATGCCATCTGGATCTACTGTCTGGAGCAAGTTTTTGCCTTTTTCATTCGACAACCTTTTATGTATTTGAAGAGCATGCTAATGTTGCCCCTCAGTCTTTACTTTTTAAAACATTTATATATTTATTTATTCATTCATTCATTCATTCATTTAGAAGATGTACTAGCCACAGGGCTCAGATGGGGGCGGAGCTCCCCGGAGCAGCACTCCGGGAGTGAGGCACCAGGGGGGCAGGCACATGGTGAAGCCCTGCCCCCTACTTCTGGCTGCCCTCTGCCTCCAGCCCTCATTCAGTGTTTGGTTCCGGAGCCTGAAGTGTTGGCCGCCTTCAGGCTATTAGTCTGATTGCTTAGCACTGACTCTGGGGAATGGGGTCTGTATAGGAAAAGATTTTCCTGGTTCAGTCATACTAGGCCCAAATAGCCTAGCTGATAACATGTCCCTGTGACTTTTGACACCTGAGCAGATGGCCTGCACAGATGGCCAAGCTTCATACCAATATTGTCACCTTTAGGAGACATTCAGGCTCCTTCCCACACATGGAAAGAGCTGGACCCAAGATATTTACATTTCAAAGCTCAGCGTACGTGCCTTCAGTAGCATAGGTGATGTCTGGTGGCCACACCTCTTAATTCCCTTGTGATTGGATAAATGGCCATATTCAATTGTGACGGAAGAGGGAGGGAGTTGTGATCACCCTATGAAAACTGAGACAGAGTTTTCCTGAAAAGTTAGCTTCTTTCTAAGAGTTAGTCTCTGTTTGGATTACAAACCTGCAACATGGAATTTGACTAGTGGGCAGTGTAGCTGGACTTAATTGCTCACAACAAACATGGTTTTCATCTTGAAGATTCCCTGGCTCCACAAAACTCAAATGAAAGACTGGTAACTATACCATATCTCTATGTGTAGTAAGAGCTGTGTAAAGTTATAGGCCTTGTTCTTCGCTTTCTAATCTTTGCAAGTCTCTTGTCATATAAATGCTTTGCTAAATAAAGATAATATCTCTTAATATTATCTGAGTTTGAATTCTGTATTGCAACTGGATCTCTAAGTCTAGATCTGGAGTCTATGCTGCTTGCCTAGAAAGCTACTACTGTGTGTTAATTAATTGCTCTAGCCCAGAGCTGATAATTTGTTAATTGCCAGAAACCTGGCAGGAGATGGGACCTATCCTCCTGTCTGAGTTGGGAACATCCTTAAATAGGTCCTGATGGCAGAATACTGAGTTAAGTGTTCCTGAAGCATGTGGGTCTTTGGCATCTCTCATTCCTGGAGGGGGTTGGGAGATGCGTGAGATTCTGCACGTGCTGGCATAGTAACAGGACTTGGACCTTCCTTATCTCCTGGACTGGAGGTGAGAAGGTTTCAAGAAACCTGTACAGGGTCAGGTGAGCCTGGTTAAGCCTAATTGGCAGTTAGTACCAGTGGTCAGGGCTCCAGAAGTGGTAAAAAATGAAGACCTTTTTATCCTTGTTGTCTGACTTGAGACCCTTAGCTGGATGCTATAGAGTGTTATGGTATTTCATTGAAAAAACCCTGACTTTGGCTGATGGACTGAGCTTGTAGTGGTTTACCTTGCTTAACTGCTGTAAGCAGATTGCTGGGGATTGTGCTGAAGAACTCTTGGGAACAACTGGGGCTACACTATCCAAGGTAAATTAGTTAGAGATTAAAATATTTTTTTGCTGTTGTTTTCTGTGCACGCAGCACTGGTACTACTTTGCCCCTTAAAATAAACTATTTTGTTACCTACCTGTTTGGTGTGGTGTGTCCGGGGGTCTGCAGAGGGTTTTTCCAGTTGGTTCTATTTTGGCCCTACCAATATTATCTTGGTGGGACTCCGGACCTTGGAAAGGGTTTGGATTCTGGCTGGAGGTCTTAAAGACAGCCAGGTGGGCCACAGCCTTGTCTTTCTGAATAGAGCAGGGCAGTGGCACTACAGCCTGTTTTTCCCATGTAGAAAAATATGGTGCTAGAGTCTGGAGGGCAAATCAGAATGTTATATCACTTTACTGTAGGTGGGAGGAGAACAGAATTTAAGTTCAGTGGACCTTTAAGACTAACAAAGTTTTGTTCTGGGTATAAGCTTTTGTGTGCACACTAGGGTTGCCAGGTGCCCTTGTCGCTCTGGTGAGGGGATCTGGGGGGCCTTCCAGGATGTTCCTGAAATGATGACATCTCCTAGAAGTGACACCATCACACTAGGGATGTCATGTGGAGTGCTCTGATTTGAAGACAAAACTCTATGGGAAAACCAGTTTAAAACCACAGAGTTTTGCCCTTAAAACAAAGTGTCCCCATGTGACATCCCAGCGTGATGACATCCCTTCCAGGTGGGGATGTGGCTGTTTGAGGGTGAGGTTTCCCCCACTGGCCAGCTGACCAGCAGCAGGGAGAAAACCCCAGAATTGGGGGATCCCCTCCCCCAACCTGGGGACTGGGAAGCCTAGTGCACACACATTTCTTCAGAGAAGAGAAGAAGAAGAGATTGGATTTACACCCCACCCTTTACTCAGAGTCTGAGTGGCTTACAATCTCCTTTCCCTTTCCCACCCCACAACAGACACCCTGTTGGGTGGGGCTGCGAGAGCTCTGAGAGAACTGTTCTTGAGAGAACAGCTCTGACAGAACTATGGCTTGCCCAAGGTCATTCAGCAGCTGCAAGTGGAGGAATGGGGAATCAAACCCAGTTCTCCCAGATTAGAGTCTGCATACTGAACCACTACACCAAACTGTAGGTGATAGGGTAATTTTTAATGCTCCCTACCTAGATAAAGATTCTTGGGAAGTCTTTCACAAGCTGTTCTAATTTTCCATTTACAAGGGATTGTTAATGTAGAGGAATTTTTGAAAATGTAATTCCTCCCTTTCAGTCTGAAGTGGTATATCCCATACCATAGAACCATCTCAACACTCTGGCATGTCATTCTGCTGAATGAGAACTAGGACTAGTTCGGGGGAGGGGAGGTTGTGAGCAGGAAGCCAAGTTGGGAATTATTCATGATTTGTTGATCCAGATTTTGTTGAATTTAGTGCATGTTTTCTATAAATAATAGCATGGTTTGATTTATGGTTGCCAACTTTGGGTTGGAGAGTACCTGGAGATTTGGGGGTGAAGGATAGGGAGGACAGGGTTTGGGGAGGGGGGCCTTATAGTGATCTAATGCAATCTTCCATTCTTGGGCAAGATTCTAGAGCAGGTAGTTGCTTCTCAGCTGCTGGGGTTCTTGGAAGATTTTCTGGGGAGAGGCTGTGGGGTCTGCCAGGGATGGGAAAGAGGAAATAGAGGGAGAGTGGATACAGGAGAAAATGGAATCCTCGCATTTCCCCTGCTAGTAAGTATCAACAAATTGAAATAATGTAAAGTGGCAACTAAAATTTAATATATTTTCAAGTATTTTGTGGTTGAATATTAAGGAAATAATATTAAATTGCAAATTTTCAAATTCTACACTTTCACAATTATAAAAAAACACCAAATTTAATTTATTCATACTGAGCATATGGGGAAAATTCAAATTAAAATAAAACTTCTAATTAGTAGAATTTCCATGGGATTCCTCCCAACACAAATTGAGACCAACGTGTTTCTATTTGTGGTGATACTATTACAGATTAAACTAGGGCAGATCACATAATCCAAACTCTGTGCTCATCATTCACAGAATCCACAGGGCCTTGGAACATTCCTTGATTCTCATCAGACTTCATCTAAGAGAAAACTGGAAGCAAATTTGATGATTCCTTCTTCCCAGACAAAATATCTGAAGAATTTTGAGGGAGGCTTAATAAGACTTACAGACTTCTCTGGGGGCTTTGGCACATCAGAGCTCATTCTTAGGCTTCACTAATGTTAACCATGTGTGAACAGGCATTAAGAACGCATGACTATGTATCCTCCAGGGAACTTTCAATATCTAGCATGAGGAAAAAATCCTGACCAAGGTCTCACTCTTCCTTTGCTACTTGGCTCCCCTCACCTCCAGTGTCACCCCATGCAAATATGTATGTTTACCAAACACCTCTTCAGATTCTTTATATGGTCTTACAAAACCACATGCTGTAATACACTAGGGTCCTTGGGATTTTGGTGTGTTTTTTTTTTTTTTTTGCTCTGAATAGCTAGACATTGTGCCTTTGTTGTGCCTTCCATTACATGTGCAGCTCTGAAAGTTGTCCTTTTTTAAAAGAAAAGGAGAGGCAGAGACTGAAAATGATTTACATCCCTTATTCCACTTACATCCCTTATTCCACCAAATGAACATATGCCTGTGATCTTTTAATTTGTGCTGAAAGGATTAATAATTGTTTGTCTCAGGAACCTAACTCAGACTTTATAGGATGTTATACTTCAAACATGGATATCAAGTAAATATTTTGGTTAATCTCTTTTTTCTCCTGTCATCCTCTTCATTCTATTATAGTGAGCACAAAAGATGATTAATTCCATTCTCTAGCCAGACATGCACTGGCGTGTGGATTGCTTCGGCTGTTTTTTAAATACAGGTAGAAACTGCAGGCAAAGCTGTTGCATGGGAAGAAAGATTTCCTGAGTGCTGTGGAGAATATACAGATCAGGAAAGTGGTCTATATGTGCTCTGGTAAGTGCCAGGGGAATACCTAATACCAAACTTGCATCTTTGGCTGAAGGCTTCCTTTATCTCTTTGTCTCCAAGAATGTATTTGTTTTCTTTTCTTTTTATCACAGTGTTTTGTAGCTGGAACTGGTTCAGACAGTGCAAGAGACCACCTTAAATTCCTAATTCAGGCGCCCAGCTCAATGGATGATCATGGACAAGTAGCTGCCTATCACTGGGCAAAATAGAGTACAAGGATAAAATGATATCAGGATACAAGGATTTATTGTCACCAGCCTTGGTAGGGATGGGCCTGGATGTGGGGAATGTGAGGGACTCTAGATAACATTAACTGACGGCTCTGCAGAGGAATTTGTCCTAACTTGCAATATATTGAGGAACACATACACATATAAGAATGAGTATTTAACAGCGGGATAGTAGAAAGAAAAGGAATTGAAGCTTTGGATGACTTTGTTCCCCATTCTTACAGACTTTTGCACAATTAATTACTTGATTAAAGAATGATAGGTCATTGCTTTTCAACAGAGTAAGTTCTCAAAAAATGTTAAAACTTTAGAATGCATCACTGAAGCAACAGTCATATCATAAAATACTTAATTAAATACTAAAACTGGTACTAAAGCAAAACCTAAAACTATGCTTCTTAACTAGTATACGGTAGACAAATGGTAGGGAAATTGCCAGTTGCTTCCCACAGCAAACAACAGGGTGTCTATGAGAGAATCCATGTTGTCTTGGAGGGAGGGAGGGAAGGAAGATATTATTAACACCACTTCCATTGGAATAGATATTATTGAACACAGGGAGAAATCCTAAGCAGGTCTACCCAAAAGTATGTCCCATTTTATTGAGTGGGGCTTGCTCCCAATAAAGTGTTCTGTGGGTTGCAGCCATAGAATTATAGGCTTAGATCCTATGGCATGTAGTATCTGGCATGGAGCATGTTTCCTCTAACTATAAAACTTCTGTTTGTGCAGAGGCTCAATGAAAACCATTTATTGTGCACACAGAAGATGAAACATGCTCCATGGCAGAGACTATCTATAGTGCACAGAATTTTTTCATGGGCTCCAAATGATAGAACTGGAAGTCACCAAATGGAACATTCAGTCTGGTGCTTCTCTTAAAATTGGATATGCATAGCTTTCAGGGAAAGATTCTGCAAATGGCTGGAGGGAGGGGGCATTTGAAGGCTATTTTTTCCATAGTTGCATGGAAAACTTTTTGCTTGTTTGTTTTCTCTCCCTTTGGAGGTGTTACTAAACCAGGTTAGTTAGCTTGATATTATTACCTCCTGATGTTTTAAATGAGGCTAGGGAGCATGCAGGAGCAAGGCTGAATCACATGGCACCTCAGGAATTCTGCCAGAATAGAAAACAATATGACTGATAATGCAAGATGAAGCAAGCCTGTGGATGCTTTACTTGAGTGTGGTCCTGAGTGAACTGGGAAAGTTTCTTCTGGGAAGGTTATACACACAGAGAGACACACAGACACACATTCCCTTTCCCAAGAGCTTGAAGAAGCTCAAAAACAACTGGCATCTAAGAGCTGTTCTCCTGTTACAGTGGGGTGAATTGGGAATAGGAATGGGCACAAACTGGAAAAATGAAGTTTGTGTCAGTTCATGGTTCATGGCCGAACCATGACCCCAACTGAACTGGTTTATGGCCCTGCAAACCCTGTTGAAAGGGACCATGGTCCCTTTAAATGGGACTTGCAGAAAGCACAAGAAAAGCTGAGTGTTAAGGAGCAGCCTTCTCCCCACTGCTCAGCTATTTTTGCAACCTTTCCAGGGAACAGAAAGCAAGGGTTTAAAGGGGCTCAAAGTCCATTCCAACCCCTGCTTTCTGACCACCACAAACTGTTTTAAAAGTTCATGAAAGTTTGTGATGGTAGACCTGTCATGAACTTTGGTTTGCAAACCATGGACAGTGGTTCGGTTTGTGCCCATCCCTAATTGGGAATGCAAAATGACCCAGGAAAAGGGCATCGCTTCCTCCATAGCCACACCCCTCTCTAGCCATGCCATAAAAAAGGGCTGGCCAGTGGCAAGGACCACTGTAGGGCTGGCCTGGGCAAGGGCCATCTTGCCTTGCTCAGGGTCAATTTGTTCAAAGTGAATCCTGCATGGGGGGCACCCCTAGGCCATCAGCCCACTAGGACTTTTTCCAGTGTCCTTAATGACCAGTCTGTCCATGCATTACAGAGTTGTTCTTTATGACAATGCCAGAGAAAACAAGACCAAGGACCTCAATATCAAGCCAGCTCCTTGGCTGCATTGTTAAGCAGGCATGCATAATACAGAGGCTTCTACAGACAGAAGTTTGAGTATTACCTGGAAATAACATTTCCAAACAGGCATTCAGCAGAACACTTAAATAAGCATTAAGCAGTTCTAAAGTTAAGTATTCCTCTGAGAAGAGTACTTTTCCTCACTAACACTTAACTATGGTACACCTGAACACATCTGGGAATGGAGCCCTTCTCTATTTTCAAAATTAAGGAGATCCAAATCCCCAGAGCACATTACTTTGAAGCAGCAAAGGAGACCATTCCCCAGTCCTTCTGATAGGGTACTGACTTGACTGCAGTATCTTCTTTTTCAATACAGTTTTAATGTGTTTGTTGCAATCAGTAATTGTTAGGGATGCTCAAATAGCTATTGGTTTGCCTCATATTCTGCAAGAAGGGAGCCTATTTTTCATCAAACCTATTGTTTCATCAAACCTAATGTTCATGAGCAACTTCAACCTGTTCTTCTGGTTACTTTCCACATATTCAGTAGGTACAATACAGCGCAATTGGCAGCATTTAACATATGTATGCTAGTAATTCTAGTCACCTTCGCGCCAGTTTTGCCTGTAACTGTGGCAATTCTCTGTCACCTTCCCACCAGAGTGGTCTGTACCTGCTGTATACTGTGCAGCCTCCAGTAATTTAAACAGAGTGAGCAAATAACTCAGTTGGCTAGTGATTATAAAAAAAAGTTTTTTTTGTCTAAATCTGTGACCTGAATAGCCTAGACTAGCCCAGTCTCACCAGATCTTGAAAACTAAACTAAGTCAGCCTTGGTTAGTATTTGGATGGGAGACCACCAAGTAACATACCTAGGCTGCAATGCAGAGGTAAAGCCTCTTGCCTTGAAATCCCTATGAGTGATGTGATGGCAAAAAAAAAATTCTGTGCTATTGAGGTTATTTCACATATACATTTTCACACAGCCCTATGGGACTCATAGCACCCCCCCCCAGTTATTTAATTACTTGACCCAACTATCCATGATCCTGGAGAAGATGTATTTCACCTATTTCACAGATGCAAAAACAGCTTGCAAGGCAGAAAGAAATGCAATTCTGCTACCATAACTACTGCACAGCCACTAAGCTGTTCTACAACTGTTTGGGTCAGATGGCAGGCAAGAAAAGAAGATCTGAACCTCAGGTCCCTGTATCTTCTCCTCCAGCAGGGCTATCAACTTGCTGCAAGTGTAACTGCTGTTCCCCTCTGGTAAGAATACAAACATGCTACAGACTTTGCATGTCATTTCCTCAGCCCCCTCAACAACCTTGCTGCTGTGATCCATTGCAGAAAAAATGGTTCAGTTTTTTCTTGCCCTTCCATGGTAACTCCCCTGCCAAATGGCCTCACAAGAATACTTGTGAAAGACTTGCAAAAGCAAAAAAGCTGAACACATATATGATGTAAGAGCTACTCAATGTCTTACAGGGTCCTCAGGCCTGATCTCCAAGCTAAGAGCCACAGGACAAGAGCCCTTGAGCTTGCACTTTTTATTTTGTTTTATGAGAGCTAATGTCCAACATATCTAATGTTTCAGACAACACACTTATAAAGACTAATCACTCTTGAAGGCTGATCTGACTTCAGTATTGCCTGGACCTGCTTCATCTTTGTTGCCCTTTCTTAAGAAATTCTTGTGTCTATTCAGGGCTCTTTTTGTAGCAGGAACTCCTTTGCATATTAGGCGACACACCCCCTAATGTAGCCAATCCTCCAAGAGCTTACAGAGCTCTTCTTACAGGGGCTACTGTAAGCTCTTGGAGGATTGGCTACATGAAGGGTGTGTCACCTAATATGCAAAAGAGTTCCTGCTACAAAAAGAGCCCTGTATCTATTAAAGCGATCTCAGTCCTGAGGTGTTCCAGAACTTACTTCCAAATAGACTTGCTAGGACTGTTCTGTACACATGAGCTTTGCTAAATATCACCTACTTTACATCTCAGTTATCTAAAGCATTTACTTATTTGCAAAACTTTTAAAGGAGTGATATTTGGATGAAAATTTACCAACGGAGTCTGATCCACCAGGGAATGAATGAGTAGATTCATTGCTGGGTTTAGAATGGTATATATACTTACTGGGTTCTTACTCATTCTCATTTTTGTTGCTTGTCTGTTCTTATTGCTTTGAGTTTTTTCTTCTTTTCCTCTTGTGTCTTGCTCCCTCTAGTGGTTGATTCAATATTACATCCCTGTATGTCCAGCAGATTTCCTTGCAGATTTAAAGCAAAAGGAAATCTGCTGGGGGTTTCAGTCTTGGCGACTTGCTAGACGGTCACATCCCATTGAGCTCCGATGGATTTGTTCTGTACTGGAGCAACAAGAAGGGAGACCGGACGATTTCAGCCTCCCCTAGAGCCCCTGTAGGGGGATTCTAGCCTGAGACATGAAGAGAGCTGCTCCCAAAACTGCAGCTGAGGGATTGAGGCTCCCTTCTGTCCCCAAAGGTTCTACTGCACCAGGACAAACAATGGCACCCAGAGACACACATCGAGTCCAGAGTGAGCAAAGGATCTCAGTGAAGCAGAAGAATTTACCCTACTTTGTAGCGGCTAACTGATATTAAATGTGAGTGCTGAAATACCTAAAAAGAAGTGTTAGTGGAATTGGATTTAAACATATGCCTTAAATCTGAAGAGGGGGGGGAACCCTTCTGTAGGGAGAGGAGTAACACTTGCCTAGTCTAAACAGCTGAATAAAAGATTAAGGCGGAAACTAAATTAAAGCGTATGCATTCATCCAAACCCACCTAGTGCCAAGAATGGTTTTTAGCACTCCAGAGAAAGATCTCAGAACTTTAAATAACTTTTACCTTTAACGTAAACAATGTCTCAGTGGGGAGGGGATGGCGTCCAAAGTGAAACTTACTACAGGAACTACCAGTTCATCATCACTGAGTCATAGACCGGAAATGACCATAGACACTTCAAGCATGATTTCCGAAGCATTATGCCCTCTGCTGGACCAGATGACAAACCTCAACAAAAACTTTGAAACTCTCCTAAAAGAGCTTAAAGAAGTCAAGTCCACAATAGAGAAGACAGCTAAAAAACTTCAAAAAGTTGAACACAATACAAAAACTTTGAATCAAAAAGTGGAATCAGCAGAAAAGGAAAGAACTTCAGCAAAACAACAACTATTACAACTTTAAGTGGAAAGATCCTCATATGTCCTTAGATTTCAAGGGGTCCCAGAAAAAAAAAGATGAACACCTCAGACAGATCTTAAGTGAAGCATTGGCTCCTCTGATAAACTGCGAATGGGAAACATTACAATTGGATATAGATATGGTTTATCATATTTACCCAGAGTTTGTTAAGAAAAATAATCTTCCAGGGGAAATTGTTGTGAAATTCTTAAGAAGATCAACAAGAGATTTGATTTTGAAAGCAACTAATGGGACAACCTTAAAATTCCAAGGAGAAGAAGTAAAGACTTTGAAAGACACTCCATTTGAAATACAGAAAAAGAGAAAACAATATAAAAATGTTACAATACTACTGCAAGTAAATTCAACTCCATACCGATGGCTTATGCCAGAAGGACTGACTTTCAGTTATAAGGGGGGGGAAAAGAAAAGATTGACTCTTTGGCTAAAGCCAAAACATTTTTGGAAAACAACAAGCTCCAGCGAAACCAAAAGGTTTGTAAAGGATAATAATGCTATGGATATAAGTGAACAAGATGGGTCAAGCAGTGGCAGTTCCTCATCTGCATCGGTGTCTTTAGGCAATTTTATTGACTCTGATTCTGAATCCAAACTAGGGGCGGCTGCTCCTAGATCATTTGTCAAACTCCCCTTCAAGAAAACGAAGAAGCATAACCAGAACAAGAAGTCAAAGTGAAGATCTGAGAATCTATTTTTTTAATCTGATATAATGCACTGTCATGTTATTTTAAACTGTATTTCAAGCCAGCGCTATTTTACTATACCTATTTTGTAATCATATCTAATAGGGAATTCCTAATTTGAATGTAGACTTTTTAAGATCCTTGCCTACTCTGTATTTTAGATTATAGAGTGGTAGTTTGTAGATGTTAGGTTGTAGTGACAAAAGCAATTAAAAAATCCAAAAAAACCCACGGAAATCTGCTGGACATACAGTGAGGTAATATCAAATTGACCACTAGAGAAAATAAAACATGTGGAAAAGAGAAAAAAATAAGCAATAGGGACACACAAGCAATGAAAATGAGAATGCAGAAAAGCCCACTAAGGTTTCTGCATATTATACACAGGAGGAAGCTGTCACAACACCAGGAAAATATGCTAAATTACACAGCAATGGATATCATTAGATAAGTAGAAGTTGGGAAGCTAATAGGGAGAGGCCATGGATCCATGGTAGAATGTCTACTTTACATGCCAAAAGTCCCACGTTCAATCCCCAGCATTTCCAGTTAAAGGAATCAAGTAGTAGGTGATGTGAAAAAATTCCATGTGAGACCCTGGAGAGTTGCTGCCAGTCAGAGGAGATAATATAGACCCTGACAGATCAAGGTCTAACTTAGTATAAGGCAGCTTCATGTAATAATGTGCGGAGCACACAGAAAGACTGCAGAGAACATATAAAATGCATGCTACAAAGCAAACACTGTTGATCATGAAGAGAGTCAGAGAGTGAATAACTACCACAAAAAGGTTTTAAAAGGTTTCCTCAACTTCCCCAGTCATTTTCTACACACAATACGCTTATGCCAATCTCAAGAGGTGATAAACTTGCTTTATTGCCCTTGTAAGGTGTTACTTTGGTGCTACACTCTTCTCTAATTAGCTGTGAAATACACATAATAGCTAATTACACTGTACACCCTCAGTAAAAGCTGGAAATAATTAAGAGTGTTTTCTGTATTCTGCTGGCTTAGGAAAAGAACATGCATTTTGAGCAAGTAATCCTGAGAGTTTTACAGTTCACAAATCAGCTGGCTATCAACTGCCCCCAAATCCCAGAGCTCTGAAATGCCAGGCATCTGTGTGTTATGCATTATATACAACAACATTCATCATTTGGGGGTTTTAGATAAAGGTATGCTTTGTGGAGTATATGTAGGTATGCATGAATTTCTTCATCTATCATATTTGTGTGTATGGGATACAAAATATGAGAGATGAATAAATACATGCTGCTAAAAAAATTCAGAGCATGGATTATCCAACTTGATTTTTACAAGAACCCTATGAAGTAAGTTATGCAAAACAGACAGTCACTTGCCCAAGGTCACAGCAGTCCTCTTTGCATGTTACACTGAACACATTTACATTCTGCATGGGCATGCATATATCTGTTTGCCAGAAAGAGATAACATGTGCTCCCTTTACAAATGAAACTGGGGAACAATGCCTGGATAAATGTGGGGTTTAAATCACTGTTATGTATTGAACGTAACAGAAGAATTACTCAACATGTGTACAAAGAAAAATCAGGCGCACACAGATTGGTCATGCATACACTGTGCCTATGAACAGGGATAAAAAGAGAAGTTCTTGGCTGGTTGGGGATTTGAACCCATGTCTTCTTGGTCCAGATCTAACAGTCTAGACCCTCGTAGGGCTTAGCTGAAAAGAGTGCACTTTCTATGAAAAATGTTCTGCAGCACTGGACAAATTAGTTATTCATTTATTTACATATCTATTCAGTATTTAGAAAATCTGTCTGCTGCCTCTCCAGAAACTGTTCAAGGTGGTTCACAACTAAAATAATTCAGCAATACAAGCAAGTAAACAAAAACAAATCAAGCCAATTAAAAGGTCATTAAAACCCCAGGCCATAAAAATGATATTAAATAAACAGAGCAGACAATAAAACAGCTAAATAAGATGTAAAAAGCCTGAGCAAAGAACAAATATTTGGCCTAGTACCTATGGAAAGTGGCAGCAGGTGACTCTCAAAAGGGAAGGCATCCAAAGTTAAGGCACCACCATTGAACTCCTAAAATCAATGTATACAGAGGGACAGTAGGCACATGCATCCTGGCCCAATTCCCAACTATACATTATTGCTAGCTTGTGACCGTGGAGTTTATACATACTATGTCCATCCCTACATGTTTATTTTTCCAGTCCTAGGGATGGAGCATCCTACATGCATAATAGACTCATGCTCACAAGCCAATGGTCCCGCTTGCAGGGGCAGGGCTAGTGTGCTTGTACCTGTGCTTGTACCCTTTTTGTGCATTAGTTACCATGCTGACAATGTAGCCTTGTACATATGACCCCCCATGAACTGACTGAATACGTAGTGGGGGATAAAAAGCCCTCATTTTCTGCATGATCACTGACTCATGAGCCTGGAGCCTATGTGAAAGAAAGTGTCAGCACATGTGTTCCCTCCCTGTGATCAGCAACATTCAGAATGCAGTGCCCTGAATCACAGGGAGGAAGAATATGCATGGACAACTTCCTCTGCATATTTGCTCCATGCAGACAACCTGCCAATTTCATGGGAATTACTCAATGCATGTATAAAGAAAAGAACAAGGGTACACTATACATGGATTGTATATGCATTCGATGTAAATTGTTAACCAGGCTATATGTTCTGAGTTACATATGTGCAAAGCTTGTGATTCCTAAAAGAAATGTGTATTAGAATGCCCCAGATTCTCATAGAGTGTGTGGTGCCTGGCTGTCGAATGCTGTATTTTAATTGCTCTGTTCTGATGACTTCTATTTGCTTAGTAGAATGGGGTTGTTAGCTTTCCTAAGAATTCCATGGGGCATCTGTATTCAAACAAAATTCAGCCTCGCACACTTGTTTATGTCAGAGCAATTAAAAGACTGAAGATGAGATGAAAAGGAGAATTAGAAATCAATCACTTATTCATTAAGCATTTCAAGTTAGTCTTAACAGCTCTGGTGGTTTGGAAAGATGTGAACATTTATTTATGGTGAGCAACATGACTGGGGGAAGAGACCTGCTTCAACTCTGCAGTACCAATGAAACAAAATGAATGGGCAATTGGGTTGCTGGTGACTGAGAACATTTAAATAATCCTTTATCCTTCAGAGAAATGACAAGGAACATTTATCGACCAGCAAAGGCATTTTCCCCTTATTTAAAATTTTCATTTGTTGTGTAATCTGATTTTTTTTAATGTCATGCTTTGTCAACAGTATTAAATAAAAATGAAAACCAAATCTGAAACAAATCGTACATCTGTTTGTAATTCAAACGTGCCCCCAAATAGAATACTGTGTCATCTAGGGAATATGTAATGCTCTCTTAGCATTCACCCTATTCATTTGATGGATATTTTTGTCTAGGCCTAGGCCAACCTTGAATAATTGGGTGCCCTGCACAAGATATTAAAATGGTGCAAACTCACCCTTGCACTGTAACCCTCAGGACTTAGTGGCATCTCTTCACCCATCCCATTTGGATATGCGAAACTACCTTATTGTGAGGCAGACCATTGGTCTGTCAAGGTCAGTACTGCCTACTCTGGCAAGCAGTGGCCCTCCAGGGTCTCAGGCTAAGGTCTTTCACCCTGCCTACTACCTGATACTTTTACCTCGAAACCTTGAGAAGTTGATGCTCTACTACTGAGCTACAGCCCCTCCCTAATGTCCTGTTGGTGGCTTATCCAGCCCTTATAGGACCCTCTTTCCATATCCAGACCTGAATTGCTTTAGCTCCCATATTCATAGGCACACACACACACCTGTCTCTTTAAACTTGACTACAGCTGCTTATAGGTTTGGTTCAAGGAATACTCACCATGCATGGTTCTGAAACCCTTGCTAACAACCCACTAGGATCCCCTGACAAACATTTTCTGTGATCAGCCCAAACTGCCATGCCTTTGTCTGTGTTCACATTTCAGGGCGAATTAGCAAAGAATGTGTGTGTGTGTATACACACATACATACATATATATCTATATATCTATATCTGTATATAGATATAGATATTAATCTGTTTTTCAAATAAAATCAAAAGCCATGTGTAAATGCTCCCTGACTTGCGTGGGAGCTAGTTAAGCATGTAAAGGTCTTTCCTGTGGCTCTAGAAAGGCTGTTTTGCAGCCTTATGAGCTGCAGGCCAAGTTTCTGGCTTGTTCTCAAGGGATTGCTAAAGAGAGATTCATGGCCTTTCCTTATCGAAAGCTCTGAGTAAACTCAGACAGTCCCAGACATCATTTTTATTGCAAAAGGCCCCGTTTGACTAATCACCGCTGTAGACCATTCCCATAAAAGTCTGTTATTCTTGCACACTGCATAGCAAAAGATAGCATGTGTCTAACCTCTGATCTCCCAGCTGTCCGGTGCAAGCGGGACCTATTCCGACCTGACTCTCATCACTTCCTCTCCAGCAATGTTACAGAAGGGGATATCTTCCTAAGCAAATAGCAGAAGGTCTGACCCCTGCCTGAGTCACCCTGCGGTCTCAGGATGCTCCCACCTCTATTTTTACAGCTTGTCAAGGTCCTCTGAAGTAAAGGTGGGGAAGGTGATGTGAGCCAAGTGAATACTAGCAGATGCTTCATCTGATAAACTCAGTGTGTGCTTCCATTGCTCTATGCTTATCTCTAGTAACAGGAGTCTGTGTTTCCTGGGATCTCTTAAAATGTTTGCATGCAGGTCAGTATCAGGGGCTTCCAGTGGGGAAAGGACTGGGACAATTAGTAAACTGCAACAGGTGCATTCTCTACTAGCCCAAATGGGGCTGGTAAGCAACAGGATCTGGCTACTTTGTGCCACCTATGGACCTGGCATGGATTTTGTCAGCATCGGTTGTGGTGTACAGTCACAGGGATGCTAATTAAGGTTGCCAGCCTCCAGATAGGACCTGGGAATCCTCCAGAATTACAGCTCATCTCCAGGCTACAGAGATCAGTCCCCCTGGAGAAAATGGATGCTTTGGAAGGTAGACTCTATGGCATTGCACCCTCTAAGGTCCCTGTTCTCCCCGGCCTCCATCCCCAAATCTCAAGGAGTTTCCCAGCCTGGATCTGGCATTCCCCCCCTCCCATCCCCCACAGGTGGCTGGGGGGATCCCCAAATTCCAATTTCTGCCAGTGTTTCTCCTTGCTTGGGATGAAACTGTATACGTCTTTTTTTTTTCTTCCTATCCTAACAAAAATTACAAGACTTTTAATTCCTGTACCACTAGAGCATATCTAGCTCAAGTCAATGCATGATTCTCCCCCCCCCCATTCACACTCAGATCACTGACTGTCTTTCCTGTCCACTTGGCTAACTACAGCAGTATCCCAGCCTCTGCATTTTCTTTCCCTCTTTGTTCTCCTCTTGACAACACTCAGTCCTTTCATCCTGAGTATGATTTTGCTCCAGTCCAGAGAGAGGCTGAGAAGTTAAAATGGCCCAGGAGCAAATCAAGCTGAATTGATTGGTCCTCCACCACAAGCCACCAGTGTGGTGACCACTTAGATCAGATCTGGCCAGTGGTACAAGCAATCTTCATTAGCTCAACCACTGCCTCTTCCCACAACACCGCCAACTGGTGATGGAGGAGGTAACTGTTAATCTGACATTGGTCACCATTGCTGACAAAGGGGCTGAGCCAAATGGCTCATTTTCCTCTTCTTCATTTTATCCTCACAGCAACAATCCTGTGAGGTAGGATAAGCTGACTGTCCCAAAGTCACCCCTGTGAAGCTTCCATGGGAGAGCAGGAACTTGAACTTGGGTGTCCCAGATTCTGATCTGTCACTGGAACCACTACATTACATCATTGGCTCTGAAGGTCAATGGCCAGTCCACCCCTGCTCCAGACCATTTTCTCTTTGGTTTCTCCATTTCTTAGCTCCATGGCTCTTGTGTTCTGTTATTAATTAAGCTTTGCATCTACCAGTGGGTCTATCTTCACCTGTTGAGCTAATCAGAATCACACTTTCAGAGGCTTATGTCCATATGATAATTCCTTACACAACCCCATCATATGTTGACTGAATGTAGGGGGAGGAAGATCAGGGACGAGTGCACTGGCTCTACTACACCAACTCTACACTATCACCAGGTTGTCTGAAGTAAAAATTGGAAAAATCCTGGAGATCTGAGGGGTAGAGTCTGGGGAAGGTGAGGTCTAAGGAGGGAGGGACTTCAGCAGGGTACAAGGCCATAGAATGTACCCTCCAAAGCAACCATTTTCTCCACAGGAACTGATTTATGTAGTCTGAATTTCAGCTGTAATTTCAGAAGATTTCCAAGCCTCACCTGGAGATTGGCAACCTTATGGGGAGGGAGTATACAGATGGACACTGCCTCCATATATAAGCAGTGTGCTGATATGCTGGTGATCATGTGGAGGGAAGGGGCAGGGCCTTGCCTTCCAAGCCTGAGCCTGGCAACTAGCAGGAGCACTGGAGGCACATGGGGAGGCTGGCGTTGGAAGCATGATGACATCAGTTCTAGAAGAATCTCAGAAGCAACGGCAGTAGCTCTAGGAATCACTGCTGCTTCCAGGTTTTCCCCGGAAGTGCAGATTTTCCCCTTCCCCCAATTCTTCCTCTGCCAGCACTTGGAGCAGCAATGGGCAACAGGAGCTTAGGGTGGGGGGTCTCCTAGAAGGCCTGTCAAGGCCACTGTGTGCCTTCTGTACATGTAACATGTTCAGTCATCACATAGACGTATCATGTACAGGGTGAGATTCAATGGAACACAGTCAAGGTGAGAATGTGGGCTCTTCATAAATACAATTGCAGGTTCACTTTTATAGATTCCACAATTATTTTGTTGTTGTTGTTGTTCAGTTACGCAGTCGAGTCAGACTCTTTGTGACCCCATGGACCATATCACACCAGGCCCTCCTGACTTCCGTCATCCCCTGGAGTCTGCTCAGTTTCATGTTCTTTGCATTGATAGCACTGTCTGACCATCTCATCCTTTGCTGTCCCCTTCTTCTTTTCCCTTCAGTCTTTCCCAGCATCAGGGTCTTCTCCAGTGAGTGTTCCCTTCTCATTTGGTGGCCAAAGCTTCAGCTTCAGTATCTGGCCTTCCAGGGAACAGTCAGGGTTGATTTCTTTTAGGATTGACTGATTTGATCTCCTTGCAGTCCAAAGGACTCTCAAGAGTCTTCTCCAGCACCATATTTTTAACTTGTGACAGGAAATATATCCATGTAGAAGACAAGAAGTTGGTTTTATACCCCACTCTTCACTACCCAAAGGAATCCCAGCGTGGCTTACAATCTTCTTCCCTTCCTTTGAGAGAGCTGTGACTGACCCAAGGTCACCCAGATGACTTCAGGTGGAGGAGTGGGGAATCTTAACCACTACACCAAGCTCACACATTTTTATTCCAATAGTTGAGACTGATTGCATGGAGGAAATCCTGACCACTAGAAATCAATGCGTGTAGAAGAGTGTAACTGCCTACGATGCCACATTCATGTAAGACATGGAAATATCTGCCGCGTTTACCCAAAAGGAAGACTCTGAATGCAAGATGACCCCCCTTAAAAAAGGTTATACACAAAAGAGAGCCTCCCTTTTTAGGTATATGGGTGTTTTGAGTCTCTATGAGTAACCAGAGACTGGTCAATACTATCCTTTGTCAGTCCCTCCATCAACATCTGGATCATCAACACTGAATAATATCTGAAGCTAACAACTTGTGGGTTCCCCCCTCATCTTTATCTTTAGCTGGGATATTGTGGAGGCCTTGGTGATCTTGTTCATGTGAATCATATTTGAAGATAATTATAAATGGCCTTTCAGATTTCATTTGAGCGATGTCTTTGGGCAATGGGAAAAATATTATTTGATTAAAAAGGAATTGAAATCCTGTACAGATGACACTTTGGTGTTTAACTGGGTCCTCAGTGCTCTGCAGAAACTTCAATATTTGTTTTTTTGGGAAAAGCAAATTCCAAAGAATGCTCATCACTGGTACCCTCCATTGCTAAGGAAGAGGCTGAGAGCAGAGGCCACAGGTGATTAAACGGCTATTGAATGAGTGGCAAAAGGCTGCTCACCCCTCCTACAAACTGTACAACCTTTTTTTCCCCTAGTGCTTCATGAAGCACGTTTTTCTGATATGTTGAACAGCTTTGTAAATCACTGAATTAGGGCCAGCTCCAGTTCTCTGTGAACCCTGTATAAAAGAGACTTGGCTGCTGTTGTGCCTCTGCTTGCCACATGCCTGCCACAGTGTGTTGCAAAAGTTGCAGTGGCTGCAGTTGTGGTAACCCCCACAATGTGGTAACCCCCATACATACCCCAGAGAGCACTACCGTCGGGGGCCCAACATCACTTAGTGATCGCAGGCCTCAGGGAGGCCAGGCTTGTTGCAACCAGGGCTAAGGCCTTTTCAGTGGCGGCTCCTACCTGGTGAAATGAGCTCCTGGAGGAGATCAGGGCCCTGCGGGACCTCTCACAGTTCTGCAGGGCCTGCAAGACAGAGCTCTTCCACCAGGCTTTCAATTAGGAGCCACCACTACCACTACCACCAACAATAACTATCTTGTGGTAACAACAGGGCGATAGGATGGCCCAGTACAAAGATCTAGCTACATTACTGTGATGGTTTGGTGTCGCTGAAGCGGTGGGTAATATCTATAGATCACCATCTTGATCTGATTAAATTGGTAGCATCATTGAGCACTTCTTATTGTTAATGTGGTTGATTTTATGCTGTTTTAATGTTTTATATTTGGCACATGTTGCCCCTGTGTGTAAGCTGCCCTGAACCCACTTGCAGGGAGGGTGGAATATAAATGCAATAAATAAATAAATAAATAAACTAGCACAGGGTGACCTGATGTTTGTTTCTGGGGTAGAAGTGCTTGGGTCCCATTGTTTTGGTACAGTGGACCTTGTCATCTTCACTCACTGACTCCTCTACATTCTCTTGGAGCACAGGTTGTGCCTTATGAGAATTTGGCAGGCTTTTGGACTGGCACACCTCTCAGGCTGACCTTTCGGCAGCTTTGGCTGCAAGGGCCTCTTCGAAAGCAACCTTGAATGACAGTTCCTTCTTTGTGAAAAGCCTTCTTTGCAGCTTCTCACCTTGCAAACTGCAGACTAGTCTGTCAAGGAGGGCTGCCTCCAGGTCTGGAAAGTTGCATCTACAAGTGGCCTTTCGGAGTGCTGTGACGTAATAAGTGATGGATTCATTGGTGGTCTGGTCGTGCTTGTAGAATGTGTGTCTGCAAGCAATCTGTGAAGGCTGCGGCAAGTAATGCTCTTTTTTTTTTTTAAACCTCTCCTAAAAATGAGAGAATTTTATTGCTTTTTTGATAAGAAAAGGGTAGGGTATATAGATAGACTAAGAAAAGATTGGAGTGAATTTTCTGTTAAAGTATTAGTTTTAGTTAGTACAAATACAGTTTTTGGCATCCACCTACCGAAAGTCCAAAATAACTCTGTTAGTTAAGTTAGTAAAGTCCTTTGGGGTTAGTTGTTGATCAGCTCCCTTCTGCCGCCTCATGAACAGCTGCTATATCATGGGATGTCTTCTTTTTAAGTCTCTCAGATTATATGATGGGCCCTCTTTTGCCTTCTCATCTCCCGCTCCGGCACCTCCCTCCTCTGGGTCACTGTCCTCTTCGCTGCTTAACTCTGTCCAATTGGCGAGTTCTGCATCTTCCTCTGAACTGGCGTGTCTCTTCAGAAATTCTTGAGCTTTGAAGACGGAGTCAATCTTCTCTCTTTTATCCTTAAATTTGAACACCAGCCCTTCGGGAAAGCACCATCTGTAAATGGTTTGATGTCTTTGTAAAACGTGGTCAATCCTTTGTATGCTTTCCTTTTCATACGAATTTCATATGGAACATCTTTTAAAGTTCTAATAGTCTGTTATCCAATCTTCAAGGGCACCGCTGAAACTGCACGCAGAGTTTGATCTCTAGTACGCTGCTTAGTAAACTTGACAACCACTTCTGCTGGCAGATTATTTTTCTTTGTAAAGCTGGAATAGGCTCTATAGGCCATATCCATCTCATCTTTTAATTCTTGCGCTTCTCTGCCAGTTTGGGGTGCCAAGGCATTCACCAATATAGCTCTGAGATCTTCTTTCTCTTCTTCCTTTATGCCCTGAAAGCAGAGAGTCAGGTTTGATTTTTCCATCTGAAGCATTAAAATTCTTTTTTCTTGCATATCTTGATGTTTCTCTAATTTGTTGACCCTTTTCTCAATTTTCTTGGTGTCTTCCGTTGAGACCAGACACTTCTGTGCGATCTCCTTCATCTTCTTTGCTGTTTTTGTTAGTTGTTTTTGTTGACTGTTGAGAACACTTTCCATGTTGCAAAGGGTTTCGCTGATTTTCTGCATTTGATCCAGCAGAGGGCGTGGTGGCTCGCTTTTCTGTTGATTGACAGCTGGCTCTAGGGGGAGGCTGCCAGGACCGGAAGTCCCTCCCCCCTTCTTTACCGGCTTCTCTGCGACCTTTTTCTGCCCCGACATTTTTTTTATTTACTTTAACAAAGTTTGTGCCACGTCACCCAGGAGACAAGCTAGCTTCTTAATCTTCAGTAAAACCCCAAAGGTACTTTCACCAAGCCGCTTTTTTGCTTCTCCCCCCTTCACTCTTCCTTTAACAGTCCCATTTTTCAAAGGGGGTAGGGATTCCTCCCTCCTCCCATGCGCTTATACGTTTGCGGGGGTGAGCACATTTATGCCATTTCAAAACAGATCTCCAACTCACAATTTGCTGCCGATTCTTCTTTTTATTTTAATTCATTCCACTACTTCTCCACTCCTGGAAGTCAGTGGCGTTGCTACTTCCCATACGGGCACAACGCAGTGGGGCCGACTGGGGCGGGGAGAAAGCCTCAATTTCCCGGCTGTTTGCCGGCAAAGAGGCTACTCCCCAAGCACCCCCGGTTTGGAGCCTTTGCCTAGGGCTCACTAGGGTCTTTCACATATGCGAAGACCCCCCCCAACCGCGCGTGGGCTAACCATCTCCGGGAGCATCCCAAGAGGTGGCTGCCATTCACTCCGCCGAAACCAAAAGTCGCGGCAAGTAATGCTCTTGTAGCTTAGTTTTAATCATGGCAAGTGTTGCTATGTTGAGTTGGTCTGGCGCTACAAGTGTTCAGGCCACGTCAAAAGTGTCCTTTGCACATACACTGAGGAGAATTGCCTTCTGTGTCTCCTCATAAGTGACATTATTGGCCATCAGGAAGAATGCAAATCGTGAGATGTATGAGTCCGTCCTTGGTGACCCCCATCAAAGGGTTCAAACTGGCCCATGGCAGTCATCTTGTACTGTCACAATGGAGCAACAAGGTATATGTGTTCTTCGTTGGCCGTGGTGATACTTCATCAGTGGTCATGATCTACTCTGGTTCAGCAGGGCTGCCTACCTGCTTTTAGAATCCCACCTTTGTCGCCAGTACTGTAACTCAAGATCAGGCAGCTCTTTCTTTAACCACTGATTTCAGTTTATTAGAACAGAACACACAGAACGCAGAACAACCCCGACATATACAGTTTGGAACTGGCTAAATTACATCCCTAGAACAGTAAGGTCCAATCGTAAGTGAGTGCTTGGATCAACAGGGTTTGTTCCTGCTGAAAGTCATAGTCTTCCCTGATTGGTCCATTGCACAATGGCAGCCAATCAGGCTGTTGATTTTTGGATACTGAGAGTCTATGGAGCTTGTGACTGAAGCTCAGGCTTATCCTGTAATTCAGGCTATCCATATGACACCAAACATAACAGTTGCCTACCTCCCCTGGTGGGACCCCCTCATTCCATCCTACATAGAGAATGCAATTGATGTAGACCTGGCCTGCCTGCCCTGCCCAAGGCTCCCTCCACTCTGACTACTGATGCAAGTATGGAAAAGGAACAGATGGCAGTCGTAGCTGATGTTCCTCCTTCACTTCAGTGGTCAACTAGCTACCACAAAGGACTGGACTGCAGAGGGAGAAGATGGGTCTCCATGGATAGTTGCCCTGTGGAAAAGAGAAAGGGGATAACGCAGTAGCCAGAGCTTTTGGTCTCAGCCCAAGAGAATATGATAGGTCAGCTTGGTGTAGTGAGAGCCAGCTTGGTGTAGTGGTTAAGTGTGCGGACTCTGATCTGGAAGAACCAGGTTTGATTCCCCACTCCTCCACTTGCACCTGGCTGGATGACCTTGGGCAAGCCATAGCTCTGGCACAGCTGTTCTTGAAAAAGAACAGTTTCTGTCAAGAGCTCTCTCAGCCCCACCTACCTCACAGGGTATCTGTTGTGGGGAGGGGAAGGGAAAGGAGTTTGTAAGCCGCTCTGAGACACCTTTGGGTAGTGAAGGGCGGCATATAAAGCCAATCTCTTCTTCCTCTTCTTCTTCTACTCACCTCCCAGTGGGGGTCTGGAGTTCTCCTGGAATTACAACTGAACTACAGCTCACTACAGAGATCAGCTCCTCGTTCAAAGGGTGAAATATGTGGCACTGCATCCCTACCAAGCAACTTTCCCTCCCCAAACTCTGCCCTCCCTAGGAACCACACTGAAATATACAGAAACTGCTAGAGTTGGCAACCCTAGAATGGGATTACTAACCAAGCTGCTGCTCCTTGCCATCTGATATCAGGCACTGATGTGGGAATATTTCTGCACTGCTGAGAGCCCTGAGCACACTTTCTCACTGTGCTGAGCATTCATAGCTTTGCTGCCTTCCCTTCCCCAGCTTCCAGTGCTATTAGGCAAACTGGGTTTCCTCCACACACTGGTCTATCTCTCAGCTTTAGGTTGAGCCAAGACATGGAGGAGGTCCTGGGTGTACTTTAGGGTTGACCTCCTTTGCAAATGGTTTCTATTATGTCGTAAATAATAAACTTAACTTGTGGAGTAGAATCTATAAGGCTATTTCACCACATAAGGATTGTTTTGAGAAACATCTACCCATTCCAGTCCTCCCACTACAGCTGGAGGCCCCCTGTTGGCAAGCTCCATTGCCTGCCACCACTGCAACAGGGGTGTGGGGGGAATCGATGTCACTAATGTCATTGCATCACTTCCAGGCACAACCTGGAAATTACAAAGGGTAGCCATAAAGGGTAAAAGGGTAGCCACAAAGGGTAAAACCCTAGTGTTTATAGCCATTCCTAGAGCTATTTTATTTTTCAGATTTATATCCTGCCCTCCCCACAAGTGGGCTCAGCAAGCCCATAGCTACAGTGGGGCCTCCCAGGACCCACCCCCTGACTTTCTGCCAATGCCCCATGACTTGGTATGCAGCCCAGCCCCCCCCGACTCTCTGGTCCACCCAGAGGACTCCCTGCCACCGCCTCTGCCACTGCCACTTCCTCTTCCATTTCCCCACCTGCCAGCAGCCCAGCAGGCCTCCCCTTGCCTTCCCCCGTGGCTGCTGCAGCTGCCGGGGGTGGGCAGGTGCTGGGGTTAGGGCACCAGGGAGGAGCAGGGCACCAAGGTCCACAACAGGGGTGACTTCTCTTCTTCGCCCTCTTCCTCAGCCTCATTGGGAGTTGGGACAGTGAGGAGAGCAGCTGCTGTTCTGTCGGCAGTGGCTGCTCCATCAGCAGCTGCAGCGGCAGAGAGTAGAAGGCCCCTGCGCGGGCCATGGTGGTGGTGGCTGCTGCTGCTGCTTGGGCCTGTCCTGTCACACAGTAGAGTCAGCAGGCAGGCAGGCAGGCAGGTAAGCAAGGAGCAAACCCCCCCCCCCGCTTCCTTTCCTTCCCTCCCTTTGCACAGTCTGAACTCTCTCCCACAGCCCCTCAGGAAGAAAAAACAGCAAGGGATCCATGCTGGCCAGCTTTTCCTTCCTGCCAAGCAGCTCTACAGGTGCAAAGCAGGGGGGGTGGACTCACATGCATTTTGCATGGGGAGAGGTGCTTTGCACAGCTAGAGCTAGGCCTCCCTCTGCAGATCCCAGCCCAGTGCCCTGTGTGCAGCATGCCCACACTGCTCCTCGCCCTTCTGCTTCTGTGCATCCTTCTGACTCGCCTGCTGCTCATGGCTCGCAAGCTCCTCTGCTGCTGCTTCAGCACCTGAGGGCCCGCCTGGCTTCTCAGATTGCCTGGTGCAGAACCGGCTCCTTTGGGGCTTTCTGGGGCAGGCCTTTCCTGTTCCCCTTTCCCCAGGACCTGACCATTTTAAGTGAGGATGCTTGAGATTGAACCTGGGACCTTCTGCATCCAGCTACCACATGGGAAGACCAGCTGGGTCAGGGGCCAGCCAGTGTATGTGAGTTTTAAAATTTTTATATCAGTGCCCCTGACTGATTTAAAGGCCCCCCAATTTTAAAAAAATCCTGGCTATGGACCTGGGGCTCAGGGCGGATCACAAGGCCAATTGTCAGTACAATATAAATACATTAATAATCATAAGAACATAAGAACATAAGAGAAGCCAATGTTGAATCAGGCCAATGGCCCATCTAGTCCAACACTCTGTCACACAGTGGCCAAAATATATCAGGTGCCATCAGGAGGTCCAGCAGTGGGGCCAGGACACTAGAAGCCCTCCCACTGCTGCCCCCTCCAGCACCAAGAATAGACTGAGAGTTCCCATCTATACCCTGTGGCTAATAGCCACTGATGGACTTCTGCTCCATATGTTTATCTAATTCCCTCTTGAAACTGTCTATGCTTGCAGCTGCCACCACCTCCTGTGGCAGTGAATTCCATATGTTAATCACTCTTTGGGTGAAGAAGTATTTCCTTTTATCTGTTCTAACCCGACTGCTCAGCAATTTCATAGAGTGCCCACGAGTTCTTGTATTGTGAGAAAGGGAGAAAAGTACTTCTTTCTCAACCTGCTCAATCCCATTCATAATCTTATAAACCTCGATCATGTCACCTCTCAGCCGTCGTTTCTCCAAGCTAAAGAGCCCCAAGCATTTTAACCTTTCTTCATAGGGAAGGTGTTCCAACCCTTTTATCATTCTAGTTGCCCTTCTCTGCACTTTTTCCAATGCTATAATATCCTTTTTGAGATGTGGTGACCAGAACTGTACACAGTACTCCAAATGAGGTCGCACCAATGATTTATACAGGGGCATGATGATACTGGCTGATTTGTTATCAATTCCCTTCCTAATAATCCCCAGCATAGCGTTGGCCTTCTTTATTGCAGCTACACATTGTGTAGACATTTTCAGCGAGCTATCCACTACCACTCCAAGATCTCTCTCTTGGTCCGTCTCTGCCAGATCAGACCCCATCAACGTGTATTTATATTTAGGATTTTTGGCTCCAATGTGCATCACTTTGCACTTAGCCACATTGAACCCCATTTGCCACGTTGACGCTCACTCACCCATCCTCAACAGATCCCTTTGGAGTGCCTCACAATCCTCCCTGGTTTTTACCACCCTGAACAACTTCATGTCATCTGCAAATTTAGCCACTTCACTGCTTACTCCCAATTCCAAATCGTTAATAAACAAGTTAAAAAGCATCGGACCGAGTACTGATCCCTGTGGTACCCCACTGCTTACCACCCTCCACTGAGAAAGTTTCCCATTTATACTCACTCTCTGTTTCCTATTTATAAGCCAGTTTTTGATCCACAAGAGGACTTGTCCTTTTATCCCATGACTATTGAGCTTACTTAGGAGCCTTTGATGAGGAACTGTATCAAAAGCTTTCCGGAAGTCAAGGTAAATAATATCTATTGGGTCCCCCTTGTCCACATGTTTGTTCACTCCCTCAAAAAACACTAACAGGTTAGTGAGACAAGATCTTCCCTTACAGAACCCATGCTGAGTCTTCCTCAATAGTTTTTGTTCATCAATGTGCCTACTAATTCTTTCCTTAATAACAGTTTCCACCAACTTACCCGGTATCGATGTCAGACTGACTGGCCTGTAATTTCCTGGATCTCCCCTGGAGCCCTTTTTAAAGATGGGAGTGACATTAGCTACCTTCCAGTCCTCAGGAATGGAGGCAGATTTTAAAGAAAGATTACATATTTTTGTCAGGAGATCCACAAGTTCACATTTGAGTTCTTTCAGAACTCTCGGATGAATGCCATCCGGGCCTGGTGATTTATTAGTTTTTAAATTGTCCATCAGTCGGAGGACTTCCTCTCTTGTTACCGCAATCTGATTCAGGTCTTTCAAACCCCCTCCTGAAATCGGTGCTTCTGGAGTGGGCAAACACTTCTCCTCTTCCACAGTGAAGACAGAGGCAAAAAATGCATTCAGCTTCTCAGCCATTTCCCTATCATCCTTCACTACTCCTTTTACCCCTTGGTCATCCAAGGGCCCCACTGCCTCCCTGGCTGGCTTCCTACTTCTAATGTATTTGAAGAAAGTTTTATTGTTGGTCTTTATGTTTTTTGCGATATGCTCCTCATATTCCCTTTTTGCTTGCCTGATCACAGACTTGCATTTTATTTGCCATAGTCTGTGTTCCCTTTTATCAACCTCACTAAGACTAGCTTTCCACCGCTTAAAGGAATCCTTCTTACCTTTTACAGCTTCCATTACTTTATTTGTTAACCATGCAGGCTTTTCTCTATACCTATTTGTACCTTTCCTAACCTGCGGTATATATTTTTTCTGAGCTTCTAGGATTATCTTTTTAAATTGTCTCCAAGCTTCCCCAATGGTTTTGACCTTCTCCACTCTTCCTTTCAATTTCTTCCTCACATGTCCCCTCATACCAGAGAAGTTACCCCTTTTAAAGTTAAAAGTGGTCGTGTCAGTCTTTTTGGGCAACTCCCTATCTGTACAAATGTTAAACTCAATGACATTATGGTCACTGTTCCCAAGTGGTGCAATCACTTTTACATCTCTCACCAGGTCTTGGGTGTTACTTAGGACCAAATCCAAGATCGCCTCCCCCTGGTAGGATCTGTGACCATCTGTTCCACAGCACAGTCATTGAGAGTGTCTAAGAATGCAATCTCTTTTTCCCGACTAGAACTCATATTGACCCAATCAATGTGTGGGTAGTTAAAGTCGCCTATTACAACACAGTTATTTCGTCTAGCCGCTATCTTTAATTCATTCATCATTTTATAATCCTCCTCTATCTTTTGATCTGGTGGGCGATAACAAACTCCCACTGTTAAGCCTCCTTTTGGACCCACTATTTCAACCCATAGCATTTCCAGAAGTGAATCCAATTCTCTTACCCTCTCAATCTTACTGGATGGTATACCCTCTCTGACATACAGAGCCACCCCACCTCCAACCCTTTCCCCCTATCCTTCCGATATAATTTATAACCAGGAATCACCGTATCCCACTGATTTTCCTCATCCCAAATTGAAACAATTAAGAACAACAATTTAAAAACAGATTGCACTATTTGTTGTGCCCACAATCTCCAAAGCTGGCCTTTGTTACTGATGTCGTGTCCACCTCACGTCTCCACCACAGCCTTTCCACCAGGAAAAAAATGGTCAGATTAATGACCACACTATGCACGATGAAGAAGCTGCATGGGGAGGAGGGAGGAGAATCTCTTCCCTCCTGAACTGTTTCCCCAAGGGGGAAAAAATCCTAAAATGGGTACCTATCCCCCACTTTTGCAATGTAAGGAATCCTGGAGGAACCTGCTCAAGCTGGGAAACATGGTGAGGGGGGAAAGACAAGCTCTGCCTTCCTCAGCATCATGGCTCCAGTCCATATCCTTCCTCCCCCTCTGTAGCTGCTTACATATCCGACCATGGACTACACAGAAGTTCTTCTCATAGATGTCTTTTCCATTCATAAGAAGGGGACCAAAGACTGCATCCGATAACTCCCTGTTCCCAGCCTCTTATCAAGCAACGTCCCTAAAGTGTTTTTGGAGGCTAGCTGAATAGATACAAAGTATTAATGGCCTCTTAGGTTACAGCTGAAGGTCACTTCAGCCCATTTTCTCTCTGTTTGGCTGTGTCTGAAAGGTTTGCCTAGATTCACTTTACACTTTGCCCCTGTGGGTTGACAAGACTATAGACACTGTTATCCCACTTAATCCCCCTTTCAGTGCCATAAACATGCCAGGGAGGGAGTGTCATTCCTAGGGAACTGTCACCACCTCTAGATTATCAAGCCTGTTGTCACTCCAAAAGCTATCTAAAGTGTGCATGCGGTAATGAAGAATAGATGCTGGCCATTACAAAAAAGTGGAGCATTCAAGGTGAATATCATCATGACCTTCCCTATAGTGAGGCAGAGCTACCCAAGGGAAATGGTAGCTTTCAAACTGTTTTAATGGTTTAAAGCAAGATTAAGAGAGTGAAAACACTATTTAATTCTGCTACTGATTAAACCTTATGCTGGTTGTATTAACAAATAATCTTAGACTTCAGCTCATCAGGAAGACTTCTTGTGACCTTTCCGCAATTATGAAATGCAATCCATCTGATGAGTTGCCAAAATCTGAACCTCAGCATCCGGCAGACATACTGCAAGCCTTGCACAATTAGGGCACAATTTGGTGATGTTGCTGTTCAAAAGCTGCTGAGGGAAAAAACAAAACAAAACAAAAAAATATTTTAAATCCAATATGTGGCATATTACACTGTCCCCACCTTATTCTGGAACAATGAATTATTCTATTCCAAGTCTGGACTGAGATTATAAGAAGATGAGTCCTTTGTACCTGGTAATTAAAGAGAGTCATTTCACACAAACCATGACAGCAAATGTTTTAGACAGCGATATGTCACCTTTAAAAAAAATGGTTCAGAGGGTACCCATGTTGGTCTGCAAGCAAACAGTGAGATTCGGGTCCAGTAGCACCACAGAGACCAACAAGATTTGAGTTGTATAAACTTTTGAGAGTCAAAAGCTCCCTTTATTAGAAACATGTCAGTCATTTTGACTTGTTCTGGAAACAAAATGAGAGCATATGCAGAGTGTCTTTAATTTACCACCAAAGGTGAAATCCTTTGCCTGTTTCATTGCATGTAAGTCCTACTGTATTCAATAGGACTGAATCTCAAATAAGAGTGCATACAATTACACACTGAACAAAGTTCGGTTTTCTTTGGGCGAGGACATTATACGGGGAAACCTCCAACTATCTATTCAACAGCTGATTGCTGAAGGCGTTTCCTACCATCATCCTTCTTCTTCAATCTCTCTAGGTCAGGAGAAATGTTGAAGGACAGTATTTTCCTCTGAGATAGAGGTTGTTACAACCCTGGATTAACCATTAAGCAAAACAAGCATGTGCTTAGGGCACCAAGATGAAATATTTTTCTCAGACACTCCTCCTGTTACAGCAATTAATAAGAAACTAGGAATAAGGCCTACTGTGGAAATAAATGCAATGAGCTCTAGAAAGAGGCTCTGGGCAGGTGCCCTGGCCTAGGGCACTCACCATCAATTTGCTGTGTTGACCTCATCAGGGTATAATGACACAGAGTCCACGATTTTCTCCAGGAGAACTGATCTCTGCCATCTGAAGGGCAGTTGTAATTCTGAGCGATCTCTAGACCTCACCTGGAGATTGGCTATAATGGTTCTCCATGGGGAAATGGCTGGTGTGGAGGGCAGAGTCTATGACATTGTACCTGTCTGAGGTCCCACCCCTCTCCAGGCTCCACCCCTCAAATCTCCAGGAATTTCCCCACCTGGATTTGACAACCCTATTTCCTTCTCAGCCAATCATCAACCTACCTTTATTTCCCCCTCTCTCTTCAGCTTTCCATTCCCCCCCACACACATCAGCAGCCTCTCCCATGCTCTGAAGCCTTGACCGCCACAGAGTCCATCATTTTCTCCAGGGGAACTGATCTCTGCCATCTGGAGAGCAGTTGTAACTCTGAGTGGTCTCCAGCCCTCACCTGGAGATTGGCAACAATGGTTTCCCAGGAGGAACAGTAGTCTTTCTCTGCAGTGGGAACCAAAGCATCTTACATCATTCTCCTCTCCCCCTTTTGACTTGCACAACAACCCTGTGAAATAGGTTAGGCTGAAAGTCTGACTGGTCCAAAATTACCCACTCAGCTTCTACAGCAAGAACCTGGATCTAGCAAACCCTGCTCTGAAGCACTGACTGCTATGCCTAGGGTAGCCAACCTCCAGATAGAGCCTGAAGATCACCAGATATCACAACTGAACTCCAGACAACAGATCTCTCCACCCCCCCGAGAAAATAAGGTGGGCTGTATGGCATGCTTTGGAAGGTGGACTGTATGGCATTCTGTTCAGCTGAGGCCTCTCCCCTTCCCAAACCCTGGTTTCCATACAGTCTACCAGAAAAGCTCCAGGAATCTCCCTATCTGGAGCTGACAACCCTAGACTCAGGACTGGCCCCAATGAGTTCCTCACAAAGGCCTGCAAAGGGTTTATTTTGTCTGAACCAAATTTGGTTGCCTACTATGGCGAAATGGGCTCCAGTTTACAACTCAGCTGTTTGCCTCCCACTCCTAAAGTCCACTGCCATCACTCATGGAATTGTCACTATCTTTTTAGAAGGACAGTGGTCAAATGTCCCTATTTGGAGATGGAATCCCCAATCTTTGTGGGATCCATGGAAAGTTGGCAACCCAAGGGTCTGGCCTTTCCATAGTTCCCTGGGCTAACCCCTCTCTTTGGTATTATGCAGAGCAGGGGAGACAATGTGGTCAGAGCACAACACAGATTATTAGCCCAAATTAAAGACTTTATTTAACCATTTACTGAGTTTTGGAGCACTCACACACTGTAGGAGACAGCACACACTATGAACCAACAGGGCATAAATCAACAGGGGTTTAATGCAATCCTCTTTCCCTACACACAATACTCTCTATGTCTGGAGGTTGTGTGCTGACTTGTACTTCAGCCTCTCTCTCTTGCCCAAGAAAGCAGGGAAATTTCCATTCATTCCCCAGTCCAACTGACTGTGGAGTGGCTGAATTTATGCTGCTCTCAGGGACGCAGATTGCCTTGGGACAGTCCCTGTTTACCCTCACTATTTGGCCTTGGGGCAGCTGAGAAATGTAGGCCAGCAGATGAGGAAGCCCCATTCAACCCTACGGGGCCCTCTCTGGAACCACAGCTCAATTAAACCTTATGAGGGAACATTTTAAACAAAGAACCACAGCCATCTTACAAACACTGGTAACTGCCATTTCTTGACACCTACCAACAGCCACTAAGGGGAAAGTTAGTCCCACACAGGAAAAGTGTCTTCGTCAAGAGAGAAAGCCATTTGCCAGTAATTCTTACAGGGCACAGTCGCTGAAGGGGGAGTGGGCAGGGAAGAGGAGCAGACCCAGCACCTGGCCAATGGCACACAAGTACTCTTGAGTGGTGGCTGATGGGCCAGTGACTGAGGGCAAGCATGGAATCTTGCCAACAAGATTATTATATAGGAGAGAGAGGCTGTGGATCTACTAGCACCAAGAAGGGGAGGGGGACAGCGGGAGCAACTATGCAACAAGACAGGATGGATGCCTTGTCTCTGCTAAGTATAAAAGCAGATTTTTTACTCCTGATCAAAGACTTTGCAATTTTAAAAAAGGAGAAAACTTTTAAAAGCATAAATAAAGGAATGAGTAGGCAACAATAAGCATTATTTTGCATCTTTCATCCATGTATATTAAAATGCTGTGTATATTCAAGGTCAGAAAGCAATGGAATAAAATATTTTTTCATACAAATATTTCTCCATTAGAATACATTTTTTAAAAAAAAATTGTCCACCAACATCGATGTCTATAGAAAGATTTTCAGAATTGAAAAGTTTGCTCTTGAGATCACATAATTTCAGTAGAGATAATATCAAATCATATTTTGCCTTATAATTTTTGGAGGTTTATTACAAATAGTTTTCAATACATTTTTGTATTTGCATTTTCCCCTTATAACAATTTTATTTAAAAATGCATTAAAAAGTGTTGAAAATTGCATTTTTTTCTGTTACCCTAGTTATACATAAATAATTTGCTTATATTGCTTACTGCTATTGAGTGCTAAATAAAATTATATTAAAAAGTTTGTATTTAATATAGTTGTGGGGTCTGGCCTGTGGGATGGCCTGGTAGTAAACTGAATTTTTAATATCTTATTTTACCTTCAGCACTGTTATGGAGTTTACTTCCTCCCCTGTGCTTCCATAGCATCCTCAGAACAGAAATGGGAGAGAAATACAAAAAAATTTAGCCACTTGCTTGAATTACTGGATACAGTCTTATGTTTTTTTTAAACTACATCACCTAGAGCCCTAGTATTGTGGGGATTAGTCAATTAATAAATATAATGTAATAATAATAAATAATAATGGAAGGGCCAAGGGATACCACAGTTGGGCTGTGCTGCTAGGGTATCAGTTGGCCTTAATCTTGCCCTGAGTTGCTACTACAGCAGAATTTCATTGTGAGAAACATATCTGCATGAATCCTCTTCTCCCAGCTTTACTCTGCTACTATGTTACTAACAGAGGTTATGTCCACATCCAGTTTTTGCTCCATTTGGTTTCTTAATGATATTGTTAACAACAACTTTACACACAGTATCATTTACCAGTCATTGCTCTGCCAATTTCCTCCCAACTTTTCCCCATTTTCTTTTCAGACTCCCTTTGGGCCAGTGTTTCTGGAGAGAACACACTTGAAGCATTTTTGTGGAATCTGTACAATTTGCTGCACTTTTAAAGGTCCTGCCCACATCCAACCATTTCTTAGCCACCTCCTTTCTTTCTTGAACTGCTGCTGTTTTCCCTGGCAACCTACATCATTTTTTAAAAGCCTTGTGACCATGTTGATATACCACTGTAGCAGATGAAGATTAACAGAGTTTCTTGGAGTGATTGTTGTGTCTTACAATAGAACGGTGTGCTTAGCTATTAACTTTGTCCCCCCCTTTAATGTGCTAACTGCTAACAGGCAGTTCTGAGTTGAGGCAATAAAGGTGGATTTGTGAGTTACTTGTCTGTCTTTCCCCCTCATACATAAATACAGTTCCTGATTCTCTGGAGAACCAGGAACCCCTGAGTGACTGGAAATGGGTATGGATGTAAGACACAGGATCCCTGATGGTGGTGGTTACTGGAACACTGTATCTCAGCCCAAGGGACTGGGGGGAGGTAATTCCCATAGCTAGAGATTAGAGGCTGGGAAGGAGAGATGGGAGGGAAGTTGCATGACATGGTGTTTGTGTAAGTGAAAGGGACAAAGATGGGGAGCGACTAGGCTTGCCAGCCTCCAGGTGGGGCCTGGAGATCTCCTGCTTTTACAACTGATCTCCAGCTGACAGAGATCAGTATTTTTGGCCACTGTATGACAGAGTGTTGGACTGGATGGGCCATTGGCCTGATCCAACATTGGCTTCTTTTATGTTCTTATGATTATCTCTCCTGCAGAAAATGGCTGCTTTAAAAGGTGGACTCTATGATATTGTTCCAGGCTGAGGCCCCTCCCCTCACCAAACCCCACCCTCTCCTGGATCCAAAGTCTCTGCATACTTTCCAACCCAGACCTGGCAACCCTAGGGGCAACTGGGTCTTCCTCCCCTTCCTGCTTTAATAGGAGTCCCAGTAAGCCTGCATAGATTTGCTTGCTTTTGGGCTAGGGGGACTGGGCTGTTTAAACATGCAGCCTCAGATCTAGGAAAGGCAGAACTCTCAGTTGCCCTGAGAAACCACCTCGTGTTAGCCTGCTGCGTCACTATAGTGCAGGTGTCAAAGGGGAAAAAATAGCAAAAAGAGGGCTTGTGTTGCCTCCTCTGCATTAACAAAACTGCTGGTGGAACAAAAATGTGATCCTTCACCAGATAATGTGCAAGGGAAAGCCAAATGGGACAACTTTGGAAAAGTAGAGAAAAAGCAGAGGAAAGCAAACAGTCAGGAAGCAGACTTGTGAGAGCACTTCAGCTGGAAAAGCAGCAGCAGCAGAGAAAACACAGAACAGGAGTTTCATGTGGAAACTGCCAGAAAATGGCCACTTCCCAAGGCTGCCAAGTTTAGGTGATGGGAGATGGAGGGAAGTGGGTACTTTCCATGGATGTGTGTGCAATCATTATCCTGGAGCAATGGCATCACTTTCACTGTGACCCAGAAGGGTCAAGGTGACTTGCCCAAAAGCTCTGTGGAAACCATAGAGTTTTTTGATTGACTGCTAGAATGTCACCCTGGTGCAATGCTAGCACTTCCAGGTTGCACAAAAAAGTGACATCATTACATGAGGATTTGGCTGGCTCGTGTCTACCCACTGACCAGCTGAAAATTGGCAGGCACTGGCCAAAATTACTGGGAGGTTGCCGACCAAAAGCAGTCACCTGGCAAGCCAATTGCCAAATGGCCAGGATAAAAGTATGCCCTGACCTTTTAACAGAGGTTTAAGTGTGTGGAAATGAACTGTTGTTTTTTGGTGCCCTCTAACTCTGTCAGAGGGGCTTACTAGGGAGGTCAGCCAGAAGACAAGCAGGAGGGCAGCCTAAGTTGGCAGGATAGGGCAGCCAGAAGACAAGCAGGATGGAGCAGCCTAAGCTGGCAGGACACTGTCCCTTTTGCTCTTATGGACAAACCTCCACTTCCCCAAAGGGTTGTTTTATGGATACAATGGTAGAGGAGAGAACTAGAAATGTCATACTGAGTTCCATGAATGGGCCAGATATAAATATGATGGACATAATTTGATAAATGCCTGATTTCCTAGCAGCACAATTGGCATTTCCAATTTAAACATATAGGGTGTGAAGATAAAACATAAAGGCTAATCATCATGAACTGCTTTTGAAATTCACCCCAGTATAAAAATTGAATTAGGAGGAGCATCTTCAGTGGAAATATTTTGAGGGAAGCCAAGAGAGTTTCTATAAACATGGTGAAATTTCTTATGGGTATAGCACCCTTCCCTCAGTTATCATGAATGAAATGTGAAGCGAATATGAAAAATCCTTCTGTAGCAAAACATCTGGGGAATTTCCAAGGGATCTAAGAGAGTTCTAATGAGACTAGAGAAATTTCTCAGAGAGGGTTCAAAAGATCCCCTTTTTTCCACTTGGCCAATCAGAAATGACAGATACTGTAGCTATCTCTCTGCCATCTGAGGCATACTAACATAGCGTGAGATGAGCTTCAGGCTTGGCAATAATATTAAAATTCTGTTTTTATTACTTTTAATCCACTTCCTTTTATTTTTAAAGTAAAATCCCCTGATCCATATAATTTGATTTCCTTCTCAGGAAAGGACCTTGATAACTCTGTCAGGAAAATGATTGTAAATCTAAGAGATGGAAACAGGAAGTGAGGCTAACTGGAACACCACAATGGAATGCTTCACACTTTTTGTTTAACTAAACATATTTTACATTACTTATCAGACCATATATGGCACCCAGCTGGTTACACAGCCATAAATTTGTTCAAGGAGCTCTGCAGAAAACTGTAAAGGGATAGCTGGGGTTCTTTATTTTATGGTGTCACGAGGGTTGGAAGAGCAAGCTACACTTTTTGATATTTGAACCACATTCAGCCATGTATTCTTTTTAATAATCAATGGGACTACTTGTTTCGATTTCATGGGCCCAGCACACCAAAAGTGTTAAACTTCTGTAACCAAGGCAGAAACATTAAGCACTTTGCAAAAATTCTCTTCCCTCCTCTCTCTTTGCTAACTGCTGACACAGCCGAGAATAACTTTTTCCAGTGCTGCAGTAAAACTCAAGATAGCAAAATTAAAGAAAAGAGGAAACGCCCCTCTGGAGAAAGGCAGAAAGAGATGGTGGATAAAATATATCAGCTAGTATCATGACTCAGTTGTCATCAAGCACTATCTGTTTAGCTTTTTTTAACCTACTTATTCCCCACCTTTACATTCTTCATTCATTCAGTTAATTGTATAACTTGCTCAGTCCTCAAGGTCAGAGTGTGCAATAGCCTTAATGAAAACAAAATTTCACAGCAATACCATGTGCTTGATTATAAAATGAAATGTATAGATGTATGAAAACATCCTTCCTAAATGCTACTAGAAGAGACTTCGGCACATACTCTAGTGAATATCCCTGTTTAGCAAAGTTAATCCTCCCGCATTCTGGTACATTTCCCTGCTGAACCCTTGTCTCTGAGTCCCATGAAAGAGATGACATGCTCAAAGTAGAACATTGAAATCAATGGGACTTCAAAGTGCTTATCTTTGACTCGGTGCCGTGTGTGTGTTTAAATTGCTAGAGATGCTATTCTTCCAATTTCAGCTGCCTCTCCAGTTTTTTAGAACTTAAATCTCTGATTTAATGAACTTCACCAGCTGCAGCTGGTGTGAAATCGCAAAGCTATACTCAACAGTGCCTTAGTGTTTAAGCTTGGGGCCAAAGAGATGGGGGAGGGAATCAGAGGGACAGGACTTTGGGAGCTCTGGTCATTTGAGGATCCCTTTGGATCCAGACAAGTCATGTGATTTGATTTTCTATGATGTCTGGATTGTGTCTGGATAGTATGACAGAGGGCCCAGAGGGAATCTTTTTTTCAGGAGATCTTTAAGCATACTTACCTCTTGGAGCAATTCATCAAGACCAAACCAAATTCATCAAGTCAATTGTGATGTCTTCAGAAGTGCTTTCCCAAAACCATAAACCAAGTCTTATAAATGTGTGCCTCCATAATAAGATCATCAAAAGAGGTAGGGTTGTCAACTTCCAGATCAGGGTTGCCATCCCCCCAATGGGCCAGGTTTCCCCCCGATTTTTGGCCCCCTGATCCACCTGCTGGCCAGCAGAGAGAGCTCTGCCTCAAAGAGCTCTGTGGCGCCCAATGTACATGGCACAATGATGTCACCCAGAGGTGATGTCATCATGCTATGCACATTGCAGGGGCATGCTCTAGTGTTTGGCCAAAAACTCTATGGTCACCATAGAGTTTTTTGCGAAATACTAGAGCATCCTCCCACAACATGCCCAGTGCAATGATGTCACTTCTGGGTGACATCATTGTAGTGTGCGCATTTTGCACACATGCAAGAAGATCCACAGGGCCGGATTGCCCATAGGGTGAACTAGGCACCCGCCTAGGGCGCCCCAGCCTGAGGGGCGCCAAATGGCGCCCCACTCCCCCCCCGAAAACTCCCCCCGCCGTCCTAACCCAGCACCCGCCGGCGCCGACAGACCCCCGCCCCCTTCCCAGCGGGGCCCGCAGAAAAGCCGGCGCCAGGAGGGAGGGGGCGGAGGCTAGACCCCCCGCGCCCCCTTCCCGGCTTTTCTGGGGTCCCGCAGCCGCGGGGCCCGCAGAAAAGCCAGCGCCGGGAGGGAGGGGGCGGTGGCTAGACCCCCCCGCGCCCTCTTCCCGGCTTTTCTGGGGGTCCCGCAGTCGCGGGGCCCGCAGAAAAGCTGGTGCCGGGAGGGAGGGGGCGGAGGCTAGACCCCCCCGCGCCCCCTTCCTGGCTTTTCTGGGGGTCCCGCAGCCGCGGGGCCCGCAGAAAAGCTGGCGCCGGGAGGGAGGGGGCGGAGGCTAGACCCCCCCGTGCCCCCTTCCCGGCTTTTCTGGGGGTCCCGCAGCCGTGGGGCCCACAGAAAAGCCGGCGCCGGGAGGGAGGGGACGGAGGCTAGACCCCCCCGCCCTCTTCCTGGCTTTCCTGGGGGTCCCGCAGCCGCGGGGCCCCCAGAAAAGCCAGCGCCGGGAGGGAGGGGGCGGAGGCTGGACCCCCCCGTCCCCTTCCCGGCTTTCCTGGGGGTCCCACAGCTGCGGAGCCTCCAGGAAAGCCAGCGCCCCGCCGACGCCCCCGGTCTCCAGGTCCCACCGGGAGGTTGGCATCCCCAGTGGGGGGCGCCCCAGGCTGTCCTGCCTAGGGCACCCAGACACCTGGAGCCGGCCCTGAAGATCCATGAGAGGAGACTGGAGCCCCCCACTGGCAAAAGGTAGAGACCTGGCAACCCTACTCCAGGTGCTGGCTGGAGATCTCTTGCTATTACAACTGATTTCCAAGGGACAGAGATTGGCTCACCTGGAGAAAAATGGCTGCTATGAAAGGTGGACTCTATGGCATTACACCCCATTGAAGTCCCTCCCCTCCCCAAATTACTCAGTCTCCCCCAAAAAAATCTCCAGGTATTTCCCAACATGGAGCTGGCAACCCTAAGAAGAAGCCAGCTGGATCAAACTAAAACAAAAAAACCCAAAAATGACATCCTGTTCCCCAAAAAGGCCAACTAGGTGGTATCAGGAAATCAACAAACAGTTGTACAGTTGTACAAAAGTTCTCTGGGTGTTGCCCTCAAGTATACTGCCTCTGAACATGGAGTCTCTATCAATCCTTTTCCTAAGTAATGGGATTTTGCCTTTACATTTGAGACCTCCATCATGAACCCAAGATCTCTTCCTTTTGTAGTCACAAGAACCATTTCAGATCCCACCGGCATATTATGTGCTGTTAGGATGGAGGGGGGCAGAATGCATCACTGTACACTCAATTACACTGATCTTTCTTTGACTCTAGTGTCTGTTCCCCCAGTTTGAAAAGTTCCTTGCAATACAAATAGCAATTTTAAGTGGACAGTACCTTCTTTTTTATTCTTTTATGTTGAGGGGATGAAAAATTTATTTAAAAACCACTCATCACAAAGAACTGTAACAACAACTTTTATTGCAGACAAAACAGCAGCTCTCATGTTGTTCTAATTATGCATTTTATGCTTCCATGTTGGCTGCAGCTGTTTGTGGTGCAGCGTGGCATACGGTTGACTGGCCATCGTTCCTTCATGCACCTCACTGCAAGGAGTGTGGATTTTTGTAATGCTTCAGAGATTTCAATGACCTCGATGAAAGAAAGTCTACAAAATGCTTTTTGAAGGAGCAAGTGACTGGCAGATGCATACAGTGTGTCACTGTCATTGATGAATAGCTAGACAAGGCAGCAAAATCGGCCATACATCATGGGGGCTGACCCTCAAGAGGTTCCAAGGAGACTGTGCCGGGAAAGCAGGCTGTCCATAAGAGACAGGCACATTTATCCCTTCAGTCATTACCAGACATTCCTGTTTCCATCCGATTCTTTCCCCATTTTATGTCCTGCTCAGGTGTCCAAAACTCCACATGCTGTATTTCATTGAATGGAGAAGGATTCTGCCTGTTGGTCCCACTAGCAGATATCTGTATAGTCAAAGTCTGCAGCAAGTCCCTCCCTATATGTGTATACAGCACTAGGGCTGTTATGTGTACACTGGGAGCAGCTGATCTCCTGCCTCCAGCAGGCATTACTCACCAGCATTCCAGTGGCCAAAGGAAGGGAGACATATGTTTTTTAAAAAATGGCAACAGTGTGATGTCACTTGAGGGGGGGGACCTGGAAAGGATGTTATGTTTCTCTAGGAACAGCTGGAAATTCTGTGGTTTTACTATAGAGTCTTCAGTAGTTCCTAGAGAGGTGTGATGTCACTTCTGGGTTTCCCAAAAGTGCCATCCTGCCATTGTCAATTGCCCCCCTCCACATTCCTACCCACTGGTCTCCTGCTGATTGCCAGGCTGGTCTTAGGATTTGCACTCACAGAGTCTCATTTAAATAGTACCGCTACCCTAGCCAAGCAGCTGCATATGCTCATTTAAGCTTACTGAAGACCGATGCCCTGGACAAATTTTGCATTGGTGCACCAATCAGTTGTGCATGGCAATGCTGTGCATCTAGCAGCTAAGTTAAAACCACAAGCAAAATTCTGTGAGTTTGTCTCACCAGCCCTTAGTGAATGCATATAATTGTGTGTGATGCTTTTCACCCATATTGGGGAGAAAGGTTGCAATCCCACTGTCTTGAGACACATTAGATATTAAACACTACAGACAACACAGAGTCAAGTGCCACTGATGTGTGCTTTAGGTGGCGGTCCTAACAATGTGGGGCTGTTGTGTATGTGTGTGGAAAGTGCTGTCACAGCAGACTTCGGGCAACACCAGCAAGGGGTGAGAAGCAGAAGTGGCTTGCCATTGCCTTGTGACAATCATCTAGAGTTGCCAGGTCTGAGTTGGAAAATACCTGGAGACTTTGGGGATGGATCCGGGAGAGGGCAGGGTTTGGGTACGGACCTCAGCAGGGTATAATGCCACAGAGTCTACCCTTCAAAGCAGCCATTTCCTCCAAGGGAACTGATCTCTAAAAGGAGATCTCCAGGCCCCACCTGGAGGCTGACAACCCTGCAATCATCCTTAAAAGTCCCACCTCTCCTCCAGGGCTCTGAACCAATCCTTGTGATTTAGGTCTCATGCAACTCCCAGTGATTGTCAGCCAGTCAGAGCCCATGGGATTCCACTGGATGGGAGCCGGTGAGCCAGCCTCAGTTTAAGAAGGGAGAAGAAACCTTTTCAACTTTTGGATAGGGGTTTTGTGGCTCTGGACAGGAGTGTCAGCTTAGCCAGGCTTTTATTTGGCTTTTAGTTAGGGTTTGGGGGGTCTGCTTAGAAAAGAAAACTTATTTTTGTGTGACAAATAAGCATCCTGTTAAGGGCCCATCATTCCCTGCTGGTGTGTGTAGGTTCTGTGGGAAGGTGCTCTGTGAGAGAAAAGAGCAACCTTGAATCTGCTGAGGTTACCTGTCCACAGAAAGGAGAATCAAATCTCCCCTCTGGAGTTATTTATTTTATTCAAGAGCCAGCTTTACTTTATATATTTAAGTTATGCACACATCATATTTAGCTTATTAAATACTTTGTTTTCTGTTAAATAAACTTTTGTCATTCATCTCCATCTTTGCCTTGTCTGTCAAGTCAAAATTCTAAGAAACATGATCTCTATTTACCTGACATCTAAGTACAGCCATAGAGGCAGGCAATGACAAACCATCTCTGAACGCCTCTTGCCAGGATCGCCATAAGTTGCCTGAGACTTGACTGCACTTTCCACCACTACCATAAGTACAGCTGTAGTCTAGCAGGTTTCCAAATAAAAGACCTTTAGGATGTACAAAACTTACAAGTTACCAATCTTTAATTTAAAGCTTCTGCCCCTATTTTTATTTGATTGTGGGCAGCTGGGCTATAAAGAATCTATAGGAGAGGCCAGAGTGGGGGACTGGGTATTCTTCAGTCAAGAAGGCAGCTGACTCAGAGCCTCCCACCCATCAGCAGCTGCCACAGTCTTCCTCTGGTGAGTCTTCCTTGCTGCTCTCCCAGGTATCAAACCTGCTTAACTTTGGGGGGTCTGATCAGATCCAGCTATACCATAATACCTTCTGGAAGGTGGGATACAGATGTACAAATGAAACAAAATGCAATTATAGCTTTAGGTCCTGTTTCCCCCAGACTTGTCAAAAATACAAAGTTCAGCTGGTGGACGGAAAGAAGGTAAGAGCCATTATCAATAGGCCTCCAGGAAGGAAAAGGAATCCCCTAAAAAGATAGCAGATAGGATTAGGTGGGGCTGGAAAAAATAAGGGCAGTGGTTTAACTCACCCTCTATTAATAATCCTTTTAACATCCCTGCAAGTGATGCCATTATTATCATCCCTAAATAAGATTATGATGAGAGAATGACCCTCAAGTAGCTCATGACTGAGATAATAGTCTTTCTCTGGAAATTTAAAGCATGTGTAAGCAAGAGAAAGAAAATAAGTCTGACCTGTCAAAGTCCTGTCAATAACTTTTTGACAGCATTGACAGTGCACACTAAGCCTAAGTAGCATGATTAAAAAAATCAAGCAACAACTGTGCTTAAAGCAAAGATGGAAAGGAGATAAACTATTCATGACTCAGAGTAGCTTGCTGATGCGTTCAAGCTCCATTTATATCTGATTTTACTCTACATTAAATACCTCAGCCTTCTATTTTTAATTCTTGTTGCCTGTCAGAGCTGCTCTCCCAAATGTCATGCTTCCAAAGCCAAATATAAGCACGGAACTTATATTTGCATGTGGAGATTTATATAACATAAATGCAAGCATATGGAGGTCTAAGGCAAATATGTGGTGTTAGGATGAAAAGCAGGGAGGCGAGAGAGAGAGTTTACATTCCTCGTGTAATATAACAACTCTGAAGTAAGATTATTATGGTGGGAGTAGGGGAAAATATCCTTGTGCACTGCACTTGTCAGAACTGAAGAACCATGCCTTGCATCCTGAGTCCAGGTCCATTTACTTGGCTATGTGTGTCCTGACATTTAAATCTGTTTTAAACTGTGGGTTCCTGGGTTTTTTGATCCTGGGTTTTGTGTGCAAAGTTAGGTGTTGACTGAGGAACAAACAAGAGGATGAGGGGGGTCAGCAAGGGGGTCCAGGCTCTTTCTATTCACTCTCTTGCTTATCATTAAGCCACAAGACTCTGTCAGAACTTGAGGGAAGAAAAGGTAGACCCATTTGGCTGCCCCCTGTCTCCAGTCTCTTAACGAGAAGCACCATTTCTCAGCCTGTGCTCCTTTCCTTGAAGCTCTAGACACTCAGAGTCCCACAGAACTTAAAGCTCCCAAAGAGAAGGAAAGCCTCTATTCATGAGCATGGGCTATTGAATGCCCCAATGGAAGACCTCATCTCATCACACTAGGGTTACCAACCTCAATGTAGGGTTCTCCCAGAATAATAATTGATCTCCAGACTACAGAGATCAGTTTCCCTGGAGGAAACAGCAGCTTCAAAGCATGGACTCTATGGTATCACATCCTTGGTTAAATCTCTTCCCAGGCACTGCCTCCAAATCTCCAGGAATTTCCCAAGCTCGTGTTGGCAACTAGGGCTCCCAACTTTGTGTTGGGAAATTCCTGAGGATTTGGGAGTGGACTACAGGGAGGGTGGGGTTTGGGGAGAAAAGGGACCTCAGCAGAGTATAATGCCATAGAGGCCCCCCCCCCCCATGGCAACCATTTTATCCAGGGGAACAGATATCTGTGGTCTGGATATGTATTGTGATTCCAGGAGATCTCCAGTTCCTACCTGAAGGTCAGCAGCCATATTGGTAATAGTACATCATATCATGGTCTAGAATAATGTCTCATGCCCAGCCTGGAGTAGGTCTCTGTTCCCTGCTCTTTGCCAGGGTCGCTATAGCAAGAGACCTCCTGCCAGCAAGCCTCTCTTCCCATCACTGCTCCTTTGGGCACCAAGAAAAATAATGCCAGTGTCATACAGACCATAATGCCACTTTTGTGGAAAACCTGGAAGCAATGTGATGTCACTATTAGCCACAGGGTATATATGGGAATTCTCAGTCTGGGGCAGGTGATGCACTCTATTCTTGGTGCTGAAGAGGGCAGCAGTGAGAGGGCTTCTAGTGTCCTGGCCCCACTGCTGGACCTCCTGATGGCACGTGGTATATTTTGGCCGCTGTGTGACAGAGTGTTGGACTTGATGGGCCATTGGCCAGATTCAACATTGGCTTCTCTTATGTTCTTATGTTCTTATGTTCACTCTGGAAATTGCAGCAATTACTAGAGTGATGTGATGTCACTCCCAGTTTTCCCCAGAAGTGAATTGATACTGATTGAGATGCCAATGCTCCCACATATCTCTATCCCCCTATCTTCTGTCTGCCTCCCTATCCTTTGTAGAAGGAGAATAGATTAATTTTGAATCTTCTTTAGGGTTTATTTTATGTATTTATTTTGTATATTAATTTCTCCCCAAAGTGACTCAAAGCAACTTACTACAAACACACAAAATTCAAGAGATGATCCATCCGAGGCACCAGCTGCAAGCCTCTGGACATGCTCACACCTTAAAGGGAAAGGAAAACAAACTTAACACAGGATTGGTCTTGGAATTCAAGTCTAGCCACAAAGAACCATGATGGGGACTCACTTACACATCAAATGTTATGTGATAGGCATCTTACTAACATAGCCGTCATAAAATCCAGATTCTCTTGACTTCACTGGGGCCATTTACTTCAGTTGGCCAAGGAACAAGGTTTTTCTTTTTCTTTAAATAGGCAGTAAGGGCTTCATGAAAATGGATTTTCAGACACATGCATGTGGTCTCTAATAAGCTCACATAACCTAATGGGTTTCCTTTTATGGGAGAAACATTCTATATTATAGATTTAAGCAAAGTGCTATCTTATACTGCTTTTACTCAACCATGTGCAATTTCCCTAGTGTTCCAATGGCCTTCCTCTGGTCACATCTGGTACACAGGCTGCTATAAAGAGTACCGTCTGGATCCGCAGCTGGACTTCCTGCAGATTCTGTGGTGCCACATTACTACACATAACTCTATATCCTGAGTGTACTTCACTACCCACTCAGAAAGGAGAAGTATGTTCATACAGGTGGACTTAAGGCTTATATTGGGGGGAGGGATTTCTTTGCAGTTTTGCAATATGATGGAAGCAATGAGTAGCATCATGAAGCCCTCTCCCTAAATTTTCTCTCAAATATTTGCTGCCACTGCTGCACCTTCCTGTGATGTTTCTGTTTCATCATTCACTCATCAACCAATTAAGTTAAGAACAATTAGGGATAATTGGCTGTTTGAACCCCATCCTGCAGCCTAAAAACTCCTAAAGCTAGCAGTAAAATGCCCACCATGGGTGGCCAATCAACCCCCAAAGCTGCAGAAGATTTCTGGATCCAGGGCAATTAATTCATCCTTCCTACACCATGGAGACCAAGGACAACTGTTGCAAGAAACACAATGAGAAAAAGCACCAGGATAAGTTGTTCCATACATTTCTGAAAAATGGGCATAACTTCACCAAGTGTAAAGGAGCCTCACTTTGTCTGACTTTCCACTGTCCAATAGCTTAAAAAAAAAAAAAAAACAGCACTAGATAATAGTACTTAGCACATGTATCACATTTTTCAGTGTTCAAAGTGGTTCAAATGCATTATCTGGTTGTAAACTTTACAACACCCCTTTTAAGGTGATGGTGGATAGTGCTATCAAGTCACACCTGGCTAGGATTGCCAGCCTCCAGGTGGGGCCTGGAGATATCCCACTTTTACAACTGATCTCCAGCTGACAGAAATCAGCTCCCCTGGGGACAATGGCTGCTTTGAAGGGTGGACTCTATGGCATTGTACCGGGCTGAGGTCCCTCCCCTCCCCAAACCCCACCCTCTCCTGGATCCACCCCCAAAGTCTCCAGGTATTTTCCAACCCTGGAAACCCTACACCTGGCTTACGGCGACCCTGTAAGCTTTTTAAGGCAAGAGACCAACAGAGGTGGTTTACCATTGCCTGTCTCTATGAAGCAACCCTGGATTTCCTTGGTTGTCTCCCATCCAAATACTAATCAGGGCCAACCCCAATTAGCTTCTGAGATGTGATGAGATTGAGCAAGCCTAGGACACCCAGGTCAGGGCCACTTTTAAGGCAAATAAATACTAATTTCCCAACATCACAGATTGGGGTGGTGGTGGAGTGAAGCTGAAAGAGAGCTTGCCTAAGGGCATCTAACGAGTTCCTGGCAGAGATACCAATAGAGCTGGCCTGTCATAACAGTTAAAGGGCTGGACTTGGATCCATCATGAAACTTGTTAGGTGACCTTGAGCCTTTCACACCCTCTCATCCTAACCTAATCTCACAGGGTTGTTGTTGCAATGAAATGGCAGGAAACTTTCTGATAAAGTCATTTGTATGTAACAACATCTTAACAGTGTGCGTAAAACATATATGCTTATATACATATTTCTTTAAAAAAATGACCAGAAACAAGTAGAAACAAGTAGAACTAGTTTGGTGTAGTAGTTAAGTGTGCAGACTCTAATCTGAGAGAACCGGATTTGATTCCCCACTCTTCCACTTGTACTTGCTGGATGACCTTGGGCAAGCCATAGTTCTGGCACAGCTGTTCTTGAAAAAGAGCAGTTTCTGTCAGAGCTCTCTCAGCCCCACCTACCTCACAGGGTGTCTGTTGTGGGGAGGGGAAGGGAAAGGAGTTTGTAAGTCGCTCTGAGACTCCTTTGGGTAGTGAAGGGCAGGGTATAAATCCAATCTCCTCCTCCTCCTCTTCTTCTTCTTCTTCTTCTCCTCCTCCTCCTCCTCCTCCTCCTAAAGTACTTGGATAAAAGTTGTAAAATTAATGGGGGAAAGAAACTCAAATATCATAATGTTCAAATTCTGTAAGTTGTATAAATTTATCACAAGAGTGCAAGCAAAAATACCATAAGAAAAATACAGCCCACTTGCCCACATTTCACATACACGCACACACACACACTATCCAACCTCATTGTTTATCTAGTGGTCAAACCAAACATCCTCAAAATCACAGTATTGGGTTGAATCCTACAGACTTTCCAATTATGGAAGGTGAGGGGAAACCATCCTGCTTGTTTTCTTTCCTCATTTGCAGCTCCCTGACCCACATAGCTTTTCTTTTTTGTTAGTGAGGCCCCTGATTTCTAGACAAGCCTTTTAGGGGATCATAAAGGGCTGCTGCAGCCTGCAGGAAGAGGAATGCATCTACTTCCACCAACAAAACATCCATAGGATCCGACCCATTATTTTAAAATTTGGGACCTACATAACCATTTCTCAGACTACATGCTGTTTACCTGCCGATGAAACAATGGGCCATGCTGTTAAGTAAACTATTGATGAGGTTAATGCTATAATGCTTTTGGATTATAAATAGATCTTTGAAGCAGGTAAACAGCTGCTATGAAACAACTAAATTTGTTTTATTGCCAGGTGACTTACTCCTGAGGTCAATTATTCTCATTAAGCAGCTGTGTAAATTTGATGAACTCTGTTAAAAAAGAAAAGTCCCTTTCACAAACGGAAATGATTAAAAAAAACACACAGAGAAGTGTTGCAATACCATTTTAGCTGAAATAATTGTCCCTTTATGAGCTTTTGTCTAGAAACCTGAGACAGGTTCTGTTTTCCCCAGAGACCATTAATTAAAAAAAAACCTGAGAAAATAATTTATCAAACCAGATATAAAGCCAAAAACTTTATCAAAGTTTAACCAGTGTTATATTTTGATTGTATGCTATATTTGTTGTTTCACTCGAAGAATGAATGACAGCTGTTTTGAACATTCAAACTGGTTGTTTTAGGAGAACCAAATGCCTAAAAATGTATAGCATCCTCCTATAAAGCTTGGAGAACTGGGAACCAGAAAATAATACCCTGTTATAGTGTTAGCCCCCATAACTAATTAAAATGCTATGTTCTGAAAAAAGCTTTGAGAAAAAAAATATTTACTGGAAAATGTATTCCTATTATGCAATTTAACACATTTCCATCCTACTTTACAAAAGAACAAAGCCATAAAGCAACTTCCCATAAAAGATAGAGAGGGGAAAACATAACAGAGAAAAAGGAATTTGCCACCGGAGTGTACTACAGCAGAAGCTCAAAAATAACTATTATCCACCAAATGAGAACCCAGTGTTTTAGAACTTAAGGCAGGCTTAGATCCTATGAACAATTTCCATGTGCACTATAGTCTCTGCTGTGGAGAGTCTCTTCTCTGAATCTTGTATTAGCATAATACAATGGTCCCTTGAATAAATATAAGTTTTAGTGGAAGAGGAAGAGGAAGCACACTCCACAGCAGAGACTGTTTAGCATGCATGGATCCAATCTAGCTTCCACAGAATCTTGGCCACAGTGCCCAACTTACGTCTGCGGTTGCATGAACTTCACTTCTGCACTACTGCGGATCACCAAGCCCCCGCAAAACCCAGGGATGCGTGGAAGCCCGGGTAATCTGTGGCCTGAGCAGTATCTAAATTCAGTGGTTTCATGGATTCTGCTTCTGACCTGTTGCAACAGCACCCACCAGTCACAGATACACAGGAGAGTGTGTTATTGTATAGTCTATAGACAGCAGCCCTTTTCAGGTGTTCCAGCATGGCAGAATGAAAATACCAGATGGGGATGGGATCATAGGAGCAAGCTATCATAGGAGCAAGCTTTGCCCCCGGACCCATGCACATCATATTACATTCATTGGTCAAGGTCACTATGCATATGTCCCAATTTATTATTTCATTTATTAATGTAGAACATTTATTAGTTGCCTTTCTATCTTGTGGAACTCAATGTAAACAAAACGATTATAAAAGTCCACAGAACCTGTGTAGGTTGAAAACAGAGCTTGGTTTCATGATTCTGTTCCCCACACATTTATTCTACCCAGCTAGAACATCTGAAAAGAGCAACTAAATCCCAAAGTGTTTAGAGGCAACTGTAGTCAACAGAGAACAGCAGATCTGTGGATCACAGCTTTGTTCTTAATTTTTTCCTCCACTTTAATTATCACAAACCTAAATTCTGACATGGGGCTGGGGCCCAGTGGATGCAGCTATTCTATGTATACTTATCATTCTTTTCTTTGCCTTTGATGTCTGCATGCAGTCCCATGATGGATGTGTCTTCCAGCTCAAAAATTCATGACACAGCTCAGTTCATGTTGAAGAGATTTGTGGTAGCTTTCAGTCTTTCACCCATTTCCAATGGACGATGCAATTCCATTACATGAAATGAAATTTGAACTGGGAGATTCTGAGCCATCTAAAATGTGTCTGGCCACACAAAGGCCTGCGAGTGCATTGAACCTGCTGATATGAAAGCTGGCTGCCCCAGTCATATGAGATGGGAAAAAAAAGGTTTAAAATGTATATTTGCAAATTTAAAAGGCCTATGAACAAGAACAGGGGATGCTGAATCGTTTTCAGAGTCACCCACCACAAAGCTGTATCTTATTTTATTTTTAGATTTTTTTAAAAAAAATATCACAGTCAGGAAGAACATCAAGGTTTGTGTGTCTACCTTTGCATGACAGCAGCAAGGCACATGTAAGTGTGTAGGTGGTGCTTTGCTTTTAAATAGTCAATTATAGAAAAGTTTTAGTTGTGTGCATTGCTACAGTCATTAAGATCCCAGGTGGCATCTGGAAATCTCCCACTATTCCAATTGATCACCAGATGACCAAGATCAGTTCCCCTGGAGAAAACAGCTGCTTTGGAGGGTAGACCTTATGGCATCATACCCTGATGCAGTCCCTCCACAAACCCTGCCCTCCTCAGGCTCCACCCCCCAAATCTTGAGGTATTTCCCAACCTAGAACTGGCAGCCCTAATCACCCTGCTAGATGCCATCTCACATGTCCTTTTAAGGTTCCAATACATGCACAAAGCTCCACATAAATAGGGGCTGCCATTATTACTTTCAATGTTAGGGTGTCCTTCCCACATATAGTTCTCTTTTAAGTATAATATTGTCTAGTGCTGTAGTGAGTGGTAGTGGCTTTTGTTCATGAAGAGCTCTGTGTGCACTTTGGAAAGCTATGGAGTTCAGCATCCCAGCCTTTATATCCAGAGTGGAACTTGGACAAGGCAGTCCATTCCATTAATGCCCTGAGTAGGGACAGACACAAACCAGGCTCACAAATCTTTGTTTGTGAAGAATTTTGGCTAGTTCATGGTTCAAACTGCAGCCCAGCCATGAACCTCCATGAACTTTTAAAGCAGTTTGTGAAAGTTTATGGGGAGCAAAAAACAGGGTTTTGGTGAAAGCCATCAAAATGCCCTCATGAAATCTGGCAAAAATTCAGAAACAGCTAAGCCACAGAGCCAGCCTGCTCCCACAGCTCAGCTGTTTAGAGCCTGAAACAACTGAGCCACCAGAGTAGGCTGCCCCCTGGCTCAGCTGTTTTGGGCATGAATCTCATTAATCTGGTAAAGTTCATATGTGAGCTCACTCGGCTTGTGGGGCTCGTGGTTCAGTCCGTGGTTTGCCCATAAATCATGAAGCAAACCACATTCCTGTTGTCCATGCCCATCCTTAGTCCTGGGCAGTTATGAATATCTGCAAATCCTAACAATATGCCTGGTTCATCAAGAACAGTTTTCCATATTATAACAGGATATACTGTGTCATCCTAAGCAGAGCTACAGCATTCTGAGTTGACTGAAATCAATGGACTTAGGCAGGCGTAACTCTGCTAGGATAGCAGTGATAGTATGCTAAAACTAGCCTGGACAGCCATTTGTCCAAAGTTTGCAAAAGTCTGAGGCCAGATGTGTAAGATAAAAACCCAAGAAATCAAATCAGCCATTTTTAATGCAATAAAAATTATGACCCTTAGTTCTAATCAGTCTAGCAATATTAAAATGTTAAAAGCTTCTCTGCAAGGTCATCTCAGATAGCTCTGTTAAGACTGGAAGCCAACAACCAGCATCGTAGCTATTTCCAATCCTTGTGTGAAGTCTATTACTATGGTATAGGAGTGTCTTGTGGCCTTGAGATTATTTATTTACTCAGCTCTGTGTCCTGCAAGATAGGGAGGTGGTATTACCAACATTAAACAGATGGGGAAGTGAGGCACAGAAAGAATAAATTGTTCATCCACGGTCAGGGAAGGCAAAACAACAGCCTGAACCCATTTTGTCTTTGCAGACTAGCACTATACTTACGATCCGGCAGTAAAGGTGGTACCTATCAACAGATGGGACTAGCTGTACCTCCATTAAATCGCATACCCAGTTTGCACAGAAAGGCCAAACATTGTAATAGATCCAGAGGGTGAAACCGCAGGTCAAATGCAAGCAAATGTAGTAACCCCCGGCAGCTGCTTTTCCCTATATCAGGGTTTCCCAGGGAAACCAGAGTGATTTTGAGCTACTTTTCCTATATCAGGGTGTTATAAGCATGTTTCCTTTTGAAAACTTGGGATAAGAACTCTAAAAATGGGGGGGGGAAGCTTGGGGAATAATTTTGGGCAGTGCTGTAGTAGTAGTACTTTTTGTTACAGTCACTTAGCAGAGTAAATTTGGGGCAGAGATCTGCATGCAGGGAGAGGTTAAGCACTCTATGGCTGTGGTCAGACATGCCATTTGGCTCAGCCCATCACTGTGTGATCAGATGCCCTGCTTGGGCAACAGGTTTGTTGTTTTTTCAGCCTTTTATTTCCTATGCACATAAATGCAGACTTGAACCTCTGAGTGGAGGGTTCCCCATGGAGTATGCGATTATGTGCATACTGCTAAGTGTGGGGGGAACAGCACCGAGTCAGGATGGAATGGGCAGACCATCCCGATGGTTAGAGAGCATGCTTGAGTGATCAGACTAGGGAAATTCCACCCGTGGCCCATAGGCAAGTGTTTTTGTTGTTCAGTCGCACAGTTGAGTCCGACTCTTCGCGACCCCATGGACCAGATTATGCCAGGCCCTCCTGTCTTCCGCTGTCCGCTGAAGTTTGCTCAATTTCATGTTCGTTGCATCGATGACACTGTCTAACCATCTCATCCTTTGCCGCATCAGGGTCTTCTCCAGTGAATGCTCCCTTCTCATTTGGTGGCCAAAGTATTTGAGCTTCAGCTTCAGGATCTGGCCTTCCAGGGAAAAATCAGGGTTGATTTCTTTTAGGATTGACTGATTTGATCTCCTTGCAGTCCAAGGGACTCTCAAGAGTCTTCTCCAACACCATAGTTCAAAAGAATCTATTCTTCGGCGCTCGGCCTTCTTTATAGTCCAACTCTCGCAGCCATACATTACTACGGGGAATACCATTGCTTTGACCATACGGACTTTTGTTGGGAAGGTGATGTCTCTGCTTTTTATCATGCTGTTTAGGTTTGCCATTGCTTTCCTCCCAAGGAGCAGGCGTCTTTTAATTTCATGGCTGCAGTCACCATCTGCAGTGATCTGGGATCCTAGGAACGTGAAGTCTGTCACTACTTCTATGACTTCCCCTTCTATTTGCCAAGGAGTGATGGGGCCAGATGCTATGATCTTAGTTTTTTTGATGCTGAGCTTCAAGCCCACTTTTGCGCTGTCCTCTTTTACCCTGAACAAGAGGCTCTTTAGGTCCTCTTCACTTTCTGACATCGGAGTGGTATCATCTGCATATCTGAGGTTGTTGCTATTTTTCCCAGCAATCTTAATTCCAGCTCGATGTATAAATAGCATCAATAACAATAGTGGTTAGAACAGAGATCCCCCAGGTTGTGACTGTGGGTGCCATAGTGCAAACTGTGGAAGCCATTTGTGGCTGGCTCTTCCTGCTGTGGGCAGTCATTTTGTGGCAGGCTCCACCATGCCTATGGGCTCAAAAATGTTGGGTTAGAATATCACACCAGTGAGACCTGGGTTCAAACCCTTGCCCAGCCATGAAGCTCACTGTGTGATCCTGGGGCAGTCACTTTCTCTCAGCTTATCCTCACAACAACACTGTGAGGATAAACAGAGGAGAAGAAAATCACACACAGTGCCCTGAACTCTGTGGAAAAAGGCTAGGGTTCCAGTGGAATAGAACAGAGAATCTAGGAGCCCTTTTCAGCAATTAAGTTTTGCCATGTGTATGGGGAGAACACTCTACATGTGATCCTCCCAAAACATGTGACTGTCATTTTGTCCGATAGGGACACACTTGGCAGATACTACCAGAACTCAAGGGTTCTGGTATGTGGGCAATGAAGCTGACAAGAGGCACACTGTCACTTTCAGACAAAATGGCAATAATGTATTTATTTATTAGATTTATACTCCCCCCTCCCCGCATATTAGGAGGTTCTCATGTAGCATTTTCTCCCCATATGTGTGGTAGAGCATATTGACTGAAAGTGAAAATGGTTTTAATGACACACACACACACAGACCTGATCATTTGCCTTTTGGTATTTTTATCCCATTGATATTATTTTCAAAGAATTTATCAAAAGTGGAGAGAAACCTGGCTTTTGATCTTCCTTCCAAGGCTGCTGGATAACGCAGAGAAGGTGGAGCTCAGCCTCCTGAGATATTGTCACCTGAAAGTGGAGTTTCCCTGCCCAGGCCATAATGAGGTAAGCCAACCTAAGTGATAACATTTTACAAGCTGCTCACCCCACTCCCACCCACCACCATAAAAAATAAAACAAAGCAGCTTCCCCAGTGGAAAAAGAACACTTCAAGCAGAACCAAGCTGAGATCATTTGACACCGTTACCCTGGAACATCTCATCTCAGGATTTCCTATAGTCTGAAGGAGTTTTCAGAGTCTTTCACCCCCTGAGTTTCTTGGAACACAGTCTGGTGAGTGAGAACTACATTACAAGTTATGTTTATCACTAATTAAGTAAACAAACTAACAGAAGGCAAATTGTGATCTTTGTTTATATCTTTCTTGACCTTCTGTTATTTCTTTATAGTATTTGAAGATGACACTGTTTGAGGTCAGACTGTAACTGCTGTAAGCTCCCGAGGAACTGTGTGATTCATGCAGCCTAACAAATACAGGAAATGTATTTAGGCAATCTTCATCATGAATGCCCATTTGCTCTTTAACTTAGAAAGAAATGATTTAAATTTAGGAACATCATTTTATTTATGCAATGCAAATGACAAGTGTGGTATAATGGGAGGGACTTGGCTTGACAGCAGCACATGTAAAAGGGATCTAGGTGTTATGGTTGATCACAAGCTAAACATGAGCCTGCAGTGTGATGCGGCTGTGAAGAAAGCTAATGCAATCTTAGGATGCATTAGCAGAAGCATTGTGTCCAGATCACGGGAGGTGGTAGTTCCGCTGTATTCTGCTATGGTCAGGCCCCACCTGGACTACTGTGTCCAGTTTTGGGTACTACATTTTCGGAAGCATGTTGACAAACTCGAGTGGGTCCAGAGGAGGGCGACCAGGATGGTGAGAGGGTTGGAGTCCAAGTCTTATGAGGAAAGGCTGAGGGAATTGGGTATGTTTAGCCTGGAAAAGAGAAGGTTTAGAGGGGACATGATTGCAGTCTTCAAGTATCTGAAGGGCTGTCATGTAGAAGATGGAGTGGATCTATTCTCTCTTGCTCCGGATTGCAAAACTAGATCTAATGGGTGGAAATTACAAGGGAGTCGTTACCGGCTTAATATCAGGAGAAACTTCCTGACTGTAAGAGTGGTTGAGCAGTGGAACAGACTGCCTCGGGAGGTGGTGGATGCTCCTTCGCTGGACGTTTTCAAGAGGAGACTGGATAACCATCTTTTGGGTATGTTGTAGGTATGCAGGGGTTTCAGCTGTGTTCCTGAAGAGTGCAGTGGGTTGGACTAGATGGCCTGCAAGGTCCCTTCCAACTCTAACATTCTATGATTCTATGATTCTATAATGGTTACAAGTGCTGGACTGTATCTGGAAGACCCAGGTTCAAATCCCTGCTCCTGCCATAGAAGTTCACTGGGTAACTTTGAGCCAGTCACTCTCTGTCTGCCTAACCTATTTTATTTATTTATTTATTTCTGAGATTTCTATTCCGCCCTCCCCAAAGCGGGCTCAGGGTGGATCACAAAAGCCGAGTCCAAGACTCGTTATGGTAAAAATCACATTAAAAATAGTTAAAACACTAACAATAAAAATCCATATAGGTAGTAGAATTTCATATCTGTTAGAGCCACAGGTGGAATCAGTGGGCCCTTACAGCAGATTAGGAGCCAGACTGAGAGCAGAGGGGCCTTCTGTGATGGATGCCTGCCGCCTCAACCAAAGGCCTGGCGGAACCGCTCTGTTTTGCAGGCCCTGCAGAATGATAAAACCCCACAATAACAACCCCACACAGTTGTTGTGAGGATAAAACAGAGAAGAGGAGAATGTTGTGAGCCACTTTGTGTCACCGCTGAATAAAAAAGCAGTGTATAAATAAATAATTCACACAAGCTGTATTAGGATAGTAACATACTATCAAATTCAGTAGGATTTACTTCTGATTAAATGTGTGTAGGATTGTACTGTCAATATAACAAATAATTTATGTTTCTTCATTGTTAAGTTTTCTCTCTTGCTGTCTCATTTGATATACTTTATCGTGTCATTTCTTTAAATGCAGCTGATTTCATAACCTGTTTCCTGAATTCCTTCTTTGCAACCCCCCTCCCACCTTCTGACTGGGATATAAGGAATCCATTCTGAATTGTGTCTGTTGAAGGGCACTCTGACTCTCTGCAAAGCTTGTACCCTGAATATCTTGTTGGTCTCTAAGGGGCTACTGGATTTGAATCGAGCTGATTCTTACTTGTTCACTATGATGGTGCTGACATTGAAATACGTGCAAAATTTTCATAGCTAATGCCATTAAGAAGATGAGTTGAGGATAAAAATGTGTATGTCAAGGACTTTTTTCTGTAAAATTCAACTCATGCACTCCCCCTCCCCCAGGACAGGTTTCCCCCCAGAACAGTGTCTCTGTGGGGGTTGTAACTCATCTTCCCACTCCATTGCACAAAGTTTCAAGCCTTCTTCCAGTCTAAGGAGCCTTCCTCCAACTTAAATGACTCTCTCTTCTATGGAAGAGCCACTGAAGTTGGACAGAGTCTCCTTAGGCTGGAGGAAGACTCCGTGGAGAACGGTTGGATGCACCTCAGTGAGTATGTGACGTAATGTCATTGGCAACCACAGCACCTTTACCTTAGGAAACAAGGATGTGCTGTACATATAATCTCCTTAGATTACACCGTACATTCACTAGAGACTGGAGTAGTTGCATTAATGCAAATTTAGGCTGTGTACTCTAACGGTCATTATGCAGGATTGTCTCACCTCTATGGAGAATTGCATTTGGTGGTGACTCCTGGCAAGTAAACGTATATAATAATATGTTTACAAACACATAGGCATGATCCAGCAAGATGTTGCACTGTTCGGTCCTATTGATGTCAAAGGACTTAAGTCTCTCTCACTGAAATCAATGGGATCTAATTTTTAAAGTACTTAGCTTTTTTATATATTGTGTTCACCAGCTGGTTATGTACAGAATCTTCTTTATCATTGTTGGGCAACTGTTTGTGGAGTAGTCTTCATACATTCACACAGCTGGACATGATAACAAAATGAATGTGAATAACACTGATGAACCATGATGACTTTTCAATATGAATAGGGATATGATCTGTATTATAAAATCTGTAAGCTCTGAATTTCAACTTCTAATGGACTGACATCACTGATCATCACCGTGCTATCTAGGTTAGTTGTGGTGGGGGCCAAATATAAGGAAAAGAAACAGACTGGTTATCGTGGTGATGTCATTTTATGAGCTGGTGTCTCAGTATTTGCCAGGAGAGCTGGAGTGGGTTGCAGGATTTCAACAGTCTGAAGCATTTATTGCCTGTTCTTGAGATAGTTTATCTTGGTGGGTATTCCAACAGAGGAAGCTAAAGAGGTCATAAGGTTTTATTAGTAGAGTTTCCAAATAGTCATTCCATTGTGAGGAATAATGAAGGGTGCTCTTCCCCCTTCTTCTGATGAGTTATGACCCCCCCCCCGATGATGGAACCAGTAGGTCCTCAGAATGCAATGGCGACAGCTGTCCTCAAGTCATAGCCAGGGGAGGGGGCAGTAATTATGGCTTGATGGGGATGTCTCAGTGCCTTTCTCTGGTTTCTAAAATCTATTGGTTAGACAAAAAGAGCAAAGCACAAACCATGCCATTGAGAGTGCATCTCTGTCGATGCAAGGTGGTCTGTGTAGGGCTCAGTGGAGCACTCATTCTTCCTCCCCCTCTTCCTTTGGTTGCCCAGGGATTGCAGCACACTGACCACTGAAGGCAGGTGAGTTCCCATGTAGTCATCCATGTGACCATCTCTTCCTTGGAGCCTCATGCTTATTTCTACACCAGGCATAGAGTTGCCAACCTCCAGTTGGTGGCTAGAGATCTCCTGGGATTACAACTGATCTCCAGGCAATAAAGACCTCACTTGGAGAAAATGGCCACTTTGGCAGGTGGACTCTATGGCATTATACCCCACTGAAGATCCTTGCATTCTGAAGCTGTGCACTCCCCAGCCCCCCTCCCCCAATCTCCAGGTATTTCTCAACCAGGCCCCAGGCTGATTCAGGCACCAGTAACTCACCATCACAATACTGAGGAGGAGATGACAGGAGGGTGGCTCTATGAGAGACTGATGTCCAACTTCCATTCAGAGTGATGGCCACTGTGGGGCAATCTGTAGGTTAGGCTGAGACGATGTTACTGGCCTAAGGTCATCCAGTAAGCTTCCATGGCAGAGTGGGGTTTCCAGTCTCGGTCTCCCAGATCCTAGTCTAACACTATAACCTAGGAGCTCCCTATCTTTTTGACCCTGTGGGCACCTTTGGAATTTTAAGATGGGGTAGCAAGTGTAGTGTTGCCATCCTCCTGGTGGGGCCTGGAGTTCTTCTGGAATTACAACTGATCTCTAGATTACAGAGATCAGTTCCCCTGGAGAAAATGGCAGCTTCAAAGGGTAGACTCTATGGAATCACATCTCTGCTGAGTTCCCTCCCCAGGCTCTACTCCCAAATATGGCAGGAATTTCAAAGGGCAGAGCTGGCAACCCTAGGTAAGCACCACTCTAAAACAGCTGCCACAAGAGGTGGATCCAAACCACAAAAGGATACTGCAGGAGAGGGATCCAAATGCACTACCTCTGTCTTCACTTTGCAAAAAGAATCACATAGGGGGAATAGAAAGAAAATTAACAAAGCTCAGGGTAAGAAATGGAGAACAAAAGTGGGAATAAAAAGAAGGAAAGCCTGAAGAAGAAACGGAAACCAAACACTCCCATATGAACGAGTGGGTACATACCAGTCCTCCTGAGCCTCCAGTGGCTTTCAGCTGAATGCAGGCAGCCAATAACAAAGCCTGTCTGACAATGGCCCTGCCTACTTTCTGAAAAGCTCAGTGGGCACCTGGGGAATTACTGGCAGCTGCCATGGGCACCAGGTTGGGTAACCCTGCTTTAACCACTAAATCACACTGGCTCATTTAACTATTGATAGACTTGTTTTCTCCAAATTAGTCTGACTTTTTTTAAAATAATAAACTATTTTATTCTTTTTTTTTAATTCTAAACCACCTCAAGCAGGGCTCTAGAGAAGCAGCATATAATGTTTTATAAATAAATAAATGAGATGGCCACATCTTGCATTAAAAAGTGCTGTCTTTTAGGCCTATTCTATGTGTTTCAATAGCCAAGCAACAGAATCAGGTCAAACTAATATAGTTGCTGTTGTTGTTGTTTTTTAATTGTGCTTACGTATTTTGCTTGTTTCAAACACCAGCTTGGTTTGCTAATGACAGAGACTATATTGTTCATATGTGAGCATGTGGGTAGCTTGGAACAGGACCTTGTGACTTTGTGTGGGCCTGGTGGAGCATCTGTGGGATTGTTTGCAGCACGTATGCGCCTGTGTACGAATGTCTTCAGCCTGTGCAGGAGAGGGAGGAACACAAGCTTCTGTGAGTAAAAACTGCTTCACAAAAGCAGGTGATAAAACAAACAGCCTTGACTGGATTTTTGTGTGTGTGTGTCTGAAAAAATGAAGGGCTTGTCCTGCTGTTTCATAGTTTGCAAAGTATCTTGCAAAGAAACCGCCGTGACAGGCTGCCAAAAGACTGAACAATGAACTAGATCAAAATGAATATGAAATTGTTTACAACATCCTTGCTTTGCCTGCATTCCCTTCAAGCCACCTTCAGACATTCTGTTTTCTAGGCCTTTGTTGAACAACTTCCAGCTTGATTGATTCAAGGTTGCAATCCTAAATGGAGCTACATTCTTCCAAGTTCATTGAAGTCAGTGAGTTTGGGGGGGACAACTCTGCTTAGGACCGTATTGTTATATTCCCATTTGTGTAGGACATTGTGAAGACAGCTTTCAGCATTCTGTGTTTTATTCTTTAGGTAACTGCTGGTATTTCACTTGACCAAAACACAGCTATATAAAAACAGCAAAGACAAACAGCTTGCTAACAAGTTAAGCTTTTAGTTCCCAAGACTCTTATCTTAAAAATAGTTTTTAATTGTGTACATTGCCTTGTTGCCAGGCACCTATCCATTCTGTAAACATGGCTAATCTCACCTTTCCTCCAAAATATTCCAGATAGTGGTATGGGTCTAATCTCCCTCCATGGAGTCTTCCTCCAGCCTATGGAAACTTCGTCCAACTTAAGGAACTCTTCCTATGGAAGAAAAGCTACTTAACTTGGAGGCTATCTCCTTAGGCTGGGAGATTGCTCAGTGGAGTGATAGGCTGGGGATAGAATCCAACCTGGTATATCCAGGATAAAAAAGACTGTCCTGTTTTCTCTCATAGCCACCATGTGAAGTAGTTTATGCTTTCAGTGGGGATTCAAACTCAGGACTTCTTAGTGAAAGTTCAACACTCAAGCGAGTATACCAGGCTGCTTCTTATGTCTATGTCTATGCAATTTAGGCAGACATTCCCAATACACTTTCCTATCCTAGTAATTATCAGCATCTTTGGGGCAACTGTCTTCTTTCTCCATCATGACTCCATAATGTCTTTGGCCCACTTTGAAATGCAGACAATATGCTGAAAGTGTTATCCAAGGTGACCCAAATCAGAGACAGATTCTATCCAGTTTAGGGTTTTGGACATGGGCTTCTACAAGAATAGGCCTGCATTAAGTCACAGAAGGAAATGAATGATGGGTTTAATTCCAGAGTCCTTCACCAGCTATTGCATTATAAAAACAGACTTGGCTACTGCCAGTTTATTCTTTTCCACCTGTGTCCCAGACATAATAGGATAAATTATGGCCTTTTGGTCACTTCTGGCCCATGGGAACCTGTTTATCCAGCCCTTGAACTGCTTAATTTGTTGGAAGTATCCAGACACTGGACTGCAGCACCAGCCACAGCATCATCTAGCCAGCCAATGTTCCCCAAACATTGTTAGGCAACTCAAGCCAAGTGTCATTAAAAACCATTAAGTGTGTCAGAGAAGACTACATTTGAGAATCTGCCCATGGCAGGCAGCTCTCTAGCACTGTTGGCTTCCCTGAATGTAGGCAAGGCTGAGCCATAAGTGCTATGGGACTGCCAGGGGCAGAAACAGGAACAGCTGGCCCAAACCTCACAGCTCCAATGTGGCCTTCCAGCTGGAAAAAAAATTGCTCACCCTGGTCTAGAAGATTGATTGTAGTGCTGGTTAGGATTATAAATTGGTCACTCACCTAAGTGCCACACCAGGAGCCAGTGTGGTATAATGGGTACCTTGGAAGAGCTGGAGATGAAAATGTAATTCATCATTCCAGGTCTTCCCTGGCCATTGGCAGGGGATGCCATAGGGTTGTCAGATCCAGGTTGAGAAACTCCTGGAGATTTGGGAATGGAGCTTGGGAAAGACAGGGACCTCAGTGGGGCACAACAATGCCATAGAGCATCATTTTTTTCCAAGGGAACTGATCTCTGTAGTCTGGAGATGAACTGTAATTCTGGGGGATCCCCAGGTCCCAACTGGAGACTGGCATTCCTAACTTGGGACATGAGTCTACATGTGTACATTCTTCTGTGTGGACACTGAGGAATGGGGTCTTCAGCAAGAACATTCTCAACTTTTTCCAGACAAGAAACAAGAGTGTTTTCATTTTTAAAAGAATGCTGAGATTCTTAACTGTCCCATCATATTTCATGTTTCAAGGGACAGCTATCATTCTTTCTTTGTCCCAGTTGCTTTTGATGCAATGTTAAATGTTTTGATATCTAGCACAGTTTAACTTACTTAAGTCTGCATAACATCATCTCGACTTCATTTTAAAACTATCCTAAACTAGAAACTGGACTTTTCCATCCTTTCAGCAATATCCCCCCCCCCCATGGTGGGGGGGGTTTTACTTGAAAATGGGACTCTCAAACATTTGCCCACTATTTCATGAAATTTAATTCAGTCTTAACAAGAGATAGTTGACTATTGTCATTTGTGGACTGATTTCTTCCTGCTATTATGTCAGTTTCTATAGTCTAGTTAAAGCATTGGCCAGTCCTATGCAACCATACCCATTCAGCTTGTCTTTAAAATGACACAGATCTCTGAGAGAGCTCAGCTGGCTGCATGTGGAGAAGAGGGAATCAAACCCAGTTCTCCTGATTAGAGTTCACCACTCTTTAACCACTACACCACAGCCAGCCACCTCTGTAAAGGCCTGCTCAAGGGGATTAAACACAGATCTGAGAAGTATGTGTAAATTATTTTCTATGGGATGAACTCTGATGTGGGATCCTTTTAAAAACATCCAGCCCTCCCTTCACATGGAATCTGAGGAAGCACAGTCTCACAAGTGGACTTTATCACATCAGGGACTGAAAGTCTGAATCAGTGCTATGCGACTGTGCATCACTAACGGGCAAACACAATCAGCACCCACAGAGTTGAGCTTCACATCCACATCCCTCCAGTCACTAGTGGGGGATGCGGGGTACGGCTGCCAGATCCAGGTTGGGAAGTACCTGGAGATTTGGAGATGGAGCCTGTGTAGGACAGGGACTTCAGTGGAGCACAATGCCATAGAATCCATCCCCCAAAGCACACATTTTCTCCCAGAGAACTAATCTCTGTAGTTTGGAGATGAGTTGTAATTCTGGGGGATCCCCAGGTCCTACCTGAAGGCTGGCATCCCTAGCTTCAAGGGCAAGGCTTCCAAGAAAGTAGACATGATTTTGAGTCAGGTCTGAACCCCGGTACTTCTTAAATTTCAAAATGAGACTCTGGAGGGGAAAAAAATGCCAGAGGACCCAAATCCCATTCTTGTGGCTTAAACCAAACTTCCTCCTGTGTTTTGGCAGATTGTGGGAGCAGATTGTTGGTGCAGATAAACATTCCTGTGCCTTGTGTAAACAAGGATATTTTCATACATTTGCAGAATGAAAATGTTAATAAAGCATCATCAACATTTCTTGCTTGGAACGGCTTGAAGGTTACAAGCAATGTTGATACAAGGCCAGGAAAACCAGCGGCAGAGAGAGCGAGAAAGCCGTTAGCAATCAGTAATGGATGATTGAGGAACAGTAAATAATTAGGAAGAACTCCGGCAAATACAGAAAGACATACTCAGCTTTGAAATGCTAACAGATGACAGACAGCTGAATACAGACAAATGAATTGTAATTATGACTTTGACAGGCTTTTATAGTATAAGACTACTTTTTGTTCATGACAAAATATGATCAGTAAAGAAATAGGGTTTGGGTTTTTAAAAAAAATTAAGTCAAGAGGCAAACCATTCTGTACCATTAGTGAATGATGTGAATAGAAAGTGGGTTTTTAATTTTTTTTGAAAAAGAAAGATCAGTACATTTAACAATAGTCCCATTATTTGTATGATGTTGTGTGCATTGCAAAATGTGACTGCTGAGACAATCATATGGAACAAAAGGGAGTTCTTCAACTAGATACTTTGGGGGCTTTTTTAATTGGCACTTCTCTGAAGCGTCAGTTGGTCGCCACAAACAGAAATTGCAGAGTGTTCAAATAGAAATGTTACTGGTGAGGGTTTGACAAGACTCAGTTTCTGTAGCCCAAGCACTCACACAAAAGACGGACTGCCTACTTTTCATTCTTTGCATTTTTGTGTGTCTCAAAAGAAAAAGACGATATTTAGTTCCTGTCTAAACCAGAGTCATTTTATTCAAATTTGACCATTCATAGGTTACAAGTTGCAAAGCCTGCAGAACTTGTGCTTCACTGAAGACAGACATTCATGTTTTTGACATTTTGAAACCCCAAGTTGCTTCCCATAAGGATCATAAAAAGACTTCATAGGGGAAAAGAATGCATTTAGCGCTGAGATGCAAAAGTTGAGGTCACAAACCCACATAACATCAGAGGAAACAACATAGGGCATAGCCAGACAAAGTTCTCCTTCACAAACTCTATGCAAGTCAATAGGAGTTCTGCAAGATCAATCCCATGATAATATAATCCCCATTGATATAAAGCTAGATGTTCTGTAATAGGTAGATGTTTAAAGATATCAAATAAATGGATCCCTTGAGATTCTGAGAATAATAGTTATCGAAGGTGATGAAGCATACAGATCTGGAGAACCGTACATTGACCCATGCATGTAAAATGCTTACAAAACAGTCACAGTTTAAACCCCATGCAGATATGCCCATAAAAGTTACCTTTGACAGAACCTTAATCCTTGGGTACTGATAGATCCTGTGTTGCTGTAGACAAGACTTGGGCTACAGTGACAATCCATAACAAGCAGAGTATCAACTAGTCGTGCCATCCTAAAGCACAAGGGACTGTTGTTCTGTGATAAAGCACCTGCTTGGCATGCAGAAGGTTCCAGATTCAATCCCTGGCATCTCCACTTAAACGGACCAAGTAGGAGGCTCTGCCTGAGACTCTGGAGAATCACTGGCAGCCTGAGGTGTGAAGGCCCAGAAAAAAACTGGAAAAATGGGGGGGGATGTTTTTTTTTTCCATTTTTTTCCTGAAGCCTTTTTTGTTTTTTTCCGAAAAATTGGAAAAACTGAAAAAAGAAAAGAAAAGAAAAAATGATTATGGAATGTATGGTATCAGATTAATCTAATTTCTGTGCACTGAGGACAAGCAAGTCCTAGGTTACAAACTGAACTCTCCAATGAAAGAACAAGATGCATTTCTTCCTTTAGGAGGTGCTATTGTCACAAGAAAAGAAAAAGGTTTCAATTTTGTTTTTGCATGTGGGTGGGTATACTGGCACTCAGGCTTCACTAGGCCTCAGAGCATTGGAAGAAAATACAGAGCAACAAAAAGGACCTGAAAGTATATACTTAATTTAAAAAGGTAAGAGTTTTCATTTATCTGATTCATTTATCATTTATCTGATCGTGGAGGGTTTTTTGTCTGTTCCACATAAACTAGTAAACAGTTCAGGAGATTGTTGCTCCATTTGTTACAATTATAAATAAATATTATTTTAAAAAAGTAAATTCTGTTTGTAATAATTGTTTGGATACACTATATTTTAATATGCTAGTTGTGATAATTTCATACGAAGCAACATTTCTGGAAATTTTACATCTCTAGACAAGACTGACCTTGATAGGCCAGTGGTCTGATTCAGTATAAGGCAGCTTCGTGTATTTGAAACTGTATCCTGGGTACATTGACTTTATCCAACCATACTCATGATTCAATATGTGAGTCAATCCTAAAGGACGGAAGAGAAGAAAAGGGGTCTCTGTGACTATTTTAGTTTGACTCAGAGTCACATTTTAAATTCTATAGTGCTTTGTGTCTCTTTAGGGAGGACATGGCAAGTTTTTTCATACCCCAAAAGAAAATCAAACACAGAAATTCTTTGTTGTTTTTCGGACCAAGGCACAGAAAGGGGAAAAAAAATAGTTCATAGTATACTTCAATTTATTTTATGGATATGACATTTCCTTTTGGCCAGCCCACCCGTAAATACTTAGTGTGTGGGTGCACACGTATGTATGTATATATGTGAATGTTGTTGTTCCCCTAAAACAAACCCCTGGCTGAGTCTTTTGCAAACTCCTAGCTAAATGGTAGGTCATATGAACTTAAATCAAATTTGCATCCAAGTGATTTGAAGCAAACCATGGAAATATTGAGCTGAAATAGATCCTGGATTTCATTTGTTCCAGTGATTTGATAAGGGCTATGTTGCCCTAAGCAAAATCTTAGATGCTCATATTTAGCACCATTTTAAAGACATGAAAAGCAGCTACCTAGAACTGCTGAAATGTATAAAACATTATACTAGAATGAGCCCCCCCCCCCGAAAACTGTTCATGGGCTGAGAGCAGCCAATATTTTCTTTAAGGAAAGAGAAATGTTGTTCTCATCTCTCCTGACCTTGCTGCAGCTCACCCTAAGCTTGAATTCCTTTGGGAGGATTTTTCAACTGTATTTACACACCAGATGGGTCTTCTCACTATCCTGAAGGACTAATAAAATCCAGAGTCATTCACAATCCTTGTAAAGAATGGGGATGATGTTATGAAAAAAACACGACTCGTGTCAATGTCAAAGGATTCTTGGTACAGTATCAACATGAAAACCAGCCTTGTGCTATACAGCTATGCTTTTTTTCCCACTTCCATATCGAGATCACACCTCGTTAAACTAACTCTTTCCCATCTTTCTGCCATCAGAGATAAGTTTCCTAAATGGGTGATGAATGTTTCAGTGGCTCAGTAGATCTGCTCTGACTTCTCTAACACCATAAACTGTCCCAACTGTTGGAGAACAAAGAAAGCACAAGCTCCATTTTATGTGAATTAGACCTACAGGAAAATGAAAACAAGCTTTTAACCAAAGTTCTTTCCCCCTAAGTATAAAAGGCATTAATTATTTTAACACATTTATTTTGTCTTCCATAGTGTACAGCTCTTGCAAAACTAATGTTGCCAACTATTTGGTTAAAACAAACTTAATTGTAGTTGGTGAACAACAGCTGGTGAAGTTTTTCATACCATGGGCATAAATATTGACACATTTTGAACAGGGGTAACACTGAATTTCAGAAGATTTCTGCTTGGATCTGGGTATCTCCATTTTAATTCTGTTTCTTCTTGTGAGAAAGAAACCTGTGCACCAGTTTCTCTTTCTTCTCACTGCTTTTTCCCATTAAAATTTCTAAAATCATCATTTTTTACATCAACTCTATACAAATGGCATATAAAATATAGTATATAAATCAATACTGTTCTTCCTCCAAAGTGCTCTGGATGCTCTGAATCTCCCCTTCCTGTATTTTATCCAAACAACACCCCTGTAAGGATAAGCTAGGGGGACTTCTGGTTTTGACATCTGCTATGGTGGCCGCAGTCTCCTGAGCTCCTGGGAACTGTGCTCCAGCGGCTGCAGCTGGGAGGGGGTGTGATTGTCCACCCCACCCCCGGAGCCTTTGTGTTGGGCTCCCAGCCATGGGGCACTAGAACAGGTCTTCCTCTGGTGACTAGCCGGGGCTCCTCCATGCCCTGAAGGTCCCACTGTGGAGTGTGCTTGAACGGAACTAAGAATGCACACTGAGACAAGTGTTTGGTGGCCAAGCATATGAGCAATAAAAGCAGAGACAAGATTGAAATGTGAGTTAAAGTGGAAGCGAGAAACACCAAAGAAATAGCCGATCCCCCCCCCCTTAGAAAGTGAGGGGGGAGGGAACTCTCCCCCGATAAGAAGAAAACAAATGAACTTTGAGTGTTTGAAAGGAGAGGTGGACTATAAAAGCAAAATGTGCTGAAATAGAAAGCTTATAAAAACTTACTGGACTTTCTAAAGAGTTTTTAGAGACTGTGAGAACTTTTGTAAAAAGTAAACAATAGGGGAAAATGGTGCCTCCGAGGAGGGAAGAGAAGGACAAACAAATGAAACCTAAATTGCCAGCTGGAAATGCCAGCCCAGCAAGTCCTGCTCCTAGACTCGACAAAACTGCAGAGCTCCAAAGGATGCTGACCGAAGCATTGTGACCTCTGCTGGAACAAGTAATAGCATTGCACCAAAAGTTCGATGCCAACAAACACAATTGACAGAGACGACAAAAAAGCAGAAAAAACAGAGCAAGAGGTGGATGCCAACACCAAAAAGCTTAAAAAACAACTGCAGATGACAGAGAAAAGGAGAGTAATCAATGAATCTCATTTGTTACAGCTTCAAATGGAATGGGCAACCTACGTCCTAAGATTTCAAGGGGTCCTGGAAGAGAAGGGGGAGAATCTGAAGCAGATTATGTGTGACTTCTTAGCACCAATAGCAGATGTTAAAGTGATGTACTACAAAGCAAAATTGATATGATCTTCAGGTCGTATTCAGAGTTTACAAGAAAGAACAATTTGCCTGGGGAAGTAATGGTGAAATTCTCCAGAAGACAATTGAGGGACCAAATACTGAAAGCGACAACTGGAATCACCTTGAAAATTAAGGACAAAGAAATAAAAGTGTTGATGGATATTCCGTTTGAAATAAGAAGGAAAAGAAGGAAATTCAGAGACTTGGCTTTATTCTTACAAAAGAACAATGTCGCCTACAGATGGATCGTTCCTGAATGCATAATCTTTAAATTTATGGACAAGAAAGAAAAAATTGACTCTGTTGAAAAGGCGTGAGAGTTTTTGCATCTTCATAGTTGCCCAGCAGGAGAAGAAGAAAAGGAGAAAGACGACAGCATCAAAGAAAGTGAAGAAGGAGTGGCATCTCCTGATGAGGACTCTGATTCAGCATTGGGGGAGGCAACCCCAAAAACAAAATACCAGTTGAGAAAGAAAAAGGACAAAAAATGAAAAGTTTTTACTCTCTGGAATCTCTTAATTTTTTTTTTTTTTTTTTGCTATGTATAACCATATCTTATTTTGCTCTTTATGAAGTCAGATAAGAGGGAGTTTCAAGGTCTTTTTTAGTTTAATCATATTTTTAGATGACCACATTCAATGAATTTGTATCATAACTTTTAGCTAAGAGCTAATTTTATAAGCGTTATGTATGACCACCATCTCTTGGGGTTTTAGTGGGTTTTCTTTACTTTCTCCCTTAGTTTGTAGCTCCCTTCCTGAATTTTGTTGTAGTTTATAGAAAAAGCAATAAAAAATCCCCTATGGGGGGCAAAAAAAAAAAAGGGATAAGCTAGGCTACGACAGAGTGGCTGGCTCAGTGGTTCCCCAGAACACTTCCTGGTGGCACAATTAATCTCCATAATAAATGAAAGCCATGACATGGTGTATAAATTGAGTTTATGTAGAAATGGTATTAAAATGCATTTATTTCATAAGAAGCACAAGACCATTATGAAAATGGAACTGACACAAACAGAAACCAATGGCCATAACAAAATATGACATCAAAAAGTAATGGAGATATTGTCTCAGTGTTAGTTTCATTCCAAATATGTAGAAGGAAGGGTGCGAAGTTCCCAGCTGTATGGCAAGGCACCCATATATTGTCATTCTTATATTGCATTCAAGTCGAGAGTGGGAAAGTTTGCAATCTACCCATCATTTGTTTGTATTAAAAAATGATCTGAATGAAACATATAGTTACCTCCCATATTTCAAGATCAGGCTCTTGAAAAAGTATTTAATCAGAGACCGGTAAAAAGAAGCTAGAAACCTTACAAACAACTTGCACTTATCTGGATCTAAGTTAAAGCTAAATACAGATCAGAAGTTGCTTTTTATGCCAATTTGCAAAATTATGGTACAAATCTATTTCTAAATATGGGACACATTTAAAATCTTTCTTAAATTTCAAAAACAACCAACCTGGATCTCACTCCCCCCATTTTGAAGTTTCGATTTTCAGTCTTCCAACTTTTAAAAGGCAAATGTTCACACCCCGAATCAGGCTGTCGCATACACAATCTAGATTTAGGAGTAATTAAAAATTCATTTCTGAGAATTCATAATCAAGAGAGATGGACCTGAAATGGCCTCCAAACGTTCCTGATATGCAGAAAATTGTGCAGAAATTCAACAAGATGCAAAAATAGATACCATCTGCTCAGTTGTTTTGCCTATGCTACAATCAAAGGACTGCATCAGAGTGAAGCTCTTGGTACAGATCTTCTGCTGCACCATGCACCAAAAAAAGCAACTTCTGGGATCAGGGGGATTCTGCATAGCAACACAGATATGATGCTGAGGTCTTTGGGACAAGAGAAAAAGGAGTGAAAATACACACACACACACACTGACTGACCTGCCCTTGTAGGACATGAACTTCAGATGTAAGACCTTGTTTTTTATTTTTACATTCACACACATGTGATAAATCTGCAAAAAAAAAAGAAAAAAGATTTTGCTTTCAATAATAGAATTGTTTTGCGTGTAATAACACAGTTAAAAGTTGAAAAGAGCAAAACTATTCTTGTGTCTTTAGACCTCAGCTTCAAGGAATCCGCTTTTTGCCTGATCCCCCCCATCCATCTGCCTTGGCATAGCTAGCTTTATTTAAAACCTTACAAAAATAAAGGCATTTTCACACATGAGATGAAAAATGCCTGCACTTCCCTTGTGTTACTTGTCTGGACGTGTGAATATTGTTATTGCAGGACAGAAAGCGGAAGAGATGCATTTTAATTGTTATAGCCACTGTAGGTTGTCCCTAATATTACAGACAGGATTTTAATTTTTTTAAAATCAATGTTGGTGTCATGCATGAAAATGACTTCAAATGTTGCCTTTTCCTTAATCTTTGGCAAATAGCATCTGTGCTGTCTCTTAAGCGGGCAGTTTTTCTTCTTGATTGGAATGGAAATGCTACATTCAGGAAAATGGCTTCTAACCTAACCTTCTTATTGACAGCATTTGCATAATTTATACTGTGGAAATCCTACTAGACTGTCTTTATACGGTCATTAAAGTGAGAAGTGGCCAAATGTAAAGGTGACCCCATCTACAGAAATATAAGTAGAATGGGCATGATCCAGACAAATTTAACACAATGCTAAGCAGAGTTACACCCTCAAATTTTCAGTGGGAGATTTTTAAGCACATTCTTAAACAGAAATCAGCAGAACTTAAAATTACTTTATTTAGCTGAATTGAACTTTATGTATTTACTGTGGCTGGAATGTTTCTCTTGGTCAGAAAATCTATCATTGGGATCCGCTCATTATAATAGGTTTCTCCCAGTCCATTTCTTTATGCTTCCATGAACTTGCTTTGCCTGAATTCCAAGTAAGAGAATCTCTAAAATGGATTCAAAGGCATTTTGCTGCAGTGCCTCCTTCAGTGTATTTGCATCTCTTCCACCTCTGGATTAATGATGTGCTGGCACACATTGATGAAACAAAGCAAAAAAAAAAAAAAAAAAATTGGGTGTGAATTTATAACTGCATCAAGATTCTTTTTGTGTGGAATGTTCCTACCAAGAGCCCATATGTACATTAGTAAAACACCAAAGACTATCTTGATGCAATCATACATACAGCCACATTAAGAGTGGCTCTTTGAAGCATGCTGTTGATGCACATGCCCTGAACTGAGTAGCCCAAGCCCTGACCTGAGTAGTCCATGCCTTGACCTGTTTAGTCCAGGGTCACCTGATCGCATCAGTTCTTGGAAGCTAAGCAGGGTTGGCCTTGGTCAGAATTGGGAGACCACCAAGGAGCACGAGAGTCACTACATAGAGGGAGGCAATGGCAAACCAGCTCTGCATGCCTCTTGCCTTGAAAACCCTATGGGGTCACTCTAAAACAGCTGTAACTTGAAGGCAAAACAAACAAACAAAAATGATTCACACAAGCAGAACAATAATGTTAAGTGGGTGGTGAAATATGACTGAACGGAAAGCTGCACACGGCGTTCTGTACAAATATCCTGAAACAAACAAAAATGAAACAGTGGAAGATTCTTAATGCATCAGTTCAGCTTTGCAAACAAAATCAAGTAGACTGAAATCCCAAAATCAAGGCAAAATTTGGATGAGGAGAATTTGGGAAGCGCTCTTAGATAATGAGACAACCAACCCCCCCCTTTTGCCTGTACACACACCTGTATGCACAAGACAATGTTCTAAACCTGACAAAAGGCTTAATTCCATTTCCAACACACCTGTAATCATAAGTAGTATTGACTATTATTGTGTCTAGTCCCAAAAAGTCCCCAAGCTGGCCCATAACAGAAAATACACCTACACATTTGCAGGTTATTTTGACTTTAAAATTGCATTCCCAGTTTTGTGTCATGGTTTTATTAGAAGGAGATCACACACACACACACGCACAGGCACAGAGAGAGAGAGAGAGAGAGAGAGAAGCTGAAAGCAGAAGGACCATTGACATGCCCTTGTGGGACTTTAGATATGAGAGAAATTGGTGAGGCTCCCTTGATGTCAGTGTCCCTTGGGAGCAGACAGTGAGAAATTGCCCAGAGCGATTCCCCCTTATGATTGGCCATGATTCCATCAAAAGCTAATTTAAAAGAAAATGGAGGAAAGAAGGAAGAGTCTGTCAGGTGAAATAAATTGCAGCCCAGAAGGCATGGAGTGGACTATTATTGGGTGATATCTAGGTAACTCTCGCTAGTTAAAAACACACCAGGCAATAAAAAAGAAAGAAGAAAACTCTTTCAAGAAAAATATAGACAGCAGAAGTCTCTTATATTGCAAGGACCCTCAGCCTGGCAAGCTAGAATGTATTGCCCCCTTCTCAACTATATCTCAAGATATAATCTGTTCATGTTGCCTTTGTTTTGCAATTGGTTGACTGTTTCTCATGGGAGCCATTCAGAGTAACACTTGATCCTATCTGCATAGCCCCTCCCCTTCATCTGCATAGACTCATTTCTTGGCCATTTCCATTACTTGGCTATTTCTCTGCCTAGATTTCTTTATTTTTAAACCACAGGTTCTTAAATGTATAGCAAGATAGCTTCCATTTAAAGAATGGCAGCTTGTTTTGTGAGTAGAGAATTTTATTTTCCCCCTTCAAACTGTGGTAGTGATTAAACCATCTAATCCATACCGTTTTGTCCAGCTAATCCTTCCCCTGACCCAGGAGGCAAGAACCTTGTCATGCTTATGAGAGCCTGCTCTTGTTACTTGTGTTTAGCTGCTACTGTTATAATGTTTTTATTGCTGATTGATTTGTTGGTTTCTGTTGTGACTTGATTAAGAAAACTGGCTTTTAGTTTTTAAGGGGCCTTTTGATCCAAAAGCAGCAGAGAAATATACAAAAAAAAAGTATAGACAACCTGAGGACCCATGTTAACCTGCCTCCCCCCCCCCCAATCTCCCTCTACTAACTCAAAGTTAGACTTTTTATATTCTCTCCAAATGAGGTTAGACATACAGTTTCAGAGATACACTGAGAGGACTGAAAGAAGAATATGTTAATTGTATTTATATTATTACTAGGAATAAGGCCCGTTGTGGAAATAAATAAAACGGGCTCTAGAAAGAGGCTCTGGGAGAGTGCCCCGGCTTCGGGAACTCAGTGACAATTTGCTGTGGCAATCTCAGCAGGGTATAATGACAGAGTCCACCATTTTCTCCAGAGGAACTGATCTTTGCTACCTGAAGAGCAGTAGTAATTTTGAGTGATCTCCAGCCCACCCCCACGATTGGTAACAGTGGTTCCCCGGGAGGGAGTGGCTGGTTTGGAGGGTGGAGTCTATGGCATTGTACCTGTCTGAGGTCCCACCCCTCCTCAACACTCACTCTCTCCAGGTTTGACCCCTCAAATCTCCAGGAATTTCCCAATCTGATAACCTTATCTCCCTCCCAGTCAACCATCAACCTATCTTTAGTTTTCCATCTCCTCCCCCCTCCCTCCTAGAGAGCAGTTGTAATTTTGAGTGATCTGCAGCCCCCACCTGGAGATTGGCAACAATGGTTCCCCATCAGGGAATGGCTGGATTGGAGGGTGAAGTCTATGGCATCGTACCTGACTGAGGTGTCACCCCTCCTCAAACCTCACTCTCTCCAGGCTCCATCCCTCAAATCTCCAGGAATTGCCCACCTGGAGTTGGCAACCTGATCAGGACTGGGCCCAATGAGTTTTCTCCCAAGGGCCAACATAGGTGTGGAAAGGGCCTTTTACTGAAAGAGGAGAAAGTAAAGATGCCAACTCTGATTAGGGAAATACCTGGATATTTGGGGGGGGATCCTATGGAGGGCAGCATTTGGGGGGGGGAGGACTCAGCAGGGTATAATGCCATAGAGTCTACCCTCCAAAGCAACCATTTTCTCCCGGGGAACTGATCTCTGTCATCTGAAGGTCAATTGTAACAGTGGGAGATCTCCAGATCCCACCTGGAGATTGGCAACCCTAGGGGAAAGTCAGCCACACACCGGGGAGTTGAAGAAAATGGTTTGATGGTCGCTGGCCCACCTTGTTAGCCAGCCAGCCATGCTGAAGCTAAGCAGGAGAGAGAGCCTTTTCCCATTTACTCTGACAGGAAAGTGGCCCTTGGGGAGGGGGTTATGACCGCGGGAGGGGGTTATGCTGAAAATCCTTTGTTTTTTTACTCACAGAACCAAGCTGGGGTGCCAACCAACAGCCACTGAGGGGACAGTCCCTCACAAGAGTCAAGAGAACTGTCTTCCTCAGGAGAGAGAGCTGTCTGCCAGGGGGAGTGGGTGGGGAAGAGGAGCAGACCCAGCACCCAGCCAATGGCATGCAAATACTCTTGAGTGGCAGCTGATGGGCCAATGGCTGAAGGAGGGCATTTTACAGCCAATGGGAGCGCATGGAATCTTATGAAACCAAAAGATAAATATTATAAGGAGAGATACTAAGAATAAGGCCTGTTGTGGAAATAAATACAACGAACTCTAGAAAGAGGCTCTGGGAGAGTGCCCCGTCTTTGGGCACTCAGTGACAATTTGCTGTGGCAATCTCAGCAGGGTATAATGACAGAGTCCACCATTTTCTCCAGAGGTTTTGCTACCTGAAGAGCAGTAGTAATTTTGAGTGATCTCCAGCCCACCCCCAAGATTGGTAACAGTGGTTCCCCAAGAGGGAGTGTCTGGTTTGGAGGGTGGAGTCTATGGCATTGTACCTATCTGAGGTCCCACCCCTCCTCAACACTCACCCTCTCTAGGTTTGACCCCTCAAATCTCCAGGAATTTCCCAACCTGGAGTTGACAACCCTATCTCCCTCCCAGCCTACCATCAACCTATCTTTAGTTTTCCATCTCCTCCCCCCTCCCTCCTAGAGAGCAGTTGTAATTTTGAGTGATCTGCAGCCCCCACCTGGAGATTGGCAACAATGGTTCCCCATCAGGGAATGGCTGGATTAGAGGGTGGAGTCTATGGCATCGTACCTGTCTGAGGTGCCACCCCTCCTCAAACCTCACCCTCTCCAGGCTCCATCCCTCAAATCTCCAGGAATTGCCCACCTGGAGTTGGCAACCTGATCAGGACTGGGCCCAATGAGTTTTCTCCCAAAGGCCAACATAGGTGTGGAAAGGGCCTTTTACTGATAGAGGAGAAAGTACAGGTGCCAACTCTGATTAGGGAAATACCTGGAGATTTGGGGGGGATGGATCCTGTGGAGGGCAGCATTTGGGGTGTGTGTGGAAGGACTCAGCTGGGTATAATGCCATAGAGTCTACCCTCCAAAGCAACCATTTTCTCCCGGGGAACTGATCTCTGTCATCTGAAGGTCAATTGTAACAGTGGGAGATCTCCAGGTCCCACCTGGAGATTGGCAACCCTAGGGGAAAGTCAGCCACACACCGGGGAGTTGAAGAAAATGGTTTGATGGTCGCTGGCCCACCTTGTTAGTCAGCCAGCCATGCTTAAGCTAAGCAGGAGAGAGAGCCTTTTTCCATTTATTCTGACAGGAAAGTGACCATTGGGAAGGGGGTTATGGGCAGGGGAGGGGGTTATGCTGAAAGTCCTTTGTTTTTTTACTCACAGAACCAAGCTTGGGTGCCAACCAACAGCCACAGAGGGGACAGTCCCTCACAGGAGGCAAAAGAACTGTCTTCCTCAGGAGAGAGAGCTGTCTGCCAGTAAATCTGACATGCAAAAGGGGGGGTGGGTGGGGAAGAGGAGCAGACCCAGCACCCGGCCAATGGCACGCAAGTACTCTTGAATGGCGGCTGATGGGCCAATGGCTGAGGGAGGGCATTTTACAGCCAATGGGAGTGCATGGAATCTTGTGAAACCAAAAGATAATTATTTATATGGAGAGATTCATTATAAACTTGTATCCCATTACTGGCTAGACTGCATGTAGTGCACACTAAGTAGTGCACACCCTCTAGGGGGGCAGCAGTGATAGAGGAGACCGGAACGGAAGCCTAGCACAGCTCTCTGCCTTCCCCCACTGTCATTACTACTGCCAGGAGCCTCAAAAACGCAAGTGGGCTGGACTTGCCTTGACTTTTGAGAGGCTCTGACCCCTACAGAATACCACAAGTTCTCAAGGACTTGAAAAGAATGATTTTTCCTTTTCCAGTTTCTCCCTCCCCCGCCCTTATCAGACCATTTGGGCCTCTTCCCCTTTCTTTTGGTTATGTTCTCCTTAACACCTATAGACCTACAGGTGACTTATTCTGGCAGTTTTTGTTGCCATCAGAGAGGCAGTTATGATTTGGGAAGAGATGGGACCATAGCAGAGTCCACCCTGCGATGTAGGTGGGGCTGAGAGAACTTCTGACAGAAACTGTCCTGAGCGAACAGCTGTGCCAGAGCTTGTGACTGACCCAAGGCCACATCAGCAGGTGCTAGTGGAGGAGTGGGGAATCAAACCCAGTTCTCCTAGATAACAGTCCACGCACTTAACCACTACACCAAACAGATGAAGGAGAGAACAATGTAAGCTGCTTTGAGTACCTATTGGGGAGAAAGGCAGTGCATGACTTTTGATATAAATCTAATTTTGGCTATAGTTCGCAGAAAAGGATGATTGCTCTGGCTGTTGCTTCATCCGGTATTGCTTCATCTTTTGGCCGGAGGCAGAACTGCTCATTTAGTAGTCAAGCTATTGTTAATTATCCCCCGCGCAGCAAGCTACATAGATGGTGAGTGGAATTAGGCCCACCTATAGTGATAAATACTGTGACTCAGAGCATGGCTGGGTGATTGACAGTGCAATCCTGTATGGAGTTTCTTCAGTCTAATCCCCTTCATTTCAATGGGTTTAGACTATATTAACTCTGGATAGGAGGAGTTCTGTAATGGGAGGAAAGCATATCTGAAGATTGCAATTGTATGCCGGTAAAAGCAATTTTAAAAAGAAAAAGTAACTTTTATTCAGGGTACACATTTCTGATGCTTATAATTCATAGATATTAAAATATCCATTTGGTAAGAAAATAATAAACATTTCAGTTGATTACAATCAACCACCCTTTGTTGAACTTAAAAAGATGGGAGCCTGTTAATCTTTTAGATAGTACTCAAGTATGCAAATATATATGAGAGGGCATCACAGACAATATATTGTGTATACAGGATGTAGGTTGTACACACTGGACACTTTTCAGATGAACATCTCCCCTTTTCAATATCTGTCCCCACTGTACATACGTTTTGATCCACATTCAAAGGCCCAGTTATGAATATGGTACAAAACAGCAGGTGTGTTTTCATTATGCTAACTTTACATTAAAAAAAAACCAAATTTCAACCCTAGTAACAAAACAGAATCTGCAAGTTCACAGATTTTATTTGTCAAAATAGGACAGGAAAGCAACTTAATGAATTAATTTTCCAAAATGGAATGAGGAGTTACCCTCCTCTGCTGTTGCCTCTGGTGCTAAGTCCCTGATCTGGAGATCAGTCCTCCTCCGTGTGCTCACTAAGAAATTCCTCAGAATAGATCTTGTAAATAAGTGCTCATGAAGCAATCAATGTAAGGAATATTTCTTGCTTTCTATTTTTGGTATTTGTGTGTGTGTGCATGCGAGCCTGGAAGTCATGGTGACTTCTGGTGACCCCTAGTGGGACTAGGACATTTCAGAGAGGTGGCTTTGATATTACCTGCCTCTGTGTTCCAGCCCTGGTATTCCTTGGAGGCTGGCCTTCCAAGTACTTAATGGCAGGAATGTTTCAAGGAAGAAAAGAACCTGACTGTACAGTTCCTTGCATGTTTAAAGGCTCTATATGAATAACATTGTTGTTGCTAATCTGAAATAATTTCAGTGAGAGGGAAAGACTAATTGACTTCAAGAGGGGATTTTTTTCCCCTGCTTCAAGAGAAATCCCATCATTTCTCTTCTACTTGTGTTCCTGTTATGGCACAAAGATCACTTCCAGGCCTAAACTAAATGTTCTCATTTTTTTTAACACCTGACTTTGACTCACAGTCACATGTCAAGTGCAAGGGAACTTATTTCCTAAAGGCGTAGGGCCCTGATTCAGATCCTTACTGTAGTCCTCACTCCTCCACATGCAGCCAACTGGGTGACCTTGAGTCAGTCATAGTTCTCTCAGAGCTGTTCTCTCAGAATTATCTTAGCCCCTCCTACCTCACAGGGTGTCTGTTGTGGGGAGGGGAAGGGAAAGGAGATTGTAAGCCACTCTGAGTGACGGGTGGGGTATAAATCCAATCTCTTCTTCTTCATGTAGTGGGAGAAGGGGCTTCGGCTTCCCCTTCTGAACTGTTTTCCTGATCTGAAACAGTGCTGGGAGTACTATTTGCCTTGCTGGTTCACTGCAAGAGTATCCCATCAGTCTAGGGTTGCCAGATGCTTACCGGCTACCAGCAGGGGGCTCCAGGCTGCTCTCTAGAATCTTCTGGCTCACACGCTCTACATGTGTGTCCCAATGACATCACCTGGAGGTAACATCATCATGGCAGGTACATGGTGCAAGGGATGCTCTAGCATTTTGGCAAAGAACTCTATGGTTACCATAAAGTTTTCACCCAAATACTAGGGTGTCCCCACACAATATGCCCAGCGTGATGATGTCACTTCTGGGAGACATCATCATTTGGGCACAAGGGAGTTGTTCTGGGGCAGGGCTCCCACTGCCAGCCAGTTGGCCAGCAGTTAATTGAACCCACTGAAAGTGGGGGAACCCCCGCCGCCACCATGGGTCTGGCAACCCTACATCAGTCTCTACTTGAGACTGATGAGAACTCTACTAGAGACCCTAGACAGCTGGTGCTGCCAGTTAGAGTAAACAACAGTGGTCTGACACCATAAGGCCGTGTCATGCAAGGGAAATACTGATTGCCACTTTGGGGACAGGAAGCAATTTTCTCCAGGTGAGTTTGGCCAGGGATCCTAGAAGATTTGTGGGGTGGTTTGCCATCATCTGGGCATGGAGCACTGGGGATGTGCGGGGGGAGGTACTTGTGAGTTTCCTGCATTGTGCAGGAGGTTGAACTAGATGACCCTGGAGGTCCCTTCCCATTCTATAGTTCTATGATTATATGTGTGTGTGTATGTGTATTACAGCCACCACACTGTATATTATGGGTGCTAGCATAATATTTCCAGAGTTCTATGTTCAGTTGCAGATTCTTTACCAAGGAAATATGAATTCTGTACCCCAAAACCAAATCCTGTAGTGTGCATAAATTATGGAAATATAAGTATTCCTAATTTTGCCCAAGTATTTTAAAGAGAAAACAGTGTGTGTATACTGTTCCATAACAATTTCATCTTAGCAGTTTATAATCATAGTTTAACCTCCATGTGCTTCACAGTGGGTTTTTTTTTTTGGCTTGGGGGTCTATAACTATTATCTTAGAATAGAGACTTGCAGGATATCTCACGTAGGCTGCTAAGAGTTGGCTGTATGAATGCAGTGATAAACCCTTACAGACAAGTTCTTGGCAGCATTATTTGGTTACTCCCTTTTGGAACCCAATTAGTCTTACTCCCAAGTCAGCTCACAAAGAACTACAGCTTTAACGCTTGCCAATTCTGTGAAAAAAATGTACAGACGCTGTATTGAGATTGGGGTATTCACTACCCCAAGATTGATTCACATGTATTTTGGGACTGTAAAATGTCCCACCCACCACCCACACAAAAATATGTTTATGGTGGCAGAGGTCCCTGTGTTTTACAACATGTAGAGCCTGTTTCAAACACCTAAAGTCTACATAAACATAAGAACCACATTTGAGTCCAGTGGCACCTTTAAGGCCAACAAAGTTTAATTCAAGGAATCCGAGGAAGTATGCATGCACATGAAAGCTTATACCTTGAATAAAACTGTGTTGGACGTAAAGGTGCCACTGGACTCACCTTTTTTTCTGCTGCTCCAGACCAAGCCAGCTACCCACCTGAATCTATTTACATAAACATGTTAGAGATAGCATTTTTTCTAAGTAGATTCAGTAGCCCGCATACTGAATAATGGAGAGTGATTAAAATGTGGAATTTGCTGCCAGAGGATGTAGTGATGGCCACAGGTATAACCAGCTTTAAAAGAGGATTAGATTCATGGAGGATAGGTCTATCAGTGGCATCTAGCCATGGTGACTGAGTGGAACCTCCACATTCAGAGGCACTAAACCTCTGAATCATAGAGGCATGAGGCAATATCAGGGGAAGGTCTTGACCTCTATGTGCTGTTGTTGGCCCTCCAGAGGAACTGGTTGGCCACTGTATGAGACAGAATGCTGGACTAGATGGACAGGACGGTCTCTCCCTGTTATTTATCCCTAGGATTTAGGATGCTCTCTTCTCCTCAAACCCCACCCTCCCCAGGCTGCACACCTCAAATGACCAGGAATTTCCCAAGCAGGAACTGGCAACCCAATCTCCTTCCCACCCAACAGCCAGCCTACCTTTATCTACCCCTCTGCCTTCAGCTTTCCACCTCCACCCCCATGCAGCCTCTACCTAGGAGAACTACAGTCTTTCTCCACAGTAGGGGCTAAAGCAATTTACAATATTCTCTTCTCATTTTTATCTGCACAACCACCCTGTGAGGTAGGTTAGGTTGATAGTATGTGACTGGTCCAAAATCAGTAGCTTCCAGAGCAAGATTGGGATCTGAACCTAGGTCTCTCAGCCCCTACTCTGAAGCTCTAACCACTGTACCACACTGGTTTTCATATGGTGGCTGCTGTTGAACAGTAGCAAGCAGCTAGGCTTAGTTCAGTCATGCAAGTCAGGTGGTATCAAGTCACCCAGAGGGTGCTGCCAGACCTAGGATTGCCAACCTCCAGGTGGGACCTGGAACCCTTCCCCCCAAAAAATTACAACTGAACTCTAGACCACAGAGTTCTGTCTCCCTGAAGAAAGTGGCTGCTTTGGAGGGTGGATTCCTGTGGCCTTATATCCAGCTGAAGCCTCTCTCTTCCCCACACCCTGCCCTCCTCAGATTTCACCACAAAATCTCTAGGAATTTCCCAGCCAGGAGCTGGCAACCTTTATCAAGCCAGGCCCCAAGGACCCTCCTTCAAAGGCTTAAATAGGGCTGGAAAGGGCCCTGCCCCTCCCTCTTTTACTGACAGAACCAACAAGCTGTGGAAAGCTGTGGTTGCCTAGCAACAGCCACTGATGGAATTCATTTTTTAAAGCTATAGGTGCTCATTTTATCATTTCCAGCTTTTTAAAGCTGCCCCCTGTGTGGGTGTTTTTTTTTTTTTTTTAGATTTCACATTTTCCTGCAAACCCAGGACCCTTTTCAGGTTTGTGGAAAGATCTGTCTTGCCTTTTCACAGCTCCAGTCACTGGATTTAAGTATCCAGAGATATTCTGACTTGCTATTAGAATATAAGAACATATAAACTAGAGAGGCTTGGAATTGAACCTGAGATTTCCTACAGCCCAGGCAGATGCTCTACCACTGTAGCATTGTCCTTCCAAGAGAACACCACCCTAAAAGGGAGAAGTCACAGAGCTCCTTCTCCCTGCTTTTTGCCCCCCAATGAGCAAAGGGGAAGCGCTGCATCCCAGAAGGCAATGGCAAACCACCTCAGCTCATCTTATACCTGGAACTGCCATGAGTCCTTGAGACTGGAGGGCACATCCTTCTTCTTTAACACTCCCAATCAGAGCAGCCTTAGTGAACAGCTGTCCTCTAGGCCCGCTTTTGAAACCAGGGTAGGTTTATCTGTTCAGTGTCTGTGCTTGGGTGTGCCCCGTTCATGCCGGCAAGAAGGGAAAACACATTTTTATAATAAAAATATTAAAAAACACTCTGCCCTGCTGCTGCTTTTTTTTAAGGCAGTGTTTAAGAGCTAAGTAATCAGACTATAACCAAGATTAATAATTCAGAGGAGGAAAAAATAAATCACCCTAAACGAAGGGGGAAGAGGGGCGGGGTGGGAGTTTGGGGGTAGGCGGTTAAATGCCGGCGCGTTCCTACTTGTCAGATCCCCCCCCCCCGGCTTCTCTGGCTGCTGCTTTATCGCGCCTCCAAAGGGCCTCCTCCGATGCTCTACTGCCACCTTCACTAAACGAGAGGATTTGCAAGGCGCTCGAAAACAAACCTGCAGGGAGTCCGGCTTCTGTGCGCCCTTTTTGCACCGCTCGGAAGGCTCGCTTTCTCTCCCGGCAGCGTCTGGTGCCCTAGGTGCCCTACCGATATTAACAGGATTTTATTTTCGAGGCCGGTTTGGAAATTGAGAACGCAGAAATGAGGGAAGGGGTGTTTTGTTGTTGTTTTTTTTAAAAGAAACACCGATTTGTTCCGACCCAGCAGGCGTTCTTTCCTGTAGGAGATCGCGTTGAGCTTTTGACCATTTTTAATCCGGTGTAATCTGGATTTAAAGATAATGGGACTAAACTAGACTGCAGCTGCCATATACGATCTCCCCACCCCTTACTGCCAACCGGGATTTCCGCCTAAAAACTTGCCCCACCTGCCCTGACGGTTCCTTTGAATGACGAGACGTGACTGGGCAAGAAGCGAGCCTTTCTCTCCATTCAGAGTAACTCTGTGCGCTCAAAACTGATCCGGGAAGATCGGTGAACAGAATCAAGGAGCAGCCGTCCGCCTGGAGTGGATTACGTCCCCGGTCCCCACCCACCCACCCACCCTTTTTAACTCTTCGTGGTTAGAACTAGATGGTAGGTATCAGTATGGCGTTGCCAGAGGAGGGGTTTTATCCCCCCATTCTTAATGTGCCCCGAGAGCTTTCCACCCCTTCGCTATAACGGTCTACTGCACTAGTTCTTGTCTCCGAAAGTGAGAGGACCACCATAAATCGTCCGGATCCTAAGGAGATCGGAACTCTTGGATGGGAAGCGAAGCAGAACTAGGTCGAAGCTCCACTCCAGGTCGCAGAAGGGGAGGGAGCGACAGAGGAGGTGATACCCCTTTTCTGCACTACCTTACAATCCCCCCCCCAATTGTTTATTCATACACACACACGCTCCCGCTTCCCGACCTTCATCGTAGTTCTCCACTGGAAGATCTGAAGCCGAAAGTAGGGAGCTGAGAGGGGGGCTAAGAGAATACTGCAGAATTTAAACTTCCACCCCCGCCAAATCCAAGGAGGAGGTGACTCCCCCCTTCTTTCAGGGAGAATTCCAAACTCGGCTCCCGCTCCCGGCTTCCCCTTGCTGGCTGCTCATTCATTCATTTCCAATCAAATCCAAGGCAATGCACGTTATACAAAGAGATACGCACAACTAATCCCCCAAGCTGCGCGGCCGGGGTTGTGTCCTTTTGTGCGGGCTTCCCCTCAAAACAAGCCTCTCCAGACACTCCGGGGCCAGCCATAACATAAACCTCTTCTGGGCAGCGCTCGCCTCTTCCCCCCGGCCCTGCCCGCAAAGGGTTAAACGGCTGCCTCCCGCTCCCCCCCCCCCTTTTTTTTTTTTTGCTAGACGGTCGAGTTTCGAGGAAGGCGCTGTTCAGGGCGGGCGACGCTGCGTGTTGCTGCTGCCGCCGCCGCCGCTGTTGCAGCCGCTCGCTTGAAATCCATCAGCCCGCACTTTGAAAGAGAAGATGGGAAACTCAGGGTCTGCAGGCCGTGGGTTTCACTGAATGAGCTCGTCGCCCGTCGGGATCTGTGACGGGGGCCAGAGGTTCGATCCCCTCACCCTCCACTCACAAAAGAGGCTTAAAAAAAATCCACTCTTGGTGCATCTGGGTTGAATGACCGGCTGGACAGAGGCTCGGGAAGTCCCCTTTGCTCACCGCCCCCTGGGAGAGAGGATCATCTAGTCGGGGGAAGGCGGTGATTATGAGGAGGATCGGGGCGCTCGCCAGCTATGGAACAAAGCCAGGCCTTGGCGGTGATCCTTAAATCAGTACAATGCAGGAATCCAGCTGCTTCCCTCTCCACCTTCCTGACCCAGTGGGGTTTGGGTGAGATCCAAAGGAAGAGCCACGACTGTCTCATCAGGTAAAACGCGGCTTCTTTTCTCCTCCTGCAGATGCTTCCCTTCAACATCTGCTTTAAAAAAAATGTGCCGGGAAGGGGGGGGGGACCCCGGGGCATTTCTGTCTCCCAGTTTTAAGTTGCAGAGGGGGAACCAGTTGCGTGTAGGTTAGATTCTGGATGACTGTGGAAGGAGAGAGGGACCTGGGGAAACTCTCCAGCCAGTGAGGATCGCCTCTCTGGGAGAAAGTGCCATCCTGAAGCCGCTTACGCCGGAGTCGGTCCTCTGCGACTGCAAGGCAATGCCGCCCCAGGCTTGCAGCTGGCAGAGCCGGCTTGGCGGTGCTCGCTCAGGTGGATACTGCGGCGGCGGCGGCGGGACTCATTTCCCATCCAACAGGTTTAGGCGCGCGCGTCTGATCAGTTGCCCCCCCCCCCCCCCGCTCCACTCATCCACGTGGAACTGGAGGACGTCTTGCCTGTCCGCTTCGGAGACAGTCGGGAACCGGAGTCGCTCGCCCGTCCCACCTGTTTGCCGCGCAGCTTTGGTCCAGGCATGTTTACTCGGGAGTAAGCTGTACCGAGTCCCGCGAGATTTACACCCAGGCACGGAGGGGGACTCCAGATACACGGATGAGATCTTTAGAAAAAGAAGAGGAGTAAGCTAAACGGGTCTACTCAGAATTAAGTCCCATTTTATTCAGTGGGACTTACTTCTAGGAAGGTATTGCAAGCGAAGTTGCCTCCCTAACTCCCCCCCCCTGGGGGAGGGGGAAGCAAGCACCCAGAATCAATTAAATGGAGAAAGTCAGTCTCTTTTATGGAACCCACCCCTGTAGCCCCCTCTAATCCAAATGCACTATAAAAGAAACAAAGCCCCCTCTTTATCCCCCCTCAGTCATTCATTGCCCTGCGAACGCCTCCCCCAGCCTCCGCAGAGGAGGGGTGCTTGCTAGCTCTCTCCGCTCTTAAAAAGGGCTGGCTTAACTTCATTGGAGTCTGGCTCTTGCCTTAATTCTTTCGAGGTACCCAGGAAACCTCACGGTTAACGGCACCCGCCGCTTCCCTCCGGTGGACAGTGCTGATCCTTTCCATGTTGTTGTTGTTTTTATCTCGGTGCCAGCTGTGCGGCCGGGCCAGCTCTCTCGGACTGATGACGGCGCTTCCGTTTCAAACGTGGCTGCGTTCGCTTCCCCAGACCTTTCTCTAGCCTTTCCCTTCGGGGTCAGAACAGGAGTGATTTCTAAGGGGGCTGGGCCGGGCCCCCGTGGGGACTGGAGTGATTCGTATGGGAGGGGACCCTGCAACTAGGCCACCACCCTTAGGTGCTTGGAGCCGCGCACTCCCTCGAGTGTGAAGGCAAGTGTCGCATGGCTCTCCATGCGGATCCGAGTACAGATACTAGCAAAGGGGTTGTTGTGTGAAGAGCGGGCCAATGGAAGTTCAGGTGCTAGTGTGTCTTGGAGCTGTTTCCATTTCCAAATCCAGGGCAGGCTCTGCCATTTTAGCCTCGGAGTGGAAGCCCTTGGTGAGAACGGTCAGGTAGGCCGTCTTCCCTTGGTCTTCAGTGCCCCTTGCCATATTTCTTTCCACTGGTGTAGTTGGGTTGGCTTTGGAGATCTTTTAGGCCCACTTATAAACGTCTTGCTTCGCCTTTCAGTGCATTGCAGTGAACGCGGAAATCCAATTGGCTAAGGCAAAAGAGAAGGATTTGATTATACGTATGAACGGAGAGGAAGGAGGCATCCAGCCGCTTAGCGTCGGCAAGGCATTTCGCTCCAGACACCCTCAGAATAGAGAAACCAGCATGGTTTAGGCCTGGCTCGCGCAGGCGTGTGCGCCTCACTAGTGTGCTCCGTATTTGATTCCGGTCCACTTGATGATTGACAGCTGAGTGTCTGCAATAATATGTGTGACGCGAAAAGAACCCTTCATCTTTGGCACTGTGTCTCTTTGGAAGGGGGCCTGTTTGCCCATGGTGATCAACCACTTTCATCAAGCTGTTGAAAATGCACGTGTGAAAGCCCCCAAAGGTCACTTTTCAATGGGTTTAGAACAAAATGGAGACATCCGCGTCAAGTGACTCCGTTTTTGAACTCCATATGGTCATAAAATACAAGTCAGCGGGAAGAGGAAAGGAAAATCCCTACAGGATTTCAAATGCTTTAAAAAACAAAACAAAACTCTACCCCAACCCTTCTATTGGACACATGGCATTGATCAGTTTTACCAATTTTCCTCCACCCCTGGCGCTAAAAATAATGTAAAACATGCAGTCTGGTTAATGTATATTTTAACCAGGGAGATCCAGCAGATACAACCTCTCCCTCTCCTCTTGCCCTTTATACTGTAACAACATCCATAGAACAGAACAATGCCAGTTTATCGTAGAGCTATCAAAACATGCCGAGCGTCCCATCCCATTTCTGAGGCTTCGACTTTCTCCCCTCTCCCCCTTTTCATTGCTTTTTGGTTTTCGCCAAATGCCTGGGGGGTATTTATATGTATCTGTGGCAGGGGGACATGTGGCGATAAATACTCTTGGGTTTCTCCAGCAGTTTTGAAAAGTCAAGATAACAAAAAACAGGTCTCTTCCTTCTCCGTGGGGAAATCTGCCGATATATTTATTGATTTGATGTTCCCCAGATTAAAAAGTTCATTTTAAAAAAAAAGTACACACCGTAGGTTGAGTTCACATGAAAGCACGCCCCTTGGGCGTAGAGTCTCTCCCTCCCCGTCCCCTTCTTAATAACTATCATGACTATAGCACAGCAAGGGAAGTTTCTTCCTTTCATGTTCTCTGCTTCTGGAAAGAGTATCCATCTGCTCATTGGCACCGAAAGCCCAAACAAGCCCAGCTGCCGACTGGGAACCTGTTGGGTGGGGCGTCCGGTATACCAGCAGGCAGCAGCCTCGTCTTCTGGGAAGATTTGACAAAGTGCCTGCACTGGGGCAATTAAAGCTGCTAATCGCACACGCGCCCGCCCGCAAGCCCAAGGCAGAGCACGCAGGCTGATGCCGGAGCTTCTAGGCTGCCCGTCGGTATACTCTTTCCCGTATTCCGTCTGATAGATGCGCTCCCCCCAAAAGGGGGAACTAATCATCCAAGGCAGACGCGCCGCTTTGGCGGAGATCGTTTTCGGCGAAGGGTGGGTTAAAGATTTTTTTTTCCCCCTTAAAGGAGGGGGGGGAGGGAAAAAAAAATCCCAGCCCTCCTTTTGCCTCTTGGAAAGCTTTCAGGTTGCAGCCCTGCCTTCCAAGCATTCTTTAAACTCGAACTGTGGGAGGGACTCCGAAGCCGAGAGAGGGAGCGATGGCTATCAAGTGAATTCATTACTGTAAACATCTCCCTGGGGTGTCAGGCAAGGAAAAGGGGGAGAAAAAAAGGCACGGCTTCCATTAGCAGGGAATAGTCAGATTGGAGACCTCATTACTGCGAAGATCAACCTACAAAGTCCCGGCTGGAGGCAGGCGCTGGACTCGGAGGAGAGGAGGGAGGGCGGCAGGCACACACACGCGCTCTGAGAGGGGTACACGCGCGCACGCATGCACGTCTGCACGGGCTGATGCTTCTCGAGATTTGCCGGGGACCCGCTTGCCCGCCTGCCTCCGCTTCCTCCCCCCAGCTAAGCCTCCCTCCGGCTCTCCCAGGAGGACCGAGAGAACACCGCCAGCGGGCTTGATCGGGGCTCTCGGCTCTTCGCGGCACCTCCTCGCCTTCCGCGCCCCCCGCGTCTTCTCCTTGGAGGTGGAACCGGAGAGAGGGCGAAAGAGACGGGGAAGGGGGATCGTCGGGGATGCCGGAGCTCTGGGCTGCGCGTTGGAGGAGACAGGGGGAGGACGATGCCGCTGCCTCGTAAGAGAGGAAGGCGAAAGAAAGTGAAGGGATCGCTCCGCAGAGGCGGCGGCGGCGGCAGAGACCAGCGCCGCCACCCGCCGGAGGGGAGGCGGAGGAGGACCCCGCGGCGGCAGGGAGGCGGTTGGGATCCCGGCTGCATTTTTGTCCCGCATTGGATATCGCCCGAGGCAACGGCCGCCGCGCAGAAGGCAACGCCGCGGCTGCCAAAGTTTGGTCGCTGGGGGGGCCCCCGAGGCGCCAAGAGGATTACGAGCCGAGCCGGAGGAGGGCGACTGGCCGAGCCTGCAGGTACCTGGCGTGGGCTTTCGGGGCTCTCCCCCCCCCCTCGGATCTAACCCCCCCCTTCAGTTTCCTCTCCGGAGAGTAAGAAAGTTAGTCAGCCAGCTGAGATCGGATCAGGAGCTGGAGGAGAGAGAGAGAGAGAGAGAGAGAGAGAGATCGGCAGCCGCCTCCTACATGCGTGTGCGCTCGCGTGTGAATGCGCGCGCGCGTGACAGACAGTGGCATACATGCAGGCATGACCGCGGAGAAATTTGTCAATGGCCGTATGTGACGAGTATTCGGGGGAAGAGGGTGGCCGTTCCAGACCGCTTTGTGCGTTTCAGGCGAGGCGTGTGTGAGCGCCCGGGTGTGCGTGAATGAGAGCGCGAGAGAGTGCGACAGCCACAGCCAGGTAAAAATATAGCTTTTTAGTTTCTACGTCATCCGCCAATGACTCGTTAGTGCTTCTAAATGTATCCTCCGTCAGTTTCCTAGCTCTGACTGAGACGAGCAGACACACGCACACCCCTTCCTCCTCTCAGGAGCCGCTGCGATAGATCTGGAAGGAGGGCTATACTGGGGGAGGGAGTGGAAAGGGAAGAGATCCTCTCTGGAAAGGAGAACTTGAAAAGATAAGGCAGGCAGGCAGGCTGGCTGAGAAGAGACATTAGGTTAGTCAATGCTGACAATCCCTATGAAATTCAGGTGAAGGGGGTGCGGGGTGGCAACTGCAGATTGCCTCGGTATTCATCAGATTCCCATCGACAGCTCCATAAAAGCAGATTTTATTGGGGGGGGGGGCAGGATGAAGGCAGAAACCCTATTTGAAGACTATCAAATGAGCAGCAGCCTTGTTTCATAGAGGCTGGTGATACAAATGATGACTCCAGATAAGCCAAAAGGAGTGTGGGGGGGGTCTAAAACAGCTTAAAAAAAGCTTTCTAGAGTGTGTGATAAAACTGACATTTTAAAACACAATTTTTAAAGAAAAGCTGTGAACTCTGAGATAAGTCATCAGCCTTCTTCTTTGGAATGGGAGTCAGTCAACAGGCGCTTTTAATTAATTTTAATGGAGGAAATCTGTTTTAAAGCTTACAATAAGCTAATAAAGTCCAAGGCACAAATCCATGCAAAAAAAAACAAGCCCCAAAACAACCAAACCCTGTTTGTCTATAGAGAGTGCTGATTAGATTTCTCCTGTTGCTGGATTTTTTTTCTCCACTCATGAAGGACACAATTTAGCAGGACAGGAAAGGAAGAAGAAAGGCAGAGGGAGAATGGGGTGTGTGTGTCAAATAAAGAAATGTGTAAACACACACACACTAGAGCAGTCAGGTTTATTTACTGCCTCTTAACTACTCAGTGCTTACAAACTAATCAAATCAGTCCTTACTTAGTCTGCACCTGGACAAAACTCTCATGGAGTTCCTTCACAGATTCAGTCACAGTGGTGTGTGGCTGGTGGAAACAGTCTTCTCTGATGGCATTTGCAAATCCATCCTGGATTCAAGAAAAACCAAAAGCGTAGGCCCTCAAGGGGAGGTGTATGCAGCAGGCACCCACTCGAGATGTCATTTCCATTACTCCTTCCTAAAGACTTGATGTATATTTATATTTAAAAGGCCCATTGTGGGATTTATGTTGTTGGTGGTGGTCGTGGCTGTACATCAAGGGACAAAACTGACAAATAGGCCTTCTGAGATAACTTATTCATTTCCTTTCTAAAATTGCAGTACCTGATCTCAATACAGTACTCACAGAGGGAAGGATTTCTTGTGCAACTAGCCCTTTCTCTTTAGATGTGATAGGACTAGGGTGCATCAACTATGTTTGCCTTAAGATGACCATCACCCTCCACCCCTCTGCTGGGTTTCCAGTGCTAAGGCATGAGATCCCCCCCCACCAGACACACCAGTCATTTCTGTCTCTTCAGGATAATGTCACTTTCCCTGCCTCACTGCCAGTTTCCCAGGTGTCCTTTTCTCCCATTCTATGACCCAGATCAGCTGTCACTGAACCTATTCCCACAAATCTCCCCAAGGTACATGCAGTTCCTTCAGGCCCTCTCTGGGGACATGGAATTACATGCACATATATCTTGAAACTGATCTCATTTCAAAGCTGATCTGGTTATTTTCAGGTGCTATGAAAATGTTACAAATAATAGGAGGGTACAGGTTGAGTGCCACCAACAAGTGGACCCAGCCATTGTGACACTGCTTTTTCAGAAGTGCAGGGTTTAGAGAAAATAGTTGAATTATACACAGACTAGACTGTGGATTTACTCATTCTTGAACACATATATATGGGTTGGGGTAGGATGTGACTTTTAAAATCTGTACTTGATTTTCAGTCTTTGGTTTTAATTTGTGCCATTGCTGTAAATCAAGGTTGTATCCTGGTGTGCTGAGGAGTTTGATATAGAATCTTATCTGCCAACAACCCCATCTCTCCACCCAGTTTTTGGGGGGGACCATTTGGATGGTTTTAGGCACTAATCAGGAATGTAAATGGTAATGGTCAGAGCAGCAAATCTCCTATGTGCCTTTGCTGATTTGAGTCTTTGTTCCTTTCCCTGGTAACAGAACCATAGTTTTACTTGTTTGAAAACAGGCAGGAGTGTTCATGTAGGTTAAGAAAGGCAGGTTAAATTCTGCTGCACTTTATAGATGAAGGAAAGGGTTCCTCTTAAGATAACATTGTTTGTTTCCGCCAAGGAGAGTGTTTTAGTCATCTCTACACTCAGTGCTTTTAATCTCAAAGTGAGTTCATTTTTCACTAGATTACTTTCACATAACTTTGTGGTTTCAGTCATAGTGATTCAAATTCAGTCCATTAGTGACCTCTATCTGTGAGAAGTATACAATCAATGAATGTCTCTCTCCTCTTCAACCCTCTCCTTTTTCTTCTGCAAAGTATATTGAAATGAAGAAAGCAAATAATCCAACATCTGAATCCCTTTGGTTCTTTTTAATACTCTAATCTAATTGCTTTCTGCATTCAGAAGCAGTGTTTTCCACTAGGGTCTGCTATTTTAGCAGCAAATTCAAACAAACAGGAGTTAACTCATTCCTGTTGCTAATTGAAAGAAACACCAAATTGATTTAAATAATGGACTTAATAGTTCACTAAAGCATTGACCAAGAGATAGAATGTGGCTTGGTCCATCCAGTGGTTCACACTTGATCCAAAGTGTGCTGATTTACTTTACTGACCCATATTAGTTACATAAAATGGGTACTTGAGATGCATACTTGGAAAAGATGTAGTTACTTACTGTAGTAGCAGAGTGCTCTTAGTAACAACAGGCACAAATTCCATGTGTGTCTATATTGTGGATACTTGTCAGAGATCAAGGGAAATGACTGTTATTAACAGATGGTCCCGGTTAGATTATTATTAAACCCAGCCTTCCAATACTAATTTCTCTTACTTGTATTCAGATCCATATTTCATGTTTTAGTTAATTATTGTGAGTATCAATCAAGGCTTAAATACCTACATGGCTTTCATGAAGGGAATAGCCTCGTCTGACATTTCCCAGAAAATATCTGATGCAGTAGTGCTGGGTACTATGGTGGCATTAGGAAACTGATGGTTTCTTTTGGTCAGCCTTCACCCAGGAATAAGTCTTTGGAGGATTTTTTAAAAAGTCATATGACAAGAGCTGAAAGGTGTCCGAGATTAACATGCATCTTTTTTGGAAGCAAATGAACAAAAACTGCACAAAGTGGCTATTTTGAGGAATGCGACATCAGCAGAGACTGATGGCATCCAACTCCATCCCCCAAGCAGTATGTGACCTACAGACTCATTCTTCAGTTTTCTTTTAAAGAAATAGAATACTTAATATTATATCTTGTCTTTAGTTTTTTCCAAATCACAAAACCAATTGCTTACAAAGCTAGAGGCAAATGTTATTTGGGGGAAAGTGGGGGAGGAAACCAGATTTTTCCTTCTTCTGAATCTTTTCCAGTTCAGTCATCCAGTAAACTGCTCAGCTAGTACAATGGGCAACTTATTTTCAGTAAGTGGCCCAAATTGTTGGGATCTTCCTGTTCTTTGGTCCTTTGATGGGTATTCACACAGCAAATGGTCTTTATTTCTCTTTGATTCTTCCTCCTGACATGGCCCTTTTGAATTCAGTCAAGATACAGTTCTAGTAAGCTCTTAGAAAAAATTCATCATGTTAAGTTAAGGAAAATGTAATGATCCGTACAGAAATCTGTAAAACATATTTATTTTTTCCCTTCAAAAAAAGAAAGACAACATTCTGTGCTTCCAGATCTGCTGTTTAAAGGCCCCTTGTCTATTTTATATTGGGTTTGATCTGAGTTGCTTGTTTATTTTAAAGCCAGGCCGTTCTGATTCTGGACTTCTGCATATCAGTTGAAGAAGTTGTACCTCATTGGTGAAAGCAGAGCAATACGAAGCTATCCTGCACTCAGATAAATTGCCTGCTGAGATTTAGGCTTCAGTTCTCAAATTGCTTGCTCCCAGGTAGCCTGGTTTAGATGGGATTGTTCTACCGGGAGGACTGCAGGATTATTTTGAAAACTTCTACTTGGTTCAGTATCGGCTGTTGAACCTTTCTTTTAAAATCCAAAGCAACATGCATGTTACAATTGGGCTGATTCTATGGATCCTGGTCTTGCATTATGTAAGGATTATGCCATGGACTCAGTCATGGAGTTTTGGCTCCCATTATGCACGGGTACCTGTCCACACATATTTTGTCATTTCTTTGAAGGAGATGAAAGGTGCTCGGTACCTTACGGGATTGTCCTCTCCCCTCCCATCAGTCCTCAAAAGGTCACAACAAATATTCCGACATGGCTTTTTGAATCCTTCATAATTATTAATCGCTGGGCAGCTAGTCAACTGATAAATTAATAGAGTAATTCCCTGTGACAGTTTATGGGCTAAGGACCACAGTCACAGAAATTAACATAAAGGGAAATGATTTGCAAACGTATTGGGGGTGATAACCTTTAAATAGTCATGATAATTAAAGAGTCAGATCCTGATAAGCTCTCATTCATGGGGGACCTGTGCCTGTCGAAGGAATTCATAGTGTCAGGATATTTTATTGGTGATTCTGTCTCATTTCTGGCCTTGGAAACTTGCAAAGGCTGGCTTTCCTTATCCCATGGTTGCACTATCCAGGATAAATTAAATTGTATGAATAATTGTTGCTATAGTTTGTTAGAAACTAAATCTGGAATTATCCTGGCACCTCGAAAGTTGATGGCAAAGTTGTTGTGTCAATGACCTGTCGGGAGTATGTTTCAATGGGGCATTCGCAAAATGAATTTTGTGTTGCCTTAGATCATATACTATACTCCTACTAACATTCAAAGACTCATTCCATCAAACCAATTCTTGAAATGTTTTCAGGGGGATTTTTAAAAACATATTCAAAGGTTTATTTCGTATTCCTCATTGCCAAGTTTGCATATACTCTAAAAGCAGTTGCCTTCCCTCCCCACAACACCCCATTGGCAAACAATATTCACTCCTTGGCAAATTCATTTTCATCTTTACAGTTAATTAGTTCTGGTCACTGATTTGGCTTGCAGCGATCTTAAGGTCAGTGAAAGAGTTCCCACTTAGCGATGCAACTAAGGAATAAAGTAGAATGTCTGTCTATTACATTTTTATGCCAACCTTCCTTTGAGAAGCTCTCAGGGCCCCATGCATAGTGTTTTCCCTTCCATTTTATCCTCACAACAATGCTGCTAAGTAGGTTAGGCTCAGACAGGCCAGGGTTACTCAGTGAGCTTCACGGCAAAGTGTGGGTTTGAATCTACTTCTGGTATGCATCTCAAAGCCACTGCACCGCACTGAATCTTGGTATGAGATGGGTCTGTACAGAAGCTTTTGAACAATGCCCCACTTAATGATGGGAACAATAAATTTAGGAGCAGAGCAAAACATGTCCTCCCCCCCCCCGAGACATGTAATGGCCTGTCCACCCAGGGATTTCTGCCCTTCTGTACGATCAGATCCTTGGCATGTCTCTGAAAGTCGTTGTGGTAAACTGCCTGCATCGATGTAAAAGGTCAGAGCCCAGAATGGAAACTCAATTCAGTACCTTATCAGGACAGAAATGGGTTAATGGTGCCAAGAGTGACACCACCCACTGCAGCTGGTGGTGCATGTCACTCACATAAGGAGGAACAAAAGGGACAGCCCTGGGTCACAGTGAAGGAAATAATCCACTCTTAACTGTTGGATCAAAGGGGAACATTCACACTGTGTGTTTTTTTGAGTTAGGCGAGAAGACACACTGCCATGGCTGAACTGTGGCCTAAGTACAAAGCCACTGTCCTGAGACACATTAGATATTAAACACTACAAACAACACAAGAGTCAGGTGCCACTGCTGTGTGTTTTAGGTGGAGGTCCTAACAGCATATGGCTGTTTTTTTATTGTTTTTTGCTGTCAGGTCACAGCCAATTTATGGCAACCTTATAGGGTTTTCAAGGCAAGAGATGTTCAGAGATGGTTTGCCATGGTCTGCCTCTGCATCACAAACCTGGTATTCCTTGGAGGTCTCCCTTCCAAATATTAGCAGGGCCGACCTTGTTTAGTTTCTGAGTTCTGATGAGATTGGGCTACCCTGGACTATCTTGGTCAGGGCATATCGCTGTCACTGTTCTTTAATTAAGAAGCTGAAATAGATTGTGCACTGAAAAAAGAGAGCCAGAGTGGTGGAGTGTCAGATTTGCATCTGGGAGACTCTGATTCAGATCCCCTCTTTGCCATGGAACCTCAGTGGATAACTTTGGTCCACTACTTGTCTCTCAGCCTAACCTCCCTCACAGGGCTAGTGTGAGGATAAAATGAAGGAGGAAAGTAACTTCTTGGAAGAAAGGCAGAATAAAAACATACTAAATAAATAAAAGTGATCCAATATACTTACCTACTCCTACTTGGTGGGGGATGGCTATATGTATATCCTCTCTCTTATCTGGTATATCTCTCTCTGCTTTGTGTGAGAAGAAGGATTGCATGAACTGGGATGCCTTATCAATGTCCTATCTGCTGTGATGAGGATGCCCATTCCCTCCACTGGAAACACAGTGTCCCTGGCTGTGTAAATTGGCCTTCAGTGGATGAAGCTATGTGCTGTCCTCTGGCCTGAATTCATAGAGGATGTGATTCAATGCAGACAATGATTAACAAGGGAGACTGACAACAGGGCTTCCCACCCAGACTTCCCTCTGTTTAATTTAATGACATCAGGGAAGTGTAGGCCGTTGGCTTTCTTTGAAGGGGAACCCCCCCACACACAGAGAGACTGAAATGATTATTTCAATAGGAATTTAATCATAAAACCTTAGCACTAGAAGGTACAGAACAGCTACCAAGTCTAACACCTCCTGCTTCAAAAATGGGGCCATCTGTTTTCCAGAGAGCCATCTATGCAGTTCAGAAATCCTTATTGGCTTGGTGTGCAGCAAGCTTACAGAAGGCATTTGCAGAGCAAATATCTCCAGATGGCTCAAGCAATCAAGCCAGTCTGCACACAACTCTGTCCTGCCTTCAGGTCAATGATCATAAGTAATGCTTAAAGTGCCACCCTCAAGCAGAAGTCCATGGATCTGTGATGATGCCATTCTCTTTAGGATGATGTCATACATATCTTTCAAGCTTTTAAAATGTATCACACACCTTCTTTTGCTCTAATCCTTACAACAACCTTGTCAGTTAGGTGAGTATAATTATCTTTGTATTTTAGGTGGGTGCTGAGCTGAAAGAGAAGTTTACCTAAGGCCTAGAGAAAGAGAAATTTTACCTATTTGACAGAGGCAAGATTCAAACTAGGGACTTTTTTATTTGTAGCCCAGTCTTTTAGCTGCAACACTACAGCAACTCTCAAACTAGAAATAAATACACTTGCACATTTACATTATTTTTGTTTTCTGTGTAGACTCTTGTTCTAATACTTAAAATGTAAGTAATTTCAGTTGGTGCATATGATGTATTTAAAGCAAATGCATGTTAATCAGGATCAAATTCCCTTGATGCTGATGGGAATTAAGAACAAACTAAGAGCAACTGACAGCTGAAAGCATAGGCTGATAGTACAAGGCTTTAATCAAAGATTATGGAGGTGATGTGCGTATGTGTGTGTTGGGCCATGCACATGTACACATTTGAAAGCTTTGACTTATTTTGATGCCTGAAAAATAAACAAAAATAGAAACGCAAACTGGCTTTTTGAAATATGATTTCAATTGTTTCTACAAATTACCATGTTGATAAAACCTCTGCTGAACAGCCTTTCCTATCTCAAAATAGTGTGTGTGTGTGTGGGGGGGACAGCTTTCTATTTGGTGCCGTAACTTCTAGCTGTTGAGAATCCAGTGGCAAACTTAGAACCTTGTTTTGGATCATTTTAACCAATATGCTTCCCGAAGAGCCTTACGCTTGGCTGAACAACATTTACTGTAGATTCCCAGCCTGAGGGACATGTACCTATCCTTCACCAGAGCCAGAGTGTTCTCAACTCTGGCTCAGGCTGGTGGAACACGCTCCCAGTTGACTCATTACACTTCTTCAGGGCCTATGAAACAGAGCAGTTCCACCAGGCCTTTGGCTGAGGTGGTGGATGCCTCACCATATCTGGCCTCCCCTACCCTGTCAGCTGCGCGTTGGAGGAGACAGGGGGAGGACGATGCCGCTGCCTTGTAAGAGAGGAAAGCGAAAGAAAGTGAAGGGATCGCTCCGCAGAGGCAGCGGCAGCAGAGACCAGCGCCGCCACCCGCCGCCGGAGTGTACCAACTTATATTATTGGATGGGGGCTTGGCTCAATTATTATCTTAATGGCCCTCCTGGTGCCACACACAGTTATACTGCTATGGCCTATATGTTACCATCTCACCATCATGAAGCTTAAATTGGGTTTTAGATTTTTTACTTGAATTGCATTAATTTCAATGTTTTATTGCTATGTTGTATCCTGCCCTGAGCCCGCTTGTAGGGGAGAGTGGGCTAAAAGTCACATAAATAAATATGCTTGCCTTCCCCCACCCCTTTCCAGAGCCAGTTGGGTGTAGTGGTTAAGTGCACAGACTCTAATCTGGGAGAACCGGGTTTGATTCCCCACTCCTCCACTTGCACCTGGCTGGATGACCTTGGGCAAGCCGTAGTTCTGTTAAGAGCTGTTCTTGAAAAAGAGCAGTTTCAGTCAGAGCTCTCTCAGCCCCCCCTACCTCACAGGGTGTCTGTTGTGGGGAGGGAAAGGGAAAGGAGTTTGTAAGTCGCTCTGAGATACCTTTGGGTAGTGAAGGGCAGTGTATAAATCCAATCTCCTCCTCCTCCTCCTTCTGTGTGTTGGGGGCAGGGGCAATTTTCATTGGCAAAAGCATGTGGGAGTGAAACTGTTAAACACCTCATTCCTCCACACTGCAGTCCTGATCCAAATCCAGTCCCCACAGGACTGCCAATTGACTAGGAGGGTTGCATTTGGATCTTCTCATGTTTAGGGTTACAAGCTTTTTTTTTTTTTTTTTTTGAGATTTGGGGGTGCAGCCTGGGCAGTAGGGATGTGATGGTACCCTCTGAAGTTGCCAATTCTCCAGGGGAACTGCCATTCTACAGGGGAATTATCTCATTCTGGGAGAATTCTGGAGACTGGCAACCATATTGAAAATGGCCCTTAGCTACCCTTTTTTAAGGATCTCATACAAAGGTGGATAGCAGTCATGTAGGAGGAACAGCAGAAGCATTGTGTGTTCATCTAAGCCAGGGGTCCCCAAACTTTTTGAGCCTTTGGGCACCTTTGGAATTCTGATACAATGTGCTGGGCTGCCACAAAATGGCTGCTGCAGGAGGCAGAGCTAGCCAGAAAATGGCTGCCACAGCTTGTCTTCACTCACACTATGAAGATTCTTGTGCTGTGGTAGCACTTTATCAAAGCAACATATTTAAATATCTGCAGAGCCAATCAAATTTCCAGTGCTCAATCAGAAGCCTTGCTGGGCAAAAAAAGTATGTTGGGGACCCCTGGTCTAACCACCACGAGCTTCCCCTCTCCACAAACTCTCTCTCTCTCTCTCTCTCTCTCTCTCTCTCTCTCTCTCTCTCTCTCTCTCTCTCTCTCTCACACACACACACACACACACACACACACACACACACACACACACACACACAGAGAGAGAGAGAGAGCGAGAGCGAGCGAGAGCGAGAGCGAGAGCGAGAGAGAGAGCTGGCAAATGGCAAATCAATTCTATGTACTTGCACAAAGGCAGAGATGCTCAGATTTCAAGACTGCTGCCAAGCTGCAAAAGTGAACACCACTGTATTTTAATATTTACATCTGTTCTCCATCTGAGACAATGCCCTTTCCCCATAAGACAGAACCAGTTTTCTGGGCCACTAGTTCCAGCCAGATGTCTTAGAACCAGTGGCATACCAAGGGGGTGGGGGGGGGGATCCGCCCCTGGCACAGCTTAAGGAAGGCCTTTGATTTGAAGGGGGACCTTGAAGCCAGCACTGTCCTGCCTCCAGCCAAATGTCTTCCCTTTTATTTTTAAAATGCAGTTCTGACTGCAGCCACTTGGGGCACTGGGAAGTCTGAGCATAGCAAAAAGCTCTAGAATCCGCTAAACTTCCCTTTTCTGCAAGATTCAAGCAAACTTCCTTAACAGATCATGCTGATTGCTGCTACAGTAATTGCCAGCCTACTGGTCATTTTCTCTGATAGTCTAGCCTTTCTGTCTTCCTTTCCTTGCATCCAGCTCAGCTTGTTCTTGCAAAGCACTAGTTAGGGTGCTGCAAAAAGATAAAACAACCTTCCCCTCTCTTAATTTATCTCCCTCTTTCCCACACATTTCTCATTCATTTCTGTCTCTACCTAATTCTTCTGTCCCCCCCCCCCATTTTTACTTCTTGGTCTCAAGACCTCCTCATCCCAATCCTGCTTGGTGACAGAATGTATTTTAGAGTAGTATAGTAGCAAACCTTTGTTAATATTATGCCAGGTACTCTGTACATTGCACTGGTTCTGCTGGAGTGTAAAAATCCCTCCCCCTTCAGTTTCTACTGCAGAGATTCTCTGGTTTGACTTTAGATCCTTGGAAACAATGAAGGATGGGGGCACTTTATTTGGGGGCTAGTGTGTTTCTTAACATCCAGTCTGGTGAATCTTATGATCACTCTTTTGTGATGCTTTGGCTAGTGTTAGTAAAAGTTAGTACAAAGACAGACTCCTAGTTCTCAAAAATGCCTTGTAGATGTTTGGGATGGTTGTTTCTTGGGCTTCAAAATGGAGAACAGAAGCCTTCCCAAGTGCCTGCTTAGAAACTTTTTTTGTCAAGTCACAGCTGACTTATGGCAACCTTATCACATTTTCAAGGCGAGAGACCTTCAGAGGTGATTTGCCATTGCCTGCCTCCACATTGGCCCTGCTTAGCTTCTGAGATCTGATGAGATCAGACAGTCCTGGAGTTATCTGGTCAAGGCTAGGCTGAGAGTAATGTGACTTACCCAAGGTCATCCAGGACGCTTCCATGGCACAAGTGAGGGTTTGAACTTGGATTCCCCAGATCCTAGTCCAACACTTTAAGCACTACACCACACTGCCTCTCATGATGGAACGGTGTGTTGGAATTAGCTTTTTTTTTACTGGCATGATTTTATATATATGCAAAGTTAAATACAAGAAGTCTTTCACTGTCTGCTTTTCTTTTCTGGCCATTGAATACAAAGTTTGGATCCAGCAGCCTCTTTAAGACCAAACCTTGTTCTGCTGATTTAAGCCAACATGGCTACCCACCTGAATATGTTTTCTGGCCATTATCATTATTCATTTTATTTCATGATTATTAATGAAAATAATTTTGTCATATAGAGGAGAGGCCGTGGACCTGGATTTCCTCAGCCTAGCCCGATGGATTGAGTCATCAGAATATCTATGGCCCTTGATATACCACTGGTTATAGCAGCAATGGATCGTCTACTGAAGACCACCATCATGTGTATTATATTGTACTTTAGTATTGTATGCTATTTTAACTAATTTATTGTATTTACTGTTTTATGTCATTGTGATTGTTGTGCGCCTCAAGGCGGGATAGAAATTAAAGCAATCATCATCATTATCATCATCATCATCATCAGTCTCATCAGATCCCTGAAGTTAAGCAGGGTGGACACACAGGAAGAAAATGCCAAACCACTTCCAAACATCTCTTGCTTGGAAAACCCTACAGGATCACCATAAGTCAGCTATGACTTGATGGGAAAAAAATAGAGGGGTGTGTGATAATTTCCCCCCCTCCCTGGGTGCCAAATAGGCTAGTTATGCCACTGCTTAGAACAGCCACCCGCTTTCATCCCCCCCCCACACACACACACCCAGGGGCTGTGAGGAGGGATGGACTATTCATGCAATTAGCAGACTTTGTTGCTTGCTTTGCTTACAGTGAAGAACATCTCAGTGGGCAAGATGTGTCTATTTGGGGGCTGGCCCTTTGCATCATTTTTCTAGAGGATCACCCTGCTGAAAAGCAAGGTATGATCAAAGTCTGTCCTATGTTATTGTTGCGTAGGGTTGCCAGCCTCCTAGTGGGGCTTGGAGTTCTGGAATTTCAATCGATCTCTAGACTGCAGAGATCTATGGACTACAGAAATCAGTTCCACTTTGGGTGGGAGCAGGCAATGTGGTAACACATCCTTGCTGATCTCTTTCCCCAAGCTCTACCATCCACAGGCCCTGCTCCCAAATCTTCAGGAATTTCTCAAGCCAGAGCTGACAACTCTACTTTATACCCTTATCTGGGATTTTCAGCGTATGCCTATTTACAAGCACTTATCAGCCTGTGTCCACTACCTTAAATGTAGTCTGTTTCCGCATTAATGATTAATTTCTGCATACTGGTAATAATAACCTTGATGACAATGAAAGAAGGAAATAGATTTGTTTGAGATTTTATATGCACCACTTGCTTACAAAGTACCGAGCAAATATATTAATGGCCTATATTCATATTACAAGGCTCTTTACTGATTTAGGGACATTCTCCCATTGTATTATTTACTGGATCAGAAAATACAGAATAAGTCCATGTTCTGCCTATTTAGGGATGTTCAGTCTAGTAGACTCCTCCATAATGCTTCTCAGAGAGTTGAGTTGCAGCCTTCCCCCCATTGTATGTAAGGATGCTAGAGATTATATCAGTTTCTTTAGTGCGACTAAATGCTTGTTCAGAAACACTACATTTCTCCAGTGCCTTCCCCATGAAAGTTGCATGGGCTTTCTTAAAAACTCAAATGCAGATAAGGGAACAGTCATGCTAAACAGAACAGAATAGCTAAATTCTTTGCACTGGGTTGGTCTGGGCCCAGCAGTGATTCCTGTAATGTCTCTTTTTGGCTTCTGGCCAGAATGCTCAGTGGCAGCCCCCCTCTCTCTTTTCCCACTCCTTCTCTCCCTCCTTTTTTTTTTTTTTTTTTTAAAGGTGATCTACAGTTCACCAGTAAATTGTAAAACATATCTTTGCCTGTAATAGTTGGGGTTTTTTTGAGAAATTGCTTTCGCCGTTTGATAAAATTAATTTCGGTGGCTTGCCCCTGTAGAAGTGGTATGTAGCACAATAACAGTCTTTACTCAGGGAGAAAAGTATCTACTATTACAACGTTGAAAATAGCTAAGCAATAAAAGGACACAGTAGACATCTCTCTTCTTAAAAACTGAAATGCCTTGGAGCAGACTTAGCGGATCTTCTTGTGCCATGTACGGATATACTTTTCTTAGCGTTTACTGCAGACCACATGGCTGATTTCTAATTGCCACATCCTTGCACCCTTTAATGAAAATATTCTGTGTATACAAGTGTATTGCTCGAGAAGGAATATATAAATGTCAAAAGCTAAGCTCTGCATTCTGCACAGAGGACCTTTATAAATCCAGAATAAATGAGGTGTTTAGAATTGCTGCCAGCATCCCTGGCAAGGGGGATGCAAGGGGGAGAGAAAGTCTTGTTGATTTGCCCAGATTCTGTTTTCTTGCAAAAAAAAAAAAAATCTTATCAGCAGATACACACATACTCTACATGATATGATTTTGGATTTACTGATAAGGAAGCCGTTTGTCTAATGTAGATGGGTTGGACAGAAGCATCAGCTACTTGGCCAAGCTCTGCAATGTGAAACAGCTGAGTCCAGAGCGTCTGTGCATTTTCAGCAGCCAGCCGAAGGATAAGTAAGGAGTTGCCTTGCTGGAATTGTTTGGCAGAGATTCTTTGCCCTTCATTTGTCCAGCATTGTAAGTGTATAAATCAGTTTGTATGGGCCATGATGACTCCAAGATTCACAACCACTCATCTCTCTGTGACATTGATGGAATCTTTATTGGATCAAAAGCATTGGAATTCTAATTATGACTCTCAGCTCTTTAGTGTTTCCCTCCAGCCATCAATATCTCATAAACAATCATATTTTACAAGCTTCACGAAGATGGTTTAGGGAGATCTGTGTTGACTAGGACAAGATGTCCCATGCCACATCCCAACCAAATAACTGCATGTACTCATTGACTGGAGTAAAACCAAAGGCAACATTGATTTGTAGGAAACACGGGGGGGATGAATAGCTGAACAAAACAGTGTGGAAAGTGCCAAAAAGGCTACTGTCAGAAAACATGAATACTGCACATACCAACTTTTGTCATATATAAACGCTTTAAGTTATTATACTATGACTTTTTACTTACACCATTTTTGAAGAGCTTTTTGTATGTTATGCTATACACACAACAATTCATGTGAAATGTGCACATAGTCGTTTTTATGAATGTCTGAATGCAAATTGGTTCTGGTTTTGTACCCAGTACAAATGAAAAATCCAGATGAAAGCATATTGAATGAACACTCATACAATTGTGTGAATGACACTGTGCATATACACATATAGTCTGAGTATGAGACACAAATAGAATGTGCACATACTCAACACATGAAAAGTGGTATTGTTTTCTGATAGTCGTCTTGTGATGCTTCTGGATGATCTATGGTTGGCAAATTTGAGTTAGGAAGTTTCTGGATATTTGGGAGTAGAGCCTGGGGAGGGAAGGGACCTCAGTGGGCTATAATGCCATAGAGCCCACCCTCCAAAGCAGCCATTTCTTTCAGGGGAGCTGATTTCTATAGTCTGGAGATCAGTTGTAATTCTGGGAGATCTCCAGGTCCCAACTAGAGGTTGACAACCCTACTATGATCTTAGTTAGACTAAGATGTAGTTAGGAGATCTAGTGTTTAGTGCTTCTGTTTTTGCAAGAACTCTTGAGCATGTAGAAATCTTCCAGAGATCCAAGCAATGATCTGTTATACAAATAGGGTTGCCAACTACAGCTTGGGAATTTTGTAGAGTTTTGGGGATGAAGCCAAGGAGGGGTGGAAGTTTGAAGAGGGGAGGGAGCTCAGAGGTTAAGTGATTCCATATAGTCCACTCTCTGAAGCTACCATTTCCTCCAGGGGAGTAATTTCAGAGGAACTCCAAGTTCCACCTGGAGAATCGCAACCTAATATGTAGATATGTCCTTAGAAATTGTAAAGCCACAAATATAAGGTCCTTGAACATTTTCCTCACAGTCTCACACATTTTTTGTCTCGAGCAACCACCTCATTGATAACCTTTCTCTCATTTCAGTCTTCATATTTCTACTAGTCCCTACTCTCCCCGTGCTCCCCCAGTTTCTTGCCCAAGCTGAAAAGGAGGGCTCACGGCCAGATCAGTGTCAAGTCTGGGGGCACTACAAGTGATGTCATTTTAGGGGCCTCATCAGCAGGTACATTGGAACTGACCTCTGCAACCAGCACAGAGCAGAATCAACCTGTCTGGAAAGTCTGAGAAGACCTTAGAAAAATGGGCAGGATCATACATGGAAGCAGGCCATCATACTCCAGTGCCTAGCCATTCAGGGCTTTACCAAGCAAGTCTAGAACTTTGAACTGTATGCAGACACAATCTGGAAGACGGTGAAAATATTTTTTGGCAATGGCAAGGTGTGCTCCGAGTGGCAAGTCCCAGTTAACAGCCTGGCTGCCATGTTCTAAGCCAGCAAAACCTGAATTTACAGTGCAGTTCTAAGCCGAGTTCCAACCTTCAAAGCCCATTGACTTCAACGGATTTAGAAAAGAATGCACTGGATGGGTGATTAACCTTTTTATTACAAAATGTAGCTGAATAGAAATATGATGATCTGCTTACAAGACTGAGGAAAATAGAGAAAATAAATATTTAAATCCAGGCACCCTGATGGGATGGCATCTTTATGTCTGCCATGGGAACGTTGCCACTATTTTAAAGAGGTTTAAAAATACCACAAGCAGTGCAGCAGGCTGAGGTGTTCTTGTCCCCCCCACGCTCACCTTTTCAAGTGCTGGAGCAGCCATGAGGGGGATGAAGGCGTGTTTCAGTGCTTGAAAAGGTGCATGGGGAGGGTGACAACAATGCCTCGGCCCACCTTGCTGCTTGAGGCATTTTTTAAACGGGAGCATACCTTGTGGTGGACCTGAGGACACAATCTTGTCTGGTTTGACCCAAAGTTATATAAGCTTGAACATAATTATCCGTACACTTAAACAGAAGTTCTGTAGGTTCTGTCATTGGGCTAGGTAGGTTAACTTTAGTTATACACAACAGATCTTCATTTTTTGATCCCTTCCTTCAGTTGAGGGGCTTTTGGTTTTTCTCCAATATCAAACAACCACTAAAGGTGTTTATGTAATGGCATTCAGCACAAATCCATGCATTTTGTTTGGTACCATTGCTGTATAATTCAGTAACACTAGTTCTGCATTGTAAATAATTTTACTTTCAGCCTAGGGTTGCCAACCTCCAGGTGGCACCTGGGGATCTCCCACTATTATACCTGATCTCAAGATGATTGATCGGTTCCCCTGGATAAAATGGCTGCTTTGGAGGGTGGACTCTGTGGTATTATACCCTGCTGAGCTCCTTTTCTGCCCCAAATCCTGCCCGCTCCTGGCTCCACCCCCCAAATCTCCAGGTATTTCTCAACTCAGAGCTCACAAGCCTATTTCAGCCCCACATCAAAGTATTTCTATTACCATTTTCCAGTAGTTGCTGGCTTGACTCCATTTCCTAGGGTTACCGTACTTTGAAAAGCAAAAAAGAGGACTGTGAAGAAATGTCTTTTTCCCTCCTAGGAGGTTTGAAATGAGCCAAACCTCCACGATGTTTTTCAAAAGTTTTTTCTCCCTCTGGGCAGACACCAGGTGAAGTGAGGGGAGTCAGTTCAATTGCTTCCCAGACGTACTTCAGCTTACCTTCATACAAACACAAATAGATCTAGCAGGATCCCCTTCTCCAAGCAGGGAACAGGGATTGGAGGACTTTAGGCTAGAATGGATCCAGGAATAATTTTTAGGAAGAAGCCCCAGGAAACCCATCTTTGACTTGGCATGATCTGGTTAGTGGATGCAGAAACAGATATGATAAAAACTCCTTGCAACAGGAAAGAGGTCTCTTTTTTTCTCCTAGGTGCTGAGCAATGCTCCCTCTAAGCTGTGGAGTCCTCTGAGTGAAAATTCTGTGAGCTACTGGCATTAAAGTTGTGAGTGAGCAAATTAGTTTGCTCTGGAGCCATCCTTCCTGAACTAAGACAAAAATGTGTGAGCTGGAGGCTAAAATACTGTGAGCTAGCTCACACTAACTCAGCTTAGAGGGAACACTGGTTCTGAGGCCATGAGAGCAGGCAGGACTTCCAACTAAGGAGGCAGCCATTGATCATGTGGGTGGCCTGTACAGCTGAAGGGGGCTTCAAGGTAACGGGTACTATATAGAGATCTGCCATTTCTAAACTAAAGAGCCTGTCCTATATTTCATTAGCTGATAGGGCATGTATAGAAAGAGGGACAGAGGATTTGCATTTTACCTATTTCTTTTGTATCCCTTGCTCAATCTGGTGCTGTATGCTTATGAACATTTTATTTTTATGCTTATGAACATTTTATTTTTAATAAATACTTTATAACATTAATGCTGGTGTTGGTTCTCTGTACCACAAAGACCTACACCATCTGGAACACGCTTTTTTAAAAGGAGTGCCAGGAAGAAGACAGGCGGTTGGCAAGCAGCTATTCCTCCAGGGGCAGTAAACTGTCCCCATGGTGACCAGGTGCTAGGCAGCAGGAAACATAGAGACAAGGCCTCAGAACTTGAAAGGGATGCTGGGAGCCCTGACCCTCCCAGTGTGTAATTCCTCATAAAAGTAAGGTGGTGGCAGTGGGCTTCTGGAGAGAAAAAAGCCCCCCAGGTATTGAGAACTCCCTAGGAGGGCAAGGTGGAATAGGGCCTGCAGGCCAAAGCAGACCTGTTCGACCACAAGGACATATTCCATGACTGATTACTTCAAAAGAGTGATCACTATGACAAATCTCATTTTAAATACCCCAAGATAGGAGTACCAGACTACCTCACATGTCTCCTGAGAAACCTGTATAAGGGTCAAGAAGCAACAGTTAGTACAGGATATGGAACAACTGATTGGTTTAGCATAGGAAAAGGAGTACGACAAGGATGTATATTGTCACCTTGCTTATTTAATTTATATGCAGAGTACATTATGCAAAATGCTGGCCTGGATGAATCACAAACTGGAGTTAAGATTGCCGTGGAAAAGATCAATAATCTCAGATATGCAGATGATACCACTCTAATGACAGAAAGTGAAGAGGACCTAAAGAGCCTCTTGCTCAGGATGAAAGAGGAGAGTGCAAAAGTGAGCTTGAAGCTCAACATAAAAAAAAAAAACTAAGATCATGGCATCTGGCCCCATCACTCCTTGGCAAATAGAAGGGGAAGTCGTAGAAGTAGTGACAGACTTCACGTTCCTGGGATCCCAGATCACTGCAGATGGTGACTGCAGCCATGAAATTAAAAGACGCCTGCTCCTTGGGAGGAAAGTGATGGCAAACCTAAACAGCATGATAAAAAGCAGGGACATCACCCTGCCAACAAAAGTCCGCATGGTCAAAGCAATGGTATTCCCCATAGTAATGTATGGCTGTGAGAGTTGGACTATAAGGAAGGCCGAGCGCCGAGGAATAGATTCTTTTGAACTATGGTGCTGGAGAAGACTCCTGAGAGTCCCTTGGACTGCAAGGAGATCAAATCAGTCAATCCTAAAAGAAATCAACCCTGATTGTTCCCTGGAAGGCCAGATCCTGAAGTTGAAGCTCAAATACTTTGGCCACCAAATGAGAAGGGAGCATTCACTGGAGAAGACCCTGATGCTGGGAAAGATTGAAGGTCAAAGAAGAAGGGGACGGCAAAGGATGAGATGGTTAGACAGTGTCATCGATGCAACGAACATGAAATTGAGCAAACTTCAGCGGACAGCAGAAGACAGGAGGGCCTGGCGTGATCTGTTCCATGGGGTCGCGAAGAGTCGGACTCGACTGTGTGACTGAACATCAACAACAACAACTATTTAAGCTGTGATAATTGCTACTAATAAGGAATATTCAAAACCTTCCAATCCAAAAAGAAGACATTTTCATCAGTTTTTTAAAAAGAGCCCAAAAGAGGACAGACACCAAAAAAGAGGACATGTCCTCTAAAAAGAGAACATCTGGTAACCCTACACTTCCACAATATTATGGGGAAAGTGACTATGCTCACTGTGGAATCATCAATTACTTTCAGTACCATTTATTTTAGGAAGCTTGTTGGGGGAAAGATGTCACTGAGAGGCCATTTTGATAATATTTTCTCTGACTGTCTAATGAACTTGTCAAATGAACTGAGATGGTGTAACCTTTGTTAAATATAAAACACCACATTTCTAAATTTATTTGATGGCTTAGATCATTTCCCCACCATTTTGTAAACCTGTTCTCAGGCTTATGGCTTAAATCTGAGACTTTTATCATAACCAAGCACCAATTGTTTAAATTTTGTTAGAGTTGTATCATACACAACACCAGACTTCTAAGTTGCAAATACTGAAATACAAAGATAGGATTATCACTTTTGGACAACATGTATTCATACGAAACCACATTTTTTATCAACAATAAGACAGTTTGCACTTTTCTCTGCCCTTGTTACTTACCCTGCTGAAAATGCCACCCACCCCAATTGAGTTCAGGGGAGGGGAGGCAAGCACCCAGAAATAACACACCTGGAGTCATAGAATGCCACACTGATGTACTGTTTAGCATTGTGTGCATGTTTAAAGTGCTGTCTAGTTGCAGCCAATTAATGGTGCCCACGTGTGGTTTTCAAGGCAAGAGACTAACAGAGATGATTTGCCATTGCTTTCCTCTGCACAGGACCTTGGGCTTCCTTGGTGATCTGCCTTCCAAATACTAACCAGGACTGATCTTGCTTAACTTCCAAAATCTGACAAGATTGGGCTAGCCTGTTGAGGGAAAGGCAAAGCAGGAATAGTCATTGCTCTTAAAAAACAAAACAAAAAAATGATACACTTGATTTTAAAATCCAGTAGCCTCGAACATTTGAGGGACTCCAAAAGGAACACTCAAGTCCACAAGGGGTCCATAACAATGAAGAAGCCAAATTAGCTAGCTGCTTCATGTGGTGTTAGGGTTGCCAGGCCTGATCAATGCACCAGCAGAGGGATTGGGGGGGGGGGCATTCCAGGAGTGGGGGGATGTCACATGATGTACATATGCCACCTGGAAGTGATGTAGGCATGCTGGTGACATCGGTGGCGACACTCTGGTTTTTGGGCAAAACTCTATGGTAAAATCACCCTTAAACCATAGAGTTTTGCACCCAAACCAAAGTGTCACCCCCACAATGTCACCGACACATATCACTCCCAGATGACATGAGCGCATAGTGCATGATGTCGCTGTTTGGGGGGAGGGGGAATTTCCTTCCACTGGCTATGTGGCCACAAGTGGGTAGGAGTCCATGAAAGTGGGGAATCCCTGCCCTCACCTGTGTGATGCCAGCCAGAGCCCTAGGCCTTTCTCTTTCTCCAGGTAAGCCCCCCCCCCATCAGCATCTAGGGAGCAGGGCCTGTTGGAAGGGGACCCCTGCCACCACTGGGGGATCTGACAACCCTAATTCCAAGCTTCTGAGAACTCATGATGTGCAGCCAGATGATTATTTGGTGGCATCATAACTTGTATTTGACACAGTATAGGATTCCACCAAGGAGGTATGAGATTTCACAATGGAGACTCAGATAAATAAAAGTACCTTATAATTAGGGTTGCCAGCTTTGGGTTGCAAAATACCTGATTTGGGGGGTTGAATCTGGGGAGGGTGGAGTTTAGAGAGAGGAGGGACCTCAGCATGGAATAATGCTATAGAGTCCACCTTCCAAAGCAGCCATTTTCTCCAGGGGAACTGATCTTGTTCATCTGGAAATTAATTGTAATAGCAGGAGATCTCCAGATGCCACCTGGAGGTAGGCAGCCCTGCTTACAATATGCTTTGTAAGTGTATTTCTTAAAGAAATTATCATTGCCATGAGACAGTTAAACAGAAAGTATTGTTTTCTTTCCCCCTCTTTTACCACCCCATTCATGGTGTCAAAGCAGCAAGGTTTATGATGTTTTAATTCTGTATGGATGTCCTCCTTGCCTTCTTAGGATGTTTAGTGCTTGTTTGGAAATACCTGGAGATTTGGGGGGGGAGCCTTGGGAGGGCAGGGTTTGGAAAGGGGTGGGACCTTCATGGGGTATAATGCCATATAGTACATTTCCCCCAGCAGCCATTTTCTCCAGGGGAACTGATCTTGGTCATCTGGAACTCAACTGTAGTAGTGAAAGATCTCCAGGTGCCATCCGGAGGTTGGCAACCCTATTTGAGAATGAGATGTTAAATAATAAGAAACATGTTATGTTTTCTTACATTTCCTTGCATGGTTTTAACTAATATGGAAGTGTTTATATGGGGGGCTGAGTAGATTGCCCTGTAACTTTTAACAGAGCATGCTACTAGACTCATTAAAATAGCTTATTTTCTGCCTTTGACCATAAATGCTTAACACCAACAAGTATGGAGAAAACTGCCTCTAGATTGCTACTTTGATCAGAGCTGCTTTTGAGAAAGGTTTTTTTTTCCTTCTTCTTTTGGTTTTGCTGTATTTATTTTCCTTAGTCATTTACTTATTGAATTGATATGTGCTGAACATTCTATATGTTTTGAGTATTAGTGTAAAAGTACATTTTTAAAACTAGATCTAGCTTTGGTCAGAACCAGCTGAGAATAAAGCATAGCTCAGAATAGAACAGCATTATTTATCTTGATATTGGAGTATAGTTCATAGCCTTCAGGCTTTCATTTCAAAGGTCAGCAACTTTTAACTAATTCAAACATACTTTCTGCAACCCTTTTGCTTGTATCCAAGCATAGTTTAGAGGTCAGGAAAACATTTTAATCAATAACAAGCCCTTTTACCAAACTGGCTGACCAGTTCAAGCAAAGTTTCTGTATCCTAGCATAGAAGTAAATCTTTGTTCCACATCTGAGGAGTCAAACAATACTTGCAGAGATGAACTGTAGCACTAAAATAAAGTAAATAGGAGTTTTGTGGTGTCACAAAGACAGTTAAACTGTCATAGACTGGAGTCCAGATTTGGATCTGGGTGTGGAGCCTGGGGAGGACAAAATTTGGAGAGGGGAAGATGCTCAGCAGAGATAACATAAAGTCCATCCTCTGAAGCTGTTAGAGGAGAACTGTAACTCCAGGAGAACTGCAACCCCCACTTGAAGGTTGGCAACACTATCTGTAGTTTCTATCTATCTATCTAATCTATCTATCTATCTATCTATCTATCTATCTATCTATCTATCTATCTATCTATCTATCTATCTATCTATCTATCTATCTATCTATCTATCTATCTATCTATGTGCCATTCTTCAAAAGTAGGTAGTACTTCAGAATAACCTGACTTCCAGAAAACTTTTGATAAAGTTCCTCATCGAAGACTCCTAAGTAAGCTCAAAAATCACGGGATAAAAGGACAAGTCCTTTTGTGAATCAAAAACTGGCTAATTAATAGGAAACAGAGAATGAGTATAAATGGGAAATTTTCTCAGTGGAGGGTGGTAAGCAGTAGGGTACCACAGAGATCAGTACTCAGTCTGATGCTTTGTAACTTGTTCATTAATGATTTGGAATTAAGAGTAAGCAGTGAAGTGGCTAAATTTGCGGACAATACGAAGTTGTTCAGGGTGGTGAAAACCAGGGAGGATTGTGAGGCACTCCAAAGGGATCTGTCGAGGATGGGTGAGTGGGCATCAACATGGCAAATGGGATTCAATGTGGCCAAGTGCAGGGTGATGCACATTGGAGCGAAAAATCCTAACTATAAATACATGTTGATGGGGTCCGAACTGGCAGAGACTGACCAAGAGAGAGATCTTGGAGTCGTAGTAGATAACTCACTGAAAATGCCGAGACAGTGTGTGACTGCAATAAAAAAGGCCAATGCTATGCTGGGGATTATTAGGAAGGGTATTGAAAACAGATCAGCCAATATCATAATGCTCCTGAATAAATCAATGGTGTGACTTCATTTGGAGTACTGTGTACAGTTCTGGACACCACACCTTAAAAAGGATATTATAGCTTTGGAAAAAATGCAGAAGAGGGCAACTAGAATGATAAAAGGGTTGGAACACTTTCCCTATGAAGAAAGGTTAAAACGCTTAGGGCTCTTTAGCTTGGAGAAATGACAGCTGAGGGGTGACATGATCGAGGCTTATAAGATTATGCATGGGATAGAGCAGGTAGAGAAAGAGGTACTTTTCTCCCCTTCTCACAATACAAGAACTTGTGGGCTGGGCACTCAATGAAATTGCTGAGCAGTCAGGTTAGAATGGATAAAAGGAAGTACTTCTTCACCCAAAGAGTGATTAACACATGAGATTCACTGCCACAGGAGGTGGTAGCAGCTACAAGCATGGATGGCTTCAAGAGGGAATTAGATAAACATATGGAGCAGAGGTCCATCAGTGGCTATTAGCCACAAGGTATAGAGGCTTTCGAGCAAGGGAACCTTTATAGATAGGGACTCTGGGGCAAGTGATGCTCTGTATTCTTGGTGCTTGGGGGGGTCAAAAGTGGGAGGGCTTCTAGTGTCCTAGCCCCACTGGTGGACCTCCTGATGGCACCTGGTATTTTTGGCCACTGTGTGACACAGAGTGTTGGACTGGATGGGCTGTTGGCCTGATCCAACATTGGCTTCTCTTATGTTCTTATGTCTTAGTGCAGGTTATCTCAGATTTTCTATCAGACTAAAATGAGTAGAGAGCAATTTTGGGGGAAGAGGTCACTTGCCTGTAGAAGATATGAACCCTGGAATATTAGACTTTCCTTTGATTTTTGCAAAAATCAAGGGTTAGTTTCTCAGTGGATCCAGGAAGATGCAGGACTGGGGGGTAGTCATTGAAAGCAGGTAAATGTTATCAAAGTAGGGCCAATACACACTGTAACTATAAAATGAGCTTTACCAGAATGTTTCATTGCCCAGCTAGATTCAGTTTGTGGAGAGACACTGAGCAATCATTAAACTATGAAGAAGAGCCGCTTGAGCTGTATGCCCATACACTCTGAGCTATCCAGAAAGCATCTGCTTCCATCATTCTGCACTACTGGTAGCAGCTCTTTCTCCCTGTAGTCCTATTCACTATAGTGTACGGCACAAACTGTCAAACACATTAATCTCTGTACGCTTGTGTGATTACAATAAAATAAGGGATTAATTGTGGCCTGGTAAGGATATGCAGAATCCACCTACCCATAGAAGTAATGTTCATTTTGCCAACATATTTTGTGCTTCTCTTGACATTCTACAGAGGATGACCACAGCCATCCAGATTTTATATGGCTTGGGGTGGGGGGGAATCTGTGCTTTAAAGTGCATCAGTTTAATTGCAATCTTGAGTCAAAGTTGAACAATCAGGCAAGGGGCATCAGCTCTACTTAATATGGCAGCAGCCAACTATCCTGTTTGCACAGCTATTGCCCAGTAACTCACATTGTCAGCCTTCATATAGCATTTGAGACAATTTGATGAATGAGACAGAAAATCCAAATGGTTCTCCCATGGTGGTATAAATAGCGGTCATTTCCCTGCCCTTTAATAATCAGCCATCTGAGATGGCCCACCTTCCCTTGCCTAATAGCAGGGCTGGTTCTGTGTCCGTCCCATATTGATCGACCTTCGTCTCTTCTTCTGCGCTGATCACACTATTCTCAGTGCATGCTCAGTGGAATACCTGGCTAAACTGGCTAAACTGTTCACTGAAAAGGGGTCTTTTTATATTTTAACTCATTTTTTTTTCTTATCCCCCCCCAGACTTAGAATCTTAGCACCATGATATATTTTGTGACTGTCTCCTGCCCTGCATTGTTCCGCATATGCATTTGATTATCATGGATGTATAATAAGGCTCTAAGAAATTTACCGGGCTAACCTTCATCTCTCTGTGTCAGAAGATTGCAGGTGTAATGGCTTTTATCGATGCAGCTGTAGACATTTGGCACTCTGCATTAAATTTAACTGATTGGGTTTAGTGAGTTAAATACTTTTTTTTCCTTACAAGAGGCACACAGCTCTGGGAAGGTGAAATTATAGCTAGGCCCACCCAGTGATTTTCTTGTAGGTTTTGGAGATGTTTTATCATCTGCTACAGCATGAATGGCTGTGGCTAGCCCAATCTCATCAGGGTATCGTTGCCAGCCCCCCCGGGGCAAAGTATCCTGCACCCCCAGATCCTGCCTCCAACTGCTGATCAGCTGGCCAATGGAGGAACTTATTGGCAAAGGATGCAGGCCTAGGTCACCAATTATGAAGGGAGGGAGGCTTAGAACACTGTCACCAAGCGATGTCACTTCCAGCGTGTACCAGAAGTGACGTCATCACATCACTAGCATCATGTTGACACTTTGCATGGACTAGGAAACAAGTGCAGTGTCTATGATGGGGTCCCTGACTTTTTTGAGCCTGTGGGCACCTTTGGAATACTGACACAATATGAAGGGTCCAGACTAAAATGGCTGCCACAGCTTATCTTCAGTCACACAGTGAAGATCCTTGTGATGTACCCTCATGTTTTGTAGGAAGTTTCACTCTTAGTAGGATGCTAACAACTTTGACCGGCTCGGACTGGCCAACAAGCCTTAAACACGGGCTATTGGTGGACGTCTTTGAACCAGGAAATGAAGATAGGTGACCTGGTGCAGAGCTGAGCCCCCCCCCCGAGAAGGAGCACAAAAGTACCATTGCCTCGCCAATACCAGGATTCAGGGGTCTGCCTTGTAGTGGCTCTCCTTGTTTCTCCAGGGTCGGGGACAGAGGGTGGCAGTTGGGGAACAGCTATCCAGAAAGCACCCACTAGTTTGCAGAGTGCCCCAAGGAGCAGTGCTTTCACCAATGCTGTTTAATATCTACATGCACCCCCTTGCCCAGATTGCCCGGAGACATGGACTGGGCTGTCACCAATACTCTGATGACACTCAGCTCTATCTGTTGTTGGATGGCCAGACAGACTCTAGTCTGGGAGATCTGGACATGGCGTTGAAAGCTGTGGCTGACTGGCTTAGATTGAGCCGACTGAAATTGACTCCAACGAAGATGGAGGTTCTTTGCCTGAGTCGATTGCCAAGATTAAGGATCCCTCTCCCGACCTTTGATGCGGTGCTGTTGATGCCAGTGCCAGAGGTTAGGAGCCTTGGAGTGCTCCTGGATACCTCCTTAACAATGGAGGCCCAGGTAGCAGCCACTGAAAAGTCTGCCTTTTACCATCTATGGCTAATTAAGCAGTTGGTTCCCTTCCTTGAATGCAATGACCTCACAACAGTGATCCACACAATGGTCACCTAAAGATTGGATTACTGCAATGCACTCTACATGGGGCTGCCCTTGTCCCAAATCTGGAAGCTGCAGCAGGTGCAGAATGCAGTGGTGAGGCTGTTGTTGTGTCTTCCCATGTGGGAACACATCCAGCCCACCCTAAAAGCACTGCACTGGCTGCCTATAGCATACCAGATACAGTTCAAGGTGCTGGTTTTAACTGTTAAAGCCCTATATGCTCGGGGACCTATCTACCTAAGGGACCGCCTTTCCCCATATGTGCCCCAGAGAGCATTAAGATCTGAATCCCAAAATTGCCTGCCCTTCTGGGCCCGAAAGAGGCCAGGTTGGCCACAACAAGGGCCAGGGTGGCCACAATGAGGGCCAGGGCCTTTTTCCGTGGTGGTCCCTCACTAGTGGAATGAGCTCCTGGATGACATCAGGGCCTGTGGGACCTTTTGCAGTTCTGCAGCACCTGTAAAACGGAGCTCTTCCACCAGGCTTTCAAGTAGGGTGCCATCTTGACATCATGGCCCTGGCCCTAATATCAATACCACCAACAACCTGGCCTTAATATCAATACCACCAGCCAGATGATAAACAGCCTTGCAGGAGCCTGGATGCAGCCATTCAGATGATGAGTGTATGTCACCATCTGTATTATAGCCATGTGCAGTGTATTTATCGTTTATATTGTAATTTTATTGGAATGTTGGTTTTACTATACATATTGGAGTTTTAATGCATTCATCTATATATCTAATTCCCAAGTGGTCCCCTGTGTGCGGATATCTAAATCTGCACATCAGGGGCACTTAGGGGGCAGGGAGATTTTCCTGTGCACGTGAGGCAGTCCCCAGGTGTGCAGAAAAATCTAAAAAGTTGAAAAAAGTATACAGGGATATTTAAATCCCCCCAAAAGTAAAAGAGCCCCCCCTGCGCATGCACAGGGAACACTCCGCAAAGCCATCGCCACTGCACCATCACAACCAAAAGGGACAGGAGGGTGGGAGAAGGCTTGGGGGGCCGATTGGCCTTGCCGCCGCTGCTGTGGCGGGAGGAAAGAAGGGGGAAGCTTGGCGGGCCAGCCAGCCTCACCTCCGCGGCTGCTGCTGCTGGGGAGGGAGGAAGGGGGAGGCTCAGTGGGCCGGCTGGCCTCACCACTGGGGAGGGAGGATGAAGGTTGGTGGGCCAGCTGGCCTCCCTGCCGCCGCCGCCGCCACACTGCTGCTTGGGAGGGAGGGAGGGAAGGGGAAGCTTGGCGGCCAGCTGGCCTCACCGCCGCCACCCCTGCTACTGCTTGGAAGGGGGAAACTTGGCAGCCAGCCGGCCTTGCCACCACCGGCGGGGAGGGGGAAACTTGGTGGCTTGCCGGCCTCGCCGCCGCCACCCCCGCTGCTGCTGCTTGGGAAGGGGGGGGAAGCTTGGCGGGCTGGCCAGTCTCACCGCCACCTCCCCCGCTGCCGCTGGGGAGGGAGAAACTTGGTTGGCGGGCCGGCCTTGCTGCTGCCGCCGCTGCTGCTGGGGGGGGAGGAGGGGAAAGCTTGGCGGCTGGAATACTCCCCCCCGGCGAGTATTGCAGGTCCCGCCTCTTGTTTATATCTATGTTGTTAGCCGCCCTGAACCCGTCGAAAATGGGGAGGGCAGGATACAAATATAATAAGTAAATAAATAAATAAGGTGACAGCTGATGACAAAGCAACATTTTAAAACATCTGCACAGCCCATCAGAAGCCTTGCCAGGCAAAAGCCCTACCTGGCCCTGACCACTTGGTGGGCACCAGGAAAGGTGTTGGCAGGTACCATGGTGCCCATTGGCACCATGTTGGAGACCCCAGTCTATGACTTCACTATATCTGGCCCATGGAGACACAGTGCATCTGCATAGGCCATATGAGGATGGTTTGCATATGCTAGAACGAGACTCAGTTCTGTGTGGATATGAACTTAGACAGGTTCACAGTGACGGTGGTGTGAATAAGGATGTCCTGCGCACACCAGCTTGGTGCAGAGCTATTTACAGTTTTATTTACAATATATACACACACTTCTTAAAGCAAAGCATTCGTTCTTCAAACTGACAAATTGCTTCACCTGGCAACCTGTTACCATACTGGCACACAACTATAAGGACAGTACAGACTATATACACCTAGTACTGTCCACATAACCAATCAGAGTAGAGATGCTTAGTCATTGTAGCCCCTCCTGCAGACTGATGCAATCTGTCCAGTCATATGACTCTTAGCTGTCATCTAGATGGTCATGATCTGTCTGACAAGCTGTAATCTTGCAAGGCATTCCCTATACACATGCCGACACACAGGTGATGCTTCCATGTTTCTTTCTGGAGATACCTGTTCCTTCCACTGCCATGATTACAGCTGGTAGCTGGGGTGGAAGGTTTAGAATACTGTGCCTTGTGCTACAGGGCACCTTGAGTTTGCTGTGTGATGGCAGTGAGGTCCTACTGATCATACTTGTGAACAGGTGAGATGCTGCACTGCACAGCCCGGATGCATTTTGCAGATCAGTAATAACTGGTATCATACTTCGTAGCTCAGAGAATCTAGCATTCCTTATTGTTAACTTGCCTGTTTGTCTTTGTCTGTCTATCTCTATCAAAATACACATGCCAGTTCTCCAGTTTTGTTAGTTCAGTTCAAGAGACAGCAATTTTAATTTCACTGTTCTGGAATTTAACATATGTGGACAATATAAGGGGGTACACTGAATGTAAATTACAGTAGTAAAGCTTGTTCTTTTTATATGACTCTTGTTTAGCATTTGCAGTGTATTTATTTGGGTGATCGTAAATTTCACTGTGGGGATGAAACTGTAGTTTGTGAGTAGGCATAGGTGTGTTTTGTGCGCATATGTTATGTGGGTGCATACATCAGCTTGCTGGAATAGCCAACAAGAGTCCCTATTTCCCCTTCTATGTATGCTCTGCAATACACATTATGCAGTGATGTGGATTAAGTACCTTGCTCATTATCTAATAATGCCTGCCTGACACAGATGGGAATCATTCTTGCGGTATAATTAAAATCCTGAGAGACTTCAGGTCCCCGTACAGGCAGAGGGGTCAGGAAGGACAGCTGTTAAGGTGAGGGATGAAAAAAGAGTTTTGTGACTCCCTTGGGCTTTACACCCAGAACAAACTCTTTTTTAGGCAGCAGCTCTTCAAAATAGCAGGAACAGAGGACCAAGGGACTGAAAGCCCAGTTTTACAATGCCAGTTAAGGGGCTACAATGTGCTGCAGCAGCTAAAGCTGAATAGTACCATTTGGGAAGCAGGGCAAAACCACCCATCTTCTCTTATGGACAGGTGGATCTGCTTTCTACTGAATCTGAACATGGGTCCATCTGGCTCGGGACTGTCCACTGTGACCTCTAGCAATGCTCCCAAGTCCCAGGCAGTGGTCTTTCCCAGGCTCACTGTGTGAGGTTCTTTTAAGTGGAGATGTCAGTGATGGAGTGTGGGACTCAAAGAAATGTGCTCCGCTCTTGAGCTACGGCTCCTCTTTGCTCAGTACCATGAAGGAAAAGGGTCTTTGCTTCAAAAGCATGCAAAGAGGAATAGAGAAGCTACTGGGCCACCAAAGTAATAAAGCCAGGCTTGGGACTGTTGCTGGCTCTTCTCTCTTTATTGCTGCAATCTCTGTGACATCCACTGGCAGGGACTTGGGCAAGCTACTGTGCTTTAAGACCCACTGGTTTGGCTTCAGTAATGAACAGGGAGCCAATATTTTGTATGGATTGTCCATCGACCAGTCCATGACTAAAGTCCTATTTAACGGTGCAATACAGGACAATTGGCTTTTTATTTTTGCACAAATATTTTCCTACAATCTGATTGAGTTCTAATTCCCTCCTCCTTGCTGCACCACTGCTCTGTTCAACAGGCAATTGCTTAAACAGACAGTTAAATCAGTCACAAATCAAATGACTCGATCATAAATAAATGTTATACTTAAAAAAAAAAGGTTCCTACGGTACAGGTTGGTGTAGAGTGGCATAGAGTGGCGGACTCTTAAGTGGGGAGAACTGGGTTTGATTCCCCACTCCTCTACATGCAGCCAGCTGGGTGACCTTGGGTCAGTCACAGTTCTCTCAAGAGCTGTTCTCTCAGAGCTCTCTCAGCCCCACCTACCTCACAGGGTGTCTGTTGTGGGGAGAGGAAGGGAAGGAGATTGTAAGCTGCTCTGAGACTCCAATTGAAGGGTGGGGTATAAATCCAACTCCTCCTCCTCCTCCTCCTCCTCCTCCTCCATCTAAGTAGACCTTAGTGACAGTAATGGCTATCAGTCTGTTTGGGTTGGCTGCATATTTGTGCCAGCACAGTTTTTAAAAAGAAATCCACAAACCTGTTTGAGTTGTTCAGTGCTGCACCAAACGGACCAGTGCTCAGCTCACATCTGATCATTGCAGTCGAATGAGATAAGATCGGTGTGAGTCGCTGAGACCCCTAAGTGTGATTCTCAGAAAGTGCTGTTGCCAGCATTGCTTAAGTGAAAAAAATGAAGCTGTTGGTGTGCTGGAACTTAACTTTGAATCCTGATTTTGACAATGAGTGGGACCATGAAGGTCACAGGATCACATCGTAGATGCCACCCCCTACATTCCACCATATCTGGGAGGAATCCTTCTTTGACCCCAATATTTATTATGAAAATTGTCTGTCTTATCTTTAATTTGGAGTGGCATTGCTGTCACTGCCCACAAAAGGATGGTGGCACACAATAAAAAGCCATAAGACTGGACAGCAGGCTGGCGGATGTACAATGAGAAGCGAGGCACAGGCTGCTCTCTCCAGATAAATGTCGCTATGCATTATTAAATGAAACAGTGGTTAAAATATAGGCTGTCAAATGCATTTTTCTTCTGAAGACATGGGAGGAATTGAAATGTATTTTCAAAGCAGGTGCTTCTCTTTGCTTCTTCAATCAATTCTTCATTTCTTTTTTTGTTTTGTTTGAAGCATTAATTACAGCACTACCCCTCTTTCCTCCCTAACCCAGAGCTTTCAGTGTGGAGGCAGATCATAGGATTAGAGAAGACTTAAGACAATTTCCTGAAGTGTTCACTGCCAGAATTTTGGCCACCTGATCTCCCTTCAAATCGGAGACATGTTTCATCTCCTTTAGTGATCCTGGCAATACCAGATGTGCTGGATCTCCTTTAAAAAAAAACTTCAAAGGTCATGGCGTTGCAAGATCAGTCGCTGCTTTCTGAGTCAATAGATTTCTACCTGTGGCATGAAAGCACAACAATCAATTGACATCATCTCATGGACTCTAAGCAGAGGATACCAGTGTGCTGTCTGTTATGTACGTGCATAGCTTTCTTTTGAAAAATGGAAAGTGGGATATAAGTATGAAAATAGATCAAGAATTAGGTAGTAGCCCACTTTCCTTCAAAGGTTTTAGAGTGAGAACAATAACTTAAAATAGGTGTGTGTGTGAGAAAGAGAGAGGGGGGGAGGGAGAAAGAGGGAGGGAGGGAGGATAAACTTCTGAAAAGAAACATACCATTTTAAAGTTCCATTCTGCTCAGCTCATCACAGGCACTTAAGGAGGCTCAGATATGAACATCTTCTATTGCTTTGACAGACATTCAGGTGTGGAGTTTGGCAAACACCCAATGAAGAAGAGTTCTATAATTTCAACATGACACAAAGATAACATAGGCTCACAAGGTCTTAACCATCAAAACTGGTCCTAGGGCAAGCGATAGCCTCGTGGTATTCAGGCCCATAGCCACAGTGGGTCATCTTGGGGCCACATCCCCTTAATTTAAAAACACTGTTTGTCCCTTCCTGTGTAATCCTTACTCTTCCTCCTCCTGCTTGCTTTCGGGGTAAGTGCTCCCCCTCACCTCTGGATAGGAGTTGGAAGTGCCTGCCCGCCAGTAGAAGCAGAAGTAGCTGCCACAGGTGGTGGGACTGCCACTGGCCACCCTTGTCTTTCTTTCCAACATGGACAGGGTGGCTGCAAGAATTATTGCAGAGCACTTTTTAAAAGCTTGCTATGCACTGCCTAAATCCTAAATGCAAGAATCAAACAAGGGACACCATTTCCTTATCTCCAGATCTGCCCAAACAAACCACCATCAGAGCTTGAGGAGTCAACCAGCTTCAAGACAGGGTGGTAACTTGCCACCATCTTTCTCCCCTTTACCAGGACAGCAGGAGTGAGAAAGAAGGAGCAGGAAGTGGTGGCAGCGGTGCAGGGGGAGCCTGCAGAATGGCAGTGGCAATTGGGCTGAAGAGGGGCAGCCGCAGTGCTGGGCTGCTTTGAACTTCATTCCCTTTCCTCTGGTGAGCGGGGTGGCAGCACACGGGCCTGAAGTCCAAGCGGCAAATCATCACTGGGAAATCAGCCCTATGCACCATGGCCCCCACCCTGCTCACAAAAAGACCAATTAAAGGGTCTTTTTCCGAGTGGAGCTGTGGCTGGTGACAGCCCCTCTCCCTCTCTGTTGTAAGATTTGAAGGGCCCTCTGTCTGATTGGCGGGCCCCATCGGTCAGCTGAAGCCGGTTAAATCTCTGTGGGAGGGGTGGAAGAGAGGTGGCCACGGGTAGCCGCTCTTGGAGGTAGGGCTTGCTGGCAGTGGATTGAAGCCCCCAGAAGCGGGGAAAACCCCACCCAGATCTGGGGGCTGGCAACCCTACTCATCTGGTTTGGTTCTTATGAGAGTGGCTAAAGCAGCTGCAGTCCTGAGGGGCAGGAAGAGGTAGTGATAGAGAGCATACCTCCCCCAGTGCTGTTTCCCTGAGTCAAATAGTCCTATTGGCTACTGCTTGTCTCATGTGGGGGGAAATACTGTACTGGTACCACTTCTGAGCATGGCGTTTCCATTTTGCAATCATGGTTAATAGCTCATTCTGTGAGCCATTATACTACACTATCTACTAAAATCTGTCACACATTCCTTTTGGCCAGAAGAATATCTAATACTTGGGTGCTGAAAAAAGGTAAACATCTGTTTTGCATATGATCTCTGCATTTGTCAATAATCTGCATTGAACACAGTTGAACTAAAATCTGTTTCAGAGAACAAATGCTTCTCTGCTATGTGTTGTTTACACACAGCTAAAAGCTTCCAGCTACCATGTATAGCACAGAACAGGGGAAATAGAATTGATATCTTATGGTTAGAACTCTATGCATGTGGAAAATACCACACAAATTTCCCCTATCCTTTTTTGTAGAGGTCATAGAGGGATTAAGAGCAAGTTAGCAATGTCTGTTTTAACTAGTGTTGTAGCTGCACTTTTGATAAAGGCATAATGTGCAGCCATTTGTTGGTGATGTTTATTTCCATAATATGAAAAGCACCACCAGTTGATTTCTGCACATCAGGCTGTTGCTAAAACCAAAGAACAGAGCAGGCTGTTTCTCCTCCCACTTGGTAAACCAAAGGGCAGTGGAAAGATAATATTTAATTTTGTTTACTTCATTTATAGTCTGTCTTTCTTGCTGATTGAACAGAGCTGTAATGATAGGCAACTCAAGAGCATAAAGGCATGAGAGGAGCCTGGCTGAATAAAATTTTCTTGTAATGGCCACTTGGATGGCAGCCTGTGTGGTGTAGTGGTTAAGAGTGGTGGACTTTAATCTGGAGAACTGGGTTTGATTCCCCAGTGGTCCACATGAAGCTTGCTGCGTAACCTTAGGCCAGTCACAGTTCTCTCAGAACTCTCTCAGCTGTACCTACCTCTCAAGGTGGCTGTTGTGGGGAGTGGAAAGGAAGGCAATTGTAAGCTGCTTTAGGGTAGAGAAAAGCAGAATATAAAAAAAAACCAGGTCTCCTCCTCCTTCTCCTCCTCCAAGGCTAAAATTAGGGCATAAAGGCAATATACTTCTGTTACTGTTCACCCCCCTTTCTTTCTGCAACTTGCGTTCCTATATGTGGACTGTTTGTGGAGTGGATTGCCAGTTCTGTGTTGGGAAATTCCTGGAGATTTGGGGGTGGGACCTAGGGAGGGCAAGGTATGGGGAGAGGAGGTACTTCTGCAGGGTATGATGCTATTGTCCTCCCTCCAAAGCAGCCATTTCCTCCATCTGGAGATCAGTTGTCATTCCAGGAGATCCTCAGAACCCACATGGAAGTTAGCAACCCTAAGATGAAGTTTTGGGATCTAAACTTTGTTTCTGCTTGTACTGTACTGGGCAGGCCTCAGCCACAGAGTGTGTTCTTCTGGTGCCAGGTGCTTCTGCCCGCACAAGTCCAGTGTTTGAGATGGAACCAAAAAAACAACCAAATGCCCAAGGGGCATGCCCTGCACCTGGGGACTGCTTCGACATGAGCAAATGGCTCAGCACAATACTTAGGGTCTGAGTCAGTTGGTCCAGTTAGTTTTTATGGCTGACAACTTCTGGTAGACTGAACTATATTTTCTACAGAGCACAAGGTTTTCTTGGTGGGCCTGAACATTTAATTTGTTTGAATTATATTTTAAGTGCCTGAGGGGGATAACCATGGGTGGTACAGGGAGAATGAATGGAGGAAAAGAAAATGATTAAATCACTCTGAATATAAAACAACTTGAAGTCATCTGCTTGCATTAGTAAGCCATCAGTTTATGATAAAGCAAAAGTAAGTGATCCAGCTGTTCTTCTTGGCTTTATTTAATTGGTACCCTCCTTTTCCCTCCCATGTTTTGTGTTAATTTAGATTGTAAGCCTGTGGGTCAAAACATTTCCTGGCTTTATTTCTCTTCTCTAGTGCCTATTACTTCCAGGTGCATAATTAAATAATAGTAATAGTAATAATGACAATGCTTTATCTCATAAGATATAATTAACATTTTTGCATGAAACCCATTACCCCCAGGATGTTGTGGTTCATACTAGCATAAATGCCTTTTGAGAAGAATCGGCTCTAAAAGGATCAGGTAAATATATCAAGGATTGATTATCAAGGACGACTGGCAATCATAACATGAATCTCCATATTTGCAGTGATTGTGTCTATAAGGTACTGTGATGCAATGATTGAAAATGGTTATCGTTTTCATGCTCCGAGGTGTAGACTTCCTCATGGCACCTGCTAGAAGACACATGCAACCCCCCAACCCCCCCCATCTGTATGGACAGTTAATTTGACCTAATATTGTAGTTTCCATATTCCTAAATGTAGAAACAGGATTCCTTGCTACATAGTTCTCCTTCAGTGAGAGTCCCATTTGGTTATTTTTTGTTATTTTCCTGTCATATGAAGCCTGGTTGGAGAAATAAAAAGACTGACATCTGTTACAATGTGTGGTCATGGGGACAAGTTTGTGTATACAGCTCAAATTCACAATGGAGTAGCTTAAGCATAAGGGAAAAGACCCTCCTACTGCCCCTGTGGCAAATGCCCCATTGGCAACCTCTCTTTTTCACTGCTGCTCTTTTGGATGGTGGGATATATATATATATATTTTTAATTGCCATTGTCACACACAATGTGATGCTATTTCTGGGAGAAACCTGGAAGTGATGTCACATCACTGTAGGAATTGCTAGAAACATTATGGTTTTACTGTAGTATGTCTAGTGATTCCTAGAGAGGTGTGATGTCACTTCCAGGTTTCTCTGCAAGTGATGCCACACCATGCATGAAGATGGAGACCCCATGTTCCCTTCCCCCTCATCTCCCACCAGGTGCCAGCCATCAGCTGGTAAACCTACTCTTACCACTGATCTAAAGAAGTTTCTGGTTTAGATTTTACACCTGGTTTAAGAGAATCTGTCCGATGTTGGTGATGACACACACAGACAGCTTACAAAAGTGTCAAACTTTGGAAGAAGTTTCTTGAAGGTGATAATTAGTGCACACAAGCAGTCATAATACTATCAGGAATATAGTAATTATATACCAGAACACCCACATTAAGTTACAGATATTACAAATGCCCACACACACTGTGCACTGTGCTTCATTAAAGAAGTGGAGGCAACAGGCCAAAGGTGCCACTGGACTCCTATTTTACCACATTAAGTTATTTATGTCGATTATTTATGAGGCCCATTCCCATGACTGAAATTATAACTTGGAAAGTGAATGTCTGAAATGAAAAAAAAGGAAATGAAAATGATAATCATGTAATTGAGCTTCAGTTGGTTCATATCCTGTAAGTTTGGACTAATCATGAGGCAGTGTGAGGTAGCTCCCTAAATTATCAGGACTGAGTTAGGCAGTAAAAGGCTAAGAATTTGGTTTCTTTTTTAACCACTGAGGGTTCCATTTAGATTATCCACCTCAGGCATCAAAATGTCTCACACCATCTCTGCGTTCAACATAATGTACCCTTTGAGAGATCCATGGTAGCAATTTCACATAATCAAAGATGCATGAGGTGTGAATGCTACCCTCTCTCACGTGACTCATTCTATTGAGAACTGTAATCAAGCCCTCCTGCAAATGAAGCCTATGGGTTAAAGTCTGCACTTTTGTCTGGAGAGTGCTGTTTTGTGGATGACAAAAAAGCTTAAAAGATTCATTAATGTGTGTCTTCACCTTTATAATAAATTGCCAATAAAATAAAGTGTTCAAAGTTGCTGCCTTTGGATCTTGCACTTTTCAGTGCATGTCTTAATTTATGCCTAGAGTGACAGGATTATGGTTAAAATCAGGTGAATAATTAAAGTAATAGAATAATTGGAGTTGTACTGTTTTCACGGCTGAGAGGAGAAGGGAATAAATGTGCTACTTGGTTTCTAATTCCCCATAGGAGATATTGGGAAACATGACGTGAGATCAGAATAAAGAAGCCTTTTTTTTTTTTTTTTTTAAAGAGCTTCCCTCTCTCACTTTGGAACAAGCTTTTTCTCGGAGTTTTCAGAAAGCCTGGAAAGCATAGGCCAAGTCAGGAACACTCTGCTAGTTTTTTGCCATTCCTAGTCTTTGCTGCCATCAATTTCTGTTCATCTGCAACTTTCCCCAATGTACCTTGTGATGTGGAACAGGAATAGGGTTGCTGGCTGCAGCTGACACCCCCCCCCCGAGGAATTGGGCAGGTGAGGACAGGTGTGCAGGTATCATACTGCTATGCAGTCTCTTTTGGCAAAAAACCCCAAGTGCCACTAGGATGGCACAGAAATCTGAGCGCCATCTCAGATGTAATGTTAAATTGTTAGCTGTTTATTGAGAAATTGATTATTATTGTTAGCAACTTTTAATATTGTGATTGTCATGGTTTTAGAACTATTATATTATTTATTGTTGTTTTTATGCTGCTGTAAGCTGCCCTGAGCCAGCCATGGCTGGGAGGGCAGGGTATAAATGTAATAAATAAATAAATATTGGGCCAATGCTCTAGGATTCACCTAAAACTCTATGTCACAGGAAAAAGGAAGAACAGGAGAAGGCCCATTGGAAGTTCTCATTTTCCGTTAGGAGGAGGAGGAGGAGATTGGATTTATATCCTGCCCGTCACTACCTGAAGGACTCTCAGAGTGGCTTACAGTCTCCTTTCCCTTCCCCTCCCCACAATAGACACTCTTTGAGGTAGGTGGGGCTGAGAGAGTTCTCTCGAGAACTGCCCTTGAGAGAACAGCTCTGAAAGAACTTATGACTGACCCAAGGTCACACCAGCAGCTGTATGTGGAGGACTGGGGAATCAAACCTGGTTGTCCCAGATTAGAGTCTGTGCTCCTAATCACTATACCAAACTGGCTCTCAGTTAGCAAAATGGAGGCTTCTGATTTCAATTAGGCCTGAGAACATGAACATACAACGTTAGCTTGTACCAAGTCAAATCATTTGTCCATGTTGCTCAATATTTGACTAGCAGCGGCTCTCCAAAGTTTGGGGCAGAAAAGGGTCTTTCCTACTAGAGCCTCCTTTAGTTGGAGATGCCAGGACTTTATGGAATTCACTGCCACAGGAGGTGGTAGCGGCTACAAGCATGGGCAGCTTCAAGAGGGCATTAGATAAACATATGGAGCAGGGGTCCATCAGTGGCTATTAGCCACAAGGTAGGAACACTCAGGCTGGGGCAAGGGATGCACTGTATTTTTGGTGCCGGGGGGGGGGGGCAACAGTGGGAAGGCTTCTAGTATCCTGGCCCCACTGCTGGACCGTTTGATGGCGCCTGGTACTTTTGGCCACTGTGTGACAAAGTGTTGGACTGGATGGGCCACTGGCCTGATCCAACATTGGCTTCTCTTATGTTCTTATGAACCTCAGTGTCTTATTGTTGAGCCACAACCCTTCCTCAGTAAAACTGCCCTGGCTGAAATATTTGGTCCAAATCAGTAAGGACAAGAGAAGGAGAAATGAAAGACTAAAAGACTGATTTAAAGAAGTGGGGTGTTTTTTTGTTTTTGTTTTGTTTTTTGCTATTGTCTTGAAGATTTATATTTCCTGGTAATTTCAGTTTCTGGTGATTGCACAGAACCTCACTGACTTCACAGCATATCTTGTTTGTTTTACAATTTGCTGGAATGTAGGACAGAATATGTTAGCATTGCATATTAGACCGAATCCCTTACAAAGCAAATAGAAGTTGTCAAAGCTAGTTCTAGGTCATGTATGCCAATAGTGTGCATTATCTTCATACTCCTTGGTGCAAAAAACAAAAAACAACAACCTGAAATGCAATTTGGCTTTCCATCCTCATTTTTTAAAAAAGCTCTCTCTCTGGTTTCTACTGTTATTTGTTGCACTTCTTTTATTATGTCAACATAATTTTTTTTTAAAAATGTCTAATGGATTATAGCCCTGGCAAAATGTTAAACTGTACTGCTGATTTAAGTAAATGTTCAGTAATGTGGGGTGAGTATGTACCTACATTTAAAGAAAACCCTGCAGTGTTGTTGTAAAGAATCCCTAAATATTAGATTCTTGTAGACATAGTTTAAAAGAGTTTGTCTCATGGGAGAAGGACATGCAGTATTAAAATTCTAAGTATATCTTCTCATGTTAATTTAAAGTGTTATGAGTAATCCTTAGGATTATTCATCTGTGCCTGAACAATATTGTTTACTGATAATGTATCCATCAATATGACATGGAAGGAATAGCTGAGATACATTATAATCTCTTGTAGGATCTCTGATCTTCTTGACCCTTGCTCTCTGTCTAAGCAGGACTCAAAACAGTCAGCAGGGGGATAGAATGATTAGTATATCTGATAGGGACATTATCCAACCAGAACAGTTAGCTGATCTTTATGTCAAGGAAAATAATTCTAATTAGCATTCCATGCAGTGTGCCACTTCCTGTCAATCAGTGCACCATCTCACTGTCTTTTGGAGGTATTTCTGATTCTGAGAACAGGTGCCATGACTGCCTTTGAGGTACTTTATTTTCCAGGCCTGTGCCTGCTGTGATGGACCAAAAGCTTTATTTAAACATTCTGGCAGTCAGGCAGAAGAGACTGGGAAGGGCAGAGGATACGACCTCATGATAAGCAACTCACCTGGAGATAGGGGAGTGATACTGTATATATTTGGACTTACTTTTGAATAAGTATGCACGTTTACTGTTCAGGTCACTTAATGACCTGTTGCTTTATTCTTCTGTGGGCAATAATCCACTGCAGTCTTCAGTAATGGGCTGGCTTTCTTAATAGCACTTAGCATTCCAAATGGTGTGTTCTGTGGTTCAACGGACTCTTGATATCCTTGCACAAATGTAGGTGTGTGAATATGTCTATCAGCTGCCAAATCCAACCTACAAAAATGCATAGTTTTGAGGCCAGTAGCACCTTAGAGATCAACAAGCCTTTCAGGGTAGAAGAAGTTGTAGTGGTAGAGGGAAGTGAGCGCAGCACTGGAGGAGGAAAGTCTTTGCAGCAGCTGAAGAGAAGCACAAGGGAAACTATGTCATAGGATCTAAGCCAGAATGTCTGAGTCACTGTAGAAATCAGTGAGATTCCCAAAGTCTGGGTTGGAACCTGTTTGTTTTACTGCCCATTTTACCATTATCGAGCTGCACAGAGCTACCTTATCCCTTGGGGAGAGGAAACCATGTAGTAGTCAGGAGTGGTGTTGACAAGATCACACCCTTGTGTGCTGTAGTCACATTCCATCCATGGCAGAGAATGGAAAGGACTTTGACTTGACCCACAGATGAATCAATACTTTAAATATTAACTCAGCAGCAAGTCCTTTTTGTAACCCTAATTCTAAGCATGATTACTGATTACTTCTCATGGAAATTCCAGGCAAATCACAAACTTATAGAATGATGTAACAGATACATACAATAAACAATTAAATGAAAGCGGATTACACAAGCAGAGAGAGATGAAATAAAAAAATGATATAATAAATCCAATAAACTAGAATACACAGTTAGAAAACAATGAAATAAACATATTATATTACATCCAGTGAACAGGGCAGTATGCCGGGGACAGAGGGAAGGGAGGAGGAACTTTTCACAGGCAATTAAAATGACATCCTCATTCCCTGTATGAAAATGCCCTCCTAAATAGTTGTCCCCTGCTATAACCTTGGATCTTCGATAAGCACCATAGACTTCAAACTTGGCGCTTTGCATCTGCATGGTTTTAAACCATATATTAACTTCTTCAGTTATTTTTAGCCTTAATCCTTTCCTTTGGTCTAATACCATGGAGCCTTTTTCAGTGTCTGCTTAACCAGGTTTAGCACTGATTAAAGCTCCTTTATTTGAGCCGCTGCTTTGTATTACACACAGTTGCTTTTGCTAAAGATGTTTATAGAATCTAATTCAAATTAGCTCCCTGCTGTTTGAATCAGGACTGTACCCAGGAACTTCAATACAAACCATTTCCCCCCCCCTGTTGATGCAATCATAGAGCCTTCGGTGGCAATGGGGGGGGGGAGTCACAGACAAGTATCTAGCTTCTTTTCTACTTAGATTCGCTGTGTTAGATGATCTCATGCTTGTCAGTGTGAATTTCTTGCTGCTGATACTCCTGGGATCCTTCGGTGGACTTCACAACCGTTGACCGTGATATCCTTTTGCAACCACCTGGCTGGTATGGGCCTGTGGAATTAGTATTGCATTGATTTTGTTTCACCCTTGAAGGCAGGAGACAAATAGTGGCAGGGGGTGGGGTGCTGTAGTGGGGAGATGAAGGGGATGAAATTGCCTCCTCCTCTCTCTTCAGTCAGCAGAGCTCTTTTGACAGCACGTAAAGGTCAGAAAAGACTTCTGGGAGGAGCAGAACAAGGGGAAAGCTCTGTGGCCCTTAGCTGACAAATCACTGGATCCAACCAAGTCATAAGCCAGAGGCACTGGAAGTTGCCCAGAGTGCTTTCTTTTTTACCATATATGATGGATTAACTGGTAGGGCTGTCAACTCTGGGTTGGGAAATTCCTGGCAATTAGGGGGTGAAGCCTGGGGAGGATGGCACATGGGAGGGGAAGGACTTCAGTGGGATATAATGCCATACAGTCTACCCTCCCAAGCAGCCATTTTCTTCATGGATACTTATATTTAGTCTAGAGATCAGTTGTAATGCTTGGTGATCTCCATGCCCCGTCTCTCAGTTGGCAACGCTGTTTACCGGCTGTGGTCATTTCACCTCTTGGTTGGCAGAGCTGTTCACCAGCTGTGGTCATTTTTGGAGAATACTGATCTAAAGGCCACTGTCACGTATGCCTTGATAACATGATTTTATAGGGAAGCTGTGTTTAATCTGTCTTGAGAACCTTTGTAGTAAAAAGGTAGTCTAGAAGTGGGATAAATAAATGAGACCCCCCACAACTGGGGAACCCTAATTTTAAGGATTCTTCCATCCTGACCACTATTTTAAATGTGAGGCCCTCCTCTGAAATTGAAATTAGTGTATGGCATTGTGTGTGGAATAGCCAGGAGATCCCAGAGGGTTTGGCTGCCGAAGCTCTAGCTCTTTTTGATACCAGTAGGTGGCAAGCTATGCTTACTTTTAGGCTGAGAGTGCTGTGACTTGCCTCAGGTCATCCAGCTAGCTTCAAGTGGGGAAGTGGGGAATTGAACCCAGTTCTCCAGAGTCCTCTGCTCTTAACCACTACACCAAACTCTGTGTTCCAGGCAGTGAGAATTTTGGGGATCTTGAGCAGATCCTTCTTGATTTTGATGCCCCTGCTTAGGAACAGGTCTTTGCCTCAAAAGCCCCATTTGAACTGATGGCAGACTCTTTCACGAAGAAGATATTTTGTTTTAGAGCCATTTTGTAAGGGAATGAGAGATGAAAAAAATTATCTGTTCTACAGACTTTACATCACTGCTGACTTTAGGTGTTTTGGTAGACATAGAACAAACAGAAAGTCTTGAGAAATATTATTATCTTCAAAGCCAAACTGTTTTATATGGCAAAAATAACATAGAGGTATACCTTATCAGAAGCCTAGACTAGTGGTGATGGCAGTACTAAGAAAGAACAGACAGGCTGGTATATACATACATATTAATAGATGCATTTGAATCTCAGCACTTGGTAAACGAATACAGCACATATTTAAAGTATTAAGGTGTTTTTTTTTTCCTTTTGAAGACCTTGTAAAACAATTCTTTTTCAAATACATTTTCTGTTAATTATTGTTCAGTGATGTTAGTTGTAGTTTTTAATCTTTTTTTTCTGAGGGAAAATGCTTTATGGATGTTTGGCTTTTAGTGTGGTTTGTGTTCTTATTTTTCTTCGTAGTTGAATAATTTTTTTTGATTTGTTGATAGCTTCCTTGAGCTCTTCAGATCTACATCAGTTACAAATCTGACAAAAACATGCTAGTTCACCAATAACTAAATGGAACAGAGATTGTTGAAGCAGTATTCCAGGGAATAGCAGCTGTCCTCCTTGTATTCTTATAAGGAGCCATTTGGTCATCGGATGGGGTTGCCAGCCAGCAGCTGGCAACAGGCAGGAGTCCAGGGTGGGCATGGGGATACTGTTGGCTGATGGTGTGAGGTCACTTCTAGTGAAAACCCAAAGGTGACATCACACCTCTCTAGGAATTACAAGGAATTCTGTGATAAATTATCGAGGTTCTGGCAATTCTTAGAGCAGACTGACATTTTTCCAAGAAGTGACATTACACCATCTCCCGTCGACATTTTTTAAACATTATATTTTCTCTTGCTGTTCACAGGCAACAGGAGCTGGTGTCAGGAATCCCCAGCCCCAGTGGGAACCTGGCAAGCCTGTCATCACAGTATGGTGGATTAGAAACTTGTTTGGGATAGAATAACTTTTTATTTGTAGTGGTATACATTTTGCAGCTAAGCCAGTTTCACAGGTTTGTGCACTGCAAGCCAGGGAAAGCCATTCAGCATTCAGTAGAAATTGATGCTGTCGTAACCATAGCTTGCTGAGCCATTGAACCAGAAGAAGATTTTGCCCAAGGATGACTATCTACAAGGGGAGAAATGGATAGCTGGACATCCCTGCTGCAAGCCTGTTGCCGACTGGGGACTTTTAGACACAAGCCCCAAAATAGTGGGAATTGCCAAGAAATAACAACTTAGTCCAGTGATTCTTTGTTCATATTACCAGGAATAGGATGATGTCATTGTAGTTAAATGCACCAGGAGTTCATTGGCACCTGAAAAACTAACAACATTTATTATCTGGATTTACCTGGCATTATCAACATAGCTGGGTCTGTGCAAACTGTTCAGTGTCATTGTTGAATCTCCTTTTATTCTTTCTACAGAGAACAGTCTAAATATAGGCTATCAGTTTTGACACACCAACTCCTTCATAAAGTCATGTTACTTCATGAAGCCAAAAGGCAGGATTTGCAGATCAGCGTTGTTGTTGTTTTTTTTTTTAAATAAGACTTTAGAAATAAAAGTGTCCCCCCCCCCCCGTGGTGCGGTGGATCTTGCGCAAGTCAAAATATATTTCCCATGGAATTGAAAAGAGGTGGATTGATTGGAAATGACATACCTGATTTTAAATACCACAGATTTTAACATTCCTAGAAAAGGGGATGCTTTTTAAAAACTGAGATGAAATCAGCCTAGACTATTGCAAGATATTGTTAGGGAAGAAATTGTGCTACTTTTAACCCAAACAATGCTATTTAAGTTAGTTCCTTTTAGAATTTCACCTGAATGATGACTTACTTAGTTTCAGAGTCCGAGTACTCCTTGTGCCTGTTGCAGGGAGGATTGGCAGGGAAATTATCTCACATTAGTATCTATATTAGCAGCCACCATGTAACAATTGAAAAACATCCTTTTTTCTAAACTGGGCATATCGCCTTTGTGCATTAGCAAGGCTCAAGAACAGAAGGTGACAGGCTTTCACAGAGAATCATGCTGTTATAATAACACTCTCCCCTGTGCCATAGCTTCTGGCATTGGAAGCCACTATGGCTTTGAAAATTGCTGTCATAAACAGGCTGTGATGTTAATATTATTTCCTTAACCCCTTCAAAATGATTCCTCCATGTCACATTCCCAGACAAAGGCTGTGTGTTGAAGTTTCTTGGACCACAAATCTAAAGATTGGCCTCAGGTGCAGTGACAAATCCAGCAGTGGATTGCAATGCTGGAGATGAAGTCCAGTTTGGTGCACAGAAATTGGCCTGCCCTTCTCTCCAGGAATATAAGCTCCCTGTTAATATAAGCTCCCAGGTATTTTTTAAAAAATGAGTAGTGCACATTAGTGCCACTGTCCACAGTCTCCATGCTTCATGAGGTAGTTGATGGGAACTGCCCTCAAAAGACTACAGTATAGTCAGGGGTCTTTTCGTAGAAGAACAGCTGCAGGAGTTCATTAGCATATGGTATGCTAATGAGCTATTAGGCTATTAGCATATGCCACGCCCCCTGACATCACCAGAAGTGATGTAAGAAGGGGAAGCAAAGGGGGGGGCGGCATATTCAAAAGCCTCTCCTTCCCTTCCCCAGCTGGCCTGGGTGGGGGAGCTAAGAGAGAAGGGGTTTAAAGTTTAAACCCCTTCTCATGAGAGTTGGGCCACAGAAGGAGGAAAGAGGGAAGGAAAGAGAGAGAGTAGAGAGAAGGAAAGAGGGAAAGAAAGAGAAGGAAAGGGGAGGGAAAGAAAGAGAAGGAAGAAGGAGGGAAACAGGGAAAGGAGGAAAAAGAGAAGAGAAGAAGGTGGGAAAGAAAGAAAGAGAGAAGAGAAGAATGAGGGAAAGAGGAAAAAGAAAGAAGGAAAGGAGGGAATGAAAGAAATTTGGCGGCAATTCAGCCCCATTATATCCTATGGGCCATTGAAGTCAATGGTGAAAACATAGGGTATATTCCGGGGGCTGGAAGGGTGGGGGTTTCAGGGAGAGGCTCCAAACTCACAGGATAGCTGTTGGAGCCTCTTCCCAAGATACCCACCAAGTTTCAAGAACATTGGACTAGGGGGTCCAAGTCTATGGGACTATTCCCTCAATTGTTCTCTATGGTGGGAAAAATTAACTTTTTCCCCACCATAGAGAACAATGGAGGGAATGAGGGCAACCTGTTTGGGGGCCCATAGAATTGGACCCCCTGATCCAATGTTCTTGAAACTTGGTGGGTATCTTGGGGAGAGGCTCCATCAGCTATCCTGTGAGTTTGGAGCCTCTCCCTCAAACCTCCTCCCCTCCAGCCCCCAGAATATACCCTATGTTTCCACCATTGACTTCAATGGCCCATAGGATATAATGGAGCTGAAATTGACATTCGGCTGCCTGAAAGACTCTCCGGGACACCGGCTGGGGGCGGGGCTTGGCTCCTGAGCTCCCGGAGCTGTGCTCTGGTGCGCTCCCCCCCAAAAAGACCCCTGAGTATAGTGTAGCCAGACTCAAGATGGAGCCCAGGGTTCTCCTGGAATTATAACTGATCTCCAGGCTACGGAGATAATTTCCACCAGAAGAAATTGTAGCTTTGGAAGTGGACTCCATAGCAAGTCATCTTCAGTGAGCTCCCTACCCAACTTCTGCCCTCCCCAGGTGCTGGCCCCACACCTCCAGGAATTTCCCAAGCTAGAACTGGCAGCCCCACCAAGGTAGCTGTTTCTGTTGTACAGTGACAGAACAGCAAAAGAAACTGCCAGTGCAATAATGTGGTAACTGTTCTTTCTGTAACACTGATGAGGAGTCAGGTCCCAGTGCCAGGACAAGTGCACCAGCTGTCCCCTGGGGTTTTCCTAAGGATCTTATCAATCTGTGCCCTCAGCCACTGCTTCAAGAGGATAGCACTTCATAGGATCAGGCCATCAGATGTCTCTAAGAAAATGAATTAAGTCTTGTTTGGTAGCAAACCAAGTGTTAGCTGATGGCAAGCACCTGAGCAGCACTTGAGTCATCTCTCTGGCGATCTTCATAGGAACTCTTTCCTACCCACCATCTGGTCTGGTAATTTCGGGAAGGGATATCAGTTAGTCTTGTAAGGCTGAGAGGCATCTCAGGCATGAGGCCTCTGCAGTCCTGGATTTGTGTGCAGTTAGCAACACAAACCAATCTTCTGGATTCATTTATGATCAGTGTTCCCTCTAAACTGAGTCACTGTGAGCTAGCTCACAGTTTTTTAGCCTCTGGCTCTCTTATTTTTGTCTTAGCTCAGGAACAATGGCTCCAAAGCAAACTAATTTATGCAGTAGCCAAATTGCTCATTCAGAACTTTAATGTCAGCAGCTCACAAAGTAGAACTTTTGCTACAAGACTCCACAGCTTAGAGGGAGCACTGTTTATGATGTATGTGTTTGTAAAGTGCTGTCAAGTCACTTCCGACTTATGGCGACCCTATGAATTAACGGCCTCCAAAATGACCTATCGTTAACAGCCTTGCTCAGGTCTTGGAAACTGAGGGTCCTGGCTTCTTTGATTGACTCAATCCATCTCATGTTGGGTCTTCCTCTGTCCCTGTTGCCTTCAACTTTTCCTATCGTTATTGTCTTTTCTTAAAAAATTCTTTAACATATCTTTTAAAACATGTAATAAAACATGCAACAAAACATCAGTACTGGGGGACTGCTCAGGTGTGTATAGGTTAGGGTTGCCAGGTCTTACTCCAATCCAGTGGGGGGCTCCTGGGTCCTCGTTGGGATCTTCTGCGCTCAAAACCATAGAGTTTGCCCAAAAACTAGAGCATCACCCCACAACCCCGGCAATGTCTTGATGTCACTACCTGGTGATTTCATCAGATCGCTGATGCAGGAGGGGGCTGTTTGGGAGTGGGGCTTCTCCAGCCAGCTAGCTGACAGCAGATTGGAGCCCCCAAAACTGGGGGGAAACCCATCCTGGGGAGTGGCAACCCTAGTACAGTTTCCTACTCATTGGCAACTTCCATGAGCCTTCTTTCTCATCTCACTTAATTGGCACCTCCTCCCTTTTTACCTACTCAGACTTTCACCTTTGCCATGATTTAAAGGGCCCCATAACATTCCTTGAGTACCATGCCTGAGACTCTATGATAAGTTTTTTTAGTATGTTGTCAAAAGCTTTCACGGCCGGAGTTCATTAGTTGCTGTAGATTTTCCAGGTTGTGTGACCATGGTCTTGGCATTATAGAATCTGACGTTTCCCCAGTAGCTGTGACTGGCATCCTTAGATATATAACACAGAAAGATGGAGTACTCTCTGTGTCAAGGTGAGAAGAAAAATGCTAGGCAGGTAATTGATATCTACTCCAGAAGGTAGGGTAGGGCTGAGTTATTATCTTGTAGGAGTTCCCCAGGCTATGAACATGCTAATGGAGGAGCTTTCCTGAGGAGGTTCTTTTGTATGTGGATTGGCTGTTGAAATTCTAATCTTATCTGTACTGCTATTTTTAGTGTTTGAGAAAACCAGATAAAACTGATGCATGGCTAGTTGTAGCCTAGATGCAATATCTGAAAATGTAAATAAATAAAGTGTTTTTAATTTGCAGCAGTTAAAGTTGAAGCTATTTTGTACCCTGTCTTACCAGCTTAGGGCAGTCAACAGCACTGGTCAAAATACAGGTGAAAAAATTAAATTTGACATCTTTTCCTTCTACTCTTATAGGCCTCTCCTAAAAAAAGAGGTGGAACCCTTCCTGTGGGGCATCCTTTACAAAGATTCTCCCACATCAAGGCATTAAAAGACCTCCTCGTCTCTTAAATGACTAAAGAGGACATGACATCTGTATCCCCAACCATTTCAAAGGTACATATTGTCCAATACTACTTCATATCTTACCACAGAACCCTGGTTAGTGTGATTGTCTGAATGTGGCTATTCTGCGGACTATGGTTGCTATGCTCAGTTTAGGTATAAAACAAAAACATAAGTTAATTAAACTAACCAAGAATATCTGATGAAGGGAGCTTTGACTCTCAAAAGTTTATACTCTGAAGATTTTGTTGATCTCTAAGGGGCTACTGGACTCGCATCTAGCTGTTTTACTGAAGATCAGCATGACTACCCTCTGAAGCCAAACTGTGTGTGTTAAGTGCCATCAGGTTGCCTCTGACCTCGTGAACAGGGCTGCCGACTGTCTGTTGGGAAACTGCTGGAGATTTGAGGGTAGAGCCTTGGGGAAGGTGGAGTTTAGGGAGGGGAAAGACCTCAGCAGGGTATAATGCCATATCCTCCAAAGCAGCCTTTTTTTCTCCAGGGGAACCAATGTCTGTCATCTGGGGATCAGTTGGAATTCCAGGAGATCTCCAGCTCCTACCTGGTGGCTGGCAGCCTTGCCTGTGGAATAATGTCCTCCAGAAGGTCCTGTCATTAACTAAGCCTTCCTTAGGTCTTGCAAAGTGAGGACTGTGCTTTCCATTACTGAATCAATCCATCTTATGTTGGACCACCCTTTTTTCCTTCTGCCTTCAACTTTCCCTAGCATTACTGTCTTTTCCAGTGACTCTTGTCTTCTCATAACGTGGTCAAAGGATGATAGCCTCAGTTTAGTCATTTTAGACTCTAGGGAGAGTTCAGGCTTGATTTGATCTAGAACCCACTTATTTGACTTTTTGGCAGTCCACAGTATCTTTAAACTCTCCTCCAACATCAGTGAATTGGTCACCCAAACATCTCATACCACCAGACTAACGATGGTTGGTTTAGGTACTTCAAACCAAAATCTGATGCCAGAATCTGAGGCTGGTTTATTTTAACCACAGTAGGACTTTTACTATGGTTTTGTGTTGAAATCAAATATGGTATCTGGGTTTGTTTACCCACCTCTGTGCTGTGCCTGCACCACCTACAGAGTTGCCTGGCAAGAGCAGCTTGAAAATAAAGCCACTCTTGTCGTCAGCAGGCTCTTGGTAGCACTCAATGTCTCCTGGCCCTCAGAACTCGAAACCAACTGGGGAGCTGCACGGAGGGGAGGCAAACTCCCTACCCCAGTGTTTGCCACACCAAAGCCCTGTCCCCTTTTAATATCCCCCATTTAAGTTCACATTCACAGCTATTACTTAGTAGTTGCTTTCTTTCTTTAATGAAATGTGTTTTGTATGAACCAAGTCTGTGAATGAAAATGTTCATTCCTTTCAGTCTTTTATAGAAAACCCACTTACAAATATATAAACAGATCCAGATAGCAGTGTACATGTACACCTAAAATATATGATTCCAACAAAGACATATTTGTGTAGCACACCTTGGGCTCTTCCGCATTCTCATTTTCATCACTTGCGTGTCCCTATTGCTTCCTCCCCCCTTTTTTTCTTTTGCACAGGTGTTTTGCTCCCTCTAGTGGTTGATTCAATATTGCATCTCTGTGTGGCATAAAACCCTGCTCGACATAATGAGGTGTAATATTAAATCAACCACTAGAGGAAGCAAAACATGTGCACAGTGGCGGCGGGGGGGAACCCCAAGCAATAGGGACACACTAGCAACAAAAATGAGAATGCAGAAGTGTCTCTAGACACAGCTGTTGTCAGCAGCAACATCAGTGGCAAATCTGGGTTTGTTGCTGTGCAATAGACTCCAGGACTGTCAGCAACAAATAATCTGCTGCAAAATTGCCAGGATTCATACTGAAGGTTATATGAACACTGAAAGATAGTTAAACTGAACATGCATATTTTTAAACTAGGGTTTCCTCTTGTTTTTTGTGCTCATGAAATCCTTGGCCTTTTTGGAGCAAAGTGATTCTGCCCTGAACCATTTTAAAACAACATTTTTTTTAGCATTCTAACCAGTGCCAGCTTTACTTTCAAATTCATGATACAGGATTGAAAAAAAAAAAGAGCCTTTTGGTAAAATATGAGCATGCTGTGAAGCTACAAGACCTCCTACAGTGGAAGTCCCTGCTCATTCTAGCTATTCAGTGGCTTGGATCCTAAGAACTTTAAACAGAGCCAAGTTTATACAGGTTTTTTTTTTTTTACTCCTCTCCTTTCTTGCTGGAGTCTCTTCCCTCCCCCTTGAGATTAGTTCTTGTGGGATGAGAGTGCATCAGGAATAGCATGATGTGTGGCAAGGAGACCATAGCTGGAGGGAAAATTGGCAGAAATCTTCACTCTCTTGCATGAGCTACAATGTTGGGAGATTTCCCCCTCTCCTGCTAGCATGTCCCATATCCTTCCCAAGGGTCTTCCAAATTTCAGGAATGACTGGATAAGGGGGCTTGTACAGTAGAAAGAAGAGGGCAATGTTTTGTGAATTCTGCTCTATTTGCAGTTCTTAGGGTCTCTTTTTCTCTTTGCAGTATTGAGCTGACAGATCCCTAATACAGAAGACAGGCTAATGTGGCGTTAGCTGTTTTTTCCCCATAGAAAGTCCCACTAGCCTTGACTACCGTAGCTACCTTTGTTATCATAATGCTCTTAGAGCATCAGTAAGTAGCTTGACCTCTTTGTCCTTCTGGCCAGACTGCTCTCCTGGTTCTCCATTCATAAAATTCTGGCTGTTTCATTCATAAACTAGTTACAACCTACCCGTCTTCAGTATGCGCCAGTCCTTTGTTACTGGATAGGAAGACTTTATTCATGGTATCTGAATGCCAGGCAATGAATATAAAAATAGAGCACAAAGGATGGTTCTTAATCTTAACACAAATGGAAGGAGGGGAAAACCCCTCCTTAATAATGGGCCCTTCTATATCACTGTAGAAATTTCAACAATTATACCACAGTGACATGAACTAGAATTTAGCTCCAAAAATTATTCTGTCACAAAATTTCATTACTAGAGTGAATCCTAAGTAGACAGCAATTATGGTTGTCAACTGTTTAAGATATTTTAGTTGATTAATCATATACTTTTATTTTAATTAATTAAATTTATATATATTTGCATTTTGTCAGAGCCTCATTATAACAAAGATAGTGCAATGCATACTGACATTATTTACATTTTAAGACTATCCTACCAATTTGGTAGGGTATCCTGCCAACTAGAGATTGAGTAAAATAATCTAACTGATGAACCACTATTAATGATGTGTTTCCCTGGGTTGAACTAGGGTGTGTGAAAATGCTGACTCAAAACAACAGAATACTGTGAGTAATAGTAATAATAATAATAATAATAATAATAATAATAATAATAATAATAATAATAATAATAATATAACAATAGGATCCAAAAGTGGGTGCCTGATGAAAGAAATGGAAGGACTCATTCTAGCTGTACAAGAGCACTTGAAACAAATAGTGTGAAAGCCAAGATTCAGAAGATGGTGTTAACAGCAAATGCCGACTTTGCAAGATGAAGGATGAAAAAGTTGACCACATGATCAGTGCTTGCAGTAGAATTGCTCAAACTAACTATAAAGAACATCATGACAGAACTACAGCTGTGTTGTACTGGGACCTTTGCAAGAAGTATGGCTTAACATCAGTCAGAAATTCAGCAGGGCACAAACCAGACAAGGTCATGGAGAATGATGAAACAAAGATTTTTGGGACTTCTGATTACAAACACATAAACACCCCTGATATCACAATTGTGGGGGGGGGGAGAGAAATAGGGTTTTGGATCATTGACACTGCAATCCCAGGGGACAGCAGAGGAGAAGATCAGGTGTTAGAGCGCCTCTAGGAGAAGAAGGTTACCATCATGCCAAGTGTCATTGGAACCCTTCAAACAGTGCCTAGACATCTCAAGAAACACCTGGAAATTCTGGGCATTGATCAAATAAGACCAGCCAAGTTCCAGAAGACAGTGTTGCTTGGAACAGCAAGAATCGTGGAATGATAACCTCTTCAGTTCCCAAGAACTTGGCTAGATCTCAAATTGCAGAACACCATCCATCAATCAAATATCCAACTGTAACATTTTTTTAAAAATACTAGTAATAATAAATGTATAAGTGGTTGTGAATAGGGCTGCCATTTTACCACCAGAGGTGTGGGATCTCTTGCCACTGTCTCCTGTCTCCTGCTACCATTCCTGCAGCTGTTGAAAGAAAGATAATTTTTAGATAATAAAGGAGAGCCAGTTTGGTGTAGTGGTTAAGTGTGCGGACTCTAATCTGGGAGAACCGGGTTTGATTCCCCATTCCTCCACTTGCACCTGCTGATGTGACCTTGGGTCAGCCACAAGCTCTGGCACAGCTGTTCCTGAAAGAGCAGTTTGTGTTAGAGTTCCTTCAGCTCCACCTACCTCACAGGGTGTCTGTTGTGAGGAGGGGAAGGGAAAGGAGTTTGTAAGCCGCTCTGAGACTCCAAGTGAAAGGTGGGGTATAAATCCAATCTCTTCTTCTTCTTCTTCTTCAAAAGCCATCAGTGGAGGTGTTATATCACTTCCAATGGAAAATGCAGAAGTCACATCAGCTCATTCTAGAAATCAGCAAGAAATCTATCTGTGGCTTAACAGACAGTCGCATCAGCTAGCCTTTGAAATCTGTTGCTGGCTGCCAACTGTTTTGGCAGCCTTTAGTTTTGTGACTGAGGGAACCAGTCTGTGGATGGCAAACAGAAGGCTCTGAATGCACAGGGTGAAGGGTTGCCTACCCTGGGAAGAGAAATTCCTGGGGACTTGGGGATGAAGCTTGGGGGAGGGCAGGTTTGGGGAGGGACCTCAGTGGGATACAATGCTGTAGAGTCCACTATAGAGACTACTATAGCATCTCCAGTGATTCCTATAGAAGCATGATGTCACTTATGGGTTTTCCCCAGGAGTGATGTCATGCTATCACTGACAGCAGTACCTCATGTCCCCACCCGACCCCCAGACTCTCAATGGTTGCCAGGCTGAGTCTGGCAACCCTAGATGTGAACCAGGGGCCACATCAGCAGATGTATTGGACCCTCAGGACTGTAGCTGTTCCATGTTTTGTGGTTAGATGCAGACAAGGAAACAATGCAAGGCAGGATTTGGAATACAAGGTTTTATTTTTCTGTCCTTTCAAGCCATACTGCATTTCCCTCTCCGCCTTTCTTTCCTCTTTCTATTCTGCTTTCTCTTCCAGTGTGGAGGAGTCTAGTCTGCTATAGATTCTCTATGGATTCTCTAAAGGACAAACTTCTAAACATCAACAACGAAATAAATTGCAGCTATTAAAACACAACATCCAGTTACAGCCTGAACAAACGGATGCAATCAAATTATAGTATCCAAGCCAGACTGTAATGCGACCCATGCACCTTCCAGTCAATAGGTTCCCTCTATGCTCTTATGTTCTCCTTAGAACCAGACTGAGGACATAACTGAGGGAAAATTAAACATGCTTAAGTTCTGCTGAACAACGTGCCCCCAAAGCCTAAGCTTGCCTAGCCTCCTATAAGTGGTATGTAGTATTTTGTCTTATATATTTCAGCCACTTGATGACAGCTTTGCAGCAGTTTGAAACATAAGAACATAAGAGAAGAGAGCACAATGGCAATACTGAGACAGATGGCTCTTAGATTCATCCACTTGCTACAAAGGCCTGCAGAACATTGGAACAGGCTAGAGTCCTCATCCAGCCTGGACCACAATGTATTCATTTTTTTTTTTTATTAGTGCTGCTAACTCCAGGTTGGGAAATTCCTAGGGAATCAGGGTGGAGCCTAGGGAGGATGGGGTTTGGGAAGGGACCTCAAGGAAGTATAATACCATAGAGTTCACTCTCTAAAGCAGCCCCTTCCTCCAGGGGAACTGATCTCTGTCATCTGGAGAGCAGTAATAATTCTGGAAGATCTCTTGCGCACTCCTGGACACTGGCAGCCCTAGCTCCCGGAGGACAGGCAATGCTTCTTCTAAGCTGTGAAGTTCTGTGAGCAAAAATTCTACTTTGTAGGCAAACTGGCAGTAAAATTGTGAGCAATCAATTTGGCTACTGCATAAATTAGTTTGCTCTGGAGCCATCCTTCCTGGGCTAAGGCAAAAATAAGTGAGCCAGAGCCTAAAAAACTGTGAGCTAGCTCACACTAACCCAGCTTAGAGGGAACACCGGTGGCAGACAAGCTCTTGCTCCTAGGCTCCTGTCCCCACCAAGGCTCTTCACTCCTGTGGGAGCAAAAATCAGGGGTGGGGAGTCACATTGCATAACATCACAATGTCACTTCTAATTTGTACCCAGGAGTAGTGTTATGATGCTTTAGGAATTCACCAATCTCTATAATAAAGAAAAAACACCCTATGCTAAGAAACCATAGAGATGGGCCAGTTCCTGGAGCGTGATGGTGTCACTTCCAGGTACAAGCTGTAAGTGACATTGCAATATCATGCAGCATCTCTATCTGTCCCCAGAATACTCCCACTGATTTTCATTGCTTGGCTGGTAACTCTAGATGTGATCAGCAAAACAATTTTGATGCGTGAAAGAAGGCAGAGATGGTATACTGTGAATCCTTGAAAGAAATCTGTTACCTGGACTGATCAGCATTCATTAGGTTTTCCATTGTAGCACTGATGTGCAACTGGGTTTTCCTGTGAAGCAAGTCTATACCAGAGTCACATGATTGCTATAGCATGACAATAGCTCTATATTCAGCAGTTTGTGGATGCAGCCCCAGTTTAAATTGCTGGGCAGCTGTAAGCAGCCACCAGCCAGGCTATTCAGAGTCTGATCAGGAAGCCAGCGACAGAATTAAGGCAGTGGGTGACAGAAGGGGATTCTTAAGAGCTTAGGCTGCCAGAGAGCTGCTTCCCTTTAGTGTTCTCTCTCTTTTAACAATCCATTTGCAGCAGGAAAAGCAATTCAACAGGTGAAATACAGGGAATGTAACAATTCTGGGCAATTATTATTTGGCTGAGTCCACTTCATGTACAGTTAGCTGTACTCCTGTCTTCGTCTCTCTGGCATAGGTTGTGCTGTTTATTTTTTATCTTGTTTGTCAGAAATGAAAACAGAAAACAGACATTCTGGAGTTCTCAATTTATTTATTTTTTGAGATAGCCCTACCAATGTATGTAGTTGTATAGTTAATGTCTTCCTTTTTTGTTCAGAACAAGACAATTAAGGACAAAGTCAGTGCAGTGCATGACATGTTGGGTTATTCAATCACACAACGGCTTGTGATGATGATATTTTTCCATACAGTCAGGGTTCAACGACACATAAGTGTGCTCTTCTGTGTTTATTTTACATGACGGCCTTTTCTTTCACCAACTCAGCTGCCAAGATTGCTTTATCAACAGGAGAATGGGGGGAACCTTAATTCTTCCCTCCCCTGCTGTTTTCTTGCCAGGAAGAAAGTGCTCAGGAGCGGCTTTAACCGCTCCTAGGTATTTTTTTGTGGGGAATACAGGTATGCTTTCCCCTTATAAGTTAAAAGCAGCTCAGGAGTGACTTTTTCTGTGAAAAAAATGGCAGAGGAAGAAAGAGTTAAAGTTTCCCTGTCTCTCCACAAGTTTTCCTCTTTGAAAGCGTATACCCTGAGGAAAACTTTGTCAGTCTTAAAGGTGCCACTGGACTCCAACTTTGTTGTGCTGCTTCAGACCAACATGGCTACCACCTGAATCTTTGATAAAATAATCCTTCCTCTCCAGCTAAAAAAATGTTAGCTGAATTTGCAACAGAAATTGTTGTGCCCCCCCCCCCAAATGCTTTTATTAGGTTTAGAACTGGGCAAATCAGAAATGTTGTTTAACATAAAAACGTAAGAAGTGTTAATGTACCTGAGGTCTTACACAAGCACAAAAATCTCTGGTCTAGGATGATCTTGTCATAAAGCACAGTTGCCTGGGGTCAATAAGGGCAGAACTAGATATTATGAAGAACATGGGGCTGCCTCTGAAAATGGCATTCTTACATCACATCCTACCAGCTTGTAACCATAACATCAGTGGATACTCAGCATATGATGTACTGTCAAAATGCTGTGAGTTTTTCCACCCTTGCAAACATCAGCCAGTAAAGTAGACTTTAGGGCTGGGAACACTCTCAGGGTAATGAAGCCATGACATGTTCTGAGTATCCCTAAACGTCACTGTGGGGAGGCACAGTGGATAGAGACACAGGGCTTCTTTTTTTGGTGGCAGTCCTGTGCTTGCTGTATTGTATATTTTTATCTTTAACCTAAACAGCATGATAAAAAGCAGAGACATCACTCTGCCAACAAAAGTCTGCATGGTCAAAGCAATGGTATTCCCAGTAGTAATGTATGGCTGCGAGAGTTAGACTATAAGGAAGGCCGAGCGCCGAAGAATAGATTCTTTTGAACTATGGTGCTGGAGAAGACTCTTGAGAGTCCCTTGGACTGCAAGGAGATCAAATCATTCAATCCTAAAAGAAATCACCCCTGACTGTTCCTTGGAAGGCCAGATCCTGAAGCTGAAGCTCAAATACTTTGGCCACCAAATGAGAAGGGAGCACTCACTGGAGAAGACCCTGATGCCGGGAAAGATTGAAAGTCAAAGAAGAAGGGGACGGCAAAGGATGAGGTGGTTAGACAATGTCATCGATGCAACGAACATGAAATTGAGCAAACTTCAGAGGACAGTGGAAGACAGGAGGGCCTGGCGTGATCTGGTCCATGGGGTCGCGAAGAGTCGGACTCAACTGTGTGACTGAACAACAACACAGTCTCCCCTTTGTACCGAGGCTGAATATTTCCTGGTGCCATTTCAGGATTCCATCATCATAGCTGCTTCCACACCAAGGATTTCCCACATTTTAGCCACCTGACTTTTTTTTTTAATGCTTCCCCGTGATATTGGCCTCTATTTGTGCACAGACCATTAACAACCCATTCTTCCCACACACAAAAACCTGCTTCATTTTAAACCTGTTTAAAAATAGTATTTCCTGGGCAGGATGCTGTTGCATAAGCAGGTTCTTGTGCCTGAAGGGGAAACACATCATAATTGCACGACTTCTGTGAAGTGCTAAACAGTTACTCTTTTCATTTGTTGATAACTGCAAGGGACCAGTCCCTGGAAACAATTAACATAACAGAAGGGAATCACTGCCTTTTAGACAGTGGAGAGGATCATTGGAGGCTCTGTAAATACAAGGAGGTTTTTAAAAAGGTTGTTAAAGGTATTGCAGAGTAGCCTGACCTCATAAGAGCTCAGAAGCTAACCAGGGTCAGTGTTGGTTAGTACTTGGATGAGAGACCATCCAAGGAAGACAGGGACTAGTATGCAGAGGAAGGCAATAGCAAACCATCTCTGCTCATCTTTTGTCTTAAAAGTCATGAGTCAGTTGCAACTTGACAGCACACTTTACTTTTAAAAGGCATTGCATTATTCATATCCAGCACTACTTATGGCCATTTTAAAAAAGAAAACAGAAGAGAATCACCCACAGCTCAGCCTGACTTTTGGCGAGGAGGGATTGTTGGAGGAGTCTCTGCAAATATGTTGAGTTCTTTTTAAACAAGTTTTTAAAAGTATTATATGATTTATGTGCAGTACAGTGTTACCCATGCTCATAAAAAAAACAAAAAAACAGGGTGGGCAGAGAGTCCTGAGAGTCACATGAGAACACAGCATGGGGCTTCAATGTGCATCAGGTGTGAAAGCGAAGCTACCACTAACAACAAATAGAAAACCGATTACCCTGGGCTGTGTGGGATCTCTGTTGCAAGGACAGCTTCACATGGAATCACAGCACAACCAGAATACCAGAGGAAATTACCCTGGTATGGAAGTGGTGGTGGAAAGTGCCGTCAAGTCACTGCTGACTTATGACAACCCCACAGGGCTTTCAAGGCAAGTGTCGTTCAGAGGTGATTTGCCATTGCCTGCCTCTGTATAGCAACTCTGGAATTCCTTGGTGGTCTCCCATCCAAATGATAACCAGGGCCAATCCTGCTTAGCTTCTAAAATCTGACGAGACAGTGCTGACTTGAACCATCTAGGTCAGGGCGGTGTGGAAAGTAGCCCATGTAATATCCATTGTTTAAGCAAACCCCAGTATTCCAAGAAAAGAAGGCTTTTGTGATTTTTAATGTTTATCTATAGTTTTAACATTCCCAGACTTCATTCTCTTTTTTTGCTTACTTCAGATTCTTTCCAGTTTACTAATATTTGGTTACAATAGGTGGTTTTCCTTTTCTATTACACTTCTTGTAAAGTCCGTAATGAGTTTCACCTACTCATCTCACAGAAGCCACTGAGCTACCATCAAAGCATAATAACATTGGGATGGTTATTATTAACCTGAGCTAGATTATAATCAGTGCACTAAAGTTTAAAAGTCTCATAAGCCTATCAGCAATCACTTGAGCCATTTAATCCCTCACAGTTTTATTATTCTGATACTATGGCAGTATACAATGTTCTTATCGGGTCAAAAGTTTTTGATGGTGGTGTGAAATGAAATAAGAAAGCATAGAACTGGCCCATTAGACAGAAATGAATGCCAGTACTGTTAGATCACTGTAATATACCCAATTGAGAAGTTATATGTTTTTCATTCTTTGCTCATTTTTTTGTGCAATAATAAAAGAATTCATTCAGCAAGATAACAGCTGGCAATTCTGAATGCAAATAATGTGTCTATAAGAGTAATTTCATTCCACAGTTGAGGTTTTAAGATATGTGAAAGATGTACCCACATGAGAATCAACTGCCATACTTCCTATGTGTGTCATACACTGAATAATATTTGGCTGAGGCAAAAGAGACAAAATGTGGATAAAAGGCATGCTCACATGGAATTTATTTTCAGTACCAGGCAAAACTGGGACCTGTAAACCACAGGGAGGCAGGGTTGCCAGCTTCCAGGTGATATCTAGGGATGGTCAAGAACTGGAAAAATGTGGTTTGGTTCAGTTCATGGTTTGCCTGTTCATGAACCATGGACCATCATAAACTTTTAGCTGCCTCACAAACTGATTCAGTTTGTAAGTTTCATGAGGTGGTTGAATGACATCTGGCATGCTAGAGACACCAGATTCACAGGGGATCTCTGGATGACTCTCCTCTACCTGCCCTCCTAGTTTGGTGAGGATTGCATTTACAGAGTCTGAGTTATGGCCCACCAAAGAAGGTGCCCCAGGAAAGTGCTTTCTGGGGAAATGACCACAGTACAGCATTACTCATGACATTAAATACCTGGCTGAAGTCTTTCCCATCCCCAAAGCCCACTCTCCCCTAGTTCAGCTCTTCCAAATCTCCAGAAATTTCCCAACCTAGATCCTCCTAGTAGGGGACTGTAGGAATCCTGGTAAGAAGAGGGATCAGACTATGGGTTGGATCCAACCTATTTTAACACAGTCTAGTTTCTGCTTCTCCCCTCAAAGCCTGTATGGGAGGGATATCACTTGTGTCTTGCTCGTTGGTGGCAGTCTTCCTATGTGTACCTTAGTATTCTCCATCTGTAAATGTTGTCTCCCAGTTGGAAGTAACAAAGAGCTGTTATTAAACCTGCCAGAGTAGCCTGTAAATTTGCTTTGGTACACCATGCTTCAAAAGATAGTTCTTTACTTATTACAGCCCTCATCTGCTATGTCTTTTTTCTGCACATGTGCCATTATCCCCAGCATAGGTTATTGGTAGTCAAAGGGGATCTCTCTCTTCCCCTTTTTACCAGCTGAAAACCTCCAATGGAACGGCAGTCATAACATAGCACAGTTCTGCAAATTCTACGTGTGCAAGTCTTGGTGAAAGAATGGGGAGAGTCTTGTGAATAGGGTTGCCAACCTCCAGCTGGAGTTCTTCTGGACTTACAACTGATCTCCAGATGACAGAGATCAGTTCACCTGGAGAAAATAGCGACTTTGGAAGGTGGATTGTATGCCATTATGTCCTGTTGGAGTCCCACCCCTCCCCAAACCCCCACATTTCTTAGGCTCCACCCCCAAAATCTCCAGGTATTTCCCAACCTGAAGCTGGCACCCCTACTTGTGCAATATCTAATGTGGTGACTTGTGGTAGCAGAAGGAGCAGTTTGGATAAAATGAACTTTTTCAGTGCAATGTTTCTTTGCTAAGTAAAAGAGTTTGTCTGTCAGTAGAAGGGCATCAAAAAACAATCCGGTTTTGTTTGTTTGCTTGGTAATGATTCCTGCTTGTTTGTTTCTATTTTAATGCTGAATTACATGACCAGCAGTGTGGAAAGCTAGACATAACAGTACAGAAACTATCCTACTCCTTTGTTGTGTCATTTTGGGTTTATTTTAGTCTTGAAAAACAGCAGTATCTGATAGTTTTTGAATGTTTCTCTCTACTGTGGTGCAGAGATGCTGCATTATCTTACAAGTTATTTCATAGCTAAACTACCCGGAGAGAAGCAGGTGTAGAATTCCAAATCATTTGCATTTGTAGAAGTAAGTGACTTTCAGTTCATTGGCGTTCAGCAGATGACAAAAGGTATAATTGAGTACTTACATTACCTGAAATGGTTCATTTTCTAAGTGGCAGATTGAACTAATGAACATTTTTTAAAGATTTCATTACATTATTTTCCATGTCAAAGGGCAAACTTGTCCTTGGAAATTATCTTCATGACAATATTTGACCTGGAGCTTTATGGCAGCTCAAAGAATGCTCTTTATTTCCCCATGCATTATTTACATCACAAGACAATGATGTGTTTATATTCAGGAGCTGGCTTCCTTTGTAGCAACCCTATTCAAGTTGCTCTGAAGAAAATGGCTTGCTGATTGCTGTCATGGAGCCTGCCATCTTCTGGTCTCACTGAGTGCTTACAGGGATCCCTCCAGAGACACATGGTTTTTTTCATTGGTTCTGGCCATATACAGCTTCAGTTTATCCTGATTTCTGCATGCATTTTCCTGCCTTTAGCTTTCACTCCCCCATTCCCCCTCCCCAGCTCTTTTGATACCACTTTTACCCTGATGTTTTTTGTGAAAGCCAATTTTAAGTCATCTTTTTTCCTAGTGCATAGGGGTTCTGTTGGGTTTCTTTCTCCCTCACACCTCCAGCCCCCTTTTCAATTATGGGATTGTCTAACCCACTCCCTGAAGGCCAGTGATTTCATTAAAAAACCCCAAAAACAGTCCTAAAATATCGATATCTTGCCATAGCATTGCCCTGATAGTTTAAGCAGGTTCTCTGAATTCCCAGCTTTCATTTTTTTTTTTAAAAAAAGGTAAGTCTCTAGGTTATTCCCTTGCAGAGATATAAGGAAAAAGGTATGTCATAGTGAGGGAAAAGCCTAGAGATTATTTTTTAAATGAAAGCAAATTACCATTACTACACTACAGTGCTATATTGGTATTTTAGGGCCATTTTTTTTTTTATCAAAACCCTCCTAAAAAGGAGAGGAATTTATTCTTTTTATAAATAGAAAAAAGGTAGGGTATATAGAGCGATAAAGAAAAGAGCGGAGTGAGTATTCTGTTAATAAAGGTTAGTTTAAATCAATATAGATACAGTTTTTGGCAATCTCCGTGATTTGAGAGTCTTCTTTTCATCTAACAAAATTCAAAATAACTCTGTTAATGAAGTTAGTAATGTCTTTTGGGGTTAATTATTAGTCATCTCCTTTTTGACGTTTCCCGAACAGTTATTTCTTAGGTTGTCTTCCTTTGGTATCCCTCAAGTTATAGGATGGGCCACCTTTGGTTTTCACTTCTCCCGCTCCGGCACCTCCCTCCTCTGGGCCGCTGTCATCTTCACTACTCAAATCTGTCCACGTTGCGAGTGCTGCCTCTTCCTCTGGACTGGCGTGTCTCTTCAGAAATTCCTGCGCCTTGAAGATGGAGTCAATCTTCTCTTTTATCCTTGTACTTGAACAAAAGGCCTTCAGGATAGGTCCATCTGTATATGACCTGTCTTCTTTGTAGAAAAGTGGTCAATCCTTTATAAGCTTTCCTTTTCATCCGGATTTCATAAGGCACATCTTTCAATATTCTGATGGTCTGCTCCCCAATTTTCAAGGGCACCGCTGCAACTGCACGCAAGATTTGATCTCTGGTACTTTGCTTGACAAACTTGACAACCACTTCTGCTGGCAGATTTTTTTTTTTTGTAAATGTGGAGTAGGCCCTATAGACCTTATCCATTTCTTCTTTTAACTCACGCTGATCTCTGCCAGTTACGGGTGCCAAGGCATTCGCAAGTATAGATCTGAGATCTTCCTTCTCTTCTTCTTTAATGCCCTGAAATCGAAGAGTCAGATTCGATTTTTCCATTTGCAACATCAAAATTCTTTTTTCTTGCACATCCTGATGCTTTTCTAACTTGTTGACCCTTTTCTTCACTTTTCCGATGTCTTCCGACGAGACCAAACATTTCTGTGCGATCTCCTCCATCTTCTTTGACGTCTCTGTTAGTTGCCTCTGTTAACTGTTGAGAACACCTTCCATATTAGTTAAGGTTTCGCTGATTTTCTGTATTTGGACCAGCAGAGGGTGCAGTAGCTCGCTTGTCTGTTGACTGACAGTCGGCTCTGGAGGGGGATTACCCGGACCGGAAGTCCCGCCTCCCTTCTTCTCAGTTTTCAAAGGGACCTTCTTCATGGCAGACATTTCTTGTATTTGTTTACTTTATAAAAGTTCGTGACGCGTCGCTCAGGAGTCCCGCTAACTCATTCGCTTCAATGGCACCCCAAAGGTAATTTCACCAACCCTTCTTCCCTTTCATCCCCCTTAGCTTTCTTATGCAAGTCCCGCTTCTCAGTGGGGGGGGGGGATTCCCCCTCCTCCCAGCCGCTTATTCGCTTACGGGGGAAGGGCTCGGGTTTCACTTCAGATTCAGACCTCCAACTCACGGTTCCTGCCGTTTCTTCTTTTTGCTTTAATTCATCGCTGTTCCTCACTCCTGTTGGAAATCGGTGGCGTTGCTAAGTCCCATTACGGGCACACTGCAGCGGGGCCAATTGGGGCAGGGAGAAAGCCTCAATTTCCCGGCTGACTGCCAGCAAAGAGGCTACTCCCCAAGCGCCCCTGGTTTGGAGCCTTTGCCTAAGGCTCACTAGGGTCTTGCAAACCTGCAAAGACCCCCCCAAACTGTGTGTGGGCTAACCACCTCCGGGGGCTTCCCGAAAGGTGGCCGCCATTCGCAACGCCGGAAACCGAAACCCTTAGGGCCATTTTTTTAAATGAGGAGGGGGTACTGCAAGACCACTGATAATTACACCAATGATGACATCACCATTCTTTGAAAATTGTCATTATTTAAGCCAGGTGCAGAAGAAAATAAATGGGCTGCACAACTGTAAAAATGCACAGGGAAGGCAGTGGTACAGAAGAACCCTGCCCATAACAATTGTAATGCTTGTGGAATAACCCTCAAAGGTCACAGTCACTATCAGCAAGTTGACTACAAGCCAGGGAAAGGGGCACCATCAAAGTATTGCTCTTCTTCAAATATGTGTAGCTGGCAAGAGACAGCCAGGAAGTGATATGGGGAAGGGGATGCTAATCTGAATGTCTCACATTCATTCTGACAAGCTACTGATAGAGGGTGTTCTATGCAATGTAACCTGGATGAAGAGAGGGATGGGATAAGCAGGACACAGTGCTATAGAGTCCACCCTCCAAAAGTTCCATTTTCTTCAGGGGAACAGATCTCTATAGTCCAGAGAAGAGCTGTAGTTCCAGGTGATCCCCAGGTCCCACCTGGAGACTGGCATCCCTGCCCACTTTTTTCTGGCTACTGCTTGTATGGAGTAAAATACTGTGACAATGCCAGCTGTTGTACTGTTGGAGCATCCACTGTGAATCCCAGCCTAGAGGTGTTTGTATTGGTTTTCTACCTTTTTGTGTTCTTGCCTTAATTATCCTTTTCTTATTTTTCTGCTGGGCTATAAACTCTGAGGCTAATGTTTGCAAAGATGTCCAGTGCTCCAAGGGTGATAAATACTGTTATTACCTAAGGCAGAGAGCAACTGGCTGCCCTTAAATCTATTTAGTTCAGAGGATTTGTTTGAGGGACATGATGGAATGCGGGGTGGGGGTGGAGTGTGAGTTTTTTCAGTGTTGCTCCTTTGATACAATCTTGATAAAATAGCCACATATTAAAGAAAACAAAAAATGTAGGCTTGGTTCTGAAACCCAGGGGGACACTACTAAAGTTACTTGCTTTAATGTTCAAGGCAAAGAAAAAAAATACTTAGAAGTGGTGTTCTGAACCATTATGAGTCAAAGGGATAATCCATTTTCAACTGACACATCATGAATGTGCTTCTTGGTGAGAGGCAGGATGCAACTTTGATTTGTGCTAGTCACAAGCGAGGAAAGCTCAGTGGCTTTATTTATTTTATTTAAAATATCTTCATGCTGCTGTTCCACCCTGCTTAGGACCTCCAAGGTGGCTAACAGTCTAAAACATTAAAGCAAGCTTCCCAAATATGTCATGAAACCACATGCATACACAATTTAAATACACACACACAGTTTTAGACATAATTAATTTATATTCAAGACTGTGGGACAACTTTTCCCAGGGCTAGGTACTGCCTTGCTCAGAATGGCAACTTCCTACACAGCCAACAACTCTTTTTTTGTGTGGGGCAATGGTGAACACGCATGAACACATGAACCTGAATCAGACCCTTGGTCCATCAAAGTCAGAATTGTCTACTCAGACTAGCAATGGCTCTTCAGAATCTCAGGCAGAGGAATTTCACATAGAACCTGGGATCTTCTGCATGCCAAGCGGGTGCTCCACCACTGAGCCGCTGACCCTTCCTGAGCCACAGCACCTCTCCAAGTTGTGCTGCCATCTGCCCCCTTCCTTTCTGTCACTGTTCACCTGTCTGCCTCTCTGCTGCTATAGTAGTAATAGCTACTGCTATCACATCCCACCAGCTTTTCTCACTGCTGTTGTTGCCACCCCTAGTGCTGAAAATCCTCCTTATGTCTTGTGGCCCCAGGCCTCTGCCATTTCACAGTCTCTCACAGGATTGCCGGGTCTTGGTGGGAAAATGCCTGGAGAGTTTGGGGCTGGAGTCTGGGGAGGACAGGGTTTGGGGAAGGGAGGGACCTCAGCAGGATGAAATGCCATAGAGTCTACCCTCCAAAGCAGCCATTTTCTCCAGGGGAACTGATCTTGGTCATCTGGAGGGCAATTATAATAGCTGGAGATCTCCACCCCCCACCTGGAGGTTGGCAGCTCTACTCATGAGATTACTTCCTCTTGAGAGAAGCAACTGGAAATGTGGCAGAACCCTTGCAGGAAGAATGCAATCTTGCAAATGTATGAGAACAGCCTGTGTAGCTTGCTGCACTATTTTAAAAGAGGCCTAGGGGGAGCAAGAAGGTAAGAAGGAAGATCTCCTGGAATCTGGAGCGGGGAAGCAGTAGGCAAACAGCTGGTTGTCAGTCAATGGAAGGAGTGTGGCAGGGACTGGAGGTTGCTGTTTGAGGAAACTGCCTCAGCTTACCTGTACATGGCTGGTTTTGTACTGAAATCCTACAATGGAAGTAGGGGTAAACTGCCACAAGAAAGAGGCTCTATCTAAAATTGCTCACCTATCTCTGTTCTGAACTTTTCCCCAACTGCTTATTATACTGGCTCTCTAGTTGGGCTGGTAAGTGGTCAGATGCCTGGAGACAGTCACCATCTCCATATTTGGAGCCAAGAAGGGTAGGGGAAGAGGGAACTAAAGTGTGTTAAGCAATTGATGGGAATTCATTAAAGAGGTTATTTGTTTTGGAAATTATTCACTTTACTACCCCACTTCCGTTACAGCTGGGATCATCCTGGCTGATTTGCTATCTCTTCAAGGTTTTATGAACTGTCAACAATCATTCAATGCCTACTAATCTCTAACTCATTTTGCAATTTCTGTGTGCCTTGCAAGTGAAAATTCCCTATGTCCTGTAGGTGGAAAATTGAGAAATGGAGCAATTCTTTAGTTTATCCAAATTAGATAGGCTCTTTTGGAAGACAACTCCTTCAGCCTTGTCAACAAGGGCATCCTTGATCCGTCAGTACTAATAAACATTTGCTCCTTTGGAGAAGAAGTGAGTCATAAAGCTATAACAAATGGTATAGATTCTTTAAGCCAAAATCACTGCATTTGCAGAACAATGGAAAGATGGAAGGTTGGTCAGGATTAAGATTTCAGCCAACCAGCCTTGAGAGAAAAGTTCTCTCTAAGTTGTAGTCATATTTTATCCTTTCATCGAATGAAATCAAAAGAGGGTTATTAGATTTTATAGAGTGTTTGATGGTACGTTGCATCACTAGCTGAATCTTCAGGTCTAAATGTTCATTTTGAACAGCAAATTAAATGTTTGAGTATCCTTCAGAAGTGACTGAACCCATTATCTTGTTTTGTCATTCAGGTCTTTAAAGAATCCCTTGATGCAGCCATAATTGCCTGACAGAATCACCTGATTTCGTTTTGTTTGTTTGTTTGTTTTTAATGTAGAAACAGTTTTAGATGTTTTCTTCAAAATATTGTTTTCAAACCTTTTATACATAATCATAAAGATGGTCCCAAGAAAAGGAGAGAAAATAGTTATGTTCCTTTGTTTTCTGATGTATCAAATGGGTTTTGTTGCACTTCTGTTTCTTTGTTGTTCTGCAGGTTGACACAATTTATGAACCCAGTCATTTTGAAACATTGGGATTATCATATGAATTGTGGAATTACCAGTAAGAATGATAAAATGTACTGAGGAGATGACGTGAAGAAATTGTTAGGTTCTGTTGCAGGATGGCTGAAAGGAGTCGTGATGCTTAAGATTAATTCTATTTAAATTAAATCAGATGATCTGGTGAAGTGACATGAGGCTTTGGATATTACGTGGGAAACTTGCAGTATAGTCCTAAATACAGTTACACCCTTCTAAGGTTATTTGACTTCAGTGGACTTAGACGAGTATAACCTTGCTTAGAACTGTATCATTGGTAAACAACAGCAAACTAGTGAAGTGATTTTTTTAGGTTTAGTGTTGAACTTGCTGCCTTTGCCATATGTAACTTCTGTACCTAAAACAAAGTGTGAATGGGGAAGAGTAACTAAGGGTGTATTCAGATGGGCAGCTATCTGGTTTGGCTCAAATTTGATCCCGATCTTTTTTATCCAGTGTTGCATGACCAGACAGCTTCCCTGTGAATCACCTTACTGTGCACTGACTCTACTGTGGATTGTCTAGATAGCATCCCCCTGAAGGTGCCATGTGGTTGGTTAAAAAAAAAAAAAAATCTGAGTGGAACTCTGAGGCTATCACGCGTTTATGCGCATATCGCTTGGAGATTTTTTAAAAATGGCAGCTGTTTGGGATGTTCTGGACCAGACCATCTCAATGGGCTGATTGTGCACTGGAACAACCAGACAGAGGAAAGTCCGTCATTGGCCCATCGCCAAGCAACGGCACTGGACTTTCACTGGTATCTTTTAAGTACGGCTCCCTGGCTGGGCAAAACAGGCTGATCATGGAAGCGGCAGCTTTCCCAAATGTCTCTGTCTGATCATTCCCTTTAAATCTGCCAGGCATTCGTGCCTGGGTCAGTTGTAAAGAGCCGTCTGAACGTGACCAAGGGGTGCAATCACACACACTAAATAATGCACTTTCAATGCACTTTCCAACTGGATTTTACTATGTGAACTGGCAAAATCCAGTTAGAAAGTACATTGAAAGTGGATTGAAAGTGCATTATTTAGTGTGTGTGATCACAGCCAAAGTGATTAGGATCCATGGAAGCTTCAAGCACACGGGAAAAAATGGCTAAAATGAGTGGGATCATACAGTTTAGTTATATATTACATGAACGGTATATATGGGCATATTTCTTCTCTCACTGAGTCTCCTTCCCTTTGATTTCCCTTTCTTTCCACCTCTTATTTTTATTTACTATTTTATTTATAGATAGTGTATAAGTAGGATTGCCAGCACCAGGTTGTGAAATACCCGGATCCTGGAGAGAGCCCTCAATGGAGTATAATACCGTATAGTCCCCCCCCCCAAGCTACTGTTTTGTTCAGGCGAACAGATCTCTGTAATCTGGAGATCAGTTGTAGTTCTGGGAATTGTCCTGGCCTATCTGGAGGTTGACAACCCTATTCCTACCTCTCTGCCCTGCCTGTGTGAACCAGGCCTAAAAAGGTGAGGTGGGAACCAGGAAGATTCCCCACCACATTTTCAAATCATAGATGTATCATCAACAGCGCATAGCAATGCCATTGCACCACTAAGCTCCCAGCATGCAACACTAACCACATGTGACCCCATTTTAGGATTGCCCGTCTCCAGGTACCTGGAGATCTCCCACTATTACAGTTGATTTCCAGATGCCCGAGATAAGTTCTCCTGGAGAAAAATGGCTGCTTTGGATGGTGGACACTATAGCATTATACCCTGCTGAGGTCACTCCCCTGCCCAAACACCAGCCTCCCCCCGACTCCACCCCCACATCTCCAGGTATTTCCCAACAGCGATCTGGCAGCCCTACCCCATCTACCACATTGTCCCCCTTTGTTATGCTGCTACTAGGATTTTCCAAATCAAACTGGAAACCAAGGGCTATGTGTTGCTCCAGTCTTTCAGCCTCTGTGCTCATTCCAATACTTTGCCCATCTTGCTGTGAACCTCAAAGCCATCTTTCATGGCTTTCAAGTTAGTAGTCAAGCCAAAAAAGCAAAAAATCCTAACTATAAATACACATTGATAGGGTCAGAACTGGCAGAGACTGACCAAGAGAGAGATCTTGGAGTCGTAGTAGATAACTCAATGAAAATGTTGAGACAGCAATAAAAAAGGCCAATGCTATGCTCGGATTATTAGAAAGGGAATTGAAAACAAACTAGCCAGTATCATAATGCCCCTGTATAAATTGATAGTGTGACCTCATTTGGAGTACTGTGTACAGTTCTGGTCACCACACCTCAAAAAGGGCAATATGGGCCTAGTAAATGTGCTGCAAGGAAGTTCTCTATAAATGATAAGTGATAACCATCTTGAAAGAGCAACCCCATGGTCACTTCTCCCAGGACAAAAGAGATCCCCCTGATTTTTGCCAGGCGTTTCAATGGACTTCAACCTCTGATTCACCCCTTGAAGGGGTAAACAAATCAGAAGTTTTATAGTGAATTTGGTAGTTGTTATCCTGTGACAGCTGATAATGTAAACAGAGTCCGGCGGCAGTATTTCAGCTCCTATGTATGAACCTAGAGTGTATACCCACTGAAGCCCCAGGCATGCACTTAATTCTTTAACAACACTTCTTCAATTCAGGAAGCACTCAGGACCAGATTTTGATCTAAATTATGCCAATGTTACTGTACACCTCTCCAGCCGAGATCTGAATCTGTTCCTTACATTTCAACTTTCTTCCTTAGAAGTGGAGAGGTTATAACTGCTTTGGAAACAATAAACAATCCTTCTCCTTGAATCAGATCTGAAATTAACTCTTGTTTCAGGGAGGGGGGGAAAGGCTATGAAAAGCTTGCAGTTACTCTCCCCCCTTCCCACCTCAATATATTTCATTTTCTCTCTGCTTTTTAAATTCTGGAACCCAGCCATAAATCTTAATTGTCAGTGCCAATGTTTTGTAATTCAGACTCTTTGAGTCAATTGCACAGAGCATTCCAGCAAGGAATCTGGCCCTCAAAGCTGAATTGCAAGGCGCCCGTGAAGGAACTGCGACAAATATTCATTGGATCCTGTACACCAAATCCCTTCAGATGTATTCATATCCTTTTATCTTGGCTGTCCAGGTGCATTTGCATGACTGGGTTTTGAGGGAGGTTGTGAGATGTACATTCCAAGCTCTCTAGTAAAGTTAGTTCTAAATGTTAGTTTCATGCACTTTTCTGCCTCATGCCAGAGGCAGGAATTCTATTCATTATTGTTAGATTTCTACAGTACCATCATTATACAGTGCCTTACAGAGTTTTGTGAGCAAATAAACAGGTATATTTCTGTCCCCAAAGAGTTTACGATTTAAAACTGAGAATAAGGCAAACAGCTAGGTAGTGAGAGGAAGGAACCTGGGCAATGAGGAACAAATGTGAGTGCCCAAATGGAATTGCTGGTACTTAAACCCCATTAGCATGGAGAGAAAAGGAAAGATGTCTGCATGAACTGTATGACCAGGTCAGTGGTATGACCATCCACTGACTGTGGTTATGTCTCCCAAAAACCTTGTTGTTGTAATTATTCTTTTTTTCTGCCCATTGTCTATTATCCCATGTTTCTTTTTCTCCCCCCCCCCGGCACTCTCTAGAGAGCCAGTGTGGTGAAGTTAGGCTTACCAAGCCCTGCTGGGAGTGGGGGGATCCAGCTGCCAGCAGGCACTTTCCTGATGCCGCCCAGCTGGCCGGGGGTGGGTGGATAAATGTTGGGGCATCAGCACTGTCCCAGTGATATCACTCCCCATGCACCCACAAGTAATGTTGGCACAATGCCAGAACATCTCCCCAGTGAAACACTGACATCACTTCTGGGCATTCAAGGAGTGAAGCATGCATTGTTGTTGCTGTCAAGGGGCCCTGCCATGAGTGAGTCCCCCTGCCAGTTGCCAGGCCTCACCTGGCAACCCTAGGTGAAGTGGTTAAAGGGTTGGACTGGCACCAGAGAAGCTTGAGTTGAAATTCCCAGTTACCATGGAAATATGTTAGGTGACATTGAGCTAGCTAGTCCTTGTCTCTCTGCCTAACCCACCACACAGGGCAGCAGTAAGGGAAAAAAAAATGGAAGAGCCATGTAGGCCCCCTGAGATCCCATGGGGAACAGTGGGATAAAAATGCACTAAATGACTTCTATATGTTTTAAATCACCCATCAACTCAGCGGTGAATTATGAAGATATAATACAGAGATGTTCTAGTAACAACTTGAGATCACTTATCTGGCCTCTAAGTCTGTAGGTCCTGAGCTGCAACTGCAGGGGCCTGTTAATCCGTTTGGTAGCTGGCATCATGGTGGGGACACTGCCTCCTCAACAAACACTGAGCATACTAACCTCATTTGGGTTGCCAGCTCCCGACTCTTGAGGGTGTGTCTCTGTCACCAGCACAGACTGTCAGGAGCCTGGGCATGACCTTGGATTCCTCCCTATCTATGGAAGCTCAGGTTGCAAAAGTTGCCAGCCAGGTGTTTTTTGAACTTTGCCAGGTTAGGCAGCTGGCTCCCTACCTATCTCACCCTGACCTAGCCACAGTAATCCATGCAATGGTCACCTCCATGTTGGACTACTGTAATTCACTCTACAAAGGCCTGCCCTTGTGCCTGACCCAGAAGCTGAAACTGGTCCAAAATGCAGCTGCATGTGTCCTTACTGGGACCCCTCAGACAACACATATTCAACCAGTGCTACACCTGCATTTGGTTCCAGTGGAGCACTGGATCAGGTTCAAAGTTCTGTTTTTGATCTTTAAGGTCCTTAGTGGTCAGGGACCTTCATATCTTTGCAGCAGCATCTGGCACTCTCGCACAAGTTCCCATCCCCCATAACCCCTCCCCGAGGAAGGCTGGGGAGCTGGAATTCTTTCCATCATCTTATGTAGGCTTTTTTTTGCTACTTCATAAATGTTTCCTGTATTGGTATTTATTGGGTTATTTTAATTTAGTTTTAAATTAAGATTTGTATATTTATTCTGTTGTAAGCCTCCCTGAGCCCTAGTCTAGGGAAGGGTAGCCTGGTAAATTGAATTTAATAATAAATAAATAAATAAGTTTCTGCTCTGTGACTCTGTCCCTTCCCATTGCTCCCAGGGGATGCCAAAAAAACTAGGTAACCCCTGCTGCCACCATCGCCTGCTAAACTGAGTTGTATGTCTAGCACTTTATAGTGTGTTGCCAGTTAAAAGATCCACTCCAGTTAGAAGAGCCGCACCTCCCAGTACACTTTACAAGCTGGTGCTGGGTGATCAATTGCCACTCTGCAATTCTGAGCTATCATGCTCCAGTGATGGTGAGCTTACTGACTGCCCTTCCCTGTTACCAAGCTTCTGATAGCAACAAGACTGAATGAGTGTAGTATGTTTCTGGAGATGAGGCTTAGAGCATTTAAAGTACAAGAGAATTTAATAAATGAATAAAAAGAATACACCTGGTCTGCTCAAGTGTACAGGAAGGGAACAAAAAAAAAGTGAAAACACACAGTCCACTTTCCCTGTACTTGGAACTTATCCTAAATAATATTGAATTAGAACAGATTGACTTTACTGGACTCGAACTTTGTTTTGCTGCTTCAGATCAACACAGCTACCCACTTGAATCTTTACTGGAAGCTGAGGCAGATAAAGTTCAACATTACCTTAGTTCACATGGTTGAAATTCATCCTCATTGTCTCTTGCCATGTGGACAAAATGGAATCCCTAAGTTAAAAGTTAGCCATGTACAGCATATAGCTTTTTAATCAGAAGCTTCTTAATCAGTAGGAGCTTGTTCCCAGTGTCCTTGATTTTATAATCTACCTTGGGGAGTCTGTCCCACCTTGTCGTCATTTTGATCTTCCTGCCTTAAGAGGTAGCGAATACACTGTAGCAGTTTGACTGTTTCCATCTCTGTCCAACAGTTGTCCCTAGCAACTGTGTGGGGTAATAAATCATTGTCCTACTTCAACCAGAGTTGAAGTGATCTGTCCTTGGAACTTGATGGTGCCTTCCTTCAAGTCCTTTCTTTCTGCCAACTACTGGTTTCCAGCTGGGTCCCTGTTCATGGACAGAATGTAATCCCAATGATTAAAATCTTGAGATGAATTCTTGGGGAGAGTACAGTAGCCAGCTCTGGGTTGGGAAATTCCTGGAGATTTTGGGGGTGGAGCATGGAGAGGGTAGGGTTTGAGGAAAAAAAGAGCTCAGCAGGACATAATGCCATAGAGTTCACCCTCCAAAGCAGCCATTTTCTCTAGGAGAACTGGTTTCTATCATCTGGATATCAGTTGTAATTCCAGGAGATCTCTAGGACCCATGTGGAAGTTGGCAAACCTAACACTTCACAGAGTGTTACAGTTATATCCTGTTGCAGACTAGCTCCCAAAGACCTGGCTGTTAATGCATATAATGCCTTACAAGTTTGCCATCCATGATCTGTTCTAGAAAATATGGTAGGAACATAGGCAGAAAGAAAAAAGGAGAAACAGGTTAATTTATTTGTTAGCTCAGGTGGTTCTGGGAGGTACCCAAAATCCCTTAAGAAACAGTATTCTCTTGTTGCGACACCTCCAGCCAAACTGTAGAATTAAGACAAATGGAGCAAGCTAAACTGAATAATTATCTGAAGTGAGCCCAAATTCTTGCCTGCAGGGCCTAGTTTAGTAGTACTTGTAAATTCACAATCCACCTGAGGCTTGCTAGGATACAATACTCTCCTCAGTGTCTCTCTCTTGCTATTGTTTGTGGCAGCTCCAGTTGCTGGCTACATTTTTTAAAACTCTAATACAATGCTTCAGCCACATGGGATTTATTATCTGTGGAGACTTACCACAGGAAAGTGCCCCACTTGGCTCTGCTTTTCCCAATCCACTCTGAAACATCACAAAACCCGATCCGTTCTTCATGTGAGGTTAGGGAACAGTGTTAACGGCATGCCGACTCTTTGTGTCTCTGTGTTATCTCCCCTTTCAAACAGTCAAACAAAACAAAGGATCCTAATAATTGAACTGGCAGCGGGAGCCACGGAGAACTTGTGCCTTCCTTTGCTGATGTGCAAGCATTGTTCCCTGCATGCCCAATGTAGCCATTCCTTGGCTGTTGAAAGCACAGCATCAGAACAGCCATGCGCTCATTTAATTTTAACCTTGTAAATCACACTGCCCATTTGCACTCTTCCAGTAAACAGAGGGACTTCAGCAAGAGCTTTCATTACCCTGAATTCCCCACTGAGACTCCAATTCCCTGCCTTCCACTTGCATTGAATTACTCGGAGGTTGGTACAACAGGCAGAAGAAAGGAAAGCAAGGGACACAGCAGGACTGCCGCCATTATGGGCCAAGTTTTTCAAAGCGTAGATTTAGAAGCATGAAAAAGAAGTGTGGCTCAGTGGTTTAAGTGGGTGGGGGAGAGACATGAACTCATGACTTTCGGTTGTGTTCCTTGGTGTATATATTTGTCCTGGAGGGTGTTGGCTCTGTGGCTTATGTTTCCTGTTGCGTTTTTGAAATGAAGCCCGAGAAAAACCAGAGAAAGGCTTGCCGCTTCCCTTACAGGAATAGAAACAGCCATTTCTCCCCCCCTCCCATTTCATATAGTAAATCATTCAAATGTATGCAGATTTAAAATGGCCTTTTTGCTTAGCAATGAACCCAAGCTGAGAGCAAAAATCAGTCAGAAGAAGGCAAAAGAAACCTTGATGAGCTGAGTGAAAAATGCATCAGAGTGCCTGTGCTGAGGGTTGCCATCTCCATGTTGGGAAATACCTGGATATTTTGGGGATTGGGGCCTGAGAAAGGTGAGGGTAGGGTTAGGGGAAGGTGGGGGTAGGGGAGTGGGGTATATTATGCTATGAAGTCCACCTTCCAAAGTTGTCATTTTCTCCAGGTTGCAATCACAGATCTCCAGCCATCACCTGGAGGTTGGGTACACTAGTCTGGTTACAAGCAATCTAACCAGAATGAGTTTGGGGCTGAGAGATACATCCTAGATATAGTTTCTTTGCTTCTCAATACCTTCTCCGCTACTGGCTAAGTGGTGCTTGAAAAAGAGAAGAGACCACAAAGTGTCTCCAGTAAGAGAAACTATGTGGGTGGGCCCACTCTGAATCTGGAGAAAATCCCTGTCTTCTAGTCACATCACCTAGCTGTGAATTAGGGTTGCCATGGTCTGGGTGGGGGTCTCCTGCTTTCAGACACTCCCCCACCAAATTACCCCCTCTTACCTCCGAGAAGCCGGAAACAACCACAAAGTGTATACATAACCCGCAAGTGACATAGACATGTTAGGGATGTCAGGTGGTGGCAATGTTCTGTTTTTGGGGCAAAACTCTATTATTTGTAGCTAATTCTACCATAGAGTTTTGCCCAAAGAACAGAGCATCATTGCCCGATGTCCAAGATGTGCCTACATCACTTCGTGGTGATGAAGGTACATAGTGGTGCTCCTCCCTGCTCCCAGAAAGTTCCTTCCCATCCCCCTGGTGCGTTGCTGGGACCTGGCAACCCTCGTGGGAATCTCTTTGTCATGTCAGTCATAATAGATAGCCATGCACATTCCACAGCTTGGCTGAGCATTAGTGTGCCATTGATAGGGTTGCCAGCCTCCAGGTGGTGACTGAAGATCTTCTGGAATTACAACTGATCTCCAGATGACAGAGATCAGTCCCCCTGGACTTTATGGTATTATACCCCGTTGAAGTCCCTCCCCTCCCCAACCCCCACTCTCCTCAGGCTCCACCCCCAAAAGCTCCAGGTATTTTCCAACTGGAGCTGGCAACCCTAGCCACTGATTTTCAACCACAGTTTGAAGAAGGTAGAACAATATACTCAGGTCATAAGCTTGAGTGTATGACAACACAGGCTAGATTTTGTAGAACCCTAGCCAGTTCATAATGGATGCTGCCGAGCCAAGGCACGATCAAGTTCACCAACTGCAGCCTTGTATCAGCCTAAACTAAACACAAAAGTTAAGCAAAGGTTTGGTTAGCCCTGGCTTGTTAAGATACCGACTGCAAGTTCTGTGGCATATATGTAACTCAGCTCTGGATATTCTCCAAATTTTCACCACAGGTTGCCAACTTTTTGCTTTCAAAAAACATGGCCTTAAAGCACTTCTAAGTGCATGCAAAGTGCATTTCCAGGTTTTGCAAAATGCATCTCAAGGCATAAATTCCTCTTTTCTGCAAACAACCTTCTGCAAATAATTGTTGCATGTTACAGGTCTGAAATTCAGAACTCCAGCATTTTTTTTAAAAAATCAGGTATATAGGGCCTGATTCGTCTTGGCACCTAGATGTGAGGGGTGGGGCTTTTAAGCTTCTCTCCAGGGTTGCCAACCTCCAGGTGGATAAGAACCATTTTTGTTCTTCTTAACTGCTTTTCCCGTGATCTCTCATATACTGCTATTCTGCAACCTCCAGATGGAACCTGGAATTCTCCCAGAATTACAACTGTTGTCTAGACTACATAGATCAGCTCCCCTGGAGAATACAGTGGCTTCAGAGGTATGGTTGCCAAGTCCTACCTGGCTGCCAGTGGGGGGCTCCAGGGTCTGTCCCAGAAGTGATGTCATCACATCACTGCCATTGGGGGGTGATGCTCTAGTTTTTAGCCAAAACTATGATTCAAGCCCAATTTTACCATAGAGTTTTGCCCCAAAACTAGAGCATCACTGCACAATGGCAGCAATATGATGAGATCCAAGTGATGTCATCATGTCACATTCAGGGGCATTTGCCAGCGGTGGAAAGGGGCCCACAAAAGCAGGGGAACCCCCACCAAGACCGGGGGTCTGGCAACTCTATTGAGAGGGCAGACTTTGTGGTATAAGTGATTCTAGGTGAAATCCCTCCCTAAATTACCACTTTCACCAGTACTGCCCCCAGATCTCCAGGAATTTCTCATACTGGAGTTAGCAACCCTATCCCTGCACTCTCTTCCTAGGGGGAATGCTAGTCTCTGTACACGTGCATTTTTGCAATGGGGCAAATAGCTTTTCCCCCATGAACATCTGTAATTTGGAAAACAGTGCCAGTGGAAGGTTTAAAAGCTCCCTCCCCTCATGCTGAAGTCTCAATCACAACTAGGCCCCTGTATGTGTGATAGTGTTGCAAACTCTGGGTTCAGAAATACCTGATTTGAGGGTGGAGCCTGGAAGACTAGGATTTAGGGAGGAGAGGGACCTCAGTAGGGTACAGTGCCATGCCATCCACCTTCCAAAGCAGTCATTTGCTTCAGGGAAACAGATCCCTGTAGAATGAAGATTAGTTGTATTTCTAGAAGATCTCCAGAACCCACCTGGAGATTGGCAACCCTAATGTAATATATGTAATATATAAAATATATATATTTTAAAAAAAATTCTAGGAGTTCCGTATGTGGAACTTCCAATGTATTATATAGTAAGGCCCCCTGATCAGGGTTGTTTTTTTTATTATTTTCCAAGTTCAGCAGCCAGTCAATCAAGTTCTGACTGGGCTGACAGAAGCTTGGCTGGTTGGTGAACCTGTGGATGCACAGTGACAAAACTATATGAATGCACTATGGCCAGGAGACATATGGCAAAGGCACATTGTCACTGTGTCATTTTCTCTTTTCTGCAACACAGCTCTAATTAAACCTAACCGTCAGGAGGATTAGTTGGACACTTTGGCTGAGGTTCAGGCCTTTGTCTATCCCCACCAGGAGACAAGAGGTGCCGGTTTCAGTTCATTGCAAAATGAAATCCCCTTACCCATCTAACACCTGGCTAATGGTGCAATCTCAAATCAACCAGAAAATTAACCAGTTTCTCCGGTGACAACTGCCTAGTTATTGTGCATGCTGGGAGCAAAGTTAGCGTGCATTTGTAATGCCCAAATCCCAAACTAGCCCGTGCAAATGGATACTGTATTTACTTAGGCAAATCTGATACCGATACGCCCAAGCTTGGTCACTTGAAAAACAATACAAGGTAGAGTTCACATGCAAATAAGAGGGCTTTCTGCTTAGGCTTCTAGAAAAAGAATATCCTGTTCAAAAAAACTGAAGCTGGGGAGAAGTGTTGCTGCAAAATTGCCCTGTTTAGACTCCGATGACCAAATCATAAATTGTAAGAATGTGCTAAGCACATTTCTTTTAATCTTAGGCCCTGTCTTGTTGAACACAAGCCAGGGAAGGATACTCTATCATGTTTGCTTTCATTACTCTTACAGCAAGATATCTGGGACAGGCTGGCCACATAGTTTAATGGAAGATGCTGCTGAAGGTGCTTCGCTTCATTTTACCTGCTGTTGTGCCGGGAGTGGGTGGGATAAAGTTACGGTAAATATTTCACTGGAGGGCCAAGTGGGGCAGTTGGAGGGATGTTCGGTCATATTTACTTAATGCTTACCTTCAGCTCAACAAGCTTGGCTGTTAGCTTGTATTTATCGCCTTTTCCTCCAAAGTATATGATTGTGACGTTTTGGCCCAATGGCTGTTTGTACAACATTCTTGAGGCGCTTACTGAGTTTTCACCCAGGCAAAATGGGCAAATGTAATATGTACTAGATCAATAGACTATAATCCCCAAAAATAGTGGAAGGGAAAAGATTAGAATAGAAATGGTGTGAGAAGAAGGGGAACTAAAGGGCAAGGCTATTACGTTTTCTCCAGATCGACTTGTTAGAATATAGTGATGAGAAGGAACAAGAATGGCAGGTGAATGATCAAGGCCTAAATGTATTGATTATTCAGGATTAATTGGTCCCATAAAATCAATTGTTGAACTCCAGATTGGCACTGAACGGTAGAGTATATTCATTAATTGTGGTTTGTTTGGTAAAGCCCATTTTGATCTGCTCATTTGCCTGAGATACCTAGCAAGTATCTTGTGCGTAGATTTTCCCCCCTGCAAGTGTAATATTTGCTTTCCATGGTTACGTGGCTATGCAACTTTGAAATTCACCTTCTCAAAAGATTAATGTCATCGGGAAAACGGAACAGCTGAAGTTGACATAGGAACGACACGAGGAATGACAGAAATGGAAAGTGAATACCAAAGAGTACACTGTCAGAATTAATTTCAGGGGGGGAATGGAGGATATTATTATTATTATTATTATTATTATTATTATTATTATTATTATTATTATTATTATTATTATTATTATTATTTTCTATCATTCATCTGTCACTAACAAGAACAATTTGATTATCAATAATAACAACCCCAGGCTGTTACATTGACATTCCATTCACTCGTGGAATTCCTTCAGCTGAGGAGTCAAGCAAGATGAATCTTGTAAAATGTCTGCAATATTTGCCTTGAATGGGAAAAGAATATTTTTTCCCTCCCTTTTGTATACAGGATGGTTTTCTGCTTCACTGGTACCTAGGAGGAAGCATTTTCCCAGGTGCTTGAAAACATTGAAGATAATTATTGGAGAGGCATGGGCTAGCGTTAGCTGATGCTTAGAATAAAGTATGTAGTACACTTGTCTCTTAGGAAGCACCGTTCGAGGGAATGCAGTTAATTGTTTCAGTTTTCAGCAAATTTGAACACACACACACAGATTAGTGTTTTATAAATAACACTGCCTGCACCAGGTGGGTCTGAGTGAAAACTGCTTAAGGCAAGAAGTCTGAGCATTACACCATGTTAACAATATATAAAGCTTACAGTGAGTAAATAACACAGCAAATTACACAGCAATTCTCCTGGTGGTGAATTTACTGGTAATGGTTTGGGAAACTGCATCATAAGGTTTTACATCAGGCCTAGTTTCAGAGTTCCCAGGTGCATGGTCAGTGGAATTTCCATTGCTACAAGAGGCAAAAGTTAGAGAAACTGAAACAAGAGGAAGGTTTACCTACTGTTGTGGAAGAAAAGAGATTCTTCCAATCCCTGACATTCTCTGTATCTGTAACGAGGGTTACCAGATATCCTCTTTTTAGAAGACATGTTGGGGGGGGGGGTTGTGTGTGTCCATGCTCTTTTGGGCTCTTCTGAAAAATTGATGAGAATGCCTACTTTTGGAGTTGGAAGGATAGGAAAATTCCTAGTTAGTAGCGATTATCAGTGCTTAAATAATAAAGGTAAAGGTTTCCCTTGCTCGAAAGCCAGTCGAATCCAATTCAAGGGGGGGGGGTGTCATCTTCATTTCCAAGCCAAAGAGCCACCGCTGTCTGAAAATGTTTCTGGGATCACGTGGCCAGCGTAACTACATGCCAAGGTGCACAGAATGCTGTTACCCTCCCACTGAAGCCATACCTATTTATCTACTTGCAATTTCTTGCTTTTGAACTGCTAGGTTGGCAGGAGCTGGGGCCAGGGATGGGAGCTTACTCTGTCACACGGCACTCGGGTCTCAAACTGTCAAACTACAGACCTTCCATTCTGCAGCTCAGTATTTAAAATGAGATTTATCATACTGATCAGTTGTTTGAAGTAGTCGATCAGGCAATACGTCTTCTTTTTTTGCTTTTAAAAATACAGCAACCCTAATGTAACAGATTTTTAGCCACTTTTCCTCTTCAGAAGCTCAGAATGGCATACATGGATCTCTACTCCTCTGTTTTATCCTCACAAAAACCTCTGCCATGGATTGGGTTGTGAGAGACTGACTGGCCCAACTTAAATCAATGAGCTTAATGGATCTAAATGAATCTTAGTCTGACATAGCAGCCACTATACCACGTAGGCTCTCGCTAGTCATTTGCCTATGAAAAGTGGACATGGTGGGGATGGGGGACTGGGCACTGCCCCCTTTGCTCCCTTTTCTGACTTCCACAAATTTCTCTGAACAACCTCAGGCATTTAGAAACCATCCCAGTGGAAATTCTACAGTAGAGACTCAGTCTGTTTAACTAGGGAATCACATTCCTGACTGGCACCACTGTCAAAAAATGTGTTTGCTGGCCCTCACCAGCAGTGTCTCTACCCAGTTCAAGCAATGACCAGATGTTATTCCATCTGTCTTTGATGGTTTGGTCATGAATTACTGATTCTGCTGCCTGGTTGGAACCTCTAAATTTCTTCCCAAGGTCCCAGTGCTGATCTTGCTGAAAGATGCGATCTTATGGCTGCCTCATTGTGATGTGAAAAGGTCTTTTTTGCCTGCAGGAGTGTCTGACCAGAACTGATTTCTTTGGGCTTTTGTGATGAACTTAGAGAAAACAGTCTGAATGTAGGGAGTGGCAGAGGCTCACTCTGATTGGTGAGCTGCCTCCATGGCAACAGAAGGTAGCCAAGGGTGGGGAAATGGTCTGGTCAGTTAGGCAGTTGGGGGCTGGAAGCTTGAGGAGAGAGAGGGAGAGTTGAGTTGGAAGAGCTCTGCTCTGAGAGAGAGTTATTGAGAAGGGGCTTTTGGTGGCTTCCTTCTGAGGGAAAACTCTCAGTCTGTGACAGCTGTCTTAGGAGAATTACAGAATCCTGTCCTATTAAATAAAATGGTAGTGGTCTGGCAAGATTCTATGCTTGGCAAAATCAATTCGCTCCCTGGTATGTCGCTCAGAATCTGTCCCTATCCACTAGCTGCGTTGCCTGACTTCTCTCCCACCCACTGCAGCCTAGGCCACTCTTCTCTGATTGGGCCAGCATTTCAAGATCATTTGCATACGGAAGCTGATTGGACTTCACTCTATTTCGCACCTCAAACTCCCCCCCACAAGATAGTTGGAATTGTCAGTTGTTTATGCAACCTGTTGTATTCTGAGGTGAAATATGTCCTCACTCACAACACTTCCCCTTCAAAAGAAACAAACACAATAACACAACCATGCCACACCACAAGCAGAATACCACAAGGCAAAAAAAGCTCTGGTACTAATTCTGGCAGGGGACACTGTGAGTGTAGAAAATGATTTATCGACACAGTGGAAAATCTTTAGGAATTGTTTGGTGCATTTACCATGGGGCACCTACCCACAGCCTCTGGCATTTTCTCACTCTGCTGGCATCAAAACCAATTGAAGGCAAAATAGAGATATGGAGACTTTTCCATCCTGCTTTGCATCCATTTGTCTTTGTTGGCAATGGCAACCCTAGGCCTGGCTGCTTGCTCCTGTTCAGCAGAAGCATCCCTATGGAAACTGTCTGGGTGATTTTGGACCAGTCGGAGACTTTCTGCCTAACCTGCCTTACAGGGTTGTTGTACAATCACAAAGCCGAAAAGAATGAAGTAAACTGCTTTGCTCCCCGCTAATGAGAAAGACAGAATTTTGCCTAGGAAGAGGCTGCTGAGAGGGGATGCAATAAAGTTGCAACTATAGGTATGGAAATTCCTGGAGATCTGAGGGGTGGAGCCCAGAGAGGGTGAGGTTTGAGGAGGGGTGGGACCTCAGACAGGTACAGTGCCATAAACTGCACCCTCTAAACCAGCTATTTTCTCCTGGGGAACTATTGTTGCCAATCTTGGCCCAGTGGCCATCAAACCATTCTCTTCCACCCCCTGCTGTGCAGCTGTTTTCCCCCTAGGGTTGCCAATCTCCAGGTGGGACCTAGAGATCTCCTGCTGTTACAATTTATCTCCAGATGACCAAGATCAGTTCCCCTGGAGAAAATGGCTGCTTTGGAGGGTAGACCCTATGGCATTATACCCTGCTGAGTCCTCCCCCCCCCGATGCTGCCCTCCACAGGATCCACCCCCAAATCTCCAGGTATTTCCCTACTTAGAGCTGGCAACCCTACTTTCCCCTAAGGGCCTGTTGGTAGGCAACCAAGCTTGGTCCTGTCACCTGTTTTGGCCTTTGAGAGAAAACTCCTTGGGGCCAGTCCTGATAGGGTGGCCAACTCCAGATGGGAAATTCCTGGAGATTTGAGGGATGGAGCCTGAAGCGGGTGAGGTTTCAGGAGGGGTGGGACCTCAGACAGGTACAATGCCATAGACTCCACCCTCCAAACCAGCCAGTCCCTCATGGGGAACCATTGTTGCCAATCTCCAGGTGAGGGCTGGAGACCACTCAGAATTACAACTGCTCTGCTGGAGAGAGGGCAGAAGTCAGCTGAAGTCAGAGGGGAAGATAACAGTAGGTTGATGGTTAGCTGGGAAGGAGATGGGGTTGCCAACTCCAGGTTGGCAAATTCCTGGGGATTTGAGGGGTGGAACCTGGAAAGGGTGGGGTTTGAGGAGGGGTTGGACCTCAGGCAGGTAGTATGCCATAGACTCCACCTTCCAAACCAGCCATTTCCTCCTGGGTAACAATTGTTGCCAATCTCCAGGTGAGGGCTGAAGATCACTCAAAACTACAACTGCTCTCCAGGTAGCAAAGATCAGTTCCTCTGGAGAAAATGGTGGTCTCTGTCATTATACCCTGCTGAAGTCACCACAGCAAATTCACACTGTGTGCCCAAAGCCAGGGCACTCTCCCAGAGCTTCTTTCTAGAGCCCGTTGTATTTATTTCCACAACGGGCCTTACTCCTAGTATCTTAATGTTATGATTAAACCACCCTGCACAGAAGTTCATCTTGAAATAATGGTTTCACAGAAATCCACTGATGTTAAATCAGTATATGAGAGATTCAGAAGAAACCTTCAATGTTGTATTACTCTTCATTTGGAGGCCTGTTAGGTTTGAGGAAAGCAGAACAACATGTATGTCATATCAACTGTTCTCCTTTTCTTCATGTCTGTATTTCCAATAGAAAACTAGCCTTGGTGGACAGATCTCTTTTCTACATCCTGACAGATCCAGAAAGAGAAAGTAAAGTGGGGACAGATAAGCAAGCTGTTTTCTCCAGCTTGTCCAATGCATAGGTCTTGAATACAAGAGCAGGAGAACTGGCAGAGCTTGGCCTACACATGATAAATTTTCCATCTGGAGAAGTTGACAAGGCTGGCTGAAGGTTATGTATAAACTTGCACAGATAAGAGGATGATTTTTGCCAAGGATTATAGAACAGAATCCTTATGGGAAAAGTCAGGTGTTTGCAATCTTATCCTGTGTACCATTTCTGACCAAGTTTTCTTTAGGTTGTACAAAGCATGCTCAAAAACTGACCCCAAATATCAACCTGGTGCAAGTTTATCAGCAAACTTCCATTGTTTTGGTAAAGCTAGACTGCTATATTGGCATTCAACAAGGCAAGTTTATTGTGTAGAGATAAAGAAAGTTTATTTCTGTTATGTACTGAATGTGAATCGCTCCTATCTATTCACATGTTAAGCTTGAGTCTGAATGTGGCTCTTCAGATGTCGCATTGCTATTGGTCGGTTTCTGCGAAACCTGTGTAATTACCCAATCACTGAGTGATATTGTTGCAAAGAGGGAACGGTCCTGATTGGCCTTTATCCCTGCATCCTGATTGGCCTTTATCCCTGTATTCTGATTAGTCTTTAACTTGTAATGGGTGTGGCTTTGACAGCCCGGGAGAGTTTAAAAGAAGGAGCTGTGCTCCCCTTGTTGTCATGTGTTCCTGACTTACAGTTTGAAAAGTACTGAGACTGACAAGTGATTTCAGCTCTCACATACTTTATTTAGATCAAGAACAAGACAACTAAGCTGGCTCGCAGGCCGGCTTTTATCCCCAGTGAGCCACACCCCAAACACACACAACACCCATGATTTGCTATTTACAGTTAATTGAGTTACCCTGGGCTCCTCAATTGGAAGAACACAAGGAGCCTACATTCTATTGTCTAAAGACACAAAGCTCAAGCCCTAGCCTGGCCGCGTGGCGGACTGGTCAGAACCGGTCCGAGCACATGGTAGCCCTGCGTCCATGTTTCCCTGTGGATACACCACACAGTTGCTGTTTAATAAAGCTGAAATCACTTGAAGCTGAATCCTTTGTTGAGTCTCATACTTAACAATTTCCTTCTTCCACAGACCTTAACTTTGGACATTTCTTCCTCTTGATGCATCACTTGCAGGAAATCTCAGTGCTAGGTAGATTTGCCAGCCTCCAGGTGGGGCCTCGAGTTCTCTAGGAATTACAACTAAGTTCCCCTGGAAGAAATAGCAGCTTTGGAGGATGGGCTGTCTGGCATCTCATCCTCACTGACCTCCCCAAGGTCTGCTCCCCCCCCCCAAATCTTCAGAACTTTTCCAGACAGCATTGGCAACTCTAGTGCTAGGCCCTATACATTGATAACTATATGCATAAATCAACCTGGGCAGAGGGTCATTTAAATTAAGTACTTTGGAAGAAGTAATAGTTGAAAGGTCTGTGATACATGGACAGCTAGGCTGTAATAAAATATTCACTTTTTAAAAAAAAGAGAACAGGACAATGGGTGCGGTCACATGTACGAGATAAAGCGGGAGGGGGGGTGAGGCAATTTCCTCTGGAGGAATTTGACCTGCAGTTGCATTATCAGACAGTCCTTGGAAGCTGTGGGGGTAGCCCGCCACTGCATGATCAGATGCAACTGTGGGTGAGTTGGGTTTTGGGGTTTTTTGGCCGTTTGTTTCAGATTCGCTTAAATGGGGAATCGATGAATTGCATCTCAGCACTGAGGGCTCCCTATGAAGTTTGCAATGATGCACATACTGAGAAGGGGGGGGGCAACGACACAGAGTCCGGATGAGAGTGCGCTGGAGTGATCAGACATGGGAATGTCCATCCATGGCCTGTTGCAACCCATTTACTACCAGATTTTCCCCGGTGTCTTTTTACTCTGCTTCTATGGCAGAGCAGAACGGGTTGCCGATGGGTGCAGGGCACTTTCCAGATGTTCATGTTTGATCGCGCCCTTTAAATCCACCTGGCATTCATTCCTATGTCAGGGCTAATTGTGTGTGTGATCACAGCCAATATAATTGAAAATGCTGATGAGTCATCACAAACTTAGAAGAATAAAATATTTACTGGAGTGCATAAAATTCAAAATTTTAACAGCTTTTTGAGACTAAGAAAACTCAGTAGCCTTTTGATATGGCCATTTGACAATCAGGACATAAGGAGCCAGGAGCATGTTTTGAAAAGAGAATGAAGTGGTAAATTTAAGCACAGGCAGTAGGAATGAATGACTGATAGCAGCAAAATGTATGCTCTAATACTGCAAAAACTTTGTTTAGTAAAAAAAAAGGGGATACAGTTTTAAAAAGAATCATAGTTGAGAAATTACTTCAAGAGAGGTTATGGTAAGCACATATTCATCTTGTATAAATTTCCTCTTAGCTGCTTATTTTTTAAAAAAATCTTGCACATGATAATGAATCATGATGTGATTTCTCTAAGTCTTGCTGATTCCACGACACTTAAGAAGTCATTGTCCCAAGATTGGAGGACATAAGGGCATGACGATTCATTTTGAATGTGGCTCAGGAATTACAGAATAGTACGTAAGGATAAGGTGAGATCTAGGGTTTGCAGTTACACTAGGGCTTCCAGCATATCATAGAAGGTAAAAGCTTCATTGTTAAGAAAATATTGACTCATTGCACTGAAACATATGCACAAATTTCTGATAAGCCAAGACAGTTGGAATCATCTCTAGCGCCTGATCAAAGTGAGTGCCAACTTAATAACTCCCGCCTCCTTATCCCAAACAGACCAATTACACTCTGTATCGGTAAACTTCCAGGAGACATATGCAAGGGGGTGCAATTTCTTATCCTCCCCTCCTGCAAGATGGCGCCACCCATAGCAACGTCAGATGTGTCCACTTGCACAATAATTTTTTTTAAGTTCGTTTGGGTGGGCAAGTACGGGTTCAGACGTGAACAGAGTTTTCAAGCGGTCGAACGCCTCCTGGCATGCGTTTGTCCACACTAGCTTAGCACCTGGCTGGGTACTTTCAGGGCCCTTCCCCTTTGTCTTTAATAGATCTGTGAGGGGTAAGCTCACCTAAGTGAAGTTAGCGAGAAAGGCCCTGTAAAATTTGGTGAAACTGAGGAATGCCTGGAGCTGCCTCCAAGTCCAAGGGGGTTCCCACCCTACCAAGTCTTGAACTTTGGCTGGGTCCATCTCCAAACCCCGGGGGGAAATATGGTAGCCCAAAAAGTAAATCTCCGTGCAATGGAATTCACACTTTGACAATTTGGCAAAGAGTTTGTGCTTGTGCAATGTTTCCAACACCTCACAGACTAAAGCTACATGGGACTCGTTGTCAGGGGAGTACAACAAGATATAATCTAAATAAACGACCATGCCTTTGAACAAGTGCTTGTGTAACACTTCATTTATGAGGTTCATGAAGACCCCCGAGCCCCCTGAAGTCTGAAGGGCATCACTCGGTATTCAAACTGCCCTAGCGGGGTATTAAATGCCATTTTGTATTCATCCCCCTCCTTAATTCGGACCCGGAAATAAGCATCATGGAGGTCAAGTTTGGAGTAGATTTTTCCCTTCCTAATCTCAGCGAAGAGATCTTTGATCAGGGGGAGGGGGTAGGTGTTAGTAAAAGACACTGCATCCAAACCCCTATAGTCCATGCATAGTCTCAATCCCCCATCTTTCTTTTTCCACAACAATACAGGGGCAGCAAACGGGGAGGAAGGTGGTCGAATGAAACCTCTGGCAAGGTTTTTGTCAATGAACACATGCAGTTCCTCCTTTTCAGCTGGGCTCATGGCATACAATTTTCCCTTAGGTAATTGATGCCCAGGTAGTAATTCAGTGGCACAATCTGAATGTCTATGAGGTGGTAACTCATCTGCCTCCTCTTCCTCAAACACCCGTGCTAAATCTCGGTATTTGGGGGGAATTGCATTCATCTCCTTGCTAGCCAGGCATGCCCACACTGGCTTGACGGGAGGGGGGGTTCCCCATGCACCATCCCATGCATGTGAGTGACACCTGGGCAATATGAACCAAACTATGCCCTCATCCCACAATATATAGGGGTCATGATCGTGGAGCCACGGGCTGCCCAACACTAGTGGGAAGTGAGCCACCACAGTGATCACGAACGGTTGGTGCTCCTGTCCCCATTTGCAGTGGGACAGTCTCGTATTTGCAAGGGTCCTTCATAGCTGATCCATACATTTGGGTAAACACCAGGGGTTCTGGGAGTTTATCAACCTTGGCCCCAAGTCCCATTACTAAAGAGGGATTGATCAGATCCCATCCACACCCCGAGTCAATCAGACCTCGCACCCGCACGTGGGTGCCCAAGTCGGGATTCATGATAGTTACAGTCATGAAAAAGAGGGTGGATAGCTGCTCACCATTTTCTGCGCCTCCGGGACAGGGACCTGCTTCTCAGCGCCACTCACAGCAGGTCCTGCCCATTTCCCACCAGCTGGAATTCCTCACTGGATGACTCCGTCTCCCCTTCGTGAAGGCTGACTTGCACTGCACGATGAGTCTTGGGCCAGACGGACTTTTTCCCCCAGGCATGTTGGTGCACTTCTTCTCTGGGACCTTCTTTGGGGTACCTGACAGTCCCGATCCTGGGCATGCCACCGCGAAGTGGTTGGCTTCACCATATCTCAAGCAGAGCCCTTGTTTCATCCATTGCTCCCGCATCCCTTCCTTCTGTTTCAGAAGTGACTTGGGTTTTGGCAATGCCAACACACCCTTACCCAGGGTAGTCACATTATTGATGCGAATGATCCTCAACTGGCTCTCGGCATCCGCAGCCTCTCATATCCACACATTCAGGGAAACAGCTTCCCCTGGCTCTCCGAAGGTAGCTCCTGCCCCCACTGTGATACTGAGTTTGGACATGGGCCAGTCATAATGACTTTCCCAATGTGGCTTCAGGGTGAATGTCCAAGTTTCAAGGGTATCCCCACGAAACTTCCCCCAACTCAGTCCCTTCTGCTCAGTGGTCACTTGGGCACTCACCCCCAAAAAAGGATTGAAGAAAAGTGCTTCCGTGCCCATCTCTGCCTCTAGGGTAGAGGTGGTCATCCCAGTGGTAGTCACAGTGGTCATAGGGACCATTTCCTCAGATGTCCTCTGGGTGGAAGTCTCTTCCTTGCTTCCATTCATCTTGAAGGAGAGATACGGGTCGAAAGGATGATAGGATTCCTGACACTTTGTCACACAACGCAGGGCTTCATAAGAAGAAACTGTTTATTGGTGAATCATAACTAAAGACACATATACAGCTTGTGTCAGGAATGGCCGTGGATAATGGAGGCCCCTGACTTATAGTAATTTCAAACACCCCCCTAAATAGTTGAAGCCAATGAGTACATTCCACATGTGCGGCAAAGCAAGCAGGCCAAGCAAGAAAACAATTTAAAAGGCTTTGATTCCCAGCATAGTGACCAGCATCTGGAGATATCACAAGGTCAGAGTAATGATAACATGTGAGCAATAGAACAGTACTGATGAGAAGCCAGGAGGAAGAAAGTACTCCCTCACATTCCATCCCAATGACAGGGCTACCTGACAGATGACTGAAATGGTCTGACCCCAGGAACCGTTGGGAATAGAGAACCCAGTCTCATAATATACAGCTGTCTCCTTTATTTCCTTGAATATCTTTTGCAGCTGTTTGATCTCAATTATTGCCTTAAAAGTTTCATCTTTCCAGCCAGCTAGCCAGTCCCAGACAGCCATAGATTTATCTTTCTCCACATTTGGTTAGCACAGAGAACGACTAATGGTAGGATAGTTGTAGTGAGGACCCAGGTCTAGAATTGCTTAGGCTAGGAGTGTCACATCAGAGCATTGGTTTAGCCAGAAGGGTTTAAAGTACATTCCCGAGCTGGAATAGAGTGGATGAATTTCAGAAACAGAGATAAGTACCACATTTATGTCAGACTGCAAAAGCTAGACCTGGGGAAACAGAACAGATAGAGAAGTAAGGTCATTTGATGTTTACTTGCACTAGCTGTGTCCCCCCCCCTTATTATTTGCAATGATAGAACAGTAATCTAAGAAGCAAGAGACAAGATGAGGATTCTCCTAACTTAACTAAAATGGATCATCTGACCTCTCCAAATCCTCATTGTGCTTTGTCTTCTTGTTTGTTTAAACTAGATATGAGTACAGGATCAAATACTAACAACCCCAGTATTTATGTACAGCTGCTTGAAATGAATAGACATCAGTACCTGTTTCATGTCAGAATTCTCATCTCTCACTTACTGATCAATTTATGGTTGCCAGCTTCCAGGTGGTGGTTGAAGATCTCCTGGGATTACAACTAATCTCAGGGTGACAGTGATCAGCTCACCTGGAGAAAATGGCCACTTTGGAAGGTGAACTTGATAGCATTATAAACCAATCAAAATTCCTCCCTTCCTGAAACCCCACCTTTCACAGGCTTTACCCCCAAAATCTCCATGTTTTTCCCAACCCAGTAGTGGCAACTCTAGATCAATTCCCACCAACCATTTGTTATTCTTCCATAATGCTCCTCTCTTGCCTTTTCCCCAGATGGAGTATAAAGGAGAAAAATGGATGGGATTTTCCATCTGAGAGGAGGCTTGCCAGCTCGGGATTGTGAAATCCCTGGAGATTTGGGGGAGGGGGTGGAGACTGGGGAGGGTAGGGTTTGGAGATGGGAGAGACCTCAGTGGGGCATAAGTCCAACTTTCAAAGTAGCCATAATCTCCAGGGGAACTAATCTCTTTTGCCTGGAGACCAGTTGTAATTCTGGGAGATGTCCAGCCACCACCTGGAGACTGGCAACCCTACTTACAGATAACGATTTCTCGTGTATTAATTAACCAGCTTGTGCATTTAACCAATTGGTAATCTTGTTGTCAACACTGTGCAGCCAAATCCTGAATCTTACCACTCTCATGCCATTGCTTCCCTGGATTTCTGATCAGGTGCAGAAGTGAGCTAAGAATTTTCTTCTACACGCAGGACAATGCAGGCAGTACGCTTATATGCACACTATGGTTAGTTATCAGTTGGTAAAAGGTGACTCTGGCAGAAGACTTATATCTGTCCTTAGGCTGGAGGAAGACTTCAGACACTGCTGAGCAGACCTTGCTCAAACTCAGCCCCCAGCCCATCCTACCTAGTCTTTAACTGGCAGTAAAATCTGTTTCCTATACAATTTCAAGACAATCAACATTTTGAGTAAACATTTGCTCCTGCAGTTAAGGTAGGCACCCTAAGCTAGCAGTCCTGGACCTGGGTTGGGAAATACTTGGAGGGAGATTTTGGGAGTGGAGCTTCGGGAGGGTTTGGGGCAGAATGTCACAGAATCCAACTTCCAAAGTGCCCATTTTCTCCACACGAACTGATCTCCATTGTAATAGTGGAAGATCTCCAGCCACCACCTAGAGGTTGGCAACTCCTTTCTGCACCAGTGTCTGAAACGTTGAAATCATTCTTTAATGAATGCAATCAGGTATAATTTGGGGGCAGGTAGATAACAGTTTGGGAGGGAAGAGCATCTGTGCTTTAGCTCAGGTTTGTCATGTGTCTCCCAGGCTCTCTTCCTATTTGACTATTTGCATTTCAAAAGACTGTCCCTAGCAAGGAGGATCTCTAGAAGAAACACCCACAAAAAATGTAGACGCCATGGAGATTTTGCAGATTCTTGATTTGTCCAGGAGGCTGTAAATGGAGTAGGAAATTAGGGTCACTCTGAGAGACTATTGCATTTTCATTCAGAATTACTGCAGCATCACTGGGCAGAAGTTAACTGCTCCCACCTCAGCCATCAAGATCTACTGTGAGTGTATGTGTTAAATAATTCAGATACTAAGAAGCAGGTTAAAATTGCAAAGGATGAAGGCTCCCGTCCATTTCAGTAGTCTGTAGTAATTTGTCCAAATCCTTTCTATCTTTATTTTTTTAAAAAAGAACCTCAGTTTAAGCCCCCTCCCCACCCCATCAATGTCAAATTTGCTTGGTTTACCTCAGCCCCTGGCATGATAGATTCATGTCATGATAGCCAGAATGTAGAGTTTTTCTGGGGACAACTTCTCTGTGCCAGGGCAATAATGCCTAAAGAATCCTTAATGGGTGTCTTTTATGGTCCTGAAGCAATGAGAGTGGAGTCAGGGATATTCTTTCAAGAAGAATAATCTCCTAAGAATAATTTGAAGAATGAATACTGGGACAAGAGCTGTGTTGAATGTTCCTAAACTGTGAGGCAGCCTGCATGCAAAGGAGCAAAAAAAAAAAAAAAGTTTTGTGAGGCTGAGATGGAAAAAAGCTTTCAGTGTGTAACGCATGTCACTTATCATTTGACACTTGCCAGGCATCACAGAATGGGAACTGTCAAATTGTCAAAGCATGCCTCCCTAAACCCAAGGGGGAAAAAATGATTGGAACACCTACCACCAAGTCTCTAAAATGGGGGGGGGGGACACACCTAGTCCAAAAACTTCATCTTGCTTTATTCTCCTCCCAAGATGGAGTGCGGCCAAATAAAAAGCCATGGTTGCAGTTCATATTATACAAAAGAAGGCTGCAGCCTCCCTGGCATGTAAGGTGGCGATCTACAAGGAGGTTGTTTGTGTGCTAGCCCTAGGTTGTGGGATTCTTTGAGCAGTGAGGGGAGGGGGGAGATTGTGCAAATCAGACTTCAATGTGTTGAGGTTAGCATGCAGTGCCCAGCTCATGCGACATGATTGGGGCACAGAGGAGGGAAAGGATGTGGGCTAGAGGGGAAGGATGCTTGTTCGTGCTGTTCCATCATGAAATATACAGGGGGAAGTGTGCATGGCTATTTGTGAGAACTAGCTGGTACCTGCAGTGATACTCAGGTGGCTCAGGGTGCCACTTGAGTCTCTTCTGAGTATCATTCTCCTATGTGGCATGCTCCTCATATTCTAGGAAAGCAGGCAAGACCATTGCTTAGTAAGGCTTGTGGTTGGCAGTTGTTTCCCACTGTAGAGACTGGGATAAGAGTAAACATCAAGCATTCTTGAATTGTGGGCCTCATGAAGCCAGGAATGGAAGTGTACAGGTTTTGGGCCTTTGAACCCGGTCCAGAGATAAGAGGCACAATTCCTGTTACTGCTAGCATGTACAGGACTTCATTTCTCCCTCATCCCAGTCCAGGAATGAGAGATACCAAAATCCCATATGCTTCAGGAACACATAAATCAGTAGTCTGCCACCAGGACCTCTTGCAAAGAATGTTCCCAACTCAGACAGGAGTAGAGGCCCCACCTCCTGTCTAGTCTCTGGGAATTAATGACTTATCAGCTCTGTGGCCAGAGCTGCAGACAATTAATTAACATAGTGGTAGCTGCATCACCAGAATCAGCCTAGGCACAAGATTAAGCCTTATAACCAAGTTGCAACACAGGACATTATCTTTAATCTTTATTCAGTGCAAAAGCATGCATATAACAAGAGGCTAGCAAGAAGGTGAATAAAGCAAATAAAATCTATGGCTTGTTCAGCTCTAACTATACATAGAGGTATTCATAGTTACCAGTCATTCAGAGATACTAGATAATTCAAAGTCCATTGTCCAGGGAATCTTGAATAGGAACCACATGATTGCTGTGGGCAGTTAAGTCCAGCTTTTCTGCCCACTAGTAAAATTCCATGTTGCAGGTATGTAATCCAAAGGGGAACTGTCTCTCAGAAAGGAGCTCTGTTTCCAAGAAAACTATCTCCCTCTTCCCATAGGATGATAACAATTCCCTCCCTTTCCCATCATAATTGAATATGGCCATTTATCCAATCACAAGGGGATGAGGAGGTGTGCCCAAATCTTTGGGTCGACGTGACAGAAACCATGTCAGTGGAGCTTTTGATGTGATAATATCTTGGGACAACTGTGTCCCCAGCTTGGGAAGACGCCTGCATGTCTGCACTTCCCAGCAAAGGTGTCAAAGTGCCTTGTATATGAATATCAGGCTTGGCATCTGGCATGCCATCTGTTGCAGGTGACAAAAGTCACATGGACATGTTAGCAGCTAGGCCATTTGGCCCTTTTCCTATACAGGAAGTAAGCATCCATCCTCTCAAAACTAGGCTTGCCAGCTTCCAGATAGGACCTGGAAATCTCTCAGAATTAGAACTGATCTCAAGATGACAGAGATAAACTTTCCTGAAGAAAATGGCTGTTTTGGAGAGTGGACGATAGCATTATATCCCACTGAGGTCCTGTCCCTCCCTCCCCAAGTACCACATCTCAAATCTCCAGGTATTTCCCCACCCAGAGTTGGCAACCCTATCTCAAACCCACCCACCCACCTTCCTCTGAAGCCTCTGGGCTCTCATCCCATCACCAAGGTGGCTGCTGGGAAGAGAGCAAGATGTCTGCAAAGAGAGAGCCCAATCAGCACCAACAGCATCTTCCTGGGAAAAGAAAAAGCTGGTCACAGTAGCTATGTTACTCCCTTTTCCCCATATGCAGCTGGCTGTCTTCCAAATGCTTTGGGAATCCCACTCTTAGGAAGAGCTTATGACCTCACAGTCCCTCACGGGGCCGCCCATCTGCCACTTGGAACCCTGTGATGGCTGTGAAGGATCTGGCTTTCCAGGAACCCATTTCTTCAGTCATGTTAGCACATCCATCCCTATGACAAGAAAGAGGCAGGAAAGCGATCTGTCCTCTGGCCCTGCTGCTGCTCCGTCTTGCTATTACACCCATTACAGATGCAGTGCCATGCAACAGGATACAAATGTGTCAAGATTATGTCTCTGCACTTGCAAAGTTTAGTCGCTTAGGCCGGTGGAAGCAGCTTTTTATTTGTGTTTTTTCCCCAAATTATCTGCAGACATTTTGCCAGGCTGCCTGCCTCTCTCGAGATAAAAGAAAGCACGATGGAATAATTTATAGGTAGAGGCCAATTTGTTTGCAAAGGCAAAGCTCCCCCCCCCATTGGAAACACAAAAGGCATGGGGACTACGTGTGAAACAGAGCATTTTGTGGTCTGAGAGGGCAGTTCTTTCAATTAGCTTGGCCTTATTAGTTTCATCAAGCAAGCAGGCCTGGATTTTGTTGCAGAGAAGAACAAAACCTTTTCAAAAGGACTAAAACTAGAGCTGCCAGCACCCAGTTCCCAGCAGGGTTTCCCCTGCTTTGGGGGGCTCCAATCCACTGCCAGCCAGCTGGCCTGTAGGGGAAGCCCCTCCCCCAAACAGGGACATCACCGGGTGACATCCCAGATGTGATGACATTACTTGGAATTGACGTCATCATGTCAGAGACATCGGGGTGGGGTGACATTCTAGTTTTTAGGCAAACTCTATTGTTTTGAAGGCAAAAAAGCCAGAAGATCCCAGAGTGGAGCCTGAATTCCCCCCCCCCCACACACACACACACACTGGCAGCCAGGTAGGACCTGGCAACCCTAACTAAGCAAGTATTTTATTTGCACTTTCAGATTATAGAGACTTGTTTCATTTTGCAAGTCTTGCTTTTGCTAACAGACTGCACAATTCTGTGTCATTTTGTCACTCAGAGGCATGTCTTCAAAATGAGAGCCAGTGTAGTATAGTGGTTAGAATGTTGGACTAGGATCTGAGAGACCCAGGTTCAAATATCGACTCCCTACAGAAGCTAGCTGGGTGAATCTTCTCTCAGCCTAAACTGCCTTTCAGGGTTGTTGTAAGAATAAAATGGAGGAGTGGACAATGTTGGGTCCCCATTAGGGAAAAAATTGCAGTATAAGTAAATAACTATTACCCCTGATTTTCCTCCCAATCTTGTAAATGCATGGTCATACGTCAGGCTTACCATTTGTCTACCTACGGTAGGCAAGCTTCCACTCCTGCCTTCCATTGCTCATGCTCAATCAGTGGAGCAGCAGGAGAAATGTGTGAGGGGGGAATATGTCATAGATGCTATGATGCCACTTCTGGTGATCACCTGAAAGTGACAGCACACACTTACAGCGCTCTAGAAATTCATTTCATCTCTTTGGTCTTTAGCATAGAGATTGGGACTGGGTTCTTAAAGCGTCATTGGGAGCAATGTGATATGAGTCACTGGGAGTTACTGGGGGCACTGGTAATCACCCAAATGTGACATCATAGCTTCCATGATGCCACCACCTCCCCAGATTTCCCCTTCCCAAAGCTCTTAGGATTGGTAGATGCAAGCCTGGCAACCCTATCATACATTTACCTGAGATCACAGAAGGATGATTTTTTTTTACCTTTTCAGTATTTGCTTATTGGTGAAGGTGGGATTCTAACGGTGCCATCCTAAGCAGAGTTATACCTTTCTAAATCCAGTGACCACAAAGGACTTTGAACGGCGTAGCTCTGTTTATGACTGTATGGTAGTTTTTATTATTATTTCTTGTTATGGTTAAGCAACAATGAACCTATTTCCATTATACAATCAATTATGATCCCATAATAAAAATCAATAAAACAAAAAAGAAAAAATACAAATATATTTTGAAATACTAAAAACCCTATCTATAGCATTAACATATTTTAATAAAATACAATGACATAACTACTTCTGCAGGGAAGCATGGATTGATTTTTCTATTGAGCAAAATGTAGCGATCTTCTCCGTAATCTGATGGTATTTACCTTCTAGGAGGGGTCAGTAAGGTAAGGTTTTTCTGTTCTTCCTGGGAATTTTTGTAGAATAGGTAAAAGCAGCTCACTACAAAGATCTTTATAAAGAGGACAATATAGAAGAATACACCCTGTCATTTCCACTTCTTCATGACCACAGGGCAATTCCATTCAAAACACAGGGGTTTTTGATATCTCCCATTTAACAACTCAGAAGGGAGAACAGTAAATCATACTAATGTAGTTCAACTAATTGTGAGTAAGACTTGTCAGAAGTGGTAATTCTACAAGGGAATATTTTGTGTCTGTAGTGCATGTTCTTTGTGTATGTGGCTCAGGCTAGAGCATCAGCTTGGTATGTAGGGTTCCTCAAATCCATCTAAAATCTCTGTTTAAAAGGATCAGATGGAGACGATGTGAAAGACCTCATCCTGAAACCCTGGCAAGCTGCTGTCGCACTGAGTAGATGGTAGTGACCTTGATGGACCAATAGTTTGCTTCACTATAAAGCCACTTCATGTATACGTGTGCATACAGTAGAGGCCAGGGCTTCTCGTGAATGGAAGCTCTCAAGCTGACTCTGTTTAAGAACATAAGAGAAGCCAATGTTGGATCAGGCCAATGGCCTATCTAGTCCAACACTCTGTCTCACAGTGGCCAAAAATACCAGGTGCCATCAGGAGGTCCAGCAATGGGGCCAGGACACTAGAAGCCCTCCCACTGCTGCCCCCCCCCCAGCACCAAGAATATACAGAGCATCACTTGCCCCAGCCTGAGAGTTCCTATCTATACCTTGTGGCTAATAGCCACTGATGGACTTCTGCTCCATATGCTTATCTAATTCCCTCGAAGCTGTCCATGCTTGTAGCTGCTGCCACCTCCTGTGGCAGTGAATTCCATGTGTTAATCACTCTCTGGGAGAAGAAGTACTTCCTTTTATCCATTCTAACCCGACTGCTCAGCAATTTCATGGAGTGACCACGAGTTCTTGTATTGTGACAAAGGGAGAAAAGAAGAAGAGATTGGATTTATACCCCGCCCTTCACTACCCAAAGGAGTCTCAGAGCGGCTTACAAACTCCTTTCCCTTCCCCTCCCCACAACAGACACCCTGTGAGGTAGGTGGGGCCAAGAGAGCTCTGACAGAAACTGCTCTTTTTCAAGAACAGCTGTGCCAGAACTATGGCTTGCCCAAGCTCATCCAGCAGGTACAAGTGGAGGAGTGGGGAATCAAACCCAGTTCTCCCAGATTAGAGTTCGTGCACTTAACCACTACACCAAACTGGCTTCTTTCTCTACCTGCTCTATCCCATGCATAATCTTATAAACCTCGATCATGTCACCCCTCAGCCGTTGTTTCTCCAAGCTAAAGAGCCCCAAGTGTTTTAACCTTTCTTCATAGGGAAAGTGTTCCAACCCTTTTATCATTCTAGTTGCCCTTTTCTACACTTTTTCCTATGCTATAATATCCTTTTTAAGGTGTGCTGACCAGAACTGTATACAGTACTCCAAATGAGGTTGCACCATTGATTTATACAGGGGCATTATGATACTGCCTGATTTGTTTTCAATTCCCTTCCTAATAATCCCCAGCATAGTGTTGGCCTTTCTTATTGCAGACACACACTGTCTAGAAATTTTCATTGAGTTATCTACTACAACTCCAAGATCTCTCTCTTGGTCAGTCTCTGCCAGTTTGGACCCCATCAACGTGTATTTATATTTAGGATTTTTGGCTCCAATGTGCATCACTTTGCACTTGGCCACATTGAACTCCATTTGTCATGTTGATGCCCACTCGCCCATCCTCAACAGATCCCTTTAGAGTGCCTCACAATCCTCCCTGGTTCTCACCACCCTGAATAACTTTGTGTCATCTTCAAATTTAGCCACTTCACTGCTTACTCCCAACTCCAAATCATTAATAAATAAGTTAAAAAGCATCAGACCCAGTAGTTATCCCTGTGGTACCCCACTGCTTACTACCCTCCACTGAGCAAATTGCCCATTTGTATTCACTCTCTGTTTCCTATTAATTAGCCAGTTTTTGATCCACAAGAGGACTTGTCCTTTTATCCCATGACTATTGAGCTTACTTAGGAGCCTTTGATGAGGAACTTTATCAAAAGCTTTCTGGAAGTCAAGGTAAACAACTTGTATTGGGTCCCCCCTGTCCACATGTTTGTTCACTCCCTCAAAGAACACTAACAGGTTAGTGAGACAAGATTTTCTCTTACAGAACCCATGCTGAGTCTGCCTCAATAGCTGTTTCATTGAAGAAGCTCTGTATTCTTGGTACTTGGGAGGGTCAACAGTGGGAGGCCTTCTAGTGTCCTTGCCCCACAGGTGGACCTCCTGATGGCACCTGGTATTTTTAGCCACTGTATGACTGAGTGTTGGACTGGATGGGCCATTGGTCTGATCCAACGTTAGTTTCTCTTATGATCTTAAGTTCTTATGTTCATCAATCTACCTACTAATTCTTTCATTAATAACAGTTTCTACCAACTTACCAAGTATCGATGTCAGACTGACTGGCCTATAATTTCCTGGATCTCCTCTGGAGCCCTTTTTAAAGATGGGAGTAACATTAGCTACCTTCCAGTCCTCAGGAATGGAGGCAGATTTTAATGAAAGATTACATATTTATTATATACTACATATTTTTGTCAGCTAAATATTTGACACTGGTTGGAGGCACAATATAAATGTTTGACACTGGTTGAAGTGAGGCACAATTCACAAATCTTGCATTCTGAATTCTGAGAAAACAGGAGCCTCATTAGCAATAGACATAAGCAATGTACTTCCTTGGTAAACATACTTTCCTCCTTAGTATACCCCATTTTATTTAAAGTCTCTATTTGTACAAGGTTTACACTAATAGTATGGTGACGAATGTGGCCTTGAGGGAAGGTGAATCAAGACACCAACTGCTCTGTTCCCTAGCCATCTCCTCTTAGCAATGGAACTCAGTTTAATATCAGTCTTGGAGGTGATCATCTGTTCCTCTCGGCCCAGTGGAGTGAAAATGGCATAGTGGTGACCATCTGGAGGAAGATTATCTGGAATTGCAGCGCTCATCTCTTTTTTTATATATAGAGAGCGAAAACAGCAATTCACTCATTCACAGGTGAACGCTTCATCATCGCGGACTCCGGGCTGACACCAAAGAACACTTTTAAAGTGTCAGGCTAGAGCAGGATGGCGGAACACGTTTGCTTAGCAGCGCTGAGCAAATTACACCTGTGTTTCACGTACTGTGCTGGGCTGCCATCTGCTTCCGACTGTTGTCAAGTGTTTGCTTTATTTTGCGAAAGAGCCTTTTGTGGTCTGTGCCCGATGCCACATCGCTCATATGTTTTGAAAGACGAGATCACCTGAGTTAATTCAGTCAACAGATATTATCACTCTGGGAGATTGTGAGGCCAACATGAAGTAGTCTGAGCCATCAGAACCTGGTGGTTTTCCTACTTGCTTTATTTATAAAGCGACTCACCAAGCGAATGTGCTGTTCTCTTTGGGACCCCCTTGTCAGCTCTGACCTTGAAGCCAAATTTCACCATGCTAATAGTATTAGCTTAAGGTTTTATGGCATATGGGCAGCTAAGATGATTAGTTCCCGTAAAAACAAAATAAAATTCTCTGTGTTGATGTGTGTGAGAGTGTGGGAGCAACAGGAATAAATCTCTTAGTGGTCTAAAATGGGGAAAACAATGTTTCTATTTTTAAAATCTTTCAGTTTTAAAAAGAGCAGTGCTTGTGAATGTTGCTGTTTAATATTTATTTAACACAAATGGTCTTAAGTACTCTCCACCACAAGGAAGTTGAAACCCCCCAGCCAAAGGACTTAAAGGTCTAAGGAAGGACTGGCAATTACCCATTTCTGACAGGGGAATCCACTGGGGGCCCCCATCCTGTGCAGTTGTTTAATGGGGGGGGGTTGTATCATGTGGCAATGGAACATCATTTCTGGCTGAAGAACCAGAAATGATGTGAGTGCATTTTGCAGCACTCCCAGAATCCCCCTGAACTCTGTGGTGAACACCACAGTGGTGTTCTGACATCACTTCTGGGCTTGGGCCAGAAATGTTGTTGCAGCAATGGTATGCTTATGACAGTGGATAGTCATACAGACACACATTCTCTTTTCCTCTTTGAGTGACCTAGACTGCATTCACCCATACCATTGTGTTGTTGAAGGGGTGTATAATTCACACAGATATATGGGCCTTAATTGATCCTGACTGGAGCTGTGGAGTGCTGCATTATGTTACCGGGCTTTTGGGGGGGACTGAATGCTACCTCTCAGCTCCTCTGTGACCTCGAGACTTTTGACTCCCCAAACTTCAACACCTCTTTGTTCTTTACAACATGGCCCTACCAGGCCATATGTGACCCACAGGCTGTATGTTGTGTTCCCATGTGCTATAGCAATAATATGTGACTGCATTTTCTTCTGTGGATCCCCAGTTAAGAACAGAAGAAGAGTCCTGCTGGATCAGACCAATGGTCCATCTAGTTCAGCATCCTGTCTCACATAGTGGCCAATCAGTTCCTCTGGACAGCCAACAACAACAAGGCCTTCCCGTGATGTTGCCTCCTGGCTCTGGGATTCAGAGACTTAGTGCCTCTGAATGTGGAGGTTCCCCTCAGTCACCATGGCTAGTAGCCATTGATAGACCTATCCTCCATGAATCTATCTAATTCCCTTTTAAAGCTATTTATTCCTGTGGCCATCACTACATCCTCTAGCAACGAATTCTACATTTTAATCACTTTCTGTGTAGAGTAGTATTTTCTTTTGTCTGTCCTGAACCCACTGCCCACCAGTTTCATTGCTGCAAACTATTGTCGTAACACAGCAAAAGTGCAGTATCCAATGATACGTGGATACAATCATAAAGTGCTTCCAGCTCCCTACTCCAGCTCTGGTGAGTTTGTAAAGCATTGATGTTCCTCAAACTTTTTGGCCTTTCGGTTTCCTAAATGCCTCCCAAAGTGCCTCTGCTAGATTATGCAGTGCTAGAGGTGCTACCCATTACTGAGATGACCAAGTGTCCCTAAACCAGTCTTGCTACTCCTGTGTTCATCTGATCCTCACCCCAAGACCATTTATTTGGTCACAGTAGGTGAGAGAATCTGCTCCTGTCTCATTTCCTGAGTTATTAGGATGTAAAGGTACAAAACAGGTCTTCATATTGTGTCACTGGCAACCCTATTATACACATTACTCTTGTTTATCCTTAAAAAAACCTCTCTGAACTGCTATTGTTTGACAGACATTTTATGTAGTTATGATAGCTCTTATGAAAACTCAGTCTATCTTTCATGGTCTTTGAGAGACATTCAAAAGTCTCTTACCTTCCTTTTGCCTCTTGCTGCTGCCCATCTTAATCAAGTACCCCTAAAGGTTGTAATCTAGAACTAATTTTGAATTTTTTAAAAAAATCCTTTCAGATAAGCAGTTAAATCCAACACTGGTTAGAGTTAGTCATGTGGCCAAGGTGCTCCTCTTTTTTTAAAAAAAAAAAAAATTAACCAAAACGAAACAAGAACCCCTTTCGTTTTTAGTAATCTCAACCTTCCTCACTCCTTAATTTGGGCAACTATTCAAGACCTAGGAAACAAAAACAATATATGCTTTTTTGTGGTGGGGGGGATATTTTGCTGTATATTGTAATAAAATCTGCAGCATCCTTTATTTTTGATAAAGAGGGAGAAATAATGAAACATTAGCTGCTGTGTGAGCTCCCCCTAGTGCTGGTTTGAAATAAAACTCTTTTGGGTTGCTCTTGGATGGAAAATGTAAAAGCATCAAGATGGCTCCACTTTCAAAAGGCAAAGCTGTTGTGAACAATACCACATTGTTGGATTATGTGTTTCAAAGTTTATTTTATGTTGTATGCAATAATGTCCTGACATTTTTCTCTGTAACATTTTGTGTGGGTACAACTGAACAAAATCAAAATCAGCACTGGAGCAAAGATAAAGTCCTCCACCACCACTACTATTGGGCCTAACACTTACCATAGTGCCTTGAAAAATATGCTCTGACAGTAACACATCCCCCCTGAACAGCCTGGAAGTTAATATATCTGGGGGGGGGGTTTAGTTTGGGAGAATGCCTTGACCAAGTTGAACACAAGGGAAAAAGCTGGTGCTGAAGCATGTGCAGTGGGGGAAATGGCTTCCATATTGTCACTTGCAAAGGGCCAAACATTACAGTGCAAGGGAAAGAACTTATCCGGTGGTCTGCAGCCTGGTTTGATTTAGGTTACTGCCAGTTTGTTTGTGGAAATGCATGGTCCCAAAAAGAAGAAATAAGTTGTGATCTCCTTGTTAGAAGCTGTTATAGGATTGGAATGATTTCTCATCCCTGGAGTTTCAAACTGGAAAAAAAAAAGATTTAGCTTCCCCCTTGTGCAAATTTATTCCATTATTCCTTATTTCTTCCCATGTTCTATTCTTTACATCATTTTCCCCCTACTAAATATGTACATTTTTGAATGCTGATTGTGTTTCAACAGATTAAAATTGGGTTGGATTCAGAGTACAGTCAGCAAAAGAAACACTGCCTTTTGCTGCATTCCCTCCCCTCAGCCGTTCCTTCTGCATCCCCTCATGTAGATCCAAGTTTTCAGAACCCATATGGACTAGCAGGCCTGTGGGTCTGGGACCTGTAGTGAACAGGGAAGGGGATGAAATCACTCCCTTTTCCATTAGCCAAGCTCTACTGCAACACTGAAAACATCATTATGTCCTTGTATTTGTTCTAACTGAATCAAGTACTTGTGCCTAAAAACATATGGAGAATGATTTTAATCAGAATTCAAAGATGAAAATTTAAAGTGATATTGGGGGAGGACTTATTTTAGCTGCACAATAAATTAACAAAAAGGAATACCTTTCACTCAACAAGAAATTGAATTGTGGACTTTGCTGCCTGTGGATGTAGTGGTGGAAACTAGCATAAATGATTTTAAAAGGGCATTAGACAGATTCCTGGAGGTTGGGCCCATCAATGGCTGTAGTTGTGATTACTAAAGAGAACCTCCATGTTCAGAAGCAGTAATCATCTGCCTATGATGGGATGTCACATCGGAGAAGGCTGTAGCCTCTGTGCCCTGTGGGTTGGCCCTCTGGGACCACTGTTTGTTTGGACACTGTGTGAAGCTGGATGTTGGGTTAGATGAACTACTGATCTGATCCAGCATCCACTTCTTATGTTCTTATATTATGCTCTTATTTACCACAATATAGCATATTTTATACCTGATAATGTGCAAACTAGTCGTTAACAATATTGTGGGAAACAGCTCATTGGAAGTTCACACGTTTTGGCTGTTGAGATCCGTGTTTGATATCTCATTTATCTGAAGTAGGTAATAATTTATGAAAGCTCATGCTCTGCATTTAAAAAGAAAGAAAATTTTATGAGTCTGAAAGGGTGAAGTGGATTGTTTTAATATTATTTCCGATAAAAACTAACACAACCACACTTGAATACTCACTTATCTAGTTAGGGGAGGATATCAAACAACTCTGGCTGAGGCAATGGAGAGTTTATTTATAATGTATAGGTCCCATTTGTCCCCCTCAGAATGCTCAAGGCATCCTTCATGAGGTTGTCTGGTTTTATCCACACAACAGTCTTGTTAGTCTGGGAGATTGTCAGAAAGTAATAGTGATTTTCTTTCCTGGTCTACAGTTTTAAACTATTTGATTTACACAGGAAGAGATTTCAGGTGGTACACTTACAGCTTGGTTAGTTTTATCTAGAGAGCTGCATTAATGTTTCTCACATAACTTTTTTTATTTATATCCTAGGTCAGAATGCTAAAATTACATATGGGAGCTTCCAGGAAACTTTCATGCAATGATTAGCAGATATTCTAGATTATTTGCACCCTTTTGAACAAGAAGTACACATTCCTTGTAAATCAAATAATCTTTGAATTAAACTACATCTCTAAAAGTGAGAGAAGCATTTCTTGGTGGTGGTAATTAACCGTCTCCATAGCAATATATCTTAAGTTCAGTTGTTTTCCAGGAAATGTCCCAGGTTCTCATGTAGTAATTTTACCACCTTATAACCAGGGCAGTATAGTGTTCCCAGGAGGCCCAGAATAATCTCTTTTTGGAAATTGTATCTTCAACGTATACCCCTTCAATTCTCAGATGAAAATAGGGGTGCTCTTGGCATGATGAGAGGACCTTCAGGAATGTGAGGAGGCAGTTGGACCAGTACAGTTCAAACAATATGTGTGTCACACACAGAAGCAAGAAATAACAGGAAGCATGCAAAGTAGGTGATTCCAAGTTTGCAATGAAAGTGAGCCAAGCTGCCGTCTGCAAATAAGAATGTTTAGAAGGGCCTGTATCCAGCCACACAAAAACTCAAAGGCCTTTAATTAACAGGAGTGGCAATTTCTGCAAGTTCCACCCTCCCATTGCAGCTCACTGAGACCACCCCCAAGTTGTTCCTGGAGGAACAGGAACAGCATAGCAGGGATTGGTAGTGAGATGAAGGAATCAGTGGCAATTGTGGCCCCTCTGAAGGAAAATGCCTCTAAGTCTTTGTAAAATTATTGGATGCAGGCCAAAGTATTCTAGAATGAGTCTAAAGATGGAGGAACACTGATGAGAATTAGGAAGATATCATCAGGTCACTTAAGTACGCAAGGTATGGAAATTACTCCATGCACATGTTATGTTTGTTTGCTTGAAAGTTCAGGCAACCAGAATAAATTCCAGTAGGGATTCCTCAGTTTTGCAGGCTCCTCCCTGCCACCAGCCAGCTGGCCAGCAGGGGGAAGCCCTGCCCCAACAGCCATGATGTGCCTTTAAATCTCAACAGGACATTTTAGAAAAAGCTTGCAAACTGTTTGTGTTTGGGAATGCATGTGTGCCTTTAAATCTCAGCAGGACAAAAGGTGCATTGGGGGGAGGGCGAGCAAGCAAGAGTCATGGTGAGTGTGTGAGGAAGAGAGCATAATCCCTCTGTTTTGGATTTGTTTCAGAAGTCATGCGTATAGTAAGATGGATAGTAAAGAGTTAACTAGAACCTGATCACGGGATGGAGGAAAACTCCACTATCTGGACTGCTCACTTACTTTAATTTTTCTGTGTTAGTCTGAAGAAGTTGGTTGAAATAAAGCAGATGGTTAGATTCAGCAACTCCTTTATTCCATTGCTTCAGTGAGATCACAAAAGTGTGGGCTTGCAAACTGTTTGTGTTTGGGAAAGGATTCATTGTTTATTCTGGCTGCTTTGTGTGTGTGCATGTGTCCCTTAATAAACCCGTGCTTGGAAAAGCTACCAAAGCCTGACAAGAGACTTGTGAGGGTATGACACTTTCATTTCATGGAAGTGCAGCTGTGGGAGACCCTTTGAAGGCAAAAAAAGAGGACGAGGAAATAAAGACTGTATTCAGGGGAACTGCACTGCTGTATTTTTATTTTTTTTAGGAAATGGGAAAGTCTGCGGGCTCCTCCCCCAAAGTCCCCAGGTATTTCCTGAGCTGGGCTTGGCAACTCAAAATTCCAGCTTCACATGAGTGAAAAGCTGTCATTCAAACTGCTGTGCCGCAAGGAGGGATTAATAAAATACCGCACAATGCAAAGGTGTTTCTTGAACAGATTAAACAATTGGCTAATAGAATATAAGTGGTTCAGGCCATGACAGCCAAATCACAAACTTCAAGAAAATGTCCGTGTGTGGGGATCCTTTCAAGAAGAATATCATGCTGTCAAGTGGCAACCAACTTGTGGCGACCCAGTCCATGGGGCATTCTAGGCAAGAGACGAGCAGAGGTGGTTTGCCATTGCTTTCCTCCACATAGTGACCCAGTCTCCCTTGGTAGAAATACTAACCATGGCCAAATGTGCTTAGCTTCTGAACTCTAATGCAGAGAGGTTGAACTGGCCAGATCTGACATAAATGTCATTTTGTCAAGCCAGGCCTTGTGTGCTGTAAAACATAATACCAGGTGCTGGAGATATAAACTGTATAAAGCACAGCAGCTGGTAAGCTCCAAGTTGTTGTATCCTCATTGCAAGGCCCCATGGGTTTGGGAGAAGGGTGCAAAGAAAACCCATATGGGTGAACTGGAGAGCCAGCGGTGGAGCACTGGGAAGATGCTCCCACACTGCTTGACTTCTGCAAACAAGGTTGTTCCACCATACTGAAGCCACAGTCACAGTGGCTCCACCCACCCCACCGCCCTTAGTAGTCTCCTGTTCCCTCCCCTGCACAAGTTGCTTGTGGGTTGCATAAGAATCATGGACAGGCTGGTTCTGGCCCCTGGGCCATATGTATTGACATCTCTGCTCTAATGGTAAATGGTAACAGAGAACTGAGGAGAAAGGAAAGTTATAAAATGAAGAGGATTTTTTTGGTTCATTTTCTTTTCTTTTTAAAGGAAGTACTAATGAGCAGTAATCCAGTTGTGAAACAAAACCCATGTCCTCAGGTATTTTTTCCCCTTCTTACAAAGACCACAAAGCAATTAGATTTTCTCAGAATTGAAGAAATGACACTCTGTACGTGGTTAATGTCTGGACACTGTTTCTTCCCACTCTATTCTGATCCTGATCAGTTTGTCCGCCCCCCTCCATCCCTGGAAAATCATGATCTGGTATAAAAACACTTGGAATACTTTTGCCTGTTGCCTGGTACAAAGCCATTGTTGTTATTGTTGGTGTTGCACCATATCCGATTGCTATAAATTAGGTGTCTTTTGTAACTTCTGAGTGTGTTTGCCAATCACACAAGATAGCAGTGGGAGGGTCAGTGAGTTGACTCAACAGATAATCTAAGTGGCTGGGACCTCTCCTAGCCCGTAGCGTGAGTGGATGTTCCAGCTGAAGTGGCCCATGATAGTGCTGCACCTATTTACGCTGCCTCAGTGGCTTTCAGATGGATTCTGGATCCTACATGCACTGACAGTGTGGCCCCATTACTCAGCCCACGTGAGTACTTTCTCTGGGAGACTATGCATTTATGGGTTCTTCTGTTGCTATTAGCAAATGCTTGCTGATGTACTGAGCTGTCTGAGAGACAATGTGATTTGCTGTAGTGTACATGTAAACAAAGGTGTAACTGTTAAGACAATGTTTGAAGGTACTCCCTCATTCCCTTCCTTTCAGTACCTTTTCTGCATATAGTCTTCACTTTATGTGGCATTACTGTGACATTGCAGTATACACAAATACAGACTTGCTGGGTTGCCAAACGTGCCTGCTCTAGAATTTTACCTTTCTCTGGCTTTAGGCGGTTGCCAAACACCTCCCAGTGTAAGGATGCCAGCCTCCAGGTGGGACCTGAGGATCCCCCAGAATCACAGCTCATCTGCAGACTACAGAGATCAATTCCCCTGGAGAAAATAGTTGCTTTGGGGAGTGGACTCTACAGCCTTGTACCCCAGTGAGGACTCTGTCCTGCCAAGGCTCCACCCTAGGGCTGCCAGGTTTTACCTGGCTGCTGGGGAGGGGGGGCAGTCCTGCTCTGGGAGCCTTCTGGTGTGCACACAAAGAGCATGCACTGCAATGACATCACCCAGAGGTGACATCATCACACCAGGCATGTCAGGTGGGAAGGGGCTCTTTGGGAGTGGGACTCCTCCTACCGACCAACTGGCTGGCAGCAGATTGGGGGCCTTGAAATTGGGGGGAAAACTCATCCCATTGGGGGGATGGCAACACTGCTCCATCCCCAAATCTCCCTACTTGGAGCTGGCAACCCTACCCACACCCACACCAGTGGCCAGGACCTGACAACCTACCCAAGTGCCTGCCTCATGAGCCTGTTTTCCTCAGATTTGGTTACAAGTATCACTTTGGTGTGGGGTACAATTTCAGAGAAGGGCGCTTATATCTATATATATATATGACAGTCTTTTTTCCCCTTGTGTCTGTGGGCTTGGACCCTTCTCTCTGTTTCCATGAAGGCAACAACCCTTCCTTTTTCTTTAGTAGCCATGTTGCCAAATCAAATAAATGTCCTTTGCTTTCATCTGCTTTTTTGGTGTCAGAGGTACATCAGAAGAACCCTGGAGGCATCACTTTTGCATCTGCAGAGATCCTCCAGTTGGAAGCAGTTGCCTCTGTTGTAGGATGACATATGGTTTGGAAGTCTCCAAACAGTTTGTGTTTGGCAGTAGGGTTGCCAACCTCTAGGTGGTGGCTGGAGATCTTCTGGACTTACAACTGATCTCTGGCTGGCTCCTGAGTTGGCCATGCCCAGCAGGAACTCATTAGCATAACAGACCACACCCAACAGCAGAAACAGAGATCAGTTCTCCTGGAAAAAATGGCTGCTTTGAAAGGTGAACTCTGTGGTATTCAAGGTTCCAATGAGGGCCCTCCCCTCCCCAGATGCCGCCTCCAAAATCTCTTAAGAATTTCCCAACCCGGAACTGGCAACTCCACTTGGTGTTATCCCATGGCAGCAATTTTGTTCTTGGCCCCACCCGATTGATAGCCATTTTGTGGTCACCATGCTTCCTCGTAATTCCAAAAATCTTCAAACTCAACAAGGTCGGGGACCCCTTTCCTAAACACACGCTCATCCCAAGCACACAAGCCAGATCACTGAATATCTCCATTTACCAGCATTTTATATTTGCAGATCAAAGAGGCTGGAATATTCCAAGTTTTGCATTTTGGTCAGGAATTTGTTTTGTTATTCATCTGATACAATACTTATTGCATATGTTGATGCTGTGGCTTTAATAACAAAAGAGTAACTTTCCAATAATGGAGGGGGGGGGGTTGCTTCAAACATTAGATCCTAGGAGTTGCTCTGTCTTTTGACAAGGAATGTACACTCTCTAGCCAAATGCAGTCTTAGAGGCCTGCAAACATATTTAGGAAAAAAGGGTCCTTCATGCAGGCCTTCAGAGATACATATGCTTTTGCCTAAGAAATGCCTTTGTTTTCAAGGATTGCTTCTGGGTATTTATGGATGAAGTTTTTATGCTGGTTATAAAGGTTTTATGCTAGAAACCATGAGAGACAGAACATCTCTTTTTAGATGTGGAAAGCGACAGTTCACTTCATGGATTTCTCACTGTCACTGCAATACTCTGCAAGCTTACTCAAGAGTAAGCCCTATTTCAGTAGTCCACTACTGAGTACACATGAGATTAAGTGCCTGGAATGCATCATCTTCATTTTTCCAAATGGGAGAATTACTAAACACATGTCACTACTATTCCAAATTTCAGCAAAAAGAGAGATATGCACTCATTTTTTCCAGTTCCTTTTCCCTAGTTGTAAAAATGTGCTTATGTCCCTGCAGACTAAGATTGCTTGTTTGGTGTAGTGGTTAAGTGTGCGGACTGTAACCTGGGAGAACTGGGTTTGATTCCCCACTCTTCCACTTGCACCTGGCTGAATGATGTTGGTCAAGTTCTGGCACAGCTGTTCTTGAAAAAGATCAGTTTCTGTCAGAGCTCTCTCAGCCCCACCTACTTCACAGGGTGTCTGTTATGGGGAAGGGAAGGGAAAGGAGTTTGTAAGCCTCTCTGAGACTCCTTTGGGTAGTGAAGGGCGGGGTATAAATCCAATCTCTTTTCTTCTTATTATTCCTAATACATAGTGATGCACTTCTTGTGTCTGTTTATTGATGTTAATAAAAATGGAGCTAGACACATAGGGTCGCTGAATTACAGGGAAAGGTTTGACCTTAATGACTCTCCATGTTTGGATTGTTTTCTCTTACCGCATCTGCTAAGAACGGCTAGAAGATAAGAGCTCCTTATAGTATACTTTTCTCTGCTCTTGATTAGATAAAGATTGTGCTAATCACCTTGAAAAATCAAAGTGCATTTGAACAGTCCTTGGGGGCTGACCACTTCCCAGCTAATCTCTGTATATACAATTAAACAGTTAAATTGTAAGCCTGCCAGTGAGAAGATAAAGGAAGCTTTGCATTCTTCTCCACCCTGAAGCAATCCACACTGGCTACAGCCAAACCAAGCAAGCTCAGTTTCCTTCCTAGGACTTAGAACCCCTTGGGCAAGACCTGTTTTGGTAGACAAAAAGCCATGAGCTCTCTCTGTCTGCTCTGTAACCAGGTGTGTGGTGCTGCTTCATCAGTGTTCTGTGTTTCCAGTAAAACACCAGGGCAGTGCACATGATACCTTTTGCAATGCCCACTGAGAAAATGGGCACAGTAGGATTGCCAACCTCTAGGTGGTGGCTGGTGATCTCACACTATTATAACTGGTCTCCAGGCAATCTGGGTGATCCACCCAGAGAAAATGGCTGATCTGAAAGATGGGCTCTATGACATTATACCCCACTGAAGACCCTACCCTCCCCTCCCCAAATCCTGCCCTCCTCAAGCTCCACCCCCAAAATCTCCAGATATTTCCCAGCTCAGAGCTGGTAACCCTAAGGTACAGGCATAAATAAGGTTGCCAGCCTCCAGGTGGGGCTGGAGATCTCCTGAAATTACAACCAGACTACATACATTGCTTATTTATTGATTATTTATTTGAAGTATTGACCCCACTTCTTCCAGAGAAAATGGCTGCTTTGGAAGGTAGACTACATGGCATTCTGACCTATTGAGGTCCCTCTCCTCCTAAACCCCCATTCTCAAATCTTCAGGTATTCCTGAACCCAGGGTTGGCAACCTAGGGATGCTAGCCTCCAGGTGACACCTAGGGATCCTTTGGAGTTACAGCTTATCTACAGACTACAGGGATCATTTCCCCTGGAGAAAAGGGACTCTTTGGAGAGTGAAGGTTGCCAACGAAGGTGCTGGCTGGCAATCTCCCAGGATTACAACTGATCTCTAGGCAACAGAGGTAAACTCATCTGGAGAAGCAGGCACTTTGGCAGGTAAACTCTATGACATTATGCCTTGCTGAGAGCCCTCCCATCCCCAACACTACTATGATGTAGCAGGCAAGCCAGACACATTCAGGCACTCACACAAAGTCCAGAGTTCTGTTCCAGAAGAGCACAAGCCAGAGGGTCATTACCAGAAGGGGTAAACTAGAGAACATAATCAGGGGGTCCAAGCCAGAGAGTCATAAAGAAGAGGAGGAGTAGATTGGATTTATATCCTACCTTTTACTACCCAATGGAGTCTCAGAGCAGCTTACAAACTCCTTTCCCTTCCCCTCCCCACAACAGACACCCTGGGTAGGTGGGGCTGAGAGAGCTCTGACAGAAACTGCTCTCTTTCAAGAACAGCTGTGCCAGAACTATGGCTTGCCCAAGGTCATCCAGCAGGTGCAAGTGGAGGAGTGGGGAATCAAACCCGGTACTCCCAGGTTAGAGTCCATGCACTTAACCACTACACCAAACTGGCTCTCCAAAAATTTTTCAGGGGAAAGCATGAACATAGTCCAAAGTTGGTCTAAAGTCAGACAAAACCAGAGGGATCAGCAATTGTGACCACAGAGTCTAGCAGAATGACTTGTTGCTTCAACAACATGCAGGTTCCCAGCACTGGGTTTTATAGGCACTTCCTAACAAGCCCTTGTTAGTAGTCAGCTGCTCAGGAATACTGGTGCAACTGTCATCAGCAAGCAGCTGGCAACAGACCAGGAGACATGCTCTCTGCCTCCTTGCTTGCAGCTCCCTTTGCCTCCCACTGCAAAGGAGAAGGGAGAAAGAAAGCGTACCTCAGCAGGGCCACAGTGCTGGTCCTGCCATGGCCCTTTAAATAATCTTTATATTTCAAGGCTCCTCTGTGGCTGACTTAGCCTTCAGTTTTGGGGGTTGTTTTGGATATCCACAAGGTGAAACAAAACTTCAGTTTAGTAACTTCATTTAGGAATATCTGAATGCACACCCCTAGTTTCTATCCCATCACTTTGATTAGTTCAGGATATTTTCCATTGGTATAAGCAGGGCTATTTTGGGGCAGAAACACACAGGAACAGAGTTCCGGCTGGCTCCTGAGTTAGCCATATCCAGCAGGAACTCCTTAGCATAGCAGGCCACACCCAACAGCAGAAACTCATTAGGATTGGCTACATTTGGAGTGTGTGGCCTAACATGCAAAGGAGATCCTGCTACAAAAAAGCCCTGGGTTTTGGCAATAAACAAGGTAAACAGAATAAGAAGCAAAAGGTAGGTGTGGCTGGATGACCACACTTCTGGTAACATGGAGGTGTGGCCTAATGTGCTAATGAGTTTCTGTTGTTGGGTGTGGCCTATTATGCTAAGGAGTTCCTGCTGGGCTTTTTCTACAAAAAAAGCCCTGGTATAAGACATGTTCATCCCACAGGAATAGCAAACTCCTGCATCAACATGATGTGCTTTATATAACACTAAGAATAAGGCCCGTTGTGGAAATAAATACAATGAGCTCTAGAAAGAGGCTCTGGGAGAGTGCCCTGGCCTTGGGCACTCAGTGCTAATTCGCTGTGGCGACCTCAACAGGGTATAATGACACAGAGTCCCCCATTTTCTCCAGGGGAACTGATCTTTGCCATCTGAAGAGCAGTTGTAATTCTGTGTGATCTCCATCCCTCCCCTGAAGACTGGTAACAATGGTTCCCCATGAGGGAATGGCTGTTTTGGAGGGTGGAGTCTATGGCATTGTACCTGTCTGAGGTCCCACCCCTCCTCAAACCTCACCCTCTCCAGGCTTCACCCCTCAAATCTCCAGGAATTTCCCAACCTGGAGTTGGCAACCCGATCTCCCTCCCAATCAACCATCAACCTACCATTATCTGCCCCCTGGCTTCAGCTTTCCATCTCCTCCCCCTCCCTCCTAGAGAGCAGTTGTAATTCTGAGTGATCTCCACCCCCCACCTGGAGATTGGCAACAATGGTTCCCCATGAGGGTATGGCTGGCTTGGAGGGTGGAGTCTGTGTCATTATACCCCACCTCACCATCTCCAGGCTCCATCTCTCAAATCTCCAGGAATTTCTCACCTGGAGTTGGCAACCCTATCAGGACTGGCCCCAATGAGTTTTCTCCCAAAGGCCAAAACAGGTGTTGTCAGGGCCTTTTAGTGACAGAACCTGGATGCCAAGCAACAGGCACAGTGTACACCTGGAGATTTGGGGAGTGGATCCTGTGGAGGGCTGCATTGGAGGGGATGGAAGGACTCAGCAGGAAATAACGCCATAGGGTCTACCCTCCAAAGCAGCCGTTTTCTCCAGGGGAATTGATGTCTGTCATCTGGAGATCAATTGTAACAGAGGGAGGGAGCATCTGGAGATCAATTGTAATAATCTCACCTGGAGATTGGCAACCCTTGGGGAAAGTCAGTCACACAGCAGGGGGTTGAAGAGAACGGTTTGATGGTCGTTGGCCCACCTCATTAGCCAGCCAGCCATGGTGGAGCCAAAAAGGAGTGAGAGGAGTGTTGAGTTTATTCTTAGAGAAAAGTGGCCAAGTGGGGGAGGGGGTTATGCTGAAAGTCCTTTGTTTTTTTACTCACAGAAGCAAGCTTGGTTGTTTGGTTGCCTACCAACAGCCACTGAGGAGACAGTTAGTCACAGTTAGTCCCACATAGGAGTCAAGACAAGTGTCTTCCTCAGGAGAGAGTCTGGCTTTCCAGGAACCGCAGCTCGTTTCCTCGAGGCCAGACCCTCCCTGGCGCTGCTGCCACTGCTGAAGGAAGGCGGAGGAGCCTTTGAAAGGCGCTGGGCAGCCCTCTCTGCAGTGCAGGCTTTGCGGCCAAGGGAGAAAGGCCGCAAGGGGCAGCAAAGGTGAGTGCTTCCCTGCTTGCTGTCACTCTCTAGGTCTGCCTCCTTTTCCCCTGTGGAGGGGTCGCTGCTCTCAGCAGAGTGTCCATCCCCTTCGCTGGCTCCCTCCAGACTGAGTGTGAAACGCTGCCCACCAGCTCGATGGGCGGGGCCAAGCCAACGCAGCAAGACTGTGAGAGTGGCAGCTGAGCGGGTGAAAGGCTGTGGAAGCATGTCCAGGAGAGACAGCAAAACTCAAATATATATAAGGAGAGATACTCTCATTAGCTGATCAAGCCTGGTAGGGTACAACTCATACAGTTTGGAGTAAAATTAAAATATATGTAATTCTATTTGACCTTTGCAACTATAACGATATTAAGAGTGTCTGAAGCCTGACTTCAGGCTAAAGAACAAGGAATACAAAAGAAAAGATGGTTACAGGTTTATAATTGGATAAAACAGGTAAAATTAAAGTGAAAAATATATAGTAAAAGATATGTAAAATGTTGTAATGACTCTAAAAATGTAATGATATTACAAAGATGGGTTGTAATTACGGTGGAAAATATGAAAAATAAAGTTGTTGTTTTTTTTAAAAAAAAGGATATTAAGAGTGCAACACTGTGGTCCTGGGCACTTTGGTGGCTACTTACATTGGCATGTTATATTAATTTATTTGTGGTCCTATGCTGGTATCCTGAAGACAAACTGTTTCAAGGGGCTTAGCTGTCAGACTAGGCCTCTGTGGCTCTGCATATGTTTATCCATACCTTAGAAAAATTACCCCAAATTTACCATTTAGTTTATACTGTAGTTGTTGCCCTGCAGAATATACAGGTGACAAAGTTAACTCAAGCACTGACCAAGCAGACAATGGGTTTATGTGCATTAGGGCATTAAATCAGTTGGTGGTTTCCTTCATACTTGGTGTGTATTCTTTGCAGTTTTGTCTCCTCTTCCTTATTCCAACAGTTGCATTATCAGATTTATATGTATCATGTCAACTGGTTTGCTTTCTAATTTTGAGCTCTCTTATTAATGAAGCAGAAAAACAAGTGCAACTGAAATAGTGGCATCAAGAGCGATATGAATCAGGAGAAAATTATTTTGAAGAGCGTAGGCTAGTTTTCAGATACCCATAACAAATACTCTGCTGAGGTCCCTCCCCAGGCTCCACTCCCAAATCTGTAGGATTTTCCCAACCTGGAGTTGGCAACACTATACTCTGAGGACTTTTTAAGAGGCAAAAATTATCTGAAAATGTGCAGTGCACACATCCTCATTTCTGAACATCTATCGAGTGTTAAAGGTGATACTGTGTGTAACAGAGAAGGGAAATATGAGAATGTGCACATAAATAAATAGGGTGGCAGGACAAAGATAAGAATACCTGATAAGTGACCATTTGACAGGTTTATACCTTTGAAAAAAACTTCTGCTAACTGATCACATCATGCATAGATTGTGTGCGAAAAAGCATAGACTGAAACAATGCCTGAATCTGAGAAGACTGGGGGAAAATTACAGGCAACAGATCACAGGATGGAAAGATGGGAAGTGGGGGGAATCATACCATCAGTTATAAAGAGAGGGTACAAAAACTGTAAAGAAAGGAGAGGAAAGCATTTTACTTGTAAGGAGAAAATAAAATTAAGGGGGGGAAGCCACTGGTAGATAAACAATTGTGGACGAGGTGTTCAAGTTGCAACTACTAGTGCATCCTGGACTTCCTTGGTGGTTTCCCATCCGAGTCCTAACCAAGGCTGACCCTGTTTATCTTCTGAGATCTGACGGGATCAGGCTAGCCTGGGCTATCCAGGTCAGAGCAGATGTTCAGAGGTGATTTGCTATTGCCTTTCTCTGCATCATGACCCTGGACTTCTTTGGTAATCTCCTGTCCAAATAGTAACCAGGGTCCAAGATTTGGTGAGATCAAGTTAGCCTGGGCCATCCAGGCCAGGGATTGGAAATGTATCACCTCCCCTTTTTATAAAAAGTTATTCAGGTACCATTTTCGGAGACTTTTTTAAATAACCAGATGCCTTGGACTACATGTTCTGCTTTCTGGATTGTGTAAAATTACCTAAATTGTTTGGAGTTCACTTTGAGATAACTTCTCCTTCCTTGAAGAAGAAATATGCAAATATTCCATTTTCAGATGTTTTTGGGACACTGATTTACTTTGACACCAGCTGCCAGTGGAGGGAGACATTGTTTCCCAGTTTCTGCCACTGTAGACCTCCATATCACTCCTAGTCCTGTTGTTCGAGGCGGTCCCCTGACCCCCCATGGACAGTGTGATAGGGGCAAAGTAGGATGCAGCAAGAGGCAGGGTCCAGGTGTACTTTCCTCGTACACATGAAGAAACCTATAGCTTGGGAACTTGGTGAGTAAATCTGGGGGACCAAGCCACCAATATATTTAAGTGCCTTTATTAAAGATATTTTGTGTTTATATATAAAGGACAGCTCAAATGTTGAAAAATAACTAAGAATCACCAAATTTTCCCAGCTTTTTTAAATTACTGAGTACCTGGAATGATATTTGATCAATCTCATTCTCCTGTCTGTAATACAGGGAAAGTAATATGGGCCTAACTTCTGAAGTTGTTAAAAGAGATTAGCAGCATAGCATACATTGAGCAATTGAGACAGTCATGGTCAACCTGGAAACTCCAACTGGTCTTGAATGCCACGGCTTGGCTAGTTCCCATGGCGGGGGCTAGATGGAACATGCATAATACTCCCATTCTGCAGACTCTCTTTTGGCTGCCCATTTCTTACCAGGTTCAGTTTCAGGTATTGGCTATAACATATAAGGCCGTTCATGGCCTTGGCTCCTCTTATTTGCAAGACTGTCTCTCCTCCAGGAGGTTGGCAACTCAACTTCTATGGGTGCCAACATATAAATGGGCAAAATCAACTACTGTCCATATGCATGCTTTCTCCATTGTGGCTCCCACATTATAGAATGGCCTGTCTAAGGAAATCAGATAATCTACCACTCTCTGGGCTTTCCACAAACTATACCAAACTGAATTATTCAAGAAAACCAAAATGGTTGATAAACTTACTTGGAGAAATCTTTAGGGTTGCCAACCTCCAGGTGGGGCCTAGAGATCTCCAGGAGACAGAGATCAGTTCCCCTGGAGAAAATGGCCACTTTGGTGGACTCTATGGCATTTACTCTGTTGAGGTCTCTTGCCTCCATAAACCCCACCCTCCCCAGGCTCCACCATCAAAATCTTTAAGTATTTCCCACTCAGGGCTGGCAGTGCTAATAAATGAGTTGGGACTGTGGTCTATAGTGTTGTGTAGAGCTTCTTGTAATTAGGAATCTATTATGCAATTTTTATATGGTTTAATGTGTCAGGTTAATACTTATGCTATGTTTCAATTGTTTCTGGTTGGCTTCAGACTGCAACGATCCTAGTGCGCTGGTTATTGAACATCCCATTTTGCTGACTGTAGTGACTCACTATGTGTAATCTGCTTTGAGTCTCTGTGAGAAAGGTGAATTAGAAATAATACAAAAGGGGGGGAAATTAAAAAAAAATAAAACTACTGCTTTCATTATTAGTTAGTTTCTTTTGTGGTCCTTGAGAATCCTTGTGGTCACTAGGAATAAAAAGCTAAAATGCACCCCTACACATGAAGGTCTCTGAGTGACTTTGGGCCAGTTGCACACCCTCAGTCTAACACATTTCACAGAGTTGTTGTGAAGATAAAATGGCAGAGGGGACAATTGTGTACACTGAACTCCTTTGCTGAAAGGTGGGATAAAAAAAGATAGATACTCTGAACAAGCAAGTTGGAGTTTAGGACAAACTATACATCCGGTGTGTGGCAGTGCCTTGAAAGACCAAAGCTTTCTACTTATTAGGGGCACACAGAGACAAACAGCTTTCTGTACAATTCCTGCCAATTAGAGCTGCCGGGTGCCTTCTTTCTGCTGGCAGGGGGACATTCGGTGGTGTGTGGGGATGCTGGTGACACACTGATGTCACTTCCAGAAGTGACATAATCACATCGGCAACATCAGGCTAATGATCTACTTTCTGAGCAAATCTCAATTGTAAAAACAGCTATAAAACATAGAGTTTTGCCGAAGAAGTAGGGTGTCACCCCCAACATTGCCAATGCGATAACATCACTGCCGGAAGTAACATCAGGGCATTGACATTGTGTGGGAATGTCTGTTTGGGGGTGGGGTTTCCCTCACGAGCTAGCTGGCCAGCAGCAGGTTGGAGCCCCCAAAAGCAAGGAATCCCCCACCCAACCAGGAACTTGGCAAGTCTACTGCCAATGCTTTTTTTAAAATTCCACTTTTTCCCTCATCATTTTCTTTTACAGCTTCTCGGTGACATTAGCACTCCAGTCACAGATTTCTGGGTTGACCTTGTATTGTTATTTCATATAAACAGCAATAGTCACTGACGGACGATATTGGATTTCTATAGCATGTTATACCCTTGAGCTTATTAACTGGCTAGGGTTTAGAATCCATGAATTAATAAATTTTAAAAGCTCACCATCTTTGGCAGGGGGAGGAAAGAAAATGAGTTAGAGGAACTTTTTAGAAGTTTTATGAAAAAAAATGATCACTGGGTAGCCATAGCCTCTGCTAACTGGAGCGTTGTATGTGTGGCGCTAGAGGAAGAAGAGTTGGTTTTATACCCCATCTTTCACTACCCAAAGGAGTCTTGGAGTGGCTTACAATCACCTTCTCTTCCTCTCCTCACAACAGACACCCCGTGAGGTAGATGGGGCTGAGAGAACTATTAGAGAGCTGTGACTGACCCAAGATCACCCAGCTGGCTGCATGTAGAGGAGTGGGGAATTGAACCGTGTTCTCCAGATTAGCATCCACCACTCTTAATCACTACACCAGACTGGCTAGGAATAATTATAATGGGACTTCCCCTTATGATATGAAAAAATATGCTTGAATTCTGTCTCTCTCATATGGCCCATGAATCTCTGACCAAGAATTTGGGTACAGGTTACTGGTAACAGTAAGCCTTTGGTGCTTCAGGAAAGGTTTTATGGAAAATAGTTTGTAAAGGATTTAAAGTCAGAGAAAGACACAAGCTGATGGACAGAAAGATAACTATGTTATCAATCATAGAGAACAGTGAGTCAGAGGACTCTAAAATAGAATTAGAAAAAGAGAACACAGAGGGCTGATGATGAGTGACTAACCAGTCAAAGATCCCCAATACATATCAATTTCATTTGAAGAATTTATCAGTAATCAGAATTTACAGATCCTTCTTTTTGTATAGCCTTCCTGTTTCATATGGGATGTGTTTTCAAAGGCTTCCAGTGGTTTAACTTCTGTATCCCACATGAGATGTTGCGTTGGCCAGACAAGATTGTGAAGTACCTGTTGTGGTCTTGATTGAATAGGTTGATCTGTAAGAACCTGGTGAGTGCTCAGGACTCAAGCAGGATAGCTTTTTTTTTAATCCCTTCCAGAAGTTTATTTATGGGGCATCATCCATCCTACGTAATCCTCCAGATCTGAATCAATTTAGCCAGTCATATACTCTAAGCCTAACCTATCTCATGGGGTTGTTGTGAGGCTAAAATGGAGGAGTGGAAAATGATGCAAGCCACTTTGGATCCCCATTGGGGAGAAAAGTGAGGTATGCATGAATAAATTAAATAAATAATTAAATGCCAGAAGAATCCAGAAATGCAACCGGGGGGAGGAAGGGGTTGCTAAGCAAGCAGTGACCCCAGTGTGACAGTGGAATCCATTGCCAGTGGACCCATTCAGGCTGTGTTCAGACAGCACTATTAGCTGGTGTTAAGTCTGCATGCACACTTATCCACTTTTTTTGTTGAGTTTGTAAAAGTGTCTTGCTTCTCCTTGCTTTCTTTGTACTGCAGAGAATCCCAGTTAGGCCACCACGTGTGATGTCACTTCTGCAAGATGTCATCACACCTGGGACATTGCACCAGGGGGTGGCTGTTTCACCAGGGGGTGGCTGTTGGGAGTGGGGCTTCCTCCACTAGCCAGCTGGCCAGTGATGGACAGGAGCCCACCAAATTGGGGGGATCCCCCACTCCCAACTGGGGGCTGGCAACCCTAAATCAAGATGATTTTGAATCTTGGTTTGTGGAAGGAAACAAAGTCTGTTTTTCCTGTGTAATTGTATTTATTAATCACATCATTAGAATGAGTTTCTGAATGGGACTCTCCACACCAGAAATGAGTGAGAAGGTGTGGGGATTGAGCTGTGTGTACAAGCCCAGCAACAAGTGTGGTTTGTCCACATCCTGGTTTAATGTCTGAATACAAATCAGAATGCAAATCAGTTTGTCTCACTGAGTTAGAAGTCATCTGTTGCTGGATGGAAATGAACATTTGAATGAATTTAATATCTTTAAAAAAAAAACAACTGAGGAAGCAATTTTTGATTGCCAACCTCCAGGCAGGGCCTAGATATCTCCTGGAATCACAATGGATTTCCAAACTACAGAGATCACTTCCCCTGGAGGAAATTACTGCTTTGGTGGGTGGACTGTATGGCATTATATCCTACTGAGTTCTCTTTCCTCCCCCAAACCTGTTTGATCCCTAGAATCTCCAGGAATTTTCCAAACTGGAGTTGACAACTCCATATATAGTGCTGTGGTAAGGAGAGAGCCAGCTACTGTTATTTAATGCAATCCTAAACTGAAGACTCTGAAACTCCCTTTTACTTAATTAATTGATTTATTTTTACTTTTTAAAACAGTAGCTATGATTGATCCAAATAGCATGACTTATAAGAAAGTCTGGTCATATTAAAAGAAGATAAACTGACACACAGGACCCACATTAGAACGTAATCCTGTCCACCAGGCTTCTCTGCAGCGTCATGCCATCTTACATAATTGAAAAGGAGCCGTTCCTCGGCAAAGGAGGCTTGTAAGAGAGCAAAGCCTTGAGCAGAGCATTAGCTAATCCTTCTGTGTCTCAAGGAGCTCTGAGGCACACAGTGTGAGCAAGAATCAAATGTTCCATTTGAAGGCCTAATAACAGAGCGCAAGACATTTTTTGATCTAACATATGTGGATCCAGCTCTTACAGCACTTGGGGTCGGTTCTTGACGAACTCTTTGAATAGACTCAGTCATCTTTGCATATAACACTCTCTCTTCTAAGGTTTCAACATTTTGTTCTCCTGGCTGCAGTGAATGGCATTCCAAGTCCATGTGGAATCTTCGAGGGCAGCAGTTCCATATAAATTGTGCCCTGGACTTGAGGAATGCATGTGCTGTTAGCTTTTCCTTTGGCCCTGTATCCACATACAGTTTTGTATGCTGTGTTAAAAGACAATCACTGCTGATGCTACTGAACATAGATATTTTTTCAAAAAAAGAATCACTTTGTTTTGCTAAGTGGTTCCCCTGGTGTTTAAACTTGTTCATGTGATACAAGCCCTTTTCAGTTGGGACATTTTAACACATGTACAGGGAGAATGTGCTGCATGCAATTCACCTGATATACTTGACCACCATTCCATGTGAAATAGAAAATGCTTGTGTTTTCAGCCTCAGTGCATGCTGGTTTTTCATGCTTCTGATTTACTTGTCCTGAAGTTGAAATATATGCATTGCCCTTTTCAGACAAAATTAGGGTCACCAACCTCCAGGTGGCACCTGGAAATCTCCTGCTACAAACAATTGATCTCCAGCCAACCAAGATCTGTTCCCCCAGAGTTTCACACAGTGAATTTCCTTCTGTTAATGAGCCATCTCTGAAGTGCTATGGTCATTTCAAACATTGCCTCCCCCCACCCATGATCATTCTCAGACTTTTTTTCAAATGTTCTGAAGTGAGCGATTCAGCACTAAATTGACTCAGTGGAGTCGATGCATCTCAGTGATGCCACTATAGCGCTGAAGTGCTATAGGACCAGGCCTGTATCCAGGATTTTTTAAATCAGGGGGCATTTAGATTTCTCAGGGGGCACAGGCTAATCAATTTAATCCAGGGGAGAAGGTCATGACACCCTGGGCTAGATGGGAAGTCAGGGGGCCTTGCCAGCATGTCAGGGGGCCTAGCCCCGATATGCCCCACTGTAGCTACGGGCCTGTATAGGACTCACCTTAGAACATTAAAAAAAAGTTCAAGGAAGATCACTTGGCAAAAAGGGCGGAAGGAGTGGCATTGTAGGAAGTGCTACAGACATTTTAAACAGTATACCACAGCGATTCAGAAATGTAATGAAACAAAAACAGAGAGCATGACAGGACATCATGGAGAGGTATAGAAGACATTGATCTCCAAAGGTTTAGGTTGGATGTCTTAATGAAAACAATGGTTGCTGAGGTTATAAAGGCATTGCTTCCTCCCCTGCAGCAGAGGGAGCTAGTACTATATTCCTCATTGTTGTTCTGGGGGAGGGCGGTCTTGCTTCCAGGTGAAAAAGTGCAAATTGTCTAACCCTTCTCTCCTCTCTCTCAAAGCAGTTTAGGGGGAGGAACAGGTCACAGATGCATAAAGGTATAGAAGTGGAATGTCATATAGGGAATATACGATAGATAGATAGATAGATAGATAGATAGATAGATAGATAGATAGATAGATAGATAGATAGATAGATAGATAGATAGATAGATAGATAGATAGATAGAGATAGTTTTATCACATGTTCATTTTTAAAAAACACAATATTTTGTTATATGACAATACAGTGTATTGCTGACAAATACTTAACTGTAAGATCTTACATTCCATTTTTATAGTAATGCAAAAGATCCATGTTTTTGCATAGTAGGTCCTATTTCTTTGTCTCAGGAACCTCTGTTGTTCTGAGTTTCAGGAAGATAGTTGTGTGGGTCTGCAGTAGAAGGTCTAGCAGCACCTTAAAGGGGGGCCGCAGTGGCTCGGAGGTTAAGACACTGAGCTGGAGACTGGAAGGTCGGTAGTTTGGCAGTTTGAGACCCTAGTGCCATGTGACAGTGAGCTCCCATCTGTGGCCCCAGCTCCTGCCAACCTAGCAGTTCGAAAGCAAGACATTGCAAATAGATAAATAGGTACTGCTTTGGTAGGAAGGTAACAGCATTCTGTGCTCCTTGTCATTTAGTCATGCCGGCCACATGACCACAGAAAAATCTTAGTTTCTGGCTCTTCAGCTTGGAAACGGCTGGCTCTTCAGCTTGGAAACGGAGATGAGAACCGCCTCCTAGAGTCGGATTCAACTCGAAATCGAAAGTTAAAATAAACGAGCTTTTGAGCAAGGGAAACCTTTACATAGCGCCTTAGAGACCAACCAGATTTTCATGGTATAAGTTTTCAAGAATCAAAGCTCCCTTCATAAGATCTAACAAAGGGAATTTTACCTCTTGGAATCTTATACCCCAAAAGTTTTGTTGGTCTCTAATGTGCTTCTTAGGGTTGCCAGCTCTGGGTTGTAAAATACCTGCAGGTTTTGAAGGTGGAGCCTGGGGAGGGGAGAGATCTCAGCAGGATGCTGTGCCTTAGACTCCACCCTCCAAAGCAGCCATTTTTTTCCAGAGGAACCTATGTCAGTCATCTGGAGGTCAATTGTAATAGCAGGTGATCACCAGGTGCCACCTGGAGGTTGGCAACCCTAGCTACTGGACTCAAATCTAGTTCTTCTGTTGTTCTAAATATATTACAACTTCAAATTCAAAAATAAAAAAGTTAAAAAAACAAACCCTTTTTAGTTCCCCAATGCACAGTGGGTACTGCCGACATCTGTTTATTTAAAGGATTTGTATCCCACTTTTCATCCCAAAGGCTTGGATCCTATGAAGAAGTTCTGTGCAGCCTAGATGTCTTTGTCAGCAAGCCGGCTTCCTCTTCCACTTAAAACTTCCATTTGTGCAAGGGCCCACTGAAAACCACTGAACTTGTACAAACACAATTTTTAGCAGAAGAGGAAATATGCTTTGTTGCAAACACTATCTAGGCTCCCAGAACTCATTTATAGGTTCTGTGCCTAAAGAGGGCTTAAGGAGTCTTAAGCATCAATATGCTATCAAGGCTAAAACAGTCATTAAAATAAAACAAACAATATTATCAAACAATATTCACCAGTGTCTAATAAAAACCCAGTGAAAAGTCCTTCAAAACAGAACCGCTATATGTTTGTAAAGACCACCAGAGAACATGCTCTTCTGACCTCTGGTAAATCAGCCAGAAGGTTCAAACAAAGACCTGCTTAGACCAAAGAAAATCATACAATCCTAAGAAGTGGTACATAAACAGGAAATCCCATTGCTCCCAGCTTTCATGATGCCGAAGTAGTCTAGGATACCAATTTCAGCTTTCTGTAAGTTGTAACCATTATCATATCAGCAGCATGGGAACAAATCACCCAAGCTACTCTCCATCTTGATTTTTACTGTTGTTGTTTTTAAAGCTGAAAGGCAGCAAGAGAGAGCAACTCAGAATTATGTACATTATGATTTCATAGATGTAGTGGTTTTCTGCACACAGGATGTTTGTCAGGTAACAATGCCTCATTATTTCTTTCCTTTCTCTTCACAGATTTCATGAAATCCAGCTTCAAGCTGAAATGAATGCCTTGCAGACTAAAGGAAACTGAGTGTGTTATTGGCACCCAGGCCACAGTGAAAGAAAGTTCTAATCTGGCCATTCTGTCTTCGGTCAGCGATTGGTACCTTACCTTGACATTTGGCCAACTGCAGAAGTCACGGTTTTCTTACCATTTGGCATACATGGAGAGAGACAGCAGAGTGTGTAAACCTGGCTAAGGAGACCGCACATTTTCTAGCCAGAGTGGGAGGCAGTCCAATTATACAAGGATTATTTTACAGTTAGCCTCTAGAACGTCACCTCTCACCTGCACACAGGACGCAAATACAAAACCTATTTGCCTTTTTATTTTATTTTTTGCTAGTATTTTATTTTCCTTTTTTTGATATTTTTTGTGGGAGTTTTTTGAGTCAGAAATGGGCCCGTGGACTAGAATGTGGTCCATGGACAGGGTTGCTTTCTTGAAGTCATGGCTTGTGTTTTCCCTGGCGCTCTACATGCAGTTTTCCAAAGTTCTGGCCTGTCCAAGTGTGTGCCGCTGTGACCGAAACTTTGTCTATTGTAATGAACGAAGCTTGACCTCAGTGCCTCTTGGAATACCGGAGGGTGTAACCGTACTCTACCTCCACAATAACCAAATTAATAATGCTGGGTTTCCTGCAGAGCTGCACAATGTCCAGTCTGTGCACACTGTCTACCTGTATGGCAACCAGTTGGATGAGTTCCCTATGAATCTGCCCAAGAATGTTAGGGTTCTCCACCTGCAGGAAAACAACATCCAGACTATTTCTCGGGCTGCTCTAGCACAGTTGTTGAAACTGGAAGAGTTGCACCTGGATGACAATTCCATCTCTACTGTAGGGGTTGAGGATGGGGCATTCCGAGAAGCTGTTAGCCTCAAGCTTCTTTTCTTGTCCAAGAACCACTTGAGCAGTGTACCAGTGGGCCTTCCAGTGGACTTACAAGAACTACGAGTTGATGAAAACCGAATTGCCATCATATCAGACATGGCTTTCCAGAATCTCACAAGCCTGGAACGTCTTATAGTGGACGGCAACCTCCTTACCAACAAAGGAATTGCAGATGGCACTTTTAGCCACTTATCCAAACTCAAGGAATTCTCTATCGTACGGAATTCACTAACATACCCTCCCCCTGAACTCCCAGGTACAAATCTACTGAGGCTTTATCTACAGGATAACCAGATCTCACACATACCACTTTCAGCCTTTTCCAGCCTCCACCAGCTGGAGCGACTTGATATTTCCAACAATCAGCTTCGGATGCTGTCCAAAGGTGTCTTTGACAACCTTCGCAACCTGAAGCAACTCACGGCAAGGAATAATCCCTGGCTATGTGATTGCAGTATTAAATGGGTTACTGAATGGCTCAAGTTAATCCCCTCCTCCATCAACGTCCGTGGATTCATGTGTCAGGGACCAGAACATGTCCGAGGTATGGCCGTCAGGGAACTCAACATGAATATGTTATCATGTCCTACAACCACCCCTGATTTGTCATTGGTTACCCAAGCTCCCACTACATTCCTGCCAACTACAGTTGCCCCTACTTCATCAGTACTAACCCCAAGTAACAAATACACACCTCTGACCCCTACTGTATCCACACTTCCCACTGTGCCTGAGAGGGACGTTGGAGAAAAAATGACCCCTCCCATCTTTGAACGGTTTCAGCTCTCCATCCATATTGTGAATGACACTTGCATCCAAGTTAGCTGGCAGACCCTTTATTATGTAATGTCATACAAACTTACCTGGGTTAAAATGGGTCACAGTCTGGAAGGAGGCATTATTCAGGAACGGATAGTTCATGATGAGGGGCAGAACATAAGCTTGACAAGTCTAGAGCCCAAATCCACTTATCGGATTTGCTTGGTTCCCTTGGATGATTTTAATAATTACCGAACTGGTGAGGACACTGTCTGTTCTGAAGGTACCACCAGTGCTTCCCTACTAAGCAATGGAAGCAACACAGCTTCCAGCCATGAGCAAACAACATCCCATAGCATTGGCTCCCCATTTCTGTTGGCAGGCTTAATTGGGGGGGCAGTGGTGTTTGTGCTGGTGGTTTTGCTCAGCATCTTCTGTTGGCATATGCACAAAAAGGGGCGCTACACCTCTCAGAAGTGGAAATACAACAGGGGCCGACGGAAAGACGACTACTGTGAAGCAGGGACCAAGAAGGATAACTCCATCCTGGAGATGACAGAAACCAGCTTTCAGATTGTCTCCTTAAATAATGATCAACTCCTTAAAGGAGATTTCAGACTGCAGCCCATTTATACCCCAAATGGGGGCATTAACTACACAGACTGCCACATCCCCAATAATATGCGATATTGCAACAGCAGTGTCTCAGACCTGGAGCACTGCCATACGTGATAATGAGGGATGGCAAGAACCCACCAACTAGAAGCAAAAACTTTGAGGAAACAGAATAAACCTACTCACACAGACACAAATTACATTTGATAAATGTTACACAGATGCGTTTGTGCATTTGAATACTCTGTAATTTATATGGTGTACTATATAATGGGATTTAAAAAAAGTGCTATCTTTTCTATTTCAAGTTAATTGCAAACAGTTTTGTAACTCTTTGCTTTTTAAATCTTTAAAAAAAATATATTGCTGAAGTACTGTACAGGGTTGTACAATAAGAACCCAATGCCATGGCAAAAGAAAAGAATGCCTCATTCTTCAAACATTAACCACTTTTGCTTTTGGAGCTGCCCGAGGGATGCCGGTTCGTACACCTTCTGCTAGCTTACAAGATAAGTTCACATTCAAAGGCAAATGCTTAGGAATGCCTAAACTAGATTAAATGAAAGGAGGTATACAACTTAAAACTATGATGTGGTTCATAAAATTAGAGTAAGTCATGTTAAAACTGTGTTGGTCACTTTTACCTGACTTTGTACATTGTGGTACCAAAATGGAAGGGGGGATGAGGGACTTTGGGACATCAAACACTGTTCCTCGTGCTGTTATCCTTCTTCACATAAGCTGGTATGCAAATTTTTCAAGGCTTTCACATTCTCATCAAAATTGGGATTTTTTTTTAAAAAAAAAAATCCTGACCAGCTTTTATAATGAGGATTCTCAACTTCCATCAAGAACCTTCATTTCTATTTTCTCTTAAAAGCACATTTCTGCAGCCCCAGTCTGGCCAAATTAATGAGCGCAATTGGTTCCAATAGTCCCAAGTACAGATGATATGTTGGCCAGAGTCACAAGCAATATTGATATTCTAATAACCGAAAGTGTAATCCAAAATGCATTAAAGTCAATGAAAGTTTTCCCTTTGCTGTTTCTCAATTTCACATATACCCCCGACTAATTAAATTACTTAAATTAGATTTTTCTCCATGAGAAAAAAAGTGAACCCCGATGGGCATAACAGTTACTGAACTCTTCTGTATGAAATGTTCTCAACTTTTCCATGGAGACAGTGCCACCCTTCCAAGTTAAATTTAAATTGGGCAGATGATGGTGCATGAGGAAAAGAGTGACACACACAAAATGGCATGTAGCCTACCACTCCACTGAGCAAAGACCCCACCCTTCCTTCAACTGAAGTGTTTTTCCATTGGACAAAGAGCCACATAAGTTCAAGATAGGCTCCTTAGGCCGAAGGAACTTCCTCTAGCTGAAGGTAGGGTAAATGACAATATGTAAGTCCATTCAGCAGTGTCATCGATGCAACGAACATGAAATTGAGCAAACTTCAGCGGACAGTGGAAGACAGGAGGGCCTGGCGTAATCTGGTCCATGGGGTCGCGAAGAGTCGGACTCGACTGTGCGACTGAAAAAAAAGTCCATTCAGACATTTGATAATCTACTTTTGTCAATCATTTTATGTTTAACTTGGGATGCTACATGAATGCTCAGGATTTTGTTTATTTCCCTCCACCATTTCATCTTATATTTGTGATGCACAGACCCTATCTTTTTTAAAATACCACCTCCCCTTAATTGCAGAGAGACTTGTGCAGGAGATGTGTAGGTATACTGTACCAGCTCTTTATAGCATTCTGTATGGAGCATTCCGGTCCAGCTTGTAATGTTTCACAAGATCCCATCAGCTGTAGGCTAGTTAACACTCCCCACCCCAATACTGTTATGACAGAAAAGCAGGGTTTTGCGTAAATATATATATATATATTGTGAAGCAGGCCTAGAGCTCATGTATGGGGACTGTGTCACTACTTGCAAATTACCATCTGTGTTGGAGGGCTTCTGTGTCCACCAAATATATCAACTACATGATGGGGTGATCTGTCCCTCATCTCACACTTGTGCTTGCTGAATGCCTTGCACCCCCTTTCTGCTTCTCCTTTTCTATTTCGGCTTCTATTTCCTTCAAAGGTTTTGTAGACAAGATCCCAAAACATGTGAGAGCACAACATGCAGTCATCAGCTAGCAGCTACATGCACATAAAATTTATATGCCTTGGTTTTCTTGACTAACCTGAGGGGGAAAACAACAACAAAACCCTTCCTAACATCAAAAGAGCCTGCACAAGTTGTCTCAATAAAAATGGAGGTATTGTAATTAAAGAAAATCACTTTGTAAAACTAGGGTTACTCGAGGTATTTGAGCTGAGGGAGAGTCACTGCTCTCTCTCTCTCTCCTTCATGCACTTTCATTTGCTCAGCCCTGCAGTCCTTACAAAACATGTTCTGGCATGCAACTTTTCCAACTGCTTGAGAACATTCATTCTTTACACTAGGAAGATGGGTCAGCACTTTGGTGTAACATGGCAAAGTACAATCATTTCCTGAGGAATTATGTCTTTTCCCACCTGACACGTTTTATAACCACATTTTGGATTTCCATTCTATATTCTGTATATTTGCTATTTTCTCCAGCTATAACAGGTATTTTAGGCAACCTGTGTGGCTACTGTAATAGTGAAGTCACTGAACCTTTGCTAAATAAAAGGCTGCCATATGGTTTGAAATGGTGTAATTTTAGCTAGAAAATGCCATGCACAGTGGTTGGGTTTGTTTGTTTGTTTTTCATTTGACCTCTTTGCCTGAGCTGACTAATGGAAATTACTGAGTTGACTAATAGAATTTTTTTTTTCTTTTAAAATACATTTTAGTAGTAAGAATCCTCACAGTGACAGGCACAAGGCATGTGTATAAACATAGATGCATGTGTGCTCTTTCTCCTTTCCCTTTTGCAGTGGGGAGCTCAGAAGCATTGCTTCTCTCCCTTCTCAGCTAGAGGTGGGGCGTAAAGAGAAAGGAGCCCTTTCTCCTCTCCCTTTTGCATTGAAGAATTGAAAAATGTTGTTTCTATCCATGTCTGGCTTGGAGGGGAGAGAAAAGAAACAAGATCTTTCTCCTGGTTTTTTGCAGTGTCAGTTTTTTGCTGAGGGGAGTGGATCAGAGCCAAATTCCAGGCTGATCCCCAATCAGTTGTGAATCAGCCTCTGACCAACAGACAGTTGCAAACTTGTGTGGCAGCTGTTTTGAGTTGTTCAGTGCAAACTGATTGATTCACTGTTTGAACATGAGAGTCGAATAAGGTAAGTTCAGCCGCCAAACATGAGCTGAGAAATTCATGTCATCCCTAGTAAAATTGTATAGGATTTGAGGTGGGGTCATTGAAGTACGAGATCCTGCGAATGAGTTCTGTGTGTGGCCTTGAGCATGCCTTCCTCTTCTGCTAAAACTTTTGTGCAAGAGCCCACTGACAACCATTGATCTTGTGAAAAACAGAAATTTTAGTGGAAGAGGACGCACACTGTATGTCAGAGACAATTTAGTGTGAGACTTTTGTAGAATCCAAGTTACAATCTCATCTTCACATCATTTTAAGCCAAGACTGGTGGTAGAAAACTAAAAAGACTAGAAACATAGACTCCATAGTGGCATGAAATGGTATGTATATCATGTTTCATGGCTGCTATTTCATATTGGGTATGCATATGATCACAGCTCAGAGACCTGTTAGATGATACTATACAATCCAACCATGTCTGTGATATACAGTCTGGAAGTATGTCCAAATTTTAGTTACAAATGTTTCAACAGAGAGGTTGCTGGGAAGATTACTGGTACTACTTCATAAATTTGGAACAGAGCCATTAGTAGAAAATCCTAAAAATGCAATTCTAAACACAGCAGCCCCCTTATAATTAAGTCAATGAACTTAGAAGGACATAACTCCGTTTAGGATCATACTGTAAGAGAAGAATCCTAGACAAGTCTCCTACAAATGTCTATTTAATGGAGCTTACTCCTAGGTAAGCATTAGAATTACACTGTTAAGTAAACAAAATCTCTGTGAAAGATAAATTTGACAAATAGTTGCTATTTCCTTTACTAGCACATAATGTTTCTTTTACGAGGAGTGGATTAGAGAGAATTTGGGAGAATGATGCTTAAAATTATTACTCATAAAACGTTAGTGCAGAAAGGATCAATGGTACGTAAGTTAGGATGGTTAATGCGGTAGAGACATGCACAAAATTCAAGAATCCATCCCAAGAATAAAGTCTGAGTCCAGTGGCACCTTTAAGACCAACAAAGTTTAGTTCAAGCTTTCATGTGCAAGCACATTTCTGTCAGGATCTGAAGAAGTGCACTTGCACACGAAAGCTTATACCTTGAATCAAACTTTGTTGGTCTTAAAGGTGCCACTGAACTCAAACTTTGTTCTGCTGCTTCAGACCAACAGCATTCCAAGAACATTAGACAAGACTGAAGTTTGATACCCTTTGAAAGTTTAAATCAAAATGAATTGCAGACTTGCCAGGAAGCATCTAGCAAGATGACGGTGTGATTGGTCCTGGAGATGTACATAATCTGCTCCATGTATTTCTAATGGTCAAAATCCTTGTGTTGCTTACTTTCAAAAATCCAACCCAATGAGCTATCCTGGCTAGAAAAACAGATTCGGATTGAAGAGAGCTGGGTTTAAAACCCCTGTTGAGTCCTGAAGTACATTGGGTAGAATCTGTCTTCTCTCATCATAATTTTTTTTAAGCATTTACATGCATGTGCCCACAGGGTGGGGGGTGAAATCCTAAGAATTTTCCTTGGGACAAGTAATTTATTCCCCCCAATCAACATTTTCTATTAAAAACTTCCCATCTATTCTCACCTTTTCATTCCAAAGAAACAGAAGAGCATACCCTGTATGCAGAAACACTCCATAAGTGTGCTAATTAGGCAGAGAACAGGTGGAGACATAAGGAGACGTTCTGTGATCAACCACTAGGATGGCTGAGACCCACACATTTCTGTCTTGTGATGAGATTTTTCAGATTATAAAATGATGGTTTCCAACTTTGTACCTTCAGGGAGCTTTCTGTTTACCATGAAACCATGATCCTTGCTGCAGATTCCAGGGCATGCTTTAAAAGGTACACTCAGCTAAAGTACACCATGGCCTGGATTTTATCTGAATGTCTTGTAAACTATATGTGTATAATAACTAAAAGTACATTTAACCGTCTCCTGTGTGAGTGCTCAGTGCAGGGAAGATCACTCCAAAAAAGCAAGGTATTTCTCAAGCTGACCTCATTCAGAGAATGATGCTATGAACTGCCTCGAGCCCTCTGTTGAGAAGAAGGTGCAGGTTAAAAATAGGACAAATAAATAAAATCCAGAAGACCCTGATATACTTTATGGAACCTTGTGTCCACTGGAACACAGTTTGGAAAGCACTTTCCTTGAACTCACAGCTGAGTGAACAAAGAAGCATTTTCACCGAATTTGCTAGGAGTCTTCTCTCTTGGTTAAGTAACTTTCACCTCTAGTTTCCTTCCCCTTGTCAAGCTTTGCTTGTAGTTCTGTGTTTCTTCTGTTATCTATTTTTAACACATATTCGCCTACTTGATTTTTTGACACATTTTATAATGTGCATAGATGAGAGAAGACAAGAAGTACCATGCACAATGCAGTTGAAGAACAATGACTGACCTCTGGAGGATGCCAGCCTAAAGCCTGAACTTCAGATTACACAGAAGGAATTCTATCCTCTCAGAAACAGAAATATAGCTGAAGCTTAAATTACATTTTTGCTTCCCCAGTACTTTGATTTGGTGAGCAAGTTAATACAGCTCCATTAAATTAGCACATAATACACTGAGAAAATTGAACAGTAGTATCAGTTACATATTACAAAGGTAACAATAGAGTATTTACTAGACTCCCTGAAACTCAAAACAAAAGGGACATGTTTGAGTGGTAGTTCTTATTCTGGAAGAACTTGGTTCACTGGGGATTGGTCCCAAAGTATATAAATTCTGTCCACTCAAGGAATATTTATGGTATTGCATCTTAGGAACCGATATCCTAAGGTGTATCATATGCCTATATGGCTCCATGAGTGATAAATGAAAATTTAGAAGACTGACATGTTTATATCCTGCCTTTCTCCAGGAATTTGAGATGGCTAAATGATGTCACTAAGACCCCCCCCCCCAAAAAAAAAAGTGTCATAAGCAGTGTTCCCTCTAAGCTGAGTTAGTGTGAGCTAGCTCACAGTTTTTTAGCCTCTGGCTCACAGGTTTCTGTCTTAGCTCAGGAAGGATGGCTCCAGAACAAACTAATTTATGCAGTAGCCAGATCACTCGCTCACACCTTTAATGCCAGTAGCTCACAAAGTAGGATTTTTGTTCACAAGACTCCACAGTTTAGAGGGAGCATTGGTCATAAGGACAAAAGTCACTAAGATTAGAGGATGTGGCTCGATGGAAGAGCCTCTACTTTGCATGCAGAAGGTCCCAGGTTCAGTCCCTAATATCACCAGTTATAAAAGTCCAGGCAGGAAGTGATCTGAAAGACCTCATCCTGAGATCCCAGAGAGCCACTGCCAGTCTGAGTAGATGATACTTTGATGGATCGTATAAGGCAGCTTCATGTGTGTTCAGATACAGCCAGCAAATGATACATTCATTTTCTTTATGATTTTAATGTAATCCTTACCTTTAATCACAAAGAAAGTCTCAGAAAAATCAGTTTAGATTATGACCTTGCACGCCTTTGAGTCAGACAATTGCTTTACCAATGTACATATTGTCTGCTCTGACTGGCAGCATCTCAGAGGTCTTTTATACCACCTGCTGCCTGATCCCTTCAATGGGAAAGGTTGGGGATTGCACTTGGGCCCTTATTCATAGAAAGTTGATGCTCTAGCTCTAAACCATAGACCCCTTCTTTCTAAGATGGTTATAATGCTGAAGGATTTGGAGTGCTATATTACCATTTCTAGTTCTTGTAATCCAAATATGAGTGTTCTGTGGGCCCAAATATGCTAGAGGAATCTGACCTGATTCTTTTTAAGAACATAAGGAGAATTCTGCTGGAACAGACCAGTAGTTCATCTAGTCCAGGTCCAGCTTCCTGTCTCACACAGTGGCCAACCAGTTTCTCTGTAGGGCCGACAACAGGGCATAGAGGCAAAGGCCTCCCTGATGGTGCCTTCTGACACTGGTTCAGAGCTGACTGTCTTTAGCTACCACGGCTAGTAGCCACTGATAGGCCTATCCTCCATGAATTTGTCTAATCCCCTTTTATAGCTCTCCTTGCTTTCTTTGAGTTTCGACATGTGTTTTGTCTAAACAGGAACCACCAACTTTTGTCTCAGAATTAAACCTCCAGTCTCAGCCTGCTTTGGTAGGGTCTCTCTGTTTCCACTGATTCAGTCTCTGGACATCTATATATCTGAGGCACAATCCTATATAGTCTTTCTCTGGAAGAAGTTATGCAGATGTGCAAAAGTTATGCAAATGTGCTAGGCTGACAAACGTTGAGAACATTATCTCTATTTTTTTTTAAAAAAATAACCTTTTCTCATCACTTTGTATCTGGTCTTTTCTCTGTGGCGCATCAAACAAATAAACATAATCTCAAAAAACAGCAGTGACATAAAAACTAATGTTTCCAATTGTGATTTTAACAGCACTCCGTTTTTCTCTTGATTATTTTATGCTTTCCAAAGAATGAGAAAAATTCTCCCAATGGGGAAGGAATTACTCCTAATATTACAAGTCAAGAAACCAAACATTTACTGAGCAAGCAAGCAGGCATGAGCTTTGAGGGAATGAATCACATCTTTGTTTTAATGACATTAAAGAGTAGGTTCAGACTCGGCTTTTGACAGAGAAGTGGTTAATTGCTACTGATGTCTTTGTTTACAACATTTTGGGCCCACTTTTAACACAGAGACATTAAGGCTTTATTTAGGGGAGGTTAAATTAAAGAAATGACACATGGCTTATCTTAACAGCTGTATAAAAACCGCAACACAGAAATAGATGCCAAAAAGAAAGTAACTTAGAGCCTTGACAGAATCCTCCCCCCAAAAAAACTTGAAGAGAATTCTGTAAAAGGTTTGTTCACATTCAGAGGAAGATTGGTCCTTATGTTTACCAGAAAAACTTGCTGACGGGCCACAGCCCTGGATAGCCATTAGCAGCCAGGAGCAAGCAATGCTGAATGACTCCAGTGGTGCTGTCATCCCACACACACACATGTACCACGGGCTGTTCCAATCCCACATCCACTGTCATTGGTACCATTTGCTAAGTTCAAGGCCCAGGACAGACTGGCAATTTGCCCCGGTAGCCAGTCGCGGCAAAAAAAACCCGGATTAAACAATACCGGGTTTTCCCGTCCACACAGCGGGGGCCGCTGCCGGAAGATACGGGACGGAGGCGCGTGGGAGCGTTCAGACTGCCGCGCCGGAGGCGTGCTATATTTGCCGTTTTCCCACTAATTCAGCTGTGGGTGTGTGTGCGCATAAGCGCATTTTGCCTTTTTTTTTTTTGCCCTGCAACGCCGGCACCACATTGGGCAGTGGAGCGGAGCGCAGCCAATCACACCGCTGCTGCCTCATGCCCAACGCGGGTTGCTCCCGGCTTTTCGGCTGCGCGTTCAGACTCCCCGGAAGTGGAGAAACGCGCGACGAATGCAGGCTTTCAAGATTTGCGAAGGCTTTTATCAGGTGTTTTTTTAATCGGGCAGTGAAGCGCAAGAGCACCGGTAGGCTATGGGTGGGGGACGCCAGGCAGATGTGCCTGTGTGAATGTTCCATTTACTCCGGTATTGAATCGTTGTCAGCCCGGGTCCCATCCCGGGGCAAATTGCCAGTCTGTCCTCGGCCCAAGTCAAGCAGTCCCTTGTACCACCGGGCCCACTCACTTCAGCTTGTTCCTGGGCTATATCTGCCCTGCTCACATTCTTCCCTGTGGCTTGAAGGAGAGACCAGTTTTTTGCTTAGAAGGTATTTGGGAATGCTTGTAAAAGTTGTAATGGCTAAGTGGTCCCCCCCCCCAAATTGCCAAGAATGACACTAAATTTGCTCCTCAACATGTTAATACTTTTCAACAGAATCCTACAAATGGGTTGTATGTCAGGGGTGACTTCCAGAGGTTACCACCTAACTGCATAGACCAGATGCATGCACTTTGGGGCATTTGAGCATTTTGGGACTGTGTTGCCTATGGATATGGAGTTACAGCTTCAGATCAACATTTGGAGAAATAAGGGGGAATGAATCTTCAACAAAAGGGTTTTTTTTAAACAAACAAACACACTAACAGAAAAACACAAAATGTTCTATGCAATAGGGTAAAGTAATCATGAATGAAAAATCCAGAAACGCAGTATTGCAAAACAGCAATAAAAACTTTGCCCTGAAATAACTGCCCACCTAAGGGGAATAACCCTATAAGAGAAAATAGAACATACAAATCTGTCTGATGAGAAGAAAGCAAAGAAGCAAAGTTGTCCATGGTGGTGAAGAAGGTGCTTCTGGAGCTGAAACTGACCCCATGAAGGAAGAGGGCACAGTGCTGGGTCAGTGGAGCAGAGATCTGGGACCCAGACGAGCCAAGAGACCAACCATGAAGCTGGAGGTAACGGTGTTTCCAAACCGGCTACAAAAATTGGGGCTGATGAAATGCAAGAATATTAAAAACACAACATTTTGGTGGGGGTTGCAAGTATGTGAAACCTTTGTCTCTATTGTGGATGGGAGTTTCTCTTTTGCATTTAAAGTGTCAAAAATGTTCCTATGGGGAGAACTGGAAATCAGATGTGTTAGCAACTACAGCTGTGCATTTGCCATGACTGTCATTTAGACAGGAAATTGCTGGGATCAGCCCCTTGCTTATTGTTTGTGAAATCTGGGTCATTGGTTATGATCAGATTAGCTGGGAGGAAGCTCTAGGGTCCTTGGGAAAATGACTCTTGCTAGAATCCCTCCCAGGGTGGCCTTACACATGACCAATAAAGAAGTGGCTTTGCATTCCTTTACAAAAAGGGGGTGTCCTCTTGGATGAGGGTCTTGTGAGCATCAAATGTAAAAATGCTGCCAGTATCAACTTTGGTTTCAAGTACACGCGTCGGAAGAGAAGCAAACTTCATTGCAGTTAATGGGTAGAAGTGTAATGAAATGCTTGCCCTTTAAATAACTGGGTACGTTTTTTATCCCACCCTGCCTCCAAGCAGCTCAGGGGGCCATAGATCATTCTCTTTTCCTCCTCACCACCACCTTGAGCTGAGAGAATGGCCACCCAGCAAGCTTCCAGGTTGAGTGGGGATTTGAACCAGGGTCTCCCCAGTTCTGATCCAGTATCCTAATTACTAAACCACACCGGGTCATCATACAATCGGGACACTGAACAAAAGATTACAACGGCAACAAAACTGTCTTGGGGTGCTCGAAAGATGAGGTGATTTACAGTGCAGTCCTAAACACAGGCACATCATTCCAAGTCCTTTGAAGTCCACGGGCTTCATAATTCTGCTTAGCCCTGCACTGTTCCTGAAATGTAAGTTTTCTTTGGCCAGAGCCATTTTCAACAGACACATCAAGTTATTGGACTTTTTTGCAATAACATCAAATAATGACAGGCCACAGGAGAATCTGGATTTTTTCCCCTCTTTACCATAGATTCACCATGATCTAGAAGTGTTTGGGCTTCAACACACACACAGTTATTTGCATGCTTGGGTTGCTCCATTCTTTCCATGGGAGGAGTAATGGAATAAGTCCAAGTGCATGAGTTTCCTTCATTGAAGTAAATGGAGGGTTCTCTCTGTGGCCAGGAAGTTCCATATGCATGCCGGTGCTCCAAAATACAATGGGACATTGATTTACAACCTGGATTGGAAATGAATATGGATTTCGCTGTAACTAAAATGAAAGTTTATTTCTAACTTTCACAGTAAAACTTGTTACAATGAAGACTTACTTATCTGGGCTGTCAAATATCACTAATTTCAATGGATGCTACTCAAAAAGCACCTTCCTCCTTTTCGATTTGTGGAAGTCATGATTCTGCTTGTGCATGAAGCAACTTTCTATTCCCTCTCCCATGTCACATCCCAAGACGTCACCAAGAATCCACTACCCCTCCCTCCAGATGGCATTTCAGGGGGAGGGGAGGGAAGAAGGAGGGACAAGTTTCACTTGAAGACACTGCTGTGCTTGCCTGCTGAGGATCCAGTCCATGATCCCTTTATCTGTAAATCTTCGGGGATCTTAAATCATTATTGAACTTTGGCTGAAGCAAGGACTAAATGTTCTTAGACATTTGGCCTTAGAAATCAGAGCCTGATCTAAGGAGAAAATGGGAAAGACAGGAGGGAGGAGGGATAATTTTGTTTCCATTGTGCCAATTTTATTTCATTTTCAAGAATCCAAGAAGTATGAGTTTATTGAATAGCTGGTTTTGCCTCTCTAGTATGAATGTTCTGGATGTAGGATTTTAGTTCATCTCATTTTTATGCACCTATGCCCTTGTAATCTCTTAGTATCGAATTCACTGTAAAAATATGAATTGGAGTAACTTCCAGTGCCATGGCATAATTTACTACCAATTCATCTGGGTGAGGTCTACTGAGAAGCACAGGAGTTCCACTAAATCTCCAATCAAAGCAATGTTTACTTATTTGTTTCTATAATATATTTTGCAATTCAGTGTACCTGTTAATAAGCCAAACAGCTGCAAAGGTGAAAACATTACAATAATAAATTAATTTAAACAACCACCACAAAACAGTAGTGAGGTTATATAAACTCTAGACAGCACAGAACAGTCAAGCTAACAGCAGCAACAACTAATTCAAATTTGCATTTTGAGGCGTAGAAAACTTTATAGTAGGCCTGTACCAAACAGCCTCTGATTTTCTGAGACTTCAAAAGTAGCACCTTCAGTTATGGAAGCTGAATAGATTTTCCTAGAATAGAGTTCCATCACGAGAGAACTAGAGTGATGAAGTGATTAGAGCATTAGGGCTGAGTCCAGTAGAACTTTAGATTTTAAGAATATAAGATTTTAGGAATATAAGTTTTTGAGACTCAAAGTTCCCATCATCAGATACAATGGTAAGAATGTGTGGCTTGTACTGGGGAGGTGTGGGCATGAATCACCTCACAACAGGGATGGGCATGAATCACCTCACAAACCTTTGTTTGTGATGAATTTTGGCCAGTTCATGGTTCATGAACTGAAAGTTTGTGAACTGCAGCCTGGCCATGGACATTCATGAAATTTTAAGGCAGTTAATGGAAGTTAATGGGTCTGTGGGGAGAAAAAAGCAGGGGTATAAACCCTTGTTTTCTCCTCCCCACAAAAGCCGCCAAAACAGCTGAGCAGTGGGAGCAGGCTACTCCCAGCCACTCAACTGATAAGATCAGAAACAGTTAAGCTGCAGGGGCAGCCTGCTCCTGCAGCTCAGCTGTTTTGGGCTCTAAACAGCTGTGCCTGCTCCTGTGGCTTAGCTGTTTAAAGGGCTTCCTTGGGCAGTGAGTCCCAGGCTCAGCTGTTTAGAGGGGCTTTCTTGGGTTCACTTCTGAGCCATTTAAACCCCTGCTTTCTGCTTCCCACCAAAAGGAGCAGGGAGCAGAAAGTAGGGGTCATGAAGCCTTACAAACCAGTTTGGTTTGTATAGGTTCATGGTTTGGTTTGTAATTCAGTTATGACCCATGAATCGAACCACAAAAGTGAGGTTCATTTCCATCCCTAGTGTCAAATGCCTACTCTACCATGAAGTTCAGTGAATAACTTTATGACTTTGAGCCACTCACTCTCTCATAGCCTAACTTACTTTACAGAATATATATATTCTGGCCAGCCACACCCACCTTTTGCTTCTTATTTTGTTTACCTTGTTTGTTGTCAAAACAGTTTTGACAAAACCAATAAAAAACATTATTTTAAAAAAAGTTTCCAATTCCATACTTTTTAATAATTAATATTATATTTATTTTAAAAGTAACATTAAAAGTAACATAAGCAAACATCTCAATAAACACTCTGAAACTGGGCTAAATAACTAAACAACCAAGGTGCATGGAACTCTCAAACTGCTGACCTTCCAGTCTGCAGGCCAGTATTTTAACCTCTGAGCCACCACAACCCTTCCAGATCCTAGTCTGACACTTTAACCACTACACCACACTAGTGTGTTCTCTTTCTCTCTGTGTGTGTGTTTTTAAAAATAAATATTTTAAATAAACCAATGGAAATAAATCCTGTTGATAAAAGCCTCACAGGCATTTGTCCCATTAGTTTTAAAGGAAGTGAATTAAAATAACCTTAAAGCCCACTTGCCCCAGTGGAAAGGAGTTACCATTTCTGGTTGGCTTGCCAGTCTGAGACTACAGTCCACAAATCACACACTCCACAGTAATCAGGCCAACTACCCAAGGATGTTTGGGCCCCCTTCTGAAGTTAAGTGGCTCATGGAGTGGTTGCAACCACAGCAGAGGCTGTGGCACATTGGAGCCAGTTTAGAGACCTCATTTTGCACACTGTGAAAAAGATATGCCAGGTACACACAAAGGTACACATATGCAGAGAGTAGAATCTAACTGCAAATTTAAATCCACAAAAGTTGCTAGTCCACAGAGAGAATTTTTTTTACTAGCCTACCCAAGCAGTAGAAAAGAGCAAGAGTCCAGTAGCACCTTGAAGACTAACAACATTTCAGATGCGGAATGACATTAGCAGGTGAATGACAATAGCAGGCATGATTGGACTAGGTGTGCTATGGAGAGGATACCTAGGTGTGGAGAAATCAGCATTCCCCTCTCTGTACCACAGCTAATCCAATCAAGCCTACTATTGTCATTCGGCATCTGAAATCACTCCACTTCTCCAAGATAAAAGGACAGATCGACTCCCCTTCTAGCTGTATCTGAAGAAGTGAGCAGTGACTCATGAAAGCTCACACCCTGCCATAAATTTTGTTAAGTCTTTAAGGTGCTACTGGACTCGCTCTCTTCCACTGCTACAGACAAATTAACATGGCCACCCATGTTAGAAAACAAGGTGGGAAAAAGATAAGAGGGAATAGAAGTTTGTGCTAGAATTAAAATCTCTAAAGGGTCACAAGCATCCTAGGGCAGACGTTGTCCTGGCAGCCCACCTCACAGGGCTGTGGCCAGGATCAAACAGGGCAGGGGAGACCTCTGTAGCTGAGCTCCCCAGAAAAAGAAAGGATTAAACCATAATAAAAGTCCATGGAGAAGGCTGTGGTTATATGCACATTTGAAGCTGCCTTCTACTGAATCACGCTTTTGGTTCCTCAAAGTCAGTACTGTCTGCTCAGGCTGACAGTAGCTCTCCAGAGTCTCAAGGCAGAGGTCTTTCACATCCTTACCCAATCCTTACCCAATCCTTTTTAACTGGAGATGCCAGAAATCGAATCTGGGACCTTCTGCATGCCCAGCTGATGCTCTACCAGTGCCCTTCCCCTCCCCACGTGGGTGCCCCTCCTTCCTTTGAATGGCACCGTCTGAATGACTGGAAGCAGCCAATCATTAACCCGCTGCAGTCCAGATCCATGCATTGTGTAAACGGGTCTTCCACCCTCCGGAAGTGTGTTCCACTTCACAGCCTAACCGCACAACCCTGTGCAGTTATTCTTCCAGTTCAAGCCTCTCCAGAGAATCGCCCAGGTCAGTTACTATTGCAAAAAAAGGGGCAAGTCCAACAGCAACATGACAGCCGATGCTCCCCCCCTGAAAGCATGCATCCCTCACCTTCCTTTTTTCACCAACCATCCCTAATCCTGGCAGAGCAAGCAGGGAGAAGTGTGCAGGCATGGGGAGGGGGAGAACAAGGCTCCCATTGCCCCCCCACCAGCCTTCCAAGCACAAAGAGGGCATTGCCAGCAGGAACAAGCTTCCCGGGCACAGCAGCCCTTTAAAAGCCACATGGGTCCAAGCCCCCCCAATGGCGATTCACCCTGCCCAGCCACCTTGGCCTCTCCTCCCTCCTGCCTGACTCATGAAGTTTCCACTCATAGGGAGGCAAGAGCCACATGCTTCTCCTCACCACGATCAGGAGCGAGAAAGGGGGGAAGCAGCAGCCTGGCTTTTCTCCTTGCCCCTTCCATGCCTTATCTCCGAGCCATCTTGTAGAGCAAGACTCTCCCTACACCCTGCTGCTCCTGCCACTCCTGCTGCCACTGCTGTGCATCTGCTGTCTGGGCTGGAGCCTGCTGGCACCCAGGCAGGCATGGCAGGAGCACTTGGCCAGCCCTGGGAGAAGCAGCAGCGGAAGAGGAGGCAGGAGCTGGGCAGCAGTGGTGGTGGGGAAGGGAGGGGCAGGCTCAGAAGCCAGCTGAAATGCCATTCTGGGGCATTCTGCCCCCCAAATAGCCCTGTATATAGGCACTCTTCCTCAGAAATATGGGGTGAAATCTATGCATTTTGGCAAAGAATAATCATCCCACAGCCTAGGGTTGCCATGTCCTTCCTGGCAACTAATGGAAAATGGGGGGACTTACCAGGAGAGAGAGGAAGGCACAGGCAACATTGTGGTATCATTTCTGGCTTGCACAGGAAGTAACATCATCATGCTGCAATGTCACTCTATTATCTGGACAAAAAGTCCATGGTAAAAATAGCTTCTACTGTAGATTTTTTGCCCAAATACCAGAGATTTGCCCAGACGTCACTGGTGTGATGATATCACTTCCTGTGTGTGCCAGAAGTGACATCACCACATCACTGGCAGTGTTGCCCGGGCCTTCCTCTCTCTTCTGTTAAGTCCCCCCACTGGCCAGCTGATTGGCAGCAAGTGGGGGGGGGGCGGTGGCAATCCTACTGAATTTTTTTCTTGAAAAGATGTTAATAATTTGCCTTACACACCCAGGATATTCAAAGATGCTCAAGTAAGACTTTCTGCATACTAAAAAAATTAGTGTAATAAACAGTGCAGTGGAGTACTGACATGGAAAGATTTTCAGCTTCCCAGTGAAATAACATACCAAGAGCTCTGAGCACTGACAGGTCTAGAGATGTCAAACTATACATTTATGACATTTTTATGTCAAGAAAAAGGTCATTCTTTGAAGGCCTCCTACAGGAGATAGGTTTTTTTATTCTCTGTAAACCCTGTACAAGTGAAATTCTGAGAAAATTAAGCATGCATAAAGTAGGTCCATGTAGATGTCATATTTCCCACTAAATACTGAACTTTGTTTCTGTGTGTGGTGTGTGCACGTTTATGCTAGACATATGTCTTGGTGAATGAACTGCAACTTCCCAAGCTAGACATGGAATCATACAAAGTCACCAAGTGTAAGAGAGAAACCTTTCCTCTGCCATTTTTTGCTTCCTTTCCTGGCAGAACTGGCTGTTATAACATTTAACACTCATTTGGAATGTAATATGCATCCAAACCTGAAGTTAGACTACCCCAATCCAATTTAGGAGATCTTTCAACAAAGTGATGGGGTTCCAATGTGAGTCTTGTGGCAAAATAATGAGCAATACTAAGAGCACATGGATATTTCTTGTCTTCAGATCCAGCAGCCTCATGATACTTATCCACACTGCACAATACTCAGGGCGAGCAGAGAAGGGGGAGGGAGGGTATCAGGAGACCCCAACCCAGGATTGCTTGGAAGGGGGCAGGTCAAGCAAGACAAAAACCAAAAAGGCTGATGTGTGAGTCCTCACACCCTAGGGTAGTGATACTACCACCCCATTTCTACTATCTGGACAGCCAGAGAAGAAAGTACAAAGTTTCAGGCCCTCCTGGAACTAAAAGTCAAGAAAGTCATCCTTGCAAGACAGGATGCTTACAAGGTGGTAGCTGTAGCCAATGAAGGCTAAAGTGTTGGATCCAGATTGAAGCCTTCTGAATTCAAGAACTCCACAAAACATAAGTTATAGTGATTTATTTAAAACTGCCAGAAAGTGAATAAAAGAGCCGTGAACAATTAGGATAAAAATAACTACACTAAAAGTCTAAGCACATTTGCACACATTAGTTCAAGATCCAGATGTTACTATAGGGATGCCATTCCCCAATTGGTCGCCCAAACAAAACATCCATGACAAAATTAACGAAGAGTCAATAAAGATATATGTGTGAAATTGTTTACTCTAATAATTATAATTCTGTGGTAAACTCTCTTCTGTCACTCACACGCAATGAATTTTGTGCAAAAAAAAATCTGTTTCACAAGGATTGCTTTATCTGAGTGTGTAGTAATTACAATTCTTATTACTGTAAAGAAGAAAATACACATTTAATTATAATAACAGCTATAAAAATTCACAATGAACTGTTACACTCCAAAATATCACTTACATTTCCACTTATCAACTCTTGAAATAAACATCCCATGTTGACTCTCTGATATCAGAACCAAGGTCTTCACAATGAATTAGTTGGCTTCTAGAAGTTAAACATAAAGCCTCCGCTACTAATTGTTACCAGCCGCGGTCTGCCTTTGCAAAGAGCATTTAAAGTGCTAGTATATCCATGTGTATTTTTTTCAATACTTACTCTACTTACTCTGTTTATAAACCCCCAACTTTAAATAGAGATCAATCCTTGTGAAACGAATATTTTTATTGCACAAAATTCGTTATGTGTGAGCAATAAAAGAGAGTTTCCCACAGAATTATAATTATTAGAGTAAACAATTTTGCATATATATCTTTATCGACTCTTCATTATTCTTGTCACAGATGTTTTGTTTGGACTTCCATCTCCTCCTGTGATCTCTCACTTTTGGCTTTGAGCTATTCCCCAGTTGGTGGCAGGGGATCAACTGATTTTCAGGCCTCTTCCCCACCACTGTCCAGTTGGCTGGCAAGGGGAAATCCTGCCCCAAAGTGACATGATGACATCACATGGTAATCATTGAGTTTTGCCCAAAATACCAGAGTGTCACTGCACAGCATCGCTGGCATGATGACATTATGTCTGTGTGACACCATTACATTGTCTGTACATTGTATGCTCCCCCTACTCCCAGAAAGTCTCTCCCCCTCCCCTGCTGCTGGGTCAATCCGATATGGCAATCCTACATTACTAAAAGAAGACTGAGTCCAATAAGGTTCCAAACTTCAAAGTCCAAGACAAGGTTTCCAGTCAGTAAGACCCACACAAAACAAGAAGTGTCCCAATGTCAGATGTAATCTGAGTAAAGGGCAAAGCTAGAATGAAAAGACCTGCACTGGCCTGATTCTAATTAACTAATTAAATGTATAGCAAGTGACGTAACTTGACTATCAGGTCTGTTGCTAAGCAGGTTGAAATATACTGGGTTTAGACATATATAGTGATCAGCCTTTTGTTGCTGTGAGAAGAAGTCCATGCACTGTGCCATCTTAGTTGGCTGAGGCACAAAATGGTCAATGAGCACCTTGAGGAGGTCATCGTACGAAGCCTCTTCTGGGTCTTTGGCACGATGAGGCCCTAGCCAAGACACAGAGTGGTGATTCCGCAGGTGCTGAGCAGGAGGACCTTCTTTTTCTCAGTGTCCTCAATGTCCTGGAACCCAATGAAGTACTTGAGCCGCTTTATCAAGGCTACCCACAGCTCTGGGTGAGTGGGGCCGAATTCTGGTAGATGTCCCGGAATGGCAGCCATGATCCATGGAGCAGTGCAGTGTACGGAGTACTGGAGCTTGTTGTGCAGTGCAGTGCTGTCTGGATCTGGATCAGGCTCACTCATTGGGATCCCACCTTTGTTGCCAGTGAAATATACTGGGTTCAGATGCGTATAGTGATCAGCTCATAGTTTATTAGTGATTCAGCAAGTAGAAAGAAGACTGAAAATCCCTGGCCAAAGCCGGGTATTTATGCATGCAAAAGGTTACACCCAAAACACACCCCACTCCCAACGGTAGGCTATTTACATTACATTGTTTCTCAATTGGTTTACTCTAGGATCCTTGTTTCCCTACTGGTCCATTCTAGAATCCTAGCCAACTATTGTTATGTATCCCCGAGCTACATCCATTGGTAAGTACAGTTCAGGCTTAGTACATAACACAGGTGATCTAACCAATCAGAGGAGTTTGCCAATTAACCCAGACAACCTGCAGCTGCATTGCTTTCAACTGAAGAAACACCTTCTCCCACCCATGAGCTCAGGCACTAACAAGATGGAATGCTTCTTCCTAGATTCTCATGTCCTGGAAGCTATCAGGCCTAAAGGTGTGACAGACAGCTGGGTTACCGCCTGTCTCCCTTCTCTGAGCCTCTGAAGCTACAAGCAGCTTGCTATGTTTCAGAGAAAGAAACTTCGTTCTTTTACTAGGCCGCAGCTCAGCCTGAATCATTGTTTGAATTTGAACAAGAAAGTGCTTAAAGAGACCAGTTTCTTGATGGAGGGGTTGCCTGTCTTTTCTGTATTAGATGTCATTAGGGATAACTTATAATTCCCAGATGTGAAGATCTAAGTGGATTTCACATCAGCTCTAACCTGAAGGTTAGTTCTAGGAATTTCAGCATCTTGGCACAGTTGCCATGTGAGGAATCTGGGCAGCATTTCCAACAATAAATCCAAGAAAGGGCTGGAGAGTAGAACAGACGGACAAACACAGAGACTAACAAGCCAGTCAAAATCCAGGTTACACCGAGCACAGTGAGAAAGTTGATTTTATGGGGATTGGGAATAATAGAAACAAAGCCTGGAGGAAAGGGGAGGCATCAGAAGCAAGCCTTGGGATTGGCTGAAGAGGAAGAAAAGGGGGAAGGTTGGACATAGAGAAGAGGATATTCTCAAATGGGAAGGCTTCCCAAATAAGGAGACCTTGAATGAGACAGAATCGGGGCACCATGGCAATAGTTTACAGGATTTTGCAATCTCTGGAGATCCCTTCTGTAAGGCTACATGAAGGCTGGGCAATTAGGATACTGTGTTTTGATTGAATGAAAAAATTCTAGAATAGCACCTACAGAGCTTATTGTGCCTGACATATTGCTTGTTCTTTCCAAGGCTAAGTTTGCTGGTCATTCTGTTCCATGACTGAATTTCTTTCATGCCTTTGTTTGGGAAATCTATGCACACCATGCTGAACCAGATGGACCACTAATCCGATCGAGCTAGGCACCACTCACTTGCTTATGACTAAGGGGCCATTGGCCTGATCCAGCGCAACCCTTCTTATGGTTTTATACATCAAGGGTTACATTGATCCAAAGCTCATGCATCCAGTGATATAGCTCTTTCCCTGCTCTTGGGGCATGTTTCAGGACTGAGCAACAATATTTAAAACATATTATTTCTTACTGAAATCTGGCTAAAGCAAAACTTTATTTCTTCACAGTATTTATTGGTCAACTCTCTGCCCAGAGCCACCTGAGCTTATATGTAATATTAAAAATTCCTGTTAATCTTCACTGAAGACACAGAGAACAAAAGGGCAAAGGAAAAAAAGAGGGTCAAGAGCAGAGGTAAATAAAATGCTTAGAGGTATCTGAAAGTCCTGCAGCAAATAACATTTTCTATACTTTCCTATAAGAATGAAGGCTTTCAAATTTCCCACTGTCCCCATCTCTCAGAGCATATATGCTATTCTTTCATCATATTCATGTAAAAGCTGGGAAAAATCATTTTCTCACTGGAAATTCTTAATATTTGACCCTCTGTCCTCTTCATAAATAGCTTTCTATAGCTACCCTTTCTCTTGCTAAAAAATATAAATTGTAGAACCCCATTTTATCTGGAAAATGTGTTGATGACATGTTGCACAATGCATAGAACACAATGGTATCTATGATGCAATTCAGAAAATAGGGAGGAAAAAGAAATTCTATTTCATGCAGCTGAACAGAATTGGTGGAAATGCCACAAGCCAATTTGGGGTACAACTTTAAAGCCTATCTATGAAACAGTCCTATTTATTTTTATAATGACACGTCAGTAAAAATATATGTAAAAGTAACAGTGACTTTCTCCTTCATTGTGGTACCTACTCGGGGGGGGGGATGGACGATGGATGAAGATATTATATGCCAGTCCCATTTTTGCAGGATTACATGACCTTTGATTCTTCTGTGGAATGTTCTCAGATACTCATAACAGGCATCAAACAGCTTCATTTTAGGCAGCATTCACGTGGACATAGGCAAAAAGGCTAAAGTATGTATGGGTGCAGTCACACGCGCAAGATAGAGCGGGGGGGAAGCGAGGCTATTTTCTCTGAAGGAATTTGACCCACAATTGTGTGATCACACAGTCCTTGGATGCTGCGGGCACAGCCCGCCACTGTGTGATCAGACACAACCATGGGTGAGTCAGTGTTTTGTGTGGGGTTTTTTTGCTTTTTTGCTGTTTGTTTCCGATTGTTTAAACAAAGAATCGATGAATTGCATCTCCGCACTGAGTGCTCCCTATGGAGTTCATGATGATGCACATACAGAGAAGGGAGGGAAAACAACGGCATGGAGTCAGGATGGCCTGATCAGACCATCCCGACTCCATGAGAGCATGCTGGAGCGATCAGACAAGGGAAAGTCTGTCAGTGGCCCATTGCAACCCATTTACTACCGGATTTTCCTCGGTGTCTTTTTACTCCGCTTCTGTGGCAGAGTGGAAAAGGTTGCCAATGGGTGCAGGGCGCTTCCCAGATGTTTGTGTCTGATTACGGCTTTTAAATCCACCCGGCATTTGTGCCTATGTCGGGGCTAATTGTGCGTGTGATCACAGCCTCTGTACACCTTATTTGAGAATATATATTTTAGGACTAAACAGCATGTAACATTGGTTTAGAAGGGTATAACTGTGTTTAAGATCACACTGAAGACTTCCTAACATGATTTTGGCTGTACAAAGTCAGCTAAAAGAGCATCAACATATTAACTTTTCCTCTCACACTATTTACCCAACTGAAAACATCCTCTTGGCTGTCATGATCCCTAAAAGGAAAAAAAAAGAGACATCTGTATAGTGCCTGCCTTCCCCTCCAAAAAAACTAGGCCAAATGAAGCTCAGTAGGCATTTCTGATTAGCAAAACTGGGGGAATAGTTAAATCCCCTTTCCCAATACTGTGGCCCTTGTCCAAATTGACCTTGCTGCTGCTTGTTAGGGCCAAAAATAATCCCACACTGTGTATGAATTTATCAAATATTGCAATAAATGCAAGCTAAATCTAAATGTATCTGTAAAGCCATTTTAATAAACAACACCATCATAAGAGACTTTTCATATTTGAGGCACTGCTCTTTATTGTTTGGACAGTGTGGAAATGACTATACAGATACATTTAGATTTAGCTTGTATTTATTGCACTATTTTTTGAATCATGTTTTGAACAATTTATAAATTATTATTATATTTGGTAATTTCATACATGGTGTGGGATTATTTTCGCTACCAGTTTGTGCTTTTCACCGTGATCCCATTTTTGTTGTGTTGTTAGGGCCAAAAAGCATGATAGGAAATCCAGTCATGGAACCTCCATGTCATGTGTCCTTAGGTTAATATTCTGGAATTATTCACATACATTTTAAGAAAACGAATGCAACATAAATATGTTTGAAACCTACATTCCTAATCAGGACACTGTGTTCAAGGAAGGTATGAGGTGATATTTTACAATAATTCTTAACACTTAATGTTAAACTGCAAGCAAATCACTCATCGCTAACTCAACAGAAACAAGCAAATCACTCATCACTATCTCAAGAGAAAATGTTTTCTGATGGAAATGAAGGGTATAATTTTTGTCAAACCCCCCATTTCCCTAGGGGTTCCCTGCTCTCCCTCTCCACAGCTGTATTTTCACTGATATTTTGGACTAGAACAGAAAAAGAAAAGCAAGGAAGTCATGCTCAGCTGTGGGAAGTTCCTTTTGTTACCCTTTGCGGTAAAAAGAGGCATTGTGAGTAAAAGCAGAACACCTGACCATAAATCTATATGACACATCATGCTACAATACCTATCCCTCCAGCTACTAGATAATACTACCCAATAAAAATGAAATATGGCATGGGTGATTATGTTGTTTATATCTGCAAGACTGGCCTCCATATTAAGATGATTTCATGATATTTTATAAGCATTTTAATATATATTTACCATGATAGCCACTTGCAGGTTCATTAGGTAAAAGGACAGCATAAAAATATCCTAAGCAAACAAAATACTGAGAACATAGAATGGGTAACAGCAATTATTGAGAACATAGAACGGGTAAGAGCAAATTCCAAGTTGCTCTTTGAAAAAGAATGGTGGACAGACACATACTTACTTTAATCCATATGAGTCTGGTTTATGTTCTTATTGCTACACAATTTAAATGTTTTGCATCTGAAGGTTTTGGACATTTTATGGAGTATTGATTGACTCTGGAGCACATTAAATTATTGAAATATTTTTAGAATTCCATCCTCCCACATTTTGTGATATAAAAATTTCATTAGTCCTGAGATTTATTTACTCAGTACATCCAACACCTTACCTGTCTTTCTAGGTGTTAGCTCTGTTCTCGGTTAAACCATCCCTCTGGATGCAAAGCTAAAAAGCCCACATTCAGTGCACACATCTGAAGAGCAGTCAAGTGTTTTGTCATTGTTGTAAGCTATTTACATATTCTTCAGACATTCTTCACATATTCTGTGTCTAGTAATTTGGAAAATATGAAAACATAGCAGATTTGCAAGCTAGCTACATTACCACAGCAGCACACTAAGTACTGATCCATCTAAAGCAAGAGGCTTAATATATATTTAAACACCAAAAGGGCAGGGTATATAAATATGCTAAATAAAGAAAGTATAGTTAAATCAGCTGTACTTCATTTATTTAAAATATTTATAAACCTGCCTTTCTCCTGAAGACTCAAGGTGGTTAACAACCACCACATTACAGGAGAATATAAAAACAGCCCTGCTAAATCAGACCAGTAGTCCATCTAGTTAAGAAACATGTTTCACACAGTGGCCAGTCATTCACCCTGGAGGGCCAATGAACAAGGTCTAGAGCAGGGATGTCGAACTCATTTGTTATGATGGTTGGATCCAACATAAATGAGACCTTGTTGGGCCGAGCCATGTAGCGGAGATATAAACTTTATAAAGGACACAAACACAAAGGGGTTTTTTTTTACTTAAAATAAAAACATGCTTAAAACATTAAGCAATATTTTGTTTATTTAATGGTGTCTGATAACTGACACCTCTTACTCTGAATTATTCCATCAAAATGTCTGTGCTGTTGCAATCTTGAGTATGCTGTTCAGGTGTGTATCTGTAAGCTGCAAACTTACGTTGACGCAACTGCAGCAGAACTGGAAGAAGAAGCAGAAGACAGCCAGTTCCACTGCAGGCCTGATAGAAGCCCTCTGGAGGCCTGATACGGCCCCCAGGCCACATGTTTGACACCCCTGGTCTAGAGGCCAAGGGCTTCCCCAGTGATGCATCTCTAGACCCGGCCAAATTGGCCAATTACTGGCTGGTCTCCAATTTGCCCTATTTGGGCAAATTAATTGAGAGGGCAGTGGCGATGCAGTTACAGGGCTTTATGGATGACACTAGGAATAAGGCCCATTGTGGAAATAAATACAATGGGCTCTAGAAAGAGGCTCTGGGAGAGTGCCCTGGCTTTGGGCACTCAGTGACAATTTGCTGTGGCAATCTCAGCAGCGTATAATGACAGAGTCTACCATTTTCTCCAGAGGACCTGACCTTTGCTACCTGAAGAGCAGTAGTAATTTTGAGTGATCTCCAGCCACCACCTGGAGATTGGCAACAATGGTCAGGGAATGGCTGGATTGGAGGGTGGAGTCTATGGCATCGTACCTGTCTGAGGTGCCACCCCTCCTCAAACCTCACCCTCTCCAGGCTCCATCCCTCAAATCTCCAGGAATTGCCCACCTGGAGTTAGCAACCGATCAGGACTGGGCCCAATGAGTTTTCTCCCAAAGGCCAACATAGGTGTGGAAAGAGCCTTTTACTGACAGAGGAGAAAGTACAGGTGCCAACTCTGATTAGGGAAATATCTGGAGATTTGGGGGGGGTGGATCCTGTGGAGGGCAGCATTTGGGGCATGTGTGGGTATACTGTCATAGAGTCTACCCTCCACAGCAGGGTATAATGCCATAGAGTCTACCCTCCACAGCAACCATTTTCTCCCGCGGAACTGATCTCTGTCATCTGGAGGTCAATTGTAACAGTGGGAGATCTCCAGGTCTTACCTGGAGATTGGCAACCCTAGGGGAAAGTCAGCCGCACAGCGGGGAGTTGAAGAAAATGGTTTGATGGTCAATGGCCCACCTCATTAGCCAGCCAGCCATGCTGAAGCTAAGCAGGAGAAAGAGCCTTTTTCCATTTATTCTGACAGGAAAGTGGCCATTGGGGAGGGGGTTATGGGCGGGGGAGGGGGTTATGCTGAAAGTCCTTTGTTTTTTTACTTACAGAACCAAGCTTGGCTGCCAATCAACAGCCACTGAGGGGACAGTCCTTCACAGGAATCAAGAGAACTGCCTTCCTCAGGAGAGAGAGCTGGTCTGCCAGTAAATCTGACATGCAAAAGGGGGAGTGGGTGGGGAAGAGGAGCAGACCCAGCACCCGGCCAATGGCACGCGAGTACTCTTGAGTGGTGGCTGATGGGCCAATGGTTGAAGGAGGGCATTTTACAGCCAATGGGAGCGCATGGAATCTTGCGAAACCAAAAGATAATTATTATAAGGAGAGATTCCATGTTAGATCCCTTCCAGTCCAGCTTTCACCCAGGAAACGGGATGGAGATGGCACTGGTGGCCCTGACTGATGATCTCTGGAGACATCTGGATTGGGGTGGTTTGGCAGTACTGCTGTTGTTGGACCTGTTGGCTGCATTCGACACCGTCGACCATCAGTTTCTGCTTCACTGCCTCGCTGACATGGGAATTCTGGGGCTTGCCTTGCAATGGCTTGCTTCCTTTCTCCAAGGTCAGGGACAAAGGGTGGCACTTGGGGAGCAGCGGTCCAGGAGACACCCACTGGAGTGTGGAGTGCCTCAAGGGGCAGTGCTCTCCCCAATGCTATTTAACATCTATATGCACCCCTTGCACAGATAGCCCGGAGCCATGGGCTGGGGTGTCACCAGTATGCTGATAACACTCAGCTCTATCTGATGTTGGGCAGCCAGTCAAACTCCAGTCCTGAAGATTTGGAATGGGTGTTACAGACTGTGGCTGGTTGGCTCAGGCTGAGCCAGCTGAAACTGAATCCAGCAAAGATGGAGGTCCTGTGTGTGGGCTGGGGTGGTGCACAGGTGTGGACCTCACTCCCAACCTTCGGTGGGGCGCCATTGGTGGCAGTGCCGGAGGTTAGGAGTTTGGGAGTGCTCCTGGATTCTTCCTTAACCATGGAAACCCAGGTAGCAGCCACTGCTAAGTCAGCCTTTTACCATCTTTGGCTGATTAGGCAGTTGGTTCCCTTCCTCAACCACAACGACCTGGCCACACTGATCCATGCAACGGTCACCTCGAGACTGGATTACTGTAATGCTCTCTACATGGGGCTGCCCTTGTCGCAAATTCAGAAGCTTCAGCTAGTGCGGAATGCCATGGCCAGGCTGTTGATGGGCGTACCTAGATGGGAGCACATCCAGCCTGTGCTGAAGGCCTTGCACTGGCTGCCAATAGCATACCGAGTGTGCTTCAAGGTGCTGGTGCTTACCTTTAAAGCCCTATATGGCCAGGGTCCGACATACCTGAGGGACCGCCTTTCCCCACATATACCCCAGAGAGCACTGCAATCAGAGTCACAGAATCAGTTGACCCTCCCGGGCCCCAAGGATGCCAGGCTCGCTGTGATGAGGGCCAGGGCCTTCTCAGTGGCGGCTCCTTACTGGTTGAATGAGCTCCTGGAAGAGATCAGGGCATAAGAACATAAGAACATAAGAACATAAGAGAAGCCAATGTTGAATCAGGCCAATGGCCCATCTAGTCCAACACTCTGTCACACAGCGGCCAAAATATACCAGGTGCCATCCGGAGGTCCAGCAGTGGGGCCAGGGCACCAGAAGCCCTCCCACTGCTGCCCCCTCCAGCACCAAGAATAGAGTGCATCACCTGCCCCAGACTGAGAGTTCCCATCCATACCCTGTGGCTAATAGCCACTGGTGGACTTCTGCTCCATATGTTTATCTAATTTCCTCTTGAAACTGTCCATGCTTGCAGCTGCCACGACCTCCTGTGGCAGTGAATTCCATATGTTAATCACTCTTTGGGTGAAGAAGTATTTCCTTTTATCTGTTTTAACCCGACTGCTCAGCAATTTCATAGAGTGCCCACGAGTTCTTGTATTGTGAGAAAGGGAGAAAAGTACTTCTTTCTCAACCTGCTCAATCCCATTCATAATCTTATAAACCTCGATCATGTCACCCCTCAGCCGTCGTTTCTCCAAGCTAAAGAGCCCCAAGCATTTTAACCTTTCTTCATAGGGAAGGTGTTCCAACCCTTTTATCATTCTAGTTGCCCTTCTCTGCACTTTTTCCAATGCTATAATATCCTATAATATCCTGCGGGATCTCTTATAGTTCTTCAGGGCCTACAAGATGGAGCTCTTCTACCAGGCCTTTAACTGGGGGCCGCCCCCATATTTACCATCAACGAGCCTGGCCCTCACCTCTAACATCTGGCTCATTCCATCAAGCGACTTGGGACGACATTGAGCTGGAACACAGCTGTAGAGACATCTGTAACACACCACTGTAAGGTTAACTAATGGCACCTTATGATTTTATGGTTTTAATTGTTTAGTATCATTTTATATGTTTTATATGGTTTTATTGGCAATTGATGCCACTATGTAAGCCACCCTGAGCCCGCTCATTGGGAAGGTGGGGTATAAATTGAATTAAATAAATAAATAGTACCAGTATTCTGAGTTTTCTTGCCTCTGATTATGGAGTTCCTTTTAGTCACCATGGCTACTGACTGTATTGCTTACCAACTGTATTGTGTATTGTGGAAGAGGTAGAAAAAATATTTCTATCCACTTTCTTTACCCCATGCACAGTTTTAGAAAACTGTACAACATAAACAAACAAAAAAAGAATCTGTAAAATTCACTACAAAATTATTGACAGAAAATGAACAGTGACTCATGAAAGCTCATACCCTGCCACAAATTTTGTTAGTCTTTAAGGTGCTATTAGACTGTTTTTTCTAAAAAGAAAAGTCATAGACTCTAACTTTTTGTCATTGAAAGGGTGCCCAATCCATTAATAATCTTGGTTGCCCTTTTCTGCACTTTTTTCCAGCTCTGCGATATCCTTTTTGATATACAATAACAAAAACTGTACACAGTACTCCAAAGGAAGCCTCACCATTAATCTGTACAGGGGTATTACCATATTGTCCATTTCATTTTCAGCATGGAGTTTTCCTTTCACTAAGGCAACATCTTCATTGAGCTCATTGAACTATAACCTCAAGATTTCTTTCAGTCTCAGCTTCAGCCAGTTCAGGTACCTTAAGTTAAGCATATGTTTAAAGTTACTATCCCCCCACCACCACCACCAATGTGCTTTACCTTAAATTTACACTTGCATTCAAGCACTGGCTCAGAACAGAGACAACAGATCCTGGAGATTTATACTGTAATCCTAATAATCATCATCCTGGGAGTAAGCCCCACTGAGTAGACTTAAATAGGATTTTGCTTAGGGTGGCATTCCAGTCAAGGTAATATACAGATAGTAATATCCTTATTCTAATAGCGAAAATGTGGAGATACCTATTCCCACCAACAGGAGGCTCACTGTCCCCCAACAGCTTTTCCTGCATAGTCAGTAGACTTCCTGGGTTTGTAGAAAAATCCAAAAAGTGAAGAAATCCCTTCAGGAACGGTTGAATTCCCCAAAAAGCCTTTTGAAATGGCCTCTGCAGGGACCTAACTCCAGGCATCAAGGGTGAGAAATTAGAACGTGTGTGGGGGGGAGAGGCTTCTAACTGTCAGTAAAAGGGTGGGGGAGGGGCCCTTTCCAGGCCTCTTTTGGCCTTGGAGGGAGGGAGCTTTGGGGCCAGGCCTCACAAGAGTTGCCAGTGCCAGGCTGGGAGATTTCTAGAGATTTTGTGGTGGATTCTAAGGAGGGCTGGGTTTGGGAAGGGAGAGGCCTCAGCTGGGTATAATGCCACAGAGTCCACCCTTCAAAGCAGCCATTTTCTGCAGGGAGACAGACCTCTGCTGTCTAGAGTCCAGTTGTAATTCTGGGGGGTCTCCAGGGCCCATTTGGAGGTTGGCAACTCTAGGCCTGGCAGTAGTCTAGGGTTGCCAGGTCCCTCCTGATTTGCATGACTCACCTAGCCTCGGCTGCTTGCTATCATTCATCAGCAGCCACCCTATGAAAGCCAGTGAGGTGCAGCAGTTAGAGCTTCAAAGTAGGGTCTGCAAGACCCAGGTTCAGATCCCCATATTGCAGTGGAAGGTGACTGCATGATTTTGGACCAGTCACATATTTCAGCCTAACCAATCTCACAGGGTTGTTGTGCAGATAAAAAGAAGGAGGGAATAATGAAAGCTGTTTTGGCCCTCACTGTGGAGAAAGACTGTAATTTTCCTAGGTAGAGGCTGGGGGGTGGAGATGGAAAACAGGAGACAGAGAGGCAGATAAAGGTAGGTTGGCTGTTGGTTGGGAAGGAAATAGGGTTGCCAACTCCAGGTTGGGAAATCCCTGGACATTTGAGGGGTGAAGCCTGGAGAGGGTGGGATTTGAGGAGGAAAGGAACTTTGGACTGGTGTAATGCCATAGACTCCACCCTCCAGCCATTTCCTCCACGAGAACCACCATTGCCAGCCTCTGGGTGAGGACTGGAGATCACCCAGAATTACAGCTGTTGTCCAGGAGACAGAAATCAGTTCCCCTGGATAAAATGGCTGTTTTGGACGGTTGAGTCTATGGCATCATACCCGGCTGAGGCTGCTTGCCTCCCCAAGCCTCACTGTCCTAAGGCTCCACCCCCAAATCTCCAGGAATTTCCCAACCTGGAGCTGGCAGCCCTAAGGTGAATTGATCTCTGTAGCTGGAAGATCCGTTGTGATTCCCAGAGTGCTGCCATTGCTGCTGTGGGGGGGAGAGGAAGCAGGTGGGTGGCTGAGAGCACTGCCACCAATGTTGCTGCTGCTCTGCAGAGTGGGGGAGGAAGCAGGCAGGAGGCTGAGAGAGTGATGGAGGCAGAAAGAAAGAATGATGGGGTGGGGGGCAGAAAGAGAGAGAAAGAGTGATGAAGTGGGGAGGCAGAAAAACAAAGAGAAAGATGACAGATCAGAAAGAGAGAGGAAGTCACATGCATGGAGCAGAAACAGAATAAGAAAAGGGGGGCAGAGGGGATAAATAGTGTGAGAGAGGTAGGGGGTGAGCAGAGGAAGCAAAGGTGTGATGAATGAGATAACCATCCCGCAAGTTTCTTGCAGGTCTCCACTTGTATATATATAATTGTGATGAATCTGAATTGGGAAGCTACATGGCTGGTGAGACAGTGAGGCTGGAAAATGGGGTATGCATATATCAACTTATAAAAAGATCAGCTTTCAATCCTGATGTAGGTAATTATAGAGATGGTGGAGTAAGCAGCGGAAGAGGCAAGAGTAGCAAAACCATAGAGTTGGGGAAGGAATCTGAGAGCCATAGAGCAACAGAGTGATGAGGAGAAAGAATGAGAGAGTCAAGAGGCACAAGAGAAGAATGTGTGGGGGGGAATCAAGTTTTCTGTATCCATTTTGAAATTCAGTCAGCTAAAATCTGGCAGGTATGACTAGATTCCAAAAAATACATTCCAGCTCTATTTTTAGTCTTCTGCAGTTCAAGTAAACACAGGAGGAGAGTGCAGAGGAATTCTCACCCCTTAGTCTTAGAGACACATGCCCAAAGCGGTAAGAAGTTGATCCAGGAATCTTTCTGACTGTGATTTAGAATTTCTCACCTCACCCCTGCTTTTCGGATGGCAAAATCATCATTTTATTTTTGTTTCTCCTTTGTGTGAATCAAACTTTTTGTACCATTTTCTGTATACTTAGACTGAATTCTTGTATAGCATACGTATTTTTCGAATCATTTGAAGTACTATCAGCATATATCATATCATACATTTCATGTGAACTGAGCTCCAAAGTGCAGATCCAAACAGTCCGTACAGTGGGACAAGGTACAGTTTGAGCAGATGTTTCTACAAATCCAGAGGCACCCCAAATTTTTCCAAAAATTCCAAAACAATTTTAAAATTATTTTAAAAGCCACAGAAACCAAGTAAACAATGCCCCCTACCACTCCTTTCTGCTACTGCCAGATAGGTGATAGGTGGTTGTGCACTTGAAGCAGATAGTATGCCAAATGTGTATTGTGCTCCAAGCTACCATGATCATTTGTGGAAGGAAGACTGGAGCAGAAGGCACATTGGATGTATTATATGCTTCAAACCTCCTATATCACTTGGCTGCTGGTGGCAGTGTTAGCAGACCTCTGCTCCCACTAAGGGGCAGTTTAAGGCAAAAGCACCCCTCTGTACATTGCCCTGAAACCATAAGTGTAGGGCACTGCTTGGGCCAAAATGGATGCCAGTCAGGCAGTGGCCTGGGAAATCCATTTCAAAGCTTGAGTAAAAGAGGCTGGCTGGCTGGCTGGCTGGCTGGCTACTTCCCCCTCCTCATCCTCGACAGGGTGCACATGCCTCTGACCTCTGGAGGCATCTGGATCAAGGCTGTGTGGCGACTCTGCTGCTGTTAGATCTGTCAGCCACATTTGATATGGTCGACCACCAGTTGCTGACCCACCGCCTCACCGATGTGTGGATTCAGGGATTCGCCCTTCAATGGCTTGCCTCTTTTCTCCAAGGTCAGGGACAGAGGGTGGTACTAGGGGAACAGCAGTCCCAGAGGCACTCGCTCGAATGCGGTGTGCCTCAGGGGGCGGTGCTTTCCCCGATGCTGTTTAACATCTATATACGCCCCCTTGCCCAGATTGCCTGGAGGTATGGGCTGGGGTGTCATCAATATGCAGATGACAGCCAGCTCTATCTGATGTTGGGCGGCCGGTTGGACTCTGACCCAGAAGATCTCCACTGGGCTTTGCAGGCCATGGCTGGGTGGCTCAGACTAAGCCGGCTGAAACTAAACCCAGTGAAGATGGAGATCCTGTGCTTGGGTCAGGTCAGTTTGCGGTTGGGGCTCCTGCTTCCGACCTCTGATGGGGCACCTTTGGTGCCAGCACCAGAGGTTAGGAGTTTGGGAGTGCTCCTGGATCCTACCTTAACTATGGAGGCCCAGGTGGCAGCCACTGCCAAACTGACCTTTTTCCACCTCTGACTGATTTGGCAGTTGGTTCCTTTCCTTGACCACGATGACCTGGCTACAGTGATCCATGCAATGGTCACCTCAAGGCTAGACTACTGTGATGTTCTCTACAGGGGGGTGCCTTTTTCACAAATCCGGAGGCTGCAGCTAGTGCAGAATGCTGTGGCCAGGCTGTTGGTGGGCGTCCCTAGGTGGGAGCACATCCGGCTTGTGCTGAAAGCGGTGCACTGGCTGCCTATAGCACACTGGATTCACTTCAAAGTGCTGGTGCTTACCTTTAAACCCCTATATGGACAGGGTCCAACATACCTGAGAGACCGACTTTCCCCACATATGCCCCAAAGAGCACTTCGGTTGGGGACACAACATCGCCTGGTAACTCCAAGCTCCAGGGAGGCTAGGCTTACTGCAACTAGGGCCAGGTTCTTTTCAGTGGTGGCTCCTACCTGGTGGAATGAGCTCCCGGAGGAGATCAGGGCCCTGCGGGACCTTTTACAGTTCTGCAGGGCCTGCAAGATGGAGCTCTTTTATCAGGCTTTCGAGTAGGAGCTGCCACTACCACTACCACCTTCAGTAGACCTAAGGGGGGCCCTATGAAGATCAACCATGACTTCGCTGTGATCAGTACTGCTGGATGGGGCCGAGTAACATCGAGTAGCATCCTTTTTGCTATGTAAGATACTGGGGAGTCCATCTGTAAATTTGATCCCATCTTGTTAAATTTTGATTGTAACTATTTAGCACTTTAACATTGATTGTTTTATCCTGTTTTTATGTTGTTTTATGCTTTGGCACATGGTGCCCTATTGTAAGCCGCCCTGAGCCCGTTCGCAGGGAGGGCGGGGTAAAAATGTAATAAATAATAATAATGCACAGCTCAGAACAAGTCATCCAGGATCTATTAATATACTCAGGAATAATCTCAACAACACCCAAGCCCAGATTCTCCTTCACCCATTATCCTTGACTAAGAGCTGCTTAAGCAACATCTATATATCTAATAGCCAAGGGTCCCTCTGTGTACAGATACTTATTTTCGCAGAACAAGGGCACCTGGAGGCTAAAGAGGTTTTTCTGCACACTTGGAGTACTCTCCAGGGTTGCAGAAAAATCTAAAATGTTTTAAAAAGTGTAGGGGGAAATACTTAAATCCCCACAAAAGTAAAACTGTGTTCTGTGTGCATGCGTACTTACTGAGCTGCGGGAAAAGCAGCTCTGTCTGTTGCTGTCCTCTCCACTGCTAGGACCTCCAGGAAAAGCCATTGGAGCCACAAGGTAATCCACAGTGGCAATACCCATCCCAGCTGCTGCTTGGCCTGCCGCAGCAAGACCCATCTATGTTGCCACAGGAACCAAACACAGCACTGAGCAGCCACTAGGTGGGCTGCCCCACCAGGTTTTTTCCTCACATGCTTTCCCCTCCCTTTTTGTTTTAAGCCACAATTTTGTTAGGTGAGGGAGAGGAGAAAGCAGTACCAGCAGCAGGAGCAGCGGCACACAGGAGGAGTGACCAAAGCCAGCCAGCCACCAGCTGCCCCACCTGCCTCAACCATGCTGGAGAAGGCTCGGACTCCAGCAACATTTTGTTGTGGGTCCCCTCTTGATTAAGTCTATTCACCTTCCCCATCACTCTTCCTGTCTGGTGCTTGTAGGGCCATCTAACCTCTCCCACTTCTTTGTCTACCTCTGGTAGAATGATCAGCCCATTGTTCTCTGGCAGTGAGTCAACCTGCCTCAGGATATGTTCTGCCCTATAAATATGCCACTCTGTGGCCCCATCACTGTGTGTGTGTTCTTGGATCCACCTCATACACACCACTTGTGTGGGGGTCCTATCTCTCACTTCCCGAAAAGCTGGCCATTTCCTCTTCAATGTGCTGCTTCCGCAAACCTCTTCAAGACTGGTAATTACTCATCCCTGCAATGCTTTCCCCTGTCCTCCCAGATCTTCCTAGTTAGCTCTTGTATGTGTTTGCTGTGTGCACCCTTGCTTTCCCCCCCTGTTTTTCTGTTTTATGTTTGTCTGTTCCAATAAAAACCTTTCCTGTAAATAACAGCCTGGTTGTTTCTGAGAGTTTTCATAGGGACAAATCCCTGTATACATAAGTAGAGATCCCAGTTACCCATCTCTCACTCTATCTCCAGATTAATTCCCCTGAACTAAGTGGAGAATGCTTACTTTGGGTAACAGTAGAGGAAGGGGGATTTGGAAAGTGTGTCCTGCTTCTTATCTCAGGGACCAGCAGGGAAGGAGAGACTGTAATATTCCCTCCCCTGTGAGTTCTTACTGGTCTCTAATTTTTATAAATATAAATGACATAATGTCTTATAAATTGTCATATAATAAAAACTGTACAACATAAACAAACAAACAAAATGAATCTGTAAAACCAACTGCAAAACTTTCAACAGAAATTATAGACAGAAATGAATATGCATATAAACTGCAAAATTTTAGACAGAAACGAGTTGGAGAACCATAAGGACTTGTGTGAGACATCTCATTTCATCCTTCAACTATTTCCTCTTTCTACTCCCTGAAGCCCCCCTAGTCTCTCTACTTTTCCTGTTTCTTTCACTCCTTCCCATCCACCAGCCAATCTACCATTATCTGCTCCCTTGTTTTCAGTTTTCCCTCCTTCCATCTCCCTGGCAGCCTCTACCTGGGAAAACTATAACCCAGTTGTGTACTGCTAGCAGCTGGCCAGGCCCAGATGTATGATGGGAAACCCAAAAGGGCTTCTGGAAGGGACATTATTTCCTCCTGTATCCCTTTCTCCATACTAAGTCCGGGCAATCTCCATATTCGTACCTTTCCATGTGCCCACAGTCTTCAGCTATACTTATTTATTTACTTCATAGGGTTACTGACCTCCAGCTGCAGCCTGGCAATCTCCTGGTATTACAATTGATCTCCAAACAACACAGATCAGTTCCCCTGGAAAAAATGGGGGTGGGGGTGACAAGGACTCAGTTAAAGGCCAGAACAGTACTGGAAAGGGTTCTACCCCTTTTCTCTTTTAATGACAAAAAACAAGGCTTCATATCTGGCAATACTGTTGTGCAGGGGTCATTTCATAGAAAAAGAGCTGCAAAAGCTCATTAGCATAAGGTATGCTAATGAGATACTAGGCTATTAGCATAATAGCTCATTAGCATATGCCATACCCCCTGACATCACCAGAAGAGATGTCAGAAGGGCAAGCAAAAGGGGGGAGGCATCTTCAAAAGCCTCCTGTTCCCTTCCCCAGCTGGCCTGAGGGGGGGGGGGAGCGAAGAAAGAAGGGGTTCCCCTTCTCACTAGAGTTAGGTAGCAGAAGTAGGAAAGAGGAAAGGAAAGAGAGAGAGAGTAGAGAAAAGGAAAGAAGGAAGGAAAGAGAGAAGGAAAGGGGATAAAAAGAGAGAAGGAAAGAGGGAAAGAAAAAGAAGGAAAGAAGAAGGGAAAGGGGAAAAGGAGACAATGAAAGGAGGGAAATAGAGAAGAGAAAAAGGAGGGAAAGAGAAAAAGGAGAGAGAAAGGAGGGAAAGAGAAAAAGAAGAGAAGGAAAGAAGGGAAAGAAAAGGAAAGGAAAGGAGGGACAGAAAGAGGGCAAAGAGATGGGAAGAGGGAGGAATGCTCTCCCCCCACCCCATCAAGCCCCCCCCACCCCTGTGGATCCCTCACTTACCACGATTAAGGTCTTCCCAGGGTGACGGGCCACCTCATGTCTCCCCCGGACCGCAGCACTCCACCACGGGCCCCGGGAGGCCGGCGATGGGCCTCCTCATGCCTCCCACAGGCCACAGAGCTCCAGCGTGGGCCCCGGGAGGCCAGCAACGGGCCTCCTTGTGCCTCCCCAGTGCCGCAGCACTCCAGCGCAGGCCCTGGGAGGCCAGCGACGGGCCTCTCCCAGGCCACAGTGCTTGAGGCAGGGAGCTGGGGGCAGAGCTTGCTGCCACCACTCTTTGTGCTGGCGCCTGGGCTGCCAGAGCAGCGCTCTGGTGCACTCCAGCCCCAAAAGACCCCTGCTGTTGTGGTTGCTTAACAGTGACCACTGAGGACATTTATTCTTAAAGCTAGAGTTGCTTCTATTATTGAGGAGAGGGGGTTGATTCCCCCAATGTTTTTTGTTTTGTTTTGTTTTTAGATTTTGGCAGGGCTCTTTTTGTAGCAGGAACTCCTTTGCATATTAGGCGACACACCCCTGATGTAGCCAATCCTCCAAGAGCTTACAGAGCTCTTCTTACAGGGGCTATTGTAAGCTCTTGGAGGATTGGCTACATTAGGGGTATGTTGCCTAATATGCAAAGGAGTTCCTGCTACAAAAAGAGCCCTGGATTTTGGATTTTTCTGGAAACCCAGAGTATATTTCAGGTTTATAGAAGGCTCTACCTTGTCCATTCATGACTCTAATCTCCTGATTTAAGTATCCACAGATTTAGCCATGTTGAGAATTAGATATATAGATTGATTGTGGACAACTATGAAAACTCATGTAAAGAATAACAAAATAGGTAACATTCTCTCCTCACTAATGTCCTGGAGAAAACTACACATTGAATTACTACCAAAACCACATTGTTTTCTTCTCATTTTAAACATGGAATAAAGCTTACACATGACACTATCATACTGTACATTTCTATGACATGCCTTTGTCTGCCACAGACAAGGAAGGCTGGAGGAGAGTTAGTTTAAGCACACAGAACAAAGGGAAAGAACTTGACATGTGGCAGCCCCTTGTTTATTGTTATATGTCGTTCCACCCTCAGACAGACACTGTGATCCACTTCCTGATAATAGTTTTTCCCCTCTTTCTGTTGCATTTTATATGACCAGTTCAGTAGAACAGAAGCACAGAAGCTAACTCCCTTGCCAAACATAACAAGAAAGTTATTTATAATAGGATATTATGTTATTGTTAAAGACTGTGCTCCAGTACATCCTCAGCTATACATTAAAGGGAGGTTGCACAATAGTAGGATGCTTTCCCTAACTTAATGAATTAAACAGAATATTTAATGTCTTTGAACTATATACATTACTGTGTGGTCTGTTTCCACTCTCTTTAATCTGACAGCCCCAAAGACTGTGATATCCCTTTGAAAGGGAGTCTGCTCATTTTTTATTCTTTTATAATAAAAAAAAAATCTTTTTCTTCTTCCATAAAGGGCAACAATCCAGCCAAAATTCATAAAGAAACAGCATAATTGTTTTTTGTTGTTCCCATATTACCACTGGGCTCTGCCTCCTGTATTAGTCTCCCTTATAAATTTTCCATATTATCATTTCAATTGCTGTTGAATTCCACAGCACCCTAAAATTAGGACTGCTTAAACAATTGCCAGTTCAGCTCACTTTCTGATCACCAGTTAGGGTTGGCAGCTCCAGGTTGGGAAATTCCTGTAGATTTTAGGGGCAGAGTCTGGGGTGGGCAGTGTTTGGGGAAAGGAGGGACTTCATTGGGGTATAATGCCATAAAGTCCACCTTCCAAAGCAGCCATTTTGTCCAGGGAAAATGACCTATATCACCTGGAGATCAGTTCTAAACTCAGGAGATCTCCAGCCACCCCCTGGAAGTGGGCAATCCTATCACCAGTTGTGATCAGTTAACAAATATGCAATCTTATTTAGTACAAACAGGAAAGTTCTGATTGTGATGCAGCCTTGCAGGGGCTCTGGTAGAAGCTTGGTGTGTGCATGTGCAGGAGATCTGAAGCTGACTGTCAGCTGAGAGTTGGCTTCCATTCTACCCCTCAGGCTTCTTGTTGGGTCCCTGCACAGTTGCAATGCTCCAGGTCACTCTTTTCTCCCTACCCCAATTTGCTTTGACTGCAGAGAACATAAATGGACCACTCCCTTTCTCCCCTGCCCAAGTTACTGGGACCTAGCTCAGGGCTGTCAAACATATGGCCCATGGGTCGGATCTGGCCCTTACAGGGCTGCTATCTGGCCTGCAAGTGACTGGCTCCTTGCTGCTTCCTGCTTCCTGTTCCTGCATCGCAGCTCCTTTTGCCCAGTCTCTCCTTCACAAAGGAGAGAAAGAAAGCCAAGTCTCCCATCTGCCCTTATATCTTGGACAGTGAAGTGATTTCAGATGCCAAATGACAATAGCAGGCTTTGGTGATGAGAGAAGAAACCTGGGTCTCAGTTCAGTCCAGGAGAATGCATTGTCTTGAGCTTTATTATCAGTTGCAATTCAGCAGTCTCCCTTTCTAAATCTCCCTTTGGAATTCCTTTGTAAGTGAACTGCTACTCTTAGGTCAGCAACTGAATGTTAAAATGTTTCCCCACTGGTTTATGAATGTCATGGTTTCTAACAGCAGTAGAAAAGTAAGAGTTCAGTAGCACCTTTAAGGACTAACACAATTGTGGTAGGGTATGTGCTTTCATGAGTCATTGCTCACTTCTTCAGACTTCTTTCCATTTATTCTTTGCATCGTCCTGGACTGAATACTCCTATAATAAACTGAGACCTAGGTTTCCTGTCTCATTACCAATGCTGATATCTCCACACTTACTACCACTCTGCATATCACACCTAATCCAATCATGCCTGCTATTCCCATTCTGCATCTGAAATCATCTTTATACCGTTTATATCTCTGGTACCTGATGTTACATTTTATGGCACACATGGCCCGGTCTGACAGTGACATTTATGTCAGATCTGGCCCTTGTAGCAAATTAATTCAACATGTCTTTAGAGAGAAGCAATGAGCTTCTGTTCTCCCCACTGTAAGTTTCTCCTTGTGTCCAGCCTTGTGAAAACAGAGGGAGAACTTGAGGGTGGACAAAACAGCTTCTGATCTCCCCCTCTAAACTTCTCTTTGAGTTATTTAAGCCATAGATTCATAGAGAACTTCTGTTCAGCAGCTGTTCCAGTTGTTCTGCGCAAGGTGAACTGATCCATGCATCTGTTCATCTGTGTTCACAACCTGAACACAGTAAGTTTAGTTGCCAAACATGCTCACAGTGAAATCCATGACATCTTTACCTGAAATACAAATATACCATATTCTTCACTGAAGTAGAACTAAATTGCCTGATGATGATGAGTTCTGGCACTAAGGAAGCTTCTGAAACAGTAAGAGGACAGCATTTTCAGCAGACTGGATACTCAAAGCATGCAAGCTATCATTAGGGCTGGCAGGCCTCCTGCTATGTTAGGAGGCTTCCTGCTGCACAACCATCCTTGCCTATCATCACTGCAAGCAAATTAGGTAGGAGATCATATCACAACAGTGGTTGACAGGTACCTCATAACTGCAGGAGACTTCCCACTGGCAACCTTCTTCTCCCACTGCTGCTTGGAGTGGCACAGTGAGGGGGAAAAATGCCATCAGGCCAATAGTGTGATATCACTTCTGGGGAAAACTTGGAAGTGGAATCAGTCCTCTCTACCATAGAGATTCTGGTGATTCCTAGAGAGGGAAACCCAAAAGTGACATCATGCCATCACTGATGGAACCGCTCATGTCCCTGCCCCCCCCCCCCAGGATTCCTGCTAATTTCCAGACCATTCCTAGCAATGCTACTATCATCTGTGAGAAATGGTAGTGGTTGTACAACTTGTTCAGTGCAACTGCATCTATGTTATTGGCTTCATGTAGTCTAATGGGTTAAAATAAAGCCAAAGATGTATCTCCCCAAATAATTGATGACAGAGTCAAAACCAGATTAGATTAAAATAAGTAAGTAAATAAATAAAACAATAAAGTTTGTCTGTTGGATTCCTTCTTGAATTTCGAAATCCAGTTTTCAACTGCATGATAGTTCCATTAATAGCACTGTTTCTGTTGAAGGCAGCTGCTAACATTCCACACTGTAAAATTAACACAGTAATTGGCCGGGCCTATATTAGATTTGTCCTCGTTAACGACTTTATTATGGAACCTTTTTTAAACAGCTGTCTGGGCAAAATGTCGTTAATGGTGAGAGCAAAAAATGTGTTCTTAAGAGGTGTCTTTAAGATCGACTTCTGGAATAAGCCCCGAATAAACAAAACAGAAACACTGGGCAAACATGAGAAAAAGGAAAAGAGCAGATTGAATCCAGAGGCCTCCATGCTGCTTACAAATCAAGCTTGCCTTTCTGCACCGTATGGCTCAAACATCACTTGGGAAGTATCTTTACAGCTTTAGAAATACTCATCTAAAATCTATTATGGCTTTATTATAGTTAGTAACACAACGATGTGAAGAATAGACCTCTTTGTTTTGCTACACATTTTAAAGAATTCATTTAATTGTGATTCATAATATAAAAGCAGCAGCCATGAAACCTCAGCTGCTTGCTTTCCGACATACTGTTTGTCATTGGTTAAGTTAGACTGAGCCATCCTCCTACCAGCCTTTCTTCCTCAAATACTACAATATCAGAAACTTCACTGCGGAACTTCTACAGCAAAGCTGCTCTAGTAGTCAAAACAAATATCCTTTGTGATAAATTCAAAAATTCAAGCCCACAGCTGCTTGTGTGGAACACTATTTAATGCTGAAGAAAACATTGGGTGAGAATTGGGCATCACTGGATGAACTGTCAGGAGTCTGAGGTAAAGTTGCCAACTCCATTTTAAGAAATACCTGGAGAGGACTGTTCGTGTTAAATCTGGAAGGAGCTGTTTAATTACTAACCCCAATGGACTTTACTAACTGCATTAACAGAGTGACTTTGGACTTTGCTTTAGTTAAAAGAAGATCTTCTAACCATGATGGATGCCAAAACTTGGTATTGGTTATTAACCTAAACTAACCCTCACTAACAGAAAAAAATTTCACTCCACCTTTTTCTTTCTCCATCTGTCTACCCTTCCCTTTTCTTATAAAAAGAATAAAATTCTCTCTTTTAAAGAGAGTTTTACAAAAAAAAAAAAAAGAAATACCTGGAGATGTGGAAGCAGTGCCTGGGAGGCGAGAGTTTGGGGTGGGAAGGCAGCTCAGTGTTGGAATATTTATAATGTGGCCTTATGAAGAAGATCTAAAGGTCATCCTACAGGGGAACACCTGTAGGACTTATAGTTAGCATAGCTAGACTAGGGACTTCTCACTTTTTTTTCAAATTGTGTCCTTGCTGTCTCCTGATTGGCTCTTCTGGAGACTTCCTGCTCCTGTAGAGCTTCCTGTTGCTCTTTGTTCTTTTTACAGCAGTTTGACTGGTTAGTTTAGGCTTTCTCTCTGTATGTTCTGTAACTGTTCTTCTATAATAAACCTACTTATTTTTTCTCTACACGCTCAGTGCTCCACTTCCTTTGCATATTTAAACTCTGTCAACACTCTGTAGGGAATGTGACTTCCAGTTTTGACAATTCTTGGCTCAGACACATCTCTTCGAGCTCCGATGGAGATGTGCCAAGACCTGACAGACAGGAGGGGTCCCAGATGGGTCCCCCCCCCAGAGTCCTTGTAGGGGACTGACGGCCTGGGGTGCTGAAGGAAGTCACCTCCGAGGTGATGGTTGAGGATTGGGGCTCCCTTTTACCCTGAGAGGTCCTGCCATTGGGGAAGCCGATATGGTGATTTGAATATGCTGCCAGACCAAGCGGGCAAGCAATCAAGTGGGAAAATGTTCCCTTCACAACTTTAAAGTGATACACAATGAGTCAAATGATTCCCCTGCTTAAGCAATTGGTAAACAGTTTCAGTTTTCAAACAAGAGATGGGTCAGAGGAGGAGTTGGGGGATACCCCCCCAAAAAATAACCAGTCCCTAGATGTTGAACAGAAAGAAAAAAAAGTGTAATTAACCATGGAAACTGTTCAGGAGACCGAAAAGTGGAAAACAATCCTAAGTGTACTCCAATCGGAGAAGGTTCATTTTAACTTTAAAAACTTTCTTCAGGTGTAAACAATGGCTGGGAGAGGAAGAAAAATGGTGACTGAAAAAAACCCTCCTTATAGAAAATGTCCAACCATCAACTCCTACTCCCTCACAGGCACCGGAAGCAGCTTCAGACTTCCCTAATATGTTGGCAATGGCACTGTGCCCTCTACTGGAACAGATGGCCAATATCAACAACAAATTGGATGGAGTCCAGAAACAACTAACACGTATGGAGAAAAGAGCTTCTGAAAAAGCTATCAAGAAAATGGAGACAAAAATAAAAGACACCCAACAGCAATTGGAAGAAGCAGAAAAAGAGAGAATCCTAGACTAAGGCCAACTATTGCAGCTTCAAATGGACAGATCATTGCATGTGCTGCACTTTCAAGGTATTCCTGAGCAGAAAGGAGAAGACTTAAAACAACTTTTAAGTGAAGCTTTGGCACCAATGACCAACCTCAAACAAGAAGAGCTACAGAACAATATGGACCTGACATACAAGACATATTCAGATTTCATCAAGAAAAATAATCTACCAGGTGAACTATATGTTAAATTTTCTAAGAGATCTACTAGAGATGCTGTCTTAAAAGAGACTGCTGGAAAAACTTTGAAAGTTAAGGAAGAAAAAATGAAAGTTTTAAAAGACATTCCATTTGAGGTGAAAAAGCGAAGAAGACAATATAGAGATTTAACTTCTTTCCTCCATTCTAACACAATTCCTTACAGATGAGTCCCTGGAAGGACTCATATTCAAACACAAAGATAAGAAAATTAAAATTGATTCTGTCCATAAAGCTAAATATTTTCTGGAACAGCAGCAAAACCTGGGGGGGGGGAGAAGCGGGATGATATTCAAGATGATGATGAAGAAAGTGAATATCAATCACAAGACACTTCAAGCAGCTCAGCCACACAATCTGAGACCTTTGATTCAGAAAGAGGAGCAGCAACCCCAAAGCAACTTAAAGTTACGATGAAATACAAGAAGAAGAAAACTGACAAATGAACTGGGATATAATAATTTAATCCACTGAATATCTATCATTAAAGACTTAAGCTAGCAGATTAGAAACTAATAAACTTGGACTTGAGCTTTTCCTCTTATTGCAGGAATGTTGTATTTTGAATGTATTTTTTAAACATAATTTGATCATTGTCTTATTTAGCTTTTGTTTTAGTTTTAGTGTTTCCCTTGCCTCTTCCCTATAGGATATAGTGTATAAAAAACCAATAAAGTTTTTTTTAAAAAACACTCTGCAGGGATGTGATTCCATTAAAGATGCTAGCCTCCAGTTGGGACCTGGGAATGCTTTGGAGGCTGGACCTTATGGCATTGTACCCCACTGAGATCTCTCTCCTCTCCAGGCCCCATCCCCAAATCTCCAGGAGTTTCCCAACCTGGACCTGGACACCTCACCCCCCCATCCCCCACCAGTGGCCAGGGGGACCTGGGAATCCTAGATGCCATAGAGTTGACCTGCAAAGCCACTGTTTCTTCCATGGGAACTGATCTCTGTAGCCTGGAGATCAGCTGTAGTTCCCAGAGAACACTAGGCTCCACCTTGAAGTTGTTAACCCTAGCGGGGAGTTGCAGCAAAAGTAAACAGACTTGTGGCATCTATTTTTTTCTCATCCTCCTACTAAGGCTGCCAAGACCTCGGTGGGGGATCCCTCTCCCTCATGTCCTGTTCCCCACCTCCAAGCAGTAATGGGAAAATTTATTTTACAACAGAATTTCTGGTGATTCCTAGAGCTACCCTTTGTCACTTCTGGTAACAACTTCCATAAATGTAATTAGGCTGCATTAAAAAAAAAATCCATTACACTGCACACACACACACCCCAACCCTCTCAACAATTGCCAATCATTGCCTGGCAGCCCTACCTCCTACATAATATGTGCACATAGTGATGAATTACTTATTGCATCTGAAGGCTTTGGGCACTCAGTGACAATTTGCTGTGGCAATCTCAGCAGGGTATAATGACAGAGTCCATCATTTTCTCCAGAGGAACTGATCTTTGCTACCTGAAGAGCAGTAGTAATTTTGAGTGATCTCCAGCCCACCCCCAAGATTGGTAACAGTGGTTCCCCAGGAGGGAGTGGCTGGTTTGGAGGGTGGAGTCTATGGCATTGTACCTGTCTGAGGTCCCACCCCTCCTCAACACTCACCCTCTTCAGGTTCAACCCCTCAAATCTCCAGAAATTTCCCAATCTGGAGTTGACAACCCTATCTCCCTCCCAGCCAACCATCAACCTACCTTTAGTTTTCCATCTCCTCCCCCCTCCCTCCTAGAGAGCAGTTGTAATTCTGAGTGATCTCCAGCCCCCACCTGGAGATTGGCAACAATGGTTCCACATCAGGGAATGGCTGGATTGGAGGGTGGAGTCTATGGTATCGTACCTGTCTGAGGTGCCACCCCTCCTCAAACCTCACCCTCTCCAGGCTCCATCCCCCAAATCTCCAGGAATTGCCCACCTGGAGTTGGCAACCTGATCAGGACTGGGCCCAATGAGTTTTCTCCCAAAGGCCAACATAGGTGTGGAAAGGGCCTTTTACTGATAGAGGAGAAAGTACAGGTGCCAACTTTGATTAGGGAAATACCTGGAGATTTGGGGGGTGGATCCTGTGGAGGGCAGCATTTGAGGTGTGTGTGGAAGGACTCAGCAGGGTATAATGCCATAGAGTCTACCCTCCAAAGCAACCATTTTCTCCCGGGGAACTGATCTCTGTCATCTGGAGGTCAATTGTAACAGTGGCAGATCTCCAGGTCCCACCTGGAGATTGGCAACCCTAGGGGAAAGTCAGCCATACAGCGGGGAGTTGAGGAAAATGGTCTGATGGTCGCTGGCCCACGTTAGCCAGCCAGCCATGCTGAAGCTAAGCAGGAGAAAGAGCCTTTTCCCATTTATTCTGACAGGAAAGTGGCTGTTGGGGAGGGGGTTATTGGCGGGGGAGGGGGTTATGCTGAAAGTCCTTTGTTTTCTTACTCACAGAACCAAGCTTGGCTGCCTACCAACAGCCACTGAGGGGACAGTCCCTCACAGGAGTCAAGAGAACTGTCTTCCTCAGGAGAGAGAGCTGTCTGCCAGGAGGAGTGGGTGTGGAAGAGGAGCAGACCCAGCACCCGGCCAATGGCATGTGAGTACTCTTGAGTGGCAGCTGATGGGCCAATGGCTGAGGGAGGGCATTTTACAGCCAATGGGAGTGCATGGAATCTTGCGAAACCAAAAGATAATTATTTATAAGGAGAGATATGCTGGAAGACATTTGCTTTAGTCTTTAAGGTACCACACAACTTCTGTTTATTCTGACTATAGCATGCTTCAATATCACAGAAGTGTTCTTCAGTATTTCCTATTGCTGTTTAAGATTTCATTTAATCTAGGATGTGCTAGTTGTTGTATTCTGAATGCACAGAATTGATATGGTCCCTAGTGGGATGAACATTTACAGAATCAAGACGGAGAGAGACAGAGTAGTCAATAAGTAGCAATGTTTAGGATATGAAGGGGAATAGCAAACCACCAGGAATGAACAGATAATGTTCAGCTAATGTTCAGGAAGAACTTTTTTTTAATATAATCAGTGGGTCTTCAGGAGGAATTGGAGAATGACTCTTCCAGGAATTTGTATGCAGATGGAAAAATGGAACCAAACAGAGAGGCAGACTCAGTGTTTTTTTGTTTGAGATTAGTGGAGAGGAGAAGGAGTCTGAGGAAAGGGAGAGATTTAAGAAGAGGTAGACCAAGGTGAGGGACTGATGGGTAAACACCCCCATGCTTGATCTGAAACTGCTAAAAGAGCACTTGTAAGCATCCCCTTCAAACTCTCAACATTGTTGAATGGATCCCATACAATGCCCTGTGTACAAACACATCTCACCCCCAGCCAGAATGTTTTACTTCTCAAAAGAGAAAGGAGTAATCTGCCACAAGGAATGATTCTTTAAACAGTGAGTAGGTTCTAACAGGAGGAGGAGGAGGTGGTGGTGGTGGTGGAGGAGATTGGATTTATACCCTGCCCTTCACTCAGAGTCTCAGAGTGGCTTACAAACTCTTTTCCCTTCCCCTCCCCACAACAGACACCCTGTAAGGTAGATGGGCCTGAGAGAGCTCTTTCAAGAACTGCCCTTTCAAGGGCAGCTCTTGTCAGAACTATGGCATCCAGCAGCTGCAAACCTGGTTCTCCCAGATTAGAGTCTGCACACTTAACCATCCATGGTACCATCCATGGAAATTCTTCTTCATATAACTTTCTGTCCATAATGGTGAGAACTGTAGTTTTTGAAGCTTCCCTGATTGAACTGGAAGGCAGGGAAAACTACAGCCAATCAATCCCAGCAATTCAGTAAGTTCTGAATATGTGCCAACAGCAGTTACCAGTTGACTGCTTCTGTGATGATTAATATTGCCAACTGTGCAAACACACTGCTTATTTTAAACTGTGAACAAAACATTAATATAACCATATGCGGTGCTCACCTCCTCCTTGAGAGAAAATGGGAATTTGTAAGCAGGGGGCAAGTTCTGTTTTTGAACACATTATTTGCAAAAATCACAGGACAATTACAGGGAAGATGGTGGTGAAGATTCACAAAAGGGATGGGCATCAAGGAAGAAAATGATGAGTCTGAAATGAACACAAGATTCTGCTCTCTGCCACAGAGGGTAGTAGACGGTGAGGTTAATGCAGATTTTCACTGTATCTTTTTAGTCTTCCTCCCAATTGGGTGGATTTTTTGATGGGGAGAGAGATGGAGGAGGAGAGCAAATGGAGATGAGTAGAATGAAAGCAGAGGTCTTTGATAAAGGATGAACTAAGAGGAAGCACTGATTCCTTCTTGAGGAAGAGTGCAGGGCAGACAAAGAAAAGGATGAATTTTAACTAAAACAACATGAGACACTTTGTTGGTCTTTTAATGACTGGCAGCTTGAGGGGCACGTGGAGAGGACTCTGGCTCTACTTTCTACAGCATCTACTTTCTACACTAAGGTCCTAAAATCCATCCATGATATGACAATTTTGCCCTCCCTCACAGGATTTCCCTTTATCTTGTTCTTTGCTGAGCAGCCCCTTTTTCCTTTTTCTTCTTTGATTTTCTCTGTTTGAATATATATTGTTAGAATTGGGGCCAGCCTAGGAAATTGAGGGGAGAGAAAAGAAATAATTATTTTTAAATTCTGGTTTGATAATGGTATGTGAGAGGCTGATGGCAAATAAAAAACAACAGACTTTTACTTAACTTTGAGGGGAAATGGTGAGGTAGAAATCAGGTATAGGACTTATGAGGCGAACAGGCAGCAGGAATGAGGTAGCTTTGTATAAAAATAAACACCAGATAATTTGTCACAAACTGTTTCTGTTATTTAAACTTTAAAATTTGAGGAGAGAGATTGATTGGTAGTTTTTCTTACATAAACTAGCATGAACTTCTTGGTCTAATAGACACTAAAGTTGATGAAATCCGGAACATTCAAACAAGTTCCAATTTCCTTCCTTATCCACAGGCTAGGGATCACTCCTGTCTTTTAGGAGCTGTTTCCCTCAGACTTGTTTAGGGATAGGCTAAGATTTTCACTTCCCTAACTCAGGATCCTTCTTGATCCCATCCCAGCCTGCTTTGCCTTCCTTCCTAGTCAACTCTCAGTTCTTAACTGCCTGACTGTCTCAGCTGAAGAATTCTATTTGAATCCCCTGTCACTCAAGGTTCTCAGACCAGATTACAGCATTAACCATTTACTGTCCATCACACATGGCATCTCCAGCTAAAGATCAGGTAGTAGCTGATGTGCAAATCCTCTGCCAGAGATCCTGAAGAGCTGCTGCCAGTCAGAGTAGACAATACTGACCTTTATACCACAGTAGCCCTGTGCAGACAACATGTCTGCATGTTGGTTCACTGTGAAGGGATGGAGAGCAGACACAATCATGCTGACCCATGCTTCTTACTTCCGTGTGTTTGCAGAGCCATCTGCTCAGTGCAAGTGCTCAGAGGATGTGCCCATGTGTATGCGTCTTCACCATGATCAGTGATGGTCCTTTACAAATGTTGTTGCTTGTGGGGAGGGGCCACATACATGGACAACTCTTCCTTATGTTCACACAGCACAGAGGAATCAGCAATCACATGGTGGTAGGGGCTGGGGGGTGGAGCCAGTGCGCTTATGTCCATTCTCCCTCCCCACGCAATGAACCAATGTGCAGATAGGTTATCTGCCCCAGGCTAGTGAAAGGCAGCATTGTGTTAACATGTATTTATTTGCATAAGAAAACTGGCAGGCAGGATGGGGTGCTTAATTCTTTCTGTAGCCATTGATTCTTACCCACCCCCTGTCCCCTGGCCAACCCCTGGCCAAAAGAGTTCCAAAGAAGAACTGATGAGGGGGGGGGAGGGGAATTAAGCACTGTTTCCACCTCACCATTCTTCCTTGAATATTCACCCTCCACCCAGTGCTACTAGCAAACCCATGTTTAGGAAACACAGGATTCCATGTAAAGAGAGAAAGTTTACTTGAAACCTTTCCCTAACTGAATACCCCTGAGAAAATTCTGCTGTTGTTTGGAGTGCGGAATGCACTTCCAGTCAAACAACCACTTTTGTGCAAATCAGATGCCAGAAGAGAGCAAGCTGGAAAGCTCACTCACCATGAATAAATCATGCAAATAGTTCCAGTATTCAGGGCTGCATGGTGCTTTTGTGGCATTAATTTTTATACTGAAATCTGCACTTTCAATAGGAGAGAGGTTTTCATCTGATCAGTAGTCAAATTATCTGGACAAGAGATTTTGAAAAGGGGGGACCCTTTCACATGATCAGATCTGCTGCTTTTGCTTCAATCTTTGATAAGGGCCTGTAAATAACATCCTAATATCCTACACCGAATCTGACATCTGAGAGCATAGTCAGCCTCCATAGATGGGGCTGCCCAGGTGGAGCATCAAAGGCATCAGTGATTCTCGACTCTCATAACCTGCATAAACCAAGCTGAAATGTTTTTGTGTATCATTAAGTGTCTTCTAATTACTGTAATCAAACAAATATGATGGATGAAAAACTATCATTTTAAAGTTCAGAAATGTTTATCTACTTACAGTGAACACTTTCCTTAAATAAATAAAAATGCCCCTGAGTTACCTCCTCACTCACTAGAGTGCTGGACTAGGATGTAAGAGACCCCAGCTCAAATCCCCACTCTGCCACAGGGTTGTTGTGAGATCTTGAGGCAGTCACACACTAACCTAGCTCACAGGATTGTTGTGAGGAGAAAGATGAAAGCTCATCTGGGTAGAAATGCAGGGCAAAAATGAAAGGTGGGGGATAAATGAAGTAAATAACTAATAACTGCAATTTTGATTATTATAGTTCATGGTTGTTTCTCTAAAGTTGTATTATTCTACTCAGAATTTCCTAATTTACACTACTGGTTCTATTGCCAGTGTTTTATTTGTTTGAAACTTTTGTTTGTTCTAAAGTTTTCTGTATTCTGCTGCCTTTTAAAAACTGTTTTAAATTGTTGATGTTTTTTAATTATTTATTGATTATATGCTGCTGCTGGCTAGTTGCTTTTAAGTGTTTTTAAGGGGGAGTAGGGGGTTACTGCTGTCTATTATTTAGTACATTTCATTTAGTTTGCTTTTAATGAATTGCAAGTTCCACCAAAAACTTAGGTACGGTTGAGAGTGTAGGGTAGAAATTTTTTAGGTGAACACTGATGAGCTTAATAAAATATATTGCATAAAATATGCAAACTTAAGCCCCTTACTTGGTATTTGCTATTGTTAATATCAATGCAGTGCCCAAGGTTGCTAAGGGTACCTTTGAATGCTTAAAAAGGTATCTGGAATCTAAAGACACAAAAATTAAAACTGGAAGAGACCTAAATTGTGGAACATCAAGTCCAAGATGCTGCAAGAAACAGGAATTGTCCCCCAAACTATCCGCGTGAACTGGACTATTTCAGTGATTGAGTCCCCTTGGTATACAAGAGCAAGTGTGATGTGTGATATAGTGTTTACAGTGTTGGACTAGGCTCTTAGAGAGCCAGGTTCGAATTTCCACTCTGTCATGGAAGCTTGCTGGGTGACCTTGGTTCAGTCCTACCCTCTCAGCCTAATGTAGTCCATAGGATTGCTGTGTGGATAAAATGGAGGAGGGGATAGTATTGTAAGCTGCTTTGGGTCCTCATTGGGGAGAAAGTCAAACAAACAAACAAGGCTGGAAATTATCTCAGCAAATTCTGTCACATTTCCTGTGTTGTAGATTGAATTCACATAAACTAATCTAAGCAAACAGTAGTGTAACCTACAGTCCAGGGCCTTCAGCCAGTGAGACTGGATCATATGCTTGAGAACCATTTCTTTCTACTGTTGTTATCCTTTGAATATCCCCATGCAAATTGCTTGATTTCAGTTTAAATCATTTTTTTCCATGTTTTCCATGGAAAATCAGGAGTTCAATGGATTCCTCTCCTGAAAACAAGACTTCATGGCATTGATTCATGGAGTCAGAGGATTGCCATTGGGACCAGTTATCATCAGTGTGGAAACTATCCTGTGGGTTCCACAGGGTGCAATCCTACCACCCCATGCTTTTAAATCACTATGTAAAACCCTTAGGACAAATCGTTCATAGTTTGAAGGTTTACTGTCATCAAAATGCTGAGAACACCCAGCTCTGTATCTCTCTATTTAAATCTCTTGGTGATGTGGTAGAGGTCCTAAATTGCTATTTAATATTGTGATGGACTGCACTTTTTAAAAAGCTTAGAAGTACTATACAAACAGCTGAAGGACTGTGAAGGGCTAATTCCTCACAGAACCAGACAGCCTTGAGTGACAGGCTGCTCCAAGAGATCTGATTGGTTAGCATCAGCTGAGCAGAGAAAGACTTGAGAGCTGCATGCTCAGTAGAAAGTCAGTCAGATTTTTGCCTTGACTGAGTTGACTCTGTTTTCAACCTTAGCTGAGAGCAGTTTTACAAGGATGGAGTACTGGGGGAAAGTTGGCAAGAAAGTTTGGGAAGTTAGGCAAAAACTTCCATTTGGGCCAAAAAAAGGGGGTAGATCTTTTAGAGAGAGGAGAATCTCCCTACCCAGTCAAACAGGAAGTTAGCTCTGAAGAGTGCAGAGATCCCTGTTTTGGTGTGGTTAGAAACTGCCTGTAGAAACCTTAAGAGTCAGTTAAAGACTCAAGACAAGAATCGGTGTTTTATGAGAAGGGGTTTGGGTACTGGAAACTAAAAGTATCAGTGAATACTCAAAGAATGTGTGCTAGAGTGTTTGGAAAACACTGGAACAAAAGCCTCTCAACATAAAGATTTTAAGTAACTGTGGTCCCGGTCACAAGTCGCAGAAAATGTGTGTGGGGGGGAGGCATGGCTATTTGTGCCACCACAATCTAAGCCGCCGTTACCTGATCCGATGGCAGCAGCAGCAGACTGGGGTTGTTTCCGGTGGTGTGTGTTCCTGGGGTGCATCAACACTGCAAAAGGAATGTGCTGGAGCAATCAGATGGAGGATGTCCATCTGTGGCCCACCACAAACGTTTGCTACTGGAGTTTCCGAGGTAGTTTTTTAATTCACAGCTTCGGCTGGGCAGTACGGGTTGGGGGCAGATGCATGAGGCTTGCCAGATGTGTCCACGTGATCATGCCCATTAACTCTGCCTGGCATTCATCCCTCTCGTGTCCCTAATGGTGTGTGTGATCAGAGCCTCTGAATAGCTTAAGAAACTCTCATTAGCCTGAAATGTAAGAACTAAAGTCTGTGAATGTGCTGATTTTACCTCAGAGTTATCTATATTGAGTTACCTCCGAAATTTTCAGCCCTTGATTTCAGCTGACCTTTTCCTTCTATGTTAAATAAAATATTTTGTTATTTTTGAATTTCAAAATGCCTAGAGTGCCATTTAATTGTTTAAGTTAAAGGGGACTCCTGGTCCTTCCCTCAGGTCGATACTGGGTAAATTGGTGGAAACTGTTATTAAGGAAAGAATTAGTAAGCACACTGATGAACAAAAACTATTGAGGCTGACTCAGCATGGGTTCTCTAAGGGAAGATCTTGTCTCACTGACCTGTTAGTGTTCTTTGAGGGGGTGAACAAACATGTGGACAAGGGGGACTCAATAGATATTGTTTACCTTGACTTCCAGAAAGCTTTTGATAAAGTTCTTCATCAAAGGCCCCTAAGTAAGCTCAAAAATCATGGGATAAAAGGACAAGTCCTTTTGTGGATCAAAAACTGGCTAATTAATAGGAAACAGAGAGCGAGTATAAATGGGCTATTTTCTCAGTGGAGGGTGGTAAGCAGTGGGGTACCACAGGGATCAGTACTCTGTCCGATGCTTTTTAACTTGTTCATTAATGATTTGGAGTTGGGAGTAAGCAGTGAAGTGGCTAAATTTGTGGATGATACGAAGTTGTTCAGGGTGGTGAAAACCAGGGAGGATTCTGAGACTCTCCAAAGGGATCTATCGAGGATGGGCGAGTGGGCATCAACATGACAAATGGGCTTCAGTGTGGTCAAGTGCAAGGTGATGCACATTGGAGCCAAAAATCCTAACTATAAAAACACGTTGATGGGTTATGAACTGGCAGAGACTGACCAAGAGAGAGATCTTAGAGTCATAGTAGATAACTCACTGAAAATGTTGAGACAGTGTGTGACTGCAATAAAAAAGGCCAATGCTATGCTGGGGTTATTAGGAAGGGTATTGAGAACAGATCAGCCAGTATCATAATGCCCATATATAAATCAATGGTGCGACCTCATTTGGAATACTGTGTCCAGTTCTGGTCACCAAACCTTAAAAAGGATATTATGGCTTTGGAAAAAGTGCAGAATAGGGCAACTAAAATGATAAAAGGGTTGGAACACTTTCCCTATGAAGAAAGGTTAAAGTACTTGGGGCCCTTTAGCTTGGAGAAACAATGGCTGAGGGGTGACATGATCGAGGTTTATAAGATTATGCATAGGATAGAACAGGTAGAGAAAGAGGTACTTTTCTCCCTTTCTCACAATACAATAACTTGTGGGCACTCAATGAAGTTGCTGAGCAGTTGGGTTAGAACAGATAAAAGGAAGTACTTCTTCACCCAAAGAGTGATTAACACATGGAATTCACTACCACAGGAGGTGGTGGTGGCTACTAGCATGGACAGCTTCAAGAGGGAATTAGATAAGCATATGGAGCAGGTCCATCAGTGGTTATTAGCCACAAGGAATAGATAGGGACTCTGGGGCAAGTGATGCTCTGTATTCTTGCTGCTAGGGAGGGTCAAAAGTGGGAGGGCTTCTTCTCCCACTGCTGCTTGGAGTGGCACAGTGAGGGGGCTTCTAGTGTCCTGGCCCCACTGGTGGCCCCACCTCCTGATGGCACCTGGTATTTTTGGCCACTGTGTGACACAGAGTGTTGGACTGGATGGGCCATTGGCCTGATCCAACATTGGCTTCTCTTATGTCCCTGGGCTGAGCCAACAGCCAAAATATTATACTGTGACAGGGTGGAATAGTCAGAGTTCTTCGGCACATTACTAGGATGGCTCAGTCAGTAAAGGGAAAGAAAAATGGAGGTAAAATCTTGCCTCTGAGAGATGGAAGTGGACAGGGCTGTCATAGACACCCAGGTCTATATCTCCATAGCCAAATTCCTTGTGATGCTATAGAGTTCCTGAATTATTGTTTGGCTGCTGTGGTCACATGCCTAAGACTGAACCAACTTAAACTAAACCCTGGGAAGACTAAGGTAATGTTGATTGAGAAGGTGGAGATCTTGATGGATACTGCTCCCACACTGTCAGTAGGGTTCTGCTGACCATTGCTGACTCAGTTAAAAGCCTAAGGGTTATACTGGACCCAGCTGGAGAAGCAAGTTAATACAGCTGCAAAAAAGAGGCTTTCTTCTTTCTCAACAAAGGCCTCTTACTTTGATATGACTGATCAAGCTACCTGGGTCCATACCATAATAACATCAAAAGTAGACTACTGTAATGCACTGTATATTGGTGTTCCCTCCAATCAATTTGCAGAATGCCATGGCTCAGCTATTATCAAGATATAGACAGGGCATACATATCACTCTCATTCTGCAGTCACTCCAATGTCTGTCCATCAGTTACTGGGCTCAGTTTAAGATATTGGATATCACATACAATGCTTTTCATGGCCCTGGACCCTCATATTTGTGAGACCACCTCTCCCCCTATGCTCCAGCAAGACAGCTTCATTTATGTCAGCAGGGCCTTCTGAGGGTGCCAACCTACAAATGGGCAAAATCAAGAATTGCCTGCACATGTGCACTCTCTGTTGTGACCTCCAACTTATGTAATGGCCTGCCAGAGGAGATCGGATAAGTTCCCACTCTCCTGACTTTCTGCAAACAATGCAAAACTGAATTATTCAAGAGGGCTTTTTTGCAAAGACAATATGGTGTTACTGTAACAAAATGGTTAAGATATTTGACGAAAGTGTGAATGACTGTGGACTATGTTACTGTATATAGTGTGTACTGTGTATTGCTATAAACAGGATGCTACCATAAGATTTTTTTGCATTACTGTGTCATCATATCAGTGCTTATGCTTTTTTCAGTTCTGTTCTGCTTGGTCCCAGATTTCTGCAATCCAAATCCCATTGCACTGTCAATGGATGCCCTATTCCAGGGGTGGCCAAACCTGCTTAACATAAGGGCCACATAGAATAAATGTCAGATGTTTGAGAGCCACATGATGTGAACAAATATTGCTGATATGGTTTTATTCTCCCTCATGGATCACTGCCTTGTCGTGGCGAGGGGGCTTGTGTGGTTCGATGAGGCTGTGGGCTATGCCGTGGAGGGCCACCCAGGACGGACAGGCCACAGCAGAGAACTCAGACCAAGCGTGATCCCCTGGAGAAGGAAATGGCAACCCACTCCAGTATCTTTGCCAAGAAAACCCCATGGACAGTAACAAAAGGCTAAAAGATATGACACCGGAAGATGAGCCCCTCAGGTCGGAAGGTGTCCAATATGCTACTGAGGAAGAGCAGAGGGCAAGTACGAGTAACCCCAGAAAGAGTGAAGCGGCTGGGCCAAAGCCGAAAGGACGCTCAGTTGTGGATGTGTCTGACGGTGAAAGGAAAGTCCGATGCTGCAAAGAACAATACTGCATAGGAACCTGGAACGTAAGATCTATGAATCAAGGTAAGCTTGATGTGGTCAAAAATGAGATGGCAAGAATGAACATCGACATCTTGGGAATCAGTGAACTAAAGTGGACAGGAATGGGCGAATTTAACTCAGAAGACCATTATATCTACTACTGTGGCCAGGAATCCCGTAGAAAAAATGGTGTGGCCTTTATAGTCAATAAGAGAGTGAGAAAGGCAGTATTGGGATACAATCTCAAGAATGACAGAATGATCTCGGTCCGAATCCAAGGCAAACCATTCAATATCACAGTAATCCAAGTCTATGCCCCAACCACTGCTGCAGAAGAGGCTGAAGTGGACCAGTTCTTTGAAGACCTACAACAGCTCATAGAACTAACACCAAAAAATGATGTCCTCATCATCATAGGGGACTGGAATGCTAAAGTAGGAAATCAAAAGGTAACCGGAATAACAGACAAGTTTGGCCTTGGAGAACAAAATGAAGCAGGGCAAAGGCTAACAGAGTTTTGTCAAGAGAACACGCTGGTCATAGCGAACACCCTTTTCCAACAACCTAAGAGGCGTCTCTACACATGGACATCACCAGATGGGCAACACCGAAATCAGATTGACTATATAATTTGCAGTCAAAGATGGAGAAGCTCTATCCAGTCAGTAAAAACAAGACCTGGAGCTGACTGTGGCTCAGATCATGAGCTACTCATTGCAAAATTCAGACTTAAATTGAAGAAAGTTGGGAAAAACACAAGGCCATTCAGATTTGACCTAGATCGCATCCCCGATGAATATACAGTAGAGGTGAAGAATAGGTTTAAGGGACTAGATTTGATAGACAGAGTGCCCGAAGAACTATGGACAGAGGTCCGTGACATTGTAAAGGAGGCAGCAATCACCGCCATCCCAAAGAAAAAGAAATGCAAAAAAGCAAAGTGGCTGTCTGATGAGGCTTTACACATAGCAGAGGAAAGAAGGAAAGCTAAAGGCAACGGTGAAAAGGAAAAATTTGCCCAACTGAATGCAGATTTCCAGAGAACAGCTAGGAGAGATAAGGAGGCTTTCCTGAATGAACAATGCAAAGTAATAGAGGAAAACAATAGATTGGGAAGGACTAGAGATCTCTTCAAGAAAATTGGAGAAATCAAGGGAACGTTCCATGCAAAGCTGGCCATGATAAAGGACAATAATGGTAGGGACCTAACAGAAGCAGAAGAGATTAGGAAAAGATGGCAAGAATACACAGAAGAACTGTACAAGAAGGACCTCGATGTCCTTGACAACCACGATGGTATAATCACTGACCTTGAGCCAGACATCCTGGAAAGCGAAGTTAAATGGGCCTTAGAAAGCATTACTAACAACAAAGCTAGTGGAGGTGATGGTATCCCAGCTGAGTTATTCAAAGTCTTAAAAGAAGATGCTGTTAAAGTGCTGCACTCAATTTGCCAACAAATTTGGAAAACACAACAGTGGCCACAGGATTGGAAAAGGTCAGTGTACATTCCAATCCCAAAGAAGGGCAATGTCAAGGAGTGTTCAAACTATCGCACAATTGCACTCATTTCACATGCTAGCAAGGTCATGCTCAAAATCCTACAGGCTAGGCTCCAACAGTACGTGGATAGAGAACTGCCAGAAGTACAAGCTGGGTTTCAAAGAGGTAGAGGAACTAGAGATCAAATTGCCAACATTCGCTGGATTATGGAGAAAGCAAGAGAGTACCAGAAAAACATCTACTTCTGCTTCATTGACTATGCTAAAGCCTTTGATTGTGTGGATCACAATAAATTATGGCAGGTTCTTAAAGAGATGGGAGTACCGGACCACCTCACATGTCTTCTGAGAAACCTGTATAAGGGTCAAGAAGCAACAGTTAGAACCGGATATGGAACAACTGATTGGTTTAGCATAGGGAAAGGAGTACGGCAAGGATGTATATTGTCACCTTGCTTATTTAACTTATATGCAGAGTACATCATGCGAAATGCTGGCCTGGATGAATCACAAGCCGGAGTTAAGATTGCTGGGGAAAAGATCAATAACCTCAGATATGCAGATGATACCACTCTGATGGCAGAAAGTGAAGAGGACCTAAAGAGCCTCTTGCTCAGGGTGAAAGAGGAGAGCGCAAAAGTGGGCTTGAAGCTCAACATCAAAAAAACTAAGATCATGGCATCTGGCCCCATCACTCCTTGGCAAATAGAAGGAGAAGTCGTAGAAGTAGTGACAGACTTCACGTTCCTAGGATCCCAGATCACTGCAGATGGTGACTGCAGCCATGAAATTAAAAGACGCCTGCTCCTTGGGAGGAAAGCGATGGCAAACCTAAACAGCATGATAAAAAGCAGAGACATCACCTTGCCAACAAAAGTCCGCATGGTCAAAGCAATGGTATTCCCCGTAGTAATGTATGGCTGCGAGAGTTGGACTATAAGGAAGGCCGAGCGCCGAAGAATAGATTCTTTTGAACTATGGTGCTGGAGAAGACTCTTGAGAGTCCCTTGGACTGCCAGGAGATCAAATCAGTCAATCCTAAAAGAAATCAACCCTGACTGTTCCCTGGAAGGCCAGATACTGAAGCTGAAGCTCAAATACTTTGGCCACCAAATGAGAAGGGAGCATTCACTGGAGAAGACCCTGATGCTGGGAAAGATTGAAGGTCAAAGAAGAAGGGGACGGCAAAGGATGAGATGGTTAGACAGTGTCATCGATGCAACGAACATGAAATTGAGCAAACTTCAGCAGACAGCAGAAGACAGGAGGGCCTGGCGTAAACTGGTCCATGGGGTCGCAAAGAGTCGGACTCGACTGTGCGACTGAACAACAATGGTTTTATTGAAAAATATGCAAATTTGCTTTTTATTAACATTAAATGAGGCTGCCAAAAATAAAAACAAAAGGGATAAGAATACATAATGATAATGATATTTATTTGCCCAATGATATTTGTAGGCTCGGGGGGGGGGGCTTTGAGAATGCATTTAAAGCTGAAGTTGCTTTCTTTCTCTGCTCCCCCTGCCTCAAGCCTACCCAGGGAGGGGGACACTGGCTGGGGAAAGGAAGGCCGATCAGGGAGGCATGCCTCCCCTTCGCTTCCCCAGCTGCCCTGCTGGGAGCTGCACAATATGTGTGAAAGAGCCGCATGTGGCTCCAGAGCCACAGTTTGGCCACCCCTGCCCTATCCTGTTGACTGAATTAACTTACACTGCAATCCATCCTGAATCTCAGTGAGAAGGGTGGACTATAAATAAATACTTTTTAAAAAACTCTTGTTCTATGGTACAGACCTAGACATCTGGAGAGTTCCAATCTAAGAGTCATCAGTCAATTTATGTAGAGTTTTCATGCTCTGGAAGAACTGGATGTCCCTTAAAATAAGGGACATCTGGCAGTCCTGCACCAACCGAGACCACCAACCCATATCTGATAGGTCATCAAAAGGAATGGCTTTGAATTACTGTCACTGGCGGCTGGTCTTGAACTTGTGACCCAGGGGTAAAACATTCTGTATTCTATTACAAGAGCCTCCAGCAACACAGCCTCATTGCTGTGTAGCAGCCAAAGATTTCCTTTCCCGATACCAAGGTTGTGGCAGAGGGTTTGGGCCAAATGTTCAGCTCCGGTTTTTGTCATCTGGAGATAGTATCTCTCTTAAGGAGATAATTGAACTTTGCCTGCAGGCCATGGAAATGTCAAAAATAATAGAAGAAGTATATTTATATGTTATCTTGGTAGTCAGGAAAGAACTTTCACTAAAACCCTTCAGTGAATGAGCAGAGGCAGGGCATGGGTGAGAGAAATGCAGCAATAAAAATATTCATTTTCACCAAACCAATTCAGCAACCAACATTACAATTACCATGATGCATTTCACTGGTTTTTACAACTTGGATTAAAAAGAAAAAGGGGGAGGGGGAATGTAAGTCTGGTGTTGATGAAGTGCATTCCTCTCTCATGGCAGTCCATCCCCTTTGTTATAAAACCATTGATTTGCAACAGTGAAGATTATTTTCTTTCCCTTTTCCATGCGACTTCTTCATATATGGGCTTTATTGTCTGTAAAATACATGCCAATACACACAGAGAAACAGAGAAAGAGATGTGTGAAAGAAAATGCTTTCAAAATTCTCAACTCAAGTCACCCTGAGTTTTGGAGCTTTGAATTGCCTGGGCTTGTTTCCAAAGCAGAATCGATGGTTCCATTGTTTCCGCCTGTATTTCCTCTCCCGATTGCTGCACATGCAGTTTGCTACATTGCAGACTCCTGCAGTGCATATGCGTCGTTCCCCACTCTGTATTTCCAAAATACACGTAGATAAAACACTGGGGAAGAAAAGCCGTTGTCAGGCTGCATCTATGCGTCACTGAATATGGCAACATCAGTCATTAATATCACTATTGAAGATATTTGCAAATGGAGTTTCATTTGTGGACAAGACAATCCAGTTGCGAATGATTGTTATAGTGTGATGATAGCACAATGTCCACTTATATGTGGACATAGCCATACAGCTGAATGAAGATTCTTTTTGTGTGGTATTTTACCAATGTACAGTAGCACATGAATGTATTAGTAAATTGCTGGATAAAAAGGAACCTTGTTGCAGTCAGAGCAAAGTTGTTATTACCCCTCTCCAGTGTTTTATTAATGCATTCATGTGCTAGGTGTTGTGGAGGGCAGAAGACAATGAATGGAAGAAGCACATATCAAACCAGACATGCTCTGAATCTGACAGTTTACATATTTCCTTATTTAAACGGGAATAAAGAAGTGCAGAGCAAAATTTGAGAACATGGAGGGAACTAAAAGGGAAAATAGGTTCATCCTTGGGAGAGGAAAGAGAAGAAGATGAGATTTTGTTTCAGATGTGCTTGGATTGTTAAAAATCTCAAAAAACTTTATTTATATATTTTTACCCAAGTTACCATCTGTAGAGCTTTGTTTAATTATTTACCATATCAATGTGTTTCTTTCGAATTAGGCTCCTGTGTATTATGTAAGAGGCTGCTGAAAATGCAGAACAAGCAATATCAAGCAAAGGAGTATGAAAGAGTAAGAATGATGATAAGTTGGCTCATAAAATTCTCAGACCAGATGGCTTCACTCAGGAGCTACACTTTAGCCTGTCACCATGTAAAATATTAGAAGCCTTTTTGCAACTTTCCTGCTTTTGTTGTTGTTGTTCAGTTGCACATTTGAGTCCAACTTTTTGCATCCCCATGGAACACATCATGCCAGGCCCTCCTGTCTTCCGTCGTCCTCCGGAGTTTGCTCAACTTCATGTTCATGATTGCATCGATACCACTGTCTAACCATCTCATCCTTTGCTGTCCCCTTCTTCTTTTACCTTCAATCTTTCCAAGGATCAGGGTCTTCTCCAGTGAGTGCTCATTTGGTGGCCAGAGTCTCCTGAATATACAAGAAGAATGACGACTAGTCATACTGAAACTGAGGTCACCATGGCTTCAGTACAGGGATGTCCTTAGAAATCAGATGTGTTTAATCTGAACAGGCACTGGTCCCTGTCCTCCCAAATGTACTTAGCAAGAGGATATTAGAGAGGATCAAGCCAAAAATATGGGCTTGGATCTTATGAACAAGTTCCATGTGCCCCAGATTGTCACTGTCATAGAACATGTTTTCCCTGTCTCTAAAAATTGCATGTCAGAAGGTAAGATCTAGAGTCCAAGGTTTTTCTAGGCTATAACTTGTCTGTCCACCCCCCCCCCCCCAGACACACCACATGCATATATATCACTGAAGTAATCAAGGGGCAAGGTAACACCACATGATGACTGCTTCCTGATTTTGTGAATTTACTGTTTTAAAAATTATTAAGGAGGCATTAGGTGACACTACCCCAAGCATTCTCTGTTGAGGCTCTCACCTGCTGCAATGCCCCACCTGAGAAGTTTAGTAAGGCTCCCATATGATGATAAATGAAGTAAATAAATAATAAATGTTTGATGATGTATGCACACCTACAAATTATCACTTCACATTCTGTCTTAATTCTGAGAAAGGAAGGCATTTGCTATTTACCCATCATAAACTGGATGGAAAACAAACCCACTAAGTAAGCCAGTTTTGTCAAAACCACCAGAATACACTGTCAAAAGATCCCTGAAACTATTAAAAAGCAGTATTAGCCTTGTTTGAATATTAGAAAGCCTAAAACTTCAGAACCATATCTTCTCATTTTGAGACACAAACGCAAACATTTTTAAAATTTCAATATTCATTGTGTTCTACAAAAGTAGAAAGAACTCAAGCAAGATGGGTGATATTTTAGGAAGAAGAAGAAGAAGAGTTGGTCTTTATACTCTTCTTTACCTTAAGGAGTCTCAAAGTGGCTTACAATTGTCTTCCTTTCCTCTCCCCACAACAGGAACTTTGTGAGGTAGGTGGGGCTGAGAGAGGTCTGAGAGAACTGTGACTGGCCCAAGGTCACCCAACAGGCTTCATGTGGAGGAGTGGAGAAGCAAACCCAGTTCTCCAGATTAGAGATCATTACTCTTAACCACAACACTATACTGGCTCTATCTTGAGCTCAAATGGCTACCACTTTTATGGGCTGCAGCTCAGTTCTAATGCACCTTCTTCACATAGCTCAACTTTTGAAAAAAAATTGAAAGATCTCAAAGTAACTGCTGCTGAGACAGTAGAAAAGAGCAAGACTCCAGTAGGACCTTAAAGAATAGCAAAATAAGTGGCAGAGTATTGCCATTCACCTGCTATTGTCATTTGCCTGCTAATATTGTTCAGCATCTGAAATCTCTCCATTTTCCAATAATTAGGACAGATGGACCCCCATTCTAGTTGTATCTCAAGAAGTGATCAGTGACTCACAAAAACTCATACCTTCATATTCTGCTGTTCTGAATAGGCAAGATTATGCTAGTTTAGGAGGAGGAGGAGGAGTAGATTGGATTTATACCTGCCCTTTACTTGGAGTCTCAGAGCGGCTTACAAACTCCTTTCCCTTTTCCTCCTCACAACAAACAGCTTGTGAGGTAGGTGGGGCTGAGAGAGCTCTTTTCAGAACTGTCCTTGAGAGAACAGCTTCGACAGAACTATGGCTTGCCCAAGGTCATCCAGCAGCTGCAAGTGGAGGAGTGGGGAATCAAAGCCAGTTCTCCCAGATTAGAGTCCACACACTTAACCACTACACCATACAGTAGTCTGACCAAATATAAGGAAGAATCATATGTTCAAACTGTGACAGAAGCAAAATACAGCAGTGAATACCTTAACAAGAGATTTTTCAGCTATTAAATAATGTCAGCTGAATGATTTCATGTGCCAGCATCTAGGAAACCTGGTCTAATAGACTTTCTTTTCCTAAAAGCATGCATTGTAACCAAGACTTAATTTCATTATTTTGGATTAATAGGACCTGCCTCTGGTACAACCAAATCACACGAGATGCTGCAGTTCTGTAAATGTGACCCCAGAGGTATACTTTGGCAATGCAAGGATCTGGATTGAGTGTGTGACACTAGGAAATGGTAAGCTTATGCTTCCACATCTGCCATTACCTTGATCAGAAAAGCACCTTGTCTGCTTTTTCCTCTGTAGGGGAAAAAGAAAGAAACAGATTACTTATCTGTCTTTTTCATCTATCTGAAATTAATTTAACAATCCTGTAAAAATGTACATATAGGGCTGGGCACAAACTAGGAAAATGTTTTTTTTTGTTGGGGTTGTGATTCGTTTGATTAACGGTTCATTAGGGTTTGTGTTACATTTGATTCATTTGGTTTGTGAGTTTGGAAGGTAGTAGAATGGCCCTACCTGGAAGTGAGCCCTGAAGACATTTTTTAATTTTTAAATTTTTTTATTTCAATTAATATAAAACATAACTTCTCAAGAAAAGCCAACACAACACCAAAAATCAATAGCCAACCAAACCATAGCAACTCTTGCAGAATGGAATAAGCACCTTATATAAATTAAACATTACATTAAATGCCTACTCAACATACATATCTACATTAGTAAAACAAATAAACAGAAAAGGAGTTTACTCTTTGAGAACACTGTGGTTTGAGTAAGGTATCTCCTGATGCTTCTGTTAACGGAGTCCATTTCACCACTGCAATTCTAAATACTGTCTCAGTCTCATATTGAGCTACCCTGTCAAATATTTTGTCAGAAATAAAATAATACCAATGACATATTGTTTGAATAGAACTATTCTTCCAATGAGTTGCAATACTGTTTTTTGCCACTGTAAATAAGGTTTAGCTCGGACAGCGGAAGACAGGAGAGCCTGGCGTAATCTGGTCCATGGGGTCGCGAAGAGTCGGACTCGACTGTGCAACTGAACAACATATCATTAGTAGAAATCTGTGCTTTAGGCCACAAGTTCAGGAGAATTAAAGCTGGATCTTTAGGGAACTTGTAAATGGTAATATTCTTAATTTCCTTTATTGCTTCAACCCAATTTTTTTTCTATCCTCAGACAAGTCCACCAATTGTGAAAAAAAGAACCCTGTCTACCACACTGTTTCCAACATAAGGGAGAAAGTGTGGGAAACATAAATGAGAGTTTAACTGGCATTGTATACCATTGAAGTAAAAGTTTAACTGATTGTGATTGTATCAGAATTGATCTTGTTGTATATGTATAGGAATTCCAAATGCACTTCCATTGGCTTTCTGTGAGTGTCTTTATGCCATGCTTTCCGAGAAGTTGTTAAACAAGGTTGGGGCAATGCCAGGAGGGCTGGCATGAACAGATATTAAAGATTTATTTTTTTTTGGGGGGGGAGGAAATGGGCCCAAAAGTTTCTCAAAAAAGTTCAGTGGTTGTTTTAGATTTAATGTATGTTTTATTGAATAAACAGGTGTGATATCTGTAAATATTCAAACCACGGAAGTGAGATTTTTTCAAGTGTGGTTTTCTCTAAAAATTTGCCTTGTTTAGATTTGAGGACTTCCAGGTTTTAAATGAATCTGAGGTATAACCCAGTTTAAATCAGGGTTGTCCAGAGAAGGCCCTTGGGGCAGAAAATGTGTCCTAAATCTATCCCAAGTTCTAAATGCTGCTGTTAAAAAAAAGTTGATTAGAATTAATAAACTGATGGTGGGATGTAGGAGCCACCTGAAGACATTTAAATGCTGTTAGAGCCCACCACTGGCCCTCAGCCCCACCTGAGTGAGCTCCAAAGGCATTTAAATGCTTTTGGAGCTTACTTCCATGTTGGGCCAGCCTAACTGAGCTCCCAGAGTGGGCTCTGAAAGCTTTTATAGACCTTATATGCCATTAAATGGGCAGGCCCTTATATAGTACAGGTCTATGCAGCCCCATAGCTAGGGATTTTGGGGGGAGGGGGCCCACCAGCTAATTAAATCAAAGGCTCCAGGGCATGGGGGGTCTGCTTCATGTGCACTAGAGCCTTCCTCTGAGGCGAGCCAGAATCCCAATGTTAATAGGCACTAAAAGGTCTAGGAAAGCTGCCATGTTTAAAAAAAAAGAAAAAAAAAAGGAGAGCTTCCTCCCTCACTCCTTCCCTGAGCCAATGATCTTTTCCGAAGCCAGGAACAGAAAATCTAAAAGGAGGAGCTAACTGCTGCAATCCAACCAATGTGTGTGTGACTCAGTCAACCACTGGTTGCTGCTGGTCCTAAAGAGACTCAGCTCATCACATATGAGCTCAAACAGGGAGATGCTGGCTCAGACTGATCAGGAGGTAAGGGGGGCAGAGGGAGGGAGGGGGAGCTGAGGTTTGTTGGAGGGGCCCACAAAAACAGTGGGAGGAGGGCCTCATGGGCCCCGCATTAGCTACCGGACTGGGTCTATGTGGTACAGAGAACCACTACCAGCATCAAAAGTTATAAAGCATTTATTAAAAAGAAAATGTTCACATGCATACTTTTAACACAGTGCCAGATTGAGCAAGGGTAAACACAAATCCTCTGCCCCTCTCTCTATACATGCCCTATCAGATGTTAAAATATGGGACAGGCTCTTTAGTTTAGGCATTCTAGATCTCTGTAGAGTTATCATTACCTTGAAGCTTGCTCCAGCTCTCTGGGTGAACACATGGTCAATGGCTGCCTCCTCAGTTGAGACTCCTCTCTGCTCTCATATCCTCAGCCCCCAAGGAAAGAGTCATCCTTCCTGCTAGAAGGAGTTTTTATCATATCTGTTTCTCCATCCCCTGACCAGATCATGCCAGGTCAAAGGATCTCCTTCCTGAAGACTCTCTAGCATTTAACACCTCCAAATCTCTGTTCCCTGCTTGGGAAAGGGGGAGAGCTTGACCCACACATTATCCCTCCTGCTACATCTATTTAGCATTTGTATGGAGGTGGGCTGAGGTACACCTGGAAAGCAATTACACTGACTTCCTCACTCTCTTGTCTGTTCCCTGCCCAGAGGAGGGGAAAAAACCCTTCTAAAATGCAAAGTGGAGGTTTTGCTCATTTCACACCTGTTAGGGGGAAAAAACATTTCTTCACACACCCTCTGTCCTTTGAAGTAGTTTAGGGTGGGAGAGCAGCTGGCCTTAACAGCTTCTGGATTCAGAACCAGGCCTACTTGGACACCCTAACTCCAGGATCCCCAACCTTTTTAAGCCTACAGGCACCTTTGGAATTACGACACAACATAGTAGGCACAGCCACTAAATGGCAGAGCAAGACAGTCAATGGCACTTGCAATTTACCTTCCAATACAATGAACATACTTATGGTGTGGTGGCAGTTGCTGCCAAATCAACATTAAAAAAAATCTGCACATCCAATTAAACCTCCAAAGGCCAATCAGAAGCTCCACCTGGCTCCACCTACTTTCTAAAAACACTTTGTGGGCACCAGGAAAAGTGCTAGTGGATGCCGTGGTGCCCATGGGGTCATGTTGGGGACTCCTGCTCTGCTCTGCCCTGCCCTGACCCTCTGCTGGCTGCCTCCTGTGCATCAGAATCCAAAATGGAGTGGAGTTCTGTTTCTAAGGGTGTCTGATTTCAATTCCAGGCAATCTCTAACACAGTGGTTCTCTGAACTCTGCTCCATCTCCACACTGCTTGTGACAACAGATTACCAGTGTCCTGGTGCCAAAATGGTGGCATCTTCTGTGATTTCCCCCAAAACTGTGGTCAGGTGAGTATTCTGGTTGTCTTCAAAGGAGGCAAATGGAAACCTATTTTTAAGAACAACCACCTGAAATTGTGCATGAGGAGTACATTATTTCAGGCTTGCAAATAAGGCCACTACTGATTACTGGCCTTGAATTGATCAGTTTCAGTCTTGGTAGAGAAATTCCTATGATTCCAGAATTACTTTTGCTTGATTATGCAGCAATGTGTCTGAGGCAGCTTCAGCCTATTCTTTTAAATCTAATAATGGCGGCTAGATTTGTTTATGCCCAGGCGATATGGGCAGGAATGGAGCCACTGAGCAGTGCAATAAAAGAAAATTTTGTCGTATAGAAGGGGGGGGGTTAAAAAAATGATCTGTCCCAAATGTCAAATATGCTAGGTACACTACAGCATGGGGAATCCATTCTTCTCCAGCATCCAAGATATATTCCTGAACCACTCTTAATGCCAAGGAAGGAAAATATGACAATAATAAAATAGTCCTTTATATTAATAATGTTGAAGTACTTAGGCAAGGGAAGAGAGGGGGAAGAGGACAGTATTCTAGAAGCCATGGTCACCCTGGGGTGAATGCAACTGGGGAAATCATTTGATTTTGCCACCAGCTTATATTTAAATTGGGTCTAGGTAGTATGAGGGTGAGCAAGGGAGATTTTTTTGGGGGGCTGGGGGGGCTGTGATGTGTTACGCAACCCTGGAGGTATGGAGGAACTTTTTTTTTTTTCATGGAACAGACATCAAGGAATACCTGTTTCCTTTCCTCTGTACTGGTTCAGACACAGAGAGATTTCTGGGACAGGACTGAATGCCCTCTTTTACTGGAGAGCAAATAAGAGTGTTGTGTCATGTTCACCCTCATATATCAGCTCAAGAAACCAGCCAGTTTTTCATTCATTTCACTTTAGAAGGAGGGAAAGGGTGTGAATTGCAGATTCCCCCCCTTTTACCAAAAAGAAGCAGTCCCTGTGTGAACTTCACTGAATGTAACACTACCTTTGATATAAATCACTTGACATGGGAGTTTGATGAGACTGTAGGAGCCCACTGTTTCCTGCACATTCAAGAATATACTATGTGTGCACTGATCTAAGTTAGCTAGTGCCCAATCTGTTCCCACCCCCCACTCTTTGTTTCTCACTACAAAACCTTCCTTTATTCCAAGTTTGGGAAATGTTGACCAGTATCAGTTTTCAGAGCAGGATTTTGGTGGGCCGGGGGGAGGCAAGAGGTGTGTTGGACTGAAGAGACAGGAAATCATTCTGTAGAAGAAGTCTGCTTAAACTAATTGCTTGGCTGTGCTGAGGTGGCAGGTTAAGAGTGGTGTCATTTCAGGTTTGCAAGAAGGCAAAAGAGAAAAATATGTGGTATAGCAGGTAAGAGCAGTGGACTCGAATCTGGACACCCAGATTTGATCCCCCACTCCTCCACATGAAACCTGCTGGGTGACCTTCAGCCAGTCACAGTTCTCTCAGAACTCTCTCAGCCCCACCTACCTCACAAGGTGCCTGTGGAGGGGAGAGCGGGGTATAAAAACCAACTCTTCTTCTTCTTCTTCTTCTTCTTCTTCTTCTTCTTCTTCTTCTTCTTCTTCTTCTTCTTCTTCTTCTTCTTCTTCTTCTTCTTCAAAATGGCTGCTGTGCTTAAAAAATGGAGAGCTGCTATGCCCTTGGAAATCATTCTTTTGTGACTGGGAAAAAAATGTACTACCAAGATGGGAAAAAAATGCTAGATATCCCTTAGGTTTGCCAGCCTCCAGGTGGTGGCTGGAGAACTGCTATTACAACTGATCTCCAGGCAACATAGATAAGTTCACCTGGAGAAAATAACCATTTTGGAAGGTGAACTCTATGGCATTATATCCCATTGAAGTCCCCCCTCCCCACCCCCCTCCTTGGGTTCCACCCCCAAAATCTCCAGGTATTTCCCAAATTGGAGCTGGCAACCCTAATATCCCTCCTCAGCTAATGAAATTACTTCTTGCTTGCAGGGTGTGGGGAAGGGGCTTTAAGGAAAGGATCATCCCACATAACTGGTAACATCAGGTGACCCTATAGAAGACATTAGAAATGTCCTGGTTGGGAATACAGGATGAAGAAAGAAAAGGTTGCTGGTGTGAAGGAGGCTTCAGATGGTCTTACTGATCTTCAATTTTATGGAACCTATATTCAAAATGGCAGACAATAATGATTTAGAATGTTTGTTTGTTCTTGTATTTTCCGAGGTAGGGTCCATAAATTACTTATAGTCAGCTCTGAAGGGTTTTGTAGTGGTTCTGGCAGTTAGAAATAAGGTCACGTAGACAGACATGTGTTAATTCCAAATGGGACTTTATTACTAGGCCATCAGCCTTTGGAGACCAGATACATACTTTAATATTTTGGGAAGGCACATATGTATGACACAGTACTATTGGTTTTATGCATTAGCACAAACATTGGGAATTGATGACTATTTTATTTATATTTTGTTAAATTGTCCAGCTCTTGTCCTTGTTGGGGCTGGACACTACAGTCTGGATCCTTGAGCTCAGAGTTAAGAGTCCTAGCCATAGAGTGCTGGTGACAGTACAATGAAAATAGATGGAAAGGACTGGGCTTGATCAAGGAGCAGTGAAGCTGAGATTTGGCAGAGTTCACTGACAGCAGATAGCAGAGGGAAAGTGAGGTTATAAGAAGAAAGGGGAAAGAGTTACAGAAAGTGGGCTTTGAGGAGAGAGATGTGTAGTGCTTGGAGGCTGCGTCAGGCATAGTGGCTATGGAGGTGCCCAAGCACTTCATTTCCCTCCCTGAATTAAGAAAAGTCACTTTTGGTGATACCAGGTCTCTTGCTATAATGAGACCCCCTCACTTTCCAGCTGCTCTGCCCATCACCTCTCCATGGGGCACTGGGTGGGGGAGTGGGAGGGGCATTAGAATTGTGCTCATGGCACAACACCACTTCCAATAAATTTTCAGAGGTAACATCACCTTGTCAGTGTGACACTATAGGTTTCACCCCAAATGAAAACCTAGAGTGTCATGCTGATGTGTTGAGGTCATTTCTGGAGTTTTGCCAGGAGTGACATCCTTTCCCCCATCCCTTCCTTCTTGTACTGGTCCAAGACAATGGCTGGCATCTCTAGAATGTAGCAAAAAAAAAAAAAATCTCAGTTATACTTTCCCTTGGCTGGATCATTGTGGAAGTTCTGTTGTAGACCACAGACCCAGTCAACTGTTTGCTGTCTTAAGCAACAACTGATAAAAGTTCCCCACCATTTCCTCTGACCTTTATCTAAAAAAACATCTCTACTCAGCAACACATCTTATTGGTCCCTTGGGTGTGCACTTAAGACAAGTACTGAACACTGTAAACAATACCAAGGTATGGCTCTACACAGATAGTTTCAAAGATCCATGTAAGACAATGAATTCAATATATGGGCTATTCCCCCCCCCCGATAGTATCAGGAAAAAGGTTATCTAAAGAACTCAGCACATCTAAACTGTTCAATCTTGCCTTGTGATCATTATTATATCTCCCACATCTCTGTTTAACTGGTGCTTTAAAAGTATCTGAAGAAGTGAGCAGTGATTCACAAAAGCTCATAGTTTACCACAAATTTTGTTAGTCTTTAAGGTGCTTTGTTGTTCAGTCGCACAGTCGAGTCCGACTCTTCGCGACCCCATGGACCAGATTATGCCAGGCCCTCCTGTCTTCCGCTGTCCGCTGAAGTCTGCTCAGTTCTTTAAGGTGCTACTGGACTCTTACTCTTTTCTACTGGTGCTTAAAAATACTCTAGCACTCTAATGTTGTAGGTGGACATAAACTTGAGGGATACAAGACATGGCCTATGTTGGGTCATATAAAACAATCCTATATGCTTCATCTAACATGAAGCAAAGCCTACATATGAGCCACCCTGGTGCAGTGATTGAAGTGTCTGACTAGGATCTGGGAGGTCCAGGTTCAGATCCACACTACGCCATAAAGCTTTCAAGATGACCTTGGGTCCATTTAGGATTCCAGGGTTAGAAAAATAGCAGAATAAAAATGTCTCACATGAAAAAAAATTAAGCAGGGCAGACTGTACCTCCTTTTTGGGGAGGGGCACTATTTTTTTTTCCCCTGAGGCATTTGCCTCCACATTGCCATGGCCCATTGGCGTGTGCTGTCTGCTGCATAATCAGCAATGCATGTTAATATCCTTGATCCTTGTCTTTAAGGAGTAAATGTAGTACACCTTTCTTTTTAGTGGTGACACTGTAATAGCAGAGGATGACTTTTAGGCCCAGCAGACTGGATAATGTCACTTGAACAATAACCTTTTGGTGTTCATACAAAAGAGCATTAATTATTGATTGACATTATGGAAAATAAAAAGCTGTGACATTTTGATATTTAATGGGCTATTCTGTTTTCAAAATAAGCAGAGACACAAAGAGTGAAGCCTCGCTAGTCTTGGTTTTGTATTCAGGGACAAAGAAGCCAACACCTTTCATAAGACAACTACATGGCAATTGGGTCTCAGATGGTCTCTGTCACATTTGTTTCCCGCCCCTTCTTGAAGGATGACAGGGCAGCGTACATTAGGGATGGGCATGAACTGTGTTTTTGTGGTTCGGTTTGATACATGGTTTGTGGCTGAACCATGAACCGAGCCATAAACCTATACAAACCAGGAGGTTGGTTTGCGAACCAAACCAGTTTGCATGTGTTCATGACCCCTGCTTTCTGCTCCCCATCAGTTTTCACAGGGAGCAGAAAACAGGAGTTTAAATAGCTCCAAGACATTTAAACCACTTTCTGCTCTCTGTGGCTTTCTACAGAGAGCAGAAAGCAGTGGTTTAAATGAACATAAGAACATAAGAGAAGCCAATGTTGGATCAGGCCAATGGCCCATCCAGTCAAACACTCTGTCACACAGTGGCCAAAAATACCAGGTGGCTCCTAGCTGAACCCAAAAAGTCTCTTTAGCCGAGCAGCAGGAGCAGGCTGTCCCATGGTTCAACTGTTTCTAATCTAAGCAGCTGAGCAGCCAGGAACAGCCTGTTCCCACTGCTGCTTTGGCATGGGTAGGAGAAAGCAGGGGTTTAAATCTCTGCTTTTTGCTGTCCATGGAACCACAATCTTCCTCAAATTTCCTTAAAAGTTTGTGGAGGTTGGTGGCCAGGTTGCAGTTCATGAACTTCAGTTTGCAAACCACGAACCAGCCAAAATTCATCACAAAGAAAGGTTTGTGAAATGATTCATGCCCATCCCTGGCATATATTGTTCTCCTCTATTTTATCCCAAGAAACCTCGGAATAAGGTTGTCAGATCTACCACTATGTAGGTAGATCTCCTGCTGGCAACCCTTTCTTCTTCTTCTCAGAGTGGCAACAGTAAAAAAATAAACAAACAAAAAATTCACCATCAGGCCAGGAAAGTCTTGGACATGACATCAGTCTTCTTTAAGAATCACTGAAACTTTATGGTTTTACTATAGCATTTCTGGTGATTCTTAGAGAGGCATGACATCTCTTCCGGGTTTTCCCAAAAAGTGATAAAATGCCATCACCAATGGTGCCCCCAATGTCCCCCACCCCATCTCTGATCTGCTGCTGGTTGTCAGGCTGTTCATGGCAAACCTACCTCTGAGGAAGAACAGGTTGAGGACGAGTGACTGGACCAAGGTCATCCAGTGGTCTTCCTAACCAAAAGGCGATTTGAAAATGGGTATAAATGCCACATTATATCTCAAAAGAGGCCCAACGAAGACATGAATCAGATGAGAACCTTATTTGGGTTACAGATCTTGCCCTGATGGGTTGTTTCTATACAGCTGCCATTTTTGCTGCCTTTTGGAAGGACCTGCTGCTCATGTGCATACATAGAGAGCAACATCAGAACAAAATCTTCTGTTTGCCTGCATGCTGAGAGAAGTAGGAGGATGGTAACGTAAGGTAACACATTGGTGGAGTGAATTCCTCCATTGTTCCATGGCTTGCTCATTTTTTTACCTCCTTATATTTGGCTTCTGCTTACGGTCACCAGCTCTCTTGGTCTGCTGACCATGGTTCTGGCATAATTTCTGGCATAAAAAACAACAACAGGAACAACATTCAGCAGACTAAAAATGATATCCATAGTCCTTAAGCTAGAAGTAGACCATAAAACCATTTTAAAAGATAGAACCGTTTATTACAAGTCTGGGTAAAAGGGAAAGTTATGTCCTAATGAACCTCAAAGGGTGTGGCATCACCACCTGAAAACCCTTATCTCTGACTGCCACCCTCTTCACAGAGACCCAAAAACAGAGAGCAAGATTTGGGGAGAGGATCTTAACTGCTGGCCTGGACAATATAGATTGAGGCAAGGGCAGGTTTAATCCCCCCCCATCTCAAAATGTCAGAGGGTCATTTTTGTCTGGGGAAATTGTGCAGAGGGGAAGGATAACTACATCCTTTCTCAGTTCTTTCGTTGTGATTCATATAAGGTTACCATTCTCCTGCTGGGGGACCGTTGAGTTTTATCCAAATGCCAGAATTTAACCAGTGCCTCCCAGTGACAAGCTGATGTCATTTTTGCATGCATAGGCTGTGATGTCAGTGTTCTGTTGACAGCATCATTATGTCATCAACAAGGGCCCCACCACCACAAGTACATCCTCCCACTAGTTTCCGGGCCCTGCCTGGCAATCCTAGATCCATATCTCCTTGGCTTCTTTTTTAGGTAAAGATTTCCCTTGCTTGAAAGCCAGTCGAATCCAACTCTAGGGGGTGATGCTCATCTCTGTTTCCAAGCCAAAGGGACAGCGCTGTCTGAAGACATTTTTGTGGTCATGTGGCTGGCATGACTAAATGCCAAGGTGCACGGAACGCTGTTACCTTCCCACCGAAGTGGTACCTATTTATCTACCTGCAATTCCTTGCTTTCAGACTGCTAGGTTGCCAGGAGCTGGGGCCAGAGATGGGAGCTCATGCCGTCATGGGGCACTAGGGTATCGAACTGCCAAGCTACAGACCTTCTGGTCTGCAGTTTAGCATCTTAACCTCTGAGACCAAATAAACCTTAAGGGATTTCAGTCATGGAACTCAAAATTTGGCACTAAAAATGAACTGTTGTAAGAGAGAGCCATAGGAAGTCCAACACATTTCAATCAGACAGTTGCCATGCTCAGTGAGATTTGCTCTTCTTTTTTCCTCACAGAGTGATTAGTATGTTTACCAACTTTCAAGTTCCTTCATGAATTTTATGTTTTTGAATTGCTAGTGCCAGAGTGGCACCCATCATGCTATCTATGATTTTCCTAAATTTCTGTTTCTGGTATTTGCTTTGTAAATAATGGAGTGTGAACACAAAGGGGAAGGTGCATCGGCTCTGATTAGGTGTTTTCACCCGTACTTTCTGGACCAATATTGGAAGGCATACACAGACAATACTCCTCAGCTTGTATGCATCTGAAATTGTATCAATTTCAGATGCATACAAGCTGAGGAGTATTGTCTAGTTTCAAAGCTAGTTTCAAGGAGGCCTCACAAATAAAAATTTTCTTGTGTCATTTGATTTTGTATTGGAAAATTCCTTTTTTGTTCCTATATCAGCTTGTTTACTGTCCTTTGACTGTAAGGTAAAGGTAAAGGTTCCCTTGCTCGAAAGCCAGTCGAATCCGACTCTAGGGTTGCGGTGCTCATCTCCGTTTCAAAGCCGAAGAGCCAGCACTGTCCGAAGACATTTCCGTGGTCATGTGGCTGGCATGACTAAACACCAAGGTGCACGGAACGCTGTTTCCTTCCCACTGAAGTGGTACCTATTTATCTACTTGCAGTTTCTTGCTTTCGAACTGCTAGGTTGGCAGGAGCTGGAACTAGAGACAGGAGCTCACCCCATCATGCGGCACTCATGGGTCTTGAACTGCTGAACTACTGACCTTCCCCAGCCTGCAGTTCAGCGTCTTAACCTATATGTACCTTATAGTGCTTGACCTTTGAGGAATGCCCTACTGGGCAAAATGTGTTAGGTCATAAGTGTTTCCTCTTGTGCACATGTCACTTTTATCATGCTATGAGGCTTGATTTGGGCCCTTGTATGTTTTTAAATGTCTCTGCAATAAATACATGCATTTTTATTTATAATTATTCTATACTGAAGTTTTAACTAGTGTTCCTTTATTTGTTTCTAACTTACCACTGAACTACTAGTACAGAAAGGCAAAATAAAGGTAAAGAAGTTTTTTTAAAAAACATGGAGAACAGATTGATTAATTTTATTTTTAATGTGTACTCTGTTGTGTTTACTAATAGGATGATTTTTGCCTTCCTGCAGAATAAAAATGCTTCCCTTCCCAAATGACATATTTCTTTCTTTCTGGGGAACATGGCCTTTTTCATTACTTTGCTGAAAATGTGCAGACAAAACACACACAAAAACAACCTGTTATCAACATTATGAATTTTTATTTTCTAGAAGAAAACTGGGTTGAAGCCCAGAGCACAGCAAAATCTCAGAATAATAACAGTATGGAATTAATCATTTAATCTCTGGAAACAACCTTTGGAGAGTCTTTCTGTACAGAAGTTTTCTTTCTAAATTAAGGTTGTCAACCCTCGATTGGGAAATTCCTGGAGATCTGGGGGTGGATCCTGGGGAGGGTGGAGTCTAGGAAGGGCTGGGACCCCAGCAGCATGTAAAAACATAATGCCATTCTGGGAAGTCTCCAGGCCCCACCTGGAGGTTGGCACCATACGATCAGCTCTTAGATCATACTCATTTACCATTGTAATTAAAGTAAAATGTGATTCTTAGAGTTTAGGTACCATTTTTTGCTTTTGTGACAAGTGTTGACAATAAAAGGAGAGAGGGAGAAGATTGGAGCATGTTAAGGAACAGAGCCAAGGGACAGAGTCCAGAAATTGCTAGAGTGTCTGGAAGTGCAACCGGCAGATTTTGGCAGGTCTGGGACCCAGGGGGCCAGAGTTATACATGCTGGGCTAGGGGGTGGAAAGTATATATGAGGGCGGAGATCACAGTTCAGTGAAACATAGGTAAGGCTATATTTTTTAATTGCTATAGTTTATTTTTTTAAAAAAGTAATTTTATTAAACTCTAAGGATGTACTACAAATTGTGCATGATAATTACAAATATACAAAGCAGAACCCAAGGGGACATTAAGATTTTCTTCCTGAATCCTGTTTTGAAAATGTGGGGAATGAGCACTTTTGAATAGCTATGGTGATCGGTTAGAGTTGTCAACTTCCAGGTGGGGCCTGGAGATTTCCTGGAATTACAACTGATATTCAGACTACAGATACCAATTCCCTTGGAGAAAAGTCATGCTTTGGCGGGCAGATTCTATGTCATTATGCCATGCTGTGGTCCCTCTGCTCCCCAAATGCCACCTTCCCCAATCCTCAGCTCAGATCTTCAGGAATTTCCCAACCTTGAGTTGTCAGCCTTATGGATGGCTGACCAAAAGAAGAAAGGCCATGAGGTCAAGACTGGATACCATCTTGCCTGAAATGTCTGTTCCAAAAGTGGCCCCCAAACCTGTACTCCTCCAACTACCAGGCAGGGCCAAAGCACAAGAGGATACAAATGTGTGTTTGCTGCTTCAGGGGTCAGCCAGCTGCATGGAAGACCACCCCACAGTTCAGGATACAAATCATGCTGATACTGGGCATTTCCTGGCACGCAGTGGAGTAACCTCTGCCTAGGGGCAATTTGGTTTATTTTTTCCAGGTGGCCACAGCAAAGTTTGGATAGGCAGGTCCTTACAGGCCACCTCATAGCTATAGGCCTGGGGACAAAGCCCAACACAAAAGTAGGAGAGGGTCCATTACTTACTGGTAGAACATCTGCTTGGCATGCAAAAGATTCCAGGTTCAAGCCCAGACTGCCCCAGAAAATCTGACCAGGGCATTGGAGGCCATGGGTAGATGGCTACAACAGAGCCAGCTGAAACTCAGTCCAACTAAGATGGAGGTCCTGTACCTGAGTTAGGGAGGTATTAGGTCAGGAATCAGGCTGCCCACCTTGGATGGCACATTACTTGTGCCAGCCCAGAAGGTGAGAAGCTTGGTGGTGGTCCTGGATGCCTCTCTTTCTATGGAGACCCAGGTCACCACAGTTGCTAGGTCTGCCTTTTATCATCTTCTGCAGATCAGTCAGCCGGGGCTCCTTACCTCTCCCCCCAGGACTTGGCTACAGTGACCCATGCAATGGTCACTTCCAGGCTTGATTACTGTAACTCACTTTACGGGCTTGCCCTTGTGGTTGATTTGGAAACTCCAGCTGGTGGAAATGCGGCAGCAAGCATGCTGACTGCATTGCCTGTGAGGGTGCACATTCGGCCAGTGCTAAGCTAAGTGCACTGGCTACTGACTGAGTACCGAATCCACTTCAAGGTATTGGTATTGACCTTCAAAGCCTTGCGCGGCCTGGGACTAACGTACCTTAGGGACTACCACTTCCCATATGTGCCCCAGAGAACCTTGCATTCTGCTGAGCAAGATCCACTGATTATCCCTGGCCTGAGGGATGTCCGTTTAGCCTCAAACATTTCTGCCCTGGCCCCGGCTTGGTGGAATATGCTCCCACATGAGATCAGGGCCCTGTAGGACCTGTAAAACAGAGTTGTTCATCCCGGCCTTTGTTTGAGGTGACACACACACACTGAAGATACCATGGCTGAGTTCAGACTGCTAGTTTGCCCCATTTCAGCAACATTTCACAACCAGATTAAAGGGGGTGTTCACACAGGCATATCTGTCTGGCGTTCCCCGCCTGTAGTCAACCCGTCATGTACCGCTTCGCTCCCACATTTAAAAGATACTTGGTGAACATGGTAGCAAATTCCGGAGAGCGCGTTTAACATTCTGCTTCCGGGAAGTGTGAACGCTAACCTGAAAAGCCGGGAACAACCCGCGGTAATAATGTCTACCGGGTGTTTCTGCGTAAGGTGCACTTGATTGCCCTGGAGAGGCAGCAGCAACATGATTGGATGTGCTCTGCTGTACCGCCCAATGCGGTGCCGGCACAACAGGATCCCCCCAAATTGCCCTGATGTGCTTATGTGCATGAGCGCATATGCGCACATGCACACATAGCTGAATTACCAGAAAAAAGCCATTTACAGTCTTGCCTCTGGGCCAGCCATCTGAACACTCTCTCGCACCTCCTCCCAGTATGCTCCCACATCAGTTGGCGCAATGTGACCGGGAAAACCGGAACAGTTTGTTTTGTTCCGGGACTTTTTTGCCATGACTTGCTCCCACTTCAAACTGCCAGTCTGAACTCAGCCCATCTGTTTACAGCCTGGATTAAATGAACCTAGAGTCCAGTGCACCAGTATTACTGCAGATTGTTTTTAAATGCTTGTTTTAATGTTTTAATGGATTATTTATTATTGTGCTATGTGGCCAAATGGCCTATCTGCTCTGAGCCCATTCACGGGGAGGGCAGAATATAAATTTGAAAAAAAAAATCAATAATAAATAAACATCTGTAGTAAGGATCAGGTTGTAGGTGATATGAAAGATCTGGAAAAGCTGCTGTCTGTCTGAGTAGACAGTATTGACTTTGATGGCCAAATGGTCTGATTCAGCAGAGGGCAATTTCATTTATTCAAGTAGACTACAGTTTTCTTCAAAAGCCAAGCAGAATACAGAACCTTCTTGCCACCTTGCTTTCCTGGCAGTTGCTCCTAAAATAAAACAGGTTCATCTGAGCCAGGTTTTTATGGTCAATTAGAAACCCCACTCACTGGGCAGCTTACTGGAAACATCTCTCTAAATAAGAAGAGACAGTTGTTTAGGGTGAGATGTGACAACCTGCTACACACTGTTGCTGGTACTCCTGCTGCCAGGAACTTCCAGCAGAGAAGCCTCTTGAACAGTAACAAGTCATGGTAAGGCCTGCTGGATTCCTTTTTTCTAAGACCAGTCAGAAAAGCCAGTAGACTTTGCTATGTCTTGTCATCGATCTACATCTACATCATCCCATACATCATCATCTGGCTCCCAGAACCTTTTCTGCTGGCTTGGAAGGAGCTGAATAGAAAGCCAGGAGGCAGCTGCCCCCACCACTGCTATAGGCAATCATGGCATTCTTGAAGCATTTTGCTTACCCTGCAGCTATTTATGTCAGCCTGTGCACTTCATGTGTAGCATGAAACATTTCTACTGGTCATGCAAGTGACATAACAACACAGTGACATGGGCTTCCCCCACAGCTGACCACAGGATGCTGTTGATTGCTTTCAGGGATGCTGCAGATTTCCACCAAATGCCTTTGACAGTTGAATTTACTGTATTGGATGGTGTCGATCAGAAGTGAGCCAATCACTTGGCCTGTTTCATTCAGAACTGAATGACTGAAATACTTGCTGCATGGATTTGCTGCCAATTGCTGTGAAAGTCATAGAATCATAGAAGGTCATCTAGTCCAACCCCCTGCACTCTGCAGGAGCGTAGCCAAAAGATAGCCCTACAACATACCTGAAAGATGGTCGTCCAGCCTCCGCTTGAAAACGTCCAATGAAGACTACTTCATTGAACAACAAACTGTAGGGTTTGGGGAAGATTTAGGGGAGGGGTTGTGGCTCAGTGGCAGTGAATCTGCTTGGAATGCAGAAGGTCCCAGGTTCAATCCCTGGCATCTCCAGTTAAAAGGACCAGGCAGTAGGTGATGTCAAAAACCTCTGTCTCATTAAACAATTGCTTGTTGAGAAGAGTAGAACTCAATTGGGCTGTGTGAGACTACACATGAGTGAAAAGACAATTATCATGTACTGAACTCACTGTTAGGAATGAGCATGGCAAAGCCACCTGTTGAATAGCCATGGCTGGGCTTACAAACAGCCCATTAAAAAACTGGCTCCATATCTGCAACTGGCAAACAGGGCAACAAACACACTGGTGTCTGTTTGAGCATCTTTAGTTACATTCTGTTCCCTGTTATAACAACATATGGATTGTTTGCACATGCCACACATTTTTTTTTTTTTTTGTACTAGTGATGGGGGGGGAAAAATCCATTTTTTTTCCTGCCTCATGACTGGATTTACAGCCAAGCTGCAAAGATGTGTGAGTGTACAGTTCACCCTGTTTAAATCTGAGAGATTACCAAGAACATCCATTTAATTTTTGATGAAGAACAAGCATTAACAAATCAGACCATGAAGCAGTAGAAAATTAAAACTTCAGCAGAGCAGCTGCAAGCAGCTGCTGAAATGTTAAAAAAAAAGGAAAAAAGGGTTTTGAGGCATCACTTCTGAGCAGAATTGTGTTTAATTAAAAGTGAGGTGAGGGGTAGAGACCATGCTGGCAATCTGCAGGGACAATGGTAACTGGCCTCCTAAATACTCGGCAGGATAAATTAATTGGCAGTCTGTAGCCCCATTATGAGCGAGGGTCTTGTTAGTTCTCATAAATTAAGCAAGACAGGCCTAGCCTTTATCTGGATGAAACATCTCAAAGGCACACTGAAGGCAAAGCAGTAGAATGTAACATCAGTGATTATAGTTATTAAAGACCCAGGGCCTTGCATCTGTTAGAAGGCTGGTCAGAGACCTTGTGACTGGCTGGTTGCCAAAAGCTGCTCCCCTGTATCTATCAGGATCAACATTTAACATAGGTCCCTTTCTGTTCCTTCCTCAACTATATAATTTTTGAAAAGAGCAAGAGTCCAACAGCACCTTAAAGACTAACAAAATATGTGGCAGGGTAGGAGCTTTTTGTGAGTCACTGCTCACTTCTTCAGATTCCTGAAGAATATCTGAATACGTGAGCAGTGACTCAGCAGTGACCCGGCCACATATTTTGTTAGTCTTTAAGGTGCTGCTGGACTCTTGCCCTTTTCTACTGCTACAGACAGACTAATTTTTATTAATATCTTCTCATAAAGCAATTACAAGTTTCAAGGAAGAACAAAAAGTATCAGAACAATCTATTATAATATTTTGCATTCCTATGAAATATGCTTTAATAACCCATCATCAGCTTTCTAAGAACAAACCTACGTGGACCACAAAGAATTTGTGATTATATGTCAAGGGATGCAATTAGCTGCAAAAGGCAAATTTGGCAATATGGATTAAGTAATATGGATCAAGGGTGCAATGCTATCTAGCTGGCACCTTTTGATTTTACCCTTCCTCCATGGAGCCCCGTGTAATGTACATCATTCTTCTATCCCAATTTTACCCTCTCAGCAACCCTGTGAGGTAGGTGAGGCTGGCCCAAGGTCACTCAATGAGCTTCATGGCAGAGTGGAGATTTGAACCCCAGTCTCCCAGACAGGATTGCCAACTGGCCATGAGAAAAAAAAATGTCCTGTCATTTTAATAGAAGGTTAACATGTGGAAGTCAGCAGCTGAAACTTTTCCATTCATGGAGCTAAATAACAAAACCTGGTATCTGATGAAGATCAAATTGATATTAAGGGACCGTTAGACAGATTCCCAGACATTTACTACTACTCCCTTCCCAGACATTTACTACTTATGGCGGCTTGCAGGTTTCCGGTTTATGGCAGTTTGCACTTGGACGTGTCCCATTGATCTCCTGATGGAGACACGCCAAACCAGGGTGATCAGGAGGGGTCTTGGTTGGTTCTAGACCCCCCCCCCGAGTTTCTGTAGGAGACTCCCAGCCTGAGGAGCTGAGACAAGCCTCTCCTGAGGCAACGGCTTAGCGATCGAGACTTGCCCATCCCCGAGAGGTCCTGATGCCATGGAGCCAGCATGATGACCAGAGCCAACCTCCAGATGAGTGGACAAGAACACAAGCGAATCTAATTCCTGCAATGAACAATAGTGGCTTAATAGTGAGTCAAGCAAATGTTTTCTTAAGCGACAAAGTCCCTGCCTGTTTAATCGATCTGAGAAGGAGCAGCAGGTGGCGAAGGGTACCCCCCCAAACTGAAATGGGTCCGTGATACAAAAAAGAAATAGAAAATGAAACTAATCACATGGGACTTTTACTGATCTTGAAAGGTGTAATCTAATCCAAGACACATTGAATTTAGATGAACTTGACTTTAAAAAAAAAAAAAAATACATAAACAATGGCTGGTAGAGGGAGGAGAGTAGCAACAGAAAAGAAGCTTCCAACAGGAAATGCCATACCAACAACTCCCACCCAGTCACAAGATGCTGCGGACTTTCCAAATATGTTGGCTTCCACATTGTGCCCTCTGCTGGAGCAGATGTCTAACATCAACAGTAAACTGGATTCTGTTCAAAAGCAGCTCTTGCATATGGAAAAAAGAGCTGATAAGACAGACCAAAAGATCAAGAAAGTGGAAACAAGGAATAAAGATATTGAGCAAAAGATGGAAGAAGAAAAAAAAGAAAGAAATATGGACAAAAATCAATTACTCCAACTGCAATTGGAAAAATCCATGCATGTTCTACGTTTTCAAGGGGTACCGGAGCAGAAGGGAGAAAACTTAAAAATGATCTTAAGCGAAGCAATTGCATCAATTTCAGATATCAAACAAGAGGACCTCTAGAATGATATGGACTTGGTCTATCACACATATCCGGACTTTATAAGAAAAAACAAGTTCTCTAGCAAAATATATGTGAAATTCTCCAAGAGAACTATGAGTGAAAATGTTTTAAAAGCCACATCAGGAAAAGCATTAAAAGTCAAGGACGAGGAAATTAAAATTCTTAAAGACATTCCATTCGAGATCCAGAAATGAAGACGTCAATATAAAGACTTAATCCACTTCCTTCAAAACAAATCAATTGTTTACAGATAGACTTTTCCAGAGGGGCTGGTTTTGAATGATAAGAAAATTAAAATTGATTCTGTCAAAAAGGCCAAAACCTTTTTGAAACAGCAACTAAGCCTGAACAAAGATGAAAAGGAAGAAGAGGAAATAAACAATGAAGAAATGGATAACACTTCAAGTGACTCCAGCAGTACAACTGAAACTTCAGAGCCCGAGAAAGGAGCAGCAGCACCTAAGACACTGAGAGCAAAGAAGAAAAAATGCAAGAAATAACTGGAATATAATGGATTATAAAACACCTGAACTTAGCGTAATTATATTTCATAGTATAAAGGCTAGAAATTTTTGTTCTTATTCTTAATGCAGGAATTATGTAATTGAAGTTCACTGAGGAAGCTTGTCTTCGATTTTAGTTGTGTTCCCCTGCCCCCTTCCCTATAGGTTGTAGTGATGTAAAACCAATTAAAAAATTAAAAACCCCAACAGTCTCACTCCCAGACATGGCTCCCTTACTCCCAGCCACTACTACTGTCCCCCCACACTCTTCCTCTTATGCTCTGACTTTCAGAAACAACTCCCTTACTTCTAGACCCTACTGTTAAAAGTCTCAGACACTCTCACCACCATACCACATCAGTTCGCAAAAATATGTGCTGCAGAAGGGAGCATTAACTCTTCTCCCCTGCACCCTATGTCTGATTTCATTGAGATTCTTTTTGTGCAGTCTTCTGCTGACAAACACAGGCACTTCTAGGCACTGATAAAACACTACACAAAAAGAATCCTGATTGGGATGGTTCTTGTGTAGTGCTTTATTAATGCACAAGTGGCCATCACTAGCATAGGTGGAGGAGACATGAAGGGAAACTTTCTGTGCACAGTACAGCATTCAGAAAAAAGAAACTTAAGAAACAATGCTGTATGTGTGTAAAGTGTCACCATATTACAGCTGGCTCATGACAGTGTCATAAGATTTTCAAGGCAAGAGACTAACTGAGGAAGGTTGGCCAGTACCTTCCTCTCCACAGTAACTCTGGAATTCCTTGATGGGTCTCCCATCTAAATAATAACCAGGGCTGTCCTTGCTTAGCTTCCAAGTTCTAACGAGATCAGGCTAGGCTAGTCAGGGCACAGAAACCAAGCAAGGCAGCTCCAAAACCCACAGGTAAATCCAGATGATGAGTCTGCCAAAAACATCCCTAAACCTACCTTGTGCTGGACTTCTCACTGGGCTCCATGTTGTGAATTAGAATACCTATCTGGGGGTGCAGACTTGCTCAGTGTTCCTTAACACACAACCATTCTGCCCTCCATGCCTTTGTATTTCTCAACTTCATTAGAAGTCATACTTTGTTACTCAGGGAGGAACAGAACCCCCGTAACAAATGCAGTTCTGCCTACAGAGCTTCAGACAAAGAGAATACATACATACTGACTCTCATTGGCAAAAGTGGCTTTCTCTTGACTTTGCCAAGCGCAAAGGACTCCATCTCCCTTAGAAGTGGGTCGAACAATTAATTTTGCAGCAAGCCCAGCAGCGTAGAGTGAAATCTTTTCACAATGCCAGACAGCTTAACCTAATTAAAGAGCTGTTTTGACAGGTGGTTTAAAGGCGAACGGGAATGAGTGCTATCCAAAGTGGCGGCAGAGCAGGGGCTGAAGAGTGCGTGCCTGTTTATGTGCACAGGTGAAAACTGGACCGGGAGAGCAGCGATGACGACCCGTGTCCATAAAGCCTTTTTTCATGAGCACTGCAGCTGCTCGGGACTTTACAGATGGGTTTTAATTACCGGCGCCAGAGATCTCGACTTGAGTTAACACCTTACGCCTGAAGGTGGCTGTGACAGGAGATGGAGTTGTAGAGAAGCCGGTGGTGAAATTCATCAGGAGCGTGCCCCTCCTTTTAATTTGGAGATGCCGCCTTCTTTGTGACAATCTTCTAGGAAAGAAGACAGAAAATGGTGAGCTGTTAAAAATAGAATGGACTCCTGTATCCCCCAAAACATCAAACACTCCAAACCTCTGGCTTAGCACCTCCATTGAAATAGGATTACTTTTCCACGGCTAGGCCGAAGTTGCACCTTTTCAGCCAGCTTCTGCAACTGTACCACAGCAATTAGTAGGGGAATATATTTGTCTCCTTCCAGGAGATGCTTCATCAGCTAATTCCTGCAGCTCAAGTCACATCAGCTAATTCCCACAGACACTTGTTGGGAAATGAATGAATGAACAAAAACATTTTCTGTTGCACCCTCGATAAACGCGTAGGGAGAAAACATACTGCGGCAGAGAGTTCCAAGTGTATAGGTGGAGAAGCTGGTCGACCTTTATTGAAAAGCATCTATCATGCAATTTTAGGCTCTCCCAAACTAGTTTTGCTTGGGGTTCCCAACAAGTACTCCTAGGAAGATTAGCTCCTCTTATAATTTGCAACATTCATTTGTACAAAATCCACATTTATGAAACCATTTCTTGCTGAATGAGCTGGGGGGGGGGGAGGTATGTTGCCCTTGCAATTTGAAATGGAACATGGAGGTGGGGTAGAAGCAGGATGCTCCTCCCACTAGGGCCTAGAGATTTCCAAAATTACCAGAATGACATAAAGATCCCCCAGAATTACCACCAGACTACAGAGGTCATTTTCCCTACAGAAAATGGCTTCTTTGGAGTGTGGACTCTGTCATACCCAGTGTTCCCTCTTAGCTGAGCTATTGTGAGCAAGCTCACAGTTTTTTATCCTCCAGCTCACAGATTTTTGTCTCAGCTCAGGAAGGATGGCTCCAGAGCAAACTAATTTATGCAGGAGCCACATCACTCGCTCACAACTTTAACGCCAGTAGCTCACAAAGTAGAATTTTTGCACACAAGACTCCACAGCTTAAAGGGAGCATTGGTCATACCTTGCTTAGATTCCTCCCCTTCCCAAATTTTGCCCTCCCCAGACTCTACCGCCAAATCTTCTGGAATTTACCAACCCAGAGATGGCAAACCTACCACAGACTGGTCAGCTGGTCAGCTCATAAAGGCTGAGTAGGAATGTGGGGGACTTAGCTGGACGGGGTTCATAGAATCATAGAATGTTAGAGTTGGAAGGGATCTTGCAGGTCATCTAGTCCAACCCTCTGCACTCTGCAGGAGCCAAAAGATAGCCCTACATACCTACAACGTACCCAAAATATGGTCGTCTAGCCTCCACTTGAAAACATCCAGGGAAGGAGCATCCACCACCTCCTGAGGCAGACTGTTCCACTGCTCAACCACTCTTACAGTTAGGAAGTTTTTCCTGATATCTAGCTGGTAACGACTCCCTTGTAATTTCCACCCATTAGATCTAGTCTTGCAATCCGGAGCAAGAGAAAATAGATCTGTTCCATCTTTTACATGACAGCCCTTCAAATACTTGAAAACTGCAATCATGTCCCCTCTAAGTCTTCTCTTTTCCAGGCTAAACATACCCAAGTCTTTCAGCCTTTCCTCATAAAACTTGGATTCAAACCCTCTCACCATCCTGGTTGCCCTCTTCTGGACACACTCAAGTTTGTCAACATCCTTCCTAAAGTATGGTGCCCAAAACTGGACACAGTACACCAGGTGAGGCCTGACCATAGCAGAATAGAGTGGAACAACCACCTCCCATGATCTGGACACAATGCTTCTGTTAATGCATCCTAAGATTGCATTAGCTTTCTTCATAGCCACATCACATTGCAGGGTCATGTTGAGCTTATGATCAACCAGAACAACTAGATCCCTTTCATATGTGCTGCTGTCAAGCCAAGTCCCTCCCATTCTATATCTGTGCCTTTGATTTTTTTGTGCCTAGGTGTAGGACTTTGCACTTATCTCTATTGAATTTCATTTTATTTGCCTCTGCCCACTGTTCCAGCCTATCTAGATCATTTTGAATCCTGACTCTGTCTTCTTCAGAATTAGCAGTCCCACCCAGCTTTGTGTCATCTGCAAATCTGATAAGCATCCCCTCTATGTCCTCCTCCAGGTCATTTATAAAAAACATTGAACAACACTGGGCCCAGGACCGAGCCCTGTGGCACTCCATTCGAGACTTCCCTCCACATAGATGCAGAGCCATTTACGAGCACTCGTTGGGTACAATTTTTCAACCAATCATGAATCCATCCAACAGTTGCACCATCCAGCCCACACTTAACCAACTTATCCTCAAGGATATCATGAGAACCTTTGTCAAATGCTTTACTGAAATCTAGATACACTATATCCACAGCATTGCCAGAGTCAACCATTTTAGTAACTCTGTCAAAAAAGGAGATAAGGTTGGTCGGGCATGACTTATTCTTGATAAACCCATGCTGGCTTCTGGTTTAGATTAAAGAGGCCCAGCCTATTGACTGGTTTGGCTCTAACTGTGTTGGCAGGAATAGTGTGGGCTGCCAGCATATTGGCAAGAATAATTGGCACACACCCTGAGGCATTGTGAGATGAAGGGTCTGGACAGTTAGGTGGTTGTGGGGGGATCTCCCCGCTTGGAGCTGATTACCAGCAGCCAAACCCATTGTCACTTTAGACTATGTGAAGGGGAGGAAAGTTTATATATATGTGGAGTGGTGTTGCCCGGAAATACCACCAGCTGGTGAAGCTGCATCTTAGTGCAGCCCACATTAAAAAAGGTAAGTTTATGATACAGATTAGCTATTAATACACCTAGTTAACCTGTGGCTTGGTGATTCATGTCTTCATTTCTGCATACAGGGGCAAATCCTATTCTCTAGCACTGTGGATTTCCATAGAGATAAACAGGAAAACTCTCTCCTTGAGGCTTAATTTTGAATAGATGAATGATGGCATTGCTGATTCTGGGGGATGATGAGAAATGAGCTTGGCTGTTTGGGGATCATGTATACCCTTAAGCAATCTGGTTGTTGCTCTCTCAGCCCCCTAGTTATCCATCTATCTGTTTTTTTCTACTGGCTGCATGACTCACCACTGAAACTGAAATGTAGCAATCCATACATCTTGAATTCCTTATTCAACCCATTCCTTATTTCTCTCCAGCCGAGTGATGGAAATCCTGGAGACTGTGTGCAGCTGCACGGTTCTTTATTCAAGTGTTGATGGCAATCCTAGATGCCTTAACATAGGTCAGGTGATTTTGGTGGGTAGATTGGCATAAACATGATTTTCTTTCTTTCCTTTTTTATCATAATCCCAATATGAAATGCATTCTTTTCTTAGTAAGAAGATCCAGGCCTTTACTAGTTCAAGTTTGCAACGTGGGGAACTCCATCTTGCACTGGACTTCCTTTTGATATGAAATGGCTTCTTATGAACTCACAAAAATATACATGAGGGTTCCAGTACTCAAGGTGTTTATCATCATAATCTTCATCAATGTTGTTGTTGATGTTGGTAATTAGCCATATGCTTGAAGCAACTTATATAATACTAAGCCTAAAATACAGTATCGCCATCAGACAACAAAATGAAAATCCATAAAACCCATTTGCAAACACTGCCCACCATCAGTCAAACATATAATTAGTTACTACATAAAAAACAGCCAAAGTCATCATATTAGATTAGGCAACAATCTACAAATGTCCTCAGAAAAAGACTTCTACACAATTTGCAAAAGATCACTGTGAAGTATGGGTGGATGGACCTGTGAAGTGTTGACTCTTTGGGCATTCTCCAATTTGGAAATATCTTTGTTCCATTCTCCTCCCTCCCCAATTCAGTCTTTAATGATACCTGTATGCTAATATGGCTGTTTCATCACCTTCTTTTTGTTGTATGTTTCTTTAAGGTCTGCTTCTGTGTCATCTGCTTTTTGCATTTGAAAATGCATTTTTTTTGCAACTGTTATTCTCTGTTCTCAAGGGAATAATGTTGTGAATAGTGTACTGTGAATGGGTTATTTTGATTCCCCTGTTGTTTACATTGTGTTCCATCATGTTAAGAAGAAGAAATGTTATTCTCTCCTTTGGAAATTAAATGCTAGCTGCTAGTGGATATTGTTTCTGTAATTCAAATGGGGTTCTCGACCAGAATGAACATTTCCCCCCAATCTCATTTCATTCTCTTTTTCTCTCTTATAAATAAACCCATTCTTGGCAGCAAAGTACCTGATTTTGGTTCTCAATTTGAGTCCAGTAGCATCTGATTTTGGCACTGTCTTCTACACTGTTGGCAACATCTTTGGTGAACTCTGTTTCTCAGGCTGGTGGCAAAGGTTGTAGATTGATCAACAATTTGAAGCTGCCATTGGAGGCTCTGCCTTGCAGGTGATTGGTGGGGAGGGACACCTCTATCATTTTATGCAGGATTTTCATTGTGGAATGAGAGCTCAATAAACAACAGATCACTTCCAGTGCAACAACTTTCCTGAGAGTAAGCACATTGAATAGATCAGAGTAGGATTTTAAGCAGACTTGCTGAGACTTGCTCTCTTACAGTGCCATCCTGAGCAGAATTACACCCTTCTAAGCCCACTGAAGTCAAAGAACTTTAAAAAGTTCAACTCTTTTTAGGGCTGCACTGTTAGCTGTGCTCCCTGCATTGCAAGTGTACATAAATACATGCCATGGCCACTAAAATGTCATTAAATTTTTTCTGAATTTTTAAAATTTATTCTATTTATTATTTTTTAGTCACTGCTCACCCAAAGGGTTCCACAGCAATTTACACTATTAAAATCATATAATAAGGTAAAAACAAAATAAATATTAAACAGCAACATTACATTATGAAATTACTAAAATATGTGGATAGTACCATACCATTAATAAAAACAACCCAGGCATGTGGATTACCCTCCACAGGTTAACCTAAACAACTTGGAAACTAAACAAGTCTGGCAGGGCACAGGTGTTATCCAAGAGTGCATTCCACAGGGTAGTGGCCACAACTGAGAAGGCTCTTCTTCAAACAATTACGTCACTTGAATCCCAAAAGAACATCTTCCAGACAACTGCTTCCCAATCAGATTTGTGAACCAGAGGATTTCTATTTCATTTCTCCTCTGCAGACCTTCTCATGCAGGACATTCAATTTAGTGAGATCCATAACTGAAACAGAAAAGGACCTTCCCATGGAGGTCAACAACAGCGACAGAAGCAATTTTTGAGAGAATTTGACTTGGTGGGCAGATTAATGCAAGGAGAGGCAGTCTCCACATATCAGAGAGGTGTCCTATTTATACCCCACTTTTCTCCCCAGTGGGACACCAAAGTGGCTTACACTATTTCTTCCATTTTATCCTCACAATGGTCACACTATGAGGTTGGTTAGACTAAAAGTGGCTCAGTTCAGACTGGCAATTTGCCCCGCTATAGCTACGTTTCAGCCATATTTCCCAAGCAGATTAAAGGGGGTGTTCACACAGGCACATCTGCCTGGTGTTCCCCACCCATGCTGTTCTGCTTTGCTTCCAGGATTAAAAGATACCTGTTGAAAGTGGTAGCAAATCCCGGAGAGCCCATTCATCCCGCTGCATTCCACTTCCCGGAAGTGTGAACGCTTAGCCAAAAAGCCAGGAGCAACCTGCGTTGCGCATAAGACAGCAGCAATATGATTGGCTGTGCTCCGCCCTACCACCCAATGTGATGCCGGCGCAATGGGATCCTCCCCAAATTGGCCAGATGCCCATGTGTATATGCGCTCATGCGCTCATACACACATACGCATCCAGCCAATTTACCAGGAAAAAGCCGTTGACAGCCGCACCTCCAGGCCAGCAGTCTGAATGCTCCTGCATGCCTCCTCCTGGTATGCTCCTGCATCAGTTGGCGCAGTGTGACTGGGAAAACCCGGAACAGTTTATTCTGGGGCTTTTTTTTTTTTTTGCCACAACTGGCTCCCACTTCAAACTGCCAGTCTGAACTCAGCCAGTATGTAACTGACCCAGAAAACTTCTATGGAAGAATGGCAACTATAACCTGGGTCATCCAGATCCTAGTCCACCTCTGTAACCACTACACCACAGTGGCATACAATGTAATGTATTGTTAGTTCTTGACTGATCCCAGAAGCAAAGGGAAGCCAATGCTACCAAGTGAATGACAAAATGCCAGCAGACTTCTGGAGTTAGGAATGAGATACACAGAGAGGTCACACTTTACCCCATATGATATGCAGATGCTAATGTCAGTAACTTAAATGCAATAATGAGATATGACAATTTAATCATTGCTCAATTTCTAGCACTTAAACATAATCAAAACAAAAATAGAAAACTGGCAAAAATATGATAGGTAAAAGATCAAAGGGGCAGAAGAAAATGGAAACAGATCCACAAGCAAAAGGTTTTTCAGCTTTCATGCAATGCAGTGAATCTAACTGTCTGGTCCCCTAATTTACATGCACTTATAAAACTATTTTTTTTAAGTAGCTATCTGAATGGTCTACAATTGGGGCGCTGTTTATCATAGTTCATACCAGCAAACCGCTATCTGGATTTACTCCAAGATGCATTTTTTTTCCTAGAGTCTCTGCTTATGAGGACTGTGACCTAGCAGCTCATGCAAGCTCCATTCCTGTGCACATCGGAGAGAAAAATATACTCAGCCTTTCTAGGTTCTCCTCCCCCACCTCCCCTTCTTCCCACCCCCTTCTTGATCTGTCTTCCTTGCTGCTACCTCCTAGCCTTGAAAAGAGATCTCCTGCTAGAATAGGATTGCCAGCTCTGAGTTGGGAAACTTCTGGAAATGCTGAGGGTAGAGCCTAGGGAGGGCAGGGTTTGGGGAGGGGAGGGATCTTAGTGGGTGTAATGTCATAGAGTCCACCCTCTGAAGCAGCCATTTTCTCCAAGGGAACTGATTTCTGTCACATGGATTTCACTTGTTAGATATCACTGTTAGATATCACATGAATATTAGATATCAGTTGTTAGATAACACTGTTAAATATCACATGGATATCACGGTTAGATAGTGCAAAGCACACTCTTGTTCTGACATGGCAGTTTCCATCCACAGTGCAGGGGACATGTGGCTTAAAGGGAGTAATGTGAGCTTCACTGATTTCAAGTCACAAATGTCCCTTACAATGGCAAACAACACAATCTTGAGAAAATCATACTGTATTCAACAGGGTTTACTCTTGGGCATGTGTACATAGGATCACAGCATAGGTATGTTCTGTCAAAGCTCCTAGATATATACTTCCAAGCATGCTGCTGTCATAGAGGTGTGGAAACGAAGCTAAATATCTACTCCGTTGCACCACTGGGAAATTTGCCTAAGAACATATGCACCCTACTGAATCAAAATAATGGTCCATCTAGTCCAGCATCCTGTTTTACACAGTGGTCAATCAGCTGCCCTGCTGGGCCAACAAGCAGGGCATAGATGCCAAAGCCTTCCTTTGATATTGAGTCCTAAGCACAGGTATTCAGAACTTTACTGCCTCTAGACATCATGGTTTGTAACCACTGATGGAAGTTTCCTCCATGAATCTGCCTAATATTTAGATAGTTTAAAGCCATCTAAAACCAACTGGGTTATCTAAGACAAAGGAAACCAACCATTGCTTCTAAAGCAACAGGATATAAATGAAGATTTTGAAAAAAAAATGATAAATTCACTTCTCATCAGTAAGCTTCTCTCACTCTTTCCCTCCTTCCACCATCTGGTGCTATTTCCTTTAGTGAGAGTTGACAAGCTTCATGAGAAACATGTGAAAGATTGACATGCAGACCATGCAGATGAAGTAGCAGCTGGGAAGTGGAACAGGTTTTCCTTTTTGCTGAGTCATAATGGCCCTGCTGACAGGCATTCCTTGCAGAGAAGCATGCCAAGAAATTAATCTAGCTCATCTACTCTGGATGACCAGTAAGGGCAAGGCTTCATTAAAGAAGCTCTTGTGTTACAAGATATTTAGGAATATGCAGTACAACAGCCATCAATAAATGTACTCAGATACTACTCTTTCTAATACAGTCCCCTAAGTGATCAGCTGTAGAAGGGCAGCATAAAAATGTTATAACAAAATAAATATGGTAAGATAGCAAGGGAAACCTTTATCTTTACTTTTTAGCATTGTGCGCAGTTATGACTGTCCAGCCCACAAATTAAGATCTTCCTTCCAAATCCTGCTGTCTGTGTTGCTGCCTCCAGTGGTGAGTGACACAGGTGGAATACAAAGATGGCTTTTTCAGTGATGACACCTCATCTGTGGAATGCCCCTTCCCTTTGTGGCTCACCTGGCACCTTCCCATCTGTCTTAAAGGCTAAAACATTTGGGTTTTTTACCCAAGCTTTTAATTAAATTGATTTTTCTTTTACCTTCTGTTTCTAGCCTGAGAAGTATTTCATGATATTTGTTTTAAGGTGCTTTATGTTTTAGGCTTTTTTATGTGTTTACTGAGTTTTTAATAGTTTATTAATTGTTACAACTTTTATGCTGGTTATGTTCTTATTGAGTTTTACTTCATAAGCCACCTTGAGCAGTCTCGATGAAGAGGCATCATAGAAACCATCAAAATGATTTAAAAAAAAGAAAAAAGAAAAGAAAATCACATTCTGAGAGTTAGAACTGCTTTTCCTACAGGTAACACCAACCAGGGCTTTTTTTTTCTTTTCTAAGGGATCATGCCGGAATGGAGTTCTGGAACCTCTTTGACAAAATTCTTTTTAAAATGTTTAAAAGCTCATGAGTTTTCAGTATACAGACTGAAAACTTCATTTCCCTCTTGAGAGTTCTGGCACCTCTTTTTTTTTTTTTTTTTTAAAGGGGTGGGGCCCTGACACCAACCACTTACCTGTGGATAACAGAGGCTGGATGATGGTGTCCTTCTTGCTATTCTTTAGCCCAACAGGTGACCAGTACTATTATAGTTGACAGCATCATTCAAACAGTTGGTATGGTTTGGTGGACAAGCTGCAGGAATCAGACTGGTGAGACTTGACTGCAAATCCCTACTTAGCCAAGAATCTCATTAGAGGATACTGGATGTGTGGTCATCTCTTAGTTCAAGTAACTTCACTGGATTATTGTGAGAATAAGAGTCAGAGAATCCTAGGTATGTCACCTCAGACTTCTTGGGGAAGTATGGAAAACAAATATAATACAATAATGTGGCAGGCAAATCCTTTCATGTGGGTGCTGCTCATATTGCCAGTATTTCTCTCCAGTTAATCCACAGTTCTTTCAAATCACTCATATGTACTCAATTTAAACTTCCAAGTGGATATGCTGCTCTTGCATCTGCACAATCAACCATATTCAGCATTCATCAACACAGTCAGCAGCTGGTTAGAAGTTACTTTAGGCACATGTTCAGAACTAACAGAATTGCCAGCAGAGTCACGTATGCCCCAAGGACAACAGGAGGGTATGGATTGTTTAAAATGACAGTTTCACTTGTTTCCAGGTTTGACTCAAACATTAATGGTTCAAATGGCTTCCTTTAAATGAAGGGATGAAATTGGGACTGCCATGTAAAATGAGGGATGACATTGTGGCTTCTTAAGATGCTTGATTTATAAATTCATTACAACTGGTAAAATCGCAGACAGTAACTATTGATGCCCATTGCTCAGGGTTTTGAGATTAAGTAGTTTTTTCCATTTAGCGTGCATATCTCTTGGATGATCATTTTTTGTTGTTGTTATGTTGATTACTCAAAATGATCAGTCAAGTGTCTCCTGGATTATAAACAGGAGAGAAGAAGAGCTGAGTCTATGGGAAGGGGATTCATTAAACAGTTGAGAAATGTTAGGTTTACAGGGAAACACTTTCCAGTCACTTTGGTATTTTTGCCTGCATATGGTTTCAAAAGATACGATCATGAATCATGCAACAATTGATGTCGTTTACATATCAGTTGGCCTTTACATTGGGAAAATGCTAAATTCTGAAAACAACTAGAGAAAAAGAAGCATAAAACTGTTGACTAAAATTTGCTAGTGCCACAATTCAAATTTGGGCTGACACAATTTATGAATCCTTATGAGTGATATTTCAAGTTTATATTCTGTTGCTTTGCAGTCTGCGTAGTCACTGGAAAATTCATCATCACACCCAGAACTGAATGGTGGCTGTAGGTGGCATGTGTTCCAGACTTACTGGATTGCCAATATGCCACAAGGTAGAAGAAAAGCATGGAAGAGAACATGCCTTCAGAACACTGATAACAAAAATCAATTATATGAAATATTTGCATGGACCAGCAGCCAATCACAAAGTAAGGTGTCATAATGCATGGCATCTACAGAGCATCTCATGGTGATCAAGGCAACAGGTTGCCTTCCCTGCACACAAACCACAGTTCCCAAGTATCTAGAGGAGCATTTCTTTATGTAATCTTTGCAGTCCAACAATACAAGTACTTGTTCAGTGCCACTTACAATTTCTATTAAATTATAGTTTGAACCTGTACATCCTACGTATGGTCTCCTGCTGAACAAAAGAATCTCAGGGTCATTCTGTGTATCTTAAAAAAACAATTTGACCTTTTTTGAGGCTTGTGGGATTCCCTATGAATTTCATATGGATTTCTTTTTTAAAAAAAGATATGAACATTGTGTGTGTATATTTATATCAGAAATTAATAAAACCAGGGGTCTTTTTTGGGGGGGAGTGCACCGGAGCGCAGCTCGGGAGCTCAGGAGCCAAGCCCCACCCCCAGCCGGCGTCCCGGGGAGTCTTTCAGGCAGCCGAATGTCAATTTCAGCTCCATTATATCCTATGGACCATTGAAGTCAATGGTGAAAACATAGGGTATGTTCTGGGGGCTGGAGGGGAGGGTTTGAGGGAGAGGCTCCAAACTCACAGGGTAGCTGATGGAGCTTCTCCCCAAGATACCCACCAAGTTTCAAGAACATTGGACCAGGGGGTCCAATTCTATGGGCCCCCAAACAGGTTACCCCCATTCCCTCCATTGTTCTCTATGGTGGGAAAAAAGTAACTTTTTCCCACCATAGAGAACAATGGAGGGAATAGGGGCAACCTGTTTGGGGGCCCATAGAATTGGACCCCCTGGTCCAATATTCTTGAAACTTGGTGGATATCTTGGGGAGAGGCTCCATCAGCTAACTTGTAAGTTTGGAGCCTCTCCCTCAAATCCCCTCCCCTCCAGCCCCCAGAATATACCCTATGTTTTCACCATTGACTTCAATGACCCATAGGATATAATGGGGCCAAATTGCCGCCGAATTTCTTTCATTCCCTCCTTTCCTTCTCTCTGTTTCCTCTTTCCCTCCTTCTTCTCTTCTCTTCTCTTCTCTTCTCTTCTCTTCTCTTCTCTTCTCTTCTCTTCTCTTCTCTTCTCTTCTCTTCTCTTCTCTTCTCTTCTCTTCTCTTCTCTTCTCTCTCTCTTTCTTTCTCACCTTCTTCTCTTCTCTTTTTTCCTCCTTTCCCTGTTTCCCTCCTTCCCTCTCTTTCTTTCCCTCCCTTTCTTTCTCTTTTCCCTCTTTCCTTCCTCCCTTCCTTCCTTCCTTCCTTCCTTCCTTCCTTCCTTCCTTCCTTCCTTCCTTCCTTCCTTCTCTCTACTCTCTCTCTTTCCTTCCCTCTTTCCTCCTTCTGTGGCCCAACTCTCATGAGAAGGAGTTTAAACTTTAAACCCCTTCTCTCTTAGCTCCCCCATCCAGGCCAGCTGGGGAAGGGAAGGGGAAGCTTTTGAAGATGCCTCCCCCCCTTTTGCTTCCCTTTCTGACAGCACTTTCAGTGATGTCAGGGAGTGTGGCATATGCTAATAGCCTAATAGCTCATTAGCATGCCATATGCTAGTGAGCTCCTGCAACTGTTTTTCTACGAAAAGATCCCTGAATAAAACAAAATGTGAAACACATTTTTTTGGGAACTGTGTTTCTTTGGAAGTGGTTAGTACATATCTAAGAGGCCACAGTGGCTCAAAGGTTAAGATGCTGAGCTGCAGACCAGAAGATTGATAGTTCGGCAGTTTGAGACCCTAGTGCTGCGTGACGGAGTGAGTTCCCGTCTCTGGCCCCAACTCCTGCCAACCTAGCAGTTCAAAAGCAAGAAATTGCAAGTAGATAAATAGGTACCACTTCAGCGGGAAAGTAACAGCATTCCGTGCACCTTGGCGTCTAGTCATGCTGGCCACATGACCATGGAAAAGTTTTTTCACAGAGCTGGATCTTTGGCTTGGAAACAGAGATGAGCACTGCCCCCTTGAGTTGGATTCGACTGGTTTTTGAGCAAAGGAAACCTTTACCTTTAGTATATATCTAGGGCCTTCTAGTTTGGATTCTGGATGTGAAATTCTTTACACTTTTTAAACAGTCATAATAAAGCAAACTTAGAGGAGAGCAGACTGGACTCCTGAAGTGAAAAGAAAATCCAGTCTCCATCTCTCATACTTCTTGAATAGTGTAACAAAGACATAACAAGAAACTTGTTATATAAAGCCCTGTCTCAGCTTTAATAACAATATGAGTTAATGGCCAAATATAGAGTGATGTGACAACATGTAGCATGCTTAGACATTTATCTGGATTCTTTTTTGCAATGTTTGTTGGCTTGGTCAAATTAGAGATTTATAATAGCCACCCTAGATCAAACTCTCTGCACCACTTCGGTATGGGCATCTCCCCCAAGCACTTGGGGGTTAGACACTTATCTGGAATCTTCCTAATAATAATTTTTTGCTTATAGCTAATTATGAAATATGAGATCTTTTGAAATAGTCACATTAAGTGAAGGTCCCTGCCATTCCCTGCACAACTTCAGTGTGGGTGACCACCAATGACATTTTACAAAGATAAGGGGAAGGAAAGAGAAAGAGAACAGAAAATGATTCCCAAACCTCATAATTCTGTCTGGGAAGCAAAGCAGCATCACACAATACCTGGAAATAATAGATTGACCTAATGAAGCTTTGAAGGATACATAATGAACACCTACAAAGCTGGAAATTTATGGAGCAACTTTTTCTGGGAGACCTCATAATTCAAAGAATGATGTAGCTTGCAATATGTTATGAAGGTCTCTCTACAGTGACAGGGGACAAGGAATCAGCTGTACCTTCCAGACATAACAAATTAGACCTCCCTTTTAGAGGATTTGGCTCTAACACCCCCCTCCCCCAAAAAAAGTATCACTAATGATTTCCTCTATGGGTTTAATAATTTGTACATTCATTTTTATTAATAGTGACCTTTAAAGCGGGCAATTAATTACAGCTTTATAAAGTTTTATTTTTTCCTCCAGGAACGTCTTAGTCATAAAATGTGTGAGCATGTTTCCTATGCAGCAGCAACACCCAACTGCCCAATCAGAGCCTTAAGAAAGCAATTGCTAAATGAATCATGTTTTAAAGTCAAGTGTGAGAATGTATTAACTTTGCACAGAGGACCATTTTGTCACAAGACTGTGATGGAAGCTGATAGAAAACAAAATCTATTGCTTGTCAATTCAAAAATAGAAAAGGAAACTGTAGCACCAAACAGGGGTTGGCATACAATCAAGGGCTTGATGAGGTCTTCACCACTAAGGTCACATTTGTGCTTCTTGTCTGCTGTGTAGCAGTGACTGAATTCAAAGAGGCAGCTATAGTTGTCCAACTAGGGTTGCCAACTCCAGGTCTGGAAATACCTGGGGATCTTAAGGTGGGACCTGGAACAATGGGATTTAGGGAGGGGAGGGACCTTGGTAGGGTATAATGACATGCAGTCCACCTTCTAAAGCAGCCATTTTCTCCAAGAGAAGCTGAATAAATGTTTTATAAAAAAACACAATAAATAGATAAGTGATTTCTGTAGTCTGGAGATCAGTTGTAATTCTGGGAGATGTCCAGCACTCATTTGGAGGCTGGCAACCCCATGTCCATCAGACCTTGCAAAGTAAATCCTAGGTCCTCCATGTGCTTAACAAGGCAGGTATCGGAAGAGGCATGCAGGCCGGCATGGGATCCATCAGAAGTCACTTCCTGAGGATAGATCCTCTGCTATTAACTGAACCCAAGTGTGGGGGGTACACTTTATCAGAGCCTGGAACCCAGGGTGCTCTGGTGTAGTGTGATATGTTCTATTTATTCCATCAGAATAAAAAGAAATAGTTTTTTTCATGACTCATGAGATAGAGTCCTAGAGTTATAGGCCATGTTTCCAACTCCCAGCTCATTGCAGGAAAACCGGACTAAATATAGACTATCTTGGCTAGGATACGTTGCCCTTGTTAAGATGAAAATTCTACCCAGGTTCTTTTTTTGTAATCATGATATTGTCCTTATTAGTCAATCAGGTAATGATGAATAAAATCCAGCAAATAATAAACAAATTTATCTAGTGAGATTAAAAACAAACAAACAAACTAGGATTAAAAATTGGGTGTTAAAAACTGGCATGGAGAATGGCAGCGTCTCGACATCAAATATTGAAAGGTACTATTTGACATCCAGGCTCTTGGCCCTAGTTAATTGGTTTAAGAACGGATAAGACATGGAAGGTTTGGGAAATGGAACAATATGGTCTTGCCTGTTCATTGAATAATTGGATTTGGAAACATAATAAGTACAGGACAGACCAAGGTGCTATGCATATTTGTAAGGCATTAGCAAAAGCATGGGATCGGTGCAGAATTAAATTAGATTTGGATAGTTCCCCTTGCATGCCAATATTCCAGCAGGATGGTTTTGCAGAAACCCTTCAAATAGAGGACTTCAGAGTATGAGAAAGCCTAAAAAATGACTAGAATTTCTGACTTTCTTAAAAATCAAACCATCAAATCTTATGAAGAACTCCAACAAGAGGCTGGTGAAATCCCAAGACCTTTTTATCAATACCTTCAGATAAGGAGTTTTATACAATCCAGACTAAGACAGTATAATATTTATCATCCCTTTGAACATATTCTAAGTCACATTGAACCACATAGATGATTGATTCAAGTGGGTAGCTGTTTTGGTCTGAAGCAGCAGAACAAATTTTGAGTCCAGTGGCACCTATAAGACCGACAAAGTTTTATTCACAGACTCAGAAATGCTCACAGACTCAGAAGTTAAGAGTACCATTTATAAGAACAGATGGGGAAAAGATTTGCAAATTAATATTCCTTAAGGTCTCTGGCAAGAACTACATAAAGATGTGGTTAAGATATCAGTTAATACAGGAATCAGAGAAAATATCATAAAAGATTATTTATAGGTGGTATCTCATGCCTGATAGGCGATGCAATAGGGAGGCTGGGACCCTTTTCCATATATGGTGGCAATGCCAAGTGGCTCAAAAATTCTGGAACAACATACACAGGGAAATTGATGATGTCCTAAACTGCAAACTGCCATGTGACACCAAGATAGTCCTGCTAAATTTTTTACTAGATAATCTTTCAAAATAGGGAAAATATCTACTTAAAAATGCATTGGTTGCAGCAAGGCAATTACTGGCAAAGTTTGGGAAGCAGCCAAATCTGCCAGATATAGATGGGTCAGTGCATAAGGTATAATATGCAGCTTTGATGAATAGGATAACAGTATATAAGAAAATCTTCATAGGGAAAGGGGGCTCCCAGGAATTATTTGTTGAACTTTGTACTCCAAAAGAACAGATCAAAAAGACTATATTAAGATATCAACTGTAGTTGATAGAAGAAGCTAAATATGTGCAGCTGTGCAGTTAGGAAAGTTTGGTTTTGATGTTAAGATTATATGGAATGTTTTAATTGAGAATTGGTTAGATGACTGCTGGGGGTGAGGCTTCCCCAGAGGGATCACTAAAAATTTGGGGAAAACCCACCCTCTCCTGGGCACTGGCATCCCCACCCCTTGATAACCTTTCAGGTATATGAGGAGCACAATCAGGTCTCCTCTGTCTTCTCTTTGCCTGGATAAACATGCCCATCCCCCCCCATCTCTCCTTATAGGGCTTGTTTTCTAGACCCTCAGCCCTTTGGTGAATATTTTCCATTTGTCTTCATCTTTCTTAAACTGTGGCACCCAGAATTCAAACCCAAATTCTATGTAAGGAGAGCATGGTACATTTTTACTGGGTCAAGAGAGACAGAGAGGGAGAAAGATAGAGGTTCAAGAGGTACCCTCAAAATATGGCCACCTTTACAAGGGGGAGTACAACACCATCCAGAACAGGTAGACCCCGCAAACCATGGTTAGCTTTTTAGGCAGGTGCCTTGCATGCTTTTCATGAGTGACAGTCCAATTTAATTGAATGCAAAGTCATACAGGTGAGTTTTTCAGCATCATATTTAAACCATGCCATGTAGACTGTACCTCTGATGCAGTCCCAGTGCCTACAGATAACCACATCTCCCTTATGCCCAGTGAATACTTTCTAAAAAGAGAGATGTCAGAGCTTCAGACTTTCAGCCCTCCCCTTTAATGCCAGTAATTATTCACAGTTGCAAGGAAGGCCAGTCAGAAAGCTTCTCTATCTGTTATTACTTCACATTTTCTAAATCTTGCTTGAACTACTCCCTGCTTGCATGCTGTTTACTCTTCTGCCAGAATAAATTAGGCCTTTCAGTCTCAGGATTACCAAAATCAAACTGGAGACTGCCGTTCTCCTAGGATTACAACTGGTCTCCAGACTCCAAGGATCAGTTCCCCTGGAGGAGACGGTGGGCATTCTGGTAGGCATATCAACCCTGGATTTGGAGATTCCTGGAGATTTAGGGGGTGGAGCCTGGGTGGTGTAGGGAGGGAGTTTAGCAGGGATAATACCATACAGTTCATCCTCCAACACTGCCATTTTCTTGAGGGGAACTGATCTCTGTAGTCTGGAGAACTGTTGTAATTCTGGGAGAACTCCAGATCCCACCTTGATATTGGCAGCCCTACTCTCTGGTAGACCATAGAGTCTAGGATAAACAGAAGTCTTAGAGTGACATCACCCCCATTTCCTCTTAGTGTTGTTAGAGGCACTGGAAGGCATAGAAGCAGTATGCCTGGCATTTCTAACTTTGACTGTGGAGACAGGACTCATTTTCAATCCATACCTCATACACATTTAATGTTTTTACATTCCATGCACAACCCTGGATTAAGGTTCACTGTACTACACTGTCTAGCAGAAGCCAGTATTAGTATCTGCATTGTTGTGGGACATATGGAACAATTAAATACCTTTTCAAAGGCAGTCAGGGAAGAGAAGGGAACTCTGTCCTATTATGCATGGGTGTTTCACTGTGTATGTCGATCAGGTTTTTTTTTTTTTTGGTCATATTGCATTGATTTTCCTCCCTTCAGCGCTCAGTTTGCTTTCTGGTCACTGTTTCCCTGGGTTTTCTGAAAGTGCTTTTGTGCTAATTTCCCCCTTGTTTTGCTTCCAAGCTGAAGGTAATTCAAAAGTATACAGATTCCCTTGAACTCCCCCCCCACCACATTTTTGCTACCCCTCAAAGATCACTCCCCACCCACACTGAGGTAATTCCACCCACTCTGCACCTTCCAGCATCCTCCTCCCTTTATCCATGTACAAGCTCCATTTCCCCCATTTTATTTTTTTTACAAGTGGCATAGTCTAGTGATATGAAACTATTACTCAGATTGCTAAATTAAAAAAAAAATTAAAACGATGGGGGAAAGTTAAAATGAGCTGTGCAAAGTTTACTTCCCTGCTAGTATTGACTTGAAGGGCAGGATCAGAAATGGCAGTGTCCCCAGTGCAAAAAAAGAAAAAGGATTTCAGTGCCACTTGCAAACAAAATAAAAGGTTGAGATTGTCAGCACAGAATGAAATTGACATGAAATGTAAACAGAGGGAGAAAGAGACTGGGATGGGAAGCCTAAAGCTTTGAAAACATTTTTCCCTTTCATGCTTTAGTGAACAAAGTTTTTGGGGGATCATTTTGGTAGTCTCAGGAAGCCTAATGTTAAAATGGCAGCTGAGCCACGTGGACCTTCTACAAACCACCAAATGTAAGAATCACTTGGGATCAAACCATTTGGAGGAAGGGTGCAATCTGCACAGGACAGGCTTTTAAAAAAACTGCCAAGATCATGACCAGTGTTCAGGGCCAAATTAGAGAATCACAAAGAGAAAAGTGCACAAATTTTCAACATAGGGCAGGAAATTAGCATTACTATGCAGCTGCACTAAGGCATCAGCAAAAATTTAGGCCATGGCCACATGGCAAGGAAATCGCAACTAGTTCCTGGTATAATTTAATTGGGAACTGGAGGCGTTGTGCAAGGAGGCTCTGGGCATTGACTAGATGCAGCTGGCCCTTCTCTTTACACCGCCCGCCCACCTGCCTGCCCTGCCACCCTGTCCAGCACTTCCTTCCTCCTGCCCTCCTCAGGCGCTTGGCCAGAAGCTGTTAAAAAAAAACAACCTCACTGCACAAAGAATGGTCAGACGGTCCCAGTCGTGATCATTGCAACAGGTGGCTGTTCAGATGGGCGAAATTGCACATTCAAAGTGCAAATACCAGGAAAATACTTGATTTTCTGGGGGCAGGAAATTGCTCTAAAGAACTGGGAACATTGTGGGAGTGAGCCCACTTCAGCACGGGAGGTGGACTGGCCCATCTGATCAGTATCTTTAAATGCGGGGGAGAACAGCTGCGAACCCCAATCAAAAGGACCGTGTGACCACACCCCTAGTTTTCTCTCCAGAGAAAAACTTTCCAGAGCTTATGTCAGAGGATTCTTACTCCATAAAAATTGCAACACTGTTGAAAGCATAGTGGAGTTGCAGCCAACTTTGCACAGGTGTGCGTGCACACACACACATGTTGCCAGCGATCACAGCTTGTAAAGCCAATGCCAGTGGGTTCTACCATGCATTCTGTACACTCAACATGTTCCCCCATGTGACTCTTTCCCATTTTTCACAGCGGCTGATAACACAGCAGAGAATCCCCTAGTGCTTGACAATATGGAAAAGGGGGCTTTGCAGCTGCTTGCCAGTTTCAGAAAAAGTCTGGTCGGTTTCAACTGTGGGTTTTCTTCCTTCACCTGCACTCCTTTCTGTTCCCTTTCATTCAATGAACTAATGCAAAAATGCATGTGCAAAACCTGAACCATGAGGATTTAAATGGAAGGTGCTTGCTGGATGCTATTGTGCAGATGTGATAGGGCAATTGCATATATTTTTTTTAAAAAATGGATGCCAACCCCCACACGTCACAAATGACATTCCACCCCAATTTAGAAAAGTGCATTTTAAAAAAAATAGTTGCAGAATAAATACACTGGAGCAAAAAGAATGGTGCATAAGGCAGGCACAGAATCCAAAGTCAAGATTAAAGGCTTACTGCTCTGAAAATCTGCAGTAAGATGTGCTTGCATAACGGGCCTCTGTCTTTTAACTTAATCCTCATTTAGCTGGACACGAGACAGCTCTGTGTACATAATACTTTATATGTATTATATATTGACTCTTGTTTTGACATCTAGGGAAATGTGAGTGAGTGGGGGGGATTCTTAATGGAAAGCAGGCCAAAAGGCAACTTCCCATGCCTTTCAGAAAGTGAATGCTTTGTCATATCTGCCCATAATGGGGACCCAGAGCTCTGAAAACCTCCCAGAGTTCTACTTGAAGAGATAAGAAGGAAGCAATTAACTTGCCAGAGATCAGGGAAACCAAGGTTATTTCCCTTTCTCTGTGGGCATGATAGGGAGGGAAAGGTAGACAAAAGAGAGAAAGAATCCTCTTTTGATCCTTCAGTAAACACTTCTCCATTTGGAGAAGAGATTCAAATCCAATATAGGAGAGCATAGCCACGAGAGGTTCTCTCCATTCAAAGTCACCAAACACAATTTGCAAGAATCAGAGCAGAGCTCCCCCTCCAAATGGCCAGGTCTGGATAGCAAAAAGGACAGTGGCAACGATGAGGGAGCCAGTAGTAAAATGTCACTGCCTCCTTCCACTGCACATATTCTTCTACAGATTCTTGGCCTGCCAACCAAAATGAGATTGCTCCAGTTAGAAAGGAAAATGAATGATTTCATGAGACTGAGTGCATTATAATATATTGATACCTATTGATTCCTGTCTCTTGAGCAATTTAACATCTGAAAGAGGGATTGGTATGGCATTGACTCCCTTTGCCCATTAACCCTGGGCAAGGTTACTTGTCACTAAAGTACCGCAATCAAACTTATGGCTTGTGCTTGTTATTTATAACAGCCAGTGAAGTTCCTGTCAGGATCACTGCTTGCAGTTTCTTTCTCCCCACCATGGAGGAGCCCTGTCCTGGAAAGCCCTGGCTATCCTGATCCATCTCGGAAGCTAAGCAGGGTTGGCCCTGGCTAGTATTTTGATACCAGGGTCACTATGCAGAGGCAAGCAATGGCAAACCATCTCTGAATGTCTCTTGCCTTGAAAGCCCGATGGGGTCACCATAAGTCAGCTGTGACGACAACAACCCCCCCCCCAAAAAAAAAAAAAAAAACTTGAAGAAGAAGATGGGTTTAGCAGCAGCAACTGGGGCTGATGAGCCATGGATGTGGTGGAGAGATGTGAAAGGGTCTGCGGAATACTCATCTTTAGGAGGCAAGGCCAGTGAAGTCCTGGCATACATTACACATATGCATGCTCTGCCGCAGGATACTTCTCATGCCAGACCAGCAAGGCATGCATCTCACAAGGGGCCAGAGACTGATACTGAAATGAGCCTTTCTAGGATCCCTCCATCAGTCTTAACAGAGAAAGTGCTTTACAGTCATATTTCTACTCAGCTTTTCAAAAGCCATGGGAGGTAGGAGAGGCTGTGTGAATACAAATGACTGGTTCACCACGCAGTAGATGCCAGGAAGTTTGCACACTTCTTCAGCGTGTGCTGAAGTGCAGCCTTACAGATGACCACAGCTGATTTTGTGGTATTCTGTGCTTGGTCCTACTTGTTGACTCAGGCTTGATTTAAATGTGGCATTGGTGAGCATAAAAGGACTCAACTGTGGGACTTGGCCCTTGCAAAGTGTCTCATTTAAGCTGGCTTGCTACTTGGGCCATAGAATCCACCCAGGGATGCCAGCCTCTAGGTGGGGCCTGGGAATCCCCAAATTACAGCTCATCTCCAGGCTATAGAGATCAGTCCCCCTGGAGAAAATGGATGCTTTGGAGGATGGAGTCTATAGCATAGTACCCCATTGAGGTCCCTGTCCTCCCCAGGCTCCACCCCCAAATCTCCAGGAATTGCCCAACCTAGATCTGGTAATTCTACTCCACCATACCCTGCCAGTGGCCAAGGGGGACCTGGCATCCCTAAGTCTACCCTCCAAAGCAGCCATTTTCACCAGGAGAACTGAACTCTGTAGTCTGGAGATCAATTGTAATTCTGGGAGATTTCCAGGCTCCACCTGAAGGTTGACAACCATAATACCAGGGCTCTTCTTATAATTTCAGTTTCCTGTGTATCTTTTCTCTCTGCATGTCTGCACTTTACACTTAAGGGGGAAAAAACTTGCTATCATCATTGTGCACAATACACCCGATGAAGTTTCCTGAAAGAGAAAGAAAAGGTTGAGGGGGAAACACCTTAAAGATTTATTTTACATGGAGAAATCAGAATTAAGCCTGTATCCACACGCTCCACTGAAGATCCTCATTACAAAACACTTAAAGGGAGGTTTTGTTTTGATTTTGTTTACTAATAATCCATACCAAGGAAATAAAGAATGTCCCCTAAAAACTGTAACTATCACATAAGCAATATTAGGTATTGCAGACTGGGGGAGTGGGCTGTGCAGAGGTGATTAAGGGAGCTGAGAATAGACGGGGAGGCAACCCATTTCTGAAAAGGCTACTCTAGGCATGAAACTCCAGGGCTCAGGAGAATGCTTCTGCCCCGCCCTCGATGTCACGGGATTCAGATTACTAATACAGATGGCCACCCAACCCTGTGAATTATGTGGGAGAAGCCTTCTGTTACTATTCATAATGTAGGGCAGAAAATAAATCCATAGGAACATAAGAGAAGCCAACGTTGCATCAGGCCAATGGCCCATCTAGTCCAACACTCTGTCACACAGTGGCCAAAAATACCAGATGCCATCAGGAGGTCTAGCATGGGGCCAGGACACTAGAAGCCCTCCTACTGTGCCCCCCCCCCAAGCACCAAGAATACAGTGCATCACTTGCCCCAGACTGAGAGTTCCTATCTATACCTTGTGGCTAATAGCCACTGATGGACTGCTGCTCCATATGCTTATCTAATTCCCTCTTGAAGCTGTCCATGCTTGTAGCTGCCACCACCTTCTGTGGCAGTAAATTCCATGTGTTAATCACTCTTTGGGTGAAGAAGGACTTCCTTTTATCCATTCTAACCCGACTGCTTAGCAATTTCATGGAGTGTCCATGAGTTCTTGTATTGTGAGAAAGGGAGAAAAGTACTTATTCCTCTACTTGCTCCATCCAATGCATAATCTTATAAACCTTGATCATATCACCCCTCAGCCATCAATTCTCCAAGTTAAAGAGACCCAAGCGTTTTAACCTTTCTTCATAGGGAAAGTGCTCCTACCCTTTGATCATTCTAGTTGCCCTTTTTTGCATTTTTTCCAATGCTATAATATCCTTTTTGTAGTGTGGTGACCAGAACTATACAGAGTACTCCAAATGAGGTCACACCATTGATTTATACAGGGGCATTATGATACTGCCTGATTTGTTTTCAATTCCCTTCCTGATAATCCCCAGCATAGCGTTGGCCTTTCTTATTGCAGACACACACTGTCTCGGCATTTTCATTGAGTTATCTGCTATGACTCCAAGATCTCTCTCTTGGTCAGTCTCTGCCAGTTTGGACCCCATCAACGTGTATTTATATTTAGGATTTTTGGCTCCAATGTGCATCACTTTGCACTTGGCTATACTGAACCCCATTTGCCACATTGATGCCCACTCACCCATCCTCGACAGATCCCTTTGGAGTGCCTCACAATCCTCCCTGTTTTTCACCACCCTGAACAACTTCATGTCATCTGCAAATTTAGCCACTTCACTGCTTACTCCCAATTCCAAATTGTTAATAAACAAGTTAAAAAACATCGGACCCAGTACTGATCCCTGTGGTACCCCACTGCTTACTATCCTCCACTGAGAAAATAGCCCATTTATACTTACTCTATGTTTCCTATTAATTAGCCAGTTTTTGATCCACAGGGGGACTTGTCCTTTTATCCTCTGACTATTGAGCTTACTTAGGAGCCTTTGATGAGGAACTTTATCAAAAGCTTTCTGGAAGTCAAGGTGAACAACATCTATTGGGTCCCCTCTGTCCACATGTTTGTTCACTCCCTCAAAGAACACTAACAGGTTACTGAAACAAGATCTTCCCTTACAGAACCCATGCTGAGTCTGCCTCAATAGTTTTTGTTCATCAATGTGCCTACTAATTCTTTCTACCAACTTACTCAATATCGATGTCAGACTGACTGGCCTGTATTTTCCCAGATCTCCTCTGGAACACTTTTTAAAGATGGGAGTGACATTAGCTACCTTCCAGTCCTCAGGAATGGAGGTAGATTTTAATGAAATATTACATATTTTTGTTAGGAGATCCACAAGTTCACATTTGAGTTCTTTCAGAACTCTCGGATGTATGCCATCCGGGCCTGGTGATTTATCAGTTTTTAAGTTGTCTATCAGTCATAGGACCTCCTCTCTCATCACCTCATGTTTGTAATAATACCAGCAATCTCTTAGAAGTCAGCCTTGTCAAGTGGTAAACTGGTTGCCTTGCATTTGGCTCCCTGCTCAGCTCATTCATTTGCATTGCCTTCCTTTTCCATGACCTTATCACACCAAATCAGATTTGCAACCTCACGTTGTTCCCTGGATATATTGATTCACCAACTACTTGCTCCCCATAAATAACACAACCCCCTCCCCATTCATGTCACAGAAAAGTTAGCCCTGCCATCATAGCACTTCACATCACACAATGGCTTAGATTCAGACTAATATTTTTTGCATAAACATGGATTTAATTTCCCTGCCTCCACCCTCCTGTGATGGCCTGAAATGCCCCCCAGTCCTGCTCCGGGGGGGGATCACCTCCTCACTAGCAACAGACTTCAGGGGACACTTCAGGTTGTTAGGGATGTGAGTTAGAAACTCACAATGAGCAAAAATCTTTTCACCTCCAGAAATGCTGGTCTGAATCCAAGCCAATAGTTTATCATGAAGACCATTGCCTCATTCAAGGGAGCTCTGACAGTAGTTCTGGGTGCCTGCATGTAACAGGAGGATGTGCTACCCCCAGCTCTCCTGATACATACAGTTGCCATGCTGTGTAAACAGAGGCAATGCATCAATTTGTTATATGCATACAGCCTAGGTAGGTATGAATGGGAAAAACCCAGTAGTCAGTCTGCACATCCCCAAACTCTGCACAGATGGTAAATACATGCATTGCCTGCTCACATAACATGGTGACCATGCATTTTGGGGTGACTATGAGTAGCCCATGCTCCTGTTATGTATGACTGGGAGGCTCTGGTACAGATTACTGTACCATCTGAAAATGACGTTGTGATTAGCTGATGTGCTTCCATTGGTGAAGAAATACTGGAGCTGCTGTTTCACAATGCACATCACTGCTGACAATAAAGCCATCAGGTGACAGGAGTGAACTAACACTAGGTGGGCCTGAGAAAACACCACCATGTAGAAAGTTCCCACATGCAGGGAGGAGACACAGTCCAAGGGAGAGCTGCACCAGTCCCTGTATCACATAGATCAAGCCTTGTTCATTTTACACTTCTGTCCTTTTGGGGAAGTCTGTGTGGTACCATTCAGTGCATACCTCACTGTGCACAGATCTCAGTGTATTAGCGACCCTTCCACCAGTCATTCTTCCAGATTAAAACATTATTTTATGTCTTCTTTCTTAAGCCTCATTTTATTTTTTATATTTTTTAAAAAAAAATCTTGTGCATCATGTGCTGTAAATAAAATAAGAGATGACTGAGTCTGCATCCAATCTGATCCAATTCTTTGATTTGATATAAAATAATAGAATTAGAAGGCAGGTGCAGACTTGGATGGATTTTGTCTTTTTTTATAGCTTTCAATTCTTCCGTCAGAAACAGTAACTCTTGGAGTCTGTAGACATGCCAGATGCTGGGCAGCGACTCCAGTCTTAGGAAACAACAATAGCAGTTGGCACTGAAAAGGGTTTGCATTAGAAATAATTTTTGAAAAACAGTGGCAACTAAATTGGCTTGGATAAGCATAGTTCTGGACACAAGGAGGAATCCGGATGTATCTGTGTGTTCCTGATGCAGCTTGGCTTCAAACTACACAGCCGGATCAGAAAACAGGGCCTTTTTTGCTCACTAAAAGCATGGGTTATGTGTTGAAGTCATAAATTCTCACATGTCAGGGCTTTTTGTCAGGGACATTTGGAACTGCATGGTGGCATGGGATTGTAGTGCTGCTATACCAGGATGGTGCGTGCACACAGGCTTTGTTGCTTAGAGTTGCATTCCATGACATTTACAGCCCAAATCCTATGCAGATATCAATTTTTGAACTGCATGTCCCTTCTCCATGCCCAGAATTGCACAATTTGTGTCCAACTGCAGATTTTTAAAAACAGCTGCTCCATGTGAGCTGGACTCTTCAGAATCAAACTGCAGAGTAGAAGCCATAGTTCACTAGTAGAGATTCAGGAATGCTAGTCCCCCACCCAGTGGAGGTGGGGGCCTTCTTCTGTGAGGCCCCACCCCCACCACCAATCAGCTGGCTGGTGGGGGGACTTACCAGGTGACATCACCAGCAACATGGCAACAACACTTCTGGAGCATACAGGAAGTGACACCATCACACCGGCGATGTCCAACCGACACACTGGTATTTGGTCAAAAACTATGGTACAAGCCAGTTTTACCATAGAGTTTTGCCCAAATACCAAAGTGTTGTTGCAATGGTGCAGCATGAAGACATAACTTCCTATGCGCACCAGATGTTGCCACATCACTGGCAATGCTGCCTGGGTCTTCCTCTTTCTCCTGGTAAGTCCCCCCACCATCTGCCAGTTGCCAGAAATGACCTGGCAACCCTGCCATGTATGTAGAAAGTCCTAAGTTCAGCTCTTGCCATTGCTGGTTTAAAAGATCTCAGGCAGCAAAGCTGGAAAGGCTTTTGTCTAAAGTTGTCAACCTCCAGGTTGAGCCTGGAAATCTCATCAAATTGCAGCTGATCAACAGGCTACAGTGATTAGTTCTCCTGGAGAAAATGGCTATTTGATGGGTAGACTCTATGGAATTATACCCTGCTGAAGTCCCTTCCCTCCCTAAATCATGCACCCCCCAAGCTCTGCCTCCAAATCTCCAAGAGTTTCCCAGTCCAAAGTTTGCAACCCTACCTTTGCCTGAGAGCACTGAGAGATATGTGTCAAGAGACTGGCTTGCCTAGTAGTCTCTTTTCAGAAACACTGGTTCAGTCTTGAGGCTAGGGTTGTGAGCTTCAAGTTGGGAAATACCTGGAGATGTGGGGGGTGGAGCCTCAGAAGGATGGAGTTTGGGAAGGGGAGGGTCTTCAGAGGGGTACAATGCCATAGAGTCCAGCTTCCAAAGCTGCCATTGTCTCCAGGGGAACTGATCTCTGTTGCCTGGAGATCAGATGTATGCCTAGGAGATATCCAGCCATCACCTGGAGGTTGGCAACCCTACTTGAAGCTGTGCAAACATCATACCAGCTGCTTTCTCAGTACTCATGGTCATGCTGGCTGCAGTTTCAGAGAGCAAGATAAGAAAGAAGGGAGTCAGCATAGGCCTAGAGGTTTCAAGGCTGATCAGGGAGGGAATTTTTGCCTACACATCCCATCTCATTAGTGCAAGGACCTCTAGATGGAGGAAGGTGCCTTGTTTGATTAGGCCCTGTACAGTTGCAGAGTACATGGTCTCATGCTAGAAACATATCTGATTGGTTAGGACTCCTGTTAGCAATATACTTGATTGGTTAAGGTTTCAGTGGAACATCTCTCTCTGAGGTGCAAACTTTTTATATGCAAGTATTTTACATGGGGACACATTAAAAAATGAGATTCTCCCACCAGCAGTCTGAAAAGTGCAGTCTGGACACTGATCACCTGATTCCACTGCAAGTGTAGACAAGGCATTTTTTCATGGTGTAACATTAATGCTGAAATGTCACTTCCTGCAAAAAACTGGAAGTAGTGTCACCATGTTGGTGTAACACTCAAACGATTTGCCTGAAACTATATGACAAAATCATAGAGTTTTGGGTGACTCATAGAGCACCATCCAGTGCCAGTCCCCATCTCCCATTATGTTCCTGCTGCTCCATCAAACAGCAGCAGGAACCCAGGGGCCAAGGACAGGAGGGAGCAACACGGCAAGCCTAAGTCTACCTAACAGGATTGTTGCAAAGACAAAACAGTCGGAGCACATATGCCACAATGAACTTCTTGAAGGAAGGGTGGATTAAAATGTGGAATAGAAACAGGTTTGCAGCAACAGAATCTCTGTAGGTCAGACTCTGTAACTACATTTCAATGTTCTTGGTGCAGCATAATGCCTCCATGATTACACTATAGGTGCAGGAACATTGCCTGCATTCAAAGCAACTGCTCTAGTATTCATGTGTACAGGGGTCTTTTCGTAGAAAAACAGCTGCAGGAGCTCATTAGCATATGGTATGCTAACGAGCTATTAGGCTATTAGCATATGCCACGCCCCCTGACATCACCAGAAGTGATGTCAGAAGGGGAAGCAAAAGTGGGGGAGGCATCTTCAAAAGCCTCCCCTTCCCTTCCCCAGCTGGTCTGGGTGGGGGAGCTAAGAGAGAAGGGGTTTAAAGTTTAAACTCCTTCTCATGAGAGTTGGGCCACAGAAGGAGGAAAGAGGGAAAGAAAGAGAAGGAAAGGGGAGGGAAACAGGGAAAGGAGGAAAAAAGAGAAGAGAAGAAGGTGGGAAAGAAAGAAAGAGAGAAGAGAAAAAGGAGGGAAAGAGGAAAAAGAGAGAAGGAAAAGTGGGAATGAAAGAAATTCGGCGGCAATTCGGCCCCATTATATCCTATGGGCCATTGAAGTCAATGGTGAAAACATAGGGTATATTCTGGGGGCTGGAGGGGAGGGGTTTGAGGCCCCAAACTCACAGGGTAGCTGATGGAGCCTCTCCCCAAGATACCCACCAAGTTTCAAGAACATTGGACCAGGGGTCCAATTCCATGGGACCCCAAACAGGTTGCCCCTATTCCCTCCATTGTTCTCTATGGTGGGAAAAAACTTACTTTTTTCCTACCATAGAGAACAATGGAGGGAATAGGGGCAACCTGTTTGGGGCCCATAGAATTGGACCCCCTGATCCAATGTTCTTGAAACTTGGTGGGTATCTTGGAGAGAGGCTCCATCAGCTATCCTGTGAGTTTGGAGCCTCTCCCTCAAACCCCTTCCCTCCAGCCCCCAAAATATAACCTATGTTTTCACCATTGACTTCAATGGCCCATAGGATACAATGGAGCTGAAATTGACATTCGGCTGCCTGAAAGACTCTCCGGGACACCGGCTGGGGGCGGGGCTTGGCTCCTGAGCTCCCGGAGCTTTGCTCCGGTGCGCTCCCCCCCAAAAGACCCCTGCACGTGTACACAGTGGATTGGATCCAGTCTAAATTTTCCATCAGCTGAGTGGAATTTTCCTCTCTCTCCCCTCCCACTGCAGCTGTTCCTGGGGAATAGGGGACCCTGAGGGGGGGTGGTCTGCAGCGGGAAGGGGGAACTGGTGGGAATTGCCAGTTTAACTGGACCCAGCCCAGGGTGCAGGTCTGTGCACTTCTAATTCAAGAATGGTACATGTTTTCAGGGATGGCAAACCACAGATACTTTTGTCTCTCAATCTGGTGCCAAAGAGAGCAGCTTCACTTCATCACAAATACAATAACAGTAAAAAGCACCAGTTCATGTGCTCCGGTCCTTTAAAGGTTAGCAGAATCATAATGACAATGAAGGGCATATTTGCCATCGAAAAGAGATAAACTGTTTATGGTGGCTCCACGGGTATTACCTAGCATTATGAGAAGAAAATGAATAAAGGAAAATGAAGGCTGGATATCAGGAAACAATTTCTCTAAGTGAGCTTTAAAAGGCTGCAGAATAGCTCCCCAAGAGACAGAAAAGAGATAATTTAAAATTCATTTACATTATTTGGAAGAAGGCTGGGCATGGGGACCTAATATGTATATGTTACCAAAGCTCATTGTTCCATTAAGTATCATTGACTAGCCCTTCAAAACAATAAGAAGGCTGTGTTTATTTGTAATTTGTATTTTCCCGTGTGTTGAACAAATCAGCAGATGAGTATAACTTTCATCACTTGGGAAAAGCCACTGAAACACAAAACAAGTAATGTTCAGCATGCTACATGCAAAAAGAGGTGGAGAGGTTATTTGGAAGTAGGCATAAGCAGCCAGAAATGTACTAATTCAGACACAGTCTGAATCAGACCACTCATAAGTGCTCTGAATCCCAACAAAATTATTTCTGATATTCAGGGGCAATGATAAATCTCCATGTCTATTCTTGCACCTCACACAGTGTAATCCTAAACAGAACACACCCTTCTAACACATGGATTTAGAAGGGGGTAACTGTGTTTAGGATTATACTAAGGTTGCCAGCCTCTGGGTGACACCTGAGGTCCTCACACTATTGATCTCCAGATGACCAAGATCAGTTCCCCTGGAGAAAATGGCTGCTTTGGAGAGTGGACTCTATGGCATTATACCCTGCTGGGGTCCCTCCTGTCCCCAAACCCCAACCTCCCCAGGCCCCACCCCCAAAATCCCCAGGTATTTCCCAACCCAGAGCTGGCAACCCTAGCGTTCAGTACCTTCATCATGCTACAATTGTATGATAATGCTGTGCAAAATCTACAAAAGTACATTGTTTGGGTCACCATGCAGCTGCTGCAGTGAGCTCTGAGTCATGAAAGCTTATGCTAGAATGCATTCACTAGTCTTTAAGATGCTACTGGATTCTGGTTTTATTCTGCGGCTAAACAATAACATGGCTACCCATTGGAAGTCATTGAAAGACCACAGTACACGCATTAATCTGTTGGCTTGAACTTGGGTCTTGCAATTATTGTTCCAAATATACAAGAAAGGAGAAAATTGAATCCTGCCAACTACCAACCAATTAGTCTCCTTAGCATTATTAGTAATTTATATTTAAGATACTTATATTGGAAACTCCTTGACTGGTTAGTTTGAGAAAACATACTGATGGATGAGCAAGCAGGTTTCAGAACTGGCCATTCCATCACAGACCAGTATCTGATCTTCCACCATCTCACAGAGAAGTACAGCTCTAAGCTTAATGGAGCACTCTATGCTGCCTTTGTGGATGTCAAAGCAGCATGTGACAGCATCCCCAGGAATAGGCTTTGGGTAAAGCTTGGGAACTCCTCAATAACTGAAGACTCTGCCTACCTATTCACTCACTGTATGAAGGAAACTTCCTAAAAGTAAGATGCAGTCCCCAAGGACATCTCTCCAATAAGATCCCACTTGACAAAGGAGTTAAGCAGAGCTGCATCCTGGCTCCTCTACTTTTTAACTCCTTGGTGCAACACCTAAGAAATCCAAGCTTCTATTCTCCAAAGCTTGCTGATAAAATGATTCCTGTCTTACTATATGCAGACAACACTCTCATCCTATCCTATTTACAAGTGAGCCTTAGGAGAGCACTCCGTACCTTCACCACATATTGCAAAGAGGAGCAGTTTGTGATAAACTACCAGAAAACAAAAGCCCATAGATGGCAAATAGAAGGCGACATTATCTAACAAACAAAAATCTTTAAATATGTTGGTTACTCTTCCAGTCATCCGGACATGGGAGAGCTCAGGCACTGCATGCCACAGAGACTGCCCATGGGGCATCCTCCACCATTCTAAGATTCTACTTCACAAAAGGAGCCCCCTTTATCCCTGCGGCATTTAAGGTTTTCCAAGGAAAGGTTGTCACCCAGCTCTTATATGGTTCCAAGCTCTGAATTTACAAAGAAAGGTGCTCATTGAAAGTGGGACAATACAAGTTCCTCTGAACTATCCTTGGAGTCCTGCAATATATTCCAAATGGCCTTCTCAGACTAGAAGCTGGGCTGATCCCTTTGGAGACTCATATGCAGCTACTCACATCCATCTACTGGTTAAAACTCATCTTCACACTGGAGGGTCTACGAGCCTTGCTGATAGCCACCATTCAACCTGGCAAACAGCAGTTGAGAGGAAACTCCAGGAGCACGGCCTCTTCCTCCCAAGTCATCTTGGGTATCAAAAAACAAAAGAAATAATTAAACAGCAGTTCTGAGATCATACCCTACAGTCAGGTAAGGTACAGGTAAAGAAATATCCAATTACTCTGCTGTATTCCAACTGCTTTCAACCAGCAGATTCTCTTAGATCCCTTGAGATCTCCAAATATGAGAGAATCTTTACACTGGCATGCTTTAATTCCCTACTTTCAACCCTCCTGGATGGCAGATACCATCATGCCCCACTCCCTCAATGGCTCTATGGCATACAGAGAAAGTAGAGTCTATTGGACATATTCTGCTGCACTGCTCATTCTGTAATGACATCCCATCTCAGTAGATCACTCCCATTTTGTAAACTTTACCAGGAAGACCTGAACAACTTTATGTCTCTCTCCTTCTTGCAGACTCTCCCCAGGAGATAACAAAAAAAAGTTGTCAAATTTTGCCTTCAGGCATGTGGGATATGCTGATTGAGTCCCAATAACTTTACCTCTCTGTTGGAAGAGGGCATCATCTTCTTCTCTGTCCCCCTCAGTCTGCACTCATTGTTTTGTGCTTGTCACACTGCATGTGTCCTCTTTTTAAAAAACCCTATTACTGCTGATTCTCCAGCGCTGATTTTGTATCAAAATAACATTTTGAACCTTGAACCTTGAAAGAGCACAAGTATAGCTGACCTTTCACTTTTAAGAATTCTACTATAAAAAAGAGGATCAACTGATTTTCTTCAATTTTTTAAGGAGACAAAAACAGCCATCCAAAAGCCATGTAGAAGAAAGTGGGTACATTCTTAGATCTGTACCGTGTATTGGAAGATTCAAAGGCAGGTGAAATACCTCTTATGACAGACATAAATAGGACAATGTTAAAAAGTAATAGCATTTTTATCAATGTGCTTGTTGTGAGTGGCTGGAAGTTGTTGTCATCAGCTGGGCTCTGCGAAATGCATCGAGCTGTTTGGGAAATGGCTTCATTTTTAAGCAAGTTGTATTTTCAACAGTCCAATTTAGACATCTCAGTAACAAATGTTTGCACTGCAAGCCCTTCCATAAAAGCTTGCATCCCTGACACTATGTTAGCAATTTGGTTGGAGATCGAACAAGCTTTTCTCCCCTTTGGGGGAAAACAAAACATTCTAGGCCAAGATCAGCACACATTTATAAAGCAGTGGGTGGCAAAGAGGACACAAGTGCACAGGCAGTGGAGAGGTTACTTACTGTGCTGTCCTAAGCGAAGTTACACCCTTTTAAGCCTATTGACTTTGATGGACTTAGAAGGGTGTAACTTTGTTCAGGATTGCACTGTCAGTTTCCTCGTGGAAAACTTTTGAAATGGGTAGCTTCAGGCTGTCAGTCATGCAAATTCTGAGTAAGCCTGAATAGTAAAAGTCTAGTGAAAGAGTATGGGGCGGGGGGGGGTTGGCTTCACTTGTAACAAGGAAGAGAGTTCATTTGCTGGTAGCATTAGTGGCCTACAATAAGCATTCCATTAGTAGATCCAAGCCATCTATTTACTAAATGTAATAAATGCAAAGGAGGGACAGCAGTATGATGTAGCAGCCCAGTCTCTTCAGATCTTAGAAGCTAAGCAGGGCCAGTACTTGGATGGGAAACCACCAAGTTAGACTCTGCAGAGGAAGGCAATGACAAAGAAGAGAAGAAGTTGGTTTTATACCCCACACTTCACTACCCAAAAGAGTCTTGGAGCAGCTTACAATCATCTTCCTTTCCTCTCCCCACGACAGACACCCCGTGAGGTAGGTGGGGCTGAGAAAGTTCTGAGAGAACTATGACTGACCCAAGGTCACCCAGCAGGTTGCATGTGGAGGAGTGAGGAATCAAATCCAGTGCTCCAGGTTAGAGTCTGCCACACTTAACCACTATACCAAACTGGCTCATATCACCTCTGCTTCACACTTCAGCTGCTACTTGACCACACTTTACTCACAGTAAATGCAAGAAGAGGACAAGAAGAAATGAAAATGATGTCCATGGTAAAATTCATAAACGCTTATTGGAAGAAAATCAGGAGAAATTAGTTCCATTCATTTGTCAAATGAAAGCAAGCAATTTGTATGAAGTATTGTAATCAGGGCTGCATTTGATATTTACTGACCAACGTTTTCATGGTCATGGGCATTTTATGGGGGCTGAAAACATTCTGTGAAAAATCCACAATGCCTACCTTTTTGTTTTGTTTTGTTGAACAATTTATTTCATAAGAAAAAACAAGATGCAATACAGGGTTCAAAGAGTCAAAACATACAGCATACAGTACTTGAGTTATAATAAAGAGAACTTCCACATCTGTATTTTTGTAGAACAATACTCTAATTCCTACCTTTTTTGCACCAGATTGCTGAACCTCTTGGCAGCAACTTCAGAATTATGTGTGGCTATGTTCTTCCTTAAAGCATGATCACTGCTAATTGTGGACCACATTGCTACCATGATGACATCATAATTGCATGGTGACACCACCTGGTCAATGAGATTTGGCTATACAGTGATATCACAAAGTCAGTTCAGAATAAGAACAATACTTCCTGCCCTTACTCTGGATGGGTGATTGCTGAGACACCACATAAACAACCAGACCGAGCTACACAATAACTTAACAGAATTGAAATGTACTGGGCTCAGAGGTGTGGAGTGATCAGCTCATGCTTTATTTAGTGATTAGCTCAACTCTAAGACAACACAAGCAGGATAGAAGCACCACACCCAACATACATCCCACTCCCCATGATTGGTCATTTACATAAGAACTCCTGTACAATAGGTTCCTTCCAGGATCCTGGTCCCCTATTGTTCTGTGAACAAAGCTAAGTCCTTGCTCAGGCAAAACATGAGTTCAGTACATAGCATCCCCCCCCCCCATAGTGCAGAGCAGCCTTAACAAACAAAGTCTCTAAGGTACACTGGTCTGCATTGCTCTTGGCCTGAGCACCACGGTTCTGACTTCAGGGATGTGGTTTCTGGAGCCGAGTCTGCCGGTTCTGTCAAGGGTGGCATAGGCAGACAGTGGTGGCATAGGCACGATGTCGGGTCTCTCTGATGTCGCTGACTCTGGCAGTTCGTTTCCTTGTTCTGCTGGCTGTTTGCTGGGTTCTGGCTGCTTGCTGGCCACTGTGGGGTGTCCCTCTCAGGCTCCAGTTCCTGGGGGCTTGGCAGCTCATAATTGCTCTCATCTGGAGACTTGGCAGGCAACCCAGGCCCAGCAGGGAGGAGACGGCAGTGAAGCTGTTCAATGTGCCTCCAGAGTACTTGGCCATCTTCGGTGGATACCTCGTAGGACAGGGGTCCGATGACCCTGATAACTTTGGCAGGGATCCATGCTGGGCCTCTGGAGAAGTTCTGGGCATAGATGGGGTTGCCCGGGAAGAATCCGCGGGGTGTGTTCCGGAGTGCAGTCTGGGTGCAGTCTGTCAAGGTGGGTGGTTAGGCACCTGCCCATGAGGAGTTCTGCAGGACTGTGGCCAGTCGTTGTGCACAGGGTTATGTGGTGGCCGAAGAGAAAAGCTGTGAGCTGGTGGTCCGAGTCCCTGTGGATGATCCTTCTGAGGGATTCCTTTGTAGTCCTCACCATCCTTTCTGCTTGGCTGTTGGTTGCCAGGTGGAAGGGAGTGGAGCGGATGTGCCTGATTGCATAGCAGCCCATGAACTCCTGGAACTTGCGTGAGGTGAAGGTAGTCCTGTTGTCCGTCATGATGGTGTCGGGTATGCCATGAGTACAGAAGGCCTGCTGCAGAGTGCGGATCACTGCTTGGGATGAGGTGGAGCTGACCAGGACCACTTCCAACCATTTAGTGTAGGAGTCCAGTAGAAGGAAGAAAATCTGTCCCTGGAAGGGTCCCGCAAAATCAAGGTGAAGCTGGGACCATGGTTTGTGTGAGGACTGCTGTGGTATGAAGCTCTGCTGATTCCTGGTGGGTGGCAGGGTGTCTTCGGGTCCCACTGGAGTGGCAGGCGTGAGTGATATGGCCGGTCTTTCTGCAGGTCCTGCAGATCACATCACAGAAACAGCAGGAATGGTGTTCGTGGTCTTCTCCACAGTTGGTGCATGGCACCCATGTGCTGGACTTCACGGGGTGTGAGGCAGCTGATGAGGGTCACAGGTCATGGCAAGCTGGCTTGTGTACCTGGTGCATCTCTTCTTCATTGGATCCCGGGGAGGTGGAGGTCCGGTGCGCTGAGTGGGTCTGGTAGTCGCACTGGGACTTCTTGAAGGCAGCAGCCTCGTGGAGTGCCTTTTCCAGGGTGAGCTCCTCATGGCCAATGAGCTTGTGACAGAGTTTGTACTCGTGGACGCCCATGATGAATTGGTTGAGCAGGGCATCCTCGAGATCTCCAAATGCGCAGTTGAGTGCCAGCCATCAAAGTTCGGCCATGAAGCCAGCAGCTGCTTTATTGGATCTCTGGTGGCACGAAAAGAAGTCCATGTGGTGAGTCATCTTGGTAGGCTGTGGCACAAAATGTCCTGTGAATGCCTTGATGAGGTCGTCGTATGGGGCCTCATCCAGGGTCTTCGGTGCAATGAGGCCCTGGATGAGCTGTAGCGTGGTGATTCCATATGAGCTGAGCAGGAGGGCCTTCTTCATCTCGGCATTGGTTATGAGCTGGAAGATGATGTAGTATTTCAGGCATTCCACCCCTGCTTCCCAGAGATCGGGATGTGCAGGGTCGAACTTGGGCAATTGTCCTGATCCTGATGGGGTCACCATGTTTTCTGGAGTGGCATGATGTGCGGGGCTCTAGGGCTCATTGCGTGGTATGATGCTCTCTGCTGCTGGCTCTCCCATCAGGATCCCATCCTCGTCGACAGTGAAATGTACTGGCCTCAGATGCGTGGAGTGCTCAGCTCATTCTTTATTTAGTGATTAGCTCAACTCTAAGGCAATGCAAGCAGGACAGAAGCCCTGCTTAAATGCGTGCTCAACACCACACCCAACACACACCCCACTCCCCATGATTGGTTAATTACATAAGAACGCCTGTACAATAGGTTCCTTCCAGGATCCTGGTCCCCTGTTGTTCTGTGAATGAAGCTAAGTCCTTGCTCAGGTAAAACACAAGTTCAGTACATAACAAGAACCCTCAGAGTGAGGGCAATTATTACCCTTACAACAAATAGACAACAAACTTCTACCCTTTCCACACTCCTCCTTTCCAATTTTGTCAAAATGCATTTTTTTTAAAAAACAAAAGCAATTAGCCAGTAATGCCACAATACATTAGAATAAAGAGTAACAATCTCAATTAAGGTTGTCAATCACCTGTTGAGGCTTGGAGATCGTCTGGAATCACAACTGATCTCCAGATAACAGAGATCAGTTCCCCTGCAGAAAATGGTTGCTTTGGAAGGTAAACTTTATGGCATTATACCCCCCACTCCCCAAACCTCACCCTCCTCAGGCTCCCTTCCCATTTTTCAGGAATTTAACAACCCAAAATTCTCAACTCCAGTCTCAATAGTTATGTTTAGGGAGGTTCAAGGAAACAGAAACTTCTTGGGGTGCTATTTGCAATGGAAGCAAACATTTACCCATGAAAAGCAGGAAAGGTAGAAGCAGCACTGAAAGGGAGGGTGAAAAATATCCTCTTCTTTACAAAAGAAAGGGGGGAGAGTAAGAACTGGCAACTATCAGAGAGCCAGTGTGCTTAAGTGATTACTGTGTTAGACTACTAGGATTTGAAGCCTCTGTCTACCCCAGAAGCTTGCTGGGTGACCCTGGGCTACTCACATCCTCTCAGCCTAATGTCCCTCTCAGGGCGCTTAGGACGATAAAATGGAGGAGGGGAGAATAATGTGAGGGAAAAGGCAGTACAGACAGCACACCCCTCCTTTACAAAACAAACAGGAACTTCAGAACCTCCCTGAGCTATCAGAGCCAGTGTGCTACGCTGGTTAGAATGCCCAACTAGGATCAAGGAGACCAATGCACCCTCTAAGCTGTGGAGTCTTGTGAGCAAAAATTCTGCTTTGTGAGCTACTGGCATTAAAGTTGTGAATGAGCAATTTGGCTGCTGCATAAATGAGTTTGCTCTGGCACCATCCTTCTTGAGCTAAGACAGAAATGTGTGAGCTGGAGGCTAAAAAAACTATGAGCTAGTTCACACTAACTCAGCTTAGAGGGAACACTAAAGGAGACCCAGGTGTGAATCCCTGGTCTTCCATGGAAGGTTGCTAGGTGATTTTGGGCCAGTCACTCTCAGGCAGGCTAACCTCACAGGGTGGTTGTGGGGTTAAATGAAGGTGATGAGAATGATATAAGCCACTTTGGGATCCCATTGAGAAGGGAGGCTGGTATTTTGGTATTTTTCAAGTATATTTCAGGATCCCAAATATATCTGGAATTTTTTTGGGGGGAACTGAAAAAATGGTTCCCTTAAAATCTCAGAAATATTCAGGAATTATCAGAAAAACTGGAAACCAGCATTTTCAGGCTCCCAGGGACTGTTTTTGTCCCCCCCCTTTATGTATGGGGGTTTCTATGGCCTTCCCCTATGCTTTTGTCAATTTCAAAATTGCAAAAATGCCTCCCTACCTTCAGTTTGTACTGCTGAGATTCTCTGATTTGACATTAATCTCCTTTGCTTGCACTGCCAAAGTGGCACTTGTTCTGCTGGGCATTATGTATGTTGCAACTGGTTGTGCTGGGCTTGAAAAACACACACACACACCTTCAATTTCCACTGCAGAGATTCTGTGGTTTGATTTTGGTTCTGTTTGGTTTGGAACATTGGCTTGTGGTTCTGCTGGGATTACTAAGATGTGTAATCGTTCTGTTGGACTTGCTGTTTGCTGATTCATATTCTGTTGTAGCCTAGAAATATTGAGAAATAGTACCCTTTCCCTTATTTCTGTACCTGTATACAATTAACTAGGAAGAACTCAGGACATTTTCAAATAAGATCTTCTCTAGGAGAAAGTACTGGCAGTAACTTTGAATAAGGACTCCTCCTCTGGAAGAAAGTTCATTGTATCATAGCAGAATTTCTTTATATATTCAAAAGTTGTTCTCCCCATCTAGTTTTCCCATGTTTGCCCTTTAGCCTTCCAACCAGTAAGTACTTTGGGCAGATTTTTTAAAAATTGTATTGGGCTTATGGCTGCTATATCACCTGTGCCCACCTTCATTCTGTCACACAGCTTTGGGAATCTATCTAGTTGCATTCACTTTTTGAGATTGAAAATTTTACCCCTATTTTTTGTTCACGCTCAGTTAACTTATTGATATTCTCCCATAGCTGAATGTCTCTGCTCTGTGTGTGATACACTGAATGAATGATTATGTGTGGATGGTATTTTCTGAAGCTGCTATGGGATTTGTAATAAGTCTTGTGTTCCTCTGGGAAAAAAGAAGGTACAACAGTTTATCTTATGCGTATATGCTTTTAATGTTCAATTTGCTGTTATCTGCTTCTCCTGTGATAGTAGCACCTTAAAGACTAACAAAATATGTAGCAGGGTATGAGCTTTCATGAGTCACTGATCCTTGCTACATATTTTGTTAGTCTTTAAGGTGCTACTGGACTCTTACTCTTTTCTACTGCTACACACAGACTAACACGCCATTTTAATCTACCCCCTGTGATGAGTTATTGTCTCTCATTGCATCCTGTAAAGTTTCATACATAGGATTTTCTGATTCAACAAGCAACAGTACAGAGAGAATTATGGAAGTGTTTCCTAGTTGCTTCAAGAGTTCTGTACTGATGGGAATCCTGGCTGGAACTCTGGGGGTCTGATTGGGACAGAAGCATTTCCATAGCGGACCAAATTTCTCAAAGAACCCTGCAGGATCAGACCAGTAGTCCCTCTGGTTCAGCAACCTGCTTCCCATAGTAGCCAACCAGTTACTCTGGAGGACCAACCAACAGGGCATATAAGCCAAAGCCTTGTCCATTGACTTTGATCTGTCCATTCAAAGGTACAAGACTTAGAATTGCCAGCTAAACACAGGCAGCTGGTGGAGACATGCAAATTGCCAGTGTCCCAAAGTTGTGAAGTGACTCCCAGCACAGACCCAGAAGATGTCATCATGTTGAGGTGATGCTCTAGGATTCCACTGAAACAGCTGGAAGTGACACCATGCGGTCAGAACCATGGTGGTTTCCCCTGCATTTCCCCCCTGCCACCCTACTGAATGGTGGTGGGCTTTGGGGGAGGCTTTCTTAGAATGGAGCTGACTGTTCTTTTCCACTTCCTTCATTTGACTGCTTATGAGACATTTCTTTTAGATGCACTGGGTCATGTATTGATTTATGTATGTCTCGATATGGTGCCAGAAGCCCATAGTTCAGCTACCTGGGAGCAGCAGCAATTTTTAACACCTTCCCATCTTCCCTACCATAAAGAAGTCAACATGTACACGCATTTATAATTGGGGATTGGTGTATGAGTGTAACATTCAGTCAGACATATGAAATGTCATATCGGATATTGTCTGAAAATAAAAAAAGAAAGAAAGCAACTTGACAGAGAAGACTGGAAAGACAGAAGAGTGGAAAGCCTATTCACAGATAAATGCAGAAATGATGATGGAACAGAGCAAGCAGAATTCATTCGAACCTGCTCTGGAGTCATTGTTTCCATTTTTAGAGCCTCCCTCCCTTCCTCCCTTGCATGTCTCCCCAAGGGGGAACGAAAGTGGCTTCCATCATTCTCCTCTCCTCCACTATGTCTTCACAATGACCCTGTGAAGTAAGTCGGGCCGAGAATGTGTGACGGGCCCAAAGTCACCCAGCAAGCTTCCATGGCAGAGTGAATATTCGAACCTTGGGCTCCCAGATCCCAGTCTGATGCTCTTAACTACTATGCAGCATTGCATGACAAGTGAGCACAGTGGCCTGCCCTGGGCTACATCCACCTTACATGACTCCAAGGTTTCAGAGAAACAAGTAGCCTCTGAGTTTACAAGGCTAGTCATAGCAGAGTTGGAAACTGATTATGGGTTTTGCTAGGCTTTGCTTCATGTTCAATTGCATTACTATTTTCTCATTGCAGCAGAGTCCTGTACCATACCAGGTATGGTACCACACTAGACAGCATTGGATCATCTCAGTACCATGCTGGGTAGCAGCCTTACACATATGGAGGATTCTCAGATGGTGACAGAGCATATACATGTATGCTGACAGCTGTCACTGTGCCTTTAAAAGTTGAATCATAATAGATTCAGATCTTGGCATGTAACCTAAAATCTAAATGTAACCTTAGAGAATTAGAGAAACTTGTAGCAGAACATATATATTTTATAATTTTTTGTATAAGAAGCCTCTGTTGATGGAATGCTATTTAGGAGTTGCAAAGACACCAAGTGCTAAGGATAATGGGAATCACAGCCCTTATCAGCTAGCTCTCTGTAAGTAAGGCCAGAGAGGGTCCCAATGTTCTCTAACGTTTCCCATCGTTCTGAAGACCAGATAAACAAATAAGAACATAAGAGAAGCCAATGTTGGATCAGGTCAATGGCCTATCCAGTCCAACACTCTGTCACACAGTGGCCAAAAATACCAGGTGCCATCAGGAGGTCCAGCAGTGAAGCCAGGACACTAGTAGCATTCCCAATGTTGACCCCCCCCCCAAGCACCAAGAATACAGAGCATCATTTGCCCCAGAGTCCCTATCTATACCTTGTGGCTAATAGCCACTGATGGACCTCTGCTCCATATGTTTATCTAATTCCCTCTTGAAGCCGTCCATGCTTGTAGCTGACACCACCTCCTGTGGCAGTGAATTCCATGTGTTAATCACTCTTTGGCTGAAGAAATACTTCCTTTTATCTGTTCTAACCCGACCGCTCAGCAATTTCACTGAGTGCCCACGAGTTCTTGAACTGTGAGAAAGGGAGAAAAGTACATCTTTCTCTACCTGTTCTATCCCATGCATAATCTTATAAACCTCAATCATGTCACCCCTCAGCAGTTGTTTCTCCAAGCTAAAGAGCTCCAAGTGTTTTAATTTTTCTTCATAGGGAAAGTGTTCCAACCCCCTTATCATTCTACTTGCCCTCCTCGGCACTTTTTCCAATGCTACAATATCCTTTTTGAGGTGTGGTGACCAGAACTGTACACAGTACTCCAAATGAAGTCGCACCATTGATTTATATAAGGGCATTATGATACTGGCTGATCTGTTTTCAGTACCCTTCCTAATAATCCCCAGCATACCATTGGCCTTTTTTATTGCAGTCACACACTGTCTAGACATTTTTAGTGAGTTATCTACTATGACTCCAAGATCTCTCTCTTGGTCAGTCTCTGCCAGTTCGGACCCCGTCAACATGTAATTTTTGGCTCCAATGTGCATCACCTTGCACTTGGCCACACTGAGCCCCTTTTGCCATGTTGCCACCCACACGCCCATCCTCAACAGATCCCTTTCAGTGCAGTCACTGACATACATGACCAGTATCAGGAGAGACCAATAGTAAGGTTTAGAGTCAAATGATGCTTTTATGATGTTAACTGCTTGGCACCAATTAAAGTTTCTTGAATGTGTGAATTATATATGATGTAATTTGGGGTATAAGACCTTCTGCCCTTCCTGATTATGGCAGAATACGGCTTGGAATTGCTGAAGTGCTAAAGTACTCAGCCCCTGTATTCCCTGCTTTCGTTGCAATAAACAGAATTGTGGCTCAGTTTCCTGATGACTGTAAGTTTGAATATACTCCTCTGTTTGCAGGTTATCACTGCTTCAGTTTGGTATAGTGGTTAGGAGTGTGGACTCTAATCTGGGAGAACCAGGTTTGATTCCCCACTCCTCTACATGCAGCTGCTGGTGTGACTTTGAATCAGTCACAAATTCTTTCTGAGCTGTTCTCTCAAGAGCAGTCCTTGAAAGAGCTCTGTCAAGCCCATCTACCTCACAGGATGTCTGTTGTGGGGAGGGGAAGGGAAAGAAGATTGTAAGCCGCTCTGAGACTCCAAGTGAAGGGCGGGGCATAAATCCAATCACTTCTCTTCTCTCTTCATCTATATGTTATCCATCACAGGGCCACCCCCCTATTGGAGGGCAAGTGGGGAGCAGGGTTGCTTCTTGCTGAGCAATATGGCAGGATACTGCTGGCACAATTCCCTTTGTATATTTGCAATAGTAAGGATCAGAGACTTGCTTTTTTAAAAGGCAAGCTAAGAATCGGGACCGATTAATGTCCCAAACGGATACTGTTGACCTATCTAGAACCTGAGGAAAGTCCAGCTATCTGTGTCACATGGAAACTCTATATGATCCTTTAACTGACAGTTTCACCCCCAAGAACACAGAAGCATAGTATTAACACAGTGATATTTGCTCATACTACACATAATATTCTGCATGGAATCTGGTTATGATATGACGGCACCTTTCACCATGTCAAAAATTATGCCATTTAATTGAAAGCAAAATAAAAGATCTTTCGTTATGATCTGAAATAGGGAAATTAAATTAAAAACAGGAAATGAAATGTCAGGGGGGAAACCACATTCTTTTGTGGTGTATGATAGGATTCGGGGGTAATGTTCTGTATCACAGAACACCTTACTCACATCTGATTGTGGCTGATGTTTTTTAAACATTCTGTTTCTTTTGAAGCTTACTTTTCTGCTATTGTCAATGACAGAAAAACCAGAACAACAAAACAAACACTGCAAAAAAGAAAAGATTGAGTCAATGGCAAGAGGCACTCAGGAAATTCCAAGTGTTTTCTTGAATCAAACAGAAGTTCCTAAAGGGGCTCATTAAAATGGCAATACATCATTAAAGTTTCCTCAGTTGCGAAATTCTGTTCACCAGTTATGGAAGCCTTGTTTGTTTCAGCCACAGTCAAGTCTCCTAAATGATGTTGTTAAAGTCTCTGGACAGAACTACAGTGGAAATTCATATGCCTCATTGCCCAGCATGTCACAGAGCTCGCTGCAAATCCCCAATGCATTCACAGCAAAGGAGAGACCTCTCCTTGGAGGAGTGCCTTTTGACACTGACTCAGATTGTAGCCAGATGGAGAAACTCATTTCAAGCAAAAGTTTCAAAATGTAGCTGATATGAATCATAGCAATCATAAGGAGGACCTGTGGCTAGGTGGCAGAGCATCTGCTTGGTATGAAGAATATCCCAGGTTGAATCCCCAGCATCTCCCGTTAAGAATCAGGTCACAGGAGATGTGAAAGACCTCTATTTGACACACTGGAAAACAGATTCCAGTCTCAGTAGACAGTACTGACTTTGATGTACCAACAGTCTGATTTGGTATAAGGCAGCTTCAATTATTCAGATACTAAGCCTCTCTCATAGCATTGTGTTGTCATATAAGCATAAGAAGAAGACACTAAATTTCAGTTCCAAAGGTGGATAGAAGATGAAACTGACTCAAACTATGTTCATCTTGATTCTTCTCTAGTTTATGTTATGGACTGTGATGGGTTTTGAGAGATCAATTAAGACTTGCTTTGAAGTCCAAATTGCAAGCTACTGACATAAATGACTAATGGTCCATGTACCTAAACCACACCTTCAGCTTTAGGAAACCTTCCAGGCCTGATCATCTAGAGATAGTCAGAGAAGTGACTGTTTCCAAGTTATTGCAATTTTGTGGATAAATTAGCCATTAATTGGGCTGGGTGATGGTCGGTGGACTTCTCCTGAAGAGTTGTTGTGAGCTGACCATCTGTTACCATCAGATGTCCCTTGGTTTCCCCTGGTCTGGAAGGCGGACCATGTCTAGGGAAAAACATGTTTCCTATTATTCTTTGCCAGTTCACAGTAAACCAGAAAGTCAAAGGCAATCTCACATTCATTACTTTAAACTCTTATGATTTGAAGGCCCTCTTTCTTTGTCTCTTCCTATGTTTCTATTTCTACACACTGCTCTGATTAATCTTTCTCACCTGTCTAAGTTGCATGCCTGTCCCATATTTCTCTTCAGGAAGTTGCACTCTCCCTAACAAATTACTTTCTTCAACCCCTTCTCTCGTTTCTCTTTTGGATCAGTTTCCCTGCCCCCCTCCTGGCTATTTTCTGTTGCTCCAGTGAATCTTGCAATGATCGTGTATCAAATACACACAATTATATTTTAATTGCTCAAAGATGATTTCTAAATAATTTATTATACCAATTTACTCTATATTGTATTTGATGTCAAACCAATTAATTGTGTGAGGCTTAGAAAGCCTGCAACATCTTTAAATGTCTAGGATCCAAGGCAAAGATAGAACTATTGACAAGAAATGGCATATGAAGGACCCAGTTGGGTCAGATCAGAAAACTATTTGCCTCTTGGACAGATTGTCAGGGACACCAACTCCACCATGGGAAGGAATGAACTATGGTCCCATCAATCCCATCCTACTTTGCCGCATCTGTTTCAATGGGTTCCATTGATGAATGGTGCTGATGTTCAACAGGTGGGACATTCCCAGGATCTGGGGATTAAGAGCCATCTCCTACCTGGGCAGAGCTCCAGGGACAACATTCCTACCACAGCTGAGATTAAACTCTGGTCCTCACCCACAGCATCTCATTCTTGTCTCACAAAATGTTTTCCCATTTGTGCCTCTTGGGTACAGAGATGCATTTTGGGAAACCAATGCTTTAAGCCAAGGGGACAGAATGAGCAGGTGGGTGAGCATGTAGATAGTCAGGCAGTAGCCTCTTCCATTCTTATTCCCCAGCAACCAGTATTCAGTTGTACACAATCAGTGAGATTCACTGTGGCCCCTCATAAGGCTGGGTTGTATTTCCATCCCTGTCAGAACTATATAGTATGACTGGCGATTGTCACTAGGGATGGGCATGAATTGGAGCATGAAAATTTGTGTTGAATTTGGGCTGGTCTGAGGTCTGGGAAATGATGTTCAGTGAAGCATGTGCTCCATGGACATTCCCCAAACTTTGGGGGCAGTTCATGCAGTCCAGGAAACAGAAATATCTCCCAGAAAACCTAGCACTGATGCCAGCAAACTCCCAGGCAATGGTGGGGGTGGAATTTTCTCCAGTATTGGAAACACTAGTTGGGGCCCTCGAAAACTTGACAGGCACTGCTGGCTGCCAATTAGAATGCTCCCATTCAGCTTTATGGGATCTGAAAACTATATAAAGAGTGGATGCAGCCCCACATTCCTTTGTTGGAGGTTTGCAGCGAGTAGGAGAGGGTAGTTATTGTCTTTCTGGCCCCACTGCTGGACCTCCTGATGGCACCTGGTATATTTTGGCCGCTGTGTGACAAAGTGTTGGACTAGATGGGCCATTGGCCTGATTCAACATTGGCTTCTCTTATGTTCTTAATTTGTGATTAACAGCACATGGGAGTCGATCAGATTCAGCTTTGCTGGGCAGGAGAGGGGAGGGAATGACTTTGCTCTTAGTTCTGTGTGTGCCATAGCACCCAGGCTTTCTCCTCACATTGAGCAGTGGGGCTTAACTTGTGGGTTTCTCTGAAGAGGACCCAGTTTTTTATAGCTGCCTCCTTTTGTTGATCAACTTTCTGGGCTCTGTGTAGTGTGTTTGTTGGACCAGGGCTTCATATGCTATGCCCAGCCTGGGGCTTTGCTTTAGTTTTGCTGTGGTCATTTTCTGTTACTTCTGGCTCTCTCTCCTGCTGAGGGCTTTGTGTGCTTGTGGGTCAGGGCTCTGATTTCACACCCTCTCCTCCAAGTCCAATCTGCACACCACTCGGAAGACATGCAGAGGGCATCCTGGGGAGGTCCGCTGTGAGTTTGATGCCTCTAACTCACACAGGGTCCATTCTATACACTTCTGAGCCTGTGCCTGATGTCTCCCCCAAAAGCACTTTCCTGGGAGCACCTTCTTTGGGGGGGGCATAGCTCAGACCCCCAAGTCCAATCCACACATAACTTGGAGGGTGTGTAGGGGGCATCCTGGGGAGGTCTGCTGTGGGTTTGATGCCTCTAACTCAGACAGGGTCCATTTTATACACTTCTGAGCCCATGCCTGATATCTCTCCCAAAAGCACTTTCCTGGGGGCACTTTCTTTTGAAGGGGGAGTCCAATCCACACATAACTTGGAGGGCATGTAGGGGGTATCCTGGGGAGGTCTGTTGTGAGTTTGGTGCCTCTAGCTTACACAGCGTCCATTCTATACACTCCAGAACCCGCACCTGATGTCTCCCCAAAAAGCACTTTCCTGGGGGTACTTCTTTTAGGGGAAGCATAATTCAGACCCCCTAAGTCCAGTCTTCACCAAACTTGGTGGACAGGTAGAAGAGAGTCAGCTGGAGATATCTGGTGAATTTGGAGACTGTAGCTCCCCAGGGGGCCATTCTGTCACATCCTGAACTTCCCAGACTAGTTCGATCCATGTAAGACCTGTTCGGTTCACAGTTCAGAACTCCTTCTTTTCAGTCCATGCCCATCCCTAATTGTCACATGCATTGAGGTGCACATTATGAACCAAATAATGTGTCTGTACACAGAATGCCAGCACTGTATCACAGAAGACTCCACTAGCAGAATAATGGTGCTAGTTAACGATTAAGGAATAGCATTTTATTTATTCTGTGCGTCTAATAAAGGGTAGAAGAATTTGCAATGTTTTCTAGAAATCCTCTTGTGAGTTGGCTTTTGAGCATGGGGAAATAATTTATTTGTTTGTTTGTGTAAATATTTGATGACCTGCTGAAACACTGGGTCTATGGGAAACATTTTTATTTAATGAACACTAGAGGGTGTTTAAATATTTTACAACAAAAAAGTGCCCAAACAGCCCAATAAAGCCATCATTTTAGATCTGTATGGGAGAGCAGAATTACTGGTGCTCATGACTAAAATGTATGTATTTTAATAGATGCCAGTACTTAGGTACCCTTACGCTCTAGAAATTCCCATAATACATTATATTTAAATGAACATGTGGTTTTTGTTATGCAGCAGGCTTCTTGTTGTAGGTACACACAAAGTTTTAGAATGAAGTTGGAGGAGCTTAAAGAGAACGTCACAGGACCCTTTTCGGATTAGAAATTTGTAAGAATGTTAGGGTTGGATCCAACCAATCTTGCCCAATTCTTACTGCAGCCCCCATTCCACATGGGTTTTGTCTATGCAGATCACATTGTCGCCAGCACAGCCCTTTTGGATTATCAAAGAGAACCTCTCTGCTTTCTTCTCTCCCTCCTCTACTAGTGGAAGTTCTTCTGGTGGAAAATAAAGCTGGTTAAATACAAACCTTAGCCTGATAGCAAAACAGCAAAACTTCCTATGACATCTTAAACATTTATTGTGGCCTGAAGTCCACATCATCAGATGCTTGACAGTGTACATCCTATTATATAAATGCTCAACTGAAAACACAGCCATTTGACTCTTAGTGGGTAGACCCAACAAACTCATATTGGGTTCATACTGGTTTAATTCTCATGGCTTCTCTCCAAGAATCTTGAGTAATTGAATTTGGTGAGGGTGCCGATAATTCTCTAGTAGATATCTATGATCACCTTACAAAAATAAACTTCCAGGATTCCCTCAGAGAAGGGAATTACTACTGAACCACTTTAGCTCTGTGGCTTTTATTGTGTTACAGCAGCTTGGTCAGATTATGCAAAGTGTGGCATGATGGAAACTGTGTAATATTGGCCTCTTATTCCACATATAATTGAGCTAGATTTCCCTTTTTTAATCTTTAGTGTAATGAAAATATGAGACAAGATCTCTATATATCAGATTCTTGGAGTATTTTAGGCAGATTCCTGTGCTTTCCTTTATGCACGTAAATCAATGGTTCTGGAACTTTTAAAGTGCAGCCCCTTTTTTAAATGCTGAAGAAAGTCCTGAATTTTTTGTTAACTGTCATGGGTGAACATCTCTCTGCTAAGAATGAAATGTGATCACAAAATGTTGAGCAGCAGCCTTGAACTTTAAAAAGAAATGCTTGCCTCTTTCAAACTCTTGAAATGGTTCTAAATTTTATATCAATTTTTTTGCACATGTATGCTCTCACAAAACTTTCCTGAAGTTGTCCCTCTCCCCCTCACCATCTGCTGATGCCCCAATCAGTCTGACACAAAAAACTGGGCTGATGAACCATGAACAGATGTTCACCCACAGAACAGAACATGCTCATCTCTGGGCCCTAGTACAGCCCAATGTATCCCCCCCACAAACAATATTGCAGGGCATCCCCAAGAATTGTGTTGGATGTGATGTGGGGGTCTGCAGTGGAAAATGGTGAATGCAAAACTTGTGCCACTCCTCTACTATTAGGAGTTTCACTGGTGGAAAACAAGCATTTGATGCATCTCACTGACTTACAAAAGAGAAGCTTTCCTTGGATGACTGAATCCTGCATGAGCTCTTTGGCTTATCTCTAGAATTTCAGCCCTGCCTCTTTTTGCCCATCTCTGAGCAAGGTTCATGCATTTTTTCCCAAACAAGTTAGCAATGAAAAAAAGGGTTGGATCCTGTGGAGGATTGCTGTTATTAAGAAGGGGGGTCTTGGCTGCCATGGGAGGCAGGAGGAGAGACAATCAGGCTCATAGCTACAGTTGGGCATCTTGGGGCAAGGCCCCACAACTTCCCATCCAGTCCAGGGTGCCATGGCCTTCTCCCCCCAGGAGGGGCAGCTCCAGCTGAGGGCCTCTGCAGAGGGAGGCAGGCTAGATGTCAATATGCAGATGACACCCAGCTCTATCTGATGTTGGGCGGCCGGTCAGACTCCAGCCTAGAAGATCTGGGGCATTGCAAGCCGTGGCATTGCAACCCATGGCTGGTTGGCTTAGACTGAGCCGGCTGAAACTAAACTCGGTGAGGCCCAGGGAGGCCAGGCTTGCGGCAACCAGGGCCAGGGCCTTTTCAGTGGTGGCTCCTACCTGGTGGAATGAGCTCCCAGAGGAGATCGGGGTCCTGCAGGACCTCTCACAGTTCCGCAGGGCCTGTAAGACAGAGCTCTTCCACCAGGCTTTCAACTAGGAGCCACCAGTACCACCAACAACAACTATTTTGTGGTAACAACGGGGTAATGGGGTGGCCTGTTATAAAAATCGAGCCACAGTATTGCGATGGATCAGCACAGCTGAATCAGGGTTTTGGGTAATACCTACAGGTCACCATCTTGATTCGATCGAATGATCATCATCACTGAGCACTTTATTTTGTTAAACATGGTTGTTTTTTATCCTGTTTTAAAATGTTTTATATTTGGCACATGGTGCCCTGACTGTGAGCCACCCTGAGCCCGCCCGCACGGAGGGCAGGATAGAAATTTAATAATAAATAAATAAATAAATAGATGTTCACAATGGGGGGACCAACCCTAACCCCCCACCCTTACTGTTTCCACACAACAGTGAGCATTTTAGCTTTGGGGGGGAGAAACTGTTATCGAAGCGGAATATTTCACCCCTAGGAGGCAGATTTTCATTGGAGGAAAAAGTTTAATCAGCAAATTTTGAAGCCACTGCAATCATTAGCTAGTGCCAGAGAAAATAATAATTAAAAACAAACAGCATTTCACACCACTAATAGTATTTCAAGACTTAATGAGCTGCTGGCTTTAATGAATGCCCTTACAGTGATAAGAAATTGCTGTAATGAGAGCTCATGTCAGACAGTTAATATCATGGGACAATCCCTCCAAGAATCAGTGGTTGTGTCAAAAAGGAGTTTTTCTATCCATTTTGGTGTTGCCACATGCACAACATTTTTATCTTTGTGGTGGCTTGTGTATGGAGTGGTGTCTTTCAAACTATATTATGAGAAGAAGGGTTCTGTTTAATTGTTGCGTGCAATAAATATTGTTGGGGGTTTTGTGAGGATTTTTTTTTGTGAAGAAGGAAGAAACAAGAGTCAGCCTTTGCAAATGCTTGATATATAGACATAGAGAATGCAAAAAAAGAAAAGAAAAAAAAACTTAATGGATATATACTGGCTTGTATATTTCTCTCTTCCCAACAGCATTTATGCCATCCTTTTTTCCTCCAATATGTCTTTTCAGTCACAATGTCTAGAAAGCATTTTAAAATAAATAATAAAGCAGGGGGAAAGAATATTGCTTACACAGTCCTGGGGGTTGAGTGAATATATCCAACTGCCATATGCTGGATAGATAGCAATGCTCACCCAACACAAGCTTGCCTTGGCTATTCTGACTGGCCATGTTTCTCTAAAGTCTCCAGAAGTGGCCCTCCCCAGGTGTGCTATTTGACAGCATCTTAGCAGGAGACTGACCATGAGACCTTGGGCATGCAAAGCTTGACCATAAAGCTGTGGTCTCCCCCAGCATGACTATAAACCTATTTATAAACTTCAGTCTCCACCTTTCAACTGCCATCAGAGGGAAGGTATGAAATAGCCAGGAACCACTACATCCATCCACATGGAAGAGCTCCCACTCTTTACAGCTTTTGTCCTCTTTAAATACATCACAGGGTAAGCAGGAAACAGCCAAGATATCTTTTCCTTCAGTCAGCTCAACTGAGAATCACCTGTCTATAGCGGCACAGTTGTCTTACTTTTGTATAGGTTTGAAGTCTTGTGGACTTATTTGGAAACCCACTTCGACCAATAATAGGATAAAAATTGCTAGCCAAATTGCCTTGATTTATTAGTAAATGTGGGGAAATTGAATCTTAAATGGCAATAGACATATAAGGGAGCAATAACCTATGTATACAGGAGTTTGACTTAGTCCAGTATCCCAGAAACAGACGCATCTCAGAAACAGATGCAGTGACCAGATATTAATGAAGTAGTTTCTTTACTAGGGAATTTGCACATACATACAATAAAATTCAAGCATACACACAACAACACAGAGCTAAGAAACTTAGATGGAAAGGTATAGAGATGTTTGCATTAGCAGGAGAAATTTGTTGGCTGGGTGACACTGACCTGTCCGATGAGATGAAGCAATCTTGCAGCAAAAAATAAGAGAGACTATAAAGAAAAGGGGTTGTATTCTGGCTGGCAGAACACGTGATAGACTCTGGGCAGCACTTAAACTGAGAGCCAGCAAAGTAGAATGGGGTCAGGTAGAGAGGAAGTGAGAGAGAGAGAGCAATGGCAAATCCTGCTCTTTTTATACTTTATTTGGGCTAGGGGTGTGTGTCCCCTAGCCATGTCCCCTAGCCACATCCTCGGGAAGTTTCAACACAAAAACTGGTTTCAGGAGGATGGGGCCTTGATGATTGGGCAATATTACTTCTGTTCATTCTAACAGTGGCACCTTTAGGAAACAATAGCAGAAGTGGCCAGGGTTGTTACTGTTGATGGTCTGATGATCACTCTGAGTGATGGGCTTGGCAGGTATGCGTCAACCAGCTAATCCCTTCATGGAAGCAGTTCTTCTGTTATGCTTGAGAGCATATGTGCAGCATCTGGAGAAGATGGGGGGAAGAAGATGTTTACGTGCTGGAGGAGATGTCTGCTCAGGTCTCCTTTGCAAGGCATGGTGTTCTTCTACAGTAAACAGTCACGGGCTTCTGTGTGATTTTCACGGCTAGGGTGCTTGGCTCCCTCCCTGCTGCGCTGCAGGTGAGAGGAGGCAGGTGACCCACGAATCCACACTTGGTCTGGCACATCATCTCAGGAAGAGGCTTCCCTCAGCTGAGTGCATGTCTGCAATCCAGGTAGTTGGCATCAGTGTGGGGTATCACATATTCCATTTCCCTTGGCAAACTTACTGCACAGTCCAGCTGTTAGTTATGGTTCATAAATCCATGAGAGCGTTATAAGCACCTTGCATGGCAAAAAGTTATAATAAATAAACACATGGTCATATGATGTTTCTCTATACTGCATGAGATTGATTGTTAATTTCACCACAATGTGTCTTCTCGAACTGGTAATGGTTCTCAAAAAAGGGGTCTTTCGCAATTCTGCTCCCAGAAATTTTGATTTTAACTGGAAAGGTTTTCACTGTTTTCTGAAGTTACATTCTCACCAGTGTTGAGTATTTCCAAGTTTCATTTATTTCAGTAAGAAGGCTAATCACATACCTAAACCCATCCTACTGAAATCAATGTGAATTCAGCTAAACGTTGACCAACATGCCATGATAGAGAAGAACCAACACAAGATATGATCCAAGCATAATTCCCTACTCTTTGCTTCGGCCTGCTAAAGCCAGACAAGAAATAAAAGATCCAAAGTACTTTCCCATTCCTTTCACTCAGGAAACAATAGTCCATGAAGATGCTAAATTGGGAATATAGATGCTTGAGAATGTGCACCTTCAGATTCTCACTGATTGCTTTCCTAGTATTTTAGGTTTCATAATGTGAAAACCTGAGATGTAATTTAGCAGAACAAACAGAGCTGGACCATTCCCTTGCCACACAATTTTTCCTGGAAGATGCCTGTCATCTTCCCTTTTGTTCTCTGTGCTAAGCAAGCTTCATATTTGCTCACTACTTCTTGTTTGTCAATCAGTTCAAATTGGTGAAATTCATTTTGTTTTCCACTAAGCATGGAAAGAAGTAGGGTTCCTTCTTCATTTCATATCAACTGCCAGTCACATGTGATGTAATGACATTTTGATACCACCTCAGAGGCAAACAACTTCCCTTTCTGTTACATTTCCCCTGAGTTCTCATGTCGCTGATGAACCAACCACTCAGGAATACTAACAAATGAATCAGGATACTATTAAGAATACTAACTAGCCCACTATGAGCCTCTAAAGGTCAAAAGTCTTCAAAGAGTAAGGATCTGATATTAAAGATTGTGTTGCCACCACTTGTCTGGAGAAAATTTAATTTAAGTACAAGCTGTTATTGAGAATTCAGTGTACATTGTGTCCTCCCCCCACCCCCCGAATAAAAGTGAGCAGATTTCCCTTGTTCTTATTCTTGTGGTTTATCTGGCCTAAGTCTCACCCCTCCTGAATTATGATTAAACTAGGAAGACTTTAAATTGAGAATTGGAGTACACACCATTTGCTGCAAATTTCAATTCCTTCAGTTGATTCAGATCTACCTGTTCATGTTACTGTTACACACATGCACACCCTGACAGAACCCTGCAAAAGCCCTCTGGGAAAAATATATATTCATGGCTGCATCAAGATTCTTTGGGTATCGTGTATTACTTCTGTGTACCCGCATGCCTGATGTTTCCAAGCAGGTATGCTGTTCCATATTTATGTGTGAGCATCTCTATTTAGAAATTAACCTCAGCACATTACCTTTTGCTAAAGAAATTGATTTCTTCTTTGGGTACTAGACGTGCAAATTTTCTCTGCCAACCAGTTCCATGCATTTGAGTGTCATGCTGAGCTTGATTTGTATTTTAAACTATATTATTTAACCCTCTGATGCATGGGGAGGCACAGTTTATATGAAATCAATAAGAGGTTTTGTATATATCCAACCTCTTGTCAGTTGAAAAAAAATGTCCTTTTTCTGGTGACCTTTGCTTCTGGAAGCAAACAAAAGCCAGACAAAGCAAAAATACTTCCTCATGGAAATATTTCTTAGACCCTGAAAAGCAGATACTACTCTATATGGTGGCAGTAGAATTTTATTTCAGCTCCAAGTCCCTGCACGTAGAATGCCACTGTCCCATTTTAGACAAAGTTCAAGCAAGCTTCTTTTGCTGAACCACTCTAACCAAATATGTAAAGGAAATTCATCACTCCCAACCACACAGTCAGGCTTAATCAAGTGAATAACACACTGAAGGGTACTGTATATTTAGCACACCAACCAAAAGACAAGCTTGCAGCTAGTATTTACTAGCTATCAGGGATAAATGGCATTTTATGGATCATTCATAGTTTTCATTTGGTGTTGACTTTGGACAGAAGAACAAACAAAAAATAGGTGGATGCTAAGAACATTACTTCGTACATGAACTGATTAACAAAGTATACAACCTAACTTTTCGGCTCAATGTAAAAAAAAATAATCATGGAAACAATCATCAGTAAAAGTTCTGAAACACTGTGATCAGGCAAGAACAGGTCTCCCAACTGGGTTAGTTCTTCTTGCATGCATAACAAAGTGATAAGCAGGGCGAGAATATCTCATATATAACACCAACAAATGCTTGTGCAAATATCTAAACGTATCCTTCTTAACTGTGAAATACTAAGATTAAATAACTGAGACCCTGTTGTTACACATACATTTACACATTAGTCTCCCAAGTTTGACATATTTATTTGCCTCTCTGTGTTTTCCCATGGAATTGAATCCAAATAAATGATGACCATGTGGACTTAACATGTTATCTCTGTTTGGTTTTTGCATCTGTTAAAACATCTTCATTATGTTAAATAGTAACCATATAAACCAAGCTTGTTATTCCTGATTCTGATAAATATCTTCATTATGTTGCATGCTGATTTACTGCTCAACCTCTGCCTATGTGTATGGACTGGTAAATTCAATTTCACTGTATCTGAGGAAGTGTGTATACACACAAAAACTCATACCTTGAATAAAACTTTGTTGGTCTTAAAGGTGTCACTGGACTCAAAGTTTGTTCTACAGCTTCAGACCAACATGGCAGCCCACCTGGATCTATTTTCAGGACATGGTGTTAACTCCTGTTAAAGCTTGTTTTGTGCATTAGACGCAGAACAGATTCAAACAGAGCTGGTTTGAAGATACTCCAGGCAAGAACCAATAGATCAATTATTCTGCATAGCAAAAACAAGTCGAACAAATGCCTCTGATATCTCTCCACACCAGTACCACTCAAAATCTCTTTTTGGGAAGACCAGAGATCACTAGGAAGGTATTGTACTAACTCAGGAGATAAATTTAAGGTGTTGCACAAGTTATACAGTCAACTGAAGCCAAATTAGGTAATTTTACCTCATGTTCTATTTTTATGTATTTTCCTTTGAGGGCTAATAACGGTGTGTGTATATGGAGGGCATCAGTTTTGAATAGCAAAACCACATGGGGGAAAGAGTCACATCCCTATGCCTCTCTGACTTGAACTGGGCCCCTATGAAGCTACTACTAGTAAAGGTAAAGGTAAAGGTTTCCTTTGCTTGAAAGCCAGTCGGATTAGGGATACAGTGCTCATCTCCATTTCCAAGCCAAAGAGCCAGCGCTGTCCAAAGACATTTCTGTGGTCATGTGGCTGGTATGACTAGATGTTGAGGTGCACAGAACGCTGTTACCTTCCCACCAAAGTGGTACCTATTTATCTACTTGCAATTTCTTGCTTTCGAACTGCTAGGTTGGCAGCAACTACAAGTGTTTTATAATTTCTGGGAAGATCCTGTTATGGATGTCCCAGTCTCTCTTATGCTTTGCCCCAAAGTCTGAGAAGAAATGTGGAACCCCCCCCCACAGTTTCTATTCTTGAAAGTGCTGGTATTTAGCTTCTTAGAAAGAGCAGTTTCATGTTCCCTCCAACTTATGATGAACTTATGAAATAATGACCTCCAAAGTGTCCTATCATTAACAGTTTTGTACAGTCTTACAGACTGAAGGCCCTGGCTTCCTTTAGGTTTTCCTCTATTCCTGCTACCTTCAACTTTTCCCAGCATTATTGTCTTTTCAAGTGAGTGTCATCTTCTTATGAAATGACCAGGGTATTAATAGCTTCAGTTTAGTCATTTTAGTTGTCTGGCTGTTTCAAATGTCTGTTCTTTCATTCTCAGTGCTTCAAATATCATTACAATTTCTATCTTTTCTTTCCAGACAACCATACATCAATTGACAATTGATTTTACAGTAAAAACAGGAAGAAATAATTGAAGCAAATAATCTGCTCCCTGAAGATGGCACAACAGCAGGGAAGGGAAGACCTCCTGATGAAGGTTCACTGCTAATTTATACAGCATGAATATGCACATGTCAGTCACATGAACATCTTAAATACAATAGCTTGTCTATATAAGCATCTAGGAAAATAGCCATCTGTTAAGAAAAAGGCTTTTATTAAAGTCCATATGGGGGACCAATATCGCCATATCTTATCCAGTCATATTTTTTATTACTCTTTGAAATTTCTGTGGGGCTCTTTAGAGTCTGATTTTACATTTAATTAAAAAGGGCTGTAAAGTAATATGAAAGATATTCCAATCACTTCATCCAATTACAAAGAAGAGGAAATCAATGGACAAAAATTAAACCATGTCTCAAGTACAATAAAAGAGAAGAGTTGGCAATCTCAACAGGAAAAAAGGTACCTGACAAAAAAGCAAAGTTAAAGAGCTGGGCAAGGTCTAAGAGAAGGTATTAGCAAACAATGTTACGAGCAAACAGTTTGCTCAGGATGATTTGTGATCCTCTTTCATTCCCTTTCCACACTCCTTTGTGTAGGCAAAATGTGTTTGGCATGAAGGTCCTTAGAAAAGGAAGGGGCTATGAATGCAAGTTTCAGAAATGTGAGTCAAATATGGGAGCCATCACATGTTTCACAAATGGGTATTTATTTCCTTATTTAGGGGATTTATAGCCTGCTCTTCTGTCATAAATAATACACAAAGCAGCTTAAAACGGCAGACAAAATAAAGCCGAACAGTAAATACAACAAATGACTGGTGCCTGGGAGGACTCTTAAGGAAGGGGAAATCCCAGTCCCTCTAGCCCTGGCTCCAGTTTGCCTTTAGCCACTTCTGGCTTGCTGGTTCCAGCTTCTTTCTGCCCTGGCTCCGGCTTACTTCCCCTCCTCTACCCACCTTTGGCTCACCTGAAGCCTTCTTTGTCTCTTCCTGCTGCTGGCTGCCTCACATCAGCACACGAGGTTGCATTTTATTGAACCAGACCACTGGTCCATTGAGGTCAGTATCATCTACTCACACAGATGGTGGTTCTCTGGGGTCCCAGGTAGCGGTCTTCCACATCACCCACCACCTGATCCTTTTACCACAAGCCATGGCCCCTCCCACGGCCTCAGCTGCCACCTCATTATCCAGGCCATGTTTCTGTTACTATTTAGGGTTGCTATGACCCCACCCCCCAAAGCATGCAAACTTGGTTGATGGTGTTTTTTTTTAACTTTGTGGGAGGGTTATCTTGTTGTTGTTTTTAAACCCTAACATATTTATGCAAATTATAATTTGTTTTTTAAACAAATTTTATTAAATTTAACTTGCAAACATACATGAAGGAAAGTCAGTCAACTTTCAGAAATACATACACGTAAAACATTGAAGAAATAACTGTAATTACTACAATTTAAAGTCTATATTAACAATAACACTTAAACCACAATATATAAATTAAGTAACTGTAATATTCGAACTGTAAGCCTCAATTGGAACTCTGATCTCTAAGATATTTCTTGAATGATATCTCCCATCAAAATGTATGAAGAAAATATGTGCCAGTAACCATAATTAATTTCAATTGAATAATAAAAGTTTGAATTTGGCTTCCTTAACTGTTTCCCAGTCGAATTTGTCTATATTCATTTTGTTTAAGATTGGGTACCAGATGTTTAAAGAGTTAGAAAAATCCTCTTCAGTTTGATTTTCTGAGTTATAAATATTAAAGTTTTCTAGCATAAAGAGATCCCATATTTTGTGTAACCATAACTGGATTTTTGGAGGATCTTTATCCTTCCAAAATTTGGCAATTAAGATTTTAGCTGCTGTAATCAAAATATTAATTAATTTCTTAGAGGCTTCACTTGGACCATTGACCGGCCAAAGATTTAATAATAGTAATTCTGGGTTTGGCGAAATAGTCAAATCGGTAAGTTTTTTAATGCCTTCTATAATCTGTAACCAAAAATTGTAAATGAATTTGCATGACCACCAATTGTGAAAAAAGGTAGCTTTCTCCCCACATACTTTCCAACACTTGGGAGAAAATTGTGGAATCATATGAGATAATTTGACGGGAGTTAAGTACCAACGTAGTATCACTTTCATGTTTGCTTCGAAAATGTATAAAGATTTTGATAATTTAGAATGAGTCTTCCAAATTGAAGTCCATTGTTGGTCAGATATATGTTGTTTCAAATCTGTTGACCAAGCTGTTTGGTAGCTGAGAGTATGTTTTTTTCCTGAGTTTAAAAGAATTTGATAAACCTTGGATATGAGTCCTTTTTTTTTGTACTCCTTGTGTAAAAGTTGTTCAAAAGGGGTGAGTGAAAGAGTTATAGCATTTTGGAAATTCGGGGATTGAACTAAATGTCTAACTTGGAGGTATTCATACCAATGAATTTTTACTTTGTATTTTCTTTCAAGATCAGTTTTGGTTAACATCTGATTTTTATGTAGCACATCAACAATACGAGTAATCTTTGCAATTTTCCAAGTAGTGAATTGAGAAGCATTTCTGGCTGGAGGAAACCATGACTGACCACAGAAAGTGCTCATTTTTAAAAAAGGTGAAGTTAAATTTTTTTTGTAACGATACCAAACTTTAAGTGTGGCCCGTAAACAAGGAGATATCATCATGAATTTAAAGTTGAAGCCTTGTGGTTTCCAAAGCAATTCCTGAAAAGAATGCCCTTTAGAGATGTTTTCTTCTATCCACTTCCAGTCAAGAATTATGTCAGGATTGTATTGTCTAATCAGGGATGCTAAGAGTGAAGCTTTATGATATAGGAATAAATCAGGTAGGGCTAACCCAACTTTACGTTGAGATCTAATCATAGTTTGGAATTTAACTCGTGGTGATTTAAAATTCCAGATAAATTTATTAATATCTTTTTGCCATCTTTTAAAAAGGTTATTAGGAATGTTAATAGGAAGAGTGCGAAACAAAAACATGTACCTAGGTAATATAAAGGATCTTAATATAGCTATGCGATCTAACCATGAAAAAGGCGTATTATTCCAATTTGAAATTTTTAACATAATTTCTTTGTGAGACAGTATATAATTAATTTTAAGAAGGTGTGACCAAATTAAAGGTATTTTAATACCCAAATAAGGTAGGTATTTATCCACCCATTTAAATTTATAGTTAACCAATATGTTAGATTTAACTATAGGTGATATATTAATAGGGTAAATTAAAGATTTGGAGGGATTTATTTTTAGACCTGCAATAGATCCAAAATTTTCCAATAAAAGATGAATAGCTTGTAATGATTTGATAGGTGAAGATATGTATAAAATAACATCATCAGCAAACATGCTAATTTAAATTCTTTATCGTGTATTTTAATTCCAGATATTTTGGGCTCAGAGTGAATTGCAGATGCCAAGGGTTCTACAGCAATAACGAATCAAAGAGGAGAAAGAGGGCACCCTTGACGTGTTCAACGTTGAAGAGAAATAGAATTTGAGGTCATACCATTAACTAAAAAACATGATTTTGGATTTCCGTAGATAGCCTGGATTAATTTACAAAAAGAAGAACCAAAGTTCATATATTGTAATAGTGTTTTTAGATATGTAATTTCTAAAGAATCGAAAGCTTTTTGAATATCGATGGAGAATAACAAAGAATCATGATGTTTATTATGTTTACCAAATTGTATGATATTTAAAGTCCTTCTTATATTATCAGCTATATCCCTAGTGGAAATAAAGCCAGTTTGGTCAGTATGGATGTAATGGCCAATAATGTTTTGAAGTCTTAGAGCAATTATCCCTGTAAAAATTTTGTAATCAATATTTAATAAAGAAATTGGTCTGTACGAGGCAGGGTCTGTGTTGTCTTTGTCTTTTTTGGGTAATAAAATTACATTAGCCTGTTTCCATGAGGCCGGCGTAATACCTGTAGTATGTATTGAATTGCAAGTATTTAATAATGTTTCTTTATAAACCGGAAAAAGGGCTTTATAAAATTCGGAAGTAAATCCATCAGGACAAGGCGCCTTGTTACATTTTAAAGACTTCACAACTTGTTCCAACTCCTGTAAAGTGAAAGGGGCTTCCAATTGCTCGCGATGTTCCACTGATAATTTTTGAAGAGATTTCAGAGAATTAAGGAAATTAACAATATTTGAGCTATCAGGGTTTGTAGAAGTGTATAATTGGCTATAGAATGATTCCAAAATATGTAGGATGTCTTTGTTCGAATGCTTCAAAATATTCTGATTATCTCATAACCCTGGTATGAAGCGGTCTTCCTGTCTTTTTTTGAGTTTCCATGCAATGATTTTTAATCTTTTGGAAGTTTTAGATGTCATTTGTTTATGTAAATTAAAATAATTTTTTTGAATATCAGTAGTTTCAATCATCTCTAATTGTTTCCGAGCATTAACTAACCGTTTGAAAACTCTTTTACTACATGTTTGTTTATGTTTAATTTCTAAATTATGAATACTGTTCAAGAGGTCAGACTTGATTGCATTCTTTTCTTTTTTGCTAGCAGCTAAAAGAGAAATACAATGACCTCTTATGTAGGCTTTTGATGCTTCCCATATTGTAGAAACAGGTAATTCATTAGTTGTGTTAAATTTATAATACTCAGAAAGATGTTGAAATAGGCTTTTTTAAATTTCTGGTTCATGTAAAAGTATTTTGTTAAACTTCCAATTATAACGAGGAAGTGTATGTTGACCCTCTTTAAAAACACAATGTACCATTGAATGATCAGACCATTTTTGAGTATGAATTGAGGATGCTTTAGCATTTTCCAGGAGAGAAGTAGAAATTAATACATAATCAATTCTAGAATAAACTTTATACCTGTGAGAAAAAAAAGTATAATCACGCTCTGTAGGGTGGTGTAGTCTCCAGACGTCAATCAGATTATGTTTGCAAATTACTTGTTGAAGGACTGATTTTTGATTACAATTATAAAACCTTTTAGTATTAGCTATGCAGTGAGATTTATCAACAATTGGATCCATGACGAAGTTTAGATCACCTCCTAAGATTATTGGGTCTGATGAGAATTTCTGCAATTGACTTAAAGTCTTTGACAGGTAATGAATTTGATTAGAATTTGGGGCATACACATTTGCTAAAGTAATATTTTTTTCATTCAGTCTTCCCTTAACAAATAAAAAACGACCTTCTTTATCCACCAATGTTTTTTCTACTTTGAAGTTAGTGTTTTTTGAGATAACTATTGCAACCCCACGAGACTTAGAAGAACCATGTGCTAAGATTTGAGTTGTATACCAAGCTGAGGGTAAAGCCTTTTGTCCCTTTTTAATAAAAGTCTCTTGTAGAAAAGCTATATTTACCTTGTGTTGTTTCAAGTAGCATGCAATACATTTGGATTTAACAAAATTATTCAATCCTCTGCAGTTTAGAGTAGATATTTTTAAGTCAGCCATTAGCATATATAAACGAAAAACAAGAAAACAAACTTAATGCACTATAGTATATACAACTATACCATATGTGTCTCATTACTAGGCCAAGCAAGAGTTCCGTTGATAACACAGTTGCTACTTCCAGTCCGTTCCTTTTTGCATTTTTTGGCTTACTTATAAAATTAACATTTATTTTTGTCCAACTGAACTTTCCTTTCTGGTGAACAAAACCTATACTTAATTTTAGAACCCCCTCCCCCCCCACTTCCAAAAAACAGGTATGAGAATCTGTGATCCTCAATGAGCTTCACAGGCTCAACCATTGCATTTACTGATAACCATGAAAAACAAACAAACAGAATAGACCACCTCATAACGGGGATCTAAGAGAGAGAACGAAAGAAAAAATAACACCCCCCTTTTACCCACGTAACTTTAGTTCTAAAAGACAAGAGAGTAAATTGTTAGAACAGATAACGGCATAGTTTCGATATGCAACACTATTTAGTGAAAACAAATAAGAATTTTTGCCAGAAAAGAAAACCTGCATGCACAGTTAAAAGTTCATCCTTCTACGGGTAGGAATTTTGCTCCACCGATGAGGAGTAGATTGATCTTGCCGCTTGCGTTTTCGAAATGCTGCTGGATCAGTTTTCATATCTTCTGCTACTTCAAGCTTCAAAGCCTTCAGCAACACACAACCTGATGCAAAGTCTGTAGCTTGGTATAATGTCCCATGGTGACGCACTTGCAAAGAACCTGAGTTGGCCCAGCGATATTTGATGCCAGCCTCATTTAGGCGCGATGTAATGGGTTTAAGATTTCTCCTCATTTGGAGTGCTTCAGGAGGCACGTCAGGAAAGATGAAGATTTCATTATTTCCAAATTTGAAACTCCCAACCATTTTAACCTTGTGTAGCACTTGGGTTTTAATCTTCAAATCTAAGAATTCTACTAAAATGTCCCTAGGGCCACGCCGCTTGTCAGAAGTATTAGAGCCCAGTCTGTAAGCACGCACCAACATGGGTTCAGCATCATCATCAAATTTTACCTCTTCAGCCAGCCATTTAGCAAGAAATGAAGTAAGTTCCTCTGCACCTTCTGCTTGCTCTGCAAAACCACGTAGTTTTAGAAACTTTTCTCTTGTTTTATGTTCAAGCATAAGAATACGCTCTTTGGCCCAGGTCTCGGAGTCTTGTAGAACTCTGATGTCTTCATGGTTGTTAGTGGCCATTTCCATTGCCGAGTCTGCAGTTTGTGCAATTTGTTGAATCGAAAGTTGCATCTCTTCAAGTCGATCAGCCAGTGGTTTTATGATTTCATTGAAGGTTTCAGTCATTTCTGCTTTAAATCTTTTTAAATCCTCTTGAAAATCCTTTTTAGTAAGTGCTGTTTGTGTCTGATCCGCTTGTGACGAGCCTGACGCCATTTTGTGTTGAGTTGAGGCCGCGATGTTTGCTCTTTCACTTGCGTTTTCGGATCGAAAAAATTCTTTAAGCAGGTGATCTGAAGGTTTGGCAGTGAGCAATTTGCCTTTGTTCTGCTTTCCCATGCCTTGCTTGCCCTAAGAACGCATTTAATTGTGTTTTTTCAGCGGGTTTCAGAGGGGGACTTTCGGAGCTCTCTCAATTAGCGTCCGCCATTGCTCCTGCCGACGCCCCGCCCCTCATGCAAATTATAAATGATAGCAGCAACTAGCCACACGGTGTGGATTTCCCTGCCATGATGGAACAAGCCTTTGGCTATTAGATATAGTGATTGTATACATACAGTGCTTGATCCAGAGTTACTCATGTCAAAAGAAGAATAAAAAGAGGGTTTTATGCCCCACTTTTCTCTACCTTAAGGAGTTTCAAAGCAGCTTAAAATCATCTTCCCTTCCCTTCCCAACAACAGGCACCTTGTGAGGCAGGTGGGGCTGAGAAAGTTCTGAGAGAACTGTGATTGGCCCAAGGTCACCCAGCAGGCTTCAGGTGGAGGAGGAATGGGGAATCAAACCCAGTTTTCCAGATTAGAGTCCGCTGCTCTTAACCACTACACCATGCTGGCTGTGTGCAACTATTATTCTATCTGATAATCTGATGTGAATTCTAGTTCAGAGTTACATAGCTCCTCATGAGCAGGTGAATACTTCACAGAATTTTACAGTTTGTTGACTAAGCATTAACCATTGTTCTGCATGCACCAAATACAATTGGAAGGTGTCCTGATCAAATAGTAGAACTGCCAGTAAATAGGAATGAGTGAATATTACCCATATCCTTTTGCTTTTATAAGGATTGGTATTCTTGTGAACCATTTTGGTTCTCCACTTGTTGGTGCTGCTTTTGTAGCGTCATCTGTTTTCCTTGATTTTTGCACACAGTTAATACTCCAGTTATATATGCAGTATCCAGTAGAGAAGGCAGCATCATAAAGCCCAATCTCGTCAGAACTGAAAGCTAAGCAGGGTCAGTACTGGGAAGGGAGACCCCCAAGGAAGACTCTGCAAAGGAAGGCAATGGCAAGCAACCTCTAATTCTTGCTTACTTTGAAAGCACCTTGCTGAGGTCACCATAAGTAGACTGTGATTTGATGGCACTTTAAACACACATGTGTGCAATCTATGTCATTTATTCATTAAATATATAGCTGCATGTTGCTTTAATGACACAGTAACTTTACAAAGGAAAATCAGGGTGAGGAAACAAAAAAGGGTCTAAATAATCACTGATTCAATCTTTATGAAGGAGATCAAAATGAGAATTTGTATGTTGAAACACCAGGGGTGATAAATTTGAAATCATTTCAAATAACACATTCAATTGTGCAACTTTTTTTTTTTTTTTTTTAAAAGGAACCTCCGTTTTTGAATTATATGCTGTTTTGACTTCATTTGATAGAAGTGAGTCTGTAAAGACTCCCCCTGTATGTTGTTGGTACTGTCTTATTCAAACAAAGATCAATTACTTTGGAGTAAAATAATTAAAATACACAATCCTTCCATCTTTCACCCACAAACCAGTAATTGATATAAGATATATTTTTTCCTAATGCCATAAGATCTTTCAAATGCCTGGGGTGTTAATTAAAACATAAGAATGCCAGCAATATTTCTTTGCTCTTTCTGCTTGGCTTAGACTGTCTGACCTTACATGGGCAAAAACAATAAAGCTCAGGAGTAAATATTGCAGCCACTCACAATTGTGTGTCAATATAGTTTCTGATGAGTCTTTTCATCTATATAACACTCTTTTTTTTCCCCTGCTGATACCCATGAGCAATTGAATTCCATATATATTATTCCTTCACAGAGCCTTAAGCAAATGTGGATAACTCATGCTTTGTTAATATGGTTTATTTATGAAGATCTAGAAATTCAGCAGTAAGGACCTGATCCTTATTACCTTGATCCAGAGATATTTGTGCTTTACAGGTGGATTTATGCTTGCAGGAGAAGAAGGCGAGGTATTTTTTAAATTAATAATCCCCTATTAAAACTTCCTGAAAGCAGAAAAAAAATGCCAGAGACAGGTTTTAGTTCATCTTGTCATGGAGCGTTGGTTAGGATGTTGGACAAGGATCTGGAGGACTCAGATATGAAGCCCCACTCTACAATGGAGGCTCAAGTGGGTGACCTTGGGTCAGTCACACTCTCTTCGCTTAAACTAACACACATGGTTGGTGGTGGTTGTTGCGGTCAGGGTAAAATGGAGGAGGGGAGGATGTTGTAAGCCACTTTGGGTCCCTGCTGGAAGAGAAAAGTAGGGTATGAATATCTAAATAAACAAACCATTTGGCCAGCATGGTGGCTTTCTGCTTGCTGAGTTTTATTTTATTTTGCATTAAAAATATGTTCACCCTAATGGCAGCCTGAAGTGGTTCGGCCCACTCTTCCACCTTAAAACTTGTTCATTACCTGCTGCTTGTTCTCTCTGCAGGGTTTGCATCCTTCTAGAGGAAGTTCTTCAGGTCAGAGACATTCAGATTGTCCAATGCCCAGAGCCAGCTGGAGCAATTGGAGCACTTCTGTTTCCATACGTTTTGTTAGGTAAATACTTCAAAATACGGTCATAAATGAGCTGTCTTAGGGTCTGTTGTGTCTGCGGACTGCCACCAGGGTTCCACGGCTTCAGTCCTTAGCTTGGTTCCAAACACAATAGGAGCCAAGGATCCTAGGCCACCCTTAGTCCTCCAATAGGACCTTTGGTGAGAGATTCACACACACCCCCCATGGAACTGTGGGTGTGTCTGGGATGGGTGTATATAGTTGGCTCTCACTGGGCTGTTTGTGTCTTTTGTGTGAAGTACAATAAACAAGTATTGTTCAGCATGTCGTAGTCTGAGTCTCCATGCTGCAAACCCAGTACTTTACAATGGCGACGAGGATGGGATCTCAATGAGCGATCCTGACTCTTCACCCAGCACAGCACCGGGCATCGATCCAGTGGAAGCCGCCATGCCCCACACTGCTTCCAAGCAGCACCACACTGCTCCCTGCTCCCCTGGACACCGCTCCCTGCTCCACTCAAGAGCCATGGCTGTCACTCTGGGACACCTTGAGGTCTTTGACCCCACACACCCCAAGTTCTGGGAATCATGGGTAGACCAGCTAATGTGTTTCTTCACCTACCAGGAGATCATGATGCAGGCAAGAAAAGGGCTCTCCTCCTCAGCACATGTGGAATGGCCCCCGTTAGGCTAGCAAAAAACCTCCTGGCACCCAAGGCACTCATACATATGACAAGATCATTGCGACCTTGACGAAGAACTATGTGCCCAAGCCCACAACGATGGCCAAACAAATGGACTTCCAAGTGCACCTCCAGAAGCCCAGCGAGATGGTCACTGCCTTCATGGCTGACCTCCACCAAAATACAATGGATTGTGGGTTCACAAAGGTGGAGGAGAACATCTTGACACAGTTTGTCTGGGGCCTGCGAGATGCCAAACTCCATTGCAAACTGGTAAGCACCGCCGACCTCAAAATTGAAGACGCCCTACAGACTGCCACCGCATATGAGGCCTCCCATTGCGACAGTCCTCCATCGGTGGCCCACCTCATGTTACCCAAAGCAGTGTCTGACAACTCGAATGAAAAGGCAGGCTCATCTGCCCCTCCAGCTGCAGGAAGCCACCCTTACCTGCTGGAGCAACCAAACACCCAGACAAGTCCGCTGCCTAAGCACCGTGTGCCAGCTGCGGAGACACACATGAATGCAGGACATGCCGTTTCTGTGACGCAATATGCCACACATGTGGGAAGCAAGGACACTGAGCATGTGCTTGCAGGTCCAAAGGTGCCTGGGCCACCCACCTCCGCGCAGTCCTCTGCTGCTTTGACGAGGCCGGACTTAAGGTGAAGCAGAAAAAGTGACTGCTTAGGGTCCCCAAAGTAGATTTCTTGGGGTTCTAGTTGATTCATCAGGTCTCCATCTGGTGAGGGACAAGGTCAAGGCCATCATGGAGGCCCCACTGCCCAACTTCAGGCATTCCTCGGGCTACTGAATTTTTATCACACCTTCCTTCCCCACAAAGCGGCTGTGGTGGAGTGCTGCACAGATTATTGGACAAAATGGTGCCATGGTCCTGGGGTCCCTGGGAGTCCACAGCATTTTGGGGAGTTAAGGCGCTCCTGATCTCCAACAAAGTGCTGGCACATTTTGATGAATCCCTGTCGGTGATTCTTGGCTATGATGCCTCTCTTTATAATGTGGGCGCAGTTTGGGGCCCCCAATTCCCTGACGGCCATGAGGTTCTAGTGGCATACTATTCCTGAACCTTATCGGCCGCTGAGAGAAATTATGCCCAGATTGACTGGGAGGGCCTGGTGACAGTTGCTGGGGTCAAGAAGAAGAAGAAGAGAAGAGATTGGATTTATACCCCGCCCTTCACTACCCAAAGGTGTCTCAGAGTGGCTTACAAACTCCCTTCCCTTCCCCTCCCCACAACAGACACCCTGTGAGGTAGGTGGGGCTGAGAGAGCTCTTGACAGAAACTGCTCTTTTTCAAGAACAGCTCTTATCAGAACTACAGCTTGCCCAAGGTCATCCAGCCAGTTGCAAGTGGAGAAGTGGGGAATCAAACCTGGTTCTCCCAAATTAGAGTCCATGCACTTAACCACTATACCAAACTGTTTCACGACTTTTTGTATGGGCGGCCCTTCACTATTGTGATGGACCACCAGCCGCTCTTTGGACTCTTCACGGCCAACAAACAGACTCCCCAGGTGCTTTCCCCCCAGGTCTTCTGCTGGTCCCTCTTCTTGGCAGGTTACAACTACTGCCTGGAACACTGCCTGGGGAAAGCAATGGGGCACACTGATGCCCTCAGCCGGCTGCTGCTCCCTTCTGCTGATGCCGACCCAACTCCCACTCATAGGATCCTCCTGCTTGAGGACCTTCCTGAGCCAACCCTGCAGGCTGCAGATGTTGCCAGATGCTCAGCCCGCTACCCTGTCATTTCCTGGATTTTGAGCTGGGGGTGGAGGGGTTGGCTCACAGCCTCTGCAGGTCCAGAATTCACAGCCTTTGTCACCCGCAAGGACTAACTGTCAGCCTACAAAGGGTGCCTACTGTAGGGGAATAGGGTGATCACCCCCAAAGCCCTGCAACAATGTGTCCTCACCATGCTCCACGATGCCCACCCAGGAATAGTCTGAATGAAGGCTATGTCTGGTGGCCAGGGATCGATGCAGAGATTGAGTCCTGGGTGTGAATTCAATACAACTCCTGGGTTGGCTCATCCAGAGTCACCAGTTGCAAGTCACAGTCTAAGAGTCAAGAGCCGAGGCCCATAGCTACCACAGGACCCACGGGGCCCATCCCCCATGGTTTTTACGGCCCCCTCTCCAATCCTTGGCTCCTCCTCCCTCCCCCCATCACTGCCCTCAGCCCAACAGCCAGTGACTTCATGCTGCCTGCTGCTGCTCCTGGGTGCCTGCCTCCCTCAAAATGTATTTAACTTTGATTTGATTAGCTGGTGGCCCCCCAGGCCTCCTCCCCCAAACTCCTTAGCTACGGGGGTGCAAGAGCCGAAGTAGGACTTGAGCCACTCTCGTGCTTTAATACCTGAAACAGGAAGGGAAACAGAAGCTCAGCCTTTCTACAACTGAAAGATAGTTCCCCAGATTTGCATCCTTGCAGTGAACAAGAACTGCTGCATTTCCATTTATAGTACTAGCAATATATGTCTTTTAATTGCTGTGTGACACTTACCAGGATAAACATTAAGGAGGCATCTGATAAAAATTAAAAAAGGTGTCTGATGTAAATCAAATGTTAGACATCCTTTTTTCCATGCAATTGATTGAGGAACCCCCAGCCCCAGGAAATCACTGGTTCAAATGGATTTGAAATATGACTAAATGCATACCAATGATAACAACATCTGCAATTCCATGAACTGCGCAAAAGGATGATACGGGCTATTAATCACCTGGCAGAAGGCAACTGCCAGCTGGGTAAAGAAGAACCTTCATCAGAACTAACCATTTTAACACAATTTGCTGCTGCAGAAGATGTTTTATAACCTGGCCTGAGACTTGTTGGAAACAGGTTAACAGGCTATATGGACCATGACTCATTCCAGTCAGCAAGGGTGGCCAGTGGGAAGGGCCCTTCACAAGCTTTTGGGCTCCAGATTGCAGACATAAGTTTATAGCATAAATATGTAGCTGGAGGCTTTATGGTGAAACCTGAAAAATGTCATCCATTTGACCTAGGATTGATAGGGTCCCCTTGGCCACCGGCAGACGATGGGGGGGGGTAGGGTTGCCAGCTTCAAATTGAGAAAATGCTGGAGATTTGTGGATGGAGCCTGAGGGAGACAAGGACATAATTGGAGTACAATGCCATAGAGTCCACCCTCCAACGCATCCATTTATCTAGGGGAACTGATCTCTGTGGTCTGGAGATGAGCTGTAGTTCTGGGAGATTCCCAGACCCCACCTGGAGACTGGCATCCCTAATCTGACTCCTACCATGATAGTTAACTGAGTCTCCTTTTGATTGGCCAAAGATAGGACATTTGTCATGTCATCTTATGAGAATTTTGCAAAACTGCATGACATTAATTGCAACATTCTCATCTGAAGGCCTTCAGTGATCCAGCATACCCATGGACTTCTGAGCAAACAGACACTTTCTCATTCTTATCAAGATCAAGGGAAGTCTCCACATGTATATCTTTATATTGGGTATGCAAGTTGCCCTGTCACTCAAGGGAATAGGAAAACTTCTGCTAATGCAGCTTTCCATGTTTGTCCTGGAACTTTTTGTATGTACCAAAAAAGGTGTATATGTGTATACAGAAAATTGCTACTAATGTGGAAGACAAATCACAATTCTACCTCAAAACCATGGGCAAATTTTCTATTTTCTATTTCATCCTAGCCTACCTCATAAGATTACTGTCAAGATTAATAAATTACAGGCTATTTAAAAAAAAAATTCTGGAAATTTTGAGGTCATTGGGGAAATCTTTTTTTCTGCTGGATTTCTGTTGGGGTGGTGGAAATTTGGAAGGAAGGAAGGAAGGAAGGAAGGAAGGAAGGAAGGAAGGAAGGAAGGAAGGAAGGAAGGAAGGAAGGAAGGAAGGCCATACTTACTTTCCTATCAAACTTAAACTTCTTTTACTAATTTAACCGCATAAATAAATAATTTATAATTTAACATATAAAATTGTACTATTTGGGATATTTGTGGAATATATTTTATTAAAAAAAATGGGAGTACACCCAGCAGCTGAGAAAAAGTTCATAACTGATGCCCCCTATGCTATCATCATCATCATCATCATCAATAATAATACTAATAATACTAATAATAATACTAATAATAATAATTTGATTTATTAATTTCCCCATGCTAGCTTGTGCTATGCTCTGGGCGATGTACAACAGAGGCACAAAGCCATAAAATGAGTATACAAAACATTAAGAATTCAAAATAACAAAATTAGAATAACATTTAAAAAAAAAAAACAAATTGAAGGAAGCCTCAGATGGTATCCTTAAAAATTTCATCCCAGTTCTGGACTGCCTGGCCACTTTCTGGGCAGGGGAAGAGGGAACAAAGGATCAAAATTAAGGGGAGGGGGAGAGGAAGGGGGCACCAGCCACGATAGCATACCACACATATTTTCATTTTTTGCCATAAGAGAAATGGTAAAAAATAAAAGCTAAAGGTAGAACAGAAATTCTATAGTTAATGAAAAAAATGTGTATTATTTGAACACAACACTCACAGACATTCACAGTAGGAAGACTAGCAGCATATCTGTGTATTAAGTTAAATTTATAACATGGAAAACACAGACATCTTTAATAATGTATTATCACTCAGCAAATTATAGCATATTAATTGTTACCAAGGTTATTTAAATGTAAACAAAAATAATCTTGACAGTGCTTTCCCTCAGGCATTCAGATATTTAATTGTGTACAAAAAAAAAACCTGCTGGATAAAAAACCATCAATGTATAAATAGCTGTTACTGACTTATAGAAAACTCAGAGGAAGATGAAAGCTTATTTAATGGTTGGACTGGTACGTGCCTGAGATGCCAGTGGAACTAGGTTTATCAACCTCAGTGTAGGGCCTAGAGTTTTCCTGAAATATCAACTGATCACCAGTCTACGGAACCCAGTTTCCTCAGAGGAAATGACCACTTTGGAAGGTGGACTCTATGGCATCACTTCCCAGCTGAACTCTCTCCTTTCCCCAAACTTCACCATCTCCTGGCATCACCCCCAAATCTCTATGAATTTCCCAAACTGGAATTGGCAACCCTAAGTGGAACTGTTCCCTCCTTACCCATGTTTAGGACAGCCTCTAAAATGTATTCCTAAGGCCTTTCTACTGATTTTTATTCCCCTCCCCTGTAGACTGCGAATACAGTTTGGGGCTGCTATTCCTTGTTGTCACGTTGGCATGTTTTATGGTTTTATTGTTGTGTGTGCTTTATTCATCTCTTCATAAACTGACTTAGGGCCAGTTTATGAGGAAAGGTGATCCATAAACATTTTCATTGATTTTATCTATACTTCACACATCTTAGTATTAATTACATTTTTAATTTTATGGACACTTTAACTGTCTTAACTTTATTGACATTTTATCTTCATTATCTTAACCTTTCAGTATTTCAGATTTTTCTGTATCTTTTTAGAAAATCCAAAGTCTCAGAAAGGCAAGGAAAGAAGATCATCCCCCTCAATCAAAATTCCATAAAGTAAATAACACCCGTGCAGTTCTAACTGACTTCACTGGATTTAGAAGGATGTAACTCTGTTCAAGATTCCACAACAAGAGACAGAGAAAAAGAGAAGAAAAGGGACGTCAATGTGGAGTTTTGTGGTCAGATACTGAAATAGCATTGCTCTCAGTTATTATAATCTCCAGTTTTCCTAAGGGGGAAAAAAATCTTATGATAACCAGATTTCTCATTCTGTGTCTTACATTGTTTCCCTCTTTTCTAAATATGATATTAATTGAGGGGGAGGGGTATCCTGTGTAACTTCACACACACACACCCCGCCACACACACAAAATCACTTTCTCCCCTTGTTTAAAATGGCTCATTCTCTAATTGGAGTAGACATCAGGAAATAAGAGCAAATAAGGGTGCTAAATCCATTAGCCTCATAATATGGACTTCTGAAAAAAAATGGGATGGGGGGAAGTACCAGTGAAGCATACAGTCAGAACATTTTATTCCTTAGTGAGTCATGATTCTAGTTGGTGTTTATTTAAGATTTCACCATATGCAGAGGCCTGGTGTATGCATCCAAGCCATGTGCTAAACTTATTTAACAGGCATGGTCTTAACGGGTCAGTCATAATGGGACCTTTTGCTATTGGTAGACAGAGCTGATTCTTTCTTAATTGATATATTTATGTGTCTAATGTCTACAGGATTAGTCAAGATTTATTTTGTAATATTTTTGGTCATTTGGTTTTCACTATGTTATCTTGGTGGATTGCCTTCATAAAGCAAATTGAAAAGTTATATTGATTCTTGTAAAAATGACACTACTGGAGATTTGTTAGTTGCAAACCGAAACTCCCAAATGTTCTAAGTGCAGCAAAGACTAACTTTGCTTTTCCTTCCCTTCTCTCCATGAACTATTTTTTTTTTTACAAGTTAACAAATCAGCAGTGAGCTGTAGTCAACTGGGAAGGTTGTCACACTCCAATATTGGATGGGATCAACAGTCAATGGTGTAACATGTACAGAATGCCTCCATTTCAATACCATTTTAAAAGCTCACAGGCAGCTCTCTGTTCAGAAAATTATTTTTCTGCTGGGCACTAAATCTGGGACTTTCTGCATGTAAAACAGTCATAGCTCTGCCCTATTTCCCCAGCAGCTTTCTGTTCAACAGTTACCAGACCAAATTATTTCTGAATTTAGACTGCTGTTATTTATTTTATTCATGAATTCTGAACTGTACCCCTAGCAGATTGGTGTGATATGGGTTACTATACATGGTTGACTCCAATGAGAGCCAGTGTAGTGTAGTGGTTAATGTGTTGGACTAGGATCTGGAAGACCCAGGTTTGAGTCATCACTCCACCACGGAAGCTATCAGGGTGACCTTGGGCCAGTCATGCACTCTCAGGGTTGTTTTGCGGATAAAATGGAGAAGGGAAGAATACTTGTAAGCCCTTTTGCTTACCTACAGGGGATAAAAGTAGGGTATAAATGAAGTAAATATATAACTACACATTTTATAAAGGGCTGAATGTTTAGCTTTTATTAACTGCTCCTATTGTGCGTATGTTTCAATTTTATCTTGGTACATACATTCTTTGTGTGAACTGCCATGAGTTTCACAAAAGGGTAAGCTATTAATATTTTAAATAAATACACAAATATCATGTAATAATACTGTCTTTGTATCAGGAAAGACTGCCTTTGTATTAGGAAGCTTCATATGTTCAATTTTTTGGCTCTCTATATAGAAGAGAAAATATCTTAAATTTTTTGTTTATCCACTTTGTGGTTGTCATTCTCAGCTAAACCAAAATAGGAAGAAGGGTTCCCTTGTGAAGGCAGAATGACGTGTATGGACAAAGTTCAATCAACATTCGGTCTCAAAAATATGTGTTTGAAAAGAACAGGCTTGTGAAAGGAGCAAAGAACAACAGTAGAAATGCTTTAAAAGGAATAAGGGTAGATTGTTTTGCAGAAATAAAATGCATAGCATTGATGTTTTGTTTGCTGTGCTTACTCACAAAACTAAAATTGCTATGTAGGATAATAAGGGGGTACAATTGGCAGTGGAGGGCACCCTTTTTGGCATCAGTATCCCAAGGCAAGTATGAGACTGGTGTGGTCAACAGTCCTTAAGCAGCCTCTGTTGCCTTGATGTGGTTTTGTCTCTAGTTGACTAATCCAGGAGTTTCCAGTGTAGAAGAAATTGGCCTGATTGAGTGCCATAGCTGCCTCTGCTGTTCTACAAGGTTCATCATGAATTCCTGCTGCCTATACCAGTTGTAGCATCCATGGGCAAGAATGCCAGATACATTAGTTACCTGTTTTCCTGCTCCGTACTTAATATTTATTAAATATTAAAGAAGGGGATCCTTCATTCTATCCTTATTCCATTGCTTCACTGTTGCATAAAATGTCTGGACTGCCCAGAATAAAAGTATACAATTGTAACAACTAGGAGTATCCCCTAATATCTATGGTAAAGACCACAGAGGCATTGGGAAACTCCTGGAGTTGTTCTATGGAGGTCTCCATCCATTTTTTCACTCGGTTTCTAAGTGATCTAGTTATCTCTTTAAACAATTACCTGTTGACCACTGCAGCTATGCAGTAAGAATAGAACTTAATTTGTGTAAGAATAGAATAGAACTCAATCTGTGTAAGAATATCTATGCTCAGAAATACAATTGCATTTTACCGTATGGTTAGTAAAGAATACAGTGAAATCTATGAACTGATCAACAAACTATTGAACCGATCATCAAGCCTCCATTTTCAGCCAGCTAACAGGACATGAACTAAACCAGCAGGTGTTTGAGCATCCCTAAATGTCTCATAAGCTTGAAAGAATGACAATGTTATTTTGTAGTGGTAAGAGCAACATGAATGGAATAAGAAGACAAAAGGCACTTTACAGGATTCCCTTTCTTCATTTGGATTTTAGCATAAATTACATTTATTGTTAGGAATGTTCATTATGAAATTCCCAAGCTGAAGCTATACATCACTGGTTTGAGATGTTACACTGAATACGTAGAATGGGGATACAAATCTGGGATTCTTGGAATCATGAACCACCCTCCTCCTCCAAACAATCTTCTTCTTCTTCTTTTTTTTTTAGTTTGGTACTTATCCAGCCATTCAACAAGCACTAGTGTTTTTCTTTGATTCTACTGGTTTCCCAGGCAATGGTATTACTCCCTTCCACTTGTATCCCTGCAAAGGAGGAGCAAATAGTATTCCCAGCCAATCACCTTTGGAGACAAGCCACAGAAAGCAGCTGTTCTCTTTCACTCATTCCTTTCTGGGGGCAGAGCCCTTTCTCCCGTGCAGCTAAGATAGCTGGGGGCACCATGTTCAGGGCCCTGTAGAATTGGAACCCTTGGTCCAGTTTACTTCAAACCTGGATGTTTTTTTAGTAAACAGACAGAAGTAGATCCCCTATAATTTTGGTGTCATTTGGTTGAAAAACATCCACTTTAGCTCCCTCCCCAAGTCCCTCCCTCCTCTCTTTGTGAAAGGAAACAAAGAACAGGCCACAACAAGGAAGGATAGGAAAAGCAAAGTTTTCAGCAGAAAGGTTAAAAAGAAATCAGTCACTGTAACAACAAGAAAATGAAATGAAAGCAGTCAGAGGTTGTTTTTTTTTTTTTAAAAAAATGTGACCTTCCTGATAGGAATCAGTGAAGAGAACTGCACCTGCTTCAAAAGGGACCAACTTCAGGGATCTTGGTCCAATCCATTTGAAACATGGAGCTGGGTGTCTTTAGATTAGAGATAGGATGATACTCTATGCTGAGTGCCATTATTTTTATAAATTGCTGACCCAGACTCTTGAATAGATTCCCCATTGAAAGTAATAGTCCTAAAGCACTGTTACCCCCCAAATCCACACAGATTTGAATCTTGAACTGTCAATGTCCTACATGAATATAAGCAATTATAGAACCACCTCAAAACCATTTTTTTTGGCTCAAGCCTCTATTTATCATCTGTGCTAAAATATAGACTGCATGTTATTTTGCATGAAAAAAAATCACAAGTCATAGGCCAAATATGTTCTTGGCAAGATGACATACCAAGTATCTACTTTTAAGTTTGTATTGGAGGGTGCTATGAATGGTTCCTATTTTATATAAGCTTCCAGTAGTGTACATTTCCCTTTCAGATACTTCACTTTAATGGACACTGGCACAGAGGCATACATCCATGCACATACAACATACAGAAGTCTGCAGATGGCTATAATTTTCGTACTATTCTAAATTGAATTTAAACATATAGTCAGACCAGCTGCTTTACGATAGTTCTTCAAGATCTGGAGATAATTTATCACCAGAACTTCAAAGGTGCTTTTTTGGCTCTTACTCTTAGTCATTATTAAAAAGACAAATATGGAAGAGCTTAAATGGGATCGTTTTTCCTCTTACATACAGATCAGCTGGCTTTGAAAAAAATGTACACTTCCTGAACTGGTCTTTTCATTCATGATTCCATGGTTCCTTAATTGTATGCTTGTGCAACAAAGGTCCATGGCGCCAAGAGTGGAGGGTCATTAGAGTTTTCCCATTCATGCTCAATTGTACTCTGTAAAATTACTCTTTCTGCTTGCTGCAGCCAGCAAATTACTGAACAATCCTTGTAGCAAGGTATCCTAGGATGCCCGCCCACCCCATAGTTCCATCCTTATTTTGTACAGAAAGTGATGTATTCCATCATTCTAGACTAGGGAAATTCCAATTGTGACAGACAAAGCAGGAAAAAAGGCTTTAAGGGTGCAGGGTGCCTGGGAGAGACACAGCAGGTCTCTGCGTGTTCTACACATAGTGATGTTTATCTCCTGAGTCACTCTCAGCAAAGATTTAGCCACCAACTATCAGAGGCAGAGGACAGATTTTGCTACCACCACAACCTTCACCCTTTGGTGTGATCTCAGTGTCACCCATTAATTTCCCACATAAGATCTCTTAATGACAGGTGTTAATTTAAAAGTGAGAGAATAAAAGGATGTAGCCAGAGAACACCTTTATTTTATTAATTCATTTATTCCTTCATCCTTTTATTCATAAATTGTTTTCAGAGGTTTTCCTCTCACCTTTTATTAAATAGTTCATTCCCATAAATTGGTGGAACTAAAGGAAAGTATATGGATTGCACAGCCCCTAAAAAAAGCAAAATTGTGAACTCTCTCTCTCTCACTGCATAGATCATATTCCCTCCCCCCCCAAAAAAAAAAAAAAAAAGACAGCATTAATCTTTAAAAAAGGGAGAAGTGGGCTGGAGGGGGAGCAAATAGTACGTCTGTTTTTGCTTTGTGTTCCTCTTCCTTGTCATTGGAGACAGATCTTGCAACATGTGAATTTTAGTAGGAGCATTTTATCCATTCTGGGAGTTACCACCCTCACTCCAGGATATGTGTGTGTGTGTTGGGGCTTACATTGTATATCTCTGATCTAAACACAGCACTATTTACCCAGCTTTGGCTGAGATCAGCACATCCATGTATTTAATTAGCTCATAGCTTATACACGCCTACCTGGAAGTATACCCCACTGAACTCAGTGGGACTTTCTTCTGAGTAAACATTCATAGGATAGGGTGCTCGATTATAAGACTGCTTTGTTTAAAAGGTGAAGGCAGGCTGTATGGGTCCAATTAAATTCAGAATTAAATTCAAAACTGAAAAGAGTAGACACAGTTCATAAACAGTACAGAGTGGTAGAAGAATGAGAAGCTCAGCATTCAAGGGTTTCTGTTTTTAGCCACAGTTCATTCTCTCTCTCTCTCTCCCTCCCTCCCTCTCTACACACACACATACAGTGATAATTAAGCTATAGTGCTCCACATATATAGGAAGCAAGAACTAGTGAACTGCTAAGTCCTACCTGGTAAAATATTATTAAGTACTCAGACTGGATGTTCTATCCTCACCCTGTGTCAGATACAACACAAAACATGTGGGTTCTCTTTTATTTCTGTGTTTCAGGACCATGGCACATGTGGAGAAAGGGCCTTCACTCTCCCCCTCCAAGCCATTTTACCAACTTGAAACTGTCCTGGGGATACTATTAGGCCTTTGGGGGAAAGCCACACAAGACCTCTTTCTCCTTTTTCAATAAGTTTTGTCTATAGTAGTAGTACTTTTTGTTGGAAATGTATGAGTTGCAAGGTCTAATCCAGCCATTATAGGGTTAATCTGTTTAGCTTCTATGCTATTGTTTAGACTGATCGGGAAGGGAAACTTGGTTCAGAGCCAGTGGGAAGATAGTCCATGGAAATCTTAGTCTGTTTACTAAACCATTGGTTACTGGTTTCAGGTGACTTCCTTCTAGGGGTCAGGAAGAAGGAGGATTCGCCATTATTGCCATTGTTGTGTGATCATGCTTTTGTAGCAGTAAGATGCGACAATGTAGCTCTAGATATGTTTGTTATTTTGTAGGTTTCCTGTGTACCTTTTACACTTCAAAATAAAGCTTTTTACAAAGATAGAAATGTCTCATTTCCAGTGAAGCAAAGATTCATTGCAAACTTTGAGTAGTTAAATATTTTTGACTATTTTCCCCAACACTTTTTGCCTGATGATGGGGGTGGGGGATGACAACTTAGCAATCAAGATAATCTTAGGTGCAGGAGACTCTTGCATCCTTTGACACCATGCTTCTGAAGTCCACAAGATAAATTAAGTAACACATTGGAAAGAGGTGGTGTGATAAAACTGACAGACGTGAAATTGAATATAAAGTCAGGTGGGTAGTCATGTTGGTCTGAAGTAACAAAACAAAGTTTGAGTCCAGTGGCACCTTTAAGACCAATGAAGTTTAATTCTAGGTATAAACTTTCATATCTGAAGAAGTGTGTATGTACATGAAAGCTTATCCCCAGAATTAAAGTTTCTTGGTCTGAAAAATGCCACTGGACTCAAATTTTGTTATGAAACTGAATAATAACTGATCTGTGTTTTCTTCAGCAGCATGGTCTATTGAAATGGATCAATTAAAAGGATACTCATTGGACATTGAAAATCAATCCATTAGGGAACCTGTTGTGCTGGGTCCTGTCACATTCCTGATGATGCTATAAGGAGCTCTGCTGGACCTAGCATCCTCCAAAGCAGTGCTTCTTCTATGGGAGATGCAAATCCTCTTCTCTGCCTCTGACACCCCCATCAGGTTATTCGTGAGGACAGAAGAAGCAGGGAAAGCTTCAGACATGTCAAGACAAATGTGACAAATTCCAAGGCCTCAAGGTCTTGTTATCATTTATGCTAGCTAAACAACCCCTAAAAGACCATTCCATCTCTCATTTTCAGCTAAACAAAATGGAACCAAGCTGAATAGACCTACAAATTGATTGTTCAGGTTAGATATTTCTGGAAGTTGGTGCCCTACTATTAATGGATATCAATAATCTATTAATTTAGAGAAAGTCCCCTCAGAGATGTCTACTGTCTAGTCACTTTAATACAGGAAATTTAAATTGCTTTCTGGACTCCTCCCCATGCTATATGCCTCTTGAATTCATCAAGAGTCTTCTGCTTGAACCTAGAGCATTTAGGACTCTGCAGGGAGAATTGCTGCTGTATAAGCTCACTCAAGGGAGCTTTTTGAAGAAATAAGGCTTGGTTGGTTTTTCTTTGCCTCAAAAATTTTGAATATAATTTTTCTTCTAGGTTCACAAAATGGCAGACATTTTGATAGCCCTGTGAAAGATCAATGGCTAATATGGGAATCTAATTAGCCCCCTGTCAGGTTTAACTTGCACTTTAAGTAGAAAAGGATGTGAAATGGCAAAACGTAGACAGTGGGGAACGATTGGGCCATTCACAAGACAGGGAGCATTAATGATTGTTTATTATCCTACTGACATGGCAGTCAAAACTTACATGATTTGGGGCATAACCTCTGCTTTCTGGCAGCTGATTTCTTGTTCTCAGGCCATTAGCTGAGACCTTAAAACAAAGGGATATCAATGTCTTTCTGAATAAAGGATGGTGGATTTCTCATAGGCTTGTGTGTAAAACCTGAAAGCTATATGTTTCTTTGTTCAATGTTACAAGCCCATTACTGCTACAACTACATGATTCATTCAAGCTCAGGTCCCCAGGTCTAGTCATTAGTACAGTGATTCAGTCAATTAATCTCATGCTAGATCCCCAAACAAATAATAACCTCACATTACCATACAGCAGTCACAGCTTCCCAAGGGATCACTTTCACTGCAATTGGTTTGCAGAAGAACTTGGTCTAGAACTTTGGTGCCAAAGCAACACCCCAAATTTGCCATTTTGTTTCAGATTAGAAATACCTAAGAAGACCCCAAACTCTCCCACAATTTAAAAGTTTGCAAAAAAAAAAAAATCTCCTGAAATTATGGGAGTCTTTTGGTGAAAGGGATCTTACCTGCTTGTTGGGAAGGTAGGAGAGAGAGTTGGAGCCCCCTGGTGGCAATCAGCTTGGCCGTAAGCAGGCAGCAGAGGCAGCAGGAATGGCAAGGGAGAGAGATGTGCCAAGGCTGGGCTGCCAAATCAGCAATGCTGCCAAGGCCCTTAAAACACCCGTAAAATTTTCGACTTCTATGTTATCAATAAGTGATCATCTTTGTGCTCCAACTCAGGGGCTAGATCTACCCCCATTGTTGTCAGTGGGTGATAAACCTGATAGTTTAAAAGGGGTTCAAAGGGCTGCAGTAGCATTGGTGATTTGGTGGTACAGCCTTGGGTATGTTCTTTCTCCTCCTCCCCCACTGCTCCTGCTGTCTCTGCTGCCTGCGAGGAAGAAACATGACAATGACTGAGCTGTAAATGTACATTTCATTACCTGTCTTGAAGAAAAATTTAACTGTGCCACAATGATCTCAATATTTAACACTGCTGATACCATAGGAACTTTACAGGACCACCATTTTTGTGGACCACCATTATTAGCAGGAGACTTCCCCATGTAATTCTTCTGTACTTAAAGGTAAAGGTAAAGGTTCCCTTGCTCGAAAGCCAGTCGAATCCGACTCTAGGGTTGCGGTGCTCATCTCCGTTTCAAAGCCGAAGAGCCAGCGCTGTCCGAAGACATTTCCGTGGTCATGTGGCCGGCATGACTAAACACCAAGGCGCACGGAACGCTGTTACCTTCCCACTGAAGTGGTCCCTATTTATCTACTTGCAATTTCTTGCTTTCGAACTGCTAGGTTGGCAGGAGCTGGAACTAGAGACAGAGCTCACCCCATCATGCGGCACTCTGGTCTTGAACTGCTGAACTACTGACCTTCCACAGCCTGCAGTTCAGCGTCTTAACCACTTGAGCCACCACAGCTCCTCTTCTGTACTTACTCATTCTTATAAATGTGCCCTCATGTGTTTAAGAAATGCAGTTTTAGGTTGTTAGTGTTTCATCAGGAGACATGGGAAAAGTGCAATAAGAGCAACAAAAGATGCTATTTTGTGATGTCTCCCTGCAAAGAATGAAAGGACAAACAGCCTCATGGGCAGGGCTGTTGAGAGCCACCATGCCCTGACCTGGATAGCCTAAGCTAGCATGATCTCAGATGTCAGAAACTAAGCAGAGTTAGCCATGGTGGTCAGTATTTGAATGAGAGACCACCAAGGAATACCAGGGTCATGGCAGGTAATGGCAAACAATCTTTGAACATCTCTTGCTTTGAAAAACATAGAGAACTGCCTTTGATTAGTTGCAACTTGACGACCCTTTCCACCACCATCATGGCTCCCCAGAGAGATTTCCTCTGGTTTCTTCATACTCCCCAAGCCCAATCCAGATATTTTATGACAGCAAATCACATGGATTCAACAGCTCCATGGGATCCCAAGGTGACATGAACCCTCAGAATTCAACCATAATAGTCCCCTCTTCCTGGCAGCCCTACTCACTGAGCAAACCTAAAGCCAAGAGCTGCTGTGTAAGTAGTTTGTTGATTTTAACCTTAGCTACTAAAGCTAAACTTGTTAATGTGCTTACAAATGAAGTATCCCATCTCAGCTCTGATGAAAGAGGCAATGTATCAAGTAGGGCAAAGAAAGAAAGACCTCCTCAGATTTGGAGTGTGGAGGAAGAGACAGCAAGTTGCTTGGGTGAACATATCCTCCACTTATTGTGTATCTAATTGTCTGTGAGATGGGAAGGCTTTTCACATTCCATTCTCCCATTCACACGCATATACACACACAACGTTGCATACCATCTGAGTTAGAGTAAACAACCGTAAACTCTAACAGCAATAATTCCAAGTAGTGCATGCTTGTTAATGGCTCTGGTTCATAATCAAGTCAGTCAATTAAATTTTAAAACAGCCACGTTGACTCATGTTCTTCAAGGAGGGACACAGATGGAAATAGGGCTATTTGCTAAATGAGAATGGACAGTGTTGGCAAAGCAAGAAAGTGTGTAAAGGGCCCACGCTGGGTATAAACACATCACAATTATAGGCAGGCATTGTGACAGTGGCCCCTTCAAAGCCCTTGAAAGACTGCTCAATTAATGGCACACATGCAACAAAAAATCTTTCAGAATGTGATGAAGTTTGCAAAAGGGAGTTGCCTTGGAGAACTGCAACTCAGCAGTGGGAAGAAAGAAAATACATATACTTCTACATCTCCCAGTGTGGCAGGAAAAAGGTACTCCATGATCAGCAGCAACCCAGGAATTATGCTTTTTTTTGTCATGCATAATCATTCTCTTGTTTACAAATATGCACAGGGAACAAAATTGCATCTGATTAGTCAGCCAGAGAAATTTCCCCAAAGGATTTTTCTCCTCATTTTTAAATAAGCATATTTGGAGTACCACAAGATTCCCAAGGAAGAATAAAGATCAGCCTCATCTTTACTGAGCCTCTGTGTTGTAACTCTGACATGATGCTGACTTGAAATCAATGAGGAAACGACAGCCAATGAGTCTTAGAGGTGTGTCTTCCTTCCCACAGCCAGCCATTACAACCTCCTTAGCAGACTGCCATGCCACCTGTTCTTGGAACCCATCCAGCCCTTTGTGGTGATTTATATATAAGAGATCTTATAGGAGAGAAGGTACATCATTATCCTACCATCTGTTATCAGGGTATCGAAATACACCCTTGCAAGTGCAGTGTGCAGAGTAGAAGGTTGTGTACTGCATGGTGCCTTAGTGTCCATGCCTGTAGATTTAAATGGATGTGTGCTATTTCCTGCTCTGAGATTTTAATTTTAGTCATAAGAACATAAGAACATAAGAGAAGCCAATGTTGAATCAGGCCAATGGCCCATCTAGTCCAACACTCTGTCACACAGCGGCCAAAATATACCAGGTGCCATCAGGAGGTCCAGCAGTGGGGCCAGGGCACCAGAAGCCCTCCCACTGCTGCCCCCTCCAGCAACGAGAATGCATCACCTGCCCCAGACTGAGAGTTCCCATCTATACCCTGTGGCTAATAGCCACTGGTGGACTTCTGCTCCATATGTTTATCTAATTTCCTCTTGAAACTGACCATGCTTGCAGCTGCCACGACCTCCTGTGGCAGTGAATTCCATATGTTAATCACTCTTTGGGTGAAGAAGTATTTCCTTTTATCTGTTCTAACCCGACTGCTCAGCAATTTCATAGAGTGCCCACGAGTTCTTGTATTGTGAGAAAGGGAGAAAAGTACTTCTTTCTCAACCTGCTCAATCCCATTCATAATCTTATAAACCTCGATCATGTCACCTCTCAGCCGTCGTTTCTCCAAGCTAAAGAGCCCCAAGCATTTTAACCTTTCTTCATAGGGAAGGTGTTCCAACCCTTTTATCATTCTAGTTGCCCTTCTCTGCACTTTTTCCAATGCTATAATATCCTTTTTGAGATGTGGTGACCAGAACTGTACACAGTATTCCAAATGAGGTCGCACCAATGATTTATACAGGGGCATGATGATACTGGCTGATTTGTTATCAATTCCCTTCCTAATAATCCCCAGCATAGCGTTGGCCTTCTTTATTGCAGCTACACATTGTGTAGACATTTTCAGCACGTTATCCACTGCGACTCCAAGATCTCTCTCTTGGTCCGTCTCTGCCAGATCAGACCCCATCAACGTGTATTTATATTTAGGATTTTTGGCTCCAATGTGCATCACTTTGCACTTGGCCACATTGAACCCCATTTGCCACGTTGACGCCCACTCACCCATCCTCAACAGACCCCTTTGGAGTGCCTCACAATCCTCCCTGGTTTTCACCACCCTGAACAACTTTGTGTCATCTGCAAATTTGGCCACATCACTGCTTACTCCCAATTCCAAATCGTTAATAAACAAGTTAAAAAGCATCGGACCGAGTACTGATCCCTGTGGTACCCCACTGCTTACCACCCTCCACTGAGAACGTTTCCCATTTATACTCACTCTCTGTTTCCTATTTATAAGCCAGTTTTTGATCCACAAGAGGACTTGTCCTTTTATCCCATGACTATTGAGCTTACTTAGGAGCCTTTGATGAGGAACTGTATCAAAAGCTTTCCGGAAGTCAAGGTAAATAATATCTATTGGGTCCCCCTTGTCCACATATTTGTTCACTCCCTCAAAAAACACTAACAGGTTAGTGAGACAAGATCTTCCCTTACAGAACCCATGCTGAGTCTGCCTCAATAGTTTTTGTTCATCAATGTGCCTACTAATTCTTTCCTTAATAACAGTTTCCACCAACTTACCCGGTATCGATGTCAGACTGACTGGCCTGTAATTTCCTGGATCTCCCCTGGAGCCCTTTTTAAAGATGGGAGTGACATTAGCTACCTTCCAGTCCTCAGGAATGGAGGCAGATTTTAAACAAAGATTACATATTTTTGTCAGGAGATCCACAAGTTCACATTTGAGTTCTTTCAGAACTCTCGGATGAATGCCATCCGGGCCTGGTGATTTAGTAGTTTTTAAATTGTCCATCAGTCGGAGGACTTCCTCTCTTGTTACCGCAATCTGATTCAGGTCTTTCAAACCCCCTCCCGAAATCGGTGCTTCTGGAGTGGGCAAACACTTCTCCTCTTCCACAGTGAAGACAGAGGCAAAAAATGCATTCAGCTTCTCAGCCATTTCCCTATCATCCTTCACTACTCCTTTTACCCCTTGGTCATCCAAGGGCCCCACTGCCTCCCTGGCTGGCTTCCTACTTCTAATGTATTTGAAGAAAGTTTTATTGTTGGTCTTTATGTTTTTTGCGATATGCTCCTCATATTCCCTTTTTGCTTGCCTGATCACAGACTTGCATTTTATTTGCCATAGTCTGTGTTCCCTTTTATCAACCTCACTAAGACTAGCTTTCCACCGCTTAAAGGAATCCTTCTTACCTTTTACAGCTTCCATTACTTTATTTGTTAACCATGCAGGCTTTTTTCTATACCTATTTGTACCTTTCCTAACCTGCGGTATATATTTTTTCTGAGCTTCTAGGATTGTCTTTTTAAATAGTCTCCAAGCTTCCCCAATGGTTTTGACCTTCTCCACTCTTCCTTTCAATTTCTTCCTCACATGTCCCCTCATACCAGAGAAGTTACCCCTTTTAAAGTTAAAAGTGGTTGTGTCAGTCTTTTTGGGCAACTCCCTATTTGTACAAATGTTAAACTCAATGACATTATGGTCACTGTTCCCAAGCGGTGCAATCACTTTTACATCTCTCACCAGGTCTTGGGTGTTACTTAGGACCAAATCCAGGATCGCCTCTCCCCTGGTAGGATCTGTGACCATCTGTTCCACAGCACAGTCATTGAGAGTGTCTAAGAACGCAATCTCTTTTTCCCGACTAGAACTCATATTGACCCAATCAATGTGTGGGTAGTTAAAGTTGCCTATTACAACACGGTTATTTCATCTAGCCGCTATCTTTAATTCATTCATCATTTTATAATCCTCCTCTATCTTTTGATCTGGTGGGCGATAACAAACTCCCACTGTTAAGCCTTCTTTTGGACCCACTATTTCAACCCATAGCATTTCCAGAAGCTAATCCAATTCTCTTACCCTCTCAATCTTACTGGACGGTATACCCTCTCTGACATACAGAGCCACCCCACCTCCAACCCTTTCCCCCTATCCTTCCGATATAATTTATAACCAGGAATCACCGTATCCCACTGATTTTCCTCATCCCACCAAGTTTCTGAAATACCCACAATGTCTATTTCCCCCCCAACACCAAGCATTCCAACTCCCTGATTTTACCTCGGAGACTTCTAGCATTTGTGTATAAACACTTATAGTTTCCCACGTTTGTTAAGCCCACAGCCTTCCTCTTGCTGCCTCGAGACCTTGCCAGGCAGTTCCTATCATTAGCCACAGTCTCAGTGGACAATTGTAATCCATTTCCTTGTACAAAAGTAATAGCTACCCCTTCATCTCTTTGAGATGAGCCATCCCGAACCAGAGACTTTTCATCTCCTGTCGGCTTTCCCCATTATTCAGTTTAAAAACTGCTCTGCCACCTTTTTGATTTTGAGCGCCAGCAGCCTGGTTCCTTCTCGGGACAAGTGGAGACCGTCCCTTTTGTACAGCTCCCTCTTGTCCCAAAAAGCATCCCAGTGCCTAACAAACTTGAACCCTTCCCCCTACACCACCGTCTCATCCACGCATTGAGACTCCTGATCTGTGCCTGTCTCTCCGGCCCTGCGCGTGGAACAGGTAGCACTTCCGAGAAGGCTACCTTGGAGGTCCTGGCCTTGAGTTTCCTGCCCAGCAGCCTAAATTTCTCCTCCAGGACCTCACGACTGCATTTCCCCACATCGTTGGTGCCGACGTGCACCACGACCACTGGCTCCTCCCCAGCACTATCTACCAGCCTATCTAAAACACGCCTAATGTCCGCTACCTTCGCACCAGGCAGGCAAGTCACCATATGGTCAGTACGCGGGTTCGCCACCCAGCTGTCTACCTGCCTAAGGATCGAATCACCAACTACCAAGAGTCCCCCTCCCACCCTTCCCAGGGACGGTTCCTTGGTACGAAAGGATACCCGTTCACCAGCTGAAGAAGAGGTCCCTTCTGAGGGCACATTCCCCTTATCCTCAGCATGGTGCCCCTTTTCCCCTTGACCCTCATGCTCCCTGGCAGCAGCCGGGCTGCCAGATCCAGAGTGGGACATATCTAACAAGTCCCCGAGAGTCTTCCCCGTGCACATAACTGACTGTCCCTGCTTCTCCAGGTCAGCCACCTTGGCCTCAAGGGAGCAAACTCGCTCCCTGAGAACCAGGAGCTCCTTGCATCGAGCACACACCCAAGACTTCTGACCAGTGGGCAGATAGTCATACATGTGACACTCCATGCAAAACACTGGATAGCCCCCAACCCCCTGCTGGCATTCTGGCTTCATAATTGTTTTTAAACAAATACTTTTCTATAACCCCCCTTTTAAAACCCTTTGTATTTATATGGCTCCTGTTGTAGGAGTCTACTTACCTTACCAAGGAGCTAAGGTCCTGGCTTTCTGTCTCTTCCTGGGCTTCTTACAGAGCCCCTAGGCCAAGAGCCACAGGCAAAGAGCCTCCCCCTTTTGCTCTCGCCCTTCGGCTCGTGCCAGAGGCTCGTGCCTCTTGCAAACTTCCTGCCTTAAATGGAATTGTCTCCCAGGAGAGGGCGTGGCCAGCAGCTACTCAAAATCACCCAAGGCACTTAATGACGGTCAAACAATGACCCTTTCACACCCTAACTCCAGCAGTCAGGAGTCTGTTACAACTCACCCACACACTCCCAAATACAGTCCCTGACACAGTACCTTCTCAGCTAAAGCACCTCAGCTGAAAGTAAATAAATAAAAATACCACTCACCCCTCTGGCAGCTCAAACACCTTGCTCCTTCTCAGAGCTCAGCTGGGTCAGCTCTGCTCTACATTATTCATCCTGCCCTTTCTCCATGGCTCTACCTGCATCTGTGTTATCCTCACAACAACACACTGAGGTAAGTTAGTCTGAGAGTAAGAGACTGGCCTAAGGAAACCCAAAAGATTTTCCTAGTAGAGAGGGGATTTGTCACCAGGTCTCCCAGATCCTTGCCCAACAAGCTAACACTTGCACCATGCTGTTTACTGGGGCACAAGCTCAGCCCTGAAGAATGACAATAGCATCACCCATGGACAACATTTTCATCAGGCATATCAGGTGAACAGAAGTAGCTGGGATGGATGTGACTGTTCCATAGAAATAATAAATAATATGACCCATCCTTTGAGACATGACCCACCATTGCAAAGATTCTGTGGCTTTTTGTATGGGTAAGTGCTGCTCCCCTTTCATAGCATGTTAATTGGGCAGAGTATCACATCAAATCCATTCCTCAGCAGTCTGACTCGGCATGCCCCTCTCCAAACAATGCTTTCTAGCTTTGTCTAGACTGCAGGGGAAGAGAATTAGGGGTGGTCTGGTAATACAGAAACTGAGTGCTATGGTTTTGCAGCTTTTATTGCAATGAATACACCAAGGGCTGTTTGCTTAAGATCTTAATGTATTGCCTGCCACACTCTCAGTGTACAGATTTTATATTTCATTGGCCCAGACAATGAGTCAGGTTTCTTGCAAAACAACACAAGGCACCAGCATTCATATTCAAATCTCCAAATGTAAAAAGTCTTTCTCACCCGCTCTCTGCTTCTATTTACTGATGCATTCCCCCCACCCTGAGAATAAAGACCCTTATCGTATGATGGATATATGATAGCACAATATCTGGTAGAAAGATCTCCAGCTACTTGAACATTCTTTCCTCAAATTTACTGGTATGTCTAGTCCCCCTCCCCCTTCTCAGAAACTGGAGAACACATTTGCTTTTTAAAACATCCTCTAGAAATTCCTTTACTCCGAGAAAGATGAGAGCAGATACACATGGGGTTTACCTCCCACAGCTCTTTCAGAACCTGCTAAAGCCACCCCTGAAGCAGTTTGTAGCTCATAGAATTGGTAGCGATCCCAGAGGACAATTATCAGAGTTTCCGTACCATATGTAGCCTGTATCCACAGAATGTGGATATGTAAAATATGAAATATATGGTATAGGAGGAGAAAGAACAAACTTATTTCAGATCAGGTCTATGATATCAAGTTCAGAATTACCAAAGGTCTGCAGTGGTAGTTTTACTACAGGACTCTCCTCTCCTCTCCTCTCTCTCTCCTCTCCTCTCCTCTCCTCTCCTCTCCTCTCCTCTCCTCTCCTCTCTCTCCTCTCCTCTTCAACAAATTGCCCAGGACAGAATATGGAGACACTTTGTAAAAATAAGTGACAAAGCACACCTCCCTGGACAATGCAATGCAGCAACTAACATCCACTTCACATGGCCTGCTGGCTATATCCTCTCTTCGTGAGATATGGACATTCACGATGAGGGCATGCCACTTCTTGCACCGATTTCCTCAAATTCCCCCTCAGGACTTGAGAAATCCCCCCATGTACCAGTACTTTGTGAGTACCAGCACAAAAAACCCTGGATGTACTCAAGGCAACTTCATCACTGATTTTTATCAGGATATGCTAAACTGGCCTCTTCCAGAGGGCTTTCATTATTGGATTGTCTGCTAGCTTTTGGGAAAGGTCATATAGGGTTATATCTCACGAATCCTTTCCACTAATAGTGACACCTTCCCTCAAATGTCAGAAGAAGGCTCTTGGTGCTGAAGGAAGGCATCATTGTTGGTGGAGCACATCATTGTTGGTGGAGTACCATTACTGCTTGTAAACTGCTTTGGATTTGAGATAAGATGGGAAGTAAATAACAAGAAAAATATAACATGCACTTCAACACCCAGTTATTAACCTCTTCCTTTTCAAAAACATTCCCCTCTGTTACCAAATAGAAAATTGAAATTTAAGTGGCACACTTGTTGATAAATGTGTTTTATTTCATTTACATTGATCACAAGTGAAAGAGGCCTTTGGGAATTCTCATACTAAGCCAAGGAAATATTTGTGGAAGAAACCACAGTATAATTGAATGATCTCCGAAGCCTCTAAGCTGTATCTAGCAAATAATGAAACTTCTATTTTAGAAAGCCTTTACTACAAGAAAATGTCCTCAAAATTTAGGACTGTTCCATCTTGCTCTGGCATTTACCTTCTCAGAACTCTCCATCCCTTACAAACTCTTCTTTTTGCTTCTTTCCCTCTTCCTATCTATTTCAAAGTCCTTGGCCTTGCTTTATAGATTTAATTTTGGACCTTCTCTCTGTGTGTGTTTGTGTTTCTCTGCTGTCTCTCCTCTTTCTGTTTCTTAAAACTATAATGATTTAGAAGATGATTTCTGGATATTTTGCATATATGAAAGGAACAGGAGGAATGCCTAAGATAGAAAATGTACCTGCTCCTTCTGGTTACTTTTGAAGGAAGCATATTTCTTGATTCTCCATAGTGCTAATACTTTTCATATGGCAAACTTATAAACATCAAAGAGAGAGAGAGAGAGAGAGAGAGAGAGAGAGAGAGAGAGAGAGAGAGAGAGAGATTTTACAGTGGACATTCTTGCTGCATTTTAATATATTTTTCCAAAGAGAATGTCAATTGTAATTTGCCTATGAGAAATCACAACAACAAACAAATAAAAAAGGCAGTTCTCTGAATTAATCTTATCTTAGTGGCGAGCTCTGGGGAGCTGCTAATGTAACTAGTTCAAGTGGTAACATGGATTTGTTTACCCTTCTGTCACTAGTTGAAACTCAGCCGAAGTCATGTTTTGTGGCTAAAATTTCATTACCATCTGATGGGATCTGCTCAGTGGTCTCTAGGCTATGTGCTGTTGATTGTAATCCAATTCTGACTGGACTGGATTGGAAGCCTCTCTAAGTAAAAATACACATCATTATAATTGATGCTAAGTGTCGCCTTCCTTAGCAATCTGAAAGAAAGGTCAAGGACTGACTAGATCTGAGATAGACATTGTTCCCCAATACAGGCCCCCAGAAAAGATGCCTCAAAGAGGCAGCATGGGAAAATTAGTCTTGCTGGCTATTTTGTAAAAAAAAAAAAATGATGTGGGGGGGGAAGCATTTAAAATGCTTTAAAAAAGATTTAAAACTAGCACATCAATCTTACAACTAATGTCCAATACTCTCATGCAGGAGTTTATACTATTAACTGTAAAATGCAGCATAGAATCTCAATAGGCAATATACAGTTAGGTCTAGCCACTTCAAGCAGGTATTTGAAGAGCTAGCATATAAAGAAATAATGTTCCCTTACAAATCGGGGGAGGAGACCACATGCACTGTCCTGAAAGGGCAAGCAACAACAACAATGAAATAAACAAACATAATAGACTATATAGGGATGCATACTTCCCAGAGTCCTTCTGCTCATGTGAAAAATCCCCATTCTGAGCCCCCTATTCTCTATCACCTTAAAGGGATGTAGGGCAGGGCTGGTGTCAAAATAACCCAAGTTGGGACAGCTGCTAGGGCCCAGGGAATCCCTCCTGCCAGCCTCCCCTTCCACACACTCGTTAGTGCACCCATGCTCCCAGCTACATGGACTTCTCAGTTCCCCCAGGCAAAGGGTTGTGGGAGGTGCAAGTGCCTGTGAGCACAGGTGGAAGGAGGAGGTCTTGTAAGCAGGCAAAGGAAGGAGACACAGGCAGGTGGAAGGCATGAGGATGGGTAGAAGGGAATGTGGGTGTGAACTGGGCTTGGTGGTGGGAAGAAAAGGGGAGGAGGGCCCTGGGAACTCTCTGCCTGGGGCCTCCAAAAACTTGGAACTGGCCCTGATCTAAGGCATGCCTGGTCTAAGGAAGGGAGAGGCAACACAGATCCCCTTTGAGTCCAGTAGCCTCTTAAAAACCAACAAGCTTTCAAGAGTAAAAGCTCCTGTCATCAGACAAAGGGAGTTCAGACTCTCAAAAGCTCATGCCCCAAATATCTTGTTGGTCTCTAAGGTGCTACTGGATTCAAATGCAGCTCTTCTACTGAAGACCAACACAGCTACCCTCTGAAACAGATCCCTTTGGCCCTCAGATCACTAATCTCTGGATGAAAGCCCTGAATAAGAGCAATGTTTTCACTAAATACCAAACAAGCTTAAAACAAAGGGCACAATCCAGGCTCCCATTTCCAGAGGGCTCAATGTACCAACTTTCCTGCTTTCCTCAACTGGCCACGGATGCTGGATGACACCTCCAGCCATGTATGGCGATCAGTTTATTTATTTAGTGACTTCTTATTCCAGGTTTCTCTGCAGTGGGAATCCAAAGCAGCTTACAAAAAACGCAGTACAATTTATACACATTCAATAAAACACAGAATAAAAACCATCAGTTAACACAACACATTCTGGGTAGCTGTCCTCCAGATTAATCCATTAAGGCTAAGGCCATGGGCAAAAAGCCAAGGATTAAGAGCACTTAGGCTCTTGCCCTTTGGCTCATGCCCAAGGTTAGTTGCCTCTAGCCAGGCTTTAAATACCTGCAGCAGGACAGACAGAAACACTCAACCTTGATGTTACAAGCTGACTGCCATCTTCCCATAATCCCCTCCCCTTGATCAACTTGGTAAACATCCCTGGAGTAGCAGATCTAGGGGTGGAGGTAAACGATCTTGTATATACAATGCCATATCATTTTACTACCGGGGACGCAGTGGCTCAGAGGTTAAGACACTGACCTGCAGGCCGAAAGGTCGGTAGCTTGGCAGTTTGAGACCCGAGTGCTGCATGACGGAGTGAGCTCCTGTCTCTGGCCACAGCTCCTGCCAACCTAGCAGTTTGAAAGCAAGAAATTGCAAGTAGATAAATAGGTACCATTTCAGTAGGAAGGTAACAGCATTCTGTGCACCTCGGCATTTAGTCATGCCAGCCACATAACCATGGAAAAGTCTTCGGACAACACTGGCTCTTCAGCTTGGAAACAGAGATGAGTACTGCCCCCTAAAGTCGGATTTGACTAGCTTTCGAGCAAGGGAAACCTTTACCTTTATAATTTTACTATGGCTTCATGCATTTTGGGGTCAACAGAAACAAAATTCTGATGTGAAATCAGTCTTCAACATGAAATTGCTGCTCCCATCCCTTAGATTTGCTGGTAAAAGAACAGTTTGAAATCAATTGTAATTTTCAGTGTTCCTTGCATGTTAAAGAGAACCAGGACTCTCGGTTTTATAAGTGGGGTTGCCAACTCCTGCTTGGGAAATACCTGGAGATTTGGGGTGAAGCCTGCGGACAGTGGGGTTTGGAGAGGTATTCCCAGGCAGTCCCACACCCAAGTACTAAACAAGCCCGACCCTGCTTAGCTTCCGAGATCAGACGAGATAGGGCATGTTCAGGGTGGCATTGTAATTGCAGGAGATCTCCAGTCCCCTCCAAGAGATTGGGAACCCTGTTTATAAAGTTTCTTGAGATGTTCATACATATTTGAATTCTCAGATGTACTCGTTTTGTTCCAGCACAGATATGCATCTAACTTCCTCCTTGCTATGCTCTGCAACCTCAGCAATACTAGCCAGGTCAACCTTTTCACTAATGGATGAGTGTATTGATTTAATGTCTCCCCCATGCATGACTGAAAACAAGAACGCAGTAAAATACTTGCAAAAATGCAACACGCTGTGTCTGAAATACCATAGCTTCTGGTGTTTTTAACAAACTTGAATAGGCTAGCCATATTGGTGAAAGAGGTCAACTGGGAACACTGAATCTTTAAAAGAAGTCTAAAGGAAACGTCGTTTTCAGTGGCAATTACTTAAGAAGGATTGATTAGAAAGCTGATTTGCCTCACGCAGCGGCATGTTTGACCCATTTTCAATAGGACTTCTCCACCCTAAATTTAGTTATTTAAAATATTTATCAGGCACTTTTCAAGCATGTTTTTAAAGTGCCTTATGAACACAAAGTACAATCATACAAAACCAACAGGGAAATTTGGGGTTGAATGTTTAGCAGCACCAGAAAAAGGGGGCAGATGGCAGATCTCTCCTGACTTCCTCTTCTGCCAGCAGCTTCCCAAAAGGTGATCACAGAGGCTGGAGAAGCCATGAAAAAGCTACACAAAACATGTGTGTACCAAGGAGAAGGAAGCAGCTGCAATTGTTCCTCTGTCTTCAACAGAAGGCTTGTTGTATCAGCAGGAAGGAAGCATGCAATCCAACCCTGGAGGGCTTAAAAAAAAAAAACTGGCTGAGATTTTAATTGTTCCTCATTTTAATGACTTGGTGCTGTTTTGTGATTTTATCATGGCTGTGAATAACTTCAAGCAGGTTCTGTGGAGAGGTGGTATAAATAAATACAGTAATGGACAAAAGTCAGTATCAATTAGGCTTGCCAGGCCTCCCACAGTAGGAGAAACAAACAAACAAACAAACAAAAAAGAGTTTCTGGTGGTTCCTAGAACTACCCTTTGTCACTTCCAGGTTGTCCATGGAAGTGAGGTATCTTCCCACTCCAGACTTCATGATGGTTGCCATCCATTTAGATCTATAGTACCAAAGGTTCAATGAAAAAAGAAGGTTTCCAGACTTCCTGGAATACATTTAATGGGGCAGTTCTTATTTCCAGAATGAAAAAGTTTTATAGCCTTGTTTTGAGTGACAGACATTTGTACTAAGAGCTGGTGTGGTTGCAATGTCAGACTAGAATCAGAGATCCAGGTGCATCACTATTCTGCTGTAAAGCTCACTGGATAACCTGGGGACAGTCACTCTCTTCCAAACTAGCATAAGACTGTTTGAATGATAAAATGGAGCTGCAAAAACCATGTCTAAGTGCCTTAGAAGAAAAGTGAGGTTAAAAGTTAAAACATATATGATTTTATGGGAAAAGGTGTGATTTGATTAAATAAGATGGCCCAGATTTTGATATATGGAATTGCTGGTATATGGGTCATAGGACATGTGGAGGTCAAAATCAGCATCTTGGAATTTAGCCTTGAACTGATAGCTGAAGAAGCAAAGGATTGTCCACTAGAACTGAACAAGACAGAAGCTGAAAGGTGTAGTAGCCAAAGCTGCAGTTATCTTTATTTCTTGTTTATTTATTCAGATACGTCTGTCCTTTCTTTCTCCCTACTGGGATCAAGATGGCTTACAAAAAAAAAAGATGCAAGCTACAGCAGTTTATTAGTTCATTTATTGCTCAAGGTGGGAGCCAGAGAGGTTTCTGTGTAAGACCCCCGGGCAAAGCATAAAGCAAAATGTTCAGGGATCTAAAAGATCTAATAAACCAATCTACCTTGCACCTCATTCCTTTTTTTCCCCTACTGCTGGTGCATCCTTATTGTCTTCCTGTTTACAAAAAAACAAAAATCAAAAACCACCCACAGAAATATATAGAAGGAAGGATGGAAGAGCACAACTGCAACTTCCTGGGCTAGTCCTGGATCCTCTGGGTTGACTCATGCAGAGATAAAGGCTAAGAGCCAAAGGCTCTTAGGCTCTTGCCCTTCAGTTCACACCAAAAGTTTGTGCCTCTCCCAATGCTCAGGCTAAATACCTGTAACAGAATGGCACCTGGTATTTTTGGCCACTGTGTGACAGAGTGTTGGACTAAATGGGCCATTGGCCTGATTCAACATTGGCTTCTTTTATGTTCTTACCAGCACCTGCCAAGGATGAACCAGTGGCACCAGAAGCTACACTGCCAGTCTCTTCAAGGTTAGCCTAACCACTGGCCCCTGAGTCAGCCATAGGGTTGCCAGGTCCACCCTGGCCACCAGTCGGGGTGGGGGATAGGGTTGCCAGATCCAGGATGGGAAACTCCTGGAGATTTGGGAATGGAGCCTGGGGAGGACAGGGACCTCAGTGGGGTACAATGCCATAGCTTCCACCCTCCAAAGCATCCATTTTCACCAGGAAACGGATTTCTGTAGTGTGGAGCTGAGCTGTATTTCTGGGAGATCCCCAGGTCTCACTGGGAAGCTGACATCCCTAGTCAACCACTGGGCCTCCATTAGACAGGCCTTGACTCTGGGCCTGCAGCCTTTCAGGGCTCTCTCCTGCTCAGTAGCAATGGTGGTGGTGAAAGTTCCGGGCCAAGGTGGCCCAAGGGAGGTGAAGGGCCTGACTGGCTGTGCATAACCTCCCATTAGTCTGGAGCAGAGAGCTGAGGATAGTACTTCTTCATAGGATCCTGGCCAAAGCCCAGAACAGCTGCAATAGCTCAACACTTGTTAGCTGATCCCGATTATCTGATCCTCATTACCTCCTAGCCTATTTCAGCTGACGCTTGGAAAGGAAACCTTGATGGGTGTATTAGGTGCAAGCCTCTGTGCTAACTCCAGCTCCTTGCCTCTACTTCCAGTTAATTGCCTCCAGATCCTGTCTGCCAGTGCCCTCCAAGTCTTGCTGTCTAGCAGGGCTGCCAACCTCCAGGTGCTGGGTGGAGATCTCCCAGGATTACAACTGATCTCCTAGTGACAGAGATCAGTTCATCTGGAGAAAATGGCTCTATGACATTATACTCTGCTGAGGTTGCTCCTCCTCTGGTTGAACCCCCCAAATCTCCAGATATCTCTCAACTTGGAACTGGCAACCCTACTAATCTAGACTTGAAGACACTACTCCAGAGAAGACCTGATTGGGCCTGCCTGCAGAGTGCAGGACAGTAAGGTGTGCATGCATGCAATGCCAACAACAAATAACATAACATACAAACCATGGATGCTTATGTTATGTGGCTGATGAAGTTAAAGTTACCATATTTATACTGATTGCAGCAGCTATGCTTAAATCATTGGGCATTCTTTATGGCTATAAATCCTATTTATTTTACTTAGAGAGCTGTAAATCATTCATTTAAATACATGAGCACAGATTTCACACCTGCTTAGCTTTTACTGATACTTTATAATGCAGATTTAGCTTCTGCTCACCTGTCTCATCTCATAGGCACCAATTCATTCCTGCTGCAATAGCAATGCATTCCGGAGGGATAAACACAGTGGAAATTTGGCCAGCACCATTTCGCTAACATATGGTATTTCCCACCTAATGATTCCTTGTTATTTTTCTTCACTCCATATTCTCCCCTCCCCCCCCCCATTTTATTTTCTCACCTCAGTACAAAGGAAATGAACCACTACTACAAAAACAACTGGTATAATGTAAGGTGCTATTCATATGAAAAACCATTAGCCTAAGACAGTCTGAGAGGAACAGATAAATACCAAATACCTGTTATGGAATCAAAGGTTATGGTCACATGCACCAGAAAAAATGGGGGTGGGGGGAAGCAAGGCTATTTCCTCCAGAGGAATTTGACCCACAGTTATACAATCACATAGTCCTTGGAAGCTGCGGGCACAGCCCACCACTGCATGATCAGATGCAACCATGAGTGAGTTGGGTTTTTTCCCCATTTGTTCCCGATATGCTTAAACAAGGAACTGATTAATCGCATCTCCACACTGAGGGCTCTCTATGGTGGTTGCGATGATGTGCATACTGAGAAGGGGGGGAAACAATGGCACGGAGTCGGGATGGTCTGACAGACCATCCCAATGCCATGAAAGTGCACTGGAGTGATCAGACATGGGGAAGTCCATCCGTGGCCTGTCGCAACCCGTTAACTACCAGATTTTCCCCAGCGTCTTTTAACTCCACTTCTGTAGTGGAGCAGAATGGGTTGCCGACGGCTGCGGGGTGCTTCCCAGATATTGTTGTCTGATTGCACTCTTTAAATCCGCCCAACATTCATGTCTATGGTGGGTCTAATTGTGCGTATGATCACAGCCAAAGTTAATAAAAGCATTCAGTATTTATTTTATGTCAGCTTAAGATTTGTTCCCTGGTCTTTTAAAGATTGTGTTTGAAAACGTTTGTTATTAGAGTTGCCAGTTCCAGATTGGGAAAGACATGGAGATTTTGGGAGTGTAGCCTGAGGAGGGTGGGGTTTGGGGAGGGAAGGGATCTCAGCAGGTAAACTGCCACAGAGTCCACCTTCCAAAGTGGCCATTTTCTCTGTTGCCTGGAGATCAGTTGTAATCCCAGGAGATCTCCAGCTACCACCTGGAGGTTGGCAACATATGTGTCATAGGCACTTCCTGCTGCTGAATACTTCAAGTCACTGTCACTGCTTGCTAGGAATGATATCCTTATTCAGTAGTTAATGTGGTTATTTTTTAGTTAAACTGAGTCTATAACCAAGGTCACTGTTAGAGAATCTGATGATGCAGGGGCTCTTTCCATCACTTTCAATGCACCCGGAATATCTCCTTGAGTATCACAAGTGACTCAGTGTGGTTCAGTCATAAAGCAAATGCTTCACCAAAGCACATGCTTTGGTTGCAGAAGATCCCAAGCTTAGTCCTTGGTATGTCCAGTTGACAACTGGGGGAACATCTTTGTCTTGTAGACCATGCTGGTTCCAAGGTCTGACTTGATATCAGGCAGTTTTATGAGAACAAACATCCCTGAAGTTTAACTGAAGTTTGGAATAAATACAGTGTATTTGCATCAACTAGAATCCTAAGGCAGCAGCTGTAATGGACATAAGACTTTTTCCTTTCCAAAGGTCTACCTTTCCATGTAAGTAAAGCTTATTTAATGTTCAGTGTGTAATCAATACTTCCTTCCCTGCAGGTAGTGAAAGGACTCTCTTCCCTTTGCTGTCTTGGCATCCCCCATAATTGACTTGTCTAGAATACTAATCATTTCTTGCTCCTACCTTGCTGTGTAGCTGCTGAAGTATTTCATATTTCATGTCCGTAGCATCAGTATCTTGCAAAATAAACGTTCATACTTAGAAGACGCTTGAACTTACACCAGAGAGTTCATCCTCTGAAAACAGTCATTTTCTCCAGGGGAACTGATCTCTGTAGAGTATTTTTTAAAAAAATAAATGCTTGCAAATGAGTGGACTTTCAGCACTCTTGTGGCTTCTTGCCTAGGGGAGTCACATGAATTCTACCCTGTCTTTCCACACAATCAGATTGAGCCTTAATGTTAGGAAATCTTCTCTCCATTTCCCACACTTAAGCAAAATTTGAAATGGAAGTCAGATCTTCCTGGCTTGCCCTGCTTATACTGTTCTTAATAAATTTCTCTTGTTATTTCTAGGCCAATTGTTGTAATTATGTTTTTGTTGGCTTTCGACATTATATTTCATCTCCAGATGGTCCACAGTTTGGCTTGTTGGCTTTTTCCCAAATGCAAAAATAGAAGGAATATTACACCATTTCCCCTTACTCCCCCCACTCCAATATATACATATTTGTCAATGGAGAGACTTTAAGATTCTACCTCATGGGACACTTGATATCTCAATTATTTCATTGTGGGATAAAATCCTCAGGGAGATCTTATTTTTCACTCTAGACTTAACAATCTGCTGGCAGTATATGGACGCATTCATTGGAATCGTGACATCATCTTCTAAAACGCTGGGCTGTTGAGATTTTGTTTTGCTTTCCAGGATGGATTTAAAGGACAGGGATGCCCTAGGCAGTACCACATAATAAGGCCCCAAAGCTCTCTGACCCGTTTGGCACCTCTTTTCTCTCTCTGCTCTCATACAAGACACGCACACAAGCAGACATTCATCTCCCAGGGTACAATAGAGCACAGTCATTCTGCAAACATCAGGGCAGGCTGTCACTATTGAAAATGCTGCTGTGACTGGAAGCACAAACTGCTATTGTCACGTGACAAGAAACCAATTGGCACAATGCTGTAGAGAATTTGAAGTTTGGCATCCAAAGATAGACATGAAGGCCTCCAAATATGGATTTCCTTTCTTTCTCCGAGTTACCCATTCTCTACACACATGTTGGTCCTGAACACTGATATCTTGTCAGTATAAGGCTGTACCATTACGTCACTACTGTGTGATCCTTTTAACTGGAGGTGATGGGGATTGAATCTAGGATCTTCTCTGTAAAGCAGATGTTCTACCAATGAGTCATGGTCCATCCTTGTGATTCTGTAAACTGGAGTCAGGAATGAAGCAGAAAAGGAGAAGGTCATGTAACATAGATACCTTCTCAACACAAAAATAAAAATTCACATTGCTTTCTTCTGATTTTAAAGTGTTAATAGCTATGGAGCCCTGCTTCTAAGGTTGTCAACCACCAGGTGTAGCCTGGAGAGCTTCCAGAATTACAACTTTTTTGGCCTGGAGAAAATGGCTGCTTTGCTCTTCAGGTCCCTCCCCACCCTAAACCCTGTCTTCCCCAGTCTTCGGCCCCGAATTTCCCAACCCAGAGTTGGTAGTCCTACTTGCTCCTTGTGTGTTGGCTGCTGCAAAACTTGCTCGGTGTTGTACTCTTTGAAAATTATTCACAGTTCAGAGGGAATGCCACAGAGTTCATCTTCTGAAGCAGCCATTTTCTCTAGGGGAACTGATCTCTGTAGTCTGGAGATCAGTTGTAATTCCAGTCAACTACAGGTCCCACCAGGAGGTTGGCAGCCCTAGTTAGAAGATCATAAATTATCCATCAGGAAAACCACAATTATCTTGCTTGGAATACTTAAAGCACCATTTCAGAGAAGAAGAAGAAGAAGAAGGAGAAGGAGAAGGAGAGATTGGATTTATACCCTGCCCTTCACTTGGAGTCTCAGAGTGGCTTACAAACTCCTTTCCCTTCCCCTCCCCACAACAGATGCCCTGTGAGGTAGGTGGGGCTGAGAGAGCTCTTTCGAGAACTGCTCTTTCAAGGACAGCTCTTGTCAGAACTATAGCTTGCCCAAGGTCATCCAGCAGCTGCAAGTGGAGGAGTGAGGAATCAAACGTGGTTCTCCCAGATTAGAGTCTGTGCACTTAACCACTACGCCAAACTGGCTCTCTAAGAGCGTACCTGCTCCTGTGAAATGCTTATGCCAGTACATGGTATATTTGATTTACAAAGGAGTTGTGTATCAAATAAACAAGTGTAATTCACAACTGAAAGCACATACATTGCCCTCATATAAATTGAATTATTTTTGAACAGCTGCCTTGATTGCAGCTTGCTCCTGAAGCGTGAATGCTTCACCATGGGCCTACATCACAACTAAGTGAATCACCAGAAATTTTCCAGAACTATGCAATGGCCCATTCAACTGTAATCTGGGTCTGGAGCCCTTACTAGTTCTGAGTAGTTCTGAACTGCAATGCAAATCGAAACCAGAATTTCTGGAGCTTGTTTGTTTTATTTGTTATTCATAGTCTGCCTTTCTCACAGGGACTCAAGGCAGATTACATAATGAGTCAGTATTAATCAACAAAATGGGACATTCAATAAACAATGCACCAGGAATGTAGAAGTCTGGAACCACCAGAAAGAACTGAAACATATCATAAGTATTGATGTGATGCATTAAGTGGTGCACAAATACTTACAGTAAGCGATACACAGCAGCAGTGTTCCCTCTAAGCTGTGTGGGTGGCTAGCCGCTCATTAGTACAGGAAGCCCCACTCAGTAGCAATCTGGAGCCATGCAGGGTCTTACATTGCCCATTGCCTGTTTTAAGATAACAGCTGTTCTATTTGGCTCAGGATGTGAACTGCCCTGCTCAGCGGGGGGTGGGGGGACAGAGGAAACATTGCACAGCAGTATAGAACACAGTCCCTAACCATTTATTCAAGTAAATTTGTAAACCACTTTGTACAGTGTCCATACACTCCTAATATGGAGTTCCTCTCCTTCTCTGAGATACCCTTTCTCTGCACACATGTTGACCCTGTACACCAAAACCTACTGTGTGATCCAATCGTGGAAGACCTCCAACTCCCCTTCAAACCATTTCTGGGTATTTCCCATCTCCAGGAAACATTTTAGGGGGCATGTCAGAAAAGAAGGGGGAAGCAGGGAAGTCATACTTCTGCGGTGGAAGTCTTTCTATCTGCAAAAATTTTAGGTGGGATCTAATTAGGGTTCCAGAATGGAAAATTCCCAGAGATTTGTGGGTGGAACCTGAGGAGGGCATGGTTTAGGGAGGGAAGGCAGCTCTGCAGGGAGTTGATTCCATACAGTCTAACTTCCAAAGCAGCCATTTTCTCCAGGGAACTTATCTCTGATCACCTGGTGGATGGCAGCCCTAGATCCAACCTAATATCAACATATACCTGAGCACTGTCAAATAATAACCTGGTTATAAATGTTTTGGTTTAGAGAGGGCCTGATTGCATTTTTCTTTTCTTTTTTTTGGCCATCAAGTTGCAGACGATTTATGGCACCCTTGTAAGGTTTTCAAGGCCAGAGACATTCAGAGGTGATTTGTTGTTGCCTGCTTCTGCACAGCAATTCTGGTATTCCTTGGTGGTCTCCCATCCAAATGCTAACCAGGGCCAACCCTGCTTAGCTTCTAGGTTCTGACGAGATCAGGCTTGCCTGGGCTATCCAGGTCAGGGCCCTCTTTGCACAGATAACTTAAAAAGATAATTCATCTGGCCACTCTCCAACCCCAATAAAACCACGCTTATGATTTCTCTTTTGATGAGGCAGGGTCCATTTCTGACCACAAGAATGAGTCCATCCTATACCATGCCAGTGCTGCTTCAGATTTGTTTTTCCTGATAAAATAGGGGTAATGCCGACTAGTCTCCATTTGCCAACCGCTGTTGCCTCTCAGCTGGCAAACCATTGCTTTTAGGCTGGCCTTCTTGAAGGGAGGAGGGAGTCTGTGAGGGAAATGTGGATGACTGTGAGGGAGGACTGCAGCCAAGAAGCAGGTATGCGAGAGCTGATGAAACACCAGTGGGGACTCAGAGCTGGAGTGGAAGACTTCATATTTAGCAGATTGAAGCCACAGGCAGCTTTGGGATTTTTCACCGGCCTGGCGGTGCTAGGAAAGCCCAGAGACTGAAGGGCATGGAATGCTGCTGGGCCTCTGCAATTCTGCCACTGTAGTGACAAACACAGTCATGCTGTCAAAGAGCTGAATTACTATATTTTGGATTCAGCAGCTCTATGCCACTTCCCAGTAGTTGCAAACTTCCCTTGCCTACCCTATTAAGCCACTTGTTGTTGTTTTTTTTCCAAGTGCCAGTGTGGTTTCAGGAGCAGACCAGAATTCATATAGTGCCGTCTGCACTTGCTTCCAGTGATGGTTGCAGTTACACAGCTGCTTTATATTCTCATTGCATATCTCTGTGCTTGACAACATCCATGGGATCGTGCATATGCATTCTTCTTTGGCAAGTAATGTAAGTATGGAGTGTAGGCTATTTTTGATATAAGTATTTGATATAAGGATAACAAGACTGCAAAGAACTCTGAAACAAGCACCATGAAGGGTATGTTTGATTCATGTGGAAATTTCTAAAGCAATTTGTTCAAAGAGAAAATCTGAACCTTCCCCTTCGTGCCATATCACAAAGTCAACATTGCTAGGGGGTTAGTGCAAAAATATGAACCTATGTAAGTCTTTGGATCTTGGCTGTTGCATACAGATACTCACTGGATGGCTCTTGGGATAGCAGATTTGGCTTAAGGTGATTGTCAGGAAGGCCTGCAAAATCCTTGACCATGACATTTCTACACTGAATTTGCTCTGCCACTCATCACCAGGACATGCAGAAACAGATTTGGCTTCACTCCCCTCCTCCGCCATATTTCCAGGAACAGCATATAACTGCTACATTCATTTAGCCAAAGGCGTGCAATCTAGAACAACTAAAATGTGCGCTCAAATAAGAGTTTGGGGAAAATGCCTTCCTGCATTCTAAAGACAGGAGCAGAAGGCAGAAGAACAGAACCTTTATGGGCAGATGATGATGCAAAAAAAAAAAAAAAAATGGTGGCAGGAGAATCATTGCCCCTACTAGTGATTAGAGTTCTCACTACCAATGGTCAAATACAATTAAACTATTTCATTGTTTGTTTGTTTGTTTAAAATGCTTCTTAGAACTGGTTTGGCAGCAAGTTGGAAATTTGATGAGAACCTGCAGGAGGAGGGAAAGTGAAAGAAAAAAAGTTAGTCCTAAATAACTATTTGAGCTAAAATCAATTATACATACATGTTTTCCATCCATTTCAGTGGGACTCGTGCATGCATAACCAAGAGCAGGATGTCAGACTGAAAGTGTTGCTTTAAACCTGAGTGACCCTGGACAGTTTTCTCTTTATTGCATACCAGAATTTTCTGTCTCTTTTGCTGCATAATTGTTTTCAGTGCAGGCACACACCTGTGGCTTTTTACCCCCCCCCCATCAATGTAAAGGAAATGCACCCTCAAAAGACAAACCAAGACATAACAAAGACAGCACTACTACTTTGAGAAGAAAGATTTTACAAGTCAAATGTAGTTCTCAAGGCACAGAAATGCAATAGGTCATGTTACGCTGCAGGTATATTGTTCTGGCTTTTGAATGACGCCTTTTTATTCCAGCTCCAGTCGTTTGGAATGGCTGCCTAGAATGGGTGAAGAGAGCATCTTTCCCTGGCTACATTTAGGAAGGCATGTCAAAGAGTCTTATTCCAAAAAGCAGCGTCTCAGCAGTTTTGACTGTCCTTGTCCAATTCCCATGTGTTTTGTTAATTCTGTATGTATTCAATTCTTGTAAGCTTTACATTTTGACTCCTTTTACATTTGTAATTTGTATATCTTAATTTGTGTTTTGATTTTGTTAGCTGGATTGTTATAACGTGTGTCTTTGCAACCTGGTTGCTGTGTTGCTACCTGCCTTGAGTCTGAGGAGATGAGGTGGGATAGGAAAGTTTTTAAACAAATAAGCAATCATTGCAATACATGCTTTATAAACGTGACAATTAGCCTCCTTGTGAATCTATACATGAAATAATTTATTGTTCATTGGGTGGGCTAAGCAAAATAATTGAAAGGGTGGTGGGATGGTGGTGACAATATATAATCCAGCATTTTGGATAGAGAGAAACGCGCCCGCCCCCCCCCCCAATATTGTAATTAACATTTATAGGCAGCAAATCCAGGAAAGAAATTAGTGCCTCATGCATTTCATAATTAATGCATGAAATTCAATGCCACAAAATGTTGCAGTGACCATTAGCATAGAGGGCTTTAAAGGGAGACTAACAAATTCATGGAATAAGTAGACTAATCGGCTAACAGATTCATGGGGAAGAGATATGACTGAGTGATAGAGCATCTGCTTTGCATGAAGTAGATTCGTGGATCAGTCCATGGCATCCCCTGTTTAAAGAGGATCATGAAGCTGAGGGTGTGAAAGATCTCTGTCTGAACCTGGAAAGTTACTGCCAGCCTAAGAATACCTCAATAGACAAGGTCTGATTTAGTGGAAGTTACTTCCATTTATTCAGATTTAATGATATATAGGAATAGTGACTTCCATAGTAAAAGGCACCATTCAAAAGCTTGAATAATACAGCTTCAGTGAGGCAAAGTGTTGAGAACAAAATATGATTCATAAGGCCTATGCTAGGGGTCCCCAACATGGTGCCCATGGGTACCATGGTGCCTGCTGACACATTTCCTGGTGCATGCCAAATGTTTTGAGAAAGTGCACAGGGTCATATTGGGCATTTGTCCAGCAGGGATTTTGATGGGCCATTGGAGATCTGTTTGGCTGTGTGAAATGTTGCTTCGGCAGCAGATGCAACTACAACACAAGGATCTTAACTGCATGACTGAAAGTAAGCTGTGTGTGTGTGCAAGAAAATATTTTAAAATAATATGTTCAAAAGGCATTCTATTTAGGGATGGGCACAAATCACATTTTTATGGTTTGGTTCATGGTTCATGGCTACACAAACGGAGCTGCTGGTTTGCAAACCGAACCAGCTTGTATAGGTTTGTGAACCATTTAAAGTTTAATTCCCTGCTTTCTGCTCCTTATGAAAGTGGTGGGGAGCAGAAAGCAGGGCTGTAATGGTTCCAAGACATTTAAACCCTCCAGTTCTGCTCCCCCTTCAAAGCAGTGAGGATCAGATCATGATGGTTTAAATGGCTGGGAGCCATTTAACTGTCTGGTTTTGCTCCCTGCCGCTTTGAAGCGATGGGGAGCAAGACCAGAGGGTTAAATATGGGGATGAACTGCCTCCCAGAGGGCATTTCCTCCACTCCTTTATACTTGCTGCAGCTTTCTCCAGCCAGCAGAAAGAAAGGGGTGAAGTGCCTCCCAGAGGGTACTTCAACCCCTCCTGTCTGCTAGCTGTACCTTTCTGCTGGGCTGGCAAGGAGGCTTCTCCCCACGGCCTCAGCTCCACTGAGCTCCCTTGCACTACCCCTTCAAATGAGGCCACATAAGAGACCCTGAAGCTGGGCCGGTAGGGAGGTTTATCTTGTGCCCTTGCGCTCCCTTGTGAAGCCCCTTTAAATGGAGCCACACAAGAGAGCCCAAAGCTGGGCCAGCAAGGAGACATCTTTCCGGAGGTTCAGCTCCATTGGGATCCTTTGTGTAGCCCCTTTACATAAGGTCATACAAAACAGCCTGAAGCTGCGTCAGCAGGGAGGCTTCTCCCCACCTCTCAGCCACGGGGAGATGAAAGCCAGGTTTAATTGACTCTAAGCCATTTAAACCAAACAGCTGAGTGGAGGGGAGCTGCTCAGCTGTTTCTTGTGAAGAGGAGAAAGCAGGGGTAAATCTGTTTGTGGCCGGTTTGTGGCCATCCCTTACTTATCCTGTTAAACAGACCTTCTGCCTGAAATGTTGAAGAGTTTCTATTAGAATATACTGCTTCTAGGATTTGCAGAAGCATTTGGCTGGTCATTGTAGAGAAACAGAGGAGGAGGAGGAGGAGAAGAAGCTTACAAACTCCTTCCCCTCCCCACAACAGACACCCTGTGAGGTAGATGGTTCTGAAAGAACTCTAACACAAACTCTTCTTTTTCAAGAACAGTTGTGCCAGAGCTTGTGACTGACCCAAGGTCACATCAGCAGGTGCAATTGGAGGAGTGGGGAATCAAACCAGGTTCTCTCAGATTAGAGTTGTTATGTCTTCAGGGACATAAGTGTCAGCATAAGTTGAGCAGGTGCTCATTGTGCGGATTCAGAAACTGTCTTGTATTGCCCAATCAAAGGGCTTATGGAGGAAACATCTTTGATTGGCTATTGTTATGGAATGTGATTGGTCCTTATAACTGCATTATGATTGGCTGCCTTGTTCAAATGTTATTGGCGCGTTTTACATTCTGTGGGTGTGGCTACTACAGCCCGAAGTGTATATAAACTGCTATTTTTGAAACTGTATTTGGTCTAGCTGGTCTAGTCCTTAGCTGGTCTAACTTGGAGCTGAAATAAAGCTGAAATCACTTTTGAACTTACCTCCGGTGTGCTGTCTCGTACTTATCAACTGGCGACGAGGATGGGATCTAGCGGGCAGGCAGCCCCGCTGAGACACCACGGAGGAAGTTCCGATCGACCGCGAGTTTCTAAGGGGGCCGTCTGCTCCAGGAAGCACCGCAATGAGCTCCAAGTACCGGTTCGAGCCGTTCGAGCCCGCGACCGAGGACTGGGAGGCGTACCTCACCCGGTTCGAGTTTCACCTCGAGAGCGGCAGGGTGACGGATGCTGCGAAGAAACGAGCTGCACTGCTTAGCTCATGTGGCAAAGAGGTGTTCGACATCGCTCGTTCACTTGTCACGCCTGATGACATCAAGTCCGTGCCGTACGCCACGCTGACGGAGAAGTTGAAGGCTCATTTTGCGCCGCAGCCTTCAGAGATCGCTTCCCAGCACGCGTTCTACGAAAGGCGGCAAGGCTCCAGCGAATCCGTAGCCGAGTTTGTGGCGGCATTGAGGAAGTTGGCAAGGGCTTGCAACTTCGCCGATCTCGAGACAGCCTTGCGAGACCGGCTGGTCTGCGGTCACCGCGATGCAAAGCTGCAACAACGCCTGTTCGCCCTCAAGACGCTGACATTCAAGGTCACGTTCGAGGAAGCCATCGCCGCTGAAGCTGCTGAAAGGTCGACGCGAGAAGTGCGACAGCGGCCTGCGGCAGCCGAATCCAGCATTCACCAACAGGTCGAGGACCGTGAGCCAGCGCCCGCCATGGATGACGTACGAGAGCCTTGTTCCAGCAGCCAGACGCGAACCCAAGTGAAGACTGCGCCAGCGCGTCAGTGCCTTGGTTGTGGCGGGAAGCATGAGCGCGACACCTGTTGGGCCAAAGGGTTGGTTTGTCGGGCTTGTGGGAAACGCGGGCACATCGCCAGAGTTTGCAAGTCGAAAAGATCGCCGCCTACGTCGCCTCCGCAGCGCTCTCAATTCCGAAGCAAGGTCAACACAACCTGCTCTTCATCCCTGTTGTCCCGAAATCCGACCCTGTCGTCCAACCCCTCTTCATCGTCTGTCCTCACCACGGGAGCACCCCGGAGGAAGAAGATTTTCGTCACCTTGTTCCTTGACGGAGTTACCTGCCCTTTTGAAGTTGATTCCGGGTCGGCTAGAACAATCATTTCAACGTGCACATTGGATCGTCTTTTTCCGAGCCGAAGCCGCCGCCGCCTCCTGCTCACTGACGCCTGTCTTGCAGATTTCCAAGGGCACTGAATTCCATTGGCAGGTGAGGCGGAATTTGACGTCCGTTTCAAAGAGTGTAAGGCGGCTCTGTCCCTGATTGTTGCCGAAGGGGACAGGGTAAGCCTGTTGGGGCTCGATTGGTTTGAGCCATTAGGCATCGCTATTTCTGGTATTAATACGGTATGTCATGATAAATGGAATTGTTTGTATGACGAGTTTCCTCAGGTTTTTGCAAAAGGGCTGGGAACTTATATGGGTCCCCCAGTTTCATTTGAGTTGGATCCAAATGTTAGGCCTATCAGGCTAAAATATAGGAAGGTGCCGTTAGCATTGCAACCCAAGATTGAAATAGAAATTGACAAGCTCCTAGAGCAAGGGGTCTTGGAGCCAGTTCCATACAGCAAATGGGAAACACCCATTGTTACTCCTGTCAAACCTGATGGAAGCATACGTATTTGTGCAGATTATAAATGTACAATCAATAAGGCATTACAGCAGCATTCCTATCCTGTACTGGTAATAAGCCATGTACTTGCATCTCTTGGGGGAGGCAAGGTGTTTGCAAAATTAGATCTCGCCCAGGTATATCAACAGTTGCCCGTAGATAACAATGCTGCAGAAGCACAAACCATCGTTACGCATAGAGGTGCGTTTAAAGTTAAGCGCCTACAATTCGGGGTTAATGTTGCACCTGGGATCTTCCAGGGTTTGATGGAGGGGTCGCTCAGAGGTATCAAGGGAGTAATTCCCTATTTTGATGACGTGCTTATTGCGGGGAAGAGTGATGAAGAGTTGCTTGAAAGGGTCCGGAGTGTTCTGAAGTGCTTCAATAAGGCTGGGTTGCTAGTAAAATGGGAAAAATGTGTGATTGGGGTCTCCAGTGTCGAGTTCCTTGGGTTCAAGATTGATGAACAAGGTGTACACCCAACCCCTGGAAAGGTAGCAGCTATACACAATGCACCCAGACCTAAAAATAAAACGGAGTTGCAAGCCTATTTAGGGCTAATCAATTTTTACCACTCATTTCTACCCCACAAAGCTTCGGTAGCCGAGCCATTGCATCGATTGTTAAATAAAGGCGTGAAATGGGTTTGGGGACGGCTACAAGAAAAGGCATTTGAAAATGTTAAAGCGTTACTGACTTCTGACAGCGTGCTGACTCATTTTGATGAGGGTAAAATGTTGGTTTTGGCGGCTGATACGTCGCCATTCGGTATTGGGGCAGTTTTGAGCCATGTAATGCCTGACGGGTCTGAGGCGCCGATTGCATACTACTCAAGGTCATTGAGTGGTGCAGAAAAAAACTACGCGCAAATAGACAAAGAAGGTTTGGCGCTTGTAAGTGCGGTCAAGAAATTCCATGACTTTTTGTATGGCCGCCATTTCATTCTGGTGACTGACCATAAGCCGCTACTGGGAATCTTTGCCCCTGACCGCCCCACGCCCAACATATTGTCGCCCAGAATGCTGAGATGGGCCCTGTTCCTGGCGGCATACGAATACGACTTGGAACACAGACCTGGAAAATGTATCGCGCACGCTGATGCTCTGAGCCGCTGTCCTCTGCCTGAGACTGGTTTCGATCTGGCTCCTACAGCGGACATTTGCACCTTGGATGAACTGTCGGAGTCTCCACTTCGGTCCGAGGACGTTGCCGCGTTCACCCAGAAGGACTTAATACTATCTCGTGTTTTAAACTGGGTGTGGAGGGGGTGGCCGAGTGTCTGTTCAGAGCCTGAGTTCAAGGCATACTGGGACAGAAGGTCTGAGCTGTCCATTGTTAAGGGTTGTTTACTATGGGGGAACAGAGTCGTGATTCCCCCCAAACTAAGAGGAAGGGTTCTTGAGTCCCTGCATGCCGGGCACCCAGGGATTGTTCGCATGAAGGCCCTGGCGAGGGTACTTATGGTGGCCTGGGCTCGATGCAAACATCGAAGAGAAAGTTCGAGGCTGCGTGCGCTGCCAGCAGTCACGGCCTGACCCTCCGCACACACACACAGCACCCATGAACAGAGCTGAAAAGCCTTGGTCAAGGCTGCACTTTGACTTTGCGGGGCCAATCAACGGCCAAATGCTCCTGGTGGTTGTGGACTCTTATTCGAAGTGGCTGGAGGTAGTTCCCATGAGGTCCACAACATCGGCAAACCTAATAAAGGCTTCGCGCCAACTTTTTGCCACCCATGGGCTACCTGAAGTACTGGTCAGTGACAACGGCCCTCAACTGACCTCTAGAGAGTTCGCCGGCTTCCTAGAGGGCTACGGAATCCGGCACATCACCACAGCCCCGTTCCATCCTGCTTCTAACGGCCAGGCAGAGCGGATGGTTCAGACGGCGAAAGAGACCCTCGCCCGACTGCCTGGCGAGGACTGGGACCATCGAGTGGCCGATTTTCTCCTGTGGCAGCATGTCACACCAAGCTCTGCCACAGGGAAAAGCCCGGCCGAGCTGCTCATGGGGAGGAAACTGACAACCCTCCTCGACCGCCTGCACCCGGACCTGGATGGCAGCAGAGCTGTATGGGCCGAACCGCCCACGCCATCCAGAGAGTTTCAGCCCGGGGACTGGGTTTTTGCCCGAAACTACTCCGAGGGGCACCGGTGGCTTCCCGCCGAAGTCACCCACCGTCTAGGGTCCAGGATGTATGTGGTGAGGCTATCTGACGGCCGAAAGATACGCCGCCACATAGAATAACTCCGACAGCGATGGTCTCCTGCGGACCAGGAGATTGAAGCCGGAGATTGTTTCAGGCCCAGGGAGCAGTCCCACTTGCCTCCGGACGAGGTGAGTGCTGCTGGTTCTCGTCAAGAACCTGAGGCAGGGCAGACCCCTGCACTCTCGGACCCTGAAGAGCCTGTCAGCCCAGCAGTGCCTGGCGCTGAACCTAGTGCAGACCCTGAACCATCTGTAGCCCCAGAATTAAGGCGGTCACAGCGAAGCAGAAGGGCCCCTCCCCACTTGTCTGATTACGAGTGTGTTCCATCTAAGGGGGGAGGAGTTGTTATGTTTTCAGGGACATAAGTGTCAGCATAAGTTGAGCAGGTGCTCATTATGCGGATTCAGAAACTGTCTTGTATTGCCCAATCAAAGGGCTTATGGAGGGAACATCTTTGATTGGCTATTGTTATGGAATGTGATTGGTCCTTATAACTGCATTATGATTGGCTGCCTTGTTCAAATGTTATTGGCGCGTTTTACATTCTGTGGGTGTGGCTACTACAGTCCGAAGTGTATATAAACTGCTATTTTTGGAACTGTATTTGGTCTAGCTGGTCTAGTCCTTAGCTGGTCTAACTTGGAGCTGAAATAAAGTTGAAATCACTTTTGAACTTACCTCCGGTGTGTTGTCTCGTACTTATCAAGAGTCCACGCACTTAACCACTACACCAAACAGAATGTTGGACTAGATTACTAGTGTGGTGTAGTGGTTAGAATATCACACAGATCTGGGGGACCCAGGTTCAGATCCCCACTGTACTATGGAAACTTGCTGGGTGACCTTGGGACAGTTACACACTCTCAACATAAACTACTTCACAGGGGGTTTTTCGAGGATGAAATGGAGAAGAAAATGACACAAGCCACTTTGAGTCTCCATTATATAAAAAAAGAAAATAAATAAATAAAAACCTCATTCGACCAGGTCTGCTGCTGTTCTTATGCCCTTGTTTGCCCAGAAGCCTCTTTCAAAGAGAAATGAAAATACCAGTCCCCTGGATATGTCTCAAGGTTATGCTCGATGTCTATCTCACATGCTCCAAGGACAATTACATGATGAATGGCCTGTGAAAATATATCACCTCCACACCCTTCAGAGGTCTCCAGTTGTTTTTGGAACAGGCCTGGACCTTCCTCAAGTGGTTCCATGTGGTCTGCTGAAGGAGCCATTTATGTATCACAGAAAAGACTTTCAGACCACCTTGGATAATCTCAAACACAATGCTTTCCAAGTTCACATATTGTTCATCAACTGTTGAGCCATCAAGCATTGAGAACCCAGGTGATATTGAGAACCAGGTCTGAGAGGGAACTGGGTGCCTACTGACACAACTACAGTACTCAGCCTTTCAATTCAACTCACTTTCACTGAGTATTTTGCAATGCAGGCTAGAAAATAGAAGTGTACAGCCATGAGAAGACATTTGAATTAGCTCTAAATAAGGGCATTATTTTAAAAAATGAATTCAGTTCACTGTGTTTGCACAGTAGGATTGTTCAACTAACTCTCTATGCAAACAAAATCTATACCATAAGAAAATACCGGTTAATGCTGGACTGCCACTGGGAATGTGGTTGTTCATGTGGTGCAGGGAGGGGCTGGAAATGAATGAATTGTGCAAAAGGCTAGGAGAGAGTGCAGGGATTGACTGCATAAATCACATTATTAGTTTGGGGTTGTTTTCTGACAGAAGCAAGTGGTGCAAAGTACAACTAATGACTTTTCTCCCTTAGAGGGCTGCAAACATTTTTACCAGAGATACTGTTGGTTAAATTCACAAAGCCAAAAAGTGCTGGGCCTTGACAAATGAAGTGCAAAGGGAACCAAACTCAACATAAATATTGATTCAAGTCTCTCACAGCAAGGAAGATATGGAAAACCTGACCATAACTCTTAATTACAATAACGGTGGGATTGTATCACATGAAGGGACATTAACAGACGGGCTGACGGATGTTGTGGTGCTGGGTAAGTTGTGGAAAGTTTAATTTGAGAACATGTTTGATGAATCCAATTGCTGACCTGACCCAGTAATGATTGTGAAAATATGGCATTTGGATGTGTACAGACATGAACACACAGAATTACAGTCATCCTTGCCAAAACAGAGCCTCTAAAAATCAGGAATGCTCATATACTGCTGAGTTGCTTGAGAAGTGGAAAATCTGTCCCATTTCGCAAACCACAAATGGAATAAGAAGAGAAATCTCTAACAACATTCACATGGAAATCCAAAGGGGAAAAAAGATCCATCCTTTTCTGATAATGTTTCCTTAAACCAAAGAAGCCCAGTCTCTTTTAGAATTAGTATCTTGAAGTCATGTTTATTTTGCTATACTGGAAAATAGTATATGTGTGTGGAGGGGGTCAATAAAATTGACATTATACTGCCAGAAAAAAATGATTTAATTATTTTTCTGATGGGAAGAATTGAAATCAAAATGACTCTAATCAATTTTTAGACAACTATAATATCATACTTATAAAAGGCTAAGATAAATCTATCAGTGCAGTTATCAAGAACTATGGCTTTAAAGATGAAGAGACCCTTCTTTGGAATGTATAGATCACTTCTAGGGAAATCAAGAGAATTACATTTTTAAAGTATTGCTTGATTGTGCCAGGACACATAGGAGAGTAAGTGGCCCGTGTTCTTTGCTCGCTCTGCAGGTGTCAGGTTTAAACAGAGATAAGCCTGCAGGAGTAAATCTAACTCTCAGCAGATGATAATTCACATTAATGTATATAGATCACAGACAGGTTGGAAAATATGACTTCCGAGTGTGTCTGGCAATACTCAGGTTCTGGAAGTTCATTCCAGGCTTAGGCAGTCCATAGTGTTTGAAGCAAGATTCAAGGAGGAGTGTGAGCTGAAGAGCCTTAACTGGGGTCTACAAAAGAAAATTAAGGGCTGAGGTTGAAAATATATAGTACCAATAGCAAATAGCTGGAAGGATATATTTAAAAGCAGCTGTCATGGAATATCCATGTTGGAAGGACCCATGGGAGAGGCCCACAGAACAGTGACAGTCATTTTGGAAGGACCAGTGATAAAGACTACCCTGGGATTCCTCCATGTAATGTACTCATCTCTGACCACATGCGAGGTGAGGTCCCCACGTGGTCAGGCGAAGCATCCGAGGTTCGCTGCCAGAAACAATGACCAAGCAGATTCTAGCCCAGGCCACTCAGAGGGCTAGGCTCCCGGCCGTAAGCCTATAGAACTCTCAGCCACATTTTAGAGCCTATCACGAGTGTGGGGTGTGTTTGGGTGTGGGGTTATTTTGCACATATAAATCGGCCTGCGAGCCAGGAAGTTTGTCTTGTTCTTCACCTAATAAAAGTATTAGAGCTGAAATCACTAGTAAGTCTCAGTACTTTTCACTGGTGATGAGGATGGAATTCTACCTCCCATGAACAATGACCAGGAAGGAGCATCACATCGAGCCCCGTGCCGCTGGCCACCACTCACCACCCCACTGAAACCAAAAGCGGCACCGCACTGCACCACACTGCCGACACTGCTCCCAAGCTACAACCACCACATGGAGTCACAAAGATGGCTGTTCCCCAGGAGAGCATCGCCAGTTTCGATATCTCCTGCAAAGCACAGTGGAAGATGTGGCTTGAGATTCTGGAGAGCTACATCTCCTGCCACGACATCGTGGACCCAGGTAAGAAGAAGGCCCACCTCCTCCAGGCCTGTGGGATGGACACCGTGCTCCTGCTAAAGGACCTGATTGCACCTAAGCAGACCAAGGACGAGACCTATGGGGAGCTGGTGAAGGCCCTTTCCAACCACCTCTCACCAAAGCCCACAAAGTTTGCCGAGCGCATGGACTTCTTTGCGTGAGTCCAGGGTCCAGACGAAATGGCTTCCGAATTCTTGGCTGGACTCAGGCAGGCAACCACCAAATGCTCCTTCCCCAACCTGGAGGACGCTTTTATTAACCAATTCCTCTTGGATCTCCAGGAGCCTAAACTTCAGAAGAAATTGGTTAGCCAGGACGACCTAGACCTGGATACGGCACTCCGGGAGGCCACAGACTATGAAAAAGCACGCCAGGACCACCACGAAAGGCGGTCCATTGCACCCAAACTACTGTCGCGTCGGATGACTTGGAAGCCAAAGAGGTGCTTCAGGTACACTGCCGCACATCCCAACAGCAACTTTGGCCAGTGGGCCGGTCCTCGGCCAAGACACCATTGTCGTTGGCGTCATCCTATGCTAGCTGCAGGGATGCACACCAATGCCGGTTGTGCCATTTCAGGGATGCTGTCTACCGGACATGCAACAAATCGGGCCACATCGCCTGGGTCTGCCGCTCCAGAGGTCTGCGCCTGAAGACATCGGCCCACCAGATGGATCTCCACTCCAACCTCCACACCCTCTCAACCCACCACCAGCACCAGCACCTGGTACATAACTTGCCCCCCGACAGCCCCCATAAAATGCGGTATTAATCGAGGGGTCCCCATGCAGCATGGAAATTGACTCTGGGTTGTCCTTCTCCATCATTTCGGAGGAGACGCTGTGCTCGCTCTGCCCATGGGGGGGACCCCTCCTGCAAAAGCCAGAGGGACTCATGTTAAGAACATAAGAACATAAAAGAAGCCAATGTTGAATCAGGCCAATGGCCCATCTAGTCCAACACTCTGTCACACAGCGGCCAAAATATACCACATGCCATCAGGAGGTTTAGCAGTGGGGTCAGGACACTAGGAGCCCTCCCACTGCTGCCCCCTCCAGCACCAAGAATACAGTGCATCACCTGCCCCAGACTGAGAGTTCCCATCTATACCCTGTGGCTAATAGCCATTGATGAACTTCTGCTCCATATGTTTATCTGTGTTGCGGGACTTTAACAAAAACCCTGTGGCCATTTGGGGTTGGGGCAAGTTTAAGGTGCAGTATAAGGACTTCTTTGTGTTCCTGGACTTGCTAGTGGTGGAGGGGAGGCTCACAAGCTTCCTGGGATTCTCATGGTTCGGGCCCCTGGGTTTGACGATCACAGGGATTCACCAGGTCCAAACTGTGGACTTTGCGGCAGTGTGCAACGAGTTCCCCAGGGTTTTTGACAGCATGCTCTTCACCTAATAAAATTATGAGAGCTGAAATCACTAGTAAATCTCAGTACTTTTCACTCCAGTAGGAAGCTAATTCCAAGGTTCACAACCAAACAATTGCTTCTTTTGTTTGTTGCTGTCATACAGTATGATAAAACACAAATACCTGAGACTTGATGTGTAAGAAAAGCCAATTATGAAAATTGTGCTTTTTTAAAACCATTTAAAAGCAGTGTCATAAGTGGGCAATTTGTTGTATCCTAGTTTCCTTGTGTGCATACACAATGTTAGTGCACCTCTGGCCTACCAAAACTTTAACCCACTATTCTAGTGATACAATCCTAGCAGTGAAGTTTAAATGTGACCTACTTTTTCTGAATCAGGGAATTCCAGCTCTAGTCAAAATAATGATAATAATAATCCCGAGGTAGAGTTACTATACCCAGCAAGTTATTAAAATACTGCTCAACTCTTATCGCCAGAAAATTCATTTTAATTATTTGGTAAACATAGTTTTCTATTGGCTACATGTTGATTGCTTTCTAATCTATAGCAAGGAAAATGTAATGACAGGCGAGGAAAAGTTCAGCCCTTAGTTTGGGGATAGTTTGAGAATAGTCACTTGTTCATGCACATTTGCCTTTGCAACATAATTGAAAAGAATTATTGTCTCTGTCATGCAGACAATCAAGAGTTACAGATGAATTAGGATTATAGAAAGAACAGTGATTTTGGGAATTCAGGAATAGTACAGAAATATAATGTAGGATATAGAATGTAGGATTTGGTACAGAAATCCACTGCTTCAGAATCTGGACTTGCATTAAAAAAAAAAAAAATCCTATCACTCTGATCATCCAAGTCTGAAGTCTTCCTCCAGCCTAAAGAACATCTCTCTTGCCAAGCAGAGTGGTAGGATACAAGTTGGGTCGCAAGTCCCCCAGTGTGGATAGGGGATTCCCAATCCTCAACTTCCATTTCCCACCATTGCCCAGAGTGGTGTTGGGAGAAAATTTTAAAAACAATGGACGCTCAGGCCTATCGTGTGACTTTCTCTTCCAGGGAAACCCCAAAAATGACCTCTCTAGGAATCAAGAAAACTTTGCTTTTCTGTCAATTCCTAGAGATGTTTGATGACACTTCTGGGGGTCTTGCAGAAAAGAAGACATGCCACTGCTAAAAGCTGCCACTCCATGTACCCACTCCTGACTCAGTCTCCTGCTGGCATCCCATGAAAATCCATTTGCCAGATCAGAGAATAAAAGACTCCCCAAATACAGCACCTTTGTGTCAATTTGCTCCCTCAGTACAAGCTATGTTTCTAGTTCCTATGACTGTGAAGATATTAAACTATGTAAACAATGCTTGCGGCAATTGCAGAAGCCAAACAAATGGAAAACAAAAAGGTTTACAGATTGTTTGTCAGCTACATTTCTCAACAACTGGATTGTCACATGAACATCCCAGTAAACTGAATGGTGCTGCAAACCCATCAGTCCCCCCCCCAACTTCTTCTCAGGTTTCCTTCAGGGTTGTGGATTTCCTGCAGGTTGTTAGTATGTGGAATAATTTCATTCTGTCCTGAGTGTTCCATTCCTCCTAATTTCTTCTTAAAAATTTACTGCTGGATTCAATCCAATAATGATGCATATATGGTTGCATTAAGAGTCTGTCATTGTAGTGTTTCAATAATGCACATATGTGTGCCTGTATGAGTGAGAACAAACTACAATATAGAACTTTGACAGAATCATATTTCAGATTGCATCCTAATTTCCTTTTTGTGACATTTAATCAGCATGCAAGTGTGTACGACCTGTCATGTGCACCAGTCAAAACCTTGGGAGACGTTCAGTTGAGGAAAATTTCAGAATTATTCCCAGTTGCCCCCTATGCTTTTGGTTCTGGCTGGGGAAAATTATCCCTCCTCGTTCACGGAGGACATGAACACACACAAATGAACACACACGAAGCTGCCTTATAATGAATCTGACTGTTTGTCCATCAAGGTCAGTATTGTCTCCTCATGCTGCTAGTGGCTCACCAGGGTCTCAGCAGAGGTCTTTCACATCACCAACTGCCCGGTCCTTTTAATTGGAGAGGCCAGCCTAGTGTTTCTAACCTCCAGGTAGGACTTGGAGATCTCCCAGAATTACGACTGAACTCCAGACAACAAAGATCTGTCCCCCTGGAGGAAATGACTGCTTGGGAAGGTGGACTCTAGGACATAATATCTGTCTGAGGCCTCTCCTCTGCCCAAACCCTACCCTCCTCAGACTCCACCACAAAATCTCCAGAAATTTCCCAACTTGGAGCTGGCAACCCTAGCCAGGCTTGGCCCTGATAAGTCCCGCCTCAAAAGCTAAAATAAACCTGGAAATAGCCCTGTCCCCTTCCCTGCCTTTTTCCTCACATAAAACCAGCCTGGAATACTGTGGTTGCCTAGCAACAGCCACTGAAAGCTATAGGTGCTCCTTTTATCATTTTTGCCTTTAAAAAAACCATTGTTTTAAAAAAAAGTTTTTACATTTTTCTGCAAGCTGGGGTCCCTTACAGGTTTGTAGAAAGATCTCTCTTGCCCATTCACAGCTCCAGGCACTGGATTTAAGTATCCAAAGTTTGGCCAACTTTGCTATATGAATATAAGATGAAGATCATGCATTGAGTGCAAGGATTGCAAAATTTGATACATCACTAATCAAATTTAGCATACACATCAGATTTCCTGATTGTGACCCCACCTGCGGGATGACATGCCTGAGGAAGTCAGGAGAGCTCCATGCTCCTGTCATTCCAGAAACTATGGAAACTGGAATGTTTGAGGCAAACTTTTTATAAAGGTAATAGGGCTATACTATAACAGAACAGTTCTCAAAAACACTTTAAAAAGGGAAAGGGACTGTGTATTATACCACTGTATCTAGGATTTATTATCAGTTTGCTGCTCATATTACCCTGTCGTTGCTACATTGCTTTTCTTCCAATATATTACCAATTTTCTTCATTTATATAAATACTAACAGTAAAGCCTGTTGTAGAAGCAATACAACAAGCTCTAGAAAGATATGATGCGTAACGAATGCCTAGAAAGGTACAAAAGTGGAAGTAAAGTCTCACACACACAGCCAGGCAGGCCTTGGCTCTCCCACCCCCTGTTCAAGGAACCTGTGGCCCAGCCAGGCTGGCCTTGGCTCTCCCACCCCCTGTTCAAGGCCCCTGTGGCCCAGCCAGGCAGGCCTTTGGCTCTCCCACCCCTCATTTAAGGCCCCTGTGGCCCAGCCAGGCTGCTCATGGCTCAGCTGCCTACTTACCTTGGAAAGTCTTTGGGGCTCTCGGAGGGGCCGGGATAGGCAGCAGCGTGGAGGGGCAGTAGGCAGCAGCCTCAGTGCATTCCGAGGCCAGGAGCAGCAGCAGCGCAAAGTGGCAGGGCCAGAGTCACTGGGAAGCGAGAGGACCAGAGTCTCCGTCCTCTCTCCTGAGGTGAAACTGTCTTCTGAGGTGAGTTTTGGCTCCTGCTGCTTCTGTGGGTGGGACTCAGGCAACTCAGCTAGTGCCTAGGGAGTCTTTTTGTATGACAGATCAGGCAGTGAACTGATTTTGCCAAGCATAGAACCTTGCCAGAATACTACACTATACATTTATATAATAGGACAGGATTCTGTATCATGCCTAATATGCTATATTCATTGAGATTTTGGTAATCCTAGTCCTAGAGTGCATTGCTCATTAGATGTCCCCTCATAATGATTATAGCAACCCCCACTGTTCTTATTAGAGGTCTGTTCACACAGAATGCTGTCAATTTACACTATAATCCACACTGAGAAAGGGGGACTATAAATACAGGAAATAAATAACGAAATATGCTTTAAATATCCCACAGTGCCATCCTAAGTAAAGTTATCTATATACTAATAAACAAGTTGGCCAAATCTTTGGATACTTAAATCCAGTGACTGGACCTGGGAACAGGCAAGACAGGTCTTTCTACAAATCTGAAAAGGGCCCCAGGTTTGCCGGAAATGATGTGAAAAACCCAGGGAAGTTTTTTAAAAGCTGAAAATGATAAAAGAAGCTGCTGTAGCTTTAATAAATGGATTCCCTCAGTGGCTGTTGCTAGGCAACCATAGTATTCCAGGCTGGGTTTTTGTGAGTAAAAAGGCAGGGGAGAGGGCAGAGTTCTTTCCAGACCTATTTTTGGCCTTTGAGGAGGGTTCCTTGCAGCCAGGCCTGACTAGAGTTGCCAGCTCCAGGCTGGGAAATTTCTGTAGAATTTGTGGTGAAGTCAGAGGAGGGCAGAGTTTGGGCAGGGGAGAGGCCTCAGCCAGGGCTGACTTATCCATTAGCCGTAGTAGGCACAATGCCTAGGGCCCATGATACATTTAGGGGCCCATGAAATTGTTTTAATTTATTTTAAAAAATACATCAGAAAAAATGAAATGTTTAGGGCCCACAAAAATTTATTAAATTTTGCCTAACACAGAAAAAATAAAACAGTGTATTTAAAGTTATATAAAAATATTTTTATTATTGCTATTATTATGGTGGGAGGGACGCACAAAAAAACAAGTGCCTAGGTCCCATCTTCTCCCCAGCGAGGGGATTGAGGGGGTCATTCCAGGAGGGGGCAGGGCCATCCCTAATGCTATGGCATCATGTAGAGTGATGTCATCATGTTGGGGATGGAACGCCACATGAACCCCCACTCCGCTTTCCCCCCATGCCTTTTCTGTGAAAAATTTCCCTCTTCCAGGCAAAAAACCTCCAATGACACACACACATACAAACACAAGCGCCTCTAGCACCTCCTCAGCCCAGCCTCAGGAAACAGCCCTGCTGCACCATATTCACCAGCCAAATTCTGCCTAGGTGGCAAGGCAGCCAGTCTAAGGCACTTCCTGCCCTGCAGACCGAGCGGTTGCTTCCTGTCAGTTCTCTTGCCTGAGTGCTGCAGTGGCTCCAGGATGTGACACGGACTTCAGGGATGCCAAGGCTGCAGGGACCCCTGGCTTCCGAGGAAAATTCACTTCTGCCGAGGAAGAAGGCAAAGGGAAAGAGCCAGCTGCACTTTCAGCCTCACCGCACTGGAGCCGTGCTTGGAGCCCCATCAGCCTGTCAGAATGCACAACCAAGGAAACCCCCCTCACCTTCCCCTCTCTCTTTCCTACCCTGTGAATGGGATTAGCCAGTATGCATCCTGGGCTCAGGAGTGCTGAGCCACATTCAGGCATGCTCAATCGGCTGACCTTCTCACTGTGGAAAGAACCATCAAGTGAGGAGAAAGGGGCGGGGAAGGATAGTGCAAGGGAAAGGAGACAAATGGATACAGGGATGCATGGGGCCACAGACAACTGTTGGGGGTGGGGCTTCCCTGCTGGCCATCTGGCTGGTGTCTGGGGGGAGTCCCAAAAATTGTAGGAACCCCCGCTCCAACTTGGTGGTTGGCATCCCTACCTCAGCATGGTATAATGCCACTCTGTGTTCGCCAAAATGCTCTGATCTATAATTAATAGAGCACTTGGAGCAGCATTTAATATCGGGATTCTTTGGTCTGTGTATACGGAGGATGGGCTACCACGCTATTTCCCAGTAAAGAGGCGAGAGACAGGAGTAAAATAAATCTTTTGTTTACTGTGCAGTAATATCAATCAGAACGTACAATCACACACACTGGCTTACAAGAACTAATACGAAAAAAAAGGAAATAAATAGCACATTCGCATGAGCAGGTATTGAAGCGATGAGGGGCAATATTTACCTCAGGGATGAGTAGCTCCTAAATCTTCCGGTGGGAGGTTCAGGGTGGGAAGGAATATGAGAAGAAAAAATGGGGAACACGTGTGCTAGACCTGCTAAGGACATGTGCGCTATTCCAACTGCAGACTGAAGCCTTAAAGCGAGGTAAGGGTTTGGGTAAAGTAAGCTGGGCGTAAGAGGTAATAGCAGGCTGAGAGAGGTCGTTGGTAGGGGGTAGGCAAGGCAGAGAGCTCTGAGAAGCGTATGTGAGTGTTTTTAAGGCTTCTCGAGTGGTGGGCGTGGGAGGCCAGGCGGCTTACACCTGGGGACACTCCCTGTTGGCTACGGATTGGTTGTTAGGGTCAATTTCAAATGCTAGTGGCTACCTTGACCATTGGACACCTGGGAGCGGGAAAAGAGGAAGTTGGAAACAAAGGAGGATGACTCTTCATTATCCAGGCAGATTTTCCATGAGGAACGTGTGAGTTGGCACGTAGAGGGGGTTAATCGCTTTATTATGTGGAGACCAGGAGTCTGGGCTGTATGCAAGACTCTTTTGTTTGAGTGTAAACCTGTGAGTGTAAGATGTGACAAGCGGCAGGCAGGCTATGGAGCGCCTCTGGAGTGAATTCAGCCAGCATCTCATCGTCCTTGGCTGGCTTCTGTTTCCTGTCTGGGTTTCTTCCTGTGGCATCTATCTCACAGTCTCTTGACTGGAACACTATCAGGTTTATATCAGCATAAAAACAGTCCAGAAATAGCCCAATAAAGGCGGATGGGCTAACATCTGTCCACCCATTTTCTCCAGAGAGACAGATGTCTGTTGTCTGGAATTCAGTTGTAATTCTGGGGGATCTCCAGATCCCACATAGAGGTTGACAGAACCCTCTGTAGGACCTGATACTACCTGACCTGTATGATCAAGTAAGCCTGGCTACTTGCTACTGTTCAACAACAGCAACCCTATGAAAACCAGTGTGGTGCAGCAGTTAGAGCTTCAGGGCAGGGTCTGTAAGGCCCAGGATCAGATCCCCATTTTGCTGTGGAAACTCACTGGGTGATTTTGGACAAGTCATGTACTTTCAATCTAACCTGTCTTATGGGGGTGTTTTGCAGATAAAAAGGAGGAGAGAATAATACAAACTGCTTTGATCCCCACTGTGGAAAAAGATTGTAGTTTTCCTAGTTAGATGCTGCAGGGAGGGAGGGGATGGGAAGCTGAAGACAGGTAGGTTGGCTTTTAGGTGGGAAGGAGGTAGGGTTGCCAACTCCACATTGAGAAGTTCTTGGAGATTTGATGGGTGGAGTTTAAGGAGGGGAGGGACCTCAGGCAGGGATAATACCATAGACTCCACCATCCAAAGCAGCTATTTCTTCCAGTAGAATTAACTTTGCCAACCTTCATGTTAGGGCTGGAGATCATCTAGAATTGCAACTGATCTCCAGATGACAGAGATCAGTTCATCTTGAGAAAATGGCTGCTTTAGTGAGTGGAGCCTATGGCATTATACCCTGCTGAGCTCACTTCCTTCCTCAAACCACACCCTCCCAAGGCTCCATCCCCAAATCTCCAGGAATTTTTTGACCTGGAGCTGGCAACCCTAAGCAGAACTGTTCTCTGTAGTTGGGAGATTTGTTGAGATTCCTGAAATACTGCCACTGCTGCTGTGTGTGGAGGGGAGCAGGTGGGAGGCCAAGGGAGTGATTGGGAGCAGAAAGAGAGTGATGGGATGAGGGCAGAAAGAGAGAGGAAGTGACAGGCATGGGCGAGAGAGGAAGAAAACAGATGGAGGTGGGAGGAATGGAATAGCCCCTCCCACAAGTTACTTGCAAGTCCCCACTTGTATCCTTCTAAATCTATTGAAGTCAATGGGCTTAGAAGGGTGAACTCTGCGTGGGATGATACTTCCAGTGTCCTGAGAGGTAATATTTGCTCTTGTAGGGTCTGAATAAAAAAGCTTTGATGACAGAGATAAAATGCAACATAAAATTAAAATAAAAAATGAACGGGACACTATGGGACACTAGAGGTAGTTGATTTTTCAGTTCGTTAGACTGATCGATTCATTCATTCTTTGGATCTTTTTACACTGAGAAATGGGAGGTGTATGTTCATTAATCAAGATTTCTTTACAATCAGTAAAACCTAGTAGTTAAATCATGTCCTTGGATCTTTCAGTCTTACTGAACAATATACCCAAAGAGAAAGAAAAAGATCTTCTAACATTCTATTTCCCCCACTCTCATTAGATTATTACTGTGGATAGTGCAATTCATTTTGCATTTGAATTTTCTAATCAGAAAAGAAGTATAAAAGCACTGTGAAAGATTATTATTAATAATACCTATTGGACTTGCATTCAAAATGAGAAATCAGAGCAATACTTTTATAACCCTGCAGCAAAGGCAAAGCTTATTTTAATTCCAAGGACACAATTTACAGGAGTGTTTTGTAGGAACTGAATTTTTTGCCTCCCCATCTTTGCAGCATCCCCAAATGCCCCCTAAAATGCCCCTCCTGGGAGACAAGGGGCCCCCAGGAAGGGAAGGAGAGAGTCACAGAAATCCTTCTGTTCATGGAAACATTCCAGTGGATCCAACATATAAAATTTATTCTTAACCAGTAAGCCATAAAAAGGAATACTTTGATTAGGAAATGCCAATATATACTACATAGCATCTCATCATTTGGCCATTCTGCTTTTCTGAGGAAGGTGGGATGATGAATTTGGCCTTCTAGTGATCTCTGAGCATCCTCAGCAGCAGTCTGCGTCATGCAAATGCCTTGGCAAATCTTTTAGAATCATCAGCATTCAAGGTCAAATGAAGGAGAATAGTACCTCTGCAGCATACACAAGAGAAGAAAATTCTGAAAGGATGAAAAAGGACAGCTTGTCCCTGTTGCAGAATTAGGGCCTTGATTGAGCCTCAGTACTCTGCTACTTTAATTTCTATAGTAAAGTATAGTTGAATCCTTGGTTCTGAGTCACCCCAGCTTTCCATGACCTTCCTTGACCTTCCTGACCCCAGAGATAGAAAGAAAGGGGTGAGCTTTGTCGTGTACATCATATGTCAGATGCTTAGCAACAGACTTGACTGACAGTTACATTAGCTCATATGGGTAGAAAAAGGTAATGTCTGAATTCAGTCTTGCTCATGGTTCTTCTGGCCAACCGCCCTCCATCATGGTCAACCACCCTCTGTCTTGACAGAACAACCAAGGATATATACTTTATAGAACTACAAGTGCACTATTTATGCATTGGACTTGTGTTGAAATATTCTATGCTGAATATTGAAAGGCTACAAAACTGTTTTCTGACTTAAAAGTGTGTGATGGAATAAACTGAGTTTTGGTTTAGAACAACTGTCTCTCCCTCTCTCTCTCGATGCAATTGGGATCCCTGCCAGCTTCTCTCCTCCTCAATGAACACAGTGGGGATGGGAGTCCATGAAAAGTCTCCTGCACTCCTAATTTCCCCAACACTACCATAAAAAAGATAGATTTTAAAATAAATGTTTTATATTGTCTGCTTTACCTAGCCTCTAAAATAAATTCTTCTTTTGTAGATATAAAAGAACTTATTTGAAATTAAAATGATTTAAAAAATCATTGTGATTGATTGCTGTAACAATGCCCTATAATTTTATGCTCAAAAATTAGACAGATAGGATTATATTGCTGCTATTTTTAGGCAATTAAAAAAACTAGTTAATATTCCTGCTCTAGATCTTCCCAAATGTTTTTTTTTAAAAAAAATGCTCAGTGAGCTGTGACAGCCAAGAGTAGGGGTGTTCAAACACCCACTGGTTCAGCTGTTCTGTCTGCCATTCATGAGCAGGAAGCTGAGTATCTCAAGCTCGTTGATCAAGTAATGTTTTGTGCTTTCAAACAATACAGTTCACCGTAGTGCAATCAGCAGTAGTTTACGCTGGAATATGCAAAGTCTATAGTATGGCCTTATCAAGAAGATATGAAGCTTACCCTACAGGGACAGTTGAAGAACTTGTCGTTACCACGGCAAGATTCCCATAATTTCAAATTGTGTCCTTGTCTCACAGGTTTGCCAGGTCCTTTTCTGTTGCCATTGAGGGGTGGGAGGGAGCTTCCCAGGAATGTGGGGTGGGGCAACATTGCCACGTGCGATGTCCCCAGCATGATGATGTCATGTGGAAGTGATGTCATCATGATGGAGATGCTGCCAACGCCCTGAGGGCATTAAGGTTCTTTGACTTGTGTGGTCAGCCAATACGCCACACAGTTAAAATAATCATCCAGACAGTAAAGGGTAACAAAAGAATTTTATTTGAATAAGGAACACCTCATCGCAGCGTGGATGTTCAATTTGTTACAACTGGGAGCTTTCTTATATGTTCTTCTTGCTCCTCCTCACTTTACATCATCATTGGCATCATATAGACATGCTCAGTTCAGTTTTCTTTGTCTGGTCAGTCATCAATCACATATTTGACACACAAGATGTTGCCTGGCTGCGACTCAATTTCCACAATACAGGTGCAGTGCTCATTATTTTTAATTTATGATTTTGTTTACTTCTCTTGGCATTACTCCTAGACTCCCTCTACTTTTCACCTCTGACTGAACTTTTAGACTAAGTTCATTTTCAGTATGAAATTCTGTCAATTCAGTTACAAAGTTAGTTTTGTTACATTAATATAGGCATATATGTTACAGAGACACCTTTGCTAGCATTTTGTGATCTGTCTCTATTAAAGAATACATGAATACATTGAATTTCTAGAAAAATACAACATCACAGCACTGTTTCCTCAACTGAACTCATATACACACTTTTTTAATACTATAAAATGGTCTATGGCCATAAAGCTCCTTTAGATGTGCTGAATTTATATTTCAGTTTTTATTTTGACCTTTCAGAATCTTTTACAGAATATTTTTACAAAATATTAAAACATCCACACTTCCTTATTTCATCAAGATATGTAATTCCACTTCAGCCAGTAGGAGACAGCATTCTACCATACAAATTCTGTATTTATAATTGACCCTCCTAACCGGTGCCAAGAGGCATGATCTATGACTTTTGTTCTCGGCTGAACTTACACATACCTGGTCATTATTTTTAGCTTTCTACTTATTTGTTAATAGCTGGGTACTCCTTAAAACTTCAAAGCACACATTTCGGAACATCTTCCCTCATTGGTTCATTCAACTTAATTTCTTTCATTGACTTGCCTATTATTTACGTTTTCTATGTCCAGGGTCATTTGTACACCTGCTTATATATAATGATTTCTTTTTAGGCAAACAGTCTTTTTGCCTTAAACTTAATAACTTTCTATAGCAGAATAAAGAATAATTGCTTTTACAAATACCTTATACATTAACTTGTATTAAACATAACATAAAGGTTTTTTTTTTAAAAAAAATATATATTAAGAGAAGGGATTTCTCTTGGTTACATATATATATATATATATATATATATATATATATATATATATATATATATATATATATATATATATATAACTGTCCTTTTTTTCCCTACCCAACTAAGCTCTCCCTTTGAAATAAAAGAGGGAACAATTGACAGTGATGCAAGCCTTCCCAATTTGCATCACTGGCAAGCAAAGCTTTCTGTTATTCCTTTCTTCTTTTCCCAAGCTTAGGAGTAACATAGTCTGGGTTTCCCTTATTTCTAAAACTCAGAAACCACTGCATAGGCTTTCATTGTCAGCTATAAACATTCAGAGTTGCTATATGGTACCCTTAAAAACTTAATATACATGTTGCATAGAGAATACGATTGCACTTCATTTAACCCTGTTCCTTGGCTTGGCTGGCTTTGACCAACTAGTGGGAAGTTGGCAGGTTAAGCAGAACACCTGCAATAGCTTCTAATTAAAAGGTGACATTACAACATTTGCTGCTAATGAATCTCAAATACTCCCTATTTCTTTGAAACAAGGGCTAGAAAAACATGTCAATTAAAGAATGATTCAAGCTTCTTGGTGTTATACAGTACAGTGTCCAGTGGTCTAAAACAGGTTGTCAACCCTTCCAGGAGATGTAAAAGGTAAAAAGGATTCCTTTAAGTGGTGGAAAGCTAGTCTTAGTGACGTTGATAAAAGGGAACACAGACTATGGCAAATAAAATGCAAGTCTGTGATCAGGCAAGCAAAAAGGGAATATGAGGAGCATATCGCAAAAAACATAAAGGCCAACAATAAAACTTTCTTCAAATACATTAGAAGTAGGAAGCCAGCCAGGGAGGCAGTGGGGCCCTTGGATAACCAAGGGGTAAAAGGAGTAGTGAAGGATGATAGGGAAATGGCTGAGAAGCTGAATGCATTTTTTGCCTCTGTCTTCACTGTGGAAGAGGAGAAGTGCTTGCCCACTCCAGAAGCACCAATTTCGGGAGGTGGTTTGAAAGACCTGAATCAGATTGTGGTGACAAGAGAGGAAGTCCTCTGACAGATGGACAATTTAAAAACTAATAAATCACCAGGCCCGGATGGCATTCATCCGAGAGTTCTGAAAGAACTCAAATGTGAACTTGTGGATCTCCTGACAAAAATATGTAATCTTTCTTTAAAATCTGCCTCCATTCCTGAGGACTGGAAGGTAGCTAATGTCACTCCCATCTTTAAAAAGGGCTCCAGGGGAGATCCAGGAAATTACAGGCCAGTCAGTCTGACATCAATACCGGGTAAGTTGGTGGAAACGGTTATTAAGGAGAGAATTAGTAGGCACATTGAAGAACAAAAACTATTGAGGCAGACTCAGCATGGGTTCTGTAAGGGAAGATCTTGTCTCACTAACCTGTTAGTGTTTTTTGAGGGAGTGAACAAACATGTGGACAAGGGGGATCCAATAGATATTATTTACCTTGACTTCCGGAAAGCTTTTGATACAGTTCCTCATCAAAGGCTCCTAAGTAAGCTCAATAGTCATGGGATAAAAGGACAAGTCCTCTTGTGGATCAAAAACTGGCTTATAAATAGAAAACAGAGAGTGAGTATAAATGGGAAACTTTCTCAGTGGAGTGTGGTAAGCAGTGGGGTACCACAGGGATCAGTACTCGGTCCAATGCTTTTTAACTTGTTTATTTATGATTTGGAATTGGGAGTAAGCAGTGAAGTGGCTAAATTTGCAGATGACACGAAGTTGTTCCGGGTGGTGAAAACCAGGGAGGAGTGTGAGGCACTCCAAAAGGATCTGTCGAGGATGGGTGAGTGGGCATCAACGTGGCAAATGGGGTTCAATGTGGCCAAGTGCAAAGTGATGCACATTGGAGCCAAAAATCCTAAATATAAATACACGTTGATGGGTTCTGAACTGGCAGAGACGGATCAAAAGAGAGATCTTGGAGTCGTAGTAAATAACTCAATGAAAATGTCTAGACAGTGTGTAGCTGCAATAAAGAAGGCCAATGCTATGCTGGGGATTATCAGGAAGGGAATTGAAAACAAATCAGCCAGTATCATCATGCCCCTGTATAAATCATTGGTGCGACCTCATTTGGAATACTGTGTATAGTTCTGGTCACCACATCTCAAAAAGGATATTATAGCATTGGAAAAAGTGCAGAGAAGGGCAACTAGAATGATAAAAGGGTTGGAACACCTTCCCTATGAAGAAAGGTTAAACTGCCTGGGGCTCTTTAGCTTGGAGAAACGACGGCTGAGGGGTGACATGATCGAGGTTTATAAGATTATGAATGGGATTGAGCAGGTTGAGAAAGAAGTACTTTTGTCCCTTTCTCACAATACAAGAACTCGTGGGCACTCCATGAAATTGCTGAGCAGTTGGGTTAGAACAGATAAAAGGAAATACTTCTTCACCCAAAGAGTGATTAACATATGGAATTCACTGCCACAGGAGGTGGTGGCAGCTACAAGCATGGACAGTTTCAAGAGGGAATTAGATAAACATATGGAGCAGAAGTTCATCAGTGGCTATTAGCCACAGGGTATAGATGGGAAGTCTCAGTCTGGGGCAGGTGATGCACTCTATTCTTGGTGCTGGAGGGGGCAGCAGTGGGAGGGTTTCTGGTGTCCTGGCCCCACTGTTGGACCTCCTGATGACACCTGGTATATTTTGGCCGCTGAGTGTTGGACTGGATGGGCCATTGGCCTGATTCAACATTGGCTTCTCTTATGTTCTTATGTTCTTATGAGATTCCCAGAGAATTTCTCTCAAAACAGCAATAATCAATAGAAAATCATTTGAACACTTGGCGCTTCCTACAGAGATGTTGCACTCAGAATACCAGAGCATCACTATGCAATGTGATGGCTGTTGGGGGCAGGGCTTCCCCCCAGCTGGATGGCGGAGGGCTGGAGCCTGTGAAATCAGGGAATCCTTTGCTCCTGCCTGGGGGCTGGCAAGCCTACTGTCTCATAATTGGCTCTTCTGGAAACTTTCTGCTCCTGCAGAGCTTCCTGTTGCTTGTTGTTCCTCTCACAACAGTTAGTGCTCTACTTCCTTGCATATTTAAATTCTTCCAAGAGCTTAGAAGGGGAAGTTGTGGAAGCAGTGACAAACTTCATGTTCCTGGGATCCAAGATCACTGCAGACCGTGACTGCAGCCATGAAAGGAGGAGGTGGTTAGACAGTGTTATCAATGCAACAAACATGAAATTAAGCAAACTCCGGAGCACGATGGAAGACAGGAGGGCCTGGCATGATGTGGTTCATGGGATCATGAAAAGTCGGACTCAACTGTATGACTGAACAACAACAAGAAGAGTTTATGACTATGGGGTCTCACACAGCTTGATAAGAATCCGGCTTTCCCATCTCGAATAAGCCTCACTTTACTACACAACATTGGGCAATCAATTATATAAATAAATGGTGAGCAAATTAATCAGCTAGTCTTTATAAATTAATGTATTTTTAAAAAAACTGTTACCATTTTATGTTTGTTAAAACCCATGCTATTATCAGGAATATTTGAGACACTAACACGTCAGACTGTTGGGAAGATATTCTGGATAGCCATGACTGATGGATTGGGCTGAAAAATTGGACATCTATCACCTGTTTTCGTGTGAGATTTCCCATTGAAATAAAAATAATTTTCCGATGTGCATTTTGGAGTACTGGTTTTAATGAGGAAAAACATTTTATTGAATAGGAAGATTTATAGGTCTGGGCTTTTTTCTGTCGAGTCATAGACAACTTATGGTGGTGCTGCAGCATTTTCAAGGCAAAAGACTTCAGAGCTGGTTTGCCATGGCCTACTTCTACAAATCAACCTTGGTATTCCTTGGTGGTCTCCTATCCAAATACTGACCACAGCTGACCCTGCCTAGCTTCTGAGATCTGATGAGATCAGGCTAGCCTGGGCCATCCAGGTCAGGACAAGCTTCATGATATTCTTCTCTAAATGCAGGCAGAATCCAGATCCCTTGAACTGGCTTTGAAAATAGACCCCAGCGCATGTTTTGGTACTTTTTCCAGCATTTTTTTTTTGTGATCCACTCCATGTAAAAATGACAGGACCTGCTTCCCCATCCTGCTGTAAACCACTGACAGCCTGTAAACAGTGTAGCTCCATTCCCATCTTTGTCAGTCAGCGCTGGAGGGGGGGGAAAGAATCTATATGCGTGACCAGCATCAACAGAAATGTCAGAAATACCTTTCAGAATGAAAACACAATCAGAGCCCTGGCTGAGAAAAGCCTGACCTGCCTCAATGAAATATTCACACCCCAGAGAGGATCCCAAGAGGAGCCATGTTTTATGAGTCATTGTCAAATTCAATGGGGGAAGCTGCCCCTTTCGATGACAAGCAGCATCAATAATATGACAGGCTTTTGCTGCACTCAGGCATGTCAGCAACATTATGTTAGAGTGTCCTGTGAAAAGTTTATTTGTCAGCACTGGGCAGGGTTTCCTTCCGTATTTCATATAGCCCACTGCTAACGGTTAATATCATCAGAACAGACAGAAGGAAGGAGTTCTTTAATCAACAAGTTATTAAATTGTGGCATTCGCTGTCCCTGGATGTAGTCATGATCATGAGCACAGATAGCTTTAAAAGGGAATTAGAGCCATAGAGGATAGGTCCATTGATGGCTACTAGACATGGTGACTAAAGGGAACCTCCATATTTGAATACTGGTGCTAGAAGACAACATTAGGGGGAGGTCTTGGCCCTTATGCTTTGGTTGTTGGCTTTGAAGGAATGAGCTCAAAATTCCTAATAGTCCAAAGAAGATTGATAGTGAACCCTTTAAAAACATTTATTTTCACATTTAGATCAAGTATTTTATTTTCAAAGGACCAATGCAACACAAACTTAAAAACACACCTCTGTCCACTGACATCAATGAATTTACATATTTAGCTCCACTGGATTATGCCCCAAATTTATAAACGACTCTTCTGCAAGGTATGCAGAATGGTGCATGGACACACACATGTACGCACACACACACACACACACAACACAATGAATTCAGTTTCCAGAGTAGCAACCAATTGCGTAATTTGATAAAGGAAGCTAAAACTCCACTAAGAGTGGCATAATTTAACATTACTGCACCAGATTATATCCTGTCATCTCTTAAAAACTGCTAGCTCACAATGAGCATATCCAACACGTAATATTTTCATCAAAGGACATTTGAGGAGTGCCTATACCTTATAAAGATATATGGGTGATCTGACAGGCTCCAAATCCTGCCCCCCTCACTCTCTCATCCCACCATTTTGGGGTCACAGTTCTGTGTACTAAGACTGTCAAGAACAAGATCAGTTGTAAAAACTTACTCCTTTTTATTTATTTATTTTTACCTCATGATGAACGTTGGAAGTTTGCCTCCACCCTAAGAATTTATTTGATTTAGACCAGAACCTTAGGTTCCTTCTGGTTAGGCATTCACAATTCTGTATTTGGAATGTAACTTGAGCATATACATTTGTACTTGCAGGAGTGAAGACTGTTGCTCCTTCCCCCAAACCTCCCCCATTCTCTGGCTAAGCTATCAATTCCAGCACTACTTTCCCTGGTAGAGTTGTGATAAATGAGTGGATGCCGGGGCCCATAGGTAGGTTTATTCCAAGGTTTCTATTCCCCCACTGCCCTATTCCAAGATGTCTATTCCCCCGCTGCCCCCCCAAAAAAGATCAAGTTTTTAAAAGTTTATTGACTAAACATATATTCTAGAGAGCACATATATTTTTGAACAATCTATAGACAGGTGAAACAATGCAGAATGCTAATAAAAGGAACGAAAAAGCAATTGTTAGCTAGATTTATTGTAACGTCTAATCTTTCCCTTTTGAGAGATGCTTGAAAGCTCCATCCCTTCTCAAAAACCTCATTGTAAATCTTTTATAATAATAAATTGATCTGTCTGTCCAACTGCCTATCCATCCATCTGTCCATCTGTGGCATGCATAACTCATCAGAAAATGAAGTCAGGTGTCTCAAACTTGACCACCAGCTTCAGGATTGGATGGGACTTGCATCACCAAAAAAGTTGCTGGAAACCCAACAGAATAACTAACAAAATCTGTACCCCAGGCTGTCTCATATATAGACTTTTCCTCAAGTTTAAATTCTACTTATCCTCTAGATGTTTTTAAAAGGCAATTAGATTCATGGAGGTTTATCAGTGGCTACTAGCCATGGTGACAACAGGAAGCCTCCATATTCAGAGGCAGTAAATGTCTGAATACCGGTGCCAGGAGACAACATCAGGGAAGGCCTCAGCATCTGTGCCCTGTTGCTGGCCTTCCAAGGTAACTCATTGGCCATTGTGTGAGAAAGGATGCTGGAATGGATGAACCACTGATCTGATCCAGCAGGGTTCATTGTATGTTCTTTGTCTGAAAGTTCCCTTCCTGGGCCAGTCACAACTTAGGGCAAAATCTCAAAATTCTCTTTGGACCTACTCAGGCCTGTAGCTATGGGGGGTGGTGCTGGGGGGAAAGGTCCCCTCATGAATGTGTCCTGCACCCTCTTCCTGCCCCCCTCCTCCCAGAAGGCACCCTTGTTCCTAGGACCCATCCCGGGGAAGTGGTGAACAAATGAAAAAAGAAGCACATGCCTTGGCCGCAGAGCCTTTGGCTGACCCGCAAGCAGCACCATCTCCTTCCCCACTGCTGCCAGGCATCAGGTTGGCCCAACTCCCCAGGGGGAGAGTGGAAGGCATCCATCCAGTGACAAGCATGGCTTTTGCGCATTTGCTGGCCATGGCTTGGCTGTGTTTGTATTTGTTGGCTGTCTGTGTCTCATCAAACAAGACATTGCAACGTGACTTGCCTGAGAGAGAAAAGTCATGATTCCAAAGATCTTGGGTCCCACAGCTGCAAGGGGAACCCAGGTATCTTGGTATTCAGCCTCTCCTTTCTTTTCCTGGAGAACCCAGGAGTCCTGGATTCTAGTTTGGGAGAGGTTAAGCCTCACCCCCTTTCTTCTCTGCCTCCAACTCCCAGGTACCTTTGCATGCAAATCTGCTCCACCACTATTGGAATTCTCTGCCCCCAACAAAACCTCATGGATCAAAGGAAAAAAAACAACCCCAGAGATAAAAGCCTATATATTTGTCAGAGAAGCTTTAGGTTGGTCCTGCATTGGACAGGGGGTTGGACTAGATGGTCTATGACCCCTTCCAACTCTATGATTCTATGAAATATATTAAGAAGATTGGACACTGCAGTTTCCCCTTTCCCCTTTCTCCCCAGTTGCAAAGGGCTCTGTGAGATGTATTCATTTAATTGAATTAGCTCCAATAATTAATTTAGTTTAGTTTAGTGCCCCCTCTTGGCCCCCCATGAAAAAAATCTCTAGCTACATTCAAAATGTAGATTAAGGTAGTTGTGCACCCTTCACCAAAATTAATGTCTTGAATAAAACAGAAGTACTGGATATAGAAGTGTGAAGGCCATGATACTTTATCAAGGCAATGAAAGGATGGCAAAAGAGGCAGAATTTGTGTGTTGATTCCATTTCCCTCTCCCCCATCCATCTGGGCAAAAGTGTCAGCTTTCTTCCTGGAATGCCACAGAGTTTTAATTTGCCCTCATAAAATAGATAAGGCTATGTTACCCTTATTATTCATAACATATCCATAACAGAAGACTGCTGGGGAGAGGGCCTCTTCTGTGGTGGCACCAATTGTGGAAATCCAACTCCCCTGTTGTTGTGTCACACAGTTGAGTCTGACTCTTCATGAACCCATGGGCTACATCATGCCAGACCCTCCTGTCTTCTGTTGTTCTCCAGAGTTTGCTTAATTTCATGTTTGTTGTATCAATAACACTGTCTAACCATCTCATCCTTTGCCATCCCCTTCTTTTACCGTCAGTCTCCAGTGAGTGCTCCCTTCTCATTTGGTGGCCAAAGTATTTGAGCTTCAGCTTCAGTATCTGGCCTTCCGGGGAACAGTCAGGGTTGATTTCTTTTGGGATTGACTGACTTGATCTCCTTGCAGTCCAAGGGACTCTCAAGAGTCTTCTCCAGCACCATAATTAGAAAGCTTCTGTTCTTCAGCGCTCAGCCATCCTTATGGTCCAACTCTCACAGTCATAAATTTCTATTGGGAATACCACTGTTTTGGCCATACAGACTTTTGTTGGCAGGGTGATGTCTCTAATTTGTATTATGCTGTTTGCCATAGCTTTCCTCCCACAGAGCAGGCATCACTCCAGCTCCCCTAATGACCCCCAATTCCTTTCCTCTTGCCTACTTCCCAATCCCCCATGGCCACTTTCTCCTTCCCTACTCAATCTCCCATCAACACTTCCCTAGCCAACTCCTTCCTGTCCTATCACTGCTGCTGCCTCCTCTTCATCTGCCATTGCCCTTGTTGCTCTAATTGAGGAACATCATTCCTTTTCTGTAGTTGCCCCATTCTGCAGATTTTGTGATCCACACTATGTGGACAAATTCAAAATAAGAGATAAGATGGGATGTGAAAGCTACACGTTGTAAGGAGAGAGGGGAGGAAGTGATATGGCAGTGCTGTTTTTGCTGTCCCGCTGCATCTACCATAACTTACAGTAGAAAAGAGCAAGAGTCTAGTAGTACCTTAAAGACTTAACAAAATATGTGGCAGGGTATGAGTTTTTGTGGGTCACTGATCACCTCTTCAGATACGGCAGTTACTTATGGTTTAGACTTAGATAACTTAGACTTAGATAACTACAGAAATCATGCTTTACAGTTTGACTGCATCGTGTGAGATGATGACGTGTGAACTGATTTTGCAAGTGAGGGCAAATGCTAGGATCTCTGCATATTATTAGAAATACAGCACTGTATGTCAGTCCCACAGAAATATGAAACATCACCAATTGAAACTGGCCAAGTCATCAAGGAAGCATGAAATTCCTATTCTGGATTTATCTATCAGATGCAGGAATCCTTCACTTCTGCCTCTTACAGGAATCTTCATTTATGGAGAGTGGTCTTGGTGTTATAGTGGATAAAAAATCTCATTATTAATAAATGACACAAGATGTACATTTGAAGTGTTCTGTAAAGAACTGACAGTTCCTTTTTAAACATTTTCATAAGCTCCATCAACAATCTTCCTGACCTTTATTTCACATGAAATGGCTCTCTGCAATCCTCAATAACTTTTGCTTTGATCTTTGACCATTAGGTGTTTCTAATGCAAATAGCCAAACTGATATTAAAATTTAAGTTAAGTAGAAATTATGTTTATTCAAGATTTAAGCAAATACAGGGTAAATTATAGAGGTAGTAGAATCTAGGGATATGCTGCACATTCAAAGACAAAAAGAACTGGTGTATAATACAGGCCTTTTTTTAGGTTCAAAATCATCACTCCCCACTCCCCAGCTTACCTTTTGGTGTGCTGTTCTTTGGTATTTTGACAGGTTGCTGATTCAACACCATTTTCATTTACAAATATGTATCAGGACCAAACCAGAAGAAACATGTGACAAGTGTTGTACCAGGTACCCCCAACCCTACTTGCAGTCACATGTTAATTTAGGGATCTAGCACTCCTAAGCATTCTGGGGCCCTGATCAGCTCAGGAGATGTAGCACAGGTTGTACTCAATGCATGCAAGCCCCACACGGAAGCAGACAGAGCTCCCCATGGCCATCTTGGTTTGGGAAAGTGGTAGGGGAGGGAAGGCTGAAGTTCCTCCTGCCCATGCCATGTTCCTGAGCTAATTTATGACCCAGAGCACTTGAGAATGTTAGTTCTGTGAACACACATGTGATTTCATATCAGGTCAGGGCACCACATCCAATGTGCACCACAAGTATCATCTACCTTGGCCTTCATTCAGCACAGGAACAGTGAATCACTGATTTAACACAGGCATTCTGTCAGTGGTTACAAATTTCTGTAATACATAGAAAGGGAAATAAAGAACAAAGCTAGATCTATTAGCCAAAATGAAAGGATCAGTTTCTTGAGTGCCACCACTGAAAGGGAGAGACTGTGAAGATGGGAATGAAAAGACATTACCTGTTAAAGGAAGTGCAAGTGAGTCATATGAGTGGAACAGTCATAAATTTTGTGCCTCCCACATGAGGCACTTTTCACAGGGAGCAAAATGCATTGCATTACATACAATGGAAATGTACGTCATTGTGGAAATTCTCAGAGTGGGGCTTTTTCAGGATTTTTCCCAAAGCAAGTAAAAAAAAAGTTTTTTTCTCCTATCTTTTTTTTTTTTTTAATCATTTTATTTATTTTTTATTTTATTTGTATACAGTTTTACTTACAATTATCAGTATAGTTATGGGTACACATATGAACATATAAACAAATAAGCACACATACACATGCTTGGACAATTATTTAGATTCAACATTGCCTGTCATAATTTTATGCTTCAACACAAAGTTAATACATTTTTGTGTATCATCTGTCCTTGTAGCTCCCTGGTTAATGTAATTTATGACAGGAGCCCATTCATCAAACACACCATTCTGGCACCTACCATTTTTTATTTGTGCATTATACACAGTTAGCACACAGCTTTACTATTTTAATGATTTAAAGAGTTTTAACCACCATTTTTTCTCAACTGTAATGACTTTTTGCCTTCTAATGCCTTGTTGTTACCAGAATTTAAGACTACCACTGGTCCATCCCTTGTTACACAGTTCTATGTATTATCAAGAAAGGCTAATAATCTACCCTTTTCATTTTTCTTTTCTTCTTTTTGTCATGTTTTCACTGTTTTACCCATTTTCATTAGTGGTGATCCCAATTCATTTGTTTCTTTGATGGCTTTTTAATGCCATTTGTGTGCAGTTGGCACAAGTATAACGTTAAAAAATGCAGATGGAATATTCACCATGAGGAAAGAAGAAAATGGCAGAAAGAATGTGTAGATTCAATTCACATGTGAAAAAAGTGAATTCAAAATTGAAGTTTTGTTGTCTAAGTAGTTCAGCTGTGAAATAGGAATTCACGAACCTCGTTTGTTTTAGGATATTTTGATGTTTGAGAAGATTGTCAGTTTTAACATTTTTCCAGTTGACTGTAATGTGTAAATTTCCTTATGATTATGCTACTTTCTGAAATAACTACCATGATTTTTCACAACAGCTTCCCCCCACCTACGTTCTGTCACTACCTCCAGTCTTAAAAGACATATGTGGGTTTTTAAATTTGTTTTTAAAATCCATTTCAATGGAATGTTACTGTTTAGGTGTCTCTTATGCCTTCAGTGTCTACTCATTATGATACCACTTCCCTCTCTGTTTACTGATGCTGGAGGAAGTATACCTCCATATGTTTTCTCCTCAGTTTGAGCTCATTGGTGTTATTGTGCCATGACACCAAGAATATGCCCAATAGTATAAGTCCACGAATTCTAAACTAAGAAAACAAAAGCAGTTACCTCCACAGAAAGCAGTTCAGAGGTTGACAACTGCAACTGCAACAACCTGGTGCTGTAGAATAAGTGGCTTGAGAAGAACATTGACTACAACCATTGACACTGTTCAGTCAGGAGCTCTCTTCATATCTGACTAAGGTAAGGTCACCTGGCAATCAGGTCTGTGCCAAATTCACATCAATACAACATACTTAGCCATTAGGCAGCAGGATGTAGTTAGAAAAAAAGGGTACTTGAAAACCCTGAACAGTAGGCTTGAATACTGAGGTTTCCCCTCCCTACACCAAACCATCCATAAACTGAAGAGGTTTGGCAGCAGCAGTTTCATCCTTCAGATTAAATGAACACATTCAAAAAGCAAAATATTGAAATTTAAGATTTGAATATTAAGAACGAGTTGAATGTACGAGAATATTGGTTGAAAATGTTAACGGGGGCGGAGCATCATGGGAAGCCAGGGGGTGGGGGGAGATAAAAATTTGAAAAGGATATGATAAGAATTGTAAACAAAATGTGGAACATGCTTTTATATATCCGATAATAAATTTTCTTTTTTAAAAAAAGATTAAATGAACACATTTGAACCATTAAAGTTCAAGTGAAACTGACAAACATGTGAAATTCTTTTACATCCCTGCTGTGTGGTTCAGTAGCATCCCTGATTAATAAACACACCACTGGGCCTCTTTCTTCGTGGACAAAGACCCAAGGGATTTTAATCAAACATTCAATGGCAGTTTTGCACCTCCCAGACTCATGCACATATGAGCACTACCATAGGAAGGGGAAGATGAGAAAGTTGCACTCTGTAAACATATTCTCCCCCCCTGTGGAAACACTCAGAGGAGATCTAAGCCATGACTTTTTATTTGAGGCTGCTAGTTGCCACACTGGTTCAAAGCAAAGCCCCAAACAAGAGCCATGTGATACCTTTTATTAGGATCAAGTAAAATAGCACAGATCAATGAGAAATTTTTCAAGTTCTCCAAATCTCTTTATCAGGCTGGATGTTAAAAACAAAACCAACCAATAAAATCAGGTGGGGGGATGTTGTTTTAGACTGTGATCTTAAGGCCTGTTTGTATGCATCTCGTGTGTGAAATGCTTGAGCATGTATGCAGAAATAGAACAGTTCCTATGCCAGGTGATACCACTGGCCTTCTAGGAAGAAGTAAAAATAAATGAAAGTCTCCCTTTGGAAATACAAAACCCAGCAGTTAATCAAATGTCTCACTGCTACCAAATGGGACACATCTGAAAGCAGAGTAAAAATGTTGTTATTATATTAATAATACTTGTTAGTTAATTAGATTGGTATTATTCTTACAGATATGATAATTCAATAGATCATTTGAATGTAAGTTTTCTTTTATGTGCAATATACATATTTTAATTTGTTGTTGTTGTTAGCCCTTCAGTCATGTCCGACTCTTGGCAAGTCTATGGGCCAGCTCTCTCCATGTTTTCCAATCTTGTATGTTTCTCTGAGTCTTTCCATGCTCAGGCTGGTGTTGACTCAGGCTGGTGTTGACTTTTATGGTGTCTAGTCACCATGTTCTTTGGTAGCCCGGTTTCCTTTTGCCACTAACCAGTCCAAACATAATTACATTTTCTAGTGAATTCTTCCACATGACATGGTCGAAATAAGTCAGTCTCAGTTTTAGGATTTTTCCTTCCAATGACATGTCTGGTTTTATGTGCTCCAGTGCTTGCTTGTTTGTCACCTTTGCTGCCCAAGGAATGCACAGGAGCCTTGTCTAGCACCACATCTCAAATGAGTTAATTTTCCTCCTGTCTTGCTTCTTCATGGTGCAATTTTTGCAACCATTGCTATGGGAAAACACAATAGCACAGACTAATCTGCATTTGGTTGCTAGGATGATGTCCTTGCTCTTCCATATTTGATTCATGCTCATCATTGCTGTGTGACCCAGCATGATTTGATGTTTTATTTCTGGCCTGCATTCACCATTTTGGTCGATCTGTGATCCTAAGAAAATGAATTCTTCATTGTCAACTGTTATTTTGACATTTCTCTTCTTCTAGGTGGTCATGAACTTGGTCTTTTTGATGTTTAGGAAGAGGCCAAACTTCTCACTTTCCTCTTTGATTTTCTTGATCAGGTATTCCTGGCCTTCTTTAGTTTCTGAGAAGAGGATTGTGTCATCAGCATATTGAAGATTGTTGATATTTCTTCCTCCAATCTTTACCCCAATTTTTGACTCTTCCAGCTCAACTTCCTCATGATTGTTTCAGCATACATGTTGAATAGGAAATTTACATACTTACAATTTAATCTTTAATATACCAAAGAGTAGGATAAAATCTTCTGTGAACCTGTCCTGAAATCCTCCTCTTCACTGGAGATTTAGGAGCATTCCTAAAAGCTGGTGAGAAAAGAACAGATGTCTGATTCCTCCCTTAGTAGAAGTCTTGCAGTATGCTCCTGAGCAGAGTGACAGATTTAGAAAGGTGCAAGTATGGTTAGATTGCATTGATAACCACCTGGTCACATTGGCTTGGATCCTATGTTTTCTTTCTGCTGGTGCTCTTCTTTGTCCATCATGGCCACAGTCTTCAGCTATGGATTAAGTTCTTAGTGTAGGCACCTTTGGCCTCATTGAAAGGTACTTCTTTTGCATAAGCGGAAGTACCTACTGCCAGAGGGAAAAGGGCATTGCAGAAGCAAGAACAAAGCTTAGGATCCAAGCCTGTATCTTACAAAAAAATAAATAAATATGGAGAATGATTACCTTCATACAATGTTTATGAAAAACATGAGGTAATGGCAAATAATCTCCCTTTGCTCATGTTCTTTCAAGACTCTGTCTCCCTCAGTTTTCAAAGGTATCTGCTCCAGGCAACACTCTTTTAACCCATCACTAATTAATACTTCACCTAATCTTCTTATAATTCTGCTAATTGTTCACAAACAGGTCATTTAATCGAGGCTGTGCTAACAGGAGATGCTTTATTCTCCTTTCCTCTTTAGTGCTCTGACACAGGGCAAAGTTAGGCAAGCCTGTCCCAATTGCTTTGTTTCCGTGTAATTTAACAGCAAGACATTATTTCCTCATAAGAGGTGCTTTGAATTTTTACTGCTAATGAATAAATTAACTAGAAAGGTTAATCTGCCTACATGTTTATGAAACATTATGCAAATAGAGTTTTTTATTTATTTTTTTAAGCTTTTACTGTTATTGAAAGCAATTGAAAGCCCTGGTGCGTTTCATTCCATTTTCACTTTCAAAAAGTGCACAATTACATCCATTTGATATTTTTGCACATACATGTGCATCCAGAGATAATCTGTACACATGGAAACATTAGACAAGAGGTAGTATTTGTCATCAGGTTGGGCTTCTGTAGCTTTTCAGAGGCTCCAGTGATTCATGAAGAAGCTGAGCCATCATTATGAAAAGAATTTTTGTGGTTAATATTATCATAATAAACACCCACGTGAGTAATAATGTCCTGCTACTTATTAAGCATGTTGGAGGAAGGTTCGTCATCACAGCTTCAAGCAATGGCAAGCTAAACATGAGCTCTGGACTTCAAAGGAGTTTGCGAGGTTTAGTGCCAGTTGTAAAAATGGAAGGAACATTGAAAGATTCCTAGCAAGGCTGCAATCCTAAACACACGTCCTTGAACTAAGAGCCACTGAAACATGTAGGACTTGGCTGGATCACACCCAGCTTCTTTTCTTTGTTGGACAATGAAAAGCGTAATAATAATCTGTTGTTGGGGAGGGGCACCTCGGTATAGAACCTCAGAGTAAAGTGAAACTAGAAGAGAAGCTGTAGGGGAAAGTTACCCCGGGATAATTTATACAGTGATTAATTAGATCTTTATAAAAATCAAACATGCAATTATGAGGCATTCTGCAGAACTCATTGATCTCAATAAACAAAGCTAAACAGCATAATCAGACATCTAACAAATCCAATAAGGCACAGCGGTGTAGCAAAGGTAGCTATTGTGGCTGTCCGTGAATTTGGCTGTAATGAGAACTTTTTTCCAACAAGATGTCCTGGCTTGAAAAAGAAGTAAAGGGTTTGCTATAAAGGTCAATGAGTAATATTCCTCTAGGTGGACAGATGTTACGTTCTTAACAAAGATAATGGCAGGTTCTTCCCCCATAGTGAGAACCCAGGTTTGAAACTTACCTTGCATAACTACATGACCTACCAGATCAATTCTGGATTAGCTCTCAGGCTTGGTTGTTGTTGTTTTCCCCCTTTATGCTTTTGATGGATAATAACCTATTTTTTTTAAGTGCATGTTTATTTATGTCATTCTTCACCTTACAAAAAAAATGGACACTTTTTTAAAGTCTCAATACTGTTGTAGGAATGAGCAAATATTAGCAAATAGACACCTACCATACCCACCTACCATACCCATACCTACCATATTAGCAAATAGACACCTACCATACCCAGCTTTCCTCCAACATGTTAGAAATATGCAGAATACTTTTTCTTGAGTTTGTTTTAGAGAACAACAAAGTACACATATTTTCAGGATAGCCAAGAAGAGCATGAACCACTTCTGTCATGCTTGAAAAATAAATCTCTGTATTTATGTTATTGATTGATTTATACCCTGCCTTTCTCTCCCAAGGCAGCTTACATCATTCTCCTCTCCTCCATGTTATCCTCATAACAACCCTGTAGCTTATGCTGAGATAGTGCGACTGGCCCAAGGTTCCATGGCACGAGTGGGGAATGGGAGTCAAACCCAATACTGACACTCCTAACTACTACACCACACTGGCTCTCCAGTGTACCTTGACTAAGTTTGAGATAGAAGGAAGACACATTTAGGCAAACTGCCTAACCTCATCATATATATGTTGCTCTAAGCTCTTTGAAGGAAGGGTAGGATAGAAATGTGATAGGCAGATGGACAGAAAAAGGTTGTCCACCAAGGTCCAAGCAGGACATTTTTGGCCCATCTTTGGACCCTTCCTTCTTACTTGAACATGTAAAAACTTGCAGCAACTTTAGTTGCTACCCTTCATAACTTCACAGATCCCCAATTTCTCTGATTTTATTTGAAAGATTTTGTGTCCACCTTTACACTTGACCCGGGTTCCTAGTGGATAGCAGAGGGTTGCAGGTCCAGGCACAGCATTGCAATTGAATAGACAAGAAATATTTTATTTTAAGGAAGGGAGAATAATATGATCTATACAAGACAAGAATATAGTTTAACATTTTGCTAAAAAGCTGTGTTTCTTTGTCTCTTGTATGATCTTAAGAATGCTTTCCTTGAAATGAGTTCCATAACATAGGCTTGAATCATATTCTACCTGCCTTGGATTGCTCTCCTAGCTGCTTAGTCACTGGATTCTAGAATCTGAAGTCCACTATCCACAGCTTCTATTCCACTGCTGGGATGGGGGAGCAGTAAATGTCTAACTGTTATTTCTCCCTAGCCCAAGTTCAGAACAAAGAGCACGGAGAAGCAGGAAACCTCTTTTTATGGCCTGCCCATTCTATCTGGAAAACTTTCTCAGGAATTCTGAATTGCCTAGGGAACCAGATTCTACCCTTTTAACTGTCAACACTTTCAATATTTGCAGAAAGGGACAAAAGATAAAATGCTTACAATTTCTTTAAGTATTTTGGGAAATACACCATTTAGCCATCAAAGGGAGCAATTCTTCAGGTAGAGAAAGAAGATCATCTTTGAATAGGACTGTCCTTATGGAAGTTGTCCTCCATTCACTTTGGATTCTATTTACTCTTTCCTTAGTGCATCATATAAAATTTATCTCTGGCTTTGTTCATATGACTACTATAAATTTGTTCTGCTCTCTGCCTTGCGGTTGTCACTTTCCAGGTGGGGCTTGGACTTTCTCAGAATTACAACTGATCCCTAGACCATAGAGATCAATCCCATGGAGAAAATGGCTGCCTTAGAGAGTGGACCATATGGCCTCCCCAAATCTTGCCCTCCCCAGGCTCTACTACCAAATTTCCAGGAACTGGCAACCTTACTTACAAGGGCAGTCATCTGATTAAATGGTGACTTTTATATTCTGAAAAGGACTGTGGCCCATATCTACTTCTCACTCCCAGCAGCCTTTGGTGCATCATGTCTTATCACATGAAACCACATAATCCAATTAATTCTGCAACAAATTCTTTACAACCTGTTAAGATACTTCAGACTGAAGAGAAGGAGTGTTTTCATCATCACCTAAAACATCTTTTTCTGCCCCCCCACCCCCCCGCAATTTTCATTTGTGGATATTCAGCCTGAGGAAGACTCTTGGGACACTTGTACCATTGTGTAGTATGTAGGATGGTCCTAAATAAAAAGGTTTGCCTGAGGAACTTCTGCTGCAACAACTTTCACAAGAACCAATCCCAATTTTATACGGCATAGATTGGCCAATCCAAGCTAAGTAAAACGACAAAGAAATTGTGTCTGGTTGAAGTTCTGCCCAGCAACAAGATTAGCATTTCAAATTTGCATAAAGAGATTCTAAGAAAGGAACTTAGACTGTCCAAAAACATTTTTTTGGTAAATATTTTTCAGTGCAGGAGGGAGGAAGTTGATACCTGTTTGTGACAGACAGAAGCAGGTAAGAAAAATAAACATGCACTGTCACGACTACTCTGCTTTAATTGTGTGGTTAGATATGGGCCGAGGACAGACTGGCAATTTGCCGCGGGATGGGACCCGGGCTGACAACGACTCAATATCGGATTAAATGGAATGTTCACACAGGCACATCTGCCTGGCGTCCCCCACCCGTAGCCTACCAGTGCTCTCGCGCTTCACTGCCGGATTAAAAAAACACCTGATAAAAGCCGACGCAAATCTTGAAAGCCTGCGTTTGTCGCGCGTTTCTCCGCTTCCGGGGAGTCTGAACGCGCAGCCGAAAAGCCGGGAGCAACCCGCGTTGGGCATGAGGCAGCAGCGGTGTGATTGGCTGCGCTCCACTCCACTGCCCAATGCGGTGCCGGCGTTGCAGGGCAAAAAAAAAAAATTGGCAAAATGCGCTTATGCGCACATACGCCCACAGCCGAAATAATGGGGAAACAGCGAATATAGCGTGCCTCCGGCGCGGCAGTCTGAACGCTCCCACGCGCCTCCGTCCAGTATCTTCCGGCAGAGGCCCCCGCTGTGTGGACGGGAAAATCCGGTATCGTTTACTCCGGGTTTTTTTTGCCGCGACTCGATACCGGGGCAAATTGCCAGTCTGTCCTGGGCCATGGTGTGTCTTTAACTTTCTTGTTATTTCTTTCTCTCTGAGTATGTAACGCTTCCACCACGAATTTAATTCCAATGCAATTAATTAACCTTTCCCGTATTATTGTGCTCAAGCTCTAAGGTTCCTTTGGTGGACTATATGGTCCTGAGGATGAGACTCTAGTATTTAAATAGCATAAGACTCCGGGTTAACAATAAACAAAATTTAACTTTATTTGTACAAGAAGTGTACTGGTTTCAAGATGGTTTGTAAGTTAACACTTCAGTGAATAAAACAGTCTATGTTAATAACTTCTGACTGAGGTGCCACACTCTTTCACTTCACAATCACTCCTCTTTATCAGATCCTTTCTCCTCAGAATGTACTTTGTCCAAGCTTTATATATTTTGCTCATTTAATTATTTCCCTTTCTTTTATCTCAGGTTTCTGTCAGCTTCTTTTTCCACACTCTTATAATACTTTGATAATATTAGGATTTGACTCTTTCTAGTCACTAATATGCCCTCCATAAGTATTCTACTTTCTATCTCTAGAATCCTAATGCTTTCCACAGCCCATATGGGGTTCCAATCAGAAAACTGCTTTTTCAGACTCTGTAGACTGCTGACTGAGCATGGCTGACTGTTACCTGCTGAATGACTAACTTCTCTCTCTCCACACACACACTTAGTTCTGCCAATACACTCTCAGTCAACAACCAATCACCTCCCTCACTCATCCTCCTCTTTCACCCTTCTTCTGTAATTTACCAAACATTTAAAGAAACACACACTTAAAACTTTAAATCATTACATGCACAGGTAAGGACAGACAACCTACTTATTGTGGGAAAATCTGGGCCTTAGGAAAAATGGAACTGGTCAGAATAAGTAGAAGTCCTGCCAATGTGGGGGTGCTAGAGAGTGCTGTGGGGGTGCTACTCCAGAGAGTAGCTGTGATATCCTGCTGTGTCCAAAACCCTTTATTATTTCAACATGCCCGGTGAGTGCCCTGCAAGCAATACTACGCTGTACATAGCAAGCATTATTAGCACACCGTGCAACTGCCAAGGTGATCATTCACCTGCAAACATTACAGTGCTGTGCTCTGCAACTTGCTGAGCTGTTTAGAAATAATGGCACTGCCATTTCACATTGAGTTTGGGAAAACAGCTTTAAATAGCAAAGCCCAAGACCTAGGTTTACATGCTAATGATCATTTTCAAGGTACTAGGCTTGTATGAAAGTTCAGTCTTTTTTTTACTTCCAATTAACTCAATACCCCCCAGATCATCATCCCCCACAGTGACTGGTAAATAAAAGTACCTATTAATTACAATTAAAATAAAATCCCTAAACACAAACTGATGGGAACAAACAAGTATAACCACAGAAGTGTGTAGGAAAGAATGCTGTGTAATAATCTCTTGCCATTTTTTTTCTTCATCCAAATAGCCTAGCACCAAGTTGTCATCAGTTTTCAATATCGGATTGAGACCTTCAATGGCTTCCAGCTACTCTGGGGTACCTGAAATCATTTTAAATAAAATATGTGCAAGAGATTGAATAGAGAACAACAAAACAGATGAGATTTCTGTGGCCACAGAATGCTAACTTATTTGGTTTCCCTGGAATTCCCCATGCAAAACAAGTCCACTCTCATTGCAGGATATTGCCCCAAGGTATATATTAGAAATGCTGCTCCACACTACCACTCCCAGTGTATAACATATGCATATGCTATAGATTTGCTTCTCCAGGCTAGAGTTTGTTCAGTGTACAACCAACATTGTGAGGGCTAACAAATACAAGTCAAGAAATGTGGGTATGACCAATGCTCCCTCTAAGCTGTGGAGTCTTATGAGCAAAAATCCTACTTTGTGAGCTACTGTTGTGAGCGAGCGATTTGGCTCCTGCATAAATTAGTTTGCTCTGGAGCCATCCTTCCTGAGTTAAGGCAAAAATGTGTGAGCTGATGCTTGTAAGTGAAGGTGCTGGAGACTGATGCAATGCAGCTGTCCTACCACTGGGCCCCATTTCAATGTCTGCTCACTTTGATTAAGTGTCAATGATGTGGGAGTTGCTTCAGTTCCAATTATCAGAAGAGATGGGAATTCTTCTCCTATGCTTATGCCACTTTTCTATGGAATTCAGCTGCCCCCTTCTCAGCAGCAGCTACTGTACTGGATGGTAGATATTTGTTCAGTGTCTTCTCCCCTGTCTGCAAGGTCTTCCTTCTATTGCTATTACAAGCCAGTGTGGTGTAAGGGTTAAGAGTGTCATACTAGTAGCTGGAAGACCCAAGTCTGAATCCCCATTTGCACCATGGAAGCTCACTGGGTAACCTTGGGCCAGTCACACTCTCTCAGCCTAACCTACCTCACAAGGTTGTTGTGAGGAAAAAATAAAGGAAAGGAGATTACTGAAGAACCCTATTTTGCAGTCGTATATACCAACCCCAGAGCTGAGCATCTAGGTGCTATAGCAAATGTACTCCAAGTTGTACCACATAATATTTCGAGAATGCTGTTTCATATGTGTATTTTCACTGCTATGTTGGTAAGTTGGTGTTTTTAGCTCAAGGTTGTGTCCAGGGTAATGCCAAGGTACTTAAGTATATGGTTGTGTGTAGGTCAGGTGTCATTAAGGTGGACATTCAGTTCACGGTTGGCAAGATTGTTATTGAGATGGAAACAGGAGCACTCTGTTTTTCTTGGACTTGGGATAAGCCATTAAGCAGTGTCAGGGAATGGAGTCTGCCAGTAGAAGGTCTCCCACTAGAGTATATATGTTGTCAAGTGGCAACTGACTGTTGGGGACCCCTACAATGGGCTTTAAAAGCAAGTGAAAATTAGAAGGGGTTTGCTATTGCCTTCCACTGCAGATTCTTCCTTGGTGGTCCCCCATCCAAGTATTGACCCTACTTAGCTTCCAAGATTTGATGAGATCAGGCCATGCCATACAATTCCACTTTCCTAGTGAGAGACAGGACAGACCACTCCTCTCGCTGAGGGGCAGTTTATAGTTAGAAAACTAAAAACACCCTTAAAATATCATTTCAAATATCATAAGTACAATACATTGCCTGGCCCCTAAATGACACAAAATGGATGCCAACCAGAAACAAGCTTGGACATGTAGTTTAGAAGTTTGAGTAAGAGTGGCTGGGTAGCTAACAACCTCTACCACACTCTGGAGATATGCATAATTTAGGACAATGGCTCTCCCAAGAACCTATTGACTCAGCTTGAACTAATCTCATCAGTACCCAGCCTCACTTCCTTGCACTCATTTACCCTAATTAAATAACACTTAATTCTATTCACAAAACCTAGTAGCTTTTCTCATCTGGTACTTACAGGGTCATCAAGCCCCATTTATACCTATAGTTCACCTCAGAAAAACCTATCAAGCCTCTCTCAAATCCTTGTCCACCTCAGAAAACCCCATCAACATTGTTTTAGGGGTGAATACATCAGCTTGTCCCATGGAGCATTTTGCCATATATCAAGAGCTCCTAGCTACCAGTGCAGTGTGTGTGTTCATGGATCCATGCTCACACCCCCAATCTCTTTCTCATCATGAAATGCTGGTCATTTTGCTGCTGCCTCTGTGGACCTCTTCATTCGAGACTGGTAATTATACCTTCCCAAAAATTGTTTTTCCCCTTTCCTCCCTGATTTCCTTTTAGCTAGTCTTGTGTGTGTGTTCAGTGTGTTTGTATGCATGCTTTACCATTTTATTTTAATTTAATAAAAACATTTTTGGTTGAATATCTGCCTAGTTTATTTTGAGAGTTCTCTTAGGGGAAAAATCCCCATAAACAGTGGTGGAGAATCCCAGCTGCTCTGTCTCCTTAAACTAGTTAGAATCATAGACTCATAGAGTTGGAAGGGACCTCCAGGGTCATCTAGTCCAACCCCCTTGCACAATGCAGGAAATTCACAAATACCTCCCCCGACACCCCAGTGACCCCTGCTCCATGCATCGTCCAATTCCCCCCCCAACTAATTAGGAGACCACCTATTTGGGTAACATCATGGCCAACCCAACTCTCCATATTGGTCACATCTTTGCTGCTGTTTTGATATCCCAAATCAAATTGGTGGACATACACCAAATCAAATCATTGTGTGTAGTACATTCTCATACTCTGCATCTAAACCTTGCATCAAACCTCAGCATTGCTTTTCACTGGTGGGAACAGCAGCACCTGTTCCTCAAGAAATCTATATCCCATCTTTGCACCACCAATTTAAGCAGTCCCCATCAATTGAGGGCACAGCTCCTGAAATGCCATAATTCAAATTATGTAATTTGTTGTTATTCAGTCGCACAGTCGAGTCTGACTCTTTGCAACCCCATGGACCAGATCATGCCAGGCCCTCCTGTCTTCCACTGTCCTCTAAAGTTTGCTCAATTTCATGTTCATTGCATTGATGACACTGGCTAACCATCTCATCCTTTGCTGTCCCCTTCTTCTTTGACCTTCAATCTTTCCCAGCATCAGGGTCTTCTCCAGTGAGTGCTCCCTTCTCATTTGGTGGCCAAAGATACCACATATCTTAAATTGCCTTAATTCTGCCACCAACTCCCTCTGCCTCAGAAGCAAAGCTTGGCTTTCACTGGCTTTATGAATTCAGGTACCACACTGAGTAGCCACTAGCTAAAATGTTTTTGGATGTAGTATTGGATGGAGAGCCAGTTTGGTGTAGTGGTGGTTAAGTGCGTGGACTCTAATCTGGGAGAATTGGGTTTGATTCCCCATTCCTCCACTTGCAGTTGTTGAATGACCTTGGGCAAGCCATAGTTCTGTGAGAGCTGTTCTTAAAAGAGAAGTTCTTGGAAGAGTGCTCTCAGCCCCACCTACCTCACAGCATATTGGTTGGAAAGGGAAGGGAAAGGAGTTTGTAAGGCACTCTGAGACTCTGAGTGAAGGGCGGGATATATATTCAGTCTCCTCTTCTCTGTGATATTTGTCCCATTGTAGGAAAAAGATTTATTTACTAAAGAACATCTAATCCAGCATCCTGTTTTACACAACTGCCAACCAGTTACTGTGGTGACAAACAGAGCACAGAGGCCAAGGACTTCCCCAGTTGTGACCTCCTAGTTACTAGGTCTTAGAGGCTTACTACCTCTGAACTATGGTTTTTCCTCTTAACTGTTATGGCTAGTAGCGATTGATATCCTATCCTCCATGAATCGGACTAACCCCTTAAATATATAAATATTTATGTTTGCCTGTTTCCTGAGCTAACAGTAAGGGTGAATGAGAAGCCATATCCAGAAAACATCATAGGTGCCATGATCTTGGGATGAGGTTAGTTGGTGATGAACCACTGGGGTTTGCACTAATGCCCCAATTTCAAATGGAAGGATTTGCCATTCCAAATTTGATAGCTATCCTCTTCATATCCCAGGATTGGTGTTCTCAGGTGCTACATTCTATTTCTTGCATTCTATATGGGAGCCCTTTTTACAGGCCATTGCTAACAACATTATGTCATGCCTGAAGACCTGCATTATGTATCAGTAGATCTGCAGAGGAAACTAGAGGTTGTATTTCTTTCTGTATTATACATTCCAAGTTACCAATGAGAGTCAGCAAAGTATGAAATAAGAACATTCAGGAAGATCCATCACCTCACTTACTGTTATATGATTGGACTGCCAAAAGGTTTATCTAAAAGTGATGTGTTTTGTGGTATGTGTGTTTGGGGGAGATCTTTGCTATTCTGAGACTTTGTGCAGAATTGTTCTGCACTGTGTGACTCACTTTATTGCAAAAAAAAAAAAATCTTATGGGTTTAGTGAATGACAACGGCCTGTTCCTGGTCATTCATTCTGAGTACCATCCCATGTGTGTGACTCTATTGATTTCAATGGGATTATATCAGCATTGAATTAAGACTATTGTCTTTTGACAGACTGCAAAAATCAATTAGAATTTGGAAGAGTCTCCAAATGGATGTTCATAGCTAATCTGGACAAGGGACACACACATACAAATTAATCCTGCTATGACAAAGATAGTCTGAAATGACTTAATAGCTCAATTTCTTTCCTATTTTTACACCATTTCTTTGACAGTAATTAACTCATGTTTTTGTGCTGTGTTTCTTTATTAGTTTTATTTTTTAAAGGCGATGATAAGAACTATTGTAAGGAAATAAAAGGATGGTGCCATTAATTCTGCCTTTCTGTGAGAAAAACTTGATACTAAAAAATAAGTTTGGTAAATGTATAGAGAAGGATATTTCTGCATATTTCTGCATGATCTAAGCAGTTTTGCTGCTCTGATTTATATCGCTTTCTTTAAAAAGATAAACAGAAAGCAAAAATCTGCATTCTGAAGAAAATAGTGATTTTTATTTACTTATTTAAATATAAAACAGATGAAAAATGACCGCATTTATTCTGCTAATGTAGATGAATATTATGACTTTGGTCCCATTTCTTACAGATTTTCTTCTCAAATGGTAACAAAACTGGGGAAGTCAGATTCCCCCAGTGGCAGGTCAGAGTCCAGGGCTGCAGTGCCCTCCACCTTCCTTTTTCTTAAACCTCAGATAAGGAGAGGAGCAGGGTTCTAGCTTACCCTGGGCCCTCTCTCTCCCTCAGCCAGCTTCCTCTCTTCACATCTTACAGGAGTGGTCTGGCTTTTCCTCCTTAGCCTTCCCTGGTCTAGCCTAATAAGGGATTGTCTGGGGGTGGGCTCACCCTGGACTCCCCCAATACCCTCTCTTCAGGAGCGGTCCTATTCCCAGGTGTGGCCTGCTGCATTGCCTGAGACCTACCTCCCTTCTGAGACCTACATTTAGCCTGCCAGGTTCTGAGACTTCTGCTGGTGCATTTCTAGGGTTGCCAGCCTCCAGGTGGGGCCTGGAGATCTCCTGCTTTTACAGCTGATCTCCAGCTGACAGAGATCAGCTCCCTTGGAGCAAATGGCTTCTTTGAAGGGTGGACTCTGTGGCACTGTACCATGCTGAGGCCCCTCCCCTCCCCAAACCCTCCCCTCTCCTGGGTCCACCCCAAAGTCTCCAGGTATTTTCCAACCCAGACCTGGCAACCCTATGCATTTCTGGGTGTGGCATCTCCCTTGCTCCCTTCCCCAAAGCCTCTGGTTGAGCTGTGTGCCTCACTAGGGTTGCTAAACTCCAAGTGGTGGCTGGAGATCTCCTGCTATTACAACTGAACTCCAGCCAACAGAGATTTGTTCCCCTGGAGAAAAATGCCTGTTTTGGAAGGTGGAATCTGTGGCATTATACCCCACTGAAGACCCTCCCCTCTTCAAACACCACCCTCCTCTAATTCTGCTTCCCAGATCTCCAGGTATTTCCAATCCAGAGCTGGCAACCCTAGCCTCAGCTATGCCTGGGTAAAGCTATCTCCTGCTGGAATCTTCTCCGGAGCAAATGACTGCCAGGTGGGGCTGCCAATGCCAGACAGTGGACAAAATTGAAAACAATAAAATGTTAGTAATTGCCCATTCAGTGTTCATTATAATATGCTTATTGTATTGCACAGCTTGTGGCCCACCAAGATGAAGAATATAGACCATTACTGATTATTACACAAGACCATGCTCAGTAGTAGAACATTTGATTGCATGCAGAAGGTGTTAATAGATAACTGAAGCTCAAACTGAATTACAATCAATATGATAAGACATCTAATAAGCAATGTACTAGGACTAGGTTACAGAAATAAGAAAGAAAGCATAAGCATACAGTGTACAAACACAGTGCAGACAAATTGTATTATATCAGCAGAAAGCAATGCAGTGACAACAAGGTAACACATACAGCAAATAGATAATATGTTATATACACAATGTGGTATAGTCCACAATCCCTTTCCCTTCCTGAACCATTCTAGGGTTGCCAGCTCTGGGTTGGGAAATATCTGGAGATTTTGGGGGTAGAAGCCTGAGGAAGGCAGGGTTGGAGAGGGGATGGACTTCAGTGAGTTATAATGCCATAGAATTTGCCTTCCAAAGTGGCTGTTTTCTCCAGGTGAACTGATCTCTGTCATCTGCAGATCAGTTGTAATAGCCAGAAATCTCCAGCCACCACCTGGAGGCTGACAACCCTACCTATTATCGTCATAGAACTCCCTCCTGAAAAACTCAGTTTTACATAGTTTGTGGAATGAAAGAAGTATGAGAACGTAGCTGACCACTTCAGGCAGCCCAGTCCACAAGGTGAGGACCACAGCAGAGAAAGTACATGTACAGAGAAAGTACAGAGAAAACATTTGACAAAGTTTTTCATGATATCCTTGAGGATAAGATGGTTAAGTGTGGGCTGGATGGTGCAACCGTTGGATGGATTCATGGTTGGTTGAAAAATCGTACCCAACGAGTGCTCGTAAATGGCTCTGCGTCTACATGGAGGGAAGTCTCAAGTGGAGTGCCACAGGGCTTGGTTCTGGGCCCGGTGTTGTTTAGTGTTTTTATAAATGACCTGGAGGAAGACATAGAGGAGATGCTTATCAGATTTGCAGATGACACGAAGCTGGGTGGGATTGCTAATTCTAAAGAAGACAGAGTCAGGATTCAAAATGATCTAGATAGGCTGGGAACAGTGGGCTGAGACAGATAAAATGAATTTCAATAGAGATAAGTGCAAAGTGGATGAATCACAAGCTGGAGTTAAGATTGCTGGGGAAAAGATCAATAACCTCAGATATGCAGACGATACCGCTCTGAAGCCAGAAAGTGAAGAGGACCTAAAGAGCTTCTTGCCCATAGTGAAAGAGGAGAGTGCAAAAGTGGGCTTGAAGCTCAACATCAAAAAAACTAAGATCATGGCATCCGGCCCCATCACTCCTTGGCAAATAGAAGGGGAAGTCGTAGAAGTAGTGACAGACTTCACGTTCCTAGGATCCCAGATCACTGCAGATAGTGACTGCAGCCATGAAATTAAAAGACGCCTGCTCCTTGGGAGGAAAGTGATGGCAAACCTAAACAGCATGATAAAAAGCAGAGACATTACCTTGACAACAAAAGTCCGTATGGTCAAAGCAATGGTATTCCCAGTAGTAATGTATGGGTGCGAGAGTTGAACTATAAGGAAGGCCGAACACCAAAGAATAGATTCTTTTGAACTATGGTGCTGGAGAAGACTCTTGAACTGCAAGGAGATCAAATCATTCAATCCTAAAAAAAATCAACCCTGACTGTTCCCTGGAAGGCCAGATCCTGAAGTTGAAGCTCAAATACTTTGGCCACCAAATGAGAAGGGAGCACTCACTGGAGAAGACCCTGATGCTGGGAAAGATTGAAGGTCAAAGAAGAAGGGGACGGCAAAGGATGAGACGTTTAGACAGTGTCATCGATGCAACGAAAATGAAATTGAGCAAACTTCAGAGGACAGCAGAAGACAGGAGGGCCTGGTGTGATCTGGTCCATGGGGTCACGAAGAGTCGGACTCAACTGTGTGACTGAACAACAAAAGTGCAAAGTCCTACATTTAGGTACAAAAAAATCAAAGACACAGATATAGAATGGGAGGGAATTGGCTTGGCAGCAGCACTGCCAAGGGTCTAGGTGTTCTGGTTGATCACAATGAGCCAGCAGTGCGATGTGACTGCAAAGAACAGAATGGAAAGGGAGATTGCTGAATTTCAAGTTATTACAACGCTTGGAACAAAACCTCCCCAGGACTCAACAGGGATATTGGTTTCTTATCTCATTACATATGCTAACCCATTCAGTCCTCACATATGTATTCTCAACAAGAAGGACTATACATCCTCTGTATTTTAGTGTATTTCTTTTTCAGAATAGTATTATAATGCATCAAGAGGGCTGCGACCACGTGTGCCTGGCCATGCGGTCAAACGGACCTACAGACCTTCGGTCCTAGAACAATAGACACCGCAGATTCTAGGTGTGGACCAATGGGAGCACCAGGATCCTGCAGGGAACCTATAGTTTCCAGGGCCATGTAAATAGAACCTATCACGGGTGTTGGGGGGGGGGTGCTGGGTGTGCGTGCTGATATGAATATAAGCCGGGTGTGGACCGGCTATCTTTATCTTCATTCAGATGTAACTAAATAAACTTGAGCTGATTTCACTATGCTGAGTCTCCGACCTCAGTACTTTTCAAGTTTATTAGAATACTGGATGTAATGCAAGGAATAATGGAATGTTTTGCTAAGTTACCTCCGCACCTGAAAGGAGACGGATAGTGACTCTCAGTTTACTTCCCATAATTAGAAAATATGCCTTCTCACATTTATCTCCTATTTTGATATATTTATTACCTTGCTGTCTTTGCCCATCTTAATTAAATCAAAACAACTGTTGACCATATAACCTTATCTTGTTATTTAGTTTCACTTTGAATATCTTAAAGCTTCTGCATCATATTATGTTAATTTGCTGTTCAGCCTGTATCTATAAGTTTGAAATCTAGCTTCCTTTCCAATGTATTTGACAAAGAAGGAGACAGGATTTATACCGTGCCCTTCACGCAGAGTCTCAGAGTGCCTTACAAACTCCTTTCCCTTCCCCTCCCCACAACAAGCACCCTTGTGAGGTAGATAGGGCTGAGAGAGCTCTGAGGGAACTGTCCTTGAGAGAACAGCTCTGACAGAACTATGGCTCACCCAGGGCCATCCAGCAGTTGCAGGTGGAGGAGTGGGGAATCAAGCCCAGTTCTCCCAGATTAGAGTCTGCGCACTTAACCACTACACCATACTGGCTCTCAGTGTGCATGTGTGTAAATCAAGAAATAACCATGCCAAAGTGTCTATAATAATATTCTATAGAAACAATAAATACAGTTGCCACCATATTTGTCACCCTGTTTTGACTGCTTGGTAGTGGGGCAGAGTGGTTTAACTTTAGTTCTTAGAGGGAACAAAATACCCAGTGTATAGGCCTGTCTCTGGCAATGAGCAGACAAGCCATTTAGCCTGACTCTTGGGAAAGGGCAGGCTGTTTTGGGTGGAATCCTGTGCATGTTTAAAGTTCTGCAGGTCCTGCAAGATGGAGCTCTTCCACCAGGCCTTCGATTAGGGAGCTGCACCCAAGAATCTGTGGCCCTGGCCCCAGTACTAAAATCATTGTTGACAGCCAGTCAACCCAGACTATGATGTCAGCCAGCTGTCACCCGAGGAAGCTGCTAATGCCTGCCATCTGATACAAACTAGCACTTTATATTTTATAATATTTATAATTGTACTGTTCTGATTTTATTTAATTCTTGTTTTAATTGTTTTATATCTTTATGTAAGCTAACTTGAGCCAGCCTTGGCGGGGAGGGTGGGATATAAATTAATTAAAGAAATATTAATACATAAATAAATAAATATGTGAGCAGATGCAGCCCAGAAGCTAGTCAGTAAAAGCCTGTTTATGCCTGAAAGCATTTGGGGAAATTCAAACTACTCTCTGATGCCATAAATAGTTTATATTAAAGTACCTCAGCCAGATTTCTCCTTTGTATACCTGGAGACCTGCACTGCTTATCTATTCTTCAAAACCAACTTGTAAATAAATAGATCTTCTGTGTTGTTAATATACAATTCCTGCCTCAGTAATCTCCATATCCCATTTGTTCACCACAAAAGTTACCTCACGGCAGCAAACCCAAAGCCTATACATTCACTGCCTTTATAACAGCTGGTAACAAGGGAACGTTTATACTTTAAAACAAAATCAGAGGAGGCTGTATGGGTCCCCTTAGTTGATAGAATGCCTGTCACAGCTCCATTCTTAAATTTCTTCTAAAATCTATTGTTTTTATCTTATACTTCCACCAAGGTGTTCCTGTTTGGCTAGACTTGCTGTTTTTCTTCCTGTGGTGAGTGAACTCCCACTCTTGTCTCCAGTCCCCTGCACTTGAAATGCTGGATAGTGGGAGAAAAAATGGCTGGAAAATGGGTTCCATAGTTATGCTCTAGTAGTTTGCTCATATCTCCACTTTTTTAACATACTGATCAAGTGAAATTCACCCAGAAGCAATGTTCCCTCTAAGCTGTGGAGTTTTGTGAACAACAATTCTACTTTGTGAGCTACTGACATTAAAGTCATGAGGGAGCAATTTGGCTACTGTATAAATTAGTTTGCTCTGGAGCCATCCTTCTTGAGCTAAGGCAAAAATATGTGAGCCAGAGGCTAAAAAAACTGTGAGCTAGCTCACACTAACTCAGCTTGGAGGGAACACTGCCCAGAAGTGTTCTTCTTCACCCAAAGAGTAACACATGGAATTCACTGCCACAGCAGGTGGTGGCAGCCACAAGCATGGATGGCTTCAAGAGGGAATTAGATAAACATATGGAGCAAAGGTCCATCAGTGGTTATTAGCTGCAAGATATACATGGGAACCCTCAGTCTGGGGCAAGTGATGCTCTGTATTCTTGGTGCCTGGGGGGGGGGGCAACAGTGGGAGGGCTTCTAGTGTCCTGGCCCCACTGATGGACCTCCTGATGGCACCTGGTATTTTTGGCCACTGTGTGACAGAGTGTTGGACTGGATGGGCCATTGGCCTGATCCAACATTGGCTTCTCTTATGTTCTTAATAGAGACCTATCTTTCCCAAAGTCCACTCTCCCCAGGCACCATTCTCAAAATCTCCCAGCATTTGCTGAGGCAGTGCTGGCCACACTGTGTTTGGCTGAGAGAGTGTGATGCTCAAGGCACTATACACCACACTGTTTCTAACATTGAATTTTTCCTTTGGACCCACTAGAAATAGGTTCTGCCATGTAATTCATTCCCAAACCATCACATTCTAGACTCCTTTCTCTTGCTCCATCTCAGACTGACTCTGGAGTTTCCCATCAGGCACTACCTAACTGCCAGATCTTGTTGTGCCAAGAGTTGTCAATCCTCAATATAGTTCCCGGAGTCGGTTAAATATTTTCCTTGCCTTGAGTTGTCAAGATATTGTTTCAAAGTTAGACTAGGTCACAAGCTGTGAACCGTGATGCTGAATGCAGTCCAGCTGCCATGTGTTAAGGCCAGCCAAATACTTGTCAATCTTTGATTCTTGCAGTTCTTAGCAGGTATTGAAACCTAGAGTTTTCTGAACCCTTAGCAGTCTGTCAAGTACAATTGATGGACTCTCTTGGGCTTTCAGGACCATAGGTATGCAGGCTCTGTCTAGATACTAAGATGTAAATGCAATTGTGTCTTAATAGAGAGGTTATGATTAGATTAATCAACATTTGCCCATATTCATAAATCATCCACAGGCTATTAAAATAAATATTTGCAGAAGGATGCAAGGGCTTTTTGAATCACTGGTCTACACGTTGCCTGTCCCAGCCAGTTATTGCTACTGATGATCTAATTCATTTATGTATAATGCTTCAGCTATAAAAGAAAATGCTTCAGGCACATGAAAGGTGTGTGACAAGATGGCTTCAACTGTGTCAATTCCCACAACCCTACACAATATTTAAATAAACTTGGGATTCATTTAAATGGTTAGTATTGATTGAAGCAACAGACCCACAAAGCCAGATGCAAAATTAATCTCAGCTATAAAAAAGCAAATGAAAACTGATGAAGAGAGTTGGCAGAAAGTGGAATTAATAATAAAAAGTGGTTGCTGGAGATTAGTGATGATTATTGGACCAAAGAATGGGAACTGGACGCTTGAAATGCAGAAGTGAATGGTCAATCAATGTATTGCATCAGCTAAAGGCTACAGCATTTAAGAAACAACCATATAATAGCTTATAAGCCACTAGACAGAATAACAGTAGACAGACTCCAAACGTAGCACTGTATCCATTCATAGAGGCTAATTCTCCTTAACGTAATTGGATTCCATTTGTGCAGCTGCCAGTAAAACAGAAATGACTGTCCATTCTACTCAGATTTCTACTCTACAGTGGCATAGGTTTCAACATATACAGTAGCATAGATCATAGTTAGGGATGCATGAACCTGGGCTCGGCAGTAAGCAAAACTCAAGCAGTCAGAATAATGCCATGTGTCCAATATCAAGTTGTTAATACTAGGAAAGCCCTTTAAAGAGCCAGTCACACAAAGTACCCAAATACTATGCAAGTTATTTCACTCAACAAGGCAGACAAGAGGCCAAAGAGAGAGTACAAGTTGGAAAGTAAGGAGGAATCTTATTATGGCTTTGAAGGTGAAGGTGAAACACTGAGGAAAGGGTACAAATATAGCAAATAAAGTAATCCAAAGGGAAAGAGAAGCAGGGACTCCTGACATAGGTCAGTAGGTTCTCCACAACTACACAAGTATGCGTAATCTGGAGCTGGTCAGTATTACACTTTAGGGACACATTCTGATCCCAGTTAGAGGGCAAAAAGCTAAGTTTAAAAACAAAAGATTTTTTTATTATTTCCAAGCTCAGAAGGAAAAGCAGAGAACAAGTTGGGTGATCAGGTGTATAACAAAACTGGATGAAGGGGAGAAGAAGACAGTTGTAGATTTCCAATAATATAAAAGGAGGCATAATGGCAAGGAAGAGATGCATTTGGCGATCTGACATGTTTGTCCATGTTGCTCCTGTAACTCCAAGAATTAGCTTCTATCATAGAGTTTTGCCCAAAACCCAGAGCATTGCCCCCCAATGTGTCTACATCACTCCCGGGTCATGTAGGCACATTGTGTTTAATTTCTGCATTCTTACCTGTTTGGGTGGGATGATTCCCTCCACCAGCCATCTGGCTAGTGGCAGATAAATGGTGCCCAAAAGTGGGGAACCCCACCCCTACCAGGGGGTCTGGCATTCCTTTGGGTAGCATTGAACTGAATCCCAGCTTCTGTACAACACAGGGGATGTTGTTGGGGCTCAGCACCTCTTGGCACAATTCTGTGCAGCCAATGAAAATCAAAGCACAGCAGCATTGTTTGCACTGGTTTTGGAGCCAGGGTGAGGTTGTCTTTACTTAAGAAGCCTTTAGTGGGCTGCTTTTAGCAGACCCAGACAAGTTTGTTTGTTAGAAGCTAGAATACAGTTGATGTTTTGCTGCTGTTCAGTTTGAATAAAACCTCATTTAACTCATACAGTTGTGTGTCATGTCTTCATTCCAGGATGCATGAGCAAAAGCTGGTAGAACCATTGCATTCAATCAGTCCACTTGCAAGGAACATGTATTGCATAGAGCAGGGATGTTGAACTCATTCGTTATGAGGGCCAGATCTGACATAAATGAGTCCTTGTCGGGTCGGGCCATGAGTGTCATAAAACGTAATGCCGGGTAGTGGAGATATAAACTTTATAAAGGACACAGACACAAAGGGTTTTTTAAATTTAAAATAAAAACATGCTTAAAACATTAGCACTCTTGCAATATTTTGTTTATTTAACAGTGTCTGATAACTGACACCTCTTGCTTTGAATTATTGTATCAAAATGTCTGTGCCGTTGCAATCTTGAGGGCACTGTTCAGGTGTGTATCTGTAAGCTGCAAACCTACAATGACGCAGCAGCGGCAGAAGTGGAAGGAGAAGCAGAAGACAGCCAGTTCCACTGCAGGCCTGATAGAAGCCCTCTGGGGGCTTGATCCGGCCCCTAGGCTGCATGTTTGACACCCCTGGCATAGTGTCTCCACTATTAAGTGGTGGTAGGGATGAAACTAGAGTCTCAAATAATGCCATTAAATACAGCAATTCACTTTGGGTTAGTGGCACTGTGTTATCTCATTGTGGGCTTTTTATTTGTGGAGAAGAGATCAACCAGTATCTGGGGGATTCTAACCAAGTAGAACTACTACAACAAAATACAAGCCACATCATTAAGGTTATCCATTTCCTGCCTGCAAAAGAGATGGCAATGCATTATTAACAGGTAAAGGAAACCAAAGCAGAGCAGGAATAACCTGGCATGTACTATCTTTGCACTTCAACAGTTCCTTGGGAATACAAGATTTAATTTTAAAACAAAGATTCCAACAGTCATGGTTGTAAAGCTTTTTGCTTGCTTGCTTGTTTGTTTAGATCGACTAAGGGCTCTAAGAATGGAATTATGGGACTCAAAGGTGCTTTGCAGTAGTTTCAGTAAGGAATTTTTCTACTCTGGGATGATCCTGGTTCTTTCTCTAAGACTGCTTCCATTCTTGAGGAGCCTGTGTGTCAGTTGCCCTACTTCAGATACTGAATAGCTGTATCCAATCCAATCTGATCACAGTTTAGCACATCGAGTGTCGTCCTAAACAGAGTTATACCCTTCTAAGCCCATTGGGTTGGATTGCATCTAAAACGTCTCTGCATAGAAGTACTTTCATGCACAATGACGTGACTTCCATCCAGGAGCAGTATGTGGGGGAAGTTGGATGTTTGTGGGGGAAAGATTGATTCAACAAATATCACCTACCCAACTTGCATAGAGGATCCAAGTCATTGATTTCAATAGGCTTAGAAGGGTGTACCTCTGCTTTGTTGTTGTTCTTCAGTCACACAGTAGAGTCTGACTCTTTGGACCACATCACGCCAGGCCCTCCTGTCCTCCACTGTCCTCCAGAATTTCCTCAATTTCATGTTTGTTGCAACAATAACACTGTTTAACGTTACATCCTTTGCAGTCCCCTTCTTCTGTTACCTTCAATCTTTCCCAGCATCGGGGTCTTCTCCTGTGAGCGCTCCCTTCTCATTTGGTGGCCAAAATATTTGAGCTTCAGTATCTGGCCTTCCAGGGAACTGTCAGGGTTTTTTTTTCCTTTAGGATTGACTGATTTGATCTCCTTGCAGTCCAATGGACTCTCAAGAGTCTTCTCCAGCACCATCGTTCAAAAGCATCTATTCTTCACCGCTCAGCCTTCCTTATGGTCCAGTTCTTGCATCCATCCATTACTACTGGTAATACCATTGCTTTGACTATACAGACTTTTGTTGGCAGGGTGATGTCTCTACTTTTTTTATTATGCTGTCTAGGTTTGCCATAGCTTTCCTCCCAAGGAGCAGGAGTCTTTTAATTTCATGGCTGCAGTCACCATCTGCAGTGACCTTGGATCCCAGGAATGTGAATTCTGTCACTGCTTCCATGACTTTCCCTTCTATTTGCCAAAGAGTGAAGGGGCCGGAAGCCATGATCTTAGGTTTTTTTATGTTGAGTTTCAAGCCAACTTTTGTGCTCTTGAGGTCCTCTTCACTTTCTGCCATTAGAGTGGTATCTTCTGCATATCTGAGGTTGTTGATGTTTTCCCCTGCAATCTTAATTCTGGCACGTGATTCATCCAGGCCGGCATTTCGCATGATGTACTCTGCATATAAATTAAATAAGCAGGATGACAATATACATCCTTGTCATACTCCTTTTCCTATTCTAAGCCAATCAGTTGTTCCATATCTGGTTCTAACTGTCACTTCTTGACCCTTATACAGGTTTCTCAAGAGACATGTGAGGCAGTTTGGTACTCCCATCTCTTTAAGAACTTACCATAGTTTGTTGTGATCCACACATTCAAAGGCTTTAGCATAGTCAATGAAGCAGAAGTAGATGTTTTTCTGGTGCTCCCTTGCTTTCTCCACAATCCAGTGAATGAAGCCTAGCTTATAGGGTCTTGAGCATGACCTTGCTAGCATGTGAAATGAGTGCAATTGTGCGATAGTTTGAACATTCCTTGGCATTGCCCTTCTTTGGGATAGGAATGTAAACTGACCTTTTCCAATCCTTTGGCCACTGTTGTGTTTTCCAAATTTCCTGGCATATCGAGTGCAGCACTTTAACAGCATAATCTTTTAAGACTTTGAATAGCTCATCTGAGATACTGTCACCTCTGCTAGCTTTGTTGTTAGTAATGCTTTCTAAGGCCCATTTGACTTCACACTCTAGGATGTCTGGCTCGAGGTCAGTGATCACACCATCATGGTTGTCAAGGACATTGAGGTCCTTCTTGTATATTCTTCTGTGTATTTTTGCCATCTCTTCCTAATCTTTTCTGCTTCTGTTAGGTCACTACCATTTGTGTCCTTTATCATGGCCAGCTTTGCACAGAATGTTCCCTTGTTTTCTCCAATTTTCTTGAAGAGATCTCTCATCCTTCCCCTTCTATTGATTTCTTCTATTTGCATTGTTCATTCAGGAAAGCCTCCGTATCTCTCCTTGCTGTGCTCTGTGCTGTGTTCCTAAACTCAAAACTCTGGAAATCTGCATTCAGTTGGGTAAATCTTTCCTTTTCACCTTTGCCTTTCACTTTCCTTCTTTCCTCAACTATTTGTAAAGCCTCATCAGACAGCCACTTTGCTTTCTTGCTTTTCTTTTTCTTTGGGATGGTGCTGATTGCCTCCTGTACAACGTCACAAACCTCCATCCATCATCTCTGCTTAGGATTGTGCTATAAGGGTTCATATACTTGTGTCTGACTTTCTAGTGTTCTTGTGGACGTGCCTTTTCAGCATAGATGGCCTTAGTTATAGGACAGCCAGGGCAGCTTCCCTGGGCACCCACACTTGGGGTAATCCTTGGTTTCTAGCCACTGCAGACCTTTCTGCTGCAGTCTTGACTACAGAGGTGACAATAGTGAGGGGCATCTCTCAGGCAGCAGCCACAGTCAGCTGCAGGGCAGTCTACCCCAACTGCCCTACAGCTGATTACATTTTCTGGTGATTGCCTGAGTATCAATCAGTTGTTGGGTGGGAGAACCACCCTACATCTAAGCTACCTGAGTCACCCAGTGATTAAGGAGCCACATCCTTGATTTTGATCCAGGACTCCAGAAACACTAAGCCCATCCCTCATTTTTAGCTGTCGGTCAGCTGCTTCTCCATGCATACTGTTTACAACACGAAGAGGCAATGTAATGTCAGAAGCACTTTTTGAATACATGCAGAATTTCCACTAAACTGTACTTTGCAGACATCTGCTTCCTTAGTTCCTAAACTCAAATTGACCTATTGCTCATCTGAACGTTGTACCATCAGTATCACTCTGCCCCCTTGAATGATGTTGGGGGAAGGCAGGGAGTCGCATACGCCTGCATGGACATTATTCCCTCCAGCAAAGAACCAAGCGTTTTTCTTGGAGATCTTCCATCAAGACTCAGACCAGACAGCCTGGCAACATCTTAGCTCACAGCATATGAAAGGAGAATGGCCCAGCATGGAATGTCTGAAAGCTGGCTGTAACAGCACAGCATTAAAAAAAGAAAAGAAACAAAGGTGTGAGTTTTCTACAGTATTGGTCTCTGTTTTGAAGCTTTACCTTGTTGAGTTCTGGTCTTTGGTTCACAAAAGTACTGAGCTTTTCAATAAAAATGGCCACAAAAATAATAGAAGGTCAGTGTGAAGCTAAACTTCAATATATCAGGAACAATGAATTTAAGAAAGGTTTTGTGGAGTGTTATCACACCAAAAAAAAAAAAAAAAGTACCAAAGGAGTGAGATAAATCTAAACAGGTACTTCTGCTAAAAGGCCTGCATGGAACAACTCAATTCAATAATAAAAAAGCCATAATGTCTTAGCTGACCTTTCTTCAGTAAACAAAGGGACACTTTTATAGACGCCATAGCACCTTACCTGTCAGCATCTCTCTTTAAAAAACTTCTCGCTTTCTTCCAAGTTTCAATTTGTAAAAATCAAGATAATTTACAGAGACACTGCTGAGACTGTTAGCACAATCTCATTTACTTCACTGGGCTTACAAGGGTGTAACTGTATTTTGGATTTCACTGTTGAACTCTAGAGACTGGGGTGAAATCTGAAAAATGACAGCTTTTGAAACTCACAAGAACCTCCAAGAAGACAAAATAGGGACAGTGACTTTCTAGGGACAGGTTACCCCCCCCCCATTGGTACTTGTCATTAGGAAAGAGGAACAGTTGGAAACAATGCACCTGGTGGAAACTCTGCCCTTATTACTGGCCATTAGCTTGGTCTGCAGGTTATATCAGCACAATGTAACACCACCCACATGTCTCCCAGTAGAAATACAAAGATCTGGCAGCTGGTCTGTAAAAAAACAAAAAGCTTCAGAGTTCAGAAAATGACAGTGTGCAACCAACAAGCTGCCTTATTTTGTTATCATGAAACCAAAAAATAATGAATTGTTTACAAGTGGAAAAATCTGTGTCGTCCTAAGCTGTTTTTTAGCACAAGGGAAAAGAAGAAAGGGTTGTGTGCCTCAGATGTCAATGGTGATAAGACAGATCCATGACAGATGAGTGCATTGAACGAAGGGTTTTTAAACAGCCTTCGGGAATGGAGAGTATGGAGAAATGACTCTGCTGGCCTTTAACAGGGTGGGCATATTTTCATGCCTGGAAAACATAAACATTTCGTGCTCGCTTCAGTACTCAAAGGATTTATTGTTCCTGTTGTTACCTCAGGAAAACACACAATACCAGGTGTTTAAAAAAAACTGCAACAGATGAGAAAGGGGTAGTAATACTAAGTAATAGCACTGCTTTCTTATGGTTAAGTGCGCGGACTCTTATCTGGGAGAACCGGGTTTGATTCCCCACTCCTCCACTTGCACCTGCTGTTGTGACTTTGGGTCAGTCACAAGCACTAGCACAGCTGTTCTCTCAAGGACAGTTTCTGTCAGAAGTTCTCTCAGCCCCACCTACCTCACAGGATGTCTGTTGTGGGGAGGGGAAGGGAAAGGAGTTTGTAAGCCACTCTGAGACGCCTTTGGGCAGTGAAGGGTGGGATACAAACCCAATCTCCTCCTCCTCCTCCTCCTCCTCCTCCTCCTCCTCCTCCTCCTCCTCCTCCTCCTCCTCCTCCTCCTCTTCTCTCTTCTTCTTCTTCTTCTTCTTCTTCTTCTTCTTCTTCTTCTTCTTCTTCTTCTTCTTCTTCTTCTTCTTCTTCTTCTTCTTCTTCTTCTTCTTCTTCTTCTTGAAGTTGAAATTAACCGAGCACCACAAAACAAGAATGAGGTAAATAACACCTAGAAACATGGGAGGGGTGTGTGGAGACTCTGTACAATGAAAATGTATTTCCACTATTTAAAACACCAAGATTGCAATCTTGATCATGTGGGAATAAGACTCATTAAAACAAGTGGGTCTTCCTTCTAAGTAAATTTGCATAGGATTGGGCTGTGGGTAACCTAATGAAAAATAGTCTTGAGCGCTATAGTTGAGTACATACTGTTCCTGTTGGGTGCACATGGCTATGGAAACTGTAATCGACTCTGGAAGATACAAAGTATGTCACCTAAGGTTTCATATTGAATGAGAACCCAGGAGACACAGATTTAAATCCTCACTTATAAAGAAATTTACTGTTTGACATTGGGACAGTCATTCTCCCTCAGTCTAATCTCCTTTACAGGGTTTTGAGAGGAGAACCATAGAAAATATTTACCTCACCACAGAGATTTATTCATGGGGTAAGAAAATACTCCAAGATACGAAGCAAATAGAATTTAACTGTAGATTTTTTTCAATGTTTTCGTTTTAAAATTAATAAATATATACATTAGTTGCAAATGTTTATTTAAAATATAGTTTTTGTTTGTTTTTTAAAAATATAGTTTTTGTTTCTTTTTTAAAAATATGACTTTGTAAAGGAATCTTACTGATATGAGTTATTCAGTAAACAAAAAGGGAGGGGCACATCTCCATAAACGATTGGTCTGTCCTCCCACACATTTTCATAGTTCTAAAACTGCATAGTTTCTCATATATTAACTTATAAACAGTCTTGATCATTGGAGCCTGCTAAAATAATGGCTGATAGTGCCCTCGTGAAGCAGTTATGAGTCAAAAACTAATCTTGAAAGGTCAGAGTTACAACTCCATCAGAAGCAGAATCTAAAAAAATGGTGTTTTTTCACATTACATGTCCATTTCAGAGTGGCAAAATTTATTTGCACACCATTAATGGGCATGACAATTTGCATAGAATAGGTCCTCAACCTTCCTACAAAAATAGACAATGTGGAAACAACATTTCTGTTGGAGATGCCACTGTCTCTCTAGTGGGCTCCCACCCTTGTCGGTTGCCCTCAAGCCTTCCCTAATTCTGCCAACCTCAGAAAGGTGGGAGGAGGGGATTTGGGGGGTGGCCTGTCAAATCCCTCTGTCCCACTGGATCTACATCATGTGCTCAGCAGAAACCACACTCTCCTTCCTGGCCAGCCTTCAAGACCTCTCTTTTATCCCTCCCAGCCCATTAAAGCTTGCACATTTTGCGCTTGAGTACATGGGGGTGTCCTGACCTGGATGTCCCAGGCTAGCTCAATTCTTGTCAGATCTTGGAAGTTGTGCAGAGTTGGCCCTGGTTAGTACTCAGATGGGAGGCCACTGAGGAAGTCCAAGGTTGCTATGCAGAGGGTGGCAATGGCAAACCACCCCTGTTTGTCCCTTGCCTTAAAATCCCTACAGGGTTACCATAAATCAGCTGTGACTTCAGCACTTTCCACCATCACATGGGTCCAAAATACAGGTGTGTCCTATCAACTGTGAAAGATGTTTGTGGGTGAAATTAGGTGAGTGTCTCTTAAAATAAGATTCTAAGCTGCACTACACTTGGGCACACATATTCATTTAGCAGCAGGCTATTTTCACTGCTGTTAGGCCCCAAGACAGAGTTTGATCATTCAATGGATAGAGGTAATTTCATCTTTAAATGGAATATATGAGTGTAGACATTAGGACTGCCTTCAGAAGAACTACCTGCATGCTGATGGTGCTCAGCTCTATCACTGACTCTTCAAACTCTTATCCTTTCTTCCTCCTTCCTTCATCCCCAATTGCCCATATCTCAGAAGAGCAAATTTGCCTTACAGGATGGTACTGGGGAGGTCACCTTGTAGATATGTAGGTCGTGGGGCATAAATGACTTTATAGAAAAAAACAACAACCAGCATCTTGAACTTCATATAATCACAATGAAATACTTTCTGTGCTGGTGTGACATGTCATTTTTGACTGTTCCAGGTAACAAGCAGGCAGTCACATTCTATAGCAACTACAGGTTCTAAATTGTCTTTGGGTAGCCCAGTGTCATGTATGTTTCAGTAATTCAGAGATGAGGTTAATGTTGCATGGATCCACATGGCCAGATCAGCTGAATCTAAGCAGAGCATCCATTTCTATGCTAGTAAGACATGATTAAAAAGTACTCTTGTCACCACATTAACCTGCTTCAGGAGAGCAGGAGCCAACATGATTCCCAGACTCTTAATGGAATCAGATAAGGAAAATTTCACCCCATCACAAAGTGGGGAGAGTGATACCCTCCAGGACCTCACACACACTGGCCAGCATGAACTCTATGTTGTTTGGATTTAAGTTCACCTTGTTCACTATTAGCCATCTGATGGGCATTGACCCAGGGCAGAGAGCCAATTTGATGTAGTGGTTAGGAGTGTGGACTCTAATCTGGGAGAACAGGTTTGATTACCCACTCCTCCACATGCAGCTGCTGGTGTGACCTTGGGTCAGACATAAGTTCTTTCAGGGCTGTTCTCTCCTGGGCAGTTCTTGAAAGAGCTCTCTCAGGCCCACCTACCTCACAGGGTGTCTGTTGTGGGGAGGGGAAGGGAAAGGGATTGTAAGCCACTCTGAGACTCCTTCGGGTAGTAAAAGGTGGGGTATAAATCCAATCTCTTCTTCCCCTTCCTACTGAAATAGTTTGTTAATGTCTTTGTTTATGTATTTATATATCACTGGATGTAATGGCAGGAGACTTAACTGGTTGGGGAACAACAACTGATTGTCAGTGTTTCCTGCCCTGTATTGTTACCAGTCAATGCCATCCTACAGAGAGGGAGCTGGTTTTCCACTAGGAGTAATGCCATACACCCTTCATATAAAAATCCACTCCAGATTAAAAAATAAAGATATTTCATAAACCTGGATTAGGACAAGGAATGGATGGCAGGCACCACCTGGAAAAAAATGTTATCTGGAAGTTCATCAAAGGAGGCTGGCTTGATAATAGTTCTCACCCAACCTAAAGTAATGTATATTTTACAACATTGGGGTCTCTCAGGAACAGAGCATCACACCTTATGATAACCTCTTGTATCCCCATCCTGGTTCCCCCATTTGCCCACTTAGCATATTGACAACAGTTGGAAGCTATTCTTCATCCTGCACATCAAGGGGCATCCACAAACAGTATCACCTCTGGGAAAGCAATCAAGCTCTGACAAATTCTTTGATTTCCCTTTGGGAGAGCTACTAACCATTGTCCTTGTTGTTGGGAACCTTCCTGTCACTATTGTTCTTTTGCTGCAACCACATCAGTGTATCCTCAGGAATCATTTTTGGGTATAAAGATACTCAAGCTACCCAGAGTGTGTGAGTGCCGTTCTCCTGGATCAAGACTGTGCACCCAAGATGCTAGGTGTCTCATTGCCTTCTTCCTGTTGGTGTATAAGCTTCAGCACTCTGATCATAAGGGTCTAAGTGACAGATGACAGCTGCACTAAACCGGATTCAGCCAGTTTGGACTTGAGCAGAGGCATGCCAAGTCACCATGATTCAGCACTGATCTGATTGGCTAACCAATGTATATAAGTGAATACATTGTACAGTAGTTACTTCTTTTGATGGTGTATGGTGTATGGTGGAGCAGTTTGTTGGAGAGCTGTATAATTTGTAAATAAATTCCTGTATATAGTAACCACTGGACTGTCTCAGTGTGGTTGACTATTGGAAAACCTCTGGAGGCAAGGAGTGACTGCTGGTGAGTGCAACTGTGACTGAGGTGCTGGTTCAACTGTTCCAGGCGTGCTGCGCAACACTTCCATGGACTTCATTCTGCAAGACTGGTAAATATAACCCCACTTCCCAATTCTATATTCCTATTATTCTCTGTTCCCATTAGTTAGCCTTGTGTGTGTTTTCAGAGTGGGGTTTTTTTGTATGCATGTTTTATCATTTCAGTATTCCTTTCAATAAAACCTCCTTAGTTTAATTTGAGAGTTATCTGGGGGAATTAATACTGGTATACAAAGGTGGTTATCCTGTTGTTAACCCCCTCTTGCTAAACTGAATTCCCCAATTAAACAATCAATTAATTTTTAGACCATTCTGGGTAATAATGTTTCCCCCACCTGAAACAAGCCCTCTCCCTCATGCATGCAACTTTGGACGGGACAGTATATGGCTGTTTGTTCAGCCAGATTCCCTTGAAACAGATCTCACATCAAATGATAAAGTAATGTATATATACAAAAATACATTTAAATACATATTTTTGAACATTTTGCACAAATTTTAATGGGAGGAAGAAAAGGCCAGAAGAACACAAGGAATCCAAGATCAGAGAGACAATGACAGAATGGAGTTGGGTGAGTTTGCTTATCCCTACTGCAGATAAGACTAAGGCAGCCATTTTCAGTGGGACTACTTAGAAGTCCCTTTTTATTCTTCCAGGCTTACTCTCAGGAACTGTTCTTGGATTTCAACCTTTGTATGTGTCACTGAAATTAATGCAGTCTTCACCCAGTTTATTTACATTTACCCCCTATCCCTTCCTTCATTATCAAATTCTACATCCTTTGGGGCATGACCCTTGTGGCTTGTAAAGAGCTATGTTCATTGTGGCTTTATTCAAAGAATAAATAATAAATAAATAATTTGTACTGCAGAACACTGATTAAATTTCCTGCTGGGGGGGGGATTTTTGTTCTGCTGCTGCAGACTCCCAGTTCAATGCCCTTGCTGTTCCTGGAGGGTCCCTGTCCCCAGGAGGAAAGTTGTGGGGAGATTAATGGGCTGCAACAGCAGGAGGAAAGAAGATAGTGCTGTTTCACTGACCCAAGCAGGCCCATAGCTAACACAGAGTCCACGGGGCCCGGCCCCCTTGCAGTTTTTACGGGCCCTCCCTCCTCGAGCCTCAGCTCCCCCTCGCTGCTGGACTCCCCCCCACACCGATCACCTTGCACTTGTGGCAAATTGAGGGCAGGCAACAGGGTCTCCTGGAGCACACCCAAAGGGGCCTCTGAAGCAGTGTGGCTGTGAAGGGAGGGGGAAGGTGGTGGTGCCAGAGGGTGGAGACAGGGCCAAGGTGAGTGGCCGCTCTTTAAACAGTGGGCGATTGCAACAGTAGAGTGACAGCAGACAGGCTCTCTTCTTGGAGCATGCCCTGAACAGCCTCCAAGGTCAAACTTGTGCTGCTGCAAAGGGAGGGGAGGGTGGCGGGCAGCAGGGGGCAGGCAGCAAATCTTCATTGGTTGGGGCAGTCCAAGAGCGGGCTCTACACAATGCTGGCATAGAGCCTGCCAGGTACAAGTTAAGCTGGCCACACCATGTGATTTTCCTCCTCCCAATGACCACAACCAATCTGAGAGCAGCTGCAGCAGCATGAAGAGAGGAGAGCACTGACTACAGCCTGCCTGCCTGAGCCTCACCTGGCCAGCACGTCCTTCCTGGCTGCAAGTGTTCCCCTCCTCCGTCCTCCTCCTCCAACATAATCGTCCCCAGCAGCCTGGCTTCCTCCTTGACTTCCTTGCTTGGACACCGGTGTTACTGTGCACCTCCTACCACTCTGTTCAGTAATCTTCTGGTGGGGTTGAGCCGGCAGCGCCCATGCCACAGTTCTACCAATGCCCCATCTCCCACATGTAAGATTCCAGATTAGAGGGTGAGATCCTGGTTACCATTGTTTCCAATGGGCCTTCAAATCTCTCCCATTGTTTCCAATGGGCAATCCTGTCATTCCTTTTAGTACATCCCTGTTGTTGTGATTTTACTGTTGGGGAGGGTGTCTGTTGGGTGGGCTGGTTCTTGTTTCAGTTCTGGGCATCTCCAGCTAGAACTGGAAAGCTAATATGACACTAAGCACTTTGGTTTCTGTAAGAAGGGGGTGGGTCTATTTCCACTGATTCTCCCTTCCTTATACTTCTGTATTCAATATATATTTTTAAAAACTGTATCACTCTGGCCATTTTTAAAGCACTTGTATTTATTATTCACTTATTAGTTATTACTTAGAAGTATAAGTGTGGTGTGGTAGCTCCACACAGACATATAATGGCTGGCCCCACAAGCAAAACACTGACCCCCCCCCCCAAGCAAAATGTTGTTAGCTACGGGGCTGGACCCAAGTGTCTTTTGTTAGCAGACAATTTCCTTGTGATGCTGTTTGGCACTATGAATACTGTTTAGAACTATGAATACTGTATACTGCACATCAGTGCATATTATCAGGACAATAAATTTTCATTTCCAAAGTTTAATTGGAAAGTTACTTTTAACAAACCCTCTTGTTCATTATTTTTATTTATGCTTATACCCTACCTTTTCTCTACATAGGTATATTTTAACAGGTCTTGCCTGTTCTGCACCTGCTTTCTCCCCTTGCCTTACTGATTGTAAATACTTATAAAGTGGCCCTTGTTTGAATCTGACATTGGTCTCTGTCTCTTTCTTCCAATTGGATGGGGCAATAGAAATGCTAAAATATTATTAAAAAACAACAATCATGTGGTTCAGTTAAGTAACTAATCCCAGTATCAAGACAAATAACAACTTACAAAAATGCAGATTTAAAAGTACACATTGTCTACATAGGTAAGAACCAATGCCATATGAGTTGCACCACAAGGCATTTCTCAGTGGTATAAATCAAATGAGTGCTCCGTTAACTTAAAAAAAAAAAACAACCTAAATACAGAAAACTGCCCATACAAAGAATAGACCTGAAAAGATTAAAAAAGAATGAAAAGTAAACAATAATTATCTCAGTGTTTGATGGGAAATAAAATTATTTTAAATTTTAGAATTCATAAAATGTTGATAGCTGCCTTACTCACATTAAGATGTTCCCTCATGGAGTAAGTGGTATCAAATTTTCTTGTAATTCAGTATGGGCAACTCATCAAAATGCAGAATGTTTCCTTTGCCTATGGATCTAAAAATGTGCATAAAGTATATTGCTCAGAAGTTACAAATTGAAAATCTGCTTATTGTTAAGGGAAAAAAGGAGTGAATGGACAGTTTAAAAAATGTGCAATATTTACCTTCTTAGGTCATATCAGAAAAGCTCAAAACTCCAATGGAATGTTCGGGAAAAACTGAAAAAGAATCAGCATCATAATAACTCAACCCCTCCATCTACCGAAAGGGAGGGGGCATGATACAACAAAAAGAATGACGCAGAGGTAGTTAGCAACACCTGAGGAAAATTACATCAGCCTACTTGCAAGCCTCAACCCCAAACAGCAGCAGGAACAGTAAGAACTGCTCATTTCCTATTTTTCCTCAGTCTTCTCATGCAAGGGAAACAGTGCTCAATATGGCAAAAACAGAACACATGATGAAGGAAGGGAGTTGCAGCCTAGGATTGGCATGGGGCAGTACATAAACACCTAGTTTCTTTGACCTGCTCCATCTCCAACCTGGGCTGGTTCACCCCTCCTTGGGCAACCTGGTGGGCCATGGCTCCCTGTGGCTCACCATATTGATGCTGAACTTAGTGCAGACACCCGATCAGCGTAGCCCACTGCAGCCCAGAACTCCTGAGCTCACGCGATCCACCGGCCTCAGCCTCCCCAGCAGCCAGGATTACAGGCAGGAGCCACCGCTCCTGGCTCACCTAGTTTATTTAAATGAAACTAAGTCCTTGGGGCCAGATGAACTGCATCCACGGGTACTAAAAGAACTAGTAGATGTAATTTCTGAGCCTCTGTCCATTCTTATTGAGAATTCTTGGAGAACAGGTGAGGTGCCAGAAGATTGAAGGCAGGCAAATGTTGTCCCCATCTTCAAGAAAGGGAAAAATAGGGATCTGGGTAACTACTGACCTGTCAGCTTGATGTCTATATCTGGGAAAGTTTTAGAACAAATCATCAAACAGACAGTCCTTGAGTATTTAGAAAGGACAGCTGTGATTACTAAAAGCCAGCATGGGTTTCTCAAGAACAAGTCATGTCAGACTAACCTTATCTTTTTTTAAAAAAAAAAAAGTTATTACTTTGCTGGATCAAGCGAATGCTGTAGACATAGTTTATCTTGATTTCAGTAAGGCTTTTGATAAAGTTCCACATAATATTCTTGTTGACAAATTGGAAAAAATGCAGTTTGGATCCTATGATTGTTAGTGGATCTGTAATTGGTTGTCAGATCACACCCAAAGAGTTCTTGTGAATGGTCCCTCATCTTCTTGGAAAGGATTGACAAGTGGAGTGCCACAAGGATCTATCCTGGGACCTGTTTTGTTCAACATTTTTATCAATTATTTGGATGAAGGGATAGAGGGAATGCTTATTAAATTTGCAGATTATACTAAATTGGGAGGGGTAGCAAATACAGTAGAAGACAGAGTCAGGATACAGGATGATCTTGACAGGTTGGTAAAATGGGCTAAAACATATAAAATGAATTTCAATGGGAATAAATGTAAAGTTCTGCATTTCGGTAGGAAAAATCAAATGCATAATTATAGGTTTGGGGAGACTTGTCTTGGCAGTAGTATGTGTGAAAAGGATCTAGGGGTCTTAGTAGCCCATACACTGAACAATGAGTCAGCAGTGTGATGTGGTTGCTAAAAAGACAAAAGCAATTTGGGGCTGTATAGTGTCCAGATCATGCAAAGTGATGGTACACTTTGCTCTGGTTAGACCTCACCTAGAGTTTGTGTTCAGTTTGGGGTACCACAATTTAAGAAGGTTATAGACATGTCCAGAGGAGGGCAATGAAGATGGTGAGGGGTCTGGAGACCAAGTCCTATGAGGAAAGGTTGAAGGAGCTGTGTATGTTTAGCTTGGAGAAGAGAAAACTGAGAGGTGATGTGAAGGTCTGTCATGTAGATGATGGTACAGAGTTGTTTTCTGTTGCCTAAGAAGGTCAGACTAGAACCAATGGGTTGAAATTAAATCAGAAGAGTTTTTGGCTAAACATTATGAAGAACTTCCTGACACTTAGAGTGGTTGCTCAGTGGAACAGGCTTTCTCGAGAGGTGGTGGGCTCTCTTTCTTTGGAGGTTTTCAAACAGAGGCTCGATGCCAATCTGACAGCAATGCTGATTGTGTGAACTCAGGCAGATCATGAGAGGGACGGTAAATGGAGCATGTGGCCAATGACAGCCCCTCTCCATCCCTCCTGAAAGATTTAAAGGGTCCTCCAGCTGATCGATGGGCCATGTGCTCCCCGGCGATCAGCTGAAGCCCTTTAAATCTTGCAGGAGAGGAGGGAGAGGTGTGGCTGCAGGTGGCTGGTCTTGGGGGCAGAGCTTCCTTCCACCAGCCAGCTAGTTAGCAGCAGATTGGGGGCCCCAAAATTGGGGGAACTCTCACTCTGATCTGGGGTCTGGCAACCCTAGTCAAAACATATATTGATTTCCCCCATGTCCATCTCCCAATGGAGACACTCATTTTGTACACCACAGTGTGGTCCTAGAAATGATATCTGGAGCCTACATTAAACTAATATCAAATGGCTGTCAGTCACACTAAGGACTGTAAAAGAATACAGGGTAGCTCCTCCATCAGTCATGCAAAAGGCCACGCTAAGAGAGATTCAATCAAGTGCCATTTCCCCAAGAACCTGGGAGCCTCCTCCCTAATAATTTGATCTTAGCTAACAAACCAGATCTCCAAAACAATAAGCAATTCCAGCAATTTCTCTCATACCCAGCCATATTCTAACTTTCAAATCTATACTCTCAATACAAAAGGGGAAAACTTCCTTCCACAACGCACACAAAGAATTTCTTTTTGTTTTTGTCATCCTCAGAAAGATTGAATTTTGTATTGCTCACATTTTGATACCAACACCCAGGGCTCTTTTTGTAGCAGGAACTCCTTTGCATATTAGGCGACACAGTAGCTCTTCTTACAGGGGCTACTGAGACCTCTTGGAGGATTGGCTACATTAGGGGTGTGTCACCTAATATGCAAAGGTGTTCCTGCTACAAAAAGAACCCTGCCAACAGCCCTTCCCCTTATCACTCCTGGCAAAAGGTTATAAAGAGTTGCCTTCCCAGTCCCACTTTTTGTAGCTGTTTTGGACTCACCCAGTTACCCAGTCCTCATGGTTGGCCTCCTGCCTCTTCACTCCATGGACCTGCTTTGCTGCACTTTCTTCCCCTGCCTTCTCAGTTTTCAAGCTCCTGATGCTGCTTCATCATGGCTGAGATCAGCATTCTTCCCCCTTCTTTCTGAGATCAGGCTTGTATGTCTTATTTTCCCCTTTCAGTTTTATTTCCCTATAGGCAAGTAGTTTATTAGGAAAAGATTTGAGGTTGTTTTACCATTGCATTTTTCCTTTCTATAGACTTTCATTTTACTCTGAAAATTGCTTAACTTAAGTTGGTTTCTTTTCTATTAATTAAAAAAAATCCATTAAAGAAGCTTATCTCTCCGCATTCTTTCAAGTGTTGTTCTGAAACTGAACTTTGGTATCCACATGGTTAAGACCACAAAAATATTTTAAAGTACTTGTGTTTGGTCCATGCTAGCAAGAGGATTCCTTTGCCCGTTATTGGACCTTCACATGTATGCTGGTTTGGGTAATAACATTTGTTGTTGTTGTTCAGTCGCACAGTCGAGTCCGACTCTTCGCGACCCCATGGACCAGATTACGCCAGGCCCTCCTGTCTTCCGCTGTCCGCTGAAGTCTGCTCAATTTCATGTTCGTTGCATCGATGACACTGTCTAACCATCTCATCCTTTGCCGTCCCCTTCTTCTTTGACCTTCAATCTTTCCCAGCATCAGGGTCTTCTCCAGTGAATGCTCCCTTCTCATTTGGTGGCCAAAGTATTTGAGCTTCAGCTTCAGGATCTGGCCTTCAAGGGAACAGTCAGGGTTGATTTCTTTTAGGATTGACTGATTTGATCTCCTTGCAGTCCAAGGGACTCTCAAGAGTCTTCTCCAGCACCATAGTTCAAAAGAATCTATTCTTCGGCGCTCAGCCTTCCTTATAGTCCAACTCTCGCAGCCATACATTACTACGGGGAATACCATTGCTTTGACCATGCGGACTTTTGTTGGCAAGGTGATGTCTCTGCTTTTTATCATGCTGTTTAGGTTTGCCATCGCTTTCCTCCCAAGGAGCAGGCGTCTTTTAATTTCATGGCTGCAGTCACCATCTGCAGTGATCTGGGATCCTAGGAACGTGAAGTCTGTCACTACTTCTACGACTTCCCCTTCTATTTGCCAAGGAGTGATGGGGCCAGATGCCATGATCTTAGTTTTTTTGATGTTGAGCTTCAAGCCCACTTTTGCACTCTCCTCTTTCACCCTGAGCAAGAGGCTCTTTAGGTCCTCTTCACTTTCTGCCATCAGAGTGGTATCGTCTGCATATCTGAGGTTATTGATCTTTTCCCCAGCAATCTTAACTCCAGCTTGTGATTCATCCAGGCCAGCATTTCGCATGATGTACTCTGCATATAAATTAAATAAGCAAGGTGACAATATACATCCTTGTCGTACTCCTTTTCCTATGCTAAACCAATCAGTTGTTCCATATCCGGTTCTAACTGTTGCTTCTTGACCCTTATACAGGTTTCTCAGGAGACAGGTGAGGTGGTCTGGTACTCCCATCTCTTTAAGAACCTGCCATAATTTATTGTGATCCACACAATCAAAGGCTTTAGCATAGTCAATGAAGCAGAAGTAGATGTTTTTCTGGTACTCTCTTGCTTTCTCCATAATCCAGCGAATGTTGGCAATTTGATCTCTAGTTCCTCTACCTCTTCGAAACCCAGCTTGTACTTCTGGCAGTTCTCTATCCACGTACTGTTGGAGCCTAGCTTGTAGGATTTTGAGCATGACCTTGCTAGCGTGTGAAATGAGTGCAATTGTGCGATAGTTTGAACATTCTTTGACGTTGCCCTTCTTTGGGATTGGAATGTAAACTGACCTTTTCCAATCCTGTGGCCACTGTTGTGTTTTCCAAATTTGTTGGCAAATTGAATGCAGCACTTTAACAGCATCTTCTTTTAAGACTTTGAATAACTCAGCTGGGATACCATCACCTCCACTAGCTTTGTTGTTAGTAATGCTTTCTAAGGCCCATTTAACTTCGCTTTCCAGGATGTCTGGCTCGAGGTCAGTGATTATACCATCGTGGTTGTCAAGGACATCGAGGTCCTTCTTGTATAGTTCTTCTGTGTATTCTTGCCATCTTTTCCTAATCTCTTCTGCTTCTGTTAGGTCCCTACCGGTTTTGTCCTTTATCATGGCCAGCTTTGCATGGAACGTTCCCTTGATTTCTTCAATTTTCTTGAAGAGATCTCTAGTCCTTCCCAATCTATTGTTTTCCTCTATTACTCTGCATTGTTCATTCAGGAAAGCCTCCTTATCTCTCCTTGCTGTTCTCTGGAAATCTGCATTAAATTGGGCAAATTTTTCCTTATCCCCATTGCCTTTAGCTTTCCTTCTTTCCTCTGCTATGTGTAAAGCCTCATCAGACAGCCACTTTGCTTTTTTGCATTTCTTTTTCTTTGGGATGGCGGTGAGTGCTGCCTCCTTTACAATGTCACGGACCTCTGTCCATAGTTCTTCAGGCACTCTGTCTATCAAATCTAGTCCCTTAAACCTATTCTTCACCTCTACTGTATATTCATCGGGGATGTGATCTAGGTCAAATCTGAATGGCCTTGTGGTCTTCCCAACTTTCTTCAATTTAAGTCTGAATTTTGCAATGAGTAGCTCATGATCTGAGCCACAGTCAGCTCCAGGTCTTGTTTTTACTGACTGGATAGAGCTTCTCCATCTTTGACTGCAAATTATATAGTCAATCTGATTTCGGTGTTGCCCATCTGGTGATGTCCATGTGTAGAGACGCCTCTTAGGTTGTTGGAAAAGGGTGTTTGCTATGACCAGCGTGTTCTCTTGACAAAACTCTGTTAGCCTTTGCCCTGCTTCATTTTGTTCTCCAAGGCCAAATTTGTCTGTTATTCCGGTTACCTTTTGATTTCCTACTTTAGCATTCCAGTCCCCTATGATGATGAGGACATCATTTTTTGGTGTTAGTTCTACGAGCTGTTGTAGGTCTTCATAGAACTGGTCCACTTCAGCCTCTTCTGCAGCAGTGGTTGGGGCATAGACTTGGATTACTGTGATATTGAATGGTTTGCCTTGGATTCGGACCGAGATCATTCTGTCATTTTTGAGATTGTATCCCAATACTGCCTTTCTCACTCTCTTGTTGACTATAAAGGCCACACCATTTTTTCTACGGGATTCCTGGCCACAGTAGTAGATATAATGGTCTTCTGAGTTAAATTCGCCCATTCCTGTCCACTTTAGTTCACTGATTCCCAAGATGTCAATGTTCATTCTTGCCATCTCATTTTTGACCACGTCAAGCTTACCTTGATTCATAGATCTTACATTCCAGGTTCCTATGCAGTATTGTTCTTTGCAGCATCGAACTTTCCTTTCACCGTCAGACACATCCACAACTGAGCGTCCTTTCGGCTTTGGCCCAGCCGCTTCACTCTTTCTGGGGTTACTCGTACTTGCCCTCTGCTCTTCCTCAGTAGCATATTGGACACCTTCCGACCTGAGGGGCTCATCTTCCGGCATCATATCTTTTAGCCTTTTGTTACTGTCCATGGGGTTTTCTTGGCAAAGATACTGGAGTGGGTTGCCATTCCTTCTCCAGGGGATCACGCTTGGTCTGAGTTCTCTGCTGTGGCCTGTCCGTCCTGGGTGGCCCTCCACGGCATAGCCCACAGCCTCATCGAACCACGCAAGCCCCCTCGCCACGTCAAGGCAGTGATCCATGAGGGAGTATGACTGCTAAATAACATTTAGCAGTACTCAAACTGACCACTGAATTTTTCAGTGTCCATTCTGACAAGTATTGATGCTATATGCATATGCTATATATATATGTGTGTGTTATCCCTCTTCACAGAACAAGGCAACCACATTCATCGTGGGAACTGTGGATAGTGTACACTGCACATCCAATATGCATGGCTGGTAGAATGTCAGTAAGCACAATTGTAATATCTGAAAAGTATTCTGCTGAATGTGTGTTATCATCATTAAAGCCTGTTGTCTTGAACAGGAGATTCCATTTACTTTCTTGAGTTCCATTCAAACAAAACTGGAGACAACAGCTTTTTTAAGACAAGTGGTTTCTTAGCCAAAATAGAGTGCATAACATCTTTGGACATTCCAGATTGCACTCTAGAGTTTAAGTTGCAACACACATCTCTCAAATAACCTTTTCATCCAGATGTTTCCTTTGACTATTCATGTACACATTTTCCAGCAGAAAGCATTACTACTTGTTTTGAACTGTTAACTGGGATTCAGTAGCAGCTTTGGCACAGCTACACACCTGGCTTGCCATATGCTGTGGGATTCAATGAAAGTGTTGGGGGGGGAGGCAGCTCACCATTATGTTATGCTGTTGTTATTTTAACAAAGCCAACCATCATTGGATGGTGAATGACTACCATTAAACTGAAAATTCTAGTGAAGAGAAACATATGTCTCATGGAAGAAGGGGAGAAAGCAGATAGGTTAAAAAAAAAAAAAGCTTGGACCTCTATGGTAATAAAAAAATATTTCAAATTTTAATATAACATTTCCTGTGAAGTGGTATCTGAAGGGCTCAAAAAGCTCAGGCCAAATGGCATTTTACAATATACAGTGGTGTCTTCAGTCCAGAGATGCATGTGGATCTCCTTCCATCACTGAAGCACTAGAGAGGACATCTATATTTTTTGTGTCAAATTTTAACAAAGGCATGGATTCTTGGACTAAGTTAGGATGAATCAGACACAATTTACCTAAATCATCCAGACTTTATACTTTTTTTTCAAAGGACAATTTTTAAAAGACCAATGTATGGTGCTCCCTAGACTCCAGTTCTTCAGATGTGGATATTTAAGGTTAGAGAGAAATATCTAAGTTAGACCTTGAACTTAAGGACTTATATTGTTGTGAGTATTCTTCTCACAGTGACTGACTGGAGTCTACACACAGTATTACCATCTGTTCTGTTTTGTTGGGAGCACATACTTAAAGTAGTTTTCCATCAGGCATTTCAAACATTCAGATTCGTGGATCAAGGAGAGCCAACCAGTTGGTGTTGAGGGTTTATGCAACATATCACAGCATATTTTGATGAACTTTAGCTATTTCTATGAAATTTAAAATGCCATATGAATACAATGGGAAAGAACCTCTTGTTTGGGCAAGGAGGATATTAGTCCTAAAAGGACAGTTAATTTTCCCAGAAATCCACATTTCTTTATAGTAACTTAAGCTGTATTTCCCCACCAAGCAGAGAGAGAGAAAGAGAGAGAGAATTTAGGAAAGTCCAGCAAGCCAGCTACGAAGATTGAATTGGCTTTCTGCTACTGATTGCTGAGCACAGAAAGGCCTAGTAAGTGAAAACTGCAGTTTTATAAAACAAATGTGGCACTCAATAGATGGAGCGTGTGCGAAGAATTAAAGGTGATTTATCCTCCAGGCCAAGAGGGAGCCTAGTAAATCTACCAGCTGTGTGTTGAACTTACAGCAATGGTGATGGAGTGGAAGGTGGGAGGTTGGCTGGCTGAAAAGGGAGATGAAATTTAGTCCAGGGGGAGAAAGTATCTATGGGGGAAGGCTGGTTTCAGTTGTCAGAAGACAAAGAACCATGAAGTTATTATGGATGGATCACCAGAAGGAAAAATAAAGTTTCTTGCAAATACTATAGTCCCTTTTGCAATTTTAGAGAAATGTGAATGAAATACAAAGCAGACTTGGTTAATACTAGTCATATATTAATTTTGAGGCCTCCTCCCCATTGCGACACATGATGGAAGCCACCCATTATAGCTTTGTATTTTTGCTATAGGCCTTCTTTATGTCTTCACGGCAGTCCCCTTTCATCTTGCCTTAGAACATCCCATCTACTCTGATCCATTTAGAGTTTCATGATCCCCTTGTAGCCTTCCACTGCTTTCTGGTAAATCCTCTAATGCTGCCACCCATTGACACATTGTTCTGGAATATGAGGGAGGGGGTCATACTTCAGTGGAAGAGCATATGCTTTAAATGCAGAAAATGACAGATTCAGTCCCCAGCAGAGAATCGTGGCCAATGGTACTCAGAGTAGACTCTATTGGGCAATCTGGACCAATGATTTGTCTCAGTGAAATGCAGCTTTGTGTGTTAACATTGGGGTGGATCTAACCATCTTCCAAGGAACCTTGCTTCAACTTAAATGGCATTTCCTCCAATGGAGGAGGAAGAAGAAGAAGAGAAAGAAGAGGAGATTGGATTTATACCCCAACTTTCACTACCCAAAGGAATCTCAGAGTGGTTTACAATCCCTTTTCCTTCCCCTCCCCACAACAGACACCCTGTGAGGTAGGTGGGCCCGAGAGAGCTCTTGAAAGAACTGCTCTTGAAAGAACAACTCTGAAAGAACTTTTAACTCACCCAAGATCACCCGGCAGCTGCATGTGGAACAGTGGGGAATCAAACCTGGTTCTTCTAGATTAAAGTCCACACTCCTAACCACTACTCCAAACTGGAAGTGCCATTTAATTTGCAAGAAGGCTCCTTAGGCTAGAGGAAGGCCTCAAACTTTGCTTAGTGGAATGAGATGGTAAGGGTAGGACCCACCGTGCTAATCACCTCCCATTCCACCTTAGTCTCTGTTGTTTTGATACCAGGGCCACAGAATCTGACCACATATTCTCACCTTGCTCCTTGCCTATCAACAACATATTGAATTGTAAAGATAGAAGGAAAATATGCTGGAAATCTTTACAACACTGAGGAAATATTACATTTCCTAGAAAAAGCAGGTTGAATCTGATGATTCTTTTCCACTAAGTGAGCAATCTGTCTGTGCCAGAGCAAGGTATGTTCTGCTAGAGGAAGAAAGGGGTCACTGGGTCAGCATTTATTAGCCAACCTGCTGACATGCACTAACCACCAGAAGTAGCCAGCACCAATGATGCAAGACCTTCTCTGGCAGGCTGTAAATTTGTTTCTATGTAAATTTCATTTTTCAAGCCCTATATGGCTTAAGTTGGGATATCTACAGAACCTTATATTCCCACATGTATGTCCCTGATCTCTGATGTCTAGAAATGAATCTTTGCTGCCAGTGATACATCATTTGACAGTTCTTTGTTGCAGCCCATGTTTATGGAAATGATTACCATTTGATGTTCCCCAGTGATGAAATTGAACTTGGGTTTGTTTTATTTCTCCTGCTACTAAGATAATGCAGCAGATTTAGATTTTATTAAATGTCTGAAAGATGAATTTATTTGGCTATAAAGTTTCACATATGCACTTTCTTGTTCTCCTTCTCAATTAAACCACCTTGCTTCAGGACTGCTGACTAGAATAGACCAGCTGGGGGTGGGATTCTTGAGGCTATGGCACTGAGCAAGTTGTGTGACATTGTGGTTGGGTCCAGTGTTCCCTCTAAGCTGAGTTAGTGTGACATAGCTCACAGTTTTTTAGTCTCCAGCTCAGGCATTTTTGTCTTAGCTCAGGAAGGATGGCTCCAGAGCAAACTAATTTATGCACTAGCCAAATTGCTCGCTCACAACTTTAATGCCAGTAGCTCTCAAAGAAGAATTTTTGCTCACAAGACTCCACAGCTTAGAGGGAGCATTGGTTGGGTCTGAGTAGTATGGGAGGGGGTAGAAGGAATCTTTCCTCTGGTGGTCCATGGTGGCTTTCAGAAGCCCTGCCTTCTTCTTGCCCCCTTTTGGGTGAAATGATCGGATTCAAATAAGTTGAATGTGTGCATGTGTGAATCAGTATATTAAAAATTATATGCAGTAGATAGCTAAAGAACCGTCTCCTGGAGATAAAGTTGCAGATAAATATGCAAGGTCCACCCCCCATTTTGCATGCATAGTTCTTTACATATGCAGGCTTGGGGGAGGGCTTCACTACTGAGCTTTCTCTCCTACCCCCCAGCCTTCAGGTAGACATGCTTAACAAACTTATAACTGACTCACCCAGCCAGTTTCTCCAAAGGGAGATCTAGCTATGACTCCTAAGAGATACGGAGTTCTGTTCCTCCCCAGACTCTCAGCATACAAGCTACTTGTGCTTATGTTATGTGTATTTACCAGAGATCATTTTTAAATAATACCAGGGCTTTTTTTGTAGAAAAAGCCCAGCAGGAACACATTAGCGTAATAGGCCACACCCAACAGCAGAAACTTATTAGCTTATTAGGCCACACCCCTGATAACACAGTTCATTAGAATATTAGGCCACACCCCCATGTTACCAGAAGTGTGGTCATCCAGCCACACCCACCTTTTGCTTCTTATTCTGTTTACCTTGTTTGTTGTCAAAACTCAGGGCTTTTTTGTAGCAGGAACTCCTTTGCATGTTAGGTCACACACCACTAATGCAGCCAATCCTAATGAGTTTCTGCTGTTGGGTGTGTCCTGTTATGCTAATGAGTTCCTGCTGGGCATGGCCACTTGGGAGCCAGCCGGAATTCCATTCCTGTGCATTGCTGCCCAAAAATAGCCCTGAATAATACACTCCTCCTCTACTTCCAGTGGTCCAATGGTTGTCAGTTTTAAACTTTTGAAACTTGTTACTTTGTATAATTAATAAACTACAAGGTGAGAACAAATTACACAGAAGCACTTCATAACAATTAATTATTTGATAATCTTAAATGAATTCAAAATCAAAAATAATGCATTTCATTGGTCATAATACACATTTATGTCAAATTTTTGAAATGGTTCATGTGGTTCTTTTGTTATGATTCTAAACACATTACTGACAATTATGTATGACTATGCATATGAATGTTCCCACAACCGTAAGGAATCACTTGGATTAGGGTGAATGTGTACAATTCCAAATAATATATTGCTATGATGTTCACTTCAGTGAGATATAGACTGCAGCCTCTGTTTCCATGACAGTGTTTGCCAATTTTGTGATCATTCACAAATATACACAGAGACACAATTCATTGCAACAGGTGATTCTCTGAAGATTTAGCTTGGATGTTATTGGGAAGTATCCAACCCTCTTTGGTTTAGCAATCTATAGCCTCTGACAGTGAATTAAAACTACCTTGAAAGGTTTCCAGTTCTCCTTGCTTTATATTTAGTGACATTTTTTTTCATGGCATTTCAGTACTTCTGTTTCCTGCTCAGCTTGAAACCAAAGCTGGACAAATCTCTCTTTAAAAACCACAAAGACAAGGAGCTCCAAACTGTGGGAGACCCAGGGTGTAACCCAGTTGTCTTGCATGAACCCTACTGAAGGAACTAAAACTATTCATTTTCATGGGGCTTGTAGTGCACTTGTGGATTGTGCCCTGAATGAATAACTGATCTAGTGGGATAACTAAATCTAGTGGGAGTGAGTTACGGCCCATATCTTATCGTGGCACATATGGATTTGGTGCAGAGTTGCATATCTGTGGCTGGATCTGTGATAGTAGTTACATGGAAGTTAACTGCCACACCTAAATGTTCTGCATGAATGTTTGGATTCTTGGGATTTGCTGCTAAATACTTTTCCATATTCTTTAGTATGAGGAAATACGGAAAGTTAGAACTATGTTAACGGATGGAGTCTGTTTCTTGAATATGGATAGAAATATTTTTAGCATTGCTTTTTCTGTGTGCTGCAAAATGATTTCCAACTTTGATCCAATGTATTCTTAACTTCTTCATAAAAATAAGTTATGCTGAGAGATAGCACATAGCTCAAAGCCATGCACAAAGTCTCTTGGATGGTAGAAGATTTGTGTCTGAATATCCTTTATCCAGTTCCAATGACCCAATATCAAGGTGGCTACTCTCTCCTCCTCCACACTGTCTAAAAAAATCTTAGCCATATCCTGATATCATAGAATGGTGGTTTTCCCCAACTCCCACCCTGAATGATTGGCAGCTGCTAACAGAATGGAAGAAAAAGTGCAATAGTAAGGCAGAAGCAAATCCTGTAATATATTACTGGAAAGACAATTAAATGCTATTTGGGTCTACAGGCTTTAAAATTTCCATTCAAAGACCTCTAAATGACTTTGAACGTATCTTATTTAAAGGCAACAAAAAACAAGGTCTCAAAACTCTATCAAATACTACTCAACTCATTAAACACAAATTTGCTAAGTTATCAAAATGCATGGGATTCAGATTTACAACAACATTTAACAGAAGAGCAATGGTCCATCATTTGGCAAACCCATTCTACAATTTCTAAATCACTGACTATTCAAGAAGCTAGTATAAAAGTACTTTTTAGATAATACTTAACACCAGTTAAATTATCACACATATTGCCATGCACATCTCCACTATGGTGGAAATTATGCAGAGAAAAAGCTACTTACTACCACAATTGGTGGATGTGTAAACATACCTCTCATTTTTGGACAATGATCCTACAACAAATTGAAAAGTTAACAGGATATACTGTACCTTTAAACTCTACTTTACTGCTTCTAAACCTCTGGCCAAAAGAAGGTCCTCCTGCAATAAGAAAAAAAACTCATAAATATTTTAATAACAGCAGCCAAAATAACAATTGCTAAGAATTGGAAAAACAAAAATCCCCCAACTGTGGAACAATGGATTCAGAAAGTATGGGATCTATTTATGTTGGGAAAAGTTTCAATATACAACACCAATGATCAAAATGAAAGTGAGTCATATAACCCTTTAGATGTATGGTACCCTATTCTGGATAAAATAGAAATTAACAAATTTGACTGGGAAACAATATTTATTTATTTGTTTATTTATTTATTTGGATTTCTACCCTGCCCTCCCTGCAAGCAGGCTTAGGGCAGCTGACAAACAGGGGCACAACGTGCCAATGCATAAAAACCAGATAAAGCAAGTTAAAACAGAATAAATACCAAAAATTACATAAGATGCTCATGCTGTTAATCTTAGATTAAAACAAGAAGTTGTCCAATAGATGTTGCCTCCATCCCCGTACCCCGGTACCGGTCTACCACGCCATGGGAGTGCAATCGTCGTAAGGCCGCTCCATTGGTGGTGGTGGCAATGGCGGCTCCTAATCAAAGGCCTGGTGGAAGAGCTCCATCTTGCAGGCCCTGAGGAACTGTACAAGGTCCTGCAGGGCCCTGATCTCCTCCGGGAGCTCATTCCACTGGGTTAGGAGCCACCACTGAATAGGCTCTGGCCCTGGTTGCAGCAAGCTGGGCCTCCCTGGGGCCTGGAACCACTAAGCGATGTTGTGCCCCAGACCATAGTGTTCTTTGGGGTATATACTGGGAAAGGCGGTCCCTCAGGTATGTCAGACCCCAGCCATATAGGGCTTTAAAGGTAAGAATCAGCACTTTGAATCGAACCCGGTACGCTATTGGCAGCCAGTGCAGCACTTTCAGCACAGGCCGGATGTGCTCCCATCTAGGGAGACCCACCAACAGCCTGGCCGCAGCATTCTGCACTAGCTGCAGCCTCTGGATTTGTGACGAAGGCAGCCCCATGTAGAGAGTGTTAAGTAGTCCAATCTTGAGATGACTGTTGCATGGATCACTGTAGCCAGGTCATCGTGGTTGAGGAAAGGAACTAACTGCCAAATCAGCCTAAGATGGCAAAAGGCCGACCTGGCAAAATATCAGATTATGTTGTACTGTTAATGATCTTAGTACATAAGAGAACTTAAGAACATAAGAGAAGCCAATGTTGAATCAGGCCAATGGCCCATCTAGTCCAACACTCTGTCACACAGTGGCCAAAAATACCAGGTGCCATCAGGAGGTCCAGCAGTGGGGCCAGGATTTGTTAACTCATCATACTTGTGGTTTACTGATTATAGATTGCAATAACCAAGGAAATTTATTTAGTAATTTTTAGGAATATTAAGTTATACATAACTGTTAAAAATGATACATAATCCTTTTCTTGTTTCCTAAGGTGATTGTTTACTGTATTCCTAACTATGAGTATTATTGATATTCATCTGACTGTAATTTTTGTTTCTAAAAAAAAAGAAAGAAAAATCAATAAAATTTCTTTAAAAAAATGCTATTTGGGGAGATAATTGTGCTTAATATAACAATATTTGAGGGAGCAGCTTGTTTAGTATACTGGGTAGTTATTTCACATAGTGAAAAGATAAAAAAGTAAAGCATCACAACCTATAATTTAAAGAAAACATTTAAAAGACTCTCTTTTCTCTGTATTCTTTTCACCCTTCTGCAACAGCACAACTGTACTCCAATGCAGATTTTTAATGCAGATATTACCTAGAAGAAATTTTGTTCAATAGAGTTCACAAGACAATGTAAAAGAGCCTAGCATTGTCACTGCACATACCCGAGCATAATGAGCCAGAAGAGACCTCTCAGAAAAAAAGAAGCTTATTTTGTAAATATTACATAAGAACAAAAGAATTGCACTGTTGGACTGAACCAATGGTTAGAGTTCCCAACTGTAGGTTGGGAAATACCTGGAAATTTGGGGGAGAAGCATGGAGAGGTCAGGGGGAGGGGAGGGGCATCAGCAGGATATAATGCCATAGAGTCTGCACCCGGAAGCAACCATTTTCTCCAGGGGAACTGATCTCTGCAGACTGGAGATCTATTATGATTCCAGGAGTTCTCCAGGCCACACCGTGAAGTTGGCAATTATAGCAATGGTCCATCTGTTCCAGCATCCTCTTTCACACAGCAGTCAAACAGTTGCCCTGGAGGGTCAACAAACAGAGCATACTGGCCCAGGCCTCTCCCTGATGTTACCTTCTAATACTGGTATGACTTTGAATATGGAGGTTCCTTTTAGTCACCATGGCTAGTGGTAACTGATGGACCTATCTTCCATGAATCTACTGATTTCCTTTTTAAAGGCACCTATGCTCATGGGCACTACTACATCCACAGACAATTCTATTCTTTCTAGAAGCTCATTAATGCTGAGCCCGTAAGTTACCATTCCTCATCTTGCTACAAGTTACTATTCCTCATCTTGCCACAACACTCTTCAAACTTTCTACCTTCACAGATCTTTTTCCCCATTAAGATCCCCATTGCGGACATCTCATGGAACTCCCCAGTTTTGTATGGGACAGATTTTAGGATACACACATAAGTTCAAGTGCACTACTGGCCAGGTCTACTGCATTTCTGACAATGCACCTGATATGCACATGGTACTGTTGTGCATCATGGCAAATTAAACATGGTTATAAACTGACTTTCGGAGAAGACTGCTCACAATTTCTGGTCTTCTTACAGAGGAGAAGGGTTTCCAAGGAAACCCAGTAAATACTTTGGAAATCATGGATTACCTTTTGAGGTCACCTATCTGATCCGTGTCCGTAATGACCTGTGGTAATCCAATACAAAGGGCTGGCTTTTCTATATTATGTATGCAGTTCTTTACAGTTCTGAGTAAGTCACATTAAGGATATGTGTCTGGAAAAAAAAATCTAAAGACGTGATGGATTGATTAATTTGCCCCATTTTTGCAAGGTTCCCCTTACAATTCATACAGTAAACTCAAAACATACCATTCCTGACCACAGCTGCTGTTATGGAAATCCCTTGTGCCCTGTATAAAATATATTGCACATGAACTCCTGACTCTTTGACTTTGTTTTTTTAATATACAGTACTTGTGTTATGTGACTGATCACATAAGGTATTATTTTCTATGCTCTGACTGGAGCTTTTTAAACAGGGAGTGCAATCAATTTCCCCCCCGAAAGACCATTATAAAAGCACAATTTGAAAGTGAATATCTTTAGCAGAAGTTCAGTGAGAAGAAAGTGGCTCCCTGTTGACGAGACTGGGAATAAAGTGATTAAGAAACACACAAGGACCTCAAACAGATTGAGTCCTGTGTTTGTATAGGCTCTGAGCATTTCTAAGTATCTAGGTGCTTGCAGGTGTCCTTTTGCACTGCTTTGCCGACCAATACATATGTATGTAAGTGCTGTGAAGTTATAACTGACTTATAATTTCCCAGCAAGGGGCTTTCAAGCCAAGTGAGAAGCAGACGTGGTTTGCCATTGCCTTCCTCTGCAGTGTCTTCTCTGGCAGTCTCCTATCCATGTACTGACTTTCATCATCTTCTGAGATCTGATGAGATTGGGCTATACCATGCAACCTTCTTTCCCTTGCAGACAAACTCAGTCTTGTATATATATATATATATATATACAAGACAGCTTGAGGGTCAGTTCACACATTGCAAAATCCTTGTGACACCCCCTTATCCCAGGGCCTTTGTGGGGATGCCAGCCTATAGGTGAGCCAGTAAACAACAGGGTCTGGCTTCTTTGTGCCCCTATGAATCTGGCATGGATTTTGTAAGTATAGATTGTGGTGTATAGCCACATCGAAGCCAATTAGGGATGCCAGCCTCCAGGCTAAGCTGGGGATGCCCTGGAATTACAGCTCATCTCCAGACTACAGAGATCAGTTTTCCTGGAGAAAATCGATGCTTTGAAGGGTGGACTCTATGGCATTGTAACCCAGTGAGATTCCTGTCTTGCCCAGACTCCATCCCCAAATCTCCAGAAGTTTCCCAATCCGGATCTGGAAACCCTACCCCGCCATCCCCTGCCAGTGGCCAGGGGGACCTGTCAAACTCAGAACTTAATTCCCTGGTGTGTATAGGCCTGGTTCGTCTTGAGCACAAAGAGGGTTTAAGCCTCCCCAACTACCACCATTTTACTGACCAGAAAGAGTCCTGGAGAGTCACTAAATTTCCCTGATGGAATGAGGTAGACTTGTTAATTAAATACCTCAAAGGAAGGATGTCAGCCTCCAAGTGGGACCAGGGAATCCCCTGGAATTACAGTTCATCTCCAGACTACAGAGACCAGTTCCCCTGGAGAAAACAAATGCTCTGAAGGGTGGATTCTATGGCATTTACCCCACAGAGGTCCTTGTCCTCCAAAGGCTCCACCCCCAAATCTCTAGGAGCTCCCCAGACTGGAGCTGAAACCCTGTCCCCACCCCTGCTGGTGGCTAGGGGGGAACCTGGCAATCCTATCTCAAAATATGTCAATAGCTGGATTGGAGCCAGTATTTTTTTTAAAGGATGGACATTCCTAGAATTTCCTTATGGTCTTTCATTTCCTTTTGTCCATTTATTTCCTGGCACCAAATCTGGCCCCAGTGTTCAAACAAGCCCATATAGATTTGTTTACACTGTAAATTGATGAGTCTGTTTTTCTTTGTCACTCTCCCCCCACACCCCCTTTCTCAAGACTGAAATTGAATTATGTGTCATATTGGAGCACAAAGTGTTTTTCCTTCTTCTCCTTTCATTGACCGCAGTCCACTTGCTGAGTAATAAAACACCTTTTAAAGAAAATATCAGGCACTGTATCGACGGCTTGCCCATGTCATTAAATATTTATCAATACAATGGTAGTGGTTTGAGTGTCAAGTCAACATTAGGGTCCCATAAATGTAATAGTTTCCAGGAAAGAAAGGGAGGGAGAAAGGAAGAAAGGAAGAAAGGAAGAAAGAGAAGGAAGGAAGGAAGGAAGGAAGGAAGGAAGGAAGAAAGAAAGAAAGAAAGAAAGAAAGAAAGAAAGAAAGAAAGAAAGAAAGAAAGAAAGAAAGAAAGAAAGAAAGAAAGAAAGAAAGAAAGAAAGAAAGAAAGAAAGAAAGAAAGAAAGAAAGAAAGACCTCCCAGGATTTCAGCAGCCCGAGAACTGGACTTAACAAATAAATAGTTCATGATGTGCCAAAACTGAATTGCCAAGTGATTGACCACATCCTACACTGAACAAGGAAAACGGCCACTGTTGTTTTCACAAGTGCGTTTCATTCAGAGTTTGACTTCACTGTATAAATATTTTGGAGCTAGCTCTTCAGAATTAACCTTTATTTCAGATTAACCATACACAGGTCTCAAGGGAGAACTGTAATAGATATTGGGGTGAGGAATTGTCCTTTAATATCTTTCTGTTGGATAGTAGGTTGAATCCATTTGGGGAGAAAGTTATATTATTGTCAAGTGGAATATTTCATCAGGATTAAGAATGAGATAAAAGGGGGTTTTTTTTGTGGAGGGGAAATAGCTCTGTGCCCCAATCCAGACATTACCATGTACATCCCAAACTACAGAATACTCCTCTCTGATTAAGAAGAAGAAATAGAAGAAGAGATTGGATTTATACCCAACCCTTCACTATCCAAAGGTGTCTCAGAGCGGCTTACAAACTCCTTTCCCTTCCCCTCCTCACAACAGACACCCTGTGAGGTAGGGGGGGCTGAGAGAGCTCTGACTGAAGCTGCTCTTTTTCAAGAACAGCTGTGTCAGAACTATGGCTTGTCCAAGATCATCCAGGAGGTGCAAGTGGAGGAGTGGGGAATCAAACCTGGTTCTCCCAGATTAGAGTCCACACACTTAACCACTACACCAAACTATATCCTACACTTAACTTAAAATATGACCATAAACAATTGAAAACACAGCAATTTAAAACAAATAACAATGGTGATATAACTTGCAATGGCCTTACACATAGGAGCATTAAAAGACAATCTGCAGAGAGCATTAAGGATCAACAACTGGCACTGGGAGCTTTAAAAAAGGCCACAAAAATAATTCAAGACTACTACCAAATTCAAAGTCATTACTATGCTTGCTTTCCGTGTGTAGGTTCATGTTGATGCAGACAGTAGCTTAGCATTTACTCCCCTTTAGAGTTGAGTAAGTGTTCTCTATCTCATTTCTTTTTATAAGTCTGTAAGTTTTTGACAGTGAGCTTTTTCCCCTCTGATTTTTGCTGTTGATTTTATCCATTTGTTGATAGTGTGTACATGCACTGCCTTGGATCCAGCAGTGCACAAGAGGAAACACGAACAGACTTAGCATAGTTCCCACTGTGCAAGATCTCGGGCAGCATCTAGCACTTTCCTCCCTATATATAATAGTGCCCAGAAATCAGTTACAGAAGAAGCACAAGTTTTTTGTTTTGTTTTTTTTTATCAAAACCCTCCTAAAAAGGAGAGGAATTTATTCTTTTTATAAATAGAAAAAGGTAGGGTATATAGAGGGATAAAGAAAAGAGCGGAGTGAGTATTCTGTTAATAAAGGTTAGTTTAAATCAATATAGATACAGTTTTTGGCAATCTCCGTGATTTGAGAGTCTTCTTTTCATCTAACAAAAATTCAAAATAACTCTGTTAATGAGGTTAGTAATGTCCTTTGGGGTTAATTATTAGTCATCTCCTTTTTGACGTTTCCCGAACAGTTATTTCTTAGGTTGTCTTCCTTTGGTATCCCTCAAGTTATAGGATGGGCCACCTTTGGTTTTCACTTCTCCCGCTCCGGCACCTCCCTCCTCTGGGCCGCTGTCATCTTCATAAGAACATAAGAACATAAGAGAAGCCAATGTTGAATCAGGCCAATGGCCCATCTAGTCCAACACTCTGTCACACAGCGGCCAAAATATACCAGGTGCCATCCGGAGGTCCAGCAGTGGGGCCAGGGCACCAGAAGCCCTCCCACTGCTGCCCCCTCCAGCACCAAGAATAGAGTGCATCACCTGCCCCAGACTGAGAGTTCCCATCCATACCCTGTGGCTAATAGCCACTGGTGGACTTCTGCTCCATATGTTTATCTAATTTCCTCTTGAAACTGTCCATGCTTGCAGCTGCCACGACCTCCTGTGGCAGTGAATTCCATATGTTAATCACTCTTTGGGTGAAGAAGTATTTCCTTTTATCTGTTTTAACCCGACTGCTCAGCAATTTCATAGAGTGCCCACGAGTTCTTGTATTGTGAGAAAGGGAGAAAAGTACTTCTTTCTCAACCTGCTCAATCCCATTCATAATCTTATAAACCTCGATCATGTCACCCCTCAGCCGTCGTTTCTCCAAGCTAAAGAGCCCCAAGCATTTTAACCTTTCTTCATAGGGAAGGTGTTCCAACCCTTTTATCATTCTAGTTGCCCTTCTCTGCACTTTTTCCAATGCTATAATATCCTTTTTGAGATGTGGTGACCAGAACTGTACACAGTATTCCAAATGAGGTCGCACCAATGATTTATACAGGGGCATGATGATACTGGCTGATTTGTTATCAATTCCCTTCCTAATAATCCCCAGCATAGCGTTGGCCTTCTTTATTGCAGCTACACATTGTGTAGACATTTTCAGCGAGTTATCCACTACGACTCCAAGATCTCTCTCTTGGTCAGTCTCTGCCAGATCAGACCCCATCAATGTGTATTTATATTTAGGATTTTTGGCTCCAATGTGCATCACTTTGCACTTGGCCACATTGAACCCCATTTGCCACGTTGACGCCCACTCACCCATCCTCAACAGATCCCTTTGGAGTGCCTCACAATCCTCCCTGGTTTTCACCACCCTGAACAACTTCGTGTCATCTGCAAATTTAGCCACATCACTGCTTACTCCCAATTCCAAATCGTTAATAAACAAGTTAAAAAGCATGGGACCGAGTACTGATCCCTGTGGTACCCCACTGCTTACCACCCTCCACTGAGAAAGTTTCCCATTTATACTCACTCTCTGTTTCCTATTTATAAGCCAGTTTTTGATCCACAAGAGGACTTGTCCTTTTATCCCATGACTATTGAGCTTACTTAGGAGCCTTTGATGAGGAACTGTATCAAAAGCTTTCCGGAAGTCAAGGTAAATAATATCTATTGGGTCCCCCTTGTCCACATGTTTGTTCACTCCCTCAAAAAACACTAACAGGTTAGTGAGACAAAATCTTCCTTTACAGAACCCATGCTGAGTCTGCCTCAATAGTTTTTGTTCATCAATGTGCCTACTAATTCTTTCCTTAATAACAGTTTCCACCAACTTACCCGGTATCAATGTCAGACTGACTGGCCTGTAATTTCCTGGATCTCCCCTGGAGCCCTTTTTAAAGATTGGAGTGACATTAGCTACCTTCCAGTCCTCAGGAATGGAGGCAGATTTTAAAGAAAGATTACATATTTTTGTCAGGAGATCCACAAGTTCACATTTGAGTTCTTTCAGAACTCTCGGATGAATGCCATCCGGGCCTGGTGATTTATTAGTTTTTAAATTGTCCATCAGTCGGAGGACTTCCTGTCTTGTCACCGCAATCTGATTCAGGTCTTTCAAACCCCCTCCCGAAATCGGTGCTTCTGGAGTGGGCAAACACTTCTCCTCTTCCACAGTGAAGACAGAGGCAAAAAATGCATTCAGCTTCTCAGCCATTTCCCTATCATCCTTCACTACTCCTTTTACCCCTTGGTCATCCAAGGGCCCCACTGCCTCCCTGGCTGGCTTCCTACTTCTAATGTATTTGAAGAAAGTTTTATTGTTGGTCTTTATGTTTTTTGTGATATGCTCCTCATATTCCCTTTTTGCTTGCCTGATCACAGACTTGCATTTTATTTGCCATAGTCTGTGTTCCCTTTTATCAACCTCACTAAGACTAGCTTTCCACCGCTTAAAGGAATCCTTCTTACCTATTACAGCTTCCATTACTTTATTTGTTAACCATGCAGGCTTTTTTCTATACCTATTTGTACCTTTCCTAACCTGCGGTATATATTTTTTCTGAGCTTCTAGGATTGTCTTTTTAAATAGTCTCCAAGCTTCCCCAATGGTTTTGACCTTCTCCACTCTTCCTTTCAATTTCTTCCTCACATGTCCCCTCATACCAGAGAAGTTACCCCTTTTAAAGTTAAAAGTGGTTGCGTCAGTCTTTTTGGGCAACTCCCTATCTGTACAAATGTTAAACTCAATGACATTATGGTCACTGTTCCCAAGTGGTGCAATCACTTTTACATCTCTCACCAGATCTTGGGTGTTACTTAGGACCAAATCCAGGATCGCCTCTCCCCTGGTAGGATCTGTGACCATCTGTTCCACAGCACAGTCATTGAGAGTGTCTAAGAACGCAATCTCTTTTTCCCGACTAGAACTCATATTGACCCAATCAATGTGTGGGTAGTTAAAGTCGCCTATTACAACACAGTTATTTCGTCTAGCCGCTATCTTTAATTCATTCATCATTTTATAATCCTCCTCTATCTTTTGATCTGGTGGGCGATAACAAACTCCCACTGTTAAGCCTCCTTTTGGACCCACTATTTCAACCCATAGCATTTCCAGAAGCGAATCCAATTCTCTTACCCTCTCAATCTTACTGGACGGTACACCCTCTCTGACATACAGAGCCACCCCACCTCCAACCCTTTCCCCCTATCCCTCCGATATAATTTATAACCAGGAATCACCGTATCCCACTGATTTTCCTCATCCCACCAAGTTTCTGAAATACCCACAATGTCTATTTCCCCCCCAACACCAAGCATTCCAACTCCCCGATTTTACCTCGGAGACTTCTAGCATTTGTGTATAAACACTTATAGTTTCCCATGTTTGTTAAGCACACAGCCTTCCTCTTGCTGCCTCGAAACCTTGCCAGGCAGTTCCTATCATTAGCCACAGTCTCAGTGGACAATTGTAATCCATTTCCTTGTACAAAAGTAATAGCTACCCCTTCATCTCTTTGAGATGAGCCATCCCGAACCAGAGACTTTTCATCTCCTGTCGGCTTTCCCCCATTTCACTACTCAAATCTGTCCACGTTGCGAGTGCTGCCTCTTCCTCTGGACTGGCGTGTCTCTTCAGAAATTCCTGCGCCTTGAAGATGGAGTCAATCTTCTCTCTTTTATCCTTGTACTTGAACAAAAGGCCTTCAGGATAGGTCCATCTGTATATGACCTGCCTTCTTTGTAGAAGAGTGGTCAATCCTTTATAAGCTTTCCTTTTCATCCGGATTTCATAAGGCACATCTTTCAATATTCTGATGGTCTGCTCCCCAATTTTCAAGGGCACCGCTGCAACTGCACGCAAGATTTGATCTCTGGTACTTTGCTTGACAAACTTGACAACCACTTCTGCTGGCAGATTATTTTTTTTTGTAAATGTGGAGTAGGCCCTATAGACCTTATCCATTTCTTCTTTTAACTCACGCTGATCTCTGCCAGTTACGGGTGCCAAGGCATTCGCAAGTATAGATCTGAGATCTTCCTTCTCTTCTTCTTTAATGCCCTGAAATCGAAGAGTCAGATTCGATTTTTCCATTTGCAACATCAAAATTCTTTTTTCTTGCACATCCTGATGCTTTTCTAACTTGTTGACCCTTTTCTTCACTTTTCCGATGTCTTCTGACAAGACCAAACATTTCTGTGCGATCTCCTCCATCTTCTTTGACGTCTCTGTTAGTTGCCTCTGTTGACTGTTGAGAACACCTTCCATATTAGTTAAGGTTTCGCTGATTTTCTGTATTTGGACCAGCAGAGGGTGCAGTAGCTCGCTTGTCTGTTGACTGACAGTCGGCTCTGGAGGGGGATTACCCGGACCGGAAGTCCCGCCTCCCTTCTTCTCAGTTTTCAAAGGGACCTTCTTCATGGCAGACATTTCTTGTATTTGTTTACTTTATAAAAGTTCGTGATGCGTCGCTCAGGAGTCCCGCTAACTCATTCGCTTCAATGGCACCCCAAAGGTAATTTCACCAACCCTTCTTCCCTTTCATCCCCCTTAGCTTTCTTATGCGAGTCCCGCTTCTCAGTGGGGGGGGGATTCCCCCTCCTCCCAGCCGCTTATTCGCTTACGGGGGAAGGGCTCGGGTTTCGCTTCCGATTCAGACCTCCAACTCACGGTTCCTGCCGTTTCTTCTTTTTGCTTTAATTCATCGCTGTTCCTCACTCCTGTTGGAAATCGGTGGCGTTGCTAAGTCCCATTATGGGCACACCGCAGCGGGGCCAATTGGGGCGGGGAGAAAGCCTCAATTTCCCGGCTGACTGCCGGCAAAGAGGCTACTCCCCAAGCGCCCCCGGTTTGGAGCCTTTGCCTAAGGCTCACTAGGGTCTTGCAAACCTGCAAAGACCCCCCAAACTGCGTGTGGGCTAACCACCTCCGGGGGCTTCCCGAAAGGTGGCCGCCATTCGCAACGCTGGAAACCGAAACCCAGAAGAAGCACAAGTTGAGATACAGTAAGTCTGATTCAACACAAGTGGTTCCTGTGGCCTTTCTCTTGCATTTTTGTCTGCACAAGAGGTCTAGAACAAACAGGGATTTTGCATTGGACCTAACCCACTGTATGGTTTTAATACATATTTTATACAGTGTTTAAACATACATTGTCTATCATTCACACACACAAGGTTGGATCCCAAAGTCATTTTCTGCCCATGGAACTGGGGGCAGGCGGTGATATTTGTGGATTGCCCATCCCACTCCCCCCACTGTTTTGAGTGTCCCCTTTCCCAAGCAGCATCATTTCAGGTAATTCAGTGCTTAGATGGAAAAAATTCTGTCCAGGTGGGAGAAGAGCCTTACACTGTCAAAACACAATCTTTGGATTCAACCCATAATGTATCAACAATAATGCTGATTTATCAATACACAAACGATATTAGAAATGCACACATTTCATGGGAACAATTAATTGCCAGGAAACAGAAAGTGCCACAAAAATAAAGGCTCATGCGTTTGATCTGTTAGATGGAAGAAGCAAAACTGAAGCAGAGATTTTCAGGTGAAAACAGTAGGGGTGAGACATTTGAAATCATGTTCTTTGTGCATATATGAAATCATCTCTTTCTTTATTGGAGTGGATGGGAAAGATTTTGTATGTTGGAAAAGAACTCAATAGACTGCTGGACCAAATAGGTGGTACATAAAAACACTGGGGCCGTAATCTGACATGCAGTTTAACAGGGTTAAGTCCATTGAATGCAACAAACTAAGTATGTTTAATGTTGTATTGAATTGTGGCCTGTATGCATGGGCAATTCCAGTGTAGTCAGCATCTGTAATCAGAAATGGTCCATGATAGTATAGAGGTACCTGTAGGGCAATCGGTAATGTCGGCTTGTCATGATGTAAAAGAGCCGGTGTGGTGTAGGGGTTAGAGTGCCAGACGAGGATCTGGGAGATGCAGGTTCAAATGCCTGCTCTACCCTGGAAGCTTGCTGGGTGACCTTGGGCCAGTTACACATTCTTTACCTAACCTACTCAGTTTGGTGTAGTGGTTAAGAGAGCAGACTCTAATCTGGGAGAACTGGGTTTGATTCCCCACTCCTCCACATGCAGCTGCTGGTGTGACCTTGGGTCAGTCTTAAGTTCTTTCAGAGCTGTTCTCTCGAGGACAGTTCCTGGGAGAGCTGTCTCAGCCCCACCTGCCTCACAGGGTGTTTGTTGTGGGGCGAGGAAGGGAAAGGGATTGTAAACCACTCTGAGACTCCTTTGGGTGTTGAAGGGCAGAGTATAAATACATTCTCTTCTTCTCCTTCTCATTGGGTTTTGTAAGGACAAAATGAAGGAGAAAAGATTGGGGCCGATTGGGGCTCCCATTGGGGATAAAGGTGGGCTATTAATGAGGTAAATAAAAGAATAATAAATAATACATGTGCATATCATGTGTGTCTGCTTCCCTGCCTTGATATTTTTATTTTTACAAAAACTGAGCTCCAGCATCTTCAGAGTTAATTTATTCTGTTTGACCAAGTGTTTTATAGCCAGGGTTATGTGGGGATATTTTATTAATGTGTGTTTTATAGATATTTTATTTGCTCTGTTATATATTGAAATGTTTATATGATGCTATTTCTTGGAGAAATACTATATTTATAAAAGTTGATACACACCCTGGGTCCTTGTAATGCTGGTTGATTTTTGTGCACTTTTTTTTTTTTTTTTGCTATTACACTGAAACATGATATACTAATACTTCTCCTGCATGTGTAGTTTGCTGATGCTAATAATGTTTCGCATTTATGAAGCACTTCACTTATGTTGAAATGATGTAATTCTAACAAAAGCCCAGCAAGCTATAATGGTATTATCATCCCCACATTGCAGATAGCAGGAGGGGGGATGATTCAGTGAAGGAAAGGAGGGAGCAACCCTAACCTAACAAAATAGAATGAAGAACCTGGAAGGTAAGTCAGAAAACAAATACGGGGGCAATAGCTAAAATTTAAATATAGAATAATTATAAGTAAAAATGCATGTATTTATTACAGAGACATTTAAAAACATACAAGGGCCCAAATCAATTGGCTCTTTATGACTAGACACTTCAGAGGGATAGCCAGTTGGCTCTGCCTATGTTCTACCAAACTGCACTATTCCTGTCATCCTAGTAGTAGTCTAACAAGTCACAAATCACATACGGCAATCCTTTCTATGAGCCTCCTGAGGTGAAAGAAAGAAAGAAAGAAAGAAAGAAAGAAAGAAAGAAAGAAAGAAAGAAAGAAAGAAAGAAAGAAAGAAAGAAAGAAAGAAAGAAAGAAAGAAAGAAAGAAAGAAAGAAAGAAAGAAAGAAAGAAAGAAAGAAAGATTATGCAGGGGTGTTTTTCCTTGCTTTTGCTGTGCGTCTGCATCAGGTTTTCTTTTTCATTCTGTATTGATTCCACCACCACCCTCCCCCTTCAGCACTCAGTTTGCTTTCTGGTCACTGTTTCCCTGGGTTTTCTGAGAGTGTTTTTGTGCTGATTTTTCCCTTGTTTCGTTTCTGAACTGAAGGTACTTCAAAAGCAGACATATTTCCTCAGATTCTCCCCACCCCTTTACTGCCTCAAAAGTTATTCCTCTGCCCACATCAAGGTTGTTCCTCCCACTCTGCACCTTCTGATGGACACTCGGCATGCAAGCTCCATTGATTACTTTCCCCCTCATTGTTTTACATTTTCATTTTTTATTTTTTTTACAAGCAGCATGAGTGTAGCGTTATTAGGTAATCACTAGACTCAAAATGCTGGGGTGGGGGAGAAATGACAGGGAAAAAATATACTTCTCTGGCAGCTCTCTGAGAAGCCTCTTTGCAAGCTCTGAAAGGGGGGAGGGAGGGAGAGGGGAGAGAAAGACCAGCAATGAAAGAGGGGGCCTTTTGGAAATCAAGTATTTGGAAGGGAATCTGCTCCCTCCCTCCCTCCTTCCCTCTCTCTCTCTCTCCCCCTCACCTGTTGGTTCAGTTTCTGACCTGTTCTCTTCCACCCGACCACCCAACCTTCCCAGTATTATTAAAACTGAAAGTCTTTTCTTCCCACGTGGAAAACCAGCAAGGAGAATAAAATAGGTCTCAGAAGCCAATGGTTCCGAGTGGGCGCAGCTGTAAAGAGGTTGACCAAGAGGTAGGTGGGAGATTTAAGTTGCTTTTTAATTTGCAGGGCGGGGGGAGAGAAGAGATGTGTGCATGTGTGTCAATTGGCTCAAGTGGTGGGCTTTGTGCTATTTTTTTTGGGGGGGAAGGGGAGGGAAGCCCGCTGTTGGATAGAAGCTGCAGTTCTTCCAAGCTGGGCTTCTTGGATCAGATCACAATGCAAATGAGTTTCTTTTGTTTAAAATGTGAATCTCCCAAGGAACGAGGTGGTTTAATGCAAATGTGACCCCCCCTAATATTCCTGGCTGTTTTTTTTTTTTTTTTTAATATTCTTATTTTAAATGTGCCAATCCAGAATCCAGGCATCTTCTGCATGTTTGTGATGCTCAGGGGCTTTTGAATGCTTCTGCACACACCTGGGCAAATCCTGCGTTTCCCCCCTCCCATCCAGGAGGGGAAATTCCTCCCTCCCCACCCCCCACATTTTTCTTCCAAGAATCATGCCGAAAGTGAGAGGTTTCCTTTGTGACAGAGAAGCTGTTCTCCACTCTCCAAGCCCATGTGTTATTTTTATTTTTATTTTAAATAATAGATCTTGTTGTGTTTGCATGGGAGAGGGGGTGCGGCAGAGGGGGAGGGAAGTAAAGACCAGCAATGAAAGTATGGGTCCAACATTCTTCACTCTTTTTTAAATCTCAGCCTTACCCCTCCCCCTGTCTGCAATACAGATATAATATAGAGATAATAGCATTGATCTGCCTGTCAGAGTTGTTGTATTCAGATGATGCAAACAAACTTATTATTATGTTGTCGAAGGCTTACTATTGATCTACGATAAGAACAAACCAACCATCACTAGGCTCCTATGCTTCTTTGGTCCTCCCCTCATGCATTGTGTCAATAGTAAACATCCTGGTTTTGGAAATCTTCACAGTTCATTGTGATGCCTGAATTTGTGTTTTCCTTTGCCCACAAATGGATTCTAAACCACCTTTCTGGTTCAAAGCCTGCTTTTCAGGCCAGAAGCAAACCCCAATTTGCCAGAGCACTCTCTGTTTGGATGTCACAACAAACTGAAGTACGACTGAAGACTTTCAAAAGCAGGAATCTTAAATCTCAGTGCAAACAAGGGAAGGAAGGAAAAAGGAAGGAAGTATGTATTCCTAAGAATTTCTGGCCCTTTCTTGTCAAGAACAAATTGTGGTTTCTTGATTCAGTGCCACAAGTGCAGGTGAGGAGCTGTATGAAAAGGTGCCAGGCCTCATCCTTTTCCCTTACCTGCACACAACTAAGGTTTTGGTTGCTGCTACTCAGCATCAAGAACATCTGCTTCCCCAACCAAGCCTGCCAGACAACAATAGACTGTTGTAGGAACAGCCTTTCATTCTCAGATGCCTCAGAGTGTACAACAACTCATCCTACGAATGCTCAGCAACCTCCCCTTTTACTAGGGTTGCTAGGCATGTGCCTGCAACCCACAGGAGACTCAGGGCTGTGGGGATGACAGAGAGAAAGATGTCATGTACATGTTGATATCACTTCTAGAGCATCAATAACATCACTTCTGGGTTTTTGCCAGAAGTGACATTGACATATACACAATGCTTCCCCCCATTTCTTCAAATAGTGGCAGTGGTTGGGAGGCAGTGACAGGACAGTTGGTAAGCCTGCTTATGTCTACCATCCCTAGTTATGGCTTAACCAGCCCAAAGACAAAGCCTATATATACTATCCTGTAAATTCATCGTGGAACTGGCAAAATGTTTCCCTAAATTTGTGCTTGGCACCAAGGTAACCAGCTAGTCCCTTGTTGCTTCACAGATGGATAGGCATGTCAGCAGCCACATAGCAATTGCCTTTGTGGGGAATGTGGAGAATATTTGTAAAGTCTTTGTCAGGCTCAGCCAGCTCAGGATTCTGGGCTGGTGCACCCGGGCTGGTGCACTCTTTTTGAGGGGTGGGCTTCCCCAGGAAGAGTCTCAGAACTGGGCCAGTTCCCTTGTTCTTCCCTGCCAGTTTCCTATCCCCCATTGCCTGGGAACAGGTTGGGCCCTTCCTTCCCTGCTGCTCTAGGGTGTGCCTTTTAAATGACCCCCTGGAGGCGGTACATCCCCCAGGACCTGCTGTTCCTTCCTCCTTCCACCCACATCTACAGTTCCGCAGGGCCTGTAAAATGGAGCTCTTCCGCCAGGCCTTTGGGGCCACCACCATAACCACTACCACCACTACCATCACCAACAACAATTTACACCCATGGTGGAAGAGCCCTAATCCGCTGGTCCCTCTAATCATTGCCCGAGCCAAACCCCCCAAAACAACTGAAACAGACTAATGGAGCCAAAATTAAAAGTGAAGAACTATGCTAGCACTTTATTATTATGTTTTGGTTTTAACATTGTATTTATATTAACTGTTACTGTGTTTTTCTATGTATTGTTGGAATTTTTACCCTGTTCTGTAAGCCTTCCAGAGCCAGCCTTGGCCGGGAGGGCGGGATACAAATTAAATAAATCAAATCAAAATCTTTGGGGACTGGCAGGCATCCATGCCAAAGGCTCCCTGGCCAGTATTGCCTGGCCCATCTGCAAGCTCCCCAGCCCTCTTTAAAAGGGCTGTTGCTTGGTCATGAGCAGGCTTGAGAAGGCCAAAGCTGCCTGTTCCTCCCTCTGTCCTTTCTTTAGGGTCTCCCTGGGCCCTGAGGTCACAGTAGGGTTGCCAATCTCCAGGTGGTGGCTGGAGATCTCATAGAATTAAAACTGGTCTCCAGATGATATTATCAATTCCTCTGAAGAAAATAGCTGCTTTGGAAGTTAGTCTTGATGGAATTATACCCTGATTAAGTCCCTCCCCTCCTCAAACCCCATCCTCCCTAGTCTCCACACCTCAAATCTCCAGTAGGGTTGCCATCCCCCTGATGGGGGCGGGGGCTCCCCCAATTTTGGGCCCCCCAATCTGCCCACTGGCCAGTTGCCAGTAGGGAAAGCCCTGCCCCCAAAGAGGTCCATGGTGCCCGACTTGCCCGGGGCAATGGCATCATCTGGAGGTGACATCATTGTGCTGGGCACATCACAGGACGGTGCTCTAGTATTCGGCCACAAACTCTATGGTGACCACAGAGCTTTTGGCTGAACACTAGAGCATGCCTCCACAACATGTCTAGTGCAATAACATCACTTCTGGGTGATGTCATCACAGCACACGTGCAAAGCAGATGAACCAGAAGATCCCTGAGAAGAGCCTGGACCCACCCCCCCGGTAAAATCTGGAAACTCTAATATCCAGAGTGGTGGTCAGTTTGCCTCCTCCTTCCCTATCTCTCCCACTAATGGCGGCTACAATGTCAAAACCGCCTTGGGCTACACACTGCTAGCTGCTCCAGATCACGCTGAGTTGCCAACTTTACCCACAACAACACTGGCACCAGGGACACTTATTCCACTGGCTGGCATGCCTGAGTTGGCTAGCCATGCTCCTCCTGGCTGGCAATCTGTGGGATGGGCCTCAGCATGGGTGCAGCTTGCTGTGATCAGCCCAGCTGTTCCCAGCTAACGACGTTGAGGCTTGCTGGCAGGGTCACTCTTCCATGGAACTCTTTGGCCTCCAAGGTAAGTGTGAGGGTGGGGGCACTGACCCTGGACAGTGTTCTCTACACACACACACACACCCGGTTAACTGGGTAATCCAGCCCTGCCAATCCGGCCTCATGCCTCATATGCATAGGGTGGCTAACTCTGTGCTGGGGGATTCCTGGGAATGATTGGGGGAGATGGAGCTGGGGGGCGGGTGAAGGCTGGGAAGGGGAGGGACCTCAGCAGAGTATAACACCACCCTGTGATGCTGCCATTTTGTCCAAGGAAACTAAGGTCTGGATATCAGTGGTAATTCTGGGAGAAATCCAGGCTCCCAGCTGAAGACTGGCAACCCTAAAGTAGTGGTGACAGCACTGTTCCTGACTCTAACATCCATGAACAAACTTATGAAGAATACTTTTTTTTTTTCCTTTTTAACTGAAGATATTGAGCCAGAAACCAGAAAAGGAATAAGCACTTTATCATTTGTGACCTTTGAAGAATGAGGAGAATAAAGCAGATGAGGAACAATTAGTGGAGCACTATGGGAAGCAGCTATGGTGACAGAGTTCTCATTGCTGTTTGCTTTAGAAAGTTTGAAGCCCAGACAGGGTTTTTTTTTTTCCTTTTCCAAATGCCATGCCTAATTTAAGATTAAGACTGAGGCGGCAGCAGGCAAGCACCACTGTTCTTCTTTGGCCTCCTGCAGCAGATTTCTAGAGAGATCTTGCAGGAGAAACAATTACATCAAATATAATTGGAAATATGTCTTAGGTACATTTTCCCCCTGCATCCTCATCTTAATTAAAATGAGACTCTCTGAAAGAAAAATAGTTTCTTTCCATCTGTGATCATTGTGCCTCACGGTCCTTCCCAAACTGCAAATCAAAAGTGAGCACAGGATTCAAGTTCTAACTACAAGCACTTCTGCTTAGGGGTGCCAGACCCCCCAGTGGGGGACAGGGGTCTTCGGCTTTCAGCCCCCATTTCTCTGCTGCCAGCCACCTGGCTGGCAGGGGGAATTACCCCCCAGGGGAGGAACACGGGAAATCAATTCAACGTGCCTTCATGACCCAGAAGTGACAGGTATGCTGGAGATGGGGGGGGGGCACTGTTTGGTTTTTGGGCAAAACGCTATGGTGGAAGCTAATTCTATCATAGAGGTCTGCCCCCAAGCCACCCAGAGCATCACCCCACTATGTGGCTATGTCACTTCCAGGTAATTTCTGGTGTTCCTCCCCATTCCCTCTAACTGTACTCCCATCCCCCACTGGCTGCTCTGAGGGACCTGGAAACCCTACTTCTGCTTTTGAAATGGCAGCTCAAAATCAGGAAGGAAGGAAGGAAGGAGGGAGGGAGGGAGGGAGGGAGGGAGGGAGGAAGGAAGGAAGGAAGGAAGGAAGGAAGGAAGGAAGGAGGCAGGCAGGCAGGCAGGCAGGCAGGCAGGCAGGCAGGCAGGCAGGCAGGCTATTATAACTTTGGGAATTCTTGTTTTATTGCTTGATTTCCAAACAGAGAAATCTCAAGTTCAGAATGTTGCCAAACTTCTTCCTCTGACCCGACAATCCTAATAAAAGTGTGTGGAATTAAGATGGCAGGAAAAAGCACACACCACATGATCAGAGGCACTGGTTTCTTAATAATTACTTCAGATGTTCAGGGGTTGAACCCAGCTGTTAGAAGTAAGTTCCTTTCCAGTCTCTGCTGTTTTCTATGTGTCCAATTACTCATATTTTATTAATATTTGTTAAAGATTAATGGAAGTATTTTGATTTTTTTTAATTAAAAAGTAGTTTGTTTTTTTAGGCACCGTACACTACACCAGCTTTCTATGTGTTTTCCATGTTTAATTTATAATAAATTGTTCTGACTACAACCAAACAGCACCTATGATGTCTGTGTACACAGCAAAGCCCTGAAAAAGAAGTTAGCACATCTCCTGTGACTGCCATACAGCAAAGAAAGATAACCAATGGAAATATATCCATATCCATAAGCACAGAAGCTAGTTATGACACTTGGAATATTCAACTGTTCATTTTGATCACCACAAACAAGCTGCCTGTCTTTGTGATTTCTCCCAATTTGGTTTTAATAGGAGGTGAACTGGTCTCTGGTGGACTTACACATATATACAAAATCATCACTGCTAAATCTGCCTGACTCAACCTGAAGTAATTTCCAGAATGAGAAATTTGCACTTCTCTTTCCATCTGTGGTGTTATTGCTAAGTTGAGGCCTTGTGGATTTTGACAGTCTTGAAGCAGCTTAGCTCCCAGCTGCCATTTTAATATTAAACTGGCAATTTTTAAAATAATTCCCCCCCCCCAACAGTGGATCTCTTCTTCAAACAATCTCAGGAAAGTCAAGGAGGAGGCAATGGTGGCTGGTGGGAGATTGCTATTATTTTAACACCTTTAATATATAACATTTGTGGAAATGCATAAAAATGGTGTTAGTGAGTGCTACATAACCTTTTTACCTGAGTAATAAAATGCTAAATTCCATGAGCTTATTCCCAGGGCAGTCTGAGAATAAATTCTCTCAAAATGATGTGTTCGGTCTTTGCGTGCTTTTCCTCTACCTTCCTGGAGTGTCGGATAGAGTTCTTGCAAAGGACACTGCTTTTTAATGAGCCTGGCCTTCATATATTAATGTATAATTGCCCAGACAGCACAGGAGTCTCTCTTCCTTTAAACATCACTATTTCCCCCCAGAAAACATCATTTGCACCTAGCGTTGCTAGCTCCAGTTTGGGAAATTCCTGGGGATTTAGGGGTGGATCCTGGGGAGGATAGAATTTGTGGAAGGAAGGGACCTCAGCATAGTATAATGCCATATAGTCCACTCTCCAAAGCTGCCATTTTCTCCAGAAGAACTGATCTCTGTAGACTGGAGATCAGCTGTAACTCCAGGAGGTCTCCATGCCGCATCTGGGGACTGGCAAGGATACTTGGAACCAATTACACATAAACGAAGAGCATTTGGCCATGGCCACCCCATGTCTTCTCAGACATGTACCTGATAAAATGTTAGTCAGAGACAATGGATGCTTGATCACCTGGCCCTGCCTAGGGTTGCCAGTTCCAGGTTGGGAGATTCCTAGAGATTTGGTGAATGGAGCCTGATGAGGGTAGAGTTTGAGGAGGGGGGACTTCAGCATGGGATAAAGCCAGGAAGTCCACCTTCCAAAGCCACCATTTTCTCCAGGTGAACTGATCTCTGTTACCTGGAGATCAGTTGTGATACCAGGAGACCTCCAGCCACCACCTGGAGGTTGACAACCCTATCCCTGCCCCATTTCATTTTATTGGTTACCAGTTGTGTGGAGGTTGGCACATTATGTATTTTCTTTAATGAAGTTTTATTAGGAGAGGTGGGGCAAAATGTGCACACCTTCCACTCTCCCTCTACACTCATTGGCACTATAAATAGATATAATGGCTGGGATCCAACGGTCCACTGATGGAGAAGGCAAGAGGCATGATTTTGTTCTCTATGACCTTCTTACTGAACCCCTACTGCCCATTGTGGCTGTTCTTCTACAAGGGACATGCTACTTTGGAATCAATGTTCCTGGGGTCAAAAGGGACTGGTAGGGGGAGGAAGAAAAAATGTGGAAGATCCAGGACAATCAGCACCTTCCTGACAGATTTCTCCATCCAGCCCTTTGTTACACAGTGACTATGATGTGTGTCTCATAAATAACTGATGCATCAACTACATTCATCTGCTACCTTGCTGAAATGCTACACAAACAAGTGTTAGACTTAGCAAGGCATACCAGGCGGGGATGTTCAAAGAAAACATCAAAGTGGAGCTATAGTTTCTCCCATGCTACAGACAGGACCAAATATCTCCATAAGAAAATGTCCGGTGCATCAGTGGGAAAAAAAATAGGCAACATTGGTTTGTGAGGATAAGATCACAAAGTGTCATGTTGCCTTTTCCTTGCAGGTAAGGCTCTTGCTCCTAGGTTCACACTGTGGAGAAGGCATGTTCAAAACAACATCCATTTATTAGCAAGGAGATACAGGGACAGGAGCAACTGGTTTCAAGACAAGTGAGCTCACACAGTCTAAATATTATGACTACCACAGAACTAACCGGCAGAATTAATCTCTCCATGAGACTAAACCAACTCACAAGAATATTAGAGGGGGGAACAGACTGTTCCATTGTAACAGATAAATGAAACCATACCAAGTAGCCAAGAAGTGGCTAGTTCTTTTTTTTTTTTTTTAATCAAAACCCTCCTAAAAAGGAGAGGAATTTATTCTTTTTATAAATAGAAAAAGGTAGGGTATATAGAGGGATAAAGAAAAGAGCGGAGTGAGTATTCTGTTAATAAAGGTTAGTTTAAATCAATATAGATACAGTTTTTGGCAATCTCCGTGATTTGAGAGTCTTCTTTTCATCTAACCAAAATTCTAAATAACTCTGTTAATGAGGTTAGTAATGTCCTTTGGGGTTAATTATTAGTCATCTCCTTTTTGACGTTTCCCGAACAGTTATTTCTTAGGTTGTCTTCCTTTGGTATCCCTCAAGTTATAGGATGGGCCACCTTTGATTTTCACTTCTCCCGCTCCGGCACCTCCCTCCTCTGGGCCGCTGTCATCTTCACTACTCAAATCTGTCCACGTTGCGAGTGCTGCCTCTTCCTCTGGACTGGCGTGTCTCTTCAGAAATTCCTGCGCCTTGAAGATGGAGTCAATCTTCTCTCTTTTATCCTTGTACTTGAACAAAAGGCCTTCAGGATAGGTCCATCTGTATATGACTTGTCTTCTTTGTAGAAAAGTGGTCAATCCTTTATAAGCTTTCCTTTTCATCCGGATTTCATAAGGCACATCTTTCAATATTCTGATGGTCTGCTCCCCAATTTTCAAGGGCACCACTGCAACTGCACGCAAGATTTGATCTCTGGTACTCTGCTTGACAAACTTGACAACCACTTCTGCTGGCAGATTATTTTTTTGTAAATGTGGAGTAGGCCCTATAGACCTTATCCATTTCTTCTTTTAACTCACGCTGATCTCTGCCAGTTACGGGTGCCAAGGCATTCGCAAGTATAGATCTGAGATCTTCCTTCTCTTCTTCTTTAATGCCCTGAAATCGAAGAGTCAGATTCGATTTTTCCATTTGCAACATCAAAATTCTTTTTTCTTGCACATCCTGATGCTTTTCTAACTTGTTGACCCTTTTCTTCACTTTTCCGATGTCTTCCGACGAGACCAAACATTTCTGTGCGATCTCCTCCATCTTCTTTGACGTCTCTGTTAGTTGCCTCTGTTGACTGTTGAGAACACCTTCCATATTAGTTAAGGTTTCGCTGATTTTCTGTATTTGGACCAGCAGAGGGTGCAGTAACTCACTTGTCTGTTGACTGACAGTCGGCTCTGGAGGGGATTACCCGGACCGGAAGTCCCGCCTCCCTTCTTCTCAATTTTCAAAGGGACCTTCTTCATGGCAGACATTTCTTGTATTTGTTTACTTTATAAAAGTTCGTGACGCGTCGCTCAGGAGTCCCGCTAACTCATTCGCTTCAATGGCACCCCAAAGGTAATTTCACCAACCCTTCTTCCCTTTCATCCCCCTTAGCTTTCTTATGCAAATCCCGCTTCTCAGTGGGGGGGGAATTCCCCCTCCTCCCAGCCGCTTATTCGCTTACGGGGAAGGGCTCGGGTTTCGCTTCAAATTCAGACCTCCAACTCACGGTTCCTGCCGTTTCTTCTTTGCTTTAAATCATCGCTGTTCCTCACTCCTGTTGGAAATCGGTGGCGTTGCTAAGTCCCATTACGGGCACACCACAGCGGGGCCGATTGGGGCGGGGAGAAAGCCTCAATTTCCTGGCTGACTGCTGGCAAAGAGGCTACTCCCCAAGCGCCCCCGGTTTGGAGCCTTTACCTAAGGCTCACTAGGGTCTTGCAAACCTGCAAAGACCCCCCCAAACTGCGTGTGGGCTAACCACCTCTGGGAGCTTCCCAAAAGGTGGCCGCCATTCGCAACGCCGGAAACCGAAACCCAGAAGTGGCTAGTTCTTTAGATGCTGGGAGTGGGGAGAGAAATTCCTGAAGCCAGTAACTGAAAAACTTCCAAAAACTCCATGCAAAAGTAGAAAATATGCAACATGACTATTGCACTTCCACCAACAGTGCATTGAGAATTCAGGAGATCCTCTGGGATACAAACCTCTTATACACACTCAGTGTTGTGTCTTCATTTAATGTTTGTGACTGAAGAAATGCATTTTTTTCTTTGGAAATTTGAAATGAGCAAAACTTTCACTCATAAGCAGGAAAGGGGTGGGGAGCAACTGCGTCAGCCCACTTTCATACAAATGCTGATAGGTTCAGACAATGGGATGGTCAAGCTCCTCCCCCCCACCAGGGACAGAGATTTGGATGTGTCAAATACCAGGAAGACATCAGGAAGGAAAATTCTGGAGACTTCCAGAAAAGCTTGTCTGATCTGGCCTGACCTGTTCAGTGGGTGGGGAAAAGAGAGGTGATAAAACTAAGGGGAGCAAGGGGGGAGGGCTCTTTTGTGCTGGGTCCATCAGAGCAGACAGAAATCTTAGCTGAGGGCTGGTGGAGGTGGCCATTGACCATATGCTGGCCTGGAGAGCTACAGATAACTTCAAGGTAAAGGAAATTCTGTAGATAGGACCTCATAAACCCCAACACCACTAAGACGGAGTCCTTCGCGGCACTGGTAAAGGCCCTCACGGACAACTTCTCGCCTAAGCCCACAAAATTTGTGGAACGTCTGGGTTTCTTCGAGAGGATCCAGGGCCAGATGAATCCACCACGGAGTTCCTGGCGGGTCTTCGGCAGGCGGCCACGAGATGCGAGTTCCCGAACCTCTCGGACACGCTGCTGAACCAATTTCTTGTGGGCCTCCGGGAGTCCAAACTGCGGCGGAAGCTGGCGAGCAACAACGACCTCACCCTGGAAAAGGCCATCCAGGAGGCCACCGCTTACGAAAAGTCCCACCAAGACCGCCGCAGTTCGGCGGTCCACCGCACACAAACAACGCGGGGGTCCAACGTATCGGACGACGAGGAAGTACTCCAGGTACGCCACCGACCATCCCACCGACCTCTGCGGACCCAAGAGGCCAAATCCCTGCCATCCATAGCCTGTGCAAGCTGCAGCAGCGCTCATGAGCGACGGACCTGTCGGTTTCGCTCCGTGATCTGCCGGGCTTGCAACAAAGTGGGACACATCGAGAAGGTCTGCTGCTCCAAGGGACACCGGATGAACTTCACGGCGCAGATCGAGACTGAGGACCTCCACACCATGTCCGTCAACCACCAGACGGTATGTAACTTGCCCCCCGACAGCCCAGACAAGGTGCATGTAACTGTTGTAATTGAAGGGTCCCCCTGCCGGATGGAAATCGACTCCGGCTCATCGTATTCAATAATTTCGGTCGAGACCCTCCGCAATTTATGCCCTCAGGGGGGACCCCGGTTGCGCAAGCCACAGGGCCTACTGTTACGGGACTTTAACAAAAACCCTGTGGCGGTCCGGGGCTGGGGCAAGTTCCGGGTCCAGTTCAAGGGTTTTTCGGGGAAACTGGACCTGTTGTTGGTGGAAAGGCGCCTAACCAGCTTGCTGGGACTTTCATGGTTCAAGCCCCTGGGCCTCCGGATATCAGGACTTAACCAAATCCGGGCAGCCGACTGGGAGGGGGTCTGCCGGGAGTTCCCAAGAGTGTTTGATGGGACCCTAGGACGGTACACCGGGGACCCCATTTCCCTGGATTTGGACCTGACCATCCGCCCCATCCGCATTAAGGCACGGGTCCCGCCCTTGGCCATGCAGGCAAAGTTAGAGGCAGAGCTCGACCGCCTTGTCGAGCAGGGGGTGCTGGTGCCTGTTGCATCCGCGTGCTGGGAGACCCCGATTGTCACGCCAATAAAGCCGAACAGGGACGTGCGGATCTGCGCGGATTACAAATGCACCCTGAACAAGGCTTTACAGGACCACGCATACCCAGTCCCAGTGGTGAGCCATGTCCTCGCTTCCCTGGCTGGGGCACAGATATTTGGTAAGCTCGATTTGGCACAAGCTTACCAACAGCTGCCCGTGGATGAGGCCGCAGCAGAGGCCCAGACCATTGCGACCCACAAGGGGGCTTTCAGGGTCACGAGACTCCAGTTCGGGGTTTGTGTAGCTCCCGGGATTTTTCAATCTTTTATGGACTCTCTCCTAAAAGGCATCCCCGGAGTACAGCCCTTTCTAGATGACGTGATCATCACAGCGCCGGAAAACACCTCCTTCGCAGACCGCCTCCGCCAGGTCCTACAACAGTTCGACACAGCCGGCCTCAAGGTAAAGAAGGAGAAATGCCTCGTGGGGGTGCCCCAAATTGAGTTCCTGGGGTTGGCGGTGGATGCGCAAGGGATCCATCCCATGGACGATAAGGTGAAGGCCATAAAAAACGCACCCCCCCACCCTCCTCCAAGGCAGAATTGCAGGCGTTCCTCGGCCTACTCAATTTCTACCACTCCTTCCTGCCCCTCAAGGCGGCCATGGCAGAACCGCTCCACCACTTCCTCGACAAAGACGCGCCCTGGGTTTGGGGCCAGGCGCAGGCGGCGGCTTTTCAAAGCGTCAAGGACTTGTTCGTGTCCAACGCGGTCCTCCACCATTTCTCAGAGTCACTCCCGGTGGTCCTTGCCTGCGACGCCTCTCCCTATGGAGTCGGCACAGTCTTGGGGCACCGGTTGCCAGACGGCCGGGAGGTCCCGGTCGTACGCGCAAATTGATAAGGAGGCGCTAGCGATTGTGGCTGGGGTGAAGAAGTTTCACCATTACCTCTACGGTCGGCCGTTCGAGATCTTGATGGTCCATAAGCCACTTCTGGGACTCCTCGCTGCTGACTGCCAAACACCGCAGATGGTTTCACCCCGAGTCCTGTGATGGTCCATTTTCCTGGCGGGGTACGCATACTCCCTCACGCATCGACCTGGGAAGGCTATGGGTCATGCAGATGCCCTTAGCCGCCTTCCCCTGGCCACCACAGACCCCGACCCCGACCCGGAGCACGTGGTTGCTCTCCTGGAAACGCTCCCGGCCCGGCCGGTCCATGTGCAGGAGGTGGCCCACGCTTCGGCCCGGGATCCGGTCATCTGCCGGGTCTTGGACTGGGTGGGGAGGGGGTGGCCAAGGAGGGCCCCGAGTTCGCCCCATTTGCCTCCCGCAAGCATGAACTATCCACACATAGAGGATGCTTGATGTGGGGGGGCCGGGTGGTGATCCCAGGGCCACTACAGCAACAGGTCCCTGGAGGCGCTACACAAACACCACCCCGGCGTCGTCCGCATGAAAGCGTTAGCACGAAGCTACGTCTGGTGGCCAGGCCTCCACCGGGACATCGAGGACAAGGTGAGGAAATGCCAGCCCTGCCAGATCTCACACCCGGAGCCACCAAGGGCCCCGGACAGAGCCTGGGAATCATCCCACTGCCCCTGGGCACGGCTCCACTTGGACTTTGCTGGGCCGTTCCAGGGGCAGCTTTTCTTCATATTGGTGGATGCCTATAGTAAATGGTTGGAGGTCGTCCCTGTGGCATCCACCTCCTCCAAAGCCGCCATTAGGGCTATGTGGCGGATTCTGAGCACTCACAGGCTGCCTGACACGCTCGTCATGGACAATGGCACCGCGTTCACCTCCCGTGAGTTCCAGGAGTTCACCACATATTATGGGATCCGGCACATACGCTCCACGCCATTCCACCCCGCCACGAACGGACAAGCGGAAAGAATGGTCCGGACCGCCAAGGAGGCCCTCCGTAAGTTTGACTCCCCGGACTGGGAGTATAAACTCGCCGCCTTCCTGTTTGGACAGCGCATCACCCCGCACACCACCACGGGACGCAGCCCGGCGGAACTTCTCCTGGGTCGCCGCCTCACGTCACGCCTGGACAGGCTACATCCAGACCGGGCACCTGAGCGCGAGCCGGACACCGAGGACCAATGGGCCAGCAGAGGATTCTTCCCGGAGGACCCGGTGTACACCAGAAGCTACACCGTGGGTCCACCCTGGGTCCGGGGACCCCAATCGTATGAAGTCTCCTGCGAGGATGGCACCGTGATGCACCGCCACATAGACCAGCTCCGCCGCTGGGTCGAGCTGCGGGAACCAGAGGACTACGAGGACCCCGGCCTGCAGGAAGCCGGAGAGCCGCAACCCGCAGCGCGGGACCTCAGCCCAGGAGAGACCTCAGCGGCCACACCAACGCCCCCGAAGCCGGACGTTCCGATGGCTGCGGACACCGCCACGACAACCGCTCCACGCCCCTCGGCACCAGTAGGCCCCTCGACACAGACACCAGTACCGGCCTTTTCCCCAGCCCCGGTGCTCCGACGCTCTACAAGGGCCAAGAGAGCACCGTCTTATTTACAGGACTTTGTTGGTGGGTGTCTCACAGACCAAGGGGGGAGGAGTGTGGTGTATCCACAGGGAAACCTGGATACAGGGCTACCATGTGCTTAGACTGGTTCTAACCGGTCCACCATGTGGCCAGGCGAAGGGCCTGAGCTTCGCCCAGAAAGACAATGGACTAGAGGATCCTGGCTCCCCTCCAATTGAGGAGCAGGAGCTAATCCAATCAATGTAAATAGCGAATCACTGGGTGTCGTGTGTTTTGGGGTGTGGGCTCACTGGAGATAAAAAGCCGGCCTGCGAGCTGGCTTAGTTGTCTTGTTCCCGATCTAATAAAGTATGTGAGAGCTGAAATCACTCGTCAGTCTCAGTACTTTTCAGAGCCTGTCCTATATTTTAACATCTGATAGAGCATATATAGAGAGAGGGACAGAGGAACTGCTTTTTATGCATTTATTTTGAATCCCTTGTTCAATCTGGTGCTCTGTACAGAGTATGGTTGTGGCGCTGGGAGGGAGGGGGTGGTGGCTAGACCCCCTGCGCCCTTCCCAGCTCTCCTGGGGCCCCCACAGCCGTGGAGCCCCCAGGAAAGCTGGCGCTGGGAGGGAGGGGGCAGCAGCTAGACCCCCCGCCCCCTTCCCTGGCTTTCCTGGGGGCCCCACAGCTGTGGAGCCCCCAGGAAAGCTGGCACTGGGAGGGAGCAGGTGGCGGTTAGACCCCCACCCCCTCCCTGGCTTTCCTGGGGGCCCTGCAACTGTGGAGCGCCCAGGAAAGCCAGCGCTCTGCCACCGCCCCCAGTCTCCAGGCCCCACCAGAAAGTTGGCATCCCCGGTGGGGGGCACCCCAGGCTGTCCTGCCTAGGGTGCCCAGAAACCTGGAGATGGCCCTGCACAGGATTAAACAGCTTAAAAAGGAGATTAGATAGATTCATAGAGGAAAGGTCTACCACTGGCTACTAGCTATGGTGATGACTAAGGAGAACCTCCACATTCAGAGGCACTAAACCTCTAAATCCCAGAGCCAGGAGGCAATATCAGGGAAGGTCTTAGCCTCTGTGCTCAGTTGTTGACCCTCCAGGGGGACTGGCCACTGGGTGAGACAGGATGTTGGACTAGATGGACCATTAGTTTGATCCAGCTGGGTGTTTCTTATGTTCTTATGAAGAAGAGCTGTAATTCCAGGGTGTCCCCATGTCCCACCCGGAGGCTGGCATCCCTACCTTCTACTAAGTCTACCAATATCAGTATTATCTACTGACAAGTGACATCTCTCCAGGTCTCAGGTAGAGGTCTTTCACATCATCTACTACCCAATCCTTTCTAAGTGGAGATGCCAGGGACTGAAACTGCTACCTTCTTTATACAAAGCAGATGATCTACCAGTGAGCCATGGCCCCTCCTCACAACCTTTTGTTTGCCTGTATCACAAACATATGTAGGTTGGAAGGGGGGGAAATCATTGTTCTTAGCTCATATACATTTCCAAAGTACTATAGTATCCTCAAGAAACAGCTGTGGTAAATAAGGTACCTGATGAGCTGAATGAAAATAAATATTGACGTCTATATGACAACCACTGTCAACAACACATGCTAAATAAAGATATTGGCAATATTCCATTTATCTAATAAATTGTGGGTGAAGAGTACAGTTTATAGCAATGTTTTACAACAGACAGCAGGGTTGTTTTTTAAGTGTTCCTCACTAAGGAGTTTCCTTCTGCCCCACTTTAGAACAGAGCAGATTATTTTCCCAATCACAGTTTTTCCAGATATGTTTCCTTTTGATATGGTTACAGCCAACATGACATAATTTGGAAGCTGTGAAGGCAGTGTTTTCTTCAAGTCTTCACTTTAAAAGAGAAAGTACAAATTAGGAGTGAATTTGAATTTCTCATCCTGGCTGTTTTGACTAGGGGCTGTTCCCCCCTGGGGGTGGGAGATTCCTTGCCCCCCACTTCCATTGTCCACTGCTGCTCTGCTAAAAAAAAAAAAAAAAAATCTGTGCAACGCTGGCTGAGGTGCCCCATCACTTCCAGTAAAAAAATGGAAGTGACATAGGGTAGTTCTAGGAATAGTCAGAAAATGTATGGTTTTGCCATAGAGTTTCCAGCAGTTCCTAAAGCTACCTGTGTCACTTCCAGGTTTTTTGTTGTTGTTTTTTACTAGGAGTGACATGAAGCCACAGCTGGTGTAGCACCTCCCAGTATCCCCATCCATAGCCCTCCCTTCAGCCCGGGTTTTGACCTTCAAACCCAAGTTTCAGGTTTGGTTCTCATTCTGTAAATGGAAACTGTGATCTTATTTTTGGGTGTTCTCTCCTCCATCATACTAAAGTTTTTCATGTAAAATGTACATCTTTCTCAGCATGATTTTTGCATAACTAAATCAGCATTGTTTGCAGGGTTGCCAGGTGTCATGACCTGCTTTGACCAGCTCAATGATTCCAACTCAGAGACCTCAGGGGAGGAGCCTGAGGAACCAAAGCCAGTGACTGAGGAGCACCAGAGGGAACAGGGAGGAACCAGCACTTAGAGGTACCTGCTGAATCTGTAGCATCCATGCTAGAAGCCAGGCTGCCAGAGCCTGCAAGGGAAACCTTGCCACCAGCCTCTGAGATAGCCATCAGTCCTCCACCAGGCAGGACTCAACCAAGGCCTGTAGCCCCCAGGACCTTCTCCCACATCACAGGAACAGTGACGGCAGAAGGTGGCACAGAGGAGGTGAAGTGCCAGACTGGCTCCCTGCTCAGAAGTAGTATGTTATCGACTAGCAAGTAGTTCTAACATTGGCTATATAAAAAGTCTCTTTTTAGTGCAAGTCATTGTGTAGTTCTGTTCTGTAAGGCTTAATGAATTCTATTTTCTTCTCTGTGTTTTCAATTGCTTATTGTCTCTATACATTGAGAATCTCTTCTGTTGTCATTTACAACCTCCAGGTGGTGGCTGGAGATCTCCAGCTATTACAACTGATTGACAGGTGACTGGGATCAGTTCACCTGGAGAAAATGGTCACTTTGGAAGTTGGTCTCTGTAATGTTATGCCCCAAACCCCATCCTCCTCAGGCTCCACCCTCTAAGTCTCCAGGAATTTCCCAATCTGGAGTTGGCAATCCTACTGCACACAACCTCACTGTAGAACTACAGCAGTGTGCTAAGGGTAATATGTCCTTACAGGATCCTGACCAGTGCACAGTGCAGCCTCAGAAACTCCAGCACCTGCAGGCAGTGCACCTGGGGCCCATTACTCCACAGCCTACTTAAGCTGAGTCCTGGGAACATCGTCTTGCTGGATCAGCTGGTTCTCCAGGCACAAGCCTTGTGTCACAAGCTCCCAGCCTTGCCAGCTCCAGAGCCAAGGGCTGGTACCACTCTGAGGAAACCTGCCTTAGCCTAACTACAAAGCACAGAAGAACACCGGCACTGCTTCAAGAAAACTTGGAAATTTCATACTCTGGTTTCTCTTCAGATCATATAAATCTTTCACCTTTTACTAAGACAACTGGAAAACTTTGAGGGTGATGCCTGGGGAGAGTAGAGCTTGGGTGGATGCAACCTTACTTCCAGGTGACACTCTAGGAATTCCCTCTTAATCTCTATAGGAAAAAAACATTTTAAAAGCCCTAAAGAACAATTATGGAGGTGATTTTCTAGCCATTTTTTCCTCCAACTTGTCAGTTATCTTGAGAGCTGGCAATTGGGACTAAGGGCAATGCAAGTGGCAAGCCTGGTTATTCATATAAATGTATGGTGTATGTGAAAATACTGTATACATATATGCATAAAAATCGTACACATATATACACAAGCAGCTCTATAAAACCTATAAAACCTAGAGTTGCCAATTCTGGGGTGGGAAATTCCTGGAGATTTGGAGGTGGAGCCTGGGAAAGGCAGTGCCATGCCTGTACAGTGGTGGGGTTTCCCCTACCGACCACCTGGCCATTGGTGGATCCAGGCCCCTAAAAGCGGGGGAACCCCCACTGGGACCTGGGGATTGGGAAGCCTAGTTGTAATTTTTTAAGCCTCACCCCTGAAACTGGCAACCCTAGAAAAACCAGCAACAAAAAGTGTGGACAATCAAAATCATTGATTAACATGTAAATATATAAAAATAAATGAAATGCCAAATGTTTGTTGATCATCCCTAGTACAAAACTGTCACCCAGTTCCAAGGCATTCAGGAAAATGGTATAGAGCACCCCCCACACACACCCCAGGATGCAGGTTTATCTGTGACTGTGAAACTGGAGTTATCATTTGGAAGTATTTAGTATTCAAGACAACAATAATAAAGGCAGAATGAATTGCTAGACAGGAACCGAGGAAGTTTAAAAAAGAAAAGAAAAGCAGACTTCAGTAGCAGAACTTAATATAGAAAATGGCTACCTTCTTTCTGGATTTGAAGAAAGAAGTCATGTGTGGAACTCATGATTAGCAGTTTAATAAACGGGACTAGCCACATTATTGCCATGTTAAAACTAGTGGTATTGCTAAGCTTTAAAATAATTGGCCCATAATGCAAGTTCCCCTTGCTCATAATGCTCAGCTTTATTACGAATTGAGCCTTCTCGCTCTGAAGCAATTACCCCATTTGCAATTAAAAACAATATTGATATTGAACTTACGTGCTATTCTTGCACCTGCACATTCATAAAATGAGGCTCTCAAAGCTGTTATCTGCTATTGGTCTGTGCTCATTGCTCTGATTATTTTAACCCTTTGCTTGGTAAGGAAATGGAGCATCACACGATCACTGAAGCAGCGCGCTGCTTTCTCATGGTGGGTGCACACAAAAGGGAGCCCATGTAGAACATTTAATGAAAAGTTTCCCAGTGTAAATAGCAACCCATTTATTATCTGAGCAGTGGTGTGTTCATCCATTTCTATAGATTACCAGGACAAAATGCATTTTTACCTCCTCTTCCTTTATTCCTGTTTATTCATAATGTTGAAGCCTATAATTTCTTCCAAGCCAGGGGAAGAAAGTCTTTGTGGTTCCAGGGCTTTCAAAGGTGAAAGCATGCCCAATAATCAGCTCAGAAATAGCTCTAACTCAGAAATGGCTCCAACTCACTGAAGGAGCTGGAAATGCCCCGGCTGATGATTATCAGGCTGAGTTCAGACTGGCAGTTTGAAGCGGGAGCGAGTCGTGGCAAAAGAGCCCCAGAACAAACTGTTCTGTTTTTTCTTGGTCACACTGTGTCAACTGATGCGGGAGCATACCGGGAGGAGGTGCAAGGGAGTGTTCAGACTGCTGGCCTGGAGGTGCGGCTGTAAACAGCTTTTTCCTGGTAATTCGGCTATGTGCACATTTGGGGAAGATCCCATTGCGCCGGCACGGCATTGTGCAGTAGAGCAGAGCACATCCAATCATATCACTGCTGCCTCTCCAGGGCAATCAAGCGCACTTTGCGCAGAAACACCTAGCGGATATTATTACCGTGGGTAGTTCCTGGCTTTTCAGGTTAGCGTTCACACTTCCCAGAAGCAGAATGAAGTGGGATAAATGTGCTCTCTGGGATTTGCTACCACTTTCACCAGGTATCTTTTCAATGCAGGAGTGAAGCAGTACACAACAGGTTGACTACGGGTGGGGAACGCCAGACAGATGTGTCTGTGTGAACGACCCCTTTAATCCAGTTGTGAAACGTTGCTGAAACGTGCCTATCTTTAGGCAAACTGCCAGTCTGAGCCTCAGTCTTACAAAAGGAGTCAGAATTCTTTATCGTAAAATTAAACAGGAGTCTGGTAGCACCTTCAAAGTCTTTTATAATCATTTTTAACAACTGTACATTACCATGTACACTGTTAGAGAGGTGAGTTTAGGGATGCCAGCCTCCAGGTGGGACCTGGGGATCCCTCAAAATTACAGGTCATCTCCAGACTATAGACATCACATCAGTTCCCCTGGAGAGAATGGATGCTTTGGAGGGCGGACTGTATGTCACTGAACCCCACTGATGTCCCTGTCCTCCCAAATCTCCAGCAGTTTCCTAACGTGGACTAACAACCCTAGGCCCATCCCTTGCCAGTGGCCAGGGGGACATGGCAACCTAGGTAGGTTATAAATATTTACAATAGATAGATAAAAGATAGCCTTATGAAAACACTGAAGTAATGATCAAAGTTTCATTTCTTCACAGCCTTTCTTTCTGATATTCCAGAGGTAGGCTTGTTAAGACTAGTTTATGGAGTAACTGGGAACATGCCTTTTGGAGATGGCCAGCTTCATATGACATAACCTAAAGATTCATGAGCCTAAAGTTCTTTGCTGTGGCCCTTTAAGATAACATACTCCTTAGTGTGTGACAGTACTTTACAATTCTTGTCCAGAGTCCAGTCCCAGAATTACACTTGACTAGGGTTGCCAGGTCTAGGTTGGAAAATACCTGGAGACTTTGGGGGTGGATCCAAGAAAGGGTGGGGTTTGGGGAGGGGAGGGGCCTCAGCATGGTACAACGCCATAGAGTCCACCCTCCAAAGCAGCCATTTTCTCCAGGGGAGCTGATCTCTGTCAACTGGAGATCAGTTGTAAAAGTGGGAGATCCCCAGCCCCCACCTGGAGGCTGGCAACCCTACACTTGATGAGAAATGCTGGGGTTGCTATGCCAAGGAAGGCAATGGCAAACTACTCCTGCTAATCTCTGGCCTTGAAAACCCCATGGCTGGGGTCACCATGAGCTGGTTGCGACTCAACTTCACATACTTCTTCCTGATAATAATTCATATTGCTGCTGAGGTATCTTGCTTGTCTTTCTCTTCCTTTAGTAAAAGGTTAGCCACTCACAATCTTAATTTTGCTGTTCCAGAACTGCAGAATAATGTCCACTGTGATGGTGTGTGTGTGGGGAGAGATTGTTTATATGAAAAAGTGCTGTTTCTTAATAAATGGTTCTCTGCAGCCATTAAGGATTGCTTAGTGACCAGGCCAGCACACAGCAAATCCTATCATATAAACTGGTGAACTCCCCAATGTTTGAATTATACAGGGCTAATACCCCAATCCCAAATATCTTTGCTCAGATGTTTAGCTGCATTACCATCAACATCTCTCCCTAAAGTAAGTGCTTTATTGTGCTATATTGTTTCTTGTGATTATGTACCAGTCAGTGCAGCGAGTCTTAGACTGAGCCACAAACTGACAACTGTTTGAGTTGTGACTGCTGTTCAATGGATCAAATGATGCAAGAGAATCAAAAAGGACCAAGAGAGCCAAAGTTCTAAAGGTTTCTTTCTTTTTTTATCTGAATATATTTTGGGGTTAAAAGTTGCTTAAATACATGAGGTTGGATGTAAGCTACCCCAGATGGAGCAAGTACATAGCAGAGTTTTTTTTTTATTGCTGTCCTCAAGTACTCTAAGAACCCTTACAATCAACATACAATATGGTTGGAGGGGTGTGTGCAGTGAGAAAGCAGATATTGTGTGTGCATATAGGATTTTTCTGATTCTCCCTTCCTGATGCAATCTTCTTCAAGCTTCATGGTATATTGGTCTCCCAGCTCCTCTTTCCTTTGGGAGAGGTTTTTTTTAAAGGCATCAGGCTGTCTAGGAATCACCATAGAGTTTCCAGAGATTCCTAGAGAGGTGGTGTGTCACTTTCAAGTTTTCCCCAGAAGTGGTATCACATAATCCCTGACGGCTGCCCCCCATGCCCCCATCTCCCACTGATTGCCAGGCGAGGCAACCCTATATCCAATCCATTATTCCTAGGAGGTTTCTTTGCACTGAGCAGTTCTCTTGAAAATGTTATGTTTAATATACTGTATTCCCAATGCTTTTAGTCATCCAGAACAACATGATAATCTATACAGTCTTATCATGACGGGTTCTTACCTTTGTCCCTATATAATGGGATGGCCTCTAAAATTTACCCACTAAGACTGAAAATGCAGGGCTGTGTCAAGTTCATAGTCTGATTGGTTTACTTCTGATTCTATAATAAGCGGTGCAATGTGTAAAACAGTTTGGTTTTCTGCCCTTAGAAAGACCATTTAAACATGGTTTTGTGAGTACCAATTCAATCTTAGCACTAGTAAAACCACAATATTTACTCTATAAAACACTAAAAGGTCTTGCCCACAAGATCTGAGAAATTAAAAGCCTGAAAACCACATCCTTAAAGGTGGCCTAAAAAAATGAATGTGAGGCATCTCTATGAACTATCTGTATTTTAAAACATCTGGAATTTAGGTCATTATTTTGTGCCTTGAGATACTAAATCTGAGTTCCTGGCCCCAGTCACACTACCATGAAAAGCCACGGCAGAAGTGCAGCTTTTCAGAGGCATGGCAAAAAGAAGTGTGGGAGCAGGATCACACAGATTCCCTGAGCCACCACACAGTTGCTCCCCGGTGCGATCACATGCCGAGGGGGAAGCAACAGAATGACAGGCGAGGTGAGGCAACTGTGCACTTGTGGGCATGCACAGTTTGGCAGAGCCTCACTTACAACAAATTTGGGTGCATTGGCGATCTCACACGTGCCCTTGCTGCAGATCATCGGCTAGGTACTGCATTTTGCCTAGTACCTTTTTGATCTGCATTTTCAGCTGAATGGGATGGGTTAGGGGCAGGAACATGATGCTTGCCAGATGTGGTGGCGCAGGCGGTAAAAGAAGCCTGCCTTAACAACTGGTCGAACAGCTTCAGCAGTTCAAACCCCCACCGCAGTCAGGGTGAGCTCCTGGCCCTACGTCCCAGCTCCTGCCCACTCAGCGGTTCGAAAGCCCGTTAAATGGCGAATAGATATAAGGGGTACCTGCTATTAGAGCAGGGGGGCACCCGCCCCTTGTGTAGCAGCGACGGACGGCGATGGCAGATGAGACCTGGCAACTGGTGAGGCGAGGAGGTGAATGGAAGGAGGCTGGACCGGCAAGGCATGGAGGCGGAGCGACGCAGCAGGCCGGAGCCTGACGTGGACAGAGGCCGCTGTGAGCATGCGCGGAAGTGCAGAGTGGTTCCGGCCAAGAGGAGGAGTCGTGATGGCCAGGAAGGCGAAACTTCAAAGGACCAGCACCGGGGAAAAAGGACGCCGCCGGACTGTCCCCTTGGAAAAAAAAGAAGAAAAGATCTGCTACAACAAGAATAAGGGTGCCTGGTAGGATATTCACCTCCCCTACGCATATGTGGCCCTAGGTTAGGATTGGTTAATCAGAATATATGTAAGCCGCTCAGAGCCCTTCGGGGGTGAGCGGGATAGAAGTTGAAATAAATAAATAAATAAATAAATAAATAAATAAATAAATAAATAAATGTTGGCATCTGATCGCGCCCGTTTGATCCACCCTTAATCCGTCCCATCCATGTAGCTATTTCTCTGTGTGACCGGGACCCCTGTTTGATGGAAGATTATGCCTGATCTTCTTTTAAGACTGCCACATATCCCTCTTGATGATATCTAATCTAGGTTTCCTGTCTGAGAAGACCTTGTCCATATACTTAATATTTCTTAAGACATTTTGTCTAGTTAATCAATATTGTTGGAAAGATCAAGAAACACAGAGCATTTTCAGCGTTAAACTTCCTGGATAAAATAGTATAGTTCCTAGAACAGATTTATATGCAGTGGCTTGCCATGCAGGCTTCATCACACCATATTAAACAACCTAAAATAATTGTTTATGGTCATGTGAAAACTAGTGCTCAGTCCTCATAGCGTGTTGTCACACATGAATGGCTCACATGGTAACAGTTGCCAGTGAAGTGATTTAAATGCTCTGTGGGCCTTCTGGAGCTTATGGAAGGATACAAATATAATCAATCTGCCAGGCAACCTTTGCATAGCAACCATAACATGTAACCTAATTCTAACTATTTGAACATGTGTCTTGTGCATGGTTTGCAAGGAGCAGCTTATACGAATGGGGACCATCATCCTTTCTTTGGAGAATATAGTCTGTGTCCTTGAAGACTATCTGCAAACTTCAGTGGGTCCCAAAATCCTAACTGTGGTTCAGGAAGACACCCATTTCATTAGTGCTCCAACAATGACATTGGTAACCAATTGGTTTCCAGGCTAAATTCAAGGTGCTCATTTCAGTTTCTAAAGCCTGGGTCCAAAGTATCTAAGGGAACATTTGTCCCATACATATCATCCAGCCTATTTAACATCTTCCAATAATAGCCTGCTTCAGATACCGTCACAAGACAAAGTCAGGCTGGTGTTCACTAGAGTGGGGCTATTTGCCCTAGCATTGTGGAACTATCACCCATTGGAGACTAGGCTAATGACATCACTAAGAAGTCTGTTCCCTTTTTGTCAGATTGTGTCAGACCCTCTTCATTTGTGGATTTATGCTCCACTGTTTCACTTATTTGCAGTCTGTGGTCTGACCACATGATGCCATCTCCGGCCCGTTTTTAGTCCTTCCATGCCATCGGTGACAGAGGTGGTTGTTTGGCCACTGGGATGCAGCAGAACCTGGATTCCCAGTGTTCATAGATTTTGTTATTCATGGTGATGCCATGAATGGATCTTCCAAAAATGGCCAAGGTCTGTTGTCCAGATAGTCTTACAAAATAATCATTTGTACTATGACTGCAGTACTGACCTGGATGGCCCACATTAGCCTGATCTCATCAGATCTCCAAAGCTAAGCAGGCTCAGTCCTGATTAGTATTTGGATGGGAGACTATGATGGAACTCCCGGGTCACTGTGCAGAGGCACCACCTCTGAATAAATCTTGCCTTGAAAACCCCATGGGGTTGCCATAAATGGGCTGTGACTTGATGGTACTTTACACACATGCACAACTGCTGTTCTTCAGCTAACTCTTCCCAACTTGAAAGTATGTATATAAATTATTATTATTTTTGCATACAGAATACTATTGTTTTCCGTTCCGAAATAAATTGGCTGGCTCACAGAAAAAACTTGCCATGAACTTTTCATAGCTTTAGGAAGGGAGAGCAGAACATTATGTTTGCCCGTAGAATCTGCACTCACCAGCTCTGTATATTTACAGAGAGTTATGGTGGTTTTAAAGATCTCCTGGCAGAAGGTTACAAAACTGTTGCCAGGCAGAAGGGGTGGAAAAAAGAGTAACAAGAAAGAGACTCTGGGAATCAAGCCTGTGGATTCTGGGGTTTCCTCTCTATGTTTTTTGAAGACTGTTTGCTCCTAAGAGGGAAGCACAAAAGAAACAAATTTCTTTAACAAACACTTCACTTTTATTACTTCCTTCTCGTTGGTTTATTTCCAGTCCTTCAGCATCAAAAGACTGCAATCTGTAACCGAAAAACCGCTCCATCTTTATCTCAGAAAGGAAGGGAGAATTCCCAGCCGTGCTTGCAAGTTCACTTTGTGGTTGCTTAGCATAGGAAATAACCAAAGCTTTTAGTATTATGAGGAATCTCTCCTAGTCTGCCTTTCAGCCACAAGAGGAGAATGAAATTTATCGTTCTAGATGAGAGGAGGTCATATTTTGACCCAATTTTGTAAAAAGATTTATTGTGTTGATGTTGCCATTTGCTTTTTAGCTTTTTACAGCTAGCCTGGTGAGTTGTACTGATATGGATTCATCTGAAACACGAAATACATGAAATGTGTCGAGAGCAAAAGGCAGCTTCAAAAAACAGCAGAAACAATACACCAGGAGAAAGAGAAGTTCTACTAAACACAGATTTAGACTGTTGCCAGCAGAGTTGTTTACTATTGTGAGACACATCCAACACAGTTAAATAAATTGGAAACTTATTTTAAATGATAAACGCTCTGAGAATATCTTTCTGTCTGTGTGTTTAGTGGGGAAAATTAATAACTCAAGCCGAGGGGACTTTCTTTCCTCTCAAGTATCAATCCTAATTAATTTTCTTGGCTGTAAGAATTTAACCTATTATATATGCAAAGCCTTTTTTTGTAATAGGTGATTTTTTAAAAGAAACTCAGAGTAGCAAAATATTAATTGTTAATTTACTGTGCTAGAGAATAACATCTGGGGCCCGATATTATACCTATTGTGAATCTCCCTGTGTGTCTCCAGAATGGTTTATGCCACATGGTTGCTGATGGCAGGCCCCTCTAGTTGCTGAAGGGATGGCCCATGCCTTGACATGTTTGCCTTGTCTGGTTTGCAGGGAAACAACGTGCAAGGAAAAATAACATTAAAATTAAATGTATATTCCATTAATTGCCCCCCCCTCCCCCTGGAACTGCAGGGAATATTTGATATCCTATTATGTCAGCCAGGTCTGAATATATCCTGATGTAGCCCTCGGTCTCAAACTCACCATTACATGAGACCAGGAGTACAGTCATGGAAGAGATATGGTTTTTCCATTTTCATCAACATTTGACCTGATTTGAAAATGTCATTCCATGGCCAAAACAAAAGAAAGATGTGGGGTCACATTCCTTGTTGTTTCAGATAAGGGGTTCAGTACCCCTTATGAAAAGCATCTATCTATGTCTGTCTGTAAAAGGCCCTTTATGAATTCTAATGGTTAAAAATAATGAGCTCACTGACTTAGCAAGAAAGTTTCAGAGTTTTTTAATGACATACATTGTCGCCCACTTAGTTTGTGGAGATCCTCTTAGAGCTCTTTACAGTCAGCCTTGGTTTTCACCAACCTGAATAATTTTGTGCCAGCTGCAAACTTGGCCACTACACTGCTCACCCCAGTTCCAGATCATTTATGAAGAAATTAAATAGTACCAGCTGCAATATCGATCCTTGTGGGGACCCCCCCCCCACTTACTTCTCTTTATTTTGAGAACTGTCCACTAATTCCTACTCTTTGCTTCCTGTCATTTAACCAGTTTTTAATGCATAAGAGAACCCATCCTCATATCCTATGACTGCTAAGTTTACTCAGGAGTCTTTAGTGAGGTACCTTGTCAAAGACTTTTTGAAAGTCCAGCTATATAATGTCTACTGGGTCACCATTGTCTGCATGCCTGTTCACTTTTTCAAAGAACTCCAAAAATTTGGTGAGGCAGGACTTCCTTTTGCAGAAGCCATGCTGATTTTTCCTCAGCAGGGTTTGTCCATTTATGTGCCTAACAATGCTTTTTGATTACAGTTTCTACTAATTCACCTGGGACAAAGAAGCAACCTGAAAATAATAGAGGGCCCCCTTTGATTTTTTTCCCCCTGTCAGTGCTCTTGCTTGCTACTGTTTACATTAAAGGGAAGAGAATGGAGGGAAATGAAGGAAAGAGACAGAGAAGAAAAGGTTAAGGAACAGAGCACACAAGAAAGGGATCAGTATGGAAGAACTTAACTGGCTCAGGAGAAGAGTCAACCACAAAGACATCTTGTGGTTTCCCTTGCCACAAGGAAGAAACTATTTCCACTAGGGATGGGCACAAACTGGCACACAAACTACAGTTTGCCAAGAATTTTGGCCAGTTTGTGGTTTGCAAAATAATGTTAGCAAACTGAAATGCTGTCAAAAACTTCCACAAATTTTAAGGCCGTTCATGGCGGTTCAAGAAGAACAAAAAAGCAGGTGTTGAAATGACTTTCTGCTCTTCACGAAAAACAGCTGAGTTATGGGGAGCAGATAGCCATTTAAACCCCTGCTTTCTGCTCCCACTGCTCAGCTGTTTGGTTTAAATGGCTTGGGGTCATTTCACACCCTTGCTCACCACCACTTTTGGCAGGGAGCAGAAAGCAGGCTCAGAGCCAAAGCAGCAGGGAACAGAAAGCAGAAGGGTCACAAACTGATATAAACCATTTCAGTTCATGAACCAACATATTGATTCATGGTTCATTTTATGGCTCAACCATGAACCAAACTATAAAAATATGGTTCGTGTCCATCCCTTATTTCCACATTGTTGCTTATATCTGTTTAAGGAAAAGGTTTAGTGGCTTAATTTTTAAAAAGAAATTAAAACTAGAATTTCAGAACATGGGTATGGTGAGTTTCAGCAGGGGTTATGTCCCCACAAAGCCCATAATCCTGTTTAGGGCTGCCACCTGAAGAGCTCCAAAATAAGGCATACACTGTGATACTGTAAGGAAATGAGATATTATATGTGTCAGAACATTAATATTAATGACAATATATCATCTTTTTAATGGGTTAAATACAGTGGTAGTTTTCTCTGACAGATTTCTTTCAGCTGAATGGGACTAGAGATCCCCCAGAATTGCAGCTCATCTCCAGACTACAGAGATCAGTTTCCCTGGAGGAAATGGATGCTATGGTGTGTGGACTGTATGGTTTTATACCCCAATGAGGTCCCTGTCCTCCCCAGGCTTCACCCCCAAACCTTCAGGAATTTCCCAACATGGATCTGACAAGCCTATCCCCCACTGGTCCCCCAGGGGACCTGGCAACCCTAAAGAGGACTCTCTTGTGACCTCTCCATTTCTCCTGCTGCAGCCCAAAAATTCTGGGGACCCACAAGAACAAAAAGAGGGGTGAGTTGGAGTAGAAGTAATGAATCGGGGGGGGGAACTGACACCCTTCTGGCAGTGGAAAACTATCACTAGATCCACCCTATTAAATTTTACTCATGTTTTGTGGTTTTGGTGCAAAGGAACCCTTCAGTGCTGTGTAAGGAACAGCACCATGAAATAAGGAACAGATGGCAAGCCTAAATCCTTCTACAGAGGATCACCTGGCACTTTGTTTTCACTGAGTTTCTGGTTTGAAGCCAAGGCTTTAATTAAGATTCTTGTTTCTGTGGCCATTTCTCTGGTCTGTTACCTACAGTTTTATTATCCACTCTTTTATTTTGCTTAATTGTTTTGGAATGCTTGTTTGGTATGCAATTTTATGGTACTTTTAATTTTCCAGGAAGCCACCTGGGGAGGGGAAAAAACAACACTTTTTTGAAAGACAAATCATACATGCTTGAAGAAAATATTCATTCAACATTTCCAGCTCGTTTCCAAACACAATTTATTTATTGGTTATTTGGTTCTTATTTATCAGGCAGGATACATATCTTTCACCTGTGCCTTTTCACCATATCAGTCTTTCAGTTTCAGACTTCTGCAGTGCTTCAGTGCACCTTAAGGTAACCCAGGGAACTGAAAGTGCAAATTTAACTCAAAACCTCCTTAGCACATTTCTAGCCTGAGGTTTAGAGGATTTGCCAAGGTTTCATTCATGTCAGCTTCTTACATTCTGTACAGCTACTGCAAACCTGGAAGAATAGTCCAAAGCAATGGCTCTGGACTTACCTGCAGCTACATTTGCAGCTTGGGGCTGGAAGCAGGTAAAAAGGAGGCTGGCCTGCTGGGTTCATGCCTGCAGCCGGTGGCTTTGAGGAGGTGGTACTCCACACCCACGGCAGCAACAGGCTCTCCCAGGGCAGGCCAGCAAAAGGGATGGAGTCTGGGGCAGGCCTGGCATGCAGTTTCATCACTGGCCTGCTCCACCCATTTCCTACTTAGCCACGCCACTGCTGGGGTCCTGATGGCACTTGCTTCTGCTCTCCCTCCCATCCTCCCCTTTGTTTTCTGTTGTTACAGTTTGTATTCCGGTTAATGATGTTGTGACTCTCTGCATTCTGTCACAGCTTGGTGGTTTGGGCATTGAGACAGATCCACTGGGGGGGGGATGTCCTTAAGGGATCTTGTGGGTGGAGCCATTCAGTGACCACCACGTGGTAATAGAACCATGCAGTGGCTTGTGCCCATGTAGGATCCTGGGGCTTGCCACTCTGCAGTTTCCCCTCCCAGCACGCAGGATGAAGTTATATTGGACATCAGGTGGGCCACCCAATGCTGGATCCATCCCCATGCTACAGCAGTGCTCCTATGGCTGTATTCTATAAGCTGTGGCCTGTTTCCCCCAATCAGTGTGTGTTGGTGTTCTCCCTTACCACAGCTCCCTTTCCTTGCCCCTGGGTCTGCAATTATAAATTGCTTTGCAGATGAATAAAAGAAACTAGCCTTCATCTGTGTTGTCAGACGAAGAAGGGGGCAAGGTAACTCATAGAAATGTGCACACAAAACAGCGTGTTGTGCAAATGATTTTTGCTTTGGATGCCACTCATCCACTTTGTTTATCTAATGCAGCTTGTTGGCTCTCAAAGCTCTTCTCCGTGTCAAACTCCATTAACATGATTGTCAATATAAAATTAATCGACAGCACTGGCAGGCGGCAGAGCTGTCCCTACAGGGTCTTGAGGTTAAACATCTGTCTGAAGTGATGTTTCCTAAAAAGCTTTACATCCTGCAGTATTTTTTTTCAGGCAGCACTGGAGGACTCAGCAAAAAAGTAAAGACAAGACAGAGGTGTTCAAGAGGACTGTTGGGTTACATTTTGCTGACAGCCAAAGGGTTCCAAGAAGGCCACTGCCCACGCTTTAAAAATCTGTCTTCATCATTCTGTCTCACTGCATTTTGTACAGGGTTCTGATGCTCCAGTTGATTCAGTTCATGTTATCTCAAATACTTTGTTTATTTCAAAAGAATGAAAATGCTTGGTCTCAAGTTTTAGAATTTAATGTGAGAGAAAGCTTTCTCCCTTTGCTTGACCTTAGATAAGAACCAAAGAAAAACTCTGCTGGATCAAGCCAACAGTCCATCTAACCTAACCAGTCCCAAAAGGCTCACAAGCAAGGGCATAGACATTGTTGTTGTCCCCTCAAAACAATGATATTCAGAGTTACTCTGAACATGGAAGTTTTGTTTAACCATACTCCCTGCATTTATCTAACCCCCATTTTAAACCTCCTATGCTAGTAGACTCTTAAGAGTCCCTTGGACTGCAAGGAGATCAAATCAGTCAGTCCTAAAAGAAATCAACCCTGACTATTCCCTGGAAGGCCAGGTACTGAAGCTGAAGCTCAAATATTTTGACCACCAAATGAGAAGGGAGCACACACTGGAGAAGATCCTGATGCTGGGAAAGACTGAAGGTAAAAGAAGAAGGGGGTGACAAAGGATGAGATAGTTAGACAGTGTTATCGGGGCAATGAACATGAAATTAAGCAAGCTCCGGCGCACGATGGAAGACAGGAGGGCCTGGTGTGAATGGTCCATGGGGTCGCGAAGAGTCAGACTCAACTGTGCAACTGAATGACAACATGCTAGTGGTCAGTATAGTTAGAGAAAAAAAATAAAATAGATCAGACCAGAATCCTGCTAATCCAGAATAGGGATGGACATGAATCAAATCATAAAGCAAAATTCATGATGAATTTTGCCCTGTTCATACTTCTTGAACAGAGATTTGTGACTGGTTCACCATCTCAAACTTCCATGAATTTTTACATTGGTTTATGTGGTTCATGGTGGTTCATGGATGGAGTAGAAAGTGGGGGTTTAAAGGGACTCCATTCCCTTTAAACCCATGGTTTCTGTTCCCCAACAATGTCACAAAAACAGCTGAGTGGCAGGGAGGTGCAACCTGCCACTCAGCTGTTTTGGGTTGTCTTCTGCAGTCCCTTTAAAGTTTAAAGGGACTGTAGAAGACATCATGAAAGAGCAGTGCTGCGGGAAACACCTCCCAGCTGCACAGATGTTTTTTGGGACTTCAGAAGACAGCATGAAACAACTGAATGATGAGGAGTCAGCTGCTGCCCAGCACTCAGCAGTTTTTTGGGGTTTCTGTAAACCCTGTATAAAGGGACTGTGGTCACATTCAATGGGGTTTGCAGGGCCATGAACCACACAAACCAGTTCAGTTCATGAATGAGCCTCTCTGTTCAGTTTGTGGTTCAACCACAAACTGCATTTTCCTGGTTTATGGCCATCCCTAATTCAGAATCCTGCTTCTGACAGTGACAGAAAAAGTCTTCACATCATCAGATGGGTCACTACTCAGAATATCACAATCAAAATTAAAATAACAATGCAAAAAGTTTGTTCAACTGTTAAAGATGTAATCTTTCTTATTGTGAATAGACTATTGCCAACATTAGGAAAGTTATTTTTTATTCTTTTAAAGAGAGAACCCATCCAAAAATACTGTAATAATGATGTTTTATTGTCTGCTTCTATACAGTTGGTTTGACTTGTATGTAACAATGCATAATAAATTTGATGAATCCATAATTTCCCCCTACCCCCTCTTCCCTTCTGTATCTGTTGTTTTTGTTGTTATTATTGGTTGGTGGATATCTGCCACTTGATAGCACTTTCTATCAACACTTCTGTTATTGGTTCAAACCTCTACTGAGTAATTTTACTAGTCTTAACAACAACAAAATCATCTGATGAAAATCTAGGCATATATGAAAACCTTCTCAGATTTGTCTCCCTTATTCTTAAAACTTCATTGGCTTCTGAAACATCTAAGCTGATGTGCTCAAGAAGGAAACTTCAGATTTCCCTCAAAATACTCTTATGAGCCAAATTTTGAGCTATTGGTGTGGACACAGCCTTAATTCAAGCAGCTTTCCTCCAACTTAAGTGCCTCCTCCAGTGGAAGAAGAGCCACTCAAGGTGAAGAAAAGCTCCAAACCTTCTTCAGTATAGTGTTAAGACTAGTATCTGCCATAATTGTGCAAATCATAGCAGGTGTATGCATGCCCCACCCACACACAAGGGTACTGTGTGTCACAAGTGGTATATCTTTATGAGGATCTGCTGGTCATGAACCCACAAATCTCCCCTCCTGGTCTTCCAAGGCATTTCAGAATTGGCCACATGAGTATTAGACACTTGGGAAATGATTTTCCCTTTCTCTGTCTTTTCCCTTTCCTTCACATACTGCTGCATGATGTGGTTCCGTCTTCCTGATTTCTCCCCTCTCCTACTGGCTCCCATCCCAAACAACAGAGCTGCATATTTGTCTGCAGCACAACACATTCATATTTCTATATACTGGCATAGATTGGATTGTTCCCTGCTTTGAAAAGAAAATAAATAATAGAATGAAGATCCCAGAATTCAATGTCAGTTCTATGTATTTCATATCATGAGATATTTGGCTTTGAGGATATATGCTACCCATTCCTGATCCAAGATAAAAAAATCTTCTTGGTGAAATATACACATGTAAAAGGTAATCTGTTATGACCACAGTGAAATTCCTGAATCTGAAGGAGATTAATAATGGTAATGCTGATGACAAACTCAAATTTTGTCTGGCCAGCAGATTTGTTTTCTCTTTTATTTCAGTTATTAAATTCTCTGTGCAAGGACAAGCTCAATTAAAGTCATTGGAGAATAAGAATGATACAATTAATACCATGGCATACCCACACACATGGTTATGAGATGCTACTTCTTAAAGCATTCCTGTTGAGTCCTGTTCTTTTAGCAAGGCTTGACCTTGGGGGTGTTTTTAAGCAAGGCCATCATCTATGAAGGCAGAGGAAGTCTACCATCCTCTGCAGACATCCATCTTTAGGAATATATTTCTGATTAACTGCCTGGTTTTATGCCCTGATAAGCAGGATTGCCAACTCTGGGTTATTGACATTGATATGCCAATGGTGTGACTCAGTAGTTCACATATTACAATGGACAGGAGTTCACATGTTACAGTGAACACATATACATCCTGCCTGTACATGCATACATCTGTTCATAAGAAAAAGTCAGTATACAGGTGCAGGAAAATTAGGAGACATTCTGAGGCTCTGTTGCTATTCAGTCCAGGATCTCTCCACAGATACTAATTTTGGGCTGCTGGAGCAAAAGCGACCCCTCCCCTAGCCTCTCCGAAGCTTGAAGGAAATTTCTTAGGTCCCTATGGATGAGAGGACTCAAGCTTCTGCTCCCCAATATAGCAGAAGGTATGTGCTAGTAACTGAGGATCCCCTACAGAGGCTAAAGTGTGCTGACTGGACTTGTCATCTCAAGAGCAGGGTGAATCTGACAGAGACTGAGGTTCTGTGGCTGGGGGGAAGAATGTTGGGGCTCAGGCTCAGCTTACCTGCTCTTGACAGAGTGCCATTGTCACTGGAGCAGTCAATCAAGAGCTTAGGTGTGATCCTGGATGCCTCTTTTAACATGGAGGCCCAGGTCACACATATAGCCAGGCTGGCATTTTTTCCATCAACGCCAGGCCCGACAGCTGCCCCCTTTCCTCTCATGCATTGATTTAGCCACAGTAATCCAGGTGATGGTCACCTCCAGGCTAGACTACTGTAACTTGCTTTATGCTAGCCTGCCCTTGAGACTGACCTTGAAGCTCCGGCCAATCCAGAACATGGCAGCATGAGTTCTGACAGGAACACCATGGCCTGCAACATATTCAACCTTTGTTGCGCCAGCTGCACTGGCTTCCAGTGGAGAACTAAGTCAAGTTCAAGATTTTGTTTTTGACCTTTAAGGCTATGAGCGGTCTGTAACCAATGTATCTGCAGGACTGCCTCCTCCAGTACACCCTTGGGAGAGCATTACACTCTTCACAGAGCAAATTGCTGGTGGTCCCCGGCCCTAGAGACATCTGGCTGTCCTCAGCTGGTGGAACTCTCTGCTAAATAAGGTCAGCGGGCCCTGCAGGATCTTATGCAATTCTTCATGGCCTGTAAGGTGGAGATGTTTTACCAAGCATTTGGTTGAGGACAGTGATGGCTTACTTCATGGCCAGCACCCTTCCTGGGTCCCTATCCCTTGAAGGGTCTACTCCTCCCTCCTGTGCCCATAAAGTACCCACGGACCAGAAATGGGAGGAAACCACAAATTTCACCACTTGATTTTAATTAATGAATTTTATGTTCTGATGATGGTTTTATGGTTTTATTGTTTTTTAAATCTGTACATTGCCTAGAGCCCCACATTCATGGGGATTAAGCAATTCAAAAATGCAATTAAATAAATTAAATAAAATAAAGAGTTATGCTGTCTATTAGGTGCATGCATCTAAGATGTTACAGAAAGGATTGGAAGACTCATTAAGCTCACAGATTATTATCCTTTCTTGCTCATCCATGTAGGAACAAATGATACTGCCCAGCACAGCCCAGAGCATATTAAAAGAGACTATGTAGCTCTGGGGGGTGAAGTGAAGGACCTGGGAACACAGGTGCGTTTTTGTCAGTTCTTACTGTCAAAGGGCATGGCTTAGGAAGGGAAAGAAGAATACTGCAAATAAATGACCGGCTACATAGATGGTATCATCAGGAAAGGTTTGTTTTTTTTGGACCATGGCTTATGCTTTCGAGATGAAGCTCTTCTTCCAGGAGATGGTTTGTACCTCACGAGGGCAAAAAAAAATATATGTTTGTTAACAGCCTTGCATACCTGTTAAAGAGGGCTTTCAACTAAATCCTATGGGGGAACAAGACAAAAATTCAAAGCCTAATATGATGCCAATAACTGGAGATAAGAACACTAAAGATTTGCATGGAGTGGCACATATGCTAGGAAACAATTCAGAGGTAAGTACAGAAATGAAAACCTCAGGGCACATAAAGCATGGCTCTACACTAATGTGCAGAGTATGGGAAACAAGCAGGAGGAACTTGAAGTCCTAATACAGGAAGAGGACTGTGGCCTAATAGGTGTTACTGAAACTTGATGGGATGACAGTCACAATTGGAATAGTAGGATTGAGGGATACAGCTTGTTTAAAAGGGACAAATAAGGAAGGGGGAGGAGTAGCATCATATGTAAATGAGATATATACTTGTGAGGAAATACATGAATCTGAGCATGGAAGTCCAGTTGAGAGTCTCTGGGTAAAAATAAAAAGAGTAGGAAATAATACTGATATTTATGGTGGGGGGTCTGCTGCAGACCACCAAGCCAGGCAGAAGACTTGAATGAGACTCTCCTAGAACAGATTACAAAGTTCTCAAAGAGACAGCACACAGTGGTCATGGTAGATGCCCAGATATCTGTTGGAAGTCCAACTCTTCTAGAAATGAAAGGTCCAATAGATTCCTGATTTGTCTTGCTGACAACTTCATTTTCCAAAAAGTGGAGAGGGAAACAAAGGGATCTACTATCTTGGACTTGATTCTCACCAACAGGGAAGAATTAGCTGATGAGGTGAAAGTAATGGGCACTCTGGGTAGTAGTGACCATGTAATTTTGGAATTTATAGTCTTGTAACAGAATGTTGGACTGGATGGGCCATTGGCCTGATCCAACATTGGCTTCTCTTATGTTCTTATGTTCTTAAGTAGGTTTATTAAAGAAGAACAAGCTGTTATAGAACAAACAGACAGAAAGTGTTAACTAACTAGTCCAACTGCTGTGAGAGGAACAAAGAGCAACAAGAAGCTCTACAGGAGCAGGAAGTCTCCAGAAGAGCCAATCAAGAGACAGCAAGGACACAATTTGAAAAAGTGGGAAGTCTCTAGTCTAGCTATACCAACTACAAGTCCTTCCGCTGTCCCCCTGTAGGATGATCTTCAGATCTTCTTCATAAGGCTGCACTACAGACCTTGCATATTTCAGTACTCAAGAACTTCATGTCAGACTAACCTCCTTTCTCTCTTTTAGAAAGTTACTACCTTGCTGGATAAGGGATACTGTAGACATAATTTATCTTGATTTCAGTAAGGCTTTTGGTAAGGTTCCACATAATATCCTTGTTGACAAGTTGATAAAATGTGGTTTGGATCCTCTTACTGTTAAGTGGATCTGTAATTGGTTAACAGATTGTATATGGTTCCTCATCTTCTTGGAGAGGAGTGACAAGTGGAGTGCTTCAGGGATCTGTTTTGGGACCTGCTTTGTTCAACATATTTATAAATGATTTGGATGAAGGAATAGAGGAAATGCTTATTAAATCTGCAGATGATACTAAATGGGGAGGGATAGCAAATATGGTGGAAGACGGAGTCAAGATAAAGGATGATCTTAACAGACTGGAAAATTGGGCTAAAACAAATAAAATGAATTCCAATGGAGGTAAATGTACAGTTCTGCATTTTTGTAGGAAAAATCAAGTGCATAATTATAGGATGTGGGAGACTTGTCTTGGCAGTAGTATGTGTGAAAAGGATCTAGGGATCTTAGTAGATCATACACTGAACATGAGCCAGCAGTGTGATCCAGTTGCTAAAAAGGCAAATGCCATTTTGGGCTGTATCAACAGAAGCAGGGCTCTTTTTGTAGCAGGAGCTCATTTGCATATTAGGCGACACACTCTTAATGTAGCCAATCCTCCAAGAGCTTACAGAGCTCTTCTTACAGAGGCTACTGTAAGCTCTTGGAGAATTGGCTATATTAGGGATGTGTCACCTAATATGCAAAGGAGTTCCTGCTACAAAAAGTGCCGTGAACAGAAGTATAGTATCCAGATCACATGAATTGATGGTATCACTTTACTCTGCTCTGATTAGACCTCACCTAGAATATTGTGTTCAGTTTGGGGCATCACAATTTAAGAAGAATATAGACAACCTGGAACATTTCTAGAGGAGGGTAACAAAGATGGTGAGGGGTCTGGAGACCAAGTCCTATAAGGAAAGGTTGAAGGAGCTGGGTATGCTTAGCCTGGAGAGGAGATAACTGAGAGGTGATATGATGACCATCTTCAAGTACTTTAAGGGCTGTCAAATAGAGGATGGTGCCGAGTTTTTCTCTATTGCCCCAGAAGGTCAGACCAGAACCAAAGAGTTGAAATTAAATCAGAAGAGTTTTTGACTGAACATTAGGAATAACTTCCTGACAGTTAGAGTGGTTCCTCGGTGGAACAAGCTCCCCTTTTTTGGAGTTTTTTAAACAAAGGCTAGATGGCCATCTGACAGTAATGCTGATTCTGTGAACTTAGATACGATGAAAGGCAATGGCACAGCAATATATGAAAAGAAGAAAAAATGCATGAGCCCAAATTTTAACACCAATAATCAATGAATTTAATAATAGTAAGACATATAAAGTACTCAGAACAAATTTTCCATAAACAACAGGTAGAAATTCACTGGTAAAGTTGAATACAGATAGAAATTCACAGGTGGAGTTTTTCCACAATTTTTAATAAATCCAAAAAAGGTCCTTGATCTGTAAGGATGTAGTAGTGTTTCTGCCAGCTGACTGGATGGACCCCCAATTCTAAATCTGTTTCAGTAACCCCCCCCCAAAAAAAAAATCATGCTTTTTCGCTAATGAAAATAGTGAAATGCTTCAGATGTTTGAAGGGAGGTTCCAAGAAATGATAGATTCTGCATTGGGAATCACTGACTATTGCTGTATTTGAATATGCTTTATGGATGTCTACATGTACCTTTGAATCCAGCATGATTCTTGAAAATTATCAATGTAATTATCAATGTAATTATCAATGTAATAAGACAGCCAGTTTGGTGTAGTGGTTAAGTGCACGGACTCTTATCTGGGAGAACCGGGTTTGATTCCCCACTCCTCCACTTGTACCTGCTGATGTGACCTTGGGTCAGTCACAAGCTCTGGCACAGCTGTTCTCTCAAGGACAGTTTCTGTCAGAAGTTCTCTCAGCCCCACCTACCTCACAGGATGTCTGTTGTGGGGAGGGGAAGGGAAAGGAAATTGTAAGCCGCACTGAGACGCCTTTGGGCAGTAAAGGGCGGGGTATAAATCCAATCTCTTCTTCTTCATTATCAACATAATTCAGGCATGAATAACAGTGCAATCCTAAACAAAGTTACACTCTTCTAAACCCATTAATTCCACTTAGGATTATACTGTATATGTACATCTGATGCATAAACATCATATATGTTGCGCCAAAATGCTTTAAAAAATTTGCAGAAGAAAGAAATGGATCAATACCATCAATAAAAATGAGAGGACCGAGGTTGCATCTATACATCATTGCATAACACAGAAATCATTTGGAAAATCCAGTTGCGAAAGACTTCTAGAGCACAATAGTGCAATATTTCACAATGGATGGATGCAACCTGAAACTTTCCAGAATGACAACCCATGCCCAAATATTTGTACTTTGCTTCTCCTTTCTACATTTCTGGGATGATCTTCTATATCATTCTGTTCTGATCAGCTTTCAAAGTTAACTTCAAGCCATAATAATTAGAAAGAAAATGAAACAAAGTTTGCAGTTTAGCTCAAGCAGCAGAAACTGAAGAGAGCAGCCAGTCATCACCATCCTTTTCTAGGTACACAGTTCCACTGAGAAGTCTAATTTCTATATTAAAAAGGTGCTTGCTTCTTTACTGGATCTACTATGATTGATTAATTTCCCTTGGTAACCATAGTTGTGGTGACTGATGGGACAATTACTATTTTTTAGATCGGACTAAGTGCTTAGATTTACACCAAAGATGTCCAGGACAAGTGCTGTGTACTAAAAGTGTTTTGCTTTTGGGGAATTTCACATTACCCTTTTAAAACTGTTATTGTACCATCTTGGAATAAACCGGTACAGGGATCTGCTGCACTTCAAAGAGAAGATGCAGTGTTTTTGTCTTTCCATTTCAAACACTCTGATTCTGTGAATATTTCAGCAAGCGTTGTTAAGCTGTCAATTCACCAGCAAAATGTGGAGCTGAGAGTACAGAGGACAGTATGTTAAATGAGGGTGCACTTGTCAAACACAGAAGAATTGCAGGAGGTGTATAAGCTTACTTTGAGGATTGCTGGACAGAGTGGCCTTTGACTCAGCAATGCAGCTCCAAAATTCAGCAGACAGCTCTGAAAGTCTGCTAAGTTCATTCCAAATAGGATCGGAAAATATAGGTCATCCTGTAAGTGTTGGGAGAAAATCTGAGATTCTTTGTGGCTTGTCACCAATATGTTCCCTGCATTTTCCTGAAACCGAGCTGAGCTGGACAATTCTCCAGAGACAAATTCATAGCTAGTAATAGAAACAAAGTCATCTCAATGATTTTCAGTACAGCTGAGCTAAAGCTGGAGGATGGAAGAGAATAGGTTTTGTCGGTCACAGGCACCATATAACAATGTGTCTACACTTATCTTTTCACAAAGCTGTGGTTTGTATTGTGTCTTACTGAATTTTAGAGCAGTGAGTGCAACATTTCCCTGCACTGGACACAGGAGGAGCTCAGCCCCAAAGACAAGTATGAATAAGAGGGAAGATAATGCTAAAAGGCTTCACACTGGAATGAGGCATAGGGGTCACAGGTATATGACACAGGTGGGAATTAGAAATGCAGAGTGGCCCCACCAAGAGAGTGGAGGAAGGATCCTGTTTCTTTGCCAAGTAGGTATCTGGTGTCTTGCAGATTTTGTAATGAAACAAGTTCTGTTTTCCTTGCTCCTGCTGGGGTTTTCTGCATGTTGTGGCTACTGTCCAAATAGAAAGAGAAAAAGAAAGATACAATTATAATAAAACAGAGCATAAAAGCATGAAGGAGCAGTCCAGTGGGGGGAAAGTAACTCTGAGGAGGGCACATGCTCTTCGATTCAGCAGAGCCCCACAGACAATTGAGAGAAAGGCTTGTGTCCAAACTCTTGCAATGGTTGAGGGTTTCCCCTCTTGGAAACACGAGGCAAGGAGAACTTTGATTCTAGTTGTTGCCAGGGAGATACTCAAAAGTACTCTGCAGGCCACAGCCTAGAAATTCCATAATGATGATGATTATTAATATTTATTTAAAACATTTATTATTAATAGTATTATTGTTGTTACTACCACTACAACTATTCATAGTAATAAGCTATGGCTTTAACCAGAGGTTCTAACAGTTATGAAACTGAACATGTAGCAGCAGAATATCAGTGGAGTATGTACTAAAATATTTATTTTAAAAAATCAGCTTACAGTGTTAAACTTCAAAAAATTCCTTTACATTTTGAATCCAGATAGATAGATAGATAGATGATAGATGATAGATAGATAGATGATAGATAGATAGATAGATAGATAGATAGATAGATAGATAGATAGATAGATAGATAGATAGTCTAATCCCGAAGAAAGAGGTGGAACAATGGCTTGGAAGTAATAAAAGTTCTGTTCACACTAAAAGCAGAAACACTTTATTAAGGCACGGGCTTTAGTCTGAGGAAAAGTGGAATTGATTTGCCCAGCTATGATGGATCACAAAATGCTGGCCTGATTTGCCACCTCTTTGTATGGTTCACTCAAGCCGTTTGCTTGAGAAACCGCCAAACTGGATGTGTCCTCAGGGAGTCTGGAAGTATTGCCTTTGAAAAAGCATACTCTACCCAGGTGTCTCCAGGAGTATTTAATCTGAATTCCAGAGATGTTTTTGCTGTCCATGTATTCAAAGCAGACAAGCAGAAATGACACATGATGTATGTTAGCCTGTGCTGATTTCTAGACTTTGAATGCTTCCCCACCTATAGTACTATCCATACATACACAAAGCAGCATGGGAGGCAGAACAGTACAGATTAGCCTTTTCCTATGTGAGGACTATCTTGTTACATGGGGAGCATTGCATTTATTTAAACTAGTTGCACACCACTTTTTCATATAATTAGGCCCCTCAGGGTGGTAAACACTTAAAAGACATTAAAAACCCACTTTTTGAAACAATATAAAACCAGCAATTAAAACCAACAAGAAGGAAGATCAGTAAGAGTAAGCATGCAAACATTCAGTTCCTCATCTTCAAAGTGACGGTTAAATTATTCAAGATCCATGACTAGAATTTACAAGGTCTTTTCTTTGTATTTGTGTTTGAGTGTGTGTGTGTTTGCGAGCCTGAAAGTCATGGTGACTTCTGGAGAACCCTAGTGGAGCTAGAAGGTTTCAGAGAGGTGGCTTTGATATTACCTGCCTCTGCATCTCAACCCTGTTATCCCTTGGAGGTCACCCTTCCAAGTACTTGCCAGGGTCAGCTCTGCTTAGCTTCCGAGATCTGACAAAATTGAGCTTGCCTAACCTATCCAGATCAGGGCAATCTTACAAGATTTTTAGTTAAAAGTGGCTTCTGGGAAGCTGAGGGAGGGAGGGAAGATTAACCCTTTCCGTTACACAATTTTCCAGACAGAAATTCCTTCTCCAAAAACTAGTAATCCTAGTGGGGGGGGCAGGAAACTCACCCCCACACACACACATGATTTAATGCTCGTAAGGGAATTTATATCGGAGGAATGTCCAAGAACTCTATGTCCCCAGCACAAATTGGGTTCCCACAGCCTCTATTCAATGAATTTAAAGATTTACCATACATCACACACAGTTTTAGCTTTATGTGGAAAAGCAAACCCTAAAGAAATCCAGGGCCTACATGAGGTAATTTCTGTGGTAGCTTTTTGTTAGTATGAATTTTCCCTTTGCGTTAGGAGTTGCACAATTAAGAGTTCATTTCAGATTTCAAAGATTGCTTAATACACTGCTACTTGACTGTCTATATTTTGTTGCGGTATGCTACAAAATATCATAATTAAACATTGGGACATGTGGAACCGAAAATATGATTTTTTCCCCCAAGTAGAAAATTGTGATGACTGCTATTAATTTATTGTACATCTGGCAAAAACATTTCATGATAATAGTACTGGAGGACACGAAAACATTCTTAAGGATAGACAGTTCTAGAAGTTTCTACTACTGTGACTCTAAGAACACTTTCCTGCATGTGAGCCTCTTGAATAAACCTTTTGAGGATTCTGAGTAGACCTGTTTAGGGTTGCTTTTGAACTGTGGAACAAACCAGAATCAGCCTTGATAACCAGAAGACAACTAAGGACTCTCTTTCCCCAAGGGATTAGGATCTCCTGTCAAGCTTACCAGTGGACCAGTGTGCGAGTTGAGCCACCTCACTTACCTTGATCTTTTTGCTTGAAGTTCAACTCAAGAAGTATGCTGAGTAGTTTTTTACCTGTGCAAAAACTTCTTATGCTACAGAGTCAGTGCCAGGTTGTGCCTTGGAAAATAAGTAAATAATATTTGTAATTTATGTGTTACAATTTAAGACCCTTTCGGTGCCTATTTTGTTAACCAATGAAATCAGCTGGAGAGGGGAGGGTGGGACAGGAAGATTAATCCTTTCTTTGTCACTGGAAAGAAAGCCATGGATTTTATTTTATTCTTTTTTATAAAAAAAAACCCTAAGGGGATTTTTTATTTATTTGCATTTTATATAGACTACAAACTAAAGAGAAAAGGAGGGGGAACTAAACACTAAGGGAGAAAGAAAAGCAAACCCACACTAAACTAAAAACCCAAGAGTAGGAGATCATTCCACCCCGTTAGTATCTATGTTAGTACAACACAGTTAGCATGCATGAATACCGCGAGTTCCTGTCTAACTTTCCCTGTCTCAAAATTAGCTGATTAATTGTTATGAGAGTATTCCAGAGCATCTCTCAAACTCATTTCATAAAGGCCAATTTCAGAGTCCTTCTGCCTTTACTTAAGTTTCCTGTCCCTAAGTAGATAAGCTGGTCTTTGGGCATCAGCGCCTTCTTCTGCCGCCAGGTCCTCATCCATCTCGGAGGGAACAGAGCCACTCGAACCAGTTTCGCCGTCTTCTTTAGTCCCCAGGTGACGTTTGAGAAATTCCTTGGCTTTAAACACAGAATCAATCTTCTCTCTCTTATCATTCATCTTAAAGACCATTCCTTCCGGGTCTACCCATTTGTATCTAATTTGGTTGGTTTGGAGAAAGAGTGTCAAGTCGTTATAACTTTTCCGCTTCTGACGAATCTCGAATGGTATGTCCTTTAGAACCTTGATACTGTCGTTCCCCATTTTCAATGGAGTTGCTGAAGTTGCTCGTAAAATTGCATCCCTAGTTTGTCTTCTTGAAAATCTGACTGATATTTCACCAGGTAGGCTATTCTTTTTGGTGTAGTTTGAATACACCCTATACGCTGCTTCCATGTCATGCATAATTTCTTCCGCTTTTAAGCCTACAACTGGTGTGAGAAGATCACTAAGGAGCTTCTTTAAATCTTCCTTCGAAGCCTCTGGCACCCCTTGTAATCTGAGGATCATATTAGCTTTTTCCATTTGCAAGGACAAAAGCCTATATTCTTGATGGTTTTGCTTATTCACCACTTGATCCACTCTTTTCTTCAACTTTCTGTGTTCGGAGTGCATCTCCTTCACTTCTACAATCGTCTGCTCTGTTTGTTTAACCGTTTCCGCCACTTGGAGCTGTTGTGCTGCCATCGTCTGATTTAAAACGGCTAACTGCTGGTTAATACCAGCGAGTTGATCCATGACTGGCTTGAGCGTATCCGCTAGTAGTCTTATGACATCTGGCCCCTCCTCCGGCCTGGGACTCTGACTGCCCGGAGGTTTCAGTTTCGTCACCTTCTTCCCAACACCCGACATCTTGGATTATTGTTTACAGGAACCAACCGCTCCTTCACCACCTCTGAAATTCGCTTATGCGTAAAATCCGCTCTGGTAAGTCTCTCAAAACCAAACTGCTTTTCTCTTTTCCCTGCACCCACCCTTTTTCTTCTATTTGCCGCTCATGTCGGGGCGGAACTCCCTCCAAACCGGTGAGACAAAGGGGCAGGGAATTCACCGTTTCTTCCTTAAATCGCTTGCATTGAACTCATGTTCATCCTCGGCTGCCTGCAGCCTCGCCTCAGTTGTCGCATCTTGCCCGATCTCCTCCGCTTGCCCTGATCAGCCTAGCTCGTGCCATTCGGCCACCAGCGGTAGGACCGTTAGGGTGAAGGAGCGCCTCAATTCCGCAGCATTCCGCTGCCGAAGAGGCAACTCCTTAAAAGCCCTCTGGCTAGGAACCCTTGCCCAGGGTTCCGTGGAGAGGCCACTTCTGTAGCCCCCCTCCAAATCGCTGATGTGCTAGCTACTCTCCCGAGGCTCGGGAGTAGTGGCTGCCATTGCCACGCTGTTGACCGGAAGTCCAGAAAGCCATGGATTTTATAATGTGACCTCCTTGATGAGCACTGTATCCCCTCTTAGTGACTGACCAGTTGAGTTCATTGTTTAAATGACTTACGGTGGATACATTGCCTTTTTTAAAGCCTTGTAGTTAGCAGCATGGAATATTAGTAAAGGTGCAGAACTGATCACAAGATTCATAGGTGCCCAAGGAATTATAGGTCTTGCCCTCAGAATAATTACAATGCCCGTGAGGCAGTTCCAGAACGTGTATGAAAAAAATGTATGCTCTGTAGGACAGTTCAGCTGTTCTTCTTTGTTTTCAACATGGATATTTTGCACAAGGAATACTGTGTAAAACAAGCCCTGAGGCACATTTTTTATCAGTACCAAAGTTTGAAAAAACAAGATGTATGCAGACAGGGGAATCATAGAAAAACAACAGTTCCAATGTGGCCATGTGAAATTATTCACGAGCAAATTTATCTGGATCTGGGTAGCTTCATAGCCATTAACAATATCCACTGATGCTGACATAAGAGACACAGAGACACTTTTCCTATAAATCAAGACTGGTATCCACCAATGCACAAGTATAAACATAAACAGACCTGGTATAGTCCTGCTTGCGCAAAATCTTGTGCAACTCCTTCTGCTTTTCTCTGTCTCACAGCATCCAGAAACTGCTTGCACAGCATCATGTGAAAGCAAAAAAACTCAGTTTGAGATATACTGTGTTTAACTTAATGGAAGAGTAAAAAAGTTAAAGGTTCCCTTGCTCGAAAGCCAGTCGAATCCGACTCTAGGGTTGCGGTGCTCATCTCCATTTCAAAGCCGAAGGACCAGCGCTGTCCGAAGACATTTCCGTGGTCATGTGGCAGGCATGACTAAACACCAAGGCATACGGAACGCTGTTACCTTCCCACCGAAGTGGTACCTATTTATCTACTTGCAATTTCTTGCTTCCGAACTGCTAGGTTGGCAGGAGCTGGAACTAGAGACAGGAGCTCACCCCGTCATGCGGCACTCTCAGGTCTCGAACTGCTGAACTACTGACCTTCCACAGCCTGCAGTTCAGCGTCTTAACCACTTGAGCCACCGCAGCTCCTAAATGGAAGAGGGTAGTGTGTTTTTTTCTTCCCACACTTCTGCTTGTGCAAGGACCCTAGGGCTTGCAGAAATCTTCCTGTGGATCCAAGCCCTCATCTCAAAATGTGAAGCAGTGTTATTGTTGCTGCTTTTTAAAACAAACCTTTGGACAATTGGAGGTGTCAGCAAGAAATGTGGTTGCTAGGGGGAGAAAAAGACAGCTGCGGCAAAGCATGGTATAGTCATGCATGTTGTTGTTGTTGTTGTTGTTGTTGTTGTTCAGTCGTACAAATATATTCAAGCTGTTTGGACCCAGAGGAACAATCTGGAGAACATTCAACTTCAGTGATTGCAACTTGTGAGCAGGCTGTGAGTCAAGATGGCAGGTTACCGAACATCCCTGATTTTGCCCATCTGCTTGAGGATGTGATACTATACACACTTAGGCTGTTCATAGATGAGATGCTGGGAAAACTGTGATCAGATCTTCCCAGGTATCAAGAACTGCCACTGCAGCTGACAACCTGCATGCTCTCACCGCCACCAGCATGCCTGAGCATAAGCACACGAGGTTAGAATTTGATGCAGACCCACCAAGTAAACCCACTTGGCAACTCTCAGAAGTTAGCAGGAAGGATCAGCCAAGAGGCAGACAGGGCAGAGGAGTCATCTTGACTGTGGAGCACAAGAGACAAGAATAGAAAACTGTTCTTGACAGCTGATCCCATCTCTTCTTTCCGGTCAAGGAAGCAACAGAGCCCAGTTAAACATGGCATTTAGGTTTCGGTTTCGGCGTCGCGAATGGCGGCCGCTTCTCGGGACGCTCCCGGAGGCGGTTAGCCCACGCGCAGTTAGGGGGGGTCTTCGCATGTGCGAAAGACCCTAGTGAGCCTTAGGTAAAGGCTCCGAACCGGGGGCGCTTGGGGAGTAGCCTCTTTGCCGGCAGACAGCCGGGAAATTGAGGCTTTCTCCCCGCCCCAATCGGCCCCGCTGCGGCGTGCCCGTAATGGGACTTAGCGGCGCCACCGAATTCCAGGAGTGAAGACAGCGCTATGGCTTAAATTAAAAAGAAGAAGTAGCATCGAATTGTGAGTTGGAGATCTATTTTGAAGCGTAAATCGGAGCCCCCTGCATGCGTATAAGCGTTGGGAGGAGGGAGGAGTTCCCACCCCCTTTGAGAAGCAAGATCCACAAAGGGAGCGCGAAGGGGGCTGAGAGAAGAAAAAGTGTTGGTGAAAGTACCGTTGGGGTTGCATGGAAGATTTTGATCATCTTAGCTTCCTGGGGGATGCGGCACGAACTTTTAAAAGTAAACAAAAAAACAAAATGTCGATACTGGAAAAAGTCCTGCAGATACCGGAAGAGAAGAGAGGAGGGACTTCTGGTCCAGACAGCCCCCCCCAAGAGCTTGCTGTCAATCAACAGAAAAAGGAGATGCTGTGCCCCCTGCTGGAACAATTGCGGAAAATCAACGAAACTCTGTCTAAAATGGATAGTGTTCTCATCAGTCGACAGAAACAGATATCGGAAACAACTGGAAAGATGATGGAGATTGAACAGAAAGCGAATTTGATTCTAGGTTTCCAGGGTGTTAAAGAAGAAGAGAAAGAAGATCTCGGATTTACCTTGACAAATGTCTTGGCACCCCTAACTGGCAGTGAAGTGATAAAATTAAAAGAAGAGGTGGATGAGGCTCCCAAAGCCTATTCCGCTTTTATAAAAGAGAATACTCTGCCAGTAGAAGGGGATGTTGAGCATAGCAAGCGACAAGCTGGAGATCTAATTTCATCCGAAGAGTTTGTGGAGCCCAGGAAGCCTGAAAGCCAGAAGTTTAAGGAAAAAGAAAAAAGAAAGAAGAAGGATTTCATCTTTAAAATACAGAAACTTCTGAAGAGACACGCCAGCAGGGAGGAAGATGCAGTATTCCAAACTGGGACAAGCGAAGAAGACAGCAGCCCAGGGGAAAGTGGTGATGGAACGGAAGACTTCAAAGTTAAAATGGACTCAATCCATAACTGGAAGAGATTTAAAAAGAAGATATTTTGAGGACTGTTCGTGTAACATCTGGAAGGAGCTGTTTAATTACTAACCCCAATGGACTTTACTAACTGCATTAACAGAGTGATTTTGGACTTCGCAATAGTTAAAAAGAAGATCTTCTAACCACGATAGATGCCAAAACTGGTATTGGTTATTAACCTAAACTAACACTCACTAACAGGGAAAATTTCACTCCATCTTTTTCTTTCTCCATCTGTCTACCCTTCCTGTTTCTTATAAAAAGAATAAAATTCTCTCTTTTTTAAGAGAGTTTTACAAAAAAAAAAAACACATGGCATTGACCCCAATGTCAGGCATCCCTCCAGGTGCCACAAGAAATGCCTGTATTAATCCCCTGCTGAGAGAAAATGGATACTGTGGTGGCAAAGGAGCTTCCCCTTTCCGTCACAAGAGTCAAACACCTGGATCAATGACAAAGTGAGTTCCTGTTCCTGTTTCTGAGGACACCAACAGAAGGAGGTTTCTGAGGACACTAATTCTATCACCTCAGCAGACCCAGAGAGAACAGGGGTGACAACACAACATGCTGACAAGGCTCCGTTACGCAGAAGACACCCCATGTGCTACACCAGGTGTTCTTGTTTTGTTTTAAATAGTGTTATTCTTTTAAATATTATTGAATATCATTTTAAATATTGTGCTGGGCCCTTATTTGGACTGAGCTGAGAACAGCTGGAACAGACCCACCCGCCCTGTGGCTGTGGAAAGATACACAGACACAGACTCAACCATCCTCCAAAGAGCCTTCATCCAGCCTAAAGAGCCTTCCTCCATAGAGCAGGAGGAAAGCTTCTTAGCCTGGAGGAAGGCTTCAGACTTTGCTCAGTGGAGTGGAAGGATAGGGGGTAGGATAAGAACATAAGAGAAGCCAATGTTGGATCAGGCCAATGGCCCATCCAGTCCAACACTCTGTCACACAGTGACCAAAAATACCAGGTGCCATCAGGAGGTCCACCAGTGGGGCCAGAACACTAGAAGCCCTCCCACTGTTGCCCCCACACACACACACCAAGCACCAAGAATAGACCCAGATGATCTATTCCAGATGTGCAAAAATTAGTTCTCATAGCTCAGTTGGCTCAACTAAGTAAGGGCACAACATCTCCTATTGCCTATAGAATGGTCCTGTCAGGCATAGCCCCCCACCCCACTGTATCTCTAAAGGTGGAGGGAATTAGAACAGGGCCTCTGTAATGTGATCATTCAGCTAGTGTTACTTTCAGTCAAGGCCATCTCCCTAGGGCCTGCAGGTTAGACATTTGCTGGTTTCCAAAGAAAGGCTCTACTGTCCCAGCAATACCCCTATTTTGGCTTTGTACATAATACACAAGAACGTCCCAGATAGTGTGTGAGAATTCTTAGTTAATGTACTTCATCTTTTCCCAGTTAAGACAGGGCTAACAGAGAGACTGTGAATATCCTTAAAGATCCTGGAGCTGGCTTTTAATAAACTCAAGTTTTTTAAAAAAGATGTGTAGGCATGTTCATGTTAACATAGTTGGTTCCACTAGAACATTCACATAGCTGAAGAACTGCCATGTACATACATTTTAAACTACTATACTCTTTGAAGTATAAATATTTACTGTTCATGTTAGAATTAAAAATGATCTAATCCGCAGGACTTCACTTGTGAATTGACCCATGAGCTGGAATGAAAATGAGTCCTCCCTGCCCCTTTGGAAGTTTTCTGATGTGCTCAAAGAAGGAGGATTGTCATGAATAGCCTTAATGCAAATGCAATATTTGCTTTAGCTCAGGCTTGCAAGCCAATTATTATCTTAACCCCGACAGTGTTCCAGTCATGCCCCACGAAAGCCAATGGTAAAGCCTTGCTTTCTTTAGAAAAACATGACATTCTATAAGCACTTGAAGCATGGCCAGGCTGGAGGTGTTAAAGAGATCAAACAAGGCTTTGCAGAATTAGAAATTCTGCAAGTCATTTTAAGAGGAGAAATTGAGAGGAAGTAGGATCCCCCCCCCGCCACATTATTTCTCTAGTGATTGCCAGTCCAAGAATAAGCAGGGGCCTTGCAACAGAAAATGACTGAAGCTCATTCAGCAAGTTCGTCAACAGGTTCCAGCTGAGCCAGACGCTCTCTGCTTTCTTCCTCTGTTGCCCTCACAATGGAGAATCCAACAGCATCAGGCTCCAGAATGTCTATGGAGAATTTTTTTAGTCAGTTTCCAGTCACAATATATAGAAGTCTGACTTCTCACCTTAATCCTGGCAACTATTCTCTTGCTGGGAATCCTTAGTCTATTTCCCCTGGTCACCATGATAACCCCTTCATTCATGCCGATCATTGATCTGAATATCTGAGTGGAAGTATGTTAAAAGCAAACTCTTTTCAGTATATTTGAAGTCTGAAGAGTATCTGTGAGTCTTTGTGTTTCACTTGGTTATAAATTCAAATTTTAGGTGAACGACAGCTAATCTTTTACCGAAGGTATATTTTCAGATAGGGAGGGGGAGTTTAGGGGAAAAACAAGAAACAAAGACCGATTCTTGTGTGCATTGTAGGAAGGAGTGAATGTCCCCAATTTCATTTCTTTTTAAAGTTGGTTTATACTTTTGTCAGCAGTTCTCTGCTCTCTGCTGTTAGTTTTGTAGATTTATTTTTGTGGATTTTTACATGCTGTTCATATGGAACTTATAGGCACAATGCACTGATATGCATGATATATGCATAATGCTACTGTATTAAATTTGTAAATTAAGGAGAACATGCATACTGGAAACATTTTGCACAAAGAAACAGAAAACGGCTCAAAAATAAAGAATGAGAGATTTGATTTAGACAAAGAAAAAGCAGAATTAAAATGGGGATTTGGAGTTCAGAAATTTAAAATTATATGTGGCTGCCCTTGAAGACTATCCAGAGGCTACAGTTGGAATGGAATATTGTGGCCAGAATGTTGACAAGAATGGGTTGTAGGAACAATATCGCTCCAGTCTTGCTCCCTTTACATTGGCTCCCAGTCTGCTTTCAGGCCCAATTCAATGTGCTGGCATTAACCTTCAAAGTGGTGTTCAGTTTGTGGCCAACATACCTGATGGACCACCTACTCAGATATGAACCTACCTATCCACTCTGTTCATCTTTAGCAGTCATATTTTGGGTGCCCTGTCATCGAAGGTTAAAACGGTGGCAACTCAAGAAAGGGCCTTCTTGCCGTGACCTGGATAGCCCAGGCAAGCCTGATCTCATCGGATCTCAGAAGATAAGCAGGGCCGACCCTGGGAAGTATCTGGATGGGAGACCTCCAAAGCATACCAGGGCTCAGAGGCAGAGGCAGGCTATCGAACCACTACTATGAATGTCCTCCATGCCCCAGTCACCACAGGTCATCATGACTTCCAGGCATGGGCATGCGCGCACACACACACAGATGCACAAAAAATGCAAAAATACAAAAGAAAAAGAAAATAAAAAGAAAGGGCCTTCTTGGTCATGGAGTCAAAACTTTGGAACTCCCTCTCCAGGGTGATTCGCCTGTCTCCCTCTATCATTGTCTTCTGGCAGTGGGTGAAGGGATTTTTTTGGTGTGTGTTTTTTGGCATCCCCCACTAACTATTATTGGCTCTCTTCCCTGTATGCCATTGTACTGTGTGCTGGTGTGTTTATCCAGTTTATTGAATTGTTCAAATGTTTTGGATACTCAAGAATTACTCAATGCACATACAAAGAACAATCAATTGTACACTGTACACAGATTGTATGTCTGTACGCTCTAACTTCTGAACAGGGCTTTAGGGGTTGGACATAATTTGATATATTTGTATGAACTGGATATGAAGACAAGAGCTTGACAGTGGCTAGTCACTGGTGAGAAGGCATTCAGAACATCATTTCAAACTATCTGAGTGACCCTGGGCCTTCAAATTTCTTCTCCTGTCCAATGTTCCCTCTAAGCTGTGGAGTCTTGTGAGCAAAAATTCTACTTTGTGAGCTACTGGCATTAAAGTTGTGAGCCAGCGATTTGCCTACTGCATAAGTTAGTTTGCTCTGGAGCCATCCTTCCTGAACTGAGAGAAAAATGTGTGAAACTGGAGGCTAAAAAACTGTGAGCTAGCTCAGACTAACTCAGCTTAGAGAGAACATTGCTCCTGTCTCTCTGCCATGGCCCTACCTATTACTGAGGCAAATGCCACATTACAGACAGAAAAAATAACCCCAAAATACTATAAATGTCACTCTTATTTTCTTTCCATTGTTCTCACTCATCACTATGGACTTTAAGAGGGAAGAAACAAACAAGAAATAAGGAAAGGGACAGGGAGAAAAGGTTATGGGAAAGAACTAATGAATATATATTCAGTTCCGAAGGGGTTAACTATCTCATCACCAACCATTTTGCAGATTCCTCTTTCTCATTCCTTCCCAGGAAAGCAACAAGAAATTGCTTGCACATTTCCCCTTATAGCTCCACAATGAAGAGGGCCGGAGACTTCCTTTTACAAAAGTTCAGTTCTGGTTCATCAAGAGCCGTGAAAGCCTTTGGGTCAGCTCACCTTGGTTAATGTAAGGCATGGAACATGACTGGTCAAGCTGGACCACTTTTCAGCCACTTGGGAGCACTAAGTGAGATGCTTATGAAGGGTCTTCACTTCCCCTATGCAGGCTTTAGAGAAAGCTGTGGTTTCACATGGAGGCATGGCATATTTTGTGGGGGAGCATTGCCTCTATATGCTCCCTGTAGCTGCAGGCCTGGATCAGTACAATCCAAAAGGTAAATGTCAAGTTTTCCCTTGCTCGAAAGCCAGTTGAATCTGACTCGAGGGGGTGGTGCTCATCTCCATTTCCAAGCCGAAGAGCCAGCGCTGTCCAAAGACTTCTCCGTGGTCATGTGGCTGACATGACTAAACACAGTTACCTTCCCACTGAAGTAATACCTATTTATCTACTTGCAATTTCTTGCTTTCAAACTGTGAGGTTGGCAAGAGCTGGGGCCAGAGACAGGTGCTCACTCCGTCACATGGCACTAGCATCTTGAACTGCTGAGCTACCGACCTTCTGGTCTGCAACTCAGCGTCTTAACCTCTGAGCCACCATGGCTCATCTACTAGCTTTAAATTAGAATAGTTATTCTGGCTTTCTGTGCCAACAGTGCATTCAAAGTGTCTTATGATAAATAGCCATTAAAACTAGGTTCTTGCCTGTTTTTTCTGGCACACCTGTGCCTCATCCCAACAAAGAGAAATGAAGCAGCCACTTGTGTCTGAAAACTGTTATCTGTAGCTTCTCTACGCCAGTCATTTTATTGTCTTTGTTATTTCCTGTAGAACTAATGTTATTCGTGATTTTCTGAACAGACTTATGATTGCAGTTGCTTCCACCCTGAGGCATTATCTTAGGAGCACAAAAGTGTTTTGTAGTCATGATGGTTTTCCTAGGGGACCATGAATAAAAATGCAGTGAGCTAGGATATGATGTTTTGGTGACTACTTATGACAGTCCATGTGCATGCTATGCCAGGCTGTCTACTTAAGCAGTGAATTAGTTCAGATTGAAATGCAGCACCGAAAGATGGAGATTCACAATGTAAAGTGTGAATCAAAAGTGGCATTTCCCATTATCAAGTACAACAGAGATAGTCTTGAAATACCCATTCAGCTACAACTTGACTGTAAATGACAATGTTCAGAGAGATGTTCTCCTTCAAGACACATAACACTTTTACTAACTCTGACTTTTCTTCCTTTCTCACAATACAAGAACTCATGGGCACTCAATGAAATTAATGAGCAAGAGACTTAGAACAGATAAAAGGAAGTATTTCTTCACCCAAAGAATAATTAACACATGGTATTCATTGCTGCAGGAAGTGGGGATTGGATAAACATATGGAGCAGAGGTCCATCACTGGCTATTAGCCATGAGGTATAGATGGAATGCTCTGTTTAAGGCAGTGATGCTCTGTATTCTTGGTGCTTGGGGGGGGCAGTGGGATGGCTTCTGGAGTTTTGGCTCTGCTGGTGGACCTCATGATGGCACTTGATGGCACTTGAGTTTTGGCCCCTGTGTGACACAGTGTTGGACTGGATGGGCCATTGGCCTGATCCCAAATGGCTTCTTTTATGTTCATATGTTATTAAATATGGTATTTAGCAGGACCTAGCTGGAGAACCAGGATTGAGGGCATTATAATTTTTTTTAGAATATTAATGATATCATCCTCATCTTCATCATCACCACTGTAACACTACACATCTGTATCTATAATACTATATCCATAAGCCAAATGAGAGTGAGTGAGATGTAGTGGTTACAGTGTTGACATAAGATGAAGGAGACCTGTTTCAAATGACCACTTCGCCATGAAGCTTGCTTGGGTCAGTCACTACCTCTCTGAGTGACAAGTTTTGTATGAAGACTGAACCCTTTTTCAGGTGTTATGTATGGGAGAACATGCTACACGTGCTCCTTATGATATATGCATTTTCACCTTGGTATGCATGTATCAGAACTCTAGAAAAACAGGGTTCTGGTATATGTATTCTGAATCTGGAATATTGGGGGGGGGGTTTGCCATCAAGTCACAGGTGACTTATGGTGACTCCTGGTGGAATTTTCAAGGCAACAGACGGTGGCCTATTGGAGAGGAGGCAAATGGCAGCATACCCAGTTAAAAGGGGGAGGGATTTCAGTCCTCCATGCAAACAAAATTAAGGGGGGGGTGTATCTGCTGTGCAGAATGAAATTGACATGAGATTTAAAGAGAGAGAGAGATTGGGATGGGAAGTCTAAAGCTCTGAAAACATTTTCCCCTTTGAGAGTTGGAGAAAGCAAAGCTCAGATGGTGGGGGCAGGAGTGTGGAATGGATGCAGCTGCCACCTCAGGCAGGAACATGCACAGAGTCTCCAGTGCACCCTCAGGGTGAGCCATGTGGATCAGTCAGCTCTTGGGCAGAGTCACTGGCTGGGCCAAAGAAAGGACTTCCCTCTACTCTCCTGGGGGAGGTTTGTTTAGCCTTGTAGATTTCAGTTCCCCCTCCCTTAGGGGGGCTTGATCCTGAAAAGAAGAACTCAGACTGGTTAGCACTTGATTACTGCAAAACAAAATAAGCACAATGAAAGTTTCTTTTCTTTTTCTTTCCAAGTTGTCAGTCTCCTTCAGCAAGTTGAAAGCAACCAGCCAGCAGCTGCCAGGACTGGGCACCTTCTTCAAGCACTCCATTGGGAAGGAGGAGGCTTTCACTTGCCTTCTCCCCTCCTGCTGGCCATGCATCTGACCCCACCCCCTTCCTGCTCCCCCCAACTGTTAAGCCAGGCACACTTGAAGAATTCACTCAAGTTAGGATCTCATTCTTCTAAGATGCTCCATGGAAAAAGCACTTCACGTTAGATGCTCTAGTCCTTGTTTCCTTCTTGTTTTAACCTATCACCTTCTCTCTCCTCCTCTCCCCCCCATTCAATTTTTGACCAGACCAAGATTTTTGTTTTATTTCCCTTGGGGTGCTTGGGGTCTGACTTGAAGGTAGCAGGGAAGCATGGCTGAAGAGTTGATGTAGCTGGAGATTCTCTCGTATGAAGGAATTCAAGTTTTCCTTGGCATTTGACTAGACAATTCCTTAGCTGCTCTGGAGATGTTAGGGCATCAATGAAAATTCCCTCCTCCATCCCCCCCCAGTTTAGTGGCACAGGACTAAAAAGCTGTCCAGAGGACTCCTTCCCATAGAAATTGCAGCACTATGCAAAGCATGGTAGAGTTGCAGCCCATTTTGCACACACAGAGACACACACATTGACAATGATCACAGCCTGCAGTGCCAGTGTCAGTGGGTTCGACCATGCATTCTGTACACTCAACATGTCCCCCAATATTATGAGGTCATGTGACTTTCCCCCATTTTTTTCACAATGGCTGATAACACAGCAGAGAATCCTTTCGTGCTCAGCTATGTGGGAAATGGGGCTTCGCAGCTGCTTCTCAGTTTGAGAAAAAGTCTGGCTAATTTCAACAGTGGGTTTTCCCCCTTCACCTGTGTTCCTTTCTGTTCCCTTTCATTCAATGAACTAATGCTAAAATGCATGTGCAAAACCAGAACCACAAGGATTTAAGTGGAGGGTGCTTGTTGGATGCTGTTGTGCGACTGCGATAGGGCAATTGCGTAACTTGTTTTTTTTAAAAAAAAAAAAACAACAACCAAAAACATTGGATGCCACCCCCCACGTCACAAGTGATGCTCCACCCCTATTTAGAAAAGTGCATTTTTTAAATTGTAGCTGCAGAATAAATACACCAAAGGAAAAAGAATGGTATGCAAGGCAGGCACAGAAACCAAAGTCAAGCTTAAAGGCTTGACTGCTCAGATTCTCTGCAGTAAGCTGTGTGTGCATAATAGACCATCAGAGGTGGTATATCATTGCCCGCCTCTGCATCACAACAATGGTATTCTTTGGTTGTCTCCCATCCAAATACTAACAAGGACCAGCCCTACTTAGTTTCCAAGATCTGACAAGATTGGTCTAGCCTGGGCAATCCAGGTCAGGAATATTACATATATTTCTCCTTTCAGAAAAAATAGCAAGTGTGCATATTGGAAGGATTGTGTTTAGCACTTTCTCCATATAGATGCAGTCAAATTTAATACCTGAAAAAGACTAAAATGGTGGAATGAATAGCAATATATGTTCCCTGAGCTCTTTGGATGAATGGCATGATAAAAACAGATAGAACTCCTTCCTGTTACAATAAACATCCTGGCCCTGTGTGGAGTGTGTACCAGAAGGGCCAGTGAAACCAAAGGATAGGAAAGATGTATTGCTGAGCCTCCTGCCTGGTGACACCTCTAAGACAGATTGGTCAAACACTCTTAGAACATCCTCAAATTATGTTCTGCACTGGTGTAGTTTGGTGTAGTGGTTAAGTGCGCGGACTCTTATCTGGGAGAACCAGGTTTGATTCCCCACTCCTCCACTTGCATCTGCTGATGTGACCTTGGGTTAGTCACAAGCTCTGGCACAGCTGTTCTCTCAAGGACATTTTCTGTCAGAAGTTCTCTCAGCCCCACCTACCTCACAGGGTGTCTGTTGTGGGGAGGGGAGGGGAAAAGAGTTTGTAAGCTGCTCTGAGACTTCAAGTGAAGGGCGGGGTATAAATCCAATCTCCTCCTCCTCCTCCTCCTCCTCCTCCTCCTCCTCTTCTTCTTCTTCTTCTTCTTCTTCTTCTTCTTCTTCTTCTTCTTCTTCTTCTTCTTCTTCTTCTTCTTCTTCTTCTTCTTCTTCTTCTTCTTCTTCTTCTTCTTCTTCTTCCTCTTCTTCTTCTTCTTCTTCTTCTTCTTCTTCTTCTTCTTCTTCTTCTTCTCTTGCCTCTTTTATCTCACCCCTCTTCCAAGGAGTTCAAATCAACATATGGGATTGTCCTTTCTCCACAGTAGCTCATTACAATCCTGTGAGGTAAATTTGGTTGATATGATCTCCTAAGGTAACCAAGTGAGCTTCATGGCAGAGTGGGGATACGAACCCAGGTCTCTCTGGTCGTAGGCCATCATTATGTTACATTTGCTGTTGGAGCAGTATGTCATCTTTTCATTTATTTCTCTATAAAGTCTACAGAAAGCACATCATTACATGTAAGCAGGCATACAGTCCCTCAGTCTACTGACCCCTCAGGAGAAAACTTGGACTGTAGGGTACTCAGTGGACTGCAACAGTGAACTATGCCACACACTCCATAAATTGTGGGATGCACACCAGTATTGTTCCTATTCATACCAAAAGGCTGGAAGACCCTTGTTTTTTATAGAAAGGAACAAAGAGAAAGGGAGGGAAAAGACGGAATGTGCAAAACTCTGGAATGTCTATAAATAAAAGTGTTACCCTAGCATGTTGTTATGTCCGCTGACTGCCACTAGGTGACAGCAACCTTCACCAGCACTTGGAGCTCAAGAGACAAGAGGGACTAGGATCCTGAAACCTCAAGCAGTTACCAATAGGAACCTTGGCAGGAAGTTTAAACCCACCAATGGGACCTGGGGGTGGTCCACGGGGACCGTATATAGTTGGCTATCTGTCCGGTATTTGTTGCTCTGTCATGTACTAGTAAACCATGAGCTAGTTATCACACTGTTTCCTGATTCCTTAAAACATCGAACCCACTACACAACACATGTGTAAAGGATACCTGTAAGACAGTGACTGTCCATCAAGTATAGCTTTCTTGATCATACTCTGCTGCCATGTTAAGTAGTTTGGCTTTCTCAATACTTTCTCATTTACCTTAATTTTGCTTTAATCAGGGTTCATTTTGTCATCTGTTGTATGGTATGCTTTATTTTTCTCACAACAGTTGCAGTGCTCTAACAGATTGCTGTTGGCCAGTTATCATCTCTGCTTCCAGTTGCCAATCAAATGGGGTCCACAGCTGCACTCAGGTCCCACCTAATAGACGAACACTACAGCCATTGAAACTAAGCATGTCACCTGCAATTAGCCAATGAAAGAATGTCTGGTAGAGTGCAGGTTCCTGCTTTGTGGTTAAAAGCTGTAGTCAGACTGCAAGAGTACATCAGCTGGTGAGGAAGGGGGGAGGGAATTGTCTGCAAACTGACATCCCAAGTCCCTTGCTCGCATTGATTAACTGCACTTGTCAGGGCCTGAGGAGGAGGAGAGCATTTCTGAATTGCTCCAATTGCTCACAAATATCTTGACAGATGTGCTCTGCAATGTTTACCAATGTCATTTAGCCCACAGGTCCTAGAACCAAAAAAAAAAAAAAAAAAACCCTTTCCAGCAACCATAATAAAAAAAGACTACTTTTCATCCCCCCCCCCACACAAAAGCACCACTTGGAATTCAATAAAGCCACTAAATTGACAATTGTTTTTAAAAAATGATCCTGAAAAACCTGATATGTTTTCACAGCTTCTACATGCATGTGATGGATATGTGTGGGGATGGGGAGGATTGTGGAAGCAAAATCTGCCCCCAACCCATGAACATTCCTTGGAAAAAAATATGGAGTCTAGCGAGGAGGGAATCTTAGGAACCAGCTGTAGATGATCAAGGCTGAGCTTCTTCCTCTCAAAGGGAGATGTGGTCTCGCAACTGCATATCAAATTCTTCCAGAGGAAATAGCCTCCCCTCCCCTTCGCTTCAACTGGCACGTGTGACCACAGCCTAAGTATATTGGGAGATGGGGTTAAGCTACTTTTGGTACCCAGTGTGGAGAAAAATGTTTAGATAGATGGATGATTGTTGATGATGATGATGAAGATTGATAGATGATAGATAGATAGATAGATAGATAGATAGATAGATAGATAGATAGATAGATAGATAGATAGATAGATAGATAGACAGACAGACAGACAGACAGACAGACAGACAGACAGACAGACAGACAGACAGACAGACGATATTGTATATAACAGAGAGAACCCAATGATGGTTAAATCTGCTTCTCAGGGGACTTGATGGTGCAGAGAGAGCCCTGCATCCATATATTCAAATGTATGTATACTGTACACTTATCTTCCAATGTACACTGGAATGTACATTGACCCCTCCCTTTTTTCTTTTCCCCCGTAATAAACCCTCCTAAAAAGGAGATAATTTTATTGCTTTTTATAATAAGAAAGAGGTAGGATATATAGATGGGCTAAGAAAAGGGGGGAGTGAATTTTTCTGTTAAAAGATTAGTTTTAGTTAGTATAAGTACAGTTTTTGGCAACCGCCGTGGTTGGGAGATCTTCTTTTCACCTTTCAAGAGTCCAAAATAACTCTGTTAGTAAAGTTAGTAATGTCCCTTGGGGTTAGTTGTTAATCAGCTCCTTTCTGACGTTTCACAAACAGTTATTTCTTAGGTTGTCTTCTTTTTGTATCTCTCAAATTGTAAGATGGGCCCTCTTTGGCCTTCACGTCTCCCGCTCCAGCACCTCCCTCCTCTGGGCCGCTGTCCTCTTCGCTGCTTGATTCTGTCCAAATTGCGAGTGCTGCATCTTCCTCTGTACTGGCGTGTCTCTTCAGAAATTCTTGTGCTTTGAAGACGGAGTCAATCTTCTCTCTTTTATCCTTATATTTAAACACCAGTCCTTCGGGGAAACTCCATCTATAAATGATCTGATGTCTTTGTAAAAATGTGGTCAATCCTTTATATGCTTTCCTTTTCATACGGATTTCGTAAGGAACATCTTTCAAGGTTCTGATAGTCTGCTCCCCAATCTTCAAGGGCACCGCTGAGACTGCACGTAAAATTTGATCTCTGGTACGCTGCTTAGTAAACTTGACAACCACTTCTGCTGGCAGATTATTTTTCTTTGTAAAAGCAGAGTAGGCTCTGTAGGCCGTATCCATCTCTTCTTTTAATTCTCTCGCTTCTCTGCCAGTTAAGGGTGCCAAGGCATTCACCAGTATAGATCTGAGATCCTCTTTCTCTTCTTCTTTAATGCCCTGAAAGTGGAGAGTCAGGTTGGATTTCTCCATCTGCAACATTAAAATTCTTTTTTCTTGCGTATCCTGATGCTTTTCTAATTTGTTGACCCTTTTCTTTATTTTCCTGGTGTCTTCTGTCAAGACCAGACACTTCTGTGCGATCTCCTCCATCTTCTTTGCTGTTTCTGTTAGTTGTTTTTGTTGACTGTTAAGAACACCTTCCATGTTGCTCAAAGTTTCGCTGATTTTCTGCATTTGATCCAGCAGAGGGCGCAGTGGCTCGCTTTTCTGTTGATTGACAGCAGGCTCTGGGGGGGGGGATTGCTCAGACCGGAAGTCCCTCCTCCCTTCTTTTCCGGCTTCTGTGGGACCTTTTTCAATGCCGACATTTCCTTTGTTTGTTTACTTTATCAAAGTTCGTGCCGCGTCCCTCAGGAGACCAGCTAGCTCTTAATCTTCAATGAGACCCCAAAGGTACTTTCACCAATACTTTTTTTCCCTTTGCCCCCCTTCGCTTTTCCTTTATAAGTCCCGTTTCTCAAAGGGGGTGGGGATTCCTCCCTCCTCCCATACACTTATGCGCTTACGGGGGGGTTCGCGTTTTCGCTTCAAAATAGACCTCCAACTCACAATTCGATGCCAGTTCTTCTTTTTATTTTAATTCATGTCGCTTATCTTCACTCCTGGAAGTCGGTGGTGTTGCTAAGTCCCATACGGGCACAATGCAGCGGGGCCGATTGGGGCGGGGAGGAAGCCTCAATTTCCCGGCTGTCTGCCGGCAAAGAGGCTACTCCCCAAGCGCCCCTGGTTCGGAGCCTTTGCCTAAGGCTCACTAGGGTCTTTCACATGTGTGAAGACCCCCCCCCAACCGCGCGTGGGCTAACCATCTCCGGGAGAGTCCCGAGAGGTGGCTGCCATTCGCTCCGCCGAAACCGAAAGAGACCCCTCCCTTTTTTGAGACCCAAATCTTTCACTTTCTGTTTGATACAGCCATTTTTAAGAACATGTGAAAGTCCCCTGAAAAATGTTGAAGGAGTCTTTTGACTTCTTTCTTTTTTCCCTCCTTTTAGATTCTTCTGAGTAGCCCCACCCAGGGCTGGTGCCAGGTTTTTTTGCACACTAGGCGAGACTACCTTCTGGTGCCCCCCCCCATGCGTCCACCATGCTGTGCAGATTTTTGAAAAATGTTGCTTCAGCATCAGCTGCCACCACAGCTCAAGGACTGTGTGACTGAAAGGCTGGCTCCACCTCCTGTGACAGCTATTTTGTTGCTACACCCACCACAAAGTGTCAGAATTCCAGAGGTGCTAGCAAGCTCAAAGAGATTGGGGGGCCTGCTCTAATCATTAACCCACACTGGCCCACCATGGGAAATGTTGTCCAATTTCAGAGCAGGATAAATTTTTTGTAGGTCATTCTCCGATTTTTTTTTTTAAAAAAGAAGCAGATTTCCAAAATATTTCCTTTAAATTTTTCCTCTAGCAATTACAAGTCACTAGTAAAACAGGAGCTAAACTGCTCTCAGCAGTGCAGAAGTAGAAGAGATTGGATTTATACCCCGCCCTTTGCTACCTGAAGGAGTCTCAGAGCGACTTACAAACTCCTTTTCCTTCCCCTCCCCACAACAGATGCCCTGTGAGGTAGTTGGGGCTGATAGAGCTCTGACAGAAACTGCCCTTGAGAGAACAGCTCTGAGAGAACCCAGTTCTCCCAGGTTTGAGTCCGCCCTCCTAACCATTACACCAAAGTGGTTCTCAAAAAATCAAAATGGGTGGTTTATAGTGAGCATGGGCAGGAAAGAGGGGAAATGTAAATCCACTGTGACTCTAGGTGGGGAGGCAGGGTTGCCAACTCTGTGTTGGGAAATTCCTTGAGATTTGGTGTACCTTGGGGCAGGTGGAGTTTAAGGACAGGAGGGACCTCAGTGGGGTACAAAGCCGTGGACTCCACCTTCCAAAGCAGCCATTTTCTCCAAGGGAACTGATCTCTGTCAACTGGAGACCAGTGGTAATCCAGGGAGATCTCCAGCCAGCATCTGGAGGTTGGCAGCCCTAAGCCCTCTCTCCTCTGACTGCTGGGGGGCTTCCTCCCTTGTAATATCATGAAGGCAGATGAAGGGGGGGGGCGGACACAAGAGTCTGCTGCAGACAGCCAGTCATCCCACCTTTTAACAAGCCCCGTTCGTAACGAGCTTTCAAACCACACTGCCTTCATACATGGATATGTGCAGGCGCAAACTGTGCTGAAGAGAAAAGAGCAGATGGGCATTCAGTAGCTTAAAGGCCTCCCTTTTTTTCTTTTTAGAAAATACACTTTGAAAGAAAAGCCGACAAAATGAAAGAAATACTGAGCCCAGCAGCTGACTTGGGACTGGCACTCTCTCTCTCTAATAGAAAGATCTGGGGGAAGGAGGAAGAGACGGAGGGGCTCCCGGCTGGCGGCCGCTCACCTAACCTCACTCGCTGCATGCCAGAGGCCAGTGGGGGAGGAGGCAGACACTGAGCAGCAGTGTCCACCCAGCAGGAGGAGGAAGTGCCAGCGGCGAGGCATGGCCATCGGGGTGTGGGGAGGCAAGGCACATCCAGCCAGTTGCAAGCAGTCCCAGCTCAGGATCCTCCTCGTCATAGCCCTTCCTGGACTCATAGGCAGTGGTGGCAACCAGCTGGCGAGCCTCCCCCCCCGCACCAGCATTGCAGCAGCCAGCCAGTAGCCCAAGCCGTCCAGTGCATTTTGCGGAGAGGGCTGTGACTGGGCGGTTGGGGTGCTGCGGAGGGTGGGTAGGCGCCAAGCAGGAGGAAGGCCCAAAGCAGACTCCTTGCAGCCAAAGGGGGTGGAACGGGGTGCTAGCTGCAACTGGTGTGAGTGAATGACTCTTTTGGTGAGGGGTGGAGGGGCAGGGAGGGAGGGAGTAGAGGGGCGGCAAGCCAGCGGCGCACCCTTCTCGGCTCATGCCCATAGGCGAGTGCCTAACCTCGTCTCTATGGAAACTCCGGCCCTGGCCCCACCCAGGGCAACTTTCTATCAGACTTTATCTTTAGATATTATACTTTGATAGTAACTCTTGGCCAGGTACTATCAGCTTTTAGCTCCAATAAATGATGATGATACACAGTTTCTGAAGAATTCTTTCTTCAGTCTAAGTCTGCCAGCATATTATAAAGTAAACATGTGGGCGATCTGCAAGGAGTTGTGGGACATTTCAATTCCCTCTCCCCCATTATTTATTCTTCCCAGTGCAGAAAGACTCAGCCTACTGTGATTGATCAGGATCTCAAATATAGATGCATGAACCCCTGTAACAAAGTTTTGCTGATCTTATCACTTTGTGTTTACTTCAAAATCTATCAGGGCTGATTTCCCACTACAGCTGCCTCGGGGTTGTGCCGCCATTTGCCCCGATACTATTTGTCAATTTCACACCCAAAGCCGCGGGCCTGCATTTTGACCCACGGCTTTGCCCACCCCGCAGTTTCGTGATCCTGTTTTTAGAGGATCACGAAACTGCGGGAAATTGGGCGAAGCTGTGGGTCAAAATGCAGCCCCGCGGCTTCGGGTGTGAAATTGACCAGTAGTATCGGGGCAAACGGCGGCACAACACCAAGGCAGCTGTAGTGGGAAATCAGCCAAAGTGTTTTGCCTGGACAGCAACCTCTTGGTTTGCCTCCATATTTTTTTTCTCCCATTTAGGCAAAACTTGGGGCAAAATCAGATGCACTTGGTATGCCTCAAGAGCTATCATTTTGTCTCTTTCTTCTCTTCACCTACATTATGAGGACTGCAAAAAAAAAGCAATCTTGATGTTATCATACGAAGATATTTTGTGTGGAGTGTTTCTAAAGTGATCTTGCACTTTAGCTAAAATTCATTTTAAAAAAGAATCTTCATCCATCCATCAAAGCAGTTACATCAAGATTACTTTTTTGCAGTGCTTTTTAAGGCACATATGTGCCCATTGGTAACCTGTTGAAGGGTGGGAAACCACGATCTGAAGAAACTAAAACTTTTGGTAAGATATATATGCACTGGAATGTATATATATTCATAAATAAACAATGTAGCCATGGGAGGATTCCCAATGAAATTATTCACTTAGTTCAAAAAATTCTGTCCTGCTACTCAATTACAGGCTTTTTCCCAATGAAAAACAATATAATAAAGTTAAATCTAACAGCACTCATTGAAAAGCCAGCAACAGCATAAAGACCTAGAGTTGGCCTGACTCCACCTTTCCCAAATGCACAGACATACACTTTCAACAGAAGGGTTGTAGCCTTGCACTCATTAGCAGCCACATGGTCTTTTCTGTTGGTGGGAGCACCTGGAGGAGAGCCACGGATGAAGATTTTAGTTCTCTGGTAGGTTCAAACAGGAGTGAGAACTGCATCAGTTCTACTTTAGAAACATGACCAGTTCACTTGGAACTCAAACAATTTAAGAGAAAATACAACTGAGGAACAAAGTTTAATGAGATGTGTATAATCTTATGTATGCATGTAATATTATATATGACATATTATGTCTGCAGCAGCCTAGATAGTCCAGACTTACCCAAAGCTAGGGTTGCCAGCACCCCTGGTGGAGGCAGAGGTCCCCCACCACCAGGCCCTACCTCCCACTGGTGATCAGCTGGCCAGTTGGGGGACTTATCAGGAGAGAGAAGGAGGCCCAGGCTACATTACTGGTGATATGCAACATCACTTCTGGCATACACCAGATGTGACATCATCACACAAATGACATCCAGGTGATGCTTTGATATATGGGCAAAACTCCATAATAGAAGCCATTTTTACAATAGACCTTTCCCCAAGATACCAGAGCATTGCCACAATGTCACAGTGTGAAAATGTCACTTCTGGCATGCATTAGAAGTGACATAGCCACATCACCAGCAATGTCTCTTGGTTCTCCTTCCCACTCCTGGTAAATCCCCCTCATTCTTTGCCAGTTGCTAGGAGGGACCTGGCAGCCCCACCCCAAGCTTGTCAGAGCTTGGAAATTAAGCAAGACTGTCCATGGTTAGTACAGATGGGAGATCACCAATGGAAGACCAGTGTTTCTATGCAGAGGAGGACAATGGGAGGTTGTGATAAATAAGATGCAACTTGACAGTACTTACTTATTATTGTTAACATTATGTCTGCTTACATATGTATTTTGCTTGTACTACAGTCCTCAAAATGAAATTTATAACAGTTAAAAGATGAGAAATAAAGGCAGCCAGGCCAAAGAAATGATTGGCTGGCTGGCTAAGGAAATGTTTTAAATAAGAGTGTAAAACCTCACCACAATACATTTTGTGTTATTCATATCCCCAGGAACAGCATGAAAGGGATTATTTGGAGAATGGGATGTGAGAAGAAGTTAACAAAACTAGGCAAGATGATTGATTGCAGGTGGAATAGAATGCTGAAAAATAAGACAGAAATGCTTTTTTGAAGGAACAGCATGAGGTGTTCATATATGTTGATGAGCTTAAAAGTTATCCTTATTCAAATAGCTATGGACAGTTTCACTGAAGAACATACTGGACCAACAGCTTACATAGAAAACGCTGATGGATTTATTGGGGGGGGGGAATTAAATGATAATGAAAGTGTAGGGTTGCTAACAGTGTTTGCTAGCATAGGCAATGAGATACACTTACACAGAGAATCTCAAAACATGCAGGGATCACAAATTGGACCTCCCTGATCTACTGGATGAGCGAACTAGGGAGGACCTAATACCTTGATCTGTAGGGTATGTGAAGCATGAACTACAGTCCTTGGGACCAGGGCCAGCAAACTTTTGTCACCCAAGCAAAGCTTGGGAGGCAATTCCCCAAAAGATACAGGAAGGAGAGGGCAAGGGGGCTAAATGGGCCTTAATTCACAACTAAAGAATGTATTAAAGGTAAGGTAAAGGTTTCCCTTGCTTGAAAGCTAGTCGTATCCGACTCTAAGGGGGTGGTGCTCATCTCTGTTTCTAAGCTGAAGGGCCAATGTTGTCCAAAGACTTCTCAGTGGTCATGTGTAGCAACGCCAAGGCACATGGAACACCGTTACCTTCCCACCGAAGGTACCTATTTATCTACTTGCAATTTCTTGCTTTTGAACTGCTAGGTTGGCAGGAGCTGGGGCCAGAGATGGGAGCTCACTCCATCACGTGGCACTAGAGTCTCGAACTGCCGAGCTACTGATCTTCCAGTCTGCAACTCAGTGTCTTAACCTCTGAGCCACCGTAGCCCTAAAGAAGGTATTGCTAATCAGTTAATATGGATTTTTCCAACTAAGCCTGTTGTTCCCTTGTGCACATCACCTTGAGGAGGGACCGTAGTGTGCATGTTTCACAATCCTTTAAGACTTGTCATCACTAGAAGACTTTTGCTCCAGTCTCTGCAAGAGCGGTTTTAAGCAGGAAATGATAGACTGACCCAAAGCCTGTTGTGACATTGTACAGATTTTGGGGGCAGTTTTGCAGTCCTGGTGGAACTAGATGGGTCAAGCATCTCTAGGGTTGCCAAGCCTGGCCTGGCAACACAGAGAGACTGGGGGCAGGCACATGGGGGGTGGGGTGAGCCTACAGTGTGATATCACTTCCAGAAACAACCCAGAAGTGATGTTACACCTCTCCAGGGATTGGCCAAAATTCTACAGTAAAACCCCAAAATGATGTCAGAACTGTCTAACAATCAATCTTTATCAATTCTGAGATAGGTGTGACTTCATTTGGGGGGGTTCCTTAGAAGTGACATCATGCTGTCAGCTGATGGCCTTTTCTCTTACTTTTCTTCTGCCTGATGCTCTGAGTGGCAATGGGAAAGGCCAGTCGGGGCAGGGAATCCCTTACCCTGTGAGGGGCCTGGCAAGCCTAAGCACCTCTGGTTAACAGCGGTTATTCAGCTGCTCCTTGGAGGATGTCCCTCCATGCTAATTCTTAATGCCAGCCCGGGAGTAGGATAAGAGCCAGTATCAAGCCTAGAATTATAATGTAAGAGCCAGTGTGATATAACAGAGTGGTAGTCTAGGCCTAGGCTGTAAAACCACTTTACCATGGACCTGTATTTAGCTCAGCCTGATCCACTTTGAAGAGCTGCTATGAAACCAAATGGAGGGCCCTGCATTCTTCCATAAGCTCCCCGGAGGATGGGCGGGCTACAAATGTGACAGACAGCTAGTTCAGGAATCTCTTGTGGCAGCCTGCCAAGAAATTACAGTGTTAATAAACTATTCCTGAGAATTATTTCCCCCCTCAAACTCAAAGTAGTTCTTATTTCCTGCCATGCTTAAATTCTCGCCAGTCTTATAATAATGGGGAGTTTCTCACAGTAGGGAACCCTTCACTTCGTTTTCTCATCAGCTCCTTAATTTTAATGCTTTTTCTAATCGCTTCATTTTGCACACTGAGACAAATAGCTCTCTAGCATGCCGTGCCATGTAGGATGTGGTAAGGCTGGCGCTAGGTCCAAAATACAGTGTACATTTGTAGCAGTGGGAAATAAAATCGATCTGGCAGTAACCATGCAACTGGAACATTCTAATGTGTTGCTCTCAAAAAGAGACAAAATAGAGAAGGGCTCAAGATCAATTCCAGCTCTCCCTCCCTGTCAGCATTTTTATGAGAATGGAATACACGTGTTGCTTTTTTATATATATTGGGAAACAGATGCTTTTTCTTCCTTAACTCCTTAAAAAACCACACAGCTGGGATTATAAAGGGTACCATCTCCAAAATATTTTAAACAGCAGACATAAAATGTGTACAGCAAACACAGAAGTTACGTTGTGTGTAAAGTTCAGGTTCACATATTTAACTAAAGAGATGGGATAAAGTTTCCCTGGTTATTTTAAGGCCATATAAAACTACCTTATACTAAATCAGATCATTATTATTATTATTTTTGCTTAAGAATATATAAGCTGATTTCCATTCTTTTTGTTAAAAAAGCCCTGCAATAACTGAGCTCAAAACAATTTCAAAAAATTACAATAAAATACAACAAGTAGAACAGTTAGATAAAATCAAATTTTAAAACTCCCAATAAACAGGAGAAACATCTATCTATCTATCTATCTATCTATCTATCTATCTATCTATCTATCTATCTATCTATCTATCTATCTATCTATCTATCTATCTATCTATCTATCTATCTATCTATCGTGGAAGAACTGAACACTCTAAAATTTTAACTCAGGATGGAAATGAAAATAATGTAGAGTGCAATGCTAAGCAGAGTTACATCGTTCTGAATCCCTTGATGGCTGTTGCTAGGCAATCACAACACAGTTGCCAGATTTCAAGCCTCACTTCTGTCAGTAAAAGGCAGGGGCGAGGAGCATGGCCCTTTCCAGGGCTGTTTTGTCTTTTGAGGGCCTAAAGGGGAAAAAAGTGAAATGTGAATTAGCCATCGTGTAGCCATTTCAGGAAAGGCCATGTAAAGAACTGAGGGGAACATTTGACTCAGTGATGAGCCAGCACTGTTATCTATGCTTTCGCTGAAGACTCCAAAAGTCTGCATCCCTTACCTCATAGGGCAAACTAACCTAAACTAACCTTTAACACAGATCATGTTTTCTTAAACTATAGTAGTCAGCAGTTCATGTTGCCCTTGTAGCGTACCATAGATTAGGTAGCAGTATCCTTAAATTTATGTTAAGGAGGAAGTATAGATTGCTTTTCTATTGGTTTAGAGTTTGTGCAACATCAAGTAGGCATGCATTGATTGGATATATGCTACTGCCTTCTTGTCATGTAAAACTTGGTATAAGTGTCCAGCCTGGACAAAGGAATGGGGTCAACATCTTGAACTTTCTTAGGAATAGATACTTTTCTTGATCATAGTCAATCAATTAAGAAAAGAGTTTCCACTCCAGCTGTTAGTTGTGATTTGGACCCCTTCTCTTGTTGTTGTTGTTCAGTCGCACAGTCGAGTCCGACTCTTCGCGACCCCATGGACCAGATTATGCCAGGCCCTCCTGTCTTCCACTGTCCCCTGAAATTTGCTCAATTTCATGTTCGTTGCATCGATGACATTGTCTAACCATCTCATCCTTTGCCATCCCCTTCTTCTTTGACCTTCAATCTTTTCCAGCATCAGGGTCTTCTCCAGTGAATGCTCCCTTCTCATTTGGTGGCCAAAGTATTTGAGCTTCAGCTTCAGGATCTGGCCTTCCAGGGAACAATCAGGGTTGATTTCTTTTAGGATTGACTGATTTGATCTCCTTGCAGTCCAAGGGACTCTCAAGAGTCTTCTCCAACACCATAGTTCAAAAGAATCTATTCTTCGGCGCTCCCCTTCTCTGAATCCAGCTAAATGTGTCCTTTCCATTTTGGGCCACTCCCAGCAGCAACCACTGGGAGATCTGATACTGTGTGACTCATACATGACTCACCAGGACTGGTTATTTGCTTCTATTCAACTGCCCAAAAGCCAGTGTAGTACAGTGGTTAAAGATTTAGACAATGATCTGGGAGACCCAAGTTTGAATCACCACTCTTCCATCAAAGTTCTGTGGGTAGCCTTGGGTCACTTATGTATTCTCAACCTAACTTACCTCATAGGGTTGTTGTGAGGAGAGGAGAATGATATAAGCTGTCTGGGTTCCCACTATGAAGAAAGGGAGGGTATAGTCCTGACCTGGATAGCCCAGGCAAGCCCGATCTCATCAGATCTCAGAAGCTAAATAGGGTCAACTCAGGCAAGTACTTGGATGGGAGACTTCCTTGAAATACCAGAGGTGGGAGGTGGGAGCAAGCTTTATGCAGCCACCTCTTTGAATATCCTCCATGCTCCCAGTAGGGATCAGTCACCAGAGGTCACCATGACTTCCAGGTGCACACATACACACGTGCACGCACACACAGTTGCACATATAACAAATACAAGAAATACAAGAAAAAGAAAGGGAGGGGATAAATGAAGTAAATATATAATATGGCTAAAGATGAGAGGAAGATAAAAGATAGGTTGTTTGATAGGTGGGAATGAGAGGAGGCAAAGAAAGTTGAGGGTATGGGGTCTGTCAGGAGGGGGAAGGGAATACAGAGGAATATAGGGGATACAAGGGAAAATGAGATATCCCACAAAGTCCTGCTATTGTATAAAGATACTGCTGTGTTCAGGACCTCCTGCATATTTGATCAGGCATAGCCTGCTCTTCTATGACATTAAAACCACAGGGGAGTCCCCGAAATATGCAAGCTTTTCACCCAAACATGAACGTCTTCTACTAAGTCCAACCATTGGCTACTTTGACTAGCAGTGGCTCTTCAGTGTCTTAGACAGAGATCTTCCACATTATTTAGTAGCTGATCCTTCTAACTGGAGATGCCAAGAACTGAACTTGAGACTTTCTGCATATAAAGCAAATACTCTATCTTCAAGCCATTAACCTCCCCCCAATGATGAGCATTGTGTTGGTGTTAATGGAATGGGTGATCTGGAAACATAACACGAGAGCTGAGTGCAGCACAGAAATTGTAGTGATCCTCTGGGGAAGTTTTACATTGGTAACAATAAGCTGGTGAAAGGATATCTTAGGACAAATATCTTAGGACAAATATACAGCACAAAGCTGTTATTAATATTGTTTACCCCCAATCATTGCAAACATTAACTGTTTTATGTATTGACATACATAAATGTAGGAGCTTGAGTCCAGCTCCCATTACAGCATGGTATCCTGAAACCTGAAGTCTGATTGGACACTCTGCGCAGCTGTCCAATCAGGATACAAGATATGTTCAGGAGGGAAACAATGTGATTGGTCTTTATGTAAATACTCTGATTGGTCCTTACTGTACAAATGGGCGTGGTTTCACAAGCCCAGACTGTTTAAAAAGGAGCCTGCTGCTCCCTAGTTTTGCTGTCATCCTATCCTGTTCTTACCTCTGTAAATAAAGCTGTTTTCACTGTTCAACGAGCTGCTGCCTGAGTCTCATATCTAACAAACTGCATCTGTGCAATATTTTCCAGAACTGATTCAAACAACATTTTTGATGGTAACAAGGATCAAGAGATGATGTTTTCCACCAATATTCATACGGATGTGCTTAGCTACATGACAAAATCTCAGGTTACAACATCTGAACAAAATATTTTTCTATTCCTTGTGACTTACAAACACAGTTCTTTTTCCCTGTATGTGAAAATGAATTGTGTATTATGAAGGAATATCTACTGTATGTTCATTAATTGCAATATTAATGACAGACTGCAGGTATTCTCCAATAAAAAGAACACCGCTGGAGTTCTCAGGGAGCTACTTCTAAAGCTTCTCATTGTTAATGTGGTTGAAAACCTAATTGCTATTTCTATCAGCATTCTGAAGGTGGGGGGGAAGCAAGCATGTGGAAATATCTAAAATCAAGAGCCTGTGAAATATACTGGGTTCAGACACAGGGTGCGTTCAGACAGCGTGCTGGGAGCAGTGTAAATTGCTCTGGTTCCGATGCATTGTTTTTTTTAACCCAGAGAATCACGATCACACTCATCTCCTTGTTCCGGATTGCTGCATGCGGGAGCCTGCATCAGTGGGTTTTTCACCCCCTCAGTTTGTGCATGTGCACAGGCAGCCATCTGTAGAACTAAAATTTTTGCGCGTGCGCAGAACAGCGATTTCCACACTTCCCTTTAAACTTTAAATGAACACTTTCCTTTAAACTTTTACCCCGAAATTGGCCTCTGTGAGATCCCAAAGTTGTCTAAATGCTAAAACTAGGCACCATTTAAACTTTGCTTTTATTAATTTAGGAGCAGTGCTCCGCCTAGGCGCACACCGCCAAGGCATAAAAAAAAGGCAGATGGAAAGCAGAAGCCTGAGGCTTCCATGGCAGCTTTCCAGAGGGGAGGGGGTTGAAGCACCCAAAAGTGGCTCAACACCGCGGGAGCGATCAGACATCAGAAAAGTGCAGCTAGAACCAGAGAATCAGGAAAACACCACTTGAAGACCTGGTATCAAAATACTCCGTTTTAAAGGGGGATTGATCTGGAAAGTGACGGCTGAGGATAGTGCACAGATGTTGGGTGTATGAGTGTGTACATAAAATCCATTCCTGAAGCATGCCAAAAGTAGTTCAAATGGAGCATCTGAATGCAACCTGTAGTAATCAACTCATAGTTTATTAGTGATTCAGCCCGTAAAGAAGAAGACTGAAAATCCTTGGCTGAAGCCAGGCATTTATCCATGCAAAACGTTACACCCAAAACACACCCCACTCCCAATGATAGGCTATTTACATTACATTGTTTCTCAACTGGTTTACTCTAGGATACTTGTTTCCCTATTGGTCCATTCTAGGATCCTAGCCAGCTATTGTTATGCATCCCCAAGCACAGTTCAGGCTCAGTACATAACACCCCTCCCCCCCAAAGCTCAGAGCCCTGTCAACAAACAAAGTCCTTTAAGTATGCTGGTCTGTGTCACTCATGGTTCGAGCAACATGTCTCTGACAGTGGGGCCAGAGTCCCTGGAACAGAGTCGGAAGGTTCCGTTGAGGTGCTAGTGGATGGTGGCAGTGTAGATGCGACCTCAGGACTGCCCGTGGCTGCTGGTTCCAGCGTTCCCTCCACATTTTCCAATGGCTGCTTACTGGCTGTTGGTTGCTTTCTGACCACTGGTGTGTCCCTCTCTAGCTCTGGTTCCTGGGGGCTTGGCAGCTCATTGTCTCTGTCTTCTGGAAGCACTGAGGGCAGACCTGGCTTGGCTGGGAGGAGATGGCAGCAGAGCTGGTCAATGAAGCAGCTGGCCATCCTCCATAGACACTTCATACGACAGGGGCCTGGTTACCCTGATGACGTTGACTGGGACCCACAGTGGACTTCTGGAGAAATTCTGGGCACAGACGGGGTCACCCGGAAAAAACCCACAGGGTGCTGCTTGACTTTTGGAGGCCAGGCTATGTTCTGGAGCGCGGTCTGGGTGCATTCGGTCTAGATAGGTTGTTAGGCACCTGCCCATGAGGAGGAAAACCAGGATCGAGTGATCCCAGTCCCCTTGTACAATCCTGCAGAGGGACTCCTTCATAGTCCTCACCAGCCTTTCTGCTTGGCTGTTGGTTGTGGGGTGGAAAGGAGTGGGGCGGATGTGCTGGATGGCATAGTGGCCCATGAATTCTTGGAACTCACCTGACGTGAAGACTGTTTCATTGTCTGTTACGATTGTGTCGGGTATGCCGTCGGTGCAGAGGCCCTGCGGAGGGTGCAAATTGCCGCCAGGGACAAGGTGGAAGGGACCAGTACCACTCACAGCCATTTGGTGTAGGAGTCCACGAAAATGAAGAACATCTGCCCCTGGAAAGGCCCCACAAAGTCGAGATGGAACCAGGCCCAGGGTTTGTGGGTGGACTCCCACTGACACATCGGTGCCCTGGGGGGCTCTGGCTGGGTTTCTTGGCATGTCTGACAGCGCTTAGCACAGTCCTCAATTTTGCTGTCCATGTTGGGCCATCATACATAGCTGTGGGCCAGCGCCTTGATCCACATGATCCCTGGATGCATTTCATGAAGGGCTGCTAGTACTCTCTGTCACAATGGTGTGGGCATGACCACCCGGCTCCCCCATAACAGGCAGCCCTTGTGGGCTGAAAGTTCATCCCAGTGGGAGGAGAACGCAGTGAATTCTGGGCCCACCCAGCTGGTGGGCCACCCCCTCCCCACCCAGTCCAAATTGCAGGAGAGGACGCAGTCCCAGGCTGTGTGGCATGACATGTTGGAGACCTGAAGAGGACAGTCAGGCAGGTCCTCAATGAACAGGATCTAATGTGTGGGAACTGGGTCCGGGTTGCAGGAGGACAGCAGCAGGCAGCTGAGGACATCGGCAGTGGAGGAGTGAACACTGGTAGCCCGCTGGGAAGATGGACTGGCGCGGCACCTGGGGAGACAGCATCTGTGGCATTTGGTGATCCGGAGCCAACAGACCCAGCAGGGGCTTGTGATCAGTCACAATGGTAAAAGGACACCCGTAAAGGTAGTCATGAAATTTCTGGACTCCAACCACTGTTGCTAGTGCCTCCATGTTGATTTACACATTAGAAGTAGGAAGCCAGCCAGGGAGGCAGTGGGGCCCTTGGATGACCAAGGGGTAAAAGGAGTAGTGAAAGATGATAGGGAAATGGCTGAGAAGCTGAATGCATTTTTTGCCTCTGTCTTCACCGTGGAAGAGAAGTGCTTGCCCACTCCAGAAGCACCGATTTCGGGAGGGGTTTTGAAAGACCTGAATCAGATTGCGGTGACAAGAGAGGAAGTCTTCCAACTGATGGACAATTTAAAAACTAATAAATCACCAGGCCCAGATGGCATTCATCCGAGAGTTCTGAAAGAACTCAAATGTGAACTTGTGGATCTCCTGACAAAAATATGTAATCTTTCTTTAAAATCTGCCTCCATTCCTGAGGACTGGAAGGTAGCTAATGTCACTCCCATCTTTAAAAAGGGCTCCAGGGGAGATCCGGGAAATTACAGGCCAGTCAGTCTGACATCGATACCGGGTAAGTTGGTGGAAACTGTTATTAAGGAAAGAATTAGTAGGCACATTGATGAACAAAAACTATTGAGGCAGACTCAGCATGGGTTCTGTAAGGGAAGATCTTGTCTCACTAACCTGTTAGTGTTTTTTGAGGGAGTGAACACACGTGTGGACAAGGGGGATCCAATAGATATTATTTACCTTGACTTCTGGAAAGCTTTTGATACAGTTCCTCATCAAAGGCTCCTAAGTAAGCTCAATAGTCATGGGATAAAAGGACAAGTCCTCTTGTGGATCAAAAACTGGCTTATAAATAGGAAACAGAGAGTGAGTATAAATGGGAAACTTTCTCAGTGGAGGGTGGTAAGCAGTGGGGTACCACAGGGATCAGTACTTGGTCTGATGCTTTTTAACTTGTTTATTAATGATTTGGAATTGGGAGTAAGCAGTGAAGTGGCTAAATTTGCAGATGACACAAAGTTGTTCAGGGTGGTGAAAACCAGGGAGGATTGTGAGGCACTCCAAAGGGATTTGTTGAGGATGGGTGAGTGGGCATCAACATGGCAAATGGGTTCATTGTGGCCAAGTGCAAAGTGATGCACATTGGAGTCAAAAATCCTAAATATAAATACATGTTGATGGGATCTGAACTGGCAGAGACAGACCAAGAGAGAGATCTTGGAGTCGTAGTGGATAACTCAATGAAAATGTCTAGACAGTGTGTAGCTGCAATAAAGAAGGCCAATGCTATGCTGGGGATTATTAGGAAGGGAACTGAAAACAAATCAGCCAGTATCATAATGACCCTGTATAAATCATTGGTGCGAGCACATTTGGAATACTGTGTACAGTTCTGGTCACCACATCTCAAAAAGGATATTATAGCATTGGAAAAAGTGCAGAGAAGGGCAACTAAAATGATAAAAGGGTTGGAACACCTTCCCTATGAAGACAGGTTAAAATGCTTGGGGCTGTTCAGCTTGGAGAAGTGACGGCTGAGGGGTGACATGATCGAGGTTTATAAGATTATGAATGGGATCGAGTAGGTTGAGAAAGAAGTACTTTTCTCCCTTTCTCACAATACAAGAACTCGTGGGCACTCCATGAAATTGCTGAGCAGTCGGGTTAGAACAGATAAAAGGAAATACTTCTTCACCCAAAGAATGATTAACATATGGAATTCACTGCCACAGAAGGTGGTGGCAGCTACAAGCATGGACAGTTTCAAGAGGGAATTAGATAAACATATGGAGCAGAAGTCCATCAGTGGCTATTAGCCACAGGGTATAGATGGGAACTCTCAGTCTGAGGCACTCTAGTGATGCACTCTATTCTTGGGCTGGAGGGGGCAGCAGTGGAAGGGCTTCTAGTGTCCTGGCCCTACTGCTGGACCTCCTGATGGCACCTGGTATATTTTGGCCGCTGTGTGACAGAATGTTGGACTAGATGGGCCATTGGCCTGATTCAACATTGGCTTCTTTTATGTTCTTATGTTCTTATGCACATAGTTGCGCTCAGCTGAGGACAAGGTGTGGGAGCAATAGGCCACGGGAACCTCCCGGCTGTTGGGCAGCTGGTGTCCTAGGACAGCCCCTACCCCATACGGGGAAGCGTCACAGGTGAGGATGATGGGCAGCTTCTCGTCGAAGTGTGAGGACAGTGTTCAAAGTGAGAACCTCTTTGACCCCCCAGAATGTGGCGGCCTGCCTCTGTCCCCAGACCCAGGGGGCTTTTTTATCTAGAAGGCGGTGCAGGGGTTCAGCAATCGCAGCTTTGTGGGGCAGAAAGGAATGATAAAAGTTCAGCAGGCCCAAGAAGGCCTGGAATTCTGGCTTGGATGCTGGCACTGGAGCATTGACAATGGCACGGACCTTGTCGCAAGCTGGATGGATTCCCTGAGTGTTGACAGAGAACCCCAGGAACTTGAACCACAGTACCCCCAGGAGACATTTTTCTCATTTCACCTTGAGGCCAGTGGCTTGGAACCGCTGCAGGATGGTGGTCTCTCGGTGAAGCGCTCTGCTGTGGGTGATTAGAATATCATTGAAGAAGGACTGTACCCCAGGAATCCCTTTAAAGAGAGAGTCCATTAGGTTCTGGAAATTCCTGGGGCTCTGCTGACCCCAAATTGTAGCCGCCACACCTGGAATGCACCCCAGTGTGTCATGACCATTTGAGCAGTCACATGATTGACCGGGAGCTGCTGGTAAGCCTGAACTAAGTCCAGCTTACCAAAGATCTTGGTGCCCATTAAGGATGCCAAGACATGGCTGACCACCAGGACCAGATAGGCATAGACCTGCAGGACCTTATTTATCATGCATTTGTAGTCCGCACATATGCGGACGTCACCATTGGGCTTCACCGGAGTCACAATTGGGGTCTCCCAGAGGGTGTGTGACACAGGCTCCAAAATCCCTTGGGCCACAAGTCGATCCAGTTCCCGTTAATCTTGGGCTTAAGGGTGAACGGGACTCACCCAGCCTTCATCCAGATGGACGCACTGCTGGGTTAAGCTATAGGGAGACTGACAGGCTGGTGTAATGACTGAGCGTTCCATCAAAGATGGCAGGGAATTCATTGCACATGTTATTGAAGTTTGAAGCCTGCATGTGGTGTACCCCCATCCCTCCAAAACCCAAGGGTGTGAATCATGACAGTCCCAGTAAACTGGTAAGCCACCCCTCCACCACCACCAAGTCCAACAGTCCCTTAAAGTTCTTGTATTGGACATGGAATTTTCTTCTGGAAGTCCCTGAGAGTAAAACCGGTGGGCTTAAGGCAGGGAGCACCTTGTGGGCAGAGCCTCTGTAGAGTCTCTTCCAAGATGATGGAGATGGAGGACCCAGTGCCCAGTTCCATCTTACAAGACTTCAACACAATCACTTTAATTTTATCGGGGTGTTCCGGGGCAAATTCAGTACCTGATGCTGGTGGATGGCGGTTCTGTGTAGCTCCACTGATTCCTGGTGAGTAGCCAGGTGTCTCCGGGTGCCTTTGGTGTAACAGGCGTGAATGATGTGGCGCAGATCCTACAGGAGCGCCGCTCATGGTCATCTCCACAGCTGGCGCAAGTAGCTCATACAACAGTCTTCGTGGGGTGTGTGGTGGTGGCAGTGGGTCACAAGTCGCAGTGTGCTGTGCGATGAATTTGATATGTTTCTTCCTCATCTGAGGCTTCCAGTGCCAAGTGAGCAGAGGCCAGGTGTGCAGAGTGGGTCTGGTGGGCATGCTGAGACTTCTCAAATGCAGTGGCCTCACATAGCACCTTCTCCAGGGTGAGCTTGTTGTTGCTGATGAGTTTGTGACAGAGTTTCTGCTCTCAGACTTCCATGAAGAACTGGTTGAGGAGGGCATCCTCGAGATCTGGGAACCTGCAGTTGAGGGCCAGCCGATGGAGGTCGGCCGTGAAGTCAGTGGCTGCCTCGTTGGCCTTTTGTTGCTGTGAGAAGAAGTCCACACACTTGGTTGGTTGAGACACAAAATGGCTAGTGAGTGCCTTGAGAAGGTCATCATACGAAGCCTCTTCTAGGGCCTTTGGCGTGATGAGGGCCTGGCTGAGACGCAGAGTGGTGATTCTGCAGGCACTGAGCAGGAGGGCCTTCTTTTTTTTCAGCATCCTTGATGTCCTGGAACCGGATGAAATATTTGAGCTACTTCACCCAGGCTTCCCACAGCTCTGGGTGAGTGGGGTTGAATTCTGGTAGATGTCCCGGAGCGGCAGCCATGATCCGTGGAGCGGTGCAGTGTACAGGGTGCTGGAGCTCATTGCATGATGTGGTGCTGGCTCGCTCATCAGGATCCTATTCTCATTGCCAGTGAAATATACTGGGATCAGACATGAAGAGTGATCAGCTCATAGTTTATTAGTGATTCAGCCCCACTCCCAACAATAGGTTATTTACATTACATTGTTTTTCAATTGGTTTACTCTAGTATCCTTGTTTCCCTACGGGTCCATTCTAGGATCCTAGCCAGCTATTGTTATGCATCCCCAAGCTACATCTGTTGGTAAGTACAGCTCAGGCTCAGTACATAACAGCCTGATTCACCACTACCCTGGTAGATTAGTTTTAAAACCACAGGGAGCCAATTGACTTCTGCTGCAGTGGAGTATCCACTCATCACAGCCCGTATGTCAAATGCATAGAGGAGATGTGGGAGCACACCCCAGCCCATGACTACTAAGCCTTAAGGCTTGACATATGCTCCCCCAATCCCTAAGAGGCCCCCGTCTGGGCATCGTGGACTGCTAAGCCACTAGGTGCCCAGTTTGAGGACCCCTCCTATCACTGATATCTAGGGGTACTTGTCAGCCCAAACCCATGCTTTCCCCTTCCCAGAATGGGCCTAACCAGGTTACCAGGCCTATTTATGCCCTGCTCCCCGATCATGTGAAGCAGGCGAAAAAAGGCTCCCTTCCATCCAATTCAAGTGAATCCAAAAAATTCCTGCTCAACTCTGAAACTGGCGATTGGCTAATCCCACATGGTCTAACACAGAGGGCAGGTGGGTGGGGAGCTCTTTCTTGGCTGGAATGGTCACTGCACTGCCACTGCCCTTAAATCCAGCCAGCCAGTCACCTTTGATAGGCCTGTGCTCCCACACTGGGCCTTAATAGGCTCTGCCACTCTCTGTGATTTCATTTGAGGATGGGGGGGGGGGAGCCTGTGCTTGCTCATGCGCAAGCACCGGTCTTTACAACCACAGGGAGCCAACTGAATTCTGCTGCAGTGGATTAGGCTAGGATGAGAGATAGTAATCAGCCCAAGATCACCTTCATGGCTAAGAGGTGGAGAAGAACACAGGACTCGACAGTCCTGACCTAGGATTCTAACCACTACACCACATTGGTCTGTTGCTCTGCCTTTGTATCAGAGCCTTGGGTGCAGCACCTGGCCTTACCATGCATGTGCAGGGACATAAAATATGGCATCCAAACAACACTTCTCAATAATCCAGTCAATTCTAGTCAATTTGAAAGCAAAGTATGGGCTTCTAGAATCCAAAAGCCAGCCAGAATGGAAAATTTGGAGGGTATGCTGGGGGCAAGGGTGTTTCACTTGTTCTGTTCCTTAAGTTTTCAGTGGGTTTGCTTTGCCCTACATTCCACTCTTTCTGAATTCTAGTTTCACTAGGAGGATTTCCATAATTAATTTGGGAATTGGAGCATTTAGTTTGTTGTAGCTTTCAATTCCTTTAGTTGGTTTGCACACAAACACCCTGCTTTATGCAGCTGATACATATGTGGGCATTGATAAATCATGGTAAAAAAGCAGTCTGGATAGTGTGGATTGCATGTGTGATTACATGTAATGATTCTTGAGCAATGCTTTGAAGACCTAGGGAGATGTTCCTGTGTATGGATAAAGTGCTGCACAGGAAGAATCTTGATACTGCTGTACGTATCAACACATCAAGTTTGCTGTTTTTGTTTCAAGGCTCTGGGGCACATCATCAAAGAATGGAAGGGAAGGGAAGTTGTAGCACACACAGTGCTTATTACAAGCAGAATAAAAAGGACAGAATAAGAGGAAATTACTAATTAATTTAGTTCCACTTTGAAAGCAAGCCCAGGTGATTAAAAACTCCAAATTCTAGTGAGAAATTCAAATGAGGACTTGTGAGGTGCTACCAGCTTTCTTAAGGGGGTATCCATCTTTTTACCCACAAACAGTAAAAAATGTAGATTTCTCCTGGTGTTTATCTTCAATCTTGTTTGCTTTAAAGTAATGTTACACATACTTTCCACATACTCAGACCACTCACTTACTCCATGAGGCTGCCAGCTGTGGGTCGGGAAATTCTTGGAGAGTTGTACTATCAACTGGAGGGCCCTTTAAATCTCTCAAGAGAGAAGGGAGGGGGTGGTTAGGGGTGTTCAGGTTTGGGGGTGGGGCTTCCCCTGCTGGCCAACTGGCCAGCCAGTGGGTTGAAGCCCAAAAAAGTGGGTAAACTCCCGCCCTGACTAGGGGTCTGGCAGCTCTAGTGTCATGACTGACCCCCAACAGGAAGTAGGCCCAAATGAGAAGTAGGCCCAAAATGAGAAGTAGGCCTGAAAACACCCCAAATCACTTCCAGTCTCCCAGAAGAACATTGGGAGACCCCCGCTTGCCAGGTAAGTTGATCTGGTAACCCTAGTCCAGGCATACTGAGTTGTTCACTCCAACAATTTGGAGGGTGGGATTGGGGGAGAGGTAAGAATTCAGTGGGGTATAATGCCATAGAACCCATCCTCCAAAACAGCCATTTTCTCCAGTGGAAATGATCTCTGTAATCTAGAGATCAGTTGTAATTCTGGGAGAACTTCAGGTATCATCTGGAGGGTGGCAACCATACACCCCATCAGATTCCAGCATACCATCTTGCAGTGCCATGGTCATTGTAGTTTTATCCTCATTGCCAGTATCAGAACTCCATAGCACCTGGTACCAAAGAATTTATTGGAATAAGGATAGGCCTGGTCCAGGCCCTACCAGGCCATAAACAGCCACGTCTAGCAACTAACATACCAGATGAAAAGTGAAAAGTCATCAAATTCCCAACTCCCTCCAGTGTGACAGGGAACATTTTGGAAGCATCCCTGGCAGCTAAAGAGAGAAACTGTGGAGTGCATGTTACATGGAAATTTGGAGATCTAGGTTAAAATCCCCATTCAGCTATGAAGTTCATTGGGTGACCTTGGGGCAGACACACTTGTTCAGCATAAAACAGTAAAAACAGTAAAAAAAAAAAAAATTGCCCCATCAATCTGTTGCACCCTTCTATTTTCAGAAGATTTTTTTTTTGGCAAGACAAAAGTGTCTGAACCTCCTGAAGAGATGTAATTTAATTGAATATTCATTGAATGACTTATTACTGTGGATCACACAAAAGACTGAGGGCACAAGTACTTGATATTATATTATTAAAGCTAATGAGACCTTGGTCTGTAAATTATGGAAGAATTCTATATAGAATCACATGATGATTAGAGTCAGCATCAACCTACGGCTTAAACTGTCAGACTAAGCCCAAGAAAACTATCTCTATTCTGCCATGGAAGATTGCTGAGTGACCTGGGCCCGTCACATACTGTCAGACTGGCCTACCTCACAGGGATGTTTTGAGGATAAAATGGAGCAGAGGACAATGGAAGCAGCTTGTGATATCTTGAGAGAAATGAAATAAATAAACTGATAAATTCTGTGCTCAGCCTTGAAGCTCACTGAGTGATTTTTAGTCAGTTATTGGGTTACATTTTGGGATGCCAGCCCCCAGGTGAAACCTGGGGACTTTCTGGAATTAGAGCTCATACCCAGACCACAGAGATCTGTTCCCCTGGAGGAAATGGATGTTTCTGAAGGTGGATTCTATGGCATTATACCCCCACAAGTCTCTGTCCTCCCCAGGCTCCATCCCCAAATCTCTAGGAGCTTCCCATCCTGGATCTGGCAACCCTATCCCCTCATCCCCCACTGGTGGCCGGGGAGGACTTGGCAATCCTAGTTACGTTTCACCAGTTGTTTGTATTCAGGGATATATATTTTTTCTTCTTCACTCAGGGCCAGCCTCATCATACCTCAAGGTAGGGAGGCTGCCAGACCGCAAGGTTTCTTCTAGGTCACACTGCTGCCATACCTACCCCTGCACCTTTCCTGCCATATGCTTGTGTGCCCTTTCCCCCACCTGCTCGCTTGTGAGTACTCCACCACCTGAACTCCTGTCTGCACATGCTGCACAGCATTGCTATGGAAGGGTATTTGGATGGTGCTCAGTGGTGGCAACACTTCCAGGCACATATACTGCCTAGTGTTGTGGGAAGAGAGGGCAGTGTTTGGGGGGCATTTTGGGATGTAGCAGGAAGGGGGGAGATGGAGTCATGCTCTACTGGTGGAAGTCATTCCATCAGCAGTGATTTTTGGAGAGCTCTAAAGCCTAATCCAGGGATGGTCAAGCCACAGCTCAGGAGCCACATGTGGCTCTTTCACACATATTGTGTGGCTCCCTGCAGGGTAGCTGTGGAAGCAAAGGGGAGGCATGCCTCCTCAACTGGTCTTGCCTTCCCCAGCCAATGTTCCCCTCCCTGGGTAGGCTTGGGATGGGGGGGAGGCAGAGAAAGAAAGCAACTTTAGCTTTAAATGCATTCTTAAAGACCCCCCCCCCAGCTGGCCAGCTTGGAGAAGGCATACGTCTCTTTAAATCCCTTCTCCAAGCCAAGCCAGCCTGCGTAGGGGCCTTGGAAGATGCATTTAATGTTGAAGTTGCTTTCTTTCCACCTCTCCTCCCCCTCCTTTGCCCATCTATTCCTTCCTTCCTTCCTTCCTTCCTTCTTCCTTCCTTCCTTCCTTCCTTCCTTCCTTCCTTCCTTCCTTCCTTCCTTCCTTCCTTCCTTCCTTCCTTCCCATCTAAAGTTAAATATTATTATCAATATCTGTTTTTACCCCTTTTTAATTTTTGGCAGTCTCATATAATGTTAATGAAAATCAAATTTGCATATTTTTCAATAGAAACATGTGGGTTATATTTGTTCAAGTCTTGTGGCTCTCAACCATCTGACCTATATTCTATTTGGCCCTTATGTTAAGCAAGTTTGGGCACCCCTGGCCTAACCTATTTTGCAGGGATTTTGTGAGGATACAGTGATGGAGGGGAAACCCACATAAACAGCATTGAGCTCCTTGGGGGAAGCACGGATTAAAAGCACAATAGCTAGATACTGAGGGGTCAACTATATGGGATACTCTGAGATATTGGTATAGGTACCTATATGTTTACCACAACAGGGGAAACAGCAGCTTTCTGGGGCCGTTTTCCACCAGAAAACAGGCACGGGTGGCATGCTTAAGCTCCCTTCCATTTGTGCCACACAACTGAAAACTAAATTTAAAAAAAATGCTGGGAGCTCCATCCAGAGAATTCCCAGCATTATGTATAGTTCAGCCCATAGTTTTAGATTTTTCTAAGAAGAAAAAATTCATCCACAGAACTCTCAGTACTATGCATAATTCAGCCCATAGTTTCAGATTTTATTGTTTAAAGATAAATTATTATAATTTTTATGGGGATCATCTAAATAATATCAGACAATGCAGAATCAGGGTCCATTTTATCAAGGGCTGCTGCTAAGAGACAGCAACATGAGCGAAAAGGGATAGACAAGACAAAGGGACTTCAAAGCAATGATATATGAAGCAATGTTATGTCACAGAAAATAAGACCTCTACATACTGACAATTTTGGACAAAACAAGAGACAGAGAATAGTTTGTCCATTAGATGACCAAATGTCTTCTTCAGATATAGAGTGTAGTATCAGTTACTTGAAGGTCCCACCACCTTAGGGACCTTATTTGGGTGGAAAGGTGGCAGTGAAATGTATTAAATAATAAATAAAGCAGACATTTGTGACAATTTGTATTAACAAAATGCAAATTCATCTCATTCTTGAAAGTTTAGCTATTCTGTTTAAACTGGTGTTTATTTGCTTGAATAAAGGTACCACAGAAACAGCCTGGCAATCTGTCATAAATAATGATCACCCTTAAGGTCAAGCATGATGGAAGGTCTGGGCTCCTACTCTAAGCTTCTAAAGGAATTAATTAAGGTGCAAAGGTGGATTATGGATATGTTGTGAGCCATCTACCATTCAGGGCCAAACTAGAAAGCACAAGACCTGTCTCTTTAAATGCAGTTCATCCAAATCACTTTTTGGAGCTGGATATCTGAGGGAAAGAGGGTGCTCATAGGCCTCCCCATAGGCCTACACTCTGCATTCCTTCCAGGTGGTTTCATTTCAGATATTGCCAATTAACAGACAGAGAAGGAACATTAAGAGACAGACTGTAGAGAGGTAAACAGAAATGGAGGAAGATTCTTAGCATCCACCCTTTTTAAAAAAACAACAACTGAATGACAATTACCATATTTTATAAGTGTTTGGGGGCATGCCTGCATTTAAAGAGACAGACCATTTTGGCCTGAATCAAGTGAGAACCTAAGTACGGATAGCAGATTCCCTAGTACAAAAGCAAAATGCATTACAGGGGCAATTAAGTTTCAATGTCATTTTTATATTTGTATTTTTGACAATAGTGTCAGCTTTTTTTCCTGGTTTTGTTGGTTCATTTGTATTATATTCACATGTTGTGTTTTCATATGGTAGAGGCCAATTCACCAATAGGCCTGGTGTTATGAGAGATAAGGCAGGCCAGAATTAAAGGTTAGCAGAATCAGTTTGCATCTGGTTATTCAAGTTAATTGCATCGGTGAGAACTCTGAGGTATCTTCAGATGGGGAAGCGGTGCCCAACACTGAGGCTTGGTTTGGTCCGGGGCTATGAGACTGACTTTTCTTGGTGTTGGGCATTGGCACCTGAACCTGCATTTTGACCCACTTAAGGAATGGGATTGATGGTCAATATATCTCAGCACATTTTAGATGTGCACATAACAATAAAGATGGAGCAGCTCAGTTGCTGCATGCAACGCAGAGTATAGGACCCCGGTCACATGGGAGGATTTACCCCACGAAATGGACAGGTTGAAGGCGCATCAAACAGGTGCAATCATACGGCAACATCTGGGAAGCGTAGCGCACCGTTCACCAGCCTGTACTGTCGGCCCGAAGAAGCGGATTTAAAAAGTACTAGCAAAAGGGTAGTAGCAATCGGAAAACGCAGGTCACAGGCGAGCATCAGATCACGGAAGTGGAGTTAATCCGGCGCATCTGGCATGCACATGCGTCCCATCACACCGGATGCATTTTTTCCAAGCCTTCACAGTATGCAAAGAAACGTAAGATTGCACATGCGCAAGAATGTGAAAGCGAAACCCTTTGATGCGATCAACATCGCCGTGTGATCGCTGGCTATCAGCGTCTGCGTGGCATCTCGGGGACCCATCGCACTACCGTGCATCTTTTTGCTCCAGCTCTAATTTGCCTCCCTTCAGCGGTTCGTGTGACCGGGACCAAAGATAGCCCAAATGCTTATGAACCCTTTGGATAGTCTCATGGGAACCCACACTAAATGGAAGGAAATTAATAAGTTGAAGTTCAGCTGTTTAAAGTATTATACACTTTAATTTAACCCATATTTTGTGCCTGACACCCTTGAAAACAAAAGGACATATGATACCTCCCTAATTAAATGTTGGCATGCAGACCAGGTGGTAAGAAGCTTTTGCATGTGCTGAGCATCTTTCACATATTGTAGCCAGCATGAGAGACAGAGCCTTTTTTGTGGTGGCATACAAACCATAGAATTTTCTCCCTGGGAATGCTCTGCTAACACCATCTTTGTTAATATTTATCTACAAGAAGAAAACCACTCTCATGTTATTCAATAACATTTAAGATCCTTTTACAGCATGGTTGTATTATTGTTTTTATTTTTATTCTTTACATTTTCACATTATTTTGCCATTTGCAAAGGTGGGGCACAAATTCTAATAAGTCATAAATAAATAACTTCCCTTTCCTTTTCCATTCCAAACTAAAGATTTGAATCCTTTCCATTGTAGCATCCCAGTACACACAGAGTTCGGGGGGGGGAGAGAGTTATGCGTAACTGGAGATTTTTTGACCCATTTATACAAGGAGAAACCACTAACGTTTCACTTTTAAAATTATTTCATCTAATAAGGTGCCATTAGGGGGAAAAAATCAGCAAGTTGGTTGTTCCATTTTTAAAAGGAAAGGATTAATTTTAACCTTATAATTATGAGAGATTATTTTAGAAGAAGTCATGACTGCAGAAGATTTTGTATTATCCAAAGCAGTAATTGGAATCATTTTAAAAACATGTGCTGTTAACACTGTCATTAGCATTCATTTCTTGTATATTTTACTGCTTAACCTGTACTGCTAGTACTGACGGCATACATTCTGTAAAATGCAGGCATAAAGAATTCTGTGTATTTGGAGAGAAACCTCAGGCATACCAAAAATGAATTTTTGCCAGTGGCCTGATTCAATAGAAGGCAGTTTCATGTGTTAATGGGAGTGTGGGGAGTACGGTTGCCACACCACTCTCTCCCTGAGCTTTTGGGAGCTGGACAAAGGAGAAGGTTAGTATAGGACAACATGATGATGTCACTTCCAGGTGAAACCCCATAGGGTGTGGTGAGGTTTTGCCTAGAAGCGATCACAACACTGAATGACCTCCCTCATTTTCTTCCTGCTGCTCATTCAAGCATCAATGGGGCCTGGTAAGTGGCAGCAGGAGATCTCCCATTCTTCCAGGTAAATTGGCAACCCTAGAAAGCTGAAAGGGAACACATGGGGAAATGGAAATGTTGTGCTGTGAGGATAATGGGGTGATGATGGGCAAAGCAAGAAAGGTGGGGATGGGAAGAAATGTATCATGAAAGGTGTGGTGGAACAGCTGTCATAGGTGTGGAGAGAGGAATTGTGTGGGTGGATGGGTGGGTTGTGTGGGTAGCAGGGAGAAGGAGGAAATTAAAGTGGAGGAAAGGAGAATAGGTGGGAAAGGGGGATAGAGAGGTAAAGGAAAACATTTAGGGAGGGAGCAAGTGCAAAGCGAGATCCAAATCTAGTGGGTAAAGATTATGTTTTACCAAGATCAACCCATAAGTTACACCCTAGACTGCACTTTAAATAAAGGTCAAATTAAAGGGGCTGATGAGGAACAAAGTAAAAACAATCTGCAACATTTTGGTCTGGATGGCTATTGATCACATTTATTACTGAACAAGTGTTTACAAATTTTTGAAAAAGAAAATGATCTCACTAGAAATATGGAACAATATAAAGATTTGTGCATTTCTGTGAGGTTTGTTTCCATTGTCTACTTAGGAAAAGTAAGTTATACATTTTGAAAATAAATCTGTAATCTGCAAGTCTTTTCATGCAACCCAACTGTTGCCTTAAACTACTATGGCACCAAATTGCCAAGTTAACAGATCATTTTTTGTATGCATTGTGTAGGGTTGCCAGCCTCCAGGTGGGGCCTGGGGATCAGGGCTGGCTCACTCACTAGGTGAACTAGGCATTCACCTAGAGCACGCCAGCCCTTAGGGGTGCCAAAAGCCCCGCCAAAAACCTCCACCCTTTCCCTGGCTTGCCAGAAATCCGGTGCTCAGATGGAAGGGATGGGGATTTAACCCCCCACCCCTTCCCTGACTTGCTGGCATTCAGATGGAAGGGAAGAGGTTTTTAACCCCCACTCCTTCCCTGGCAAGCTGGCGCTCAAACGGAAGGGAAGGGGGTTTAAACTCCCACCCCTTCCCTGGCTTGCTGGACTTTCCCTGTCCCTCACATAGCTCTTTGCACCAGCCCATTGCAAAGTCTGGGTGGGGGGCATCCCTCCAAGGTGGGAGTGCCCGAGATCTGGGCTGTGTCACTCGGTGCATGCTGCTGTCTGCTGGAGGAGGAAACTTGGTGGGCTTTTGGGCCAAACCAGCTTCTGTCTAGGGAATGACAGGGAAGAGGGGAGAGGCTGGGAAGCCTTAAGAACATAAGAACATAAGAGAAGCCAATGTTGAATCAGGCCAATGGCCCATCTAGTCCAACACTCTGTCACACAGCGGCCAAAATATACCAGGTGCCATCAGGAGGTCCAGCAGTGGGGCCAGGGCACCAGAAGCCCTCCCACTGCTGCCCCCTCCAGCACCAAGAATAGAGTGCATCACCTGCCCCAGACTGAGAGTTCCCATCCATACCCTGTGGCTAATAGCCACTGGTGGACTTCTGCTCCATATGTTTATCTAATTTCCTCTTGAAACTGTCCATGCTTGCAGCTGCCACGACCTCCTGTGGCAGTGAATTCCATATGTTAATCACTCTTTGGGTGAAGAAGTATTTCCTTTTATCTGTTCTAACCCGACTGCTCAGCAATTTCATAGAGTGCCCACGAGTTCTTGTATTGTGAGAAAGGGAGAAAAGTACTTCTTTCTCAACCTGCTCAATCCCATTCATAATCTTATAAACCTCGATCATGTCACCCCTCAGCCGTCGTTTCTCCAAGCTAAAGAGCCCCAAGCATTTTAACCTTTCTTCATAGGGAAGGTGTTCCAACCCTTTTATCATTCTAGTTGCCCTTCTCTGCACTTTTTCCAATGCTATAATATCCTTTTTGAGATGTGGTGACCAGAACTGTACACAGTATTCCAAATGAGGTCGCACCAATGATTTATACAGGGGCATGATGATACTGGCTGATTTGTTATCAATTCCCTTCCTAATAATCCCCAGCATAGCGTTGGCCTTCTTTATTGCAGCTACACATTGTGTAGCCATTTTCAGCGAGTTATCCACTACGACTCCAAGATCTCTCTCTTGGTCAGTCTCTGCCAGATCAGACCCCATCAACGTGTATTTATATTTAGGATTTTTGGCTCCAATGTGCATCACTTTGCACTTGGCCACATTGAACCCCATTTGCCATGTTGACGCCCACTCACCCATCCTCAACAGATCCCTTTGGAGTGCCTCACAATCCTCCCTGGTTTTCACCACCCTGAACAACTTCGTGTCATCTGCAAATTTAGCCACATCACTGCTTACTCCCAATTCCAAATCGTTAATAAACAAGTTAAAAAGCATGGGACCGAGTACTGATCCCTGTGGTACCCCACTGCTTACCACCCTCCACTGAGAAAGTTTCCCATTTATACTCACTCTCTGTTTCCTATTTATAAGCCAGTTTTTGATCCACAAGAGGACTTGTCCTTTTATCCCATGACTATTGAGCTTACTTAGGAGCCTTTGATGAGGAACTGTATCAAAAGCTTTCCGGAAGTCAAGGTAAATAATATCTATTGGGTCCCCCTTGTCCACATGTTTGTTCACTCCCTCAAAAAACACTAACAGGTTAGTGAGACAAAATCTTCCCTTACAGAACCCATGCTGAGTCTGCCTCAATAGTTTTTGTTCATCAATGTGCCTACTAATTCTTTCCTTAATAACAGTTTCCACCAACTTACCCGGTATCGATGTCAGACTGACTGGCCTGTAATTTCCTGGATCTCCCCTGGAGCCCTTTTTAAAGATGGGAGTGACATTAGCTACCTTCCAGTCATCAGGAATGGAGGCAGATTTTAAAGAAAGATTACATATTTTTGTCAGGAGATCCACAAGTTCACATTTGAGTTCTTTCAGAACTCTCGGATGAATGCCATCCGGGCCTGGTGATTTATTAGTTTTTAAATTGTCCATCAGTCGGAGGACTTCCTCTCTTGTCACCGCAATCTGATTCAGGTCTTTCAAACCCCCTCCCGAAATCAGTGCTTCTGGAGTGGGCAAACACTTCTCCTCTTCCACAGTGAAGACAGAGGCAAAAAATGCATTCAGCTTCTCAGCCATTTCCCTATCATCCTTCACTACTCCTTTTACCCCTTGGTCATCCAAGGGCCCCACTGCCTCCCTGGCTGGCTTCCTACTTCTAATGTATTTGAAGAAAGTTTTATTGTTGGTCTTTATGTTTTTTGCGATATGCTCCTCATATTCCCTTTTTGCTTGCCTGATCACAGACTTGCATTTTATTTGCCATAGTCTGTGTTCCCTTTTATCAACCTCACTAAGACTAGCTTTCCACCGCTTAAAGGAATCCTTCTTACCTTTTACAGCTTCCATTACTTTATTTGTTAACCATGCAGGCTTTTTTCTATACCTATTTGTACCTTTCCTAACCTGCGGTATATATTTTTTCTGAGCTTCTAGGATTGTCTTTTTAAATAGTCTCCAAGCTTCCCCAATGGTTTTGACCTTCTCCACTCTTCCTTTCAATTTCTTCCTCACATGTCCCCTCATACCAGAGAAGTTACCCCTTTTAAAGTTAAAAGTGGTTGCGTCAGTCTTTTTGGGCAACTCCCTATCTGTACAAATGTTAAACTCAATGACATTATGGTCACTGTTTCCAAGTGGTGCAATCACTTTTACATCTCTCACCAGGTCTTGGGTGTTACTTAGGACCAAATCCAGGATTGCCTCTCCCCTGGTAGGATCTGTGACCATCTGTTCCACAGCACAGTCATTGAGAGTGTCTAAGAACGCAATCTCTTTTTCCCGACTAGAACTCATATTGACCCAATCAATGTGTGGGTAGTTAAAGTCGCCTATTACAACACAGTTATTTCATCTAGCCACTATCTTTAATTCATTCATCATTTTATAATCCTCCTCTATCTTTTGATCTGGTGGGCGATAACAAACTCCCACTGTTAAGCCTCCTTTTGGACCCACTATTTCAACCCATAGCATTTCCAGAAGGGAATCCAATTCTCTTACCCTCTCAATCTTACTGGATGGTATACCCTCTCTGACATACAGAGCCACCCCACCTCCAACCCTTTCCCCCCTATCCTTCCGATATAATTTATAACCAGGAATAAAGCCTTCTCATCCCCTGCCACCTGGAGCACCACTGGCAACACCCCCTGGTTAGCGGCAGCTCGTACATGAGCGGGGGGGGAGACACCAGAAGCTAGCCCTGCCTAGGGCACAAAAAAACCTCAGGCCGGCCCTGCTCGGGATCTCCTGCTTTTACAAAGGATCTCCAGCTGACAGAGCTCAGCTCCCCTGGAGAAAATGGCTGCTTTGAAAGGTGTAGTCTATGGCACTGTACCATGCAGAGGCCCCTCCCCTCCCCAAACCCCACCCTCTCCTGGATCCACCCACAGTCTCCAGGTATTTTCCAACCCAGACTTGGCAACCCTAGCATTGAGCAGGGAAGGCAGCTTTAAAAAAACAAAAACTGGCAGATACTAAAAGGGGTCCTCTTCCCTATTACAGTTCCTTAGGTATTTGAAGAGGTCTGAGACATGAGGCTACTTGAGATAAGTGTGTTGAGTCTAGTTGGCCAACCCTGGCATTCAATGCCCTCTGCATTTAAGCATACCCTGCTTAGAGGCTATAGGTATTCCTAGCATTACCCTCCCTCCCAGTATGCTGACAGTGCAGAATTTACTTGTTCCTAAGAGGAATGCTGCAAATTTTGTCACAAACATGTCCAAGGGCTGAACTTATGATGTTTAAAGGTATCAATCAGATGTGACCCAATCACCTAGCATGTTTGGTCCATGCCAAACAAATGGTTGCTTAACAAGTTTGTATCATGTTTTGTTGTTGCTGTAAAGCTGTGAGTGCACAAAGATGCTGCTGATTACAACAATCAGTAGCCATCAGTGTCACAGGGGACTACTTAGGTGAACACTGAAGAGTAGGGTTTTATTAAAGCTCATCATTTATTTATGGACCCCTGGTTTACACAATTGGTTTACACAATTGCCTGCTGAGCAGAGAAGTTATGCAGCAAGGACTGGGAGTGGGTAGTAGAACTCAACTCAACTGAGCATGTGAGAACATGCATGCCTGAACAGCCAATTGCACTCTACCGTATGGTTAAAGAAGGAATAGAGTGAAGCAACCTGCTAAACAGCCATGGAAAAAGCTGTCAAACAATTGAACCAATCATTAAAAAAAAAATCAGCTCCCTGTTTGCGACCAGTGAAGAGGATCTGAGCTGAACTTACGGGTGTTCAGCAGTCCCTAGTTACTACTGGGTGATCAGGTTTGGGGAGAATTTTATTTCTGACTATCTATGGGTATGGGGACCTTTTTTACCTTCTATACAATTAGGGTGGTGTGAGAGCCAGTCTACTGCAGTGGTGAGAGTGTTGAACTAAGTCTGGGGAGCCCCTAGTTAAAATGGCAACTCTGCCATGACTCTCAGTTTGGTGTAGTGGTAAAGTGCACAGACTCTAATCTAGGAGAACTGGGCTTGATTCCCCACTCCTGCACATGCAGCTGCTGGATGACCCTGGGAAAGCCATAGTTCTGACAGAGCTGTCCTTGAAAGAGCAGTTCTCTCAGAGCTCTCTCAGCCCCACCTACCTCACAGGTTGTCTGTTATGGGGAGGGGAAGGAGTTTGTAAGCCGCTCAGAGACTCCAAGTGACGGGCGGGATATAAACCCAATCTCTTCTTCTGTTCTCATTGGATAACCCTGAGATGGTCACTTTCTCAGTGCCTAAAGTATTCCACATGCTTGTTGTGAGTATTACCTGGAGCAAAAGATTCATGAACTCCTTGGATGAAGGGCAGGATAACGAAGCTTGCTGCGACCCGGCAGCGCCGCTGGTCGCCGGGGGCTGCTTTGCTGCCCTCAGGAAGACGGGCAGCAACAGATTCACGACGTCTAGCGTCATGACGTGGGCGGGGAGCAGAGCCCGGCTAGGGCAAGCAGCCAGGCTCCATTCCCGCCCGTTTTCAGTTGCTTTGAAGTGCTCACCCACCCTCCCACCCTGTTCTTAGTGTAGGCTTTGGCTGGTTGCCTATTGGGGCCAGGTAGGAATTTTTCGCTTTTACTCAGTATTGGCTTAATGGGTAAAGGTGTTTTCGCCTACCTTACACTGAGAGCAGTGGATTGGTTAGTTGGTTTTGGTGGTCGACACCTAAATAGGCTGGTCACTTGGCAGGTTGGTGCGGGCAAGAAACCAGAACCGGTGAGCACCTTACGGCATTTTCCCCATTAGGGAACAGGGGGTCATCAGGAACTGCCTTCGGATTTTTAAGGTCCAGGGTGGGGAACGGTGATCACCTCCTCTGGGAACCTCTTAGGGTATGCTCCTCTCTGCAAGTTGGAAGGCTTCAGGGGTAGGGGCCTCCACGATGGCCTTCACTTTGTCCCTCGCCGGATGCAGGCCTGATGCGTCTACCCGGTATCCCAAGAACTCTACTTCCGGCACCCCGAGGAGGCACTTTTCCCGCTTCACTTTCAGCCCCGCGGCTTGGAAGCGTTCCAATACAGTTCGGAGGCGGGCGGCGAAGCTTTCCGGGGTGGTCGCGGCGATGAGGACGTCGTCGAAGAACGGCGTCACTCCAGGGATCCCTTTTAACAAATCGTCCATTAGATTTTGGAAGATCCCTGGGGCCACACTGACCCCGAACTGCAGCCTCTTCACCCGGAAAGCTCCCCGGTGGGTCACTATGGTCTGTGCCTCGGCCGTGGCCTCATCTACCGGGAGTTGCTGGTACGCCTGTGTGAGATCCAGCTTTCCAAATATGCGCGCCCCTGCCAGTGTTGCTAGGACATGGCTGACCACTGGTACGGGGTATGCGTGCGCCTGGAGTGCCTGGTTAATAGTGCACTTATAATCCGCGCAGATGCGGATCTCCCCGTTTGGCTTGACGGGTGTCACTGTCGGTGTCTCCCATCTAGCGTTCGGGATGGGCTCTAAGACTCCCTGGGCCACCAGCCGGTCTAATTCGGTCTCTATTTTAGGGCGGAGGGCCAGGGGCACGGTGCGGAAGCGCCGACGGATGGGCGTCACGGTGGGGTCTAAGTGGAGCGACACCGGGGGCCCTTTGTAACATCCCAGTTTCCCGTCAAAGACCTCTGGGAATTCCTTGCACACCGCCCCCCAGTCCCGCACCCCACATTTATTTACTCCCCAATCGATATGCCTAGGGCCTCGAACCACGCCCGCCGCAGGAGACTCGCGAGATTTCCCTCTACCACCACCAAGTCCAACTTCCCCTCAAAGTCTCGGTACTGCACTCGGAAAGTGCCGACTCCCCGGATGGGGACAGGGTTCTTTTGAAAGTCCACCAAGCTTAGTGGCGATGGACGTAGAGGGGTCCCCCTAGTGGGCAAAGTCTTTTAAAGTGTCCAGGGAAATGATGGACGCCGCCGATCCCGAGTCCACTTCCATGCAACAGGGGACCCCTCGATCCGCACGGTTACTTGGATCTTCGGGGCAGAGGAAAGGTTGGGGTTGGGGAGGCGAAGTACCTGTAGTGGTTGGTCGGTGAGGTGGTACAACTCGGCGACCTCTTCCGTTGTCTCGTGTGCGGTGGACGATGCGCGGTACTGGGGGACCGACGATCTCGAATTCCGGGAGCCCTTGGACCGGCAGACCCGGGCGAGGTGTCCCTGCTTTCCGCACCCGTGACAGACAGCGTCCCGGAACCTGCAGGATTTCCGTCCGTGGCCCTCCCCGCAGCTGGCACAGACGGCTCGGTTGCCGGAGTACTTGGCTTGCTCCCTGTTGGCCTGCTGGAACGGCGCCGGCCGGCGTTGTTGGGGTTTGAGGGCGAAGACCTCGTCCGTCTCTTCGTTTCCGGGGCTTGGGCTCCTTCCAACCACCTGCGCAGCCGCGACCGGCCGATCCCCTTCTGCGGCCTCGTGGGCAGTGGCGGCGTCGAGGGCCTCGTCCAAGGTGAGCTTCCGGTGTCCCACCAACTTGCGCCGCAGCTTGGAGTCCGCCAGGCCCCACACGAACTGTGTCAGCAGGTTGTCCTCCACCTTCGGAAACCCGCAGTCCACGGCTAGCGCCCTTAGCGCGGCTAGGAAGTTGGCAATGGATTCCCCTTGGGTCTGGACTCGCCTCTGGAAATCCATCCTCTTGGCCAGGAAGGTCGGCCGGGGGCTGAAGTAACCATTTAGGACGTCCAGGATTTCCCCAAACGAGCTCTCCAAGGCCGTGCGGGGCACCAAGAGGCTCTTGGCGAGGCGGACGGTTTGGGTGCCGCAGGCGTTCAGGAGGATCGCTCGTTTCTGGTCGGGGTGGCGGATTTCGTTGAGCTCCAAGTAGCTGATGAGCTGGTCAACCCATGCGTCCCAGGTTTCTGGCTGCGACTGGTCGAAGTGCTCCAGTGTTACGTGGGAAGGCGCTCCTAGGTGGCGACCAGTTTGCTGGGCTGCTGGTCGCGAGCCAGACCGATGGCTCAAGACCAGAGCTGGATGACCCGCCCAAGAAAAGGGCAAGGTGGTTGGTCAGGGGAGTGACACCTGCCTTGCCTGTTCTGTGCTCGCTTAGCTGGTCCCTTGCAGCAATGTTATGTTAAATAGTTAATAAAGTGGCCCTTGTTTACTTCCAAACTGTTGTCTGTCTCATTATTCCGACTAGGGGGCAAATATTAGACAAACCATTTATATCCCATTTTTTTCTTCCAGGATTATAGGAATCAAAGTGGCTTACAGACCTTACAATCATTCACAATTTAACAGCATCCAGAATTCAAATATATCAAAGGAACAACTCATGCCCTTATTATTACAGAAGTCCAACTGACACCCAGACTCCTTCTGACATCACACAGACCTCAAAAGGTCACTTGGACAATTGCAAAAAAGTACTAGAGCCAGTGGTTGACTTTGATAGAAAAAAAATAGATATCCTCAAAAGTGCCTACTGAGCCAAAGCTCAATCAAACAGTCTGGGGAAGAGGGGCTCTTCAGATCCAGTCAAGACATGTCTATGGGATGTAATGGAAATACAAAGAATTTAGGATGCAAATGACATAAACATTACTGAAGTAAGTGGTCCTGGCCAAACCAGCTTCTGGCCCTACCAGCGTGTAGATCCCTCAGTCTCTCCACAACGGCTTCTATGCACATATGAAACTCTTCCATAAAGAAATGGACTCATTAATTTGAAATGAAAGATCAGTTTTGGGCACATAAAAAGGAAATTCTACGAAAGAGATGATGTCTGACTGATCATCTGAATGGCCCGGTCCTTAAATATCTCTTGACTTGAATACATATTTGATCTAATCAGAATGCTAGAATTTTTTTTAAAGACAGACAGCTCTATATCCTCTAGCAAATACTTATTAAATCAGATAAAATTATTTCATCCTTTTTTTGAGAAAAAAACTGATACATTAACATGTAGGAGTCAAGAGAACATGTTAAGATTGTTCATAGTTACATAATGTACAAAGCAGCCTGGCTGATATGGCAGTGAGCATTAGCATCAATACCCTGAAGGAAAAGTTGAGACAAATTCATGGAGAATGAATCTTTCATCCCTATTCTCCATAACAACTTAATGGAACCTCCATGTGCAGAAGGAGTACAGAGGAGAAGTGTGTGAGGTTCTTGAGTTATGTGGCTGGACTCTGATGGAAAAGAATACTAGATGGACCTTGGTAGGATCTAGGAAGACATTTCTTATGTGTTGAAGGGGCACTGTAAATAACTTTTTTTTTTAGCTCTCTATTGGATGCTTAGACTTAGAAGAGCTGGAAATTGAATACAGAGATGGCTGGGGAGAGACTGGTAGGTGTATATTGCTGAGATACACATTGCAGAACACCCTTATAAGCAGCATGCGGTATTAATTAAGGCATTTCTTTGAATAAGTTTCAGAATTTAAGCAAATCCAGAGGGGGGCCTAGAGGGAGAATTAAGAACTAATTACATTAAAGCAGTGAAGATCAGTTGCATGAATGTTGGTAGCTTCGCTCTATTGTTGTCTTAACTTGGTGAAGCCAAACGTGATAAGAAGGGATCAAATGCCATTAACTTAATTCCTATGATTATAACGTCCCTGTTTCCAATGCTGCACTTAAAGGTTTGTCAGCATTTCCATAACAACTTCTATCTTAAAAGGGGTTATATCTTTTTTGGACAAATTTGCCCCAGATTGAATTTCACCTTTGGGGGCTTCATGCACTTTGTGTCTTTGGCCCATTGAAAGAAAGCGGAAATCATACTTTCTGATGTTGAAGAGCCAATTCCACAGTGACAGCATCCTTTGGACATTCACCAAATACAATTGCTGATCAATTGTGTGTGTTGCGAGGTTCTTTTTCATTGGGGCATTGGTTTTTTTCCCCCATGTGATGATAAAGTTCATTTTGAGGTTAATTTTTTTTTATAGTTAAGCATCTCTTTGTGTGATAAAGCTGCTTTTGAGTTAAATTTATATTTGCTTTGAAGTGGTCAACACTAGAATGTTAACCCATTGCTGGGAATTATGGAGTTGTTTTAAATTTCAAAGTGATTAATTCTTCCACTATCTCCTCCTCTGCATTGTGCATGTGAGAGAGATTTTTGTGGCTGGTATCAGAGCCACCTATAGACATTTAGGAGCCTACAACGAATTCTTACATTGCCCTTTCAAATTCTGGTCTGTAATAAGGAAGCCTCCATGCTCATTCTCCTCTACACCACCCCTCATCTGGAAATACTCTTCATCCAGAATGTGTGGAAATGGACAGAACTATGGCTAAGTTTTCACTGAAATAATACATCTGTACCTGGGCTGTACATAACTAGATGCTCCTCCTTACAAAGAGAATCCCTTTGTATAAGGAAAACCACAAGCCATGGAGAAAGATTCTAGCCTATTCTTCTCCCCAGCATGTTATTTTTGTATGAATGGGATATTTTTGTATGGAATGTTAGCTTCAATGCATTCATAATCTAGCAAATTCAAATTCAAACTGTAATCTAGGCAGGGGTCTTTTCGTAGAAGAACAGCTGCAGGAGCTCATTAGCATATGGTATGCTAATGAGCTATTAGGCTATTAGCATATGCCACGCCCCCTGACATCACCGGAAGTGATGCCAGAAGGGGAAGCAAAAGGGGGGGGAAGCATCTTCAAAAGCCTCCCCTTCCCTTCCCCAGCTGGTCTGGGTGGGGGAGCTAAGAGAGAAGGGGTTTAAAGTTTAAACTCCTTCTCATGAGAGTTGGGCCACAGAAGGAGGAAAGAGGGAAGGAAAGAGAGAGAGTAGAGAGAAGGAAAGAATGAAGGAAAGAGGGAAAGAAAGAGAGGGAAGAAGGAGGGAAACAGGGAAAGGAGGAAAAAAGAAGAGAAGAAGGTGGGAAAGAAAGAAAGAAGAAGAAGAGAAGAAGAAGAAGAGAAGAGAGAGAAGAGAAGAGAAGAAGAAGAGAAGAGAGAGAAGAGAAGAGAAGAGAAGAGAAGAGAAGAGAAGAATGAGGGAAAGAGGAAAAAGAAAGAAGGAAAGGAGGGAATGAAAGAAATTCAGTGGCAATTCAGCCCCATTATACCCTATGGGCCATTGAAGTCAATGGTGAAAACATAGGGTATATTCTGGGGGCTGGAGGGGAGGGGTTTGAAGGAGAGGCTCCAAGATCACAGGATAGCTGATGGAGCCTCTCCCCAAGATACCCACCACGTTTCAAGAACATTGGACCAGAGGGTCCAATTCTATGAGCCCCCAAACAGGTTGCCCCATTCCCTCCATTGTTCTCTATGGTGGGAAAAAAAGTTACGTTTTTCCCACCATAGAGAACAATGGAGGGAATAGGGGCAACCTGTTTAGGGGCCTATAGAATTGGACCCCCTGGTCCAATGTTCTTTAAACTTGGTGGGTATCTTGGGGAGAGGCTCCATCAGCTATCCTGTGAGTTTCGAGCCTCTCCCTCAAACCCCTCCTCCAGCCCCTAGAATATATCCTATGTTTTCACCATTGACTTCAATGGCCCATAGGATATAATGGAGCTGAAATTGACATTCGGCTGCCTGAAAGACTCTCCGGGACGCCGGCTAGGGGCGGGGCTTGGCTCCTGAGCTCCCGGAGCTGCGCTCCGGTGCGCTCCCCCCCGAAAAGACCCCTGGATCTAGGTACTTCCCCACCCTTTACATGAGAGCCAGGGCAGTGGAGCTGTGGACTCTAATCTGTAGAACTGGATTTGAATCCCCATTCCTCCTCATGAAGCCTGCAGGGTGACCTTGGGCCAGTCACAGATCTCTCAGTTTCTCCCACCCACAAAATACTAGAACTCAAGAGCATCCAATGACAGTGATGGGCAGTAGGTTCAGGATGGACAAAAGGAAATACGTTACACAGAGAGTGATTAAAATGTGGAATTTGCTGTCAGAAGATGTAGTGATGGCCACAGGAATAAACAACTTTAAAAGGGGATTAGATAGATTCATGGAGGATAATCCTCTGAATCCTAGAGCCAGGAGGCAACATCAGGGGAATGCCTTGGCCTCTGTGCCCTGAAGAATTGGTTGGCCACTGTGTGAGACAGGATGCTGGACTAGATGGATCCAGCAGGGCTCTTCATATGTTCTTCACTCTCTCAGCCCCGCCTTTCTCACAAGGTGCCTGTTGTGGGGAGAGGAAGAGAGGGCAATTGCAAGCTGCTTTGAGACAGGGTAGAGAAAAGTGAGGTATAAAAACCAACTCTTCTTCTTCTACATGCACACTTTTTTCCTCCTTTCCCCTTGAAATAATGATCAGAAAAAGCAGGCATGTTGGCTACAAGAAGTCCCTGTGGAATGATAAGATGGCTCTCAGACCGATTCCCCACAAGCAGCTGTGCCACCCTCACTCTTCTGTTTCCCCCACTTGTATTGGTCAATTTCACACTATTCGCTGCATGGCTACATTTTGATCTGCAGCTCCCCCCGATTTCCCCCGCATCTTCTCGATCCTTGTTTTTTAAGACTGGGAAGATATGGGGAAATCAGGGGGAGCTGCGGGTTAAAATGCAGCCATGCAGCAAATAGTGTGAGTTTGACCTATGCAAGTGGGGAAAACAGAAGAGTGAGGGTGGCACAGCTGCTTGCGGGGAATCGGTCTCAGACAGCAACAGGTCCCACAACATGAAGATCACTACTGAAGAAGCCTGGACCAGTTTGTGCAGAAGTGTAGTATGAATGGGAATATAAAGATTTTGTTATATATATATAGATTTTTTATTCTTGATTGTTCATATTCATATTTTTTCTTGGTTTTATGGATTCCTCTTTTAAGTAATATTTTATTAGGATGTTAGAAGGGCCTGTTATATCGAAGGCTTTTCTCTTGTAGGTCTGATATTGTTAGCAGATAACATAATAGGTACAAAGTTCAGGATTCTGTAGTTTTTAAGGGCAACACTTTGCAATGTCTGGGTCAGATAAGATTTTGGTCTCATATCAAGAATAACAGACACTTTTGTTTGGGATATGAAGAATCCTTGCCCATTACCATTTAGGTTAGGTTAAGTAAACACTTAGGTTTTACGTAGATTTGATGTAGATATGTTTCTTTACATCTGACAAATCAGAGGCTTATTATTCAAATGACCACTGTCTTTTGTAACCAATTATGCTTTTTGAATATTGTTTTTTTTATGATGTCAGTCCATGTATAAAATATCATGTATTTCCTGAATATGCTCAGAATATGTTCAAGGAGGAGGAGGAGGAGGAGGAGGAGGAGGAGGAGGAGGAGGAGGAGGAGAAGAGGAAGAAGAAGAAGAAGAAGAAGAAGAAGAAGAAGAAGAAGAAGAAGAAGAAGAAGAAGAAGAAGAAGAAGAAGAAGAAGAAGAAGAAGAAGAAGAAGAAGAAGAAGAAGAAGAAGAAGAAGAAAGTAGTCAATTTTTTTGATGAGTTATTTGGTCCAATTGTTTTCCTGTTAATTGAAGCATATCTCCCAAATATGCTGAGAAGAAAGTAGTCAATTTTGGATGGACTCTTTGGTCCAACTGTTTTCCTGTTAATTGAAATAAAACATAGATCTTCCTCCTCATTTGACTTCATTTTTGACATGGAATCAAATATGTACAACAGAAGTGGCCACCAATATAGTAGAAGGTGGAATGCTCAATAGATTTTGTCTACCTACTACAGTTTTATTGCACCATCCCACTTTGGAGTTCAAGGTGGCATCCATCATTTCCTCCTATTTGATCTTTATAATGCACTTTGTGGAAGGTCAGCTTGAGCAAGAGTGACTGGTTCCAGGTCACCTGTTTTGATCTGCCTATGGGTCATCCCACTCCAGCATTCTAATCACAGGTATACTACATGGGATCTTTATGTATGTTATTTTTTTAAAAAAATGAGAAATTTGTTGGATAAGTAGTTGCCAACCTCAAGGGAGGGGGGGTAGAGAACTCCCAGAATTACAACTGATTTCCGAACTATAGAGATCAGTTCCCCTGGAGGAAATGGTGGTACTGGAAGGAGAACTGTATGGCATCACATCCCTGCTGAGCTCCCGCACCTTCCCAATCTCTGCCCTCCCCCGACTCCACCCCCAAATCTCCAGGAATTTCCCAACCCACAGTCATCAACCCTAATAAGATGGTCCTACAAATGTCGACTGATCTAAGGTCACCCAGTGAGTTCTGTGAGTGTGGTCTCTGTCCAAGTCCGGCATGCTTTTGAGTATACTAGTTTGCCCTTTGCATATTTTTTATTTTATTTTTGTGGTTTATATTCTGCCCTGCTACATACAGTGATTGCATTATGTACATCAGCACTGGGGTGCCTCCAGGTATTCTGCCATTTTCCCACTGTTTCAAACATTGTTGGTGGGAAATGCCTAACCTTGGAATCTAATTGAGGAGTCATGCCAGCTGCTAAAAGAGAAGAAAAACACACTCTCACCAGTGGAGCCACAGAGGTTTTTTCCCCCTGTAATGTCCTGGAGGGCAGGGAGGAAGAGGATTAGGTGGCAATTAAAGAAATAAGAACGTGACTTTGTTTCCCAATGACAGAAGCAGTGGAATTCGAAAATATTCAGGAAGATAGCCTGTTCTCCCACTGTTGTGCTGGCTAGCCTGCCTATTTATTTTTCCCTCTCAGCCGTATGATTTAAGACTGGAGTGCCAGCCTTAATTTTGAATTTCCTGGATTTTATGGTTTAAGTCAGCCCCATAATGTTATCTAAACATACTTTCCTAGTATTTAATATAAAGAAGCTTTGGGCCTGAATTACTAGGGCTTTGATCTGTTGGGGGCTCTGAGGAGGGCAACAGGGTGTGATTTCCATTATTTCCTAGTTATTTCCCACTGTGTAGAATCTGAGGTGATTTTCCCTTTGTTTGGACCTAGCCAAGCGCCAAAGCTTCACTGCATGGAAGGCAATAAACACTTGTCATAGAGGGGGATAAAAGTAACTCTGTCAAGCTTGCTTACTGATGTCTCTTCTCTCATCTTTATACGGTAGTGAAAAGAAAAGAATGTACTCAGGTCATTAGTGTAAACCTATAATGCTGCCACCCTCTGCTATCCCAACATCATCCCAGCTCCACTGCACGGCCACCTCTTCCATCCCTTCACTCATTACTCAGGCAAGCTCCTGCTGAATGGAAACAAAGGCTTTGGGGATTTGCAGAATTGTTCATTTCCCCACAGCACTGTGGCCTTTCCAAATACTGACATCATGTTTTCAGAACAATTTTCATGAATATCTGGGTTTTGTGCTTGTTAGTCTCCCTTCCTTCAAAGCACTAGCCAGCTATTGTACTCCACAGGCTTTTTCACGTGTTCTTCATGTACAGCAGAGGCCATCCCAGCTATTTTGTTCCAAGCCGTTGTCGATCAGTCTCCTCACCAAAAGGGCAGAGCAAGATGGTTGGTTCTGTTGGCTATTGATCTTGGGTTCCCTATTGAAAGCACAGGCTCTCCTAGGTTTGTCATTGTACAATAGGCTGTTTTACTATTTGATACACTCCCCGCAGCATGACCCACCAGTGGGGTAGTAATTATGAGCAATATATGCAAATACTCAGAAGATCACTTTTTATCAAGAGTATTAAAGTAGCTATTAATTTATATATTAATTATATATTTATATATATAATATATAAATCCAGACCCAGCAATCAAATATATTATCAAAAACCACAATCTGGCTTCTTGCCTGTTACAGTATATCTTCTGGTTCCGTAGTTGTGTTTCCCATTCCAGGCAGTCTTGGCTTGCAGCTACCCTCTGGCCTGGCCTTGACACTCTGAGGCTATAATTCAGATTTCATCTCTTCCTGGCAAGTGACTATGGTTTCCCATTCTGCTACCTATGGGTTAAGGGTGGATCCTGACCTTAAAGATAATAATTTCCAATACTGTCTAGTCAACATTGTGTGTGTGTGTGTGTGATGAGAGAGAGAGAGAGAGAGAGAGAGAGAGAGAGAGAGAGAGAGAGAGAGAGAGAGAGAATGGAAGAAGAAGAGGAGGAAGAAAAGGAAGAGGAAAAATATCTGGTTTGAAGACATCCTTTTTGGGGACAGGACTCACCATGGTATGAGGATAAATAGAAGATAACTAGAAGTACTAGTTTTAGGAGATGATATACATGTTCACATCTATGATTTTATTAAACAACATTTAAATATTATGGAAGAAAGAAATAGTTGTGCCAAAAAGATACTGTTTAAAAAGGTTACAATCGCTTCTATTCAGTTAAGGCTTATTGTCAACTATCAAACAGAAAGGAATTCTTTCTTCTTGCAATACTGAGGCTTTTTCTCAAGCAGCAAATTAATGGCTTCTGATACAATATTTGGCATATTTAGGTCACTCAAAGATAATGATGTAGAAGAATCATAACCTATCAACTTGTATATTGAGAAGTTACGTCCATATAATGCCATATTCAAGGGTATTTGAGGAGAATTTATCATTTTATTCCAGATTGAGTAATAGGATTTCTTTTTACCCTTTATGATGAGGATATTATGGGGAAACAAGCAGGGGACCCTCAAGGACTTGCAGAGGGCATCTCATTTCTCCCTTTCCCACTATTTCCTCTTTTCATCCTTGAAAGCCTCCATAATCTCTTCCCTTCTCCTGCTTCCTTCTCTCCTTCTCACCCACCAATTAACTTACCCTCATCTGTCTCAATGGGCCCTGCAGGGACATTTGTCTCTGAAAGCTACAGGCACTATTTCTATTGGGGGGTACCCCCCATTTTAGATTTCAGATTTTTTTACAAACTTGGGGCATCTTCAGATTTGTAGAAATAACTGTCTTTTCTGTTCATGGCCCCAGTCCTTGATTTAAGTATCCACAGATGGAGCCACATTGAGAATTAGATACGTTGACAAGTGGGGAGGACTCACAAGGACTTGCAGGGGACATCTCATTTTCCACTCTTTCACCATTTCTTCTTTCCTTTCCCTGAAAACTTTCATAGCTTCTTGTTTTCTTCTGCCTCCTTCTCTCTCCCCCCACTCATCCCCATCTTCAGTTTTCCCTCCTTCCCTATCCCTGACAGCCTCTTCCTGGGAAAAGTGCTCACTGACAAAGTCAGGCCCGTTTGCACACTGGGAACCTGCAAGAACTTGGAGGGACACACCTCACTTTTGCTTGTATCCCATTCTACACAAAATTTTCTCTTTCCCTCCGTCTGGCAGCCCCCATATCATCACCTTTTCTTGCTTTCTTCTCTCCTTCCCGCATTGTCCACATAGAGAATTTCATCTACTGATAAGGCAAAGATGCCATTTCAGACTCCTATGGAGAAGCAAAGAGTTTTTGACAGAGGGCAATATTCACAGCAAGATTCCAAATATCTTTAGAGTATTCAAGATTAAATTGTAAGAAACAATTTATTCTGAAAGCATTTGCTGTGATTATTTCATTGTAATCTTATATACATGCTTCTCAATAACCAGCAGGTGATGGTGTGTGGGAGCCTACCATTCTGCTCTCTGCTCTGGTAACATACAGGTGAGACTTAAACATGCTGAGGATTTTGGGGTTCACATACCTTGTTAGAATGTCCTCAATGATATGCAAAATAAGCTCTTGAATAGATTGCTTCAATGGTTCATTGTGAAGTTCATTGCAAAGACTGCACAGTGCTGATCAGCTATCTACCTGTGCATTAGCTACTTGGTCACTGCAGTTTACAGCTCTCTTAAATAATCTCATTTGTTGGAGAAGAGGCAGTATGGTCCATGGTCATTCTCATTCAAATAATTAAATTGACCAACTTGTAAAATAGAAGAAGAAATTGGATTTATACCCCACCCTTCACTTGGAGTCTCAGAGTGGCTTACAAACTCCTTTCCCTTCCCCTCCCTGCAACAGACACCCTGTGAGGTAGGTGGGGCTGAGAGAGCTCTGGCAGAAACTGCTCTTTCAGGAACAGCTGTGCCAGAGCTTGTGACTGACCCAAGGTCACATCAGCAGATACAAATGGAGGAGTGGGGAATCAAACCTGGTTCTCCCAGATAAGAGTCCGCACACTTAACCACTACACCAAACTGGCTCTAAGTTTGTACTGGCACAGTCGGAGGCATCCCTTGGAGGCTGACATTGGATAGAGTGTATTGCTTGCCTGCACAGTCAGCAGCATCTGATCAAGAACTGATCCCAAGAAATGACGGCAAGTTCAGAGGCAAACACCAAGTAGTAGGTATTAACTTTTTAAAAAATCATTTTTCAAGACATGGAGGTCATGTCACTGATATACAGGTGGTGATTGTGCAGAGAAAAATTAATTGTGCAAGAAAACAGTGTAGCCATTTAAACAGTCTCACTGGAATTCATTTGGACACATTTGAACAGCTCACCAATCAATCAGATCCTAGCTTGTATGACTTGTGAGCAGGACGTGAGCCAAATCAAGTGTTCAAGAAAACAGTTCAAGTATGTTTCATGAGATTGGATGTAATCATTACCAATGGGGTCGCCCTTGAAGACTGTTCAAAAACTTCAGCTGCTTCAGTATATGGCAGCTAGAATAGACAATTGGATCATAGCTTAGATTTTTAACAGGCCAAGGCTTGGCAGCAGTCTTGAAAATCCAAAAAGAAACAGAACTGATAGAATAAAATGTATACTACATAGCACATAAGTGGATACTGACAGCAAAACAGCCACAAAGTAGCCAGCAACTTATACCTCATTGCTTTCAGTAAGACAGTTGAACTCATGTTTCAGTCTCTCACATCAAGGAATCTTACATCCTCATCTCTGATCTCTTGTGAACCATTTAATTTGGACAGAAGTCTCTGGCTGGTTCAGTCTTGTGTTACTGACATTGATTGCCATGCAGGTACATTTAGATGGCAGATGACAGATGCAACCTGGACTTTAAGGGAGGATGTGCCATTTGTTCACCCCTCTCCCATCTACAGTAGAGCTTGCCTGTATATCGGTATGCAAAAGCAAAATGTTTGCCAGTTTTTCAACAGACTTTTTGTCTCTTCATTGATCTGTTCATGGCTGCTCAGCAGATGGCTTCACCCTATTCCTTATTAGCAGAACACTACAGGGCATTCAGCTTTCTGTTCATGCATGTTTACACATAATCCAGTTGAGGTCTACTCTCTTGTACTGGCTGCGCCACTGCTCCACTTGGGAGGTAATTGTTTAATTAGATATTGAGATCAGTCACAAACCACATAAATCAACCATAAACAAACACTGCCTTTTAAAAAAAATCCTACCATTTGATGTTTGTGTAAATAGTTCTTAGCCTTGCTAATGGCTGCTGACCTGTTTGGAGCAGCTGCATTGGAGAGGTTAGAAACCCCCTAATGCAACCCTGTTTAGCAGGTGTTCCAGCTTTTCAGTGCCAAACCAAACAGGCCTCGAGATTGTCTGATCATAATAGCTGACCATGGTAAGTTTGTAAAATGTGTGGCATCCCTAGTCACAACAGCATGAATGACGGTTGTAAGGTCTCAGAAAAGAAAAAGAAAAACACAGTGCTTCAAGTGAGGCTAGACAGGAATTCTTGCTCATCAGCATTTCCCCAAGACACAGCTGCAAGAAAGGATCAATGAATACCCTGCAAATGTGCATAATTAGGGGAAACTGAAATTAATTAATGCAGGATTCCCCTTTGACCCAATCACCACTACTTTTCTCTGGCCACCATTCTGCAAAAAAAAAAAAAAAAAAGACACCTTAACAGTAGTGAACTTCTGAGCAAGGACAGACAGCAGCATATAACACAAATCACATTTTAACATATATTTCAAAAGGATAGCCCTTCAAGCAAACTGTAAATTATTTCTGGTATTGCAAAATGTGTAGCACTCGTTAGATCAAACAAAATGCATGTGTTTATGGAAATAAATATTTACAAGAGCCTTCATGCAACCTTTGAAGGGAACAGTTGGATCCAAGTCTAGTAGCAACTTAAGAGACTAAAAAGACTTTCAGGTTTAAGCTTTCAAGAGTCAAAGCTCCCTTGAAAGCTTATACCCTGAAAATCTTGTTGGTCTATAAGGTGCTACTGGACTTGAATCTTAAGTGCTCTACCAGAGGCGAACACAGCTTCCCACTGAAACTTTCAGACAGAAGTATTCAGTTTATCTGCAGTGCTCACTAGGGATGAGCACAAACCAGATTTTTCAGGTTCATGGTCCGGTTCATGGTTTGTGGCTGAACCCCGAAACAATACAAACCAGGAGGTTGGTTTGCGAATCATTTAAAGTGTAAACCCTGTTTTCTGCTCTCCATGGCTTTTTGTGGGAAGTGGAAAGCAGGGGTTTAAATGGCTTTTGGATGCAAGCAGAAAACGGGGTGAAATGGCTTTCTGTTCCCTGTGGCATTTCATGGGGAACAGAAAGCAGTGGTTTTTTGTAGTGTGCCAAAACCAGGGGTTTAAACTCCTGCTTTCTGTTCTGCACGGACCATCATGAACTGCATCAAAATTCATGGAACTTCATGGTGTTTTTCAGTTTGCAAAAATTGCTTTGTGAACCCTGAACCACCCAAAATTCATGATGAACTTTAGTTCATCAGCCAGTTCATGTCCATCCTTAATGATCACTGGGAGCTAAGTTTTCCCTCCAGTGCTAAATTAATATTTGATCTCTAGTTAAGTGAGTTTTCAAGGATACATTTCTCCAAATTTCCCTTTCATATATAAAGCTTCTGGAGAACATTGGCTTGTATCTCACCATTCTGTTCAGCAACATTTGAAGCCTCCCTCCTGCTGAAAAGCATTCCACTGGAGGAAGAGCCCCATCACTAGAAGAAAGGCCCCTTAGGCCAGAGGAAGGCTTCAAACTTTGTTGGGTGGGGAAAGTAGAATTCAAGGTGTTATCTTGGGGTACAGCATTGCCTTTTCAGTATCAGATCTGAAAGTCAACTGTAGATTAACATGACCTATGCTAACAATCCCTATGGCTGTAACATATAATTTACAGTGCAATCCTATACAGAGTTACACTCTTTTGAGTCCACTGAAGTCAGTGGGTTTAGAAGGGTGTAACACCGCTTAGGATGGCACTGTTAGTTAATTGCTATTTTGCAAGGAACACCTAGGTTCTGAAAAACCATGGATTTGGAAACTTGTAATTAGCTACTCAGTTCAATTAATATCTTAGGATACAATTCTAGGTAGTCATATGTACAGGTTGAAAGGGGAACATCTGGCAATTGATTTTTTTAAAATATATTTCAAGAGATTACCTACCAGAATAAGTAATCTGCTTCTTTGGTTAAATGCTGGTTCTGCTGGTTGATTATTCCCAGGGAGGGGAAAACTGCAAACGTTAAAAAAAAAATCCTCAGGCTTTAGGATTCAGGCTGAATATGCACTTCTTCTCTGACAAATATGGCTTCCTGAGACTGTGGCCTTATTCCATAGGATCAGCATAATTACAGACATCTTGATGTATCCTGTTCAGGATGCCACAGTTGCTTACAGAACAAAGTTTGGCACCTTTAAGACCAACAGAGTTTTATTCAAGATATAAGCTTTTGTGTGCACGCACGCAGGGTCTCAGTTAATTACTCCCAGCATTCCACAGTTAAGGGTACATCTGCCCATCAGTCTCCAATTCTAACATATTTATTTCCTTCACTAGGTTTCCCCCCAGAATTAAACCCGAACAAATGGTAACCATGTAAACTAAGCTTGCTGTTTGGTCCTTGAATTTATTAAACATCTTCATTATTTTGTATGCTAATTTACTGCTCACCTCCATCTATAAGTATGAACTGGTAACTTCTGTTTCATTGTATCTAAAGAAGTGTGCATGCAAACGAAAGCTTATACCAGGTGCCACTGGACTCAAACTTTGTTCTGCTGCTTCAGACCAACACGGCTACCCACCTGAATCTACTGTTGCTTACAGTAATGGTCTACTGGTCTGGCCATGTACTGTGTCAGAGTTCCCTCTACTGGCTGAGTTACTGGAGCTGACACTTTATCATTTCAGAGACTGATTAAAGACTATGAGAAGTGTTTTTGTGCGCTAGGGATAGAATGTGTCACATTGTTTCCAGTAACACATTTCATCTAATATGTTGGGGTTTGGAAAGGAGAAACTATTTTTAAATACTCACCTAGTTTTCTGTCACACCTATGAATAAATGAAACTGTTGTTGCACCATTCAGTGGAGATGTGTGTGCACTAATGTGCTTTCTCTTTCTGGGGCATGCTGTAATTCTCACCAGTAAAATCTCGAGACGAAGGGGAGGCAAATGATTATCTGGGTACTATGTCCTCCCTCTGAATTTCACACTGACCATCAGGTCTTTAGTCTAGAAATGATTTGCTTTGACCCTGCTCTCCAAGACAACTATAAAGAACTGCAATTAAACCAATGAAATACAATTACCACCCCAAAAGTGATGCCAATTGGGGGAAGGAGGATGATAAACACAGCCAAAAACATAATCTTATTGATCCATCATAATGAAGAAGCAAACTCTGGGATTCACTTTGCTTCCTGTTGCTTGTGTAATTCCATACTTAATGTGTCACAGGTTTATATCACAACATTCTATGTCATGTCTGAACCACTGGAGAGAAAGTGATGTTGCCAGTCACTTCCTGTGCAAAATCATTCTAACATGGGCTGAACTGAAACACTCAGTCTGGAGAGAGACTGAGATGAATAAACAAAATTTGAAATTAAATGGTCCTTGTGGTGGGTAATGTTTAGTCGATGACTTGCAGAAGGTTCTGTCAGACACAGATTTTCCCCAACTTTTTCTTTCCTTGACAGACACTTTTGACCAATGGAAATATGATTTCTGGAGGTGTGGCAGCTGAATGGACAAAGATTTAACTTGTAAATTTGCTTCAAAATGTCACTTTTTGATGAAACTCAGCTGCAAGGCAAAGTTATGTAATCCCTGCTATCTCACTGCCACAAAACATTTCACAATTCATTAGTGTTGTCAGGTCCTTACTGGCTGCCAGCGGGGGCTCCAGGATCTTTTCCAGGGCATTTTTTGTGGGGGGCCTCACCTGTGTCCCTCGCCCTTGAGCCTGGTGGACTTCCAGAAAGAGCCAGTTCCAATACGGGATGTGGAGACTTTCCGGGTGAAGTACCGGGGGTTTGAGGGTTTCCTGGACTTGATAGTTGTGGAGGGAAATTTAATTCTGTTGGGCCGGGTGTTGTTTGTGCTGTTGGGCATCACCATGGGGGGGGTGTGAATAAATGTGTGCCATGGGACTATGCAGATGTTTGCAGGGAATTCCCTGAGGTCTTTGATGGGGCTTTAGGATGCTACAAAGGGCCCCCGGTTTCATTACAGCTCAACCCCCAGGTTGCCCCAATCCGCATGCGGTTCCGCAGCATCCCAATCGCATTACGGCCAAAAATAGACGTGGAACTAGACCACTTGGTGGCGCAAGGGGTCCTAGTAAGCAGCTTGGTCCCTGAACACAAAGGGACCTAGGATCCTAATTCACCTAGTGTTCACCAATAGTACCTCTGGTGGGAAATTCAAACCCTCCAATGGGACTGTGGGTATGCCGGGTGGGATGTATATGTTTGGCCCTTGTAGGGCCGTTTCCTCAGTTCGTGTGTGAAGTACAAGAAACGCATGTCATAGTACGGTGAACCCAGTACTTTACAGTAGTACTTCCTTTTATCTGTTCTAAAACGACTGCTCAGCAATTTCATTGAGTGCCCATGAATTCTTGTATTGTGAGAAAAGGAGAAAAGTACCTCTTTCTCTACCTGCTCTATCCCATGCATAATCTTATAAACCTCGATCATGTCACCCCTCAGCCATCGTTTCTCCAAGCTAAAGAGCCCCAAGCGCCTCAACCTTTCCTCATAGGGAAAGTTCTCCAACTCTTTTATCATTCTAGTTGCCCTTTTCTGCACTTTTTCCAATGCTATAATATCCTTTTTAAGGTGTGGTGATCAGAACTGTACACAGTACTCCAAATGAGGTTGCACCATTGATTTATATAGGGACATTATGATATTGGCTGATCTGTTTTCAATACCCTTCCTAATAATCCCCAGCATAGCATTGGCCCTTTTTGTTGCAGTCACACCCTGTCTTGACATTTTCATTGAGTTATCTACTACGACTCCATGATCTCTTTCTTGCTCAGTCTCTGCCAATTCAGACCCCATCAACGTGTATTTATATTTAGGTTTTTTGGCTCCAATGTGCATCACCTTGCACTTGGCCACACTGAAGCCCATTTGTCATGTTGACGCCCACTTGCCCATCCTCAGATCCCTTTGGAGTGCCTCACAATCCTCCCTAATTTTCACCACCCTGAACATCTTTGTATCATCTGCAAATTTAGCCACTTCACTGCTTACTCCCAACTCCAAATCATTAATGAACAAGTTACAAAACATCGGACCAAGTACTGATCCCTGTGGTACCCCACTGCTTACCACCTTCCACTGAGAAAATTGGCCATTTATACTCATTCTCTGTTTCCTATTAATTAGCCAATTTTTGATCCACAAAAGGACTTGTCCTTTTATCCTGCAATTTTTGAGCTTACTTAGGAGCCTCTGATGAGGAACTTTATCAAAAGCCTTCTGGAAGTCAAGGTAAACAATCCTCCCTGGTTTCCCATGATTTTTGAGCTTGCTTAGGAGCCTTTGATGAGGAACTTTATCAAAAGCCTTCTGGAAGTCAAGGTAAACAATATCTATTGGGTCCCCCTTGTCCATGTTTGTTCACCCCCTCAAAGAACACTAACAGGTTAGTGAGACAAGAACTTCCCTTATAGGACCCATGCTGAGTCTGCCTCAATAGTTTTTATTCATCCATGTGCCTACTAATTCTTTCCTTAATAACAGTTTCCACCAACTTACCCAGTATCGACGTCAGACTGACTGGCCTGTAATTTCCAGGATCTCCTCTGGAACCCTTTTTAAAGATGGGAGTGACATTAGCTACCTTCCAGTCTTCAGGAATGGAGGCAGATTCTAATGAAAGATTACATATTTTTGTCAGGAGGTCCACAAAGTTCACATTTGAGTTCTTTCAGAACTCTCGGATGTATGCCATCCGGACCTGGTGATTTATCAGTTTTTAAGTTATCAGTCATAGGACCTCCTCTTTTGTCACCTCAATCTGACTCAGGTCTTTCAATACCCCTCCCAAAATCAGCAGTTCTGGAGTGGGCAAGCACTTCTCATCTTGCACAGCGAAGACAGAGGCAAAAATGCATTCAGCTTCTCAGCCATTTCCCTATCATCCTTCACTACTCCTTTTACCCCTTTGTCATCCAAGGGCCCCACTGCCTCCCTGGCTGGTTTCCTGCTTCTAACGTATTTGAAGAAAGTTTTATTGTTGCTATATGCTCCTCATATTCCCTTTTTGCCTGCCTGATCACAGATTTGCATTTTGTTTGCCACAGCCTGTTTTATCAGCCTCACTGAGACTAGCTTTCCACCGCTTAAAAGAATTCTTTTTACCTTTTACAGCTTCTATCACTTTGTTTGTTAACCATGCAGGCTTTTTTCTATACCTATTTGTGCCTTTCCTAACCTGCTGTAATTTTTTTCTGAACTTCTAGGATTGTAGTTTTAAATAGTCTCCAAGCTTTCCCAATGGTTTTGACCCTTTCTACTTTTCCTTTCACTTTCCTCCTCACATGTCCCCTTACATCAGAGAAGTTACCCCTTTTAAAATTAAAAGTGGTTGTGTCAGTCTTTTTGACCAACTCCCTATTTATGCCAATGTTGAACTCAATAACATTATGGTCACTGTTCCCAAATGGTGCAATCACTTTTACATCTCTCACCAGGTCTTGGGCATTACTTAGGACCAAATCAAGGATTGCCTTTCCCCAGTAGGTTCTGTGACCATCTGCTCTATATATATTCTAAATTAAACAAATATTTACTTGGCTATTTTATGAATTGTCTTACTTTCCTAGACGATCAGTGTTATTACTTAGAGGGTATGTACTGTCTATTGTTTATGTGTATGTTAGTTGAGAAGAGAAGAGAGAAGAGATTGGATTTATACCCCGCCCTTCACTGCCCAAAGGCGTCTCAGAGCAGCTTACAAACTCCTTTCCCTTCCCCTCCCCACAACAGACACCCTGTGAGGTAGGTGGGGCTGAGAGAACTCTAACACAAACTGTCCTTGAGAGAACAGCTGTGCCAGAGCTTGTGACTGACCCAAGATCACATCAGCAGGTGCAAGTGGAGGAGTGGGGAATCAAACCCAGTTCTCCCAGATAAGAGTCCGCACACTTAACCACTACACCAAACAGGTTGAGAAATGTTAGGTTATGTGGTTGAGTGTCGAATGTTTAAATTTGGTGTCTTTGATGTTATATAATGAGTGTGAGAAAATTAGGTGTATATTAAATTAAGATACGTACGGTTGTGTGGCTGTATGTCAGTTGTAGATGCATATTCTATTAATGGTTCCTATTTCAGAACAGGGGTAGAGTGTTGTAATAAGGAATCTGCTTGTTTTATGTTGTCGGTAATCTTTTCCATAATGAAGAGATCCCAGGTTTTTGATATCCAATTTTCTATCATTGGAACCAATCATGATTTCCATTTTGTCACTATGCATGTCCTTGCCACAACAATTAGGCTTAATCTACTAAGATTCTAGAGTAGAATATCAAGACTTTTTTTAAAGATAACTGGAAACCGGGAGTACCTATAGACGTTATTTGGGACACTTTTAAAGCTTATGCAAGTGAACATGAGAGAAGCCAATGTTGAATCAGGCCAATGGCCCATCTAGTCCAACACTAGTGGGTGGACAATAAGACAGAATGCATGGAAGAAGAGTCAAAAAGAACTAGTCTATAAGCAAATATATGAACAAAAAAAGGAGGAAGAAAATAAAATGAAGAACAATGCCATCAAAGATATTGGGGTCCAGCAAATTAGGAGAAGAATACACAAATTACAGCATAAACTAAATAACCTTTTGACTGAAGAAATTGCAAAAATTTCCAAACAATATTTTTTCCAAAATGCCAATAAACCCACAAGGTGGCTGGCGTATAAGTTAAGAAAGGAAAAAAGGAAAAATATATAAAAAGTTTAAGAAATGAAGATGCAGAAGAAAAAATTATTTTGAAGGAGTTCAACAAAATAGCTGAAAACTACTACAGAAGATTATACCAGCAAGAAGAACAAGAGCAAGAAGAAATTTGGTAATATTTAAGGGATCATACAGACAAGAAATTTTCTGAAAGTCAAAAGAAGATTTTGAATGATCCTATGATCATCTGTGAACTGGTAGAAGCAATAAGAAAACAGAAAGATAATAAAGCCCCTGGTTCGGACAGAATTCCCGTAGTTCTATAAAAAAAATATGAAGAACAAATAATCCTCTCTTTGAAATATACAATCAACAATATTTTGGTTACAGGAAGAATCCCCAATTCCTGGAAGGATGTGTTAATATCATTAATACATAAACAAGGAACAGAAGAAAATGAAATCAAAAATTACAGGCCAATTTTGCTATTAAACTCTGATTATAATTTTTTTGCAAAAATATTGGTGGCAAGATTCTGGAAGGTGCTGTCTCAGATAATAGCTAAAGACCAGGCTGGATTTCTACCAAGTAGGCAGATAAAAGATAATGTAAGAATAATTTTAGATGTACTTGAATATATGAGATGCATGTAGAGAAAAGTATGGCTCTGATTTTTATCGATGCTGAAAAAGCTTTTGATAACTTAAGCTAGCTTTTCCTATTAGGGAGATTAAAAATAGAAGGGTGTGGAGAACATTTCTTGAAAATGGTGAAAGCCGTTTAAGACATGCAACAAGCAACAATAGTAATTAATGGAGATATGTCAAACAATATAGCAATTCAAAATGGTGTCAGGGGGGTTGTCCCTTGTCACCACTTTTGTTTATATATGCATTAGAAACGGTTAGAAAAAAAAAAGAAATTCAGGGCTTACGTATAAGAAGTGATGAATTTAAGGTGCAGGCCTTTGCCAATGATATGGTATATATATTAGAAGAACCGCAATCTTCAATTGAGAATTGGTACAAACATTACAACTCTATGGCAAGGTAGCTGGACTTAAAATTAATAAGAAAAAACCAAAAATAATTACAAAAAATTGTGACCTTAAGATAATTGCAAACATCCAAAAAAAACCCAGGCTTTGAAATCTGTAAGAAAGTCAAATATCTTGGGATTCAAATAATGAATAGATGTAGTTCACTATATCAGGATAATTATATCAAGCTACTAAGTGAAGTTAAGAACGACTTAGATCAGTGGAAAGATTTACAAATTACGTTATTAGGCAGAGTTGCCACGATTAAGATGAATGTGCTGCCGCGTACTTTATTTTTATTTCAAACAATTCCTATTGTTAGAAACAAAATTTTCTTTAAAAATCTGGAGAAGATGATCAGGGAGTATATTTGGCAAGGTAAAAAGCCAAAGATAGAATTGAAATATATGCAGAGGGAAAAAAGAAAGAGGGTGCTTGACATTACCAGATTGGAGGTTATATCTCAAGGCTGCGGCCCTGACCTGGATCAAGGATTGGGTAACTCTAGAAAACACAAAACTGTTAAAATTAGAGGGGCATGATCTTGCAATGGGTTGGCATGCATCCCTATGGTACCAAAAAGTTACAAGATATAGCCATTTTCCACAACATATAATTAGAGATGCTTTATTGAGAGTGTGGGAAGAACTTAAATATAAGCATTATCAGAAGATTCCATTATGGATATCCCCTGTTGAGGCATTTACCAAGCCTACATTGCTTGGGGAACAGGGTAGATGGAAATATTCTGATTTATTAGATGACAAAGGTATATTGATTTCGGAAGAAGAGATGAATAAAAAAGAGGTCAAACTCACTTGGTGGCAACAGGTAACCCTTATGTCTAGATGGATAAAAGATAAAAACACCAATTTTTACCTTAAAACTATGGGGTTGGATGAGGTATGGATTTACAATGATGAAAAAGTTATCGGTAAAGTGTATAATTTTTTACTGGAATTCAATATACAAGATGAATGGATTAAGCCCCAAATCATAAAATGGGAGAAATGTTGGTCTAGAAACTTAAAATACATAAAAATAAGCAACTTTAAAGAAAACATTGTTAAGATGTTTTATATGTGGCATATTACTCTGGAAAGGCTTAATAAATTTAATAAGAATATTTCTGTAAAGTGTTGCAAATGTAAGGCGAGCGCAGGCACCTATTTCCATATTTGGTGGGTATGTAAAAAAGCAAAAAAGTTTTGGAAAATTGTGAAAGGAATGATAGAAGAGATTTTGGAAATAGATATGCAATTGAAGCCAGAATTTTTTTTACTAAATATGTTACCAAAGGTATTTAAGAAATACGAGGTATATTTAATTATGCATGTATTAGTGGCAGCCAGAACTCTATTTGCAAAGTATTGGAAAAATGAAAGGATACCAATGAAATATGAACTTATATATAAAATAATGGAAGTTGCTGAAATGAAAAAAATAACATATGTTATTCAAGGTAAAAGTGAAAAGGAATATGACAAATATTGGTCTAAAATGTATATATGGTTACAAAAGGTTTAAGAAAGTGAGCTAAGTGAAGGATTGAAGAGTTAAGTAATCTCTGGAAGATTCTCTGTTAATTTGAATTGTAAAATGTAAATGGAATTATTAAGTTTATGGAAAATGAAAATAAAATATATATATAAAAAAATAATTAGGCTTAATGTTAATTCTTTTCACATATGAGGTATTGTGAGATCATGTCAGATATTGAGGAAAAGGACTTCGGGTGTTAATGGTATTTCATAGCCTGTGATGGATTTAATGTGTAGCAAGACTTCTTATAGAAAAACAGTTGGGATTTAGTACTCAAACACTATTAAACCATGCTTTTGCTTTTTCAACAGGAATATTTATAACAAAAATCACTCAAAGAACTCATCAAAAATTACAGAAAACCAATATGCAGCAACAATGTCCAACAATTTCCAAAAATTAACTAAGCTTCCGGATTACATTTCTTCGTTTCCAAACTTCATCAGAAGTATAATTGATGCAGCCAGTGTTCAATAGAACTGTGAAATACAATTATCACATTTTAACATAATATAAAGACATTGATTGGAAATTATATAAACAATAAATAAATAAATAAATAAATAAATAAATATGTACCATCAATAGCACTAGTTAAGATGAACATACTTCCAAGATGGATTTTTTTATTCCAAACGATTCCAGTCCTACAAAATATGGGCATTTTTAAAGAATTGGACGGATTGGTGAAAAATTTTATATGGCAGGGGAAAAGATCAAGAATTAAATTAAAGTCTCTACAAGATTTGAAGGAAAGAGGCAGGCTTGGACTATCGACTTGGACTCTATATTATAGAGCAGCGGATTTGGCCTGGATTAGAGAATGGATTCTGCTGGAAGATAAAAGAATATTAAATTGGAAGGGCATGATCTACAATTAGGTTGGCATGCTTTTGTATGGTATGAGAAGTCTCTATCTCATAAATACTTTAAAGATCATTGGTTGCGAGCAGCTTTAATAAAAGTGTGGCCAGTGGTACAAAAGAGTTGGTTTAGAAAGAGATCCAAGTTAATTGTGCCATTGGAAGCATTTACATTCCCTAAGACGTATGAAGAGGAGACACCAAGGAGATATTTAGATATAATAGACTCGAGGGGCAATCTTAAATTAGATGAAGACCTGTCGTGGTGGCATCGAATACAGCTAGAGTCAAGATTTGCCAAAGATAAAAAAGTTGGAATTTATGAGAAACTTAATGAAATGGAAAAGGTTTTGATGACAGAGGAGAAATTTATATATAAAAAAGTATGTAATATTATTGAAAGAAGCGATGGTTGATGAAATTGTTAAAAATAATATGATTCAATGGGCTCAGAATTTATGGCATACTATTGACTTTGAACAATGGGATCAGATATGGCGTAAGAATGTGAAAATAACAAAAGCGGTGACTTATAAGGAAAACATGTATAAAATGTTTTATAGATGGTATGTTACCCCTGAGAAAATTGCAAAATATGATAAGAACTGTTCTAATCAGTGCTGGAAATGTGAGAATAAGGTGGGCTTCTTTTTTCATATGTGGTGGAATTGTGACATTACTAAAAAGTATTGGATTTGGGTTCACGAACTAATTAAAAAAATTGTAGGGAAGGTAATCCCTTTTAAACCATAAGTTATGCTACTGGGTATATTACCGAATGATTTTACCTGGGAGGATCATTACTTGTTGATATACTTAACTACGGCAGCGAGGATTACATATGCACGTTATTGGAGATCTCCCCAAACACTGAGGAGGGAAGAATATATTGCAAAGATAATGAAGGCGGCCAAGCTGGATAAACTGACATTAATCTTAAAAGGTCAATCAGAAGACACAGTTTTCAAGTTCTTAATAGTTTCTAGTATTTCTTGTTGGCTAATTGGGCTCCCTAGAAGTAGGTGGTGTTCATCCAATATTTTGTTGATTTGTGGGTGTGTGGTTAGCTATTCTTTAATCCTATTTTGCAGGGATTTTATTGATGAGTATAGGTTTCGATAAAAGTTTATCAAAATTTCATTTATGGCCATAGATTTGGTTTGCAAATTTCCCTTTTCATCCTGTAGCATTGCAATGGTGGTGGTTGATTTCTGGTTCTTTACTCTCCATGAGAGTATTTTCAGGGATTTTGGCAAAGCAACCCAGTATTTTTGTTTCAGGTACAAGAGATTCCTGTGAATATTGGAGCTTTCAAGTGCTTCCAGACATTTTCGTTCTGTGATTAGTTTTTGGTAAACCTGATTACTTCTTTTTTCTTTGTGGATTCATTCAAGCTCTACTATTTTGGATGCCAGTTCTCTTTTGTAATTTTCTTTAGTTCTCTTCAGGTGAGACACCAAAGAAATAAGCTGACCTCTTACTGTTGCTTTAAGGGCGTCCCACACTACTGAGGGTTGAACATCCCTAGTATTGTTTGTTTGAAGGTATTATTTGATGTGGAGTTCAATTTTATCGGTGTAATCTTTATTAAATAAGTGTCTATTGTTTGGTCTGTCCAATCGTGATTTTAATTGGCATTTGACCCAAGCATGATCAAACCATATGATAGGCCCTATTGTGGTTTCCACAATATCTTCCTTCATTGTATCTGAGATAAGAATGAAGTCTATCCTAGTATATATATATTGGGTCACAGCAAGAAACAGGTGTAGTCTTTTATTGAAAGATTGGCATGCCTCCAGGCATCTATAAAGTGGAATTCTTGAAAAATGTTCAAAAGTTTAGTGAGTGATCGCTTTTTTCTCAGCAATTTTCTTGTTGGATTGAGATCGGTCAAGTCTATATGATTTAGATCCCCTCCTAATATAATGTCTCCTTCTTGAAAAGATCTCAGCTTAATCATTGTATCTTCAATAAAATTTAATTGGTTATCATTGAGTGCATAGACCGAGGCAATAGTGCCCTTTCTCTCTTCAAGCATCCCCTTAATAAATATAAAACGTCCTCTTGGATCTGTTTTAGTTACTTGGTGTTGGAACCTGACTTTGTTAGTTATTAATATGGCTACTCCGTGAGATTTTGAATTCCCTGTGGCATGGAACTGTTGTTGGATTCAGTTTACTCTTGTTACTTTGCGTAGATGATCTTAAATGGGTTTCTTGGAGAAAAATTATGTCAGATTGTGTTCTAGATAGTTCTGTTAATATGTGTGTCCTCTTAATAGTGTTGCTGTCCTCTAGTGTTATAAAATAAAATATTCCAGGTTTTAGCCATGTTTTTGTGTTTAGGGGTCATTATCTGGTGACAACTTATAGTTTGCATTTATCTATGTGTCCTCTAACGTGTTTGATCTGTGTTCTTGTATTTCGTGTAGTTGTTTGTGTGTGTATATACCTGTTGTGTATTTCTCTATATACAGGACGAACAGAGAAATTAAAGGTCTTTAGCATCTTAAGTTAAACGAATGCCAGGGGAGGGAACATCACAGAGGAGTGCAGAACAAAGAAAGCTTATACTGCAGCTAATAGGTGGACAGCCAGCTTCTTCAGAGCACTACTGGATAAGGAGAGTGGAATCCAGTCCCCTTGAGGGCAGGGAGGTGATGACAGAAGTCCTTAACTGCTTGACTTTGGCTTCTGTATGGGACAGTGACTGCTCGTTTGTGCCCGCAATGGGTACAGCTTTCCATTCAACAGCTGTGTGCCTGCACATACTGAAGTGCCTTTACAGTCAGTTCCTGCTAAGGGACACTGGATCACCGTTCCCTCTCATTGACACTCTAGTGCAGGAGATGGTCCATGGCTCAATGGCAGAGCATCTGCTTGGCATGCAGAAGGTCAAAGCTTCAGTCTCTGACACCTCTGGTTAAAAGGATCAGGGAATAGGCACTGTAGAAGACCACTCTAGCTGAGGCCCTAGAGAACCACTGCCCATCAGCATAGGCATTACTGACCTTGATAAGAACATAAGAATATAAGAGAAGCCAATGTTGAATCAGGCCAATGGCCCATCTAGTCCAACACTCTGTCACACAGTGGCCAAAATATACCAGGTGCCATCAGGAGGTCCAGCAGTGGGGCCAGGACACTAGAAGCCCTCCCACTGCTGCCCCTTCCAGCACCAAGAATAGAGTGCATCACTGATGGACTTCTGCTCCATATGTTTATCTAATTCCCTCTTGAAACTGTCCATGCTTGTAGCTGCCACCACCTCCTGCGGCAGTGAATTCCATATGTTAATCACTCTTTGGGTGAAGAAGTATTTCCTTTTATCTGTTCTAACCTGACTGCTCAGCAATTTCATGGAGTGCCCATGAGTTCTTGTATTGTGAGAAAGGGAGAAAAGTACTTCTTTCTCAACCTGCTCAATCCCATTCATAATCTTAAAAACCTCGATCATGTCACCCCTCAGCCATCGTTTCTCCACGCTAAAGAGCCCCAAGTGTTTTAACCTTTATTCATAGGGAAGGTGTTCCAACCTTTTTATCATTCTAGTTGCCCTTCTCTGCACTTTTTCCAATGCTATGATATCCTTTTTGAGATGTGGTGACCAGAACTGTACACAGTATTCCAAATGAGATCGCACCAATGATTTATACAGGGGCATTATGATACTGGCTGATTTGTTTTCAATTCCCTTCCTAATAAGCCCCAGCATAGCGTTGGCCTTCTTTATTGCAGCCACACACTGTCTAGACATTTTCATTGAGTTATCTACTACGACTCCAAGATCTCTCTCTTGGTCCGTCTCTGCCAGTTCAGACCCCATCAACGTGTATTTATATTTAGGATTTTTGGCTCCAATGTGCATCACTTTGCACTTGGCCACATTGAACCCCATTTGCCACATTGACGCCCACTCACCCATCCTCGACAGATCCCTTTGGAGTGCCTCACAATCCTCCCTGGTTTTCACCACCCTGAACAACTTCGTGTCATCTGCAAATTTAGCCACTTCACTGCTTACTCCCAATTCCAAATTGTTAATAAACAAGTTAAAAAGCATCGGACCGAGTACTGATCCCTGTGGTACCCCACTGCTTACCACCCTCCACTGAGAAAGTTTCCCATTTATACTCACTCTCTGTTTCCTATTTATAAGCCAGTTTTTGATCCACAAGAGGACTTGTCCTTTTATCCCATGACTATTGAGCTTACTTAGGAGCCTTTGATGAGGAACTGTATCAAAAGCTTTCTGGAAGTCAAGGTAAATAATATCTATTGTGTCCCCCTTGTCCACATGTTTGTTCACTCCCTCAAAAAACCAATAGACCAAGGGTCTGGTTCAGGATGAGGCAGCTTCATGTAGTCACATAACCAGAAGTTCTCCAGTGAAGTGCTACACAAGTAGTCGGTGATACAGACAGTGGGTGGAGAAGACAGAAATAAAGACAATGTGATATATTTTCTGGATCTGCCATTTGTACCAATGGCCTGAATAAGGAACAAAATATAATAAAGTAGTGTGATTTTTTTTAAAAAAAAAAAATAATGTGACTGATAATTCAAAAAGGTAGCTCAGAGAGCTGAAGCTGTAAAGCTCCAGTATTATAGGAATATACCCATTCTGAATAAACTGTTACAAAACAGGTGTTGCATAGAACACAGGCAATTAGATGACTGTCTTGGAGAAATAGAACTACAATTCTTTTATCCAACAAAGCCCCTGGTATTTTTATTGTCCAAGTAAGCTGAAGAGAATATGCCCACAAGGAAAAAAAAAAAAAAAAGGAAAACATATATGCATATAAGACTGAGAGTAGAGGAGTAGAACCCAACTTGAAGCCAGATGTTTTCTTCCCTTCTTGTTCCTTGAAAAGAGGCAGTTAACATTACACTAGTACTGCTGTTGTCAGTCACTGGAAACAGATAAGAAACTGAGGTCCTTCATCTTCTTGGTTGGCCCTTTCCTCTTCCTTCGCAGCTGTGGTATCACATTGATATGCCCTGTTCCATAAATGGTCTGGAGCTTTCTAAGTTCCATCATATTTTACTAGATATTGGATTCTGAACATTTTGCTCTGTTTATGAAAAACATGCCCACTGGAATTCAGCAACAGAAATAGTAGAGGTGGAGCTTCATGTGACAGGAAAACATAGGACTGCTGTGAAAAAGCAGCAGTGACATGTCTAGTTTTCTCCCTCTCTATCTGCTTAATGCATTAACAGCCAAAGTGTGCATTGCTCAAGGAATGGGGAAACACACTATCACTTTTCCATAGATGACAATATGCACACTGAAATCACCATGCACAGAGGGGGAAGCAGGCTTGAGTGTGCTGGCCTCACCTCTTTATAACTACCTCCTTGCAAGCACAGAGTCTATGCATGTAGGCAGTATATGCATGTATGCTCCCTGCCCATGAGTGGAAATGCTCAAAAATGCAGCCTTTCCAATCACAAGGAAGGAGCCTATGCATGCATACTTCCTACATACTTAGGCTGATTTCCCACTACAGCTGCCTCAGGGTTGTGTTGCCATTTGCCCCAATACTATTCGTCAATTTCACACCCGAAGCCGTGGGGCTGCATTTTGACCTGCAGCTTTGCCCGATTTCCCCCGCAAAAAAACAGGATCCTCAAAAAACAGGATCACGAAACTGCGGGGGAAATCGGAGCGAAGCCGTGCGTCAAATGCAGCCCCGCGGCTTCGGGTCTGAAATTGACCAATAGTATTGGGGCAAACGGCGGCGTAACCCCGAGGCAGCTATAGTGGGAAATCAGCCTTAGTCTCATGAGCCAGTGATCACAGAATACTGCAGCTCGGCTATTATCCAGATGGAGCATGACTATTACTCCCATTCTACAGTAACGCTACCCATCAGTTACTGGGCTCAGTTTATAAAATATTGGCTAACATATACAAAGCCCTTCATGGCCTTGAACCCTCATATCTGCAAGACCATCTCTTCCCCTATGTTCCACCATGACAGTTTCGCTCATCTGAGCAAGGCCTTCTGCAGATGTGAACCTGCAAATAGGGAAAGTCAAAAATTTCCTATACACATGGCTTCTTCATTGTGGCCCCCACCTTGTGAAATGGCCTGCTAGATAAGGTCAGGAAGGCTGCGATCATATGCACAATTAGACCTGACATAGGTGCAGATTTAAAAGGCGCAATCAGACAACAACATCTGGGAAGTGCTCCATAGCTGTTGGCAACCCGTTCTGCTCTGCCACAGAAGTGTAGCTAAAAGACACTGGGGGAAATCCTGTAGTAACGGCTTGCAATGGGCCATGGATGGACTTTCCCGTGTCTGATCGCTCCAACATGCTCTCATAGCACCATGATGGTCTGACTCCATGCCATCCCGACTCCGTGCCATTGTCCCCCCCCCGCAGTATGTGCATCATAGCAAACTCCATAGGGAGCCCTCGGTGCAGAGGTGCAATTCATCAATCTTTTGGTTAAGCGCATGGGGAAAAAATAGCATATGTATCTGCAACTGAAGGCTCCCATTCTCCTGGCTTTCTGCAAACTATGCAAAACTGAATTATTCAAGAGGGCTTTTCTAAGCAGGCACTGGGATAGCATTGTTACAAAAGACTTCACACATTTCTTGGGATAAATTATTGGGGACTGTGGTCTGTATTACTGTATATAGTTTGCTGTGGGTTGGCTCCTTTTGTGTGAGCTTGCATCATTTAATATGTTGTGGTAACACTTATGCTTTGCTTCAGTTCTGTCTTTTAGACTTTGGATTGGATCTATAAGTAAAATCCTATCTCTTTGTATATCAAATGCCCCATCTTGTTGATTGTATTGACTTACTCTGAATACCAGTGAGAAAAGCCCACCTTGAATCCCAGTGAGAAAGGTGAAGTATAAATAACATAAATAAACAAGAAATAAACAAGTGGAAGGCACAGCATGGCCATGCCCACTTCCCTGTTCATGTACTGATTTCAACACATATAGTGTTGTCTCTATAGGGTTAATGATGGCATTGCGTACACAATGATTATACATTTGAGAAAAAGGGAGAACAGCCCAGCCATTTCAGCTGGTCCTCATTTCAGCAGTCTTGTGTTCTCCGAAATATGCTGTTATCTGGCTGTGCATCCCTGCTTTGGAAATGACCTGACCAAGGATAGGTGAGCGCACTTGTGCTTGACCCAAGACTACTTTCCTATTCAAGAGCATTCCTGGAGAACACTCAAAATGTTCCATCTTCATTAGTAATCAGTCAGGCATATGGTACAAAAATGCACAGATGCACACACACAGGTGCCTGCATCCAGGCCCACACATCTCTCTGATAGCTTTCTCTTCCCACCAGTTCCCATCCATTCTCAAGCCCTAAGCATTGCCTTTCCAAAGTGGTGAGAAAGAATAACTTGCCATGGAGCTTGATTCTTTAAACAAAGGATATCTTTCCAGTAAACTATTCTTCCTAATATTCCTCAGCATGACTCCACACAGTGTGGAACTGACATTCTGTGACAGTCCTGAATACAGATCTTATTATCTGGGTTCAACTCTTCTGCTTCATAGGACAGGAGTTTCTAACCTGGTTGAGTCTGTGAGCCTTTTTGGAGTTCTAATGAACAGTGATGTACAAAATGGTTGCCCCGGGGAGGGGGGAAATCACAAAACTGGGAGATTCCACCAAATGTCAGAACTTTCCTATGATGGAGACTGCAGTTTCTAAATGTGTGCTCCCTGGAGACACAAAGGTGATACCTCCTGTTCTGACATGCTTTCTATTCCTGGGAAGGGGACAAAAGCTAGGATTGGAGAAAAGAAAGGCCGAGGACAGACTGGCAATTTGCCGCGGGATGGGACCCGGGCTGACAACGACTCAATATCGGATTAAATGGAATGTTCACACAGGCACATCTGCCTGGCGTCCCCCACCCGTAGCCTACCGGTGCTCTCGCGCTTCACTGCTGGATTAAAAAAACACCTGATAAAAGCCGACGCAAATCTTGAAAGCCTGCGTTTGTTGCGCGTTTCTCCACTTCCGGGGAGTCTGAACGCGCAGCCGAAAAGCCGGGAGCAACCCGCGTTGGGCATGAGGCAGCAGCGGTGTGATTGGCTGCGCTCTGCTCCACTGCCCAATGCGGTGCCGGCGTTGCAGGGCAAAAAAAAAAAAATCGCCAAAATGCGCTTATGCGCACATATGCCCACAGCCGAAATAATGGGGAAACAGCAAATATAGCGCAGTCTGAACGCTCCCGCGCGCCTCCGTCCAGTATCTTCCGGCAGAGGCCCCCGCTGTGTGGACGGGAAAACCCGGTATCGTTTACTCCGGGGGTTTTTTGCCGCGACTCGATACCGGGGCAAATTGCCAGTCTGTCCTGGGCCAAAGTTTGCGAAAGAAGCAAGTGGGCACTAGGAAACTCATCAGTATCAATTGGGGGACCACGACCATAGGCTACCATCAAACTCAACTGTGCGACTGAACAACAACAACAATCATAGGCTAAACTCATATTTTTCTCATGGTCACTACTGTAGATTTGAAGTGGAAAATGTGTATTTCCATACAGCAACATGATATATTCCTGTGTTCAAGGACACAGACGATTGACTTTTATTTTTGTCTCTAATTCTTTTTATGTGGTAAATGGATTGTTATTGTTTTCTTTTACTGCTGACACGAAAGACAACTCTTCACTCTGCATCACTACAAGAATGTTCTTCATGAAAATGGCATTGATCAGGGGAAGCGTATAGGTTTTCTACCACTGTAAAATGTTTAGGGCAGGACCTCCAACTTCATTTTAATCTTTTATATATCTATATCATATAAATAATAATGTCCTCCTGTCCTGTTGCCTCCTATCCAAGCAACCAAAGCAAGGCTTGAACCTTGGATCTGAATGGTTCGTTGATGAGGTCTAAACAGAGTCTAATGCCAATTTGCCGATGAATTGAAATGTTTCTGGATGGCCTGGCATGCACCCTAAATGTGTATTGAGTTTGCTTTTGTAATCACCAGGCAAGCATGCTGGCTTTTTGTCATTTGCTTCTAAATTGAAAATTGTTTTCTTTCTCTAATCCAAGCGGTGTTGTTACAGTGTTTAACTCTAAACATACAAAAGCATTTTGCTGTCCTTTTGTGAATGATGCCAGAATCAAGCACAGAGCCAGAAAAGGGCTGCTCCGTGAATGAATGAAACAATATGGAATGGTGGACATTTTTAGAACAGCTTGAGCTGTTCAAGAATGGGGTTAAATAGTTGGCTGATGGCGTATGGGTGACGGAGATCCCCATTCTGTGAGCCAGCTGCACACATAGGAAGCCGGAATCTGTGGCGAGGTCAATCAGCTGCATCGAGGGGATGGAGACTGCTGATGGAACAATGGGAGAAAAGAAAAACAAAGCAGGTCCCATTTGTCACAGAGGAGGAAGTCAGGGGAAAGTGCTATCAATGGCATAACTCTTGGAGGTAGGAGGACAGTTTGCCTAGGGCTTAAGTCGTTCATTTTCAAATATGGAACATGGAATCATCCATTCTCTGGTGAAGAAGCACCTTCTATCATCAGGACTAATTTATTAAAGAAAACCCATTCCTTGCATATTCAAGCCAATCTTGACCTTCCTGAAAGCAGACCTGTAAGCTTATCGTACCTACACCCATTCATACTAATGCACTGAATCTAATTTGATCATTATTTTGACTGATTATCTGAGTGAATAAGCATATGAGCTGAGACTATGTCACTATCACATTGGGCATGTGGGAAGGCCTTCTCACTACATGAAGTTATTAACCGCTGACCCACATACAAATGTATTGTAGCGATGTAGATAATGACCATGTGATAGAAAATCCTGTCATGTGAGAAACTGACCATCGGTGTTCACTCCCACTGGATGAATTTATGCCCAAAGGAAAATGAGTGAGAAGGATTCATCCTACGTCACAGTATAAAGCAGTGTTTATTTTATTCTATGTATATTGTTTTACCACTGTAGGGAAAACAGGACTTTTAAATACTCTGCTATCCGTCTGGCACAGGAACTTCCAGTATTAATCTAAAAAGCCTCCCTGTTGGGGCCAAATTGCCTATTATGGCAGGCATGGGTCCAACCCATGGTTACAAACACCATTTTAATAATAATAATAAAAATAGCCATTAAAAATTGTGAGAGTCTTATCCTTATTGGGCCTGCACTAAGGTGACACCAGGTGATCTTCTCTTCCCCCCATGCCTTTTGAAGAGCCAAAACAGCACTGTTTCAGCACTTTAAAAGATGTGGTTTGTTGCTGCTGCATCCTGGAACCAGTTAGGATTGGACCCTCACAGAAATTTTTCAGTGGCTACATTCCCTATGACATGACATCGGCAATCACAGGTTGGACCTGCGTCTACCATTAACATGTAGTTTGGCTCCAGTTGAAAGATATCACTGTTTAGGAAGAAGAAAAGAGCAGGGGCAAGAGGGTGTTCCCTGTGTGAGAGAGGGGAAGGGAGGGTCTTTAAGTATGTGCATGTGAGAAACGGGATTTGTGTTTAGACTGGCTTGAGGGGATATGTTCAGGAAGCATCATGCTTCTTCCAACTCCATTGCTATTTATTGTAGCCTGTAGGTTCCTAACATCATACAGTTATATATCTTATTGTGTGTATATATATATATTGTGAATCTGCAACTTACTGGGAAGCAGAAAACAAAAGCATGAGTAACCTAATGTGACTTGACTTGCTTTTCAAAGTTTGCGGGGAGAAGGGTAAAAGCTAGTACATGTCAAGGAAATAAAGATGTTTATAAACTGAAACAACTGCTTCTGCTGTCTATAGGAGAAGCACAGCTATTCTGGCTGCAGCAAATAACTATTTTTTTCAATTGGTTTTGGAGGGGAGGGATCATTGCATTCAGGAAAATTATGGCTCACCATTAACATTGAAAACATGAAAATTCAAATCACTTGTTTCTCCTCAGGCAAATTACAGTTTAGCTTGAATGACTAATTACCCCAACCCTGACCTGAAAGGAGAGCTGCTTTCTCAATGACTTGCAGGTGATTCACTCTTTTCTGCCCATTTCCCCTCCTGAAACTAAAACAACCCATTTGTATCAAATTATGCATGACAATTTTGGGATGGGGATTCAGAACGGAATGGAAGCCAAGCTAAACCAATTTCTTTTAGTGGCGGAGATGGAGCTTTCACAGGTGAGCACCCTCCACTACCTTTTACCTCCCACCCTGCCAGCTATGCATCACATCCATTGTTTTCACAGTTGTTTAGGATTGAGAGAAGCTGTGTTGTACCATTTTTAGTAGATGTGGAGTGATGACATCAAATACCCCCCTAACTGGTCGGAAATGACATATGATTAGGCGTCCCTGCTGTGAGCCAGTAAGGAGGGTGATTTTATTTAGTTAAGGATGAAGAAATTAATTCCTCAAGCAAACTGTTTTTATAAGTATGAGAAAAAAATTACTTCACCTTTGGTTTTATGTGACATTTCTACATGTTTCATGATGACCCTGCATTCAGCTTCCCCATAAACAAACAAGTGAGGTCATCAAAGTCTATATATGAAAATCTCAGAATATGAAGTTTTGTTGTTTGTAACACTGGTCTTCAGTTGGAGGTATTATGACATGAGGTTTTCAGCTTAGACTGTAATCAACAGCCAGCCAGAGTGGCATAATAGTTAGAATGTCATACCAGGACTGCAAAGACCTGGTTTGATTCCCACTCAACCGTGAAGCTCACTGGGTGACTCTTAGTCTGTCACCTACCTCACTGGGTTTTTGGGAGGATAAATTAGGAGAACCAAGTGTGCTGCCTTGAGATCCTCAGAGGAAGGATGGGAAAACCATATGCAGATAAGTAGGTAATCTGAGGTGGAAAATTCCTCCCTCCTTCTCCTCCAACCCTGTTTCTCTGGTAGCAGCAGGTGCTGCAGTGATGAGAGTCGGTGGGATGAGAAAAGAGTCTTCATGTTGGTAGTTTAAAAAAAGACAGAGAGAGGCACCAGGAAATGGCGTCCTAGAGCTCCTGGCGCCTTGGAGATTGCCAGACAGGAAGAGAAGATCATCCTTTCTCCCACCCACCTGCTGTTATCACTAACACAACTGTAACAGACCTGTAATTTAGACTGAGGGAATGTACAAGGGATGGGAATGTGGAGAGCTGGGAAACTAATTTGGAAATCCTATGAGGTTTTTAAAATTGGGAATTGGGTTCAGCAAAATCTACCAAGTGTATTATTAGAATATATTCCTCTATAATTCCTACAGCATGAGTGAGAGACTGCCCATCATGAGCCTCCTGCAGAAGTGGTGATAAGCAGTGAACCCAAGATGAGGGCCTTTGGGAATGGAAGACTGCTTGACAGGCCTGGCAATACAAGTTCAGGGACCATGGTAGATACAATATCAACAACAGAAAACAGCACCATTTCAAAGAATTAAAATAACAATAATACTAATCAAAATATATACTGTATTATTTTTAATAAAATGCCAATAATGCAAGTGTAATATTTTTGTAAACAATAATTTAAATAAAGTATTTAAACAAAATACTGTCATCTCGTAGTCATTCTTTCTCACATAAATATCCATTTAATATCAAAAAGTCCAACTTGATTCAATTCAATGTCCTCATAAATTCCACATAAATATTTTTTTCCAGTTGGAGAGGACGTTAGTATTAAATATTTCCACAATTCATTATCCAACATCTATAAATGTCCTGTTAACATCCCTTTAGAAAAGATTATTTTCTAAGATCTGATGGTCTTAATCTTCGAGTTGTCTCAGATTTCCTGTTAACAAAAGGGTATTCAAATAGAACACAACAACCTCTCAATTCCTCATCACCAATTAATTTGTAAATATGGGTCAAGTGTACCTGGCTGCAACTGGGGAACAAGACTGTTAGCAGAGATAACACGTCAGACCTAAATCTTGATAGATACTCTTGTCAGAGGACAAACGCCTTCAGGTGAAGTACTTTAATGGCTGGTGCAGTATCCCTTCTGGTTCTTTTTCCTGATGTTTTGTGGTGTGGTGTAGTTGATATATTGTTGGACCAGGATATGTGAGACACTGCTTCAAATGGTCACACAATCTGCATATCTGAAGTTGTTGATGTTTTTCCCAGCAATCTTAATTCCGGTTTATGAATCATCCAGGCTGGCATTTTGCATGATGTACTCTGCATATAAATTAAATAAACAAGGGGACAATATACATCCTTGTTGTACTCCTTTCCCTATGCTAAACCAATCAGTTGTTCCACCTCCAGTTCTAACTGTCACTCCTTGATCCTTATACAGGTTTCTCAGGAGACATGTGAGGTGATCTGGTAATCCCATCTCTTTAAGGATTTACCATAGTTTGTTGTGATCCACACAATCAAAGGCTTTAGCGTAGTCAATGAAGCAGAAGTAGATCTTTTTCTGGTACTCTTTTGTTTTTCCCATAGTCCAGCAAATGTTGGCAATTTGCTCTATAGTTCCTCTACCTCTTCGAAACCCAGCTTGTACTAGTGGCAGTTCTCTATCCACATACTGCTGCAGCCTAGCCTGTAGGGTCTTTAACATGACCTTGCTAGTGTGTGAAATGAGTGCAATTGTGTGATAGTTTGAACATTCCTTGGCATTGCCCTTCTTTGGGATTGGAATGTATATTGACTAATCCTGTGGCCACTGTTGTGTTTTCCAAATTTGTTGGCAAATTGAGTGCAGCACTTTAACAGCATCATCTTTTAAGACTTTGAATAGCTCAGCTGGGATACCATCACCTCCACTAGCTTTGTTGTTAGTAATGCTATCTAAGGCCCGTTTGACTTCGCATTCCAGGATGTCTAGCTCAAGGTCAGTGATTATACTGTTGTGGTTGTCAAGGACATTGAGATCCTTCTTGTATAGGTCTTCTGTGTATTCTTGCCATCTCTTCCTAATCTCTTCTGCTTCTGTTAGTCCCTACCATTTTTGTCATTTATCATGGCCAACTTTGCATGGAACATTCCCTTGATTTCTCCAATTTTCTTGAAGAGATCTCTAGTCCTTCCCATTCTATTGTTTTCCTCTATTACTTTGCATTGTTCATTCAGGAAAGCCTCCTTATCTTCATTCAGGAAAGCCTTTTGCTTTCCTTCTTTCCTCTGCTATTTGTAAAGCCTCATCAGACAGCCACTTTGCTTTCTTGCATTTCTTTTTCTTTGGGAGGGTGGTGATTGCTGCCTCCTGTACAGTGTCATGAACCTCCGTCCATAGTTCTTCAGGCACTCTATCAAATCTAGTCCCTTAAAACTATTCTTCACCTCCACTGTATATTCATCAGGGATGTGATCTAGGTCAAATCTGAATGGCCTAGTGGTGTTCCCAACTGTCTTCAGTTTAAGTCTGGATTTTGCGATGAGTAGCTCATGATCTGAGCTACAGTCTGCTTCAGGTCTTGTTTTTACTGACTGGATAGAGCTTCTCCATCTTTGACTGCAAATTATATAGTTAGTCTGATTTTGGTGTTGCCCATCTGGTGATGTCCATGTGTAGAGTCGCCTTTTAGGTTGTTGCAAGAGGGTGTTCGCTATGATCAGTGTGTTCTCCTGACAAAACTCTGTTAGCCTTTGCCAGGCTTAATTTTGTTATCCAAGGCCAAACTTGTCTGTTATTCTGGTTACCCTTTGACTTCCTACTTTAGCATTCCAGTCCCCTATGATCATAAGGACATCTTTTTTTGGTGTTAGTCCTAGGAGGTGTTATAGGTCTTCATAGAACCGGTCCACTTCAGCCTCTTCTGCATCAGTGGTTGGGGCATGGACTTGAATTACTGTGATGTTGAATGGTTTGCCTTGGATTCGGACCGAGATCATTCTGTCATTTTTAAGATTGTATCCCATTACTGCCTTTCTCACTCTCTTGTTGACTATAAAGGCCACACCATTTTTTCTACGGGATTCTTGGCCACAGTAGTAGATATAATGGTCTTCTGAGTTAAATTCGCCCATTCCTGTCCACTTTAATTCACTGATTCCCAAGATGTCGATGTTAAGTCTTGCCATTTCATTTTTGACCATGTCAAGCTTGCCTTGATTCATAGATCTTACATTCCAGGTTCCTATGCAGTATTGTTTGTTGCAGCATCAGACTTTCATCAGATACATCCACAGCTGAGTGTCCTTTTGGCTTTGGCCCAGCCACTTCACTCTTTCTGGGGTTATTTGTACTTGCCCTCTGCTCTTCCCCAGTAGCATATTGGACACCATCTGACCTGAGGGGCTCATCTTCCGGCGTTATATCTTTTAGCCTTTTGTTACTGTCTATGGGGTTTTCTTGGCGACGATACTGGAGTGGGTTGCCATTTCTTTCTCCAGCGGATCATGTTTTGTCTGAGCTCTCCACTGTGGCGTGTCCAACCTGGGTGGCCCGTCACGGGATAGGCCACAACCTCATCGAACCACACAAGCCCCCTCGCCACATCAAGGCAGTGATCCATGCTCACACTGCTACTACAGACTTAAGTTTTGTATTGGGAAATTTGCTACAGGCTAGTGAATGTTCTTTGTTATGTTCCTTTTTAGATGTGTGAATGTGCAGTCTTTTGTTTCTCCACTTTGTTGTTGGTGTTATATATTAATATGTATTGGGTGTCCAAGTACTACATTTTTATGTACAATGTTTATGGTAGTTCTGCATACAGTGTATGTCATGTATGTATAGCTGGTAATGCTGATATATTGATTTATGAGAAATCTTTGACAAATGTGGACCTTTTACAGGAAGGAAAGGAGGGAGGGAGGAGGATTCAAGGAAAAAGGAAATGGTATGAAAAATAAAGAATCGAGGGTTAGATTTGCACAAAGGAAATCAAAATGTTTTTTCCCCCAGTCAAACAGCCAGGGTGAGAAATTCAAAATCACTCCTACTAACAACTTGTAGAAATGCAAACTGCTTTTGAGTGTGATGACTGAACTCGGGCCCGGCTATCTCCAAGGTTTGCATACAACCACTGGTTGTAATAAGGGATCATCTTCTTCCAAGATCAATGCAGAAAATGTGATGGAAATCAGTATGAGCAATGTTATTTCACGAAGAGATTTTGCCTGGTTCTTAAGTGCATATTGATCTCATAATGCAGTATTATGTCCTTTAATTATTCTGCAGTATCTAATTTGTATAATGCTATCTGTTTAAAACAGCTCTTTCCCATTAGCTCCCAAGTTCATTTGTCTTTGAGGAAGAAAATATTATATGGAAATCATTGGAAAAAATCCACCTCAGTAGCTTTTACTTCAGTAGGCTTTAGAACTCACACACATACATACATATACTGCCTGGCAAAGTTTTATTCAAAGTCTCCCTGCAAAATGTCAGTGCAGTGCTGCTACTAGTCATTGTATGCCCTTTCTAGGAGTTGCCTAGAAATCATCAGTCTTCTTTAGGAATTCTGTCTGTTCCCAGAGAGAGATGACATCACTTCCAGGTTTTCCTAGAAGTGGCATCATGCCGTTACTGATGGTGATTTTTTAAGAAAAATATTTTTTCTTCCAGCCACTGGAGTGTGTAGCTTCATGGTAGAATGGAGCTTTTTGAACCCAGGTTTCCAAGACCCTAGTCCAATGCCACACTGGCTCTGTCACCATTATCATGATTATGTGGATTCAAGTCCCCCCAAATTCAGAGGCCTTTATTCCAGGATTGCCAGCCTCCAAGTGGGGACGGGAGTTCTCTAGGGATGCCAGTCCTGAGGTGGGGTGGGTGGGGGATCCCCAGATTTTGCAGGCAGGAGGGTTAGGGTTATTAGGGTTAGGGTTATTAGGGTTAGGGTTATTAGGGTTAGGGTTATTAGGGTTAGGATCATTAGGGTTGGGTTTAAGGCTATTAGGGTTAGGTTTAGGGTTATTAGTGTTAGGGTGTGAGAGTCTTAAAGATCTGGGACCAGCAGAAAGTAAACACAGAACACTGCTAAGTCACATGACGGAGTGAGGAGGGGGTTACGATTATTAGGATTAGGTTTAGAGTTATTAGGGTTAGGGTTAGAATTATTAGGGTTAGGGTTTTTAGGGTTAGGGTTATTAGGGTTAGGGATAGGATTATTAGGGTTAGGTTTAGGGTTATTAGGGTTAGGTTAATAGGGTTAGGGTTATTAGGGTTAGGGTTATTAGGGTTAGGGATAGGATTATAACCTTAACCCTAAGAACCCTAACACTAAGAACCCTAACACTAATAACTCTAACACCAACCCTAAACCTAAACCCTGGCCCTAATAACCCTTACCCTAGTAACCCCAAACCTAACAATCCTAACCCTAAAACTAATAACCCTAATCCTAACAATGCTAATCCTAACAACCCTAACCCTAGTAAGCCTAACCTTAACCCTAATAACCATAACCCTAATAACCCTTTTCACTAACCTAAATAATCTTAACCCTAATCCTTAACCCTAATAACCCTAACCCTAATAACCCTAACCATCCTAAGGCCTAACAACCCTAACCCTAAGAAACCTAACCCTAACCCTAAACTTAACCCTAACCCTGATAACCTTAACCCTAACCCCAATAATCATAACCCTAATTGTAATAACCCAATCCCAAACCCTAACCCTAATAACTCTAAACCTAACAACCCTAACCTTAATATCCCTAACCCTAATAACTCTAACCCTAATAAACCCAATCCCAACTCTAATAACCCTAATCCTATTCCATAACCCTAATAACCCTTTTCACTAACCTAAGTAATTGTAACCCTAATCCTTAACCCTAATAACCCTAACCCTAACAATCCAAACCCTGACACTAATCATCCTAAACCTAACCCTAAGAAATCTAACTCTAACCCTAATAACCCTAACCCTATTAACCCTAACCCTTATAACCTTAACACTAACCCTAATAATCATAACCCTAACTGTAATAACCCAATCCCAACCCTAACCCTAATCCTAAAACCCCTAAACCAAACCCTAATAATACTAACCTTAACCCTAATTACCCTAAACCTAACCCTAATAATCCTAACCCTCACCCTGACCCTAATAACCCTAACCCTAAGAAAACTAACCCTAACCCTAATAACTCTAATACCCCTAACCCTAATAACTCTAACCCTAACAAACCTAGATCTAGCTCTAATTATTCCAACCCTAATCCTAATAACCCTAACCCTAATTACTCTAACACTAATAACCCTAACCCAAATCCTAATAATCCTAACCCTAATAATCCTAACCCTATCCCTAACAGCCCTAACTGTAACCTTAACAACCCTAATAACCCTAACCCTCATAACCCTGACCCTAACCATAAAAACCCTAACCCTGGCCTTAATAAACCTAACACTAACTCAAATAATCCTAACCCTAAATTATTCCAGGATTGCCCTAACCCTAACAACCCTAACTCTAACCCTAACAACCCTAACCCTAACAAACCTAACCCCAACACTAATCCTAAACCTAACCCTAACAACTCTAAACCTAAGAAACGTAACCCTCACCCTAATAACCCTAGCCCTAATAACCCTAACCCTAATAATCCTAACCCTGGTAACCTTAACCCTAACCCTAATAATCATAACCCTAACTGTAATAACCCTATCCCTAACCCTAAGCCCAAACCTAACCCTAAGAATCCTAACCCTCAGAATCCTAACTGTAACAACCCTAACCCTAACCCTAATAACCCTAACCCTAATACCCCTAGCCCTAATAAGTCTAACCCTAAAAACCTAGACCTACTCTAAGTATAATCTTAACAACCCTAACCCTAATAACTCTAACCCTCATAATGATGACCCTAACTATAACAACCCTAACCCTGACTTTAACAATCCAAACACTAACCCAAATAATCGAAACTCTAAAACTAATAACTCTAACCCTAATAACCCTAACCCTAACAACCCTAACTCTAACCCTAATAACCCTAACCCTAACAATGCTAATCCTAACAACCCTAACCCTAATAAGCCTAACCTTAACCCTAATGACCCTAACCCTAATTGCCCTAATTACCCTAACCCTAATCCTATTCCATAACCCTAATAACCCTTTTCCCTAAATAATCTTAACGCTAACCCTAACTGTAATAACCCTATCCCTAAACCTAACCCTAACCCTAATAATCCTAACCCTAACAACCCTAACCCTAATAACCCTAAACCTAACCCTAAAACATTGTCTCTGCAAGCTAGATGCATCAAGCTCACAGAGGATCTCCCCAGGCTGCCCCTCTGCCTGCCCTCCAAGTTATTTGCAGACTGACTTTGGGGAAGGGGGAAAAGGTCCCCCCTAGGGTCCAATGTGCAAAGGGGGGGAGGAATGTGCCAAGCAGCCCCCCTGCAAGTGAGAAGCATCAAACTCACAGAGGACTTCCCCAGGCTGACCCTCTATCTGCCCTTCAAGTTATGTGCAGATTGGCTTTGGGGAAGGGGGAAAAGATCCCCCCTAGGATCCAATGTGCAAAGGGGGGGGGAGAGAAGACCACTCTTTTGTTTCTCTCTGCCAGCAGCCAAGAGGGAGCAGAGTGGAAGAAATCAAACCTAGGGGAGATGTGACAAAATAAAGGAGGGGAGGGAAAAGGAGTGGAAACATCCAGAGACATGGGTGGTGTCACACAGTCTGAAGTAAGACGTCTGCTTAGCATTACCTCCAACTTGGAAGATCAGTCTTTAAATCTGCTGCAAAAGCACTTTTGAATACCCCAAGGCAACACCATACTGACTCTGAAGTCACCATAAAAGTATGCAGAAACTCCAAAAAGACCCAACACACTTGAAAGTGAAAGTGCAATGCAATACGAAGGGTGATTAATGGCTCCGGAAGAACAGTGGGGAAACAGATGGGTGGAGAAAAGCCCATAGTCTGCCATGGATTGTCTTCCCAAGGATACTGGACCTAGCGAAGCCCCAAGGAGAAGTCCTCCTCTTTGCCAGGTTCTTCCATTGCTGCTTCTAGAAAGAAAGGATGATTACAGCAGGGCTTTGTGTGGACCCTTTTGTTTTTTGTTTTTTTTTAAGCAGTCCACTTTGGAAGCCAAGGCAGAGATAAATCTCCATGTGGAAACAGGCTAAGATTAAAATCTGAACTGGAGAAGCACTCAGGTTTGTAATGCTCACCTTGCATTTTGAAACTTCATAGTCTAAATATTTCAAGTCTGTTTCTCAAATCTAGGAAATATGAATTTCAGGGGAATCACTACTCAGAGTCTGTAACATGTTGTTTTAGCATTTTGGTTAGGCAAACTGTGAAGGCGAGTTTCATAAAGACTGTGATCCCTTCCCTGCCCCAGGACATTCCACTAGCATTCAAGTTTCTCCTTGAGTAAATTATTAGTGTTTTTTCCAGTTCCAACTGAGCTGAGAACAGTTCTGTGGCTGTGCTCTGTTTCTCAGAGTGTTTTATCTTATCTCAGAGTGTTATCCTTATGATAAAGTGTCTGTAAATTAGACATTAGAAGGCTGAATTTGAACCGTAACTGCTTTAAAAAGTGTATATTCTTTTTCCTCCTTTGGTTAAAAAGCATTTTACAGTGTTCACAAAACAATTGTATCAAGCAATTTGTAATTGTTATACTCATTCTTAAAACTGAATACACTAGAATTGTACTTCAAACTCACAAGTACCATCATTCACAATAATTGCAGTAATATGATAACCATTTTGTCGCAGCATGGAAAGCTGATGGGCAGTTTCTTCACAAGAGTCCTTTTCATCAAGCTATTGAATTTGGCTTGAATCATGGTGATTATTTCTCCAAATGAGCACAGAATCTCTAAAACATATGGCAGGTCTGATTAACATATGAAAAAGCAAGGCATGCCAAAATTTTACAGAATGTTACTCTAAATGAACATGAACATTAAAAGTTAAAACTCAGGTTTTATGTCCCCAGTGGAGAAGGTTACTTTTTTGCCCTATCTGAGGAGAAAAAGGTTGGAAACAAACTGAGCTGTCATGTAAATGTTTTGGTGTTTGCATGAATTTAGAGTGGTACCTCTATGAGTTTTGACAAAGGTTTTATTTTTATTATGATTCCCAACACTAATATCTGCCCAAGTGCACACCAGAACAGATGAAACTACCCTATAATACTGAGTCAGATCATTGGTCCATCAAGGTCAATACTGTCTGCTCTGCCAGGCAAACCCCAGGGTCTCACATGGAGGTCTTTCCCATCATCTGCTATCTGAGCCTTTTAACAGGAGATGTCAGGGATTGAACCTGGGGCCTTCTGCATACAGAAAAGATGCTCTACCACTGATCACAAAGCCCCTGACAAAAACAGCATAACACACTATTATGCATCTGGTCTGAAAATCAATATTCTGTGCTGGAGCATTCATTCAGTACCCCAGAAAGTATGTCCAATATGGTCATACTATAAAGACAGTTTGGTGTCATCCTAGTTGTGTTCGGGCATGTCCATGGAGACCAAACAATGCCAGTATGTGCAAACTAGTTTGGGGGGAGGGAAGGAGAGAGAGAGAGAGAGAGAGAAGCTGGAGGGAGTGCCAGGAATCCATTGAGAGGGCAGGATCCTCTTGGATGAACAGAAGAGAGGACACTGGGGGAGGGAGAGAGGAGACAGGTCTCCAAGGCCAGAAGGGTGCAAGAAGAGAAGGCCAGCTGGGAAAGGAGAGAAGCTGGAAGCTGCAGCAAAGGACTCTTCAGCTGGCCACCAGCAGGAGGCAAGGAGGAAGGTGACCAAAGGGAGGGAGCATGGAGAAATGGTTGCAGAGGAAACACCACCACAGCAGGAAGGCTCAACCAAGGAAGAAGAGAGCAAGGAGTGGTGCACAGAGGGTGAAGCCAGGCTATGACTGGGACTCTGGGTGAGTCTCCCAGCAGGCACAGAGTTGAGAAGGGACACCAGGGAAATGACGGAGGGTGAATGAAGCTTACATGGGAAGGCCAAGGAGGATCCCCAGGGGCTTTTACCTGGTGAAAAGGGACTAGCAGCCTGTCTGAGGCCAAGGGCAAATGTGATACCAGTAAACAATAATATTGGCAAATTGGGAGACTGTGAAATGAGCTCCCCCAATTCAGAATCTATTGAATCTGATTTGAAAATGGTACGTCCATCTGCCAGACATGGTTGCCATGAACTTTGTTAATTTTTCCCTTTCACGAGAGGAGAGAGGTGTTATATCTTAACACACTCCTAGATATACAGTGGAGAAGAGATTCACCAGGGCCGATTAAGGTAAGCAGAATGACATTACCTGTAGGAGAACGGGCCATTCGAGCTAGGGAGCAATCCTAAGCAGATCAAGTCAAAACTAAATCCCACTGCCCTAACCTGGATAGGCCCAGGCAAACCCGATCTCACTAGACCTTGGCAGCTAAGCAGGGTTGACTCTGGCAAATACTTGGATGGGAGACCTCCTTGGAATACCAGCAGTCGGGAAGTGGAGGCAGGCTTTATTCAGCCACCTCTCTGAACATCCTCCAGACCCCTAGTAGGGGTCAGTCACCAGAGGCCGCCATGACTTCCAGGTGCACGCACACTCACATGCACATGTGTGCAAAGACACACACACACACAAGAAAAATACAAAAGAACAAAAACCTAAGTCCCATTTATTCAAAGCCTTACAGTGCAATCCTAATCTCACTTTCCTGGGAGTGACCTCCACTGGCTAGATCTGAGTAAGATTCTGAGTAGACCTGCTTAGGATTGTTCTGTCAGCCACTAAGCCACAACTGCTCTCCTTTATACAACATTCACAACTGGGATGTTCAGATAACAATGGGCTGGATCCAAACAGCTTTTGTGCTGGTGAAGAAGGAAGGAAAGGTCCCCTTCCATTACCTCAGAAAGCTACACTGAGGACCATGAGACTTGTGTGGACAAAAGCCACTTGGGGCAGGGGTTGTAGTAAGGGGGGGGTCTGAATGAGATGGAGTGAAAAAAGCTGACTGGGTGCAACACAATGAGGTGTGTTCTATGCAGCTACTAGAAATGTATAATAGTTTCCATTTAGCATTAGTTCAAATAGGAGGGCAAGTGTCATATGACTGACACGGACCTACAGCAAATGGCTCATGTGCCCCAGGTCCCAGGGGCAAAGCTGAAAGGAGTCCTAGGTGTTGACTTTCTAGCCAAAGAATAGCACATTCCCTTTCTTCCTTTCAGTGTGCCTGTTTGCTTCCTCTGACACTTTGCCGACAACATTGCAGCTGGTACTTTCATGCTAACACAGACTGCCTCCACAATTAAACATTCTGAGTCCATGACAATGGCAGGCCTGGCAGGAGGTGAGCATTGTCACTTTGACATTTTGTCAATGCTCTGGTCTGTTTGGTTGAAAATAGAGGGCAGCCAGGCTAAAGCTGGAGAAAGGCAGATGCTTGGAAAGAGGATGTCACGGTTTCTTCAGCAAAATGCCAACTGAACCTAGTCTGCCCCCCCCCCCCGATGTAATTTTATGGACTAACTGGGAGAACAGAGAATGGTTAATGATCATTTGGGTCAGTTACCTTGTCCTTGTTTGAGAACAGACATTGTTCTTACCCAAAAATTAAATGGCAGGAGATGATTTTCATTGAATCATAGAATCACAGAGCTGGAAGGAACCATACAGGCCATCTAGTCCAACCCCCTGTTCAATGCAGGATCAGTCTACAAAATCCCTGACAAGTGTTTCTCCAGTCGCTGCTTAAAGACTGCCAGTGAGGGGGAGCTCACCACCTCCCTAGGCAGCTGATTCCACTGTTGCACAACTCTTACTGTCAGAAAGTTTTTCCTAATATTTAGCTGGTACCTTCCCGCCCTTAATTTAAGCCCGTTATTGCAAGTCCTATCCTTTGCTGCTATTTTCATAAATGGGGACATGATTAGCAAATTAAATTCAAGAATTACAGCATCGTAGACATACAGTGGTTCTGAGGTTAAGATGCTAAGCTGCAGACTGGAAGGTCTGTAGTTCGGCAGTTCAAGACCCTAATGCCATGTGATGGAGTGAGCTCCCGTCTCTGGCCCCAGCTCCTGCCAACCTAGCAGTTCAAAAGCAAGAAATTGCAAATAGATAAATAGGTACTGCTTCGGTGGAAAGGTAACAGCTGAACAGAACCACCATCAAACCAGAGAATCCCAGCAGATCCATGGGCCAATGTGGCAAACCCAACATAGTGTCAAACCAGAGAATACAAGCCAAACCAACTAAAGCCAAGGGACACTGTTTCAAGTTCAACAGAACCAGTGTCAAACCACAGAAGCCTGCAAAATACCATCACTTCAGGAATACGAAACTGGTGCTATCAAACTATATAGCTACTTTATTGATTCTCACACACAGGATACCTTTCACTCTGGCCCAACGTAGTGTTCTTCCATCTGCTTTATTAGAAAGGAGATACTGTGGTGTGTCACTGCAGGAGCACTTGTGCACTTACTGGGAAAACTAAAATGGCTGGACGTGTGTTGCTGCAGTGTCCCTTCTGAAATGATCTTACTTAGATATATATTTATTACACCCATCTTCCAAAAAAAAACACTGGGAAGATGGGAGGAATGGCATACCTCTTTTCTTCTTGAAGATCTTGAATCTGAAACCTCACATAAAGTTGCCAGATTCTGTACAGCTGCCAGTGTCTACTGAGGTACAGTGTTGATTCAGTGAAACGTATTTGCTTTCTATATACATATTAATAGAAGATTGTATATACATTTTTATAACCACTCTGTTGATGTATGTTTTATCCTGCTGGTCGACAACCATAATAAATGACTGATTAACAGATTGATTTATTGATTGAACCACAGAAGCCAAACAGAACCCAGGGCCAATGTGGCAAGCCTAACAAAACCAATGTCAAACAAGAAAATCCAAGCCAAACCAACATGGCAAGCCAATACCAAAGCAGCCAGCCAGACCTGGCAAGACACTGACACAGACACGCAAATGTCACTTCTCCATGGAAGGCCTCAGAAAGGGAGAGGGAGGGTGTCTGGGGCACCCAAGTTCTCCTCTCTCTGTAGTTGGCAGCCTACACCATCACTGGCTTGGAGGAGCCAAGAGACACAACAGCAGCTGCCTGTCATGCTCCTGTTTCCTCCCACCCTAGAAAGGAGAAACACAACACTAGTACAGCATGTAGATGCTTCTGAGGGCTCTGCTTGTTTTTTATTTATTTATTTATTTATTTATTATTTTAGATTTATATCCCGCCTTGCCTGCTCAGGCAGGTATACTCATGTCTACTCCCGTAGCATCTCTTTTTGTTCCATTGATATTTATGCTGCCCCCCCCTTAAGAGTGGCAGGGCCAACATTTTTGGCTCCATATTTATTTATTTTCAGCAAAGAATTGTGCCAAGTGGTTTAGGAGTTCATTTGGGGGTGTTTTGTGTGCTTCTTCTTTTTTCTTTTTAATGTTTTTAACAACACAATTTGTCTTATAGATTTTATATAGTGCCAATAAAACTGGATAACTTCCCTGTTGTTTCTATCTACCTCTGTTTTAAATTTTTAAGTTTTTGGAAGACAGCTCCCTGCCCCAGCTCCCCAAAACAAAGAGTATGCAGGCACCAGCACATGCTCACTCGTCTTACTCTCCAGGTCCAGGGCTGGGGTCTTGAAGATTGGCAAGTTGACCTTCAGGTAGACCAATGTTCAACCCCCAAGAGGAGCAAACGTGAGACTGACAATGTTGCCTGTTGACAGAAACATGCTCACTCTGCATGCTTATTTGAGGATATAAGAGGAGCACTTGCACTAGAAGAGAAAGCCCCAGCCAGACTATGGCCCAATCTGCATTTGCTGTGTAAAGCTGTTCCGTGCTGCTGTGGTGCCAGCTTCCCATTTGGCTCAGTATAAAGCTCTCCTCTGACTGCATCAGGATGCAAGTTGTTTTGGGAGAGCACGTGAGAGAGGGAAGAGGAGTGGCCTCCAAGGGTGCCAGGGCACTGCACTGTGCTGCGGGGAGGAAACGGCCTACAACACACACACCCCAGAAAGTAAAAGGAGGTGACCTGGCAGAGGGGAGGGCAGGAAAGATGGAATGAGCTGGGTAAAAAACACAAACACCCAGCAGTTGCCTGGCAGGGCGTTCTGGAGACTGCCCCAGGAAATAGCAAATGGTTCAGGACTGGGTGTGCTTCCAGCCCCCCCCCCCCCCAATATGATTGCAGAAAAATGTTCCCTGGCTGCTTTCAAATGCAGATGACTGGATTTTCAGCTGACTTGTTTCCTTTGTGACAATTTGCCTATCTCCTTAGAAAAGATGGGGGGGGGGAATTCAGCTCCTGTTGTCTGCTTTTTGCTCACAGCAGCTCAGTAGTGGGGAGGTGCAGTTGTACCACCTGAAAACCACATTCAGATAAGGTGGTGAGATGCCATAGTGACCTTGGAGTCATCACTAAATGGCAATAAAATGATGCAGATAGCCAATGCTGAGATGAAACAATAGAAGAGTGGATGTGGCATGAAATGCAGACAGAAATTTGTGATATGATGCGAGATCCTTTGCATAATGATGGGAAATACCAATGCAGATTGGACCAAGATCTTTCCTGGCCCAGTAGCTTAGTGGATTGGAGGAATGCAGCTAGTAGGACTCAACTTGGTAGTCCCTCACCATGGCATCTGCCAAAGCCTGCCTTCTGCATCTAACCCACTCAGAGGAGCCGACTTCCTCCCCAATGGCCTCCATCTCCATAGACTTCTTGGGAGTGGCCATGGGGGAATCCTGCCCAGAAAAGGAGGTGGAGGGGAGCAGCAGAGCAGCTTTTCCTCTCTTCTACCTCTGCTGGAGGCAGTGTGCCCTTCTTGGCCTGCAAACACTGCACCTACCAAGTGACCTCATCTCTCCAGCAAATGAGCTGGCTGACCCACTCAGCGAGGCTGCCCAACTTGTAGGCTTTCTGCTGGGTGAGAGGTTCCAGGTGGGACAGGATGCCATCTTGCAACCTGGAGAGATGTCTGTAAGTCCTGTGCCTGGGTCCAGAGAGGCAGTCATCTTCCCCTGAAGCATTTAGACCAAGGGACTGATGAGACCTAGGCTTGCCATGTCAGATGAGAGTGCCTTGGTGATGTACTTAAAAGGCTTAAGGACTTCCACCATCGGGGAGAGTCAGCCACTCCTCATAGCTGAGTGCTCTCTTCCCCTGCACAGTGTCAGCCTTGTAGGTCAAATTGGTCAGGGTGCTCTACTGCTTCACAAGACATGACACTGGTGGAGTTGCGGTGAGTGATGACATCACCAGCCAGGCCTGCTCCTGGTGCAGCAGATGGGCACCTTTCACACTGCAGGAAAAAGTGACTCATGAGATTCTAGCAGTTCTGTTGCAAGTGCTGGAAATTAGAAGTCTCAGCATCCAGTTCAGGATTCTCTGCAGAACCCAGGTGGTGAACAAGATGAGCTGCATATGCTCCTCTGGCAGGCCCACAGCCTGTGCAGCTGCCTTAACAGAGCAATTCCCCTCTTGGCTAGCTGGCAACCACACAGCCATTCTGTCAGCCTTCCTCTCCCCCTGAAGAAGCACGACCTGGTGACACTTTTTCAGAGGGTTACTGAGCCCTGTCATCAGTCTTTTCCTTGGCTGATCATAGCTCTACACAACTGGCACTGTCCGAAATGAGGATCTTTCACCCTCTGGCAGTGCTTCCAGACTGTGGAAGAATAGGGGACTGCATGCTGCTGAGCAGCTGTGGATGCTGCTGGAGTCACCTCCTGTGAGGGGATCAGTACAGTCATTCTGTGTTTGGTGTGTGTGTGTGTGTGTGTGTGAAGAGGGAGATGCCTATGGGAGAAGTGATCAAGATGGCAGTGCCTCAGGGTGCACCTCCGCCTCCTTCTCTTGCACCACCTCCATCCTTTCTCCTTCCTCTCCTCAGAAGGCCTACTGGACTTTGGAAGAGATAGAGAAGGGGTGGCCTGTCTCTCCTTCAATTCCTCCATCACCCTCTGGGTGCTTGGGCTAAACTTAAGAGCTGGAAGACTTCTGTCCCCCAAGTTCAGCCCTAAAGACAGATCAGGCTGCTCTTCCTGCTGCTGCTGAGTCACAGCCTGAGCAACAGAGTATCTAATTCAGGTAGGTCTGCTGGTGCCCTTCAAGTGGCAGCCTCAATTACAAGGGCCTTGAAAGACCATTTTATGTTTAAACCTTCTGTAATAGTCCTCAGCATGGAGTTTGCTATTTTCACTGCTTCTACACAATATTTTTTCTAGAAGAAGAAGAAGAAGAAGAAGAAGAAGAAGAAGAAGAAGAAGAAGAAGAAGAAGAAGAAGAAGAAGAAGAAGAAGAAGAAGAAGAAGAAGAAGAAGAAGAAGAAGAAGAAGAAGAAGAAGAAGAAGAAGAAGAAGAAGAAGAAGAATGAAATATACTGGGTTTGACACGTGAGTAGTGATCAGCTCATGCTTTATTCAGTGATTAGCTCAACTACAAGACAACACTAGCAGGACTGTGCACAACACTCCACCCCACACACAGGCTATTTACAGAGGTGCTCCTGGTCTATAAGTTCCTACCAGGATCCTAGCAGTCTATTGTTCTGTGTTCCCAAGCTGAGTCCATCGATATCGGGCCGTGGACATAACAAAGATGAGGGGGAGGAGGAGGAGGAGGAGGGAGAGGAGGAGGAGGTGGAGGAGGAGGAGGAGGAGGAGGAGGAGGAGGAGGAGGAGGAGGAGGAGAAGAAGAAGAAGAAGAAGAAGAAGAAGAAGAAGAAGAAGAAGAAGAAGAAGAAGAAGAAGAAGAAGAAGAAGAAGAAGAAGAAGAAGAAGAAGAAGAAGAAGAAGAAGAAGAAGAAGAAGAAGAAAGGAACTTCACTCTCTTTTGTTTTGGCAACAAAGCTGCCAGTTGGACACAGTTTGCCAGTCATAGAAAGTTTACGATTCTCAACACATGTAAAGAACAAACTTTGGATTGGAATGACTGCAATGCTGGCCTCCTGCTCTTAAACATCTTGTTTAAGCATCAAGTGTGTTTTCTTATTTTGCCTAGCCCAACATTTTCCCTTGCGTGTATTCATCTTTGTTTCATACAATATATTGGCATGTGTGTCTGATGTTGTGAAACTCAGGCAGATGGGAAGGAAAGAGGTGTGCTCTCCACCTCCTTTTAGCCACTTGCTTATGATTCAAAAGTCCAAAAAGAACTGCCCTCCTTCTTGTGCATCTTTTAAGACTCTGTTTTCAACTTCTGTGGTCATATGTTTAAGTCTTATAAAGTGTTTCCCGCTGAAATGTCGTGCTGGCTAGAATTCAGCAGCAAATAAATATTGCTGTCCTCACTAATTTGAAACAGTATGAGTTTTAAACCTCTCGCTGCGGGAGATTTATTAAGATTGCAGTTTTCATCACCCTCTCTTCAGTCCATCAAGGCAGGTCAAAGCTGCATAAAGCATTTTCTTAAAAGGCCCTGTGATTTCCATTTCTTTAAACTGCCATGGAAGAGAGCAATTCCACTGCCCGCGTCTACTTGAAAGAACTGCAATATTTAGCCTGTAAAAAAAGTTTTAATCTAACATTGGTTATTTGTTGGAGGGAGAACTTTTGTACATATTATTGAATTGTGAATTTATGAACAGAAAATATTCTTGTAAACAGCTATTCTCGCAACATTTTCCATTACTACTGTTGCCTGTGTTTTAAATCATTCCATTCCTAGGGGCAGGCTTATGGAACAGCCAGTGCTGTTTTTTGCTCCATTGATTACAATGCTCCTGGCAGACCTGCTTGCTTCTAAATCTAGTTTAGAAATAAAGAGATCCACTGATCACACACACACACACACACACACACACACACACACACCCTGAGACACATGCAAGGGATCTGTAAGAAATGTGATGGATTTAGCTTTGGATAAGTATTTGGCAGTACAGGAGATGGGGTGGTTTTGAATGCCATAGTGCTGCTGATTTGACAACAAGCCACCCTACTTTGTTTTAACTTTAACTTTGCAGAAATTGACCTCTGATCCTTTATTTTCTAGTCATTCTCTATCAACATTTTCTCTTAAAACAAATACTTCCCCAACAGTATTGGCTTATCAATAAATGACCATTATGCATTTACAAGCAAGAGGAACTGCAGCAACTTGTGGGGGTGCATCTCGTTTAACTCTCCCTATTTTCCTTTCCCCTTCCCTGGCAGCCCTCATAGTCTCTCCCCTGCTTCCTTCTCTCCTTCCTATTCATCAGCCAATCTACCTTAATCTGTCCACCATCTTTAGCTTTCCCTCCTCCCCTCCCCTGGCAATTTGTACCCTGAAAAAGTATGGCCAAGTTGCCACAGGGCCAGGCCACAATGAACTGCACAGCAGGGAATGTCTAGTTTGCCTTGAGTCACAACTGTGCATAATGGCTTAGACCCTATTACCAGTTCTACCCTAGCTGTTATACATAGCCCTGAGTTTCTCTGAAACAAATCCAAAGATCAGCAGCTTCACTAAGGTATCTCATGCTGGAATTTATAACTCCACACTATAGCTAGAGGATTTAAGATTTGAATATTTCCCTGCACAATGCACACCTGGAACATACACACACAAACAGATAACCCACATATGCTGGAATCCTCTTGCATGAAGTGCTACATTTTCTTTATGTGCAGGCCTTCCCCTGTACCACTGTCATGTACATTTCCCCATCACTACCTCAGTGAGTATTTCTGAAATGTATAGTTTATGGGAACAGAATTTTGTCTGTTTGTTGTGCTCATGACTGCCCATGTACAACCTACTGGTCTACTGGATCGTGCTTGTAACAGTGAAGCCTTTGTCGCTGATTGAACCACAGAAGCCAAGCAGAACCCAGGCCCAATGTGGCAAGAAATGTGGTGATATGGAACATTCAGTTGTTCAGTTGTTCAGGGATCTAAACAGTTTGCATTCCAGCTTCCTTGAGGGAAAGTTGTCAGTTCAGCTACGAGAGAGAGTTCTGAAGATTTTTTTCAGTGCTTAAGAATAGTAAATGGGAAGAGAGCAGAGGGAAGGGGAGGGGAGATAAGAAGTTCGTTCAGGCAAAGGGTGGCCCAGGGAACAGAAAGAATAGTGGCAGAGGGGGTGGAGGGAAAAAACAGAAGACCGCCACAAGTTTTTTAATAATGCTTCGCTTGTATTTCATATTTTCACTAAGCAGTCAGTTTGAGGAATCCATGCTCATGGTGGCAGTCTGTGGTCTGTGTATTTTTGGTTTTTTATTTCCCTACATGTTTTAGACAGAAGAAAGGAAGAAGGATTACACATGATGCACAGATGACACTTTTGTCTGTCAAGTATATCAGTCAGAAAGCAAATATTCGGTGCTCCTTCAGTGAGTGTTTCAGCTGCTGAAGCAGAGCCAGCCTATTCCTCTCTTCCTCGATGCTGAGCCGAGTGCAACCAAAACATTGAATTCCATCTGCTGAGCAAAGGCTGATCGGCAGGCTTCCAGTCCATCATTAGGGCCTGCCTACTTCTGCAAAAGCCAAGTTCAGCAGCTTGGAGGCAGCTTTTTTCTTGATGAGTTTCTTTTGCGGGTCCTGCTATACACTGAGAGGGGTTTAAGGGCTATCTGTTTGTAGCATGTCCAACGTAGTTTTGCATATATTTTTTCCAGACCCTCTACATTGACAGGCCATTTAAAAACATGTGCATGCAATTTTGCAGTTCCTTACAGCTTTGCCAGCAATATCTTGGGACCACTCCAATGAATGCAGAGTACGATGGCAATGTATAAAGCTGCTGTGTCCAGCCAGACTGAATAGCTTGAGGAGAGGTTTTGATGCCTATGATCTCCATGATTTTCAGAGCAGAATGGGTGACTAATTGAAAAATGTCATCAAAAAAATTGTCCTTGATTTTTATATGTCAAAGGGATTTGAAGAAATGCCTCTTCGCTGTTTCTACAGAGATTATGTTCCCTCCTTTTTATATATAGTATAAAAAAATACTAAACTCTTCAGCAATGTCTGTGCTTTATATATTGCTCTAGAGAACTACACTTTCAACACAGAAGCACATGAAGCTCCCGAAACCATCTATCCTAAAATTGTCTACTCTGACTGACACAGTAGCTTGTCTTAGGGCAAGGACTTTCAAATCACCTGCTACCTGTTAGTAGTTTTTAGCTGGTCATAAGAAGATAAGAGAAGCCATGCTGGATCAGGCCAGTGGCTCATTTAGTCCAACACTTTGTCACACAGTGCCCAAAACCCAGGTGACATCCACTAGAGGGTTCAGAACTCCAGAAGCCCTCCCACTGTGATCCCCCAAGCACCAAGAATACAGAGCACTACTGCCTCAGAAATAGTGTTCCATCCACAACTTGTGGCTAATAGCCACTGATAGGCCTCTGCTCCATATGTTTATCTAATCCCCTCTTGAAGCTGTCTATACTTATAGCTGCTACCACTTCTTGTGGCAGTGAATTCCACATGTTCATTACTGTATGGGTGATGAAGTACTTCCTTTTAAATATTCTAATTTCATTGAGTGCCCATGAGTTCTTGTATTGTGAGAAAGGGAGAAAAGTACTTCTTTCTCTACCTTCACTATCCCATGCATAGTTGTGTAAACCTCTGTCATGTCAACCCTCCGTTGTTGTTTCTCCAAGCTAGAGAGGCCCAAGTGCTTTAAACTTTTGTGATAGGAAAATTGCTCCATCCCCTTAGTCACTTGCCTTCCCCCCCTCCCACTTTTCCCAGTGCTATAATATCTTTTTTGAGGTGCAGTGACCAGCACTGTTATTTATTTATTTATTTATTTATTTATTTATTTATTTATTTTACGGTTTATATCCCACCCTACCACACCAAAGCAGGCTCAAGGCTGCTCACATAAATAGAACACAGATTCACAATCAGATCACTAAAACCATTAAAACAGTTTGTTAAAACAATGCAGTATTACATGTTAATGCTAGCAGTGTTCTTCCCATATCACAACAATGGTGATGCTAGATGAGTGCAGCCATATGATGTTCCTTTCCAGCACTGATCTTACTCGACGTGCACAGGCTGTCAATAATTCACCAGGAACCAGCCTCTCCAGTTGTTATTAATGATAGTTATTAATGATGGTAACTAGTGATGGTAACTAGTGATAGTGGTGGCTCCTAATTGAAAGCCTGGTGGAAGAACTCCATCTTGCAGGCCCTGCAGAACTGTAAAAGGTCCCACAGGGCCCTAATCTCCTCCAAGAGCTCATTCCACCAGTATGGAGCCACCATCAAAAAAGCCCTGGCCCTAGTTACAGCCAGCCTGGCATCCTTAGGGCCTGGGAGGGCCAATCAATTTTGACTCCCTGACCATAGTACTCTCTGGGGTATATATGGAGAAAGGTGGTCCCTCAGGTAAGTCACACCCTGGCCATATAGGGCTTTAAAGGTAAGAACGAGCACCTTGAAGCAAATCTGGTATGCTATCGGCAGCCAGTGCAATCCTTTCAGGGCTGGCTGGATGTGCTCCCTCAAGGGGAGACTCATCAAAAACCTAGCTGTTGCATTTTGCACTAGCTGCAGCTTCTGGATCTGCGATAGGGGCAGCCCCATGTAGAGGGCATTACAGTAGTCTAATCTCAAGGTGACCATTGCATGGATCACTGTTGTTAAGTCGTTGCGTTTGAAGAAGGGAACCAACTGCCTAATCAGCTGAAGATGGTAGAAGGCTGACTTGGCAGCAGCTACTACTGGGCTTCCATTGTCAAGGAGGCATCCTGGAGCACTCTCAGACTCCTAACCTCCTGCACTGGCACCATTGGTGCCCCATCGAAGGTTGATAGTGGGATCCCTACCCCCAGTCTGCCGCAACTCAAGCACAGGACCTCTGTCTTTGTTGGATTCAATTTCAATGGGCTCAGTCTAAGCCAACCAGCAATGGCTTGTAATGCCTGGTCCAGATCTTCTGGTCTGGAGGCAGACTGACTGCCCAACATCAGATAGAGCTGGGGGTCATCAGCATACTGGTGACACCCCAGCCCATAACTCTGGGCAAGGGGGCACATGTAGATGTTAAATAACATTGGCGAAAGCACTGCCCCTTGAGGCACTCCACACTCCAGTGGGTACTTCTGGGAGAGCTGTTCCCCTAACACCACCCTTTGTCCTTGACTATGGAGAAAGAAGGCAAGCCATTGCAAGGCAAGCCCCTGGACTCCTATGTCGGTGAGGCAGCAGACCAGTAACTGATGGTCGACCATGTCAAATGTGGCCAACAAATCTAACAGCAACAGCATCGCTGAACTGCCTCGATCCTGATGCCTCTGGAGATCATCTGTGAGGGCAACCAATGCTGTCTCTGTCCCATGGCCTGAGTGAAAACCAGACTGGAAGGGGTCTAAGATGGAAGCGTCACCCAAGAAGCTCTGTAGCTGGATTGCCATGGCCCTCTCTATAATTTGGCTGGATCCAAAGATGGTTTCTTAAGAGAGGATGTACAATGGCCTCCTTGAGCACCCCAGGGAACTGTCCCTCAGTGAGGGACTTGTTGATGATTTGCCTTAGGGTGCCTCGCAACCCATCATGGCCAGCTTTAATTAGCCATGACGGGCATGAATCAAGGCAGCACATGGTAGGGCACATTGCTAGGAGCAATTTGTCAACTTCCTCTAGGCTGAGCAGATTGAAAGAATCCATAAGCTCACTTGAAGTCATGCAAGGAGCCTCGAGATCATTCACTGTATCAACTATGACAAACAGTTCACAGTGGAGCGACAAAACTTTATCTGCGAAATAGCTCGCAAAAGTCTCACAGTATTCCAAATGAGGCTGAAACATAGATTTATACAGGGGTGTTATAACACTGACTAATTTGTTTTCATTTCCCTTCTAATGATCCCCAGCATAGCATTTGTATTTTTTTTATTGCAGTCACACACTGAATCAACATTTTCAGTGAGTTATCTATGATAACTCCCAGATCCCTCTCCTGGTCAGTTACTTCCAGTTTGGACCCCATCAACATGTATTCATAGTTGAGATCTTTGGCTCCAATGTGCATTACTTTGCATTTGCCCATGGTGAACCTCATTTGCCACACTGATGCCCACTCATCCAGCTTTGACAGATCCCTCTGGAGCGCCTCACAGTCCTCCCTGGTTTTCACCATCCTGAACAACCTAGTGTCACCTGCAATCTTAGCCACTTCACTGCTCACTCCCAACACCAAATGGTTAATGAACAAGTTCAAAAGCACCAGACCTAGTACTGAGCCTTGCAGTACCCCACTGCTTACCACCTTCCACTTTGAAAACTGCCCATTTATACTCACTCTCAGTTTTCTGTTAATTAACCAGTTTTTAATCCACAAGAGGACTTGTCCACTTATCCCATGGCTGCTGAGTATATTTAGGAGCCTTTGAGGAGGAAGTTTATCAAAATCTTCCTGGAAGTGTAGGTGAACAACATCACTTGGGCCACCCTTGTCCTCATGTTTGTTCACCCCTCAAGGAACTCTAAAAGATTAGTGAGACAAGATCTTCCCTTACAGAATCCATGCTGATTCTTCCTCAGTATCTTTTGTTCACCAATGTACCTACTAATTCTTTCTTTAATAATGGATTCCACCAAGTTACCCAGTATCAGTGTTGGACTGACTGCTCTGTAATTTCCTGGATCTCCTGGAACCTTTTTTAAAGATGGGGATTATATTGGCTACCTTCAAGTCCTTGGGAGAGGGTGATTTTAGTGACAGATTGCATATTTTTGTCAAGAGCTCCACAAGTTCACATTTGAGTTCTTTCAAAACTCTCAGATGTATGCCATCTGGGACTGATGACTCTTGGATGTATGCCATCTGGTCATGCCAAGGATTAAATCTTATAGCTTGAATCCTGGTGACAGTTATCACAGATAGCTCGATTTCCCTCCATAGAATGTGAACATCTCACTGAACCCTCCTACTGCAGCCTAACAGACTCCCCAAATATTGTTCTGGAGGGATAGGAATCCCAAGAACAGCTAGAGGGGGCAGCCAGAGTTCTGCAGCAGGAGGGGGGATCAGTGGAAATCATCTCTCTATCAGTGGTCATGTTCAGTGGGATGCAGCCTTATCAATTATAATCAAGCATTCTAGCCCTGAATTTTGGTCCTTCTGGTATACAGTGCCCTGTACAGTGGAAATAAGTAATGTTCATGTCGCCATGGATGTGCATACATCCTACTTGTATGGGCATAGTTCCATTTGTAAGAAGGAGCCAGTGCAAGTTTAACCTGGATAAAAGTGGGGATTAAATCACCTGTTCAGTTGTAGATGCATTGACTGTAAGATGAGAATTACTTGATATGCCTAAAGGAATATCAAGTGTATGCTTTATGCAGATTGGATAGGGGTCCACTTCAAATTATGAAAAGGGCTAGAGACTGAGGGATTTCTGAATGCAGAGGCAATTTCACATTTCTCATCCATGTTGTTTCAACCTAAAAATTCTCACTTCAATTCTGCCTCCTTCATAAGTGAATCAATCCCATGATTGTTTGTATTTGTGCCATTTTCTGTTTCTTCACACTGCATTTTCCCCAGAAATTATATGCATTCTTCAAAATTATCTCTGTTTGAATAAATCAGCATTGGAAAGATAATGTAGCAATCATGTACACTGTCCAGATAAATATATAAACTATGTATAAAAGCTGTATGATCTGAGGACACAAGATAAACAAACCTAACTAAACCAACAGCAAAAATCAAAGAATCAAAAATTGTTGCAAAAAATAAGTATTAAAAAATGAACTGTGTGATCCTAAACAGAGTTACACCATTCTAACTCCCTTAATGTCTATAGTCTTAGAACTCTGAAAGTCTTCATAGGACTGTTCAGCCAAACAGAGTATGAAGTATAGGAGATCTTCGTTCTTTGGAAATATTTGGTTGTAATTATATATTCTGCATGTATTGCCTAGGTACCAAGTTGAACAAAATGACTTTACATGCCTCAAAGAACAAATAACAAAACAGAGAGGAATGTCCATTTTAGCACTTTGCCATTTCATTTATTTTTCTCACTTAATGTGTGTTGCTATAATAAGAAAAGTAATCTTAAGAGCAAAAAGCCTTAGAAAGCACTTGCACTGTCTCAGCAGTTTAAATCCTATGCTAACAACCTGGTGAACCAGAGCATCTGATTTACAGCGGGCTGAAATGGGGAAATCGATAGCCAAACAGATTTCCCATAATGCTTAGTTATTTTGTTTTCATTAATTGAATGGCTTTAAAATAAAATTAATTGCTCATCCATTTACTTTTTAGCAGGTACCTGACAAAAGACAACCTCTTAATGGACTGAGGGCCAGGTTTCAAATAGGCACCAGTGGCTCTCTGACCTCCTGGGTTCCTCAAGTAAGGACACAGGGCAGTCAGATGTATGTTTTTGTCCCCTTTGGCATTTCCCTAACGGTCTTGGTTAGTTAGTCAGGAGCAAATAAATGTTTCCTTGTCCTGTATGTAGGGATGAAAGATTCCCATGGCACATATAGGATGATTATTTACTTTTGAACAGAACCCTTCATTTCTCTTGTAAAACAATACACAATAGGATGATCCTGTGTATCTGTGTATAAATAACTCCAGTGCTACGTTCAATTAGATGAATCAACATAACCTAAAGAACAGAAGGCTCTAAGAACATAAGAGAAGTTGTGCTGGATCAGGCCAATGGCCCATTCAGTCCAACACTCTGTGTCACACAGTGGGCCAGACCCAGGAGGTCCACTAGTGGGGCCAGAACTCCAGAAGCCCTCCCACTGTGCCCCCCCAAAGCACCAAGAATACAGAGCATCACTGCCCCAGACAGTGTTCCTGCCAAAAGTGCCAGTCCCATTCAGGGCAGGAACTTTTGGTGCAAGGGGAGTGCATTGCAAAACAAAGTTATAAAATACCAGAGACAGTCTAGAACACACCCTAGTCTGGTAGGTTGACACCAGGTCTTTCAATCTATCCCAACAACCCAGGAGAGAAAGACCAAACTTCCCGGGTTCTCAGGGAACTAAACAAGAAAAAATAATCCTGCAGAATGGAACTGCAGACTGAGGGTCCGGTCACACTGCCGTTTTGATCGGGGTTCACAGCTGTTCCCTTGTGAATGTCAGTTTCAGGTTCACACACGCCAATCCGCCTTCCACCCCGAAGCAGGCTCACTTCTGCAATGACGCCGGGTTTTCCTGACCCCTGGAAAATCAAGTGTTTTCCTGGCACTTCTGCTTTGAATGTGCAATTTCGCCTGTCTGGACAGCCCATCTTTCACAATGATTGCAATTGGGGCCGTCTGAACGCTCTTTGTGCTTTTTTTTTTTTTTTTTAACCTTCCGGTTTGAGCACTTGAGCAAACATGCACTTAATAAATCCTTTTAGCGTTTAATAATGGATTTATTAAGTGCATGTTTAGTTAAGCGCTCAAACTGGAAGCTTAAAAAAAAAACACGCACAAAGATGGCCCTGGAGGCAGGAACGAGAGGCGGGGGCTCCAGCAGCCTGGACGGGGCCAGCAAGGAGGATGGTGGAGATGACGGAGCCTGTTTTCATGGGGCAATGGTGGCAGCAGCAGCAGGGGACCCCCCACACACAGTGGTGGCAGGAGCAGCAGCCGCCCGAGCCTCCCCGTGGCCGGCAGGATCGCCTGGAGGGATGGTGCGGCAGCAGGCAAGCGGGTGCTGGAAAAGAGGGGCCAGCTGCATCTAGTCAGCCCAATGCCAAGAAAAATGTTCCCGATTAAATTACAGTGGGAACAAAGTGCAATTACCTTGCCGTGTGACCAGGGCCTGAGTTTCCAAGACAAAACAGTTTAACTTGGTAGGCGGTCAAGAATCCAGGCTCTGGATTAGCTTTTGAGGTTAATTGAAGGCAAAAACCATGACAGAGTAAAAATATACGTATTTATTTAAGGTGCAAAAATATATAAAACAAGACTAGACAATGAAGGAATAAAATAATCAAACCTAAGCTTTTCCAGCATAACTAAGCACATAAAGACAAGGTTCCAGTTACCCTTTTCAGGTTCAGCAGAGGCAGTCGGTTCCAGCAAGACAAGATGTTCATAACTTAGCCAGCCCAGGCTGGAGTCACATAGAAAGCCATTCCGGGTGCTCTGGGACTACTGACAATACCATGTCAAATCAAGGGCGTAGACTTTCCAATTTCCCAGGGGGGGCTGGGGCTGGGCCAGAGGCATTGCTGTGCTAGGTCCTTAAAAGAACCAAGGCCCAGTGACATCATAGGGAGGAGCCAGTGACATCACAGGCCATTGTCACTATTTATGGAGGCAGAGCCATGTGGCATTCCTGGCTCCTATTATCTCCAGTGGGCCTTCAAGTCTCTCCCATTGTTTGTAATGGGCAATCCTGTCATTTCTTTTATACATCCCAGTTAGTTGTCCCTTTGAAACTGTACCACACGTATAGAGTGTACATTCCTTGCCAATGTTCCTTCTGGACTGCACACAGGGCAAAAGGAAATTTTAAAAGGCCTCTGATCTGCATGCCAATCAAGGATAACGATGTGTGGCATAAACATGAGTTAAGTGTTAAGTATTCTCCCTGGATGGTATACATACCAAGAACATATCTGTTGCCATTTCCCTCTCTTCCTGCTCACCACTCGGAGAAACAAAAGCCCTGTTTACATATTACAGTGAACATATGTACATCTTGCATGGACATATGTTGTTAGAAAGAGGTAATATACTTTTGCATTACAAATAAAAGCAGCCCGCCTGCATCCTCCCTCCCCCAGCCCCAATGGCTCAGAAACAAAGCACGGCATGGGCAAAATCCTCTGCAAAGAACCCTGGAGAACCACTGCCAGTCTGAGCAGACAATGATTACACTGATGGACTGATGGTAGAGAGACCATGCTTTGCGTGCCAAAGGATAAAGGTTTAAACCGAGGAGGTCTAAGAGAACAGCTGTTGGAAAGGATCTTTCTCTGTCTGAGCCTGTAGAGCTCACCTGCATCAGAGCAGACCATGCTGAAGTAGATGGACCAATGGCATGAAGACCAGTGTGGACTGAGGAGACCCATGTTCAGATCTACATTTTGCATGACACTTACTCAGTGATACTGGGACAGTTAGATTTGAGTCCAGGAGCATATTAGAGACCAACAAGAGTTTCATGGAATAAGCTTCCAAGAGTCAAAGCCCCCTTCATCAGGCTGGGTGATATTGCCATTGTTGTGAGGTCAATATAAGGGAAGGGAGACTGGAGGAAGGGTGGAATAAAGAGGGGACTGACAGACAACATGTGAGCAGCAGAGTCCATTGGGATGGAAGAGGATTTTACAGGAAAAAAATAGCACCAGCTGATGTGACCAAGAACACAGATCTTCCCAAACTAAAACATCATAAATTATAGCCTGAACATGAACCTATATTGTAATGCATTAAGTGATGTAGCAGTGGTGACAAAACCTCTAGTGGCATTTAGTTGAACTTCCTGGACAGACAGATGTATTTTCGGTTGCCACTGGCCAAACTGGTCTGACTTTAGAGAGTTGGGACAAGCAGCAAGGCTTGAGGAAGGGGATGTAGATCCATGGTTATAGAAAAGAAGGGGGCTAGGAACTGAGAAAGCAAAGCAGTCCAAATGAAGCACAACATAGAAAGCTGTACATAGTTGAGAGGAATTAGAAAGGAATGGAGATGCACAGTTGGTGTGAAGTACATTTGAGAAATTATAGAAACAGCATGGAAGTTTCTTAGTTGGGGTTAGCTACAATGCTATTGCAAGGTCGACAGAAACCTGTATGACATTTTCAGACATTCTTTCTCAGTGTCCTCAGGATTGGACTATAAAGAGCTCTATTCAAATCCTTAACCACTGAGCTTGCTAATACTTTCTCTTCTTTCAGTTCCTTAGATCAATTTGCCCAATCCCCCATCAAACTCAAATCTTATTGACTCTTGCAACTATGAGTAAATTATTATTACACTTCTATCACATGGCTCTTTCCTAATGATTGTGGCTTCCAAGAATAGGTTGAAGATTATTGCCTGGGAAGCACCCACACAGCACCATGCCATGGACCCAGATGGCTCAGGTTAGCCTGATGTCATCAGATTTTGGAAGCTAAGCAGAGTCAGCTCTGACTAGTATTTGGATGGGAGATCTCCAAGGAATACCAGGGACATGATGCACAGTCAGGCAATGGCAAATCATCTTTGAATGTCTGTTGCCTTGAAAATCCTACAGGGTTACCATGAGTTGGCTATGACTTGCTAGCATTTTACATCACACCAGGGCAAGTGCGCTTTAATGCCCAGAACCATTTGGGCAAGGTGTAATGTATAACTACTGTCAGTAGCATGAGATGGACCCACAGCTCAATTGGCTCTCATATCACTGCCATAGCATACAAAATAGTAAAACACTCAGTAGCACCTTTAGGACTAACAAACTGTATTGTAGCATAATTATTACTGTAACACAAGAAAGCCACACAAACTTTTCCAATCTCACTTCAGTGCCAGTTCCAGTCCTCAAACTCACAGAGAAACCCAAACACTCTCATTTTTGGTAGAATGACACCCCTCCCCTCCTCCACCTGGGTGGTTTGGCAAATGTAAGCCAATGCCAGAGGTTTGCATGCACTAAGTCACACAGCAGAACCAGAGCTTCCAATTTCAGCACTGGAGCTAGGGATGCCAGCCTCCAGGTGGGACCTGGGGATCCCCTGGAATTACAGCTCATTGCCAGTCTAAAGAGATCAGTTTTCCTGGGGGGGAATGATGTTCTGGAGGGTGGACTCTATGGCATTGTGCCCCACTGAGGTCCCCGTCCTCCCCAGACTCCATTCCCAAATCTCCAGGAGTTTCCTAACCTGGATTGGGCCACCCTCCCCTCATCCTCCAGAGGTGGCCAGGGGTACCTGGCAATCCTAACTGGGGCTATTTTAGCAAGGGAGAGGGGGAAGCTGGGGGAAAAAACATATAGATTGGGAGAGAGAAATGAAAGACAGAGGGAAGGGAAGGGAAGAAAGTCAGACTGGAAGGGAAGCAGCCTGCCCTGGAGTGGGGGTGGGGCAGCTTCCCAGCGTTTCCAGCTCTCACACATCTCAAGGGAAAGGGAAAGAGAAAGAGAAACAGAAAGCGAGAGAGGGACAGAAAGCGCAGCCCCCCCCTCCCGATTACAGGAGAAAGTGAGCCCAGGATTTTCTGTATCCTGGAGCAATGTGCTCCGTGCAGCACAAGGGTTCCTGGGTTTTGTTTTCTCCTGCAGCCCAGTTTAAACTGGACTGCAGGAGAAAGCAAGCCACTCACCGATGGCAGGGGCAACCAGAGGCCACAGAAGGGCCCCCCACCTTCCCCCTCCCTCCATTCTTGCCCAGCTCCCCTCCCCAATCCTCCAATCCTCTCCCACCTCCCCTGCTTGGACTTGCAGGATGGCTGGGTGGCTGCAGCCCTGGGCTCCCACCCACCCCACCCCACCTGAAACAATCCCCCACTCCTTACACCCCCACCTACTTACCCTTCAGGCTGGTGGCGGCAGCAAGCAGAGGCAGCATGTGCTGCCTCGAAGCTAGCCTCCACGTGCAGCTCTCCACGTTGAACTGAGCGGGGCTCCTGGGAACTGTGGGTGGAGCTTAGCTTCCAGGAGGAAGCAAGCCCCCACCCCCTTGACTTCCCTCCCAGCCCAGCCGAACAGTCTCAGAAAGCGGAGGGGAAAACCCTCCGCTTTCAAAATGGGGTGGAGAACGGGAGGGGGGGTAGCAAGGCTCTGGCTGACACCAGTTGCCTCCGGGGGGGGCTCAGTACTTTCGGGGGAGGCTTGAGCTCCCCAGCCCCCCTGAAGATGACGCCTATGTGTCAAATAGTCTCTAGGCTCCACTCCATAGTGTGAATGCTAACTAGATTTATAGGAAAAGGGTCTCTAACCAATCCTAGGCCTTTGAACCAATCAGAAACCCAATAGGTGAGGTAACTCCCTATGCTGCTGGGCACGTGACATCCCAGGATGGACAAGAGCAAGGGGGGAGAAAAATGAAACCATACTGCAGCTAGGTCCGGCCCATTTCCACACAGGTGTTGGTAGCACAATTGCTTGGAATATGCTAATTCGGAGCTCCAAGGGCAGTTAGTACCATCCTCAGCCGAAAAAAAAATTAGCAAGGTCACATTGCTCTAACTGCTATCTCTAACCATTTCTGGGCAAGTTTCTATAGGTCTCTATACAGACTGAACCAAAGATTTTACTTTACAAAACAGAGCAAGGAGAGCAGTTTTAATTCTGAGTGATCTCCAGCCCTCACCTGGACATTGGCAGCAATGGTTCCCAAGGAGGAAAAGTAGTCTTTCTCCACAGTGGAGACTAAAGCAGCTTACATCGTTCTCTTCTCCCCCTTTTGACTTGCACAGCAACACTGTGAGGTAGGTTAGGCTGAAAGTCTGTGACTGGTCCAAAATCACCCATTCAATTTCCACAGCAAGAACTTGGGTTTAGCAGCCCCTGCTCTGAAGTGCTAACTGCTTCCTCCAGGTGGAGCCTGAAGATCACCAAGTATCATAACTGAGCTCCAGACAACAGATCTCTCCCCTCCCTGGAGAACATAACTGCTTTGGAGGAGTGGTTCTATGGCATTCTCTTCAGCTAAGGCCTCTTCCCTCCCCAAACTCTGACTTCCTTAGACTACATCATAGAATATCCAGGAATTTCCCAACCTGGAGCTGGCAACCATAGTCAGGACTGGCTCCAATGAGTTCCCCACAAAGGCCTGGAAAGGGCTACCTTCCTTTGCCTTTTTACTAACAAAACCAGACTTGGTTGCCTAGAAACAGCCACTGAGGGAAAAGTTAGCCCCACAGGAACCAAGCAGGAGAAGCATCTTTGTCAGGAGAGACAGCTGTTTTGATAGTTTATTCTGTAAGGCAAGATTGTCCAGGCTGGCAGTGGATGGGGGAGAGGAGCCAATGGCACATGAGTACTCTTGAGTGGCAGTTGATGGGCCAATGGCTGCTGGAGCGCACCACACAACCAGCGGGAGAGCTGGAAATGGCCAATATCTAGGGAATTACACACACACACACACACACACACATATATATATGGATACTAGCAATAGAGATTTTAGTTACAAGGACTAGACAAGGCAGAATTAAGGAAATAAAAGTGGTTAATGTAGAGTTCTCAATGAAAATTTATGCAGATGAGATGGTTCTAACAGTCTTGAATCCCCAGAAATAATTGCAATATGTAATTGGGCATATTGAAGAATTTGAATCCCTATCAGGCTATAAAATTAACAGGGGAAAAAAATGAGGAGGAGGAGGAGGAGGAGGAGAAGAAGAAGAGATTATAAAGAAGAGATTATAAAGAGCACAAAGTGCTCAATAGCCACCAATCCTATTAAATATTTGGGAATGTGTCTGGACAAAACTATAACTAAAAATAGCTACCAGAAAACTTGGAAACTGATGCAAACAGATTTATTAAGATGGAAAACACTAAAATTCTCATAGATGGGAAGAATCTCTGTAATCAAAATGGATGTGCTATCAAAACTAAACTTTTTGTTCCAAATGTTCCCAATATACATAGAAGAAAGAGTATTGTAAGCGTGGCAAAGACAGATAAATGAATTTATTTAGAATGACAAAAGATCAAGAATAAGCTTCAAAACATTACAAGATGAGAAAAAGAGGGAATGATTAGTAGTCCCAAATATAAAATTATATTATCAAGCAGCAGGTCTGCTCTGGATTGTGGACTGGATTAAAAAATCCAAGGCAAAGAATAGTAAAATTAAAATCAGCCTACACAATGAAGGCCTACACAATTATTTATGGATTAAGAAATTGCCTAAAAAGATCATAACAAAAGAAGGAAGTCACATAATCAGAGACGGACTTTTGAGAATATGGTTTACATGCTGGAATTTATTGAGCCCCTCGAACTCTTTGCTCATGTCCCCAATAGAAGCTCATTATGATAAGAACATGAGAAGTAAAAATGATTCTAAACATATAGCATGATGATAAAAGCTCAGGGGGAAATCAAGTCTTGGCAAGATACTAAATATGAAGGTGTAAACATTCAGTGGTTGATATATTATCAATTATTCTCAAGACTAAAGGAGATCATGAGTATTGAAGATGGAGTTCTATGAGATGCAACTGAATTTGAGCAGCTGACTATAAAACAAAAAGAGCATTTTCTATGATGGATATATAAGATTTTATTCCAGCTAGAAACAGAAGATGAAAAAGTGAAAAAATATATATGATTATGTGGATGCAAAACCTTAAAGAACAGACATCTATGCAACAATAGGAATGACTGCGGGGAAAAGATATCAAATTTACAGTCAGCCAGTCACTAAAAGAAAATAGGTACAAAATGTTTTTCAGATGGCTTATAACTCCAAAGGACATTGAGAAAGCACATAAAAAATATGAAGGACAATGCTGGAAATGTCAAGGCATAGGTGGAACTTTCATATGTGGTGGACTTTTAAAAAAGCAAAATGATATTGGAAAGAAATACGCTGAAAAATGCAGAACAGATTAATGTTTAAATTCCCCACGGAAGCCAAGAGTATGCTATTAGAAGTTTTGCCTAAGAAACTATCAAAAGATTTAGAAGATATTTTCAAATATATAATTACAGCGGCTAGAACTATTTACGCAGCAAAATGGAAACTAGACATCTATCCACATTTAGATGAATGGGAAAATAAACTTGCTGAATATGCAGTAATGGCAAAATTAACAACAAGGTATATTACAAAATTTGAGGAGAGATGGTGTGTATTATGTATATTATGCTAGCAGGAGACAAACTTAAAGTGAGAAAATATAATATACAAATATATGGTAATAAAATAGAAGTAGAATTAAAATCTGTCCCAAATTTACTATCTTGATATAAATGGGTTCTTGATATGAGTTATATAATAGATTTTCTTTTACACCTTGATATACTACTTATCTATTAAAGGTTCTAATGAATATGTAGAAGTGCTGAAAATGTTGTACTGAATACGTAGTAATGATGTAAATAGTGTTGTAGTCGAAATAAGTGTGAGTATTAAAACATAAATGATTAACACCATTGTACCACAAAAGAAGTAAGAACTATTGTATTTTATAGATAATACCTTAAAACTATAATGAAGGGGATGAAAGGGAAAATATTATCTGTCCTATACACTTTGTACTACATTTGTCTTTGACAAACGAAAATGAAAATTTCCTTTTCTTTTCTATACCCTCACTATTTTCCTTAAAAAAAAAAAAAAGAAAGAATAAGAAGAGACAATTGATGGCAGGGTCTATCGAAGAAGGCTAAACAAAGCTAAAGGAATAAATGCATGAAGCTATGCTAAGTTTCTGACTTGCTATATTGTTTCACCTCCTTGACAGATTCAGGCATCATTTTAAAGAAGAAATAGCATTTTTTTTCTCCTGGGAATCAGAATAAAGTCTGGGTTCTTGCTCAGGATGACCAGATAGATAGAGTCAATAGCCTTGCCTGTCTTTCTTATCCTTTTCAGTTCTTATTCCTTTGTTCTACTTCTAGCTATACATCACAAAGTACTTCAGTTCCTTGAGGAATTACGGAAAAAAGCACCCATTGGCTGCGGTCACACACACTAAATAATCCACTTTCAATCCACTTTCAGTGCACTTTCCAACTGGATTTTACTGTGTGAAATGGCAAAATCCAGTTGGAAAGTGCATTGAAAGTGCATTGAAAGTGGATTATTTAGTGTGTGTGTGACCACAGAAATAAATTGATCTAGATTTTTCACTAGAGACATCACAAATTTGCCAACCAGCTTGTTTGTTGGCAACCATACTGTGTTTGACATGTGAGCTGAACCTTTGACTTGTTTGCATGCCTGCCATCCATATCAAACAGCTGTCAAACAGCTTTGCAGCACTGCAGTAGGTGTGATGGTGGATTTCCATTTCCTAGTCTTGGGGGCCTTTTTCATTTGCACATTGGGTGACATGATTAATGGTCAGCTCAGATAATTAAATGGCATAAGGTAAAAACTCCTCCTCCAATAAGGCTGTGCAAAAAATGAATGTGTGCAAAATAATATCAATAACATGGAATTAAATGAAAAGTGAGAGTCCAGTAGCACCCTAAAGACCAACAAATTTTGTGGTAGGGTATGAAGAAGTGAGCAGTGACTCACGAAAGCACCTACTCTACCACAAATTTTGTTATTCTTTAAGGTGCTACTGGGCTCTTGCTCTTTTCTACTGTTACAGACAGACTGACACAGCTACCTATCTTGATCTAGCTCCATGGAATTAAATGACCCCCAAACTGTAGAAGATTTTTAAAACAAAAATATAGACTGAGCACAGACTGGCAGTTTGCTCCGGTAGCCAGTCGTAGCAAAAAAGCCCCGGAATAAATTATACCAGGTTTTCCCGTTCACACAGCGGGGGCCGCTGCCGGAAGATACGGGACGGAGGCGCGCGGGAGCGTTCAGACTGCTGCGCCGGAGGCATGCTATATTCACTGTTTCCCCATTAATTCGACTGTGGGTGTATGGGTGTATGTGTGCATTGCTCCCGGCTTTTCGGCTGCGTATTCAGACTCCCTGGAAGCAGAGAAATGCGCAACACATGCGGGCTTTCGGATTTGCTACAGGTTTTATCAGGTATCTTTTAAATCTGGGTGTGAAGCACAACAGCACGGGTTGGCTATGGGTGGGGGACGCCAGGCAGATGTGCCTGTGTGAACGCCCCATTTACTCCGGGATTGAATCGTTGTTGGCCCAGGTCCCTACCGGAGCAAACTGCCAGTCTGTACTCAGCCAATGTTTTGATTTATGATCACAGCCTAACTGATTTGCTCACGGTTCATTTACACAACTGGTTGCTGAGCAGCATGTGGCAACAACAGGTCTGTGGGGAAGAGGGGAGGGGGAAAATAGAATTCTGATCGGGCTGTGGGAACATGCACATGGATGGAACAATGCCAGATGGACCGCACTGTATTTTACAGTCTGAATGCTTGAAAATAAACCTGGCAAATTGGCTCAGACTGTTCACAAACAGCCAATCTGATCAATAAAAAAGGGCTTCTTCACATCTGGAAAACAGACCCTGGGCAGAAGCAGAGGGAGTTCAAACACTGTGATTATCTATCTATCTATCTATCTATCTATCTATCTATCTATCTATCTATCATCTATCTATCTATCTATCTATCTATCTATCTATCTATCTATCTATCATCTATCTATCTATCTACATATAGATCGATCAATCTACCGACCTACCAACCTACCTATTTTATTCCATTTATACCAGGGGTGTTGAACTCATTTGTTATGAGGGCCAGATTTGACATAAATGAGGCCTTGTTGGGCTGGGCCATGTGTGTCATAAAATGTAATGCCAGGTAGCTGAGATATAAACTTTATAAAGGACACAAACATAAAGGTGTTTTTTTTTTACTTAAAATAAAAATATGCTTAAAACATCAGTACTCTTGCAATATTTTGGCCCCGGTCACGCAGGCCAGATAACGCGGGGGGAGGCATGGCTATTTGTGCTGTCACAATCTGATCTGTCATTAGGTGATCAGAGGCAATGGCAGCACACTGGGGCTTCCTCCGTCGGCTCATGCAGCAAAGAGGACGACCCAGGAGAATAGCCGCACACCAGCGTGATCACACTGCGGGAGTCCGTAGGCAGCCCATGGCAAACTATTTGTCATTAGGTTGATCCAGGTACCTTTTAAATGCACATCTTTGGCAACATGCTATGGGTTGGCCACAGGTTTGCTATGCCTCCCTGATGTTCTGGTGTGATTGCACCCAGAAAATCCACCGGACTATCATGCCTTCTGCGGGGCAAATGCTCTGTGTGACCAGGGTTTTTGTTTATCTAAGGCTGCGGTCACACGGAAGGGAGAAAAAGCGGGCAGGAAGCAAGGCTGTTTGCCCCACCTGCTATGACGCGCGTTTGCGCTATCATACTTCCCGCCGTGCACCCACAGTTCCCAATAATACTAAGTTTTCAGCAGTAGCTTTTTACCACTCTACTGTGGCGCAAAACGACGCCCTGCTGATGACTCTGGGATGCCAGACAGATGTGTCTGTCTGATAACATCCCTTTAATCCGTGGGGGAACCACATGTCTGCCATGGCTTCTGGTAAGTATGATCGCACACAAACAGTGTCTGATAACTGACACCTCATACTATGAATTATTACTTCAAAATGTCTGTGCTGTGGCAATCTTGAGTATGCTGTTCAGGTGTGTATCTGTAAGCTGCAAACCTACAATGATGCAGCACCAGCAGAACTGGAAGAAGAAGCAGAAGACAGCCAGTTCCACTGAGGGCCTGATAGAAGCTCTCTGGGGGCCTGATTCGGCCCCTGGGCCACATGTTTAACACCCCTGATTTATACCCTGCTCTACCTCACAAGTGGGCTCAGGATGGCTCACAACATAGTAAAACAATCTCTATATAATAATTCTCTTAGCATATTGGCCATTTCCAGCTTTCCCATTGGCTGTGCAGTGTGTTTCCATCAGCCATTGGGCTGTCAGCTGCTGCTCAAGAGTATTTGCATGCCATTGGCTGCCCACTCCCACTTCAGCCACTGTTGCCTGTCAGAATAACTGGCAGACGGCTCTCTCTCCGTTGACGAATACACTTCTGCTGCTGGGCTCCTCTATGGGACTAACTTTTCCCTCAGTGGCTGTTGGTAGGCAATGAAGCTTAGTTCTGTCAGTAAAAAGGCAAAGGACTTTCAGCGTAACCCCTCCCCCTCCCACTGCCAGCTTGGCCACTTTCCTGTCAGAATAAACTGAAAATGGCTCTCTCTTCTGCTTGGCTCCACCATGGTTCTTCAACCATTCTCTTCAAACCATTCTCTTCAACCCCCTGCTGTGTGGCTGACTTTCTTCTAGGTTCACCAATCTCCAGGTGGGACCTGGAGATCTCCCACTCTTAAAATTGATCTTCAGATGACAGAGATCAGTTCCCCTGGAGAAAATGGCTGCTTTGGAGGATAGACCCTATGGCATTATACCCTACTGAGTCCTCCCTCCCCCAATGCTGTCATCCACAGGATCAACCCCCCAGATCTCCAGGTATTTCCCTACTCAGAGCTGACAACCCTAATTTCCCCTCAGTGCCTGTTGGTAGGCAACCAAGCTTGGTTCTGTCAGTAAAAGTCCTTTTCCACACCTATTTTGGCCTTTGGGAGAAAACTCATTGGGGCCAGTCCTGATAGGGTTGCCAACTCCAGGTGGGATATTCCTGGAGATTTAAGAGATGGAGCCTGGACAGGGTGAGGTTTGAGGAGGGGTGGGACCTTAGACAGGTACAATGCCATAGACTCCACCCTCCCAACCAGCCAGTACCTCATGGGGAACCATTGTTGCCAATCTCCAGGTGGGGGCTGGAGATCACTCAGAATTACAACTACAGTCCAGGAGGGAAAGGGGAGGAGATGGAAAGTTGGAAGACAGAGGGATAAATAAAGGTAGGTTGATGATGGGCTGGGAAGGAGATAGGGTTGTGAACTCCATGTTTGGAAACTCCAGGTGATTTGAGGAGTGGAGCGTGGAGAGGGTGGGGTTTGAGGAGGGGTGGGAGCTCAGACAGGTACAACACCATAGACTTCACCCTTCAAACCAGCCATTCCCTCCTGCGGAACCACTGTTGCCAATGTCCAGGTGAGGGCTGAAGATCACTCAAAATTAGAACTGCTCTTCAAGTAGCAGAGATCAGTTCCTCTAGAAAAAATGGTGGAGTCTGTTGCCAATGTCCAGGTGAGGGCTGAAGATCACTCAAAATTAGAACTGCTCTTCAAGTAGCAGAGATCAGTTCCTCTAGAAAAAATGGTGGAGTCTGTGCCATTATACCTTGCCGAGGTCACCACAGCAAATTGTCACTGAGTGCCCAAAGCTGGGGCACTCTCCCAGAACCTCTTTCTAGAGCTCATTGTATTTATTTCTGCAATGGGCCTTATTCTTAGTAAATAATAAATTCATAAAAACATCACAGACACATTACAATTCTGACTACAGTGACTGCTGCACTAATGTCAGGAGGGCACATTTCTCTCAAAGCCAGAATCAATGGATGCTGGCACCAGTTGGTATCGTGAGTGCCCAAGGCAGATGGTGTAAATGAAGCAGACAGGTTGATCAGGGAGGCTGGTGTCATTTGGACGTCTGCTGCCTCAGCTAAAAGCCTGGAGGAACAATTCCATTTTACAGGCCCTGCAGAATTGTAATAAATTCTGCAGGGCCCTGATCTCAGTTGGGATGATGTTCCACTAGGCAGAGGCTAGGTTGAGGCAAGGCAGACGTGCTAGGTATGAAATAAAGGGATTGGCTGTTTGCAAACAGTCTGAGCCAGTTTGCCAGGTTTATTTTCAAGCAGAGCCAGTTGTTGTAGTGGTTAAGTCTGTGGACTCTAATCTGGGAGAACCGGGTTTGATTCCCCACTCCTCCGCTTGTACCTGCTAGATGACCTTGGGCAAGCCATAGTTCTGTCAGAGCTGTTCTGGAAATTGCTCTCTCAGCCCCACCTACCTCACAGGGTGTCTGTTGTAGGGAGGGGAAGGGAAAGGAGATTGTAAGCCACTCTGAGACTCCAAGTGAAGGGTGGGGTATAAATCCAATCTCCTTCTCCTCTTCTTCTTCTTCTTCGGGCTGGGGACTACCAAGCGGTGCTGTTCAGAAGAGTGCAAGCCTCTTTGGGGCACATACGGTGAGAGACAGTCCTGTAGGTATGCTGGTCCCTGGCTACATAAGGCTTTAAAGTTTTCCCAAGGCATAATCACAGCTCAGAATCAGGAAAGCGTTCCCACTCATTACCTCTGCAGAACAATGTCATACAGCCATTGCCTGACTTCTGTTGCTCCATTGTTTATTCCAAAAGCTTTGCTTTCCTCCAAAGCTTTACCTTGCATACGAATCTTCAGTTGGTTGCATTGTAGTCTTGCTCCTCCTTTCTAAATTAAACCAGAAAGGCCCATTTCGATGACAAATGGGGGGAGGGACTAAAACTGAAAGATCCTTTCATGGAAACCCTTAAGACAAAGCAAATGAACTGTGTGATTTGAACAGATACCAGAATATCAAGCCCCATGGAAGAATTTTAGCTTATAGCTGACCTTTCTGTAGCAGCTGAGTTTTCACAGGAGATAAATGGTTTGATTCACATACTCTGCATCTGCTTGCCATAAAACAATATGTTTTTCTTTTACTGCCTTTCAAAAAGATCCAGATTTCTTACCTCCAGTCATTGGTTAAAAATGTTGTTGAATAAGGTCAACAGTCATGCAGTTTGGGGCTAGATTGTAAGATGAAGAGCCTTGAGTAGCTCCTTTACCACAGAACAGGACAGGGTATTTTGCACCATGATCCATAGGGTGAATCTGAGTAATCCTTTGACTTCCCAGGATGCCTCTTGAAAAGTTTTCCTTAAAACATATGGATATAATCCATTGGAGTGGATCCTCCATGAACAACAAAGGAACAAGCTTTGGCCCATGTAGCATGCTGATAGATATCACTTTCCAATGTGCCACTCATTTGATCATTTCCAGTTGAGTGAAGTCATTTATCACTTTTCCATGCATGCATACAACCCACCCGTCTCTCTAGAGAAGTTCTGGAAACCTTCTCCAAATGCAAAATAATTTCTGTTTGCTCTACTATGAAGCAAACCATTCAACAATAGAAACAATCACAGAAGCCTGTGTATGCCCCATCTGCTGGAATGTGGAGCATAAATGCAACTTGATTTAAAGATAGCTTGCAAAAATTATAACAGTGCAATCCTTCTCCCAGTCTTGGCACTCTAGGCTTTCATGAATGAAATATGTGATGCTAAATATAAGGAGCAAGCAGTAATATTTGGGCTAAAGAAAATATAGCATTCTGGTTGATAGCATATCAAATGCAATTATCCCTATATTTCCAACTCTCATCCATATGTATCTCCATTTTTCCAGGCATTCACTGAGTGTTCAGAGAAGAAATAAAACAGTTGGGTAAAGCCCTACCTTACTACCCCCATCTTTGTCAGCAGTGCTAGCCAGTCAGGAGGAGGAGATGGTGGTGGTGGTGATGAACATATGGCATTGTGCGTAGTATAGCCAGTAGATCCTAAGATTGTCTGGCAGTCAGAAGTTCTAGCTCTTTTAGTGTTATGCACCACTAGGTGGTGAGCTAGACTTGTTTTTAAGGCAAGAGATGTTTCAGAGGTGATTTGCCATAGCCTGCCTCTGTAACACAACTCTGGTATTCCTTTGAGGTTGCCCTTCCAAGCCCAACCCTGCTTAGCTTCCGAGATCTGATGAGATCAGGCTAGCCTGGGCTATCCAGGTCAGGGCTCCAATTAGGATAATAGGGCTTGAGTGCCTTTACCCAGTGGCTCTGGGGATTCAAACTGCTTTCTGCCACACCCCTTTTTTCAGAGTGCTCCATTGTTGGTAATAAAGTATTTAAACATGGAAGGGCTTTACTATATGGTCTCTATTATGTTCTACAGTATTGCTTAAGCAGCAGCAGCCTGGGTACTAGAAATCCTGAGCAATGTAGTTCCCTGAGTCTTTAATAAGGATATCAGAAGCCTTGAGAACAGCTACAAATGGGTCAATGAACTGATGTATAGTTCATCAAAAACTGGTTCCCTGTCCACAACTGGTGAAAAGGATGCAAGCCCAACTGATGGGTGTTTGAACATCCCTTAGGGTAACTGCTTAAGCTGGCGATGCACTAAAAAAAAAAAAAAAAATGCTCCATTATGGCTGGGGGGGATAGATTTTGGCCAAGAGGATGAGAAGAAATATTGAGATCTAAACAGCACTGTCTCTTGGTTTCCAGTTTGAATTTGCAAATCATTGATCTCTGCCTGATCTGTTTGCAGGGAGCTGGCCAACAGTGTTCCCAGAAGCAAAAAAAGGTAGCAGAATATGGGAGGAGGGGCAACCATGGTTGGTGTTGCATGCTGTAAATTTAGCAGTGCAAGAGCACGTCTAGTGTCAGTGAAGTGCCAGAATACCAAGGATTAATATCCTTTCCAGATTATTTTTGAAGGTTGTTGTATTTTAAAATTGGATTTGGTATAACAACTTCATTTAACAAGGAGTACATTTTTTCAGGAGCTGCGGTGGCTCAAGTGGTTAAGACGCTGAACTGCAGGCTGTGGAAGGTCAGTAGTTCAGAAGTTCAAGACCCGTGAGTGCCGCATGATGGGGTGAGCTCCCGTCTCTAATTCCAGCTCCTGCCAACCTAGCAGTTCGAAAGCAAGAAATTGCAAGTAGATAAATAGGTACCACTTCGGTGGGAAGGTAACAGCGTTCCGTGCGCCTTGGTGTTTAGTCATGCCGGCCACATGACCACGGAAACGTCTTCGGACAGCGCTGGCTCTTCGGCTTTGAAACGGAGATGAGCACCGCAACCCTAGAGTCGGATTCGACTGGCTTTCGAGCAAGGGAACCTTTACCTTTACCTACATTTTTTCAGACTAGATTAATTAATATCTGGCTGTGCATTACTGTTGACCCTCACCCATATGAAGCAATTCAAAGGGATCAGGGTACTATTGCCAACCCTAGGTTGGGAAATAACTGGAGTTTTGGGGGGTGGAACCTGGGAAGGGAGAGGTTTGGGGAGGGGCAGGACCTCGGTGGGTCCGTCCACCCTCCAAAGCAACCATTTTACCCAAGGGACCTCAAACTTTGTTCTGCTGCTTCAAACTAACACAGCTACCCACCTAAATAAATCGGCATTAGTTTAGATATAGGAAAGCCATGACTGAATTTTAATTCAGCCTGCTGGATTACCTCAGGTTGGTCACTATATCTTTGCTTAACCTACCTTTCAGGGTTCTGATAAAGACTTCTAAAGCCTGCTGACCTTATGGCTTTGACCTGAAAAATCAATATACCTTCATTTTCATTGCAGACTATTGGCTCATTGAGGAAGACTTAGTGAGTTACCTGTTATCTCTGTAAGTCATAATTGTTGGGGGATGGCCACCAGAGACTGATTAGAGTGAAGTTCTTGGTCACATCTCCTGTTGCATTCTCTTCTCAGAGGTGCCAACAACCAACATCATTTGTTACCAAAAGAAACTTCAGACCCCCAAACCTTTTCTGCTCCCCTGAGGACTTCAAAAATACCACTTTTATCCAAGCAAAAAAAAAGTATGAACCTGAATCCTACAGTGCACTTCTTCAAAGCCTCCCCTCCTACACACATTTGTACTTTGAAAGTGCCATTATTTGTGACCAACATTAGTCAAACTGATAACTTTACACTCCCCATTCCAAAATAAACAATACAAATCACTTTCAATTGAGATAGCATTTGCGGGGCTTGTAAACCTTTACCCCAGTAATTGGTAATGGGAACCATATATCCCCCTCCCCCGGGGAGAAATTTACAAACCTGAGTGGACATTTAGAACTTTGAGGGGAAAATAGGGCACATTCAGGAATTTAGGCAGCCCCCTTTCCCCACTTGCAGTGGCTTCTGACTGTTTTACATTGCCCAGAAGGTAAAATACCATTGTTAGATTTCTGGTCTAGTCAAAGAGGAATCCAACCTGACAGTAAGGTGTGGGATAACTGACCTCAGGCAGAATGTTTCCATGAATCTTTGCCTGGGATCTCTGTACTGCATGCATATATCATAAATATACCTATATAAACAAAGTCACTTTGTCTGGAGTGCTGTTTTGATGTCCTCCTCTCTTTGGAGTAGCAGTCAATGATAACCTTTCGTACATGGTAAGATGGTGGTGGGTTAAAGGTTTAGGAACCGCTGATTTAATCCATGTGTGTTATATTCTATTTCTCCAACCCAACCTGCTGTTTTGTGAAATTATACACATTAGCATTGACATGCCTTTTGTTTATTATCCTACCAAACATGTGTGACTCTGCTTTCTTTGTTTTTAGGGAGGGATGAAGAAGTAGTTGATGTATCTCCAATTTCATCTTGGACTACTTATTGGATTGCCCCATATTTTTCTATGCTTCAGGAAGACAGTGGCATAGAGGTGATGCTTTCTGTGCATAAGTCATGGTTGGGATCTAAACAGATACTTACACAAGGCCCTGTGGAACTGTTGACTTCCTTATTTAAACAAGTGAGTCCCAGCTTCTTTCTGAAACTCTCCTCTGTGTCTAAAGCAGTTTGCCACAAAACGTTGAGGATTGCTGTTAAGAATGAAAAGAAAATGTTGAAAGCCTCTTGGACTCACAGCATTAGTTACACAGTTGATTGGATCCTGGGCCATAAATTCATTATCAAGAGTCTGAAAATGAGACCAAAGAAGGATCAGAATAATAGTACTGGGCTGAATGATCAGCAGAGGACATTTTTGCCATGAAAGGGGTTGTTCCTTAGAGGCCTGAAATATTCCCTAGCCTTCTGCAAATGCCTGCGTTTTTTGCTCAGTTTTGCCAATGCTCATTGCCCAAAATGACTGTTCCATTTGTGGCATTCTCTTTTTTGTCAAACATATCTTGTCTTCCTGGAAAGAATACATCAGTTTCATCTACTCTCCAAGATGTTATCATGAGACGAAGGGCGGGGGGGAAGATGGTGTTAATACAACTCCTGATCAGGGCCACAAAACAATGTTGTCAACAGACTAGAATAGATTCCCAGAACATACGTTGCTTCAGGTTGGAGGAGTACTGATTCTAGGGAAGGGCACCTATGAGTGGGGATGTTGTGTGGAAAATACTGTCCTTTTCTGCTCCTTTGAATCTAGTCCATGTGCACAAATGGTCAGTGAGTGGGGAACATTTCACCTTGGGTAAAGATCTTTTGTGAAATCTGTCTCCCCACTGAGCTCAGCTCCAGTAGACATGGTAAATACTATATTAGGTCCTAAGGAAATTATTATTTCCCCATTGTTTAGTTACACCAAAATTCAAAAAACTGAAATCTGAACAACCTGTTTTGGCTCTGAATTCTAATCCAAAAATTCTGGCAGCCATCCTAGAATCTGCTGTGCTTTGATCTGTTCACATCATGCTTGCATGATCACAATTAAAAGTTTTGCTGTATTTTCCTTATTGTGATATTTCAAGTTTTTGTGCCAAACTAGCTGTATCCGTGGATTTCTAGCAACAATTTTGTGCCAAATGCAAATGCACATAAGCTAAACTTCCTGGTGATCATATTCAAATGTTTTTGCACCAAATTAGTTTGAGACACCCTAACCCTTATTTGTTAAGCCATTTGTAGTTCCCACTCTTTGGAATAGGATTCCTCAAGGAGGGGGGAGCTGCAGGAAATCTCCAGGAGGTTCTACAAAACCATGTTATTCATTAGGTTTTTTAATGGATTATAAACCACAAGCATCTTTTGCACTCTTGGTTTTAAATTGTATTTAAAAAAACAACAACCCTGTAAGCCATTTTAAGCCATAAAGAAAGGTGGGAAAGAGAGAGAGAGAGAGAGAGAGAGAGAGAGAGAGAGAGAGAGAGAGAGAGAGAGAGAGAGAGAAGAGCTTTATTATCACGAAAAAATGTCAGTGTACAAGAATATTAGTTTGATTGATGTTAATTTGATATGTATCAGGCTACAAAATCCATTCAGCAGTATGGCTACAAATGCATTTCATATGATTTTTATTTGCTGGGAGAAATTGACCATATTGAAGTAACAGCAACACAGATTTAAGAGGGAAGGGTTAGCAGGCAAATATATGCTCTGTGAAAAATCCACCACTTGAGGATCAGAAAAAGGAACTAGAAACTGAACTCCTACAGATTTCACACATCACTGTTAAAAATAAAAATGTATACAATGACCTAGGGAATATTGTAAGCCCTTCTTTCCCCTTTCTCTCTTTCTTAATGTAGACACATTGTTTGCTTTTATTGCATTCTGTTGGAATATCGTCTCTGTTCCCAGACTTCTCAAAAATGACTGCTTGGAGAACTGAGATTTCTTAAGCAATTTCACCAATATCAAACTGCCTTCTTTCATTCAAGGTAGTCCAAATCCTTTGCTGGCTCAGAAGTATCAACTTGGCCCTGGAAAGACATCAAGAGATTGGAGGCATTCCATATGAATTGTCAGAGGTGATTACAAGGTATTTAATCATCTAACTTTATGCACAGCACAGAGGTGGGAGCCAGAAGACATTTCAGATCAGCTGACAAAAACATAGTTTCTTTGGTGATGTCATCCATATTGGGGGGAAAGTGAGTTTCAGGAATCGTTTGGATGCTATCAACTAAGTATTTAAAAAAGCCAGTTGCGGGCATGTTCAAGTGGCTACTGTGCACTTTGGCTGCTCCACAAAGTGTTCAAGCCAATCTTTGGACAGCAACATTGAGGCAATCCAGGGAAGGGGCTCAGCTCACATGTAAATAGGAAGTTCAATTACAGTAAGTTTGACTGGTGATCATGTTCACATTTAAGGGCTCAGCATCCCAGAAGACAACCTGAACTCAGGACACAATTGGTAGAAATATATGGCCACTTAACATATGATCATCTCTCCAAAGATGTCAAGGGACCGGAGGCATTCCATATGGATTGTCAGAGGTAACTACAAGGTACTAAATCTTCTGACTTTATGCCCAGCGAAGAGGTGAGTGCCAGAAAACATTTGGAATCAGCTAGCAAAACAATAGACTCTTCAAAGCTTTCCATGGTGCATGATGGTTCTAATCAGGGCTGACCTGAAAAGGGATGGGTGAATTTTTGCAGATATTTTAATTTAAAAGCATCTGCTCTTTCAGGAATCATATGTAGATAACTGATTAAAAAAATAAAGGGTTGTTTGGTTCAGGGAACGTTTGCCACAGAAAAGCTTTTTGCTTTTGCCTTGCTGATTAGATAGGATCTCCCTTGTGAGTAGCCCAAGGAATATTGTCCTCACTCTAAATAAGGTGCCTTCAGAGATATCAGCAAGTATCCCGATCTTAATGGTTAATACAGCACTGTGATACAATTTTGTTCACTATAATATCCATGATTGGTTTGGATTAAAAGAAGAAAGAAGACATATCAATTTTTTTTTTTAATGCCACTGATCAGGGGTCCAATGGCTGAGTTCAGACTGGCAGTTTGCCCCGCTATAGTCATATTTCAGCCATGTTTCACAAGTGGATTAAAGGGGGCATTTACACAGGCACATCTGCCTGGTGTTCCCCACCCATAGTCAACCCGTGCTGTTCCGCTTCGCTCCCACATTTAAAAGATACCTGATGAAAGTGGTAGCAAATCCCTGAGAGCCCGTTTATCCCACTTCATTCTGCTGCCAGGAAGTGTGAACGCCAACCCGAAAAGCCAGGAGCCACCCGCGTTGTGCATAAGGCAGCAGCGATATGATTGGCTGTGCTCTGCTCTACCGCCCAATGTGGTGCCAGTGCAACGGGATCCTCCCCAAATTGACCGGATTACCAGAGAAAAGCTGTTTACAGCTGCACCTCTGGGTCAGCAGTCTGAACACTCCCGTGCGCCTCCTCCTGGTACGTTCCTGCATCAGTCGGCACAGTGTGACCGAGAAACCTGGAACAGTTTGTTCCAGGGCTTTTTTGCCATGACTGGCTCCCACTTCAAACTGCCAGTCTGAACTCAGCCAATGATTGTGAGCAAACATGAAAAAGGCAACCCTTTTCAGAAATAGGAGCTTTTTCAGGAGACATTTGTTGGGTGGAGAGGCATTCCTTTAACACCAATGCTCAAAACATCCCACGTGGTCCTTATTCTGAACACATGATGCACTGGTCAGCATGGTGCTGTGATTAAAGTGTCAGACCAGGATCTGGGAGACCCAGGTTCAAATCCCTGTTCCTTTATGAAGCCTGCCGGGGGCCAGTGATGCACGGTCAGCCTAACCTGCCTCACAGGATTATTGCAAGGAGAGAATAGAGAAGAGGAGAACAATGTTCTCCCCAGTGGGGAGAAAGGCAGGGTACTTATTTAAAGACATACATGTGTAGATTCTAGTTATGTTATGCTTCAAGTGTTATTGTACTTCTTAAACTGGTTAGGGCCCCTTACTATGTTATGGTGTGCCTTCTTTCCTGGTGCTCTAGTAATTTTGGGCCAAAATATAAATACCAAAACCCACATGTCAGGACATGGGTCCCCAACCTGATTTACAGTCAGGGCTCTTTTTGTAGCAGGAACTCCTTTGCATATTAGGTGACACACCCCTAATATAGCCAATCCTCCAAGAGCTTACAGAGCTCTTCTTACAGGGGCTACTGTAAGCTCTTGGAGGATTGGCTACATTAGGGGTGCATTGCCTAATATGCAAAGGAGTTCCTGCTACAAAAAGAGCCCTGCTTACAGTTATATGTTCTAGTGGGTCGACTCACCTTTAAAAAGCTCTCTGTTTCTCCACTCAACTGCAAAGTGAGCATGGAGGAGGGGGGGCTTCAGTTTTCCCCTGCAGAATTTTTTTGCCCCTTCTTCTGGCTTCTCATGGCCTGAGACCAAAGTTCCCTCTAAGCTGAGTTAGTGTGAGCTAGTTCACAGTTTTTTAGCTTCTGGCTCACACATTTTTGTCTAACTCAGGAAGGATGGCTCCCGAGCAAACTAATTTATGCAGTCCCCAAATCACTTGCTCACATCTTTGATGCCAGTAGCTCACAGGGTAGAATATTTGCTCACAAGACTCCACAGCTTAGAAGGAGCATTGCCTGAGACAGACTTTTAAAAAGTGAGACCCTGCTAGAACATATAACCACAAGTTGGTTTGGGAACTCGTGCCCTGACATGTGGATTTTGTATCTTGTCTTTTGGCCTGCAGGAGTATCTAAATCATGTGGGAATAACCAATAGTCCAGTTCCTTGACACTCCACTAACATCTACTTTTAGCTTTCAAAGGGCCCATTAAGTTGGTGATTGATTATGAGGTTCAGCCTTTTAGGCCTGAAACAAATATTTGGCCCCTTTCCTCTGTTTTTTTCCAGAGTTCGCTATTGGCATCTTTACCCACAGATTCATGCTGTTTTCCAGTACAGAGCTCTTATTTATGGAAATGCTTTATTTGACTCAGCTTACGGAACTGGTTAAGACCTCTCCCTGTAGAGATATGGTTCCATTTAATTTCCAAACACTGAGTCTTCATTTGGCTCCCAATATGGAATCTCTGTCTTCCATGATTGCTTTGATTTGCATTTCCATCCATAATCTTCAAAAGCTGTCCTAGATGGAGTCTTCAGTCAAACTAAATATGTCTCATCAAAACTAACTGCTGCCAGCATGTGACAGCATATATATTTTGAAAGACAGAAAGGATATGGCTACACTTCTGAAGGTCCAGCTTCATTTGGGAACATTAAAGCAGAAAGACAGAGAAAATGAAACAATAATACTATATCAAAGGAGGCGTCCTATAAACTTATACACTGCAAAACACATGCAAATAATGTTGAATTAAACACACACACACACATGCACACACCCCAAGATTGGAGACAAATGCTTTTGTATTTCAAGGTCTCCTTTACTTTGCCTTATGAAGAAAGACATAAAACTCAACAAAGCCGTTTGATTGCATCTTTTGATGAGCTGAAAATAAATGTGAAAGGGCTCAGCAGATGGAAGGAAATGGCAAGGGAGGAGAGTCAGACCTCTGGAAACTTGAGAGTAAACGAAAAGTGGGCTTGACATGTTACAACATTGCAAGCAATAACAAGACAAGAAAATGCCTTTAAAAATAAAGAAAAATGTAAGTACCAAAGTGCTTTTGACAAAAAGAAATATTCAGCCTTTCTTGTTGTTCCTTATAATTTCAGTAAAGCAAAGCATCCATTGATTTTTTTTTTTAAAAAAAGAAACACTCTTGATCATCTCATGAGCGTAGGAAGGAGAAGGTAATACTTTTCTATCATTGCCACAGATATTTCTGAAATTCAGCTTTGATCCCTGTACATGTTCTCTTACTGGCATACCTGCTGCCGCCTTCTCAGCTGTGATTACATTAAGTTGTTTGCATCGTTTGTAAATCCACTGTTGGTATTGACCACCTGGGCATGTTCCCATACAGGTGTTGGAACAGCTGCAGGCACCATGCTAAGAGGAAGAGTGTCTCAGTTTCCCGTTGGTGGATAACTTGGACTGCACGCATTCCAGAAAGCATGGAAGCTGCATATAACCTAATGAACAAGGGGAAGTTTCCTCTTTCATTTCTCTTCATATCTCTTTCTGTTGATGTAAACAGTTTTAGCTGTACGTTGTCGAAAGCTTTCATGGCCGGAGTTAGCATAAGAACATAAGAGAACATAAGATAAGCCAATGTTGAATCAGGCCAATGGCCCATCTCGTCCAACACTCTGTCACACAGTGGCCAAAATATACCACGTGCCATCAGGAGGTCCAGCAGTGGGGCCAGGACACTAGAAGCCCTCCTACTGCTGCCCCCCCCCCGCACCAAGAATAGAGTGCATCACCTGTCCCAGACTGAGAGTTCCTATCTATACCACTGATGGACTTCTGCTCCATATGTTTATCTAATTCCCTCTTGAAACTGTCCATGCTTGTAGCTGCCACCACCTCCTGTGACAGTGAATTCCATATGTTAATCACTCTTTGGGTGAAGAAGGACTTCCTTTTATCTGTTCTAACCCGACCACTCAGCAATTTCATTGAGTGCCCACGAGCTCTTGTATTGTGAGAAAGGGAGAAAAGTACTTCTTTCTCAACCTACTCTATCCCATGCATAATCTTATAAACCTCGATCATGTCACTGCTCAGCCGTCGTTTCTCCAAGCTAAAGAGCCCCAAGCTTTCTTCATAGGGAAAGTGTTCTAACCCTTTTATCATTCTAGTTGCCCTTCTCTGCACTTTTTCCAATGCTATAATATCCTTTTTGAGGTGTGCCAGAACTGTACACAGTATTCTAAATGATCGCACATTGATTTACACAGAGGCTGATTTGTTTTCAATTCCTTCTAGATAGCATTGGCCTCTTATGCGGCACAGACTGTCTAGACATTTTCTTTGAGTTATCTACTATGACTCCAAGATCTCTCTCTTGGCCAGTCTCTGCCAGTTCAGAACCCATCAATGTGTATTTATATTTAGGGTTTTTGGCTCCAATGTGCATCACTTTGCACTTGGCCACATTGAACCCCATTAGCCACATTGACACCCACTCACCCATCCTCAACAGATCCCTTTGGAGTGCCTCACAATCCTCCCTGGTTTTTACCACCCTGAACAACTTCGTGTCATCTGCAAATTTAGCCACTTCACTGCTTACTCCCAATTCCAAATCATTAACAAACAAGTTAAAAAGCATTGGACCAAGTACTGATCCCTGTGGTACCCCACTGCTTACCACCCTCCATTGAGAAAGTTTCCCATTTGTACTCACTCTCTGTTTCCTATTTATAAGCCAGTTTTTGATCCACAAGAGGACCTGTCCTTTTATCCCATGACTATTGAGCTTACTTAGGAGCCTTTGATGAGGAACTGTATCAAAAGCTTTCTGGAAGTCAAGGTAAACAACGTCTATTGGGTTCCCCTTGCCCACAAGTTTGTTCACTCCCTCAAAAAACACTAACAGGTTAGTGAGACAAGATCTTCCCTTACAGAACCCATGCTGAGTTTGCCTCAATAGTTTTTGTTCATCAATGTGCCTACTAATTCTTTCCTTAATAACAGTTTCTACCAAATTCAACAGTTCATCAGTGATTGTAGATTTTCCAGGCTGCATGGCCATGGTCTCTCTTACAGATCACTGCCTTGATAGGCTGAGGGGGTTTGCATGGTTCGATGATGCTGTAGACTATGCTGTGGAGGGCCACCCAGGACGGACAGGCCACAGCAGAGAACTCAAACCAAGTGTGATCCACTGGAGAAGGAAATGGCAACCCACTCCAGTATCTTTGCCAAGAAAACCCCATGGACAGTAACAAAAGGCTAAAAGATATGATGCCGGAAGATGAGGCCCTCAGGTCGGAAGGTGTCCAATATGCTACTGGGGAAGAACAGAGGGCAAGTACAAGTAACTCCAGAAAGAGTGAAGCAGCTAGGTCAAAGCCGAAAGGACGCTCAGCTGTGGATGTGTCTGATGGTGAAAGGAAAGTTCAATCCTGCAAAGAACAATACTGCATAGAAACCTGGAAGGTAAGATCTATGAATCAAGGTAAGTTGGATGTGGTCAAAAATGAGATGGCAAGACTGAACATCGACATCCTGTGAATCAGTGAACTAAAGTGGATGGGAATGGGTGAATTTAATTCAGGAAACTGTTATATCTACTACTAGGGCCAAGAGTCCTGTAGAAAAAATGGTGTGGCCTTTATCATCAACAAGAGAGTGAAAAAGGCAGTAATAGGATACAATCTCAAAAACGACAGAATGATCTTGGTCCAAATCCAAGGCAAACCATTCAACATCACAGTAATCCAAGTCTATGACCCAACCACTGAAGCAGAGGAGGCTGAAGTGGACCGGTTCTATGAAGACCTACAACACCTCCTAAAACTAACAGCAAAAAAAGATGTCTTTATCATCATAGTAGACTGCAATGCTAAAGTAGGAAGTCAAAAGATAACTGGAATAATGGACAAGTTTGGCCTTGGAGAACAAAATTAAGCTGGGCAAAGGCTAACAGAGTTTGGTTGAGAGAACACACTGGTCATAGCGAACACTCTCTTCCAACAACCTAAGAGGTGACTTTACACACGGACATCAGTAGATGGGCAACACCAAAATCAGATTGATTATATCATTTGCAGTCAAAGAGGGAGAAGCTCTATACAGCTCTATACAGAACCTGTTTGGTGTAGTGGTTAAGTGCGCGGACTCTAATCTGGGAGAACCAGGTTCGATTCCCCACTTCTCCACATGCAACTGCTAGTGTGACCTTGGGTCAGTCATAAGATCTGGCACAGCTGTTCTTGAAAAAAGAGCAGTTTCTGTGAGACATCTCTCAGACCCACCTACCTCATAGGGTGTAGAAGAAGAAGAGTACCAGAAAAACATCTACTTCTGCTTCATTGACTACGCTCAAGTCTTTGATTGTGTGGATCACAACAAACTATGGCAAGTCCCTAAAGAGGTGGGAATACCAGACCACCTCACATGTCTTCCCAGAAACCTGTATAAGGGTCAAGAAGTGACAGAACCAGATATGGAAAAACTGATTGGTTTAGCAACGGAAAAGGAGTACAAGGATGTATATTGTCACCCTGCTTATTTGAATTATATGCAGAGTACATCATGCAAAATGCCAGCCTAGATGAATCACAAACTAGAATTAAGATTGCCGAGAAAAACATCAACAACCTCAGATATGCAGACACTACCACTCTAATGGCAGAGCATGTAGAGGACCTAAAGAGTCTCTTGCTAAAAATGAAAGAGGAGAGCGCAAAAGTTGGCTTGAAACTCAACATCAAAAAAATTAAGATCATGGCTTCCGGCCCCATCACTCCTTGCCAAATAGAAAGGGAAGTCATGGATACAGTGACAGACTTCATGTTCCTGGGACCCAAGATCACTGCAGACGGTGACTGCAGCCATGAAATTAAAAGATGCCTGCTCCTTGGGAGGAAAGCTATGGCAAACTTAGACAGCATAATAAAAAGTAGAGACATCACGCTGCCAAGAAAAGTCCCTCTGGACAAAGCAATGGTATTCCTAGTAATAATGTATGGCTGTGAGAGTTTGACCATAAGGAAGGCTGAGCATCGAAGAATAGATGTTTTCAAATTATGGTGCTGGAGAAGACTGTTGAGAGTCCCTTGTACTGCAAGGAGATCAAATCAGTCAATTCTAAAAGAAATCAACCCTGACTGTTCCCTGGAAGGCCAGATACTGAAGTAGAAGCTCAAATACTTTGGCTAAACCCAATGAAAATGTGCATAAACAACAGCAAATCCTTTGTGGAAGAAGCTCTAAAGTTGAGAAGGGGCCATACATTTAGGAACCTGCTCAAAGTATGCACAGAGTCTTAATTTGAGATTCTCATGATATTGTTAAAAGGCTTAATTGGCCTAGATTCCCAGCAACAAACTATTATGCTTTTTTGTCATGAGAAAACTATAGGAAAAATCATCAAGAACTAATGGATCAAGTCAGTGTGAAACACCATGTAAACTGTGATGATGTTTTTGTTATATTTAAATATGATGCACATGGGCTGTTGTTGGTATTTGCTAGATTTTATTTATATCTGTATCCTGCCCAATATGAATTGTATATGGGCATTTGGAAATTCAATCAGAAATGGTCAGGATCCATTGCTGTTTACCACAAGCCTTAAAGGATCTCTGGTCTCATAATTTCATGATTTCTGCCTCAACTCTGTGCTGCTGAAATTTTGGAAGCGTACTCATATACACAGCAGTACATAAATAAATATGGCAATATCAACTGGTTTGAATATGGGATGGCTAGATACATGGAAACTTCAGATCAGGCCCAGAATTTGCCAGCCTCCTGCTGCTTTGGAACATAGATGTGCTATCTGATGAGGCAACATCTTCAAAAATGCATACATTTTGTTTATTTATTTACAAAATTTATATCACACCTTTCTGGTCTCATCAGGGCCACCAACACAGACAACAGATTAAAAACATATATAATAAAAAGACATATAACACATATTTTTTAAAAAAAATTAAAGCCAAGCCTCAAATATGCATTCAATCTGCCGCACACATACAAAAATATAAGAAACAGCGAAAACGTAGGACATTCATGCAAAATACTCAGTGAAAGTGACATGAAAAAGAAGAATCAGAGGTTCAAGTCACCCATGGGACAACTGAAATCAAACTGGAGATATTGAAGTAAAAAGAACAGGGTTGAGAAATTTGAAATAATTGCAAAAATTAGATAGAAAACAAACAAGTATCAGACATGATATGTCAAACTGCTGGAAAGGCAATATCTGGTGTAGAAAGAAGAGATGAAGACCCTGAAAGGAGCAGCAAGAAGACAATCAGGATAGCGGTTTAAGCATTTTGCTGCTCAGTTGCACCCCGTCTCGCTCTGATGGGGGGGAGACGAGACTTGGCTGATGGGAAGGGTCTGAGATCGTTCTGGACACTCCCAGGGTCTCTGTAGGAGACATCAGCCTGGGGAGCTGAGGAGAGCCTCTTTCAAGACAATGGCCAAGGAATTGAGACTCACCTTTTTCCCCGAAAGGTCCTGTCGCCATAGAGCCAGTATGGCACTGAGAGACAACTACTGGACAAGCAGACATGGTCAAAAGTTTTGAAATGCTTCTAAAAGACTTCCAAGGCTTCAAAGTGTGAGTTAAGCAATGCTCAGGTGATTTAAAGTGTCTACGAGAACCTTGGTAGCAATTAGAAGACCTAAGTGCAAAGCAGCGGGGGAGGGGGAAACTTGAGACTTAACCCCCCCACACTTAAAGCAAGGTGGTTTTAAAGGACAAATAAAAAACTTTGAGTCAAGCTAAATGCATCAGATTACTAACAAAGTCAAAAGCTGCATAAGAACGTGGATTTAAGCAGATTAAATTCAGCTAACTTTTACTTTGTTTTGGGAAACTTACTTCTTGTTGATATTATGGCTGGGAGAGGGCGGAAAGCAGAGAAAAAAACATTGGCCATAAATAGCCTACCAACGACTCCCTCCCAGAACTAGGAAGTAGCAGAAGACATGTCTGCACTGTTGGCAAATGCACTGTGCCCTCTAATGGAACAGATGACTAATCTCAACGCCAAAATGGACAATTTGCAAAAACAATTGACTCAAATGGACAAAAGATTCTCTGTAACTGAAAAGACGTTAAGATGGAAAAGATGGAAAAACAGATGGAGAATATTAACATAAGAGCGGATGAAGCAGAGAAAGAAAGAACCGCCAATAAAACTCAACTAACACAGCTCCAGCTGGAAAGATCCATGTACATTCTATGCTTCCAGGGAGTGCCAGAGGAAAAAAACAAGGACTTGAAGGCTCATCTAGCAGAGGCTCTTGCTCCATTAATGGATTACAAGCAGGAAGATTTATTGAAGGAGATGGACTGGGCTTACAGGACTTATCCAGACTTTATTAAAAAAACTAAAGTCACTGAAGAAATATGCATGAAATTCACAAGAATGTCTACCACAGATCTGGTGCTGAAATCTACACAGGGGAAACCTTTAAAAATCAAGAATGAAGAGGTAAAAATCATGAAGGATATCCCCGTTGAAATCTGGAAGCGGAGGAGGCTCTACAGGGAACTTACTCTCCCTCTACAGAAAAAAGGAGTGCTTTACAGATGATTGTTCCCGGAAGGACTGAGTTTTAAATATGGAGATAAAAAAATTAATATCAATACTGTTCCTAAGGCAAAAAAAAGTTTGTGGACCAATACTTCAATTTAGCGCAACACAAGAAAGACAAGAAATCAAAAACTGATGATGGAGGAAGAAGAAGAAGAAGAAGAAGAATCATCCTACTCACAGGATTCATCAAGCGATAGTTCTAAACTTTACAGTTCTCCAGACACTTCGGAATCAGAGAAAGGAGCAGCTGCTCCCAAACCCTGAGGAAAGAAGAAACGCAAGAAGAAAAGACTCTAAAACCAAGATAATTGTTGATAATGCAGTTTTTGACTAACCAGCTAACTAATGTTTGGGTTTTTTTACCAATCTTTGTTAAAATTTTATAAGCAGTAACAATTTTTTGTACTACTAGTTGACAAGGATATATATCTATGTAACCAGATCATGTCACCTCGTTAGTTTATCCTTCCCTATATCCATTAGTATGTTTAGAGGTAGGGTCTTAGTCTTCCTTCCCCATTCCAGTAGTTGATGGTGTATTAGTTGCCCTCTCCTGTCTCCCATAGAATTTAGAGGTAGGAAATTAGTATCCCTTCCCCAAACCCCATAGTATAGATATTAGAAAAAACAATTTAAAAATCCCCTTCGATGAGCCTAAAAAAAAAAAAAAAAAAAGATAGTGAGGACAGTACTTCCTCTCTCCAGTTGTGTCATTCCTTGTCTTTCTCCACATTGCTACTCTTAGCGCAATTTCCTCCTTCTTCTTGGAAGTTCGACACTTCAGTCTCTTCCTCCCCACATGGCTAGTGATGTAGTTAGGAACCTATCTCTGGCCGAGTTCAAACTGGCAGTTTGGCCCGATATAGGCACATTTCAGAAATGTTTCACAAACAGATTAAAGGGGCTGGTTCACACAGGCACAACTGTCAGGCGTTCCCCAGCCATACTCAACCAGTCTTATAATACTTCCCTCCCGAGTTTAAAAAGTACCAGGTGAAAGTGGTAGCAAACCCTGGAGAGCATATTGATCCAGCTTACAGCCGCGCTTCTGCCAGGGATGGGACAACAGTGCGAATGCTCCCTTGTGCCTCCTCCCCAGTATGCTCCCGCATCAGTCAGTGCAGTGTGACTGGGGAATACAACCTGTTCCGGGTCTTTTTGTCACAACTCCTTTGTGCTTCATACTGCCAGTCTGAACTCAGCCTCTGTCTCTCCTCTTTCCTATCAAATATGTTAGTTCCTAAATAAACCCTTATCTACTCTTAATCAGGTTGTGCACTGTTGCTATATTAATTACTCTGCCAATATAAGCAATGAAGATAATGGAATTACAGAATTAGAACACAAAGCAATAAAAGCAGCATAATGCATGTGATATCCAGGTAAAACATACCATAAACATGATGACTAATTCAGTTCAGTTCAGAAGTTGGAGATTCTGATATAATCTCTCAGTATTTGGGATGAAATTGTAGTCCCAAGCAAAATAACAAACTTTGACAGGAAAATTGATATTCCAGAACTTAAGGTTAATGGTGACTTGAAATCAGACGTGTCTCTGGGACGCTCCTGGGACACGATCTGAGCGCCAGTGGTTTGGAGGGGAGGGGCGAGCAATCGCTACTCCCTGGGAGCCTTGGGCAAAAGGATCCCAGCCAAGGGGCTTCTGAGGGGCGTCCTGTTCTTCAGTGCGATGCTGGAGAATCAAGGCGCTCCTTCGCTCCAGTGGTCCAACCGTTGTGCATCCGTATGGACCTAAAGATGCTGGCCAGAACAAGCAGAGGAGATTGTGCAACCAGACGATTGCGAGCAATGTCGTAAGATGAGCAAGGAGCAGTGAGTTACTAAAAAGCATTGAATCAGCAGTTTAAAAGAAAGCACCCACCCTTGATAGCACCCTCGCTCACGCGAAGACTTTAAAGCAGATTAACAAGGGGGGAGCGGAAGATAGAGCATTAAAACCAACTTTAAGAGCCTTACCAGTTAAAGTCAAAGCGCAACGGAGGCTTTCAGAGACTTTACAAACTTTCAGTTAATGTAAACAATCCAAAAAGATGGCGGGGAGGTGACTCGACAAAGGACAGAAACCGAAACCACCAGGCAGCTCAAGTCTGAGGCCGGAAGAAACCATAGAGTTTCTCAGGCTACTGGCAGACTCCCTTTGCCCCCTGCTGGACCAGATGACCATCATCAATCAGCAACTGACAACTTTGAACCAGAATTTTGCAGCACAGCAATTGCAATTGGCAGAAACTACCAAGAAAACAGAGCAGGTGGTTGAAAAAGTGAAGGAACTTGATGCCAGCTCTATAAAAGCAACGAAAAAGATGCAAATGCTAGAAAAAAAGCATGCTTCACCAGAAACTCAAGTACTACAGCTACAAATGGAAAGAGCAAATATGGTACTCCAGTTCCAAGGGATGTCAGAGGCCCCTAATGAGAATCTAAAGCAACTACTGAGTGATGCATTGGCCCCATTGACAGATTTAAAAGCAGAAGATATCTTAAGCGAAATGGATGTGGCCTACAGAGCCTATTCTACGTATATTAAAAAGAATAATCTGCCAGGGGAAATTGTTGTGAGATTCTCAAAGAGACATTTAAGGGATTTAATCTTAAAAGCGACTACAAACACACCCCTGAAAATCGGAGGTAACAACATAAGGATACTAAAAGACATTCCATTTGAGATAAGAAAAAAGAGGCAGAAGTACAAAGAACTAATCCTTTTCTTACAAACAAATGGCATTGCATACAGGTGGCTAATCCCCGAAGGCGTCACTTTCAAAATAAAGGAACAGAGAGAAAAAATTGACTCTGTTTTCAAAGCTCAAGAGTTTTTGCAGCTGCAACTGGGAGGCCCAGAAGAGGACACGAAGGAAGGAAATGACAGCAAATCTACAGGCGAGTTGGACTCTGTGTCTTCCGATGAGGACTCTGATGCAGAAAAGGGGGCGGTCGCCCCTAAATTGAGAGATCGCAAGGAGAAGCAAAATAAGAATTGAGACTCTGAAAGTCATTGAAAGCTTTTTTATTATGGGATGACTGGGGGAGGGCTCTTGAATTGGGAAAGTAGCTTAGCCGATGCAGTAGTGGGATTATTAGATCATGCTCAATGCTTTTTTGAAGCTTTTTTATGGACTAACACGGATACAGGCATTATTGAAGATCTCCATCTCTTGGGGTTTTAGTTAGTAGTGGTTATCTTTTCTTTCTCCCTAGTGTAGATGTTTCCCCTTCCCCAGTTTCTGTTATAGTTTGTCGTCTTTAGAAAATGCAAATAAAAAAATCTCCTTTGGGCGGCAAAAAAAAAAAAAATTGATATTCCAGATGGATACCTGTTTTGTGTATTAGTGACATAACAGTAGTGTATGAAGTATAAATGCCACAAAATGGGGTGAAATGGCATTCAAAAAGATGAGACACAAATGCTTGCACTGAATATGTACAAAAATTAGAAGAAACCCAAATGGCATAATTTTACCTTGGAAAAGATTGATTGTTGTCCCGTCGTAATGTTCTCAGCACTACTTTGTGTGTCCCTGATGTAGCATATGCAGACATATTTGAAGGCCAGGAAGGCCACTGCCCCCCCATAGGTTATTACACTATGGGCAGCCAGACTCATTGAGAAAATGGTTTCTCTTTCCCATGGTTGCTTCTTGAATCACAAAACCTGAATTTGTTTCCTGAGAAGGAATGACAATAGGCTGACGGTGAGAGTACATGAGGGAACATTTATGAATATATGGCTATTGAAGGAGAAGCAAGTCTTCCATCTGTTTTGTGCTTTCTGAATATAAACACCCCTCGGGGATTCTTCTGCCACCTGGAGGGCTGATTACAGCAACACTCCACTGAGACAGCTTTCTCTTCCTGCAGGCCTCGAGTGACAATAGTGGTTTTCAGGCAAATAAAAAATCGTACAAGTTGAAACAGACAAAAAGCCTTTGATTAAAAATGGAAGGAGAATGACAAAAATAAGGAGGTCAAAAGCTATTTGGTAACTGAGAGCTGTGAGGTTTTGTGCTATATTCACACATACTGACATTGAACTGCCATAGATATAGAAAGCCTGTTGTGAAGTTGCAGTGTCACAGTACAGATTGATTTCAGAGAAACCCGCTGAGATGCCTGCAGTTGTGGTAATCTCTTGGGCACACTCTCTTTTGAGTACCTACTACCTCCCTACATCTTTTACAGAAATATTAGAGAGGTTTTATACTGGCTGGCAGCTTCCAAAACTGGCTGAATCTAGTTACGAACACTGATGTGAATATATGGGGAAAAGAAAGACAGAGGTTATTGGCTGTTCTTACTTGCTTAAAATCAGTGGGTTGAAATTTAGGAATATCCTGCTGATAGACGAGCGATGGGGGCAATCTGGCTTGATCAGTATTTGATTGCAGCAAATACGGAATAAGAATCTTGTATAATGCCGTAGGGGTATCCTCCTGTTATTTCAGATCCAGAATTTGAGGGGAAATTTTTACTATGATGGCTGATTTTCAGATAAGATAATACCAGTTTGAGATAAAACCCTGTGTGGTGTTTCAGGTTTCAAAATCTTGGGACATTGTTTTCAATGGGGAACAAATGTGAGGGTCTGAAGAAGCAGATAATGGCATCAAATCTGCACAGAATGTAGTCCTCTCCCTTATCTAAAGACCCCCTAAGTTTCAAGCAGATTGGACAAAGGTGTTTGATTTTACAGACCCCCAAACTACATGACTCCCAGTGCAGGTGCACTTCTTGCCATAGGTGGAAATTGGCCATCAGTGGGAAATGGTGCCATCCACCAGCATTTAAAAAAACAAAAAATAAAAACAAAAAAACCCCAAACCTATCTGAATTCATTTAATTTTCCAGCTCTTACAGTGACAGACTGACAATTTTTTTAAAAAAAATGTACATTTCAGTTGAACATTCTATGCTTGCCATCCTTCCTTGCTTTGGTCTATTTGTTTCCTTTCCAAAAGTGAGGAATGAGTGAGGGAAGGAGATTGGTCATTCTACTGTTGTTGCTTATGGGGGATTATTTTTTTTTGGGGGGGGTTGGAGTAGCTGTTTTTCAATCAAAGGACACCACAATTGCCAGGCAGCCAGTGCTGCCTGTCTACTAAACAGCACCCAAGTTTCAAGTGAATTAAACCAAGGGGTCTAGTTCTATTGGCTCCCAAGTTGCCCAAGGGCATTCTTCTTGAAGAGAAAAAAACTCTCCACAGCCACAAAGCAGCGAGGGGAGAAGGAGCAACCTAGAATGGCAGCTCTGCTGTGCACTGCCCCTGGCTTGCATCTGGTGGGAGCCACTTCCCTGGGCCGCTCACTGCCTGGGAAACTTGGAGAATCAAAGAGGGGGGGAAAAACAAGATGCCTGATGTTGCCGATGGTAAGCACCTGAACATGAAAAAACTACAAGGATTTTTTTTTCACCTGGGGGTGAGGTTGTAATGCCTAAGAATCTCAGATTTGGGTAATGATTCTGGGAAATCATAGCAATGACTCAAAACATCTATTTTCATGTATATCTTCAGCTTGGGAATTCTGGAATCCTACAAGTTACAAATTCAGAACTACATTGAAGTTAGTGGGTTTCCTAAGCTCTTCTTAGGAAAGCACTACAACTGCTCCTGTTTGACTTAGGAGGGAACACTGGAGTAAGGAAGGCCTTGGCCTTTATGCCCTAATGATGGTTCTCCCTAGTCACCAGTGTTCCCTCTAAGCTGAGTTAGTGTGAGCTAGCTCACAGTTTTTTAGCCTCCAGCTCACACATTTTTGTCTTAGCTCAGGAAGGGTGGCTCCAGAGTGAACTAATTGATGCAGTAGCCAAATTGCTCACTCACAACTTTCATTCCAGTAGCTCACAAAGTAGAATTTTTGCTCACAAGACTCCGCAGCTTAGAGGTAACATTGCTAGTAACTGATTGGCTTCTGTGTGAGACAGGATGCTGGACTAGATGGACCACTGGACTGATCTAGCAGGGATGTTCTCATTGTTGGCAGAGTTTAAATATTTTTGAGGGGGGGACAAGTAGGTTTATTAAAGAAGAACAAACTATTACAGAACATACAGAGAGAAAACCTAAACTAACCAGTCTAACTGCTGTAAAAAGATCAAAGAGCAGCAGGAAGCTCTACAGGAGCAGGAAGAGCCAATCAGGACACAATCTGAAAAAGTGGGAAGTCCTTAGTCAAGCTATGCTAACTATAAGTCCTTCAGCTGTCCCCCTGTAGGATGATCTTCAGATCTTCTTCATAAGAATGCACTATAGAACTTGCATATTCCAACACCCTTTCTCAAGGTCTATTGTGCTGGTCCACAAGATTCATTCTTCTTTGTAGAACCTCAAATTTGTCATGAGGAACTGGTTTGGAAAGGATATCTGCAATCGTGTTCTCAGTGGAACAATATTTCAGTTCAATAGTTGCTTCCTTTTACATGCCTTTTACAGAACAGTGCTTTACATCTATATTTTTGGACCCTGGATTAATTCTTTCTGTCTGCATAAGTTTTATGCACCCTTGGTTGTCTTTGAAAAGACTGACAGGTTTGAGTTCCTCAGCTCCAAAGTCAAACATCAGCTACAATATCCATTTTAATTGCCTACATGCTTCTACAGCATATGCAAACTCTGCTTCTGTAGATTATGTAGCTACTGTTTCTTGTTTTCTGCTGGTCCAGCTGATTGCTCCATTTCCATAAAAGAAAACGTGGTCACTGGTTGAATTTCTGTCCTTGGTATCACCTGCCCAATCTGCATCCATATAATCGTATTAGCCTGTGGCTGTCTGCTGGCAATTTCAATTTTAGATTAATTGTCCCACAAAGATATCTGGCAAGTCTTTTAACTGCATTCCAGTCTCTTTTACTTGATTAATTTACCTTTCTACAAAGTATCTCAACAGCTGTTGTGAGGTCTGGACATGTAAGAGTATTTATGTATAGCAGTCTTCTGATTGCTTCCCTATATTGTTTGTTGTTGGCCAGGGTTCTTCATTTCCTTCTTGTTTCAAGTAGTTTGTCTCCACTGGAATGCCCACTGGCTTAGATTCCTTCATCTGCATATATTCAAGGAATTCTAGGTGGTTTTTTTGTTTGTTTTTGGTTGAGGTGGTAACTTCCATCCTCTTCCTTTTCTACTTGCACTCCAAGATAGTAATTAATGTTTCCAAAGTCTTTCACTTCTGCTTCTTTGCTTAGATGTTTGACTATTTCACTATAGTCTTCCTGACTTTCATACAAAACTATCAGGTCATCTACATAGATAAGAATGTAAACAAACCTATTATTTCTGCATCTCAGGTGCAGACATTGCTCTGCCTTTCCTTGTTCAAATCCATTTTGTTAGCATCTAGTGCAGTTTTTCATTTCAGCATCTTGCTGCTTTTTGAGCCCATATATGCTCTTTTGCAGTTTGCACATCAGGTTCCTATACAGGGACTGTTTGAATCCTGGTGGTTGTTCAATATAAACATCTTCCTTTATTTATGCATGCAGAAAGGCATTTTTCATGTCTAGATGTTTTATGCATATTTTCTTTTCTGCCACTATACTTAATAGTATCCTTACAGTTGTGTGTCTCATTACCAGGGCAAAGGTCTCATCATAGTCTTCACCATAAGAACATAAGATAAGCCAATGTTGGATCAGGCCAATGGCCCATCTAGTCCAACACTCTGTCACACAGTGGCCAAAAATACCAGGTGCCATCAAGAGGTCCAGCGGTGGGTCCAGGACACTAGAAGCCCTCCCACTGTTGCCTCCCCCCAAGCACCAAGAATAGAGTGCATCACTTGCCCCAGACTGAGAGTTCCTATCTATACCTTGTGGCTAATAGCCACTGATGGACTTCTGCTCCATATGCTTATCTAATTCCCTCTTGAAGCTGTCCATGCTTGTAGCCACCACTACCTTCTGTGGCAGTGAATTCCATGTGTTAATCACACTTTGGGTGAAGAAGTACTTCCTTTTATCTGTTCTAACCTAACTGGTCAGCAATTTCATTCAGTGCTCTTGAGTTCTTGTATTGTGAGAAAGGGAGAAAAGTACTTCTTTCTCTACCTGCTCTATCCCACGCATAATCATATAAACCTCAATCATGTCACCCCTCAGCCATTGTTTCTCCAAGCTAAAGAGCCCCAGGCATTCTGATCATACCCTTTAGTGACTAATCTTGCCTTGTACATTTGTATTTCTCCCTCTATGTCCCACTTGGTTTTGAAGACCCATTTGCATCCCACTACCTTCTTTCCTGGTGGTAGGTTTGTGAGTGTCCAGACTTGCTTCTTGATTAGGGAGTCAATCGCTTCCTCTGCTACTTTTCTACATTTTTCTGCTTGGTTATGTCTTCCCACATGGAGGGTTCAGTCTAAGTCTCTGTTTTGGTTAGATACAATAGTATCTTTGGTGGTACATCTTTATTGGTTCTGGTTGATTGTCTGATCTGTTGTTTCACATCCCCTTCTGGTTCCTGTGGTTCTACTGGTGTATCATCTTCACAATTCATAGTACTTAAAAACACTGTTTCTGGCTCTTGTACTTTATTTTGTTGTATCAGTGTAGATTTCTACATTTTCTGCAGTTTTGCATTTTCCTTTCTCGTCTGTGTAGACCACATTGCAAATTTTTGTGGTATGTGTTTTTGAATCAAGAATTCTATATCACATCCCAAGGTATATTCAACAAAATTCCTTGCTTAGTCCTTAAATCCAGCTTGGACTGATTTTCTTTGGGAATGTAGGCAAAGAATTTTGATCCAAACACTCTGAGATGCTTCATGCTAGGTTTTTGTCTATACCATAGTTCATGTGGTGTGCCTTTGGCATCTTTTGTAGATAGACAGTTCTTCACAGAAGTGGCTGTGTTGATGGCTTTACCCCAGTAGATTTCTGGTAGATCTGCACATTTCTGTCAAACATTGGTTCTTTCTTTCAGCTGTACCATTTTGTTCTGGGGAGTATGGAATAATGAGTTGGTGATCTATACCTTATTCAGCCAAGTACCTTTTTATGTCATGTCCAATGTATTCTCCTCCACTGTCAGTTCAGAACACCAGCGGTTTCCTCTGGAACCTGTTGCTAACCATTGCAACATATGCTTTGAGTTTATCAAATATTTCACTTTTCTCTGATCAAGTAGGTAACTGTATAGTTGGAGAATTCATCAATAAAAGTTAAGATATATTTGTTTCCAGTAAGGGTTGCTGTTTTCATTGGGCCACAGACATCACTGTGAATGAACTTTAGAGGGTACTTTGTTTGGCTTGGTTCATGCTTCTTGCTAAAACTTGGTCTTGTCCCTTTTGCTTAAATGCAATATATGCAGTTCCTATCAATTGTACATGTATTTATTTGAGTGCCCTTTGTTAAATTCTGGGTGTCAAGTTGGGTAACAGTATTATTGCCTCTATGCCCTAAACTCTGATTCTCTAACCAGGAACATCTCTTATTATTGCAGCTTTTGGTCAAGTTTGCACTTTGTGTGCATGTGTCTAAAGCGTACAAATCTTCATGCACTCCGCCTGTTGCAATAAGCTCTCCATTCTGTTTAATGAGGCATTTCCCCCCAAATGGGGTCACTGTTCCTCATTTGCTAGTTGTGGTACATATAAACAATTCTCAACAAGGATTTCTCTAATCTGGCCATCTGGGAGCCTGCATTTAAGAGTTCCAGATCCTATCCCTTCTTCCACAACAGACCTTCCATCAGCCACACAGTGTTTCCTTTCTCACTTCATTTAGATTTTCAAAGAATTCACAGGAGGTGGTGGTGGCTACAAGCATGGATGGCTACAAGAGGGAATTAGGTAAACATATGTAGCAGTGGCTATTAGCCACAAGGTATAGATAGAAACTCTTAGTCTGGGGCAAGTGATGCTCTGTATTCTTGGTATTTGGGGGGGCAACAGTGGGAGGGCTTCTAGTGTCCTGGCACCTGGTATTTTTGGCCACTGTGTGATAGAGTGTTGGACTGTATGGGCCATTGGTCTGATCCAACATTGGCTTCTTGTATGTTCTTATGCACTCATATGTATTGAGTACCCACTGTCTAAAAACCAAGTATGACTTTTGGTTGCACCTTCACTTAATGCGAAGCATTTCATTGGGGTGCCTGTTTCAAATTCTCCCTGTGCATTTGTTTTGGAGGGGCACCCTTCTGTTTGAAAGCATTACAGTTCTTTTTAATGGGCTCGTTTTCCACAGGAGTAACAAATTACTTTTGTTATTTATGTATAAAGCCATTTGGTCAGTATTGTGTTAAGCTTTTCTGTTAGGCTCCTTAAACTGTTTTCATTTGAATGCCTGCTCCAGTTCATTAATTACATTTTAGAGAGAGAGGTTTCCTTTTGAATCCATCAGGCATACAAGATGAACAAAGTGTTAGAGAACTTACAGAGAGAAAACCTAAACTGTGTAGGCTAGTTGCTGTAAAAGAAACAAAGAACAACAGGAAGCTCTACAGGAGAGGAAGTCTCCAGAAGAGCCAATCAGGAGACAGCAAGGACACAATTTTTGTTTTCATATGTGCATGTGAGAGAGAGAGTGAGTATGTGTGTGCACACCTGGAAGGCATGGTGACCTCTGGTGACTGATCTCTACTGGGGGCATGGAGGATCTTCAGAGAGATGGCTGAATAAAGTCTGCCCCCACTTCCCACCACCGGTATTCCAAGGAGGTCTCCTAACCATCTACTTGCCAGATTCGATCCTGCTTATCTTCCAAGATCTGATGAGATCGGGCTGCAAGGATGCAATTTGAAAAAGTGGGAAGTCCCTAGTTTAACTATGCTGATTACAAGTCCTTCAGCTGTTCCCTGTAGGATGATCTTCAGACTTTTTCATAAGGCTGCACTTTAGACATTGCATATTCCAACACTTACAACTTTTGTTTCTTATAGGGTTGCCAACTTACCTATTACACAATCTCCTGTCTTTGTCACTTGGCCCTCAGTGCTGCTTAGATTAGTGATAAGGGGAATGTGCAGAATGGACATTGTAAGCATGATTTCTAGATCAGCAAAATCCTAGAATGTGTTTGACATTTCATTGTGAATCTCAGTCCAATAAGCATTTGCTTTTTCACAAGTTCACCACATATGGTAAAACAAGCCCTCTTTTTTCTTACATTTCCAACATTTGTTAGACATATTCTCATTCATATTAGCAATTTTCTTTGGTGTCATATACCATCTATACATCATTTTGTAACAATTTTCTTTAATATTAACACATGTTGAGATTTTAATTGATTTTTTCCACAAACATTCCCATGATGACATTTCTATATCTCTATTTACATTTATAGCCCATTTCACCATTTGCTCTTTAACAGTCTCATCTTCTGTGAACCATTTTAACAAAATCTTATAAATTCTAGAGATAATTTTTTTACCTTTTTCAATCCAAATCTTTTCAATTTCATTATTTTCTTTTCTAAAACCATACCTCATTTTATCAGTCTTGAATAAGTCATAAATCTGCCTATAGTTTAACCAGTCATTCTCAAAGTCCAATTCTTCTCTAAGTCTCATCGCGAAACTTTTCCCCTCGACTTTCAGAATGTCTCTATAGGGTAACCAGTCTTTCCCTTTATGCCTTGAAAGTGGTTTTATTACTTCTGCCGGAACAATCCACATTCGTCTTGCTTCAAAAAAGAATCTCTTATACCTCATCCATGTCGTAAATAAAGATCTACTTATGAAGTGGTGTTTAAAAAGGTTATCCACTTTGGATTTCTCATACCATAAATAGGCATGCCACCCATATCTTCGATCATGCCCTTCTAGTGCCAACAGCTGTCTATTGTCCAAATTAATCCATTGCTCCAACCAAGCCAGGCACACCACATCATGGTATAATCTAAAATTAGGAAGTTGGAAGCCTCCCATTTCTTTCGCATCACAAAGAATTTTCATTTTGATCCTTGGCTTCCTTCCGGCCCACACAAACTTAGAGATCTCCTTTTGCCATAAATTCAACACTTTACAGTCTTTCACAATTGGAATCGTCTGAAATAGAAATAACGAGCGAGGTAAAATGTTCATTTTAACTACCGAGACTCTGCCCAATAGTGATAAGTTCAAGGTGTTCCATTTCTTAATATCTTGTTGAATTTTATTCCAAGCTTTTTCATGGTTGTTCTTGAACAGATCTATATTCTTTGCTGTAACTTTGATTCCCAAATATTTAGTCTTTTTCACCACTTCACATTGGACTCTCTCTTGTAGGTCCAATTGTTTTTCTTTTCACAAGTTTTTACAGAGTATTTTTGTCTTGTTCTTATTCACATAAAATCCAGCCAAGTCACCGAATTCCTTAATCTTTTCCATCAATAACGGTACGTTCCTTACTGGATCTTCGATTATAAACATTACATCATCGGCAAAAGCCCTATATTTGTATTCAAAATTTCCAATTGTCAGCCCTTTTATATCTTTATCTTCTTTTATTTTACTCAGCATCACTTCCAAAATCCAAATAAATAACAAAGGAGATAACGGACACCCTTGTCTTGTACCTTTTTGAACTCTAAAAAACTCCGTCAACTCTTTGTTCACATTCAGCAACGCTTTTTGTTCGCAATATACAACCCTAATCATATTTGAAAAGGGCTGCCCAATGTCCAATCTGTCAAACACTTGAAACATAAATTCCCAATTTAAATTGTCAAAGGCTTTTTCTGCATCCAAAAATAGAAAGGCAACTTCCTTTTCCGGATGCTTATCATAATACTCTATTGCATCAATCACAATCCTTAAATTGTCTCTAATTTGTCTATTTGGTAGAAAGCCAGCTTGTTCTTCTCTAATATCATTCTTTAAATAAACCTTTAATCCTTCTGAAATAACTTTGGCAAATAATTTATAGTCGTTATTAAGTAGCGAAATTGGTCTATAATTTTTCACATCTGACAAATCTTGTCCTTCCTTGGGTATGAGAGATACGTTGGCTTCTTTCCAAGATTCTGGTATTAATTTAGATCGCTGAATTTCATTGATTAGAAGTTCCATAATCGGGGTCAGCTCCTCCTTTAATTTTTTATAAAATTTCTGCAGCTCAGTGTCTTAACTTACAACCAAAGCCTGGAGGAATATTCTGGCCACACTCTTTTCATTCCTTTTCTCTGAACATTTTTTAAATCTCCATTTAGTCCATCCTTTGCAGCTTAAGTATTTGTTGTTCAGTCGCACAGTCGAGTCTGACTTTTCCCGACCCCATGGACCAGATTACGCCAGGCCCTCCTGTCTTCCGCTGTCTGCTGAAGTTTGCTCAATTTCATGTTCGTTACATCGATGACACTGTCTAACCATCTCATCCTTTGCCATCCCCTTCTTCTTTGACCTTCAATCTTTCCCAGCATCAGGGTCTTCTCCAGTGAATGCTCCCTTCTCATTTGGTGGCCAAAGTATTTGAGCTTCAGCCTCAGGATCTGGCCTTCCAGGGAACAATCAGGGTTGATTTCTTTTAGGATTGACTGATTTGATCTCCTTGCTATCCAAGGGACTCTCAAGAGTCCTCTCCAGCACCATAGTTCAAAAGAATCTATTCTTGGGTGCTCGAACTTCCTTATAGTCCAACTCTCACAGCCATACATTACTACGGGGAATATCATTGCTTTGACCATACGGACTTTTGTTGGCAAGGTGATGTCTCTGCTTTTTATCATGCTGTTTAGGTTTGCCATCACTTTCCTCCCAAGGAGCAGGCGTCTTTTAATTTCATGGCTGCAGTCACCATCTGCAGTGATCTGGGATCCTAGGAACGTGAAGTCTGTCACTACTTCTACGAATTCACCTTCTATTTGCCAAGGAGTAATGGGGCCAGATGCCATGATCTTAGTTTTTTTGATGTTGAGCTTCAAGCCCACTTTTGCGCTCTCCTCTTTCACCCTGAGCAAGAGGCTCTTTAGATCCTCTTCACTTTCTGCCATCAGAGTGGTATCGTCTGCATATCTGAGGTTATTGATCTTTTCCCCAGCAATCATAACTCCAGCTTGTGATTCATCCAGGCCAGCATTTCACATGATGTACTCTGCATATAAATTAAATAAGCAAGGTGACAATATACATCCTTGTCGTACTCCTTTTCCTATGTTAAACCAATCAGTTGTTCTATATCCGGTTCTAACTGCTGCTTCTTGACCCTTATACAGGTTTCTCAGGAGACATGTGAGGTGGTCCGGTACTCCCATCTCTTTAAGAACCTGCCATAATTTATTGTGATCCACACAATCAAAGGCTTTAGCATAGTCAATGATGCAGAAGTAGATATTTTTCTGGTACTCTCTTGCTTTCTCCATAATCCAGCGAATGTTGGCAATTTGATCTCTAGTTCCTCTACCTCTTCGAAACCCAGGTTGTACTTCTGGCAGTTCTCTATCCACATACGGTTGGAGCCTAGCTTGTAGGATTTTGAGCATGACCTTGCTAGCGTGTGAAATGAGTGCAATTGTGCGATAGTTTGAACATTCCTTGACATTGCCCTTCTTTGGGATTGGAATGTACACTGACCTTTTCCAATCCTGTGGCCACTGTTGTGTTTTCCAAATTTGTTGGCAAATTGAGTGCAGCACTTTAACAACATCTTCTTTTAAGACTTTGAATAACTCAGCTGGGATACCATCACCTCCACTAGCTTTGTTGTTAGTAATGCTTTCTAAGGCCCATTTAACTTCGCTTTCCAGGATGTCTGGCTCGAGGTCAGTGATTATACCATCGTGGTTGTCAAGGACATTGAGGTCCTTCTTGTATAGTTCTTCTGTGTATTCTTGCCATCTTTTCCTAATCTCTTCTGCTTCTGTTTGGTCCCTACCGTTTTTGTCCTTTATCATGGCCAGCTTTGCATGGAACGTTTCCTTGATTTCTCCAATTTTCTTGAAGAGATCTCTAGTCCTTCCCAATCTATTGTTTTCCTCTATTACTTTGCATTGTTCATTCAGGAAAGCCTCCTTATCTCTCCTTGCTGTTCTCTGGAAATCTGCATTCAGTTGGGCAAATCTTTCCTTTTCACCGTTGCCTTTAGCTTTTCTTCTTTCCTCTGCTATGTGTAAAGCCTCATCAGACAGCCACTTTGCTTTTTTGCATTTCTTTTTCTTTGGGATGGCGGTGATTGCTGCCTGCTTTACAATGTCACGGACCTCTGTCCATAGTTCTTCAGGCACTCTGTCTATCAAATCTAGTCCCTTAAACCTATTCTTCACCTCTACTGTATATTCATCGGGGATGTGATCTAGGTCAAATCTGAATGGCCTAGTGGTTTTCCCAACTTTCTTCAATTTAAGTCTGAATTTTGCAATGAGTAGCTCATGATCTGAGCCACAGTCAGCTCCAGGTCTTGTTTTTACTGACTGGATAGAGCTTCTCCACCTTTGACTGCAAATTATATAGTCAATCTGATTTCGGTGTTGCCCATCTGGTGATGTCCATGTGTAGAGATGCCTCTTAGGTTGTTGGAAAAGGGTGTTCACTATGACCAGCATGTTCTCTTGACAAAACTCTGTTAGCCTTTGCCCTGCTTCATTTTGTTCTCCAAGGCCAAATTTGTCTGTTATTCCAGTTACCTTTTGATTTCCTACTTTAGCATTCCAGTCCCCTATGATGATGAGGACATCATTTTTTGGTGTTAGTTCTATGAGCTGTTGTAGGTCTTCATAGAACTGGTCCGCTTCAGCCTCTTCTGCAGCAGTGGTTGGGGCATAGACTTGGATTACTGTGTTATTGAATGGTTTGCCTTGGATTTGGACTGAGATCATTCTGCCATTTTTGAGATTGTATCCCAATACTGCCTTTCTCACTCTCTTGTTGACTATAAAGGCCACACCATTTTTTCTACGGGATTCCTGGCCACAGTAGTAGATATAATGGTCTTCTGAGTTAAATTTGCCCATTCTTGTCCACTTTAGTTCACTGATTCCCAAGATGTCGATGTTCATTCTTGCCATCTCATTTTTGACCACATCAAGCTTACCTTGATTCATAGATCTTACATTCCAGGTTCCTATGCAGTATTGTTCTTTGCAGCATCGAACTTTCCTTTCACCATCAGACACGTATTAAGTATTTAGTGTAAAACAAATGAAGAATGTTTGAATTCCAAAGGTGTTGGTTATCATGGCCCACACACTCCTAATCTTTATCAAATGTTTGCCAAGGGAATTATTGTATCTTCAGCTTGCACTTGACTAAATCTCCAATGAAGACTCTTCACCAAGTACCTGCATTGATTATACGCCAAGAGAATGGATGATACTCATTCTGTTTCAACCATTATTGAAATGCTAAGAAAATATATCTTAAGCCACCTTTTAATTGTGTATTTAGGATTCCTTGAGCTGAGTACAGTTCATTCGATACTAGGGAAAAAATGCTCACTGGCAAATTTCGGAGACAAGCAGGGTTAAGCTGAAACTGCTTGTTGGGCAATCCTGAAACGTATCTCAGGCAGGCTGAGCTTAGAGACACTGGCTCAGCATCATCATGGATACTTGGCAGGCTGCCCCTTAATGAGAGGAGACTACTGCTGCAAGTCCTTGGAACTGGATTATGTTGGCTAGTGGAAAGAAGAGGAAAATAAGATGGGACAGGATATTTGAGAGTTTCAGAGTGAACCTAGACATTTTGTAGCAACCACAGGAGGATTCCAGCTGTTGTCTTCGAACGGGTATTTGCAAGTGAGAAATAGGAGGTGGGAAAGGGAAAACATAACCCTTCTTCCACTTACTGCTTTTACTCTGTGGGCCTCCTCTGATTGCTTTTTCTCCAACCTGGAGACAAATTTGAGCTTCCTGTCAAATGGTAGGGTTGCCAACATCCAGGAGGCACCTGGAGACGTCCCACTATTACAAAGATCAGCTCCCTTGGAGAAAATGGCTGTTTGGAGGATGGACACTATGGCATTGTGCCCTGCTGAGGTCCCTCCTCTTTTCAAACTGCACTTTCCTCTGGGTTCACCCTCCAAATCTCCAGGTATTTCCCAACCCAGAGCTGGCAACCCTATCAAATGGGGAAAAGCAGGGCAGGGTGGTGGGAGTCTGCAGTTTACAGTGGGAGGGCTTCTAGTGTCCTGACCCCACTGGTGGACCTCCTGATGGCACCTGGTATTTTTGGCCACTGTGTGACACAGAGTGTTGGACTGGATGGGCCATTGGCCTGATCCAACATTGGCTTCTCTTATGTTCTTATGTTCTTAAGCAAGCCGGGAAGGGTTATGCATTCTTCCAACCTGACACTTCTGTTCTACAAATGCTCTGCCCCCATTTTTCACAGGCAGAGGTGGGATTAAGGAATCTCATGTCTGACATCCCCCAAACTAGAAAGAAGGGGGGGGTTAATGCCCATAGGTTTAACAAATATGATTTTCATTTTTAAATAGAAAATCCTTTTTTTGCAGGCTGTCCAGTCATGCTTGGACATATATACGTTTAATTTAAACTTTAATGAAATAATGAAAAAAACTCTGTACTTTTAAATGACCTCCACCAAACTAGAGGCCTATGGAGAATGAAGCGTTACCAGACTTAATAGGTTGGTTTCAATCTCCTGCTTCACCTGCTTGAGTGATATTTGGAGTCTTCCAAGAGGGACTCAAGACTGTATGCCCAGAAGACACAAAAACAGAGCACTAGAGATTGCCACTGAGCTCTGTTTTGCAGATTATACAAAGATAAATGGGGTCCTTTTTAAAATTTTGTTGGTGATAGTGCTTTGTTGATGTAACATTTGTCCTGGCCTTGACATGCAAATCACACGGAGTACTTGTATTTTCTGAGAAAAGAGCAAACAGAAATGTACAAAAGGAGAGCATCTTATTCTTGAATGCAGAAACGAAATATAATGACAAAGTAGTGAAGGATGGTGATTTTCTAAGTCTTAACATGGTGGATAATTGTATCAGGCTTATTTTTTGGGAAGGGGGATGATTTCTTCCCTTCTAGACAGCTAAGTGTCATGAAACCTTATTATTTTGCCCTTTCCCCCCTTCCTGACATTTAAATGCTTTCAAAAAGAATAAAACTGAATCAATAACTGCTTTTTAGAAGAAAGAAATTTGCACACTTTTAGCTTCAAGAGGATGTCAGTGAGATATAAAATACAACAGTTGATTAGCCTTCATTTTAGCTTAGTTGCATGTATCTGCGTTTTATTACAGTGATTATTGGCATCAGTTGATGTACTGTATTATTCCCGGTGACACTTTTTAGCAGGAAATGCAAGGGTCCCCCCCACTTCAGCTATGCATCTAAGAACAATAATAATAATAATAAAAATCAGTTAGAGTATCTGGCTGTAAAAGATTCACAGTCCTTAAGGGTGCAGTTGAAAAATATAGGAAGTTTTAGGAAGTAAGAAATATGTGATCATTTTAATATGTTGTCGAAGGCTTTCACAGCTGGAGTTCATTAGTTGCTGTAGATTTTCCGGGTTGTGTGGCCATGGTCTTGGCATTGTAGGATGTGACGTTTCGCCAGTAGCTGTGACTGGCATCCTCAGAGGTATAACACAGAAAGATGGAGTATGCCATCTTTCTGTGTTATAGCTCTGAGGATGCCAGTCATAGCTACTGGCAAAACGTCACATCCTACAACGCCAAGTCCACAGCCACACAATCCGGAAAATCTACAGCAACTAATTTGATCTTTTTGCTTCACATTGCTAAGAATGATAATGTTAATATATTCCTTTCATCCCCATCTCCCACTGAAACTAAACTTAAGTATGGGTAATTCCATCTATGTATATCACTTGCCTGTTAACCTTGCAATTGTTATTCTCCCCCATTTTAGGGATGAACAACTGTTATCTATTTTATTTTGTTTTATGTTAGTTTACTAGGAATAAGGCCAGTTGTGGAAATAAATACAACAAGCTCTAGAAAGAGGCTCTGGGAGAGGGCCAAGGCCTTGGGCACTCAGTGTCAATTTGCTGTGGCGACTTCCTCAACCCCCACTCTTTCCAGGCTCCACCCCTCAAATCTCCATGAATTTCCCAACCTGGAGTTGGCAACCCTATCTCCTTCCCAGCCAAGCATCAACCTGCCATTATCTGCCCCTCTGATTTCAGCTTTGCATCTCCTCCCCCCTCCCTCCTGGAGATCAGTTGTAATTCTGAGTGATCTCCACCCCTCACCTGGATATTGGCAACAGTGGTTCCCCAGGAGGGAATGGCTGGTTGGGAGGGTGGAGTCTATGGCATTGTACCTGTCTGAGGTCCTGCCCCTTCTGAAACCTCATCTTGTCCAGGCTCCATCCCTCAAATCTCCAGAAATTTCCCACCTGGAGATGGCAACCCTATCTCCCTCCCAGCCAATCATCAACCTACCTTTATTTCCCCCTCACTCTTCAGCTTTTCCCCCCACCACCTACAGCCTCTACGCAGGAGGAAAAGTAGTCCTTCTCTGCAATGGGGACCAAAGCAGCTTAAATCAGTCTCCACTCCCCCGTTTGACTTGCACAGCAACTCTGTGAGGTAGGTTAGGTTGACAGTCTGTGACTGGTCCAAAATCACCCACTCAGCTTCTACAGCAAGAACCTGGATCTAGCATACCTTGCTCTGAAGCACTGACTGAGACTCCTAGGGTAGCCAACCTCCAAGTAGAGCCTGAAGATCGCCAGGTATCACAACTGAACTCCAGACAGCAGACCTCTCCCCCCGGAGGAAATAACTGCTTTGGAAAGTGGGCCTTATGGCATTCTGTTCAGCTGAGGCCTCTGCCCTTCCCCAAACGCTGGCTTCCATAGACGCTACCAGAAAATCTCTAGGAGCTGGCAACCCTAGTCAGGACTGGCCACAATGAGTTCCTTACAAAGGCCTGTGAAGGGTTTCCTTCCTTTGTCTGAACCAAGCTTGGTTGCCTACTGTGGTGAAACTGGCTCCAGTTTACTACTCTGCTGGATGGGCTGGAGTCTATACTGATGCTGCACTGCTCCTTGGGACAGTCCCTCTTTTCCCACACTTTTTGGCCTTGGGGCAGCTGGGAACTGTAGGCCAGCAGATGAGGAAGCCCCATTCAACCTAGTGAGTGATACCCCTGCAGACCCTTCTCTGGAACTACAGCTCAAACCTGATGGGGGAACATTTTAAACAAAGAATCACAGCCATCTTACAAACACAGATAACTGCCATTTCTTTACACCTACCAACAGTCACTGAGAGAAGAGTTAGTCCCACACAGGAGCGAAGCAGGAGAAGCATCTTTGTCAAGAGAGAAAGCCGTTTGCCAATAATTCTGATAGGGCACAGTGGCTGAAGGGGGAGTGGGTGGGGAAGAGGAGCAGACCCAGCACCCAGCCAATGGCACGTGAATACTCTTGAGTGGTGGCTGATGGGCCAATGGCTGAGGGAGTGCATGGAATGTTGCCACTTGAAAATAGATAGGAGAGATGGTTGCTTATGTCTTTGTCAACAGTTTCTCCACTTTTTGCTAATGTTTTTATAGATTCCTTTCTATTGTGTATTCAGATTGTATGGATCCTATATGCAATTATATATTGGTATCAGTACATACAAGTGCATACTATGTACACAGATGATCTATAATGTAAAATGCTGAACTACTGACACACTAGAATGTTGAAAAATGCATGCGGTCAAGGAAACAGAAAATGGCATGAAAATAAAGTATCATTTGCACAATGGAGAAACAGAATCCAAACAGAGATTTTTCAGTTCAACAAAGCTGAGATGAGAAATTCAAAACCAGTCCAGCCCTACCATTGTTTTCACCCACTCTGTCAAACTTTAGATGCTAAACTCCTTAGGGCTCAGGCCTTCCTTTTGGCTCATGTTTCTCTTTCAAGCGCCAAGTGCAGTCATAATCCTCATAATGCATACATCTTTCAAAAAATTTTGTTTGGCTGCTTTGACTTGGATCTGAGTACCCCGAGGAAGGAGTTTTTGTCTGTTCCCTTTATGAGACCTATGTGACACATTAGGCTGAAACAACTGGCAACATCTTGCGTCTGAAAGCAAAATTATGAGATGCATGAGAAAAGTTGGGGAAATAATAGCAAAAAGTAAAAGAAGACGCTTTATGTTATACATCCATATGTTTTTATTCTATTTTGTTTATTTTTTTAGGAATATTTATTAGCCACCTTTCTACCTTACAGAACTCAAGGCAGCTTAAAATGTAAATAGAGCATAAAAAATCAAAAATACATAAAACACATAAAAGGCCATGAATTAAAATCAGAACTTAAAACTGCTGATAGGCAGAAAAACTAAAGTAACTGAATGCCATCCTGAATACTTCAGCTGCCTCCTAAAGATCAAGAGTGAGGGGGTTGTTCCGTAATCATAGGGCTACTCACAAAATGTCCTCTCTCGTATACCCAACAGATGAGTTTCTTTGGTTGACAGGATAGTCAAGAGGACCTCTCCCTGTGATCTTAATTCCTGGACTGGAACTAGGGTTGCCAACCTCCAGGTCGTGCCTGAAGATCTAACTATTACAACTAGTCTCTGGGTGACAGAGATCAGTTCACCTGGAGAATATGGGTGTTTTGGAAGGTGGACTCTGTGGCATTAAACCACTCTGAAGTCCGTCCCCTCCCCTCCACAAACCCCACCCTTCTCAGGCTCCACCCCCAAAATCTCCAGGTATTTTCCAACCCAGAGCTGGTAACCCTAGCAGGAATGTATGCGAGAATGATCCTTCAGATATCCTGGTGCCAAGCCATGTAGGATTTTAAAAGACAAAAACAACACCTTGAACTGGGCTTCGGGGGCAATGCTGTGGAGTCTGATGAGCAAAAATTCTACTTTGTGAGCTACTGGCATTAAAGTTGTGAGCAACCGATTTGGCTGCTGCATAAATTAGTTTGCTCTGGAGCCGTCCTTCCTGAGCTAAGACAAAAATGTGTGCTCTGGAGTCTAAAAACCTGTGAGCTAACTCACACTAACTCAGCTTAGAGGGAACACTGCTCGGGGGCAGTTTGGAAGCCAGTCTAATTGCTGTAGTAGTGGGGGTCACATGCTCCTAGTAACTGGCCCTGACCAGCAGTCTAGCTGCAGTGTTCTGCACTAGCTGCAGCTTTTGAAGACTCTCCAAGGGTAGCCCCAAGTAGAGGACAAAGCAAGATGGAACTAAGGCATGGACCACTGTAGCTAAATCTGACTGATCCAGAAACAGGCAGAGTTGATGCACCAGCTGAAACTGGGTGAAAGCACCCCAAACCACTGCAGCCTCCTAGTTTCTTAAGGTGACTGCTGTGTCAAACAGCACTCCTAAACTGCAATTCGGTTTTTTTGCAAGTGGCACTAAATCTCTGAATCTCAGAGATTCATCAGGGGAAGGCCTCAGACTATATGCCCCATTGTTGGCCCTCCAGAGGAACTGGTTGGCCACCGTGTGAGACAGGATGCTGGACTAGACAGACCATTGTTCTGATCTAGCAGGGCTCTTCTTAAGTTCCAAGATCCAAGACAGGGGGAGATCTTAAGTCCCTGACCTGCTTTCCTATTAACCCAGAACACCTCTGTCATGTCAAGATTATTATAGGACAGTACAGCGCTTTGATGTTTGAGATTTAATCATCATCATTCTGAGTACATTTTCACTGTTCTGGGTTTGGCCACACAATAAATGTTGAATGATGACAGCCAGTCATTACATGTCTCAAGTCACCCCCCCACACACACACACCAAATGTGGCTTTTTCATTTGGTTTAATAACAGAAACAGCAACGATTAAAATATGTACATTCTTCCAGTTTTTGATGACTCAGGATGACTAACATTATGCAAGCAATCAAAATTTTAAAATACAGTAGAGTCCACCTTCTAAAATAGCCATACAAACAACAACTACTAGCACTTTATTATGGTTTTAGAACTGTTTTAATTGTAACGTATGTTTTAATGTAACTTATCTGTTTTTATGTAAGCTGCCCTGAGGTGGCTTTGGCTGGGAGGGCAGGGTAGAAATTTGAAAAATAAATAAATAATGCACAGCAAATTACAAAGCTCTGTTACAGCTTAATTAGAGCCCTGAAAGCCACAATCTCTGCCAAAAGCCCCTTGGAAAAAGTCTTACACATGACTTTCTGGACTTCCGATGGAAGGTCATTCCATAAAATAGTCCGATGACCAGGAGGACCTTAAATCAAGCTAAGGAGAAACACACCAAATCTGTACTTCTTTTTCAGACGTCAGGTTTCAGCACACCAACCACTGCATACTACCCATGATCCTTCCAGTATACACTGAACCATTCTGTGTGAACAGGTGAACTTATATATTTTTCTAGGTATGTATACAACTTCAGTATGTACATACAGATTCTTTGAAAATCCAGTGCTGGTATCACACATACTTATTCTGGAAAAATATATGAATTGTCCTATTTACACAAAATGGTGACTGCTCGTATCTAGGGGAATGCAAGTAGTTTGTGCACCCAATACATGTGATTGGTGCACAAAATGGTGCTGTGGTTTAGGATCTGGGAGAGCCAGGTGTGAATCCCCACTCTGTCATGGAAGCTTTCTGGGCAACCTTGGGTCATTCACACAGTCTCAGCCTAAGCTATCCCACAGGGTGGTTGTGAGGATAAAATGGAAATGAGAGAGTGTTGTAAGCTGCTTTTGAATCCTTGTTGGGGAGAAAAGTGGGGTATAAATGAAGAAGCAAATGCAGTAAATAAATAAATAAACCCTGACCAGTGCCTGCACTGGGAATCTAAGGAAGGAGAAAGATTGCTTAGGTATGATCAGGAAAATGGAGTATACATTTTGGTTTTGGTTTTGTTTTTTAATGGAAGACATGCATCCTTGTATAAGGAAACAAATGAAAAGTCTTTGTTTGTGCATGGCCCAAAATCACAGATCACCTTGTTCTCCTTCATAAAGTAGTGGAGAAGACAGAGAATTCTTCCCTCTTCGCTTTGTGACTGGAAAGAAGCTTAGCTGCTCTTTGAGGCCTACTGGAAGCCATTACAGGCTCAACAGCTCCCAGGAGAAAATGTGCCAAGAACACATTCGTCACAGTGGCAATAAAAAATGTTGCAAATGGCATTTTGTCTACAGGGTTTGGCAGCACTTCCTTCCTCCCTGACAGAGCTGGTAGCTGTTCATTGGCTGTATATCTGAGCAGGGATAATGTCCCCAAAGCCCTAATGGATGTGCTGTGAGTTGCAGCAGTGAGACTACCAGCACCCTCAACAGTTTTAGTCTAAACTTCTGCTTGCATGGGAAGCACTCAAAAGCAACATAAAATAATGTTTCCTTTTAAAAATTGCTAGATCATATTGCATACATCAGTGCTGGGCAGCCATGATAAGGTAATATCTTTCAGCTTAGGGACAGTTTAAATTATATTTACACGGATTTTTCAGATGCGTAATCTCTGAGAATGAAGTGAGGTGAGGTGGGCCCCAGTGCATTAAAGGCAGAGAATGGAGAAAGGGAGAGTGCTATCCACCAAAACTCCTGAATGTAATGGCAATGTGGCCGACATCAAACAACGGTTTTGCATATAGGGATCCATCCTGCACTCTTTAACTCTTGACTCTGGTGCCCCATACTGCCTTAGGAGAGTCAGGAGAATATACTTTTCTGAATGGCTCTTTCAGGGGACAGAGATACCGAAAGGGTGCCAGCCATAATGTAAGCTGTCGCTTTCCTCAACCTGTTGAAACATCTCTGCCTTACAGGCTCTGTGGAACTGCATGAGATCCCACAGGGCCCTGATGTTATTTGGCAGAGAGTTCCACCAGGTTGGGCTAGAGTAAAAAAGGCCCTAGCCAGGACTGCCAGATATCTCTAGAGCCGGGGACCACCAGCAAGTTGTTCTGTGAAGAGTGTCTCCTGGGAGTATACCGGAGGAGGTGGTCCTGTAGATAAGTTGGTCCCAGACTGCTCAAGGCCTTAAAGGTCAAAAAGAAAACCTTGAACTTGACTTGGTGCTCCACTGGAAGCCAGTACAGGAAAGCAGTAAACAATCCTGGCTACAACAGATCTATGAATCCTTATTATATAGTGTAGCAAATGCACAGAAAGGATTTATGTTTGTATGGCAATTTGCATAGACTGAAAGCATGAACCAAACTGACAAGGGTTAGATCAAAAGACTGTCAGAGAAAGAGATCTTCCAATGAAGAAAGGCTCAGCAGAAGGGAGTCCTTAGAACCACATAACAAAAGGGAACCTTTTGAGCCGGCTCATTGGCATATATGTACCTTACCACTCCACTCAGCAAAGTGTGGTACCTTCCTCAGCCTAAGGAGCTATCCTATAATGTCAGAAGTTTCTCCTTTCAATAGAAAAGCCACTTAAGGAGGAGGAAATCTTCTCTATTGAGAGGACTTACCTCCCACCCTCCACCTGTTCTGTCAGCTGCTACTCACCTGGGAAGGGGGAGAAAAAATGTGGGGATAACAGTGCAGGGAGTGATCAGCATCACCTGATGCCTGTATCACTCCCATCATGGCCCAAAAGTGACACCATCATATCAGGTAATGCTGTAGCATTTGCCCAGAGATCTTTGGTTAAACCGTAGAGTTTTGGGTGAAAACCAGAGCATTACCAGCAATGTCAATAAGTCACTTTCAAGGGATATCAAAAGTGACTGCACCACATCAGTGGTGAGCCTCTCCCAGGTACATCTGTTGTTTGCACTGTACTGGAATAGTAGGACGCATGCCATTGTTATCAACTGATTTTTAAAAAGTGACTCCTTGAGTTCACTAGAGACAGAACTGAACAACTGGGGCCATAATGATTGAAATGATTATCTCATTAAGTTACACTGAATTTAAATGCTGAAGGCTGTTTTCATTATTTGTCATGCTGCATTAATGAAAGATTAAACATTGGTTCTGATCATTGTTCTGTAAATAATTAGAGAGTCTCCTTTGTGAAATCCATGAAGCCTAGATCATTATTATCATTTTGCAGAGTTAGTTGAGTATTTGCTGCTAACTAGTAGGGAACATCTTTGAAGAAAACTTGAGAGAGAGAGAGAGAGAGAGAGAGAGAGAGAGAGAGAGAGAGAGAGAGAGAGAGAGAGAATGACACTGACAAGGGGAAATGGCTGGAATTCAAAGTGAAGAATTAGAGAGAATCCCCAAAATTGACAGCTTACATGCTCAAGACTAAACACACTCTTATTCATGTATTTGTGACCCAGGGCCAAGAAACACTGAAATACAACAAAGGCACTTCTGATGCTTGGAATGGTAACCCAGAGTAGGAATACAGTTGACACTGGGCTATAATTCCTCCATATTGACCTATTAGAATAGATTGGATATATGGTTCATATGAAGGCAGAGGGTTCTGGTTTTTTAATCCAAAAATGCACCAGTTGTAAACCTGATCTCTATGTTATGTGGACTTTTGTATCTACAGTTGGCTTATATTTATTCTATTTTGTTTTGCTACAGGCCAGATTAATTTGTTGTATGTATGGGGGTCTATGGCATAGCTTTGCATTCTCTGTAAAACTAAAACTAAAACATGAGAATGGGGAAACATCTGAAACCTACTTAGCAATGCAGTCTGAGAGGTAACAGATGTGATGGATCATGGCTCTCTGCTAGTGTAGTAGAATCTTGAAGAATGCTACTACTTGGGAGTGACTCATATTCATGTGGATAGCCATGTTGGTCTGAAGCAGCAGAACAAAGTTTGAGTCTGATGGCATCTTTAAGAACAACAAAGTTTTAGTCAAGGTATAAACTTCCATGTGCTCACACGATGCAATGATACAGTCCATACATATAGGCAGAGGTTGAGCAGTAAATTAGCATACAGCATAATAAAGATGTTTAATAGATTCAAGGACCAAACAGGAATAATGAGCTTCATTTATATGATTGCCATTTCATCACATTTAGATTAGAATAGTAGACTGTAATGTAAGGAATAGTAGAATGTGGTGTAATTTGGAATGGTAGACTGGAATGTATGTCTCTGGTCTAGAGACAGGGGAGATAATTCTACACAGTCAATCACCCCACTTCAAAGAAGAAGATGCTGTAATGTCACCTCCATGCTTGAGAGGAGATGGATGGAGTGTGATGGCAGGTTCTCAGTTAATTACTCTCAACATTCCACAGTTAAGGATGCATTTGCCCATCACTCTCCAATTTTGACATATTTATTTCCTTCACTATTTTCCCCCCGCCAAATTAAACCCAAACAAATGGTAACCATATAAACTAAGGTTGTTATTTCTGTTTGGTCCTTAAATCTCTTAAACATCTTCATTATGCTGTTTGCTAATTTACTGCTCACCCTCCTCTACCTATATGTATGGACTAGTAATTTCCATTTCATTGTATCTGAAGAAGTGTGTGTGCACATGAAAGCTTATACCTTGAATAAAACTTTTTTGGTCTTTAAAGTGCCCCCACTGGACTCAGGCTTTGGCTGAAGACAGACGGGCAGTTTGAAGCGCAAGGGAGTCGTGGCAAAAAGATCCGGCACAAACTGTTCCAGGTTTTCCTGGTCACACTGCACTGACTGATGCGGGAGCATACCGGGGAAGATGTGCAAAGGAGCATTTGCACTGTTGGCTCACCCCTGGTGGAGGTGCAGCTGTAAGCAGCTTTTTCTGTGTAATCTGGTTATATGTGCTCATGTGCATAAGTGCATCCCTTACCGGATCAGCTTGTTCGCATTCACATGTCCCTGAAGCGGGATGAACATGCTCTCCAGGGTTTGCTACCACTTTCACCTGGTATTTTTTAAACTCAGGAGGGAAGCATTACAAAACGGGTTGAGTACGTCTGGGGAACGCCTGACAGATGTGCCTGTGTAAACCGGCCCTTTAATCCATTTGTGAAACGTTTCTGAAAAGTGCCTATCTCGGGCCAAACTGCCAATCTGACCTCGGCTTTTGTTCTGGGAGTGAACCAGTGTGCTTTGCTTTTAAACAGGGAAATAAACAAACAAACCAAATACCTTTTCTGACTACTTTGGATTTGGGTTTGAAAGGCCCCTTTATACAGAAGAGTAGTGTAGCTGCACACCAAAATACCTCAGATTAAATGCCAATAATCTTACTTTAAATTAAAAAAAAATGCATTCTGTTGACTTTCAGGATTAACTTGCCAGTTTTAATGTATGACATGCCAAAAGCTGTAGATTTAATTATATGCTGACTTTTTTGCTTAGCCTAGAAGAGTCATTAAACCCTTGAACTCAGATGCTGAAATCATGGCTAGATAGGTAATAGAGTCCAAATACCATTCCCAATGGAAGTTTTCCTGTTTGGGACTGTGATGCAGTATTTTAAAAGAAAAGTAAAGCCTAGAAACAGCAAGATGAAAAACTGTGAAGGGAAGATCAATGAGTGGTCTGCAAGGTACAAACACATGGAGTAAATGACTGCATGCTCTCTCCCATTGTCAGCCTTTGGAAAAGCAGTGTTGCTGATCACAGGGCGGGAATGTACATACATACACTTCTTCTGCATGCTTGCACAGAGGATCTGGTGGAGGACAGAGCCAGCATACTTATGCCCCCTCTCTCTCCTCACACAGTCAACACGAGGATGTGTAGTTTGGACACAGCTTAATTGTATTGGCTAATAACTGGATAAAGGAAGATGGGAAAATGGAGATATGCATCTAATCAGTAGCAATCAAAAAGACAGGTTAATCTACAACTGGTCCTAAGAGTCTGGTGGTGGAGGAAAGTACCATCAAGTCACAGTCAACTTATGGCAACCCCATAGGGTTTTCAAGGTGTTCTGAGGTAGTTTGCCAGTGCCTGCCTAGTGTCTGTGAGTCCTTAATTTAACCAGTGTTCCATCCTTATCTAATTCCTGTTGGGTCCTGCACAAGGTAGGGGAGTGTGGGTGCAGGCGTAGGCAAAGTGGAGCTCAAGAACACTACCTCACCAGAGGATGTGATGAAGCAAGATTATTTTTCACAAGAGATGAGTCTCTGTTTGTGATTGAATCAGGAAGATGGCTTGATTGATCAATAGGATGTGTTAGGAAACATGTGAGATATTGGAAATCCATTTAAGCATTCTGTAAGGTTTGCCAATCTTTCCCAAACATTGACCGTTCAAGTGTTGCCAGAGTCTGAATGATTTCATAGACTCAGGCTGAACAGGACTGTTCTTTATGGGTAGTTGGGCACCTGACTGCATCACCTAGCAAGGGTGTTTTATTTTACTTCTTATTTCCTCGTAGGAACAGTGGAGTGATTTTAAAACAAATTCAATACAATACAAAAGTAGTGAGGAAATTGAAGTATCCTTGTAAGAAAGGTTGAAGAACCCTGCCAGAGCAGGACAAAGCTCATTCCTATTCAGCACAGTGGCCTACAAGACACTTAGAGGACACCCACAAGTAGGTCTGCTATGGTTTGTACATCTACTGTTTGCCCTCTCCCCCTCAAATTCCATATTCAAAGGCACACTTGGGTTCCATTTCCATTTATCTGTCACCTTTCATACAGTTGTCCAATCTCCTAAACCATTCAGATCAGTGGCCAACACCACATCTGTGACAACAAATTCAATAACTTAAAGTAGGGCTGCCAGCCTCCAGGTGGGACCTGAAGATCTTCCATTATTAGAGTTGATCTGCAAACAACCAAGATCAGATCCCCTGGAGAAAACAGCTGCTTTGGAGTGTGGACTCTACAACATTATACCCTGCCAAGTTCCCTCCCCCTGTCCTCCCCAGCATTCCCCCCCCCAATCTCCATGTGTTTTCTAACCCTGAACTGGCAACCCAATTAAGTGTGAAGAAGTGTGTGTGTGTGTGGGGGGGGGTGCTGTCTGTCCCCAAACTATTGCCCTTCAGTTTAACCGAGTGGCCCTAGCATTTTGTGGGAGAGAAAAAAAATCTCTCCAATTTTCTTCAGACACCTCATAGTTTTATCAGGCACAGTCATGTCACTATCATCTCCCCCCCCAGCTAAAAACACCACAAACACATTACCAATAGCATTGAAGGTATTCCAGCCTACTGATCATCTTGGGTGCCTTTACCAGCATCTTTTCTAACCATACAACCCTTCCATAACATAAAAGAAAACACCATTACATCTACTACCTTTAAAGAGATATTTCTGAAGAAACACACCATTAAAGAACAGCAAATATACAGTGCAATCCTATGCAGAGTTATACTTTTCTATGTCTGTTGAAATCAGTGGGCTTAGAAAGCTGTACTGTGCTTAGGATTTCACTGATAGCTTCTTATTTTTTTACTACCAGGCCTGAGATGGAATTTGGTTTCTGTCCCAGGCACCAAAATGTCATCAGAAGCACAGCCTTCTCAGCAAAAGGGCAGAGCAATGGCAACATCATTCTATTGAAAGCCATGCCTTGTCATAAGGAGAGATTAGTCTATCAGTGGTTACTAGCCATGGTGACTGTGAGGAACCTCCACATGGTGACTGAGGGGAACCTCGGCCTCTATGCCCTGTTGTTGGCCACTGTGTGAAACAGGATGCTGGACCAGATGAACCACTGGTCTGATCCAGCAGGGCTCTTCTAATGTTCTTAACTAGTGAAAAAAAAGAAGCAGAAGAAATCAGCGATGATAGCAATGAAAATAAGGCAAACTGAAACAAACTATAATGACATTTCTTGTCCTTCACAGAAAACAGTTAGCCACTTCTACACCTATGAAAAAATGAAGGTGCCAAGCTATAGGGTATAAGCCAAAAGTGAGAGATCATGGGAGGAGATGGAAATCCGAACAAAACATCTGTGACAAAAATAATGAAAAGTCAATAAAGATATATATGCAAAATTGTTTACTATAATGATTCTGTAGAAAACTCTCTTCTTATATCGCTCACACACAATGGATTTTGTGCAATGTAAAAATATCAGTTTCACAGGCTTGCTTTATCTGAGCATGTAGCAGTTACAATTCTTATCAACTTATCAACTCTTGAAGGAAACATCCCATGTTGACCTTCTGATATCAGAACCCAAGGTCTTCACAATTGTGTGTGAGCGATATAAGAAGAGAGTTTTCTACAGAATTATTATAGAAAACAATTTTGCAAGCTATAGGGTAGAGAAGGCTCCCTACCTCCTGCAGCCTAACTAACAGAGTAGCAAAAGGACAGTGTTCTGTGCAGATGTGGTACCAATATATTTATAAACAGCTTCCCAAGAACCTCCAAAGCTTTCCCCATTGAAAATAATGGTCTCCAGAGTAGGGACAAGTGTGCCCGTAGAGAGTTGGTACTGAAACTATAGAACCCCCAAAATGACTCTGATTTGAAACTCAAACCGGTAAGATCCTACCTGAAAACCAGCAATTACAGTAAAGACCCCCCCCCCCATTCCTGGATCCAAAATTACAATGATATTTTTTTCTCGGCATATGACCCTAATGAGTGATTAAGGGGAAGAGGCTATTTAAGGATTATGACAACATCAGACATTTGCCTGAGGTGACAGTGACCCTACTTACCTTTTATTGTACAACTAGGAATAAGGCCCGTTGTGGAAATAAATACAATGAGCTCTAGAAAGAGATTCTGGGCATGTGCACTCAGCATCAATTTTCTGTGGTGACCTCAGCAGGGTATAATGACATAGTCTGCCATTTTCTCTAAGGGAACTGATCTCTGCCATCCAAAGAGCACTTGTAATTCTGAGTGATCTTCAGCCCTCACCTGGAGATTGGCAACAATGGTTTCCCAGGAGGAAATTGCTGGTTTGGAGGGTGGGGTCTATGACATTGTACCTTTCTTTTTTTTTTAATGCCCCCTGTAGGGGATTTTTTATTTGCATTTTCTATAAACTGCAACAAAAAATAGGGGAGGGATCTACATACTAAGGGAGAAAGCAAAGAAAACCAACTAAAAACCCAAGAGATGGTGGTCACGCATACTGCTTAACAAATTAGCTTTTAACTCAAAGTTCTATTCAAGTTCACTGAATGTGGTCATCCGGCATTGTACCTTTCTGAGGTCCCACCCCTCCTCAACCCCCACCCTCTCCAGGCTCCAACCCTCAAATCTCCAGAAATTTCTCAACCTGGAGCTGGCAACCCTATCTTCCTCCCAGCCAACCATCAACCTACCTTTATCTGCCCCTTTGACTTGAGCTTTCCATCTCCTCCCCCCTCCTTGCAGCCTCTACCTAGGAAACGAACAGTCATTCTCTGCAGTGGGGACCAAAGCAGCTCACATCATTCTCTCCCCCTTTCGATTTGCCTAACAACCCTGTGAAGTAGGTGAGGCTGAAAGTCTGACCTGAAATCACCCAATCAGTTTCCACAGCAAGACCTGGGTCTGGCAGACCCTTCCCTGAAGCACTAACTGCTATCACACTGGCTGTCATGGGGGGGGGGCAACTTCAGCAGGGTATAATGAGACAGAGTTTGCCATTTTCTCCAGGGGAACTGATCTCTGCCATCTGGAGAGCAGTTGTAACTCTGAGTGATCGCCAGCCCTCAACTGGAGATTGGCAACAATGGTTCCCCAAAATGGAACAGTATAGTCTTTCTCCGCTGTGGGGACCAAAGCAGCTTACATCATTCTCCTGTCCCCATTTTGATCTGCACAACAACCCTGTGAAGTAGGTTAGGCTAAAAGTCTGTGACTGCTCTGAAATCACCCACTCAGCTTCCACAGCTAGACCCTGTTCTGAAGTGCTAACTGCTATGCCACACTGGCTGCCCTAGTTGACAGCCAGTTTGGAGTAGTGGTTAAGAGCGTGGAGTTTGATTCCCCACTCCTTCACATGCAGCTGCTGATGTGACCTTGGGTCAATCATAAGTTCTTTCAGAGCTGATCTCTCAGGGGCAGTTCTCAAGAGAGCTCTCTCAGCCCCACCCACCTCACAGGGTGTCTGTTGTGTGGAGGGGAAGGGAAAAGGATTGTAAGCCACTCTGAGACTCCTTCAGGTAGTGAAGGGTGGGGTATTATTTATTTATTTATTTATTATTCATTATTATTTACATTTATTTCCTGCTCCCCACGCCATTCGGCAGGCTCAGGGCAGCTAACAACATGATAAGCCTACATTAAAATTCCAGTTAAAACTATCAATCAATATAAAATCATATTATATAAACATAACTTTCATAAAAGATGGCAATCTTCTAATATCAACTGTCAGCTGAATGATGTCATCAGGCTCCTGCCCGGCTATGAAACCTCAGTTGGTGCACTGTTGGTACAGTTGGTAGTCGGGCCAGGGCCATAAGATTGAGGCAGCACCCCTACTTAAAAGCCTGGTGGGAGAGCTCCATTTTACAGGCCCTGTGGAACTGTAAAAGGTCCCACAGGGCCCTGATGTCCTCTGGGAGTTCATTCCACCAGTGACTCGCTGCCATAGAAAAGGCCCTGGCCCTTGTTGTAACCAACCCAGCCTCTTTATGCCCCAGAAGAACCAGGCAATTTGGGTACAAATCCAATTTTCTTCTTCTAAATATTTAATTTAGATATTTAAAAAATAAAGGGGCTGCTGGAGGTGAACAGGAGCAAGCAGCCAGGCCTAGGTGTCATGCTAGTCAGGTGTCATCAAGTCACCTAGAGGGTGCTGCCAGGCCTTGGGTATCCAACCTCCAGTTTTGTGTACAGCCAGTTTGGTGTAGTGGTTAAGTACATGGACTCTAATCTGGGAGGAACTGGGTTTGATTCCCCACTTCTCCACTTGCAGCTACTGGATGACTTTGGCAAGTCCATAGTTCTGTCAGAGCAGTTCTTGAAAGAGCTCTGTCAGCCCCACCTGCCTCACAAGGTGTCTGTTGTGGGGAGAGGAAGGGAAAGGATTTTGTAAGCCACTCTAATACTCCAAGTGAAGGATGGGGTATAAATCCAGTCTCTTTTTCTTCTCCTCTTTAGATGGAGCCTGAAGATCACCTGGTATCACAACTGAACTCCAGACAACAGATCTCTCTCCTCCTGGAGAAAATAACTGCTTTGGAGGGGGGATTCTATGGCATTCTATTCAGCTGAGACCTCTCCCCTCCCCAAACTCTGCCTTCTGTAGACTCCATCACAAAATCTCCAGGAATTTCCCAACCTGGAACTGGCAACCGTAGTCAGGATGGGCCCCAATGAGTTTTCTCTCAAAGGCCAAAATAGGCCTTGAAAGCCCCCCCCTTTTACTGACAGAACCAAGCTTGGTTGCTTAGCAAGAGCCACTGAAGCAAAAGTTAGCCTAGCAGCAGGAGGAGGTGAAGCATAGTGGCCAGGCTGGCAGCGGGTGGCTGAGAGGAGTGGACCCAGCACCCAGCCAATGGCACCCAAGTACTCTTGAGTGGCAGTTGATGGGCCAATGGCTGATGGAGCACACAGCACAGCCAATGGGAGAGCTGGAAAGTTAGACTTTTATATATATATCAGATGTGCCAGTCAGCCTATAGGGCCATGATGGATTATGGGGATTTCTCCTAAAATTGTCTATGATGTGGGCCATTATTAACCCACTTCACATTGTTTTAGGTGTGTCTGGAAATTTAAATAAGGCCAGTCCATGGGGTTGATTAGGACATTATTATGGTTGGTGGAAGCATTTGAAGGGTGGGGACAATATCATGCCAATGGGCAATGTCACTTACAACACATGAAACTGTAAATCACTTCATCGTATTGATCTAAGAGTCATCCAAAACTCATAAAGTTTGAGGTGAATCCTAGAAGGTTACACCAACGCAATGGTGTCACTTCTGAGTTTGTACTAGAGGTGACATTATGTATTGGTGCGATACTGAAGAGGCCCATTCATACCCCACCTCTCTGATGGCCTGTCAAGTAGTGGTGGGGAATGGGAGGCCTGGACCAGGCAGGACACTGGTCCCCTCTGGGTTAAGTTTTCATAAATTTAAGCACCCTGAGGCACCTGGGGATGGGAGGAAATCACTTAAACTGCCTTGGAGATTCTATTTGGATGGAAAGGCAGCATAACAATGTTTTAAATAATAAAGGGTTGTGTGTGTGTGTGTGTGTGTGTGTGTGTGTGTGTGTGTGTGTGTGTGTGGAGAGAGAGAGAGAGAGAGAGAGAGAGAGAGAGAGAGAGAGAGAGAGAGAGATATCAGTTGTGCATTTCAGCTCGTAGTTAATAAACCCATGTGTTGTGTTTGTGTCTTCATTTGGAGGTATGGATGTAAGAACATGATATATGAAATATGAAATAAAAGACTGATACAGCCATACTCTTAATGAAAAATGAAGGAGATAATCAAAATTCACGTCACTGAGCTGAATTCAAAGCTCAGGGGAAAGAATTTTGCTTCCTTTCATTTCTTTCTGCAGCACAAAAGACAACCATGACTGTGATTCTGTGGCTCTTGTGTCTCTTACTCATGAGAATGGATGGGAATTTTATATGCATTTGATTTGTGTAATTAGATTGTGAGCCACCTTGAGCTTTGTAAAGGAGACAGTGTGGTGTACACGTTTTACAAAAAGCAGTGGCACGTGTTCTTATTGGAACACTAATAAGAGCACATATACAACTGGTGCTCCGCCAACTGTACTGGTTGCCAGTTGAATACAGGGTCAAGTTCAAGGTTTTCATTCTAACCTTTAAAGCCCTATGTAGTCTGGGACCAAGATACCTTCAGGTCTGGGACTCTCATACCTTCTCTCTCGATATGTCCCTCATAGAGCATTGTGCTCAATGGATCAAGATCTACTGGATATCCCTGGCCCTAAAGATGTCCACTTCGCCTCAACAAGAGGCTCTGGCTCCGGCATGGTGGAACACTCTCCTTATTGAGATCCAGGCCCTGAGGGACCTAGTGCAGGGCCTGCAAGACAGAGGTGTTCAGTCAGGCCCATGGTTGAGGCGGCAGGCATCGATTTACCTTGGCATCCCCTGTATTACTGTTAACACTTATTGCCATCAATTTGTATTGTCTGTTGTCTGCCTGTTTCCCCAATATCCATTATCAGCCACCTGTGACACTGGGGAAGTTATGTGGGAGCAGAAGGAGATAGAGTAGGCTACTCTATGGCATTGTACTATGCTGAGGCCACTCCACTCCCCAAACCCCACCCTCTCCTGGCTCCACCCTCAACGTCTCCAGGTATTTTCCAAACCAGACCTGGCAGCCCTAGCACTGCTTGATATAATAACTGATCATATTGTAAATTGGGTTTTAACGATGGGATTTTAAATATTGCCTTGTGTTATTATTGCTTGTTGTAACCCACCCTGAGCCTGCTTGCAGGGGAGGGTGGGCTAGTAGTTAAATAAATAAAAAAACACACATTGTAAAATAAATACATATTTAATCTTAATCAGCCATGCCTGTACTTCAATACGTTTTGTTGCATTCCCCATTCCATATTTTGCTGTCCTTAGCCTGTCCTTTCTTCTTACCTTTACCCTACTCAGTTAATTAGTTGCTGTGGTATTTATGATGCAGCATGATCAAGGCAATACTGATAATTGTGTAATCTATAGAATCACATGAAATATAAGCAAAGCAATACAATTAATTGATGTCAAAAGTATGTGGTTCAGTCCTTAGCCTCTTCAGTCCGTTCCAATAACTAGGAGTGGGGACCTGAATTTATTGATTTCATACGGACGAGTTCATTTTCTTCCTTCATGAAAGCTGGAACATCTGAAGGATAAACAAGAGATCAAAGAAAAGAGACTACCTCCCAAGAAATACAATTTCCTTTGTATTGAAGCAGGACAATAATTGAACTGAAGCAAAGAAATAAAAGAATCCAATGTGTATGGTGTTCGGGATGTAAAAATGTCACAGTTATTGCAATAAACATAATCTCGTATTATTGTTTATAGTACAAGAAACAAATTAATATCTGTGAGAAACATCAGAAGGCCTTTTGAAGCAAAAAAAATCTTGATATGCCAATCTACAAATGCTAGAGGTCAACTTTGGAGCCTCAGGAGAAATGGTAACACTGAGGTATGGTTTCATCTTAATAATACTACTAATAATATTAATATTATTATTAATAATAACAATAATGATTACAACATTGGAAAATATATACAATGGATTTTACATCTGTTAATTGCCATCATATTTTTAAACATTTGCAACGGGTCTATGAATTGCCCACATTCCTCCAATCTGTGTATGCAGATAATGGCTTCTTGTAGCAATTGTGCACAATATACTCATATGTACATGGGGCAGTCATGTCAAGTACATAGCAACGTACTCAGCCAGCACAGAAAACAAAGACCTGCCATTTCTCCCTTTACAACAATGATTCTTTAAAAAGGCTATAAGCACTCATGCTGCCCTGGTTCGATCTACAAATCTGCTTGGGCATGTACAACTTTTGGGGATGAATGAGGGGCAACTGGTATTTCCAGAATCCTGTTCTCCCTTCTTGTACTAGGAGCCAGAAGAGGACTCTGTTGACTCTGCCATGTGTATAACTGTATGTATGTGTGTTTTTTGGGGGGATGCTTCCTCCCATTGGACCTGTCATGATCTGTGTCCTGAGGAGATCCAAGCAGAACCCCTCTCCTCCATTTTACCTTTTCAACAGCTCTGTGATGTAGGTCAGGCTAAGAGAGTGACCACCCCAAGTGAATTTCATTGCACATTAGAGATGCAAACCTGAGTCTCTGAGATCTTAATCTAACACTAACCACTACACCAAGCCAGCTATGAAACTAAGTAGATCTGATGAGCTTCAGGAAAAAAAAAACACCTGAAGGAGCACTGGAATAGCAATAAAGACAAGGAAGAAAGAGGTTCTCCCAATACCAGTTAGATATAAATAAAAATCAGCAATCTGGAGAACCTGTTTCTCCCATATATCATAAATATATCTATATAAATAAAATGATTTAGTGAGGGATGCTGTTTATCTATCCTAATTTTTAACTTGTGACTTCCTGTGGCAGTAAATTTCACATGTTAATTACTCTTTGGATGAAGAAGCATGCACAATCCATGTACAGTATACCCTTGGTTCTCTTTATATGTGCATTGAGTAGTTCTCATGTTACATTCAATTCATGTACAGCTGAACCACACAGTTATCCAGGTACTGGTTCCCAGTCTCATTCATAAAGTGAATACGTTGGCTCTTACAGAAAGACATATGCAGGGCTATTTTTGAGCAGGAACGCACAGGAACGGAGTTCCGGCTGGCTCCCAAGTTGGCTACACTCAGCAGGAACTCATTACCATAACAGGCCACACCCAATAGCAGAAACTTATTAAGATTGGCTACATTAGGGCTGCGTGGCCTAACATGCAAAGGAGTTCCTAACATGCAAAGGAGTTCCTAAACAGAATACGAAGCAAAAGGTGGGTGTGGCTGGATGACCACACTTCTGGTAACATGGGGGTGTGGCCTAATATGCTAATGAGATGTGCTGTCAGGGTGTGGCCTGATATGCTAATGAGTTCCTGCTGGGCTTTTTCTACAAAAAAACCCTGGACATATGCATGTACATGCAGGATGCACATGTATTCACTGTAATATATTAACAGGGCTACTGAATCAGGCTATTGGTCAATCAAAGTCAGTACTGTCTACTTTGACTGGCAGTAGTCTTATGTAACGGTCTTTCACATCATCTAGTATCTGATCCTTTTAAGTGGAGATGCCACTCCATCTGGAACTCCAAAGCAACATCTCAGAAAGATGCATCTTATGAAGAGGAGCGGCATCTAAGAGGCTGCCTATTTTCTTCAGAGCATGATGAGAGCTTTTGCTACTAGAATTACCACCATGGTCCCCACCAGGCACCTACTCCAAGACACCAGACACACCCAGCCTCTGCCCCTGATTTGTGCTGTAGTCCCCTTCAGTCACAGATATCACTCCAGGCTCAGTCTCTTGATTGGCCAACCTACAAACACAAAATCTGGCAACACTAGGGTATGTGTGTGATGTACAAATTAACTCATCAACACATATTTGTTCAGTGTTTGAGATCAGCCGGTACACTCCCTGTGGAATATTTTCCTCCAACAATGCTGAATATTTACATAGGAGTTTCAGTAATCCTTGACATATCTGTTAATAGCTTGCTATTTGTGAATCAATTGTAACTTTGCATCTTATTAACACCTAGGGCCGCGAAGTTCTTTAAGCCAATCAAGACAGATTGCTGAATGCATTTGGATTGCTGAAGAGGTCACACGGCAACCTGGCCAGACAGTTGTCTGCTGGCCGGTCAATTAGAAAACAACTTAATTTCAACCCAGAACTGGATTAACAGTTTTGATTAGAAAGCAAACACCCTTCACACTGGGCATTGATTGACCAAGAGCTGCCAGCTGATATTTCCCCCCCTCCAATTTAAGAAGTAAAAGAACTGAGAATTCAATTCCTTTTACTGACAGTTCTCAATTGTGTTACGGATTTTAATTTGGAACTGACTATAACATTGTGTACAGGTCATTGGGCTATTATGTGAAATCCAGCTTTTGGTCTCATTGGATTTGTGGCAGCAAAGGCAGGGAGGAATGTGAGTCTGTGTAGAGAGAGTGAACAGTGAGGAGAAAGGGACTCCAGAAAGGTCTTCAGTGTTCTCCTCCCCTCTTTGATTGAATGGCTTTGTGACCTTGGCTCTCTATGCCATCATGGCTTTGAATGGGTACAGGGTGGGGAAAACCTTTCAGGGGCTAGATTGCTCAGACACACACAGTAAGAATGATATCAGACATAAAGGGAGATTATAAGAAGACAGATGGGGCAGCGGAGTAGAGATGCTTATCATCTTTAAGAGAGTAGAGTCAACTAGATCTTAGATGTGGATGAAATAATTCAGTTGTATTAAGGACCAGAGCCTTTGAAAATTTCAGAACAAACACGACTTAGAGCTGAACTTGCAATGAATGGCCAATTTGCACATAAAATAAACCCCTTTCTAGATTCCCTCAATGTTTTTGTTCAATTAGAGGATACAGTGTTGTTTAATTAGTTTTTTTAACTGTCTGCTTCTGTTTTATGGATAGTTTTTATGCTGCTTTTGTACAATGGCTTGTGTTTTCATGGCCTGTGTTTTACACTTGCGGTTTTTAAATGTAAGCCACCTCACACAGGACTCTAAAGAAGAAATAGAAATAGAATATGCATAGAAATATTGTAAACAAATAAAAATGTTTGAATCTAATGCCATGTTAGGGTTTCTGGGTCCTCCCTGGCCACTGGTGGTATGTGTGTGTGTGGGGGGAGTAGAGTTACCAGCTGCAAGTTGGGAAATCCTGGAGATTTGGGGGTGGAGCCTGGGGAGGACAGGGACCTCAGTATCCATAGAGTCCACCTTCCAGAGCATCCAGTTTCTCCAAACTGATCTCTGTAGTCTGGAGATAAAGTATAATTCCATGGGATTTCCAGGTCCCACTTGGAGGCTGGCATCCCTATGCCATGTCTAGCAGCTTTATGTCTATGCAGTGGCCACTTCTACAGCGTTTCCTGCATAAGCCCCTTTATATGTTACATGACGGCAGGCAGCCAGTCAGACTGGCTCTTTGTCAGAAGGCAAGACAAGAATCATGTGGTTCTATAGAAAGTAATGTATCTTCTTGTCTGGGGGCACCAGCCTGTCTCCTGTACTTGCTGTGGTTCACCGGACTGACAAGCTGCCTGACACCAGGTCCCTTGGGGGACAGGGCTACCCAAGTGGCCTCCACATTTACTGCAAAGGTCGGAGGTGGTGGCTGCAAGTCCTTCAGAGGCTCTGTGCAGGAGCCAGCAGAAGGGGGCCCAATCAAGCAAAACAGCCACTCTGGCAGCAGCAGCAGTAGCAGCAGTGTGCTTATTAAGTATTGAGACAACACAGCTCTTTTCATAATAACATGCTTCTTTATTGAACTTTCGAACTAGCCTGAACTCACTGGCTCAACAGTAGACAATTTATACCTGGCAAAAACCACACCCACCTTTAACAACAACCAATACAAAGTAGGCAGCTAGGATCCTTCATTTGCATGAACCATATACAAAGTAACAATTTACACTAAAGCTATTGGATTATAAAGCAACAAATATGATTGGCCATTACTGGCAACATAATCAATAGACTTGAAGGCCTTTGGAGCCTTCACTCAGACTGAAGCTCCAGCAGTACATAACACCCCGCCCCCTAAGTTCGTGATACCCCATTGCAAACAAAGTTGCCAAGGTATGCAGGGGGATGGCGTGCCCATTGTGACCTACGCAAACCTGTTTTAGTTGTCCCACTGACGGGTGCCCTGGAATTGACAGTGGGCCTGCTCCACTAGCAGGAGTAGGGGAATTACTTGGAGTTTCTGGACTGCTTGGTGCTGCTGGACTATCTCCACTCTATTTGGCCTTGGCAGCTGATTCAGCCCCTGGGTGCTCCATGCTAAGTCCTATATCAGCGGTGCATGGTTCAACATCTCTGTTCTGTCCCTGCATCCGCTCTGGCCAATGCTGCCACTGCTGATCAGTGTATTTCTGGAGTATCCTGCCAGTGGCATCGGCCACCTCATAGGAGACCTGCCCAGTTGCCCTGAATATGGAAGCTGAGACCCAGATCAGCTCTTCCCCATAGTTCCTGGCAAATACAAGGTTGCCCGGCTGGAACTTCTGTGGTATCCCCAAAACCTCCGGTTCCTGCTGGGTATCTGGGAATAAGTTAGGGTGTAGCTAGTCAATCAGAGTTGTCAGCTGCCACCCCATCAAGAGCTCTGCAGGCTTCATCCAGTGGTGGAGTGTGGGGTAAAGTGCTGATATAACAAGAAGCCACTGTTCAAAGTCCCCATAGCTCAATCTGTGGAGTGAGTCCTTGGTGGACCTTACCATTCATTCCACCTATCTATTTGTTGAAGGGTGAAAGGGCACTGAAGTGATGTGCCAAATGGCGTTGCTCGCCAGGAATCTTTGAAATCCCTGCAACGTGAATTGTGCACCGTTGTCTGAGACGACTGCAGCTGGCAACCCGTGGGTGGCAAAGAGGTGTCAAAGGGCTTTGATAACAGTGGCAGAAGTCATAGACAACACAGGAATTACCTTGTGCCACTTTGGGAAGGCATCAACAATGATGAAGAAGACCTGCCTTTGGAAGGGTCCATCAAAGTCAATGTGAAGCTTCGACCACAGAGAGCATGGAGATTCCCAGGAGTGAATGGAAGCTTGTGGCATCTTGGGTCTGGACTCCTGACAGACCTGGCATGAGTGTACCCAGTCCTCAATGGCCTTCTCTAGTCCCAGCCACCACACATAGCTGTGGGCCAGTGCCTTCATCCAGACGATCGCTGGATGCCCAGCATGCAGAGCCTCTAACACTTACAACCACGATTTGGGAGGAATGATGATGTGACTTCCCCACAGCAAACACCTTTTGTGGCCTGAAAGGTCATGCTGCCTTGAGCTGAATGCCTGGAACTTTGTATCTTGACAGCCAGAAGGCCACCTCTTCTACACCCAGTTGAGTACACAGGAGAGCACACAATCTTTGGCATAGTGAGCTGCAACATCTGCAGCGGCCAGAGGCAGTTCCAGTAGGTCTGCCAAGAACATGATGCCCAAGTCCAGAGGAGGATTGGAAAGTTGCTCCGGTAATGGCAGATAGCTGAGGGCATCAGCATGGCCCAATGCCTTGCCTGGGCGGTGGAACAGGTGATACTCATATGCTGAAAGGAAGACTGCCCTTCACATCATCCTGGGTGACATGATTTGTGGGGTCTGGAGGTCTGGTGCAAATAGTTCTAGAAGTGGCTTGTGGTCCATCACCACCTCAAAAGGCTGGCAATAGATGTAATTGTGGAATTCTTTGACATCTGCAACTAACATCAATGCTTCTTTGTCTATTAAGAGCCAGTTTGGTGTAATGGTTAAGTGTGCGAACTCTAATCTGGGAGAACTGGGTTTGATTCCCCACTCCTCCACTTGCACTTGGCTGGATGACCTTGGGCAAGCCATAGTTCTGATAAGAATTGTTCTTGAAAAAGAGCAGTTTATTTCAAGAGCTCTCTCAGCCCCACCTACCTCACAGGGTGTCTGTTGTGGGGAGGGGAAGGGAAGGGAAGGGAGTTTGTAAGCCACTCTAAGACACCTTTAGGTAGTGAAGGGCGGGGTATAAATCCAATCTCTTCTTCTCTTCTTCTATTTGTGCATAGTTGCTTTTAGCCAAGGAGAGTGTTTTGGAGTAATAGGCGATCAGCGCCCCCTGGCCATCCAGAAATTGATGGCTGAGGATGGCCCCAATCCCATAGGAGGATGCATCACAGGCCAGAGTGATAGGCTTCTTCTCGTCATAGTGGGTGAGAACACTGAAGAGAGTGTCCTTGATGACCTCAAATGCCACACATTCTTGCAAGCCCCATCTCCATGCTGCTGATTTTTCCAAGAGTCTATGAAAAGGCTCTGCTGATGCCTTGTGTGGTAGAAAAGCATGATAGAAATTCAAGAGTCCCCAAAAATATTTTAATTCCTTCCTAGATTTTGGAGGTGGTGCACAGCAGATTGCCTTCACCTTGGCTGGTGTAGGGTGTATGCTAGAAGCGTCAATAAGAAACCCCAAGAATTTAACTTGGGGGCACACCAAACTGGCTCTTCTTAACCCAGAGTCCTGCTGTCAGTAGGAACCTCTGGGTGACTTCTTGGAAACATTCCACAAGTTTCTGTTTGGAGGTCCAAGCCACCAACACATCATCGAAATACGGTATGACTCCCAGGATGCCCTTGAGGAGTGTTTCCATTAATTCTTGGAAAATACCAGGAGCAACACTGACACCAAACAGCAGCCTTTTTACTTTGAATGCCACACAGTGGGTAATGATAGTCTGGGTTTCTGCAGTGGCTTTGTCAATGGGCAACTGTTGATAAGTTTGAGCCAGATCAAGCTTCGCGAAGACCTAACCTCCCACCAGCAATGCCAAAATGTGGCTTATGACCAGCACAGGGAAGGCATGTTGTAGCAGAGCCTTGTTAATTGTGCATTTGTAATCTGCACAAATGCTCATGGACCCATTTGGCTTGACTGGAGTGACTATGGATGTTTCCCAGTGTGCATATGGAATGGGTTCAAGAATGCCCTGGCTGATGAACTTGTCCAACTGCTCATTGATCTTTGGTTTGAGTGCGAATGGAACTCACTGTGGCTTCACTCTGATTGGTTGGATGCTCGGGTTGAGTTCAAAGGAAATTGGTGGGCCTGTGTATCGGCCCAAGGAATCTTCAAAGATGGCCAGAAACTCCTCACAGATGGTGCTGCACACTGACTGGCCTCTTTGTTAGACGCACATGATGTGGATGCCCAATGCCTTGAACCAACCCAGTCTCAATAAGCTCTTGCAGTGACCTTCTACAACAACAATACACAGGATTCTGCTGAAGCTTTCCTGGCTGACATGGATGAGGTCTGTTGCCATCACAGGCACGCGACAGCCGTGGAAGTTGGTGAGATAAACCTCAAAGGGTTGCAGTTGTCGGATCAACTTCCTGGGGCATACTTGCTGGAACGTATCCTTTAAAATAATTGAGAGTGCCTACCTGGAATACACCTCCATTTTGTATGGGTTGCCCTCAATCAGCACAGTCACTCTGATTTTCTCATGTGTCTGTAACCCAGCACCTTGTTGGTTGATTCCAAGCTGAATGGTGGACTTAGGCTGGGTTTGAACTACTGTGTGACATGCTTCTGGGCGTGAAGACCTCTTTGGAACTGACAATGGTCAATGATGAGGCATCTGTGGGCTGTTGTTATCTTTTGTTTATCGACGTACACGGGCAATATGGACAGTCCTGCCGCAAGCTCGGCACTTGGCATCCTGGAACTGGCACATTTTCCTTGCATGAGAATTGACACAGCCAGCACAAGAGGTTCCCTTGAAGTCTCTTGGTTCCTGCTTGTGTTGCTCCACTCTCATCTGCAGGACCTCCTTGTCCTCTTCAGCATCCTCAGTGATGGCTTCCCAGTGAACCGTCTCAGCTTTTCAGATGGTGACCGGACTCCTTGACTGCCGAACTTCCCTGGTGGATTGTACATCTGCTCCTGTGGCTAGGGGCTCTTATAGTGCTGTCTTGATGTTGAGAACCTTCTTGGTGAATAGCTGCCTCTGGAGTTTCTCATCCGGCAGGCTGCAGACAAGGCAATCTCTCAGGGCGATCTCAATTTCGGAGAAGTTGCAGTGTCAGGCTGCCTGGTGTAGGGCAGTGACAAAGGCAGTCACTGTCTCTCCCGGGGCCTGATCGCGCTTGTAAAACATGCAGTGGCATGCAATCTCCGAAGGTTATGGCGAAAAATGGTCCTTCAGTTACTGCTTGATCATGCCGAATGGGGTGTCTTTGAGTTGAGTCAGGGCCACCAGAGTCTGGGTGACCTTTTTATTTATTTATTTATTTATTTATTTATTTATTTATTTATTTATTTTGAGATTTATACCCCGCCCTATCTGGTAGCTCAAGGCGGCTAACAAGCAGCAAGCCGAGTTTCAGAACTAAAACAATAAACAATATTATATACAGTAAAAAAATCAACACAACAGTAAAATTCATATAAAACCAAGATGCACGATGCACGATATCCCACATTGGCGGCAAATTTCTTAATTGCATGGCCACCAGGAGTAGTATATCCCAGTTCACGGGCGGCATCTATCTCTCCAGACTAGGGTAAGCCCACCTCTAGAACACAGGCCAAGGTTGGGTCAGGGAGAATAGCAAGGCCTCTCCCACATTGTCCAGACTGGGAAAGGACCTTGAACATAGGTCAGCCACAGATGCTGAAGAACATTGCACACTGCTTTTCATCTCTTTTTCTATCTCATTGGCTGTGAGACAGAATTCAAATTGAGCCTGATAGGCATCCAAATCCTTGATTGCTGCATCAAAAGGTTTGATGTGGGCCTTGGTGGCCATGATTGTGGTCATGAGCTGATGATTTCAGTAAGCAGTTTCAGCTTTGGAATGAGCCTTTGGTTGCTGGCATCCTACATTCATCGCCAGTATTAAGTACTGAGATGAAGCAGCTCTTTCCAGAATAACAAGCTTCTTTATTGAACTTCCGAACCAGCCTGAACTCACCGACTCAACAGAATCCACTTTATACTCACAGAAATCACTTTTAACAACAACCAATACAAAGTAAGCAGCTGGCATCCTTCATTTGCATGAACCATATAGAAAGTAACTATTTACAGTACAGCTATTGGATTATAAAGCAACAAATATGATTGGTCATTACTGGCAACATAACCAATAGCCTTGAAGGCCTTTGGAGCCTTCACTCAGACTCAAGCTCCAGCAGTACATAACAGTGCTGTAGCAGCCCTGCCTCAGCCCACCCAGTACAAGCTGGGAAGACTCAGGCAGCAGACCACAGGTTCTTGCCTTCTTTGCGGCTGGTAAGTCTGGGAAAGCCAGTTTGGAACAGGTTGGGAAAGGGTAAGGCAGAAGGTAAGAGGACCCAGGAAGGGCTGTCACCGGCGAGAGTCTTGACTGCATTCTAGAAGGCATTGGGGGAGACTAGGGTAAGCCCACCCCTAGAACACAGGCCAAGGTTGGGTCAGGGAGAAATAGCCTCTCCCACATTGTCCAGACTGGGAAAGGAAAACTATTGGAGATAGAGGGCCTAAGAGTGTTTTGAACCTCCTTCTTCTCCCTCTTCTGAAACCTAAATGATGGCCACTTGGAAAAAGAGGTCTTAGAGGGTGCAGTAACTCCAGATGCCAGTCCAGGGAAGGAGGAATTGGGCACTTCTCTGTGAAAATAGTCACAGCTTCTATGGGGTACTGCAAGAATCCACATGTACATTTTTTTCCCAATCTGGACAGTCTGCCTGTCTTTCCTGCTGTCAAACAACAAAGCATGTGGATGTGAGGGACTCAGAATGTAGTGAAAAGAAATCTATACAACCCCAAGACTCATCTTTCAGGAGTGAATGCTCTGGGGGAAGTGCTGAAAAAAACCACAGTTCCCATGAGGCATTGTGAAAATAAGGTAAACAGGAGACAGAGAGGTGGTGGGGTCAGATAGGAGGAAGCTGTGCAAAAGCAGTAACAGCAATTCTTTTCACCTATGTAGTTGGCAGAATTTCTCATGTTTCCATGATTGCAAGGTTAAGAGCAGTCGCCTGACTTTTCTAGTAATAAACTCTGGGTCGTAAGGACATTGTGTGTCAGGAATACCACACTAAAACAGAATTGTGACAACAAAATGATAGGTAATTACAGTTCCAATGGGAACCATGAGAGCATGCATCCACTGAATGTATCCAGATCCTGACAGTTTGCTAGACATTAATGAACAGTTCGTGGCATTGCCCTATGGGATGCAGGGAGGCACCTCACAGGTTAGTCACAAAATGTATAATGTCACTTGGGGAAGGGGCTTGCATGCCATAGCTTGAATGCCATCAAAGGAGGATACATATTTGGCTGGGAAGATGTAGCAAAATAGCATTTCTGAACATGAGCTGTCACCCTTCCCCCCCTCTTGTTAAACTTCAAAAAAACAACACCCACATTTGAGCTGTCTGGACACAGGCTGAGTGTTCAGCTGTGAAAACTGGGCTACAAGCTGAACTGCTGGGTGATTAGGAATATCTACTTTTGATTGGCTTTATTTCTGTTTGTGCCCCATTTTAAGCCTTTTCAGGAATTGATTTGGGAAGTTGAAGGATGTAAATGTTTTAAATGAATAAAAGGCATTATAATTCAAAGAAAAATTTGCTTCCTCCCCCCCCCCGTGTGGTATCCCTCGGGTAGTTCTGATTGAATGCTTTGTTTGGAACTCCTCACTGTACTGAATGTCCTAGCCTAACTATCTTTAGCGTAGATCAAGAACTGTGATGTACAGATGTTTTACCAGCTGTGCCAGATTATTCTGATCGATAGCATGCCTCATCCATATGTACCATGCTTTATTTATTTGAAAATGAGAATAGTACCAGTGCAATCCCTTCTTCACCACAGTAACAACATCTGCCGGTACCCACCAAAAGCAACATAAGACACACCAGTACGCTGGTCAACTAGCATATTAATTGCTTTTCTACATCAACTGAATATCCCTTGTTTTATTTCATTTTTCATTTACATTCCACTTTTCTTCCCGTGGGGGACACCCAAAGCACCTGATCACACCGGTCTTCCGTCACAAGAACAACAGCCCTGTGAAGTTGCTTAAGCTGAAAGAGTGTGACAACAGGCCTATGGTCACCTGGTGAGCTTCCATGGCTAAAAAGGGGGGGAGAATTCAGACCCAGTTGCCCCAGATCCTAGTCTGACATTCTCATTTCATGCAAGTTGCTGTTAATAAGCAACCTCCTCCGGCTACCAACATTTTTGTCAAACCAATCTGAAGGATGTTAAAAAGAATCTCTGCTTGGCCTGCAAAGCTAGCCCGCTTATTGTACATTATCTAGAGGGCCAGTGGGTGGGCCATTTTACAGAGAAGCCTCCTGCGGAGAACATGGCCAGGCGTATGTAGCCTCCCCTAGCCTTTATCCCATTCTCTGATTTGCACAAGGCAAATCAATGGCAATCATATTATTTCACTTTATTTGAAACTGGTTTGGGCACAAAGTAGTGCACCATCTGGGAACTGGCAGAGCAATCCTATGTGGAGTGACTACAGTCTAATTCCATTGAAATTAACAGGATTGTTCTGTGAACGGCTCAGTTTCATATTAATCTAGTAGTGCTTCTTATAACTCTCTGATCATGGCAAACACAAACCTGTTGGCCAGAGTCTGTAAATCCATTTATAAACCATGGTTTCATTCCATGGTTATGAGTAAGCTATGGTTTATATCAAACAGGTCTGAACTGGTACACCTGAAATTTGTAATGATGCCAGCCGGCCTGGAGAAAAGTGTCCTGTTCCTTTAATAAAGGCCTATTTGGATACAATTTGCAAAGTGTTGTAAGGTACATTTCTCCATGCCATAAAAATCTTCACCTGTCTATTCCCATGCATTAAGCCTATATTAAAGGGAGGACATGTTTTGCCAGGCCAGCTGGCAATCCTAGAAATGAGAAACACTAAAAAGAAAAGGGTGGAGGAGAAGCGAGCAAGCTTCTGAATTAGCTGTGTCTAAAGCTAAAACTCAGGGTAGCTTTCAACACAGACTTTTGTTGGCAAAGTCCATGGGGTTTGGTTAGTGCACTGTATCTCCTCCAGTACATACAAATGCATGTTCAAAGCCCCTGTTTCTAATAACACAGTCAAAACAACATGCAACCTCAAAGCAGTCCTGTCAGTTTCCTTATACATTATTTTCTGTTGCAAAGATTATCTACAAGCCTTATAGCCTCTGCTTGAGTTCTTTTGTTGCTGAACCTCATCATAACCCTTTGAAATGCTTCTTTTAATTTGTTCAATGGATAATTTTGTACCATTATTTATTGTCTTGTGTAATATTTCACAAATTATGATGCATTTTTCTGCTCTCCTCCATCAAAGGCATCCTTTAATGTGTTCTGCAAGTGAACAGAAAGAGTTGAAATTACCTCCATGACATTAAAGGCTCAGTGGGGTCTTTATTTGGCTTTCAGTAGGAAACCATATATCAGCGTTATCCTAGGGCCTTCTGAAATTAGCCTTCTGTATTCATACTTACTACCAGGGAGAAAACATAATTATGCCAAGACATTCAGAAGGGTCTGTTTCCTTTTGTACCTTATGAACAGACACAAAACTCAACATTTCTCACATATAAAGCCCAAATATAAAATGTATGGTATTTGGAATAGCACTCAGATTCTATTTATTTGAAGATATCTCAGAAGCTTCAAGTGGTACAAAGTACATCAGCAAGATTTGTGTCTGGAGTCAGCCTCTTGGAACATATAATTCCATTGTTTCAACATCTGCATTGGTTAAGTGTTTGTTTTCAAGCCTAATAAAAGTGCTGGTTGTTAAATTTAAAGCCCTCCCAGTCCCAAAACCCTGCTCACAGGTCCTAATATATTAACAAATTTTTAATAGTTAAACTGTTGCCTTTTATTAAAGTAGTGGATTTTCAAATTATGGAGTTTGGGTTGTGCATCCCATGTATACATTACAAAACTTATAGAAGCTTCAAGAAGATGTCAACCAGTTGGGGACCAGTGCATTCAACAGGTGATAATGGAAGTATTCCAATACTCCATCCTGTATCCATTGTAAAGGAGTGTTTCTTATTCCTCCAATCATTATTTGTCCTTATCATAAATCAGCCAAGATTGATAGAGTCATTAACACATCTACATGCAATAAAGTTTTAGAGCCATTTAACTGGCTGATTTCAGGAGTTTAGACATAATTAATACAAGACTTAACCAGCTGCTTCTTTGTTGAACATACTGGGGTGCACAATTTGGCCACCTTAAAGGTGGTTTCATTAGAACAACCTGGAAGGGGGAAAAAACATATAAAATTCATCAGGTTTGCCTAGAAAATTTGATAAGATTGGAGTTATATAGAGAGATAATGTTGCTATGCAAAGGGCAATACAGTAACACAGGACTGACTGCTTCAACCATGTCCAATTGGCAGGGGCAAACACAGTGAGAGTGTGTATATCTCCTTCCAAACCAGCTGATGTTCACTCATTAAAGTGTGCCAAGGTGAAGGCTCTTCAGTAGTATTCTAAGGCATACTGATAGTTTGCCAGAGCAAAGTTTTACAATGATTCCTTACCACTGGATGTGTCCATGCTCTGTCTACTTGAAGGGCTGTATCCCAGGTTTACTGTTTAATTGTATCTTTGACTCCCATAAATCCTAGATAGCATAGGGATACTATGATCAATTATGCACTGTCACCTGGTAGATGCATTTGTCCCCTATTGGTTGATATCTACCTACTAAGATGTCCAAGATGCTAAATAGTCCAGGAAAATTAACAAGGATAGACTTGACTCACACTTGTCACCAAAGATTGCACTTCCAAGACTCAAAATGCAAGTTCAACATAACATGTTCGTTCAGCTCTAAACCCTTCTTTAGCTTTGGCTGTGTTTAGAACTCAAGGGCATCCTTGATGGGCAGTAGATTCAGAATGAACAAAAGGAAAGACATCTTTACACAACAGGGAACTGAAATGTAGAATTTGCTGGCAAAGGATGTAGTGATGGCTACAAGTATAGACAGCTTTAAAAAGTAATTAGATTTACAGGGGCAGATCAGTGGCTACTAGCCATGGTGACTAAAAGAAACATCCACATTCAACCTCTGAATACCAGTGCCAGGAGGCAGCATCAGGGGAGGCCTGATCTATGTCCTGTTGTTTGTTTGATCTCCATAGTACTGGTTGGCTACTGTGTGAGAAAGGATGATGGACCAAATGGACCACTTGTCTGATCCAGCACGGCTCTTGCGTACTTAAGATTTTGGTTTTTTTTAAAAAATGGATGGCACTCACATTCTCATTTTCCTCATTTGTAAGTTCCTGTTTCTTTTTTTTGGGGGGGGGTCTATTCCACATGTGTTTTGTTCCCTCTAGTGGTTGATTCATTATCACACGGGTATATTTCCAGTATAAAAACGTTCAGTTTAAATCTGCATGGAGATATGCCAGACATAAACCTGTGTGATAGCAAATCCTCCACTAGAGGGTGAAAAAACATGTTCAGAACAAGGGAAAAAATCCAAAGAAACAGGAATTTATAAGCAAGGAATATGAGAATATGTAAAAGCCCAATGATGGAATGTATGAAATGACTTGGCTGGCCCCAGATGTTTTGGACAGGGATTTGGGGGGTTGGTTGGTTGAGGCACAGTTGGCTGAAGTTAAATCCATTGAAGATGGAGGTCCTGTACCTGAGTCATGGGAGGGCTGGATATGGAAATTCAGCTCCCAACTCTGTGTGGGGCAGTCTTTTTGCCAGCACCAAGAGTGAGGGGCTTAGGAGTGATACTGGGTGCCTCATTCCTGATGGAGGCCCAGATCACCACAGTTGCCAAATCAGAATTTCCCCATCTTTGGCAGGTTCGGCAATGAGTCTCCTACCTTTCCTCCCATGACTTGGTTACAGTGATCCATGCAATGGTGACTTCCAGGTTAGACTATTGTAATTTGCTTTATGTGGGCCTATCCTTGTACCTGATCTGGAAGTTGCAGCTAGTGCAAAATGCAGCAGCGCACCTGCTGACTCTGACATCTCCATGGGCGCACATTCAGCTGGTGTTATGCCATCTGCACTGGCTGCCGATAGAATTCCAGATTTGTTTCAAGGTCTTGGTCTTAACCTTTATAGCCCTATGCGGCCAGAGACCAACATATCTGTGGGACTGCCTCTCCTGACATGTGCTCCAAAGAGCCTTATGCTCAGCAGATCACTATCTAATGGAAATCCCTGACCTGAAAGACATCTGCCTTGCCTCGACCAGGGCCAGGGCATTCTCAGCCCTGGCCCCAACCTGGTGGAATGGGCTCCTAACAGAGATCAGGGCCCTGCAGGATCTATAACAGTTCTGCAGGGCCTGTAAAATGGAAGTATTTCACCGGATCTTGGGTTGAGGCGGCAGACATCCAATCAATCTGGCCCATCCTGCTCAAGCAGCTCTTTGAGTCCAATGGTGATGATTCTACCATTTGGGGAAACCAGGCCTCTATCTACTTTGGACACCATAAATTTTGGAAATGCCATCTTGTGATTGAGTTGGAATCTGGAATAGTTCTTTTAAGGGCTTTTAAACTGTTTCATTTTTGTTCAGTATATCGTATGTTGTAACCCACCCTGAGCCCACTTTTGGGGAGAGTGAGATAAAAATCAAATAAATAAATAAATAAACAATACTTGGCTATTTGTTGATTATCAGGAAATGTGGGAGTGTTACATTTGCATAATGGCAATCATACACCTCTATTCTTAAAAGAAAAAATGTACTGAGTTAAGCAGATAAAAGAATCAATCATTTTTGCATTTTCATTTGATAATACTGGAGCCTGAAGTGAGACCCAGTTGGTGATAAAATCCCCCATGGATTTCAAAGACTCTATACCTTTGTGAGCAGAAAACATGTTGCTTTTCAAAGGCAGGTTTTTTATTGTACTCTCATCAGGATAATGCCCTCTGGGGTTAAGCACTGTGGGTGTTTTACAGAGGGTATTTTAAACTAACTTTGATGCCACCAGGAGCCATTTCTGAAAGATTTAAACAAGATAGGGGGCACTGCAGCACCCACAAGCTGTGCCTTCTTTTGCCATTCTAAATAATGAAAATTTTCATGATTGTTTCAAACATTCATAGTAGCCGGAACAAGAAAGTCTGATTTTCCTGAAGCAAAACTTTCTTCTGAATCATGTATGCTGCACTGAATTGTTACCCTTAAAAACTTTCCCACAATAATTATGGAACATTTTTGTGCAGCTGTTTTCTCGTTAACTGTCAGGGATGGCCCTTTTAATGCTGCTTCAGCAACTTGTTTCCTTCCTTATCATTCCTTGGGCACTCCCATTACAGAAGGGATCTTGTAGTGGACATGATGATGGGGTGGAGCCATGGGTCAGTAAAAGAGCATCCACTTTACATGCAGAAGATCCCAGGTTCGATCCCTAGTGTCTCAAAAGACTCCTATAGTAGATGATGGGAAAGGAATCTGCTTGTGATCCACAGTGACTTTGATAGACCAATGGCCTAACTCAGTTACCCTGTTCACATATTAAATGAATGCACATACAGTCCATGAACAGTGTACACTTGATTTTCCTTTAGACATATGTTGAGTCATTCTCATGTTATATCCAAGGTGTGGATGGCTGAACATGTGACTGGAGCTGCACATTCACTCAGGAGCTGCATTTGTAAAGTGAATGCACATTGCCTCTTTCTTGCAAACAGATATATGTATGCACATGCAAGATGTATATGCATACATTGTTAACTTGGGAGCACAACTGGTATAAGGCAGCTTCATAGGTTCAGTGGATATTTGTTGTTGTTCAGTTGCACAGTTGAGTTCATTACAGTGCCACCAGGGCTCTTTTTGTAGCAGGAACTCCTTTGCATATTAGTCGACACACCCCTAATGTAGCCAATCCTCCAAGAGCTTACAGAGCTCTTCTTACAGGGGCTACTGTAAGCTCTTGGAGGATTGGCTACATTAGGGGTTTGTCGCCTAATATACAAAGGAGTTCCTGCTACAAAAGGAGTCCCGAGTGCCACTATTCATAGTGCAACCAGTTACCATGTTTGGTTCACCGGTTGTAATAGTTTGGTAGATTTTATCATATTTTATATTGTTATATTTGTGAATGACCTTGAAAAGACATTATACCCCCACCTGTGGAACATCAACCAACCACCGATACATGTTTGGACCAGACTGATTGTTTCCTGACCTGTGCATTTAGTAGAAGTCCAAATAGTGAAACTTTTTTCAACATAGTGGCCAAGATCAAGATGTATAGCCACGTTAGTGTGTCTGTAGTAGCAGAAAAGAGCAAGAGTCCAGTAGCACCATAAAGACTAACAACATTTGTGGCAGGGTAGGAGCTTTCGTGAGTCACTGCTCGCTTCTTCAATAGAGCAGTAGAGCTGTTCAGTTAACTGCCTTGGAGCTCAGGACTTACTTTTCACTCTCTCCCCAGTGCTTTGGCAAGGAAACACCAAGCCATGGCCAATTTTTTCAAGCAGGGAAGGAGAATACCTCCTTTCTTTCAATGCCATAGAAGAGAAGACCAGCTCAGATTTACCAGGTGGAACTGTCTCTCTTAGAGAAAACCGTATATGTGAATGTGCTGCATATTCATGGCTGCAACTGAAGCTGTTATTGGTATTCTAAAGGTTCTGGATGGTGTTATGCTGTCATGGTTCACTGCTCTGAGAAAACAGCAGTGTTTTGGCTGTTGAGGGAGCAAATAATTATATGGCTATTGGCCAGCCTAATCTGGATATGCAGATAGCAGCACAGAATTCCTTCAAAAGGTATCTCTTTGGGGGTTTTTTGCTCATCCCTACCCCGTCAGTAAACAAATTGCAAAGAATTAAAAAAAATTTTTTTTGCAGACTTAAAGATGCTGCAGTTAGAAATTGAGATGTATGGGTTCAAATTCATGCTTTATCCTCCTCCATCTACATTTCACTTCTATTTGTCATGACATGGCTTCTGATGTTAGACAGCCATTCAGCCAGGGCTGCCACGTCCCTGGTTGTGGGTGGGGGGATCCCCTGCTCCAAGTCCCAGACCCACTGCTGCTTGGAGTGCTGGTAGGCAACATTTCAAGGAAAAAATGCAGCCTTGCGTACTTCACAGAAATTCTTACTGGAAATGACAAAGTGTTGCTCTAGGATTTCTAGAGCTACCCTTTGCCACTTCAGGGAAGAACCTCCAGTAAGGACATGAATCTGCATTTCTTAAAAAAGATTCTCTCATGGTGCCCCCCCCCGCAACTGTCCCGCTAGTTGCCAGGCACTATCTGGCAACCCTCGATTCAACCCTCCGTCTTCATAGGCATGTGGTTCTAACTCGGGATGCACAGACTGCTTGCAGACAGGCTTCAACCCCAAGTGCCGTTTCTCTGGGCCTGGCACAACTGTTACAATGGTCCCCTCCCCATAGCCCCATCTTATCATTACTGAGCTGAAGAAATCCCCAAGCCATGATAATGTACTTGAAGCTTTTTTTCCTCAATCTCTTTATTGATTTTCCAAACAAAAACAAATAAAATTAAATTCCTATAAGTATCTTTCCAACACATCACAGTGATCTAATACCTGAATTTATAAATAAATTGTTTACATAGTCTAATACAATAATCCTAATCCCATTTCATGTCCCAAATTCCAGCAAAGTAATTAATAAACTAGTATAGAGTCTTTACTCCTACTCTGTCTTAATATCTGTAACTATAAAGCTCATTTTGATCTCATTTTCTGTTTAAATCATAAAAAATACAAAGGCTTAGAATTCATTCCTATTTTACAAAAACAATACAGTAGTCATAACCCTATTCGTATCCCAATTTCTTACTGAGTTTTACTAATGGAGTAATTGGTAAACTACTGTAAAGTCCTTACTCCTAATCTGTCCTAGTATCTATAGAGCTGTTATAATCTTATTTTCCATTTAAGTCATAAAAGGTACAAAGGGTTAGTATTCTTTCTTATTTTGCAAAACCACCATATTCACCTTTTATGATTGTTTTCTTTTTAACTATTTTTACCACTCCCCCCCCAATATCTAACTCAGATACTACTGCAAGATACATTTTCATGGATATATAGCATAATATAGGATAATTACAAAAAGGGGGGGGAGTAAATATACATAAGAAAAGACACTCTCCAGTTACAAATCTTAACAATAATATCAGTTCCATTACTAACATTTCCCTAAGAGTGAATCTCATTTACCTAATCCCAACAACAACAACAAAAACAAATAGTTATACAGAAATAAGCGTACCACAATCAAATTGGGATTATGACTTAAATTAATACATAGTTTCACCTTCTCCTATTCTATAATTTATCTATCATTAGTTCTCATTTCATCAAATAAATATTAAAGGGTTCTCATTTTTCGTAATCAAACTTTACATATTGCAGTATAACAACCTTCATCTTTTTACAGACAAATTTTATTTTATAATAAATATCTGCCTCTCCCTTACACAACAAAATCACATATCCAGCAAGACGGGAGGGTAGAGGATGAGGGTGCTCTTACAAACTTTCAAGCCTAACAAGAATTTCTAATTTACTGATACCTAACTTCTCATCGTAATATCATTACATTTAATTTCCTTCTTACACAAACCCTTTATATCAAACAAACAATTATACTGCCACTTAAACATAGTTTTTGTTTCCTTTTCCTTCCCCATCTTTCTATAGCATCTTTCTTTTTTTCAATCTCCCCTAAATGTCGTAGGTCTCTGTACTCCTGTGGTTTTATTTTCAAGTTTCCTTTCCCCTGATTTCCTAGTGTGAACAATAGTCTTTTACAAGCCTTAAGTTTTTGTACACGAACCCTTGGGTCTTTTTCTCTCGCCGTCTTCCTCTCTCGCTGTCTTCCTCTTTTTTTTTCTTGCCTTCCTTTTTTTTTTTCAGCAGGAGGTTTGGGGAAGGTCTTTTCCTCACCTCTGGCTCCAACTTTATTACTTCCTCCACACAGCACGTAGAAATATCATCCTCCTGGGTCCTCTTTTCTATGAAGAAGGGTTGAATCTCACATGTGTCTCTTTCCTGATCAATATCTTGCACTTCCTCCAAATTCTTCAATGCTTGCACTTGCTCCTTATTATCCTTCACCTCCAGGCAGGAAATTTGGTGATTTTCAAAAAGAGTCTCATAGGCTAATTTAACTGCTTGCCCAACTTCCTCAAATAGGAGTTTCCAAAATTGATCCCAGGTGAGATCTCCAACTTTTGTATCCTGGTCTATCTCCTCCTTATCAACAACCGACTCCATATTCTATCTCCCACTTACATAAGATTCAAATAACCATATTCCTAAACATTTCCATAGTCCTTGCAATATATTATTCCTTAGATTGTACTCGAGACATTGCTCTCAATAAATCATAGAATTTCAGACAGTAAAGAATTCTTTCTTGCCCCCTCCATATCGCGTCAACCTCTGTTCCCAAACAAGCTTAACGGCTGCTTTCTCAAAGTTTGGGAATATCTACGGGGGGTCAAAGTCAAAAATATTCTCTATTTCCACTCAAACAGACACAAAATGAGGTCTTCCTTGTGATGTGTTGATTGTATATCAAAAGAAAATGTTAAAATGGCTGGTCGCTGCTACGTAAGAACATGGCGGACATGTCCTTGCTCCTCCCAGTGCTCCTGATTCAGGGCGATACTGATCACACCCCCATCTTTGCCAGACACAAGAGGGGTCAGAAAAAGCTCCTTGCCACCCGGTCTCCCTCCAAGAGACCAGGTGGAGCCCACCCGAAACTCAGGCAGCTCCAAAAAAGCATAAGGGAATCGGTCAGCTCGGGAGCGTCCCAAAGCTGCCCATCGAAGTGCCACACTGGAACTGGAACCTCCGATAATGTACTTGAAGCTTGAGCAGGGTTGGATTTAGGCTTGCCAGGTCCTTGCTGGGGGTGAGGGATCCTCTGGTCTGGGGCCCCTCCCCCAGTACCAATCAGCCAGCCAGCAGGAGGACTTAGTGGCAGCAAAAGGAGGCCTAGGCCTGTGTCAGTAGAAAAGTGGTAAAAATTACTGCTATTGTAGAGTGTTTCCCAAACACCAAAGCATTCCTGTGTCATCAGTGACATGATGTCATCACTTCCAGGGCATGCTAGAAGTGACATTACCCCATTGTCAGGAGCACAGGGCTAGGCTTCTCTTTGTTCCCAGTAAGGGGGTACCTGGCAGACCTAATTGGACTAGGATCTGAGAATAAAATAAAAATGTACTTGATGGATGACTCTAAGGTCAGGCTCATTAAAGTATATCCATTTCCCCTCCAAACTGAGCCCATGCCCAGCTGTGCCCCTGGATCCCTCATTTGTTCTAAACTGCTAACAGGGAAAGATGGGGGGCAGATACAAGGTTCTCCTTGGCTTGGGTTAATCTGGGGGTCCACTCCCTGGGCCCACCCACATCATTTTGCTCTCATACTTTCAACCCAGCAATACCTGTAAGGCCTTCTGCAAGGGCCAGAAGTGTGTCTGGGAATCTGTAGTCACCAAGTCAAAAAGAAGTGGCCACTTGGGAAATCAAACAGGCACCACCAGGAGGTGAAGAGACATCTACCCCTACTAACACCATGCCTCTGCCACACAGCTCAGTGGTTAATGTATAAAATTTCCTGAACATCTCTTCTACAGTTGGCTTTTTAGCTGATCCATTCTGGCATTTGAATAGATGGGTCTTTTTAAAGGAAGGCCAAGTCTCCTTCCTTGGTGAGAGACCTCCCGCCCCTTGCCAGCTCTGCCCACTGCCACTCAGCTGGGCCACGGGGGGGATAGGGGGTGAAACCATGATGTCTCTGACTTTGCCATCACATTGATGCACAAGGTTCATCAATTTACAGTCAAGGCTTGCTCAGCACTCAAGTGGATAGGGATCCCCCCACACACCCATGACTCTGCTGCCTGACTTGGGTGTAAGAAGGCTACTTTTCAGGCAGCATGGGAGGTGGTGGCTCTGCCATCTCTGACTCTTTTTCTTGGCTTCAGTGCATAATAGTTACTTTTGCAGCCCACTTTGCACTTTGTGGAGCAGTAGGGCTGCCAACCCCAGGCCAGGAAACTCCTGGGGGTTTGGGGGTGGAGCCTGGTAGAGGTAGGGTTTGGTGAGGGGAAGGACTTCAGCAAAGGATAATGTCATAAGGTCCATCCTCCAAAACAGTCATTTCCTCTGGGGGAATTGGTCTGTGTAGTCTGGAGATCAGCTGTAATTCTGGGAGATCGCTAAACCCCACCTGGAGGTTGGCAACCATATGGAGCAGCATGGAGAATGGTGCTCAGGGTGGCAAAATGCATTGAGCCAACCTCAACAATTGCACATTTTGACCCCTTCCTTGGCCTGAATGCATAACAAGTGCTCTCCTGAAGAAATAGAGCACTTGCTATATTTTTCAGTAACAGCTTGTGGTTACTACAGGTCAGACCTAAACCTACGATTGTATATTATATCTGATTCTATAATTATAATGGATCTCCAGACAACAGAGGTCAGTCTCTTGGAGAAAACAGCAGTTTTGGGGGACAGTTATGGCAACATATCCTTCCTCAAACTCTGCCTTTCTGAGGCACCCCCTAAATCTCCAGAGATCTCCTAGGCTGGAGGTGGCAACCCTAAGCAAAGGATTAAAGTGAGCAGTTACAGCTTCCTAGAGAAGTTATTTGTTCCATTAAGGACTGGTGGCTGCCCCTTCTCTTTTTTTCTTCAAAGTGTGTGGGAAGGGGCAGAGGCCATTTTTTTTTTTTTATGGGGATCTGTGGTATCTCCCAGCAGCCTGCTATTGAACTCCTTTGCCAAAGTCTCTCTTATGGCATTCCATCATTTTTTAACTCAAACTTAAGCACCATTCCCCAGATTGTGTTGCAGGGCAGTTTATGGACTGTGAAGAAGATTTTTTGAAAATGGAAGAATGACTCTGAAGCATGATCCTCCCTTCCCCCTTTAGAAAGAATTGATTCCAATGCTCAAAGCTTAGGTGCTGTGCAGGCAGGCATTACATGAGATCATGCAGCACTGCAAGTGCCCCTGGAGCCCATCCTGTTATTCCAATCTCATGCTCTTTTGAGCAGGTCGTGCACCAGAAACTCTGTGTTCTGCCAGAATGATTGGCAGTTTCATCATGGCAAGAGACAGAGGCTTTATAAGCTGAGGGGACTGAACACACTTTCACTTCTAACCCATGCCAATGTCTCAGGGGGTGAAAGGCAAATGCATTAATTTGTCATACCATTGAGTTTCCATCTAAAGTTACAGGGCATGAAAAGTTGACACACAGAGGGCAGAGCTGCTAGGAATACATCTTGGGGCCTACTGTAACCTTTAGCAGCGGCCCTGTGTAGGAGACAGCAGGGAACTCACTGCCTCCTTCCCTAATAAATTTGTCCTCATGTGGCCTCATGCAGCAAACAGTGTAACTTTGACAGGAGGGGAATCTTGTTCCTTCCAGCATCATCAAGGGTCTTCTGGCACTTTAAAGACATTTGCTCTAACAGAAACCTTCAGGGTCTAGGCTCCACTTCTTCAGCTGCAATGAGCTAGGGTTGCCAACTCAGTTGGGAAATTCCTGGAGATTTAGAGGTGAGGCCTGATAAGGGTACAGTTTGGGGAGGAGAGGGAGCTCAGCAGGAATGTGATACCGTGCAGTTCACCCTCCAAAAAAGGCCATTTTCTCCAGGGGAACTGATCCCATGGAGATCAATTGTAATTCCAGGAGAACTTCTGGCCCCACCAGGAGTTTGCCAACCCTACTTTCTGTAAGACCTGACCTGGGTAACCCAGGCTAGCCTGATCTCGTCAGATCTCAGAAGCTAAGCGGGGTCAGCTCTGGCTGGGAGACCTTCAAGGAATATCAGGATTGTGATGCAGAAACAGGCAATGGCAATGGCAAACCACCTCTGAATGTTACTTGCCTTGAAAATACTACAGGGTCACCATAAGTCAGCTGTGACTTGACGGCACTTTCCACCACCACTTTCTGTAAGAACATGAAAGCATCAAACAAACAGGAGGGGCAAGGGACTATGAAAAATACAGGACAAAATGTAATTAGGACTATGTATATGAAGCTAGTTAACATTGCATCTAAAGAGAGGGGCTCTAATCCATAAATGTTTATCTTGGAATGTGTGTATGGGTGTATCTTTAAGGCTTTACAGGACGCCTGTTTATTTATGGTGCTACAGGCTAACATATCTATCCTTCTGGAATGTTATCTTTAAGAATTCTTGAAGCATTCTTTTTCTCTTGACCATGTAACTATTAAAGGCACAGATCCAAGTATTAAATGAAAAGTATAAAGATATATATGTATCGTCTGTATATAATAGCAGCCTTATACTCATTTAGAGCTATTTTGGTCATCACCCTCTACTGGAAACTTTCCAGTGGACTCTGGCACTAGACTCGCCCAGTCCTATCATCCTGAATATGATGCCCTGTTATCTTGTGATTCTTTACCATGAGAGGCCAGGGGCTGCACCTGGGAAAATAAGCATGCAATGCATATAGCTTACACTTGGGATAACTGAATATTCCCTATTTCCCTATTTTATTTCTTTTTTATAGTTTTGTCAATGGTTCCAGTTCTGTGCTTTTCACTGTTGGTTTTGCAGATTTGTTTACATTCAATACACATTTTTTTTGCACATCTTGTGGATGTACTTGTAGGTGTGGTATATGCCATTTATATGAATAATGTATAAATATGCCGATCAACTAATGAAAAAAAAATAATGGGAAATACATATATTTTAAGGTGAAAAATTCAAGACAAGGAAGCAGAACATTCTGTGAAAATAACCATGGATTTGATTCACACAAGGGAAAAACAAAACTGATGGTTGGGTATTTCCATTGAAGCAATGGGTACAAGAAATCTGAAATCATTGCTGCCCTAGACTTTGCTGTGATCCCTTCCAAATAGTAGCTGCCTTGTACTGTGTCTCAATGTATGAGGCTAAGTACTGTGTGTTTTAAAAGGGATAGGTTTTCTCAGCCCTAGTACTTGATATCCTTTTAATCATAGATGCCAGAAATGCTGGGCATCCTACAAGCAACACATGTACTGAATTATGTTTCCTGAACCTTTGTGGGCACATGTGTCTGTCTGATATTCTTGCAAAATAAGATCTTTATAAGTCTGAGAAATGTAAACAATTTGTTTCCCCAAAGACAAATTGCAACAGAATATCCATTGACACCTCAATTCTAAACCCATTAAGTCCCTCTAAGCGTTTTATTGGACTTTCTGTTTGCCACCCTCCTCTATTTAATTAAAAAAAAAAACCTACAGAAGGAATACTGTGGGTAATTTAGGTCTTGCAGATGAAGAAAATTCTTGCTGAAAATCCTTTAATCAATAAGAAATTCTACTTTTGCATCCATTCTCATAATTTGCTGCTTTCTCTGTTGTTTGATTAAAACTTGATTCTCAATATTGGTTTGCTTCTTCGTGTTCACATTGTATCATGGGTATTGTAAAAGCTCAACATTTTATTTCTTTGCAAATAAGCCCATATTCCTGCCTTTTCTTGACACACCTTAGGTTGGATACTACCAACTTTTATACTGCTGAAAAAAAAGATTGAAAAGGCTATGATAAGAGCCTGCATATGCAACCATCCTGAGGAATGGGGGTTTTACTAATGAGGAGAATTAGTGGATATTGAATTAAAAAGCTGACTGGATCCAACTCCTTTACCTGGGTAAGAAGGAGCAGAAAAGACTTTTAAATGAAGTAATGGAAGTATTAGGAGTTCTTTATCACGTGTAACCCACCTTTCCTCCAAGGGTAGTTTACATGGTGTTATGTACGCGGACCGCCTCCAGGGGTCCACGGCTAAAGTAAGGAGCTTTGTCCCTGAACACAAAGGGACCTAGCATCCTAGACCACCTAGTGTCCACCAATAGCACCTCTGGCAGGAAATTCAAATCCTCCAATGGGACTGTGGGTGTGCCAGGTGGGATGTATATAGTTGGCCCTTGCGGAGCCGTTTTGCCAGTTCCTGTGTGAATTACAATAAACGCATCTGAACACATGTCATAGTACGAGTCCTCCATGTGGCGAACCCAGTACTTTACACATGGTTCACCCTTCCCTCATTTTGTTCTCACACTAACCCTGTGAAGTAGGACTAGGTTAAGAGGATAACTGTTCCAAGGCCACCAGTAAGCTTCAGTGGAAGACTGGGAATTTTATCCTGGTTCTCCACAGCTGTAGTGCAGAGTTCTAACCATGACACCACACTGACTCTTAATAGTGGAGAACCTTGCATGAGAGCAATTTCAAGCAAAGGTATTCATATTACAAGAATTAAACAAAAAGTTTTGTTCTGAAATTGTGACAGCATGAAAACATTGGCTTGGATACTGCTGAAAATTTTGTATCAGCGACTTCCTTGCCTCCCCTCCTACTGCAGCCCCAAATGCCTCCTACAATGTTGCTTCTGGGGAATGGTGGACCCCCAGGGACTACATGAAGGGAGAGCTGGAGGTCTTCAACAAGGAGGAGGATTCCATCAGTGGAAATCTGTTGTGAGATCCAACCCATTTCCTACATTTGATGCTATTCAGATGTTAATAAGGGTGCATTAACATTTGAATCAGTGTTCTGACTTGAAGGAATTTCATTTTTGGGCCCAAATCCTGCAGCTAGCAGAGCAATCCAAAGCCTCTAAGGCCATTGAAGCCATAGATGTTACTGTGCTTAGAACAAAACTGTAAATCCAGTAGCAACCCCATCAGTCAACAATAAAAAGATAAGACGAAGATTCTCAGTAGTTAAGCTATGCAGAAAATCAAATAAATGCAAAGTTAAAAACAAAGACAGGAGACAAGAATGAAGCCACTGGAATCTGAGCGGGGCCATTTTTGGATCCCACTGATTGCCAGCATGATATAATTACTGAAGCAGGACGTTTGAAGAGCAATCAGTTGCATTGGAATAATCAGATCACTGCTCTGATATTCCAGCTCCCTGAAAAGCCTAAACAGAACTAACAGTGTGCTGTTTCCCTTATTGTGAAGCCTTTTGAGGCATTCAGATTTGCTTATCTATTTGGTAGCACAATCACAACATGTTCCATTTATTTGTTATTTGATCAAAGTTCTATTTAAGAAACTTCCCTTCATTATATACTGTTGGATCCCAGTTATTCTCAAACCTCTACAGATCCTAAAGCCCACTGGAGAATGGGGGCAGATAGCCAGTCCATCTATTAAAAGCGGGAATATAACCTTTTAAAAATATTAATTTAAGGTAGGCCTTCAGAGGTTGCACAGGAAAGAGACATGGAGATTACAGAACTGGCCCCTTTCTATTTACTCAGAGAGGAATTATACAAGTTGTCATTAACTTCTGCCAATTTGAATCTGAGGTTTGCATCTAATTGAGATTGTCATCATCAGATTTCTGTGATTTCCCGTGTTCCTTCTGAGACTTGGCTCTTGTCAGTTCTGCTAAATTTTAAAACAGGAAATTGAAAAAACAAAACAGAGTGACAGCCTTCTATCTCTATTGAACCAATGGGCTAACAAGAACGTAACTCTCCTTATGTATGTATATATGTATGTATGTATATTTTATTTATTTATATTATTTACACAGAGTAAGGAAATAAAGTCAAAGGAATGGCACATCCAGTAAACAACACAATAGGATTTGGATTGTAGAAATCTGGAACCGACCAGAAATCTGAAAACAGAACTGAAACAAAGCATAATGATTAACAGGACACATTAAATTATGCAAAAAATCTCATAGTAGGGTCCTACTTACAGCAATGTGCAGTACAAACTACACAGTTGTGTAGAATACAGTCCCTGAGATCTCTTTCAGGCAGCCTATGTATTCCGTTTCAGGAACTGGTTACTAATGTTTGTTTGTTTTTTCTATCATTTCAGACAGAATCGTTTTAGTAACTGGCTCCTAATGGAATATATTTACCTGTTCAGACAAACATGCTTCTGTCCCATTTGGGAAGGGTGCCTGAGGGATCACACTCACCTGTCCTGTGTTAATAGCCCTCAACTAGAATGATGGAGGGAGCTGCGGTGGCTCAAGTGGTTAAGACGCTGAACTGCAGGCTGTGGAAGGTCAGTAGTTCAGCAGTTCGAGACCTGGGTGCCGCATGATAGGGTGAGCTCCTGTCTCTAGTTCCAGCTCCTGCCAACCTAGCAGTTCGAAAGCAAGAAATTGCAAGTAGATAAATAGGTACCACTTCGGTGGGAAGGTAACAGCGTTCCGTGCGCCTTGGTGTTTAGTCATGCCGGCCACATGACCACAGAAACGTCTTCGGACAGCGCTGGCTCTTCGGCTTTGAAACGGAGATGAGCACCACAACCCTAGAGTCGGATTCGACTGGCTTTCGAGCAAGGGAACCTTTACCTTTAGAATGATGGTGACTGGGATTGGAAAGAGTGCATAGATTTACAGTGTCCAGTTTTTATCAGTATTATGTGTAGAAAAGAAATTAAGTACAAAATTGGGTGAGAAAGTTAACTGGATTGAGGCTGGGGTGGGTCGGATCTTTTTTCAGTGGTGTATTGGCCTCCCAATCCATTCTTAAGCAGATCCACTCAAATGAAGGACCCAGCCTCATTCTATTTCTGGAGACCATATTAAACCCATTCCCTTGTTCTTCGAAATCCACCCCTGGTTTTATGGGTAACTTTACTGTAGCCTCTAATGTTGAGCTCCATACTGAGTTCCTTTGCAAACCAGAATAAATGGACATAAGTTCTACATTAAAAACCACAACACTCGAAAGCCAGTGAAGAAACATTTTAATCTTCCACTGCTGACTTAAGAGTGGTAGTCCTCAAACAGAGACACTTCAAGGAGAGATTACCATATGCAGGGCTCTTTTGGAAGAAAAGGCCCAGCAGGAACTCATTAGCATAATAGGCCACACCCAACCACAGAAACTCATTAGCATATTAGGCCACACCCTGCCAGCACAGCACATTCACTTATTAGGCCACACCCCCATATTACCAGAAGTGTGGTCATCCAGCCACACCCACCTTTTGCTTCTTATTCTGTTTACCCTGTTTATTTTCAAAACCCAGGGCATTTTTTTTTGTAGCAGGAACTCTTTTGCATGCTGGGCCACAAACCCCTCATGTAGCCAATCCTAATGAGTTTCTGCTGTTGGGTGTGGCCTGTTATGCTAATGAGTTCCTGCTGGGTGTGGCCAACTCAGGAGCCAGCTGGAACTCTGTTCCTGTGGGTTCCTGCCCAAAAATAGCCCTGACCATGTGAGATTCACAAGTTCAGAGCAATGGGCCTCCCCAGGACTGAATAGGAACATTAGATTCTTATCTCATAACAGATGCTAATTTCTACCCTCAAGCTTTTCCTCTCTGCTCTTATCAAGCTAATTAGTATACACACTGTACCCCTGCATCCTGAGTTCCTTCTTTGCAATGCCCCTCCCACCTTCTGACTAGGATATAAGGACTTTGAGACCTCCATTCCAACTCATATCTGATTAAGGAAACTTTGTCTCTCAAAAGTTTAGACCTGGAATATCTTGTTGGTCTCTAAGGTGCTACTGGACTTAGAATCATTGAGCTGGAAGGGACCTCAAGGGTCATCTAGTCCAGCCCACTGCACAATGCAGGAAATTCAAAACTACCTCCTCCCCACACCTCCAGTGATCCTTGCTCCATGCCCAGAAGATAGCTAAAATAAAATTAAAAAAACCTTCCAGGATCCCTGGCCAAACTGGCCTGGAGAAAAACTGCTTCCTGACCCCAAAGTCAGGAATCCTAACAGGTGCCCCACATTTGGAAGCTTGACCAAAAGGGGAAACCACACACTGACAACTAAGCAAGGACAAGGATCCCAAACCTGCTCCCCCATTCCCCTCCCTTGAGGCCAGGTGCCATGATGTTGCCTTCTGCACTCAAGTCCAGCATTGAGTTCATGCAGGTGTGACACAAGCCATGGTCTTGCAACACCATGCCCCCCAACATGTCATGGGAAGAGATCCCAGGAATGTCAGTGGGGTTTTGTGGGAGGGCATGTCAGTGGGTTGGGGGAGTTGGCAGTTGGTCCGCTGTACATGGTTGAACCAGCTTGCCAGGCAACCCATTGACTCATTTCCTTGAAAATCAGAGCCTTGAGCAGCAGCTGCAAGTGCTGCTGGGGATGCATTGCCAGCAATCCCTGAGGACTTCAGCACAGGACAGGTGAGTGTGATCCAGATGGTACCATCATGTGCCTCAAGGGGGGTTGTGGTGAAGCCAACCCCCATGGGGCTGCATTTGCAGACCTGGTCAGGACAACACATCCATGGCAGTTGTCAAGGCTGTGTGTATCTCGTTTTTTTCTTTCCTGCAGGTAAAAATCCAACAGGGAGAATTGTGAGTGTGGCTTATCCCACCTCCCTCCACCCTCTATTCAGTCTGCTGTCCCAGCCCTCCTCTTGGTGTGGGCCATGGCACCCGGCCAGCCCTTCCAAGTTCCACCTGCAATGCCATCCCACTTAGACACATGCCATGTCATGAGTCCTCAGTCCTCCTCTCCATAGCCCCAGGGAAGTAGCAAATGGAGCCTTCACACCTCACCATGATTTTCAGTTCAGTAAAGTCTGTGTTGTGCTACAACTGTGTCACTGTCTGCTTGTTTTTTGCTACATGACAGGAGCTCCACACCTCTCCCTACCCCACTCCCTCCCCACCCCGAGGGCTACCTAGGAGGGAGGGCTCTCGGGTGCCTTGGGTGGCTGTGGATGGTTCTGCGGGTCATACATTGCAGGGGCCCAGCAGCACCTCCAAAGCTGACTGAGCAGCTCCCTCGCCTATCAGGCTGCTGTGTGAAGTAGGGAGGGGCCAGAGCGTGGTCTGGGTGAATGAGCCAGCTTGGTGTGGTGGTTGGAGTGTGAGACTGGATCTGGGAGACCCAGATTCCTATCCCCACGTGTACTATGGAAGCTTGGTGGGTGGCCTTGGGCCAGCTGCACAATGTCAGCCTAACCAACCTCACAGGGTTGTTGTGAGCATAAGACAGAGGAGAAGGGAATGATGGAAGCCACTTGTGGTCCCTGTGGGGGCAGGGCTAGTGCCAGGCTTTTTTGCACCCTAGTTATACTTGAGGGGCCCCCCAATACTGCTAACCAATTTTCAAAAACAAATGAAATGTGGGGAAAATGAACAGCACAAAACTTGAAATTGCTATTTTTTTTAAAAAAAATGTGAAGATAAGTATTACAACAATCGTTGATTTTCTTTCTCAAAGAGAACACAGTTTTAGCACACAAATCACAAATCATTTTGAATAATCCTGTGAATTGTGATGTTAAAATTTAAGTTGCTTGAATGTTTCCATTTCAGGCACATCAGAATCTCATTTCACGTGCCTTTTTCTTTGCAAGTTTTGTCACCAATTCTTTCAGGTCAAGTGCCGATGTTTGGCGTGTTCAATTGATATAGTTGCCTAACCAAGTAGTCTCTTTCGCAGCAGTAGTTCTCCTATAGTTTTCTCAGTTTTGTGATTCTTGATGTCAGATTTTTGTCCATTTACCTTTTGACGTACCTTTAGACATACTGAGGATTGCTTTCTCCACCTATTCTCCAGGAAAAGGCTAATATAGTCTGTGGCCAGACATACCATTTGGTGTGGAGGGGAAGCGAGCCTATTTCCCCTTGTGAAAATTGACATGGCATTGTGTGATCACACATCCTTTTCAGCTGTGGGCTCAGCCAGTCACTGCACAATCAGATGGCATGTTCGGGCAAGTGTGTGTGTGTGTGTGTTTTGTTTGTTTCTTATGCGCATAAGCAAGGAATTGCACCTCTACATTGAGGTTTCCCCATGGAGTATGCAGTTATGCACATACTGCTAAGCAAGGTGGGAAAAGGCACCAATTCAGGATGAAATTAAAAGATCATTCTGATGGCATGAGAGCATGCTTGAGTGATCAGACAGGGGAAGTCCATCCATAGCCTGTTGGCAAGCATTAGGACCAGACTTTCCCGGTGTCTTTTAACTCTGCTTCCATGGTGGGGCAGCACAGGGTGCTGCTGGCTGCCAGACCTTGCCCAGATGTTGCCATCTGATCATGCCCTTTAGATCTGTCAGGCATTCTCAGCTGAGTCGGATTTAAAGACACATCTGACTGCGGCCATAGTACTAAAGGCTAACTGGATTGTTTGTATTTGTGGTTTTTAAATGCCCTCTTTCTCAGTTAAGTAAGTATTGACTATAGAAGCCAATTGTTTCCTAGCCTGATGCAAAGCCCGATATATTTGAATAATTTTGTATATTTTTAAAGTGTAACTTGATTACTGTTATCTCTTTCATCCTATTAAATTAAAAATTTGGAACCAGATTTGCTAAGGGGGGCAATCTTAAAAGAAAAATTACTCTTTACTGGTTGATGGACTACATAAAGAAATGCTCTCAACTGTGCATAGTTGGTAGATTTTTTTTTAAAAAAATGGTTCAATTACTAATGTTTGAAAGAATATTGCCTTTGGCATTGCAGGAAGTAGCAATAATAAATGGAGTGTGAAAAAAAGCTAAGAAAAAAATCCCATTGAAATATAAACAAAAGCTATAAAAAAACATCAAGCACAGCATAATTACACATTCAATAAAACATTGTCTTGTCAGTATGGATTATACTCCACCGGCAAACTTAATTCAGTCAGAGTGGTGGAGCAAGAATACGATGGAGCCATCCTCTATGGAATCATGTCACTGAGGCATTCATGGAGAGCTACTGGCTCACACTAGAGGTTCTTTCTTGGAGCAAGTGCTGAACATGGACTGGAATGAGAAAGACCATATGGATTTGTTGCAAGGATCTCCTGTAGACATTGCAGAGGCTTTGATGAAAGCTTTCCCAATTTGTATATCCTTTGAAGAAGAAGCTTGAAATACAAACAGCTCAGCTATTTGCAAGACCACTAAAGCAGCCTAGGAACAAGGTAAACCTACCCAACCTAATTACTATCTACCCACCTACCACCTATCTATAGAATCTCCCAGATCTTGTGTGTGTGTGTATTTAGTGCCATCAGGTAGCTTCTGACTTCTGGATTAATGTTCTCCTATGAATTAATGTCCTCCAAAATGTCCTATCATTAACAGCCTTGCTCAGTTTCTGCAAACTGAGGGCCCTGGCCTCCTTGACTGGGTTAATCCATCTCATTTTAGGTCTTCCTCTTTTCCTGCTGTGTTCAACTTTCCCTAGCATTATTGCCTTTTCCAGTGAGCTTTTTCTTTTCATAATGTGACCAAAGTACAATAACCTCAGTTTGGTCATTTTAGCTTCAGATTTTAGCTTCCCAGATCCTAGTCCAACACTAACTACATGGTATATAAGCACTTGCAGTAGATGGTTAAAGAAATCTGTAGGTATCTTCTTCCTGTTCTTTATTTACAAGAAAGTTAAAAAAAAACACAGACACACAACACAAGTGACTGGACAGAAACATATTCTTTGCAGAGACATATGGGAAGGGCATAAATTGACATCAGACTCCATTAGAAGACCACACTCCAATATTATATTGTTTAAATTGTTTTTATCAAACTTGTACTGTTTTATTTATTGATTTATGAGTATATGATGTACGCTGCCCTGAGCCCTCCCGGGGAGCACGGTCTTTAAACTGAATCAGTCAATCAATTGTGATTATGAAGTTAGTGCAATAGTGCTAACCTCCTTTTCAGAAAAGAAAAGAAAAACTTTGAAAAGGACATTACGTGCAGGACAAATGACAGATGTTCCTAATTCTCCCACTCTTTGAATGTCAGATCAACATGGGTAGCCGTGTTAGACTGTCTGTAGCAGTAGAAAAGAGCAAGAGTCCAGTAGCACCTTAAAAACGAACAAAACGTGGCAGGGTATGAGCTTAGATGAGTCACTGCTCACTTCTTCCCATTCTTCTTTGAATATCAGTACCTGCTACTGGTAGGAGAGGCCAGGCTTTGCAGAGTGAGGAGTACAATGCATTGTTCACACATCTGTTTCCTGTGTCTGGAGTGTGGAAATACAGTGCTCTGCTAACAAGCTACAGGTGATGTCTCTTTGCGTATCTTACAGACATAGATCACTGAGCTGAAAGACAAAGGATGCAGTGGACAGTTTCATTTATTTAAAACAAGTAGGTCTTGCTTTTCTCCTGTAGAACCCAAGGTAGCTTACAACACATTTGTACCAGTAATTACATTAAAAACTCATCAACATATAGTATCATCCCTAACAACTTCTGTTATCCTACATAGGATAATCTCATCACAGAAGAAAAAACTCTCCTCAATGTTTTCAGGGGAAACAAGCATCCAACATGAACAAAATGCACTCTGAAAAAAGACTGCCTTCTCTCTATTTTTAAACCCTGGTAGAAACGGTACCCTCCCATTTTGTTTGTCAGGCCATTCCACAAAGACAGGACTGTAGGGGAAAAGTCCAACTCTGGGGTGGTTAAGAATGAAAACTCCCAGTGATCAGGATGGAGGAGACAGGAAGGTTCTGCTCCCACTCCTACTTGGCTGGACACCATCCACTGTGATGCCTCCTGAAATGGGGGTCTCTGTGTTACACATGTATTTTATTTTCTCAGGCAATGTCATATAGTGTAACAGCACATTAGACAAGGAAGGTCTGAGTTCAAATTCTCATGCAACCATGAAAATTAGTGGATAACCATGGACTGGTAACTATTATTACTATTATTTTTAAAATATTTTTTGTTTGTTTTAGACAGAAAAGAGAAAGACGGATACTACAAGTACAAAGAAACCAACACAAAACAACGAGCCTCTCCGTCTTCATATTAGAAGGGTAAAATGAGATAACTGCATGCACACCTTGGCACGCTCCTTAGAGGAAGGGTGTAATACAGATGTAATTATTATTTCATTGTAGAGGAGACCCTCAGCATTCACAGGGTTGCAACTCACAATTTCACCTGCCCATGCCCCAACCCTGTGGTACAGCTGGCCTTGAGGATATGACCACTCCTGCACTGAGAGAGGGAGAGCAGACAACAGAATGCTGGCCTCATCCCCCATGATCATACTGTTTCATCACTGTGGTGGCCTGCAGAGTAAGACTGCACACACTTTGAGCTGTGCAACTTGCTTGTCAGTGCTGCAGCCAACCTGGGCACTGCATACAACCCTCCTGGGTTAGGCTATAACTCCACAAGGGAGTGGGGGCAGTTTTCAGGACCATTTTGGCCTCCCAGTCTGCGCCTAAAGGCAGCAGCTTCTCTGCTTCCAGTATTCATGGATTTCACCATTTGCGATGATCCAGGGAAGGGAACCCTCCTGAACAGCAAGGGTCTACCGTATGGCTTTATTTTAGGGTACAATTTTGAAAGCGACATTCTGAATATTGCAAACTAAATATTTGCCCAGTCTTGTCAAATCTTGGAAACTAAGCAGGATCAGCCCTGGTTAGTGCTTGAATGGGAGACAACTGAGGAAGTCCAGGGTCACTACACAGAGGCAGGCAATGGCAAGACACCTCTGAATGTCTCTTGCATTGAAAACCCCACAGGGTCACCAGAAATCAGCTGCAAGTGGACAGCACTTTTCTTTGTATAGAGAGAAGTTGTACAAAGTCTCATACTGTTGGGGGGCTGAACAGCCTTTCCCTCCATTGTGCAGGGTTTTTTTAAAAAAATATATATATTTGAGGCAAAATAACCCCTGAAAGCTACAAATAGCATTTTTGCCGTCTTCAGGTATTACAGGCAGTGAAAAGGAAGAGAGATTCTGAAACTCCCGGACAAAAAGTTGTTAACGTACACACTCATATATCATTCACATATATCAATTTCCTCGGACAAGCAAGTTTAATAGCAGCGACTGTCTGTGCGAAATACTGCTTAATAGTAGCATGAAAGGATAGATCGTTATTACATTTTGAGGAAATTACAGGGATTGACTATTTCCATTGAGGCTTCGGGCTAAGTATTAATCTGGTGGTCACAGTCTGCTCCTGAACACCTCAGAGACCGGAATGAGCAAATGCTTGGCTGAGTCATACTTCAGAAGGTGCCCTACAGCTATAGCAATCCTTCCCAGAAGGTGTCACAATACCTATGGATCTTAGAACTCTCCAAAGGAAAAAAAAGCATGAAATGCAATTTGACTCCCTCGAAAACTAAATGCAGCCCTAAGGTGCCAGCTATGTAATAGAGAGAGAACCCTACTGTGACAGCTTGTCACGAAGGATGCTGGGAAGATGTGGCGGTTATAGCCCAGAGCATAGCAACACTCACCCCAGTGCAGGTACAGAAAGCTGTTTTAGGCTGGCTTAAAGTTTCTGAAGGCCATGGGTTGGTATATGCACTTACTCAACTGCTTCTCCTCTTTGTGTAGGATTGCCAAGGTTCCTGCTATGGTGGGAAACCTCCCACCGCTCAGGACTGCTGCCCACCACCACTCCAAGTCATGGAGGAAGGTTTTTGTTTTTGTTTTTTTTTTAATGCCAACAGCCTCTGGGGGATTTTATCATAGATTTTCCAGCAATTCCTAGAGCTACTAATTGTCACTTCTGGGAAGTGACATAGCAACATTAGTGATGTCACATATGCCCCCCCATGTCCCCATCGCCAACCCTCCCAGTGATTGCCAGTCTCAGTCTGGCACAGCTATGTTTGGGCAATATAAGGGATCACAGTAGTAGCAGAAGAGCAAGTGGCACTTGAGGCAAAAGTCCAGTCTGGAAAGGCACCCATCCCTGTGAAGGGTCAAGGCCAGTCATCTCCAGCCAGGAGATGGGGTTGTGTGGGAGGGGGTGGTGTCTGGTCTTGGGCAAGCTGACTAGAATGAGGATGGAGAACATTTGTGGTGGCTATGGGGATGGATGAGATTGCACTGGGCCTGCAGAGAGGCTGGGGTTGACATAGGGGTGAAGCCAGGCCATCAAGGGCAGGTCTGGCTGCTAGGTCAAGCATGAAAGAACGTGATGAGGTGGAGCTTGGAGCTGGAGTGAGAGAAGGTGAAAGAGCTAGAAATTTCTGCTTCCCAGTAAGATTGCCAACTCTGGCTTGCAAAATCCCTGGAGATTTGGGGGGTGGAGCCTGGGGATGGTGGGGTTTAGGGAGGGGAAGGACCTCAGTAGCCATTTTCTCCGGGGGAATTGATCTCTGTGGTCTCTATATAAGTTGTAATTCTGGGAGATCTCCTGGGTCAACCTGGAGGCTGGCAACCCTACTTCCCAGAGGGAGTGAAGCCACTGCCTAGGAGCCAGGGCAGGATGCCTGCAACTGACAAGCCCAATCAAGGAAACTGCACCAAGCAGCCTTGCCTCCTGACTCTTCACTGGACAGGCAAATGTTCCTAACAGGCAGGGCGATGGAGAAACTTGCTGCATTCCTCAGCACTTACACTTACCACCACCCCCCCGAGGGCTTGACCACAGCCAAATATTAAACCTGAGAACAGGAAGGGAAACTTAGCTCAGATGTTACAGGGGGCAACCATGTTCCTCTCAGTCTTCCCTCCTTGCTCCATGTTGTTTTCAGGTGCAAATGGAGTCATAATGAGAGTTTAAAGAGGACTAGCCCGTAAGCTACATACGGTTGCCAGCTGTCAGGTCGGACCTGGAGACCACCCAGAGTTGCAAATTATATATAAACAACAGAGATTCTCCAGAGATCCCCCTGGAGAAAATGGCTACTTTGGAGGGAGGACACCGTGGCATTATACCCTACTGAGGTTCTCCTCCTTCCTTAACCCCATCCTCCCCAGGCTCTAACTCCCAAATCTTAAGGAATTTCTCAAGCCAGAGTTGACAACCCTAGTGACCGTGTTGTTCTGAGGACATGAGAGCAATGAAAGCCATTTGGAGTCACCATTGGGAAGAAAAGCAGCATATAAATGAAGTAAGCAAATAAATAAATTACTATGTAAATGTAGAAAAGATGAACTGTTGGTTTGGTCCTGCTGAGGCATTTTTAGAACCCCTGTGGTAGCCATTCTCATATGCTCCAAAGTCCTCCACATAGAGAATCCCCAGGGGTACACCTTCATGGAGGAAGAAATATTTCAGATAATATGACTGCATTGATAACTATTTCTCAGCAATGATTCATGTGAGCTTAACAGAGAATGCCAGGTTTGAATGAATTAATGCCAAGAAAGGGAACCACACCATTTGCCTGATCCGATGAGTACACACTTTATGAGGCTTGTTGGGGTATCTGAATAGCTTCAAAGCTGAGGGAGGGACATGGGTGCATAGAAAGATGTGGTCCAATGAGAGGGTTTTGCTGACACTTTCTAAAACCTGGCATTTCAAAAGAGGGCACTGAGTTCCATCGCTTGGTTATACAAACATGTATTGTAAAATATATATATATATATATATATATATATATTGAGATAGACAGCGAAGATGAAACAAGAGGGGAACTGCTTTCCCTCAGGGACATCGAACACCTGAACAAGAAGCCCAAGTCAGACAAAGAGACGAGACTGGCCACAGTGATGGTGAGGCGCTCTGTTGTGTTTTTAAATCCCAAATGGGTGCCACGCGGTCCCCTGTCAGCTGGCAACATTTGTAAAATGAAAAACACAGTCTGTTGGGGGAGGGGGCAAAATCAGCACATTTCAGTTTTGAGGGAACTGAAGCAGAAGAAGGTGTGCGTGGATCAGTCCCATGGGGGAGCTGGCCTTAATGGTGTGTGTGTGTGGGGGAGACCAGTCTGAATCCAGCTGAAACAGAAGAAAGTGTGTGTGGATCAGTCCCATGGGGGAGCTGGCCTTAATGGTGTGTGTGTGGGGGGAGATCAGTCTGAATCCAGCTGAAGCAGAAGAAAGTGTGCGTGGATCAGTCCCATGGGGGAGCTGGCCTTAATGGTGTGTGTGTGGGGGGAGAGCCAGTTTGGTGTAGTGGTTAAGTGCGCGGACTCTTATCTTGGAGAACCGGGTTTGATTCCCCACTCCTCCACTTGCACCTGCTGATGTGACCTTGGGTCAGTCACAAGCTCTGGCACAGCCGTTCTCTCAAGGACAGTTTGTGTTAGAGTTCTCTCAGCCCCACCTACCTCACAGGGTGTCTGTTGTGGGGAGGGGAAGGGAAAGGAGTTTGTAAGCCACTCTGAGACGCCTTTGGGCAGTGAAGGGTGGGGTATAAATCCAAACTCTTCTTCTTCTTCTATTGTTGTGGCTGATTCAGAGGATACCTTTTAAAGCATGGGAAACTGATATTTTTGGGAAGACCACAAGTACTATTCATGCATTTTCACTCAATAAGCATACTTTATTTACTGAGCAAATAACCATTAGCAATATGACAACAGGAAATAACAAGAAATCAAAGCTATTGATCTATGAAACTGGTGTGTCTCTTGCTGAAAGTGACGCCCTACTGTTTACACCTTTCCTTAACAAGAAAGTGATCATTATAATTTGGTTTCCATGGTGATTTATTTCACTTTGGGGGGAAAAGACAGGGAAATAGAGGCTTCATCCAAGTTTGATTTCTCTTGCACAGGGAATAAATTGTGCAATTTGACTTTGTCCACACTTCAAAATTTCCACATTATTTTGAAAAATTTACACTGCAATCCTAATCAGGGTTACATCCTTTTAAATCCCTTGAAGTCAATGGGCCTAGAAGGCTGGAGTGCTACTGATATGTTAATAGATAGCACTGGGAAGTGGTGCAATTAACTCCAACAGCATTGGGAACTGTATCCCTGTAGTCTTGGAAACAGAAAGTCATGTCACTAGGCTGAAAGTTAAAGGTCAAGAACTCAAAGGTAGCGTTCTCAGAATTACTACCAGTGCCATACACAGGGCCAGCAAAACAGGCACAGATCAGGGTCCCAAAGCTGGGAGGAGGGCTTAAAGTTGTTAGGGAACTTTCTGGGACAAGCTGGATTTGTACAAATCAGATTCCCTTTGAACCCAAAGGGAATCAGGCGGCTGGCTGTTAATATCCAAAAGGTGGCAGAGAAGCTTCAGTCCCAGGGGGAAAGCTGAAAGGTACTAGTCCCAGTGTCCTTATTCATTTAAAACATTTTTATGCTGCCCTTCTACCCAATCAGGATGCACAAGGCAGCAAACATTAAAAAAAAAAATCAAAACATTGAACAATTGAAAATACAGTTGAAATTATAAAATAATTCAATTAAAACACAGAAACAACAGTAGAAGTAGGTCCAGTAACCATTATTGGGGTGTGCCAGACAAAACAAAAAAAGTCCTCACCTGCTGGCACCCTATGGAGAGGGACAGACCAATGGCCCTGGGGAGGGAGTTCCAAAGCTTGACCTCCTCCCTCCATTCCAAAGGTGCAAATAAAACAAGGAACAGATGACAAAAACCAAAGGAAAAGGTCAACCCAGTGCCTGAAAGTGGAATGAACTGAAATGCTCTTTCCTAGAAGTAAGCCTCATTGAATACACCGGCATATTTCTGAGTAAACCTTTTTTAGGATTGCACTCTCAGTCCCCAAGGTCTGGAATGACAGACAGTTCCAGACATGAATGATGGCCCCTGGGAATGGAATGAATGCTTTTTCAGGGCTGTTTTGCACTCCCAGAATACACCACTAATCTGGTCTACTAAAATACAAGTTCCTTGCTATTCAGTGGTCTTGTACTAGGAAGAAGGACTGTATCCTCATTTTCCTAGGAGATACCATATTAGACTCATCCCCATGGGTTTTTTGGGGTGGGTTATCAGGTAAACATTCATACATGTGCAATGTGCAGCTTTTATTAGCAAAGCTTTATTTTTGGCATTACGGACAAGTCTTGTTCTACAGCAAGCATGTTAACCCACTCCTTTGTTCTTCCAGATCCATTCCTGGTGTTAACCTCTCTGCTGAGCTCCTTTGTGAAACAGCAAAGTTGTGAGCAGTAAAAATCTATGCTGGCCAACCACATGCAGAATTCATTAATAAGAACTCTGAAAGGTAGGATATACTTTAAAACTAATTGACTTTGGAAGACATTTGTTTTGGAAGATAGTATGGTGGCACTGAAAATAATTCTGCCTGTGCAGCAGCGATACCAGCATGTGAGAGATAACAAGTATGCCTGAAAGCTGAGTGTGTTTAAGTGCTACCATGCAGCCATCCCCACCAGCAAACTGCTGAAAGACTTACAGATCAGTCATCCAATCTTTGATTAATCAGTGAGATATTCACAACCACGGTGAACTTCCAAATACCAGTGCTAGGAGACAACATCAGAGGAAGGCCTTGGTCTCTACAGCCCGTTACTGGTCTGCCAGAATAACTGATTAGCAGCTGTGTAAGATGTGATGGTGGACTAGATGGAGCAATGGCCTGACCCAGCAGGGCTCTTCTTATGTTCTTAGGTTTTTATTGCACTGATAGAAACATTCTTAGGCTGAGTTCAGACTGGCAATTTGCCCCACTATAGCCCTGTTTCAGCGACGTTTTAAAAGCAGATTAAAGGGGGCGTTCACACAGGCACATCTGCCTGGCATTCCCCACCCACAGGCAACCCGTGCTGTTCCACTTCACTCCCGCATTTAATAGATACCTCATAAAAGTGGTAGCAAATCCCTGAAGAGTGCCTTTAAGCCATGTTTGTCCGTTTCCCGGCAGTGTGAATGCTACACGGAAAAGCCGGGAGCAACCCGCATTGTGCATAAGGGAGCAGCGATGTGATTGGCTGTGCTCCGCTCTACCACCCAATGAGGTGCCGGCACAGTGGGATCCTCCCCAAATCAGCTGGATGCCTATGTGTGTATGGGTGCACACATAGGCATCCAGACAATTTACCAGGAAAAAGCCATTTACAACCACGCCTCCAGGCCAGCAGTCTGAACGCTCCCACGCGCCTCCTCCCAGTATGCTCCCACATCAGTCCGAGCTATGTGATTGGGAAAACCCAGAACAGTTTTTTCTGGGGTTTTTTTTTTGCCACTACTGGTTCCCGCTGCAAATTGCCAGTCTGTCCTCAGCCTTAGGTTTGTTTAATTGGTAGGATGTGAACAATGTCGAATTGCTGGTTGACATCTAATGTCAAGAAAACAGAGGTAAAGTCAAGACCTAATGGGTATGAAAGGCAGAATAACAACAAACTGTGTCTGGTATGTGTACACCTTGGAATAATAAAGATAGGTTACAAAGCAGTAAAATTACCAAAGTGTGTTTGCAAATGCTAGAAAACCCATATGCACATTGTACACAGATTGTGCATGTATTCACTGTAACTTGTGAACAAGGCTGGTTTAGCATAGGGAAGGGAAGGCTTAGCATCTGTTGGCACAGGTTTGGGGCACAGGCTAGGAAACCCTGCAGCAACTCCATCTGAGTTTGGAACTTCCCAAAATGTTGGCAGAAGGGAACAGTTTAACATTTATGCAGGTCAGCCATTAATAAAATCTAGTTTAATTTCCACATGGTTCTCTCATGTCTTTAACCTGGGATGCAGAGCCACTGCAGTTTCCTGTTTCTTCAGTCAACATGTATCCTTTTCATTATCCTGTATGTCAACAATGTGTGCCTGTGTATCACTTTGGGGACAATGGTTTATCTGTTTTAATGCAACGTGTGTAACATTACAGCAGGGTGCTTTCCCCCCATGCCCCCATCATATGTTTCTGATATATGCACTCTTGTCTAATAGCAAAAAGCATCTCAGTTCAACCATAAAAAAGCATCACAGTTGTCACTTAGCAACATTTTATACATCTGCATGTTGGCAATATAGATTCACAAAACTGCAAAGGAATGGGTCCGAGTGGAAAATTGCATGTGCTGTTGGAGTCGATGGATGATTGCTAATGCATCAGCTCTGATTTCAGAAATGAGGTCTGGTAATATAGTCCTCAAATTCAAGCTAAAATATGAATGAGAGATCTTTCAGAGGCATCCCTAATAAACCAGTCTTCTTGAGCTCCCTATGGGCTGTGTTGACCTTACTAGGTCATGCTGTGCATGCCTGGTTGGAACAGCACAACAGAAATGCTGTTATTGTTATCGGAGTCAGGCCCCTACTTTCAACACTTGATGGTACCAAATGCCAGAAGAGAACTCTTGCAAGGAAGCAGGCAGGTGGTGTTTTCTACAAACTGGAACCAAAATAAATAGGATTCTCAGATTCACAAATGGAACACCATTACACTAACTGGAGTTTCTTTTGCAGTCCCTGCACACCTACTAGGGTTGCCAGGTCCCCCTTGGCCACTGGTGCAGGATGGAGGATGGACCCTGGAGAGGATGGAGACCTCAGTGGGGTACAGTGCCAGAGTCCACCCTCCAAGGCATGCATTTTCTCCAGGGGAACTGATAGCTGCAGTCCGGAGATGAGCTGTAATTCTGGAGGGTTTTCAGGTCCCCTCTGGAGGCTGGCATCCCTAACACCTACCCATTTCCAGCATTTTTACCTGTTAAGTGGAACAGAAATGCTTTGAAAACTGTTGCTTAAGGCTATTTTTGAACATGTCACTTTGGTGTGTAACCTGAGCCAATAGAACTGTTAACTCAGCTCCACTATTAGGATCTGAATGTTTTTTTTTTTTTTTAATGTATGCAAATGATATCATTTCCCACTTTCTACAAAAGACAATAGGTTTCATTTAGGAATAGTTTTCTCTATCCATTTACCTATTTGCTTTCAGCATGTGTTAACTTTATATTTATAAAAAACATATCCAATACTAGAGTCTATGGCATTTGATCATCTCACAGAAAGGTTGCCAGTATTTATTTATAATCTGCCTTTCCCACTGAGACACAAGGAAGAATACATAGGAGAGCCAGTTTGGTGCAGTGGTTAAGTGCACGGACTCTTATCTGGGAGAACCGGGGGGCAGCAGTGGGAGGGCTTCTAGTGTTCTGGCCCCACTGCTGGACCTCCTGATGGCACCTGGTATATTTTGGCCACTGTGTGACAGAGTGTTGGACTAGATGGGCCATTGGCCTGATTCAACATTGGCTTCTCTTATGTTCTTATGATTCCCCACTCCTCCACTTGCACCTGCTGATGTGACCTTGGGTCAGTCACAAGCTCTGGCACAGCTGTTCTCTCAAGGACGGTTTCTGTCAGAAGTTCTCTCAGCCCCACCTACCTCACAGGGTGTCTGTTGTGGGGAGGGGAAGGGAAAGGAGTTTGTAAGCCACTCTGAGATGCCTTGGGCAGTGAAGGGCGGGGTATAAATCCAATCTCTTCTCTTCTTCTTCTTCTAAATTAATAGGATGAGATGTGTAATAAGCAATGTAACAGGATGAGGATTACAGAAATCTGGAACCAAGCATAAAATATTAAGCATGAAACGTTCGACAATGCAGGAAATGGTATTACATAAACATAAAACAAGACAGTGAGAACAGGATAATACCTATATCATTCAGATAATATATACTGAACACAGTGGTATAGTTCACAATCTCGTTCCCTTTATAAAAGGGTGTTCCTTAACCAATTTATTACAATATAGCCTTACTGGTTCAATAAAAATACCCTCTTGAACAATTCTGTTCCACATAGTTCATGCAATGAGAGAAACATGGGAGCCTTCCTGACCTTCTCAGGAGGGTCCTTCTCCATGGTGAGGGCCACAACAGGGAAGGCATGGGTATGGGCTTGACTGATGAGTAAATAAGCAGTTCCATTGCAGTGAGTATGAAACAGATGAAGTTTCCTTGGGAAGGAAGTTCCAAAGTTTTGGCACCACAACCAAGAAGGCCTTTTCCCGGGTTGCCATTTGTCTAGCCTCAGATGGTAGGGGCACCCAAAGCAGGGTCCCTGAAGGTTACTGGAGTGAACAGGTACATTCATATGGGAGAATGTGATCCAGTTTGGTGTAGTGGTTAGGAGCATGGACTCTAATCTGGGAGAACTGGGTTTGATTCCTCACTCCACCACATGCAGCTGCTGGTGTGACCTTGGGTCAGTCACAAGTTCTGGCACAGCTGTTCTTGAAAAAGAGCAGTTCTTGAAAGAGCTCTCTCAGCCCCACCTACCTCACAGGGTGTCTGTTGTGGGGAGGGGAAGGGAAAGGAAAGGAGATTGTAAGCCACTCTGAGACTCCTTCAAGTAGTAAAGGGTGGGTATAAATCCAATATCATCATCATCTTCTTCTCCTTCTTCTTGGGGGCTGCCTTTATGGGGAGCAGTTCAGTAATCTTCATAACATGTAGCTGTGTCCTAAGATGCTCTTTTTCTGACATTGCTTTGTCCTTACGTTATTAGCATCAAATACTGTAGAAAAGCAAAATCTATTTCATTGTTATATACTTCATTTTATTTTTCAATCTGTATGTATTTATTTACACTTTGAACATGGGATAAGTCAAGAAGAGGATTTGGTCGAAGACTGAAAAGTTAGTAAGAGACCTGGGAATTGGGAATAATCAAAAAATTAAATTACTACACTGGACTTCATATAGGTGTGCAGCTGTCTTAAGCCTGTTACTTAGATGACAAAGCTATTCCCTGTGGACCAATTTGCGATAACGATTTAGAACAGAAAAATTAAAAGAAAGAAAATCTGCCTTATAGCAAAACTTCCCTGTGTCCACCTTCCAACAGAGGTTAACAAACAGCCTATGATTATTGAGTTTAGGAAATGGGATGCAAAGACAAGAGAAGGTGGCAGAGAGATGATCCATTGCAGCTGAAATGTCCACCCCTATGGAGATTAATATCCAGGTCTCTGCAGCCAGCTGGAGAGAAAGAAAGGAAATTTATAGAATGAACGGACTGCTAACCATGACTTATACGACTTTCATTGTGTGGGGGGCTGAAGTGAATTGTGGGATGCAATTTGGGAATGATATAAACCACAGAAGCAAAGCTCGAGTCACCAGAATCCAAAAACAGGCTCACAGCCAAGAAATACATTACCTTGTTTGTTGGGGTTTTATGTTTTTACAGATTACCTGAGCTGTACAAGATGCTTCCCAGTCATTATACTTATCAGATGTATTCTTAAGGAACCCTGATCTGGATGACCCAAGCTAGCCTAGTCTTGTCAGATCTCAGATGCTAAGCAGGGTCAGCCCTGGTTTGTACTGGGATGGGAGACCAACAAGGAAGTCCCAGGTTGTTATGCAGAGCCAGACAATGGCAAACTACCTCTGAATGTCTCTTGCCTTGAAAACCCTATACAGTCGCCATGCTAACTGTGACTTGAGGGCACTTTCCGCCACTGCTACTCCTAAAAAAATTGCATTAAGAGAAAACAGCCACAATCCAGCAGAGGTAGCAAGCACAGAAAACTTCCCATAGCTGGGGGTGGAGGTAAAAATGGAATACCTGGGGGAAAATCTCACATTAAGGGAAAACACCATAAGGAGAATTTGCCTCAATATCCTTTTCTTCACCAGAAATAGATCTTGGCCTCAAAGCTATTCTCCTCCCCCTTTATTTCAAAGAAATCATCCTTATGTTAAAGCAACTGCTTTGTTCCATCAAGCATGATCTTTTTACATATGATGGTTTAAAGAGGAATTTCTATGTGTTTCTATGTTTTCTTGTTAACCACATAGATCTGGATGAGGATAGGAGCTCAAACAGTGTTTAATGCTGCAATATCCTATTTACGTGTTCTTGAAACAATAAGAAAAAAATAAATAAGGAAGCAGACTTCTGTCCTTTGCTGTACTTAATGATGTAAAAAAGCATATTAGGTTAACAATGCATGCATAACAAAGAGCCCATCTGGTAGCCCAGGTCCTTGAACAATGGCATCATTTATAAGTATTTGAGTTCAGTGTATTAAACATTCCCTACAGGTCTTGGTTTTTATAAGTCTTATTCACAGAACTAAGTAAAACTTCAAAAGTGTGGGACACAAACATGAAAAAGTGTTTAGGACTACCAAATACATTTTGGTTTGAACATATTTGGCATGACTCTTCCTATAAGTGTTTGTTATAGAGTTTAAATCTTTAGTACACATTTCTACATAAAAAGGACAATAAAAAAGAATATGTGAAATTGTTTCAATGCAACTTACAGGGACAATGTCTAGCTGAATATGGTCCCTTATGGAATCTTCCATATAGAATTGCAGATGGCATAACATTGAATCTGGCCAAAGAGAAAGCTTGATGTTGTTGTGGGATTTGCAAGGAGTGGAGATATGAAGCCATATGACCTATTTCTTTATGTATTTATTACACTTATATCCTGCCCTCCCCGCGAGTGGGCTCAGTACTTCCAGTACTTTTACTGAAATCCTAAAGCAGTATGCATGTTATGTTCCATCTTATCTATTTCATATGCCAATAAGGGATTGATTGACTGATTGATACCACACCCATGCAAATATCATAGGTACCTGGAAGAAACAAAATAGAACTGAAGCACTGAATCCTTCATGATAGCAATTTTGATGTGAAAATGGCTATTTTAGAGCTTGAAGATCTGGTTTTTCTTAGGGAAAGTATGAACACCCCATGCCCCTGATCCAAATAATCTTTTCCACACAGCCACCCTTAAGGAGATTCAGTCACAGGTCTCTAGTTTTTTGTTTTGTCTTGTTACAGCCTTTAGGTTGTGTCTAACCAGCTTTTTCATTCCATCTCATCCAGGACCCCTCCTTACTACAGCCCCCATTGCTTTTGTATATGCAGGTCCCATGATCTCCAGGGTAGCCTTTTTGGGTGATCAATAGGGCTTCCTCCTCTGCAGAACAAATGGTTGGGTCCAACCATATGTGTCCTTCCTAGTGTTATTTCAACATTCTCATGCACTTGTTGGGGAAGAATGGAATGAAACATATTGGCATCTATTCTTTGCTCTCTCAAAGACATGCAAACTTGCTCACTATGCTTAAATATTTGATTAATTAGTGTGACCCACATTGTATTGCAGGTGTCAAAAGAGAAAAATGTATGTGTACACTAGTTCCATTTACTGTGCTTTTGTTCAACAAATGAAGGCTCTTAAGAAAGAAGTCATACATTAGGGTATTTAGTCAACGAGCCTGAAATATAGCAGATGACAAAGCAGTGAGTTATTACTCCATGTTTCATGACTGTGAGAGAAACTTTAGATATTAGAATTTCCTCTTAATGCACTCTTCAGTAGTTTCATTGCTGTCAACAATGCAGCAATGGCTAAGAATAGGATTTCCACCGAAATTATTTAGTATCAGATTTGGAATTAAATGTGTAACTCCATTAAAATGGAATCAAGCCTAGAAATGACAGTCAGATTGGGGCAAATCTGCATATCATCATCATCATCATCATCATCATCATATTGCCCAATCTGTGCTACTGCAGGGCTCTGGGTGATATACAAAACATAGCAAAAACATTAAAACCATAAGTACATAAATAACGCTAATCCAGCAATCTAAAAAGATCAAGTGGCAAAATTACAATTTCTTCCCAATTCCAGACTGTGGCCATCTTGTGGGTATGGAAAGGATGAATAAGACAATCTGGTGGAAAGAGAGTACAAGAAGTAGGAGGAGGTTCCCAGCCAAGATGGAAGCCGTCGCTGTCCTCAACCAAAGGCCTGGTTCAACGTCTCTGCCTTACAGGCCCTGTGAAATTGCATAAGGTCCTGCAGGGCCCTGATGTTGTTTGGCAGAGAGTTCCACCAGGTTGGGATAGCTGGATATCTTTGGGGCCAGAGATCACCAGCAGATTGTTATCCAAGGAGTTTGACACTCTCCTGGGGACATACCGGAGGAGACAGTCCTTCAGATATGTCAGTCCCTGACCACTCAAGGCCTTAAAGGTCAACACTAAAACCTTAAACTTGACTTGGTACCCCACTGGAAGTCAGTGTAGCTGGTGCAGCACAAGTTGCATATTTGCTGTCCATGACATTCCCGTCAGGACTTGAGTGCTGCATTCTGGATCAGCTGGAGTTTCTGTGTCAGTCTCAAGGGCAGGCCAGCATACAGCAAGTTATAGTATTCTAACCTGGAGGTGACTGTTGCATGGATTACCGTGGCTAGGTCAGGGTGCGACAGGAGAGGGGCCAATTGCTGAGCTTGACGCAGATGGAAAAATGCCAGCTTGGCAATATCTGTGACTTGGGCTTCCATATTCAAGGAGGCATCCAAAATCATGCCCAAACTCTTGATGGACTGCACCAGTGTCAGTGGTGCCCGGTCAAGAGCAGGAAGTCTATGCCCCAGGCCTGAAACCCCCTCTCAGCCACAGCCACAGAACCTCTGTCTTCACTGGGTTCAGTCTCAGTCTGCTCTTTTATAACCAACTCATCATGACCTCCAAACCCATGGCCAGATTTTGCAGAGCTGAATCCGGGTGTTATCAGCATACTGGTGACACCCAAGCCGGAACTCTACACCTGCTGGGCATGGGGGTGCATATAGACGTTAAATAACATCAGGGAGAGAACTGCCCCCTGATGGACCCCACACATAAGGGGATATCTAGAGGATACCTTTTCTCCCAGCAGCAGTTTTTTAAAAAACCCACAGGTACTATGCTAGGGATTATTGGTAAATTGATTTAGAGAGGGGAGTTTATAGTAAAAATTCATTAAACTCTTGTTGTCAGTGAAATGGAGATTAACTGTTAGAGGTGCTGATTTAGAAAATCTAAGGTCTCAGAATCTGGCTTCTGAGGAGGCAAGTATGGTTCCTGGGAAGGGCTTACACTTACAGTTTATTCATTCTATGCTTGTGGAAAAACTAAAGGGTCATAATAGGGGTTCTGTTACCAGAAGTCCTAACTAAGAGTGAACCAGGAGAACTGACCATTTAAGGATTACAAGTAAAAGACCAGAAACTTGGCCGATAGTTGCTATCTGTCTCTAAATACACAAATTGTTAACTGCAATCATTTTCCTACTGACTGTGCCCAACATAAGCTGTGCAATAGTGTCAAGTGTCTTTGCAAAATGACCTTTTAGCTAGGGTTGCCAACCTCTAGGTGGTGCCTGGAGATCTCCTGGAATTACAACTGATTGCCGGACTAAAAAGATCAGTTCCCCTGGAGGAAATTGATGCTTTGGGGGGTGCATTGTATTGTATTATATACTTCACTGAGGTCCCTCCCTTCCCCAAACTCTGCTTTTCCCATGGTCCAGATTCAAAACTCCAGACCTTTCCCACCCAGTGTTGGTAATCCTAGTTTTAGCTCCTTCTAAGGAAAGACAGAAACTTTATTTGCAAATTGTGCCATCCTCTTGACATATCTGGTTATAGGGCAGACAAGTTATTTTCCTCAAACATAATCAAGACAGTATAGGAGACGATAAGAACACTTAACTCCAGTACCCCTTTGATAGTTTGCAGACTAATGGAATAAACTTTTGGAAAGTGACAATAGCAACTAATAACCGTATCATGATAGGCTATTTACACATGATTCTAAATATCTGTCCTTCATAGTATTCTTATTTTAAGCTACTATAATTGGCCCAAAATCACCCATATTGCTGAGCTTCCATGTCAGATCAGGGATTTGTACCTGGATTTTCCAGCTCCATAACTATTATGACAAACTGATGTATAGATCTAGAGGACATCCACATTTTTAATATTTGGGTACAGTTCTGTTTGCCCTATCTCAAAAAGAATATAATAGAGCCAGGGAAAGGGAAAAGGCAAACAACATGATGAAGGATTTGCAGTACTGACCTCTGTTGTTGTTCAGTTGCACAGTCGAATTCGACTCTTTGTGACCCCATGGACCACATCACCCCAGGCCCTCCTGTCTTCCAGCGTGTTCCAGAGTTTGCTCAATTTCATGTTCATTGTATCAATAAAACTGTCTAACCATCTCATCCTTTGCTGTTCCATTCTTCTTTTACCTTCAATCTTCAATCTTCATTCAGGGTCTCTAGGAACAAAATTTAGGGAATCTGGTGAGCTGGGTGGGGGATTGGGAAAGTCCTGCTCTGTGAGGATTGTGTCATGAATAGATCTCATTGGTGGGGTAAGGATAGGACCAATGTCCAGATGGGGTTGAACTTCTTTCAGAATTACTACAAATTTCTGGACTGCACAGATCAGTTCCCCTGGAAGAAATGGCAGCTTTGTATGGCATCACACTGTCACTGAGCTTCCTTGTGTCTGCAAGCCACCCTCCCCAGGCATTGCCCCCCCCCCCAAAAAAAAAAAAAATCTTCAGGCATTTCCCAAGTCTGAGTTGGCTGCCAAGGCAATGTTTGGAGGAGAGGCCATCTGCCTCCTAGTGGTGTCTGGGAAGAAGAGGCTGTGCTGTTTGTTTTTTAAGATGGCTACTGGACTTGTTGTAGTTAGGGCCTCTAGGCCCAAGTTGTTGATATATAGATAAAAACTGTTACATAAGAACATAAGAGAAGCCAATGTTGAACCAGGCCAATGGCCCATCTAGTCCAACACTCTGTCACACAGCGGCCAAAATATACCAGGTGCCATCAGGAGGTCCAGCAGTGGGGCCAGGGCACCAGAAGCCCTCCCACTGCTGCCCCCTCCAGCACCAAGAATAGAGTGCATCACCTGCCCCAGACTGAGAGTTCCCATCTATACCCTGTGGCTAATAGCCACTGGTGGACTTCTGCTCCAGTTCCTTCACTTCAGTTCCTTCACTAGTGGCTGGGGTCAGTTCCTTGTAGAACCTGGAGGATCCTCCTGAATTCCCATTGTAACAGCTGGATACAGGCCGGTATACCCTTCCATGTCAGTTTTTTTCATTTTTCTCTTCCCAGCAGACAAAATGGTGACAGGCAGATGGGTTGTTAGTGGGAGGAGATCTGGCGACCGTAACTGAGATAGCCATGCAGGACAAAGGTGTAGGTGGAACTAGCTAATTGCTTATTTGAGCAACTGCTTTTTCATAGTATATGTTGTTGGAGAGACAGGGAAATTAAATTCAAAATGGAATTTACGTAGTGGGTCTTGCAGATCTCTGCTTATCAGTAATGCAAGTAAAGCTGTGAATTGCAAAGCGTGGTGGGCATTCTAAGCAAAGAGGGAATCTTGTGTAAGCCAAAAGGTGATTGTTAATAGAGTATTATTTACAATGCTTTCCTTATGCACTATATAAGATTTGTGTGTGACACAAACTAACACCAGCATCAGAAAGATTATTTTCTCTGCGTACAGTAGATGGAGGTGAAGCAATCTCAACTCCACTCTTTGATGGCAAAAAAAGCTATCTGGGGGGTATTCCCCTCCATATCTTACTCTCTAATGCAATCCATCATTGCCTCTCACACTCATAAATCGATACAAGTCTATTCCCTTTAGAATAAACTACAAAGAGCCTCATCCTCTTTATTACAACCAGAGGTGAAGAACGGGGCAGAGTTTCATTAAGAAGAGCGGCTTATGAAATGGTATCAATCTCCATTTCTTTCTTTCCCCCATCCAAATCTTACCATGCTTCATATGCGAAAGGTTCCAGCTCACCTTCCCAAGGTTTTGTCTAGCAAGGAGGGAGGACATTTCTTTGCAGAACAAAATTAAGATGTCAAAGATAATAAAAAGAGGCCTGAAACAAAGTTCAGATGCCATGTCATGAACTGTTTGGGGGGGGGGTTTGCTGACAACGATGGGGAAGCACAGGCAAAGCAAAATAACCACAAAGATTATTTTAAAAATGGGGGGGGGCGGGATCTGCATACCCAGACTACATCATAAACTTATGGGAACAAGAGGGTGGTAAAATTCTCATAGCATTTGGAAAGATATTTTAAGTAACTACTTTCTTACAAGTGTGTTATTGAACATTGGTGATGGTGGAAAGTGCCATTAAGTTTCAGTCGACTTGTATTTTTTTCAAGGCAAGAGATGTTCAGAAGTAGTTTGCCATTGCCTGCCTCTGCATTGCAACCCTGGACTTCCTTGGTAATCTCCCATCCAAATACTAACAAGGGCTGACCCTGCTTAGCTTCTGAGACCTGATGAGACTTGGCCATCCTGGGCCATCCAGGTCAAGACCATTGAATGATACCTCCTGGTATATGATTGCCTCACACCTAGAAACAAACTGCTATGTGTAGGGCTGCTTGGGCACCAGCCATTTCAGATAGTCCCTGCATGTTGCACACAGGGAGCTGATTAGGGTAACCAAGCTTCCATTGGGGGTGGGGAAGCCCCTGCTCCAGGGTCCATCCCCCCACAGTGCCAATCAGCTGGCCAGTCAGGAACTTAAACAGCAGCAAAAGGAGTCCTAGGCCTGCATTGTCAGTGACACCATGATGCAGGGATGCTCTGGTATTCAGGCAAAAACTCTATGGCAAAAATAACTTCTACCATAGAGATCTTTGCCCAAATACCAGCATGTCCTCACATCACTGGAGATGTGATGACATCACTTCTGGTGCACGCTGGAAGTACCATCCCCACATTGCTGGGCAATGCTGGCCTAAGCCTCTAGTGGTTCCATGTAAGTCCCACACCACACCACCTCCGCTGGTTGCCAGGGATACCTGTCAACCTTCCTGATTCTTCAGTGGCCAGTTCAGGTTGCTAATGAACAACTCTAGCCTTTTCATCAGGTTACCTTCTTCACATACACTGTATGCATTACCTCCCCTTCACTGACTCATCCCACTCTGCCACTAATTGTTTAAACGATGAATGAATAACAACTGTTCGGTATATAGAAATAATACTGTATTGTTTTCTTTTTAAAAGTTTTATCACTTGGTGTTCATCTGTCTGATCTGCAAAAGGGGCTGCCAGTCTGTCTGGATCCGTATCAGTTTGCACAGTGCTGTGGTCTTTATTTATTAAATTTATTTTACAAAATTTATATCCTGCCTTACTGCCCTCATAAAGGCCATCAAGGAGGATAACAAATTAAAAAAAAAACCAATTTAAAACAATTAAGACTAGTAAAAAGAAGAACAACACCAGAATGGCTCTGCTGCCTTTAAACAAAAGGGTTCTTTCTTCCCCAACTTTCTCCCTCTTTCTGACATGCGGACGTCTTAGGAAGCTGGGGCAGAAAGATGCCTCTGGCCTTCCCTTGTCTCTGGAAGCTTGCCACCACCCCCAGGTCTGAAAATCTACTCCTTTGACTTGATGCCCCCCAGAGAATGAAGCCAAAAAGGATTCTTATTGTCACACTTCCAAGTAGCCAGGGCAGAGGGTAAGGAAGGATGCAAGACTCTTAAACAACTTTATTACTACAAGGCTCAACTCATTGGTACGGCAACGCAAAATAAAAGAAAGATTACCGTCTAGTTAATTTACAATCCTAGAACATCTGATTCAGCCTTGGAGGGAGACTGGGTGCTGGTTGCAGAGTAAAAGAAGAAGAGAAGAAGAGGTTGGATTTATACCCCACCCTTCACTACCCAAAGGAGTCTCAGAGTCGCTTACAATCTCCTTCCCCTTCCCCTCCCCACAATAGACACCCTGTGAGGTAGGTGGGGCTGAGAGAGCTCTTTTGAGTACCGTTCATGAGAGAACAGCTCTGAGAGAGCTGTGACTGCCCCAAAGTCACATCAGCAGCTGCATGTGGAGGAGTGGGGAATCAAACCCGATTCTTCCAGATTGGAGTCTGTGTTCCTAACCACTACACCAAACTGGCTCTCCTGGTGCACCAGCCTGGGTCACACCTGCAAGCATGTTCCTGAATCACTTTCCTCTATCATCTCTCATCGCAATCAGTGACAACACAACCTCCAATAACAACCACGTAAAGTAACAGCTCCTTTTTCAGCCCCTGTCCCATGTGGCCTCATAGATCATTAGCCAGTTCTGGTGCCAGGTCCCTGGGCTCCAACCGGTCACATCATCCCTCCAGTCAAGAGGTGCTAACATGCCAAAAGAGCTAGCATGTTTTCCCTTTGGGTTGGAAACAACCCTCTCTATCTGGTGAAGCATATCTTTCCCATAATCTGCCAGTTTGTGAGAAAGTGACTTGGCCTTCCATCTCCATAACTGTCACAGAATATCTTGCTCATCTGCTTTTCATCTCACAACAGCATCATTAAAACAACTAAACCAGAACTAAAATACATACAGAGATGTAAAAACAACAATGAAATCATTGGGCAGGAAGGAAGGACCACTGATAGTCATGGTTTTCCACCCCCTGGTGTTATTTCAATACCTGACCCTACTATCCATGTCTCTGGGGGGAAATTAATTGCACCCACTGTTTAGTTGGAAAAGTGGCTGGAATGGGAAAGGAAGTGAAATTTCACCACTGTAACACCTATGTAGTCACAAAGCTGTCCAATGTGCTGCTCAAGTCAAACAGCTGCAAGATGAAGAGATATGAGGCTAAGCTCACAAGTGCTTGGAGATGTTGAAAACAGTACATTCAACTGCTAAACACATTTGCTGCAAAGTTCCTAGCATCTCTCTCTTTCTAGTCCTTTAAGTGATGAGGATTGTTCATTTCGTACATATAAGTTTCTAACCAAAATATGATTGCCTTTAAAAGGAGAATGGGAAGCTAGTAACTACTAGGCTCCCACAGGTCTTTCATTTTGTACAATGTGTAAAACGGAATTGCTCAGGAGGGAGTTCTATAATTTTCTAATCTAGTTTTTTTGGATGTATTATACTGTTTCACTGCATTTTTAAAGAAAAAAAATGATGTAATGGTCTTGGAATCTCAGCAGGAAAGCTGAATTATAAATAAAGTAAACAATCAGATACACAAATAAACTGAGAAAAAGAAAAGTCAGAGGATGCAAGCATTTTTATCTCACAGGACCAGAAATGTGGAGTTAAAGGCTGTAATGCTCATGCACACACTCACACAGAGAGGCTGCATGCAGACATCATGTTGACCCATAAATTCTAAAACAAAATTTTAGCAAACCCCTCTCTGAATGTGGTCAGTCCACATGTAGTTGCTGGAATCAAAACTGTGATTTCAGATGAGGAACTCTGACTTGTACGTTAACAAAAGTTTGGACCGATTGTGGTTTGTTGTGCCATCTAAAATCACAAACCACTCTTTGTTGAGAACCACTGACCTTTGTGGCTGCCTGGCCACAGAGATGGCAGAAGAGGAAGGAGATGTGGAAGGTGGAAAAGGAGGCAGGGAGCAAGCAAACTGAGTTTCGAGCACAAACTGGGATTTGTTATGTCAGAGATTTACTGGGGTTTGTGGAACAAAGCTGTGGCTTATTATTTATTTAGCAAGTCAAATTCATCAAATTTATGTTATGTTTTTGTGTGTGCCTGTATCTGTAAGAAGCACACAGCATGCATAAATGAGTCTGAGCTTTTCTTAAGCATTCCTTGCAAGCATGTTTTGTGATGCTGTCTTTGAACCTTGTACTTGGTCTTATCAGACCTGAATGTAGAGCCCAGTGCTTACAAAAACACTTACCTTCAAACTTCTTATACAGTATGGGATCATGCACAGGCATAAAACAACAGGTAAATTAATATAAAAACATATACAAACATTTATTAGGATGTACACATAAATAAAACATAAAAAAGTTAAAAGAAAGTCTAAATATCAGACTCAAAGAACATATTTAATTCAAAACTGATTGTTATACATATCCAATAGATGGGTAAAACACTTGACCTAAGGACCATACACATTTCAGCCCCTTTGGGCCTTCCTCAGTGGTCAGTATTCCTTATTTTACAATGACACACATCCAGAAATGCATGCATAAAAAATTACATATATATGTGTGTGTGTGTGTGTATATATATATATATATATATATATATATATATATATATGTATGTATATATATATATATATGTATGTATGTATGTATGTATGTATGTATGTATATATGAGACCAGGTGTTGCCTTCTGAAATTGTTAAAAAAAAGGAAAAAAGCCAGATTATTATATATCAACTATATATAGTAAATATGTGTTATCAAAAAGGTGACCCCAGTAAAAAATTCTTATTATTTTTTAAAAATATTTTTGATAGCACATATTTACTATATACAGTTGATATATAATATGTAATAATCTGGCTTTTTTTTTTCTTTTTTTCAACAATTTCAGAAAGCAACACCTGGAGATATAGATATCTCTCCTTATAATAATTATCTTTTGGTTTCGTAAGATTCCTTAAGCTCCCATTGGCTGTAAAATGCCCTCCCTCAGCCATTGGCCCATCAGCCACCACTCAAAAGTACTCGTGTGCCATTGGCCGGGTGCTGGGTCTGCTCCTCTTCCCCACTCACTCCCCCTTCAGACAGATTTGTATGTCAGATTTACTGGCAGACAGCTGTCTCTCCTGAGGAAGACAGTTCTCTTGACTCCTGTGAGGGACTGTCCCCTCAGTGGCTGTTGGTAGGCAACCGAGCTTGGTTCAGTGAGTAAAAAAACAAAGGACTTTCAGCATAACCCCCTCCCCTGCTCATAACCCCCTCCCCGGTGGCCACTTTCCTGTCAGAATAAATGGAAAAAGGCTCTTTCTCCTGCTTAGCTTCAGCATGGCTGGCTGGTTAAGGTGGGCCAGCGACCATCAAACCATTTTCTTCAACTCCCCGCTGTGTGGCTGACTTTCCCCTAGAGTTGCCAATCTCCAGGTGGGACCTGGAGATCTCCCACTGTTACAATTGACCTCCAGATGACAGAGATCAGTTCCCCGGGAGAAAATGGTTGCTTTGGAGGGTAGACTCTATGGCATTATACCCTGCTGAGTCCTTCCACACATATCCAAATGCTGCCCTCCACAGGATCCACCCCCCAAATCTCCAGGTATTTCCCTAATCAGAGTTGGCACCTGTACTTTCTCCTCTGTCAGTAAAAGACCCTTTCCACACCTATGTTGGCCTTTGCAGCTACAATTTGGGTTGAGCCCCCCCCCCCTTTTTCTTCGGGTTTTTCAGGCATAAAACAAGCCAATTCCACACAGGAGAAAATAGCACTGACAAACCCCAGCTGGTGCCTGGAGATCCCCTGGAATTACCACTGATCTCCAGATGACCGAGAGCAATTCATCTGGAGAAAATGGGTGCTGTGGCGAGTGGACTGCATGATATTATGCCCTGCTGAAGTCCCACCCCTCCCCAAACCCTGCCCTCCCCTGGATCCACCCCCAAATCTCCAGGAATTTCCTAAACTGGCATTGGCAACCCTAAGGCCGTGGTCACATGGTCCTTTTGATCGGGTTTCACCACTGTTCCCTCCCGCATTTAAGTTTGCTGATCAGACAGGCAAATCCACCTCCCGTGCCAAAGTGGGCTCACTCCCGCAATGCTCCCGGGTTTTCTTGCCCCCAGGAAAATCAAGTATTTTCCTGGCACTTGTGCTTTGAATGCGCGATTTCGCCCATCTGGACAGCCATCTTTCGCAATGATTGTGATTAGGGCCATCTGACCGCTCTGTGCATTTTTTTTTATTTTTTTTAAACCTTCTCTGCTTTGAGTGCTTGAGTAAACAAGCACTCATCCTGCTTGGAGAAGAGTCTTGCCCGCCATCCCCCGGCATGGATGCGGTGTTGAAAGTTTCTGGGGGATGAAGCTGGGGGGCAGGCTGTCAGGTGAGCAGGCTTTGGCATCCGCCCCAGGAGTCCCCAAAGCTGTGGTGTTAGGAGGGAAGGAGGGAGCCCCCAGCGCCGGGGAGCACGCCTAGTGAGCCAGCAGCATGAGGCAGAAAGGAGAACTCTTTCAAAGGTGCCTTTTCCTTTTCTTTTCATTGGGCCAGTGGCTGGAAAGTTGCTGGGGGGGGGGAGGTGGGCAGGCAGGGAAGGCGAGCTCGCGGTTCAGGGAGGAATGTATGGACATCTCAACTCGGAAAAAAATATTCCGGTTTTAATTACATCGGGAACAAAGCACAATTGCCTTGCCGTGTGACCGCACTCTAAGAGAAAATAAACTTCTGCAACCACTTTCTCTTTTGATCTGAAGGTAACTGAATGAGAAATAAAAAGAGATAGCAAATCAACTGCAATATTGCTCAGATTCTGAGCACCACATCATAGGAAACATTTTCTGCTTTCATTGTTTATATTTTGTATCCCCCCCCCTTTTTTGAGTGACTAAGAGAGGTGCTCTCACTGCTTCTTCATATATATGAGTAAATGTGTATATGTGTGTGTGTGAAGTGCTGTCAAGTCACACCCGACTTATGGTGACCCAATAAGGTTCTCAAGGCAAGAGATATTAAGAGGTGGTTTGCCATTGCCTGCCTCTGTGTGGCAGCTCCAGACTTTCTTGGAGGTCTCCCATCCAAGTACTAACCAGGGCCAAGATCTGGTGAGACTGGGATATCCCAGGCCATCAAGGCCAGGACCACCAGTGATGGAAAGTGCCATCAAGTGGCATCCAATTTACAGCAACCCTGTGCAGTTTTCGAGGTAAGAAACAAACAAAGGTGGACTGCCATTTCCTGACTCTGTGTAGCAGCCCTGCACCTTCTTTGTAGTATCCTATCCAACTACTAACTAGGGCTGATCCTGCTCAGCCTCTGCGATCTGATGATACCAGCCTACTCTGGGCCATCCAAGTCAAAGCTGAGAAAATTTATATTTGAGAGTATTGCGTACACATCTTGTACAGTTCTTATGCACAAGTATTTAGCCTCTGTTGTGTAGTGGTAAGACTAGTGATACTCAGTGGCTCAGGGATTCACATGTGACTTTGGACCGAACACTCACTCAACTTAACCGACCTCACAAAGCTGTTGTGAGGATAAAATTACCAGCACCTTAACATGTAGTAACTTTAAAATAATATCTCTAAATTACAGATTCCATCAAAAGCTGTTCTTTTGATGGGTGATGTTGTGGTTACTAGTGATGGAAAGCAAGTTGCTGGTCCACAAAGGCTGGTGGCTTCTTGCAGTGCAGTCCTTATCAGAGATACACCCTTCTAAGCGCATTGACTTCAATTTGATTTCAGAGTGTTTAATTTTGTTTAGGACTGCGCTGTTAGGCTTCATCCTAGGAGATGGCTTCTAGCTCTGCTCTTGCATTCACTTTGTCAATTTGCTTCTTTCATTTTTGTCCAAATGAAAGTGAACTGGTGGGACTTTTGATTTGATGCTTATCTTTTAATCTTACATTTTAATGGGAGCATGGCAGGCTCTTCCATACAAGCCTAGAGAGCAATGGTGTGTCAACAGGTTCCTGTTGCCCCTAGACAGGAAGATTCACTACATGCTGAGTTAAAGATGGATTTACACACAATCAAGTGCCAGGTGATTAATTAAATACTAGTCGTGTTCTGAATTCAAAGCAGCCTGAGAAGTAAAGACTAAGAAGAAAAGCATTCAGAGAGCTTGAAATAAATCCTCTTCATGCCTAGGCTGTCAATAATCCACACAATAACCAAATGACCTCAGGCCTCTTTGCATGTCTTGTTTAATTGGAGGTAAAGTGCAAGAGGAGTTCATCTGGAAGCAGCACTTCCATCACATTGGGAAGACAAATAATCCAAATGAACTGAACTTTTCTGTTCTGAAAGCTTTCTTCCTCTAGTCCAACCATCACTGCTGGTAAATTGCTACTATTGTCAAAATCTCACTAACAGAAGAAGAAACAAAGTAGTCCACTGTGGGCTCATTCAGATAATCATTTGGAGGCTTTTTAAGTGGTGGAGGCTGCAGATGGGCATGAACCCACAACCAAACCCTGGTTCATGCATGAACCAGGGTGATGCATGGTTCGTGAACCAGGGGTTCAGGAAAACGTGTCTCCCATGCTTCTCCCACAAACCTCCATGTTTTTCATGGAGGTTCATGAGGTTCGTGGGAGACATGTTATTGAGCTGCAAAGACATTTAAATGCCTTCAAAGTTTACTTTCAAGTCCAGCAACCCACCTGGAAGTCAGTTCTGAAGGCATTTAAATGCCATTGGAGCCCATGATCAGGCCACAGCCCCTCCCAAGTGAGCTTCAAAGGCATTTAAATGCTTTTGGAGCTTACTTCCAGGTCAAGCTGCCTCTGGGTCGGGCCAGCCTGACTGAGCTTCGAGAGTGAGCTCCAAAGGCCTTTGGAGCTCACTTTGGGAGCTCAGTCAAGTCAAGTGGATTGACTTGACTGAGCTCCCAGAGTGGGCTCTGAAGGCTTTTATAGGACTTCAGAGCCAACTTCCGGGTGGGGCATGGCCTATAAAAGCCTTCGGAGCTCACTCTCGGGAGTTGAGTTGGGCAGCCTGAATTGACTGAGCTCTCAGAATGAGCTCCAAAGGCCTATTAATGCCTTCAGAGTTCACTTCTGGGTGGGCTGAACTCCCCAAACCATGAACCAATTCCTGCAGTGGAGGAGTTCATTGGAGGTTCATGGTGTGGGGTTCATGAAAATCTTGAACCATGAACTTCCAACGACCCTCAGTTTTCCCAGTTTGTGCCCACCCCATCCCAGGATCTTCTGTATGGTATAACTATGATTACCTGAATGTCCCACTTCCTCATGTTTCCAGTCAGGGAACAACCCTGAATATGAAACTACTACATCATCCCCCCAAGCATTAAATTACCTACAGATATCATTCCCATCTTATTCAAATCCTTCTCCATTCATTCCCAGAACATGTCACTCACCCTCTTCCCTCATTTGCTATGGGGTCAGATTAGTCCCATTTGTTTCACCAGCTGTTGGCAGAGGGAACTCAAGATGGCCAAGGCAGAAGATGTTCAGAAGAAGTCAGGACTGAGAAACAGAGTTGCTTAAACTTTTGAGAATATAGCGGATTCTGGCTTCTTTATATTGGTTATATTGGTAAATTCAATTTTGTACAATATAAGGGAGCAAAATGCTGTTTCTGATTAGGACTTTTTCACGCGAATAGTTTCTTAAATATTACACTGTAATATATTTACACTCTAAATATAAAAGCTAAGAAGTCTTTGCCTTAGGCAGATTTTTATTTTGGTTGTGATTGTTGTATGAATCATGGTAGCATGGGAAAGAAAGAAAGAAAGAAAGAAAGAAAGAAAGAAAGAAAGAAAGAAAGAAAGAAAGAAAGAAAGAAAGAAAGAAAGAAAGAAAGAAAGAAAGAAAGAAAGAAAGAAAGAAAGGAAGGAAGGAAGGAAGGAAGGAAGGAAGGAAGGAAGGAAGGAAGGAAGGAAGGAAGGAAGGAAGGAAGGAAGGAAGGAAGGAAGGAAGGAAGGAAGGAAGGAAGGAAGGAAGAAGGAAGAAGGAAGAAGGAAGAAGGAAGAAGGAAGAAGGAAGAAGGAAGGAAGGCATGTATGTGGGTTATTTGTATGGTAGCCAAGTAAAGAGAGATGGGGTATTGTCCAAAAAACGTTTGAGAGGATTTCTCATTCCATTTTAATGTCTGTTCAGGCATGCAGTGACATAGCTGGTCTAAAATATGTTCAGATTTGGTGGGGCACAGAAATTTTGGGGGAAATATGTGCAGAGTTTATTTACTTGCCAAACTTAAATGGATTTTACTGCTTTAACAACATGAAATGAATTAGTTAGCTTATAAAATTGTACTATTTGTCATTTTAATGAAACACTAAGTATATAAATGCCTTAGTAATCTATAAGGATCTGAGGAAAAGGCATCTGGGGTGGGAGACTTGAGCCCATGGAAAACATTAGCCTGGATCCAACCCTCCATCATCATACACATTATAGCAGATTTATTGTGGGCAAAATCAGTCATGTTTCACAAATGAAAATTTGTTGTTTATGTCTACAGTCTATAGAGGAAATGTCATTCTCTAATGTTATAGAGTTGTCTTATTAAAAAAACCCCAAAAAACTTCATACTATACATTTTGTGTGAGTAAAACCCTGTCTTAAAAAAATTTCACTCATTCCAAATTGGGGGGGGGGAACACTTCCACAAATTTCCATTGTTGCTATTGGAAAAAATAAAAATAATGTCATGTGGGGAAAAAAATGGAAAATAGATAGAAGTTGTGGCTCTTCTTTATCTGTGGTGGTAATGGTTTAAAGTGAAGTCTAATGATTGAAAATCTAAGAAACTACTATTTCAGTTGTGTCCTTAATGAAGGATTAGGTCATCTGCTTACATCTATGAAAATGCTGGAGCCAAAGGAGAGAGAGTGTATTTTGTATATGGTTACTTTGGCAAGGATTTTATATGCAAAGTACTGAGTTCTATTAAGCAGTAGAAATGGAAGTTATTAAACTTCAAAATGTCTAAAATCTAATTATATCTATGAAAGAAGGGAGACAGAAAATAAACATATTTGAGAGTCGCCAGTTTCTATTTATTAGATACAGAATATCAAGAATCAATGCAATTGATCTCCCACCCTCATCGCAGCCAGATCAAAACGGTCATTGAAACCACACAACAAGATTCTTTTTCCTACAAAATGTGCTGGACGAACAGAAGGGGGAGGGGACAACCAAGGCAAAGAATTTGCAGTCTAGTCTGATGAACTTGCATGTGCAAGGATTTTGACCCCTCCCCCCCCATTTAACAAAGGTGCTGTACTTCCTTTTTGCACAGACCGACATACCTGCCTCTTCCTATCACTAGAAAAGGAATGAGAAAGGTCCTCTCTTGTGGGACAATTGGTCAGAGCCATTAGGGCACATTAAGGGGGGCTGAAGTGTTTTGGTTTAGAGTTACATTTTCCATCTGGAAAAATGTGCATGCACGTGAAAGCTTATACCTTGAATAAAGTTGCCACTGGACTTGAACTTTGTTTTTTCATTTTCCATCTCTGCCACAGTAGACAATATGTACTTGTTTCTCCCTCTCCTCTCTGGTCTTCATCCTTGATGTTCCACTGAATTTTGGCAAGACTGAGATAAATCCTATCCCAGCTTTTCGTCTGACCTCTGGACACACACTGCATCCAGGGTGTAAGGAAGAGGGAATATTTCACTCCGGAGGCATGTTTCATGGGGCTGTGACTATTTCTCACATAGCCCCCCAGAGGGGTATGAATATGAAAAAACACAGACAACCTGACATCTTATGAGTAAACCTGGGAGACCTTTCATCCCAGGACATGCCACTGCTGTCATTACTGAGGCTGATATACTGTGCCTTCTCTGTCAATGGAAGTGATGAGTGGTGTGCAATGTCAGTTCAAGACCTCCAAGATGTAAGGGAAAAGGAATCCTATGAACATAAATCCCTTGGCATCAGCACTCTGCTTAATGGCCATGCCTTTCATTTAGTCATCTTTGGCTCAGGGAAAGGCAACATATTTACATTATTCCAAATTCCCTTAAAATATATTCAATTAAATGTATTGGGTCTTGTGTTCAAGCTGCCCATAAACACAGACAAAGATAAAGATAACCCAGAACAGCATTTTTATATCCCATCATTATGACAAATAGTGTGAGAGATGGCTTTTACATTGCCTCACCCCAAAGGAGGACAATGCCAGGGTCGATTCACATATTACAACATACATAGGTTGAGTATGAGGTCCCCACCCTGTGTAGATCAGACATAGGTTGCAGATTATCTTCAGTTTCCATGCACAAAGCACCTAATTTGGATTAGTCCCACTTCACACATGAATAAGGCATTTTAGCCCCTCTGCTGCCATTATTCTGGACTGAAACTGTCCCAGGGATGCTATTCGGCTAACTGGAGACACCCATGTGTATCCCAGAGAACATGGTGTGGGTTTCCCCATTGGGCCAAACAGTGCTTCCCAAAACTATTTCAGGTCAGAAAAACATCACAAGAGGGAATAATCAGAAACATACACCACACACATGGGAATTAAGGAGAACCCACAAATCATGTCCAGCTGTTACACAGAAGGGTAAACATAACCTGCATACTCTGGAATGTGCTAATCAGCATCTCTGTGCACTCTGTCCACAGAGAGATATTTCACCACTCTGAGAGATCCTTAACAGTGAATAGTAGTGTCACCCATTGACACAGTTAAAAACCAGGCTGTGCTCCGTTCACACAGCATTCCCAAGTTCCAGCACTTAAAGTTCCAAATACTTTAGCCCTCCCCCATGCATGTGTGTTCTTAACATGTGCAAGTGACCTAGGTATGTGGATAAGAACTGAATCACAGTCTGCTTTCCTAAACAGGAAAGAAACTTTATTACTAAAGATTAAGCTAAAGCAAATAAATGAAAAATAGCTGTTACAGAGCTAAGGAAAATAATCTACAAACATAAATCTAGCTAAATTACATTACAAGACAGTTACCTCTGATGCCCTGCTTGCCTGTCATGGAGCAAACACACCCCAGATCCCCTACTGCTCCACTGCAGAGGAGTCTGGATCCCAGCGTGTTCAGCATTTGGGCAAAGCATTTGAACAAAGAACAAAGGAAGATTTTGCCTTTTAAATTGTCCTGCCTGCTTCAGCAGGAACCTTCCCCAATCCAGATTTAGGGAACATGCCTCTCATGGGACACACCCACAAGCCCTTCTCCAATCAAGGTAAATGTCAGATAGCACACATCTCCATACTCCAGATCATGCTTCATAACCATCACCTTTCCTGTCCACCTGGCAGGTAAGCAAATGGCTGTCTCAGCGTTGAAACCCATCTCCTACCTCTTTGACCTTCTGGTACATTTCATTGCCCTTTTTCTTGTGAGAATAACCAGCTGTCATTGTCTCAGGGATTCTCCGATGTTCTTCAAATCTCTGAATCCACAACAGTTTCAAGTCCAGGGAAACAGCAGAGGGCAGAAGGCTCAAGTCTCTTCTCCCTGTGTACTGTGGGCCCCATCTGAATTGGGGCTGCACATGCCTAGAAATTAAGTTCTGAGCACTGAACTCCTAGTGCACATCCATTGACAGGACCAGAATGGACCAGTAGAGGATACAAGAGATTTGTAATGTGTGATTAGGTAACACTGTGATAGAAAGTTGGGTGAACCTGATGAAATCATGCAAACTAGGCTGGGTAGATGGATGGATGGATAGACAGACCCTAATAACTTAGACTTGTGAGAAACTTGCAACTTTTTGTCATCTTCCTCCTCCTTCTCATAAATTTGTGAGGAGAGCAACTGTAACAGCCGGATCTTGACAGATCTCAGAAGCTAAGCAGGGTCAGCCCTGGCTAGTGTTTGGATGGGAGACCTCCAAAGAATATCAAGGTCATGATGCAGAGGCAGGTTGTTGTTGTTGCTATCATCATCATCATCATCATCATCATCATCATCATCATCATCATCATCATCATTATCATTTTTACCCTGCCCTCCTTGCAAACGGGCTCAGGGCAGCTTACAATAGGGCATCATGTGCCAAAGCATAAAACATCATAAAAACAGGATAAAACAATCAACGTTAAAGTGCTCAATAGTTACAATCAAAATTTAACAAGATGGGATCAAATTTACAGATGGACTCCCCAGTATCTTACATAGCAAAAAGGATGCTACTCGATGTTACTCGGCCCCATCCAGTGGTACTGATCACAGTGAAGTCATGGTTGATCTTCATAGGGCCACCCCTTAGGTCTACCGAAGGTGGTAGTGGTAGTGGTAGTGGCGGCTCCTACTTGAAAGCCTGGTGGAAGAGCTCCATCTTGCAGGCCCTGCGGAACTGTAAAAGGTCCTGCAGGGCCCTGATCTCCTCTGGGAGCTCATTCCACCAGGTAGGAGCCACCAGTGAAAAGGACCGGGTCCTAGTTGCAGTAAACCTGGCCTCTCTGGGGCCTGGGTTTACCAGGCAATGTTGTGTCCCCGACCGAAGTGCTCTTTGGGGCATATGTGGGGAAAGGCAGTCCCTCAGGTATGTCGGACCCTGGCCATATAGGGCTTTAAAAGTAAGCACCAGTACTTTGAAGCGAATCTAATATGCTATAGGCAGCCAGTGCAGTGCTTACAGCACAGGCTAGATGTGCTCCCACCTAGGGACACCCACCAACAGCCTGGCTGCAGCATTCTGCACTAGCTGCAGCCTCTGGATTTGTAACAAAGGCAGCCCCATGTAGAGAGTGTTACAGTAGTCTAGCCTCGAGGTGACCATTGCATGGATCACTGTAGCCAGGTCATCGCGGTCAAGGAAAGGAACCAACTGTTGAATCAGCCAGAGGTGGAAAAGGCTGCCACCTGAGCCTCCATAGTTAAGTCAGGATCCAGGAGCACTCCCAAACTCCTAACCTCCAGCGCTGCACCAAAGGTGCCCCATCGAAGGTCGGAAGTGGAAGCCCCAACCCTGAGCTGACCCAACCCAAGCACAGGACCTCTGTCTTCACTGGGTTTAGTTTCAGCTGGCTCAGCCTGAGCCACCCAGCCATGGCCTGCAAGGCCCAATGGAGATCTTCTGGTTCAGAGTCCAACTAGCCACCCAACATCAGATAGAGCTGGGTGTCATCCACATATTGATGACACCCCAGCCTATACCTCCGGGCAATCTGGGCGAGGGGGTGCATATAGATATTAAACAGCATCGGGGAAAGCACCACCCCCTGAGGCACACCACATTCGAGCAAGTGCCTCCAGGACTGCTGTTCCTCTAGCACCACCCCCTGTCCCTGACCTTGGAGAAAAGAGGCAAGCCATTGAAGGGCGAGCCCCTGAATACCCACATCAGTGAGGCAGTGGGCCAACAACTGGTGGTTGACCATATCAAATGTAGCCGGCAGATCTAACAACAGCAGAGCTGCCACACTGCCAGATGCCTCTGGAGGTCATCAGTAAGGACGACCAGCACTGTCTCCATCCTATGCCCCGGGTGGAAGCCAGACTGAAATGGATCATGGACAGAAGCATCATGCAGAAAGCCCTGTAGCTGAGTCGCCACCGCCCTCTCGATCAATTTGCCCATATAGGGCAAATTGGACACCGGCTGATAGTTGGCCAATTCAGCTAGGTCCAGAGTTGTTTTTTTCAGGAGAGGGCAGACCATCACTTCCTTGAGTGCCTCAGGGAACTGCCCCTCTGAGATGGACTTGTTGACAATCTCCCTCAAGGCACCTCGAACCCCCTCGTAGCCCGCTTTGATGAGCCAGGATGGGCACAGATCAAGGCCATATGTGGTTGGGCACACAGATACAGGCAATCTATTGACTTCCTCCAGGCTGAGCTGGTCAAAACACTCTAAACCCGAAATCGAAAATGTGCAAGGGGCCTTGAGTTCACTAACTGTTTTAATTGCGGCAGGGAGGTCACAGTGGAGCGCCAAGACTTTATCCTCGAAATAGCTCACAAATGCCTCACAGCCGATATCCAATTCCCTACTATTTTGTCTGCCCTGTGGCAGAGCCATCAAGGACTGAATCATTCTAAACAATTGGGCTGGGCGTGAGCTCGCAGATGCAATCGTAGCTGTATAGAATTCTCTCTTCACGGCCTTGACTGCCATCTCATAGGATCTCATAAATATCCTATAAGATGCTCTTGTTGCCTCGTCACAGGCATGGCACCACTGTCTCTCTAGCCATCTAAGCTCTTGCTTCATAAGCTACAACCCCTGGGAGTACCAAGGGGCTAGCCTAGAGTGAGCATGCAGAGGGCACCTGGGAGAGATCTCGTTGATAGCCGTGGAAAGTCAGCTATGCCAGTCTTCCAGAAGTTCATCCAACGAGCCCCCAGAGGGCATCAGGTCCCACAGGGCCATTTGAAGCTGCACAGGGTCCATTTGGCTTCACAGGCGAACCAAAATCTGCTCGCCGCCTATACAGAGTCGGGGTGGGACATTCACACGGGGCTTCAGGGCATAGTGGTCTGACCATGGTACTACTACTGCAGTAATCCAGTCCACTGTAATCCCCATCGTGAAGATCAAGTCGAGCATGTGCCCAGTCTGATGCATGGGGGTCGATACATGTTGGGAGAGTCCTAGCGATGCCATGGATATCACTAGGTCTGTTGCCTGACTAGAGGTTGTGTCATCGGCATGGACGTTAAAGTCACCCAAGACCAAAAACCTAGGGTGCTCCAGCACCCAGCCTGATACAACCTCCAGCAGGGATGGCAGGCTACTGGCCAGTGTGTTAGGTGGTCGGTACACTAGCCAGATTGCCAAACTCTCCTCGGCCTCCAGCACCAGACCGACAAACTCCATGCTCACAATCTCCAGTGAGGGGAGCGCCCTGAAGGAGTAAGCCTCCCACACAAATATCGCCACTCCCCCCCCTCCCCCTAGTCCATGATTGGTGGACCGAGAACCCAGGTGGGGCAAATTGGGAGAGAGCTACGGTCTCCCCATCCCACACCCATGTCTCGGTCATGCACGCCAGGTCTCCCTGTTGTTTGATGACAAAGTCCCGAAGGACTATAGTCTTGTTATTAATAGACCTGGCATTGCAAACCACCTCTGAATGTCTCTTGCTCTGAAAATATTGGGATATTTGGTTAATATAGCAGAGGGTGCCCAATCATAGAAAGGTGACACTGAGTGCAATAAATAAATCTCCCAAGAAGAAGATTGCAAAAAAGATAAAAACTTACATTTATTCAAGTGGATCCTGTTCATAATCAGGTTGCAGTCAAAAGAAGAGAGAGAAGCCTAATCTAAAATGTACTTTCCCTATCACAAATGGCCAGCTAATCTGGCATCATATGTATGGGAGTACGAGGGCATTGTTTCTATGGGAGGGACCTGTAGAGACGTGTGTCCCCATGGAACACCACGTGAGGATTGTGAGAGGACAAAGTGAGAGAGAGAGGAGGGGGTCAGAGGGCAGCTCCCAAGTTAAGACAAAGAGAGGCATCCCATTCAAGGAGATAACACCTACACACACACTTAGATTGATGTAGCGCCCTAGGCATGCTGAGTCACTGACTCCAACAGAACACCCCATGGACTTGTCATAAATCAACTTTGACTTGAGAGCACTTTTCACCACCACCACTGTAATTACCACTTTACACATGAGGAAACAAGGCCAAAGGTGATGTTCTCCCATTTTATAAGCCTTTCTATGGTCACATGATCCCAGTTTAGTGCACAGCTAACAAGTTTCCTTGACCTTTAATTACTGGCTCAGAGTGTAGCTAGAACTGTGCATGGATCCTTTTTTCCTACCTAGCTACTCATAGCAAATACAGACTAGCCTACTCTTCTCATACACTTCCAGTTTTAGAACAACTTTTTACCTTTTATACTTTAACAATTACTTCTTCCCATAGCTGTCCTGATAAATTATATATTTTCTTTCATCCCAAAACTCACAAAAGTGTTTGGGGAGAGCTGGGGGCTTTTTGAAAGAATATTGCAAACTTGCAGGAACAGCTTGTGGGAAGGTCGAGACTTGTTACAGCACACATGCTTGGAGGTCCCTAACTAGACATGCAACAAATGTTCTCCCATTTCAGGTTTGTTTTCCCTATCAAATGTACTGTTTTTGGGGAACTAAGCATATTTCCTGGAAAATCATTTAACTGAGACAGTGTTCATCTTTTTGTGGTTCTCTTGTTTGCTACTATAATTTCCCCTTTCTGTTACAACATCGTTTTTCTTTCTGGTTAGGGCTTCTTCTGAAATTGATCCAGATAATGAGAGATCACACAGCAACACCATGACAATTCATAACTAATCAGATTTGTTTTACACCCATTTATATTCATTCATTTATATTTTTCTTTTCTCTCCAGTTTGGACTCAAAGTGGCTTAGAACATGATTCTTCCCTAGTCCATTTTTTGACCATAACCCTGTGGCTAAGACTATGTGATGGGTTCAAGGTTGACAGCAACCTTCTATGATAGAAGTAGGGAATCAAATCGAGGTCTCTCAGGATAATAGTCAGACACTATCCACTATGCTACACATATGATGCTCTTTCAGAGAATGGGCAATACTTTGTGGATTACTCAGACTGTTGTTCCTAGACATTTAGAAATCCTGTACTGAATGCAGTGATGCCTATCAGATTTGGTTTCATCCTGTGTCCACAGAGGGCAAATGATGGTCATTCAGAGTAAATGCAATGTGTTCTGAATAGGCAAATCATTTCATGCTTTTTCAAAGCAATTACCAAAAATCCCTCAAAGGAGGCACATTTTCTGACAAAAAATATTCATGAAAATCACTCCACTGCATTAGTTCAGACCAATTCATATCTCATTGCTGACAAAACTTGCAATTTGCCAGACGGTATCTTTTATCTAACAGTCAGATGGTATGCACATTAAGTGCCCTTCACCTTTGCTGCTTATGTTAAATGGATATTTTTTCCAAAAGAAAATTGAGGTGGTGTTGCTTGGCACACTACAGTAATGTACTTAAGTAGCTGAGGGAATGTGAGAATAGTGGGTTGCATTTTTTATTCTCATATTTATTCATTTATTTAAAATATTTACATGCCTTTATCTTGATCCTCCATGGACCCAAGGCAGGCACCAACAATATACAAATGATTTGATAAAACAACAGATATAGCAACATTAAAAACCAATAAATGGAGGAGGAGGAGGAGGAGAGTTGCTTTCTATACCCCATTTTCCTACACCCTAAGGAGTCTCAAAGCAGCTTACAGTCGACTTCCCTTCCTCTCCCCACAACAGGCACCTTGTGAGGTAGGTGGGGCTGAGAGAGTTCTGAGAGAACTGTGACTGGCCCAGGGTCACCCAGCAGGCTTCATGTAGAAGAGTGGGGATTGGAAATCAAACCTGGTTCTCCAGGATAGAGTCTGCTGCTCTTAACCACTACTCCACACTGGCTCTCCACCTTATACCCACCCCCCCTGTTTGTCCAGGCCCAGGCTTCCCCCAAAGCTCTCTGGAATAATTTGTTCTACATCCTATTCAATGGGTCAGAGACCCCCCCAACCTTTTCTGAGAAGCTGTTCCACAAAGGAGAGTCTTCTAAGAAAAAAAGTTGTAATTTAGGATCTGGGTTTGGGGAGGAAACATTTACTATGATTGCTGATTTTCAGGTAGGACTTTATTGAATCAGAATTCAAATCTCTTGATCTTAAAGATCTTATTAATGTTAATGTTAATTATGGAACTTTGGTTCCAACCTGCATTATTACCGGATTCTTGCACTCTTTTAAGACGTCATAATTTGACTAGATTTATTGATATATCACAACATGGTGTTATTTTAGCTTAATCTACTCTGAATGCTAAACTTTCTGGTTCCCTGCAGTGGTTTCAATACTTACAATTAGCCCATCTGACACATTCACCCCTTATTTAAAAATGCCTAACACGGCCTATGATGAAATTTGAAATCTTACTAAGGGAACCATGATCTTCTTATAAGCATCTTATCTCCATTTTGTACTTGTTGATTATGGAAACTTCTGATGTTGTCCTTCCATCTTATACTAAATATTGGCAGAAAAAATGTACAATGACTTTCACTTACTCACATTGTCAATCTCTCTAGCATTCTATTTTAGATCGAACTAAACAGGTTGTTATCAAAATGCAGTCTTTTAAACTTCTAACCAGGTGGTACCTTATGCCGCTAAAGTTATAACCATATCCAACCATCTGTGCCACCCTTTTGCTGGAGAAGTTGTAGGGATATAGGTTCTTAACAGACATTGTTGGTGAGACTGCAAATATATTCAAGTATTCTGGCAAAAAAATGTCTATCACTTCTACATTATTACAACCTTTAGCATACTTTTTAACCCAGAAACATTGCTACTGAATGCTTGGCAACTCAGTTCTCCCTTCCCATCACATAATGACCTAATTGTGTTATTATGTGCAGCAGCCTGATTTCTTATAGCCAAATCCTGGAAGAATAACACACAATTTACTATTTCTGATTGGATAAATAAATTGTGTGAATTTTGTATCGTGGAGAAACTCTCTGATATTGTATCTTCTAAAACTGCAAACCCTTCTGATTCAAACTTCACTTCAACCTGGTTTCCCTTCCTGGTATAATCTGCTAAAGCTGAATATGATTCGATCATAGATACAATATTAATGGTTTATTAATGTGTGTTTAAAGTTACTGGTTATTCTTTGTGTTGTATTCGTTTTGGTGTAACGGTAAAGTGCCTGGACTCTAATCTGGGAGAACCAGGTTTGATTCCCCACTCCTCCACTTGCACCTGCTGATATGACCTTGGGTCAGTCACAAGCTCTGGCACAGCTGTCCTTGAAAAAGAGCAGTTTATGTCAGAAGTTCTCTCAGCCCCACCTACCTCACAGGGTGTCTGTTATGGGGAGGGGAAGGGAAAGGAGTTTGTAAGCCACTCTGAGATGCCTTTGGGCAGTGAAGGGCGAGGTATAAATCCAATCTCTTCTTCTTCTTCTTCTTCTCTTCTATCTCTTTGCATTTTCGCTGTTTCTGTTACTGTTGTTGTCATATGTAACGGTTCTATATGTTAATTCGTATGTCATTTGTTTTTGCTAGTCAACAGTAAAATTTAATTTTAAAAAGTCTCTGTTTGGGGGGGGGTGTCTGGAATTTTAGAACCTTTATTAGAGCAGTGGTGCAGTGGGTAAAAGCCCCTGCATAATTATAACATCTGAACTGCCAAGCTTTGTCAGTTCTAGCCCTGCGCTGGTGTGAGCAGCCAAGCCTTGTCCCTAGCTCATCGTCCACCCAGTGATTCGAAAGCTTCAGCAAGTAGATAAATTGGGGACCATCCGCTAGAGGTGGGCACACCAACCCCTTCAGGGAGGTGTTAGCTGCTGTGGGAAGACAGCTGCTGCGTTGTGAGATCGAAAGGTGGAAAATCTGTGTCAGCATTCCCTGCAGTGGAGCCAATCGGCCAGGCAGTGGCAGTGTGACAATGCAACATCGTGAGTCCTGACCTCATCAGCCAGCCGACAGAAGAATATGCCGTCGGAACATGGCTGATTCAGCCTGCAGACAAATCCTCCCAAGTGGCAACAGTGTGTGTCTAATAATTGTATGTGTTGTCTCCCCTATTCCCCCATGAATATTGTTAGTCCAATTGTCATAAACTGAGTAACTGTAAAATCGCTTTGAGCCCACAGGTGTGTGGGAAAAAGTGATCAATAAATCAAAAGTATATATTTTCAATGGAGAACTGGTTTTAGAGTCTGGAGCAGCTGTTTTTAAAGATAATGGCAACAAATTTGCACTGAACACAGTCCTCCATTCTAATTAAAAGTTCCCCAAAGTTCCAAGCAAAATGAAGAAAGGAGTTTAATTTTACCAAAAAAAACCCCAAAAACAGAAAAAAGGTGTCTTCTCTCCATTGATTCCTATTGGAGGAGAGGCAGCAGCCCAGCAGGAGAGCACAGGCCACCATCATTTTTTAAAAAAATCCTGTCTGCATCCATTTTAATGTAGTCTTAGGGCCAATCCGCATTTAGCATTTGCTCAGTTGTTTTACCAAACCCACAATGGAACAGAAAAAGATGCAGTTCAAAACCACATTCAACTATCCCGGGCCAACACTGTACTGACTGCAGAGTCACCCTGAATGGCCATAAATACAGTTCCGCAGGGCCTGCAAGATGGAGCTCTTCTGCCAGGCCTTCGAGTGGGAGCTGCTGCCCCGCTGAACCACCACTGTGATGTCAACTTAGGTGGTGCAGTGAGACAGCCCTGGGAAGAAGAAGATCAGAAGAGCTGGCAATATTAGGGGAGTATTGCTGGAACAACACCAGGAACTGTGCTGGTTGCAGAGATTGGAAGATCTTTGGACCCCATCTTGGTTTCAATAACAACTGTATTCGAGCACCAATATTTTAATGTTAATGGATGAAGTATCTTATCTGGATTTAATTGTTTTAGCATGGCATATGCCTCTTGTTAGCCCCCTTGAGCCTATGGGGAAGGTGGGATATAAATATGAAAAATAAATAAATAAATCTATGCAGACAGCAACTATAAAACCAGAGATTAAATGAAGTGAAAGCAGCATGCAGTCTGGACACTGCCATAAAATGCGACACTCAAAGTGAAAGTGGCATGCAATGTAAATACTGCAATGGACACTGCCATAAAATGCGACAATCAAAGTGAAAGTGGCATGCAATGTAGATGGGAATTTCTGTTCCAGTGTAGGTTTGGTAAGACAGCAGAACAAATACTAGATGCAGATCAGGCCTTAGAATGACAAAGGTCGAATCTGCATCTTCATTTTTAAAGCAGTCTTGACGCCGTCTTTCTTTATACCGGTGTGATGCTTGTTTCAAAGTGGTATGAAAAAATCTGCTATTTTTTTCTGCTTGCTGGCTAGGAATGTTGTTGTTCTCCTCCCTCTTCTCTAGCATGCCCAGCATTTACCAGCACCCATTAGCTTTTCACAAGGCAATAAATTACTTAAGGCAACAAGCCAACAAGCTATAAACTTCTCTTTACATTCAAAGAGAAGAATTTTCTCAGTTTTCAGTTTGCCCAGCTTTGGCTTAAACAAGAAAGCAAAAGTAGCCCAAAAACTGTAAAGACTGTGTGTTTAGTTTGCAGAAAGTATGTATGTATGTAGAAGGGATCTTTCTCTAACTTTTCAGGCAATATAAAAATCACAAAACAAGATAAAATCATTCACTCTTAGCTTGTCAAGCAAGGGAAAAGTTTCTTACATTCCTCTATGTGCTGTCAGAAGGTAAACAGAGCATATAAGCCTCCGCTTTGGGGGAGGGCTTAGACTGCTCTTAACCACATCTGGTTGAGCTGGAGAGAAGCCACAGTCATGACAAAGCTGAAACCATAGGGCAATAAAATAATGCAGACAGCAGAAATTATAACAGTGCAATAGGAGAGCAAAACCTAAGGAGATGTGGACATCTTTTTTGGAGTTGGAGCGAGAGTGTAGCTGAAGCAATGGAAAATACCAATGCAGATTCCACCTAACTCTCTCTGTCTGTCTGTCTGTCTATCTATCTATCTGTCTATCTGTCTATCAATCATCATCATCATCATCTATCTATCTATCTATCTATCTATCTACCTACCTACCTACCTACCTACCATCTTCCCTCTGAACACTGCATATGCCATATATGACAGATCCCCACTACTAGGCAGGTTTTCCTGCCAAAATTTTGTTCTCAGCTATTACTGAGCAGCCCCAAGTACTGTGGATTTACTTATTGTTTTAAAAGCCTCACCCTGACATATAATTTCTTTTTTAGCCCAGCCCAGGAACTTGATGGGATAAGCAGGAGCTTTCATATGGCACTTGAGATGGTATAACATTCAAACAGAAATAGTGATTTTTATTTAAAAGGCAAGGATTGAATGGGTGTAGTCAGGGGTTGGAAATGCTGAGGTAAAATTGTTGTTAATACAGATTATACTTCTTTTAACAATCAAAATAGTGTTGTTGAAGTTTATTTTGATATATTCTTGGATCTTAACAGTGAGAGGCATTTGACTATTTTAGTTACAGTTACATTTCTGCATATAGTTTTCTCAGGTTTCCTGGAGACAGTCTCTTTATTTGTGTACCTAAATGCTCCCCCATTTTGAAAATCACAATTTATTTCAATATCCCAAGGTGTTTAAATCCAATTCCCTTCACAACAGACCAGGGGTCTCTACAGGGGAAAGCCCTATGTAATTGGGCAGGAATTATTACTTTTCTCCTCAGAAGATATAACTGTTTTCTTTTGGCCTGAATGGGAGTTTCAGCATACTAAATTGCCCTCACCAAAATCTCAATCCCACTTCTGGTGTCTGCGTAAAATGGACTTCAGTTTAGGCTGGCTCTTAGATGTTCAGTTCTGATACTGAATTCTTCCACAGAATTGATAGCAAACAGTTAAGGCAAGGAGACATTTCCCTTCACTGCAAAGGTGAACCTGTCTGACTGACTCTGCTGGACTCACTGACTCCAACTCTCTGTCAGAAGCCAAGTGACTTCCAAAAGTGTCTGACTTCCAAAAGAAAGACCAAGCCCTCAGCACTCAGCTAATCATATAATTCTCAGAGGGTGGAGGGGGAAGGGAGAAACCTGTCCCTCAAACTCTCTATTCAAGCTCTCACCTCCCAGAACTCTGAAATTGTTGCACTAGGAAACCTGTTGTTAAGGGCAGTCCATCTCACCATATTTCCTAGCTGTGGCCCATTGTTTCCTTTCATAAAGTAAGGGAGACTTTGGAGCTACATGTGAAGTAGTCTGAATGTTCACAGCTTGACAACTCATTCACAGAAATTCATTTTCTGGGACTTATCTGAAAAGATGATTGGCTGGGGGCACTCACATCCTGATCTCTTGCAAGAATCTGATTGGAAGGGGAAAATGCCACTGCCTGGAAAATCAGTAGAATCAAAGAAAAACAAGACATAGGCTGCCACTGTCAGTAAGCACCCAAACATGAAAAAAAAAACCAACATGGATTGGAGGGAGGTGCTTTGCAATGTCTAAGAATCCTGGATTTGTATAACTATTTCAGAAAATCATAGTAATAGCCCCCTCCCAGAACAATTTTTTGTGTATATTTTTTGGCTCACAAATTTTTGTCTGTAGTCACCTAATTCAAGAGGCATGGGGTGGTAAGTGAAAAATGTTGCATCCGTGTCTATGACTTTGGAAGGCCTGAGGCTCTGTGGGTAGAAAAAAGTCATGGATCTGGGGATGGGGCATTCCTATCTTTTAAACTTTCTTTCCACATTCTACTTTCCATTCCTAACTCTAGACTCCCCCACTCAGTATTCTGGCATCCGCCCTGACCTGGATAGCCCAGGTAAGCTCGGTCTCATCAGATCTCAGAAGCTAAACAGGGTTGAATTTGGCAAGTACTTGAATGAGAGACCTCCTTGGAATACCAGCAGTCAGGAAGTGGGGGGCAGGCTTTATTTAGCTACCTCTCTGAATATCCTGTAGGTCCCAAGTAGGGGTCAGTCAAGGGAGGTTGCCATGACTTCCAGGTGCACATGCAGTCAATCAACAGAGGTCGCCTTGACTTCCAGGTATATAGACACTCACACGAGCATGCACACACACACACACGTGAAAAATACAACCCCCCCCCCCAAAAAAAAAAAACCATTCTGGCGTCCCATAACTCCCCCCCCCCATTCTTCTCTTTGGTAAGATTCCAAACTCCTTTTCCCCTTGCCCATTGCATTTTTTGTGTCCCTTCTGGGACAAATCTGCCTGGATGGAAAGTTTATTTGGAACCACCACAAGGGAGAAATACATTTTCAGGTTAAACTGTAATTAGGAAGTAGTTTAAAGTAACTATACTTTGAAACAAGTGTTGTCCAAAGTAAATATTTTGTTTGCTACACATAGACTGCTATTATACTTTATAATTGGTCAAATTTGCTATTTTATATTCCTATTATTTTATTTTATTTACTGCTCAGCATCTTGGTTAGGACAATGAAGTTATTTTGCTTAACAGCTATATTCTAGTCCAGTAGCACTTCAGGGACTGACAAGATTTTGTTGGGTATGAGCTATTGAGAGTCAAAGCTCCCGTCATCAGTGCAGTGCAGTGGCACTTTGTGGAAGACTGTTGTAATTTGAGGAGTTAGTGGTGAACCATAGTTTCTCCATCTGTGCCCAAGATGCCTTCTGGGCCAGACCTGAAGAGGTTACTGGCGCTGAACATGTTCTCTCTTAAAAAACATATTTTTCATCCCTAATATTCATTTATCTCTTGTTATTATATTTTAGGAGTGGATTGTTTATATGTTAAGCTGATGCACCTGGTACTGGAATATAGGGAGTATCTGTACTAGACACTTGCTGCCTGGCACTGCTTATCAGTTGGCCTTAGGAAGTAATACTCCCATCCAAGGTCAGTTATAGGAATAACATGCATGTATGCATGCAGGTGGAGAACTAGAATAATATATAAGTCCCTGGAAGCCACCTTGCAACTTGAACCTTGGCTCCAGCTGGACCACAGAGCAGCGTTAAGCACATTGGCAAGTTCTTGTAATCTACCTGCTATCATTTGGGGGGGGGGGGTGATTAGCAGAAGGGGAGTAAGTGTATATTTTCTGTTTTATTTTTATGACTTGTCGATTTCTTTTCTGTACATTACCAGAGAGATTTCAATAAAACTGCTTTCCTTCACCACTTGTGTGCTTATTGCTTCCAAATCCCTCAATGGAACAGAAGCTTGATTTGACTCTCAAAAGCTCATACTTCAAAAACCTTGTTGGTCTCTAAAGTGCTCCTGGACTGGAATCTAGTTTTTCTACTGCAGACCAACGCAGCTGCCCTCTGAAACTAAATTGTCTGTTCTAGGATATGTCTCTTGCTCTATTATTCCTCCCTCCACACCACAGAAAATCGAAGTGTAGCCTGAGCTATGTATACAGTAGACTTAAAAGATCCTCTGGAACTCAGGTCCCATATGTATGAGAATGCTTATGTGCATGAGCTGGCAGTCAAGAGACTGGCAGCCTCAGCACAGGGTTTTCTCAGAGCAGGCTATATTTTCACATTTGAAACCCAGTTTGGTGTAGTGGTTAAGTGCACGGACTCTAAACTGGGAGAACTGGATTTGATTCCCTACTCCTCCACTTGCAGCTGCTGGATGACCTTGGGCAAGCTATAGTTCTGACAAGAGCTGTCCTTGAAAGAGCAGTTCTTGAAAGAGCTCTCTCAGCCCCACCTACCTCACAGGATGTCTGTGGGGAGGAGGGGAAGGGAAAGGAGTTTGTAAGCTGCTCTGAGACTCCAAGTGAAGGGCAGGGTATAAATCCAATCTCCTCCTCCTCCTCCTCCTCCTCTAAATCCAAGATCTATGCCCATGTTTAGGTCAGTCTCTGTTATATTTGCTAGCGTGGACTAGTTGTCCATCAGTTTCACTTTGGGTGCATTCAGACAGGCTGTTAAGTCTGCTTTCGGCATGCTTCAGTAACAGATTTTATATCCATGTTCACACACCCAACATCTGCTCACCATCCCCAGCCATCGCTTTCCGGCTCAAACCCCCTTTAAAACAGAGGATTTTGTTACCAGGTCCCCAAGTGGTGTTTTCCTGATTCTCCAGTTCTAGCCGCACTTTTCTGACATCTGATCCCTCCTGCAGTATCGAGCTACTTCCCCTCGGAAGCCCGAGGCTTCCACTCTTTGCCTGCCATTTTATTTTAGCTTTGGCGGTATGCACACCGGCAGAGCTCCACTTCCATATTATTAAAAATAATATTTAAATGGTGCCTCGTTTTGTTGGTTAGACGAGTTCGGGATCTCACAGAGGCCAGTTTTGGGGTAAAAGTTTAAAGGGAAGTGTTCCTTTAAAGTTTAAAGGGAAGTGTTACAGCAGTTGGGTTGAAGTGGAAATCACTGTTTTGCATACGCACAAAAATTTTAATTCTACAGATGGCCACCTGTGTGCATGCCCAAACTGAAAGGGGGGAAAAAAAACACTGACACATGTGTGGGTGGCAGGGAGCAATGTGGCTGTGCAGCAATCCAGAACAAGGGGGTGAGTGTGATTGCAATTCTCCAGGTTAAAAAAAAATGCATCAGGACTGGAGCAATTTAACCCGCTCCCAGCACGCCATCTGAACGCACCCGTTGTGCAGTATGAAGTGCCTGTCAAAACATTTTTTTTTGCTGTGTCAGAACCTGCCCCCCAAACATTTCCCCTCCTCTTCTAGAACTGTCCCTTCTTATACCTTATTTGAAAATATTACCAGGATCCCGGACAACCCCCCTCTTCACTTTGTCTAATCTGGGTACATTGCTGGCACCAACCTCTTCATAAACCTGGAAAGTTATATCTGTATCTGTATCTGTATCTATATCTATATCTATATCTATATCTATATCTATATCTATATCTATATCTATATCTATATCTATATCTATATCTATATCTATATTTTTCTTTCTATATTGAGAGAGTGAGAGAAAGAGATTGCTTTGGGTTCTCTGATAGAAACCATTCCCATAGTGTTATTTTGACTGCCACCCAACCATCGATATTCATGCCATATATGACTTAGCTTTTTCTCCTTTGAATTTTAATCACTACCTGGATGCTTGGTCCTCCTAATTGGCATTGGATTCTAGCCGGACCTTCCCCTACCCATATATCTGCATTGTTCCCCAGAAAGATCTTTATTTCTTATTTTTACCACATCAGTATCTCAATCTTTCTTTCAAAATTTCAGGGGTGTTTCCCCACTTAGTCATAAACTCCTTATTACTAGTGTGTGGGTCATTCTGGTAGAATTGATGTTCATTTACTTTGGCTAGCAGCTTCCTAGACAAGGAGAAAGGTTTGTTTCCTCACATGGGACTAATTCAGCATGGACCAGAATGGTCATATTCACATATGGATATTTCTAGGGTCTGTGTGTACACTGGTTAGGCAACATGTGGTATTGCTCCAGTGCAAAACCAGAAGTGACATCATAACATTGGGGCAATGTGCTAGGATTCAACCGAAACTTTGTGGCTAAACTATAAGGTTTTGGGTGGATCCTGGAACATCTCCCCAATGCAATGACATCACTCTTGGCTATAGCAGGAGGCCTTCACCCCTAACTCTAGCCCACATAGTAACTAGTGGAACTTGAGCAAGCCAAGGGAAGGGAAGGCAGTTTAAACCACCTCTCCTCCCCTCCAGGAGCTGGCTTGCTCAGGCTCCCTGCAGCCATGGGGAACCCAAGCAAGCCAAGGGAAGGTGGTTTAAACTGCCTCCCCTCCCCTCCAGGAGTCAAACTGCCTTCTCTCCCTGGCTTCCAAAGCCCCCTCCCAAATCTTTCCTGGCCTCCTGCCAAGGTGGGCAGCCAGAAGAGGCCCAAGAGGGGTGTGGGGAGGCATTTAAATGCTTCCCAGTGCATTTCCCCGGTCACCCGCCAAAGTAGGCAACCCAGGGAAGGCTTCCAAAGCCCCCCTGCCCTTCCCTCACCACCCGCCGAGGCAGGCAAGCCAGGAAAGGCATGGGAGGGTGCTGTGAGGCATTTAAATGCCTCCCTGTGCTTTCCCTGGGACCAGGGGCTGCTTTTAGGCCATGCCACCGAGTTTTGGTGGTGGCTTTCGGTGGTGGGCTGAATCAGATTAGAGAATCTGATTCAGCCTGTGGCTGCCCAAAAGGGGGCTGAATGAGCCACTTTTGGGGGTGCATTCAGTTTGGACGAACTGAATGCACATCCCTAATATTAGTAACTTGTGGGTCTACAGTGGGGCAGGGATAGCCCTGTTGGTTTAGTTCATGGCTTATTGACTTAGTTCAGGTGTCACCAATGGGCAAACATAGCAGGGGCTCCATGGTGCCCACCACCTTTCTTGGCACTCACTAAGTGATTTAGAAAGCGAGTGGAGCTGGTGGGGCTTCCAATGTTCCAATTAGAGTTATATATATCTTTCCTCCCTGACATTTTGTAATTGGCTTCGCCTCGTGGAGCTGCTATTTTGTGATTGTGCCCACCATCTTGTGTCAAAATTCCAAAGGTGTCTGCAGATTCAGGGATCTTGGGGACCCCTGACTTAGTGGCTCTGATGTATCAATGGTTAAAAGAAATGATGTAACAGTGGTACTAGCCAGCCTAACTATGGGCATTTGAGAACTAGCTTTGCAAACCTTTGTATCAGAGTTTTGAGGTTAATGAGCAATTTATGATAATTTTTGCCACTTCTTTTTTTAGGAATTGAACCATATCAAACAGTCCTTCATCAGTTGTTGTATGTCGCGCTGATTTGGGGGACTGGAAATTTACAGCCACTAGAAGTTATTCAAAACAAATTTGCACAGATATTATTAGCAGTTCCTAATTAGGGATGGGCATGAGCAGCATTTTTGCGGTTTGGTTTGTGGTTCGTGGCTGAACCAGCTATAAAGCTGGAAATGGATCGCTCATCCTATCCAGCCACTGATGAAGGCAGCCTAACATCTGAATCACCCAGGATGGGCCATCAGGAAGACATTTAAACCCATCCTTCACTCCCAGTTCTTTATTAATATGCTAAAACTGTCCAATGATCAGCCCACCTTGGAATGTCACAAATTTCCCTACTAATCATCCTGACAGATTTTGACAGCGGTTACCTTCAAACTGCCCAGTCAAATTCAAACCTCATATCTTCAACCAATCATGTTTCTGGGAATGTGGGTTCTCATGTCTAGCTATGGGATTTTTCTCATAAAAAGACCATCCCAACTCAATGGAAAGTGTGCTATGTTTGCCCACTACCGCAACATCCCTGCAACTTGTGTTGCAGGTTCCCCCCCATCTCACTCTGCTCTATGGACTTCAGCTGTGTTTGCTCTGGACCTCTCCAGACCTAAAGCCCAAGATTTCGTGTTGTATGTCCCCTCCCTAAAATATCCAAGTTTCCTCCCTTTTTATCAAGTGTACCCTCTTGCTGGTGTGTGTGTGTGTGTGTGATTGCTTAGGGAATTAGCTCTTAGGTGCTTAATGTAGGTTCTTTACATTTTTCCTTTGATTTTATTGTGTATACAATAAAGATATTTATATTTACAATTACTCTCTCACACTCTTTCTTCATAACTTTATTGTGGGGTACCCCTACTGAGACCCACCCTTGGTATACACAGACCAAGATCCTGCATTTTTCTGGAACCCTTTTAAATCTAGTTTCCCCTTCTTTGGGTCCAGTTTGGTCCATTATGATGAGATGAAAACTAATTTATGGAGAAGTAATATAGTAATGTAGTGGCCAAACTTGGATTCTCAGAGGAATATCTAAGGAAGCTTAGTTTCTTTGCAGCTAAACATTATTATTTTTTTAAAAAAATGTTGGATTTAAGTGTCCAAGTGGATACTGGACTACTAGGTACTCTAAGAACTGCCTCTCTTTACAAGCAGCTCCCTCCCTCCTCACTTCCAGACTATTTTACTAATTTATCAATTTTTTATAGAAAGGCCTTTATTAAGGCATGTCTGACTATTTACAATTGGCAATGGTAAGAGATCATTCTAATACAACCAAGTGACCAAGTCAGCCCCATGACAATAGGTCCATTGAGGATCAGAATCGTGATTTTTTTTGTGTCCAAGATTTTCAGTAGACCATGAAAGATATCTTGGGGATATTTTATCACAATGCCCAGAGAGGTCAGACCAGAACAAGCTGGTGATATTACTTGCAGACAGAGATAACTGGGCAACCCTACAACTGGCAAAATTTGTGGCCCAGGTTATAAAGATACAGTCAAAACCCTCTCATTCAAATTTGATGAATGAATAGTTCATTGACCTAACCTGGATCGCTCCTGATCTTTATATGAATAGTAAGCTATTGTGCTTCTTTTAGCTATAAAGGTTATGTTTTAAATGCTTATGACATATTGTAATCTTTTAATGGATATTTTATGGATTTTACTTGATGCTGTGATTGTCTTATTTTGTTTGTCTGTTTTTACTGTTTTGCTATGGCTTTGAACTAATGCCATAAAACAAACTGAGGTGCTGAAAAGTTGATTGGATTTGGATCTTTCAGGTGAAAACATGACTCTTGGTACTTAGGTTTATGATACCTTCTACACAGGTCTAATGTTGGATACTACTGTATTCTAGACAACATGTTTTATGAGGTGTTGAGTTTAAAATAAGCATAGATCATTATTTATTGTGCTGTTCTCCACAAATTCCCTCCAGGGCCTTGAAATACAAAACTTCCTCAATTCTAATACTTTAAATTTCCCTTCAGCATCTGGCTGTGGCTTGGACAATACTTGAAGAGAAAACTTCTTGAACGTAACATTTCTCGAGGAAATAATTAAATCAGCATTAGCAGTAGCCCGTGTGGAGAGTGTCTGCTGTGTAGTTCATTACCACCAGCCTGACTCTAATTTGCATGTATGCCTAGTACCCACTACAATTGTATGAGGAGAAGCAACAGATCATTTATATAAATTAAACCCAATAGGGGGCTGAGTACTGAACGCACTGGAATATCCTCTGGGCAAGAGGAAATTTGAGAGAATGAAGGATTAATCTGAGCTCCTTGGCTTCTCTCATCAAGGTAGATTTAAATCAATTAATTATCATTTGTGCACTATTAAATGCTGAAAAGGTTTTGAGTGAAGTTATTATGTTTCAGCAACATCAAAGTGAAAGCTTCTTCAAGCGCTGAAAATCCAGTTGTTACTTTTACCTTAGTCTGAGGTCTTGCCTGTGCTTATATTCTGAAATAGAATCTAATAGTATCTAATTCCAGCATATAAAATCTTGATATATCTAAGCTTTCTTTTACTAATCTCACTAAATGGAAAGGTTGAATTGGCATGGGACCTTTAATAATGAGTATTTCCTTACTTCAAAATATATTATGTGAATGCATTCATTGGGCCAGAAGCAACAAGAAGAATATCTTCTGCTAAGCAACCTTTTTCATTATGCCGGTGATTTGAGAATTTAATTGAAAAGAGGCTATGTGTTATTTGACCCCCAAAAGGAAAGGCCTTTAACACCGGTACCAGGAATATCTGTATATAGTTTTATTATTCAACATATTTTTAATGCGCATATGTGCTGGTATTGTCTTTTTCAGATGTAAAACACAGGGCTGTAACTAAGCAACTACCAGTGCAACATGGACATCATTCTGGTTCCCCCCAGCATGGAAATCAATAGGCTTTAGGGAGGAGGAGAAATTGGGCAAATTTGTCCCCTTTTCTACATATGGACCTCTAGTTATGGAAGATTCTCCTCTTCTCACTGCAGCAATACCCCCTCCCCCGCTTTTTGTCCACATGGGTCCCATTACTCCAAGCACAATCTTTCTGAGGGTCTTCAGAGACTGGCGGGGAAAGAAGAAATTAGGGAAGAAGAATCCATATTTACCTAGTACCTTCCATTGGTGTTTGGCTGGATACACACCATGGTCTTGAAATAAGTTTGAGTCCAGTGGCACCTTTAAGACCAACAAAGTTTTATTCAAGGTATGAGCTTTTGTCTGCACACATACTTCCTCAGACACAATTGTCTTGAAATGTAAGTTGTTGGCTGTGTTTAGAGAAAAGATGTAAGAAATTTTTGCAGAATGAATATTCGTTTCCAAATCATGGATCTAAAAGCCATACTGCAGCAATTTCACCCATAATTTCATCAACAATTTTACTACATGCCATCAATGGAACTTTTACAAGACATCCTTGGTCCATCATGTATTGCAAAATGCCTCAGTGTGCTTAAATAATTCTGGTGGGCTATTAAAGTAGACACACAGATATTTGGTTAATCCCTGAGGGGGGGGACTTCCTGTACTAGGTTTCCCAGTCCAGCTTCCACTGAAATTCTAGAGTATTGTGGATTCTGAGATTGCTATTCTGGGGGGGGGGAGCTTAGAACACCCACTGTGCCTTACTGTTTATGCACAGAGGGCTGAGGTCAATGATGAAAATGATTTTTGCAAAAATGATCCGTCACTGTCTAACTACTGATCATACTTTAATTACACTTATTCCTGCAATGAGTTCAGGGCAGTGTGAAGTATTCTGGAACTCTTTGGACCTTCCAATGAATTTTCAAATTTTGTCAAAGAGGAACCCTTGATCCTCTACCAAATCTTGTAAAAATAGGATTTGAGTGGCATCTCTAGCTTCTAGACCTTTGTCTGGTACTAATGGCTATCTCCTGACAAATTACACTCTGGGGACCATGAAAGATAACAGGTTCTGAGCTATACAGTTTACATATGCTTATTCTTTGACTAAAAGTAATACTTTTTAAGCTTTTATAGATTTAAATGCAATATCTTTTCATCTGACTATCATGATTTGATGGATCTTCTGCTCTATTCTTTTTCTTCACTCCACTTATAGCTGAATTTACAAAGAAAATGTTTAGAACCAGGATCTCTCATTTGGGCTACTGTTGCCAAGTGCCATGCACATCTTCAGTGCAATCCTGAACAGAGTTATACCCTTTAAAATCCACTGAAATCAATGGCCTTAGGAGGGCATAACTCTTCTTAAGATTGCACTGCTATTTTATTATTTAAGTCACATGAAGACTAACATTACACTGAAGCGTCTGAAATAGAAATGCTTTTAAGGGATACTCCAGCTTAAAGCATTTCACAGTGAATATTTTCAATCCCCTGAAGCTATCAAGCAGCATTTATTTGGAAGCTAATTAAATCACTACAATTAACAAAGAAGTGCTAAGAAGCTGCTGACACCTCTGGAGAAAGTGCTTAGTCTGGAAATATTTTCTGACATGGTGCAACTTCCATCTTTGGACGCCTCCTGTCATTCCTGCTTTATATGGATATCAGCATGAAAAATGAGACCCCCCCCCCAAGAACTCATCTGTTCTCACTGCTTATCAGCCACCTGAAGTCATAATCCTTTGTTTGTGACTGTAATCATCTCCTCAGAAGCTAATTGTGATGTCACAGGCAGAGGATTATGACTTTAGGGGTGGAACAGGCAGCCGGAGGAGGTGACCTCTAAAAAGGCAAGGAGGCCCATTGTCATGCAAATCACTCTTCTGCATGAAAAGAAGACAGTGGTGCAGACGGAAATAGGCAAAATAAATCCTCTCGCAAAAAAAGCAAAAGCATAATGTGAAACAGACAAATGGGATTCTAAGTTTATTTGGAACAAATTGTTTTTACAATTATAGATTTTTGAGCTATGCAAAACACTGCATATTCAAGTGGGAGTTTGGTATGCTGGTTAACAACCAGTTCTGTTTGCAGACTATGGCTTGGTTTTAGGCTTGAGTTAAACTTGACACCAGTACTGTAGTTAGATAATTTTAGAGTGCAGGCATGGTGGTGCCTGAAGGAGCACTTTGGGTTCTGGTATCATGGGATAAGTTTTCTTAGAGAAGACCTTCTAGCACATGATGGGCTTCACCTCTCAAGGGCAGGGAAGAAAACATTCAGAAAGAACCTGGAGAACTTAATCAGGAGAGCTTTAAACTGAAGCCGCAAGGGGAAGGGGACGATCGACATGGGGACTTCAATGAAGAAGAGAAAACAGTGAGGGCCCACCTGGGTAAGACAGATCAAACAAAGTTACAAGGCTATAAGTGCCTATATGCCAATGCCCGTAGTATGGGTAAAGAAGGAAGAACTTGAGATTCTCTTGCAAACAGAGGTCTATGATATAATAGGAATCAGTGAGACTTGGTGGGATGATTCTCATGACTGGGATGTGGTAGTGGATGGGTATAAGTTGTTCAAGGAAAAACGGAAGGGTAGAAGAGGAGGCAGAGTGGCACTGTATGTGAAGAGAGGGCTAGATTGTCAGGAGGTTCTGGAGAATGTGGTTGACAACCCCATGGAAAGTATATGGGTGGAAATAAGGGGAGGTAGGACAAATGATATTGCTGTTGGAGTCTGCTACTGACTACCAGACCAGGGACAGGAAATGGATGCCGCCCTCCTTGAACAGATTGGTAGAATATCCAGACATCAGAACCTTATAATTATGGGAGACTTCAGCTTCCCTGAAGTGTGCTAGGAAACCGGCTGAACAAAGCAACAAGAATCATGCAACTTCCTGACCTGTCTGGCCAACAACTTCCTTTTTCAAATGGTGGAGGAAGCTCGGCCATACTGGACTTAATATTAACCAACAGGGAGGAGTTGGTAGATGGGGTGAAGGTGGTGGGGACCTTCGGGGGAAGTGACCATGTCCTCCTTGAATTCCAGTTGCTGTGGGGGGTCAAGGAAGTTTGAGCCAGACTCGTAGGTTAGATTTTCATAGGGCCAACTTCAACAAACGCTGAGGCTTGATGGGAGTCATTCTGTGGGGAAGTGTGCTGGAAGGAAAGGAGTGAGTGAAGGGTGGGCTCTTCTCAAACATGAGCTTTTGCAAGCTCAAGCCCTCACTTTCCAGCAAGACGGAAACATGGTAAGGGCTCCAAGAAACAGATGTGAATGAACCAAGAGCGTCAGAATAAGCTAAGGGAGAAAAAGGAAATGTTCAAGAAATGGAGGGAAGGTCAGACCTTGAAGAGGAGTATATGAGAGTTACTAGGTACAGCAGATCAGCCATCAGAGAAACCAAAGCTCAATATGAGTTGGGTCTGGCCAGGGGGGCTCGCTACAATAAGAAAAACTTTTACAGGTATGTGAGAAGCAAACACAAGGTAAATTGGGAGGAGTATGAAGAAGATAGAGTTAAAATTCAACAAGACCTGAATACTCTGGAGAAGTGGGCAGTTGCAAATAGGATGCAATTCAACAAGGATAAATGTACAGTATTACATCTGGACCACAAAAATGTCAAGCACAAATACTGGATGGGGGATACATTTCTGGGGAGTAGCGTATGTGAAAGAGATCTTGGGGTAAGAGTTGACTGTAAACTAAGTATGAGCAGTCAGTTTGATGTGGTGGCAAAAAAGGCAAATTCAGTCTTGGGTTGTATTAAAAGAGCCATAGCATCAAAATCGTAGGAGGTCATAGCCCCTCTGTGTACTGCCTTGGTCAGGCAGCACCTTGAGTACTGTGTGCAGTTCTGGAGGCCTCACTTCAAAAAGGATGTGGACAAAATCAAGAGGGTGCAGAAGAGGGTGACAAGGATGAGCAGGGTCTGGAGACTGAGCCCTATGAGGAAAGGCTAAGGGCCTTGGGAATGTTTAGTTTGGAGAAGAGATTAAGGAGTGACATGATTGCTCTCTTTAAATATTTGAAAGGCTGTCATTTGTAGGAGGGCAAGGAACTGTTCCAGTTCGCAGTAGAGGATAGGGCCCAAAGCAATGGGTTTAAAATACATGCAAAAAGGTATTGGCTGGATATTAGGAAAAACTTTTTTACGGTCAGAGTGGTTCAAAGGTGGGACCAGCTGCCTAGGAAGGTGGTTAGCTCCCCTTCACTGACAGCTTTCAAGAAGAGGCTGGATGAATATTTGTCAGAGGTACTTTAGGCTGGTTCTGCATTGGGCAGGGGGTTGGACTATATAGTCTGTATGGCCCCTTCCAACTCTATGATTCTATGATTCTATAACAGAGTTACAGCTTCCAAAGGTATATTGGGCATAAAAAGTCAGGTTCCCATATCACATAGGACTGTCACTTCGGGTTGGGAATTTTTTGGAGATTTGGGGATGGAACCTAGGAATGGCAAGTTTTGGGGAGGGGGAGGAGCTCATTGGGTACAAACCCACAGAGGTCACCCTCGAAAGCAGCCATTTTCTCTAAGGAATCTGTTCTCCGTCATCAAAACTGCAGTTAAAATTCTGGGACATGTTCAAGCCCCACATGGAAACCCTACTCATCAGCAGTCAGAGGTGATTTATTGTGACACTTCAGCACTGCAACATCTCATTGAGCCTCATGTGTGCTTTGCACCATAAAGATGGAAGACGTTAGTTCAGGAATACGAGAAGAGCCCTAATCTGACCTGCAGCCAGCGAGATCCCATGAGAAAACCACAAACAGAATATGAAAGTAGATGTTCTCCTTGGCTGTTTATCCCCAGTATCTGTTTCCAAGGTATATTGCCTTTAAATATGGAAGTTTCATTTACGGTTGCTAACAGGCCTGGAGAAAAATGGTCCATCCTTTTAATAGAGGATTAATATATAGAAATGGGTAGTTGACGCTTTTTCATGGCATGGAGGTAAATAATATAACCAGGTAAATAACAGTCTATTAACCTTTTCTTAAAGGAACTGGACATATTTCTCCAGTGAGCTGGCAACTCTAGTTCAATTTAGCTACCTCAACTAACACCAATTGATCTGTCTTCTCTGAATATGTCTAATCACCTATTAAAACTACTTAGGTAGTGGCCATTCCCTCCCACCAGCAGAGCTGAAAAAAATGTTTGCAAATACATTTTGTAAATATTCAAGCAGTTTGATAGAGGCTCTAAAAATACTCAATATAATAATTTGCAAAGGGGACTTTGGAGAAGAGGTTTCAGGAGTGTGTTCATCTCTAGAGAATTCCAGCCCCATTCAGCATAAATCAAAATATGATTACTTAAAAGAAAGTCCCATTGAGTTTATGAATGCTTACTGCCAAGTAAGCATAGTGAAAGTGTTAGATTACTTGTGGTTTATGTTGTTTGTGCTTGAAGAAGGTGCTGCAAGACTCTTCAAGGACAAAACAGTAATAAGTGGGGAACAGTTTCTCTTTGTAAATTAATAACCAGAGGCAAGTGGGATGGTCTTAGCAACCATCCATCTATGGGCATGCTGTTAAAACCTAGCTTTATTTGTGGTCATGAAGTGAACAGCACTCTCCTGTTACAATCAGTTTCTTTTCAGTTCCCGCCAATTGGCAATTGGCTCTGTGCATCAGCCTGTAATGAATTTGGAACACATTAAGATGAAAAGATAAATGCATTGTGAAGTAGTGGAATGTCATTTGGAGTCGCAGTGATGGATGGAAGTTAATGGATCCCTTCTCTTGACATCTGGATGGGCCCCAGCTGGATCCAGTTTTGATTGGCACCCTTTTTAAGAAAAGGGGGAGGAAGTCTAGAAGATTCACAGTGCCATCTTAACCAGATTTGTACCTTTCTAAGCCTGTAGACTTCAATAAACATAGAAAATATCTCTGCTTAGGATCTCAGTGTCAAAGAGCAATAATGGATAAGGATTGCAAGATGGGGGGAGCTGAAGGAACCTGAGGTGTTTAGGGGAATGATAAAACTAAGCAGACTCTCAGTTACTGCCTAAGAACACTTCCCTGGGAGTAAACCCCAACCAATAAGTAAAATTGGACTTACTTCTGAGTAGAGCTACGTAGGATTACTCCCCATGAGGTGTTAGCCAAATTGCCTTAATTTATTAATAAATGAATTTTAAATGGCAGTAGGCATACAAGGGAGCAATAACCAATGTAGAAGAAGAAGAAGAGATTGGATTTATACCCTGCCCTTCACTACCCAAGGGAGTCTCAGAGCAGTTTACAAACTCCTTTCCCTTCCCCTCCCCACAACAGACACCCTGTGAGGTAGGTGAGGCTGAGAGAACTCTAAGACAAACTGCTCTTTTTCAAGAACAGTTGTGCCAGGGCTTGTGACTGACCCAAGGTCACATCAGCAGGTGCAAGTGGAGGAGTGGGGAATCAAACCCAGTTCTCCCAGATTAGAGTCTGCACACTTAATCCCTACACCAAACTGGTATACAGGAGTCCCACTTAATCCAATATCCCAATAATAGATGCAGAGACCAGATCTTAATGAAGTGGTTTCTTTACTAGGGAATTCACACACATACAATAAAACTCAAGCATACAAACAACAATAGAGAGCTAGGAAAACTAGACAGAAAGGTATAGCAATATTTGCATTAGCAGGAGAAGGTCATTGGTTCTGTCCAATGAGATGAAGCTATCTTGCAGCAAAAAAAAAGGGAGACTATAAGGAAAAGGGGTCATATTCTGGCCAATGGAACATGTGGTAGACTGTGGGCAGTGCTTAAACCAAGAGTCACCAAGGTAGGATGGGGTCAGGTAGAGAGGAAGTGAGAGAGAAAGCAAAGGAAAATCCTGCTCTTTTTATACTTTATTTGGGCTCGGGGTGTGTGTGTCCTCTAATCACATCCTCTAGTGACATCCCCAGGAAGTTGTTAAAGAAAAAATGGTTTTGGGATAATGGGAGTTTAATGGTTGGGCAATGTTGTTTCTATTCATTTTAACAGTGGCACCTTTAGGGAACAATAGCAGTAACAGCCAGGGCTGTTAGTGTTGATGGTCCAATGATTGTTCTGGTGATGGGCTTGGCTGTTATGTGTCAGCCCCCTAATCTCTTCATGGAAGCAGTTCCTTTGTTATGCTAGAGAGTATACGTGCAGCATCTGGCAGAGGTGGGGGAGAAGGAAGATGCATGCTAGAGGAGATGTCTGCTCATGGAGTCTCTGTAAAGATTCTCAGGTCTCCTTTGCAAGGCATGGTGTTCCTCTACAGCAAACTTTCACTGGCTTCTGTGAGCTTTTCGCAGCTAGGGTGCTTGGTTCCCTCCCTGCTGTGCTGCAAGTGAGCGGTGGTAGGTAACTCACGAATCCACTCTTGGTCTGGCACATCGTCTCAGGAAGAGGTTTCCCTCAGCTGGGCACGTGTCTGTAGTCCAGGTAGTTGGCATCGGTGCATGGTCACCAGACAGTCCATTCCCTTGGCACACTTATTGCACAGTCCAGTTATTAATTATGGTTCATAAGTCCATGAGAGTGTTATAAGCTCTTTGCAGGGCAACAGAAGGAAGAAATGCTCTAAAGACGGAACAAGAACCTGTGTGAAGGAATGAAACCACAGAAATATTCAGGGCAGGAAAATGTCATCACAGTGAGAATTAGATACTTGACTTGAGTGCAAAATGCTGGTCAAGTGTAGGGAGCTGAGGGGAAAGGTGGCCTAATCAGAGAATGATGGGAGGGAGGGGAAAAGATGAGATTATATGGACATGTTCTGAACTGACTATAGAAGGTGGGAAGACACAGCAGGAGGGAAGGCCAGTGGGGAGAAAGAGGTAATGCAGTAAAAAGGGGGGCCAAAATCACACACAAGGGTTTTGTCACCTGGAACATGTCAGAAAGGGTCCACCTTGAAGACACTGGCAACAATAGATTACTTATTTAAACCATTTTTATCCTGCAGCTTTGTCTCAAGAGGCTCCCAAGGCAGCTTCAAATGTAAAAGGAAGACAATGCAAAAAGCACAATAAAACCATCTGTAGATAATGATAGAATAGCCACAAAACCAACTGATAATTAAAAAACAGCCACAGAACCTTAAAAACAGCAATAAAACATCTAAAATATAATAAAAGTCAACACAATAAAGGTAATATAAAAACAGCAAATCCCCCCAAAAGGGGGGGATAGGGATAGAACCTGATACATCTAGGATGTAAGAGGTGATAAGGATATGGAAGATTCAAAGACAACTGAAAGGAAGAGAAAACAATAACCAAACCTCTCTGCTCTGAATCTGGAGACATTTTAGTTGTTTTATACAACAGGGAATATGGTCTGTAGGAAGAAATGGCTCTTCAAAACAGCAGTCTAGAAGGGACCCCGCATTCACATTTTTCTCTATGAGGCACTGTGAGATTTAAGACACCCTGGATATTAAGACCCCTTCATCCTCTTTGGTCTTCTGAAGCGAAGTACTTCTTTTTTGTCTCTGCTGAGAGGTTCTGGCATTTAAACCTGCCTGACTATTAAGCCATTGCAGTCCTTTACTCCCAATCCCAGATTTAGGAGAAGTGAGGAGAGTAGCTTAATAGTGGGCATTCACTGGCGAATGCAAGGTTTCATGTACATGCTCAGAAGTCAACATTCTTTTAAATAAGCTGAATGAAACTGGATACTCATGTTATTCTGCTCTTGCCCCCTTTTCCATGGCCCCATCTCCTCCTGAGGCAACTTCACGACTGCAGACTGAGGAGGCAACCTCCCCAATAGTGTAACTCTCAATCCAATTTTCTGCCCAATATTTTCACTTGTCACTGCAAGTATTAAAGACAAATGAAGCAAACAGGGAAAAAGCAAATAGCCTAGGAGGCAAAGCTTGTGATACAGAACCGATGACAATGAATTTGGTCAGTAATTAGAAAACTAACACAGATGCAGCTAGATCAAACTGGGTAGCCATGTTAGTCTGTGTGTAGTTGTAGAAAAGAGCAAGAGTCCAGTAGCAACTTAAAGGATAAAACAAATCATGGCAGGATATGAGCTTTTGTGAGTCTCAGCTCACTTCTTCAAATACAACTAGAATGTGAGTCTGTTTGTCCTTATTAGGGAAGGGCACACACTGAATTACAAACAGAAATTCATGATGAACTGGCCCTGGTTCATGGTTCACAAACCTTGGTTCGTGGCATCCTGTCCTCACAAGCCACATAAACCTCCCATGAACCTTCCAGGTAGGTTTGTGTAGTTTGTGTTGACAGACATGCTGGCATCAGTGGAGGGGGCTGGAGTAAGCATTTAAAAAGCCCATGGTCTCTTTAAATGCCTTCTCTAAGCTACACTGTAACTGCTGTGCGGTTTGCAAAAAACCATTTAAAGGGATCTCTTAAATAGCTTTTGCAAGCCATGCCACCACTGCTGTAGCAGCAAAATGCCTTCTCAATTCACTTGCTGAGTGGTGCGGCAACAGCACAACTCAGCAAGTCAACTGAGAAGGCATTTAAATGCCTTCCCAGTTGAAGAAGAAGAAGAAGAAGAGATTGGATTTATACCCCACCCTTCACTTGGAGTCTCAGAGCAGTTTACAAATTCCTTTCCCTTCCCCTCCCCACAACAGACACCCTGTGAGGTAGGTGGGGCTGAGAGAACTCTAACACAAACTGCTCTTTCAGGAAGAGCTGTACCAGAGCTTGTGACTGACCCAAGGTCACATCAGCAGGTGCAAGTGGAGGAGTGAGGAATCAAACCAGGTTCTCCCAGATTAGAGTCCGCACACTTAATCCCTACACCAAACTGGCTGGAAGTTAGAAGCCATTTCAGCAATCCCTTTCACACACACACACACACCCCAATTTGCAAGTCATTCCAGCATTTCAGCAATGCCTTTCACTCCCTTCTGCTTCCAAGTGGGGGGAAACTTAAAGGGATTGCTGAAATAGCTTGCAAAAGCTATGTAAAGGAAATGTTCCCTTTAAATGGATTTTTCAAGCAGGTGCCATGGCCAAGTGAAAATCAAGCAGTGAGTTCACCAGGAAGTGAAGTCCAAGCAGTGAGTTCACTAGGAAGGGGTGAACTCATCGCTTGGATTTCACATGTGCAAGGTGCTTGCTTGCAAAATTGGGAACACATTAAAGGAATGTTCCCTTTAAATTGCTTTTGCAAGATCTCCCTCCCTTCTATTCTGCTGGCTTCAAAGGGACACCACCAGCAAAAAGGAGGGAAGGGAAGATCTGCGAACCTCACAAACCAATCTAATTCATGAACTGGGGGAGGTTGATCCCAGTTCATGGTTCATGGGACCTCATAAACTGAGATGAACCTCTATTTTCCTAGTTTGTGCCCATCCTTATATCTTGGAGAATGGAGTGATTTCAATCAGGCCCATAGACTGGATTTCTTTCTTTGGGTGGCATCACATTTTTAGCGGACAATTAACCTAATTAAAATTGATTGAATTAAAATTCATCTCGTTGGATTAGGTGTGCTATGCAGAGGGGCAATAGGCATGGAGAAATCAGCATTAGTAATGATATAAAAAACCTAGGTCTTGATTCAATACAGGAGGATGCTTGTCTTGAGTTTTATTATCAGTTACAATTCAGCAGTCTGCAACTGTCTGTGTGCTTCCCCTCCCCAACTCCTTCTCAGGAAATCCTGACAAAAACTGTTTTGCACCTTTTCTCTTATACATCCACAATGAAAAGGGCTAGGCATTATTTTTAAAAGGTGGGTCTGGAAATTCAGAGAGGGGAAACAACATATTCCTGAGGGGCCATTGTCCCCATATGCTCTTTCAAATGTTTTCTTACATTTTTTTTTTTTTAAAAGTTGTACACTATAAAAAAATCTGGGCCATAGTGTCAGTTTTTTTTAATCATCACCATCTCCCCTCCACCAGAACAATAAATAGCACTGGGGGATCAAGTTATATATCACTTGTACTAAAAATACTGCTCAGTCTCCTATAGGTACTGTATGGGTGTGTTCAGACGGATCTTTTGATCTGCCATAGGAACGACTCCCTTGCGGATCAAAAATGCACGACCAGACAGAAACATCTGGGAAATATTCCGGTCCCATAGGCATCCCGTTCTGCTGCACCTCCAATCCTGATTTAAAAAGCAGCAGTTTCAATGTAGGGTTTTCGCTTACCCGCGCAACAACTGCAGACTTTCTTCCATCTGGTCACTCCATTAGCGCGCGATGCTCCCGTCGGCTCGGTCTGACGTCAGACCGAGTCGACGGGGCGCGATTTTTAAAAATTGAAACCCCATGTGCGCTTTAACGAGGAAACGCATTCAGCGATAAGCGCTACGAGGAATGTAATATTCATGCTTATTTCTTTTAGGGACAAGATGTTACCGCGATGGGAGATGGAGGGGGGAAGGACTGTTCTAACTTGCAAAATAGTCCCTCCATTGATCATGATGGCAATGGCAAGGGGGAGGACCGAGACTTTGCTGGAAACCCTCCGCGATCGCCTCAGTTCTCCAAGGAGGTGCAGCCTTGCCTATGCGAATGTACAAAACTTTTTTTAAAAAAATCCTCGGTGGATGCCGTGTGGACAAATCACGGCGGGAACAACGCGCGGTGAGGCTATTTCATGGGGGGCGTCTGGTCGTGCTAGGCTGGATTAAAAAAATCGGGATAAAATTTCAGGAGGGCTCATGGCGCGATTGACTGGCTGTCTGAACGCAGCCTATGAAAGGCAGATGCTATCAGAGTCTGCTACTGCAGCATAATAGACAGGCTTATAAAACCTACTTGCCTAAATATTAAACAGGCCTTCTGCTATTTTTAAGATTTGAATGCATTTCTTTTGATAAATGCTTTAATTTTGCTTGTGTAATCCTGAGTGTTTTACATACTGGTTTATCATAGCCCCTCTCCCAGCATTTCCCTTGACCTTTATGAATTCTAAAATTGCTGCTAATTCAAATCTGTTTCTATTTTAATCTCACTAATTACAGTTATTTCAAGGCACAGCACAGCAAAGGTAATGTGCACTGACACAGTAATACAAAGGAAAGTGATAAGACTGTGTTTGTTATCAGATGCAGAACTCAACTGCTTTATGGCCCATTTTATTTACACAGAGGTAAAAATAGCATCATATAGCTTTCTGCAACCCATCATCCCACATTCAAAGTAAACAGTATTATTACCGTGCATTGAGTATTTTTAATCTGTTAAACATTCTTACAGTCTTTCTTCTTTTCCTTCACAACAACCCCCATGAGATAGCCCTGCTGTTTTACAGATGGCAACATTAGGGATGTGTAAACTCCTGCTGAGGAATTTCACTCCCTTGGGGTTTGCCTGAACATGGACTTACAAATTCACCATGACATTTCACATTAGGTAAAGCCATGGAATGAACGTTGCCATTATTCTGTCACCCATTACCATCATGAACATCAGCATATCTAGGGCACCCACAAGTACCAGAAAAGTACAACTTTATACATTAACCTAAAGAAATATGGTGTGTGTGTGTGCGTGTGGGGATAAAGGCTGAATAAGCTTCAGGAGGCACAGAATGCTGAGTGAAGAGGAGAACCAGGTAAAGTGGGGAAAGGGGGGAAGAGAGAGAGAAATCACCCTGCTCAAGTGTCTGGGAGATTATAGAATCCTGGAAGGATGTACTGGATTTTCCAAATGGGCCCCCATGTGATTCCTGACTAGGGATGCCAGTTCCCCTCATCACTCCAGTGGGGATATTTGGGGCATTCCAAGGTGGGAAGGGCTGCCCCCAAGCCCAAGAGCAACCAGCCTCTTGACCACCCCCTCCCTCCCCACAAAAAGGTCTTTTCGTTTGCCGAGTGTGCAGCCTGTGACTGCCTCTCTCCCTCCCTCCTAAAAAGCCCTCTGTCCTAAAGGGCCCTCCAGCTGATCAGCAGGCCATCTGACAGGAGGGGAGGGAGAGGGGTGGCTGGATGGTTGGTTGCTCTTGGGGGGTGGGCCTTGGGGTGGGGCTTCCCCAACTGACCAACTGGCTGGGGGCAACTTGGAGCCCACAAAAGTGGGGGAAACCCTACCCAGACCTGGGGGCTGCAAACCAAAAAGAGAGATCATGGGATGGGTGGTTGAAATAAGCAGAACAACCAGGAAGTATTATGCAAAAGAAAAATATCCAAAGACTATTTAGTTCTTATACAATATCCAGTTTACTTGGAGCAGAGCAGTCTCTCAAAAATCATTCACAATGACACCATCAACACTAATGGACTATGCATATCAAGTCATTTCATTCACAAACTTTGTCAGAGTGTGTTGTGTTGAAATTTCTATATCTAATTACAAAGATAAAAATTATCATTAGCAAAAAATAATGCAAGGCTATACATAGGGTGGCAACCCTATTCCTGACAGGGCCTGAGCTTACAGTGGAAGCTCAACAAGGACAGCCATATGAATTTGTCCTAGGGATGCCAGCCTCTAGGTGGCACCCCTGGAATTATAGCTCATCTCCAGACTACAGAGATCAGTTCCCTTGGAGACAATAGATACTTTGGAGGATGGACTCTATAGCATTGTACCCCACCCAGGTTCCACCTTCAAATCTCCAGGAGTTTCCCAACCTGGACCTGGCAACCTTTCCTCTTCATCCCCCACCAGTGGCCAGGGGCAACTTGGCAATGATAATATGACCCTCAGCTGGGCACGCCACTAACCATGAACCATCACAAACCACATTTTCCCAGTTTGTGCCCATCCCTAGTTACTTATAAAAGACCCTAGTTACAAAGAAATTGTGCAAACACAGCAACCTAGCCTCATCAAGAGAAAGTTCTGAAGGTTGGGACTTCCGGTTTTGGCAACCCAAATGGCAGATGCGTCCCTTTGGAGCTCTGGGAGACATGATCTGTGACCCGGCAGATGGGAGGAGGTGCGATTGTCCACACCACCCTCAGGGCCCTTGTGGGGGGGGGGCACAGCTGTGGAGCATGAGAGGCGCCACTCCCAAGGCACACTGCCGAGGGATTGAGGCACCTCTCAGCTCCAAGAGTCTCGCTGCTGCAGAACCAGCAATGGCAATAGGGGTGCACACCAGGACAAGCAAATGGTGATCGAGCGAAACCCTTGCCTCAGCATATGATCCACGACGAAGTGTAAGTTTTTTCATTAAAGCAAAACATTTGGATAAATGGCCAAGTGAAAATACCCCCCCCCAAAAAAAAAGACAAGTGGAGTGGAGGATATACTCCGTAGATAAACAAAAGCTGATTCCAGAGCATTTTCGGGGGGGGGGTAGGATTATAAGCAAATAACAACTAATATAAAGAGCACTGGAGAGAAAACGATATAATCTCTCAAGTAATAGAGACTTTTGAAACTTTTCTGAAATGTAAACAATTAAAAGATGGTGGGAAGGAAAGTTGTGCTGAAAACGAAGCCTTCTTCAGGAAACGGCAGACCAGCCACTCCAGTCATGAGACCGGAAGTGGCTATAGACTTCCCTGGTATGATTGCAGCAGGATTGATCCCTACTGGATCAAATGACAACTCTCAATCAGAATTTAGAAACTCTACAAATTCAGGTGAATGATACTAAGCAAAAGGCAGAGCAAATAGCAAGAGCAGTTAAGGAAGTTGATGCCAAAACTAATAAGCTTCAAAAGTGTGCAGAGAAAGGGGGGGGGGGGAGAACCTCCAATGAATTTCAACTTTTACAGCTACAAATGGAAAAGTCAAACTATGTTTTGAGATTTCAAGGAGTTCCAGAGACAAAAGGAGAAGATCTTAAAAAGACTTTAAGTGAAGCCTTGGGACTGGTTGCAGATTTGAAAGTGGATTTTCTTCAAAGCGAAATTGATATGGCCTACAGGACATATTCAGAATATATCAAGTAAAATAATCTGCCTGGTGAAATTTATTTGAAATTCTCCAAAAGGCATATCAGAGACCAGATACTTAAAGCGACTAATGGAACTACCTTAAAAATCAATGACAGAGAAATCAAAGTATTAAAAGACATTCCCTTTGAAATAAGAAAGAGGAGGAGGAAATATTTTTACAAGATTGGTCTTATTTTTACAAAAGATATCCATCCCCTACAAATGGATTATACCAGAAGGCATCCTCTTCAAATACAATGATAAGAGAGAAAGGATTGACTCTGTCATAAAAGCTAAAGACTTTTTGGAACAGTTACAATAGCCAGAAAAGCCAGGAAAGCCTCAGGAGGGTGACGATGTAAACAAAGAAGACAGCGACCAGAGAAGCCATGGAGACATCTCATCATCATCCACTGAAGAAGATTCTGACTTGGAATTAGGGGCAGTGGTCCCCAAAACTCCTAAAGCCAGTCGAGACTATTATCTCAGAAAAAAAAAGGAAAAAAAGAGTTTGAACTTAACCTATTCTTAGCAGATTCTCAGATGCTCTTTATAAACCTATTCTTAGTAGATTCTCAGATGCTCTTTATATAATTAATGGTACCGGATATATTTCACTAACCTTTTTCATTTATACTGCACTTATATAATACTAAAGTGTAAAAAATGTTTGTAAGCATCTTATGATCACTGCTTTTTGGGGTTTTAGTGGTTATCTTTACTTTCTCCCATAGTTCGTAGATGCCCTTTTCTTATGATTTCTGTGTAGTTTTTTAGAATAAAAGCAATATAAAATGTTAAAAAAGAGAAAGTTCTGAAGGTTGAACTCTTTCTCAGTATCTCTCTACATGATTATTATTTGCACAAAATATGCTACCAAACATTTACTAGTGCATTATGAATTACCATCAATAATTAAAATGAGGCTGTAATTGTCAGAGTATGTGAGCAGAATACATTGCAACACACAGTTGCTTTGCTTCTGCTTGTTTATTTGTTTGCAAGATAATCCACCAACTCAGTTAATGGAAATTGGCCTCTGAGTTTTTGTATGATTCAGAAAGACTCCACTATATTAGCATAAATGTTTATATCACTTAGCATTATTAAAATGTGGAGGGAAAGGCTTGCTTACTCTCCAACAATGATATTATGATTTCTGATATGTAAATTATCCTACCTTTGATGCAATTGCTTGATTTACGCTACAATCCTGGTTTGCAGTGATTTCCACACTAATACTGTTTTATATTTACTTGACCCCAGGATGCACACTGGATTTACATTGCATGCAGGAGAGGAAGTTTCCCTTGGTATTGCTGAATTCCATCCTTCTGTACAGAAATGTGACTGCCAAATCCAGGCTTTGTGTGTATTGTTGCTTTTATTTTGACAGACACATAGCAAACAGCTCATACCTGAAATGATTTAAGCCCAGGACCGATTATGTTATGTCCTAGGACCAGGAGCCCGAGCAGGCGAAATGCAGCCGAGCTCCATTCCTGAGAACAATAGGGACTAGGCTCCTGAGCTTGCCTAAAGGGAACCAATGGCAGCCTTGGTGGGAGATTCAAACCCACCAATGGGAATGTGGGGCGTCCCCCCCTTACTGTATATAGTTGGCCTCTGGCTGTTACTGTTTGTCTTTGTTCTGAAGTATGAATAAACGTGTCTTCTCTTATGTCATCGCCCGAGTCATGAGGCATGAAACCCAGTACTTTACAGTGGTGACAAAGGTGGGATCCTAACGCCTTGCATGAGTGACGACAAGGACAACAAGACCACTCCTGAGTATCGCATCACTGACCCTGAGAGCAGCACCGCACCGCTCGCACCGATGCCCGCCTCCCCAGACGTAACTATGGCCGCCATGCACGGGAGACTCGAGCGCTTTGACCCTTCCCAGCCGGAGACCTGGGACGCATGGGCCAATCAGCTCATCTGTTACATGGAGCGGAACGAAATACATGATCCAGAGAAGAGAAGGGCACTCCTGTTGAGCTCGTGTGGGACTGACACTGTCCGCCTCGCGAAGAGTCTCCTGGTGCCCCACACGGCCTTGGAGAGTTTGTTCAGGGACATAATGAATGACCTAAATGCCTACTTTAGCCCCAGACCTACCTTCCTGGCCAAAAGGATGGAGTTCCAAGGGCGCGTACAGGCACAAGGGGAATCTGCCGCTGCTTTCATGGCCGCGCTGAGGGCGCTAGCGGTGGACTGCTTGTTCCCCAAGGTGGAGGACAGCCTGTTAACCCAGTTTGTGTGGGGGCTGACGGACTCCAAGCTGCGGCGCAAGCTAATGGTCAACCGGCAGCTCAACCTGGACGAATCCATGGACATTGCAACCGCACACGAGGCTTCAGCATGGGAGCGGCCAGCCTCGGCAGCCCATTTGGTCGGAGCGGGTCCCAGCCCAGTGAACTCTGATGCAGAGGAGGTTTACTCCCTCAGGCCGCAACCCCACCGGCCGGTACCAGCCCATCAGCCCGGCCGTGAACCAGCCAAGCCTCCTGGCAATTGGACCATCTGTGCCAGGTCCTCTCCCGGTCCTAAACTGGGTGGTGAGGGAATGGCCAGCAGAATCGGCAGGGCCGGAGTTCACAGCATATAAAGCCAGAAAGGATGAGTTATTTGCCCTGAAAGGTTGTTTACTATGGGGGGACAGGGTGGTCATCCCGGGCCCAATGAGACAAGGGGTCCTTCAATTGCTACACGAGGCCCACCCTGGCATTGTGCAAATGAAAGCTCTGGCAAGGAGCTATGTGTGGTGGCCTGGGATTGATTCGGAAATTGAAACCTGGGTCCGGGGGTGCACACGGTGCCAGGAGGTCCACCCCAATCCCCCGAGCACGCCAACACAAAGTTGGGAGTCCACCCGCAAGCCATGGTCACGCTTACATGTCGACTTTGCCGGTCCGTTCCAGGGTCTCCTATTCTTGGTAACGGTAGACTCCTACTCCAAGTGGGTAGAAATAAGTCCGGTGTCTACCACCTCGGCCAAAGCAGTAATAAGGGCCCTACGCAAAATATTCTCCATGCACGGTTTGCTGGACACGATCGTGTCGGACAACGGGGCCGCGTTCACCTCTGTGGAGTTCCAAGCATTCCACGTGAGGAACTTAATCAGGCACATACACTCCGCGCCTTTCCACCCAGCGACAAATGGCCAGGCAGAAAGAACGGTCCGCACCGTGAAAGAAGCCTTGAGCCGCATAACAGAGGGGGAGGGGGAGTTCCGGTTGGCCCGCTTCCTCCTAACACAGCGCACCACTCCGAACCCCATCTCCGGGCACTGCCCAGTCAAATTGTTGATAGGCCGCCGCCCCACGACCCTATTAGTCCAACTCCACCCAGACCGGGCCCCGGAGCAGAAGCTGGTCGAAACCCGGGAGGCACCCAGGGGCTTCCTCCCGGGGGAACTGGTCTATTTCAGGAACTACGGGGCAGGACCTCAATGGCTAGCCAGTCGCATTCTCAGACCCACGGGGCCAGTTTCTTATGAGGTGCTGGGTGACGGGGACCAGGTCCTTCAAAAACATGTGGACCAACTCCGGAGGCAACAGGACCCCGACTCAGGTATAATGGCCCCACCGCTGGAACACACAGAGGCCGCCCCGGCACCTGAACGTCCGCAGGCGCCGATAGCAGAATGAGAGCCAGAACAACCACTGGACACCGGCCTGGGCATGGAGCAAGCTGAGCCGCCGACACCATCCACGCCGCCGCCAGGAAGCCCGGCTCCAAGTGCGGTAGGGCAACCAGAAGGGGCCCCCGCCAGTCCAATGCTGCCCCCCCGAAGGTCGCTCAGAGAATGGAGGCCACCAGCCTACCTAAAAGACTACGTCACCAGGTAGGGGATGAACTGTGGGGGGAGGGGTGTTATGTCCTAGGACCAGGAGCCTGAGCAGGCGAAATGCAGCCGAGCTCCATTCCTGAGAACAATAGGGACTAGGCTCCTGAGCTCACCTAAAGGGAACCAATGGCAGCCTTGGTAGGAGATTCAAACTCACCAATGGGAATGTGGGGTGCCACCCCCTTACTGTATATAGTTGGCCTCCGGACATTACTGTTCGTCTTTGTTGTGAAGTACGAATAAACGCGTCTTCTCTTATGTCGTCGTCCAAGTCATGAGGCATGAAACCCAGTACTTTACAGATTAGATTTAAATGAACTGGCTGGACTGAAGGAAAGTCTGCCTTACCATACCAACGTAGTGGCACTATTGCTTAAAGCCAAGTGTTTTGTCTGATGGAATTGCCGGCACTCGTACTGGTTTACATCTGTGACCTAGTTTACACAGAGAGCAAAGGAAACAATAAAACTGTTCTTGGGTATCTACAAGTTCCAACTGCAGGTGGGCGATCACATTCTTGAATGTTACCCTTCATATTAAAATGTCTATCCTAGGTAGATAAAAAATCTAGGAATCAGAGAGAAGGAGCCTAGCCAGGCTTTCTTCCTGGTGTTCTAGTTTTGTATGCTTGGGGGAGGGGGTTTCCCTATAGGAAAGCATTCAAGAATGGGAGGATGGCCCACCAGGAACAGTGCTGCCTGAAGACCGTTATGAGGTAGCCTCACCAAAGCTAAATAGATATTTGTCTGGTCAATGCTAGGATGGGAGAACTCCTGGGAACATATGCACACTACATTGTGCTCCATAATGGAACAAAATGTTGGCTATAGATATAATAATACAAATAAAAATCTAAAGTGCTATGATCTTAGAACAGTGTCACCATTTCACCTGTTCATTTTGCCTACTTGGCCTGATACTCTGTACATTCATGAAACCATTTCCCCATATTCCTTTATGTTTGTTCTCAAGACCTATTTCTTAAGTAGCTTTTCCTAATCAATCTTAGATGCACTTCTTTTGTGAGTCCACTTGATTCTCCTTCATATGATTTAAAGTACTGCTGTGAATTTACATTGAATGGTTCTCCCCTACGGACTGGGCTAAAGTGGCATGCCACAGGGAAATCAGATCCTATGAGCAAAGAATAGTTATGCTGCTTAGTGACCACAGGCCTTCATAGTTAAGAAATTGCTATGTGCAAGCATCCATTACAGCTTGGAGGAGGTGATTCCCCTTTAATTGATGAAGGCTGGGGGGCTGATGTGTTTCTGTGACCCAAAAAAGCACAGTTTACATTCCGTAAGAGAGAGAGAAAGGAGCCAACAGGCACTACTGTGTGTTTGATAACATCCCTTGTGGGTACAAGATCTCTCTCTCTGGGGTAGCAAGTCTGCTGTCTTGTAGGAGTGCCTCTGTGCTTCCGCCAGTGGTTTATCTGTATATTTGTACATAGCAGTACTTCAGATTCCACAGTGAACTGCTTCAGCAGCTGAACATACTATCTATCTATCTATCTATCTATCTATCTATCTATCTATCTATCTATCTATCTATCTATCTATCATCTATCTATCTATCACATTTATATCCCGCCTTCCCTGCATGTGGGCTCAGAACGGGTAACATCACAGAATCAGTTACAATAAAATTTCAGTTACAAAATTCCAGTTACAATAAAATACTGTGTTGGATACAGTCAGACTGTGGGCTGAACACAGATTTAGTTCAGCTCAGGCAAAAAACAAACAAACTTTACTAGCTGCCCAGCATGGTTGTACAGAGCTTTCAGCCCTGCTCCTAGGAAACTCAGCTAGGCCCTAGACTGGCTAGGCAACAGCAGTGGTTTTTATGGATGGGGAAATTAACAGCCAACTGTCAGCTGATCAACTGGTCAGTTAAGAGTTGGATTCTGATCTCCTAGCCCCAGATAGTTGGCTACCTCCCACAGTAGCTGGGTTGCAAAAAAAGCTTTGGGCGTTGTTGTTGGTTTTTTTTGGGGGGGGGCTAGAATAAGAAGCCATCTCCCAGTTGATCAGGGGATCAGACAGGAGTGATCCCCCCAATTGCTGCTTCAAGGGAAGACTGAAATACAAATAAGTTAGAGAACAGAGGCTTCAGATCTTTAATTTTGCTTTCTCCCAGCCTTCTTCAAACACAACTTTTTTTTTTTTTTTGCTGGAGAGATCAGAAGCAGACACCTGACCCTAGTCAGCTGTGAATTCGCCTAAAAAAACTATTTGCTGTGTCTCAGTAGCAGGGTGGTAGGCAGCCATGTTTCCAGGGTTTGGACATCAGGTTCCAACTTTTATATGATTATTGCAATCAGCTGTGAGTCAGCTTCTGCCCCACCCCACCCCATTCCAGCAACTTCCCTCGGTTGCAGTTCCCCAGGCTGAAGTTTAGACAACAAGAGGTCAAATGCTGACTCACAGTTGATGGGGAATTAACTGGGAGTCGGCTTCGCACCTTCCACAGCAACTAGCTTGTTGGTGTTATATGTATGAAGAGACTATGAACAAACAAACAGTCTGCCACTTAATCAGCTCCCTGATTGGAAGTGGCAAACAGGTTATGAATGGAACCAGCAGGTGTTTGAGCATCCCTATCTCTCCTTATATATAATTGTGTTTTGGTCATGGACTCTCCTGAACATTCCACAAGCTCCCAAATCAATTGGCTCCCTGATCTGTCACTCAGAGGGTGTCCCTAGCCACTGGCTGTGTTGCCTGAGTCCCACCCAGCCATCACTCAAGAGTACTCGCGTGCCATTGGCTGGGTGCTGGGTTTGCTCCTCTTCCCTGCCCACTCCTTCAGCAACTGTGCCCTGTCAGAATTTCTGGCAAATGGCTTTCTCTCTTGATGAAGACACTTGCCTTCTGTATGGGACTAATTTTTCCCTCAGTAGCTGTTGGTAGGTGTAACAAAATGGCAGTTACCTGTGTTTGTAAGATGGCTGCCATCTCTGTGTTTACAATGTTTCCCCATAAGGCTTAATTGAGCTATAGTTCCAGAGAGGGGCCTCACTGGGTTGAATGGGGCTTCCTCATCTGCTGGAACTACAGTCCCCAGCTGCCCCAAGGCGTACAGGAAAAGAGGGACTATCCCAAGGGGCAGGGCAGCATCAATATAGACTCCAGCTAGGCCACAAGCCACAGATATGAGGAACCCTGGGAGGCAGCAGAAATTCAGCCATTCCACAGTTGGCTGGACTGGGGAATGAATGGAAGTTTCCCTGTTCTCTTGGGCAGGAGAGAGAGGCTGAAGCAGAACCAGAGGCAGGTTCAAGGAGAGATCCTATCCTGAGCCCACAACCTCCAGAGGTAGAGAGTACTGTGTGTAGGGAAAGAGAATTGTGTTTAACCCCCTGTTGATTTATGCCCTGTCGGTTCACATGGTGCGTGCTTACTCCTACAGTGTGTGTGTGCTCCATAATTGTGCAAATCGTTAAATAAATTCTTTTATTTGGGCTAATAATCTGTGTTGTGTTCTGACCACATAGTCTCTGCTGCTCTACACAATACCGAAGAGAAGGGGTAGCCCAGGGAAGCAAGGAAAGGCCAGACCCTTGGGTTGCCAACTTTCCAGGGATCCCCCAAAGATTGGGGGTTCCATCTCCAAATAGGGAGATTCAGCCAGAGGGGTCTCACTGTCCCTCTAAAAAGGCAGTGACAATTCAGTGAGTGGTGGCAGCGAACTTTAGGAGTGAGATACGCCCATGGGATGAGGGTGGGAGACGAACAGCTGAGTTGTAAACTGGAGCCCGTTTCACCACAGTAGGCAACCAAGCTTGGTTCAGACAAAGGAAGGAGATCCTTTGCAGGCCTTTGTGAGGAACTCATTGGACCAGTCCTGACTAGGGTTGCCAGCTCCAGGCAGGAAGCTTCCTGGAGATTTTCTGGTAGAGTCTATGGAAGCCAGGGTTTGGGGAGGGGAGAGGCCTCAGCTGAGCAGAATGTCATAAAGCCCACCTTCCAAAGCAGTTATTTTCTCTGCGGGGGAGAGATCTGTTGTCTGGAGTTCAGTTGTGATACCTGGTGATCTTCAGGCTCCACCTGGAGGTTGGCTACCCTAGGAGTCTCAGTCCATGCTTCAGAGCAGGGTCTGCTAGATCCAGGTTCTTGCTGTAGAAGCTGAGTGGGTGATTTTGGATCAGTCACAGACTTTCAGCCTAACCTACCTCACAGGGTTATTGTGCAAGTCAAAAGGGGGAGAGGAGAATGATGTAAGCTGCTTTGGTCCCCATTGCAAAGAAAGACTACTTTTCCTCCTGGGAAACCATTGTTGCTAATCTCTAGGTGAGGGCTGGAGATCACTCAGAATCAGAGCTCTTTTTGTAGCAGGAACTCCTTTGCATATTAGGCCACACACCCCTAATGTAGCCAGTCCTCCAAGAGCTTACAGTAGCCCCAGTAAGAAGAGCTCTGCAAGCTCTTGGGGGATTGGCTACATTCGGGGTATGTGGCCTAATATGCAAAGGAGTTCCTGCTACAAAAAGAGCCCTGCTCAGAATTACAACTGCTCTCCAGATGGCAGAGATCTGCCCTTATAACTCTGTGTCCTTATAACCTGCTGAGATGCCCTCCCCCCCATGACAGCCAATGTGATGTGGAAGTCAGGGTTTCAGAGCACTGTAGAGGCTGCAGTTGTGGGAGGAGATGGAAAGCTGAAGAGTGAGGGGGAAATAAAGGTAGATTGATTATTGGCTGGGAGGGAGATAGGGTTGCCAACTCCAGGTGGGAAATTCCTGGAGATTTGAGGGGTGGAGCCTGGAGAGGATGAGGTTTGAGGAGGGGTGGGACCTCAGACAGGTACAATGCCATAGACTCCACCCTCCCAGCCAGCCATTTCCTCCTGATGAACCATTGTTGCCAATCTCCAGGTGAGGGGTGGAGATAACTCAGAATTACAACTGATCTCCAGGAGGGAGAGCAGAAGTCACCTGCAGTCAGAGGGGCAGATAACAGTAGATTGATGGTTAGCTAGGAAGGAGATGGTGTTGCCAACTCCAAGTTGAGAAATTCCTGGGAATTTGAAGGGTAGAGCCTTGAGAGGGTGGGGTTTGAGGAGGGGTTAGACCTCAGACAGGTACAATGCCATAGACTCCACCCTCCAAACCAGCCATTTCCTCCTGGGTAATAATTGTTGCCAATCTCCAGGTGAGGGCTGGAGGTCACTCAAAATTACAACTGCTCTTCAGGTAGCAGAGATCAGTTCCTCTGGAGAAAATGGTGGACTCTGTGTCATTATACCCTGCTGAGGTTGCCACAGCAAATTGATGCTGAGTGTCCAAGACCTTGGCACTCTCCCAGAGCCTCTTTCTAGAATTTGTTGTATTTATTTCCACAATGGGCCTTATTCCTAGTTTGTACATAAAGCAGACACTACCAAAATGCCATAAGTCACAAGAACATAAAAGCCCTGCTGGATCAGACCAGTGGGTCCATCTGCTCCGGCATTCTGCCTCACGTAGTGGCCAACAAGTCCCTCTGGAGGTCCAACACCAGAGCATAGAGGCTGAGGCCTTTCCCTAATTTTTATTTTATTTTAGTCATTAGTTTTCTATTCCACCCTTTCCTGAAGGCTCAGTGTGGATTGCAACAATAAAACAGTAATTGGGTATAAAAATACATAATATTTAGAATAATAAAATCAGACACTAGTCATTCGTAAATAATAAATAAAATATAAAGAAATGCCCCCAGTGTTCTCTGATTTAAAGTGAACCAGCCTGGGTAAACTTGCCTTGTAATCTATCATCACTCCTTGAAGTGGGACAAGCCAGACACTGTTTATATGCCAATGTCAAGCCTGTTCATTCCTGTGACATAGAGAGTTGCAAATTCTCTAGCAATGAAAATTTCACTTTATACACCACCAGTCACACTCCTAGTGCTAAAGATGGTACAGTACAATAATAAACTGAACTATCTTTAGGTCCCAGCTAGAATCTCTTTCTGTTGCACTTGACCATTTTGTCTGTTCAATGGCCAAGAGAACTTGCTGACAAGATCCAAGCAATGGCATTATCCATTCATGCTCATTATAATAAATGGATAAGGAAATTGCTAGGTTTCAGCTTATATTTAGTTCATCATTTATACAACCTCAATGGGAAAGTAAAATGATTGACCAATCAGGAGCTGAAAATATACTCTTGGAAGAGACAATTTGATATTTGCATCTATACTGATTAAGCTTTGCATAGCATAGCTCAATAAATGTATTTTGGCAGAAAATTGCATGGCCAGAATTCAAAGGTGGCAGGAGTTTATGCCAAAGAAAGGCCTGAAGATTCGTGCAAATGTCAATGGAAGTAGCAAGTAAGGTAAGAGACCAAATTTTCCAAACCTATTGGGTGGTACAAGCATCCCCATTTTGTTTTTGTATGTCCTTTCTGAGAAATCAGCCTTTATTTATGCCATGCTTTTTGTTTCTATTAGCATATACTCTAACTCAGGCTGTTAAGAGAAAGTCTCTTAATCCCTCTTTACCCATTTTCTTCCTGGAACCCAACAATCCTTTTCTTTTCCTCTTTGTTTTAGGAATTTGGAATCAGTTTCTAATCAATTCCATATTGATCTAAGAGAAATTCAAAGACGAGAGGGGCAGGAAAGGAGGTTCTGCAACATTTCAGAATTTCACTCTGTAGATGTTCAGAGGCAATTAAAGTCTCCCCAAACTTTCCTATGCTCCTGCTGGAAGTACCAGCCTGTGGTGTGCATCATAAAACAACTGCAAGGACTGAAGTTACAAAAGGGTGCATTGATTTATCTACAAAGAGAAATCCCCCTTTTAAAAGAGAAAAAAAGAGAGGAATCAATAGTTATATCTAAAAAAGTGCATTTCAGAAAAAGAAATTATCTTTCCCATAATCACACTAACTCCAATTGCCTCTGTTATGCAGGGATTGTTCCTGTTTTCTGTCACTCATCCCTGGTAAGCTTATAGCATTCTCATCACAACAACTCTGTGAGGTAGGTAAGGCTGAGAGTGTGTGACTGACCAAACGTCATCCATCAGGCTTCCATGGAAGAGTGAAAATTTGAACTTGGGGCTCCCAGATCCTAGTCTGACACTATAAACTACACTATACTAGCTATCACTACTGACCCTACCCTCCACCTCAGTGCCTTCAAGGAAATTTATGCATGAAAAGTGCTTGCCCACTCCAGAACCACTGATTTCTAGAGGGGTGTTGAAAGACCTGAGTCAGATTGAGATGATGAGAGAGGAGGTCCTACGACTGATAGACAACTTAAAAACTGATAAATCACCAGGCCTGGATGGCATACATCCAAGAGTTCTGAAGGAACTCAAATGTGAACTTGTGGATTTCCTGACAAGAATATGTAATCTTTCATTAAAATCTGCCTCCATTCCTGAGGACTGGAAGGTAGCTAATGTCACTCCCATCTTTAAAAAAGGTTCCGGAGGAGATTTGGGAAATTACAGGCAGGCAGTCTGACATCGATACCAGGTGAGTTGGTGGAAACTGTTATTAAGGAAAGAATTAGTAGGCACATTGATGAACAAAAACTATTGAGGCAGACTCAGCATGGGTTCTGTAAGGGAAGATCTTGTCTCACTAACCTGTTAGTGTTTTTTGAGGGAGTGAACAAACGTGTGGACAAGGGGGACCCAATAGATATTATTTACCTTGACTTCCGGAAAGCTTTTGATACAGTTCCTCATCAAAGGCTCCTAAGTAAGCTCAATAGTCATGGGATAAAAGGACAAGTCCTCTTGTGGATCAAAAACTGGATAATCAATAAGAAGCAGAGAGTGAGTATAAATGGGCAATTTTCTCAGTGGAGGGTGATAAGCAATGGGGTATCATAGGGCTCAATAGTTGGTCCAATACTTTTGAACTTGTTCATTAACGATTCAGAGTTGAGAGTAAGCAATGAAGTGGCTAAATTTGCAGATGATACAAAGTTGTTCAGGGTGGTGAGAACCAGGAAGGATTGTGAGGCACTCCAAAGGGATCTGTCAAGGATAGGCAAGTGGCATCAATGTGGCAAATGTGGTTCAGTCTGGCCAAGTGCAAAGTGATGCACATTGGAGCCAAAAATCCTAAATACAAATACACATTGATGGGGTCTGAACTGGCAGAGACTGACGAAGAGAGAGATCTCGGAGTCGTCGTAGATAACCCAATGAAAATGTCTAGACAGTGTGCAACTACAATAAAAAAGGCCAACGCTATGCTGGGGATCATTAGGAAGGGAATTGAAAGCCAGTATCATCATGCCCCTGTATAAATCAATGGTGCGACCTCATTTGGAGTACTGTGTAGAGTTCTGGTCACCACACCTCAAAAAGGATATTATAGCATTATATTATTAGCCACAAGGTATAGATAGGAACTCTCAGTCTGGGGCAAGTGATGCTTTGTATTCTTGGTGCTTGTGGGGGAGCAACAGTGGGAGGGCTTCTAGTGTCCTGGCCCCACTGGTGGACTTCCTGATGGCACCTGGTATTTTTGGCCACTGTGTGACAGAGTATTGGACTAGATGGGCCATTGGCCTGATCCAACATTGGCTTCTCTTATGTTCTTATGTATATCCCAGCACACCTAGCATCCAGTATGAAATCTGTACCCCACAGCATTACAAAAATGTGAAGTGTAGATAATGCTTAGGGAGCTTTCATATCTACATATGGGCAATTGAAACTAGGGATGGGCATAAACTGGAAAAATGCAGATTCTGTCAGTTTATGGTCCACAACTGAATCATGAACCAAACCATGAACTGAACTGGGAGGTTTGTTCGTGAACCAAACCAGTTCATGGCCCCACAGAAAGCCCAAAAAAACAGCTGAACAACAGGGAGCAGCTTGCTCCCTGCTGCTCAGCTGTTTTGGGTTCTCTTGTGCAGTCTGTTTAAAGCTTAAAGGAACTGCACAAGAAAGTCCAAAACAGTTGAGCTGTGGGGAGCACGGTGCTTCGGTTTGTGAGGTGGCTACAGGTTTGTGACAGTCCGTGGGTCACAAATGGGGCATGCCACAAACCATGAACCAAACCACATTTTTCTGGTTTATGCCCATCCCTAGTCAATGGAACAGTTATTATGTCATAGAAGTTTTGAATTCTTATGATTTAAATTAGAGTTGCTACCAAGTTGTGAAACTATTCGTTTTAGTCACTCTTGGCTGATTCAGTTTGTGAGGCAGTAGAGCACACACACAGTATGCTAGAGTCACCAAACTCACTGGGGTTCTCTGGCTGACTCTCCTCTACCTGTCCTCCAAGGTTGATAATAATTGGATTTACAGGGTCCAAGTTACGGCCCCCCAGTAAAAAAGTGCTTTCTGGGGAAATTACAAACTTGGAGGGCATGTAAAGGAGCATCCAGGGGAGGTCCCCTGCAAGCTTGGTGTCTCCAGCTTGTACAATATCCATTCTATACATTCCTTACAGGAGTGTATAGAATGTAAGGAGTGTATAGACTGGATCCTGTGGAAGCTAGAGACATCAAACTCACAGGGGACTTCCCTGGATGCTCCTCTGCATGCCCTCCAAGTTGTTACTTTGAAGTTATGTAAACATTTTGATTGAGTGGAGAGAGTCTGTCTGGAAATGTATCCACTCATGAACCAGCACAAACAGCTTGAAAGTTTGTGCTGGGTGACCTGCCACAAACTTGATTTCTCGAAACATGAACTGCTCAAAATTTGTCACAAACTTCATTTTGTGAGCCTGTTCATGCCCATCACTATCCATGACTGTTATGGTTGCATTCAGCTTCCCTATAGCTACAGGTTTTTTTTTTTCATCACAGAGGAAACTTTGGAGTGGGCAGATATAGCTAGAGTGGAATCTCTTCATATCCGCTAGAGTTCCTCCTTAACGGCCTTGAATGTTAAATATTTTTCTCCCTTTGGGAATGACAGATTAATTGCTCATCCTTTGCTGTGATTCAAAGTGCAACCAGAAGAATGAATCAGAGAAGAAAGCTGATTGGAAGAATCATCCCACAAGTCATTGTTAAAGGAACTGTGGATGATGTTTTATCATCGTTACAGTCTCATAAAGCCATCAAGGATGCCAGGTCTCCTGTCGAACTGTGTGCGGGAGCTGGCCTGATTATAAACAATCAAGTCGCTTGACAAAAAATCATTAGTAGAGGGGGAAGGAGGAGCTCAACAAAAAGACTGTTGTCTTAATTATAGCCTCTTAGATATTAGGCTGCCAACATGAGCAGTGTCATGGGTACTTGGAAGAAGCTGGTTTTAATTATGAAGCATTCGCTTTATGGTGGTTTTATCCTGTCAGCGTTTCCACCTCTCAAAAGGCTCAGGAGGATAAACAATTTGGCTTTGTTACATAACAAGATAAAATGTGCTTTTGCTTTGTGTCCAAGTTTTCAGCAGTTCTTCAGCAAAGGGAGCATCGTACCTTGAAGGGGCTGCATTCCCGTCCCCCCCATATTTACATAAGGTCTCTGCAGGCTCGAAGGTATACAAATTAAAATGCAAATACATCTGCACACCAAATGAGGCAGCAGCGATCAAAGGAGAGGTTTATTATGTACTGTATAAATATATATATACACATGTATTTTTGTGTCGCTTTTAAAGCTTATCATGTTCAAGTGTATTTCAGGGTCATTCTAGACAGCCAGGTAAGTTAAAATGGCCCTTCTGTCCAAATGGATATGGAGTGCTGAACACTTACAGTGCATTTCTAAGCAGAATTGACATTAAAAGATTTAGAAAGGTATAAACCTGCTGAAGATTGCCCTATTATGGAGCAAGTCTCCCAGACTTTGCCCCAACAACAGTTCCTACCCACCTACAAAGTTAGCACACTGATCTTTATTTGGAATATTTTCCAGTCATACCAGGAACTGTTAAGAGGGTTTTTAATGTGTCTATTTGTATTAACTGTAGTAATTGCTACTGCAATAATTAGGGAGCAAACATTAGGAAATGATGACTGAGCCTTTATCAATAACCACATTATTTAGAACATCATAGAGATAATGGAGCATCAATATTTGGCAATGTGAGCTTGGGATGCAGAGAGGCAGAGCACTAAAAGTGCTACCCACAAACATTCCTCTAATTCTGCATTGAATTCCATGAAGTTCCTAATAATGATGCTGTCATGCAGATGCTTTTATACAGATGTCTTCAGTGTCTGCTAAAATAAGCTGGACTGCAGGGTAAAGACAACAGTACCAAGTACTTTCATAAACCCAGACAGATGAAGCTTGGGAAGTGATTAGGAATGGGCATGAACTAGGAAAATGATGTGTGGTTCATAGTTCATGGTGTGTACAGCTCATAAGTCATGTACCATTACAGACTTTTTGATGCTAGATGAACCAGTTCAGTTCATGAAATTTGTGACATAGCTGGTGTGCTAGAAACACCAAATCTCTCAGGGGATTTCTGTCAGACACTCCTCTACGAGCCCTCCAAATGTCATGAAGATTGGATTTATGGGGCCCAAGTTATGGCTCCCCAAAGAAGGTGCCCCCAGAAAAGTGCTTCCTGGGGAAATGACAGGGGCAGGTTCGGGAGTGTATAGAATGGACCCTGTGCAAGCTAGAGACACCAAACTTACAGCAGATCTCTGGCTGCCATTCCTCCACCTGCCCTCCATGTTTAGTGAGGATTGGATTTACGGTGTCCATGACCCCCAAAGAAAGTGTCCCATCCTCCATTATTTCCACTGGACTGAGATAAACTGAAGGTCAGGGGCATTTTTGCAAGCCTAGCAGAACCAGAGTCACTATGGCACTGCAAATCAAGCAGGACTAAAGTCAAGCCAGGAAAGTGCTTTTGGGGGAAATGTCAGGCACAGGTTCAAAAGTGTATGTCCTAGAACAGGCTGGGTGTGGGGCAGGATCACACAGTCAGGGTGCAAGCTAGGTGAGGCTAAGGCACAAACCAGTACAGGGTGACAAAGTCCAGTTCCTGAGTTGTACATGGAGTAGCAATAAGAGCAGATTCAGAGCAGATCCAAAATACAAAGTCCAGAGGCAATCCAAAGTCACAAAGCAGAATCAGTAGGTGGCAAGGTCAGGGGTAATCTGAATGCATTGCTTTCACAGCCTGTCTCTCCTTCTCTCTGCCGTTTATAGGAGAGAGGCCTGTCTTACAGCTGGGTTGCATTATACAGGTGTGTGCACTCTCCTCCTTACTATCTAGACCCAGGTGTCTCTGGGCTGCTAATTGTGCACTCTGTCTTCTCTCCAGCATTTCATGACAGACCCTCCTTCACCTATGTTCCAGTGGTTCTGGAGATGAGGGAGGCAAGGTGGATGTTGGGGTGCTATTTAGCTCTGAGCCCTGGGGCTGAATAGATGAGATGCTACTGTCAGAACTGTCACTTCGGTGGGTAGCAGTAGCTTCCTGTAGCATGTTGTCAGTAATTTACTGTGAGATGGGACCTCCTTTGCCTGCCTGTTCCTCTTCCCCAGAGTCCTCTGCTTCCCCAGGGTTGGCAGAGCCCGGCAGATTCTGACAGTGTATAGACTGGACAACCTGCAAGCTACACACACCAAACACACAGGGAACCTTTCCCTGCCACCTGCTCCTCTACAATCTCTCCAAGTTGAGGGTGGATTACATTTGTGGGGTTACAGACCCCTCCCCCAAGGTATCACCAGTGCTCTTTCTGGAAAAGAGAGCTGCAGTTACAGGAGTCTATGGAATGACTCAGGAATAGGATAATGACACCAAACTCACAGGGAAACTTCACCTGGGCAGACCCCCCAGCCAGACAGAAAGGCAGACATCGCCAGAGTTTCTGCAGTGGTTCCCCAAAGTTATGCCACAACAGTTTAGCAAGCACCCCAGCCCCACCAGACCAATGGGAATCAGTTTTTCATTTAAAGTGATTTGTGATACAACAAAAGAAAGTCATGATAAGCAGACATGTGACAAGACAGGGGCTCCCCAAAGTAACCCCATGACAACTTGGCAGGCAGGGTACACCAGGCCAGTAGAAATCAGAGTTTTCCATTTAAAGTGATCATGAGGTAAATGTTGTGAGGGAGGTTGTGTTCTGAGGTAAATGTTGGGTAAGGGAGCCCACCCCCAGCTTGCAGATGTGGCCATTGTCCCACCCAAGCTCCAAGACATCCCCCTCATGCTGGACCGCCCAGAGAGGAGGAGGAATGGAGGGGTATGCAGGGGGAAAACAGGAGGCCTCGTTCTTACCCTATGGAATCCAGAGAGGCGTAACCCAGCAAGGGGAGATTGACCTGCAGGAAGTCCAACTCATCCACCCTGTCTGGGTCCAGGCAAGAATGGTGGGGGCTGAGAATGTCTCCCAGGTGGGAGAATGCTTGCTCACTCTGGACACTGGTGGGAGGACAGGAGAGGAGACTCATGGCCATATAAGAGAGGAAGGGCCAGATGGCAGCCTTAATGTACTCCAGGGGATTGAGGGAAGTGAGCTCAGAAAACTTGAGAAGGTGTTCCCTCATCATCAACTCTGTTGAATCCTCCACCATGGCACACCTGGCATCCCCACCGCTGCTGACCTCCCAGTTCACTACTGACAACCAGTAGCAAGCCTGGTCCCTGGTTGGGCTCTCTGAGGCAGAGGTGCCAGACTGTGGCTCCTCCTATTCCCCCCAGCCCCTTCTACTTGCTGTTCCCTCTGGCCATGTCTGCTAGCCTGTAGCTTCTACACTTTTCTGCAGAGCTCATGCTTCCATTGCATGAGCTCTGCATTCTGGAGAGCAATGCTGCCTTTTATCTGGGGAGGTCACATATACAGACAAGCCTGTACTCCTCTTCATTGCAAGGAGTATGCAACCTGGTGGCAATGCCCCCACACAACCTACCTGACAAGGCCCTGACCCATGAGAGAACAGGCATCCCATCAGGACCCAGCTGCACAGCAGAGGCCAGAGCCTGGTCCAGCATTCAAATTGGGGATAACTTGCCCCAGGCTGGCTGTATGGGTACAGAGCATGTCAATAGTGTCCTAGAAGGGCTTGAGGACATGCACCATTTGGGAGAGGGTCAGCCAGTCATTGGAGCTAATGCCATAATGTACATGGTTTTGTCTTGGGCTCTGGAGAGATCAGCCTTGACCATCGCCACAGTGGAGCGATGTGTGGTAGGAAAGACTTGTCAGCTCATGGTCCTCTGCAAGGGGACAGAGTACCAGGAAGCCAGGTGTTGCAGCAGTCAGCAAAAGGCTACATTTTCCATGAGGGAGAAGGGTTGGCCATACACAGCAATCATCTTGCCGACTAGGCAAATACCTCTTCCTGGGCCTCCTTCTGGATGGCACAGTTGTGTCCTTTTGGAAATGACCTCCTTGAGGGTAGCCTGCCTTGGTGTCCAGCACCTACACCACTGTGACTGTTGGGAGCCTTTTTTGGTGGGGCCTTTTGCTCCTTTTCTGTTTCTATCTGATGACAGGGAGCAGTATACCCTCTAAGCTGACTTAGTGTGATCTAGCTCACAGTTTTTTAGCCTCCAGTTCACATATTTTTGTCTTAGCTCAGGAAGGATGGCTCCAGAGCAAATCAAATCGCTTGCTCACAACTTTAATGGCAGTAGCTCACAAAGCAGAACTTTTGCTCACAAGACTCCACAGCTTAGAGGGAGCATTAACAGGGAGTGGGCCTCTTCGTCCTCCCACTAGCCCTTACTCTTTCCCCTGGTGGCAACATACTGGGGTGCACCCTTTGTAGGTGCTGACAGAGGACAGAGGAGGACAAATGTTGGGGTTTTGTGTGCTGGAAATGACACCCCAGGCCTAGAGAAGGTGGGAGGGGGGACAACTGCTTTCTGGCACTGTACATGGAGGGTCAATGGAGGGGTGTACTGGAGGCAGGAGCAGCAACAGGGAGTTCTGTGGAAGGGAGGATGCTTCTCCCCTTTTGAATCACTGTCAGAAACTTCTCCAAAGAGTGTTATCAACCACTGGGCAGTGCTAATAACTCTTCCTCCTTTGTGGAGAGGCCCAGGAATAGATCAGGGAAAGGAGGCTCTGAGACCTATGGTGATGCCCCAGTGTGTGTGTGGGGGGTCTGTGGGCTGGCAGGATGGGTGTGGTGTCCAGGGATGGGGGTCTGTGATATGGAGGTGGAGGACTTCTTCCTCCCACAATGAGCACTTTCACCCTCATGGCACAGAGGGGTTGGTTCACAATCAGGAGGGGTGGGGTATAAAATGTAGATCCTCAGCCAAGGAATCTAGTAGCTAAGCTCCCCTGCTTGGTGTGAACAGAGAGCCAGGGTGTCTTAGAGCCCTGAGTCCACCAGAGGAACCCCCCCCCAACTCAGCAGGGGAGAGGAGTTCTCAATCAAAATGTAGGTCCTCAGCTGAGGATCCCACCAGCTAAGCATAAGCAGAGAGACAGGTGGCTCAGATCTTGAGTCCACCTAACACCAAAACTGCAGCAGGGGAGATGAGTTCCCAATCACAAGGGAATGTGCTTTGCTAGTTTGCTTATAAGAAGTTCCCTGCCTCTTTCTGTAACTGTGGACAGCTGAAAGAAAAGAGGCTGTAGAGCTGAGAATATATATATTCAGATCCCATAAAGCAGAACAGGAACTCTGTTATTGGCAGCCATAAGTTTTTGAGGGCACCTATTGGTGTTTCCAAGGCTGAAGAATTCTGTCACCTCCTGTTGCCCTGGAGTTTTGTAAACTGTTTGAGTGGAGACAGTCTGTCTGGAAAATGTAATTTACAAACTGCCATGAACACCATGAACAGCACCACCAAAGTTCATTAAATGTTTGTGCCTGGTACCCTTCCATGAACATCCCTTTGTGTACCATGAACCTGCCACAGTTTGTGATGACCTTTGTGAACTGGTCCATGCCCATTCCCTAGAGGAGAGAGATAAGTTCACAAAGGACCAAATGAGCTTTCCTCTGCAAAACTACGTTAGTGAACACAAGGAAACAGCTCCTGGCATCAAACACTGGGCCTCCACCTGAAAAGTGACAGCAATGTTTATCAGCAAGATAACCCTTTGCAGTTCTTTTCTTACATTTTACTGTTTTATAAGTTTGAATTAGACATTAGAACTGGTAATGTTGTCAAGTTTGAAAATACTGGACTCATAATGTACATTTCTCTGTCTGGGAGTCATGGCCTGAGCAAACATTCTCTACACTCAGCCCATTCTTGTATCACAGGGCTTTCCACCTGATTCCATCCTGATCCCACATATAATCTCATGAGATCAAAAAGTGGTCTTCTGATATGTTATAAACTGAGCATGCCTTGATGATCTCAGATCACCCTGGACCTCAGGCTCCAGTAAAGTCCACCTAATTTCCCCCCTATGCTTGGTCCTAGCTCAGAACTCCCATTTTAATTATATGCTGATCCAGCTTGATTGCAAATCATTATCCATTCATAATTAAATCTAAGTGCCATTGCACCCTGTTTTTGCCACCTGAACATCAAAATTCACCAGAATAAGCCAGAAGACTAGCAAAGGAAGGCATCCACTTATTTGGTCTTGATGAAAGCTTCTTGATGTAGAGTTGCCAGGTCCCCCCTGGCCACTGGCAGGAGATGGGAGGGGTGGGGTTGCCAGATCCTGGTTGGGAAGCTCTTGAGGATTTGAGGATTGAACGTGAGGTGGACAGGGGCCTCAGTGAGGTTCAGTGACACAGAGTCTACCCTCCAAAGCATCCATTTTCTCCATAGGAACTGATCTCTGTAGTCTGGGGATGAGCTGTGATTTCGGAGTCCCACCTGGAGGCTGGCATCCCTACCCTGATTGTTCACAAATATAACTGTAAATGCTGTCAAAGATGCTGCCACCTCTGCTGCCACTTCCTTCACATTAGGATCCATGCTCATAAATGCAGAGCATAGGCCAAGGTATCAAAGCTATGCATGATGTACATCCAAGAAAAAGGAAGCATTGCTGTTTCCTAGAAAATGTGCTTTTTCGCCAGACTTATGCTACAGTTCCAAAACAACATGAGAGTTTATGCATACACAAAATAATACAATCTCATTTAGAATTCTTGAAAAAGCACTTTTTTTTTGTTCCCAAGTATACATAGATACTTCAGATAGTTGGCAACCCAGTTATAATTTGAACTATGGAAAGTTTTCCATTACTAATGACAATTGACCAAATATTTCCCAGTTTTGATTTTCATGTATCGAATCTAAAAGTTTGGGTAGGGCACACATTCCACCACCACCACCACCCAAAAAGGCTTAGGGACATATCCAATTTGTCTCTTTCACATATATAGCTGAGATACTACTGTAGCTCTTTGATTGCAGTGGAAGAGGGAAGCAGGAAACTGAAAAAAGCATGTGTAGGGAGGGAGCAAGGGAGAAGTATTAGGCAACTGGATTGGACCCTTAGATTTTGCTGCTGTTGTTAACAGAAATTCTCTTAATTATTCTTCACACATTTTTCCCTGCTGAAATCCAACAGTCTATTTTCCTCTTTTGAGGAATGTGGAGTCTGTTTCTAATCACTTCTGTTTTGATCCAAGAGAAATTTGAAGAAACGAAGGGCAGGAAGGGAGAGTCTGCAAAATTTCCGTGCAGATGCTTAGAGGCTAGCAATGTCATCCCAGACCTTACTATCCTCCTGCTAGAGCAGCATCCTGAGATTTCCAAGGCTACAATTGTTGCTTTGGCGACACAACACAGTTTCCACTTTCTCCTGGGTCAGTCACATGGGTGATCTCATCCAATCAGAGACTATATTCAAGCTCAATTTTGAAAGGGTCAGGGCTCAACCTGGAGATTGTGTGAGGCTTTTCACATTAGGGAAGGTCATTTTACAAGTCCCTCAATCTGAAATTAGACAGCATCATTACTCACCAAGGGTGATGGAAGTGAACACAAACATTTATCAATGCAATCCTGAGCTAAGTTACACCCTTCTAATGCTGTTGAAGCCAGTGGATTTCAAAAGGTGTAACTGTGTTTAGGACCACATTGTTATTAAATGAGGAGGGCTGGATTAATTTATATGTAGCAATTAGTCCATAATGAGGGGGGTGGGGGTGGGAATCACAGATGGAAGGTGCAGACAGACATGAAGTTAACCTGTTTGGCAGCTGGTTATAAGAGATAGGCAGAAGCATTTTAAAATATATATTTGTTCCATTAACTGACATCATCTTTTGCAGAGATTGCTTCAAACAGCATTCTTAAATAACTGCATGGAAACCATACAGATTATGTGGGACAGAATCTAGCATTTGGGAAGAGAGGGAGAGAATAAAGGAAAAGAATCATAACAAAGGCTGAATATAAAAATGCCAACTTTTGACATGGATCAATATCACTTTACCATATCTCTCTGAAACGTCTCAGAGCTCTGATCATGGGATTTGGCAGATCCAAGGGGAGATTGCCTTTATGCCATTCCTCATGGCAGCAGAAAATGTAGAAATGCAACAATGGTTCTGAATCTTATTACAGCCACTATAGAGATTTGATTCCTTCCCCATGATAAATCTGCTAGAAAAATCAGTGGTATGATTACGGAGATCAAAAACAAGCAGGATTTCGATAAATGATTTTTATCTCATCCTCAGCTTCTGTCATCCTCAGCTTCATATTTCATGAGCATCATGCTTCTCCCCCCCCCCAATCACTGCCACTGCCTTACTCCTCATAGGATGTGGAGACATGCAAGTAATTCAGATGAATGGGGCTGTGGTGAACTGTGCAAGGAGAAAAATGGTATTGAGGCTGCAGTCAGATGTGCTCTTTGATATGATATCATTACTGTCACCTAGTGGATTTAAAATGCATGTTCAGACAGCAACATCTGTGAATGGGTCCCCAGTCATCAGCTCCCCATTCTGACCCACCTTTGAATCAGAGTTATTAGGCACTGGAGGATGTCAGCGCTTTCACCCTGCATTTCTGGAAGTCTGATCGATCCATAGCACTCTCAAGCTGTTTGGGAAGCCTGAATGTTCCCCTTCCAGTTTGCCACCATTTCTTGAAGCAGTCAGCGATGTGCGCATGCCAGGGTTTTGAAACACTACTTGTGAATTTATTTTTGCAGACATTTTACAGACATCTCTCTCACACAGGAGATTCACAAAACTGTGTTTTCCTTTTAAAAACTTCCAAAGAAAGAGTCCTTTGTGTTTCAGCATTTTCTGCCCACAGCTTTGTGGCACATGGGATAGGGAAGGGGTTAATTGAAAAGATTACTCTTTTTTCAGAGAGAGATGGAACCAGTCTGAGAATGATGCCTGTCAATCCAGCTCCATTCCAAGCTTTTAAATAAAAATGCCAGCGCAGAGGACACAAGGGCTTCTCTCTTTTATTCTCTCCCCCCAGCTTTGAAACATTTGAAAGGTTGGATTTTTTCCCCAAAGAAACAGTTTCAAAAACACTTTCCCCACACTGGACTACATATCCCAGCAGCCTCCTTCAGCAATCCCATTGGCTACCAGCTGCTGCCATTTCTGCCAGGAATTTGAAGTGCTGCTTCCCATAAGAGCTTTTATGCATTCTCAAAAGACAAATGTTTTTTTTTTTTTTTAAAAACTGCCTGACTGCCCCATTCTGTGGCTGCCGCATCTGATCATGGGGTGAAAGTGCATCGAAGGGGGTTAAGGGAGGAAGTCTGATCAAAACTCTCCAGTTTGGTGTAGTGGTTAAGTGCACAAACTCTAATCTGGGAGAACTGGGTTTGATTCCCCACTTCTCCACTTGCACCTGCTGGATGATCTTGGGCAAGCCATAGTTCTGGCACAGCTGTTCTTGAAAAAGAGCAGTTTCTATCAGAGCTCTCTCAGTCCCACCTACCTCACAAGGTGTCTGTTGTGGGGAGGGGAAGGGAAAAGAGTTTGTAAGCCGCTCTGAGACTCCTTTGTGTAGTGAAGGGCAGGGTATAAATCCAATCTCTTCTTCCTTTCTTCTTCACTATAAAAAAACCTGGCTCAATTAGAGGTGGGGCCACACTAGATCAAACTGCACGTCTGACCACAGCCTGAGTCACTGGCTGCAAAGCAGTATTTTTAATAGTCTTACAGCCCTAAGAACAACTTCCTGGTAGTAAGTCCCACTGGGTAAACTTGAGTTTTGAGGAGTCCTGCTTAGAATTGTTCTCTTAGATGGTAATACTGTTTCTGTGTGTTTGACAGTATGTCCAATTGAACACAGGTTGATTACTTCTATGTACTGACTGAACTAGACAACATAGCAGGAGATCCATGAAAGGATCTGCTGCCTTTCCCCCTGGTTTAATAGAAGTCATGGTATGTATAGGTGTGTGCAATACAGACTGCTGAGGAAGGTGAATTAGCTCTTTCCCCCATATCACTTTTCCTATCTTTGTTGCCTTGCCTGGGAGCTTCTCTTGATCTTTGGTGGGAGGGACATGCAGCTGTCACAGTGGTACCTGTATACTTTCTCTCATGAGGTAAACAGCAGCTTTTGGGGAGTGGGAATTTGCATTGCCAAAGTGGCATGGGGAAGAAGAGCCAGGGTAATGCGGCAGTTAAGACTGCTGGATAAGGATCTGGGAGACCCAAGTTCAAATCCACACTCTGCCATGGAAGCATGTTATGTGAAACACACATACTCAACCTACCTCACAAAGTTATTGTGAGGATAAAAAGGAGGAGGGGAGAGTGATATAAGCCACCTTGGGTCACCACTGGGGAGGAATGAAATAAATAAACTGTTCAGTCTTAATCAGAGTTACACCCTTCTAAAGCCTTTTAAGGCCACTGACTTCAGATGACTTAGGAAATTGTAACTCTTCTTAGCATTGCTATATTCAAATCCAATAGCACCTAAGGAGCTTTGACTCTAGAAAGCTTGTTGGTCCCTGAGGTGTTACTGGACTTGAATCTAGCTCTTCTACTGCAGACCAACATGACTACCCTCCCAAAATTATCTTTTTAGGATTGCACTGCAAAGCACTCTCCCTTAATGCTCTAGCCTTGATCCAAATCATATACTTTCCACGCCTTTTAAACCTCCATGGTAGATCCATTGTAGATCTCCAGCCATCACATCTACTTTGTGTCATAAGCACACATATGATTGGCCTGTCTTTTTCCAATAGTAACATACTTTAAGTACTCTGACAACCCAATACATGTGTCCTACTAGGCTTCTGCTGACATGAAAAGGCATGCCATAGAAATGCTCTAAAAAATTCAAATGTACTTGCAAGGCAAGGCAAGGCAAAAAAAAAAAAATCAAGGCCATGAGTGAGTGGCTTGTTTAATAAAGATGAAGTTTTGTTCCAGCTTTTAAACAGATGCACATGGTAGATAAATGCTTTTCCCACTGGCCATCTTCCAGGGAATGTCAGGACTGATAAAGTACCCAGCAGAATTATTATCATCTGCCACAATAAAGCACTCAACAGATTTGATCCTGAGCCTGCCAACATTTGGAAGGCCTCTAAAAATGGGGCAAATCACCAGGTGGTCCAAGATGCTCCTTCCTGCCACCCTCATTGTTTTATTGTCCTCTGGACTAATATTGCAGCCTGCATCGGGCTCACTGTAAAATTCTCCCTGTAATTTTGGTATGGTGTGTAGCTCAAGTTTTTCTGTCTGAACTTTCTACTTTAACAAGAAGTTGAAATTTCTTATTCCATTCCTACCATTACTGTACACACATTTTCATCATGATGTGAATGTAGGCTTTCATTATATCTATTTTTAATAGCACATTCAAAAGTCATAGTTGTTCACTTAGGAACTTATATAATCAGAAAGTTAAATTTTTAAACTCATAATGGATTGCTCTATGTTTCAAAATTTCTAGTTCTTTATATCTATCTATCTATCTATCTATCTATCTATCTATCTATCTATCTATCTATCTATCTATCTATCTATCTATCATCATCTATCTATCACTTAGTCACACTTTGAATTCCCATTTCTTTCCCTTTTGTTCTTTACCGCTGCTCACCTGTTCTGAGAATATGAAAGGAAATAAGAGAGTCAATATCAGTGCTTTGTTGTCCTTCTTCTTCATGGGCCATGGCTGTTTATATGCTTTGAATGCAGAAGGTTCGAGGTTAAATCCCTGGTGTTTTCAGTTAATGGGTGGTAGGAGTTGGGGAAGACTTCTGCCTCAGATCCTGAGAACTACTGTTCAGACAGTGGGTGGTATCTTAGGCTGGAGGAAGTTCTTCCAGACTAAGGAGCTTTTCTCCAGTGTACATAGGCTTCCTCCATCTTAAGTAGCTTTTCTGATGAAGGAAGAGCCACTTCAGTTGGAGGAAGGCTGGAAGAAGGCTTCAGAAGTACAAAGCAACATCATATGTTCTCAGCTGTCCGATCAGTGAAAGCAAGGCCTCCATGAGGATTAAAGGTGCTTAGGGATACTGAGAATTTTGGCACAAATACGTTTGAGTATTGAACGTATCATGTGTGAAGGTGGCAATCAGATGTGAGCTGATTGTTGGAGTGAGTGACTCAACATGTCTGAACATTGGGGGGGGGGCAGTACATCAATCTAAGTGTGTGTGTAGGTGTTATCTCCTTGAATGAGATGCCTCTCTTTGTCTTAACTTGGGAGCTGCCCTCTGACCCCTCCTCTCTCTCTCACTTTGTCCTCTCACACTGTTCACGTGGTGTTCCATGGTCCCTCCTGTAGAAACAATGCCTTCATACCAGGGGTCTTTTCATAGAAAAACAGCTACAGGAGCTCATTAGCATATTGTATGCTAATGAGCTATTAGGCTATTAGCATATGTCACGCCCCCTGACATCACCGGAAGTGATGTCAGAAGGGGAAGCAAAAGGGGGGGAGGCATCTTCAAAAGTCTCCCTTTCCCTTCCCCAGCTGGCCTGGGTGGGGGAGCTAAGAGAGAAGGGGTTTAAAGTTTAAACTCCTTCTCATGAGAGTTGGGCCACAGAAGGAGGAAAGAGGGAAGGAAAGAGAGAGAGCAGAGAGAAAGAAAGAAGGAAGGAAAGAGGGAAAGAAAGAGAGGGAAGAAGGAGGGAAACAGGGAAAGGAGGAGAGAAAGAGAAGAAGGTGGGAAAGAAAGAAAGAGAGAAGAGCAGAAGGAGGGAAAGATGAAAAAGAGAGAAGGAAAGGAGGGAATGAAAGAAATTTGGCGGCAATTCGGCCCCATTATATCCTATGGGCCATTGAAGTCAATGGTGAAAACATAGGGTATATTCTGGGGGCTGGAGGGGAGGGTTTGAGGGAGTGGCACCAAACTCACAGGGTAGCTGATGGAGCCTCTTCCCAAGATACCCACCAAGTTTCAAGAACATTGGACCAGGGGGTCGAATTCTATGGGCCCCCAAACAGTTTGCCCCTATTCCCTACATTGTTCTCTATGGTGGGGGAAAAAGTTACTTTTTCCCACCATAGAGAACAACGGAGGGAATAGGGGCAACCTGTTTGGGAGCCCATAGAATTGGACCCCCTGATCCAATGTTCTTGAAACTTGGTGGGTATCTTGGGGAGAAGCTCCATCAGCTACCCTGTGAGTTTGGAGCCTCTCCCTCAAACCCCTCCCCTCCAGCCCCCAGAATATACCTTATGTTTTCACCATTGACTTCAATGGCCCATAGGATATAATGGAGCTGAAATTGACATTCGGCTGCCTGAAAGACTCCCCGGGATGACGGCTGGGGGTGGGGCTTGGCTCCCGAGCTCCCGGAGCTGTGGGCTCCCCCGCAAAAAGACCACTGCTTCATACTACTATACAGGTGATGCTGTATAACCATGAACAGACTGATGTATTGAACCTATTGTCGAAGAAATCAGGTCTCTGTTTGCAACCTAAGAACAGGTTGTAAGCTAGACTGGCTGGTGTTTGATATATCACACATACAGTTATCTGCTAAGCATCCTATAGGGAGGAATGGGCTGTGGCTCAGTGACAAAACAGGTGTTTTGTGTGCAGAAGTTCCTAGGTTCAATCCTTGGCAGTTGAAGGATCTCAGGACACAGATGGGGGGGATCACTCTCTTCCTGAGAGCCTGGGGAGCTGCTGCTAGTCTGAACAGGCTATGCTGAGACTGATGAATCTAAACTAAAGGTCCATGAGAGCACCAGAATCCCCACATACATATATTTTCTTCTCACAAGCATTAGGTGATATCAGCAGCACAATGGACCATATGGCATACATGGCAAAATGAAACTAATTCAAGCAGCAAGCTAGAAGGAATTAAAAAAAAATCATGAGAACCAATGGAAATCAATAATAACAGAAGTCAATAAAAACCATACAATCAGCAGACTGAAACAAAATGTCAAATGGCCTGGGCATCCAGGTCTTCTGAACCACCTTCTGGAAGATCAAAACCAAAGGGATGAGGTGAACTTCTTGGGGTAGGAAATTCCACAGCAGGGCCAGTGCTGAGGAAGCCCTGTTCTGTCTACTACCTAACCTCAGCAATTTCACTGAAGGCAGACACAGCAGGGCACCAGTGACCTAGCTCCCAGGCAGGCTCACACCAGATATATCTGCTGTTCTTAAAAACAGAGTGTGATGGCAACAATGTTCCCTGTGTTTGTCTACCATCTCATTCTCAGATGAAGACTTTCTCTGAAAATCAAATAGAGACAAATACAGCTTGCACTTGTATGTAAATGTATAAGCAGGTTAGCAAGCATTTCAACCCAGGCTGTGAAATATCCTTGACTTCTAATACAAAGGGTAACACACTACAAGGATAAGAAAGACTGATATGCTTCAATGTTTAAATATCTCACATTTAGCGAGGTAGGAGTGCAGGCATTGTGCATGAGCTGCAGGGATAGTCAAAGCAGCACAAACACTGGGGTGATTGGCTACTTGCAGGGGGGCGCACAATTAGTTTCAAGCTTAAGGCCTCATTCCGCTCTAGATCTACACAAAATGCTTGCATCCTTTTTCAAAGGCAGCAATCTGTGTACAAAGACTGAGGGCAGTATCTGGCCTGTAGTAAAAGGTTTGACAAGTCTCCTGAATTTAATGCCAAGCACAACTGCTGGGGTATTGATTAACCTAATTTTTCTGTGCTTTTCCCTCTTGCTGCGGTGATAAACTGCATTAAGCTAGCAGAGACAAAACCCGAGAAGGCATTTAGAGTAATGAATGCCCTTTTTTTCGACACAAGGGGGTGGACTGAGGGAGGATTTAGCCTGAATTAGTGACAGCTACAGGAGACAGAGAGAAAATGTGTTTCTTCCCCTAATCACTGCTTCATGTCAACAAAAGATAGGCATGATTTCCCTCTAATTGCACCATTTCATTATCCTTCTTAAAGGAGCTCACTGTGCTGTTTGCAGCAGAGAAAGATGCCACGTCCCTTTGGAGGGCATATCTGTACAGGACTGCACCAGAAGACCAGATGTATCCATTTAGTACACGCAACATCTGCATGCCACACTCATACTGGGCAGAACTTTTACTGGTTACTCACCTGCCTGCATATCAAACAGGGACGCACCTGCTCTGGCTTAATGACCAGAGGCAGAGTTCCTTGATACTGAATCTCACCGAATTACTTTCCATCTGTGCCTGAAACTTTGCTCAGGGAGTTACCAAAGCACATATTTGGTGATTAAAATGGATTGTGTGTTTTTACAGAACTCCCGTATTGGTACTCCATGCTTACCAATAACCATGAGTAAAATGTCAGTTTTTCATAATGCTCCTTTATTTATTATTTCCTGCCCACTTTCACTATTGGACAGCAGTCTGCCAACTATGTTGCTTTACCTTACACCTTCTTTTCCCTGTATCCTGGCCCTGGCTGTAAACATTGAGAAGATGGCAGAAAACCAGATGTACCAAAAATACTTATGCTCTTTTTGAGTTGATACTGGATTGAAGTTGAAGTTCATATTGTAAGGATAAGCAAACCACCACCCATAAATGTCTTATCAAAACTTCTTTTGGCTTTCCTTGAAATTTCTGAGGTGTTGCTCATGTGGGAAAATATCTGGTTTCCCTCAGATATTCCTTGAGGTGGAATTCAAAGGCAAGTGAAACCTCCCTTGAGAAATGTAAATTCTTGACACTTTGTTTTACTTCCCATAATGGAGCTTGTCTCCCACCCACCCCCACTCCCAACTCACTTTGCCTTTCTCCTTGGGTAAAATATGGCTGCAAGCTCTAATACTTGACTGCCTCTGAGATGACCATTAGAATTCAGTCCCTTAGGGCCAAACTGTTATGTAGGCGGACCACCACCGGGGGTCAGCGGTCACAGAACGGAGCTTAGCTCCCTCATACAAAAGGGTCCTTGGCTCCTAGTCCACCTAGCAATCGACAAATCATAACTTTGGTGGGGAATTCAACCCCCCAATCGGACAGTGGGTGTGCTGGGTGGGTGTATATATAGTTGGCCTTGTGGGGCTGTTGTATGTCCATGTTGTGAAGTACTAATAAACGCGTCACACCGCATGTCATTGTCTGAGTCCTCCATGTGGCGAACCCAGTACTTTACACAAACTAGATGTGATGGCATCCTTCTGGCCACCGTGAGGATGCCACCACCATTTTGAAGTCATTTAGAAATGCTGCAAGGACCCAACTGGGCTTGCAGCACAGTGTTTTTGCACACACACCCCCGGCCTTTTCAAGTGCCGAAGCACCCCCAGGAGGGAGCTGCAGCCATTTTGGCACTTGATAAGGTGTGTGGAGGGGGGGGGGCAAGAGTGTTGCAGCCTGCCATGCTTGTGCCATCACATCTAGCTTGGCCCTTAGTAATCCCATATGTGGTTTTAGATTCCCTCCCAGTGCAGCATCTCCAGTGAGCAATCCTAATCATGTCTACTTAAAAGTAAGTCCCATTTTATCCAGAGGGGCTTACTTTCAGGGATGTTCAGAATGCCACCTTAGTCTTCTAGTTACTGCTTGCTGCTGACATGTAACTCTTGACTGTGATAGATCAGCTCGCTGCTATTCTTGTGCAGAGGAAGCAAAGGGGCATCCCAAGATTCCAATTAAGATTTGCCCCTGCATTTAAAAAGTTGAACCTGCTGGCCGAGTGTGCCTATTTTCTGTCACAGAACTATCAGCTTTAAACCAGCCATTGGCAGGAAATTTTAACAAGGTTTCCTTAATGTATATAAAAGCCAAACTGGCACAGTCTATTTGCAACAGAGTTTAGGGATTTTTTTTTTTTTTAAAAAGGAATTAGTATTTGCATTTGGCAGCTTTAACAACAGTCATTAGACTTGATCCTTGTATTTGATTTTTAATAGAGTCCAGTAAATAGTAGAAAATAGCTTTGCTGAATAAGCCTTAATCTCAAATTGGTAGAGTTTTTAAGTGAACCCATTAAGCTTATAGTCAACAATTTGCCTTCTAAATGATAATTTATACTTTTGTTCCATGCTTCTTTAGTTTTAAATAATGATCATTTAGTTCTTGAGAGCTGTGTTATACAGAGAAACAGTGGAACCCTTGTGGTTAACCTTGTCTAGGAAGCAGCCAAGCATCCTTTCAAAGATTCATGAATCTGATTGGCTGAATTTGCTGCTCTGAAATGAGATAGGAGGAAGATGTGTTCGTTCATCTTCTCTATTGTCCTCTCATTCATCTTCCAATGAAGTAAGAATCCCTAAAATATGGCTCTTTTTGTTTGAGGAGCAGGTTTTAGAGCTTTTCTTAATAAAAGTCAATAATATGTGAGATACATGGCTGTAGGATTTTATTTTTTTTTAAAGATCTAGATATCGGTAACTTGGCATGCTTGGCCCATTCTGCCTGTGTACTTTACCTTGAATGTACAATCATGTTACAACGTTTCTTTCTTTTTTTTTTTCCCATTTCTCAGCTCATTTTCTCCATGTTGGGTCAATGTTGGGCTTTATTGAGTTGGAGGGGGGGGGCCCCAAGCATTTATAGGACAATTTTATTTTCAAGCCAATTGTAGGTTGGTTTGATTCCATCTGCAAAATGCTTAAATCATTACTTTTCAAAGTGGTGATCAAAACCCCCTTTGAACATCCTCCTCTGTATCCATGCCTTCTTCTACCTTTTCCATCTCCTTTCCCCTTCACCCCCTGGTGTGTGTGTGTGTGTGTGTGTGTGTGTGTGTGTGAGAGAGAGAGAGAGAGAGAGAGAGAGAGAGAGAGAGAGAGAGAGAGAGAGATTAGTGATAGTTTGTTAATGTATAGCTAAGCATTATTATTTTTATATTTAGTTTATTTTTAATGCATTAATGTGTTATTTGAAAGGCTACCATTAGCCCCTTGTTAATTTTTATTATTCTAATTCTGAGTTTGGATTATTTGGATCATTTTCCTGTAAACTATGAGCCCACCCCCCAAGTCAACTCTTTGCTTGCATTGTACCAATGGCATTGATGTCTGCTAATGTTCTCTACCATGATATGTTTGAAAAGTCCCTACTTTACTGCCAGTTTCCTAATTTCTTCAGCAGTACACACAATTTCAACCCCCCCACCCGCCTTTTCCCACCTTTGGTTTTAGTAATCCCATTCACCCCGGGCTACCTTTATTGTTCTCTTCGCCCAGGGTGATACGTAATTTTTAGTAGCCAGCAGTGAGATTTTTAATGTTATTTTGCTGTACATATCAGTCTTATTTGTGTTTATTACAATGAGCTTTCACTGGCATGCTACTCAAAATGGTGCAGGATAACACATTTTCAGTAGCTGTGTTGCAGTGGTCTTTTCTTTTAAGGGGTGAGCTTAAAATTATCATGAGAACAACCTGGGGAAAGAAGTGTGGCAGGTTTGACCAGTGACACATTGTGTGATCGATCTCAATTTAGTGCTACTACACAGTATTGCTAGTGCACTTGTGCAAATAGAAAATAATGGTGTTGCCAGAAACATTGCCTTTTACTCTTGGGCAGCCCCAAAGCAAGGGTGCCCTACTTTCTAACCTGAACCAAAGTCCCCCAAAGCCAAGCATTCTCAGCTTGAACCACAGAGTCAGGCTGCAAGTGCTCTGCAAAAGGGATTTCATATTCAGGTGACAGGCAACCTCAAAGCAAGTCTCCAGTCTTCCTCCTCCACCCAGCAGAGATTATGCTTATGGAATAACAATGAGGTAAAGTCTTTAGAACCCACCTGGCACTCTCCAGTACCTCACCCAGCCCATTTGTGTACTATGTGTAAATTCTTTGTCTTTCCTGCCTCTGTCCCTCAATATACTGGGATAAACCAATCAATCATTCAAATGTTTAGCAATCCTTCCTGAGCTAATCAGGGACGTCTCCCACCTTTTGTCTACCCTGGCCAGGACCATTAGTAAGTCAGATAATCCATTTAACTAGCTACCCAACACCTGGCTTCTATTGTTAAATCCAGACCCTGCCTCTCTGGAAGCTCATTGGTCAGATCTGCCCCTTCTGGCTTCACACACCCCTGGGACTCATCATTGGTCCAGGTAATCTATTGTTCTCACCTGAGACCAGCCCCCAGGGCTGCCCATTGCTCTACGTTCTTTGCCAGTGCCTATATCCCAGCACACACATGGCCTTAGACCGTGTGTTTTCAGCCATGATCCAAGATGGCAGTCCACCCCCAGACTCTCTCTGAGTTTGGGTCACTATCCTTTCTTCATGGACCTCTGCACATCTGAACAGGTTGCATCACCCCTCTATAAGCCATCAATCACCTCTGTTTCCTTAGTTCTATATTGTGTGAATATTGTTTGTATGTTTGAGAATATTTAGTAAAGAAATCATTATGTTAGCCACCCAGTTTCTGTGTCTGTTAACCAAATTGCTCTATTATTTAATAAAGATGGGGAATTATAATTATTAATATACAATTGGCTTAGCTATAGGATTTGACCTGTGTATACCAGAGTTAGAATTCCCAAGAATTCTAAAGAATACTAAAGAAAGGATGAGGTGTGGAGCGTTTGTTTCCAAGCTGATTCCAAAATGTGAAGATCAGCCACACAGAAGAACAGAAGTGAGATGAGTATGTGGAACAGGCCCTTAAGAAAGCTATTTTACTTTTCAGTTGTTTCAGTTTTCATGTAAAAGTGTCTAAGGTCATAAGAAAAGCAAGAGCTATTTAAATATATAAACTAGGTAATGTAGAAATATCAATCTGTTCCACTAATTTCCCATTCATTATAAAATAATAATTATAATTACAACAACAACACTATCAAGTACAAATGTAAAGTTTCTGCTATCATAGCACCTCTTTTTTTTTTAAGCAGCTCTAAGTTTTTACTGGCTGCTTAGTTCAAATTTTATGGTGCATTTTGGTATTTAGTTCAGTGTAGTTTGGACATATGCTTTTTTTAAAAAAAGAAAACTGCCTAAATGCTAACTGTGACTATATCCCCATCTCCAAGCCCTGGCTTTCCAGCCTCTGCAGTTTATCTTTTTAAATCAAATTGACAATAAAATTAAACAAATTGAATTTTAACTGCTATAAATAATCCTCTGCAAGACACTCTAAACCCAAGCTCTTTGGTCTGTGGAGGGGGGCTGCTCAGAGGTCTAAGCCTCAAGTTTGTAACAGGCAGTCTCCATGGAACAGAAATGCAAATATCAAGATCTCAACCAAGCACTTGATGTTTCAAAGGCAAATAAACTGGGATAGAGCAGATGCTCCAAATCTGTCTCTGTCTTCAAAAATGTTGAGGTCCAGATCTGAATTTGAATCACTTCCAAAACCTAACATTTCTCGAAATTTAACAATGCTTGTCAAAGATCAAAGGGGAAAGAGGAGGAGGCAAAATTTGGGTGGTGATGGGTATAGTCTGGTGATGGGTACTGAGCAGGGCTAATGTTAATGACAGGCATTTCTGAGAAGCTACTGAAGTCCTATAAATTTGGAAAGTCCTGCCACTGTGTTAGTAGTGGCATTGGGTCTCCTTCAAGGACTGGGACTGACCACCTCCTGCCTCCCTTGATATGTATGACACCATAGCATATAAGATTGGGGCTCCTTCTCTTCCTTTCCTCCCTCTTCACCAAATAGAGGTACACTCACCCATAGGAGTGAGTGACCACCTACAGGTGCCAGCTGCTTTTTTACAGAACAAGGAGTGGCAGCTGCCACCTCGTTCTACACAGCTTCTCACCAAGAACCCCCCAAATCTGGAACCAGCACTGGTACTTGCAGACATGGAACTGTGAGGGTGGAGTCCAGGGAATTTGCCCTGGGCTGCATAAGGCTCTGAAGCCCCAGGCCAAGGATAATCCAGATGGGGATGGTCTGCTGTGTACCAGGGACCACAGAGAAAACAGAGGCTGCAGGGAGTAATCCAATAGGAGGCAGAGGGCCCTGGTGGTTTGAACCCTCCTCTCCTCTATTTCTGAAGCCTGAAAACAGGTGGACAGGCCAAGGCCTATTGTCACCCCTGATATGGAAGATACTTGGACTGACTTTGCAGCCATCTCGGAACCACCTTCAGGACTGCCCCAGGACCACTGCCTGTATTAAACATGGATGCTTAAAATATTACTAATTAAAACTAACCCTTATTAACAGAAAAATTTCACTCCATCCTTTTTCTTTCTCCAGCTGTCTACCCTACCCTTTTCTTATAAAAAGAATAAAATTCTCTCCTCTTTAGGAGAGTTTTACCATAAAAAACATGGATGATAATAGAGCTCCACAAACAGTAGCAGAATGCTAGAGTTGAATATGGACAAGGAGGAACATGATAAAATTATGCATGGGGTGGAGAGAGTTAACAAAGAGAATTTTTTCTCCCTCTCCCAAAATACTAGAATTTGAGGACATCTAAGGCAGCTGATGGGCAGTAGGTTCAGGAAGGACAAAAGGAAATACTACTTTACAGAGAGATTACAATGTGGGATTTACTGCCAGAGGATATAGTGAGGGCCAAAGGAATAAACAGCTTTAAAAGGGGATTAGATAGATTCATGAAGGATAGATCTATCAGTGGCACTGGCTACTAGCCATGGTGACTGAGAACCTCCACATTCAGAGGATTTAAACCTCTAAATCCCAGAACCAGGAGGAAACATCAGGGGAAGGCCTTGGCTGCTGCACCCTGTTGTTGGCCCTCCAGAAGAACTGGTTGGCTGCTGTGTGGGACAGGATGTTGGACTGCATAGACCAATGGTCTGATCCAGCAGGGCTCTTCTTATGTTCCTCTCCTGCATTCCTAAGGATGAGCATATACAATCACTTTGAACCTTGCAACAAGGTTGGCCATAGAGTTCCACGTAGCATATTTGTTTATGAGGAATGCTCATGCAGTTTATGGCAGAATCTATGGGATTAATGTTAGACAGCCTTGAACTTGCCAGTGATCAAAAATGCTCAGCAGTTAGATAAAACAGTTTTTTGATTCCCCCAATCCCCTGCAAGTTCTAAACCTGGAACACACAAACTTACTTTCCAAACCAAACAACTCAAGTGCTTTGTGTGTGTCAAAATCCTTGGGGGGGGGGGGAATAAAGAAAGGATAACAAGAACTCACCCCTCTCTGGCCTTGTGGTTTTCACTATGTTAGGGGCAGCATGTTTGCCAGACAGCTGGGGGATAAGTTCATTGAAACTTAGATCGAACAACTTTATCTTCCAAGGTCTAGAGGCAAAGCATCATATTTTGAAGTGTCCAAAAAAAATCCCCGTTCTTCAGAGAGCCATATTTGGAAACCGTTATCTGAAAAATAAATCTAAGCAGGATGAACCTCAGTGCTGGTATGCACATCATAAACATCCAGAGTCAATTCTCCTGTGTCACTGAAGGTGTGTGTGTGGGGGGGGGGTAGTAGGGAGGAGGAATGTGTTACAGATGCTGAATCTAAACAATGGAAATTATTTTGAGTGTTGAAAAGTCGGGATTTTCCCCCTATATCTCTCCTTATAACTTATTGCCTGTTATTTCTGCTGCTTTTTTTTGTACAGATATAGGAAACCTTCCCATTGGTGTGACCAGAAGTCTCTTAACTTTTCTGACACTCATAAAATTGTCTAGAAAATGCAGTCGTCTTTTTTCCTCTCATTCCTCTCAGCCATAGTTTATAAATGCTGCAGCTGGAAGCTGAGCCTTTTTCATATTGATTTAAACACTTTCTATTGGTGTTTATGGCAGCCTGCTGGCTTGCAGTTATGTTACATTCTGAGAATTAGAGCAACAGCAGTTTGTTTTTTTTAAAGACCCTCACATTCCGTTGAAAGCAGCAGTGGAGGCACCTTCCACGAAGGGGACATAGAAAAAGGCCCTCAATTATCTAACTACAAGTTACCCTACCAGAAACCTTTCCCTCGCGCTGTTATCCTAATGGAAATCACACACTCCCCCAAACCTCTGTTAGCCATGGGAGGGAGGGAAAGACAAGTACAATAGAAGTACCCATATTTTTCTCTGCTAGGGCAATTTTTTATTGGGCAAACTATGTGAGGGAAATGGCTAACCTCTCCCAGACCGCCATTCTGTTCTAAAGTGGGAGAAAAAAAAGCAAGTTGTATGGTGTTCTTTCCTGTTAGGCCCATGGTTGATTCGGCACCTTTAAACTATTTGCATAGCATTATAAACTAATGAGCTCTAATTATTCATGTAGCTTTTCATACCTCACTTTTCTCCCTGATGGAGAGCCAAAGCAGCTTACATATGCATGTAAGTGATATTGAGTTGCAACCAATTTATGACAACCCCAGTGAGGGGCTTTCAAGGCACATGAGAAGCAGAAATGTTTTGCCACTGTCTTGCTCTTCAGAGTCTTCCTTGGTGGTCTCCCATCCAAGTTCTGAACCTACTTAGCTTCTGCGATCTGATGAGATTGGGCTATACCATGCCACCTTCCCTCACTCAAAGCAGCTTATAATACCAAAATACAAAAAAACCCAGCCAAACTAAGGCCCCAGTCATATGGGCCAGAAAACACAGGGAGGAGGTGTGGCAGTTTGCACCAGAGCAAAATAAGGTGCGGTAGCCCGATCACACGGGTCACCGGGTTGCCACACTCCAGCGCTGAGCGCCGATCACACAGCGCTGCTGCAGCATGGCAAAAAAGCAGCTCAGCAGAGCACGCAAGCCGTGCTGTAGCAAAGGGCGCATGTGCTGTTGAGGGGGTGGGCCACTGTCAGTGTTTTGCGTGTGCACATGCCTCATTCAGCGTTGGTGCGCATCCCATGGAAACTTACAACATCTGTAAACCCCAGGACATGGGCGGGCGTCGGAAGCCGTGGGATACTGGCGCTCCCACGATCAGACGCCAGCCTTTGCCCCGGGGTTTCCGGAAACTAGTGCTTCGACCCTAGTAGTTTTTTACTCCGTGTTTTACACAGGAAGCTGCAGGTTGGCCACAGGAGTGCTACACCTCCCAGATGTGCTGGTATGATCGCGCACGGAAAGTCCGCAGGGCTACCGTGCCTTCAGCGGGGCAAATGCTCCGTGTGAACGGGGCCAAAATAACAAAATAGTGCTTTCACACACACTAAATAACACACTTTCAATCCACTTTCAATGCACTTTGCAACTGTATTTTACTGCGTAAAATGGCAAAATTCACTTGCAAATGGTCATTGAAGTTAATTGAAACTGCATTATTTAGCATTCTGAAAGTGTCCCTGCTTTCAATAGGTTGGTTTAGCCAAAGCCACAAGCTGGGAGCCAAGGTCCTCCATCTCCAGATGGTTTTCATTCATTGAGAGAAACAGGATGTCTTTAGGTGTGTCTGTAGAGAAATGATATTGCTTTCCATCTCATCTTACTCTGCATTAAAGCAGTAATGTAAGAGTCAATCACAGATCTTCCATGTAAAGCATAATTTGACCCTTTAATATAGCACTGTAAAATAATATGCCCACATTGCAGGAAATCCTGACTTGCTTAAGGTACTAAATGGAGCTCACAGTAGGGTTGCCAGGCAATACCTTTGCTCCAGCAGGAACAAAAATTGAGAGGAGGAGGAAGCTACATCAGATAATGTTGCTTCATCACCTTGGAGTTGTACCTGGAAGTGATGTCAAAGCATTCTACAAATTCCTCAGTCTCTATAGTAATACCCATAGAGATTTGGGAAGTTCCTAGAAAACCCTGACATTGTTTTAAGGTACAACCAGAAGTGACATTGCTACTTCACTCCCCAACCTCATTTTTGCTCCTCATGTGTCAGTAGAAGCCAAGAGCCAGAATATTCTAGTAAGGCTAGTTCATAGTTGAAGCGAGATTTGACTTTCCAGATCATACTCTTACCTACTATTCTGCAGCAGGAAAAACTGACAGTTTATCAATGTACATACCCCGGACATTTGATGAGTTGTGCCTGTGTGAGTGTGTGCGCGCACACACACAAAGCCACCCTGGGAGCCAAGACTGAGAAGACTGTGGTTTCAGAAAGTTCTCATGTCTTCCACAGAGTGAGCTCACACAGTTCCAAGGGCCAAAGATATTTCAGGAGCATTTGATTTTTTAGCACATGTGCCTGTCAGCCCAATAGGACGCGCCATGTACAAAATAAGCCCCATAGGGTGCTTCCAAAGCCTTTGTCACTCACAGCTCAGAGACTCCTTTTAAATGACAACAGATGAACAGCTAGTGGAGGATACTTGTCCTCTGCAGACATTGTGTCGTATGCAGAAACTTCTCCCCACTCTTCATCAAAAGGGACTGTGTAACTGCTTTCCACACGCATATGCAATGAGTTCTTTGATCATTCTGATTTTATAATAGGGTGATATTTTAATCGTAGTGCATGTATATGCAAAGAAACTGAGGCCTGCCTGACTATAAAGCAACCCCCTAACAACTGCTGAAAGCCTGAGAATCTCTTAATATTTCTAAATGGGAACAAACACAAACCAAGCTTCCATATTGTCACTTCTCAGCACTTCTGCTGAGTTCCATTTTTGATTTTGTTTTTGACAGAGGGTGGTTCCACACCGATCAGCTGTGGTACAGTTGCCATCAGTTGTCCACACAGGTATAATGGTAGTTATAGATGATATCAGCAATAACCCACTCTTTCCTGTTCTTTCCTCCGTGACAGCCCCAATTTTTCCCAGAGCCAATTTGTTGGACATTTTTGCCCAGAGGAGCAGTGCAATCTCTATAGTGTGGGGTTGGTTTTCATGTTGTGTGATGTAATGGTTAAGAGTGTCACACTAGTATCAGGGAGACCTGGGTTTGAATTCCCAATCATGCTATGGAAGCTCACTGGGTGACCTTAGGCCAGTCATACTCCTTCAGCCTAACCAACCGCACAGGGCTGTTGTTAGGTTAAAGTGGAGGCAAAGAGAATAACGTAAGCTGCTTTGGGTTCCCATTGAGGAGAAAGGTGAGGTATAAATAAATTAAACAAATAAATAAATAGCAGCATTATTTCTCCTTGTGCTATTAACCTCCAAACACTGCAGCAACAGCTGGTGCAGTTGATTTTTTGCAATATGTTTTGATTCAAAGTAAAATACCTTTAGAAAAGGAGAAGAGAAGAAAATGGATTTATACCCCACCCTTCACTTGAAGTCTCAGAGCGGCTTACAAACTCCTTTCCCTTCCCCTCCCCACAACAGACACCGTGTGAGGTAGGTGGGGCTGAGAGAGCTCTGACAGAAACTGCTCTTTCAAAAACAGCTCTGACAGAACTATGCCTTACCCAAGGTCATCCAGCAGCTGCAAGTGGAGGAGTGGGGAATCAAACCCGGTTCTTCCAAATTAGAGTCTGCACACTTTACACTACACCGAACTGCCTCTCTCTTTAAGAATGAGTGCCCCATTAGAACATGTGGTTTCCAGGGGGAACCTTAAGTTGGAGTGTGAGAGCTTGGTGCTTCTAGCTGGAGTTCATGAAAACTGGGGTACAGCCTTAGGGAGAGAAGGCCGCACAAGCTTGTTCCTGGGAACTGGGGGCAGCAAGAAGACAATTAAATAGGATAGTGAGATCAGCACCTTCTCTTCTTTTCCATTCTTCATCGGTCTCCAGATTGCTACTCTCTATTCTTCTCAGAAGTGCCACACTCAGTCTTACCCCCTCTCTCAGCAAGGGATGTAGTTAGGAACCTTTCTCTGTCTCTCCTCTTTGCTATCAGAATGACCAGGTCCACCCAGTCCATCATCCTGTCTTACACAGTGGCGAGCCAGTTCCTTCAGAGGGCCAACATCAGGGTACAGAGGCTGAGGCCTTCCCCTGAGGTTGCCTCCAGGCACTGGAATTCAAAGGTTGACTGCCTCTGAATGTGGAGGTTCCCCTCAGTCACCATAACTAGTAGATTCAGGTGTGTGTTGGTCTGAAGCAACAGAACAAAATTCAAGTCCAGTGGCACCTTCAAGACCAACAAAGTTTAACCAAAAGCTTATACCTTAAATAAAACTTTTCTGGTCTTAAAGTGCCATTGGATTTGAATGGCTAGTAGCCACTGATAGACTTATCCTTCATGAATTTATTTAATCCCCCTTTAAAGCAGTTTCTTCCTGTGGCCATCACTACATCATCTGGCAGCAAATTCCACATTTTAATCACTCTCTGTGTAAAGCAGCTTTCCCTTTTGTCCATTCTGAACCTATTGCCCATCAGCTTCCTTGGGTGCCCTTGAGGTCTAGTCTTTCTTTCTTTCTTTCTTTCTTTCTTTCTTTCTTTCTTTCTTTCTTTCTTTCTTTCTTTCTTTCTTTCTTTCTTTCTTTCTTTCTTTCTTTCTTTCTCTCCCTCCTCTCCCTCCCTCCCTCCCTCCCTCCCTCCCTCCCTCCCTCCCTCCCTCCCTCTCACTCTTTCTTTCCCAAAGTTAGAACAAAACAAATAGTGCGTTTAGACAGCGTGCTGGAGCGGTTTAAACTGCTCCGGCATGATGCGTTTTTTTTTAAAACTGGAGAATCGCGATCACACTCACCTCCTCCTTCCCTCCTTCAGAGCTCCCTGCCGTCCTCCTGCAGGTGGGGGGGGGGTTCCCCTCTCCTTTGAGCATGCGCACAGACAGCCCTCTCCTGAACAGGAAGTTTGGCGGTGCGCAGAAGAGCGATCTTAACTGGTCCCTTTAAAGTTTAAATGAAGACTCCTTTTACATTGTCTCCTCGCAAATGGCCTCCCCGAGATCCCGGACTCGTCGAAATGCCTAAATTAGGCACCGGTAAAGCTTTTTTTCATTTAACTTAGGAGCGGAGCTCCGCTCAAGCGCACACCGCTAAGGGGGGGGGAAATGGCGGGCTAAAACCGGAAGCCGGAAGCAGCTTCCCAGAGGGGAGGGGGGGTTGAGGCACCCGGAAGTGGCTGGATGGAGTGATCAGACAGCAAAAAGTGCAGCTTGAAACGGAGAATCATGGAAAACACCACTTGGGTAAGTGGTGTCAAAATACTCCGTTTCAAAGGGGGTTTGCTCCAGAAAGCAACGGCTGGGGACGGTGGGCAGATGTTGGGCATGTGAACGCGCAGGTAAAAGCCGTTTCTGAGCCGTGCCGAAAACGGCTCAAACGGCACGTCTGAACGCACCCAAAAAGGAGTATAGGCTCACCAGCTCTGAGTGGGGAAATGCCTGGAGATTTTTGGAGTGGAGCCTAAGCGGTGGATGTTGCCTTCTGACATACTTCTGGTGATGTCAGGGGGTGTGGCCTATGCACATAAGTTATGTTATGAGCTCCTGCACCTCTTTTTCTACAAAATGACCCTTGGAGACCACCAAGGAAATTCAGGGTTGCTACACAGAGGCAGACAATCTGATCATTTCTTGGCTTGAAACCCTACAGGGCCACTGTATATCAGCTGTAATGTAACAGTACTTTCCACCCCCAGACTTGGACTATGGGCAATATTGATACACAAGGGACAGAGAGAACTAGTTTCTATGAGCTTGGGAGGAAAAAAACAACAACAATTTAACAATGGAATAAACTATTCCTTCAGCTTGAGGAAGTTAACGGTGGAATAAGCTGGCTAGACTGATGGTATGGTATTCTTTCTTGGAATGTTGGACAGATATCCATTGGGGGTGATTTGGAGAATATATTGAAGATGGTAATTTAGGAAGTGGGGGTTACTTCTATAGTTGATTACACTCAACATCCTGTTCCATTCAGAGCCTATATAAGATTAAGCAGGACACCATTCAGCATTGGAGACAGGCTTCTCCAGAGACACTGAGAATGTGCAAAAAGAAATGAAAAATGATGAATTTGCCTATCTGTTTGTAATCCAGGTGGAGAATGTCATTCTCCCTGTCTAATTTGGTCTGTGCAATGCACTGCAGAAAACAGATGCCTGACTCCTTCTGGGAGATTCCAGTTTGTGCCAACCACAGAATTGAAGGGAAATGTATTGTGTGTTGTGTTTGTCCCTTGAGGTTTCAAGTAGTTCCTGTTGCAAGAGAACCATTCCACTTCAGCATGCAGCCACAGTTAGATTTCAACTTGAGTGAAAAATGTGTTCTTGATGAAGCCGGGTGGTGGGGAGAGCAAATATTCAAAAATGTAAATGTCTTAAGTAAACGATTTGAGAATTGGGCAAGCAGAGTCAATAAGTAGCAGAGACAAGAAATTATGGGGTTGGGATCTGGCATCAAGATTCCTATTTGAAGAGTTAGCTTCTTCTTTTTCTTGTATTCTCCCATTAACTTTCAATGAAATCATTCAAATTCAAAATAATTATTCCAAATAATTCAGAACAATTATCCAAAATAATTCAAAATAATTATTTGTGTTTGCATGTACAATGTTTTTGGGGTATCTTTAATGTGCATTTTTAACCATTTAGTATTTCTTTTGACTAAGAAATAGGACAGGGCAAAGCTAGATGTTATAGAAGACTCATCAAGACCTGCCTTGACTTGGACAGCTGAGGTTAGACCAATCTTGTCAGATTTTTGGAAGCTAAGCAGGGTCAGTCCTGGTCAGTATCTGGATGGGAGACTTCCACAGAATACTAGTGTTGTGACAGGGACAAACGCAATGACAAACTATCTCTGAATGTCTCTTGCCTTGAAAATCCTACAGGGTCACCATAAGTCAGCTGTGACTTGATAGCAAAACAACAACATTCAGAACTTCATCACTAGGTTTTGTGCTCCTCCAAATATATATTTTAGTTACACCATGTGTTGTGATTGTGTCATGACACAAGATATTTCCCTGTCCATGTTAGTGGCAGCTGATGATGCGGGGTGGCCATTGGGAAATACACAGTGCCAGGTCATGTGTTGATATATGTGATGGGGGGTGGGACTTTACATGGAGACAACAAAAAGAGTGTGTTGGATCCAACAGAGCATTTCTGAAAACTGAAGGATTTCTGCCTGTAGATCAGATTTTCTCGTCTCCTCCATCCTCCTGCAGGCCAGAATTCCTGGAGAAGCATTTTGTGGGCAGGGATATTCTCAGCTACAGCAGGATGGAGGGAAGCAAGAAAGTTAGATCCATGGGCAGACATATTTCTCTCTGTGGAAATGCTCTGGTAGATCCATTCCAAAAATGAAGCTTTGGTTACAAGACAGAGTTTCAGAAGCCCCACTATATATGTGGAGCTCACCATGGCCAAGGTGCTGAAATGCATTGTTGTAGCTAAGATGGAAACCTTCAAGGATAACAATTTTGTCCTCAACCACTTGCACATTATTTTTTAATTATCTTAATTTTGCATTCTGTATTTCTTTTCTTAGTCACAGGAATGTTTTAATTCATGTTCAAAAGTTACTGTCCTATAAACTGTGGAGTGAAACCAACAGAGTGTCTGTGTGTGTGCACGCGTGTGTGTTGTTGGAGAAGAAACAGTCTGCTAAAAGCCTAGTTAATGCAAGTACTGCTGAAAGAGCCATTTAGTCTACTTGTACCCTAGGGGGAGCTGTGGTGCATTATCTAGTGTTTAAGTTTTATTGATTTTTTTTTTCTCTTGCTGAACTGAACTGAAGTGTTTTTTTTCTTTCTGCTGGGTGTCAGCAGGGCTATTTTTAGGCAGGAACGCACAGGAATGGAGTTCTGGCTGGATCCCAAGTTGGCCATGCCCAGCAGGAACTCATTAGCATAATAGGCCACACCCAACAGCAGAAATTCATTAGGATTGGCTACATTAGGGGTGTGTGGCCTAACATGCAAAGGAGTTCCTGCTACAAAAAAAAAAAGCCCTGGGTTTTGACAACAAACAAAGTAAACAGAATAAGAAGCAAAAGGTGGGTGTGGCTGGATGGCCACACTTCTGGTGACATGGGGGTGTGGCCTAATATGCTGATGAGATGTGCTGTCAGGGGTGTGACCTATTATGCGAATGAGTCCTGCTGGGCTTTTTTTTTTTTTTTTTTTTTTACAAAAAAAGCCTTGGTGTCAGTATGTGTTAGCGCTTGTACTCTGGCGGCCTCTCTGTTGTATTAGTGGCCTACAGTCAGTTATTGTCTTTTTTTCAAATTCTGTTGCATTAAAAGTCATTGAAAGCAAACTCCAAAGAGTGGGATTAGATTATTTCTCAACCAACACATGTAAAGTGATGTGAAGTTGCAGCTGATTTATAGCAACCCCAGCCAGCCATGGGCTTTCAAGGTAAGCGAGATGGCAGAGGTGCTTTGCCATTGCTTTCCTCTGCAGAGTCTTCCTTGGTGGTCTCCCTTCCACATACCAGCCCACCCCACATAGCTTCCAAGATCTGATGAGATCAGGCTATATTATGCCACCTTTCCTCCAAGACCAACATTAAGCTACTGTAAATGGAGATATATTTAAGTACATTATTATATGCCAATGAAAACCATGAGGATGGATCCAAACTACAATGTCTGCTAACAGAAGGGATGAGGTAATTTCCACCAGTTCTCTCTTTTAGCAGCCCCCCAGTTTGCCTCTTATGCTGGCCCTGAGGGTCCCCTGTCCTGTAGGAGCAGCATTCCAGGGAGATTAGCATCTTGCAATGGGAGGGGGTGGAAGGAATGTTCTGTTCTACTGATAGATGTACCTTGCATGAGCAGAAAGGTTGGCCTGGATCCAGACCATAATATATGTGGATATATATTGTAACCATTCATTTAGAGCGTTTTTTTTTAATAAATGTGTAAGGTTTTTTATTGTCCATGGAAAATGATTTTAACTGCAGATGAGAGCTATTTTGGCCCATTGGAGCCAACTCACATATATCTCGGGGAATTCATGGGTTACTCCAATTGGCCAAATGGCATTCTCTGGGACTGCTTCAGGTCAGAAAAGTACTACCAAGGGGAAGAATGAAGTCCCTTTCCCAAATGCAACGCTGTCCCTATCTGAATTGGGCATTGCGTGTGTGGGAATTTAGTAGAATCTGCGACTTGTGTCTGACTGTTATACAGGGCGGGAACTTCAGAACAACCTATGTAGGTCATAATATGTGAACTGGCCCTCAGTGATCATTTTAATAATAACCTAGTGAATTAGGCCAAGGGTCTGTGCAATGCTGAACTGATGGCTGGTCTGAACTGAAATGAGATTCCCTGCTTCATATCACATGCTGCTTTAACCCCTACACAATGCCATCTTTCTCATTTTTTAAAACCATCATACTCCAGAAAATATGATCTGGGAATGAACGAGATGTTATCAGATTTCATTGTATTGTGGCAAGATCAATTTCCCTTTTCTGTGGGGAATGTTACACAGTGTCGTCAATTGGCTGAAGGACAAGGCATGCCTTTCCTATTATACCTGCAAGTTAATAATTTCCTGATGTGCACACACACACACACATCTCCTGAGTACCACAAAAGAGGAAGACGTCAGCATTAGGTGCTCCCACAGGTATCAAAAGCCACTCAGAATACAGCATCAAAAGAGAAGCGCATCTTCTCATTCTTCTCCTTCCCTCCCTCCCAGCCAGTGGTGGTTCACCCAATGGGTATCTGCCATCATCCCTAACACCTACATCGGTATGGGATTAAGGTCTGCAGCCCCGTACAAGTACAAACTTTCTATCAAAATCTTCACCAGTCTCATTAAACAGCCAGCGATGAGAATGAGCTTGGGAAGGCTCCTGCTGCTCAGAAGCCTCCTGCTGATTTCGTTTTTACTGTCCCAGTCCTTTTGATTTGCCTCCCAAAGAACTTCTTTGTCTATTAAAAGCCATAAATAGCACCCACCCCACTGTCTCCTCACAAGGCAAACGAGGGAAAAGAGATTCCTATGTGTGCCTATCTTTTCTCCTCCTTCCTCTTCATTGCAGTGAGAAATTGACACACACACACCTGTGCTTTAATGATACTGAATGATATGGAAGTAGGAATCATATGGAAGTACAAATCAACCTGGCAGGTACTTCCTGGGGTAAAAGCCCCTATCCAAACAAGGAAGGGTACAACAGGGCATGCATCCGGATAAAGAGGCTGGGGGCTGAACACAACCACTGGCATCACATTGCATTGCAGATGGAAAGCTATGCTTCTGTCTGTCTTGTGTAGTGCAAGTGGGGAATTCAAACCACACGTCAAGACATGCCTTGCAAGCAGAGCCAGTTTTCATCCGGATGTGGAAGATTCTCTATCAAATGAGGAAATTTGTGCACAGCTGCTGTTTCTGCAAAATTGTCTTCCCTTGCAGAATTTGGGGCAAAAGTGTTTTGCAGCACCTGGATACTTGGTTTTAATCAACACTGAATTATACACAAAGCCCAAGTGAAAGATATAGTGTAGCCACATCATCACAGTTCCTTGTACTTCTCAGTTCTTATGTGGCCATATTAAAAAATATGATATATTAAAAGGAACTTAAATATTATATCTGAACTTTTTTTCAGGAAGGAAGGAAGGAAGGAAGGAAGGAAGGAAGGAAGGAAGGAAGGAAGGAAGGAAGGAAGGAAGGAAGGAAGGAAGGAAGGAAGGAAGGAAGGAAGGAAGGAAGATGGCTGGGTGTTATTAGCATGGTAGCCAAGTAAAGAGTGATGGGGTATTTTGCAAAAAATATTTGATATAATTTCTCATTCCATTTCAATGTTTGTTCCGGCATGCATTGCATAGTTGAAACTTGCCATTTTTCAATAACTAATGCTTGAAACAGAAGGTTCCTGGGTCCAAATTTACTCAAAAACCACTGCTTCTGACCTGGTTATGTTGAATCCTTATCTCTGAGATGTAGTACTCATTTCATGTTGGTTCAGGGATACTCAAAATGACCTTCATAATTCCAAGAGTAGCAAAAAATTATCTTATATAATGTCAGGAGCATTTTGGGTTTTAGGGTAGTAATGATTTTTCTAAGCAACTTTGTAAATCATTTAGTACAGTGCGAGTCTATTGCCAAGTTGAAAAGCTCTCTTGAATAATTCAGTTTTGCACCGTCGGTGGAAAGTCATGAGAGTGGGAGACTTCCTGAGCTCCTCAGGCAGGCCCTTCTGGAAGGTGGGGGCCACAACAGAGAAGGCAACATGAAGGCCCTATATAATATAAAGGGACCAGAGGTGCTGACTAACAGCTGCTGGTCGGGTAAGCCAGAGCCCATGGTACTTTACATTTTAAAAGCAAAAGACCAAACTAGCTCCAGATTTACTTGGCTTGCACTGTTCCCACTGGCAGCTCTGGGGAATGTTCTTGATTAAAGGTTCCAATGCCAGCATCAAAGGTGGTAAAGCCTACCCTGATACCTGGAGAATGGGTTTCTTGGCATCCAAGCCTCGTAGGAGTTTGGGCACCCAACCACCAATTCCCACAGGGACTGCCAGGCCTCACAGGAATGCAGGAGCTCACCTGCAGCCTAGCAACCCAGTTTCCATCTTCCAACTGTTGAGGCTAGCAACAGCCTTGGAAATGCCAGCAGGGATGATGCCTGCCAGATAAGTTCAGGGCCAGTTTCGTCTTTTATTTTAAAAAGTTAAAGGACCATGGAGATAGACCTGGTCTCCAGCCTCTAGAGACTAGGTCTGACCTTCAGATGTTCACTGGTGTCCCTTCTCTCTTCAAATTTTAAAGGGCCATTATCTTCTATGGGACCTCTGGGCACATCTGTCACTAAACAGATGTTTCCTTAGACCAACTTCATTTCTCTCCTTCCCTCCCTCCAGCTGCCTGGTATGGGTAAATGCATGCCATAATTGTTTGATATTTGGTCAGTATTATTTTAAAGGTCATGAGTTTGGTGTACCAAAATCCCAAAACCTGAAAACTGTGAATGACTGCCTACAAAACAAAAATACTCCCCATTTCAGCATACTGAAAATAACTTCCTTAAAAAAACCAAAAAAGACAAATTTAAGAGCACATCCCTACAAGTGTTAATGAGTTATGAAGAATGGATGTCTGAAGCTGCAGTCATAACTACAGAACAGCCAGAATGCTCCTCTCTTCTAAAAATGTTGTTAGTGTTTCTATGCACCTTTAACCTCTTGGAGAGCTTCTTCTAAAAGCTTGTATACAGGAGAAGGCCCACTGGCTGAGTTGCACTTCCAGACAGCACACAGTGAAGGAAAGATGGCCAAAAAGGTTTGTTTTCCCTCTTTGTTCCAGGACTGTTTTCATTGGTTTATTGGGATCTGAATTGAAAGCAATGACCTAGAAAGTAAAAGGACAATGACCTCTTATTCATCCTTGAGATACTCATCCTGATTGTCATCTCTATGCTTATATTACCTTCCACTTGACCTTGCATTGAGTAGTATCTAATTACTTTGTGCTTTAGTTAACCCTTTGCACTGATTGTGTAGCAGTAGAAATGGATTTGAATTAACAGTTAACTTTGATACCCAAGATTCAGGAAGGGTTTCAAACCAAGGTGAGGCTCCTCCAGATCCCAGTTGTGCTACTAGTCTCTTTCAAAGGAAAGCCAAGATAAAGCTAAGGCTCTAATAAAACTGATCTGTCCCAATCCCATAGAAAGTGGGGCTTGGATTCTATGACACTATTCCCATCAAATTTTTCCAGCCCAGCTGTTTTTCAGTGAGCCTTTATTAGGGTTGCCACTTCTGACAACTGGCAGGGATAGACGAGACCTACTAGTGGAAAAAAGAAGGCCTAGGCCACGTTGCCGGCATTACACAGGAAGTGATGGCATCATGTCAGTGACTTCTGCGTGATGCTCTGGTATCTGGGGGAAAACTCTATCGTAAAACTGGTTTCTACCAAAAAGTTTTTGCCCAAATACCAGAATGTCACCTAGAAGTCACTGTTGTGATGACATCACTTCCTGTGTAATGCTGACAACAAGGCCTAGGCCTTCTTCTTTCTACTGGTAAGTCTCCCCGCTGGCCAGTTGATTGGCAGCTGGGGGAGCAGAGCCTGGCAGCGGGGAACCCCTGCCTCCAATGGGGGGTCTGGCAACCCTAGCCCTTATCCACTGAGATGTCCTAGTGGCAGAGGAAGCAAGTGCCTCAACAGAGCATAGCATGTGCAGCAGCTAGAGAGAGAGAGAGAGGCATGAGGGAAATGGTGGCAAAGGATCCAAGCTTCAGGATCCAGCAATAACAGGAGGATTGGCAGAGAAGTAATGCAGAATCCTTCCTTCCTGCTCATGCTTCCCTATTGACAATTTCTGTCCATGAATGTTTTTCTCCTCATCTGTGTTGCAGTTCTGGAAGTATGTTTAGCTGGACAAAAGATGCTTGAAAGGAAGGGCTTCAGCCCCACCTATGATTTCCATGAATGGAACGAATTCTGTCCTGGGGTGCACAATTTCCCTGCTTTCTCTTGCCCAAAACATCCTGAAATACTATTGCTGGGACATGGAGGATCTTAGGAACAGCTTGGGAGGAAATTGGAAGTCTACCACGGGAACAGGTAATTGCCCAAAATATATTGCCCCCCCCTTTTCATGAGAAGAAATTTTAGGTGATATTCAATGTGGTGTTTTGATAACTCTGTTCCTTCAGTCTAGGGCAGTATTTTACAATGCCCTAATCCATTCCAGGACTTGGTGTAGGCAGGAAGAGAGGGAAAGTACTCACTAGGTTGTGGTTACATGCACCAGAAAAAAAAGGGGGGGGGGAAGCGAGGCTATTTCCTCCAGAGGAATTTGACCCGCAGTTGAATGATCACACCTCCCTTTGAAGCTGCAGGTGCAGTCCATCCGTGTGTGATCAGATGTAACTGTTTTTTCCCCATGCACTTAACTGAGGGATCGATGAATCACACCTCTGCACCGAGGGCTCCCTATGGAGTTTGCGATGTTGCACATACTGCGAAGGGGGGGGATGGCATGGAGTCGGGATGGCCTGATCAGACCATCCTGATACCATGAGAGCACACTGGAGTGATCAGACATGGGAAAGTCTGTCCGTAACCCAATGCAACCTGTTTACTACTGGATTTTCCCCGGTGTCTTTTAACTCCGCTTCTGCAGCAGAGCAGAACTGGCTGCTGATGGCTGTGGGCACTTCCCAGATGTTGTTGTCTGATTGTGCCTTGTAAATCCATACGGCATTTGCACCTATGTTGCCCGACATTCACACCTATTTGTGCATATTATCACAGCCACTATAGTACTAATTATAGCTCCAGACAGAGAAAGAAGTGGACGTTAAACTATGCTCCTGTTTGAAACCTGTTTGAAACCATGCTGCCTCCTTATTGTGATGCCTAGCATTAAGAACACAAAATTCAACAGAGGGGTTGTCAGGAAGTTAGAGGCAGTAAGTTCAGCAGTGCTTAACTACATGTCTTTTAAAATTAAACTCTTGCTACCCTACTTGTACTGGAGTGGGCTAGTTCTGTGTTGCATACAGGACTGTTGCCAGCACCTCTTTTAGTTGGGCTGAAATAAATATTGGCATCCTTTCCTGACTTCTCCAGTTGTATTGTATCTTTCCTTCTCACTGCTCCTGCTCAGAAATTTCTTAGGTAATCCTAGTCAGATGGATTTGCACACCACAGAAAGGTTTCTGTTGTGATTACAGAATTGACACATGTAGGTAATGGAAGTTAATTGCTTTTATTGGACTGACGAGGCTACATCCAGGGCTCTCCGTGATAAAGCCACTGGCGTTCCCCCCTCCCCCCCCATTTATACCATGCTGAGATAAACAGTTCTGTGTAAGTGTGAATGTCTCATTTGTACATTTCATTATAATTGCTACTTTAAACATTGTCCTCCAGTACAAAATATTTAGACTTTTAAAAAATGACATTAATTGCCTCCTTATCTACAGCACTCGCTTTCTTCAAAATATTATAGCATTTACTACACTTAAGTGAGGGGCTAACTACATGTCACTTGCAAACAGATGTTACTAAGTCCCCACACCACTTTGTCAAATGAAGCAATTTAGGAGAAGGGAATGTAAAGAAAAGAAACAGGGGAGAGAGCACAAGCCTTTCTCTCTCTGTTAATTCCCGGTTCAAAATACTTCCGAAAGCTGTTTTTCTCATGAACAATATTCTAAAAGGGTTTGTGGGGTTCGTTGCCTTAGCAAAGTGCAGTAATTTACTGAGTCAAATAATTTTGTATGCTAGGGTTGCCAGCTCCAGGTTGGTACATTCCTGGAGATTTGGGAGGTGGAGCCCGGGAAGGGATCTCAGCAAGGTTTAATGCCATCTAGTCCAACCCTCCAAAGCAGCCATTTTCTTCAGAGAAACTGATCTCTGTAGTCTGCAGATCAAATATAGTTCCTGGAGATCTCTAGACCCTACCTGGAAGTTGGCAACCCACCCATGTAAGTATCTGACATTCTTTTCATGTTCTTTTAGTACATGATTACTGCTTCCCCAAGACTAGAGTTGCTACAGAATTTTTACTACACTAAAAAATCAAGGCAATTCCAAAGGTCAAAACATCCGCTTAATTTTGAGAGAATTACAAACAAGATTAGTATAGAAGTATGAAGCATGTCACAATTGCCACCAAGTATCACTGAATGAAATGTTGAGAGGTGAATTCGGAAGTTCCTGCTTGGGTGAGTTATTCAAAAACTTCTGAGGCAAGAAAAGAGAGATCAGGGTGTTTGTGTAAGCACATATGTGGAAGTATGTTCTGTACATCCCTCTACCACTCCCTTGTGTACTTCATATTTGTCCACCAATGTAATCTATGAAATCCGAATCAGCCAAGTGGAGGGGTGTAACCAATGCTTCCTCTAATCCCCCCCCCCGCCGCCGAGGACAGCAGTATACATCCTGAGCAGAATATAATTGCTGTAACCTTAAAATGGGCAATGGGCAGTGCAAGGCCCTGCGCAGCTCCAGATTGCTGCTGAGTGGGGCTTCCTGTGTTAATGAACAGCTGCTCATGCACACAGTTTAGAGGGAACGTTAATACCATATAACTATATATATTGCTGGTATAGATCATAAGGCCTCAGCCAGGCCTCGATCTTGGAACAGCCCAGAAATGTGAACACACACATATACCCCCCACCACAACTCTGACATGCCTAGTCCTGTACCCCAACCCTGACTGAACTAGGCCACTAGGTGGCAATGCTGAGCATATATTAAAACCAACAGCAATGTTCACAAAAACCATTTAGAAGGGAGACAACTCATTGTTTCAGAGTGGAGCAAATCTGTTTGCTATAGAGAAAAGTAAGAAACCTAACCCAGAGCCCTTGATAGGGATCATCAGGAAATATTAAAATGTCACTTTGGCCTGTTGGTGTAAAACCATTCTTGGAAGGTGTCCAAGATCAGACTTCTCCCATGACCCCTGCCCTGAACATTGAGCTGCAAGCCACTCCAGTGACTGCCCAGACTGTACAAGACCTGTACTGCTTGTACAGACAACACATGGCTCTTCCACTTTACTGAGTGGCTCCTTTAAGGAGCTGCTGGCAGCAGCTATGGCTGGACCAAGCCACTAGTGCTATCAGGCTAACGGGAAACAGGTTCAGGAGGTCAGGACAGGCTGTTGGGCATGTGTGCGATTAAGCTTGGTCAATATAAGGGGCCAAATGGCATGCCAGGTAGGAGGCTACAGGGGAGAAACTTGGGAAGAGAACAGGGTATGATTAACCCCTTCCTTCTCTGTATCTGAGGCCTTTGATGGCCCCAGGATCATCACTGGAACCACAGAGGTGGACAGGGAAGACAAAGCATTCACAGACTCCCTGGATCCCCAGGTATGAGATGTCTAGTGTCTCTGTAATCCCACCTTTGTCAAGAGGTGGATCATGATACACAAGAGACATTTAACCCAACTGGTGAGTGGGTTGTGGGCAGGAATTGGGGTGGTGGTGCAACATGGGCTGCAGTGTCACATCACTTCCAATAAGAAACCAGAAGTGATACTGGTAGCTCTTGGAACTGCCAGAAACTCTGTGGTAAAACCAAAGAGTTTCTGGTGATTACCAGAGTTACCCTATGTCAATTCTGAGGTTTGTTTGTTTTTTTTTGCTGAAAGTAATGTGATGCCACCCACAACTTTGCAGTTTGTTTGTTTGTTTTAATGTCCCACTGCTGATTGAAGTGTTGGTGTGCAACTGGAGCAGAGGGCAAGGCATTGTTTGTCCTCACCAGGGAAATGGAACCCCTACCTGTTAACCTTCCATTGAGCAGCCTGAAGCCCTACCCCAACTACAGGTGTTATTTGTCTGATTTCCCTCCCTCCTTAATATAGAGGTCTTGTTCTCAGTGTTTTTAGTTCTAGAGGCAAATATGCTTGGAATTTCTTTGCTTTGTTTTTAGGGAACCCCCCCCACCATGTGATCGTATAATGTATTTTAGATGAATGTTGCAGTCACGCTCCTCAAGCAGAGTTCACCTTCAGATATTTGTTCAACTGCCAATAATGATATTGGCAGCTGGATCAGGAAAAGTAACTTCCAATTTAAATGGTGCCAAGTGCTTGCTATTTCCTGGATGCTTTGGAAGGGTCATGATTCTCTAGGAGAAATGCCAAAATATAAAGGTTTCTTGGAAAGTGTTGTGGGACTGTGTGTGAAAGAGTAACAAACAGACAATTTCTTGTAGCTGCATGCACAAATCATTTTTTTCTATATAATATTTATTAATAGCTCTTATAACCAAACCTGTTTCATAGACTAATTACATATAATCAGTTGTAGCATATTAAAGGATATATATGGATGGATCCCATCTTGAAATTTGGAGTTGCAATTCCTTAAAAAGATAGACCATTGTTTCTAGAATATGTTGACTCCAAAATTCACATTCTTTGAGTATGTACATAGTATATTGATTTGGACATTAAACTCACTTTAAAAATCTTATCAAACCATAATTAGATAGGCACATAAGCTTCTTCACTATCAGAGTTTTCTCCTTTTTTAAAAAATGTATACCCATTCACCAATCACTTCCAATAGAATTGACATTTGTGGGCTTTTTTAAAAAAATCATTTCTGACTTTGTTTCCTTTGCCATTTCATCAAACTATCTCAAGCTACCACCCTCTTCTTTCTTTTTGGCAAAATCTCTGCAACATTATTGGTGCCAGCTGGGTTGTAGCACTGTTGGAGAGCACAGATTCAGCATTAAAAAAAAGAGAAAAGAATTAAAGCTGGCTCAAAGACCAAATCACTAATCTGAAGAGGGAGACGGCAACCAAGAAGTCAGAAGGAGATTAAGACTGGGCAGCCATGAAGGGACTAGAAAAGATCCTCACTTAAAGGTAAGGATGTGTCTCTGGCAACCAAGATCAAGTTAATTCATGCCATTATATTCCCATTTTTTTAATATTTGGGTGTGAAAGCTGGACAATGAAGAAGGTTGACAGGAAGAAAGTTGATTCCTTTGAAAAGTGGTGTTGGAGGAGAGTTTTTCAGATACCCGTGACTGAAGAATGGTATTCTCCTTCTATCTGGGATGGTTATTGAAGTGAATCAGACTCAGGCAGCTCTTAACCAAATGATTTCAACTTTATTTAACAAGAATGATCCAACATGAAAAACCATAGGAGCCACAGCTCCTTTTAAACATCCTGGGCTGGGGAAACCACGCCCAGTATAACAGTAAGAACCAATCATATTTACACAATAAAGACCAATAGAGTTCATTCCCTTCAAGCATACTCTTATGCTTTGATTGGCCTGCTGTCAGGAGCAGCCAATCTGAATGTGCAGTTCAGGATACCAGAGTTCCAGCCTCAGACTGAAGCTCAGCATGTAGTCCATAGTCCAATATATAACAGTTATCCTCTTTGACTGAGCACGCAGCTTCAGGAGGTGAGCGCATGGAGCGGTGAAGGAGGTAGGGGACACCTGCCTAGCCAGCCAGATCAGCCAAATCAACCCTGATGATCAATGGGGTGACATGTTACAGCCAGATCCCCTCACTTCCAGATAACATGGACCATCAGAAAGACAAGGGGGTTCTAGATCAAATCAAACCTGAGCTCTCCCTAGAAGCTAAAATGACTTAACTATTGTACTCTGATCACATTGTGAGAAGGCAAGTCCCACTGGAAAAGACAACAGTACTAGGAAAAGTTGGAGGCATCAGGAAAAAAAGGAAAACTGAACATGGGATGGATTGACTCAATAAAGGAAGCCACAGCCCTCAGTTTGTAAGACCTGAGCAAGGTTGTTAACAATGTGTCATTTTGGAGGTCATTCGTTCAGAGAGTTGGCGTAAGCTGAAAGTGACTTGATGGCACTTAACAAGCACGCAACTGTGAATGTACAGAGAATGGCTGAATGTTACAAAGATATTAAGAAAGCAATGATGAACAAAGAGATAAAAGGCGTTAAAACATATTGCTGTAGAAGAGTACTGCCAAATTATCATCATAAATCTTGCAGTGCAATTCTAAGCAGAGTGACAGCCTCCTGGGTCCACTGAAGTCAGTAGGCTTAGAAGGGTGTGACTCTGTTTAGGACTGCACTTTGAGTTAGTATTTCTGTAGTACTGTAGAATATTCAAAGCCCTTAATATGTATCATTACAAGAGGCGGGACCCGCGATACTCGCAGGGGGGGAGGGAGTATTCCGGCCGCCAAGCTTCCCCCTCCCTCCCCCCCCCAGCAGCGGCGGCAGCAGCGGCGAGGCCAGCCGGCCCGCCGAGATTCCCCCTCCCCAGCAGCAGCGGAGGGGCGGGGAGGCTGGCCGGCCCCTCAAGCCTCCCCTCCCCCCCCGCAGCGGTGGCAGCAGCAGCGGCAAGGCCAGCCGGCCCGCCGAGATTCCCCCTCCCCAGCAGCAGTGGAGGGGCGGCGAGGCTGGCCGGCCCCTCAAGCCTCCCCCTCCCCCCCCCCAGCAGCGGCGGCGGCAGCAGCGGCGAGGCCAGCTGGCCCGCCGAGATTCCCCCTCCCCAGCAGCAGCGGAGGGGCTGCGAGGCTGGCCGGCCCCTCAAGCCTCCCCCTCCCCCCAGCAACAGGGCAGCGGCGGCGGCGATGGCGGGGGGGAGGCCGGCCGGCGGCTGGCCTGCCAAGCCTCACCCTCCCTTTCAAGCGGCAGCGGCGACAGCGGCGAGGGGGGAGGCCGGCCGGCTGGCCCGCCAAGCCTCCCCCTCCCTCCCAAGCAGCAGGGTGGCGGCGGCGGCGGCAGCGGGGGAGGCCGGCCGGCTGGCCCGCCAAGCTTCACCCTCCCTCCCCAGCAGCGAGGCCGCTGCCCGCCAAGCCTCCTCCTTCCTCCCTCCCCAGCGGCAGCGGCAGAGGCAAGGCCGGCTGGCCCGCCAAGCCTTCTCCCGTCCTCCCATCCCTTGACGGCGCGGCGGCAACGGCCAGTTTGTAGAGCGTTCCCTGCGCATGCGCAGGGAATGCTCTTACTTTTTTTGGGATTTAGATATTCCCCTTACATTTTAAAAAACTTTTTAGATTTTTCTGCACATGTGGGGACTGCCCCACGTGCGCAGGAAAATCTCCCTGCCCCCCAGGTGCCCCCGATGTGCGGATTTAGATATCCGCACAGGGGGGGCAACTTGGGAATTAGATATATAGATAACATCATAACAGTACCACAAGATCAATGGCCTGCTGCTCCAGCGGGGCCCTCTCAAGGGTGTTGAGTTCATCTTAGAAACATAAGAACATCCCTGCTGGATCAGACCAAATGAGCCTTTAGTCTAGTTGTGTCCTGTTTACTGCAATGGAGAACCAAATGCTGTCCACTGCTGTGGCCCCCAGTAACTGGTATTCAGAGACATATTACTTCTGAACGTGGAAGATCCTGTCAGGCTAATACATGTTGATAGGCATATTGTCTATGAATATGCCTTGTCTCTTTTTCAAATCATCTAAGCTCCTGCCCATCACCACATCTGGTGACAGTAAAGCCCAGACAGTTAATTATCCTTCTGCTTTAAGGAAGAATTGTTAAACTTTCTGCCAGGTGTTTACTCAGGTCATCCTCCCAAAAAAATCTTCTTGGTAACCCGTGAATGGCGCTTTTTTTTTAGTGCTTATTAGCTGCCATGAAGTATTTCTCTTCTAAAAAAATTATATTGAATAATCTTGCTACAAATCTCAATACAATCTTCCACAATAGTTCATAAACGTGAACTACAAGGGCATTGACCTTGTCACTTTTTAGGACACTTTCCATCTGGGGTTTGATAGGGACTCCATGTTGCATACAGAAGGTAGCAATACTGTGGTGTTGTTTACAGTGGGGGACATTTCAGATTTATCTAAATCTGATGGTGTTTTACTGGTAATACTTAAATACCAATTTGGATTCAGGGATTTTTAACTGGGTCGCAAGAGTAAGAAAACAGCTCAACAGGAGAGCAACTTCAGGTTAAGGTTCCCTTGCTCGAAAGCCAGTCAAATCCGACTCTAGGGTTGCAGTGCTCATCTCCATTTCAAAGCCGAAGAGCCAGCGCTGTCCTAAGACGTTTCTGTGGTCATGTGGCCGGCATGACTAAACACCAAGGTGCACGGAATGCTGTTATCTTCCCACTTGAGTGGTACCTATTTATCTATCTGCAATTTCTTGCTTTCAAACTGCTGTGTTGGCAGGAGCTGGAACTAGAGATGGGAGCTCACTCCGTCATGCGGCCCTTGGGTCTCAAACTGCTGAACTACTGACCTTCCACAGCCTGCAGTTCAGCGTCTTAACCACTTGAGCCACCACAGCTCCTAGAGCAACTTTAGTGAAATAATAATAATACTTAGAGCTCAGATCACTGGCATTATTCCATGAAGTCTTACAATGGTACAATAGGTAAGGCAGGGTATGACTAGCAGTCACATTGTCATTTTCTCATGGTCTCAGAGATATTCTCCTGACCTTGGGAGAGGAGATTAAGCCCAGACAGTAATTCAAGCTCTGCCCTCTTCAGGATGATGACTTACCTCATCATTGACCTTTCTAATGTCCTGTGATTGTTTCCATGAGGGGACAATTCTGCTGAGAAAGAGGGGAGCTGAAGATGTTGGTTTAAACCTCCATCCCTTCAAAGCTCCCGGTGATGATGCTCCCAGTGAAAGCTCTGTCTGGGGGTGCCACATACTGTCTCTTAAGAGAGTGTACTACATGATGGGGACAGTGGGGCGGGGGGGAAGCTCTGTCTCCTTCCTCCAGGGCAGCCAAAACTTTCACTTGACTTCACAGCCAAGTTCTGACTGCCCCCTGCCACTCTTACCAGTTGAGGCTTCCCATTCTCCTGTATCTGAGCACGGTTTCATTCATAGCAAAATTGTCACTTCTAGTAAATCTGTCACACATGTTTGGTAGATGTTTGAGTTAAGGCAATCCAAAAATCAGCTCGCTGTCTAATTGGCTAAACAGGTTTGCTCAGACATTTGTCTGCACTCTCCTTTCAGGGGAAGGCCTGTGGATTAGGGGAGGGTCTGTAGCTCAGCAGAAGAGCCTCTGCTTTGTGTGCAGAAGACCCCAAATTCAATCTCTAGCATCTCCAGTTAAAAAGACCAGGCAGTAGGTGATGTGAAAGACCTCTACTGAGATCCAAGAGAGCTGCTGCCAGTCTGTGTAGACAACACTGACCCTGATAGATGGATGATCTGATTCATTGTAAGGCAGTTTCGTGTGCGGAACTCATGCACTATCTATTTCCATTCTCTAGTTCATCACTGAACGTGTAAAATTTGTTACTTCTAAACAAGGAAGCATATGGCAGGACACTATTTCATGAACAACTAGAGCTCCTTCCTTGGAGGACATGGTATGAGTGATGAACGAGTGGTTTGTGTCTTGTGCGTGCCTTGGTGGGGAATCCCAGAGTCTCCCTACAACCTCATAATGGATCACATTATAGATGCCTCATAATAGACCGCAGAATCTCCTTATCACCTCATAATGAATCACATTATAGATGCCTCATAATGGATCGCAGAATCTCCTTACCACCTCATAATAGATGCCTACTTGTCCTGTAATAAGCAACATCCAATTAGTGTTGAAGGCAACAACAACACAATTATTCCAAGGAGCAAAACTCAGTTTCACAAGGAATACCTTGCAAAGTGAAGGTTTCTCAATCAAATGTCATGCTTCAAACGTCAGATATTTAAGAAATGCTGCGGCAGTTTCCACTCAAGGACCACAGGAACAACGGAAAATGCAAAAAAGCAGTTTCCCCACTTCAACCTCTTGTACTTTTCCCTAATTTGTCTCAATAGCATCTTTCTAAGTGGTAAATCATAGCCAAGGCTTTTATATTCTATTAGCCACATCAAAAAACAGGAAGAACAAGGCTCTCATATGCTCTAATGTGGGACTTGTACAGCCCCGAAGACCATAAATAAACATGCTCCAGACCAAGAAGTCTATGAAAAGAGAAAGAAAATGTCTTTCTCCTGAAACTTCATTTTCCTTCCTGTTTGAAGCACTATTATTTTTGGCTCTGTGTTTCTGGTTATTCCTCTGTATGTGGATGGATATATTGATGTACGTGTAACTGAGCTGCCTCCACCGAGGATCTTATAGACAAACACACAGACATTTTTTTTCTTCAGCTTCATTTTCCCACCTTGGTTCATTTTCTTTGTTTCTTACTGCTAATAGGTAGAATGAATGCAGTCCCATTTGGAAAATGTGTGCAGACCAGGAAGACTGAAAAGCACTCGCTGCAATCCCATTCTGAAAGATTTCATGGATTATCATTGAACAGTTGAATCTAAAGCAGTGTTTCACTACATTGATACTTTAAAAATGAAGACATCAGATAAAAAGCAAGGGTTAAACTAGGATTTATTAATTACAGTCTGAACTGTGTAAATAGTTGTGCACCCCCCATATTGTGTGGGTTCTCTAATAGATTACTCTATTGGGTTTGCCAGTATTTGGGCAACCCACCCTGGCTTCAAGCTCAGCATTGCCATAGGCCATGCCTTTGCTTTTCCTCAGATGCACCAAACATGTACAGGGAGATGTTGCCCATCAACCCTATCCCACATAGTGTAAGGGGTCAAGCACTAAGACACAGCACCAAGGGATCAGCTAGCCATTAGTAGCTAGTTTGGGCCCTTCCCCTCATTCTTATATGCCTCTGGGTGCTTGCCAGATAGCCACTAAATTTCAGATATTTCCCAAGAAATGCCATAGATGGTTGGTGAACAGTGTTCAGCTTAACGGGTCACAAGATGTGCATGCTCATACAGACATCTCAGTCCTTGACTAGACTTGCAGCTGTTTAAACTGGTTCAACTGATATGTCAAATGATATGAAGAAAAGTCTCTCGTGTTGTTAGACCTGTGATGGCTTCTTCACATACATATGTCTCCCCATCATTTTGTAGTGATCAGAGGCTAAATATGCATGTGTGAACCAACTTCCCCAGGGCATGAAACTCAGGATCCTATAAACTCACTTCCAGATGTCTAAGCAAGATTAAGAGAACATAAGAGAAGCCAATGTTGAATCAGGCCAATGGCCCATCTAGTCCAACACTCTGTCACACAGCGGCCAAAAATACCACGTGCTATCAGGAGGTCCAGCAGTGGGGCCAGGACACTAGCAGCTCTCCCACTGCTGCCCCCTCCAGCACCAAGAATAGAGTGCATCACCTGCCCCAGACTGAGAGTTCCCATCTATACACTGTGGCTAATAGCCACTGATGGATTTCTGCTCCATATGTTTATCTAATTCCCTCTTGAAACTGTTCATGCTTGTAGCTGCCACCACCTCCTGTGGCAGTGAATTCCATATGTTAATCAGTCTTTGGGTGAAGAAGTATTTCCTTTTATCTGTTCTAACTCGACTGCTAAGCAATTTCATGGAGTGCCCATGAGTTCTTGTATTGTGAGAAAGGGAGAAAAGTACTTCTTTCTCAACTTGCTCAATCCCATTCATAATCTTATAAACCTCGATCATGTCACCCTTCAGCCGTCGTTTCTGCAAGCTGAAGATTAATTGACTGCTTACAGAGTCAGGATACCTGCTGCTGGCAGTGAGCTTCACACAGTGTCCTGCAACCTCCTTCCAGCTTTGTACTTCTATGCTATATTAACAGTTTGCCATTTACCATGTTTATTATCATTATTTTTAATTTCTTTCTTTCAAAAAAACTGAAAAAAGAACAAGGGGAAAAATTAAAATCCAGAAAATAAGATTTTTTAAAAAAAAAAACAGACAAAAACAACACATAAAGACACCAGTGGTGGTAGATCTAAGTTCCTATAAACAATTTCCAAATATCTAAAAATAAGCCTATACACAATTGCCATCTATGTGCTCTGTGTTCAAATGTTGATAGAGTTCTAAGGTCTTCAATCCATTGTGCTTTTATTTTTTTCAATGTCATGAGTCTTTCAGCTGTAGTGGGGGCATGGAGGGTCCATTTCCATTGGCCATTGGTTAGCCTACAAGAGACACACAGATAGTTTAAAAGTGCATAAGAATCATCAAAAGTCAATGAATACCCTAATACAAAATTGATATGAGTAATAACTTCTTTCCAGAAAAAAGAATGACTGGACATGCCCAAACTATATGTTTAAGGGATGTGTCTTATAAATTATGATGCCAACAGACACTTTACTAAATCCTTTGCCATTCACCGTATTTAAACATCTTACACTATGTTAACAACATCTATAAAAAAGCTGTTACACCAAAATGCCTTACATAGGTTTTTTTCCCCCAACTCTGTACTTATTACTGCAGTTCTCAAATTAGATATGTAAGCCAAGGAGATATATATGCTATCTGAAATTTTCATAACTCTTGGTTGATATCTCAGTAATTTGGGCTGAACAGTTCAAAGGTTGTTGATACAAAAAAAGATTCATCACTTTGAATTTTTGACAAAAGATTTCCTTTTTATGCTATGGCAAAATGCTGTTTAAGAACCTCTTGTTTTAATGAAATGAAAGAAGTTACATGAAATAATTCTTCCTCTCTCCCCTAAGCACCTGCTGGAAACCAGATAACGCAAGCAGGTTAACATCAGACAAAATGGGAATGCTATTAAACCAAGTGCTAACAGGGCGCAGGAAGGGATTAGAAAGAGTTTAATAAATGTGACAATGGTTTGCATTCTTCAGAATAAGTCTTATCCTAAAAATGTTTCATGGCTTGAACCCTTTGAAGAAATTCATTTTTTTTCTTTGGAGGCTTGAAATGAGCAAAATCTTCACTCTGAGTTTTAAAAGTTTTTTTTCTCTCTCTCAGGGCAGGGAACATGCAGGAAGAAGGGAAGTCAGTTCAATTGCTTTCCAAATTTCCCTCAGTGCACCTTCATACAATAGGTCTAGGCAATGAGATTGTCAAGCTTCCCCCACTCAAACAGGGAACAGCGTCTTGGAGGTGTTAAATACTAGAGAGACTACAGGAATTCCTTCCTGAAGAATCTTCAGAAAAAGCTTCTCTGACCCAGCCTGACCTCGTTAGTGGGTGGGGAAAAGACAGGTGATAACTCCTGGAAGAAAGGAGGAATTGCTCTTTGGTTTTGAGATCACCAGAGCAGACAGAACTTTTAATTGAGGTCTGGAGAAGGTGGCCATTAACTATGTGCTAGCCTGAAGAGCTGAAGGAAGCTGCAAGGTAATGGTAACTTTATAGAGATCTACAACATCATAAGCTGAGCCTGTCCTACATTTTAACATCTGATAGGGCATGTATATATATAGAGAGAGAGCGGAATTGTGTTTTACCTATTTCTTTTGAATCCCTTGTTCAATCTGGTGATGTGCTAAAAATATGCTTGTGAATTTTTTTAAAAATAAATGCTTTATATCTTTTGATGCTGGTAGTGGTTCTCTGTACCACATAGACCTCCTATGCCTTGGACTTGCTGTTTTAAAAGGAGTGCCAGGGGGAAGGCAGTTGGTTGGGAAGTGGTTGTTCCTCCAGGGGCACACAAGGTAGTAAACAGTCCTCATGGTGACCAGGCGCTGGGCAACAGAAGATGCAGAGGCAAGGCTTGGAAGGGAAGCTGGGTGTCCTGACCCTCTCAGTGGGCATTTTCTTACAAAGGTCAGGTGGTGGTAGTGGTTACCTGAGAGAAGGAGGGGAAGGCTCTTTAGGTGTTGGGGGAAACCTTGAAGGGTAGGGTAGAACAGGCCCTACAGGCCAGCGTGAGCTCATTCCACCACAAACCCAAAGCAATATATATTTTTAGGACTGATTTTAAGCATTTGCATCCAGAGGTACTGGATGTCCAAGTACCAATAGAGGTACTGATGTCCAAGTAAGTTCGGTCGGACAATCCTTAAATTATATTACACAAACATGTGAGCTGTTGTTTTTTGATATGAGATTAATGTGTTTGTTCTTTTTTCATTGCAGACTGAGATGTTGTGTTCTGAATGACCTGGGTTTGCTGTAAGGTGAAGGAAGTCTATATGGAAGTTTTTTAATGAAATAATTAAGAAATATATACATTTGTGTACCTTTGATTATCGAACTGGACTTCTGCAGGTAAACATTTAAATCTGTAAAATAGGACTGATTTATACATTATGTTTGCAAATACAGGTTTGTTGCATTATCAGCTCACTCATTGCTCTCTGCAGAAGAGGAGGTGGCAATTTCCACTGCCCCCCCCCACTGTAGACTTCTGCATTGTCCCTTATGGTAATCTTGAAGGTCTGATGACCTTCCAAGAACATAATGGGGCAGGGTTCAGTGAACTGCAGCAGGAGAGGGAAATAGGACAGTCGCACTTCATGACATTTTGGATGGTCAGATATGCACCATTTTTTATTGTATTACTTTGTTGTTGTAAGCTGCCCCATAGCTTCTTTAAAATGGAGAGTTCAAGACAGAAACTTCTTAAGTAAGTATATAAATAGTATAAATAGTAATATAAAATATTTAATATGTTCATATAAAAAGGTCAATGTGTACAGACCTGATAAAATAAAGATTTTAGCCTCTTTGAACTACAAGGAAAGGCAAGGTGTATATGTTGTAATGAAAATAATTTAAAAATAAAGCTATAATCATATGCATACTGACTTTGTAACAAGAACCATTAAATCCAGTGGAACTTCCTTCTGCATAAACTTATGTAGTATCAGGCTGCATATCTTCTTGGGGCTCTTCAGCATTCTCATTTTTGCCACTTGTGCTTCCCTATTGCATTGGGATCCCCCTCCCCTTTTCCACAAGTGTTTTGCTCCCTCTAGTGGTGGATTCCAGGAAAATATGTTGGACATACTGTAATGTGATATCAAATTGACCAACAGAGAGAGCAACATGCATGCAGAAAAGGTTGGGGGGATGCCCAAAGCAATAGGGAAGCACAAGTGATGGAAATGAGAATACAGAAGAGCCCTTGGGCCCAATGGAATGGGACTCAGCTCTGACTATTTTGTTAAATTCAGTTGAAATTTAAAAAAAAAAATCACAACAAATGTTTAGTGGATTTTTGTGTGTAAGAGAGAAGCAGCCAAGTGAACAGGACTAACCCTCCTCACTTTTTTCAGTCTGAGAAAGGGCCAGCAATCCTTTTGGAAGCTCTAGGTCCCAGGTCTGGGTCTGCCAGGTAGTGCTGAGACAACACTAGAGGTGAAACTAGGCAACCCATATAGGACTCTCAGCATGTAATAAAACCCAGGAAGGTACCAAGGGAAGACCTTAAAAAATGCTGGGCCAGCCCTCTTCCAGGTTGCCCAACTACCACCATGAGCCTCAGTAGGGACGGGTATGAACCAAACCATGAAGCAAGATTCATCATGGATTTTGCCCTGTTCATGATTCACAAATAGAAGTTCATGATGGATCTACCATCACAACCTTCCATGAACTTTTTAAAAAGTTCATGGTGGTTCATGGTGGTTTGTGGATGGAGCAGAAAGCAGGGGTCTAAAGGGACTCTAGGTCCTTTTAACCACCTGCTTTCTGTTCCCCATGAAACCTGCAAAAACCATAAGTAGCAGGGAGTCTCTTTAAAGACAGACCTCCCAAAACGGTGCATGCCAGGGAGGCACTCCTTGCCATGCAGCTATTCCAGGCTGTTTTGTGTAGTCCCTTTAAACTTTAAAATCCCTTCCTGCCACACAGCTTTTTGGGGGGGCTTTCTGCAAACCCCGTTTAAAGGGACTGTCGTCCCTTTCAATGCTGTTTGTGGGGCCATGAACAGTTCAGTTCGCAGACAAACCTCTTGTTTCAGTTTATGGTTTGGTTCGTGGTTCACCCATGGACCATGAATAGTATCAAACTGCATTTTCCCAGTGTGTGCCCATTCCTAAACCTCAGATTTGGAACATTTGAAAGCATCTGTCATGCTTGGTTTGGGTGGACAGGTAAGATAATCCTTGAAGGCCGCCTTCTAGGTGCCCTTACCTTGATAGCATAGCTTGGTGGCTGGTGGTTAGAGAGCCTTTTCTTGAGCAGTCCCCTGGTTAAAGGATAGCTTCTCCATTCAGGTTCACCTGGCACCACTTCTACTCATGTTTAGGCACTAAGTGGAGTCTGCCCTGTTTGCCTGTGCTTTTAATAACATCCTACACAGTTGACAGGAGCTGCGGTGGCTCAAGTGGTTAAGACGCTGAACTGCAGGCTGTGGAAGGTCAGTAGTTCAGCAGTTCAAGACCCGGGTGCCGCATGATGGGATGAGCTCCTGTCTCTAGTTCCAGCTCCTGCCAACCTAGCAGTTTGAAAGCAAGAAATTGCAAGTAGATAAATAGGTACCACTTCGGTGGGAAGGTAACAGCGTTCCGTGTGCCTTGGTGTTTAGTCATGCCGGCCACATGACCACGGAAACGTCTTCGGACAGCGCTGGCTCTTCGGCTTTGAAACAGAGATGAGCACCGCAACCCTAGAGTCGGATTCGACTGGCTTTCAAGCAAGGGAACCTTTACCTTTACCTTTACCTTTACACAGTTGACAGTTTTAACATTCTGAACATGTTGCAATTTGCTGCTGATTCTGTGTTTCTTGATCTTGTACTGCTTTGGGGGGGATTTAACTTGTTTTTATCAATTTATGAAATTGTTTTGATTATGTAAGCCACTTTGGGGCATTTTTAGTTGAATGGTGGGATGAAATTACCCAGCCCTCCCCTGGACAAATTCTTGAACAAAAATAGTTGGTTTAGAATGTCTTTAAAATTTGTTAGCCTCAAGTATAGATAAATGGGACCTTTAAAAAGAAAAGTAAATCCAGCTGATCAGCATTTTGGACATTATCAAAAGCCTTCTAAAACAATGCACCAAATAAAGCATTTTCTCTCTTGCCTCCCCTCCCCCCCCCCAAATCTGGAACTTTCCTCAAACAAAAACTATTCATGAGGGGGGGGAAAGCCTGCTCATGGGAAAAGTCATCATGTCAGTCTTAACTAGAACCAAAGCCAAGAACAGATGCCGACATTTACTTAAAACAGGGAATCGGTTAACAAATAGCACAACTGAAATATGTTAACATCTGATCTTACACAGATTTAAAGTGATAAGAAAAAACCTCTCTTCCATATGGACTACAGATCATTTTTTTAAAAAAATACAACAGTATAGCTGTTGCTATTCTTTACGGGAAATATTTCAGAAGGCATTGTTTCAGGAACCTAGTTTTATTATATGATTAATCCTTGAACTGAAAGCAGTGAGATTTTAATGCTTGGAATGGAACCTCCTCAGAAGAACACATTTGTGTGACCCACCAGGGGACAAAGAGATGACTCGTCAGAAAAAAAAAGCCCTCAGATGTGACCTGAAAGGAAGGATGCACACTTGGATATTAATTAATCAAAACTTGAATAAAACTATGCATCCTTTAATTTCATCATAAGGGATTTGAACTAAGAAATAGATGATAGTCAATAATATTCTGGTTTGGTAAGTATTCTGGAGCCTGGGTATCTTGCTTAGAGTTCAAGAAGGTGAGAGAGGAGGGGAGAGTGAGAAAAGAAATATTAAGCAGATATGTGATAGGGATGCTGACAAGTCAGATATACACCGAACCCAAAGATAACACTGATAGGTCTGTCATTCCAAGGTATTGTTTGCACAAACCCCAGAGATGGCTGATTTGCTTGTTAGGGAAGACACTGTGATAGATTTCATTTGATTGAAACAGACATCAGCATACAGGTAGGTAGCACTGCAAATATAGGCAGGTGAAAGATGCTTTATGCGGTAATACATTGATTTCTACTATTTATTTAGGGACATGACACAGCTAGGCAGGGAGAAATAGAAAGGTGTACCATTTCTAACTACATGGCTCAAAAGGGACTCTGTGCTGAAGCCAGCAGCAGAAGAGTCAATTAAGATCTAAAAAAGTCAAGAATCATGTTTTTCCCCCCAAAACAGCAGGAGACCAATCCTGAAATAATCAATTTATTTATTTTACTTTAAGTTTATTTACCAGATTTGTACTTCACCTTTCTACCTCACCAGGGCCACCAAACTGGGTAACAGTTCAAACAATGATTATAAAAACACATCATACAAACAATTAAAACTGAAACTAAAATACATCTTTAAAAGCACAGAAAAACATTAATTAAAACAGAGAATGGAAAGGACGTCACAATAACTTAGGTTAATATGGAAGCTTTGGCCTGGCACTATAAAGTAGTTTTGGTGCCAGGTAAAGTCGGGGCAGTTATTTCCACTTTAAAAAGATGTAATGGGGGAAGAAGCCCTGTCCTTTATGGCTAGGGGTAGACATAATTAGGTCATGGCGACCCGTATGACTCTGGCAGGTTCATACAGGAACAGGGAGTCCTTTAGTATAAGGCATTAGAGGAACCAGCACTTTGAATGGCACTCAAAAACAAACAGACAGTGAAGTTCCTTGAGCACTGATTAAATATGTTTCCTGTTTTCCATGCCTGCAAGCAGCCTTGCTGCTACCTTTTGAAACAAATCATTAGGTAGTCCCATATAGAACACCTTACAGTGATCTCATCTGAAGGGGACCAGAGTCTTGGGCAATTAGCAAAATCTTTTAAAAAATTGTTCTGCCCAGATCACGTAGATATCTGAATACTTGATCCTAAATCACTGATTTTACCATGTGTATGCAGCTTCATGCCCAATGGCCCAGGCTATCCCGATCTCATCAGATCTTGGAAGCTAAGCACGGTTGCCCACAATTAATATTTGGACAGGGGAGCACTGAGGAAATCAAAGGTTACTATGAAGAGGCAGGCAATGGCAAACCACTTCTGTTTGTCTCTTGCCTATGGGGTAGCTGTAATTTGGCTGTGACTTGACAGCACTTTCTACCACCATACAACTTTCTATGGGAACTGCTATTCCAGATTTCATCCAGTATACATTTCCATTGTCCCAAGGAATACAAATGAAATATGCTGTCAGTCTGAGCAAGAGCTTTGTTGATGCCAACAGAGAAGAGGGCACTTCAGAGGGCATTTTAGGGCCAAATGCACATCAGGTGGTTTTACCGTATCCTGATCAAAAGGATCTGCTCTGGAGATCAACACATGAACCATGTTGCTGTCTTCTAGATCATGTAACACAAAGCCTTAGAAATACAACCTTGGAACATTTCTGCTTGCAAATCCTGCCATGCTGTGCAATTTGGAGGGAAGAGACAACTCTGGTGCACCTCAGAGCACCGTAAGAGATTGTGTTTGTCATATTATTCTGCTTTGAAAGTCAAATCTGTCATTTGCATTTGTACAATGCATCATTTGCAAAAAGAGGGCTGTCTGGGCTCCAGGTCTTCATTGTCCTGAGGTGATTCAAGAGACCCAGAGTCCCATCTCAAGCGCATTATCCTTGGCTCAGGGATACAAAGTGATGAACCTTCGGAAAGAAAAAAAAGTCCTTTGCTTTACAATAAGAAAGTAATTGGACTTATTTCAGCAAAGGACTCAGGCAGAAAAATGACTGTCTCCTTTCTTATTCCTTACTGGGTCTGATTTGATATTATTCAACCATCTGCATTTGATCCACATTGAGGCAGTTTGACATAGTCAAGTGAAAAATGAGCAGAAAGGTTCATAATGAACACAGCCTTTTACATAACTAGAAGACGTTACCCATCTTCAAATAAGGGACTGATATGCATTGTTTGTCAGGAAAACATTGCTGAATACATTAAAAAGAATTGCTGAAAGGCAACATTAGGGAACTTAAGTATAAAGAATTGGGGGGGTGGGACTTCAGAACCCTGTTCCTGGCTTTTGCCTTCTGCAGAACAAAAATCAACTACAATAAATGTGGAAATGTTCAGCAGTGGGACATCAAAGACTTCACTTTCAAATAAACATCTGGAGCCTGAGTTTTGATGGACAAGAAGAAATGGAAGTCTGTGATGCCAACACACAATCACAACACACTTTCATCATCACACCCTCAGTGGGAGTGTATTGTGTACTGTTCTCATCAATACCCAAAGTTCCACAGATCTGGAATTACCCTGTTTGCTAGTGAACTGATGATTCTATTTTCATGCCCACTTCTTTCCTAATACTGAATTGTCCCCTTGGAATGTAGCATATCTAGTCATATTTATGTTAAATATTTTTTTATATATTTAAGCAGCTGAAAACACTCTTCATAAGTCCCTTGACTGTTTTGGGCTGCAGTGGGAAGGGGATTTATGGAAGTTACACTCCACTGATGGAGCTCTTTCCAGCGGCAGAAACAATCCATTAGATCCAGTATGTTTGCAGATGGGTAGATGAGCAAGAATTTGAGAAAGATGTTAGAGAATGGGTGAAAAACTCCCCCTTTGCTCCTGTTACATTGATCTTCCTTAGAAATGAAAACAGGGACATACTTGGGTACTTATACCCCTTTTTATTCTCACCCTCTGACCCTTCACAACTCTTGCACATTGCTGAAAGCCTTCCTCTGCCAGCCTCATGCTGTATTCTTTGCCAATACAGCAGCTTGCAGGAGGGCTCAAGGGCTTCAGAAGCCAGATGTGGTAGCAAATGCTGCTGAATGTGTCTGAGTTGCAGCTATTCTCCTCAAGGACAATCAGTTCCATTGTGAAGCTGCTACCACAGTCTTGCATTTTGAAAGGGGAAATCATTATGGTCACTTTCCTTTTTGGATAAGTGGTTAGGATAGATCAGGCATTGTTTCCTTCAGAATGCATATGGATGTGTGTGCACTGAAGTCAAGATGTACTCATTTCCCCTACTTGTCTATTCCCCGCCTCCTCTTCAGACACTGAAGCCTGTAATACACCAGTACATATATGTGGAATTTTTGAAAAGGCATTGTTGAAATCTCCCCCAAAGGGCAAAAACAGAGACATAAAGAACAGTGTTTTACAAGAACAGGCATCAGGGAATAGGGGCTAGTGAACCAGAACAATTGGGTGTATTGCAGCTTCATCCAGACACGTTCATAACTTGGTTGGAACCATACTAACATTCCTGTAGGCACAATGATTTCCACCCATGGAGGGCAATCTTTCCACCTCCCTCCTCCTGTGTCAACTCCAAATGCTCCCTGAAATCTTGTTTCTGGGGGTCCCTTCTGGGGGCCTCTGAATCCAAGAGCCAGGAGGCAACATCAGGGGAAGGCCTCGACCTCTATGCCCTGTTGTTGGCCCTCCACAGGAACTGGTTGGTCACTGTGTGAGGCAAGATGCTGGATTAGAAGGACCATTGATCTGATCCAGTGGGGCTCTTCTTATGTTCTTAGCTGGAGGAGGGGTTTGAGCAGCCATGGTGGAAGGAACCAGGAAAATCATACTCCATGACTGCCAATCTTTTTTGTGCCTGTGGGAATGTTAGTCTGGATCCAACCCTGTACATGATATGAAACGTTATATATATGAAGCAAGTATTCTGTACTCATTGGGACGAGAACTTGAATGTGGAAAGAATTGTGTTAATCAAACACATACACATACTCTCATTTGTTTTAATGACTATTACTGACAGAGGTCTGCTGATTGTATAATAACATTTCTTATCGTAGTCAATGCTCCGAGGATGGGAAACCCTGCTAGTAGTAAAACATTAGTCAGCTGCTGCACAACATCCATTCATTTCTTTGACACTTGCACAGGTGTTGTGTATAAGGCCCAATGAGATTAATGGAGACTGTGAAGAGGCAGTACTTGGTGAATTGCTTGCTGTGTGTACATTTTGTTCAGAACTATCCATTATGAATTGTTATACATACCTTGGCTTTCTGACTTGGGTGCTTGAAGCAAAATAAACACTGTACTTCCCTTACCCACATAAAGCTTTTCCCAATGTAGGCAACATCGTGTCTCAAGTGTCCCTAAGAGACAAAAAGAAAATGTAGCATTTGGGCATAATTAAGCACTTGGTTCTCTGCCAATATCTCAGAAGTGAGTGCTTCTGTTAGTGACTTATTATTTTAAACAGTGAGCCCTGGTGTTCTAATCTTTTGTCAACATACTTAGTGTCACAAAAAGCCTTTTGAATGCACATTTGAACAGAAAGCTGACACATCAGTAAATGTCAGTGATGAAATATAATTCATGAAAAAAAAATATTGGGGGAAAACACATTTGACACTGACAACTACTCAGATTCATGGCTCAAGAACATATAGATAAGAAGGACATTGACAAATGATCAAACAAGGTCTTTTGAAAAGTAGAAGTTATTCTAGTCACACACTATTTTCGGCAATTAAATGAGGACTGGCAGAAAGGAAATGTTCACAATATCACACGGCTTGACTCTTGCTGGGTCATACCATTTCAGACTGCAGGAGGCAGAATTCCTCATTTAAATGTCCCCCCATTAAAAAACAAATTCCTATGTTAGTGATTCCCAATTTTTTTTGTAGTTGCAGTGCCCAACCTTATGTACATATTTATTTGTAACAGCAATTTCATTTAATTCAACTGGGAAAATAGCATTCAAGTGGTGTTGCATTTAAAATTATATTTGCGAAAGTTCCACTTCCAGATTGGAAGAAACTCCATCCATAAATGAATGGTTTAATAAGATCTGGTCCATTGCTTTATTGTCAAAATTAGCATGTGAGGGAGGGGCTGTGGTGCAGTAGTAGAGAATCTGCCTTGCACACAGAAGGTCTGGGGTTCAATCCCCAGCATCTCCATTTTAAAGGATTAAGGTGGTAGATGATGTGAATGACCTCTTCCTGAGATTGTGGAGAGCTGCTGCCAGTCTGAGTAGACAATTCTGACCTCGATGGACTAATGGTCTGATTCACAATAACACAGTGTCATATGTACAGATGTAACATATTATGAAAGAGCTAGAAGGAATAATTTTCAATTTAACAAACATTGGCTATGGTAGATTATATTTTGGAGGAGAAGGGGTAAGATTTATTAATGTGCTTATTATAAACCTTTGTAAAAGACCTTGTCTTTTCTTGACTAGTGTGTATTTTTTTTTAAAAAAATGGAAGAAATAAAAGAAAAAACAAGTTAGGTGGGCAGCTGATACTGCCTCTCACCAAACCCTTCTGGCTGTTACACCTGATTCACTAAGTTTGTACAGTTTATCAAATTTACCTCTCTATGGCACAGCAATCAGCACAATTCCTGCTATGAGAAAGCAGTAAGCCAAGCTTGACTGCTTTCTCTTATCTGCCAACTCTAAAGTAATGGAGGCCAACCTGCAGATCAGTCAAAACCAAGCTGCAGCCCTTGGTGGACAAATGGGCCTTATTGTTCCTGTACAGATGCTAGGAATGCCAGCCTCTAGGCAGGACCTGGGGATGCCCCAGAATTACAGCTCATCTCAAGACTACAGAGATCAGTTCTCCTGGAGAAAAAGGATGCTTTGGAGACTCTATAGCATTGTACCTCACTTGGGTACCTGTTCTCTCCAGGCTCCACCCTCAAATCTCCAGGAGTTTCCTAACCTGGAACTGGCAACCCTACCCCCCCATTCCCTGCTGGTGGCCAGGAGGGACCTGGCAACCTTAAGGGAAGTGAGAATCTGATGGCCAAATTGGAAACAAGTTCTTTCCCATCTGCCACCACAACCCTCTGCAGTTCCACTTCATCACTGGGCTTTTTCAACAGTACTCCTCTGAACTCAAAATTGACTCAATGACCACAAATGAAAATACTTGTGGAAGAACATCACCTGCAAAAGATACAAATAATTAGCTTTAGCAAAGGGCAAGTTAGCCCAGCAACGTCATCTAGTCACATTCTATTGTGAGGCACTACTTGGACTATCCCAATTCAATCTTTGTCATAAAAGACTAAAGCACAACAGCCCAATAAAGAACATCCTCATTCCTAATGACTTGGAATCATGTATAATTTCAGCCCTAAATATCTCATCTCATCCCACCTAGTTGGCTGCTCTCTAATCAATCTTTCCATATCTTCCATACCCTGAAATAAGTCACTAAATCATCCCAGCACCAACCCAAATGGACAAATAAGCCCCAATGTTTTTTATCATTTTTTCCCCTTTCATACTTACCATGAATTGCATCAGGTGATTGACCCATAAGGGGCAAATGCCTTCAAGTCCTATCTGCAGCCTAACCTACTGAAATGTCCTGTGTGCTCCTATGGAGGGTGTTATAGCAATAGGAGCTAGAGTTATTTGATCACTCTCTATGTCCCCCTATGCAAAGGTTCCACAAAAACTAAATCATCAGCCCAGCTTCTCTTGTTGCAGCTAGAGTCACCTTCCAAAATCTTTCTTCTTTACAACAGCTTACTTAAAAAAAAAAATAATAAACCCTCCTCTCTTGATCTAATTATATGCATAATTATTTGAACAATCTTTTTAATGTAGTGTTTTTCTGCTCCTGTCCATTTGCAAAATTCCACACACAAAAATAATCTTGATATGGCTAAACATCCAATCACATCAATAATGCTTTTTTGAAGAGTTTTTTTTTTTATGCACACATGTGCCTTGATAATGTAGAGGAGGAGAGAGATGAAGGAATGGAAAGAACTGAAGCTGAAACAAATCACACGTACACAATGGCTGAGTTCAGACTGGCAGTTTGCTCTGGTAGCCAGTCGTAGCAAAAAAGCCCCGGAATAAACTGTTCCGGGTTTTCCCGTTCAGACAGCCCGGGCTGCTGCCGGAACATGCAGGGCGGAGCTGGGCAGGAGTGTTCAGACTGCCCCGTGCAGGAGCACGCTGTATTCAGCGTTTCCCCATTAATTCAGCTGTGGGTGTATGGGTGTATGTGTGCATGAGTGCTCATGTGCTCATGCACATAAGCACATAAGCGCATTTTGTCGATTGGGGGAGGACCCCACAGCGCCGGCACCGCATTGGGCAGTAGAGCGGAGCACAGCCAATCATATCGCTGCTGCCTTCTGTCCAACGCGGGTTGCTCCCAGCTTTTCAGCTGGGGGTTCAGACTTCCCAAAAGCGGAGAAACGCACAACACACGCAGGCTTTTGAATGTGCTACCAGTTTTATGAGGTATCTTTTTAATCCGGTGGTGAAGCACAACAGCACGGGTTGGCTATGAGTGTGGGACGCCAAGCAGATGTGCCTGTGTGAACGCCCAATTTACTCCGGGATTGAATCGTCGCTGGCCTGGGTCCCTACCGGGGCAAATTGCCAGTCTGAACTCAGCCAATGCTTTGTACAGAATTATTTTTTTTTTAAAAAATGGTACAATAGAGAATTCCTAATGCATCAGTTCCAATTTGGAAACAAGATCATGTAATTTGGAACTCTGAAATTCAGGAAGAAATTCAGATGAGATTTTCGGGAACATCTCTAGTTATACATCCCAGGAACATCTGATGAGCTACTTGTCTAAAGGAGCTCCATTTCCATCATTTTCACTATGCATTACTGTGGTAAAAATGAACAATGAGATTAACATGAGCCAGGCCAGTCACATGAGTTCTGGTGAGACCTGTCACATCTCTTTCCAGCCAGCTGACTGGGAAGCATTCTATGCTTCCAGTAGTTCCAACCTTATTGTGACCATATGGGATCAAATTATGGAAAAGCAGTTTACATGCTACTGAAGTGACATGTGAAGCATCCCCAGACTGGGTATGATTCCAGGTTGATTCACACAACCATTTGGGCCATTATTTTTTTTTTTAATTGTGATGTCTTCTGGTTGACAACCTGGGAAGAACATTGAAACAGTATAACAAACCCAACTGCTGATACACAGTGTGTCACCTCAAATGACCTTTAAAAATACTGAGGTTATGGCTGAACAGTCAATCAAATGTGACTGAATTTCAGCTGATGAAGTATTACAGGAAATCCTGAAGCCGTGGCAGGGTTCAGAAAACACCAAGCTCAATAACTAAGCAGGAGAAAAAGAGACCGAAAGGAGGAGAAGGTAGAGAGTAAAAGGTAATAAAATGTAAAGCATAGATGAAATGTCATATTGCTTCCCATCTTGTTCCATTTTTGCAAACATTTATTTGATCAAGACAGTCTTCATCAGATACAAATGATCAGGTTGAGGGCAATAACTGGCATTGACACTTCGGGCTACCTTAATCCTAAAGATTGATGAGCATGAAAATAACAGTATGAAGACCATAGTTTTTCAGAGACAGGATGGCAGCATGATAGAGTGATCTTTGCTTGCATCACACACACACACACACACACACACATACACTTTTATAATCTTGGTATTCTCTTTGGTCCAACACATTTTGCACTTTTTCTGGAGAGGGAGTCCTACAATCGTAGTGCACAGCCTGCATGAGTACATTGCCACTGTTTGTATGATTATACATTTAAACCATTATATGGCAATTGAGTTTATTTTCAGGCTGAAAAGCTGTTCTGGGAAGGTTGGGGAGGGTACTTTGTGACACTAGTTCTGAATGCAGAAAGAAAGAAAGAAAGAAAGAAAGAAAGAAAGAAAGAAAGAAAGAAAGAAAGAAAGAAAGAAAGAAAGAAAGAAAGAAAGAAAGAAAGAAAGAAAGAAAGAAAGAAAGAAAGAAAGAAAGAAAGAAAGAAAGAAAGAAAGAAAGAAAGAAAGAAAGAAAGAAAGCTCAAATCTGAGAATCATTAGACAAAAAATATGCTGAATGGGCATGAACCACACTTGGGGGAATCATTAGACAAAAATATGCTGTCTAGGGATGGTCACAAACCAATGAACCATACCACAAACCAGTACAAACTGGGAGGTTGGTTCACAAACCAAACCAATTCATATCAGTTCATGACCCCTGCTTTCTGCTCCCTGTCACTTTTTGTGAGGAGCTGAAAATAGTGGTTTTCCCACAAAAAGCAGTGGGGAGCAGAAAGCGGGAGGTTAAATGGCTTGGAGCCTGCTGCTCTGCTCCCTGCTGCTCAGTTGTTTTTTGTGAAAAGCAGAAAGCAGGGGTTTAAGTGGCTTGAAGCTATTTAAACCTCTGCTTTCTGCTCTTCACAAACTGCCAAAAACTATCTTAAAATCCATGGAAATTCATGGTGGTTCTTCATTTTGCAAACTTTAGTTTGTGAACCATGAACTGGCCAAATTTCATCATGAACTTTTGTTTGTGAGCCCATCCCTAATGCTGTCTATGCAGAGTTACTCCAGTCTAAGGCTACTGACACCATTTGAATGGAATAATGCTCACATATGCTGGTTATGAATTGATATTTTAACTCACAATATGAAAAATCCTTTCCTTGTGAAAATTACATACACAGATGTGGGGATATCTGTCCAAAACATGGACTGACACTTTCTTTTCTTTTCTGGTATTTCGCATTGTGTGTGTGCATGTGCGTGTACCTGTGCATGTGCCTGGAAGTCATGGTGACCTCTGGTGACTCCTTTTGGGGCATGGAGGATGTTCAGAGAAGTGGCTTGATAGCCTGTCTCTACCTCCCAGCCCTGGTATTCCAAATAGGTTTCCCATCCAAATACTTGCCAAGGTTGGCCCTTGCTTAGCTTCCGAAATCTGATGAGATCGGGCTTGCCTGGGCTATCCTGGTGAGGGCAACTGACACTGAAGATGTTTTGACATATGCAAAGACTAAACAACACAGGTGCCCATCTGGCTCTATCTTCATGGAAGATTCCACATTAAGATGCATGGAATGGAACTCCATTATGTTTAGTCTTTGCATGTGTCAAAACATCTTCATTAAGTTGTGTGCTAATTTGCTGTTCACCTATGTAGAGGTATCAGCCTATATATATGAACTGTTAACTTCCATTTCAATGTATCTGAGGAAGTGTGCATGCACACAGAGCCAGTTTGGTGTCGAGGTTAAGTGTATGGACTCTGATCTGGGAGAACCGGGTTTGATTCCCCACTCCTCCACTTGCAGCTGCTGGATGACCTTGGCCAAGCTATAGTTCTGTCAGAGCTTTTATCTCAAGGACAGTTCTGGAAAGAGCTCTCTCAGCCCCACCTACCTCACAGGGTGTCCATTGTGGGGAGGGAAAAGGAAAGGAGTTTGTAAGCTGCTCTGAGACTCTGAGTGAAGGGCGGGGTATAAGTCCAATCTCCTCCTCCTCCTCCTCCTCCTCCTCCTCCTCCTCCTCCTCCTCCTCCTCCTCCTCCTCCTCCTCCTCCTCTTCTTCTTCTTCTTCTTCTTCTTCTTCTTCTTCTTCTTCTTCCTCCTCTTCTTCTTCCTCCTCCTCCTCTTCTTCTTCTTCTTCTTCTTCTTCTTCTTCTTCTTCTTCTTCTTCTTCTTCTTCTTCTTCTTCTTCTTCTTCTTCTTCTTCTTCTTCTTCTTCTTCTTCTTCTTCTTCTAGCTTGAACAAACCTTTGTTGGTCTTAAAGGCACCACTGGACTCAAAATTTGTTCTAGTGCTTCAGACCAACAAGGCTGCCCACCTAGATCATAGCCACTTACAGTGCAATTCTAAGGAGAGTTACTCCAGTCTAAGCCCATTCATTAAAATGGGCTTATACTGGAGTTAACTCTCCTTAGGACTGCACTGCAAGTAACTGTTTGTCAGCCACCAATGTGCACTGAGAATCTTGGCTATTAAAACAAATGTATTTGATAGGAAAATCTGAAGGAGCTGATGGTAAATTTGCAACACAGCTGAGCAGGGTGGAAAGATGAACATTGTTTACCAAAATTTCTCAAAGAGGAACCGCAAAGAAGAGCAAACCTGTGTCCAGTTCCCTGGAGGCTCAAATGATGTATTGGTTTTCATGTGGTTCTCTATGTGTTGTCCTATCAATCCAGAGCATAATGATACAGGTTAATACACCAGGGTAATTAAACTTGTACAAGTATGCACTATGAAGACAACAGTTGTGACAAATAGCCCAACAAGAGGGAAAAGTGACAGCAGTACAAAGCTGTCCTTTTCTGTCATTGCAGGTGTGAGAGAAGAAGAGAGAGCAAGCAAAAGAGGTGTGCATTCTTAGCAACTCTTAGGATAAATCGCACTCTTAAAGCTTTCCCAAGAATCATCTGGAGGCTTTCTGTCTGAAAACTGCACACACAATAATTGTTAGTCCTTTCAAAGGCACACTGGGAGAATACTATGTATTTTTAGACAACATTTTCAAAGGGACAATTGTTGACAGAATATGGAAAGCAATTGACAATGGAATTGTGCCTTTTATGTATGGAGTTTTTGCTACATGCTTCTAAAGAGGTTAAATTAGAACAGATATACTATTTATCTATCTATTTATTTATTATATTCAATTTATATCCTGCCCTCCCCACAAGTGGGCTCAGGGTGGGTTACAGGTCACATAGAACATGACTATAAAACACATAAAATATCATAAATGACAATGTTAGAACTTTAAAAGTTAAAGAACAATAAAAAAAACAGCATAAGGCATTGTCTTGGTAATGATGCTATGATGTACTTCTTTTACGATGTGTTTCTTCTGAGCAGTGCCGGTGACATTGGCTACTGGACACGAGGCCAGGGTTGCCAGTAGAGGAGGCTGAAAGATGGAAAAATGTGGACGACTGCTGCTTCAACTACTGCTATATACTATAGCAGTAATCCCCAGCCCATGGTACCTGCTATTGCGTTTCCTGGTGCCCATTTCCTTCTTCCTCAAGAATCTTTTCCCCAAAGCAAGTAGCCAGTCATGGCTTTCTTCCACCTCACTGGAATAAGCAAATCTTTAACAAGAGCCCATGAGGCATCACTTTTGTGTCTTTGGGGGGAGTCCATTTGGAAACAGCTGCCTCTATCATGGGATAATTTTTGGTGTGGAACCTTTTATCAGGTTGTGGCTGGCTCCAGCTACCACTATGGTCATTTTTGTTTGGCTGCATCCCCATAGCAGCCATTTTGTGGTGGCACCCACTACCAAAAGCCTCAGCAAGATTTGGGACACCTGTACCAAAGTACCAGAAGATTACCATCAAAGATTTGAATATTTCAAATCTCTATGTGAATGCTCATCTTGGCAGCTCCTGGATATATGCAGATTTTCTCTAAGCCTCTCTGCTCTCTCACAGTTTTCCTACTCCTTTAAGAATCTTCAATATGGCTTCTTATTTTTAACTTTCGAGGCTACCCCTTGTAAGTCACAACACTAATTTCCTAATACACATGTCCCCTTAGGGCTAATTAGAGTTATCAGGGACCCACAGGCAAAGATCCCCTCTGCCACCCTAATATCACCTAGAAACAAGTCAAATGTGATATATGAACAAGTCATGTGACTTGCTCAAATGCATGGGTTCTGGAATTTTCTTCCCTAGTGTCCCCTACTACTTCTCTCCCTTTTGTCCTGACCCTTTCTGCTTATCTTATATCTTGCTAAGATCTGAGCAGTTCAGCCAACAGAAACCATTACCATAAGGGAACTTCAGGTAATGACGGCTTCTCTGTGATGGCAACACTGTCTGACCCCAATGACAGTGTCTTTATCACCACTACTAAAACCCTCTCTATATCATAATACAGATTATAATGATTAATTATGCACCTACGTCATCCAAAATACACCTTTCCTGAAGCAAGAAATGATGCATACTGTGCACTGGTGGCATGCTATATACACACAAAATGATGACTATGTCAAGTGGACTGGTTCTGCCTTAAGCTAAATCTAGAAAATGGCTCCACTTTGTATAATGCTGTATATTTTGGAAAGCAGAAATAGCTATTTAAAGTCAAGCAGTCGTCTGTTTCTCCCCCTGCAAAAAAAAATAAAAATAAAGCTATGTGGCCTCTTTTAAGTGATGAGATCTAAGATTAAACTTGGAATCTCTCCACTGGCAAAGACTGAGCTCTATTGTTCCATTTGTATTGGTTTTGTGAGAGATTAATAAGGTCTTGACTGTAGGACTTTTCACTTGGTTCATGAATGCCCAGGGAGAGAGAGATAGAACACAAGCTTATGCATCCATCCTCATTCTGACCATTATATATTCATCTGTGGGTCTGAGTAGAGCCTAGGCACATGCATAGATCCGCTTGATGCAGTCAGAAACCCGATGAAAGGCTTCATCTAGCATGTAGTAAGCCAACCTGCACGCAGTTAAGCATGTTTTACGAAAGCATAGCAGCTCCTTTTCCTACACTCACATGTTCATTCAACATCTGAAAAGAGCTGGCTGAATTTCATTGACTCAAATAAAACACAATCGGCCAATGTCCCTTCTTTGAAGAAACAGGTATTTGGGATGGTGCCCTGTTTATATAGTTCCACAGCTATGTGGAACAAAATGCTGTGTCCTGTTTGGGTTAGGCTATGTTCATTTTGTTCCAAGACACTGAAAGAGTGGACAACACTTCCAATTACCATGTCAGATTACACAGGGAAGCCATTGAAATTCATAAACATAAACACAATTTCAACAGGAAAGAAGAAAGTTTAAAAATAAATAGGGCATGGTTTCCTGTCCTAAAAAAACACAAACAGCTGACAATAGCACTACAGATAAGATTAGAGTTTCAATAGCCATTCCACACACAAAAGAACCTCCTCAAGAAACGGGAAACCTCCTCAAGAAACAATCCATAGACAAAAGAACCTCCTCAGGAAACAATCCATAGACAAAAGAAGCTCCTCCATTAGCATGTTCATAGCCTGGATAACTACTACAAGATAATGACTCAGCCCTACCCCACCTTCCAGGGTAGATATAAATTACCTGCCTACCATTTTTCTGCTCATCTTGACACAGAGAGTACTCCATCTTTCTGTGTTATACCTCCAAAGATGCCAGTCACAGCCCCTGGTGAAATGTCAGGTCCTACAATGCCAAGACCACAGCCACACAACCCAGAAAATCTATAGCAACTAATAAACATACCATATTCGACAACTGCATTTTCTTGCTATATCAGACTTGAACAGCATTGTTATCATACAGTAGTTGTGGTGGTGAAACTTCATTGCTTTCTGCTTTGCATGTCACATTTGAAGCTGCACAGCAGGTGAAACTGATCCCCCGTCAGGGTCATAAGTTGTCAGGTCAGGTAATTACATGGGGAAGGGGGATAGTAATAAGACTCCCGTAGGCTGTATGAAAAAATAAATGTACAGAATAAGCTTGAAAATAAACAGGAAGCCTTTTTTAAAAAATCTACTTTTATTTGTAATCACTGAGCTACTGAGGTGGCTCAAAACAATCAAACAATGATTTATTTGCTCACTGTTTATTTATATGATTGGCTACTGAGCAGTATTCAGGGACAACAGGTTGGCAGCAGGACTAGGACTTCAATGGAACTGTGTGCAAATCCTATCGATTGCTCAGTACTGTGTTTTTTGAATATGCAAACAGTAATCTGATGAATAGGTTCCAGCTGCTTGCACATAGCTAGACTGCTTAACAAAAAAGTTTTTTCCCTGTTTGTGAGTGGCAAGCAGAACATGAGCTAAATTGTTCAAGCATCCCTACCTCACTCACATTGTATTCAATGATGTTTAAATTTAAATTGACCATTTCTACAACTAGCTATTACTGTTTAGCAATCATTAGGCACTAGAAAGTAGCATTAATCCTATGCTAAGGCTGTAAGGTCTACAGGGTAGCATGCACAGATGGACATGATGTTACTGTATTGGTGGCTCCCAGCTCTTGGTGACTCTTTCAGGTACAGTGAAAATGGAGCTACTTCTGATTGGTTCTACAACACGAATTCTATTTCATTGTTTACTGAATGTTCCATTTGGTTGATTGCATTGACTCACTGTATGTAATCCCTCTTGAGTCCAGATGTGAAAGGTGATAGATGAGAGACAGACAGACAGATGTCTGAAAGCAGGAGCAGATTCTCAGGCTCCTTGTCCAGAATTCCAGTCTCACGCAAATCCCTTTCCCAGGACTTTATGGGCCCATTTCTGTGCATCACCACAATTAGATCTAAATCAGTATCAGTATTATTCAATCAGTATTATTAATATTATGCCTTCAGAATTATTTATATCCTGCCATTTGATTGGTACAACCTGCAGGGCAGTTAGCAACTATAACTAAGGCAACTCACAACATTGGGGGACACACACACATAACTTACAAAAAAACAAGGCACAGCACAAAATTCAGCAACAACAACTGGACAGGCATAGCACTAGTAAAAGCAACAGCTGGTCTAGCTATATAAACAGCTGTATAATTGTATTTCCCCCCTCAGATTCAGATTTCAAGAAACTAGTATCTGCCTTCAACCACTATCATGGAGAGATGAGCATTTGCCCTCATTTTCAGTGGGGTAGCCTGCTGAAGGCCCAGTTTTCAGGCCTTCTGGAGTTTTATGTCTATAGGTTCTGAACACATGAAGTTGCCTTTCACTAACACTGTTGGCAAGTTACAGTGGATGTACATACAATATGGACACCAAGCCCTATGAGGAAAGGCTGAGGGACCTGGGAATGTTCAGTCTGGAGAAGAGGAGGTTGAGGGGGGATATGATTGCTCTCTTGATGTATCTGAAGGACTGTCACTTAGAGTAGGGCAAGGAGCTGTGCCTGTTGACAGCAGAGGATAGCACTCGCAATCATGGATTTAAATTAAGGGTGGGAAGGTACTGGAGTTGTGCAACAGTGGAATCACCTGCCTAGGGAGGTGGTGAGCTCCCCCTCACTGGCAGTCTGTAAGCAGCAGCTGGACAAACACTTGTCAGGGATGCTCTAGGCTGATCCTGCATTGTGCAGGGGGTTGGACTAGATGGCCTGTATGACCCCTTCCAACTCTGTGATTCTTTGATTCTATGTACAGTATAAGATTGATTTTTTTTTGTATATGTGTTGAGTAATTCTTATATTACAGCCAATGTATGTACAGCTGAATGTGTGATACAAACCCCACGTGTGTCCAGATACTGGTCCCTGGCCTCATTCATAAGTGAGCATGTGTTGGCTCTTTCTTACAAACACATGTATGCATGTATATGCATATATATGTATGTGTGTTCACCATAATATGTAAACAGGACTATTGAGTCACACCATTGATATATCAATGTTAACGTTGTCTTTCCAGGATCTATAGGCAGAGATCTTTCATATCCCTTCCTACTTGGTCCTTCTTCATTCAAAGAGTAATTAAGTACTTTTTCACCCAAAGAGTAATTAACACCTGGAATTCACTGCCACAAGAAGTGGTAGAGGCTACAAGCATAGACAGCTTCAAGATGGGATTGGATAAATATATGGAACAGAGGTCCATCAGTGGCTATTAGCCACAAGGTACAGATGGAACACTCTTTCTGGGATAGTGATGTTTTGTATTCTTGGTACCTGGGGGGCAACAGTGGAGTTTTGGCCCTGTTGGTGGACCTCCTGATGGCACCTGGGTTTTGTCCACTGTGTGATACAGAGTGTTGGACTGGATGGGCCATTGGCCTGATCCAACATGGCTTCTCTTATGTTCTTAAAAAATGAAAATTCTAGAAACTGAACCTTTGGCATGCAAAGCAATTGCTTTGCCACTGAGCTGCACCCTGTCCCCTAATTCCTTAGTTCTTCCAGTACAATGGAAATTGCACCTGCACCTTATTTGCTGGAGGGGGGGTTCTCTTTCTGTTTTACAGAGCCAAACTTATATATTACAACTCTTATATCATCTAAAAGCCTTTAAAACTCTTTCATGAGCCATAGCTTTCCAAGCATGACAGCAAGTTTGCTGGCTGGCACTGCCATTTTGACCATTAACTATATAATTTAGCCAGGGGCAAGGCCTTAGATGATTAAGAGATGACATGATTGAGGTATTTAAATTAGCCAGGGGTTATTATAAAATTAAATGGAATGATTTATTTGAGGCTATTGGCTGGAGAAGAGCCAGAAGGTATAAACCAACATGAAGAAGAATGTGCTTAAGAAGAATTTAAAGGGATATTTTACAGACTGGTGATTAGAGTTTCCAGTTTAAGCAATGTCAGAAGAAGACATACAAAGCATATTGCTGATAGCCCTACTAACACCTTCCAAATGTGCATAAACTAATCATATGGAAAGGGGGACTGGGATAGTGCCCACTATCCCCACCCACAGCTCCACATACTGTTCAAAATGTTGTAAAATATAGTGACGTGCGACCTGTATGTGCAAAGTCAGTCTCCGTGGGATCAGGGTTGTCATCCTCCAGGTGGTGGCTGGAGATCCCCTGGGATTACAAATTATCTCCTGGTGACAGAGATCAGTTCCCCCTGAGAAAATGGCTGCTTTGGAAGGTGGACTCAATGGCATTGAAATCCCACCCCTCCGCAAACCTCACCATCCTCAGGCTCCACCCCTGAATTTCCAGGGATTTCCCAACCCCAAGCTGGCAATCCTACTATGGGATCAGGGTCTCTGAATCTGTAAGTTTTCCAATTTTGTATACAAAGACTACACATTTATTGTCTGTGTTCCATCCATCAGGATTATTATAGTATCAGCAGGTGTAATCCCACCACAACCAACCCTTCCATTTGCTGCAGGTGTGCATTTTATTTATTTTTACTAGATTTTTTTTTAGTCACTGCTCACTCAAGGGGCCTCATACTGACCTACAGCTCTTAAAACAATGCCATACTCAATAAGATAAAAACCAACAAGATCAAATAATAGAAAATTAAAATATACAACCCGGCATCATACTACTATCAAACCGGCCCAAACCATACGGTTAACCTCCATAAGCCAATCTGAACAATTAGGCTTTATAAGCCCTGCAGAAACTTAGCAAGTCCCATAGGATGTGAATGTCATCAGAGAGTCCATTCCACAGGATAGGTGCCATCATTGAGAAAGCCCTTCCCCTAGTGTGCATTGGCCTGATGAAGCAAGTCAGATCTCCTTTAGTCAGTTTTGGAATGCAACTTTTCAACAGATTCTAAAGGAAATGTGGGCAGGATTCAGGCTTTTATATAATAAAGGGTTTTGCTGGTACAGACAGAAAAGAACTAATGTTGAATTTATGGATACAGATAAAGCTACTTCCCTCCTCACTATGAAGTACCTATTAGCAATCCTGCCTCCTCCTTCATATCTGACATGACCACATACAGTTGTTTTATAATTAATAAGGCTGTTGGTCTGTCTAGTTTAGTATTGCCCAGGCTGATTGGTAACATTTCTCCAGGACGTCAGACAGAAATGGGTCTTTCATTTAACTGGAGATGCCAGGCATTCACCTTCTATGTATAGCTCATGTATTCTCTCAGTGAGCCATGGCACTAGCTCCAGCATAGTTTCTGTGGAGACATGCAAAAAACTGAAATTCCTCTCATAGGATTTTAAGCATTCCTATTTGGGCTGGTTCTATTTGATTACAGAAGCTTAGGATAAGGGAAGATAATTTTTGCATCGGTGTTTCCCATCCAGGCCCCCCCCCCAAGTCACAGGCAACTTACGGCAACTTCATAGGGCTTTCAAGGCAAGAGATGTTCAGAGGTAGTTTGCCATTGCTGGCCTCCGCATAGCAGCACTCTCAGCCAAGTACTAATCAGGGCCAACCCTGCTTAGCTTCTGAGATCTGATGAGCCTGGGACAGCCTGGGCTTTCCAGGTCAGGACACACTGATGTAGTTTTTTTCACATTAATAGAATTTTATGTCCTATATTTTGTATCCTTCTCAGAGTTAAGGCAAGACAGAAACCCTAACCATATTAATGCTTTTTAGCTATTATTGAGTGGCATTATAAGACAAAAACTTTTCAACTGACAAAGTCATAACATTTGAAATATGATTAACGGACAATAAAAGATGAATTGTTATCCCTTTGTTTAATTCAGATGTGAAGTTCCCAAACAGTCTTTAAGATCTGGGCACAGAATGATTCTTGAATGTTGACTGCTTGTTTATTATTAGATTCACTTTCTTATCTGATGCACAGCAATTGAGTTCTAGTTGGTTTAATCCTCAAGAGTCAAGGTTATATAATCCAGTGAGACTTCCAAGCACTTTCACATCACAGACTCGGCAGGAAGATGAAATAGTTTACTTATTTTGTCTAAATCATGTGAAAATATCTTGATATGAATGAAATTCAGCAGCAGTGGGTAAATGGTAAATATATAAATGTACTGAGGAAATCACACACAGATGCAAGCAAATCACCAGTTATTCAGTATTTTTCTTAAAGACAATTAAATGATCACATGGAATTAGATTCAAGATAATTAATTTTTCCATCATTCAGTAATCAATAAGAAAATTAAGAAAAGCTGTAATTACACTAGGGACACTTTTGAATTTGTCCCCATCTGAATTCCAAATTACCAACTCTTGTTTCCAAAGGGGAACTGACACATCAGAAATTGTTCATTGTTTTATTTTTTAATACTGAATTTTGCATTTGTCATACACATATAATTTTCCACGACCTCCACTTCATCAACATCTTTGCCCTTCATTGTCTTATAACAGCACAGGGACTTCTGAAATTCACAGTCATCATTTAAAAATAACAAAAGAAAATATATTCAGCAGTCATTCATGCACTGATCCATAAGAACCTCCTTCTAACACAGAAGTAGCAGGTTTAGTGATGTGTCCAAGTAGCACTAATAATATTAGTAGCTTGTGCAGCATTTTCAGTTGTTGAAAGTACTTCACATAAATTGTTTTCTTGTAAGAATACCATGGGCCTTCTTATATCTGATACTATTTAATTTAATTTCCATCAGGAAAGAGGAACATTTACAGGAAACTGGATGAACAAACATGTGCACATTGCCGAGAGACAAACATGAAATATGGTTGGATGGGCAATGTCTTAAACAAATTCATGGATGTGGGTACAAATGCTGGTAAACATGGTGTTTAAACTGACAAGTAAGCAGATAATCAATTGACAGGTTTTTTACATCCATTCTCAGGCTCACTTCACATTGAACAGACTTCTGCTGCAGAAGTGCTTGGAAATGTGCTGGAGATGTTTCTGCTGGAGAGTCAAGGGTTGTAAATAGCCTCAGTATCATCAGAGTTATTTGTTGCCTTTTGAAGGGACATGAAATGACTTGAAATTAAAGCTCAATTGACCAGTATTGAGTGGTTAATTGCGCTAGTGAACAAACAAGGGGGGAGAACTTTAGGGAGACACAGCAACATGTGTGAGAATTGTTTGGAAAACTGTGCAGTCATCAGTCAACAATACTCTTCGGTAGCTTACATAGAACAAACAGGTCAGGCATTATGCAAATAAAAAGATGGACATAAATAAACAGTGACAATATACTAGAAAGAAGCTGTGAGTACATAATTCATACTTACAAGACACTTGGTGACTGACTTGAAAGTCAATGTGCTCAAAGGAATTTCGAAGGAAGACATCAAGGGGAAATTGCTGAATTATAATATGACTACAGGTTTGATAGCATTGGCTAGTGGGTCTGGTTGTTTTCTCAGTCTCTACAGATATTAAATTGTTTCGCATAACTAAGTAGCTTTGTGCCAATTTACACATTATGGGAGAACAATGGTTTGGGCCAGGATCCCTGCCCTGTGTCCTGTGTTAACATTCACATGTGACCTGCAGGTTCTCCAAACATCCTGGGTGTGAGTGGTCCCTGATTCAGATTGTGAATGGCATGCATGGGAAAATGCCTTAAGAAGATGAACAGATTGGATTTATACCCCACCCCGATTTATACCTCATCTCAGAGCGGCTTACAAACTCCTTTCCCTTCCCCACAACAGACACCCTGTGAGGCAGGTGAGGTTGAGAGAGCTTGTTCAAGAAATGCCCTTTCAAGGATAGCTCTTGTCAGAACTATGGCTTGCCTAAGGTCATCCAGCAGTTGCAAGTGGAGGAGTGGGGAATCAAACCTGGTTCTCCCAGATTAGAGTCCATGCACTTAACCATGACACCAAACTGACTCCCTCTGTGCTTTCATCTTCAAGGGTCCACAGGACTCTTGTTTTGATTCCACTATTTCTATTAGTTGCTAGTCATCATACTTGAATAGAATGTATTACACACTATATGCATTTCAAGAAAACCAGAATATAAAGCAACAGCTTAATATTTGAATGGATAAACTTTGGCAGATCTCAATAAATGAGTTTTTCCCAAAAGTCACAGGACTTCCTTTTTTCTGGGTATGATGTTGAGAACAAAAATGAAACAAGACAATCCAGTTTAGTGACTCAACCTTATGACTGTGATCTACAAAGTTCTGCACAGAGATTGTTCCAGTATTTGAACAATAGCACTCTGGCTCCCAAATCTGCCTGTGTGACTGCCAGCTTAGTTTATCCTAGCCAGACATTAAATTGCGAAGAGGTGCCAAGGCTCATTTCCTTCCCTCAGTGTGCCGTTCAAGCAGCTATCCCACCCTCCCACTTAAGAAAATGATGGGCTATATTAGATGTCTTCATCATTATAAGTTTTTCAGGGGTGCTTCTCAATTAAGAAGAAGAAGAGATTAGATTTATACCCCACCCTTCATTACCTGAAGGAGTCTCAGAGCAGTTTACAAACTCTTTCCCCTCCCCACAACAGACACCCTGTAAGGCAGGTGGGGCTGAGAGAGCTCTGACAGAAACTGTTCTTTTTTAAGAACAGCTGTGGCAGAACTATGACTTGCCCAATGTCATCCAGCAGCTGCAAATGGATGAGTGGGGGATCAAACCCAGTTCTCCCAGATTAGAGTCCATGCACTTAATCACTACACCAAACTGGTTCCTGTGCTGAGAAACTGATACTACACACACACATACACACCTATATAGCTTTTTTGGTAGAAAAAGCCCAGCAGGATCTCATTAGCATAATAGTCCACACCCAACAGTACAAAGTCATTAGCACGTTAGGCCACACCCCTGACAGAACAGCTAATTAGCATATTAGGCCACACCCTCATGTTATCAGAAGTATGGTCATCCAACCACACCCACCTTTTGCTTCTTATTCTGTTTACCTTGTTTGTTGTCAAAACCCAGGGCTTTTTTTGTAGCAGGAACTCCTTTGCATTTTAGGCCACACACCCCTAATGTAGCCAATCCTAATGAGTTTCTGCTGTTGGGTGTGGCCTATTATGCTAATGAGTTCCTGTTGGGTGTGGCCAGCTCAGGAGCCAGCCGGAACTCCATTCCTGTACATTCCCATATATATATATATATATATATATATATATATACATACATACATACATACACACAAACACTCATATATACAGACACATACAGACACACACACAAGAAGCAGGACCCACGATACTCACGGGGGGGAGAGTATTCCGAAAGGCTCCCGGTCTGCAAAAGCAGCTCCACAGGTAAGCCTTCTCTCCCCCCCTCTGGCCCACTGATTCCCCACCACCACCAATTTTCCCTCCCCACTGCGGGCACTGGTGGCGAGGCCTGAGTGCCAGCTGCCAGGCCCGACGATCCCCCCCACCACCGATTTCCCCTCCTCCCATGGGCACTGGCGGTGAGGCCTGACTCCTGAGTGCTTCCCAGCTGCCGGGCCCAATGATCTTCCTCCCTCCACTGATTTTCCCTCCCTCCCGGGCACCAGTGGCTAGGCCTGAGCACAGCTGCTGGCCTGCCGCAGAGTTCCCAGAGCGTTCTCTGCATATGTGCAGAGAACGCTCATACTTTTTTTGGGATTTAAATATTCCCTGTACAGTTTTTAAAACTTTTTAGATTTTTCTGCACACCTGAGGACTGCCCCATGTGTGCAGGAAAATCTCCCTGCCCCCCAGGTGCCCCCGATGTGTGGATTTAGATATCCGCACGCAGGGGGCAACTTGAATATATAATGGTCTAAACTGTCACAGCCAGTGATGCTAGAACTCCTATCAGTGTAGACCACAGCCTGTTTGCCGGTTACAAGAAAAAAACTGCTTATCCCTAAAGGAGACTGACTAATCCATGTTGCTTCAAGTGGTAGGGTGGGTGGGATAGCAGTATGAGGCAATTGTGCCTATAAGGGACAGACAGAGCCTGATTATAAGCTTATCTTTGATGCACTCACCCCCCAAAACAGCTGTGCATCAGCCTAGATCAGCCAATGATACCTCATGCTTTATTTGAGTTAGAGGGGCAGGCCCAAAGGCTCAAGCTTAGCCTCAAATGCCTTTGTGTGACAGGGCAGGCTAGAGACAGAACCCATATACTGATGATTAGGAGATACTCCTCAGGAACATCTGGAAGCAAAAGTGTGCTCCAGCAGCTCATATAAGCCTACTCAGAAAAGGCAGGAAAAATCAAAGGTGGAGCTGATGATGGCTAACAACCCTAGAGGCAGATCAATTCAGTTGCCATTACTAACAGCTGGCAAGGCTTAAAAGCAGCAGCAAGAGTCTTGATGGAGGAATGGCAGATGGCGTAATAAGGGAAATTTCTGAGCCATGAGGAGTGCTAATGGTTGTCTCTATCCACTGTATGCCACTGTATGCCTGAAGGAATGAATAAGCAACTGGATGAACTGACTACAGCATCCTGTGTGTGCTTGGGGGAATGGGACCCATGGACTCTAGACCCCTACCCAGCTGGTTAGTGGTAGCAGTACTACAAGTGACCTGGGAAATGTCCAGTCCTGCCACAATTTGTCTCTGGAAGTAATAAGTGGTATCCAGTAGTAATTTTCCACTAGCAGAAGAGCCCTTTCACCAGCAGAGAAGGACAGCAATTTTCCCTGATACCCCTCTCCAGACTTCAATGTTATATCTGGAGCTGCAAATGGGCAGTGAACAATGTCAAAGATTACAGTGCCAGCTCATCTGTTCCATGGCAAAATGTTCATGTGGAACAGCATGCACAGAGTAGACTAATGAGTGCCCTTAAGGACTTCTGCATCAAGACATGAAAATATGTATGCATAAGTGGGCGCCCCACAAGGACTCATGGGGAAATTCCCACTCCCTCTTTTCCACTTTCTCTTGCCTGCAGCCTCTCCCCTTTTATTCTCTCTCTCCCACCTAATGACCTTTGTCTGTGTCTTCCCCTGGCAGCTTCTGGTCCCTCCCACTCACCCATTCCCCTTTTTCTGTTTCCCTCCCTTGTCTTCAGCTTTCCCTTTTGACCCATTTCATTTCCCCTTTTGATCCACTGAGTGTGATTCAAGTTCAACCTGCTCAGGACTGCTCTTTCTTACTTGGTGTCTTGTCATGTCTTCTACTCTAGATAGTCCATAGACTTTTGCAACTACATAACCAAGGAGAAAGAAAACAATAGTTAAAAAATACCAGCATCCCAAGAAATGACCAACCAAGCAGATCCTGAACATTTGACAACTAATCACTGTAGTCCTATCTACTCTGAAAATACCGTAGATGGTAAGTGAAGCCACAGTTATGGTCATTAAGTTTTAATGCAAGGTCACAGCTCTTCCTTAAGGTTTGGAACTGGTAATTCAAATGACGTGGTCAGGTAATCATGTGCTTTATAAAAATTAACTGTAAAACATAAACTTAACATTAAGCCATTAATTCTTATTGAATATCGATTTAAATGTCACTCACCCACATAGCTATGTCATTGTGCGCATTACTGTATGATATTTATTTCTGCCTTTGAGAAGGATGAAAGATATATTGAAGGAGACTGTCATAAGATAATAGGAGTTAATACAATCCACTTTATTCAAGAGTTTTCTAGTGTCTGAGATTTGTTAATGGTCTGCAAACAAAATAATTCACTCTACAGTTTGCCAGCCAATTGAGTGATAATCATTTAGAACCTGCAAATTACATCAACTACACAGAGAAAGAAAGTGGTTTATTTGAATTAGGTCTTTTACAGAACCATAAAATAGCAGTAGGAGTGGAAACATATCTCCTAAGTTCTCTTCAAGGTGATGCCCCTGACCAGAGACTTGACAAATCCATTTATGATGTTGCTCTTCTACCTGAAAGTGCAAAATGGAAGGCTGAGGCTGTGACGAGGGACACTTGTGTCTGACTGAGTTTGATGGATCAACCCCTCTTGTCCCCTGCTCTTTGATTCCATCCACTCCCATCCTCCCATGCATGGCTGAATTCCTGATAAGGCAGTTTGTTCTTTCTTTGCAGTTGCTTAGGGAATGGAACCTTCTGCTTTAACTCATTGTGACAGCCCATGTGCTGGATGCCCTTGCAATGTTTACATCTTCATAATTGTGCTGCACTGATGTCAAGCAGATCAGTGAGAATAAAGCAAGTAGCTCAAGCAGTTAAGAAGCTCCCTTCCCTTGCCCTATCAAATCGGAGGGGAAGGCAAATGGAACTGAAGAACTGTCATGTGTAGACTGGGACTGGCTAGGAAACCTGATGTTGTCTGTTCTCTGTTCTCTGCACAGTGCATGAGATCTTTTGTCCCTGTTTCTATGATAGGTTCCAGAATTTCTTTATTTACTTCTTTATTTCTTACCTTTCCCTCCAATGGGGATCCAAAGCAGCTTACATCCTCTCCTCCATGTTATCCTTACAACAACCTAGGGAGGAAGATCAGACTGAGAGTTTCTGACTGACCCATGGGGCCCCAGCAAAATTCCATGGCCAACTGAGGATTCAAACCCAAAATCTCCCACATCCCAGTCCATCACTCTATCTACTACACCACACTGGCTCTCTCTGTATTTGTTTATTTATTTTAAAAAATATCAGCTACCTTTCTTCCTTGCAGAACTCCACTCAAGATAAATAAAACATTATAAAAACACAATACAATAAATAAAAAACCTACATCAGTAAATGCATTCTTAAGTGAAGCCATCTTCAATCGCTTTCTGAAGATTGACAATAAGGGGGCCAGGCACAGCTCCCCGGGGAGGTAGTTCCATAACTGGGGGCTTGCTGCCAGATACATGTATTTGGAAATCCTTCCCTCTGCCATTGAAGCTCCAACCTATAACCCCAATGCATGGGAGGGATTTATAATGATGGGTGAATTAATCTCTAAATTCAGTTTGGGTTTAGCAAACTGAAGTGTGTGTGACTCCCCGCCCCCAATCAAAAGTTAGCTTGATTTATTCTAGGTTCTTTGCTTTTCTAAGCCCACTTACTATCAGGCACTTGGAAAATTTTCTATGGCAATGATTCAGATACCAGGATCCCTGGAAAATGTAGCTATCCCAGAACTCCAAGTGGAAGCTGGGTTGTTGCAGAAAAAATATTCCTGGGGAGGAGAGTGCAAGAAGAGAGCAGGAAAGAAGGGGTGGTACGAAGGCTTTCAGCATAGCGGCCACCGAAGAGGTAACAAACTCAGTGGGTGGGTTACAGAGTTCTTCTCCAGCTCAGTTTAGAAATCTAGCCTAAGAAGAACTCAGGTTTTAAAGCTCATATTTAAGGTGTACATTACAAGCCACCAAGGTTCATTTGGGAAGCCAGGGAATTAGGAACTCTGGTGGTATTACTGGCGGTGATGAAAAAGTTTCCAAGAGATAGTGGAAGTCAGGGTCTCATTCCTTTTCATCTTTACAAGATTTGGAGTGGTGATTATTGTCTACTTTTGTTAGGAAAGTTTGTGCCTAAAATAGTGATGACACATGCTGTCAGATTGTTACTAGACAACAAACTGGGAAGGGGGGGGAGCTGTTTTCTTTTGTTATATCAATTTCTATGACATTTTTTCTATGTGTTTATGATTCTCTCACATGCTATAATCATACTGCAACAATTCTGTTCTTTATATATCAGTTTGTATCTCTATGCAATCTAGCGCAAGATGTATTTATAACAAGATGTATTGCATATGATAGATCTGTCATGCTGTGATTTATAATTTGTTTCAGCTTGGCTGATTTCTTAGTATCACGAACAGTGTGGCTAAATGCTCCTTTTCCTCCAGTCAGAAAGCAGGGATGAATGGATTGCTCCTGTTCTGGTCTTCTATTCCGCCAGAATAGTGGCCCCTGATTTTGGTCTAATTAGGAGAATTTCTAAAATTACCTTGGGAATCGAAGCATGTGAGGTTTCAAACAGCTTCCTCCTCCTTCTGTTCTTTTGTGTGTGTGTTTTCTTCCTCTACATTGCCAGTGCACAGGTATATATTAACGAAGCCCTGCATAAAAACAATTTTGGTGGAATTGTGTGGCTCAGTTTAGACTTCAGACATAATACAAAATCATGAATAAATTTAACTGTGCCTTGGGTGACTGAGCACGGGCTGCTTCAATAATTACGGTTAGTTAGGGTTCCTCAATGATTTTTTGCAATTGATGTAACCGCAGATTTCCTTAACTATGTGATGTGTGATTAATATTTATTTATTTTTATGTATAGTCTGTCTTCCTCACTGAGACTTGAGGCAGATTACACAGCGTGACTTGATGAGTCCTAGTAAGCAATGCCCTAGGACTAGGATTATAGAAATCTAAAACAAGCATGGTATATTAGACATGAGACAGAATGCCACTACAATGCAGAACAATGGTATTACATCAGTAAAAAATGATGTAGTAACAGCAGGATGAAAAAGCCAAACTCTGTGCAAGGAATTATGAGGAAAGGGATGGACAATAAAACTGCCAGTATTGTAATGTCCTTGCATAGAGCCATGGTGTGGCCTCAGTTGGAATAGTGTGTGCAATTCTGGTTGTTGCACCTCAAAAAGGGTATTGCAGAACTGGGAAAAGTACAAAGGCGGAACATTAGCCCCGCCGAAGGCACGGTAGCCCTGCAGAGTTTTCAGGTGTGATCACACCGGCACATCTGGAAGGCGTGGCCAACCCGCAGTTTCCCACAGAAAAAGCGGAGTTTAAAACCACCTGCTAACAAGTCCTATCTTCTGTTAAATGCGCGGCACCGGCAGGCGTCTGATTGGAGTCGCACTGGTAGCCCGTCACTTCCAGCAGCCGTTGGCGTCAGATGCATCAATAGAAACACGGTCCTGCTGCCTTGCCTCACCAGCCCTGCTGCATTGCCTTGCTGGTCTGATCGGCTGCTGGAGGCCTGCAGACGGAGCCGCTGGGGGATGTGAGATCCTGCTACCATGCTTCTTTTTGCTCTGCTGCTAAAAGCCTCCCGTCTCCTGTGGATTATCCCGCTCATGTGATCAGGGCCAAAGAAGGGCAACCAAGATGATTAGGAGGCTAGAGCACTTTTCCTATAAAGAAAGGCTGAAGAGTCTGGGTCTTTTCAGTCTAGAAAAAAGATGGGTAAGAGGAGACAAGACAGAAGATTGCAAAATTACAGGGGGGGGGGCTATGAGATTAATTGGGGGATCCTATCCCCCCATAACTGAGATGGGCATGGATCAAGGCTCCACCACCCACCTTAGAGCCTGGCAGTGGCAGCAGCAGTGTCTGAGAGCTGCTCCAAGTCTGGAACAGCTCCCAGAGTCCTCCACTACCATGGCCAGGCTCAGAACCTCTCCCAGTGTTTGCTGCTACAGTAGCTGGGCCTGGAGTGGCTCCCAGCATCTGCCACAGTGGTGGCCAGACCTGAAACCATTCCTGGTATCTGTCATGGTCAGGTCTAAAGTGGCTCCCTGTCATGGCTATTATCAGCTCCTTCAGTAAGTGTGTTGTCTGTCCATGTGCAGATATTTTTAAACCTTCAATATATTTTTTAACATCATGGGTTTTTCTGCAAACCCGGGGAGCCTCAAGTTTGCTGAAAAATCTGTTAAGTGTCAGTGTGGCTCCGATCCACAGATTTAGGTATCCACAGGTGGGAGCCAAATTGTCGCTATTAGATATATAGATGTATGGTGTGGAGAAAGTGGTTAGAAAGAGCTTTTTCTCCCTCTCCCATAATACTAAAATACTAGAAATCAAGGACATCCAATGAAAATATTGGGGAATAGGTTCAGCACAGACAAAAGGAAATATTTCTTGTATCAGTCCATGAGCAATTAAACTGTGGAATTCACTGCCAGTGAAGGTACTTATGGCCATGAGCACAGATCACTTTAAAAAAGAGACAGATTCATAGAGGAGCAGTTCATCAATGGCTGAAGGAAGCCTCCACCTATGGAAGCAAAACCCCTCTAAATGTAGGGTTGCCATTCCTCAGGTCTGGATAGGGGTTTCCCCAGTTATCAGGGCCTCTGACCATTGCTGCCCAGCTGGCCAATGGAGGAACCCCACCCCCAAACAGTGCATCCCCAAGTAATGTCCCCAGCATGATGACATCACGTGGAAGTGATGTCATCACATTGACACAGTCACTGGGGATGCCCTGGTTTGAGGGCAAAACTCTGTGGTAAATTTGCCCTCAAACCATAGAGTTTTGCCCTCAAACCAGAGTGTCGCCATGTGACATCACCAGCATGATGATATCACACAATATCCCTGTCCCCTCCAGGAATGCCCCCCAAATCCCCCTGCCAGTTACAAGGTAGGACCTGACAAACCTATCTAAATACCAGTGCTAAGAGAAAGCAGCAGGAGAAGGCCTTGTTTTATATGCCCTGTATGTTTGGCCCTCCATAGCAACTGGTAGGCCACTGTGTGAAACAGTATGTGAGATTAGATAGACCACTGGTCTGATCCAGCAGGCTCTTATCCTAAGAAAAATAAGGCATACAGCAATCTGATAATATGTCCTATACAAAGTGATATAGTCCACAGTCCCTTTCCCTTTATAAGCACCTTCCTGAACCATTCCTTTATAGTATAGTCCTATAAGCTCTATAGAAAAGCCCTCCCAGACAATTCTATTTTGTGTAGTTTGCAGGATGACAGAAGTGTGGAAGAATTCCTGATGCAATCTTAGGATGCATTAACAGAAGCATTGTGTCCAGATCACAGGAGGTGGTAGTGTCATGGTTTTCGTCTCTCACCCCAATCCAGGGATGAGAGTTAAAAATTAAGTATTCAGTAACAATTAAACAAACCCCAGGAGAATGTCTGTACTCTCTCCAGGCTGTACCAGTAGTCACTGCCACCAGGATCTCTTCAAAAGGTCCCCACCATGGACAGGAGCAGAGATCCCCAATTCCTGCCTGGTCTCTGGGACGTAGCAATTTACCAGCTCTGTATCAGGACTGTAAGCAATTAATTAACACAGTGGTAGCCCCATCAGCAGAGACAGCTTAGGCACAAGATTTAGTCTTAGAGATCAAGTTGCAACAGAGGAAATAAGTCCAGATAATATTGTTTATATATTATCTTTATTCAGTGCACAAGCATGCATATAACACTAGACTAGATAAAGGTAATAAAACAAGAAATGCCTATAGCATAGTCAGCTCTAGCTTCACAATAGAGGTATTCCATAGTTACCAGACTTTCAGGTATCAGATGCTTCAGTGTGCAAACAGTCCAAGGTCTCACCAGGGAATCTTGAGAAGGAACCACAAGGTGCTGTTGGCAGCTAAATCCAGCTTGGCTGCCTAGTAGTAAAACTCCGTGCAAGCAAGTAACCAGTCCAAAAGGAACTCCTTGTTTCCAGAGAGGAACTAACTTTTTCCATAGGGTCATTACAATTATACCCCCTTCTCTGTCACCACCAGGTATGGCCATTACCCAACAGTGAGAGAGTGGGTGGGTGTGCCCATTCTCCAGTTACCATGCATTGCCAGGGTCTACGGGCTACATGTCATGTCAGAGAACGCCTTTGATGTGCTAATGTACTGGGCATAGCTCTTTCCATGCTTGGGAAGGTGCCTGCATGTCTCTCTGCCCCAGCAAAGGTATCAAAGTGTCTTGTATATGGATATGAGGCTTGGCCATTTGGTAGGCCATCTGCTCAGGTGACAAAAGTCGCACTGAAGTGTCACCAGATAAGGCCATCTGGCCCAGGCAGGGAGAATTTCAGAAAAGACTTTTTCTGTACAGGTAGTTCCACTCTATTCTGCTATAGTCAGGCCTCACCTGGGTCACTGTGTCCAGTTTTGGGCACCACATTTTAGGAAGGATGTTGACAAGCTCGAGCGTGTCCAGAAAAGGGTGACTAGGTTGGTGAGAGGGTTGGAATCCAAGTCTTATGAGGAAAGGCTGAAAGAGTTGGGTATGTTTAGCCTGGGAAAGAGAAGACTTAGAGGGGGCATGATTGCAGTCTTCAAGTATTTGAAGGGCTGTCATGTAAAAGATGGAGCAGATATATTCTCTCTTGCTCCAGACTGCACGACTAGATCTAATGGGTGGAAATTACAAGGGAATCATTACTGGCTAAATATCAGGAGAAACTTCCTAACTGTCAGAGTGGTTGAGCAGTGGAACAGACTGCCTCGGGAGGTGGTGGATGCTCTTCGCTGGAAGTTTTCGAGCGGAGACTAGATGACCATCTTTCGGGTATGTTGTAGGTATGTAGGTATGTAGGGCTATCTTTCGGCTATGCTCCTGCAGAGTGCAGGGGGTTGGACTAGATGACCTGAAAGTTCCCTTCCAACTCTAACATTCTATGATTCTATGATCTCCTCAGGCAGGGCCTTTCCCAAGGTGGGGGCTGCAAGTCATCATGTATGTGTACAGACAGTTGTTGATATTGCCTGGAGCTGCAGAAGGCCCTGGCTGGTTGCAACAGGATCTAGCTTGTTCTCTAAAGTCATGTTCAGATGCCTCCTGGGTTCCAAGGCACCCAGATAGAGCAAAGACAATGAAACCAGCATTTGTCAAGGCAAGCCAGAAGCTGAATGATTGCCTGTGACCAAATCTGGCTTCACAATAAAATAAAATAAAATAAAATATGGCTTCATGTTATATATGAACTGAGTTTCATGCTATTGTTTTTATAGGTATGTTTTACAGATGTGTACATGTGGCAAACATCTCACAAAAAAAATTATGTTATGTGATGGCTGTTTTTTATACCTATCAATATGTATGTCTGAAACAATAACATATGGTGGTGGTACAAAAATGCTATTAAGTTGTAGTTGACTTAAGGCTACACTGTAGCATTTTGAAGAGACATTCAGAAGTCATTTGCCATTGCCTGCCTCTGCACAGCAAACATGGATTTTTCTTGGTGGTCTCCCATCCAAGTACTAACCAGGACCATACCCTGTCTTGAGTATCTTGAGATCTGATGAGACCTGCCGGTTAGCATTGGGCCATCCAGGCTCTAGCACAGATCACCATTATACATGCAGAGTGGGAAACTAAGCTCAATGTACTCCGGTAATAGAAAGCTGCAGCAAAGTATGCACATACTACATTATGTACAAAACCTGGATTTTTAAAAAAAAAATGATAGGAAATCTGTAGTTTATTTGTCTCAGTTCAGAAATAAGCATTGATCACTGAGGCAGAATTTGGGTTGAGGAGAATCTCAAAAGCATTCGTATTTAAACTTCATAGCCTTGATGTACAAATACATCCAGCTTGCCATACTCAAGTGGCTTTTGAGCTGCATTGTTACTGAGAGACCTCTTGTAATTTATAGAAAAGAGAGATTATGATTTTAAGTTCTGCTTTTGTGTCTGTATGGCCCACAGTCCTCAAAAAGGTAGCTGCTGCATTGGTGTATTTCCACTGATAAATTGACATTTTGGGTATGTAATTCACATGTTGGCTGCTGTGAGTAAAAAATGGGTATGTAATTCACATGTTGGCTGCTGTGAGTGATGACTCACACAACGAACAAGAACTGGAACTTCATGTAAAGCCCAAAGGCAAGGCATACATCATGCAAATGTGACCTTTTAAAAACAAATTAGGAGTGTGATTGTTTGGGAAAGATAACTCGGCTTGTGAACAAAAAGCCAACCAATCTATTTAAACATTCACCAAACAAACCAGTCCTTTTAAAAACTGGAAAGGAGGTAACTCTTAGTTCCTGCCATGTTCTGCTCCCAAGGCTACCAAGAAGGGTGATTAGGAGGGCAGAACTGTGGGGACCCAGGTCACTCCAAGAGCCTATCGGGGCTAAGATAATCATACAATTTGTTTTTGTATGAAGTTTAGGTTGGGTCTGGCTACCTTGAGACCGGGTGCCAAGAGCATCCTTTTCAGCAGGCCTGTAATGGTTCATGTTTCATATGAAAACTTCAACCTGCCTCATATTTAGCTGAAATTGATTCAAATTCAAATATTCCCATATATACGTACATCTACACTCATACTGTTGTTCAATCAGGGTCAGGGTTGTCTTCTCTAACTCGCAGCAGTTCTCTAGGTTTTTGAGCAAAAGTCTTTCACATCACCTGATCATTTTCACTAGAGATGCTTGGAACTGAACCTTGGACTTTCTACATGCAAAGCAGATGCTCTGCCACTGAGTCATGGCCCCAACCCCTGGATAACTTTGTGCTCCACTACCATTTCCAAGGGACAATGGGAGAATATGCATGCACCAAAAATACAAAGCAATTTAGAACTCTGAGTAAAAAGCAAACATTGCTCACAATTGGTAATCCATTTGCAGTTTGAGTCAAGGGGAGCTTAAGCATCCGTAGCTCAGGGAGATATTTTTTTCAGGTAAATTGGCAATCCTACCTATTCACACCTACCAGGAATGCTGGTAAAATAGTTGGCAATCTTGTTACATTATTTTGGGGGAAAGCACCACAAGTTTGTAAATGATAAATGTAGTAATGGACAATTAAAAAAAAATAACAGTACTTTGGAAAAAGGCCTTGGAGACTTATAATTTTTTGAAAACCCTATTCAAAAATGTACAGAATTATAGTGCATCCACAAGGATACAGTTCTGGTTCTGAATAAATATTGATCTAGACCCTTAGATTAAACCAGTTCCATATAAGAGGTTGCATAAAAGTTTATGATATGGGAGGCTCCATGCTACCATTTGAAATAGCTAGCTATTCAGCATTGAATGAAGAGTTACTGTACAGCAGATGGTTGTGAAAAGCTCAGTTTCAAACAGTTGGCTGGATATTTTTCATCTGTGGTCCTTCTGATGAGCAACCACTACAGACTGCTTAGTCATGAGCAGATCCTATGTCAGGAAGCCCTTCCTAACTTTCCATGCAATACAATTATGTAGACATGATGTTTGTTTAGACAACACTAGAAAAATAGAGAACTGGATTTTTTTAAGGAACCCATTTCCCCTAGTCAAACCCAGCAGTGGAACTATATAAAAAGGGATTCCATCCGTAGGCTGGATGTGAACTGCTTTTAATTTTTAACTGCAACCTGGGCAAATAGCTGATACAAACACGGCCTAAGCATCTATATAAATATTATTTATTATTTATTTGGTTTCTTATATCCTGCCCTCCCCCCAAGTGAGCTCAGGGTGGGTCACAATATTTCCTTAAACATAATAACATTAAACCATTAAAATTAAACAAAACAATTTAAGCAAGCTAACATTAAAATGAACTATAAAGTCAATTTTAGTCTAATCAGAATAATATGGCAACTATGCAAGGCAGTTGATAGTGCCTCCTGCAAGATGCTAAATTAGATGGTAGTTAATAGCAGTCTTTTTTCTGATGATGCTCTGCTGATCTCTTTGAGCTGGGCAAATCACAGCGGGCACTATAAGCTATGCAAGCAGTGAGAGCAGGGAAGGCCAAGAAGGATTGGATGCCTGCCACCTCAACCAAAGGCTTGGCAGAGCAGCTCCATTTTACAGGTCCTGTGGAACTGTAATAAGTCCTGCAGGGCCCCACAGGGCCCTGATTTCAAGTGGAAGCCCTGGCCCTGGTCGAGGCTAATCAGAAGTCTTTTGGGCCAGGGATTATCAGGAGATGTTGCTCTGCAGACTGTAAAGTTCTCTGGGGCACATATGAAGAGGGACAGTCCCGTAGGCATGTTGGTCCATGGCTGCATAGGGCTTTAAAGGTTAATATTATAACCTTGAACCTGATCTGGTACTCAACTGGTATCCAGTACAATTAGCACAACACTGACTGAATGCACGCCCACACTGATATCACCGTCAGCAGGCATGCCGCCACATTTCGCACTAGCTGCAGTTTTCAGCTCAGGTCCAAGGTCAGACCCATGTAGAGCAAGTTACAGTAATCTAACCTGGAAGTGACCATTGCATGGACCACTGTTGCTGTCCTGGGAGGTGAGATAGGAAACCAGTTCCCTGACCAGCTACAGATGGTAAAAGGCTGACCTAGCAAATGAACCCCTAGGTTGCTCTCCTCCAGTGCCAACATCAAGGGTGCCCTGCCAAGGTTTGGGAGCCACATTCCCAATCCCAGACCCCCCCATAGCTCAAGTACAGGACCTCCATCTTCTCTGGATTTAATTTCAGCCAACTCTGCTGTAACCACCCAGCCACAGCCTCCAGTGCCCTGTCCAAAACATCTGGGGTGGAGTCTGGTCAGCCAGCCAAAAGCAGATAAAGCTGGGTGTCATCAGCATACTGGTGACAATCTAGCCCAAATCCCCAAACCAGCTGGGCAAGGTGGTGCATATAGATGTTAAAAACATTGCCAAGTGTATCACCCCTAGCAGTACACCACATTCCAGTGGGTATCATTGTGAGATCCTCTTACTAAGTGCCACCATCTGTCAAAGTAATTCTCTGTCAGATCAGATTACTAAAGGAAACAATGGGTGTTGGGGCAACAGTAATCTGGATAAGGACTGCAGCATGGGGGAATATTTCTTTCTTTCTTTTTTAATATTCCTTTCTGACTGCCATTTCCATGATGAAAAGTTTTACATCCCAGTAAGGAAAGAGTCCAGGTACCATATTACAGGTTTTTTTCCAACCTGGGAAATAGTACAAGAAATAGGCATTGACACAAACTGGCTCAGGAACTAAAATGCATCACAAATTTTGGCTGGTTTGTGGTCTGTGAAGTGATGCCCATGGAGGCTGTATTGTCACAAATGTTCATGAACTTTTAGTGCAGTTCATGGCAGTTCATGAGTGGAAACAGACTGGCTCTGATCAGTTAAACTGTTTGCAAAACTCCAAGACAACAGTGGGGGTGGAATTCTCCAGCCTTGGAAACACCAATAGGAGTCCTAACTGCCTCCTGCTCCTACTGCCCAAATACATGCCCCTCTGGCACCTCCCAGAGCAGTGCCAGAAGGCAGCTGTATCTTGTCCCACCTGCTCAAATCATGGGGCCTCATTTCCAGTCAAACTTGTGGAAACAGTTTGTACCCTCCCCAGAGTACCCTTATATCCTCCCTGCTGTTGTAGGGGTACTTTGGGGAGCCCCCATCAAAAGTCTGGGGCTGCCCACCTTTCCATCCATCTTTTGGGTACTGGCTGCATGTTTCAGCTGGGGGGGAGTGGATGGGTATACTCCAGAGCCAGGTGCAAAGTCGAATAAAATGCCCCAGTCGGTGGGTGTGCTCTTCATCTGTCTGGTTCCATCTTAACTAGTGGTCCCTCAGCTGAGTACCCACATTCATTACACCCTCCTTGCTGCTTGCCAGCACATCTACTTCCATCTCAGGGCTTTGACCCACCACATCCACTTCCTTCTCAGGGCTTTTGAGCCACCACGTCTACATACGCAATTATACACTTTGGGGGTTGGATGTCAGAGGTGTACTCAGGGCTTTTAAGCCATCACACCTACTTTTTCCTCAAGGCTTCAAGCTACCATGTCTAACCACTTCTCAGAGGTTTCAACCCACCACATCTACTTCCTTCTCAGGGCTTTCGACTCGCCATGTCTACTCTCTTCTCAGGGCTTCAAGCCACTGGGTCTAACTACTTCTCAGAACTTGGAACCACCATGTTTACATATGTCTCAGGGCTTGGTGCTACCATGTCTACATATGACATTGCATGATGGTTTGGGTTTGGGTCTCAGGGCACTTTGCCCTGGTTCTGCTGGGTTGGCAAAAATGCCCCCCACCTTCAGTTTCTACTGGAAAGATTCTCAGGGACTTTGATTCTGTTTCTGTTGGGCTTTTGCTCTTGCTTTTTTTGCTGTGCCCCTCCACTGGAAGCAATGAAGTATGGGGACACTTCACACACACACACATACACATATATACAGGCATTCAGTCACAAGTAGGACTGGAACAATTCTAAAACAGAAGGTTTTAGAATAGCACATTTTTGTTTCCCTCTAAAACTCCTCATGACTTGGAAAAGCATCAGTTTTTGTTTTTTCCCCCAAGAAATGGAAACACTTGACCTGCAAGTGATGAGGTTTTGGATGTGGCGACCCAGCCTCTATCTACCTGCTGTCTCCTGGCTGTCTCCAAAACTGCTGAGCCATCTGACAAATTTGTAGTTTACACCGGAGAATGACACAATCTCCACTGACAAGCTGCAAACACTAATGGATATCTCTCTCCCTTACACAGGGAAATTAAATAGCGTCTTTCCCCATCAGGAAAAACTGACAACATCTGCATAGGAAAAGAAGCCAGACAAGGGCAGGAAGGTGCTGAACATTTGCAAAGGTTTGCTGCATATTAGAACTGACTCCACAGGGTGTCCGGCAGCTGTCAATAGTGTTCAGGAGATGGGATATGACTCTTGTCATCCTATCCTCAGTTTGATGAACATGCCATAATGGAAAAGACAGGGGAAAGAATCCAATAACAAAACTGTCTCCTTCCTCTAGATTATCAATATACATTGCCAGAGAACCTCACCCAAAACAAAAACAAATTGCATCTCTATAGCCCTGGGTATCATAGGATGAATGTACATATACCAAAGCAAGAATGCTGAACAGAAGGCCTTGGAGCTATCTAGGTGGCCTACCCAATTAGCCTTCGTCTAGTCTATGTAATGATTTGAATAGGGTTAGGGCAGTATTATCTATTCGATTTTCTATAAGCAAGAGTATATGCTCAACAAAGCAAATGTACAGCAAAAAAAATCAACAAATGAAATACATTTATTCTGGAAACAGAAATTCATTCAGCAAAGCCTTTTAAAATGTATAACCTTGTCACAGGTGAAAATATATCTTTCACAGGCCAGTTTCATTAAAGGAAAGGCAGATGGCTGGAGTTTTCAATGGTATTTGGGGGAACTGTAAAAAGGCTTAAAAAGCCCTAAAGATTATCTCATCAACCTGAAGGAAAGATGGAGGAAAAAATTCCCAGAGTGTTTCTTTAAAAAAATCCTTTCAAATTTAATCCTTTTAAACAACGAGCACATGATAGTATTACTCATTTGATCTGTATCTAAGAACTATAAACATATTTTGCTAGTCTGATGATTGACTGATATCTGCCAATAAATAAGATTCCATGTCACTGATATTAGCAGTTCACCCTTGTGCTGTTACTGTATTTTTAAAAAGGCATTCAGCCACAAGCAGCAGTCCCTGTGATGGATTCCTTTTTCTAGTGATGATGAAAACTTCATAAATAGCACTATAAACAATCAATGTTCTAAATGCTTCAAAGCAAGGGATGTCTTATTTAATATGAGATATAGTTCAAATATATGGGCTGCATTTGCATCTGTATAGCCTATTGGGGAGGAAGACTGAGAAGAAAATGCAGCAGCTGAACTGACTGATGTCTGAAGAAGTGTCTCTCCTTGGTTTTGGATAGCCAGCTATCTCACAGATGATATCAGGTGCTGCAGCATCTTGTGCAGTTGTCTCCTCCTTTTCTTCTTCCTTCCCAGTAGGCAAGCCAGCAACCAATCATAATGAAATATGACGGTATGACACATGATATACATGGAGCATTTCACAGTTGCCTAGGCAACCCAGTATCTTCTTCCACACATGAACAACAGTTAACAAGTGGCAGAAAGAAAACAAGAAAGCAAGGTTTTTCTTTAGTGTTCAAGTATGTGTTCATAATTGTAATAAATAACAATCTGTACTGAAGGAAATTCATACATGAATACTCATTTCCATTCCCATCTTTTTGCCTGTGATAGGGCTGAATTTATTGGTATGCTTTTAGATAGCTCTCCAAAGCCAAAGTCCTTGAACTCTGCTCTTTTTCGTTGTTGCTTTCAACTGTTTCAATGGATGTTTGTGCCATTACTTTAAAGTTACTATGAAGGTATGCAAAGTCTTATTTCCACCCAACCCCCACTTTGTTTACATCCTGATTTTTTTCCCTGTAAACTATTTAAACTTGTTATATAGCTTCATCCCACTTGATGCACCCACCATGACTCACTCAGCATGAGCAGACATCATAGTTTTACATGGTATCACAAACACAATATGTTAAGCAGCAGCACGCAAAAAGTTAAAAATTGGCCTCACATGGTCAGACCAATATCTTCCTATCTCAATATCCCAGTTGCAAAATTGACAATCCTGGAAGTTCACCAATGTGTGTGTTAAGTGCCATTAAGTCACTCCCAACTGATGGTGACACTATGAATTAATGGCCTCCAAAATGTCCCATCATCAACAGCCTTTCTTGGCTTCCTTGACTGAGTCAATCCATCTCCCGAATAGATAATGAAATTATGGCCACCCTGCTCTTTGTCACCATCAGAGGTATACTGTGCAGAGATTTCACCTATTATTTGTCTAATGATTCAATCCTTCCAAGTCTGTTGAAGTCAATGGGTTTAGTAGGGTGTAACTTTGGTTAAAATTTCACTATTAACTTTAACAAAAAAAAGATCTAGAAACTGTTTAATGATTTCTGATCTAAAAACCATTACCAGATCTTGTGGCAGTAAATGCTTTCATGAATTCATCATGAATATTTGAGGCCTAAATAGTTATATCTAAAGACTGTATGTAATTCAATGGATGTGATATTTGAGATTTGTACAGTCTGACTTTGCTTTCAGGTTTTCCTTTTCCATACTTTATTTTGATTGTTTCTCAGCCCCTTTTTGCTGCATGACAACCTTCACCTTTGTTGATGGTGCCCTGGAGCTTATACCAGGCATCTCTCAGCCCCCCTCCTGCTTATTCTTCCTACTTCTCAGTAAACGTTCTTAGTTTCTATTTCATAGGGCTTCAGTGTTCACAAGGTTTTACAGACATTAAGACTTTGAATATACCTTTAGACTGCACAATCTGAAAAAAAAAATCAGGTTTCATGCCTACCTCATTCATTTTATAACCCTCCCAAGGAGTCCTACCAAATTACATCATGGAACATACCCCTCTCTTGGTTTCCTTTTTGCACTGAACAGCTCACCTAACATTGCAGAAGGTACTAATCTAGTCTCTGGCTGCCTTAGCATTGCCTCGTTGACTTTCCATTCCATTTTAATAAGCAGCTGAAGTCATGTTGTCTTGTTTCTCTTGTCTGTTTCCAGCTTCTGCCTTCCATCCCCCCCCTTTCAGCAAGTCAATTTCCAAGTGCCATTTTTACTATAATCATTCCACAGAATACCATAAATGTTCTGATTCCACATGACCCCAGTAATCCCTACTCCGCCCCTCCCCCCATGTCATCCTGTAGCCACTGCTTCTTCAGTTATAGGGGAAAATATCAAGCAGTCATGAGGCTTATTTCCAAGAAAATGTGACTTGCCAGAGGTTTATTTTGGGATCCATCTCTTAGGTTTTAGGGCAGTTTTGCTTCTCCCTTTTGCATCCAACCCATTATTATTTCCCTTATTTTTCCACCTCTTTCTATTTCGCTTTGTTCTGTAAAATGTATGCATTTGAACATTATTCATGTGTCAACAAATTGTCATTCTAGGTCTATTATAAACATAAAAGTCATGCAATATATAAACAAGTTCTGTATGCTTTGCATATAAAATGCTGGATAACATACATACCCATGATAAAAGAATCTATAAAACCAATAGCAGAAAGTGAAGGAAAGAAATCACTGACCAAACTCGCAATGACTATAAAAGGAAACAAAATAAGGAAGGTTGTCTCATCCTTGCAGGCTTTTCTCTATCCAGCTGGCACTCACAATCCTCAGGAATATGGCTACTGTGTTCATTCTTATGTGTTTGTTTTATTGTATGAAAAAATTATAACATAAGACAGAATAATAGTTGTTTCTAATAGAAAGAATAACTAATCTTATGGGGAAAAAAACCTAACCAATAGAAGCATCATATATCTCATGTATATGACATTTCTGTTGATTATTCTTTCTATCAGAAAAAACAACTTGAGGTAAATTAATGAGAACTGCTTGGCTGTATTTAATCATCTCTATGATTTTCAGCATGTAGTATCCTGTTCTTTTGAATTTCCACTTTGCTATTTTTTTTGTCCCTACCCCACCCCCAAATATTTAACCACATGTTTTAGACAGTCTCTTAATCTGACATTTATTAGGAATTTGACTGCATTCATGCATTGTTCCTGAAAATATGTACTGACATATGTATTTCAATACATATTTTACTTTATTCCTCTGTAGCCAAAATAGTAGCATTAAGATAAATCCTCTGAATTCTTTATTCTATTCCTCCTTGAAATTCAGCAATCTGATTCTTTTCTTCCCTTTAGTAATCTGGAGTCAATTTTCTAACCATTTTGATCAAAGAGGGGAGGGCCAGGAAGGATGGCTGTGAAAAAATTCGGAATTTCACTCTGTAGATGCTCAGAAGCAGGCATTGTCTTTCCAAACCTTGCCATCCCCACACAACACCCTTGGTATGTAACATAAAACAAATGCAAGGGCTGAAATTACAAAACAGTGCACTGATTTTGCTTAAAGAGAAATCAAAGCTAAATGAAAGAGAAATTCCTCTTTTAAAAGAGAAAAAAGAGAATATGAGGAATCAATATCTATATTTTAAAAAGTGAATTATGGAATGAGAAATACCCCTCCCTATAACAACCCTGCAAAATAAGAGGGCTCCTGAAAGGAATGGAACTTTGCTGAGCAGACTGGTAGGGTACAAACCATGGGCTCTTCTTTGATGTGTCATGCAGTCAGGGCTAGTTCACTGCCGAAAATATCTAGGCAGGCAACCCAAATTAGGATACTACAGGGGACAGGGTGGCAGCCTTGGCTTATACATCCCAGATGCAATGAGCTGCAGAAAATCTCAACACACACTCCTTTCCTGTTAGTGCTGCTACTGCCAGGCTTCAAAGGACTGCAGAGGAGGGATGGACTGCTCATGCCTCTTCATACTGTTGCCAACTGAGACAGTGGGACTGCAGAGGGAGACACTTCCTCCCCAACCCCATTCTTGCCAGCTGTAGTGGCAAAATGAGTTGAGCTGGCCCAGGATGCAGGGAACAGAGGGGTCAAATCTGATCATAAAGTGTTCTCTGGGTATAAAATATACCCATTTTAAGCATTAACGTCAATGTCTATGCAAGAATAGGGATGGGCAAGAACTGGCTCATGAACTAAAGTTCATTATGAACTTTGGCCAATTCGTGGTTTGTGAACGGAAGTTCATGGCAGGTCAACTGGCACAAACTTTCCATGAACCTTCAAGCAGTTCATGGCAGTTTGTGAATGGATACATTTCCAGACAGACTGTCTCCATTCAAGCAAAATGTTTACCAAACTTCATAGCAACTGGGAGGGGGATTCTCCCGCCTTGGAAAAACCACTTCCCTTCACTTGTGGAGTTGCACCACAGCAGTGGCACAACTTTGAGAGGAAAGGGAAGACATTTAAACTTTAAATGCCTTCTGAACTTACCAAGTTGCGCTGCAGGGGTGAGGCTACTTCGGTAGCCGGATACAGATCTCTGATCTGTATTCAGCTGAATAAATACACCCCAAATACCAATAAGCTATTTTTGGGTATTTATTCAGCTCAGTATATACCAACTGCACACCCCTAATTCCACATTTGCGATCTAGCTTGTGTATACCAAGGTTCAGGTTCAGAACTACAGTTAGAAAAATGAGGAGGGAAAGACTTTTAGACAGAAAGGTTTTTCTTTTATAAACAGAAGAGAAGCCTATGAATTAATGCAATACTATAGAGCAAAAATAAAATTACAGAAAGGAGAACATCAAGTAAATAAAACTTTCTCTAGCAAAACTGCCTATCTACTTGAAAACAGAACTAAGGGTGGGGGGGAGAAACATAAGGCCCTGACTTGGAGAGAATGGGGAGTTGTCATTGGTGGTGAAGAAGCAAAGTTGGGAGCTGAAACTGACCAGGCAGGGGAAGGAGACACAGAGACAGGTCCATGAAGTGAGAGGCTATCATGAGGCTGGGGTAACAGGATGAGTTCCAAACTAGCTAAAAAAGTGGTACTGAGAGGTAACTCTTTATATCCTTTTGCTAAGAGGGGATGGGGTATTGGCGCTGGAATGTGGAAATAATAAAAATGTGATCTTTCAAAGATGAGCCAACCTGAAAAGAATTCCTTTATAGAGAAAAGTTTTCTCCTTTTGCATGGAGCATTCCCTTGAGGAGATTTGGAAGTTAGATATGACTGGGTACTTGTCATGATTGGGAAGGGCAGGAGTTTTCCTGTCTGATCTTTGAGGTTTGGAGGAAATTGCTGGAATTGGCCCTTGCTTATTGTTTTGGAGATCTGGTTCATTAATTAGGATCAGATTATCTGGGAAGATGGTCCAAGATCCTTGGGGAAAATGGTTGCCTATTGAATCCCTCTTAGGGTAGCCATTTGCATGATTGATAGAGGAGCTGCACTGCATTCCTTTCTGCCTTAGCATGATTCACTGCCTCTTGATGTCACCTTAATTCAGTCTCCATCTATCATTTCTAGGCCTCACTGAGGTGTACACAAGTACAGAGAATGGAGAAAAAAGCCATGACAAAAGTGAGGGCCCCAAAGATATGCTGGTAGAGCAGCCCAGTGCCAGCTGGTGCAGCAGTGTCACAAAACACCATTGGAGCAACTCCTGTGCCAACAGGGAAGGAGAAGGCCCAAGGTCATGGTTCAAGTTAATTGGCTGCCTAAACTGGGTACTCCTATCAGCAAAAACAGTGCAGCAAAAACAGTGTCACTCATAGGCTACCTCTTATTATGGGTAAAACAACCCTCTACCAACCACCATACCCTTGTTGCCCTGAGAACCTCAGGAGGATGTCAGAGTGCTGCTGCCCACATCCATTTCCCCCCAGCTAATCCCCCACTCTCCTGCTGTGGCCAGAGCTGGTTCCCAGCAGCCAATATAAACTCTGGCCCATGTGCAGGCAGACCAGATGCCAAATCACATGGCACAGAGTTCACCCACCCAGCCTTCACTCGCATGCCGCACATTTTCTAAAGCTGCCCAGTATGCGAGTGAAGGCCAAGCAGCAAGTTCACCCAACTGGAAGTCAATGAAGTCACTGCTTGCCTTTCATTCATGCACTGTGTGGCTTTGTAAAAGCCATTTGAAAGCTTTTGCAAGCCTGGCCCCTCCACGGACCTATGCACCTCCTGGTATGATCATAGGAGGTGCTTCTTGGCAGGTGCATGGACCAGGCTCACAGACCATGAACTGGGCTCCAGTCTATGGGAAAATGGGGTCTGTGGTATGGTCCATGCCCATCCCTATTCTGTATTCTTGGTGCTTGTGGGGCCACAGTGGGAGGGCTTCTGAAGTTCTGGCCACACTGTTGGACCTCTTGGTGATACCTGGGTTTTGGCCACTGTGTGACAGAGTGTTGGACTGGATGGACCATTGGCCTGATCCAACATGGCTTCTCTTATGTTCTTAAGATCCAGACACAGAGGACTATCAGACTCCTACAAACCTGATTCCACCCATGGAGGGTGCCTCTTGCTACTGCAAGGATATATCTTAGGCCTTTAGCTATGCCATCTGAAAAAGATAAAACATCACCTCGCTGCTTGATGGCAACACCCTGGCCCAGCAGCTATGACATGGATGCTCTAGCATAGTGCAAGATCTCCCATCCATATCTCCATTCCCTTTGTACTTATTCCATCCAGGTCTGTGGCCACACCTGGATGGCTATGGCAGATGATCCTGGCACCAATGTTAGCACGGTGCCAGGCTGCCAGGTGGCCTGAGCCTGGACAGGCCCAGACATGCAGGCATATTTTTGGTGTCTGGGGCTGTGATCACACGCACCTTTAGATCTGACATAGGTACAAATGCCTGACCGATCTAAAGGGCATGATCAGACAGCAACATCTGGGAAGCATCCCGCAGTCATTGTCAACCCATGCTGCTCTGCCACAGAAGTGGAGTTAAAAGATGCTGGGGAAAGTCTGGCTATAAGGGGTCCCAATGGGCCATGGATGGACTTTCTCCATCTGATCATGCAAGCACACTCTCATGCCATTGGGATAGTCTGATAATTCCATCCTGGCTCGATGCCATTCTTTCCCCCCTTTTTGCAGTATGTGCATCATCGCATACTCCATAGAGGGTCCTCAGTGCAGAGGTGCAATTCCTCTTTTATGCACATGGGAAACAAATGGCAAAAAACCCCAACTCACCTGCAGTTGCATCTGATCACACAGCAATGGACTGAGCCTGCAGCTACAAAGGGATGTGTGATCTCACAACTGTGTGTCAGATTTCTCCTCCTGTTAAGATAAGCATGATATTTAGATCTATATTTGTATTTATCTTATGCTGTACTTCATTGATTGCATTCCACCACCACCACAACTACAACCACAGTAGTGCTAGTAGTAGCAAGCGATAACAACTAATAACAATAGTGGTAGTCCTGAGCCACAGGTCCCTGCGACTATTGCCTGGCCAGTTCCCCCCCCCAAGTGAAGTGGACCAATAGTATAAATGTAAACATTGGAATTGCTAGCACTGTAATATTGTTTGATTTTAACATTGTTTTATACTTTCATATTATTTATCAAGAATTGTATGTATTATGATACTGTGTTTTATGTGTTGTGTTTTATGTATTATGATAATTTTTATCTTGTTGTGAGCCGCCCTGAGCCAGCCTAGGTGGGAATGGGTGGGATAAAAATCAATCATTCAATAAAATAAATAAATAAAATATTGTCAGTTTGAAATATTGCTATATTGCTTAATTAAAAAAAAAAAAAGTTAAAAAAATTCCTCCGGAAGAAATAGCCTCACTTCCCCTCCACTTCAACTGGAGCATGTGACTGCAGCCTGGGGTGGTGAGGGTTCATTCCCTTTCCCATGTTGTTACCTCCATTCTGTTCTGCAGAGCCCAGAGCCAGTTTGGTGTAGTGGTTAAGTGTGCGGACTCTTATCTGGGAGAACCGGGTTTGATTCCCCACCTGCTGATGTGACCTTGGGTCAGTCACAAGCTCTGGCACAGCTGTTCTCTCAGGGACAGTTTGTGTTAGAGTTCTCTCAGCCCCACCTACCTCACAGGGTGTCTGTTGTGGGGAGGGGAAGGAAAAGGAGTTTGTAAGCCGCTCTGAGACACCTTTGGGCAGTGAAGGGCGGGGTATAAATCCAAACTCTTCTTCTTCTCTTCTAAGGCGGTGAGGTGGAAGCCATAGGTGAGCATGGGCTGGCTCCTCTGTTACCCCTCTCCTCATGTGTTCCCAGATCTATGTCCCCATGGCTCCTGCCCTGTGGTGGTAGGTTCTCCCCTGCCTGTCACAGCTACACTGTCATGCCCCTGTGATACCTTGTGGGCACAATGACACGGTTGCTGGAGATGCTGGCATGGCCATGGGCCAATGCAGACCCACTGCAGGGGAGGGGTCCAGCCTGTGTAGGTTGCCCTTATGAAACAGTCTGGAGGCCTCACTGTTTCACCAATGGCCAGCCATCTTCACCACAGCAGCCCTCACAGTCAGGCTGTAACTGTGCAATCTAAGCAGAGCTACACCCTTCCAAGTCTTTCGAAGTCCATGGGTTTAAACAGGTGCAGCTCTGCTCACAATTGTACTGCAAGTAATGAGGCTTCAGATATAATCTGAGTGACAGCAGTTTGTTTCCCTAGCAAGTCTCTCTTTTTTCTTTAAACAGTGAAGGAAAATAGGCCTTTTACATGGCTTGTCTCATTGTCATTAACAGTGGTTGAGGAGGAAGATTCATGACCGTGCATAGTGAGATACTGAGACTGATTTCAATAGAATTCTGCTAATGCACTAAACAATAGCATTCTTCCCATGCCTACAAAGTTTATGAACACTGTTTTCAGGGGGTTTGACATCTGCATCTCACATTGAAGTAGGTGTTCCCTAATAAAAATACTGAGTATTTTATAGCTTCCACAAACTTTAATAGGGTTCTATGGAAGTTGCTTTATGAAGTGCAGCATTACAAGTGCATTGGATTGGATACAGAGTATTATATTCTCCATGGATTGTTTGAATCAAATTCAGTATCAGAAGAATCATTGCCTCCTAAATTGTATGGGATAGTTTAAATCCTTTCTATAAAGTTGTACTGCTGTCTTTTAAATTTTTTAATATGCTTTCAAAAGTGATGCATTGATATGGCATTAAAATACACGCAGATAACTAGGGCCGTTTTGGACTGCAGGTTACAGTTGCACTCATTTTAGCCAAGTGTATGCAGTTTTTAGGTGACACGTGATAATCTGAAACAAACCCTACTATCTCACAATTACCTGAAACAGCATGCAGGAGTGTCAGAGATTAATGTATGCCCTGTTCTTTCTAAGGTGCGTACCTGCTGTCTACCAATATCAGACCTGACATTTTGACGGATACAGGTCAGGCAACTGCTGCCAGTCGGTAATTTCATTTATCCATAGGTGGTTTCAACCAAGCCCTAATTTATCACAGGCACATCTGTGTGGATGCTGCTCCTCTCGGCTTGCATTTGCCCTCCTTGTATGACTGGAGGGGCATTATAAACCACAGTGGCTGCCAAATATTCCATTCATGTCATTATCTGGTGCAATGTTAATACGAAAGAGTACTGTAGAGTAACAGATTCATAGAACAGATGAAGGCTATAGACTACCTATGCCATTTTTCAACCTCTATGAGTAACTCAAAGTAACTCAAAGGCTAAAGATCATATCTGAGGTAATTAGCTCAGTCCACAGAAGACAGTGCTTCTGGATCCAATCACGTTGCTCAAAGCTTGAACATCTTGGACTTCCAGGTACTCTTTGTGTGCAACAGGCTTTCTCCAAAACTTGGTGGCTTACTTTCTGTCTTCTCCTCACTCATAGACTTTTAAAGTGAACCCCATTTTATTGGCTGCTACACCAGTCCACTCTTGTACAGGGTGCAGATTAGCCAGTGACTGAATTACCAGAGGTAGGAGAGAAAGTCACCTTCACTCCTACCTTTTGTAATATCCCCTAGCTAGAATTTTTAACAAATGGCCAGGGAAATAATGGTGTTGCCTGGAAACTGGGGCTTATGTTTAATTAAGCCCAGTGCTATATTTTCCCTGTAATTTGAATAGTAGTAATACTGCAGATTACCTCTCTATGGGAATTTAAGAAAATAGATTTTCTCTAAATTATTTTGGAGAAGGGCTGTGGTTCAATGGTAGAGCATCTGGTTTGCATGTAGAAGGTCCAAGTTTCAAACCCTGGTATCTCTAGTCTTAAAAAATGAGGTAATAGATTATGTGAAAGACAACTACCTGAGATCTGGAGAGCCTCTGCCAGTTAGAATTGATAGTACAGACACTGATAGACAAATGATCTGACTCAGGGGGCCAAACTGCATGTTAGTGTTTTTAATGAGCTGGGTCTGGATGTCTCAGATCCAACTTAGGTTCCCTGCAACCACTCAATAGCTGTGGGGAATGGCTTCCAAAAAGAAAGGAGAGCCTCAGACTACCACCATCAGAAGAGGAGGGGCTCCTGCTCCCCCTTATTTCCTGTGAGAAAACAGATCTGGAAAATATAGAGAAATAACTCTTTCCAGTGCTGTTTCCATGCAGGATAACATCTGGAAGAGCAAGCAGGAGCCCTGTACTGAGAGTGTTGCGAGCTTATTTGTGCTCTCCTTTTTCTTAAAGAAGCCATTCCCTGCAGCGGCTCTGTGGCTGTGAAGATCCTGAGTCCAGCTTTTAGAAAACACTAATGTGTAGTTTGGTCCCTCATTAGAAGTCAGCTTCAGGTATTCAGCTATCTATCTCCCAGACACAGAAGAACTTACCTGCACAGTCAAGGTAACAATAGATACCCCAAACCAATCATGGGTATATTATAGAAGGCTATCTGCAGAGGGACCCATTTCAGATGACGCAAGCAAGAGGCTCAAATCAAACTGAAATTAAAGATGAGGACCCAGTGCAATAATATCAGGAATAAACTGAGTTTTATTAAACAGCTGATCTGTAACATCAAACTATTCATTCCACTTTTAAGTACAAATTGCAACTCCGGCAACACACTAGCAACCAGCATTTTGTGTGACACAACAGTGGCTCCACTGTGACTGTCATTATTGTTTATCATAGGATGCACTTGAATGATGCTGAGAGGTGCCAGACCTCATCACCCAATATGCCACTTGAACAACTAAGAGTTTGGCTGATGACACTTGGCACCAAGGGTGTGTCCTCCCAACCCACCCTGCCACTCAAGCAAATGATGAACTGTTTTAGGAAAGGCCCTTCATCTTTAGATAGTGCAGGATCCTCATCAATTACCCATACCAAATTTCTTAGCAACCCACAGTATTTCATGCCATCCCTATTTATGGCCTATTTAGTCACAAGACCAGGAGTGTTTATAACATCATACCACCTTGACAACACAAAGCAGGTGGGAGGAAATAAAAACCTCTGCATGACCTTAATGCTTACCAACTAATTTCAGGTTGCTCCAAATTAGTGGTGGTGGGTGGTTATCAGCACATGGCAAATGTGTGCGTGTGTGTATATGTATAAAGTGCTATCAAGCCACAGCCAATTTATGGCACTCCCGTATGGTTTTCAAGGCAAGTAATTAAGCAGAGGTAGTTTGTCATTTCCTTCCTCTCCAATATCTTCCCTGGTGGTCTCCCATCCAAGTACCAACTCTGCTTAGCTTCCAAGATCTGATGAGAACAAGTTATACTGCACCATTCCACATCCCACATGGCAAATGCCTATATGGAAAAGGTGGAGCCTGCTTATGAACTTCTCTTTGAAACCACTTCATTGGCTGGGCAATAGTCCAGCTTAGTAACTGATGGCTTGTGTTTTACCCAGGAAACAAGGGACTACAGAGTGTGGGGACTCTAATCTGGGAGAACTGGGTTTGATTCCCCACTCCTCCACTTGTTCCTGGCTGGATGACCTTGGCAAGCTGTAGTTCTGATAAGAGCTGTTCTTGAAAAAGAGCAGTTTCTGTCAAGAGCTCTCTCAGCCCCATCTACCTCACAGGGTATCTGTTGTGGGGAGGGGAAGGGAAAGGAGTTTGTAAGCCGCTCTGAGACACCTTTGGGTAGTGAAGGGCAGGATATAAATCCAATGTCTTCTTCTCTCTCTCTTCACTATTTTTTGTGGGCACTTTGACAAAGCCCAATGCTCCCTCTAAGCTGTGAGGTCTTGTGAGCAAAAATTCTACCTTGTGAGCTACTGGCATTAAAGTTGTGAGCAAGTGATTTGGCTGCTGCATAAATTAGTTTGCTCTGTAGCTATCCTTCCTGAGCTAAGACAAAAATGTGTGAGCCAGAGGCTAAAAGACTGTGAGCTAGCTCACACTAACTCAGCTTAGAGGGAACACTGCCCCTAATCCTGGTTTCAGGATCTTCCATTCACAAAGTATGTTTTGGGGCAATACTGGAAAAAAAGAGAGAAGGCAATTCTAAATTCACTTCTCACATTGTGAAGAATATGAGAATTTATAAAATATTAAAGGGCTGGAAAAGAAATCTGAAAACCAAGCTGGTCACAGTGCTTGCCATCTCTCCTCCGCCTCCCCCCAATATTGCTGGAGGAAGAAGAATGACATATAAGTTCACACATCCAGCATCATACTGGTTAAATGTAGTTGGTAGTCTGAACCTCCCTTTCTCACTTTCTTTCATTAAATAGACCAGGGCAATCAAGATACAATGTGACCTCTGACATATCTGCACTTCATACTGATGCTAGAATGTCTGAGGGTACATAAACAACCTTTTGCAATATTGTCAAAACAGTACTGTCCTTCAGCTCTCTCATTAAAATTGTTCTATTATGCCTATATTCTATTATGTCTATCACAGGCCATTTTTGTGGTGTGGATTCCTGATCATCTCCTAGCTAATACTTGTACCTGTAATTTATTTTCGTCACTTAACGAAAACACTGCATTTGCTTAAGTTTCAGAAGCATCCTTTGAATACCTGGAGAGTAGTTATGAATACTGCACTGTGGTTCTGTAATAATAGTAATAATTCCCATCTCTCTGATAATAGTAGGAAAGGAAGACGATGCAGGCCACATGCTCAGAGTTTATCAGAGACATTCTTGAAACATGTTTGAAAAACCTCCTTATTCTTTGTACTGCATAAACCTTATTTCACCTTTACATTCCATATTTAATGATAGAACCATATATAAGGTTTCATTTCAACCATGATCTGTAAGTGATAAAATCTCAATATTTGACTAAAATCCCTAAATTCTGGCAACAAGCAAACTCGGTTCCCTGGCCGCTGGCCCTTGCGGCCATATGGGCTGGGAGCTGCTTTTGCCTCCCGGCGAGGATAGAAGGCAGGCATGATGCAGTGAGGCTGCATCTGGGGAAGGGGAGGCATGGCCAAAGGCTTATTAGCCGGGCCGTGCTTCTCGCCCTTTAAGTTTTGCCTGGTAGTGCCTTTGGCTGGTCGTCCTTTTGGGGGCTGGGTAGGAATTTTTCGCCCTTCTCAGATTGGCACGGGGAAGGAGTGTTTTTGTCTACCTTGTACTGCTGTTGTGGTTGGGGTAATTAGCTTGGTGTGGCTGGGTGTTAAATAGGTTGTCACTTTAGTTGGCAGGTTTTTTGTTCAATACAGATCGTGGCATGGTGAGCACTGGCTATAACCCCTTTGGGAACATAGGGGTCTTGTCGGTGCAGTCCTTGGACCATGCGGCCCGGGGTGGGGAAAGCAGACTGCCTACGGGATTGCTGGAATTCACTTCCCTTTGAGCCTTGCAGCCCAGGGGTGGTTTCCCAGTAATTACCCAATTGCCATGCTGATGGGACAACAGCCATATTTCATTGGCTGTTGTCTGGGGCTGGGTGGCTCGCCTTAGTTCTTATGGTGAGGGAGGGGCCTCAAGGCGCCTGGCCTCGGCCATGCTGCAACTGTTCTGCCCTTGCCATTTGTGTTTGAATTTTAGTTAAATAAAGTGGCCTGTTAATACCCAACTTGTTGTCTGTCTCCTTATTCCAGCTCAGGGGGCAACTGGAAAGGTAGATAGAGTCCTGCTTCATGGTGATATGAAAAAAGAAACACACATATGGGCTATTGTTAATAACTCTAAATCATTAACCTTACATTTATCTGCATTATTCTAATTCCATTGGATTGTTTCCAACAAATTTTCTTGTGTGAGCTTTGTTGGGACAAAGTATGTTCTACCAAAGTAAAAGGATCCTTCACTAACAGTATACACCTTGCGCCAATGGAACATACTGAATTTAGCTAATCAGAGTTGTAAAATGCAAACACATTGTTCCCAAAGTGAGCACTGGGTCTCCTTAAAGAGGTATGAACACTAGCTAGGGAATCACCATGTCTTTGTCTGCTTTCTGTACAAGCTCTTTTACACCTTGATTTGATACCAACAGACTGAAGAACATTGGACCTGTCTCCAACATATATCTCTGTCTCATCTGTACTTTGAGACAAAATGTTTTTAAATGTGTAATATGTGCCAACTGATAATGTTGGGAGCCAGCTAAAGAATTCCTCATTCATTCATTCATTAATTTAGTTATTCATTTTGCAAGGCTGTTTTTTATTTCACCTCCTTCATATACTTTCCTTCAGCAGGAAGCACACCACAGGTCCGTATAGACGTGTTTTCTCTTTTTGCAGTTGATTTCCCTGGCCTGGTGCCTTAGACAACAGTAAGACCTGCCAACTGATTTGTCTTTGTTTTGCTTTGATTACCTTTGGGATGAATCAAACAATTTGTTACTTGTCTTGGGAGGCTCCCTTTGACCAAGAAGGAGAAGCACTGTTCAGAGTTACCAGTAACATGCATCTGGTGTTAATACCTGTTATCCAATGCATATGTTAAGATCCTTTCCTCCTCTCTACAATAAATCGTACTCCAATATTTTTTCATGATTATTTCATCATGTATGAGGAGAGAATGGAAAAAACAGGTAAGAGTGATATCTTTCAATTATTGTTTGAACCGGCCCCCTCTTATGCAAAGACAAAATGATGCTCCATCATAATTCACTCTGCCATTGGTGGTGGTGTAGCATGGATGGGAATATATAATGATTTTTAAAATTCAGATTATTCATATACATATATTTTTCTGGTTTTATTTTGTTAGGATTTAATAGAAGCCTACTATGTGGTAAAGCCTCTCCTTTGTAGGTCTGAGTGTCGTTTTAGCTGATGCTAGCAGATAAGAAACAACATTCCTGTTTCTTTTCAAGTTGTTTGGATGAAATAACTATCTAGCTGTCTGGCATTTTTAACAGGCCTTCAGTGCAGTATTGCTGGTACAGCAGAAGATAGGTTTTCAGAAGATGTATTTGCTTGAAGTTCCCCAGAGAGCACTGCGATTGGGAGCCCAGAACCGACTGGCCTTCCCAAGTCTTAAGGAGGCCAGGTTGGCAACAACCAGAGCCAGGGCTTTCTCAGTGGAATGAGCTCCCAGAGGAGATCAGGGCCCTGCGGGACCTTGTGCAGTTCCGCAGGGCCTGTAAAATGGAGCCCTTCCGCCAGGCTTTTGGAGCTGCCACCCCCAATAACCACCACCACTAACCACCACCATTAACAACTAACAACTGATAACTGAAGGTGAGAGAGCCCTGTCTCCTGGAACTTTTAATGACAGTTGGTATCTGTCACCAGAAGGATAATTACAAGAAGATCGAGGAACCAACTATAAGAAGAGTGGATTGTGTCATCATAGCGATCGGGAATTATTGTTATTAGCACTTTGAGTAGTACAGTTAAATGGTTTTAGAACTGTTTTATTTCTAATTACGTTTTGTTGCAAATTATGTATTGATTTTATGCAAGCCACCTTGAGACGGCTTTAGCCAGGAGGGCGGGGTAAAAATCCAATAAATAAATAAACAAAGTTCATGGCTTTAGTTGTTTGGGGTAAAACTCTGCGGTGTCTGGGTCAACAAGGGCTTTAGTTTCATATCAGGAAACAGCACCTTTTGTTTGGGTACGAAAAATCCTTGGGTATTATTAATAAGATTAGGTTAAATAAACATTTAAGGTATCATGTAGTCACACCTTGTCTTGTAACTGACCAATGAATGAATGACTACTCAAATGATGCTCTGTTATTCTGTGACCAATTACGGTTTCTGGATGTTATCTTCTTGTCTATGTCATTTTGAGTATAAAACTTCATGTATTTCCTTATATTGCTCAGAAAGCAGTCAATTTTTGATAGGCTAGTCTGGCCTGTTTTCTGATATTTCAACTACAATTAAATATCCAAAGAACTTCCTCCTCATTGTGGCTTCTTTTTGGCTTGGGAATATATTCGTACGACAGTGGTGGAAAGTACCATCAAGTTGCAGCTGATGTATGGCAACTCCATAGGGTTTTCAAGGCAAGAGACATTCAGAGGTGGTTTGCCATTGCCTGCTTCTGTGTAGTAACCCTGGACTTCCTTGGTGGTCTCCCATCTGAGTACTAAGCAGGGCCAACCCTTCTGAGACCTGGTGAGACCAGCCTAGCTTGGGCCATCCATGCCAGGGTTCTCCTACATCATTACCTATTATTGTCTTTTTTAAAAAAACAGCCATGTTAGAATTTCCGCCCACAATTCAGTTTGACATATGAAACAATGCAAGTGAGGGGGGGGGAAATCAATGGATGTTTCTCAGGGGAACAAAAACAAACATGCGTTAAAAAGTTCAGATTTTTTTAAGCAAATGAAAACAATATTTGATTCCACTTTAGAAGAAAAGAAACATAAAATGAACATGTATTTCATATTCAGTTTCCTGAATTTACCATGGTACTGTCTTTTTACAGAGTGAATATGGAAGACAGAACTTCATAGCACAGTTTATATACCACACGAATAGCACAAGAATAGCTTCATAGCACAATGTATATACCACAAGAATAGCACAGAAATCACATGATTAGTAGAAATTTGAGAAAGAAATTTTTACTCAGCAAGAATGTTTAAAGGCATCTAATTCATGCAGCTTCCTATGCATTTATACATTTCTTGAGCTCTTGTTGTTTGGGGGGCGGGGGAGAAGGGGGAACGATCCCATGTTCAATTCCTAGTTTTTCCAGTTAAAGGAATCTCAAAAGTAGAAAGATCTGCTATGCCTCAGACCCAGAAAGATTGCTGCCAGTTTAATAAGGTATCATTGTATTTTATGCAAGGTGACCTTCCAAGAATATCCAAAACTGTGGTAACCAGTCCAAAACACTGTATGTGTAATGCTCACTGGTGGGATCTGAACCCGTCCCCCAAAGAGACTTGTGACTCAGTCTCACTCCTGCCACCATAAGATATCTTTAATTGTTTGAGCAATCCAGTCTTTATTGACAACAAGAGCCAGTTTGGTGTAGTAGTTAAGTGTGCGGACTCTAATCTGGGAGAACCGGGTTTGATTCCCCACTCCTCCACTTGCACCTGCTGATGTGACCTTGGGTCAGTCACAAGCTCTGGCACAGTTGTTCCTGAAAGAGCAGTTTGTGTTAGAGTTCTCTCAGCCCCACCTACCTCACAGGGTGTCTGTTGTGGGGAGGGGAAGGGAAAGGTGTTTGTAAGCCGCTCTGAGACTCCTTTGGGTAGTGAAGGGCGGGGTATAAATCCAATCTCTTCTCTTCTTCTTCTGTAAACATGTTTTGAACAATCTTCTTGTTATAAGTGCAAGTGTCTCATTGTTTTGAATAGTGTGTGAAGTACAAGAAACAGTGTTTTGTTTTCTTGTAACCAACACAAGTTAATGTTTGTAAACAGAAAAATTGATACATATTGACCAATGTTTTTGTAAACTTTATTCTATTTTGCGAGGTTTCGGTTTCTGGCGTTGCGAATGGCGGCCGCGTCTCGGGACGATCCCGGAGGCGGCTAGCCCACACGCGGTCAGGGGGGTCTTCGCTTATGCGAAAGACCCTAGTGAGCCTTAGGATAAGGCTCCGAACCGGGGGCGCTTGGGGAGTAGCCTCTTTGCCGGCAGACAGCCGGGAAATTGAGGCTTTCTCCCCGCCCCAATCGGCCCCGCTGCGTTGTGCCCGTAATGGGACTTAGCAGCGCCACCGACTTCCAGGAGTGAGGAACAGCGATATGAACTAAAGCAAAAGAAGAAGCGGCGGTGAACCGTGAGTCGAAGGTCTTACTTTGAAGCGAAAACCCGAATCCTTTCCCCTCGAGCGAATGAGCGTTTGGGAGGAGGGGGAATCCCCCCCCAGTGAGAAGCGGGACTTTTAAAAGAAAGCGAAGGGGGTTATAAGGAAAGAAGGGTTGATGAAAATACCTTTGGGGTGCTACTGAAGCCTGAGTGTAAGCGGGTCTCCTGAGGGACGTGTCATGAACTTTTAAAAAGTAAACAAATAAAACAGATGTCGGCCATGAAGAAGGTCCCTTTCAAACCGGAAAAGAAGGGAGGCGGGACTTCCGGCCCGGGTAACCCCCCCAGAGCCTGCTGTCAGTCAACAGACAAGCGAGCTACTGCACCCTCTGCTGGTTCAAATACAGAAAATCAGCGAAACTTTAACTAGCATGGAAGGTGTCCTCAGCAGCCAACAAAAGCAACTGACAGAAACGTCTAAGAAGATGGAGGATATTGCGCAAAAATGCTTGGTCTCGACGGAAGACATCGGAAAAGTTAAGAAAAAGGTCAACAAACTAGAAAAACATCAAGATGAGCAAGAAAAAAGGATTTTGATGCTTCAAATGGAGAAATCGAATCTGATGCTTCGTTTTCAGGGCATTAAAGAAGAAGATAATGAAGATCTCAGATCTATACTAGCAAATGCCTTGGCACCAGTAACTGGCAGGGATCAGCGTGAAATAAAAGAAGAGATGGATAAGGTCTATAGGGCCTATTCCACCTTTACAAAGAAAAATAACCTGCCAGCAGAAGTGGTGGTCAAGTTTGTTAAACAGAATACTAGAGATCAAATTTTGCGTGCAGTCTCAGCGGTGCCCTTGAAAATTGGAGAACAGATTATCAGAACTCTGAAAGATGTGCCATATGAAATTCGGATGAAGAGGAAAGCGTATAAAGGATTGACCAACTTTCTACAAAAGCACCAGATCACGTACAGATGGTCGTTCCCGGAAGGCCTAGTGTTCAAGTACAAGGATAAAAGAGAAAAGATTGACTCTATCTTCAAAGCACAAGAGTTCCTGAAGAGGCACGCCAGCTCAGAGGAAGATGCAGCTCTCGCAACTTGGACAAGTAGCGAAGATGACAGCGGTCCAGAGGAGGGAGGTGCCGGTGCGGGAGGTGGGAAAGCTAAAGAGGGCCCATCGTATAACCTGAGAGACACTAAAGGAAGACAACCAAAGAAATGATTGTTCATGAGACGTCTGAAAGGAGTTGATTAATAACTAACCCCAAAGGACACTACTAACCTGATTAACAGAGCTATTTTGGATTTTTGTTAATTTAAAAAGAAGACTCTTCGACCACGGTGACCGTCAAAAAATGTATCTATACTAACTTAATCTAACCCCCATTAACAGGATACTCACTCTGCCCTTTTCTTAGTCCCTCTATATACCCTACCTTTTTCTATATATAAAAAGAATAAATTTCTCTCCTTTTTAGGAGGGTTTTTGCAAAAAAAAAAAAAAAAAACTTTATTCTATTTTGCTAATAGTAATTGCATACAAACCAATTTACATGGTTCTGTTCTTTTGTCTTTAAGCTACTCAATGAGCAGCAGAAGCAAAATAGAAGACAGTGGTGTTGCAGTGTCATAGTATCATGTGATGCTGAGAGAGCATCACAGAATGCTGTGATGTCACTACCAGGTATGAAACCAGAAACAACACTGTGGTGTCCCATCATACCAATTTCCATAACTCCTGCCCCTCCATCCTCTCATGGGTTACCAAGGGTTAGTAACCCTAACACACTGTCACATGCCATTCTCTGTTGCTTTGGTAACCCAACATGCTGCCCACCCTCACACAATGCACATATAATGCTGCACATTACTATCCAATTGTGGGGATTCCCCCCCCCAAGTTAAGATTCTTAAAAGTTATGTTTCTGCAAACCTGGAGCTGCATCTGTGTTTGCGGAAACATTCGTTATATCTGTGGGTTGTTTTGTTGTGCACATTTGCTTACTCACACAGGGATCAGCCCTAAGCTATGAAATAAAGGGATGAAGTGGTTTTCTTTATCCTTACAAGTGCCTGACATCAGCTTCTGGTAAATAGTATTAGGGATCTTCAGATAGCCACCATTCCATGTCCTGAAGTCTATTCTGCCTGCTTTCCTGGTTAACTTGGAAAATTTCTAAAATAAATTCTGTAAGTGACATAGGCATAATAGGCTGTGGTTTGCATTCTCCTTAGGTGGAACAAAAGGAATTTTGACAAGTTTACAGTCCTTTAAACTCATCATGGCAGTCATATATTGATTAAGCCATGGTTCCAAAAGGAATCTTGATGAAATCATGGGTCTGAATTTAAATTAATTTTCCATGATATGTTAATCAAGTAGATGTGTACTTATGTGCATTAGCAACTAGAGTGTGTGTATGTATGTTTGTGTGTTTAAAGTGCCATTAAGTCACAGCCAACTTATGAAGACCCTGTGGTTTTCAAGGCAAGAGACAAAGAGAGATGCTTTGCCATTGCCTGCCTTTGCAAAGCAACCCTGAACTTCCTCAGTTGTCTCCCATTCAAGTACTAACCCGGGCTGACTTTGCTTAGCTTCCAAGATCTGACAGGATCACGCTAGCCTGGGCCATTCAGACTGTTAGCCAAATTGCCTTTGATAATTAATAAAGATGGGGAATTATTATTATTAATGTGCAATTGGCATCTAAGGGAGCAAAGCCTATATATACAGAAGTCGCTCCTTTTTCAGTAACCCAGAAATAAACACAGAAGCCAAGTCTCAAAGAAATGGTTTCTTTACTGGGAAATATATTTCAAGCATACAAATAAATTCACAATCACACACACAGTTATTCAGGCCTAGGAAATACAGACAAAAAGGGACAGCGACGTTCACATTAACAGGAGAATCATTGAGGGGTGATACGTGCCTGTCCTCAGCGAGATTAAGTGATCCACAGAAAAATAAGGGAGACTATAAGGGAAAAATGGGGTTGTATTCTGAGCCAGCAGAACACGTGGAAAGACTCTGGCAGCGCTAAAACCAAGAGTCGTGGAGACAGGGTGGGTCTAGAGGTAGAAAAGAGAGAGAGAGAGCGCATGTCAGATCATGCTCTTTTATACACTGTTGGGACTTGGGGGGTGGGCTTCACTGGCCACTTCCCTTGTCATGTCTCCTTGGTCAGTCCCATGAAGTTTCCTAATCAAAAGCTAGTTTCAGGAGGAAGGGGGCTTAATGGTTGGGCAATATTGGATTCTATTTACTCTTAACAGTGGCACCGTTGAGAGCAATGGCTGAGGCAACCAGAGTCATTGTCATCGATGGTCTGTGGATGGCTCCAGATGATGGGTTTAGCTGGTACGTGTCATCCCTCTAATCATCTCATGGCTGTGGATCCTTTGTTATGCTGGATCGTCTATGTGCAGTGTTAGGTGAAGGAGGGGAGAGAAGGTGCCTGCGTTTCAGAGAAGATGCCAGCTCATGGAGTCTCTGTTCAAGATCTCTGGTCTCATGGCTTGGCATGATGTCCATTTAAACAGCAAACAGTTGCTGGCTTTACTGTACTTCACATGGCTAGGGAACTTGGTTCTCTTCCTTCTACGTTGTGGGTAAGAAATGGCAGGTAACCCCAGGAACGATGGATACATCATCTCAGGAGAATATTTTCCTCTGCTGGGTGCATGTCTGCAGTTGGCATCAGTATAGGGTCACCACACAGTCTATTTCCTTTTGCATATTTACTGCACAGTCCAGTTATTACAGAGTTCATAAGTCCAAAGGAGTGCTATAAGTGCCTTACAGGGCAACAAGACCAGGGCTAGCATCTAATACTGCAGCAAAATCTAAAATCATTAAATGCAAAATTAGAAACATCCAAAATTCAAATCACAATTCAATCTAAAATCAACAAAAAAAACACAACTCACTATTGATTTAAATCAAAAGTTCTATGGAAAATAATCTGGTTTTACCATGTGCCTAAGGAGCAAAAGAGATAGTACCAGATAAAGCTCATCAAGGTAGAGAAGGCCCCAGTGGTAGTACATGGAACAGCACACCCCCAGATTATTTAAGGGAATGTGTACACCCATGCGAACTGGTGGGGAAACCTTTGCCTGATATACTCACAGATCTCTGCAATCAGGTGCTAGGAAGTAGTAACCAATACTTTACTTTCAAATGACAATAAGAGGTTACAACCAAGGAATCTGATTGAACATAATACTGAAGTGGACATTTCAAGGAGAACTCTCATATCAGAAGCAGACCTCATACCAGAAGCAGACCACAGAACAGCTAAAAGATACAACTCTTTTTGAGAGACACCATTCCAAAAGGCAAGGTGCCACCACTGAAAATACCCCATCTTTAGTTGCCACCAGAATATTCTAATCAATTGCATAGTCCAGGCCTACTTAATATTAAACCCCCTAAATACTAAATAACAATGTGAAACAGCAAACAAAGTTCCCTTCTCCCCCGCTTCTATGCCAATGTGAAGGAAATCCCACAAATTCTTGTCCTACAGTAACCATCTAATCCCACATTGTCATGCGTGCTTGTGGGGAAAAAGCCTGCACTGCAGAAGATGAACCAACTTAAATGTGCCTCCCAATTTTTCTTACAATTGGCTGGGCTCCACAAGAGAAATGGAGCTATTCATGGCCCCACAGGAGCCTCAGGCTCTGCTCAAATATAGGAGAAAATACAGGAGCAGGGAACAGGCTTGTTAAAAGTTTGTTCCATGAACAAACTGTGTGCCTTAGGGCTGTGAAGTCTGTGTTCTTGGCTCATCATGCCTGCCAGACTCTTAGTTTTTATTTTATTTTATAAAAGGTGGATGAATTCTTCAGATTGAGAACATTTCACAAATGCACATTCTTGCACAGCAGCATAGGAATGGTGGCTTTTTTGGGGGGGCTGTTATTCCCTAGGCAACGGCATGAATCTAGTTCTGTGGCATGACTGAAGGGCTACTCTAACTGGAGCCCTGTAGTACGCAAATTAGTTGGGGGTTGGGAGTGGCAAAGAGCTATTCAAAATGGCATTTGAGGCAAACTTTGAATCCAAACATGGAGGTAAGTGAGTGAGTGGAATTAACCGTTCAACAGCACAAATGTTGAGCAGGTTCGTTTCAAATTTTTCAGCATCCCTGGTTGTGGTATGCTCAGGGCTGGCCCCAGGTGACTGGGGCGGCCACCCCACGGGGATGCCAACCCCCCGGTGGGGCCTGGAGACCGGGGTGGTGGTGGTGGAGCACCGGCTTTCCTGAGCACGCCGCAGTAGCGGCGTGCTCAGGAAAGCCAGGGAAGGGGCGGCCGTTTGAACGGCTGCCCCTTCCCTCCCAGCCCCAGCGCCGGCTGGAGACCGGGGGGGGAGCGCCGGCTTTCCTGAGCCCGCCGCAGTAGCGGCGTGCTCAGGAAAGCCGGGGAAGGAGCGGCCGTTTGAACGGCCACCCCTTCCCTCCTAGCGCCGGCTTCACGGGGGGTGGGGCGGGGGTCGCTTTGGTGCCCCTGTGGGCCCCAGCACCCTAGGCGAGCGCCTAGCTCGCCTAGTGGGTGAGCCGGCAGTAGGTATGCTGTCTTAAGTAATGCACACAAGTCTAAGCCCTCCTCAATATAACCTTGAGGAAGTTATTCCTACCATCACATCAAGATTGTTTTCATTTCGCAAAATTTCATGAAAGCATGTCTGCATATTAGTAAGTGGATCAACAACACCCAAGTGAGCTTCAAGAAGTAAAAGGCTCAGCAAACAACACACACCACAAGTCCAGAATTCAACTGAAAATTCTAGTAAGCTCTAGTTAGTGGAAATGGAGCACAGCTCAGAGCAGACATAAGAAACTATAATGAAATGGAATTGGAGAAAGCCCCTCATTCCCTATATATCTTTCAGAGGTATTATACCCCTCAAAAGGAAAACATCATGCAGCCCAGAGGAACTGCATAGTGGGAACCGACTCTGCTAAGAGATCATTTCTATTCATGAGCCCACACATTGATGGAATGTTTTCTGAGGCCAGTGAGAGAAAAAGACTCCATTTAAGTTTTGTTTTTGTTTTTTAAGAAAATGTACAAACTAATGAAGTTTGACAGAATTATATACTGAACAACTGAACAGAAAACAACTGTGAGAACAGCTATAGAAAATGAATTTTCCCCATGGTGAAAAAGACAATATTTGGATTAAAAAAAAAAAAAAGAGTCTAACATTTTTGCCAGGCTAGGGCTCTTGAACATAAGACAAACTGTCTCCAAAAGTTGGATATGATACATTTAAACCAAAATTATATTGGGATTTCTTTTCAATTCATTCACTTCCTTTGGCCTTGGTTCAGATCTGTCTATATGCAGCAGTGCTCTGACGTGCCAGTAGTCTAGTAGAGGATGGATGAGGGGGTGGGCTAGAAGATGCTCTGCTTCAGCCTTTCCCTCATTCTAGATCTATAGATGGTTGATATTCTCAGAGTTGACAACTTTACTCCACATATGGTCCCAATCCTGCTATGGAATGACTTGCAGAGCCCCATGAACTGGCCAGACTACGGTATGGCAGTTAACTTCTAAAACTCAGATGATTAAAAGGCCCTGTCAGCAATCTGGCAGCTGTGTTCTGCACCACTTGCAGTTTCTGAAACATCTTCAAAGGTAGCCCTGCATAGAGTGCATTACAGTAGTTCAGTCTCAAAGTGATCATTGCATAAATTACTGTCCCGGGTCCTCCCTATACAGATAGGGAGCCAGTTAGTGGGCCCAGCATAGATGGTAAACTACAGTCTTTGTCACTGGGGCCACATGTTTGTCCATGGAGGGCAAATAATTAAGCTGTACCTCCAAACTCCTGACAGAGATGACCATAGAAAGTCAGACCCCATCAAGTGTCAGTAGAAATAGCCACCCCAGCAGTCCAGCCTTTCCCTGCCATGAAATCTCTGTTTTAGATGGATTTAGTTTCAACCAACTCCCACCTAGCCATTCCACCACTGCATCCAGGCAGGAGGCCAAGACAAGCATTCAAGCTACCAGTAGGGTTGCCATTCCCGATGGGGCCGGTATTTTCCCCACTTTTGGGTGCCCCAATCCGCCAACAGCTAGCTGGCTGGCTTGAAGAGCCCTGCCCCTGAAGAGCCCCATCATACCTGAAATGCCCAATAAGATGTCACCTGGAGGTGACATCATTGCAGCAGGCACATCACACAGGGGACACTCTAGCATTTGGGTTAAAACTCTATGCTGACTATAGAGTTCCCCCCAAATACTAGAGTGCCCCCTGCATGATGTACCTGGCATGATGATGTCACTTCCGGGTGATGTCATTGTGGTGCACACACTTGGCACACATGCCAGAAGATCCCAGGACTGGGTAGGAGCACCCCCACTGGCAGCCAGGTAAGACTTGGCAACCATAGCTACTGATTGTTCCTTAAATAAGAGGTAGAGCTGGGTGTCATCTGCATATTGATGACACCCCACTCCAAACCTCCTGACAATCTCTGTCAGAGGGTACATATAGATATTAAATAACATTGGGGAGAGAATCAATCCCTGCAGAACTCCACAGGTTAGGGCCCACAGTGGTGACCTCTCTTCATCCACAATTACCCTCTAAGACCAACTCTGGAGAAATTAAGAGAGCCAAATCAATGCCATACTCCTCACACCCAGGAAGTCTAAGTGGTTGACCAGGACCAAATGGTCTACTGTGTCAAAGGAAGCTGACAGATCCAACAAGATCAGTAGTGCTATCCTACCTGCATCAAAGTGTAATCAGAGATCATCAACCAGAGCAATCAGAGTTGTTTTGGTCCAAACCTTGATCAGAAGCAACATAGGAAGGAATCTAAGGCAGATGTCTTAGCCAGGAATTCCTGAAGCTGTTCAGCTGCTGCTCGTTCAATCACTTTTCCCAGAAATGGAAGATTAGATACTGGATGGTAATTAGCTAGGTCCCTCTCATCTAACAATGACTTTTTCAGGAGGGTTACCACTACTATCTCCTTGAGGGAGCTAGAGAAAGAGCCTTGGGAGCATGAGAGATTCATAGTATCTCCCGAGGCTCCTACTACTACTTCTCCAGAGGCTTTCACCAACCAGGAAGGACAAGGATCTAAGGAGCATGTAGAAGCCGAATAGCTGATAGGACCCTGACAACATCCACCTAGTACAGTGGGTTGAAGGAGTCCAAAAATGGATTCGACTGAGCAGGAAGGGCTTTGAGATTTCTACGGACTCCAAATCTGGCAGCCAAGTCTTGGTGAGAAGTGAGACGAGAACAGTGCAAATATGTCACAGCTTTTATCTACTTTTGGAGCCACTGAAGGGATGGTCAATTGCATAATAACTCTAAAGAACTGAGCTGGACACAGCACATCAGATGCAATGGAGGCAGAGAAGTAAGAACACTTTGCTGCCTTCACTGCCATTTCATAGGCCTTCAAGCAGGCTCTATAAAGTGATCTCGTTGCTTCTTCAGGCATTCATCACCAGCACTGCTCTAGTCATCTAAGCCCCCTTTTTCCATCCTAAGTTTATCTGTATACCAGGAAACCAAGGTAGTACAGGGGCAAAGAGGTTGCCAGGGAGCAACTCGGCCAATGGCCTCCTGGAGGCCCAGATTCCAGACATCAGTGAGTTCATCAAGAGATCTGCTAACAGAGCCAGACAAATTCCACAGAGCATTCTGGAATCTGATTGGATCCATGAGTCTGCATGGGCAAGCATAAATAAGCTTAGCTCCCCTGAAGAGGGAGAAGACAAATCTCAAACTGGCCTTCACAAGGTACTGATCAGCCCATGGCCCTGGTTAGCAAAGTGCAACCAAATCTAGATAAATTCTTGAACAAAAGATCAAATCCAGCATGTGGCCTGCTCTGTGCATTGGGGCCAGTAGAATTTGGGAGAGTCCTAATGATGCCATGGCAGTCATAAAATCTAAGGAGGCATCAGACAAGGCAGCAAGACTCCCATACTCTCCTTGACACCTCACACCAGGCCTACATATTCAGTGCCAGTGATGTTTGGTGCAGGAAGCCGCTCGAAGGAGAAAGAATCTCGGATGCTAATTGCCACACCGCCCTACCTGTCCTGTTCGCAGTTGATGAAGGACCAAGTACCCTGGGGAAGTCAGCTGAGTAAGAGCCACCATTTCATCCTCATCCACCCAGATCCCAATCAAGCACGCCAGATCAAAACTGCCTTTCCTAATAACCTCTCCAAGGAAGATGCTTATTCATAAAGAAGTCTCAGTCTGCACAGCATCATTCCTTGGGATAGGAAGGAAATTAGAAGGGCACCAAGCATGTCCATATCTCTGTCTCCATCTAAACCTAAATCTCTACCCACCACCATACACCCCATTTTTTTCCATCTTACAGGGATTCTCTGGCCACCTAGGCACATCTGGCAGCTCACTCTGGTTTCCCTCTCCACCTATGGGATGATCTAAACAGCTGTACAGCAGATTTATAATACACTGAAAAAATCACAATCAACCAAACTCACAATAGTCCAAGCCAAGCAATGGACCTCCACCCTACCCACCCTTGTACCCCTCTCCAAATCACCACCCACCTGTGATTTGCAAGACCTGTTGCTTCTGCTGAGACGGAGCTGCATCTTCTGGACTCTGCCTGGTGATTTCCGGCAAGGCAGTCTCAAGCACACCTGCTGTGGCCTCAGTTATTATTCAGATAATTAGCTCTAATCACAAGCCAGCTGTGGTCTGCAGGCACTGCTGCCTCTGCTGAGATAGGGCTGCAGCTTCTGACTCCACCTGGTACTTTTCCTGATGTTCCAGCCAGGCTGCCCATTCACCCTATTAAGAGAGATTATTTACAATCTGCCTTGGTTTATACCACCAGAATGATTTGGTATCACCTGCAAACTCACCTACTATGCTGCTTACCCTCAATTCCACATCATTTATGAACAAATTAAATAGTACGAGTCCAATTACTGATTCTTGTGGGGCCCCACTGCTCACTTCCATCCATTGTGATAATACTTCCTTTATTCCATCTCTTTGATCTATGCCATTTAAACAATTTTAATCCATAAGAGGTCCTATGTTCTCATCCCATGATTGCTAAGTTTGTTCAGGAGTCTTTGGTGAGGTACCTTATCAAAAGCTGTTTGGAAGTCTAACTACATGATGTCTACTGGATCACATCCACTTGCTTGTTAACCTGTGCAAAGAACTCCAAAAGGTTGCTGAGGCAGGGCTTCCTTTTCCAGAAGTCATGCTGATTTTCCCTCAGAAGGCTTTGTTCATCAATGTGCTTGTGAAGAAATGCATTTTTGGAGGGGAGGTCTGACCTGAGCAAAACCTTTACCAAGATGTTTTAGAAGTTTTTCTCTATGGGCAGAGTACAGGCAGGGAAGGGGAGGTCAGTTCAACAACTTTCCAGCCTCACCTCAGCTACCTCTTAAGAAATGCTAAATATGGTAGGCCAGTCCCCTCCCCCCAGCAAAGAACAGAGATGTGCAGGTATTAAGTACCAGAAGAACTTCAGGAAGAAACTTCTGGTGGCTTGGGAAAAGCTTCTTTGACCTAACCTGACCTGGTCAGTGGGTGGGAAAAAGAGGATGATAGAAATCCTGGGAACAAGGAGGAGTGTCTCTTTTGGTGCTGATTCCATCAAACCAGACAGACATCTTAACTGAGGTCTGGAGGAGGTGATCATTGGCCTTCTAAGCTAAGGAGCTTGCCTTACATTTAACAACAGATAGGGAGGGACAGAGGAATTACACTTTACCCTTTCCTTCTGAATCCCTTGCTCAATGTGGCACTGTGCTAAACGTATGCTTGTGAACATTTTCTTTTTAATAAACGATTTATAACTTTGGATCCTGGTGGTGGTTCTCTGTGCCACATAGCATGTCCAAGACGGTGGAGATCTATTTTAAAAGGACCACCAGGAGGAAGCAGAGGGCAGTCAGTTGGCAAGTAGCTACTCCTCTAGTGGTGCAAAAGGCAGTAAGTTGTCCCTGTGGTCACCAGACTCTGGGGAGCAGGCAAGATGGAGGCAAAATGTGGAAGGAAAGCTGGGAACCCTGACTCTCCCTGTGGACAATTCCTACAAAGGTCAGGTGGTGGCAGTGGTTGAACTGAGAGGGAGAAATGCCCATCCAGTTGTTGAAAAAAACCAGGAGGGCAGGGTGGAATGGGGCCTGCTCGCCAGAGCAGGACCCCTCTGCCACAGTGCTTAATAACTTTCTCTTTAATAACTATTTCTACTCTTTTACCCAGAGCAGATGTTAGACTAACTGGCCTTTAATTCCTTGGATCCCCTCTGGACCCCTTTATAAAAAACAGTGTTATTTGCTACTCTCTACTAGTCGCATTTTTAGCAACAAGTTGCATATACTGGTTTACATATTAACAATTTCAAATTTTCTTAAGTACATGCCATCAGGATTTGCAGGCTTCTTACTTTTTGGTTTGCCTAGTGGTTCTAGAGGAAGGCAGATGGCATTGTGTAGTTCACTCTCGTGAGATCTCAGAACCTAAGAAGAGTCACTATTTGGATGGGAGACCATCAAGGAAGACTCTGAAGAGGAAAGTAATGCCAAACCACTTCTTCTCACTTGCCTTGAAAGCCCCTTGCTGGGACCACTGTAAGTCAATTGTGACTTGGCAGCACTCACGTACATAGTAATCCTAGGACTTTTTGATCTCAATGTAAAATGGCATTCCTGTTGTTCAGGGGTCATTTAGTAGGAAAAGAGGTGCAGGAGCTCATTAGCATAACTCATTAGCATAACCTGGGCTTCCTCAGGCTTGCAGTCAGCTCCCGCGGGCTTGGGGTGGGAGAGACAAGGCTGAAAGGGGCTTGGATCTCTTAGCTCCAAGCCTCTTTCAGCCTTGCAGTCAGCTCCCACAGGCTTGGGGCGGGGGGAGACAAGGCTGTAAGGGGCTTGGATCTCTTAGCTCCAAGCCCCTTTCAGCCTTGCCCTGGGTGGGGGGGAAGGGAGAGACAAGGAGGGCATGTCTGCTCGGCTTCCCTTCCTGTCTCTGGCTGGAGACAGTAAGGGGAGCTGGGCAGACATGCCTGGCTTCCCTGCACAATCTTCTTCAAGTGCTCCGTGGCAGTGAGGCACTCGGAGAAGATCGCACAGGGAAGCCAGGCATTTAGCCCCTCCCCAGTCTCTCCACAAAAGCAGAGAGGCTCTGGGGGGGGAAGGTGGGCATGTCTGCCTGGCTTCCCTTCCTGTCTCCAGCCAGCCTAGACTGGCTGGAGACAGGGAAGGGAGCCAGGCAGACATGCCTGGCTTCCCTGCATGATTTTGTCTGAGTGCTCTGCAGCTGTGGGGCACTCAGAGAAGATCACGCAGGGAAGCCACGCATTTAACCCCCCCAGTCTCTCTGCAAAAGCAGAGGGGCTCAGGGGGGAAGGAGGGCATGTCTGCCCGGCTTCCCTTCCTGTCTCCAGGGGGTGTGCACTCCATAGGGCAAGCAGATAAAGGGCGCTCTGGTGGACAGGCAGAGAAAGGCGGCAGGGTGGGTGCTCTGGAGTTCTTTCTCTGCCCATCCGTCTTGGTGGGCAGGCAGAGAAAGGCAGTGGCAGCAGGGCACCCCAGAGTTCTTTCTCTGCCCGGCCGCCTCGGTGGGCAGGCAGAGAAAGGTGGGGGGGGGCACTCCGGAGGAAGCTGGGGATGGGGCAGGTGGCCTTCCTGGCGCCGCTGTACCTTTGCACGGCTCGAGGAACCAGGTATGGGTCAGGAGGCAGGCAACTTACTTTCCTTCTTCTGTCTCCTCATGGCCTGAGCGCTGCTGGGAGCAGGGGGCAGGGCTTGGTCATGTGCCCACCCCCCAGGCGCCTCACTCCCAGAGTGCTGTTCCTGCACGCTCCGGCCCCAACCAAGGCCTGCTGTTGTTAGAACATGACAATGATGCATACCTAAGATCCCTTCAAGACAGCCTCACTAATTCCAAAATGATGCTGAGTAAATGGCCTTAAAGAAACCCAAGATGATGAAGATAGTTTCAGGTGGATAGCTGTGTTAGACTGCAGTAGCAGAAGAAGTCTAGTAGCATCTTAGAAATCAACAGTTTCCCAAGGTATAAGCCTTTATGGGTCAAAACTAACTTTATCAAATAAGAACAAAGATCCAACAGCCCTTATATCCAGATTAAAAAGTGTTTGAGAGTTACAAAGAACAGCCAATTGGAGTCAGGATGCAGAGGTACAGTGCAGAACATAATCAGCTTTATTAGAGAAATGACATATGCATAAATGTGGGGAAAGCCAAAAATAATTGTTTGTAATAAGATAAGAATCCTGTGCCTCTACCCATCCCATCCAGTAGGTCCATTTTCCTAAACTTATTAATGAATTCTCATTCCACAGTCACACAATGTCCTCTCCCTATAAAGCTTCTCTGTGGAAGAACTGCAGTTTTTCGGTCAGCAATGGAATGTTCATTGATTTCTGAGTATTGTGATTTTTAATGTCAGATTTATATCCATTCTTTTGCATATATACAGACCTGTTTGCCAGTCTCTGTTCAATAGATCTAATATAAGGGCTGATGTATCTTCATTCTTATTTGTATCTGATGAAGTAAGCTCAGGCACATACATTGGAAAATTTTGTTGGTCTCTAAGGCGCTACTCAAACTTTGTGCACGATAAAAGGAAGAAAAGTAACTATGGGGCATGCATGTTCATATGAATAAGAGAAATCTTCCTTTGGGTAATTTTTGTTTCTAAATTCAGGGCGGGGAAAAACACAATTAACTAAGGCCAGAACTTTAGTCAAAATGTGAAGTAGTTACAGAATTAGGGGAGCATGAATATGCTCTTTTCCATTAACTTTGGTTTTCTTTTTATATATTCTTATACAAGCCGTTTTGTTTTGCCCATTTTTATCTTCTGGGGTTTCTGAATTGTTTATTTTGTTTGTCTTTAATTGCCATTTTATTTTATATCACTATATGTTATTTTACACAATTTCTGTGTGATTTATATGCAATTCACACAAGAGCAGATGCCAATATATACAGTAATCATTGGATGAAATTTCATTGCTATGGTTGGAAAAAGACAACTGCAGTTTTATCCTAATTCATGATTGTTACTTGCATTTGTCTCTTTGATTCTCTTTTCCGTGACCATTACAAGAAATTGGAAATGTGATATTTTTTTTCTGCCCACAGGTAATGTGGTTGATGTGAACACCATTTTGACATGTTAAGACTTAGCAAGAGTGTTACTCTCCCTCTCTCATTATTCACAACTTTCATTATCCATGAGGAAACAGAAAACTGATCGCGTATCTTTAATCTCTGAGCTGAATTAACAGAGCAGAATGGATTTTAAACTACAAAAGCATCTTCTCTCTCCACTTGGCCAGTCATTGGGAATCCATCTAGCAAACTACTTAGCAGGAGGACAAGGCTGTCATGGAGACCTCATTTCTGTCAGTGGCTTGGGTTCAGCATCTTCCTTCAGACAGGGAAAAAACAGTCTCAGTGGCTGCAGCTGATGTTGTTTCCTTTCTGGCTTTTCAGAAAATGAAACTGCTGCAAAAGTGGGCACTTGAATCTCTGCCTACCAAAGGCTGAATGAATACAGCTTTATCTCTGCTTACAGCATGCTTCACTAATAAGCGTGGCACTAAAGGAACATCATCTGGCTCTTCAGATACGCAATCAACAGCAAAGACATCCCACAGCCTTTATATAATAGGCAAGTTTTTGCCCTTGAAGTAGAGGCAGAATAAATTTGTTCCCCTTAACATGCTCTTCACTAGTCACCTCTGCCAATGTCGGGGGGCAGATATTTCCTCAATGCCTGCCACAGATTTTTGTGCGGCAACCATCCCGTTTTGTTAACTTTCCCTTCCATTAAATAGCAAGGAGAACTAAACTGAAATGGTAAACATCAGCTGTTCTGACCTGCCAAGGTGGGGCAGGGCTATGAGGAATCTTTGAAGGCAAGAACAGTTTTGGAAAAGAGACCTCCCCATCTCCCCTCCCAGGCTTCTATTAGCTCTCAGAGGCTTGAGCTAGTCAATTGTCCATGACCCCCCCCCTCTTTCCCCCCTTTTACAGACTCTCCGCTGGAGCATATTCAGTCATCATCTGGCCATTTTGAGGAAGGTTTTGTTTGCTTAATTTGCAAGGCTCTGTTTTCCTGCATACACATGGAGTTGCCCTGTATCTCATCTGTGGTTTTGCTGTTTTTGTAATCATAATACAGGACAAGTGCTGTACTACTGGAAGGAATAATTGTATATGATGAAGAAATCTTCCAGTATTCTAGACAGGGGAGGGTAGAGAGCTGTGAAGTGCTTCTTACTCTTTCTTGGCCTTTCGGTCTCAGGAAAGAAGGAACTGTTCTCAGACTCATCTTTGGAATTTGCCAGAGGAGGCAGTTACTGGCTGGCTGGGCCCTGTCCTCTTTTTGCTCTGTTATGCTATTAATCTGCCCTGCCCTTCTTCATCCAAACTGCAAGGAAGATTAGGACCAAACTACCCAATGCATACTTTTAACATGCTGGATCTGGGTTCACTGGAGCCAGCCCACTTTAATGTACCTCATTCAGCAGCTGCAGGAAATGTTGCTTTTAAAGCCTGCAGGAACAGATTTGACTCAGTGTGGAGGCACCTTTTCCCTGAGCCCAGATGGCTGGTGTGTGTGCGCGCACACACAGACACACGCATATACACACATATATATACACAGGGCTCTTTTTGGGCAGGAACGCACAGGAACAGAGTTCCGGCTGGCTCCTGAGTTGGCCACACCCAGCAGGAACTTATTAGCATAATAGGCCACACCCAACAGCAGAAACACATTAGGATTGGCTACATTAGGGCTGTGTGGCCTAACATGCAAAGGAGTTCCTGCTATAAAAGAAGCCCTGGGTTTTGACAACAAACAAGGTAAACAATGGGTGCGTTTAGACAGCGTGCTGGAGCGGTTTAAACTGCTCCGGCACAATGCGTGTTTTTTTTAAACTGGAGAATCGCGATCACACTCACCTCCTCCTTCCCTCCTTCGGAGCTCCCTGCCGTCCTCCTGCAGGTGTGTGTGGGGGTTCCCCTCTCCTTTGAGCATGCACACAGGCAGCCCTCTCCCGAACAGGAAGTTTGGCGCGTGCGCAGAAGAGCGATCTTAACTGGTCCCTTTAAAGTTTAAATGAAGACTCCTTTTACATTGTCTCCCCGAAAATGGCCTCCCCGAGATCCCGGACTCGTCTAAATGCCTAAATTAGGCACCAGTGAAGCTTTTTTTCATTTAACTTAGGAGCGGAGCTCCACTCAAGCGCACACCGCTAAGGGGGGAAAAAATGGCGGACTAAAACCGGAAGCTGGAGGCAGCTTCCCAGAGGGGAGGGGGGTTGAAGCACCCGGAAGTGGCTGGATGGAGCGATCAGACAGGGAAAAGTGCGGCTTGAAACGGAGAATCATGGAAAACACCACTTGGGTAAGTGGTGTCAAAATACTCCGTTTCAAAGGGGGTTTGCTCCAGAAAGCGATGGCTGGGGATGGTAGGCAGATGTTGGGCGTGTGGGGATGGTAGGCAGATGTTGGGCAGGTAAAAGCCGTTTCTGAGCCGTGCCGAAAACGGCTCAAACGGCGCGTCTGAACGCACCCAATAAAAAGCAAAAGGTGGGTGTGGCTGGATGACCACACTTCTGGTAACATGGAGTGTGGTCTAATATGCTAATGAGCTGTGCTGTCAAGGGTGTGGCCTAATATGCTAATGAGTTCCTGCTGGGGTTTTTCTACAAAAAGAGCCCTGTATATACATATACAGTCTTTTGACTGATGAAATGGCCCATATCAGTCAAAAGACTGTATATATATAATGGGGAATAGTGTTCCTTCCCAATGGAAACATTTTATTTTAACTTATTCTATACCTCCATTAAAAGCCAAAGTCTTTTTGTGCTCATCAAAGGCTCCTAAGTAAACTCAGCAGTCATGGGATAAGAGGACAAGTCCTCTTATGGATTAAAACCTGCTTAATTGACAGGAAACAGAGACTGAACATAAATGGGCAGTTTTCACAGTGGAAGGGAGTAAGCCATGGGACACCACAGGGATTGGTACTAGGTCCAGTGTTTTTTAACTTGGCCATTGCCGATTTGGAGTTGGGAGTAGGGGTGTGTGTGGGGGGGGATTGGGGGTTTTCGGATTCAGGTATAATAAAGCCATTTTTTTTTTTTTTTGGTATTCCCAAATATACCGAATACTAATACTGGTATTGTATTTGTTTCTGAAAATATTTGGTATTCCTGAATATATTCAGCTCCATTATATCCTATGGGGCCATTGTAATCAATGGCAAAAATCTTCTCGGGGTATTCAGGGGGCAAGGAGGGAGGGGTTGAGGTAGAGGGACCAAATGTGTACTGTGGCTGCTGGATCCTCTTCCCAAAAGAACCACCACGTTTGGAAAAGATTAGACCAGGGGGTCCAATTCTAGGGGCATCCAAAGGGGGTGTCCCCAATTCTCCATTGTTTCCTATAGAAGGGGGAAAAACAGGCAGATATAAAACCAACAGCCCAGCAGGTTATCCCAGGCTGAGTTCAGACTGGCAGTTTGCAGTGGGAGCCAGTCGTGGCAAAAAAGCCCCGGAATAAACTCTTCCAGGTTTTCCTGGCCACATGGGGCCGACAGATGCGGGAGCATGCCAGAAGGAGGCACGCGAGAGCATTCAGACTACTGGCCTGGAGACGTAGCTGTAAACAGCTTTTTCATCTATGTGTGTATGGGTGCATGGGCACATATGTGCTCATGCACATAAGTGCATCCGGCTGATTTGGGGTGGACCCTGTTGTGCCGGCACTGTATTGGGTGATAGAGTGGAGCACAGCCAATCTGATCGCTGCTGACTTATGCACGGAAACACCCGGCGCACACTATAGAAGTGGGTTGCTCCCGGCTTTTTGGCTTCACGTTCACACTTCCAGGAAGTGGAATAACACGGGATAAAGGCATTCTCTGGGATTTGCTACCACTTTTGTCAGGTATCTTTTTAAAGCGGGAGTGAAGCAGAACAGCACGGGTTGCCTTTGGGTGGGGAACGCCAGGCAGATGTGCCTGTGTGAACGCCCCCTTTAATCCACTTGGGAAATGCAGCTGAAAAGTGGCTATAGCAGGGCAAATTGCCAGTCTGAACTCAGCCCCAGAGAATCCCTGCAGAAGAAACGGTGGGGTTTGGTGGGCATATTTGCAAGGCCAGCAGCAGAACCTGGACAATGTGCCCATCAGAACCAGTGCCACTGCAGCAGTTCCAAAACCCAACAGGACTGAGATCAAACCTGAGAATCTCAGACATAGACTATAAACTGAGGGGGCATGTTTGCAAGACCAGCTGCAGAACCAGGGCAATGTTCTAGTGCTAGCAGCCAGTGCCAACCTACCTATCAACAGAACCCAATGCCAACCTGCTAGCCGAACCCAGTGCCATTCTGGCAAATGCCAGCCCAGCTCAACTGATGTCAACTTCAGCACAGAATCACACAACAAATGCCTAGAAATGCCTCAGAAAGTGAGAGGGAGGGGGTAGTGTCTGTCCACTGCTAAACTGCTAAAAGGCAACTGAAGAACCAGAAACAGAGAGCCTAGGCCGCAGGCAAAGGCTTAGTTAGTAACACCCCCCCCAAAAAAAAAAAAAAAATCCCAAATGAGCCAAGAAATATCAAGCACAGTAAAAAAATATATTAAAACTTTTAAACTGCAAGCAGCAGGCTGGCAACAAACCACAAACTAGAAGACCGCCCCCCCAAAAAAAAACAAAAAAAAAAACAGGAAGAGACCTGAGAGGCTCTGGGGCCCAGAGGCCTACCCACCACCACCAGGCCCCAAACCCACCAGCCCACAAAACATTAGAAAAGTTTTTTTTTTTTTTTTTTGAGTGGCCATAGTAATTCAAACCAATGGGGTCCTCAGGCAGGATGGATCTTAATCCAAAGTAGACCAGTAGTCAGCTGCAGAAAAGCAGGCTCAGAGCAGTGGCTGAAGCAGAAACCAGCCACACAGTCTCCAACCCAGGCTCTCTCAGCAGCAGAAATTGAGTCAGCCAGCCAGAGACCCCTGCTTTTATGCTATCTGGCCATGCACAGAATTTCAAAAAATAATAAACTGTGATTGGCCAGAGAGCAGTATGCCACCCTTACCTGTAATCCTATTGGCCAGTGCTCCTCCTTCTGGGAAAGCAGCAAGCAAGTAGTTGAGCTTCAACAAGTGAAGCCAGTAGCAACAACTGCCTTGCAAGCTGCAATGGCATTTGCTAATGCATTGCAGTGATTGGCTGTATATAAGGTCCCTCTTCCCCCTCCCTCCTGGAAAGCAGAGCAAAGGGCAGGAAAGAGACAAAAATGGTCGAGAAAAGAAAGTAAGTATAGCCCTTTAAAATTTAACCCCCTTTAACACCTATATTTGGTAATGCTGAAAAAAGTTGGAAAAACCTGAATATTTTGCAGGGGGGGTTCGGCATTCTGCATTTGGCAGCCAAATCAGATCAGGGAATCTGATTTGGTATGCTGAATACCCAAAAAATGCAGAAAAGGCATTTTTTTTTTTGGAGGGGGTTGGTTTGGCTTTATCAAATGCACACCCCTAGTTGGGAGTAAGCAGTGAAGTGGCTATATCTACAGATGACACTAAGTGATTCAGGGTGGTGAGATTCAGGGAGGATTGTGAGGCTCTCCAGAGGGGTCTGTTGAAGCTGGATGAGTAGGTGTCAGTGTGGCAAATGAGGTTCATTGTGGGTAAGTGCAAAGTAATACATATTGGAGACAAAAAATCCCAACTATAAATATACGTTGATGGGGTCTGAACTGGTGGGAACTGACCAGGAGAGAGATCTTGGAGTAGTGGTAGATAACTTTACTGAAGATGTCAACTCAGTGAGTGACTGCAATAAAGAAGCAAATGCTATGCTGGGGATTATTAGGAATGGGATTGAAAACAAATCAGCCAGTATCATAATGCCTCTGTATAAATCTATGGTATGCCCTCATTTGGAATACTGTGTACAGTTCTGGTCACCACACCTCAAAAAAGACATTATAGCACTGAAAAAAGTGCAGAAAAAGGCAACTAAAATTATTAAGGTGATGGAACACCTTCCCTATGAAGAAAGTTAAAGAGGTTAGAGCTTTTTAGCTCAAAGAAGCAATGACTGAGGGGTGACATGATAGAGGTTTACAAAATTATGCAGAGGATAGAGAAGGTTGAGAAATAAGTACTTTTCTCCCTTTCTCACAATACAAGAACTCATGGGCACTGAATAAAATTAATGAGCAGTAAACTTAGAACAGATAAAAGGAAGTACTTCTTCACCCAAAGAGTAATTAATATGTGGAATTCACAGCTGCAAGAAGGGGTGGAGGCTACAAGCATAGACAGCTGCAAGAGGGGATTGGATAAACATATGGAACAGAGGTCCACCAGTGGCTATTAGTCACAAGGCATAGACAGAACACTGTCTGGGGCAGTGTACTCTGTATTCTTGGTGCTTAGGGAGCAACAGTGGGAGGGCTTCTGGAGTTCTGGTCTTGCTGGTGCACCTCCTGATGGCACCTGGGTTTTGGCCACTATGTGACACAGAGTTTTGGATGGGATGGGCCATTGGCCTGATCCAACATGGCTTCTCTTATGTTCCCTTCACTATTTAATTCAGTATTATCCAAATAGTAGCTTATCTATTTTTTCAACATTTCCTTACAGTTGCCCTCTGAAGTAACAAGTTAGTCCCTTATTTCTGGACTTAGTTGCAAGCAACAATGTGGGGGGGAGGCTTCAAAAGTGATATTGCACTCCTAGCAGTGAGTTTACAGAACTAAATGCAGATGAAGTGGTTTCCAAATAATTTGCCCTAAGGAAATTGCAAGTGAGTAGAAGATGCCAACTCTCCCAGCACCTAAGGAACTTAGACAGAGATATACAAAATAATGTACGCTCTTGTCTCCTGTCAACAGCATGAAATTCACATTTCTTTACTCGTTTTCAAAAAGAGAATACCAACAAATCTAGCAGTAGAAAAGAGCAAGAGTCCAGTAACACCTTAAAGATTAAAACATTTGTGTCAGAGTATGAGTTTTTGTAAGTCACTGCTCACTTCTTCAGAACAGTGACTCAAGAAAGCTCATACCCTGACACAAATTTTTGTTAGACTTTAAGGTGCTACTGGACTCTTGCTCTTTTCTACAGCTACAGACAGACTAACACAGCTCCCCATCTTGAACAAATCTAGCATACTGTCTTCAAGATCTCATATTTTGCCATAGTGTGCATAGATGATCTAAAAGGGAAGAGAACAAGAGACAGAGAGAGAGAAGTCACACTGACTGCAGAGCTACTTGTGTCCTTCCTTTGGCATTGGTATTCATAACCTTTTCTCCAACTACTCTTCAAAAAGAAGCTTGTTCACTAGCAAACGTCTTCAAGTCTGAGGGGGATGCAATTTGAAAGGAATCTATTAGTCATTCCACCATGGAGAGGAAGAAAAGGAGGCAGAGAAAAATATTATCCTTGATGTTAATCTTTGTCCCATTTAAACACCCGCCATAATTCAGTTGGAGCTCATTATTGATCTCCCTCTGATGGGACAAAACCTATGGAAAAGATCTGATGGCAGCAGTGAAGGCCCTCTCAGCTGTGGGCCAGGGGTTAACATTGTTGTAATTAATACAAAGGAGATGCTCAAGATTAATTTATCAGCTTGAGGCTATGATACAGCTTGATGTTCTGACTATTATTACAGTCTTCTAAGATGTTTCTGCACCATTTTGGGGGTATTCTCTATATACTGGCTGGAAATTCAAAGGTTTTTTATTTTAAAGGAAATTAGCAGTGGATATTAGTGATTAGATTATAGAGGAAGGTAGGAAACTGATGAAGACACAGCTAAACACCCTCTTTCTTCTGTTTTTCTCCCTACACTGAAAGTAGAAGGAAACTGATGACAATAAATCTGAATTCTTCATTCTGTTCCTGATAGATGCTTTGGGGAGCAATCAGTGATGGAATATGCTGTGTTAAAAAAATAAACAATACGGCTTTGTTGAAGGGCCCAATTCAAATCCAGTTTCTGGCAATGTGGGAAAGGGGATTCATGACATTTCCCCCTATTTAAATTCTCCTCTCACAGACCTTTTGTTTGACACTGGGGGCAAACATACAGGTTGCTGACTCTCTCTGCTCAGTCCCTTCCCTTCTTATAATATCTCCCCTCCCTCCACTGAGTGTTAAATAAGATTATATCGTTCCCTTTCTACGTTTGTTTGTAATTTTGTCAATAGTTTTTGTAGATTCATTTGTGGAGTATTTGTATATAATTTATATAGGCTTGGATCCTATGAATGAGTTCTATGTTCCCCAGATGTCCTCTGCTGAGAGGCATGCTTTCTCTTCCACCAAGGGCTCATTGAAGCCCATTGATCCTGTGCAAACATAAGTTTTCACAGAAGAGGAAGTGTGGCTTTGTGGAAGAGACTAGGGTGCACAGAACTCATTTATAGTATCATGCTTCCTATAATATATATCATTTATACCTATGTATAATAGTGAAAAGTTCATAAATTTTACAGGGAATATGCGGCACCAAGATGCAGAAAATGGCACAAAAATAAAGAATCACAGGTTCAGTTCACTCCAGGGAGACATGAAATCCCAGTGCGGATTTGGCAGCTGAAGCACCAGGGATGAGAAATTTGAAATCATCTCAATTACAAGGGGAGTGTTGGGAAGAGAAATCCCAAAGTGGCTTTGGGGGTAGAAATTATGCTCACTAGGTAATTATGCTTGGGAGCAAGGGGGACAGGTACTAGGGAGCCCCTTGCCATGGCTGGCACTGATTTTGAGTCTTTCCTGTGGTTTGGGGCAGGAAAGATCCTATTATGGGGGATAGGAATGTGTTTAGTCAGACTCTAGCCCTAAAGGGATTTCTTGGATTTCTCACAGAATTTTCAGCACATAACTTGGGTTCACCATGTGATGAGTGGATTGAGAATGTGATGTGATTTGATTTGATTTATTAAATTTCTACCCTGCCCTCCCAGCCATGGCCGGCTCAGGGCAGCTTACATAAAATAGCATAAACATTACAATAGTACAGATTAAAATTAACAACATCAATTAATACAAGTAGACAATGCTAAAACCATAAAACATAAAGAAGTCCCAGGGAAACAGGGCTTTCCAACCATGGGCTGTCAGTTGTTAGCAGTGGCAGCAGCTCCAAAGGTCTGGTGGAAGAGCTCTGTTTTACAGGCCCAGAGGAAATACAAAAGGTCCCACAGGGCCCTAATCTCTTCTGGGAGCTCATTCCACCAGAGTGGAGCCACTACTGAGAAAGCCCTGGCCCTGGTTGTTGCTAGCCTAGCCTCTTTGAGACTGGGAGGGCCAGCCGATTCTGGGTCCCTGATCACAGCCCTCTCTGGGGTACATGTGGGAAAGGTGGTCCCTCAGGCCCCTGCTCGAAGACTGACTGTTTCATGACTCCATAATAGAGAGGTGTTGTTGTTATGAGGGCCAGATCTGACATAAATATCTCTTTGTCGGGTCGGGCCATGTGTGCCATAAATGTAATGCAAGGTACCAGAGGTATAAACTTTATAAAGATGATTTCAGATGTGAAATGGCAATAGCAGGTGTGATTGGATTAGGTGTGATATGCAGAGGGGTGGAGATATCAGCATTGGTGCGATATACATAGATGTATCAGCACTGGTAATGAGACAGGAAACCTAGGTCTCAGTTTGGTACAGGAGGATTCAGCCCAGGAGGATGCAAAGAATAAATGGAAATAAGTCTGAAGATGTGTGCAGTGACTCACAAAAGCACATACTCTACCACAATTTTGTTAGTCTTTAAAGGTGCTACCAGACTCTTACTCTTTCTACCACTATTAGAAACCACAATATTCAAAAACGAGTGGGGGGACATTTTAACTTTCCAGGGCATTCAGTTGCTGACCTAAGAGTAGCAGTTCTCTTTCAAAGGGAGATTAGAAAGAGAGACTGCTGAATTGCAACTGATCATGAAACTCAAGACAATGCAAACTCCTGGACTGAATTAAGACCTAGGTTTCTTCTCTCATTACCAATGCCTGCTCTTATCTTTTGGCATCTGAAATCATTTCACTGTCCAAGATATAAGGACAGATGGACTCACATTCCAGCTGTATCTGAGGAAGTGAGCAGTGATTCATGAAAGCTCATGCCCTGCCACAAATGTTGTTAGCCATTAAGGGTCTAAACAAAGGCCTCTCACCCCCCAATATCTGGAATAAAACATTTTTGGGTCTAAACGCAGCACTCTCACTCTCTCTCTCTCTCTCTCTCTCTCTCTCTCTCTCTCTCTCTCTCTCTCTCTCTCTCTCTCTCTCTCTCTCTCTCCCTCCCTCCCTCCCCCCTCTGTCTTTTGCTGGCTGGCTGGCTCCCTCCCTCTCTCTCTCTGAAGAAAAAGTGTGCTTGTACCTGGAATAAAATGTTGCTGGTCTTCTGAAAAGTCCCATGAGACACCATTTCCCCCCTCTGTGTCTCTCTTCCCCTTCCTCCCTATTCCATATATCTAAATGACCACATCTCCCTACCTCCCTCATTTTCCAGTTCACATTATCCAGTTACTCACAGTTTCTTTGGTGTGTTCCTCTTTTGTTGAATCAGGTCCACCTCAGTGTTTGGTTTTTTTGAATGGCCTGTTGGAGGAAATCCAGACAGTGCCATCATTTCCTATATTTGGGAAGATTTTTAAGACAATCGTATTTCACAGCATCTGTGTTTAGTTGAGGTGAGTGTTTTAGAAGGCTGCAGAAGAGATTGTTATGACTGATTATATATTTATGGGCATGTTGTACATGTCTTTGTGATTTCGCTGTGTTTTTTGCCTGTTGGCATATTGCCTCAATATTTAGAGCAAGAAAAGATAAATATTTTGATAAATAAATTAATTCCAACACAGGAGAAAAATAAAATACATTTTACTGGTGAGTAACTAAAAAGAATTGTGGACAGATTTGCCACTTCCTGATAATAGGTAGGCGCTAAAATAGACAGCGTTGTTTTTTCTATCATCAAGCCGACATACTGAACAGCTGCTAAACTTGGGTTCATATCTCTGCTTGGAATTGCCTGAATTTACTGCAGCCTGGATGGTCTGGCTTATTTCTAGTAAAACAATCTATAACAATGCCTAGTAATGTACTGAACAGAGGGTAATGCTTTGTAAAAAGCACACTTTATTTTCAAGTTGGGATAGGATACCCTTACCATGTGATTTGCTCTATTTTCTGGTACTGCATTTCAAGAGCCCTCGTAACATATTGTGCTTGTGGCTGGCTAAACGGACTTTGGACACCATGTTTGTGCCTGGCAACATGCTCTGAAATGTGTTCCCAGGCAGCAGATTTCATTAGATACAAAGCACTATGAAGCATTAGATATATTCCTGAAAATCCTATCATTGTTCATCTGAGCAAACTACATGCACACACGTTTTTACAGAGTGTTTTTTTCCCCCCAGCTATCACAGATTTAATTGCACATGGAGAATAATTCAGACCATTACAACGGGACTCAGCACATGCTATCTCGGTGAAAATAATATCAAAGAGGATCATACAGAAAAAAAATAACTGCAAGGTATATCAACTTGCCTTGCATTTTGTATGAGTTTCAGGGCATTTTGAGAGCACTGATAAACAAGAAGCAAGTGATTTGTGTCGACAGTGCCATGAGCAATACCAGGCGATGCATTTCTGACATGTTTGTCAGGGTTAAAAGCATCACTTCTGGCACATCTCATCATAATGGTGGCACACAGAAAAACTGAATAATTGCTGTTACTCACAGAATGGAAATCAGTGTTTGGGATGTTTTGCTAACGGGTACATGGCACACAGAATCATTTATTTTGGACAAAATAACAATTTTCTTCAGAGAATATCCCAGGTTCTTCATTGCAATTATTGTTCGGTTTGGTTTTGGTATCATTCATTATGCAATGGGTAAACATTCACCATTTTATGAACCTCTAGCTTGTTTCTGAACACAATTGCTTAAATGCAAGATTCTCTGCATGTTTACTGCTGTATTCATGGGTGTGTGCCACCCTGACCAGAGTATAAAAACCACATGCTTAGGATTGGCATGTTTAGAGAACCACAGATGTAACCAGTGTCCCAAGGTTCTGAGCACTGCTTCCATGTTTTGTGAAAGCACATTTGGCACCCCATGGGAAAATGTTATTGCAGCAAGAAAAAAACAGGCAGAGAAAGGATTAAGTAATTGTCCCTCTAACAAAGGATTAAGTAATTTTTTACTGGTGAGTAAAGGTGCCCCATACCCCTTCAAAGACAAATTTTCTTCTTGAAATAGGAGGACAATCAATATAATATGCAGTTTATATCTTTGTATTCTTTATTGTATACTAGTTAATAGAACAGATAAAAGGAAGTACTTCTTCACCCAAAGAGTGATTAACACATGGAATTCACTGCCACAGGAGGTGGCGGCTACATGGATGGACAGCTTCAAGAGGGAATTAGATAAGCATATGGAGCAGAGGTCCATCAGTGGCTATTAACCACAAGGTATAGATAGGAAGTCTCAGGCTGGGGTCAGTGATGCACTGTATTCTTGGTGCCTTGGGGGGGCAACAGTGGGAGGGCGTCTAGTGTCCTGGCCCCACTGCTGGACCTCCTGATGGCACCTGGTATTTTTGGCCACTGTGTGACAGAGTGTTGGACTAGATGGGCCATTGGCCTGATCCAACATTGGCTTCTCTTATGTTCTTATGTTGTTGACTGAAGTCCCGAGCTGGATAGCCCCGGCTAGCCCAATATCATCAGATCTTGGAGGCTAAGTAGGATCAACCCTGGTAAGTATTTCCTTAGGAAACCACCAAGGAATACCGGGGTAGCTGCACAAAGGCAGGCAATGGCAAATGGCCTCTGAATGTCTCTTCCCTTGAAAATACTATGGGGTTGCCATAAGTTGGTTGTGATTTTAAGCTCCTCCAAAAAATCCAGTACTGAAATTAAGTGAAAGGACCCACATAACTGAATACAAATAATTGTATTATTTATGACATATAATCTGTTTTGATATCTTCACATGTCCCTAACATTACCTGTCTATCTGAATTTCTGTTATAGTTGCTAAAGCTTCTTGGGTAGAATAATAAACAGGGATGGGCATGAACCGATTTACAAACTGTAATTCATCATGAACCGGGCCCAGTTCATGGTTCACAAACCTCAGTTCATGCCATCCTGCCCTCACAAGCTCCCCATGAACCTTCCACGAACCTTCCAGGTGGGTTCACATGCTTCATGTCAGCAGACATGCTGATGCCAGCAGCAGGGCTTGGAGAAGGCATTTAAAGGCATTTTTGCAAGCCACACCACTGCTGCATGACTCACAAGTGAACTGAGAAGGCATTTAAATGCCTTCTCAATTCACTTGCGAGTTGCACTGCTGCAGTGGCATGGCTCAGCGAGTCAACTGAGAAGGTATTTAAAGGTTCCCTTCAAATTTCAGCAATTCAACAATCCCTTTCATTCCCCTCTCCTCAAAAGTGATTGCTGAAATGGCTTGCATCTATTTCAGCCTAGGATTGGGCTATGTTTGGATTATTTCAGTCTGCTTGGACTCAACTCCCATGCTTGCAAAAGCTATTTAAATGGAACATTCCCTTTAAATTGTTTTTGGAAGATCTCCTCCCCTTTAATTCTGCTGGCATTGGGGTGCTGCCACCAGCAGAAAGGAGGGAGGGAGGGAAGATCTCCCAGGAAGGTAGATCTTCCCCACTTCCATTCTGTTGGTCTTGGGGAGCTGCCCCCAGCAGGAAGGAGGGAAAGAAGATTCACGAACCTCACAAACCCAAACCAGTTCACAAAGCAGGGGAGGTTCATCCCAGTACATGGACTTCATGAACCATGAACCAGGATGAACCTCCATTTTCCCAGTTCATGCCCATCTCTAATAATAACATGCTAATTAAATTTATGCAGATAAGCAGAATTTATGTAGTTAATTTCAGTTACAGGATTTGGAGGGGTTGTCAGGTGATCCTGCCATGAGATCATAAGAATTCTGCAAGTTTTTGGAGATTTTAACAAAATTCAAGAACCTATATAAAGATTTTATGATGCACTTAGAAAGCTCTGACTGTCAAATCTCTCTCACACACACATACACACGGTACTGCTCCATCTTTTATTATTGAGTATTGTATAATACTCATTAGCTTCAGTAACATCAACCATAATGTTCTGCTCCATACTCATTTAAATGTTCTTCATTAAAATATTGTCTGTAATAGCAGCAGTCTAACTGTACTGCAGACAATAGTACCCTGGGGAACCATGTGAAGGTAAAACTGTCCATTTACTTTGGTCCACATTCCAGTGGCATTACAGCCTGATACTTTTCAAAGTAGCACAGTGCTCACCATTTGAGAAGCCTGGCTCTTAAACCATACTATGGCTAACTTACACTAGAGCAAGTTTCTCTCACTTTTTCTTCTTCTTTAAGAAACAACTTTATTTTGAACACTAGAATTGTCCTCCCAGGTGACTTATGCTTACTTGGAAAACAACAGCTTGCTCAATTCATACTCTGTTGTACGGCATTGGTAAAAGTTTTCTTTAAACAAAAATGATAATGAGATAGGTTAATTTGAGCTGAGCTTTTGGTACATAGGTCTGTATTCCATATTGACTCAGCAGCAGAACACTTGCTTTCCCTGAAGAAGGTTCAGTCCCTCATCACCCAAATCAGTGTACACGTGTCAGGGCAATAATGTGAAGAGGCATCATCCCCATTGTCCACACAGACCAGACACATGCATTTGAGACACTTAAACACTTGGGACTGTATTGCCTATGTACACAGAGGTGCAGATTCAGATCAGCACTTGGAGAAATGAGGGAGAAAAAGAATCTTCAACAAAAGGACTTTTATTTTACTGGCAGAAGAACACAGAATAAGCAATGTAACATGGTAAAGCAGTAAAGTGCAATGTGGTAAAATAGCAATAACGAAAAAAGTTCCCTTAAATACCTAAGAAAACAGACCTGTTAGAGATGGAAAATAAAACATACCAGCCTGATCTGGTGAGAAGAGGGGGAAGAGGAAGGGGAGGGGACATCAACCCTGATTGAAGAAGTTGTGCCCAGAGGTGAAACTGACCAGGCAGAGGCAAAGGGTTCAGTTCTGGGTCAGATGTTCAGGTTCTAAAAGAGGTGAGAGACCAGTTCTGAGCCTGGGGTAACAGTGTATTTCCAAGCCAGCTACAAAGAGTTGGGGCCAGGAGATGACTTTTTATACCCTTTGCAAGGGATATGGAGGGGAAGGGGTGTCTTGGCATAAAAATATAAACTTCAGGGTGTGCAGCTGTGCAAACCTTTGTTTTTATTGTGGAGGAGTGTTTCCATTTTGCATTTAGAGTGTCCAAAATGTTCCCATGGGGACATCTGAAAGTTAAATATGTTTGCACTAGGGGTGGGCATGAACCAGGAAAATGGAAGTTCATTGCAGGTTCATACTTTGGGGGGGCGGGGGTGTCGCAAATCACAAACCACCAACAAATTCCTCCACTGCACAAACTGGTCCGTGGTTCAGGGTTCAAGGAGTTCAGCCCATCCGTAAGTGAGCTTTGAAGGCATTTAAATGCTTTTGGAGCCCACCTCCAGGTTGGGCCAGCCTGACTGAGCTCTGAGAGTGAGCACCGAAGGCTTTTATAAGCCTTCGAAGCTCACTCCTGAAGCTCAGTCGAGTTGAGCTGCCCAACTTGACTGAGCACCTAGAATGAGTTCTGAAGGCCTATAAAGGCTAACTCTCAGAGCTCAGGCAGGCCAGCCCAACTCGACCTGGAGGTAAGCTCCGAAGGAATTGAAATGCCTTTGGAGTTCACTTCTAGTTGTGTGGCCCAACCCAGAAGTAAGTTCTGAAGGAATTTAAATGCCTTCAAAGATCACTTGGGTTGGGCCATGGGGCTGGTGGTGGGCTCTGATGGCATTTAAATGCCTTCAGAGCTCACTTCCGGTCAAGCTCCAAAGGAATTTAAATGACTCTGGAGCCTGCACAAACCCTCCCCAAACCTCACGAAACTCCACAGAGGTTTTTGGGCAGGTCATGGGAGGGACCTTCTCTTGAACCAGTCTGGTTTGTGCTTGAACCAGGATTCATTTGTGGGTTTGTGCCCATCCCTAGTTTGCACCTTTGGGCTGGGCATTTTCTATGATTGGGCACAGAAACAAGATACAGAACATTCATTCATCAGTAATTTTGTCATTGAAAGTGTGTGGGAAAGCCCCATTCAAATAAAAGAAAACCTTGAAACAAATATATTTGGCAAGGATTAAGTAATGCTACAGAGCTGCGGTGGCTCAAGTGGTTAAGATGCTGAACTGCAGGCTGTGGAAGGTCAGTAGTTCAGCAGTTCGAGACCCGAGAGTGCCACATGACATAGTGAGCTCCCATCTCTAGTTCCAGCTCCTGCCAACCTAGCAGTTCGAAAGCAAGAAATTGCAAGTAGATAAATAGATACCACTTTGGTGGAAGGTAACAGCATTCCAGTGTTTAGTCATGCCGGCCACATGACCACGGAAATGTCTTTGGACAGCGCTGGCTCTTCGGCTTTGAAACGGAGATGAGCACTGCAACCCTAGAGTCGGATTCGACTGGCTTTCTAGCAAGGGAACCTATACCTATATAATAAGTAATGCTACAGCAAGCCCCTCCCAAAATGTATGTCATACTCCACTTCTCCCCACACACAATGGGGAACATGGAAAATTGATAGCCAGTGTACTGCAATGGTTAGAGTGTCCAGTCTCCTTTATCCTAGTCTGACACTCTAACCATACATCACACTGGCTCCAAGTGTTCAATGTTGATAGTAGAAGGGTCGGTGGCTAAAACATGTTCTAGAACATCTTTTTATTTTCCTTGCATTTGTCTAGATGATATACTGTCTACAGATATAGAACTGTTTTCATGATTTCCAAAACAAAAAGCAATGTGCCAACTGCAGCAATCTCTTTCCCAATCTGAATGACTGGCCAGGAAGATTCCAGCCCTGCCCACCCTGAGCCCAGCTGCAGCAGTTGTTAGAGTCTGGGCAAATGCAGTGTCTGGGAGCCACTCTGTGTCCGGAGCAGTCCCTGGGCACCACCTCCACTGCCATCAGCCCCAGAGGCAACTGCAGAGGCCTGGAGTAGCACCAGGCTCTGCGATGGTGGCATGCAAGTGGGGGGAGAGGATGGGATTCCCCCATGAATCTCATGGGCCCCCACTTTTGCAAAATCTCAGGATACCTACATATGGAGCTGTGAATGACATGATAGATCTTTCTACAAACCTGAAAAATGCCCAAGGTTTGCAGAAGAATCTGCAATCTTAAAGGAAAGAATAGAAAGAAAGGAAGAAAGAAAAAAGAAATTGGGAGTTAAAAAAACCCAAAATGATAAAAGGAGCACCTGCATCTTTAAGAAATTGATGCCCTCAGTGGTCATTGCTATGCTTGGTTTTTGTCAGTAAAATGCGAGGGGACAGGTCCCTTTCCAGGCCTGTTTTGCCCTTTAGCTAGGCTTCATGCAGGTCATGTCCAGCAGTAACCCAGTGTTCCCTCTAAGCTGAGTTAGTGTGAGCCAGCTCACAGTTTTTTAGCCTCTGGCTCACACATTTTCATCTTTGCCCAGGAAGGATGGCTCCAGAGCAAACTAATTTATGCAGAAGCCAAATTGCTTGCTCACAACTTTAATGCCAGTAGCTCACAAAGTAGAATTTGTGCTCACAAGACTCCACAGCTTAGAGGAAACATTGGTAACCACTGAGTGATTTGATACCACATGACTTGCATGACTGCTTGCTAGTGTTCAACAACAGCCACTTCATGAAAGCTTTTGTGAAGGAATGGTTAGAATTTCAGACAAGGACCTCGAACCCCTGTTCTGTCCTGGAAACACACTAGATGGCCTTGGGCTAGTTAACCTTTCTCAGCCTAATCTACCTTACAGGAATGGACAGATTGGTGATGCTTCCTTCCTCCCAACTTGGACCAGGCTAGATCTGTGACAGAAGGGCCTGGCTTGCCCAAACACCATGCAAGGTAGAAGAGGTAGCACCTAGCACACCCATTGCAAGTCAAAGGGAGAGATGGCTACTGGCCCACCCAAGGTGAGGCAAGGGGGCCCACTCAGGCTGAGGTAAGATGTGCTGCCTAGCTTTGTTCACCCAAAGCAAGGCAGGAGGCAGTGCCCATCTCAGCCCACCCAAGCTCTATGCAGAACCAAGGAATTAGCACCAAACCCACCTGAGGTGTGGGAAGTGGCACCCACCCACCCAAGCCCTATACAAGACAAGGAAAGTGGCATCTGGCAAGTTGATTAGGCAGGCTGCCTTTTCCTTTCTTCCTCCTTTTTTGGGGTGATGGGGCCATGGTGGGCTGGGGGAGGGGCCTGTTTTCCAGGCTTTTTCAGTCCCAGTCCACCCCTTCTCACAGTTGTGTTCTAAGAATAAAATGGAGAAGAGAAAAATGATATAAGAACATAAGAGAAGCCAATGTTGGATCAGGCCAATGGCCCATCCAGTCCAACACTCTGTCACACAGTGGCCAAAAATACCAGGAGCCATCAGGAGGTCCACCAGTGGGGCCAGGATACTAGAAGCCCTCCCACTGTTGCCCCCCCAAGGCACCAAGAATACAGTGCATCACTTACCCCAGCCTGAGAGTTCCTATCTATACCTTGTGGCTAATAGCCACTGATGGACTTCTGTTCCATATGCTTATCTAATTCCCTCTTGAAGCTGTCCATGCTTGTAGCCACCACCACCTCCTGTGGCAGTGAATTCCATGTGTTAATCACTCTTTGGCAGAAGAAGTACTTCCTTTTATCCATTCTAACCCATCTGCTCAGCAACTTCATTGAGTGCCCAGGAGTTATTGTATTGTGAGAAAGGGAGAAAAGTACCTCTCTCTCTACCTCTATGCCATGCATAATCTTATAAACCTCGATCATGTCACCGCTCAGCCGTCGCTTCTCCAAGCTAAACAGCCCCAAGCGCTTTAACCTTTCTTCATAGGGAAAGTGTTCCAATCTTTTTATCATTCTAGTTGCCCTTTTCTGCACTTTTTCCAGAGCTATAATACCCTTTTTTTTTTTTTTTTTTTTGTAAAAACTCTCCTAAAGAGGAGAGATTTTATTCTTTTTATATATAGAAAAAAGGAGGGTATATAGTTGGACAAAGAAAAGTTGAGAGTGAGTTTACTGTTAAATTTGTTAATGTTGATTAATATAAAAATCGCTTTGGCATTCACCGTGGTTAGAGAGTCTCTTTTAGTCAACTAAAGAGTCCAAAAACAATCTGTTAGTCAGGTTAGTAATGTCCTCTGGGGTTAGTCATTAATCATCTCCTTTCCTCCGCGTCTACGAACTATTACTTCTTGGGATGTCTTCCTTTAGTGTCCCTCAAGTTGTATGATGGGCCCTTTTTCTCTTCAACGTCTCCCGCTCCGGCTCCTTCCTCCTCTGAGTCGCTGTCTTTTTCGCTACTCAAATCTTGCCACGTTGCGAATGCTGCATCTTCCTCCATGCTGGCGTGTCTCTTCAGAAATTCTTGTGCTTTGAAGATGGAGTCAATTCTCTCTCTTTTGTCCTTAAACTTAAAGTCCAGTCCTTCAGGAAATCTCCATCTATAGGTGATCTGATGGTTTTGTAGGAAAGTGGTCAGATTTTTGTAAGCCTTCCTTTTCATTCGAATTTCATATGGCACATCTTTCAGTGTTCTTATAGTCTGTTCCTCAATCTTCAAGGGCGTCGCTGAAACTGCTCTCAATATTTGATCTCTGGTACGCTGTTTAGTGAACTTGACAACCACTTCAGCTGGCAGATTATTTTTCTTTGTATAAGTGGAGTAGGCCCTATAGACCACATCCATCTCTTCTTGTAATTCTCGCTTTTCTCTGCCAGTTACTGGTGCCAAGGCCTTCGCTAGTAACAATCTGAGATCTTCTTTCTCCTCTTCTTTAATGCCCTGAAAACGGAGTATCAGACTTGATTTTTCCATTTGTAATTGCAGAATCCTTTTTTCTTGCTCATCCTGATGTTTTTCCAACTTGTTGACCCTTTTCTTTACTTTCTTAGTATCTTCCGTTGAGACCAGACATTTCTGTACTAATTCCTCCATCTTCTTTGACGTTTCATTCATTTGCTTTTGCAGACTGTTGAGAACACCTTGCATGCTGCTTAATGTTTCATTGGTTTTTTGCATTTGCTCCAGCAGAGGGTGCAGTAACTCGCTTTTCGGTTGACTGACAGCAGACTCTTGAGGGGGATTTCCCGGACTGGAAGTCCCACCTCCCTTCTTTTCCGGTTTGATCGGGGCTTTTTTCATTGCCGACATTACTTTTGTTTACTTTTCCCAAAGTTCGTGCCGCGCCCTCCGGAGATGCGCCAACACTTTACCTCGGAAACCCCAGAGGTACTTCACCAGCCCTCTCCGCTCTTTCACCTCCCCCTTTCCTTTTAACAGTCCCGTTCCTTAGTGGGGGAAACTCCCCTCCTCCCGCTTGTTCTCGTAAGGGGGGGGTTTAGATTTCCGCTTTAATTTAGACCTCCAACTCACGGTTCAGTGCCGATTCATCTTTTTATGTTAGTTCATCTCGCTTTTCCTCACTCCTGGAAGTCGGCGGCGTTGCTAAGCCCCATTCGGGACGCACTACGCAGCGGGGCCGATTGGGACGGGGAGAAAGCCTCAATTTCCCGGCAGTGTGCCGGCAAAGAGGCTACTCCCCAAAGCGCCCCCGGTTCGGAGCCTTTAACTAAGGCTCACTAGGGTCTATCGCACATGCGAAGACCCCCCCAACCGCGTGTGGGCTAACCACCTTCGGGAGCGCCCCGAAAGGTGGCCGCCATTCGCAACGTCGAAACCGAAACCATAATACCCTTTTTAAGGTGTGGTGACCAGAATTGTACACGGTATTCCAAATGAGGTCGCACCAATGATTTATACAGGGGCATTATGATATTGGCTGATCTGTTTTCAATACTCTTCCTAATAATCCCCAGCATAGCATTGGTCTTTTTTATTGCAGTCACACACTGTCTCAACATCTTCAGTGAATTATCTATTATGACTCCAAGATCTCTCTCTTGATCAGTCTCTGCCAGTTCGGACCCCATCAACATGTATTTATAGTTAGGATTTTTGGCTCCAATTTGCATCACCTTGCACTTGGCCACATTGAACCCCATTTGCCATGTTGACGCCCACTCGCCCATCCTCGATAGATCCCTTTGGAGTGCCTCACAATCCTCTCTGGTTTTCACCACCCTGAACAACTTTGTGTCATCTGCAAATTTAGCCACTTCACTGCTTACTCCCAACTACAAATCATTAATGAACAAGTTAAAAAGCATTGGACCGAGTACTGATTCCTGTGGTATCCCACTGCTTACCACCCTCCACTGAGAAAATTGCCCATTTATACTCACACTCTGTTTCCTATTAATTAGGCAGTTTTTGATCCACAAAAGGACTTGTCCTTTTATCCCATGATTTTTGTGCTTACTTAGGAGCCTTTGATGAGGAACTGTATCAAAAGCTTTCTGGAAGTCAAGGTAAACAATATCTACTGGGTCCCCTTTGTCCACATGTTTGTTCACCCCCTCAAAGAACACTAACAGGTTAGTGAGACAAGATCTTCCCTTACAGAACCCATGCTGAGTCAGCCTCAATAAACTGCTTTTGGTCCCCATTGTGGAGAAATGCAGCATATAAATGAAGTAAATAAATAATAAATGCAGCCAAGGATGTTAAGGAAGATAAAAGGTTGATGTGTGAGTGAGAAGGATAAGAGGTGGCAGAGAAGGGTAAGAATATGGGGGTTGCCAGGAGGAGGGAAAAAGAAAACAGTGTGGGGAAGGTAATGCAGAGGAAAATGAGGTCCCCTCACAAGTCCTTGCAGGTTCCCCCTTGTGCAACTGGGCCTGGCCTGGCAACTGGCACTGTCATAGTTTTTTGGGGGGTAGAAGCTTCCAGGAGCAGGAAAGGAGGGAAAACCAAAGAGAGAGGAGCAGAGAAAAGTAGGTTGGCTGGTGGGAAGGTTAGAAGCTGGCAGGAAGAGAGAGGACATGGGGCTTTCAGAGAAGGGAAACAGGAAATAGTGTGTGGGGAGGAATGAGAGATCCTCTGCAAATTCTTGTGAGTTCCCACTTGTTACAACCCAATCCTTAGCATGTTTGCTCTGGAATAAAGCTCACTGTTATCAGTGAGATTTACTCTTACACATATGTTCATAGAATTAGTGCCTAGAATACAAATTTAACCACACCTGTCCCTGCACTCTTATGATCATCAGTTTACTGTGCTATGCACGTACCTAATCTTTTGGACAGCTTTTTCAAAGGAAGGGCTTCTTCTGTCCACTCGTGTTGATTCATACCTAGCATGCTGAAGGGATGCAGGCCTATGAATATCATTTCCAGAAATGCCGTTGAGCCTGGTGGTGAGCTAGAGGACACCTGAACTGACAATTATTATGGCAAATCGAGTGGGACAAAGTTCATACCACCCAAAGCTGTCTGGAAAGAATGTGGCAACACATCATAACTAGAGAAGCACATTACAGATCCTATTCATATTTCAAATTTATTTCTTGACACTTCTTCTACAGCGAAAACCCAGACTTTTCTTTTAAAACCTAAAATGTTAAAAAGTCTCATTTTACTTTTGCTCTCAAATCTTGAAACTGAAAGCACAGACAAAAGATTTGGATTTCACAGTGGCTGCCACTTTATTATAGGGACTGGATTGTGGATCAAAACCACCCTGAACTTAATATCTTTCCAATAGAAGAAGGGCTGCCACAGTAACAGCTACTCAGAACTCCTTGTAGTTGGAAATTAGTTACCATTTGAAATTGCAAAGGGAAGCCACAATGCATTTTTTTCTCCTGGAAATCACACCCCCAGTGCTTGCCACTGCCCCTTGGCTCCTGCTGTTAGTGTAGCACTGGGGAATCCCTCCTTTAGAGTCCACACTACCATGGGAAGAAGGGTATAACTCTGCTTTATTTGAGCCATAGCACACAAAGCCTCATCCAGGCATCCATCTTAGGAGAAACCCTCATAAACCCTCCTTCCCCAGGAGCCTAGTCAGACTGCTCAGCAAAAGTATCAGCATCTTAGCCACTATGGACAACTAGCAGGAACATTTATTACACTCCCAGCCCCCATGAAGTCATGGAAGAAAACCCTTAGCCACTTCAAGGTCACCAGGAAGAAGCTACATGGACCCACCCTGCCAATTTGACAACTATAAAAGAGATCAAATTTTAGTAAAAAGATAGTTATTCCAGGAAAGAGGCGAATTAAAAACATCCATCAAGTGGATTCAAATTTGCCATGCAACAAAAAATATGGTAGGCTGCAATCACATGCACAATTAGCTGCACCATAGGCACAAATGCCGGGCGGATTTAACTGGCACGATCAGACATGAACATCTGGCTAGTGCTCCGCACCCATCGGCAATCTGTTTAGCTCCGCCACAAGAGCAGAGTTAAAAGACACTAGGGAAAGTCCACTATCAAACGGGTTGCTACAGGCTATGGATGGACTTTCCCCTGTGTGATCATGCCAGCGCACTCTGATCAGGCCATCCCAACTCTGTGCCATTTCCCCCCCATTCCCAGTATGTGCATCATTGCATACTGCCATAGGAAGCCCTCAGTGTGGAGATGCGATTAATCAATCCCCTGTTTAAATGCATCAGAAACACATGGCAAAAAAAACACCCTGATTCACCTGCAGTTTGTGTCTGATCACGCAGTGACGGACTGCCCCCACAGCTCCCATGGACTGTGTGATCGCAAAAATGCAGGTCAAATTGCTATGGAGCAAATAGCCTCGCTTCCCTCCACACACATTATCTCGTGTGTGTGACCACAGCTGTAGACACACTGTAATCAATAGGACTACAGTCAAGTGCTTGAATATCATTGCTTTTGATGGGTTGGTCCTCGGGTGATGAACTGGGGAGACTTTTTTTCAGATTATCCCTCTCATTGCAGACCTCCAACTTCCCACTCATGCTTTTCCTAGAGGTTCCATCTGTTCTCAAGGCAGTATTTTGAGGATCATTGGGGGATGCAGTGGGAGGGAAGAAGCCAAGAAGTTTTGATCTGCAGACACCAACGTCTTCTGTTAGTGGAGATTTACTGCAGGATCTAAGTAGGTTTGCCTGTATTTCTCTGAACTGCATCCTACATTTCACTTGTCTTTCTTGCCACTTTCCCATAATAGTTCCTTTGACATTTTCTATGATTCTTGAATATTCAGGGTGTCTCCATAAATTATTGGAGCAGTATGGTAGCTATTCCTTGGTGACTAAATCACACACTGGTAACATACAATTAATAGAAACATATGAACCAAGAAGATCACATGGGAAAAGAATTGTCAACATTCAGGTGATGGCTGGAGATCTCCCTGCTCACCTGGAGAAAATGGCTGCTTTGGAAGGTGGACTCTATGGCATTACAGCCCGTTGAAGTCCCTCCTCTTCCCAAATCCTGCCCTTTTCAGGCTCTACTCCCAAAATCTCCAGGTATTTCCCAGTCTGAAGCTGGCAGCCCTACATGGGAAGTGTATACACACTGTCACATCTTCCTAAGACTGGCAACTTCTCAGATGATCCATATACCCCCACTCATTATAATACCCACACACTGCATAGAGCACTACTGTGAAGGCCTGGCTATAGCTGAATGGCTTCCACTGTAACTGCTGTGATTGCTGAGAACCACTTGTGCTCATTGGTCCCACCTGGTTAACTGGGGTATGCTTGACAAGGGCATGCTTGACCTTGCTGTTCAGAATATCTGCTAGCAGAGAGCTGACACAATACATACGGGAACAGTGCAGAGTTAGCAGAACCTAAAATTAACTATAGAAACAAAGTTGGTGAGAGAGTGATTTGGAAGGTTATCAACATTAGAGGTGGTCACTTGAACATTTTACCTACATTGTTTCATGGTACTGGTGAGTTCCATTGTTTGTTTGTTTTAAAATAAATGTTTGTCCAAGTGATCTCTGTAGAACCAATATTTAGGTAAGCGCTCAGGCATGTATCTTTGATACAGTGTATTTTTGACAATGCATCTATAGAATTTGAAATGTATTTCTCTGGTCTAAGGTCAGGGGAGATAAATCCGCACAGCCAATTGCCCCACTTCAAAGCCTCCATGCTTGAAAGGAGACAGATGGCAGGGTCTCAATTAATTAATCTCAGCATTCCACAATTAAGGATACATCAATCTCCAATTTTGATGTAATTATTTCCTTCACTGTTCCCCCCCAGAATTGAATCCAAACAAATGGTACCCATGTAAACAAAGTTTATTATTTCTGTTTTGTCCTTGAATCTGTTAAACATCTTCATTATGCTGTATGATAATTTACTGCTCACCCTCTACCTATATGTATGGGCTGATAATTTCCATTTTTGTTTCTGTCTCTGTCTTGACTCTAATTGGCCCTTCCTAGCAACTAACCCCACCCCCCTCTTCCAGGCCTGTAGCTACAAGGAGGGAGAGGGGCAACCACACACCTTCCCTGCAATCCAAGTGGTGATTTTGCCTCTTGGAGTTCAGGTACAGACAGCCCCTGCTTTAAAAAATATCATTTAAAGGGAACATTTAAATGTTTTTTTTCCCCAAGTGGGGGCTGCCTGTGCCTGAACTCCAAGCATTGAATTTGAAATTTGGAGTTCAAGGAAGGCATACAGCCACCCCCCTCCCTCCCTCCTTCCCCCTGCTGCCCCACAAAATTTCTCCATGACCCACCAATCCAAAATTTCTGGCTATGGGATTGCTCTCTTCCTCTATGTAATGGTTGAGGAAATTCTATTTCACTGTATCTGAAGAAGTGTGCTTGTACACAAAAACTTATACCTTGAATAAAACTTTGTTGGTCTTAAAGGTGTCACTGGACTCAAACTTTGTTCTGTGATACAAGGTAAAGGATATGGGGGCAGTATGAAAGCAAACAAAACATAAATGGATACCAGAAGAGTAAAGTGGGAAATATTCAATACATGTGGCACTGGCAATGTACCAATTAAGAACATGATTTATAGTGCTACCTGTCCTACATTATTGCACCTATGTTTTAATTATTTAATTACTATGATTGTTTTAATAACTTTGTATACTCATTGTGATCCACACTGAGCCCGCTTTTGGGGAGGGCAGAATATAAACCTAAATAAGTAAGTAAGTAAATAAATAAATAGGCTAAACAAAAGCAGTAGTACCCAATGTGTTCCAATGCTCTTGCCTAATCAAACTGTAAGGCTTTTGCCTTGGACTGACTGGAAAAGGTTCCGGTGTCACTCCCACTTGACAGAGAAGAGAAAGTATCATTGATTGTAACAAATATTATTCTGATATCACAATGTTGGGTTGTTAATAACTTTTATTTTACTCTTTTGTGCCTTTGCAATTAATAAAATTTGGTAATACCTCCTGGATTCCTGTCCTACATACACCTTTCATAGAATCTTAAAACATGTGGTTGTCTGTTTGGAGAATGGAAAATAACTCTAGGAAATCTTGTTTCTTACCCTTACATTGTATGAGGGGCTGTTTTTCATATACTCTTTCTTTCGTTCTTTCATTCTTTCTTTCTACCCTGCCCTCCCCGCAAGTGGGCTCAGGGCAGTTTACAAACAAAGGCACCATGTGCCGAATATAAAACATTAAAAAAACACAAAAAATACACAATTTTATCGGAATAAAGTGCTCAAAGATGGTGAACATACAATCAAATCAAGATGGTGGCCTGTAGATATTGCCCAAGCCCGTTTCGATGGAACCAATCTACCAGAATACTATGGCACTGTCTTTGTAATGGGCCATCCCAATCACCCTGTTATTCACATGAGGTAGTTGGTGGTAGTAGTAGTGGTGGCTCCTAATTAAAAGCCTGGTGGAAGAGCTCCATCTTGCAGGCCCTGCAGAACTGTGAGAGGTCTGAAGAAAGCAGTCACTGGGACAGGAACCAGAACTGCATGTTTCACAGCCAAGGCTCTCCGAAGCAGGAACTTGCCTTGCAAACCTGAGTTCAGTAAGATGATGAGGGGTTATCTCTTTGCTTCATGACTAAGCAGGAATTATTTTGAGTCTTTCTCTGATTGGCTGGAAAAAGTACATTTTCTGTGATTGTCTTGTAGGGAGTTGGGTGTTGTTAAATAGGATTGGTCATTAGATTGGAAAAGCCCTAGTTGTAATAAGCAGAAATAGTGTGGGGTGTGGTGGCTCAAGTGGTTAAGACGCTGAACTGCAGGCTGTGGAAGGTCAGTAGTTCAGCAGTTCGAGACCCGAGTGTGCCGCATGACGGAGTGAGCTCCCGTCTCTAGTTCCAGCTCCTGCCAACCTAGCAGTTCGAAAGCAAGACATTGCAAGTAGATAAATAGGTACCACTTCGGTGGGAAGGTAACAGCGTTCCGTGCGCCTTGGTGTTTAGTCATGCCGGCCACGTGACCACGGAAATGTCTTCGGACAGCGCTGGCTCTTCGGCTTTGAAACGGAGATGAGCACCGCAACCCTAGAGTCGTGGCTTTCGAGCAAGGGAACCTTTACCTTTACTTTATGTGCTGGAAGGTAAGAAAATCTGATGAGCATTCTTAGGCATCTAATAGTAGGAGACTATAAAGTACTGAGACTGATGTGTGGATGTGTGATAACAGCTCAGACTTTATTAGGTATACTTGAGACTTGAGATGGCTACCCAGCTCACAGGCCAGTTTATATTCCCGTGCTTCCCACTCCCCCAACACACACACACACACACACATGTGATAGGTTATTTACAGTGCACCCTATTCCCCATTGATTACTCCTAAGATCCTAGCCGTACAATAGGTGCGGGCTAGGATCCATTCGGGCTGTTGTCTGGAGGTGAAGCTCCTGTCCCTTTCCCAACCGTGTGGTTCCCTGGCCACCTGTGCGGTCTCTGCTTGGTATACAACAGAGAGATTCCCCAGTCCAGCCTCTTATGAGTGACCAGGCCCAGGTGGGTTGGGGAAGGGATCCTGACAGTGCTGGAGCCCCATCAGTTGATGTTCTGGGGGGGGGGGAGGTGATGGGGTTCATCTTCTCCTGGCACACAATTTCTACAGGCAAGCAAAAGCAAGGCATCAGAATTACCATGCTGAGTTTTGAGATGGGGTTGTATTGCCCCTAATTCTGGCAGCCATTGAAAAACCAGCTAGGGTAACCCAAGCTAACAGGTGAGTGGCTTAATAAAAAGTATATTAATTAGTTTAACCAATGTTAAAAGAAGTCTTGTACAGTCATCTGGGGTTGGGAGACAATTGACAACCTGTCCGTGTGGCAACATATAAAACGTGTACTATTTATTAAGAAAAGAGTGTTGTATAGACCTTGGAAGTGAAAGTGAAATGAAACATGGAAGGCAATCTACATTAAAAAGCTAAAGATATCTAGAAAAGGAAGTGGCTTGATGAATAGAGCTATTAACTGCCATAGACTGCCATAACTGCCATATTAACTGCCATAAATGCCCTTTTATCATTTTCAGACAATAAACCTGAATGCAGGATAAGCATCTAATGAAAATTTTCACTTCACATATTGAATGTAATCGGCAGAGTAGACTTAGGTTCAGTTAGCCTGTTCAGCACTTCCCTTGCTTGGCTGGATTGTAAGTTACATCTCTCTCTGAAGCATTGCAATATCAGGACAGTACTTTGAACATACATGCATGGGATAATTCTATATTTCAAGTTCAAATAACGGTGGTGCAGGCAGTAAGAACACCTGCAAAGTAACATCAATGAACAGCCATTACAGCTGTTCGAAACTCACTGCGGCCGGAGTGAGCTCCCAGCCCATGTCCCAGCTCCTGTCTACCCAGCGGTTCGAAAGCATCATAAATGCAAGTAGATAAAGTGGGTACCTGCCCTAGGTGGCAGGGGGCACCCCCCCTCCTCCTTGTGACGTGGAGGTTTCGGCGGTGGCAGCGGCGGCGGTGAGCAGTTCCTGGCAACCAGTGGAGCAAAGTTGGAAGGCAGAGCCCGGAAAAGTGGAGGCCTGGAGAGCATGGTGATGTGTGGTGCAGCGCAGCGGAGCCACCTATGGACAATAGCTGGAACTGCAGCCAACACAGAACCATGCACCAGGACGAGACCTGCCAGAGGAAGCTGCCCGGAAGATCAGCTCCAGAAAAAGGGCACCAGGACGCCAATATCTGAAGCCGCGAAAAGGAAGCCGGATGACAACTAGCCTGGGGTGTTGGTAGGCAGTCACCACCCTGTAGACTATGTGGTCCTAGTTAGGTTAAAACCGGTTGCTTAGAACCACTATGTAAACCGCCCAGAGACCCTCTGCGGTTAGGGTGGTATATAAGCCGAAAGTATAAATAAATAAATAAATAAATAAAATATCTTAAACCCTACACCCCATTTCAAAGGATGAAGGAAAGTACAAAATATATTGAGGATAAAGTTATCAGACTGTACATTGATGACCATGTTCATAACACCATACTGTGTTTCCAAGTTGGAACACCAACATGGAACACCATGCCCATTTTCAGTGAACATATAAAACACATACAAACAATGTAATATAAGCTAGAAGAAATAAATGGAAATGAAACACTGCTATGTAAATTTAGGTAACCATTTTGTATCTGACCCCATAGTAGACCCTTGCACTCATTTTCATGAGGGCTGCAAAAGACATAATAGGCTTGAAGACTGAGATGAATGCAGTCTGTTCACAACACAAACCATGCTTAAAGGTAACCCAGGATTCAAAATAGATTGCAACATTAAATAGTTAATATTATAGATATTTTCTAAATATTCCTGTTTGTGAGCCTGTAATTTCCTCTTCTGAATACAGTTTTATTGGACAGAGGATGCCACTCCCAAGGGCCCTGCAACTCTGGAGAGTGCCTTTTTAGGTGGCCTAGAATGTAGAAAGAGAAATTTCAGAAGTCACTATGTGCATAACTTCACCAGAAGGAGAGCCTCAGAAGTCACAGGGAGCACATGGAATCTCACCACATGATGCTTTGTATTTCTCCCTCTACATGTAGACCCCCTGCAAAACACACAAACAATACAAATAGCTAGTATTCATTCACTTCAGCAAATGTTGAGCTAATTTCTTTCAGAAACACAAACTATTCCTGTGATATTTATGCATACAAGTCAAAGGCCAATCCCATTATAATTTGGGAGCTAGATGATAATGTCAAGCAAATACATTTATTGGATGCAGTATCAAACACTTTGTTGTAATTAATCATGTACTTGTGTTTGAAAATTGATTGCCAGTAGAAGATCATTGCTGCAGATGACACTGGTGTGAAACTAGGAAAGATCTCACATTTAATGAAAACCTTTAACAGGGTTGATATGGAAAATGTCAGAATTTTAAATGGTGGCAGCAAGGGAAGGCTCCTTATGCTGCAACAACACTAATAGAACAGATCCACCCTTTTTATTTTCCTTTGGCTTCTGATGTCACTTTCAATTAGCCCATTTTTTTATACTGATGTTCTTGATTGGTTTGCTTCATTTAGGCCATTTTTTACAATACAGTAGTGCATTTCATATGCTTAAATAGTGCATAATTAAATTGTGTAAACTTAATAGAAAAAAATGATGTGACAAAACAGGTGGTGAAATCAAAATAAGGACTCATGGTTTCAGTACACACAAAGGACAATCAACAGTGAAATGGGGGGAGTACAAACAGTGGGGCAGCGAAATTCGGCAACATTGCTATTGGAATCTTGTTATTTCCTTGGGCCATTTTATGTATGGGCTGTTGGACTGAGTTTAAGCTTGAGAGCTGGAAACCTTTCTCCAGAAACTGCAACGCAGGATAGATTTGAGCCAAACTTGTGGGAAGGCTGAGAAGAGCAATTTGGGGCCCTATTTTTGCCATTTGTGTTTTAGAGAAAGAATCAAAGCAAAAAGTTGAGATCTCTCAGCTGAGGCCTTGGGGTGATAGAAATGTGGCTTTCTAATGGTCTGAGTCAGAATCAGTGGGTTTTGCTGTCTGTTTTTAGGTGTCTCCTTGCTTTGAATAATCTATGTTTGTAGTAACTATTTTATTTACAATATATAAAGACTTGGTGCAAGCATTTCACTCCATTAGCTGATGTACCACTGTACCACAGACTAGAAGCCACTGATGTTTTCCTTCCGTGTGGCCTCCTCTCTTCATGATATTTAACACCAGCAATTATTTTATGCTTTGGCAGATGCATTATTAACTTACTCTGGTTGTATCCACACATCACTGGCTATTGTTGCGCTACAGCAAATGTTTGGCACCGATGGTTGTAGTGCAATGATACCACAGTATTCAGTGATGTATGGAAGCAGCCTTGGTGTATTTCCAGCTGGAAGATGATGTTTATGTTTACTACAAAGGGGCAGAATACCCAAGTATCTTTTACTTCCCTCCACGACCTGCTTTCTTGATTCCCCTGCAAACACTTAGATGTGGGAATAATGGAATCCTACCTGCTATTTCATTAAATTTCACCCATTTCCCCAGCTCACAATATCCCTCATCCACCATGGCTTTTGTGTATGCAGGTCCCATGATCCTTGTCATAACAATTTTGGGTGCTCAGTCAGGAACCCTCCTTCCTTTTTCATCAACACAAAAGCTGGTTGGATCCAACCCATACTTTACAAACAAAATTTTAAATCTGAATGTAGCAAATTATGGATGATTAAGTCCTATTGATTATTGCCTTACTGATTTGAAGTTCCCATTTTTCCAAAGGCATCCATCAGAAGTATTATTATTAAATCATGCTGTTGGTATCATTCAGCTCACTGAGGAAAAGAGAACAGTTTTCTTCAGAAAAAGTACAAGTTTAATCTAGGTCAGAAAGGGCAGCTTCTGTTTTGTTTTTCTGTTCCATTCCAGCTTGGTAAATGTAGCTAAAGGTTTATGGTAGACATGTGAGACCACTTACTGAGTGTTATAAGAAGACTGCTCTATATGAAATCTGATACAGAGGCTCCTGTGGTGGATACATTCAGATTCAAAGGGGTAAATAACCATGCAAAAAAACCGCATAACTTGTCAGTATTTAGGTTTCTTGGGAACTAGACAAGGAAATATACACTGCATTTTCAAGGATTTTGTTTTTTAATGAACGGGTAAATTAGCATGTGAAAATCCACATAGCCTGTCAACATGTAGGTTAAAATTACTCAAGGGCCATCCCACAACACCCACTGGCCTATTTAAGTCATTGTAAGAAAAAATGGTTTCACTAACAGATAGGTCTATCTTATGCACCCGGGCTATTGATTCTTGATCCTGTTGACTTTGGCTTATATCCTCTCCACCACCTGTTTTAGACTATGAAATGAAGGTGCTGACACTCAGTGGAGACAAATGAATCATAGATGGGGGTGCCAAGAGTTTGCCAAACGAAATCTGTTAAGGACCAATGTTTGTAGTCAAGGGATGCATAAAGGATGAGCTATGTTGAAAATGATGGTGTGTGAAAGCTCAGGACTTCTATGTTTCAAGCTCATTCACTGACTTTCACAGCTAAAATGAATGATTCCTCAAAAGAGTTATATAATCTTTACAATTATAATGAATTTTATGGCTGTGTTTACTGAGAATTATACTTCCAGTTTTTTCTTTCTAGATAATTTATACCATGAATACCCAAGTTCCCTGTGTTGATCTGTAATTTTAATTAATATTACTTAGCATTAATATAGTACTTTCAGCATTCAAAGTGCTTCATATCTATTTTCTGAACAATCCTCATATATGTTGCCAAAGGCTTTCATGGCCAGAGTTCATTAGTTGCTGTAGATTTTCTGGGTTGTATGGCTGTGGTCTTGGCATTGTAGGACCTGACATTTCACCAGTAGCTGTGACTGGCAGCATCGTCAGAGGTATAACACAGAAAGAAGTAGTATTCTCTGTGTCAGTGACACAGGTGACACAGAGAATACTACATCTTTCTGTGTTATACCTCTGAGGATGCCAGTCACAGCTACTGGCAAAACATCAGGTCCTACAACGCCAAGACCACAGCCACACAACCTGGAAAATCTACAGCAACTAATCCTCATATAGCTAGGGAAGTAGATAAGAACTATTATCACAAATTATACTCAAGGTGGTGGGCTGTGTCTAAGAGACAGCAGCTAATATATGATTACACTCCTTTCTGTAAATAAAATACCTGAGGTTATATGCAAGCTTCCATGAATTGAATTACCCCTCCTACTTCACAAGAAAAGAAGGATTGTATACTCCACTTTTGTCTACCTTAAGGAGAAAAGAGGCAGTTTGGTGTAGTGGTTAAGAGCGCGGACTCTAATCTGGGAGAACCAGGTTTGATTCCCTACTTCTCCACTTGCAGCTACTGGATGACCTTGGGCAAGCCATAGTTTTGTCAGAGCTGTGCTTGAAAAAGAGCAGTTTCTGTCAGAACTCTCTCAGCCCCACCTACCTCACAGGGTGTCTGTTGTGGGGAGGGGAAGGAGTTTGTAAGCCTCTCTGAGACTCCTTCAAGTAGTCAAGGGTGGGGTAGAAATCCAATCTCTTCTTCTTCAAAGCAGCTTACAATCACATTCTAACAGGCACCTTGTCAGGTAGTGGGGCTGGGAGACTTCTGGGAGAACTGTGACTGGCCCAAGGTCACCCAGCATGCTTCATGTAGAGGAGTGGGGAATCAAATCTGGTTCTCCGGATTAGAGTCTGCTGCTCTTAACCACTACACCATGCTGAAAAGGCACTGTTCACTGGTGGGAGATCTTCCATAAGAACATGATGTGGCACGTGGGATGGTGACTAGACTGAAGGAGGAGGAGGCAGAGGAGAAGACTTATACCGCAGGGGGAAAACGGAGCTCTTCTGTCAGGCTTTGGGGAACCACTACCACCAGTGAAGAACATCGGTGTGTTAAAAGGAGAGGGCCCTGGACTCTGGAAATTGCCATTGACAGCCTTAAAGAACAGCAAACCCTGCAAGGACATCCAACTAACACCAAACGCTGACTGCAAGTGGAGAATGTTCTACACTGGGTGATATCGCTATATGATTATTAAGAACCACTAGCATTTTATTATGATTTTATATTTGTTTTAACGATAACTATGTTTTAATGTAATTACCTGTTTTTATGTGAGCCGCCCTGAGCCACCTTCGGCCGGGAAGGCGGGGTAAAAATCGGATAAATAAATACATACCTTGCCTTTCTCTCAGAGTCTCACAACAGCTTACAATCTCACAGACACCCTGTGAGTTAAGTGGAGCTGAGAGAGTTCTGAGAAATTAATGACTGACCTAAGGTCACCTGACTGGCTGCATGTGGTAGAGTGGGGAATCAAACCCGGTTCTCCAGACTGGAGTCTGCTGCTCCTAACCACTACACCAAACTGGCTTTCAATAGGGGTGCCATAGTACTGCTGGGAATGGGAGACCTTCTGTCCCCCTGAGGGCCTTTTTGGTTGCTGCTAGGTTGACTAGTGGGAGAAAAGGGGAGGGGGGGCACAGTGGGATTAATCACTGGCATATTGATGTGCTTATATCATGCCAAAAGTGTCATCACATATATCATGCCAGAAGTGTCATCACAGAAGTGATGTCATCACATTACCAGTGATGCTTTAGCAGTCAAAATTATGTGGTTAAAACATAGATAGTTGGCTGAATGTTAGAACATTACCAGTGACATAATTATATAGCCTGTGAGGGGGCCCTCCCAGTGGTAAGTTTCCTTCCCATTACCAGTATAATGCTGGCAACCGTAATTGAAATGGCTTAACCCACTACTCTTGCACAAGACGAGCAAGCTCAATGAATGGAGCTCATGTAAGGTGTGGGGGGATTTTACTACTTTCTCTTCTTGCTGACTCCCTCATGGATCACTGCCTTGTCGTGGCGAGGGGGCTTGCGTGGTTCAATGAGGCTGTGGGCTATGCCGTGGAGGGCCACCCAGGACGGACAGGCCACAGCAGAGAACTCAGACCAAGCGTGATCCCCTGGAGAAGGAAATGGCAACCCACTCCAGTATCTTTGCCAAGAAAACCCCATGGACAGTAACAAAAGGCTAAAAGATATGACGCCGGAAGATGAGCCCCTCAGGTCGGAAGGTGTCCAATATGCTACTGAGGAAGAGCAGAGGGCAAGTACGAGTAACCCCAGAAAGAGTGAAGCGGCTGGGCCAAAGCCGAAAGGACGCTCAGTTGTGGATGTGTCTGACGGTGAAAGGAAAGTTCGATGCTGCAAAGAACAATACTGCATAGGAACCTGGAATGTAAGATCTATGAATCAAGGTAAGCTTGACGTGGTCAAAAATGAGATGGCAAGAATGAACATCGACATCTTGGGAATCAGTGAACTAAAGTGGACAGGAATGGGCGAATTTAACTCAGAAGACCATTATATCTACTACTGTGGCCAGGAATCCCATAGAAAAAATGGTGTGGCCTTTATAGTCAACAAGAGAGTGAGAAAGGCAGTATTGGGATACAATCTCAAAAATGACAGAATGATCTCGGTCCGAATCCAAGGCAAACCATTCAATATCACAGTAATCCAAGTCTATGCCCCAACCACTGCTGCAGAAGAGGCTGAAGTGGACCAGTTCTACGAAGACCTACAACAGCTCGTAGAACGAACACCAAAAAATGATGTCCTCATCATCATAGGGGACTGGAATGCTAAAGTAGGAAATCAAAAGGTAACCGGAATAACAGACAAGTTTGGCCTTGGAGAACAAAATGAAGCAGGGCAAAGGCTAACAGAGTTTTGTCAAGAGAACACGCTGGTCATAGCGAACACCCTTTTCCAACAACCTAAGAGGCGTCTCTACACATGGACATCACCAGATGGGCAACACCGAAATCAGATTGACTATATAATTTGCAGTCAAAGATGGAGAAGCTCTATCCAGTCAGTAAAAACAAGACCTGGAGCTGACTGTGGCTCAGATCATGAGCTACTCATTGCAAAATTCAGACTTAAATTGAAGAAAGTTGGGAAAACCACAAGGCCATTCAGATTTGACCTAGATCGCATCCCCGATGAATATACAGTAGAGGTGAAGAATAGGTTTAAGGGACTAGATTTGATAGACAGAGTACCTGAAGAACTATGGACAGAGGTCCGTGACATTGTAAAGGAGGCAGCACTCACCGCCATCCCAAAGAAAAAGAAATGCAAAAAAGCAAAGTGGCTGTCTGATGAGGCTTTACACATAGCAGAGGAAAGAAGGAAAGCTAAAGGCAATGGGGAAAAGGAAAGATTTGCCCAACTGAATGCAGATTTCCAGAGAACAGCAAGGAGAGATAAGGAGGCTTTCCTGAATGAACAATGCAAAGTAATAGAGGAAAACAATAGATTGGGAAGGACTAGAGATCTCTTCAAGAAAATTGGAGAAATCAAGGGAACGTTCCATGCAAAGCTGGCCATGATAAAGGACAAAACCGGTAGGAACCTAACAGAAGCAGAAGAGATTAGGAAAAGATGGCAAGAATACACAGAAGAACTATACAAGAAGGACCTCGATGTCCTTGACAACCACGATGGTATAATCACTGACCTCGAGCCAGACATCCTGGAAAGCGAAGTTAAATGGGCCTTAGAAAGCATTACTAACAACAAAGCTAGTGGAGGTGATGGTATCCCAGCTGAGTTATTCAAAGTCTTAAAAGAAGATGCTGTTAAAGTGCTGCACTCAATTTGCCAACAAATTTGGAAAACACAACAGTGGCCACAGGATTGGAAAAGGTCAGTTTACATTCCAATCCCAAAGAAGGGCAACGTCAAGGAATGTTCAAACTATCGCACAATTGCACTCATTTCACACGCTAGCAAGGTCATGCTCAAAATCCTACAAGCTAGGCTCCAACAGTACGTGGATAGAGAACTGCCAGAAGTACAAGCTGGGTTTCGAAGAGGTAGAGGAACTAGAGATCAAATTGCCAACATTCGCTGGATTATGGAGAAAGCAAGAGAGTACCAGAAAAACATATATTTCTGCTTCATTGACTATGCTAAAGCCTTTGATTGTGTGGATCACAATAAATTATGGCAGGTTCTTAAAGAGATGGGAGTACCAGACCACCTCACATGTCTCCTGAGAAACCTGTATAAGGGTCAAGAAGCAACAGTTAGAACCGGATATGGAACAACTGATTGGTTTAACATAGGAAAAGGAGTTCGACAAGGATGTATATTGTCACCTTGCTTATTTAATTTATATGCAGAGTACATCATGCGAAATGCTGGCCTGGATGAATCACAAGCTGGAGTTAAGATTGCTGGGGAAAAGATCAATAACCTCAGATATGCAGACGATACCACTCTGATGGCAGAAAGTGAAGAGGACCTAAAGAGTCTCTTGCTCAGGGTGAAAGAGGAGAGTGCAAAAGTGGGCTTGAAGCTCAACATCAAAAAAACTAAGATCATGGCATCTGGCCCCATCACTCCTTGGCAAATAGAAGGGGAAGTCGTAGAAGTAGTGACAGACTTCACGTTCCTAGGATCCCAGATCACCGCAGATGGTGACTGCAGCCATGAAATTAAAAGACGCCTGCTCCTTGGGAGGAAAGCGATGGCAAACCTAAACAGCATGATAAAAAGCAGAGACATCACCTTGCCAACAAAAGTCCGCATGGTCAAAGCAATGGTATTCCCCGTAGTAATGTATGGCTGTGAGAGTTGGACTATAAGGAAGGCCGAGCGCCGAAGAATAGATTCTTTTGAACTATGGTGCTGGAGAAGACTCTTGAGAGTCCCTTGGACTGCAAGGAGATCAAATCAGTCAATCCTAAAAGAAATCAACCCTGACTGTTCCCTGGAAGGCCAGATCCTGAAGCTGAAGCTCAAATACTTTGGCCACCAAATGAGAAGGGAGCATTCACTGGAGAAGACCCTGATGCTGGGAAAGATTGAAGGTCAAAGAAGAAGGGGACGGCAAAGGATGAGATGGTTAGACAGTGTCATCGATGCAACGAACATGAAATTGAGCAAACTTCAGCGGACAGCGGAAGACAGGAGGGCCTGGCGTAATCTGGTCCATGGGGTCGCGAAGAGTCGGACTCGACTGTGCGACTGAACAACAACAACTTCTTGCTGAAGCCCCTGCCTCAGTGCCTCATGGGGGTATTGTTTTGGAGAGTCCCCTGACCACCAACAGTAGTTTGAGAATGAAAAGGCTGGCTGAGGGAGGGGAAAGGGGAAAGCAGTACAAATCACTTCAGTAAACGTAAGACCAATGGAGACCTTACTTGATTATGGAAGATGGGCTGCTGGCTACTGAAACTGTTTCCAGTAAATATTTATCATGAGCCAAATTATAAGTGCTTCTCAGGAATTCTGTATGAGCTTTCCACAGATTGGCATCTGATTAAACAAATCCTATATATATAATTCCTTTACGCATTGGCCATTTCCAGCATGCTCCATCAGCCATTGGCCCATCAACTGGCTCTCAAGAGTATTCACATGCCATTGGCTGGGGGCTGGGTCTGCTCCTCTCCCTCACCCACTGCCAGCCTGGACACTCTTCCCTCACAAAACAACTGTCTCTCCTGACAAAGACACTTCTCTTTCTTGGCTTCTGTGGGACTAAGTTTTTCCTCAGTGGGTGTTGCTAGGAAACCAAGCTTGTTTCTGTCAGTAAAAAGGCAAAGAAATTAAGCCCTTTCCAAGCTTTTGTGGGGAACTCATTAGGGTCAGTCCTAACTAGGGCTGCCAGCTCCAGGTTGGGTAATTCTGGGATAGTCTATGGTGGAGTCTAAGGAAGCCAAAGTTAGGCAAGTGGAGAGGACTCAGCTAAATAGAACACCATAGAGTCCACCCTCCAAAGCAGTTATTTTCTCCAGGGGGGAGAGAGATCTATTGTCTGGAGTTCAGTTGTTGGATTTATACCCCACCCTTCACTACCCAAAGGAGTCTCAGAGCAGCTTACAAACTCCTTTCCCTTCCCCTCCCCACAACAGACACCCTGTGAGGTAGGTGGGGCTGAGAGAGCTCTGACAGTAACTGCTCTTTTTCAGGAACAGCTGTGCCAGAACTATGGCTTGCCCAAGGTCATCCAGCAGGTACAAGTAGAGGAGTGGGGAATCAAACCAGGTTCTCCTAGATTAGAGTCCGTGCACTTAACCACTATACCAAATTGGCTTTAGGCTCCACCTGGAGGTTGGCTACCCTAGGTGTAGCAGTTAGTGCTTTGGAGCAGGGTCTGCCAGACCCAGGTTCTTGCTGTAGAAGTTGAGTGGGTGATTTTGGACTAGTCACAGACTTTCAGCCTAACCTAACTCACAGGGTTGTTGTGCAGATCAAAAGGGGGATAGAAGAATGACGTAAGCAGTGGTCTCCACTGTGGAGAGAGACTGTACTTTCCCTCCTGGGGAACCATTGCTGTCAATCTCCAGGTGAAGGCTGGAAATCACTCAGAATTAAAACTGCTCTCTCTCTCTCTCTCCAGATGGTAGCAATCAGGGGCAGATAATGGTAGGTTGATGGTTGGCTGGGAAGGAGATAGGGTTGCCACCTCTGGGTTGGGAAATTCCTGGAGAAGGTGGGGTTTGAGGCGGATGGAGCCTGGAGAGGGTGGGGTTTGAGGAGGGGTGGGACCTCAGACAGGTACATTGCCATAGACTCCACCCTCCAAACCAGCCATTTCCTCCTGGGGGACCATTGCTGCCAATCTCCAGGTGAGGCCTGGAGATCACTCAGAATTAAAACTGCTCTCCAGATGGCAGAGATCACTTCCCCTGGAGAAAATGGTGGGCTCTGTGGCATTATACCCTGCTGAGGTGGGTCCTCCCAAGACAGCCATTGTGACATAGCAGTTAGCACTTCAGAGCAGGATCTTCCAGACCCAAGCTCTTCCTGTGGAAGCTGATTGGGTGATTTCAGACCACTCAAAGACTTTCAGCATAACCTACCTCACAGGGTTGTTGTGCAAATCAAAAGGGGGAGAGGAGAATGATATGAGCTACTTTGGTCCCCACTTTGGAGAAAGATTGTACTTTTCCTAAGTAGAGGCTACAGGGAGGGGGGAAAGATGGAAACCTGAAGTCAGGGGGCAGATAATAGTAGGCTGATGGTTGGCTGGGAAGGAAATAGGGTTGCCACCTCCAGGTTGGGAAATTTCTGGAGATTTGAGGGTGGAACCTGGAAAGGGTGGAGTTTGAGGAGAAGTGGGATCTCAGATAGGTACAATGCCATAGACTCCACCCTCCAAACCAGCCATTTCCTCCTAGGGAACCATTGCTGCCATTCTCCAGGGGAGGGCTGGAAATCACTCAGAACTCAGATGTCAGAAATCAGAGATCAGTTCTCCTGGAGAAAACATTAAGTTCTGTGTCATTATACCCTGCTGAAGTCGCCACAGTAAATTGATGCTGAGTGCCTAAGGCCAGGCCATCCACCCAGAGACTCTTTCTAGAGCTTGTTGTATTTATTTCCACAATGGGCCTTATTCCTAGTCCAACAATAATTGTGACAGCAGGCCTGAAGGTTGACGATGGTATCACGTGAATACCCCAAATCCATCTCTGATGCCTCCAGTGTAGATTTCCCAGGTAGTAGGACTAAGTCAGATCTGTCCTTATAGAACCTAGAGAACGCTGCCTATCAGTGTAGATATCTATGGGCCAGATTATTCAAAAGTATACAGAGACGATGGGTTGTATCTAATCATTCCATTCAACTAAAAGCAGGGCATTCCTCCAGGATAAGGCGCATTCCTCTGATACAAGAGGCTCTAATTTTTTGGTTCGGAGGAAGACGCCTTTTGCTGGAGGCATACACTGCCATTAACTGAGCAGAGTAATACGATACAACCCAGGACTTATTTGAAGTGTTGAAAGTAGTTTTGTTCTCATAAATTATTTTTCCTGTACCTCTGCAATCTATAGGCAAACAGATTTGTGAGGTTTTTACTGCTTTCACTATTTATCTGTCTGAAGTTTAGGCCTCAGAGTGGGGTTGCTTTTTTCTTCCGAGCAGCTGATTGATATAAGTACTCCACTGCTGCAGTTGGGATTTGTGCAAATGATTCTTCATTTCAGTATGGATACAAATATGAAGCCTCAGGGCTATTTTTGTACAGGAACGCACAGGAACGGAGTTCCGGCTGGCTCCTGAGTTGGCCATGCCCAGCAGGAACTTATTAGCATAATAGGCCACACCCAATAGCAGAAACTCATTAGGATTGGCTACATTAGGGCTCTGTGGCCTAACATGCAAAGGAGTTCTGCTACAAAAAGCCCTGGGTTTTGACAACAAACAAGGTAAACAGAATAAGAAGAAAAAGGTGGGTGTGGTTGGATGACCACACTTCTGGTAACATGGGGGTGTGGCTTAATATTTTAATGAGCTGTGCTGTCAGAGGTGTGGCCTAATATGCTAATGAGTTCCTGCTGGGCTTTTTCTACAAAAAAGCCCTGTGAAGCCTGCATATTTACCAGTCAGTTATTCCACCTGAGTACACACACACACACACATGCACACAGAGCCGTTTTATATTGAGTTAGACCATCAGTCTATCAAAGTCTCTTTTGACTAGGAGCAGCTCTGCAGGGTCTCAGGGGGAGGTCTTTCACACCACCTACTACCTGAGGCTTTGAACTGAAGATGCCAAGGGGTGAACTTGGGAATTGAATGCAAAGCAGATGCTCTGCTATTTAGCTACAGCCCCTCCCTGAAAATGGTTTCTTGAAGACAGGAGAACAGGGCTCCCTTAGTGCTGAGCTATTCCATTAGAGGCTATTCCATTAAAGGCTGTTAAAGAGCAGACAGACTTAGCTGGTTCCTACCTAAATGTGAGCGGCTAATTCCGGACAGGGACCTGACTATCTGATTTTCCTGCAAAATTCCTCTACAAAAATCAAGCAACTTACATAATTTCTCCTTGTTTGATACAATACTTCCATTGTATAATAGGAAAAAAGAACAGTCCATCAGCCCATCCTTAGTAAAAAAAAAAAAAATCTCATTCCACTCAACAGTACAAGCGTCATTACATTACAAACCCTACATTGTGTAGGTTTTCTTTCCGTCTTCTGGAAAAAAAGGTCAAATTCTCCTCACACTCCAAGGAAAATATTAGCCCCTCATAAATATTTCTATACAAGAAGCCAGGCTCTATTTTTATCTTCCCTCCCATTGAGTGGCTCTTCATCCAATTTCGCTCATAAAAATATTATGATAGGAAAGTGTAAAATCAGTTCCAGTTTCAGGGTGTCTAATTTGGTGGTTGAGAAAAATGGCTATGAGAACACTACATGTTACAGTTTAATCTGAAAATCAAAGCTTGTATCAATGCAGGGGTTTTTGCCTTCATTTCCAATTCTTTGGCTGGGACTGATGAAAGCATAAAATAAAGGAGGAGGAAATCAAGGAGAAAACAATAAAACTTGAGTAATCTTATTATTAAATGTGGCTACTGAATACCATGGCAAGAAATTATATATGCCCAGATCAGTTGGATGTCACTTCTTTGCATGGGTTCAGTAATATATTTCAATGTTATCTTCTTTCGAGAAGAAAATGTACCCTTATGTCAGCTTCAAGCCATCATTTCCATGTAGGGGGTGAGCTCATAAATTGTAAGAATGAGTTTAAAAATGAAATTACATCCTTTGTAACAATGCAGTAGGGCACCCTGTAATATTTTAAACAGAAACTTGTAAAACATATTATTCTTCTCTCAAGCCTCACCCTGAAATGATCATGCACTAGTTAAGCAGACAAAAATCACTGTCAGTCGTTAAAGCCTGCAAGCTCATATTGATATTTTCATATTGTTTCCAGAACAAGATGTCATTTGAAAAGCTACATTGGACTTCAGGCAAAATAGGGTACAATGTACAGGTACAAGAAAAGCTTTGCAATCTGGCATTTTGTTATCCAGAACGCTCATTTAACCAGCACTGCCCAGAGGAAAAGCTCCTTTCCCTCAAGTTGCTATGCTCCCACATCTTCAAGTGTGCACACATCCCACTCCCACTGCTGACCAGCTTGATGCCTCCAGCTGTTACTGGGCTTCTGAGAGCTAGCACTGCCAGCAGACATCATCCTTGAGTACCTCATTCCCCTCAGCCTTGCCTCAAGCTTTCTGGAGCCAGCTTGGTGAGAGGGCTCCTAGGCAGCTGGCCAATTTGTCTGTGTATGATGGCCCGATAGCTCTAGAGGAAAGCTAAGGGTCCTGGGTTGGGAAATGCCTGGAGATCTGGGGGGGCGGGGTGGAGCCTGGGGAGTGTGAGGTTTGGGGAGGGGAAGAGCCTCAGCAGGATATAATGCCACAGAATCCATCCTCCAAAGTAGCCATTTTCTCCAGGGGAACAGATCTTGGTTGTCTGGAAATGAATTGCACTAGTGGGAGATCTCCAGTTGCCACCTTAGGGTCCTGTCACGTATGGAGGTTATTGCTACTGCACTTTCAATGGGGTCAAGTTTGTCAATACATATTCCTCTGGTTAGGGATCAAGGCAAGTCAGAACAATACACTGTTAAGCTGACACATTTGATTAACAAGCAACCCCCATTCCCCATGACTGCTGGATAACAAAAACAAAAAAGCATATTGTCATATGTGTGTTTGATATCAATATAGCAATCCAGTTGACTAGGGCCCTGTTCCAGCAGTGTGTATGGGCAGCAAGCAAGACTCCAAACTTGCGAAGTCCTATCAGCAGGGCTCTTTTGTAACAGGAACTCCTTTGCATATTAAGTGGCACACCCCTAACATAGCCAAACCTCCAAGAGCTTACAGAGCTCTTCTTACAGGAGCTACTGTAAGCTCTTGGAGGATTGGCTACATTAGGGGTGTGTCACCTAATATGCAAAGGAGTTCCTGCTACAAAAAGAACCCTGCCTATCAGTGAAGCTGAAAACCACCAATCAGAAATTTGGCAGGGAGGGAAGAGAATTTATGGAATGAATACAGCCCCTGGACATCCTTCCTGTTATGAAGAAGAAGAAGAAGAAGAAGAAGAAGAAGAAGAAGAAGAAGAAGAAGAAGAAGAAGAAGAAGAAGAAGAAGAAGAAGAAGAAGAAGAAGAAGAAGAAGAAGAAGAAGAAGAAGAAGAAGAAGAGGAGGAGGAGGAGGAGGAGGAGGAGGAGGAGGAGGAGGAGGAGGAGGAGGAGATTGGATTTATACCCCGCCCTTCACTTGGAGTCTCAGAGCAGCTTACAAACTCCCTTCCCTTCCCTTCCCTTCCCTTCCCTTCCCTTCCCCACAACAGACACCCTGTGAGGTAGGTGGGGCTAAGAGAATTCGAACACAAACTGCTCTTTTTCAAGGACAGCTGTGCCAGAGCTTGTGACTGACCCAAGGTCACATCAGCAGGTGCAAGTGGAGGAGTGGCTCTCCCAGATTAGAGTCCACACACTTAACCACTACACCAAACTGATTCACTACAATGCATCTGGACCCAGTACTTTACACTTCCCAAACAGAAAACTGGTGAATTCTTTCTTTACCAGGCTCCTAGAGCACAGTCCTGGCTGCTAAACTGGGTAAGCAGATTGCACACAAAGTGCAGGTTCAGTATCTGATGAAGGGAACGTTGATGCTTGATAGCTCATACCCCCAAAATCTTGTTGCTCTCTAAGGTACTACAGGCAGGGCTGGCCTCATCCCCATCTTGCCCCACACAGGAAGCCTCCCTTCTTGGTTTCTAGCTCCATCCTCGGCAAGAGACTCCCCTTTTGCAGCCCCCAGACAGAAAGAGAAGGAGATGGGGGGACAGGTGTGGGGAACAGCCCGAGATGACAGGGAAGTGCCACTCGCCCTCTACTGCCTCTACCCCCACAGTCTCTTTGGAGCTCCTTTTGTAGCCTGGCACAGGCCCCTCCCCTTCCCCTCAAGCGATCCCCCCCTGCATATATTTGCAGCTTGCCTCCTTGGCCTACCTGCTATGGCTTCAGCGCCAGCCCCCGTCCTGCCCCACACAGGGGTGGTGGTGCCAGAATGTATCCTTACCTAGCGGGCAAAAAACCTGGGGCCGTCACTGACTTGTTGTTGTTGTTGTTGTTCAGTCGCACAGTCGAGTCCGACTCTTCGCGACCCCATGGACCAGATTACGCCAGGCCCTCCTGTCTTCCGCTGTCCGCTGAAGTCTGCTCAATTTCATGTTCGTTGCATCGATGACACTGTCTAACCATCTCATCCTTTGCCGTCCCCTTCTTCTTTGACCTTCAATCTTTCCCAGCATCAGGGTCTTCTCCAGTGAATGCTCCCTTCTCATTTGGTGGCCAAAGTATTTGAGCTTCAGCTTCAGGATCTGGCCTTCAAGGGAACAGTCAGGGTTGATTTCTTTTAGGATTGACTGATTTGATCTCCTTGCAGTCCAAGGGACTCTCAAGAGTCTTCTCCAGCACCATAGTTCAAAAGAATCTATTCTTCGGCGCTCAGCCTTCCTTATAGTCCAACTCTCACAGCCATACATTACTACGGGCAGGGGTCTTTTCGGGGGGAGCCCACCGGAGCGCAGCTCCGGGAGCTCAGAAGCCAAGCCCCGCCCCCAGCCGGCGTCCCGGAGAGTCTTTCAGGCAGCCGAATGTCAGTTTCAGCTCCATTATATCCTATGGGCCATTGAAGTCAATGGTGAAAACATAGGGTATATTCTGGGGGCTGGAGGGGAGGGGGTTTGAGGGAGAGGCTCGAAACTCACAGGATAGCTGATGGAGCCTCTCCCCAAGATACCCACCAAGTTTCAAGAACATTGGACCAGGGGTCCAATTCTATGGCCCCTAAACAGGTTGCCCCTATTCCCTCCATTGTTCTCTATACTGGGAAAAAAATAACTTATTTTCCCACCATAGAGAACAATGGAGGAAACGGGGCAACCTGTTTGGGGGCCCATAGAATTGGACCCCCTGGTCCAATGTTCTTGAAATTTGGTGGGTATCTTGGGAAGAGGCTCCATCAGCTATCCTGTGATCCTGGAGCCTCTCCCTCAAACCCCTCCCCTCCAGCCCCCAGAATATACCCTATGTTTTCACCATTGACTTCAATGGCCCATAGGGTATAATGGGGCTGAATTGCCACTGAATTTCTTTCATTCCCTCCTTTCCTTCTTTCTTTTTCCTCTTTCCCTCATTCTTCTCTTCTTTCTTTCTTTCTTTCTTTCTTTCTTTCTTTCTTTCTTTCTTTCTTTCTTTCTTTCTTTCTTTCTTTCTTTCTTTCTTTCTTTCTTTCTTTCATTCTTTCTTTCCCACCTTCTTCTCTTCTCTTTTTCCTCCTTTCCCTGTTTCCCTCCCTCTTCCCTCTCTTTCTTTCTCTCTTTCCTTCCTTCTTTCCTTCTCTCTACTCTCTCTCTTTCCTTCCCTCTTTCCTCCTTCTGTGGCCCAACTCTAGTGAGAAGGAGTTTAAACTTTAAACCCCTTCTCTCTTAGCTCCCCCACCCAGACCAGCTGGGGAAGGGAAGGGGAGGTTTTTGAAGATGCTTCCCCCCCTTTTGCTTCCCCTTCTGACATCACTTCCGGTGATGTCAGGGGGTGTGGCATATGCTAATAGCCTAATAGCTCATTAGCATACCATATGCTAATGAGCTCCTGCAGCTGTTCTTCTACGAAAAGACCCCTGACTACGGGGAATACCATTGCTTTGACCATGCGGACTTTTGTTGGCAAGGTGATGTCTCTGCTTTTTATCATGCTGTTTAGGTTTGCCATCGCTTTCCTCCCAAGGAGCAGGCGTCTTTTAATTTCATGGCTGCAGTCACCATCTGCAGTGATCTGGGATCCTAGGAACGTGAAGTCTGTCACTACTTCTACGACTTCCCCTTCTATTTGCCAAGGAGTGATGGGGCCAGATGCCATGATCTTAGTTTTTTTGATGTTGAGCTTCAAGCCCACTTTTGCACTTTCCTCTTTCATCCTGAGCAAGAGGCTCTTTAGGTCCTCTTCACTTTCTGCCATCAGAGTGGTATCGTCTGCATATCTGAGGTTATTGATCTTTTCCCCAGCAATCTTAACTCCAGCTTGTGATTCATCCAGGCCAGCATTTCGCATGATGTACTCTGCATATAAATTAAATAAGCAAGGTGACAATATACATCCTTGTCGTACTCCTTTTCCTATGCTAAACCAATCAGTTGTTCCATATCCGGTTCTAACTGTTGCTTCTTGACCCTTATACAGGTTTCTCAGGAGACAGGTGAGGTGGTCTGGTACTCCCATCTCTTTAAGAACCTGCCATAATTTATTGTGATCCACACAATCAAAGGCTTTAGCATAGTCAATGAAGCAGAAGTAGATGTTTTTCTGGTACAAGATGCAAATCTAGCTGTTCTACAATATAACAACACAACTACCCTCTGAAAAGCATCCGTTTGCATGCATGAATCACCAGCTACCTAGTGATAAGTGCACAAAACTGTTTCTCCATGCTTATCGATTATAACTATATAAAGTTTTGTGAGGCCTTTGTGTGGCCTGTGGTCGAAATCTGTTGATTCATTGTGTTTCCCACCTCCAGTCCTGTCCTCACCCTTCAGAAATGGTGAAGGATCAAGTAGGAAACCTGGGTCAATCAGATGTGGTCTGCACGAGAGGCCATCTGCATGACATCACTCTGACAGTGACTTTTGATCTCCTGGAATATTTATATACTAACCCTTTCCTTCATTTGTTTACACATATCTTCCAGTGGTTAAGTGCGCGGACTCTAATCTGGGAGAACCGGGTTTGATTCCCCACTCCTCCACTTGCACCTGCTGATGTGATCTTGGGTCAATCACAAATTCTGGCACAGCTGTTCTTGAAAAAGAACAGTTCTTGAAAGAGCTCTCTCAGCCCCACCTACCTCGCAGGGTGTCTGTTGTGGGGAGGGGAAGGGAAAGGAGTTTGTAAGCCACTCTGAGACTCCGAGTGAAGGACGGGGTATAAATCCAATCTCCTCCTCCTCCTCCTCCTCCTCCTTCTTCTTCTTTTCTCTTGTCATAAACAACATTGTCTTTTCTCAGGCCCATAGATTGCATTCCTTCTTTTCCTACTTAAAATTCCTTTTCATTTGTTTAAATAAGATGGATCTAGTTGTAGATTTATGCTAATAGAGGAGGAAAGGGTTTTTTCTGTCACTTTGCCTCTTCCACTGCCGACCTCCAATTCACCCATCATGCCCTTTCTGAGGCATCCCTTGACCCCTAGGAGCAGCATTTTGGAGGTGATGGAATTCCTGCCAGTGGAAGTTACCACTGTATCCAACCCAATGTCCCCTATCATAAAACTTTCCCACTCAAAACCATTCATATTAAAGCTGTCAAACCTGATAGATTTCGGTGGGACTACCTACTTTATTTCTTATTTTTTATTATTGACCTTTGCATTTCTATCCTGTATTGACCAATAGTTCTCTGTGTTGTGCATATCAAATCCACAATTCTTTATTTTCATACCATCTTCCATTTTTTTTACCGTTTCACCATAAAACAATGCATTAGTTGCTGTAGATTTTCTGGGTTGTGTGGCTGTGGTCTTGGCATTGTAGGACCTGACGTTTCACCAGTAACTGTGACTGGCATCCTCAGAGGTATAACACAGAAAGATGAGTACTCTCTGTGTTATACCTCTGAGGATGCCAGTCACAGTTACAGGCGAAACGTCAGGTCCTACAATGCCAAGACCACGGCCACACAACCTGGAAAATCTACAGCAACTAATGAACTCCAGCCATGAAAGCCTTCGACAACATATAAAACAATGCACTTTCCAACATTATTTGTGCATAGATATAACAGCATAATTATTACACATTGTATATGTATCAGCACCATCTAAACTGAGTATCCTCTGTCATGAAGTTCACTGGGTGATAGGATTGCCAACCATCATGGGAAGTGAATGGTTTAATATGTTAACCCAGTCTGAGAACCTTGACTGACAGGAGGTTCAAATGGAATTCTACAGTTGAGAGTGGCAGTTAGTTCAGTTGGGGGAGTTAAGCAGTGAAAGGATCGAGGAGGATCCTGGAAGTGGAACACGTAGTCCTTCCTTCAGGGAAATAGCTAATAGTAAAGGGGGGATGATGATCCCTATAAATTGTTAAAGAGGGAATATTGAAACTTGTGTGTGTGTTCCTGTGTTCACAAACTTAAGTATTTTTGAGACAAAGATGCTTATGCCCGTTTATTTAAGCAGTGACTGCTAAGAGATCTCTCTCCCCATTTTCAAAGACTTGTCTGTATAACAAAACAGCTACTTTGTTGTGACAATCTATTGTTAATAATTATACAAAGTTACATCATTCCTGTTGCTTGTTCACCTGCCAAATTCCAAACCTGACATTCTGCCTTAACCCTTTCCCCTACAAATATGAAATAAAGTAATTTGTTTGTTTTGAATTAGCATCAGCCTCTCTTGTGCCATAATCTGACATATACAAACAAAGGATTTTTTTTTTTTTTTGATCCTCAGTTCCCTAGGCTGGGTCAGTGTAAATCTATGTACATTTAAACAACTGGATGGGATAGACAGACAAACAAATAATAGGAAAAGGGATTGCTCAGCCAAACAAAAAGGAAAAGTGAAGGGGGGGAACTTTATAGCAACCTTCCAGTGGGGACTGGAGATCTCCCAGAATTGCAACTGATCCTCAGGCTATAGAGATCAGTTCCCCTAGAGAAAATAGCTGCTTTAGGGGGTGGACTCTGTGGCATTATACCCAGCTGAGGTCCCTCACTTCCCTAAACCCCAGATTCCCCAAGCTTTACCCCTGAATCCCCCCAAATTTTCCAAATCAGAGCTGGCACTTGTCAACTTGACTTGTGCGACCCTGGGCAAATCATTATTTCAGCCTACCTCATGGAGCTGTTGTGAGAATAAAATGGGAAAGGAAGAACTCTGTATACCACATTGAGCTTCTTGGAGGAAGAATGGGATTACAATGTCTAGAAGATAGGAGACAGAAGAGAGATTGAAATCACATAATGTGTGCACAAAGCAGATGGCTCTACAAAACCAACAATGAAAACCAGAAAAACAATGACACAAATATTAAATATATATATAAAAAGAAATGGGAACTCATCTCTGTCTGTCATGCCATGGTTACTTTGAAATGAAGATGTACATCATATTAACACAATAGAATGAATGGGCAGAGGAAGGATGAACTATATTCTTTTGAAAAAGACAATTCTGAAGAGTATTTTTCCTCTTCAAAGCAAGAAGCATCTTTGTACTGCAGGTGCAACAGAAATTTCTCCTTTTGGCCACAGTTTGCATCATTAAAAGTTATTCCATCTGACAAAGAGAATTGTATCATTTTTGCCAGTCAGTTAAGCAATCTGAATACAATCAAGGAAAAGAATGTGGATGAAACAAAAGGCAAATGTTTCCCACCTGCTGATCTGATATCTTAATTCTAAAGGGAAATTACCAATTCTTCACCTGTCAAATTGACTTGCAGAACAAATGAAAAAGAACAAATAGTCATGCTGTAATAACAACGCCCGGCGCCTCTGATTTATTTATTGGCAGCTTTTTTACTAACACTGTCAAAGAAACCCAGCCTTTCTTGCTTACATCTCTGAAGAGTAATAAACAAGAGACAATTAACACCTAATTATTTCCACCTGGTGAACTCTATTTTGAGAAGTTTTGATTAATTAACAGTAGCCTTCTATCATCGTTATTTCTGGGAGAAGGGGGGGAAATAACAATTTAAACCAAATTAACATTAGTCTGGAGTGAAGTCTTTGTCCATTTTCTGGGTCATTGCTGCCTCACTCATTAAAGAAATAATTGGAAAACGCAGCCACTGTTAATCAATATAACAATATGATTTCTTTTAGAAGGCTGATAGCAATTAGACAGAAGGATGGTAATCAATTTCAAAGAAAGAAAAGAAAGATTGGTGTTATTTTATTTAAGCATTAAAACTACTTCAACTTCATAGAATAAAACAGGGAGATAATCTCTCTCTCTCTCTCTCTCTCTCTCTCTCTCTCTCTCTCTCTCTCTCTCTCTCTCTCTCACACACACACACACACACACACACATTTTGTTAACTTTCAGGGAATTAGAGGCTCTCATCTAGATATTAGGGCCAGGGGCTTTTGAAATTCTCCTCCAAACCACCTGATCTTGATGCATCCATTTTGCTTTTTATTCCCAGTTTTTGTACAGAGTTCTAGAATGTGAGGTTTTCAGCAGCAGTCAGTTTGCTCAGTTCATTCACATCTTTTCCTTCTCTACATTTTCAGTTTGCACATATGAACTGATAATATACCACCAAAAAAGAAAACCATCCTCTCTTTGTATGGTTGTATGGATGAATACCTGTGTCAGAATGAATAACACTCCAAAATGGATCACCCCGATCTGGAGTCACATTTGAGGGACATTAAGTGAAACAGGGCCTCTCTGGTGTGCTTTGGACTAAAGCAAAGTCATTTAAAGTAGTCTTGAGTTACTTCTGATGGTTGGAATGGTTCATTTGCACCACCTGCTTTTATGCTTTGTCTGCCATCTCTTAGAGCTGGGAGCCTTTTCTTCCATATATGGAAAGTGGCTTCCAAGTGAGGAGGGGGAAGGTCAAGCAAAACACAGTATGATTGGCAGCTCTGAGCTCTGAGGCACACAGAGTCAAGTGAAATCTGCTAAGTGGTGGCTCCTTTGCTTCCTCTTCCAATTAGTGCAATTTGTGGGAGGGAACAATGACAATTTGAAATCTAACAGGTCTCTGCCCTGTGTGAGTTCTCTCTTTGGAGTGAACTTTAGTGGGAATTTGGGGTCTGTGCTTGAAATCAGTTTATATCTGTGAGTTCATTCCGCTTTGATGCAGCACTTAAATTTTAGTATGTAAAAGTATCACACATTTCCATTTGAAAGTGATTTCCTTGGAAAGCACTGCACATTCCTGAAATTTTGCAGAGAACATTCTTAGATCTGCTCTGCGTTGCCAGTGACTTGGGTGTAGGCTTGCCAACTCTAGTTTGGGAAACTCCTGGAGATTTGGGAGGTGATGCCTGAGGAGGGGAGGGTGCCCAGCAGGGATGTGATGCCATAAAGTCTACCCTCCAAAGCTGCTCTTTCCTCTGGGAAAACTTTTGTAGAAATTGTGTGGTGAACACAAGAATGATAAATGCAAACCTCTAATACTCTTTTCAAGGAGGGATCACTCCTGAACCGATCTTTCTGAAGGTTTGCAGAAATCCCCTAGCAGAAAGTTCCTGCCTAGTATCTCTACATTCCTTGTGAATTTCATGCAACTTGCCCTCAAAAACTTGGAGTAATAGCACTAAAAAAATGTTTAAAATTATTCAGATGCCCCAGAGCAAAATCCCCAGTACCTATGTGGAAGAAATTAACCAGAATTTTGTCTTATCCCAGAGGACCTCATCCAGTTCTAAAATAAAATTGTAAAAGTTCTGCTGAACTGAAATATTTCTATTTTAATTATGGGAAACTGGAAAAATCAAAATTGAGGCCATGAGTGCATGGAAAAAATGAAGCAAAGGGTTGAAATATGACATGGAAACTAATTATGTCACCAAAACAAGCAATCAAAGGAAAAACAAAATGATTCCTTCCCTTTCACATCCCTAGCTGTATATGTGGCTATATCAAAAAAGCTTATCAGTATGCAGGAGTACAGGTGCATATCCACTAAAACACTATACAAAAAGAAATGTTGGCAAGACTGTAGGTTGACAATGTTGTAAATAAAGAAATGTAAAACTATTCTGGTTGGTGGTGGCCCATCCCTGCAAGCCCCGACCAGCACGTTGGTATTTGACTCTACAAAGGTTGTCTCATTTAAAAACATCTTCTGATCCAAGATGCTGGAAAGGGTGTGGAAGTCTGGGTACTTTCAAGCATTGTTGGTGGGAATGTCCCCTTATTGCTAGCTTTTGGCCTAAAATACTGGGTTTTATAGAAAAATTTTTAGGATGTACTATCCCATATACTCCAAAATCAGTTCTTTTGAATTGTTGGCCTAATCTTAAAATCTCTAAAACTAAGGCAGAGCTAGCTTCAATCTTTTTAATTGTGACAAAGACACTGATTGCCCAGAACTGGAAATCTAAGAGAATCCCCTCAGTACAACAATGGTTTTTGAAGCTTTGGGACTTAGCGGTGATGGATAAACTTGCACTTCAGATTACAGTGGCAGAATCTCCAGCTAAGAGTATTATTTTTAGGGGGGAAATGGTTACTTTTTTATTATGTCTCCAGTTCTCACAACAAAAGTTGTACGTTACCTAAGAAATAAGTTAATTTTGTATTTTATTGAATGTGAATTGGTACCCCTTGTAAATATTATGCTTTGTAAGGGTTTACTAGACTGTAGATTTCATACCGGGATAAGTTATTATGTTTTGTTTTGTATTGTTGGTATTGTTGTTTTAATTAAAAAAAGGGAAAAAACGAAAAACAAAATGATTCCTTCCCTTTCACATCCCTAGCTGCATATGTGACTGTATCAAAAAAGCTTATCAACATGCAGGAGTACAAGTGCGTATCCATTAAAACACTACACAAAAAGAAAAGTTCGCAAGACTGTAGGGTGACAATGTTCTAAATAAAGAAATTTAAAACTATTGTGGCTGGTGGGGGCCCATCCCTGCAAGCCCCGGCCAGCATGTGGTGGCTTCTGATGACCTGGTTGGAAGTAAACACAACTGGGCCAGAAGAGACATGCCAACACCAATGGGAGGGTGGGGACAAGGAAGCTGGCTGAGGAATTTAAAGAGGAGGCTGGGGAAGTCAAAGGGAAGCTGAGGGAAGAAGGAAGCAGCAACAAGGAGCATTATGGAGGAGGAAAGCTGGGGCCCTGAGGCAGCAAATGTGGCAGTAGCCATAGAAACAGATGCAGGTCTAGCATGCTTGGAGCTGGGAGGAGCAGTTGCTGAGGAAAACACCAAGGGCTCCAGGACCAACATGGAAGCAAGAGGGGACTGGCTAAAGAGGGATGCTGAAGAAGAGGCTGCAGGCTCTGGGGGGTGGGGTGGCAATTAAAGCAGCCTAAGTAGCAGAGACCACATTGAAGGCAGACAAGACCTTCATAGACTGGCTGGCTTTAAGGATGCCCTATTGCCACACAGAGACAATATTAAGGAAAGAGACTGGGGGCACAGAGGTTTAAAGTCTTTGTTGGAAGGACTTAGCTGGGTAAAAAGAAAATAATAAATATTTATGGCTGATGAGGAACAAGGTAGGGAGACCCCTACTGGGCAATCCATAGGGGAACCCCTGGTCTGAGGCCAAGTACACCATGACAACCAAATGCTGCAGAGGATTTTTAAAGAATTCCTATTCCATGAGATCTCAAGGAGCCGCTATATCATTTTAGGTTTGATTTACCTACTCAGTGATAACATGGAACCATTAATTATCACAAAGAAAAGAATGGAATTCTTGTTAGCAAAAGCTTTGGAAGTTGGTTTTTCACAAGCCTCCTCATAAGAAATCAACTGGTCTGGATTATACAGGGGTAGAGATATTGCGTCCAATCATGAATGTTTTCCATTTTAAAGAGTCCCACAGGAAGTTCTGTTCTCCCTTTCCCCCCTCTCTCTCTTCCTGAGGCCAGAAGAAAAACATATATGGCTGGAGCACCTCCAGCCTAATGGTATCCTGGGGAACATGTGCTCGCAGCCATTGCAAGGATCTCAACAAGAACTTTTATAAACTTAGGAAATAAAAGCATGTTATGCCGAGACGAAGAAAGTACAATTTAAAACCAGGTTTTTGAAATACTTTATTTCCTTTTACATTTCAGTGCCATGTGATTCTGATTTCCTATTTATAAACTATTTCATTGCACAGCATTACCATGTCTGAGGATTTAAAGCTTCTATTCCCATCTATACTTAGTCCGCTTTCTTGTACTCCCTGTTATTGACAAGTACACAAGGTTTTTTTATATGATGTGTCCTAAGGGGCCCCTAGACAAGAAGTACTGCTTAAATATGAGGCATTAGACCTTATAAACTGATTGATAAGAGATTGATAGTTTTTAGTTGTAGCTGCCACTAAATTGTCAGCCTTTATTTAAATTACTGGCTGGAAAAAAAGGGAAAATAAGAAGAAATAGGAAAAAGGCAATCAGTGGCTACCAGGTTAGTTGTATGGCAGTACGGAAACTAGGAAAATAGTTAGAACAAACTCAATGGTTATATTGTAATTTCAGGTGGTAGTCAGGTAAGCAGGGAATACCTACTTACCATCTATTTAACATCTAGCAGCATCAGATACAGCTGCTGCTTAGTGAGCACACTGGGGGCTCTTTGTCTTCAGATTACCAGTGACCTGAGGCTCACATGAAGATCAGCAGTGCAGTGATGCCTGGACAACATATTCTGGTGCTCCTGGGGAGGGGAAGGTATAGTGGTGAGTCCAGGCAGGAAGTAAAGGGAAGGATGTGGAGAAACAGGATGGCTTGGCACCCTTCCAGCCTGCAACCCATCCCGAAGGTTGTTGGCAGTAGGGCTAGGATGGATAACCCCTCTCCAGCTCTGGTGTTGTGCAATACCAGATCTATAAATAATAAGACCATGATCCTCTGGGACTTCCTGATGGAATAGCAGGTAGATCTGACTTGCATGACTGAGACCTGGGTGTGGGATGGAGAGACAGTAGGCCTCTCCCAGCTTGCCCCTCCCGGGTTCTTGATCCTACACCAATCCCAGACTAGAGGGCAGGGGGGAGGAGTCGCTATGTTCATTTGGGAGGCTTACTCTCTCAGGGCACTCCTGCCATTGGAGATCACGGGTCTCGAGTGTGTCTGTCTGGTACTGGAGGCTAGGGAGAGTGTGGCAATTTGGGTGGTGTACTGACTTCCTAATGCACTGTCTGATAGCCTACCGGCCCTGATGGAGGCTGTATCAGGCTGGGCACTGGAACACCCTAGGCTGATCGTCTTGGGTGATTTCAACATTCATGCTGATGACATGACTTCCATTCAGGCAGTGGACCTGGTGTCATCCATGGTGGCACTAGGACTCTCCCAACTTGTAACAATCCCCACGTACCGGGCTGGACACACACTCAATTTGATTTTCACAGTTGGGGTAACAGTGGACCGGATTAGTGCTTTGGCAGTACCATAGTGGGACCACCATGTTCTGAGGGCCTATTTAAATGTTCTGCCGCAACCCTGTTTAGGTGGTGAGCAGATTTTAGCTCGCCCGTGGAGCCAAATGGACCCAATGTGGCTTCAAATGGCTCTGTGGGATCTGATGTCCCCTGGCGGCTCATTGGATGAGCTTGTGGAGGACTGGCATAACCAACTCTCTGCAGCCATTGACAAGATCGCTCCCTGGCACCCTCGGCACCCTCACTCTAGGCTCACTTCCTGGTATATCTGGGAATTGCGGCTTATGAAGCAAGCCTAGATGGTTAGAGAGATGGTGGCGTCGGGCTCGAGATGAAGCAACAAGAACATCTTATAGGACGTTTATGAAATCCTATGAGATGGCAGTCAAAGCCGCTAAGAAGATATTCTATGCGACTACGATTGCATCCACTAACTCATGCCCAGCGCAATTATTTAGAATTATTTGGGCTATTACAGTTCTGCCACAGGGCAGACCAAATCTTAGGGAATTGGACATTAACTGCAAGGCATTTGTGAGCTATTTCATAGATAAAGTCTTGGTGCTCTGCCACGACCTCCCCGCCACAGTTGATACAATGAGTGAACTTGAGGCCCTTTGCACATCTTCAATTCTAGCTTTGGATTCCTTTAACCCGCTCGGCCTGGAGGAATTCGACATATTGCTCTATACCCAACCATGTGCAACCTTGACCCATGCCCTTCCTGGCTGATCAGGGCAGTTCGGCTGTGTTGCTATTGTTAGACCTGTTGGTCACATTTGATATGGTTGACCTTCGGCTCCTAACCTACTGCCTCACCAATGTGGGGATACAGGGGCTTGCCTTGCAGTGGCTTGTCTCCTTTCTCCAAGGTTGGGGACAAAGAGTGGCACTAGGGGAACAGCAATCCCAGAGGCACCTGCTTGAATGCAGACCCAATGCTCTTTAATATCTACATGCACTTCCTTTCCCAGATTGCCCAGAGGTTTGGTCTCAGGTGTCACCAGTATGCTGATGATACCCAGCTCTATCTGATGTTGGGTGGTCAGTCAGACTCCAGACTGGAAGATCTGGACTGGGCACTGCACACCATGGCTGGTTGGCTCAGGCTGAGTTGGCTGAAGCTAAACCTGGCAAAGACAGAGGTCCTGTGCCTGAGTCAGGCCGGTTCAGGTTGGAGCTCCTGCTTCCAGTCTTCGATGGGGCACCATTGGTGCCTGCGCCGGTGGTTAGGAGTTTGGGAGGGCTCCTGGAACCCTCCTTGTCAATGGAAGCCCAGGTAGCAACCACTGCTAAGTCGGCATTTTACCATCTGTGGCTGGTTTGGCAGTTGGCTCCCTTTCTTGATCGCGACGACCTGGCTTCAGTGATCCACGTGATGGTCACCTCGAGGCTAGACTATTGTAATGCTCTCTACATAGGCTGCCCTTGGTGCAAATTCAGAGGCTGCAGCTAGTGCAGAATGTTGCAGCCAGGCTACCGATGTGCCTCCCTAGATGGAAGCACATCCAGCCGGTGCTGAAGGGGCTGCACTGGCTACTAATAGCATACCAAATTTGCTTCAAGGTGCTGGTACTTACCTTTAAAGCCTTATACTGCCAGGGTCCAACATACCTGAGGGACTGCCTTTTCCTGTATATATCCTGGAAAGCACTACAGGCAGGGATGCAATCGACTGGTTATTCCAGGCCCCAGGGAGGCCAGGCTTGTGGCTAGTGGAGCTAGGGCCTTCTCAGTGGCAGCTCCTTACTGGTGGAACAAGCTCCCAGAGGAGATCAGGGCCCTGCAGGATCTTATGCAGTTCCGCAGGGCCTGCAAGACAGAGCTCTTGCACCAGGCCTTTAATTAGGAGCCGCCCACACTACCATCAATGATCACTATTAACATTGGTGGCAGAGGCAGCCTGCAGTGAGATCGAGCCAAACCGCCTAGGAGCCTGTACTTGCCTGAGCCTGCATGATAGATTACGCCATCTTGGTTATTAATTATTGATTGCACTTTTATTGAAATCACTGAATGTTTTAAATGTTTAATAGTGTTAAATGTTTTAATGTTTTAAATGTTTTAACTGTATATGAACCTTGGCACATTGTGCCAGGTAATGTGAGCCGCCCTGAGCCCACTTGCGGGGAGGGCGGGTTATAAATACAACAAACAAAAAAACAAACAAATAAATAATTTGGCATGGTAGGAGACATTTTGGTAAGTTTTTGAATGTTTAACTAGAAGCCAACTGAGAGTGCAAGGTTAGGAGGTGTTTTGTTTTGTTTTTTAATCCTACTTGGCCAGAGTTTCCCGCAGGCATGGTCTTGGATATGCTAAAGATTAAATGCAAAACAGCAATAGATTTTAATAGCATTAAATAATTTAAGACCTGGATGCCTTTCAAGTGTTTTCCTTCATCATAGCTGGAAGGTAAGAAAATGTTTTTGTCTGAAATGCACAAGGAAGCCAGAAGAATGGTCCTTAGTAGGGTAAATCTGAGGAAGCATGAAATCAATTATTTGTTTACTTATTTAAATTATACCTTACCACAATCTTCCAGTGTTCAAATGCTCCCTCTGCAGCTAAAACAATTAGGCCATGAATAAAATTAAAAAAACAAATAGCATCAATATCACAAACACCAATGACAAAACAGCAGCAGATTTAGCATCAAAAAGACACTGCTGAAGAAAGTGCAATCTAGGGAGAAATCATGGTACTTAGTCAAAGTAAACCAACACTGAGTGAACCAGAGGTGACATGGAAGGACATGATTTCCACCAGGTGCCTAACTTCAAAAAGAAGGAGTGCCAGGTGAACCTCATTGGGGAGAGGTTTCCATAGGTGTTTTACCCCCTTTAAAAAGGCACAGACCCACTCACTTATCTCAGATTGTACCAGGAAAAGGATCTTGGTATTTGCACACATGCAAGCATGCCTGCAACAATGTCCTTAAATGCAAGGAAAAAAAATAACTGATGCCATATTCACACACAAACATTAACAGTTCACCTCATTTTTTAAAGTCAGTAATTTTTTGCATTCTAAGTCTTTTCAGAACTGAAGAGTGGTAGGTGCTGATATAAAGCGTATTTGCATAACATCTGGAACATATAGACTTTTTTCACCCAGTAACAACTTCATGTACCATAACATTTGATTTGTAGAGCTATGGTCTGATCCTTTTATTCTCCTCCTCTCCACCCCACCCCAAGCACTGCTCTAGACATTCAGCAATCCAGATGTGATTACTCAGTGACCTCAGGTTTATTAAAACTCTCTGATGATGGTAAGGTACCAAGAAAACCAAAGGATGAGGTCATTGTTGGTTACAAAAATGAAGCACAGATAAAGTGCAGATGTAAAACCGTTCATACCCAATTTTTAGTGTAAAAAGAAGAATAACAAGAAAAATTTATCGTTTACCATCTGAATATTCAATTGATCTGTGAGATTTTCAGGGGTATGTTCATGTGAGCAGATTGCAATCTGAATCAGTTGCCTGGTTGCATAATGCAAACCTCATATCAGAAACATATTGGTATCAAATGCAGACAGTGAGCAATGGATTCCATCCCTGAGTCCAAGTAGTCATAAATGTATTTATTTATCCATTCATTCAATTTATACCCTGCCCTCCCCGTGAGCAGGCTGTGGTCTCTAATTACACCAGAATCAAAGACATTACAAGAATGATTGGAATGCTAATTCTAAAGGGAATACAGACAGGATCAGAAATGTCCCATGGATATAGTTAGTTGAGCCAACAGTAGAGAGTGTCATGTTTACCCATTCTGTGATCCTTTCCAGTATGTTATCAGTAAGCAGTAGTCTAGAATACTGCATGCAAGTTCATCACATTCCAGATTTAATGGTGGATAAAATCCTGGGATCAGCAATATACTGTGTGGAGCCCCCCACCTTACAAAACTTGAGCTTATGGGTAAAGGGTGCTAAGCCCTATCGCTTCATGCCTTTCCTTACTGAATTCTGTTCCTTTTAACATTTGTGTCCATATCAGCCAACTTCTTGTATCTGAGCTTGGCTAGAAGAAAATATGCTTCAAACAGGGGGAGAGGGACTCCAGTCACGTGCATACTTGGGCTTTCTTTAAAAAATGCCATAAACATTTGGACCAGTGTCAGGTCTGTGTCAGCAATTCTTTCACATATAAGATATGACCTGATGCTTTGTCTTCAATGATCTCTCAAATGTTTACAGCAGGGGTCCTCAAACTACAGCTCGCGGGCCACATGCGGCCCGCCGAGGACATTTATGCGGCCCGCCGAGTGTTTATGCCCGCCCCCCCGCCCGGAGCCGCCTCCTCCGAGGAACGCAGCAGCAGCGCCCCTGCGGCCTCTTTCTTCCTCCAGCAGCCCTGGGCGGCAAGAGCGCCCAGGAGCTGAGGAGGAGGAAGGGGTGAGCAGGCTGGTGGGGGGGAGGGAGCCAACGCGGCGGCCCTCCAATGGTCTGAGGGACAGTGAACTGGCCCCCTGTTTAAAAAGTTTGAGAACCCCTGGTTTACAGCAATGGGCAGGGAAATGGAGGGTGGTAACACCAGGTATTCCACAATGTCACTTCCAGGAGAAACCCAAAGTAATGTGGGGTAGCTCTAGGAATCTCTAAAAACATATCTCTGGGACTGCCTCTCCCAGTATGCCCCGGAAGAGCAGTATGCTCAGGGGCACTATGCCCAGTATGCCCTGGTGGTCCCTGGCCCAAGAGAAGTCTGACTGTCCTCAACCAGGGCCATGGGTCTCTTCTTCATCCCCTCCAGTCTCTGCAGGCTTGCCTACACACAATCTTGGTGTGTGTATGTGTTGCTGCTACTTCTATCCAATCGTCTCTGTCTCAGGATGATCTTAGTCATGGAGAAGTCGGGGCAGCTGCCCTGGGCCCCAGGCTGGGCAGGGCCCAAAATTCCCACAGCCCCACCACCCCACAGGAGGGAAAAGAACAGGGGGAGGTGAGCTGGTTCCTGCTGCTGGCTCTTGACAGCCCTTGCTAAGACAGCCATCTCAGGGATGGCAGGTAGTAGTGTATGCCCACCTTCCTGGCATTCAGCTCTGCAGTGTATGCCCATTCCCCTTGTGGCCAGCTCAGTGAATACATGAACACACATTAATGCAGGAAGCTGTCTTATACTAAATCAGACCCTTGACTAATCAAAGTCAGTATCATCTACTCGGACTATCAGCAGCATTTTGGGGTCTTAGGTCTATTAGACCACCTTCCACCTGATGTTTTTGCCTAGAAATATCAGGGATTGTACATGGGATCTTCTGCATGCCAAGCAGATGCTCTCTATGGCAGTGGTACCATAGGAACAGCACTTGCCCATGTGCCCAGTAGCTGGCTAAGGGCTGGCAGCAAGCCCCTCCACATAGCATCTGCCAGGGGTGGAAGCAGGAGTTTACTCCCCAGCAGACAACTTGAGGGCAGCAGCAGGAGCCCACATACCCAGCCCCCCCTCCTTATAGCTGGCTTGCAGGTTTCCGTTACTTAGTCCTGGGATTACCCCCAACAGGGGGCAGTTTATGGTGCTTTGATTCTGGGGCCCCATCCTGGACTTTAGCCCAGAGCCCAGAATCACTAAGACCATCCCTGCCTGGCCTGCCTTACAGGGATGTAAAGAAAGTCTTGATCCTGCCTAGTAGGCTGCCAGTACAGACCCAGAGAACAAAGTATCTCACACAAATCCCAAACACCTCCTTATGTAGAAGCAGACACAGTGCAACAGTGCAACGATTGGCAGAAAGCAGATGTGTTTTACATAGAAACACCAATCAGGATGATCCTGCTTGGCAGAAATATTGGCTAATAGTTCAGGTTGAATGACATTCCTGTCAGGCATCAATCTGTCAAACAATTCTTTCCTCTCCACCCATTTCCTGGGAAAATGAATGAGAGAGTTGGACACCATAACAACTGTCAGGTTCAAAGATTTCCATTCATTCACACATATGGGAAATACGTTTGTATCTGTAGAATTTACTACATTTACGAATGGACATCTGGGGGGGGGGTGTCAGATCTAGATTAATAAAATCTCTCTCTGCACATTCCTTATAAATCCTGATTGGGGTTGAGCATATGGTGACTAACCTGAAAAGGAACAGTAGGTCATGGTGCATCGTTCATCAGTGTGGAATGGGGTAAAAAAGACAAAAGTCATACTAGGAGTTATTAGGAAAAGGAATGAATATCATAATGCAGTGCAACTACTGCACCTGTATATAGTTTAAGTTTCCCCACCTCATAAAGTATATTATATTGCAAAAATGGAAAAGGGAACATAAGAAAACAAACAACCCTCCCACACACACTAAATCTAAATTAGACCCCAAAAAGGCTGGGAGAAAAAGGTTTGTCTATCGTTACAAAGAAATAATGCATATACTTTATTTTAAAAAGCAGCAGTACTTTAAATGTGAAACACTACTTATGTAAGAACAAACTAAGTACCAAAATGAAAGAGCAAAGGCTGAAACTAGTTCTGTTCTTACACAACTAGTGTTGTATTCTGACATAATTTGTGTTTCAGATATTCTATTGACTCTGATACTGATACTTTTAAAATTAAAGCTGATGTATTATTTCTTTCTCAGAGCAAAAATGGGGCATCCAAACTGAACAAGAGGTTGTGGCACCAAATAAGGAAGGGTTAAAATAGTTCACCCTTTTTAATTCAGAAAAAAAAAGTTACTAAGGGTGGGCAAAGCAGAGGTATATAATTATGTATGGTATGATACAAGTGAACACAGGTAATCTTTTCTGCATCTCACATTAGGCATGCCCAATTAAATTGATGGACAATAGATTTTGGACAGGAAAAGAATGTTCTTCATACAAATAATTTATGTAATGGCAGTTCTTAGACTGCTTGCAAAGAGGATCAGGCGTAGTGAAAGGAGATAGTCCTATCACCTGCTATTACCATAATGGCTAGTAGGAACCTTCCCATTCGAAGGCAGCCTAGGATAAAGGGCACTGGGGGCAACTGTGAGGAAGGGCTAAGTGATGTTTCCCGGAGACCAAAGATAGAATGGTGGACTAAGTGGGACTGTTGGTCTGATCCGGCAGTGAGGTGCTTTTATTTTTATGGAACTGCAGCCTAAATTGCAATAAAATTGAATTCAGCATATCAAGAATCAAGCATGTTTACAGTTGGGCCTGTCCAGAATTATTGACTGTAACTCATATGATGCTCATTCATTCAGATTTTAGATCCAGGCAGGGTGGGAAAAGACATGAGACAAGGCTTTTAATTAAGGGTTTGATGGTTCAATAGTATTTTAGCCTGGAAAAATCTTATTTTAAGCTGTCAGTTTTATGGTCTATGTTTTTATGCTATGTTGTGTTTATTATAACACATTTTAATTAATATCTTTAATTCTTTACATATTATTTTGTAAGCCGCCTCAGGCAGGTTCCTGCAGAGGCAGAATTTAAAAAGTAAGTGTGCACATATGTATAAATAAATAAACTCACACCAGAAAACAGCAGAAGTGGATTGAATCCAGACATATAGCTCAAAAAAGGAAGAGATCACGCCAGAGGCAGGCAGACAGACGGACAGAGTGACGGGCAAAATCAGGGAGAATACTGTTCCTATAGATGTTTCAATAGTGCACTTTTGATCAGATTTTAAGCATGAGGGCAAGATACAGTGTTTTATACTATTAGATACTTTCTCACTGAAATGTGACAAGTTAGGGGCCATACAAGTAGTGCGGTTTCCAGCCTCCAGGTGGGGACTGGAGATCTGCCAGAATTACAACTGATCTGCAGATTACACAGATCACTCTGAGGGAGAATATGGCTGCTTTAGAGAATGGACTCTATGGCATTATACCTTGCTGAGGTCCCTCCACTCCCAGACTCCACCCCCCAAGCTCTACCCCCAAATCTCCAGGAATTTCTCAACCAGAATCTGCCAGTCCTAGTCATGGAGGACGGGTATGGGGACAAGGCCCCACACCTCACCTCCAGCTTCGTCATGGAAGGAGAAATGTTGCTTCAGAATTACTAGAGCATTGTAGTCTGACATCACTTCCATTTACACAACTGGAAGGGACCTGACATCTCAGGGTACCTCACAACATCTAGTTTTGCTAAAACTCCTAGGGGCTGCCAGCCCTTAGCTGACAACTATAAAGAGGAGAGGCAAATGACTGAGCTGCTTGGGACTTCAGCATGCTACATCCCCTTCCCCATTTTCCCTGTAACTGGCATTCAACTGCTTACAACATTCTGTATCTGCTGGGGCATTTGTAGTCCTTTTACTGTGTGTGTGCGGGGGGGGGGGGTCCTTCCTTTTTCTTTTGATTAACTTACAAAGACATTTTTTTCCCTCTCTGCCTGGTGAGTTCCCCTGAACAGGTAGAAATCCTTAGCTTGTCTGTGGATGGCCTGGTTTGGTTTGCTTCCTTGCTTGTTTTTGGTAACTGGTGCAGGGAACAGCCTCTTTAGTATTAGATATATTGATTATTGTAACTTGGTTCCAGGGGCAATGTCAAGGCGAGATCTGGCGAGTTCTCCCAGGATTACACCCAATGTCCAAGTTACAGAGCTCATTTCCTGCTGAGCACACAAACCCCAACTCTACACAAGGACCACACCAAAATCTCAAGAAATTCCCCAAGCTGAAGTTGGTCACCTTCATTTCAGTAGAAAAGAAGGGAAAATATGGTAAACAAATCTGGTGAGTACCCTGCAGAATCTTTTTTTTTAGTGTTTTTTAGTATATTATTTATAACTTTCAACATTATAACAAGAATAAACAAGAATAAAGATTTCAAAAATACAATAATACAGCTTTGATCAAATCTTCTAGATTATAGGTAAAGATATTAGAACAACAGTTAAATCTTTATAAAACAAACTTATCACTATGAAATGTAATAATAATTCTAATATAACATCATAACTTGCATAAACATCAAGTCAGGGTAAAAGATCAGGTTAGAATATTGCTATGATTTCTTTATATCTTTGAGGTATTGAAGAGGTAAGAACAATGGAATTCACAAAAGAAGCCTCAATAATAGGGAGCCATTTAGAATAAAAGAAAGATTGGGATTTATAACTGTTGTTAGGAGGGATAGTGATTGTGATTTTCTCCATAGCATATAGCTCCAAGACTTTAACATACCATTGGTGTAGTGTAAGAGGATTGGAACTTTTCCAATTGCTTGTAATGACTGATTTTGCTGCCATCTATAATGTTGAGATTCGTTCTCTAAGTATCTTTGGGATATTAAGGGGGGTTCCCAAGCCATTACCAGCCATATAAAGGGCTGAGGATGGGTCCACCTTGGACCTGGGCCTCTATTGATTGAACTTTAATGCCATATAGCATGGGGAAGGGTGAGGCTTGCCAGTTTTCCTCCAGGAGTAGGACATTCCCCACCCACAGCTCCCAGCACCCACTTCTATGGCTGGCATGGGAAAAAAATGTTTAAAAAAATCACATTTGGTTAACGGTATGATGTTACATCTGGGAGAAAAAAACAAGAAGTGATGTCAATCCACTCTAGGAATCACTGGATACTCTATGGTTTTACCATAGAGATTCCAGTAATTCCTAGACAGGTGTGGGAAGAGGAGCTCAGGTCCTCTCAACATACCATTTGGTGTGCAGACAAGGTAAAGAGAGGCACAGCACCTTTACCAGTCAAACATTTGAGTCAGGGTAAGATGTCTCATCCTCCTCTCATAGATCACTGCCTTGATGGTAGCAAGGGGGGTTGTGTGGTTTGATGAGGCTGTGGGCTATACCGTGGAGGGCCACCCAGGGCAGACAGGCCACAGCAGAAAAGTCAGACAATATGTGATCCACTGGAGAAGGAAATGGCAACCCACTCCAGTATCTTTGCCAAGAAAACCCCATGGACAGTAACAAAAGGCTAAAAGATATGACACTGGAAGATGAGCCCCTCAGGTCAGAAGGTGTCCAATATGCTACAGAGGAAGAGCAGAGGGCAAGTACAAGTAGCCCCAGAAAGAATGAAGTGGCTGGACTGTGAATTAAAGTGGATGGGTATGGGCAAATTTAACTCAGAGGACCATTATATCTACTAATGTGGCCAAGAATCCCATAGAAAAATGGTATGGTCTTTATAGTCAACAAGAGAGTAAGAAAGACAGTAATGGGATACAATCTCAAAAATGACAGAATGACCTCATCATAGGGGACCGGAATGCTAAAGAAGGAAGTCAAAAGGTAACCAGAATAACAGACAAGTTTGGCCTTGGAGAACAAAATGAAGCCAGGCAAAGGCTAACAGAGTTTTGTCAAGAAAATACACTGGTCATAGCAAACACCCTCTTCCAACAACCTAAGAGGTGACTCTACACATGGACATAATCGAAATTAGATTGGCTGAGTTCAGACTGGCAATTTGCCCCGCTATAGCCACATTTCAGCCATGTTTCCCAAGCGGATTAAAGGGGGCGTTCACACAGGCACTTCTGCCTGGCGTTCCCCACCTGTAAGCAACCCGTGCTGTTCCACTTCGCTCCTGGGATTAAAATATACCTGTTGAAAGTGGAAGCAAATCCCGGCGAGTGCCTTTATCCTGCTGCATTCCGCTTCCCAGAAGTGTGAACGCTCAGCCAAAAAGCCGGGAGCAACCCGCGTTGTGCATAAGGCAGCAGCGATATGATTGGCTGTGCTCTGCTCTACTGCCCAATTCAGTGCTGGCACAATGGGATCCTCCCCAAATCAGCTGGATGCCTATGAGCTCATACACACATAGGCATCCAGCCGATTTACCAGGAAAAAACCGTTTACAGCCGCACCTCTGGGCCAGCAGTCTGAACGCTCCTGCGTGCCTCCTCCCGGTATGCTCCCGCATCAGTCGGCCCTGTATGACTGGGAAAACCTGGAACAGTTTGTTCTGAGGCTTTTTTGCCATGACTGGCTCCTGCTTCAAACTGCCAGTCTGAACTCCGCCATTGATTACATAATTTTCAGTCAAAGTTGGAGAAGCTCCAACAGTCAGTAAAAACGAGACCTGAAGTGGACTGTGGCTCAGATCATGAGCTACTCATTGCAAACTTCAGGCTTAAACTGAAAAAAGCTGGGAAAATCACTAGGTCATTCAGTTTTGACCTAGATCACATCCCTTATGAATATATAGTGGAGGTGAAGTATAGGTTTAAGGGACTAGAGTTGATAGACAGAGTGCCTGAAGAACTATGGATGGAGGTTCGTGACATAGTACAGGAAGCAGCAATGAGTACCATCCCAAAGAAAAAGAAATGCAAGAAAGTGAAGTGGCTTTACAAATAGCAGAGGAAAGAAGGAAAGCTAAAGGCAACAGTGAAAAGGAAAGATTTACCCAACTGAATGCAGATTTCCAGAGAACAGCAAGGAGAGATAAGGAGGCTTTCCTGAATGAACAATGCAAAGTAATAGAGGAAAATAATAGAATGGGAAGAACTAGAGATCTCTTCAAGAAAATTGGAGAAATCAAGGGAATGTTCTGTGCAAAGCTGGCCATGATAAAGGACAAAAATGGTAGGGACCTAACAGAAGCAGAAGAGATTAGGAAGAGGTGTCAAGAATACACAGAAGAACTATACAAGAAGGATCTCAATGTCCTTGACAACCACAAAGGTATGATCACTGACCTCAAGCCAGACATACTGGAATGCGAAGTCAAATGGGCCTTAGAAAGCATTACTAACAACAAAGCTAGCGGAAGTGATGGTACCTCAGCTGAGCTATTAAAGTCCTAAAAGATGATGCTGTTAAAGTGCTGCACTCCATATGCCAGCAAATTTGGAAAACACAGCAGTGGCCACAGGATTGGAAAAGGTCAGTTTACATTCCAATCCCAAAGAAGGTCAATGCCAAGGAATGTTCAAGCTATCACACAATTGCACTCATTTCACATGCTAGCAAGGTCATGCTCAAGATTCTACAAGCTAGACTTCAGCCATTTGTGGATAGACTACAATAGCATTGATTCTTCTACGAATGGTTGCAAAAGAATTTATAAAAATGTGTTTCTTTTGTAAGGTTTAAGCCTAAAGTGGCATACTAATGGCATCAAAAGCTACTTTTATCTATAATGTACCCCCCGTTTTATAGTTTGTTATGTGTTCTATGCATGTTTGTTTTTTCTCTGTGTTATAGAAAATAAAGAAAATTAACAACAACTGCCAAAGTACAAACTGAGTTCTGAAGAGGTAGAGAAATGAGAGATCAAATTGCTAACATTTGCTGGATTATGGAGAAAGCAACAGAGTGCCAGCAAAACATCTACTTCTGCTTCACTGACCACACTAAAGCCTTTGATTGTGTGGATCACAACAAACTATGGCAAATCCTTAAAGAGATGGGAGTACCAGACCACCTCACATGCCTCCTGGTAAATCGGCTGGATGCCAGTGTTCAGGGTAACCCACACTAACAATGTGGAGCCAGTGAAACTAGTTAGTAGCAGAGCTGTACCTGAGGGCTTAGGTGTAGTCTGAAAAACAGGGGAGGAGAGCAATGATTCTCCAGACCTTTCTAAATAATGCAATTGCTAGACTGCTAGCAATATCTTCCTTATATTTGCAGTGGCTTTGAGGAGGCTAAGACCAATGAGAACAACCACATTTCTATTCCGTAATTCCAGAAGATGAGGAATGAAACAAGGACCTGGTAACAAACCATGAAGGACTTTTTTTTTAACCACTCAGTCTTTTAGCTATTGCTCCTTTTATACCACTTTAGGGATTTACCTGCTGCTAAAAGCCGGCCAGCGATACCTTTGATTCATGTCCTTTGCTTAAAGAGCCAAACATCAGTATATTTATTACATCTGCCTCTTTGTATTTAACTCCACTCTTATAACTATTATCTCTGTTTACCCAGAGTCTATTTGTCACCATTTTATGTTGTTTAGAAGAAAGGGGAAGAGCAAGTTGTTGATGTTTCCCCCCCAACAAAGTCTGTTTTCTTTCCTCCTTCTCCTCCATAGCATTTCAGCTGCATTATTCTCCTCCTACCCCAAAGAACAATCTTTGGCCCAGCCAGAATACATTCACAGTCAAATGTGTGAGAGAATTAAAATGTGGGAAAATAGAGAAGCTGTTTCATAAATTCTGCCAGCAGGACCAGATTGAAACGGTAATTGACTTGGACAAGTTGACATGATATCCGTAAACAATAAACATGCTTTGTAAAAATTGTAAGCTCTGAATATATTTGAAGAAATGTCTTCCTTTTACCAGAAGTAGACATTTTAAATATTGGTGGCACTTTCACACAAGTTGAATAATGCACTTTCGATCCACTTTCAGTGCATTTTAGCAACTGTTTGCAAGTAGGTTTTGCCATTTCACACAGTAAGATCCAGTTGTAAAGTGCATTGGAAATGAATTGAAAGTGCATTATTCAGCATGTGTAAAAGCACCCTGAATGTTATTCAGAAGGCATTCCTTCTTCTGTAATCAAAGGGTGGAGTTCATGAAGTGGTCAAAGACAAACCAGTGTGGTGTAATGGTTAGAGTGTCAGACTAGGATCTGGGACACCTTGGTTTGAATCCCTACTCTGCAGTGAAAGCCTGTTGGATGACCTTTGGCAGGCACACTCTCTCAGCACAACCTATTTCACAGGATTGTTGCAAAGATAAGATGGAGGAGAAGAGAACAATGTAAGCCACTTTAAGTCCCCATTGAGGAGAAAGGTGGGTATAAATGAAGGTGATTTAAAAAAAAAAAAGTTCATTTGAGACATGCAGAGGCCCTGAATTATGTCAAGCAGGGTTGATGACCTCCAGGTGGGCCTGGAGTTCTCCTGGAATTACAACTGATATCTAAACTTCAGTGGTCAGTCCCCTTGGAGGAAATAGCAGCTTTGTGAAGTAGATTCTATGGCATCACATCCCCACTGAGATCCCTCTGCTCCCCAAAGTCTGCCTTACCCAAGCACTGCCCCCCAGATCTCCAGAAATTTCCCAAGCCAGAGATGGCTACCTTAAGCATTAGTGTCCCCATAGAATTACCATGTTTTAACCACTTGTGTGTAAAACTTAACATTTAGTTCATTGTTGTATTTAGAGGGCCTAAACTGTAGCTAATTTAGTTTTTGCATAAATCCAGGTTTGAACAAGAAGAGCAAAAATGTGAAGAAACCGCAGGACCTCCAAATCCTATATTTCAAATATCTCAAAAACTCAGGTTACTTTTACTGTTTCTCCATCATTGGCAGAAAGTGGCAATCAGCCTTTCCTCCAGCTATGCAACTGAAATGTGATAGAAATGTTGCCATTTAATTTGACATCTGGTTTTGCATCAATTGCATAGGTGACATTAAGATGGCATATTATACATAAAAATAGCATCTAAAAAGAATGTTAGAATGCCAAAAAAGAAAGAAATGGAAGCTTTGCAAACCAGGAGCTAGTCTCATAAAGCTCTGGGGTGTTTGTCCACTCCAAAGGAAAAGGGCTTACTTTCCCACATTTCCATTACTAAAGATGGGCATAAACCAGTTCACGAGCTAAAATTCGGCACAAACTTGGCCCAATTCAGAGCTCCCAAATCAATGTTCAGGGAAGGTGCCTTCCCTGAACATTTACCAGACTTTTGTCTGGTTTGGCTGTTTGGGCCATTTAAGCCTAACGGGTGAGCAACATGGGTCTGCAGTTCACCTGTTAGGTTTAAATGGCTGCAAACTATTTCAGCAATGTGTTTTGCTTCCCCCTCCTTGGAAATGGGGGGAAGCAAAATGGGCCACTGAAATGGGAGCCTAACAGCCTAATAGGGGATGGGTGTACCCACCCTGCTGTTAGGGTGAAACAGCTGGCAGCCATTTCAGCCTAACAGCAGACAGGTGCACCTGCCCTGCTACTAGGCAAAAACAATTGCCCACCATTTAAACCTAACAGCAGGGCAGGTACACCCATAAGCTGTTCAGTTTAAATGGCTGGCAGCCGTTAAACCCATCAGTTTCACTCCCCCTCTTCAAAGCCATTTAACCCATCTGTTTCACTTCAAAGTGGGTGAGTGATCCCCTCCTTTCTCTTGATTGCAGCTTGCCTCAGCCAGGAGAAAGGGGGACTCGAACTGGCCAGTCTGGTTTAGTGCATCTTTGGCTCAGTTTGATTCAGGGTTCAGTTTGAGAACTGCCCTGAACCAAACCAGAATTTTGAGGTTCGTCCCCACCCCTACACATTACCCTTGATTCTCTTAGCTTTTATGCTAATGTAAATACTATTCTTCCCCAAAGCCTCAGGTGTAAATATGTTTGTTTAGCCCTACTCTGTGTATCCAGGATTTGGACTAAAATGGATAACAACTAAGTACAGAAGAAAAGAAAGCTTTTTCAAATGAACGGCTATGGGTGGAGGGAGCTCACTATTAAATGTACCTGGTGATTTTAATGCAGGATTAACCTTCCTGTGCTATTTTGGAAACCTCATAAAGTCTTGCAGAGCTCGGTTTCCTTTTACTGTCTGTTCTTGGAACCTGCAATATTTTTGGAATTTAACAAAACTCTTTTTTTAGCATTCACTTCAGTGATGAGCTAATCTGTGAAAACACAACATCTGCTAGAGCTATAATGCAAATGAAAATCAATTAGGTAGTTGAATGTCTCCTTCGCAGACAATAGGGTTTAAGTTTGTCTAACTTCTCATGTGGCTTAAATGGTTTAAAGTCAGTTTAGTCTGTGAAAAATGAAATGCTACTAGATTCTTAATCCTCATTTTTTCTTAAGTATTCCTTTGCTGGAAGGATTGAGAAGATTACCAAACAACAGATTGGTTTCTATTGGTCTTCCATATAGTGGACATGCAAGCTCATTTCTTTTGTCATGTATTAAATTATCATAATCTCTTCCATCTCTTCTACAGTTGTGTGGGATAAACTGCACAATTTCTTATATAAAGTATGGGGGTGACCAATGTGGCCTGAGGGACCAAAGAAGAAAAAAGTACCTCTCTTGTAAAGGATCAAATAGGTGATAATTTCTCTAGCTCAAGAAACAAAAAATATAGATCTGATCCAATTAACTTCACATATAGAAACTTCCATATGTGGAATTCAATACAAACAACATACTCTCAAGAGATGTCCTATTGATTGATTTGGCTTATAGACAACCCTCCATTGAAAACAAGGCTCAGGGTGGTGAATAACAGTTTCAATAAGCACATTCAAATCAGATTAAATAGTTAAAACAGTTTCAATAGAGACATTCAAACCAAATTAAATAATTAAAAACAGTAACAACAATTCCAGATGTCATTAAAATAGATCAATTCTGTCAGCATCCCATGGGGGGGAGAGAAAAAAAGAGAAGCCAGGCAAGGTGCCCCACTCCCCCCCCGAAAAGCGCCCCCCCGCCGCCCTAACCCGCAGCAGTCAGCAACTGGGCCTCCACATTCTAACTAACTGAAATGTCTCTATTGAGTTAAATTCTAACATATGGACTTACAAATCATGTATACATAAATTATCATTTTCAATATATAATAAACAGAAAGGATTTCTAAAATTAATATCCATTCATAATTCTCCATCACAAAATTCAATAACCATACACAAGTTCTGGTAATGTACACCCAATCTTGTCTTCCACATGGACATAAATTGTAATTTTAGACATAACCACATAATCCCATGATTTATTTAAGCATTCAATAATGGCTGGTAGACTGTTTTGCTTCTAGTATTTTGCATATTATCCTTCCTAGCTTACACAATCAGATTGGATGATATTCAGACAGCCGCATGTTGAGTGCATTACAGTAATACAATCTGGTCAATAATCAAATAGCCTAGCCTTTACATGAGATGTTAGAAAAAGTATGCCTATCCAGTTTAAAATGCTGGGGTTCTACTTTTCATACATAATCACACAAATATACACACATCTCAGTTCAGCATTATGTGTATGATCCTTCATGTTCAGATGCAGGAACTCTCTGAATCGTGGTGTGTTGTAACAATGGAGGAGATTTTGGCCTCAGTACCCTGCTGCTTCTAGACCTTTCAGGGGAATCTAGATGAAATAAAAATAAAATGGCTAATTTTGGAATGTCCTTATATACATATATGGTAGCTTCAGTTGAGTCCTGGTCACCATTCCTCAAAAAACAAAACAAAACTGGAAAGAGTACAAAAGAGATTATTAAGCGGTTAGAACACCTATCCTACAAGGAAAGGATAAAGAGTTTCATACTTTTCTGTTTAGAAAAAAGTGACTGGGAACACAATGAAGGTTTATAAAATTATGTGTGGAGTGGAGAAAGAGGATAAAGAGAGGTATGTCTCCCATTTTCCATAATACAACAACCCAGTGGCACCAATTAGGTTGAAGGGCAATAGATCCAGGGCAGATAAAAAGGGATTTTTGTCATTCAGTGAAAACTTAAATTGTGGAATTTGCTCTCAATGGACTCTATGACAGCAACTAGCATGAAGGGTTTTAAAAGGGGATTAGACAGACTGATGGAGGGTTGGTTCATCAGTGGCTACAGGCCATGATGCCTAAACGGAGTTGTCACATCAAGAGACAGTAAACCTGTGACTACCCATTCTAGGATGCAATATTAAAAGAAGGCCTCTGTGTCCTATTCGTTGGCCCTCAGTGCACTCTCTTCAATAAATGTCACTCCATCGGAGGAACTGCATGGGTGAATACATGGCAGTATCTGATGATTTCCAGTGATTCCAGAGACCTTGTTGACTTTGTAACCTATGCTATACATTAGGGTTGCCAGCTCTGGATTGGAAAATACCTGGAGAATTTGGGGGTGGATCCAGGAGAGGATAGGGTTTGGGGAGGGGAAGGACCTCAGCATGGTACAATGCCATATAGTCCATGGTACAATACCATATAGTTCAAAGCAGCCATTTTCTCCAGGAGACCTGACCTCTGTCAGCTGGAGGTCAGTTGTAAAAGCGGGTGATCTCCAGGTCCCACTTAGAGACTGGCAACCCTACTATACATACATAGAGGCCTCCTTTGTCAATATGCTATGATCATAGCACCAAACCAACATAGGAGTCCTATATCCATGCTGGGTGCTGCTTATTTATGGACTTCAATGGTATCTCTAAAGACACACCATCATTTTTTCCATGTTTCATGCCAATCACTTTCAGTTAGGAACACCAATACGTGTATATTAAGTCCAGTACAGAAAGATGGGGGGGGGAGAGAAATAGAGCAGTGCTTGTTCTTAGAAGACACTGAATTTTTCTAGAAAAATCCATAGTTGTTCCTGTCAAAAATGGCTGTGTAGAATAAATATAGCTGTATTTGACAGACGAACAAAATAAAACAAAGTTAAACAAAATGGTATGGTAAACAGAGAAACAGCATAAAGCAAATCTGTTTGAAAGAGCTGTTAGTATAGATGGCATTATACTGCTCGATGTCATTGTGTTTATCCATGTTTTTCCTTCTGGCATTTATCATAGGGCATTTCTCTTACCAACCTTTCAATGCAGGCATTCTGTGGAAAAGAGAGAGACAAAAAAGAGCCCTGCAGTGATGCCACAGAAAACTACTTTCACATTCTCTTGTGGTTATTTTTTTAAATATTCATTTCCAAAGACATTATTTCACTCAGCTGAGATTTATACAGTCGAAAGGGAAAACCCATGAGAAGAATTAACTGATATTAAACTAATAAAACATGCAATAGAAAGAAAAAGTCAGTTTAAATCTCTCTGTTTTCCTTTAAAAAAATTAATTAGCATAATATCATTACGCTTAGAGACTCTTTTGCTGAAATAGAAAAGGAAAACACTGCATTAAAATTCATTTGAAAATTAAGTCAATTTGATTAGGGTATTTTGTGACTTAGAACTGCCTTACATATAACTTTCTGTGGCACACATGTTGGGAAAACAATAGGAAAAATGTATAGTGTGGAAAAGAAGAGATTGGATTTATACCCTTCCCTTCACTCAGAGTCTCAGAGCGTGTTACGATCTTCTTCCCTTCCATCCTCACAACAGACACCCTGTGAGGTAGGTGGGGCTGAGAGAGCTCTCTGAGAACTGCTCCTTTGAGAACAGCTCTGAGAGAACTGTGACTGACCCAAGGTCACCCAACAGCTGAATGTGAAGGAGTGGGGAATCAAACCCAGTTATCCCAGATTAGAGCCCGTGCTCCTAACCACGGCACCAAAGTGTCAAAGTAAGTTTTGAAAACTCTTTTACATTGAATCATAACAATGATCCATATAATTCTAGTGAGTGTGCACTTTGTGTTGTTCAAGGGACAGGGCTTAGGGTTGACAGCAAAGGGCTGACATCCCCTGGGATTTTTTTGGGGGGATTGATGTTGTGTGATGGAAACAACATCACTTCTGGTGACATAACGGTGAGTAACATTGCATGTCAACACAACAGTCTAGCATTCTATAAACCCATTGAGATTTGGGTGTTGCTAGAATGTCACAGCTGTATTTTAACTTCCTGTTATGAAACTAGAAGTGATATTGTGATGTTGCTGCTACAGAGCTCCACAAATTCCTCCTGCATGGTCCCCCTGTTAGGGCTACTGCTGTTGTACTGTCTGCTTAGCTTGCCAGTTATAACCCTGAATGGTCAGAGCTGATCTCAGAAGTGGTGTTGTAGAATCCAAATATTATAGTTCTAGGGGACCTCAACATATATGCTGATGCCTCCTTGATTGGTTCTGGCACAAGAATTCATTGGCAGCCATGGGACTGTTCCAGGTTGTGTTGGACCTGGAATGTAAGAAGGGTCACATAGTGGATCTTCTTTTCTGCACAGGAGGTGATCTGGTAGAGGTGCTGCCTTGACCAGGCCAAGGAACACGAACCCAATTGGATCTGATTGAGTGGGAGAAATGCCAGTGCCTGGGAAACTTGGAGAATCAAAGAAAAACAGGCTGCCTGCTTTTGCTGATGCTAAGTACCTGAACACAAAAAACTATGTGGATTTTTCAGAAGGGTGTTTTTCAGAATACCAAAGATTCCCAGATTTGCGTGATTGTTCTTGAAAATCACAGTAGCAACCTGAAACAGCAATTTTCTTGTATATTTTTGGCTCAGGAATTCTGGAATGCATTTCCCTAGTCAGATCATTACCTGCTGAAGGTGCAGGTTGAAATACCTCCCTTCCTCTACAAGGGCATTGGACCAGCTAGGATAGTGCAAATGCATGATTCAATTGATTTCCAGCTGGTCTTGGGGAATTTTGAGAGCCTGGACAGTGACTCTGTGGAGGCCCTTTATCAGCTTCCGCTTCCCCCTTAGCCCTTTATTTTACCAGGGAGCTGGGGTTTATGGAGGAGGTGGGGAGGCAGCTAGAACACCTAAGGCATAAAATTTGTACTGGATTAGACAGAATATGTTACAAAGCCCATTTAAAGGCCTACAAGGTGGTGGGGATTGCAGCAACAAGGACTTTCTTTTTTGCCTTCATTGCATCAACTGAATCTCATTCAGCGAGACTATTTAAGACGATTCAGGCTCTAACGTCATCTGAGACCAGCACTCTTGATTTGATCTATATATTAGCTGTGATTATTTTCTCAATTCTTTGCTGATAAAACCTCTCTAATCTGGTTCAATTTATATGGTAACTTGAAGACAGATCCTGCACTGAGCATATCAGTGGGAAGTCTTTACTAATTACATGAATAGTTTCAGGTTGGTCACCTTGACTGATGTTGACAGAGTATTTGGTGTTATGATGGCTACTTCATGTAATCTGAATCATTGCTCATCTAGTTTGTTATTATCTCAGAAGAAAGTGATACTTCCCTGGTATACAGGGCTGCCAAGAGCCACCAGGTGCCCCCGGACAAAGATTCCAACTATCCCCCTGCCCCATATGATCCTGAGCCAAACTAAATATCATAACAAAATAAATTACTTGGCTTGCTGTTACCATGAATCTATAGTAATAAAAATACTGGCCTGTATGTCCATCTTTTATTTATTTGCATTATTTATACCCTGCTTTGCTCCCCAAAGGGAACCCAAAGCAACTTACATTGTTCTCCTCTCCTCTGTTTTATTCTCACAACAACCCTGTTAGGCTGAGAACATATGACTGGCTCAAGATTACCCACCAAGCTTCCATTGCTGAGTGGGGATTTGTGCCTGGGTTTCCCAGATCCTAGTCTGATATTTTAACTCCTACACCATACTGACAGGCATAACACATCAGAGAATAAAGCTAGGAGACTTAAAATTGGTCACCAGTTTCAGGATGATTGTGGGAGTTTCAGGGCCAATACTGAAAGGAAGATCCTGGCTCTAGGGCTACCAGGTCCCCCAGGTGGGTGGGGGGTTGCCCAATCAAAGGGCCCCCAACCTGCCAGCCCAGATTTGGCCGGCAGGGGGAACCCTGACCCCAAAGTTCCCAGATCGGGCTGATGTGCCTGGCACAATGATGTCACCCAGACATCATCGTTCTGGGCATGTCGCTGGGGGTTAAAAGTTCTAGTCGGGAAAAAGAGATTGAGTTTTTAGACACTTTCAATGACTGTGCTATGGAACAGATGGTCACAGATCCTACCAGGGGAGAGGCGAGCCTGGATTTGGTCCTAAGTAACACCCAAGACCTGGTGAGAGATGTAAACGTGATTGCACCACTCGGGAACAGTGACCATAATGTCATTGAGTCTAACATTTGTACAGATAGGGAGTTGCCCAAAAAGACTGACGCAACCACTTTTAACTTTAAAAGGGGTAACTTCTCTGGTATGAGGGGACACGTGAGGAAGAAATTGAAAGGAAGAGTGGAAAAGGTCAAAACCATTGGGGAAGCTTGGAGACTATTTAAAAATACAATCCTAGAAGCTCAGAAAAAATATATACCGCAGGTTAGGAAAGGTACAAATAGGTATAGAAAAAAGTCTGCATGGTTAACAAATAAAGTAATGGAAGCTGTAAAAGGTAAGAAGGATTCCTTTAAGCGGTGGAAAGCTAGTCTTAGTGAGGTTGATAAAAGGGAACACAGACTATGGCAAATAAAATGCAAGTCTGTGATCAGGCAAGCAAGAAGGGAATATGAGGAGCATATCGCAAAAAACATAAAGGCGAACAATAAAACTTTCTTCAAATACATTAGAAGTAGGAAGCCAGCCAGGGAGGCAGTGGGGCCCTTGGATGACCTAGGGGTAAAAGGACTACTGAAGGATGACAGGGAAATGGCTGAGAAGCTGAATACATTTTTTGCCTGTCTTCACTGTGGAAGAGGAGAAGTGCTTGCCCACTCCAGAAGCACCAATTTCGGGAGGGGGGTTGAAAGACCTGAATCAGATTGCGGTGACAAGAGAGGAAGTCCTCTGACTGATGGACAATTTAAAAACTAATAAATCACCAGGCCCGGATGGTATTCATCCGAGAGTTCTGAAAGAACTCAAATGTGAACTTGTGGATCTCCTGACAAAAATATGTAATCTTTCTTTAACATCTGCCTCCATTCCTGAAGACTGGAAGGTAGCTAATGTCACTCCCATCTTTAAAAAGGGCTCCAGGGGAGATCCAGGAAATTACAGGCCAGTCAGTCTGACATCGATACCGGGTAAGTTGGTGGAAACTGTTATTAAGGAAAGAATTAGTAGGCACATTGATGAACAAAAACTATTGAGGCAGACTCAGCATGGGTTCTGTAAGGGAAGATCTTGTCTCACTAACCTGTTAGTGTTTTTTGAGGGAGTGAACAAACATGTGGACAAGGGGGACCGAATAGATGTTATTTACCTTGACTTCCGGAAAGCTTTTGATACAGTTCCTCATCAAAGGCTCTTAAGTAAGCTCAATAGTCATGGGATAAAAGGACAAGTCCTCTTGTGGATCAAAAACTGGCTTATAAATAGGAAACAGAGAGTGAGTATAAATGGGAAACTTTCTTAGTGGAGGGTGGTAAGCAGTGGGGTACCACAGGGATCAGTACTCGGTCCGATGCTTTTTAACTTGTTTATTAATGATTTGGAATTGGGAGTAAGCAGTGAAGCGGCTAAATTTGCAGATGACATGAAGTCGTTCAGGGTGGTGAAAACCAGGGAGGAGTGTGAGGCACTCCAAAGGGATCTGTCGAGGATGGGTGAGTGGGCATCAACATGGCAAATGGGGTTCAATGTGGCCAAGTGCAAAGTGATGCACATTGGAGCCAAAAATCCTAAATATAAATACACGTTGATGGGGTCCGAACTGGCAGAGACTGATCAAGAGAGAGATGTTGGAGTCGTAATAGATAATTCACTGAAGATGTTGAGACAGTGTGTGACTGCAATAAAGAAGGCCAACACTATGCTGGGGATTATTAGGAAGGGAATTGAAAACAAATCAGCCAGTATCATAATGCCCCTGTATAAATCATTGGTGCAACCTCATTTGGAATACTGTGTACAGTTCTGGTCACCACCTCTCAAAAAGGATATTATAGAATTTGAAAAAGTGCAGAGAAGGGCAACTAGAATGATAAAAGGGTTGGAACACCTTCCCTATGAAGAAAGGTTAAAACGCTTGGGGCTCTTCAGCTTGGAGAAATGACGGCTGAGGGGTAACATGATTGAGGTTTATAAGATTATGAATGGGATTGAGCAGGTTGAGAAAGAAGTACTTTTTTCCCTTTCTCACAATACAAGAACTCGTGGGCACTCCATGAAATTGCTGAGCAGTCAGGTTAAAACAGATAAAAGGAAATACTTCTTCACCCAAAGAGTGATTAACATATGGAATTCACTGCCACAGGAGGTGGTGGCAGCTACAAGCATGGACAGTTTCAAGAGGGAATTAGATAAACATATGGAGCAGAAGTCCATCAGTGGCTATTAGCCACAGGGTATAGATGGGAATTCTCAGTCTGGGGCAGGTGATGCACTGTATTCTTGGTGCTGGAGGGGGCAACAGTGGGAGGGCTTCTAATGTCCTGGCCCCACTGCTGGACCTCCTGATAGCACATGGTATTTTTGGCCGCTGTGTGACAGAGTGTTGGACTAGATGGGCCATTGGCCTGATTCAACATGGGCTTCTCTTATGTTCTTATGGGGGACGCTCTAGCATTTGGCCTGAAAACTCTATGGTATCATACAGTTTCAAGCTGAAAGCTAAAGCATCCATCAACGGTGTGCCTAGTGTGATGATGTCACTTCTGGGTAACATCACTTCTGGACTGGGACCAACTCTGCCTCCCTCCCCGCCAAAAAAGGTAAGGGACCTGACAACCCTACCTGGCTCAGAAGAAACAAATCACCACTATCCTGTGCTGTTTGCAGTGGAAGCTCAGAAAATAATGCTACATGTTTGAAAACTGGCCACCAACCCCAGAATGATGATCGAAGTTACAGGGCCATAAACAAAGGGAACTGAAGCACCCTGAACCAAGTTCTCTTCATGATAGGCAATGTGTAATAAGAGATTTTTAAAGCAAACCTGTCAAGCGTCTCTAATATTCAGATCTCCACCTGCCACAGAAGGTCGCTGAGTGACACACTCTTGGCCAGACCTACTTTACCAGGGCTGTTGTGAGGATAAAATGGAGGACTGTAGAACAATGCAGTTTTGGGTCCTCATTGGGAAGAAAGACTGGGTATGTTATTTGTTATAAATCTAATTTTAATGACATTAAAAAGCTTAGATAATTTGTCACATAGCAAAGTAGACTTTACAAAGGGCTATTAGATTTTCTGTCAACACAGTAATAATTATAACAACCCAGTGCCTGAACTGGGAGTTGTAACTTCTTTCCATATGTATAACCACTAAAACAGATTAATGTTCCATTACCGTGCATGTAAAGGGTGGAGGTGGGGGGAAGCATCCTTTTACATTGTTAGATCATTGGGGAAATAATAGTAACTCTTCCTTCTATTTATAATATTAACAAAGGTTTGCTACTATACTACTGCTAAATACAGTCTGCCGCCAAGCAGAATAGAGATGAGAAGGTCTTGAGAACAAGAACTGAAAATAAATGGGGGGACATGGAAAAATTAGGTGAAGGGAGAGAAAAATGAATGAGACAAATGTGGAGGGAAAGGTTGTCTTATCTTGCTGCAATATTATAACTACCACTTTGCAAGATCTGGTAGTGCAAGGAAAGAAAGAGAGAATGGCTAGGCTATTACAGAAAATGACCTTGTTAGCAGGCTGGCGATTACTGCATCAGCCATTAGCATGCTATCTTGTCTTGCTACAGTGCTAGCTTGGTTGGTGGGCTTAGCATGATCTGTTGGGGAAGTTAGTTTCAGTCTTACAGAAAGACAAGTCTAGCCAACAGTAGAGTGCCTTTTACAGCGTTCGGATTTCCCTAAGCCTCTAGTGCCTGCAGCCAGAACTGCGTTAAAATAAATGGAAAGATGTTTGGCTGGATGCAGGATGACGCTGGCTTCAAGGGCCCTGCAACTGACTTGTGCGCCCCAAATTTTGTCCCCCAGCCCCCCCCCATTGGTGGCCCTGCTTGTGTAATTGTGCCTGATTGTGGACTGGTTTTAACTTGTTGGATACTCTGTATCCTCTGCTGTTTTGTCAGCTGCAAAGAGGGTGGTCATACAGTCTATTCTGACTGTCTGCAATCTTTGTGGATTTTAGGTAGAGAAATGTCTTCCCTAACTAACACTTGCTGCCAAAGAGGCCTTAACAACAAATATCTGGGGATGAACCTATGACCTTCTTCGTGCAATTTATTTATTGTCTTTACTGTTTTTGCAACTAGAGTCATAAACAGCAAACTCTCATCCCAGCATAAACCTTGTCCCACAGGAAAACATGGAAGAACATAAAGATTGCTATGACAAAAGTTGTCCTGTGATTTAACAATAGCTGCTAGAAATTTTGCCACATGCAGGGTAGTTTGTCTTCATTTCCAAGTAACCAGGATAATTTCTGCCACTAAGACACATCCCCTCCTTGAAGTTCCCCATCTTTAAAAGAAAGAAGCCACGTCCATGATATTTTCTTCTTCCTCTGATGTGCTTTTATTTATATTGAGTGGGGCCTCTAACCACTGTCACTCACTTCCCCACAAACATGGAAGTTGCTCCTCCCCCAGAATAATCTCCCGTTGCTGTGCAATCTAAAAGTGAATATTCCAGACCTTTAAGTAGGGCCAGTATTTGGAAAAAATACCAATTGCATAGATACCTCAGCCTTCTCCACGTGAATGCCAATTTACCTATTAAGCCTGCCCAAAATGACTTTAACTCAACCTTCTGCCTGAAGTTAAGATGCAGATTATCTGTGAAAAGAAATTTACACATTAAAAAAAACAAAAATAAAAACTAGTATCCCCAGGTACATAAGAACATAAGAGAACATAAGAGAAGCCAATGTTGAATCAGGCCAATGGCCCATCTAGTCGAACATTCTGTCACACAGCGGCCAAAATATACCAGGTGCCATCAGGAGGTCCAGCAGTGGGGCCAGGGCACCAGAAGCCCTCCCACTGCTGCCCCCTCCAGCACCAAGAATAGAGTGCATCACCTGCCCCAGACTGAGAGTTCCCATCTATACCCTGTGGCTAGTAGCTGTTTGAAGACTGGGGAAATGTTACCAGGAAAGAATTTAACCCTTTCTTTCCATGCATCCTCCATGATTTAACTAGCCTCTTTGAAGCCAGAGCTGCCTCTGTGTTAGGTTAATGAAAAGTGCTCCAATCTCTCTCTTCCCACCTACTGTCTCAGTTTTGGAGGGGCATGTGTGAAAGGGTTGAACACTTGCTTTCCCCCAACATTACCATTCAATGAAAAGAGGTGGAAGCCATGTGATAAGCTTATTCATGCTGTTTGAAAATGTATACCTTTTTTTCCTTACAGAAAATCTATCACATTCTAGATAAGTGCCGGCACTGCAGCTTTTCATACTCAAAATGGAACTGACGAGATGTGATCTCCCAAGTCTATGCTGGAAAAGGTCAGATGGAGCCTAAGGATGACAGGTTCATTGAATTTTTCCTAGCACTTTTCTGCTAAACTTAAAATAAAAACATCCTTTTAGTGTATTTGCCACCATTTTTGCTTTCTGTTTGACAAGCAAGGGAAGCCTCTCCCTGGATTTGGTACTCCCCTCACCGTGGTGTCATCTTGCAGTGTGATCAGTATGACAGCAGGGGTTTTTTCACACAGAAGTCCATAAAGCTCTTGAAACAAGATAAAATACCTGAAACATGGGAATGGATTAAGAAGACGTTGTTTATGGCAGAAATGGACAAATTAACAAGAAAATTAAACAACGAAGAAGATGAAACCATTTTCGGAGATTGGAAAGACTTTCAAGAATACTTGTTGAAAAATTGGGATGTTAAACGTGGTTTGATTTGTTTTGATAGCTATTGAGGAGAAGTGGAAAGAGATCTAGATCTTTGAATTGTTACCATTAGTAAAAGAAAATAAGTTTAGTAGTAAATGTAATTGAATAAAAGAGATATCAATGGGGTTGGAGCACTGCAGGAAGCCTTGTTTGGGGGGGAGAGGGCGAAAGAAAAATGGATATGTATTGGTTTGTTTAAATTGTATGAACATGAAAGTATATCCAATAATAAATTGTATTTACAAAAAAAAAAAAAGAAGTCCATAAAGCTCTTGAAAAAAAACTCCCAGTGAGGACTGCAGTTTGTGAAAGACAATCTTTCTTCTTCTTCTTTTCTTTTAGTAGTATTGGTAGTCATTTCGTAATAGGCAAAGCTTTCCCTTCCCACAAATTCTTGGGTAGTAACTTAGGCCACTAGAATCCCCTCGACTACATAATCATCTAATCTGACAGAAATGTAACATTATTTTATTGCACAAAAACGTAAACTCTCTAGACAAGTGGGCTCTGCAGCTTTTGTCTCGAGAAATCTGCAGCGAATGCAAATAGGCTGGATGAATAGGATAGAAGACACTGGTAAATAATTTCATCAAGGATTAAAGCCCCTTTGAGCTGGGAACACTTTGGTAGGGTGGTCCAGCATACATAACACAAATAAGACAAGCGATTATAAAAAGACCTATGCTGTCACAAAACAATGCTTCTCATTTACATAGAAAAATTCAGTTTCATTTGTATACTGTATGAAGATATAAGGAAGCTTGGGCATAGAAATATGTGTTATATTAGGTTATCTAGTGGGATCCAAGCAGCCAATCACCCAATGGATGTTGAACTAAACATTTCCTGCAATATTCCCTGCTTTTTTTTTTTACAGGGCACATGAAAAGACACAGACCTAAAACAGGTTTGATTATTTATTTATTTATTTATTCAATTTATACTCCGCCCTATCCCATATGTGGGCGGGCTCAGGGCTGCTAACAACACGTAGTAAAACAATATAACAGTAAAAGCAATAAAACAATTGATGGCACAATAAACAATATCATCAAAGCCCGTGCAGCATATCAGGTGAATATAGGTGCTCCAGTGCCCAATAATACTATCTCTCAGCAGGCACTGGGAAAGGGGCCATAAATAGGGGAGGCCAGATTTTAACTCACCTCAGTTGTATGCTCCAGCCCCTTCATCATCTGTAGCATGAAGATGTCAAAAAAGAAGGAAAAATCCCTCTCATGCCAGTTTGCACCTCCTTATGCCACTGAATATTAATTCCCTATGAAATGGGGTCACTTTCCTCTACCTGTCTAAAATTTGGCAAGGAGAATCCTGTTGATGAAGAGTGCAAAAGCCTTATAATTTCATCCCAGCTGGATGGAAAACAAAATTTATAGAAGGCATTATCAGTGCTGTCCTAAGCAGTTTCAGGATAGCCACGCTGGTCTGCAGTAGAAGAGCTAGATTTGAATCCAGTTGCACATTAGAGACCAACAAGGTGTGTGTGTGGAGGGGGGTAATATGCTTTTGAGAGTCACAGCTCCCTTAATCATGTATCTAATAAAGGGAGCTTTGACTCTCAAAAGCTGATACCCCCCCTCCCCCATTTTGTTGCTCTCTAAGGTCCTACTGGACTCAGATTTAGCTGTCTTAAACATGCTCTTCTAAGCACATTGATTTCTATGGACTTGGGAGGGTGCAACTCAGGACTGAACTCAGTGTTTCCTACTGACACAAACTGCTATGTCTAACAGTCAAACTGCTGCGCCCCATGTTGATCATGAAAGCAAAAAAAACCCCACACATAGAAAAGGTAGAAATCTCAAAGTATTTGAGAGAATTCCCAAATATGAAGAAAAATATGGCTTGGTAAATTAACATTAAAACAAAAGGACCCCCCCCAAAAAAAAATGAATATGCACTTGTAAGCATGGAATGTTGAGAGCCACTGAGTGTCACTAAAAGTTGCAAGGAAGAGGGGAAATTAGCCTGCTCAAACTCCTATGAGCACATAGAATGCTGGCAGGTGACATTTGGGGGTAAAAGCATCAGCACTGAAACTTACCTGGGGCTGCATCTGTGGCCAGGGGTGAAGTGAAGCAGGCTGCCCTTCCAGCTCACAGCCAACAAAACAGCATGGAGTATGTGGGCAGGACCCTCAGGCAATTGGCTTGTCTGAGGTCCGACCAGGAGGGACGGAGCAGAGATGGGGATGGCCACGAAGCTTAGGTGTTCCATCTGCCCACCCCTTACTTAGCTAGGTCATCTTGAGGGCCTCACCCTCATTCGCCTCTGGTTCTTTTGGGATAGAATGGGTATTCTCAAATTCTCCCGTCTCCTCAAAAAAATTCCTCATGGACAATCAGATTGCCAAAAAAACCACACCAAAACCTGAGCTGGTAGAAAAAAATTAAGAAACAGAAAAAAGAATGTAAGTCTGTAACTGCCTATATTAAATAAATTAAATAAATACATTAAGTTATTGGAACACTAACTTTCAAATCAACTTATTTTTTTCTATTCATGTAATAAGTGACATAACTATTTATCTAATTCATAGTCAAGAAGCCGCTTGCAAGGAATTAAAATTAGCCAATATTCTGCATTTCACTTTGGTGAGTGTTTCCCTACCATGGTTATAGAAGAATTAAAATGATTTCAGTTTCACTGGAGGAACTGAAGGGGGGGAATTATTTTTATAATTCTGCTCTCCTGCTCCAAAACCCTGACTTCCTCCTCATGCTGTTCCTGAAGGCTCCCTGTTCACTGTCATGAATCACTTCCATCTTTGGTAATCCTCTGGTGGTGGATCAAGCTCATATATTGTAATACTAGAAAGAAACATTGGGTTGGATCCAGTCAGCTTTTTTGCTAAGTATAAAATAAAATAAAATAAAAAGTCTCTCTCACACACATCTTGCTGCAGCCCCTTTTCCATGAGGCTTTTGTATATGCAAGTTCTGTGCCTTTTGGGGGGTGGTCATCAGGGACTCATTGTCCCTCTTTCACCGGAAAAGCTGTTTTAATCCCATCATTACTAACAACTTGAAAGTTATTCAAATAACATAGGACTCTAGATGAGATCAGCATTTCCAGGGTGTTTCTCAAGACAGAATGACCAGAATTGAAAACTTAGCTTATGCAGTAAGGAAGTGGAACAACACTCCTATTGAGGTGCCACTGATTTTCACTATTAAAATATCTGTATACTATCAGTGACTTGTGGTCTCCATCTGCAGATAGCTAAATCTGTGGATCAGGGGTACAGGGACACTACAGAGATTTTTCAACAAACTTGGGGGACTCTGCAGTTTGCAGAAAAATCTGAAATATTTAATTTCCCCCCAATTTTTTTAAAAAAATTATGTATGTATGTGCAGACAATGCACTTACTTTTCTTTGGCTGCAGCGATTGGTAGCTGTGGCAGAGCTCGGTAGCAGACTCTGGGAGCCTTTCTGAACCCAGCCATGGTACCAGTGCATTCTGGGAGCCGCTCTGGGCCTGTGGTGGTGGCACATGCTGGCAGCTGCTTCAGGCTTGGCTGTAGCATAGGCAGACACCAGGAGCCCCTTGGGACCCAGCCACAGTGAACATCAGGAGCTGTTCCAGGCTTGGAATGGCTCCTAGGCATTGATGATGTGGCCACGTTTCAAGGTGAGCAGTTCGGCCTGGATGCAGCAGCTCATCAATTGGGCGGGGGGAGATGGCATTCCCCCACAAGTATCATGCCCCCCCCCCTTGTAATATCTAAAAATATAACTGTCATTATTCCTCAAAATCTCAGGGTGCTTTATATTTTCAAAAGGTATCTTGGTTATGCAGTGATGTCACTCTGTACCCATATTGCACTTTCAGAGAAATCAGGACTCAGAGCTCTATGATCTCAAGAACTGTTAATTTTGTTCTCTCTCAGAATCCTATCTGGAGTTGTGGCTGCCAAGCTTGTGGCTGCCAAGCTTCTCTCCCCCCCTGATGGAGAGAAGTTTCCAGTTAAGAAAAGTGAGGGACTATTTATTCACTGAGTGAACCTAGCTGAGTAATAACTACTATGGATGAAATGGCTTTGAAGATACATTTTGCTGACAGAATTCCAACATAAAGTCACCAGAACTAGAAACGAGTCTCTAAATCATTCCCAGCAAAGCCTGTCCTTCAAGGACTTCTGGAACAGATTATGCCAGAATGCAAGCTATCTCTTATTTTATTATGAAGAGTGCCAGCAGAATTTTCATATATTTCACATAGACAAGTCATGAGTCAGATTTTCTCTTGCTTTGGCCCAATCCTTTTGTCCTATCACAAGGCTGAGATTTGACTGCCCTCATCACTGAGTAGTGAATTTTTGCCATGGAGCCAATATAAGCAGATTGGTACTGCACCTCCCTCATTTAATAATTAGATGTCTGGCTGTAATCAAAATAAATAATAGAAGGAGAAGGTGTGGCTGAAATCTCCTTCCCCACCTCAATGCCACAACTTAGCACTGACTCCAAGTGTTTTTTCCCCCCTCATGAAGGTATACAGGACAAAGCCAAAAGTTGAGAAGACTCCTTGCAAACAAAGTTCTTGACTTGGATCCACCAATGTTTTTCAAAAGTTTTCAGTCGGTTCTTATGTTTTTTTTTAATGAAAGTTGCACTCTGCAAACAGAAAACCTTATGACTAAGGAAAAATCCTAGCCCCAGAGTGAGCAGTCAATAATTTTCACTAATTGCAAAGGAACATACTGCAGTCAAACAACAAGCTTAGTGCAGTCTGGCCCCAACTCTAATTAATCCAGGTTTTTTGTAATAGGAAGTTTTGATCAGACATTTTACCCTTAACCCGCTTCACCACATGCTCACCCCATGATTGATTAAACAGATACAGCAGCCACAGAGTGGGGCGGTCGGGTAGCTTTTTATTATTTGTCTTTTGAGCGTGCACATAAGCATGTATTGGAAGCAGCACTTCAAACTCCTGGCAGGATGGCAGCTGGTGGCCACTGGGATTGCTGGAGGAGGCTGCTGGGATATGTAGTGCAGTCTGGGGAAAGTGTTTTTGAAACTGTGCTTTGGAAGTTTTTAAAAGAAAAACACAGTTTTGAGAAGCTCGTGTGTGTGTGTGTATGTGAGATTGGAGAGAGAGAGAGAGAGAGAGAGAGAGAGAGAGAGAGAGAGAGAGAGGTCTATAAAAAATATATGCACATATGGTGCTTCATAGCCATGATGCAAATATACAGTTATGTGAACCTCGCTAACTGCCTCCAAAAAAAAAAAAAAAAAGCCCCAAACTGGAAGGGAACATTCAAACTTCCCAAATGTCTTGAGAACATGATGGATTGATCAGACTTCCAGAGATGCGGGGTGAGACCACTGACACCAGGAAGAACCAAATTTTTCCCCGTGTCAAATAACGGCGATTTGAAGACTGGTAAGAACAGGCTATTGAGTACTGGGGAATGGAGACAGATGTTGCTGTCTAATCGTGCATTTTAAATCTGGAAGGGAACAGCAATGACACCAGATCAAACAGTTCATTGCAGAGAGTAACTTCTGCCCATGTAACTGCAGCACAATGAAAAAATCTACCCATCAAAGGGATCTTTCTACCAAAATGTGTGCTCTCATTCGAAGTGTCTTTGTTCTATATGCAATTAAAATTTGCACTTGGATATCAGGCAAGAAGGTATAAATTGGTGTGAATGTGTCTCAGAATCCTCAAGCTGGGCACAGGGAATATATATATATTTATAAGCATGAAGGGAGTTAAATCTTGCTCTATACTCCATGTCCAGGGCTTTCAGCAGTTTTTGGGGGTTTTTTATCATCACTCAAGTCACAACCAAAACCCTTAATGCATTAAGATTTAGTGGAGCATTGAATTTTCTCTTCACACAGGGGACACACCAGCACTTTTGTAGCATGAGGACATCCATTAAACCCATCTCTACTCGCCTTTTAGTTCTATTTGCATGGCATTTGTTTTAAATTAGAAAATGTATATGCCACCTCTTTGGACACTTTCTTGAGGCAGCTCAGAAAGTAATAAAAAAGTATAATAAAAGGTACAGCATGAAGTGATCATTAATATACAAGCCATAAAAATAAGGCAGGGCATAAAAACGGCATCTTTCAACATAATTAAATTATATCCACAAAGAGTCTTTAGGCTAGAAGCAGAGCATTATGATTGCTAAAAGGATGGAATTCCTCCATTAAAAGACTGGATAAAAAGAAATGTTTTCATTTAGCACCTAAAGGAGACTAAGGCTATTCCAAAGCTAAGGTGCCACCACTGAAAAGGCCTTGTTTCTTATTGCTATCCTGCTCTGCATGCAGGGGAATAGACAGCAGGGCTTGGGAAAATAGCAGGCTAGATGGCACAGGAGAAGGTAGTCTCTTGCAAATGCACCCCTATATTTGAGCATCCCAAAAGATCCTCTGACTTAGCTGCCAGAGGGCTGGATAAAATAATCCAGTTTAGTTTCAAAGTAGGTGGTGGACTAGCAAGGATTTCCTCTGGACACTCTCACATGGGAGCAGGCCACCTGCTGGAATGCTCCAAAGAACACATTGATTAAAGCTTTTCTTTTGTTTAAAGCCTCCAGAAGCTCCCTCACACTTACAGCCAAGAGCACAACAGACATAAACTACAGGGGGGGCTTGGGGGCCCTGGCCTTTCCCGAATTTTTCCAGGAAGGACTGAGCCTCCCCGGCCAACCAAAGCCTGGCAATCTTGAGTTTTAAACTTTCTTTTGGGCTCACTTTTCTTCTTCCAGGCTCACTTTCTTACAAATGTTAATTAAGAACATAAGAACATAAGAGAAGCCAATGTTGAATCAGGCCAATGGCCCAGCTAGTCCAACACTCTGTCACACAGCAGCCAAAATATACCAGGTGCTATCAGGAAGTCCAGCAGTGGGGCCAGGACACTAGAAGCCCTCCCACTGCTGCCCCCTCCAGCACCAAGAATAGAGTGCATCACCTGCCCCAGGCTGAGAGTTCCCATCTATACCCTGTGGCTAATAGCTAGCAGGATAGAAAATGGGATTATTAAATATCTCTCTTCTCCCCCTCCTCTTCTCCCAGCACTGAGGTGTCAAATGCTAGTCTTTAGGCAGACAGATCTCTGCTTTTACCTCAGTAGGGAAAAAAGATTTGCTAGCATTCCTTGCCACAGGAAGAGAAGGTCTCTTGCAGCTGGATCCATCAGGAGACACAGACCTGAGGTCTAGGGAAGACGGCCATTTTTGTCTATCCAGCTGGCATAGAAAGCTGAAGAGCATGTGATATTGTAAACAGTAAGATCTACAAGGTTTTTCAGTTGTATCTTTGCACTCTCTAAATTAATAACTAAAGTTTTTGATATCCAGAACTTATCAATCCTTGAATATGTTTGGTGTCTGTCGGAAAAGAAAGTATAGTCATTAACCTTGGGCTGGCTCCACCCATAGTCAGACTGCAAAGCCCAACATACTTGCTTGGCTCCAATCTACATTTTGGGGAAAAGTGCATCTCTATTTTATTTTATTTGGGTACATTCTTGATTGAGAACAGTTTTTATCTTCGTCGTGGTCTCTGTGCAGTCCCACACATGGGGTTGGGCGCCTGCGCATGACCTCGTTCGGAGAAACTTCTAGAGCTTTTCCTCAGAAGAGCTTTTGGCGGGCTCTCCCCCCGCTCTGGGGGAGGAGACATGCACTGCGCATGCCCAGAGCGGGAGAGAGAGCCGCCTCCCACTCAGTTCTTCTTCGACCGCCTTCGTGTTCACACCTCGTTCCTGTCGTTCCTCCATTTACCTCAGCTGAGTATATCTTTCTTCGCTTTCGCTTTCTTTTTCCATCTGTTTCTTTCTCTTCTAAAAAATATTTTTAAAAAAAAAAATCTTTGTCTCTCTCTCTTCCCCCCCCTCTCCTTTCTTTGGAGGGTGGGTGGGGATTTTTGTATGGGAAAGACTCAATTCTTTAAGGTCTGTCGTCGTTGCCCTGCTAAAATTCCATCCAACGACGGGCACGACCTTTGCTTAGTTTGTTTGAGTGAGGCCCATAGAGTAGATTCTTGCCCTCATTGCGCGAGTTTCACTCGTCAGGCTCGCCGTAATCGAGAGGCTAGGCTCAAAGCTCTTCTTGTTGAATCGACTCTGCGTCCCGCAATGTCTTCGGGAGCTTCCCAGGTCTCGGTAGCCAAGAAATCGGACACCTCTTCGAAGGCACCGAAACAGAAACCTAAGCAGGCTGAAGATAAGACCCTTCGAGGTCGAAGACCACGCCCTCTGCTTCGGTTTCGAAAGTGGACCCCATCGTCGTGACTGGGTTGTCGAGGTCGATGCCGGCCCTTGCCTCTACATCTCATCAGTCTGCGGCTCGACAACAGACTCCGCAGCACCCCCACTCGTCACCTACGGGGACGATACCGTTGGGCCAGTTGACCAGATCGCCTCCGCACCTGTCTCCGCGAACAGGCTCCCGGTCTCCACGGAGGCGCTCCACTACCCCGATCCACACTTTGGACGAGGGTCTGGTTGTGCACCGCCATGCTCGGTCCCGATCTCGACTTGGTCGTCGATGCCTGATCCGTAGGCAATCCCCGTCGTCGTCTGATTCCGCCTCTGACCACCAATGCTGGTCCTGCGATGACCGTCGGGAGCGTCCGGATGCGGCCTATTATTATTCGAGGTCTCCGACACCGGAGAGACACCGCTATGACCGAATCCGGCATTCGGAACGTGGAGATCAGGCCCACGCCCCTGACCGCCCTCGGCGCTCGGCATCTGTGGCCTCGGCTCATTCTGCCTCTCGGGAACAGCCTTCTGATCTTCCCAGAAATCGGGACGCCCCACGGAGTTCCCCGATGGAACCTCGACACCGTCCTGCCGTTGACCATCCGGTCGTCGACCTTGTCTAGCCCCGGTCCTCCTCTCCTATGTCGATCTCGGACGGGTCGGATTCGGCGGAGTTCGATCCCGAGGTCTCTCGAATCGAGGACGAGCACCGACGCTCGGGGTCGATTTCCCCTACGGAAGGCCCTAAGGCCTTTTTGGAGCTCGTTACCAGGATGGCGACTGCCCTCCAAGTTCAGGGCTTTACGGAGTCCCCAGCAGTGACCGACGTCGTTCACCGATTGGTCCAGGCTGATCTTTCTCCGTCTCCCATCTTGCCTTTGCTGCCTGTCCACCTTTCTATGTTGAAAGAGTCATGGGAACACCCGGCTTCGATCCCTCCGGTTTCGAGGCGCTATGATGGGTTGTACAGGATCCAGGATGCTCCTGGCAAATTCCTCCTTTCTCAGCCACCACCGAACTCCATGGTGGTTCACTCTTCTTTGAAATCGAGGCAGCCTGCTCGCCAGTCCACGCCCCTGACCGTGAGGGTCGTAAACTGGATCTTCTGGCCAAGAAGATGTACTCTCTGGCCTCCATGAATCTCCGGGTCGATACTTATCTGTCGTATTTATCTGCTTACGCATTCAACGTTGCCAATGCAATTTGCCCTGTCCTGGAGTTTGTTCCGGAAGAGCACCGTCCGACTCTCTCGGCTGCCTTGTCTGAGATTTGTGCCATATCAAAGCAACAAATCAATTCCGTTCGTCATGCAGTCAGCTGCTCCTCTAAACTCCTGGTGTCTTCTGTCGCTCTCCGGCATCATGCCTGGCTCCGGGGCACCTCCCTACAACCGGACGTCAAGTTCCGTGTAGAAGACCTCCCCTTTGACGGAAACGGCCTCTTCCACTCCACCAACGACGAAGTGTTGAAGGCTGTTGATGAGAGTCGTAAGCAGGCCCGAAACCTTGGAGTCTCGGCTGCACCTTACCGTCCCAGAAACCGTTCCTGGAAACCTTCCGGCTCCAGGCGATACCTATCTTCGGCACCTCACTCCCAACGGAGGAGGAAACCGTATGACTCCCGTCCTCCTTCCAAACACCGTTCCCAACCCACCAAAAAGCCGCCGCAGCCTAAGCAGTCTGTTTGACTGTCCCCACCGTCTCTCTCCAATGTCGTTCACTCCTTCCGTCCGTACCCGCCTCTTCCCCTTTCTACCAGCCTGGGAAGAAATTTCAACCAACTCTTGGGTCCTCACCATCCTGCGGGTCGGGTACGCCATAGAGTTCGTTTTGCCTCCGATCCTCCCACACTTTGTCGTCACGCCTCCAGACCCCCTCCTCGATCTCGAGGTTTCTGCTCTCCTTGCCAAGGGGGCCATCGAGGTCGTCCCGGAGGCGCAACGAACTCTCGGCTTCTACTCGAAGTATTTCCTGGTCCCCAAGAGGGACGGCGGCTTCAGACCAATTATGGACCTTCGGGATCTCAACCGTTACATTCGGTATCAGAAATTCAGAATGGTCACTCTGCAGTCGATCCTTCCTCTCCTTCTGCGGGCAGCGTGGCTCGCGTCAGTCGATCTTCAAGACGCATACTTCCATGTCACGATCCGTCCCCAACATCGGTGGTTTCTCCGCTTCGCCGTTGGGGATGCCCACTACCAGTACAGGGTGCTTCCCTTCGGCCTTTCTACAGCTCCACGGGTGTTCACCAAGCTGATGGCTGTGGTGGTAGCCGAACTCCACCGACGGGGAGTCACTCTTTATCCTTACATCGACGACTGGCTTCTCGTAGCTCCAACACCAACTCAGTTGCTCCACGACACTCGGGAGACTCTCTCCCTCCTCCATGCTCTTGGCCTTTGCGTCAACCACGCCAAGTCCCTCCCTTCAGCCCCTCCAAATCCTTCGATTCCTCGGGGCTCGACTCGACACCAACCTCGAAGTGGCTTTCCTTCCGGAGTCCAGGGCTTCCGACATTCGGGCGATGGTGTCCGCCTTTCAGACGTGTCCCCAACAATCCGCCCGTTCGGTCATGAGGCTTCTGGGTCACTTTGCCTCTACGGTGTTCGTTGTCCGCAACGCCCGGTTGAAGATACGGCCGCTTCAGCTCTGGCTCCTACGAGCCTTCGATCCGCTCCGGAGGCCTTGGCACACGATTCTGTCGATCCCACAAACCGTCCTCGCCTCCCTCGAATGGTGGGCTCAACCTGTCCACCTCCTGTCCGGGATGCCATTTCGTCCTCCTCCTCCCGACTTGTTGTTGACCACGGACGCTTCCCTCTCGGGTTGGGGAGCCCGGAGCGGAACGCTTACTGTTCAAGGGTCTTGGTCTGCTCGAGAGGCAGCTCGCCACATAAATTACCTGGAGTTGCAAGCAATTTACCTGGCCCTCCGGTCTTTTCTTCTGACCCTCCGAGGCCGTGTCGTCCAAGTGGCTTCCGACAGCACCACGGCTGTTTATTATGTCAACAAACAGGGCGGCACTGCCTCTGTCCGTCTCTGCACCTTGGCGATAGACCTCTGGTCCTGGTGCCTCCGCCACTCCATCACGCTCTCGGCGATTCATATTCCCGGGGATCAGCATGTCGATGCGGACCGGTTGAGTCGTTCTGCCTCATCGGACAACGAATGGTCCATTCCCCTCCGGTATCTTCGGCCTCTGTTTCGGGAGTTCAGTCACCCATCTGTCGATGGCTTCGCGTCCGTCGACAATGCTCGATGTCGCCTGTTTTTCAGCAGGGGTCCCCCGTCTGCTCGGTCGCTCGGGGATGCCTTTCTCCACAAATGGAACGGAACCCTGTTTTATCTGTTTCCTCCGTTCCCTCTCATCTCTCGAGTCGTGCAGAAGATTCGTGCAGACCGCACCTCCTGCATTCTGATCACTCCGTGGTGGCCACGCCAGGTCTGGTTCCCGCACCTGCTTCAACTCTCCTGTCGATCCTTCCGCCCCCTCCCTGTCGTCCCAGATCTCCTTTCTCGGGCCCGAGGGAGAATCATCCATCCCAATCCGGGATTTTTCAAATTAACGGCCTGGAAGATCCAGCCCTAGACTTCCCGCCTCAGGTCTCTGAAATCCTCCTGAATGCTAGGAAGCCTTCTACTCGACGTTCCTATCGGTTCAAGTGGAACAGATTCCAATCCTATGCTACTGATCACTCCTTCGATCCAATTCGATCATCTCTCCGTGAGATCTTCGCCTACATTGTGCATTTGAAGGATGCGGGCCTGGCATACTCGTCCTTGAGGGTTCATTTGGCGGCGATCTCCGCCTACCACCCTCATCCAAGGCTCGTCAGTGTTCTCCCACCGTCTCACCAAGACGTTCCTCAAGGGTCTTCTTTGCATGTGCCCGCCTAGGAAACCGTTGGTGCCTTCCTGGAGCTTGTCTCTAGTCCTTTCTCAGCTCATGGCTAAACCGTTCGAGCCGATGGCTACCGCCGACCTCAGGTTAGTGTCCTGGAAGACGGCCTTTCTCGTAGCCATTACCACTGCACGCAGAGTAGGGGAACTAGCTGCCTTTAGGGCCGATCCCCCCTATACCGTTTTTCATAGGGAGAAGGTGGTCCTTAGAACAGATCCTTCCTTCCTCCCTAAAGTTGTCTCTGCCTTTCACCTCTCTCAGTCGTCTGTTCTGCCTACATTCTTCCCGAACCCGACTGATGCCTCTCAGAGAGCCCTGCACTGTCTAGATGTGCGCAGAGTGCTCTCTTTCTATCTACACAGGACACAGCCCATACGTAAATCTCCTCGGCTGTTCCTGGCTTATGGCCCCCCTCACGCGGGGGAACCCATTTCCTCTCAACGTCTCTCTATGTGGGTGACTTCCACCATAGCCCTTTGCTATGAGCTGGCGCGTCAACCCGTTCCTACCTGTCTCACTGCCCATTCCACACGGGCGGTGTCGATGTCCACCGCTTTCCTGGCCGGTGTCCCGTTGGAAGACGTCTGTGCGGCTGCTACGTGGTCCTCGGCATCGACCTTCGTGACCCACTACGCACTCGACGTCCGAGCTCGGCGGGATGCTGCCTTTGGTCAGACGGTACTGCGATCTCTCTTCGCTTGACCCTGCTGGACCCTCAGGTAGGACCCGTGGGTGATTTTGTTTGATGGTGATGCTGTATCTTAACCATTATTTTTGTGTCCTTTGCAGCTGCCAGCTCCCTCCTCCAACTGGTTCAGCTCTTGTAATCACCCATGTGTGGGACTGCACAGAGACCACGACGAAGATAAACAGGTTGCTTACCTGTAACTGATGATCTTCGAGTGGTCATCTGTGCAGTACCACAATCCCACCCAGCCTTCCCCGCTGCTGGCATCTCCAGATGTCCTGTTTTGGATTCTTTGGCCTTGACAGTGGCGGTCGAAGGAACTGAGTGGGAGGCGGCTCTCTCTCCCGCTCTGGGCATGCACAGTGCATGTCTCCTCCCCCAGAGCGGGGGAGAGCCCGCCAAAAGCTCTTCTGAGGAAAAGCTCTAGAAGTTTCTCCGAACGAGGTCGTGCGCAGGCGCCCAACCCCATGTGTGGTACTGCACAGATGACCACTCGAAGATCATCAGTTACAGGTAAGCAACCTGTTTTTTTTTTTTCATGGTAGCAGAGGGGGAGATTGCTTCAGCTACTCCTAAGCTCTTTTTTCAATTTCCATTTCATTTTTAAATTGTAGGCCCAGCTGCATAAACAAGATTGGGGGGGGAGCATGCAGATCCGAGGCCTTTTAAAATTCCCTTTTGCCTTGTGTGCCACCCAGAGAGAATACTGGCAAGGAATGTGCACTCTGTACATGTTCACCCTCTTCATTTTGTTTTTACTTAAAATGGTGTGGTACAGTTTCAAAGGGGCAACGAACTGGGATGTACTAAAAGGAATAACAGGATTGCCCATTGGAAACAATGGGAGAGGCTTGAAGTCCCATTGGAGATAATAGGCCAGGAATGTCAATTGACTTGCATGGCCTCCACTGAAATACATTGCAGCACAAAAAAAGTTGCAAAGAAAATGCAGAATGTGTTTTCCATCAAGGTCTTTGGGCCCAGACAGCCTACTCTTTGACTGAAATGACAGCCGCCCCTGAGTAGAAAGACAGTCCCTAGGAATAGAATCTCTGCTCTGGGACTAGAATAACACCCCCCAGTAGAATGACAGGTCACAAATTGGAATGACAGCCCCTGGAAGTAGCAGAAGCATTTTGGTACTGGAATGACAGCTCCCCAGAGTGGAATGATGATCTCTAGCAATGGAATCTGTACTCTGGGACTGGAATGACAGCCCCCAGAGTGGAATGATGGCCCTTGGGAGTAGCAGAGGTGTTCTAGGACTGGAATGACAGCCTTCAGAGTGGAATGATAGTCCCAGAATGCTTCTGCAAGTCCCAGGGGTTGCCATGCCAGTCCCAGAACACTTCTGCTAATCCCAGGGACTGTCATTCCACACTGGGGGCTGTCATTCCAGTCCCAGAGCACTGAGAAGATTGCTACTACTCTGAACTGTGTACACTGTTCAGCAACTGTTTTGTATTCTGCCCTGGCTCAGAGACTACAGCTATGCATTTACCGAATGAAGGCATCTGAGATGCCACCATTTAGTAAATTTCAGTGCAAAGTCACCCTTATGAATAAGGCAGAAACAAGACTCCTTTAAATGAAAGGCCAGGAAAACTTTTAAAATGTTTCCCTACAAACTTTTCTGTGTTGCCTCACTTACTGCCAAATTTGTGACCATTAGTTTTTCCAATGCACATGGTATCCCCAACTTGCACCCTCAACTTCATAGTTGGTTTCCCACTTGGATTTTTCTTTCACCCCAGCAATTCACTGCCCCATACCACCTTTTCTTCCCTCTATCCAGGACCTAGGCACAACAGAATTTTTGCAAGAGAAAGTAACATATTTTTTAACCCTTAATTTTTTCTTAGTCTCCACATTTGCCCCCCACTAGACAACTACCAAAGGCAGCATTGATAGAATTTCATTACTATATTGTAATGTCATTTCACATTTTTACTCTCACTTGCATTTCAGTTATTCTAAGATTTGTATCTTGTTCAGGGAGTAACGATTGTTTCATTTGAGATTTTCTTTCTGTGTCTCATTAGTCCTTCTCAGATAGAATGCTGTATCAGACCAGGACCCAGGTATACACTAGACAGTTTGTTCCCAAAATAACTGACCTAGTGACACAGTCTGACTCTACACACTTAGGGGACATTTTCAACATTATGGGCCTGACACAGGTACCAATTTAGGTAATAAGTCCTTCAAGGCTCCTGATCTCAAGCAAGTTAGGGCCTTAAAGGTACATCTCATAGCAAGAAGACTGACACTTTCCAGGCATGGAAACAAAGGACTGAAAATCATCATGGTCATAGACAAGTAAGCAACACCCAGCACAACTGTTCCATTTTGATTTGCATTTCATAAGTACAGTGTTAATTCCTCATAAGTTTCAGGGCTGAATAGCTGGAATCCTTGGTTCACCCTAGCCCATTTACTGCTACCACCACTCCCAGTTTAACATGCACAACTGCTTATTGGTTCAGAAAGTCAAAACAAGTATTCCCTATTTCTTTTTATATTTGTTTGTCTTTTTTTGACAATGGTTTCTGGTGTCCACATTTTATTGTAGGTTTGTGTGATATTCTTTTATATACTATTTATACAGTATATATGCATACAGTTCAGTGTAGTGGTTAAATGCACAGACTCTAATCTGGGAGAACCAGGTCTGATTCCCCACTCCTCCATTTGCAGCTGCTGGATGACCTTGAGCAAGCCATAGTTCTGTCAGAGCTGTTCTTGAAAGAGCAGTTCTCGAAAGCTCTCTCAGCTCTTCCTACCTCACAGGTTGCCTGTTGTAGGGAGGGGAAGGGAAAGGAGATTGTAAACTGCTCTCAGACTCCAAGTGAAGGATGGGGTCCTCCTCCTCCTCCTCCTCTTCTACAGTGTACATCACACACATAAAATAAATAATACCAATTTATTGATGCATAAATAATGTTAAACTGCATAGATCTTATGGGGAAAATTCAGTTTTTTTGCACAAAGGAGAATTGAAATCAATATTAGGATTTTCACATTGAATCAGCAGGAATGAGAAACTCAAGATCATCCTCATATATCAGCCAACAGTAATACTACCTATGTCTTATGAAGCTGTTTTGTAATAGAACTTTTTATCCTGGGTGTAATTTTTAAAGAAATGATTGACCTGGCCAGAAGAGATGTGGTACCATGTCAGGTGAAACACAGCTGCTTCCCAACTACATCTGAAATCTAGAAGAGAACAGCACAGCTTGGAACAGGAGCACAGTAGGAACTGTGGGGATGATAGTGTAGGCAGCAGGGTCTCTCCCAGGACAAAACCTCAACAGTGTCACAGGATCTGAGCCTTTGTTTTCAGGAACATAACCACAGAGTTAAAGGAGGCATTACTATATTTGCAAGTGAAATTTGCCTGTGTTATGTTCCTCCCTGTCTAACCTTTTATCTGTGGTCTGTATTTGCAAAAAGATAGCCTAAAGAGAACAGGAAATGGTTTGTATTCTTAACCAAAGGGGAGGGGGAGCTGTTAACATTGATTTTTGAACTCGTCGTGAACTCAAGCAAAGTCAGTTCTAATCTTTTGGCACAATATGTTGTATTTAAAGTTTATCTGTTTTATAGTGATGCAAGTAAGTTAAATATATTTTCACAGCAAGATGCCTCTCCAGGATTATAAAAGCTTTTGTTTTATGTATGCAAAAACTTGTAAAGGTTCTTTTGCTATTATCTCACAATACAATATATATATATATATGCATATATAAATGTCACCTATGGGAATAACGGACATAAACATTTTTCAGTTTTATTTGGTGTAATCTAGGTCAGATCTTTGAATTGGAAGGAGCAAGGAGGGGAAGATCAATAATCTCCCACAGCTATTTGTGGCTGCAATAAAGCCAGTGTAATAATACAGACCTCAGGAAAGCCTCCCTTAGCAGAAATGCAACCAAGCAGTGACAAATGAACCCACTGGTTAAGATTAACAGTTCAAAAACAGACAATGAAAATAGAGAGAGCGGTGAAGAAAGTTACAGGATGGACTTTATGATGAGAGATGGTACTGAATCTCACAGCCCCACTATTTCCTTGAGCTCTCCATTGTGATTTTGCTTCTCCCTTATGCATATTGAATCTATGTTCTTATAAACAAATTCATGGAGATACGATCCAACAATGTCTACTAGCCATGGGATCTTGTAGTCCACCAGCAAAAAGCACGGAGTTTCACAAGTTGTCTCGGATCTCCTCTCACTTCAGCAGCCATTTCTAATCCTGGGAAAGTATATTATCCCTATGTTAAGGAATAACAGGAAAGGGATCAAAAATAAAATGGTTGATATTATAATGTCCCATATAGATCTATGGTGGGAGCTCATTTGGAATACTGTGTACAGTGTGGCATGAAGATAACTCACCATATCTCAAAAAGGACACTGCAGAGCTGGAAAAAGTACAGAGAAGGGTGACCAAGAGGATTAGGGGGTTGGGCCACCTTCCCTATGAGGAAAGGCTGAAGAGTCTGAGACTTTTCAGTTTAGATAAGGGACAACTGGGGGGGGGGACAGACACACACATGATAGAGGTTTATAAAATTATATGTGAGGTAGAGAGAGTTGACAGAAAGATATTTTTCTTACTCTCCCAAAAGACTAGAACTTGAGGGCATCCAATGAAGCTGATGGGCACTAGATTCAGGATCCACAATACTTCCTTACACAGAGAGTGATTAAAATTTGGGGTTCACTGCCAGAGGATGTAGTGATGGCCACAGGATTAGATAGATTCATGGTGGATAGATCTATTAGTCTGAGGGGAACCCTCACATTCAGAGGCACTAAGCCTCTGAATCCCAGAGCCAGGAGGCTACATCAGGGGAAGGCTTCAGCCTCTATGCCCTGTTGTCGGCCTTCCAAAGGAACAGGTTGGTCACTGTGTGAGACAGGATGCTGGACTAGATGGACCACTGGTCTGATCCAGCAGGGTTCTTCTTTTGTTCTTACTCTTGGGGAAGCAAATCTTTCTGCACCATTTGCTGTTTCCACATGCTGAATTTTTCCTGTTAAATGCACATCATTTTAAATATTCTTGTTGTATCAATTGCATATACATGGTCCATGACTTATGTACAAATGACCTAAAATTGTACAAAAATAGCATAAAATGCCAAAGTAACTGCTATTAAAAAAGAAACTAATTGGGAATATCAGGAGCCTGGGAGTGCTTCTAGACATCTCCTTAACAATGGAGGCCCAGGTAGCAGCCACTGCCAGGTCGGCCTTTTACCATGTTAGGCTGATTAGGCAGCTGGTTCCCTTCCTCGAATGCTACAACTTGGCAACAGTGAGCCTCACTGTTGGTCACCTCAGGACTGGATTACTGTAATGCCCTCTACATGGGGCTGCCCTTGGCCCAAATCCAGAAGCTGCAGCTAGTGCAGAATGCAGTGGCGAGGCTGTTGCTGTGTCTTCCTGTTTGAGAACACATCCAGCCCACCCTAAAAACACTGCACCGGCTGCCTATAGCATACCGGATCCGGTTCAAGGTGCTGGTTATTACCTTTAAAGCCCTTTATGGCCAGGGACCTGCATACCTGAGGGACCACCTTTCCCCATATGTTCCCCAGAGAGCACTGCAGTCGGGGACCCAGAATTGGCTCCTCCCGAACACCAAGGAGGCCAGACTAGCGACAACTAGGGCTAGGGCTTTTTCGGTGGCAGCTCCATTCTGGTGGAATGAGCTCCTGGAGGAGATCAGGACCCTGTGGGACCTGTTACAGTTCTGCAGGGCCTGTAAAATGGAGCTCTTCCACCAGGCCTTTGGAGCCGCCACCACCACTGCCACCATTGACATCTGACAGTTCTCGAGGAGCGAGCCCGACCCCCTGGGCCCCCCAAATATAGCCTGACCTGAGTGCCTGGGACATCTGTAGTAAATTAAGATGCTGACTATGCCTGAGGAATTATTGCTAGCACTTTATTAAGTTGTATAATTACAGTTTTAAATCTATGCTTGTCTGGTTTTATTATTTATTGTACTGTTTTATATTGTTGTAAGCCGCCCTGAGCCAGCCTTTCTGCGTGGGCAGGGTAAAAATCTAATAAATAAATAAAGTGTTGTGTGGTGAATGGAGGAAATTTCATTGGCTGCACGAGAATGCACCTGCATGAAACACTGCTGACTGCACTGTACAGTATGAATACACAAAATGTAATCTGACAAACAGGCTCAAACTGCTCACAAACAGCCTAACTGATCAACAACAACAACAACAAAACCCAAACAGCTTCTGGCTCACAACTGACAAAGAGACCTTGTGCTGAACTGGTGGTTTGGCCACCCTTAATTTTTGTGTGTGCACAACATGATGAAAAGGTCCAGAGAAAGTGCTACAGAATAAATTTCTTTTGGACCAGATACCAGTAATTGGATTTTGATTAGTTAATGTTCCAAATGCACATTCCAAAATTTTGATTATCCATTTAGGACAGAACCACACCAAAACCTAGAATTACATGGCTTTACTTCAGGCAGGGCCCTCGGCAATACATTTACCTGATATTGGCAATATTATTGCTGTAACAGTAGTATAACTCATACCTCAGTTTTTATCCTCTCATTTTTGGTATAGAGTTTTGATTAGAATTTCCATGATACATTGGAAATATGAACTCAAGCTGCACAGGTTCTAAAGAAAACAATTTGGGACGCTTCATTAGGTAGTTATGTCACTTGCTGCTACTTCAAAATCACTAGGGGTTGAAGTGTTGGTAGTTTGGAAGGTTTTAGCATTCATGTCAATGTGGCTTTTGCTCTGTATTCTAGAATACTTTTCTCTTCATTAAATTCTCTCAGGCTTTCTTGACTGCAAAGCCAGTGCTGTTCATTCCAGCCTTGATCTAGCAATCTCTTTGAATCTCTCATTTGACTAGCACTATTTCTCACCTTTTGCTTCCCCACCCCCTTTCAGGTCATGTACCTCATTTCTCTTGAGCACATTTTGTGTCTTTCTTTCCTCCTTCCGTGCTGCATGTCAACAGTTCTATTGTGTGTGACAATGAATGCAAACCTGGAATCCAGGAAATTTAGGCAAAGGAAGAACTCTAATTCTTCCCCCAGTGCCAACTGAACTTCAAAATACAGATGACTATGATTCTTAAGAAATCCTATGCATAATAATTTTTCTAAATAATAGAAGCCCTACCTTGACAGTATGTAACATAGTCCTCCCTCTTATCTAAAGATCCATTGAGTTTTAAGGAAACTGGACACAGGGATCCAATTCTACAGGCCACTGAACAAGATGTTTTCAGCTATCCTAATTGCAGAGCTGCTTAAGTGAGGGGGGGGGACCATCCCTACCTCCATATAGGAGGGAGGGAAGGAGAAGGACTCAGCCATTGCCTCGGAGATTCAGAGACTCAAAGGAAAACAAGACAGATTATGATGATGGTGGAAGGATACCTCAAACATTAAAAAAAAAAAAATCTGATTTTTTTTTACCCCAAACAGTGATTTTTGTATGTTTTTTCGGCTAAGGCATTTTGGAATGCACGCCTTACTAATCAAAGCATTTACAAAAATGGAGGTATCCTTCCACCAGCAAAGTTTATAATGTTCAGGCACTGAAGTCACACAAAGTCTATGGGTCCTTTAATATAGTAGTAGACAAGTGGGGAGGGCTGTTGTGGAAAAAGCACTGCAATCATGTAAGAAAGCAATATAATCTCATGAAATGGGCATACCCAAATTCATTCATGCATATCTGAATAGCTAATGATTTATCTGTCTACTTACCATCAGCATACACAACATGAACCAAATTGGTTCAAGCATCCCTAGTCAATAGTGAAGCTGACATGCTACAAATTCTCAACTTTTGCATGTTTAAAAAAATTGTTGTCATTTCTGTGTTGTTTTCAGAGAAGAATGCTTCAGGTTTCAGTTCCTATAGGCTATCCGAATCCCTCCCCCCTTTCTGTATGATTGATGCAGATGTACACACTGAGAAAATTGTATGGAATAGCAATCCAGAAGTTATATGTAAGGTCAAACCAAGATGTCTTCTGCATGGCATTTTACATATACAACAGAATACATATATGCATCACTACATCACAAAGAAGGAATCTCCTAATGCAAATGTGCCATTTTTTCAATACATTTTGTACTATGTTATCAATGCACTCATACATATTGAATAGATCTTAGGGAAGATACTTGTGTACTGAAATCTGTGCCAAGCCATGCACAATTCTGATTTTAGAATTTTTCTAGCCAAACAAGAAATAAGCAAAACAGAGCTCAGAAGTCAAGTACAGAACAGTAAAAGAATGAAACAAGGGAAGTCAGGGCATCCCTAGTCAGAACCAGCTCTCAGTGCCAATCCCAGGGATGCATGCTGTATACACAACTTTAGGCTTATCCCTTTGTTGCTGTTGTGTTACCTATGATTATGTCCTGTGTTTTCTTAGAAGAGATTGTAGGTTGATGCTAACAGAATATATTTTCTTTTCCTATAAAACATTTTATTGATGTTGTTGTTTTCCTTTTATAGAAGATGGATGTTTGTGCCTCTTTTCTGTCCCCAGCTCTGTTTTGCTCTGCTGGCTGATTTAGTTGAGGCTGGCTTGCCCCTTTCATCATGCTTAATCAAAGTGTGAATGTCATAGAATTTCATTTAAAAATGAGCACTAATTTAAAATGGATGCAACCAAGGTGGTGAAAATTGGCTGAGACTTCCTTAATTTATTAAAATCTGCATCTGACCTTTTCATTATTTTGGTTGATGTAGTGATGTTTCTTCCTAACACCCCAGGATGTAGTGGTCTAAAATACTTTTTTTTCTAAATAGGAAATCTGAATCCTAGAATTAAAGGATGTCTCTCCTCTTTGGGTTAATGTGAATGCCATGATATTGGTCTCAGTATGTGACACTCTACTCCTACATTGAAAAAGACTCCAAGGCTAGGTAGTCATAGGTTCATTTCACAATCATCCATCCTTATTAATTTAATGATCTGTCCTCATTGATGGCAGATGTGAAGCTCCAATCTAACCGAGATGATTTTATTTCTCAGACATATATGAGTGAGCGCCAACATGGCGCCCATGGGTGCCATCAGGTCTCTTTTTGTAGCAGGAACTCCTTTGCATATTAGGAGATGCACCCCTAATGTAGCCAATCCTCCAAGAGCTTACAGAGCTCTTCTTACAGGTGCTACTGTAAGCTCTTGGAGGATTGGCTAATATGCAAAGGAGTTCCTGCTACAAAAAGAGCCATGGGTGCCATGATATCCACCATCCCTGTAACTTACTTCTTGAATTACAGGGAGACAATCCGAAGAGTCTTGAATGAAATTATGAAATGAAAACAAAATGCTATGGTAGATTTTTTTCAAGATATATGACCACCAGGGGTCTTTTCGTAGAAAAACAGCTGCAGGAGCTCATTAGCATATGGTATGCTAATAAGCTATTATGCTATTAGCATATGCCACGCCCCCTGATATCACCGGAAGTGATGTCAGAAGGGGAAGCAAAAGGGGGGGAGGCATCTTCAAAAGCCTCCCCTTCCCTTCCCCAGCTGGTCTGGGTGGGGGAGCTAAGAGAGAAGGGGTTTAAAGTTTAAACTCCTTCTCATGAGAGTTGGGCCACAGAAGGAGGAAAGAGGGAAGGAAAGAGTGAGAGTAGAGAAAAGGAAAGAAGGAAGGAAAGAGGGAAAGAACGAGAAGGAAAGGAGGAGGGAAAGAAAGAGAGGGAAGAAGGAGGGAAACAGGGAAAGGAGGAAAAAAGAGAAGAGAAGAAGGTGGGAAAGAAAGAAAGAAAGAAAGAAAGAAAGAAAGAAAGAAAGAAAGAAAGAAAGAAAGAAAGAAAGAAAGAAAGAAAGAAAGAAAGAAAGAAAGAAAGAAAGAAGAGAAGAGAAGAGAAGAAGAAGGAAAGAGGAAAAAGAGAGAAGGAAAGGAGGGAATGAAAGAAATTCGGCGGCAATTTGGTCCCATTATATCCTATAGGCCATTGAAGTCAATGGTGAAAACATAGGGTATATTCTGGGGGCTGGAGGGGAGGGGGTTTGAGGGAGAGGCTCCAATCTCACAGGGTAGCTGATGGATCCTCTCCCCAAGATACCCACCAAGTTTCAAGAACATTGGACCAGGGGGTTCAATTCTATGGGCCCTCAAACAGGTTGCCCCTATTCCCTCCATTGTTCTCTAGGGATAGTCTTTAAAGGCAGTTCCATATACAGTGCATTGCAGTAATTTAATCTAGACATTACCAGGGCAGGCATGTACCAGAGCAGCAAGATCTTTCCAGCCTAGGAAGGGCCACAGGAGGCACACCAGCCAAAACTGGTGAAAGATACCTGTGGCAACCACTGCAACCTTTACAGCCATACATCACCAGGAGTTGTCCAAGACTTGGGCTGAATGCTAACTGGTTATTATATTTTATTAGGGCTGAATTTTCATCATTTCTCCAGGCCCATAGCCAGGATGTTGTAATTCAGAGGGCCTTTAAATAAATTGAGGGGTACTGATGTCACAGAATTAAAAATAAAATAAAATTTAAAAAACTCACACTCACCAGTTGGCAGGTATCCCCCCTCCATTCACTCCCATCTGGTAGTCCTGCAACCCATTCACACCATGGCTCATCAATATCATCATGTGGTCCACCATGGGAACCTGGGCAACCAAAGGTGGTAGCAATCTGAAGAGCAGTTTGCAACACAACAAAAGCATGCGGTAGGAGCACAGACGTGTGTCAGTTTTGTTGGATGAAAGTCAGGGGGCTGGGCCCCCAAACGCCCCACTGTAGCTACAGGCCTGCATTTCTCCCTCTCTTTCTCCTTGGATTTTCTGAGGACAAACTGGGGACAGGCAAATTTTGCTCATGGAGGTCCGCAAACCTTCATGCATGGGGGCAGAGTTGGGGGTTACATTGAGACAGGAGAAATGGAGAAACTGCCAAGCCATCATCTGAATCAGATGGAATACAAGCCATTATTATTATGTCAGCTGCAGAGTTAGCTGGATACCAAAGGCTGCTTCTCATTCTTTCTGTTCATACTTTATAAAAAAGACAACTATAAAACAGGTAAGTCTATGCATGTGCAACATACCAGAATACTTCTGCATCATCATACCAAAATACTACAAGCTTTATTTATGGATTAGGAATAAGGCCCATTGTGGAAATAAATACAATGAGCTCTAGAAAGAAGCCCTAAATGGGTGCCCTGGCCTTGGGCACTCAGTGTCAATTTGCTGTCATGACCTTAGCAGTGTATAATGGCACAGAGCTTACCATTTTCTCTAGGGGAACTGATCTCTGCCATCTGGAGAGCAGTTGTAATTCTGAGTGATCTTCAGCCCTAAACTGGAGATTGGCAGCAATCATTCCCCAGGAGAAAAAAGTACAATCTTTCTCTGCAGTGGAGACCAAAGTAGCTTACATCATTCTCCTTTCTTCCTTTTGATCTGCACAACAACCCTATGAGGTAGGTTAGGCTGAAAGTCTGTGACTGGTCCAAGGTCACCCACTCAACTTCCACAGCAAGAACCTGGGTCTGACAGGCCCTGCTCTGAAGTACTAACTGCTACGCCTAGGGTAGCCAACTTCCAGATGGAGCCTGAAGACCGGCAGATGTCACAACTGAACTCCAGACAACAGATCTCTCCCACGTTGGAGAAAATAACTGCTTTGGAGGGTGGGCTCTATGGCATTCTATTCAGCTGAGGCTGCTTCCCTCCCTAAACTCTGGCTTCCATAGACTCCATCACAAAATATTCAGGAATTTCCCAACCTAGAGCTGGCAAACCTAGTCAGGATGGGACCCAATGAGTTCCCCACAAAGGCCTAGAAAGGGCCTTCTGTCTTTGCCTTTTTACTGACAGAACCAAGCTTGGTTGCCTAGGAACAGCCACTGAGGGAAAAAGTTAGTTTCACAGAAGCCAAGCAGAAGTGTCTTCATCAGGAGACACAGCCATTTTAACAGTTTATTTTGTGAGGGAAGAGTGTCCAGGCTCTTGAGTGGCAGTTGATCGGCCAATGGCTGATGAAGTGCACAGCACAGCCAATGGGAGAGCTAGAAATGGCCAATGTGTTAAGGCAATTATATATATCAGATGCTTCTCAATGTCTCCCTGGAATTTTGTGTTCTGAATTGTCTTGTTTCTGAATTGGATCTAATGCATTAGCCTACTCCCCATTATTCTTTTTATTCAATTCAATTCAATTCAATTCAAAATCTTTATTGGCATAGATCAAATCATAAACAGCTGCCATTCAGTTCATAGGTGTAACACACATCTTCCTCATTATAAGGCAGTTACAAAACTTAGCAACCACTTCAATAACAACTATATTTTGTGAAGCCAGTAAACGGTACATCATTCTATCATCGGATTACTTAACATCTTTCTTAAGAATGGCTTCTAAATAGACTGCCCGAATGTCATCATACAAACTACAATAGAGGAATACATGTTCAATTGTTTCAATCTCCCCTGAATCTTTCTTTTTATTATTATTATTATTATTATTATAAGTTTGCACAATGTTGTGCAGATGTTTGCGGCAGCTTTCTCACCTCTCTTAATTTCTGGAACATGTGGGTGCATTGAATGTATGTAAGACCAAAACTGTTTTTGAATTTATGTGCTGTGCAGATCAGTAAAATACAATGGAGGCAGGAAAGAAAATTCAGAAATGTTAACTCCAGTTGAACATGTGAAGATACCTTATACCAACGCAGGCCATAAAGCCCTCTAACTCAGTGTTCTGACTTGCAGTGCCTCTCTGGGATCTCAAGAAGTAGGGTTGCCAGGTCCCCTCACCATCACATTGGGGGAATTGGGGGGGGGGGCATTGCAAGGGTGGGCAGGACATTGCACACAATGTCCCCAAAGCAATGATGTCACCTGGAAGTGATGTCATTGCATTGGTGATGTCGCAAACAACACTCTGGTTTTGTGGCAAAACTCTATGGGTTTTTTTACTTCAAAATCATAGAATTTGTCCCCAAATGAGAGCATCACTGCATGACATCCCTGGCATGATGATGTCACCCAGAAGTGATGACATCATGTTGGAGATATTGTGCAACAATGTCCCTGTTTGGAGATGGGGTTTCCTCCACTGGCCAGCTGGCTGGTGGCAGATCAAATCGCCCAAAAGCAGGGGAACCTCCGCTGGGACCTGGGGGCTGGCAACCCTATTGAGAAGGGTCTTTTCCAACACTTGCGACCTTATGTCCTTGGAGATCAAGTTATTCAGTATATGACTAGGAATGCACAAACATTTAAACCATTAATTTTTAACATTCTCTAATGTTCATAGAGCCATATCCCCCCTCCAAATTTCTTTTAAATTTTCCAAGTTCAGTTGTTTATTTTACAGCATTTTTCACTGCTTTGACATCTGCCTTATTACTATGAGACAATAACTTTTCAGCAATAAATGAAAAATTAACCTTACAGAAACAAATTGTGGGTGATTTGCCCCTTTGTCAGCTATTGTTCTTATTCAATTACTCTTATTGTTCAAACCTCTGAGTCACTTCAACTTTTATTTCAGCAGTTAGAAGATGGTCCTCCTTTTTAAAAAGTATGTTTTGTCTTTGAAGCTTGAAGGGTGCCCCCCCCCTTTGGAGGACAGGGAGCATTGGAATCTTATGCCATTTTTGTAATATTTGTTTTATCTACTGAAAAAAGTGAGCACAACTCCTACCAGCTTTTGCACTGGTGAAAAAGAAGGGAGAGGGCTCCCCTATGGCCAACAAAAAGGATGCTATACTGGGAATCATGGAACCTGCATATACTAAAAAAAAACAACTATAGGGTTTGTAGTAAGGAAGGGAATTGGGTGAGACTGAGTAAAAAAGCTGACTGGATCCAATCCTGCCTTTTCCCTCTGTCTAAACCTGACCATTCCCCTCAGGAAGGGATATCTCCTCTAAACTCTCATGGATCCTCACAGCTACTGGGAGATTATCTCCTAACAATTAAAACCCATTAAGGAATAATTGGCCAATCATTGTGATTCTTCAGCATAACAATGGTCATCCAACAGCTACAATATTAGGGAAAAAAACTTCAAAAATCTGAACAACTGCCATCATGATTGATTTCAATTTTATTGTTGAGTCAAGATTAATCTATTTGGCAATATATATCATCACAGTTTTCACCAGTGGGCTAAAATGACTCATTGTTGTTGTTCAGTCGCACAGTTGAGTCTGACTCCTCACGACCCCATGGACCACATCATGCCAGGCCCTCCTGTCTTCTGTCATGCTCCAGAGTTTGCTCAATTTCATGTTTGTTGCATCAGTAACACTGTCTAATCATCTTGTACTTTGTTGTCCCCTTCTTCTTTTAGAAGAAGAAGAAGAGAAGAAGAAGAGTTTGGATTTATACCCCGCCCTTCACTGCCCAAAGGCGTCTCAGAGCGGCTTACAAACTCCTTTACCCTTCCCCTCCCCACAACAGACACCCTGTGAGGTAGGTGGGGCTAAGAGAACTTCTGACAGAAACTGTCCTTGAGAGAACAGCTGCACCAGAGCTTGTGACTGACCCAAGGTCACATCAGCAGGTGGAAGTGGAGGAGCGTGGAATCAAACCCGGTTCTCCCAGATAAGAGTCCACACACTTAACCACTACACCAAACTGGCTTTTACCTTCAATCATTCACAGCATCAGGGTCTTCTCCAGTGAGTGCTCCCTTCTCATTTGATGGCCAAAGTATTTGCGCTTCAGCTTCAGTATCTGGACTTCCAGGGAATAGTCAGGGTTGATTTCCTTTAGGATTGATTGATTTGATCTCCTTGCAGTCCAAAGAACTCTCAAGAGTTTTCTCCAGCATCATAATTCAAAAGCATCTATTCTTCAGCGCTTGGTGTTCCTTATGGTCCAGCTCTCACAGCCATAGATTACTACTTGGAATACCATCACTTTGACTATGCGGACTTTTGTTGGCAGGGTGATGTCTCTACTTTTTATTATGCTGTCTAGATTTGCCATAGCTTTCCTCCCAAGGAGCAGGTGTCTTTTAATTTCATGGTTGCAGTCACCATCTGCAGTGATCTTGGATCCCAGGAACATGAAGTCTGTCACTGCTTCCATGACTTCCCCTTCTATCTGTCAAGGAGTGATGGGGCCAGATGCCATGATCTTAGGTTTTTTCATGTTGAGTTTCAAGCAAATTTTTGCACTCTCCTCTTTGACCCGAAGCAAGAGGCTCTTTAGGTCCTCTTCACTTTCTGCCATTAGAGGGGCATCATCTGCAGCATATCTGAGGTTGTTGATGTTTTCTCCCCACAAACTTAATTCCGGCTTCTGATTCATCCAGGCCAGCATTTTGCATGATGTACTCTGCATATAAATTAAATAAGCAGGGTGACAATATACATCCTTGCCATACTCCTTTTCCTATTCTAAACCAATCAGTTGTTCCATGTCCAGTTCTAACTGTCAATTCTTGACCCTTATACAGGTTTCTCAGGAGGCATGTGAGGTGGTCTGGTACTCCCGTTTCTTTAAGGACTTGCCATAGTTTGTTGTGATCCACACAATCAAAGGCTTTAGCGTGGCCAATGAAGCAGAAGTAGATGTTTTGCTGATACTCCCTTGCTTTCTCCATAATCCAGCGAATATTAGCAATTTGATCTCTCATTTCTCTACCTCTTCAGAACTCAGCTTGTACTTTGGCAGTTCTTGTTAATTTTCTTTATTTTCTATAACACAGAGGAAAAACAAACATGCATAGAACACATAACAAAACATAAAACTGAGGGTACATTATAGATAAAAGTGGCTCAGCTTGTACTTCTGGCAGTTCTCTGTCCACATACTTCTGAAGTCTAGCTTGTAGGATCTTGAGCATGAAATGAGTGCAAATGTGCAATAGCTTGAACACTCCTTGGCATTGCCTTCTTTGGGATCAGAATGTAAATTGACCTTTTTCAATCCTGTGGTCACTGTTGCGTTTTCCAAATTTGCTGGCTCTTAGAAATCACATTAATTCCGATCCAACCCATGAAGTCCTAAAATTCAGATATAAAAGACCTACTGCATACAAAACAGGCACTCTCCCATTAAGCCATGATGAGAAGCCATGGTATTGTAAGAGAAAGTTACCACAGTAACTAAACAAGCAGATTACTTTAAATAAAAAAGGTCATGGATGTATTCATCTTGCTGTTAGGCTCTTTAATATGATGTGATGACTCACCGGATCTCCTAACAATGATTATGGAGAACGTAAGATCAACTTAAGGTAGCAACAGTGAAATAAGTGAATTCTTTTAATAGGCATACCCCTGTGGAAGTAGAAGTATGCCAATTATCAAAGGCCCCAAGGAATATATTGTTCTATTAGACATTCCTTTTATTTCATGAATTGCTTGAGGGGAGAAAATTCTCCGAAAGGGCTTTTTTAAAGCTATGTTAAAAGTTCAGTCAAGCTGACTTCTTTAATATAAGGAAGAGAACTGAGCAATGAAAGGAAAAGAATTCATTCATGCTAGAAAGTTTCACAGAAAGTTGATGGCATCTTAAAATGAGGTCACACATACATTTTTCCCCAGGAAATGGTTATTTGGGAATAACTCGTCATATCAGATAAAACTGGTCTGCAGGTGATATAGACAGAACCTTCTCAACCATTCCACTTAAACAGTGGAATATGTACATACTTAAGACCCTATCTTCCCAAGACTGTATCCTACATACTTAAGAACATATATCAGATGTAATCAAGACCATACCTTTGTTCCACTGTGATCTCTCAGATGATTTGTGAAGATATGATTTCATTCATGTGCCAAGGCCGAACTGCAAGCTCATACATAAAGGCCATATAGGTGATGACTTGAAAATCACAGATTTTTTTTTCCACATGATGTTCACCAAATCTCAAATCCAAATGTGGTCATTTCCTTTGAAGTATTGTAATGTTTTATGTGGGCTTGCTTTGCATAGACATGTTTAAACTTTTAGTAATCTAATGTTTTTATTGTGATTTGCCTGACTCAAGATGGGTCATAACTAAGCACTTTTCAGTCTGTAAGCCAGCCTGGTTGCAGCTGACCCTGCCTTGGTCAACCAGAATGCAATACAGTCTTCTATTTAAATATAAACCTCTGTTACAGGAGGGGATATGGATAGGGATGGGTACAAACCAGCTCATGGACTAAAAATTGTGACAAATTTTGGCCAGTTCATATTTTGTGAAGTCAAGTTCATGGCAAGTCACCCAGCATGAACTTTCCACAAATATTCAAGCTGTTCGTGGAGTACAGTACCCGTTCATAAGTGGAGACATTCCCAGACAGACTGTCTCTGCTCAATCAAAATGTTTACAGAACTTCAAAGCAACAACTTGGAGGGTATGTAGAGGAGCATCCAGGGGAGGTCCCCTGCAACTTTGATGTCTGTAGCTTGCACAGGATCCATTCTATACGCTCTTGAACTTTGGTCATTTTGACAGGCCCAGGTTCAGGAGGTTCAGGAGTGTATAGAACAATCCCTGAGCAAGTTAAAGTCACCAAACTTGCTGCAGACCTCCCCCACATGCTCCTCTACATGACCTCTACATGACCTCCAAGTTTGGTGTCTCTAGCTTGCACAGAATCCATTCTATACTTTCCTGACCCTGTGCCTGTTATTTTCCCTGGAAAGCACTTTCCTGGAGGCACCTTTTTTTGGGGGGGGGCTGTAACTTGGACCCCATAAATCCAATCCTTACCAAACTTGAAGGGCAAGTAGAGGAGAGTCAGAGAGCATCTGTGAATTTGGCATATCTAGCAAGCTGGGTAGCCATTCTACCACCTCACAAACCTCTCAAACCAAACCAATTTGTGAGGCAGCCAAAAATTCTTGATGGTCCATGGCAAAAAAGCCCTCAAACAAACTGTTCCAGGGTTTCCCGTTCACACAGTCCAGGCTGCTGCCTGACCATACCAGGCGGAGCCACACGGGAGTGTTCAGACTGCTGCGCTGTATGCGGCATTTTTCACATATGTCACCTATGTGCGTATGGGCGCATGGGTGTGCATGTGCATCCCTGCGCACAGCATCCGACAGCGCGGGAGATAGATGCGGGTTTCTCCTGGCATTTCGGCTGTGCATTCAGATGTCCTGGAAGTGGAGAAATGTGCAACACACACCTGCTTTAGGGATTTGCTACCGGTTTCTTCAGGTATCTTTTTAATACAGCAGTGAAGTGGAACAGCGACAGTTGGCTACGGGTGGGGGACTCCAGGCAGATGTGCCTGTGTGAACACCCTGTTTACTGAGGGTTTGAAGCATCACTGAAATGGATCCCTACTGGGGCAAATTGCCAGTCTGAACTCGGCCAGAGACAGCCTGGATACTTGCGTGATTTAAAGGATTTTACTGCTTGCCACTTTGCACCCTCCTGAACCCAGATACAATCTGGTACTGCCATCACTCCCTGGAGCTATCTTTAGAAATATAGGTACATAAGAACATAAGAGAAGCCAATGTTGAATCAGGCCAATGGCCCATCTAGTCCAACACTCTGTCACATAGCAGCCAAAATATACCAGGAGATCCAGCAGTGGGGCCAGGACACTAGAAGCCCTCCCACTGCTGCCCCCTCCAGCACCAAGAATAGAGTGCCCCAGACTGAGAGTTCCCATCTATACCCTGTGGCTAATAGCCACTGAAGGACTTCTGCTCCATATGTTTATCTAATTCCCTCTTGAAACTGTCCATGCTTGTAGCTGCCACCACCTCCTGTGGCAATGAATTCCATATGTTAATCACTCTTTGGGTGAAGAAGTATTTCCTTTTATCTGTTCTAACCCGACTGCTCAGCAATTTCATGGAGTGTCCACGAGTTCTTGTATTGTGAGAAAGGGAGAAAAGTACTTCTTTCTCAACCTGCTCAATCCCATTCATAATCTTATAAACCTCAATCATGTCACCCCTCAGCTGTCGTTTCTCCAAGCTAAAGGTAAAGATCACACATATAGGAAGAAGGGTTTAACTAATCTCCATTCTGAACTGGGGTAGTAGTTATGCAGCTGATATTTATCATTTAAAAAAAAAAAAACTTATATAGTTTGGCACTCAGATTGAACAATTTAGATGATACTCTCCCTAGGCCTTTGAGGAAGGCTATTAGATCTCTGCTTTAAAAAACTTCATTGTCTAGGGATGAGGTGGCCAATTACAGGCCAGTCTCCAATTTACCTTTCCCAGGGAAGATAATAGAATATGTGATGGCAGAGCAGTTCCAGAGTTTCCTGGATGACACATCTGCCCTTGACCCATTTGAATCTGGGTTCAGGCCTTGGTTTGGTACTCATTTTAATCTGGGTTCAGGCTTTGGTTGCACTGGTGGACTATCTTCATTTAAAGTTGGACAGGAGATAATCTTCTCTGTTGATACTGTTGGACCAGTAAGCAGCCTTTGACACAGTTGACCGCTCTATTTTTATCCATCAACTTGAATATGGAGTTGGTATTAAGGGCATAGCCCTTCGGCGGTTTCACTCTTTTCTGTCCAACCAGACACAAAGAGTTTCCACTGGAGATCCAGAATCAACTGGGTGGAATTTACCTTGTAGAATACCACAAGGTTCTATTCTCTTAGCCATGCTCTTTAATATATATGTGAGGCTGCTGAATGAGATTGCCTGGTGCTTTGGGGTTGGGTGTCATCAATATGCAGATGACACCCAGTTCTAATTTTTAAATTATTATTATTATCAAAGCTTCCAGATATACCCATCTTGGTTCCAAACTGATGTTCTGATGCTTTGTTCAGGAGGGTAAGGTAGAATGTATTGAAGCTGAATCCAAACAAGACAGAGGGGAAGGCTGATATTATGGATGGATTGAATACATTTTTCCTAGATGGAGTAATGTTGGCTCTTTCAGAGTAGGTTAAGAGCTTGGGGGTGCTCATGGACCCTGCTTTGCTCTGTGAAAAGCACGTTGGCATGGAGTCCAGGAGCATGTTCTATCAACTGCAGCTGATTTGCCAACTATCTCGTTACCTAGACTCAGCAAATCTGGCCACAGGGATCCATGATTCTGTTACTCATGGTTAGATTACTTCAATGTGCTGTATGTGGAGCTGCCCTTGAACACAACCCAGAAAATACAAACGGGGCCAACTATTTTCAAGGGCTAGCCACCAGGAACATATGTTGCCCATTCTGAATGACTACCAGTTTGTTTCTGAGTTCAATTCAAGGTGCTGGTTATGACCTTTAAAGACCTTCATGAAGTGGGACCTACTTATCTGAAGGACCATCTCCTTCCATATGTCCTTGTGCACCACTTACAGTCATCAGGCAGATATCTGTTGGCTATCCCACCACATAAGGCAGTCTATCTGGCATAGACCAGAGCCTGGGCCTTTTCCATCATGGCTCTGTCTCTGTGGAATGGGCTTCCTGAAGAGGTCAGGGGGGGCCCTTCTTGAAGATCTTCAGGAGGCACTGCAAGGCCTGCCTGGGTGCCAGGGCTTTTGAGAGAGTTTGGCAGGTGTCTTTTAAGGGGGGAGGAGGACAATTTAGAGTTTTAATTCTGGTTATAAACTGAAAGTGTTTTCAACTATTGTTTTTTGTAAGCCACGAGGAAAGGAGGGATAGAAATGTTTAATAAATAAGTGAATGTCCAGACAAATATTTACCATTCTAAAACTGATGGGGAGAAGCTCTATCACCGGGCTTCATTTCTTATGTATGGCCTTTAGTTAATGACTACTGGCACCTGTATCAAGTTTTCTTACATACATGCAGGGACAATCACACATTATTGTTTCTAACACAGTGGGTTGAATCCCAGAGAGGGTCAGTGAAAGGGGCTGATGGCCAGGATTCTTCCCCATGTTTTCTGGCTCCAGCCGTCCCTTCTGATCCTAGGAAAGCTCACTCCCAGAATCACAAGACCCACATGGACTAAGAGTTTGAGGGATGGCTGCTCTGAGGAGGGAGGAGTGGCAAAATCATGCTCCTGTCTCTTGTGGCTGTGGAGCTGGTGCTTGCAACTGAGGTAGGACAGGGTGATTCCATCCTCTTCTCTCTTCTCAGTGCTTCCCCACACCCATGTAAGTCCCACGCTGAAATATTGGTTCTATGCCACTAACCTTTGGGAAGACAACAATATCAATATTCTGCCCCCTCCCCAATCATAAGCCAAGTTTAGGCAAAGATAGATACACAAGTGTCTGCAGCAGCTAATACGATTAGTGCCATTAAACCGCAATGACATTCAATGTTAAATCTGTAATACATAAGATGAAGCATCAGCCTGCAGGTAGAAAACTGATTTATAAGTTTCCTTATTGCCTAAGAGTACCCTTGCATAGTAGAACACTAAACTAATCTTTTTTGTTCTGCAAAGATGGACTATGTGGGGAGTGTGCCACCCCCCTCACGATTCCACAGATGCTGGCTTGATTTTGTTTATATACGTGGTTTGAAGTACCTAGGTTAATAGATGCCAAATGCAGCTCAGTAAAGATAAAAAGAGAATAATGAGTATGGGAGGAAAGAATAAAATGAGCAGCAGCTAAATGGAAAAGTGCCGGAGCATAATGACCAGGAAATAGATTTAAGAAATATTGCCAAAAAGTGTTCTTAAAGCTTCTACCAAAATTGCAGCTACTTTGAATGACACAAATAGGATACGAGCTTGCATTTCTCGGGTAATAGCAATATAAATACGATACGAGTTCCGATACGACACAATAAGCATATCCTTCATTCTGGAGCTCATAGCATTGCCAAATTGGCAATGGCATACTGGCTTGGGTGTAATTACTCTTGATTGGGTGCAACATAGATCAGCTAAGATTACAAGCGATTTCAAAGGATAATTATATTGGGATGACAGACAAAACAGGTTTTCTGCTAGGGTTTGTAATAAACTGTCACAATCGTTCATTTATGATATGGATGTGCAGTTGGACTTTACTAATCAAGTTCTGACTTGAACTATGCCCATTTGTAAATACTCCAAATATGAACAGAATTATTTCCAACATTCAAAAATGGTTGGAAAGCTTCTAACCTTTCAGTTATTCTGGAAGTCCACTGCCTAGTTTTATCTCCCTGAGAAACAGTAAGTGTGAGGGGCAGTAAGATGTGAAAAAGATGCAGAAACATGCCTAAGAGGGGCACTATCCAACCAGAACTGTTTACCAAGTTTGCTGCCTAACAGGATTTCCTGGATTAGCAATTCCATGCACGGCATTTCCACTTTTCACCAGTCATTAGACCACTTCAGTTGCTTTGGAAAGATTTCCTGAATCTTATGATCCTGTTTAAAAAATTTATCCGGGGTTGTGCTTGTTAACCAAGGTTTTCCTTTATCTGTTGGTCAGTAGGCAGGGCATTTAGAAGGACAGAGACATATGCTACAGCTTTTCCTCCTCCCTCAAGATAAGTAGCCAGCCAAGTCCCCCCAGGAGGGACAGAGACATTAGCTAGACATACTGACAGACTATCAGAGTTGCTGATACTGGAGGGTTGTAGGGAGAGGCCAGACTTTGTTCACTCAGAGTGCTAGGATCTTGTCTGGCCTGCAGTGCAAACTGGTTATGCGTAGAAGCAAATGCCTAAGACATTTGTGCCACCTTGATATGATCTCTAACACAATACAAAGAGGGAGCAATCAGAGAGAGAGAGAAGATGCATGTTATCATGAAGGAGCAGATCATCTCACTATGCAAGAGAAAGACACTGAGATCTCTCAGACATCTTTTGTATCTTAAAGCAGCCTTTGTGCAGCATAATATGCACGAGTCCTCATGTACAGCAGGGCGAGTCTACCACCAAACCAAAAGTGCACTAGTAAGTGCAGCAAACCCCTTCTCTTGCCCACACACAAACTCAGATTTACCCGTCTACCCCCACCACTGCATGTGCATCCCAAACAACAAGGAAGGACCAACTTACACATAAATATTCCAACATTTGCAAGGGTCTGTTCTCCAAAGAAAAATTTGGGCTATATTCCTCCTATCAGCCTATTATTTGGCAGTGAGGACCCCTTGGTGATGAAGACGGTTCTTGAGAATTTCATTCCCGTTGGGTGGGTTTCCACCTGGACATGTGTTTCCTCTTGACACCAATGAGAATGGTTATCAGATTGATTTCTTAATTAGACTAGTTTTAACTCAGATATCAAGCAGAATATCTCAAGATTTAAATAAGGCACTGGGACCAAATCTGACTTTGTTCATATTGCTAATATATTTTGTTGTTGTTGTTCAGTCACACAGTTGAGTCCATCTCTTCATGACCCCATGGACCACATCATGCCAGGCCCTCCTGTCCACAGCATATTAAAAAAAACAAAAACATAAAGCATGACACCTTTGTTCTGTTTCTCCAACTACAAGAGTAGATATCCTGGAAGTTTCCCCATTATTTTATAGAGGAGGAACAAGAGGAAGTACAACATTTTCCCCCAAAGATATAAGTATGTGGCCAGCAAGACTGGTATTGGTGTAATATCCTCCGGCTTTTTTATGTCTATATTGTGTATGGATTCTTTTTGTTTTTTTGTTGTTTTACTTATTTCATAGCACTGTTTTTACTCTGCTCTCTTTAATTACAGTAAGCTACACTGAGGTATTTCTGGAGAATGTGGCTAATACTGAATAACTAAAATGATGTTCAGACTTTTTGAGACTCTTCTTGTCTAATATCATCAGATTTCCCCTTTACTGTGTAGCCTTGGAGGGTTGGGTGTATTCCAGAGAGCATTCACTCAGGGTAAGAGTGAGATCCAACAAGCCTGGCCAGTACCCCAGAACATGCTTTGGAATCTTCTGCAATGTGCTAGGATTTCATGGCAGACTTTCAAGGATTATTTGGCAGAAATCTTCATTGGGAAAGAATTCCCTTAGAGAGGACAGCATGGAAACCTCCGGTGTAGCTGGAAGACAGCAGAAATGAGCTAACCCAACCAGCTTTAGAAGATCTTTGCCATTTAAGTTCATTGAAAGCATACTTTTCCTCCATAGAAATGGATGCCTTCAGGCCAATGAAGTCAGTAGGACTGGTCTGAGCCCATCTCTATAGAACTGGTTGTTTTTCTTTGGGGCCTTTCCAGATCCTAGGTCTTCTGAAACATTTTTTAACTCTAAAAAAGCACACCTCTTTGTGATGGTCATGTACAAGCTGTCAGGATGTGACGTTTTTCAATATGTATCAAATTCAACCCATTAGAAAATTTACATGTGGCTTGAATCAGTCTTATGAATTACTCAGCTGAAGGCAAAGGCTCATAGAATCATGTGCATTGGGCAATCTTTCAATAGCTCCAGTTCTGTGGAGCTTTAACAGGGGCTAAACCCAGGAGACATGCATATGAACAAACATTTAAAAAGTTATAACTGCCAACCTAGGGTATTTCAAGGGATAAAATTAGGAAAGCAGAATGAGATAGGAACAGAGCTATTGATATACCAATACTTTCATTTGGGCTATACTGGTAAAAAAGGAAAAGGTTTGTTCACTTCCCTGGTGAAATTCCAGCAATTGCCGCAGTCTGCACAAATGCGTCATGAAAGCCATATGACAGATCAGCAATCCATCCTTCAAGTCCTGTAGAAGCTATAAATGACAGCACAGCTGTGCTCTGTCATGATCATCCCACTTATCCTTGCCCTAGCACACCCTCAGCTCCTCTAACAATGCCATCCTTGAGGTTCCCAAAATGCTGATACTATAATAAGCAGAAAAGCCATAGGGTACTGAAGACTATGCTCCTTCTGGCTCTGAGGGAGAAGGGTTCCATGTTGGCATGTTTCCCAAGGGAGAGAAAATCTGCATATTAAAAAAGAAGCATTTCATGGTGGAAGTCTTCCCCTGACATGCTCATATCCCATAAGCAAAGAATATCTGAGGACAAGTATTCAGACATGCAATCCCCACCTGTAGATTCATCCCAGTTTGGCCTGGGATCCTGGAGGTTTTTTGTCATCTTTTGGGCATGGAACAGAGATCACTGGGTATGTGTGGGGGAGGTATTTGTGAATTCCATGCACTGTGCAGGGGCATGGACTAGATGACCCTCGAGGACCTTTCCAACTCTATGATTCTATGGTATAGGACACAAAAAAGTTGTCACTTGATTCTGCTCATTGTGTGAAGTGGTTGTAAGCCATCCCACATTAACATCAAGACTTCCTAAAGGGAAATGACTCAAATACAGTCCTTTCAGCTAAAGATGCCATGAATTTTGTGATGAATGTGTGGACAGTGGAAGTTACCATATTTAGTTATGATGATCAGATGTGATCTGATAACTGGGTCTTGAATGCCTGCTGAACAGGTTTGTGTTGGGTTCATACAAAACCATGCATGCACGGAAACACTGTGATCCAAACAGATTGGCAGCTATTAATATTGCCAAGGATTATTTAGATGAATACTGAATGATAGGTTTTAGTTTTTTTAAAAAAGACAGCAATTTATTTGACTAATTTATATGATTTGTGACTGACAACTGTCTATTTAGAGAGCCAGTTTGGTGTATTGGTTAAGTGCACGGACTCTAATCTGGGAGAACCAAGTTAGATTCCCCACTTCTCCACTAGCAGCTGCTGGATGACCTTGGGCAAGCCATAGTTCTGACAAGAGTTGTCCTTGAAAGGGCAGTTCTTGAAAAAGCTCTCTCAGCCCCACCTACCTCACAGGGTGTCTGTTGTGGGGAGGGGAAGGGGAAGGAGTTTGTAAGCTGCTCTGAGACTCTAAGTGTAAAGTACTAAGTTCAGACACGTGATTTTAGCTTATAGTTTATTCTAGCTCCAACACAAGACAACTGCACAAGTCCGGAGGCCTGCTTAAATCCCTGTTGGAAAACCACACCCACACACACCCTATACCCATGATAGGTTATTTACAGTGCCCCCTATTTCCCATAGGTTACATCTTGGATCCTGCCTGACTGATAGGTCCATTCTAGGATCCGTGCTGGCTATTGTTTTAGTAAGCGAAGCTTTGCCTATTCGCATGACCACATGTGAAGGAGACTGCATGTGTGGTCCTTAGTTAGTACACAACACCAAATGAAGGGCAGAGTATACATCCAATCTCCTCCTCCTCCTCCTCCTCCTCCTCCTCCTCCTCCTCCTCCTCCTCCTCCTCCTCCTCCTCCTCCTTCTTCTTCTTCTTCTTCTTCTTCTTCTTCTTCTTCTTCTTCTTCTTCTTCTTCTTCTTCTTCTTCTTCTTCTTTTCTTCTTCTTTTCTTCAACAACAATTTTCCACTGATTGGAACAGTGGTGCAGTAGTGACGGAGGAAAGCAGTCTCCATTGGGATATGACAGAACTCGCATGTACATCTAAGGTTGCCAGGTCCTCCCTAGCCCCTGGTGGGGGGGATAGTGTTGCCAGATCCAGAAACTCCTGGAGATTTGAGGGTGGAGCCTGGAGAGGACAGGAACCTCAGAGGGGTACAATACTATAGAGTTCATTCTCCAAAACATGAATTTTCTTCAGGGTAACTGATCTCTGTAGTCTGGCATCCTGAAGTACAGTGAGCCAATTGCACAATATTGTACTGTTCAGAAGAAATTGTTGAAACAATATGCTGAGCCTCCATGAATGAGTCAATAACCAGGTGAACAGTCTAGCCCTCCACCCCTCACCAGTGGCCAGGGAGGACCTGGCAACCCTATTGTACGTGTGAGTTCTGCAACATCCCAATGGAGACTACTTCTCCCAGTCTTTACTGCACCGCTACTCCACTCTGCAGGAAATACGTTAGCTCCTCTTTATGAACAGGATGTGAGCCAAACTGCTGGGGGGGTGAGCATTCCTATTCTCAATACTATGCTAAGAGATGGGAAGACAATTCTCCATACTCCCCCTCAAGTATAAAACAGATAGTCTAATTTGCAAAGCCCTGGTAAATTTTATTTTGAAGTACAGATTCTCAAAGAGCTTCCTCAGCGTTATAGGCTGTTTGCCTTCCAGCCCAGAGGAAATGAATTCCTGTTGCGTGGTTCCATTCAGAAAATGCAGTGCTACTAACAGGCAACTAATAGCACTTTTCATATTGTTAGACAAGATACATCTGCAGCCATTACCTGAGAGGGTGCTAAACCCTGAAGATCAGCTGAAACAACTGACAGTTACAAAATGTGTACCCACATAAACACAACAAGGCAAACATAGGGATAAAACAGGGACAAGGACAGCTAAAGGATGGGAAGCAATAAACACAGACTATCTCCAATAAATAGGAGTATATGCAGGCCCGTAGCTACTGTGGGGCATCTCGGGGCTAGGCCCCCTGACTTACTGGCAAGGCCCCACGACTTCCCATCCAGCCCAGGGCCCCCAAGCAGCAGCAGGTGCAGGGAAGGAGCCGGGTAGTCCTTTAATCTGATTAGCCAGTGCCCCCTAAGAAATTTAAATGTCCCCCAACTAAAAAAAAACCCTGGCTACATGCCTGAGTATACGCATATTTAATTCTTTGTGAGGTATTATTTCACAGCTATGAGTGTATACTCTAAAGCCAGGTTTTCTAGAAAATATGCCAGGTGTTCTTGAAGCAATAAAATGAAATGAAATCAGTAAATGTGTATATATAAGTGTAGTACATTGGTATAGGACAAGGTGGTTCTTGAGGTGCCCTTGCTCCAGAGGGCTTAGAGCTTTGAAGGTCAAACCACACCTTGAAATGCTGATAAAAAAAACTGGTAGCAAGAGCATTTTATTCAACATTGGACAGATAGAACCCTTAGCTACCTCACTCACCCTTATGCTATTCAATCTGACATTTGTTCACACACAACGGTACAAAAACACACACACCATTTGTGCCCGTGATCAATTTCATACCCTAGACATACACTGTACACCCTTCAACAGACTTTTTTCTTTGTTCCCTTCTGACTGCATTTCTTTCTATACAGACAGGAAAGAACACTGAATACTTAGGTCAATCCTAACTATAATAATATTGTCACCTTCCGTCAGCACAGCAAAAAATTAGACCAGAAGAAACAAGGAAATGGAGAACACTAGCAATGAAAAAGAACTAGCCCAACACATTTGAAAACAGAATGAAGTGGAAAAGGTCATATGCATACAAACATTTCAGCACATACCTATGCATTAATTCTCAACTGGTTTTGTACGGGTGCAGTTTCAAAACATAAATGTATTAGCAGAACCACCTTTCAAACAGAACATGATCAAGCTCATCTCATATTCAGAAATTACCATAACATTTTCATGATGGATTACAGCTGGGTTTTTTTCTGTATGTCCATTTGGGGAGAACCAGCTCGATGTAGAAAGAACACTTGGTGCTCAGGGCACAAACATGTGTGCTGTCTTTAATTAGTGGGACTGAGATAAGTTAGGGTGTCAGAGATTTTTATTATGGTTCGTAACCAGCACAAACAGTCCAACCAAGCATACATACATCCATCTCAAAATAATTCAAACAAATTTAAAATCAAGATAATACACTGCATTAGCCTAAGAGTCTTTAAGTTATACTTTTAAGAGATCTTTCCTAATTCTGTAGGCTGCTGCCGGAAATTTGGCATCTGTCATAAGCAATTTGACACATGCTAATTGGCATCTATCATAAGCAAAATACTAATATCAGAATCTGAAGGGCCTGAAAGCCTTTCCCGTACGGGTTGGATAAATGTAGCTCGTATAATTTGATAAAACTCACATGCAAGCAAAATATGATTGATCGTATCAGCCTCACCAATACCACAAAGACAGATATGCTCAGCCAGAGGTATCTTCTTGTAACAACCTATTTGACCTCAGAAGGAAAAATATTACAATGAGCCAAAGAGAAGGCCCTTCGATGAGATGGAATTACCAAATTCGTCAGATATGGAGCTGGAAAGACTGAGATATATAATGCAAGAAATGGAAGCAGCATAGGAGAAACAACACAGGTCCAGTTGTATTTTAAAACTGTACTTTAAGCAGCTTTTAGGTCTTTAAGATCAAAAGCGGTAAATAAACACATAAAGATTACAGATAACTAACACCTCCATAATGCCAAGTGTAAATACTGATGGCTACTATGTGATACCTTGCTCAAAGCTGAGTTCTAGGAGTCAAGTTACTGAAAGCAAGAGTATGGTACAGCTACATGTTACTCCAATAGAGGGTGAAGGTGAATTGAGGCCTTTAATATTCTTGCAAGGAGGTGACACAACAAGCCTCAGCCCTCCAGGAGCATGCTACCAGTTCCTAAAGGCACCATGACTGTACTACTGCTTAAAGGTGGCTATGGCAGCAAGTAATCCAACAAGATGGAAATGCTTCTTGACTTTGTGGGGCTTACGGGGTCAATTGGGGAGAGAGCTCAGGTGCTGCAGTGGGCTCAAGGGTGGAATCCGAGTCAGAAGGTAGGGATGTATCCCAGGGTGAGAGGGCTGATTCCAACTCCTTGGGCTCCTCCTGCACATCAAAGGGGATTCTGGTGTGTGTGCGTGTCAGTGGCCTCCTTCTGCGGTGGTGTCAGGTGCCCAGCCTCTTCCTCCTCTGTCTTCAGCCTCAGTTCCCGACAAGGAGGATCCCGTACTTTGGTCTACGACACCTGACCATATTCAAATTAAATAACTTGTCGTTATCAAGGTGCATGCAACCAGCCAAGTTAAGCTGAAGCCAGTGGGGACCCATTTAGACTAAACAGGACATGACATAAAGCTCAAAAGCCCATTGCTGCTCCCTGGTCATATTATGTAGCTGTGCAGAATCCTAGACTCAAATAAGGAACATTAGATTGACTTTTTCTGATATCATATATTGTTGTAAAAAACCCATTTAGGGACAAGGACAGAAAGAGGAGTCAAAGTGAAGCAATAATTGAACAGAAACATAAATGCAATTTAAACTCCAGTAGTGACAAACGATGTAGTAAAATTGATTCAGAAATGAAACCTTTCTTCTCTCATTATATATATAAAAGATCTTTCAAATTGGATGAAGGGTTTTTTGTGTGTGCCCCCCCCCCCTTTACTCATCTTCACTAAAATCATGCGACTAGCAGGGAATACATTATTCTCTTTTGAACTCTTTAAATATTTTAATTAATAAAACATCACAAAAATGGTTCTCTTGGGGGTTGCATGTCAGAGTCATTAAGAACTGGTTTAACACAAATGCTCGTCCTTCGCTGGTAAATGCATAACTAGACATATATTTTGTATATGATTAGTAAAGCAAGCAGCACGCTCCATGTCATTTATGCTGAATGGCTCAAATATATTTCATTTAAATGGCAGTTCAATGCTCGAGCTCCATGAGCTGAAATCCAGTCTGACTGCTTTATAGAAATGAAATGTACAGAGCCCTGTCCAGAATTTTTAGTGAAAACTTGAGCTGTATGTACTTATAGGGATGCCAGCCTCCAGGTGGGACCTGGGGATCCCCCAGAATTACAACTCATCCCCAGACTACACAGATCAGTTCCCCTGGAGAAAATGGATGCTTTGGAGAGTACTGTTATTATTAGGCAGTATTATCTCTCTGTGTGTGCACAGAATACAGTTTTCTCATGTTCCCCTGTGTTCTTGCAGCCCCTTCTGGCTGTGTGGGTTGGAGGAGTGTACTAAGGAATCCAACATGAGCTCCAGAGGCAGGACACAGAAGCACTGGAGGATACCGCTCCTCCCAAGACATTCCTGCTGATGTGGTGACCCAACCAAATGGCAGCTTGGGTTGGCCTTTGGTAAGGGAAAGAAAGATGGGCACAGTAAGGGAGCCCTTTCCCCCTATTGTTGGAGAAATGGAATGCAAGAAAGAGTAAAAACCCTCCCCCAATGCCAGGACTCCTATCAAAACAGGTGTCCCCCACATCTGCTTTTCAACATTGAAATGAAATTTCGAGATCTGATTCCAGAACTCTTATATAACCCACCCTTGACCCTTTATAGGCAAGGAAAAGCTTTGCCATGATCTCTGATACAGAAAGTTCTGCTCACACCTTGAGGCATCTCTCCCATCCAGTGCTATTGGTGTGTTTTCTGAACAGTGCTCACAAACCTGTGTCAAATTTGTATCGTGTGAACAAGTGTTCAAAATCCACCAGATTGGCATTATACACATAGCTATTTCCCATCTAAGCATTAGGCTGCACAACAATAGGAGTACTTTAGCTGTGACTTTTGTTTTTATAGCTTTGGAAGAATTGTGCCATTTAGTTTAGCTTTTAATGTAGCCTTAAATTGCTCTTTTATTACCCTTGTTGACATTCTGGAAGCATGAAATTACCAAATCACATTAGGGGAGGGGAGGCTTGTTAAATAATACAAGTCGAGGCCACAAATGTGAATCATGTTCCTACCCTAAATAACAAAGGACATGTTTATTTAAAATTCTGGATTTTTTTTCTCCCTCATTTAAAAATATGCTGTAAATAATTGCAATGACTATCATATTTGCAAGTAAATTTGTCTGTGACCTCGAAAAAAAGATATCTTTATTGTCTCTGCAGAGGGTAGGAGAGTAACTTAACGTATATATTTCAATACACATTAAACTAAAAAGTTCTTGGCTAGGACAGTATCTTATTTGTTCTTCATTCAATCATATTGATGACTCCCCCTAAACTACCATAATCTGTAAACTATTTTGACTAGTGGGGTTTTGCATTAACTAATGAAACAACTAAACTAAAAAAGCCATTTTCATTATCCTTGCTATTACTCTGTTTCCAGTTATAAAAGCATGAAACAATTGACAATATCCAAAACATTTCAGAAATGTCTGCTGTTAACGATTGGTATCTGCTCTATCACAGGAAATGATAGCAGAAAGGGCAGCAAAGGGAGACAATGACTCTGCAGATAATCTAAGTGGCAGGAATAGCTTCCAACCTAAAGAGTTAGCAGATGGTACCACCAAAGGGGATTGAAATGATACATTTGTCTGTGTACAATATTATACCAGCTATTACTGACTCACTGGCTTAAAGAAGGGTTTTTGATTCTATATAAGTTAGCATTGTGGCAGTATCCTTTTTCTGCCTTTGCCAATGTACTCAGTGCCTGCATGTCCATCCATCCATACCCATCTGATGAGAAGCATAAACGTTGCAGTCTAATTGCATGTAGAACTGGGATTCATTCTCCTGTCTATCTGAAATTTATAGATCCTTTGGTTGCAGACCACCCCTGGGTGAAATCTCTGGTTATTCACCATTAGCGGAACATGTTTTACAGACAAGAGATCACCTGTTGTGAATTGTACAAATGCAATGGAAAGGGATAGTCAAATGGGCTTCTTGTACAGACAGATGTTTGCTGATGTAGATGTTTGCAGAGGTGGATGTTGTTCTATGATGTAGGTGTGTTATAAGATAGATGTTCTTTTGTGAGGTAAATGTTGTTTCATGAAGTAGATGTTGGGTGAGGGAGACTTTCTTTGGAGGGTAAACATAAAGGAGGTATCCAGGGGTTTTCTCAGTATGGAAATTTCAGTGAGAAAAGGTTGGGCATGAGGAGCCTTTCTTAGAAGGGCCTGTTATGAGGTAGATGTTCTTTCATGAGGTAGGTGTTGTGTTATGAGGTAGATGTTCTTTCATGAAGTAGCTGTTGGGTGAGGGAGATTTACTTTTGATGGTAGAAGTAAATGGGTTTTCTCAGTGGGGAAATTTCAGTGAGAAAGGGTTGCATTTGGGGCCAGCCCACCCAATCTGGCAAAGGTGGCCATCCTCCCACCCAAGATGCAACCAGTAGGCTGAATGCCAGATCACCCAGAGACAAATGGAAAAGAGGAATGGGAAGACTACAAGAGCCATTGCCAGTTTGATAAACTTGTCTCTCATCAGCATCAATAACTTCTGACTCTTCACTAACATCCACAAGATAATGAAATCCATTTCTCTCCTCCACTTCAAACTGAATTCCAGACATTTCAGCAACAATCTTATTTCCTTTCCTTCTCTTAAGCAATACTTTATGATTACTTTCCAGAAGCCCCAATCAAATTATCAGCTGCTTCAGAAATCAAAGCCACATTCTTTATGTTAACATCCACCATTTCTCCAGTTATAATGAGGAGTTTAATTGGCACTGTTCCAACACCCTTTACATTGAAACGTTCTTTATTAGCCTGGTAGACTTCAGGTCTATTGTTAGGCTCAAGTTCACAAAACGAGTCCTCATATTTGCAAATGTGTATACAGGATCCAGAGTCTACTAGAAATACTTTATTATTTTCCTCCTCATCATCACAGAGTTTAAAAGCATGGCCTCTGCTGGCTGCATGAAAAATTTCCTTTGTCTGAGGTCTAAAACCTCTGCTATTATTTCCTCTTCCACCAACTGTCGCTCTTTCAGTCATAACACGTGCACCAGGGGCCTTTTGTCTAGCATTCCTTTTAAATTCACAATTTCTGACATTTTTAAATTCACAGTCCCTGGCCAGATGATTTTCACCACATATGAAGCATTCAATTTTCTTTTCCCTTTTAAATCTGCACACATGTTTCAGACTCAGAACAGATATCTCATTAGACAAAGCATCCTTACTAGCTCTGGAGTCATACTTTTCCTTTAAAGTCTTCAACGAGCCATCAAGTGTTAGATCCTTTTGGTGTCTTAGAATCATTGCTAGCCCTTTGTAACTCACAGGGAAACCATTCAGTATTGCAGCAATCAAGTCTAACTGGTCAGGAGTCTTCCCAAGTTCTTTCAATTGATTGTAAGTCCCCATTAGCTTCTTTAATTGCTCAAAGAGTCACTTTCCTTTACTTTAAGGTAAAAAAAATCTGAGCCTTCAAGTAGTAAATCTTATTGGTAGTTTCCTCTCCATATTTCTCTTTCAGCTGCTCAGTCATTAGCTTGAAGGTTTCTATGGTATGCAGGCTAGGCACACCATGGCAATTAATTGAACCCATAATTAAAGACTTGGCATAGCCATCTTGTCTTTTAAAGGCAGTTTTCTCTGGCTCACTTGCAGGGCCTTGCTTGTTAAGACATCTTCAGCCCCATAGATTTGTAGGCTATTTTTAAGAAAGCTGAGTCACCAATTCAAATTATGCTGGGCTAACTTCAGTGGCCCTAATCCAAGGGGATCTTTGGCATGGAACATACTCACATCTGTTGAAGATGAAGATGAAGCTGTGGAAGATGTGTTTGGATCACTCATTCCGATCTGCAGGCTGTAGCAGGCAGCAGGGACTCACAGGGTTAAATTTCTTCTTTACAAGCAATTGGCTGAAAGTGGTAGGCTGGGATCAGCTTCTCCTCTCCTCTGTTGGAGTTCCAAGCATGTGGAAAAAACTTCAAAAATAGTTCTCAGCTGCTCGTTAGCAATATGCAGGCTGGCATAGGGAGAGTTCTCTAATCAGACAAGAATTAGAGTTGTAACCCTTTCTCAGCTGCAGTATGCTTGGCAGGAAGAGCAGAAAAAAACTTGCAGGAGAAAATGTGGTTGTTTTAAAATCAAGCCTCTCAGCTGCCTTTCTCTCTCAATCCAGTAAAGCATTTTAAAACTTCCAAATATCCAAACCATCCAACCACCCTCTGCTACCAGAATATGTTGGAAAAAATTGACAAAAATACATAGATATTCAAAGTTTGCAATAGATCTTTGCTTCACTGGAGAGGAGGCATTTCTTTCTGTGTAAAAATCTTTATTTCTAAGGGAAGGGTACACAGGAAAAGCTACAAAATAAAAGATCTAAGGCTACATTTCTACAGCTACAGAAACAGACTGACCACACTGTCTCACAACAACAACTGCAATGGAGATTCTTCTTTCTTGACCCGTAGAAGGAAATCACCTGAATACATTAACCAATGATTATGAGTAAACAGACTTCGATTTCGTGTGCTTTGTTTTCATTGGCTCTGAGCCAGGTGTCCCTTTCAGGTCAGTCTAAACAATAGCACACAAGGTAAACAGATTAACCCTGTAATGACTGAATTAGACCTTGCAACACACACATATTTCTAATACCCCTTCTCAAGGTCTAACATGTAAGTCATTATTCATGCTCATACAAACATCATTCATTATTCACTTTAATATTTGGATCAACTATATTCAACATTTTACAAAGACGTTCATTTTTTATTTTTTTGGTCAGTGGCGTAGTCAAAATGTCAGCCACCATTTCCTCTGTGCAACAATGTTCAATCTCTATTAGTCCCTTCTGGTACAAATCTTTCACAAGTGCACACTTGATACCAATAGATCTACTTTTTGCTGTGGTGCTTTCTCCCTTACATATAGTAATACAAGCCTGATTGTCCTCAACCATAAGTACAGGCACAGATTCTCTTATTCCAAAGTCCTTTAATGAATGAAAAATCCATTCAAGTCTACTGCAGGCACTTACTGATGAAACACACTCAGCTTCTGCTGTAGACTGTGCCACAACAGTTTGCTTTCTACTAGTCTCGTCTATTAGTCCATCTCCATAGAAGAATAGATATCCACTTGTAGACTTGAAATTGTTCGATTCTTCTCCCCAGTTGGTGTCCATATATTCGACTAGTCTGGGCCCTTCAGATGGTGCAGTTTTCAGTTCTAAAACCATTGTTCCTTTCAGATACCATGCTACTTTTATTGTGCTCCAATCATGATAGGCAAACTCACTTTTCTGCATAAAATGCCAACTGCTGCTGTGATGTCAGGCCTCATGGTTTTGCTCAAATAGAGAAGTTTTCCAACTGCTTCTCTGTATTCTCCAATGTCTCTGAGAGGTATTCCATCCTTTTCCTTTAGATATGCAGGTTCAAGTGGTATGGATGACACTTTGCAGTTTTTCATATCAACAGATTCTATAAACTCCATTTTTTTTTTCATTTCTGGCATAGAAGAAAGGTTCCATCCTCGAGTCTTTCAACATGTATTCTGCGATAATGTTTTACATCTCCAAGCCATTTGACTTCTACTTTCTTGTTCAGTCCATCAGCTATTTCTTTAATTTCCTCTCAGTTTTAGCAAGACACAATCAAGTCATCAACATAAACAAGAATGTACTGGTATTGTCCATTTTTAATTCTTGTGTACAGGCAAGGTTCAGCTTTCCCTTGCTCAAAGCCGATAATTTTTGTGCAATGTGGTCTGCATCAATCCCCTGCACATGGAGCAGAACTGCTTTGTAGCCCAATGTAAGGACTATTCCCTCCTGAGGCCTGGGCTGTGCCATGACAGTATGGACAGAGAGGTTCTCTGGTTGCTACCAATGGGCAGTGAGGGAGAGCTAGCTGTGCTGTTAAATGCTCCAGAAGTCTGCAGTGAAGTGCACGGTTTTGCCTTGCACTCTGGAGATGCTAGAAGTCTCCGAGGTAAAATCAGGGAGTTGGAATGCTTGGTATGGAGGGGGGGAATAGACATTGTGGGTATTTCAGAAACTTGGTGGGATGAGGAAAATCAGTGGGATACGGTGATTCCTGGTTATAAATTATATCGGAAGGATAGGGGGGAAGGGTTGGAGGTGGGGTGGCTCTGTATGTCAGAGAGGGTATACCGTCCAGTAAGATTGAGAGGGTAAGAGAATTGGATTCACTTCTGGAAATGCTATGGGTTGAAATAGTGGGTCCAAAAGGAAGCTTAACAGTGGGAGTTTGTTATCGCCCACCAGATCAAAAGCTAGAGGAGGATTATAAAATGATGAATGAATTAAAGATAGCGGCTAGACGAAATAACTATGTCGTAATAGGCGACTTTAACTACCCACACATTGATTGGGTCAATATGAGTTCTAGTCGGGAACAAGAGATTGAGTTTTTAGACACTGTCAATGACTGTGCTATGGAACAGATGGTCACAGATCCTACCAGGGGAAAGGCGATCCTGGATTTGATCCTAAGTAACACCCAAGACCTGGTGAGAGATGTAAAAGTGATTGCACTGCTTGGGAACAGTGACCATAATGTCATTGAGTTTAACATTTATACAGATAGGGAGTTGCCCAAAAAGACTGACGCAACCACTTTTAACTTTAAAAGGGGTAACTTCTCTGGTATGAGGGGACATGTGAGGAAGAAATTGAAAGGAAGAGTGGAGAAGGTCAAAACCATTGCGGAAGCTTGGAGACTATTTAAAAATACAGTCCTAGAAGCTCAGAAAAAATGTATACCGCAGGTTAGGAAAGGTACAAATAGGTATAGAAAAAAGCCTGCATGGTTAACAAATAAAGTAATGGAAGCTGTAAAAGGTAAGAAGGATTCCTTTAAGTGGTGGAAAGCTAGTCTTAGTGAGGTTGATAAAAGGGAACACAGACTATGGCAAATAAAATGCAAGTCTGTGATCAGGCAAGCAAAAAGGGAATATGAGGAGCATATCGCAAAAAACATAAAGGCCAACAATAAAACTTTCTTCAAATACATTAGAAGTAGGAAGCCAGCCAGGGAGGCAGTGGGGCCCTTGGATGACCAAGGGGTAAAAGGAGAAGTGAAGGATGATAGGGAAATGGCTGAGAAGCTGAATGCATTTTTTGCCTCTGTCTTCACTGTGGAAGAGGAGAAGTGCTTGCCCATTCCAGAAGCACCAGTTTCGGGAGGGGGTTTGAAAGACCTGAATCAGATTGCGGTGACAAGAGAGGAAGTCCTCCGACTGATGGACAATTTAAAAACTAATAAATCACCAGGCCCGGATGGCATTCATCTGAGTGTTCTGAAAGAACTCAAATGTGAACTTGTGGATCTCCTGACAAAAATATGTAATCTTTCTTTAAACTCTGCCTCCATTCCTGAGGACTGGAAGGTAGCTAATGTCACTCCCATCTTTAAAAAGGGCTCCAGGGGAGAGCCAGGAAATTACAGGCCAGTCAGTCTGACATCAATACCAGGTAAGTTGGTGGAAACTGTTATTAAGGAGAGAATTAGTAGGCATATTGATGAACAAAAACTATTGAGGCAGACTCAGCATGTGTTCTGTAAGGGAAGCTCTTGTCTCACTAACCTGTTAGTGTTTTTTTGAGGGAGTGAACAAACATGTGGACAAGGGGGACCAAATAGATATTATTTACCTTGACTTCTGGAAAGCTTTTGATACAGTTCCTCATCAAAGGCTCCTAAGTAAGCTCAATAGTCATGGGATAAAAGGACAAGTCCTCTTGTGGATCAAAAACTGGCTTATAAATAGAAAACAGAGAGTGAGTATAAATGGGAAACTTTCTCAGTGGAGGGTGGTAAGCAGTGGGGTACCACAGGGATCAGTACTCGGTCTGATGCTTTTTAACTTGTTTATTAATGATTTGGAATTGGGAGTAAGCAGTGAAGTGGCTAAATTTGCAGATGACATGAAGTTATTCCGGGTGGTGAAAAACAGGGAGGAGTGTGAGGCACTCCAAAGGGATCTGTCGAGGATGGGTGAGTGGGCGTCAACGTGGCAAATGGGGTTCAATGTGGCCAAGTGCAAAGTGATGCACATTGGAGCCAAAAATCCTAACTATAAATACACGTTGATGGGGTCCGAACTGGCAGAGACGGACCAAGAGAGAGATCTTGGAGTCGTAGTAGATAACTCAATGAAAATGTCTAGATAATGTGTAGCTGCAATAAAGAAGGCCAACGCTATGCTGGGGATTACTAGGAAGGGAATTGAAAACAAATCAACCAGTATCATCATGCCCCTGTATAAATCATTGGTGCCACCTCATTTGGAATACTGTGTACAGTTCTGGTCACCACATCTCAAAAAGGATATTATAGCATTGGAAAAAAGTGCAGAGAAGGGCAACTGGAATGATAAAAGGGTTGGAACACCTTCCCTATGAAGAAAGGTTAAAACGCTTGGGGCTCTTTAGCTTGGAGAAACGACGGCTGAGGTGTGACGAGATTGAGGTTTATAAGATTATGAATGGGATTGAGCAGGTTGAGAAAGAAGTACTTTTCTCCCTTTCTCACAATACAAGAACTCGTGGGCACTCCATGAAATTGCTGAGCAGTCGGGTTACAATAGATAAAAGGAAATACTTCTTCACCCAAAGAGTGATTAACATATGGAATTCACTGCCACAGGAGGTGGTGGCAGCTACAAGCATGGGCAGTTTGAAGAGGGAATTAGATAAACATATGGAGCAGAAGTCCATCAGTGGCTATTAGCCACAGGGTATAGCTGGGAACTCTCATTCTGGGGCAGGTGATGCACTCTATTCTTGGTGCTGGAGGGGGCAGAAGTGGGAGGGCTTCTAGTGTCCTGGCCCCACTGCTGGACCTCCTGATGGCACCTGGTATATTTTGGCCACTGTGTGACAGAGTGTTGGACTAGATGGGCCATTGGCCTGATTCAACATTGGCTTCTCTTATGTTCTTATGAGAGTTGAGCCTTGGCCATCACCACTGTAGAGTGGTGCATGGTGGGCAAGACTCATCAGCTCATGGTTCTCCAGGAGGGGATTGAGTACCAGGGAGCCAGGTGTTTCAGCAGCTGGTGAAAGGCTACATTCTCCATGAGGGAGAAGGGTTGGGCTATGCACAGCAATCATTTTGCCGACAAGGAGAGTGACTGCTTCCTGGGCCCTCCATGCAGGCCTTATGAATGGTACTGTCAGCATCCCTGGGGGAATGGCCTCTTGAGGGTGGCCTGCTTTGGTGTCCCACCTATGGCATCCCAAATGCAGGAAGCCTTTCTTGGAGAGGCCTCCTGCTACCCCTTTGCTTCTCCCTGCTGAGAGGGAGTGGATGTCTTCTTCCTCCCACAAGCCACCACTTTTTCCTCCACTGGCAACATACTGGGTTGCACCCTTTGTAGGTTGCTGAGGAGGACAAGTGTTGGGGGTTGTACTCCTCCAGACATGGGCATGGTATACCTGGCACTCCACCACACAGAGGTCACTGGGGAGGTTGCAGAAATGTCTCCAAAGTGTGGACTTGAAATGGGGTCCCAGGATCGGAGAAGGTGGGGGATAGCTCCTTTGTGGCACTGGGCTGTGAGGGGCCACAAAGGGGCATACCTGAGGTGGGAACAACAACAGGAAATTTTGTGATGTGGAAGGGGAGGATCCCCTCCCCCACAATCACTGCTGTCAGAGTCCTCCTCTCCTAAGAGTATTAGCAACTACTAGTGTCCAGACAGTGCTAAAATCTCTGTTGCCTCTGTGGAGAACCCCAGGAACAGATCAGGGAAAGGAGGCTCTGAGATCCCCTACTGATTCTCTGCTAGTGCCAAGCTCCAATGACTGGCAGGATGGGTTTGGTGCTCAAGGATAGTGGCCTGTGGTATGCAGGGGTGGAGGACTTCTTCCCCCAATGAAGAGCCCCTTTTGCACACACTTTCACCTTCATGGAACAGAGGTGTTTGCAATCAGTAGGGTATAAATGTGGGTCCTCAGCTCAGGCACTCAGTAGCTAAGCCCCCCTGCTCAGCATGAGCAGAAAGGTGGGGTGGCTCATAGCCCTGAGTCCATCTACCACCCAAACCCCAGCAAGGAATAGGAGTTCACAATCAGGAGGCTATGGATGTGGGTCCTCAGCTGAGGCACCCAGTAGCTAAGCCCCTCTGCTCAGCATGAGGAGATAGACGGGGTGCCTCAGAGTCCTAAGTCCATCTTATACCCAAACCCCACCAGGGGAAAAGTGTTCACAATCAGGAACAAATTAATGTGTTCTGCTTTCAACAAGTTCCCTACCTCTCTATCTAACTGCCAACAACCAACAGAGGAGAGCTGAGCAGAATGGGAACTCTATTATTGGCAGCCAGCAGTGCCTGTTAAGTTTTGGAGAGCCCCTATTAGTGTTTCCAAGGCTAGAGAATTCAATTCCCCCTGTTGCTTTGGTAAACATTTTAATTGAGTGAAGACAGTCTGTCTGGAAATGTATCCATTCATGAACCTTCACAAACCACCATGAACAGCATGAAAGTTCATGAAGTGTTCATGATGGTCACCCTGCCATTTATTTTATTTTATTTTTTGAGATTTTTATTCCGCCCTTCCCAAAGTGCACTCAAGGCGGATCACAAGAAACTGAGTCCAAGACTAATTACAATAAAATCACATTAAAATAAACAATAAAATTCACACAGGCAGCAACAGTTTCATATAAATCTGTTAGGACCACAAGGTGGAATCAAATGGTTCATTTCAGCGAATTGGGAACTAGAGCTTTACTTCACGAACTATGAACCGGTCAAAATTCGTGATGAACTTTAGTTCATGAGCTGGTTCATGCCCATCCCTAGGAATAAGCTATCAAAAAGCTTATACCTCAAAAGCTTATACCTCCAAATTTTGTTGGTCTCTAAGGTGCCTTTACCTTAAGGTGCTACTGGACTCAAATCTAACTCTTTTACTGCAGACCAACACAGCTGCCCTCTTTAACTATCTTCACAATACTGGTATGACTGTTCTCTACCCTAGGAGACCTTTTGTCCATTGAAAAAAAATGGAATACTTTTAGGTGCATCAGGGGAAAAGTGAGATAGCATCATGTCTGGCCATTGATGACTTAAGACACCTATTTGTTCATTATTTTTATTCTACATCAAGTCTGAATGAAACACAACATTCAGTCCTTTTCATCTGTGTTTATGTACTGCTCTGAAGTTACAGTTTGCTCTTGAAGGCACTTTCCATTTGTCTCAGGTTTCCACAACATCCTCAGGTTAATCGATAGAAACGACCAGTTTCCTAATAAAACTGCAGCTACAATATAATGAATTTTGAATGAGGAATGATTTCTTTAAGTGTTGCTGAGGGTTACACATTTACACTGTGCTGAGGGACTGTGTGGGAAACTTTCATCTGAAAGTTTTAGGTCTTGACTTTGATGTATTAGATATGGTCTCAAGTCTCCCTTATTGAGCATGGATTCTTGGCAACATGCAGCATGAGATGCAGGATAGAGAACAGCCTGGAGGATATAAGAAAACCAAAGGGCATGTTTTGGAGGACAACATAACCCCACTGGTTCAGAGTATCCATTTTCAGATTCTTTTTCACATTTAATGCAATTTAAATTAACTTCCCTATTTCTCCATGTGAGACAGTATATATCTGCCAAGGTATGAGTTCTAAACTAGAACAAAACAAAACAACAAAAAAAGACCGAGTTTTATAAAATGACCAGGGAGGAATGTATTTTCTCAACATAGCTTGAGGAGAAATATCTGTGTCAACACATATATACAGGATTGTCTTTTGTTGTTCAGAAACATCTACAAATCTTTGGATTCATTTATTATGTTACTTCTTTAGTGTATTTTTTATTCTGTCCTTCTTCCAAGGAGCTCGGAACAGCCTACATCAATCCGCCTCTTTCATTTTCTCTTTTTCAGTAAGAGAAACAGTGACTAGACCAAGGTCACCAAGTGAGCTTCATGACACAGTCAGAATTGGAATCTGGTCTCCCAGCTCCCAACATTTTAACCACTGCACCAAGTTTTGTGTGAGTAGGAAGCTGAAAAGCATACATGCTAATAAGCAACCACTGCCTTGGGTGGAAAGGCATGTTTCAAATAAAAGAAACATGCCAAAAAAGAGGATATTTTAATTGGTTGGAAGTATTCAATCAATAATCAATAATTATTTATTATGGTCACAGACCAGCGGAATAGAACATATATTAGTGGAGTGGCTTTAAGAAAAGAACACTAAACCAACACTGTACCTCGGTAGTCTCCAGCAGCTGCACAGAATCTGGCAGCTCTCTCTGAGGTTGCAGATTCAAGGTCTGCAAGAAGAAATGAGGTATGCCATTCCTCCAGTCTTCCTAGAATGTTTAAGAGGTGTAATACATATACAAACCTAAGGTCATTATAGAAGAGAAAAAGCAGTAGGATGTGTCCAGCCATTTCGAGAAATGTTCAATAACACTTAGTCCCTGGCCCAAAAGCCTCAGCCAGGACTTTCTCTGCTCTAGCCCCGGCTTGGTGGAATGCAGTCCTAGCTGAGATCAAGGCCCCGCAGGACTTGTTACAGTTCTGCAGAGCCTGTAAAACAGGGCTGTCCTGCCAGTCCTTTGGCTGAGGTGGCAGTCATCCAACCATCTTGGCCTCCCCTGTCCACAGCTTTGGCCCCAGTGCCAACATCTTGCAGGAGGCATTATGGACCACCTGAAGTTATTTGTTAAGCTGCCGTCTTGTTTTGTACTGTTTTAAATCTGGTTTTAGATTATATATTTTAATTATTTTGGTTTTTTATGCTGTGACCACCCTGACTCCACTTGTGGGGCAAGGCGGGATATAAGCCCAATAAAATAAATAAATAAATAAAAATAAGGATTGGTATGAAGCAGGCAAACCAATAACAAAAACCAAAACCATGGAGAAGTTGCTACCAGATGAATCACAAACTGACATCTCAATGTTAAACCTGCAGTTTCCACTGGGGAGAAATTCATCTGTGTTCCAGTGGCGACCTTTAAAGAAACATCTAAGGGGCTCTAGGACCAGTCTTCCAAAACAACAACAACTAGACAGAGAACTTGTAGCATAATTAATATCTTTTGCAACTCCAACTGAGGAATGAGCTTTGAAACCTTACCTTTATAATTTTTATACTCCATTTCCACAGGGGAAGCACCTAGAAGACTGCCTTCTCTATTACAGGAAAAGGCCTGCTGATCTGTTCAAAAGGCACTTTAACATACAGCCAACATCTTCATTGTTCAGTGATGGAAAGAACAAAATAGTTACAGATAAGTATTGGTTCCAAAGGAAATAGCAGTGCCTCCTAGCCTTGATCACATGCAGGAATGGGAGGTGGTTGATTTATCTCCCCTCCTTTCCACTTTATTGAATTGTTTCTAAAGTATAATCAGCCCAAGTTAAGTGGGAACCTGTAGTGACTGACCTCTTTATTACCTGATCCATCATACTGCAGGTACTTCAAGAAGGAAGAGGACTCCATCAGTCAAATTATAATGTTGACTAGTTCTTTAGTTGGCAACAAAGTGCTAAAGGCTTTCACTTTTTTTAAAAAATGGAAACCAGATATTATCATGATTATTGCTTAGATGTAGTCCTATGAAAGGAATTGTTGTTGTGAATCAGCTTATTTATTTTATTGACTGAGTTTCTTTCTGCAGATCTTAGTTTAGCAGCTATTTCCATTTCAGAAAGAAATTTCTGAGCTCAATAAGTGAATAATGTCATAATAAGAATTAATGGGTTCGATCCATGGAGGGGAGGGGTTGTGGCTCAGTAATACAGAATCTGCTGGGCACACAGAAGCTCCCAGGTTAAATTTTTGGCCTCTTCAGTTGAAAGGATCAGATAGTAGGAGATGTGAAAGACTTCCACTGGGATCCTGAAAAGCCACTGCAAGTCAGAGATAGACCAATAGTCTAATGCAGTACAGGGCAGATTCCTCTGCTCATGGGACTCAGCAGTAATTTCTGCTGATGGACTTTCTGTTAGCAGAATGAGCCTTTCTTGTTTCCCCTGTTCTGGCAAAGCCTTATATTCTCCCCGGAATGCCCCCCCTTTTGCTACCTGAGTTCCATCCAAAGCAGGATTCAGAATAAATGCCTCTGTAGCACACCTCAGTTCTTGGGCAGGCACCTGAAGAGAAGTTGTATACTTTCTCTGATGCTGCCCATCTAGGATCCTGCATACAAGGCTGGCTGTAGAGATGTTTCTTCTGTATCCTGTTTTGGAGCCTGCCAAAAAGCCAGGAGGAAGACATAAGGCAACTCAATAGCTTGAGCTGGCTCTAACACAGACGAAAAAAAGGTTAAATCCCTTCTTTCCTCATGCCATAATTCTGATCCAAATTCTTCTGGATCCTAGGTTTTCAATGTACCTTTAAACATAATCGACTGATTTTTTTATGGACCTCTCAGTACCTCATTTAGAGAAACTCTGTGATGACTCTCTCTGTTTTTACACTGAGATAATAATCTTTGCATTGCATAAACATAAGCTGCGGTGGCTCAAGTGGTTAAGACGCTGAACTGCAGGCTGTGGAAGGTCAGTAGTTCAGCAGTTCGAGACCCGGGTGCCACATGATGGGGTGAGCTCCTGTCTCTAGTTCCAGCTCCTGCCAACCTAGCAGTTCGAAAGCAAGAAATTGCAAGTAGATAAATAGGTACCACTTCGGTTGGAAGGTAACAGCGTTCCATGCACCTTGGTGTTTAGTCATGCCGGCCACATGACCACGGAAACGTCTTCGGACAGCGCTGGCTCTTCGGCTTTGAAACGGAGATGAGCACCGCAACCCTAGAGTCGGATTCGACTGGCTTTCGAGCAAGGGAACCTTTACCTTTACCTTTAATAATCTTTGCATTGCATAAACATAAGAAAAGGGAGATAATATATGAAGGAATGAAATTAGAATGTGCACAATCAGGCCATAGTTAAGTACTTTGACGTTCCATTGAATTCAAATGGAGAGTTTAGTGTGAGTTTAAATTCCTTCCATTGCAATAAATGGAACTGCCATTCTTTCATCCAATATGCTTTCCTGTTCCAAACAGATTTGAAAAGAATTACTGAAAAAAGTACAGAAGCTTACAGTCACTTAATAAAGAAAAACAAGACTTTTTATTTATACCTAAACCAGCCACCGCTCTCAAAGTTGCTATATGAACACTGAAGAATACAGTCATATTGTGCCTCTCACGAGGATCAGTGCAATGTCTTGTAACCTTTGATGAATATCGTGGAAAACACTACAAGGCTGTATGATTGTTCTTTGATGTTGAAAGCTCTTGACAATTCATGTTTGTGAGAAAGGAAGGATATGGAGGACCAGAGACAGACAAATCCCCTGATTTTGCTTCACAGTCAGACTTGGTTATTTGAATAAATCAAGAATTGTGCCAATATGCACATTAATAAACTGCACATTGTTCAAGATATCCTGAGCATGGGGAAGGCTTGTAATCCTATAGTGCTCCCAATGATTAATTTAGAGTTTCTTGGAGTACCCAAAGCCCTCAACAGAGTTCCCTCTAAGCTGTGCTAAGGGGTGCTGGCATACAAAGTTTTAGCTGCCAGTTCAGGAATTTTAAGCTTCTGCTCACACTAAGGCATTTTTTCCTCCATTAGAAACAATGGAGGATGGGGGTACCTCCTTCTGAGGCCCACAGAATTGGATCCCCTGGTCCAATCTTTTTGAAACTGTGGGGGGGGTTGAGGAGAGGCACCAGCAGCTATGCTGAAAATTTGGTGTCTCTACCTCAAAAAAAACATCACCCCAGAGCCCCAGATACCCTCAGATCAATTCTCTATTATGCCCTATGGGGTTAATTGACTATAATGATCCCCGCAGGCTATAATGATGCCAGAAAAAATATAATTTTTTTGCACACCTGTTCTGTTTTTCCTGTTTGTTAGGTTAGGCAGGTTTCTGACAGTGATTGTTCCACCTCTATTATACTTCATCTGTAATTTGTCATATCTCACTAAAAAAGACCCACCCCAAAGTAGACTGCAAGATTTCCCCATCCCGCTAGTATGTTTTATAAGGCTCGGTGCAGGGTGACAGTCTGAGGCCAGATCTACCAAAATAGTGGACTGGGGCAGGTAGACCTATTCTCTGGAGACCAGGTCTACCCATATAGTGGAATGGGGTGGGTAAACCTGTTCTCTAAAGTTCTGGTCTACCCCCATAGAGGACATTTTCTGTAATGAAATTTGACTTGATTCTGTTTTCTCTTATAATGTTTAAATTATCCTTAAAATATAGTTTAAATATAGTTTAAAATAATTCATCCTGAGATTTTTACAAGGTTATGGAAATAATCTAAAAAAACCTAATTCACGTGATATTCAAATATAGACTCACAACTTTAAGGCTACTGGCTTTTTTTGCTCATGAGGTAGAATTTTTGCTCACAACACTGTGGAGCTTAGAGGGAATACTGGGAACTACAATCCTAGAAGCTCAGAAAAAATATATACCGCAGGTTAGGAAAGGCACAGATAGGTATAGAAAAAAGCCTGCATGGCTAACAAACAAAGTAATGGAAGCTGTAAAAGGTAAGAAAAATTTCTTTAAGTGGTGGAAAGTTAGTCTCAGCGAGGTTGAAAAAAGGGAACACAGGCTGTGGCAAATAAAATGCAAGTCTGTGATCAGGCAGACTAAAAGGGAATATGAGGAGCATATCGCAAAAAACATAAAGACCAGCAATAATACTTTCTTCAAATACACTAAAAGCAGAAAACCAGCCAGGGAGGCAGTGGGGCCCTTGAATGATCAAGGGGTAAAAGGAGTACTGGATGATGGTAGGGAAATGGCTGAGAAGCTGAATGCATTTTTTTCCTTCTGTCTTCACTGTGGAAGATGAGAAATGCTTGCCCAGAACTGCTGATTTTGGGAGGGGTGTTGAAAGACCTGAGTCAGATCAAGGTGATGAGAGAGGAGGTCCTACAACTGATAGACAACTTAAAAATGGAAAAATCACCAGGCCCGGATTGCATACATCTGAGAGTTCTGAAAGAACATGAACTTGTGGATCTCCTGACAAATATATGTAATCTTTCATTAAAATCTGCCTCCATTCCTGAAGACTGGAAAGTAGCTAATGTCACTCCCATCTTTAAAAAGGGTTCCAGAGGAGATCTGAGAAATTACAGGCCAGTCAGTCTGACGTCAATATTAGGTAGGTTGGTGGAAACTGTTATTAAGGAAAGAATTAGTAGGCACATTGATTAACAAAACCTATTGAGGCTGTCTTAGCATGGGTTCTGTAAGGGAAGATCTTGTCTCACTAACTTGTTAGTGTTCTTTGAGAGAGTGAACAAACATGTGGACTTCCAGAAATCTTTTGATAAAGTTCTTCATCAAAGGCTCCTAAGTAAGCTCAATAGTGATGGGATGAAAGGACAAGTCCTTTTGTGGATCAAAAAACTGGCTAATTAAAAGGAAACAGAGAGTGAGAATAAATGGGAAATTTTCTCAGTGGAGGGTGGTAAGCAGTGTGATACCACAGGGATCAGTACTTGGTCCAATGCTTTTTAACTTATTCATTAATGTTTTGAAGTCAGAGTAAGCAGTGAAGTGGCTAAATTTGCAGATGACACAAAGTTGTTCAGGGTGGTGAGAACCAGGGAGGATTGTGAGGCATGCCAAAGGGATCTGTCGAGGATAGGCAAGTGGGTGTCAATGTGGCAAATGGGGTTCAATGTGGCCAAGTGCAAAGTGATGCACATTGGAGCCAAAAATCCTAACTAAGAATACATGTTGATGGGATCCAAACTGGCAAAGACTGACCAAGAGAGAGATCTTGGAGTTGTAGTAGATAACTCACTGAAAATATCAAGACAGTGTGTGACTGCAATAAAAAAGACCAAAGCTATGCTAGGGATTATTAGGAAGGGAACTGAAAACAAATCAGCCAGTATCATAATGCCTCTATATAAATCGATGGTGCAACTTCATTTGGAGAATTGTGTACAGTTCTGGTCACCACACCTCAAAAAGGATATTATAGCATTGGAAAAAGTGCAGAAAAGGGCAACTAGAATAATAAAAGGGTTGGGACACTTTCCCTATGAAGAAAGGTTAAAGTGCTTAGGGCTCTTTAGCCTGGAGAAAAGATGGCTGATGAGTGACATGATCAAGGTTTATAAGATTATGCATAGGACAGAGCAGGTTGAGAAAGAAGTACTTTTCTCCCTTTCTCACAATACAAGAACTCATGGGCACTCAATGAAATTGCTGAGCAGTTGGGCTAGAATGGATAAAAGGAAGTACTTCTTCACCCAAAGAGTGATTAACACAGAGGAGGTGGCGGCGGCTGCAAGCATGGACAGCTTCAAGAGGTAATTAAATGTATGGAGCAGAGGTCCATCAGTGGCTATTAGTTACAAGGTATATATAGAAAATCTCAGTCTGGGGCAAGTGATGCACTTCATTCTTGGTGCTTGGGGGAGGCAACAGTGGGAGAGCTTCTAGTGTCCTGGCCCCACTGCTGGACCTCCTGATTGCACCTGTTATTTTTGGCCACTGTGTGACACAGTGTTGGACTGGATTGGCCATTGGCCCGATTCAACGTTGGTTTCTCTTATGTTCTTATGGCCCCTAACCCAATCTTTCTGCTATGTTGGTACTAACGCAGATGTGGGAGCAAGAAGGAGGCCTGCCACCCACCCGCCCATCCATCCGTCAAAAACATTGAGTGTTGTTTGCTTATGTGTTTTTAATTGGATTTTATTATTATAATTTTAACTGTATTTTAATTGTTTAAATGTTTTAATGTTTGCTGCTTTGTGAAACCTGACTCGATGGAAAGGCAGCATAATTTTTTTAAAATTAATAAATAATATTGTAAAATAAAAGAGGACTACCATCTCTCCTGTCCCTTCTTTCTCTCCCTTACCTTTTCTATTTTGTCAGTAACTGTGCACATTGTAAAAATGCAGTTTCTGTGAAGTAAAACTTCTTAAAGTGTGAAAATAACCTTCATACATCTCCCTATTCCAAATCAATATCTACTCATCCTTTCATGGTAAAAGTGTACTGACATTGGTTACTTCTGGTATACAATGTTTCCTCTTGTATTTCAAAATAGTGTGCTAGGAAATGACTGATTTTGTAATGCTGGACAGGTGAGATGCTGCTATGAAATTCTCTAGAAAGGATCCACAAGCAGCCCATAATGCAAAACTCATGTTCACACCTGCTCCTGCCAGTACTACAAAGTGATGCATATTTGCTTGTTCATCTATTGTGATTTTTCAAGCCATTTCCAGATGAAGATTTTTAAAACAGAAGCAGAGAAACATTACAGATAGAGTAAGCCACACTCTTTACGAAATGCCCTTTCCTTATATCTTATCCTAGGTATTTTACATTTATTTCATATAATCATATTTATTTTATATTTTAATATCAACCACTTTTTAGGAAAGTTGCACAACACAATTCACTTTCATTATTTAATATTATTTTTGAATAACTGGATCAAGTTTTGTTAAAATAAGATTATCATTAAGGGCTCTAAATGATATTCAGGTCATGTTTTTCCCCATCCAATTTCAGTGCCATTTTCAGGGTTTGTACCCATCACTCAAGAGATCATGCCTGCTAAATGTCAGATAGGTAGGAGGAAGCACCCCCTTTCTCTCCTGATATACTCCTCAGAGGGCATTACACTTATCTAATGAAAACTTACTAGTAGTCCCTGGCCCTAGAACAGTCTGGCTGTCCCTAGCCCCAGCCTGGCAGAACTCTTTATCCAATGAAATGTGAGCCCTGTGGGACTTGGCTCTGTTCTGCAGGGCCTGTAACCCCGAGATGTTCCACCAGGCACAGTTGACAACAGTGCCAGCTAGAAAGACCATTCTGCCTCCCCAGTGCTGGGCCACAAGCCTCATTTCACTGGCTGCCCCTTCAGTCATCCATCTTGAAGTTGTTGGGGCACTATCTGATGTGATCCATTAGACTGATTTTTAGCCTTAATTGCAGGATTTTAAACTGTGGTGCCAGTTTTATTATATTAAACTGCAATGTATTGGATTGGATTGGATTGGATTGGAGTGTACTGAATTTATTGAATTACTGTAAGGTGCCCTGAGCCCTACTTGGCAGGGAAAGGAACAGGATACAAATCTAATAAATAAATAAATGTTTAAATAAATAAACATTTGTGTATGTGTAAAAATGGGGAGACTATGTTAAACAAAAACAGAGCCAGAGAAAGGAGCAAGCAGCCCCTCTCAACTATTTCCATTGAAAATGGCTTGGTAGGGAAGCGGGAAGCTCCTCCCTCCTCCTCCTCTCAGTGCTGCAAAGCCCAGTGGAGCAACCAAGCACTTTTAAGGTGATCTTCTCGGTCATGGCACCAATCTCTTGGTCCTGGAAATCTCTCCCCAGAGATATCTGTCTGTCCCCTTCTGTTGCTGTCTTTTGCTCGCAGGTGAAGACTTTTTTGTTTTGTTTGGCATTTCCTCAAGGACCCCTCCTTCCTGACCAGGGCTTCAGTAGCTGTTTTTATGTTCTTGTATGTACTTTAACTCTGTCTTTAATTGTTTTAATGATGTGTGTTTGGGGAGCAGCTGGTTTTAATAGTATTAAAATGTGATTTTCATTTTGTACATTTTGAATTGTTAGCTGCCAGGGTTGCAGTTATAAGGGCACAAAGGTGGGATACAAATTTTGTAAATAAATAAATACATTTTATGCAAGTTGTTACATGTCATAGTGATTCAGGTTGGACACCTGTGTCCTGACTCATGCATTTGTAGCCTCTAGCTTGGCTGTAAGGCAGAAACCTTTCACAGGGCTTCTCCTATCACTGTGATCATCTCAGAGTCAGGTCACAATCCATCTTGTTTTGTTTTATCTGTTTTATTTTCTGACCCCTCTTTTGACCTCTGTGGGTCCTTCTAAATTAGGTCTGTGTCCTATATTCAATATACTTCCCAGTTCAGTGGTATCTGCAAATCCTATTAACATTAATGAACACAAGTCCAGTATCGTTTCTTTTCACCATTGTTTTGTTTGGTGTTTTAATTGCATTTTAATTTTTTATAGTATTGCCCAGTGCTTACAGTTGTATATCTACTGACCAGGAACAAAGGACTGCAGAGCTACTTTTGTTATGAATGGGGACTTGTCCCATAATTCAGATAAAGCAGTGGATGTTTTTCTCCCAGAGACCTTGATTCATGTTTCAGCGTCAGCTGGCTTCAATTACATGTTCTTATGTTAGTCAGCATAATTTATACTAATGCAAAGGTCAATTTCAAATAGTGGAATTTATCTGAATTAACGTAGGTGAAACTGACATCAGCATCTAGAACTAAATATATCTTAAAAGCACACATTCCCCAGCTTCCTCATTGTAAGAATTTCTAAATTGGGAAGATGAGCAGGAAAGAGACAACAGATCTCCCATATGTAAGGGCAGTTACTATCCCATCTGGTAGCAGCACACTGCTTCTGTTCTAATTACAGTAAATGTGCTAGAAAAATTAGAAACCCCTTTGCATTTGAAATTATGAATTAGTGAATAAATAATAAAGTGCTTTATGGCTCAATAGCAGAGCATCAGCTTTGCAAGCAGAAGGTCCTAGGTTCAGTCCATGGTATCTCCAGTGGAAAAGATTAGGCAGCAGGTCTCCCTGAGTTTTGTTTCCTTGTAGTGGTAGACTCTCATTTCTTTGCCTTGAGGAGATTTTTGCATTGGTGCAGAAGGTGAAATTTATTATACCCAAGCTCATGAATGGTTGGATCAGACCATTAAATAGAGAGAGAGGAACAAGGCCAACCATAAGACTGTGCTAAAAACAAACAAATGTGAAATAATATTGATAATGCGGATTTATATGAACAACAAATTTTAAGGAGCAGTGTCAGAGCAATGGTAAGGGGCTGAAGATCTCCTGGAATTGGAACTGATCTCTAGATTAAAGAGATCAGTTTTCCTGGAGAAAATGGCCCATTTGGAGGGTAGATTCTATGTCATCACATCCCCAGTCAGTACTCCCAGATTTCCAGGAATTTCCCAGCCTGGAGTTGGGAATCCTAACTGGTGTGAAGGGAACTGGCTTAAAGTGGCAGAAAGCCTTCTGCTTCTATAAGGAGGGTCTTGCTTACTTGTAGCTTACATATAAGCAAAGACAAGACAACTTACCCCCCCCAACTGATAAGGACAGTACAGAGGCAGACAGGAGCAACTTGAGCTGGTGGTAGGGTGGCCAGGTTGCCTGATATGTCAGACAACCTCCTGCCCTGAAGCTCCATCCCCCACTGCCACCCAATATGGCAGTAGGGAAAAATGGGCGGGGGTGAAACCACATTTTGTGATGCTGTGATATCATTTGCAGCTCCATACCTAGAGGCTATGTCATTATATCTCCCAACTCTCTAGGAACTTCCCCATTTCTGTTTTGAACATAAAGCCCTAATAGAGCAACCTCCACTGCCCAATATCCTCCATTTGGTTCATTCCCCCAAATAGCAAGTCTAAGAGACAAAATCTCAGACATGCTACCAAGATTGCATAGCAGAAAGGGCCCAAACAATCAAAATTAGACACCTACCCATTTTTTTTTCATCTCAAATAGGGATGCTTCCAAATTTTGCTGCGCCACTACTTCAACTCAACAATCACTTGTTTTGATTTTAAGGAGGCCCATGTGAGTAAGAAATTTTTGGAGCTGGCTCTTCCTATGCTAACTCGTAATTGATATGTAAGCTTCTGAATACTTAAAATATCCCATATTTTATTAAACCTAAGATTAAATGCAGGTGCAGATTTGCTCTTCCAGTTCTGTGCAATTAGTTATTTGGATGCTAACAAATGCCATAAAATTAGTTTGCTCCATAGAAAGTATGTAAAATCACTTGGAAAATGATGTTGAAATAGCAATAATGGGCTACTAGGTATTGTTTGAATTGTAATTTTTTGTACCTTTCATATAACAGCCCCCACACACGCAGGCACACACACAGAGGGAGACACACAAAGCCTTTTGTGCACTACCCTAAAGAGAAATCTAGAAGAAAAGAGAGAGAGAAATCCAGAAAAGAAGCTGTGGGGAGAGAAATCCAGAGAGAAACAATGGGCTTTAAAAACATGAAAGTCTATGTTTTGCAGTTGTTCAAAACAGAAGTCAGGATGTTCAGAGTTCTAATCTCATCTCAGTTTCATTTTTTTTAGTGTTAAACAACAAAGAAGGATTGGTCCTTATCAGGGCTTTTTTCTCTTGGCTTGCCTGGGTGCCCTGCGGCTGTGGGGCCCAGGCAAGCCAGCCCGTGGAGGGGAGGGGAATGCACATGGAGGCATTTAGATGCCTCCCCAATCCTTCTAGGGCCCCCCTGGCACACCCACCTTGGAGTTGCCGGGGGGATCACTCTCCAGGCCTTCCCTCTGTAGCCAGGCACCCAGAGGTTTTAGCTGTAGTGGGCGTGGCCAACTCTGAAGCCAGCCGGAACTCCGTTCCTGTGCATTCCTGCCCAAAAATAGCCCTGGTCCTTGTTTTTCATTCAATTATTACATTTCTGCAAAAAAGAGTATAGTTAACCAATAACCCAGACTTTACAAAGATAATGTATAAATTTAACTTCACATTTGCTGTTCTGCTTATTAAAATGAGACAATCTTTAAGTAAACACAGAAACATAGAATCAGATCTAAAAAAGACCACAAGGGTTACCTAGTTTAACCCCCTGCACAATGCAGGAAATTCACAACTATCCCCCGCCACACACACACACACACACACACACACACACACACACACACACACACTTCTTCAGTGATGCCTGTTCTATGTCCAGAGGAAAGCAAAAAACCTCTAGGATCCCTGGGCCAATCTGGCCTGGAGGAAAATTCCTTCCTGACCCAGAAGTGGAGATCAGCCTTTCTCTGGGCATATAAGAAAGGGCCACTAGAGCTGAGCAGTGAGTCATGCCTTCCTGACCCCCTCCCATGATCTGCCTAAATTCACAGAATCAGAAACATAGTAATTTCTTTCTCTAAAAAATTATATAATGGTATCAAACTGTAATTTTTACACCTTTCCCTTGTTCTGATACAGATAATTTTATCATTTTAATATATCAGTTTTATGAATCTAATCTCTCCCTCTCAGTTCTTCTCCTGAAAATGAGGGGGTAACAACACTTGATTGGATCCTGCCTGAATTGTCCACCTACTGGGGGGGGGGTGATTCCCATCGTTTGCACCAGACTTCCATCTCTTGCACTACCCCCATCCAATAGGAGCAGCATTGCAGGGTATTTTAGGCTGCAGTGGGAGGGGTGGCAAAGATGTCACACCTCAGTGGATGGAAATCCTTCCCTCCATGGAAATTTTAGGGAGGATCCCAGCCATAGATTTACTTAAAGGGATAGTTATAAGGGTGGCTGAAATAATGGATTAGTACCAATTACTCCTTACTATCAAGTTTGCTGCAATCACTCCTTCCATAACATCTTCCTTTGAGAGAGAATGGCTTTCTCTTATTTCCAACTTCATTCAGCAGAGAAAAGAGAAAGTCTTCTACCAACTACCAGAACAACTTGCTGCTGGGTGTAGATCTTTTACACATTCCCCATAGCCTAGAAGCCTTTTTAGCCCCCTGGAAAGCTTATATTGGAAGTTCTGGGACCCACATGGCCAAAAATATGTGGCTCAGGGGATCGCAGTAAAAAGGGGAAGTAGGCAAAATTGCCTCCTTTCCCACTCAAAAAGCTTCTGAGGTTCTGCTGGAAAAACAGGGGAAAAGAGACAATTTCGCCTAATTCCTCTTTCTCAGTGCTCCACCCTGGCCCCCATGGCTTTCTGTGTACCCGGGTCCCATAAGCTTCAGCATTAGCTGCTTGGTGACAAAAAGTGACTCTGGAGCAAAAAAGATCTGTCCTGGGACCTGTTTTGTTCAACATCTTTATCAATGATTTGGATGAAGGATAGAGGGAATGCTTATTAAATTTGCAGATGGTACTAAATTGAGAGGTGTAGAAAATACGGTAGAAGACAGAGTCAGGATACAGAAGACAGTCATGATACAGGATGATCTTGACAAGCTGGAAAACAGGTCTAAAACAAAATGAATTTCAATGGGGATAAATGTAAAGTTCTGCATTTAGGTAGGAAAAATCAAATGCATAATTATAGGTTGTGGGAGACTTGTCTTGGCAGTAGTATGTGCGAAAAGGATCTAGGGGTCTTTGTAGACATTACACTGAACATGAGTCAGCAGTGTGATGTGTTTGCTAAATAGGCAAATGCAATCTTGGGCTGTATCAACAGAAGTATAGTGTCCAGATCATGAGATGTGATGGTACCACTTTACTCTGGTCTGGCTAGACCTCACCTCAAGTATTATGTTCAGTTTTGTGCACCACAATTTAAGAAGGATATAGACAAGCTGGAACGCAAAAAAGATGGTGAGGGGTCTGGAGACCAAGTCCTATGAGGAAAGGTTGAAGGAGCTGGGTATGTTTAGCCTGGAAAGGATACAACTGAGAGGTGATAGGATAACCATCTTCAAGTACATGAAGGGCTGTCATCTAGGGGATGGTGTGGAGTTGTTTTCTGTTGCCCCAAAAGGTCGGACCAGAACCAACATGTTGAAATTAAATCAGAAGAGTTTTCGGCTAAACATTAGGAAGAACTTCCTGACAGTTAGAGCAGTTCCTTAATGGAACAGGCTTCTTTGGGAAGTGGTGGGCTCTCCTTCTTTGGAGGCTTTCAAACAGAGGCTAGATGGCCATCTGACAGCAATGCGGATTCTGTGAACTTAGGCAGACCATGAGAGGGAGGGCAGTGTTTAGTTGTTGTGGCCGTTTTTTGCATACCCAGGAAAATGCTGATTGCCACTTTGGGGTCAGGAAGCAATCCTGGAGGGGTTTTGGTCATCTTCTGAGCATGGAACACTGGTCACTGCGGGTGTGGAGGGGGAGGTATTTGTGAATTTCCTGTATTGTGCAGGGGGTTGGACTAGATGACCATGGAGGTCCTTTCCAACTCTATGATTCTATGAATGCTGGGAAAATTGACATCCACAAGGATTGCATTGTAAGTTGAGTTTAATAATAATGGGACAAAGAAGAGAACACAGCTGGACTGTAAGAAAGTAATTAAGAAGCTATTCCATGAGGCAGGCTTTGATGGGAGCTACCAACTCAGCAGAGGTGGTGGAAGGCTGGATGGAAAAAAGAAAAGCTAAGCAGGCAAGCAGTTACGCTACATTTCTGAATTCTGTGTCCAATTTTGGGCACCACATTTTAGGAAGGATGTTGACAAGCTCGAGCGTGTCCAGAAGACGGCAACCAGGATGTTGAGAGGGTTGGAATCCAAGTCTTATGAGGAAAGGCTGATAGAGTTGGGTATGTTTAGCCTGGGATAGAGAAGGCTTAGAGGGGACATGATTGCAGTCTTCAAGTATTTGAAGGGCTGTCATGTAGAAGATGGAGCAAATCTATTCTCTCTTGCTCTGGATTGCAAGACTAGATTTATTGGGTGGAAATTACAAGGGAGTCGTTACCGGCTAAATATCAGGAGAAACTTCCTAACTGTCAGAGTGGTTGAGCAGTGGAACAGCCTGCCTTGGGAGGTGGTAGATGCTCCTTTGCTGGATGTTTTTAAGTGGAGACTGGACAACCATCTTTTGGGTATGTTGTAGGTATGTAGAGCTATCTTTCAGCTATGCTCCTGCAGAGTGCAGGGGGTTGGACTAGATGACCTGCAAGGTCCCTTCCAACTCTAACATTCTATGATTCTATGATTCTATAATGGAGTGCTGATCCAGAAATGTTCTGGTACCAAATCGACAAAGTAGATTACACAGAATCGGTCATTATTAATTGCCAACAGTAGCAGCAGAATGGTCTTCTTATCTTCAGCACACCAGTTTGAAGAGATGGGTTGTTTTCCTTTGTAGTGTCCCAGTTCTGAAATTCTCTGTTGGGGTGCTGAGCTGACTGTATCATCTTGCTATGGCTAAGTGGTAGAGTAGAGCATCTGCTTGGAATACAGAAGGTCTCAGGTTCAATCTCTGGCATTTCCAGTTAACAGGACTTGGTATTAGGTGGCATGGTAGATCTCTACCTGTGGTCCAGGAGAGCCCTTCCCAGTCTGAATAGACAATACTCACCTTGATGGACAAGTGGTCTGATTCAGTATAAGGCAGCATCATGTGTGAGTAAATAGCCATTCAAATCAGCAATTTTAACATTTGAAGATCTGCTGCAGTGAATGTGATGTACCAGACAAGGATCTGGAAGACCCAGGTTCAAACCCCTACTTGCCAAGAATCTCACTGGATAATTTTAAGTGAGTAACTTTCTCTCTAGATAACTTAACTCAGTCAGTTGCTGTAAAGATTCAGTGGAGGAGGGTAGAATTATATGTGCCTCTCATTGATCCCAAAGTGCAGCGCAATCCAGTGCTTAGAAATGCAAATGGCTTTGGCTACAGTAAGATGAAAAGTTTACCACCTAAGGCTGCGGTCACACACACTATTTGGAGCAGAGGGGAAGTGCCCCTATTTCCTCTGGAGGAATTTAACTTGCAGTTGTGAGATCACACATCCCTTTGTGCTGTGGGCTCAGCCTGTCACTATGTGCTCAGATGCCACCGTGTATGAGTGGTTTTGGGTTTTTTTTTTGCTGTTTCCTATTCATATAAATGAGGAATTGCACCTCTGCACTGAGGGTTTGCCATGGAGTATGCAATTATGTACACACTGCTGGGGAGGGGGGATGGCACCGAGTTGGGATGGAATGATCAGATCATCCCGACAGCTTGAGATTGTGCTTGAGTGATCAGACAGAGGAAAGTCCATCTGTAGCCCATCAGCAAGCATCAGGACTGGACTTTCCTCGGTATCATTTACCTCCGCTTCTGTGGCAGGGCAGCACAGGTTGCCAGCAACTGCAGGACCTTTCCCAAATGTTGCTGTCTGATCGTGCCCTTTAGCTCCATCAGGTATTTGCAGCCATGTTGGATGTAAAGGTGCATGTTACCGCAACCTAAGAGACAGAAAATGAGAAAGCTATAAAGCTAGACCATACTTCTTCCATTTCCTGTGTAAGTAGAATATTCATCTGGTGCTGTAGCATTTTTACTCTATTTTTTATTGTTTTCCCTTCTGGCATCCTCTTCATTTTATCTTCCTCATTTTTGATTTTGGATTTCAGGTTTTCAATTTTTTTCTTTCTCTGTTTTGTCTTCCATGCATTTTGATTAATAAACCAACCTCTCAAGAATACTTTAAAAGCATCCCAGACTATATTTATTGGTGTTTCTGGTTATAAATTTAAAAAGTCTTGTATTTCTGTTTTTGTTCTTACTATCAATTCTCTACTCTCAAAAGTTCAGTATGCATCTTTCATCTGGTTTTTTTTATTACATTAAATGTCAGCAAGAGAGGATTATGATCCACAAATGTACTCAGTAGAATCTCTACATCTTTTAATTCTCTTATCATTGAAGCTGTGATCCAGACCATATCTATCCTGGACCAAGACTTGTGTAAAGATGAGTAAAAAGTATAATTCTTTCCATCTATGTTTCTCATTCTCCAAGCATCTATCAATGAATACTCCTCTGCTGTTTGTAAAAAAATTTAGGTAGAGTATTGCCTGTTTTGGTATTCTTCCCCTGTTTTTTTCCTGTCAATTTTAGGATCAAGGACTGCATTAAAGTCACCCAGGATACATATATCTTCAAAATTTCCCTTGGTCAAGATATTCCTTAGTTCCATAAAAAAAAAGTCTTGGTTTTGATTAGGAGCATATATGTTTATTATTATCATTCTTTTCCCTTCTCTCATTATTGACACAGTTACCATTCTTCCATCTTTGGATCTATAGATTAATTCAGGATGCAAAAAATCTTTCACATATATATCTACCCTCTTTTTTATCATCTGCTGCAATGTATGGCTCTCCTATTTTTCTGTTTATCGGATATTTTGTGTCATTTTTCTTAATGTGAGTTTCTTGCAAACATGTTATGTCTGGATGGTATTTTACTATTTGTTGGAAGATTCTTCTTCTTTTGGGGGGTTGTTGAGTCCATTTACATTAATTGATATTATATTCAGAAGTCTATTTTCCATTGTTTGCATTTACGTTACTTGTGTTCTTATTTCTGTATTAAAATCTAGTAGTATGTGATGGGATTATTTTTTTAGGTCTCGCTCCTGTTTTACGCGTTGTTTTCTTGGGTTTTCCATATTCTTGTGTCAGGCCCTTGTCTTCTGCCCCTGCTTCTTCCTCCTCTTCCCCATCTTCTTCTTCTGCTCCTCCCTATTTCTCCTCCTCTTGTTGCCAACCTAGTTCTTCTTCATATTTCTCAATAAAAAAAATCAGCTTTAGAAACAGAGTCTATTCTTTGCCTTCTGTCTTTATAGTTGAATAGTAGTCATTCAGGTATGAGTCATCTGTATGTGATGTCATTCTCTCTCAAGAGATTCGTCAAGATTGTATAATTCTGTCTTGTCTCACACACTCTCCAAGGCACTTACTTTAAAAATTTTATCTCTGTATCTTTAATTATCATTCTGTTTTCATTGGAAGCTTTAAATATTTTGTCTCTAGTTTCTCTCTTGTGAAATTTTATATGGACCTCTCTTGGTATCCTATTCCTTTTCGCATATGCAGAATTTCTTCTGTATATGGTGTCCATCTCTGCTATTAGATCCTATTTGGTTCCTATTTTTAGTTGTTCTGCTACATTGTGGGCTAGTTCTTCCTTTAAATTTTTATGTATTTCTTCAGTTACATTTTGGCATCTTATTATTAGACCTGCTTTATCCATCTCTAGGTTAATTAATGTTTCCTCCAATTTGTCATTTTTATCTTTTAATTCTTGTCATTCTTGGTTTATATTTTGGACTTTTTCTTGTAGTTTGGTTGTGGTTGTAGCAATATTTGTAATTTTTTTCTTATTTTCTGATATTTGTTTTTGTTAATTTCCTCTGTTTCATTCTTTATTTGAATAGGCTTCACTTCCTTCTTAATTAATGTTGGAAAAGTTGTTTCTGCCATTTGTTACATTGTTTTACACATTCTTTAATAAGGAGTTTTAGGTCTTTAACTGTCATTTGTGCCATGCTCATCTTTAACTGCTTAGATATGCTCATTTGTCCTGGTGAGGGTACTGAGTTTCTCCTATAACTACCTGAACCTGATGCCATATATTCTCTTTATCTATATGTTTTTCCTTGTCTGTTTGTATTCTATTATTTTGATCAATTTGTCTTATTTCATTTAATACCTTTTCTTATCTTTTCTATCTTCACTTTCTATTAAATGAATTTATTTTTTCATTATAAGTCCTTTTCAATATTTTGGTTAGTGTCTCTTTAAAGTTTTTTCCGTTCTCCGTCTTTTTCTTGTTGTGTTGTTATTTTCCGCCACTAGGTGTCACTGTCCATTCTCTGTCTTCTTGTTGTTGTGTTGCTATTTTCCACCACTAGATGTCACTGTCAAATGCCTTTCCTTTGTTCTTCTCTTTCTGGCCTCTCCTGTCTCCTGTCTCTCATCTCTTCCTTTCTCACCTTCCGTCTTCCACCCTCCCATCTCTTCCCCCTCGCAAATCGGTTGATCACTCTTCTGTGGCTCTCCCTCCATCTCCTTGCCTCCTCATCTCTATTCTGCCATCTGTGCACCGAATTTTTAAAGGGGCAGCTGTAGGAGAAAGAGGACAAAAGAAAATTATGTAGCAACCCGTATCTCCAGCTTCACTATCCTGATTATTTTCCATAATAGTAAGAGTTATTTAAGCCTTTATGTTTATTTAGCAGCTTTTTATTATGTCTGCTCTATAGCCTCTCAGGACATCTCTTGAGTCTTGAGCTCTAGTCCCTTTTTTTTCTTTCCCCTTATCTTCCGTTTCCCTTGTTTAATTCTCAGCCTTGTAAATGTGTATAAATGGTACTTAGCTTTGGTTTCTGCCATATTTGTAGTTGTTTCACATTGTAGGCTCCTTTTGGTTCTTTGAAGCTTGGCTAGTCCACACTCCTCCATAAGCATTTTCGTTGTGTCTGGTGTCCAAAGGGTTTCTTGCATGGAACAGACCTAAGAGGATAGAAGAGTCGCCACCCTTTCCTAGTTAGAGTTCCTTGCTATGTCTCTCCCTCCGAGAGAGAACTTTAGGCTGTTGGAATGCCTAAAAATAGCCGAGTGTGCGGAGCTCCTCCGTGCATGTCTGCTCTCGTCAAGCAGGAACCAGAAACCCCATACTTCTTCCTTTTGGATCAGGAATATTGGGAATGACTCCAGAGGAGGATGGGCTCCGAACTGAGAAACTGTATTTTCTCTGGACTCATGTGCAAAGGGTCTTTTTAAAATCATCTTAACTTCTTCATCTTCCTCAAGACTAAGCCTTTACAACAGGACGCCATTATAACCATGTGTTGAAGGACAATGGGGAGAAGTCCTGAATTCTGAGAACTGAATCCTCAGGTAAAGAAGGATCTTAAAATCTGCGACTTTGAGTGTTACTAGCCTATCCTCATTTAACATTGTTGAGGGTAAGTATTGAGCTGGGGTTAAGAGGACTATGCATTTACCACTATATCTTTGTAGCCATGCCTAGTCTCTGTACCCACACCATGCCTAATTTGGTCCAACTTTCCAAAATGTGATAAAGAAGGGGTGGCAGTAGTTGAGCTCACCATTTGTACAGTAAAAAGTGTGATAGGTCATCCCTGCACAAACTAGTACAAGCAAAGTGGAAAACATGGCAACTAGGTGGAGCCTCTGAACAGCAACACAGGAAAGAGTGCTAGAAGTACTAATGCTTTTAGCAGGAGATACTCTTACAGATTAGTTGGTGGCTGTGTTTAATGTAATAATATAAGTTAGTACACTGAGAGTAAGGGAATGGGATGCCTCACCAGGCAGAGACCTGAGACAGCTGTTAGCCTTTCCAAGCCCTTGAACAAACAAGAATGAGGCTTGTGAGACTGTTTCTTAAGAGAGGTGTCACGCCTCTGGTCCAGTCTGGGGGGACTGGCGGGTGGTCCCCGGGTAGGCCGGTCGAAGAGGAATGCAAAGGGGTTCAGCCACAAGCCTCAGATGTGAGAGGACGAGACTCGTCCCTCAGGCAGGCTCTCTCTCTCCAAACTCCTTCTCTCCTCCCCGGCTCTGGCGTTCTACCCCTCTTTTTATTCCCTTCCACCACACCTTACCCCTCCCTCCCCCTTTGTCGAGGCTTCATTGGCTCCTGGGCTTGTCTGTCGGCGTGCCTCCTTCTTTCCATTGGTTCTCAGTTGTTTCCTTTAAGGGTGGTGTGCTCCGCCCCTTCCAGCTTCTACAGTTGGGTGTCGGCTGCATCCTGCTGGCCCTTCAGCTGGGGTCTGTTGGAGTAGAGGAGCAGGTAAGGAGGTTGCTCTAAGGTGTAGAGGGAGGAAGGGACCGTGGGGCTCGCGGGGTTTCTTCCGTGCCCGCCCTGGTGAGGAGGGCTGGGTCCCCGTGCCTTCTGGGGCTACTCTAGACGCCCCCCCCAGCGGGTCCTCCTCCCAGGCTTGTTTCCATCCCCGAGCCCTGGGTGGCTGGGCTAGTAGGGGTGGGCTGTCTTTGTGCGATGGTGTAGCCCAAGCCCCGTCTGCTGGCGTTTGCCCTCGGCCCCTCTGTCCTCCCGTGCCCGCCCGTGCCGGGTCGGGCGTGGCCTGGGGTGGGGCCGAACGTGGCTCCTCGGAGGCCCGTCCTCCGCCTCCACCCGCCCCTGCTCGGCGCCGCCCGTTGGGAGGCAACCCGGGACAATCGGGGGAGAGGCACGGCGGCGTCCCCGGGCATGCAGCCGGCCTTTCCCGCCTCCCTTGTGCCAGCTCCTCGCGTTCCTGGGGGGGGGGCGGCTTCGGGCACGGCGAGGCTGCCGCATTTCCCGTTTGCCGCCTCCCCCGTCCCTCGAGGAGACACGGCGCTGGGCGTCGCGGGCCCCCCGCATCCCGGCTCGGGCCCCCGCCGCGGCTCCACGGCCCGGCGGAGCCGCTGGGAGTCGGGACAAGAGGTAAATAACATTATCTAGTATTCACTGAAGATCAACTTGATTTTAAAGGAATAGCTAGAGGCAGGGCTATTTTAGGGCAGGAACACACAGGAACAGAGTTCCGTCTGGCTTCAGAGTTGGCCATGCCCACTACAGCCAAAACCTCTGCATGCATGGCTACAGAGGGAAAGCCTGGAGAGCGACCCCCCGCAAGACTCTGAGGTGGGGGCGGGGGGCTGGAAGGATCAGGGAGGCATTTAAATGCCTCCCTGTGCCTTCCCCAGCCTGTCCAAGGATTGGCTTGCCTGGGCTCCCCGTGGCCTCAGGGCACCCAGAGAAGCCAAGGAAAGGCATGGGTGTGGCCTAATATGCTAATGAGTTTCTGCTGTTGGGTGTGGCCTATTATGCTAATGAGTTCCTGCTGGGCTTTTTCTACAAAAAAAGCCCTGTCTAGAGGGAAAGTTTAAATGCTAGTAATCCTAATTACTAGCTGGCATGATGCAGTGGTTAAGAATGGTAGACTCTAATCTGGAGAACTGAGTTTGATTCCTCACTCCTCCACAACCTGGTGGAGTTCTCTTAGAACTCTCTCAGCCCCACCTACCTCACAAGGTGTGTGTAGTGAGAAGGAGAAGGGAATGTGATTGTAAGTCACTTTGAGACACCTTAGGGTATAGAAAACTAGGTTATAAAAACCTACTCTTCTTCTTCTACAAAAGAATGTAGCATACATGATTGTCAGAATTTCAACAGGGAAACGAAAGGTGCTGTACTAAGGGTTCACTCATGCGAGTAAGCCCCATTGAATTGCATGAGAGTCACTTCTGGGTAAACCTGCTTAGGCTTGCTCCCAAAGTGTAGCAAGAACTAACAAACATGTAATGCATTATCTACATCATAAAGTTCCAGTGTTTTATATAATTTACTTCTTCTTTTTCCCCATACTGACTTTGGGACTACTCAGGATACTATTTTGTTATTGTTAATGCTGTTCTGTCCTAAACTCTCCATTCTGTACTACTTATCAAAACTTTAAATAACAGTTTGTTTTGTTTAAGAGTCAATTCAGATTTGAATGAGAAAAAATGCAGCCCCTTTACAGCTGAAAGTGTTATACCAATAACTGTTGTAAGCATATCTTTTTTCTGTGAACTACAAAATTTCGGCCCAAGGAAACATTTAAAGTATCTATTCTCCCCAAACAGTGGAATTCCCTTCACTTGAAAACTTAGAAGACTTCACACCTGTCACGTATTTCAGTCTGACAGACTGAAGATACACCCATGTGTATATCTCCATGAACTATCTGTAGATACCCTCATGCTACATTGTTAAAGTCTCATTTTTGTAACTGCAGCCATCAGTTCTGGGATTTCAGTCACACTACAAAATGGAGGAAAAAGCTTATCCTCAGGAAGATGCTTAGCACTGCACGTCCAAAACGTATCTTTCCTTTTCTTCGTAAAATATAATGAAAAAGGCTTGCTTTCACCCATAAAGAACATATTTTTTCCAAGTATGAAAGTACTATCAGAGCGTAAAAGAAACAATGAGTTTTTTTGAAAGAAGTATAGATTCTCCCTCTAGAATGCTGAGTGAAATTATAAATCATTCCAGAAAAGAAAGAATGGAATAAATTGAAATGTAATTAAATGTCAAAATTAATGACAGGTCCAAGTTCTTTCTTGCCCATGGGCATTAGAACACAGATTTGCAAAACTAGTTCTCATTTTGATTAAAATGAGGCTGTATTTGTAGTCGAGTCCCATGCTCTGTGGAGCAGAAATCCAGGTGACAGGTCCCATGTTTGGCTAGCAGGTGGCAAACTGATAGGGACTGTGCTTATTTTCTTACATAAATGCCTTGAAAGAACAGAACAGAACAAACAGTGGGTACTGCACCATTACATTCATATCCCAGAATGTTGGGCTGGACAGAACTTGGCCTGATCCAACAATGCGCGTCTTCTGTGGCAGCGACTTGTACTTGAGGATTACTTATTTCATGTATAAAAATTTGGATCCCAGTGTTCAAGGAACATCTTAAGCAGATACACTCGTTGACTTCTGTATGAAGTCTGTACTAAATCTGAGGTAGGTAATTAGAGTGAATGTAAATCTGTTTACTTAGACAGGAATATGTGCATACGGAAACAGGCACAATGGCGATCAAGCCGAGGTGACCACCATGTTCCCATCAGGATGGCTATTTACATCTTAATGCAAGAGCAAAGGCACATCCGATGGTGTCATACAGACACAAATGCTTATTCATGTACACACAGATAAGGCAATCAAAGGACCAACTCTTTTTTGAAAGTTTGCACTAAGCTATTGGAATTTGTGACTTTTTTGTTTGTTTGTTTGGGGCAGCTGACTGTTCTGCCAAAATGCAAAATGCTTTTGAATGAAGCTCCCTTCATTTTTGCAAGGTTATTTTTTTTAAGAGCGAGCAGAATGTTTAGCATTCTAAGGGGGAAAAAGAGAACCTATACATGAAAGGACAGAAGTCACAATTACATTTTAAAAATACATGATATGCCTCTTTTCCTAGGCTTAAAGGCACTACCTGTTTCCCATTTCAAGGTACCAGCTACATGTAGCTCTTATCTCTTCTCCTCAACTACTATTACAGTAAAATAATGGCTGAACTTCAAATGATTATAATACAGAATATGATATGAACTGCAGCATATCATTAATTCACTTTTGTCCCCTAAGCCCTGCCTATTGAATTTGGATCCCTACTCTGAGGCCATTTAATGAAGGGTGATCTCCCCAATCTTGAATGACAATTGAATTTACCAGTTGTCAGATGTTGGGGAGAGAAGCCACCTTTTGATGAAGAGTAGGGTTGCCAGGTCTGGAGACTTTGGGGGTGGATCCAGGAGAGGGCAGGGTTTGGGGAGGGGAGGGGTCTCAGCATGGTACAATGCCATAGAATCCACCCTTCAAAGCAGCCATTTTTCTCCACGGGAGCTGATCTCTGTCAGCTGGAGATCAGTTAAAAAAGTGGGAGATCCCCAGGCCCCACCTGGAGGCTGGCAACCCTAATCAAGAGTTATCACAAGATGAACTTTATAAACCAAGCAAATGCTGCCTGTTCCGGTCTTAAAAGGTGTTGCAAAAGGGAACAAAGTAAACAGGAAAGCTGTTTACCCACCAAAGGATAAAAAGCACTCAAAAGCACTAGGGCTGCCAACCTTCAGGAGATTTCTTGGTATTATAATTGATTTCCAGATGGCAGAGATCACTTTCTCTGGAGTAAATGTCTCCTTTGGAGGATGGATTGTATAACATTGTACCATGTGGAGATCCTTCCCCTCCACAAACCCCATCTTCCCCAGACTCCACCCCCAAAATCTCCAGGGATTTCCCAATCCAGAGTTAAGACAGAACAACCTTGTGAGATACCTTAGGCAAGAGAGTATGTGACTGGCCGAATGCAAGCATTATGGTGGAATATGGACTTGAAGCTGGGTCTCCCAGAACCAGTCCAGCACCCTAGCCTCTATTTGGTACTGGTTCTCCCCTCTCCTGGGGGCAGCATTTCACCCATGGGGTGGGGGGACAGCCTGAGGGCAAGTGGAAACTGAAAGAAGCATCTGGTATTGAAACAGTTAGGCACACACTAACCCCCAAGGTTTCTCTTAAAGCTGGCCTTCAGAAAAATGAACTGACATCTGGGTAGTGTTCATTATTATCTCTGTGTAATATTCAATGAGGCTTTTACACCCATTCAGGCCAGACAAATTTCCGATGACTTTTCATTGAAAAGTTTGCAACACATTTGGAATCTGCAAATACATCATGTCATATGTGAACCAGACAATAAAACCTGCAAATGTTTACATCATCTTAAGTAGAGGGCCTTTTCCTGGTTTTGTTAGAATGCAATTTTGTTTTGACAAATGCTTGGTTACTCAGTGTTAGATAATTTCTGCCTATTTTTTAAACAATGGCTTTCTCAGTCACCATTTCAGAATGTAAATGTCTTGAAAGCCACCTAATGTATGAACAGTTAGTTGGATGCAATTAGGTTTCTAAAAATGTATGTTTGAACTTCATGGACAACTAGTTTTACCTTTATCACAGGTCTTAACCTTCTCTCTCTCTATTTGTAAATTGCTGCTATAGAATCAGCCTTCTCTTAAATTCCTTAAAGACAAAGAAGAAAGGGAATGTTGTTTTTTCCCTCTGATATCTTGCATGTATTTCTGGTTTTCTTTATGCTGAGATTCCTTCTTCTAAGCCACAAGGTATACCAGACATGAAGATCATGGGCTGTAAGTGAATGATATTGAAAAAAGAACTTCAGCTTATCGTCCTGCTCTTGGAATCCTGACAGGTATTTCTTTCCATTTCAAAGTGTATTTCCTTTCTATGGAAGTACAGCTTCATACAATATGGTTGAAAACAAAGTCAGGCCTAGAAGGAGATTACACAATTTCCCTCAAAGGTATAATAAAAGTGAACAAATGCCTTCCTAGACAAGAATCCAGGATGTAAGGAGTAATTCCATAACCAGGTGGATTTTTTTTGGTCAAACAGACAACAGTTGCATGAATCTCTATAGAGGATGTGAGAATCATTTTCAGATACCCCCATGGACATGGATCTTCTGCATCACAAGCAAAGGAAGTTGCCATGAACATGATGCCTTAGAATAACACATCCTAAGGGAAGAAATTAGCCAAAGAATGGGGTTGTTAAAGTGTTTGGGCACAAGTTAGTGTTTTAAGTAAGAACACAAGAGAAACCATACTGGATCAGGCCAATGGCCCATCTAGTCCAACACTCCGAGTTACACAGTGGCCAAAACCCAGGTGCAAGAAATCTGGAGCAAGAAATATGATAACATAGAGAATAATGGTAGCTGGAATAACTCAGTTGTTTAGGCCGCTTGGAAGTGCAACTTTCTCACCTCTCCCATTCCATGGCAGCATGACATGCCCCTCCCCCCTATTTCTGAGAAACAGGGGAACACAAGAACAAGATTTTGGGGTTCATTTCAGGCTGCCATGGGAAAAGAGAGGGGAGAAAGTGGTATTTCTTCAGGCTTTAAGTATTAGCAGTGTGGCCTTTCCACTTTTCAATATGTTTCATGCTGGCTACCATTCAGCATAAGATGATTCATTGAACCTTTGTTACCGCACTCCTTCTATCAGAGTTTGGGTCATACTATCAATAATCTGAGGGTGTGATTTGTGTGCTCAAGGCCCACAAAATCTGGAAACCACACTGAGAACAAGGGACACAGGAGTTAATGAGACAAGTTGGGTCAGGCCTTCCCCCCACTTAATGGTAACTATGGACACTTTCATTTTATTTTCAAAAAATGAATTTATTTTAATTTCATTCATTATAGCATTCATTCCTTTTCCCCTTTATATAAGTTTCCATTTCCAGTTGGCTTCAGTGTGAAACACATAAGCTTTTAAATTCTCCAGTGCTAGGTGGGCCAGAGTGGCACTGTCCCCCTCCAGCTGCTGTACCCACAGCACCTGATCTGCCTCAGTCCATGACTGGGTCTCCTCCTCACTGCGTGCCCTCAGGTGCTGCACATCCTTTGCCAGCCACTCCCAGTCGCACTCCAGCTGCACTTGCCCCACCTCAGCCTTATCTAGCTGGGCCCCCAGCTGGAGAGCATAAGTTAATTAAATTACATTTAATTGAATTAGGCAGTGCCCCAGTAACCCGTGAGGAATTTAAATGCTCCATGGTGTAGAAATTCCTAGCTACGGGCCTGGCTGCATCTCTCACTTGCTGAAAACTGTGCAGTAACAACAACAAGAATAATGGGTTAAGCACCCAGCTGATTCCCCTTCTCCCTAACCAAGGCTGTCAGCTTGAGCTGTAGAGAAAAGGTGATCACTCCTGTTCTCTGAAGCACTAGCTCTCAGTTTGAAGGGAAAATCAGGTGGTTTCTTTTCTCCCCACCAAGCAGTTTGGGCTACAATTTTCTCTTTCTGCTTTCCTTTTTGTAATGGGGAAATCAGAAGCATTGCTTCTGTTTCTCGTTGCCCATAATGGCCTGTGGGAGGGAGCTGATGGCGGCGGGGGGAGGGGGGAGAGATCACAAATGTTACTTCTTTGCCTCCCCCCCACCTTGGAGGGGGAAAGAGATCAGAAGCTAATTGTTCATTTATTTATTAAGGATATTTCTGTGTTGCCTCTTCAGAAGCCTGAGTGTGGTCTGATTTACAGCATCACCTCATAGCAATTTTTTTTTTTTTTGGGGGGGGGTGTCAGAAGCCCTTTCCTAGTTAATAGCCTCTTAGCCATGAGTTGCTTGCTGATTCCCCTGAACCTTTTTTTTTTTTTAGCATAACAAGGCTAAGAAACTTGGAATTGTTGGGAGATCAGAACTCAACTCCCAGCTGATCTCTTGATCAGCTGTGAGTCAGCTTCTAAGCCACAAACCAAACTTGCCTGGCAGTTCTTTGAATTATTGGATGCAAGCCCAACATATTCTTGATCAGCTGATGATTGAGAGGGCTGACTGTTCAGAAGGTTCACTGTGAAATTTGCAGCCTCCCCAAATTGGCACTGTTCGATGTGCAGCCTCGGAAGAACATCAGTAAGGCCTAGCCAAGTTTGGAGCTGATGTGGGTTGGCCCAATACTCTAGTTGTCATGGTAGTCTGCTTATTAGAAAGCTACCCTTACTCCAAGGTAGGCCTAGAGGTGTGCTCTGAGGGGATTCAGGATTTGGAGGAAAGATTTACTGTGACTGCTGATTTTTGGACCAGGACAGTATTGGTTTGGGATCCAAATCTGCTTCCAGAGTTTCAAAGCCATCATTTCCAATGGGTAATCTATTTGAGGCTCTTCACATTATGAACCTTGTTGTCAGGAAAAATGGTTAAAATCGGGTTCCAATTACACAGCCATCAAACTGAAGAAGTTGATGGAAATGCCTCCTTTAAGTTTCTGGAATGGGCATTTTTGTGAAGGCTGTTGTTGAAAATGTTTTGAAAACATGGATTCCTCCTATTGAGTTGAATGGACTACTTGGACTTATATTTATCTGTGAAGCAGGAAACATTGTATTCTATGCCTTGTTTATAGTATTAGTATGCACTTATTTTGATGTTGTAGAACCAGCAACTTTATTATTGTTAGATAGAGTTTATATATTTTGGCATTTTTGATGGAGTTTTTCCTAGTGGTTTTTGCTTCTTTTTTTGGGCCACCTGGAGGTTGGCAACCCTAGAAGAAGGCTTCCTTATTTAAGGTCAAAAATTATCTGGAGGACTTTTTATGGGGGAGGGTCAAATGGTTGTTTTTCAACCAAATGACAACAAAATGGCAGGGGAAGTAGTGCTACACATCCACTGAAGTCCCCCCAATTTTCAAGCAGACTGGACCAATGTGTCCAATTCTATAGGCCCCTGAACAAGGTGCCCTCAACCATCCTACATGTAGAGCTGTGGCCCCTCCCCCATGATAGATTGAGGGAAGGACAGCATGACAGCCAGACCTTAAGATCTGTCAAGCCCTGTGCCTGGTTAGTATTAGCCAAAAGCTGCCCTCCCCAGGCCAAGTGCAATTTGTGCCAGGCAGCACTTGCCTGATTGGATCCCATTGGAAGGGAGAAATGTCGCTGCCTGGGAATCTTGGAGAATTAAAGGAAAAAAAGACACATGCTGCTGATGGTAAGAACCCAAACATTGTTTTTTTTAAAAAAACTACATAGATTACTTTGGGGTGTGTGTAATGCCCCAGAATCCCAGATTTTTGTCACTGTTACAAAAGAAACATGGTAATGAGTCCAAAACAGCATTTTTCATGTATTTTTGGGGTGGGGAATGTCCATGCACACCCATAGTTAGGACAGTGATTTGTTGATGCCTCAATTGTGACCCCTCTGGATGTCCGTAGCTGCATCTACATGGGGAGAGATTATGTTTTTATTCTTTCATGCTTTCCTTTTTGGTGGGGAGTGGGATGAGATGCGCTCCTTTCTGCCTTTAGCTTTGCTCACAATACCTGCAAGAGGCTCTTTGAAACAATCAAGTCTTCCCCCAGACATCACGCTGATCAGATTATCAGGAACAGAGGCACCAGTGCTCTTTGGAGACTGCTGTGAGGCAGCCCTGCGTGTTGTGCAGAGCAGGTGTTTGCCTTCAATATCTCACATGCTGTTTCCATCCTAAATAAGAACAATTTTATTTTTGCCTCTCGTTGTATGCTGTGCTTTTTTGAAAGCCATATTTCTATGCTCTTTTTTTGCCAATTTATTCTTAAACACATCAGCATGAGTGGCAAAGTGAGTAAGCTGAACCTGTACACTTGGCAAAACATGAAGAGTGTCGTCTGGCCTTGGCATATTTGTCTTCCGTCTTTAGCATCACTCCATTCTGCAGAAAATTGTTACTGCTGTATTGGTAACACAGAGAAAAAGCTGATGTAGCTAAAGAATGCTAAGCCATATTGGTAATCAAGTAGAAGTACCACTGTATTTCAAATATATTTCATTTCCACCTTATCCCAGATCACAGACAACCAATATTATTGCCTTTCAACATTACTCTTTCAATATTATTTAAGAGGAGGAGTAGGAACTGGATTGGGACCAACCAGACAGCTGCCTAGGGCTCATCAGCTGTTTCTGCCTCTGACGCTTTGCCTCTGTGTTGCAGGCAATTACCAGTGTTACCCCTTCCAGCTTTGATTTAAGAAGCTGAATCCCTGCCTTCAGTTTCTGGGGGAAATTAGCTAAATGGCAGGCCTCAGCGAGAGGTGGGGTATTAGCGAGGATCTACTACCTATGTTTGTGGGGATCTTTCCCTTTATGAGAGCTCTTAATAACCAGTCCACTCCAAGGGTAGAATAGAGAATGTTTTATTGAAGGGATATTAAGGAATTTAACACATAAGGAGCACACATGGAACATACATAAGGAAAATAAAGAGAAGAGTAGCAGGGTTGAGATGATAATGACCTTTTCCTGAAGATGTTTGTGAAGAAGGAGAGATGGCAAAACGACCAGCTCTTTGTCGAGAGAGGGGATCCAGTATACTGGAGGTGCATTTTGGTTGGTGCCCGAGATAACACAAACACCATAATGGAGTTGCACTGAGCTAGTTATATCCAAAAACATGTCCAAAGGGCTTGCTAATGCAAGGCATCCCTCAGAACAAAGAACTGATGAGATTAATCAGGGATATAACAATGTAGTTTGGGAACTTTGTATAGAGTTCCCAGGAGTTGACGAAAGAGGTAGGAGATTCTCTTCTAGATACAAAGTACAATTTGGGTTGGGTTTCTGATTTTTCCTCTGGTGGTTGAAGGACTAATGGCTTGTTAATTTAAACTAATCAAAATGGAAGCAATACTGCTTCATGACCCACCCAGGTTTGGGGTATGGGAAAGAAGTAGAAGTCAGGGCTTTTCATTATGAAGGAAATGTGGGGAGGAAGGCAGAGGCGAGATTGATAGGATTAGCAATGGAGATTGAAAGAAGTAACTCTGGGGCAAGGCGAGTTCATTGTCCAGAGTATGCGGATGTCGGGGGGGGGGCTGCAGCTGTCAGAGCAAGATCATGTGTGCTGTCCAGGGTCACTTCCTAGGAATGAATTCAGGGGTCTTTTCGGGGGGGGGGAGCGCACCCGCTCTGGGAGCTCAGGAGCCAAGCTCCGCCCCCAGTCGGCATCCCGGGGAGTCTTTCAGGCAGCCGAATGTCAATTTCAGCTCCATTATATCCTATGGGCCATTGAAGTCAATGGTGAAAACATAGGGTATAGTCTGCGGGCTGGAGGGGAAGGGTTTTGAGGGAGAGGTTCCAAATTCACAGGGTAGCTGATGGAGCCTCTCTCCAAGATACCCACCAAGTTTCAAGAATATTGAGCCAGGGGGTCCAATTCTATGGACACCCAAACAGGTCGCCCCCATTCCCTCCATTGTTCTCTATGGTGGGGAAAAAGTTATATTTTTCCTACTATAGAGAACAATGGAGGGAATAGGGGCAACCTGTTTGGGGGCCCATAGAATTGGACTCCCTGGTCCAATGTTCTTGAAACTTGGTGGGTATCTTGGGGAGAGTCTCCATCAGCTACCCTGTGAGTTTGGAGCCTCTTCCTCAAACCCGCTCCCCTCCAGCCCCCAGAATATACCCTATGTTTTCACCATTGACTTCAATGGCCCATAGGATATAATGGGGCCGAATTGCCACAGAATTTCTTTCATTCCCTCCTTTCCTTCTCTCTTTTTCCTCTTTCCCTCCTTCTTCTCTTCTCTCTTTCTTTTTTCCCCACCTTCTTCTCTTCTCTTTTTTCCTTCTTTCCCTGTTTCCTTCTGAAAAGTACGGAAACTTACTAGTGATTTCAGCTCTCACATACTTTATTAGTTGAAGAACAAGACAACTGAGCCGGCTCGCAGGCCGGCTTTTATCCCCAAGTGAACCTCACCCCAAACACACACACACCCGGTGATTCGCTATTTACATTGATTGGATTAACTCCTGCTCCTCCATTGGAGGAGAGTCAGGATCCACTAGTCCATTGTCCTTTGGGGCGAAGCTCAGGCCCTTCGCCTGGCCACATGGTGGACCGGTTAGAACCAGTCTAAGCACATGGCTGTCCAGAGCCCATGTTCTCCAGTGGATACATTACACCCCTCCCCCCTTGGTCCGATAAACACCCGCATACATAGTCTTTCAAATAGCTGGGGGCCGCCGCTCTCGTGTGGAGCGGCGGGGCTCTGGCATGGGGGAACTGACTGCCTCCCGGGCGGCTGTGGGAACTGGTGGCCGCTCTGGTGTTGGCGGGGCTGGGCTCACCATCGCGGCCGGTGTGTCATTAGCGGTGGCTGTCAGTCCGGAGTTGAAGTCCCCCGGGATTTCTTCTGGTGCATCCGCCCCCGCGTCTGGTTGAGCTGGCTCGTCCCACTCCTCCCCCTCATCCGGCTCCAGGGGTAGCACCCAGCGACATAGCTGATCGATGTGGCGATGCAGGATCTGGCCGTCTTCTACCGAGACTTCGTAGGACCGGGGGCCATGGACCCGGACAACTCGGGTGGGAATCCACGGGGGCCCTTTCGCGTAGTTCTGTGTGTACACCGGGTCCTCTGGGAAGAACCCTCGTGCCGCCGCTGGCGTTTCCGTGGAGGGCTCCCGCTCGGGCGCTCGATCGGGATGTAACCGGTCCAGCCTGGTGGTGAGGCGTCGGCCCATCAGTAGTTCCGCCGGGCTCCGGCCGGTTGTCGCATGGGGCGTCGTTCTCTGGCCGAACAGGAAGTGCACCAGCCTGAAGTCCCAGTCCGTACCTTCGGTCCGACGGAGCGCCTCTTTGGCCGTCCTCACCATGCGTTCGGCTTGGCCATTGGTGGCGAGGTGGAACGGGGCCGACCTGATGTGGCGAATCCCGTGCTGGTGGGTGAACTCCTGGAACTCCCCGGACGTGAAGGCCGTCCCGTTGTCGGTGACCAGGGTGTCGGGGAGTCCGTGCGAGCTGAAAATCTGCCACATCGCTCAGATGGCCGCCCGGGAGGAGGTGGATGGTACCGGCTCTACTTCTAGCCACTTACTGTAGGCGTCTACAAGTATAAAAAACAGCTGCCCCTGGAATGGGCCCGCAAAGTCGAGGTGCAGGCGCGACCAGGGGTGGTGAGAGGATTCCCAGGCCCTGTCTGGGGCCGTCGGGGGTGTGGGTCGGGAGGCCTGGCAGGGTTGACACCTTTTTACAATGTCCTCAATATCCCGGTCTAACCCTGGCCACCAGACATACCCCCGCGCCAGAGCCTTCATCCTGACTACCCCAGGGTGGTGCTCATGAAGGTCCCTCAGTACCCGTTCCTGTAGTGGTTTCGGAATGACCACCCTGCCTCCCCACATTAGGCACCCCTTATAGGTCGACAGCTCATCGCGCCTTGTGACAAAAGGCGCAAACTCCGGGTCTTGTCTAGCTGTCGGCCATCCCCTCCCCACCCAGTTCAAAACCTGACAGAGAACCCTGTCACGGCCCGTGAGGCGGGCCACCTCCTTGACATGTACTGGGCGACCGGGCAGCGATTCTAGGAGTGCGATGACGTGGGCGGGGGCTGGGGCTGGGTCCGTCGTGGGCAGTGGGAGGCGGCTGAGTGCGTCCGCGTGACCCATGGCCTTCCCTGGGCGGTGGGTGAGGGTGTAAGAGTACCCCGCCAGGAATATGGACCAGCGGAGAACCCTGGGCGAGACCATCCGCGGGCGTCTGTCGATCGGGCGCAAGGAGGCCCAGGAGAGGCTTGTGGTCTGTAAGGATCTCGAACGGGCGGCCATAGAGATAATGGTGGAATTTTTTAACCCCCGCCACTATCGCTAGTGCCTCCTTGTCTATCTGCGCGTAATTACGCTCCGCAGAAGACAGGGTCCGAGAATAATAGGCGACCGGAACCTCCCGGCCATCCGGCAACCGATGCCCCAACACCACCCCCACCCCATAGGGCGACGCATGACACGCCATAACCACAGGTAAAGCCTCGCAGAAGTGGTGCAGCACCCCGTTGGAGACCAACAAGTCTTTTACCGCCTGGAAAGCCGCCACATGCTCCAGCTTCCAGGCCCACGGCGCCTCCTTGTCCAGCAGCCGGTGGAGGGGTTCAGCCACCGTTGCCTTTTGGGGCAGAAACGCGTGGTAAAAATTCAAGAGGCCTAGGAAGGCCTGGAGTTCCGGTTTGGACGTGGGGACCGGGGCTTGTGTGATCACCCTAATTTTTTCGTCTGTGGGGTGGATGCCTTGCGCATCGACTGCGAAACCCAGAAATTTGATGCGGGGCACCCCCAGGAGGCATTTCTCCTTCTTCACCTTGAGGCCGGCATCGTTGAACCTCTGCAGGACCCGACGCAACCGTTCAGCGAAGGCGGTGGAGTCCGGTGCCGCGATGATGACATCATCTAAAAAGGGCTGGACCCCTGGAATTCCTTTCAGGAGGGAATCCATGAAAGACTGAAAAATCCCTGGCGCCACTGAAACCCCAAACTGCAGTCTATTGACCCGGAAAGCCCCCTTGTGGGTGGTGATGGTTTGCGCTTCCGCAGCGGCTGTGTCTACTGGCAGCTGCTGGTAAGCCTGCACCAAGTCCAATTTACCGAAAACTTTGGCCCCCGTCAGGGAGGCCAGGACATGGCTCACTACTGGGACCGAATAAGCGTGGTCCTGCAGGGCCTTATTTATGGTGCATTTGTAGTCTGCACAAATGCGTATAGCCCCATTTGGTTTAATAGGCGTGACAATGGGGGTTTCCCAGCGCGCTGACGCGACCGGTTCCAGCACTCCTTGGGCGACCAGGCAGTCGAGCTCGGCCTCAATTTTTTCCCGCATGGCTATGGGAGGGGGCCGTGCCTTTATGCGGATGGGTCGTACATTAGGGTCCAGGTCTAGCGAAATCGGGGTCCCATTGTACCTTCCCAGGGTCCCATCGAATACTTTGGGGAACTCCCGGCAAACCGCCTCTCAGTCTGCGGTCCCGAGGTGGTTTACACCCGCTATTTGGAGTCCCAAAGGCCCAAACCACGACAGCCCCAGGAGGCTCGAGAGGCGCCCCTCCACAACCAACAGGTCCAGCAAGCCCGAGAACCCTTTAAATCGGACTTGAAACTTGCCCCAGCCACGGACTGCCACTGGGTTCTTGTTAAAGTCCGTCAGTTTCAAACCCCGTGGCTTTTGCAGTCGGGGTCCCCCCTTTGGGCATAGCGTTTTAAGGGTCTCCGCGGAGATTATAGAGAACGAGGACCCTGAGTCTATTTCCATTTGGCAGGGGGACCCCTCTATTTGGACAGTCACATGCACCTTGTCCGGGCTCTCAGGGGGCAAGTTACATACCATCTGCCGGCGCTGGGTCGTCACGGTGTGCAGGCTTGCGGCGTCCAGCTGGGCCGTGGATCCCAGGCGCTTGCCCTTGGAGCGGCAGACTCGGGCGAGGTGTCCGGCCTTGTTGCAGGTCCTGCAGACGGCGTCCCGGAAACGGCAGGTCCGGCGCTCGTGAGCGTCGCCACAGCTGGCACAGGCAGATGCGTTGGGCTGGGTTGGTGTTACGGGGGATCCCTTGTTGCTTTGGGTGCGTGGCTGAGATCGGCGGTTCACCTGTAAGACCTCCGCATCGTTCGAATCATCCGAAGGGCCGGAGTCCTGGAGGCGATGGACCGTCTTAGGCCAGCGATCTGCGTGGGACTTCTCGTAGGCGGCCGCTTCTTGGAGGGCGGCCTCCAGAGTGAGGTCATCCCAGCTGATGAGCCTGCGGCGCAGCTTCGCCTCCTTCAGCCCCACCAAGAACTGGTTTAGGAGGGTATCTGCGAGGTTGGGGAAGGCACACCTTGTGGCTGCGCGGTGTAGTCCGGCCAGGAATTCCGGAGATGTTTCGTCGGGGCCCTGCGTTCTTGCGAAGAACTCCATTCGTTCCGCGAACTTGGTGGGCTTTGGTGCCGAGTGGTCGGTAAATGCCTTGACCAGCATGTCGTAGGTGGCGGCCGCGTCTTTCGGCAGGAGGGGGTTCACCAGGTCCTTCAGGAGGAGGTGTGCCTCGATGCCGCAGTAGCGCAGGAGATAGGCCTTCTTCGTACCCGCATCCGTGATGCCATGGATCTCGAAGTGACGTTCCAGCGTCTCGATCCAGGTCTCCCAGTGTGCGGGACGAGAGATGTCGAAGGCAGGGAAGCTCTCGTTGCTAGCGGCCATGGTACTCACCCGTGGAGGTCGCGGTTCAGGCGTAGTGTTGGCGGCGTTGGAAGCGAGGCTGCTCTCGGGGTCAGCGGTGCTAGGGAGCGATGCGGTGCCCAGGAACCGAAGAGGCGGACACGAAGCTCGGCGGCAGCGTTCAGTGCTTTCGGCGTTGGGGCGGTCAGCGATGCTCGTCTCGTGGTCGTTGTTCATGGAGGGAGTTGGCATCCCATCCTCGTCGCCAGTGAAAAGTACGGAGACTTACTAGTGATTTCAGCTCTCACATACTTTATTAGTTGAAGAACAAGACAACTGAGCCGGCTCGCAGGCTGGCTTTTATCCCCAAGTGAACCTCACCCCAAACACACACACACCCGGTGATTCGCTATTTACATTGATTGGATTAACTCCTGCTCCTCCATTGGAGGGGAGTCAGGATCCACTAGTCCATTGTCCTTTGGGGCGAAGCTCAGGCCCTTCGCCTGGCCACATCGTGGACCGGTTAGAACCAGTCTAAGCACATGGCTGTCCAGAGCCCATGTTCTCCAGTGGATACATTACACCTTCCTTCTTCCCTCTCTTTCTTTCCCTCCTCTTTTCCTTCTCTTTCTTTCCCTCTTTCCTTCCTTCTTTCCTTCTCTCTACTTTCTCTCTCTTTCCTTCCCTCTTTCCTCCATCTGTGGCCCAACTCTCATGAGAAGGAGTTTAAACTTCGAACCCCTTCTCTCTTAGCTCCCCCACCCAGACCATCTGGGGAAGGGGAGGCTTTTTAAGATGCCTCCCCCCTTTTGCTTCCCCTTCTAACATCACTTCCGGTGATGTCAGAGGGCGTGGCATATGCTAATAGCTTAATAGCTCATTAGCATATCATATGCTAATGAGCTCCTGCAGCTGTTTTTCTACAAAAAGACCCCTGGGAATGATTATGGGTACAGTCAGTCCTTGCATCCGTCTTTGTGTCCACGTATGTCAAATTGCCTGGTATATGGACTCCTGGGCAATGTTCCCTCTAACCTGTGGAGTCTTGTGAGCAAAAATTCTACTTTGTGAGCTACTGGCATTAAAGTTGTGAGCGAGTGATTTGGCTACTGCATAAATTAGTTTGCTCTGGAGCCATCCTTCCTGAACTCAGACAAAAATGTGTGAGCCAGAGGCTAAAAAACTGCGAGCTAGCTCACACTAACTCAGCTTAGAAGGAACACTGCTCCTGGGACATCTCAATAGGTCCATTGCTGGCTGAAACAACCCTTCCTGAGGGACAGGGGGTCAGCATACTTACACCAGCAGGGGACCAGCTTAAAGCCCAGAACTTGTCAAAGGATAAAGAGACAATTGGTGGGAACTTGTCCAACCAGTCAGCTGACTCTGATTCCCTGCCCCTGTAATTAGTAGCAGAGGATCAGCTTAAAGGCTGGCTCTTGGCAGACATGCAAGCCAAACCACAAGAATCACAGGGCTCTTGCCCATGGCTCTTAGCCTGTGGCTCATGCTTGCTACTCTCAGGGTCAATAACAGAAGATCTCTGGATTACATCATTCTGCAACAGGAGTTGGAGGCCAGTCACTAACAACAGACTACTACTTCTCCCTGTGATCATCCAGTGGCAACTGGGACCCTGGTAATCTTGCTGACTGCCCATCATGCCTGAAATAGTTGCTGCTGAATGCCAGGCCAATTCAATTTATATAAAAAAATATCCAGGATTTAATACAGGATGAGGAGCCAAATTGGCATTCATCACAGAGACCTAGGTGAGTGAAAAGGGAGTGGTTGTTTTCTCCCAGCTCTGCCTCCTTGGATTCCTGATACAGCATCAGCCTAGGCTTGGGAAAGCAGCTGTGGTCCTATTGGGTGTCTCTGACATTCACTAGGTGTTTTATTACACAGAGCGCCAATTCTGAGTCTATGTTCCTGATGCTAGGAACTTGGGATAGATTAGGGATCATGTTGGCGTACTGCCCTCCCTGCTGCTCAGCTATCTCCCTGTCTGAGCAGATGGCATCAGATTTGTCATTTGGAACCCCAAGGAATGTTGGGGACTCCAATATCGATGATAAGGCTGTCCTAAGTGGAGCAGCTCAGGACTTCTTGGCCACCATGACAACCACGAGGCTGTCCCAGAACATTCTGGTCTCTATGCGTATAGCAGGACATACGCTTGATCTGGTTTTCTCAGGGAACAAAATGAATGGCTTGGTAATGGTGGAATTTTCCAAAAGATGCCAAAAAACAAGAGAATATCATCCAGCCAAAGTCAAAACACATTGAAGTGGCAACATTTATAACATTTTGTATAGCACTTTTGGAGCATCACATGAATTATTTTAATTAGATTTGTGATGGAGGGCTAGACCACCCTCCTCCTTGGCACCTGTAAGTGCCAAACCTGGGGGTCCACCAGACCTAATGGAACCATGGATGTACCCTCTAAAAATCCACACATAATAGACAGTTGAATAATGACACCTAGCCTTTCAAAAGCCAGCCAATCAGCTGTCTGGTGGGAAAGGGGAACAGCAAGGAAGAAATTACTCCAGAGCTACTATTATTCCTTCACATGCTTTATCATGTCTCCTTTGAGCTTTTGGGTAGAAAGAGGATACTAGGGACTTTAAGAGGCCAGAGAGAGGTGGCTGAGGAGAATGTAACTGGTCCAACTCCCAGTTTAGAAGGGAGTAGGGGTTGGGAAGAAAAAGTGGAATAGGATAGTGCTCAACCCCTACTCCTCCGCATCTGAGTCCAAGCACTTCATCCAAGAAAGATGCATAAATACAAGTGAAGTTACCTTATACTGAGTCAGATCACTGGTCTACCAAAACCAGTAGTGTCTACTCAGACTGGCAGTAGCTCTCCAGGGTTTTATGGAGAGGTCTTTTGCATCACCTACTGCCAGATTCTTTAACTGGAGGTGCTGGGGATTGAACCTAGGATCTTTGGAATGCCCTCTTCCCTGGTGGTCATGATCTGGAACCTGACATTTTAGAAGCAGTCCTGTAAGATAAGGCTGGTATTAGTGCCCCAATATCACATGGGGTGGACAGCTTGTCCAAGATCACCCAGTGTGCTCATAGCCAAGAGGGGACTTGAACTTGCAGCCTCCCAGATAACAGCTCATTCTCATAGCTACTATGCTACACCAGCTTCCGCTGAGCCAGTAAGTAATATTTATCCACGTTCCACTGAAATATGTAGTATTTAAAAGTGCTTACCTTTAGCTGGGGTGAATACCAGGTTTAGGAGACAGTGCATATGTGTGCTCTGAGCCAATTTAATAGGGACATTTCATATAATGCATGGAACAAAGGCTGGTGCTGATGAAGTGTGTATTAGCAAAAGTATACTTTATGATACATTTTGTAAAAGGTCTACCTTAAGTGACTAAAAGTACCTTTCTAAGCAGAGTTCACCCTGTTTTAAAAGAAGGCTATTTTGTCCATTCTTTTTCATTTTTATAAACATGGATTTGCCACCATTTGTGTGTGTAAAATGCCATCAAGTTGCAGACAACTTTTGGTGGCAAGTGCTTAAGCAGAGATGGTTTGCCATTGTCCTCCTTTGCAAAGGTTTCCTTGGTGGTCTCCCATCCAAGTACCAACCCTGCTTAGCTTCTGAGATCTGACAACATTTATCTGTACTATAACATCCCACATCCCCCGCCCCCATTTATACAGGTGTGAAAATGTATCAAGTAGAATGATTTTGTTTTGAACCAACCTGGACTGTATAACAGTATTTTTTCCAGGTTTTTGCTGATGGTATATTCTGTCTTTATAGCACAGAGAACTAAGGTAACAAAATCATCATTTGTTTACATCATCTTGACAAGGTTCATTTCCAAATGCATACTAGAATTTCTAACATTGATTTTTATCCATCTTAGCACCTCTTTATAGCATACTGCACATTGTTTGCATATTGTTTGTGTGCATTAATCATAGTTTTATTGTTTTTGCTTAATTTGTTTTAATTCCTCAAAATGATCTCACTCATAACTTCTTTGTATGGGTGTTATATTGGGGACTAAATATCCATGGCTGAGCTCTGTCTCAGCCGATTATGTATTTCAACAACTCCTTGGAGGACCGGGATGGGATCCTTGTCTCAGAGTCTGATCCCAAGGCACTGCCTGAGCATAAGTTCTGCAGGGGAAAGGTCTTTCAAGATGATCACCTGTTTGTTCCAGGCATCCATGGATTTAAGCCTCAATATATTTGCAAGATGTTTAGACTACTATTCTTCCAAAGCACTCAAGGTGACCTACATGGTTCCTTCTCTTCTATTTTATTCTCACAATAACTCTATGAAGCAGATTAAGTTGAGAGAAAGTGACTGATCCAAGGTTCATTGCAGAGTGGAGTTCTAGTCCAGCACTTCAGAAACTGTATGACAATACATCAGCTATATAAAGGAGTGCCTACATTGATCCAAACCTTTTATTCCATCACCTTTGTAAAGTACTGGGTTCACCACATGGAGACTCGGACTACAACATGAGTTCAGACACATGGCCAACCTTATTCTGTCAGCTCTCTCAGAGGAATCTGTTAATACCCCATTTTGGAGGAAAAGAATTTGAAGCTTCCACTACACACAGGTTGAATGCTAGGCGGTTGTGAACAGAAAGGGTTCAAGTGCAGGTTGCCAACTCTGAGTTGGGAAATTCCTGGAGATACAGGGGTGGCAGGAGGGATAACAGTGGGATATAATGTCCAAAGCATCCTCCAGGAGAACTGATGTATTTCATCTGGAGATAAGTGGTAATTTCGGGAGAACTGCAGCCTCCACCTGGAGGTTGACAACTCTAGGTATATGATTTGAGAGACAGGTTAAATTCCAGATTCTATACCCTCTTCCCAAGCAGCTATGCAAGAGGCAGAAACTAACCCTTAACCTTTCCCAAGACAGGATTTACCTCAGCATAATGTGATTATTTGATCCAACTATCCAAGACATTGGAAGGGAACACCTCCTACATAGAAAGAAAAGCAGCTTGCCAAGGAAGAAAGAAATGAGACTGAAACACCACTGCTACAGGGCAGCTACAGAGGTGATCAGCAGCTTTTTGTGGTAGATGTCAATGAAGCAAATCTAAGGCTCAGCTCGTGTATGAGTGTGGCTATCAATAACATTCACTGGCCCAACCTGATTGGTGCAATGCTTGCAGCATCCTTACTGGCATTTGTGGCTGCTTACAAGGAAACCGTTTGGCATCAGCAGCAGGAATCCATAAAAACATGAAGCCCAGCAAGATGGAGACTCTAGGAATAACTGGCTGTAGAAATGGGAGAAAGGTTCAAAGTCAAAGTGCAACTGATAAAGGGGGATCATGGAGCCCATAACCTCCAGGGCTGGGTATAGAGTAGAAAGAATGTGCTATTGTAAACATTTTTTCTACAGGAAACAAAGTGCCTCACATCAATATTGACAGGGACCCTTTGAAAGCATAAACATCTGGAGCTCAGGATCTGCAGCAGTCTTTAGAGGGTCTTTTTTAAATGAATGGGACCAATTTCCTGTTTGTAGAATGTGTCACATTTGCCCACTGTATTTTCATGGGAAACCTCAATGGCTTATCTATTTCTAATTTGTGCAGGTCAATCTGGTCCCTGGGAGATCGAGAGAATGTTGCTCTCTAGAGGGCACCTGACGCCTTAGTTCAGGAGGCAGTCAATTACCCCCATTCATCATTTCCCCCTGACTCTGCCATTCCCCATCTCTCAGCCACAGCTATGATTATTGAAAGGATGCTCAAATGGCACATAATTGCCTTTTTATTGTCCATCATTCTCCTTTATATTTCCTAGCCAGTGATTTTCAGGCACTGCCATTTTGCTCTCCACTCCGCTATCTCTAAATCATTATTCCCTGCATTGAGTAAATAGCTACAGTTTGTTTAAGGTCCAGTCTTGAGAGACATTGCTTATCTACTCAGGAGAACTTTGCTTATTAACACCTTCTGCATCCTGCCTTTAAATATTGGATTCATTCTTTCTCTTGCTGGATTTTGTTTCCTAACTGCTAAGAGGCACATCTTTTGATATCACATCCTCAACGATTAGCTGTGTTTGGGGGTTATTTTAACCTTTCTTTTGGCATGCATGGCTCCAATTTCAACATTTGGCACCAAAATCTGGTTTATTTTCACCCTCGATTCTATCCACTTTTGAAGGAGTTGAGTTTCTTCCTATGGGCTTTTTTTTTTTTTTCAGCCCACATTTCTCACACACTTTCCATTTATTATTTGCAGGGGCAGCGGGAGGGAATCTGTTTGAAAATGTGAGTAGACTCCTTCATGCCCAGCTAATCTTTCATGAGCTATATGTATATGCTACACTCTTTCTGACCCTGTGTAACATATCAAATTCCTCTCACAAGCAAAATCACACTGAGTGTTACAGCATCATGGCCAACAATGCACATTCCAAATAGAGACAATCAAGAAAAACCTTATGCCAAAAAAAAAAAAAAAATGAAGTTCATAAGTAGATAGGTAGGCAGGTAGATAGAGATAGGGATAGAGATGATATATATGGATAGAGTTTTCATGAGTTCAACAAGTCCAAATTCTTCCCACCAAAATTCTCTTTTAAACAATGAATCCCATTGTTTCTCATAGTTTTAGTCAAGCCTGATTTATACTTGCCTTTTCTTTAGCAGTTAATGCTTTTTCAATTGATTTCTCACTGAGATTGCCTTGGCTAGAGTGAAAAATTGGAATGACGCTATGAGTACTATGACGACGACGACGACTACTACTACTAATAATAATAATAATAATTGGGGTGTGGGTTGGTCCAACAATAATGACATTGCAGAAAGTGCCTGAGCACTTTCAAAAGTGGCAATGGTGCTTAGATTTATCATTTTTTTCCTAAAAGAGACACCTGTATTTTTAACATGCAAAACTGCCTTATACTGGAGTGATCAGTTGGACGGTCTAAACAATAGAGATGAGCACAAACCGGTCCCCACAGGTCCAGAGCATGCCCATCAACCGGAGTGTATTCTTCTAGTCTGCAAAGGAATGGAAACACATGTTGAGCTGGCAGGGCCACCCCAAATTCTCCAAAGGCAGGTTCTGAAGGACAGAATGGAAGACATCAGACATCACAAGAGTTTAAACAGGGGTTCCCAAAGTAATGTTGCAGCTTGGCAGAGACCCCTGGCAAGCACTGAAACCCAATGAGGCATGCCCACAATGCTCCCAGGCCCCCTCAGGCCCAAACACATAAATCCTTTGGTCACAGCCCACCCCTAAGTGAAATTTCTGGCTATTCAACATTAGCAGAACACATTGTACAGATAAGAGATCATCTGTTGTGAATTGTCCAAATGCAATGGAAAGGGGAAGTTAAACAGGGGATTACTTGAGGTAGATGTTTGCCAAGGTAGATGTTGTTCCATGAGGTAGGTGTTGTGCTATGAAGCAGATGTTCTTTCACAAGCTAGGTTTTGTGTTATAAGGCAGATGTTGTTTCATGAAGCAGGTGTTGCATGATGGAGATTTTCTTTGGAGGGTAAAAATAAAGACAGTCCAGGGGCTTTCTCAGTGGGGGAATTTCAACAAGAAAGGTTTGTGGGGGGGGCAGCCCACCCCCACCCAGCAGAGGTGGACATGCTCCCACCCAAATGCCAAGGGGCACCGCACAACCCACATACTGTATGCCGGATCATCCAGGGAGGGGGTGGGGACACACAGGGGAACAACAAGAGGCCTGGAACTTATTCTGACCCTAGCCAAGTCCACACATGCAGTTGGCTCAGACAATATCTCCCAGGTGGGAGAACACCCACTATCTCTAGACACTGGTGGGAGGACAGGAGAGGAGATTCTTGGTCATGCATAGGGTTACCAGGTCTTACTGTGGCTGCAGCAGGGGACTTTGAGGGACACTCCAGGGGTAGGCGGGGAGGTTGCACGATGTCCCCAGTGTGATGGCATCACCTGAAAATGACATCACTGCACCAGGGATGCTCTGGTATTTGGGCAAACTCTATGGTTTTTCAACCTAAAGCCATAGAATTTGTCCAAATACCAGAGCATCCCCTGCACATCCCCTGCATGATGACATCACATCCAGGTGACATCATGATGCTGGGGACGTTGCACAGTGACATCCCTGTTTGGGAGTGGGGCTTCCCCCACTGACTAGCTGACCGGCAGTGGGCTAAAGCCCTGAAAATTGGGGGTTTCCCTGGCGCAGCCGGGGAATGGCAACCTTGCATGGCCAGTACTCCAGGGGATTGGCATCAGCAAGCTAAGGGGACTTAGTATGGTACTCCTTCACCATCATCTCTGCCAAATCCTCCACCATTGCACACCTGGCATCCCCACCACTGCTGACCTCCCAGTTCATCACTGACAACCAGTAGTGTGGCTTCTCCCTGGTTGGGCTCTTTGAGGCATAGGTGCTGGGCTGTGGCTCCTCTTTCTCTCCTATCTCATTTTACTCCCCCTACCCAGACTCTTCCACTCTCTGTTCCCTCTGGCCACATCTGTTGGCCTGTAGCCTCTGTGACTCTTTGCAGAGCTCATGCTTCCACTGCATGAGCTCTGCATTTCAGAGAGCAATGCTTCCTTTTATCCAGGAGTTACAGATACAGGCCAGCTTGTACTCTCCATTTTTGCAGGGAGGATGCAACCCACCTGCAACCTCTCTGTCAAGGCCCTGACCTGTGGGAGAACAGCTGTCCCCTTGGGTCCAGGCTCCAGTGTGGAGGCTAGCACTGGGCCAGGCTTCAAACCAGGGGGATGACTTGCCCAGGCTGGCCATATGGGCACAGAGCACACCAGTGGTGTCCTGGAAGGACTTGAGGACACGGGCCAGCCAGTCACTGGAGCTGGTGCTGAGCCCCTATTCCTTGTGCAGGATGGTTATGGAGGAGATGACATCCTGCAGGGCTGTCCCTTGGTCATGCAAGGCTGCTCCACCAAGTGCACAGTCATGGCTAGGTCAAGTTCCAGTGGGTGGGTAAGTTGAGGATGAACCGTTATTCAGGCTCAGGCCCCTGCCCCTCATGCAGCAGACAGGTAGACTTGATGCTGCGTGAGAAGTGGGTGGCCAGGTTCTGGCAAGTCTTGAACAACAACCATATCCCAAGGCATCCCAGGTGACCTTGACAATGTTCCCTAGACTCAGAGCATTCTTCACTACCAGACAATGCCCTTGAGGTACACAGCCTTCACTGCCACCAGCATGTTGACACCAACATCCATGACCATGTAGCCACGGACAATGTTGCCACTGCCCATCCACTCCCTCAGGCTACTTTGTATCACAATGGCAATGTTTTGTGCTGTATGGTCTGCATCCATCCCCTGTGCATGGAGCAGAACCACACTGTAGCCTGTCCACTCCTAGGGCCATGCCCTGACAGTCTTGACAGACAGGTCCTCTGGTTGCCTCCAGTGGGTGGTGCATGATAGGTAGCCATGCTGATGGCTGCTCCAGAGGTCTGCTGTAAAGTGCATGGTTCTGCCTTCCACTCTGGAGAGCTGAGCCTTGACCATCACCACTGCAGAGCAGTGCATGGTGGGCAAGACTTGTCAGCTCATGATTCTCTGCAAGGGGACGGACTACCAGGGAGCCTGGTGTTTCAGCAGCTGGAGAAAGGCTATGTCCTCCATAAGGGAGGCCATCCACATCAATCATCTTGCCAACAAGTAGAGTGACTACTTCCTGGGCCCTCCACAGAAACCTTTCTGATGGCACTGTCAGCGTCTCTGGGGGAATTACCTCTTGGGGGGTGGCCTGCCTTGATGTCCCACCCACGGCACCCTGAGAGCAGGGAGTATTTCTTGAAGGGGCCTCCCCCTCTCCAGTTCTTCCTGCTGACAAGGAGAGGAACTCTTCTTCCTCCTACTGGCTGCCACTCTTTTCTCCAGTGTCAATATAGTTGTATGCATCCTTTCCATGCACCTGCAGAGGTCAGAGGAGGACAAGTGTTGGGGGGTTCTGCCCTTCCTGACATGGGTGTGACACACCTGGCACTCTGCCACACAGATGTCACTGGGTAGGGTGCGGGAAAGTTTCCAAACTGTGGGCTGCAAATGGGACACCAGGACTGGAGAAGGTGGGAGACAGAGCTGCTTTTTTGGCACTGGACTAGGAGAGGACACGAAGGGGTGTACTTGAGGTGGTAGCAGCAACAGGGAGTTGGGATATGGACAGGGTGGTGGTGGCTACAAGCATGGATGGCTTCAAGAGGGAATTAGATAAGCATATGGAGCAGAGGCCCATCAGTGGCTATTAGTATGACACACGCCCCTTTTATATAGACAGTACTGTGAGGGTCTGTGTGTGGTGCCTGGTCAGAGCTGCTGCTGATTTTTTGACCAGTCCACTACGCAAATCTACAATAGTCTCTTCAGGGTAATTGTTTTACTTCTTGGTCAGGGATATTTATAAGGACCACTGCTAAGTGTATTTGTTTCACCAGTAAAGAGACAGTCACCACGGCTTGTTAACTTTAAAACTGAACAGGCTTTATTTATAAACAACACAACAGGGGGATGGAAGCTGTACAGAGGATATTTTGTTTCCTTTCAGGCTTTAGCACTTGCCTTTATGTTCACTTAGGCTGTATGTTTATTTCTTTCAGTTCAGTACCTAGATGTTCCTTAGTTCACAACACATACCTCAGATTTCACTCTCCAGTCACTCCTTTAGTGGTTTTCCTTGGGCTTTTCCTAACAGGTCCCTCTGAGTCTCCCCGGTCACCAAACCAGCTTTCCAGACTATCTGGTCACTGTCCCCTTCCTTCTGAGGAACTCAGTAAACCAGGTTCTTCCACACAGAGCAACAGAGCTTCTTCAGTACACTGACAGACTCCTGTTAGCTCTCCATCCAACAAGGAACTAACTAAACTGCTGCTTCTCAACTGCCAATTCCAGACAGAACATTTGGTCTGTTAAATGCCAATCACTGAGGGTTCCGAGCTAAATGGCCCCCTCCTCACTCCATCATGTGACTCAGCAGTGTTCTATGTTTACTTTCTGCTGGTCCCAGATCTTTAAGTCCGTCACAATTAGCCACAAGGTATAGGTAGGAACTCTTGGTCTGGGGCAAGTGATGCTCTGTATGCTTGGTGCTGGGGAGGCAACAGTAGGAGGGCTTCTAGTGTCCTAGCCCCACTGATGGACCTCCTGATGGCACCTGGTATTTTTGGCCACTGTTTGACAGAGTGTTGGACTGGATGTACCTGCCCCAGGGTACATTTTGCTCTATATCTGGAGGAATATGTCTTGGACCCTCTGCATACACCCCCACTTTGTTGGGCTCTTTTTTCTCCCAAAATGCTGGCTGTTTTGCTCTTCAACTTGCTGCATCCACAGACCTCATCAAGATCAGTAATTATTGCCCTTCCCTAAAATTGTTTTTCCCCTCTCTTTCTTGTGTTTCTCTTTGTTAACTCTTGTATGTATGTTTATTGTGTGCATTTTGTTTTATATTTTACTTTTTAATAAAAACTTTTCCAGTTGAACATCTGCCTGGTTTATTTTGAGAGTTCTCTTTAAAAAAATCCCCCAGTTACCCCCTTTCACTCTGTCTCCCTTTAAGCTAATTCACCCAACTAATTAGGAGACTGCCTGTCTGGGTAACAGGGTGGGAAGGTACAAAATCAGCCAAGGCACCCAGTAGCTACACCCTTCTGCTCAGTGTGAGCAGAGAAACAGAGTTGCTCAGAGCCCTGAGTCCATCTAACACCCAAACCCCACCAGGGGAGAGGTGTTCATAATCTGTTTTCTCTCACTGCCTGAAGTGATAAGTAAGCATCACAGGAACCAAGCTACTGCAGGCAAGAAAGATTCTCCATTAGGCTTTTTTCTGTAATGAACAAATCCCCTTTCCCCAGGTGCCACTACAAAGACTCTGCTTCTTAATAAAGCTGCCTGTGTAATCAAGTACAAATAGCTGCTCACCAGCACACAGCCTAATCCTATAGATTAGAGTCCTGTGCAGATGGCTACAAATCTGCAGACAATCAATATGGGTAAGGGGTGAAAGTTGTGCCTCCTGGCCCTGTTCCTGACCTTGAGCCATTGACCAGTTCTTCCACACAGAGCCTATGTTGCAAATGTGTAGGCTTTTTCTGCATATACAGCTTGCATATGCCTAGGATTGCTGAAGAATGCCCTATAAATCAGGAGCAGGCCAGTGACTACAATAACCTTTGCTGCAAGCCAGACATAGTGGGTTTAGTGGTTAAAATGTCACACTAGGAACTGGGAGGCCTAGTTTCAACTTCTCACTCTGCCATGAAGCTCAGTGGGTGACTTTTGGACCAATCACTGTCCCTCAGCCCAACCTGCATCACTGGGTTGTTGTGAGGAGAAAGAGGGGAAGGGAGATATGTGCCACCCTGTCATCACTGAAGGAAGGACAGGGTCCTGAATTAGCACTTCTCAATCTAATGAACGCCACATCAGGGACAGCGGCACTCAAGGAATTTATCTCAATTTTACTCGTGGTAGCAACAGTGGCAATTGCATCACTTTGGAAATGTGCTTCTCACCCAACTCTTCATATATGGCATAACAAAATTTGGGACCAATTTATTCCAGCCAAATTTACAAGCATCACCCAATCCACAAACATAGCTCCATCTTCTTCTCCTCCTCGTTTTGTGTCTACATGGTCATGAGTTCTTCAATTCATGGCAGATAAGGATATTCTCCCCACAAATCCATTTTATCATTCTTGGATTCACTTCTAATCAAACCCAAGAAATACTTGTTTGTTGGGGTCTCTTATATTGGACAGAGTTTACCAAAGCTTAAATTAAATTGCTCACCATTCTTCAACCATATGGCTATATTATGGGCATTTCAACTTAAACTTGAATTCTTTCGCAGTTACAGGTTTCGATTTCTGCACTGTCGGTTCTATTGAGTGCTATCTCATACTTTGTTCATCATTATCTTCTTTTACATCTATGCGAAATGTATTTCCAGTGTTTATGTTTATTGTTACTCATTGTTAAATTTTGAAGTTTCTTAATAAAAATTAAAACAAAACAAAACATGCAATTGATAGATTTTTAAAAAATATCCCAGAGCTGTAGTTCCTGCAGTGGAAATTCAGTGTTTGTCCATCACACAAAAATATCCTGAAATGTTCCACTAGCATAAAATGCTTGTTTCAAGGTAATAGCAAAGTACATCTGTGTTATTCTTTCTAGATGTAGTGGTTGTGGCCCAGGGGGTGGAGCATAAATGGGTGTTGCTGACTCTGCATCCTTCCCATTCATTTTCCAACCCAAATAACATGCAGGTCATACAAAGAAAGAGTTAATGCACTGTTGTGACCACAGAAATGGCTGCTACTTACTTTTTCTCCTCTGCCTCAGGAGGTGTAGCCAAGATGAATGATATGGTGACCATCTGGATGAGGAAGTTCATGATGAACAGGCTGCTTCAGCATAAGCAGATGGTTATTGATGCCCTTCATCCTGGGAAAGCCACAGTTCCTAAAACTGAGATCCACAAGAAGCTGGCCAAAACGTACAAGATGACCCTCAATGTCATTTTTGTCTTTGGCTTCAGGACTCATTTGGGGGGTAGGAAGACAACCGGCTTTGGCATGATCTATGATTCCCTGGACCATTCCAAGAAGAATGAGCCAAAGCACCGATGGCCTATATGAAAAGAAAAAGACTTCCAGAAGACAGCACAAAGAGTGTAAGAACAGGATGAAGAAAGTCAGGGGCAAAGCTAAAGCAAATGTTGGAGCCAGCAAGAAGTGAGCCAGCCAGAGGTTTTCACAGAACAGCCAAATTATCCTGGTGGAAAATACATGCTGATTTAGCAGCAGATCTTCAAATAAATTTTATAAAAATTAAAAAAAAGAAACAAGAAAAAAAGAAATGGCTGCTACTTCACAAATTCTTCAGTTGGAGCTATTAGGCAGATTGACTACTAGCACTGACGTCTATATTTCAAGTCAAACTGCAAATATCAATATAATTGAATAATCTTTGGCCAATTAATTTCATCAAAACCTCTAATTCATCATTGAACAGGAGGATTAAAGGCAGTGTTTTTGATGCCTTTAAAATTGATAGTAGGTATACTGCATCAGGGGACTGTGGTGGCTCAGAGGTTAAGACACTGACCTGCAGACTGGAAGGTCTGTAGTTCAGTAGTTCAAAACCCTAGTATCATATGACGAAGTGAGCTCCTGTCTCTGGCCCCAGCTCCTGCCAACCTAGCAGTTTGAAAGCAAGAAATTGCAAGTAGATAAATAGGTACCACTTTTGTGGGAAGGTAACAGCGTTCCATGCATCTCGGTGTTTAGACATGCTGGCCACATGACCACAGAAATGTTTTCAGACAGCACTGGCTCTTCAGCTTGGAAACAGAGATGAGCACCACCCCTTAGAGTCAGATTCAATTGGCTTTTGAGCAAGGGAAACCTTTTACTATATTGCATCATAACACTATACCTCAGGGAATAACCACATGTGGACTCTCTGTTGGCACTACGAATGCCTGTATAGCAATGAGACCAAAACCAAGAGTTATGATTAAGCTTAACATAGTTGCTTATTGACCTTAGCAGAAACTCTGAAGTTTTAAGTTCTCCATTGGCTTTCAGCTGCTGCTATGTGACAGCCATGCTATTCTGTGACTCCAGAGCTAAGCCAATGGCAATCAAACAAACTGCCTGCCTACAACCTCCCATCAGATCAACCATTTAATGTTGGGTGGTACTCATAGTCTAGTGGCTTCAAATTAGTAGTTAAAATCAAAAGGAAAAGATTGATTGGAGTAGTTTCCATGCAGGTTTTGCTTTGTATCCCCCCCTCCAAACTGTAACGGGGGGGGGGTTGTATGTGTTTTGTTTTGCTTTGTTTCCAGGTGACATCATTGGGCAATTATGCTTCTTCTGGGTTTTCCCATGATTGACTGCATTTTCTTCAAAACCTGCTTTGGAGAGATCTCTCCTGAGAAATCATACTTAAACCAGGTTCGGTCACCATGAAGGTGCAGTTGTTTGGTCCTTCTTATCTAGAGCTGCTCCGTGCCTCCCTCATCTTTTTGCACTTATCATTTCCTTAGCCACCACCACTACTGGCAGGGTTTTTGATGGCTTAAAAATGATAGTTGGCAATGCATATTGCTATAGTGTCATCAGGCCATACCCTGGGAAATGTTGGCCCATGTTGGCCCTGTGTTGCTGTTACAAATGTGTGCTGCAATGAGCCACAACCAAGAGCAATCCACGTGGAAGCAGCCTGTTATGAGGCCATGCGAGTTTCTATTTGATGTAATGAGTTCTGATGCAAAATTAAATTTGGAAGGGTATAGCTGAAGACAGGATTTGACCATTATACTTCTCAGAACTAATATCTGATTCATTTTGATCCTTGCAAAAATTAAGGTGGGGATCAAAGAACGGAAATGGGACGGTTAATGTTTCAGTTCCTGCTGACAAGCATATAGCAGCCAACCTCTGAAGGAGGCAGCTAATTTTTAAAAGACCTTTAGAGAGTCAATATGCAAAGAAAACTTTCCAGCAAAGACAAACAAGCCTAATATATCAATTCCTAACAGAACAAGAGGCTCATGTTCAAAATAGCTTCAAGAAACTTGAGTTTTGCATTAGACACAGATCTATTTTTAATCCACTAATTTTCCATTCCTGCCTCTGCTGTCTGACAGCTTTACCCATTCCCTGTATTAATTTATAATTCTCTAGATGATGTCAGGCAAACCTCAGATCCTACTGTTTATATCAAAAATAATTTGCTCCAGATTTTATTTGGTATTGTGTTTTTCTTTATGCCAAGGACCACACAAAGGCTTTTGAAAATTTATTTAATTCCCCCCCCTCTAAGCTTCTGGTATGTGGTAAATCTTAGCGATGGGGGGGGGAGATGCTTTTCTGCAGTTGGTGCCAGTTCTCATTTGAAACTTATTCTCTTTTTAGGATAATGGCTTTGTGTTTTAATTAAAAACGACGATCAAAGCAATACTACCCTCAAGTTACGCTCAGTGGAAAGGATAGGATTGCTCTTATTTCTTTTGGACCATTAACAATAAGTCCAAAAAGCACTCCAGAGGACAAAAAGCAGACATCAGCTAGAATCAGGCATCAGGATGGTGTGCCATCAGAACAGCATTCAGGCTACTTTGTTGGTGCATGTGCAGATCCTCACATTTCTTTTAGTGATAGATAAGACCTGTCGTGATAAATAGCACTTTGTTTCTCATATTGTTTCTCATATTGTTGAGCATTATGAAGGCAGGAAGCTGAACTCCAAACCAGGAAACTACAAACTTTCCTGACATCACAAGACTCAATACTTCTCGTGAGATGCCTCTGAATTCTCCATACTGGCCTATTACCCATACCACTAAAGAGCTGATGTGGTGGCATCATGTGGTTGTTGGGGGAAGGGAAGCTGTCTTATACTAAGTCTGACCACTGATCAATCGAGGTCAGTACTGTCTAGTCTGACTGGCATTGAAAGCCAGTGTGGTTTCTAATCTGGAGAACCAAGTTTGATTCCCCACTCCTTCTCTGCATGAAGCCTGCTGGGGGACCTTGGGCCAGTCACAGTTCTCTCAGAACTCTCTCAGACCCACCCACCCACCTCACAAGGTACCTGTTGTGGGGAGAGGAAGGGAAGGAGATTGTAAGCCATTTTGAGACTCCTTAAGGTTGAGAAAGGTAAAGGTAAAGGTTCCCTTGCTCGAAAGCCAGTCGAATCCGACTCTAGGGTTGCGGTGCTCATCTCCGTTTCAAAGCCGAAGAGCCAGCACTGTCCGAAGACATTTCCATGGTCATGGGGCCGGCATAACTAAACACCAAGGTGCACGGAACGCTGTTACCTTACCACTGAAGTGGTACCTATTTATCTACTTGCAATTTCTTGCTTTCGAACTGCTAGGTTGGCAGGAGCTGGAACTAGAGACGGGAGCTCACCCCGTCATGCGGCACTCACGGGTCTTGAACTGCTGAACTACTGACCTTCCACAGCCTGCAGTTCAGTGTCTTAACCACTTGAGCCACCACAGCTCCTCAGGTAGAGAAAAGTGAGGCATAAAAATTAACTCTTCTTCTTCTGGCAGCAGGTATCCAGGATCTCAGGTAGAGATCTTTTCACATCACCTACTACCTGATCCTTTTAACTGGAGATGTTGGAGATTAAATCTGGGACCTTCTGCATACCAAGGAGGTGTTCTGCTATTGAATCACAGTCCCTCTCCTTGTGGTGGTACGGTAGCCAGGGATGTTGTAGGAGCTGTTATCAGTGTGTTGCTTTCCTTTGTACTGTTTGGCTATAGTCACACACTAAATAATCCACTTTCAATCCACTTTCAGTGCACTTTCCAACTGGATTTTACTTGTGTGGACTGGCAAAATCCAGTTGGAAAGTGGCTTGAAAGTGGATTATTTAATGTGTGTGACCACAGCCTTTGTGTACCTATTTATACAGTAACTCTGCTGGTGGTGAGTAACTGAATTATAACTAGCATTAATTCTCACATAGATGCCAAACAGTATGGACAAATTAGCTGTTTTTCTTCTTCCTCCTCAAGTTTCATACAATTATTTTCAAAATAAAGGAAAACATTAATATTTCCAAATGTACACACTCTCATGCTTCAGAAGAGGGCAGGATAAATCGAAACACATAAATAACACAAAATGCAGAGAGACACAATTGAACAGTCAAGTATGACTGATGAAATGGATTTTGAAATTGCAGACAAGTGCCACACTACTGTCTCCTGGGAAGGAAGCATCACATTTCCATGATTTCCACTTTCCAAAGCAGAACTCACATATTCACCACTGCAGATAAGAGCTCTTTCTATGGTTAGCTGAGTAACACAGGAGCTGCTCTGTTAAGTTTCTCTTTACTCTGCTTGGGCAACAGCAGGAGCTCAGGTCTGTGTAAGAGAAGGATGGGATTGTCTACCAGGACCATGTAAAGCAGAGGAGTCAGACTTAAATGCTTCGAAAATCCAAATCCTCATCCAACAGACACTCTACTCCTCATTTTCCCACAAAACCACATCAGTCGCACCTGAATTTTAAACTAAACCATCAATTTCCCTTCAGTTAGACATTACATTTTTAAAGCTACAATATTTTTTGCTGCACCTGTGGCAAATTATCTGTTTTCAGAAATAACTGAGATGAATATGAGAACAAAATGCTATTTTTCATGCATATCTATGTCTTTTACGTGCAAGGAATTTGGGGGCTGGATCCTATCAGGGTTTCCTTTTTCATTCTCTATTTGGTCTCATCTAATTCTGCAGTCATTTTCCTGTCTAGTGTTTGTCCCTACAGGATCCTGGATTTTTCTAGTATTCACAAGGAGTCCCTTCACAGAATCCAACCCATTCTCCCTCTCAGAAACAACACAATGGAGCCTGCTTTCAAAACAGGACCATCAACACAACACTACTGGAAGGTCCAACCAAGTGGAAGTACTTTGACAGTAGAATCAGTTGGGGGGTAACTGTGCTCTCCTTCTCTGAATATTTTCAAGCAAAGGCTAGAGAGCAGTCTTTCAGCAATGGTCTAATTTTCTGCATCAAGCAGTGGGTTATATGTCCCTTCCAAAGGTATGGTTATATGATTCTACTTCCCATGTTCTAGAAAAATCACACTACCAGCCATTTAGGAGTGAATATTTACACTTGATTCCATACCTAAAGAGATACCGTCTTCACTTATGCTACAAGCAGGGCGATAACAGGGATGCCCCCACCCCAAGAACAAATATCAATCGGAATCTAGTCAGACATTAAATAAGGTCTGGCACACACATGAAACCTCAACCTTGGAATGGAAAACAAAGAAGTTACCACCTAACTGTATGTGTTTCCCACCTAAACCACTGGAAAATTAAAATGAATGAATACAATAAAGGATCACATGAAGGCAAAAACAATAATTTAACAAATTTAAAACAAAAATGAAAAACATTTTCTACACTATTGGAAGAGAGCAGAGTATTAGACAGGAGAGAAGAAAAGATATACACAGTAATTTTTAAAAAGGATTCATCTTGCAGGCCAAGGTTCTAGATGGGTCCCAGGTCTACTGCCCTAACACTTCTCTCTGCCTTTCCTACTTCCCAGTTTGGCAAAGTAGCTTGGTTAGATTATACCATCCAGATTCTGACTACATAGATTTTCAGTACTTTACAGTGTACTATTCGGCTTATCCAATGATAATTTAAATATTTGGCTGCCTGTCTCTAAGCAATGGTAAGTAAATATATATGCTTAATTGCTTTCAGATGTTTGGGGTTTTTAATCGGGAGAAGGGGGAAGAATCAAGAAAGCAAAAATAGTTACATCACACATCATGTGAGCCAGGATTGACATCAACGGGCCTCAATGCATTTTTAAAATTAGACCATTAAACTTGGGGGAAGGGAAAGGGATTCACAGTGTATACATTCTTCTTTGAAATATAAGAAATGGCCACACACAATGCATAGGGGAATAGGAAAAGTCTATTCAGACTCATCTTTCTGGATGCCTGTTCATGAGTCAGAGGTCTGCTTGGCAAGCTACTGTAGACAAAGAGAGTTTTATAATGAATTGCTCATTATACTTGGAATAAAATTGGGGAAAATGAAAAAAAAAGTCCCAGAAACTCTACACTGCCTTGCTTCTGTTCACTAAAAGAAGTCCAACCAAACAGAAATTATTTCAACTTTAAATTACTATAATCAGCTGACCTTAAAAAAAATCTCATCGTTAATAACCTAATTTCCCAAGATTCCCTCCCTTGCTTTGATCAGCACCACTTAATGGTGCATATAAAAAAAAAATGTAAAGCCTTCTTAAAAATGAAAACAGACACACACAAATGACCATGCATAATGCCAGAGGATAGGATAAAAGAAGGAAGTAACAAAGATACTGCTAGCTGATCAGAGATAAGGGCATTTTTTAAAAAAAGTTCATTGTTAAATACAGTTTTCCAATAAAATGCTTGAAAGCTTTGTGGACTTTGGTGGATCAGAAAATAATACAGGAGGCTTACTGCTTGGCATGGTTCCTGGCACTGTCTCAGCAAATCCCAGAAGATTTTGAGGAGAGAGTCTGGGGAGAGAGGGGAGGAGAGTCTGGGGAGGGAGAGGTTTGGGAAGGACTTAATGTCACTTCCAGGTGATGCTTTAGTCTGCTTCCCCTAATTATGATGGGGAGGGCAGTCCGGGGTGGGCCAGGAAACCCTGACACAAGCATGAACCCTCACATGAAAAAATCAGTTTCCAACAATCTTTCCTGCAACTCAGAGGATTTAACTTCAATTAAACTAATAGTGCAATCCTAAACAGAGCTAAGCCCTTCTAAATCCTTTACCTTCATTTGAGTTTGAGGGGAGTAAGTCTTATTAGGATTGCCATGTAAAATCTTTTTCCAGACCAGTGAGGTATTCAGTATTCTTTGCAGAATTTTTTCCGCAACTGAAAGACCTTCTTCTATCATTCTTATGTAAAAGTAAGACCCTGGTATTTCTGTCTCAGTAAACTTCTTTAGGATCCGGGGGTTAGTCCCAGTGTGTGAAGTGCCACTGTGGTGTCACAACTGTCGAGCTGCAGAGATCCAAATCCACATCACTGCTCAGCCCAAAAACTCTTTGGACCATTCACATACTCTCAGCCTGATCAAGCTCACAGGGCTTTTGTGAGACTAAAATATAGAATGGGAGAACAAGGTATGGCACCCTGAAATACTTAAGAAAGCTGGGATAAAAATGCAATGGATAATAGACAGCTTTGAATTTGCCCCCCCAGTCGGAATAATGAGACAGACAACAGATTGGAATTAAACAAGGGCCACTTTATTAACTATTTAACAGAACATTGCAGCAATCACAACTAAGCAAGCATGGAACAGGCAAGGCAGGCGTCACTTCCCTGACCAACCCCCTTGCCCTTAAAGGGCGGGTCACCCAGCTCCAGCCGTGAGCCATTTACTCTCTGGCTCGTGACCAGCAGCCCAGCAACTGGTTGCCTTCTAGGAGCGCCTACCCCTGAAGCCTTTCAACTTGCAGGGAGGAGCCTGCCATAAAAGGTTCCCAGTGGAGGTGATCACCATTCCCCACCCTGGACCCTGAAATCCGAAGGCAGTTCCTGATGACCGCCTGTTCCCTAACGGGATATGCCGAAAGGTGCTCACCAGTTCCGTTTCTTGCTTGCATAAACCTGCCAAGTGACCAGACTAATTAAGTGCTCCCACAATAATTCCCTTAAAACCACTGCCCTCAGTGCAAGGTAGGCAAAAACACCACCACCACGTCCGCCAATATGGGTAGAAGTGAAAAATTCCTACCTGGCCCCTTCAAAATGACGACCAGCCAAAGCCTGCACTGATAACAGGGTGGGAGGGTGGGCGAGCACGCGAGCACGCGGAGCAACTGCACAGGGCGGGAGCGGAGCCTGGCCCTTAGAAGCAGCCAGCTCCGCCCCCGCCGCGTCGGGACGCACAGCGTCCCCTCCATTGCCGTCTCCTCTCCTCGGAGCGGCAAATGAGCCCCCGCCCACCAGCGGCATTGCCGGGCGGGCGGGAGCTCTGTAATCAAGAGTTCTTTGGTATAAATGATTTGCAAGAAGGCTGTGCTCTCCTAGCTGAATTAGCCCTTTGAGCAACAATTAAACTGTACATTTCCACCCTTAAAGCATGAAAGAGAAGACTTTCCAATGTGATGCAACCCTGTTGATGGATTTTTTTCAAAGTCTACTGAGAGTCCTCTTCCTCTAATTGATCAGTTCTAGTGCATTTATTAAAAGCATATCTTGGATTTGCAGGGATTTCACTACAAAGGATATGGAATCCAGACAGCTCTAACAACCTTTCGTTGTCTAAAATGAGTGTTAAAGAAAGGGCTGTCTTCAAATAGTTTCCTAGGTTTACAATCACCAATGACAGTTCCTCCCCCCCTTAACTCTCCCTTTCCCTTCTCTTTTTCTTTTTTCCACAACAAGTGTCTGCAAACCTAGATGCATATGCCAGGAGTGTGAGGTTTTCCAGTATTTGATGAGGCCACTGCATGAAAGCTGTCTTTCTTCGTATCAAATCAATTTCCCCCCAAAGATCTCTTTATATTTTGAGATATAAAAACAAATGGAAGTTTTGTTTTCTTGGTCCTTTCCACCCTGTCTCCCCCCCTTGCCTGTCTCTTCTTTCCATTTGGCAAAGTACATAAAATAATATTGTAATCCCTTCTGGCAATAGAACAGAAACATGTTTTCCATTACCATTTATTACATTTTTCCTTTTCTTTTTATTTATTGTTTTTATCAAGATATTCAGATGCTCCTGGGACCTTAGCCAGTGTTAAACTTGTAGACAAGACGTAGCCTGGTTCTGTTTTCTCTTGCATCATTTTCCTCTGAGCTTTGCTCCCCTTGCCCAGCAGTCCCAATACATAGATAATTTTCTAAGCTCATGGTAAGCCTATAAAACATTTCAGATTCTCCTACTGATTCTTCTTGCTTCAGTGAGGGATAGTTTAAAAAATCAGTTTGATTTGAATATGTGGAACTTATTCACTTTTTAGCAATATCTACAGGAATGGATGCATCCATGGAGGAAATACACTTAGCCATGTAAACAGAACTTCTAGGTGTACTTTAGTATACCTCTGGATACTAGATAGCATGGAGGACATTGCCTTTGTCTGCTGCTTGTAAGTGTCCAAGAGCCTCTGTTTGGCTTTTAATGGAAACCGAATCATGGAGTGGAGAGGATTTTATCTGATCCATCCAGGTAATTCTTAGGTTAAAAGAAACTATTGTTCTATGATGGATCTTACGTTTAGGATTAGGAGCTGCAGTGGCTCAAGTGGTTAAGATACTGAACTGCAGGCTGTGGAAGGTCAGTAGTTCAGCAGTTCGAGACCCGAGAGTGCCACATGATGGGGTGAGCTCCTGTCTCTAGTTCCAGCTCCTGCCAACCTAGCAGTTCGAAAGCAAGAAATTGCAAGTAGATAAATAGGTACCACTTCGGTGGGAAGGTAACAGCGTTCTGTGTGCCTTGGTGTTTAGTCATACCGGCCACATGACCACGGAAATGTCTTTGGACAGCGCTGGCTCTTTGGCTTTGAAATGGAGATGAGCACTGCAACACTAGAGTCGGATTCGACTGGCTTTCGAGCAAGGGAACCTTTACCTTTTACTTTTAGGATTAATTCTGACTCCATGTTTCAAGGAGAATGAATATGAACATTGTTGCCATCTATATATCTATAGTAATTTTGGGCTAATCTGCAGATATTTAAATCCACACTGGCTTTCCTGGGTGCTCCGCAGCTACGGGGCCCCCAGGAAAGCCAGGGAAGCGGCGGGGGTTCAAACCCTCGCCCCCTCCCTCCCAGTGCCGGCTTTCCTCCATGGCTGCGGGGTGCCCAAGCAAGCCAGGGAAGAGGCGGGGGCTTTTCGCGGGGGTGCGCCTTTTGATGCCCCTGCGGCCGGTGCGTTCTAGGCGAGCCGGCCCTGCTTGAATGCAATGATTTGGTAGCAGTGATCCACCTGATGGTCACCTCGAGTTCGGACTGCTGTAATGCTCTCTACATGGCGCTGCCCTTGTCTCAAATTCGGAACCTACAGCTAGTGCAAAATGTTGTGGCCAGGCTCCTAATGGGCTTCCCTATGCAGGAGCACATCCAGCCTGTGCTGAAAGCATTGCACTGTCTGCTGGTAGCATACCAAATTCACTTCAAGGTGCTAGTTCTTACCTTTAAAGTCCTTTACAGTCAGGGGCCTACATATCTGAGGGACCACCTTTCCCCACATGTTCCCCAGAGAGCACTGAAATCAGGGTTCCAAAACTGACTGGCCCACCTGGGTCTCAAGGACACCAGGCTGGCCATAACCAGGGCCAGGGCCTTCTCAGTGGCAGCTCCATTCTGGTGGAACAAGCTCCCAGAAGAGATCAGGGTCCTGCAGGACCTTATGCAGTTCTGCAGGGCCTGCAAGATGGAGCTCTTCCACCAGGCCTTCAACTAAGGGGCTGTCCCCAATAGCTGTAAGAAAGAGAATTTATTTCATTTATAGCCCACTTTTCTTTCATTAAGAAACTCAAGATGGCTTCCGCAGAGGGTCTCCTATCCAGGTACCCATCAGATCCAGATCTGCGGGTCTTCAGCAATGTTGCTGTATCATGTGACCTCCAAGTATACCCAGTCTCTTTCCTATGAAGCTGCCTTATAACATATCAGAACATTGGTCTATCAAAGTCAGCCTTGTCTACTCTGACTGGCAACAGTTCTTCAGAAGCTCAGGTAGAGGTTCTTCACATCACCTACTTCCTCATCCAGATATTCCCAACCTTTTTGATGCTGCAGGCACAATGGGAATCTTGAGCGGGGGTGCTGAGCACCACCCCAAAATGGCTAGTGCAGGAGGTGGAGCTGAAGCAAAAATGGCCTTCACCCAAGGTAATGCCAAACTTCAAATATCCCCCTTCACTTTGCAAAAGAATTGCAGAAAGGGAATTAAAAGATGGGGTGAGGAAAGCTGGAAGGAGGAATGGAATGTAGGTGTGTACTGGTCCTCCTGATTCTTCAGTGGCTGTGATGGCTACTGTATCTGTGAATAACCCTTTCATTTGAATGAGGGCAGGACAATTACCTGCCCTGCCTTACAGTGGCCACAGTGGGTGCCAAGAGAAGTACTGATGGGTACTACATTGGGGAATCCTGTCCTGATGTGCTGTCTCTGTGTGTGATGCTGAAGACTGGTCTTGGGGCCTTCAGCAGCATACAGAACAGATGCTCTACTGCTGAGCCACAGCCTCCCATATTCAAAGGAGCTCCTCTCTTTTCCCAAATCTGGGACACAATCTCCCCAAAGAAATCCAACTGTCCTGTTTGGCAGGCTGCTTGCTCATTTCCATGAGACTTGAAAAAGCCTCATCTATGGAATGCAATATGTTAAACAGGAGCAACAGCTTCAAAATCAGAAAGTGACATTAATGTCTGAACTGGATCACCAAAGGCTTCCCAAAGAAGTGCATTACACATTTTGTTACAACTTTGGAAATGTTCCTGATGAAAGTTCCAAGACGGCGCTCATTCATTTTCCTTTTTTTCCCCCTCCCCACACTTTCCCACACAATTAGCCAGTGAGCCGTCTGCCAAAAACAATGCAATGAAATGGTTAGCAAAATATACAGACCTCAGTTGATGAAATGCAGGGCAAGCAAAATACATCGGCGTGTGGTTCCTTCTGAGTCTCACAGTATGGAAAGCCTGGTGCTCAATGCTTCCATCTCTAAGTGCAAGATTATATAGCAGCGCTGGTGTTTCTGTGCCAAAGTCTAGTCACGCTAACTACACATGTTCGAGATATATAGATGTTTTTTGATAAGGAAAACACATCCCCCCCCCCCAAACTCACTGAATCCCTAATTCTGGTTTTCATTCTTAACAGTTTGTGAATACCCTGATCTGCAACCACCCCTTCCTCTAGCACCCTGAACTATTTCTGCCATTTTATCGGCCTGCAGTGCCAAAGTGATAAAATAGCATTGCATATTTCCATTCCATGTTGTGTCTTCCATTCCAGGTATAGTCAGTTTTATAGCCAGATGAGTACATGAAGCTGCCTTGTACTGGGTCCATCAAGTTCAATACTGTCTGCTCTGACTAGCAGCAGTTTTCTGAGGTTTCCAGGGGTCTTTCACTTCACCTCCTACCCAGTTCATTTGGAACTGAAGCTGGGACCTTCTGCATGTGAGGCAGATATTCTTCCATTGTGCCAAAGCTCACCACATTCCTATGACATTCCATACTGAATGAAGAGAGTCTTGTGGCTGTTGGGACCCATATTTGGTAATAATGTATACTTGTCAAAATTGATGCATATTATACAATACATTCTAGGACCTCACCAGTCCTGCTTCCCAAGACTCTGACAATGTCAGCACAGCCTCCAGTGAGGCAGAACTGTGGAGAAAGATATTCATAGTCACATGAGAGTAACAAAAGCTCTCAGGATGCAGATTTTTAAAACTGCAAGAGGATTAAAGAGGATAAATTACCTTTATAAACCCAGAGATTGGTGGTTTTATATCACATGCTCATCAACGAGCTGCAGATATAATTTACAAACTTGTAACGGTGGCTAAATTGAATCATTATTGTTCCTTGTTAGCATGGTCATCCACTGAGATTCAGTAAGTATTGTTGGACTGTGGCTGGCATATCTGAGTTTTCAACTCGAAATAGCAGCCAAAGTACATTTACATTAACCGTAAATCAGAAAGTGAGGATACATAACCATTACTGCATTCCTTGGAATAACCCCAACATGGATTTGTTTACTTCCTGGTGGCTGGTATAGTTTTATAGATTACAGGATTATTTAGTTAGTTTCACATTAAGTAGCTAAAGTTTTTGAAGGCAAGGGCTCAACAGAAAGCAGGTTATCTGTGCACATGCCAGTAATGCAGTGACTTTTAGGCACCTATCCGGCTATGTCCAAAATCTCATTTTCAGTCTCAGACCAGGAATAAGAGGGAGTAATAGACCTGACCAAATTCCTGTGTGGAACCTGTTAAATACCAGTCTTGCTGATATCACTCACCACTTACACTGTCACACTTCATTTGTGGTAGCTGCAATCCCTGTAACATATATTAATCCTTAGGATTAGAACAAAATCATTAGACAGTTTTGACATGTCTTTCCCCAAAAAATGCTTTTCTGCAAGAGTGGACTAGTGCAGGAGGAGACTGCCATGGTCCCCATGTGCGGATAGCTAAATTCATGGATTGGGGCCACACAGAGCTAAACAAATCTGTCTTCAAACTTGGGGGACCTCTCAAGTTTACAGGAAAATTTGAAACATTTAAATTGAATAAAAAGTAGAATAAAAAATGGGCGAAATTGAACCCAGAGCCTCAGTGGATATCAGAAGCCACTTGGGGACCAACTGCCACTGATATGGGAGCCACTCTGGGCTTGGCTACCATGGACATGGAAGCTGCTTGGGGCCTGGCTGTCTTGCCACAGGATGCAGGGAGCTGCTTGGGGCTTGGCTGCAGCAGTGGCACATGCTGGGAGCTGCTTGGGACCCAGTCTCAGTGACACCGAATGCAGGGAACCACTTGGGGACCAGCCGCCATGGCAATGCATACTGGGAGCCTGGAGCTTGGAGATGCTCCCAGATACTGCCGCAGCAAGGCCCTGAAGTGAGTCGTTGGGCCTGGAAGCACTGACTCAGCAATGGTGGGGGGAGATGGGGTTTCCCTCATGGGTTGGGGTGGGGGTTGTTTTTAAGTAGAGAACAAAATTTTAGGACAGTCCACGATTTTTAACCAGAAGCTGTTGGCTACTATCTTTCTAAACTTCTGTCCTGCCTTTTACCGGGAGCGGTAAAAGCACCATTTTGTGTCAAAGAATTGTTCTTTCTAGAATTACCATGAAGTTCCATATCAGACAGGCTTTCCAATGCATTAGGTATGTTTCCATTTGGTTCTGGGATTGTGTGGCTTCTCCTGCCATTGAGGCTGTGGAGTTTCTCATAGACTAGATTTAGGATTAGATCAGCTCCCTTGAGCAGTTCTGGCAGATAACATTTTTGAAACTGATAAATAGACCAGAGACTGAGTCTCTTTCAAGGACCTTTCATGAACATTGCCCACTCAGGCTAAGATTACAGAGTGCATGGTTTCCCTGGTACATTTTCTCATAATAGGGTAGGTCCTTCAGAGCTGCCACTGAAATCTGTCCATAAAGAGTAGAAGAGGCAATTTTCTATACACCTTAAGGGACTGTTTTCATACATCACCCAGCAATCACAGTTAGTGATTACCTGCCCTGGGCTACCACCACCCTCCACACTCCTTCATATCATGAATTTTATTTGTTCTCCAGAACAAACTCTAAACACATCTGATGTTGCAATGAGCTTCTGCCACTAATAAACTCAAAATTAAACTTCTGATGTTAATTAAAATGTGTGAAAAAGTCCTATTCCTAACATGTATCAACAGGACTCCCCTGACTGAATTCTCCATATCCAAAGATCCCTGAACACAGGAAATGTGATGGATGAACAGAATTTTTTTTTTTGGTTTGTTTAATGGAAGAACAGTCAACAGTGCAAACACAAGTTTAACACCTCAGTGAGAAAATAGGCACTGTTGAATTTAACCATTAAGAGCCTGAAAACAACAACAACAATCATCATCATCATCATCAGATGGAGTCAAAATTATGCCACAGAAGTCTCTGTGCAACATCCTTTGGATGAATCATCTGGTATTCACTTGTAAATACCATTCTGGGGGGGGGGGAGAGAGATTTAAAAATAATCACAACTGATTTTAAAAGAACTGATGTTATTTTCAAGAAGTTGCAGCTGACAGGCTCAAGTATACTAGGCCACTGACCCACAATAGGGAACACAGGGATATTTTCCAATGTGGGGACAATTAATTACCCTCAGCATTTGAACTGGAAAAGGGCAGCCTTGTTTAGGTTAGGCCAGCACTGTTGATGAAGCAGCAACATATACCAAGTTTCTGGCTGCAGGGGTAGTTACAGATGTTCCTGTCTCAGCAATCTTTAGATACCACAGGTATCCCTTGGCTGCAGAGATTAAACAGCCTCCAATAGAGAGCAAAACTGCCTGAGGTAACTGCAACTAGTCCTAACAAATTGTAGGGAGATAACTTCCTGCATATCTTGAGGAACGGCAGTTTTAAAATAGCAGAATTCTTTTTTCAACCTGGTGACCTTCTTAAAATGACAACAGCAACTAATGATTTGCGAAACACAATCATTACTGTTAGCAGGAACGGGATTGTTTATGCAATAACCTTGGGAAGAGAAACACTGCCAGCGATCCTCCGCATCTGCAGTTCTATGAGTGGAGGTGGTGGGAAGAGGATGGATCCTACCCGGGTTGTTTCAGATTGCTGTTGGCGTCGCGTTGCTGAGCATTGTATATTTAATGCCACCAAGTCAGCAGCTTGCAGTCCCCCTGTCTCATTTTTATGTGGCTAATAATCATCTGTTCAGAGCTGTTTGCTGAGAAGGAACGCAGCCGGATGCTGCTTGAGCAACTGTAGTTTCTGCCGCGGAGGACAACTCACAGAGGTTTCTGCCCACCTGCCTGGGAGTAGCACTTCCTTCAGAAATCTGCTTTTTGAGCTATTGTGTGAAATGTGCTCAGCCAGATTTTCCAAGGTACAAGAACATTCAATCCTCTTTTGTATAAAATGATTTGACTTGAGTTAAAAAAAAATACTGGTATTGTGCAGAGACACTCGCAACCAGACAGCGATTTCTGCACTAGTCTGAATTTTCTCTGTTCTTTTCTCCCCAACTGGGATTGGGGAATATATATATATTGATATACTTCGTAACTACTGAAGTAGAAAAAAGGCTGCTTCCTTACATGTTTGCATGATTGCCACTTCTGTGGGTGTTAGGGAATGGAAGAACTAACCTGCCAGATGGGAAAATAACAGTCTCTTCAAGGGTATTAATTCTCTGCCCTTGTACTGTTGTTTTTTGCAATGGGAGAGTAAGCACAACTCCCAGTGTATGATGCTTATTGCAAGCGACCTTGAAAGTTCTCTCAACACCACTTTTTTTTTAAAAGGCAAAGACTACAGACTCTCAATTACAAAGCAAAATTATTTCTCAAGGAGTCATTTTCTAGTTCATTGTTATAAAGATGATCCTAGGGTCTGAACCATCAGAAAGGCTTTCATTCTTAAACATACCAAGTAATAACCTATGGGAATAAAAGTTATAAACACCTATGTTTGAGTGTATTTTGACCTTAATTAAAAGTTTTTATCTCTGCTAAAAGAAAAAAGAAAAGTTTCCCCCTCTAAATGGCAGAAGATCATTTGTGTATGATTTAAAAAGATGGTTTTCTTGTTTTTCATATATTTTTTAGAAAATGTATACCCTGCATGTCTGCCCTCATAAGGGCCACCAAAGCAGCAAGCAAATTAAAACATATAGAATGAAATCACATCTTAAAACCATTCAAACCAACAAAAACACATCACTAAAACAAAACCAGAGCTAAAATATGTACAAAAACATTATAGAACAGCAGCTAAAACATTGGAAAGGAAGAACATTGGAAAGGTCACTGAGAATGAAACAAAAAGGTCTTCATGCACTTATGGATAATGGCAACAGAAGGGGAGAGTTCCAGAGTTTTGGTGCCACAAGTGGTGGAAAAGGCTATCTCCTTAGGCCACCCACCTAAGCTCATGTTCATAGGAGAGTAGGCAGTCTTTCAGGTACGGGTGACCCTGACCATATACGGCTTTAAAGGTCAGCACCGACATCTTTAATTGTGCCTGGAAACAGATTGGGAGCAGGTGCAGACAGGCCAAGACTGGAGTGATATGTTTCTACAAACCACTTTAGTCAACATCCTGGCTGCAGCATTCTACACCAACTGAAATTCCCAAACACTTTTCAAGGGCAGCCCCACATAGTGTGCACTGCAGTAATCTAATCAAGATGGAACCAGGGCATACATTACAGTGGCCACATCTTTTCTACCCAGGAAAAAGTCTAGCTGGTAAACCAGGCAAAGCTGGTGAAAGGCTCTCCTGGACTCAGCTGCCACCTGCTTATTCAGAAGTAGTTCTGAATCCAAGAGCACCTTCAGGCTGTGGATCTGTTCCTTCAAGGTGGGTGCAACCCTATCCAGAATGGGTGACATCTTAAATTTGGGGTCATACCTTCTACTCACCAGTAGCACTTCCATCTTCTGGGAATTAAGCATCAGTATATTAGCCCACATCCACTCCAAAACTTCTGTCAGGAACTATTTCATGGTTTCTACAGACTCTCTGGGATCAGCAGAAAGCACGATATAGGGCTGTCATTCACATATTGGTGACAACTCATCCCAAGCAGTTTCATGGGATGTTAAAGAGCACAGGGGAGGGAAAAGATGGAACATTGTGAGACCCCCACAAGCTGAAAGCCAAGGGGCTGAGCATCAGTCCCCTAGTACAACCTTCTAACATCTACCCTCCAGATAGGACCAGAACCACTGCAAAACTGTGCCTCCCGATCCCAATGTGGAAAGTAGACGGATACCATGATAGATGGTACTGAAAGCCACAGAAAGGTCCAGGAGAATCAATAGAGGCATAATCCCTCTGTTCACCTCCTGGCACAGGTCATCCACTGGGGTGACCAAGCCTGTTTCAGTCCCATAATTAGGCCTAAAATGGATTGGAAAGGATCTAAACAATCCATCCAGAAAAGCTTGACGTTGTCCAGCCACCACCTGTTCAATTGTTAGCAGTCAAGGTGGTTTGTACAAGATATCTCTCTTTAAATATCAACCCTCCCCCCAATCACTTGTGTCCTGTACAGCCTGGCTTAGATTTGGAAACAAGATGGAGCTGGAACAAACAAAATGGATGCTGACCAGAGACAAACCTGGGAAACTATTTTGGGTAGGTGACTCAGGGTCACTGACTTGCTAATTGATCTTTCCCCATCCTAAAAGAGATACTCAATCTCAATGACAGTTTTCCTGAGAACCCCGCCCTGCACCTGTCCTTGCTTTCCCTTACTCACTCATCTTAATTAAGGGGCTACTCATATAGTTTGATAGCCTCTCCCATCCTGTATTCAAAGGTCATCAGAGAACTTAAAAACATTTAATTTCCATCTAGCAATCCAATCAAGGAACTTTAGCCACATTCATGCAAACTGTCACAAGTTTCTTCAGGTCTTTCTCCATCCATGGGAAAGCCATCAAGCCTCTCCCAACACATTATTCTTCCCCCAAAAAGGTAATCATTGTATTTTGTTAGGGACACATACATCAGACCACCTCAGGGTCAATTTTTCTATAACTGGATACATTTTGCCCAGAGCAGGGTGTGGATGTTCTCCATGCTAAACATTATACTCCCGCTCTCTGTGGGTTTCCTCCTTTTCTCTGGGAAATGCTGATCATTTCTCTCGCTGTTTTCCATGAACCTCACTTCTCCAAAACTTGGTAAATATTGCCTTCTCTGAATCACTTTCCCTGTTACTCCTTTTTTATTTTCTTCTTAGTTAAGTGGGTGTTCCCATGTGCTTTTTATGTATGGTTTGCTTTTTCTTCTTTTATAATAAAACACCTTTCTGGTTGTACTTCAGCTGGTTGAACCATTCCCATAAACCTTGGTGGAGATTCCCTAATTTCCCCCAATAATTATTAAACAACCACTTTGGGTAACACAATCACCTTGACCAAGAACAGAGCATTTGAGAATGGACTACAGATCTCTTGGGTCCAGTATAAGCTTCTTTCAGAGGTGATGCACCACAGCCTGTTTCATGGCTGGAGCAACCACCCACTATCTCAAGGAGGCACTAACTACCTTTGGACTCAGTAACTCCCCTTCCGCCCAGCACATTTAAGTAGCCAAGAAGAGCAAGGGTCAAACAAACAGGTGGTAGGCCTCAAACTTCCAAGGATCCTACTTTCAAATGTATAAAATTACACCCAGCAATGCACTGCTCTATCATTCCACAATCATCATTTGTTTCATGCATTCTTCAAAATGGCTGCCTTTTGGCTCTGTCTGTCATGTAATGTTGGTCTTACTAGTTGAGTTGATTAACAGATATGCTTTGTTCATTGGTAATTGTAGGCTGAACATATATTAATGTGACAGTATCAGTGCTACTTTTCTTACTATATGACCTCTTGAAATCAAATTTTGCCAGGATGTTTAGTGAATCAACTATCTGGACCTTACAGTCATGACATTATTGTATTATAAGAACTGGCTTTTACCTGGATTCACTTCAATATGTTAATGTCAGCAAATGAGAGTTAGGAATAAGGTTCCCACTATATGATGACTGTTATAATCAGGGTGTAATGTTACACAGAGTCATGTCCAGCCTTCTGCCTTCTAAGCTATCTGCTAAACTCCAGACAGGGCCTTTTCAATAGTGGTGTCCAGATAACAGACTTCCTTCCAAGAGAGATTTGTTTGCCTCTTTTTTTTTAGGGTTCAGATGAAAGGTTACATAGGAGGTGCTTTTGTTCTTCTTTCCTCTCCTGTTGTGGCTTCACTGTGTAAGCAAGGTGGGATATAAATCTAAATAAATAAATATTTTAAGTGGATTTTTCTTATTTTTGCTTTAAATTATTTTAATTTCTCTTAGCTACCTCATGAATTCTTACGGATGAAAATATCTACAAATATTTAAAATAAACAAATGAGTGCTGTTCCCTTCCTGTTTGTTTGTTTTGTTTTTGCTTCAGAAGGGATGGCCTTCATTTTCCATTCCATTCACCTGTACATATTCCAGAAGCAAGAAAGAAGCAATGGAAGAACACAGAAGGGGGGGGGAATCTTGTTGGAAGACAGGCAACTTCCTGGCAGTCATCTCATGGTTGCCAAAGTTTAGACTCCGACTGCTAAAATGAAGCACACAAAGCCTTGCCAGAGATGCTGCTAGGTATTGATTTAAGGCCTCTGGGTATCTTCAAATAACATAATCTCTGTTTCGCACAAAAATCTAACAAAGGTAACAGAGAATAATACACATGAGATAGTAGCAGCAGTACAAGATTATACTGCTTCAAATATGCTATGGATTGGATCCAAATTATTACAAACTCCTAGCACGGAACTTTCTCATCTCCACCTCCTGCTTCAGGATATTGAGGATTCCCCCAGAAGTCCTCACTGACAGCAGGGGGATAAAGTGGGGGTCTGCAGAGGGAGGGGAATTCTTCCCTGGATGCACTTTTTTGAGCAGAGCACATAGAGAAGTAGCTTCACAACTGTTGCTGTTAAGGACATTGTTACCTACACATTAATTGCATATGATGTTTTTCTGTAAATAAAACATATCTGGATTATAGAATAAACCCACAAAAATCTATTGACTTTGCAAATTTTTAATTTTTCATTTTAAAATATTTTTTGGCCCAAATAAGATAATACATTGGTTTGGATCCAGTGATCTACAGATCCAAGGATCTCAGAGCTTGCACATATCCCCACACCAAAGTCCATTCCAGCTCTGGGACCCGCTTGGATTAACAGCCATGCAGATAAGAAGGTTGCAATGGGGAGGGTGAAGGGGAAGAAATCTATCAGCAGAGCAGTATGGATGGAAGAAGAAGAAAGAGGAATTTCCTTTTCTCCCATTCCCCCTCCCCACTGTAGCCTCCAGACCTGCAGAGCTTGAGTCCACAAGTCCCACAAACTTCTGGGGGGAGGGGTACATACAGAAGATCTGCAACCATAAATACTTTCTGTTGAGAGATTGCTGGATCCAGCTGATTGAAGATGTTGGGGTAAAAAAAAAATGTGCATATTTGTTCAAAGAACACTGATAGAGGGAAGCAAGTGCTCTGGAAAGATGCAGCACCACCTTTCTCTCTCTCTCATTTCGAAAGAAAGAGGCCCTGATAGCATTCCACAGAACTGGTGTGAATTAATAAATATGCATAAAGGGGGTATAACCCAAAGAAATTTTCCTTCTCATATGAAAGTGGGTATCAAGACTTTGCATACTGAAACAAGCTCTGAGAGTTATGCAACATGAATACTTTGGCCAACAAAACCAGATTTGTGTGTTTGTGCATGGGGAACATTTTTCTACACGATGATGCACTGGAATTTGGCTTGGAGTAGTTAATAAATCTCAAATACTTTTTTCCATGCTGTTGGCTTTAAAGGAGAAAGAAATTCATTCTTTCTACTTCAACGGAAAATATCAATGGTTATACATGACACTTTCTCATATTGATTTGAATAGAAAACAAGTACTGGGTCAATTGGATGTGTTTTTTACTGTTTACAAAACGATATTACATATAATGGATGGTGAAATCAAATGTTGAAAAATCAATTTGCTTCGCATGGAAATAGAGCACTGGGCTCACTCCAGGATGGAAGTAATCTATATGAACATGTAAAGTAAAAGGAAACAAATGAGACTATAGGTGTTAGAATCCAAGTATATCTGAATGGGCTATAATAGAATGTAAATTACATAGGGCAAACATGGTGAATTTAGATAACCGTTGGTTTGAGATCAATGACTGGATAATAATGCCTCTTTTTGCTTGAAAAGTACACAGTTAGAATTAATAATGAAATCAGATAACTAAAGCCTGTGCTCTTATTTGGATTCCTTCTTTTCCAGTGAGGGTGTCATATGCCCATTCCTGACTATGGGTGTGTTCAGACGGCTCTTTAGATCCATGCCATGCACGAGAGCCTGGTGGATTTAAATGTAATTTCCAGATAGCAACATCTGGGAAACGTACCTTATCCATGAGCATTCCATTTTGCCACACTTCGGAGCCGTATTAAAAAGGTGGTACTTTAGAACTGGAGTTTTTGGTTCCCAATGGGCCATTCATGGACTTTCCCCTGTCTGATCGTTACAGGGCACAATTCAAAAATTGTGCCTGTTTAGGATGGTCTGACGTCAGATCATCTCGAATGGGTGCCATTTTAAAAAATCTCGATTCCACGCATGCACGGAGAAAGAAGGACATGATGTCACACCTATGCACTTGTGCAAACTTTCTTTTTTTAAAAAAAATGACAACAACACTGCGCATGCCTCCTTCAGTGGATGCCGCCTGGACAATCCACAGCAGAGACAGCACACAGTAAGAAGATTCACGGGGGGCTGTCTGGTCGTGCAACGATGGATTTAAAAAATCAGGATAAAATTAGAGCCGGACTAATGGCGGGATTAGCTGCCCTTCTGAATGCACCCTAGGACTCAAATGTGGATCCCAAAGAGAAGCCTCATCCCTATCTACCTGTCCTGGCAAGTCATCCCAGTAATATATGAAATCATGATTTCCTGGTGGGGGAGCTAGTCACTACTCCACACAGGAATTTTCCTTCCCATCATAATGCAATTTCTCACCTATCTGATTGAACTGGGGTTCCCAGAAGAAAATTTTAAATTGAAAACTGGGTTTGAGAGCATAGACTCTGGACCTGAGTATAACTCATACAAGCCTGGCTTGATAACTGAAGTAAAACTGACAGGTATGAAATGGTTTGTTTTTGAAAAATGAAGAATAAGCCTTATTTTAGGGGTATTCTATGAACTAAGGTAAATATTAACACTTAACTAGGGAAACTATATAGACCTCAGGGAAACACTCCTTCAGGCAGATTCAGAACATATTAACACAGAACCATGCTGCAACTAAATTACACAACCAGGCCCAGTGAAACCCTATTGGCCTACTGTAACACCTCAGTATACCTCAAGAAGGTAACTTAACTCAAAGATCTGATATCTCCTGAGATCTTTAATTCATATTCTTGTTAGATGAGTGATACTATCAAAAGTAATCAAGAAATCTAAAAGCACCAACATGGATAAACTCCCCATGACAGCTGCCTGATTATGGGTCCTCAAGCAGACTGATTAAAGCAGTGTCAGTCCCATGACCATGTCTGAAACTGGATTGAAAGGTATCTCAACAGCTTTTCATCCAGAAACCTCTCGTTCTACTGCCACCACCCTCTCAAGCATTTTGCCCAGAAATGGCAATTTGTTAGTAATGAGGTAAGGGGCCATGGTTTGCTGATAGTGCAAAATTCAATCTCCAGCACATCTGGTTAAAAAGAATCAGGTACTAGGTGATGTGAGACTCTGGAGAGCTGCTACCAGTCAGAGTAGTCAATTTTGACCTTGGTAGACATGTTCATGAAACTGCGTTATACCTGTCAGAAAACCTGTCAGAGTATGATCTACTGTGACTGACAGTACCTGTCCAGAATCTCAGATACAGAAAAGTCTCCCCAACATCACCCCAACCCCAGCTTGCTAACTCAGTTTATTTAACTAGACATGCCGGAGATTGAAACCTTGGGCTTTTTGTGTGCAAAACAAGTGCTCTGCCACTAAGCCAGGGCCCTCCCAAATTTGATAATAGGCAAAAATGATTAATTCCTAGGAACATAATGGTTTTTTAAATGTAAAGTTTAATATTGTAAGCTACTGAGGAAGAGAGCATGAAAGGGGTTCTTGGTTCTTTTTCATCTTGTAGAGACAAACACTGAGGTTTGAATATGTGGGCAGGAGGACAGCAGTCAGCCATAGGAGCTATTTTGAGAAATGCTGTTATTCATTTATTGTATTTCCCTTATGTTTTGTTGTTAAGTCTTTTTTGTTTCATTCATTGCCATGTTTTTGCACATGCTCCCCCCTCAAAAGTATGGTTCTTCTGTGATCATCATGGCAATGTTGTTGTGGTTTTCTTTGTCCATGTCTTATAGTGACTTCTGGTGTAATTTCTCCCTTCCTGCTCATCCTTTGTCATGCTCATTGGTATAGAAGACACTTTGTCCAGAAGAGGAGTTATACTTCTGATCTTAGGAACTTGCTATATAAGTTCAGGTTCCAATTCTAAAATTGGTTGTGGCTTGTCTACCGTCAGGATCAGTCTCAAGTTGCAGTAATGTCAACACAATGGGGTGGCCCCATCACAAACTTTCCCACTTTGATGTAAAATGTTTCCAGGATTAGACTGAGATAGTTTCACAGTCTGCAGTAGAAGAGCTAGATTCAAGTCCAGTGGTACCTTAGAGACCAACAAGATTTGGGGGTGGGGGATAAGGTTTGAGAGTCAAAGGTCCTTTCTTCAGATACCAAGATTAGCTTGTGGGTAAAGATAGATAGATTAGATAGATAGATAGATAGATAGATAGATAGATAGATAGATAGATAGATAGATAGATAGATAGATAGATAGATAGATAGATAGATAGATAGATAGATAGATAGATGATAGATGATAGATGATAGATAGATAGATAGACAGACAGACAGACAGACAGACAGACAGACAGACAGATTGATAGATAAAAGGGTATTCAACATAATGACATGCAGCTAATCACTGAGAAAACATACAGAATCTGTAATACAAAGTTTCTAGTAGGGACGTTATACAATTTCATGACTACTCTGGTTCAGTTTGAAAGTTGAATGAAATGTGATAGCAAAAGTAACATTAAAATCAACACCTATTGATGCATATAAATGGTATATAATATCATATAATATATAAATGTCATAAAGGGGGGCCATTGTAAAAATGCTGTAAAAAAACAGCATAAAGACAGTTCCAGAACTTCATAGGCACAAGGATTGTGGACCTTTCCCTTTTCCCCCTCCCTTCAGCTGTACTTTTCAACCCCCAGAAAGTTGATTCCTTCCCATCTTCTGCTGAAAACTTGCTAGATGCAATCATATATCCTAACAATCAATATGCATAGGAATGAATAGATATTGGGGGGAGGGAATGTATTTTATGGTTGCCAGTCTCCATATATAACTAATCTCCAGGCTAAAGAGATCAATACACCATAGAGTTTAGGTGAAATCCCTCCCCAAATTCTCCCATCCACAGACACCACCCCCAAATCTCCAGGTATTTCCCAGGCCAGAGTTGGCAACCCTAATATAGCCATCTAAGGCAAGAAATAATAATTTAGTCACCTACTTACTTCATTTATACCCTACCTATATCCTCCATTGGGACTTAAAGCAACTTAACGTCAATCTCCACTCCTCCTTCTATCCTCACAACAGTTCTGTGAAGGAGGCTAGGTGGAGAGTGTGTGACTGGTCCAAGGTCACTCAGAAAGCTTCTATGGCAGAGTGGGGACTTGGATCTGGGTCTCCCAGAGCCTAGGTCAAACTGAAACCACTACTCCACATTGGCTCTCAGAAACGTTTTTCAATACAAGGGTGAGGGAACTGGGAGGGGGAAAGAGTGTGATGTGGTCCTCTCTTAGCTATAACGATGCATAAGGATTTTTTTCCTTACCAACTATGTTTGGGAATATAAAAGTAGTGAATGAATGAACTCAAAAATCCTGGAAAAAATTGTGCGTGACTACAGAAAATGAATAACCTGGATTAACAGCTGATTTTTTTTAAAAAAAGAGTGGTGACTAGTCTAAATACTCAATCATGTGACCCTAAGCTGAGGCCGATAGGTTCTAGTACAAGTGATCTAGCACTAGTTCAGGGGAAGATGAGCATTAGGCATTGCCAATAAAATAGTAGTAAGCTCCTTCCTGTCAGAAATACCATCCCAAGTGTTTTCTCCTACTTCAGTTCAGCTTTAGAGGACAGAAAACTTTTCAGCTGATGTTCTCAAAAACTAGTGGGAAAGTATAAGTGTAAAATTAAAACTAAAAAATCAGCTGCACAGAACAAATGGAATATGCAACTGCATGAAGCAGTGTAATTTGGCAGAACAAAATTTTTAAAAAGCATCATTTTATTGGCATATCCAAATGTGCTTCAGCATGGATCAAGCGACACCCCTCCCTGTGCCCCAAAGCCATTAGAAGTAATGGGGTGTAAGTTCTAACCTGTGAATAGCAGGAAACAAATTCCTTCTCAAGGCTAAAGCTGTAACATCCACATTAATGTATTAGTATCAGTAGATGAAACATAGCTAATATTACATCTCATTTGCATAATGGATGAGACGGTGGAAGCAGTTCCAGATGGCAGATGAGCACCTGGAGCCAAAAAAGTGTTTTTTAAAAAGAAATATTTGCTGAGATGCTGATGGAAATATATGTACAGTGTGATTTGTTGTGCATGATGGGAAAGAAAGTTGAGAAACCTCTTAAGAAATGCAACAATGTCATTGAATAATCAGGATTATCCATTAGATCACAGTTCATCAGCAGATCACAAGTTTTCATGGGGAAGGCCCAAGGTTTGGTCCCTAGTATCTCCAGTTAAAGAATCACAAGTAGGAGGATGGGAAAAGACATCAGAGATCTTCACACAGTCATAATTGACAGTGCTAAGCTTGACCTCGAAGATGATCTGACTCAGCGTAACACAGTTGCATATATACAATCACTGGTGGTGATAACTGTATCTTTCTGGACTGGATTGTTTTCATTTTGAGAACAGTGGAATAGCTCAAATAAGTAGTGCGTGGAATTAATGAATCAGGACCAAATGGGAAAGAAAGAGAGAATGTAACCCCTTCAGCCCCCATTCAGTTTTTCTAACTTAAAGCAGTAAATCATTCCTCCTTTTCTGGATGACCCCAATCAAAATTATGTCCCAAATCAAAACTATGTATGCAATTTACTTTTAGAAATTGCTTTGGCCCTCCATTTGAGTTTATTATCTCAACATTATATTGTAAAACCCTTTTGTAGGAATTTGTAGTTAGACTGTATTCTTCCTCCAATGGAAGAGATACCTAATATGGAGGAAGGCTCCTTAGAATAGAGGATTAAACTGAGCTGAAAGACTAGGACACATCTCGATACAGCATCAGGGCAAAATTAAGAGCATCATCGGTTTATCAAAGTCAATGTGATCATCAGTGCCACCACAAAGCTGAAGAACTGAAGATGATTTCTTTGCTCAAGTCCACTAAATGGGATGAACAGACAGTTTTGAGTCCAGTAGCACCTTCAAGACCAACAAGATTTTTGTGGTATAAGCTTTCTGAAGCCAATACTGCCTCCATTAGATATGAGATGAGAATACAGTCAGGAATGTCTAGAATCTCTCTGTCCATCCATCCATCTGTCCGTCCATCTATTTGAATAATTTCTCTTCCACCTTGCCACTCCAAGCCTCTTAAGAAACCCACACTAATAAGCGGGGTGGGGACAATGTTGCCATTCCACTGTTAATTATTTTACTAAGCCTTAGTTTAACCTACTTTCTTGTCTGACATCTTCATTTTAATGGTGTGGGGGAAACTGATAGTTGACTTAAAACAGAACTGAGTACTTTTTCATATATTCATTAGGCCAATTAACACAGTCAAATGTTGAGGAACATTTCAGTATCACACTATGAATGTTGATGAAATTTTATTCCAGCTCTACAGACATACGGCTGTTAGATTATAAAGACAGTTGAGAAGGCAAGGTAGATAATGAGCTACAAGTGCACAAAACAGATCCCCTTTCTGAGGGGTCTTGGCTATATGAATGTGCCCAGATATACTGAAGATAGCTTTTGAGCTGCCAGACATTTTATTAAGCATTATAATTATAATTGATGATAGCTAAAGGAGTGAAAGTTTGTTCACAGACACAGAATGAAGGAACATCTAATGTGTTAATTCTTTGTGGAGATATTCATCTGTATGCGAGATGCGGATTCTGATTCCTGTGATCCCTTATCCAAAACACTGATGTGATGAGGTGATAAGCTGCACATGGATTTCTAAAATGATGTTGGAGACGTGCAGCACTTACTGTGACAGGTATTCAATTACAAATGAAAAACAGATTCTCAAAAATAGTTTTCCCTGCTTGTCATTGTCAAGGTTTATGTCATTGTGGCTGTCCTGTACAATGGAAGAAAAAAAAAAGTAAAGGCAGATTCATTTTTAACAATTTCACATTAAGGAATTATATTAGAGTTTACAGAATAGCAAGAGATCGAAGCAGGAGGTCTAGAAATGGTTGTGACTGCTATTGCCCAGTCAGCAGTAATAAAACTGGTAAAGAGAACATTGTTTAAGAAGAAGTAATCAGATCCAAATGCAGAAACAGCTTCTGTGTAACTGTATATGGATTCATAGTCATGTACTGTAGGCATGTGTCCTTTGTCAAGGTACTCCAGCTCCTCAAACAGAGCCCACATCCACAAAACAGGCCTCAGGAAATCAATGCTGAAAAATTACCTCTCCTTTGCAGCCTCTTACAGTGAGAATGGCTGGCCTCTTTTTAACACTGACACAAGCAAGCAACTGGCAGTAGGTTTGTGGGTGGGGATGGGGGGGGCTGCATTGCTAGCAGTGGTGCTATGCCACTTCTGGTTAAAAAAACAGAAGTGCCATAGAAATCACTGGAAACTCTATGGTAAAACAATAGCATTTTTGTTGATTCTGAGACCTACCGTTTGTTACATGTGTGTGTATGTCCTGTTCCCCTTCTGGGGAAATCTATCATCATCATCATCATCATCATCATCATCATCATCATCATCATCATCATCATCATCATCATCATCATCCTGCTTTTACAATTGATCTTCAGCTGACAGAGATCAGCTCCCCTAGAGAAAATGGCTGCTTTGAAGGGTGACTCTATGGCTGAGGCCCCTCCCCAAACCCCACCCTCTCCTGAATCCACCCCCAAAGTCTTCAGGTATTTTCCAACCCAGAGTTGCCATTGCATTAGGAGCAGATCATCTCTGCTCCTCCAAACCATGGGTCCCTTGTATAACCTTGACTCATCAATGCAGCTTGGGATGAGGATGAAAGCAGGCCTCAGTGCCACAATACAATTCCAGTATCCAAAATAAAGGCAGTGAGATCACAAATGCAAAAAAAAAAATAATCATATAACTGCACAGCATTGAAGTTTAAAATTTACACCTTGTACAGTTTACCAGTGCACTATTATTTCCATCTAATACCATTGGTTTAAGTGAAATTAGACAGGAGTAACTCTGCATAGGATTGCACTGCAGATGTTTCTGTTTACTGAAATGAGCATCTTATAAATTCTAAGGACAACCTGTGGCTAACATAGTTCATTCTCAGACAGCATGGCCATCATATCCACATATGAAGGTATACAAAGAACATGTGCATGAACTCAAATTAGGAATGCAGAAGAATATTCCCCAGCCTGACAGTACTGCTATCCAAGAACATGATATATGGGCTTCTGAAGTTTAAGGAAAGTGGGCAAGAATGTGAAGTCTGTTTCCAGAGTAGAATTGCCATGTCTTACCTGGCTGCCGGCAGGGGGTCCCTCTCCATGTCTGGGTGCTTCTGCTGCATGCACGAAGCACGCATGCTGCAATGATGTCACTCAGAGGTGATATCATTGTTCAGGGCACATTGTGATGGGACATTCTACCATTTGAGAAAAAACTCCATGGTAACCATAGAATTTATTCTCAAATGCTAGAGCATCCCCCTCACAACATACCCTATGCAATGATGTCACCTCCAGGGTGCACAGATGGGGCTCTTTGGGGGTAGGGCTCCTCCTGCTGGCCAACTGGGTGGTGGCAGATTGGGGCACCCAAAAGCAGGTAAACCCCCATCATTGTTGGGGAAATAGCAACTGTTCCAGAGCTACAAAGTTTTCTGGCTTCATCATTTGACTATAGGCCAGCCAATCCTCTGGCTGGGGTGGGCAGGGAACCCCTTAACCAGAACACTCATTGTCTACACCACTCCAAGCAATGGCAGGGGGGAAAACTCACCGTTTTCACAAGCATGATAACATGGAAGCAGCTCTAGGAACTGCTAGAAACTCTATGGTTGTACCATACAATCTGTGGTGATTCCTAGAACTACTGCCATCACTCCTGGGTTTTCCCTGGAAGTGCTGTCATCATATTAATGATGATGCCCCCCACCACATCCTGCCCCCAACCCTGCCACTGGTTGGCAGGTTCAGGCTGACAACCCTAGGGGAATAAATTTGAATCTACACAGTCAGGCAAATACTGCAGACAAGCTCTGCCCTTTGAGGTTTGAACCCCACTCCACTCCACTGGAGAACACAACACACTTAAGCAGCATTGAGCTAGGTATCTTGTAAAGTGCAGCACTAGGGATACCAGCCTCCAGGTTGGACCTGGAGATCCCCTGGAATGATAGTTTATCTCCAAACTACAGAGATCAGTCCCCCAACAGAAAATGGAAGCCTTGGAGAGTGGACTCAATGGCATTGTACCCCACTGAGGTCCCTGTCCTCCCCAGGCTCAATCCCCAAATCTTCAGGAGTTTCCCAGTCTGGATCTGATAACCTTACCCCCTATCCCCAGCCCACTTTTCAAAATGGCAGTTGCCGACCTCCAACCTCCCATGCAGAACAATATGGATTAGACACTTGCCATTTGTGGCTAAGCAAAAATTGCGGGGGGGGGGATGACACTTTATTCAAATTGTCTTGGAAGGGACTTTTTTGCCTGCTTCATACTGATATCAAGGTAAAGGTGCAACAATTAATCAGGCTTGGTCATTAGAAACATTTTAGGCTCCAGCTACCAGTGGAGAGAACAGTAAATTTGTTGTGTTCATCTGCAAGCACTCAACAATTTCCCAAGTCAGCAGATGATTGGCTTGTGTGCCCAGAAGGGTGGGGGTGGCAAAGGGACTCTTTTGGTGCTGAGAATCATCCACTGAACCCTCAATTGCTTTGCAGCATGGAAGGAAGAGGCTGAAACTTGGCATATCTTGGCACAGCTCTTCTGTGCAGGCCAGGAGTGTGGAAACAATTTTGGCTGAGGTTGGAGCCAGGGTAGGGTTACTCACAATGTCGGCAGTCCAGAGAGGCCACCATTACTGGTGACCCTGTTGCAATCGCCTATCAATAAAAACCTAGTTTTTAAAAAACTAGTTTAACTAGTTTTAATGTATAAGACTGCTGGGAAAAACATCAACAACCTCAGATATCCAGATGATACCACTCTAATGGCAGAAAGTGAAGAGGACCTCAAGAGCCTCTTGCCAAGAGTAAAAGAGGAGAGCACAAAGGTTGGCTTGAAACTCAACATAAAAAAACTAAGATCATGGCATCCGGCCTCATGACTCCTTGGCAAATAGAAGGAGAAGTCATGGAAGCAGTGACAGACTTCACATTCCTGGGATCCAAGATCACTGCAGACAGTGACTGCAGCCATGAAATTAAAAGATGCCTGCTCCTTGGGAGGAAAGTGATGGCAAACATAGACAGCATAATAAAAAGCAGAGACATCACCCTGCCAACAAAAGTCTGTATGGTCAAAGCAATGGTATTCCCAGTAGCACTGCATGGCTGCGAGAGTTGGACTATAAGGAAGGCCGAGTGCCGAAGAACAGATTCTTTTGAATTATGGTGCTGGAGAAGACTCTTGAGAGTCCCCTGGATTGCAAGGAGATCAAATCAGTCAATCCTAAAAGAAATCAACCCTGACTGTTCCCTTGAAGGCCAGATACTGAAGTGGAAGCTCAAATACTTTGGCGACCAAATGAGAAGGGAGCACTCACTGGAGAAGACCCTGAGGCTGGGAAAGACTGAAGGTCAAAGTAGAAGGGGACAGCAAAGGATGAGATGGTTAGACAGTTTTATCGATGCAACGAAATTAAGCAAACTCCAGAGCATGATGGAAGATAGGAGAGCCTGGCATGATGTGGTTCATGGGGTCGTGAAGAGTTGGACTCAACTGTGTGACTGAACAACAACAACATTAGTTGTCTCATATCTCTGTTCCTGGTTATGGGAACAATTAGCAGTATCCTGTGAGCATTAGTGAGATCTATTCGAATGCGACACTATGGATGATTAGGTACAGGCCAAGCACTAAAATCACAGGACATATTTATTCCAAGAATCCTAGGCAACATTTCTCATCATTTTAGAGTGATGCTATCAGATCCAGAACAGGAAACTGGATGGTCACTGGATGGGTAGTGGAACAGCCTGTTATGCTTAGTATCAAAGCAAAATTTTACCAAAGTGAATTCTTTGTCAAGTCTAATTCGTTTTGTTAAACATGCAATACAAACATATTTGAGCCATGATCTTAATGTTTTGCATTTGCTTTTCCAGCACAATGCTGAGGTCTGCATCATCTGGTTTGGATCTAAAGGAAATGCTGACAATCATAAGGCTACTGGGAGATGATTCAGAATGGTGAGAATAATATGGAAATACAAGACTTTGTGCAATATAGATTATAGAAAGAAAACATATTTCATAAAATTGTGGCACATATGAAATCCATTTTAACATAACCAGAAAATTTATGCTGGGTAGATATTATTGATTTAGATAAGACAGCAAAATATCAATAGGAACACATATTTGTATTGTTATACACTTACAGAAGATCTTTTCCTAAACTTATTGAAAGATATAGTCACACTGATTTGACCCAAGGGGTTTGACCTGTTTCTTTCCATCTGCTTTGTCTATCTTTTCCTAATTGGTTCGAACACTTTTTTGATCTTTAAATTAAACAGGTTTTACTTCTCTCTCAAGACAATTCCACCTCATTGCTAACTTGTGTTATTGAATGTGAAGACTAGAAATGTACAAATACGCAAATGTTTGGTACTCCCTGGTTACTTTCATGTTCAGGAAATCCCCAGTCTTTCTGCCTTTGGTGATTTCTTTTCTGGCTGTTTTGATATATGTTTTATTATTGCTTTTATGCATGTTTGAGGGGAGGGGGGGTCTGCTTTTCATGGAAAACAGAATGTACTCTTAGCTCTTGCCTGGCTGAAGAGCATAACAGACCCAGACTCAAGGCCAACTAGGCACTCTTACTTCTACATTTTCCTACAGATAGAGTTGGGATTACCTCATTACAGGCCAGGTCTTTGCTTTTCTATAGTGAGGACAGGTCTTCTTATGATGAGCTCTGTCATGTTGGTCCTCCTATAACCTTAGGTGGGGTAGCTGTGTTGGTCTGAAGCAGCAGAACAAAGTTTGAGTCCAGTGGCACCTTTAGTTTTATTCACAGTACAAGCTGTCATTTGTGAGGAAGTGTGCTTGAACATGAAAGCTTATACTGTGAATAAAACTTTTGTTAGTCTTACAGGTGCCACTGGACTCCAACTTTGTTCTGCTCATATAACCTTGTTCTCCATAATATCAGTGGGCAATCTCTCTAACCTCCCTCCTCCCCCTTTAGTTGTCCTTGGTCTTGTTTCTGACATTGGGCCATATCATAGTGCTCCCAATGCCAATAAGTCATTTTTCACCCAGCTTGGCTGGGCTCACTGTCATACCATTGAAGTGACTGCAGTAGTGCTCTTCTCAAAAAGCCCTAATAGTACGGTCTATTTCATATACTTCTTGGTGGCAAATAATGCACAACTGCCCCTTTGTCTCCTATTGGTTTTACCCAATTGCTGACACCATTAATCATCTCAATTTTATCAGTGCATGCACATTTAAAAATATATTTTGTTCTTTGGTGTGGCTTCCTTTGGAAGACAAATATTTAACACTTTCTGGATTAGGTATCGTTTGAAGCACTGGAACCTTGTGGAGTTTTATAATGTTTGTTTTACTTACAAATATAAATAAAGCTTGGCTCACAGCCACACCTGTCTTTCCATTTTGTATGCCTCTGTTCTTTTCCAAACTAAACTTGCTGTCTCTTCACACATCTGCCCCTCCCCTCCCTAGTTGTGAGGGGTCACCTTCTAACGAAGTTGTCAGGAACTATCTTCCTACCACCCATTGAGGAATCATTGACCAATCATTCTGGGTCATCAACATACCAAAGGCAGCAGTGGCAATGTTAGGGGGAAATGACTTTTAACATAAAAAACCTGACCAACAGTATTAGGTTTTACTGCAATTTTTCTGTGAAATTTTTGGGGCACCTCATAGGGGTTTCAAGGTAACAGATGTTCAGAGGTGGCTTGCCATTGCCTGCCTCCATGTCACAACCCTGGTATTCCTTGGAGGCCTCCCATCCAAATTCCAGCCAGGGACAACCATGTGTAGCTTCTGAGATCTGATAAGATCAGACTAGCCTGGGCTATCCAGGTTGTAGGAAATTACCCAGTAGAAAATTATGGGTTTTTGTTGAGTGCACAACTGGATTTGTTTATGTATTATGTGAAAAATGCGCTTTTTGGTGCATTGGATGAGTGGTTTTTTGGGGTTTTTTTGCCTATTAGTGATAACTGCAGTAAAAGGAAATGCACTGTGGTTTGTCCAGGGTGTTTGGGAGGCAGATAAATGCACTTTCTGTGATGCTAAGCTACACTGTAATGGCTGGATCTAGCAAATGTGAATGGGAAGTGTTGTTTTGCTAGCACAAGCTACAGTGCTAAGTCTAGTGCAATTCACAGCACTTCACTGAAGTACTGACATGATCAAAAATGCCCTATGCAAATGTGGAAAAGATCTAGTATGTGGAAAAGATCTAGTATCACATAGTTTGGATCATGTAGTCTGACTTTGGTACAAGCAGCCCAGAAGTCTTGGCTTATTTTAAGTGCTTCCACTGGAACAAGGGCTATTGCACACAGAGAAATGCTCTATGGGATCCAGCTCTATGCATTATGCATATGCAGGACAGAACTGAATTAATGGGATTCTGATAGGGTTCACTGTGTTGCAGGCTGTGGACAGAGATGGACCCATCTTGCAAACTGAACAAAATGAAATGCAGCTTCTTTCTGGGGGGGATACTGGATGCGGGAGCATCTTTTTGACTCTGGCGTTTTCCAGACTGCCTTAATTTTCCTCTTTCATTCCCTGATGTTACTGGTTTTTCCTTGGGTCCAGACAGCTTCCCCATTCCCCCTTGTTCCTTTTAAAACTGGTTTCTCCCCTACTTTTTATTTTCATTGTGGAATGAATTTGCAAGAAAGCCTCTTCCTCAGAATGTGAACAGTTCCCCCCACCTTCCGGTTTGCCTCCCAAACCCTCTGAGAAAGGTTGGGCTTGGGTGTGTGGGTGTGTTTTCATTTGCATGCCAGTGGCAAAATGTTTCAGTGCTGGAAGGCGCCTGTGCTGAAACAAGCAGTCATTCCCATTAGAAGTGCCAACACCAGCAGCCAATCCTTGTTTCTTTATTTCACTCAAACTCCAGAGCAAACTATTGCGTGTCCCTGGGCATCATTTTCAGAAACACATCTGAATATTACTCTTGAGTCTTCCTTGGCAAGATCAGGTAAATCTAACAGATGATACATAGCACAGATGGTTTGGAGGTGTAGGGTCCCATTAAAAGGGATGCCTGGCTAGGTGGCTCAGTTCACTCTCACCAAAGCCTCTGATGTCACAGAAGGCAAGGGGTAGCGGCGGCAGAGGCAGCCACTATCCAGGGGACACTCATTCATTCCTCAGGCATACCTCTTAGAGCTGAGTGGGAAGGCAAGGCGGAGCTGGGGAGAGTAGCACTGTTAAATACTGGGTTCCATGGAGGAGCAGACCCCAAGGCTAGTGATCAGCTCAGCTTTATTAGTGATTCAGCAGATACAAGACTAAACTCTGGGGCAGCAGCCTTGTTTAAATAGCATGCAAACACCACACCCAACCACACCCAACTCCCAATGATAGGCTATTTAGGTAAAGGTAAAGGTTTCCCTTGCTTGAAAGCCAGTCAAATCCGACTCTAGGGATGCGGTGCTCATCTCCGTTTCCAAGCCGAAGAGCCAGCACTGTCCGAAGACATTTCCATGGTCATGTGGCTGGCATGACTAGACGCTGAGGTGCATGGAACACTATTACCTTCCCACTGAAGTGGTACCTATTTATCTACTTCTAACAACATTAATTCCTCATTGGTCACCTCCAGGGTCCTGGTGGGTTATTGTTCTAGAGCTCCAAGCTCAGCTAGTCTCTGGTAAACAGTCCTGGGATGCTCCAGCCCCAATACATAACAAGCACCAAGTCCAGAGCAGGGCAACACTGGCAGTGGTGGATGCTGCCCATGCTACCAGTCCCCTTCCACTGACCATCAGTGCACCCCAAAGAAAAAGTTTGCCTGGGGAAGCAAGCCAGCACTGCTGAGATCCTGGCCCTTGGGGCTTTTCGGAGAATGAGGTGGGGGACGGGGCAAATCACCCATCAGCTAGCTCAGGGTTCAGGACCTCAGGGTGGATGAGAAGGGGCTGATTGACCTGTAGGGATGAATAAAGAAAGTGAAAAGCCATGATGGGTAATTGGGGTGTGGGTGTTAGGCAGCTTCTCTGGGTGTGATCATCTCCTTGAGGCTGCTGCAGCCGAGCTTCAGTGCTTCAGTGCACACACAAGACAAAAATGGAGGGGGGAGTAGAAAAACAATCCTCAGATATGAACCTGAAGGGATGGAAGACTGGCAGGGAAAAACCAAGGGGAAAATGTCAGTTGATTGCACCGATAGTGCAATAATTGGAAGCATCATGACACTGATGAAAACACGACAGGTGGCTGCAGTCTGGAAAACACCTCTGTTTCTCACTCCACACCATTGTCTTATTCCAGTTACGCTGCTGCTGCTAGATTTACTGGCTTTTCATGCTACCTTCCATGAATGTTGAGGCCATCCCAGTCTCCCTCCCCCAAGTCAATCTGTTTTCTTCAGATTATTGATTTTTTAACAGTTCACATTTTACTTATAACTTGAATAGTTTTTTGTTTTTTTTAAGCTTCAGTATGAAACATTTTCATTATCTATTACATGGGGTGATTAGCTGATTAAGGAGATAAGCCACTAATTTCTGCCCAGCCAAGACTGCAGCTGGTTCAGGCCGACACAATTCCTGCAGCTTCAGCTGACTTTGCACTGTAACAGTTTTGACCACCTAAGAATCTGTCATCTGGTTTCTGGCTTTGTAACAGGAACACAGTGAAGGAGCAGAAATACTTCTGTCAATGAACCAAGAGCCTCTGGTTTTAAAACAAGAAGGTTTTAAATAGGGTAATTAATGTAGCATATAATGTCTGTGTGGTATTAGTATTAGCTAAGAACGTAAAACATAAGAAGGGCCCTGTTGGATCAGACCGATAATCCATCTAGTCTAGCATCCTGTTTCATACAGTAGCCAACCAGTTCCTCTGGACAGGCAACAACAGGGCATAGAAGCTAAGGCTGAGGCCTTTCCCTGATGGTTCCTCCTGGCTCTGCGACCCAGAGGATTAGTGCTTCTGAATGTAGAGGTTCAGTCATCATGGCTAGTAGCTATTGATTGACTTATCCTCCATGAACCTATCTAATCCCCTTTCAAAGCTGTTTATTCCTGTGGCCCTCACTACATCCTCTGGCAGCAAATTCCACATTTTAATCACTCTCAGTGTGAAGAGAAAAACAGCTACAAAACAGCCACAAAACTGAACAAGAACAGACCTGGACAATAACATCCAGTGGATTCTACTGAGGTTCTGGAAAGCTGTTGTGGAAGAGTCGTGTCATCATCACGCCATGTCAGTGCATTAAACCTCTGTAATGTCCCAGAATGTCAGGTCGTGCATGTACAAGGTCCTCTTCAGCTATCGTAGCAGGATAAATTCATCATGTCCACACATGAAGCTTTTGTGTATTACGAGAGCCAGGATCGTGTAGTACTTTGCACGCCCATAGCTACAGTGGAGCATTTTGGGGCCTGGCCCCCCCAACTTCCTGCCAAGGCCCCACTTCCTTTCACACACACACCCTCACTCTCTGGCAATATGAAGCAGCTGCCACAAACTCTCCCTGTGCCATCAGGACCGCCAGTTCTCCTTGCCTTCCCCTTTCTCAGGGCCAGTCACTGCTTCTGGCTCCCACCTCCGTGGCTCAGTGTGATTCCATCTTGGCTCAGAAGCCAGGGAGTGCTCTCTGGGCTTGTAGCTCCAGAGAGAGAGAGTCAGACAGACAGACAGACAGACAGACAGACAGACAGACAGACAGACAGAGAAGCCAGGCCGGTGCTCTTTTTATGTGCCCTGGCCCGCCACAGTCCAGGAACTAGTGGTCTGACCAAGCCCCTTCCAGCCTAGTCCCCATGGCCGTCAGCCAACTCCTCCCTTCCCAAGCCAGGGGAAGCCAGTGCTTTCTCTCCCCACCCCTGCCCTCCCCTTCATCCCGGAAGCAACCTCTGGAGTGTCTTTTTTGCATTAGGGGAAGGCGACCGGGCAGACTGGCAGCTGGGGTAGGTGGAGGGGAGCACCAGGAAGGAGCCACAAGATGCTCAAGGCAGTCAGAGCTGATGGCCAGGGTGAGGCTTCTGCTGCAACCAAGAGTGCCAAGAAGCTGGTAATTAAATTATGTTTAATCGGATTAGCCGATGCCCCAGTGCCCCCCAATTAAAATGCCCCCTGACAAGGCCCATAGCTACAGTGGGGCATTTTGGGGCCTGGCCCCCTGACTTCCTACCAAGGCCCCCTGACTTCCAGCCAGCCCCCAGGCCCCTCGGCTCTCTGGGCCACCCAGAGGACCCCTCACTCCCTGGGCTGCCTGGAGGACTCCCCACCATTGCCCCTTCCCTTTCTCCAAGTGTGGTCTGCTTCTCCAGGTAGGCAAGCAGAGTGAAACGCTGCAAAAGTGAGTTTTTGAAAATTTATTTTTATTTCATTTTTTTATTTTGTGATTTCAGTGCCCCCTGACTTAGTTAAAGGCCCCCTGAATTGCAAAATCCTAGCTACGGGCCTGCCCTTGACTTAGAAATTCCTGGCTACGGGCCTGGTACTTTGTGTGTCAGACTAGGTCCCAGGAGAGCCAGGCTGAAATCCCCACTGAGCCACGGAGCTTGTTAGGCAGCCTTCGGGTACTGGCTTTCTTTCCTTACAAAATGTTGTTGAGTAAAATGGAAGTGGTGAGAGCCATGTAGGCCACCCTGAGCTCCTTGGAGGAAGTGTGGGATAAAAATGTGGTAAACTGATTGTGTGGCCTGCAGTACTGTGGAAACCTCACTGGAAGTAAGTTTTGTTCAAGTGAAGAAGTTTAATACAGGGGCGGAAAAAACCTTGGGTGAATTTCTGGGTACAAATTTTTGGTCTGCTGAATCCAGCCAAGAGATTGTCCAGTATATCAGCAGGGGACTTCAGTGGGGACTTTCCAATCACAATGTCATTGGCCTTTAACAGTGCAATCCTAAGAAGAGTTAGTCCAGTCAAAGCAGATTGAAATCAGTGGTCTTAGACTGGAGTAATTCTCCTTAGGATTGACCTGTAAATGTCTTAGTGGCTGGATTGCATACAGTTAAAACTTTTCTTAGCACAGCTGTGTGGTTCCACACATGACAGACAGTTCTGGATTCTCGGGACCCAGAAATAGAGACCCAGTGGAAATATTATGGAACGGTCACCCCATCCCCAAAGACAGGCATGGCCTGAATAACAAAGCAATCAACTGTGAAACAATAATTAGCACAAATAATTGAGAAAATCTGCTGCTGCCCACAAACCAGAAAATGAACCCCTTTTGTGTTGTAGGCATAAATTCCATAGAGAGGATGTAATGCTTAACATGTCTTTTGTAATTCAATTACAAGGGAGAAATTGTGGATTTCCGCTTTGACTTTCTTGTGCAGAGATCAAGTAGGTTTGAGTCATTACGGAGTTTTGTTACCGTAACCACATGCTATATTTTGTGTCAGTTCTGATCTTTGTTGACAGTGAGATTTTGCCATTTCGAGCCTCCACAATGGTTTAATGGTAAAATGTCAATGCAAAATGGTTTGTATGGATATCTCTAGGGATGACTGAGAAATTCCATCCCCAATACTATGGGACTTTCCCCTATTTTTCCCTTTTTGCTCACATGCTACCCCAAACCACCTAATCAATTTTTCATCCTGTGCACACTCTCTTTCCAATAGAAACAGAAACACATCAAAGCCCCCTTCTGTTTCCAGCTGATCAATGTTGTTGCAGTTGATGAACCAGCAAAACCACTGAGTTAGGAATCATCTCTGCTTTCACCAAATTGGTGTTCTGCTCTTTTTCCATAGCAACAAATGACAGCAAACCCAGCAGTGTTTCAGACTACTGGTGAATTTAAGACACTTTGGGATGGATCCAAGCACTCTCTTCTGACATGTGAGGAATCGTAGAGGAACAAGACCTCCTTTAATGGAAGGGAATAATTTTGTTTTTAACAAGGATACCCCTCATTGTGAGGGCAGAGGAGGGATAGGGTAGAGAACTGCCCAGGGCCTAAGGATGCTAGTCCCCAAGTGGGAGCTGAGGAGAACTATAGCTCATCCCCAGTCTATAGAAATCAGTTTCCCTGGAGAAAATTGATGTTTTCGAGAGCTGACTCCATGGCATTGTACCCCACTGAGATCCCTGTCCTCCACAGGCTCCACCCCCAAATCTCCAAGAGTTTCCCCAGCTTGGAGCTGGCAACCCTACCCCCCATCCCCTGCTGGTGGCCAGAGGGGAAATGGCAACCCTACCTGCCCTCCAGAAATGACTTTTTGGAAGAGAACAAAAGACTTCTGAGAGAACTTAGGGAAGGCCCACACTTTACATCTGTGGCTCGCAGAATGCAACCTATTATTTAAATGGTCTATTTAAATAAATAGGGTATATTATAGATGCGTGAAGACTAAATGAGGGTAAAGAAAATTAAGGCTTCTCTTATTATAACCACAAAAGAGATCATTTTAAAGCATTGCTTCAGACATTAAACTAAACTAAGAAGGGTATCAGTAAATCTTATCCTTCTGCTAACAGGATGCCATAGTGAACTTGAAATTGCACTGAACAAATTATAACCCTTTGAATGTTATCGCTGTCTGATGCAGAGTAACTAAATTGATAGGACGCTTTATTCAATCTTAGTGAAATTGAACTTGGCTTGAAATTAGTTCTTGATTATAATTCTATTTAGAAAATCAATGGGAAGCTAGTAAGCATCGTGTCCTTCCCCGGAGGCTTTGTGCTGCAGACAATTGCCATATTCCCCTTGTATATGCGGTCTATTTAATATCAATACAGTTTGTGCTACAAAGAGCTGCCTAATTCAAGACTGAGTGATGAAGGGAGGCGCCGGATGCTTTGGACTGATCATCTAAGTAGACACAGTCCTTTCTGACTGGAGGTGTATTGACAGAGGTATGAGGAATACCTCCTAGACCAAGACAAATGAAAGGCAGAGAGTAAAATAATGAAATCAAAATTAAAATGCAAGTGGGGTTTGCAGAATCCTCACTGGAAATAAGAACAAGTACTTGGCCAACTGGATTGGTTTGCAGGGCTCTGGACCATTGTAGCTACATTCTGATGCCACAAACATGCTGAACAAACCATGGTCTGTTCATGATGAGACACTGGGGTCCTTGAATTCATAAGCTCTCCCCACCCCACGTGTGTTTGTTTTTATACTCTGTTTTGTTTTTAATGGATAATTTTCATGCCGCAGCTTGTTTTTATGAATCACAAGTACAATCCACATCATATCTTTTAATAAGGTAAATCCAATGACATTCGGCAGCGTACAAGCTTTTGAGTTCAGTAGAACTCTTCTCCGGGCTGGATGTTACAAAGAAAATTGTATAAAAAGAGTTTGAGGATGGGAAAATGTCTCAAGGCATTGTGCTAAGTCTTGTTAAAGCCTCCATTATATGTGAGGTGCAGAGCTGATTCAGAGCAAGTTTTAAGTTAATCTAGGCAAGAGGCAATAAATTGGTTATACTGCACGGTGGGGGGGGATCCAACAAATGTTTCTAATATCTCTCTAAACCAATGAGACTCAGAATCTCTTTTTAGAAAAGAGACTAGGAATCACTTGAAAGTCACTTATCAGGAGATAAATTTAACATGTTGAGTAAAATACAGAATTAATTGAAACCAAATTGGGTAGTTTTGCCTCATGTTGCATCCTCATGTTGCGATCTCTTGCTAGTTACATTACCGTCCAGATATCACATACCTCTTTTAATCAGCTGAATCTGAAAGAAGTTGTTGACAAAACCAAAAACCAAGAGCACAATGCCTGTAATATTTTTTCTTAGGAACAACCCAATGACACATAACAGACGGAAGAAGCGTTCTGGTGAACTCAACAGATTACATATGTGTCATTGGGTTGGTCCTATGAAAAAATATTGATGGCAGGAAGTACTGTCATGGGCATACAGGTCAGTAAAGAAAAGGTATTGCATAGATTATATTCTTGGTCCAGGGATTTTACTTTTGGACTGGGTCAGAAAAAGTGTCTTTTGAAAAGTAAAAAATGAAACTTTACAAGAAAGATGAGCTCCAAACAAGTGAAGGTCAATATGGTGAGGAAGAAAATAATGGTGGTGGTCACACATGCAGGATAAAGTGCAGAGGGGGGAGCGAGGCTATTTGCCCCGTAGGAATTTGATCCGCAGTTGCACGATCACACAGTCCTTGGAAGTTGTGGGCATAGCCCACCACTGCGTAATCAGATGCAACCACAGGTGAGTCAGGGTTGTTGTTTTTTTGCCATGTGTTTCCTGTGTGCTTCAACGAGGGATCGATGATTTGCATCTCTGCACTGAGGGCTCCCTATGCAGTGTGCAATGATGCGCATATCGAGACAGGGGGGAAACGGCATGGAGTCGGGATGGCCTGATAAGACCATCCCGACGCCATGGGAGTGTGCTGGGGCGATCACACAGGGGAAAGTCCCTCTGTGACCCATAGCAACCTGTGTGCTACTGGACATTCCCTAGTGTCTTTTTACTTCGCTTCTGCAGCGAAGCAAAATGGGTTGCTGATGGGTGTGGGGCACTTCCCAGATGTTTGTGTCTGATCTCACCCTTTAAATCCACCGGCTAATTGTGCGTGTGATCATGACCAATATGTGCCAGTTAATGTTTACGATAGGATTTGTTGTGAATGTAATATATAAGTTATTTAAATAACATAATATACCCAGAGTTTTCTTGCTAGAATTTCTATTATATAGGAAGATGCAATATAACATCTAAAAATGTAGACTTTAGCAAGAAGCCCTATTTGGATTTAATATTTTTGCTAAATAATTTTAATTTAATCTAGGTTTTGTAACACCATTAACATTTATATAATTTCTGTGTTTCTCCTGTTTCTGGAATATGACCATAATCCTTTTGGCATGCAATTGAGTTTATTAACATTGTAGTTATTATTGCCCTTGAGTACTTCTCATTACTATCCAGGATCATATGCATCTGTCATATGCACCTGTCCTAAACTAGTGGTCTAGAGAATGAGGGTGAATAAGTTGAAATCAAATTAGTTAGATGTTCTCAATGGAAATTATTTGGATGGGAAGACCTTCAAGGAATGCCAGGGTCATGACACAGAAGTAGACAATAGCAAACCACCAATGAACTTTTCTTGCCTTGAAAATCCTACAGGGTTTCCATATAGTTAGGTATGACCTGACGGCTTTTTCCACCACCAGTGCTGTCTAGATGATGCTGCCTTTGTAGATAACCCAAAATGTACAATTCTGAATGCTGCCACTTGATCATTAACAGCCATTTTTCAGTAGTCTCATGTAAGCTCAGTGTTCTATTGGTTACATTGATTACTTATCTGCTTCAACCCCAGATATCAGAATTAATCCCTCCCAGGTCATCATCAGTGTGCACAGTGACATGCTAGCTTGTCTGGGACAATTGTGACTCATCCTAAGAGAATGCCAATTTGCAACTCTATTCTAAATTCCTTGGATGGTTTATATGAAGCAATCCCACAAAAATGGAGTGCTTTTTGTTGTTAGTGAAAAATGGTTGTGTGGATATGTCCATACACCTTTTGGAATTTACATCATATACAAGTCCACAATTTCAGAAATATAGACTAAGGCTAGAAACAAAACAAAACAACAACAAAAAATAAGTGGGTCTTTGACTTTTATTTTCTTGCTTTACAACACAATCTTTTTCTGGAACTCTCAAAGTGAACCCCTGATAAAGGAGAAATTGGTTGTTAAAATGAAACAATCCTTTGCAATCAGGTCACACTTGAGTGTGTTTCTTCTGAAATAAGACTGAAGCATTTTGTTATGAGATCGCCTTAATCTTTTCATCTCTAGTCCAGCAAATGTGAATTTAGCATTTGTGTTCAGGGCTCAAAACTAGCAGGGTCTTTGTGCAGTGTCAATGGAAATGGGCAATTATGGCACAAACTGCATTTTCATATTGTTTACATGTAATCTGGAAAACGGACTTGTAAAGAAGAGGGTTTTTTTACATGACTTCTTTAGGAGCAAATAATTCTTCAGAATCCCTTTCTTAAACACTGACTTTCTGAACTGAACTTTACGAAAAAAATTATCATTTTAATCTTGCTTGTCTGTTTCATTCACACAGCAGCATTCATCTTATACTCATTGAATAGTCCAAAAATAATACCCAGGGTCCCCTCCTTTTACATTTAGATATTAAATCTGCATCATAGAACTTTGGGCTGCTTGATAAAAGCTCTTAGGAATGAACGATGACAGTGCTAGTCATCATTACCTGAACCTGCATGTTGACCAGCATAGGGGAATGGTGCTGATGTTGACATCTCCAGTTAAAAAGGATCAGGTGATGTGAGACACCCTAGAGAGCAGCTGCCAGTGAAACCAATGGTCTGACTCAGTAGAAGACAGTTTCATTTATTGATGGCTAGCATCTCTCAGCACAGTTTAGTGTGTAGGCATCGAGGGCCTGCCTAACCAGACTGAGCTTGATGCCAGGGCAGAACTGCCCAAACATTAGTGAACCTGTTTTGTAGGCTATTCATTTTATTTTATTTATATCCCACCCTACCCTGCAAGCAGGCTAGGGTGGCTCACAACTTATAAATATAACAAATTTAAAACTTAAAACATAATACAATAAAAATTGAAATTTGGCTCTATGCATAGGTCAGCAGATGGCAATAACCCAGTTTAATTACCTTCAGAGATTTTAACCCATCTATGGGTGCTCAGATGTCCTGGTTTTTACAAGTGGAGAAATCCCCACCAATTCATATATAAAAATGCCTGTGCATAGCATAGTAAATAGAATAGGTGGATAGAGCAGGGGGAGGCAGTCTCATATGTTGTCTGCCACCTCAACCAAAGGCCTGGCGGAACAGCTCCATTTTATAGGCCTTATGGAATGGTTGTAAATCCCTCAAGGCCCTGATCTCAATTGGAAGGCTGTTCCACCAGGCCAGAGCCAGAGCCGAAAAGGTCAAGGCTGGCTCTGGTCGAGGCTAAGTGGACATCCTTTAGGCTGGGGATCACCAGCGCAAGGCTCTTCAGGGGATGTGATAGAAAACCTGTACCAAAAGGAGAAGGAATAAATTTAGTACATTGCATTTCAGCTGTTAAAATTAATAAACCCAAGCTCAGAGTTTTCCAACATGGTGCCCATGGGGGCCATGGTACTCACCAATATTTTCCCTGGTGCCTACTGTGGTTTTCAGAAAGTAGGTGGGGCCATTTTAAGGCAAGGTTTATATTGTTCTTATTCTAATGAGATAACAGCTACAGCCATTGGAGAATCAGAAGGACTGATAAAAAGCCAGGCTTGTGGTTCCATGTCCCTTTCAGTCTTTTGTTCTTTTCATTCCCCCTTCTCTTTTGCCTTCCATCCCTCCCTCCCCTGGGCTTTCCTTCATTTTAAAGCAAGGAGAAAGGTATAGTGTTTGGCTCCACCTCCTAAGGCAGCCATTTTTTGGCCCCATCTTCTGTGGCAGCCATTTAAAAGTTTGGCTCTGCCTTCCATGGCAGCCATTTTGGAGTGATGCTCACCACCCCTTCTCAAAATTCTAAAGGTGCCCTCCGGATCAAAAAATTGGGTGGGGGCTGCCCTAGCTTAAGATAAGAACATAAGAAGAGACCTATTGGTTCAAACCAGTGGACCATCTAGTCCAGCATCCTGTCTCACACATATTCCATTCTGGGATGCTGGACCAAGTAGGCAATCATCCGATAGTGGCCATGACGATTGTAGAAGAATGTTTGCTTAATTTATTTTTGGTTTCCTTAAATGCAGCTCCGTTTTTTGTGGCTTATGAAGCAAACACCATGGGCTGAAACTTTCAGATCACTGGAAGCAATTATAGTGCCTTCCTTTTGCAAGTTGGACAGAAATGACACTTAAAGTGTTTTTCAGTTCTTCTCCCACCATTGGGGAGGAGCCTGCAAAAGCAGGGGAACCCCTGCCCAGACTGGGGGGCTAGCAACCCTAGATGAATGCCACCAATACTGCAGACCCAAAAGTAGCACATAGGCCTGAAACATGATTGTAAATTATATATGACCTTCTCAGGATGACCCTGGGGCATACATAATCCCAACAACCTGTGAACTGGGAGAAAAGACCATCAGTGGCTACCCAAGCAACTGCACAGATATTAATCCATTCAAAAACCTCCTCAGCCAATGCCAGGAGATTTGAGGGATGGTGCCTGGGGGGAAGAATTTGGGGAAGATCCAATATCACTTCTGGATGACACTCTAGACTGCTTCCCCAGGTCTCTGTATTCTTTACCATAGAGACTCGGGGTAATTCCTATAGCACCATTATATGGAGGCCATTTTTTTCACTCTTCAGTTCCTTGAGGGTAGGAAATTTTGGCTAGGGGTGGTAATCCTCTGCCCTGGTAGGTAAATAAGAGGCCTAGGCAGTGTCAGTGTGTCATTGTTAGGTGTAACAGTATCCCAGAATGAAGGCATGAGACAGCAGTATATAGGTTAAATTAGTTTTGTTAATGGCTGAACTGCATGAAATAAACAAATATAACTTTAGTCTGGGTTACTGCCATTGAATAGCCTGCCATACCTATCATCATTTTGGGCAAATCCATCCAGGATCCAAACTTGGCCAAGAATTACCACTGGCTTTCTTTACGCTAGCCTGCATATGTACCAGTTTCTCCTCCAACATGCTCCTCCAGCAACTTGAATGTCCCTCCCCAAGTAACACACCCAGCTGTTCAAGCTGCTTGATGGGCTAGCCTGGGAAGGGACTTTCATCCTTTTATTACTCAGGATGCTTGCTTGTTAGCCATGCCTATACTGTAGCAACTCACACTATTCTTACCAGAAGTAATTATGGCCTAATCAGTGAAGTTACTGGGCACAACTAAGCCATCTACCACTGCTCAGTATAATGGAAAGATTTCTACCTGAAACCCTAGAGAGCTGCTGTCAATATTGACCATGATAGACCAATGGTCTGACTTAGTAGGCCTGTTCACAAGTTCAAGAGAATTTGTTTACAATCTGTTTACAGTGTACACTTGATTTTTCTTTTCACATGAGTTCTAATTCTCATGTTACATTCAATGCATGTGCAACTGAATGTGTGATTCAAGCCCACATTTATCCAGGTACTGGTTCCTAGTATCATTTGTAAAGTGAATGCATGTAGGCTCTTTCTTAGAAGCAGATGTGTGCATATGTTTATGAGTTTAATGTAACAGGAACAGGACAAGTATAAGGTAGTTTCATGTTGTCATACACATGGGCACATGCTCCCAAGCAATGAGGTTCACATGTTCTAAAATGTGAAATGTGATAGTATGGCTCATCTTGGTATTTGGGAGTCCCTTCTCTATGACATTACTTTCAAAGTGGTGATTTCAGAAGGAATGCCAACATGTCTTGACAAGGCTTAGAAAAGAATGACATAGATGACAAATGGTTTGAAATACAATCAGTAAGAGAAAAAGTCTGAAGGAACTAGACATGTTTAGCCTAGAGAAAGGAAGATTAGCAAGAGATATGAGAGCAACCTTCAGATAAGTAAGCGAAAACCATTCATCCCTTTCCTGAGGGAAGGGCAAAAAGAGATGAATTTAAGTGGCAAGCACAAAAGATTTAGGCTATATACAAAGAAATTAAAGCTTTCCAACTGCATGGGCAGTAGAACAAGGCGCCTAAGGAAAGCTGTGGAAACTCAATCACTGGAAGCTGAAGAAAAGGCTATGCTAGCATCGGTGGAGGATGCCTTTAGAGAAGTCAGTTTCAGGTGGGGAATGAGGCAATATGGTCACTCCCAGGGCTATTTTTGGGCAGGAACGCACAGGAACGGAGTTCCGGCTGGCTTCAGAGTTATCCACACCCCCTACAGCCAAAACCTCTGCGTGCGTGGCTACAGAGGGAAGGCCTGAAGAGCGATCCCCCCCCCAGCAACTCTGAGGCAGAGGAGCCAGGGAGGCCTGGAAGGATCAGGGAGGCATTTAAATGCCTCCCTGTGCCTTCCCCCAGCCTGTCCAAGGGTCGGCTTGCCTGGGCTCCCCGTGGCCGCAGGGCACCCAGACAAGCCAAGGGAAGGCACGGAGTGTGGCCTAATATGCTAATGAGTTTCTGTTGTTGGGTGTGGCCTATTATGCTAAGTTCCTGCTGGGCTTTTTCTACAAAAAAAAGCCCTGGTCCCTTCTAACTTTTCCTTTCTAAGCTGCTGTCATTCTAAATTTTTTAAATGGATGCCTGAATCTTATCTCCTGCTGCCTTCCTAACTGAGAAAGAGCACAAAGAGATGATAAAAGATAGAACAGCTTTTCATTTCTCCAATTATCAGCTAGAACTAGTCTAAAAATATGTACTGGACAGAATGTGTCCATTTGTAAGGGAAGTACTCCCATAGGAAACCAGAGGTTAATCTTTTACATAATATATACACCCTGAGCAAATCCATACCAAGTCAATGGCTCCACAATTAGAACAGGAAATTCTAGGTGAGGTTTGTCCTAGAATGAAGATAGCCCATCAGGAAATATTAAATTTTCCAAGAGGCTGATGCTATTTTAGCTGCTGTATGCAAACGATTATGGATGAAGATTTTGAGTGCAAGGGGAGGGGAGATCAGAAATAATCTTCCATAGTACAGAAATTTCTGAGCCATTAAAAGATGACCTGCGCAGCCCACATTTTGTCTCAATTTATAATCATTAATACTGGCCTTCTCATCTGCCGGTTTTTCTCCTTCTTTGTTTACCACACTTTCACAAATATCAAATTGTGTGGTGGAAGGAAAACATTAGAAATGCTGAAGCTGAGAGCTATTGTATGTGAAACAATTCTTGTCAATGTGAATTTGGGGAAGTGTAGTTGATTATCATCATCATCATCTCACTAGTGTTGCCATACAGAGGAGGCAGGAACAGGGGAGTTTCTGGTGATTCCTAGGTGATTCCATGGGCCACTGGAGTGGTGACAGGAAATGGGAACTGGGGACAGGAAATCCTCCATCATCCTATAAATCACTGGGGGAATTAAAAAATATACATTATTTCCCAGAGTTAAACTGCAGGATGTTTCTTCAGCAGTGGGAGGGCTTCTAGTGTCCTGTCTCCACTGCTGGACCTCCTGATGGCACCTGGTATTTTTGGCCACTGTGTGACAGAGTGTTGGACTAGATGGGCCATTGGCCTGATTCAACATTGGCTTCTCTTATGTTCTTATGTTCAATCTCCAACATATACTTCTGAGCATATTCATCATCTATATTGCTGATTCTAGAAGTTTCTATTTAAATTCCTCCTGACTCACTGTGTAACCTTGTGCAGAATTACACACTTCTAAATCCCTTGAAGTCAATGGGCTTGGAAGGCAGTAACTCTGCTTAGGACTGAACTGTCATTGACCAGAAAAAAATAAATAATTATATTCCACAGAGTTCCTATTAATAATAGAAGCCTCACATAGGCTTCAAAGTCTTCACAGTGCAGAGCTAGAATACAGAGTCCCCATGTTTTGCAGGCCTTCTCAGCTTTTTTTTTTTTTCCACTTCCCTTTCCCCATGTAAGTTTGGAAGGCTGTGAGAGACAATGAAAAGGTTTTGCCCAGGACTGGAAAGACCCAACCCACTGCAAATTAAGACAGGTGGATTTTGCCCACTTTGACAAGGAATATCTTGTTTTGCACCATCTGAAGCAGCCCCCTGCCTCTGGCTAATAGGACGCAGCCCTGCAACTCTCCTGCAGTAGTCCATTAAAAAAACCCTCTGATCTAGGCTAAAGATTCACAAAACTCCTCTGAGCAATGTTGCTGTTAAATACTGGGTTCCATGGAGTAGCAGACCCCAAGGCTAGTTATCAGCTCAGCTTTATTAGTGATTCAGCAGATACAACACTGAAACCTCAGGGCAACAGCCCTGTTTAAATAGCATGCAAAACCCACACCCAAACACACCCAACTCCCAATGATAGGCTATTTACATAACATTAGTTTCTCATTGGTCACCTCCAGAGTCCTGGTGGGCTATTGTCCTAGAGCTGCAAGCTCAGCCAGTCTCTCGTACCCAGTCCTGGAATATTCCAGTCCTAATACATAACAGTTGCCCAATCCTTTCAAAACTAGCTTGCAATCCCCAGACATTTCTACACAGATTGTGCCAGAGCAGAAGCTTCCCAATTCACCTTGAGTTTCCCCTTAGGTGACATTCAATGGCTAAATTTACCAGTCCTCTCTTAATTGTGAACACAAAATTGTGCTGGCCCTTCTGGGATACGGACACAGTGACATTTCTTAACCCTCCTACGCTTGTAAAAAGCACTGTACTAATCAGAAATTGGGGTCAAAGAGACCTCTGGTTAGTCATAGTGTTGTTATTGTCTTCTTTTTTATTTTGAAGTTGAACTGCACTTGACAATGAATCAAATTTAATATAAAAATATGAAGAGAAGAAGAGAAGAAATATGATATTGTGTTAAGTATTAGTTTCTATAGTTTGGTGGTACAAGTTCATCTGAGTGGTGGCTAAGCTCCATACTAACCCTATGCATTAGTTTCTATGGTATCTTTCTGGTACTTTTCTCATTTAGTTTTCGATCCCGCTAGGACTGAGCTAAAACAGAAAATGCTTCCAAAAATCTTTGACTTTCCTTGTACGCACCCTGATGTATGATGACTGAGGAGGGCCCCCTGGGTGAATTCTTTTTCACAGGAGGCATTGCAGAGATGAAGCATGGCCCCAGCACACATTCAACCTCACACAGAAACACAGACACAAATACACAGATTCAGGGCTATTTTTGGGCAGGAATGCACAGGAACGGCGTTCAGGCTGTGTAATGTATCCACTTGAGAACATGGGCTCCGGGCAGCCATGTGCGTGGACTGGTTCCAACCGGTCCACCATGTGGCCAGGCAAAGGGCCTGAGCTTCGCCCCGAAGGACAATGGACTAGTGGATCCTGACTCCCCTCCAATGGAGGAGCAGGAGTTAATCCAATCAATGTAAATAGCGAATCACCGTGTGTGTGTGTGTTTGGGGTGTGGGTCACTTGGGGATAAAAAGCCGGCCTGCGAGCCAGCTTAGTTTTCTTGTTCCTGATCTAAATAAAGTATGCGAGAGCTGAAATCACTCATCGGTCTCAGTACTTTTTACTGGCAACAAGGATGGGATGCCAACTCCCTCCATGAACAATGACCACGAAGAAAAGCATCGCACTGCTCCCGAGCATCACACCACTGACCCTGAGAGCAGCAACGCACCGCTCACCACAACCAAGCCGCCAACGCTCCCGAGCTTCGCACCGAGCCAGCCACTCACCGCACCGCTCCCTAGCACCGCTGACCCCGAGAGCAGCCTCGCTTCCAACGCCACCAACTCTACACCAGAACCGCGACCTCCACGGGTGAGCGCAATGACCGCTAGCAACGAGAGCTTCCCTGCCTTCGACATCTCCCGTCCCGCACACTGGGAGACCTGGATCGAGACGCTGGAACGTCACTTCGAGATCCATGGCATCATGGATGCGGGTACGAAGAAGGCCTATCTCCTGCACTACTGCGGCATCGAGGCACACCTCCTCCTGAAGGACCTGGTGAACCCCCTCCTGCCGAAAGACGCGGCTGCCACCTACAAGATGCTGGTCAAGGCGTTTACCGACCACTTGGCCCCGAAGCCCACCAAGTTCGCGGAACGAATGGGGTTTTTCGCAAGAACGCAGGGCCCAGACGAAACATCTCCGGAATTCCTGGCCGGACTACGCCGCGCAGCCACAAGGTGTGCCTTCCCCAACCTCGCAGATACCCTCCTAAACCAGTTCTTGGTGGGGCTGAAGGAGGCGAAGCTGCGCCGCAGGCTCATCAGCCGGGACGACCTCACTCTGGAGGCCGCCATCCAAGAAGCGGCCGCCTACAAGAAGTCCCACGCGGATCGCCAGCCAAAGACGGTCCATCGCCTCCAGGACTCCAGCCCCTCGGATGACTCGAACGATGAGGAGGTCCTACAGGTGAACCGCCGATCACAGCAACGCACTCAACGCAACAAGGGACTCCCCGCAACACCAACCCAGCCCAACGCATCTGCCTGTGCCAGCTGTGGCGACGCTCACGAGCGCCGGACCTGCCGTTTCCGGGACGCCACCTGCAGGACCTGCAACAAGGCCGGACACCTTGCCCGAGTCTGCCGCTCCAAGGGCAAGCACCTGGGATCCACTGCTCAGCTGGACGCTGCAAGCCTGCACACCGTGACGACCCAGCGCCGGCAGATGGTATGTAACTTGCCCCCTGAAAGCCCAGACAAGGTGCATGTGACTGTCCAAATAGAGGGGTCCCCCTGCCAAATGGAAATAGACTCGGGGTCCTCTTTTTCTATAATTTCCGCAGAGACCCTCAAAACCCTATGCCCCAAGGGGGAACCCCGACTGCGCAAGCCACGGGGTTTGAAACTGATGGACTTTAACAAAAACCCCGTGGCAGTCTGTGACTGGGGCAAGTTTCAGGTCCGATTTAAAGGGTTCTCGGGCTTGCTGGACCTGCTGGTTGTGGAGGGGCACCTCTCGAGCCTCCTGGGGTTGTCGTGGTTTGGCCCTTTGGGACTCCAAATAGCGGGAGTAAACCACCTCGGGACCGCAGACTGGGAGGCGGTTTGCCGCGATTTCCCCAAAGTGTTCGATGGGACCCTGGGGAGTACAATGGGACCCCGATTTCGCTAGATCTGGACCCTAACGTACGACCCATCCGCATAAAGGCACGGCCCCCTCCCATAGCCATGTGGGAAAAAATAGAGGCCGAGCTCGACCGCCTGGTCGCCCAAGGAGTGCTGGAACCAGTCGCGTCAGCGCGCTGGGAAACCCCCATTGTAACGCCAATTAAACCGAATGGGGCTATACGCATTTGTGCGGATTACAAATGCACCATAAATAAGGCCCTGCAGGACCACGCCTATCCGGTCCCAGTAGTGAGCCATGTCCTGGCCTCCCTTACGGGGGCCAAGGTTTTCGGTAAATTGGACTTGGCGCAGGCTTACCAGCAGCTGCCAGTGGACACGGCCGCTGCGGAAGCGCAAACCATCACCACCCACAAGGGGGCCTTCCGGGTCAATAGACTGCAGTTTGGGGTTTCGGTGGCGCCCGAGATTTTCCAATCTTTCATGGATTCCCTCCTTAAAGGAATTCCAGGGGTCCAGCCCTTTTTAGATGATGTCATCATCGCGGCACTGGACTCCACCGCCTTCGCCGAACGGCTGCGTCAGGTCCTGCAGAGGTTCAACGATGCCGGCCTCAAGGTGAAGAAGGAGAAATGCCTCCTAGGGGTGCCCCGCATTGAATTTCTGGGGTTCGCAGTCGATGCACTAGGCATCCACCCCACAGACGAAAAAATTAAAGCGATCACACAAGCCCCGGTCCCCACGTCCAAGCCGGAACTCCAGGCCTTCCTAGGCCTCTTGAATTTCTACCACACATTTCTGCTCCCAAAGGCAATGGTGGCTGAACCCCTCCACCGGCTGCTGGACAAGGAGGCGCCGTGGGCCTGGAAGCCGGAACATGCGGCTGCATTCCAGGCGGTAAAAGACTCGCTGGTCTCCAACAAGGTACTGCACCATTTCTGCGAGGCTCTACCAGTTGTTCTTGCGTGTGATGCATCGCCCTACGGGGTGGGGGCAGTGTTGGGGCATCGGTTACCGGATGGCCGGGAGGTTCCGGTCACCTATTATTCTCGGACCCTGTCGTCTGCGGAGCATAACTACGCGCAGATTGACAAGGAGGCACTAGCGATAGTGGCGGGGGTAAAAAAATTCCACCATTATCTCTATGGCCGCCCGTTCGAGATCCTTACGGACCACAAACCTCTCCTGGGCCTCCTTGCGCCCGATAGACAGACACCACAGATGGTCTTGCCCAGGGTTCTCCGCTGGTCCATATTCCTGGCGGGGTATTCTTATACCCTCACCCACCGCCCGGGGAAGGCCATGGGTCACGCGGACGCACTCAGCCGCCTCCCACTGCCCGCGACGGACCCGGCCCCCGCCCACATCATCGCCCTCCTAGAATTGCTGCCTGGTCGCCCGGTACACGTCAAGGAGGTGGCCCGTCTCACAGGCCACGACAAGGTTCTCTGTCGGGTTTTGAACTGGGTGGGGAGGGGGTGGCCGACAGCTAGACAAGACCCAGAGTTTGCGCCCTTTGTCACAAGGCGCGATGAGCTGTCGACCTATAAGGGGTGCCTAATGTGGGGAGGTAGGGTGGTCATTCCTAAACCACTACAGCCACGGGTACTGAAGGACCTTCATGAGCATCACCCTGGGGTGGTCAGGATGAAGGCTCTGGTGCGGGGGTATGTCTGGTGGCCAGGGTTAGACCGGGATATTGAGGACGTTGTAAAAAGGTGTCAACTCTGCCAGGCCTCCCGATCCGCACCCCTGGTGGCCCCAGACAGGGCCTGGGAATCCTCTCACCACCCCTGGTCGCGCCTGCACCTCGACTTTGCGGGCCCGTTCCAGGGGCAGCTGTTTTTTATACTTGTAGACGCCTACAGTAAGTGGCTAGAGGTAGAGCCGGTGCCGTCCACCTCTTCCCGGGTGGCCATCGGAGGGTTGTGGCGGATTTTCAGCTCGCACGGACTCCCCGACACCCTGGTCACCGACAACGGGACAGCCTTCACGTCCGGGGAGTTCCAGGAGTTCACCCGTCAGCACGGAATTCGCCACATCAGGTCGGCCCCGTTCCACCCCGCCACCAATGGCCAAGCCGAACGCATGGTGAGGACGGCAAAAGAGGTGCTCTGCTGGACCAAAGGAACTGACTGGGACTTCAGGCTGGCGCACTTCCTGTTCGGCCAGAGAACTACGCCCCATGCGACAACCGGCCGAAGCCCGGTGGAACTACTGATGGGCCGACGCCTCACCACCAGGCTAGACCGGTTACATCCCGATCGAGCACCAGAGCAGGAGCCCTCCATGGAAACTCCAGCGGCAGCACGAGGGTTTTTCCCAGAGGACCCGGTGTACACACGGAACTATGCGAAAGGGCCCCCGTGGATTCCCGCCCGAGTAGTACGGGTCCAAGGCCCCCGGTCTTATGAAGTCTCGGGAGAAGACGGCCAGATCCTGCATCGCCACATCAATCAGCTACACCGCTGGGTGCTACCCCTGGAGCCGGATGAGGGGGAGGAGTGGAACGAGCCAGCTCAACCAGATGTGGGGGCGGACGCACCAGAGGAAATCCCAGTGGACTTCAACTCCGGACAGCCCGCAACCGCAAATGACACACCGGGCGAGATGGTGAGCCCAGTCCCTCCAACACCAGAGCGGCCACCGGTACCCACGGCCGCCTGAGAGGCCGTCAGTTCCCCCATGCCAGAGCCCCGCCACTCCACGCGAGAGCGGCGGCCCCCCAGCTATTTGAAAGACTATGTGTGCGGGTGTTTATCGGACCAAGGGGGGAGGGGTGTAATGTATCCACTTGAGAACATGGGCTCTGGGCAGCCATGTGCTTGGACTGGTTCCAACCGGTCCACCATGTGGCCAGGCGAAGGGCCTGAGCTTCGCCCCGAAGGACAATGGACTAGTGGATCCTGACTCCCCTTCAATGGAGGAGCAGGAGTTAATCCAATCAATGTAAATAGCGAATCACCGGGTGTGTGTGTGTTTGGGGTGTGGGTCACTTGGGGATAAAAAGCCGGCCTGCGAGCTGGCTTAGTTGTCTTGTTCCTGATCTAAATAAAGTATGTGAGAGCTGAAATCACTCATCGGTCTCAGTACTTTTTAGGCTGCCTTCAGAGTTGGCCATGCCCACTACAGCCAAAACCTCTGCATGCATGGCTACAGATGGAAGGCCTGGAGAGTGACCTCCCCCCGCGGTGACTCAGAGGTGGGCAGGCCAGGGGGGGCCTTGAAAAGATCAGGGAGGGCCGGCTTGTCAGGGTTCCCCACAGCTGCCAAGGGAAGGCATGGGGTATGTGGCCTAATATGCTAATGAGCTGTACTGCCTGGGTGTGGCCTAATATGCTAATGAGTTTTTGCTGTTGGGTATGGCCTATTATGCTAATGAGTTCCTGCTGGCTTTTTCTACTAAAAAAACCCTGCCGGATTCACACTGTCCAAGCCTATCTGGCAATTAGGAGGTGAGTCCACTATGACTTCATAGCTTTGATGCCCTGCAACTTCAGCACCATTATTTTCTGCAAACCATCACTCTTTCTTCATAGAAACAGCAATGCCTTCATGTAGCTGACCAGATGGTTGTATGAACACCAGTGCAATCCTATGCTGAGTTTATTTCTATCGAGTCTCCACCACTGACATCAAAGGGTTTAGGGTAATAATGGGCTGCAGAGTAACACTCTGTAGGACTGTACTGATAGGAAACAAAGCTAATGCCAAATAAGGGCAATATTTTTGAATATTTTAATTGATATTGCCCTTATAGTGAATTAGCTTCAGTTCAATGTTCCCTCTAAGCTGTGGAGCCTTGTGAGCAAACATTTTACTTTGTGAGCTACTGGCATTAAAGTCATGAGCGAGTGATTTGGCTACTGCATAAATTAGTTTGCTCTGGAGCCATCCTTCCTGAGCTAAAATAAAAATGTATGAGCCAGAGGCTAAAAAGCTGTGAGCTAGCTCACATTAACTCAGCTTAGAGGGAACTCTGCTTCAGTTGTAGTGATATTGTCATCTAACCAAACCTGATCACATACAGAATACTGTCACTGTTACTCAGAAGAAGGATAACACTAAAAGAGACCCAGTTTGGTATAGGGGTTAACAGCGCAGAATCTAATCTGAGAGAAATGGGTTTGATTCCCCACTCTTCCACATGCAGCTGCTGGTGTGACCATGGGTCAGTCACAAGTTTTCTCAGAGCTGTTCTCTCAAGAGCAGTCCTGGAAAGAGCTCTCTCAGCTCCACCTACCTCACAGAGTGTCTGCTGTGGGGAGGGGAGGGGAATGGAAAGGAGATTGTAAGCTGCTCTGAGACTCCTAGTGAAGAGTGAGGTATGAATCCAGTCTCCTCTTCCTCCTCTTCTAACAACAACAACAAATGCCCCATGCCAAACTGCAGCCAACTTGGGCCATGAGTGCTAGCGTAAAATTACAACAATTCCCTCTGAAAGCCCCTCTTTTGAGACAGAAAATGTTCACTGGATAAATTTGATTCATCCCCACCTTCACCTCATAATTTCCAGAGATATGTATTAAAAATACTGAAAAGCTAACGTCACTTAATTTTAACTGCTCTATCAATAGCTGTTCTATTGTTCAATAACTGTTTTCACAATGTTAAGGTCTTTCAGACCTTCCTAGTATTGTGGATGAATTTTACTCCTTTCAGTTCAACTGGGGTCCCACTCCATGCCATGTAATTGAAACTCTGAAATTAAAAAAAGAAAAAGGAAATCCCAGTGAAGGGGAAAGAATAAAATATGCCAGAACAAACTCACCTCTTCACTGAAGGATAGTTCATGAGGCAAATCAATAGATTATCTTCAGGGCAAAGATAGAAACCACAGCTTGGATTCCACCTAGACTTTTCACAAATGAAAGGATTTCTGTCTATGAAAGTATGACTCACCTACCTCCCCTACCTGCTGCAGCCCAAAATGCCCCGTGAAATGTGGAACAGGGGACCCCAAACAATATAGCTTGGTGGGAGTTGGAGGTCTTTCATGGGAAAGAGGAATGGGTGAAAAAAAAACCGTGTGTGCATGGATCTAATCCCACTACTGCTGAGGGCAAAAAATCCCCTTTTGCCACACAGAATGTTGCTTCCCAGTCCTATATTCTGCTTGCCCCTAGGGTGATTTCCCACTACAGCTGGCTCGGGGTTGCGCCACCATTTGCCCCGATACTATTAGTCAATTTCACACCCGAAGCCGTGGGGCTGCATTTTGACCCGCAGCTTCGCCCGATTTTCCCCGCAGTTTCATAATCCTCAAAAAACAGGATTACGAAACTGCGGGGAAATTGGGCGAAGCTGCGAGTCAAAATGCAGCCCCGCGGCTTCGGTGTGAAATTGACTAATAGTATCGGGGCAAATGGCGGCGCAACCCCGAGGCAGCTTTAGTGGGAAATCACCCTAGGACTCTGTGGCTTCTTTGGTCTTTCTGGCGTGAAAAGTACTGAGACTGATGCATGTGGATTTCAGCTCAGACCTTGTCTTAGTGATTCAGCAAGTTACAACGGCAAACTAGTCAGCTCGCAGGCTGCTTATATGTCCCTTAACAAACACACCCATGACACACACCCACAGCCGTGATAGGCTATATACAAGAGTTGAGAACTCATAGGTCCTTCCACTAAGGTCCCTGCTATCCCGTTGGCTGGGACTGTGGAGCCTAGGCTCTATTGTCTCAGGTCGTGAAGCTCGCTACCCCATCCAGCCATGTGGCTGCCTGACTGCGTGTACACAACATGGCAGACATTTTCTGTTAGACATTTCCTTCTAGAACACACTTGCCAAGCATCTTACCAAAAAAGGCACAAAGAGAATGGCGGGTACTAATTAGCATGTAAGATTAAGGTGACACCTAGCATCAAATCTCCCTCCAAGTGGGGCCTGGAGATCTCCTGGAATGACAACTGATCTCCAGACTACAGAGATCAGTTCCCCTGCAGAAAATGGCTGCCCTGGATGGACTCTGACATTATACCCCACTGAGTTCCTTCTCCTCAACAAACCACATCCTTTCCAAGCTCCACCCCCCAAATATCCAGGAATTCCCCCACCCAGAGATGGCAACCCAACAAAGTGGCAATGAAGTTCACATTTTGATAGCTTAACTTACTTTCCAAGGTTGCCTTAAGGATAATCTGTGAGAGTTTGGGGGAGAGAGAACTGTGCAGACCATCCGGAGCTCCTTAGAGGAAGGGCAGAATACAAATGAGCTTGTCATCTGATAGAAAATGGGAAGTCATTCTACCGTTCCTTGGGTTGAAACTCTCATCCAGCAGCCAGAGTTGGGGTCAGGCTCCAATCAGTACAAGTGAGTCAGGATAGAGAATAGAAGTAAGAGGCAGGATCCACCTCTTCATGTCCTCTTCAGAACAGATAGGGCTGCCAACCTTAGGTGGCACCTGGAGATCTCCTGCTATTACAATTGATTTCCAGGTGACCGAGATCAGTCCCAACTGGATCAGGGTCATCCCGTTATAATTTCACTTTCATTCCTCTTAAATCATTTGCAAGCATATTTCCATTTTGCTCCATGTGTTGAATGCGCAAGTGGATTGGCTGAAGTAGGATGGGAAAGGAGGCCTTTAAAAAAAAAGAAAAGAAAAGAAACTGCTTTCTGATGGCTGTGCGTTGTCAACAAAAACAAAAGAACATTAGAGTGTTAAAGAAAAAAGAAAAAAGAAAGAAAATCCCTGCCGTCCAAGGACAACAATATATCAAGGGAGAATAATTCTCTTTGTCCTACCTTGGGGTTAAATGTTTGCCTCTGCCTGGGTAAGCTCTCGTTTCTTTTGTGCTTGGGTATGTCTGTGAATGTTTTATGAATGTAATTGAGCTTAGGAATCAAGTTTCTGAGACAGACACAGTTTATTCTGAAGAATAGAGATACAGCAGAAAGTTATTGATTTTGGAGGAATCTACGCCTTGTGAAAAATTAACCAGACATTCCTTCCAAATCAATACGATTATCCCTGCTGCTTCAGGACCACTTAATCGGATCCAAGGAAGGTCCCCAGTGCATAGTCGCTACATTATTGCCTTCGAAAAAAGCATTACAGTCTATTCTTTCTCTTCTATATGCACATTTCTCTGAACAATGAGTTTTTAAGCAGATTAGAGGTTGGATCCAGCTTTTCCTCGACCCAAGGCAGAGGATTGGCAAGCTTGCCCAGGTATCGTCCTCACTACAGCCCCCAGAATAGCAAGTATAGCCTTTCCAGAGGTTAAAAGAACCTCTCCTCCCTCTTTGCCAGTGGAAAACCAGGTAATATTCAACCCCACAACTGAAAAATTAATAATGTTCCACAATGATACTTGAATGCTCCAAATAATGTGGCTAAAGAAAAAAAAATCCAGTCCATGTGCACACGAAACTGCTGAATCAGACAATTATTCTGTCAAAATCAGTGTTGTCTACTCTTGACTGGTTGTGGGTCTCCAGAGCATCAGGCAGGGGTCCTCCACATCACCTCCTGTCTGATCCTTTTAACTGGAGACCCTTTAAGTCCTGTGCAGAGTTAAATGGCATGCTGTTTATCCCCAGTGAGTGGTCATATACAATCAATTTTGACTTTGTCCACGGCCATGTTTTCCTGATCATATTTGATAAAGTTTGAAGAATGCTCTCTTTTTAAGAACATTGTGCTATCACTTTGCTTGACTGCCATTTACTTATCAATAGTTTCTAAGGTTGTAGTCAGTCTCAGATAAGATGGGGACACAGAATTTAAAAATGTTCTCCCTTCTGAAAATAACAAAAGAAATTAATTTCATGTTTAAGGATGGGCACAAACTGGGAAAACATGGTTTGATTTGGTCATGCAGTCATTTCCCCAGAAAGTACTTTCCTTTCCTTTGGGGGGGGGCTGTAACTCAGACATCATCTAAAGACATGAAACTTGGAGAGCATGTAGAGGAGCATGCAGAGGAGGTCTATGTCTCTAGCTTGCACAGGATCTGTTCTATACACTCATGAATCTGCATCTGTCAAAATTCTGATCTATAAACATATTAATTAGTTTTCTACTGAAAACAGGGGAATGTACATATTCACAAAATGATAAAAGTTTCAAAGGACAGCAGGGCTGGTCTGCAGTAGATCCAGTAGCACCTCTTGTTGGTCTCTAAGGTGCTACTGGACTAGCAAACAACAAAAGTAAGGCTAACAATTCATTAAGACAGGCAAGTCAATCTGAAAAACCAATAGTATCAAAGATCTCCTTCAAACTGTTTAAAATGTCACTCATAACACAAAATTCAAACTCTCCAATTCTTAGTTCAAGGAGTTCAAGCCTCCAATGTTTGAAATGGCCCTCTTAAATAAGCACATGTTAACCTGATGCTAGAATGAGTCATGGAAAGAAACTTAGAGTTCTTCTCAAAGTCGGACACCTTCTGTGGCCTCACAGTAAACTAAATGTATGTTGTCCTGTCTGTAGAACAGAAGTGGTGGCATTGTGTCTCAACTAGGAATCAATTCACTCAATGTAAGATGGGATTCTACTTCCATTCCACATTCCATTTCACTGTCAGGGCTTGCTGGGGTTGCCAGGTCTTACCTACTCGCTGGTGTGGGGTGAAAGAGAACTTTCTAGGACTGGGAGGTGGGGCAACATTGCCATACGTGATGTCCCTGATGTGATGACATCATCACACCAGGGACATCGTGCGGGAACACTCTGGTATTTTCCACAAAACTCTATGTTAACCATAGAGTTTTGCCCCAAATACCAAAGCATCTCCATGCAACATCCTCAGTGTGATGACATCACTTCTGTGTGATATCATCATACTGGGGACATCATGCCAGGGTGGGGCTGTTGGGACAGGCAGGAGCCCATGAAATCGAAGGATTCCCCCAATTCCACCTGGGGACTGGCAACCCTAGATTTTGCCTGGGTGCCATCACTCCCAAACACAGGCCTGGAGGATGCATTTTCCACTTAAGGTCCTGAAGATCAGCAGCTTTAGCTGAGAAAGCCAAACCCAGAAGTGCAGCTAGCAGAAGGTACCTCTTCTGATTAAGACAGAAGGCCAGACTCTTGGTACTTATACTAAACCTGGTCCAATCTATAATATATTCCTCTTTAATTCCTAGGACATATGATCACCACTATTCTCTGCAGTAGCCAAAGTGGGCTTTAAGACATAAGCTCATAAAGACCATGTTAATTCCAGACCCTGGCTCTTGAAGTTTCCAGTTCAAGCACTTAGACACCTTGAAGCTCTCATATGCAGAGAAGCAGACAGGTCAAGCTTGTAATAAGATTATCAAATGCTTAAAACAGTTCTTCTCCATACAGACAAGCAAATGGAGAAGCTCCTGTGTACGTACTTATCAGACAGCTGGATTGTGGCTGGGGTTGCCAGCTCCAGGTTGGGAAATACCTGGAGATTGTAATGGTGGAGCCTAAGAGGGTGGGGCTTGGGAAGGGCAGGGACTTCAGTGCCATAGGGTCCACCTTGCAAAGCAGCCATTTTCTCCAGGTGAACTGATCTCTATCATCTGGAGATCAGATGTAATCCCAGGAGCTCTCCAGCCAGCATCTAGAAGTTGGCAACCAGGGCCATAGCCAGCAGGGGGTACAGGCAGTGCCCCTATCAAATCTTCAGTGCCCCCCACTGCCTCCTCCCTTTTCCCTCCTTCCTCCCCCCTGAAAAGTACTTTGCCTTTTAGTTTGTAATAAACCCAGATGCCAACTTTGCTGCCACATACACCCAAACAACACAACCACTGGACCTAACAACATCAGCTACAGTATCTCAGGCTCATTCCCTTGCTCATCTTGTAATACTGTATATGCCATTAAATGCCAAAAGTGTCCTACAACAGGCAAACAGGTCAAACCCTATGCCAAAGGACAAATGGACACAAGACTGAGAAATCTATAAAAGAACACTTCAGCCTTCCAGGACAGTCAATGGGGGACCTCAAAGTAGCTGTTTTATTCCAAAAGAACTTCAGAAAGAGACTAGAACAGGAGACTGCTGATTTACAAGTTATTACAACACTCAGGACAATGGAACCCCCAAGACTTCACAAAGACATTAATTTCTTATCTCACTACACATGTTAATGTCATTCAATTTTGCATCTGTTTGTAAACTCCTTTATTACACTGTATGCTAATTTTCTGTTATTCATAGGTCTTACCAATCCTCCCAGTGGCAGGGTGGACAAAGGAAGGAAAAGGAAGGATTAAAAGGGCCAGCACAGGCCCGCAAGGATTAAAATGTAAGGTTGCACTGCACACCCCAGGCTCCCTCCTCCCCTCTAGCTAAGTACCTAGCCTTGTGAGGCTGGCCCAAAGCAATTCCTGTTACAGGAATTGCTTCAGGTCAGTACAGCTCATCACTAATTTAATTAGTGCCCCCTGGGAAGCCAGCACCCCCGACAAATAAACTCCTGGCTACGGGGCTGTTTGGAACCCTGATTGTGGACAATATTCTGTTGTGTGAATGATTGAATCCTCTTTCTCCCTTTGCTTTAGGTTTTATTTCTAGCTAAGACAATTTCTTGTCTAAAACAAAGCATCTGTATCACATATATATTTTTATGGGTCTACTGAGGTGCCGTTTTGTGGCTCAGATTCCAAAAACCTTTATGTGCAATGAGTGATAAATCAAATTGCCATCTCATTTTCCCCCTCTTAATTTAATCCCAAAACTATACAGAGTGCAATAGTTTCTTATTGCTCCCCTGGATAATGTAATAACAGTTAAGTATTATAAGTAAATCTCATGATTAATGATCACGTTCCTTTACTGTGTTGACAAAATAAGCACCCTATTCCCCAGTAGGGAAGTTAAACTAGTTATAATTGGCACCTATTTTATGACCACTTTCCACTTGATTTCAACAGGTAAATGGTATGCCAGCTCACAGTTTCATGTGCTTACAGCCCTATATAATTACAGGGAACCTACTAATGCCTCAAAACCAATCTCAGAAAGAAAAATAGATCCATAGACAATATCATGTATAGACTTCACTGGTATACTGAGCAGGAGTGTGTGTAATTGGAATGAGGACAAACATTGTGCATTTTGTAGAAGTACAGTACAGTGGCTGGTTCACATTACTTCATCGCTGGGAGACCTCTACTCTCATGAGCACTTTTAATGTCTACGGCCCCAGCTCCAATAATGTCAGTGTGCCTGTATGCCCCATTCAAGTGTGAAGCCGGGGAGGTGTGTGTGAGGATAAACGCTAAAGGTCAAAGGTATGTGTGGGAAGGGTGCTGGTGTGAGAGAAGGGTTAAATTCTCCTCTCTCAGGTGTCCCCTCACATTGCAACACAACCAAGAGAAAAATGCCAGAAGAAGTAATCTGTGAAGGTAATAGTTGTGGGCAGAGGAAGTGTCTGTGTATGTACTACTATGTCCCTTTCAGTCATAATACTTATCTTCCATGTGAATGGGCAGAGTCATATTTAAAGGTCACTGTCTACGATGCTGCATCAGAAGACCATGAGTTCCTAATTTAAACACTGAGAGCATATTATTAACACCTGTATACAACACTTCAAAAGCTGGAAGCACTCCACATAGATTATCTCAGCAATCTTCACAATGCCTCATGAGGCAACTGAGTCTTATTATCTTCGGAGAGGAAGAGTGGTGTGGTGGCTAAGAGTGGTGGACTCTAATCTGGAGAACTGAGCTTGATTCCCCACTCCTCCATATGAAGCCTGCTGGGTGACCTTGGGCCAGTCACTGTTCTCTCAGCCCCACCTACCTCACAAGGTGCCTGTTGTGGGGAGAGGAAGGGAAGGTGATTGTAGGCTGCTTTGAGTCTCCTTAGGGTAGAGAAATGTGGTATACAAATGTTGACCCACACAAACATTTGACTTTCCCTTGTTTACTATAAACAAAATATAAAAATATCTTCTATATATTAACATTTTCTCTGAGGAAGTACAAAAAATGCAGGGCAAAGATTATTTCTCCCTCTTCTTCCCTCCCAATCCATCCCTGTTTATACTCAAAAGAGCCACATTCACTTCCATCCCTGGCATGAAGCTTTGCACCTCAGGGAGGCTGGCAGATTACCTGTCCTCCAGGGGCAGTTTTTCCTCAAAGGCCTATTATGCACGGGCGTTTTCCCTTGTGTTCACTGTACATGTCCACCAGGTTTTCTTTGTCATTCTGCATTTCCCCTCACTTTTAGTGTGCATGTCTGTTGGGCTTTCTTTTCCATTCTGCATTGATTCCCCCCCCCGCCCCCGCCCCCCAGCACTCAGTTCACTTTCTGGTCACCATTTCTTTGGGTCATTTGAGAATGCTTATGCACTGATTTTTAAATGTTGCTTTGCTTTTCCAAGCAAAGCTAATTCAAAAGCCTACACACACCCTTTGCTGGCCTTGGAAAGTCAGTCCCTGCCCCCATTGAGGTTGTTCTGCCCACTGTGTTCCTTCTGCCATTAATCAGCGATAAAGCCCCAGTTTCTGCATTTTCACGTAGCACAGGGAAGTAGCATGCTGGCTCATGGCCGCCCCTTGTGAGCCAGCCAGCCCATCAGCCTGGCCAAGCCCTGCAACCACAGGCTGCCTTTTGTGGCTCTCTCCATCTGGCTGCAGGTGCTTACAAGACGGGGGAGGTCACCTGCATGAGAGAGGAACATGGCTCTCTGGCTTTTGGAAGGTAGAGGGGAATTTTTTATTATTATTTTTTAAAAATGGCATTCGTCTAGCGTGCTATGAGACTAGTGTTAGTCTCTCCACTTGTAAAAAAAGGTAAAGAATGGGGGTTAAGTTTAGAGGGAGTTGTTACTGCAAATGGTCCTGGTTTGGGGGTCAAATTCCCCATCCCCTCTTCCTTCTAAAAGCTAGAGCTAGGCTGCTCTCTCTCTCAGGCGGCCTCCCTGGTCTAGGCACTGCCTGCCTTTTTCCCCCATTCAATCTCCAGGTGCACCTGTCCTGGGACCACCAAGACTCTCCTGGCCCCAGCTGAGTATGTTCCCAGCCAGGCAGAGCCAGAGTAAGACCCTGCTTTGAAGAGGGGGGGGCCTGCAGGGGCTAACTTGCCTTGGACCACCGGGCTCACTGTGCATGTAGGGAGCCAATGGCCAGCTGCAGGTGCAGCTCCGTGCTGTCTTCTCTTGCCCCCCAGTTTAAACTGGGTGGCAGGAGAGGCCAGCACTAAACTCATGCCACTTGTTGTTGTTGTTTTTTAAAGTTACTCCCGGCTAGGCTGGTGTTAGGAGATGTACTTTGAAAATGCTTTTATTTGTTATTTTCTGACCTGCACACACACCTGAATAGTGCTTGCAAGTGTCTTTGGTTTGGGAGAACTGTGTGCTTTGTTTGATGTGACCACATGCACTGGAAAGCTGCCTTCAGTCTGTACGTTCATGTTAATGAAGTCACACACACACATACATATGCATACATCTACCCATCAGGCACTGGGAACAAGAAAAGCATCTCCATTATGGTCTGCCAGAAGGATGTTATAAACGACAACCTGTCTACCATTGAGGAATCTGAATTCCACATGTAACCCACAGGATGCTTGGTATTTTGCATGTGTTAAGACTGTTTCCTGTTTGTGACTTGGACCAAGCCAGAGTCATCTGCATTCTTAAGGTTTCCCTGACAACCCATCTTTGCACCTTGGACCAAATGTTCTCTTTAGTAAAGGTGTAGATTTTCAATATTGCCCCACCTTTGTAGGAGGGTACCCCACATCCTATAGCCAATGATATAGGGATGGGACGGACTAGAGGAGACCCCAATCCAGCCCCCAATACTAGCTGATAAAAGGTTCACCTTTGTCAGGGTCGGCCCCCACCTGTGCGCCTTCCCCAACCAGCTAGCAAGTCATTTATTCCTCACACGTGTTGGCAGGTTCCAACAGTGTGCAGTAAAAGTATCCTTAGTTAGAAACAATTCTTGTATTCTTCACTGAGAAGGTCGAGCTTCAGGAAACAGATAAGTATTACGTGTATTCCTTTCCTAAATACCTTTAGTTTAAAACCCCATATGGTTTTCCATTGCTATTGTATCTAAAGGAACTTGTGTGTATGTGTGAATGCATCAGTATTGTTTGCCTGTGTAAAAAAAGATATTATTCAGAAAAGAGAATATTTGATTTTACTAAAGAAACCTTGTCAAGCGTTCTCTTTTGGGAAACTGGGTCTCTGGACGAAACCACTTTATCTGTATACATAGACCAGAACTCAAAATAAGTTTAGTCCGATAAATGCGTAAATAAGCATTTCGGCTAACACTGGTGGGAGAAGGCAGCGCAGACCTGTGCCTGCAGGGAGCTGTCGGCTACTCCCCCCATACAAATTACAGCCCTCATACAACTTGCATAGACAAGTCTGGTCAGTTCCAAGAGTGGATTTCCCCCTTTTACCTGTGTTCTTTTCAGTTCCCTTTCATTCAACAAACTAATGCTGAAAAGCATGTGCAAAACCTGAACCACAAGGATTTAAATGGAAGGTGCTTGCTGGCTGCCACTGTGCAGCTGTGATAGGACAATTGCGGTTTTTGTTTTTTTGTTTTTTTAAAAAAACACCTTTGGACTCCTCCCTCACACATCACAGGTGATGTTCCCACCCCAATTAAGAAAAACTGCAAGTTTTGGCTGTAGCTGCAGAATAAAGGCACAGAATACATTGGAGGAAAAACAAATGGTGCATACGGCAGGACACTGAATCTGAGGTCAAGCTTAAAGACTGCTCAGATACTCTGCAGATACTCTGCAGTAAACTGTGCATGCACAATAGGCCAAGGTTGAAAACACCTGCCAAACATGTCCCGATGAGAAATTACCTTGTCTACTTTTGTGAAATATGGAGCAGGTGTCACAAGAAGAGCCACATGTGGCATGTCAAAGAGCCACATGTGATTCCCAAAACACTGAATATTGCTTTTCTAAAGCAAATCTGAATAATAATAATAATAATCTCTGTCTCTATTTGCCCTGGGCTTGTTTCAGTGGAATTCATGCTTGGATATCCATCCAAATGAGTACCTAAATATTGGGGTGCACATTTGGTATATTGCATAGAAAGCAAGATGGTGAGTGAGCATTTGCATTTAGCAGGCATGAGGAAAGAGGCTGGATCCTTTTCTGGATTAGAAACTGATTGCAATACAGAAAGCAGAGTAGGACAATATTCTCAATGGGGAGAAGCAAGAAGGGAGTTCCATAGGGATCAGTACTGGGAATGGTGCTGTGTAATTTGTTAATAAAAGATCCAGGATTCAGAGTGAACAATGAAGTGACTAACGAAGTGGCACACATCCAGAGGCATTGGAAATTTTAGACTAGATTGGTTTGCAAATCAAATTATTTTTATACCAGGTTGGTGTGTGAATCTAATTATTTTTAGATTTAAATGTTTATCTGCATACTTACATATCTACAAAGTTTAGCTTACATGTATTCATTTCTTGGATTGTAATAGCACTGAAGATTTTGTTGTGTGAGTGCAATCACCATGAGAAGGGATCCGTGGGCTGCGTTATAAACTTTCATCAACTGCACAACATGACTTAGAATTTTTTAAAAAAATTATTTTGTGTAAAAATTTTCAAAAAAAAAATCAATAGTATTTATAATACTTATCGCTATTATAACAATGTGGCCTTCTTTTCTTTTTTGTTATACTTTCAGAAAGCAACAACTGTTCTGGATTTCTAAATTAACTTCTGAATGCTTGTCTTTTTGAAATAGTATATATTATTGACCATTGAAGAAGGCCCTAGAGTTCAAAACACATACAGTCTTGTTGGTCATTTGATATATTCAACTGTTTATGTGAAATCATTAACACTGTATGTGAAATTATTATAGCCTATGTAAAGCTCATGTTGATATTCTGACCTTACACTTTTAATATTTGCCATTGTGTACATCATATAATAAATATATCTTTTCATAATATTTTATTTGAGGTAGCTTGACCCTTGCAGCATTATTGGTTATTTTGGGTTGAGTTTGTTTCATCCTTTCCCTTTTTTTTGTGGGCTTTGGGTGCCTGCCAAACTGTACTGGGGTAACTTTAGGGAGCCCCTGTTGAAACTCTGGGGATGTCTGCCTTTCTGTCATTCCAAATCTGCCTTTGGAGATTTTGGGGGTGGTTGAGCATGGGGGGATGCTTCCAATGTCTGGCGGGAGGGGGCAGTCTGCCCAGCTGAAGTTTCCCTGTGAATTTGATGTTACTGGCTTGTTCTTGAGCTGTTCCATAGGCTCCTGTAACTGCAGCTGTCTTTTCCAGAGACATCACTGGGGAGACCTTTTGGGGGGGTATATAATTGGGACTGCAGAAATGTAATCTACCCTCAAATTGGTGAGATCAAAGAGGAGCAAGCAGCAGGGTGAAGTTCCCTGTGTGTTTGGTGTGTGTAGCTTGCAGAGGATCCATTCTATACACTTTTGAACCTATGCCTGACATTTCCTGGCTTGACCTTAGTGCTGTTGGGTTTGCACTGACACAGTGGCACTGGTTCTGTTGAGCACATTGCCCCCCATTAGTTTCTACTGAGAGATTCTCTGGTTTGACCTTAGTCCTTTGGAAACAATGAAGGATAGGGGCACCATAATTCAGACTATGTAAATGCAATCCTTGGAAAACTTGGAGGGCAGGTAGAGGAGAGTCAGCCAGAGATGAAAAAGAAGAGTTTGGATTTGTACCCCACCCTTCACTGCCCAAAGGCATCTCAGAGCGGCTTACAAACTCCTTTCCCTTCCCCTCCCCACAACAGACACCCTGTGAGGTAGGTGGGGCTGAGAGAACTTCTGACAGAAACTGTCCTTGAGAGAACAGCTGTGCCAGAGCTTGTGACTGACCCAAGATCACATCAGCAGGTGCAAGTGGAGGAGTGGGGAATCAAACCCGGTTCTCCCAGATAAGAGTCCGCGCACTTAACCACTACACCAAACTGGATCTGCTGTGAGTTTAGTATCTCTAGCTTGCACAGGATCCATTCTATACACTCCTGAACCTCCTGAATCTGCACCTGTCATTCCCCCAGAAAGCACTTTCCTGGGGGCATCTTCTTTGGGAGAGGGGGCATAACTCAGACCCCATAAATCCAATCCTCACCAAACTTGAAAAGCAGGTAGAGGAGAGTCAGCCAGAGATACCCTTTGAGATTGGTGTCTCTAGCACCCTGGGGGGCCATTTTACAATATCACTAACTTCATGAACCAAACCAGTTTGTGATGGTCTGTGGTTTACAAACTGTGCACACCAGGAACCAGGAACTGAACTACATAAGAACATAAGAACATAAGAACATAAGAGAAGCCAATGTTGAATCAGGCCAATGGCCCATCTAGTCCAACACTCTGTCACACAGCGGCCAAAATATACCAGGTGCCATCAGGAGGTCCAGCAGTGGGGCCAGGGCACCAGAAGCCCTCCCACTGCTGCCCCCTCCAGCACCAAGAATAGAGTGCATCACCTGCCCCAGACTGAGAGTTCTCATTCTATACCCCGTGGCTAATAGCCACTGGTGGACTTCTGCTCCATATGTTTATCTAATTTCCTCTTGAAACTGTCCATGCTTGCAGCTGCCACGACCTCCTGTGGCAGTGAATTCCATATGTTAATCACTCTTTGGGTGAAGAAGTATTTCCTTTTATCTGTTCTAACCCGACTACATTTTCCTATTTTGTGCCCATCCCTACTCCAATGTGCTTTGTCTGCACACTGTTATTTTCTGAAAAAGAGAGGGTTATACAACTCTGGTTATCGTCTAGCATTTGAACTGGCAAAGGTTCCTTAATACCAAAACCCTCCAGTAACATTATTTGTTGTTGTTGTTCAGTCGCACAGTTAAGTCTGACTCTTCATGATTCCCTGGATCACATCACGCCAGGCCCTCTTGTCTTCTGTCATGCTCCAGAGTTTGCTCAATTTCATGTTCATTGCATCAATAACACTGTCTAACCATCTCATACTTTGCCATCCCCTTCTTCTTTTACCTTCAATCTTTCCCAGCATCAGGGTCTTCTCCAGTGAGCACTTCCTTCTTATTTGGTGGCCAAAGTATTTGAGCTTCAGCTTCAGTGTCTGGCCTTCCAGGGAACAGTCAGGGTTGATTTCCTTTAGGATTGACTGATTTGATCTCCCTGCAGTCCAAGGGACTCTTAAGAGTATTCTCCAGCACCATAATTCAAAAGCATCTATTCTTTGGCACTCAGCCTTCCTTATAGTCCAACTCTCGCAGCCATACAATACTACTGGGAATACCATTGCTTTGACCATACAGACTTTTGTTGGCAGGGTGATGTCTCTACTTTTTATTATGCTTTCTAGGTTTGCCATCACTTTCCTCCCAAGGAGCAGGCATCTTTTAATTTCATGGCTGCAGTCACCATCTGCAGTGATCTTGGATCTCAGGAACGTGAAGTCTGTCACTGCTTCCATGACTTCCCTTCTATTTGCCAAGGAGTGATGGGGCCAGATGCCATGATTTCCGTTTTTTGGATGTTGAGTTTCAAGCCAACTTTTGTGCTCTCCTCTTTCACCCCCCGCAATGTCCTCTTCACTTTCTGCCATTAGAGTGGTACCGTCTGCATATCTGAGGTTGTTGATGTTTTCCCCAGCAATCTTAATTCCAGTTTGTGTAACATTATAAACCACTCTAATTCTCCACACATTTCAGAAGTAGATACAAATTCTGCTTCAGTAGATGAGTGGGTAACAATTTCCTGTTTACGATTTGCCCAACTTATAACACCAGCTCCCAGGTTATGACAAAGAGGCATCCCATTCAAGGGGTTAACACCTATGCACACTTAGAGTGATGTAGCATCCCCCAGTGACCACACATGCTGAGTCACTCACTCCAACACTCTCTCTCTCCTTTTTCCAACCTCTTCTCAAGTCCATCCTTTGTAACAATGTGTTTAGTCCACACAGTGATTATACACATACTTGTCTCCTGTTGCTCGTCTTCTCTTTCCCCTCTCTGTTATTCTCTTCCCTGTCAAATAGGAGGAGGAGGAGGAGGTTATACCTCACCCTTCACTATCCGAAGGAGTCTCAGAGTGGCTTAAGATCACCTTCCCTTCCACTCTCCACAACAGACACCCTGTGAGGTAGGTGGGGCTGAGTGAGAGAATTGTGACTGGCCCAAGGTCACCCAGCTGGCTTCATATGGAGGAGTGGGGAATCAAACCCAGTTCTCCAGATTAGAGTCCACCACTCTTAACCAATATACCAAGTTGGTGTAAACTCCGTGGCAAAGCACACTAAGCTTATATTATGTTGCTCCCTCAAACATCATACATTCATAACAAAAGGTTATAGCCTGTTGCTCCATTAATGGTGATGCCTTCATCCAAATCAAGAAGTCTTCCTCTCCCACAAGAGGCACTTCCATAGGAGCCTCTTGCTTCAAAGGAAGGCAGCACAGTTAGTGAAGTGGAGCAATAGAATACAACTAATTTTATGCAATGAGTTACTTTATTTCTTTTTCTTATTTCTTAATTCTTATTTCTGCCCAAGCCCCTCTTGACTTAATTTTTTTGCATGCCGGATTCATGGGTTTCTACTCTGCAACTGCTAACATCAGCTTTGAATGTGGCCTTTATTGACTGCTTAAGTTTGATTTTCTCATCTTATGCACAGATCAAAGAGATCTATAGCATACATTTCAGGATCTCTGAGTTTAATTAAACCCTTAAAGCCCCTACAAACTTATGACTCAGCCATTAAAGAATTTTTGATGACAAATAGCCCAAATCCTTCTAGCACTTTTTATGCAACGCATAACTGAGTGATGATGTCCCAAGTTAGACATAAAACGAGGACGGCCCCGGGCTTTGAAAAACAGATGGATTAAACTCTGGAGTAAAAGGCATTTTATTTTTCAAGCCTCAGGAATCTTATTTTTTTCTTGTTACAAATTATCTGTAGTATGAACTTCCCTGTTCTTGCCCTTTTCTTTGTGTAATAAATAAATCCCATTTATGGATCTGCTTGTACTCTCAATGGCATAATGTGCATTATTTCAATGAGGCCAAGATTAGGTCTTAAATCATGGAATTTTTTGTGGTAGAAAAAAATTGCAATGAACAGCTTTCTGGGGAGGAGAGGGGGGAAGGAAGGTGAAATTCTGTTACATGAAAACATAATACATTCTTTTGAATCTAAGAAGCTACCCAGTTACCCGCTTGCTATAATAGGAACTCTAAATCTGAGGGCAGAGTTCAGCCTCTAAGCAAAGCATCACCTTCTAAAACAGCATCTAAGTTCTACATCTAAGAAACGGGGCTGTTGTTTTGAGGCTATATTCATTTGCATCAGGGACTGTCTGCTGTAAAGTGGATTTCTATATGCAATGTTTTGGCTCAGTGCCCTCTGTGTGGTTATCTGCAGAGAGGTGTAGAAACCTCTGCATTCAGCATTACCAAAGAGGTAATGCACTTTACCAAAGAGGTGATACACTTTAACTGGACAATGAGTTTGCTTTGTATGGTTGAGGAGTAGGCACAGCCACATGAAGGAACATCTGATGCAAGAGCTCTTTGTATGGGGTTATATACAGACTTGATTTATACAATGCTTCCCTCCACATTACATGGAAGACCCTTGGGTAAAACCATAAAGTTTTTGGCAGTTCCTAGAGAGGACCAATATCACGCCTGGGGTTTCCTGGAAGCGATGTCACACTATTGGCCAGCAGACATTTTTATTTCATTTTCCTTCCATTGCCACTTTGCCAGTTGAGGGTGAGAATCTCGTGCCCCCACCGGAGGGCTGGCAACCCTACCTTCAGGCCAAGTAAATGACTATGGGTGGCATCCAACCAATTTTTCTGCCCTTTGACAACCCCAAAAGGCTATGCTGGGGATCAGGGGAACTGAATGGACAAAAGCCATGTGGGCTGAGGATAGGGCTCCCAACAATGCCTTGGCAAATGCTGAGAGAATTTGAGGGTGGTGCTTAGGGAGGGAGGAGTCTATGGATGATGTGATGTCACTTCTGGGTGATGCTGTGGGTTAGTCCCTCTAATGTCTGAGGTCATTTGTTGTCCTGCCATAATATTTATCCATGTGCACTTATGGAGCAAGAGGGCTTTTCCTACAAGGCTACCATTAATATCAATGGTATGTTCTTGATTGCAGCTCTTGTAGGAAGACAGCCTGTGTATCATTAACAGGGATCAAATGTTGGATTAGTCAAATAGCTGTAGGTTTTGCTTTAAGCATGCAGGAGGTGGTAAAGAAAAAAGCATTCTTTTTCATTCTCCCCTTCCCTTCCTTACAAACTTAAATAAGACATGACTTATTGGGATGATTTCTGCAGGCCCTAAAGCAATACTAAGCTGCATTTGGCTGAACTCCATAAATGCACAAGCAGCGGTAACAAAGCGAATAGTGATGGATGAAACTGTTACCACATGCTGTAAATAAAATTATGGAACTATATTTTCTGGATACGTTAATAGAAAGAAAGAAAATTTAATTAATAGAGAGTTATTACACTATTAATAGTGTAATTTTTTTTAAAGAAAATGGTACAGGTTTTAATGTACACTGTATCATTTTTGGAACCAGTAATAATTACTTCCACCTTATTCTCTGTAGAAATTAAGGTGCATAAAGCCTAACGTATCTAAACATAGGGCTGCACCCTACCACTCTGTTGAATTAAAGAAGCTGCATTCAACTGCAGGGAATACTTCGAGGAATGAGCATGGACCAGGAAAAGGCAGTTCAGTTCAGGGTCTATGGCGGCCCACAGACTGAACTCCTAACTGAGCCAAGAGGTTAGTTAATGAACCAAACCAGTTTGTTCAGTTTGTGGTCCTGCAAACCCCAAAGAAAGGGAATGCAGTCTGTCTCCATGGGGTTTGCAGAAAACTGTAAAAACAGCTGAGTGGCAGGGAGCAGCTTGCTCCCCACTGTGCAGCTGCTTGGATTGTCTTCTGCAGTCCTGTTAAAAGGAGTGCAGAAGACAGCCCGAAAAACAGCAGCCAGCAGAAAGGGGGTGGGATCTCCTGGGAAGGGTGAGCCACAGCCAAGAAGAAAGGAGGGGGAGATAGCCCAGGGAAGGAAATCTTCTGCCCCTTCCTTTCTACTGACCACAGGGAGCCAGCACCAGTAGAAAAAATGGAGGGAAGATCTCTTGGAAAGGAAAGGAGAGACTGGATTTATACCCAGGGCCGGCCCGAGGTGTCTGGGCGCCCTAGGCACACCAGCTTGTGGTGCCTGCACCCCCTGGTGATGCCAACCTCCCAGTGGGGCCTGGAGACGGGGGGGGGCTGGCACCAGCAAGCCAGGGAAGGGGCAGTGGTTTAAACCCCCACCTCTTCCCTTTCAGTGCTGGCTTGTGCAAGCTAGGGAAGGGGTGGGGGTTTAAACCTCCACCTCTTCCCTTTCAGCACCAGCTTGTGCAAGCTAGGGAAGGGGAACCCCCACCTCTTCCCTTTCAGTGCTGGCTTGCCTTTGAGTGCCCACCGGGGCGCTCTTCACTGGCAGTGCTGGCTGCCACTCCCACCTCCTCTCCCCCACTGAGGGGGAGGGGGAGGGCAGGCAAGCTCCGCCACTGCCTCCTGAGCCCTGCTGGGGCATTCTTCGCTGGCAGCAGCAGCAGCGGGAAGGTGGCAGTGGGGGGGGCTTTCGCAGGAGGGGGTGGGGCGCAGTTTGGCGCCTCTGCAGCCGGTGCGCCCTAGGCAAGTGGGTGAGCTGGCCCTGTTTATACCCCGCCCTTTGCTACCCAAAGGAGTCTCAGAGCAGCTTGCAATCCCTTTCCCTTCCCGTCCCAACAGACACCGTGTGAGGTAGTGGGGCTGAGAGACCTCTCTCAAGAACTGCCCTCAAGAGAACAGTTCTGAAAGAACTTATGACTGACCCAAGGTCACACCAGCAGCTGAACGTGGAGGAGTGGGGAATCAAAACCAGTTCTCCCAGATTAGAGTCTGCACTCTTAACCACTACACCAAACTGTCATCATCACCTGCCTTTGATATAGTTGATCACTTCCTTCTGTTTAAGTCTCTTCATACCCTAGGTTTCTATGACTGTTGTCATTGGTTATTTTTATACCTGCATAATTGCCTGCCCTGACCTGCATGGCCCAGACTAGTCCAATATCATCATTTCTCAGAAGATAAACATGGTTGGCTCTGGTTCATACTTGGATGAGAGAACACCAAGGAAGTCTAGGGTTGCTATGCAGAGACAGGGAATGGCAAACCACCTGTTCATCTCTTGTCATGAAAACCCATAATCGCCATAAGTGATCATAGGTTGGCTGTGACTGGGCAGCACTTTTCACCACTATAATTGCTCATTCTTATTTCCCATAGTTAGAAGCCATCTTCTGTTCTCTGTCGTTATGGGACCTCATCAAGTCCCCTGGTTTTCAGTACCAGTTATATGTTGATGACACAGCTTTACTGCTGTACCCTGAATGTTCTCTCACTATTCTAACCCATATCTCCAACACCCCCTCTGATATTTCTGCTTCAGTGTCTTCAACACATTATGTCTAATACTGAATTTCTAATATTTCCTCTTAAGTCTTCTCATTGTACTCTCTCCAAATCCATTATATTATATTAAATCTCTAAATCTTGGCTATGTATTTGAATCTTCACTCACTTTTGTCTCCCAGTACAGATGTTATTGAACTTCTGTACCTTTATAAAATGTAGCTGAGATTGTCAACATGTGAATGTCATCTAGGATCACAGGTACATAGAGGATTGCTGCTAGCTCTATCCTTGGTTGACATTCACACGGCAAGACTTTCTTCCAAGGATATTCCAGGCCCCCTCCATAAATATTCATCTTCTCATTTAAAAAATAAGTGTCTTGCCTCATATGAAGTATGAGAAAGAAATAGTATTCTGCCCAGCTTTTACTGTGCTGGCCAACCTGATCAATGAGTGCAGAAGGCATGGGGATAAAAAAATGAATACCAGACACTGATTTGTAAAGTTTTTAAAAGTATTAACATTAATGTATTAACATAGATTCTAGCTGTTATGCAATTCCATACCTCCCCACCCCAGGCCTGTAGCTACAGTGGGACATCCCGGGGCCTGGCCCCTGAACTTACTGCCAAGGCCCCCTGACTTCCCATCCAGCCCAGGCCCACCAACTTCCAATTTTTTATTTTACTTGTGGCACTCTCTTGGGGTGTGTGCAGGGTGCCCCCTGACTTATTTAAAGGCCCCCTGAATTTAAAAATCCTGGCTGCAGGCCTGCCCCACTCCAATCCCAGCCACTGCCAAGTATACTACAAAATAAGGAGGAACAAATATTCCTTTTTGTTTCATTTCTTTCATAGTGTTTAGATTTTTATGGATGGCTTTCAGTTTTCTGTTTTTTGCAGGCTCATTTTATTGTAAAGCCCCCAAAATGGCCCCTTATCTTGATATGGCTGATCTGGCCACCTGGGCCCATGCCATGGTGACATTGAGAGTAGGCTATTGTAATGCACTGTACATTGGTCTCCCCTCAAAATCAATTTGGAAGCTCCAGTTGGTGCAGAATGCCTCAGTTCAGCTGTTATCAGGAGCTAGATAGAGCATGTGTATTACTCCTATTCTGCAGTCACTCCACTGGCTGTCCATCAGTTACTGGGCGGCTCAATGTAAAGTATTGGCTATCACATACAAAGCCCTCCATGGCCTTGGACCTTCATATTTGTGAGACCATCTCCCCCCACACACACACGCGCTCTGCCACTTCAGCTTTGGTGATTTGAGCAGGGCCTTCTGCAGGACTGTCCCATCCTGTTGATTGCATTGATTCACTTTGTGTAATCCACCATCTCGGGGAGTCCCAGTGAGAAAGGCAGGCTATAAATAAATATGTTCTATGGTTTTATATGTACTTTATGCATTCAATGTATGCCATTCATGTACATAATAAAGTTCTAAACAGCATGCATTAGAAACCTGAAATCACCCCAACTTCAGACCTTCCACCACAAAATGTCTAGCTCCTAGACTGATGTCAACATTCAAAACACCTCAGACAGTCACTATAACATTAAAAATGCCTGGCATGCTTCAGGTGTGCATGCTGTACATGGCAGCCATAGTTTTGGTGTATACTGTACACCTTCACTTTTCAAATCTATAAATGTGCATTTGGATTACTTTTGTTTCATGATCCTTGGCTTCATGTTGTTTTACGTTGTTTAGGGGTTTTTTAGTTTTATTTATGCTGTAAACCCAAAGTAAATGCACCCATTTGCATATTGTTAAGGAAATATAAAACCTTTATGGGGTTTTAATCAGGATTTACGGAATACAATAAACTTGATGTATGCCCAGCACTTGTGTAATTGAACGGTGGTAGACAAACTGCACTAATGATGCCAATTTCTCAGAATATTTATGGCTTCAAATAACACGGCTAGTCATGAACATACAGTGTTATAAAACATTAAATAAAAAGAACCCAACCTTCAAATCTCAAAATCAATGCTCTGGTCCCAGTGGAGTTGTTTAGGCAGCAGTGTTTGCCCCTGCCCAGAAAGTTGGAAGCAATCAGGTAGATTTTCTGTTAGTATTTCTTTGACCAACTGCTGAGAGCAGCCTTCTTCAAATACCTTTAATCATTGTAATTCAACCTAGACTTTTTTTGTAAACCTAAGTGTATTTTGTCCTGCCATCCGGAATCACTACAATACCGTGGGTCCACATCCCCAGTATGGGCTGAGGTTATGAAAAGCTTCCTGAAGCAGGGGTGAGTCAAGTCAATTCACATGAATTGGTGCTTCTCATGAGGATCTTCATACATATTGGAAAGGCTGTGGATTAATGGCAGAGCATGATAATTTGCATGCAGAAGGTTTTCAGCCAATTTGTAGAAGGAACTCATTGAAGGATCTCAGGTAGTAGATGCTGGGAAAGACCTTTTTTCTGCCTGAGACACTGAAGGGCCACTGCCTGTCAGAGTAGACAACACTGAACTAAATGGAACAGTGATCTGACTCAGTGTCTGGCAACTTTACATGCTCATTCAGTGCCTTGGCCCACAGTATATTCTGAGGCTTTGAGCCTCCTTCCTGAAGCTAAGCAGGTCTGCATCAAGTCAGTGCCTATATGGGTGAGCATGTGGAAATCCTAAATATTTTATTTATTTATTATTTCAATTTATACCCTGCCCTCCCCGCAAGCAGGCTCAGGGCGGCTTACACTAATTGGTACCCTGTACCATAAAACAATATACAATAATTAAAACAGTGAACATTAACATTAAGCATAACATTAACATTAAGTGTTAAAAGCCTGTCATGGGGGAAAGTGGGGTATAAATGGCATAAAAAATGCACCCCTGAAGTCACCAATGTGTTTGGTAATATGTAGCACAAGCTTGTTGGTATGAACATATAGAACTATTTGATACTGAGTCAGTTTCCTGTGTTACCGCCAATGGTCTGTCTCGTTGTTGGGGAAAATTAGCTATGTGGTAGGGGAGTCCAGAGGGGAACAGTGATCACACACCAATTGTATACCAAGGTCTGGTACAGTAGGAAGACTCCAGAACTGAGGGGTAAATAAAAATAGCTTTATTGAAGAATATCCCTAATTACAAGCACACTAAACATTCAAAAAGAGCAGACAATTCAGAACTGAGAAAGCAGAGGTGATGATAGTGAATAGAGGGGTCAGTGATGGGGCAATACAACTTGTCCAGACATGCAGAGGTCCATGAAGAAGGGATTATAGCCCAAACCAAAGTTTGGGGGTGAACTGCCAGTTGTCATCAGGGGCAGACACTAAATCTGAGGCCATGTGCTATGGAGTATAGAGACATTGGGAAACAATGCAGATCAATGGGAGGGGCTTGTCCCCGGTGAAGACAAAAGATTACCTGAAGCAATGATGAGTCCCAGGGGGTGACATCAGGAGGGGCAAGACCTAGGTGTGACCAATGAGGTCTCAGTGGGGCAGAGTCTGGATTCACAGTAGCTATGATAGGAATAGCCAGGTGCAAGGTGACTGTATAGGAGCTGGTTGAATGGATTTGATGATCACTAATGGTTCTGCCAAGGTATATTGAATAGGTTCCCAAGTCTATAGAAAAAGTGGGAGATGGGTGCCTGATTAGCATCAGGAAGGATTGCTAAACATTTGAACGTATGATTGGTTTATCTCAGTATCCTGAGAGATGGAGCAGGGAAGACAGTTTGTGAAGACAAAAGATTTTCACATAGACATAGGTGCACACAAAAGGGCTGGGTGAAGTTCTAGAGACAGAAGGGTTTTTTGCCAGGTGGCCACTGAACAGCTTAATGGAAATGCAGATACATTACCTGGTGGAACCCATTGTTTCATATGCATACCTTTTGGGGTGGGGGGGGACTGGAGGTTTGCTGTGAGGGCTGCCTTGTTGCCACCTGAAAATGGAGACTCTTTTCCAGTACTGTGGCTAGCTCTGTATTTCAGGTCAGGAGTGCCTTCCTTGGCCTGAGTTTGTTGAGGCTGCTGTTGGGGCTGCCCTAGAGTAAGGCAGTGTCTCTGGACTACACCTGGCTCAGTATTGTCTACACTGACTGGCAGCAGCTCTCTAGGATCTCTGGCAGAGAAAGACCTCCCCCAACATCCACTACCTGAGACTTATAGGGCTTTAAAGACAAGTGAGAGGCAGAGGTGGTTTGCCAGTGTCTTCATCTACAGAGTCTTTCTTGGTAGTCCCCCATCTAAGCACTAACCCTGTTTAGCTTCTGAGATTCAACAAGCTAAGACTATTCCATACCACCTTGCCTCCCTAAGATATTGCCTAGTAACTAATTTATCCAATGTAGATCCGCTCCTAGAAACTGGTTTCCCCATCTCTTTAGCCATTATATTTCTGCCATCTCCCTTTTGGGGCCTTTTTCTTTTGTTTGCTTGACAGCAAAAACAACAGATATTTAGTCTGATCTGCTTTCTTCTGTCTCCTTTTCCCTGTTCTTTCTCTCTGCCTTTTGCACAGGAATTAAGCAACATATTATCAGCTTACACTGGCAAATGAATTAATTTCATTAAGTGTAATTTCTCAAGGGGGGGGGGGACATTCTACCCAGTCATCGAATAACAATTAATATACTCTGCCACATTGGAGGAAAAAAAGACTGCTCAACCTTGACCAGAAAGATGCCACTGAGGCATTCTGGCATATATTTAGAGGCAGAGCAGAGTCATATGTACTTGGCTTGCTGCTTCCATGTCAAATTATTTTATAATTCATGCACACGGAATGTTAAATCTTCTGAAGAGCTTGAAAGGCACCGGAGAGAGAGAGCGACGAGGAGACAATAAAGTTTTGTTTACTTTGCAGGAAGATTAAAAGACTGTAGCGAGTCTTTTGCCTCACTATTAAATCTGCATAATCAGACAGACATCCGCATGTTCCCCAAGGGAGTAGGAAATCAGATCTCCAAATCTTTCAAAGTTGATGCCAAATTTCATTTCCTAGCAAATATATAAAGAAGCACGGTTCAAAACAATCCAAGCAACACATGTCTCCTGACAGTCCGTGGGGATCCCCCGCCCCGTCCGTTCCTTTTAACAGGATTGAAACAGGGCCAAGCTCAAGTCTCGAAAAGCCAAGATTTAAAAAGCTACATTTTTTATCTCTGGAGGCTTGATGGAATGACAGGGGCAATCCGAAGCAGAGTTACACCCATCGACTGAAGTTAATGGTTTTAGAAGGGGTGGCACTCCGAGTCACTTAATTCAGGCACCCATTCCTTACAGTGCACCATGCATTGCTTGTGCAAATTGGGCCAGGAATATTAACACACACTGAGAATCTGGATTTCACCACATGCTGGACAATAATGGTGCCAATAGAAGGGAGCTAGGCAGGGATGTGATGCCATAAAGTCAGCCGTTGATTCCAAGGAAACCAGTGTGGAAGCTGGAGATGAGTTGCAATTCCCAGGAAAATTCAGGGCCTGCCTGGAGGTTGACAACCCTAAGTAATACAATGGGCCATAGATCTTCACCACTTATGCAATGGACCGAGTGAGTACAGCAGGGCAGGAAAGCTTGTGGTCCACCAGGCTGTTGCTCTGCTTGTTAGGCTACATGACCTTCAGCAAGATGTTGCACAACAGGCCCACTCCTAGGAACAGCTGTACTTAGAGATGCCTTGGAAGTAAATAGTAGTTCCTGTTTCTAGTTACCAGTGTTCCTTCTAAGCTGAGTTAGTGTGAGCTAGCATATAGTTTTTTTAGCCTCCGGCTCACACATTTTTGTTTTAGCTCAGGAAGTATGGCTCCAGAGCAAACTAATTTATGCAGTAGCCAAATTGCTCACTCACAACTTTATTGCCAGTAACTCACAAAGTAGAATTTTTGTGTACTAGACTCCATAGCTTAGAGGGAGCATTGGTTACCACTGCTTGTCACTTACCTGTCCAGGTTAAAAAAAAGCAGCCTGATCTTTCCCTCTGACTGGTCCTAGCAGTCATCACTACTGAAAGGAGCACACAGCAGTCACTGCTGCCTTCCCTCTGCTTGCAGGGGAGAAAGTAGAGAGGTCATGGGAAGAGGAGAGTAGTGGACAGACTCAGTGCTTCTAGGTGGTCAGGTCTATCGTAGGATGCTAATGCCACCATGACCAGACCATTGTAGAAGGCTGTCATTGCCACTACTGCTGCTGCAAAGTTAGGGTGATTACTAAGGGCCAGCATGGGTTTCTCAAGAACAAGTCATGTCAGACTAACCTTATATATATATATTTTTAGAAAGTTACTACCTTGCTGGATCAGGGGAATGCTGTAGACATAGTTTATCTTGATTTTAGTAAGGTTTTTCATAAGGTTCCACATAATATTCTTGTTGACAAATTGGAAAAATGTGGTTTGGATCCTATGACTGTTAGGTGGATCTGTAATTGGTTGACAGATCGCACCCAAAGAGTGCTTGTGAATGGTTCCTCATCTTCTTGGAGAGAAGTGACAAGTGGAGTGCCTCAAGGATCTGTTCTGGGACCTGTTTTGTTCAACATCTTTATCAATGATTTGGGAGAAGGGATAGAGGGAATACTTATTAAATTTGCAGATGATACTAAATTGGGAGGGGTAGCAAATATGGTAGAGCCAGGATACAGGATGACCTTGACAGAATGGAAAACTGGGCTAAAACAAATAAAATGAATTTCAGTGGGGATAAATGTAAAGTTCTGCATTTAGGTAGGAAAAATCAAATGCATAATTATAGGTTGGGGGAGACTTGTCTTAGCAGTAGTAGGAGCTGGGGTCTTTTTAGACCATACATCCAGTTGCTAAAAAGGCAACTAAGATTTTGGGCTGTATCAACGGAAGTACATTGTCCAGATCATGCAAACTGATGGTACCACTTTGCTGTGCTCTGGTTAGACCTCACCCAGAGCACTGTGTTTAGTTTTGGGCACCACACTTTAAGAAAGATATAGACAAGCTGGAATGAGTCCAGAGGAGGGCAATAAAGATGGTGAGGGGTCTGGAGACCAAGAACTATGAGGAAAGGTTGAAGGAGCTGGGTATGTTTAGCCTGGAGAGGAGATGACTGAGGGGTACTAGTACTTGAAGGGCTGTCATATAGAGGATGGTACTGAGTTGTTTTCTGTTGCCCCAGAAGGTTGGACCAGAACCAATGGGTTGAAATTAATCAGAAGAGTTTTTGGTTAAACATTAGGAAGAACTTCCTGACAGTTAGAGTGGTTCCTCAGCGGAACAGGCTTCCTTGGGAGATGGAGGGCTCATCTTTGGAGGTTTTCAAATGGAGCAATGCTGATTCTGTGAAGTTAGGCAGATCGTGAGAGGGAGGGCTGGAAGGGTTGCCTTAGTGCTTAGTTCTTGTGGCCCTTTCTTACACGCCCAGGGAAATGCTGCTCGCCACTTTGGGGTCAGGAAGCAATTTTTCTCCAGGCCAATTTAGCTGGAGATCCTGGAGGGTTTTTTGTCATCTTCTGGACATGGAACAGTGCTCACTGCGGGTGTGGTGGGGGAGGTATTTGTGAATTTCCTGCATTGTGCAGGGGGTTGGACTAGATGATCCTGGAGGTCCCTTCTGACTCTATGATTCTGTGATTCTGGTGTTTGGACAAAAACTCTATGGTAGAAGCTAATACTACCATAGTTTTTGCCCCAAAACCAGAGCATTGCCCTGACATCCCCAATGTGCCTATGTCACTTCCAAGTCATGTTGGAAGTCATGTGGACATGTTGCTGAATAATTGGATGAAACTCCCTCTTCCTGGTAAGCCCACACCCATCTCCTGCTGGCTGCCAGGACAGACCTGACAACCATATGCAAAGTGGAAGGCAAAGATCCGGTTCTGGGCTTGCCAACAGCGGGCATGTGCAAGGACTCTCCCCACTTGTCAACACTGTTCCCACAGACCTCCTATGGTGAAATTGACACCTACCCCAGTGAACTCTCCTGGAGGGAGACTTCAGGCAGGGAGCTTGTCCCTAGGACGAAGATGAGTGGCAGTTCACTTCATCCTTTGAGAAATGCTCCAAAGCGGGCGGCTATATGGAGTACGTGGAGTGATAGTTGAGCCCAGTGAACCTATGAGAGTCTGACAAGCAGTCTTTTTACAGCTTCACTATTATGAATAAAAGATTGGATTACTTTAGGAAATATAAGATCCCTAAGATTAGAGGGACATGATTTAACAATGCCTCTATATGGTATGGTAAAGATAAGATGCATGTAAATTTTCATCAACATATGATAAGGGGGGGCACTTATAAAAATTGGGAGAGAGAGCTAAAAGAAAGATACTACACCAATATACCAAAATGGGTTTTTCCACTTGAAGCCTTTATAAAACCTACTGTACTTACCAAATATAACTTGTGAAGATATGAAGATTTTATTAGATATTAATAATAAGCTAAAATCAGAGGATGATCTATCTATGCAAAACCTGAAATTTATGTGGTTGGAAAGGTTACGGATAGAGTCAAGATTTATCAAGGACAGTCGAGTTGGTTTCCACCAGAATCTGACAGATTTTGAGAAGATATGGTTGAGTATAGATGACAAAGTGATTAAAAAATTATATGCTTTACTGATGGATGAATATATGCAAGATGAAGTGGTGAAAACAACAATGATAACTTGGGCACAAGATATCAGTCACACTATAGATTTAGATAGCTGGGCAAAAATTTGGAAAACTTAAATTCAGTAGGGCTACTGATTATAAAGAAAATATGTATAAAAAGTTTCACAGGTGGCATTGGTCCCCAGATAGGATAGCTAAATGCTACCCAAAATTATCAAATAACTGTTGGAAATGCAAGAAAAATGTAGGAACCTATTATCACATGTGGTGGACATGTGGGAAAATTCATAAATATTGGTCAAAAATTCAAAAGATACTTCAAGAAATAACAGACATTTATGTGCCTCTTGAACCAGAATTTTTTTTTAATTGAATATTATACCAGATGGGTATGACAAAAGCAATTCATACATAATAATACATGTTATAACAACGGCTAGAATTTTAATTGCAAAATATTGGAAAGCAAATTTAATTCCATCAAAAGAAGCTATAGTTTATAAATTGTTAGATTTAGCTGAAAAGAACAGGTTAACCTCTTTTCTTCAAGGGAAAGATGACGATACTCATGTAAAACGTTGGTCAAGATTGTATAAGTGGATCCAAAAACTGTAAGACTCTCTTCAATATGATTCAATGTAAGCATATATATATATTTTCTGTATTATAATTTAAAATTATAAATAAAAGTAAAAAAAAACAAAGTGGAAGCCTCTTCCAAGGACGTAGGCCTCAGAAGTAGCGCTACCAGAAGCTACCAGTTCTGAGCTGGGAAATGCCTGGAAATTTTGAGGGTGGAGCCTGGGGAGCGTGGGGTTTGGGGAGGGGAGGGGCCCCAGTGGGGTATAATGCCATAGAGTTCACCTTCAAAAGTGGGAACTGATCTCTGTAACCTGCAGACCAGTTGTGATATTGGGAGATATCCAGCCACCACTTGGAGACTGGCAACCCAACTCAGCAGATCCCCAACAATGCCTATCCCTGTGGTCCACTCTGTGTCAGCATATGCTTCTAAGATGGCCTCTGAAACATCTTTCTGGGATCTGATGTTCCCATGTGGTAGCTTTGGTCATACCAAACAGCCATGAATGCCTCCTGAACTAGTTTGCATCAGGTTTTCACAAAACCATTTAAGCACAAAGACTCTGCTGATTCAAACTGATCAGAATAACAGAAACAAAGATAACACTGCACTGTAGCCAATCATTGTATAAAACTGTAATACCTGGACAGGTAAGTGATAAGCCGCGGTGGCTAGAAATAGGAGCCACTATTCACTTCCAAGGCATCCCTATGTCCAGCTGTTCCTAGGAGTGGGCCTGCTGTGCAACATCTTGCTGAAGGTCCTGGATTTTTTCTGCTGTTGACTATAAACCAAGATATGAGCTATGATACCACGGCTATTTTGTTTCAGTGTAAAAATCCTGTGAATTCACAAGGATCCATTTAAAATCATCTAGATCCAGCTTTTCCCCGTCTCCACCCAAACACAGCCACTCATCTCTAGGGAGTGGACTTCTAATCCACCCCCCCCCCAATTGCTGTATTTGAGGAAGGCTGTTTTGTATAAATTGTGAGAGAAGAGAGTGAAAAAACCCTGTTTTCCCTAGTGAGTTGTCTATTAAAAGAGTGTGTGTGAGCATGTAAGTTAAAGTGCGAGAGATATTTGAGGAAGTGCTTAATCTAACACCGGCACTTCCTGTCATAAAGAAGGCACTTATTTAGATGCTGTCCCTTGTGATCTATCTATTTCTCACTCACTCTCTATTCAATACCAAATCGAGACACAAAGAATGTTGCAAGTGGGATGCTGACCTGAGAGGTTCAATTACACTAAAAGATGCCTAATGTCTAATATCCTGATGTCTGTCTGACACTTCCTTTTTTCTTAGTCATACTTTCCTTATTATTATTCTCCTTCCTTTGCACCTTCAATAACAGCAGTGCAGGGAATATCATCTGTTTGGCCACAACATGCAGCTGATAAAACCTAATTCAGTTTGTTCCCCTTCACCACCGAAGCTTTCAGTCTGACTGATAAAGCGAAAAAGAAACAAGGAGACTTGAGACTACCCCTTACAGTGTCCAGAGCCATATACTGCACTGAATCAGAGGCTTCCATCCACCCGATGGAAAGATGTCCATCAGTGGAGAACAACTTCCTTGCCTTCCTTGTCCCCCTGTAACCTGACCAGCAGCAGAGCCCAGCCAGGACTCCCTCTTGCAGTGGTGAGCACCCCAGGGGCTGGCCAGGGAGGAGACAGCAGTCACTACCATGAAAACAGGCCTAGGTGCAGGCAGCCTGGCTGGAGCTGAAGGCCATGGCAGGGGAGGAGGTAGCAGCACTGGCAGGGCATGCGCTGATGATGTTGATGCAGGGGGCACTGGGCACCACACCCTCCACAGTGACTGCCGGGAGCCTACTGCCACCTGCAGGCCCTGGGATGGGGCAATTCAGAAGGGAGGGCAGCCAGAGAGGAGGATAAGCTGACCCAAGGAACCCACAGGTTTGGCCCAGGAATGGCTAGTGACAGGCAGGGTAAGCGGCTTATCCCAGGGAAGCAGCTCAGGGAGGGCATGCCTGCCCAACAGGCACAGCTTGGGATAGTATAAAGTACTGAGACCGATACATGGCAGAGTGAAATCAGCTCATACTTTATTATAGGTTGTAGACTAAGAGATGCTTTTGCCGGCTCGCAGCCAGGTTTATATTCCCAAATGACACCACACCCAAACACACCCACACACCCATGATTGGATATTTACAGTGCACCTGTGGACCCATAGGTCCCTCCCAGGATCCTAGCTTCTTGATAGGTATGCGCTAGGATCCGTTCAGGCTATTGTCTCTAGAGGCAAAGGTCCGGTCCTTTGCCTGACCGCGTGTTTGTCCGACCACGTATGCGAGCTTCCCTGGGTATATGACAGGTGGGCAAGGCAGGGAGTGGGGTTGGCCAGTAAGCAGGCCTGAGGGAGGAGCTGGAAAAGGTTGGGGAAGCAGAAGTCCCATTTAAGGAAGTTTTGAGAGAAGTCCAGGGAAGAACAGTGGCCCCAGGTGGTACAATCCTCTTCCCTTTCTATTCTAAGGCCTGGTGAACCCTCCATGGGGTTGAAGGAAGATGGCAGAGAGGAAGCTGACCAGGGAAGATAAAGAGAAGCAGCACAAAGACAAAATGCCTCCTGAAGTGTTGTTCTCCCCTCAGGAGGGAGGCATTTGGGGCTCCAGTTGGAGAGGGAAGTGGAGAAAATTGTCCTCTGTTGACAGAAATTGTTCCGTCCACAGAAACACTCTGATGGACCCAAGCCATAAACAATCCTTTAAGGACTCAGACCCACTTTTTAAAATGCAGACAACCACTTAGGGCCACTTAATTGGGATAAGTTTAGTCTTCTTATCTGTGTTGTTTTGACCCCCAAATTCCCATTCTGATTCAGCTTCTTCCTTGAGTAAATAGTACATCAGCATTACACATGGTACGTATAAAAGATAAATTAAGTATAAAATTCATACAACATGCATACCCACTGCAACTAAAAACCAGCAAAAGACCAGTGTCTGCCCATGGAGCAGGTGCCAGTGTTTGCCCACCCCCACCTCCTTGAAAGAAGCACAAGGGGGGGTGAGCCAATTGGGGATCAGCATGGGAGCGCTGGCCAGTCGAGGGCTGCCTTGCTGGCCAGGTCTGGCAGCAGCTGCCCTCCCTCCTTAATTCAGACCAGCATGAACTCCACGCCTGGGTGAGGACCAACAGCCACCACATGGAATGCCACTCAGAGCCGAGCTCCATCAACCGCGAGGAGCCTCCTCCAGTAGGCTAGGTTTGAGGGGCTTCTGTTGAGGGGGCCCAGGTGGGTCAGGACCCATTAAGCCTTCTGCTGCACTATGGCAGCCTGCTGTGGGCAGCCGGAGATGGAGGAGGTTTCTCCCCTTACTTCAGAGGCATGCCGAGTGGCAGTCATCTGCAGACAGCACCCACCTTTGCCCTCTCCTCTGCAGATGTTTAATGGGGAGATTTCCCCAGCAGGTCACGGCCTCATTGGGCGGCTGTGGTTGCAGTGGGCAGGGATGCTCCCCGCCTAGTGTCCTCCCATTGTGTGGGCCGCAGCAGTCAGCTGTTGGGTGGCTGCTCAGCACAGGGAAGCCAGCGGCTGCAGCCTTCTGGGAGGCCCCTCAACCATCATGCCTCCGGCAGTGTGGTCAGAGATAGGGTGTAAGCCAATTCCCCCCCCCATGCCCAATTTCGGGTGACAGCGGCAGGGCAGTGGTTCGGGTTGGGGGCTCTGCAGGAAGGGGCTGGCCATGCCTCTTGGGCCACTGGCCATGCCTCTCTGGCCACTGCCTGGCCGCGGGGTCCCATAAGAGGGTGGGTGGCTTACCTTTGCTGCCTCACACAGCCATTTTCTACATACTGCATTTTCAAGTGATAATCTCCCCTCAAACTTGAAACCACTAGTGAAGTTCATTGTTTTATATGGGATTGCTGGTTTTCTGCCTGAGTTGCAGTGTAAATTGTTTGGCTGGACATTCAGGAGAGATATAATTGTTCCATGCTCACCTAAGCTGGTTCAATCTTGTTCACTAATTTCATGAATATTCACCTAAGGCTAATGTAAAGCTGGAACATTTTTAGGTCACAGAGAATTAAGCATAATTCAGCTTTACCTCTTCTGCTGGAATGGGTCTCTGGATTTCTAGCTTTTAATGTGGTTGACTTACAGAAGGTCCCAGGTTCAATCCCTAGCATCTCCGAGTGAAGGGCCCAGGTAACAGGTGTTGTGGAAAAATGTCCACCTAAAACCCCAGGAGCTGCTCCCAGGCTGAATGGACAGGGGTGACCTGGTTGGGACAAGGGTCTGCTTCAGTATAAAACAACTTCAGGTGTTGGTATCTCCCATTTGTTGGAAGCTCTAAATTGCTTTTGGGGTATATAACCCATTTTCTTCTCTTTTGCTATGGCACAGTTGTGCCAGCCAAGAGGGCTACACGGATGACAGGGGGCTGGGCCGGGAGGGTGCCCAAGTAGGTGCCACTGACCATCTTGTCCTCAGAAGATAAGGGCATCCTTTCCAGGATTTGGTGGCCAAGATTGAAGCCATGGAGAGGACCAAGGCTGAGAAGCAGAAGCATGGTGGCAGATTGGGTGCATCCGCACTGTCCAAGCATAGTAGATCAGTGCCACATGAGCAGGAGTTGCATTCCCTTTCTGTTAGACTGCTGAAGCTAGAGGAGTCCAAGAGTGAAGCAGATGCCTAGTTTGCAGGTGGAAGCAAAGGACTGGGGTTAGCGGGCCAGCAAGGGATGGGTGAGTCTTCCAGTACTAGAGGAATGGTCACTGCTGGTGGGTGCCTGCCAGATAATGCCCACTCAGTGCCTCCCCTCCCTAGTGGGAGGGGTGTTGGTATTCATGGGTGGGCAGAGGCAGTGACAGCACTCTCCTGCTTTGTGGCCCACCAGCCCACAGTCTTCAGGGGGGGGAAACACAGTGGGTCAAGTATGGAGGGGCCCAGGGGCCACACCTGGGCTGGGGGTGCCCTTAGGGGCTGATGGGTGGACCCCTTGGTGGAATAGAGCACCAGCTGTGGACTTCCCCCATGCTTATCTGGAGAGGTCCCCCCCAGGGGATCACCTGTTCCCGGCCACAATGACTAAGATTTGGAAAGGTGAGTATGTTGATACATTTACGCTCCTCTTTCAGGATGTGGAGGTGAAGTGGAGTGTGAGGAATTGACCCTAGGGAGCTAGAGAAAATTAAGTGCATGAAGATTGACAAGAACTTTGATAACTGGCTGTTGGCTTACACTATTTTATGGGTGTGGTGATGCAGGTTTACCCAGGCCGGGGGGCAGCATTTGTAAAGTATCAGAACCTCATGCTCAGGGCATACAAGGAATATTCATGGGCTGCCTGGCTGCATTACGATGAGATGTTTTGCTCACGGGCGACCCTGGACCCCTTGTTACCTTGGGACCAAGAGCACCAACAGATCTGGTCTCAATGCATGGGCCTTGCTGTAGCCATTTCAGGCCAGTATGCAGGTAGTGGGCACCTGGTAGCATGGTCACACATTGGAGCTGAGTGGGAAGCTGGCAGTAAGCAGGGGGATCAGCCCTGCCTCATCTGCTGGGACTTCAATGCCTTGGGGAAATCCTTGAGGAAGCCATGCAAGTTTAAACACACTTGCAGCACATATGGCGGCACATGACCTGCATCCTCCTGTGGCAAAGGTGGCCCTGGGGAGAGGAAGCCCACTGTTCAGCTTATTTTTAAATAAAAGTCTCAGTTTAACCCATAACTTGTGTGGTGTTTCATTTAAGGGGTGGGTGGGCAAGGAAGGAATAGTGAAGAGAGAAGAGAAGAGCTATAGGAAACAGATGAACATGAAGATATATGAAGGTGATAAGCCACTGAGTCAGTTCTGACAATGGGCAAATCTTCACAACAGCTATGAATTTTGCACATGAAATCACCTGTGCATGATACAAACACACACAAATAGACAGACATTCACCATTAACACAGGTTAAATTATTTCCTCCTAAAAGCAACACTGTCAGTGGCAAGAATATGTCAATAAAAGAAAATAGACTCCTTCTTAAAAATTTACGGTACCATCTACTATCAAAAAAATTCTATAAACTGAAAGCTATTACCTTGGTAAACTGGCAATGAAAATTACTGCCTCGCCCTATAGGCCAGTTTTATTTATTTATTTTATTAAAAAATATATTTTTTGGCCTAGCAGCCCTGGGTATGGATGTTAAAAAAATGAACTATCCAGCATCAAGATGGATTGTTGTCATTTTACAGTGTACTGCACATATGTGGCACGATATTCTCCATCTTCCCAGGCAACAGTTTTAGAGTGCAGTCCTGGTTTAGCAACACAGTTTCAGATGACAGCCCCTTAGCAGAAAAGACCACCATTTAAAGCTCTGCTCTCACTAAAACCTCCATAAGATGGAGAAGCCTAGTAGTTATCAGCCTGCAGACAGGGCCTGTTATAGTGCCATCCTAAGCAGAGTGCCACTCATCTTAAGCCTACTGATTTCATCATAGGCACTTAGTAAGCTAAGAGAGGAGAGTGACTGAACAACTGCTTTGCATGCAGAAAGTGCCAGGTTCAATACCTGTAATCTCCTGTGAACAGATATGACATAGATTCAGGTGGGGTAGCCATGTTGGTCTGAAGCAGCACAGCAAATCTGGAGTCCAATGGCACCTTTAAGTCCAATGAATTTTTATTTTATTTTTATTTTTTTTGTAAAACTCTCTTAAAAAAGAGAGAATTTTATTCTTTTTATAAGAAAAGGGGAGGGTAGACAGATGGAGAAAGATAAAGATGGAGTGAAATTTTTTCTGTTAGTGAGGGTTAGTTTAGGTTAATAACCAATACCAATTTTGGCATCCATCATGGTTAGAAGATCTTCTTTTTAACTATTGCAAAGTCCAAAGTCCAATTGTTAATGCAGTTAGTAAAGTCCATTGGGGTTAATAAGTTAACAGCTCTTTCCAGATGTTACACGAACAGTCCTCAAAGTATCTTCTTTTTAAATCTCTTCCAGTTACGGATTAAGTCCATTTTAACTTTGAGGTCTTCCGTTCCATCACCACTTTCCCCTGGGCTGCTGTCTTCTTCAGTTGTCCCCGTTTTGAGTGCTGCATCTTCCTCGCTGCTGGCGTGTCTCTTCAGAAGTTTCTGTCTTTTGAAGATGAAATCCGTCTTCTTTCTTTTCTCTTTTTCCTTAAACTTCTGACCTTCAAGCTTCCAGGGCTCCATAAATTCTTCAGATGAAATTAGATCTCCAGTTTGTTGCCTGCTATGTTCGACATCCCCTTCTGCTGGCAGAGTATTTTCTTTTATAAAAGCGGAGTAGGCTATAGAAGCCCTATCCACCTCTTCTTTTAACTTTATCGCTCCACTGCCAGTTAGGGGTGCCAAGACATTTGTCAAGGTAAATCCGAGATCTTCTTTCTCTTCTTCTTTAACGCCCTGAATACCTAGAATCAGAATCGATTTCTGTTCGAACTCCATCATCTTTCTTGTTGTTTCAGATATCTGTTTCTGTCGACTGATGAGAACACTTTCCACTTTGAACAAAGTTTCATTGATTTTCTGCAATTGTTCCAGCAGGGGGCACAGTATCTCCTTTCCCTGTTGATTGACAGCAAGCTCTTGGGGGGGCTGACTGGACCGGAAGTCCCTCCTCTCTTCTCTTCCGGTGTCCGCAGAACTTTTTCCATTATCGACATCTTGTTTTTTTGTTTACTTTCGAAAAGTTCGTGCCGCATCCCCCAGGAAGCTAAGATGATCGTAGTCTTTCATGCCACCCCAACGGTACTTTCACCAACATTTTTTTTTCTCTCTGCCCCCTTCGCGCTCCCTTTGTAGATCTTGCTTCTCAAAGGGGGTGGGAACTCCTCCCTCCTCCCAACGCTTATACGCATGCAGGGGGCTTCAATTTACGCTTCGAAATAGATCTTCAACTCACGATTCAATGCTGCTGCTTCTTTTTATGTTAAACCATAGCGCTGTCTTCACTCCTGGAAATCGGTGGCGCCGCTAAGTCCCATTACGGGCACGCCGCAGCGGGGCCGATTGGGGCGGGGAGAAAGCCTCAATTTCCCGGCTGTCTGCCGGCAAAGAGGCTACTCCCCAAGCGCCCCCGGTTCGGAGCCTTTGCCTAAGGCTCACTAGGGTCTTTCGCATATGCGAAGACCCCCCCTAACTGCGTGTGGGCTAACCGCCTCCGGGAGCGTCCCGAGAGGCGGCCGCCATTCGCGACGCCGAAACCGAAACCTCCCAATGAATTTTTATTGAAGGTATAAGCTTTCATGTGGAAGTACACTTCTTCAGAAACAGTGCAACAGAGTTTCCACAACCATCATATATAGGAAGGGGGGTAGTTGCCAGGAAGGGCCAATTAGAGTTAAGACAGAGGGTGATTCTGCATCTAGCATTCACTCCACATTTTCTCAACTGGGAGGAAAAAGTACAGCTCAAAACCACATTCAAATACCCTGGGCCAATGCCATACTGACTGCAAAGTCACTCCTGAATGGCCATAAATGTATGCAGAAGGTACCATAAAATCCAGTGCTCAGAGGAAGAGAAAGTGGCATGGAGTATGGAGGTTACCATAAAATCCGATGATCAAAGAAAGTGAAAGCAGCATGCAGTGTAGAGGGTACCATAAAATCCAATGATCAAAGGAAGTGAAAGCAGCATGCAATGCAGACGGGAATGTCTGTTCCAAGATGGGTTTGCTGAAACAACAGAGGAAAAAGCCAAAGCAGAATCAAGCAGAGACAGAAACAAAATGGAAATTACCAGTCCATACATATAGGTAGAGAGTGAGCAGTAAATGATCATACAGCATAATGAAGATGCTTAACAGATTCAAGGATCAAACAGGAATAACATGCTTAGTTTATGTGGTTACCATTTGTTTGGGTTCAGTTATGGGGGGAAACAGTGAAGGAAATAAATATGTCAAAATTGGAGACTGATGTATCAATTGTGGAATGCTGAGAGTATTTAATTGATATATAAATTAGATAAGTTATAGAGCTTACCTCAGTAGGGAGGGCGGGATACAAATAGAATTAATTAAATAAATAAGATATAAGAATTTTTATTTATTTATACGCCACCTTTCTCACAGGCAGCTTATACATAGTGAGTCACTACAGTCAAAAAATGAGGCAATCAATAAGCAATGCATTAGGATTGTAGAAGTCTGGAACCAACCAGAGACAACCGAAATATAGCATAATTATTAACATGACACATTAAGTGATATAAAAATGTACATAACTGGATCCTATGCACCATAAGCGATACACAGCTGTATAAACCACAGTCCCTAATCATTTATCCAAGTAAGTTTGTGAACCATTTTGTAAAGTGCAGCCCTGTTCCCTACACAGAAAAGCTCTCTTGAATAACTCAGTTTTACCCAGTTTGTGGAAATTCAGGAGAGTGGGGGTTTTCCTGACTGCCTCAGGCAGGCCATTCCATAAGATGGAAGCCACAACGGAGAAAGTTAGGGGAGTTAGAGTTGGTGCCTGGATTTGCTTCTTTCCCTCTACCCTTTTTATCCCCTCTTCCTTTGTCACTCACGTACCATTTTGCAGGTGTTACTTTGAACCATGGTCAGCATTCACACATACTGAAGTGGGGCAGCTTCTGGGGCTCAGGGTTTCTGGCAGGGCCCACTGCTGCCAGCAGCACCCATGCCCACTTATTCACTAGTGTCCCACCACCCATGCTCCTTGCTGCACACACTGCCCAGTGCCACTGGGACAGGTTTGCAGGAAGTTGTGAGCTTGGGCAGTGGGAGGTGAGAGGCATGCAAGTATGTGGGAGGGCATGAATATCAGTTGGTGGGCAGAGGAGAGGAGGGGGCCTGGGAACTCTTTGCCCAGGGCTCCCCAAAACCTGGAACTGGACCTATTTTGAATTGTAAATACCTTGGATGCAACAGCAGAAAGGTGGTGTATTGACATATCAAATACATAAATAAAGATCTCAGGTAGTGGGTGCTGGAGAATAACCCTCTCTACCTGAAACTCTGAAGACAAACAGCTAGAGGGAGTTAACAGGACTGAGCTAAATGGATCAATGGTATGATTCTCAAGAAGCCAACTTCATATGTTCCAGCTAGGAGGATAAGCGATTTGAAACCAAAAGGGGGTTGAATCAGAGTGGTGCAGAAGCTCCTTAGTGCCTGTCATTGCATCCCTGCAGCATACTGGGAAGAGAAGCATCAAGGACAGGTGCACTGAATGTATGAAATCTCAAGGGGCATAATCATACAAACTCTTTTGCCCTCCTTTCATGCCCCCGAAATTGCCAGAGAAAAATGGGACGGAAAAAATGCTCGTGAAACACAGACACTCATTGAAGGCTCATCAGCACTACTGTTAATGGATCGATGTCAATGGAAGAGATTCTTGTGACAGAGAGAGGCCATCAAAGGGAAATTATTTTTGCATTCTCTGAGCCTCAGTAGGATTTTAACCAACCTCCTAAAGATGAAAAGCTTCCCCATCTTCAATCCGGTCCCATGAGCTTCCCCCTCTCAACCTTGAAAGAGGAAGTTGTTGCTGATGTAGCAGGGCTGGAAGGAATATTTCTGCTGTAGTTCCATCTGGGTCAGCTCTGCATTGACTTCGTTGCCAGACTTGAAAGGAAGCAGACTGAGAGTTCAGGGCAGGCCACCATGAGGAAGGGAAAACAGCAGAAAAGCGAGGCTTGGTGGTTTTATTCTGGGGTGTTAGAATTTGGAGCATCTGAACAGTCTCATTCCAAGCAAAAGGGAAGAAAAGAATCTTACATTATTTTAGGATTCAAAGGGGCGAGCAGATTAATCAGATGCGCCAAACTGGCTCACTCAAAATGGATTTGTTGCCTGGGTTCAGAAACCTTCATTTGCAAAGATGGACTTCAGTGTTACTCAGTGGTTGACGCTTCTAAAGTTCTCTAAGGGGATTTCTAATACATTTCATTATGGATGCTACCAAATTTTGGCTTGAAATCACTGTTTGGGTGTCATTTCTTCCTTGTGCAAATTGAGCCTGTGAATTCTTATTTTCACACCATTTTCAATTTTCTCATGCTGAGCTTTAGCTATTAAATTCAATACTGCAAAAGGAAGTACACCTGGGAAAAAAACCTGGTAATTTTTGGATTTGGATCTCAGGACTGAGCCCCCTATGAGTGGTATTCTGAACATGGGGTTCTATTCAGTGATCCATCGGTAGGAGGAGAGGGTAATTTTGCCCCCTTCCTCTCCTCAGTGCAGAGCACCCCCAACCACTGTTCCCTCAAAGCTGAGTTAGTGTGAGCTAGCTCATAGTTTTTTAGCCTCTGGCTCACACATTTTTGTCTAAGCTCAGGAAGGATGGCTCCAGAGCAAACTAATTTATGCAGTAGCCAGATTGCTAGCTCACAAACTTTAATGCCAGTAGCTCACAAAGTAGAATTTTTGCTCACAAGACTCCACAGCTTAGAGGGAGCATTGCACCCTAACCTATGTCCACACAGGTCCTGCAAACCTGGGAATCAATTTTCCTGGGATTGGAAAGGATTGTGGCAGGGAATGGAAAAAGGAAAATATCTGTTATGCATATGCCCATAGATCACTGGATCCAACCCATCAGAACATAACATTTCCTTGGTCAGACCAGAGTCTATCTGGTTAAACATTTTGTTATCACTAACAGCTCACCTAAATCTTCTCAGCACTCACAAAAAGCTTGAATGTGACATCTTTCTCATAGTGTTTGGCTACCCAAGGGTATAGTGTCTCTGACCATGGAGGTTCCATTCAGTTACCATGGTTAATAACCACAGAGGCATCCAAGCAATTAATTAGTACATCTCATGTCAGTGAATTCCAGTCCCCAAAGGCTTAATTTATGATGAAGTATCTTCATGTATGAAGAAGTATTTCCTAATTCAAAATTAGGGGATTCATAAGAACCAAATGAAGATGCACAAGAGTGTTATGATCACTGGATAGGCAGCAGCACTTCTGGTGAAGAATGAGTCACAGTGGACAGCAACATTGCACTTGAGGTGACTATGTGAGGCTTTGCTTCAAAGGGCCAGGTTCTATTAACAGAAGCACCATTTCCTTGATTATAAAAATTAAAGTAACTTTCACAGATTTGATTCAGATGTATGTATTGATTGATATACACTACCCTGAGCTCCCTGGATGGATGGATAAAAATGAACTCTGAAGGGCAGGGGGAGCAGCCCCATAGTCAGAATTTTTTGGCTGGTAGGGCAGGAGCTGGGACACTGGGGCAGGGGGGGAGCAGGGAGTGGGGAGCTCAGGCCCGTAGCCAGGATTCTGTAATTCAGGGGGCCTTTAAATAAGTCAGGGGGCACTGATGTCACAAAAATAAAAAAAAATAAAAACTCGTTTTTGCAGTGTTTGCACTCTGCTTGCCTGCATGGAGAAGCGAGCCATGCTTGGGGAAGGGGCAGGGGTGGGGAGTCCTCCAGGTGGCCTAGAGAGTTGGGAGTCCTCTGGGTGGCCCAGAGAGCCATGGGGCTGGATGGAAGTCAGGGGGGCCTTGGCAAGAATTCAGGGGGCCAGGCCCCGAAATCCCCCACTGTAGCTACAGGCTGGGGGAGCTTAGTTAGATTGCACAACAGCATGTGGGGTGGGAGGCAGCAAAGGAAAGAGAAGGCATGCCTTCTCTCTCTCTCTTTCCTTCCCATAGCCCCCGCCCCCGGAGGAGGAGGCTGGGGAAGGAAAGGGAAGCTGATGTGCCACTCTGGTCAGTCTCACTCCCCTCTGACCAGCTGTTAGGTTTAACAGCTGTTTGTGGGGGAGTGAAACTGAGCAGAAGTGGAAGGGCCACTGCCCTTTCCTTCCCTAGCCTCCCCACCACTGTGCGTGCCAGGTGCACTGGGTCTGCAGGGGTCTGGGGAGGTGGGGCAGGCTCATCCGTGGGGGGCTCCACCCCAAAATGCCCCACTATGGCTACGGGCCTGTGGGGAAGAGAGAAGAAGAAAACTGATCAGCAATTGCCTTTCTCAACTTACATCTCATGTGACTTTGGTATTAGAGTCCACGTCTCAGTATTCCTCTTCAGAAAACCAGTCAGAAAACACAGAACTCCCTGTGTCAATGAATCTCTGGCATACAAATGGCTTTCTTTGCTCACTTTCTGGGCAGAACACTTGGTGACATGCACAGAAAGGTTGGCTTTTTTGCACATGCACAACAGAAATAATCTTTTTAAAACAAGTTTTAAAAATGAGGGCAATAAAGCAGCAGTTCTAGCTGCATGGCCCATTTCTTAAAAGATTATTCTCAACCCAGTGGAAACTGCACACAGCATCAAAGGAAACCTACTCTGCCAACACACTTTAACTTGTTGATTAAAGTTTTTGCAAGCATGCTGCATCCAACATGGGTCTCTAACTGTGCTGCCAACTTGAAGTGCAAATGGTGATTTATCACTACCTAGGAAAGAGTGGAACTAACTGAAATTCAAGGTATACACCCTTTATTTGTTCAGAACACCGCCAGTCTTATTTTTCCAGTCACCAGTTAGGCAGGGACGACTTTGAACACTTGCCTTTTATTCTGCTAAAGCTCCATTTCCGTTACTTAATCTTATAGATGCCTGCATTCAGCTGTAACAAGATTGGATAAGAATTGCAAGGTCAAGTTATCAACAGTCAATGTATTACCAGTCAGTGTGAAAAATTGGAAGGAAAGTGTCAGCAGTACATAAAATGATGTGTAATTAATTCCCCTGATTCCTGGAGGAGAAGCATCATCTAACAGCCTGTTTGATCCATCCCAACCAGAATTCATAGCAGAGGTCAGGATGGATCAGTTCTTCTTTGGTCCTGAAATAACGTGTGTGAAAAGGCCAAATGCACTCTGGGAATGTTCCAAGTTGGATGAGGCCCGAAACATTTCACTTTAATCCATGGTGGGGGCCGAAGCAGCTCACAAAAACACAATGTAAAAAACAAACAAACAGAATACAATAAACTATGTCCTTGGCTAGTCCTTAATCCACTGAGCTGGCTCATTTAAGGCCTTAGCCATAGCCTGCAAACTACAGGCTAAGAGCCAAGGCTCAAGATCCTTTGGCTCCTGCCCTATGGCTCTATGTTTACCAACCTCCAGGAGGGATTTGGGGTTTTCTCAGAATTACAATTTATCTCAGGACTACAGAGATCAATTCCACTGGATGCAATGGCTGGTTTGGAAGGTGGAATCATGTCCCTGCTGAGCACCCTCCCTCCCACAACTTCTGCTCTCCTCATGTATAACCCACAAATCTCTAGGAATTTCCCAAGCTGGAGGTTCATTTGCTTATACTCAAAAGCTCATACCTCTAGCTATGTCCAGGCTTAAATCCCTGCAACTAGAAGGGGAATAGACAGTCTGTCTACATCTTAGGCAGCTGGTAGACGTATTCCCAAGAATTCTCCTCCTTTGGTAGAAGCCCCTCTGGCCAAGCCCAGGTTTAAATATTGGTAACAGGGAGGGAAACAGAAGATCAGCCCTGTTCTTTAGGAATGTGACATAACAATAATCATACTGTATTAGACCAATGGCCCATCTAGGAGGAAAGTCAGAAGCATGGCTCACAAACTATGGCCCTCACCTGCTGAACGCCTCACGTCCTCTAGCATTCATCCCCTCTCTGAACCCGAAGCTTCCCCATTTTGGCTAACAGCAAGAGATATACCAATCTTCCTTAAATCTGTCAATTCCCACCATAACATTAATTTGTAACTCTCATGCAACACAAACCCATATTGTTCTGTACTGTGTTTGGTGCATCCCCGGGACATTTTTGTGTTGTGCTGGGCTCTCAGTGGCTTGCCAAATCTGTCCAGTTTGGTGTAGTGGTTAAGAGCATGGACTCTAATATGGGAGAACCGGATTTGATTCCCCACTCCTCTACATGCAGCTGCTGCTGTGACCTTGGGTCAGTCATAAGATCTTTCAGAGCTGTTCTCTCAAGGGCAGTTCTTGAGAGAGCACTCTTAGCCCCACCTACCTCACAGGGTGTCTGTTATGTGGAGGGAAAGGGACTGTAAGCTGCTCTGAGACTCCTTTGAGTAGTAAAGAGCGGGGTATAAATCCAATCTCTTCTTCTTCTTCTTGATGTCACAAGAAAGAGTAGAATCAATACACTCCAAGCTCTCTCCTAGCTTTCTGGACAGAATCAGACAGTTCTTCCCAGCCCTACAATCAGGGCAGAACTTCCCAAATGAGCTTCTTATCAGTATAACAGCACTTCATATTAGAAAATCAACTTGGATTGTGTTTAGCAGGAGTATTGCCCCTCCCACTTCATCTTTCCCCAGTAAATCAGAAGTCCTGTTTCATGCTACTTTTACAGTGCACGAAAAGTAGAGGCCAGCTACCAATGAAACATCACCAATACCAAGATGGTGTGGTCAGGGGGCCAAATTAAGATCTGGAATGCCCAGGTTCAAATCCCCAGTCTCCTACAAAGCTGACTGGGTGATCGTGACACAGTCACTCAGCCCAATTTACCTCACAGGTTTATTGTGAGGATAAAATGGAAGAGGGAGAAATGACATACATCACCCCAAGCTCCTTGGAAGAAGGGTATAATTAACATGTACTAAATATATATTATGTGCCATAGTTGGGAATTGGTGCCCTTGTACAGATGTTTGCCAAGGTTCTCTGATGGCACTGTCATTGGGAATGACAGGATCAGATCAGTATACATTAGCACAGTAAGTTTGTTTGAGGATGAAACATACCTACTTCTGAATCAATTCATGTATGCTACAATCCATGTATGTTTGGTATTAGACTTTTTGCACTTCTTTCATTATTAATTAGAACAATTTTGAAAATTGGGAGTTTTGTAATTATCTCAATTTGAACAGTGGAATCTACTCCATAAAAATAAGTATATTATTAAACTGCTTCTTTCTTGTAGTAGTTACATGGGGATTATAATTTTGCCTGTAGTCTATAATAATTTATAAATAACATCTCAGTATTTTTAACCTTTCCCATACTTCTCCTAGAAATGTATGCATATTTTATCTCCTCTTATTATTTTCCAGCATCTACCTTGTGAAGTATAGTAAATAATATTAAAACTAGGACCAAACTACAGTGGGAAAAGTTTTCACAAACATTTTCACCCCCAGCAAGTACTTTTCAACAACTGGTAGGGGCTCACAGGGACTAAGGTGTGTGCCCATGCAGTGAGGACAGAAAACCTTCACTACAAATTGCTTCAGGACATTGGCAGGTAGTCAAAACTGATTCATTACCTGGAGTCATGACAATCATGGAGTCCTTTCAATGTGAGCACAGCCAACAAAAACTTCACTTTATGACATGATACAGCCAAATTGGATAGGCTGTGTGACATCATCAGGGTGCTTAGATGATCCCTGATTGGCTAAGATCATAAATGAAGGAATTATAAAACATGACATTGAGGACAATTGCTGAGAGAAGCAGCCAAATAGGTGTGAAAATGTGAGTATTTAAGGGAGGCACATTTCAAATTCACCTGAAAACCTTTTTGGAATATCAGTAATGTTCATCAACGAACATTTGACAATGTTCATCAAGGAACATTTGACCTCCATTTAAATTATATGCTCCATTTATATGCCATCATTAAAAAAAATCTTTTATGTTCAAAGAAGAATGGACCATATTTATTTATATCAAAGTTCAACAAGACCCCTAAGACAAATCTCCCCTGCCCCATACGATAACAGCATGCTGTCTCAATTGCCATCATAAGGGCCAGAGAAGTATACGGCTGGGACTTGCTAGCAATCATTCTGGGAAACTGATGACTTATTTCCATCCCTTCTTCAAAGTGCTGATCAGAGAATCACATTTTAAGTGCCCTGTGATACAATTGTTTTGGACCTTCTACTCATTCTTCTTATTCCTATAAACACGCCTAGGCTTTAAAGAGTGTTTTTTCTAACATGTAGATATTCAGTCTGGCTTAGTGGTGAGCTTGTCTGATAAATGAAGAGCCCAATTCTAATCTCTGCTCGACCACTGGTGACCCTTGACCAACCACTAGGTCTCAGCTTGACCTACTTTACAGGGCTGAAGAATGGGCAATAATAATGCTGTCATCAGCTCTTTGGAAGAATGGCCGGCTAAAAATGTAATAAAATAATTTTTACATGGAACAACTGATGGTCTGAAAGATTCCCTTGAGACCACTCCCTAATTCCTTGCTTTAAAAAAATATTTCCTGGCCATTTTACCTTCTTCATATAACAGGGTATAGCCAGTTTGGTGTAGCAGTTAGGAGCAGTGGACTCTAATCTGGAGAACCAGGCTTGATTCCCCACTCTTCCATATGCAACCAGCTAGGTGACCTTGGGTCAGTCACAGTTCTCTCAGAGATGTTCTGTCAAGAGCAGTTCTCTCAGCCCTACCAACCTCACAGGGTGTGTGTCGTGGGGAGAGGAAGGGTAGGTGATTGTAAGCCACTCTGAGACTCTGAGTGAAGAGCAGGGTATAAATCCTCCTCCTCCTCCTCCTCCTCCTCTTCCTCTTCCTCCACTATTTATTTAATCATTCTGCCATTTTACATCTTCAGGCGAATGACACTGTGAATGCCAGTGCAAAGAAAATACTAACAACATCTGGATATGTGGCATATGTTGATTTGATATCCAGATGTTGATTTGACACGTGCCATATCTGGACACAACTCGTCAGCTTTCTATTAAGAATAGAAGGCAACTTCAGGGAATAATTTCAAGTCTATACTTCTATTCCATCACCACAGTGACTTGTAGTGCAATCCCAAATAACATTATACCCTCCTAAACCAGTGGACTTTGGTGGACTTAGAAGGGTACAACTCGGTTTTGGATTGCACTGTGGAAGTTTTTATTAGTTGATTTCAATTTATTTTGTTACTTATTAAGCCCGCTTCTTAGCAAGCTAATATACTGGGGGGGATAATCATAGTTTATATTCATAAGAATAGCTTTTGGTTAATAGCCTGGATGCAGAAAGATAACCTATATTAACCTGAAAAATCTGGATGCAATTTTAGAGACTGGTATATTAAAAAAATTCATCTGCATGGATTCTGTCATCTCAGTAGTTTAATCATACATAGTTTCAGGTTAATGCTATGTAATTGAACAATTTGTTCCTCTGATTATCTCTAGTGCATTCAAATTAGAAATGTGCTAAACTATGCAGTGATGGCCTGGCCTTTGGTACCTAAGGATTTAGCAAAGCCATTATAAGAGGCGCAACCAAACTCAGCAGACAAAGGCTGATGTGAACTGCACTACCTTTCTCCATGGCTCTATCTGGTTCAGCCCAGCTCTCCAAGAGTCCATTTATCACTGGATGGAAAATATTTATAAACAGAATTAAATCAAATATTCTCACAAACCTTAATCATTATGGGTGATTAATTTTCGATTCCCAACTCCATTAAGTCTCTGTACAAATATTCTTTCCACAGGCCTAGATCTCTAATTTATTTGAGCCGCCCCCTCCCATTGGTACATGGTCGTGCTGGGATACTCATTAGTTTTATGCAAGCAATTCTGCCAGACACCTCAGAGGCATCACCATCACCTCAGAAATCATTAATGTAACTGGTACTGCAATCTAAAGCTGCCAAGTGTAGAATAATCATTTAGAGTCTGAAACATGTTCCTCCATAAATGAGCATTTGGGGAGGGGGCAGAGACTGTTTGTTTTTCAGTCATTTCTCAGAGACAAAAAAAGAGAGAGAGCTCAATAAATTTGTCATGAGGCCACTTTTCGGTTAAATTCCTGACACATCTGGAAAAAAATAGAATCTGGGTATTTCTCCCCCAGCCTATGGTGACAAAAGAGATAAGCAGTGTGATAGCAAGGTGAGCTTGCTTTGATGTACTGGTCAGTACATTTTGTTTTGGGGTCTTGCTTACATTATTTACAAACATAGCTAAAATTCATGCAATTTCCCATTTTTCACCTTAGCCTCCATTTAAACATTTTTGAGGTGATCAGCAATGCCATCCTAAGCAAAGTAACAACTTTCTAAGACTATTGGCTTCAGTCAACTTAGAAAGCTGTAACTCTGCTTCGGTTGACAATAGGGCTGATTTCCCACAAGCGCTGCTCCACGCTCGCCCTTCCCTTTGGCCCCAATAGTAGGTGTCAATTTCACACAAGCTGCTGCGTGGCCACATTTTGCCTCACAGTTTCGCACGATTTTCCCTGTGTCTACTCAATCATATTTTTTGTGCCTATGTGAAATTGACCCATACCATTGGGGCAAAAGGGAAGGCGAGTGCGGAGCAACGCTTATGGGAAATTGGCCTAAGTTTGTGTTTTGTGCCATCAACTCATTTTCGACTAATGGCGAACCTATGTTAGTGCCTTCCAAAATGTCCTATCACTGACAGCCCTGCTGAAGTCTGGCAAGTTGAAGCCTGTGGCTTCCTTCATTAAGTCAATCCATCTCATGTTAGGCCTTGCATTTCCTTCTATCCTTAGCCTTTCACAGCATTACGGTCTTTTCCAGGGGGTCTTGTCTTCTCACAATGGGACCTAAGTACAATTGTCTCAGTTTAGTCATTTTAGCTTTTAGGGAGAATTCAGGCCTGATTTGATCTAGGATTTACTTATTTATCTCTTTGGCAGTGCACAGTATCTTTAAAACTCTACTCCAACACCACACGTCAAATGTATTCATTTTCTTCCTGCCAGCTTTCTTCATTCAGATGGTACTATAGATCACCACAATATAATTTGTTTTACAACAACAACAATGCATCCTGTCTTCTGCAAGAGGAGCTGAGTAACATTCAGTCAACTTTACCACTTCTCCTCTCAGACTGCAGAGACTACCAAAACACATCTGGCTTCTGCTTTTCCCCAGAAAGTATGCAAAATGATGGCAATAACATGAATATAAAGCCATATGTCTCAGTGTCTTGACCCCATGTATTTCCCTTTGTTACTTATTTTTCAGCAAACAGTAGAAATGTGATTTAAGACACACAGAGTGAGCACAGTCATTATCCATACAGTTTCAAATACATTTATTAACCCAAGATAGTTCTGCTAATTAAATAGGGATTGATAAAAGACCATGATCATGGAACCCATTATCAGCTGGTATGCCATCATGCTTTGGAGAAAACCCTGATCCAGCTCACTAGTCAAATCAAATCATATTCTGAGATCATTGGCAGAGGTCTTGTCCCTTAGAGCCTCTGATGTGAGGTAGGTGACTAAGGACAAAGCCATCTCTCTAGTGGCACCTTGTTTGTGGAATATCCTCTCCCTAACTCTGAGTGTGGTGACAAAGCTGTTGGTTGTGGAGTTTAAGCTTTTAAAAAAACTTTCTCAGGTATTTTATAATTTGTTAATTTTTGTTTTAGCCTTCTATTCTTTAACTGTTTTGCAGTGTTTTAAGCTCTATTGTCATATCTGATATCTTGTTGCTGGTTTTGATCTACAGTGGTTTAATATATTCTCTTTGTATGGTGAATTTGGTGATATTTATGCTGTTCTTAAGCTGTTTACCTTATCTTCATTTGCAGCATTTGTGCTGCTTTTCCTGTTTCAGCACATTGAGTTATATTATTCACAAGCTGCCGTGAACAAATTTCAGGATAGTGAGTGGCATCTAAATATATTAAACAAAGAAATAAATAATTAAAGATGCATGAGGCCAGGTTTCAGAAGGTTTCCAAGGGTATCAAAGCCACAAGATTCTGGTCCGCATGTCAAACCAGTAGGAATTCAACAAATCCCAATACACTAGTTACTGAGCTAGTCTGAAGTCCCATATGGTGTTTCATCAAAAGCTGTCTAGCCACAGATTCTCACAGACACTGGGAGGATTTTAAATTATTCTGTGAAATAGTATGTGCAATCAATAAAGCATCATACAGCACAGGTGTTTCTGTAATTGAGGTACAATGGGAGAATTCACACTGCCCTGCATTTTTCAGACACACACACACTCCCCCATGTCTGGTGGTCTGGTGTTAAAACACAGAACTCTTCTCCAATGGAAAGCAAGAAGAATGATGGTGGCAGTGGAAAGCACATTGCAATTCATGTTCACCCACAAATTCTGGCTTTATGTTAGAAGAGCTATTGTAAGTATTTCCTGTACTGCGTAATATTCTTCCTTGCATTGTCCAAGACATGGTTCCAGGACTTGATTGCTATAAAAAAGAGTTCTAAATGGAGACAAAGGAACCCTTCCATATGTTTATGAGTATCAAAACCTGGTTCAAGGTTAGGAAGATAACTGCATGAGGCAGACACACAGTTGATTATTTGATGTTCTTTCTTTTTCTTTTTTTAAAAAACCTCTTTAAATACCCCCCCCCCAAATGTAACATTAGGGAATGAAAGTATTGCAAATATTATTACATTGCCACAAGCATGAAGGTGAAATTAGAAAGAATCAGAATGTGTTTGTTTTAATGAAACAAAAAGAGATTTGGAGAAAGTTAGGAGAGGCCACCAATTAAGACAATTTTTGAGTTTCCATGGGCTTTAAATCTGGTCTCAGTTTGGAAACCCTAGAAAAGCCTAATATTTGTTTCCATGTCAAGGTTTCCTTTATATTTAAACTAGGAGTAAGGCCTGTTGTGGGAAGAAATACAATGAGCTCTAGAAGGAAGCTCCAGGTGAGTGTCCTGGCTGTGGCTGGTGGGGAAGCAGAGGGAAAGGGAAAATAGAGGGAGGCAAGCCATGTTTATTTCCTTCTGTTTAGCTAGAAGGCAGTACTGTCTCAAGTCATTTTGCTGCCCCAAGTGGGTAGTATGGAAGGACAACCTCAGGGTAACAGGTATGGTTCCCTCCACCCCTGACTTATGTTGATTTGGGGCTATGCAGTGGCAGCTAAGGTAGAAAAGCACCTCCTCCTATGCCATGTCTTCTGGGTTCCAAGAGTCTGGAAAACAGTTCCATAGCCAGTTACAGGGTTGCCAACTCTAGGTTGGGAAATACCTGTAGGTTTGAGAGGTAGAGCCTGGGAAGGACAGGGTTTGGGGTGGGCAGGGATCTCAGCAAGGTATAATGCCATAGAGTCCACTGCCTAAAGCAGCCATTGTCTCCAGGAGAACTGATCTTGGTCATCTGAACATCAGTTGTAATAGCCAGGAAATTTTCTGTAGGGGAAATGATGTGCTGTGGCTGGGGAACACGGTGATTTCTGGGTGATATCCAGGACCCACAAGGAGATTGGGGGTATTCATTTTACCTCAGGACACATTCAGTGACTCCCACAGCAACAGCAAACTGTTTAGAATGTTAGAGGCAAAGGCCAATCAGGCTGCATATGCAAATAACCTCTGTGTTCTGACTGGCTATGGGGGAGAGAGGAACAGCAAACTGTTTAGAATGTTGGAGGCAAGACCCAGGCAACACAACCAGTGGATAGGGACAGCTTTGAGTGACAGATCATGGAGCCAAAGGCTGTGGGCACCGTCTAGAATGTTCAGGAGAGTCCATGACCAAAACAGAATTATACATAAGGAGAGATTAATGTCACTCATAATCTTTGGTATTTTTCCACATTTGATCACCAGTGCCATTCTAAGCAGAGTTACACCCTTCAAAGTCTATGGGCTTTGAAGGGCGCAGGTGTGTTTCAGATGGTATGGTACTGCAAGTATTCCTTTCCACATCTTTCAAAAGAAACATGGTGAATTTCTGTGAACTTCATTTGTAAGGATTTTCTCGCATTGCACTTTTCAATCCTCAGTTTATATTTGTTTCATATGGTTTGACTTGTGACACAACCTCTGCTTCCATAAGAACAATATCTTTCCAAACTTTCATTCAGTGCATACCTACTACTCTTCCATGACCCAGTGTGTGGGATAAACTCCCACTCTTAAACATGCCACTCAAATAGGTACAAAAGAATATGCTCCATTGAAATACATTTCCAGCTTGAGCAAAGAACACAATGCTGCAAGACGAACAGAAACAATTTGAAAGCACAGAATCCAAGCCAAATGAATGTGGCAAGCTGATATCAAACCCTGGCAAGAAGAGACCAACACAGACACACAGTAAAATTAGAAAGAAACAGTCCTGGGAGCCTTAAAATTCTGCCTCCCACGATATTCCCAATTACTCCTGAATATTCCTGGACTTTTTGGGGACCCATTTACTAGTATCCTGCAAAATCCTGGATACCATCTGGACACTTGGATATTTATGCAGACCTGAAATATCCGAACACATGTCGCTAATTCCAGACCTATTTCCAGCCTACAAATTTTGGCTGGCTAACAGTCCATGGACTCAGAATGGTGTATCTCTGTTTAGGATTATATAATATATATATATAACTTACAATGTAAATCAGGATGGCAGCTTTTCTTCAGTCTCCCACTGATTATTGGACCAGATTCGATGCTAAGTGGATGCCAATTGATCCACTGCAGGGGCATGCACAGCTACTAGTGGTTTTACAGTCTAATGAGGATCACTCGGGGTTGCTTATGGTATTAAGTGGTACCTTCATGGTCCCTAAACATATGACCAATGTAATTAATATGACTGAAACATTCCTTTTTGAGCTGGCCAAATCATGCCCAGATAAATATATAGGCTCCAGGGGATATACAGGTTTATACATCAGCACTTCCATAGAATCTACACTTAATCCTGACTAGGGGTGTGCATAACAGAACTCCCAAGCTAAAAATATACATGAAAATTGATGTTTCTGGTCATTATTTTGGGTTCATGGTATGGTATTAGGAATCCAAGATTCCTACTGAAATGCAGATAACCTCCCTGAAAATCTATGTCGTTGTTTCGAGCTTTGTTGCTACTGCTTACCAAGCCAGCAGGACCATGGACATGCAACTCACCAGAATTCTGTTGGTTTTCCCAGACAACAGCATTCAATTAGCCAATTGAATCCTAGTAAGGTTTTAACCCTCCCAGATAATCACCTTTGTGGACAAAGTGCAGAGAAGGAATGCATTGTGCATGCTCACCATATATGTGCACTTCTTTATCTGATTCTGCTCATTTCCCAAGCAATGGCATCCTTCCTTCCCACAAGATCCTGGCAAGGGAGGCTTCTCACATGTCCAAGTCTCACACATCGATACCCCCCCCCCATACAGTAAGCTGTGGGTTGGGGGGAATGCCATTTACCGGCATTTGCACTATTGTCCTGCCTCATGCAACCCACCAGTAATAAACTTTGAAATGTTAGCTCATCTTCAGTGACCATCCCTTTACTGTGCATGGAACAGAACATTGTCTGCATTGCCCATACAAAGATATGAGCTCCTTTGGTGGGGAGGTGCTGTTAAAACAGTGCAACTTTGCTAGATGTACCTGAGATTTGGAGGGTCTGCAGAGGAGAGGGAGGGTCTGCAGAGGAGAGGAATCTAATTCTGCTAGAAACTCTCTGAAGAGCTGAGACTAAAAAGGGAAATGTACAGGAAACGGAAAGAGCCAAATTCCTGAGGGTGAGTACAAGAAGCAGGCTCGAATCCGTAGGGATGGTGTCAGAAAGGCACTCCACATATATATAAACTTTCCTCCTCTCCACATAGTGTAAAATGACTATGAGTTTGGCTGCTGGTAATCAGCACCAAGCAGGGAGGTCCCCTGCACAACCACCTAGCCGTCCAGACCCTTCATCTCACAATGCCTCAGGGTGTGTGCCAATTATTCTTGCCAATATGCTGGCAGCCCACACTATTCCTGCCAACACAGTTAGAGACAAACCAGTCAATAGGCTGGGCCTCTTTAATCTAAACCCAGAAGCCAGCATGGGTTTATCAAGAATAAGTCATGCCAGACCAACCTTATATCCTTTTTTTGACAGAGCTACTAAAATAGTTGACTCTGGCAATGCTGTGGATATAGTGTATCTAGATTTCAGTAAAGCATTTGACAAAATTTCTCATGATATCCTTGAGGATAAGCTGGTTAAGTGTGGGCTGGATGGTGCAACTGGTGGATGGATTCATCATACTCAACAAGTGATCATAAATGACTCTGCGTCTACGTGGAGGGAAGTCTCGAGTGGAATGCCACAGGGCTTGGTCCTGGGCCCGGTGTTGTTCAATGTTTTTATAAATGACCTGGAGGAGGACATAGAGGGGATGCTTATCAAATTTGCAGATGACACAAAGCTGGGTGGGATTGCTAATTCTGAAGAAGACAGAGTCAGGATTCAAAATTATCTAGATAGGCTGGAACAGTGGGCAGAGGCAAATAAAATGAAATTCAATAGAGATAAGTACAAAGTCCTACACCTGGGCACAAAAAAATCAAAGGCACAGATATAGAATAGGAGGGACTTGGCTTGACAGCAGCTCATGTGAAAGGGATCTAGGTGTTGTGGTTGATCACAAGCTCAACATGAGCCTGCAGTATGATGTGGTTGTGAAGAAAGCTAATGCAATCTTAGGATGCATTAACAGAAGCATTGTGTCCAGATCACGGGAGGTGGTAGTTCCGCTCTATTCTGCTATGGTCAGGCCTCACCTGGAGTACTGTGTCCAGTTTGGGGCACCACACTTTAGGAAGGATGTTGATAAGCTCGAGCATGTCCAGAAGAGGGCAACCAAGATGGAGCAGATCTATTCTCTCTTGCTCCGGATTGCAAGACTAGATCTAATGGGTGGAAATTATGCAGGAGTTGTAGATATCAGGAGAAACTTCCTAACTGTAAGAGTGGTTGAGCAGTGGAACAGTCTGCCTCGGGAGGTGGTGGATGCTCCTTCCCTGGACGTTTTCAAGCAGAGGCTGGACGACCATCTTTTGGATATATTGTAGGTATGTAGGGCTATCTTTTGGCTATGCTCCCACAGAGTGCAGGGGGCTGAACTAGATGACCTGCAAGGTCCCTTCCAGCTCTAACATTCTATGATTCTATGACTGCATTCCATGCAATTTGGGGCTCTTATGTGTCTTGGTTGCTGCACAGGAGACCCTCAAATTGGTTGTGCATTAAACTGAACAGTGTCTGCAGTGCATATGTGTAGAAAATGGTCCCAAAATCTAGAACATGAAAGCACACCAGATTTTAGCTGCAGATTAGTGATGTCCTACCCAACCAAGCAATCAAAGTAATTTTTGCCTCCCAAGGCAAACTGTATTTTTTTTTCCTCTGTGTATACCCCTAGTCCTGATACTGCCAGTACTACTGTTCACCACCAAAGCATGGGGGCCACCAAGCATCTGTACCACATCTGAGTCAGCTGTTACCTGAATACAAATTAGTGGGATGCCTGAAAATAAATATGCCTTTGACATCTTGGCCATGGCTGAGTGGTAGAGCATTTGCTTGGCTGCTTGGCTTGGCATGCAGAAGGCCTCAAATTCAGTCCCCGGCGTCTCCAATTGTATAATCTGGCAGTAGGGATGTGGAAGACCTGGCATCCTGGAAAGCTGCTGCCAGTATGAGTAGACAATGGTGACTTTAAAGGACCAAGTGTCTGATTCAGTATAAGGCACCTTCATGTGTTCATGTGCTATACTTACATTTACTTTATTAGTTGTTTCTAAGTCAGACATACCCTAGAGCAAAAAAAAATCCGGTGTCTGAAACAAAGTAGTACCTTACAAGGATCCTTTAAACTCCCGGAAATACATGTGTTCTGAGTGTCTTACTGTCAAAATGGATGGAGATCTTAAAAGAAGAGGCGGTTGGGAAAAAATCAGAGTGTTTCTTCTTAATGGAAAACTCACCTGTCTGATGGGCTCTGTTCTGCCAAGGAATGTGTGGATTACAATGTTTAACGATATTGTTGTCGGCAAGTTATAAATATGAGAAGGCTCTCTGGGCCCCAGATGGGAAAACCAGATAATGTAAAACGTCAAGAATGGGGCATAAAAACATACACATTGCCAGATTTCATGAAGGAAGAAAAGAATTAAAATGATTAATAAAGTGGTTATCCTAAAGATAAACCTTACTTTTTATGATCCTAGTGGGATAATTACAGAAAGAGGGGGATTTACAAAGGGTCTCTCATTTGATTTATCTAAGTGAAACCAGCTAAGTATAAGGAGGAGGTGGAATCTGTTTTCTTCTTTTCTTTAATACTTCCCGGATTTTTCGTCACCTTGTTGGTAACAACTCTCGTTCACCAAACAATTCAATTTAATGAGAGTTGCTGGTCATTTTTCACTTAAATGTTAGTACTGTTTGGATTGGGAGAAGTGTGTTTTTGGCATGGAAAAGGATTTTTTTAAATTATTATTAGGACTTTTCAGACATGTTCCAAAAACTGGCAAAGGATGAAAATGATTACTTACGGAACATTATTATGTATCTGAGAAGGGAGAGAAAAGGTACTGATGGTGATTCTATTTGTACAATAGACTACCTATTTCCTTCGCAAAGACCAGCACTGAAACATTTGATGCTAAGCCACAAACAGTCAAGAAAGAGGTTTATGGGGATACAGATCTATAAATGGTGAGCTCTGTTGGCAGGCCACAAATTAGAATTGAGAATCTGTGTGGTACCTAAGCACATGGCACCATGCCAACATTTGAAAATAATTGTATATTAAAATATCTATACAGCTGCATTTGCGATTATGGGAAATTGTGGAAAATTTCTTCATATGCCTCTGACCACTTAGTTCACAATCCCATTTTAGCTCCACCAGCTCAAACAATAGTTTCCATTGCTGTGGTAAAATCCAATCCAGTGTCAAGCAGTCATGGAAGAGAAGAGATGGTTTCTATCTGGACAGGACACCCTGGGTTGCATCCAGCACTTTTTTTTTTGGCATGAGTTAGAGCTCTTGTGCAAACAGAAATGTAAAAAACAAAAACAACCCATAGTAGCCACTTGTGCTAACTCAGCTTTATAGTACCCTCACTTGCATTTCTGCTTGCACAATATCTTGTGCCACCAATTTTGCAGCTCCATAATACACAGGGCAGAAACACACTCGATCAGGGGTGGCCAAACTGTGGCTCAGGAGCTGCATGCAGCTCTTTCACACATATTGTGTGGCTCCCTGCAGGGCAGCTGGGGAAGCAAAGGGGAGGCATGCCTCTCCAACTGGTCTTTCCTTCCCCAGCCAGTGTTCCCCTCCTGGTAGGCTTGGGGGGGAGCAGAGAAAGAGAGCAACTTAAACTTTAAATGCATTCTCCCCCATCCCTCCCAGCCAGCTTGAAGAAAGCATTTGTTTCTTTAAATCCTTTCTCCAAGCCAAGCCAGCTGGTGGGAGGGGGGGCTTGGAGGATGCATTTAAAGTTAAAGTTGCTTTCTTTCCACCTCTCCCTCCCTCCCCTGCTATTTCCTTCCTTCCTTCCCCTCTCCCTTCCTTCCTTCCCCTGCCATCCCTCCCCATTTATTTGCTTTCTTTGTTTCTCTCACTTTGTCCTTCTCTCTTTCTTTCCACCTCTCTTTCTCTCTCTCTTAGACAAATAAATATCATTATCAATACCTGCTTCTACCCCTTTTGTTTTTATTTAATGTTAATACAAAGCAAATTTGCATATTTTTCAATAAAAACGTGTAACATTTGTTCATGTCTTGCGTCTCTCAAACATCTGATGTTTATTCTATGTGGCTCTTACATTAAGCAAGTTTGGTCACCCCTGCCCTCGATCTTGCACAAAATTGTGCAAGCAGTGAAGTGCACTAAGTCTGTTTAGGTTTCTACTTGTATATCACTGGATCTAAGTCCATAGGGCTGTTTTTTTTTCATCCCCCACCCCCACCCAAGACCTGAAGGTGACAAAGTAGAGACAACTGTCATCTGTTGTACACAACCTTAGCAAGGTTTTGTAGTGTTTCAAAAGCTTTAAAAAGAACCTATTTGACCATTGACCACAGTGGGACAAAAGGACTTCATGAAGCATTCACCAGTGAAAATTGTTAGGAGAGCACCGTAATTTCAGCACATTCAAAATACTTCCCAGAACACCTGCTTTGGTCACACCTAGTGTCATCTCTTGTTTTTGTTTTTCTTCTTGAGAAAAGTAATTCTTGGAGGTTTGTGCTGCCCCCCGGTGGTGTTAGAGGCTTGTTTATTACCCTGACCTGGATCTCAAAAGCTAAGCAAGGTCAGGCTCGTAGCTACAGTGGGGCCTCTCAGGGCCCATCCCCACCCCCACCCCGACTTACTGCCACAACTTTGCATCCAGTCCAGGCCCCCAGATTTCCATTTTTTAATTTAATTATGGTGCTTGCTTGGGGGGAGTACCCCCTGACTTATTTAAGGGCCCCCCAAATTTAAAAAAATCCTGGCTATGGGCCTGAGCAAGGTTCATCGTGGTTAGTACTTGGATGGAAGATCTCTAAGGAAGTCCAGATTTTCTATGCAGACCCAGGCAATGGTGAACCACCTCTGATTGTATGTTACCTTCAAAACCTATGAGGTTGCCATAAGTCAGCTGAGACTTGACAGCACTTTGCAGTCACACACATTTGTTTATTCCTTTGAAATATTTCTACTCCTCCTGTCTATACTAATATCCTGGTTCAGAAAAGTATTCAAAGATGACATCAGGAACACCTAGTGGGTAACAGCATTCCATCAGAGGTAATGCCAGTCGGGAAGGCTGATAGTTTGGCAGCATTTAGATGCATTTGTTTTGCACAGAGTTGTCTTTTGCAAAGCATGGTAAGAGCTTGGTGGTGCTCAGATGGTCCCAGCCTTGCTTGGTGGTGCTCAGATGGTCCAAGAGTGCTTCCTATCACTTGCATCTGGTTCTGCAACTCTCTCCTTCCTCAGATTCAACTGTCCTTACCATGCCTATCCATGCATTTGTAACTTCATGGATGGACTCCAGTTCGGCACAGCTCATCTCAAAGAAATGAAAGGGTAGCTGTTGCTGTTCTACAGGGAAATGGATTAGGGCTGGCCACTGAGATGGTGACAAACAATATTGACTGCCTGACAAAGTCTAGAGGCCACAGGAGGAAGGTTGTAGGCCCAACAAGTCTGGGAAATTATAGATGTTTATACACAAATGTCTGAGATAAAATGGGGGAGCTGGAATGCTTAGTGTCAGAGGACAACATAGACATTGTGTATATTTCAGCAACTTGGTGGGATGAGGATAATCAGTGGGATACAGTCATTCCTGAATATAAATTATATTGGAAGGTTAGGGAGGAAAGGGTTGGAGGTGAAGTGGCTCTATATGTCAGAGAGGCTGAGAAAGTAAGATAAATAAATTCACTTACAGAAATGCTATGGGTGGAAATTGTGTGCCCCAAGAAGTTTTACTCTGGGAGTTTGTTATTGCCCACCAGATCAAGGATTAGAGGATGATTTAAAAATAGCAAAAGAAATAAGGAAAGCGGCTAGATGAAATAACTGTGTCATAATAGCTGATTTAAAATACCTGCATATTGATTGGGTCAATATGTGTTCAAGTCAGGAGAAAGAGATTGGGGTTTTAGATCCTTTCAATGACTGTGCCATGGAGCAGATGTCAAGACCCTACCAGGGAAGAGGCAATCCTGGACTTGGTCCTAAGTAATGCCCAAGACCCAGTGAGAGATGTAAATGTGATAGCACCAGTTGGAAACAGTAACCATAATGTTATTAAGTTCAACATTCATGTCAATAGGGAGTTGTCCAAGAAGAGCAACACAACCACATTTAATTTTAAAAGGGGTAACTCCTCTCAAATGAGGGGACTTGTGAAGAAGAAACTGAAAGGAAGGGTAAGGAGGGTCAAATCCCTTCAAGAAGCTTGGAGAATATTTAAAAGTACAACCCTAGAAGCTCAAATATAACGTATACCGCAGGTTAGGAAAGGTACAAATAAGTATTAAAAAGGTCTGCATGGTTAACAAACAAAGTAATGTAAACAGTAAAAGGTAAGAAGGATTCCTTTAGGTGGTGGAAGGCTAATCTGAGTGAGGTAAATAAAAGAGAGAACAGGCTGTGGCAAATAAAATGCAAGTTGGTAATCAGACATGCAAAAAGGGACTGTGAGAAACATATTGCAAAAAACATAAAGACCAATAATAAAAATTTATTCAAATACAATAGTAGCAGAAAACCAGCCAGGGAGACAGTGGGACCCTTGGCTAACCAAGGGGGGAAAGGATTGCTGAAGGATGATGGGGAAATGACAGAGTAACTGAATAATTTTTTTGCCTCCATCTTCACTGTTGAAGGAGGGAAGTGTTTGCCTACTCAGAACCAATGATTTTGGGAGAGGTTGTGAAAGACCTGAGTCAGATTGAGGTGATGAGAGATGGGGTCCTATGACTGGTGGACAAATTAAAAACTGATAAATCACCAGGCCCAGATGGCACACACCGAAGAGTTCTGAAAGAACTCAAATGTGAACTTGTGAACCTCCTGACCAAAATATGCAACTATCATTAAAATCTGCCTCCATTCCTGAGGACTGGAAGGTAGCTAATGCAACCCCCTGTCCTGGGTCAAAGCAGACTCAGCTGAGACTAAGGGGATGAGACAGAATCACTAACCAGAATCACAAAGTTGAGAGTTCAGTCAAAGAGTCATGCACAAGGGAAGCCAGCCAAGGGTCCAAGAAGCAGAGTCTGAGCAGGTCCATGAAGCATAGTCCAAGCAGCTCCGGGGTCGAAGCCAAAGGTTCAGGAGTTGCGGAGAGAAACAGGTCTGGGTGGTGTGGTCACGTGCCTCGAGAATGTTGACAAGTTGCTCCCACACCTATTCCATCTGAAGCCCCATCCTTTATAGGCAGCTCATGGCTGGGTCCTATTGCTTGTGAGAGAGCCATCCATTTGGCACATTAACCCAGGTGCTCCTCTTAATTTGGCAGTCACTGAGCACTGCGCTCTGCCTCCTCTCAAGGAGCTCCAAGTGTGCCTGCCACCTCCTGCGTTCCCCTGGCTCCAGGGAAAGGGGAGGCGAGGCAGCCCGTGAAGTCTCCCCAAGGTTATGGGTTGCTGAGGCACCACCTCTCCAGATTGCCTCTTTTGTGTTCCCAGTGCTCATGGGACTGAGGCACATGCTGTTCTCAACTACTGGGGCACTAGGACCTGCCTCCGCTGTCTCAGAGTCATTGACAGCATCATCTGGTTGAGTCTCAGAGCTACTGACAGGAGTGTTATCAGCATCAGCTGATTGATCCTCAGCTAGAGCAGGCTGGACCACAACACCCCCATGTATAAATAAGGTTCCAGAGGAGATCAAGGAAATTACAGGCTGGTCAGTCTAATGTCGATACTGGGTAAGTTGGTGGAATCTGTTATTATAGACAGAATTACTAGGGGCATTGATGAACAAAAGCTATTGAGGAAGAATCAGTACAGATTCTGTAAGGGAAGATCTTGGCTGAGGTCAGACTGGCAGCTTGAAGAGCGAGGGAGTTGTGGCAAAAAGACCCAGAACAAACCATTCTGGGTTTTCCTGGTCACACTGCACTGACGGCTGTGGGAGCATACCAGGAAGGAGGCGCAAGGGAGCGTTCACACTGTTGGCCCACCCCTGGCAGAGGCACGGCTGCAAGTGGCTTTTTGTAATGTAATCCAGTTATATGTGCTCATGCGCATAAGTGCATCCCTTACCTGATCAGCTTGTTTGCGGTCACACATCCCTGAAGTGAGACAAACGTGCTCTCCAGGGTTTTCTTTCACCTGGTATTTTTTAAACTTGGGAGGGAAGCGTTACAAGACAGGTTGAGTACAGCTGGAGAATGCCTGATAGATGTCCCTGTGTGAACCATCCCTTTAATCTATTTGTGCAACATTTCTGAAATGAGCCTGTCTCAGGCCAAACTGCCAGTCTGACCTCGGCCCTTGTCTCACTAACCTGTTAGAATTCTTTGAGGGGGTGGACAAACATGTGGACAAGGGTAACCTAATAGATGCTGTTTACCTAAACTTCCAGAAGCTTGTGATAAAATTTTTCATCAAAGGCTGCTAAGTAAACTCAACAGTCATGCGATAAGAGAACAAGTACTCTTGGGGATTAAAAACCAGTTAACTAACAGGAAACAGAAACTAAGTATAAATGGGCAGTTTTCGCAGTGAAAGGTGGTAAGGAGTGGGATACTGTAGGCCTTGGTACCAGGTCCGGTGCTTTTTAACTGTTTCATTATTTGAAGTTGGGAGTAAGCAGTGATGTGGCTAAGTTTGTGGATGACACTAAGTTGTTCAGGGTGGTGAGAACCAGGCAGAATTGTGAGACACTCCAGAGGGATCTGTCAAGGCTGGGTGAGTGAGTGTCAACATTACAAATGAGGTTCGGTGTGGGCATGCAAATTAGTGCACATTGGAGCAAAAAGTCCTAACTATAAATACACATTGATGGGTCTAAACTGGTGGAGAGTGATCAGGAGAGTGATCTTGGAGTCATGGAAGATAACTTACTGAAAATGATGACTCAGTTTGTGACTGCAGTAACAAAGGCAAATGCTATGCTAGGGTTTATTAGGAAGAGAATTGAAATCAGCCAGTATCATAATGCCCCTGTATAAATCTATGGTGCAGCCTCATTTGAATCTCATGAACCTAATTTCCTGACAAACATTGCCAGTTCGTGATTTGCAAATCAGAGGTTCATGCCCATCCCTATCCATGATCCTCCTCCGACCCTTCGTGTGGGTTTGGAGGTTTGCTGGGTTCGTGGTGGGAAGCGGGGTGGGAGGGATCACAGAAATGACTTCTGTGTCAGTGATCCCTTTCACTCCTTGCCCCACTTCCAAGCTTTTCTTTTAAATGGCTTTTGCAAGCTGCACAGGAGTGAAGTCCAAATGGTGAGTTCACCCAGAAGTGGTGAATTGGCCGCTTGGACTTCACTCATGCACTGTGGCCACGTGCAAAAACTATTTAAAGGGAATGGTGCACTTGCCACTTGGACTTCACTTGTGCACGGCACCCGCTTGCAAAAGCCATTTATAGGGAACATTCCATTTAAGTGGCTTTTGCCAGTTCCCCTCCCCCTTCTATTCTGCTGTCCTCAGGGAGCCATCCCGAGCAGAAAGGAGGGAGGGAAGATCTCCCCCTGAACCTCATGAACAAACCAGTTCAGTAAACAGGGAGGTTCGTGGCTCATATGACCTCACAAACCACAAACTGGGATGAACCCCATTTTCCCAGTTCGTGCCCATCCCTACTGTGTACAGTTCTGGTCACCACACCTCAAAAAAGATAATATAGCACCAGAAAGGTGCAGAAAAGGGAACTGAAGTGATTAAGAGGATGGAATACTTTCCCTATGACAAAAGGTTAAGGAGGTTAAGGCTCTTTAGCTTGGAGGAACGATGACTGAGGGTTGACATGATAGAGTTCTGGCCCCACTGGATGACCTCCTAATGTCACCTAGTTTGGGGACACTGTGTGACAAACAGTGTTGGACTGGATGTGCAATTGGCCTGATCCAACGTGGCTTCTCTTATAATACATTTAAATTTTCATTTCAGACCTCTAATACTTTTGTACATTTTTGGTAGCTGTCAAGGTTTGTCCCCTTTTTTTCTAAGAGAGTTATGTTGGCACTGGCAGCCAGTTTGTTAATGAGTTTTTCAAGGTGCCAGTTATAAGAAGAGATGCTGCACATTTCTCAGCAAAACTGTCCGGCAGTCAAACTTACTTTGTTTAGCACTCACTGTGGGTCTATCAGGGATATGTTTGGACTGTAGTGAGCAAGTCAAACAGATGCCAAACCCGTTTGCAGCTGCCTGATAGTCAGAACCTGACTCCCACCTGATCTGATCCACACCCACCCACCACTCAATAAAAATAGCTACACAGTGAGGCTGCAAGAAAGGAGATGAGAAAGAGCTGGTTTCTCTCTCTCCCCTTGTCATGTCCTTCCTTAATGGGTGAACAGAAACTACTTTTTGAGGGCACACACATACATATGCTCTCAAAAGGTAGTTTCCTCATTAAGGTTTGTATGGAAGGAGCTGGGTAGGGACAGAATAAATGCTTCTGAGTGCCCCACTGCAAAACAGAAAAGAGAAAAATCTAGTTTCTCTCCATATATGTGCAGGCTGACAGCTTCTGATGGAGAAAAGGGAAGGAAAGTCAGCTGGGCTCCTGAGCACACCACCCCTGTTAAATGTGCTGCCTCCCAGAAAGTCTCAGAGAAAGCAAAATTTTCAGGATGGGAGATCGGAAGAGCCCTACAGCCAGATGATCAGCCGCAGGTTCAGTTCCTGATCCCCCCCTCAAAAAAAAACCAACCCTCTGAAGGATACAGAGCAAAATTTCCTCACCAGGAGATCAGGAGCCATCTCCCAGCTTATCTCTCACTAGCTGGGATTTGGTTTCTCCTGGCTGTAAGTAATAAAAAAGCTTGCAAACAGCCAAACAGTCTATATTTATTTGGTTTCCTGATCAGCACTGGCTAACAGGAAGTGAGCTGAACTGACAAGTGTTCAAGCATACCTAATTATAAGCATTAATGTAATTCATAACCTAGGCCCACATATCTGAATGACAATCTCTCTCCATATCTTCCTGTGTGCCAGCTGTGGCCCTCTGGGTGCCCACTTGGTATCAAACTGCAGGTGCTGGGTGGGGGTAACAGTGTTTATTGAATTACTCATGGTTTTATTTTAGAATTGTAAGCTGCCTTGAACCACAAAGGAAAGGTGGGGTATATATGGGAGACCACCAAGGAATTCCAGGGTCACTATGCAGAGGCAGGCAATGGCAAACTATCTCTGTTAGTCTCTTGTCATGAAAACCCTGCATGGTTGCTATAAGTCCACTATGACTTGATGGCACTGTACACACATACCACTGAAAACCACCAAGCACCAGACCACCAAGCAACAGTTGAACATGAAGTAAATCCTGAGATAATGGCATGGCCAGGTTAACTCAATTGTCACCTCAAGTGATGGGAAGATAGCACAGGAGTAAGTGTGCCCCCTCACTTCAAGACGGGTGGGGGAATCATGCCTTCTCCTGTTTGCCCTAACCATCTCCAAAAGGTTGTGGAGGTTTTCTCAGCACCCTATTGGAGCCAGCTAAAAGTAGCACAAGGGGGAAGCAGGGTGCACTCCCAACCCAATTGGGCTGGCCCAGCTCTAAAAGGTACAGAGATTTCTCCCCCCCTCCCTTCTCATGATTATTATGGCATAATTTAGCCAAGCAACTTACATCCTATTGATTTCAATGGGGCAGTTTTAAATATTTGCTTAATTATCTCCCTTTAGAATCAATAGGATTAAAATGTATAACTTTGGCTGAGCCATGCCTTATACAGGATTATTGGGGGGGGGGGGGCAGGCCTGTGGCTACAGTGGGGCATTTCGGGGCCTGCCCCTCTGAATTCCTGCCAAGGCCCCCTGACTTCTATCCAGGGCCCAGGCCCCCTGGCTCTCTGGGCCACTCAGAGGACTCCCAACTCTCTCAGCCACCTGGAGGACTCCCCATCGCCACCCATTCCCCAAGCGTGGCTTGTGTCCCCATGTAGGCAAGTAGAGTGTGAACACTGCAAAAGTGAATTTTTAAATTTTTTATTTTTATTTAATTTTTTTTATTTTGTGACGTCAGTGCCCCCTGACTTATTTAAAGGCCCCCTGAATTACAAAATCCTGGCTATGGGCCTGTGGGGAGGTGTTTCTTATGTTTTATGTTTTGTGACTTTGAATTTGTGACTGATAGGGAGTAGCTGCAGACCTTGGCCAGCAGATGGAGCCCATTTGTAGCTCAGTAGACTGAAAAACAGTTGAGCCAGATGTACAGTGCTGCTGGCAGTGGGGGGGGGGCACAATCTGACCCAACAAGCAGGGTCTTTTAAAGCTGACAGGGAAATTGGCAGAGGAAGCCACCTTAAGGGAATGGATTCAGCCCCTCAGAAAGGGAGGAAAACAGCTACAGGGGCAAGAGACAGCCACCATCACAGCCTGTAGAAGAAAGGAGAGCCCTGAGGCAATGATGCCAAGGGTGGAGGTTTGGAGGAGTCATGGAGTGGCAGAGCCAGGGGTGAAAGAGGAGGGTTAGGAAGGAAACACTAGGCCTGCTGGATGTAGCACCTGCAAGGCACAGGAGCCACAGATCAGCCAGTGAAGGCAGAGGCATGAGTATGGGGACAAGAGATACCAAGGGAAACATTCACCCAGTCCTCTACAGTAAAGAAGGGGTAGGACTCAAGAGATGTACCAGCCCTAGGGAAGGTTCAAGTGGGTTGGATGAGGAAAGCTGAGAGAAATTAGAGGAACTTGTAGAGAGGACACAGGACCTAAAAAGTTCCAGTGTCAAAGACCTCCAGAGGGCTGCAAGGAAGGGCAGCGGACTGAAGACAGACCCTGGGGACAGAGCAGGACTGAGAACAGAGGGTGGCTGGAACCTTGGTGAGAGGGTACACAAGTGTAACAAGGGGCCTGGGAAGTCACTGCCTGGGTGTGTAAATAAACTTAAGAGTGCTACGTGGCCAAGAAGGAACAAGAGAGGGGCTTTGCCGGCATACTGGCAACCCTTGGTCTGAGGTCACAGTAAGCAGCAACAGAAGTATCCCATGCTTTGTACTACAGTGCCTAGTTTAAAATCACTTTTTCAGGTTTGGTATGAAAGTGGATTGAAAGGGACCCCACAAAAGTGAAGTGATTATTCAGATTTTAGATAGACATGTGAGATATTTCCTATTTACTTTTTATAGCATTTTATTTAGGGAGAAAAGTAGTGCTAGTGGGTATTGCTGTCACCAATTGCTCTAGCTGTGTCCTTCAGCTTATATTCTGTAGGTATCTTAAGCCAAGAGGAAAGGCAGGATATAAATATTTAAATAAATAAATAAATCCCATTATATTGATTTCTGTGGAACCAGCAGCGCTTCTGAGAATGCTACCTTTGAGGTCCTAGCCTTTAACTTTCTGCCTAGTAAGACCATGTGTTTACATTTCCCAGTGTCATTGGTGCCAATGTGCATCATGCCTGATAACTCCTCCCGAGCACTATTAACTTTCTAGACAGTATGTGATGTCCACAACATTTGTACCAGGCAGGCAAGTCACCATGTGATCAAAATGCCTATCACAAACCCCACTCTCTGTTTTCCTAATTATCAGCCACTTCCAAAAGCCTACCTTCCCTCAGCCCCATAGGGTATCCTTTTTGCAAGAGGATATTGGTCCATTGCCCAAGGAAGGGGTCCCATCTAAGGGATCCCATCCCTCCTCCTCAGAATGACGCCCTCCAACCCTGCGATTCTCACTTTCCACAACAGCAGAAGAGTTGTTAGCACAGAAGTGAGATTGTCCTGGTAAGTTCCTGAAGGTCTTCTCTGCAAACCCCAGTTTGGTGTAGTGGTTAAGTGCGTGGACTTTAATCTGGGAGAACCGGGTTTGATTCCCCACTCCTCCACTTGCACCTGCTGGATGACCTTGGGTAAGGTATAGTTCTGATAAGAGTTGTCCTTGAAAAACAGCAGTTTCCATCAGAGCTCTCTCAGCCCCACCTACCTCACAGGGTGTCTGTTATGGGGAGGGGAAGGCGTTTGTAATCTACTCTGAGACTCCTTTGGGTAGTGAAGGGTGGGGTATAAATCCAATCTCTTTTCTTCTTCTCTTCCTCAGCTTCTCCAAGTTGGCAGCACTAGCCTCAAGGGAGCCTGCTCCCTGAGACCCAAGAACTCCATGCATCGAGTGCACACCCATGATTTCCACCCAGTGGGTAAATGATCATACATATGACACTCTCTGCAAAATACTGGATAGCCCCCACTTCCCTTCTTGCTTTCTGCCTTCATAAACTGGTTTGTAATTTAAAGGTATCTTAGAGTGAAACAGGGTGATTGCCTGGTGTGGATTTCCATAGCAGGAAGGACACAGCAGCACACCACCCTGCTGTGAATTGTCTCAGTCTTAGCAGAGGTTGGTAGAATATGTTGTAAATGGAAAAATGCAGGGCCCTATCCTGCATATAGAATATATACGTTTAGTCTATATGCGCTTTTTTTTGGGGGGGGGGCTGTCAACCTGTACCCAATTTAATGCAACCCCATAGGGTTTTCAAGGCAAGAGACATTCAGAGGTGGTTTGCTATTGCCTTCTCTGCATAGTGACCCTGGACTTCCTTGTGGTCTCCCATGCAGATACTAACCTGGTCTGACCCTGTTTAGTTTACAAGATCTAACAAAGGCCGAGTACAGACTGGCAATTTGCCCCGGGATGGGACCTGGGCTGACAGCGACTCAATATCGGATTAAATGGAATGTTCACACAGGCACATCTGCCTGGCGTCCCCCACCCGGAGCTTACCGGAGCCCTCGCGCTTCAGTGCCGGATTAAAAAAACACCTGATAAAAGCCTTCGCAAATCCAAAAGCCTGCGTTCGTCGCGCGTTTCTCCGCTTCCGGGGAGTCTGAACGCGCAGGCGAAAAGCCGGGAGCAACCCGCGTTGGGCACGAGGCAGCAGCACTGTGATTGGCTGTGCTCCGCTCCACTGCCCAATGTGGTGCCGGCATTGCAGGGCAAAAAAAAAAAAATCGGCAAAATGCGCTTGATGCGCTTGAGCGCATGAGCGCTCATGCACACATACACCCATACACCCACAGCCGAATTAATGGGGAAACGGCAAATATAGCACACCTCCGGCACGGCAGTCTGAACGCTCCCACGCGCCTCCGTCCCGTATCTTCCGGCAGCGGCCCTCGCTGTGTGGACGGGAAAACCCGGTATAGTTTAATCCGGGGGTTTTTTGCCGCGAGTGGCTACCGGGGCAAATTGCCAGTCTGTACTCGGCCAAAATTGAGCCAGCCTGAGCTATCCAAAGTGGGGTGATATGCATACACATAGGCTCTTTTTAGAAAAGTTGGGATGAATACCCAGAGTTCAGAGCTAAGACCAACAGATGCAATACAGAATTATGATGATGGTACTGAATTATGTGATTTACCAGCTTGTGATGTTCAGGTCTGTTCTGAATCAAACACTATTTTCATGAGAAGCAGTACTCCATCTTGAAATAGGAAAAGAAATGGGATACGGTTCAGGTAAGAGAACTGTTGTCAAAATTGAGACTTTCCTCTCAAGAATTCTCTGAAAAAGCTTACGATCGTATCTTCATAAATACCAGCTAAATTCAAATTCAGTTGCAGGGAGTTTGTCCATCCAGATGTCCCCTCCACACACTCATTGTCCACACAATTTGGCACAATGAATGGAGTTGAAGCCACAGTAAACTGAATGGAGCTGAAGCTACATCCCTTTGCAGCATCCATGCTTTAAATTTTCAGGTGTACATTTAAAACATTTTAGGTGTGCAGAAGCAGGGGAAAAAATGTGTGACATGACCCTGAGCTCCTCTCTAGATTCTGAATTCTACAGAGTTGACAGGCTCTGTATCTCTTTGCTTCCTCATTGTACCTAACATAAAACGGCTTGATAGTCTTCTGTTATAAACGATATAATGGAGTATCTGGAATCCTGAGCCACTTGAGCTGTCTAACAATGCACAGTTTGAGGTAGGCTACAAGAGTGCAGAGGCTGCGGTTAGCAGTGAAAAAAGAGAGCAACCAGTTCTCAGAAATTGTCCCCTCTCCCATTTTTAGGACTTTTTGGAAAGATAAAATGGTCAATATTGAGATCAAGTGTCTCCGCATGACTCATGAGAGTTATATGGCTAACATTTCTTATTTTATAAATGAGAGATTCTTAGATTATTAATGAGATCTATAGCTTTTAAACGCCTTTGCTTGGAAAAATCAAACTAGGAGTCTAGATATTGCCAGTAAAACCCCCAACTGAGGCCAAATGCTTTCCTAAATTTAGGGCCAATTTATTTGTTCAGGTGCCTGGGGCTCTTCTGTTGCCATCCAAAGCAGAGCTGTTTTCACCTGCTGACACACACACACCCTCCTTCACACTCTACAGATTAGTCTGTTCACAGAGGTACCAGCTCTGGGTTGCTAAATTTCTAGAGATTTGGGGGATCAAGCCTTGGGAGGGCAGGGCTTGTGGATGGGAGGGGGCCTCAGAGGGATATAATGCCAGAGAGTCCAGCTTCCAAAGCACTCATTTTCTCCAGGAGAACTGATCTCCATCATCTGGAGGTCAGTTGTAGTTCCAGGAGATATCCAGGCCCTACCTGGAGGTCGGCAACCCTATCTGTTCATGGCAGATAGATTTGCTGTAAAAGTAGCCTGGGTTAAAATATTTGTAGTATTTAATGGTTTTCCATTGGTGGTTTCATAGGCCACTTTGAGTCCTCATAGAGCAGAGAAAAGCAGATTAAAAGTACCCAAATAGAATGAAGTGATAGACTAAAACCTAGGTTACCATTCAGATTTTAAACTGAAATGTGAAACGGTCCCTATTTTATTTTTATTTCCATTTAGATTTTGTCACATGACTGTAAGAGATGCCATGCTGGACCAAACCAAAGATCTATCTAGTGTAGCATCCCGTTTCACTCAGTAGCTAACCAGTTGCCTCAGTGGGCCAACAAACAGGGCACAGAAGCCAAGGTGTGCCACTGCTGTTGCCTCCAAGCACTGGTATTCAGACGTTTCCTGCCTCTGGACCATACTGCCATCCAAAATGGGGGAACTCAGAATTCCACTTAGGTCTGTCCTAAGCAGCTTGCGCTGACAGGCATCTGGGTTAGTAGCTGTGGGTAGGAGCAGCGGCTTAGTGGTAGAGCATCTGCTTGGCATGCAGAAGGTTCCTTATTCAACCTCCAGTAGAAGTCTGGGGTAGTAGATGATGTGAGAGAGCTCTACCTGAGCTGCTACAAGTCAGAATAGACAATACTGAATGGGGCGAGCTTCACATGCTGTCGATGTTTTTTTGTTCTCTACATTTTGCTGTTGCTTTTGTGGCTTTGTTTGGATAATGAACACATGTTCTGTGGCTTTTATATGGAATGTATTTATGTATCATGTAAAATGCTCATTTACTGATGCATACATAATGCTGAAATATAAGTGCATTTTATGGAGGAAATCTGGAAGAAGGAAACAGAAAAGCCCACAAAATTAATGGATTGCATGACCTATTCGCACGAAGGAGAGGCCAAACTGAAACAGGAGGTTGGGGTCAAAGCAGAAGGAATGAGAAATCTGAAATTATCTTTAATTTGAAAAGGAGTACAAACTGAGCATGACGTGACGGGAGAAACGCTATGAGATGCCGTCTCAGCCTCACAGATGTGAAACACTCATGCTGTCCACGTTTCACTTTTCTCCTCCTTAAAAATAGCCCAAAACATCTTATAATTTGCACTTTTCATAGCAAGTAACAGCATGGTTATTGGAAACACACTTTCACCCCACAAACAGATCTAATTGCAGTTCTGACTGAGACATGCCTGTTGTATTTTTTTTACCTTGAGCTTTTGATTGTAAAATTGCCGCTCGCTTTCATCTGTTTCGTATTTGAAAATCCCATCTGTGCACAGCTCCAAAGGAGAACTGCAAAATATACAAAAAGTTACAGCCTCTTAACTAAGATGAACAATATATTCTGGGTTTCTTTGGCCACAGCGATGTTTCAAGAAGATCTTTGCTTGGTAAACTATGAGGCTTCAGCTCATATAACTGCTAAAGTTAATTAGGCTGCCTGGGCGAGATGTAAAGCAGATCTCCAACCAGACCGGGGCTGGGGGGGGGAGAAGCGGCATTACAAACTCAAGTGTTGGTCTCTTCTAAAGTGTATATACTTAAACTAATTATATCAAGCTTTGGATAATCACGAGTCTTCATCTTTCATTTCCAGTCAGTGGTCAGAAAATATTTTGGTAAGACGGCTCAAATATTCGTATGTTTTGCTATTAAAAACAATGCATTGATTTCCCTTTGGTGGCAATCACATCAAAGTTCTTTTATTGTTTATAAATCTATCCTGCAGGATATAATCTATAGCACATCAGAGTGGCACAGGGGAGGAGCAATGAGCAAGCAGGGCCAACTGGCTTGGGAAAGCCTGAGAGGCTCATTCCCATAAGAATGAATGCAAGGGAGTTAGGAGGAAGAAGATACAGCTATGAGTGGGCTAGTATTTTGTTCTTTAACAAATGGGATTTGGACCCTTTAGTCAAAAGAATGTCATAAATTGCAGCTTCCACATTTATGCCTGTCAAAACCCCAGGTTTTGACATCCAAAAGGGAGCCACACCTCTATTTTGCAAGCAGGTTCTGAGACCCAAAGGGGAAGGTTTAAATCATATGTCAGTTCTATAAACTTCAGAGTGTGAGGCAAGTCTCCCTAAAGAGCTATTGTGCACATTCCTCCTTGGTAACTAGTTTTCTTATCCTTTGCTGGACTGAAAAAGCAGTGCATCTGGAATCTGGAAATGTTTATTCAAGAAATCCTGAGAGAAGCAACAAAGCTGACTCTATGTTTAAGCATCATTATGTAAGGAGGACATTGTTTGATGCATGGACCAGGTATAAGGATACAATATCGGATGAAAGGCCTCTGTGGATTGTTCCAGCTGCAGTTATACATTTGTTTTCAGAATATAGAGGCAATGATTGGTTGAAGTATCAGGAATTGTTGCAAAGAGAAGGGAAAAAATATGTTTTAAAACCAAATAATGAATTAGAATTTGAGTATGGTTGGCTACAATATTGTCAAATAAGGGACATTTATAAAAAAGATTGTAAAGAGTTTGGTTTTAGGGCTATGAATGATGATTTTGAGAATATATGGTTGAAAAAAGAACGGAAAATGATATCAAAAATGTATAAAACTTTGTTGACTGTATATACTTTGGATGAAACCGTTAAAGAACAAATGATAAAGTGGGCCATAAATATGAACAAAGAAATTTCTATGGAATCATGGGAATTTTTGTGGAAAAGATCTTTTAAAATGTCCACTTGTATTAACGTAAAAGAAAATTGCTATAAGATGATGTATAGATGGTATATGACACCAAAAAAGATTGCTAATATTAGCATGGATAAGAACTTGAGTAATAAATGTTGGAAATGTAAAAAAGTAGAGGTTCTTTTTACCATATGTGGTGGTCATGTGATAAAGCGAAAGCATACTGGTCTAATATACATTGTGTGATGCAGAAAATATTGAAAATCCCAATTGAGAGAAAGCCTGAACTTTTTCTCCTCGGTTTGACAATGGAAAAAATTCCACAAGAGAAAAGGACACTGTTATGGTACATGATTACGTCGGCGAGAATGGCCTTTGCTCAGCATTGGAAAATGGAGAAGGTACCAGATATACATGACTGGTTGAGAAAATTGTTATTTTTAGCAGAAATGGACAAAATGACAAAGAAATTAAATGGACAAATGGCAGAACAGTACTTAAAAGACTGGGAAGGATTGAAATTGTATCTAGAAACTGAATATAGAATGAAGGGGAAAATATATAATTTGGATACGTACGGATATTGAATGAGAAGTGAAATGAATTTTGAACTGTATGTACTGTTATACATAATATGCTGAAATTGTAGAGGTTATATATAATTTAAATGTGTTACCTGGTTTGTCGAGGTATTTAAGTCTAAACTTGATTGCCTTATAATTTTCTCTGTTTGTTATTAGCAGTGTTGGAAGCCTATTAGGGGGTGGGGGGATTGGGATCTTACTTTTTGGAAACTGTATTGGTAACGTGATTGGAAATGTTGAATATATCCCAATAAAAATTTTGTTTCAAAAAAAAAAAAAAAAAAAAAAAAGAAATCCTGAGAGAAGCAGGATATAAATGAACAAATAAATAAGATATAAGATCTTTATGAAACTGTCCTTGTTAGAGATAGCAGCAAGTGGAAAGAATTTTGCTCGTGAGGACCCCAAGATCTTGTATTCAGGGAATGGGCAGGTTGTGCTTTTCCTCTTTTGCCTCCTTTTTCCTTTGAATTCCATGAAAAAATTAAGCATTAAGTTATCCTTGGTTCAAAATGCTCCCAAATATCCATGTGGGGATCCAGGGGGGTCTGCAACTGCTTGGTCTTCCCTATCTGCCTTCGTAGTTCCAGATGAGACTGCAGGGACATGAAATGATTCTGATGCAGTCAGAGGAGGGGATTAACCATGCCTTGTTTCTCCCCCTCAGCTAGGGTTGCCAGGCCCCTAGGACTTGCGGGCAGGCAATGGGGAGGAGCTAAACAGCAGCTGGAACAATGCAATATGCCTATGTCACCCAGGAGCCAGAAATAAACGTGACATGCCTACATCACGCAGAAGTGATGTAGGCGTGTCGATGACATTGGGAAGTGATGGTCTTTTGGGGGGCACAGTTCTATGGTTTGAAGCTAATTCTACCGTAGAGTTTTGCCTAAAAACCAAGGTGTCAAACCCCCCACCCCCAACATCACTGATGTGCCTACTTCACTTCTGGATGACATAGGCATGTCACATTTCTTTCTGGCTTCTTGCCTGTTTGGGGGGTTAATTATATCCCATTGACCACCTGGCTGGTGCCGGGCAGCGCTCCAGAAACTGGGGGATCCCCTGCGCATCAGGGGGAACTGGCAACCCTATCCCCAGCCTAGAGAAGACTTAGACCCTCTTTCCTGGCCTACCATTTAGCCCTTTGTATGTGACAGGCTTAAACACCCACATGCCCAACAACCTTCCCTAATCTTCCATACCTGTTCTCCTTTGGCCTGACAGGCTGGCCAGATTAGCTCAGCTGCTGCTGGCAGCTCCTTAAAAGGAGACTCTTGGGGATTAGGGCTACCAACTCCAGATTGGGAAATTCCCAGAGATTTGGGGGTAGAGTGTGTGGAGCATGGACATCAGGAAGGGGAGGGATCTCAAGAGGATCTAATGCCATAGAGTCCACCCTCCAAAGCAGCCATTTTCTCCAGAAGGAATTATTTCTGTATTCTGGAGAGCAGCTGTAATTCTGAAGCTCTCCCGGCCCCACCTGGAGATTGGAAGCCCTATTGAGGATGTATAGGAGCTATGCATTGCCTAGATCAGTGATGCCAGAGCTCTTGTCGTAGAGGTGGCCATAGCAGTGGTTGGCAGCCCAAAAGACAAGACCAGCATCATGGCTATCTGCTGTGAGCTGGTTAAGTCTGTGAGAAGGTCCGTGGATTTTTTTCTTAGTATGATACTAGACTATAAGAACCCTGGATGTTTTTCATCTGGCACTAAATGACATCCTGTATTCTCAACAAAAACCTGATGGCAGTTAATGTACTCCTTGAGCCAAGTTAACATTGCCAACTCTAGATTGGGAAATTCCTGGAAATTTGGGGCTGGAGTCTGGGTAGGGTGGGATTTGGGGAGAGGGGACTTCAGTGATGTATAAACGCATAGAATCCATACTCCAAAGCAACCATTTTCTCCAGGGGGACTGATTTTTGTAATCTGGAGATCAGTTGTAATTGTGGGAGATCCCCAGGCCTCACCTAGTTGTTGGCATCCCTAGGCCAGATTCAGAAGACCTAGCAAAGCTTTGAATGTGTGCATCTCAACAAGCAGTTGTCAATGGCCCCAGTCACATGGGAGGATTTGCCCCACGAAATGAACGGGTTGAGGGTGCATCAAATGGGCGCGATCATATGGCAACATCTGGGAAGCGTAGCGCACCCATCTCCAACCCATACTGTCGGCCCGAAGAAGCGGATTTAAAAAGTACCAGCAAAAGGGTAGTAGCAACCAGAAAACGCAGATTGCAGGCGAGCGTCAGATTGCGGAAGTGGAGTTAATCTGGCACATCTGGCACGTGCAAGCCTCCACAGTATGCGAAGAAACGTAAGATTGCACATGCGCAAGATTGCAAAAGCGAAACCCTTTGATGCGCTTCAACATTGCCATGTGATCTCCAGCTATCGGCGTCTGCGTGGCATCTTGGGGACCCATCTGATCATGCTACCATGCATCTTTTTGCTGTGGCTCTAATTTGCCTACCTTCAGTGGTGCAGTATCCCACTCGTGTGACCGGGACCAATGATGCGCAGAAAAATTATTTTGGAACCCAGGAGAGCTTCAAACATGGCTTGCAGGAAGGGGGTGGCAGGTGTTCAAAGATAGGTGGGAGGGAAAAAATCCACCATTTACTATCAAGTTCTTGGGAGTCTTAGTGGAGGTCTGTAGATGCCAACCTTGGTATAGGATGGAAATAAAAATAACACCAGTAAGTCTGAACTGACCCAAAACACTCATCATCAAAGGGATGTGACCTTGTCTGCCCTGTAGGATTTAAATCCCTGGGTGTTTGAAACAGTGTAATGGTCCAGGAGGTTATCAGCTTAATGCCCCCTCATACATGAAGCATTCTCTCTTAGCCTCTCAACAGCACTATTGGATAATAATTCTGGACTACCTTGCATCATTGTTGTAAAGACTGCTGGAGGATGTATGTGGACCACTTTGAACATTCAAGTGCTCTATAGGTGTTAAGTAGTGTGACTGTATTTGTGGATCCACCTCAGTAAAATTTAGGAATTCCATTTCAGTACACTGGCCATATCTGGTAATTACCAGTTGTCATGAAATCTGGAATGTGAAAATTATCCATAAACTTCAGAAAGCTCTAGTCACTTCTTTTCTGTTTCCTTTTCTGAAATGACAGCTTAGCCCAGCAGGGAAATAGAAGATATTAGCAAACTTTGATTTATTTTTTTTCAGAGATAGTCTGGGTTTGGATAACATTCTTAAGAGATCAGTTTCCTATCACTACTGTGGAAAAAAAAAGATTGCTACATTTGTTTGACCATGCACATGGATACCAGATTTTCAGACATTCTTGTTTCCTCTTGACTAAGAGAGTGAGGAAACAATATAATCCAGATGTGTTGTCCATTGTTTGATTTTATTTTTTTCTTGGCACATTCAAACCCATAATCGTGGGTGCATGAACACGTGGAACCTTAAAGACATAAAGGCACAGTCGGAGCCATAATCAAGGACTTAGACTTTATGGCAGAAGTTTTGACTGGTAGAGTCTAAAGAGCTTTTACTATACACACATCAACACCATACTCACTTTAATAAACCTGCCAAATACATGGATTGAATCAACCAATTCCCATTTTAGGTAGCACTATTAAACAATTACTTCCCACACATTCACACATGGTTTTTAGTGCAAGTTACAACACATGTGGTCATCTACTTTTTCATTACTTTGTTCCCCAACTGAAGGGGGGGAAAGTCTCAGCTTAATTTCACTTTCTCAAGTCAATCAATGCATCAGACTTTTACGTACCTCAAGATGTGATCTTCAAATTATCAGGATGCAAAATCTGGGACAGATCTCAAGAGAGATCAGAACTCATTTAGCCATCAAACTAAAAATAAAAATAGGAGGGTACAAAATAAAAATTTAATCTAGATCCATTTAAATCAATGAGAACTTGAGATCTTTTCCAGTGGGAAGTGCATTCCATCAAAGGACAGACATACTGAAGAGAAATAGGTGGCATGGATTCCTCAGAATTCTGAGGAATTTGTTGACTTTTGCAAAACAGGAGTCAGACATAATCCTCTCCCAATTCAGAATTGCCAGAATTTTTATGATCCAAGCCAAAATACTTCTGAATTTTGTTTCCGTTCATATTTGCCTCATAGTAAGTTCATTCCCTCCCCCGCTCCCAATTTATCTTTCAGCAGCAGTGAAGGGAGGAGTGTGAAAAGGAGGGCTGTTCTTGGGTATACATTAGAGAATGAGAAGTTCCCAAATCTCACCTCAACAATTAAGTAGCCTTAGGCAAGCTACTCTTTCTCAGCCTGATCAGCACTAATAGGAAATAATACCATCCTGCTTTACAAAGTCATTGTGAGAATTTACAAGCTAATGTAAGTGAAATGTCTTGAAAGTTGAATTCATACACTATATAAAGTGATTGTTACAGTGACTACAATGATTACTCCTCTAAGCCGCCATTTGCCCTAATTTTAGTCTGATCAAAACAGCCTATAGGAGCATGGTATCCTGAGTGTCAACTTGCTACTGTTAAAATAGTAAAGAGTCCTGTGCCAGTGTAAAGACTAAGGCTTAGATTCCATGACTATGTTCTACATGCGCTTCGCTCTGACCAAAGAGATCACTTTTTCTGCCACTAGAATGTCAGTTTATGCAAGGCTCATTGAAAACCACTTATCTAGCCAAATGGAAGTGCTAGCAGCAGAGCAAGTGAGCTGCACTGCAGACAGAGTGAAGTGCATGGAGAAAATGATCATAGGATCCAAGCCTTGTAAGTTAATAGTGGCATGTTTTGTGAGTCAGAGCTTACTTGATCCAATGCTAGAGTGGCTAAGTGCCCCAAGATCAGGGTACCCACCCGGAGCCTCTTTCTAGAGCTCATTGTATTTATTTCCACAATGGGTCTTATTCCTAACAGCAGCAACAATAATAATTAGCATAAGAATTCAGTTCAAACCGATGTAGACCCGAGCATAAGAAGGGCCCTCATGGGGTTTTCATGGAAAGAGACATTCAGAGGTAGTTTGCCATTGCCTGTTTCTGCATAGCAACCCTGGATTTCTGTGGTGGTCTCCCATCCAAATACTGACCAAGGCCAACCCTGCTTAGCTTTCAAGATCTGATGGCATCAGGCCAGAACATGATTTGATCTATACTGTACTTATTCTGTGAGTGGAAAGCTGTTGTATGCTGTTATAATGTCCCTCCCCACTCACAAAATAAGACCTTCCTTAACATCAACAGATTTTAATAAATACTCCCTGCCTCTTTCCATGTCAGTTGATGGTGAGGGTATTGTACAGAACATAACATAATGCAATCTCCAGGTGAGGGCTGGCGATCACTCAGAATTACAACTGCTCTCCAGATGGCAGAGATCAGTTCCCCTGGAGAAAATCATGGACTCTGTGTCAATATACCCTGCTGAGGTCAGCACAGCAAATTGACACTGAGTGCCCAAGGCCAGGGCACCTGCCCAGAGCCTCTTTCTAGAGCCCGTTGTATTTATTTCCACAATAGGCCTTATTCCTCCTCCTCTTACTACTACTACTACTACTACTACTACTACTACTACTAATAATAATAATAATAATAGCATAAAAATTCAGTTCAAACTGATGTAGACCTTAACATAAGAAGGGCCCTGTAGAATCATACCTGTAGTTGTCCACCTAATTCAGCATCCTCTTTCACACAGTGGCCAACCAATTGTTCTGGAGAGCTAACAAACAGGACATAGAAAACAAGGCCTTCTTCTGATGATGCCTCCTAACGCTGGTATTCAGAGGTCACAACCCCTGTATTATGGAGGTTATTGATGGATTTATTCTCCAGGGCAGGCTTAGAGTTCTATATCCACTATGCAACACTATGCAGCAATAAACAAGTGTTGTTGTTTTTTCTTTCTGGGAATTACATGTCATACGCAAACAAATTTAAAATAGAATTTACTTCATGATTGAATAGTTTGGGTAGCATTTACTAAAATATGCGGTGAGTTATGAATAGTTTTGAATCAGTCTGCAGCTGGCCACAAATAACTAGAACTGCCACACAGTTTGAGAAATAGCGACTGATTAACTGAACATTTAATCAATTAATGGATTAAACTGTATAAATTTGCATATGAACAACACAGCTATTATTGTTCCACCATGAAAGGGGGGGAAGTAAGATTAGATATTTACAGTCCTGCAAGCAGAGTTAACACTCTTCTGAGTCCACTGAAACCTTCTAAGTAGGGGTGCCAGCTGTCAATAATCATCTGCTGGCAACCACTGGGAGAGGGAGGGGGCTGGGACAGAGAAGAATGATGGCACGCCAAAGGCTCAATGATTCAGACAATACCCTCAGTCAGGGCTCTTTTTGTAGCAGGAACTCCTTTGCATATTAGGCGACACATCCCTAATGTAGCCAATCTACTGGGGCTACTGTAAGCTCTTGGAGGATTGGCTACATTAGGGGTGTGTCGCCTAATATGCAAAGGAGTTCCTGCTACAAAAAGAACCCCATCCTCAATAAAACCATAGAGTTTTATCTGAATCCTAGAGGGTCATATTGGTGATGTCACTTCCAGATATTTACCAGAAGTGGCATTGCCCCATTAGCCTGGTGTAGTGGAGAGCCAGCTTGGTGTAGTGGTTAAAAGCAGTGGACTCCAATCTGGAGAACCAGGTTTGATTCCCTACTTCTCCTCTGCATGAAGCCTGCTGGGTGACCTTGGGTCAGTCACAGTTCTCTCAGAGCTCTCTCAGCCCCACCTACATCACAGGGGGTCTGTCGTGGGGAGATGAAAAGAAGGTGATTGTAAGCTGCTCTTCGAAGTAGTGAAGAGTGGGGTATAAAACTAGCCCTTCTTGTTGTTTTTGTGACTGCTTTTTTGAACAGGGATCACTGTTCTGTTTTCTGCAGTCTTCTTTTTGTGGAAGTTCTCATAAAGCAAATTGAAACAACCTAAAAATGTTTTCCTACCGGTGCTCTCAGAGTGCCTTTATTTGCTAATTAATAGGCAATTTTTACTAAGTAGTAATAACAGTTGCTGCTTAACGTTTGTTTAGTACCAGCCATGTTTGCTCAGTGCTGTACTGAGGAGTACAACAGAGATGTAGTGGCTTATATTCTAAGACACACTCAATAGCACAGCTGGAAATAAGGTAAGGGAGGCAGTGCCTAAATACAGGAGTGTCAAGGATAGGGTAGCATTAACTCGTAGCAAAAAATGCAGAAAGGGCTGGAAATAGTTTATGCAAAAAGCAGATCATACAGAGGAATGTGAAAGAGGTAAGATTACCAGCCAACTATTGAAGTTATTTATGGGTTATTCAGAATTTCTGATTATACCAAAAACTTTTCTAGACAGATTTGTCCCTGTTTCCTTCCCTAAATTATTTTCCTGAGCAAAAAATGGCTGCCGGAGGCACTTTTTGCGCTGTAGTGGGGCTGCGTAGGGATATCAGCCTCCAGGTAGGACCTGATGATCCACAGAATTATAGTTTATCTCCAAATTACAGAGATCAGTTCCCCTAGAGAAAATGGATGTTTTAGAGGGTGAACTCTATGGTAGTGTACCCCACTGAGGTCCCTGACCTCCCTAGGCATCATCTTCAAATCTCCAGGAGTTTCCCAACGTGGATCAGGCAACCCTATCCCCATTCCCCCACCAGTGGCCGGAGGGGAGAACTGGCAACTACACCAGCAGCATTTGGTGCCCGTGCGGCCTTGCCAAACTGCAAATAACACCCTGATCTGACACATGGCTAAACATGTCATGTAGTGTTGCCCTGAGAAACAGAAATAACACTTGGCGTGTCCAATGAGAAAATATTGCCAATTCTATCAGCAGACCTCAGCTCAACCCCCCACACCCATTTCCATGAGAGCCAGCAGTAAAAGAGGCCTTTCGAGTGCTATGCTTTAACAGCAGAACAAAATGTAACTGCATTCTATGACAGCTTAAGTCTTAGTCATTCCTGCTTTCTCAACAAATGTGAACATTATCGTCTACGTAAGGAGCTGGAGTCAGAGTGGCTTGAGTTATTACAACCTTGCAGGGAAAGCAGAAGCACAAGCTGCTCATACTTTTCTGTCTTTCATTCTTCTAATGCAATGTTAACAGGGTGGGGGGGAGAGATTTGGTATGATGTGTGCACACCAGATGCAGGTTCATCTCATACCTCACAGTCAGTGAACAGTATACAAATCCCCTCCACAGAGGTCTGAAATGCAAACTTTTAAAGCTAAATTTTACCACACGGACCTAATTCCAGAAAACTATTTGGCATTATTCATATCACAGATGCCTGGCTTCCTCTGGGCCAAAACGGTCCTGGAAAGGGCCCTGCCTCATAGACAGCCTACTGTAGTAAGTTACTAGTTCGTAAACAGTATTTATTCATCCAAAATGGCAGCTTGTTGGATCAACACTGTTTGCCCATCTGTGGGAATGTCAGCATTTGGCCTGCCAGTCCTATGTAATGGATTCTGAAGACTGATTCAGCTCTGAAATAACTGGTAGTTCATAGGCAGACATATTGTTTGCTTTAGTGTCAAGTGTTGGTTTGTTAGGCTACCTCTGAGGTCCATGAGCCAACAGGGAGCTCACAACCAATCAGAGACCAATCCTGTCTGATGAAGAATGAGAGGTTATCTCAGAGCTCACTGAGATGTCGCAGTGTCTTCTGGGGTAATCTCCCATTTCATCTTGGAAGATGTGCCAGCAAACCTTAGTGCTCTTTTTAGCATTGTAGGTGCTGTGGTGGTTTAAAGGAGTAGGACATAATCACATACAGCTCCCTCTTTTGGCAGGGAGTGTGAGGACATGAGAAGGCAGCATGCTTAGTGGAGGAGGCTATGGAGAGCATCTTGTCCAAGGCTTCCTGAAATGGGTAGCTGGCCCTTGTTTGTTTCATACTCTGTATTACCATCCATATCTCTCTCTCTCTCTCTCTCTCTCTCTCTCTCTCTCTCTCTCTCTCTCTCTCTCTCTCTCTCTCTCCTGGGCCTTGTAGAAATCCATGCAAGCCCTTTGATATACATGACGCAACTTGGCAGGATGGATGTTAACCCTGAAGATGGTGATCTACTGGGAAGAGAAGACCTTCCTCTATGTTTGTTTATTTACTTTATTTGGGTCAGTCACAAGCTCTGGCACAGCTGTTCCTGAAAGTGCAGTTTGTGTTAGAGCTCTCTCAGCCCCACCTACCTCACAGGGTGTCTGTTGTGGGGAGGGGAAGGGAAAGGTGTTTGTAAGCCGCTCTGAAACTCCAAGTGAAGGGCGGGGTATAAATCCATTCTCTTCTTCTTCTAGGCATTTATACCCTGCTATTCTTTCCAACAGGGACCCAATGCAGTTCACAACATCATTCTACCTCAGGGGTAGCCAAACTTGCTTAACGCAACAATCACACAGAATAAATGTCAGATGTATGAGAGCCACAACACATGAACAAATATTACAAACACATTTTTGATTGAAAAATGTGCAGATTTGCTTTTTATTAACATTAAATGAGACTGCAAAAAATAAAAACAAAAGGGGTAAAAACAGATATTGATAATCATATTTGTCCAATTATATTTATTTGTTTGCTAATGGTATTTATTTCTCTGAGAGAGAAAGAGAAAGAGGTAGAAAGAAAGAATGAAAGAGGTAGAAAGAAAGAGAGAAACAAAGAAAGTAAATAGATGGGGAAGGGAGAGGGGGAAGGAAGGGAGGGAAAGAAGGAGAAAAAGAGAAAGAAAGGTGAAAAGAAAGCAAACAGATGGGGGAGTGAGGAAGGGGGAAAGAGAGAAAGAGAAATATTTATTATTTATTTATTTATTCAGCTTATATCCCGCTCGAACCCCCGAAGGGGTCTCTGAGCGGCTTACAGTTACTCTTTCAATGTCCTATCTACGGCCACATAGACAATTGGGAAGGGACTGCCCCACCGGCACCCCGTGGAGTGAATGTTCTTTCCATCCTGGATCGGCTCAGCGTCAGCAGGTCCCTCCAGCGCGTGGTTCTGCATCAGCGCGGCTTCCGGCTGTGTCCTTCGACTCCGCCGCGCCTGCGCCTCTGCGCTCCCTGCGCCGTTCTGGTTCTGCCTTCCGCCATCCGGAGTTCAGCGTTGCCTGATGTTCGCCATCTTGCCGCCCGCCTCGCCGGTGCCAGTGCCGGTACTCCACTACCCCCACGAGAGGGGAGGAGGGTGCTCCCTGCCATCTAAGGCAGGTACCCATTTCATCTACTCGCTTTTGTTGTTATTTTATACAGCTTTCGAACCGCTGGGTAGACGGGAGCTGGGACTTGGGCCAGGCGCTCACCCTGGCCACGGCGGGATTCGAACAGCCATAGTGGCTGTTTGTAGATGTTACCAGCAGGCTATTAGTTGTCAAAGAAAGCAAATAGATGGGGAGGAAGAGGAAGGGAGGATGGAAGGAAGGGAGAAAGGTGGAAAGAATGAAAGAGATGGAAAGAAAGAAGAAAGAGAGAGAAAGTGAAAGAAATAGAAATAAAGAAAGCCAATAGATGGGGGAGGGAGGAAGAAACAAAGAAAGCAAATAGATGAGAGAGGGAAAGGAAGGAAGGAGAGAGAGAAAGAGAGAGAGAAGAAGGAAGGGAGAAAGAGAGAAAGAGAGAAAGAGAGAGAGAGGAAGAAAGGTGGAAAAAAGCAGACGGAGGGGAGAGGAAAAGAGAGAAAGAGAGAGAGTGAGGTGGAAAGAAAGCAAATAAATGGGGAGGGAGGGAGAGGTGGAAAGAAAGTAATTTTAAATGTGTTCTCCAACCCTCCCCCATGCTCCCATTCCAGCTAGCTTGGCTTGGAGAAGGGATTTAAGGAGACAAATGTGTTCTCCAAGCCGGTGGGTGTGGGCGTGGGGCAGAGGCTTGGAGAATGCCTTTAAATCTCTAAGCCAAGCCAGCTGGCCAGTGTGTCAGTGTGGTGGGGTTTGGAGAACACATTTAACTTTAGATGGGGGGGGAGAGAGAGAAGATGTGGGGAGGGACCCACAGTTTGGCCACCCCTGTTCGACTCCTTTCCATTTCATCCTCACAACATCAACCCTATGAGATAGGCTAGGCTGAAAAAGTGTGACTGGTCATGGCCAACCAGTGAGCTTCCATGGCAGAACTGGGATTTGAACCTGGGTCTCTCAGCTCCTTGTCTGACTACTCTAACCACTAGACCACACTAATATCAAGCACATAATGTAGTAGATCCCTGTAGCTTTATGTCATTACTTTGCCTTCAGTTATATTCAGCTAGACCTTTATTACTGTGTATGTTGAATCGTATTTTGCATTTATTAGTCGATATCAATGCTTACAAATTAAATTAAGGCTGCAAGCACTTTTTATCTTCTGTTGATGATTAACAGTTTGTTTTTAACCAATTATGGGATGATTTAATTGTTTGAAATAAATATTACAGTTTCTTAATAAGGCAATATTTTGAGAATACTTAATGAGACATTTATCTTGGCTAAATTACACATTTTTTAAAGATCTGTTGTTTAGAATTTTTTTCTGAAAGACATTGCTTGACTCAAGAGACGGGCCTTGTTTATTTGCAATAATGCCATCCACGCTGAATATCCTTTCACAGGGGACCCTTTCATTTAAAATCCCATTAAAATCTACATTTTTAATGAGCAATTAATGTATCAAACAATTAACAGTGGCAATTGATGAATGCTTTTGACAGGCTCATTTGAAGTTTGAGCTGAACAAAATTTTCTTCCAACCCATTCAAGGTACTCTAGTAATATAAAACCCAGGTCACTCAAAGTACTGCTTCCATGGGCCAGATTGGACAGCACCAGCTCCAATACACATGGTAGAGAAAGAGGGAAGAACAGGAATGTGCCTTACACATCCTGACTGTCCTACCACTGTTATCAGCAGTCATCCATGTGTAGGAAATAACATTTGAATTAGGCACACATGAATCTAAGCCAGTAGGCAATCTGGGGACTACCCACACAGTCTGAGCCTATACATTTTATTTATTTATTTATTATTTATTAAATTCAATTTACTAGGCTGCCCTTCCCTAAAATAGGGTCAGGGCAGCTTACAAAAAAATTCTATGTGCATACACCAATATATGTGTTTTAAAATATTACACCTCATCTGGATGGTCAAGGGTGTCACAGATGGAGCAGGCGATCTGGTTTGCTATGAAAGTATGCATTGCTCCAGCTCCACCCCACTGCTCAGCACATGTATAATCGGACCCAGCCACATTAAATCCTGGTCCCCACAAGATGAGAGCACCCACAGGTTTATTTCTGTACTTAATTTAAAAAGTATGATCTGCACTCTCCTGTTCAAAGTGGATTGTGCAAATTCAGATCATAAATACTGACACAGCATAACTAAACAATAAAATAATAAATGTCCAAACAATCCTTCATAAAACAATCCTTCATAAAAGCCTGGTGACTATCAACAGGGACCCCCAACACTCCCAAACCCCCAACACTCCCAAACCATCAAAACTTGAGGATAGAAAACAAAAAACAAATATCATCATGGTGCAACCACAGAAAATGCTCAAGGGAATGCCTTGCTTCATTGCCTGATCATTGCCATGTTTACTATTTAATTTGTTTTGTTGTTTAGCTCTAGTTGGCTTAGATTAAATGCCAGCATGATGCAGCAACAGACTGCCCGGTTTAGCCCAGGAAAGGCCTGAGTCTGAATGTCCACTGAAGCATAAACCAAATTTCTTTGGGCCAGTTACACTCCCTTTGCCAACTTCACATTATCATATGACCTGTGACAAGTAAAATAACAAAGTGATAGTACATTCATCAGCTGCTATGTCTGTAACCAGATTAACTGGTCACATCCCACTACATTTTTATAGGAAAGAGGCCCAACAGGCAGCTGATCAATCAGATTATTCATGTGGTCCCTTGGTTCCCTTGAGCCACCATTGCTTTCAAAAGGAAAGAAAATGTTTTGAAAGTTTCAAAAGAAAGTTATTATTTTCCTATATTTCTCCCACACACCGTGGTCTTTCATAACCTCAAATATTGTGTTTCCATAGATCAGTGGACTCACTGGGGTCAAAGCAGGGGGCTGAAGTGAGGGGGGAATTGGCAAAAATTGTGCTTACTGTGCTTTTGGGCTTAGTGTGAGTGGAAAGGGAATTCAAGATCCAAGCTTGAGTCGCCAACCTCTGGGGAGGGCTGGAGATCTCCCAGAATTACAATTGATTTCCAGCCTGCGAGATCAGATGCCCTGAAGAAAATGGCCTATTTAGAGGGCCAGCTGTATGGTATCACATCCACGCTCAATTCCTTCCTCTCCTCAAACTCTGCCCTCCCCAGACTCCACCCTCAAACCATGCTTGCTCTGGAGAAGTAAAGAATCATTGGCTGATTTCCCACTACAGCTCAAAAAACAGGATTACGAAACTGCGGGGAAAATCAGGCGAAGCCGCGGGTCAAAATGCAGCCCCGCGGCTTCGGGTGTGAAATTGACAAATAGTATCGGGGCAAACGGCGGCACAACCCCGAGGCAGCTGTAGTGGGAAATCAGCCAATGTCAATCAGTCTTCTAAGGAGGAAGAGAGGCACTTTGGGAAGCCAGTTTGTTCTTCAGTTCCTCTTTCCAGGAGACTTCTCAGTTATCCAAACACATCTGAATACTTAAGATTTCAGTGATGTCACCTTTATTATACAATATGATTGAACACAAGGATATAGGGCTATACAGCAAAATAAACTTCCTGGCCCTGGACCACAATCTGGAGAACAGAATGGTCCCCATGGCTATTTTACATATCTATCCCTCTCACCTAGTGACTGTGGCATAGGGTTGCCCACCTACAGAGGGGGGGCTGGTGATCTCTCAGTGTTACAACTGATCTCCAGATGACAGAGAAAATTGCTACTTTGCAGGGTGGACTCTGTGGAATTATACCCCACTGAGGTCCCTCCTCTGCCCAGACCCCACCTTCCCCAGGCGTCACCCCCAAATCTCCAGGTATTTCCCAATCTGGAATTGGCAATCCTATTGTGGCACCATGATTACTTGCATGTATTCATGAGTCATCATAGATCAACTATAGCAAATGGAATATTTACAAGGGAGGGCCTGCAAAACTCATGGGGAGAATCCCATCTCTGATCTCATTGATGACCCATCGTGTTAGGCCTCACCTAGGGTCGCCACGTCTGATTCAGAGAATAGCTAGAGTCTTTCGGGGTGTAGCCAGGACATCATGTCCTGTGATGGCCCTTCCAGGTCCAACGTCAAGTGATGTCACTTCCTTCCTTCAAAATTCAGATTTAAATACATCGCTGTATATCACTTCCAACCCCCAACTATTCCCCATTGAAAGTAGCCCAAAATTGCAGTCATTATTTTCACCCATACATGAAACATAACCATATGATATACAGTAACAAAAATTATGCTTTGTGTTGAAATTAAGGCTGAAAACAAAGGTTGTAATTGGCTTTTTGATTTTTGAAAAGTAGCAGAAAAAAATCTAACTGATGTATTCCAGTCAGTGGACTGCTATATCCATTACTTATTTTCATGCTTTCTGGATTGTGGTGGAATCTTATGCTGTTCAGTTGTCACATGGTAAAAAGACACAAGAAAGCAGCTCCTGTGCTGTTCAGGTATGACATAAGTATATAGAACCTTTAATGGGTTGGGCTACCTCTGACTTTGAGAGTGAACTTTTCATGGGTTTAGTTCAGATCACAAAACAGGGTTAGTTTATGAAAACTGGATTTGGCTTACAGCTGATCACCCAGATCCTGGTTTGCTTTAAAAAAATGGAGGTTTCACCTTTGCTCTGGCCAGACGTTTCTATATTCAGGGATGAGTAAAAGCAGTGCTATGAAACCAGCCAGTGTTAAGTCAGCATGGCTTCATTCATACATCACACAAAGCCATAGCTAAGACTAACTTTGGTTTAATTATCCAACTTCAAACTATGTTTTCAGATTCTGGTTTGAGAAACCATGATTAACCAGTAGAGTGGCCTGCATTCAGGAACACTAATCAAAATTTAATTAAATCATGGCCTCATGTTATGTTTGAACTGAGCCACATTGCAAAATATTCCTAAATGCTCCAGTGTTGTAATCTATCAGAAATCTATCTCCTGCATGAGCCCAATAGGAATGAAGCAGAGAGGTACAGAAGAATTTGCTCCCTCCATCTGAAGTGACTTGCTCAGGAGAATATCCTAGTACATTATACCAAGTCTGGGCCACAAAATTACGCAAGCACATTTGTTGTCTGTCCTACAGCTTTGGTATTAACTTCCTCTACATTCTCACCAAAGTTCGAGCCTTAACATTTTCCAGAAGTGCTTTAAATCCTTGCTTGGGGTGGCTTTTAATGGTTGACTTCAATACAGTATTGTAGTATACTAAATGGCTATTTTATTTTTTAGATTGATAGAATTATTCTAAACCTTCACAAAGCCCTCTGGAGGGGGTTCCTTAAAGGCTGAATTTTAAAAGCTTTAATAAAAATGTCAAAGGGCTATAGAGATAAAATTAATTATTGTAGTTTATATAAAGCAGGGGTGTCAAACATACGACGTCCACGAGGCCCGCAGTGGAACTGGCCTCCAGTTCTGCTGCTGCAGCTGCATCATAGCTTGCTTCGCCAGACTCTCTTAATCACTCAGTTATTTCATGTTTTAACCTGGGTCCTAGACTCAGAACTCTGAGCATGAGATTTCTGTGGTGAATGTCAATAAATCAAAAGTAAGTTTGCAACTTACAAAACTAATGTTTTAAGCATGTTTTTATTTTAAGTAAAAAAAATCTTTGTGTTTGTGTCCTTTATAAAGTTTATATCTCTGCTACCTGGCATTACATTTTATGACACACATGGCCCGGCCCAACAAGGTCTCTTTTATGTCAGATCCAGCCCTCATAACAAATGAGTTTGACACCCCTGACATAAAGAGTGGAATTCATCTTGGGGCAGGTGAAAAATATATGTTCTGGGTCAGAAACAGAACTATTATTTATGTGTACTTATTTTAAGAGAATTATATCTTTCCTGGCAAATCAGTATTAGCTCAATTATGGAAATCTAGGAAAATACCCTCACTTAAAGTATGGTTCCAGAAACTGTGGGATATAGTTATTCAGGATAAAATAGCCACACAAATATTGTTGATGGAGACCCCAGGTTATAAAAATAATTTTGTGGAAAAGTGGTATCCTTTTATAGATTATGTAAACAACAATCCCTCAGTGGAATATAAAATATCTTCAAAATATCTGGAATTTATTTTGCTTTAGGTCTATTCCTAAAATATGTAATGCAAATCTAGCTTTTAGTCAGTGTTTGGACATATCTATATAATGTAATTACTTTATTTTGTTGCTGATATGTTATGTTGAATCTGTTAATAAATGTAAAAAAAAGAGAGAGAGAATTATATCTTTCAACCAGAAGGTTTCTGAATGAGCAATCCTAAGGCAGTTTACTCAGAAGTGTCCCATTTTTTTTTCCACCTCCCCGGGAAATGTTTTTAGGATTGCTGCCTGAGATCGTTAGTACTTTTGCCTTCATCGCTAATGGGAAAATGCAGCACCAGTATAACACAATGGAGGGATCAGTAACTAGCCCAAAGTTCAGTTGTCTGATCTTGACCCAAGGATGGAGGTTTTTGAAGAAAAGCAGCTTTCTCTTACCTGAGCCAAGAAAGAAGCTCTTTTCACCATTCTCATGATAGGCTTCAGTCACCAATGTGTGAACCACTGACTCACTTCTGCAAAAGCAGAGACAGCAGCAAAGGACTCTTTAGGGACTCTAACTCCTGCAGTGTCCTGCAGATTTGGGTGAAATACAGACACTCATTCTCTCTCTCAGCTGCAGGCTGGTTTGGATGAGACTCTCTCTCTCTCTCCCTCTCCTAGGCAGGCTCTTCCTCTCTCCCTTTCACACACACACAGACATACATGCGGTTTTTTTCTGTCCCACTCACCTGCCCATTGGCTCTACATGCCCCCCCTTCCTAGGTGAAGGCTCTCTCACTGTCACCCTTTCACACACACAAATACACACAGAGACATACACACATTCTTTTTCTGTCCCACTCACGTGCCAGCTGGCTCTGCACCCCCCATTCCCAGGCAGAGGCTGTCTCGCTCACTGTCTTTCACACACACAGAGACATACACACATTCTTTTTCTTTCCCCCTCACCCACGTGAGGGCTCTGCAGCCCCCACTCCCAGGTAGCAAGCTCTTTCACACAGACATACACGAAGACATGCCCCCCCCATTCCCTCTCCCCCATGACCCCTCTTGTGGCTCCCTAAACAGGAGGGTGGGGTGCCCACTCAGACTCTTAAAAGGATGCACTCTTAGTACCCAAACAGGAAGAACCCAACCTGAGAGACACCTCTGAGGAGTCCTCCAGCAGATGGTGCTGTAGCCTTCCACTCTATGGAAACATATAGACTAGGAGGAGTGAAGAGCTAGAGCATCACTGCTGGGCACCATTTCTTTTCCTGTTACCTGATCTTTACAAATCAGGGGAGGGGTTCTCAGGGTGGGGAAACCCCCACCCCACTGAGCAGGTTGGCAACCCTAGCCTCACCTTGAAACCCAGTTGAGATGGCAGTGGTTTCTGGGGGCAGGGCCAGTTCCAGGTGTCTGGGCGCCCTAGGCAGGACAGCCTGGGGCACCCCCACTGGGGATGCCAACCTCCTGGTGGGGCCTGGAGACTGGGGGGCTACTTGGGTGATCTGGCCCTGTCTGGGGGCTACTTCAGGCCCATAGCATCTGCCCAGGATGTGCCACTGCCATGGCAGGGCCTAGAGTGGCCCTGGCCTCCTCCAGCATCATGGTCAGAGTGGAGTGGCTCCTTCTTGGCTCAGCTGGGCTCATCAGGTCTTCTCATTGTGCATGTTGCAGGACTTCTGCTTTGCTGGGATGTCATCTTCTGGCCAGGATTCATTGATGATGTACCAAAGCCCCATTTCAAGAAAGTAGCTTTTAATTCTCTCCCTCCAGATGAGAAAATTGTTGTCAGTCAACCTATCTAGTAGGTAGTTGTGGTGAACTGTGCAGAAAGCAGTAATCTATGTAAACTTTTCTCTGTTTCGCTGTGGTGCTCACCCTGGGCCCAGAACCCTGTTGGCGGAGTTTAAATATACAGAGGAATGGAGCTCCAACTGTTTAAATAAAATAACTTGGTTTATTAAAGAAGAAATAAACTCTGATAGAACAGAGGAGAGGGAGAGAGGCTTAACTGACTGACTGCTGTGAGTGACAGGAAGGCAGAAGGCTCAGTTGGAGCAGGAAGTCTCCAAACAGCCAATCAGAAGCCAAGAAGGACATAATTTGAAATTGGGGAAGTCCTTAATCTAGCTGTGCTAACTAGCTGTCCTTCAGCTGTCCCCTATAAACTGGTCTTCTGATCTTCTTCAAGTAGGTCACTATAAAACTCGTATATTCCAACACTTACATCATTCTCCTCTCTTCCATTTTATCATCACAACAACCCTATGAAATAGTTTAGGCTGAGCGTGTGTGACTGGCTGAAGGTTAGTCAGTGAGCATCGTGGCAGAACTGGGATTTGGACCTGGGTCTTCTTGATTGTAGTCTAAACCTCTAACACAGCACAGTGGTTTTTGTGTAGCGTCTGCTATTGAACAGTAGTGAGCAGCCAGTCATGGGTGAATTATAAAAGTCACATGTTGCAAGTTGCCCATAGGTGTTGCCAAGCCTGGCCCCATAAGTCTCACTCAAAGGCCAGAACAGCCCTGGAAAAGGCCCTGCCCCTCCCCCTGCCCTGACCCATCCCCCTACCTTTTACCAACAGAAGCCAAGGCTGGAAGACTGGCAGTTCCAATGTGATTGCCTAGCAATAGCCACTGGGGACTATACATGATGCTTCTGTCATTTTTGGTGAGTAACCCCCGTTTTAAAATTAATTACTTAATTGGAGTTCAGAGTTTTTTATTTTATTTTTTTTGCAAACCTGGGGCTGTCCTGTGTATCCACTGATCCAGTCTCCACATTTTAAGTATCCACATATTTGGCCACTGTGAGAATTAGAGATACAAGTGGGAATCCACAAGGCTTGGTGGGATTTGGAAGCATCTCATTTTTCACTTCCCCACTATTTCCCATTTCCCTTTCCTAAAAGCTCCCAGAGCCTCTCATGTTTTCTGCTTCCTTCTCCCCTTCCCACCCAATAACCAACTTGTGTTTATTTGCCTTTTTGTCTTCTGCTTTCCCTCTCTCCCTCAGCAGCCTCTACCTAGGAAAACTATGCCCCAGTTGTGTGGTGTTGGCCATTGGGCTAGGCTTATTTTCATGGCAGGGAGCTGCTCCTCAAGGACTTATGGGGACACCTCACTTTTCGTTATATTCCCCTTGCCAGAATCTTTCCTGCCTTCTGGCAACCCCCATATCCTCTCCCCTTTCCCTGCCTCATTCTGACTTCCACCAGCCTACCTTTAATCTGCCTCCATGTTCAGCTATATTTATTATTTATTTACTTTATTTATACCCCACCTTTCTCCACAATGGGGACCAAAGCTGCTTACATTCTCCTTCTTTTTCTCCTCACAACAACCCTCTGAGGTAGATTAGGCTGAAAGTCTGTGACTGGCCCCAAATCTCTCAATGAGCTGCCACACCAAGATGGGGTTTCTAACTGGGGTCTCAGACCCTACTCTGAAGCTACACCACACTGTTTTTCATTGGGTGGTAGGGCTGCCAGATCTTACCTGGCCACTGGCAGGGGAGTCTCGGTCCTTGCCCTGGAGTTTTTAGGTGTGCGCACAAAGCTCTATAGTTTTTCCTTAAATGATTGACCATCCCCACCACAACATGCCCTGCACAATGACGTCACCTCTGGGTGACATCATTGCGCCAGGCACAATGCTGCAAACAGGGCGCTTTGGGAGTGTGGTTCCCTCCATCAGCCATATCAGGGCCAGTGGATCTGGGGGCCCAAAAGTGGGCAACCCCCCCCTGTTGGGGGAATGGCAGCCCTATCGGGTTGTTGTTGTTGAAGATTAGCAAGCAACTAGACCTCGGTTAGTCATGCAAATCAGGTGGTAACAAGTCACCCAGTGATTGCTATCAGGCCTGACTTCACTGAGTCCTTTCTCAAAGGCCAAAATAGGCCTAGAAAGGACCCTGCCCCCTCATCTTGCCTCTTACAAAAAAAAGCTGTGGTTGCCTAGAAACAGCCATTGAGGGAATTCATTTGTTAAAGCTACAAGGGCTCCTTTTATCTTTTGGCAGGTTTTACACCCCTCCATGTTGGTTTGTTGGGGGAGTATTTTTAGATTTCAGATTTTTCTACAAACCTGGGGCACTGCTCAGGTTTGTAGAAAGATCTTTCTTGCCTGTTCACAGCTCCAGTCACCAGATTTAAGTATTCTCAGATTTATCTGATTTAGCTGTTAGAATATAGATTGAAATTATATTGCCTTACTTCCTCTTGGACACAATGATTTTTAAATTAAATCAGTTCACCCATTTAGCTGTGAGTGGTTGTGTGAACCAGCTATAAGAATTTTTAACCCTCAACCTTTAAAAATTTACACATATTGCCATTGGGGTTATATTTCCTTCAAGTCAAAATTCCATTGTATTGTAGTAGAAAAGGTCCCGCAAAAGCAAAAGTGGAAAAATATTTGTGATGGCAGAAATTATTGTTTTGTTGACGATACCAAAACATCCTGAGTTTGAAAACACATTTTCGCCTGAGGCAAAATGTTTCCTTTCAGTGTATGTGCCTCTTCTCTTTTGCATATTGAATGTCTCACTAGTCCTGTTCCTTTATAAAGTGATAATACTTATTTTCATTTTGAACAAACAAAACATATGCTGTGAACCTAAGATATTAGAAGACAAATACAGACAGTCCTTAATATTTGTATATGGAGTAATCTCAGGAACATATTCATATTCTTCTGTGGTGAGAGATATGTAAATTCTTTGGTTGTGCCAGCCTCCCGACAATTATGACATTGCACTTCACTGCAAAAGTATTGAGGTGGTTTTCATTTATAGCCCAATGGGTCACATGGTTAGAGTTTAAAAAACAAACTACCACATGCCAAATGTATTAGATTTGTGGGGTTTTTTACTGCACATCTTTTTGTTGTTGTTGTTTACAGAAATAAAACTGTTGGTGATAAGACACTCTGCACTGCTCTACAGGAGACAATGCCCTAAGAGGAAAAGGCTCTGGACCCACATTTTCTTTATTCTGTAATGAGAACAACGACTGCCACTGGGGTGCCACTTGTATCCCTTAAATTGTTAGAAGGTTAAAACAGCCATACATGTTTTACAGAATAAGTTGGTAAACAAACTTGGGAGCCTTGTGATTTTGTTGGACTTTTCCCAAGTGGCCTTTTTGTCATCTTCTTTGAATGTCTGTAAAGCACAGAACAGAGCAGCTGTTTTGTCATCACAATACAGGGAACAAGGGCCAAGTTTTCCACCAAAAGGGGTCCCTGGAGAAGCTCTTCCCTCCCTTTTCCCTCTGAAATGCATGGGTCATGGGTAAGTGACTTCACAGGGCTATGCAGGCCCAGGAAAAAAAAAATCATCGGCAGGTTGAATATAGTTGCATTTCTCACCCTGCCTTATATGGCAGAAACATGTCAAGGTTGGGGAAGGTAGTTAGGAAGACTTCTTGTGCATCTGTGCCCTAATAGGGAGCAATATAATTCCCTTGAGGCAGTTGTAGCGCATCTGTCGAACGGTTGCTTCATACCTCAGACTTTAAAGATTCCCACATTTCATTTCAGAGAACACCATTTTGATGATCCCTGGTATGATCTCCTTATACAGGCAGGAATACCTTTTTGTCTATGCTCTCCCTTCCCAGGAAAGACTGGCACGCAAGACAGTGCAAACAAAGAGCTAGTGACTGAAGCCCTCATCTTTTTAATCAGCTCCTGATACAGAATTCCCCTCTGCCTTGGTACTAAGTGATTTTTTTAAGCTCTTGCCAATTTCAGACATTTATGACATCGCACCATAACTTCCCCCTAATATACTGCACTCCACTTTATAATAGATTTTGATAGTTTAGTAGTAAGTAAGATTTAGAAACTTCTACTGAGGCTGAAATTGATTTGTGCTTTTAACCCTCTCACTGCCTAGACAAGAGACTCTAAGGATGAATCTGAAGAGCCTTTGAGGGGGGGAAATCCACTTTCCCCAAAAAAACCCAACAACAAACTGTCCCAAAGTCTTATGTATAAAAGATCATGGTTCTCAGGAGGAGATAGCCTGTACCAATATTCAACAACCCTCAGATCTGAAACTGAAGGAATAAATTAGTGATGATTTGATTTTCACAAATGTCCGCTTACCTTACTTACCACCATCAGCTCTGTACTTCTGGAGCAGGGCACCTAAGCTATCTCTGTGTATACATAGACCTTATGATCCTTAGGACCTGGTCAGGAAGTGCCTTTGTGGGAACATCTACATGTATAACTATGTTCTTGGGTAACTGCTTTGGGAGCCAGGCAGGTAAAACAGGCAAAGTTGTCATACCAGAGAGACAAGTCAGCCAGATTCACTCTTTAATCTACTGGTTTGTGACAACCAAGGAAACTATCTGTTTTGTAAGTGGATTTTTTTTTCCCTTTTAGGTAGTTGGGACCTATGGCAGAAGGAAGGAAAAACCTGGATAGCCATAGCACAACTGTGCAAAAATGTCTAGGAGAAAACCAGCTGCAATACAACACGTAGAGAAGAGAAGAAGAGATTGTATTTATACCCCACCCTTCACTACCTGAAGGAGTCTCAGAGCGGCTTACAATCCCCTTTCCTTTCTCCTCCCCATAACAGACACTCTGTGAGGTAGGTGGGGCTGAGAGAGCTCTTTTGAGAACTGCTCTTTTCAGAACAGTTTTGAGAGAACTGTGACTGACCTGAGGTCACCTAGCAGGCTTCATGTAGAGGAGTGGGGAATCAAACCTGGTTCTCCCAGATTAGAATCCATGCTCCTAACCACTACACCAAACTGGCTCTCCCATAGAACCTAGGCAGGGGATGGGGGGCAGGGTTTCCAGATCCAAGTTGGGAAAATCCTGGAGATTTGAGGATGGAGCTTGGGGAGAACAGGGACCTCAATGGGGCACAATACCACAGGGTCCACCCTCTAGAGCATCCATTTTCTCCAGGGGGACTGATCTCTGCAGGCTGGAGCTGAGTTGTAATTCCAGGGGATCCCCAGGTCCCACCTGGAGGCTGGCACCTCTAGTAGAACCATTTCAAGTGCCTGATAAGTAATGGGAGGGAAGGAACTGCTGGAAGCAGTTCACAGTTTGCAATTTGAGCCTAAGAGTACTTGGCATCCATGATATAGAACAAAGAGAAACAATGAGCACAGCTACTCTGGCAGTGGAGTGAGAAGGGAAACCAAGGTGGGCGAAGACTAGCTGGGGAGAGAATCGAAGGCTGGTATTCTACTGCCACCACAGCAACAACCCATCTTTATGGCTGTATTTTCATTCACTTTCCTGCCATTTGGTGGGCATCTTGCTAGTTGGTAAGTAATTGCCCAATGACATATTTAGCATCATTTGAGGAATGGCATGAGCTGAAATTGTTTTCTAATTCATGTAATAGCACCTGCAATGCATCCCATTCTGATCCTTAAACACTTTGTCATTTTCACTTGGTCAGGAGCCATAGAATTGCATCTGTTAGTTTATTTCCCTTTCACTGGGTTCTACTTTTGCTGCTGGAACCATTTTCTAAGAGAGTTAAAGTAAAAAGAATTAACTATGCTGTGAATTCTCCCACTGCTGTTACATAAAGCATTTGAATAAGTGACATTATGAGTGATCAGTTATTACTCTGGTCCCTCCCCTGCCTACCCCCAAAAAATCTGTTCTTAATTTTCAAGTTACCAAGAAGCAGAAATAACATTGTTAGGCATTTTACTGAGCAAAAAAAAATATTGGGACATCAATATGTTGGCTTGAGTCACTGAACTCATCTGTAATATGATTAAGGGTCTTTTAGACCAATGCCCTGTTCACTGTCCTGGGAATATAATTTATTGCTGTGGTTCCCAACCTTTTTAATATAGTGACCCTCAAATCCAAATATACTAGGGGGGATGGTGATGATGATGATCAATGCTCCCTCTAAGCTGTGGTGTCTTGTGAGCAAAAATTCTACTTTGTGAGCTACTGGCATTAAAGTTGTGAGCAAGCAATTTGGCTACGGCATACATTGGTTTGCTCTGGAGCCATCCTTCCTGAGCTAAGACAAAAATGTGTGAGCCCAAGGCTAAAAAACTGTGAGCTAGCTCACACTAACTCAGCTTAGAGGGAACACTGATGGTGATGATGATGACGATGATGAGGTGCCCCTGACGCCCATCTCATTTAGCACTTAATTTTCTAGTGGCCAAGCAGATGTGTCTAAGAAACCAACAAACATCACAGAAAGGGTGCAGCTGCCCCCCATATGAACCTCAATTTACTGGCATTCTGAAGTGCATAGCCTTTGCATTCCAGCTTTTGACCACTCTCTTCTCCATTCCTCCCTCTAACCCTCACCCCTAAGATTCTCATTGTAGTAGCTATCAGGACACATTTTACTTGATTCTTTGTTAACCAATAGGTAGTGATAAAAAAGTACCAACTAATATATGACAAGGGGCTGTGGTGGCTCAGTGTTTAAGATGCTTAGCTGCAGACCAGAAGGTCAGTAGCTTGGCAGTTCAAGACCCGACTGCCACGTGAGGAAGTGAGCTCCTGTCTCCAGTCCCAGCTCCTGCCAACCTAGCAGTTCGAAAGCAACAAATTGCAAGTAGATAAATAGGTACCGCTTCAGTGGGAAGGTAACAGTGTTCCATGCACCTCAGCATTTAGTCATGCTGGCCACGTGACCATGGAAATGTCTTTGGACAGCACTTGCTCTTCAGTTTGGAAACGGAGATGAGCACCTCCCCCTAGAGTCGGATTCGACTGGCTTTCAAGCAAGGGAAACCTTTAATATAGGACATGGAAGATCCTATTTCTAGGGGCAGGTCTTGGTTTCCAAAATACAGGCCAAAGCCTTGCCTCAAATTACTCACTGAAGTTGGTTCTTCTAAGAGCCACTTTACACAAGATGATTTTCCTACAGAGATATTAATCCACATAGGAAAATGTGTATACCTACCATCTGTAGTCAAATGTCATGTTTTGCTTACTGAGATAGCACAATTGGTTGCAATCATACACATGACAGTATATGCTCTTTTATCTACAAATCAGAAATATCAATGCAGGTAAATCACATAAAAATGGCCTAGTTTTCAACCTCAGGACAGTACAATGGGCTTAATGAGGTACAAACTGTGAAAGCACCCCGGCTTCCATCTAAACTTAGGAGAGTGAACTTTTACCACTATGTAGGAACTGCCATGCATGAGGGCAGATTTTACTCAACAGCTGTTGCTCAAATCTCCTTAACTCCTTTATAGTGGCTGAAGCATAGACTTGAGTGCCTGCACTGTGATAAGAGGAAAGATTTAATATACACATTCCTTATTGTCTGAATAGGGAGATTAAGAGGTCTCCATTACAGCAACTCAGTCTACCCAACTCAATCCACATGTGGGAAGAAGGGGTTATAAAAAAAAAGTTTCTCTTCCTCCAAGTGGAGAGTTTACAAGCCTACTCTTGAGGTCAAATTCCTGAGAGTAGGGGTATCCTTCTGTCATCTCCTCCTCTGGAAGCAGGCCAGAGATAGAGTCGAGGAGGGGCGTTCGGTTAAGGAGACGTGTGCAGATAGCAGATGAAAGCAGCAAGGGGCTTGGTGCAGTATATCTCCCTTAGCAGACAGAGGACAATGAGGCACTGAAGCAGGCTGAACGAGAGGTTGGGCTGCAGAAGGGCCAGTGCCAGGACAGAAACCAACCATGCACGCACATGCCTCTTTCTCTCCTCCTCTAGTTTTTCCAGCTCCTACCCTGTCTCCAGCCTTCCAACCCCCCTTCTTCCAGCTCCCATTGACCAATTGCTGGATGGCTTTTCCCCCTCACTATCACTACAAATGAATGGAGAGGCAGGAATATGAGAAGTTGGCAAGGAGGAAGAATGGAGAAAGAGAGCAATGGAAAGGGCAGGGGCAACTATTAGGGAGGGCTGGCCTGAGACCCACTCTTGGGTTGTGACTAGGGGTGTGCAAACAAAAAACAATTGGTATTTTCCAGGTTCAAGTATATTGAACCCCCAAAAATCTGTATTTCCCAATATTCCTGAATCCCAATATTTGTATGGTATTAGGATTCAGGAAATAATCAGGAAAGTTGAATTTATTTGCTCCATTATAGCCTATAGGGACAATCTCCCATAGGCTATAATGGAGAATCAATCCAGGTGTAATGGCCCCAGTGGGTCTGGTGTGGGAGCAGGCGGAAATCCCACAGGACAACCAGGTAGAAGGGACCAGGTAATCACTCACAGTACAGGTGCAAGGAGGAGAGTGGTCAAGAGGGAGTCCAAGGGTCAGGTATCCAAAAAGGGGAATTGTCAGTCAGTCCAAGAGTCAGGGGTCCTGAAGTCAGGTGGTCCAGTGTTCAGTCCAGGTTCGGAGCAACAGAGGTTCCAGTCAGCAAGTCAAGAGACAAGATGGGTGGCAATGTAGCCATGGTATATGTTGTATCCACAAGGAGCAGCTTCCCCTTTCCTGGATTTACAGCTGACTTTTCATGTGCTGGTTAGCTGCTGCTAATTATGGCAAGCATCCCTGCAAGTACTCATCTGGCGACATGTGTCTGTGAGTCATCTGTGAGTTCACTGCAATGGGCTCTGATCTCCACTGATGGCGCTGGCACTCAAGGCATGTTGGAGAAATGCTGGGCCCGGCCTCCTCCCTCTCCTCTGTGTCTGATGCTGGTAACTTGCTTGCAGCTGGAGGAGAGGGCAAATTGGTTATAGCTGGTGTTTGGTCAAGAGCTTGCATCTCCTGTCCCTGAAGATTGATGGGATCTATTGCAGCTGGCTGTTCCTCCCCCTCTGAGGAGGAGATATTGCTATCAGGCTGAGCACCCATCCGGTCAGGCTGGGAACCAGGAAGACGTATGACACCAGGGGTTTCTGGGGGGCTGTCTTTTAAAGTAGAGGCACTCAAATTTCAGTGTAGCTTCTTGTGCCTCTTCACAAAAGACCCCCCAAATTTCAAAAACCTTGAAACAGGGGATCCAATTCTGTGGGCCCCAGAAAAGGTGCCTAATCTTCCATCATTTCCAATGGGGGAATGGACATGGTCTCTTTAAATGCCTTCTCCAAAGGCATTTAGTTGGGTGACTGAACTTCAAGGGCATTTAAACTTTAAATGCATTTGAACCTTAAATGCATTTAAACTTTAAATGCCTTGCTGAAAAATCACTCCATTATGCCCTCACCTCCATTATAGCCTATGGAGACCATTGTCTTTAGGCTATAATGGAGAATTGATCTGGGGGTATCTGGGCTCTTGGGGGAGCTTTTTTTAGGTAGAGACACCAAATTTGCAGCATAGCTGTTGATGCCTCTCCTCAAACCCCCCCCCTCAAGTTTTGAAAAGATTGGAAGGTGCCCCCATCCTCCATTGTTTTGAATAGAGAAAAAAGGCATGTAAAAGGATGCGGTCCTTTTAAAAGCCTGATCCACAGGTTGGGAAACACTAATTTACTGGATAGAGCAGAGATCACAAAACCTGGTTCAGCGCATTGAGATGATATCAAATTTGTCATCCTTGCTGTTTTGATCCAACGATAGTCTCATTTTGTGCAAACTGAACTTATTGTCCTTTATTTTCACTGAATTGTACCATAAAATGCATAGTTTTCAACATTATTGTTCCAGCAACAAGTCACCATTACATCTATATTCAATATATATTCTAAATATCAGCACCAGATAAATTGCATATAAAACTTCCCATCATGCTATGTGATACAAGCAAATCTACAAAACCAACACAAAACTGAAACTATTGGCATATAAAATAACATAAGCAGCAATGAAACAGGGAACATCCTGTCTACACATGAGGACCTTTGGACTTTGGATTTTATTGGTATACTTAATACTGTAATAATATGGCCCAGGCCAGAATGATCTCACCAGAACTTGGAAGCTCAGCAGGATCAGCTCTGGTTAATGCTCACATGGGAGACCACCAAGGAAGTCCAGGGTTGCTATGCAAAGACAGGCAATGGCAAACCATCTCTATTCATCTCTTGCCTTGAAAAATCTACAGGGTCACCAAAAGTGGGTTGCAACTTGACAGCACTTTCCACCACTGATATAATTAATGGTCATTTAATGGTTGAAGAAAATATGCTGTAATAATAGTTAATAATATCAAAAATATTGAACAGTAGTGATCAGTAATAATACTGATAATTATGTTTTAATATAAACTTATTCCAATTCCTTTTCACAGTTTGATTCTTTGCATATTCAACCCTAGCGTATCAGACAACATAACTGGAACTACCTATTGTGCAACATACATTTTTGCCCTCCTGTAGTCAACAGTGTCAAAGTCAAGAACCAACAATATATTTTAGAAAAAGAGAGTTCAGCAAACATGGGTAGAGGGAGTATTGCAGCACTCTGCTGATTGTGTTGTTAAGCCCAGCAATGAGATCATGCTTACAGTCAACCTGGATGTTGCCTTGCACGAGCCTCCTTGAAATGGGCAGCAGTGGCATAAGAACCTGTGAATGAGAATTGTATTGGGGAGCTTCCAGATGATGTGTGTCCAATAAGCACTGTATTGGTATTGGGATACAGCTGGGTTTAACTGGCAGATTCTGGAATATATCCTAATGGGAGCACGATCACAACCTCTACTCACACAGAGGAAGATTGTAAAGAAACACAGAAGAAAGCATGTCCAAGCATCATGTTGTTAGATTGTGAGACTAAGCATGCCAACTTGGGTATAAATCCCATTGAAATTACTTCTGCATACACAAATTTTAGCAGGTTGTGGGTTAAGGAGTCAGCATTATGAAATGGTAATAGTGTTGTACTAGGATCTGGGCTGAAATCGCCACTCCACCATGAAAGCTTCCCTGATTACTTTCTCTCCGCCTTACCTATCTCATAGGGTCATTTTTGTGCATATAAAATGGAGGAGGGGAAGAATGTTGTTGTAAGTCATTTTGGGTCCCCATTGGGGAGAAAAGTAAGGAATAAATATCAAAAAGGTTAAGATATTAACACAATAGTATAATCTTGAAAATCTTAGAACATTTCACCCTGGTTCCCACTATGCTAGCAAGGTAGGAAGAGAAGGGGGGGGGTTATGGATTTTTTAATTGAAAGGTGGTATATAAATAAACTAAATCAAACTTAAAGTGTAAAAATTCTTTAAAGTGATTCTCCTCCCTGCCTTTCTCCAGTAAGTACCACTGCAGGCAGTGTATGTCGGAAGCTGTTTCACCTTCTACTGTGCAAAGGAGATGCAGGTGAGGGAGACTGAAAGTTTCTACATGACACAGAGGCTTGGGGCTCAACACTCCTTTGATCTTTCCCACTTTGCCGACCTTGCCTCTAGGAGCATATGTGGAAGGTGATGTGACAAACACATAATGGATTGCCAGGGAGTTTATTCTCTTACCAAGGGAATCGTTAAAGAAGGGCCTTGAAAGGTTGATGTTTTCATTTATGTGGAAATTATTGATTTATGGTGGGTTGTTCTTATGTATCACAGTTGTCTGCATTAGTGGGATCAGTCTGATAGCTAGAAGTGATCCATTTGTTACAAAGGAAGGCCACCACTGGGGTACATACGTGGCACCCAGATCAGTTTTGCTGAGAATCAGAAAGCCCTGTTATGATCCTGTTTCCTCTCTGTCTCATGGAACAACACCTACACTCTCTTATGTATATAGAATAGCTTTCTATATAAGATATCATTCAGATTACTTTTTTATTTTTTCATTCTCCATATATTATAATACATGGAAATCTGCAATTCACCTCCTGAACCTACAGAATCCAGTTATCCATACTCAAATAATGCATTGATGATTAATCAATATATGTTTATCTCACTTTTCCTCCCAAGAGTTCAGGTTGGTGCATCATGTTCATGAGATTTATTATTGTGGCAGCCCTGTGAGATAGATTAAGCTGAGAGACAGGAACTGGCCCAAAGTCATCCAGTGAGCTTTGTGGCTGAGTGGAGATTCAAATTCATTGTAGTCTGCCACTTTAATTACTATATCTCACTGGCTCGAATAGTAGGCAAAAAGCTCCAGGTCCTAATTTCTTCCTAGGACCAAGCTGCATGCAATAAGCCACATGTATGTATAATATACATACACATATCTGATGGCACTTAGTGGTAAATGGGATGTGGTGCCACAAATATTTGAGTGAGAAGGACCTAGTTCAGTGGTGGGGGGCAGATACCTCACTATAGCAGGAGACCTCCTTTCCTGATTTCTCTGTTCCCTGGTCCTGCTCGACAAAGAGGGGAAATGTTGGGGACACTCTTCAGCATCATGTGCCATTTCTGGCATGAAACCCAAAGTTATGTCATCACACTGCTCTAGGCTTCATCCAAAACTATATGGTTTAACCACAGAATTTGTTGTGAATCCTTCTGATTTCAGTGACATTGCACATCGGCATGAGGTGAAGGAACTTTTTCCCATCCATAACATTCTCTTGTTGGGGCACAGGACTGGATTAGGGCCAACTGATGCCCTAAGCACAGCCCAACAATGGTGCCCCTCTGCCCTTCCATTGCTTAACTGACATTAAGACTCAATAAGTGCTGAAGGTGAAATAAGAGATTAAAAATTCAGTTTTTTCCAGGTTGTCCCCCAGGCCAGATCCCAGAACTATATTAACTATAAATTTTAAGGGGAAAAAAACCAGAGGGATTCTCTTACAAAGGAATTTCAAAGTGTGATTAGAAAGAGAGACTGCAGAATTGCAACTGGTAACAAAGCTCAAGAGAGTACATCCACTTGGACTGAATCAAAACCAAGGTTTCCTGTTTCAGTCATTACCAATGCTGATTTCGCCATACCCACTGCCTCTCTGCATATCACATCTAATCCAATCATACCTGCTATTGTCATTTCCCTGCTAATATCATTTGACATTTGAAATCACTCCACTTTCCAATATATAGGACAGATGGACTCTCATTTTAGCTGTATCTGAAAAAGTGAGCAGTGACTCTGCCTGATTCTGATTCTAAGCCATGAGGCTGGACAGCTGGGATGCTGCTATCAGGCTACAAATGGTTATTTGGCAGGGCAGAAGTAGCTGTCTGTGGCAGGCTGTCTGTAACTGGCTATGACCTGGGACCTCCTTCACGTGCCCTTTCCTCTTCTGAGGAGTCTTCTGCCTCTTCAGGGTTAACTGTGCTCAGGTGACCCACGACAGTCTTAGGCTGGCAACCCTACCTGGGAATGGTGTTCACCATTCAGGCCTATTATCCATACCACCAAGGTTGATATGGTGGCATCATCACTGCACTATGTTGTATTTGATATGGATGATGCTTGAACACATGAGCACATGATGCTCTCTTACAGTGAATGAGAACATATGTCTATCAAATCAAAGCCAGCAATGTCTATTCAAACTGGCTGTGGCCATCTAGGTTTCAGGTGGAGAACTTTCACATCACTTACTATCTGATCCTTTTAACTGGAGATTCTAGGGACTGAATTTGGGACCTTCTGTATGCAAAAAAGCAGACGATTTGCCACTTTCACTGCCTCTTCCCAGTTCCAGGGCTAGGAAGTCTCTAAGATTCTGTTTTGGACCAGATCTGAATTCTAGTTCAAGATAGATCTATGAAGGATACAATCCACAAACCTAAGGTCAAACTCTTTATCTTCAAATTTTAGAACCTCTAGATGGCCTCCATGTTGCCTATTATATTCTAGTGACAAGTCACAAGGAACTCTTCACAAAGCCAAGTAAAAATGGATGAGATTGCAAGAGCCAGTTTGGTGTAGTGGTTACGAGCACAAACTCTGATCTGGGAGAACCAAGTTTGATTCCCCACTTCTCCACTCGCAACTGCTGGTGTGACCTTGGATTAGTCATAAATTCTGTCAGAGTTCTTGAAAGAGCAGTTCTTGAAAGAGCTCTCTCAGCTTCACCTACCTCACAGGGTGTCTGTTGTGGGGAGGGGAAGGGAAGGGGATTGTAAGCCGCTCTGAGACTCCTTTGGGCAGTGAAGGGCAGGGTATAAATCCAATCTCCTCCTCTTCCCAACGTTTGTTACTGATAAGCACTCAGTGGAGGGCACTAATTATAATTAACCCATTTTGCAATTATTATGGCTGGGTCCTTGTTGGCTCAGACCCATGCAGTTCTGACCCAAACTGCCTGCTTTTCCTACCATGCACTGTAAAGTGAAGCTCATTTCCAATTGTTCAGGGAGCTGACAATTTTCTGGGCAGAAAGCAGGGTGTCACTTAAACTGTAGTCCACAGTCCAACCAAGTATTTTCAGTGTTATGGTTCATCTCTGGGACAAGTGCATTACAAATAATGGAGTACCTCTGAAGACATGTAGTGCCTCACTGTTATTACTAAATTTTAACTCTAGTCCATCTCTAAAAAGATTGTAGAGCAGGGCTGAGGCCCAGAGTTGTGGTTAACAGAAGGGATGATTTTAAATTTCTCATCCCTGCTATTTTGAACTCCAAAAAAAATTGATTTAGCTCCTCTTGTCTACGAATCAAAACAGTGATTCGTCTTCTCTTTTGCAGTATTTCTATTTCCTGTACATATGGATTTTTCAACATCATTTCTGTGTCAAGAAATCCACATCATACATATATTATTATGTGCACTCCACTTCTCCAAGCAGTGAGAACGTTCCAGGGGAGAGCACTTACCTAGGCTGGTTCCTTTTGAAGGAGAGGGCACCAGAGGCTGGCAGTGTATTGTAGCTTTTGGTTTATTTACAAGTGCACAGGTACAGCACAGATGGAGGCACAGAAATACTCCTGCCAAGCACCTGAATCAGTATACTATAAATAAAATAAAATAAATACTCCACATCAGATCCTGAGAGAGAGAGAGAAAGAGAGATCCTGCGCTGCTGAAGTACCAGAGCCAACTTTTAGCAGTGGCAGTTTGCCTTTCTCACTCTGTGGCATTTAGTTTCTAAAACTGCACTTCTTTTTCACACTTCCGCTCATTCCCTGCATCTGTGGTGAAGGAGTCATCTCCTCCAACCCATAATTAGTTTCTTGAGCACAGCCATTAAAGACCACTGTGGGGAGGATATCTACCATTGCTAAGAAATTCACATTCTTTTTGTCATCTAGGAAGAGTGAGCTGTATGACCAGGATCCAAGATATGTGCAAGTAGTGTATAGGTGTGTGTGTGTGTGTGTGTGTGTGTGTGGCTTGCTATTGCCTGCCTCTCTGTCATGACCCTGGTATTCCTCAGAAGTCGCCCATCCAAATACTAGCCAGGGCTAACTTGGCTTAGCTTCCAAGATCTGATGAGATCAGGCTAGCCTGGGCTATCCAGGTCGGAGCAACATGTACATACGGAACAAATAATTCTATGAAAACTGATGGCAACATGTATATGCACAACAAATAATTCCATAAAAAACTGACAGCAAAAAGCAAAGATCTGAAAACACTGACAAAAATAGAAATTAGTGTAAAAGAAATAACTTAAGGAACTTTTTCTCATCCCTACTTAGCAGCTCTAGGGCATGGCTATACTTGTCAATTGCAGCAGAACTGAACAGGAGTCCAGTAGTGCCTGAAATACTGACAAAGTCATTCCAGCATAAGTTTTCATAAGTCAGAGCTCTCTTCATCACATGCATTGGAGAGTACATCCAAAAAAGGGACATTTCTTCCTAAAGTTGCGAGCAACAGAAAGGTGGGAAAGGGGAGATGTTATAGAGGCCAGTTAGAAACAATAATTAATCAAAGGGGATTCAATCCATTCATTTTCCCAGACTCCAAATTAAGTGACTTTTCTTTGATTGGTTATTGTTTCCAACTGCCCTCTATTGGTAACATTTCTCTACTCCTAAGGAATTCACATATCTGATTAAGTGATCTCTGGCTCATGCATATTTATGTTGTAATAAATGTTCATCTTTAAGGTGCTACTGGACTTCTGTTTGAAAATAAGCAAATAAATGTTGAATTCAGAGCTTTAAAAACATGCAGGGGCAAAAAACCAAAATCATGATATGGATCCTTATCCTCATTGTCAAGAAGACTAAAATTGCAAAGAAGAGGAAAATAAGCCAAACTAAAGCAGTGTGAAATTATGTAGGCACAAAAAGTGAAGTACAAAATGTTACCAGTTCACATACAGGAGTCCAGTCAAACCCAGTTTATGTGAACAAAAATGCATGAGTCTGCTCAACGAACATTGACCTCAGATGAGGTTGCATTAGGTAATGTGGGCACAGTGTCGGACTAGGAGTAGGGGTATTATAAATGAGTTTCAAATTCCCACTAGTCTGATCTTGTCAGATCTCGGAAGCTAAGCAGAGTTGGCCCTGGCAAGTATTTGAATGGGAGACCTCCAAGGAATTGTGACCTAGAGGCAGGCAATGGCAAACCACCTCTGAACATCTCTTACCTTGAAAACCCTACAGGGCCACCATAAATCACCTGTATGTATGGACTTGACAGCAAAAAAAAAAAAAAAAAAAGATCTATCCTGGTGACCTTGGGCCTTTAACTATCTGTCTGTATAACTTACTGTCCAGGGCTATTGTGTACAAGGCTATTAGCTGAAACATGCTTTCTGCCCTGTGGAGAAAGGGTAGGATAAAAAATATGACAAATAATTATAAACGTTGGGGGTATTACCAGCTGGTGGCAGCCTGAAAAGAGGACTCTCTTAAACTCTTAAAAGGAGTCTTCCCCCCTGCCTGCAGTCTTAATTTACTGGGGGTTAGTTAGGTCACAGCCCAAGTTGTCATATTTTTGTCATTTTAAAATCACCCACTTGCAGTCCAGAAAGAACCAAGAACAAATTAGTCCTGAGACAGCAGTCAAGTGCAGAGTCTATATAGTAATATAATTGAAATCAGAATCTGATTAGGGAAGTTAGTGAAAGACTCTCAGGACGCCACTGAAATTAGCATTCAGCTTACAGTACATTTTCTATCCACTGCTTTTGCACAGACACATTCTCGGACTGATTTTAAAAACAACAACACCGCCTCAAATGTTGTTTTGTTTGTCAGTTTCAAGGCAAGCATATGTTCCTTGCTCCACTTCCAAGTTTAGACTTATTCACATTTCCCAAGACACTCCACTACTTTTGCAGCATCTACAGCCTCCGTTGGCACTGAGCACCCTGCACCATTGTAACTCCCCTTGAATCAACGCAGGACAGAAAAGTAGGCTCCTGTTTCCCGTAGAATCAAGCATAGGTCTAGAGAGGCAGCACACAAGGCTTCGGCATTGGCGACCAGGCTGACATTTCCTTCTTACATTTATCAGGAAGCCATCAAGGTCAATGTGAGGGACAGCCTGCGCTTACTGAGAATGGCAGAACAAATGGAAAGTGTCCCATTTCAGCATGTCTGCATAAAGTTTATTCCTGTCATTGGTGCAATCAAATTAAATCTGTTTGCCAAACGTCAAAGCTATGGAAGCCGCTCTTTTAGTTTCCTGCTGGATAATCCAGGAATTATGGAGCCATCTACTGGCATCTTTTCTTATAGGCATATATTGTGAAGTATATGTGTTAAAAAGCCAACTATAACCCTGGAACTCTGAAAGTTGTGTTTAAATCAACATCACAGGAGCCCAGCCCAGTTAGGCATGCAAACTGCAAGGGTCTACAGCAGGATCTTCAACCTATGGCTCCAAACATATGAGGTCCAGTAAAGAACCTAATGTGGCTCTTTTTAAGAGAAAATGAAATCTTTACATTAAGGTAACATTGGACAGGTATGTGAGATGCTAGAAGAACCACAAAGTGCAGGGAATGGCAGGGAAATATTTTTATGGGACTAACAGGCTTCTTAGAGATCCTATACGGTTTCCATAATCCAAGTGTGAACTATGCATAGATTAATGCCACTGCATTAAAACAGTCACACAATGTTCTCTTTTATATATTTACTAGCCTGATACCCATGCTTTGCTATAGTATTTAAGTTCTGTAAATCCAGTTATAAGACTGATGATGTGAAGTGAAATGTAATATTTGTTGTAGGAATGCTAATGGAGAAGATTGTAGTGAAAAAAATGAAGACAGACATACATACTGGGTTTTTTCCCCTCTGTTGAAGGACCTCTCTGTAGACCACATTGGTGGTTCTGCCCTCAAGTGCTAGGATCACCAGGCTGCTTGGTGAGCTCGCTCTGGAGCAGCAAACATAAAACTGTCCATTTAAGAAGCAGTTATCTGTTACGTCAACTCCTGCCACCTTCCACGAAAGTGATGGCCTCTCTACTTGTGTTCCTGGATTCTTTTGCTCATATGGAGACTGTGTTATTCTGAGCACCTCAGAGTGATCTTGCTGGTACTTGGCCTGTGCAGCTCAGTGCCCCACAGGAGTACTATGTGCAGATGTCTTTGGCGCATTCCGAGACCTGGGTAAGGGAGGGAGAGATGGTTGCTCTCACCCAACTGGCCCCACCAGGTTACTCGGTCCTTCACCAATCATGGACTGGGGGCGGGGGAGGAGTGGTTCTTTTTATTCAAGAGGCTTACTCTTTCAAGGTGCTCCTGTGCATAGAGATCGTGGGCTTAGAGTGTGTTGGTATGATGCTGGAGGCTGAGGAGAGTTTGGTGATTTGGCTGGTGTACCGACCACCTAATGCACCTAATGCACCAGCATGCCATCCTTGCTGAAGGCCGTATCAGGCTGGGCATTGGACCACCCTAGGGTGATAGTCTTGGGTGATTTCAATGTCCTTGCCGAGGATGTGGACTCTAGCTGGGCTACAGACCTAGTGTCGTCTATGGTGGGGCTGGGACTTTCACAATTCGTATCGGCCCCCACGCATCAGGCTGGTCACATGCTTGATTTGATCTTTGCAGCGGGGGTGATGGTGGACTGGATCACTGCTGAGGTAATGCCATGGTCAGACCACCTGGCCTTGAAGGCCCATCTGAATGTGCCACCCCGACCCTATGTGGGCAGTGATCAAATTTATGCTCGTCTACGGAGCCAAATGGACCCGTTGCAGCTCCAGATGGCTCTGCGGGATCCAAGGCCCCCAGCAGCTCATTGGATGAGTTAGTGGAGGACTGGCATGTCTGGCTCTCCACAGCCATTGATGAGATTGCTCCCAGGCATCCTCTCCACACTCGCTCTAGGCATGCACCCTGGTATACCCAGGAACTGTGGCAGCTGAAACGAGAGCTGAGACAACTAAAGAGATGGTGGTGCTGTGCTCACGACGAGGTGACAAAAGCATCTTATAGGATGCTTATGAGAGCCTATGAGGTGGCAGTCAAGGCTGCTAAGGATGTCTATGCGGCCTCAATTGCATCTGCTAGTTCATGCCCGGCCCAATTATTTAGTACAATTCGGTCACTGACACACCTGCCCCAGGGCAGGCAAGATGATAGGGAATTGGATAGAGCAGGTTGAGAAAGAAGTACTTTTCTCCCTTTCTCACAATACAAGAACTCGTGGGCACTCAATGAAATTGCTGAGCAGTCAGGTTAGAACAGATAAAATAGAACAGATACTTCTTCACCCAAAGAGTGATTAACACAGGGAATTCACTGCCACAGGAGGTGGTGGCAGCTACAAGCATGGACAGTTTCAAGAGGGAATTAGATGAACATATGGAGCAGAAGTCCATCAGTGGCTAATAGCCACAAGGCGTAGATAGGAACTCTCAGTCTGGGGCAGGTGATGCAGTCTATTCTTGGTGCTGGAGGGGGCAGCAGTGGGAGGGCTTCTAGTGTGCTGGCCCCACTGCTGGACCTCCTGATGGCACCTGGTATTTTTGGCCACTGTGTGACAGAGTGTTGGACTAGATGGGCCATTGGCCTGATTCAGCACTGGCTTTTCTTATGTTCTTACGTTCTTATATATGATGTGAGACTTTTGCGAGATATTTCGCAGATAAAGTCTTGGCGCTCCGCTGCGACCTTCCTGCTACAATTGAGACAGTGACCAAACTCGAGGCCCCTTGTGCGCCTTCGCTTCTGAGTTTAGAACGTTTTAGCCCACTCAGTCTGGATGAAGTTGACAGATTGTTCATATCTGAGCACCCAGCCACATGCAACCTTGATCCGTGCCTCTCTTGGCTCATTAAAGTGGATCACAAGGGGTTTCAAGGTGCTCTGTGGGAGATTATTAACAAGTCCCTCTTGGAGGGCTGTTTTCCCGGAGCACTCAAGGAGGCGATGGTCCGCCCCCTCTTAAAAACCCATCCCTGGACCCTACTGAATTGGCCAACTATCGGCCGGTGTCCAATTTGCCCTGTTTGGGCAAACTTATAGAGAGGGCAGTGGTGTTACAGCTACAGGGCTTTCTGGAGGATGTTTCAGTCCTGGATCCCTTCCAGTCCAGCTTTCGCCCGGGTCATGGGACGGAGACGGCATTGGTCTCCCTGACTGATGACCTCCGTAGGCATCTGGATTGAGGTGGTGTGGTGGCACTGCTGTTGTTAGATCTGTTGGCCACATTCGATACAGTTGACCATCAACTTCTGGCCAACTGCTTCGCCGATGTGGGGATTCAGGGGCTTGCCCTCCAATGGTTCGCCTCTTTTCTTCAAGGTCGGGGACAATGGGTGGTGATAAGGGATCAGCGGTCCTGGAGGCACCCTCTTGAGTGTGGAGTTCCCCAAGGGGCCGTACTGTCCCCGATGTTATTTAACATCTATATGCGCCCCCTTGCCCAGTTTGCCCGGAGTTATGGGCTTGGGTGTCATCAATATGCAGATGACCCCCAGCTCTATCTGATGCTGGGTGGCCGGTCGAACTCTGACCCAGATGACCTTCATCAGGCATTGCAAGCTGTGGCTGGTTGGCTCAGACTGAGTCAGCTGAAACTAAACCCAGAGAAGACAGAGGTCCTGGGCCTAAGTCAGGTCGGTTCAGGGTTGGGACTCCCCCCCCGGCCTTCGATGGGGCCCCTTTGGTGCCGGTGTCAAGGGTTAGGAGTTCAGGAGTGCTCCTGGACTCCTCTTTAATGATGGAGGCCCAGGTGGCAGCCACTGTAAAGTCAGCTTTTTTCCATCTTCGGCTGGCATGGCAGTTGGTTCCCTTCCTTGACTGCGAGGACCTGGCCACAGTGATCCATGCGATGGTCACCTCGAGGCTGGACTACTGTATCGCTTTCTACATGGGGCTGCCTCTGTCACAAATCTGGAAGCTGCAGCTAGTGCAGAATGTGGCAGCTAGGCTGTTGATGGGTCTCACTAGGTGGGAACACATCCAGCCGGTGCTGAAGGTGCTGCACTGGCTGCCTATAATATACCGGATTTGCTTCAAAGTGCTGGTTCTTACCTATAAAGCCCTTGATGGCCAGGATCCAGCTTACCTAAGGGACCGCCTTTCCCCATATGTTCCCCCAGGAGCACTACACTCAGGGGCGCAACATCTTTTGGTTATTCCAGGCCCCAGAGACATTAAGTTGGCTGCAACCAGGGCCAGGGCCTTTTCGGTGGTGGCTCCTGTCTGGTGGGACGAGCTCCTGGAGGAGATCCAGGTCCTATGGGACCTTATGCAGTTCCACAGGGCCTGTAAGACGGAGCTCTTCCGCCAGGCTTTCGCATAGGAGCCGCCACCACTACTGTACCACCACCGAGTTGCCATCTTTGGCAGTGGATTCTATCAGGAAGTGAGCTAGCCCTGGAAGGACAATCAGATGACCTGATGAACTGGTCATGAAGGGGATAGTACTATTCGGAACTTATGCTGATGGGTTATGCTGGTTTATGGAACCCCATCTTGGATCGATGAGAGTTTATTATTCAGAGCACTGGCACTTTATTTGTGGTTTACTGTTTTAAACTGATAAGAGCTGTTTTAATCTGTTTCAGCTGTTGAATTGTGGCATATCCCTCATTGTTAGCCGCCCTAAGCCCGTTGGGGGAGGGTCAGATATAAACCATAGCCATTAGTCAAGTCCCTTCTGCCCCCCTACAGTGCTTGGCAGAGGGAGAGAGCTTAGCTTAGATGTGCCCATTTGGGCTGTGGGTCTTTGAGAAATCCTATGACCTCCAGTTTCTCTAAGCACCAAAAACATTTGAGGACTCTACCCTTCAAACTGAACCCTCTTCCCTATTTCTTTCTCCTTGCAGTAAAAAAAATAAAGTGGAGTGGCGTAAAGTGGCAGGTCTGAAGCTGTACATTGCAAATAAGGCTGCCAGCTCTGGGCTGGGAAATACCTGGTGATTTGGGGGGTGGAGTCTGGGGAGGGTGGAGTTTGGGGTAGGGAGAGACCTCAACAGGGTATAGTGCTATAGAGTCCACCCTCTAAAGCAGCCATTTTCTCCAGGAAAACTAATCTTGGTTATCAAGAGATCAATTGTAACAGCAGGGGATCTCCAGGTGACACCTGAAGGTTGGCAGCCTTAATTGGAAAAGGCATCATTCTGTACCAGGCCTCTGGGTCATTAGGGAAGAGGTGATATTTCAGACATACCACACAGCAGTTCAGATTCAAATTAATTCTTATCCCTGGCAATGCTCCCTCTAAGGTGTAGAGTCTTGTGAGCAAAAATTCTACTTTGTGAGCTAATGGCCTTAAAGTTGTGAGCAAGCGATATGGCTTCTGCATAAATTGGTTTGCTCTGGCACCATCCTTCCTGAACTAAGATAAAAATATGCGAGCCAAAGGCTAAAAACTGTGAGCTAGCTCACACTAACTCTGTTATGTATTAAAGTGCGAATCACTCCTATACTTTACAGTGTTAAGCTTCAAACTGAATGTGGCTCTTAATCTCTCGCATTACCATTGGCTGGTTTCTGCGAAACCATTGTAAATATCCAATCACTGTGTGAAAATGTAGCAAAGAGGGAATGGTCCTGATTGGCCTTTATCCTTGTGTTATGACTGGTCTTTAACATGTTATGGGTGTGGCTTTGACAGCCCGGGATAGTTTAAAAAGGGAGCTGTGCTCCGCTCTTCTTGTGATGTGTTCCTGAGCTGGAGTTTGCTGTTAAATAAAGTTGAAATCACTTCTTTGCTGAAATCCTGTTGTTGAGTGGCATACTTAACAAACTCAGCTTAGAGGGAACACTGATCCCTGGTAAGTATTCTGATTGATTCAAATTATTTCCAAATCCAGCCATGAAGGATGTCACCCATCTCTAGGATTATCGCATGAACACTGCTATAAATCATCCATTTTCTATTTGAAACAAATTACAAAAAGGGTGGTTGAATCTAAAGCTTTCTTCCTCCAGCTGAGGAAATATCTCCCCCCCACACACACACACACAACTTACAGAGTTGATTTTATAGTAATAGTAATGCAGCACTAGGCTTGTCTCTTGTTCCTTTTCCAAGGGACTATTCCTTCTTAAAAATTTATTCCAGAAATACTTATGGAAAAATATTGAGGTGAATAAAAATATCTTTGCCTGGCATCTGAGACTGCTGCTTTGGCACCAGAAAAACCTCTGTGGGCATGGAGTTCTACAACCTTGGTGCCAAAACTGAAAAGATCTTGTTTGAAAGAGCCGGTTCGGTGTAGTGCTTAGGAGTGCAGACTCTAATCTGGAAAAACAGGGTTTTACTGGCAGACAGCTCTCTCTCCTGAGGAAGACAGTTCTCTTGACACCTGTGAGGGACTGTCCCCTCAGTGGCTGTTGGTAGGCAACCAAACTTGGTTCTGTGAGTAAAAAAACAAAGGACTTTCAGAACAACCCCTCCCCCGCCCATAACTCCCCTCCCCGCTTTCCTGTCAGAATAAATGGAAAAAGGCTCTTTCTCCTGCTTAGCTTCAGCATGGCTGGCTGGCTAACGAGGTGGGCCAGTGACCATCAAACCATTTTCTTCAACTCCCCACTGTGACTTTCCCCTAGGGCTGCCAATCTTCAAGTGGGACCTGGAGATCTCCCACTGTTACAATTGACCTCCAGATGACAGAGATCAGTTCTCCAGGAGAAAATGGTTGCTTTGGAGGGTAGACTCTATGGCATTATACCCTTTCACACACACACCCCAAATGCTGCCCTCCACAGGATCCACCCCTCCCAAGTCTCCAGGTATTTCCCTAATCAAAGTTGGCACCTGTACTTTCTCCTCTGTCAGTAAAAGGCCCTTTCCACACCTATGTTGGCCTTTGGGAGAAAACTCATTGGGCTCAGTCCTGATCAGGTTGCCAACTCCAGGTGGGCAATTCCTGGAGATTTGAGGGATGGAACCTGGAGAAGGTGAGGTTTGAGGAGGGGTGGCACCTCAGACAGGTACGATGCCATAGACTCCACCCTCCAATCCAGCCATTCCCTGATGGGGAACCATTGTTGCCAATCTCCAGGTGGGGGCTGGAGATCACTCAAAATTACAACTGCTCTCTAGGAGGGAGGGGGAGGAGATGGAAAACTAAAGGTAGGTTGATGGTTGGCTGGGAGGGAGATAGGGTTGTCAACTCCAGGTTGGGAAATTCCTGGAGATTTGAGGGGTCAAACCTGGAGAGGGTGAGTGTTGAGACAGGTACAATGCCATAGACTCCACCCTCCAAACCAGCCACTCCCTCCTGGGGAACCGCTGTCACCAATCGTGGGGTGGGCTGGAGATCACTCAAAATTACTACTGCTCTTCAGGTAGCAAAGATCAGTTCCTCTGGAGAAAGTGGTGGACTCTGTCATTATACCCTGCTGAGATTGCCACAGCAAATTGTCACTGAGTGCCCAAAGCCGGGGTACTCTCCCAGAGCCTCTTTCTAGAGCCCGTTGTATTTATTTCCACAACGGGTCTTATTCCTAGTTTAACATATATATATATTGCTAGTTTCAGAGGGCAGCTGTGTTGGCCTTCAATAGAAGAGCTAGAGAATAGAAGAGCCGTAGCACCTTAGAGACCGACAAGATCGGGTTTTGAACTTATAAAATCTTCTTGGTCTCTAAGGTGCTCCTGGAGGGAAGGTGGCATGGTATAGCCCGATCTCAACAGATCTTGGAATTTAAGCAGGGTTGGTACTTTGACGGGAGACTGACAAGGAAGCCTCCGCAGAGGAAGGTAGTGGCAAACCACCTCTGCTTCTTACACACCTTGAAAGCCCTTTGCTGGGGTCGCCATAAGTCAGTGGCGACTTGACAGCACTTTACGTGCACACACATGGTGCTACTGAACTTGAATACATATTGCTTGTGATCGTAATCATTAATAGGTAAGCACTTTATAGATTCCACCTTTGCATCTTGCATGCGAGTCCCCAGCCTTACAAAACTCATTCTGAGTGTTCTCTAATTTGCAGAATCAGATAAATGACATTTAAAGTTTGTGGACCTGTAGCTGGATCTTCTGATATGGGGAGATGATTTGGATTGGACCTTAGTCTCAGAAGCTATTATTCATCCTGTTATGGAAAAAAGACAGGTATAATACAGGTGCCTGTCCTTTTTTACCCTCTGCTAAGACATATCCGATCAAATCAGTGGGGGGGTTACCTGTCCCCTTCTCTGCTTGCAGTGCAGCCCTGATCCAAATTCTCCCTCTTCACAATGGCTGCTTTTCAAAATCTGTACCACAAATTGGGAGACCCAGTCACGAATTCCCATTATAACATGTCCTTTGGCTCTTCGACAAGATACAGACCTCAGCAGCTCTGCAATAAAGGAAAAAGAGAAAAATACTCTTCATGAAGTAAAGACAAAAGCTAAGGGAAAGTGGCTGACAATGATCCTGGGATTTCCAACCTTTAACACTTTGCTAGTTTTAGTTGCTGACTTATTGATTGAGTTTCATTAGACAAATTGATCGGCAGAAGACGAGGGGCAGGCTGCTTGCTACAGCAAATGACACCGCGGCACAGGAGACATGAGGCTCTCCAAGGGGTTTATCTTCACACATTTCTACATTTTTAAGGGCTCAGAGGGTGAGAGAGTAAAGTATTATTGAATTTGCTAAGTATATCGTCCTACACTGCTATCCCAAATGAGGCTAAAACACAGCCAAGCGTGGTGCGGCTGCCGTCAGCACTCCATTGGCAATTAAAAGAAGAAAGTTAAGAATTATGGGGTGGAGATTCTCAAAATTGCCCATATCATTGCTAGACATTAACTTCCAGACACTTCTGATATCTTGCTGTTAGTGAAAAGCTTACAAATGCTGTTAACTGAATGAGGTTGAATTAATGCAAGCATTTTTTAAAATGTAAAGTGGCGTTCCTTTATTGCATTGTAGAAGAAACATAAGGTAGTGTGATAGTGTTCAAACTACCAAGTGAGATTTGAACAAAACATAGAAACTTGGATCCTAAGCCGCCTCGCCTCCATCTCCACCCGCTGCAGAAGTGATCCTCTGCAGCAGACAGTGGCCCTCTTGGAGGAGACACTTTTCACCGCATGGAAGACATTGGTCTTTGGTGAGCAGAAGTGCCTAATGCCAGAGGAACAGGCTCCATAACAGAGGACTGCCTCCAGAGTGGAAAGGGGAACTAAACAAGCGGAAGCATGGCTTAGGGTCCGTGCTGTAATATTGTTTAAAATGCTTAGTTCTGTCTACCATATTTCTTGACTCATGCTTAATGGTCATTAAAATGTTAATGAAACAAAGCAGAAGAAGAAAACTAGAAAGGGGCTACATTCCAAGATATTCCACACTGTGGACCAGATCCAAATTGCATGATGTTCCATGTATGCATGAGGTTTCTCAGCTCTCTCTTCCCTTAGAAGTCCTGAACAATGTTCCTCATGGGCTGTACTAGCAGCTGATGATATGCAAGTGCCTGCCACTTGAAAGGAAAAACCAGTCTTTGCAGCAACTAAAGCAGCAAAGGCACACTGTAAAAAGAGACATTGTTTCCATGAAGTGGGAAGGTAGGTAGATTACTCTATGACTAACCTTTACCTTTGCCAAATAGTGCTGTAGATGTTTGGGGTTATTTCAGTTGTCTCCTTCCTGCTATTCTGACCCCTGCTGCATAGCATCTAGGCTGAACTTCTGTTTCTTTTCTTCTTACAGGTTCTTAATCCTGGGTATGACTAGAGATGTAAGCCTTTGGTGCAAGCTGAAGGCAAGATCCAGACAGCTTGTGGCCTGTTCACCATAGACCTCAGAGACCCAGGCCTCCAGATTCAGTAGCCTAGGACGTGGTGTGTTTATTATACTGTTGTTGTTGTTGTTTTCCTGTTTGATTATTTGAATTGTATCTTTATATTTTGTAAGCTGCTTTAGGTCTCCACTAGGGAGAAGAGTGGAGTAAATAAATAAATAAGCAGACGCGCCCCAAATCCCCATTTTGATTTGGCATTAATCAAAACTGTGTATCCTTATTGCTTTGCCATTTTGTTTCTTTCCACTGATTTGTTTCTGTAAAATGCAGGCCTTTTTTCAACATCATTCATGTGTCAATAAAGCATCATGATATATTATGCATCTCAATATGTATGCAAATTTTACATATAAATTCCATATGAAAAGCAGACCACATGCAGATATCACAGTACAAATGAATGCATGAAATCAATAGCAAGAAAGCAGAATTGCTGAAACTGCTGGCAACACCCCTCCACACACACACACACACACGAATATAAAAAGAAATGAAATAAGCAACAGTCACTCATTATTACTTTACTACTTGTTGAAAACACTGGTTGTGCATGCTTGTTTGCACAATCAGAAACACAAAGCCCACTTTCCATGAGCTCAGTTAGGTCCATTTGTCTTGATCTGTATAATAAAAAAATCCCAATACATCATTGAGAAATATGTGCTGGTTGCCTCGGGGAACCGTAAGCGTATGGAACAAGTGACATTCTGGGGCACCAGATCAGGCTATGGGACTGGCCCACCAGACAGTTGAAATGAATAACAGTGGCCAGAAGGAAACCAATAATATCTTCTCAGACCAGACATCACCAGCTATAGGAACATTTTGTTCAGCATAGCAGAATCATAAAACTTTCATGTCACCAAAAGCCCTCCCCAGAATTTACTTATTTCCGGCTCTGGGCTCCAATATCAACTTCTACGATTGATTTGTTACTTTTTTTGGCGTCACCTTATCCTGAAACAAATATAAGGCAGCAATGAGCCCAGCGAGGATCAATGGCAGGCTACTAAAGTAGGAAACCAAAGCCCTACCTTTTGAGTCAGAGCAATAACTCTTGTGCCAGCAGAGAGATATGAAAGTCATCTCTGTATCACATAACAACATCTTAATAAAACAAAGAAGGTGCTTTGGCTATACATTTCAACATTCCTTTATTAACCTCCACTGTCTCCTCTGTACCATTGCATTGTTCTTAGCTGGCTGTTGTCTAAGTTAATGTTGGCTCCTTTGGGGGCAAGAGCCTATATTTGTTGCTTCAAATCATAAATAATTTTGAGATGTATAGAAGAAGGATCAAAGTGTTCATGCTTTGGGAATGTGTAATAAAATGCAAACCTAAAACAATAACTGAAGCCACAATGCTGACAAGGCAGTCTCTCAAGGCCCTTGGATTCTTTGGGGAGGCAATCTTGCATGAAAATATCCTGCTCACATCAAGAGGATTTATCCCCAAAGGACTGCAGCCTATGAGGTTAACAGCACAGGCCTAAACGGAGTTACAGCCTTCTAAACCCATTGACTCCAGATTGCAAAGGGTGTAATTCTGTTTAGCAATGCACTGGAAGGTAACAGTTTGATCCTAAACACATTTACTTGGCTACAAGTTTCAGTGGTTCCAGTGAAGAATGCTGCTGAATTTTGCAGCCCCGTCGTTTCAGTTTGAAAAGCCCTCTTTCATTTTTGCTTCTCCCTGGTGTGAAATGAACCATGTGATACTTTTTTCTTTTTTTGCAGGATTTTCTATCTTTTTGTGCTGGGTTGTCCCTGATGAATTGACACATGCATAATGGGTGTCAAATGACATAAAAATAGCATAAAACATATAAATGAACGGAGAATACCAGCCACAAAAATGAACAAAATGAAAAGGCTCACAGAAACCTACCAAATGAACGAAAAAGGGCATATTTTACATCTTTGATATCTAGGGATTATGGGTAGGGCTGCCTTCCTCCAGGTGAGGTTCTCCTGGAATTACAACCGAGCTCCAGATTACAGCAGTTCCCATGGAGGAAATGGCAGATATAGAAATTGGACTTTGTGGCATCACATCCTTGCTGGATGAGTTGTCTCCCCCCCTCAAACTCTACCTTCCCCAAGCACCACCTGCAAATCTCCAGGAATTTTCCATTTTGAGAACTATAACACTCCATCTTTCTTGTTCAAACTCTGGCCAACTGCCTCTTAGTCGGTGACAGATAATTATGCAATAATACCAATCCTTGTAATCAGGAACTGTTAGCCCACCTTTGCCCTGAGTGGAACTGAGTACTTCACATTTGGATATGATGTCATGTTTCACTAATGGCCTTTTGTTTTCGATAATGTTTTAACTATGGCATGCTTCTGCCCTTGCAGCAGCTTGTCCCACTTGCGGCTTGCAAGGCTCATGTTTTGTTCTGTGGATCATAGGATTTCAAATGTATTAGAGATGGTCAGTGGTCAGATTGAGATTTTTATTTTTCTAGCTTGTCTCATCCTTCCTCCATAGAACTCAGTTGTTGCTTGCTATAAGCCTTGATGTTCACAAGGGACTTTAAGGTTCTCTGAATTTCCATTGGTCTTTAATCAGATGGATTTTTTGACATTTCTTCAAGCACTTGGGAGGTGGTCAATGCTGAAGAACGAGTTCTTAGGCTAAGTGGACCACTGCTGTTGACAAGCGAGGTGATACTTACTTCCTTGCATTAGGTTTCTTTCCCCAGTTGGGTTGCTCAGTAGGTATGGTATAAGCAGAGACTGGTTTCAATAAAGTTTTGCTTTGTAATGACTGTATTTTATAACTATCACAAGCCATGGCAGTGGGGTTGTGCTCCAATTGAAAAGTGGGATGCTAATTTTAAAATAGATTAAAACAGGAGTGAAAATCAGCAGCATCCGTGAAAACCATATTTTGTTACCTTTGGGCTTATAAATTATAATTGGTTCCTCATCAATTTCCATCTGTGTATGAGTTTTTAAAGGAGTCTTCGGGGCTCATCATTTGAGACCAAGAAAGGCTTGTAAAAAGGTATTAATGACAAGTAAAATTACAATGGCTGGAGGACAAAGTACAATGGAAATCAACTAAGGTACCGTTATCATGGCTAAGTGACTGGTTAGTCCTTGCCTCTAGTACTGTACCCAATAGTAGGACGCATGCCGTGGAAACAGCATAATTTCTTTTGATTCAGTGCATCCTACTGTGATCAAAATGATATCAGGCTTCAAAGATTTTGTATTATGAAAAAGGGACTGAAAAAGCTGAATATATTCTGACTGGATGAGAACGGCCTTCAAAGTGATCCAAGAGAGATTTGTAAGGATATTATGGAGATATAAAGAAATCCAAGAAGAGTCCCTACAACAGAAAAAAGGAAAAGAATCAGCTAAAGAGATACCAGAGATTGTTGTCTAAAAATTAGGGAAACAGTGAATAAAATATCAGTTTATAGATCTTTCAGAGAAGGGCAAGTTGGCCATGAAATGTTAAGCTCAAAGTAGTTATATTGGGATGTAAAGCTCAGCGAAGGAACTCAAGAGACTGTAGAACTTCAAAGACTGCATGTAGGGGAGACTGAAGGAATTTTCTGTATAGAAAGAAAGCTGCCACTTACCTGAGACTCAAGATGCTTCCATATATCCCTTTAGAAACCCAACAGCAGCTCATCTGATTCACAGCCCAGCAAAATCATTGCAAAACCCCTGCCTGTCACAGAAGACAAGGGATGCCTCTGGGTCAAAGAGTACCAACAAAAAAATGCAGGGGTGAAACGTGGGCCTTATGTGGCTGGGTGGCTGTGATCGTAAAGGCACAAAAGCACTATGACATGAAAAATGATATCACTACCTAGCCCTGTTCCCTCATGCCAATGCAGGGTTTTCCCTCAGTTTTTATTTCCTTTCTAGCTAAACAGCCCCTTTATCTATTTGGTTCTTATTTGAAATCTATGGCTGTCCCACCCTGTCACTTTATTGTATTTTGATGCTGGCTCAGCCCAGGAACTTGAGGGAAGAGACATTACCTCTTTAACTTAAACTTCTGAAAATGGCACACGAGAGGCTTTTTAAAGTTCAAAAACTAACAAAGCATTTTATTCAATGTAGAGGGGAAAAGGTCAGGTGAAATCAGGGTAAAATGTCTGAGGTGAATCAAATACAACCCTGAGGGGACTTATTATAATCACAAATTCCAGTTCGTATGTATCCAGCAAGTGAAAGTTCTTAAGCTTTTCACAAAGTAGATGAGAGGGTTTGGTTTCAGTGTTTCCTAAACACTCCAATTTGATGGACCATTGGTCTGATCCAGCAGGGCTCGTTTTATGTACTCCAACAGACATTGCAACCATACATGTAACTAGGGAGTTCATGAGTTTAATCTCCATTCACTTTCCTGATCTTCTTGAAAGCCCTGACTCCCTTGCTGCCCTTCACTTAAACACGTACCCTTGTCTGAATCGCCCATCTCACTGAATTCCTTGTAAAGTACTAAAATTATTTTTAGATAATGCAGTCACTCTGTAATGATTTATGCACAATCAAAAGTTGATGTGTTCAGAATTCACAGCGGTTACCTGAAATGGACATTATTGATTTGATTCCTGAGCAATTTAATAGAAACATTAAGCAGGGGGAGAAAGTGTTTATTCCTGCAATTCTGAGAATAACATCCAGCATGTCCACATTGCCATGGTGTGCATAATGTGGAATTCAATGATTCTTACATTTTGTGAGGTGTCCTGATTTGTGTGCACATGTTCCTGCATGAAAGCGGATGCCATTTGAATGGTTTTCAAGAACAGTATGATTATGTGAATAACAGCAGAGTGATTTCACTTCACTTTTTTTTGAAAATATTGATGAAACACTTTGTGTATTATATAAAGAGTTTGGTTATGTGGTAAAAAGCTACAATTAAGATGAAATTACACAGAAAGAACTGATTAATGCACAGAGAAGTAGGCTTTTAACATCTAAAAATATATCTGTGAATGTCATCGGGGGAAGAAAAAAAGCAAATTCACCTGCAGGGGCAATGCCCCTTTGGCAAATCGTCATCTCAGTTTCCCCCTTCACAATCAAGGAAATGTGTCCTTGAGAACAGGGGTCTCTGTTGTACTTGTGGATGGAGGGGGGCCCAAGACAACTACTCTGAAAACTTGGCATTATGCTGTAATGGAAGGCAGGAACATCATTGTGGGATGCCAGGGATTTAACTAAACTGGCCAGTCCTTCCCTCCCTCTCTGCAAACCCCACCCATTTCCTTCACACTCATGTTGTCCTGTTGTACAAGGCTTCCACCTTGTGCTGGTCTTACATCACTTCTACACTACATTGATCCCACCTAACTAGCTGAAATTTGTCTTCTGCTAGTGATTTAGTTGCAATTCTTTTTTCTTTGGAGCAGGCATACTTAGAGACAGAACTGTGCCATCAATCTTATCACGTCACTCCTAGAGATGTTGCAGATATGTTTCTTACTCTTGAAGCAAAAAAATTAAAAGCACCAATTTTCTGTTGTTAGGAAATATCCTCAGCAGGTAGCAACTCTGGAACGATTATAAACAGATCCCACCCCCCCCAAAAAAAAAAAAAACACAGATAAAACACAAATATCTGAAATAGACTGACACTAAATTTGGCTGTTGGCCATTCTTAACCCTGTATTGTGTCCTCTGACTGTCAATGTCCAGAATCTCAAGGACTGTCTTACTCAGAGATTCTGGGGAATGAGCCCAGAGAAATCAGCTCCCGCTGTGCCAATGAACAATGGCCTTTCTAGATAGTTTAGGTGAATAACATTTAAAACCGCATAGCACTGAGGTCTAGTCATTGCAAAGCCAACCATAAACATTTTCCCATTCTTGTGAGAAAGACACCGGCAACAGTTACCTAGACCTGAGAGCTGAAAAGGGCAGACAAAATGTGCAGGAGTGTTGATGGTTTGCACCCCTCTGGACAGGGGTATGGCACACTTGGCTCTCTGCCACACAGAGGTCACTGTGGAGAGTGTGGAGATTATTCCAAACTGTGAGCTTTCCCCCCACCCTCTGAATCACTGCTGTCAAAGTCCTCCTCTCCAGAGTGTTAGTAACTGCTGGTGACTCTGGGCACTGCTAACAATTATTTTGCTTTTGTGGAGAGCCCCAGAAACCAATCAGGGGAGGGAGGCTCCAAGATCCTTGGTGATGCTCTGCTAGGGCTGGACTCCAGCCAGGCAGGATGTGTTTGGTGCTGAGGGACGGTGGCCTGGGGTATGCAAGGGGTGGAGGACTTCTTCCCCCCACAACAAGCATGCTTGGTACCCACTTTCACCCTCATGGCACACAGAAGTGCTCACGCTCAGGAGGAGTGGGAGAGTATAAATGTGGGAGACCTTTTGGGGGGGTCCATAACTGGGACCCCAGAAATGTAATATACCCCCAACTTGGAGAGATTATAGAGGAGCGGGTGGCAGAGTGAGGTTCCCTGTACATTTGGTGTGTGTAGCTTGCACTGGGTCCATTCTATACACTTTTGAACCAGCAGCTGATATATCCCCCAAAAAGCACTTTCCTGGCATGACCTTAGTCCTGCTGAGTTTGCACTGCCACAGTGACACTGGTTCTGCTGGGCTTGAAAAAATGCCCCCCACACACACATTTCAGGTTCTACTGCAGAAATTCTCTGGGACTTTGATTCTGCTCTGCAGAGCTTCTATTGCTTTTTTGTTGATTCCCCCCCCCATTGAAAATGATGGAGGATGGGGGCACCTTCTTTGGGGTGGGGCATAATTCAGACCCTGTAAATCCAATCATCACCAAACTTGTAGTGTGGGTAGAAGAGAGTCATACATTTCCTGCTAGTTTGGTGTCTCTAGTTTGCATAAAGTCCATTCTATATACTACTGAACCTGTGCCTGTCATTTCCCCAAAAAAGCACTTCCCTGGGGGCACCTTCTTGGGGAGAGGTGTAATATGGACCCCATAAATCCAATCCTCACCAATCTTGGAGGGCAGGTAGAGGAGAGTCAGCCGAAGATCCTCTGAGTTTGATGTCTCTAGCACTCCAGAGGGGTCATTCTACCACATCATGATCATCCAGTATCTAAAAGTTTGTGACGGTTTGTGGTTCGCAAAATGGGCATTCTACAAACCACAAGCCAAACTGCATTTTCTCAGTTTATGCCCATTCCTAGAGATCAGTTTCCCTGGAGAAAATGGATACTTTGGAGGGTGGACTGCATGGCATTGTATCACACTAACCTCCCTGTCCTCCCCAGCCTCTATGTCGTGGGTCAGCAGGGTTTAGCAAGTGTAAGGACCCCTCAGGAGAAGAGGACTCCTCAGGAGAAGAAGAGCCATGTACAGCCAGCTCTGAGTCAGCAGAAGCTGCCAAGCAGGAAGGTGAGTTGCCAGCTTGTCAGGATTCACAGCCAACAGCTAGTACAGAACCACTGATACCCTCCAGCCCTGATTCAACAGGTGAAACTCAGTTTCATTTTCAGCCCTTCAGTATCACCCACACCCTTAGAGCACCTCAGATAGATGCTATGCACAGAACTACAGGAGAGACAACAAAGTGCGCACCTCCTGGCCTGATGCCAACTGCTTGAGTAGTTGCAGGATTACTCCTGAGCAGCTTGCTGCAAACATGATCCTTAAGCATACGGCTATAAAAATCAGCCAAGGAAGCCTGTTAGGTGTAGAAGCAACAAGCTGAAATTTCTCTGACACCACTACATTGGATCCTGCTTCTACCCTGTGATTCTTTGCACTGTTTCCTGACTCTGCCTTTGTCTTGCTCCTGAAGCTGCTTGTGAGTAACCCTCAGATTCTCAGTCCTTGCTGTATGGGCTAACGCTTGAACTAGAGTAAGTGCTTAACCTTGGACTGGACCTTGACTATGCTTCTTGTGTAGGTGCTCTTGTCTTACTCCCACTGTGCACTCTGTGCTGTTCCTAGCTTATGACACTCCATCCCCAAACCTCCAGAAGTTTCCTAATCTGGATCTAGCAACCCTACCCCCCATCCCCTACCATTGGTCAGGAGGTGCCCGACAACCGGACTTCTGTTTTGTTTTTTACCAAAAGTGATGTGATACCACAGCCAACATCAGGTTTGGGTTTTGGTTTTTTTTCCCAAAATTTCCTCCCGCTGCTGGTCAGAGTGAAGATGGGCAATGGGAACAGGAGGTGGGGGACAGGTCACCCAGACTGGGGCCTGGCAGCCCACTTAAAGTATCAGTAGAACCTTGGAGACGTGAGTTCAAATCCACATATTCCCATAAAACTTCTTGGATGATCCTGGGCCAGTTACACTCAGACTGTGGAAGAGAGATAAAACCAGGAAGGGTGGGTTAAACATGTTCTAGGTAAGATGATGCCAGACCAGAGCTGTGTTTTCCAAGGCATCCCACAGAGCCTGGGGCAGGGCCTTCTTCTACCACATACACAAAAACATTTGTAAACTTACTGCTTTTCTTTTTGGACATCCAGAATCTCTCTTCCTCTCTATTCTGCCTTTTAAAGACACAATAGGATTCAGCACTCCCATCCTAAATCAACCTGTCTCAGAACCTTCTGCTATTTCCCTCTCAGCCCCTGTAACTTTCTACTAACAGATAGCTAGTTTCTCTGAACATCAGAGGAAGAAAAGGAACTCTGCTTTGATCTCAGTGTTTGCATTTAGATGTTTTCACAGTGCCTCTTGCACATTTGTCTCTGTCTCCTAGCAGGGTTGTAAACTAATGAGGCTACCCCCATACTCCTTCTTGAAATATTAATTAGATAAATAGCATACTGCATGATGTACAGTCACAGGGGAAAAAACCTGCAATCCATGCTTTCAAAGTAATTCTCACAGTCTGAAGTCTGTACTACTTTAGTAACAATGAAAATTAATTTATTTCATCAAACCATTTTGGTGGAATGCAAGAACAGGAAAATGCACATTTATCATGAGAATAAACAAATGCACCAATAATATTGGGTAAAGATTTTGCAAATATTTGAGATATCCATTTAATCAGAAGCACAGTCACAAGGGGCATTTGCACATTAGAACAGTGAATGATTACCATTTGTAAGATGCTCAAGAAAGGAATGACATGTTCAACAACACTATCATGTTTTGATCACATTTAAGTGCACAAAATTCTCTGTGAAAGAAGAACATTTCAGAAACATTCTGCAATACACACATACTGTGGAATTCTTTGTGTCAGCCCACGCTAAATATAACAATTCAGAATTGTCGTTAATAAAAGATGTGTACATTTCCAGTTTAAGTTCAAAATACTAACATCTCATAGGAACTTGTGTTTCCTTCTTCCTAAGTATTAATGTTAAAATAATGCAAAGGTATGACAGTGAAATAGGATTTGGATTGTAGAACCCACCCGAAATCTAAAAAAGACCCTACCAGAATTGAAGCAAAGCATGTGTTAAAGTGACACATAAAATGATTCAAGATTAAGTAGTAGGATCCAACTTGCAGCAAACTACACACAGTGGTATAGACCACAGCCCCTAATAATTTGTCCAAGTAACTTTGTGAATAATTTTGTATAGTGCTATCCTATTGATGTCCCATCCTGTTGATTAGATTGACTTAATCTGTAAAATTCACCTTGATTCCCAGTGAGAAAGGCAAACTATAAATAGTGCAAATAAATAAATAGTCAATATGCATCTTGTTTCAAATTGCTTCCGTATTTGTGCAATCTCTTTTTCAATAGCCTTCTTTTCACTTATCTCTTGGTAAACCCACCCTTTTGCATAGCCAGCTTTTTAACATGAACCAGCCTTTCTTTTGAAATGGATACAGTATACAATGAACTGTAAAGGCATTTTTAAAAGGTTAAGATCAACCTTATTTATTATTGTTTGTGAAACTGAAGCAATCTAGGCTTTGCTTTCACAGTCAGAGAAGGCTGGGACAGATGATTTATGAACCAAAGTAGCTAAGGTAAACTACAGACAGTAGCACACGCAGGTGTCTCAAAATGCATTCTGGCGATAGATACGAAGAAGATCTTTCATATTAACAAAAACTAGGTCTGAAAATAACCCAGACCCCCTCCCCACTCATAAAGAACACGGCTCTTACATCATAAATGTTTGTTCAGTAGAACTTAGTTTGTCCTTTGCAGAAGTTACTCCTCACTGAAATCAACGCGTGTAGAAGAGTGCAACTCTGCTTAGGATGGACACTTTGTTCACAGATTATGTGCAAGTGTGTGTGGAGGGGTTCCCACAAAATTGCTGTGCATACAAAGAAGGTCTGAGCTGGTAGTCTGTGGTTCACTGTTCTTGGCTACAGCAACTTCCATCTGAAATTGTTAGGAATCATAGAAGTTACCATGAGCCAACATAACACACTGAGGCACATACTACCAGAAGTAAGGTCACCACTTCAGTGAGAAAACCCCACATGATTTCCCCTAGCCATGTGATTGATGTCTTACTCACACCCTGCAACCCTGGGGAATAAGACCAGGAAGAAGTAACTCCCATGCAGACCCATGAGTGTGTGAAGGGAAGCTGAAATTTGAGAGATTCTGATCCACATGTTTTGTTGTGCATGCAAATGGACAGCTCCTATAAATGATAATATTAGAAACCCCCTCCAACAGTTTGGGAGAAATTGAGTTGGATTTAGGATTGCTGGGTTTGGCAACCAGCAAGAGACTGGGGTGTGTGCATGGGATGGGGACAGCTGTCAGCAATGGCATGACATCACTTTTGGGGAAACCCTGGAAGTGATATCACACTTATCTAGGTCCTAGAGAGGACTGACAGCACTTCCAGGAAAACCCCAAAATGGCACTGGTCCTCTCTAGGAACCAATGGGAACTGTGGTTTTATGACAGAATTTCTGGCACACAGAGAGTCATGATGCCACCTGGTTTTTTCCCAAAAGTAATATTTCACCACAAGTCCAATGACCATTTAAAAAAAAAAATTCTCCCACCACTGAAAACAGGAGCTGTGGGCAGGTAATCCCCCACCCCGACTGGGATACCTGCAACCCTTGTCGGATCCAGCCAGCTGTTTCATACATTCTCACCCACTTCCCCTCCTTACTATATCCCTTCATTCCATGTGACCATTTTACATGCAGGTCCCATGATAGTCATCATAGTTTGGGGGGTGTTTTGCCAGTGGGGAACCCTCTTTCCTTTTACATATGCAGAAAAGCTAGTTAGATCCAGCCCATTGTTCCTTATTTGTCTATAGCTGGTATGTTGCCTGTATATTTGTATATTGCTTGTTGGTGCAAATCCTTCACTGCCGCAATGTAATAATGTTTCATTTCCCAAATATAATCCATTCTTATTTTTATCTATATTTTGGAAGACTTCTAAGATGTCCAGGTAATTCAAAGTTCAAATTAGTGGGAGCGTAGGTAATACAACATTTAAGTATCATGGAACAGCCTGAGGGAGGAAAAAGAATTAATAGCTGTGTCTTGGTTAATTAGAACTTCAAATTAATTCTTCTCCTTGTGCCTTGTGGCTTTTTTCAATACTGTATGAAGGAGCACATTCCAGCTTTGCTACATGACAGTAGTTTATTACAATTTTGTAGCAAGTAGATTCTGTTTACCACCTTCTGGCAGGAGAACCTCAGATCCAGGATTTTGGGAGACATTTGGGGTTGCAACAGGAGGGAGGCAGTAAAAAAATGGAGCTTTGTAGGTAGAAATCCTTGGACTCTCAGAAACACTGCTCTGGATCCAAGCTACTGATTGCACTGTAAACACACGAAGAGATCACTGGCAGGAAGGAGCATGCAGCATTTGCTTCCACCACTACTGTCCTGCCATGGGTCTGCAGCACTACCTGCTGATACATTAGTGCAAAACTGTTACCTTAGAATCCCTTCTGGGGGCAAGGGGCCATCATACCAGGGGTCCATGGGGGCCATGAAAGCACCAGCCCATCACTGCTTCCTTTACAGATGGTTTTTATTTTCAGTTGACAGCTCCAGGTACCTGAAAGTGTAGTTATCTTCACCTACCTCAGGGTTACAATATATCAGAAAAGCCACAACTATGCAGACTGTCCTTTTGCCTAGGAAACTCCCTGAGATCATTCTTCTCCCTTTCTGGCTTCTTTTTCTTCCCTCTTCTCCCCCTAGCTGGTTTGGCTTTCCTTTCTGCTCCTGTGCCTTTTCTCTCCAGCCAGCAGCCCCCTCTCATGTCCCTTTCCTCTCTTTTTATAGCCCCAGTTTCACACCTGGCCCTTGAGCTAAGCTCCATCCTCCTCTTCTCTGTCCCCTGCCTTAAAACACCTGGGCTCAGACAGCCATTGTTCTCCCATCCAGGCTTTCTCACTGTCTCCATGCCTTTTGAGCTTTCCTAGGATAGATGGCCAAAGCTGCCCTGTTGTCGAGGCTACCATGGCTGCACCTTCCTGCTCTGTCCAGGTAAGTCCTGCTGCTGGGCCCAGGGGTGTGTCCATCAGGCAGGTCATTGCCAGGTAGCCTGCCATATACCTGTATGCAGGGGCAGCCAAAAGCGAGAAGAGAATAGCAAGCAAACAGGAGCCAATACATATATAATCGAATCCAGGCCCTCCTCTCAGACTGGTGATAGTTTAAAACAGCTCTCTAGAATGACAGATCTATCACACAGTCTTCATTGGTGGTGAGATGTGTGTGATTGGTAAACATCTGCCATATCCTACTTATCTGCTGAGCCGCTTTCTTCTCACTCTCCCACTCCTGTCCCTTATCTTCTTGAACTCTAAGCCAGACAGATGGTAGAATAATGGACAGATTTGACTATTTTCTAATGTTACCAAATGTCATTAATTTTCCAGTTCAGATTAATTATAATAACTATTAAAAAACAGAGTCTTCAGTTCAGGTTTTGATTAGTTGCTATCCAACTGCAGGTTCCCATGGGAAACAGGCTTATTGTACAATAGGGCCATTATTTACAATCATCTGATTTTAATTTACAGTACCAAATATTGAATCACTGTGTGCTGGGAATATTAATAAGTGAAGGACCGTATTAAAGACATCAGGCCGCTTGGCAGAAATCTGCATGTTATACAAATTAATGAGTTTTGCATGTAGGGAAGAAAAACATTAGACTTTTTTTTTTTAAAGGATCAATAAAAGAAAAATAACTCTGTAAAATGAAAGTTTGAATACACGACTCCTTCCTCATTCTCTTGCCCCCTGACTGTTGTTTTAACAGCAGTAGAATTCATTGCTCAGGTTATGGCTATGCCAAAAAAGAAAATGAACCCTACAGTTAAATCAATTAATTTTGAACCAATAGTATACTTCTTTTTTTAAAAAAAAGTTGCTTGTGAATAGATTCTGAGCCATGTATGAAGGCTGTGCTGCCTTGAATAATGGATAGATCTGAAGAGTGTTAAATAGAGAGCAGATGAGGCCAGATTTTCAGAATCCTACTGGTTTATGTGGCCCTGCAATATGGCATTTGAAGGAAGATGGGTTAAGGAGAAACCTTCTAAATTCATATCTTTCAGGGTGTCGCTTTTGTCAGTGAGGGACAGCATTCTTGAGGAATATGCAACATCTCCCGAGGAAGAAGAAAACAGCCAAGCAGTGAGATTTGAATCACAAATCACATCTTCTGTCCTTGGTATTTACACAACCTCGCCATCTGATCAGCACTCAGCAGAACCAGGTGATACATGTATGCATTGTAACCACCCGCAACAGTTATTTTTATACTACACCTGGCGGGCAAACACAGTGAAAATCCTTGAGACTTTGTGATCTTCCTGATAAGCATTCCCCATGTTTGCATGATAAGATATTGAGCTGTTGCTTAATCGTGATGTCTCAGAGCCTCATAAGTATGCATAGATTGATTAACCAGTATAGGGTTGCTGTAGGAGCAGGATATCAAAGTTATAGGTTTCATCGAAGCAGCACAGACTACAGCAGTCACAACTCAGGGACTGTGACTCCTCTTAAGCAATTTTTATTTCCCTTTCCGATACTAATGAAGGCTAAAGGTTTGATACCATGGCATGTAGGTTCATCTCCCAAATTAATAGGCATTTAAAATATGAATGATAACTTCACACTCAAGGATGAACTCCTGTGGCACAATCCAAACTGTGGCACAAATCTGCACAAGGAAAACAGGACAATTCCACACAGTCCTTTCCCCCGCAGTTGTGCCCTAGAAATATTCCTAAGAGTTAAGGTTGCCAGGTCTGGGTTGGAAAATACCTGGAGACTTTGAGGGTGGATCCAGGAGGATCCAGGGCCCCCTATTCCCTCCATTTTTCTCTATGGTGGGAAAAAAGAAACTTTTTTCCCACCATAGAGAACAATGGAGGGAATGGGGGCAACCTGTTTGGGGGCCCATAGAATTTGACCCCCTGGTCCAATGTTCTTGAAACTTGGCAGGTATCTTGGGGAGAAGCTCTATCAGTTACCCTGTGAGTTTGGAGCCTCTCTCTCAAACCCCCTCCCCTCCAGCCCCCAGAATATACCCTATGTTTTCACCATTGACTTCAATGGTCCATAGGATATAATGGAGCTGAAATTGACATTCAGCTGCCTGAAAGACTCCTGGGGATGCCGGCTGGGGGCGGGGCTTGGCTCCTGAGCTCCCTGCGCTCCCCTGCCTCCCCCACCAAAAGACCCCTGTCTATATCCTTCTTAAAGTGTGGTGCCCAAAACTGAACACAGTACTCTAAGTGAGGTCTAACCAGAAAAGAGTAAAGCAATACCATCACTTTGCGTGATCAAGCCCAAGATTCCATTTGCCTTTTTAGCTACCAGATCACACTGCTGACTCATGTTCAGTGTATGGTCTACTAAGACCCCTAAATCCTTTTCCTGCATATTACTGCCAAGACAAGTATCCCCCAACCTATAATTAAGCTTTTGATTTTTCCTACATAAATGCAGAACTTTACCTCATTTATCCCCCTTGAAATTCATTCAGTTTGTTTTAGCCCAGTTTTCCAGCCTGTCAAGACCATCCTGTATCCTGACTCTGTCTTCTACCATATTTGCTACCGCTCCCAATTTAGAATCATCTGCAGATTTAATAAGCTTTCCCTCTATCCCTTCATCCGAATCAGTGATAAAGATGTTGAACAAAACAGGTCCCAGGACAGATCTTTGAGGGACTCCATTTGTCACTCGTCTCCAAGAGGATGAGGAATCATTAACAAGAACTCTTTGGGTGTGATCTGTCAACCAGTTACAGATCCATTTAACAGTCATAGGATCCAAACCACATTTTACCAATTTGTCAACAAGAATATTATGTGGAACCTAATCAAAAGGTAGTAACTTTCTCAAAAAAAGAGATAAGGTTAGTCTGACATGACTTGTTCTCGAGAAAGTCATGCCAGCTCTTAGTAATCACAGCCATCCTTTCTACAAAAATATACAGAACACTGCAGCTAGAGCAACCTACCCTCCTTCCTGGTTTAATCAAAATGGGTAGCCATGTTAGTCTGTCTGTAGCAGTAGAAAAAGGCAAGAGTCCAGCAGCACCCCAAAGACCAACAAAATTTGTGGCATGGTATAAGCCTTCATGGTATCTGAAGAAGTCAGCAGTGACTAACAAAAACTAATACCCTGCTGCAAATCCTGTCAGTCTTCAAGATGTCCCACTTTGGCTGTGGGTTCCCAGGTCAGAGTACTCACTCAGGCACCTGTTCTCAGGTCCATTCAGCAGAGACCAGCTGGCTCAAAACATCAACCCTGTATTTGCAAGGCAATAACTCCAGCAAGTGGAGCTGTGGTGGCTCAAGTGGTTAAGACGCTGAACTGCAGGCTGTGGAAGGTCAGTAGTTCAGCAGTTCGAGACCCGGGTGCCGCATGATGGGGTGAGCTCCTGTCTCTAGTTCCAGCTCCTACCAACCTAGCAGTTCGAAAGCAAGAAATTGCAAGTAGATAAATAGGTACCACTTCGGTGAGAAGGTAACAGCGTTCCGTGCACCTTGGTGTTTAGTCATGCCGGCCACATGACCACGGAAATGTCTTCGGACAGTGCTGGCTCTCCGGCTTTGAAACGGAGATGAGCACCGCAACCCTAGAGTCGGATTCGACTGGCTTTCGAGCAAGGGAACCTTTACCTTTACCTAACTCCAGCAACCAGCAGCTTCAGCTATACAAACACTGGAAAGTGAAACCACTCCATTGAAATATATTGCAGCACAGACTAAGTTGCAAAGAAAACATGGAATGGATTCCGCATTAAGGTCTCTGGGCCCAGATAAGCTACACTGGGACTGGAATAACAAGGAGAGAGTGAAATGGCAGTCCCTGGGAGCAGTGTTCCCTCTAAGCTGAGTTAGTGTGAGCTAGCTCACAGTTTTTTCACCTCCAGCTCATACATTTTTTGTCTTAGCTCAGGAAGGACGGCTCCAGAGCAAACTAATTTAATACAGTAGCCAAATCACTTGATCACAACTTTAATGGCAATAGCTCACAAAGTAGAATTTTTTCTCACAAGACTCCATAGCTTAGAGGGAACATTGCCTGGGAGTAGCAGAAGCATTCTGAGATTAGAATGAGGGCACCCAGAGTGGAATTCCACTCGCAGAATGCTGCTACAACTCCTAGGGACTGTCATTTCATTCTCTGCCCTGTTATTCCAGTCCCAGAACACAGATTCTATTGCTAGGGACCATCATTCTACTCCGGGGGGGGGGTGTCATTCCAGTCCCAGAGCACTGTTTCTATTGCCAGAAATAGTCCTATAGTAGTCTATCTGGGTGCAGAGACCTTAATGGAAAAATCCATTCCATATTTTCTTTGTGGGTTTGCAAGCCCAGAAAAGCTTCCTACAAAGCAGGCAAAGAGGAGAGAGAGCTAGCTGGGAACTTCAGCAGCCTCAAACTTGAAAGGGTGAGGACAGGAGGGGGAAGGGGGGGGGAGAAAAGAACCACCAGCCTAATTAAAGCCATGGGCAGGCCACTTCTGGCTAGAGATGTGCATTTGGTTAATCCGAACCAAATGCACCCCTGAAAATGACCTTTTGGGCAGCTGCGGGCTGAATCAGTTTCTCTGACCTGATTCAGACCACTGCCAAAAGCCACCACCAAAATTCGGTGGCATGTTGGCGGCCTGAAAGATGGCCGCCAGACAGGAAAGCAGCAGAAAGGGAAAGGAAGCACGAGGGCTCTTGCTGCCTTTCCCGCCTAAACTGGCCTTTTCCTGCCTCTTATTTGGTTCCAGGGGGGAAAGGAGGTCAGTTTCAGCCAGCCAATTGCTGCCATGCATTTGCAAATGCATGTTTGCAGCCTGCAAGGATGGTGGTGTTGCTTTGCACGCCACCTTCCTTGTTTGGGAGGGGGGGAGGGAGACTTAACTCTACCGAGTAGGGGTGAGTTGCATCCTCTTTGGGCCAATTACAGGACAGTGTTATTTTTTGAAACTGTGCTTGCTTGGCCCAAAGAGAATATAGGAGTCCTGACTAGTGGTTGGACTCCGTTGCTGTTGTTGCTTACCTGGCTGCTTCAGCTGCTGGCTGGCTGCTCTGTCTGTGCCTGCCTGGCCGCCTCCCTGGACTGCTGGACTCCTGGACACCAGAAGACATCAAAAGGTAGGAATTCAAGTGGGATCGCTTTAATTTTTATAGAGCTTTTCTCCCCCTTTCCTCTATTTTTTTAGTTTCTTTGTGTTGGTTGATTTCTCTTTAATTTTTAAAGGGCTTTTCTCTGTTTCCCCTCTATTTTTAAGTTTCTTTGGCTTGGGGTTAGATTGATCTTGTATACAATAAAGTTATTTGCTTGTGTTTACAATTTCTCTCACTCTCCTTCATAATAATTTTATTGTGGGGCACCCCTACTGAGAACTACCCTGGTGTATACAAACTACAAGGTCCTGCGTTATTCCATTTTGGAACCCATTTTAAAGTTAACTTCCCCTTTTCTAGGTCTATTTTGGGAAACAGCACACACTGTTGCACTTATGTTGGACAAAGTAGTAGCAGTAGTAATAGTAATAAAAGTCATAGTAGTAACAGTGGTTATTTCCAGAAATGTATTGAGAACCAGGTCTTCTTGAAAGGAGGAAGCTGAAATTCATTTTCATTGTTTCTAACCATTTCTTTCTACCTTTAGTCTTTGCAATATATTTAATGAAATAACCTCAAGAACAATACCCTAATGAAGAAATAAATTATTTGCAACATAAGCTTCTGGGGAGAAAAGAACTCATAGTCTCAACAGGCAAGAATCATACAGATGTGCTGAGACTGAACCACCCATGGAGATGGAATGATCTCCAAACCTCAGACCTGTGGACAGAATATATTTCCTGCTCCAGACGGCACCTGCCCAATTCCTGATTTGGTTTCACTAATTCTAAACCATTCTAAGCAAGAATGAATTATTATATATCTTCAAATGTATTTTCAGCATAGCATATTTGTTTTGTGGTTGATGCTGGAATGACAGTGGAGAAGACCCCAAAGACTCCGTTCAATGAATTTGATACAACTTCTGCAAAGTTCATTAACATAATACTAATTCCCTCATCAAATATTATTCCATTCAATAAGTATGTACCTAAACAATACTGCAGTTCAAATAAACAGTAATTTAAAAACAGTAGTCAGAAAATGCAAAGCTAAAATGTTTGGGTACATCTAACTTGGAGCAAACAAGTGGGGCCCAGTCCATACATCTTCTGTGCCCCAGCTCACCAGATGGATAATTCACTCTAGCAATGTTAAGAAGTGTTTACTTCCTTCAATATTTTTCAGACTTGAAAGTTACTGGAACTTTAAGCTGTTCTTCAAACATAAAAGTGAATTGAGTTTGACTGCTGTTGACAACTTTGGGGGTACTGTCCAGCTAAAGTTAAGCACTTTTAATTTGGACTGACTCTAATGTCAAAATTATCCATGTATCTAAGGGCCAAAGCAGATCTGACACTGGGAGATCTGCATCTTCCCTAAATTAATACACTGAATTGCACTCATGGCAGAGGTGTATTTGGACCAGAGCTGTGATGTGCATGGAAAATGGCTATAACTATTCCACCCTTAGCTATTTCAAGAACTGAAATGAACCCCTTCATATGGCTGCTACTAATCCCGGGGGGGGACAGGCAAAGAGACATTGCCTTTTATTTCCCCCCCACACTCCTTTCAGGGCTAATAACAGTGTGTGAGGTAGAAGAAGGCAGACTGAATTGTGGTTCTTACCTGGTTTAAACTGTAATCTTGGCCGCTGAAATAGAACTGACAGGAATGCAAAAGGTCAGCAACCTTTTATAATTAAACAGCCAACTTTGTCAGATTTCAGAGCATGTGATCAACAAAGAGAAAGACTATTTGCATAATGGAAAATATACAATTCAACAGTATTGACTTTTTAATTTATTAAAACATTTATACCATGCCTTTCCTCACAGTTCAAGGTGACTATGTTACTTAACCAAAAGGGAGCCTGCAACCAAGAAATCAGAAGGAGATTGAGAATGGGACGGGCAGCTTTGGAAGATCTAGAAATGACCTTTAAGTGTAAGGAAGTGTCACCAAAGACCGATATCAGGATAATTCATACTATGGTATTTCCTGTTACTGTCTATGGGATGTGAAAATTAGACAATGAGGAAAGCTGACAGGAAGTAAATTGATTTATTTGAAATGTGGTATTGAAGGGTTTTATGGATACAATAGGCTGCCAAAAAGACAAATAAGTGGGTCCTAGATCAAGTCAAGCCTGAATTCTCCTTAGAAGTTAAAATGAATAGACTGAGGCTATCCCATTTTGGTCACATCCTGAGAAGACAAGATTCACTGGAAATGACAGCAACAATGGGAAAGGTTGATGGCAGTGGAAATAGAGGAAGACCCAACATGAGGTAGATTGACTCCATAAAGAAAGGCCTGTGGCTCAGTGGCAGAGCATCTGCTTGGCATGAGGAAGGTCCCAGGTTCAGTCCCTGGCATCTCCAGTTAAAAGACCTGGCAGTAGCTGATGTGAAAGACCTCTGCCTGAGACTTTGGAGAGCTGCTGCCAGTCTGAGTGGACAATACTGACTTTGATGGACCAAGAGTCTGATTCAGTATAAGGCAGTTTCATGTATTAATGTGATGAAGTCATGGCCTTCAGCTTGCAAGACCTGAGCAAGCCTGTTAATGGTAGGACGTTATGGAGGTCTTTAATTCACAGGATCACCATAGATCAGAAGTGACTTGATGGCATATAATATATAAACAGGTTGCTTAATAATCCATAACATTTCTGCAGACCCAATGCTGATTGTTATGAGTCTTTCATTAGGAAGTGGCACACATGAGATCTCATAAGTAATAAATATACACAGAAGCACCCTGGGTGATTTTTGTAGCCCACTGGCATAAAACTAGGTTTGCACCTGGATTACTAGCAACTGTTTTCCTTGATCATTTCCCTTTCTGTAAAGCATCTCTAAGGAAACCTTTAGTCCCATTAAAAAAAAAATCCTTTGCCCCTCCAATATACCTTAATAAAAATTAAATTTAAAGATAAATTAAGTAAATTTAGAGATCTGGTTTTAAATAATTGATTTCTCAAATGGCCATATTTGACCCCATACTGAGATATATTTGGCTCTTGTTTGCAGACCCTGTTCTATAGCTTAATCATGTCATGAGTGTGTAGCCTCATACTCAGACCTAAAAAATGGCTGCATCTTCTAGTAGAGCATAGCCCAGCAGAATAGGATAGGAGCTGAATCCTCTTCTTTTAATGGATGCAGAGCAGGCAAGGTAAACAGATTAGCAGCTCCTTGACCTGGCTGGCATATGATAATCCAGTCTCTCTGAATCCAAGGCCATCAGGGAGCTAGCTGGTTCAGAGAATCTTATGAGCAACAGTGCAATTAGTTTCACCTCCTCTATTATAACAAGTAGGAAACTGGAGATGTTTACCAACCACGAGAAAAGAGAGAGCATATGCAACATCACTGTGAGCTGCTCCACTAAACCTGGATCCATCAGGCAGCTTTCTTCCTATCACAGAACATGTTGCTGATATGGTCTGTGATATGATAGGGAAGCTATAGGGTCCAAGCAAACATGGTATTTGTCATTCCCACATCACAAAGGCATGCATCCACAAGCCAGGAAGGACTTAGTCTAGTGGCTTTCTGGGTATTTGGGGTGAAAATTGTGATTTCAAGGGGATGAGACTCTCGGAGGGGGGCATCCTTGTTTTTATGACTTCAGGCATTGATATTCCCAAATCACTGTTTTCTGAGCTTGCTTCTACTTTTCCTTTGATCAAGTCATCCCAGCGACTCAGAGATCATGTAGTGAGTGTGATGACATCACTGATGTCAAATGTAGTTGCGGCAGAGTGAAGTTAATGCTTTGTGGTCTAGTGCAATGCTCCCCTTTGCTCTAAGGGAGGAAAGGAATAAACACTTTTAGCTCTTGGAAATCACCCAATCCCCTGACCATGATGGCTTGGCGAGATAAAATATGGGACCAATTTGTTATGGGAAAGATCGCTGATACTCGCAAATATACTCACTCTGGCTTGACTAGATTGCATTCCAAGTTTACATGCACCTGGTTTCCTCTGTTCAGTTATATGATTGCCAATGACCTTCTTCCCTCCAATTCCAGTTATACAACCTGGCTCTACTTCTGAAGTCAGATTTCACATGGAGTCTTTTATTGTTAGTCTGAGCACTCTTATCTTTTCAGAAATTTGGTGTCCCCTTGTTCTCATATATATTTATATATTTTGTGATACTACTATTTGGTATATATGTGCTTGTTGACTTTGATACAATTCCATTAACAAATTTGGGGTTTTGGCTGGTTGTTTATGGTTCATAGGCTCTTTCACTTATATTGTACTTTTAAATTGTTTCTCAATAAATTTTCAAAATTAAAAAATAGCACTTTTAGCTAACAGGAGATGAGTAACAGATCTTGCTGTGGACCATGACTTTTTTTGTGCCACAGGTGTAGTCTCCTATTGGCTCACAAGCACTCTCTGTTTCTTAGAGTCTTTCTGCCTCTTGGCAAGCACTTTTAATTTCCTCCCATTTAAATCTACTTCTAAAGGTGCCCTTAAATATATTAAGAGTTGCAAAAATTCATCTTTGGTAAAAATGTTCAAAAAGACCACACATATATAGACACATAAATACATACATACAACCCTAATATGAATACACATTTGGAATAAACCAGCTATTTAGTTCCCTTGTCATTTCATTTCACAGCCTGCCAGCAAATGGGTTTCCCATAGCTTCAAATGAAGATGGGAACACTCACTTATATACCACATAGTGCTCTACAGCTCACTGTGAGAGGCCTTCTCTGGTTGCCAGCATTCCCATTCACAAGTGAAGAAATATGTTCTTATACTTGGGGTACGGAGCTTAGAATGCAGATAATTGAATGAAAAGGTGGCATTCAAGATATCAGGTTACTTTGCTTAAAAAATCTAAACATTAACATTTGACCCTTCTCTCATAAAATATGGATCTCCTCTGGAATTTTACAGCAGGGATGAGATCGTTTTTCGTAGGTATAAATCATTAAATTATGGGAGAAGATCAAAAATTTAGTATTTTCCTAACAGACTCCCTGGGGTATTTAAAACACTAGTTTCCACATGTGTCCTGACTGAAACTATTGATGATGAAGTGAACAGCATCTGGTTTTCTGTTTGTCACTACTGAAGGCAACACTTTATTGGCCAATCTTTCATCCATATGAAGGTTCAATTAATGCTGAATCTACATCTTAAGATCTCTCGTTAAAAAAAGGAGAATAAAACTCATCTTTCCCAGTGGTTTATGGATAGTGCAGGGAATTCAGTGGATAAAATTGCACTGAAACCATTTCAGCGAAGCCCCACTTTCTGGTCATGTTACTTGACCTGACATTACCAAAGGTGTGATGCCAAAGTAACATTTGTCCTTTTTATCTCTATTGGCATCTTTGCCATAGGCTTGAGATGGTTTTTCTTTTAACTAGCACTTTATTTGCATCCCAGTCCCAGCTGGTCAGCTATTTTCCCAACCAGACATCAAAGACATTTCAGTTAGGACCATTTTTATTGGTTCACAAAGGAATCTTTCAGTATGATTGCCAGCCTGAAGACCACAATTCCCAAAGTGCTCTCCATCCAGACTTATCTAGGTGAGTAATTCTTTCAAGGCACAATTAGAGGGAACTGGTTCTATTACCACCAAATTCCTGAACATTGGTTTTTTTTGGGGGGGTTGTTACAGAACAGAGGGCAGGACCTTAAGATGTTATGAAGGATGAGTGGAAACCACCTGGAGCAAGAGCTCCATATGTTGTCCTTCTCCGTCTATCAGTTTCCCCATTCATTTCATTGGCATTCCCTACTCACAGCATGAGGAAAGTTGCAGTGTAATGTATTCATCTTGCATGTTGTGTTTGATTAGGCAAGAGGAAAAGAATGCATGAGGTTGCTGTTATTAGTAACATCTACATATCCCATTCATATTTATTTATTTATAGCCCAACTTACCCCCCAAAATGGGCTCAGGGTGGCTTACAACAAAAAACATAAAACAATCAATGGCAGCAATAGATGATGGGAAAAAACCATGCCTCATGTCAGGCAGGGATAGTTACCCCACAGACAGGATAGCGTTGAGGACAGACATACGAGGGTTAAGTGGTGTTTGAAATGAAGCATGAAAAATATGGATTTTACAACTTAACCCCTCTGTTCTGCCAAACACCTCACATAAAAATAACAGGTCAAACCTAAAGTACTTGAACGCAGGTGGAAGTTGTCCTCTGCTTCTCAAAAGACTGTTTTATATCTCACACAAAAGTTTTGTGCAAGAAAAGTGGGCTTTAGTTCAAAGATGTTTTTCCACTTGCACATTTCTTTATGCAAGGAATCACATGAGCAGGAAGAATGTTATGGGATACGTCTAGCTATGGTTCACTGGACCCAGTCCTTTATCTCTTTATCTCTTATCATATCACAACTGAGAGGTGATATGACAACCATTTTCAAGTACTATAAGGGCTGTCATATAGAGGATGGTGCAGAGTTGTTTTTTGTTCCCCTGGAAGATCAGACCAGAACCAATGGGTTGAAATTAAACCAAAAGGGTTTTTACCTAAACATTAGGAAGAACTTCCTGAGAATTAAAGTGGTTCCTCAGTGGAACAGGCTTCCTCTGCAGATGGTGGGCTCTCCTTCTTTGTAGGTTTTTAAAGAGAAGCTGGAATGGCCATCTGTTAGCAAAGTTGTTTCTGTGAACTTACAGGAAGGGTTGCCTCAGTGCTTAGTTCTTGTGGCCCTTTCTTACATGCCCAGGAAAATGCCAATCACCACTTTGGGGTCAGGAAGCAATTTTCTCCAGGCCAGTTTGGCTAGGGATCCTGGAGGGGGGTGGGTTGCCATCTTCTAGACATGGAGCAGGGGTCACTGGGGGTGTGGGGGTAGTTGTGAATTTCCTGAATTGTGCAGGGATTGGACTAGATGACCCTGGAGGTGCCTTCCACCTCTGTGATTTTATTATTCTTTTCTCTCTTACACAGCTTTGGATTCAGGATGTGGGGAATCTCCCCAAGAAACCTCTAGGGATAAAAGAAATGCTCTGCTGTCACTGCAAAGGTCTATTAATTGACTCCACCATTCTGCTGCCTAGTCAACCATTCTGTTTCCAGCCACATCTGGATGGGGAGCTTACAAGCAGGAAAGCCAAAGAAGTGGAGAAAAAGGAGTAAATGTAAGAAAAGCTCACAAGCTGGGCATGAAGACAACTGACCTCCCCTGTTTTGTTTACCTCCAGGTTCCTCAGATAGTCTACCTAAATGGAAGTTCCAAATTTGTCTTAACATTTTGTTTTCATCTGGTCAACATTGAATTACTTTTGACTCCCTTGTCCCTGACCCTCTACTCTCTGTGCTCATGAATAGGCAATTACTTTGTTTAGATTGTAAATACCAAATGGTGAACATACCATTGTCCTGCCTCTCCATCGGTAAATGACTCTTCATTGTCATCCACTCCATCTTCTGTATAAATCTGGGAACTTGGTTCTGGCCTTTTCTGTTGGTTTTCAGCTTCAGCAGTGTAAACTGTGCATCAACACTTACAGCACAGAATCTGGGGTCAAAATTGTCGTTCATTTTAATGGATCGGGTAAGCACTCACAGTGTACTTTTATGGAGCAATCATGCATGCTGGATCCCAGGAAGAGCTAGAGATGCTACAAGGAGGAGTAATGCTTTGTTTTGTTTTGTTTTGTTTTTAACAAAAGAAAAATGTTCAATAGTTTCCCTTAATATATGTGAAGTAAACTACCTTGAATCCAAAGCAGGTGGGAAAATCTTTTATTTTCTACATGAGAGTCCAAAAAGTATTATTTTTAGTGAGGAAAAAGGTGCCAGTTCTACTCAGTAGCCACCTAATGCATCAAATGATGAAGGGATTTTCTACACACTGGCAGTATATTAAGGGCTTTCAGAGAAAATTCCCGTCAGAACTACAAGCCCATTGGGTCTATTGCCATTATCAGCGTTCAGTCAGCAGACACTATCTTCAGCTCATGAATACAGTAATGTTCTAAAATATTCTTAAGAGCTATGATCTTTTTTTCTTTTTGCAGTGAAGTTGATGGTGCCTATCCTAATGCACCCTTTAGCAGGATTTTATAAATGACGAGGGATATGGGATACTCCATTACGCTTCCTAAAGGATAGCCAGAGAGAAAAGAAGTGTTTATTCCATAACTTGGAGCAGCTGCCTCCATTAGTTGACAAGGTAAGCACGTAATTAATGACACAGAAAATTTGGATGCAGAAGGTAAGGGAGAAAGAATCTTTACTAATGACTTTTTTGTGGCTGCAAAGGAAAAAATGCTTTGTTGCCCCAATGAAAACCACTGCAGGAGAGAAATGAGTTTTCCACTGACCTTTAGGTCACCTTGATGGTCCTCCAGAGGAATTTCAGGTGTTTTTGCAGTTATAGATCAAGACATCTGAATTGTGTGAACATATCAACTCTAGAGACTCAGTCAATCTTCCCAGGGCAACCTAGCAATTGTAGTTCTCTGAGGAAGGGTAAGGTTCTTGAACAGAGCATTCTCACCTTCAGCTACTGGGTTCTATGAGGGAAGCCATGACAGGCAGATAAAACCAACACAGGTTTATTGCTTCCCTAGGGCCTGAGAGAACACTTTATGGTTTGTCACCCTTCAACCCCCATTTTAGACTTAGGACTGCTTTTCTCCCTCTCCCCCAACTGGAATAAGACCTGGCTGGCAGATAGAAGGCAGAGACCAAGGGGAGCATGGGGCCACACCTAATTCAGTTACACTACCTGGGATAAAATAAAGGCTGTCTAACATTTGAGAAGTGATAAAGCCACACTTAGGAAACTCCAGTGCGAATTTTACCACAAAAGACACTCCCTGCCATCTCTAACAAATCCTCTTGACACTGTCCAGATCCCAAGCTGACTCCAGACTTACCCACTACTGTGAATTCCAGCAGATGACTGTGGTCACCACTTTGACTGAACTCTCTGAACTATCATCATGTCTGCTACTTCACCCAGAAGCAGTGCCCAAATTTGTGACTAGCTAGTACCAAAGCCCCCTGGTTTGTTCCATTGTAATTAACTCCTAAGCCCAAGAACTGTTCCCTCACTCATACTGACCTGGACTCCATTTCTGTTCCCTTTGTTTCCAAGCCAAGAAAGAAAAGAGTCTTTTCTGTCTGTGTTTGGATTATTTGCCCTATAAAAAGGGACAGAATTCTCCCCAGATTGTGCTATTTGCATGCTTTGAGACCACCCATATATTGAGAGCTATATAACCCCCACTTCCCCCTTTAACAGATGCCCAGCTGCCTGGATAATTCCTCCCCCAATGTTGGATTCACCACTGGATCTCAGTACTGGCAGTTATCTCACACTTGCTTTCTTACTCTCTTTGTTACCTATCATGTTGTATTTACTTATCTCTCCTCTTACGTCTGAATGGGGTAACTTGTCAGTGAAAAGCTCGTGGTTCAGTGGTAAAGAAGCTGCTTTGCCTACTGAAAGTCCCAGGTTTAATCCCTGATATGTCCAATTAAGGATCAGATAGTAGGTGATGTTACTGCCGAAGACATGGAGAGATGCTGTAGTCAGATCATATAATGTTCACTATAGTAGATCAGTGGTCTGACTCAGTGGGATTGTACTGGCTTGCAGGCTCTGAGTATCAGGTGCCAGAAGTCAGGCAAGGAAGGGTCATTCAGTCCAGGATCGGGGTCCAGAAGTCAGGCCAGGAAAGAATAATTCAGTTCAAGGTCAGGGATCCAGAAGTCAGGCAAGGCAGAGCTGGTGGCTGAGCAGCTACCATACTCATTGCATTCACACATAACAGCCTATCTTAGCTGGCTTTTATAGCGCCATGCCTAAGGGTCATGCTTGCTGCCAGCTGCTCAGAAGCAAACATGCAACTAATCATCTTTGTTATCAGCAAGCAGCTGGCATTGGGCCAGGAGGAGTGCACTTTGCCGTCTTGTCTGTAGCTCTGTTCTCAGCTTCCATCTGCAGTGCTCTAAGAGTATGGGTGATACTGGTGGGCTGGGAATGGCCAACTGCGGTTCACCTGCTGAATCAGAACTGGAGGGTGTCATTGGCAGTGACAAGCCTGCAGTTCATTTTCCTGCTGGTCAGTTTCTGTTAACTCAAGGCTGGCTACACAGAGCTCCTGTTCTCCTGAGGAATCCCCTTCTCCTGAGGAATCCACGCCATTGTTGAGCCCTGGCTGACCCATAACAGGAATGTAGCTTCATGTGGTATAATCACCCAGTTCTGGTAATCAGTTGCTGTTCCACAGTGATTTTTAGCAGAAAACATCATCATATATTCAATAGTGAAAGTGTGATCACATCTATAGATTTCTAAATCTGCAGATTGGGGCCACAAACAAAGAACACAGATACTGCTGAAAATTTGCCTCCTCCAGATTTGCAGAAAAATCTGAAAATGTAAAGGAGAGAGACCCTGAGAGAAGTGGAGGGAGAGGGGAGGAATTAAAGGTGGGGAGAATGGGCCACTCCTGCAAGTTTCTTGTGGTCCCCACTTGAATATTCTGATAGACTGGGGGCCAGATCAGAGGATACTTAAATCCAATGATTGGAACTGTGAATGGACAAGACAGGTTTTTCTACAAACCTAAAAAAACAAAACACTCCAGATTTACCTGGGGGTGGGGGGGATGAAGTCGGAAAAAAAAATGCAATGAGGATTAAAACCCAGAATGAAAAAAGTGCCCCTGTAGCTTTAAGAAACAGAAGCCCTCGATGGCTGTTGATAGGCAATCACAGCATTCTAGGCCTGGTTTCTTTCAGTGAAAGGCAAGGGGAGGGGCAGAGCCCTTTCCAGGGCTTTTTTGGTCTTTGAGGGAGCACTCATGGGACCAGGCCTGGCAGCAACCTCTAGGTTACTTGATACCATTTGACTTGCATGACTCACCTAGGCCTGGCTATTTGTTACTGTTCAACAGCAACCACTCTATGAAAGCCAGTGTGGGGTAGCAGTTAGAGCTTCAGACTAGGGTTTGGGAGATGCAGATCCAAATCACCAGTCAGCCATGGAAGCTCACTAAGTGACGTTGGGCCACTCACATACTTTCAGCCTAACCTACCTCAGAGTGTTGTTGTGAAGATGAGGAGGAGAAGATGATGTAAGTGCTTTGGTCTCCACTGTGGAGAAAGGTGGTGTATAAATGGAGTAAATAAATAATAAATATATCTGAAGACGGGAGGCAGATAAAATGTAGTCTGGTGAGAAGGAGAAGGAGAGAATGAGGCAGGGAAAGGGGAGAAGATATGGGGGTTGCCAGAAGAAGAGAAAGGGTAGGGAGATGTGCTGCTTCCCCATACAAAAAGCCCTTGAGGTTCCCCTGCCATGCAAGCAGGCCTGGCCTAGCAGGTTTCTGTCTGAATCCTCACAGTGTTGGGTTTTGCATCATTGATTCACGATCATAACCATTCCCTTCCTGATTGTTTGTCTACACTTAAAGGAAAATTTGGGGTAGCGTACCTCACAGGGCTGATGTAAAAATAAAAAGCAGAACAAGCAAGAGTGGGATAAAAATAAACAACCATAAAGTCCCCCCCTCCCATGAAATGGGAAAACCCTGATTTTGCAATTCCATATGAAGTAAATGGAGAGTGAACTTTGAGGGCAGTCATTCCAGCTTTTTTTTTAAAAAAATGAATAATTGCACATTTGTAAATGAGAGTTCTAAAATCGCACAGATTGTTCTTGTGTGATCATAAATCAGAACAGCTCTCAGACTGGACAGATGGCTACAGTAAATGAGCATAGCTTCATTGATGTCAATAGGGACAAGCCAATTAGCAGAAGTTGAGAACCTAGTGCTATAGATCTAATCTTTCTCTAAAGACTCAGACCACAGGGGCACAATTACAGAGAGGGGGTAGGGTGGGGGAATGAAGCACACTTCTCAGCAAGATTTAAAGCTTGCTGGTGGAAATATTCTTGATTAAGCTGCAAAAGTTTTAAGAGCATTTGTTGTGGTTACTTACAGTTACAGTGAACTCCTAAGAGCATATTTCTGGGAGTAAGCCCCACTGAATAGACCCAAGCAAGATTTGGAGTGGAGATGTTCAGAACTGGATAGTTGGTCTCATGTTGTGTTCACTGGTCATGAACAGGGAGCTGATATTTCAATGATCAGTTTGATAGTTCATCAACCTGGATGTTTGGCAGGTTTTTTTGTATTCCTTCCTAACCATGTAGCACAGCATGCATGCACATTCTTATGCAGCCCAAGTGAGATCCCTTACTGCCTCAGCAGGACATTGTTTAAACAGACAATTAAATCAGTCATAAATCCAGGAGTCTTTTTTGGGGGGAAGCGCACTGGAGGGCAGCTCCGGCAGCTTCGGAGGGCAGAAAGGCTCCCGCATGTCAGTTTCGGCTGTATAAGCCCGTTCGGGAGCCTTTGGGCCAGCCGAATATCAATTTCAGCCCCATTATAGCCTATGGGCCATTGAAGTCAATGGCAAAAACATAGGGTATATTCTGGGGGCTGGAGAGGAGGGGGTTTGAGAAAGAGGCTCTAAACTCACAGGGTAGCTGTTGGAGCCTCTCCCCAAGATACGCACCACGTTTCAAGAACATTGGACCAGGGGGTCCAATTCTATGGGCCTCCAAACAGGTTGCCCCCATCCCCTCCATTGTTCTCTATGGTGGGGAAAAAGTTACTTTTCCCCCATGGTGCTGTTAGTAGCTTGGGGGGGGGGTTGAGGGAGAGGCTCCAAATTTTCAGGGTAGCTTCGGGAGCCTCTCCCCACATACACCCCCACGTCTCAAAGCAATTGGACCAATGGGCCTAATTCTATGGGCACCCAAAAAGGTTACCCCCATTACCTCCATTGTTTCCAATGGGGAAACCCAGCCAGCAGCACTTAAGGCAGGCAAGCAGGCAGCCACCCAGTAGTCAGACTCTCCCAGAGAATCTTAGGGAAAGTGAACTGTCTTGGGAGGTGCTTGTTTGCCATGAGAACAAGTGGCACACTCCAGAACAATATGGTCCCATATCTTATGTCTATTGTTATTTAATATTCTTAATTCCCCACACATTAATAAAATAAGGCAATTCAGCTAATATCTAGCACCCAGGGGAGAAGGTGTCTGTGCAAGTAGCACTGAAGGGCCAGGGGATCATGGAGGTTCACTGAGCCAATGGAAGGAGCCACTGAAGCTGGCAGACTCAAAATATTCAGGGGTGGATGGGGCTTGGGGGGTTTGGCCATAGGACATAATATCATGCAGGAACAACTCATGCTTGTTATCACTGTGGGTCTCTGTCAAGGGGCAGGAGAGGAGAATGGGGCTCTCCTGAGTTGTGTCATTCAACATCTGTCCTAGGACTGGCCGCTTCCATCGACCCAAAGTGTTCTACCCCTCACACCACCCCCACTGTGACATTGCACTACAAGTCCACACTGTGGCAGAATTGCCATGGATGCAGCTTCACCAGGAGCCAGCTACATCTCCCACCCTTCACTGCACCATAACTTGCCCCTTAGGGAGCCAACTAGTGGCACTGCCTCTGCACCATAGCTGGCTGCTGCAGTGCAGTGTTAGCCAAATTGCCTTAATCTCTCCTTATATATAAGTCTGTTTTGGTCATGGACTCCCCTGAACATTCCAACATGCTCCGAAATAAGTTGGCTGAATGACCTGTCATTCAGAGGGTCTCCCTATCCACTGGCTACATTGCCTGAGTCCTACCTCCAACATTCTAAACAGTTTGCTGTTCCTTTCCCCCCCATAGCCAGTCAGAACACAGAGGTCATTTGCATATGTGGCCTGATTGGCCTTTGCCTCTAACATTCTAAACAGTCTGCTGTTGGGAGTCCTGAGGTAAAATACATATCCCAGTCTCCCAGTGGGGCCCCAGAAACCACCATGTTCCCCAGCCATAGAACATCATTTCCCCTACAGAAAATTTCTCAGCTATTACAACTGATGTCCAGATGACCAAGATCAGTTCCCCTGGAGACAATGGCTGCTTTGGGCAGTGGACTCTATGGCATTATACCCTGCTGAGGTCCCTCCCCAGCTCAAACCCTGCCCTTCCCAGGCTCTACCCCTCAAATCTACAGGTATTTCCCAACCCAGAGTTGGTAACCCTGTAACTGGCTACGGAACTGTTTTCCAGACTCTTGGAACCCAGAAAACATGGCATAGGAGGAGGTGCTTTTCTACATTAGCTGCCATTGCATAGCCTCAAATCAACATAAGTCAAGGGTGGAGGGAATCATACCTGTTACCATAAGGCTGTCCTCCCATACTGCCCACTTGGGGCAGCAAAATGACTTGAGACAGCCCTGCCTTATAGTTAAGCAGAAAGAAATAAAAATGGCTTGCTTCCCTCTATTTTCCTCTTCCCTCTGCCACCCCACCAGCCACAGCTGGGACACTCACCTGGAGCTTCCTTCTAGAGCCAGTTGTATTTCTTCCCACAATGGGTCTTAGTCCTAGTTTATTAATAAATGTGGGGAACTATGAATTATTAAATGGCAATAGGCATTAAATATGGGACCACTAACCCATGCATATGGGAGTTGGATTTCTGAGACCCCAGAAATAGACACTGAGACTAGATTAATAAAGTAGTGATTACTTTACTAAATGATTCTCACACATACAAATATAAAATCAAGCATACACACAAGCAATACTGATCTAGGAATTCAGAAAGAAAAGTACAGAGATGGTTGCACTAGCAGGAAGTATTGTTGGTGGGATGATACATTACCTATCCGATGAGATGAGTTGACTCTGCAGCAAAAAAAGGGGTAGAAATATGGGGAGGGGTTGTGAGTTGGCCAGCAACACATGTGAGAAGTTCCAAACAATGCTAAGAATGGAACCAGCAAAATAGGGTTTTGGTTAGGAAGGTAAAAGCAAGAGAGAGAGAGCAATGGCTGGAAGCTCTCTTTTTATACCTTAAATGTAACCTGAGGCTAGCGTCTTTCTGGTCCCCTGGTCCCCAGGAAATACTGAGAAACTTAAACTGTTAATGAGTCAGAAAAAGAGATTAATCATTGGGCAATTGAAACAATGGCTTGGCTAACAGTGACACCTCTTATGGGGAAGGGTTTAGACAAAAGAGAGAATGAAGGGCGACATTCCTGCTGGATGGCCAGCTATGTTCCCTCTAAGCTGAGTTAGTGTGAGCTAGCTCACAGTTTTTTAGCCTCTGGCTCACACATTTTTGTCTCAGCTCAGGAAGGATGGCTCCAGAGCACACTAATTTATGCAGTAGCCAAATCACTTGCTCACAACTTTAGTGCCAGTCGCTCACAAAGTAGAATTTTTGCTCACAAGACTCCACAGCTTAGAGGGAACATTGATGGCCAGTACTTGGGCTTAATGGCTGGATGCTTAATGGCTGTGCTATCTTGATGAATGGCTGGAAGATGTGATAGCTCATTAATCCATCATGGGACACATAGTTTTGTTTTAGGCTGAAGAGGAGTACATGCTTCACCTGGTGATGTTAATATGTGAGGGGGGGAGGCCTGCATGGTGTAGAAGGGAGTTCTTCATGTGGTCTGTGCATGAATCTCCTGGCTTATTCACAGAGCGTGGCTTTCCTTCGTGATCTGCTGCAGGTTCTGTGCATTTTAGGGTCAGGGCAGCTGGTCTGCCGTCTGTCACTGGTGTAACTGAAGAGATGCAGGAGCAAGAGGCATCTTATAGTCCAAGGGTCCACATCTGGTCTGGCACGCTGCTCAAGCGCAAGGTTCCCCTTGGTTAGAGCATATGCTGTCAATCCAGTATAAGGGCACTGCTTCATGGCGACAGTTCTGTCCATTGCCTTGACACACTTATGTCACTGTTCAGCTTTGCAGTCATATTTAAGAGTCTTTGAAAATGCCTTATGAAGTGGCTGTTTGGCAACAGCAGGCATGGCTGAGGATTGCTCTGTAAATATCTCATATCAAGAGCCCATTTGTATTCAAGATGTTACATTTAAAACACTTTAATTCTACTTCTATTTCATTATCATATATTTGTATATAATGTTTTAGACTGCTTCTCATTCTAAGTTTGTTTCCTGCTAGCGTAGCACACTTTATACTACGCCATCTCTCCTCAGATTTTATAATAGACCTGTTTCTCAAGTTGTTAATTTTGGTATTACTGCATATTCAGCAAATTTATTTTCCCATTCTTTTTAACATGGACAGATGTCTGATTTCATTTTGCTGCATAAATAGTTCTAGCCACTGTTACCATGAATTTGAATATCTCTTCTAAAATTTTGGTAATTCATTAGGCAGAACAGCTAATAGCTTCCATTGGGAATTAAAACTTTAATATCTTCTGCATTTTTTACAAGTCCACCACATATGAAAGAAGGCACCATCTATGTCTTGACATTTCCAGCATTTTCCTTTGTAGTTTTGATCCGTTTTCTCAATGTCCTTTGATGTTATATGCCATCTAGAAATGTTTTGTACCAATTTTCTCTTAATGTCTGGTTGTCTGTAAATTTGATATCTTTTCCCCATTGGCTTTCCCATTGTTGCATAGATGTCTGTTCTTTAAAGTTCTGTGTCCATTTAATCATACATTTCTCACTTGTTCATTTTCTCTTTCTACCTGGAGTAAAATCTTATATATCCATTGTAGAAAATGCTCTTTCTGTCTTATAATCAGTTGTTCAAATTCAGTCGTATCTCTTAGAACTCCACCTTCGGTGCCCATGATCTCCTTTAGTCTTGAGACTGATGGATAATGAGGCAGCCATTGAATGCTTACACCTTCATCCTTGATATCTTGCCAAGCCTTGATTTTCCTCTGAGTATTTATCATCATGCCATAAGCTAAAAAAAATAATTTCTTATTTATTTACTTATTTATTACTTATTTATTTATTACATTTCTACCCCACCCTCCCCGCGAATGAGCTCAGGGCATCTCACAACAATCATGGTAAGTTTCTGATGGGGACATAAGCAGGGAGTTTGAGGGGCTCAATAAATTCTGGTGTGTAAACCTTATTCTCAAAAATCCATTTCTGATTACATGACTTCTTTCTGGTGTTATGATTTTTTAGCTAATTTCTTCTTAATCCATAAATATTGTGTAGGCCTTCATCAAGGTCTCCTGCTTCTAATTTTATTATTCTACATCTTGGGTTTTTAATCTAGTCCACAACCCAAGGTAGACTTGCTGCTTGGTAATATAATTTTATATTTGGGACTGCTAATCCTCCTGTCTTTTTCTCATTTTGTAGTATTTTGAACCTTATTCTTGGTTTCTTGCCATTCTATACAAATTGGTTTATCTGTCTTTGCCACTCTTTCAATATCCTTGATGACATGACTTTTTGACTGACCTTAGGAGAGCGCCTTTTCTTGCTTGTTAGTTCCCAATAACATACCAATTGCCATTCTCCTTACCAGGCAAGTTCGGAAAGGTGATTAGAGAAACCTGTTTTGTGGCCTTTCTCCTGCTGAGAAGGCTATGTATTTCTACGGCGCCATTCTAAATCAATGGTCTTAGAGGATGCATATATTAAACATTTCTCTTCCAAAGGCGTATACAGTGTTTACTGTGGGGGTTGTTTCACCATCCTATACACTAAGAAGAAAAGCAGAGTCATTATAGAGCCCTAGCCTAATCAAAACACTTGCCTCTTCAGAACATTGCCTGCTCCCCAATGGCTGTTCTTTGTTGAAAAATCTGAACCCTGGAATGGTCTTGTGAAGTGTCTTTATATGGTTGGGGGGGAGGGAATAAAACGATATTGTTAGCAGTCAGAACCTTCTTGCATATGGGTAGTTGGCATCCAGAAAGAAAACAAGCCCAAACACCCTGCATATAATAACACTCCAAATATATTGTACAACCACACTGCCTGGCCCACGAATGACTCCAAAAGGAATGACAGTCAGAAAAGCAGCCTGGGAAACTATTTGGAACTGAATCAAGAGATTGATTTGCAAACAGCCTCTCCTACCCTAAAGGTAATGCATAACAATGGATTTCTTAGGAAAACAGCACCCCATGTTGAATTAACCTCTTTTATCCCCAATCCTGCTTCCCCCTTTTGCTCATTTACCCTTGTTAGCATAACTATAACACCTGGAAGTGTCACCCATCCTAGATTTCTAGGGGTCATCAGTGCATATTTACAGCCCCAGGAGAGCCCCAGGAGACCCAATTCTTCGATCTTCCTCTGGGAGAACCATTTGGCTCTGTCCAGGTCCTTGGGAAAATTCCAGTACACACATTTTATTTATTTATTTATTTATTTATTTTATACCCCACTCTCCCCGCCGAAGCAGGCTCAGGATGGCTTACGAGGCCATTGGTATCATAAAAACATTAAGACAATAAAAACAGATTAAAATCATTTTAAAAAAAATTCCAAAGGTGCTACATACATAAGATGGCAAAAACTGTCCTGGTTGGCAACAATGGGGTCAGCAATACATATACAGGTGGTGTCTGGCTCCTTGAAACATTGTTCCTCAGTGTGGATGCAGATGTTAGAGCAGGTGGCCAAGGGTAGATTATACGGCATAGGTTACCCAGTTGATATTGGACATTTTAGTGTGGAATTTCACTCAAACACTTGGCTGAAGAGCTCCATCTTGCAGGCCCTGGGGAATTATGATAAATCCCACAGGGCCCTGATGTCCTCAGGGAGCTCATTCCACCAAAGCGGCACTACCACCGAGAACAATTAAGCTATTGTTTGGGGGGCAAACCTGTCATAGCACCTCAGGGTACATTTTTCCTATAAAAACAAGCACTCATCTCCAGTTTGTGCGTGTTCTTGATGTCAGCCTCACACCCCACTTGTTTAGGAGATCTTCCATGAAGCACTGGTGGCTCCTCTCTCTCCATGGACCTGAATCTCCAAGACTGGTACACATAGCCCATCCCCAAGCCACTATCTCCCCCTGCTCCTCCCGTTGTTTTCTCTCAGCTTTCTTGAGTGCTTTAAAATGTGATTGTGTGTGTTTGCCCTTTTATTATTTTTCAATAAAAACACTTCCAGTAGAACACCTGACTGGTTTATTTATAGAGTTTCTATAAGGAAACAATCCTGGTATACATAGGTGGAGAACCTCTTGCTAAGCTAATTTCTCTAATTAAATAATAAATAACCAATCTGGGTAATAGTTACCCCGTCAGGTATCTGTTTGCATTAAGATGGAAAGTTCATGCCCCAAGTGTTTCAAATGAATCCCACAATGTATTTACGTACCACTTGTGATGTTCCTCCTGCCCAATCTCACCTGGTCACCTCTTTGCTGTGTTGCCATAAGCCCTGCGGCCTCCCTAGACCTCAAACTTGGAAGCGGGGGAAGGGGTTGCTTCCACACTCTTGAGCTGAGCCTCCTTCTCCCCCCAGCCATCATTGGAAGCCTCATTTTAAACACTGGTTGTCTCTACCCCTTCCTCATTGACACCCAATCCAGGGCCAGATTCTGCCCCTGCTGGTGCCTCAGCCAGTCCCTGGCTTAGGAGGTTACTGACCCTCATTACTAGTTCTTCCCATCACACACCTTTGGCCTTTCCCTACCCTTCTGTGACTCCTGCCTCCTCCTCGCCCTCCCCCAACTCTGATAAGCTCAGCGCTCAGGCTTGGTTGTCTGTTGCTGGAGCCCATTCCTGAGGCATCATCCACACCTCGGCCAAACTGAGCTGCACCCTAACATTCCCAGCTTCGCTGCTGAACATGCTGGGGAAGGCTACTCTTGGCTCCTTTGGCTTCAGCCCCACCGGTGGCCAAGGAAGGATGCGCCTGGGGAAGACCTTGACAGAGCTGTCTCTGGACACCACTGCTTGCTGCAATGCAAGGATTTCATGATGCATTTGCCTATGGATATATTTACAAGCAATTGTCTGCTACATCTCCCATTAGAAGTCAATGGGAACACTCTCACTGAGATATTCAGAAGCTGGGTCATACCCAGGAATGGAAGCAGAAAGAAATGTAGACTCAAACCACTCAAAGAGAGTGCTGTATTCGGAGATCAAAGCTGTATTAATAAGGGATTTCTTGATTAAATTCTCTGCCCCAGTTATTTTAATGGCCAGCTCATATTTATAGTCAGTGTAGCAAAAATTTCTTCATTTTGACTTCTGCAAATTCATGAAAATTTATGCTTCAGGAGGCTTTTTTTAAAAAAAAGAGAGAGAGAGAGAAAAGAAAACCTCTATCAATTCTTACTAAAAAGTAAGGCACAGTTGCTTAGCTTAGCCCGTTGTGATCCTGCTTCTTCATCCGGTGATCATAATATCCTAATTCCCTTTGGAGGCAAGAACCACGAAGGCTTCATCTTTCTCCGTTTAAGTTTTGCTTGTTGTTGTTCAGTCGCACAGTCGAGTCCGACTCTTCGCGACCCCATGGACCAGACCACGCCAGGCCCTCCTGTCCTCCGCCGTCCGCTGAAGTTTGCTCAATTTCATGTTCGTTGCATCGATGACACTGTCTAACCATCTCATCCTTTGCCGTCCCCTTCTTCTTTGACCTTCAATCTTTCCCAGCATCAGGGTCTTCTCCAGTGAATGCTCCCTTCTCATTTGGTGGCCAAAGTATTTGAGCTTCAGCTTCAGGATCTGGCCTTCCAGGGAACAGTCAGGGTTGATTTCTTTTAGGATTGACTGATTTGATCTCCTTGCAGTCCAAGGGACTCTCAAGAGTCTTCTCCAGCACCATAGTTCAAAAGAATCGATTCTTCGGCGCTCAGCCTTCCTTATAGTCCAACTCTCGCAGCCATACATTACTACGGGGAATACCATTGCTTTGACCATGCGGACTTTTGTTGGCAAGGTGATGTCTCTGCTTTTTATCATGCTGTTTAGGTTTGCCATCGCTTTCCTCCCAAGGAGCAGGCGTCTTTTAAATTCATGGCTGCAGTCACCATCTGCAGTGATCTGGGATCCTAGGAACGTGAAGTCTGTCACTACTTCTACGACTTCCCCTTCTATTTGCCAAGGAGTGATGGGCCCAGATGCCATGATCTTAGTTTTTTTTATGTTGAGCTTCAAGCCCACTTATGCACTCTCCTCTTTCACCCTGAGCAAGAGGCTGTTTAGGTCCTCTTCACTTTCTGCCATCAGAGTGGTATCGTCTGCATATCTGAGGTTATTGATCTTTTCCCCAGCAATCTTAACTCCAGCTTGTGATTCATCCAGGCCAGCATTTCGCATGATGTACTCTGCATATAAATTAAATAAGCAAGGTGACAATATACATCCTTGTCGTACTCCTTTTCCTATGCTAAACCAATCAGTTGTTCCATATTCGGTTCTAACTGTTGCTTCTTGACCCTTATACAGGTTTCTCAGGAGACAGGTGAGGTGGTCTGGTACTCCCATCTCTTTAAGAACCTGCCATAATTTATTATGATCCACACAATCAAAGGCTTTAGCATAGTCAATGAAGCAGAAGTAGATGTTTTTCTGGTACTCTCTTGCTTTCTCCATAATCCAGCGAATGTTGGCAATTTGATCTCTAGTTCCTCTACCTCTTCGAAACCCAGCTTGTACTTCTGGCAGTTCTCTATCCACGTACTGTTGGAGCCTAGCTTGTAGGATTTTGAGCATGACCTTGCTAGCGTGTGAAATGAGTGCAATTGTGCGATAGTTTGAACATTCCTTGACGTTGCCCTTCTTTGGGATTGGAATGTAAACTGACCTTTTCCAATCCTGTGGCCATTGTTGTGTTTTCCAAATTTGTTGGCAAATTGAGTGCAGCACTTTAACAGCATCTTCTTTTAAGACTTTGAATAACTCCGCTGGGATACCATCACCTCCACTAGCTTTGTTGTTAGTAATGCTTTCTAAGGCCCATTTAACTTCGCTTTCCAGGATGTCTGGCTCGAGGTCAGTGATTATACCATCGTGGTTGTCAAGGACGTCGAGGTCCTTCTTGTATAGTTCTTCTGTGTATTCTTGCCATCTTTTCCTAATCTCTTCTGCTTCTGTTAGGTCCCTACCGTTTTTGTCCTTTATCATGTTCATCTTTGCATGGAACGTTCCCTTGATTTCTCCAATTTTCTTGAAGAGATCTCTAGTCCTTCCCAATCTATTGTTTTCCTCTATTACTCTGCATTGTTCATTCAGGAAAGCCTCCTTATCTCTCCTTGCTGTTCTCTGGAAATCTGCATTCAGTTGGGCAAATCTTTCCTTTTCCCCATTGCCTTTAGCTTTCCTTCTTTCCTCTGCTATGTGTAAAGCCTCACCAGACAGCCACTTTGCTTTTTGGCATTTCTTTTTCTTTGGGATGGCAGTGAGTGCTGCCTCCTTTACAATGTCACAGACCTCTGTCCATAGTTCTTCAGGCACTCTGTCTATCAAATCTAGTCCCTTAAACCTATTCTTCACCTCTACTGTATATTCATCGGGGATGCGATCTAGGTCAAATCTGAATGGCCTAGTGGTTTTCCCAACTTTCTTCAATTTAAACCTGAATTTTGCAATGAGTAGCTCATGATCTGAGCCACAGTCAGCTCCAGGTCTTGTTTTTACTGACTGAATAGAGCTTCTCCATCTTTGACTGCAAATTATATAGTCAATCTGATTTCGGTGTTGCCCATCTGGTGATGTCCATGTGTAGAGACGCCTCTTAGGTTGTTGGAAAAGGGTGTTTGCTATGACCAGCGTGTTCTCTTGACAAAACTCTGTTAGCCTTTGCCCTGCTTCATTTTGTTCTCCAAGGCCAAACTTGTCTGTTATTCCGGTTACCTTTTGATTTCCTACTTTAGCATTCCAGTCCCCTATGATGATGAGGACATCATTTTTTGGTGTTAGTTCTACGAGCTGTTGTAGGTCTTCATAGAACTGGTCCACTTCAGCCTCTTCTGCAGCAGTGGTTGGGGCATATACTTGGATTACTGTGATATTGAATGGTTTGCCTTGGATTCGGACCGAGATCATTCTGTCATTTTTGAGATTGTATCCCAATACTGCCTTTCTTACTCTCTTGTTGACTATAAAGGCCACACCATTTTTTCTACGGGATTCCTGGCCACAGTAGTAGATATAATGGTCTTCTGAGTTAAATTCGCCCATTCCTGTCCACTTTAGTTCACTGATTCCCAAGATGTCGATGTTCATTCTTGCCATCTCATTTTTGACCACGTCAAGCTTACCTTGATTCATAGATCTTACATTCCAGGTTCCTATGCAGTATTGTTCTTTGCAGCATCGAACTTTCCTTTCACCGTCAGACACATCCACAACTGAGCGTCCTTTCGGCTTTGGCCCAGCCGCTTCACTCTTTCTGGGGTTACTCGTACTTGCCCTCTGCTCTTCCTCAGTAGCATATTGGACACCTTCCGACCTGAGGGGCTCATCTTCCGGCGTCATATCTTTTAGCCTTTTGTTACTGTCCATGGGGTTTTCTTGGCAAAGATACTGGAGTGGGTTGCCATTTCCTTCTCCAGGGGATCACGCTTGGTCTGAGTTCTCTGCTGTGGCCTGTCCGTCCTGGGTGGCCCTCCACGGCATAGCCCACAGCCTCATCGAACCACGCAAGCCCCCTCGCCACGACAAGGCAGTGATCCATGAGGGAGTAAGTTTTGCTACCATAATATATTCTTTGCCTTTTTTCTGTTGCGCATCCTTCCTGGCACTCAAATTACGTATAATGGGAATTACTAAAAATACTCATCGGCATTCTTAAAATAATCCAGCACAACAAAAGCATAGATGGCAATCTTGTACGGCATTCATATGGCGGCCACCATTTTTCTTCCCCCAATCTATATGTAAATCTTTCTGTATTACTGACAATGATTGTAACATAATTATAAACCCTTGCACTATAGTTTTGCTGTTATTTTTGAAATATTATGAATAGCCCCATAATCAGTAGCAAATAAAGCATGTGAGTTGGTAGTTTGCTTTCCAAACTCATTATGAACTATTTATGATAATACATTTTAAACATTATGTTTAATTTTATAGGGACACAGGATCCTTTAAAAAGCACATTTCCATTTTAAAAATGCCTCACATGACTTTCTTTGGATGCCAGTATTACGAGAAAAGAATGTGTGTGGGGGGGAGTATTAAATTAAATTCCTGTAATTCCATTGCTTGGATGCGCAGTCTCTCTGCCTCTCTCTTCTGTTCATTTGCATCATCTGTTTCTCAGCAAACATTTGCATGTAATCAAGATTTGCTTCTGGTCCAATGCACCATTCATGCACAATGCTTCTCTTCTTCGGAGAAAATGTATGTACATGTATGTGCAGACTTTACAAAACTAGGAAGACGCTACTGGCATGGAAATTAAATTGACTGATCTAATTAATATTGCAAAGAACAAACAAAAAAAACACTGTCTACCAGTGGAAGAATTTAAGCATCAGTTTAAACACCAGTTGTCTTCCCTGGAAAATAGGTCTGGATCTGCTGTATTTTAGATCCCTATTTGCTAAGTGACAGGAGCAATTGCTACTTATGGTACTATTTAAAAGTGTATGTCATTTGTGTGGTTTTTTATTTCTTTATAACTACACAGGCTGTGAAGGAATAACAGAAATACTTTTAATTTGCAAAAGCAGTCCTTGGCTGAAAATAATATTCCTTTAAGTCAAACACATTACCAGCTCAAGTCTCTCTGTAGTAATTATGATCATCGCATGTAAATGTTTGAAAGACAACCCCCCCCCCACATATGTGAATTCTAAATGTGCTGTCATCGGTTTTTTTTAGTACAGGCACATCCCTGCACTGTTGCTTTGGGAACTGTAGTGCTATGGCTGAACAAGCCAGGCATAACGTTTCCTAAGGCACATTTATATTACAAATGCCTCACCTGTGCAGCATTCCTGAATTTTTTGTCAACACTGGAAATTCCCAGCCAAATGAATTTCTCAAATCTGAAGCCAGAGATGGGTCTTGTTTAGAAATCTACATTCAGCAACCCTGGAAAGTTTTGCAGTTTAAGGGGCTTTAAAAAACCCTGTATCTAAGCAAGCTCTCAACAGCTGCTACCTGATTTGCAGTGCAATCCTAAACAGAGTTAACCCTTCTAAGTCCATTGAAGTAACTGAGCTTCAAAGTGTGGAATTCTGTTTACAGCTGCACTGCTGGTCACCCAGTCTGAGTTGTACCAACCATGCAGATGCATGCACCCATTTACCCATAATGAATGCAAAATTTATGCTTGTGGTCAAACCAGAGCTGCCAGCATAAATTTGGAAACTGGCTGGAGATTTACCAGGTGGGTTGGAGTGTTGCTGTAAATGTAATGACATTGCTGGGATACACTGACATCAGTCTGCATGGGCGCAGAGGTGATGTCAGTGCATTGCCAGGAATGCTCTAGCTTTTGAGCAAAACTGCTAGAGCATCCCTAGTGATGTGCTGATGGGGAGTGACATCAAGGTGCCAGGATCACCAAACACTCCCAATATTCCCACACATTTTTCTGCCACATCCCAGCTGAGTGGTGGTAGGCAGCACCCGCTGGTGGCAGGGGATCCCCCACCACCAGTGGGAATCTGACAAGCCTAGCTAGAGGGTCTGGGCAAGCAGAAAAACAAGAAAAAGGCTGCTGTAGAAGCTTGCACTAGGTCACACTTATTGTATCTCCACTTGAATTTCCACCTGTGCAAGATCTTGAGCAACTAATTTCTAGGCACTGTAATATAGGCACTCAGTATTGCCCAAGATCTTACATAAGTAGAGCTGTGCTAAATCTGTTTATATTTCCACTTGTACATCATTGGATCCAAGCCAAGATATCTCAGTTTAATTTCAAAATGAGTAAGAATTTCAGGCAAGGAAGCTCAACTCGACAAGCTAGGCAAATTATTAGTCTGTTATTTTTAAACATTGCTCATATACTTAATTAATATACCACAAAACCACAGAAATTTTTACAACAATGTCTCATCTAACAGGAAATGCTTACTGGAGCAATGTAAAAATCCCATTTGCACAACAAAACTAAAGAGTTAAGGGGACAAATTCATGTTTCCTTTCCCATAACAGCCAGAAGAAGAAGAGGAGGGGGGGGGAGATTGGTTTTATACCCTGCCCTTCACTATCTGAAGGAGTCTCAGAGGGGCTTACACTCTCCTTTCCCTCCCCTCCCCACAACAGACACCCTGTGAGGTAGGTGGGGCTGAGAGAGCTCTGAGAGAACTGCCCTTGAGAGAACAGCTCTGAAAGAACTTCTGACTGTCCCAAGGTCACACCAGCAGCTACATGTGGAGAAGGAGGAATCACATCTGGTTCTCCCAGATTAGAGTCCACACTCCTAACCACTATACCAAAGTCCTCTGAAACCTTGATTTTACTTGAAGCAGAATAATTTGTGAAGGGGATCAGGGAAACAGGATGAGGAAGGCATCATGGACCCTTCAGGCCATACTACTCCCACCTTATCTTGCCACAGTCTAAGCACGGTCCTCACCTATTTTGCTTCTCTAGCCACGTGTGCCAGTGGTTTTAGATGGGGATCCCCCAGAATTTCAGCTCATCTCCAGAGATCAGTTCCCCTGGAGAAATAGCTGTTTGTAGGGTGGACTCTATGGCATTGTATCCCACTGAGGTCCCTGTCCTCCCATCCCTAAATCTCCTGGAGTTTCTCAACCTGGATCTGCCAACCCTACCCCACCCCCATCCCCTGCCAGTGGGGACCTGGCAACCCTCCCTGGAGTGGATTGCAGAACATGTTTGAAATTCCACAACTCATGTAGGATCTGGGTGTGGCAGAATGCTTTCATGTCATGCAATGGCTCCAGTTTTCCCTACCTCTGTGATTCCTGACCCAGGTCTTCTGACAGAAGAGTTAGGAAGAACAATTCTATCCTCCTCCTCCTCCAAACTCCAGCCCCCACCCACCCATGTGGCTATTAGTCCATATGAGTTCTGCAGCCCCAGGAATCATCTTTCCTGGTGTTGAAAAGGGCAGCTGGGGAGAAGGGAGCAAGAGAAATATCACTGTCGTCTGCTTATTAATCGCTGGATTTAACCCTCCGAGAGTGCAAGCAAAATGCAACCTCAGTATCATTTCAAGGGAAAATATAATACAGTGAGGGGACAGAGGAGATGCCACAATAATATTCCATCAAATACATACACACACTGTGTGATGCATGATTTTGCCTATTTTTCTTTCCTAATTCTCTTGCCCCTTTCCAAACCTTTCTTTTATGTAAAGTTGTGTGGAAAGGAAGAACAAAATAGTAAAGTAAAAGAACATTTTGTTCTTAAAGTATTTTGAGATATTTGGAAGGTTCTTTTTTCTTTTTTTAAGCAGACACTCCAAAATATTTTTCATCGAAAACATATGTTCATTTTAAAATGATTTATGGCAATTCAGACATCTGAATGTGCTTCAAAGTAGGAATTCCAAAGATAATACACACACTGGGACTGTAACATCTATCCAATAGTTCTGGGTGGTTTACTTTATATTTTGATTTAATTTTATGAATTGCACATCTAGATGAATTCTTTTACCTTAATGTGCTTTCCAAGACTAAGAAATGGCTTCAAGCGAGCTATTGAAAAGAATAAAACATAATTGTTAACATTGGGGGAAGTGGTTTAACAAATGGCCAGAGATCTGATTATTAAACAAAGGTTTAAATTCTACTTAGAGTGCAAATATTTTCTTAGTGTTTAGCAATCTCAATGGGCAATAAAATTAGGTGGGTCTCTTTAGAAAACCAATCCTACAAAGTCAGTTAACAGCACACAATCTAAATAATTCAGTAAGGGCCAATGAAGTCAGTGATGCTGCTGACCCACTAAAAGTTAAGAAACAGAACATAAAACTTTTCAAGAGAAGTATTCCTTATGCCTACAAGGCTTCATATGAGCAAGGCAAGCTTAAGGAATCCTTTGTATGCTAAATATTTCACAGGCGTCCCAGACAGAGACAAAAATGTGATTCATGTCAAGATCCACCTTGCCCATAAAAAACCTGGCTCACTAAAGTGTGTTAATTATTTGATGACAGCAACACCAGGTGACTTCTGGAATGTGTGAATGACCACCACAGATCAAACATCTAGGACTTTTTTTATTGACCGATCTTCCAATTCTTTTGCAGAATCATTTCATAAACACAACTGCCACAAGATATACGCCTATGTAAACCAGAGTTCAGTAAATAAAACACATGCAGGGTGGCATTCTATAAAGTTTACTGCAGCAACAGGATTGCATAGGGTTGCCAATTACCAGTTTGTGGTGGGCAATTGCCCACCACTGCAACTTGTTGCCTCCTGGAGATGGGAGGAAAGAGTGGGGGAAGTTAGTTCAACTTCCTTTCTGGCCAAAATATGGATCACAATGATGTCACTTCCAGTACTTGGTCAGAGATTGTGTTGTGGCAACATGCAACACCATTTCATCTCTCTGCATCGTTGAGAGCCCCCCCCCCCCACTACCTTGGTAAGCATCCTATCACTTGCCAGTCTAGTTTAGGATTTGCAACCCTAGGTTTGCAAGAAGCAATAATTAACTCTAGGCCTTCCAATAACACAGAATCCTTCAATATATATGTAGCTTTCAGTCAAAAAGAAACACAAGAAGAGGCAGGGAAAAACTAGAGAAGCATTCAATAAGGAGTGGTTAAGTGTGTGGATTCTAATCTGGGAGAACTGGGTTTGATTCCCCACTCCTCCACTTGCACCTGGCTGGATGACCTTGGGCAAACCATAGTTCTGTCAGAGCTGTTCTTGAAAGAGCAGTTTCTGTCAGAGCTCTCTCAGCCCTGCCTACCTCACAGGGTGTCTATTGTGGGGAGGGGGAGGGAAAGGAGTTTGTAAGCCGCTCTGAGACTCGGAGTAAAGGGCGGGGTATAAATCCAATTTCTTCTTCTTTTTCTTTTTCTTCTTCTTAATGGAAGGTATACACTATAGTGGAATAAACTTTCTGTCAGTATTATAGAGATCAAATTGCTCACATGTTGTTAGTTCTCCAGCTTCTCCAGTCACTTTACATATTAGATAATCTCCCATTTCTGGGCCATATGTTTTCCCCATCTTGCCCCCTTCTTTTTGACTGTCCTTCCTTCCTTCCTTCCTTCCTTCCTTCCTTCCTTCCTTCCTTCCTTCCTTCCTTCCTCCCTCCCTCCCTCCCTCCCTCCCTCCCTCCCTCCTTTCTTTCTTTCTTTCTTTCTTTCTTTCTTTCTTTCTTTCTTTCTTTCTTTCTTTCTTTCTTTCTTTCTTTCTTTCTTTCTTTCTCCCTCCCTCCCTCCCTCCCTCCCTCCCTCCCCTCCCCTCCCCTCCCTCCTCCCTCTCCCCTCCCTCCCCTTTCACATATCACTACCATGTGAGGTTGTTTGCAGTAAAGTGCAGATCACGCACAACTCTTTCTATCTGTATCCTGAAAAGTGGGATGCAAGTGTTTTAAATAAAAATAAATAAATTAGGTAATATTGTTCTCCAGGCCTTGCTGTCCTTACAGAACTTGTTGTCCTTGTTCACATTTTGCTGCTGAGACACAAGCCAGCCTGAGTAGCCAGGTCGGCTTGTGTCCTTTCACTCCACTATGAAAAGTTTTAAACTTTCTACCCATATTCCACCAACCTTAGAGGCTTTTCTGCTGGAAGAAGAGCCACTTGTATTGGAAGAAGCCAGCCTCCTTGGGTGGGAGGAAGGCTTCAAGGTTTGCTGAGCAGAATAGTAGGCAATAAGCCACCATTTTTTATTCTGTGATGCCATACATGCTCAGGAAGGCCTATTTAGCACCACAAAAATTGAGACAATGGCTAGAGGAAATTGACAGGTAGGTAACAAACTCTGATCGGCTTCTGAGGCCCTGATTTCTTTTCTTTTCTTTTCCATCATCTTCAATATAACCCTCCTATTTCCATTTTAAAGCTGGTACTTTAAAGGTTACAAGTGAACCCATCATTTAGGCCTAGCTGTGTCTGAAGTAGCATTGACAGCTCTAGGTTGGGAAATTCCTGGAGATTTGGGGATGGACCCTGGGAGGGCAGGGTTCAGTAAGGGAGGAACCATAACAGGAAATAATGCCAGAGTCCACCCTCCAAAGCTGCTATTTTCTCCAACTAGGGCTGCCAGCTGGAAGCTCTAGTTGCCCACTACCACTCTGAGTGGTATTCCTAGAGCTACCCTATGTCAATTTCAAGTTTTATCTGGACATAATGTAGCAGAATAGCTAACATTGTACTCCTCCATATCCCTGCTCTAACCCTCCTTCTCGTTGTAGGACTGGCAACTCTAAAGGAACAGATCTTTGTCAACTGCTTATCACTTGTTGTTCTGGGAGATCCCCAGGACTCACCTGGAGGTTGTCAACCATGTTCTGAACACATTTGTTCTCAGGATTTATGTCCAATAGTCAAGATCCTAGATTGTTCATTACAAGACAAGGAATGCTGATACATTCCTCCCCTGTTGAATTTCTCTCTAGACTTTTTAGATCTGAATTACTGGATTTTTAATGGAGTAGCACCAACAGTTTTGGAATTCATGGTTCTTCCAGATGTGCATTTCCAGAATTTGCATTTTAAGTAGCAATAAATGGACTCAAACAGGAGGGGAGAAAGTCATTAAATTAAACTAAGGCCGCAGGTCACGCAGGGGAAAACAAATATAAATGAAAGGTTTTCCCCCTTTTCCTACTGAAGTGAGGATTCCCCCTCCCCTTTTCAAATTGCTTCAGCTTCTGTTTACCTTCTCTTTCCAGCCATCTGCACTGGGGGACAGATGCCTGAAAATGAATCTCAGTGAGGGCTTTGGTTTACTCCTTGATAGCTCTAAACTCTTCCACAACTGACTTAAGTTCCAGCAGCAACTCAAGCTACAAGATACCAAGAGTCTCCTTCTTTCTCTCCCTTGCCAGCCCTCTGCTCCCACGTGAAAAAGGGATACTCATAATCAATGCTCCCTCTAAGCTGTGGCATCTCGTGAGCAGAAATTCTACTTTGTGAGCTACTGGCATTAAAGTTGTGAGCGAGCAATTTGGCTGCATCAGTTAGTGTGCTCGGGAGCCATCCTTCCTGAGCTGAGACAAAACTCTGTGAGCTGGAGGCTAAACAGCTGTGAGCTAGCTCACACTAACTCAGCTTAGAGGGAACACTGCTCATAATGCTCCCTATATAAGCCCACACACCAGCTTGGATCTTTAGATCAGCTTCTCTAATCCATGGCATTCGCCTCTCTGTCCAACAGATGCTCAGCTAGGTCTCTGTTATAACGCCTATTGCTTGGAGTTGTGTTTCAGAGGTCCATAGAGCAGGGGAGACTGGCCATTATAGACACTGGGGGATTTTCTGGTTGGGTGATGGCCTCACCCCCCACACACACTTGGCCCAGTCTAGCCCTGGTTAGAAGGGCCATTTGCCACCTGAGGAAGGCAGCTCTCAGCCCAGGAAAAGCTGCTTCCAGCCTATGTGAGTCATTCATGCCCTGGTTGGTTAAGGTGGCTCCCAGGCCAGGTGAGCTGTATGGTGTGTGGACAGCTGTGCCCATGACCATCAGAGCTATGGGAAGTGCCCAGCCAAGCAGAAAAAGTGTGGGGCTGGCTGTTGCTGCCTCCCTCCTTTGTAGGGGTGAGGTCTGGGTGGGCCTGAGGCCAGAGCCCTTGTCCAGGGCTGTTTTTTCCCTCTCAGTCTGTCCCAGTCACAGAGTATCCTTCTTGCTATCTTTTGGAAGGCAATGCAAAACACTTCTTTTTCAGAAAGCATTTCCTCGAAATATGTCTTTGTTGATGTGTAGGGAAGATGAATCTGCATTCTACTTTGAACTGTTGATGTGCTTTAATCAATTGGTGTTGTTAGCTGCCTCAAATGCCCAAAAAGGTGCAACAAAGGGTTGTTTTTTTTAAAAAAAAAACCTAAAATAAATAATGGCCCCGTTCACACTGAGCATTTGCCCCGCTGAAGGCACAGGAGCACATCTGGGAGGCATAGTGCTCCCATGGCCAACCTGCGGCTTCCCCTGAAAAACGCGGAGTAAAAAACTAGTAGGTCCAAGGTACTAGGTTCTGGAAACCCCGGGGCAAAGGCTGGCGTCTGATCGCGGGAGCGCCAGTATCCCGCGGCTTCCGACGCCCGCCCATGTCCCCAGGTTTCCGGATGTTGTAAGTGTCCATGGGATGCACACCAACGCTGAACAGCGCATGCGCACACACAAGACACCGACAGCAGCCCACCCACCCCCTCATGGCGCATACGCACTTCGCTGCTTTTTTGCCGTGCTGCAGCAGCGCGGTGTGATCGGGGCGCAGAGCTGGAGTGTGGCAATCCAGTGGCCCGTGTGATCGGGCTACCGCACCTTATTTAGCTCCGGGGCGAACTGCCATGCCTCTCCCCCACGTTTTCTGGCCCGTATGATCGGGGCCAATATTAACCATATACTTGACACATTCTACATCCTTGTCTTGGAATTTTGTTTCAGTGCCATGTTTATAACAAACACACATTCATTCCAATAAAAGTAGCACAAGAGCTGGGGCAGTTATTACCACAACAGATCACTTTTCACTTTTTGGTTCAGATGCCACATAAAACCATGTCTTAATTAAACTAACTGTGGTTAGTGAGATTGTTCAAATGGAGACCACTCCTTGATGATTAGCCAGGCTCTGTCAAACCAGGATTTCAACCCATGGTTTGAAATGATTAACTACAGTGAAGGTAAACAATGGTTTTCTGTGATGTCTGAACACAGGCATCCTGATATTTGTGGAATAATCCCTTGTACTACAATGCAGGCTGGAGTACTAGTAGTTACGTGTGGGGGAGGTAGGAGAAACAACAAAGGTGATCAGAGCAGCATTTTCTAGAAGAAGAAGAAGAGAAGAGATTGGATTTATACCCCGCCATTCACTACCCAAAGGTGTCTCAGAGCAGCTTACAAACTCCCTTCCCTTCCTTTCCCCACAACAGACATCCTGTGAGGTAGGTAGGGCTGAGAGAGCTCTGACAGAAACTGCTCTTTTTCAAGAACAGCTGTGGCAGAACTATGGCTTGTCCAAGGTCATCCAGCCAGGTGCAAGTGGAGGAGTAGGGAATCAAACCTGGTTCTCCCAGATTAGAGTCCACGCACTTAACCACTACACCAAACTAAGTCAAGCCAGGGTCTGAATGATTGTCTCCAAGCCAAATCCTGTCATCAACCACAGTTAAAATAAACTATGTTTTTGTTGGAGAAGTAGCAGTCTGCTAAGAGTTTAATTACTGTAAATATGCTGAAAGAGTAGTTTACTCCACTTGTACCCTAGGGGGAGCTGTGGAGCATTCTCTAGTGTTTAGGGTTTATTGGCCCCGGTCATACGGGCCAGAAAACGCCAGGGAGAGGCGTGGCAGTTCGCCCCGGAGCTAAATAAGATGTGGTAGCCCGATCACATGGGCCACCGGATTGCCACACTCCAGCTCTGTGCCCCGATTACACCGTGCTGCTGCAGCGCAGCAAAAAAGCAGCGAACTGCGCATGCGCCATTGGGGGGGCGGGCCGCTGTCGGTGTCTTGTGTGTGCGCATGCGCTGTTCAGCGTTGGTGCGCATCCCATGGACACTTACAACATCGGGAAACTCCGGGACATGGGCGGGCGTCGGAAGCCACGGGATACTGGTGCTCCCGCGATCAGACGCCAGCCTTTGCCCTGGGGTTTCTGGAAACTAGTACTTCGGACCTACTAGTTTTTTATGCTTGGGGCTCTTTAGCTTGGAGAAACAACGGCTGAGGGGTGACATGATCAAGGTTTATAAGATTATGAATGGGATTGAGCAGGTTGAGAAAGAAGTACTTTTCTCCCTATCTCACAATACAAGAACTCGTGGGCACTCCATGAAATTGCTGAGCAGTCGGGTTAGAACAGATAAAAGGAAATACTTCTTCACCCAAAGAGTGATTAACATATGGAATTCACTGCCACAGGAGGTTGTGGCAGCTACAAGCATGGACAGTTTCAAGAGGGAATTAGATAAACATATGGAGCAGAAGTCCATCAGTGGCTATTAGCCACAGGGTATAGATGGGAACTCTCAGTCTGGGGCAGGTGATGCACTCTATTCTTGGTGCTGGAGGGGGCAGCAATGGGAAGGATTCTAGTGTCCTGGCCCCACTGCTGGACCTCCTGATGGCACCTGGTATATTTTGGCCGCTGTATGACAGAGTGTTGGACTAGATGGGCCATTGGCCTGATTCAACATTGGCTTCTCTCTTATGTTCTTATGTTTACTCTGCGTTTTCCAGGGGAAACCGCAGGTTGACCACGGGAGCACTACGCCTCCCAGATGTGCTGGTATGATCGCGCACGGAAAGTCCGCAGGGCTCCCGTGCCTTCAGCGGGGAAAATGCTCAGTGTGAACGGGGCCATTGAATGTTTTTCTCTTGCAGTTCAGCCTACCTCTTGTTGTTTTCTTTCTCTGCTGTGTGTTGGAATGTGTTAGTGCTTGTGTTTTGAAGACCTCTCCGTTGCATTAGTGGCCTGCAGTGAGTTATTGTCTTTCTGCAAAATCCTGCTGCAGTAAATTCAGTGAAAGCAAACTCCAAAGCGTGGATTGGATTATTTCCTGAACTCTGCCAACAGTTTTCACATCATGTCTGAACTGAGTTACTGTTTAAGAGCTAGAGAAATTCTACCCAAGGGGCCAAGTGTTCTTAACATGTGTATAAAATCTGCATGCCTTGTATTCATAGATATTCTTTGGGAGCATTGTATTTTCAGAGAATAAGTGTCTGCCCTCCAAATAAAGGCTGCTTCATGAAATAATGTGCAAATGGCAACTTTATATAAGCAGGGACAGTTAAGAGCAAATCTGCAACTAGCACTCTTTGAAAAGTATTTAGATTTAGAACATTGAATGACCTGAAAGTAAGAGGCCACTGGAATGTTTTGTAAGAAGTCTAGCCTCAGACTGCATTCTTTTGACCCTTGTTTCTTCTTGGGTTTCATAAAAATGACAGGTTTAATTTAATCCTATTCCAATCTTGTTTAGTTGATAAACTTTCCTATCAGATATCATTCTCAGGAATACTGATCTGAACTCATTTTCACATTTCAAGAACTAGTATGCGCTTCCTATTTATTTATTATTATTTATTTCATTCTACTTATAGCCTGAGGAGCTGCGGTGGCTCAAGTGGTTAAGACGCTGAACTGCAGGCTGTGGAAGGTCAGTAGTTCAGCAGTTCGAGACCTGGGTGCCGCAAGACAGAGTGAGCTCCCGTCTTCGTTCCAGCTCCTGCCAACCTAGCAGTTCGAAAGCAAGAAATTGCAAGTAGATAAATAGGTACCACTTCGGTGGGAAGGTAACAGCGTTCCGTGCGCCTTGGTGTTTAGTCATGCCGGCCACATGACCACGGAGACGTTTCGGACAGCGCTGGCTCTTCGGCTTTGAACGGAGATGAGCACCGCAACCCTAGAGTCGGATTCGACTGGCTTTGAGCAAGGGAACCTTTACCTTTACCTTTTACTTATAGCCTGCCCTCCTCCATATAGGGCTCAGGGTGGGGAACAACATTCCAATAACAGCATTAGCAATCAGGTTAATATTTTAAAAACTTACAGACATTAACAATTTAATGAGTGAACTGACAATTTGCAGATGACACATAAACAGACAAACTAGTGCCCTTACCCCATAATGGAAGAAGGAGCCAGGCTAGATGGAGAAAACCATTGCTGGCCTGGTGGAACATCTCTGTTTTACAAGCCCTCAGAACTGCATTAGGATTAGGAACTGGATAGACCCCTGAACTGAGGGACAGGTTTATAATGTCCACCAGGAGGCCCTGTATTCCATCACCACTAGTTTTCACCAGCCATTATGGACATGCATCTAAGAGGCAAGTGGTAGGTCTAACAGCATCCAGAGCCCTATCAACATGAACCCGAGAGAGTTGGCTGAAGCTGTCCAGTACTGAATCCAATGACAGCCGAGGGGCCTCCAGTTTGCGTCCTGTATCAATGTTGGCAGGCAGGTTGTGGTGGAGTGACAAGACTTTATCTGTGAAGAAGCTCACAAACTTTTTGGAACTCTCTGCCGAATGACATCAGGGCTCTGTGGGATTTGATGCAATTCCACAGGGCCTGTAAGGCAGAAATGTTCTGCCAGGCTTTTAGTTGAGGACAGCAATGGAAGGTCAAGACTGGCATCCCCCTTTTTCCTTCTATGGCCCCACGTACCAGCCCCCACCCTGCCATGTGGGACAGCACTGTGGCTGGTAAAGGGGGGACTGTTTTGTTGCTATCTGGGTCGGTTTTAAATTGTATATTTACTGATTATATTTTAAATGTCGTTTACAATGGTTGTAAATCGCCCAGAGCCTGCTTGCGGGATGGGCGATTCATAAATGTAATGAAATAAAATAAACAAAAGCCTCACCAAATTAGAAGAAGAAGAAGCCAAATTAAAAGAAGAAGAAGAAGAAGAAGAAGAAGAAGAAGAAGAAGAAGAAGAAGAAGAAGAAGAAGAAGAAGAAGAAGAAGAAGAAGAAGAAGGAGGAGAAGAAGAAGAAGAAGAAGAAGAGGAGGAGGAGGAGGAGGAGGAGGAGGAGGAGGAGGAGGAGGAGGAGGAGGAGGAGATTGGATTTATACCCCGCCCTTCGCTACCCAAAGGAATCTCAGAGCGGCTTACAAACTCCTTTCCCTTCCCCTCCCCACAACAGACACCCTGCGGGGTAGGTGGGGCTGAGAGAGCTCTGACAGAAACTGCTCTTTTTCAAGAACAGCTCTTATTAGAACTACGGCTTGCCCAAGGTCATCCAGCAGGTGCAAGTGGAGGAGTGGGGAATCTGCACACTTGACCACTGCACCAAATTGGCACTACACCAAATTACTAAAATTCCTACCTGTGCATGGTGATGGTAATGACCAGTCTTCCACCAGAAGATGTACTGTATTTGCAAAGGCTCTCTGATGCCCCCTCGTTAATTAAGGGAATGAAGCAATGCATATGGCTCTTGGCAGAAAAAACCATGAGGGCTGAATCAGATCAGCTAGGGACTGGCAAGGAAATGGATACACTTCAGCTCAGATTTTGTGGACTGTAAGACACAGCATATTGATAGGACAAACAGGTGCTTCTTCCTAACCATTTTTTCATATGTTTTGGATGTAAAATGGAAATAACTGCTCATGATGATAGTCAGTTCTGGCTGCAAATGGAATGGCCTGCTGTTTGGATGGTATGTCAATTCCTTTCTGTCTCCATGTATTCTGTTGGCATATTTACTTCCATTCATTCTTTTCCTTTCAGCTGCTTAGAATTAAAGGGACTACTGTGGTGCCAACACCTTTGACAATATATGAGGGTTTTGTTTGGATCTCAGTGGCAGACTACTTTAATGCACTTCTCTTGCTTGCGAGTGATGTTCAGTTTGTTTTCATTTACATCTATGCACAGCTGAGAGGTGTTTTTTTTTAATGAAACCATAAAACTGAAGACAAGGAGGTACAATCTATTCCCCTGCAAATACAAGAAAGAACAAACACTGGGTTCAGGGTGGATCTTTCCTTCCCTTCCCCTTCTCAGCTTGGCCCTGACTGACCATTAAGCAATAAACTGTTTTGTATCTTCTGTACAGCAATCACAACCATCTTCTGTACAGCAATCACTGTCCTTTTCCAATAGCACATTCAGCTGATCCTGGGTTGGATGCCCCTGGGAAGCTGTGCATGGGCTTCTCATACTAGATAATACCTGGTGTGGTAGGGATGAATCTGTCCATGGGTCAATCAGAAAAGGAAGAGGGCTTGATCAAGCCTTACAATATGGCTGGGGCAGCTGAATTTTTACAAGCAAATTAGGATTAGTACAATTTTCTAGAGGTTTTCATCCTAAGGTTTATTTCAGGCTCTGTTCTCTGCATTTATGCAGGAATTCATTTCTCTGAACTCTGTGTCTCAAAGTAGTCCATAGATCTTGACTAGGCACAGCTGTAGTATATTGCTAAACAAACCGCACTGTAGGAATGTTACAGATGGAGGCAAAAAAAGCTAAACAAAATAGATCTAGATGGGGAAGCAATGTATCTGCTTGTTGACTGACTTTTATGAGGCGCTTGTGTCTGGGAGAACACACATAATTAGCTTCACACACTTAGTGGGCAAAGCTCCTCTCTCCGCCAGAATTGTTCTTTGTTTGATTTCCTTCTGTAAACTGTGTATTTCCAGGGAATAATTTATAGAAATCAGTAGCTCCAAGCTTTTGCACGTCAACTTTCTGCTCAGTCACCTGTAGCTGTTTTTGACAAGTATATATTGGAAGAACATATGGAGATGTTACATCTGGCAGGAAAGCAACAAGTGAGTTCCGGGAGGTAGTGCCAATGAGATAATTAGCTGTTTATACATTAACTGTTTCCTTAGCATCCAGGAGGTGGATATGGGAATGGCATTGCATATTTGAATTGAAATGGATTTTGGTTCTAGCGATCTAATTGCTTGTAGGCAATTTTTTATAAAACAAGGCTACTTCAGTTCATGTGTGAGGACAGGGTTTCAATGGATGAGAGTTACCTCTAGTGAGCTAACAATTTTAGGATCCTTCTAGAGTTTCTGGAAATTGGAGTATAGAGGAAATTGGGGTATACCTTCAGCCATGTGTAGCTATAGGCTTTGTTGTGGTGTTCTGTTTGGGGAAAGTGGGTTTTCCCCACTGTGCTCCTTTATTGTTCCAGATGTTCTGTTAGTGTCACATTTCACTTCTCTATAACTCCTGTTGGGTAGGGGATTGATTTTTAAAATCAATCGTGGAGTTAAAGCACCTGTAGCTTTACTATAGCTCTCAGTTCCTGCCATAAATTTGCATTTCCCCCCTCCTCTGTATTACTAATGCACTCAATGTGCATTGATAAAAAGATTGCTAAAGGCTAACATGATATGAACATCATTATCACATCAAGATTATTTTTTGTGTGGTTGTGTTAGTAATGCTTGTGAGTGTCCCTATGCTTCAGTAAAATAACATGCAGAAATAATCTTGATACAGCAATAACTATAGGCATATGAAAACACCTTTGTTTCAGTTTTAGCAATGCACACATGCACATTGGTAATAAAGTGGAGAGGAATGGGAAAATAACATAATATTTATAGAATTCAGAAAATAAACCCCCTCTGAAACAACAGCAAATTAGAAAAGGCACAGAAACAAGAAAAAGTAATTCAACATCTGGGGAGAAATTCAGACGATTATTTGGAAGCATCCCTGCGCTCCATGTACACATGAACAATAATTTAGCAAACCCTTATGCTGAATATGTTTATATATATACAGCAGGGCTTTTTTTGTAGCAGGAACTTCTTTGCATATTAGGCCACAACCCCTAATGTAGCCAATCATCCAAGAGTTTATAGAGCTCTTCTTACAGGGGCTACTGTAAGCTCTTGGAGGATTGGCTACATTAGGACTGTGTCGCCTAATATGCAAAGGAGTTGCTGCTACAAAAAGAGTCCTGCTGTAGACACATAACACTTATGAACACTAAAAAATTAATTTAGTTTTATAAACCACTAATGTTCATTAACCTCAGTTCTTCATGGCAGACGTATTCAAGGACAAAGTACAGAGAAACTACAGCATACTCCTATTCTTGAAATTTACTAGAAATGGATCTACTTTAACTCTTTCCTATGTTGCCTCTTTTCCTATTTCTAAAAAGGAGAATTCTAGAATATCTCCACATGGCTCAACTGAATAGGATGATCCTGGAAGGGAAATGAGCATCATGTACGAACATTACAGAAATAATATATATCAGCATTATGGAGATATTGAGACCCCGGCTGCATTCAGAATTTGTGGGGAAGGGGCATGATTTGTTCATGATCAGAATATGATTGAGCTTGGAGACCCATTCCCTCCTCCTCCTTCTTCTGGTCTTCAGACATTACATTGCGACTGATGGCACTGGGGTTTGGGAACTCTTCAATCTGTTCACAATTCGTTGTGACATTTGTGACATAGCAGGTAGTGGTTAGAATCATGGTTTGTAGGTAAGAAACAAACCAGTTTGTTCCACTGCCAGATTCTGATGTCCTTAAATGAACTGCCCAAATGAAACATCCTCTTTGTTGCCTCGAACACACAAGCAGATAGACCATTGGTGTATCAAGGTCAGTACTGTCTACTATATGATCCTTTTATCCGAAGGTGCCAAGGATTAAACCTGGGGCCCTGAGCTCCAGCAAAGCACATGCTTACCACTGAACCATGGCTCTACCTCTTGTCCTGTGCACTAATTCTGCTTTCCAATATTGTCTAACTTGTTTGATAATTGAATAGTAAATTTTCAAATGATAATGGGCTTAATGCTTCAATAGGGAGATGGAAAATGGTCATATGCATCAAGAAAATGGAGGCAGACAATATTTATTCAAGAGGTGTACATTAAAACTACAGAGATAGGATTAATGCATGAAGATCTATGTATAAAGAGCCCCAGAGAAAAGTAAAGGCACATTGATTTAGATGAAGGTAACTTAAAATTTATACTTTATGAAACAAAATCTGATCTAGAAGGAAGATATGTTTAGTCAAAGGCTATTCTGCAAGAGAGCAATGTACTTTAATGTCAATTTACACCCCAACTGAATTTCAGAAAGTGTTCTTTAGGAAATTTGCTACAGAAATAGATTCTTTTTAGAGGTAAATTGATTATAGGAGGAGATCTGAATGGGGTAATGGATACATATAGATTGAAGAAATCTCAGCTTGTGGTCATCATGACAATGTCCCCAATTACTAGTAAAGTGGCTTAAAGTAAAATTATTGACATGGAGAGATAGGGGAAAGGCACTAAAAGGGATTTTAGATTTTGCTGTGTTCTACATCTCTGATATGCTTGAATTGATTCTCACCTCAAAGCTAGGAGCAAATCATAAGCAGAAAAAATGAGGTGCAAAATGTTTCAGATCAGGCTCCACTTAGGTAGACTGGCAATACTTGTGGGGAATTAATATTTTTTTTATGTGACAGGTAAAATTTTGCCAAAATGAAGATCTCCAACTTTTAATAAGGGGCAGAATACAAAAATCTGGAGAGAATAATATCACCACAGACTCTCCTCTACCAACGTTGTGGGATAGTTATAAATCTTTTACAAGGGGCATATTTTAATCTTAATGGCCAGACTGTGGCACATTCACCTAGAGAATGAAAATAAACTGGTGCCTTGCTCTAGTGACCCTCAAGAGGTACCTCTAGAAAAGGCCAAACAGAAGTTGATAATCATTGATGCTTAAAAGCAGCAACACCAAGAGAGGGAGGGAAATAGTGAAAGGGAGCACCAGGGCTATATCAATAAAATATTAGCCTCCTTCATAGAGTTGTCAGCGGACATTATGTTCTGATTCTTTCACAAGGGACTTCTGGCCAAGCTAAATGCCCAGTAAGATGTTAATTTTGTAAATTCCTATGGTGCTCTCAATGAACCCAGACCATATATGTTTGGGCGACTGATAATCCCATAAAGACTACTTTAGAAGCTATCAAAACCACCCAAAATGTCAGCTAAGCTTGGCTCTGCTTTTATACCTTTACCATTCATTCTGGACAATAAGTTTTAGTGGGAAGTATTGAAGAGGTATTGTTAAAGACAGTGTTGAATGACCAGATGACCACTGAAGCCTACATCACCAAGGCTCAATTATTAATGAATGAAATCACTAACCATATAAGTATAACAAAGTTTGAGTCCAGTGGCACCTTTAAGATCAACAAAGTTTCATTCAAGATATAAGCTTTTGTATGCAAGCACACTTCTTCAGATACAGTGAAACAGAATTTCTACAACCATTACATATAGGAAGATAAAGGGTGGGGGTTAAGTTGCCAGGAAGGGCCAATTAGAGTCAAGACAGAGACAGAAACAAAAATGGAAATTACCTGTCAATACATATAGGTAGAGGGTGAGCAGTAAATTATCATACAGCATAATGAAGATGTTTAACAAATTCAAGGAACAAAGAGGGATAACAAGCTTAGTTGATGTGGTTATCATTAGTCTGGGTTCAATTCTGGGGGGAAAACAGTGAAGGAAACATATGTCAAAACTGGAGGTTGATATATCCGTAACTGTGGGATGCTGAGAGTAATTAACTGAAACTCTGCCATCATTCTCCATCTGTCTTCTCTCAAGCATGGAGGCGACTTTACAGAATCTTCTTCTTTGAAGTGGGGTGATTGGCTGTGCAGATTTATCTCCCCTGTCCCCAGACCAGATGAATACATTCCAATTTCTACTATTCATTATGTTGCATTACAACCTACTATTCTAATCTGTTGTTCCAAATAAGAGATAAAATAAAATGGCCCTTCTGGGGGATTGGCGAGAATACAGATGTAAGGGCTGAATAAGGTTAGCATATGTAGTGAGATGAGAAACCAATATCCCTGTTAAGTCCTGGAGATTCTGTTGTTCTGAGTGTTGTAATAACTTGCAACTCAGCAATTTTCCTTTCTAGTCTGTTCTTGAAGTTCCTTTGCATACTTACATACATAGACCTTTATTGGCATAACATAAACAGTAGGGAAGATAATGGGACAAGTTGATATAACAACACAAGTTACACCGGCCAAAGATATACTTCTCAGCAATAGTAAGCTCAGTTAGTGCTATAACAATCCCAATGAACATAAAAAAGTTATTACGACTTATACACCCAAAATAGGTACGTGCAGAGTCTATAGTATGCAAAGCATCCTTTATACATGTAAAACCTAACATGCATCATTTGGGCAATTAATTTTGTGATCTTCTGTCTATGTATATCAGGGGCTCAGTTCAGACAGCTTTTAAATAAGAAAGGTCTTATTCCCCTAACAAGATACAGAATGGAAAAAGTGGAATTTACAAGAATAGCAAAATGAGGCAGCAAAACAGTTGTAAAACCTTTGCATAAGCTTACTCAGTAAGGCAAGCTTGGGGAGCTTTTGATGAAATAAATAATAAATAGGAAAAAAGAAAACATATGAATCTTATCCTGAAGAGAAAAGTTGGGCTAGAGTCCAGTCTAGATGAGGGTGATAAAATGCAGGTCAGGGTTCAAAGGAGGGGGAAGTTCAGTGAGGAGTTCCAATTGTGAACCAACCATAAGGCTGGGGAATCAGGCTTGGGTCCAAAAACTAGCTACAAATGTAGGAGGTATAAATCAATGGTGCAGCCTCATTTGGAATACTGTGTACAGTTCTGGCCACTGCACCTCAAAAAAGATATTATAGCTCTGGAAAAAGTGCTGAAAAGGGCAACTAAAATGATTGAGGGGATGGAACAGTGGGAGGGCTTCTAGAGTCTGGCCCTGCTGATGAACCTCCTGAAGGCACCTGGTTTTTGGCCACTGTGTGACACAGAGTGTTGGACTGAATGGGCCATTGATCCAACATGGTTTCTTTTATGTTCCTAAGAGGTCTGGAAAGTAATTTAAAAAAAAAAAAACACCCTCTTTGATGATATAAGAGAGTCAGTAGCTTTGCAGGGACGGGATTTAGAGTTGCCAGATTTTGGCTGGAAAATACTTGGAGACTTTAGGGGTGGATCCAGGAGAGGGCGGGGTTTGAGGAGGGGAAGGGCCTCAGCATGGTACAATGCCATAGAATCCACCCTTCAAAGCAGCCATTTTCTCCAGGGGAGCTGATCTCTGTTAGCTGCAGATCAGTTGTAAAAGTGGGAGATCTCCAGGCCCCACCTGGAGGCTGGTAACCCTGATGGGATTGGATTTAGGGCTGAAACATGAAATGTATTGGAGACCTGGAAAATAATTGCTAAAGTTTTCCCACAAGTGGAGCTTGGATGATGCCACTGGCAAGTTGAGAGGTCAGAGAGATATACTCAGACTGACAATAGCTGGGGCAGGGCTGGAAGTTCTGCCTAGGAGTTTGATCAGCACCTCCAGTTAAGAAGCAGCAAGTAGTAGATGATATGAAAGACCTGAAACTCTGGAGAGCCACTGCTGGTTGGAGGGGACAATATTGATCTTGATCGACCAACAGTGTGAAGGCAGCTTCATGTGTGACCAGGGCAGTAAGGGGGAAGTAAAAGCTCCCATCATGCCCTACTGCCTTGCAGAGCAATCAGATGGTGAAGGGGACAGTCATTTTTTCTCTCTTCCCAAGGAGGAGAGGGGAAAAGATCTGACCGCCCCCTTCACCACCTGAGCTAACACTACTTTAAAAAGCAAAACCCTTTTAGGTACCGAATTAATGTAAAGCATTCCATTAGGCTTTGGTTGTATTGTGAATGAGTTATAAAGTCTATAATGGTTTGTACCTCTTTGTCTGTTTTTTTAAAACCTGAAGCCTCTTTTTTGCTAGCCTTTTGCCTCCCTCCCCCATTTGTTATATATATTCAAAGATGGGGAAAGAGAAAATTTAAGCTACTTACTTCTTTGTGTCCAAATGCATGAAAACTGCAAGTGAAACCGTGCCTCACAGGCCTGTAGCTACAATGGGGCATTTCAGGGCCTGGCCCCCTGACTTCCATGCAGCCCCCAGGCCCCCCAAATCTCTGGGCCACCTGGAGGACTCCCCACTACCACCCCTTCCCCATGCACAGCTTGCTTCCCCACATAGGCAAGCAGACTGTGAATGCTGCAAAAGAGAGTTTTGTGATGTCAGTGCTCCCCAACTAATTTAAAGCCCCCCCCCAAGTTACAAAATCCTGGCTACGACCCTGATGACTCAGCTTCTATGCTCTGAGAACAATAAATATAATGCCCAGTCTTGAATTATGCACATTAGACTCTGCACCCATCATGTGTTTTGGTCTCTCAGTTAGATATTGCATTTGAGGATGTGTCCATGCAGAAACTGAAGAGATATGGCTTTCTTGGCCACTTGCTACACCCATTCCCTCACAAATGTCTGCTTTTTCTTTTATTTAGAAGCTTTAAATAGAATTGTTGACAAAGTCAGCCCTGAGAGGTGCTTCCTTGTTTTCTGAACGTCTGTTGCTTCAAAGTCAAATACACAAAGTCCTAAGAAATGTTTTTTTTTATTAAACATTATATAGATTGTAAATTAAGTCTGGGTAAGACTGGATTGATTTGATAGCTGAGTACAGTGATAAAAATGTGTCTGTTTACTGGAAAATGAATTTTGGGGAAAAAACACTGCCGCCTTCTTTGTAATGGGTCAGACAATCTTGTCTTGTACGTGTCCTTTCTTGTTCCCAAATATCCGGGCCTCCTATAGTCCTGCTATCTGAGATCCTTTTTAAAAGGAGATATCGGGCATTGGTCCTGGGAGTTTCTATATGCAAAACAAGTGTTCTTCCATTAGGCTGCCACACTGCCCTATGAGAATGCTGTGGATGTTTCTTCAATTTTCTCATTAGGCCCGTGAGGCAGAGCTGTTGCCTTCCATTCACCTTAAATCACTTTTCAATAAGAACAAAATGAGACACTGCTGAGCATTACAAAAAAAAAAAAATAGGTCTAAGGGGCATATGCACTAAATGGGTGTTCAGAAGATGATTAAGTCCTGACCCATGCACAGGACATGACCAGTGAATGGGAATGTACTAACAGCTAGTACAGACCTGGAATTCTCCATCCCTTGTCTGTGAATGTTTTCCCCCCTGCCACGTTTTTTTTTATCTTGGAGAACAGATGTATTCTGAAAGATGATGATAAAAGAATCCACCATAGGAAGCAGGATAAAAATACACAAGTACATTGATAAGTGACACAACAGAGTCCCAACTGGGACTATTCTATAGAATATTTGGTCTCAGTTCCAATGTGATTTCAGTAAGGAAGCCAAGCGATTCCCATAATTTATACATGCTATCTGGGATTAGATCAAGATGAGTAGCCATGTTAGTCTGTCTGTAGCAGTAGAAAAGAGCAAGAATCCAGTGGCACCTTAAAGACTAACAAAATTTGTGGCTGGTGTGGTGGAATGAGCCTGCTCAGTTCTGCAGGCCCTATTTTACCCTGCCTCCCAAGGTTTTTCCCAGCACCTGGCAAAGGTTTTCCTTCTCTCTCGGGTAGCTCGCCACCACCTGACCTTATGTTGGAATTACCCACTAGAAGGGTCAAGATTCCTGGCTTCCCTTCCAAGTTCTGAGGTCTTGCCTCTGTGTCTTCCACTGCCCAGCAGCTAGTCACCATGGGGACAGTTTACTGCTTTGCACAACCCTGGAGGAATAGCCACTTGACAACTGCCTGCCTTCCCCCTGGCATTCCTTTTCAAAATAGCGTGTCCGAGACAGTGGAGATGTGGTACAGAGAACCACTGCCAGCATCAAAAGTTATGAAGGATTTATTAAAAAGAAAATGTTTACAAGCATACTTTTAGCACATCACCAGTTTGAGCAAGGGATACAAAAAAGGTAAAAACACAATCCTCTGTACCTCTCTATACATGCCCTATCAGGTGTTAAAATGTAGAATAGGATCCTTTAGTTTAGGAAGTTACAGATCTCTACAGGGCCTTCTTTACCTTAAAGCTTGCTCCAGCTCTTTGGGCAAGCACATTGTCAATGGCTGCCTTGTCAGTGGGGAGGACTCTGTGCTCTCATGGAATTAGCAGCCCAGAAAAAAAGAGCTCCTTCCTGCTGCAAGAAGTTTTTATCACCTCTTTGCCTCACCCCTTGACCAGGTCAGGCCAGATCAAAGAGGTTTTTCCTGGAGATTTGCAGGAATCTCCGTCTTGAAGACTCTCTAGCATTTAACACCTCCAAATCCCTGTTCCCTGCTTGGGGAACACCCATTATCTCTCCTGCCAAACCTATTAGCATTTTCATGAAGGTGAGCTGAGGTACATCTGGGAGCAATTGAACTGATTCCCCCCCCCCAACCCTTCCTGCCTGTTCTCTGCCTAGAGGGGGGAAACTGTTAACATGCACTAGGGAAGTTTTGCTCATTTCAAACCACCCAGGGGAAAAAAATGAATTTCTTCACAGCAGAGTATGAGCTTTCGTGAGTCACTGCTCACCTCTTCAGATACCAGATATAAGAAGTGAGCAGTGACTCACGAAAGCTCATACCCTGCCACCAGAGTTCCCTCTAAGCTGAGTTAGTGTGAGCTAGCTCACAGCTTTTTAGCCTCCGGCTCACATATTTTTGTCTTAGCTCAGGAAGGATGGCTCCAGAGCAAACTAATTTATGCAGTAGCCAAATCACTTGCTCATGATTTTAATGCCAGTAGCTCACAAAGTAGAATTTTTGCTCACAAGACTCCACAGCTTAGAGGGAGTCTTGCCACAAATTTGCCACAAATGCTCCTGCCACAAATTTTGTTAGTCTTTAAAGTGCTACAGGAATCTGGGATTAGTTAGCCTCCAAGAGTCATTGTGAGAGATGAGGAGAGTAGTCATGTTTTAACCTCTCTCATCCACAGATACGTGTAGCAAAGAGAAGGGACATTGTTCCTAGGGTTTGTTGGTGTACAACAACATGCTGGTACAACAGTGAGAGAGGAGGGGAAGGTGATGAACATAACCAACTAGGATGTCACTGGTAAACTGGAGAGTATATCTTAGTCCCCTTTCTGCTGACTTCCTGTGACTCAGAACTCTACATTCTGACACTTGAGTTCCTGATTCCTGCTTCTGTTTACAACCATAAGAACAGCTAAATTTGGTCAAACCAGTGGCATTCTGTCTTCCTAATGTAGTTCAGCTGTATGGATATTCTAGTGAATGGTCCTTGACATTTCAGAAGCAGAAAATGCACTGCAGGGAGAGGCGAACTCTAGCCTATTGCCTCAAACCTTTCCTTTCCATCTCTCCACCTCCAGCTTGCCTACCATGACTCATCTACATTTCCCTGGCATACTTGCCTTCAAACATTCTTCCAGGTTTCTTTCTCTCCTTTCACATCCAGCACACCCGCTGGCTTGCTCTCTCTCTGCCCCACACCCCACATCCCTCTGGCTCTTTCTGCCCCCCCACCACAACCCATGGCTGTCCTTTTTTTTTCTTCCTCCACAACATCTCTGAAGCTCTCCTCCTTTTCTTCCACCACCACATCCCCAGTTTGGCACTTCACATTCCATGTGGAATGAAGCCACTTACTTAAGGCGGAGGTAGAAGGATGTACTTAGGAGATATCAGTGGGATCACAGGCCTTCAGCGAGCACCATTAGCATAGAGGCTATATCTGCCCTTTTCCCTGAGGACCTCACCTATTAAGAATTATGCCTGCTGCTATCTGCATAATATCTCCCACCCACCCACCCCCATGGTGAAATGGTCTGCCCAAGGATGTCAGGAAGGCTCCCATTCTCCTGGTTTTCCACAAACTTTGCAAAACTAAATTATTCAAGACAGGTTTTCTGCACAGATAATAGAGTAATATTGTACAAAATGATTCACAAAGTTTCTTGGATAAATTATTAGGAACAGTGGTCTATACTATAGTGTAGAGTTTGCTGTAAATTACAGTCTGTTATGTAATTTTGCTTCATTTGATGTATCATGCTAAAAATTTGGTTTGCTTCAGTTCTGTTGTCATGTTTCTGGCTGGTTCTACAACCCAAATCCTATTCCATTATTTAATTGAATGTCCCTTCCTATTGATTTTGTTGAGTTGCTGGCTGAGTTCAGACTGGCAGTTTGAAGCGGGAGCCAGTCGTGGCAAAAAAAAAGCCCTGGAACAAACTGTTCTGGGTTTTCCCGGTCACACTGCGCCGACTGATGCGGGAGCATACCGGGAGGAGGCACATGGGAGTGTTCAGACTGCTGGCCAAGAGGTGCTGCTGTAAACGGCTTTTTCCTGGTAATTCAGCTGTGTGTGCATGTGCGCATAAGCGCGTCCTGCCAATTTGGGGAAGATCCAGTTGCACTGGCACCACATTGGGCAGTAGAGCATAGCACAGCCAATCATATCACTGCTGCCTTATGCGCAACGCAGGTTGCTCTCGGCTTTTAAAGGCTGGTGTTCACACTTCCGGAAGTGGAATGAAGCAGGATAAATGGGCTCTCGGGGATTTGCTACTGCTTTTACCAGGTATTTTTTAAATGCGAGAGTGAAACGGAACAGCACGGGTTGACTACGAGTGGGGAACGCCAGGCAGATTTGCCTGTGTGAATGCCCCCTTTAATCCCCTGGTAAAATGTGGCTGAAACATGGCTATAGTGGGGCAAACGGCCAGTCTGAACTCAGCCACTCTGTGTGCAATCAGTCTTGAATCCTGGTGAGAAAGGTGGACTATAAATAGTGTAAATAAACAGATAAATGCATCCTGGGTTCCATTCCACAGTCACAACAGAATGTTATTTTTTTTTTAATATGCAGATATAGAAAGAAAGTTTCATAATATGTCATTCTACTAGGAATTCTTAAGACTAAAGGGCATTACACTGTATATAATAAAAAGAACCAACCAATTATGGTGAAGAATATAATCAAATTATAGGCAGTCTCAATGAAATAAACAAAAAAGCATAAATGTAACCAGAAGTGTTTTTTCAGTACAGCTGCAGTTTCCCTATATTTCTTTCAAGCTTAGTGCAACAAGCCAACCCATTTACTGTTGCTGTCTGCTGCATCTTCGGTTTACACATTTTGTCCATCACCTCACCACTACCCGTACCCGGTTTGTCACTCTTATCACTAAAACATCCAGCTAAAAAGGCAGATTGTCTTCAAGGACTCACAAAATGTAACAGAGGTAGATTTCAGCTGCAAAACAGGCAATTGTTTTTTTATAAAGCTGAAGGCAATATAGCAGAGCAATTCTTTTCTATGATGTATCCATTCTTTGTCTTTCTTTTTCGTCTTGATGTCATGTCTGATCAAACAGGTATTTCAAGGGTTTTTCCTGAAGCAACTTTGAAAGGTTGCAGTCTCTAGCAACTGTGTTACCACTCCCCCCCACTCCTGTATATAGCCTCCATATCTGGGATTTTTTAAAAGCCCAAGTAAGTACAAACTTACTTCCCCTTTCAGTTCAGTGTCAATACTCCTGCTTTTCATGTAGAAGAAGAAGAAGGGATTGGATGTTTATCCTTCCTTCACTACCCAAAGGAGTCTCAGAGCGGTTTACAATCTCCTTTCCCTTCCCCTCCCCACAACAGACACCCTGAGGTAGGTGGGGCTGAGAGAGCTCTTTTGAGGATTGCTTGTGAGAGAACAGCTCTGAAAGGGCTTTTAACTGACCCAAAGTAACACCAGCAGCTGCATGTGGAGGAGTGGGGAATCAAATCCGGTTCTCCCAGATTAAAGTCTGCACTCCTAACCACTACACCAAACTGGCTCTAGACAGTCCCAGCTTCAGTTCCAAATTAAAAAGGGCTATAGGGCACAGGGCTGGTAGAGAGCTTCTTCCTGAGACCCTGGAGAACTACAGCCAGTTGGGGTTGGAGTGGGGACTGTGGCTCTGTAGGCAATAATCTTCTTTCCATGCAGAAGGTCCCAGGGCCAATCCCCCCGCACCTCCAGTTAACAGTATCAGCATTGACCTTGATAAACCAGTATAAAGCAGCTTCATGTGTTCAAAAGTATGCAGAAGACTTAGCTGATCAAATCCAAAGGGAGCTGTATGACTTTGCCCCGGCAACAACTGAGTCTTGTGGCTCTGTCTGTTGCCTCTCCTAGGCATATGGATGTCCACTGTGTGACAGAGGTAGCACTAGGCTAGTTAGGCCACTGATCTGATCCAGCAGGGCTCTTCTTGTGATCTCGCTAGTATACAGCAATGGATCATTGGCATGAACTAGTATCCCTGTATATACACTGCATTGCATATACAAAACAATTGCAGTGAGAGGGACAGACTGTTTGCAACTCACTTGTTGGGTTCATATTCCCAAAAGTTTTGCATTTCTTCCTGTGTAGGGTACAGATAAAATTTCCAAGAGGCAGGAAATAAAGGAATATTACAAATGAAAACCAGAAAGCAGGACAGTGGATTCTGTTCTATTACACAGGTCACCATAAAAGACCCAAGCTGGGGTTCTAAAAGGTTAATTTGCCTGGACAGTAAAAATCTTTACGCTAGTCCCACTGTTAAATGAGGGCAAGCAGCTGGGATCGGGTAGTGTACAAGAAAGACGAGCTTGGCCATGCCGTCGCCAGGTCTGTCCTCTTAACAACTGGAAATATATATATATATATTACTGGTTCACAAGAAATGATAAATGATTTCACCAGACAATAATTATACCATTTTCTGGGGTTTAGTTCTATCCTGTTCAGCTGCTTGTACAAAAGAGGGAGGTGCATAATTTTTTTTCTTCCCCCAAAATGTGAATAATTGTATGCAAAATGCTTTCTGGCTCATATAGCCATTAGTAAACCAGATGCCCTGTGAATGAGTCCTTACGGCCTAATACGCAAATATTGATGGTTTTGGTGATCATCGAACCCTAGTTTACTCTAATAGCATCTTCCTTCATTAGCTTCTATTATCTCCGTACAAAATCAGGTTTGGGCTATGAAATCAGATGTGTCGAATGTCGTGCGTATCAAGGGTTTAATGGGCCTGCCTTTCAATAAATTGAATTTAATCTTTCTTTAAAATACTGCAACGATTCTTTAAAGGGGGGGGCAGGAGATAATAGGACCACGGCAAGAGCACATTTCATGATCGCTTTCAGCCATTGAAACCTAATGCACTGGCTAATTGGTCCCTTGAAGCATGCCCAACTAATCTTGAGTACATGATTAGCAAACCCCATCATCAATATCCACTGGTTCACTTCCTGGAAGGATTAAAAAAGGGCATTTAAAAATATATATTTGTAACTGAGAAAGCATGTAAGAAAATCATGGATTGTGGAAACAGCCTCTCATCTTTATTTGTCGAACACTGTATTGTGCTGGCATTTAAAACAAGCCGCTTAACTGCCAAGTGGTAGATTTATAGTTCAGAAACACTAAGTGGTTTGAATGTGCAGAGGCAAGCATCTAGCATTTGCCTGACTAGTGTCTTTGCTTTAGCTTTCAAATCCTTTCTTTGCCTCCTGATCTTTTTGCTCAGCCGCTCGAATTATGGTCTGGTACAGCAATATATTTTCTGTCTCATTCCCCCACTCTGCCATTGGCCAATAATCTGTATGTATTCCTTTCTTTACCAAGGTAAAATGATTATGAACAAGTAATTGAAAGTAATTGAAAAGCCTGGCACTCACCTTGTAGTGTAAGTTTGCTGCCACCTATAGGTGAGATTTTTCACTTGCAAACATAATCCTTGTAGAAGAACAAAGTTTTTCACCAAATCTGAAGTGTCATTTTATTCTCACCCATAACCACTTCAGATTTGGTGACAACTTGTTCCCTCAGATCAATGGTACAGCCATGAGCACCCTCACGGCCTCACAGTATGCTAATTTCTTTATGGCTGACTTGGAGCAACACGTCTTAGATCCCTACCCACTCACTACATCTATGATATATTGATGACATTTTTATTGTCTGGACACATGGTAAGAATCCCTGGACACATTCCCCTAGGCATTCAACAACTCCTCCCCCCATCAACCTGAAAATGAACCAATCTATGCAAGAAATACATTTTCTCAGGGCTCTTTTTGTAGCGGGAACTCCTTTGCATATTAGGCAACACACCCCTAATGTAGCCAATCCTCCAAGAGCTTACAGTAGCCTCTGCAAGAAGAGCTCTGTAAGCTCTTGAGGATTGGCTACATTAGGGGTGTATCACCTAATATGCAAAGGAGTTCCTGCTACAAAAAGACCCCTGCATTTTCTGGACACTACTGTAAAAATACACAATGAATGCATAAACAACACCTTATAACTGAAACCTACTGACCGACAAACATACCTACATGCCTCCAGCTACCATCTGAAACATACCAAACAATCCATTGTATACAGCCAGGCTCTATGCTACAGCCACATCTGCTCCAATGTTACAGAAAGAAATTCTCACCTGATGGATCTACAGCAAACATTTTTGGAACTAAAATATCCACCTGATGAAGTCAAGAAAATGATTAACAAAGATTAACAAACCTGACTCCCATAATACAACATCTAATTGGAACATGGACACTGGTCCTAACAATGTCAACTACACCATCTCAGGCACATTCACTTGCTCATCTCAGAATCATAGAATCACCTTAGAATCATAGAATGTTAGAGTTGGAAGGGACCTTGCAGGTCATCAAGTCCAACCCCCTGCACTCTGCAGGAGCATAGCCAAAAGATAGCCCTACATACCTACAACATACCCAACAATGGTTGTCCGGCCTCCGCTTGAAAATGTCCAGGGAAGGAGCATCCACCACCTCCCAAGGCAGACTGTTCCACTGCTCAACCACTCTTACAGTTAGGAAGTTTCTCCTGATATCTAGCCTGTAACAACTCCCTTGTAATTTCCACCCATTAGATCTAGTCTTGCAAACCAGAGCAAGAGAGAATAGATCTGCTCCATCTTTTACATGAAAGCCCTTCAAATACTTGAAGACTGTAATCATGTCCCCTCTAAGTCTTCTCTTTCCCAGGCTAAACATACCCAACTCTTTCAGCCTTTCCTCATAAGACTTGGATTCAAATCCTCTCACCATCCTGGTTGCCCTCTTCTGGACATGCTCAAGCTTGTCAACATCCTTCCAAAGTGTGGTGCCCAAGCTTCTTCTAACATTGTATATGCCATTAAACACGAACAATGCCCTTCAGTTGTCTACACAGGGTAAACAGGTCAAACCCTACTCCAAGGGATAAATGGACACAAATCTGACATCAAGAACCACAACATCTGAAACCTGTAGGAAAAAAGTGGTGGAAAAGTCAGGAAGAATTTGCAGGCGGCAAATGGTGAACCTTAGCTGCTGTAGATTTTCCCAAGTTGTATGGCCGTGGTCTTGGCATTGTAGGACTTGACGTTTCGCCAGTAGCTGTGACTGGCATCCTCAGAGGTATAACACACAAAGAAGGAGTACTCTCTGTGTCAAGGTGAGAAGAAAATGGTAGGCAGGTAATTTATATCTACTCAGGAAGGTGGGGTAGGGCTGAGTCATTATCTTGTAGGAGTTCCCCAGACTATGAACATGCAAATATACGAGCTTTCCTGAGGAGGTTCTTTTGTATATGGATTGTTTCCTGTTTCCTGAGGAGGTTCTTTTGTATGTGGATTGGCTGTTGAAATTCTAATCTTATTTGTAGTGCTGTTGTTTTTCAGGACAGGAAACCATGCCCATTTGTCACTATTTTTGCCACTAGCTGAAAATCCTTGCTTGGATGGATGGATGGATGATGGATGGATGGATGGATAGATTTTTGCTCTTCCTTTTATTAAATGGTAAAACTTTACAGAGCAGACACACATTTACAAAATGGTATGACTTGGTTTATGTAAAAATCAGTATGTATCACTTTATAGTTTGGAAGGAGCTAATTTCTAGATTTTCTTTTCTTTTATTTTGCTATTTGGAAAGTAAAGGTGACAGATATTTCCACTGTCTATGTACAGGATTGTCTTCTGAACATGCCAGGATGTGTTACTAAGTGACACTAACTAGAATCATGTAAGTTTTATCCAGAGGTTATAAGAAGCTCTGACCTAGATGTCCCAGGCTAGCCCATTCTAGTCAGATCTTGAAAGCTAAGCAGGGTTAACTCTGGTCAGTACATAGGTGGGAGACCACCAAGAACATCCAGAGTTGACACACAGAGGCAGGCAATGGCAAACCACCTCTGAAGTCTCTTGCCTTGAATAGTCTATGGGGTTGTCATACGTTGATTGCGACTTGATGGCATTTTCCACCACCAAAAGCAACCATATGTTCTGTAGGTACACAGATAGATAAGTGGTAGATCAATACTTTCCTGTACATTCCACAAAAGGACAGGACTTACTCCTTCAGAACAAAGAAGTGCCACAGTTCTGCCTTCAAACTAGGGAAAGGAACAGATTCTGGTTTTTACCATACCAACCTGAAGCCAAACAGTAGACTTCCTGTGTGGTGGAGGGGATGTCTCACACACGGATGCTGATCTCAGGGGATTCTCTGTTTCCTCCTTTTAGGCTCAGAAACTGTAGTAGAGGAATAAATGAACAGAGGGAGGGATGGAGAAACTACCCATTGCCTCATTTGGCTCCCAGATGGGATCTGGTAACCGGAAAAGCCTGAGGGGATCCTCTGAGAGGGTGATTATTCTGTACAGATTATTACCATCACAACAATGCAGGTGATCAGAAAGACCCAGAAAAATATGTCTAGCTGAGAACCAGACACCAGGAAGTGGTAGTGCCTGATGGCTGGCAAGAAAATCAACCTGCCTGGGAGGTAAAAAACAAGGAGGCCTGAACTGAGAAATGTACTCTTGATTCTGAGAGCCTACTTCAGAATCAGTAGTGCACCTCCACTTCATCTCTCCCTGATTTCCACCTCAGGAGAAGAATGTTGTATACTGTTTCTGAACTTTTGCTTCCAAGGAGGTCAGACATGACTTCAAACGACTAAAAGTCCCATGAGAGCTACTGAACAACTTATCCCATGGACCTTATAAGCCACTTGAGAAAGTGCTTATTTGTAGCTTCCAGCCACCTGGTTAGACCTAGGATTACCACCTTTCTGCCTTCCCAGATCTTTGAGAAGTGCTACACAACTGCCTCGCCATGGGACTATGACCTGGGATTTCACATGTTTTAATGGCCAATAGAAAATCAGCTGGAATTGCCTTGTTGATTTCACCAGCCTTGAGCGATATAGCTCATGACACGTTTTGCAGCAATGCGTTTAGACAAGGGTGAAAGCCTCATATGAATACTTTTTCTAAAGATTTCAAAGCTATTACAGTTTTAGGATTCTGGTTTGTTTCCACCTTTTCTGCCTGCAGCCCTTTCTATATATTTTCATATTGATGGGCGGGGGGGATGGAACCAGAGCAACAACCCAAATGCAAATCAATTTTGGGGTGCCTATGATCCATCCTTCTAAATTCATTTTCATTGCATACAAATGAGTCAAATTCAACTGAGTGGCTTGTCCTTTTAGTGACAACCAATTTTCTTTTTTCCCCAGTCAATTATTTCCCTTGAATAATAAATATGAGCTAGGGGGGTTAATAGTTGTATGGGAACAGAGCACCTGAGACAATTGGTTCCCATGACAACCAAATTCACTTATTAATATTTTTAACTTATTCTCCTCCTCCCACCCCTCGGTGCTCTCTCTTTCACCTCACAGGATAGATGGATGGATGAAATATGAGACGGGCTCAAAATCCTGTATAATTCTGTATTGCCAGAAGCCTCAGACAGGACATGAGAACTCCATAAATAACTGAAGGTTTTCTTCACCAGTGTAGTCATAACGGTTCTCAGAAGTAGGCACTTCCTTATATTAGATTACACTGACATAAGTTTAATGCGGAATTGGCTCCAAATGCAATTGTCCTCCTTACCATCGATAGACTGCAGCTCTCACTCTGTTAAAAAACAGGGAGTCTTGTTAGATCGTGCTCTAATGACAGAGAAAAAAGCTTTCTTCCAGGTTTGGTTAGTTAGAAAGCTGGTTCCCCATTTGCAGTCATCCGATCTGGCCATGCTGAGCCACACTTTGGTTGCCCAAAGGGCAGGGCACTCTGTGTGGAGCAGCCCTTGTAGATGATGCAAAATGAGACAGATTATTTGTTACTGGGGCTAGGATCAATTTACTCCTGTTCTGAGATCCTATCCCCAGCTAACTTTTTTAATTTCCATGTCCAATTCAAGAATATGGTGCTTACCTTTAAAGTCCTTAATGACCTGGGGCCCCTATGCTTGAATGACCACCTCTCTTTAAATGTTCCCATATGGCAGTTTCACTCTTCCTAGCAAGGTCTATTGCCCATACCCATTTGGCTAGGGCATGCTCTTCAATGGCCCAGGCTTGTAGCTTTCAATGTTTGTCTGCCCCATACTTGGGGAACAGTCTTCCAGTAGAGGTCAACGAGGCTTCTACACCCATGTCTATCCAGCAGTGCTGTAAAGGAACCATTTCTAGAGAATCTTGGGGCAGTCTGAGAATGCCTTTTTAGTTGTTCATACGGTATTTTCAGATTGGTGAATTTAATGTAGTTGCAGTTTAGTGAATAGGCACATATCCCCTAGGGCAGGGGTGTCAAATATGTGGCCCGGGGGCCGGATCAGGCCCCCTGAGGGCTTCTATCAGGCCCACAGTGGAACTGGCTGTCGTCTGCTTCTTCTTCCAGTTCTGCTGCTGCTGTGTCATTGTAGGTTTGCAGCTTACAGATACACACCTGAACAGCATACTCAAGATTGCAGTACCACAGACATTTTGATGCAATAATTCAGAGCAAGAGGTGTCAGTTATCAGACACTGTTAAATAGACAAAATATTGCAAGAGTGATAATGTTTTAAGCATGTTTTTATTTTAAGTAAAAAAAACCCTTGGTGTTTGTGTCCTTTATAAAATTTATATCTCCGCTACCTGGCATTACATTTTATGACACACATGGCCCAGCCCAACAAGGTCTCATTTATGTCAGATCCAGCCCTCATAACAAATAAGTTCGACACCCCTGCCCTAGGGCAATGGACATGTCATTAAAGTGACCTATTTGTCAGTCATGAAATCACTTGTAGTTTGTTCCCTATTTGCACAGCACATTTGGATGCACCTTTTACATGAATAACATGGGTAAATTGCATTGCCTGTTCTTAGAGCCTAAACAGTTAGTGACATCTGTTTTCTGCAGTGACATCAAGAACTGATCACATGGGCAGACAGACCCTGAAGGCACGTAGAACTTCTAAGTAGCAAATCTCAAATTAAAAAAAAAACCTCAAACATCTCTCCACTTTCCCCCCATTGCCTTTTTAAAATTGGAGGCGGCAGACAAAGAAAGTCGTCCAACTGTACAAGAAAACAGTTTAATACAGGCATATGCAACTGAATAAATTTGGATACATCTGATCAGCTCACAGGTCAGCTCTCTATTTGTGATTAATAAATAGGTCACAAACTGATGGGCTTACAAGCATAACTAGATCCAAGCAGTGCTAATGTTTACTATTTAGATTTAAAATATACTTAGATTTATTATTTAGATTTAAAACCGATCTTATCTTCAGAAGTCCGAGATTGATTATTTTGATTGCTGTTGTTGTCCCTTTTACTCCCAGAATGCTAGGGACCCTGTTTGCTGGTCCTGTTTGTTCCCAGTGGAGTCTCAATTGATCAAACAGGAGGAAAGATTCATGAGTATGTATTTTTTTCCCATTTCTTTTACATTTTCATCCAGCCCATTTTCTTTCATAAATTTCTTTGACAAACATTTTGTTTCTTTTATGACATTTCTGTACCATTTCTCAGACAATACAAAAAAAAAACAGGCATCTGTTTCAATATTTTGTTAAATTTAATTAATAAAGAACAATGCAGCTGAATTCATTAATCTAAAAATAATATTTTAAAGAATGTGTTGTTGTTGTTCAGTCGCACAGTCGAGTCTGACTCTTCGCAACCCCATGGACCAGATCACACCAGGCCCTCCTGTCTTCCGCTGTCCTCTGAAGTTTGCTCAGTTTCATGTTCATTGCATGGATGAAAACTCAAAACCTGAATTTTTGAATCAAACCATAGCCATGATAGCCATTCCTAAATGGGACCATCTGCCTCTGGTGTTCCTCGGTATATTCCAAGACCTTCCCCTGTATATTCCATAGGATCTTGTTAGTGTTCTGAATGCACACAGCTGCCTTAAAGTAGCCCTGGGCATATGCCCATTCAGCCAACACATGATGACGCTGCTCCTGCCATCTGCCTCTATGTAATCACCAACTCATCAGCACGGTACAAATACACAGAAGTGTTGCTCCATATGCTCCTTCCCCATGATCAGGAACATTCAGAAAGCAACATCCCTGATCATGGGGAGGGGATATATACAGGGCACCTTTTGTAGTAGGAACACCTTTGCATATTAGGCGACACACCCCTAATGTAGCCAATCCTCCAAGAGCTTACAGTAGCCCCTGCAAGAAGAGCTCTGTAAGCTCTTGGAGGATTGGCTACATTAGGGGTGTGTCACCTAGTATGCAAAGGAGTTCCTGCTACAAAAAGAGCCCTGGATATATATGTGTGCAGATACTCCCTCTAAGTGTTAGCATAGTGCTGATTAGCCAACAATTGTGTGGAATCAGGGGTGGGGCCAGCATACTCTTGCTCACTCTTTTGGTAATGGTTGGATTTGTGGAGGGCTCATGTGCTCATGGCTACTGAACTGGACCATTAGTGTCTCCAGGACAGTACTATCTACTGTGACTAGCAGGTAGAGTTCTTTCAGATCACCTACTGCATGACCCCTTTTAACAGGAGATGCCAGAGATTAAACCTTCTGCATGTAAAGCAGATGAAGCCACAGCCCCCACCAATGTTCCCTCTAAGTGGTAGAGTCTTGTGAGCAAAGAATTCTACTCTGTGAGCAACTGGCATTAAAGTTGTGAGCAACTGATTCATCTCCTGCATGAATTAGTTTGCTCTGAAGCCATCCTGCCTGAGCTAAGACAAAAAATGCGTGAGCTGGAGGCTAAAAAACTGTGAGCTAGGTCACACTAACTCAGCTTAGAGGGAACACTGGCCCCCACCCCTGTTGTGATTTATCAGGTCTCTAACATGAATAGGACCCTAGAGGGTGGATATGGGATATGGTTCCCAAGAGCTGCAAGCCAGAAAGTCTCTGGTAGCAAACTCAACTCAGCCCCAGATGTGTTTAGGCATAAGTAGCCATTATTTCAGTCTTAGCTCCCTGTTGGCAACGAGAGAATACTATTGGCCTTCCCTAAAGAGCTGTTGTAAGCATTATTGGCATAATGTGTGTAGAGCACTTGAAACACACTACATAATTGCAGATTACTCTACACAGATGTTTCAGTAACTGTTTATGTGATTCTAAGCTTGTTTCCTGTTAAAGCCATACACATACCAAATTTCCTTTTAAAACCGGGCCCTTATGTATACAAGTAAAAGTGTGTGTGCAAGGGGGGAATTTCTGTGTGCTCTAGGGAGCTAACTGAAACGAATTATTATTTCTAAATCCAAAATTCCCAGTCCCACTATCAGAAACAAACTAGTTCAATTGTGTGGGCAATGTTAAAGGCAATAAAGTTAATAAGGGCCTCTTGTGGGGGGGCGGTGGAATAGAAACAGAATAAAACAAACAAACAGATAAATAAATATTAGAGGAGGAAATATATACTCTCCACCAACACACATACTTTTCCTCTCTGCTTTTCAACCGTTCTTTCGTGTCTATACACTAAAGGATGTTTCTCAAGATACAAAAAGAATTTTCTGGGCGGGGGGAAGAAAAGAAACAAGTTCCTAGGGTTTTTCTCCCCAGTGAAACTACTGAGTGAATCCTGGATGTAATAATGTTTCCATTCTCTGCCATGTATGCACTGCTTTGCCAGACTAAGAAGCACTTCTGCTAGAACCGTGAGCAATCCTTAAGTGGTTCTTCTGTGGTAAGATTTCATTGGCCATTTTTGTGCCTTTTTTATTTTTAGCCCATAAGGCAGAGTTTGATTAACATTATGCATGTTTCGAATGTATTGAACAGGAGGAAATGAGGCTAAATTCTTATATATTTGGAGGAAAAATTGACCCCCAAAAGCTACAACTCTACTGTTCCTATGTGACTGATTTTCATTTCCTCCTTAACCTGCCCTTCCTTCAAGGAATACAGGGTTTCTCCCTCTCCCCCACTGCATCTTCACAAGAACCTGTGAGGTGGGTTAGTCTGAGAGAATGATTACACCAGCATTACCCAGAAAGCTTCATTGTTCAATGGGGACTCAGATCTGGGTCTTCTGGGTCACTATACTGCACTACATTTGGGCCTTGATGCATAGACCTACAAGGATGAGCAGGAGGGAGAAGTGAAACTCATTAAAAAGCTCTTCCTCTGCCCCCTCCCTTTATATAAGTATAACATGGATCAGCCATGGAAGAAGAAAGTGCAAAGCCACACTCTCATTTTGCTCAAAGCACACAGCAAGTTATTCTCCAATACAGGCTCATACAGTGAAGCTCTTATCAAAGTTTATTCCTGAACAAATCAATCAAAAAACAATTTTTGTCTCCTTTATGACTCCACCAACTTTCTCTTTTCGAAGAAGGCAGGTGGATCTGCCAAGAAGATGAAGACTGCTCAGCTGGAAAGAGAAAGGTATGTGTTTTTTTTACATAAGTAGCAAATGAATTTGAAGTAAAACCAGTGAGGATTTTTCAAGGGATTGCCATTACTGAAAGGCCCTGCAGTTCTGAAAATGGACACTGACTCTTCCTCTTCCTCTTGGTGCTGCATTTCTTCTCTTTCTCAGTCTCTGCTGCTTAACCTGTTATCCATCCTCCAGAATCCTGCTGCTCAGCTGACATCCCTCAGTTTACAGTGATTAGCAGCCTCTATTTATCAGTTTGGTAAGCCAAAGTTTCCCCTAGTTTTTCTTTTAGGGTCCTAATAGCCCAACGGCATTTAACCATACAGGAAGAGAGAAAGGCCTTGTATCCTGCTTCAGGGTCACAGACGATACCACACAGTGTTTTGAGCTGAATAGGGCTGAGTAGGGCTACCTCACCTTCCTGAGTAGATATAAATTACCTGCCTACCTGTTTTCTTCTCACCTTGACACAGAGAGTACTCCATTTTTCTGTGTTATACCTCTGAGGATGCCAGTCACAGCTACTGGCAAAATGTCAGGTCCTACAATGCCAAGACCACGGCCAGACAACCGGAAAATCTACAACAGCTAATGAACTCCAGCCATGAAAGCCTTCGACAACTCTATTGTATTGTTATAGTCCTCTAGAGTGACTTTTATTGTGAGCTTCCTTGGGTCCTACTTTGCAGGGAAAAAGTTGAGTTGAAGCATTTTTAAACAAACAAACCTTAGAGGAGGCACATACATCAACACTCAGCACTGTGATAAATATATTAGCTATTCTACTTTTAAAATGAACTTAAAATCTATGCAAAGTATCCCTTCGGTGCAATGAAGAGCCTTTAAACCAAGTTCTCTGGGAAATGATATGATTTTGTTTCACAACAGATGAAGATTCAAATATTAACCTAAGTGGCCTATATAGATACAAGAGTAAAACACATTTAGTTACCATAGAATAAATTACTTCTTTGTCTCCCCTGACACATAAAACAGAGAGAAGGGAGTCGTATTTTTCCTATCCCTCACTAGTCTCCAAAACAATAACCCATTAGCAATGTGCTTGCTGTAAATGGATTGCACAGCTGTCTCTTTGGTGAATTATAGCAGTCTTTCAAGTAGTAAGAAGTAAAGTTGCTGCAATTTTCCATGTCTTTAATTTTACTGTCACAAAGGTGTATAAGAGCTGTGTTCTGGAACTGATGGATTTCAAGCAGAAAAAATTAATTTTTGTCTATTAATAGGTGAAAATGGGCTTTGGAAATGTAATTTTAATCCAATTATTAGTCCAGGCAAAGGCTTCATGAATACTAGACTTTTTATTTTAGGGAACAGTCCCATTCAATATTACATACTTGACACAAGTTTAAAAAATGGGTAATGGGTAAGTTTGAAGCACATGTTTAATTATCCCATTAAAGAGTTAAAAGTGCATTTAGTTCTAACTCTATGATGCACAAGTGGAGCCCAAGGATAGATGGCCAGGCGCCCTTCAGAAGGGAGCCCCAGGAAGTGAGTCTAACTCTAGACTTTCAGTAGATATAAAACGTAGCTCCCTGCTTCCTGATCGCAGCTAGGTGACCTGCTCCTATGCAGCCTGTTATGAAATAGCTTCATAAGCTTCCATTTTTGCTTCCAAGCATAGGTCAAAGTGCTTCATGTCCTAGGACCCACATACCTCTAGGATCACCACTCCCCCGAAGGAACCACAAGCTGAATTAAGACAGTTCATAGGCCCTGCCTACTGGTGTCTTTTGTCTGCCAGGTGTAGACCATGGCAAGTATCCTGCACTTCACTCAGCAAAGTCTGAACCCTTCTTCCAGCTGCAGGAGCCTTCCTTCACCTTACATGGATCTTCCTCTGGCATAATAACTCCTTAAGGTGGAGGATGGCTCCTTTGAGGCTTTAGGGAAAGATTCAGACTTTCCTGAGAAGAATGGTAGGATATATAGCAATAATGGGAAGACTATGCATTTTCCTGCAGCTCCACCAGTCTTGTAGAATGATCTTCCTGACAAAGAAGGCACCACAACTGTTGGCATTCTGTAAGGTTTGCAAAATTCTTCTGTTTTCTGATTAACGAAGGCTCCAATCACACACACAATTAACCGTGTGAGAGGGACAAATGCTGGGCAGATTTAACGGGAGTGATCAGACATGAACATCTGGCCAGCATCCCGCACCCGTCGGCAACCCGTTTCGCTCTGCTGCAAGAGCGGAGTTAAAAGGCACTGGGGAAAGTCCACTATCAAACAGGTTGCTACGGGACACAGCCAGACTGTCCCCTGTGTGAATGCAGACAGCCGCGCTGCCCAAGTGGCAGTGTGGCACAATTTTTTTTAAAAAAAATCATTGCACATATGCATATCTGCATATCTGCATATCTGCATACATATGTGAAAAGTACTGAGACTTACTAGTGATTTCAGCTCTCATACTTTTATTAGGTGAAAAACAAGACAACTTTTGCCGGCTCGCAGGCCAGTTTATATTCCCAAAGAAAATCCACACCCCAACACAAACAACACCCGTGATTGGCCTATATACACTGATTGCATTATCTCCTTGGATCCCAGTTCCCTGATTGGAAGGGAGCTAGGATCCGACCTTCCATTGTCCTCAGGAACAAAGCTCTGGCACTTCGCCCAGCCATGTGTCAGACCAGCTGGAACCGGTATGAGCACATGGCTGGCCTGGACCCATGTTCTACGATGGGTACATTACAATATGCATGCTCACAATGGGAAAGTCACAAAAACAAACCTACCAGAAGAAGGATGTCCAGATGACCTGATCACAATCATTGTGGAAGATGGCAGTCCAGATAGGCAAAGTCGTGGATTCAGAGCACAAATACCTGGGAAGTACTTGATTTTCCCAGTGTCAAAAAACTCGCTTGGAACCGGGACTGTGTGATCATGCAAATGCGGGTCAGATTGTTACGGAGCAAATAGCTTCCCCCACCCACCCACCCACATTATCTGGCATGTGTGACTGCAGCCAAAGGTTACTTTATGGCAAGGGCATGGATTTTGCATTCCTGTATCTTACTAGGTAGTTTTAAACCTTTTAAAAAATTGGCCGCTGTGTGATACAGGATGCTGGACTAGATGGATCACTGGTCTGATTCAGCAGGGCTTATTTTTGTTCTTACCTTATGTCCTTATGATCTTATGTTCCTATGTTCTTAATATTGCTACTGCTTACTCCCCCAGTCTTAAGATATGGTGGAAAATGTTTGCTTTTAAAAATGGAATTGTGTTACCTGCATCCACTGACAGTTAAATGAGTGATGTTTTGTGTGATGTTTTGACAACTCTGCTCTTGGAATCCAGGCCAGTTTTTTTAGACTGCCATGGTCCACTCCAGGAGTTGGTGTGCTCAGGAACAGGGAGAAAGGAAGCTGCTCTCAATGCAGAGAGAAATAAACCCTGGACTTGTAAAACTGTGCAGTAGTTTGAAACTATGCTGCCTCCCTATTTTGATGCCTAGCATTAAGAGCACAACACCTTGTGGTCCCCAAATCTGGGCCCAAACTATGAACTCAACTATTACAGCAGTCACAGAGGAGCAGTCGTAACAACAAAGTTTTGTTGTGTTGAAATTTTAAAAGCAGTGCACACAGTGTTCTTTGAAAGCCAATCCATTTTAAGTTGCAGTAAAATTGGGAGAGAGAAATACCACACTCTCCCTTGAACAGGAGAATGATTCCTTTAATATGTATTTTCTTCTTAACAAGTTAACTGATACTCCATACAGAAATATTTATCTGACAGCAGACAACAAAACAGGCGGGGGAAAACCTTCATGAATTCCCTTAGAAGCTCTCAAAAACTGCAATATACACATTTTGTTTCAGCTCAGCTCTCTCCTCAACATGTGTCTCCTGTCAGCTCCTAGTAAAAAACCTTACGGGGTAGCTCCAAAGGAGTGACTTTCGTTTAAAATGTCTGCCATGTACAGAGGAGCTAATTTAGTGCTCCTGCTTTTAACTCTTCTCCAGACTGAGAGCTTCATATACAGAAAAGAAGCAGCAAAAATTGCTCTTCATAACTCAGCTTTCTTTATATAGTCTGTATATGGAGAAGGGTCCCTGCTTGTTTGACTAGGTGTGTTTTTTTCTTGGGTATAAAATGAACCAATGTAGTGTGAAGTTTGCAGACATCAAAAGGCCTCTCTTTTGGTTTATTGTCTGGCAGACTGAACATAAGAACATAAAAAGAACCCTGCTTGATCAGACCAACAGTCCATCTAGTCCAGCAACCTGTCTCACACAGTGGCCAACCAGTTCCCCTGGATGGCCAACAACAGGGCATAGAGGCCGCGGCCTTCCCCTGATGTTGCCTCCTGGTTCTGGGATTCAGAGGCTTCGTGGCTCTGAATGTGGAGGCTCCCCTCAGTCACCATGGCTAGTAGCCATTGATAGACCTATCCTCCATGAAACTGTCTAATCCTCTTTTAAAGCTGTTTATTCCTGTGGCCATCACTACATCCTCTGGCAGCGAATTCCACATTTTAAACACTCTCTGTGTAAAGCAGTATTTTCTTTTGACTGTCCTGAACTCTCTGCCCATCAGTTTAATTGGATATCCTTGAGTTCTAGCATTTTGGGAGAGGGAGGAAAATGTCTCTTTGTCAACTATCTCCACCTCTTGCATAATTTTATATGCCCCTATCATGCCCCCCCTTAGTCATCTATTTTCTAAACTGAAAAGTTCCAGACTTTTCAGACTTTCCTCAGTGAAAAGGTGCTCCAACCCCCTAATCGTATTGGTTGCCCTCCTCTTGCACTTTTTCCAGTTCTGCAATGTTCTTTCTGAGGTACAGTGACCAGAACTGTACACAGTATTCCAAAGAAGGCTGCCCCATAGATCTATACTGGGGCATTACAATATCAGCCATTTAATTTTCAATCCCTTTCCTAATAATCCCTAACTAGAGTTTGCCTTTTTACTGCTGCAGCACATTGTGTTGACACTTTCATTGAGCTATCTACTATGACCCCAATATCTTTTTCCCTCTCAGTTTCAGTAAGTTCAGATCCCATTAGCCTATACTTGAAGCTGAGATCTTCTCTCCCTATATGCATCACTTTACACTTAAGACTGAACTTCGTTTGTCACATTGTCACTCACTCACCCAGTTTGTGGAGGTCCTCTTGGAGTTCTTCACAGTCAGCTTTGGTTTTCACCATTCTGAATAATTTTGTGTCATCTGCAAACTTGGCCATTACACTATTTACCTCCGGTTCCAGATCACTGATGAATAAATTAAATAGTATTGGCCCCAATACCAATCCTTGTGGGACCCCACTGTTTACTTCCCTCCATTGAGAGAACTGTCCATTGATTCCTACTCTTTGCTTCCTGTTTTTTAACCAGTTTTTAATCCACAAGAGAACCTGTCCTTTTATCCCATGTCTGCTAAGTTTACTCAGGAGTTTTTGGTGAGGTACCTTGTCAAAAGCCTTTTGAAAGTCCAGATATATAATGTCTACTGGATCACTGTTGTCTACAGGCCTGTTCACTTTCTCAAAGAACTCTAAAAGGTTGGTGAGGCAGGACTTCCCTTTGCAGAAGCCATGCTGATTTTCCCTCAGCAAGCTTTGTCCCTCTATGTGCCTAACAATTCTCTTTGATTACAGTTCCTAATAATTTCTCTGGGATAGACGTTAGGCTGACTGGCCTGTAATTTCCTGGATTCCCACTGGATCCCTTTTTAAAAACTGGTATCACATTTGCTACTATCCAATGTTTTGGCACAGCAGCTAAATTTAGTGATAGGCTACATATACAGGTTAGTAGATCAACGATCTCACATTTGAGTTCCTTAAGAACTCTTGGGTATATGCCATCAGGACCTGGAGACTTATCAGTTTTTAATTTCCCCAGTAGGTCTAGGATTGGAGAGGGAATGAAAATATTCTTCCAAACCTTCAGCCAAGCCCACACACTCAGGCTATGCTTGTATCCCTCGCACCACATAGGCTGAAGTGGCAGGGTTTCAATAGCCAGCCAACTCCCCTCCCCATGGGTCTTCTTCCCAGAAACAATGTATTACTCGTGTAAGAAATTATAGGTACATGAGGATACCACTGAAAGCTGAGAGTAAGAGTAGTGCTGAACAGGGCTTTTTTTGTAGAAAAAGCCCAGCAGGAACTCATTAGCATAATAGGCCACACCCAACAGCAGAAACTCAGTAGCATATTAGGCCACACCCCCATGTTGCCAGGAGTATGGTCATCCAGCCACACCCACCTTTTGCTTCTTGTTCTGTTTACTTTGTTGTCAAAACCCAGGGCTTTTTTTGGAGCAGGAACTCCTTTGCATGTTAGGCAACACACCCCTAATGTAGCCAGTCCCAATGAGTTTCTGCTATTGGGTGTGGCCTGTTATGCTAACGAATTCCTGCTGGGTGTGGCCAACTTGGGAGCCATCCGAACTCTGTTCCTGTGCGTTCCTGCCCAAAAATAGCCCTGGTGCTGAAGCAGCGGCCAATTGGGAACACCAGTGAACAAATGCCAAAGGCATGGGGATTCAGGAACACAGATATTGTGTGCTGAAGAACTTTGGGCTCAGCCCTGTATTTTACACTTGTCCATATCCACTACAAATTCTTGCAATGTATCCTGAGTCTACATGTAGATTTAAAATATCCAGCTGAACATCCCTAGCTATTAAATTTGGAAGGGGAGGAGAAAGAGACATTTGTTTGTATGGCAATGGAATATGAACGAATACCATTGTTCTTTTTACAAGAGCAGTGGTAACAAGGTTGGCTAAAAGGCTCCCGATATTCTTGGCTTCTGCTTTGTCTCCTCACAACAGGGTTTTGGCTGTACAGAGACAAGCTGACCAGGGCACAATGTATTACAGTGACATTAATAAAAGCATGCTTCTAATTGTAATGAAGAAAGTTATTAGCTGCAGATTGAAGCATAAAAGCTCAGGACTTCCCTGGACAGGCTATAATCTTTCATAAATAATATTATAATGCCATGTCCAATTCACTTTTCTCCACTCACATGTGTAAGTGCAACAGACAGCAACACATTGTTCTCTTTTCAGATGAATCAACTCTATGACCGCATTTAATTTGCAATCGAGAATAGATTTGCTTTATCCTTTTTTTTTTTTTTTGGAAAGGCTTTTTTCTAACAGTTTGCATCTTTCTTCCTGCATGCCTATGACAAACTTTCTTATGGCTTGAGCCAGTTCAGACTTTACACAGAGACTGAGGCTCTGGTCACACTGCAACTGACATGCGCTTTGTTCCCGGTTTATTTAAAGCGGGAACATTTTTATTTGCATGGGGCTGTCTACATGCAGCCAGCTCCTCTTTCCCAGCACCTGCTTGCCTGCTGCTGCGCTGTCCTTCCAGGCGATCCTGCCGGCCACGGGGAGGCTTGGACGGCTGCTGCTCCTGCCGACACTTTGGGGGGTGGGGGTGCTGCCGCCGCCGCCATTGACTCATGAAAATAGGCTCCGCCGTCTCTGCCATCCTCCTTGCCGGCCCCTGTAGCCCCCACCTCTTGTTCCCACCTCCAGGGCCGTCTTTGTGCGTTGTTGTTTTTTTTAAGCTTCTGGTTTGAGTGCTTGACTAAACATGCGCTTAATAAATCCATTATTAAACTTTAAATGGATTTATTAAGCGCATGTTTGCTCAAGCGCTCAAACTGGAAGCTTTAAAAAAAAACAACAACTCCAAGAACGTTCAGACGGCCCTAATCGCAATCCTTGCAAGAGAGGGGCTGTCCACATAGGTGAAATCGCGCAATCAAAGCAGAAGTGCCAGGAAAACACTAGTTTCTCCAGGGGTCAGGAAATCCCGGAAGCATTGCGCCAGTAAGCCCGCTTCGCGGCGGGAGGCGGATTGGCGCATGTGAATGTGAAACTGACATGTGCAAGTAAACAGCAGCGAATCCCGATCAAAACGGCAGTGTGACCGGACCCTGAATATATGCCAGGGGTGCCCAGTCACAGCTTATGCTTTTTACTAAGGATCATTTTCAGTTTCTCTTCCTTGTTCTTTCACCACCTCCAAAAAAAATCCTTATCTATTTTTTCTCGCATTCAAATCGAACCCACGATTACTTTCTGCTGCTTTCTGTTTGCCACCCCCAATTGGAATAATGAGACAGACAACAGTTTGGAAGTAAACAAGGGCCACTTTATTAACTATTTAGCATAACAGTGCGGCAAGGGATAAACTAAGCGAACATGGAACGGGCAAGGCAGGTGTCACTCCCTGCCCAATGGTTTGGCTCACAACCAGAAGCCTAGCAAACTGGTTGCCACTCAGGAGCACCTACCCCCTTGCAGGAGGAGCCTGCCCCAAGAGGTTCCCAGAGGTGATCACCATTCCCCACCCTGGACTCTAAAATCCGAAGGCAGTTCCTGATGACCCCCTGTTCCCCAATGGGAAAATGCCATAAGGTTCCACTTTCTTACCTGCACAAAACCTGCCACTGCCAAGGCCAAGTCTCTGCTTTGGCCTTTGTGGCCACCTAACAGCCCAAGGCCGCCTTAATCCCTTGCTGCAAGTATTGCAAAAATAACTCATTGCCCTTGTCTGATAAATGCACCCCATCAACCCTACACAGGTCCCGTAACTCAACCCATATGTCAGGGTGCAGCAAAAATTGTCCTAAACCATCCTCCATGGCAGTGGAGAGATGATCCCCAAGAGGCAAAGCCAAATCCCCAAATGGTATGGTACCCGCTGATACTGTGTCATATGAAGAACCCCGTGAATTTGAAAAGCCTATACCTGGAATTGGGTATCCCCATTCGGGCCAAACACCTTGAGGTGATGGCTGGGCCATTCCCTCCCCTCCATCCTGCATAAGGTGGCCATCCACCCAGTGAGGTGTATGTAGCACTAGCTTGTCCAGTTTGTGTAACAGACCCAGTGGCACCATGAGTGCACTGGCCCCATGGCCAATATGTCCCCTCTTGACCAGTGTTCTCCACCTTACCTTCCCCCCTCGGAGGACCCTTGTAGATTTCTATTTGGAACATCTCTGCACCCTGAGTTTCCTGCCTGGCATCTGACTGCTGTCTCCCAGTATGTTGGATAGATGTTGATGTTCCTTCATCAGCTGCTGAGGAAGTTCCTTGTCCATCTTTGAGAAAAGCCAAGTGAGCCAGCACCTGTGCTTGAAAAGATTTATTAGAAACCTGTTTCGCTTTTTTAACCCCGCCCATGCTGGGAGGCACACCCCTCTGTTTTTCCAGTGCCTCAAGCTTTTGTAATATAGTTGCATTGACCAGGTCCTCCTCCTCATCATCTGATGGGATAGCCTGAACTGGCTGCATGGGGGGCCTCTTAGGGGCTGGCTGCTTCCTCTTAGGCTTACCTTGACCCTTTTTAGAAGCCATGGCTGCTATGGTATTTTATCATTGTTATTACTAATTAAACAATGGTGACATAGCCTGGAATAGTGCTAAACCACCTCCCGTCTCCAGCTAGGATTGGATTCTAACCTCCCTCCTGGCCACCTTATTCAGCCCCCTTCAAGATGGCCTCCTCATAATGTCTTCTCAAAATGGCCACCTGAAAGATCCCTCTCACAATGGCTGCCCAAAAGCTCCATCACAAAATGGCCACCCAAAAAGTACCTCTCAAAATGGCCACCCTTTGAAATCCATTCAAAAATTGATGCCAGTTGTCAAAATTGATGCCAGCCTTCTAGCCCACTCTGCCCCCGTCAGCACTCAACAGACACCAGAGAGCCTAGCTGCCAAATAGCACCCCCTAGCCTGCCAAACAGGCTTCTGCTCCTTTTGGCTGTTAAAAAACAAACAGACCTCCAGCTCCAAGCTGCCACTGAGGATCGCCCATTTATAAAGACATTTTTCCACATGGCTGTCCAACAAACCTTGCCTATCCCAGCCCTTATGAGGCCTTCACTGGATCACAGTTGAGGCAGCGCCAAGGCTCTGGCTGCCCTAAAGAAAAGGCTGCCCCTGACAGCTCTCGCAATCAGACCCTCTGCACTATTTAAAAATTACTCTCTGCATGACCACTCTTTGGGGACCCCCGGGCAGGTCGCACTACACCAGCCCACTCCCAATAGCCTCCCTGGTCACAGGAACACCCCCACTCCCAGGCCCTCTGCCACTTCACAGTCAGGGCCACAAGACATCCCTGCTGCTGCAGATCACCAAAGGCCGGGATGCAAACAACCGACCTGTCAACTTACAATGCCTCCGCTGTCTTCCGTCAGCCTGGTGCCACTGACACCACTCTTCAGGACATCTTGTGCCTTTGGGCCTACAAGGTAGGCTGCAGCTCTCTGCCTGCATGTTCAGAGCTCTGATCCTACCCAAGCACAAAGAGCAACTGCTTTGGGTGGGAGCAGAGCCCTGCCTTTTGCAGAGCCAGCTCCACCCCCCGTTCACGTCACAACGCTAGGCGTTGTGGCTTCATTGCTGCCCCGGCTTCCTCTGGGGCCTCAAAGCATCCCCCAGCCTCCAGCAGCCTTGCTGGGAGGCCAGGAGCTCAATTCTTTGCATCAAATTGTTCCCTGTTGTCTCTGGAGTCTATAACATCAGTCTGCACCAGCCACCTGAAAGACACCTGAAGTAGACCTAGGAGCCAGTTATGAGAAGAAAGAGCTAATGTGGTAGCCATCGTTGATCCAGCAACAACAATACTAGCACCTATTGTGTTACTGTTAACTGGTTTTAGCATTGTTTTAAATATTTTAATTGTTTTATTGTAAATATATGCTGATTTTATGTAAGCCGCCCTGAGCTGCCCTTGGCTGGGAGGGTGGGGTATAAATTTGAGAAATAAATAAATAATAAAATGCATGCATTATTTGTGCATCAATAAATTAGCAAACTATCATGCATAAGCGACATACATTGGCTCAGATCCATGCTAGTGTTTCTGTAGGTGCAAATCCCTGTGACAATGAAGCACAATATCCTTACCTTCTCCCTCCTGCAGCAGCCTGATATACAGGGCTGGCTTGCTCACTAGGCAAACTAGGTGTTCGCCTAGAGCACACCGGCCCTTAGGGGTGCCAAAAGGCCCCTGCCAAAAGCCCCGCCCTTCCCCTGTGGGGCATGCGGCAAGGCAGTGCTCATATGGAAGGAATGGGGGTTTAACCCCCTGCCCCTTCCCCTGGCTTACCAGCACTCAGACGGAAGGGACGGGGATTTAAACCCCCACCCCTTCCCTTGGCTTGCCGGCACTCAGACGGAAGGGTTGGGGGTTTAAACCCCCACCCCTTCCCTGGCTTGCCGGTGCGTCCTGCAGCTATGGGGCATACAGGCAAGCCGGCACTCAGACGGCCCAGCAGCAGGCGAGAGGGGGGAGGAGGAGGGGAGCTCTCCCTTGCCCTGGGGAGCCCCGGCGGTGGAGGGGGTGCCAGAAGGTAGCCCCGCCTAGGGAACAAAAAAACCTCAGGCCGGCCCTGCTGATATGCCCCTGAAATCCTATTCCTGTGGGAGGGGACCCCAAGCAACAGGATTTTGATGGGCATTTTAATCTGCCATGAGAGGGAGGAAGCAAGGAAATTGCACTCTGCAGGCACAAGAACTTGTCCCCATGGAAATGCCAGCATCATCCACATCATTGTGCACCTAAGTATTATATTAACTGCATACTGAAATGAAACATCATGCATTATCAACATAAAAGGGCCTTCAGTGGACAGTGGAGAAACCAAATAATTGACGAAAATACAAACCAATCTCCAAAGAAATGAAACAGGGACATTCACTTCTCCTTAAATGCAGCAACTTTGTAAACCTTCAAATGAATGTGCACAACTGAATATCTGAGGAGGCTGTTGTCATGTTGCTGCCCACCCCTGCCCACTCCGTTTGCTCAGATGGAAGACCTTGCTGCCATGTCAGGATATTCACATTTCCCATGCATGTTGGACCATGTCAGGGGAGGGACTGTGGCTCAGTGGTATCCCCAGTTATGAGGACCAGGTAGGAGGTGATGTATAAAACTTCTGCCTGAGACCCTGGAGAGCTCTACCTACTCTGAGTAGACAATATTGACCCTGATGGACTGACAGTATAAGGTAGCTTCATGTGTTCATGTATTCATATGTCCTTGACATTTGTTCCTAGGAATTAGAAGGATTTACGTATTTGGAGAAATGCCATAATCTATCCTGTGTGTTTGACAAATTACATTCATTACAATCAAAGAATCTTCAAACATAAAGTATGCCACAACATTTGTTCTCTTATTAGCTATGTGTTAATTGTTTGACCGATATGTAAGCATCTGAAATGTGACTCAAAGATGCACTTGAGAAGAATGTGAACATAGGTAATACAATTAAGTTTAAAAGGCAAGGAAGAATGGCTCCTTGTATTAAAATCATGCTTTGGGGTGCATTTTTACATTCACATAGCAACTTTTGGAACATAATACAGTCCACATGAAACAAAACTAAGCCTTTGCTCAGTGGAGTTTTTAAGTAATCATAATGCTTCTTGCATGTAAATAGCCAAAAAGAACAGAGAAGGGACTTGAGTATCAATACACATTCTCCACAACACACTTGCTACAGAAATTAGAAAAAAGACCAACAAACTAAAGGACTAAAATGATCATCCTTTGCCAGATGATCTAAGAGAGGGGCTCTAATGGATTGAGGGATTAAGTACAAGCTCAGTGTGTCTATCTGGGATGGCTGAAATTAAATGATCTAGAAAATGTGACTGATTATGACCTGATTCTACCCAGGCAAATTAAACAAGAGCTAAATCAAAATCCTGCTGAAGTTACTCAAAACAATAGAAGGATGGTCATAGCCTCTTCATTTTTAAAATATGTGAGACATTCATTGGAATGAGAATATTATTTGAACGTTGTCTGTGATTTAAAAGTAGCACATGTCATTATTAAATTACATTTCACACATGTCTAGATGGATTCTAGGGAAGGGAAATGGCCCTTGATTCTAAAAGGAAATATCCACACGGTATGAGCATAATAGAACATCTAGCTGATTAGTTAATGACAAGGAAAAAATAGTCCTTCAAATCGCACAAAACATTAAGCGGTTGGGGAGGGGGATCTAAACCCAGTTTATTTGCTTTCTAATATTGTGTATGATATATTATTTCAAACTCAGCTGTTTGCTTTACAAACATAAAAATTTACAGTGCAATCTTAAACAGAGTTACACCCTTCTAAATCAATGGGTTTAGAAGAGCATAACACTGTTTAGGGTCCCAGTGCAAATTCCAATTCACACTTTACTAGGAATGCTGCAGATTTCATAAAAAATGAATTTGGCCATCAAAACCTGGTTTGGCAACTGCAATTAGGGTGACCTGATTCCCCCTTTCTTTTTTTTTGGTGGTGGTGGTGGTGGGTTCTTGCAGCAAACAACATAAGGACTTTGCAGACAGATTTGTTTCTCCATACTAGTTGCGCTTGCTAGCTTTTAGCTGCTCGACCATGTGAAGGCAGCCAGTCAGAGCTAGGGCATTCCGTCACTTGGTGTTCAGGCACTGGCAGCCCCTGCTTTAAAAAAACCCCCACAAGATCGTGCAGTACATTGAGAATCACTCCCAAGACGAACAAACAAAAATAACAAGTGCATTCTGTTTTACAAGTAGGGGCCACAGGCACCTGAATTCCAAGCAGCAAATTCACCAGTTGCAGTTCAGATGTGCAGCTGATGGCTGCCACTCCCCCTCCTCTCCTGCAAGTTTTAAAGGTCCCTCCAGCTGAATGACTGGCCATTGCTCCAGCCAATCAGCTGAAGGGCCCTTTAAATCTTTCAAGAGGGGAGGGAGAGGGGTGGCCACCAGTGGTTGTTCTTGGGGTGGGGCTTCCCTCAATGGCCAGCTGGCCGGCAGTGTGCAGGAGCCCTCAAAATCGAGGGATCCACCTTGGGAATGGGGGACTGGCACCCCTTATCAGAGCAGTCCTTGCACATGACATAATTGGGTTGCCTCGTCGAAAGTATTTAAGGAAAGGCTTTTTCCAGAACAGTCTTACTTCCATTACAGGTTGGGAAATACCTGGAAATTTGGGGGGTAGAGCCTGAGGAGGGCAGGGCTTAGGGAGGGGTGGGGCATAATGCTATAGCAGCACTTCAGCTGCTTCAGGGTTGCCTGAAGATCAGTTGGAATCCCAAGAGATCTCCAGCCACCACCTGGAAGCTGGCAACCCTACAGCATAATCAGAATGCACTTGTTTTTTTTTTTTTTGGGGGGGGGGGGAATGATTCTCAATGTACTGCACGATCTTATTGTATTTTTTACCTTAACTATACAATGCAAAGGGAGGGGGGTTGAGGGTGAAATGACAACTCCCATGGCGCTTTACAAACTTGGGCAAAAAGCTTCCTGATCCAAGCATATTGGCATCCATTACCATCATTAAAGAACACTGGAAGGAGCAGCAAACAGTAGGATTAAATAAACAGAACATTGGTTTGCCAGCAATTTATAGGCTTGATGATTGATCTAACTCTGGCCGAGCTCAGACTGGGGGCGATTTCACACAAAGTCTTGTGCCGGGGTCAATCCTCTGTTTCATCCGTTGCATTTTGTCAATTTCACACCATTTGTCCCGGGGCTGGCTTTTGGTCTGGAGCTTCCCCCCATTTACTCCAGATCAGCGTGATCCTTGATTCCCAGGAGTTTCCTGTTGCCCCGCATCAAATCAAACCCGCCCACCTTCCCCCCTCTATGTTAACTGCAGGATTTCTTGATCTCCACCCAGGTTCCTTAACCCTTTCCCAACCCAACCTGCAGAAACATGTGCAACAATTCAAACCCACCCCCCAGTTATTTTTCTGTGGTCCCTGTTCCGGTTTATTTTCTCCTGCACCATTGAATGAGGAAGACAACAGTTTCACAAATACAAGAAATTTATTTCAGATGTATCTTCACAAACAATTCACCTTGTTCTGCTAAGCTGCAGTTGGGAGCTGTACATTTACTTGAAGGAGCCTGAAGGCGAACTGTGTACTTTTGCCCTTTAAATCACTGTACTCAAATGCAAAGCAAACCACACAACAGAAGCATAGGAATGTTGCAGGAAGCCACGCCAAGGCTGTAATGGGAAAATGAAACCCCCAGAGCGGATCCGGGGCAGACGGCTACAGTGTGAAATTGACAAAAACGATCTGGGGCAGAAAACTCCAAGGAAAACCAGTGGTAAGTGCCGTGTGAGAAATCGGCCTGGCAGTTTGGCCCGACATAGGCACGTTTCAGGAATGTTTGACAAACGGATTAAAGGGGCCAGTTTACACAGGCACAGCTGTCAGGCATTCCCCAGCCGTACTCAACCCGTTTTGTAGCACTTCCCTCCCAAGTTTAAAAAGTACCTGGTGAAAGTGGTAGCAAACCCTGGAGAGCACGTTCACCCCACTTCCCAGAAGTGTGAACGCTAAATGCTAAAAGCCGGGAACAACCCAAGTTGATAATGTGTGCTGGCTGTTCCCACAGGGATGCACATAAAGTGCCCATGTGCACAACCACGCCCGCAGGATGCTTCCGCCTCATGGCTCCAGCCAGGCAGCCTCCTGGGAGATGGGATCCTGCCCTATTTGCTGCTGCACCTATGCACCCATGCGCCTGCCGCAGAGTGAGGAAAAAGCCGCTTACAGCCGCGCTTCTGCCAGGGGCGGGCCAACAGAGCAAATGCTCCCTTGCGCCTTCTCCCCGGTATGCTCCTGCATCAGTCGGTGCCGTGTGACCGGGGAATACCTGGAACAGTTTGTTCTGGTTCTTTTTGCCACAACTCCCTCGTGCCTCAAACTGCCAGTCTGAACTCAGCCTCTGTTTAGGCTGCAGAACCAAGTCTATGCAGCATTGACTAATAGGCAGAAGAGAGCTCCATTGGGCTGTATGACAGTATGCATGCGTGAAAGCCAATTGTGCTGTACTGATGCAGCTGAGAAGAGATGCAGCAACCCTCTGAACAGCTGCAAAAAGCCTGCAAGCAGTCAAACTGAGCACCAAAATATCAGCTGCTTGATCACAACTGGGGACATAAGCCAAACTGATTGCGGTTCAAGTATCCTTACACACTATTACTTCCTGTGGCTTATTTCTGATACAGAACAGTTTGGACACAGAATCCGTATGGGTTGGGTCAGTTTAGGCTAGCCATTTTTCTGCTGGAGACAGGGTTCTCCTGCACCCAGCTACTGTTTCCCGCACACACACACACACTCCTGTGGCCAACGGGAGAAAAAGAACATTAAAAAACAGCTGTCAAGAGACAGAATGGCTTCACTTCCATGGAAAACCTGAATGTGACATCCATCCACAGTAGGACAAGCCAGAGGATTTTTTGGTGATTCCTAGAGCAGACTACCATCACTTCCGCATTGTTCCTGGAAGTGTTGTGCTCATCGAATCATCGAATCATAGAGGTGGAAGGGGCCATACTGTGATGCCATTGCCTGATAGCACCTCCCCATGTCCCCACCCCCAGACTCCAAGGGCAATCCTAGGCCAAATGTGTGCTTCTTTCCCATAGGTTATAAAATGATGTTTTCAAGGTCGCCTAAAATTCTAAGATGTTGACCATAGTTACAGTAAATAAATACTTACTATTGAACTATGGTTGGGGGCTGTTCTTTCTTCGATGGACATGTATTTTCATGATTTTAGTGGTTATAGGAGTACCTTACCTTTTATTGTAAACTACCTTATCCCCCCCAAGTGGAAAAAAGAGGCATATATCAATCAATCAGTGCTCATCCCCCTACTACAGATGGATGGGGCAAGGCTGAGAGGGCAGGTTGCCTAGTAAATTCATGACAGAGACCAGACTCAAGTCCAGTAGCTCCTGATTTGTAGCTCCGCTGTTGAGCTACTATAATCACTATCTCAATTTTGATGCCTTGAACAACTTCCAAACATTCTCTTTCAAATTATCTCTTCAGATATCCTGCCTACTTTTGCCAAAGGGAATACATTTGAAATTACATTTGCAAGGCAAGTCTGTCCCACTTTTTGCCTGTGAATTCGAGAAATTAGGAGGAAAGAATCTCTGGCATGCTTTAATTCTGTAGAGGCATCAGTGGCCATTTTTCACTCAGTGGTTGTTGGGTTGATTGCTGCTTTTTTGGTTCCATGTGGACAATGCCACAGCTGTTCCACCTCTGGACAATTCATAATGAAAACATCTATAATATTTTGGCTGACCTATTCTGCTTTGGCACTGGAACGTGCTTCTCTCTGAGACACTCAACAGCTATCTCATAAATCTATTACTTTATCTGCCATCTGAACCTTTAACAAACTCCTAGCTTTTAAAGTCAAACCATTAAGCATGTCTATTGATGACAGTGTAGACTTTTTCAAGGGCAGAGTCTGGACCTTGGCACATTCTTATTCTTTGATTACATTTGTTAGACATCAGCAAGTAAATTGCCATTCTGCGACAAACCCAGGTAAAGCCAAAGAATATTTGTGAAAAGAATGGGGACCTTGGGCAATTATTTATTAAACAATCAACAATAAGATACTACCTTTACCAGTCTGGCCCTGACTCACATGGATAATTTGACTTTTCCTCATAAACATTTAACTCTACAATCCCTTTCTACATTAAGCAATGTACTAGCATTAGCAATAATAGTAACTTAATCTCTTTTTTGTATCTAGAGGCACTTCAAAATCTGAGGGTCTAAAATGTAGCCTATTTAGCTTCTGCTAAGTAATATATTAGGGTTGCCAGGGGTGGGGACATGAGGAGACATCTGTCAGCAATGTCATATCTCTATAGGAATCATGGGAAATTACTAAAGAGGACTGATGTCACTTCTGGGTTTTTCATAGAAGTGATGTCAGTCGTCTCTAGGAATCACTAAAAACCTAATAGTTTTATCATAGAGTTTCCAGCGATTCCTAGAAATGACTAATGTCACCTAGGTTTTCCCCAGAATTGACATCATACTACCGGTTCAAAAGAGGTGAGGAACAGGAGCTGGCAGCAATCCTAGGTTGGCTTCAGGCCAGTATACTGAATGTCATTTCATTCCATGAGCTTTTTTTTTTAACTACCACATGGGTACCCTACATTTAGTTCCTATAAACATTGATTTCCATTGATAATGTGGTAAAAGCAGGGCTCATTTCCTGCAGGAGCGCACAGGAGCAAAGCTCCGGCAGTAAGGAACCCAGGGGGCGGGCACATGCAGCGAGCCCCACCCCGTGCTCTCAGCAGCCACCCACCTTCCCAGCCTGCTGGCTGACCCAGTGGAGTGCTGCCATAAGCTGGCCCTTGAGCTGCTCTGCCACTGTGTGGGCCATGGCACCCAGCCCACCCAGACTCTGCCTCATGCCGGCCCTGGTGTGGCGCCTCTGCAAGGTGGGCCCTAGTGACTCCTGTGAGGTCTGTGAGGAACTCCGCCCTGACCTCCTGTACCTACTCAGCCTCCTCCTGCACCTCTGCCCCGCCACCGCCTTAGCCCCCTACCTGCTCGAGTCTATACATGTCCTCCATGCTGCCCTCCTCGACCCACAAGCAACCACACACTTTCCTGCACTTGCTGGCCATCCAAAAGAGTCCAATGGCACCTTCAAGACCAAGGTTTATTCAGATATAAGCTCTCCCTCCTCTGTGAAGGCAGATCTGCGGGCTCCACCCCCCCCCCCGCTAGCAATCCAAAACAGTCCAGTGGAGCCTGAGTGGTGGGTGTTGCCTTCTGACACACTTCCAGTGATGTCAGGGGGTGTGGCATATGCAAATAAGTTATGCTAATGAGCTCCTGCACCTCTTTTTCTATGAAATGACCCCTGGGTGAGAGTTCCTTGTTTTTTTAAGAAATAAGGTCATCCCTCCAAAACAAATGATATGCTGTGCCTTTTTCTGTTTGACTGTCACTAGGAGAGTAGCAACCAAATTCTGAGTATTACATGACCCTCATTTTGCACAGCTGCAAGGTTCAGACCCACAGACACTGCCATTTTACAGCTGAACTTAGGCCATTTAAAAATGCCGTGAGGGTCTGCAGCATGGCAGGATGAGGTACTCCAGTTCTCCCCCATATCTTTTCAAGTGCCAAAACTGCCCCCCTCCCGCACAGATATTCTTTTCCAGCTCTGCACACAAAAGTGCATTCATTGACTCTTCAAGTAAAATCAAAGGTTAATAGTGGTGAAGGCTTCTCTGCATTTTCATCATTAATTCCATAGGCTAGCCTGTCTTAACATCTGTGTCAGAGTCCTAGCATAATTACAATTTTAAGCAGACCATCTGAGTTTATTCTTGATTTACAAGCTCTCCAAAGGTTGTATCTCCTGGTTTCTGAGGGGTTAACAACGTGCGTATTAAACTGTAGGTGGAAGTCTCTTCACTTCTGAAGAGAATTGCTTTCCTTTTATCTTCATCTGTTACATCATTAGCAGTAAAAAGTCAGTTTTTTACTGCACTTCTCCCAAGTTTGCTGTTGCTGATTAAACTGTGAGAGTTCCCACTGTGGCAGCCATTTTCTCCCAACAGTGAGAAGTACTCATGAAACAAAGCCAAGCCTTTCTTTGGATAAAGTTCTTCCTCATATAGTGAATGCAGGATACTGGTGATATTTAATAACAGAAATATGCTTTATTCAATACACTCCTCAGCGGGGCTATTTTTGGGCAGGAACGCATAGGAACGGAGTTCCGGCTGGCTCCCAAGTTGGCCATGCTCAGCAGGAATTCATTAGCATAATAGGCCACACCCAACAGCAGAAACTCATTAGGATTGGCTATATTAGGGGTGTGTGGCCTAACATGCAAAGGAATTCCTGCTACAAAAAAAGCCCTGGGTTTTGACAACAAACAAGGTAAACAGAATAAGAAGCAAAAGGTGGGTGTGGCTGGATGACCACACTTCTGGTAACATGGGGGTGTGGCCTAACATGCTAATGAGCTGTACTGTCAGGGGTATGGTCTAATATGCTAATGAGTTCCTGCTGGGCTTTTTCTACAAAAAAAGCCCTGCTCCTCAGCAATCTTAACTGCCAGATTGAATCAGAAGAAAGGGCAAAAGGGTGTGGGGTGGGTGGGACTGAAACCATGAAAAGCTGAAACTCCTCCTAGCGGCTGCTTGTATGCATTACAACAGTAACAGTGAAATATATGACTGAGTAGATGGGTGGGTTTTCATGCATTAGTAAATTGTTATAGAAAAATACTCTTGAGACAAGCATGAATATAATTGCATCAAGATTTTTTTCTAGCAACACATCAGTAAAACAATACATAGGCTTGGATCCCACCTCAATTCCAGTGGGCAAAAGGGAGGCAATTGAAGACCGTCAGTTCCCTATTGAAGACCATCAGTTCCCCCCTGCTATAACTGAGGGTTTCCCATCCCCCCTATAAGCAGTATTTTGAGGGACATTTTGGACTGCCCCAAGGGGGAATCAGTGGAAATGACCCCCTTCCCCTTCTTGCAACCATGATAATCTAGGCAGGATTCAACCTGTAAACAAAGAATCTGGACACAATCTAAGTATGTGTTTCATCAGTGCACATTGGAAAGTGTAGACCTAATTTGGGCAGAGAAACACAAGTGAGTTAAAAGAATGGAAAGCTGCAGCAAATTGCACATGCATAATGCACTTGACAAAGAAATGAACTGGGAAATAAAAGACAGAAATGGAGAATTCCGGCATTGTTCTTTCCACTTGGAAAGAAAGGTAAGCCTAGAGTGGTTAAGTGTGCGGACTCTAATCTGGGAGAACCGGGGTTGATTCCCCACCCCTCCACATGTAGCAGCTGGATGACCTTGGGCAAGCTGCAGTTCTGGCACAGCTGTTCTCTCAAGGACAGTTCTGGAAAGAGCTCTCTCAGCCCCTGCTACCTCACAAGGTGTCTGTTGTGGGGAGGGGAAGGGAAATGAATTTGTAAACTGCTTTGAGACTCTGAGTGAAGGGCGGGGTATAAGTCCAATCTCCTCCTCCTCCTCCTCCTCTTCTTCTTCTTCTTCTTCTTCTTCTTCTTCTTCTTCTTCTTCTTCTTCTTCTTCTTCTTCTTCTTCTTCTTCTTCTTCTTCTTCTTCTTCTTCTTCCTCTTCCTCTTCCTCTTCCTCTTCCTCTTCCTCTTCTCTAATGTGGAACTTCAACATGCAGGGAGAAATTTGGGTGACAATTTCAGAAATATGTCTAGCACAAACTAAAGAATTTGAGTAAAGTGTTAGCCTGGAGGTATGTAAGACATGATGGGTCTTACAACTAATGCAGATGAGACTGCACTATCACCTTGAAGACTCTTTCAGTGCAAGCCTGCCACCTTGGTCACAATTTTTTGGAGATTAGCCTATGACCTTCAGTTCAATCAAAAAACAAAACTGGGAATTACTAAAAGTCCCAAATATAGATCTGGCATAGTTATCAGTCTAACAGAGTCTTAGAATGGAAGAAGAAGAAGAGATTGGATTTAAACCTCGCCCTTCACTTAGAGTCTCAGAGCAGCTTACAAACTCCTTTCCCAAATTTCCAGCCAAACTTGTGTTTTTAAGTCTGACTGGTTTTAATTGTAACCATTAAGTCTGACTGGCTTTAATTGTAACCATTAAGTCTGACTGGTTTTAATTGTAACCATTAAACGTGTTCCAAGAGCTGAGAGCTATGGTATGCATTGGTGTCAAACCCAGGCCCTATGCAGTTGATGGCTCTGTGAAGACAATTTATAATCAGACAGAGCACCTAGGTGCTCAGATTAAACAAGCCTGACCCTGAAGTTTTTACATGGTTGAATGGTATTGATGGTCACTGGCATATTAGTGTCAAACAGTATCATGGTCTGGGACAGCTGTTCTGCCTGTAGTTGAATATACACATTCCTTGTATTACCAGATCAACCACCGCGGTGGGACTACAGTCTGACACTCAACCAACACTGGTGTTAATCATGAATATACTACTAACTGCTGGATAAAACCAGCAGGGAAAACCACTGGAGTTTTCAAGTTTACAAATAAGTCCAATATTTTGAAATTACACACCATTATACATGGGTTATGCAATATTTAAGAGACAGGATAGTCACCCAAAATGTCAGTCAGGTATTATAAGCAAAGAGTTAATGTGTATTTAATGAAGAACTGACTTTTATGCTAAAACCCTGAATATAAAAGTAACTAACAAACAAGTCATGAAATGAGATGTGGATTGCACAAGCTATTTGCAATAATTTCATTTACTAATCATGTAATAACAGATGGTGCAGATATAGATACCCAAGGTACGTGAAATGTGCTGTTCTGCACATTTCTGGAGTATCCCAAGTTATTTTTACTAGGCCTAACTGTGTGTTAATTTTTTGATAATGAAGACTGTGATTAACCAGAGGAAACCAGAAGTGCGTGACAAACTGTCCCCTCTTTACTTCTATTAATGCTACATTTCCTGTGTGGAATCCATGCAAATGGTGCATAATTCCTTAATGAAATGGGTCATAAACTACCCTTGTACTACTGCAAAGGAAGAAATCGAGATGAAAGTGTGAGTGATTAAACCAACAGTCTAATTTCCCCCTTTATATAGAGGATTAATTCAATCTATTAAAAGACACCATTTTAATAGGCTAGGTGAAAGCAATGGCCTGTGCAGAGCAGAGGAAGGCGTTTCTGATCCTCCCGGCACCGTATTCCAAACCAGCCCACGATGCTCCGAGTTTGCGATCTCTAATGAATGGGCGTTGAAGTATTCCAGCTTCAGAAAAGGTTCTACAGCTAGCCCATCAAGCAGCTTTGTTTCCTTTCTAAAACTGATGTTGGAGTCATACGCTAGCTTTGAGAGCAGAGATCATGACTGTGATAAAAAAATAATTGTGAGGCAAATCAAATGGCTGTTACGGTCAACACAAGAAAAAAAAAATAACCCAACGATGTCTAGTTATGCCTTGCTCCCAACAATGTGAAATTCTATAAAGGGATCATCAAGACGGGTTCCTGTGCTTGGTAAACTATGCAAAATTTAATTAGAAAATGCATGGGGAGTGGCAGCGATCTGATAATTTGAAAATGAAAAGGAGGATGGCAGCGCTCGGCATCGATTTTGAGTAAACAAAGACATGTCAGGTAGTATTTAAACTATCTGCTGAAAACATTCAGATTGCCCTGACGGTTGCATTATCTCGCAGGTAGCGTTTTCTCCAATAAATAGCAGCATGCAAGATAACAGACACATTAATTATTAACCAGCTCGGAGGATCTTTTTTATAGATTGTTTTGTCACCCTTGTCTGCTGGTTTTGTGTTTGCTTTTTTTTACACAGTTCCGCTATTGTTAAAATTCATTATATGGGGGCAATTATGTCGTAGATGTCACCAGCTTCTGGATGGGACCTTGTAGTTTGTAAGATAACATCTGATACTGTGTTATACACCTCTCAATTCAAATACTGTCTGTTGTCAGGGTCCTTCAGGAGCTGCATCTAATTTTCAAATGGGGCTGAGCCCAATATTCTCAAATGTTTTTTTTACATGGGAAAAGGGCACTGGGGGAGGTGTTGAAATGTTTCCTGGAAAAAAACTTAGCTTTTTCATGCATTTTTATTGGTGAGTGCCTTGAATCTAGCTGTTACTGATGAATGTAGCTCTGATCAGCTGATGCTTTGGTACCTTACTATTGGCCTCTGGTTTTTCTACTAGTGTTGATGTCACTTAGCTAATCAGATGGGGCTACCTGATTATGCCACTGAAGACAAACACAGGCTGAGTTCAGACTGGCACTTTGCAGCAGGAGCCAGTTGTGGCAAAAAAAGCGCTGGAATAAACTGCTCTGGGTTTTCCCGGTCACACAGTGCTGATGGATGTGGGAGCATACCGGGAGGAGTCACGTGGGAGCGTTCAGACTGCTGGCCTGGAGGTGCTGCTGTAAGTGGCTTTTCCCTGGTAATTCGGCTGTGTGTATGTGCACATGAGCGCTCATGCGCTCATACACACATAGGCATCCGGCCGATTTGGGGTGGACCCCGTTGCGCTGGCACTGCATTGGGCAGTAGAGTGGAGCACAGCCAATCAGATCGCTTTTGCCTTATGTGTGGAAACACCCGGCACATGCCATAGAAGTGGGTTGTTCCTGGCTTTTCGGCTTCGCATTCACACTTCCAGGAAGCGGAATAACATGGGTTAAAGGCACTCTCCGGGATTTGCTACCACTTTTATCAGGTATCTTTTAAATGTGGGAGTGAAGTGGAACAGCACAGGTTGCCTACGGGTGGGGAATGCCAGGCAGATGTGCCTGTGTGAACACCCTCTTTAATCCACTTGGGAAACGTCACTGGAATGTGGCTATAGCGGGGCAAATTGCCAGTCTGAACTCAGCCACAGATAATTCAGAGTGAGGGCAATGACTTTTCACAAAGCAATGCTCTTGCTCAGAATGGGCTGTTTGACCTCTAAGGCTGCTTGTGTGGTGCCATCACTTTTAATAGGATGAAATTTCATTGGGGGGGGGAGATGCTGCTGCGGCCAATTGCATTTACAAAGAGGTTCACAGTGGAGCACTGTTGCCACCAGGATTTAGCTAGCTAGACAGTGCATGGAGAACCTGGAATGTCTCACTATGTGTTGAGGGTGTGGATCACATAGAACTGTGCCTCTCTATGGGAGCAATTTTGCTGTGATTGCATCAAGATTCTTTTTTATGAGGTGGGCTTGGATCCTGTGGCAAATTTCTGCTAATGGAAGAGGGGTAATTTTGTGTAATTCTTCCCGCCCATTATAGACTCCACCATTTCATTCCTCCCTCATGCTGTTCCTGAAGGTATTCTACCCCCAGGAGTAGCATTTCAACCTACAGTGGGAGGGAGGGAGGGAGGAAGCCCATTCCACTGATGGAAATGCCATCCATTAAATATATCCACATCAATATGACAATTTTTAAAGCAATGTACACAAGTACATCAGTAAAGCACCATACAGAAAAAAATCTTGGCATCATCATACATTCTATTACATCAAGACTGTTTTTTGCACTTTTATTATTGAGGATGTGTACATCATCAATGCAAAAGGGAAGAAAAACACAGATGTATAGAAAAAACTGCATGCACAAATCTCTATACATAATTTAGAAATGTGCATTATTTGAATTGTGAGTCGCTTTGAGCAGGACTCTGAAGAGGTGCCATAGGAATATCCTAAGCAAATAAATAGAAATAGATCAAAGGAGGATCGTGTTCCACTTTGGAAACAAGACTGATAATGCAGAACACCGCAGTCCAGAGAGAAATGTGAATGAGAGTTTGGGAAGCTTCCTTCATTATGGTGATGTCTGCAATTTCCCGCTAGCATTTTCCCTCTTTATCAATGCCTTTTTGAGACTCTCATACACATATATTCAAGATACAACTTCCATTTGTCCTCAGCAGTAACATCTGGATTTCATGAAGGCATAAGAATATAGGAAGAGCCCCATTGGATAAGGCCAGTAGTCCTTCTAGTCTAGTGTACTGTTTCACACTGCAGCCGACAAGTTGCCCTGGAGGGCCAAACTAACAGGGCATGGGCTCCTAGGCCCTCCTCCTCTGATTCTGTTTCATAGCACTGGTATTCAGTAGTTTTCTGCCTCTGTAGATGGAGGCTTCCTTCAGTTACCATGGTTAGTAGCCACTGATGGACCTCTCCTCCATCAATCTGTCTAAGCCCCTTTTAAAGCCATTTATGCTCATGGGTATCACTGTGTCTGCTGGCAGTGAATTCCATGATTGAATTGCTTATTGAATAGAGCAATATTTCCTTTTGTCTGACTGAACTTATTTCTCAACAACTTCATTGGGTTGTAGTATTATGGGAGATGGAGCAAAAGTACTACTTTCTCTCCCCCTGCATGCCTAACTGTATAGACTTTTATAATTTTATAAACTTCTATCATGTCCTTCCCCCTTAAATGTCCTTTTTCTAGACTGAAAAGTCCCAGACTCTTCAGCTTTTCCTTATAAGAAAGGTGATCCAACCCCTTAATCATCTTGGTTGCCCCTTTTTTGTCCAGCTCTGTACCTCTTCTTGTAGGGTTGCCAGCGTCCAGGTGGGGCCTGGAGATCTCCTGGAATTGGAACAGATCTCCAGGTGACAGATATCAGTTTCCCCAGAGAAAATGGCTGCTTTCGAGGGTGGACTGTATGGCATTACACCCCATTGAGGTCCTGCCCCTCCCAAAACACCTCCCTGCCAAGGCTCGACCTCCAAAATCTCCAGGTATTTCCCAACCCACAATTGGCAACCCTACTTCAGAAATGGGAAAAAAAACACCACAATGCCATACAAGTTTCAGAAGGTCACTGCCTCTGCTATTAGCCTTACACAAGGCAATGCATTTGCTGACTTGAGCTTTTGTTTTTCTCTGTATTTCCAAGTCACTCTTCCTTTTTCTTCAGCCTCCCGATCCATGTCTTCTTGTCTCGTATCTGTTCCTTTTAGCGGTAGGCCTATGGAGACACAAGAGACTGATATTATGTGATCCTCGTTATACATAACTGCTAACTGTGTTATGTCTGCCCAGAGGGAACTCATCAGCTACAATCCATCTGCTTATTCACAGCTCCCTCATTGATTATTCATGAAGCAGATGCCTTAGAAAGCAGGTATTGGTTGTATTAGTGATGATAGCACTTAAGTTTCTGATGCATGCAGGTTATCACTGCTGCCTCCTTTGCAGACTACGACCTTGAGAGCAACAGAGTACAATAACACTGTTTGTGTTCATCTCTGCAGAGCCTCATTCTCTGATCCTTCACAGTGGCTCAGCTGTGAAGTGTATGCATGCAGGGTGTCCTTGTGCATTTGTGAATGAGAGAGACACAAAGAGAGAGTTTTCTTCTTCTGTTCAGCCATTTTAACAAGCATTGTGACAGAGGCTGTTTCAGTAGAAGAGGGTGCATCGTTGTTGTTTTTGTAACCCAACTCTCATCATTTTGGTTTTCCCGTTTGAACCATAAACCCAAATATCTGACATGCAAACAGAAATTAATGGGCACATTAATTAGGGAAGTAGTGCAAGAGAATGGAGGAAACCTCTCACCCTTAGCAGCTCCCCATGGCTGTGATTCATTTCTTTAAAAAAATCAGTGGAGATCCAGTCACAGATCTTCTTTCACCCTCATGTCTAGTTTGGCCTCCAGAGAACTCTAAGAAAAGGATGAGCGTGACAGGCTTTTTCAAAGCACAAAGAAAGGAGAAAAATAGGGCTTGAGTAAGAAGGCACATGATGAGGTGCATGTGTGTGTAAAGTGCCATCAAGTTGCAGCTGACTTATGATGATCCCATAGGGTTTTCTGTTGGGATATTTGGTTAATGTAACAGAGTTTTGCCCAGTCATAGAAGCATGATACTGAGTGCAGCAAACAAATCACCCAAGAAGTATTTTGCAAAAAAGGCAAACCTACATTCATTCAAGTAGATCCAGTTCGCATTCAGGTTGCAGCCAAAAGAAGAGAAAGAAGCCGAGTCCAAAGAGCACCCTCCCCGTCACAAATGGCCAGCCTGTCTGGTATTATGTGCATGGGAGTATGAGGGCCCTGTATCCACAGGAGATACCCGCAGAGATGTGTGTCTCCGAAGAAGGCCAAGTGGAGAGAGAGGAGAAAGGGAGAGAGAAGAAGTGTCCGAGGGCAGCTCCCAGGTTGACAGAGGCTTCCCATTCAAGGAGATACACACTTTAGAGTGATTTAGTGCGCCCCTCCCTCAAAGTCCAGGCATGCTGAATCGCTCACTCCAACATTTTCAAGGCAAGAGTCTGACAAAGGTGGTTTGCCATTGCCTTCCTCTGCATACAGACTCTGGAATACCTTGTTGGTCTCCCATCCAAATACAAATCAGGGCTGACCCTGCTTAGCTTCCAAGACCTGGCAAGACTGGGCTAGCTTGGCCATCTCAGTCAGGGCACATGATGAGATTTCATACAAAGGCCTATCAATAGGTGATTACAGCCCTATCCAGAAATGACAGCAAGATGATCCATTCTCTTGGCCTCTGTTATCCCAAGCCACTACCTCTCCCTCAGGCCTTTTTCTAAAGAACTGGTCAAATCTCTCCGTGCTGATTTAAAGCAAGAAATGATGACTGAAGATTATGCAAACATAATATTTTTATTCTCTCCTTGCAGAAACTATACAAACCCCATTATTTAAATAAGCAATGGTGTTCCTGGATATCTTCATCCCATTATTTCCAGAGCCCAAGAGCCCAAGTGGTGTCACCTTCTCCACTGGAAGCTATTCCATCCCTTTCTCAAAATAAAGAGGTCTGAGGGATGGGAAGGCAAATGGAAGGAAGTTCAGTTATTGACAATGTGAATGGTTCCTGTCAAATGCTCCCCTGCCTTGTGTGAAAGTTCCTGCCTGCCTGGGCTTTCCAGAGACCTTCTCCTTCCACCTTCACCAAAGACTGTCTTTGCTTGGGAGTTTAGTGCATCCCATTTGGACTTATCTAAACAGTAGGAAAGATAAGAGGTACAGCACACAAAGTGTGTGCCAACCAAGCCTAGCAAATCATTCTGGCAGCCCTACAATGTGTTTACCTGGTTTGGATATCTGTAGTTAAATATTTAAACATGTTTATCCTTTTCTCACTTGCACCTGCCAAAAACAAATGTGATTACAAAACATAACTGCAGGATGGCCTTCCCAGATTTGTTAGAATAAGCTAGAGAGAACTTTAGAGGTACTATCAGTTGTGAGAGATCTTATTTGCAAGAATGCTGAAAACAGTAATTAGTTATTCATAACCCTGGAGTTTAAGATTTGAGATCTTTGAGCTTTAATTGGGAGGAGAACAAAGTATAAGCATATTTGTTCCTCCTTCTCACCCCAATTGTGGAACAGGATAATGTCTTAGAACCCAGAGCTGGAACAGTGGCAACAATGTAAGTGAGGTGGTGTGCAATAACATGCACTGGAAGAAAAAAGGCTCCCTCCATGGATACTGAAAGAGGCAGCGGCAGCCAGGCATCTCAGCTTGACTCATTGGCCTCTTCCAGAAAAATCACTTCTCGTTTTCTGCCACTAGAATGTTTAGTGAACTGTGGCTGACAACCCAACAAGAAAATTTTATGTCCCATGGTGACATTAGAACTCATCTGAGACAGCACTAGAATGCCAACTATATGTGATGTTATGGGTCAAAGGGTACATGGCACAGTATCACAAGGCCTCAGGCATAGCGCATTATCTTCCAGCTTCCATGTGATTGAGAATTATCTGTGATTGTAGAGGTATCAGATGTCTTTCTGTTCAGAGGAGCCAGTGAGCTTTGTTTTGGGGTAAGGGGGAGAATACCGAGATTAAGGACAGGATGAGGGATAGTTCAATTCCCAGCTCAGCTCCCTTATCAGTGATAAGTCTGAAATGAATCCCACTTTCCTCTCTTACATACAGCAATAGGCAGATCTCTTCTTTCCAAGAACATCCATAGAATTCGGCCTCTGAGGGCAAGCTTGCTTATGCAAGTACCTTCAAAGGAGAAAATATTCAGGGATTTGGTTAGAGGGTTGTTTTTTTTAAAAAATGGCTTCCTTTCAATAAATGAATGAATCCTTTTCACATAACAAGGATTCTTGGGTGATGTGACTCAAACCCTACTTGTGCTGATGCCAATCATTGCTCTGTTGCATCTGGGAAATGATAAATATTTCTCTTTAATATTGCTAAGCAGTCTAGGAACTGTGCCAATATCAGCCCAAAAGTTCATAATGAGCCTTTCTCAGAAAGCTAAAGAAGGTTTTAGATTTAGGATGGAAGACTTAAGGAAGACAGCAACATACAGCTCAGTACAGGATTACTCCATATCTTTTCTGAAACCTCTGCTTAATAGCTTTCATGCCGATGAGACCAGAGGGGGAACTGAGTGCTGAAGTCTTCCTGGTCCATCATTATGTGTTTGGCTCTGGCCATTTACTTATTTTATATTCCACCCTCCTTCCAAGGAGCTCAACGTGGCATGCATGGGACTATTCAATTGTATCATTTTTATCACCACTTTGAAGCATCATCAGTTCTACAGCTTCAACTGGCAATGCCATGATTTTAGGCTATCCTACCTGGGTCTGTTTCTGTTGAGGCCTTGGGGCACTCTTTAGCCACAAAATGGACTAGGTATTCACAAAGTGTCCTTACAATTAACAAGGCATATAAGTATGAGGTCTCTGGGTTAGCCTGCGTGTGTGGCTGATTTCCCACAAGCTGCTGCTCTGCGCTTGCTCTTCCCTTAGCCCCGATCATACATGTCAATTTCACATCATGTGCTTCAAGGCCACATTTTGCCCTGCAGCTTCACCCGATTTCCCCCACGTCTACTGAATCCTCAAAAAACAGGATTGAGTAGACACGGGGAAATCGGGCGAAGCTGCAGGGCAAAATGCGGCCATGCAGCACATGGTGTGAGATTGACACATACGATCGGGGCAAAGGGAAGAGCAACTGTGGAGCAGCAGCTTGTGGGAAATCGACATTTGTGTGTGTGTGTTAAGTGTTGCCAAGTCGCTTCTGACTTATGGCAACCCTATGAATCAGTGTCCTCCAAAACATCCTGTTGTTAACAGCCTTGCTTAAGTCTTGCAAACTGAGGGCCCTGGCTCCCTCTATAGCCAGACCCAAGATAAATATGAGGAGCACATAAGATAGGCTAAGAGATAATCAGCTGCTTAAGGCTGCCAAGAAACAAAAGCCATGTCAATGTAATACCTATGTGTTGGCTTTTGTTTCCAGATGTTGCTCTGGACCAACAGGGCTAGGTACTTCTTTAACCAAGGCTACCCATTAGGCTTCATGGTTGAGTGGAGACTTAAACTCAGGAATGGGAGTGTTCACTCCAAAATGCATAGGGTTTTTTTCCATAAATATATACTTGTTTAAACCACAAAACATTTATTTCAGAATAGTTTGTGTCAAAACTGGCTGTACTACTATACTTTTCAACAGTGAAGTTTATTGCCTGGAGACTCTGTCTCATGTTTGTTTTGTATTATCAGGGTTTTTTCCGCCCCTTACCATCTCTCCTATCTTCTTTTCCTTATCCTGTTTCCAATTCTACCTCTGACTGAAGAGTGTTCTTCTGTCTGATTACCGTCAGCTGCCACTTATTCTGAGTTGCTGCTGGCATTGCGTTTCTCCTGATAAAGTGTCTCTCTCTCCTCCAGTTGATTCCTTGTTTCTCTTTCAGTCACACTTGTTTGTGTTAGCCTTAGCAGTAGAAATGGCAGTGGGGGGTTCTGTGTGGATACAAACCTAAACAACACAGAGCTCAGCACTGCCTTCACCGAAATAAGAAATAGACCAGGCTGCAATGAATCTGAACAAAGAAATTGCCCAAACTTCCAATCCCCAGTCTGAATGTTGGACAAGATTAATTTCAAGAAACGGCATTTCTCAAAAGCACAAGTAATGGGCACAGGAAGTGAAATTCCAGATTGTCTCTGCACCCAAGAATAAAAACATATGACAATCACACTGGGATAATATAAAGCACAACTTCGTTAACTGTTCTGCCATTTAGATTCTGATTTATTTTTTCTGCCTCAGTTTACCAATGTGTGCTGACTACTGCCTGGCTAGGAAACTGTTTTCACCTTTCTCCTTTATAAGGGCAACAGCACTGCAGCTCCAAGCTTGAGAGCAATAGATATGTGGTACCTTTTTTTACCAGTACATCTCATGTATGCCAGTGAAGGCCTGGCAGCATCACCAACTCCATCCCATGACAGTAGGACATAAATTGAGGAATTCCTGCCGATCTCAGTGTGCTAATCTCCCTTCATCCAGTAATCCCAGGTAGGGGGGAATGTTGCAAAACATGTCACAAGAGATGCAGACGGCATCTGGAATCTAATGAAGAGCTCTGGTCACAGTCAAGAAGTGACCTAGAAGAATCAATAGAGCCATGTTTACTCTATTGAAAGAAAGAGAAATCACCACCCTCAGTGTATCTATTGACAAATAGGGAATCCAAGTCTAACATCTTGAAGGTCAAATGACAGGAAGGATGCCACTGAGACAGGCTTCACACATTCAAAACAAGCAGGTGACTGAGAAAGCATCATTATGCCTTCTCTTCCTGCACTCGTTCTGAGCAGTTAGAGCTGAGCCCAGGCTAGGCTGACCAGCTCCTTCCCAGGCCCGTAGCTACAGTGGAGCATTTTGGGGCCACACCCCCTTAATTAAAAGCACATCCCACAAAAAGCAATGCCAGAAGGCATTTTTTTATATTTATTAAGTTGTACCAGCCAGTGGGCAAGTGAGTGGCCAACTCTCTCCCTGCCAGCCAGGGCAGCAGGCGAGCAAGAAGAAGAGCTTGGATTGGAAGAAGAAGAGACCCCACCCTTCACTACCTGAAGGAGTCTCAGAGTGGCTTGCAGTTTCCTTTCCCTTCCCCTCCCCACAACAGACACCCTGTGAGCAATGCTCCTTCTAAGCTGTGGAGTCTTGTGAGCAAAAATTCTACGTTGTGAGCTACTGGCATTAAGGCTGTGAGCAAGCAATTTGACTACTGCACAGATTAGTTTGCTCTGGAGCAATCCTTCCTGAGCTAAGACAAAAAAGTGTGAGCCAGTGACTAAAAAACTGTGAGCTAGCCCACACTAACTCCGCTTAGAGGGAACACTGCCTGTGAGGTAGGCGGGGCTGAGAGAGCTCTTTTGAGAACTGCCCATGAGAGAACAGCTCTGAAAGAACTCATAACTGACCCAAGGTTACAGCAACAGCTGCATGTGGAGGAGTGGGGAACCAAACCCAGGTCTTCCAGATTAGAGTCCAAGCTCCTAGCCACTACACCAAACTGGCTCTCTACCGGCCGGCTCTCTGCCGCCAGCCATGCACCAGGGCTGTAGGTGAGCGAGTGAGCCAGCTCACACAGTAAAAATCCAGTTGGAAAGTGCACTGAAAGTGGATTATTTAGCGTGTGTGACCGCAGCTGAAGTGTGGGCTGTCTCCAAATCTGGAGATACTAAGGCTCCACTTTTGGCAACGGAAGCACAATTCAGTCATTCTTCCAACCCTCACACATCCACACACAAACGCATACTTTAGAATGTTCAGAGTTGTACTCACAGAAACTTCTTTGTGTCCTTCGGTCTGCTGGTGGTTATCATTAGCCTATAAGGAAACACAGGACTTTTCTGAGAGCACTGCTCCCTGGGACCAGGATGTCAAAGTGTAGGGTTAATTTGTGCCTGAAGACCCAAGGTCGATCATCTCAGAATCCAAACTGTGTTTTGTTCAGTTTATTTTATTTATTTATGCTTCTGGAAAAACAAGTGAAACAAACATAAAGGGGCAGTGCAGAGAGATGGGCATGTTCCTTTTCCTTAGTTCACATCAGATTACAGCTAAAACTGAGCTACTTCAGGATAAATAGTCAAATTTTCCTCAATAAGGGTGTGCAAAAAAAATTCAGCTTTGGGTATATGGGACCTCCAAAATATTGTTATTCCCAAATTCAAAATACCGGTATGGTATTTGGATTTGGGGGTTTTCAGGTATCTGAGATTTTGTGGTCTATTATTGCCTATGGGGAAGATTTCCAAGTGGCAGTGGAGGGGTGTCTTTAAAGATACAGACACCAAAATTGCAGAAGATCTGCTGGTTCCTGGCCTTTATATAACTCCCATGTTTCAAGCAGATTGGACTAAGGGTTCTAATTCTATGGGCTCCTGGATAGGGTGCCCCAGCCATCCTCTATTAATTCCTGTGGAGGGGTGGGGACTCCAAGCTGCTTCCAGGTCAAAAGCCATGCTGTAAGCAGCAACCACTGGTCAAATGTCTCCCATGGAAGAACCAACAACAAGACCAACATAACTAAAGCAAAACTCAATAATCCCAGCAGAACCACAAGCCAGTGTGTCAAACCAAACAGAACTGCCATGAAACTGAAAGTAGGGAGACTTTTGCAAACCCAGCAGAACATATTGGTGAAGCCCAGAAGAACTCCACTTCCTTCAGATGGATATTTCCAGAAGATATTTACATATCTTTAACAATAATGGAAAGAAAGAATAGATAAATTCTGTCCAAAAAGCAAAAATGTTCCTGGGTCAGCAACAATCCACATCCAAAGTCTAAGGGAAAGCAGAGGCCACTGTACAAACAGAGGAAAAGAGCGATCATGACTCAGAAGCCAATGGAATTATTTTTGGCAGCTCTGCAGAAGAGTCTGATTCTGAAAAAGGAGCAGCAGTTCCAAAAACACTTAAAGTCCAATTGAAATTTGATAAAGCTAAAAACAGGAAAGAGGCTGTGGTCACACACACTAAATAATCCACTTTCAATGCACTTTTGAATTGGATTTTGCCAGTTCACACAGTAAAAATCCAGTTGGAAAGTGCATTGAAAGTGGATTATTTAGTATGTGTGACCACAGCCATAGTGACCGCAGCCATTGGACCACAGCCATTGGAATCCTGAAAGTCTATGAGTGCCTTAAGATATGTACCCAATATAAGGCTAATATGGGTTTGACTTAGTCTTAGTGAAATAAGAAAACCAGTATCATCCTATTATATGTTTGTAATCAGAAGGAAGGAAGGAAGGAAGGAAGGAAGGAAGGAAGGAAGGAAGGAAGGAAGGAAGGGAAGGAAGGAAGGAAGGAAGGAAGGAAGGAAGGAAGGAAGGAAGGAAGGAAGGAAGGAAGGAAGGAAACCCCAGGAGCCTGCAAATTTCCTGGACCGTCCACGGGACTGTGTCCTACTTTATACATTGCACTCCTTGGATAACAAGATGATCCCTGGACCTAAGGAAAGGCCAGGGCCTTTTTGGTCCTGGTCCCAACCTGGTGGCACTCTCTGCCAAATACCATCAGGGCCCTGTGGGACCTTATGCAATTCCACAGGGCCTGCAAGGTGGAGATGTTCTGCCAGGCTTTGAGTTGAGAATGGTGATGGTTTTTATCTCAGCTGGCACCTTCCTCAGTTTTCCAAGCTTGTTTCAACCTCTTCCCCACTGCCTGCAAAATGGCCAGCAGCCTGTAATATGGGAATAATTAATTATAAGGATTACTATCCACCATCTGTCTTTTAATGTAATTTAATATGTTCTATTGTTTTATCTGCTTATTGTTTTAATACTAAGCACATTGCCCAGAGCCCTATGACAGCAGGGATGGGGCAATTCATAAATATGATGATGATGATGACGATGATGATGATGATGATCAACATAAAGCCACATTAACAGGGTAGATAAATTGTGGTGGGTTGCAAGAGGAAGGAGGATGTTTCTCTTGCTTGGATTTACCACCCAAGCTAGAGAGAGATTCAGCAGATGGGAAGCTTGTTTGTCTTTGTGTTTCCCAAATGGCTGAAGCTTATACCCCAAGCCAAACAAATACAAACTTCTCAGCATCTCTATCAAAGCTTTTAAAGGATTGGATCCAGCCTAAATTTTTGAATGGCAGGATGGAAATTTCTTGCCTCCCACTACAGCCTACTGATCTCTACAGAATGCTGCTTATGGTGGATCAAGGAAATTGTGGGGAATTGGTAGAAATTACCAATTTAGTCTGGATTCAGCCCCAAATTTAGTGATAGTCTCAGAGTTTCCACTGAAGTTTTGCCTTCAACAAAATGGAAGGTAAACTTGGAGGGTCTTCTTTGAGAAAAAAAATATGACATATGTCAAAAGAAACCAAGTGTTTCAATAAGACTAGTGACATTACTCCTATTCACCCTGACTCACTTTGCTGAGCTAAAAACAGCCAGGCCTATATATTAGTGGGTTGGATCCAGCCAGCTTTTTCACTGAAGCCCATATCATTACTGCAGTCCCTACCCTACATGTCCATGCAGTTCCCATGCTCCCCAACAAAGCTTCTTTGATGGTCAAAAGGGACACACTTCTCCCTCCAACAGAAAAACTGATGGGATCCAACTCAATGGTTCTGCGCTGGAATCACAAGTTCAGAAGCACTACCTGCCCATCCCACCTTGAATTATTTGTGCAACTGAGTTCTACTCAACAAGAAGACACTTGTTGAAGAGTATCTTCTTTAACTTATTCAGTTTGTCCTGAGGATGCCTAAAGACCTGCTTCCAGAATCTACACCCAAAAGTTGGGTGTTTAGCCCATTGCAGCAGACCATTTCCTCACAGGATCATTCCCTTAGACTAAGATACACAAAATAGTCTAGGGGGGTGGGAAACCTTCTCTAAGATCAGTTCAGTTCGGGAAGAGGCTTAATTTACAAATCCAAGAGTTTACAAGTGAATATAGATGTATATATCCTTACTCCAGCTGAACATGCACTTCTATGATAGCAGACTTAGAGAAACTGACTTTTCATTGGTGAATGTTTGACAGTTCACATGAAAGGGTATTGCTTGCCAGTGACTGTCAGTTGACATCCGCTTGCTTCAGAGATCAGTTTCTGTAACTTAATGATTTGACAAGGAGAGAGACAGACATTGCAGGTGCTTCAATACTGTAGAAGCTGGGAACAGATCAGGACAACAGCAGAGCTGGTGAGGAAATTGTGTAATTGTGGACTTGGAGAGTCAGGGCCACAAAATCAATAGGTATAAAAGGAGGCGACAGGCAGGGAAGGATCACATCATCCATTGTTTGCTTGCTCTGTCACATAGTGGAAAACATTAAAGGTGTGTGAGTCTAGTTGTGAACTACTGGGAGCTTTGATCACAGAACTGTCAGTAGCATGTTAATCCTCAAAAAATGGCAAGCATGACAAATTTGAAAGATAAAGACCATGACATCAATATACCTTATTCCCAATATGGTCAAATCTGTGGGCAGTAAAGTCTGGAGACTGGAGGCATGAACAAACAAGACAAATCTTTCTGCAAACCTGAGAAAACCTCTAGGTTTACAGAAGAAAATCCTAAAATCTAAAAAAAAAGAAGTTGGGGGTTAACCCCCCCCCATAATAGAAGCAGCTCTTTTAGCTTTAAGAAACAAATACCCTCAGTGATTGTTGCTAGGAAACCATACAATACTTCCAACCTTCATACCTTGGCTTTTTTCAGTAAAAGGCAGAGGGAGGGGGCAGAGCCTTATCCAGAGCTATTTTGGCCCTCAAGGGAAGACTCAGTGAAGCCAGGACTGGAAGCAACCACCACGCTACTTGCCAGCAAGCAGCTTTCATGATTCTTTCACAACTGACTGGCTGCTACTGTTCAACAGCAACACCTCATGAAAGCCAGTGTGGCTGAGTTCAGACTGGCAGTTTGAAGCAGGAGGGAATTGTGGCAAAAAAGCCCTGGAATAAACTGTTCCGGGTTTTCCCAGTCACATGGAGCCGACAGATGCGGGAGCATACCAGGAGGAGGTTCGCGGGAGCGTTCAGACTGCTGGCCTGGAGGTGCAGCTGTAAATGGCTTTTTCTACTATGTGCGTATGGACACATGGGCGCATATGCGCTCATGCGCATAAGTGCATCCAGACTATTTGAGGTGGAACCCATTGCACCAGCACCACATTGGCCGGTAGAGTGGAGCACAGCCAATCTGATCACTGCTGCCGTATGCGCAGAAACACCCGGTGCACATTATAGAAGCAGGTTGCTCCCGGCTTTTCAGTTTCGCGTTCACACTTCCGGGAAGTGGAATAACGCAGTATAAAGGTGCTCTCTGGGATTTGCTACCACTTTTGTCAGGTATCTTTTTAACGTGGGAGTGAAGCGGAACAGCACGGGGTGCCTACGGGTGGGGAACACCAGGCAGATATGCCTGTGTGAATGCCCCCTTTAATCAGCTTGGGAAATGCAGCTGAAAAGTGGCTATAGCGGGGCAAATTGCCAGTCTGAACTCAGCCTGTGGTGTAGTGGTTAGCATTTCAAGCTAGGAACTGGGCCAGTAACACACTGTCAGCCTAACACAGGGTTGTATCAAGAAAAATAGAGAAGGGGAGAATGTTGTAAGCCTCTTTGGGCCCCTGTTGTATACTAAGGATGAGTCAGCCTCAACTAGCCCTGGGGTTGGGTTGAGCTTGCATCACAAACAATAGCTGGCTAGGATCCTATAATGGACCAGTAGAGAAACAAGGATCCTAGAATAGACCAACAGAGAAACTGGGAGTGGGGTGTGTTTAGGGTGTGGTGTCTTGCATGCTTAAAAACCAGTCTTCTGCCATGGATTTTCAGTCCTTCTTCTCCTTGTTGAAATCATTAATAAAGAGAGCTGATCATTAGACTTGGGGTCTGTTCATCCATGGAACCCATTATTTAACAACCCCCATTGTGGGGGGAAATAGGGTATAAAATGGAGGAAATCAGGGCGTTTTTGTAGAAAAAGCCCAGCAGGAACTCATTAGCATAATAGGCCACACCCAGCAGCAGAAACTCATTAGCATATTAGGTCACACCCCTGACAGCACAGCTCATTGGCATATTAGGCCACACCCCCACATTAGCAGAAGTGTGGTCATCCAGCCACACCCACCTTTTGCTTCTTATTCTGTTTACCATGTTTGTTGTCAAAACCCCAGGGCTTTTTTTGCAGCAGGAACTTCTTTGCATTTTAGGCCACATACCCCTCATGTAGCCAATCCGAATGAGTTTCTGCTGTTGGGTGTGGCCTGTTATGCTAATGAGTTCCTGCTGGGTGTGGCCAACTCAGGAGCCAGCCGGAACTCCATTCCTGTGCATTCCTGCCCAAAAATAGCCCTGGAGGAAATAAATAATAGTAACCAAGTGCCAGCAAATGAGTAGGTCAATTCACACTGCAATGTTTTTGCACTAAAATGAAGCTGTTCTCAGCCATGGTAACAGTGGGAGGAAGTAGTGGAAATAATCACTCTAAGTTGTTGTTAACTCCAGCAGTGTTCCAAAGGAAAAAAAAATGGATGTAAATAATTCTTCATACTGCCTTTTCTATGTATATGTGTACTGTAGGCTGACTGTCAAACCAAGCGAGCAAACAAAAATAACTGGTTGTCTTGAATATATCTGTGAAAATTGAAATAAAGACATGAAGCAGCTGTTAAGTATAGCAAAAGGAGTATGTTGTGGCTTAGATCACAATTATGGTTTATGTTTGAGCAGGAGGTCTGCCACCCATTCACAGTTAAAAAGTGTTCCTACCGGGATAATTGATGCCAAATTCCTTGCAATTTGCACCTCATTAATGAGATACAAATTAACACCTCATTAATAGGGTTGAAATTAACACCTCATTAATGAGGTAAAATGAATCCTTTTTACCCACCACATGTGGATGCCTGAGTCTCACTTGCAGCCCCCCTGGATCACGGGGGTGATGCCAGAATGGCAATTTTTACCTAACCTCATGAGGAGTTCTCCATCACTGAATCTACAGCTGGTGAAAATGGCTTCTGAAGTAATCATAGAGTCTTAGTCCTCCACCATTCCTAGAGTGCTGTAAAAGAAAGGCCTGCAGGACAGGGGGCTACTCTGGAGTTCCTGTTTAAAACAAGAGTATGTTTAAGACAAAAGTAGGTCTTCTATTCCCTCTCTTTGCATTTTTTTCAGCATAAGGCAGCATTCCAAAATGTGATCCCCCCCTTTAGTATGATGGGGTGCTGTCCATTCTACCAACTCATTCTCTCCACAGTCCAGCTCATCAGTTATCCTCTTCCAAAATCTGTACCCCTAACCTGCAGAGGTAAGGCAATGAGAGACAGGGCTTTTTCACAAGGGAAATTGCCTTTGGTGTGCCCTTCCCCTTGAGACTCACCTGGCTCCTACTTTATTATCCTTTCAGTACCAGACCAGAATATATCCTTTTATCCAGATTTCAGTTGAAGGTTTCCATCATTTTAACATTTTTTGTAGTCTGTGTCTATGTTCAGGACTATTTAATAAATATCATTTTAGGCTTCTGAATGCTGTTCTACGCTTATTTCCCCAGCTTGTTTCTAACGTGGACAGTTCTTCTGATGCTGCTTTCATTATTTCATTGAAATGTGAAGTGCCTCAAGCAGATCTCTGGAGAGGAAACACAGCAATTCTGTTTCAAAAAGAACTGGAGCTTCCCAATGGCACCTGGCAGGCTATTGTAGAAAGCAGAATTGGTTATTCCAGTGAATTTTGCCAGCCCACCATTTCAACTTGAAAATCCCCATTTCAGTTTTGCTGCTTCTTTGTGCAAATTGACCTCATTAGTCCTTCTTGTCATACAATTAAATAATTGCTCTTTCTCTTCCCATTCTCTCAAAATTTCCTGACTTACTACATCCCCCATCTCACACAGCATTTGTCTATGCAGGTCCATGATCCCCAGTGTATGCTTTTTTGAGGTCCAGAGGAATCCCCTCCCTTTTTCATGAGTGAAAAGACTGGCTGGATGCAGCCCTCTGGTTCCTTCTGCAGAATTTTACATAAACAATGTGTAAGTGCAGGGTTTCCAGCTACAGCAGGGGAAATTCCTGGAGTGTGGGAGATGATGCCTGGGGAGGGTGGCATTCAGGGAAGGGCAAAAGCCCAGCAGAGATGGCCTCTGAAGCAGCCTTTTCTTCCAGAGGAAGGCTGTGGTCACATGGTCATTTTGATTGGGTTTCACCACTGTTCCTTATCACATTTAAAAAGGCTGATCAGATGACTGCATCTGTTTCCCATATTGAAGTGGACTCACCACCATAATCCTCCCGTTTTCCTAGTGATTTTCCCGATACCGGGAAAATCAAGTACTTTCCGAATATTTGCACTGTGAATCTGCAGTCTCACCAATCTGGACAGCCATCTCTCACTATGAATGTGATTCGGTTGCCTGAACATCCTTCTCATGCTGAATTTTTTTTCTAGCTTTTGCCGTTGTGCACATGAGCAATCCTGTGCTGAATAGATTCAATGCATGAATGTTCAAGTGCACATATATTGACTCCAGTGCCTAGTTGTAAGTGGTTCATTTTGTTCACTGTTTTGGGAAATAAAACACTGCAAAAACAAGGGAGTACAGTGTGTCCAAGTGGGAGCTGTGATTTGGCCACGTGCATAAGCACATGCACAAAGAAAAAAAATAAAAACTCATGCCACGTCACCACTTGGGTGGTGTGGCAGGAGCCTCCTTGTGCAATGCAAGTGGATCCTGGAGGGATGTGTGATCATCCCAACCTGCGAAAAATATCCCTGATCAAATATACAGCAGGAACAAATTGCGGTAAGCTTGCCGTGTGAACTTAGCCAAACTCATCTCTGTAATATGGAGAGCAGCTACAATCTAGGGATAACTCCATCCCCCAGCTGGAGATTGGCAAGCCTATAAAATAGAAAAGAAGCATATTAATTGGGAAAACTGTGACTGGGGGCTTTTTCACATGCCCAGCTTACTCCTGATTTTCTCAGAAGTCAATCTACAAGCATTGGAATTGGTTTGGACAGGGTTCTTCCACATGTCTGCCCTCCCTCTATGTTTTCACAGTCGTAGAGTCAGCCTATTTCCTCCCACACATGCCTTCACCAATGAGGATTTTCAAGGGGGGGGATGCTGGCATCATCAGTGGTGTCACTAATGGTGTCACAGCACCCCCCCCCTTTAAAAATAAAGGCACCAAAATACCAATATATCGCTGGAGCGTTGTAACAATAAGCTTTGGAGTTTTTGTAAAAAAATAAGTCCTTATACCCTTTCCTAGAGAATTAGTTGTCATTGTTTTGTTTTTGTTTTTTTAATGAAGGCTGGGAACCTGCTAAGCCTGTTGTTATGACACTCCAGCAATGCACTGATATTTTAGAGCCATTAAAAGGAAAAGAAATCACTCTTCTTCAGGGTGGGAGGAGAATAGAGGGAGTAGTTTGACCGTGACAATCCAGTCTTTGAACAGTGGGCTAAAGGTGGGTGGGAGTGGGTGGGACAAAGAAAACCAACTGAAATGTTACACATGAGTAAAAATCCAACTAAAAATCACCTTTCAGAAAAACATCAGGCTAAAGGTGATCTCAAAAGAACCCGGGGGGGGGGGAACACAGGCAAAACTCAAAAATCCAAAGTGAATACTAAAAGCAAAGAATGTGTCCAAATGTCAGGGGACAGATCAAAACAATATGGGGCCGGAACCAACAAATAAATCCCATGTGGAACAGCCCTGGAAGGCTCCTGATGACAACAGAACATACCAGTACATCCCTAGATTACTCTAAGTAGGTAGGCTTTTTGGTCAGCATTAACAGAGTAGCTCTTCACTTTTTCTGTTAATAAGACCTTTCATATAAACACCTATTTAAATTTAGAGTGTATAATGCCTTCATCCTAATTGTGGCAAAAGTGGTTTGGTCCTCTGCCCTAAAAAAACAACAAATACTTCACAATGCAGCAAATGATTATCCAAAACCACTTTCACCACACTCCAGAAAGTCTGTCTTCGCTCTTACCAAGATTCTATTATTAAAAAAAAAACAAAAAAACGCTGTAATAGTTGTATAGCAATTCATTTGTATTCAAGCCATACAATTTGGAGAGTAATAAGCTCTTTGCTAATAAGCTGAATATACAATTAACATACAATATTCATCTGTCAAAAAGGGAAGTTATCTTGAGGCACTGGCTGATCGAGACATAAAAATCTGGGACAAATGTCCCTGTTGTGCAAGAGAACTGAGTAGTTTTGTCCAGCTATAATCACCTGGTCTCTTTCTGACACCTCTAGTATGTCTAAGGGGGTAGTATTATTTTCTCTCAGTTTTGCTTCAAAAACTTGCTTTTGTAATATTCATGTTCTTTTTCATTACTATTTTCATTGTCTTAGGGAATTCTGCCACTGCTTTCCACCAGCAGTTGTCATATGTCCAGATATTAATAGTCCATAAATGAAGCAAAAGGAAAAAACTGTGATGGGGGGGGAATGCTTAGTTCTCTTTCAGAATGTTGTCATCAGACCCAGGCTAAAGACATTCACAACTCAGATGCTTGTCAGTGTGAATGCCCTATTTTCCAGTCGAAGCCCAAATAGTGTGAGTGTAGGGAAGAAAACCTTCCTTCTGTCACCACTCATTTTATGCTAAAGTTCCCATTGGCTTATGTTCCACACCCTTCTTCAACCAACACAATAGTTCTAACAGAAATTTGACCGAGTGTCAAAGTGCCCCTACTTGGAACCTTGGAAGGAAACCAGACAGAGGGAGAATAGAAATGGTATTTACTGTGAGGAGTAGCACAGCTATCTGGGGTAGTAAATTAGCAAACTTAAACAATAAGATCCACCCTCTACTGTAATAACTAGTGCGAGAAAGCTGACATAGGCTGCAGTCACACACACTAAATAATCCACTTTTAATCCACTTCCACTGTACTTTCCAACTGGATTTTGCCAGTAAAATCCAGTTGGAAAAGTGCATTGAAAGTGGATTGGAATGAAACGACCACTCCAAGCACCTAAAACCATACATATTATTCTTTTCCAGAGGAGAGGCAAGAGGACAAAGAAGTAGAGAAGGCAAGAAAGCATTGAGGGCTCTAGGTTCCTATCACTGAAGGTATCTGAGGGTCCAAACACCAAGGCATCTGGGCAACCAATAATTCTAAGTAATCCAAAGGGAAAGAGGACCCAGGACATGTATCAACAGGTATCTCCGCAGCTGCACAAATACAAATAGTTTAGAGCCAGCAAAAAGCACACACTGCCAGGATCTAGAGCATCAACCCTCAGCAGAGAGCCAAGCAGACATTCAGAAGGGGAAAAGTGACTCCTGAGGTGCGTCAATCAGAAGCTTGTTGTGAAGCTGCACCCAGCGGCAAGACCATTTCAAAGTGTGACTTCCCAAGCTGTGGCAACACGGTCTCTGAAGGCACCTCTTTCTACCAAGGGGGATGTGAAAGATAGCAGGCCCAGGTCTTACTAAGGAGTTCACCTCTCTGGATTTATTCCAGCCTCCCACCTCAGCACATATAGGATTCTTTACTGATGTCTCCAGCAGGCTGTGAGCTACAGGCTCACTTTCCTAGTGACCTGTATCTCAGACTCTCAGTTTCTGTCTTTTAAAAGTAGCATTGGCAGCTCTGGGTTGAGAAATGCCTGGAGATTTGGGGATGGAGCCTGTGGAGGGCAGGGTTTGAGGAGGGGAGGGACCTCAGCAGAGTATAATGCCATAGAGTTCACCTTCCAAAGCTGCCATTTTCTCCAGGTGAACAGAGCACCGTAGTCTGAAGATAGGGTTGCCAGCTCTGGATGGGGAAATCCCTGGAGATGTGGGGGGGTGGAGCCTGAGGAAGGTGGGGTTTGGGGAGGAAAGGGACTTCAGTGGGCTATAATGCCATAAAATCCACTTTTCAAAGTGGTCATTTTTTCTCCAGGTAAACTGATCTCTGCTGCCTTGAGATCAGTTGTAATCCCAAGAGATCTCCAGCCACCACCTGGAAGTTAAATATACAAGAGACAGTTCACAGTATTGGAATGCAGCAAAAATGAACAAACTGTGAATTAAAGTGCAAGATTTAAAGAAACAGTGATATAATATTCAAAAAATTATTATACAAATAAATCTTAATGGTGAATACAGTGTATAATATAAGTACAGAAAGTTAATGACGTGCTTTCACTTTTTGTATTCTGCCCGACAAGAACTTTATCTCCTCGCAATTGTGAAAAAGATTTGACTACTCATGAAAGAAGCATATGTGTCAAGCTTTATTTCTACTCCCTAGATATGATAAAAACCAGAGACTTTTTGTTTATCCATTGATACAACTCTGTTCAGAAGAAGCAATGTCAAAACGACAGAAGACATTCCGGAGCACATCATTAACTTTCTGTACTTATATTATATACTGTATTCACCATTAAGATTTATTTGTATAATAATTTTTTGAATATTATATCACTGTTTCTTTAAATCTTGAACTTTAATTCATAGTTTGTTCATTTTTACCACCTGGAGGTTGGCAACTCTACCTGGAGAGCAGTTGAAATCCCAGGTGTTCTCCAAGCACCACCTGGAGGTTGGCAAGCCTATTTAAGAGGATTTGCTCCAAATTAAGAGTCACCCTCTTACTTCAAATCACCAGAGATGGGGGGACCTCCTTAAATTCCTCCTAGAGGAATTCAGAATCAAGCATCTTCTTCACCTGATGTGGTATGTTAGGCTTTGGTTGTAGGTGAGGGCTAGGATTGCAAACTCATGATTGCAGCATTCCTGGAGATCAGGAAGTGGCATCTGGGGAAGGGAGGAAGCTCCACAGGGATATAATGCAAGAGGCTACTTCTCCCAAGTTTGGGCCTTAGGGTGTGTTCAGACGGATCTTTTGATCTGCCATAGGAACGACTCCCTTGCGGATCAAAAATGCACGACCAGACAGAAACATCTGCGAAATATTCCGGTCCCATAGGCATCCCGTTCTGCTGCGCCTCCAATCCTGATTTAAAAAGTAGTAGTTTCAATGTAGGGTTTTCGCTTACCCGCGCAACAACTGCAGACTTTCTTCCATCTGGTCACTCCATTAGCGCGCGATGCTCCCGTCGGCTCGGTCTGACGTCAGACCGAGCCGACGGGGCGCGATTTTTAAAAATTGAAACCCCATGTGCGCTTTAACGAGGAAACGCATTCAGCGATAAGCGCTACGAGGAATGTAATATTCATGCTTATTTCTTTTAGGGACAAGATGTTACCGCGATGGGAGATGGAGGGGGGAAGGACTGTTCTAACTTGCAAAATAGTCCCTCCATTGATGGCAATGGCAAGGGGAGGACCGGGACTTTGCTGAAAACCCTCCGCAATCGCCTCAGTTCTCCAAGGAGGCGCAGCCTTGCCTATGCGAATGTACAAAACTTTTTTTTAAAATCCTCGGTGGATGCCGTGTAGACAAATCACGGCGGGAACAACGCGCGGTGAGGCTATTTCATAGGGGGCGTCTGGTCGTGCTAGGCTGGATTTAAAAATCGGGATAAAATTTTAGGAGGGCTCATGGCGCGATTGACTGGCCGTCTGAACGCAGCCTTAGACTACAAGTTTGTTTTCAGTTGCAGGGCTGAGAGACATAATGGGAAGAAAAATATGTATGAGAACATGTAGGGTGCCTTTCCTCATTACTACATGACTGCAGCCTCTTGCTTCTTCACACTCTTAGAATTCAGGAGCAGATTGCCTCAGAGTACAACATTAAGCAGGGTTTTGAAGCATAATTGAAGCATAATTGCTGAGTCTACAACCCATTTCCTCCAGTCCCCTTCAAATTTACTCCTGGCTACTGTTGCTGTTCTCCATTCCTACTGTCAGCACTAAAATTTAGGTTGTTGTATTGTTGTTTTTTTAAGGAAACTTAGCAACAAAGTAGAACTGAATATATTTCACATTCTATATGTTCAACATGATACCTCATCTCCCATCCAAATCAGCTCTAGTGGGGCTAAGAGAAGTAATTAGCCACTAGCAAAAACATCTAATTTACATTTAACACCAAGGCTTTGGGGAAGAAAGTTGAGAGAGGGGGAAAAAATCAGCAAATGCATTAAAAAGTACTTCTTATGCCAATTTCTCTGACTCTGTGAGAACAGTTTTTTAGGCATCACAAAATTGTACACATACACACACAGGCAAAGCAAGACTGCAATTTATAATGTCTGTTCTAATTGCTATAAACAAGCTACAGAAAGAGTATGGCTGTTGCTTCAAAATAGGGATGCTTTGAATTAGCTTAGGTGAGCTTGGTGGAAATTATTATCCTCACTTATACAGTAACTGATTACATTTACAAAGCAAAACATTTTAGTTTCCCACAATTACAAAGCTTTTTAAAAATCAGATGTCCTACTAGACATGTTAAAGGAAAAAGTTATTCACAATCCTGAAATAATACAAAATACAGTTAAAGTAGAGAACTGTTTATGCTAGGGTCCTCTGTCACCAGGCCTCAGCCCCACCACTGATCAGCTGGCTGGCAGGAGGACTTACCAGGAGAAAGAGAAAGGCCCAGGTGACATTGTCAGCAACATGGCAATGTTACTTCCAGTGCACACATGAAGTTACGTCATCACACCAGTGATGTCCAGACAATGCTCTGATATTTGGGCAAAAATATGGTGGAAGCCATATTTACCATAGAGATTTGCCCAAATACCAGAGTGCTGCCATGATGTTGCAGCATGATGACATCACTCCCGGTATGTGCCCAGAAGTGATGTCACCATGTTGCTGGTGCCATTGTCTGGGCCTCCATCCTGCTCCTGTTAAGTTCCTCCCATCCCCCACTGGTTGCTAGGAGGGATCTGGTAACCCAGTTCATGTGTATAAAATATTTGTTTAGGGACATTCATAGTGGTGACATGATACTTTGGCAAGCCATTCTAAAGTCTAAATTTGATAAATCTCTGACAAGGGGGCTTTCCTTGCAGAATACTAACATGAAAAGGTTCTTTATGTGGCTAGAGGTGCCATCACTGAGAGTCCACAATTAATGACCTGATGGTCAAATAGTGGGTGAGTCATGGCTTCTCCTGGAAACAGCCTAATCCAGTTTACATGATGAAGCTAGGTAATCCTACTCCTTTGCTATTGATCTTGGTAATGATTTTGGAAACCCTGTTTCATAGTTCTCATGTGAAAGGCAAAAGAATAGCTCATCCAGGCCTCAAGATGGAGGAGAAGGGGAATATGAATCAAAATGGAAGCTGCTTGAGAATAACTCACAGTTAGATGCCTAACTAGTAAATGTGGGAGGAAGGGCAGGAGGAAAGGTAGAAGGGGCAATGGAAGACTGGGATTTCCCCCCCATCTTTAATAATTTATACACATCTCTGAACTGAATTCTTTAAAATATTCCTATTTATTACCTTTGTTCCCTATTTTGTGAAACAGAAGTAGCTGTTCCAATCTGGGACAGGAAGTTTTTGGCAAGAAAATGTTCCCAGTCAAACTTCCTTTGACTTGATGGATGGGGCTTTGTTCACAGTTTGGATCAGGCACTCTCAGAGGTCTAGAGAGACACAGACCCAGTTTTTGAGGCTCCTACTAGTAGAACTGCCAATCTCTGTCTTTGTTGCCTGCTGCCACTCAGTGGGTCAACGACGGGAGAGGGAACTGCCAGAAAGCTGGTGATGTGCTGACAGTGTGATGCCAGTTCTGGTGAATATCCAGAAGTGATACCATGGCAGTAACATGATGCTGATGTAAGGCTCTAGGATTCTGACAGAACTCTATGGTTTCATTGAATCCTCTATGGTCTGTACAAATCCTACAGTGTCATATCAGCATGGTATCAGTGACACGATGTCACTTCTGGGTATTTGACGGAAGTGACATTGCACTATTGGTGCAACATCGCTCCCTGTCCCTTCAACTTTAGTTCCTTCTCATAGTAGATATGAAAAATGACAATATTTGAAAACAAACTAAAGCACCAAAAAGTTCATAAAAACAAACTGTGAAACTTATTGAATGATTAAATATTTCATCTTGAAACCCAGGCCAAATAGCCCTGCTGCTCCCCACCCCCACCCCCAGATCTGATTCATCCAGTTTTCAATATGAACAACCATCAGGTTCTAGGGGTGTCTCAAATGAGCTGTGGGGAGAAACATGAGGTACTGCCACCAACATGTTGACATCACATCCAGATAAAACCCATAAGTGATGTCAATGACAATCTAGGATTTTGCAAACTTCTATAGTGTCAGTCATGCCACTTTCAGATTTTAGCCAGAAGTAATGTTGACATGTTGACAACCTCCTTTTTCTCATGTCCCACCTCCCATAGTCTCCCAGGGGTTCCTTGCATGTGCCTGGTAACCTTATCAGGCACCTACCCCTGTCTCCCAAAAACTGAGCTGCACAAAATTGAGAATTCAAATCTACAATGGGCTCTTTTTCTTTTTCACTGAGGCATGTTTTGTTTGCTTGTTTTCCTCCCTGTGGCTTGAGACGTCAAGCTATTTTCCCTGTAAGCATGTTTTCTGTGGTGCAGCTGCTTTGTACTTGTGACAAAGCTAAGTGATATTTTAGTGCCTTTCAGCCCTAAGTCTTTGGGGAAAGATGCATATAAAACAAATACTTTTAATGGATGGGAGAAAGAACAATTTAGAATTAAAATTTACATCTGAGTCTACTTGTGTGTACTTTAATGAGAGCACAATCGGCTTCTTGATAAAATTTAGGAACATTTAGTCAAATTAAAACAAGCAGTTTAGCTGTCATGTGGTCTGCAATAATAAGCCCAATTAATGTGACGGTTGTTGCCGCAGAGAATAAGTTCCCGCCAAATGGCACTTTAAAACAGTTTCAGTTCACATGGCAAGATTCCCATTTTCCTTTGTTAAATGGGCTTGCCATGAAGCAACTTGGAAAATGAAAGAAAATAAAAAGTGATTATCTTTCTTGTACAAGGTAAATGGTATAAGATTTTAAAAAGAGACGACAGTTGTAGTGTGACACTTTCCATGGATATGGAAAGAGATACGTTCCTCTATCCCCAGTAAGTTTGTCAACATCAAATTATGAAACTCCTGGAGATTTGGGGAAGGAATCTGTGGAGGGCAGTGGTTGGGGGTGGGGCAGAGCTCAACAGAGATGTAATGCCATAGAATCCACCCTTCAAAGTTGCCATTTTCTGATCTTCATATTCTGGAGATCAGTTGTAATACTTGTAGAATGCCAGCACCCATATGGATGATTTTGATCACCCTGAGATTATATTTCCCATTGCAACAGCATCCACTGCAATCATGGACTCCACAGTCAGTAAGTCAAGCAAGCAGAACCATTCAGAAGAAGTCTCTTTAATACACCAAGCAAAACACAGACTTTAACTCTCTTTACAAGAAACTTCAGAAAATCCCTTTGCCAAAGAGAATGCAAAAGCTGCAGAAGAAAGAGTTTGACAAACATGGATAAGAAAGTAAGAAAGAAAGCAAATCTCTGATATGTCTTGGCCTAGAGGCATCTTATGATCTTTGGGGCTACTATATCCAAAGGGGGCCATATGGGTCATTTGTTTTTCCTTTCTCATCATGTTATAAGAACCAGCACAATGAAATTAAATATGCACAGAAGCAACTTAAGAAATAAAGAGATCAAATACTTTTGATTTAAATCATACCTGCTACTTCCACTGCCATTAAGTTGAGGTCAGTGGGACCTCCTGCAATACTAAATGCTAATTAAAGGTTTTGGTCTATTTTTTCAGGCTTTGCAAAACTACAAGTCCTGCTATCTGTTTGCTGATGTTTCCTTTTATGTTTCTCCAGCTGGAGAAATGGTCATATGTGTGTCTCTTTTATAAGTGTATATTGCTACGAGAAAATTTAAAGTGCCAACCAATTTGCTTTGGTTTTCCTATAGGGGAATAGTTAGGGCCCAGCTAGACATTCATTTTTAATGAGTTGGGCCTAGGTTCTGCAGACCCAACTTGTGTTCCCTGCACCTACATTGCAGTTGTTGGAAATGGCTTTTTAAAAAAGATAAAGGAGAGACCAAATGAGGTCAGAACACCATAGCAAGGAGGAGGGGAGGGGACCCTGCCTTCCCTGCAAGCCATTTCCCTGTATGGAAATAGCACTGGTGGGGTTATTTTCTGGTTTTTGCTGTTCCACATGGTATATTCTGTGCATGTAGAACAGCAAAACCAGGAATATACTCTCCCTGTGGTGTTGCTGTGTGGGAAAATAGCTTGGGGAAAAGGCTAGAGCCCTCCTCTCCCTCATGGTGGTGTTTGAACCCCATTTGGGCTCCACTTCATTTTTAAAAAGCAATTTCTAACAGCTGCTGTCTGGTTGAAATTGTTGTTGACCGACTTACATAAAAAGCTACACATTTGAGCAAGGAACTTTGGGCTAAGACTTTGTCCTAAAAGCATTGTACTTAGACTTGCCCTAAAAGCATTAGTATACACTGCCATGAGCTCCTTGGATGAAGAGTGGGACAAAAATGTAGGAATAGTACGGCTATATAAAATATGTTAGTCTTTAAGGTACCAAAAGGTTCCACTCTAGGGTTGCCAACTCTGGGCTGGGAAATTCCTGGAGATTTAGGGAATGAAGCCCAGGGAAGGTGGGGTTTGGCGAAGGGAGAGAGATCTTAGTGGGGTACAATGCCATAGAGTCCACCCTCTGAAGCAGCCATTTTCTCCAGGGGAAGATCTTGTAATTCCAGGAGATCTTTAGGCCCCACCTAGAGGTTGTCAACCTGCCTACACACATGCACTTACATGTGCGCACACACACACTGTATTATGTTGTATATATTGCCTTGTTTTTCAATTTTAATACAACTCTATTACATTTTTACTGTATGCATTATATCTCATTGCATTGTTTGCCAATCTTGTAACTCCTGCTGTACTGTTTGTATTTTTCTGCGCTTTAATGTAACGTTCTTTAATTTTGTTTAAATTACTATGCAGTAATTGTTGGTAGTTTGCATTATGCTGTTCCTATTATATTGTTTTTTAGCTGTAATCTGCTCTGAGTATCAGCAAGAAAGGTGACTATATATAAAATAAACAAACATGTACACGCATATATTTTATGTGTAGGTATATATGTGCATATAATATCAGCGCAATTCCTTAATGGTTTGCAGTTTCATTTCCCACCCATTTGTAAAATAATCTTTTGTTTTGCAAAAAACAAGAAGAAATGCCAGTCAAATAAGTACAAACATTCTGTGAAAATATGACAAGATGGAGCTTTTTTCCTGTAATGACTTTAGCAGAAACTTGATCCAAAAAGGTTATTTGTGCAAACTCTTGTGACATGCTAAAGAAGAGGACAGAATTCATTCCTAAATGCAATCGACTTCATTAAAGAAAATATAATGGAAGAAAAACGTTAAAATTAGCAAAGCGCAATCCAACCATTTTGTATAAATATATAAATGTCACGTTGATATAGTTAAAAGGGAGATGGAAATGAAATAAATTTTCTAGGGAGATGGGAAAAGATGGCAAGTTAACCATTCCTTAGTGTAATGATCATTAAGAAAGATGATTGTCTTTCACAGTTCAGAGAAAGGATATCCATTCAGATGCCAATTTCAATTATAAATCAAATCTTCATCCTCCAGCTCCAGCATAACGTAGTCAAAACATTAGTTGATTTGAGCACTTAAGATTTGTGAAACAAATGTCTGGAAGAAGGGAAGCTTAATCATATCAGTGCTACATTACTTAACAATGCTTTTCATTTGTAGTCCATTAATTAAAAAAAACCCATAAAGCAAAAAGGGAATGCTTGATGTGAATTTGGGAAGATGAAGAAAAAGTGTCTGCCAGAATTCAATGGCATAATTAAAAACTGCAGAGTAAATTGTATTACAATAATGGGCAGTTAGGAATTTTATGATAGCTGACTTTCTTCATCATTCACAAACAGGCGAACGTACCAACTCATGGGGCAAGCAAAATAGTCCTGAAGCTTTATTGTTTTCTCATTCCACTAGTTAAATCAGTTAGTCCCTAAAGTTCCAGAAAACAGCTTATTCCCTCAAAATCCTCTTGGTCTCTAAGATGCTACTGAACTCAAAGCTAGCTGTTCTACTGCAGACCAACACCGCTATCCTCTGAAATAAAACTCCATGGATGCATGTAATGCGTGTGTGGAATGCCACCTCGAGAGGACCTGTCAAGGCCTTTGGAGCCACTCTTACCACAGCTAGAAGTAAACTGGGTGGCACTGGAAGAAGAAGAGGAGGAGGAGGAGAGCAGAAAAGATTGGATTTATACCCCGCCCTTCACTCGGAGTCTCAGAGGGGCTTACAAACTCCTTTCCCTTCCCTTCCCCACAACAGACACCCTGTGAGGTAGGTGGGGTTGAGAGAGCTGTGAGAGATCAGCTTTTTCAAGAACAGCTCTGACAGAAGTATGGTTTGCTCAAGGTCACCCAGCAGCTGCAAGTGATGGAGTGAGGAATCAAATCCGGTTCTCCTGGATTAGAGTCCATGCACTTAACCCCTACACCAAACTGGAAGTGACAGCATCAACAGGCATCCAACCGGTGAAAAGAGACCCCTATATATATGGGAGAGGCTGGGAAAGGTGGGGAGGGTGGGGCATAAACTGAATAAATAAATGAAATGAAATGCAGTGGCAGTTGGGGAGCAGCCAAAGACCCCAATGGAGGCTCTAACTGTAGCAGCTAAGGTGCAGGAGACTCTAGTTTACCATCACTAACACAAAGGGATGGCAGATGGTGAGGATGCCAAATAGAGCTGTTATTCAGGACTAAGGAACAGGAACAAGGCCCAAGAGGGAGAGGTTAAGACAACACCCTCCTTCCCTGGGACATTTATTTACTCATGCCCCATAATGAGGTGAGACAATGTCCTTTTTGAGGGGATGGAAGTTGAATAACAGGCAGCTAAAAAGCTTAGGGTTGTTAGGCGATCTCCAAATTAGTTGGGGAAATTAGCTTTAAGGAGACAGAGTGAGAGGGTGAAACTGGGATTCTCCACCTATGCATACAGGGATTTTTACCTTTAAGAGAACTCTCAAACCAGGCACATGTTCAACCAGAAAGGTTTCTATTAAAAGGAAATAATAAAACAAAAAATGCACACAATGAACACACACACGAGAGCTAACCACGAAGAAATCAGGGAGGAAAGAAGGAAAGCTTTTGGGGGGCAAAAGTAATATTTACCAGTCTTGTAGAGGTCTGTGAAGTAGCAGCAAAATGGCCAGCATTTCAGGAAGACAAAACAACCCATGGAATAGGGTGTGGACAAGAACACATACACACTGCTTTTGAGCAGGGTGCCACAATTATAGAGGGAAACAGACCCTCAGGCTGGAGTAACGTGATCCCCAAACAATACTTTGATGGGCTTACTGGGGAGGGACAATTATTTGGAAGAGACAGGAAGAGTTAATGGGTTGGGTGAATAGAATTGAGTGTTCATTAATTGCTGTTTGATTAAGGCAACTGTAAACTGAGGAAGCAAGGTGGGGCATTGACGGGATTAGTCCAGGTGTGAGTCAATAGGTCCTGGGAGACACACTGTCCTATAGTTATGCATCACTCCAGGGTGTGGAGGGGGGCATTAACCAGTCAGCCGCTTTGACTCGCCTTCCAAAATATTTTCCTGGGCTTCTACCTGGCTGACATCAATTTTGTTCTATTTTAGGCCAGGCAGTGCCTTGTACTACAATTTTCGAGATGATATTTTAAGAAGGATTTTTATGGTTATTCTAGCTATAAATTGCCCTGCAGCAAGAGGAGGAGCCTGACCACTATCAGGGGAAAGGGCCATGCCCTCTGGGATTTAGAGAGACTTTGGTGTGGCAGAGAGAGAGAAAGAGATAGAGACAAAGAGAAGCTGTAGTCCACGCAGCGGTCCAAATAAAAGAAGTGGGGAAGTTCATAACATATGCCCCCCAGTGCCACTTAGGGTTAGAGAACCCCTCCTCCTCCACACTGTGGTGGTCCCATCCAGAATTAAGCCCTGCAGCAAGTTTTTAAAAGTTCCCTGAATAGACCATTGGTCTGATCCAACAGGGCTCTTCATATGTTCTTATGTTCCTGGTGAGAGGTCACTGTTTCAAAATGGTGGGGCATCTCCAGGAATGCCTCTATCATTTCGTTTGGGCCTATAATAGAACTGGAGAAAGGCTAGGGTTGCCAGGTCCCCCCTGGCCAGGGATGGGGGTCTAGAGTTGCCAGATTCAGGTTGAGAAACTTTTGGAGATTTGGGGATAGAGCCTGGGGAGGACAGGGACCTGGGTGAGGAACAATGCCATGGAGTCCACCTCCAAAGGATCCATTTTCTCAAGGAAAACTAATCTCTGTAGTCTGGAGATGAGCTGTAATTTGGAGGAGGGGGATCCCCAGGTCCTACCTAGGGTTGCCAGGTCCTTCCTCATCACCAGCAGGGGACTTTGGGGGGCATTCCTGGAGGGGGCATGGACATCCCCAATATGATAATATCACACAGAAGTTACATCATCACACTGGGAGCCAGTGCCTCACACGCTTGACCTCCAAGTGGCAAATTTGCCACTGGAGTTCAGGTGCCCCCCACTTCAAAGGGACCCTTTGAATGTTGTTTTGCAAAAAGCAGGGACCATGTGCACCTTAATTCCAAGCAGCGAATTTGCCACTGGAGTTTGGAACTCCCTGCCCCACTTAGAAGGGCACTCAAGAGTGGTACCTTCAATACATCTCTAACAATCCCCCTATCTGCTATCCTAGTCTTGCTGTATACCACCTAGGTCATGGTGAGTCTTTCAAAAGCAACCCCATGAGCCTTTGGGAAACATGCAAATTTGTTTCTCAAATGACCTGTGGTATACAACAGGACTGGGCTAGCAGATATGGGTATGATTGGAAAAGTGCTGAAGGTACCACTCTTAAGTGCCCTTTTAAGTAGCCAATAGTCACTCTTGGGAGTGGGGCCCGCAAAATCACGGGATCCCACACCCCCACCTGAGGACTAACATTTATGGTTGACAGTCTCCAGGTGAGGCCTGGAGATCTCCCACTTTTACAGCTTATCTCCAGAGATCAGCTCCCCTGAAGAAAATGGCTGCTTTGAAGGGTAGACTCTATGGCATTGTACCATGCTAAGGCTCCTCCCCTCCCCAAACCATGCTCTCTCTTAGATCCACCCCCAAAGTCACCAGGTATTTCTCAACCCAGACTTGGCAACCCTACTAGTATTCCTAGCTTTCAGAGATGAGAGTGAGTTCTTTTTTCTGACAGACCTATTGTTCCTTCAGCAGTAGTTTGCAAGGCAAAAATCCAACAGGTGGATATTTACCTCAGAGGAGATTTAGCAATAGGCTCAGGTGTTCTATGTCCATCTGCTGTGCTGCTGTCATTGACACAACAGACTGTCAGAAAAACAGATGGCACCTTACTTACTGATAATCAATTTCTAATACATATAGTGGATAAACAAAACTCACGCACACCAACATAAGCATAATTTGGGTCACCCAGATGGAGCTGGGAGTACTCTGGAGATTACAAATGATCTCCAGGCTGCAGAGATCTATTCCCATAGAAAAAATGGCATCTTCAGAGGACAGACTTCATGGCCTCACTTCCCTCCTCTCTCTACCTTCCCCCTTTCCAGGTACCACCCTCTAATCTTCAGGGATTTCCCAAACCAGAGTTAACAACCGGAAGGTATATGTTACGAGTACAGGCAGCAATTTTAGTGTGATGCCATAAACTGGTTTCCAAAAGGCAGTCATGCTTAATCTCTTCCTGCCACTTTATAGCCCTTGCTGGCAACCCTGGAGAATGAGATATTGTCTGTTCATTCAAAGAGAATGCCAAAATAATCAGAGTTTGCCACCTGAAATGTTCAAAAACAGACTGTGGTTCTTGAAGAGCCTATCGTTAGGAAGGTAAAAACAGATTAAGCAGGGGTCCGTTACGTGCCATGAAAATGGACGGGTCTTGTTGTATTCACTGCATTCATGGTAAAAATATCTTCAAACAGAAAGACAAATGGCTGTGATGTTTAGCTGGCTTGAATGGAAGTCTCGCAAATTCATTAGAATTTATGCTCACTACTCTGGATCGAAACACTGTCTCTTACAGAATTTCATTCAGCCTTACATCAAAAGGCCTCCTCGAATCAGGATAGGAGCAGTTTTCGCTATTTTGTATTTTTATATTTGAGCTTGCCTGTCCTTTCCCTTTACTCTCCTGAAAAGATGTACTTTCAAGCAACTGATCAATGGAGCACTCCCTTCTTAATGGAGCAGTTTCCAGTTGCTAAGCCTGACCTGCTGTCTTCTTTCGTACTGTGGAGGTATTCACTAGAAAACCAGAACAGTGCTCAGTTTAGGAACTGGGAGTAACAGTCAGCCCTCCACTTTTTAGAACAGGTAATCCAGTTATAAGCCAAACCAAACATCCTCTCAAAGGTATCATTGTAAAATTAGCTTATTACAGACCAGTCACTCCAGCTTTCCCTCCTTCTACTCACTGGAAGGTAAGGCTGGGAAAGGAAGTAAAGGATGGAAACTACTGAAAGAAAGGTTAGGAATAGGGTTGCCAACTTTTACCCTGGTTCTTCTGTAATATCAGTCTGATCCACAGCTATTATCAGGTGATGTGATCCCCCATAGCCCCGGTTCTACTTAGCAATTTTAGTTATGGTTTAATTCAGGTCTCCTGCTAAAACTTCCTCCTGCAGTTTATTGCTGTTCCCCAACAGCTCTTCCCAGGCCAGCAGGAGGGAAATGGACAATGGGTGCACCAGAGTCACACCAGCACTTGACATTGCAGGGTTTGGGGTAAATCCTAGAGGACTGCTCCTCACATGGGGTTGCCAATCTCCAGGTGATGACTGGGATTACTACTGATCACCAGCTGACAGGGATCAGTTCACCTGGAGAAAAATGGCTGCTTTGAAAGGTGGACTCAATGCATTGTAACCCAATGAATTTCTGTGCCTCTCTAAATGTTGCCCTCCTCAGGCTGCCCCCTCCAATCTCCAGGTATTTCCCAACCTGAAGCTGGCAACCCTCCCCAGATATAATGATATCACATCTGGTTTTTGCGATAACTGAGGTCATGTGCTGTTGGTGCCCTTGTCCCCACCCCCATCCCACTCGGAAGAATGCAAGCCACAGCTGAGCTGGCAGCCATATGGAGGTTGGCCCACCTTTAATTCCCCACATTGTTCCCAGAGACCCAGTGGATCTTCAGGCCATTATCATGGCATTATGTCGCCAAGAATTCGGGCATCCGTAGTTTTTCATTCCTCCTGGGGCATTTCATTTGGTGAGCAGGAATTAAAATTACAGATCTCAAGACTGCCAAGAGTAATAGGCATTTCTGACTTGTTCAGAAGTTTCCACAGTGTTGTTGGAGTTCAGCGGGGAGATCTTTACACACCCATTTCTTTCTCCAAAGTGAGTTTCGAAAGCCTGTGGCAGAGAAGTCTAGAGAGAATGGTGATTGGGTCCTTTTCCGGATCATCTGGAAAAAGTTCAGAAGCCTGAGATAGTGGGGTGGGATGGCTATCTGTCTCTGTCTGATACCTTCTCTTTCTTGCCTTCATGTAGTATTCACTAGGACAAATCAAAGTATTACACTCAGCCAGTCACTGTCTTAATGTTAGCTTTTCTCCCTTCTCCCTCAGCCAGTTTGATCTAGTGGTTAGGAGCATGGACTCTAATCTGGGAGAACCGGGTTTGATTCCCCACTCCTCCACCTGCACCTGCTGGATGACCTTGGGCAAGCCATAGTTCTGGCACAGCTGTTCTTGAAAAAGAGCAGTATCTGTCAGAGCTCTCTCAGCCCCACCTACCTCACAGGGTGTCTGTTGTGGGGAGGGGAAAGGAAAGGAGTTTGTAAGCCACTCTGAGACTCCTTCGAGTAGTGAAGGGCGGGGTATAAATCCAATCTCTTCTCTTCTTCTTCTTGAAGGCCTAATATGTCGGGTTGCCAGCTCTGGGTTGGGTAAAACTTGGTGATCTGGGGGGTGAAACCTGAAGGCAGGGTTTTGGGAGGGGAAGGACATCAGTGGCGTATAATGCCATAGAGTCCATCCTCCAAAACAGCCATTTCCTCCAGGGTAGCTGATCTCTATAGCCTGGAGATCAGTTGCAATCCCAGGAGATCTCCAGCTACCACCTGGATGTTGGCAACCTTACTAAAATGGGGAGGGGAGGAGTAGATTTTCTACTCTTGCATGTAGCTAGCTAAGTTTGCCAAAGGGTACAATGCGATCTAGACTTCATATCCAGACTTCTCAGCAAGAAAATAAATTGTACCCTAGTTTGCATGTCTCTAATCCAGAATACTAAACATGTAAAATAAAGACTACACATCTTGGCAAGTGCATCTGTTTTGGCGAAGTTACTAGCATTTTTTCCCCTCCCATAACGGAATTGCCAGCTTTCTCTAGTGACCTCAGCAACAGATGTCTCATTAGCACCTGAGCTATGCCAGTTTCTCTGAAGAGCTGCAGACTGATTAAACACATGCTCCATTTTTATCTTTTTATGAGTCATTACTTTAAAGGTTTTATCACCAGATTGCCACACTTAATTACGTGTGGCCTTAATTAAATATGAACATTCTTAGACCTGGGCTCTTTTATTTATGCATCAACCCTCGTCTGTAAAATATTGAGCCGTTTGCCAACTTTCAAGTGACCCTGATCCTGTACCTTTAACAGCAGGCAAGCAAGCAGATGTTTATCAAACTGTAGCAGGAGACCTCCCTGCCTGGACCTCCACTGCTGCTTAAATGGGGGCAGCAGGGGAAATTAAGGGGGCTTCCTTGACATGATACCAAGGCATGATGTCATTTCCAGTGAAAAAAACGGAAATGCTATCATTGCAGTGGGAAGACAATCTAGGATTCCTAGAGTGTCACCCTGACACGATGTCACTTCCAGTTTTTCACCAGAAATGATGTCCATGTTTGTGTTACATTTAAAAGATGGTTCCTGCCCCTCAGAATCTCCCTAGAGAGGAACAATGTAATGGGATCCAAGCCTAAGTATACAGCACATATTGCTGGAGACCGGAAAGGATGAAGAAGTAAGCGTTGCTTGTGTGATATGGCTTCCCCTTGCCTATCCTCCAGGCCAAACCTCTTCTCCCTTGGTTGTTCACTCAGTCCTATTCCAACTGAATGCAGGCATAGCTCTAAGGCCCATGCAGGTGCAGGTAGGTGCAGGTAGCCTTGGTATCTTCTGACAGGGAAACTGGTGGGTGGCACAGGTTAAGCGACAACAGTGAAATAAAGCAACTGCAGTGTGTGTTGTCCTGGGGCTGTTGCATCCTGTAGTGGGAGGCTGGTGGTGACGACAGAGTCAACGTGCATGTTGGTGGCTGGTTGTAGGAAGACTTAAAATCAGAGCTGGCTCATTGTTCAAAGTGCACAAGGTGACAGTGAGACAGTGTGAGAGACAGACTGACTGAACCCTGTCCATGTGCATGAAAGAGGGAGAAAGGGATGCATGCATCCATGTATGTGTGTGTGTGCTGGGCTTTTGTATCAAAGAGAGCTCAAAAATGGCTATCTAGAAATTCTTCAACATGCTTTAATTCTTTTTATTCAAAAGTCTACTGACCTCCAGTATAGGGCTGCTCTGTTATAGGGGCAAAAACTATTGTAAATTTGGCTTCTATCATAGAGTATTTGTCCAAATACCAGAGCCTTACCCCTGACATCCCAGAAGCATCACTTCCAGGTCACGTGGACAGTTATGTAGATACATCACTGCATGTGGGAGGATTTTCCCTCTTTTGAGGGGTAAGATCCCTCCGCTGGCCAACTGATTGGTGGCAGAGAAGTAGGGGCTGGCACTGGGGGAACCCCGCCTCCACTGGGGGGGGAGTCTGGCAAGTGGCAACCCTCCTCCAGTATATAGTCTCAGTGCACACAAATACAGGAGAGCTTTTACATTAGCATGCTGTAAAAGTTTGCCATCAGCAAACTGAGAGGTCATTACAAGCAGAGACTTTTAGCACTCTTAGTTCCTTCATAATATACATGTGATATGACTTGTAGTTTGTGGCTTTATTTTGTATGTGTTTTTGAATTGATTCATGCATTATCCTTGGGGCTAGTTTCCATCATTGTTCCTCATCTTAAAAATGGTATACACATTCTAGATACTGAATTTCTTGACTATATCAGATCCATGTAGCCTTAGTTTGTACTTCGGCTCACTTTGGGGAGCTAATTCCTGCCTTTTGTGATTGTTAAAAACCAAGATTGATCTGTGAGGTGCTCATATAATTGAGGGGGAGGGCTTGATTGATGGCAGGTGGAGCTTAAGCATATGTAAATAGCTGCATATTTGAATAGAACACTTTTTTTTTTGCAGTTTCTGGGTATACTTGGTTAATAACCATTTTCCATACCTATGTCCCACCCAGATTTTTTATTATTATTATTATTTCAAGTACTGAAAACACTTACATGGTAATGAAGAAATCGGGGAAATTCCATTTGCTTACTTTCTGTATGTCAGGCTAGTATTAAAGGCACAGGAGAAGTGAAAAGTGGGACACCAATCCCATCTGTAATATTTAAGGTCTCTTGGCTAAAACTTGCCCTGACCCAGATAGCTCAGGCTAACCTGATCTCCTCAGATCTTGGAAGATAAGCAGGGTCAGCTCTCATTAGTACTTGGGTGGGAGGGAGGCCACCAAGGACGTCCAGGGCTGCTACACAGAGGCAGGCAATGGCAAAACACTTCTGTTCATCTCTTGCCTTGAAAACAGTTGGCTATGACTTGACAGGAAAAAAAATCCAGGAATCCAACCTGGCATGCAAGACATGCTGAGCTATGGCCTCTTAGCTAGTCATCTCACCTGCCTTCATGCAGTTTAGGGTTGCCAAGTCCATCTTCGCTCCCCAGCGGGGGACTTTGGGGAGTGTTCCCAGAGGGGGCAGGGCATCCCCGACGTGATGACATCCCGTTGGGGACGTCCATCCCCCCGCCCAATCTCTGCCGGCTCCCTGCACTTAAAGGATGTGCAGTACCCTTTTCTGTCGGGAACTCCTTTAAGTGCAGGGAGCTGGAAGGCTTTGCACACCCGATCTCCGTGTGGAGATCGGACACATGGAGCCCTCTCCCACCAGCTCCCTGCACTCAAAGGAAGCCCCTTTAAGTGCAGGGAGCTGGAAGACTTTGCACACCCGATCTCTGCACGAAGATCGGGTGTGTGGCCCACAGCCACCCCTCTCCCTCCTCTCTCTCAAGAGAGAAGGGTGAGGGATGGCGTCGGGTGTTGGGGCTTGGGGGCGGGGCTTCCCCCACTGGCCAGCTGGCTGGCATCAGGTAGAACCCCCCTGCCAAACTAGGGGGGTAGACAACTAAACAGGCTGCCTACAGAATATGACTGTCCTAGGGCTGCCAGCCAGGAGCTGGCAAGTAGTGGGAAGCTCAGTGTGCAGGGAACTGCAAATTACTGTCACTCCAACAGCACATCACTTCCAGTATAAAGGTAGAAGTGACATCATCATGCTCTAGGTAAAGGTAAAGGTTCCCTTGCTCGAAAGCCAGTCGAATCCGACTCTAGGGTTGCGGTGCTCATCTCCGTTTCAAAGCCGAAGAGCCAGCGCTGTCTGAAGACGTTTCCGTGGTCATGTGGCCGTCATGACTAAACACCAAGGTGCACGGAACGCTCTAGGAATCAACTAAAACTTTATCATTTTACCATAGAGTTTCGGCAGAATTCTAGAATGCCTTCCCAATGTGATGATGTCACTTCCAGGTTTGTGCCAGAAATGACTTTGCACCATTGCCAATTCTATCAACATGGAAGTCTGACAGATAAACCTAATGCTTTATCCACTATACAACACCAACATCGTCTCAACCGAGGAACTCTTGTCAGTCAACCCCCCCAAAAAAAACAGTAGCACAGGAGCAACAAATACTGAACACATGAAGTTACTCTTATACCACATCAAATCACTTGTCTATGATAGTGCAGTATACTCTGACTGGCAGTGGCTCTCCAGAATCTCAGACAAGGAACTTTTCTATCACCTACTACTTGATTCTTTTATTTAACTGGAAATGCCAAGGATTAAATGTGGAACCTTCAGCATACAAAGCAGATTCTCTGCTACTGAGCTGTTAGGCCTTCCTTAAACCCTCAAAGGAATCCCAATGACCAGAATGGACAACCAAATGTTTCCCAGGAATGGGCCAACTCTGTAAAATCAAGCACTACTCACACTAGTTATTTGCAAGGAGAGTCTAAATCCACCTTTTATAACACAGCATGGTGTCAGCTCAGAAGTGATAAGTAGTGTGAGAATATGCTGTATGGGAACTACATGATTCTTCAGCATCTTCCTGTAAAACATGTTTTTCAAAGTATGATTGCTGCAGTTTGCAAAGATAAATCGATTCTCCTTTTCTAAGGTTGTTTGTTGCAGAGGTATACCAAGTTTCTTTTTTAAAAATGTTAATCATATTCTCTAAACTTTACTGACTGCCATGACCACTTAGCTACATGCCACTCCTTATTCTGAGAAGGTTGTTTCTTAGAGTGCAGGATTCATTGGCTTGGATCCTATGAATGAGTTCTGTGCGTGCTAGATAGTCCCTGCCATTGAGCATGGCATTGAACATGCTTTCTCTTCCACTAATGTTTCTGTTTGTGCAAGGGCCACTAAAAACCATTGATCCTGCACAAATGGAAGTTTTAGCAGAAGTGGAAGCATGCTTGATGGAAAAGACAGCCTAGGGCACATACAATTCATTCATAGGACCCAAGCCATAAAATATGCTTATACACCTTGAGCATTAGCAAGTGTCACTGATAGTTTCTCCTTTGTGCCATTCCTTGTTTTGAGGGAATAGTTTACATGAGCACAGAGAACCTGACTAAGAGGTTCATAAAATATGAAATAGTGGAAGTTTATAGATCAGTTCCTTGTTGTCCAAAGTTACCACATTTTCACTGACCATGTATGATGTATACATTGCTTCCCTGGGCACAATCTAGGTAAGACATAAAGTGAAATTCAACAACTACATTGAGTGTACTGGAGCATCGCACATTCAGAAAATGCCTCCTCTTGCTCCTAGAGGAGGGCAGTGCTCTCCAATTACTATTCAAGTTTCTGTTTAATGAAAGGGAATGAGAATCACTGTCTGCTTCCGAGTTTAGTCAATCCAATTGTAGCCTTCCCATCTGGGAAGCTCTAGGTAGGTAACAATATGTTTAAATTCATATATATATGCATATACAAATACAGCTGTTAAAACAGCAAATCCATACAAATAGATTAACTCTCAGTAAGGAAGCACCTGCTCCTGAAGAGCCCCCTGTTGTGTCAGGCAAGTGAGTCATGCTAAAACCAAACAAGTTTTGCCTTTTAAGACTAAAATATACACATCATTTCATATATCTGTCCAGGCCAGGCCTCATCCCTGCTCTTCCACTTTCTCTTTCCTGTTGTGCTGGATCATTTCTAGGCACAATTCCCTGGCTCCTTTCCATCATGTTTCTCTGACTATCTGCATATAGACATTCTGTCCCCACCCTCTCTCACACACACACTGGGGGGGGCACTTTCCACTAAAAAATGTGCTTTATTTCACTATTTCTCATGTCATATTGTGTGTATTTGGCTAAATGAATGCTGATTTAGGAATGGCAGCCTCCAGGTGGGACCTGGGGATCTTCTGGAATTACAGTGCATCGCCAGACTACAGACATCAGTTCCTCTGGAGAGAAAATGGATGCTCTGGAGGGTGGACCCTATGGCATTGTACCCCACTGAAGTCCCTGTCCTCCCCAGGCTCCACTACCAAATCTCCAGGAGTTTCCCAACCTGGATCTGGCAGCCCTATCCCCCATTCCCTGCCAGTGGCCAGGGGGACCTGGCAAGCCTTCAGTGCTCTGCAAGTTTGTAAGAGTATTGAGGTGGTTTGTATGCATGGTAGAGATGGAGAAACAAAACAGTGACCTCTGAGGTCAGCTGCTGCTCTCCATTCTGGCATTTCCTCAGAGATGCATGAATGAACTCATAACCAACAGCATATTAATCATTATGGAAGCAGAACTTAGTCCATTTCAATGTGTAATGGTGAGCTGAGAGGATGGGGAGGGGGAGGCAAGTGGGCTGCTTCTGCTGCCAGTGTCCTGGCAGGGACTTTACAGTGCCTCCCTTCCCTGGCCAGCCTATCAGGCACTGGCCTGGCCTGGTTGGGGGTCAAGACCAGTGTTCCCTCTAAGCTGAGTTAGTGTGAGCCAACTCACAGTTTTTCAGCCTCCAGCTCACACATTTTTGTCTTAGCTCAGGAAGGATGGCTTCAGAGCAAACTAATTTATGCAGTAGCTGAATCATTCACTCACAACTTTAATGCCAGTAGCTCACAAAGGAGAATTTTTGCTCACAAGACCCCACAGCTTAGAGGGAGCATCAGGACTCTGTCAGGCGGACTTGGGGAGGGAAGTCTTCCCTCAGGTCCACTTGGCCAGAGTAAAAGGGTCCTTGTTGTGCCACTTCCTGCAGTTAGCCTCCATTTTTTCCACATTCACCCCTCCCTCTGTCTGTGATGTGTGTGGGTTTGTTGGCATCTGACGAAGGGAGCTTTGACTCTGGAAAGCTCATCCCCCCCAAATCTTGTTGGTCTCTAAGGTGCTACTGGACTTGAATCTAGCCCAACACAGCTACCCTCCGATACTTTTTTAAAGGAGGTATGTTCAGTGTGGAAGAGTATATTTGGGCTTTTATTGTATTTTGTATGCTTTAAATTTGGACTTGTAAGCCATGGGGAAAGGTGGGGTATAAATAAATAAACAAACACAATAAAGTGTTGGTATCCTTTGTCTCTGGAGAACCACTACACCCTTGGATGAAGCTAAGTGGCTTGCCAAAACATTTTGGTTTTTTTCACCCAACAGCAATGAGACTTCAACTTGAGGCTGCTTTCTTGCTCTGTTTTAGATTGTTCTATGTTGCTATTGATTTGGTTGATGATTATGCTGTGATACGGTATAGTGAATTTTGATATAAATTTTATTTCTATTTTATTTTATTACTGGTTGTTTGAATGTGGACCATTTTGTGCATTTGATAGAGGGAATGATATAAAAATTCTAAAATGAATGAACCTCCCTAGCTGTTAAAAGCTAAGTTAAATCAAAATTATTATTTTCTACCTGTATAGATGATCAGACTCCCGCTTTGGCATAAGACTGTGTGAAACTGCTCATGCAGAAATAACACTGAGAAAACAGACTTAAATGAACACCAAATGGTAGGACTTCTTAAACAATGCAGTATTTTTCTGTTGTCTTTGTTGGTCTTGAGACTTTGTTGGTCTTAAAGATGCCAGTGGATTCAAACTTTGTTCTAATGCAGCATTGATCTATTCTTTCTAGCTCACTGACTGATCTGCTGGCTGTTTATTTATACAACTGGCTGCTGAGTGGCATGCAGCAATAATAGCTCTGTGGAGAATCATTGAGCTTTGTCAGAATACGCAAGTATAAAACAATGCAGATTGCACCGTACTGTGGATCTGTGAAAAGTAGTCTGATAAACTGTCTTGAACTATTCATGAGCAGCTGAACTGCTCAACAAAATGTCACCTCCCTACCAGCAACTGGTGAACAGAGTAATAGCTGTACTGGTGGATGTCCAAGCATCCATATCAGTAATGAAAGACAGCTTTGTGTGGTATGAGGTTTTAAATATAGAATGGAGTGATGAGTCTAGAAATAGACACATTAGAGTAAGATGCACGCCTTACTTTCCAGTTTGATTTGGGAAATCCATCAGTCTCTGCCTAATCTGGTGGCTGGGTGGTGCTGGCCCTGCCCCCTAAGGTTGGTGTGAAATTAGGCTGGCAACCAGCAGGAGGCTTATTGGGGTGAAGGAGGGGCTCACAGGGAGCACAGAGGCAGAAATATTGTTGTATAACACCATGATCACATCTCTGGCTGAAAAACCAGAAGTGATGTCACTGCATCTTGGTGACACTCAGTAGGATTCCTAGAGGGTCACTGTGACATGGAGACATCACTTCCAGTTTTTGGTGAGAAATTATGTCATGGTGTACAGTGTGTCAGCTCCCCTCCTTCCTTCTTGCAACCAAGTTTACCATTGTGGGCAGGCAATTGCCCACCACCAGCAGATGCATGTCAGTCTTGCGTGATATGGTGGATGATTTCAACCATGATTGGTAGTGCACATGCTAAATTTGGTGATGTGAAGACACTGCCCTGTACTATTGATGCTATGCTTATGTGTGCAAAAGTTACAACTGGCAGCAAGATTACCAGTGTAATTCAGAGAAACTCATCTGGATACTTCTGAAAGAACTACACAGGCTGCCAGTTTGCATTTAGACACAATTTAAAGTGCTGATAGTTATCTTTAAAGCTATAAATGGTCTGGAACCAGGATATCCACCTACTCACCTGTAACCCTGCGCATAAACTAAGAATGCCAGCCAAGGGCCAGCTTCATGTGTCCTTACCTTCATGGGTTTCTCAGTTGTGGCACCTCACCTTGGGAGAACATCCTCCCCACCTGGTTCTATTTTAGCTCCCAGTGAAGACTATCCTTGTACCCTGGCTTTTTCTTCTGTGTCCTGTTTTGATGGAATAATTTGCTGTCTTCAGATTTTATACTTTGATGCTTGCTTTATTATCAGTTTTACAATTTACTTATCTCTTGAGGAATAAAAAAAAGCATAACCAAGTTGCGGTCACATGGGCCAGAAAAAATGGGGGGGGAAGCAAGGCTATTTCCTCCAGAGGAATTTGACCCACAGTTGCGTGATCACACAGTCCTTGGAAGCTGTGGGCACAGCCCACCACTGCATGATCAGACACAACCATGGGTGAGTCGGGTGGGGTTTTTTGCTGTTTGTTTCCAATGCGCTTAAACAAGGAATTGATGAATCGCATGTCTGTACTAAGGGCTCCCTATGGAGTTTGTGATTATGTGCATACTGAGAAGGGGGGGGAAACAATAGCACAGAGTCAGGATGGCCTGATCAGACCATCCTGATGTCATGGGAGAGTGCCGGAGCGATCAGACACGGGAAAGTCCATCCGTGGCCCATCGCAACCCATTTTCTACCGGATTTTCCCCGGTGTCTTTTAACTCTGATTCTGTGGTGGAGCAGAAAGGGTTGCCGACAGCTGCAGGATGATTCCCAGATGTTGTCTGATCACGCCCTTTAAATCTGCCCAGCATTCACGCCTATGGCGGGTCTAATTGTGCATATGATTACAGCCCCATTGTTTCGTTGCTGGTATTACATCACAAATGTGTTGTATACTTTTGTGATTGTAACTGTGTAAGCTTTATAAACTGCAGGTTGAGGGACTGCAGTCTAAAAATGTTTAAATTAAACAAAGCAAGTAATGTGGAGTATAAACTCAGGATGGTGATGAGTTGCTAATGGCATTTGAAGCAAGCTTGCTATACAAGTAATCTGTTGCACAGTCAGACATCGCCGAACTGAATATACATCCCTGCATCAGATTAAGAGTGCTATCAGCTGAAGTGCCAGCACGAAAGGCCACTGAAAGAGAGTTTCAAGAAGAGGGAAATTGTGCATTTCTGGGAGGTTTTTTTAAAGGCAACATATTGCTGGATCCTAATCTAGGCAATTGCCACTACCTTACGACCAGTCTTTCAAGATTTCATTCAAGTTGATGCACTTTAAAGATATTTTGCTCAACTGGAGATTAATTGCTGTTTAAGTGCTGAGAATTCCTAATGATCTCCTGTAGTTAAACAATTTCTCTTTTCATGACATCATCAGCATTAGAAGCTTCTGACAAATGCCCAGCACTTAAAAGGCCGTTTCTCTGTGATGGGAGCATTGATTCATCCCTACAACCCCATTAAATAAAACAAATAAGACAAATGCACTTTTAAAAGACGTTTAGGGAAAGGATGGATTTCTTAAATGCTGTACCATCAATCTGGGACCATTGCTTTTCTTTAGTTATGATTTACAATGGGGTGTCAGTATAAGTAGGGACCTGATTAGGAAGATTTAGGGCACCTTCTCACATTACTTTTGTGGAGTGAAATCTTCCCACTGCCCTGGATGATGTGGTAGTGGTGGAAAGTGCCAACAAGTCACAGGTGACTTATGGTGATCTAGTAGAGTTTTCAAGGCAGGAGACATTCAGAGGTGGTTTGCCATTGCCAGCCTCCATGTTGCAACCCTGTTATTCCTTGGAAGTCTCCCATCCAAATACTAGACAGGGTCAACCCTATTTAGCTTTTGAGATCTGACAAGATCAGGCTAGCTTGGGATATCCAGAAGACCTAAACCAAGTGTGTGGGGATGTAGCAAGGGCTCCTTCCACTTGGTCAGGGGCTTCCAGTGTCACTGAAGAGAAAAAGAAAAGGAGTCTCAGTACCACCACTCCCATTCTGTAAAGGAATGTGAGAAGGGACTGCATTGCAACATATGTGTTATAGGAAGAGATTCTGCAATGTTCAAAATTCTGTTTTTGAAACTCAAGAATGTGAATTGACTTCTGAAAGAAAGAATGTTGGGAAACATCAACGTTTAATGTTGGAATGGATGATGAAGGTTCTAGTTCATGGGGGCTCTTCTGATCCCTGCAGGTTTTCTGAGGCCATGAGGCATTCCAGAGGTCATCTACAAATCTTGGAGGGGATTCAGAATTTGGGGGGACATTTGAGATTTGAAGATTATAGGCAGGCCCTCCTTCCGAGCTGCAATGGCTTCTAACAGAAAGTGAAAGAGAGCTGTTTTCAAACTTCTTATCTCACAGGTAGGATAAAATATCAGATCTTAGATTCAATGTCAGATCCTACAGGCCTTAAAAGAATGGCACTTATAAAAATAGGAATCAGACCTCAGTATTAGGAGAGCCATTGCAGTTTAGTGGTTTCAGACTCAGGTTCAAATCCCCACCCTGCCATGGAAGCTTGCTGGGTGACCTCGAGCCACAAAGAGAATGAAGTAAGCTGCTTTGGCTCCCCATTGGGAAGAAAACTGGGTGGTATATGAATTAAATATATTAATTAAAACTAAGGAGTATGCTGATCATCATCAGGCACAAGGGTCTTATTGAATGTACTCAGGTCCTCTACCTTTTCCTTTTTGCTAGTCCCCATCTGTCTTTTTCCAACAGATAGCTATGGCACCATGTCATCCAGGTCATCTTGCCAGCCAGTTGCAGGCTGTGGACTACAGTTGAAGACTAGGTGCATTATAGACACCATGAAAGGACCCAGGCACCCACAATCTGGATGCATTTGTAGAATACAATAATGTATGATTCCAACAAGTTGTTCTGGTCATTGACCGAATAAATAAATTGATTGATTGAGTCCAACAATGAAAACAAAACTCCATTATTGATTTTACAGTCTGTAGAGGGTACTTCTCAAGCACTTGGATACTCTGGTTCATGAATAAATAAGAGCATTCCATATAGAAGAGGAGATACTGTGCTGACTGTATAACCATAAACTCTGGGACTGCTATTCCTTTGAATCTTGTGACATGAGTGTTCCTGCACAGCATTCTGTGGCACAGGCCCAATTTGATCCCATTTTCTAGATGAGGAAAACCCAAGTTCCTATCTTCATTTAACTATGAAGCATTCCTTATGGACATTCAAGATGGCTTTTAGTAAGAATTGTTTAAAAAGTCAATACAACAATTATAGTAGCCATATGTATTTAAAATATTCAGAAGACCCTGAATGTCTACAGGTAAATCATATTTCTCAAACTGCATATATAGGATTGGCTCCAACCAGCTTTTCAGCTTGGTGAAAATGGAATGAGAGGTCCCTGTGGATCACCAAAAAAGGCAATATTGTGGATCATGAGACTTGCACAGGCAAAATCAATGTGGGATGGGGGCTATAGCAAAGAGGGAAATCAGATGTTATTGAGTAAAAAACTGGCTGGATCCAACTGGCTGAACAGAGACTTCACTCAAGACTACCTAGTCCAAGTCCAGCATACCCCACTGGCTACTGGTTTTAATGCCACTGATGAATGGAGTCTAGAAGACATCTTAGGGTCCAGCATTCCTCTTACAGCAAACAGAGTGCAGGAGATGCACCTGGTGTAGACAACATCCACACCTGTGCTATAGTTCTTCTCATTAAGTTGTCTGAAGAGGTTTGGTTGCTAAGAAACCATTGCTGAAGAGTGTCAGAGTAATGTGGTCTTATTTGAAATGTTGATTAATGAATGTACAGATGGTGAACAGAGTATACCAAAGGCTGGGCAAAGTGTTTAATTTAAAGTCTGGAAAGTCAATACGAAGTGACAGTCATCAAGTTAAATCCAGGCAAAGCATGTCAGAAGAACCAGGAGGGGGAAGGCTTGTTAACTACTTGATTAGAAGTGCCCAGACGTACACCTCACTAGTGTATGCCAACCAGTCAGATCATGTAATTGAGAGAATAAACAGATAGTCTAACACAGCAGCAACTATTCCACTAGTACTGATGTCAAAATGCATTGGATATAAAGATTTACATCCTGTGATTTTGGTCATAATCTTCATGGTGCAAGTGTAAGTATTTGAAAGGTGAGTCTATAAAATTGCTGGAGTGATGTAGTGTTGTTTCACACAAGCCAGAATCAGCCCTGATTAAAGTGATGCCAGTCACCACTTAGAATCTGGGCCTTCCTTCTGTAAGACTATTCAAGCTCTTTACAAAAATCCCGAAACTTGTATTTTAGCCAATGGGGCAGCCTCCAATTATATTGCTCTCCAGCGAGGCACAAGACAGGGATGCCCATTGTTGCCCCTTTTATTTGTTCTTGCCATGGAACCTCTTGCCTGCGTGCTAAGATCTAACACTAAAATCAAAGGCATCACAATCAAGGGAAGAGAGTTCAAACTAAGCATGCTCACAGACGATGTTATACTATATGTTTCTTCTCCTTCTCAATCATTGGCTGAAATACAATCTACACTAGATACTTTTGGACTACTAGCAGGCCTCAAAATAAACCCTTCCAAATCTTTGTTATATCCAATCAACATTGACTCCGAAGCTAAGTCTGCTATCTCAACCCAGTTTAATTACCAATGGGTGGATAATTACTTACCTTATCTAGGAGTTAAAATACCAGTAACTTGGGCGCATATTATGAAACTGAACCACTTAGTAACACACAAAGAAATAATGACACAGCTAACTAGTTGGAACAACCACTCCTTTTCCTGGATGGATCGTATCTGTATCTTACAAACTTACGTCTTACCCAAGTACATGTATTTGTTTCGTACTTTACCTATTTATATTCCTAATAACCTTCTTAGAAAATGGCAGAGAGACATTGATAAATTTTTGTGGAAATTCAAATCACCATGGGTACAGTTCGATGTTATGAGAAGAGCCCGTCGCAACGGGGGCCTAGCAGTACCAGACATTTTTTATATCACCAAGCATCCACACTGGCAGCTTTGGTTAGACAATATAAAACAGAAATCCTTTTAGACTGGAAATGGATTGAGGAAGCAACTTCCAAAGGTCATACTTTTCAGGAGTTATTATGGAAATCTTGAAACACTAAATTCAATGCCACGAATTCTTCTCCCTTTTTACAATCTTCACTTAATACTTGGTACCAGACTAAGAAAAAACTAATCTCACCTTTCTCAAAACTTAGCACCTTTTGTGGCCAATCATGCGGCTAAAGACTCTTCACTTTTCTCCTCATGGAAACAAGCTGGAATAACAAGAATAATAGATGTGATATGAAAGAATAAATTGCTTGACAAAATAGAACTAGAGAACAAATTTAACATAAAAATAAATTGGTTTGAATATTTTCAACTTTGACATTTGCTGGAATCCCCGAACTTTAAACCTGCATTATCCTTACCATTTACAGACTTTGAACAAATCTTACATAAAGAACATAAAAAATGTGGGCTTATATCTAAAATATATCAAATCTTAATTAATTCACAAAAAGTTACTGGACTCAAATATCAACAAGCATGGGCTGTGGACCTACAACAACAGATATCAGACCAACAATGGAACCAAATATGGAAGACGTACAGTAAAATGTCAAAATCCCTTTACATTTATGAAGCTAACATGAAAGTATTACTATGGTGGTATTTGACACCAGCCAAATTAACACATATGATTCCCCAACTTTCGCCAATGTGTTGGAAAGAATGTGGAAAAAAGCCACATTTTCCCACAATTGGTGGTCTTGCACATTTATCAACAAGTTTTGGTTACAAGTAACTTAACAAATTAAAAAAATCACAAGTTTTGACTTACCGCTAGATCCTGCGCTGATGCTGCTCAACCTTTGGTCTGATGATGGTCCCCCAGAATCTGAAAGAAAATTAATAAACATTTTATTTACAGCTGCTAAAATCTTAATAGCCAAACACTGGAAAGATAAAAACCCACCTAGTATACAACAATGGCTATATAAAATTTGGGATTTGTTTATGTTAGAAAACTTTAACATATATCATACTGAAAACCAAACAGAATGTGAAATAACTAATCCACTGAACATCTGGTATCCTATTCTAGATAAAATTAATATTGATAAATTTGATTGGGAATCACTTAGTAATGTTAAATTTCAACTTTTGTTATATAACTAGCTATAATTTGTGATCTGTTCTAATGTTCCTGTTTCCAGACATGCTTCAAATTTGTTCTTTCTAAAGTAATTTTAATCCTTGTACTCAACCCTGCATTAACAAACCATGTATATTGATATACTCAGTTTTATCTGCCTAGCTTTCCCTCTTGTTGCTGTTCATGTTAAAACTTGAATAAAATTTATGTTTTAAAAAAAAAAATTAAAGTGATGCCAGCCTTGGACCTGGATCCCTAAAGCTGTTTTCTCAGCTTCTTTGTATTCATGGTGCCAAATTCCTGGTGACATCAACACTTTTTCTGTCATTCCCATAGACAGTTTACTCATCACTATGGGTTAAGTAGGGGAAAGCATGATTGTTCTGAGAGGTCAAGAAGAAACAAGCAAAAAAATCATAGAATCACAGAGTTGGAAGGGGCCATTCAGGCCATCTCGTCCAACTGCCTGTTCAATGCAGGATCAGCCTAGAATATCCCTGACAAGTGTTTGTCCAGCCGCTGCTTACAGACTGCCAGTGAGGGGGCGCTCACCACCTCCTGAGGCAGCTGATTCCACTGCTGTACAACTCTGACTGTAAAACAGTTTTTCCTAGTATCCTGCTGGTACCTTCCTGCCCTTAATTTAAACTCATTATTGTGAGTGGTATTCTCTGCTGCCAACCAGAACGGCTCCCTGCCCTCCTCTAAGCAACAGCCCTTCAAATACTTAAGGAAAGTAATCATGCCCCCCCCAACCTCCTCTTCTTCAGACTAAACATTCCCAAGTCCCTCAGCTTGTCCTCATAGGGCTTGGTCTCCAGGCCCCCAATCATCCTCATCACTCTGATGGCCATGCATGATGGGCCTGGAAAGAAACATTATGAATAATTAGGAACATATAGAAATATTCATCTTAATTTGCATATATAATCACCCAGATTCAATTCCCTGCATCTTAAAATGGGGGAGGGGGAGAAATACATCAGGAGAGCTTCTGTTCAATCAAGCATTTACATTTCATGTGGCTGCATGGTTGATGGGGAAAATCAGATAGCCACCATGCTACTGTAGTGCCACTCTAGCTAAATGTAGGTGACTATATGGGCCTCAACATAAAGAATTATCAGATCTCACCATAGTGAGCAGGCATGGTGTAATAGTTAGAGTATTTAACTAGGATATGGGAGAAATGGGTTGGAAGTTGTGATTCTTGAATATCCCCCTGGTTCAGCTCATGTTCTGATTGCCAGTAGCAATCAGGGAGCCAAATGTTTAAAAGACTGTTCATTTGTTCATCCCAGTTAAGCACAAACTAATCTCCTTGCTGTGCTCCAGCACTCAAGGAGAAGGGTTATTTTGGCCGGGGGGGGGGAGACAGAAGCCAGTGTTCATCTCATCATCCTCTCCCCTCAGCTTCTTCCTGAGTCATTGGCTTGAAAGGATATAGGAGATGCTTAGGACAGGGAGAACAGATGCTATAGGTTGGTCCTTGAAAGCAGTTTTGGGATGGATGAGAACTAACAAGCTGAAACATAGGGCCAGATCAGAGTGCATGACCAGACATACATCAGAGGAACTCACCTTTAAAAATGCTCTGCTTTCACCAGTAGAAAGGACACAGGGGGAGGGCTTTTGCCTCTTTTCTCTGGCCCCACATGCCCTAGAAAATATTTGTTGGAAGTGATTCATGCTGCTGGCATGGTGCCATTTCCCCCTCCCTGGACCCCCTCCCACTAGTTGCCAGCCATTGATTAGCAACCTTATGCCCAGTGTGTGCTGCCAGATTCTCGTGAGGGGAAATGCCCTCTTGAGAGATGGTATCCTAGCCATCAGTGCAGCCCTGCCATGCTACTACCTCCCTGAAGCTATGCCAGGCCATTGATGATAGCTGCCGGGACAGTGATTGCTCTTCAAAAAGGTTAAGTCTTCACCATTCTCACGGGGCAGGGGGATGCTTGATGAAGCACTGGGAGCAAAAATTGGTGGGAAACCAGCATCACACAACACTCTAGGAATTCCCTACTTCTCTATGATGTCACCACAATGTCATTACCAGGTTTACAACCAGAAGTCATGTCATGGCACCGTGCTATGGTGGTTTGCAGAGTCTTCACCTCCACAGTGCTCCCCACATTTAGACACTTCAGCCCTGTTCACAAGAGAACAACATCTATCCTGCCTGTATACATCTCTTTGTAAGAAAGAACAAACACCTTACAAGTGAAACTGGGGGTCAGTACCCAGATAAATGTGGTCTTTCAATCACATGTTCAGCTTTACAAGCACCTGTGTTCTTAGGAAATAAATAGGGATGGACACAAACTGGAAAAAGTATGGTTTGTGTCGATTCATGGCCGAACCATGAACTGAACTGCAAACCAAATTAAGCTGGGAGGTCCATTCATGAATTGAACTAGTTCATGGTCTGTGGCCCCGCAAACCCCATTGAAAGGGACCACAGTCCCTTTAAACAGGGTTTGCAGAAAACTTTAAAGGGACTGCACAAGAAAGACTAAAACAGCTGAGTGGCTGGGAGCAGCCTGCTGTTTTTGCCACTATTTTTGCAGCTTTTGTGGGGAACAGAAAACAGAAGTTTAAAGGGACTTGTTTTCTGCTATGTACAGGAACCACCATGAACTATAATGAACTGCTTTAAAACTTTGTGGAAGTTCATTATGGTAGACCCATCACAAACTTCGGTCATGAACCACAAACAGAGAAAAATTCATGACTATTTTTGTTTCATGGTTCAATTCATGCCTACCCCTAGAAATAAGTAAATTTTCTCTCCTTCTATTACAACTAGTTTACAGTGTATTATAGAAGAGTAAAGGTCACATTCTAGCCAACAAATTCTATTGATTTCAATGGAATCTAACACATATTGAGCTATCTCATTGAAATAAACTTATTCACTGCTGCATCCAAATTCATTTTTTAAAGAGCTCCAGTTTTCTAATGATAATGTATGCAAGTGTAATCAATTAAGTAATTGAAAACTTATATGATTAATCAGATGCTTTTAACAAGTTGACATCCTTATTAAAACAACACTTGGCCGTATTTGAAGAGGAAGAACAAAAAGAACAAAATATAACCACAAATGTGTACATGATTTTGGGAGGAATGTTTAGAAAATATGTTTTGACTGTTTCATGCTTCCAGGGTCTCTCAAAATTACTTTTTTTTCTTTTAAAGGGCACCTATAAAGCACCCCAAGGCTAAACAATGCTCCCTGAAGTGAAGCAGTATGTGGTTTCTAATTGGGGAGAGAAAACGCCTGCTCCAGGCGTCTTCCTGATACAAGTGGTACCCTTGGAGTTAAAATATGAAAAGTGATGTACTAAGTACCTTGTTTATTTTCCTGTTGTGAAGTGGCATTTGTCCATGAAACACAATCCCTCCTTCAGAGAAGTGATTTGTGGTAATTTATCTTGAAACTAAAACTTCAACTCTAATTAAGGCAGGATTCAAGGAAACATCTGCAGCTTTCTGTCAATCCATTTCCAAGGTGTCTGTCTCTCACAGTGCAATCCTAGGAATGCTTTTCTGGGAGTAAGCCCCACTGAATAGTTTGAGTTGGATTCTGAGTAGAACTGCTTAGAACTACTCTCTCAGCTCCTTTTATGGGTGTCAGTGGAGGGACAGTAACTGGGATCACAAGTTACAGTGAACACATGCGCTATCCTTGTACAGTGTACACTTGTGGGTTTTTAACATATGTGTTGAGTAATTCTTATGTTACATTCAGTGGTTGATAGAAACTGCACACTTATCCAGGTACTGGTCCCCACTTTTATTTATAAAGTGAACACATGTTGGCTCTGTCTTACAGACAGATGTTCACTGTAACATGTGAACAGGGCTACTGTGGAGTGATGGTCAGATTAGGGCTGGGAAGGCCACAGTTCAAATCCCCATTCAGCCAGGAACTCATGCGGTGATCTTGGAGAACTCACTTTCTCCTAGACTCAGCGATTCAGAGGGGTGTTGTGTGTATAAATGGTAAAGGGGAGAGCTATATATTATATTTTGCCCTTGAAGAAAGTGGGGGATAGTAAGCAAAATTCTCCATTAAAAAAGAGGTACTAACAGTGCTTCTCTAGTTTCTGCATTTTAATTCTTTGAAGATCATTTCACAGGCCTGTATTCTATATGCCAGAATATCCTATGTTGTTATCTACAGTATATGATTCATTGAGGCAAGCAAAAATACTCTCTATTCATTGCCCTTTTGCCATCTTTGGGTGCTTGGGGTTGAGGTAAATAATGCTCCTATTCTATCACATCTAGAAAAATATGTCTGACCTGGACCATGAAAATGATTCCATAGAGAGTCAGTGTGATGTGGGGGTTAGAGCACAGTTCCCTAACATGTTGCCCATAGATACCATGGTGCCCTCCAGTACTTTCCCCGGTGCCTATTGAGTTTTAGAGGAAATGAGTGGGGCCATTTTAAGGCAGGGCTTTTTATTTAGCAGGCTTCATTCAAATTAAAGGGGTTTCTATGGTTGAAATAGCAGCCACAGGCACTGGGGGATGTGGACTGGTAAGCACCCAGGCTTTCCTTAATCACTGTATAGATACATTCCCCCTTCAAGGTTTTTTTTTAATTCCTGCTTCTCTTTCTTTCTTCCTCTCCTGTAATTCTTTTGCAAAGAGAGGAGAGAGATATCATATTTGGCAGTAATTTTGGGACTGGTTCCACCTCCTTTGACAGTAGAGAATGGGGTTTAGGGCAGGGATGGACTTCAATATGGTAAAATGCCAAACAGTCTACCTTCGAAGAAGAAGAAGAAGAAGAAGAAGAAGAAGAAGAAGAAGAAGAAGAAGAAGAAGAAGAAGAAGAAGAAGAAGAAGAAGAAGAAGAAGAAGAGGAGGAGATTGGATTTATACCCCGCCCTTCACTTGGAGTCTCAGAGCGACTTATAAACTCCTTTCCCTTCCCCTCCCCACAACAGACACCCTGTGAGGTAGGTGGGGCTGAGAGAACTCTAACACAAACTGCTCTTTCAGGAAGACAGCTGGGTGGTGAACCCACGTACTGACCGTATCGTGACTTGCCTGCCTGGTGCGAAGGTAGTGGACATTATGCGTGTTTTAGATAGGCTGGTAGATAGTGCTGGGGAGGAGCCAGTGGTCGTGGTGCACATCAGCACCAACGATGTGGGGAAATGCAGTCGTGAGGTCCTGGAGGAGAAATTTAGGCTGCTGGGCAGGAAACACAAGGCCAAGACCTCCAAGGTAGCCTTCTCAGAAGTGCTACCTGTTCCACGCGCAGGGCCGGAGAGACAGGCACAGATCAGGAGTCTCAATGCATGGATGAGACGATGGTGTAGGGGGGAAGGGTTCAAGTTTGTTAGGCATTGGGATGCTTTTTGGGACAAGAGGGAGCTGTACAAAAGGGACGGTCTCCACTTGTCCCAAGAAGGAACCAGGCTGCTGGCGCTCAAAATCAAAAAGGTGGCAGAGCAGTTTTTAAACTGAATAATGGGGGAAAGCCGACAGGAGATGAAAAGACTCTGGTTTGGGATGGCTCATCTCAAAGAAATGAAGGGGTAGCTATTACTTTTGTACAAGGAAATGGATTAAAATTGTCCACTGAGACTGTGGCTAATGATAGGAACTGCCTGGCAAGGTCTTGAGGCGGCAAGAGGAAGGCTGTGGGCTTAACAAGCATGGGAAACTATAAGTGTTTATACACAAATGCTAGAAGTCTCCGAGGTAAAATCGGGGAGCTGGAATGCTTGGTATTGGGGGAATTAGACATTGTGGGTATTTCAGAAACTTGGTGGGATGAGGAAAATCAGTGGGATACAGTGATTCCTGGTTATAAATTATATCGGAAGGATAGGGGGGAAGGGTTGGAGGTGGGGTGGCTCTGTATGTCAGAGAGGGTATACCGTCCAGTAAGATTGAGAGGGTAAGAGAATTGGATTCGCTTCTGGAAATGCCATGGATTGAAATAGTGGGTCCAAAAGGAGGCTTAACAGTGGGAGTTTGTTATCGCTCACCAGATCAAAAGGTAGAGGAGGATTATAAAATGATAAATGAATTAAAGACAGTGGCTAGATGAAATAACTGTGTCATAATAGGCGACTTTCACTACCCACACATTGATTGGGTCAATATGAGTTCTAGTCAGGAAAAAGAGATTGAGTTTTTAGACACTCTCAATGACTGTGCTATGGAACAGATGGTCACAGATCCTACCAGGGGAGAGGCGATCCTGGATTTGGTCCTAAGTAACACCCAAGACCTGATGAGAGATGTAAAAGTGATTGCACCACTTGGGAACAGTGACCATAATGTCATTGAGTGTAACATTTGTACAGATAGGGAGTTGCTTTAATATGAGGGGACATGTGAGGAAGAAATTGAAAGGAAGAGTGGAGAAGGTCAAAACCATTGGGGAAGCTTGGAGACTATTGAAAAATACAGTCCTAGAAGCTCAGAAAAAATATATACTACAGGTTAGGAAAGGCACAAATAGGTATAGAAAAAAGCATGCATGGCTAACAAATAAAGTAATGGAAGCTGTAAAAGGTAAGAAGGATTCCTTTAAGCAGTGGAAAGCTAGTCTCAGTGAGGTTGATAAAAGGGAACACAGACTGTGGAAAATAAAATGCAAGTCTGTGATCAGGCAAGCAAAAAGGGAATATGAGGAGCATATCGCAAAAAACATAAAGGCGAACAATAAAACTTTCTTCAAATACATTAGAAGTAGGAAGCCAGCCAGGGAGGCAGTGGGGCCCTTGGATGACCTAGGGGTAAAAGGACTACTGAAGGATGACAGGGAAATGGCTGAGAAGCTGAATGCATTTTTTGCCTCTGTCTTCACTGTGGAAAGACGACAAGTGCTTGCCCACTCAAGAAACACCGATTTCGGGAGGGGGTTTGAAAGACCTGAATCAGATTGCAGTGACATGAGAGGAAGTCCTACGACTGATGGACAATTTAAAAACTAATAAATCACCAGGCCCGGATGGCATTCGTCTGAGAGTTCTGAAAGAACTCAAATATGAACTTGTGGATCTCCTGACAAAAATATGTAATCTTTCTTTAAAATCTGCCTCCATTCCTGAGGACTGGAAGGTAGCTAATGTCACTCCCATCTTTAAAAAGGGCTCCAGGGGAGATCCAGGAAATTACAGGCCAGTCAGTCTGACATCGATACTGGGTAAGTTGGTGGAAACTGTTATTAAGGAAAGGATTAGTAGGCACATCGATGAACAAAAACTATTGAGGCAGACTCAGCATGGGTTCTGTAAGGGAAGATCTTGTCTCACTAACCTGTTAGTGTTTTTTGAGGGAGTGAACAAACATGTGGACAAGGGGGGCACAATAGATATTATTTACCTTGACTTCCGGAAAGCTTTTGATACAGTTCCTCATCAAAGGCTCCTAAGTAAGCTCAATAGTCATGGGATAAAAGGACAAGTCCTCTTGTGGATCAAAAACTGGCTTATAAATAGGAAACAGAGAGTGAGTATAAATGGGAAACTTTCTTAGTGGAGGGTGGTAAGCAGTGGGGTACTACAGGGATCAGTACTCGGTCCGATGCTGTTTAACTTGTTTATTAACAATTTGGAATTGGAAGTAAGCAGTGAAGTGGCTAAATTTGCAGATGACACGAAGTTGTTCAGGGTGGTGAAAACCAGGGAGGATTGTGAGGCATTCCAAAGGGATAAAAGGAAGTACTTCTTCACCCAAAGAGTGATTAACATATGGAATTCACTGCCACAGGAGGTGGTGGCAGCTACAAGCATGGACAGTTTCAAGAGGGAATTAGATGAACATATGGAGCAGAAGTCCATCAGTGGCTATTAGCCACAGGGTATAGATGGGAACTCTCAGTCTGGGGCAGGTGATGCACTCTATTCTTGGTGCTGGAGGGGGCAGCAGTGGGAGGGCTTGTAGTGTCCTGACCTCACTGCTGGACCTCCTAATGGCACCTGGTTTGTTTTGGCTGCTGTGTGACAGAGTGTTGGACTAGATGGGCCATTGGCCTGATTCAACATTGGCTTCTCTTATGTTCTTATGTTCTTAACAGCTGTGCCAGAGCTTGTGACTGACCCAAGGTCACGTCAGGAGGTGCAAGTGGAGGAGTGGGGAATCAAACCCGGTTCTCCCAGATTAGTGTCCGCACACTTAACCACTACACCAAACTGGCTCTCAGACACCAAACAGTCCAAAAGGACTGCCAGTGAACTGATCTCTATCACCTGGAGATCCGTTGTAATCCCAGGAGATTTCCAGCCACCACCTGGAAGCTGACAACCCTATCTGGCAGCCATGGGTTTGTGTTTACCAGCTCCTCTCAAAATTCCAAATATGCCCATAGGGTTAAAAAGGTTTAGAATATCAGGCTAGGATTTGGGAGACTGTGTGGCTGCACCAGAGGCCAGTGGGACACCTTAAGCGTCTTCCATGGGCAACAATTTCACCCAGATGCAATGATGCTCCTTGAATTTCTCTCCATTGCAATGAGCAAAGTCCACACAGGCTTCCACACAAGCACAGTTCCCTTTATCTGCTTGCTTTGCCCCTTCAAAACCTCAGGGGGCTGATCTATGCCTCTGCCTTGGGGCAGTTCTACCAGACCAGCCCAAATTTGGTAGCCCTATCTTAACCCAGGGCTCAGCTCCTCCTTGAGGTTTCTCTTCCTTACTTTTCTGTATCCTCTCAGCTTTTCCCAGTCAGCTTGCTTTCCTCTCCTCTTCCATCTCTCCTGATATCTCCTTTTTTATCCCTAAGCCTCTGTCAAGGCTGTTCTACCTTGTTCTGAGTGAATTATTTCCTTATGTCAACCCATCACCTAGGAACAAGACCCTTCTTTGATAACCTAACCAAAACTATTGAGGGTCAGGGCCAGTCAACTCATACTAACAGACACCATTAAGCTAAATAAGCTTTATTGGGGGTGGGGGAAATTAAGGGGAAAGTGCTAAAAACAATACAGTTCCAGTGAGGATTCAAAGTACATAAAAACAACAAAACTAACCACCTGGATACACTTAGCTGAAGGGTCTTAACAGCATGGCTGTTTAGGCCTTGAAGCTCTGGCAAACTCAGTTCAAATTCAAGCAGTGTGATTCAGAGTAGATGCAAAGGTAAGATGGTACAGCAGAGACATGGGTAGAGAAGTTTAAGAAAAGGTGCCATGCCTATCAAAATAGTCTACCTTTATAGGAAATTTAGGCCACTGATCTGCTGACCTCCTTCAATGGATTAAGGCACTGTCCCCGGAGGGCTTTTGAGAACATGAGCAGAACTTCCCCTCCCAACTATTACAGCTGTGATCAGTAAGTTAATTAGCTGGCTGTCTGATGTCTGTAAAATGGCCTTGAGTTCATATGGGACACTATAGGGAGGGCTACTGTCAGCAATTACTGACCTGAAAAGAAAAAGGGGGGGAAACCCAATCTTGCAGATGTAATTTTACTCCAGGAAAGCTCATTCCCTTTACAAGCGCCACCCACACTGGCCAAGCCCAGCACTGACCCTCCCTTCTCCAAGCCTTGCTCATCTCTTAATCCCTTCCTTGCTTTACCCCCACTTTATTTGGGTTTGCATAGGGCTAGCTAGAGGCCCTTGCTGTCCTGCATTCATCCAGCTGGAGCCCTGGGCTGGCAAATCTGTTGCCCCTGCTGCTATGCTCAGCCACTGCCTGGTGGGGGAAAGACTCTCCCGCAGGTGGTGGTGCACCCCCTCTCCTGATGGGCCCAGCAAGCTGCTACTACCTTCTTGACAGGTGCCCTACCATGTCCTGGAGCAGCTGCTGTCTTTGTTCTAGTTAGCCACTGTGCCACACCCAAGTTTGAATCCCCACTCTGACATGGAATCATGCTGGATGACCATAGGCTGGTCAAACATTTTCCACCTATCCTACCTTACAGGGTTATTATGAGGATAAAATGGAGAATAGAATGATATAAGCTACTTTTGGCACCTGTCAGGCCCATAACCACCCATGAGGCCCACAGGGCAATGCCCCTCCTGAATCTGCAAAAAAATGTTAACTAGGGCTATACAGTGTATTACGGCAAGATTGATTTGGTGCCATTTCATGCCTACAAATCTCCATCTTTGAGTATAATTTTTAAACAATGGGGAGAAACATGATATCTTTTTAACTTTTCAGTTCAGCTGCAAAAAGACAACACCAGCTCTGAAAGTGTCACATATGTGGCCATGTATATCTTAATTTCTATTATTTATTTTTATTTACTTTATTTCATTTATTCTTTGCTTTGCTCCTCAATTGGTATCAGCCCCATAGCCTGAAAATTTTCAGTGAGGGGGCACTGCCTCAAGATGTATTTATTTAATTAATTAATTTGTATCCCACCCTCCCTGCCAGCAAGGCTCAGGGCAGCTTACAGCATATGTATAAGTATAAATATATTAAAACAGCAAGATACATTAAAACATTAAAACAGAAAGTTACAACCAGAAGTGATGTAGGCATATGGGGGGGGGAGTACACTGGATTTCCTTTGCCACTCCATTCATCTGGGCTCTCCTGTTGCCTCTCCTGAATTCCAGGCATGGAGGAAGTAGGCTGTCAGGGCAGTGGGCTGCAAGCACAGCAGGCTAGCAGTTACCCCCACCGCCCATCCTGCTCTGGGGCTTATCACAATGGCCTGGCCAGGGTTGCCCTGGCACCTCACTGTGCCTATGCCAGCCAGCCCACCTGGGTCACATGCAGCCAGCAGTGAGCTCCTCCCCTTCTACCCTGGCAAGCTGGTGAGCTCACCAGCTGTCCTGCCTGCCTCCTCTGCGGGATGGAGAAAGAGAAGGAGAGCCCAGTGGGCAAGGTGAACAAGTGTGGCTCTCCCCTCCTCCCAATCTGGCAGGTGCTCCCCTCCTTTGGGGTTGGAGAATGGCGGGGGCAAGGCAGATTCAGGAGGGGCGTGATGGCATCCAATGCTCCCTCTAAGCTGTGGAGTCTTGTGAACAATAATTCTACTTTGTAAGCTACTGGCCTTAAAGTTGTGAGCGAGCGATGTGGCTACTGCATAAATTACTTTGCTCTGGAGCCATCCTTCCTTAGCTAAGACAAAAAGGTGTGAGCTGGAGGCTAAAAAACTGTGAGCTAGCTCACACTAAACTCAGTTTAGAGGCAACACTGATAGCATCACATCGGGGATGTCACACCCCCTGCCCACCCCCAGAATGCCCCCAAATTTCTTTGCTGGAGCAGTGAGGGGACCTGGCAAACCAGAGGTGTCAAACTCATTCAAGGATTGGATGTTACTTTCTCGGACCAGGTCATGTCTGCCATAACATGTAATGCCAAGTACCAGAGATACAAACTTTATAAAGGACACAGACAAACCCAGTTAATAATATTAATTTTTACTATACAAACAAAAGCAATTGATTCCTAGGAGTGAAAGCAATTGATTTACTGGGGAATCCACAAAAGTCCCAATAAGTGTATTTAATCCTATGCAAGCCTAGTTTCTCCCAAGGGATAACATACCCACCCCCTAGTAATTTCCTTTCACTTCTTGACAGCTTTTATCACACACAACTCACCATGTGCACCGATGTGTGTCCCATGCTGGCTGTGGCCTAGCTGGGAGATGGGAAGATGTAGCCTCCCAGCAAACCCTGGTTTACTAATGGAAGACAATCCAGTGCATACAACAAAACACCCTATGGGTATTACGTAACTAAGATAGGTCGTAGAATCTCTGAGAAGGTACTTGTCTAGGGCTGACTTTGGCCTGCCTGCCCAGGTTTGTATGCAATTCAGAATGTGAGCCAAATGAATTCTTCAATCATTGTTTTAGGTTTATTTTAAAATATTGTACGAGCTGGGAGCTGGAGGCTTGCCCATTACTAATTCAAATGAGCTCAGATAGCCCTGCTATGAAGGAAGTTTGGCAGAGATTTTGAAGAGTTTCTGCCACCTTGAAGAGACATTGGACTAGATGGCTCAATGCTTTCTGACTCATGGGGTGACTTTATATGACCATTACACCAGCAGCATGGGAAGAACTGCTTTGTGGCTGCTGATGCTGTATCTCATGGCTCCCATTGCTATTCATTAGGAAGGGAACCAGGTAGGTAGAATAACCAATGGCCTCCCAGGAAGTATTGCTTGGTGTGTGTGTGTGGGGGGGGACATAAATGGCTTACTTCACTCAAATAATATACAAATCAGCTCTCAATGAGAGTAGTGAACCCAAGAAGACATTGCTTAGCTGATAAAGAAATTCAGATACAAGATAAGTGGATATTAGATAGTCAGACACAAGAGGAAAGAATGGCACATGCATTACAACATTTTGCATAGGGAGGATCTGAAACCATTCTACCTTTTCAAAGTGTTATGTGTTGCAAAATCAATTTTGAAAAGAACATAGTTAAGTCTTGCCATAAAGCTTCCCCCCCTCCCCTGGGCATTAAAAATGTTAACGTGTACCTCTCCCATCTGGCCAGATTGACCTGCAAAAGACATGCAGACTCCCCTCCGCCCAAGCAAATGAACTATAATTGAATTTAAAATCTGTCCTGAAATCTGAACATTTGACACCAGTAGAAGTGCTGGATACATTAGTGAGGTTAGATCACTGACCCTAACTAGCTTAATGTATGTTAGATCATTATGTAAATATGAGCAATTCTGGTGAGAACTGCTCTAGTTGTTATCCGAGTATTTTCATCCTCTTAAGCAGGAGCCTTTCTCCCTCCAATCTTTTGCTTCAGCTGCTGGGTTAATTTCGTTCAGCAGGAAGGAAGGAAAAGGGTAAAAATAAACCACTTTCATCCATTAGCAGTTCACCTGAGTGTTATGTTTTTGTGCCAAATCTCCTTATCACAGCAGTTCTTTACCATTTGATTTGGTTTGTCCTTTGATGGGCTATTGCTGCACTATGGCCTCGTACAAATACATTTCCTGATCCCAAATTTTGGACTGATGATGAAATTTAAAAAGACACTAAATTTCTACCAATTAGGTCATGTAAATAAATGAATGAATAGATCTTGAAGGTAGGGGTGTGCACCTGGAAATTAATTCATAAAAATCCACACTGAATTACTTTTATTCCATATCATCTTTAATGTTTATTTAGTTATTTCATTGATACCCCATGTATCTCCCCATTGGGGACCCAAAGCAGCTTATGCTGTTCTCCTCACAACAACCCAATGATGTAGGTTAGGCCAAGAGTGGGTGAAGAAATAAGGTTCAGCTAGCACCTGGCATCCAGGAGCAAAACTGGTTCTAAAATATCCAGCCTGTGAACCTATTGCTTTGAGGACTCTGAGAGCAATTCCTTCTAAAACAGGTTTTTCCCCTTCTAGCCCCTGCTATCATGTTTTGTTTCAACTCAGTTTCCAATTTCTTTTTTATTTATTTATTATGATTATTAAAATAAAAGATTTACAATAAACAGTAAATATAATTTTCCAATCAAGTTTGCATAGACATCGATCTCAATAAAAAAATACAATTCCAACTATAACAGATCACCACATAGGTCATCTGCGTCTTATATATCTATTAATCTTAACAATCATTGGTACACTATTAATTGTCTCACCATAAATGTAACAAATCTATAATATCAGGAATTTCTTCCTGTTGTATCAAATACTGTAATATAGGAAACCACACCACAGAAAAATTGGATTGTGTTCTCTGAGAATAAGAATCATTAACACTCTCTGTAATTCTTGCCATTATGTACATATTCCATAATTTGGCATGCCAGTTCTGTTTAATTGGTCTCTGTTTACTTTTCCGATGTAGTGCAACAGCATTTTTAGCCTCTGCTAAAAGAATGGCAATTTGACTTGTAGAACAATGCTCCCTCTAAGCTGTGGAGTCTTGTGAGCAAAAGTTCTACTTTGTGAGTTCCTGGCATTGAAGTTCTGAGCGAGCGATTTGGCTACTGCATAAATTAGCTTGTTCTGGAGCCATCCTTCCTGAGCGAAGACAAAAATGTGTGAGCCGGAGGCTACAAAACTGAGCTAGCTCACACTAACTCAGCTTAGAGGGACCAGTGGTGTAGAACTGTCTACTGATATGTCTGTACTCCATTGATGCAAAAGAAGATGCTCCACAGTATTTTGCAGTTTTATACCAGTTATTTGGTCTATGGTTAAAATTATCTCTTCCCAAAAAGGTATCAAAATAGGACATTCCAGCCAGCAATGCGTGTATGTTCCCAGGCTACCACATTGTTTTCAACACAGCATCAAATACCAAAAAGTGAGTATTTTAAACATCTGGATTTTTATGTCAATAATATTACTATTAAATGGAAAGTTCAACCATAACCTTTTCCAAAAGGGTTTATCAGCATCCATTGACATTAAATAACATATAGCTTAGAAATTAGATGCTTATTTGAGCTCCAAGCATATTTATATACTTGTTCAAATTCGGATAGTGGTTGCGACATGATTGTAGTTAGTTTTATCTGAGAACAAACATTTTGTAATTGTAAAAATTGATACCATGGGATAGTCAAACCCAATTTTCCTTCCATTGTTGTTTTCTCTATTAGTGTCTTATTGGATGTTATATCTTCCAGAATATTGAGTCTAGCTTTTCTCCAAGCTTCTTGAGGTATCATAACACTTGGAGGTAATATCCTTTCCTGATTAAATACAGTCTGATATCTTGGTATTTTAGGTACCAACTGTTTTCTTTTAGTATCCCATATATTTAAAAAATCTTTAAAGATAAAACATTTTTCTATTGTTTTAGGTCTTTCCTTAGGTGTTTGCTAAACAGAATCCTGCACATGATAAGGGTAAGTATAATATTTTTTGTACTACAATCCTATCAATCCGCCGTTTGTCCTGCATTATTTTTATTATATTAATTAGGTGGCATGATTGATAATATTTAAGTGAGTCCGGAAACCCAAGTCCACCTTGTTTTGTTGGTCGACACAGAGTTCGTATATTAATCCTGTGTTGTTTATAGGATCCAAAAAAGTTTAATAAGGCCTTCTGCCATTTATTTATTTGGGCGATTTCTAGTTTAATTGGTAGAGCTTGAAATAAAAATAATATTTTGGATAATATATATGTTTTTATGATAAGTAATCAGTCATGCCATGAAATTTTTAATCTATGCCAGTTTTCCAGCTGTTTTTGTATTGTTACTAGAAGAGTGTCATAATTATATTTTGGTAGTTTTTTTTTAAGTCTAATGGTATTTTAATTCCTAAGTAAGTCATTGAAGATGCAACCCATCTATATGAAGTTGTAAGCTTAAGATGTTCTATTTGTAATTTATCTAGATTTATAGGAAAGATGTAGGACTTTGTTACATTAATTTTCAATCCTGAGACTAAACTGAACTCATTTAATATTTGTTGAACATTGCCTATAGATGTTACTGGATGCGAAAGAAATAGCAAAATATAATCTGCAAACAATGATATTTTGTATTCTTTGCCAAGAATTTTTATTCCAAATACTTCAGGATGTGCTTTTGGTGAGAGAGCCAGTTTGGTGTAGTATGAGCAAACTCTAATCTGGGAGAACCAGGTTTGATTCCCCACTCCTCCACTTGCACCTGCTGATGTGACCTTGGGTCAGTTACAAGCCCTGGCACAGCTGTTCTTGAAAAAGAGCAGTTTGTGTCAGAGTTCTCTCAGCCCCACCTACCTCATAGGGTGTCTGTTGTGGGGAAAGGAGTTTGTAAACTGCTCTTAGACGCCAAGTGAAGGGCAGGATATAAATCCAATGTCGTCGTCGTCTTCTTCTTCTTCTGCTGCTGCTGCTGCTGCTGCTGCTAGGGGTTCCATCACCAAAGCAGTTTCTGATTTCTGCAATCCAAATCCTATTTCATTGTTTACTGGATGTTCCATCCTGCTGATTGCATTGAATTATATTGTGTAATCTGCCCTGAGTCTCAGTGAGAAAAGATGTCACATTCAGGGCAAAACCTACTCTGCCTGAGGTTTCCAGGATATAGAAATACAATGACCATGAGTAAAGCGAGATACATGAGCAAGGTCTACAAATCAGTCTGGAGTCAGAGATCCAAAAGCTCAGTCCAGGGGTCAAGGGAAGGAGGCTCCAGGACTTGGGAACCAATGCAGGACACAAGGTTTGGGTCTCAAGTTGTAGGAGCAAGCAAGGTTAACAAAGACAAAGTACAAGGCAGCAAGTCAGGGTAGAGCACAACTGATCTCCAGACTGCATGAATCATGTCATATCTGTCTGTCTGTCTGTCTGTCTGTCTATCTTTTTGTAGCAGGAGCTCCTTTTCATATTAGGTGACACACCCCTAATGTAGTCAATCCTCCAAGAGCTTACAGAGCTCTTCTTACATGGATTCCTGCTACAAAAGACCCATCTATCTATCTATCTATCTATCTATCTATCTATCTATCTATCTATCTATCTATCTATCTATCTATCTATCTATCTATCTCATTTATTCAAAACATTTATTCCACTTTTCCTGGGGGAAAATGGAAGCTTCGGAAAGTGGACTATATGATACTATACCCTGCCAAGGTCCCTCCCCTCCCTAAACTCCACCCTCCCAGACTTCAGTCTCCAGGTATTTCCAAACCCAAAGTTGGCAACCCTAAGCAAAGTGCATGTAATAATTTCTCCCCCAAACTGGACTTCACCATAAGGTTATAACTTATCAGCCACAGCTGTTGGCACCTTGAGAGGAACTGTGGTAGGGCTGCCAGGCCTCCTGTTATTGTAAGAGGCTTCCTGCCAGCAACCTCATTTGCCTGCCACCACTCTGACAGGTGGTGGGAGAAATTTTTTTAAAAATAGAACAGCAATGTTGGTTGCATTGCACCATCACATCTGGGAAAGGTCACAAGTGATGTAGGATAGCTCTAGGAGTCCACAGAAGTTATATCATCACATAGCTGATGCTGCTCACTACCCCCACTTCCCCATCCTCAGCTTTCCCACCAATTGCCAGACTTAGCCTATCACCCCTTAATTGGAAGATGGGGATAGGTGTGCCTTATATAGTTCTGGGCAAATTCTAGAGGTTTTTCTCTGGTAGTGGTATTATGAGCTGCTGCCCTTCCTTCCCCATTTTTCTCCAGCCACCCTTGGAAGCACCAGAGGGGAATGGGGGGGGGGAGCATCAGGAGGTCTCCCATTATAACCCCCCTACTTTACCATCATGCTATTTTGGTAATGAGGTGTTTGGGGAGGACCAGGAGATAAATACAGAGTTTACAATGAAGAAGGTGTCGACTTCCTTCCTTCCTTCCTTCTAGCCCAATGGCTTTGAATGGCTCACCCTGACAGGCCAGATAAATGAAAATCAACTAAATATCAATACTCCTATTTTTTTCTGTTTAATAACAATCGATAAAAACTTTACTACTGCTGAGGTAGTTTTAACTTCTGTTCCAGCCAATAGCTTAGCAATCCTTTGCAAAGAAGGCAACATTGCCATATCTTGTAAAAAAAGGTGTGATCCAGCACTGTCTGATTGAAATAAACATGGCACATTCAAATAAACAATGTTCTAGGGTGCCTGTCACTCCTGTTGTGCAGCTAAAAAGCGTATCTGTAAAGGCAATCCTCCCCAATGGCCTATCATTTCTTCCAAAGGGACAGCATTCAGCTGAGCCAACATAAATAGCCTCCTATATTTAGGTACTGTCAAAAACTCAAAATATAATGGCAAAGAGTTTGACAGGGAAAGACCAATGTATAATGGAGAACATACTCTACGGAATCTCCTAGTAGTACTTTGGAAATCCAGTTCATACAGGCTCTTTATTGTAAGAGTTCATGAAGCTGTCATCCCTAAACGATCAACATAAGCTATGGATATCCCCAATAGTTGCAGTTCCGCCTTGATCAGCCAAGGGCTTTTATATCTGTCTTTTAAAAAATAACACAGCTGTGTATTTTTAGCCTAAACCTAAATGTTGCAGCCCACTCTCAGGCCTCCAAGGAATGTTGTGCCAGTTCTGCACACAGACTAACATCTGCAACTGCCTTTGGTGCTCCTGTTACCCTATGCAAAAACTGCAATAAAAGTTTATCTATTTGTTCCCTGGCAGCCTGCACCCAAATAGGGGCTCCATAAAAAAAATGTGACCCAATTTTGCAATGAGATATTGTTATAGCCACAGGGACAAATTGTCTGACTTTCGTGTAAAAAAAATGGACAATCACCTTCATTGCTATTGCAGCTTTGGACAAATCTCTAAGATGATATGACCAATTCATATTCTCATGAAAAATTATCCCAAAATACCTAAATGCACTAACTTGTTCAATAGATTTCCTTATAGACCTATATTTGGAGAATTCCATCACCTTACATTTAGTGTAATTGATTACTAGTCCTTTTTCTTTGCATTAAATAGAGAAGGTTTTCATAAGGTGACACAATCCTACAGTAGTTCTTTCAAAAAAATGTTGTTGTCAGCATAATGCAAGATAGAAAACAGAATGATGCCAACATGGGATTGTAGAGGAAGCCCAGAAGTTCAAATAATCATCTATTGATTATTGCTGGGATTCCAGAGAGCCTCTGGGAAAGGACTTTGGGGTTTTTGCAGGAATAAGCTGGCAAATTATTAAACACTAAGCAGAATTGTAGAGACAGGTATTTTAAATCCAATTTAATTGACAGAAGAGGAATTTCCTGATGGACATCAGTCAACTTTTTAATTAAGATGGTACCAACCACCCAGGCTAATGAGCTGTCAAAGTTAAGATTTATGGTGAGATCCTCTGCTTCAAAGGAACAAGTTTAAAAGTTGACAATGGCTATGATTTTTAGTAACTTTAAATAAGGAAATATTAAACTAAGCTTCTTTTTTCAGTTTAAAATGCTTTAACATATAAATATTTAATTATTGGACTCTATAAGTAATGTAAATATATTTGCCATTTAGCAGCTTATTATGCTAAGGCAAAAGGATTGTTTGTTTGCTTGCATAGAGAAATATCCACGAGCTATAAGACTGGCAAACTGCTAACAAGCAAAAGTTGGGAAATAGCCAAAAACTTTTCCAAACGCTGAGGTAGGAGATATTAATCATGTACACCTGTCATGAATTAAGAGGCCTATTAAGAATGCAGAACTTAGGTTATATGAGAAGTACCCCTACTGGCTAAAGAAAAACAGTATATTTTACAAAACTAAAGTTTTAATTTAGATTTAATACTTCCTAAAATTCACCAAAAATCATCTGATGGAACAAAATGAAGAATAATAGATGAATTCAAGGTATCTACAAAAGCTTTATGCCATAGGCTATTTCGGAACATTAGAAAGAGCATGTACAGAGTTTAATTCTTTGGAACATTGTTGTATTGATATATTTTCCCATATTCTTTGTATTTTCATATACTTTTAATAGAAATAGTTCATAAAATTGCTATTAAGAGTGTTTTCATACATATATGCATGTAATAATGTAGAGGAACTATTTTTGTAATAGGAACTGCTAGATTTTATATTGAGAATGAACTCAGCCTAAAAGTTAATTCAAAGGTGGAGCAAGTCGGGGAGAAAAGCCAGTATGATGAGCACCTGCAGTAATCATTTTTAACGAGAGAAAACCTGCAGTGTAAGGCTGAAACACAGCCAGGTAGCCTCTTGTTTGTCATACACTTGATAAATGACTGTTGAGACAAAGAAATGTAAACTGAGCATGTGCAAATGATGTCAACAATGATGTAAAGTTGGGAGGAGCAAGAAAAGCATATAAGGAAGAGCCCTGCTATTACTCCCTGAACATCTGAGCTGAATTTTTGGCTGTATAGTGTCCTTATTTGAATAAAACTTTTTTTCTACCCTTTACTGCCAGGATATTCTCTTTCACTGTGTGGCGTACTGGCTAGTCAAAGAACCATAGCAACCTCAGGGCGTTGCCTTCAGGATGATGAAAAATTTGTTTGTTCAACCTTTGCACCATGTCTTGAAGATACATGTTGAATAGAAAGGGAGCCAAAAGACATCCATGTCTAATCCTTTTGGCAAAGGAAACAGATTAGTTAAATGACCTTTGGTACTACACCATACTTGTACAAAAGAGGGGTCATATAGAGTTCATTAAACCATAACAGTCCACCATCTATTGAAAACCTTTCCAGTTTTTGCCATAAACAATCTCTAGGGATACTATCAAAGGCCACCTGCAGATCAATAAAGGCTACATAGAATCACCCACCTGTGACAGGTGTGTATTCTTTAATCAAATGATGCAATACCATACAATGATCAAGAATAGACTTCTCTCCCAAAACCCAGCCTGCTCATGCCCAATTATTTTTTCAGATTCAAATCAAAGCTACAGGAACAGGCACAGTGTGATCCCATTTTAATCTCTCTCCTCCTTTCTCCCCTACTCCAATTTCTTTGCCAGGCAGATTGGATTTATACCCTGCCCTTCACTACCCAAAGGAGTCTCAGAGTGGTTTATAATCCCCTTTCCCTTCCCCTCCCCTTCCCACAACAGACACCCTGTGAGGTAGGTGGGGCTGAGAGAGTTCTCTTGAGAATGGCCCTTGAGAGAACAACTCTTAAAGAACTTGTAACTGACCCAAGGTCACTCCAGCAACTGCACATGGAGGAGTGGGGAATCACAGTTTTTTAGCCTCCAGCTCATACATTTTTGTCTTAGCTCAGGAAGGATGACTCCAGAGCAAACTAATTTATGCAACAGCCAAATTGCTCACTCATAACTTTAATGCCAGTAGCTCACAAAGTAGAATTTTGGCTCACAAGACTTCAGAGCTTAGAGGGAGCATTGTCCAAGAGCCCTGCAATCCTTCCAACTCTGCTCATCTTGTCCCACTGCAGTTTGATCCATGTCTTGCTGCTGGATTACCTGACTCTATTGAAAATAATTTTATGTGAGTAATCTGAGCAGGTCTGAAATTCTTTCTGTGCTCACTCACATATGCATGCAATTAGTTACCAACCTCCAGGTGAGGCCTGGAGTTCTCCCAGAATTACAAATGACCTCCAGGCTACAGAGATCAGTTCCACTGGAGAAAGTGGCTGGTTCAGAGGGCAAAAAGTGCACCCTCAGTGTATCCAGGAACTGGCCAAGCCACAATGAGAACCCTAATTGTTAGCAACTGATCAGGGTCTTAGTGAACTAGGTAGTGAAGATGCATTTGTGAACCAGAAGTTATGCAAAGCCAGAAGTTTAAAGATGTGCCCTTATCAAAGACAATGTTATATGTTAAATTTTCTGAGCCTGGCTCCATGATTTGTGGATGAAGGTATGGATTTTTTTTTCAGCTCCCTTCTTTTGTTTCATCCCTAAAAATCTTTTTGACTGGGAGGTGACAGCCAGTGAAATTGTATATAATATTTGTTGAATACATGAATCAACTTTGGTCAATCTATCTCCATAGCAGGAATTTGAATGGAGCAAGGTTCTTCAGAGTGATTAGAATTATGAGTCACTTCACTAAACATGAATGACGGAGGAGTTTTCTTACAGTTGGCCACCCCATTCTTCTATTTCCATTTAACTTAGAATCATAGAATGTTAGAGTTGGAAGGGACCTTGCAGGTCATCTAATCCAACCCCCTGCACTCTGCAGGAGCATAGCCAAAAGATAGCCCTACATACCTACAACATATCCAGAAGATGGTCGTCCAGCCTCCGCTTGAAAACGTCCAAGAAAGGAGCATCCACCACCTCCTGAGGCAGGCTGTTCCAGTGCTCAACCACTCTCACAGTTAGGAAGTTTCTCCTGATATCTAGCCAGTATCGACTCCCGCGTAATTTCCACCCATTAGATCTAGTCTTGCAATCCGGAGCAAGAGAAAATAGATCTGCTCCATCTTTTACATGACAGCCCTTCAAATACTTGAAGACTGCAATCATGTCCCCTCTAAGTCTTCTCTTTCCCAGGTTAAACATTATTTATTATTTATTACTTGAATTTATACCCCACCCTCCCTGCTGAGGCAGGCTCACGGTGGCTTACAAAAGATAAAATATAGACAATTATAAACATAGATAAAACCAGTTTAAAACAATCCAAACAAATATATTAACATTGGACTATATTAACAAATTATTAACAAATTAACAAATATATTAACACTGGAATAGGGACATTTCCTACAATATCTTCACAATAACCCAAGACAATTAAATTATAAAAATCCAGGCTTAGTGTCTCCCTCTCTCTGCCAACTGCAGATATTTGGATCCTGTGCCATAAGATGAAGTGCAATAAAATACAAAAGCACTTTTAGACTGTGGCTTTGGCCTTAAGAAGCTATGCCAGTGGGCATTAGCCTAGGATGTTTTATATTTTGACAACTCTTTTATATTTTTACCCAACTCTTTCAGCCTTTCCTCCTAAGACTTGGATTCAAACCCTCTCACCATCCTGGTTGCCCTCTTCTGGACACACTCGAGCTTGTCAACATCCTTCCTAAAATGTGGTGCCCAAAACTAGACACAGTACTCCAGGTGAGGCCTGACCATAGCAGAATAGAGTGGAACTACCACCTCCCGTGATCTGGACACAATGCTCCTGTTAATGCATCCTAAGATTGCATTAGCTTTCTTCACAGCCACATTGCACTGCAGGCTCATGTTCAGCTTGTGATCAACCAGAACACCTATATCCCTTTCTCATGGGCTGCTGTCAAGCCAAGTCGCTCCCATTCTATATCTGTGCCTTTGATTTTTTGTGCCTAGGTGTAGGACTTTGCACTTATCTCTATTGAATTTCATTTTATTTGCCTCAGCCCACTGTTCCAGCCTATCTAGATCATTTTGAATCCTGACTCTGTCTTCTTCAGAATTAGCAATCCCACCCAGCTTTGTGTCATCTGCAAATCTGATAAACATCCCCTCTATGTCTTCCTCCAAGTCATTTATAAAAACATTGAACACCACTGGGCCCAGGACCGAGCCCTGTGGCTCTCCACTTGAGACTTCCCTCCATGTAGACGCAGAGCCATTTAAGAGCACTCGTTGGGTACGATTTTTCAACCAACCATGAATCCATCCAACAGTTGCTCCATCCAGCCCACACTTAACCAGCTTATCCTCAAGGATATCATGAGAAATTTTGTCAAATGCTTTACTGAAATCTAGATACACTATATGCACAGCATTGCCAGAGTCAATCATTTTCGTAACTCTGTCAAAAAAGGAGATAAGGTTGGTCTGGCATGACTTATTCTTGATAAACCCATGCTGGCTACTACCAATTAACTCATTCCGTTCAAGGTGCTCACAGACAGAGCATTTGATAATCTGCTCTAGAATTTTTCCAGGTATTGATGTCAAACTGACAGGCCTGTAATTTCCCAGGTCTGTCTTTTCCCCCTTCTTGAAGATCGGGACAACATTCGCTCTTCTACAGTCTTCTAGCACAACACCAGTACTCCAGGACATCTCAAAGATTAGAGCCAGAGGCTCTGAAATAACATCTGCAATTTCTTTTAGCACCCTGGGATGCAAGCCATCCGGCCCTGGAGATTTGAAAGTATTTAAGGCAGCTAGATGCTCTCTAACCATTTCCTTACTTACTCTGGACTAGCAGTTGCTCCTTCCTTCATATGACCTGCATTCTTCAGTTTGTATACAGCTCACCTTATGATTAAAGACATGCAAAGTGAGAGTTGAGTAATTCCACTTTGTCTTTATTCCTTGTTGAGACTTGACTGTCATCCCGCAGCAATGAGCTTACCTCATCCCTGTTCTTCTTTTTGCTACAAACATAGACATAGAAATTTTTCTTGTTATTTTTAGCATCCCTCGCAAGCCTCAGCTCCATCTGCACTTTAGCCTTTCTGACACCATCCCTACAGATTCGAGCCTGCTTCTTGTACTAACCCTCAGTAATTTCCTTCCATTTCCTATACATTTCCATTTTCAGTCTCAGCTCTTCAGAGAGTTCCTTGTTCAGACACCTTGGCTTCATTACCTGTCTGCCACTTTTCTTTCTTACCGGAACAGTTTGCGATAGTGCCTTAAGCACTTTGTTTTTCAGCATCTCCCATCCTTCCTGTGCAGATTTCCCTCTCAGCATTTCCAGCCACGGGATCCTACCTAATATTTCTCTGAGTTTTTTTGAAATCAGCCTTTCTGAAGTCCAGGATACGAGTCCTACTATGTCCTGGTTTCACATCCCTCACTATGTCAAATTCCAAGCTGACATGGTCACTATTCCCCAAGGATCCCACAACATTCACCTCATCAACCAATTCTTCCCTGTTAGTCAGAATTAAATCTAGGATAGCAGATCCTCTGCTTCCCACTTCCACCTTCTGAGAGATGAAGTTGTCCACAAGACTATTCAAGAATCTGCGGTATGCCCCATGTCTAGCAGAGTTAGATTTCCAGCAAATATCTGGATAGTTGAAATCTCCCATAACTACTATATCCTGTCTCTGTGAAAGTTTAGCAAGCTGTTGTACAAATGCAACATCCTGTTCCTCCGGTTGGTTCAGAGGTCTGTAGTATACCCCCACAACAATATCCCCTTCTCCCCCCCCCCGCTCTATCCTTACCCACACACTTTCAACAGGGCAACTCTCAAAATCCTGAATTTCAGTGCAAGTGTATTCATTCTTGACATATAGTGCCACCCCGCTGCCTTTTTTGCTTATTCTATTCCGTTTGAGCAAGGTATATCCTTCAGTCGCTGTGCTCCATATATGAGACTCATCCCACCATGTCTCAGTGATACCTATCAGATCATAATTACTTTCCAATATTTGAAGTTCAAGTTCCTCCTGTTTACTTCCCATACTCTGTGCATTAGTATAAAGACATTTCAGATTACAGGCATCCTTTCCTACAGTAGGTCCCTTTAATTTTATCTGAAAATTACTGAACTCACCTCTCTCCCGTTCATTTATTCTCTGGTCACTCCCCTTCTTAAACTTAGTGTTGGGGATGCCGCACAACATCAGGCTTTTTCTTCCCTCCCCCAATGTCTTCAGTTTAGAGCCCTCCTGATCAGGTTCGCAAGTCTTGCAGCAAAGACATTCCTCCCATTCTTTGTAAGGTGCACCCCATCTGTCACCAACAGATCTTCATCTTGGAGGTACATACCATGGTCCAGGAAGCCAAATCCCTCTCAACAACACCATCTACGTAACCAGCCATTCACCTCCAGTATCCTGTTCTCCCTTCCAGCTCCATGGCCCTCAACAGGTAAAATGGAGGAGAATACCCCCTGTGCCTCCAGATCTTTCACCTTCTTGCCCAGAGTCTCATAGTCTTTGGAGATCCATTCAAGGTTTCTTCGGACCATATCGTTTGTTCCCACATGGATCAGCAGGAGTGGGTAGCGATCAGAGGTCTTGACCAGTCTTGGAATTCTCTCAATCACATCTCAGATACATGCTCTAGGAAGACAACAAACCTTTCAAGATTCCTTGTCCGGTCTGCATACACCTTCTTCAGTCCCTCTTAGTAGGGAGTCACCAACCACCACTACTCGTCTCTTCCTCCGTGGGATAGCTTGGTTCCTTCTCTGCTTATGTGCTTGTGTGTCAGTCACATTCTTTTGATCCCAGTGTGTGCTATTCTGATCTTCCATCATCAGAAGCGGCTGGTATCGATTTTGCAGCTCTACTGGCTGTGAGTTTTTCCTGATTATCTAACTCCTCAAGGTCACAGTCTTCCACTCACCCACCTGTTCCTTGTTACGTCCTTCCTCTTGCATAGGATTTGCTAGCTCTTGCCATTCTCTCAGGAGGCCCTCTTCCTTCACATCTAAAAAGCTTTCTGCCTCCCTGATGTTCTTCAGTGTACAGATTTGTGCCTCGAGTTCTCCCAACTTCTCCTCAAACATTCTTATAAGCTTGCACTTGCAGCATGTGTAATGTGTTTCTTGGCATGGTGCAACCCAAGCAGGTCACTGGAATAGATCCTTCGTTATCCATCTTCCTAGGAGCAATGCTATCTTCTACAGCCTCAGGAACTTTCCTCAAACTCCGATGTAAACTCTTGTTGCGTGATGTACCCTGAAAACTTTGAGACTGACCAAGTGGCTACCTTTCCAGCAGTTTCCTCTCCAGAACTCAGTAACAGCCCCCTATTCAGGTTCTTACAAGGCTTCCAAGCAAGACCCACAGGCTACGACCCAAGGCCAGCTGCTGGGTGGCCTTAGGCCAGTCGTGTATTCACAGCCTTTGGCCAGGAGCAGCCCTTTGTTTTCAAAAGGCCCCTTCCTGCTCAGCACAGCAGAGCCCAGCACAATAGGGGGCAGGGCTTGCAATCAATAGCACTCCACGGCAACTCACAGCAATTCACTCAGCCTCTAATAACCCCCAAAGCACAAACAGCCCCAAACAGACTTAAACAGAACCACTCTCTATCAGGCTACAACCAACCAACTCTCTCTCAGCTTCCACACAACAGCTAGGAAGGCAAAGCGAGAAAGAAAAATCCCCTACCTTCTATCAGCAACCCACCACGTGCTCTCCACTCCTTGCCTCAACCCAGCTGACTCAGCCAACTTAGGGTGGTCTATTCTAATCAACTTAGGATGGTCTGTTCTAACTAATGGTGACTCTCCAGGATCTCAACCGGAGAAGGGGCTTTTCCCATGCTGTTTTCCCATGCTGTCACTTTTAACTAGAGATGTCAGGGACACCTGGAACCTTTTGTGTATATTCAGCTATTGGAACTGAGTCCCTTCCACTTCACCAAACTGAAAATCTGATATTTATCCCAAGATTTAGTTAAAGGTACCCATAAAGATTTAGATATCCCTTTCCTCTTTTTGAGGTGAATTCTGATTCGGTATGGTTTCTCCATATTCAAATAACAATGTGCCTACAAGTAAAATAGAGCTTGTGGTGGTAAAATATTTTTCTTTTGTTATCATGATTATTTCTTAAGCAGAAAGCAAAGGTACTTTCCCTCACTGGCGAGAGACCTATTGTATCCTTCATGTTGCAAAGAAGCTAAACAAGGCTTATCAGGGCTACAAGCTTATTTTGAAATGAAATGCCTTAGTACACTGTAATGCTTTCATATGGATCATAATTGTTGTCTTAACGCTTTTGTGCTCTTACCCATATAAAGGCCGATTCCAGTGAGTGCTCAGCAGCTGTGGTATTACTTCAGCTGACAAAAGGTAAGAGCTAGAGGCCCGGCACTTTTGTAAGTGATGTTATCAGTCTGTTGTTGTTAAAATGTACATATTTTGAGCACCGTTTGCTTATGTAAAAACATTTTTTCCTGCTGTTGAGGTTCAGAATAGCAAAAAAGGAATTGCTTTTTTTCTGGTGCTTAGTTCTGACAGAAAATCTCTGTTTGCAATCTCTTCCTCACAGCCTGTATTAGAAATGAAGTCCTTTCACTTATTGCACCATCACCCCTGAATGGTGTTCTAGACTCTAGAGTCCCTTCTATATTAACCTTTTCGTACAACTCAGTGGCCATTTTCTTTAAAAAAAAAGGAATTGTATAGAAATCCATGGCGTTGGTGAAGGCAGTAAGGCCATTGTATTTGGCGGGCTGGGTTTGTGTATTCTGTTATGTTTGAGTCTTTGGACTTTGGATTGGTTTGATTGGGAGTCCTTTGTTAGCCACCTTGATCCTTATCACAAAGGAAGGATTTCAGTGGCCTAAGTGAATCTGCTCTCACTCACTGCTGCTCTTCAGCCAGTCCTCTGGGGTGAGGCTGACAGACAATATGTTTAGCTGGCCTTAGCTTTTTGATGGCTGATGGTTGAGGCACAGAATACAATACCTACTCTGAATAATCAAATAGCATTTGTGTATTTGTACTGGTGTCTTTGATGGTTTTCTAAGGCTAGAGACCATCCCAAGAAATTTCTGTCGCTTTCCTGCTTTCCTCTCTAAATCAAAGAATCCCAGCAGGAATACATGTTTGAGTGAGAAGATAGACATTTTGGCTTGAGTATAAAAACTCCTACCAAGCTTGTGGCCAATAATTGAGGGATGAAGTAAACTGACAGAAACAAAATGGTTTTTTCCCCCTCCAGAAAACTGAGTTTATTGAAAATAATACAAGACTCTGGCTAGAGTTACCAGGCAGTGCTATGGGAGGGCTGTGGGTGGGGATATGAAGGATTACGATGCCAGCTAAGACTTCCTGTCACTTCTGTGGGGGAAAACCTCCAGAAGTGACACAGGTAGCTTTAGGAATTGCCAAAAACTGGCATGACACTGCAGCCAGCATCATGGGGCAGCAGGTGCAGGGGAGAAGAGATCCCCCACCTTGGCCAGGGGCTTCACAGCCTTAAGAGCCAATTTGGTGTAGTGGTTAAGTGCGCGGACTCTAACCTGGGAGAACTGGGTTTGATTCCCCACTCCTCCACTTGCACCTGCTGGATGACCTTGGGCAAGCCATAGTTCTGACACAGCTGTTCTTGAAAAAGAACAGTTTCTGTCAGAGCTCTCTCAGCCCCACCTACCTCACAGGGCATCTGTTGTGTGGAGGGGAAGGAAAAGGATTTTGTAAGCCACTCTGAGACTCCTTTGGGTAGTGAAGGGTGGAGTATAAATCCAATCTCTTCTCTTCTTTTTCTAAGAGTGGTTGAGCACTGGAACAGACTGCCCCAGGAGGTCGTGGATGTTCCTTCGCTGGACGTTTTTAAGTGGAGGCTGGATGACCATCTTTTAGATATGTTGTAGGGCTATCTTTCAGCTATGCTCCTGCAGAGTGCAGGGGGTTGGACTAGATGACCTGCAAGGTCCCTTCCAACTCTAACATTTTATGATTCTACCCTGCCCTTCACTTGGAGTCTCAGAGCAGCTTACAAACTCCTCTCCCTTCCCCTCCCCACAACAGGCACCGTTTGAGGTAAGTGGGACTGAGAGAGCTCTGAGAGAAACTGCTCTTTCTAGGCCAGCTCTTGTCAGAACTATAGCTTGCGTAGGGTCATCCAGCAGCTGCATGTGGAGGAGTGGGGAATCAAACCCAGTTCTCCCAGATTAGAATCTGTGCAATTAACTACTACACCAAACTGGCTCTCAAGGCAGCCAATCAATGTTTTAAATAAATAGACCATCCTGAACTCCCTCCCTGCTTGTTTCTAGGTCTAATTCAAGGTGCTAGCACTTACTATTTTCATGACCTGAGGCCATATATCTGAAGGACAGTGTGACAAAGAGAGAATAAGAAAACATTTCCCAATGGAGCAGCCTAATGAGAATAGGGCTCCAACAGCCAATAGAAATTGTGAGAGCAGGAGTCAGATAAGGTTTTGTCAGCAGAAGGTTCAATAGTAAGAAAGAAGAGTTTGGTGAAAGGACTAGCACAGGAAGTAAATGGGCTGAGGAGAGAAGGAGAAGAAGAATAATGGATTTATACCCCACCCTTCACTGCCCAAGGGAGTCTCAGAGCGGCTTACAAACTCCTTTCCTTTCCCCTTCCCACAACAGACACCCTGTGAGGTAGGTGGGGCTGAGAGAACTCTGACACAAACTGTTCTTTTTCAAGAACAGCTTTGCCAGGGCTTGTGACTGACCAAAGGTCACATCAGCAGGTGCAAGTGGAGGAGTGGGGAATCAAACCCGGTTCTCCCAGATTAGAGTCCATGCACTTAACCACTACACCAAACTGGCTCTCTTACAGTTAGGAAGTTTCTCCTGATATTTAGCCAGTGATGACTCCCTTGTAATTTCCACCCATTAGATCTAGTCTTGCAATCTGGAGCCAGAGACAATACATCTGCTCCATCTTCAACATGACAGCCCTTCAAATACTTGAAGACTGCAATCATGTCCCCTCTAAGTCTTCTCTTTCCCAGGCTAAACATACCCAACTCTATCAGCTTTTCCTTTTAAGACTTGGATTCCAACCCTCTCACCATCCTGGTTGCCCTCTTCTGAATCCAATCCCCTCCTCCTCCTCTTCCTCCTTTTTTCTCCCTTGAGGGACTCAAGGTGGCTCACAATATAAACAAAATATTAAAACACAATAAGTAATCAATTATAAATCCATAAAAGTCATTGTTAAAAAACTCCAGTTGACTCCCAATAATAAAAACTAAATCAATCAAAATGTTTTTGTTGTTCAGTCGCACAGCCAAGTCCAACTCTTCATGACCCCATGGACCACACCACGCCAGGCCCTCTTGTTCTCCACCACCCTCTGGAGTCTGCTCAGTTTCATGTTTGTTGCAGTGATAATACTGTCTAACCATTGAGTTTAACATTTGTACAGATAGGGAGTTGCCCAAAAAGACTGATGCAACCACTTTTAACTTTAAAAGGGGTAACTTCTCTGGTATGAGGGGACATGTGAGGAAGAAATTGAAAGGAAGAGTGGAGAAGGTCAAAACCATTGGGGAAGCTTGGAGACTATTTAAAAAGACAATCCTAGAAGCTCAGAAAAAATATATACCGCAGGTTAGGAAAGGTACAAATAGGTATAGAAAAAAGCCTGCATGGTTAACAAATAAAGTAATGGAAGCTGTAAAAGGTAAGAAGGATTCCTTTAAGCGGTGGAAAGCTAGTCTTAGTGAGGTTGATAAAAGGGAACACAGACTATGGCAAATAAAATGCAAGTCTGTGATCAGGCAAGCAAAAAGGGAATATGAGGAGCATATCGCAAAAAACATAAAGACCAACAATAAAACTTTCTTCAAATACATTAGTAGAAGTAGGAAGCCAGCCAGGGAGGCAGTGGGGCCCTTGGATGACCAAGGGGTAAAAGGAGTAGTGAAGGATGATAGGGAAATGGCTGAGAAGCTGAATGCATTTTTTGCCTCTGTCTTCACTGTGGAAGAGGAGAAGTGTTTGCCCACTCCAGAAGCACTGATTTCGGGAGGGGGTTTGAAAGACCTGAATCAGATTGCGGTGACAAGAGAGGAAGTCCTCCGACTGATGGACAATTTAAAAACTAATAAATCACCAGGCCCGGATGGCATTCATCCGAGAGTTCTGAAAGAACTCAAATGTGAACTTGTGGATCTCCTGACAAAAATATGTAATCTTTCTTTAAAATCTGCCTCCATTCCTGAGGACTGGAAGGTAGCTAATGTCACTCCCATCTTTAAAAAGGGCTCCAGGGGAGATCCAGGAAATTACAGGCCAGTCAGTCTGACATCGATACCGGGTAAGTTGGTGGAAACTGTTATTAAGGAAAGAATTAGTAGGCACATTGATGAACAAAAACTATTGAGGCAGACTCAGCATGGGTTCTGTAAGGGAAGATCTTGTCTCACTAACCTGTTAGTAGTGTTTTTTGAGGGAGTGAACAAACATGTGGACAAGGGGGACCCAATAGATATTATTTACCTTGACTTCCAGAAAGCTTTTGATACAGTTCCTCATCAAAGGCTCCTAAGTAAGCTCAATAGTCATGGGATAAAAGGACAAGTCCTCTTGTGGATCAAAAACTGGCTTATAAATAGGAAACAGAGAGTGAGTATAAATGGGAAACTTTCTCAGTGGAGGGTGGTAAGCAGTGGGGTACCACAGGGATCAGTACTCGGTCCCATGCTTTTTAACTTGTTTATTAACGATTTGGAATTGGGAGTAAGCAGTGATGTGGCTAAATTTGCAGATGACACGAAGTTGTTCAGGGTGGTGAAAACCAGGGAGGATTGTGAGGCACTCCAAAGGGATCTGTTGAGGATGGGTGAGTGGGCGTCAACGTGGCAAATGGGGTTCAATGTGGCCAAGTGCAAAGTGATGCACATTGGAGCCAAAAATCCTAAATATAAATACACGTTGATGGGGTCTGATCTGGCAGAGACTGACCAAGAGAGAGATCTTGGAGTCGTAGTGGATAACTCGCTGAAAATGTCTACACAAGTGTACACAATGTAGCTGCAATAAAGAAGGCCAACGCTATGCTGGGGATTATTAGGAAGGGAATTGATAACAAATCAGCCAGTATCATCATGCCCCTGTATAAATCATTGGTGCGACCTCATTTGGAATACTGTGTACAGTTCTGGTCACCACATCTCAAAAAGGATATTATAGCATTGGAAAAAGTGCAGAGAAGGGCAACTAGAATGATAAAAGGGTTGGAACACCTTCCCTATGAAGAAAGGTTAAAATGCTTGGGGCTCTTTAGCTTGGAGAAACGACGGCTGAGGGGTGACATGATCGAGGTTTATAAGATTATGAATGGGATTGAGCAGGTTGAGAAAGAAGTACTTTTCTCCCTTTCTCACAATACAAGAACTCGTGGGCACTCTATGAAATTGCTGAGCAGTCGGGTTAGAACAGATAAAAGGAAATACTTCTTCACCCAAAGAGTGATTAACATATGGAATTCACTGCCACAGGAGGTCGTGGCAGCTGCAAGCATGGACAGTTTCAAGAGGAAATTAGATAAACATATGGAGCAGAAGTCCACCAGTGGCTATTAGCCACAGGGTATAGAATGAGAACTCCTCTCAGTCTGGGGCAGGTGATGCACTCTATTCTTGGTACTGGAGGGGGCAGCAGTGGGAGGGCTTCTGGTGCCCTGGCCCCACTGCTGGACCTCCTGATGGCACCTGGTATATTTTGGCCGCTGTGTGACAGAGTGTTGGACTAGATGGGCCATTGGCCTGATTCAACATTGGCTTCTCTTATGTTCTTATGTTCTTACCATCTCATCCTTTGCTGTCCCCTTCTTCATCAAAATGTAGTCCTAAGTAAAACTGTCTTCAGCAGTCTCCTGAAGATCAACAATGAGGGGGCCAGGTACCCCTCCATGGGGACATTGTTCCATAATTATGGGGCTGCCATGGAAAAGGCCCTCTCTTGTGTAACCACTAAATGCATCTTCAGTTGGTGGGACAGTCTGGAGGGCATCTCTCCATGATCTTAATTCCAAGGCAAGGAAGTATGGGAGAAGATAGTTGTGTTCTGGGTTCAACGTGTAGCGAAGACAGATGCTCAGTGATTATCAGCTCATAGTTTACTGCACACAACACACATAACATCAACCAGCCGAAATGGCCAACTATATACAGTCCCCAGGTGACACCCACAGGTCCCATTGGAGGGTCTAAACTTCCTGCTACAGTTCCCATAGGTGCTAAGTAGGAGTCTCAGAATCCTAGTCCCGATTGTTCTTTTGGACCCAAGATCCAATTGCATACCGCTGGCGCCTAGTGGCAGTCAGTGGACATAACAATAGTCCTTCAGATACCCTGGATTCCAATCCATGTAGAGTTTTAAAGGACAAAAACAACACTTTGAATTGGGCTTTGGAGTGGATCAATAGCCATTGTAACTGCTGTAGTATTGGGGACATATGTTCCTGATAGCTGGCCCTGACCAGCTGTCCAGCCATTGCATTCTGCACTAGCTTCTGCTTGCAAACACCCTTCAAAGGTAGCCCCAAGTACAGTTCATTGCAGTAGCCCATGGATCACTGTGGCTAGATCTGACTGACACAGGAATGGACGCAGCTGATGCACCTGCCAGAGCTGGGCAAATGCACTCTGAGCCACAGCAGCCATCTGGTTTTCAAAGGTGACTGTTGTGTCAAGCAGTATACCCAAGCTGTGAGCCTGTCTTTTCAACTGGAATATAAACCCATCTAAAATGGGAGATCTGAGGTTCCTGCTCTGCCTTTCTACTAACCCAGAGAACCTCCACAGGAAAATCAGTTCAAAAAAGCACAATATGCTTACATCTCTTTAGCTGTCGGGAACCCCAACAACAGGTGGACACCCTGGAACTGGCCACCTGCACAGCACTGTTCTGTGGTTTCAGCCTGTGCCAAGGTTCAACTCTCAGAGCTACTCCTGAGGCTTTATATACTTTATATATATTATTATATCACATACTTTATATATATAATTTCACCAGCACTTGTAATAATGCATAATTGACCTAGCTAGGAGTGATATAGACTCTCCCAAGGCCAACTGATTAGTAAGGATTTGTGGCAGGCGTCCAATATAGATAACTGCTATCTGCCCATTGCTCCATTTACCCCATTGTTGTTGTTGTTCAGTCGCACAGTCGAGTCTGACTCTTCGCGACCCCATGGACCAGATTACGCCAGGCCCTCCTGTCTTCCGCTGTCCGCTGAAGTTTGCTCAATTTCATGTTCATTGCATCGATGACACTGTCTAACCATCTCATCCTTTGCCGTCCCCTTCTTCTTTGACCTTCCATCTTTCCCAACATCAGGGTCTTCTCCAGTGAATGCTCCCTTCTCATTTGGTGGCCAAAGTATTTGAGCTTCAGCTTCAGGATCTGGCCTTCCAAGGAACAATCAGGGTTGATTTCTTTTAGGATTGATTGATTTGATCTCCTTGTAGTCCAACGGACTCTCAAGAGTCTTCTCCAACACCATAGTTCAAAAGAATCTATTCTTCAGCGCTCGGCCTTCCTTAAAGTCCAACTCTCGCAGCCATACATTACTACGGGGAATACCATTGCTTTGACCAGGCAGACTTTTGTTGGCAAGGTGATGTCTCTGCTTTTTATCATGCTGTTTAGGTTTGCCATTGCTTTCCTCCCAAGGAGCAGGCATCTTTTAATTTCATGGCTGCAGTCACCATCTGCAGTGATCTTGGATCCTAGGAACGTGAAGTCTGTCACTACTTCTATGACTTCCCCTTCTATTTGCCAAGGAGTGATGGGCCCAGATGCCATGATCTTAGTTTTTTTGATGTTGAGCTTCAAGCCCACTTTTGCGCTCTCCTCTTTCACCCTGAGCAAGAGGCTCTTTAGGTCCTCTTCACTTTCTGCCATCAGAGTGGTATCGTCTGCATAGCTGAGGTTATTGATCTTTTCCCCAGCAATCTTAACTCCAGCTTGTGATTCATCTAGGCCAGCATTTCGCATGATGTACTCTGCATATAAATTAAATAAGCAAGGTGACAATATACATCCTTGTCGTACTCCTTTTCCTATGCTAAACCAATCAGTTGTTCCATATCCGGTTCTAACTGTTGCTTCTTGACCCTTATACAGGTTTCTCAGGAGACATGTGGGGTGGTCCGGTACTCCCATCTCTTTAAGAACCTGCCATAATTTATTGTGATCCACACAATCAAAGGCTTTAGCATAGTCAATGAAGCAGAAGTAGATGTTTTTCTGGTACTCTCTTGCTTTCTCCATAATACAGCGAATGTTGGCAATTTGATCTCTAGTTCCTCTACCTCTTCGAAACCCAGCTTGTACTTCTGGCAATTCTCTATCCACATACGGTTGGAGCCTAGCTTGTAGGATTTTGAGCATGACCTTGCTAGCGTGTGAAATGAGTGCAATTGTGCGATAGTTTGAACATTCCTTGACATTGCCCTTCTTTGGGTTTGGAATGTAAACTGACCTTTTCCAATCCTGTGGCCACTGTTGTGTTTTCCAAATTTGTTGGCAAATTGAGTGCAGCACTTTAACAGCATCTTCTTTTAAGACTTTGAATAACTCAGCTGGGATACCATCACCTCCACTAGCTTTGTTGTTAGTAATGCTTTCTAAGGCCCATTTAACTTCGCTTTCCAGGATGTCTGGCTCAGTGATTATACCATTGTGGTTGTCAAGGACATTGAGGTCCTTCTTGTATAGTTCTTCTGTGTATTCTTGCCATCTTTTCCTAATCTCTTCTGCTTCTGTTAGGTCCCTACCGTTTTTGTCCTTTATCATGGCCAGCTTTGCATGGAACGTTCCCTTGATTTCTCCAATTTTCTTGAACAGATCTCTAGTCCTTCCCAATCTATTGTTTTCCTCTATTACTTTGCATTGTTCATTCAGGAAAGCCTCCTTATCTCTCCTTGCTGTTCTCTGGAAATCTGCATTCAGTTGGGCAAATCTTTCCTTTTCACCGTTGCCTTTAGCTTTCCTTCTTTCCTCTGCTATGTGTAAAGCCTCATCAGACAGCCACTTTGCTTTCTTGCATTTCTTTTTCTTTGGGATGGCGGTGATTGCTGCCTCCTTTACAATGTCACGGACCTCTGTCCATAGTTCTTCAGGCACTCTGTCTATCAAATCTAGTCCCTTAAACCTATTCTTCACCTCTACTGTATATTCATCGGGGATGCGATCTAGGTCAAATCTGAATGGCCTAGTGGTTTTCCCAACTTTCTTCAATTTAAGTCTGAATTTTGCAATGAGTAGCTCATGATCTGAGCCCATTTACCCCATACCAGATGCTTAAGCTTAAAAATATAAACAACATAATCCCTGTTTCAGAACATTAACTAGAGCTACATGCAAAGCAGAGAAAAGTGTTTGGATCTGCAAGGCTTCAGGCCTACAAAGCAATATAAACACAACCGGAGAAATGGTGGCACACCACCTGACTCCTTGAGATGACAATGGCTTTTTGTATTTTTACTACATATGGGTGAGAGATGCTCCCACTATCCACTCCAGGATAACAAGTGGGATGCTGTTATTTTGTACCAGCTGAAGTTTCTGAGCCAAGGCAGCCCCACATCGAGCACATTACAATAATCTAACATCAATGCTGTTGCTGCATGGATTGGATTGGCCAGATATGGCAAACACTAAGAAGATACTTTTATCTCAAAAAGGTCAGATGAAGGAGTACCTTCCACTGAGGCAGGACTGTATTTCATAGTATGTTGAAACTGATCAAGGAGAATCTGTGATTTATATTCTGGTTATGATTCTTTGGGAACAGAAAGTGGTCTTCTTTTTATGATCTTCATCTCCCATTATGGACATTACTTACTTCCTTACCTCGTTTATAATCAGCCTTTCTCACTGGAACTCAGGATGGATTACAAAAGTTAAAGAGTGCAATAAAAACAATATAGGACATCCAGTAAACAATGCAATAAAACTGGATTAGAAAATTAGAAAACAATGCAATAAAAAGTACATTATGTACCTTATGTTTTAAATGTGACTTTCAAGGTATTAAAGGTAATATTAAAGGTGACATTTTAGCATGAAGGAATGGAGGAATCAGAAACATCTGTTTTAGTTGAATAAGACCTGGGCTGCACATTTGCCCCTTCCTTTTTTTATTTTTTGCACATAACTTAAACCTGGGCTTGGCCATTGACACAATTTTTTTGCGTGAACCAAAGAGCAAGAGTCCAGGGGCTCTTGGCCCTCTGCTCTTAGCTTGTGGTCATGCATGAACGGTGTTGGTGGAACCAATCTGGGAATCTTTATGGCTCATCTGTTACCCTAAGAGGCAGTCTCCTAATTCGTTGGGGGAATTAGCTTTAAGGAGACAGAGTGAGAGGGAGTAACTGGGATCTCCACAGGGATTTTTCCCATAAGAAGCCTCTCAAATAAACCAGGCAGATGTTCAACCAAAAAGGTTTTTACTAAGAACAATAGAAATGGACATAAATGAATACACACAACTAAAAACACATACAAGAGCTAACAAAGAGGAAATCAGGGAGGAAAGAGGGAAAACTTTTTTTGGGGGAAGGGCGATAATTGCCAGTCTTGAAGATACCCATACAAGGAGTAAGTTGAAGAGCAAAATGGCCAGCATTTTGGTCTGTGCAAGAGAGAAACAGAAACCCACAAAGCGGGGGTGTATGTGGTCGCACAACACACACACACGCTGGGAAGTAGAGTGCTCCAGATATAGGGCATAACATACACTGGGGCAGGTTGACAAATGACATATTTGCCAGAAGAACAATAACTAAGGTAGACAAAGGTGTGGGAGAGGACTGATGACACTGCGAGTACCAAGCAGGAAGGGCTAATGGGTTAGGCAAATAGAATTAAGCATTGATTAACTGCAGTGGCTCAAGTGGTTAAGACGCTGAACTGCAGGCTGTGGAAGGTCAGTAGTTCAGCAGTTCGAGACCCGGGTGCCGCATGACGGGGTGAGCTCCTGTCTCTAGTTCCAGCTCCTGCCAACCTAGCAGTTCGAAAGCAAGAAATTGCAAGTAGATAAATAGGTACCACTTCGGTGGGAAGGTAACAGCATTCTGTGCGCCTTGGTGTTTAGTCATGCCGGCCACATGACCACGGAAACGTCTTTGGACAGCGCTGGCTCTTCGGCTTTGAAACGGAGATGAGCACCGCAACCCTAGAGTCGGATTCGACTGGCTTTCAAGCAAGGGAACCTTTACCTAATTAAGGTAAGTGGGTGCAGAGGAAGGGATTAGTCCAAGAGTGAGTCAATAGGTTTTGGGAGACCCATTGTCCTAAATTAGGCATCTCTCCAGGGGGGTGGAGGGCGCTGTGGATAGTCAGCCGCTCTTACACTTCTAAGCTACTTGTCCAGGCTTGTTCCTGACTGGCATCCATTTTGTTTCATTTTGGGCCAGGCAGTGTCTTGCACTTATGATTTTTTGAGTGATTTTAAGAACGGTGTTTATAGTTATTCTAGCTATAAACTACCCCTCTGCAAGAGGAGAGGTCTGACTGCTAACACATAATCTGTGTTAAATTTGACCGGGGATTGATTGGGTTGGTTATTTTCATTTAAATGTGTGCAGCTTGTGTATTTTAATCCGTAAACTGCTTTGAATCCGCTGCATAGGAGAAAAAGAGAATAAAAATAATGTAAATGAATGATACGGCATCCAGTTTCCAAAATTACTTCATTTACATATTAGGTCTGACTGATATTGCATTAGAAAATGTTCTCATCTATGCTACCTCCCTAGCTTTCATTGACTAGAATAGATCATTTTCCTGCCCACTCTGTTCCCTTGCAGGCTTTTTTTTTGCTTTCAGGCAATCTCAACCTGTTCCCCCTGTGGGAAGCAGTTCTGTAGTGTATTTGCCATCTGTTTTTGAGACACCATGGTCTAAATAGATCAGGGAACAGATAGCCCCCTAAAGTTATCTGGCTGTTAATTGCCACCCAAGGGGCAAAAAAGTAGGTATTAGGGGTATCTGTAGCAGCAGAACATGGTAGCAAGCTATTGGGATAGGGATACCAGCTCTGGATTGGGAAATTCCTGGAGATTTTGGAGGTGGAGCTTGGAGAGGGTGGGGTTTGGGGCGGAGAGGGAGTAGAGCAGGGGTATAGTGCCACAGAGTCCACCCTTCAGAGATGACATTTGCTCCCAGGGAATCGATCTCTGTAATCTGTGATTCCTGGAGGTGCAGGCCCCATCTGCAGGTTGGAAACCCTATACTAGGGTGAAGGTTAGGGCTGTCCCACCACCATAGCGCCATAGTGAAATGCAGAGGTGGATAAGCAAGCAGTGGCACCAATTACTTTTGTAACTTGGGCGTAGGAAGTAAGGGCAAGTTCAAGGCTTAGGGCCTCCTTTCTTAAAGTTCGCCAACACACACGCACACACCTTGGCTTAAGCCCAGTGACTATTTATTACAACAGGGAAAATACAATTTTGCACACAGGGTATGGTACTCCCCGCCCCCAAACTACTTTCCCTTCCCAAACCAAAGGTCCAGTAATCAGTGTCCCAGAAGTGCCGTTTTCTTGTTAAAGCTGGTCCAGCCACAGTCCCTCTGAAGCAGGCCTCCAGTGGAAAGGAAAGTTCTCAGATCCTCCCTCCTCACCATCCGAGAGAAGAAATCAGCTTCAGTTCAAAGATAGACTGAAGTGATTTCCATCAAAGGAGGGCCTGCACCTGACAAAACTTCTTCGGCTGAGGCCTTTCAGCACTCCAGTCCTTGGAGAGACAAAGGACTAGGTCTCATGCTCCGCACCCTACCCAGTTTTTTCCCCCTTCCAGGCACACTTCTCCCAATGTGCAAATTAAATAGTTTCATTGCTCCACCAAACAGCCATGGCCGGATCGCCCATTGGCGCCCTGCTCCCCCCCCGCTCCCCCCCCAAAAGCCCCCCACCGCTGCCGCAAAAAGCGCCCATCTAAGGCCAGGCCCGGCCCCAGGTTTCTGGGCGCCCTAGGCAGGACTGCTTGGGGCGCCCACCCCACCGGGGATGCCAACCTCCCGGTGGGGCCTGGAGATGGCCCAGCGCCTGGAAGAGCCAGGGAAGGGGCGGGCTTAGAAGCCCCCCTTCCCTCCCAGCAGGGGCGGCGCGCGCAGCTCTCCCGGGTGTCTCGCAGCCGCGAGGCACCCGGGACAGCCGGGGAAGGGGCGGCGCGGCTCTCCCAGGCCCCTCGTAGCTGCGAGGCGCCTGGGAGAGCCGGGGAACGGGCGGACTTGCAACGCCCGCCCCTTCCCTCCCAGCAGCAGCGCAGGCTCTCCCGGACCCCACGCAGCTGCGAGGCGCCCGGGGAGAGCCGGGAACGGGCGGGCTTCAAACGCCCGCCCCTTCCCTCCCAGCGGCGGCGCTGGGCTTGGGAGGGCCGTGGGGGGGTGGAGAAGCCGCTCCGCCGCCGCCTGCCCGCCCCGCGGCCCAGCCCAGCAACCGCAGCCCCGCGGTGGGCTTGGGAGGGCGGGGGAGAGAAGCCGGCTTTGGGGAGGGCGGCGAGCTCCGCTGCCACCTCCTGAGCCCCGGCGGGGCGCTCGGGGAGGCGGTGGGAGCAGCGGGTGGGACTTTTTCTGGGAGGGGCCGGGGCGCGGTTTGGCGCCCCTGCAGCCAGCGCGCCCTAGGCGAGCGCCTAGCTCGCCTAGTGGGCAAGCCGGCTATGTCTAGGGCACAAGTCGCCCTCCCCCTCCTCCCTGGGGGGGGAGGAGGAGGAGGAAGTGGCCAGCGGCAGCTAGCAGGATCCCCCTGCTGCCGCTGCCGCGGAAAAGCGCCCACCAAGGGCGCAAGTCGCCCTCCCCCTCCTCCCTGGGGGCATGTCGCGCCGGCTGCAGGGGTGCCAAACCGCGCCTGGCCCCTCCCTGGAAAAGCCCCCCCGCTTCCCCGAGCGCCCCGCTGGGGCTCAGGAGGCGGCAGGTGGCAGCGGAGGTTGTCCGCCCTCTCCCCAAAGCCAGGGGGAGAGGAGGCAGGGGCGGCGGAGCGGCTTCTCCCCCCCAGCCACGCCGCCGCTGGGAGGGAAGGGGTGGGCGTTCCAAGCCTGCCCGTTCCCGGCTCTCCCCGGGCACCTCGCACTTGCGAGGGGGCCGGGAGAGCCGCGCCGCCCCTTCCCCGGCTCTCTCCGGGCACCTGGCAGCTGCGAGGGGCCCGGGAGAGCTGCGCCGCCCCTTCCCCGGCTCTCCCTGGGCGCCTGGCAGCTGCGAGGGGCCCAGGAGAGCCACGCCGCCACGTTCCCGGCTCTCCCCGGGCGTCTCGCAGCTGCGCGATGCGCCCAGGACAAGGCTGGGTCCTCTCCAGGCCCCACTGGGAGGCTGGCATCCCCGGTGAGGTGGGCGCCCCAGGCTGTCCTGCCTAGGGCGCCCGGACACCTGGGGCTGGCCCTGCAAACAGCATATATCCCCAAAGCATACTTGGTTTTCCTTCTTCCATTTTACCCTCACCACAGCCTGTGAGGCTCTGCTGAGAGAAAACGACTGGACCAAGGTCACTCAGCAAGTTTCATGGTGGGAGGTAAGGTCCTAGTCTAACTCTAACCAATTACCACACTGGATCTACAAGACTATAAGCAAAACATTTAGACATGAACATAACTAGAAAACCAGTAAGCAAATGACACTGGGATTACATATGTCAACAGAGATAACTGCTATTTCTTTTTGTGCTCTGCTAAACAATAACCTTAAACTGAAATCCCAAACATACCAATATGTAAATGAAAGTCCTATTAAAATCATTGGGGTGTACTTTTGAGTCAACATGGTTAAGATCAGGAATTAATTGCATAAATGTTGACTCCATATTTTCAGCTAGCAGTTAAAATACATTGAAAAGCTCAAGGTTGCCACATTTTGATGCAATCATACGATTTTCAGCTTCTAATGCTGTTATCTTCCATCTCAGCATAATGTACACAGACCAAAAGTTTTTAAAAAGGAAGTTTTGAGATGGCTTGAGCATTTCTCATCCATATATATAAGTAGCAAGACTGTTGCGTGCTTATAAACACATCAGCCTATGAAAATGAGTTTTTGCAGTCACTTGAAATGAGGAGCTGTGTTATTCCATGGTACGTGCCTCTGTAGTATTGGTTTGCAATGTAGTGATCTAGGCAACCACCATGGTTTTTAATAACTCGGGTAAGATTTATTGATTTCTCTGTGCTGCCATGAGGAGAGCCAACCAAAAGCCATATCTCAGCTTTCTCTGCACTGGAGAGTCATTTTGCCTGTTCAAAATGCCTTGGAAGGGATTTTGTGAAGAATTGAAAGCCTGCACTTGTTCACAGGGAGTAATGTTATATATAGACCATCAATACCTGGGGTCTGAAGAGACAAAGTGCTTTACAACCAGCTCTTTTTAAAGCACTAAATCCTTTGAAAAAGTTGTGCCCTGATGGTTGGTTTCCAAAATTCTCATCCAAATTTCTCTCCAGATTTTGAAGTTTTCTTTCCAAAGTGAACACACACACAAAGTCTTCTTTCCAAAGTGAACACACACACACAAAGCTGCCTTATACTGAATCAGACCATAGGTCCATCAAGGTCAATATTGTCTACTCAGAGGGGAAGTGACTCTCCAGGGTCTCAGGCAGAGCTCTTTCACGTCACTGACTGCCTAGTCCTTTTTAAATGGAGATGCTGGGGGTGAATGTGGTATCTTCTGCATGCCAAGCAGAGGTTCTTCCACTGAACCACAGACCCTCCCAAGTGAAAGCCTTTTTTGTTTATTGGGCTTTAAAAGAGGATTAAACACATTCATGGAATGACAATGATGAAATGGAACCTCAATGTTAAGAGACAGTAAGCCTCTGAATATCAGTGCTGAGAACAACATGGAAGGATTCCTTGGTCCCTGGCCTGCTTATAGATCTTCTGGGAGCATCTGGTTAGACACTGTGTGAAACAGGTGGGCCACTGGTCTGATCCAGAACAGCTACACCTATGTTCATACATATAGAGTGCTGAGTTTGCCACAAGTTACAGTTCATTTGTATCTTTTCCCATCATCTACATTACTGATTGGCACACATGCTGCTATATAAGAACTTGTCAACTGTTATCTAAGAATTTAACTGTGATTTTAACAGGAGAGATGTCAGGGCTTAATCTGAAACTTTGTGCCTTGCGAACCATGGGCTCTAGCTATGCCCTTTCCCTATTGAATGCACATAGCTCTCCCCCAAATAGAAGGCATCTGAGGAGTTGTTGTCCACCTCAGTGTTTAGCTGCAAGGTGAACTTTTGTATATGTGAGGATTCTGTTTATGTAAAAGAACCCTTTGGATAAGGCTGATGACAGTATAAACTTGTGGATGTTGTTCTCCAAAAAGCTATCTGATAAAAAATGATGTAAAGTGCAAGCAGGAATCAGATAGAATGTTTGTGAACGTTCTTTACTTGGTGACAAAAAGGTAATAAATAAAAGAAGAGCTGCCACCATTTGAATGCTGAATACCACTCTTAACAGGAACTAGGAGTGTCATTTTCAACTTGATGGGAAAGTAATATTTGTTCTAGTTCATTTCAGAGCTTTTATAACGAATAAATGTCTGAGCCATAATAAATGCTATTGAGACTGAATAGCTAACAGCCTGACTATTGGACAATAAAGCTACTTAAAATGTTATTTATCAACGGAAGTGATTTTGCATAACAGACATATTCTTCTCCTGGAAATGATAAAGTAACATGCCTGCTAGTTTTATAATGTTACACTCTGTAACTAACGATTTTTCTTTTTAAAAAATCCTTTCACATTTCTAACAAGTTTATGAAGGAGCTAATGATTTTATATGACAAATGAATATGCAGAAAAGAATGATTTTGGGCCAGTTAATAGCTTCATACAATTAATGAGCGAATACCACTCCTACAATTTTAGTGCACATTACTCTCAGAGATCATTCATCCTAAAGATTTTTTTATGCCTTTTGTAAAATTTATTGCATGATAATCTTCTGTGAGATGTATTTCCATATGCTTCTCAGGGTTGTCTGCATACTAATGAATTTCCAATAGGATTATTGCACATTAAAATATACAGTAAATGGACATTATCAAAGAGATATCATTATATTCTGATCATATATTGATGCTCATTTCATTTCTAGAATGCTCAATTCACAACCCAATTAAGTAGATATGCTTGAATTTAAGCTGGCTAACTGCCACTGAAGTCAATGATCCCATAGGCTTTTGACTCAGTAGAAACTTCAATATTTCCACGTATCTGATAGTATCCATGTTCACTTAAGTGGACTAGAGAGGGAAAGCTCAATATATGCCCCCCTTTTGTGACATTCTCTTTCCTCTGCGCTGCAATAAATGCATTGAGACTACTCACATGGGAGCTCCAGGCAATCATCAGAGCATCTATGAAATTCTTGATTCACTGGATAGATTATGAACACAAGAAGAGCAATGTTGGATCAGACCAAGGGTCTGTTTTCTTCAGCATCCTGTTTCCAACAGTAGTCAGGCAAATTCCTTCAAGCAGGGACACAGGGTATACCAGTCGGTCAGATGCCCAAATATGGGGATGCAAAGGCCAAATTGTCCCTTTGTGGTGGTTACCCCTTTCAGTGCATCCTGTCCTATTAAATAAAAGGGTAGTGGTCTGGCAAGATTCTATGCTTGAAAAAATCAATTCGCTTCCTGGTATGTCGCTCAGAATCTGTCCCTATCCACTAGCTGCGTTGCCTGAGTTCTCTCCCACCCACTGCAGCCTAGGCCACTCTTCTTTGATTGGGCCAGCATTTCAAGCTCATTTGCATACACAAGCTGATTGGACTTCATTTTGCACCTCAAACTCTCCCCCCCCCCACCGCAAGACAGTTGGAATTGTCCGTTGTTTATGCAACCTGTTGTATTCTGAGGTGAAATATGTCCTCACTCACAACACTTCCCCTTCAAAAGAAACAAACCCAATAACACAACCATGCCACACCACAAAAAAGACAGGTCACACCACAAGCAAAATACCACAAGGCAAAAAAAGCTCTGGTACTAATTCTGGCAGGGGACACTGTGAGTGTAGAAAATGATTTATCGACACAGTGGAAAATCTTCAGGAATTATTTGGTGCATTTACCATGGGGCACCCACCCAGAGCCTCTGGCATTTTCTCACTCTGCTGGCATCAAAACCAATTGAAGGCAAAATAGAGATATGGAGACTTTTCCATCCTGCTTTGCATCAATTTGTCTTCGTTGGCAATGGCAACCCTAGGCCTGGCTGGTTGCTCCTGTTCAGCAGAAGCATCCCTATGGAAACTGCCTGGGTGATTTTGGACCAGCCAGAGACTTTCTGCCTAACCTGTCTTACAGGGTTGCTGTACAGATCACAAAGCCGAAAAGAATGAAGTAAACTGCTTTGCTCCCCGCTAATGAGAAAGACAGAATTTTGCTTAGGAAGAGGCTGCTGAGAGGGGATGAGATAAAGTTGCCAACTATAGGTATGGAAATTCCTGGAGATTTGATGGGGGGAGCCCAGAGAGGGTGAGGTTTGAGGAGGGGTGGGGTCTCAGACAGGTACAATGCCATAGACTCCACCGTCCAAACCAGCCAGTCCCTCATGGGGAACCATTGTTGCCAATCTCCAGGTGACCACTCAGAATTACAACTGCTCTGCAGGAGAGAGGGCAGAAGTCAGCTGAAGTCAGAGGGGAAGATAACAGTAGGTTGATGGTTAGCTGGGAAGGAGATGGGGTTGCCAACTCCAGGTTGGCAAATTCCTGGGGATTTGAGGGGTGGAACCTGGAGAGGGTGGGGTTTGAGCAGGGGTTGGAACTCAGGCAGATAGAAAGCCATAGACTCCACCCTCCAAACCAGCCATTTCCTCCTGGGTAACAATTGTTGCCGATCTCCAGGTGAGGGCTGGAGATCACTCGAAACTACAACTGCTCTTCAGATAGCAGAGATCAGTTCCTCTGGAGAAAATGGTGGTCTCTGTCATTATACCCTGCTGAGGTCACCAAAGCAAATTCACACTGTGTGCCCAGAGCCAAGGCACTCTCCCAGAGCCTCTTTCTAGAGCCCATTGTATTTATTTCCACAACGGGCCTTACTTCTAGTATATAATATTTCTGGGTCCACAGACTAAGACCACCATAATGAAAAATGACTTAAAATAACTTTAATAAGAACTGCCACTAAAGAATCTTGTACAGCAGTCTCTAAACCTCATTCCAGAACTAAGTAGTAAGATCATGTGACTTCTCTTAAAGCAAACCTTTGCTTGTGTAAACACCTTAAAGACACAGTACTCAAACAGTAAAAAGATAGGACTAGTTGTTTAAGCCAAATCTACCACCCTGTCATTGGCTTTTCTGCCACACTCCCCTACCCTAACATTAATAATATGCCACACTTCCCTACCCTAGCATTAATAATATGAGCTTAGCTGATCACCTCTGGCACCTTGCAGGAAGTTGTTAAACCTTGCCCAAACTGATTTGGAAGGAGGGCTTTTTAAAGCATACTAAATTTTAGTTGATAGAGTGTGGTCATAATTTGGGTTACAAATAAGTTTGCTAAGTGCCCAATGAGAGCAGGAGATCCTGGCAATCCAGCAGCCAGTGGGAAAGAGTTAAAAAAATAAAGTTGTTATCAGCAACAACTATGATGTCACCTCCAGAAAAACCAAGAAGTGATGTTATGCCTCTCTAGAGTTTGTTGGAATCTCTGTGGTAAAACCATAGAGTCTGAGGCAATTCCTGGACAGAAATGACATTAGTTTTTCCTAGTAATGATATCACACCATCACTGACGGCCACCACAACCCCGTGTTCCCGCCCTTCTGGTTTCCCACCAGTTGCCAAGCCTGGTAACTCTAATTGCAAAACTCAAGCTAAGGCCTGGAGTTCTCTCAGAATTACAGCTGATCTCCAGACAACATATATCAGTACCCCTGGAGGAAGTGGCAGCTTCAGAGGGACTAAAAGAACTACACTAGTGGACTCATCTCCACAGAAACTAGGAGAAACTGATTGACAGTTAGGGATTCAGAGAGGGATGGGACTGCTATTGGCTAGCATCTTCCCATGGGCCTTCATACTTCACAGAAAAACATAAAGTGGATTTTGAGAGGTAATATAGGTAGAGTGAACATAACTGGGTCACAGACAGTTATACAAGTAAAAATATTTAGGTTCAAACAGTTAGTATGGCATACAGAACACATGCACCTAAGGATGAGGCACCTAAGGATGCTTCCCAAGAAAGCTTATCCTTTGTTGTGATTCTGGAAGGATGGAATGGGAATCCCTTGGTGCAGCACAACCCTTAGCTGCTCTATAGCATACGGAGGAAAGGAAAGAGGCTTGACATATCTCACCAGTTTTCTCTGCAAGCTAGGACAAAAACAGCTGGAAGCAATGCTGGATGAGTGAGTTTGGAGTCAGGGTGGAGTTGGCTTAAACCAATAGGGCTACTCGCTAATGGTAACTCATGCTATGAAGGAGGTAGATGTTTCATTCATGCAGAGAAGGAATCAGTGAAATCCAATTTAACCCATATTCTTGTGTCTTCATTCTAGGGTGAGGATGGCAATTGTTTCATGACCATAAACACGAGAATGCCCAGCTACACATTAACCTAGGAATATGACATTGGGTAATGCTGTTTTCTGCACAATGGCCTACCAACCTCCTTCACCCAGCAGCCTTGGAAATAATAGGTGTCAGGCAGATCTACCATACTCCAAACCTGGTTAGGGTTCCCAATACAGCCTTGGCAAATGCTGGGAGATTCTGGATTGGTGATACCTCAGAAAGGTGGAGTTTGGGAAGGATGTGATGTCACTTCTGGGCAATTCTAGGAGATCAGAGAGACTTGGGGAGACTTCTAGAGCATTACTATTACTATGTGGAGCAGGGGTCTTTTCATAGAAAAACAGTTGCAGGAGCTCATTAGCATATGGTATGCTAATGAGCTATTAGGCTATTAGCATATGCCACGCCCTCTGACATCACCGGCCACAGAAGGAGGAAAGAGGGAAGGATAGAGAGAGAGTAGAGAGAAGGAAAGAAGGAAGGAAAGAGGGAAAGAAAGAGAAGGAAAGGGGAGGGAAAGAAAGAGGGAAGAAGGAGGGAAACAGGGAAAGGAGGAAAAAAGAGAAGAGAAGAAAGAGAGAAAGAAAGAGGGAAAGAGAGAGAGAGAGAGAGAGAGAGAGAGAGAGAGAGAGAGAAAGAAAGAAAGAAAGAAAGAAAGGAAGGAAGGAAGGAAGGAAGGAAGGAAGGAAGGAAGGAAGGAAGGAAGGAAGGAAGGAAGGAAGGAAGGAAGGAAGGAAGGAAGGAAGGAGGGAGGGAGGGAGGGAAAGAAGGAAGGAGGGAGGGAGGGAGGGAGGGAAAGAACGAGGGAAAGAGGAAAAAGAGAGAAGGAAAGCAGGGAATGAAAGAAATTTGGCGGCAATTCGGCCCCATTATATCCTATGGACCATTGAAGTCAATGGTGAAACCATAGGGTATATTCTGGGGGCTGGAGGGAGGGGTTTGAGGGAGAGGCTCCAAACTCACAGGGTAGCTGATGGAGCCTCTCCCCAAGATACCTACCAAGTTTCAAGAACATTGGACCAGGGGTTCAATTCTATGGGCCCCCAAACATGTTGACCCTATTCCCTCCATTGTTCTCTATGGTGGGGGGAAAATACTTTTTTCCCATCATAGAGAACAATGGAGGGAATAGGGGCAACCTGTTTAAGGGCCCATAGAATTGGACCCCCTGATCCAGTGTTCTTGAAACTTAGTGGGTATCTTGGGGAGAGGCTCCATCAGCTACCCTGTGAGTTTGGAGCTTCTCCCTCAAACCCTCTGCCCTCCAGCCCCCAGAATATACCCTATGTTTTCACCATTGACTTCAATGGCCCATAGGATATAATGGAGCTGAAATTGACATTCGGCTGCCTGAAAGACTCCCCCGGACGCCAGCTGGGGGCGGGGCTTGGCTCCTGAGCTCCCGTCCGGTGTGCTCCCCCCCAAAAAAGACCCCTGATGTGGAGGATATACTTTTCTTCTGCTCCTCTATTCCTTAGGGTGGGAAATTGGTGCTTGTGTCTGGTAGTTCCCCATCCCAGAAAGGTAAATTTGGATGCCTAAACCTGGTGCAGGCTGCAGCTGAACTAATACTTGAGGATCAGAGAAGATATGGTCTCTGGTGCTGCTATTCTACTGTTCTATGTTGATGGGCTGGCTGGAACACTGACGATTTTTAAAAAAATCATGTGGTATCATATTCATCATCTTATATTCTAATAGCCAAGTTGCCAAATCTTTGGATTCTTAAATCCAGTGACTGGAGCTATGAACGGGCAAGACAGATGTTTCTACAAACCTGAAAAAGGGCCCAGGTTAGCAAATTTCTGTTGTCTGGAATTCAGCTATAATTATGGGGGTCTCCGGGTCCCACCTGGAGGTTTTATTTATTTATTTATCCCGCCCTCCCACTGAAGCAGCTCAGGGCAGCTTACAAACAATTATAAAACTAGCATGAATACATACATAAAATACAACTCAATAAAATTCCAATTCCAATAATACAGTTAAAACCATTTAAAGTGGTGGTGACATATAATAAAGTCCAATTGCAGCTCAGCCAATAGAATCATTCCTACTGAAACGCCCTGCGAAAAAGCTCCGTTTTCATGGCCCTGTGGAATTGCTGGAGGTCCCACAGTGCTCTGATCTCACTGGGGAGCTCATTCCAGAGTGTCAGCGCCACCAGGGAAAATGCCCTGGTCCTAGTTGTCGCCAACCTGGCATCCCTAGGCCCCAGGAGAGCCAGGTGGTTTTGTGTTCCAGATCGCAGTGCTCTCTGGGGAACATGCGGGGAAAGGTGGTCCCTCAGGTAGTTGGCAACCCTAGTCCTGGCAGCACCCTCTGATACCACCTGACTTGCATTAGTCAACTAGGTTGGCTGTTTGCTACTGTTCAACAGCAGCCACTCTATGAAAGCTGTTGTGGTGAAGTGGTTAGAACTTCAGAGTAGGGGCTGAGAGACCCAGGTTCAGATCCCCATCTTGCTGTGGAAGCTCACTGGGTGATTTTGGACTAGTCACATACTTTCATCCTAATGTACCACACAGGATTGTTGTGCAGATAAATGGAGGAGAAAATAATGTAAGCTGCTTTGGTTCCCACTGTGGAGAATGACTGTAATCTGTTGTAAATTGCCCAGAGCCCTGTGTACTCAGGGATGGGGTGATTCAGAAATTCAGTAAATAAATAATTTTCCTAGGTAGAAACTGTGGGGGAGGGCAGTGAAGACAGAAAACTGAAGACAGAGGGGCAGATAAAGGCAGGTTGGCTGTTGGATGGGAAGGGAGATATGGTTGCCAACTACAGGTTGGGAAATTCCTGGAGATTTGAACGGTGGAGCCTGGGGAGGGTGGGGTTTGAGGAGGAAAGGACATCAGACAGGTATAATGCCATGGACTACATCTGTCAGTGGGCACTGCCATGGTGATTGGAATGTGTGCTGTGTGCTTGCACCTCACAACCCTGCTTTTCTCTGCAGCTGTCTTTTCCCAGCTCTTTCGTTATCTCTCCGTGGCCTTGAACGCCTGGTTCACCCGGCTATACTCCTTACCAGTCTCCTGCCCTTGCCTAAACCGTTAGCTTTTCCCCACGCTTGTAGGAGTGTGCTTATTGGCTTTTACTCATCAGGGGGTCCTGTATGATTGGGGTATAATTGCTTAACCCGTGCATTTTGAGTTATTCCTGACACAAGAGTTCATGGAGTGTCCTTTGCTCTGATCAATAAACTGAACCTACTCAAGGTCCTGTGTCTTGGTACTGAGTTCTTGAAACACCTGACACCATCCTCCAAAGCAGCTATTTCCTCTGTGAGAACTACCATTGCCATCCTCCAGGTGAAGGCTAGAGATCACCCAAAATTACAACTGATCTCCAGATGTTAGAGATCAGTTCCCCTGGAGAAAAGGTTTGCTTTGGAGGGTGGAGTCTATGGCATTATACCCTGCTGAAGTTGTTGTGCTCCTCAAACCTCACTGCCCCAAATCTTCAGACATTTCCTGATCTGGGAATTGTCAGAAGGGGAATTGATCTCTGTACTTGAGAAATCTGTTGTGATTCCTAGAGAGCTGCTGCCACTGTTACTGCTGTGGAGGAGTGGGGGGGAAGCAGGTGGGTGGCTGGTAGAGTAATGGGAGCAGAAAGAGAAAGTGATGAGGTCAGGGGCAAAAAGAAAGAGTGATGAGGTTGGGAGGTAGTAAAACAGAGAGAGTGATGGAGTGGAGGGCAGAAAGAGAGAGGAAGTGGTATGCATGGAGGAGAGAGGCACTAAGAAAAGAGGTGGCAGGAGGGAGAAAGAGTGTGAGAGAGGTAGGGGGAGAGGGGAGGAAGCAAAGGGGGGAATGGGACAGCTGCCCCACAAGTGTCTTTTAGGCCAGTTCCACACTGTCATTTTTGTAACTCGTTTGTCCCTGTTGCTTCAGGGTCCCCCCCCCATGTGTTTTGCTCTCTCTAGTAGTCTCAGAGGGAGCAAAACACATGTGGAAAAGGGGGGAGATACTTATATCCGTGGATTGGGACCACACAGACAGAGTATTTTTCTCCACAAGTGGACGTGACTCCCCCCTCCCCCAGTTTTGCAGAAAAAGCTTAAACCTGTAATTTAAAAAGTACAGGGGGTACATAACTGTACTGTCTGCTATGTCCTAGTCCTGACAATTTTGACATCGTTTTAACCTTGTTGAATTTTTACTGTAATATTTATTACTGCTCAGGCAGCTGTCATTATATTGTTATGAGCTTTGGCCTCATGCAATAAAGCTCTACCTACCTACCTGCGGTGGCTCAAGTGGTTAAGATGCTGAACTGCAGGCTGGGGAAGGTCAGTAGTTCAGCAGTTCAAGACCCGTGAGTGCTGCATGACGGGGTGAGCTCCCATCTCTAGTTCCAGCTCCTGCCAACCTAGCAGTTCGAAAGCAAGAAATTGCAAGTAGATAAATAGGTATCACTTCAGTGGGAAGGTAACAGCGTTCCGTGCGCCTTGGTGTTTAGTCATGCTGGCCACATGACCAGGGAAATGTCTTCGGACAGCGCTGGTTCTTCGGCTTTGAAACGGAGATGAGCACCGCAACCCTAGAGTTGGATTCAACTGGCTTTTGAGCAAGGGAACCTTTACTTTACTTACCTACCTTCCTACCTACTCCCCAAATGTAGTGCTGCTGCTGTGGGTGATGGAGAAGATGACAGAGAATAGCAGTACCAGTAACACAGAGATAGGTAAGAAGAATCCTCCTCTGTCCCCACAGCTCCATGGCTGCTTCTTTCTGCAGCCTTCCTGGGTAGAAGCCACCAGGAAATTTTAAACAGGATAGCTGAGTCAATAGCTACAGATGTGCAGATGAGAAAGCGCCTCCTCACTCACGTGCCCACCTCCACAGCTGCCAACTCAGCTGCCCTGTTTAAACATTCTCCCTGGATTCTAATTGGTCAGCCTGCTGGGATTGGCTCTGGAGGTGGGGGAGCTAGGAGGACTCTTTGCTCCGCCTCACTCATCTCCAACAGTGCTTCTAGAGAGCCCGTTTGGTGCAGTGGTTAAGAGTGCAGACTCTAATTTGGGAGAACTGGGTTTGATTTCCCACTCCTCCACATGCGGCCGCTGGAGTGACCTTGGGACAGTTATAAATTTTTTCAGAGCTGTTCTCTCAGGGACAGTCCTAGAGAGAGCTCTCTCAGTCCCACCTACCTCACAGGGTGTCTGTTGTGGGGAGAGGAAGGGAAAGGGGTTGTAAACCATTCTGAGGCTCCTTCAGGTAGTGAAGGGCAGGGTATAAATCCAATCTCTTCTCTTCTTCTCTCTTCTTCCTGTAATCTGTCCAGTTAGAAACTGACAGGAAAGTTTAAATGGGGCAGCTGAGCCGGTGGCTATGGAGGCTCGTGGTTGGGCCAGGAGGCTCCTTCTGACCCTCAAGCTTCCACAGTCACAGCCTCAGCTGCCCCCTTTAAACTTTTCCACTGGCTTCTGACCAATGACACTGCAGGGCGAAGCAGCACTGGAGTGGACGGGGGAGGGGGTGAATAGGGTGAGGAGGATTCTTGGCTCCTACTCTCTAATTAGAAGACAGCAGGGAAGTTCAAAGAAGGCAGCTGTGGAGATGGGGTGAGAAGGAGTCTCCCCTTCCTCCGTGCTTCTAAAGCCACAATATGGAAGATTTTGTTTCAGGTCCCCACTTATTTTATTTTAATTTTTAAAATTGTGTCAATGAGCACATAAATAGCAGCCACTGATTAGAAATTGTTTTTCTTTGTACAATACTCCATGGTTAAATATTGGCTCTTGACTGATTGAGTTCCATCACTTCAGAATTCTCTGAAGAAACAAGTTTTGAAACAGAATGCCAGGCTAGATGGATGATAGTGCCATCCCTGTTTTGAGGGAGTGCCTGCTTTCCTCAGAAAGCTGAAACCATTCCATAGGAACAATGATAAGGGTGGATACCAAGTGTCTTTGCAGCTGCTGATCCATGAAACGCTGGCAAACATTTTTTATTTTTTTTTAACAATGACATTTTTCAGTAGTTTATCATTCAGCTGACACACTTAATGTCTCAATTGGGCCTTACAATCTCTATTTTCTTTATCCTCACTGCAGCTTGTGAGAGGCTGTGATCCTATTGATGGCTATGAAAAATGGAGTCCTGTGTGCGCAGCCTATTTGCCAGCTCTGAGAGGAAGCTGCTCTCACACGGGGTCTTCTGTCATTGTATTGCAGCCAATTTTGCAGGCTGGAATCCAAGTGAGAGAGACGTCAACTTCTCTAACAGCATGCTGTGTATTCCTTGCTGAGGCTGGATTTGAACTTGTTTCACCTAGACTCAAAAGCCCTTTGATTGAATCGGGTTTCATCTGGGCATTGCAAACTGGCTCACACCTTAATCTGATCGGGGTACCTGCCCAGATAACTGAAACGTATATGCCCTCTGCTGATGGTCCAGTCCCTGCACACAAACCAGGACACCACCAGCCATGTGTACTGGGGGTGCAATGTGTTACTAGCCCCTGGCTTCTATTAATACCAGTTATGTGTGCAACCCAAAGATCCATGGCTCACACAGGCCCAGAAGCATGAGGGAGCACCTTCCAAAAATCTCCTGACTTTTAAGTACCAGGAGTGAGCTTTTCCTCACAGGCTGATTACATTATTCCATCATAATCTGAATCCTAAATACACACCAATACAGCCTCAGAGCCAAAGTTGCATCAATTAGGACACAACACAAAATTCACTGACGACAGGTTCCAAAGTTCTGGTCCAATGCTAGAAAAGATCCCAAATTCTACACCAAATTGGGCCAATCACAACTCTTCCCCATAAGCACAAAGGTAAAATGTTATTCAAGCTCTTATGTGCATGCACATTTCTTCAGATATAGTCTTAAATGTGCCACTGGACTCAAACTTGGTTTTTAGTTTATTATTTATTTATTTGATTGATTGATTTTTACCCCGCCCTCCCCACTGGAGTTGTTTGCTTCTGTGATATTTTGGAGAGGGTCTGTAGCTTAGTGGAAGAATATCTCCTTTGTGTGCAGAAGATCCCAGGCTCAATTCCTGCTAACTCTAGTTTAAAAGACCAGGTAACAAGTGATGTGAAAGACATTCAGCTGAGATGTTGGAGAACTGCTGCCCATCAGAGCAGACAAATGTTGATCTGAGTAGACCAATAAATTGATGCTGTATAAATCAGCTTCATATGTTCAATAAGTGTTTGTGGGTTATTGGCTATTATCCTTAACGTCAAAAAAGTACTTCAGTCATACGTGGAATGCCTAAAGAAAACATCTACCTTTTTCTTCCCAAACAGTGTCTTGGAGGTATAACAACATATTGGTTTAGAATATATAAGATACTGAGATCACATTTCTATACATATCCTTTCCTGTTTTATTCTCAGTTATTGTTACTCTGTGGGAACTACTCATTTACAATTAATTTTGTTTTCACATAAATGATCATGCTCTTGTTCATCACTAGTTAAGCAGATGTGCAGGACTTACTTCAATTTGACAAGGTGGATGCTTGAGTACTTCAGTGCATTTTTTTTTCTTGACTCAGATGTGTTGGATGGAAATTTTCAGTGTTTAAAACATGAGGCAACACTTGCTGGGGGGTGGGGATGGGAGTCTTGCGCCTGTGTAAATTAATCGTGTCAAGGCCCAATAACTTGATCATCTGCCTTTGGTAGGTACAATTGCAATCATCCGCTGCTGTCAGGTAGTCCTGCCATGATGGATGGAGGGGAGGGGAGGATGGCTATGGGCGCCATGGTGGCGTGACGGGCGGGAGGTTGGGATCGTAGGGGTGTTGATTTATGCCTTGTGTGTGAGAATGGAATGTGGCTCTGGCAACCCCTATCTCTGGTAGACTGGACGTTCTGACCTTGAGGAGTCAAGCTGCGAGCTTTCCTATCGCTTTCAAAGCTGCAGCTTTGCTGAGACTAATGGGGGCGGTGGGAACTTCATTAGCGTAGTAACTTTCGATTCCCATTCGCATGTTATTCCCTGATTGGTAGAAGGGGGGGTCCCCATTCACCCCCTTCCCTGTATAACCGCCTGCTTTGTGTAACCAAGTTATTCTGAACAATGTATCTGTTCCAGTAACCTTTCTATTGCAGCTTTATAATAAACGCTATTCTTGTTTGAACCGCAAGGCATGGTGTTTGGCTGACTGAGTTAGGGCTCCTGACAGTTTGTTCAGAATCATCATCAACTTTCGGGACTGGTCAGAAACCCGCGACTCCAAAATGAGCAGCGGTGAAGAAGACACTCTCCCAATTGAAGAAGAAAAGAAAAAGGAGAAGAAACCCCCCGGGAAGGATGTACCCAGAGAGACCCCTGACACGTATGTGCCGGGACAATGGGGTCCGGAGTATGACTTCGGGGGCCCTACGGGGACCCGTATGGGGCTGCCTATGGAGGGGTGACCACCCGAGTCGGACGTAGACGAGACTGGGTGAAACCCTTGGCTGAGACCCACGAAACGTGGTTTGGAACCCCCGGGCATCGGTGGGGGAAGCCACCCCGAAAGATCGGTCCGCAGACTGATCACGACTGGGGCCAGGGAAGACACCGGCCGAGACTCCGAGAGCCTGGAAGGTGCCATGGTGAGGCGGAGGTGGAGTGGGGAACCGAGCCAAGACCGCCTGATGCGCTTCCTAGACGAATCCCTCGCCCGCATCCCACAGATGATTGCGGAGGGCATCCGGGAAGAGCGAGGGCGACAAAGGCGAGACGAACCACCAGACCAAGCTCCCCAGGATCAACTCCCGGCGCCGGATCAAGACCAGCAGAACGTGCCAGCCGGCCCTCCGGAGCAACCAGCGGGACCAGGGCCGCAGGGGCCACCGGGGCAGCCACCCCCTCATCCATGCCACCGAAGCCTGCGGAACTCCTAGATGCAGATTTTGATGGAGACCCAGAAAAGTTTCCATTCTTCCTCGTGAGAGCCGAAAGATTTATCGAAACTTGGGGCCACCTCTTCCAACGCGAAGATCGCATGGTCGATGTCATAGCAGCCCACCTGAAAGGAGCGGCTGCTGACTGGTACGTGGGACTCCATCAGGCTGATGGGCGTGAGCTGAGAGAGATCGATTCTTTTATGTGGGCCATGAAGGAGCAATTCGAGGACGTGAATTCCAATAAGGCGGCGAAGGCAACAATCCGGGCCCTCAAGCAAGGTACCAGGTCGGTGAGGGACTACACGGCGGAGTTCCGTAGATGTGCGGCCAAAATCCGAGGGGTGCAAGATGGGACCCTCGTGGAGTACTACAAGTTGGGACTCAACGCGGAGATTCGCCGAGAAGTCACCAAGACCCAAGACCCAGACACACTCTCTGGGTGGATACAAGCCGCCATCACGATGGAGAACCGCCTGAAAACCATCAAATTGGATGATGCAGCAGCGATGGTTAACAGGGGCCCCGCGCCGACAGCGAGGGAAAACCCCTACCCCGAACCCAAAACCGAAGGACGGCACGAGGGAACTCCGAATGAAGCAAGGGTTGTGCCTCAAATGCGGAGAAGGGGGCCACTTCGCAGCGAACTGCCCAAGCTCCCCTGCATCGACTGGAGCGCCCAAGGGAGTCAAGAAGAAGTTTGACACGTCCACATCAAAACCGGTGGCAAAGCCAAGGGGGCGAAGGCCCTGCAAGCCAAGCCGCTCAGCGAGGCATCGGACTCATCGGATGGCGAGACTGCGCCGCAGGGAAACGAGACGGACCTGCTGTGAACAGCGCTGAACAGCAGGTCCCAGACTCCCAGGCGCAAATCCCGGTGAGCAAACCCCCCTCTCTTTTCTTTCTCACGGTGACTTTAGTGGACCCGGGTCTATTGACCCACGTGAGAGTACGGGCTCTGATTGACTCTGGGTGTGGGAGAGACCTCATCAACCCCACAATAGTGACGGGACTAGGGGCGAAAGTTATTAAACTAACCGACCCCTTGCTTTTTACTCAGATGGATGGCTCCACCATGAAAGAACCCTGTAAATACGAGACTGTGCCCTTGAGGGTGGGGATTGGGCATCACTGGGAAGGGAGGCCCTTCGTCGTTACCCCGTCTGCCCGCTTTCCCCTGGTACTCGGAAGCGCGTGGTTCTTCGATCACGATCCACACGTTTTATGGGGGAGGGGAAAGTAAACTTCATCTCCGAAAAATGCCAATCCCACCTATGGAGGAACGAGTGGGGACCCATGACGGGGGGCAGCTCCTAGTGACGGTGGGGGTAGCGGAAGCAGAACTGGAAGGTATCCCTCCAGAGTATCACGATCTGGCTTCTGTTTTTGGGGAGGAGGAAGCTGACGAATTACCCCCCATAGAAACTCAGACTGTGCAATTGAAATTTTGCCTAACCAGAAACTACCCAAAGGGAAGTTGTATTCTATGAGCCCCTCGGAGAAGGTGGAGTTGAGAAAATTCATTGATAAAAACCTGAGCAGGGGGTTTATACGGCCGGCTTCCTCCCCGTTTGCAGCTCCCGTGCTTTTCCGGAAAAAGAAGGACGGGGGTTGCGACTGTGCACTGACTATCGTGGCTTGAATGCGGTATCCAACACAAACGCTTACCCCATGCCCCTAATAAAAGACGTTGGCTGCGGTGGCTGGGGGGGAAATTTTCTCGAAGCTAGATCTCCGAGATGCCTACTTCAGGGTCCGGATTCGAAAGGGGGATGAATTTAAGACGGCGTTCAACACCCCCCTGGGCCAATTTGAATACTTAGTCATGCCGTTCGGGCTTCAGGGAGCACCGGGGGTCTTCATGAATTTGATTAATGAGGTGCTCCATAAGTATTTGTTCAAAGGGGTCCTTGTTTACCTTGATGACATTCTTTTGTATTCCCCTGACCTGAAATCTCACGTAAAACTGGTGCGGGAAGTTTTACAAACGTTGCACAAGCATAAACTCTTTGCTAAACTGTCCAAGTGTGAATTTCACAAGACGGAGATCCCTTTCTTGGGCTACCGCATATCCCAAAAGGGAATTGAGATGGACCCCGACAAAATAAAAGTGGGGTGGGAGCCACCCAAAACACGGAGGCAACTCCAAGGGTTCCTCGGATTCGCGAACTTTTATAGATCGTTCTTATCGAACTTTGCTCAGGTGGCTCTCCCCTAACTGATCTGTTGAAAACGAAAGGGAAGTCACCCGAACACACTAGACCCGGGGCCAAACTAGACTGGTCTCCCGAGTGCCAAAGGGCGTTTGACAAACTGAAAGCCCTTTTTACATTGGAACCTGTACTAGCTCACCCGAATGAACTTAAAAAATTCATTGTACAGGTAGACGCTTCTGACGTTGCTATGGGAGGGGCGATCCTCCAAGAGGGAGAGGATGGTAAATTGCACCCCCTTGCCTATGTTTCCAGAAAATTTAACGATACTGAACGGAATTGGTCGGTGTGGGAAAAAGAAGCGGGATCGATCCGCTTAGCATTGGCTACCTGGCGCCATTGGCTAGAGGGGGCGCGAGTTCCTTTCGAGGTCTGGACTGATCACAAAAACCTCGAGCTTCTCCGCTCCCCCGCTCCTTGAACGCCAAACAGCTGCGTTGGGCTGATTTCTTCTCCAAGTTCAATTTTACACTGCACCACTTCCCGGGGACATCTAACTCGCTGGCCGATGCACTGTCACGCCTCCCTCAACACGACAGCAAAAGGGAGGAGATTCATGATTCGGTCTTCACGCCTTCCCAGTTGGGAGGGGCAGTGACTACCCGGAAGCAAGCCAAACGTTCCCCCTGTCCCCTACTCCTCCTACCGATGACTGGGTGACGAAATTCTCTACAGCTATGTCTGGCGCTGATAGGGAGGAGGTGAAGGGGGAGGAGGGAGTCTCTCCAGATGCGCATGGCTGCTGGACTAAAAATAACAAACTGTTTGTCCCTCGTTCCCTGAGGGGGAGATGATGGGCTGGGCGCATGGATCGAAACTGGCTGGGCACACGGGGTTTGTGAAATCTCTCCAGCTCCTGCAAAGACAATTTTGGTGGCCCGGGCTACGAAAAGACATTTCATTATTCACGTCGGCTTGCCAAACGTGCTTGATGAGTAAGCCTAGACCCGGTAAACCCCCAGGAGCACTGCAACCCCTCCCCACGCCGGCTCGTCCATGGGAAGTGATCTCTATGGACTTTATTACAGACTTACCCCCTAGCGGGGGGCATACGGTCATCTGGGTGATAGTGGATCTGTTCACTAAGCAAGCTCATTTCGTTCCGTTTGCCTCTGTCCCCTCTGCCAAGAAACTAGCCTCAGCGTTCTTGCAACACGTTGTGAGGCTCCACACTTTGCCTGCGAAAGTGATCTCGGATAGGGGGTTCAATTTGTTTCACGGTTCTGGAGTGAGTTAATGTCACTGCTTGGGGTGGAGCGGGGGGTCAGCAGTGCATACCATCCGGAGTCCGATGGGCAGACTGAACGTGTGAATCAAACTCTGGAACAATATTTGAGGTGTTTCACGAACTTTCAGCAGGACAATTGGCACTCTCTCTTGCCTTTAGCTGAGTTCTGTTACAACAATACTCAGCACTCGTCGACGGGGATGTCCCCATTCAAGGCAGTGCATGGATATGACGCCCCGCCTTTGCCGTTTCTGAATTCTCCCGACCTCCCGGCGGGAGATGCTGGAGACTGGTGCAAACAATTGCAAATGGCGTGGTCATCTTTAGCCAAGACTCTGGAAGAGGCTAAGAACGCCTATAAAACCCAGGCAGACAAGAAACGCAATCTGTCTTGGGTTCCTAAGTGTGGGGAGTTTGCTTATTTGTCCACACAGAACTTGCGTAACATTCAACCGAGTCGCAAGCTTGGTTGGAAATTTGTTGGACCTTTTGAGATTGTGAGAGTTATTAACAATGTGACTGTAGAACTTGCCCTGCCTAAGTCTCTAAAGTCTGTTCATCCTGTTTTTCATGTAAGACTTCTACGCCGGGCACCTGAGGAGAACAAATGGAGACCGAAACGACCCACCCCGCCTCCGCTGTTGGTGGGGGGGGAACCTCACTACGAAGTGGCGCACATCTTGGACTCTAAAATCTCTCGCAATCGCTTGTTTTATCTAGTAGAATGGATTGACTTTGGGCCGGAACAGAGGGAATGGGTACGGGCGGAAAATGTTCTGGCCCCCGGCTTATCCGTGCTTTTCACAAGCTGTACCCCCACAAGCCAAAGGGGTAGATTTATTTTCGAGGGGGCTGCATGTCAGGTAGTCCTGCCATGATGGATGGAGGGGAGGGGAGGATGGCTATGGGCGCCATGGTGGCGTGACGGGCGGGAGGTTGGGATCGTAGGGGTGTTGATTTATGCCTGGTGTGTGAGAATGGAATGTGGCTCTGGCAACCCCTATCTCTGGTAGACTGGACGTTCTGACCTTAAGGAGTCAAGCTGCGAGCTTTCCTATCGCTTTCAAAGCTGCAGCTTTGCTGAGACTAATGGGGGCGGTGGGAACTTCATTAGCGTAGTAACTTTCGATTCCCATTCGCATGTTATTCCCTGATTGGTAGAAGGGGGGGTCCCCATTCACCCCCTTCCCTGTATAACCGCCTGCTTTGTGTAACCAAGTTATTCTGAACAATGTATCTGTTCCAGTAACCTTTCTATTGCAGCTTTATAATAAACGCTATTCTTGTTTGAACCGCAAGGCATGGTGTTTGGCTGACTGAGTTAGGGCTCCTGACAGCTGCAATTTGTTAAAGTTTCACCACTCCCCAACCATCTTGGTTCTTAAACTGTTAAGTACACAATATTCAGCTAAACAAATGAGGAGTTTTATGCATATACTTTGTATAGTGAGTCAGTGAACTTGTTCAGACATCAGAGATGAAATCTCATGGAAAAAAATTCCCAAATCTGTTTTCTGGAAGCAGTAACAAAATGGGAGGGGGGAATCATTCAGTCCACTGACTCATTTTAAACCCTCATGGCGTGCACCCCAATCTTACACAAGCATACTTGGCAGTAATCCTACTACATTCACTCAGTTTACTCCTGGGGAGCTTGCATAGGACTGCAACCGTACCTTTTGCTATTTACAGTCTCTCATGTAATAGCTCCCCCCCTTTTCCATTCATTTGTATATTATCACAGTTTTTGGAGCTACATCATTATTATTCTTGTGCTACATTATATCTTTCATCAAAGGAACTCAGGGTATTATTTTATGCTCACAACTTTCTTGTAAAATAGACGAGGCTGGAAGGTACTGGGTGATGTCCCACAGAATGTAGAAGCAGGGCTCCCCAGGCCCATAGTCAGGATTTTGTGGCTTGTGGGGCAATTTTTTTTGTGGTGTGGCTGCCATTATTTTTCTGTCTGTCTCTAAACAACTGTACTTTTAAGTAATAATAAAGACAAAATACTAACAATTAAATTGAATGCAGCACAAACACCCCTACAACAGCCACCCCAGAAATAAATTAAATACAAAAACACCCCTCCCCATCCCTAAAGCAATGAAATCCCTTACCATTTTCAGAGGGAAATCTTGTGGTGCTGGCCCTTTAAGGAAGGGGACAGAGCCCCCAATAGCCCCACTGTAGCTACAGGCCAAGGACTACCTAATAAGTTGATAAGAGCAACACAACTAAAGGCGGCCATAGTCACCCTCATGCCCCATGACACTGGGCAAATCATTTGATTTGTTTATATATGATGCTTGGACTGGGTCTGGGTGGTGGAATTTTTATCTGGGGGCGTATGTGAAAATGATGTTAAGAGGAAGAATGATGCACATTTTCTTTTTTGTTGTTTCTAAGGTTTCATCTGCATGTCATTGGATATCATTGTGTTTATATGCTTAAGTTTTATAGGCACAGCCTCCTAACCAGTGAGAGACTAAGGGGCAGGGATGCGTAGGGGGACACTGTCAGCAATGGCTGTTCTGTGTAAAACCATAGAGTTTCTTAGTGAGGACTGCCATCCCTTCTGGATTTTCTCTGGAAATGATCACATGGTCGCCCAAAGGGGATTTTTAAAGATTATTTTTCTCCTTTCAGTTGCAGTGGCAGTGGGGGAAATGGGAGCCAGGGGCACGGAATCCCCAGCACCCAGCTGGGGCTTGGAGAATTGTTTTAAATATTTTGTAATCTGCCTTGAGTCTCAGTGAGAAGGATGGGGTTGCAAATGAAGATTTATCATTATCATTATAGAAGAAGAAGAAGAAGAAGAAGAAGAAGAAGAAGAAGAAGAAGAAGAAGAAGAAGAAGAAGAAGAAGAAGAAGAAGAAGAAGAAGAAGAAGAAGAAGAAGAAGAAGAAGAAGAAGAAGAAGAAGAAGAAGAAGAAGAAGAAGAAGAAGAAGATATTTGACTGGTGGATGGCATTCTGCAATTTGAGGTCTACTCAAGTTCTGGGGAATTTCAGAGATATTGTCACAGGATACTTGCTGTTCCAAGCAACACTGTCTTCTGGAGCTGAGCTGATGTTATTTGCTCAAAGCCCAGAATGTCCAGGTGTTTCTTGAGAGGTTTCTAGTTACTACTCCAAGGGCTCCAACAAGAATTGGCACAATGGCCACCTTCTTCTCCCAGAGGCACTCGAACTCTGTTCATAGGTTTTGGTACTTCATGATTTTCTCCTGTTCTTTCTTTTCTATTCTGCTGTCTTCTGGGATTGCAGTGTCAATGATCCAAACCCTTTTCCTCATTTTTTCTACAACTGAGATATTAGGGGTATTATGCTCCAAGCAAGTGTTTATCTGTTTGCAGTCGGAAGTCCAAAAGAATCTTTGTTTCACCATTCTCCATGATCTGCCTGATGGTAAGCCATACTACTCACAAAGATTCCAGTGCAACATAGCTGCAACTTCATCATGACATTTTTTATAGTAAGTTTGAGCAATTTTACTGTAGGCACTGACCACAGACTGGGACAAAAGGGGGTGGGGGACTGAGCCTAGAAACCTGGGATCCAGAACCTGAAAAGATTAGTCAAGTAGAAAAGAGGGCCAACAATAAAAGCTTAATATATATAGTATATAAAAAGATACATGTATTTATTAACAAAGAATTTAAAAATATATAAGGGCCTAATCACACCTCATGTAAAAATACCAGAATCTAACACACAAGGGCTAATGGACTTGACCTGATGCGCTTCGGCCTCTATAGGCTTTCTTCAGAGGTCAAACACAGTGAGGAACATATTGGCTTATATAATAGTACAGTACTATCATAAAAATATAAAATATAAATACAAGAAGGACCATAAAAGAATTGTTCCAAAATGAAACCACTAGGCACAGAAGTACAAAGTAGAAATGATACAATCACGTGCCAAGTGATGTTTCACTGATAATAATTTCTGGTCCAGAAAGTGCCTTCTTATGATTGTTTAGCCAAAGTGTCCTCAGTAGAATTGTCCTTAGGCAGTGTCAGATCAAGTTAGCCCTTGTGTGTTAGATCCTGGTATTTTTACATGAGGTGTGATTGGGCCCTTATATATTTTTAAATATATTTTTAAATTTATTAACAAATACATATATCTTCTTATATACTATATATATATTAAGCTTTTATTGTTGGTCCTCTTTTCTACTTGACTTACCTTTTCAGGCCCTGACCATAGAATCATAGAATCATAGAGTTAGAAGGGGCCATACAGACCATCTAGTCCAACACCCTGCCCAATGCAGGACCAGCCTAAAGCATCTCTGACAAATATTCATCCAGCCTCTTCTTGAAAGCTGTCAGTGAAAGGGAGCTAACCACCTCCCTAGGCAGCTGATTGCACCTTTGAACCACTCTGACCATGAAAAAGAAAAAGTTTTCCTAATATCCAGCTGATACCTTTCTGCATTGTAATTTAGGTTCGGTGTCATGAACTTAAATAAACTAGTCTTACAAGGAAAGACTGAAAGAGTTGGATATGTTTAGCCTGGGAAAGAGAAGGCTTAGAGGGGACATGATCACAGTCTTCAAGTATTTGAAGGGCTGTCATGTAGAAGCTGGAGCAGATCTATTCTTTCTTGCTCCAGATTGCAAGACTAGATCTAATGGGTGGAAATTACAAGGGAGTTGCTACCAGCTAAATATCTGGAGAAACTTCCTAACTGTGAGAGTGGTTGAGCAGTAAAACAGACTGCCTTGGGAGGTGGTGGATGCTCCTTCACTGGATATTTTCAAGCGGATGCTGGACAACCATATTTTGGGTATGTTGTAGGGCTATCTTTCGGCTATGCTCCTGCAGAGTGCAGGGGGTCGGACTAGATGACCTGCAAGATCCCTTCCAACTCTAACATTCTATGATTCTATGAAACCTGTTGCTTCAGGTCCTATCCTCTGCTGCCAGCTGGAATATCTCCTTGCCTCCTCCAAATTACAGCCTTTCAAATATTTAAAGAGAGCAATCATGTCCCCCCCTCAATCTCCTCTTCTCCAAACTAAACATTTCCAAGGACCTTAGCCTTTCCTCACAGTGCTCAGTCTCCAGACCCCTGAACATCCTCGTCGCTCTCTTCTGCACTCTCAATTTTGTCCACATCCTTTTTGAAATGAGACCTCCAGAATTGCACACAGTACTCAAGGTGCGGCCTGACCAAGGCAGTATACAAAGGGGCTATGACCTCCTGCGATTTCGATGCTATGGCCCTTTTAACATAACCCAGGACTGAATTTGCCTTTTTTGCCACCACATCACACTGACTGCTCATATTCAGTTTACAGTCCACTCTTACCCCAAGATCTCCCCAGAAACGTATGCCCCATCCAGTATTTGTGTTTGACATTTTTGTGGCCCAGAATTAATACTATGCATTTATCTTTGTTGAATTGCATCCTGTTTGGAACCACCCACTTCTCCAGAGTATTCAGGTTTCGTTGAATTTTAACTCTATCTTCTTGGGTGTTTGCTACTCCTCCCAATTTGGTATAATCAGCAAATTTAATGAGTAGCCCTTCTACCTCTTCATCCAGATCACTGATAAAAATATTGAAAAGTACCGGGCCCAAAACCGAGCCCTGCGGCATCCCACTAGACACCTCCCTCCAATCTGATGAATCGCCATTGACCACCACTCTTTGGGTGCGGTCCTCTAACCAGTTCCCTATCCACTGAACTGTCTGATAGTCCAGTCCACAGTCTTCCAGTTTGCCCATCAGAATGTCATGGGGAATGTCATGGGGAACCATGTGGTCGACAGCTTCATTCACTGTCTTACAAAGCTGACATTTGCTGTTATCACTGGTCTTCTGCATCTTGGCTGTCATACTTTACATTCTGAGGACCTGCTGTTACACAGCTAGAATGTATCCTTCTGTTTATTTCTTCAAGTGCCCATTTTGGAACCATTTCCAGGTATTTTGTTCTCTATGTCTTTCAAATATTGCCCATGCAAGTGGTTTTTCTTCTAGTTGTCAGTGAGTTTTGATTGCAAACTTTTTGTAATCTTTGGTTTCTGTAACCTTAAATAAGTCTGCATTGTACACTTAAAAGCTTCTCTTTGCTTTTCTTGGTGTAGTCATTCAGTGCTTGTTTTCCAAAACTACAAGAAAATAAGGAAGGGGAACTATAAATTACTGGAGAAAGTAAAGATAACCACTAAAAACCCAAGAGGTGATGGTCATGTAATAGTTACAATATACAAGCTTTAAATGAGGGGGGGGAGTAATTTGTTACATTAAAAATTATCACTTCAAGTCCAGATAATCTGACTTAGTAAAGAACAATACAAAAGAATGGTTAAATATTAAAAAGAAGAATAGACTTTAGAGAAAGTTAGCAACTCATTTGCCTCTTCTTCCCCTTCTTTCCCTCAGTCGATATCCTTCCTTGGGGGCAACCACCCCACATTCCGAGTCCAAGTCTTCTCCAGTAGGTGCTCCATCATCACTTCCCTTGCTGCTTTCCTCATTGTCTTCTCCTGTTGGTCCAAGTTGTTGCTGCAGAAACTCCTGTTCTTTCATAACAGAGTCAATTTTTTCCCTCTTATCTTTGAATTTGAAGAGTATGTCTTTGGGTATAGTTCACTTGTAGGGTATGCTTTCCTTTTGTAAAAACAAAGCCAAGTCTTTGTATTTTTTCCTTTTTTCCCTTATTTCAAAGGGAATGTCTTTCAAAACTCTTATCTCCTTGCCATCAGTTTTAAGAGCAGTTCCATTTGTTGCCTTTAAAATCTGACCTCTCACATATCTTCTGGAGAATCTAACCACCACCTCCCCAGGCAGATTATTTTTCTTTATATATTCGGAATATGATCTATAGATCACATCCATCTCATTTTGAAGAACATCCGCTTTCAAATCTGCAACTAGTTCCAAGGCATCGCTCTTAATCTGTTTAAGGTTCTCTCCTTTATTCTCAGGAACTTCTTGAAATCTCAGAATAAAGCTTGATTTTTCCATTTGAAGCTGTAAAAGCTGGGCTTCATAAGAGTTTCTCTTCTTTTTCATCTCCTGCATTTGCTTTTTAAGCTTTTTGGAATTGGCATCCACTTCTTTAAGGTTCTCTGGATTTTGCTCTGTCTCATTTATCTGGTCTCATTTATCTGGAGTTGCTGTGCAGCAAAGTTTTGATTAAGTGCCGTCATTTGCTCCAGCAGGGGTTGCAAAGCATCTGTTAGCATCTTAGAAGAAGAGAAGAAGAAGAGATTGGATTTATACCCCGCCCTTCACTACCCAAAGGTGTCTCAGAGTGGCTTACAAACTCCTTTCCTTTCCCCTTCCCACAACAGACACCCTGTGAGGTAGGTGGGGCTGAGAGACCTCTTGACAAAAACTGCTCTTTTTCAATAACAGCTCTTATCAGAACTACGGCTTGCCCAAGATCATCCAGCCAGGTGCAATTGGAGGAGTGGGGAATCAAACCCAGTTCTGCCAGATTAGAGTCTGCACACTTAACCACTACACCAAACTGGCTCTCGAGAGAAGTCTATGGTTACATCTGGTCTCGTGACCACACTCGCTGGGCTAGCACTTCCTGAAGGAGGCTTAGGTTTCTGTTGCTTATCTTTCTCTGTCTTCCTCAGTGACATCTTTGAGGATGTTTATGCTAAGGAAAATTGCCAAAAGCCTCTAAAGTCTGCAAATCGCTTGTAAGTCTCTTGGAAAGTCCTTACTAAAGTCTCATTCTGCTTTCAGATCCGTCCCCCCTCATGCTTTAAGTCTGTTTTTATTTTTGCCGCGCCCCCCCCTGCTTACTTTAGGGGAAACTTTTAGCCAAAGCCTCTGGTGCTCATTTCAACCACAACTCACTTTCAATGTAGATCTAGTAGATCCCGCCATCAGTCGTGTAATGCACTCAACCTCCACACGCTTGTTCCAGTGTGTGTCTCTGAGTCCAGTACTGGAACACAGTGATGAGACCATCGGGGCATGGAACCGCCTCAATCCACCAGCAACGTGCTGGTGGAGAGGCGATCCTTAGCACCCCATGGCTAGGGACCCATCACACGGGTCTCCGGAGGGTGCGTACAATCGCACCTCCTCCCCATCTGCTGGCTTGCGGATCACATCCTTGAGAGCTCTCGAGAGACGCATCCGCCATTAGATCGCCAAAACCAGAAGCCCTTGTTTTCCTTCTTCAACTGGTTACTTAACTTTCAGGAGAGCTATTTCTTCTTATTCTGCTTGTTTCCAATTGATAATGCCAGCTGTGTATCTTAGAACTGGGACTGCCCACATATTAATTGACTTTACTGTGTTGCCTCCATTTAATTTTGTTCTCAATATCTTTTTAACTGTTTGGTAATACTCCTTGGTTGTACTTTCTTAACAAGGGTATGTTTGATGTTGTAAGCTTCCAAAATTCCAAGATATTTGTAGTTTTCTTAAAAGCCCAGTTTTTTGCTGTTTTTTTTTTGGTATCTTGATTTCCTCTTGTTCAACCATCTTTCCTCTATTCAGTGCTAATGCTGCATACTTGTCAAGGCCAAATTTCATTGCTATATCTTTGCTGAATATTCAGACTGTGTTTAGTAAAGAACCAGCCTCTGAGGATGACTTTCCATACATTTCCAAGTCATCCATATGCAATAAGTTTGAAATCTTTGGGCTTGTGTTTGAAAGCTGGTATCCTAGGCCTTGGTTGTTGAAAATGATGGTGAAAGGTATTAGAGCAATGACAAGAGCAGTGGTGATAGTGAGTCTCCTTGGAAAATTCCTCATTTGGTATTAACTATTCCAATTTCTTCTCCATTCACTATCAACTTGGTGTTCCATTTACTCATGGCAGTTTTGATAAATGTTATTACAGTTTTGCTAATGCCTACCATTTCTAGTGTTTTCAGGATCCACGTATGAGGGAGTGAATCAAATTACTTCTTGTAATCAACCCAAGCAGGTTAGTTTACAATTATTTCTTGTAATCAACCCAATTCAGGTTAGTTTTCTGCCTTTTACAATTTTGTAGGACTGTTTTATCCATCAGCAACTAATCTTTAGTGCCTCAGGATTTTTGGAAAATTTCTCTTTGTTCATGTGGTAAAATTGAATGGAGAAGTTCCTGCATGACATCAATATGACACCACATTTTTAGCAAAAAACAAATGCTAGAAAAGCAGTCCCACCAAGTCCCACTAAGTGGTGGTAGGCAGTGAAGAAGGAGACCTGGTGACTTTGTGTTTCAAGTGATAACACAAGTGAAGTTCTTAACCAGTGAAGTTCTTAAGGATACCCAGTAGGGATTTGAATGTCACATTCCCACATGCCAATCCATTGCAGAACTCTGATCTGTAAACATGAAATCTAAATCTGTAGTGTAGGACATCAGAGATTCTCTGAACAGCACAAGTGAGCAATATAAATTCTAGAGAGGCATTTTACCCTCCACTGTCTCACAAACTCTCTTTACACATTTCAGTGCCATGAACTTAAATAAACTGGCAGATGTATGTCCATAAGTATGTAGCATTTTGCTCTTTGGAAACCTCCCTGAAGTGAATTCTAACAATTATGTATTTTTTATGACTTTGCCTATTACCAGCAGAAAAATATTGATGCATCTGGCAAACTATATATGTCAGTCAGGTTTCCAGGCAACATATCCTATGCTGGCTCTTTTTATGGAGCACTGTGCATCTGAGACAGTGAAAATCATGTTGCTCAGTGAATTCAAAATAAGCCTATTAGGGTTTGGGAAGTGCAAAGGCTTCTTATCATATGCAGAGGCCAACTCCCAGAGGCGAACACAGTAGTTTAGACTGTGCCTTGGTACTGTTTTCTTCAATTATAATGCTTATGCAGTTTTTGAGAATACATATGCCGTGCAAAACTGGCATTTTTAGGAAGTTGTATTGGAAGTCATAGAGCAGGGGTTGTGGTAGCCCAGGTATCGTACACATACTTGATTCTGTCCCTGGCATCTCTCCTTAAAGGATTTCAGGTGGCTGCATCCAGAATACACTGTAGTGAGCTATCTGATGAAAGATGGTCTGAGATGGTATAGCGGTTACAGTGATAGGTAGGGATTATGGGAGGCTGGGTTCAAATCATCGCTCATATGATGCTAGCTGTGGACCAGGCACGCCCTCTCTGTCTCACCTACCTTGCTTGGTTGTGGTGAAGACACAGTGAGGAAGTGAGAGCTAAGCACTCTGCCCTGGAGGAAGAGCCATGAACTCTCCATGGAGAAAAAGTAGGCTGGAAATGGAACACATGCAAATGCTCGCAGTGATGTGAATGTGCTCACAGTGGTGTAAATATATTTCAGATAACAATTGTAGTTTTTCATTATATTTCTAATCTACATCGCTCCTATATAATATTTCCGTTTTCATCTGGCAACATACAATGGGTTCCAAAATTAGTTGGGAGCCACATCTGCCACTCAGATATCTGCCAATCCCATGGCTGTGGTAGGTGGCTGCATGGCCTGAGTCCCGCCCACACAGTTGGCAGCCAGGGTCTCTCCCTCAGTCTGCAGGGAGCCACCGAGGGGGATGGATGCTCCAGCGGGACTCAGGCAACACAGGCACCCAATGTGGCCAGGCGAAGGTCTCACCAAAGTCTTGCCTTCCCAGCACTGTGGGCAGCTCCAGGCACACCATCAGCCAGGCACCGCACACCTCCTTGATGGCCGGGAACTGGAGCAGGTTGGCGGCACACAGGAGGCGCTTGCCCAGCTCCAGCCCTAGCCACGCCACATGGCCCGTGTGGCCAGAGTCAAGCAGTGGCGCCAGGCACTCGGGCTCTATGCTGTGCAGCCACACCCACTCTGCTCGTGCCTCCCACAGAGCCCCACCAAACAGGGCAGGGAAGTAGCCCGAGGCCTAGTGGTCCAGTGGGCCCCGAACTCCCACTCGCTGCCCACCACCAGCATTATGTCCTGCAACCACCGCTCCACCTGCAAGGTGGCCAGGCCCCACAGGACCACCATTCCATGTGCTGCCTCCATCTTCTGCACTGTCACACGTGAAGATGCACCCACTGCTGCCATCTCCCCGCAGGTGCCCAGCCACCCCTTGACCGCCTCCTCCCTCCTGAGAGGACGGGCCACTGGCCAGCTCCTAGATCACCTTGCTGGCTGGCTGGCTGGCTGGCTGGAGGGAGGGGAAGAAACAGCCCAGGAGGGGGCTGCCAGAGGCTGGCTTTAAGTCAGCCACATCTCAGGTGGGGCCTACAGACCTCCCAGAAATGCAAACAATCTCCAGACTACATGGATCAGTTCCCCTGGAGAACATGGTAGCTTTGTGAAGGCAGACTCTGTTGCATTATACTCTGCTGAGATCCTTCATCAAACCCAAGAATATAAGACAAAATGATTTATGAGCCTTAGTACATGTCTATCATATTGTATTAGCAGAGTAAACAGTTGTACTGCTGTTGAAAATACAAGACAGCTAAAGCTTTTGTTACCATTTCCCCTTTTCTCCAGTAGTTCTTTAAATGCCATCTGTCTTACATTGAGCCCCTGCAAGTACACAACAGAAAAGGTGATAACTCCCCCACACAGACACACTGGCTGCCCCTGGAGTTCGCCTTTGTTGCCTGGCAAGACAATACTACAGACAGTCACCTTTCTCTTGCCTAGTGGCTGTGTTCCTGAGCCCTGTATTACTCAAGCCAGTGTCTGTGTGCTCCTTCTTGCTCTGATGTTGCACACTGTTATGATGCCAGGTTGGTAAGCTGGTACATTTTATACATCTTGCTAGTGCCCGTTGTATTCCTTTAACAACTGGCTTTGTGACTAGTTTTCCCATAATGCTAAAGGTCATTTTGTTGTTGGCCAGAGTAGACTAGTGGGCCAAGGAATACTGTATTTTGTTGGTTTCCTCTTTGTTTTCTGTATAAGGGTGCTTAAAGGTTCCAACATGTCTCCTAACACATCTCCCCTTGTATCTTTAACAGGCAGTTGGGAAGCTATCGTGCACTGCAAAGGGAGGCATTCACCAGAGTAGATCCATGGGCCAGGGAACACTGTTTGGGGTAGGTTTTTTAAAGGGACATACAATATTAAGGTACTGGCTATAACATACGAAGTGTTGGGTTAACTGGTATAGTTAGTCCAATTCCCACTAGTTAGCAGAGTACTTTAAATAAAGCTACAGATGCAGGAGCATCTTTGTACCAGGTCACCCAGCTTACAAAGCTACACAGAGCCACTTTTCTAGTTTAAGATTAATACTAGTCACTTCATTCTAGAGCTACAATTTTGATAGGAAAGCTTAGAGATAGGATAGTGTTCTGGTCTAACTTACTAAGGACAGACCCAGATGGTGAGAGACCATCTGTGTCATGGTACCAAGATGAGTACAGCGTGCCTCCAGAATGTGGGAGGGAAAGAATAGAAGGAAGGAAGTTTCCCCTGAGAATACGATCTACATATCAAAAGGGACTGTGGCCAAAGAGTAAACACAGGAAGGATGCTCTCTAGTTGCCTAACTCTGCTGCCACATAGTCCGGAGACTGAGGCAGGGGACAGCATCCAGTCCTTCACTTCCAACACAAAGTCTTTTGTGGCCTATGTCCCGCATATGTCTGGGACAACCTCTATGCTCTGCCACAACAGCTTTGCTCATCTGAACAGGGCCTTCTGTGGGTGCCACCCTGCAAATTGGCAAAATTAACAACTGACATACATACGCACTATCTGTTGTGGACCCCACCTGATGGGATGGCCTGTCTTATGCGCTTAGGAAGGCTTAAAATAAAACATATAAACACATGAATGGGAGGAAGGTCAATGAGGAAATCCCAGGAAAAAAGAGAAAAATGTCTATATCCACTGGTGGACAGTGATAGATGGGAACAGACAAAACTCCCTGGGAAGGGAATTTCATACTTTGCTGCCACAACCAAGAAGGTTGCCACCTATCTAGCCTCAACTAATAGGGGCACCTGAAGCAGGCCTTCCAAAGGTAACTATAGTGTTTGGTTAGGGTCATATAGGAGTATCTGTGTCTGCATGTGTAGAAAGCACTGTCAAGTCACAACCAATTTATGGTCACCCCAGGAAGGGGCTTTAAAGGCAAATGAGGAGCACAGGTGGTTTGCCATGACTTTCCTCTGCAGAATCTTCTTTGTTGTTTTCCCTTTTAAGTACCAAGCCTGCTTAGCTTCCATGAGATCAGACTATACCATGCCATCTTCCCTCACGCTCATATTGGAGTAGGCAGTTCTTAAGCCATTTAGGCATTTAAAGCACCTTGAATTGGTCCCAGAAGAAAATTGGAAGTCAGTGTAGGTGGAACAAGATTGGAGTGATATGGTCCCTCTGACCCACACCAGCTAGCATTCTGGCCTCAGCATTCTGCACCAGTTGTACCTTCCAGATACTCTTCAAGGGCAGCCCCATGTAGAGTGCACTGAAGTTATAACATGTACCTTCCAGCTATACCATGGGACCTGATATAATGGTAGCTTTTGTTGGCTTGTATTTATACTGGTTTTCAGTAATTTCAATATGGATTTGCATCCTGAGAAACCCTGAACACTGCAGAAGGTTCTGGGATTCACATTTTGGAGTACATTCTCAATTTGTAGGGCACACTAGCAAGGTCTGCTGACTCTAGCCATTGCACCATGCCACCTGAGAACATACTCTATAGTGTACCCAACACTTTACTGATCCTGCTTATGGCAAATAGTACTAATCATGGTTTTGTAATAATGAAGACCTTTTGGAAACTCATCTATCACTACTCAGCTCTCTAGCTGAGAAATCCCTGATAAGTGTCCAAAGAAGCCCAGGATTCCTGATAACACAGTTTGAAATCACAGAACGTGCAAACTTGACAGCAGGTTGGCCAAGATGTTTTGAAGGGCAAGTTTAGGATATTACTCTTGCCTGCCCTCAAATTGGGAGAATGTTTCTACTATTTCTAACTGAAGTTTATTATTTATATATTATTTGGACATTTAGGCCACCCTTCCCTGTGCCTTTCCCTGCTTCTATCAGGCACACTTCTCATGATTATGGAATCACATTATAATCCATGTGATTGCATTTGTTAGGTCATGATCCTTGGCCTAATTTGTAACCTATCTAGGGATGCCAGCCTCCATGCAGGGTCTGGAGATTTCCTGTTTTTACAATTGATCTCCAGCTGACAGAGATCAGCTCCTCTGGAGAAAACAGCTGCTTTAAAGGGTGGACTCTATGGCATTGTACCATGCTGAGGCTCCTCCCCTCCCCAAACCCTACCATCTCCAAAGTCTCCAGGTATTTTCCAACCCAGATCTGGTAACCCTAAACCTATATTTTTCATATTAATAGATGGAAGGAAGGAAGTCTGGTTGATTCATAAAAGTACCAGCCCTCTGCAATGGCTTCTTGTAATTCACCATGGGATGAATCCTACTCCTGTTCTTCCACTGCACTGAGCAAAGTCAGAAGTCTTCTTCCAGCCTAAGGAGCCTTCCTCCAACTTAAATGGCTCTTCTGTTGGAGGAATACCTATGAGTTGAAAGAAGGCTCCATTGGAGGAAGAGCCACTTAAGTTGGAAGAAGTCTGCTTAGGCTGGAGGAAGGGTGGATCCACCCCCCTAACTGCACATGCCTGATGGGGAAGTTGTATTCATGGTTGTTTCGTAATGCCCTGCACAATAAACAATGTGACCAGCATCTAATGGCAAAACTCTGTTAAAAAAAAGTGGGAACATTTAATCTCTTTTCTACCTCCCTTCCTCTCCACATCTCTAGCCAATGTGTTGTGCTTCTTGTGCATTTCTATGCTCCTATCATTAGCAGCTGATCTCTTTAAAGGTAAAGGTTCCCTTGCTCGAAAGCCAGTCAAATCCGACTCTAGGGTTGCGGTGCTCATCTCCGTTTCAAAGCCGAAGAGCCAGTGCTGTCTGAAGACGTTTCCGTGGTCATGTGGCCGGCATGACTAAACACCAAGGTGCACGGAACGCTGTTACCTTCCCACCGAAGTGGTACCTATTTATCTACTTGCAATTTCTTGCTTTCGAACTGCTAGGTTGGCAGGAGCTGGAACTAGAGACAGGAGCTCACTCTGTCTTGCGGCACCCGGGTCTTGAACTGCTGAACTACTGACCTTCCACACAGCCTGCAGTTCAGCGTCTTAACCACTTGAGCCACCTGTTAAACTCCTCAGTAATTAAAGAGTCATACTGGATCCCTAACTGAAGATAACCAGAGAACCACCTTTCTGGGAAGCTTGTTGAACACTGGCAGAGACTAGGGCTTAAATCCTTCCTGGATGATGAATTCTATGACTTTATATGACTCTGTTCAGTTTCAGCTGCAGTTTCTATAAAATGGGGATATTGATGGCCTGGATCGCTAATGTGGGCATTGGTATGATACATCTTATCAATCATTTAGCACACTAAAGTTGAATAGAAGTGAAATAGATCTGGTTAGAAAACACAGAGCTAGTCTGCTTTTCAGTCACGTTTGTAAACAAGGTTGAATGCAAAATCTTTTTTTTTAATGAGCTGGCTATTTAGACCGTTTTCATTTGCAGTCTGAAAACAAACAAGCCCTACAGTTGTTCAGCCAAGTTAATCTTAAAAATATGTCTAACAAAATGTGTCCAATTCTGAGCACCGATCTCTCATTTAATTAATTCCCTGGTGTACTTTGAGCTCACTGCTTCCCTCGCATCCAGAGACTGAAAGGGCTTTCTGAATTATGAGGCATGAACACATGTCCCAAGGCTAATATTGAAAGAAGGAAGCTGATACCAGGAGAAAAATAATGAATGAATGATCTTACATTCAGCAGCTGGATGGCTGGAAAGGTTATGGCTGTTCTGCTGGAACTCCAAAGATCTATTTGATAATCCTTCAGTACTGAAATCTGAGGGTGCTTTTACATATCCAATTAAAATATCCTGTGGAGCCCAGGTCCAGCAGTTGTAAATGAGTCACAGCACACAACACAGCATCATGGGAACTGCATAAACAAGATGTGTTTTTCTGTGTCTGCCTGTTAAAATAGACTCTTTCAGAATCTGATTCAGGCAATGGCAACAGCTGAGGAAAGCTTCCAAAATCTCCTTAATCTGGATTTCTTTTCAGAGTTTAAAGTTCAAAATTCCTTGTCTTCGTTCCAGAGTAGGTTAATGTACTGGGAGTCCTTCATCTCTCTGTTTTTTTACTTCCTAATTTTGCATAAGGCACAGTGCAACTGCAGCTGGCTATAGCCTTCTATTCCTCCATTTCTCTCCTCACTCCCTTTACATTCCTGATGCTCACATGTGCAGAGAAGCAATCTTGATATGATTATATATGTAATGCAGGAATATTGTATAATATCGGGTGTGTTATATGCCATCAAATTATTTCTGCCTCATGGATACCCTATGAATTAATGACCTCCAAAATGCCTTATCATTAACAGATTTCTTCGGGTCAATATTTTACCCCTGCACATATGCTAATCAATAGAACACTAGATCCCAAACTCCTTATTCCATCCTAGATATGACTTAAGCAAGATTTCTGTTTTGCGGTATATGTGCACTTCAATAGTAGAAGGTGGTGGAGATGCAAATAGTCTGAAAGGACAAAACCATCACCAACTGTGCATGCCTCAGTTCTAAGGAAATTTTTAGAAATTCTCTTAGTTAAATTGGAAAGCAGGAGTGATTCTCAGGCTGGAGCAAATCCATAGAACAATCCAGGGACAACAGATCCATTCATGCCCCATTGCTGAAGATGAGCTGCTGCTATGGAGAATTATGTTTTTATCCATGGAATAGAAATGGGTGTTTCTGTTAAAGTAGGAGGTTTTTGTTTGTTTTCAGAACAGCAGGTGACTCACTGGGAAACTGAGTTCCATCGCTATTCTATTTTCCCCTTCCACCTTCCTCACCCATTGCGCCATTTTTTTCCCTTCATCCCATACTTATGAAACCATTTCAATATGACATCATAACTTATCTGAGTTTGACGATGGTTTTGAATGTTCCTGTTGTGTCTACAGAACGCCACCAGGGGTCCGCGGCCTCAGTCTTTAGCTTGGTTCCAAACACAATAGAGGACAAGGATCCCAGCCCACCCTTAGTCCTCCAATAGGACCTTTGGCGGGATAGTCAACCCCCCCAATGGAACTATGGGTGTGTCTGGGATGGGTGTATATAGTTGGCCCATGCCGGGCCATGTGTGTCTTTTGTGTGGAGTACAATAAATGCATGTTGTTCAGCATGTCGTAGTCCGAGTCTCCATGCTGCGAACCCAGTTTCACTGCCTACTTTCAAGGTGCCCTTGTAGTCTGAACTTAACCAGAAGTGCACAGTACCACATTTTTAGTCCAGCCTTCTTGCAAGCTTAGGGGGCATACATAGTTCTTCCCTCTCCATTTAACCTCAGCAACAACCCTGTGGGGTACATTATGCTGAGGGAGATCGACTCGCCTAAGACTGCACCACAATTTAAGCTTCCTGGCAGAGTGGTAATTTGAACCCAGGCATCCCCAGGCCTACTCTGATCACTGCACCACTATTACAATTATCCTGAAAGCCTGCAGAGTTGCTGATGAGCCCACCTGCAGATTCTGGTCATGCCAAATGAGCTCCGTCATCTGAGGTAATGATGCACAACCTTATGAACACATAAATCTGCCTCATAGGCTGTGATCATATGCACAATTAGACCCAGCATAGGTGTGAATGCTGGGCGGATTTAAAGGGCGTGATCAGACAACAACATCTGGGAAGCACCCCACAGCCATTGGCAACCTGTTCTGCTCCACCACAGAAGTGGAGTTAAAAGACACCAGGGAAAATCCAGTAGAAAACAGGTTGTGACGGGCCACAGATGAACTTTCCCTTGTCTGATCGCTCCAGCGCACTCTCATGGTGTCAGGACGGTCTGATCAGGCCATCCCAACTCCGTGCTGATGTTTCCCCCCCCTTCACAGTAAGCGCATCATCACAAACTTCATAGGGAGCCCTTGGTTCAGAGGTACAATTCATCGATCCCTCGGTTAAACACATGAGGAAAAAATGGTACCAAAAAAAAAGACTTATCCACAGTTGCATCTGATCATGCACTGACAGACTGCGCCCACAGCTTCAAAGGGAGGTGTGATTGTGCAACTGCAGGTCAAATTCCTCCAGAGGAAATAGCCTCACTTCCCCCTGCTTTTTCTGGTGCGTGTGACCGCAACCATAATGAGTTAAAACTATTGCTCAATCTAGATCAGTAATGCCTAGCTCAGACTAGTAGTAGCACATTAAGGTCTCAGGCAGTCCTTTAACTAGAGATGTCAGAGACTGAACTTATAACTAGGGGCATCTACATCATGTGCTCTGTCAGTCTGCTATAAAGTCTAAATTGGTAATGTATGCCACTTTGAGTCCTGTTGACTGGGGGGAAAAGCAAGGTATAAACCTCTTAGATAATTAGTTAAATAAATATGTGAAATGTTTTAAAGAGTGAATTCCCATAATTCAGCATTGGAGCTCACTTATCTGGCCCATGGCCCATGCCCAGTGTCTTCTAACAAGGGTTCCAGGTAGCAGGACTAGGAAAAGTCTCTGCCTGAAACTCTGGAAACCACAACCAGTCTGACTACATAGATTTAGTCTAGATGGGCCATTATGCAGCAGATTCTTATGTTCATCTGGAAATAGTTGCTCTGTGGGCATCATTCCAAGGTGCACCTATTGTCTATTTAGTTTCAGGAGGGTAGCTGTGTTGCTTCATGGTAGAAGAGCTAGATTTGAGTCCAGTTGCACCTTAGAGACCAACAAGGATTTGTGGGGTATCAGCTTTTGAGAGTCAAAGCTCCCTTTGTCAGATATCTTGGTCAGATACTTACCTGACAAAGGGAGCTTTGACTCTCTCAAATTTATACCCTGAAAAGCTTGTTGGTCTCTAAAATGCTACTGGACTTGAATCTGTTTTCTATTTGTCAGGAATATCCCATACCCCAAATGCTATTTGATCTCCCATTATTCTCCAGTGGATTGAAGAGTATGAGTTTGCAGTCCTTTGCATCTCAGAATGGAAGCAAAACTGGAAATCTATCCTCATAGTGAAGAACACTTGAAGAGCAGAGTTCTGTGGGAGAATTCAACAATAAAATGGTACATATAATAAGAAACAGGGTTAAATCCAAAATGAGTTTAGGAAAATGCCAGTCTTTATTTTACCCTGTAGTGAATACAGTTGGACGGGAGAATTCATGTATGACTTTTGATGGGCATGGAAAAGGCATGAATGCTTTCTTAAGCCAGCTTTCAGTTCATCCAAGATTTCACTATTTGTACGATCTGGCCCTTAAATGCAAAGTGCTCTATCAGTGCTAAGTACCATTATATACTAAGTTTATATACAGCATATCTAGAGGGAAAGAGAGAGACAGAGTGTTCTGAGCATTTAATAGAATAATAAATCTCAAAGGAACCAGAAACATAATACATCTACAATAAATAACAGCAACAAGAAAAGATAGCAATACAGTATTTACCAGGAAGCAATCCATCTGAAACAGAATATAGAACATGGAAAGTAAACTAAATTTTAGTTAACAGAAATTGGTCACAGATGAAGCTGCACAGGCTTGGGGGAGAATCATATATAAGATCATTGAAAAGGTCCAGCAATAGCAGCAGTACATTCTCTTATGCTAAACCATTCTGTAAAGAATGCACAATGGATAGCTTATGCCAGGGCTTTTCCTTTTCTGTTTTTTTGAAAAAGAGATGCCAGAACTCTCATGAGGGAATGAAGTTTTGAATCTATATACTGAATACTCATGAACTTTTAAACATTTTTAAAAGAATTTTGTTGAAGAAATTTTGGAATTCTGGTCCAGGGTATTCCCCCAGAAAAAAAGCAGTGATTCAATCACCAGCAGATGCCTTTTCTTACCTTCTGGGCATAACTGTCATATAGAATTCTCTAATCTCTGGAAAAGAAACTGTAATATCTTCCTGCTAGTATTCTCCATCTCTCTGATCCTGTCTGCTGCTTTCTCAAGGGGGTAGGATGCAATCCCTGCATTAAGGACCTAGTTTCAATGATACACCAGCCCTATGCACATTGAGGAGGATACAATGTAACCTCCCAGCCAGGCCTGTAGCCAGGATTTTTTAAGTTGGGGGCCTTTAAATAAGTTAGGGAGCACCCTGCACACACACACCCCAAGGGAGCGCCACAAATAAAATTAAAAAATGGAAGTCGGGGAGGGGGGCCTGGGCTCAGTGGCAGATTAACCATTAGGCAGACTAAGCATGTGCTTAGGGCACCAGGGCCAAAGGGGGCACCACAAACTTGGGGAAAGGGTGAAAAGGAAAAAAAATGAATGAAGATTTGTAAAAGAAAAAAAATGATAAAACTAGTGCAAATTGATCATGGTACACCCTAGGGTTATCTTCTATTTTTTGTTGGCGAGGTGCAGTGTCATAGGCTATGTTTAAAGGTAAAATGCATGTCTTTAAAAGTAAAATGATGGAGCCAAATTCAGTTGTCATGAAGTCATTTCAATGAGTGGGGCACCAAGATTGGTCAGTGCTTAGGGCGCCAAGAGGGGGGCACCAAGATTGGGCAGTGCTTAGGGCACCAGTGAGCCTTAATCTTCCCCTGCCTGGGCTAGATGGGAAGTTGGGAGGGCCTTGGCAATAAGTCAGGGGGGCAGGCCCTGAGATGCCCCGTTGTAACTATGGGCCTGCTCTCAGCCCATCACTGGTATACTGGGCAGATGGGCCCAAATCCAGTGCACATAAGTTTAATATTCATCACTGAAACTTAACATTTACTCAGATATTAACTTTATATATTTTTGTTGAATTTCACTAAGACTACTGCTGTTTGACTTTTGCAAATCTGCTCATAATATCTTCCTTTTGGGTTAAAGTTGGCAGCCCTCCACTGTTAATCCCCAGGAGCTTTTTCTGGGAAGAGTCTGGGGAGGGGTGAAATCATGAATACCATGGCATCACTTCTGGTTGAGTGGCCAGAAGTGACACTGCCATGTTCATGATGCTCTAGGAATTCCCCAGATCCCTAAGGTATGGAATGCTGGAAATTCTTTGAACGTCATACATTCTTTGAATGTCAGATATAGTGACATCACTTGCAGCCACTCAACCAGAAATTATATCCTGATGTTCATGTCAACATCCATCACCACCCCCATTTTTCCTTCTTGCTGCTTGGTAGAGTGAGGCCAGGAGCTGTAGCATGGGACAAGTAATGCTGGGTCTTATAACAGCTCTGCAGGTGCAGATGAGATGGACTCCTCCAAGGGCATCCAGAGACCTTCCTCCCAGCATGGAGATTTAAACTCAGCCCACTGTAACTACTACTTTGGTTCATCAGAGGTGAGACTGGTAAGGCATGTTCCTCCTTGTCCCTCCCCCACTCTTTACTATGCATAGGGGCAGGGTATTATCTAAACCAGACCAGGACCTTCCATGTACAAAGACAGGCAATTATCTGTTTGCAGCAGAACCCTTGCTCTGCTGACACTGTCCTTTGGCTGAGCCAGTCTGGTGTAGTGGTTAAGTGCACGGACTCTAATCTGGGAGAACCAGGTTTGATTCCCCACTCCTTCACTTGCACCTGCTGATGTGACTTTGGGTCAGTCACAAGCTGTGGCACAGCTGTTCTTGAAAAAGAGCAGTTTCTGTCAGAGCTCTCTCAGCCCCACCTAGCTCACAGGGTGTCTGCTGTGGAAGGGAAAGGAGTTTGTAAGCTGCTCTGATACTCACTTGGGCAGTGAAGGGCGGGGTATAAATCCAATCTCTTCTCTTCTTTTCAGACAGAGCTTTGACTATTTTTTTCTGGGTCCAATACACAATTTGTGCTTCCCTTCCCTTTGGGACAGGTAGCTGCTAGAGATGCCAAGTTTTGAAATCAAGCAATTCTTGTTTTCCCATGGGAATTGTAGTTTTTTCATCCACAATTATCCTTTGTGGGGACAGCCATTCTTCCTGTTTGCCAGACTCTTCCTCCCCATGATACACTGCAAGGGGAATGAAAGTATATGTGGTAGTTAGACTCACTGCCTTGCAAAACACTCAACAGAGTTGGCTATATAGTGGAAGTCACCATTTAGATGAATTGTGTTAAAGTAGTAATACTATTGAATTAGTTCATTCATCTGAGTAATATCAACTGTTAATTGTTAACTGAGTATGTTTTACGTTTTTTAAAAATTACTATTCACTTTGGGGACATTTTATATATTTCTGTTTGTTACATATAATTATTAAATTAATTCAAAAACTAACATCCCTGTTCCTAAATGGAAGTTTTCAGGAAGGGAGGATGTGAAGCTTAAGCAAATAGTGGTGAAAAGGATGAAGTTCAAGAACTTATTGACAAATTGCAAACTAACAAATCACCACAGTATCCATCCTAGAGGTCTTAGAGAATTTAAATGTGAAAGTGCTGATCTTATAAATAAGATATGCAACATGTCTCTAAGATCAGCCTCTGCACTGGAGGACTGGAGAGTGGCCAATGTAACACGCATTTTTTTTTATAAAAAAAAAGGACCCCGAGGGATATGAAAAATTACAGGCCAGTTAGCTTAATGTCTGTTCCAGATAAATTGTTGGAAAGCATCATTAAAAATAAAATTGCCAAGCATATAGAATAAGACCTGCTGAATAAAACCCAACGTGGCTTCTGCAAAGGTAAGTCCTGTCTCACTTACCTTTTAGAGTTCTTTGTCAATAAACATGTGGACAGAAATGAGCCTGTAGGCATTGTTTATCTGGATTTCCAGAAGACTTCTGAAAAAGTCCCCCCGCCCAAGATTCCTGAGCAAACTTCAGAGTTATGGGATATGAGGACAAGCCCTTTTATGGATTAGAAATTGGCTAATAAAATAGGAAGCAGAGAGTAGGAATAAATGGCTAGTTCTTGCAATCGAGTGATGTGACCAGTGAGGACCCTCAGCGATCTATATAGGGACTGGTGCTTTCAACTTGTTTATACACGACCTGGAGTTAGGAGTGATAGCCACGTTTGCAGCTGACACCAATTTATTTAGGGTGGTTTTGATAAACACAGATTGCAAAAAACTCCAAAAGGATCTCTTGAGACTGGGGGAATGGGCATTAAAATGGTAAAGAAGATTCAATGTGAGCAGTGTAAAATGGTGCATGTTGGGACAAATAATCCCAACTTCACATACACACCGATGGAATTTAAGCATTGTGTGGCGGCTGTGAAAAGGCAAATCCCATGCTGGTGATGATTAGAACAGAAATAGAGAATAAAACTGCTGCTATCATACTGCCCTTATACAATATGGGACCATACTCAGAATACTGTGTAACAGTTCTGGTCACTACACCTGGAAAAGGATATTGTAGAGCTTGAAAAGGTGCAATAAAGAGCAACCAAAATTATCAGGGGACTAAAGCAGCTGCCCTCTAAGAATCAGTTAGAACTCTCAGGACTGTTTAGCCTACAAGGCAAGTAAGGGCAGTCATGGCAGAGGTTTATAAAAGTATGTGTGGCTTGGGGCGAGTGGACAAGGGGAAGCTTTTCTCCTTCTCCCCTAATACTAGAACCTCTAATACTGAAGCCGAATGGTGGGAGATTCAGGACAGACAAAAAGAAGTATTTCTTCACACAGCATGTGGCTAATTTATGGAACCTGCTGCCACAGGATGTCATGGCCATGAACTTGGAAGGCTTTAAAAGGAGAGTGGATAAATTCATAGACAGCTGTGTTATCAATGGCTATCTACTTCCTCCAGTACCAGAGACAGATCAGTTGCTAGGGAGCACAAGTGGTTGCCAGCCTCCAAGTGGTGGCTGAATATCTCCTGGGATTACAACAGATCACCAGGTGATTGAGATCAGTTCATGTGGAGAAAATGGCCACTTCGGAACATGGACTCAATTGCATTACACCCCACTGAAGCCTCTCACCTCCCCAAACTCTACCCTTCTCAGGCTCTACCCCCCCCCCAATCTCTAGGTATTTCCCAACTGAGAGCTGGCAACCCTAAGAGCAGAGGCAGGATGAAGCTGTTAACAGTCTTTCTGATTATGGGCTTCCCACAGGCAGCTGGTTGGCCACAACGTGAACAAAACACTCCACTAGATGGGCCTTTGGTCTGATCCAGCATGGCTCTTCTTGTGTTCTTATAAAAAGAGGAAGAAACAACCTCTTGGCGGATGGAATGAAAGCTAGTGTTGGTCCTCTAGGGCTCAGCTCTGAACCCCATGCAGTAAATTTATTCTACCTTCCTGGTTTCAACAAGTGACCTCTGAACCAGGACATGGGGCCAACTTGGTGGGTCAAAGAAAAAGATGATTGATCAGGTCATAGGGAGTTTCAATAGATAAAGCATCCAATGTTCTTGGACAATTGCATATCCAGGAAAACAAATCAAAACCAAAGATGAAATACCTCTGAATTAATTTCTATGGTCCCCATACCTGGCAACAAAAACAGTTTCATCTTTCTTCTTCACTTCATTATGATGACCTTCCTTTCATGCACCCTCTAATGAGCATTTTGGTGTTTGTGCATCTTTACTCAGCAACAAAGCCAATTTGAAGCTTCAGCTTTTTACTCTCTGTGATAGAGTTATTCACAGGCTAGTGCATGCATATTTTCATACACTGACTTTCTTCCTGCCCCAGATCACTGGAGCAGTAAATAGTGGGGGGGAAGCTCTCTCTAAACAGCATCAGATCAGTGGTGCAGGAAATAGAAAGCAACTCCCCAAAGGAACATATGCATTCATAGCAAAATCTACTGGCAAATGATAATCAACCAGCTAATTATATTTAATTGCTGTCTGTATCAAAACAATTAATAATGTGGTAGTTCAGCACACTTTGTTGGAGATTGTGACTTGGTGTACACTTGAGAAAGATGGAAAAAGGAAATGCAAACAGTTCACACACACTTGTGTTAATTATTGTTCTATTTGCTAAACTGTAGTTAGTTGGGAGTCTCTAGGAATTCTATAACCAACTCCTATTTTCTAGGATTCTATAACAGAAGACAAAAATCTTCCCCATGCTTCAAAAAAGGCAAGGCTGAAATGTCCTGATGCTGTAAATACAGACTTGATTCAAACAAAATCCCACTGCTTTAGTAAAATAACTAATCTTTTTGGCACCTCTTGAAATATGAAGAATTGCCTCAATTTTGCACCTTGAAAATTAAATTAAGAGGAGTTAATTATTTGTATCTCACTATGATCCATGGACAGGATATGGTTATAAAGATGCCCACATTGCATGTGGTTATTAAGGACAGTGTGAGACATGGGTCTTGGTCTGTGTCTGCCTCTGGTACTAGCCAATCTCTATAATCTGGAATGTAGACAGGATAGAAGTGGGTCAAACTACCTGTTAACGCATTCACAGAGTGTAAACCCAACATTCACAAGTCCGTTTGGAGAGTGTCCTGATTAACAAGCAAAGCAGGTATGTCTACCTGTTCTGGATGGGTATCCTCCCCTTGGGCCCTCAGCCTCTTATCAATCCCATGCTGGAGGACTTTTACTTGTCTTGGGTCTCTTTCATCTTTGGTAACCTATATTTGGGGTTATCCCCCCCCCCCGAGGCTTCTTACCCCTGGATTGCTGCTTCTTGAAATCCATCTCAGGATCTCCAATTCATTATTCAAAATCCACATGGTTTTCACCCTCTAATTTCCCTTTTGCCATAATTCATGCCATTTAACAGAACAGGAGGGGCACTACAAATCCAGGCAACATCCACCATTAGGGCAGTCTAGGGTTGCCAGGCTTCTTCCCGCTGCTGGCCAGGTGGCTGGCAGGGGCAACCCCACCCCCAGACAGGGATGTTCCTATGCAATGTCCCCAACATGATGACATCCCCCACAAGTAACATCATCATGTTGGGGATGTTGCGTGACAACGCTCTGGTTTGAGTGGCTGGACAAACACTTGTCAGGGAAGCTTTAGGCAGATCCTGCATTGAGCAAGGGGTTGGACTAGATGGCCTGTATGGCCCCTTCCAGCTCTGTGATTCTATGATTACATAAGGGCTCACTAGGGAATGGGGAAATGATGGAAAAATGGGCTTCAGGAGGTAATGGTATGATGGGGGAGGGGAGGACTAGAAAGGCATCAGCAGCCATGAATGACGGGGGAACAAGTGCGTGTGGGTGCTGTTCCCACCTATCCCTGCTCTGCCTGCTGCTGCTTCTGTGCCAGGGGTGCATTTTTGTGTCCCTGTACAGATGCTGCCTCTCTCAGACACTAACTCTACACCTGCTGCTTGAATTCACTTGTGTACATGATCTAAACACCATTTCAGCTTGTCATCAATGCCCCCCCCCCCATGGTCGTCTTCACACCCTCTGCTGTGTTCCCTCAAAATACTGAGGATGGGAAAATTCTGCCCGGAATCCCCTAGCAAGTTACAGAATCGGGCTTATATCTGCCCCCCCCCGCCTCCTAACTTTGCTTTTCAAGAACATCAAAGCTTCTTAAAGGCATCCTTTCCCTCTATTTCAGATTCATTTTAATAAATTTCCCCTGTCTAAAATTACATGCAATTATCTTATCCCACTTTCTGAGCACTTCTTCTATTTGCATATGCATTGAATCTGATAGTGTATACGTGAATGGCACTGTTGCCAAGCAGTTTGACAATGCCGTTCCCCATAGGGAGATTAACAAATTCTCTCCCCCCCCCCCCAATTTATCATCCTGGAGAAGCAGCAGCAATCTGTTTGCTTTGTGCTGTTCTCCTGACTTATTCTTGGAATTTGCAAAGATCACTGCACATGTGCGGTTTCCCCTCACTGGCATTTGAAACAATGTTATGGAGCTGCTTTTAAACTGTCTTCCTGAGAGAAAGCAGAGAGCTGCTGAGGAGGTTCCAGTTTGTGAGTACACTTGCTGTAGGGACGATGTTCTAAATATTCAGTGTTCTCATAATGAGGACAGTACAGTAGTTGATGAGCACACAGAAAATAATGAGAGCAAATCACAAAGAGCAGAGGGTCACAAGGGATATTATACATAGAAAAAGCATTCAAGTGAGAACACAGAAGGTTGGATCCAATGACTGCCTCACAATTAGTAGAAGGAAAAAAAGACTCCTCGTCACATAGCAGAATACAGGCATCTATCTACATAGTGTGTTTTGAGTGTGGTCCCAGAATGTGGTCAAAAATGGAGTGCATCATGAGGCCAAGGGTAGAGAAAGGAGATTTTCCTGCAAGCTCAAGACAACCCCAGATCTGCAAAAAAGAGAGAGAGAGAGTAGAGGGTTAATTAAAAAAAAAAAACATCTACAGAGATCTTGTGAACCCACACAAGATCATGGCTGGCATTGTGGGGTTGCCTAGCAACCCAACCAGAGCATCCTGAAAAGGCACTGAGAGGTGAGAAGGAATGAAAAGTTGTGAGGAGAGGGCCAGAAAAGAGAGTGGGAGAAGTTATGCAGGGGCAGTGGGGAGTGAATGAGATCTCCCTCCCTCTAGAATCTCACAAAACTCCATTTGTGAGTGCTTCTTTGCTAAAGCTTAAAATTGCATAGGAATGCTATAGCAGAATGTACTATGTATATACATGAGGAAATACATTCATAACATACATGCATTCCCACAGCAGCTCCACAAGCTCCAAAATCTCTTGCCATTCTAATTTAAGGATAATTTTGAAATTCTTAACTCTTCTCTTCTGACCTGTTCTTTTGATACATCTTGTCCCTTGTACAAGAACCCCAAATTCTTTATTTTTACATTTTTCTGCTGGTTTGCAACAAATTTTTGCCATAAACTGAATGCATTTTTCCATGTGTTGTGTACCCATAAATCTGCAGTGTGTATTATACATACAGATGGCTTATTTTACATGTATAAATACTGTTTTCATTGTGTATAAAATCCATACAACTTGCAAAAGTAATACAAAACAAACAGCAAAGAGCCAAAAATCAAAGTCATCACCATAAAAATAGACACATAAAAAGGAATGGAACATTCATGCATCCCCCATTCTAAAGTTAAATGCAGGATGAAGAAGGCCTCTGCAGTTATTCTTCTTTTCACACCTTCTCAAGATCTCCCTTGTGATTTCTAGAATTCTGGGAAACAATCTATTTGGGACATGCTTCAGTGATAACATGGTTTGGATGAGTTTGGGTGTAGAAATAAAGAACATGCATCACTTTTATTATACTTTAAAGTCGTGATACAGTTAACTTCTCTGTTCCAAGATGTTTTGTAAGCAAAGGAAGTTATTACCAGAACACTTGTCCACACTGAGAAATCTGCCATCTAAAGGAAAGGTCCATTCCAAAGCTTGTATTCACAACTAAACAACTGTGCAACACTGTTTGTGGGGAAAAAAACAGAAGCCTGTAGGGACATTGTGGTCTTCAGCTGGGATAATAATGCCAACAGTCTGAGGCCTTCTAATAAAGAGCATAGAGGGCTGTGGGGGAAAATAAATGAGAAGGAGTTGAAAATACACAGAAATGAAACACCTTGTCTCAGTACTCCAGGATAAAGATTTCCATTTACAGTGACATTGACCTTATGAGAATGCTCTTAATGCCCTGAGAGCAATAGAGCAATAATACTAGTCTGAGCAGCCGAACTTTGAACAATATTTGAAATGGATTTTTTTTTAAAAAAACACCCATGTGTTCACTAGCTGGCATCTTGACACTGTCAGATGCCAAAACATGGTGTAGATTTACAGTGCAATCCTGAGCAAGTGATATGCCTCTAGGTCCCTTGAAGTAAATGGGCTTAGAATATTGTAACTTTACTTAGGATTGCTCTGTTTGGGTACTAAAGTAAGTTGTCACAGATTTTCCATCATGAACCCTGGGAAATGAAGTTGTTTAAGAGTGACTGAAAATTACAATCACAATTAGACTGGCAAGTCGACTTTGCAAGGCTGCAATGTTAAGTCATTTCAATTTATTTGTTAAAGAATCAAAGAGAGAGATGACCTACTTAAAGCAGCAGCTATGTGCGATGAAGCAAAGTTTACAGCAGAGTCCTACCAAGAAGCAAAAAACTTGCTGATAACCTATTTAGAGGAGCATGGCTATGGGTCCTGGATTGTGAAGTCTTCACATATTGAACATTTCAGTATGTGATAGTTGGCAATTCTGACTGATTACCAGTAAGCTGGCTCTTGACAAATAGACATTTCATTTTTAGTAGTAGACTATTCTGTTTAGAATACTGTCAACTGATCAGCTTGATCGAACTTGTTAAAAGAGTGACTGAAAATTCTTTACTATAGATCTTTACTGCATTCACAAAATTCCAACACCTGGAGATCCTGAATACCATGACAGTCAGAAAAGGTTTTCAGCTGACTTAAAGTACTTGGGAAAGGTAAGGGATAAACCAGATGTCCATGGGAAGTTCCATAACAGGATGTCCCTGAATTTTGTGAAAGTTAATTCCCAAGTGTGTGGAAGTCTGATTTGAATCAGGATCATGATGCACACAGAAAGGAGCTTAAGATTATTCTCCCCTTCTTTTCTCCTGACATGAAATGGCCCCAGGGAGATGCTGTTTACCAGACCTTGAAAGCCTGTGTGAACTGATCAAGAGTACATGTTAAGTTTATCCAGGAGGGCAGTTTGGTGTAGTGGTTAAGAGTGTGAACTCTAATCTGGGAGAACCAGGTTTGATTCTGCACTCCTTCACATGTAGCTGCTGGTGTGACCTTGGGCAAGACACAGTTCTCTCAGAGCTGTTCTCTCAAGAGCAGTTCTCAGTCAGAGCTCTCTCAGCTCTACCTACCTCACAGGGTATCTATTATGGGGAGAGGAAGGGAAGGAGATTGTAAGCCACTGTAAGACTCCAAGTAACGGGCAGGATATAAATCCAACCTCCTCCTCTTCCTCGGAGCCATTTCACATTGGGAAAATGGTACTGGAGAGAGCTTAATCCCGTTCACCCTGCAAACTAATTAGTAATTCACACACGAAGAATTAACTTTTTAAACATCACTGTGAACTTCATACATAGAAATCTTAACACATATGTCTAGTTGGTGCTGAGAGAGGTAAAGAGGTATGCTGAAGAAACTTTCAGGCACCTGACAGAGCTGTCCTTCTCCACTGCTGTCATGGAGTATGAGGGTTTTGAAGCAGGAGAACATAAAACTGAGGAAAATTCCATAGGAGGGATCTATTCATCTGAAGATGAACAGATAACTTTTCACACTGAAGAAACCACTCTGGAGCAAAGGGAAGCATGGGGCTCTTCATAGTAGGTGATTCTGTGGTGCTCCGTGAATGGTCTCCATGAAAGCAACAAGTAGTGGTAAATGAAGGGCTAGGTTTGATCCCACCAAATCAGGGCAATAATAGCCATGATAATAAATGAAAGGGAAAATAACACAGAATGCAGAGGCACCTTAAACAATAACAAAACATATTGTGGCCATAAGATTTCATGAGGCAGAGCGTATTTGGTCACATGTAAGTAGGTGCTGGCTTACAAAAGTAGAGGTTACACTAAATTCTTTAGACTTTGGGGTACATCAGGGTTACCCCTTTGGGATTTGTTAAATTGGAAATGGATTATTCTGAATGTAAAGTGGCCTTGGACATTAGGGGAAAGGAGCATATACCTTATTGACCTGGATGAGAAATCCTTCATTCTTGAACATATTTAGTTATGCTTCAGCATTTAGGAACAGGAAGGAAGAAGTCCTAAATGTTGCCTCATGTGTAATAGAACACTTGTATCTTGCAACATTTGTCCACCTTTAACTTCCAGACAGCAAACTTGATGTACTGGTTAAAGAGTTGGACTAGAATCTAGGAGACCTAAGTTCAAATTCCCTCTTAGCCATGAAGCTCACTTGGTGACCTTGGCCTAACACACAGGATTGTTGTGAGGATATAATGAAGATGGGGAGAATGCTGTCAATCAGACTTGCACCAGAACTCAACCTCCCCACTGAGGCTCTAGAGCCAGGATACTTATCTAGCCAGCAGCTGATTAAAGAGAACCACCTGGCCCAAGGAAACTAGCAAGGACGGGTTAGATCCAGGTGCAGGGGCAACTGGGTTAATGTAAAAGGGTGGCTGATTGGCTCCTTGAGGGTGGAAGAAGTGGGACAAAGCCAACCAGGAGAAATAAAAAGAGAGCTCCACAGGCAGGCTGAGGAGGAAGTGCAATGTCAGGTAGTGAGGTTGAGTGCCACTCCAGGGAAGGAGAGGAAGGACCCACAGTGTATAGTGGCATCCCCCAAACCCCCAATTCTGAGGTCTAACAGGAACCAGCACAGGAAATGTGATGGCAGGGAGGGCAGAGAATGAACTCTCAGAAGGGGGGTCTCACAGATGTACACTGTCCTGAATTCCTTGGTAAAAGGGTAGGATCAAAATGTACTAAATAAATAGACTTTGGTGATGTGTAGTATAGTTCTGAATAGCATTATTGAGCCCAGATGTGAGAAACTGGAGCAACATCAGCCAGTTCAAATAACACTGCATTCAGTGGTAAAGGATGAAAGAGAATACAAAGGAGGAGTACCACACTGGGAATGTTAGAGAAATGCTGCTTCTAGGTGTTTGGAAAAGTGTAAGTTAAAAATAAGCTCTACAGAGCAGTGAGCTGCCTTCCTGAAATCAATTCAAAGAGACAAGGAATGCAAGCCCTCAGGTCAAAATTGCTCAGCTTAGTCAGATGTGATACTTTTTCCAGTTCTTAACTGTGGGTGTGTAGCAAGAAGAATATAGTGGGCCCAATCTAGTATAGGAGATGAAGGCAAGAACAGAAGTAGGGTTTGCTATATCTAGGATCCCACATCAGGGTTGTTTGAATGCATCTTCCCCTTCCACTGTGCTGATGGATGACCATATCGCAATTCTGAGCCAAAATGGCCCTTTGAAGGGAAGAATGTCCTTCACCAAACAAGTATCTTATATAACACCATTTTTGGTGCCTCGCTCAGTAGTACATCACTTCCCACCATGCACCACAGTGACAGCTCAAGGTTTCTAATTTTAAGATTTATAAAAGTTAAACATACAGAGGAGTCATAGTAAAGAAAGTAATAGATATGGTTACACAGAATTCATCTGATTAAGTGGGCTGTAACCCATGAAAGGTTATCTTTCAATCATTCTGTTAAGCTTGAAAGTGCTGTGAGACTCCTTTTTGTTTATAGAGAATCAATTCAGTGATATTATCTTGTGAGAACTTGTGCTTTGGCATACTGTGGGTTGCTTCTTACTATTCCACTCAGCTGAGGGTGGTGTTTTCTGTCAGTGCAAAGTACATTCAGCCACCAGTTTTGGACTTTTTTCATTTCCCTTTTTAAAGGATATAACAAGCATTATGCAAGAGCTGATACAATTTTGACATCAGGAGACATTACACTCAGTGTGAAAAGCACTTAATGCTAAAAATGACAGGGAGAAAAGAATAATAATACAAGCATAAAAATCAGCAAAACAGATTTTTTTTCAAGGAAAGAAATAAGGGAGGGACAAATTAGGGCACTGAAGTACTTCTTCAAATATCAAAGAGCCCCAGAATAACTCAAAATTATACGCCTGAGTTAGCATTATCAGGTCACTGTGACTATCACGTACCAGATAAGACAGCCTTGCTGTGGTTAACATCAGACCCGCATACTTTGTGAACCAACACAACAAGCACAGCCTAACAGCCATATGATGTCATCTGCCAGGTGTTGTTTTAGTTCCAAGCAAGGAGCAGAAGCCCTGACTTGGATAGCACAGGATAGCTTGTCAGATCTTGGAAGCTAAGCAGGGTAAGCCCCAGTCCGTATTTGGATGGCAGACCACCAAGGAATACCATGGTCACTCTGCAGAGGCAGGTAGTGACAAACCACCTTGCTTTGAAAACCCTATGGGGTCATCGTAACTTGGCTGCAACTCGGTGGCAAAAAAGAAGAGAGGGTTTCACCATGTTACCTTATAGTTGTGGCATCCAGCAAGGGGCAATCCTCTCCCTGATCTTATTTAACATTTATATGTGTCTCCTCGCCCAGTTAATCTGAGGGTTCAGGCTGAGTTGTCACCAGTATGCTGATTATACTCAGCTGTATCTGCTGATGGATGGAAGGCCAAACTCCACCCTGGACATTTTGGCTAGGGCCCTAGAGGCTGTGGCTGATTGGTTGGAACAGAGCCGGCTGAAACGTAATCTAAATAAGATGCTTAGGTTCAGGAATCTGACTCCCAACCACAGCAGGGTGCCATTGATGCAGGCGCCAATGGTGAGGAGTCTGGAAGTGATCCTGGATGTCTCCCTTCCTATGGAGGCCTAAGTTGCTAATAGGGCTGCCAGGTCCCCCAGGGGGGCAGTGGTCCCCCCACTTAAAGGGTCCCCAACCCACGGGTCCCCCATCCCCAAAGTGCCCAGATCAGGCCGATGTGCCTGGCGCAATGATGTAGTCTAGAGGTACCATAGAGTTTTCAGGTTGATTGCTAGAGCATCACCCAGTGATGTGCCCAGCATGATGACATCACTTCCAAGTAATATCATCACGGTGCATGCACACAGCGCACATGTAAATGTCCTAGAATGGGACCACAACTCCCCCACTCTGCCAGGTAAGTCACTTGGCAACTCTATTTGTCTAGTCAGACAGCTGGTTCTCTACCTTACCTCCTGGGACTTGTTGACAGTGATTCATACAATGGTCACTTCCAGGCTTGATTACTGCAACTTGCTGTATGTGGGCCTATCCTTGAACCTGATCCAGAAGCTTCAACTGCTGCTTGATATTTTAAAGTGGTATTCAATGTTATGTTCCATGAATTGATGTTTTAATTTTAATTGTACTGATGTATAATAAGACAGTTTTGCCGGGTTTATGACATGTTGTAAGCTGCCCTGGGCCCACTTGCCAGGTAGGGCAGGATAGAAATCACAAAAATTAAATTAAAATAAAATAAAAAGGAGTAGAAATACGATTTGACTAACTTTGGCTGGACTTTTATGCAAGGTGGCTTATGAACAGGTGACTAAAATGGGGTTGCTAGTGGAGTTGATTTTCTTTTAACTCGATTTAAACTTTGGGTGTGATCACATGAGCAGTTTGGCCCGACATAGCCACCCCTCCCCTCTGGATCACATGGGTGCAGTCACACAGCCACATCTGTCAGGCATTCCCCGGGCATACTCAACCCGTCCTAGGATGACTGGGAGCCAGGTTAAAAAGGCATCACATCACAAGCGCTGTTTTTGGTTCCTCACACATTCATGGCACGTGGCTGGATGTCTGAACGCAGGGGAGCGCACGGAGAATGGACTTGCAGTCTGAACTTGCAGATCTGTTCCCACTATTAGGGTGGACTTTTTTGGAATTTTGCATATATGTGCAAGTGTGCACATGTGTATGAATGCTTGTGCACGTGCCTGTGCATGCATTTTGAAAAGTGACCAGGCAGTGCACTCAATGCCTGAGGTGCTGCAGTAATGTGGATGCTTGACCACAGGATGTCTATATGGGTAATCCACAGCAGAGTGTGCTATGCCCCACAACATTTTAAACTGGTACAATTAGAGATGGTGCCATATCACACCAAGCCACCAGTGTGACCACAGCCTTTGATTAATTTAAATAGTTAGAGATGTCAGTGAACAATATGAATTGCTATCTTGTTGCCCATGCAAATTATTTTCTTTGACATTGAAGACCTGTACTTTTGGGAAGTTTTTAGCATGATTCTCGAGCAACCAATAAAACCACCTTTACCTGACAAAGCTTCTAAGGCTTTAGCTGGCAATTAGCTTTGCTGAAAGGCTACTTTGAGAAGGTTGTAGGTGGAAGGATAAAGCCCTAAGATCACTCCTTCCAAATGACCTGCTACTAAATCCCTTTCCTAAATCAGTCCTGCCACCACTTTCTTTTGCCCCTCAGTTAACAACTGGTAAACCAAGCAATAACTCCTGGGGGACAAGTTTAGCCCTGGAGCCTCCAGCTCCCCCTGTTCTAATGTAATCTCAAATTGTAAATCAATCCTAAACATTACACCGTGACACAGCATTTACAGTTAGATGAGCAGGCCACGTGCTAGCCACCCTTAACAAATAATACCAAGGATGTTTAGCAAGCTATAGCTTGCCCTTGTTTCATTTTCATCCCCATTTCTTACAATAGACAGCAGCCTCCATTGTGCTTTTACAGCACCATTTTATGATGTCCCTTGGTACATACAGAATGTCATTTGGGCTTTTGTGAATAAAATGCACTTTCCTAGATTAGCTTGTGCAAGCTTCAAGAAGATGAATGGACTGTATTTGCATTGATTTCTAGGGACAGATACTCAGTGAAAGCCATTGAAGATCATCAAATGACAAAAACATCCACAATAGCTCCCTGGAGGCTCACCATATTACTACAAAAATTGCATTTTAAGATATACTTGAAGATGATCAAATGCCCTTTCTCCCAAGGGTCTTCTGTCTCGTACTGAAGCTTGCCATCATAGATGCCAAAGATTCCCCAAACCCCTATAACTGATTTAGCACAATCTTATGTCATTCAGTAGCTAAGCCTTCAATTTATTTCCAGGGATCCCAGTGAAACCTTGGGCTACATGAAGCTGCATTATACTGAGTCAGGTCACTGATATATCAAGGACAGCATTGTCTACTCTGACTGCTGGTAACTCTGCAGGTGCTCAAGCAGAAGTATTTCACATCACTTACTATCTTCCAACTGAAGATACTAAGGATCATACCTAGGACCTTTTGCATGAGACCAGTAGATGTCTTACCACAAAGCCACAGGCCCTTGTGTTACCTCCGTAACTTTGATTTGGGATTGCATAAGGGGCAATGTTGATCATGGAGCCTGGCCGGGAAAACAATGTTTGTATGGACTGGCATCTTAATTTGTGTCATTTATCTGTGGTTTTTTCAATCACGGCAATGGCAATTAGACTTTTCCAAACTGACACTGCAACCCTAAAGGGGGGGGAGCATTCAAGGAGCCAACTTGCTGCTATCTCCAAAATATGCCAGCATAAGTGGGAGTTGCACCAATGCAGCATCCCAGCACCAACCCACCAGTTCTGCCCAGTGGTGCTGCCCTGCTGTGGCCACCTGTTCTGGCTGGTGGCATAGGCTCCTGCACTGGTATGGAAGTGGGTAAGCCAGGGGTGTTGTGGGAATCAGTAGGCTCCCTAAACCATTTCAACCCGGGAATGACCCTATCAGTCGCAGAAAGTTATGCCAGCAAAATGCACCATGTAGCCCATAGGCGCCTATGCAAACTGGAAACTTGAGTGCCTCCCCACTAGCATGACTCCCCTCACAAGGCCCAAAGGAGCACAAGATTCTGACTATCACTGCCTCCCCAGCCCAATCACTGCCTCTCCAGCTCTACAAGAAAAAAAAACAGCTAGGACACCCCATAACTTATCACATAGGGCACGTGGCACAGAACTCTGTTTCAGACGTCCCTGACATGCAAACTTAGAGCGAATGTAGGGTTGCCAGGTCCTATGCTCTTGATGTTGGGGGTGGGAGGGAGCTTTCTGGGAGGGGGAAGGATGATGTCACCATGCACGACATCCCTGATGTGATGACATCATTTCCTTGTGACATCATCATGCTGGGGGCATAGTGCCAGGTCGTGGCAATTGGGGGCAGGACTTCCCCAACAGCCAATGTGGGAAAAGCACAGAGTGGGCACTTAACATTACTGGGCAAGCACTTAGCAGAAACATCCAAGAGGGAGAATGAAGCTAGCCGTACTGTGTAGCTAACATGACTCTCAGAAGAACCCTAACAGGTACTCCCACTTAGGAGGCTCACTCCAAAAGAGTGGCCATGCACAGACAGGTAAGCAAGGTCTGGGAACCCAGACCTGCTTCCCCATTCCCCTTGCATGAAGCTGAGTGACACCAAAGCAATGCTGCCTCCCTCAACCAAGTCCAGTATTGTGTTCATGCCGGGGTGGTCAGAGTCACTGCCTCCTGGCACCATGGCCCCTGACATTCAGTGGGGAAAGATTCCAGGCAAGTTTACCAGGAGAACTGCTGGGGGTGTGTGTGTGTGCTGTTAGCCCCACTTTGGGCTGTTTGCTTATTGTTGGCAGGAAGTGGCCTTTTGAAACAAAAGGCTGCTCCTCACCAGGTTTGACTTTGAGGGAAGTTCCTGGAGGCTGTAGAAGATAGCATTACTCCTAGGGAGATGGATAACGGATCTATTCCAGTGACCTGCCAGGGTTGTGCCATGATCATTTTTCTGCCTTGCCAAGAAATGCATTATATGTGCTGCAAGTGCAAGCTTATAAGAATGCCTGAGGAGAAGGTGGGAGAACTCGAGGCACAAATCTGTACACTGAGGAACATCAGGGAGGGAGAAACATTTTTAGACATGATGGAAGAGGAGCTCCTGAGAGAATAGCAAGAGCTAGCGAATCCTAAGCAAGAAGAAGGAAGTAACAAGGAACAGGTGGGTGAGTGGAAAAATGTGACTTTAAGGAGTAAGATAATCAGGAGACATTCACAGCCAGTGGAGCTGCAAAATCGCCACCAGCCACTTCTGATGGTGGAAGATCAGAATAGCACCCTCCGAGATCGAAAGGATGTAACTGACACACAAACACATAGGCAGAGAAGGAATCAAGCTATCCTGCAGAGGAAGAGACAAGTAGTGGTGGTTGGTGACTCCCTAATGAGAGGGACGGAAGAAGTTGTGTGCAGACCAGACAAGGAATCTCGAGAGGTTTGTTGTCTTCCTGGAGCATGTATCCAAGATGTGACTGAGAGAATTCCAAGACTGGTCAAAACCTCTGACAGCTACCCACTCCTGCTGATCCATGTGAGAACAAATGATACAGCCCAAAGAAACCTTGAATGGATCTCCAAAGACTACAAGGCTCTGGGCAAGAAGGCAAAAGATCTGGGGGCACTGGTGGTGTTCTCCTCCATTTTACCTGTTGAGGGCCATGGAGCTGGAAGGGAGAACAGGATACTGAAGGTGAATGTCTGGTTATGTAGATGGTGCTGTTGAGAGGGATTTGGGTTCCTGGACCATGGTATGTACCTCCAACATGAAGGAGTGTTGGCGATGGATGGGGTGCACCTTACAAAGAATGGGAGGAATGTCTTTGCTGGAAGACTCACGAACCTGATCAGAAGGACATCGGGGGTGGGAAGAAAAAGCCTGATGTTGTTCAGCATCCCCAACACTAGTTCAAGAAAGGGAGTGAACAGAGAATAAATGAAAAGGAGAGAGGTGAGTTCAGTAATTTTCAGATAAATTCGAAGGGGCTATGGTAGGAAAGGATGTCTGTAATCTGAAATGTCTTTATACTAATGCACACAGTATGGGAAATAAACAGGAGGAAGTTGAACTTCAAATATTGGAAAGTAAGTATGATCTGGGAGCTGCGGTGGCTCAAGTGGTTAAGACGTTGAACTGCAGGCTGTGGGAGGTCAGTAGTTCAGCAGTTCGAGACCCGAGTGGCCACATGACGGAGTGAGCTCCCGTCTCTAGTTCCAGCTCCTGCCAACCTAGCAGTTCAAAAGCAAGAAATTGCAAGTAGATAAATAGGTACCACTTTGGTGGGAAGGTAACAGCCTTCCGTGTGCCTTGGTGTTTAGTCATGCCAGCCACATGACCACAGAAACGTCTTCGGACAGCGCTGGCTCTTCGGCTTTGAAACGGAGATGAGCACCGCAACCCTAGAGTCGGATTCGACTGGCTTTCGAGCAAGGGAAGCCTTTACTTTTACTAAGTATGATCTGATAGGTATCACTGAGACTTGGTAGGATGAGTCTCATATATGGAGCACAACAATGGAAGGATATAGATTATTCAAACAGAACAGAATAAACAAAAAAGGAGGTGGGGTGGCACTGTATGTCAAGAATGAATACATTTGTACTGAAATTCAGGATTTCAAGAGTTGCCCTGTTGAAAGTGTGTGGGTAAGGATAGAGCGAGGGGAAAAAGAAGGGAATATTGTTGTGGGGGTATACTACAGACCTCTGAACCAACCAGAGGAAATGGATGATGCATTTGTACAACAGTTTGCTAAACTTTAACAGAGAAAGGATGTAGTGATTATGGGAGATTTCAACTATCCAGATATTTGCTGGAAATCTAACTTTGTTAGACATGGTGCATCCCACAGATTCTTGAATAGTCTTGCGGACAACTTCATCTCTCAGAAGGCGGAGGTGGGAAGCAGAGGATCTGCTATCCTGGATTTAATCCTGACTAACAGGGAAGAACTGGTTGATGAAGTGAACGTTGTGGGATCCTTGGGGAATAGTGACCATGTCAGCATGGAATTTGACATAGAGAAGGATGTGAAACCAAGACATAGTAGGACTCGTACCCTGGACTTCAGGAAAGCTGATTTCAAAAAACTCAGAGAAATATTCCCGTGGCTGGAAATGCTGAGGGGGAAATCTGCACAGGAAGGATGGGAGATGCTTAAGGCACAATCGCAAACTGTCCCCGTGAGAAAGAAAGGTGAGAGATGGGTAATGAAGCTGAGGTGGCTGAACAAAGAACTCTCTGAAGAGCTGAAAGTAAAAAAGGGAAATGTACAGGAAATGGAAGGAGGGACAAATTATTGAGGGGAAGTACAAGAAGCAGGCTCAAATCTGTAGGGATGGTGTCAGAAAGGCTAAAGTGCCGATGGAGTTGAGGCTTGCAAGGGATGCTAAAAATAACAAGAAAGGTTTCTTTGCCTATGTTCAGAGCAAAAAGAAGAACAGGGATGGGGTAAGCCCATTGCTAGAGGAAGACAGTCAATCCTTAACAAGGGATGAAGACAAAGCAGAATTACTTAATTCTCACTTTTCATCAGTCTTTAACCATAAGGCAAGCTGTATACAAACCGAAGAATGCAGGTCATATGAAGGAAGGAGGAATTGCCAGTCCAGAGTAAGTAAGGAGATGGTTAGGGAGCATCTAGCTGCCTTAAATACTTTCAAATCTCCAGGGCCAGATGGCTTGCATCCCAGAGTGCTAAAAGAAATTGCAGATGTTATTTCAGAGTTAATTGGTAGTAGCCAGCATAGGTTTATCAAGAATAAGACATGCCAGATCAACTTTATCTCCTTTTTTGACAGAGTTACGAAAATGGTTGACTCTGGCAATGCTGTGGACACTGTGTATCTAGATTTCAGTAAAGCATTTGACAAAGTTTCTCATTATATCCTTGAGGATAAGGTGGTTAAATGTGGGCTGGATGGTGCAACCATTGGATGGATTCATGGTTGGTTGAAAAATCATACCCAACGAGTGCTCATAAATGGCTCTGTGTCTACATAGAGGGAAGTCTCGAGTGGAGTGCTGCAAGGCTTGGTCCTGGGCCTGGTGTTGTTCAATGTTTTTATAAATGACGGTGGACAACATAGAGGGGATGCTTATCAAATCTGCAGATGACACGAAGCTGGGTGGGATTGCTAATTCTGAAGAGGATTCAAAATGATCTAGATAGTCTGAAACAGTGGGCTGAGACAAATAAAATGAAATTCAATAGAGATAAGTGCAAAGTCCTACACCTAGGCACAAAAAATCAAAGGCACAGATATAGAATGGGAGGGACTTGGCTTGACAGCAGCACATGTGAAAGGGATCTAGGTGTTCTGGTTGATCACAACCAGGATTGCACTATGAGACTTGGGAATCAGAATACATTTACACGTCTGCCTCTCAAAGAGGCTCTGGTTCATAAATATGATACTTTCATGTAATCTCACCAACATGGTGGATTGATCACACTCCTGGAGGTAATGGAATTGGCACCACTCATGTACATTCTGAGAGACAGTAACCACAAACAAAGACAGACCAGCAATAGGTACCTGGCTGTATGGGAAAATTCATGGTGACAACTTTTCACTCATCAAGCAATAAGCAATGAGCTCAGTTTTTTTCATAATAAATATTAGATATATAAATTTGCAGAATGTACCCATAAGTGAGCCAGTTTATCTGGTCCAGTTTTTTTGGGGGGGGAATAATTCAGTCATAACTGAGATGAGGCAGCTGTACTTATCCTCTAGAATGGTGAACTTTTAGACAAAATTAACAGAACTGAACATGCCTTAAGACTGGGATGGTCTTCCAGTTGCCTGCAGGCTGTTATCTGCAACCATCTCTGAACTTCAAGTTTCCTTCATCCCTCTCCATGACTGCATGCCCTGTCATCAGGAAATAATAGGTTGTTGCCGAGTAGGGTTGCTAACCTCCAGGTGGGGCTTGGAGATCTCCCAGAACTACAGTGTATCTTCAGATGACATCGATCAGTTCCTCTGGAGGAAATGTCTGCTTTGGAGGATGGATTCTGTGGCATTATTCTCCACTGAGTTCCTTCTACTGCTTTGCAGAGTTTTTAAACTTTTAGATCTTTATTTAATATAAGCAAATACATACAACAGTGGAAATAGAAGATAACTTGGTACATGTGATAAAACTTACATAACAATGTAGAAACAATATTAACAAAAACAGTTTGTCAAAGAAATTCATAAACGTGAAACATCACATGAAATGCATCAATACAGCCAATATATAGTATCAAGGTATATTTGGTTTTGGTGGATAAGTAGTTACTGTTTTGTTTTGATGATTCTCTTGTTGTCCTGCTAAATTTATTGGGTGATATTTGTTGAATTTTGTTACAGGCCAGTTCAATACACATTTTATATTTTTTTTATTAAAAAGTGGGAAAGTTTTTTTAAAATGAATGTATCTGTCTTTGACCAGCTATATTTTCCTCTCTCTCTTTCTTTCTCTCTTCTATTTCTCTTTCTCTCTTCTAAGTGTTTTTCCCTCTTTTGTTAATTGAATTGATCTGACAAAAGTTCTGTACAGGACAATAAACAAGTGATTTATAGTAGTTGCTTGAAGAATATAGTTGTGCTCCTAATAATAAAAGTCAGTGGGGTTGCATTAGAAAAGAATTAATGGACATTAGTCACCAAGCAGAACCCACTTTAATGTTTTGTGTCATATGCAAAATGGACAGGATCCACATGACCAGAGAATAACTAAACGTAATTGGCTCATGTATCTCCAGGGCATAGGAAATGGATTCCTAGCAAACTTGATTGCTTTACCATTTACTTTGCCTTTCAAATGAAAAGTCTTTTGTGGTTTACTGTTTCAGTGGCCTTGCATATTACAAAAGTTCCTGAATGAACAATATGACTGCTGCTGCTGAAAGCGATTAAAAATGGACTTTGGGGCAAATGTATTGGTGCACCAAAGCGGAATAATGGTCTGAAGCAACAGGCTACCCAAATTCCATATTGCTATAAACAAACCAACTCTATATTGTCCCAGAAAGTGCTTTGGTGTTTTTAACTGCATGGTAGTGCACTGTCTTTATTCTCATATTTAAGAGGGGAAATCCTTTTCTGACCTCAAGACTTATGGATGAAAATAGTTCTTAGGATCACAGTATTATTCAAAAATTTTGATTTTACAGAAATATCAAATCAACCACAATCCAAGCAACAAAAACAGCTGGAGAGAAAGAGGAGAGTTTCACATTGTCCCCCAATGTCATATGTAATATCCAGGTGTATTTAGAAAACCCCGTTGTATCCAAAGTGCAATAACTACTTGCACAAGTCATAGTGCTACCAACAGAATGTTACTCTCTATATATTTTTTAAAAAATATTTCAGTTAAAGAATGGTATTTTAAAGCATAAAATGGTAACCACTTTTGATTGCACAAGGGTTGTGCCAGGCCCAGAGCAGAGATCTTTGAATTAATGGAACGCTGCTTGATTAATTAGAGATGTACTCTGCTGGAGTCATCAGATACATGCCCCTGTTCAGTTCCATTAACTTAAAAGTTCAAGGTTATTTTGGTGGATAGCTTCTTCAATAAACAAATGTTCAGTAATATTTCAGTGGTTGTTAATGGTTTTCTGTCAACAATATTACAGAAATAGAAGCCATCTTTCCCATTCAGAATCTGTTCCGCTCTTTCTGCTGCTTGTGAAATCATTGAGTCCATAGTGAGCAGGGATGGTCTGAAGTATTTCATTGCCTTAAGCAGGGCAGTGATAAAAAAAGGCTCGGGAGCTAAGGCACTGCACCTTTCAGATCTAGTGGTAGAAAGTGTTGTCAAGTTGCAGCAGACCCCATAAGGTTTTCAAGGCAAGACACATTCGCAGGTGATTTGCCATTGCCTGCCTTTGCATAGCCACCCTGGACTTCCTTTGCGGTCTCCCATCCAAATAATAATCAGGGCTGAACCTGCTTACCTGCTAAGATCTGATTAGGCTAGCCTGGGCCATCTAGGTCAGGGTTTTTCAGACCTACTCCATCCCTAGCTGGGAGAAGATGAGTCCCAGTGGCCTTGCCAGTGGCCTTAAATCTGGGACCTTCTGCATCCAAAGCAGATGTTTGTCCACTGAGCCACAGCCTTCCCCATAAATTCCATAACTTGCCCATAATGACCATGGAGCATATATAATCCAACCACATGCCATATACATGCAGATGTAAACATATTTGTTTTATATTATGATTAAATCACTGAGGGGCTCATACAAGGATGCTGGACCAGCTATACCACTGGTATTGTCCAGCTGGTCACCTCTTATGTTCTTATGAACAGAAACAATCCCACCCCCTTTCAAAAACAGTTATGATCTGAGCCACATAATCTATTTCAATTCAAGCTCTGCTTGTAATAAACTCATGCCATTCTGACTTGCCCTTTCCCCATACCTTACTTTCCCGCCACAATGCCAATCCTGCACTGGCAACCCCTGGGAGCATTGAGTAGGCAGAGAGAGTAGAAAACAGTTTTATATGACAACATGACGTCACTTCCAGGTGTGTACCCAGAAGTAGGGTTGCTGACATCAGCTTGGGAAATTCCTGGATATTTGAGGTTGGTGCTTGGGTAAGGCAGAGTTTGGAGAGGAGAAGGAGCTCATTAGGAATGTGATTTCATAGTCTGCCCTTCAGAGCTTCCATTTCCTCCATGGGAAGTGATCTCTGTAGTCTGGAGTTCAGCTGCAATTCTGGGAGAACTTCAAGGTCCACCCAGGGGTTAGCAACCAGAAAAACCATAGAGATTCGGAAAATCCCTAGAGCATTGTGTAATGTCGTGACATCACTTCTGGGTACACAATCAGAAATGATGTCACTGTGTTACATGACACTGGTTTCCTTATTTATTAATTAAAACATTTACACCCTGCCTTGCCTTTTGGTTCAAGGTGACTGCCCTATCCTCCATTTTTATTCCTGCCACCCATTGAGCAGTAGTGGGAGTCCAGTATGTAGATGTGAGAGCTCTAAATGAACCAGTGAAATGTTCCTTTGGCCCTGTCTAAGTCAGATTGTGATGTTATTTCTGTTTTAACTTTTAGATATATGTTGCTGTGATCTAAAATATGGGCCTGTAGAGTAAGAAAGAGGGGGAATGGATGGGTGAGTGAAGTGTGTGATGATTGGATGGTAGCTGTACTTTAAGGGGCAGAGTTGTCTGGTTGGTTCAGAGAGAGACTGTGAGAATTGGAGCTCGTCTCTCTTCCCTCTCAGACCAGGAATTCGGACCCCGAAACCCACTACGCAGAAGCCAGGCTGGTTCGTCCCACTAGTTCTTTTCTATCTTCTTAGACTGAGCCCCTCCTTTCCAGCATACTGTGTGTTTTTTGGGTTTGGGTTCAGGCAAGGGGAGTAGGACCTCAGGCTCAGAGCCAGTTCCCATGCCAGTGTCTTCAGGCTCGCTAGCCATCATGAACATGGATCAGCAGTCAAAGAATGGGGAGAATTGACACTTTGTCAGAATCCCTGGTAAAGTCACTCTCAAGCACACTGTCTTTAGCAGTGAAAAGCTTTATTGAGTTAAACAAGTTCCAGGCATGAACAATTCTGTGTCAGTTCTAAAGCATTTTGGCAGGTACCTGCATAGATATAAAAAGTTCAAACTGTAACCCCTCCTAAGGCCCACACATATATCACATCATACAGCCAGGCCCCCACATCTCTACCCCATTCTGCTGAAAATATACGATCCCTTTATCTACTACCCAAGCTGGCACTGGAAGCTTCAAGGACATCTCCCTGTGAACCGGGGAGAGGCGCATCTTCAGGAAAAAGTTCCGCCATCTAAGATAGAGCATTCACACACACACCGCTCACTCTCCCCACCTAAAGAATTCCCCTCCCCCAGTGTCTATGGCAAACTGTGTGAAGCGAAGCAAAGCAAAGTTTGACAGTGTGTGGAGGAAGGAGCCTGACTGAATGAGGTGTTGTAGAGTGCTGATCTGCATTCTGTGTGGAAGCTATTAGCCCGGATAGCTTTCTGAAAATTATTTTCTTTGCTTGCCACTTAAGCCAGTAAGTTCTATTAGGCCACTTAGGCCAATTTAAGTTCTTAAATTTAAATTCTTAGCCTAAGTGGCTAGTTCATTTAAGGAACTTTAAAGAACCTCCTTTGCAGCTGCTGAATGTTAAATTTTTGGGGAAGGGGAACAGTGGGGCACATGGGGGGAGACACTAGCTGTAGGGAAGGATGGAAAACATGGAGGACTAACTAAGAAACATTTAGAACAGGCTCACCATTTCCAAAATTCCATATAATGCTTGGGAAAGGCTAAGCTTATTTTGAGAACTGTCTGAGGACCTTGCATCTGAAACAAATCCATTCCAATGGGGAGGCCAAGGAGAAACTGTCCCAAGAGAGCCTTGAACCCATCAAAACCAGCAAGAAACACTCCCAGCTTTTTGCAAAAGATCATATCACATTTACTCTATGATATTCTCAGCAATAACATTTTTTTTCTAATTAGCATGTGGTTTTGTGTGACATTATGTAGTGGTCTGGAAAACTCCATAATTGCTGATGGAATAAGTGACACACTACACAGAGCCTGGATAGGCCTTGAAGTCTCTGGAAAAAGACCTATGTGGCCTGTGGTGGGCATTCTGAGGCCTGAGGTAGGCAGCTTGGTGGGCCAGGACCGGCCCAGAGAAGTTTGTTCTTTATTTGTTTAAACAGTTTTGCAACTTGGAAATTTCTGCAACCTACTTTGTATCTCTACCACATGGCTCTATTTTTTTTTAAAAAAAGAGTCCTTGGGAAACTTGCAATATATAAAACCACTCAAGTATACAGTTATATCGATACAACTATATAGTTAATAGAAAAAGAAATTGCCTTACCTCGGCCCAAGAATTCTTTCAAAAGGTACTTCTGGTGGGTATAACGTGGGGGTCCTTAATGTGTTTTTCTTAACGTGTGGGGCTTCTACACAGAACAAGTAGTCTCTGAGTGCAATTGTTAGCTAAAGATGGTTATTGTTAAGAGAAAACATTCTAACTGCCCTCTTACTTGATAGAATATTGAAGAGATGGAGGACTCTTGTGTATGTTAATGATTAACTTTAAACCGTAATATATGAAATTACATAATACATGTAATCAATTGTGCCTTCTGTCCAAATGAAAGTTTAAATCTTTGCACTTTAAACAAAAAAAGGCCTGTAAATGTATTTTCTTTTCTTTTGTCCCTAGGCAGTAATGTTATACTTTAGATTTCTGTTCCTTAGTAATTTGACATTCAGTGCATATTTCAACACACTTTATGAATTTCCCTAAAGCTAAATACATTTTTTGCATAAACTTTTTCTATTCCTACTCATATAACAACATAATAAGTAGTAAGATAGTAATGGTGCATTTTAAAATTGGCTATTTGGGGAAAAAAAACTTAGATGGCTGAAAAGATGGGATACAAATGCGCTGGAACATTTCAGGGCATACATCATGGGATAAGATTAAAAATTTCAGATGTGAAATGAAAACAAAAGATTAATGGTGTAAACCAGTCCTGAACCCCTCTTACTGATGCATTTGGCTTGAACTTGTAAAGAGATATAGATGTAGCCAGAGCCCTGAAGAAATCCAGAGTCCCAGATGGAGCCAAAGCCATGAAATGAACATAAGGATAAAAATTAAATTAGTGGGATCAAATCCTCTGTATCTAAATGTTTGGAACATCAAAAAAGGTTTGTCATAAATTTGTAACTTCTGGCCATGATCCAAATGGTTGTGCTTGGTACTCTATGTGTGTTTTAGTCCCCTTTCCTTCCCCAGCTATTAGAACACACAATAAGCATGCAGGATCCTGGGTTTTAGTTAACAGTTTTTAAAATTCTTGTATTTGATCTCATGTTAGTACAGCAGTGCTTTGGAGAATTAAATGTATTAAATGCATCTGCATCATGCTAGGGGGATTGAAAGGTGGGAGCAAGGATGTGATGAGGAAGATGAGGTATAAATATCTTTAATAAATCATTAATGATGACTAAATGTCCCCTATGTTGCAGCATTTTATACTTTTGTAAATGATTTTGGGCCTCTGTTTTCTGTTATTGGTTCTGTAGAATCATTTGTCTTGTGTAACATGTTACAGGGGTTTTATATGCAGTTTATACATTATTTATTCATAGATTGCATGTCAAATGGGAGGTCTGTGAGAACTCATACAAGAAAATCTGACTCCTCATGTTATGTCTCCTGAACTGCCCCTTACACAATCCCCATAGCTTCTCTCATTTCCCTCTTTCCTTCCTTCCCTCCCATCCACCCCTCTGGGCTTCTTGCCCCTCATCTACTTTCTCTGCTGTCCTTCCTTCTTTCCCTCACCCTGGCAGTATCAATGGCATCTCCCCTTTTCAGCTTCTCTACACCCCTCTTTACTTTATTTTCCATTCTTCTGTCCATTCCAACTTCATTCCCACCCATTCTTCTTTCTTATCTTTTCTGCTTGCCTGTTCCTCCAGCTTACCTCAAGTTTCAAAATGAAACAGCAGCAGCCGTTTTGGATTTTCAAGACAATCATGTACAACATCAGTGATGTCTACAGATGACTAGAGAATCCAAAATGGCTGCCAAGATCTCATACGGTAATCTTGTGAGATCTCAGCATTTTTTAAAAAAGTTTTAAAACTTTTTTATCTCCCTTTTTAAAATTTAAGGTTGTTTTACAAACCCATAGGTTACTCTATTTTTTGTATTCTGGGGCCAAGTTCAGGGTTACATATATAATGTAAATTTGTAACACTGATATAGCATATACAAATAACAGTTGCATAAGATGTACATTTTACAAGAAAAAAATAGTGGTATAAAGAATCAAAATTGTATAGAAATAAAGAATTCCAGGTCTAAGTCATGCAAGGGAGAAGAGAAATCAGAATGGGGGTTGTGGATCGAAACTACCGGAATGAAAAATTTAAAATCACCTTGTGCCACATCCTGAAGCTCATCAGTCCTGCTCCATATTCCATTTGGCAAATGATGTAGAAAGGGCATGGGATGAAATGTAGGACTCTTAACTGGCAAGCGAGATGTATTCAATTGCATAAGAGATGCATAGAGGGGTGATGGTGTGAGGCCCAGTGAGCGTCTAATCGGGCCATAGACTCACAGAATCAAAAGCTGCAGTAAAGATAAATGAACTGGAATTCAATGAGGAAAGGGAAAAAAATAGCCCTCAATAGAAGAGCAGAAAAGCGGGGGGGGGGAGCCATAACCAGGTTGCTGTATAATGATGAAGAAGTGAAAAGCACCCCCATCCACCCCCAACACTGGCCTCATTTGGGTCTTATTATTACCTATGATAGCTTTTCCTTGTACAAAGCTGTTCATCAAGGCAAACCAGCTGCCACCATGGCAAAGCAATGCACAGTAAAACTTCGCTCCCTTATGAGAATGTCAGCTCGTACTGCGCTCACAACCAGGGAAGTGACAATCCATTCTACTTCTTTAGTGAGTTCATTTCCCGATGTCAGTTATAGCATCATAACGTGTGGCACGTTATTGTTCTACTTAGGCAGTGAATTGTTGATGTGGATAATGCTGCACCTGTTAGTCAAGAAATCCCTCAGAAGGCAAAGTGTGCTATAAAACTGACATGCTTGTGTACAGCCAAAACTGTCAGAATGTTACCTCTGCATTATGCAATATTTTCTGCTTTATGGTCATTAAAGGCGATAATAAAACAGCTGTCACCGAGCAGCATGCTGTCCAATTCCAATGAAAAGTGCAGAAGTGATTATGGTGGTACCATTCAGTGCGCTATAACAATGGGTGGTTCAGCGCTTCCATTCTATATAAATCCTTCTTCTCTAGGGAAAGATATACACTATCTCCAAGTAGAAACTTGCTGTACAACATATGAACTGCTTTGCTCTTTGCAAATGGTCAAATCCTTCCAGGTTGCAGTTTTTTTCCCCATTACCCAGTCTGGGAAGCTGTTGCACAAGTAAATATCCCACCATTGATTTGTTCATTAATTCACTCACATACTCATTCATTTTATTGTATATTTGCACTATTTTTCAGACAGCCAAAACCTTAAGAGTGAAGCGCGTATAATGATGGGCGATCCAGTTGGATTCCCAGATATATAATATAGGTGCAACCCCCCCGCCCCTCCTGAGGTGACCCAAATATGGAACAGGGCTATGGCACAGGCTAACCTGCTTCACAGGGTTGTTTTGAAGAGGATGATAAGCACCACTTTGACCTCTTTGGAAGAGGAGTAGGCTAAAAGGGTATAAACTAAAAAATAAATTTGTTCCTTTGCATTTTTGCTTTCCAGAACTATCAGTGCATTGCTTCCAGTTACAGAGAATGAATTTCAGTAGCTTAGTGTTCTTTTGAATAGCCAGTGATCCTTGTTTAGCTTCCTGAATATTGTTGTTTCAACACCTGGATAACAGAAGCTCAAGATTATGACAGAATTGGGAATTTACAAGGTCAGTGGAACTGGATTTTACTTATTTACTCAAAACCCTTTTTATCCCACTGTATCTCCTCAGTCTCATGTATTATCCACTGGAGTCTCCTTCATGCCCCTACTAGGATCCACATCATTGATGTCCCAAGATTCTGAATGATTAAATCTATCTAGGTATTTGTAAAGTACTGGGTTCGACGCATGGAGGACTCGGACTACAACATGCAGTCTGATGCGTTTATTGGTACTTCACACAACAAGCATGCAAACTATATATATACTATATACACACACTGTATATATACTATATATACACACACCCAGTACCCCTACAGTCCCATTGGAGGGTTTGAATTTCCCACCAAGGTTCTATTGGTTTGTACTGGGTGGACTGGGGAGCCTCTGTTCTATTGTTCTCAGGAGCCAAGCTCTGACCTGTGACTATGAGCCCCTGGTGGCAGCCTGCATACATAACACCCCTCCCTCCATAGTTTTGACTCCACCTAGGGTACATAGTCTTTAAAATAAGGGGGGGGCTGGCTCCTCGGTGGCGACAACTGCCTCCGGTTGACTAGCTGGGACTGGAGGCTGGGGTGTCTTTAGTGGCAGGGGAGGTACCTCCAGCTCTGGCAGTGCCAGCAGCAGCACTGCCTGGGGGGGCCTCTTCCATGCTCAGGGGTTCGAGTAATTCTCTGGCCTCCAGGGTATGGGTCCCTTGCTCCACAGCCGGTGGAAGTGGCACTCCTCTGGAAGTTGCCGCCACTGGAGTTGATCTATGTGTTTTCTAAGGAGCCAGCCGTCCTCCGTTGAGACCTCATAGGACACCAGTCCCGTGACTCTGACAATCCAGCCGGCAGTCCATGGGGGACCTGCTCCAAAGTTTCTGATGAACACAGGGTCTCTGGGGAAGAACCCTCATGATGCATCGCACTGTTCCACCAGTCTCTTGGAGTCTGGCACTCGGTTGGGGTGTAGCTGGTCCAGCAGTGTAGTGGGGCGCCGTCCCATCAGGAGTTCAGCCAGGCTGTAACCGGAGATTGGGTTGAGCATATTTTTCTGGGTCAGCAGGAAGCGGGCCAGCCAAAACTCCCAGTTCCTGTTTGTGATCCGGCTTAGGGCTTCCTTTGTTGAGTGCACCATCCTCTCTGCTTGCCCATTCATCGTGGGGTGGAATGGGGCTGAACGGATGTGTCTGATCAGATTCCTCTGAAGGAATTCCTGGAACTCTGCCAATGTAAAGGTGGTCCCGTTGTCAGAGATGATTGATTCTGGTAGCCCATGGGTCGCAAAGATCTGGTGGAGGGCTCTGATGACAGCCTTGGTGGAGGTGGTGGATAGTGGGTTGACCTCTAGCCACTTTGAGTAAGAATCGACAGTCACTAGAAATAGTAGGCCCTGGAATGGCCCAGTGAAGTCCACATGCAGCCAGGACTATGGTTTGCACATCGACTCCCACGGCTGGTTGGGTGCGCTGGTGGGTTAGGCCATACTTCTTGGCAGGTCTGACACCTCCGGACCCATGACTCAATTTCCGCCTTGATTCCAGGCCACCACACGTAACTTCAGGTGAGGGCCTTCATCCTCACTATGCCCGGGTGTGCCTCATGTAGTGCCGTGAGGACATGGTGCCTTAGTGCACTGGGGACTATGACCCTGTCTCCCCACAGCAAACACCCCTTCAGGGCTGACAGTTTGTTCTTCCAGGCTAGGAACAGCATGAACTCCTGACCCAGGGAAGCCGAGGGCCATCCCCTCACCACCCAGCCCAAGACCTGGGTGAGGGTGGGATCACAGGTTGAGTGGGCCACGACATTGGCAGCTTGCAGGGGGGTGTCTGGGAGATTTTCCAGCATTAGGACCCCGGGGGCCAGAGCAGGATCAGAATCTGAGGAAGGGAGCAGCAGGCGGCTCAAGGCATCAGCATGCCCCATGGCCCTGCCCAGGCACTGTTCCAGGCAGTAATTGTAGCCTACCAGGAAGAGAGACCAGCAGAGGATGTGGGGTGACAGCACCTGGGGTGTCTGTTTATCTGCCACAAAAAGGCCCAGCAGCGGTTTATGGTGTGTGACGATGGTGAAGGGGTGACCATACACAAAGTTGTGAAACTTCTTGACCCCAGCAACGATAGCCAACCCCTCTCAGTCAATCTGTGCATAGTTGCACTTGGCTGCTGACAGGGTCCTGGAATAATAAGCCACAGGAATTTCACAGCTGTCTGGAAGGACATGGCCCTGGACGCCACAACACTGTAGGGGGAGGTGTCACACGTGAGGACCACTGGCAGGGGCTCGTCAAAGTGTGCCAGGACCTCGTTCGAAATTAAGAGCACCTTGACTCCTCGGAATACTGCCACCTCCCTCAGATCCCAGGACCATGGTGCTGACTTATCCAGGAGGCAGTGGATGGGCTCTGCAATGGCGGCTTTGTGCAGCAGAAAGGCATGATAAAAGTTTATTATTTCCAAAAATGCCTGAAGCTCCACCTTGCACGTGAGTGCCGGGGCCTCCACCATGGCCTTGATCTTGTCTTTAACTGGATGAAGGCCGGATGCATCCACTGAGAACCCGAGAAAGTCCACCTCCAGCACCCTGAGGAGGCACTTCTCCCGTTTCACCTTGAGGTGAGGCAGAGTTGAATCGCTGCAGGACGGCGTGGAGGCGGGATGTGAAGTCATCAGGGGTGGCTGCGGCGATGAGGATGTTGTCAAAGAACAGTGTCACTCCAAGGATCCCTTTTAACAAGGAGTCCATTAGTTGCTGAAAGATCCCTGGGGCGACACTCACCCCAAACTGTAGGCGCTTCACCCTGAAGGCCCCCCAGTGCGTCACAATAGTTTGTGCCGTGGCTGTAGCCTCATCTACTGGCAACTGCTGATAAGCCTGTGCCAGATCGAGCTTCCCAAAAATCTTAGCGCCAGCCAGGGAAGCGAGCACATGACTAACCACTAGAACCGGATACGAATGGTCGTGTAGGGCCTTGTTTAGTGTGCATTTGTAGTCTGCACATATGCAGATGTCGCCATTTGGTTTTACTGGGGCCATGATGGGGGTTTCCCAAATGCCATACGACATGGGTTCCAGTACCCCTTGTGCCACCAAATGGTCTAGCTCCACATTGATTTTTAGTCTTAAGGCCAGCGGAGCAGTGTGGAACCTCATGTGGATGGGGGTAACTGAGGGGTCAAGTTGTAGGGAGACCAGGGACCCTTTGTAACATCCCAGAGCCCCATCAAACACCCTCAAAAATTCCTCACAAACATCGGGATAATCCCACGGTGTACATTTATTCACCCCTCCAACAGTGATGCCCAACAGCGCAAACCAGGCCCACCCCAACAAGCTGACCAGGTTTTCCTCCACCACCACCAAATGCAGGAACCCTTCAAACACCCTATACTGTACATGAAAAGTACCAATGCCCCGGATCGGAACCATGTTCCTTTGAAAGTCCACAAGGCTCAGGGGTGATGGGTGCAGGCAGGGCCCCCCACTAGGACAAAGTCTTTTAGGTATCTCTACCAAAATGATGGAAGCCGCCGAACCTGAGTCGACTTCCATCAGACAGGGGAACCCCTCTATTAGGACCCATGCTTGGATTTTTGGGGTGCTAGATGGGTCGGGGAGGTGAAGTACCTGCAGGGATGGCTGGCTGGTGAGGTAGTAAAGGTTGGTCATCTCCTCGGTGATTGCAGAGGTCGCAGAGGTATTGCAGCAGGACTGCTGCTGGTGCTGTTTGGCCCCCTCGGACCTGCAGACGTGGGCGAGATGACCCTGCTTCTCGCACGTGTGACATGTAGCATTCTGGAACCGGCATGATTTCCTATCATGTGCGTCTCCACAGTTGGCACATGTGGGGTGGTTGGAGGACTTCTCGGGGGGTCTGGAAGAACTGGGCTGCTCACGTCGGCTGGGTGCGTGGACTAGGCGAACGTCATCCTCTTCGGAAATCTCGGGGCCCAAATCAGGAAGTACTAGGTGAGAAGCAGCTGATGGGCAGTTGCAGTGGGCAGCCTCATGTGCGATGGCAATCTGAAGGGCATCCTCGAGCTTGACGTCCGCTGTACTAATCAGTTTCCACCAGAGCTTCGCATCACTAAGGCCCCAAGCAAACTGGGTGAGGATGTTTGGTGTAGTGGTGTAGTGGTTAAGTGCGTGAACTCTTATCTGGGAGAACCGGGTTTGATTCCCCACTCCTCCACTTGCACCTGCTGATGTGACCTTGGGTCAATCACAAGCTCTGGCACAGCTGTTCTCTCAAGGACAATTTGTGTTAGAGTTCTCTCAGCCCCACCTACCTCACAGGGTGTCTGTTGTGGGGAGGGGAAGGGAAAGGAGTTTGTAAGCGGCTCTGAGACGCCTTTGGCAGTGAAGGGTGGGGTATAAATCCAAACTCTTCTTCTTCTTCTTCCTCCACCTTGGTAAAGGGCGCATTCCATCTCGTGTTGTCACAGTGCAGCCATGAAAGCTGCAGCCATCTCTCCTGGCTTTTGGATGCGCCCTTGGAAGCCCATCTGCTTGGCCAGGAATGTAGGCTTGGGCGTGAGGTAGCGGGTTAGGGCTTCTATGATTTCCTCATAGTTGCACTCGAGGATCGCCCTTGATGCAAGGAGGCTTTTTGTGAGTCGGATTGTGTTCACTCTGCACGTGCTGATGAGGAGGGTCTGTCTCTTACCCGGGTCAGTGATCTCATGGAAAACTAGGTAGCATGTGACCTGGTCTGTCCACGAATACCATAGCTCTGGGCGAGTGGGGTCAAAAGTCTTGAGGTGTCCTGGAGCGTTGGTGGCCTTGACTTGAGCACGATGTGGGGAGCGATGACTGGGAGAGCTGGGCAGCGGCGGCGCAGTGGCTTCCTCGATGTCGGAGCTCGATACTGCGCTAGACGGAGAGCCCAGCTGCTCAGTAGGATCCCACCTTCGTCGCCACTGTAAAGTACTGGGTTCAACGCATGGAAGACTCAGACTACGACATGTGGTCTGATGCATTTATTGGTACTTCACACAATAAGCATGCAAACGGCCCTGCAAGTCCGGCTATATATACACACACCCAGTACCCCTACAGTCCTATTGGAGGGCTTGAATTTCCCGTCAAGGTTCTATACGTTTGTACTGGATGGACTGGGGAGCCTCTGTTCTATTGTTCTCAGGAGCCAAGCTCTGACCTGTGAATGCGGGCCCCTGGTGGCAGCCCACATACATAACATTATTAAAACTGGGTGTCTCAAGTAAGTCAGGAATTCCCCTAAGGCACTCCCAAAACGAGGGCAATCTAACTATCTGAATAACAGTATTTAAGGTCCTAAAGTTGCAGAGCCTCCTTCACTATACAACCTTCTCCAGTAACTCAATCACAGGCCCAGGCAAAGGTTGTCAAGACATTGCTCAGTCTCTAGTCTAACTGATTTGCCACTCAGGTAATTCACTCATTCTGCTGTACTATGAGCCAGTCTTCCCTGTAGCCTCATCACCAGGTCAGGGAATCCTTTCCCTTCTTTCTGACTCTTTTTCCCCATTTAGCCCACTGTACCTTTTGATCCCTTTGGAGCAACCTCCCACCTATCTCCTTTTACTGGGTTGGTTTGCTCTGGACTAATCACATTGGAGGAACACAATTTAGAACAACACACTAGGATTATGCAAGTGTAGATGAGAGCTAGTTTGGTGTAGTGGTTAAGAGCAGTAGATTCTAATCTGGAGAACCAGGTTTGACTCCCCACTCCTTTAAATGCAGCCATCTGGGTGAGCTTCAGTCAGTCACAGTTCTCTCAGAACTGTTCTCTCAAGAACAGTCCTCAAAAGAGCTCTCTCAGCCCCACCTGCCTCACGGGGTATCTGTTGTGGGGAGAGGAAAGGAATGAGATTGTAAGCTGCTCTGAGACTCCAAGTGGAACTCTCTTCTGCTTCTTCTTCTGCTTCTTCTTCTGTTGCTATAGAGGACTGCTCACTGTCTTGTACTTTTGCCTTCGCCTCTCTCTTCTGTATCTTGGGTAGGGCAATAAGGTTACTTGCTGCTTTGGTGGTTGTCTCCCTTCTATCTTTCATTCTCAAGAGTTTTTTGTGCCATATTTGGACCCCTATATTCTACAGACTCAAAAAATCCCTTCTTGTCCTGGACTCATATTTTATGGGATGCTCTTCACATGGCAAGCCTGACACAGGGACAGATTTATGTCATGCTTCAGCCTCCTCATATCTCCTCAGGCTCAATTCCAAGTATCCAGTGCCACCCTGAAAGGGGATACACATTATTGCACATATTATACATGCCGATTACCTCCTAGTATCAAAAGCCTTCTAACTTCTTCCACACTACCTCCTCCCACCTCTGTTCTCAGTGTGAAGCCCAGAGTAGAGCATGTTATGTTGTCATCACACAGTTCTTAACAGGAGACATCTTTGCTATGCAGCAGCTTCAGAATCTCTTCCATGCTAACAAGCAGTTATTTTTGACACCGAAGACAACTCCAATAGATGCAGCAATAAGACATGTGTAAGATGTAATTTTCACCTAGTCACTTCTTTTTGCCATAATTGTAATTTAAGACCTGAGGGGATCTGCGAGTTGCAAGGGAGTGTAACCTTTTGGAATGCCCTGATATTTAAACCCACAAGGGATTACTTTTAAGAAATCGTCAAGAAGTGTTCAGAGAAAGTGTAGACAGGGAGATGTAATGAAACGCTTGGAGAGGCAGAGCAAAAATCATATGGACTAGTGAGCTGTGCATTCCCAAATGTCAGAGGATCATCTTATTATTGAATTAAGCAAAGAGAAAGTGAAGAAAGTCAGCTTGAGCAGGGACAAGGAAGAGACTTTCAGACTAGCAGTGATGAATCTGAAGTGACATGGAAATAAATGCATAAAGGAAGCATTTTTGAAACACAAGCTGAGCACCCACTACAGGCAATATATACTTCACAGTCCAAGGAACTAGTAACTACTCAAATAGTTTGCTCATCTACATTGCTGTGTTCACGAAGTCTATTTTCATTCTCTCACAGTATAAAATGGATTAGATCCAGCCAACTTTTCTGCTGGTAAAAAGGTAGGAGAGATTCCCTTTTGATCACCCAGAATGGCTATGCTGGGGAAGACTGGTCCTTCATGGACAAAAGCCACCTGGGATGGGGGCTGTAAAGGAGGGGAAATGGGTGAGCTGAAGCAAAAAACTTTTCACGATCCAGCCCAGGGCAGTGAGATAACTGGGAGAGGTGACAAAGGGGTCATACTGGTCATGGCTTAAAGTTAAGATCCAATGTAGCCTGATATTAGGTCTGATTTATTTGCATGCTAGTGATCCAATAGCCTATTGCCATGGCTCTCATAATCACTGGGGCTGCACTGAAAGAGGTCCCCAAATTTCAGGATGCATAGTTTTCTCCCATATCCAGCACTACTTTTGTGTTACACCAGTTGACATTCAAGGTGGTTAAGTCTTATGGATAAAACTGTAGTTTTGAGTGTAATTTTGATAAGCTTGATTAATAGTGCCTGATTTAAAAAATTATTCTGGTGGAACAGAAGAACTTTTCCATGTTCTAATGTCTCATTTAAACTGACCACTAGATGTACAAAGTAATATTCTAGAGATCTATAGCTCTGTTGGAATGCCAGAGAACGCCTAAGTGAGTGTTGTGCTAACATCATATTGCACACAGACCAGTTCAAATGAGACCCTGTGCAAATGCAAAGTCCCACAGGTGAGTGCATCACATTCAAACCAAGTCCCATCTCAGTGTGAAACTGTGCAATTAAAAGGCTGAGGTTTCTTGGAAATCTGAGGTTGATGGATTTTTTAAATGTTACATTATAAAAATGTTTCTGAAGTATTTAGAAGGGCAAAGCCAAACTCTTTGAGATGACCATGAATTTTGAATAAATTCTAGGCAGCCTGTTTTCCCAGCCTCCTCTTTTGAAACACACACGCACACACACAATTAGTTATTTGCAGAGGAAAGCCTGTTGCTCAGTGGTAGAGCATCCCTTTCCTCTCCCTTTGTAAAGCAGTATGATATTATCCAGTCTGTATATGTTCATGCTCTTTCCAAATGTGTAGTCAATGATGTAGGCTCCAGTTCCCATTGCAAAAGTCTGGAATAGCAATGTCACCAAAATTGATTTGATGTAAATCCAACTTGTAATATTTGGCTATACTATGAATTGAGTGATGTTTCTCTAAGGTCTTTATCCATCTTGGAATGTTCAATAAGATTCTGAGCATGTGCAGTCAGCAGCTTTTCTTTTCCAAAACCAGCTGCTTTCTAAGTATGTGCCCAATATATGCATTTTTAATGCTAACCCCAATTCTTGATGAATCCCTAGTTGATTTTTCTGAAAGCGGCAAACAGAGGAACAAAGCCTGCAAAGGGAAGTCCTGCCTCACCAAGCTTTTGGAGATTGAACAAGCATGTAACCAACAGTGACCTGGTAGCAGTGTTCCCTCTAAGCTGAGTTAGTGTGAGCTAGGTTACAGTTTTTTAGCCTCCGGCTCACATATTCTTCTCTTAGCTCAGGAAGGATGGCTCCAGAGCAAACTAATTTATGCAGTAGCCAAATCACTCACTCACAACTTTAATGTCAGTTGCTCACAAAGTAGAATTTTTGCTCACAAGACTCCACAGTTTAGAGGGAGCATTGCCTGGTAGACATTATATACTCAGACTTTCAAAAGGCTTTCAACAAGGAACCTCACAAAAGACTCCTGAGTAAACTTAGCAGTCATGAGATAAGAGGACAGGTTCTCTTATGGATTAAAAACTGGTTAAATGACAGAAAGCAAAGAGTAGGAATGAGTGGACAGTTCTCACAATGGAGGGAAGTAAGCGGAGGGATCCCAAAAGGATTGGCACTGGGGCCAGTACTATTTAATTTATTCATACATCATCTGGAACTATGGATGAGTGCTGTTTGCAGATGACACACAGTTATCCAGAATGGAGAAAACCAAGGCTGACTGTGAAGAGCTCCAAGGGGATCACCACAAACAGGGCAACAATGTGGCTAATGAAGTTCATTAGGTGGAAGGTGATGCACATTGGGACAAAAAAATTCCCATCTTCAAGTATAGTCTAATGGTGTCTAAACTTGCTGAGACAGAGAGAAAATAATCTTGGGGTTGTAGTGGATAGCTCAATGAATGTGTCAGCTCAGTGTGTTGCAGCAGTGAAAAAGGCAACCCCTGTTAGGGATTGCTCTAACCTGAATAGCCCAGGCTAGCCCAATCTCATCAGATCTCAGAAGCTAAGCAGTGTTGGCCCTGGCTAGTATATGGAAGAGACACCTCCACAGAATACCAGGGTAATGATGTGGAGGCAAGCAATGGTAAGTCACCTCTGAACTGTGAGTCAGCTGTGAGTCAGCTGTGACTTAACAGTACTTTCCACCACTACCGTGTTAGGGATTATTAGGAAAAGAATTGAACATAAAAGGGCTGATATTGTAATATCCTTCTATAGATCTATGGTGTGGCCTCATTTGGAATACTATGTACAGTTCTGGTCACCATATCTCCAAAAGGACAGAGCAGAGCTGGAAAAAGTGCAGAGGAGGGCAACCTAGATCATTAGGGGTTGGAGCACCTTCCCTATGAGGAAAGGCTGAAGACTCTTCAGTTTAGAAAAGAGACAACTAAAGGGGAACATGCTAGAGGTTTATAAAATTATGCATGGCATGGAGAGAGCTGACAAAGAGAAATTTTTCTCCCTCTCCCAGAATACTAGAACTCGAGGGCATCCATTGAAGCAGATGTGCAGCAGGTTCAAGATGGACCAAAAGAAATACTACTTTACACAGAGAGTGGTTAAAATGTGGAATTCACTGCCAGAGGATGTAGTGATGGCTAAAGAATAAACAGCTTTGAAAGCAGATTGGATAGATTGATGAAGGATAGGCCTATCAATGCCTAATAGCCATGGCAGCTAAGGAGAGCCCCCACAGAAGAAGGAAGAGAAGGAGGAAGAGGAGGAGAAGGACGAGGAGGATTTATATCCCACCCTTTACTTGGAGTCTCAGAGTGGCTTACAATCTCCTTCCCTTCCTCTACCCACAACAGACACCCTGTGAGGTAGGTGGGACTGAGAGAACTCTGAGAGACACTGCTCTTGAGATAACAGCTCTGAGAAAACTGTGATTGAGCCTAGATCACCCAGCTGGCTGCATGTGGAGAAGTGGGGAATCAAACCCGGTTCTTCAGATTGCAGTCCACCACTCTTAACAACTAGACCAAACTGACATTAAAACTTTGAATCTCAGAGCCAGGAGACAACATCCTCTATACCTTATTGTTAGCCCTCTGGAGGAATGGATTGACCACCATGTGAGACAAGATGTTGAACTACATGGGCCACTGGTATGACCAGCAAGGCTCTTCTTATGTTCTTATTTGCTTATATGCAGATCACCAAATCATGTCATCATTTTGTTTTACTGGTATCTTACCTGAGTCTCAGGTGGGTAGTCATGTTGGTCTGCAGTAGAAAAGTAAGATCTGAGTCCAGTATAGGGGTGTGCATTTGGCATATACCAAGCTGAGAACATACCCAAAAACTACCTTACTGGTATTTCGGGGGTATTAATTAACTCAAATACAGATTTGGAGAATCTGATTAGTTACCAGTACAGTTGAGCCTGAGTAAAAGCAGGGGGAGGGGTTGCTTTTATTTGGGTATATTCAGCTATACCAAGAATCAGCTGGGGTGGTGGAAGCTGACAGCTCCAAGCCGGCTTGGCTAGTGCTGACTCCTCTTGCAGGTCGGTTTAAACTGAGCTGCAAGAGCCAGCCCCAGCTGAGCTGGCGCACAGCTCATCAGCTCCCACTGCCCCAGCTAATCCTCTCTTGCTGCTTGGTTTAAACTGAGCTGTAAGAGGAGCCAGGCCAGGATCAGCTGCTTGGTGGGCTCTGTTCGGGAATCTGGTTTAAACTGGGCTGCCCAGCAACTGAGCCTGTGGGGAAAGGTCTCCCTGCAGAATCAGCTCCTTTTCTGGCTCTGTTGGTCAGCCTGTTTTAAACCAGGCAGCTGAGCCTGTGGGAGAGTTCTTCCCACAGGATTGGCTCCTTTGCAAATTCTGTTGGGCAGCCTGGTTGAAACTGGACTGCCCAACAGAGACTGCTAAGCAGCTGATCCTGGGCTGGCTCCCTCCGAGCTGGGTTTCTGTGCGGCAGAGAGAGAGAGAGAGAGAGAGTGTGCTCCCCACCGCATGAAGATCCTGGGGCCAACTTCTCCTTCAGCATGGTTTAAACCATGTTTCAGGAGAAGGCAGGCTGAGGCTTTTTTAAATTGGTATTTTTTGATTCGGATCTATAGGGCCCGGAAAAAAAATAGGATTTCTGAAAAATCTCAGATCCAAATACCATACTAGTATTGGGATCATGGTCCCCTCTAAGCTGCTCTAGGGGATGCTGATGTGCAAAATTTAAATGCCAGCTCAGAGGTTTCTGCTTCTGCACATAAAGTCCCCCCGCCCCCAAATTGGGAACCTGTAATGCTGGTTGTCATAATGCACTTTTTAAAAAAGTAGATTGCAACAGTCTCCCCCCCCCATGTGCTGGTATGTTTTCTAAGGCTCAGCACAAGGCGACAGTCCAAGACCAGAGCTACCAATATAATGGACTGCGGTAGGTAGACCTATTCTCTGGAGGACAGGTCTACCAATTCACTGGAAAGGGGTGGGTGAAATTTGACTTGATTCTGTTTTCTCTTAAAATGTTTAAATTATTCTTAAAATATAGTTTAAATATAATTTAAAATAATTTATTCTGAGATTTTTACAAGGTTATGGAATAATCTAAAAAAACCCTAATGGACACGATAGTCAAATGTAGACTCACTCATAATTTTAACACTACTAGCTTTTTTGCTGCTGAGTCTTGTGAGCAAAAATTCTACTTTGTGAGCGACTGGCACTAAAGTTGTGAGCAAGTGATTTGGCTACTGCATAAATTAGTGTGCTCTGGAGCCATCCTTCCTGAGCTGAGACAAAAATGTGTGAGCCAGAGGCTAAAAAACTGTGAGCTCGCTCACACTAACTCAGCTTAGGGGGAACATAGCTCACAAGGTACAATTTCTCCTCACCACACTGTGGAGCTTAGAGGGAACACTGGCAACAATCCAAGGCCAGGTCTGCAAATATTGTGGACTGTGGCAGGTAGACCTGCTCTCTAGAGTCGAGGTCTACCAATATAGTGGACTGTAGTGGACTGTTCTCTGGAGGACAGGTCTACCAATATAATGGAAAGGGGTGAGTAACCAGTTCTCCAGAGGCCAGGTCTACCAATATAGTGGAAAGGGGTGGGTGAAATTTGACTTGATTCTGTTTTATTTTATAATATTTAAATTATTCTTAAATATAGTTTAAACATAATTTTAAAAACTCTATTCTGAGATTTTTACAAGGATATGGAAGTAATCTAAAAAAACGAATTTATGCATTAGTCAAATGTAGACTTGCTCACAACTTTAATGCTGCTAAATTTTTTCACTCACAAGGTAAAATTTCTCACAACACTGTGGAGCTTAGAAGGAATATTGATTGGGATCCAGGAGTTTTCAGAAATACCAAAAAATGTTCAGGTCCAGTAGACCCCAATCGAAAAATACCATTTTTTGCACACCCCTAGTCTAGTAGCACCTTAAAGAACAACAAGCCTTCCAGAGTATAAGCTTTCGAGATTCAAAGTTTCTCTTCATCAGATACCTTCATCAGATTTTCTGCTTGAGCTGATCATTTGTATTGATAATTTCTTGAATTGTCTCCCATTCAGATCTCAAACTCTCCCATGCTTCCTAGAGTGTTAATTGGGGAGTAGGCTGATCTTCTCCATGCTGTTGTTATGGGGTGGGAGCATATGAAGTACAACTGAACTATAATTCACCAGAAGTGACAGAATAAAGTGTTTCCATGTAGTACCACATGCCCCTCCTCCCCAAATGGGATTTTTGAAAATCCCAGATCCAGGATTTTCAGAAATACTAAAAAAAAAAAAAAAAAAAAAAATCAGGTCCAATAGACTCAAGCAGAAAAATTCCATTGTTGGGGGTTTTTTTACACACACCTAGTCCAGTAGCACCTTAAAGAGCAGCAAGCTTTTCAGAGTATAAGCTTTCAAGATTCAAAGCTTCTCTTCATCAGATACCTTCAGCAGATTCTCTATTTGAATGGATTCATTTGTATTGATAATTTCTTGAATTGTCTTCCATTCAGATCCCAAACTCTCCCATCCTTCCTAAAGTGTTAATTGGGGAGTGGAAGGCACCTGCATTTTCAGGCTGATCTTCTCCATGCCCTTATTATTAGGTGGGAGTATGTGAAGTACAACCAAACTATAATTCATCAGGAGTGACACAATAAAGTGCTTCCATGTGGTACCACTTGCATGCATATCGTTTCCCTGATTACCTTTTCCTGCTCTTAGCTGGGCAGTCCCTTTTCTTCTTCTTTATTTTTCTGTCTGCCCCACCCAGTTGTTTAAACATATACGGATATACATTGACCCAGCCTAGGGAGCTGAGGAACCAACAAAAATCTTTTGTTTGTGTATATCAGATTACGGCATAAGAAAGGCTTTATTTCACTTCTATGGGGGGAAAGGGTCAGGTAGGTAACAGGTTTGGAATTTGGCCACAGGAATGAGGTAACTTTGTATAATTATAAACATAGTTTCTCACAATAAAGTATCTGGTTCTACAAAGAGGTCTTTAAAACTGTAGAGAGAGATCTCTTGGTAGTCACTGCTTAAACAGACATTACATCTTTGTCTCAAAAACACTGAAGTTTGTGAAGGTAGGAACACACACATTTTCCAGTTTTACCTCTTAAACATTTTATTGGGATCACTCCCTTTCACTAGGAGCTGTTTCTCTCAGAGAAGGACTACTGGTCTCACTTCCCTATTTCAGGATCCCCCTTGATCCTCTTTACTCCAGCTGAATCTACTCCAGCTGAACTAACTTCCACTCTCAATTGCAAAATTCTATTTGAACCCTTTGTTAATCAAGATGATCAGACTGGCCTAACACATTAACCACTCACTCTCTGTTACACATGCATAGACCAAGAGAGGGACTCAAACAAGAACAGCTTTCTTCTGCCTGAAATGCTACCTGAGAACACTTGTAAATAAGCACTGAGCTGATTCTGAATTGAGCCAAGGGGCCTTTTCTCATAACTCCTCTTTCAGCTGCCATCTATTTGAGGTCTTCTTTAAATTCTATGGGTTGTTTGACTCAATCTCACACAATTTCCCTCCTTACTGTAGCCTACATCCCCTGTATATGCAAGTCCCATGATCACAAGGATAGCCTTTTTTGGTCATCAAGGAGGATCCTTCCTTTCTTTTTCATCAATTTATTTATTTTATTTATTTGTTTCATTCAATTTGTAGTCCGCCCTCCCCATGATGGGTTTAGGGCGGCTAACAGTCTGGGCACATATGCCGATTATTAAAACAATAAAAACAGAGTAAAAACAGTCCATAACAGCCGTATCCAACCTTATAAAATTATTATCACTGAGAGACTGTTTTTCAGCTTTAGTTCTGCCTGTAATGAACTCATCTTGAAGCCAACCACAGAGTGGGGAAAAACCTGTGGTCTTTTAATAGTTTATATCATCGTTTATATCATCGTTATGATTCTTTTTTACTACTATTGTTCTCTTTAAACTGACATTATGCCTTTACTGTGAAGGAAAATCCCACAGTGAAATATATTAATAAAAATGGAAAGGGTGCTTCCCCTGCTGTTTTCATGGATCTTTAACAGAGTGATAACTGGTTATTCTTCAGTCTGGCTCAAATGGCTATTCTAGGAATGACTTTAAAAGAGACAACTTGTAAACATTTATGGAAATGCTTGGGAACTGATAGCTAGGAAGAAGAAACTGAAATAAGAATTTGGAAAGTAAACCTAAAATATGAGTAAATGTACTGGGTACATTTTTGCCATTACAAAAAAATAATAATGTAGAAGGAAAGGGAAATTAAACATGAATATGTTTAAAGATGCCATGACAAATTTCAGGTTCCCGAGTTGTGTACATGTGATAAAATAAATCCACACCCCCTTCACATAAAACAATATTTTTCCTATGCTGCTGTGTACCTATGTAAAGAAAATATGCCTCCCAGAGAAATGTTATAATAGTGTTTCTCTCACAGCTCTCACACCTCTCACACCTTTCAATAGTATGGAAGATATGGGACAATTGTGCCCTTCGGTTATGAAGTATTTTTAGAAAGGTTAGCTGCTACAAGGTGAAACTGGCCCATCATATTCGGGCGATGAGACTTTCCTCCCAATGTGCACCTCATACAGAGAGATCTGGGTCACAACTCAGAATTAAGTTAAGCAAGCTCAAATATATTGCTGCATAGCCAACCATTCATGCCCTATGTAGAGAACAATTTACCGACTGCTGCCCACTTAGCCCCCCCTTTTGTTCCAGGGCTTAAGAGAGCCTTACTAACAACACAGTGGGCAGAATGGATGGAGAGAATACATGGATGTTGCCACCCCCTCTTCTAAAGATGTTTTAAGTATTTGGAACTGCATGAATGGGGGCATGCAGATAAATGGTGATCTTTTTATTTATCCTAGAATTTATTGAGACCCAACTTGGTGTAGTGGTTAAGAGCAGCAGTCTCTAATCAGGAGAACTGGGTCTGATTCCCCACTCCTCCACATGAAGCCTGTCTTGGGTCAGCCACAGTTCTCTCAGAACTCTCTTAGCCCCACCTACCTCACAAGGTGTCTGTTGCAGGGAATGGAAGGGAAGGTGATTGTAAGCCACTCTGAGATGTCTTTGGGTAGTGAAGAGTAGGCTATAAAACCAACTCCTACTCCTCTTCTTCATCATCATCTAGTGGCATCATAAGACTTTTGGCTTCCCAGATCCATTCTTCACTGGATCCATTCCCCTGAACTTCAGACCCAGTATACAAACTGTCTTCCTCAATACCACCAACCTTCTCCTCCAGCAGTGTTTATTTCTCATCCGGACTTACTATCTAGGGTTGCCAACTCTGGCTTGGGAAAATTTTGGACATTCAAGGGTGGTGCATGGAAATGTGCAGTTTGGGGAGTGAACTCAGCAGGGATGTGATGACATAGATTCTACTTTCCAAAGCTGTCTTTTCCTCCAAGGTAACTGATCTCCTTTGTCTGGTGGTCACAGAGGCTGGCAATCACAGTGGTGACAGGGAGGCCTGATCGAAGGTTTTCTATTAGTTGCACAGGTGTTGCAAGAAAATAGATCTACAAAAAATAATTATCCTGACATCTTCACAAGCAGCATTTGAGATGAGGGTCTGGTAGGGCTTGAGAGAACTCCAGGCAGGAATTCTAAAAGGGGTGGACAAGCAGGGTAACTACTGATACAAAATTCCAGGGGCACCAGGAGCCTGGCAAAGTGCTACTGAAGGACAATAGCACACTACAGCACACTACGTTCATCAGAAGGCAGAGAGGCTCTCAGAGAGACTTTCTTTTTGGAAATCTCTGTTGGTCCTGAGCTCCCACTGTGCTGTCAGTGACACCTTCAAGAATACAGTAAGGCTGAATTTATAAATGGGCTTGGGGGGGAGAATTGGTTTTCTCATTTTGTTTTGAAAAATGAATTGTTTCTCCTGAGCCCATCCCAATCCAAAACCGGCCAGAAAGACATGGCTGTCACCAACCATACCAGTGAAGACCTAGATTTATATGTGAGATCACCTAACAAGACATTGTCAAGATCCCATTATTTCAAATCATGAAAATAATTCACGTCTTTAATATCCAGCTACACCACCACCAAAATGAAATGGCAAACTTGTCCTTCAGATTTTTCTAAAAAACACAGCTGTGAAACTGGCAGTTTCTTCAGCTACCAACACTTTATTGGGTTAAATGCAAAAAATCAATTGCTTCTCTGTTCATTTGTTTATAGCTTGTATACTGCTCTGTGCATCTTAGAAAAACTATCATTAGCTGGTGGCTCTCTACAACCAATTAGAGCAATGCAGCAATTGGTTTCCTCCCTTTCACCAGGTGAGACTTGTTCTTTCAAATTCTTTCTAGAAATGTGGCTTCAGCCATTCAGTGATCCAAATTCAATAAGCCATTTTGAGCATTCCTCTCACAATTCTTTTAGTGCCTGATTGAAAGTTCTTGTGTCCTTCTTTTGGCTTTAATTCTACACACTCATAAACACAGAAAAATCTTCCCCCAAAGACCCAAGCATAAAATTTGCCTTGTGTTCATCAGTTAGATTAAAGCTACAGATTGCTAGATTTTCAAACACCTGCCTCAGTTCAAATATATGTTTTGCACAATTTTCTCTGTTAAGTAATCTTGTTTTGCAAGATTTTCTTATCCATACTCCTTATCCATACTCTTCTAGACTCTTAAGCATTGCTTTAGCTGTCTGAGAATTTTCAGACATGAAAGTCTCACTGTCATCCAACGATCTAATAATAATGTTCTTGGCAATCCCATTTTTGATTATCCAAGAGTCCAATTCCTTGACTTTCTCTGTTGGCTTTTTCCTTCTAGCATTCCTTTTGCTTCAAGGAGCATATGAAATCTTTTAGGCCAACTTCTATGGTTCTCATCAGTAAGTAGAGAAGAACAATGGAGAATTTTTAAAGATCAAAAAGAACAACAAGGGGATCTGCTAATCAAAGCCTTTAAATCCTTGTAAAACATTAGGCTTAATGTAAGCTTCTGAAAGACTCTGGGCCCATAACCTATTGGGTTAAATGTGAAAAAATCAATATCCCTGATCCTCCATGTTTCCCAGTTAACAGAAAATGTTGTTCAAACAAATTACAAAGGTGATATTACTCTAATGGTAACAAGAGAAAGAAATTTTACTTACAAAAATAGAAGCACATCTTACATGACATATTCATGTGAATAAATTTAACTTACTGTGAACAGATTAACTTCACAAAGGTTGACTTGCTACAGCTACAAGTGCAGGTAAGAGAGAAAAGAGTAGGTTCTATATGAGATGAAACAGAAGGCAAGCAATGGCCAAAGACACTCAACATCTAATCAATGAAAGGGTGGAGCTAATTGCCAAGTGTACCTGAGTGAGAGAATTCTCTTAACCTTTTCCCTCCCAGTTCCTCTTGCATGTAGAGTTACAATATCCAACACACTTTCCCCTCAGAATTCAGGCCAGGAATGTGGCTTCTGGATTAAAAAAAAAATCAAATACTGCTAGGTACCCTTGTTAGCCAAATTGCTCTATTATTTAATAAAGATGGGGAATTATAATTATTAATATGCAATTGGCTTATCTATAGGATCTGACCTGTGTATACCAGAGTTAGAATTCCCAAGCACCCAGGAACAGACACAGAAATTGGGTGGCTAAAATAATGATTTCTTTACTAAATATTCTCAAACATACACACAATATTCACACAATATAGCACTAAGGAAGCAGAGGTGATTGATGGGTTATAGAGGGGTGATACAACCTGTTCAGATGTGCAGAGGTCCATGGATTCTGGCCTCAACTCAGAGAGTTCAGGGGTGGCCTGCCATTTTGGATCATGGCAGAAAACACACAGTCTAAGGCCAACTGTGTGCTGGGATATAGGCACTGACAAAGAATGCAGGCCAATGGGTGGCCCTGGGGGCTGGTCTCAGGTGAGAACAATAGATTACCTGGACCAATGATGGGTCCCAGGGGTGTGTGATACCAGTAGGGGCAGACCTTAGGTATGACCAATGAACTTCCAGAGAGGCAGGGTCTGGATTTAACAATAGAAGCCAGGTGTTGGGTAGCTAGTTAAATGGATTATCTGACTCACTAATGGTCCTGGCCTGGGGTGGACAAAAGATGGGAGCCGTCCCTGATTAGCATCAGGAAGGATTGCTAAACATTTGAATGATTGATTGGTTTATCTCGGTATCTTGAGGGACAGAGGCAAGAAAGACAAAGAATTTACACTTAGGACACAAAAGGCTGGGTGAGGTGCTGGAGAGTGCCAGGTGGCTTCTAAAGACTTACCTCTGGAACTCATTGTTATTCCATAAGCATAATCTCTGCTGGGTGGAGGGGGAAGACTGGAGGCTTGCTCTGAGGTCACCTTATGAAACCTGAATATGAAATCTTTTTGCAAACCACTTGCAGCCCGACTCTGTGGTCAAACTGAGAGTGCCTGGCTTTTTGGACTTCAGGTTAGAAAGTAGGGCACCCCTGTTTTGGGGCTGCCCAAGAATAAAAGGCAGTGCCTCTGGCAACACCCTTGCTTGAGTTTATGTAATGACTGTTCTTCAAGAACTGGTGTAATATGATAGCTATCCTAAGACTTGGAAGCAAGGATGGTCAGTCACCCCATTGGCTAGATCATGGCTTTTCATTTGTTTATTTTGAAAATTGTGAGCTGGACCCTAAACATCAAAAAGCATTCAACTGTTTTTCAACATGTTTAAAACTGGATCCAAAGTGCTCATGCACATTTTCACAATTCATCATTAAGGAAAAGCTGTGGCCCAGTGATCATCTTTGCATGAAGAAGGTCCAAGGTTCAAACTCCAGTTCAAAGGATCAGGTAGCAGGTGATATAAAAGACCTCTGCCTGAGACCCTGGAGAGCCATTGCAAGTCAAGGTAAATCATACTGACCTTGACAGACCAGTTATCTGACTGAGTTTAAGGCAGCTTCAACTAAGCAGAGGTTCAGTGGTGGAAGATTACTCAGTAGCATGTGAAAGATCTCAGGTTCAATCCCTGGCACCTCTTGCTAAAAGAATCATGTAATAGTGAAAGACCTTTACCTGAAACGATGGAAAACTCCCAGTCACTGACCAAATATCTGAATCAGTACAAGGTAGCTTCATGTGCATGTGCTATGACGGGCTGAGGGTGACCTCTGGAAACCCCTTCCTTACCATGTGCACCCAAACCTCTCCAAGTGAAGTCAGATCCGGAGGATTTCTCCCTCACCCAAAGCAGCTTCCAGTCAGGGCAAGTAAGCCTTTGTCCCATTGCCCAGACACATGATTAAAAATCATTAAAGAAGGAAAAGAAGGAGGAGGAGGAGGAGGAGCTTTGTGCCTTATCTTCCTATTCTAGCCTTGCCCCATTTGCCCATGAATTGGTTTGGATTGCCAATTTTATTCATTTGTTCAATGAAGTCAGTGTTGTTTGTTTGTTTTGACTGGATTTCAATACATGGTCCAGTTGCTGTTATGGCAATGTCATGATCAGTTAATTGGCTACACTCTTGGATGATATCACTGAGAATATCACTGTGCCCACACTCTAAACTGGTATCAAGTGAAGGAGATAGAATATTTCCCCTTTGCCAAAGAAAATGAGCTAGTTCTCCTTGTTGTGGCAATGTCTTAACTTCCTGCCCTTCTGTTTAACAGACAAAACAAGGAGTGTTGGCCCATTCACCGTCCCATCTTAGTCACAGAATCACAGAATCATGAGTTGGAACCATATGGGCTATTTAGTCCAACCCACTGCTCAATGAAGAATCAGCCTAAAGCTTCCCTAACAAGTGTTTGTCCAGTCACTGCTTGAAGTCTTTCAGTGAGAGGGAGCTCATCACTTCCCTAGGCAGTCAATTTCACTGAACTACTCATACTGTTAAAAAAATCCTAATATCCAGCCAGTATCTTTCTACCTCAGGGCAGTAGCCAGCAGTGGGGCGCACGGGGCAGTGCCCCAATCGAATTTCTAGTGCCCCCACCCCAGTCTCCCCCCCATCAATCATAATTCATCCCCTATTAACGTAGAAAGAAAGAAAGGCTGACAAAACCAGCAACGTCTCTCCGCTAGGAAATGAAAATAAAGTCTCTTTCCCTTCTCTTTTTACTCTCCCCCTCTCTTTCTCCTCCTCATGGGTTAGACACATGTAGAAACCACAGACACAGTTGTAGTGATCAGCATAGTTTACAGGTACACAACTAGAATGCAAAATACCGGCCGGGTGGCCAACTATATACAGCACCTGGGAACACCCCTAGATCCTATTGGTAGGTTTAAACATCCTGCCAAAGTCTCTATTGGTTCCCCAAAGGAAAGTCCAGGAGCCTAGTCCATATTGTTCCTAGGGAGTTAAGCTCGGTGGTTACTCACTGGTGCCTAGTGGTGGTCAGCAGACATAACACCACTCCCAGCTGGATCCCCGTGCACTCCATGCCCCTCTTTTCATGTTTGTTGTTTGGGATGAGAAGGCAAGTCCATGCACAAAGAAAAGCTGAGCACCCTCAAGAATGAGGCAGCTGGGCAACTGATGCAAAGCTTCCCATTGGACTTTACCACTGTCGAGGGCAACATGGACAGTTTTGTAGCCCAGATGAAAAGTCTGGCACAGTTGCTGTACCCTTGCTCAGCACAAAATCTGCACCAGGAGCTGAGGCTCCACTTGCTGCTCAACAGTTCCGTCATTTGCGACGATGGCACCCCTGCCAGATGAGTGCTGACTCCTACCCACCCCACCTCCTCTTCCTCTGGGATCCTCACCTGTGTCATCTTTGGGCCAAGGAAATGCTGCCGCAGTTTAAATTAATTTAGTTTAATTTAATTTAGCATCCCCAGTGCCCCCTCCCCCAAAAAATCCTGGCTACGAGCTCTTCCATCTGTAATTAATACCCAGTCCTTCAATTCTGAATGGAGATTGGATAGTAGGCAAATATCCCCCCTTCCTAATTCTGCACACCCAAATTATCCATAGGGGAACAATGTTCAAGAGCCTTCACAAGAAAACATACTCCTTCCTTCTCAGGCCACCATAGAATGCAGGTTGCAATGCCATGCAAAAGCAAATGGACCTTTAAAAAAACAAAAACATTTCACCGCTTTACCCATAACTAGTTATTACCTCAGCTTACAAAAAAAAATGTTATTTGGCCCAGGATCACAGATTTCAGCCATGCAGCTGCCTGGCTCATGTCTTCTCCACAGATAAATGCTCCAGCACATAACAAGATGTGAAACCAAAGTGAATAGTCAGAGGTGATAAAGAGTAGTAAAAAGGTAGTAAAAAGCCCATTGAATGGAAAACAATTGCCTCTATTGGATATCTGTGAGTTAAATGTTGAGGAACAAAGGGGCCCACTCTTCTGTTTTATTCCACTCATGTTAAATGGCTTCTTGTGTGTCACGCTTTCTTACTTTTATTTTTTTTTATAGTGCAAAGTGGCAGCTGTAAAATCTGGCAAGGACTTTGATAAAACAAGCAGCAGAACTTGCAAGTCTTCAAGAAACTTCAGCCCACATATTTTGTAATATGTGCATAGCCATGGTGGAGTGTCACACTTCTAGTACTTCCTTTGTGTTTTTTGCAGGTAAAATTAGAGCCAAAGATCCAAGATGCTGAGCCCCCTCTTCTGTGTTCTGACACCAAAGGCTGACAAGACATGGTCTTGTGATCGATACCTGGAAAATTTGCTTTTTTCCCCTTCGGTTTTAAGTTTTGTAACATCTAGCCTGATTAAAAGTCCTGATAAGTTCCAAGCTGGCACAATGCTTTGCAGCTCTAATACAAGACATTACACAGATTTTGTTTCTTGTTCTTCTTGTTGCATGAGAAGAAGAAGAAGAGAAGAGATTGGATTTATACCCCACCCTTCACTTGGAGTCTCAGAGCAGTTTACAAACTCCTTTCCCTTCCCCTCCCCACAAGAGACACCCTGTGAGGTAGGTGGGGCTGAGAGAACTTCTGACAGAAACTGCTCTTTTTCAAGGACAGCTGTGCCAGAGCTTGTGACTGACCCAAGGTCACATCAGCAGGTGCAAGTGGAGGAGTGGGGAATCAAACCCGGTTCTCCCAGATTAGAGTCTGCACACTTAACCACTACACCAAACTGGTTCTCTTTACAGCTTTTCCCTGCTTTGCTCCTATACCCCTTTTTGTCTGACAGTTGCCTGTCAGCAGAAGGAAAGTTCAGTCAAGCCAACCTAGTTATTTGTTCAAGGCAATTAAACAGAACACATTTTAATACACGTCTGACAATTGCCACTGGTATATTTTTCCTTTGTGTATAAGTAAGGCTGCCATTGAGAAAAGGAAAATATTCACCACCTACAAAATTGCATTTTCCTAACTTACAGTATTTGATTAGACCCACAGATCATATTCCTCTTTTCCCTGACCTTGGTAGCCACTCCAGTTGGATCAGAGGCCCCTTGGGAATGGTTTGCATTGTAGCTTAGGGGTTGTAGATCTAAAGCAGGGGTCCCCAGCATGATGCCCATGGGTGCTATGGCAACCACCAAGACCTTTTCTGATGCCACTAAGTGTTTTTAGAAAGTATGTGGGGCAAAGCAGGGGTTTTTTGCCCAGCAAGGCTTCTGATTAGCTACTGGGGGTGTGAGTGGCTGTGCAGTTTTTTTAAAAACATTGTTTCTGGCAGCAGCTGTGACCACATCAGAAGGATCTACGCTACTGAATATAAGCTGTAGCTGCCATCTTGTTGCTGGCTCCAGTTCTGGCAGCGGCTGTTTTGTGGCAGCCATTTTGTGGCCGCGCCCACCACACTATCAGAATTCCAGAGGTGCTCACAGTCTCAAAAAGACTGGGGACCCTGCTCTAAAGGTTAATCACAGAACCAGTCCACCCACCTTCCCCAAGCAGAAGTGACTTCTGCTTGCACAAGACCATCTTTGGATCCAGCCCTGAGGAAATGGGTGGAACTACAGAAGAAGGAACATGGCTAAAATGGCATCACAGTGCAGTCCTTTGCAGAGATACTACAAAAATCCGTGGGCTTAGACCGGTGTAGTTCTGCACTAGATTGTACTGTTAATCAGCTAACACTTCTCCACAAGATATCTTTCCCCCCCTGTTTTCATTACTGGAGAAAATAAATGATAGCCCTGTCAGTGAAGTGAATCTCTTTTTATTTTATATAAAACAGATTTTATTTGGGTGCTTTACAGAGCCCGTTATTTATAAAATAGCAAGGAGCAGTAAAAGCAAGTTTCTAAAGGGGACCTTTCAACAACTAAAAAACCCAGGCCCTTTTCTTTCTAGTTGGTTTCTCAGGTTTTGTTTTAGATGGATGGAAAAGTTCAAACTGGAATGCAGTGGCTACCATTAATAAAGAGAAAGCAAATGAATGGAAGTGCTCTTGCTGGAGGTTCTCCGGGCCATGGCAAGAGCAAAAGACCAAACTCAGTTTTAGCATCAAATCAGTCGTCAGCTTGATTCAAGGACAAATTTGCATCCCAAGGCAAAATCTGTTGTGTGTGTGTTTTAATTGATGCATGCCTTTCAGCCTCTATAACTGCATAATGGTTCCAGATACTGTAGGTCTGTAATTAACTATAAGTGCACAAACTGTAATCAATACACAAAACACAGGGTGGGTATACAGATGTCAATGGGCACTCAATCTTTCCTGGGCATGAAAAAGAGGGTCAAATGCTCAAGTAATTAGTCACATTTTCCAGCACAATCTCTATTAAGTCTACATTTTATATGTATAGTCAGTGAACTGTAAACACAGGATAGACAAAAGTCATGGATCATGGCTGCACAGCTCTTTGCAGGGAGGGAGAAGAGACAGGGCCTTTTAAAACTTCCAGACCTTAGAGACAAAAAAAAAAAAGCAGCACATGTTTTATAATGAATAGAAAGCTGGGAGCTGCTGCACACTTTGCAATACCCTGAATAGTCAGAAGGTTCAGTTTCTACTGAATGAGAGAGTATTAGAGACCTAAAGTGTCTTTCTAAAAGGGAATCAGATTATAGCCAATTGCAAAATTCATTGTTATGTATCACCTTGCCTTGTACCTCGGTAAGCCATTGCTCCCTCATTTCTGTAATTCCAGTCCTGTTGCATCATCACTGAATACCAGCTATATTTTGTAATCTACTTGAGTCTCAGTGAGAAAGGCAAACTATAAATTAAGTACATTTTGTGTCCCTGCCCTCTGCACTACTCTTTTTTCTCTAGTTTATTCTTGTGTATGCTTTCTGCATTGACAACCAAAACCCGCATTTTTGCTTAACTGAGGTTAACAGCACTTGTGATCTGTGGAGGGGGTATCCAATTGCTACTAACTTGGCCAAGTGCATGAGCAAGGGATGAGGCACACTGCACCCTCCCCCTTCTCCCCTCTCCTCCCTGCTCTCCCACCCCCTTTGGCTAGCTGCCACTGGGTTACTCCAGGCATCCACGACCCATAGAGGGACACCCATAGAGGGACACCAGCTCTGTTGGGAGTGGGAAAAGATCACCCCCTAGGGTCCAATGTGCAAAGGATGGAGGAGTGTGTCAAATTCCACACACACCCCCAAGCTAGAAGCATCAAAATAGAAGCAGAAATAGCAACGGGGGAATGGGCAGAGATTACTAAAGCTGCGTCAAGTAATCTCCTTATTATTCCCTCTGAATCAGAAGCTGAAGAGCAAAAAGGTCCAGGGAGAAATACCACAGGGCAACTCTGTGATGACTGCGAAGTCACATCCAAAGGCCCATAAAACAATGCAGAATCTGGAAAGAGCTGTGATGCAGGAGGAAAGTGAAAGTGGGATGCAAGGTGGTGGGAGATTCTGCTTCTGACGTGGCTGGGGACAAACTGCGAGGGAACAGACGAGTGCAGAATCAGCCGGAGACTCTGCACCACACCAGCTCACATATCTTTCTGTCCCCTTTTCTTTGTCCACTACAGCTGCAAAAACTGATGTTTCTCAGACACAATCTGTCATACTTTCCTCTCAAATACCATCCACACAGTAGAATTGTCAATCCAGGAAACACCTATAGCTATTAATGTGAATTTGTTCATAGTCATAGTAGCATTATGACAGGGAAAGATGATTTCTTTGTAACCATTCTTTTGCTTTTTTAAATATAACCATTGATTCACAGAATCATAGAGTTGGAAGGGACCTTCAGGGTCATCTAGTCCAACCCCCTGAACAATGCAGGAAATTCACAACTACCTTCCCCCACATTCCCAGAAGATGGTAGAAAACCCTTCAGGGCCCCTGGCCAAACTGGCCTGGAGAAAATTGCTTCCTGACCCCAAAGTGGTGATCAGCATTTCCCTGGGCATGCAAGAAAGGGCCATTGAAAACTAAGCACTGATGCAACCTGTGACAGACGACATTTAAAATGCTGTTTTCCTAATGCAGTAAAATCAGAGAAGGGAGGAGAATAGTTATTGGAAATTGAATTGAAGGGAGGTTAATAGTTAACTCTGCTCTAGAATGTTGAGCTTGAGTGACAGTCTGCTCGTTTTCTTTGACTCTGATTGGCCAGCACCAGCTGAGGGAAATATAAAATCAGCTGCATGCTGAAGGGAGACTTAGTTTGTTTTGAGTTTGGCAGCAGTTACTGTTCAGTAAAGTAAAAGTTCAGCTAAAGGAGTGGATATCTGAAGGGTTTGACTAACAAGTCTGTCAGACAGGTTCACCTTTTGAATAAAGGGAGAAAGAATTCCATCTAGGAATTCAGAGTCTAGTATCAACAAACCTGAAGTATTTTACCATGCTACTAGGGGGCTAGCTCAGTACCTGAAGAGAACTAAGAATTTTGGCCAGAAAAATCTGCCTCATAGTGAAGAACAAGAAGCAGGGATCTGTCATACAACCCTTCCTGCCCTCTCTTCCTGTGATCTGCCTAAGTTCACAGAATCAGCATTGCTGTTAGATGACCATCTAGCCTCTGAAAACCTCCAAAGAAGGAGAGCCCACCACCTCCCAAGGAAGCCTGCTCCACTGAGGAACTGCTCCAGGCCCATAGCCAGGATTTCTTAGATTGGGAGGCCTTTAAATAATTCAGGGGGCATTGAAATTAAAATAAAAAGAGTTCAAATCAGGGCCTTCCAAAGACTTGACTTCCAGCCCCAACTGAGTCCTGGTGTGCTGTGGGGAGGACAGGCGGGTTTTGAAGTTCCCTTGTACCCAGCTCCCCCCTTCCCTTGCCCCTGCCACTCAGACCCAGGCCCAAAGCATGAGTCGTCATCCTGAAGCCCCAGGACGAAGGAGCACGCCTGCCTGGTCTGTGTGCAGACACCCTGCCGCCAGGGGCTCCACTCTGGAAAGAGGGTCCACAGCCCCCACCAAGCCCACTCACTGTCCCATCCTGACCGTCAGCACCCAGGCAGGGGTGCTCACTTTGCCTGGTGTGGGAGGGACCAGCTGGGGCCAGAGATGGTGAGGTGGCCGCCGGGAGCAGCCCAGCCGGGGGCAGAGCAGAGCGCCACGGGGTGAGGTATGGCAGGAGAGGAGGGCCGCGCTGGGCCACCGGGCACTCTGCTCACTGGCCAGCCGGCAAGCGCATCTTGTCCGGGGCCCACCTGCTTCTCTGCCTGCCTGTCCAGAGTAGTAACTTGGGGAGCCATGATGGAAGGTCAGGGGGGCGGGCCCCAAAATGATCCAATGTAGCTACAGGCCTGAACTGCTCTGTCAGGAAATTCTTCCTAATTTTAGCTGAAAACTCTTTTGATTCCTCTTACTCTCTTTTCTCTTTTTACTCTTTCATTTCTCTTTGAAAAGTGGTGCTCTCATTCACAGATAGTTAAGTGTTACTTAGTTCAGTCTCCTTTCATCATTTTGATGCTGCTCAATGTTCAGTATTATGCCCAATATTTATTGTCAGAATAGATAAAAATGAGCTAGATGGACTGCTGTTCTAAGTACAATGAAGCTTCATGTAATAAAATATAAGCAGGCTCTCTTTTTTTCCTACCCACACTGCATCTCCAAGTCATGTCCTGAATGCATGGTGTTAACAAGCCAAAAAGATCACTAAAATTCTCTTTCTCCATCAGAGCAGGGGTCTTGTAGGTCAAATTTTAGAACAGATTTTTAAAAATGCATTCCTTCTGAATTTAAGAAAACAGAGCCAAAAAAATTACTAAGCATCCAACAGAGATCAGCTGGATTGGCAGTACCTGAAGTCTGGAATATTGCCACTGCCAGTGACACTGATATTGCCATTGATATGGCTTCTGCCAGTGGGAAGTGATCTCCAGGGCTCTTTAAAAGGCCACACTGATGCCAAATGATGTGGGATGCATTGACTAGGTTCTGCTTCTCAAAACCTCATCTACGTCCTCCTAAGGGGTGTGTGAAAGATTTTAATCCAGCAAATGTGGGGTGTCCCTGCCCCAGTATTTGTAGAACTTCATGACAACTATTAAAGCTACCTTCTCTGTATATGCTGCCTCTCTCTCTTAGGTGCCCTTGTCCCAATCAAGATAGCTAGAGTTTCTTACCAGCATCACATTTCATGCAGTCCTTGAGAAGCAGGAGAAAAAAAATGCCCAGAAATGTCATACATAGGTACACACTAGAAATCTCCCCATGTCTCCATGAACTTTAACATAGGTTGTGGTCACACACTCTAAATAATCTACTTCCAATGCACTTTCAATGCACTTTCCAACTGGATTTTTACTGTGTGAACTGGCAAAACCCAATTCGAAAGTGCATTGAAAGTGGATTATTTAGTGTGTGTGACCGCAGCCATCGAGTGGAAATTCCTAGAGTATCACCTAGAAGTGATAACACATCTCCCAAACTCCACCCTCTCCAGGTTCCTATCTTAAAATCTCCTGACATTTGCTAAGGTAGTGCTGGCAACCCTACATCCAATGGTTTCAGGGAGCAGATTCAGAATTTGATAGCAGCTTACTCGGAGCCAGTTTTCCCCCCTGGTTGGGGGGATTTCCAGGTCTCCCTTTCCCCTTTCTTTTCAGACAGAGAGCAGTCGCCAATAGAACCAAAAGAAGAAATACAGTATTTTGTTTATTTAAATTGAATGTTGGTATTTTTGAGTCTCCATTGGGAAGAAAACAAATGCATAAATAAATTCATAAATATTTACTTATACAAACAAACGCATAAATAAATGAATAAATCAATCAGCGGGTCACCAGCGGACCAGGTCGCGACGCAGCTCGACTGTCGCCCCGCAGACAAGCTGCAGCAACGGACGTAGCCCCCGCCCTCCCGTTACTCCAGGCGGGGCCGCCGACGGCCAGCTGCCCGGACGCCCCGCCCAAGAGGCGACGGGACGCCAGCTGGACCCGGCCCGACGACGACAGAGCGGCGGCCGCACCAGCCTGTTTACTGTAAAGTATCCCCCTGCCATGCCCCTGAACTTCAAAGTAGAATGCATAATCAGAACATATCCTGAACAAGAAAAATGTCACCACGGAGAAAGACAATTGCCTTGTGTTGCCCTTTTCTGGTTGGGGGTTGCACAAGCACCCGTGTTTTAACCTCACAGCCATGTTCAGATTCATTAGGATAATTACCATCATCTTCTTTGCACTTGTGCTCATTTGGGTGCAGAGAAGCCCTGACAGTTTTGCCTTAATTGGAATGATTTTGCAGACACTAAGAGGAATGTCAGAGAAGAAAATAGGACAAGTTATGAATGGCAAGTGCCTCCTGGCTTGTGCCACATCAGCCTCGGGGGTTTCAGGTTGTCACTTTGTTTGGTTTTGACCTATGCTTCCCTGCCATCTGAGCTGAAACAGTTTTTGTGACAGAAGCTTTAATAATTATGGACTGATTTTCTACGGCATCCTCATATGTTCAAATTTGGGGTGTTTTCATACATACCTCAAGGAAATAACTTGGATTCCTCCTATGGGCTAAAGGCATTTTGATATCACTAGGCCCTCCTGGGGTACTATTCTTGGCTTTTATAGTGGAGATTGCATGAAGAAGGCTCTGTGCCAGTGCAAAAAGGGAGGGGACTTTTTGCCCAATTCTACCACCTTATTGCAACCCCCCATACACACACATGCCCAGGAAGATGCCAACTCTTAGCACTGGATTTTTCAGACAGCTGCTGGGTGAACAGGAAAGTGGTAAAGATTCACTTCAAAAAAACCCTAAAGATAGTAGGATCCAGACTAATATATAAGAAAAGTATAGCAATTTTTCTATAAAAACAACACTAGAGAATGTTGACTGAGGCCAGGGAAGGTCCCCCCCCCTTCCTTTTATTTTGATCATGCCCATTCCTTCACAAGCTCACAGGGTTTCGCATGCCACAGATCACTGACAGGTCCTTTTCCAAAAGACCCAGTACAGTTCAATATTCACATAAATAAAAATCAGATGACATATCTTAGTAACACATTTCAGGACGACGGGACACACCCAAAGTGGAACCCTGCTCTCAACCGGCCCCCAGCCCTGAGAACTGGAAGGGCGGAGTCTCCAGCCAGCCTTAAAAGCAGAAACACCTTGGCCAATAGAGGAGACGATCCCAGGAGACGAACAGGGTTGGAAACCAATGGAGCAACGGTCAAGGGGGAGGGCGGGGTCAGGTGTTGGTGGAAGGGAATAAAGAGTGGTGGATGCCAGAGCCGGGGAGGAATTTGAATTATATAATATGACCTCTGTACTCAGGCAAGAACTTCCATACTCAACACCTTCAGTAGCAAATAGTTAGGATCTACTCTGATCAGTTAGTTGGCTGTTACCACTGCATAGAAGCCGCAGCTCCCAAAGCAGCTGAAAGGTTTGTACGTGGTACCGAGATAGTTGAGGCTGTTGTGGGTCTAGTGGAGGATATCTGGAAAGAAGGTTTTGGCCAGAGTATCACAGAGTGCTTGCACCAACTTTGTAAGTTGAACACATGACACTGCCCTAATACCATTGTACAACTGAGGTCAGTATTATTTACTCTGACTACCAGTGGCTCTCTCAGGTCTTTCTCATGACATACTGCCTGGTCTCTTTAAAAAAATGACTGAAGATGCCAGGCATTGACCCTGGGATTTTTTTCTCTACCATTCAACCAGGGTCACTCCTCACCATGTCTTCATTCACACAAGAATATCAACATGTATATATATTCTCTGTTATAACAGCTAAACAAATCTTCCTCCACATCCCTTTTCTTCCTTGCTTTGCCTGGGCCTGTCTTTCTTTATTAACTGTTGTTTGAAAAACTGGATTTTAAAACAAGAGGAAGAAAATTTATAGAGAAATTTTCCCGGCCACTGATCACATTTGTATTCCACCATCTCTTCTCTAAGAAGTTCAGAAAAGCATACATAAGGCTCGCTTCTATTGTTTTAGCATTACAACTATTGGTATATCTGATTAACATAGTAGAGTTTTGCCCAGTCATAGAAGCATAGTACTCAGTGCAGTAAATAAATTTCCCAAGAAAGTACATTGCAAAAAGAGGTAAACTAACTTTTATCCCAAGTAGATCCCATTCACATTCAGGTTGCAATCAAAAGAAGAGAAAGAAGCCTAACTGAAAGAGTACTTTCTCTATTACAAATGGCCAGTTTGTCCATCATCACGTGTGCAGGAATATGAGGGCATTGTATCTACAGGAGAGTATCTACATCTCCATGGATGGCCATGTAAAGATAGTGAGAGGAAAAGAAGAGAGAGGAGGGGTCAGAGGGCAGCTCCCAGGTTAAGACAAAGAGAGGCACCCCATTCAAAGAGATAACATTTATACAGATATAAGTATGATGCAGCGCCGCCACCCCCAATGTCCAGGCAAGCTCCATTTATAATAGGGCTGTTGAACAGTGACTAGCCTGCCTAAGATTACCCAACAACTTCCATGGCTGAGCAAAGTCCACATCAAATTGGTCCTCTCTGCCAACATAACTCATCTTACTGATCTGCTAACAGAACAGTCCATCTTGTTCAGACTACAGTAAGATTTAAGTATAAGGCTGTATAGTCAAGGCTCTTCTTGTCATATAGGAAAAGCAGAACAGAGATACGTTCTAAGGCTCAAGCAAGTTAGCAGTACCATATGCTACAGGAAATTTTGAAAGGTTCATTGCACTCATTTCACCTAATCCAGCATTCAAACAAATCCTCCAGTAACTTCATAAGAACATAAGAACATAAGAACATAAGAGAAGCCAATGTTGAATCAGGCCAATGGCCCATCTAGTCCAACACTCTGTCACACAGCGGCCAAAATATACCAGGTGCCATCAGGAGGTCCAGCAGTGGGGCCAGGGCACCAGAAGCCCTCCCACTGCTGCCCCCTCCAGCATCAAGAATAGAGTGCATCACCTGCCCCAGACTGAGAGTTCTCATTCTATACCCTGTGGCTAATAGCCACTGGTGGACTTCTGCTCCATATGTTTATCTAATTTCCTCTTGAAACTGTCCATGCTTGCAGCTGCCACGACCTCCTGTGGCAGTGAATTCCATATGTTAATCACTCTTTGGGTGAAGAAGTATTTCCTTTTATCTGTTCTAACCCGACTGCTCAGCAATTTCATAGAGTGCCCACGAGTTCTTGTATTGTGAGAAAGGGAGAAAAGTACTTCTTTCTCAACCTGCTCAATCCCATTCATAATCTTATAAACCTCGATCATGTCACCCCTCAGCCGTCGTTTCTCCAAGCTAAAGAGCCCCAAGCATTTTAACCTTTCTTCATAGGGAAGGTGTTCCAACCCTTTTATCATTCTAGTTGCCCTTCTCTGCACTTTTTCCAATGCTATAATATCCTTTTTGAGATGTGGTGACCAGAACTGTACACAGTATTCCAAATGAGGTCGCACCAATGATTTATACAGGGGCATGATGATACTGGCTGATTTGTTATCAATTCCCTTCCTAATAATCCCCAGCATAGCGTTGGCCTTTTTATTGCAGCTACACATTGTGTAGACATTTTCAGCGAGTTATCCACTACGACTCCAAGATCTCTCTCATGGTCAGTCTCTGCCAGATCAGACCCCATCAACGTGTATTTATATTTAGGATTTTTGGCTGCAATGTGCATCACTTTGCACTTGGCCACATTGAACCCCATTTGCCATGTTGACGCCCACTCACCCATCCTCAACAGATCCCTTTGGAGTGCCTCACAATCCTCCCTGGTTTTCACCACCCTGAACAACTTCGTGTCATCTGCAAATTTAGCCACATCACTGCTTACTCCCAATTCCAAATCGTTAATAAACAAGTTAAACTTCCATGCATGATCCTCCAGTAACTTCCATGCATGGAAGGGATTCCCAGGAAACAGCAAAAGGGGACAAAGCTCAACCTGAAAATCAAGTCAAAAACCTAGATGATTGAGCAGCTAAAACAGAGAATAAAATAAATCTATTTATCGCAAAGTGCACAATAACTACAATTTAAAAACTATATTTGTAGAATGCAGATAAAAATGAAGAGATAATGGATGTCACATCACATCCATAAGGCACTGCATACAGCAACAAATGTAAGTTACACATGCAATAACCACTAGACCAAAATATTGTCTACACATACAATAACCACTAGACCAAATGCCTTTCGACCCTGAGGGCCTTCTTCAGTAGTCTAAATACACACTTAAAGTATAAAATATCTGTTCCAAGCAAGGCAGATTCTATATGAATCAATGAAGTACTGTAACTCCAAATAATAGTTATAAAGTTTTGCTGTCAATCAGGCCTGCATTTACTGAGGAGCCTACACTCATCAAAGATGATAACTTTGTACAATCATTCTGCTCTTGGTTGTTACACTGTTCACAGTGTGTGCCCAACTTTTGGTTGACTCATGGGCTAGTAGTTATTGTATGTGCAACTTATATTTGTTGCTGTATGCAACATCCTAATGGATGTGAAGTGACACCCATTACCTCTTCATTTTTATCTACATTCTACAAATGTTATTTGTAAATTGGAGTTACTATGCACTTTGCAATAAATGGAAGGGACTTCCATCCACAAAGTATGACTTTCTCACTTCGCCCCTCCCAATGAAGTCCCAAATGCCCCCTGAAATGCTGGTGCTGGGTAACAGTGGGGATTCCTGGGTAAATGAATGTTCTGCAGCTGGAGGAGGGAATCAGTGAACATCATTTCTTGTTCATCAATGGACCCTCCACTGGAGCCAAACCAATGGTGCAAGAAAGTGGCATGGCTGTAACAATTGTATAGTAAAGGGTAAGGATTCCCTAGGCCTCTTGACTAGCTGGCTGTACTCTTCTCCCAAGGGCAACAAGCATCTCAGTGCAATAAGGCAAGTAGCATACCTTAGCCTGACCTATAGAATCAGGTTCTAAGTATCATTTATGTACAGTTTTTAAACAATGGGAAAATATAATGGAATTACTATGGACACCTCACTCAAAATGACAAGCTCAATAGAAAACAAAGCAGTCAACACAACCACAGTTAACAAAGATTATATACCTGGAAACCCTGAATTTCCAGAAACTTTCTAAATGTCAATACTGTAGAAAATGTGCAAACGAGAATGATTAACAGTGCCAACTTCTGATTGGATATTGGAAAATTGAACAATTAATAGTTAATTTTCTCTCTGCCAAATGCAGTCAAGGATTGCCAATCTTAATTTCAAGGCCAGATGATTTTAGAACCATAACAGAGGATGTAATGCATTTAATTTGTTTATAGTTTAACCGTTCAGTGTTTTCTTTACCAGATTAGTAGACATTACTTTGCATGTGTGCTGGCAGGGATGCTTAGAATGCTCAGATTCACAATTTGTTTAATCAAGGAAGAGTTCACTCCATTACCACATCATGCATATCAATGGACTTCTGAGGGGTAAGGATGTGATTTATGTGATGATGTGATAAACCATTCAGTGATGGCAACTGAATTTAAATAATAAAGCAAATACTGATCATCCATGATCAGCTGGCTGCAGAAAATACCCTTGGCCTCCTGGGATTAAATTAAACATAAATTTCAGCCACTCTTCGAATCAAGCATCAGGTATTACATGAACATCTGGACCCCTATTAGGATAACAGTGCCATCAGAAAAAGAGTTATACCTTTCAAAGCACACTGGCATCAATGGGTTTAGAAGGGTATAACTCTACTGAAGTTGTTCAGTCCACCTATTTGCCTAACCCACCACTGACTAGCTGCAGCTTTCCTATCTTGGGTAAAGGAAGAGTTTTCTCAACCCTAGATAATGATGCTAAGGACTGAACCTGGGATCTTCTGTATGCAAACCATGTGGTCCACTACTAGGCTATGGAATGTTCATAGGATCTCTCTCTCAGCCTCCCTACCTAAGGCTGAAAAGAAATTACTTGTTGCATGTTTCTCTCTTTCAGTATCAAAGAGGGTCTCCCATTTTTGACATTCATGGTGACAGTGCCTAGATTCTTTCAGTGCTGTTCTCTCAGAGTTATTTCCCTTCATCTTTTATGTCCTACATATCCTTGGTTTCATTGGTTTACACCAGTGCTTAAGCTGATTAAATCGGCTTCAGTTCAGCAAGAACAAACCAAAAAAAGCAAAGAGTGATGATAATAGGCATCTAAGAACACTCAGTTTGGTTAGTATTTTTTTCAGTATTGAATGCAAGAGAACTATTTATTTAGTTTTTTTTAAAAAAAACATGCAGTTTTGGAAGCATTACTGTCACATGCTCAAGACCCTGCCATCATAGTTTACAAATGAATTTGAGACAGCCCTCAAATACTGGCTCAGATCCACTAGTGTTTTGTGGAGGAAAAGATTTCTGCCCATAGAAATTAAATTGAGATTATCGTATGGTATTGTGTGCTATAGCCAGGAGATCCCCGGGGGATTGTTTGGCTGCCAAAACTGTAGCACTTTTTCGGCACCACTTAGGTGGTGAGCTATGCATATTTTTAGGCTGAGAATATTGTGACTTGCCTAAGATCACGCAGTTAGCTTCATGTGGGGAATCAAACTCAGTTCTCAGATTAGAGTCCACTGCTCTTAACCACTAAACCAAACTGGCACCCTCTGCCAACAGAGTGTGACTCTCCCCTCCCCTCCACTTGTTGCCCCAAACTGCTGTTCCTAGGGGGTAGGAAACACAAAGGAACAGCATTTCTTGGACCATTCTAGGCTGTGGGGGAGGGCAAAATGATTGCCATCCATTGGCAGAAATCCATCCATGGACATGACTCAAGAGAAGAGAGAAGAGACTGGATTTATATCCTGCCCTTCACTACCCAAAGGAGTCTCAGAGCAGCTTACAAACTCCTTTCCCTTGCCCTCCCCACAACAGACACCCTGTGAGGTAGGTGGGGCTGAGAGAGCTCTGAGAAAAACTGCTCTTTTTCAAGAACAGCTGTGCCAGAACTATGGCTTGCCCAAGGTGCAAATCAAGAAGTGAGGAATCAAAACCAGTTCTCCCAGATTAGAGTCTGCGCACTTAACCACTACACCAAACTGGCACTTAACCACTACACCAAACTGGCTCAAAAATCCTGCTTTGTTCAGTGGGACTTTTGTGAAAAGGTCTGTAGCTTAAAATTATCTAATTCTTAAAAAAGATGTCCTAAGAGAGATTTGATTTAGAAAATAACATTATTAATACAACAGCGGGAAATATATTTTTACCCATAATGCCAGAATTTGGGAAACCCACGAAAAAGTTTGACAGTATGTCTGGACTGACAAACCACCACATTACTTGACACAATGCAAAAGTTATTTATTTTATTTTTATTTTATTAATCATATTTATACCCCACCGTCCCCACGATGCAGGCTCAGGGCAGCTCATAGTCAGTACATAAAAGACAGTTAAAACAACATAAAATCATATAAAACAATTCCATTATTAATACAGTTCATAAAGTGCTGAAGATAGTTACTCAAGATGGCTTATTTCAGTGTACTCTCTAAGAATCCTTCTGCTCAAGATCTTCCTGCGACTCAGACTAGATGTTAAAACCAAGAGCCAGGGCTCTATAATGGTGGCAGTACCCTAGCTGAAGGCCTGTTGGAAGAGCTCCTTCTTGCAGGCCCTGCAGAACTGCAAAAGGTCCCACAGGCCCTGATCTCCTCCGGGGAAGAAGAAGAAGAAGAAGAAGAAGAAGAAGAAGAAGAAGAAGAAGAAGAAGAAGAAGAAGAAGAAGAAGAAGAAGAAGAAGAAGAAGAAGAAGAAGAAGAAGAGGAGGAGGAGGAGGAGGAGGAGGAGGAGGAGGAGGAGGAGGAGGAGGAGGAGGAGGAGGAGATTGGATTTATACCCTGCCCTTCACTTGGAGTCTCAGAGCAGCTTACAAACTCCTTTCCCTTCCCCTCCCCACAACAGACACCCTGTGAGATAGGTGGGGCTGAGAGAACTTCTGACAGAAACTGCTCTTTTTCAAGGACAGCTGTGCAAGAGCTTGTGACTGACCCAAGGTCACATCAGCAGGTGCAAGTGGAGGAGTGGGGAATCAAACCCGGTTCTCCCAGATTAGAGTCTGCGCACTTAACCACTACACCAAACTGGCTCCTTCCACCAGGATGGGGCCACCACCGAGAAAGCCCTGACCCTGGTAGTAGCAAGCCTGGCATCTTTAGGGCCAGGGAGGGTCAATCAATTTTGAGGCCCCGACTGAAGTGCTCTCTGGGGTATATATGGGGAAAGGTGGTCCCACAGGTAATAAGAAGCTCCAAGATCTGATAACTGTCAATAGCTTAGATGGCTTTTTAAAAGGATTAGTATAGGATATGATCAATCAGCCTTCTTTGTCATAACCATGGAGACTAAAAGGTACTTTCATGCTCAGAGGCACTATACCTGTAATTACCATGGAGAAATCTGAGGGTAAAACAACAGAGAAATGCTATCATGCCATTCCCTATACATGAATTTCCAGAAACATTTCTCTCTGTGTTGGTCGAAATGGGTGTCACCTCAGAGAAGAGTCTAGCCCCAATAGCCACTCTATTCACTTTAAGGCTAGCCAAGCATTTAAGGCTGAAAAAATTAGTCACAGGGCTTTTGTCATCTGAAATGTAATTCTACAGAGTTACTCCAGTACAAGTCTGAAACCAAGAGCTAGATCATGTTGGAGGAGCAAGTTCTTCAAGTACTTCAGGTCCCAAGCCTTAAAGGTAAGAACCAGCACTTTGAATTGTGACTGGGAACATATAGGTTGCCAATGGAGATCTGGTGGCACAAGGTTTATATGCTCTCTATATACAGCCCCTTAAAGTAGCCTGACTGTGGCACTTTCAACCAACTGAAATTTCTGGACAGTTTTCAAAAGCAGCCTCATGTAAAACACATTAGAGTAATCTATGAAATCAAGAGATTTTCAGTTTGGGATCTGTTCCGGAACACTGAAAATAACGCACTTGAAACCAGGGTTGAGGGGGCGGGAGCTATGCTTTCCTTCTTGCCAAAAACCAATCAGTTCTGTTCCCTGAACTATTAAAAATCCTTTGGCTCTACCCCCTTGATTCCATCTGCAGTGGCCTATACCTCATTGCCCAGAAGGCCCTGCTCCTAGGCCATGCCCAAGCACTCCCCCCAAAAAACTGGCAACTCATGCACATACGTATGTGCCAGATTCTGTACAGGAGAAAGCAGCTGCAGAGGGAGGGACCATAAATTTCAGATTGTGCTGTTTCCATGAATGAATCTTCAGGCATATTTAAGAACTTGACAATATCCTCAGGAACTTCAAGTGAGGATGGTTGGTTGGTTCAATTTTAAACAAAAGTAAAGTTCGAATTCAATTAGTTTGATCACTTGATCAGTCCATTAAACAACTAAACAAACTGTTCAAACATGGCTTTCAACTTCACTGGAGATATTCATCTAGGGAAATGATAAACCTACTAAAATCAATCAGTCACAAGTTACAAAATTAGTAAATTAATGAATATCAAACGTCAAATGTTGATTCAACAAGCATCTAAATGTGAATTGACAAAGGGATATAAAATAAATATTTTCTCCCTGTTCCCTCACCCCTATTTTCCAATAGGAGATCTCTTTCCAGGCTTCATTTGAAGAGCTTAAAAAAAAATTAATTCCTAATTCAAAATTAGCATACACATCCAAATACGTGCTGATATTTGATTACATTTGCAGGGAAACAAATGGTTCTGCTCTGGATAGACAAGGAAAATAAATCAATGCTAAGGTTACTAGGTTTCTTTACCTTGAGGAGATATGAAAGCTAAATTAGTAGTGGTAGTATTGGACTGAGGCGACCCAGACCCAAATGCCTCTTTAGCCATGAATTCTCTAAGCTGCCCTGTGCTGACCACCTGTACAGCACAAACAAAGGTGATGAAGATCACAGATTTTCAGTTTTTAGAAAGTAGATTGCTAGAGTTGCCAGCCCAATGCTGACAACTAATTAGAGATTTAGAGGGTGGGGACATGATAATAGGTATTATTCTGACATTGCAACATTACTTCCGGTGCAGCTCCAGAAGGGATGCCATCCTATCAGGTTTACTCTCTTGTACTCCTCCAAAAATCTATGATTTGGTGAGAATTCTAGAGCATCACCCTGACATAATGATTTCACTTCTGGAGTTGTGCCTATTTCCTCCCTCCTCTCATTTTCCCCTGCCACTCTATCAAGTGGCAGCAAGCAAACCAGGACTGCCAGCTGGGGGTCTCCTGTAAATTGCATATCTGCATAATGCAATTAAGATCAAAGGCATGTGAGAAGGGGGAGAGGAGGCTCAGCCCTTCGATTTCCCACCCAACTTTGCTGATCAAAACCAGGTTCCCCACATTTGTATTAGACTTTTTTTAAAAAAACATATTTTCCCTCTCTTAAAAATGTTCACACCAGCATGGAAGCAGGATTTTGTACAGTACAACTGAGGGGGGATCAGCACAACTGAGGGGTTAAATCCTTTTTCCCCTTCTTTCATGGCTCATGATCCAAACTGTGAATGTGCATGTTCATAATTTACTTTTTACAGTTTGATGGGGATCTATCCATGATCTCCCCATTTTCTGTTGAGCCCTCATTCAGTCTATACTACAGCATGAGGCTATGAGCTGCATCTTTTTACAGCCCAAGAGTCTCTGAAATAGTGAAGCAAGAAGCTTGGATGAATCCATCATTTTGATATCAGAGTCTCTTGATTCAGTTGTATATTCTCCAGGTTCTTTCAAGAGAAAGTAGTCAGGCTGCCATGAAGACTCCAAGAGGGGCACATTCATCAACTTCAGTTGGGTTTAAGTAAAAAAATAGTTCAACTGAACACTAGGACTGTGCAAAAATAGAACCATTCATACTTGCAAACAAGAGAGAGAGAGAAAGGGGATGTGGGGATAGCAGGTGGAAAAGGAGGGAGCAAAAAGGAATGTTTGAGAGACATAAACCACATACACCAATTATAAACCACTGCCCTCCAAATTCTCTCTCTAACTGCAAAGGTGTACAACAATATCAATTCTAGCTCTGAACTGAAATCTATCCACAACAGAATTAAAACGAAAAGATAGCGGGATGGAAAGGGAAAAGAGACCCTGCTGTTGTTTCTTTGCAACATCAGATGCTCTCTCACATGCCTTCACGCATACAAAAAACACAAGAGACCCATAGACTGACAGTCTCATTCAATTTCTTCTCTTCTTACACACATGCACAAACAGACATATATACAAAGGCCAAAGAAAAAGACCAGACAGCAAGAAGACAAGCATGGTACAAGAAGGAGAGAGAGACAGAAAGACATGAGATTTGTTTCTTTGTTTAATACATTTCTACCCCATCTTTCCACCCATTGGAGACCCCAAATGGTTTCATTGTTCTCCTCTTTCTCCTCTCCACATAGGGTTGCCTACCTCCAGGTGGTGGCTGGAGATCACCTGAGATTACAACTGATTTCCAGGCAATAGAGATCAGATCACCTAAAAACATATGAACATAAGAAAAGCCAATGTTGGATCAGGCCAATGGCCCATCCATTCCAACACTCTGTCACACCATGGCCAAAAATACCAGGTGCCATCAGGAGGTCCACCAGTGGGGCCAGGACACTAGAAGCCCTCCCACTGTTGACCCCCCCCCCAAGTACCAAGAATACAGAGCATCACTTGCCCCAGACTGAAAGTTTCTATCTATACCTTGTGGTTAATAGCCACAGATGGACTTCTGCTCCATATGCTTATCTAAATCCCTTTTGAAGCTGTCCATGCTTATAGCTGCCACTATCTTCTGTGGCAGTGATTCCATGTGTTAATCACTCTTTGTGTGAAGTACTTCCTTTTATCCATTCTAACCTGACTGCTCAGCAATTTCATTGAGTGCCCACGAGTTCTTGTATTGCGAGAAAGGGAGAAAAGTACTTCTTTCTCGACTTGCTCTATCCCATGCATAATCTTATAAACCTCTATCATGTCACCCCTCAGCTGTCATTTCTCCAAGCTAAAGAGCCCCAAGCGCTTTAACCTTTCTTCATAGGGAAAGTGTTCCAACCCTTCTATCATTCTAGTTGCACTTTTCTGCACTTTGTCCAATGCAATAATATCCTTTTTGAAGTGTAGTGATCAGAACTGTACACAGTACTCCAAATGAGGTCACACCATTGATTTATACAGGGGCATCATGATACTGGCTGATTTGTTTTCAATTCCCTTCCTAATCCCCAGCATAGCACTGGCCTTTTTTTATTGCAGTTGCACACTGTCTCAACATTTTCATTGAATTATCTACTACGACTCCAAGATCTCTCTCTTGGCCAGTTTGGACCATGTCAACATGTATTTATAGTTAGGATTTTTGGCTCCAAAGTGCATCACTTTGCACTTGGCCACACTGAACTGTTGCCAGAAGCACTGCCTTTTACTCTCGGGTAGCCCCAAAGCAGGGGTGCCCTACTTTCTAATCTGAACCAACGTCCCCAAAAGTCAAGCATTCTCAGCTTGTACCACAGAGTCAGGCTGCAAGTGCTCTGCAAAAAAGGATTTCATATTCAGGTTTCATAAGGTTGACCTCAGAGCAAGTCTCTAGTCTTCCCCCTCCACCCAGCAGAGATTATGCTTATGGAATGACAACGGGTTCTACCAGGTAAAATATCTACATTTCTAAAGTCTATTTGGAGGCCATCTGGCAGATAACTCTGTCTCCAGTAATTCTTTGTCTGAATTCTTTGTCTTTCCTGCTCTGTTCCGCAAGAATACTGGGATAAACCAATCAATCATTCAAATGTTTAGCAATCCTTCCTGATGCTAATCAGGGACATCTCTCACCTTTTGTCTACCCTGGCCAGGACCGTTAGTAAGTCAGATAATCCATTTAGCTAGCTACCCAACACCTGGCTTCTATTGTTAAATCCAGAACCTGCCTCTCTGGGAGCTCATTGGTCATACCTAAGGTCTGCCCCTACTGGCATCACACACCCCTGGGACCCATCATTGGTCCAGGTCATCTATTGTTCTCACCTGAGACCAGTCCCCAGGGCCACCCATTGGTGTGCATTCTTTGCCAGTGCCTATATCCCAGCACACATATGGCCTTAGACTGTGTGTTTTCTGCCATGATCCCAAAAGGGGAGTCCACCCCTAGACCCTCTCTGAGTTTAGGTCACAAGCCTTTCTTCATGGACCTCTGCACATCTGGACAGGTTGTATCACTGATTTTGGTTATCTGAAGATTAATTGTAATACCTCAAGATCTCCAGGTACTACCTGGAGGTTGGCAATCCTAGTCATAATTGTGGTCCACAACAAATTGCTTTGTAGATGACTTGAAAATGGGGCCAGATTAAGACATGCTGAAGCCCTACACTACGCCAAGTAAAAAAGTTTTGTAGCATTACCCCCAAATGGTAATTTTTTTAAAAAAAAATAGGGTCTGCTATTCTGAGCCCCTAGTTTACTTAATTTCTTTATAAATTCAGCTCTGCTAGAAAATGATCCTCAGCGCAGGGTAAGGCAAGAGGCCATAGCTCAAAAATAAAGCATATGCTTTGCACAAACATCCCATCTTTTGATATCCCTTGTTAAATGGATCTCAGGCAGGAAAGCAACCCTCTTGAGACTTTCAAGAGCCAGGGCCAATTAAATTAATCCTGGAATTACAGTTTGCATAAAATAGGTTTATGAAGTCTGGATTCTGTCAGATAACCAATTTATCTGTAAGAAATGGACTCTGTTATTGCCTCCCCAAATTTTAACACCTCTGGCAAAATCCATTAATACCTGATACAATACTGATGTCCTGACCTGGATGGCCCAGGCGAGCCCAATCTCATCAGATCTCAGAAGCTAAGCAGGGTTGGCCCTGATTTGTATTTGGATGGGAGACCATGAAGGAGAAGTCCTCAGTCGCTGTGAGGAGGCAGGCAATAGCAATGCAACTTGGCAGCACTTCCCACCACCTGATATAATGGCAGGCTATGGTTCCCCCGCCACCACCAACAGCTGGTTTCTGACTCATGTACCTACATAAGCAGAAAGAAATGGGCCAACCTGACATGTTTTCCAGTTCTCTCCATTCATTTCAGAGATTGTAGTGAAACCATACAAAGTGTTTCAGATGCTAACATCATCTTCCATCAACATTAAGTACTCAAACCTTGCAAAATCAGAGCAGGGTAATCCACTTAAGGACTTGGTACTTGGTGAGAGGTAGGGATGGCATGATGCTCCTCTATGATCCAACTACCACTGTTTGCCAGAGACAATCTCTGATTTTTGGTACCTGTCAAAATCTCTTCTCTTATCTTGGTCCATTTCTTGTCTTATCTCTATTTCAGCCTTTTGGGGATTCTGAGTTTAAAAAAAAATTACAATGCTAATATTCTCATTCTTTGGGATTCAGCTGCTTCCCTCAGTTCTCTAAGAAGCTGATCTTCAGTTTACAAAATGTAACTGGTTCCAGCCACTGCAAGCTGGCAAAGCTAGGAAAAGAAACAGGAGACAGAACTATAGCTCCATATTAGAGCAGCTACCTACCATGCAGAAGGTCTTAGGTTCAGTCCTTGGCAACTCCACTAAAAAGGTTCAGGTAATAGGCAATACTAATCTTGAGAGAACACCAGTATAACTCAGCATATGTCAATTTTATGAGTAACACACAGGGCAGATTATGATGTTCTTCTTAAAATTAAGGCAGTTTAAATGAAATAAAGTCCTGAATCTCATCCCTGAGAACGAAGCTGCGTGTCAGAATGGCCCATGTTGTGTCTCTGTATTGTGAATGGGAAGGATTTTGTTGTTGCTGCTGCTGCTGCTAGCTAGTTCATATTGTAGATGCTACTTTTCTGTGCAAAAGAAATGACAAACACTGGCACTTCAGACTCAGTTTCAGGAAAGGAAAACAATGCCTCAAAGGAAGGATTGTTAGTAGTGAGTTTTCCTGGGTGTGTAGAACTTGGCCTCGGGCAACAAGGGTAAATATTTATCCTTCGTTAAGGTGAACTGAGGTCAAAACAGAAATATGTAAAAAGTGAGAATGGAGAGAAGTATTTTCTTCCTTTTTCTCCCAATGCATAAATAATAAATATTCGTTCATCCAAATCAGGCTTCTCTGCAGCGGGTGTGATTACTTAAAGGTTACCTGCGATTTTGGGCTCACTGAAGCTGAATAGAAGGCTGAGATAATGAGGCTCGGTTGAGCTTCTGACAAGAAAAGGTTGGGATTTGGGCACTGCTGAAATTTGGCCTTCATCTGATGTCTATCAGCCACTTACCACAATGTGAGATGGAAGTTTTTCTTAAAAGACTATTGCACAAATTATTTAAAAAGTGTAAACAGATCTATCACCAAAGTGGCTTTGTGGCTATTGGACCTCCTGGAACTATATAGTGAACTTATGGCCAACACAGCTATTCAGCAAAGGGTGAATTAAATAAAAATGATTTTTTAAAAAAAGTTACTTTGGACAGTTAAAATCACATCTGCAGTTATTCACTATCTTGGATGATGGCCAGAAGTCATAATTTGTATTAGTTTATAGATCTGATGACTGTCTATTCTTGTAGCTCCATATCCTAGAAACAATTAAAGTGCATGTTTGGTCATGTAAATCCCTAAGTGGTTTGAACCTTCAGATCCAGGTCAAGTTCTCAGAAACAGTGGGAAGGGAAGTAATGCTGCATCAGAACCCTACCATTTTAGCTGTGGGTAGAAGAAAGTCCATATAACAATGTAAACAAGATAAATTTAAAATATATGACCATAAAACTCTATGAACATACAAATCCACTTTGTACTAGTTCTCATTGTTTACTCTGGCAGTGGCTCTCCAAGATCTTAGATAGAGAGGTCTTCACCAGTACTCCTGGATAAATTGATCCAAGGACATGCCAACAGTTCTCCTTAGCTCCTATGCTAGCATTCTATAGCATGTTCTTAATTCTCCTAAAAGAGTTCAACTTTGTCTTACAACAAAAACCATGGACTACCTTTTGTTAAGTCCATCAAAATTACACAACACATCATACAAGTGTTAGAGATTACAGGGTACTACTTTAGGATGGATGTCAGAAAATGAAGAAGAAAAAAATCTTTCTAGCCATTTTGTTAAGGTCTCTTGGTCTACATCCAATTTAGAATACTTTGCTGACCTCAGTGGTCACAAGGTGCGCCTAGTTGGTATACCACTGATGCAACCAGAAAGGTGGAGAACTTGAAACCACGAATGCTTGTGTGGTATACTGGTATTAAATGACTTGTGTTTTTGATTTTGTTATGGACCAATATGGTGACCCGTTTTGCCAGGTGTGCTCTGTTTATGTTCATTTTTTTCCAATATCTGCATCAACAAAAGTCTACAGAGTGATCATTTGTAGACTGGTTTAGGTGGATCCAGGTGCACCTATGTTTTAGAATTTGCATCTCAGTTTACATATTATAGATCTGATTCTCAAAATGTTCCACTGATTAAAACAGGTTTTTTATGTACTTGAATAGCAAAAATTTATGATCAAGTACTTATGACCCCCAAAAATAAATCAGGACAAAAATCTATGAACTAATTCAAATTATGACTCCTGGCCATCATCCAAGACAGTGAATAACTGCCAATGTGGTTTTAAATATCCAAAATAACTTTAAAAAATAATAAATTCATTTAATGCACCTTTTCTAGGTGAAAAAATATCATAACTTATACTTTGAAAGAGAAATATCAAAAGGTTTGCATCTAATTCTGTATGAGGTAAAGAACTAATACTCTAGTAATTGTTGTAATTATGTATAATTTTCTGAAGTGTTTAAAGGTGAAGCGAAATAGCCTTTTGTTAAAGATGAAATAAAAAAGAAAGAAACTGATTGAGACTTGCAGTTATTAAGTAGAATGCCTGAGGTTTACTTGCGACAAATACCTTTAAAAATATAAAAGTGTTCTTCCTGTACTCCCAATAGTCATCAGTACAACCAAAAAGGTTCTTTTGATCACCCACCCTTATGAACTTGGCAAATCTAGAAGCATGGTAAAGCTATCAGAAATATCTGAAGAAACAGTAAATCTGTTTGAAACTATACACTACCAAGATTATGCCTATTTCTGGAGCAACACAAAAGGACTCCAAACAGGGCTGGTTCCAGACAATCCTAAAATGATCTACTCAGAGTCCTACTCAAGTCCATTCAGAGAGTCCTACTCCAGAGAAAGTGTTCTTAGAATTGCCCTGTAAATTTTTTAATGGCAGAATTTCTTGCCTCCCCTCTCCTACTTCAACCTATTGATCAACATGAAATTGTTCTTCTAATGAGAGGAGACTCTGAGAAATGACATGAGAGGATCCTGAATAGGGTTGCCAGCTCTGGGTTGGGATTCCAAGAGATTTTGGGGGGTGGAGCCTGAGGAGGGCAGGGTTTGGGAGAGGAGGGGAGGGACTTCAATGGGATATCATGCCATAGAGTCCACCTTCCACAGTGGTCATTTTCTCCAGGTGAATTATCTCTGTTACCTAAAGATCAGATGTAATAACGGGAAATCACCAGCTACCACCTGGAGGTTGGCAATCCTAGTTCTGCAACAGGAAGATGGAAATGGTGGAAATTGCCAGTTTAGTCTGTATCCAACCCAGTGCTAAGTAAAGCGTGTTCAACCCTCATCGAGCCAAGTGAATCTGTAGTCTTCGCATCAACAACTATCTGATCCTTAGGGAAGGGGGGGAAACCCTGAAGATGGGATGACCCTGGGACTTTTTCTATGCAGAACCAGTACTGTGAAGTCCTTCAGTAGATGAAGGTTGGCCAGTCAATATGTTCACCAAAACCAAAATCTGAATCCTGAACTTGGATTTTGAATTTGAAATTAGGACCACTGGATTCAGAATCTGAAATCTAATGCCAACCAAAGTCAGTAGGAATAGCCATTTTTCACCATTAAAAAACACACAAAAAGACAAACGACTTTTACAACGTTTTCTTCAGCCCTCTGATCCTTTCGCAGTGCCTATGCCAACATCAAAGAGTTGAAAAGACATGGCAAGTGCATACAGGAACAGCCACTATTGCCAGGCAGCAGTGCCAGGTATCAGGAAAAGATTGCAATCTGGCCATGAATCCTAAACAGCACAAATGCCACCAGGGTATTGTCGGGCATGGCACTGTGGAACAGAATGCTCTGTGTGGGGAAGCAGGCTAATACTCTGGACAGCACTGTCAGGCAGACTGGAGCAGCAGACAGACAGACAGACAGACAGTGGTGGGTAGAGGAGAACTACCCCAACAGCACACATTTCAGCATAGCTGAGTGAATGAGCACAGCCATGGAGTAGTAATTGGAAGAAGGGAAGGAACAGCAGGAAGAGGCAGCAGACTGAAGTATGACCTGTCCTTTACTGTGGCCTGCAGTGTCCCATTCTCTCTCTTATCTTATTCAAAGGGCATCTCAGGGCAGGCCAGGGTGTTCCTGCAGCCTTCCCCATGTGCCAGCTTCCTCTTGTGTTCCATGTCTGATACCACGGGTAGCCTCTCCCCTCCCCTCCCCAAAAAAGCACCTGATTCTGCTAGAGGAGAACAAAGATGAAAAAGAAAGGAAAACCACACACAAGGGAAAATCTATTATCTTAATCTAATCTAAATCTATTTAAATCTGTCTAACAAACCATATCCTTCTGACTGATATACCCCCAAAGGGCCTAAATTTAATATAAAATTTCCCTGTTCATCTAAAATCTAGTTAATGTATTTTATCCCTAATATACACTACAGGGTAGAGAGAGAATCCAATGTAGAAAGGGGCACAGAGAAGATTGTTTCAGCATGGAGAACAAACGGTCAGGGGACTGTGGAGGAATTATACAAGCAGCTATGCCCTTCTTTCTTTTGGAAGGACCAATGTGAAAGTACCTTCTGATGTCAGGATTTCGTAAATGCAGACAAATATCACGGATGAGTTTTGCTTTCAACCCATTCCCTCCCATCCTTGGTGAGACCACAGCAGCACTAATCAGGTGGCACTGAGCTCTCTGCCCCCACCACCTTGGGTGCCCGGCTGTCTGAGGAATGTTTCCCTTTTCCTCTCTCAAGAAGCCAGGCCAGACTTTTGGAGGACTAGGCTTCACCTCCTTCCTCTTGCAAGCAACTTAGCCTGTTTTGTATAGGAGCCAAAGGAGCCAGAACTATAACATTTGTATTTGGAATTATTTGTGAATATTCCCAATACAGCGTTGTTTGGTGCTTTGAAATCCAAATTGCACATCAGATCTTGGGTTCATCAACTTGGGGACCCTATTTGGGTGGAAAGGTGGCATATAAACGTTTTAAATAAATGAAATAAATCCCTAGGTAAAGATACAATACAGCAAGTTTAGGTGCTTAGAGTGGGATCATCCTATCACTCATACAGTATGTTCACAATGTTTTTAGTCTCAGCTCTCTGAACATACATCCTGCCAATCATGCGCATGTGCTGAGAGGCAGTTTCCACCAATCCCCTCTCTCATGACAGACCTCTGCATCCCCTCTTGTTCTTGGATGCTCCCTTTTCCCAAGGAACAGCATTTCAAGAGTCATTCGGGGGATTCAGGAGATAAAGAAATCACTCTTTGCTGATATCTATCCTTCTGTCTCTGGAGACTTTTGACAGATTCAAGCAATGATTAGGATTTTGTGTGCTTACGGTTTCAACTACATAGGGACCATCAGGAACAACAGGGAAAGCAATGCAAAGGAAGATCAGCAAAAATCTTTGAAACAACCCACTTTGCATGAGCAGAAGTTCCTTCTATTGGCACAAGGGTTCCTTTGGATCCAAACCATGGTGTCACAAACCATGGCAATATATTTATATGATTGAGAACTTTCACATAACCCAAAATACCAAATATTCTGCATTTTCTACCACCTTCAGTACTACAACACCAAATTGAGAACTTGCCTTGTTCTGAGGCCACTTGTTTTGGAAACGATTGGTGCTACTCTGTAGCAAGCAACGGGGTTGCCAACTCCAATTAAGGAAATTCCTGGACATATGTAGGTGGAGCCTGGGGAAGGCAAGATTTGGGCAGTGGAGGGATCTTACGGGGGTATAATGCCATAAAGTACACCCTACAAAGCAGCCATTTTCTCTGTCATCTGGAGACCAGTAGAAATTCCAGGAAATCTCCAGGCCCCACCTGGAGGCTGGCATCCCTGAATTTCACAGATGCAGCAGATTTGACCTATGACAAGAGAATCTGTGCTGAAAATGAATGACACAATGATCATCTTGCTCTCTGCTATTAAATCCATGCACAGTTTGATATCTATCTCTCTTCCCACAAGACAGGTATTTTAAAGCATTCCAGAAGGCTCCAAAGTTAAAGAATGCCAACAGTTGTATGCTTTGGTATTTGTCACATCTTATTATAATAGTTCATGATAATAATGTGGTTGTGCAGAATAATTGTCATGATTACAATTAGTGGCACATTGAAATGAGTGTTGCTCCAATCATCTGAAATATTATAAGTGCAATTCTCCACGGAAAAGTGAATAAATGGCACAACAGGGTTCCCTCTTTATTCGTTACTGTGTGTCTCAATCATTTGCAAAAGCAATTTTACTCAGTTTGCAAGATGATTTTAGTCTTTTAATTGCCAGGCCTTCAAACATGGCTCCATTTTCCTATCTGCAAATGTATTTATCTGTTGTATTCAAAACAAGCTACAAAGAACACACAAGCAGCAGAAGCTAGAAAAAGAAGGGGAGGGGAGTAGAAAATGTGCAATTAAAATATCACCCTGCAAGACAGTGTGAAAGATAAATGAATGCCCCATGATGTATTTACCCAAAGCTCCAGGCCCACTGCTGGATAAACTCAGGATGGGACATTCATTCATCTTCTACACTGACTGCCAAAGCAATAGTTTAATTAGACCTGCCACCAACATTCATTTTTAAAGCCCCCCCGAATTCTAAGCTAACATTGTAGTTTTTACATTCCCAAATCATGTTCACAAAATATTCAAGCACATTTGCAGTTGAACTGCCACACTGTCCTCCAGGACCAGAGAGCTTTTCATTTCATTTCATTCATTTCATTTCATTTATCTATCAACAGGCATTATGCATTATCACATGATTCCCCCACCACCACTCAGCTACATTCTTGTGACATATTCAGCATTTCATAGTGCATGATCTCACTTAATCTCTCAGTCTGTGTGGTCAACAGATGAATTTGGGGAACAGTGAAGCATTTGTATATTTAAAACTTCTCTGTCCTACACTTCAAAAATCAAAAGGCTGTTTACAAAATAAATTTACAAACACCAATACAAATAAAAGCCTAACAGACACCAGTTCTCCAGTCTAAAGGTTTTGACCCTATGAGCCATGCAGCATAAAACTCCATGGAACAATGGCTAGGCAACCTCTCTTTCCAAGTATGCTGAGCAGAATAGCAGGCAACAGATCATAGTCAAAGGACCGGAATCCTTTCACAACATGAGAACAATCAATGATTCTGGCTCCTCCTCTTCCTGTATTGTGATTCTGATGTCATACATTTGCAGTTCCTGCTGCCACCTGGAGGTAAAAAGTGGATCTTGACTCTGGCAAGGTCAAAGGTTATTGATCTATGGGAAACAAAAGCTAAGATTGACCGCACTTTAATTGAAGTCTCTGAACGTTCTAAATGTTTAATAGTGTTAAATGTTTTAAATGTTTTAACTGTATACGAACCTTGGCACATTGTGCCAGGCCATGTGAGCTGCCCTGAGCCCGCTTGTGGGGAGGGCGGGTTATAAATACAACAAATAAATAAATAAGATACAATACACTTCTTTTTTAAAAAATGTATGTGTCATACTTCTTTTTTATTGATTCTTGCAATGTCACTTTTGCAACATACTATGCACTAGCAAACAACCAACAGAAACTGCATTGAACAGCCTGCTCAAAATCCTATTTAAAAAAAAATCAAGGCCATGGTGTTCTGCATTACACCATTAATGCCTTGCATTTCCTTCATCTTCCTTTAAAACATGAACGAGTTTAGAAGTGGTATATTTTACACTTCGCACTTGTCCCTGTCAATATCTGAGAGGGTTTGATCTATTCAATCCGTGTATCCCTATCAGCAGAGAGAAAGCATACAAGAACCCCGTGCAGGCAGCGAACCACAGACATGAGACCTATTTGAGAAGGCAGCTGCCTGCTGGCAAGCTAGTTGAACGGCATCATTATTTTTGTATTTTTTCCCTCAGCTGCCTCACTTAGCAGAGTCTCTTTGTCTTTAAAAGAAAAAAAGCAGCTGGGTGTTTATTTCTTTACTGTAATAGTGTAACATTTCAATCCAACCAAAAATCACAACAAGATGGCAGAGTGTATGAATTGAAGATTGTAAGGGAGCCAAGTTTTAGTTTCGGGTTGTATTTCTCTTCCCAGTCCTTGCGCCAGTAACTCCTGCTTAACCTCAGTTCTGCCTCGTGTAATGACCTCTTTGCTCTTTTCGTTTTGGTTGCTGTCCAATAAAGCAAAATACAGCAGCTTTTTCTATTCAGCCTTCTTAATGGGAACCCCCACTGCCCCTATTGGAAGGCCTACTGGAAAGGACTGAGGAATGCATCCTTTTTGCCTGCAGGGTTGTATGGAGAGACTCTGCTTTGGAAAGCAGTATGAAGGGCTGAACACCATTTAAAAGGGTCACACAGTTCCCACAGCTTTTTGTTTGTTTTAAGAGGCAAGAGGCAACCTCAGCTAGTGCTGCTCCTGCTATAATCATTAGTCTTGATAGTCATAAGAACATAAGAAGAGCCCTGCTGGATCGGGTGCCATCTTCCAATGACTTCTATCATTGAGGGCATTCAGAACTGCCCTCCCGTTTTACCTATCCTAACTACTGATTCTGTTTTCACTGCCTTCCCTGTTTTCTGGGAAGAACTAGCCCAATGCCTCCTTCTGGTGCCCAAAATAAGAAATGTGAAGGCTAGGATGAATCCACACATGCTGTCATTTGCTTTGGAGAAGACATTAATCTAATGCCTTCTTCCAGTGGTCAGGCTCTATAATATGAGATGAAGCAGAGGGAATGCTTCTTTGTGGTTCCTTATTATGTGGATCAACCCTTTTTGAACTACCTTTGGGTGGCCAGAGTGAAAATGGCAGGAAGCTGGCTAGGATGTAGAATTTATTATCTTTCATCCAATTTCAATGACTCGAATTACCTGTTTTATAATGTGATTATAAGCTTGGAACAAGCCCTAGATCTTCCTTTCACCATGCAACACTGCCCTGTCTTTCCATAATACAAATGCCATTCTGACCTTTCTTTCCACCATTTGTAGAATGGATCATGGAACTTTTATAAGTGCATCTCATTTAAGAAACAAAGGTGGCTATCATATCCAATTAAAATTGCTGTGGGGAATTCAGCTAGCTGTAATGAAATTATCTATATGGGGAGGTGTCTCTATGGGTAATGGGGCTGCAATTTCCCACTCCTGTGCACATTATCCTGGGAACCATAAATACTCTGAGATTTGAATGACCTTGGTTACTCATTTTGCCCATGTCACAGAACATGATCTCATTTGAATCTCCTCTAAGTAGCTTTCTTCATCTTACTTTCCTTCCCTTTATCCTTAAAACCCTATGTATTGTTCTAATTTCACCGAGAATAATGTAATTGAAAAGCTTCCACCCCTCATTGCCTTCCGAAACAAACAGTAAAGGCATCGTCCTGGTGTGTGTTATCATAACAGACTGTGAAGCAGAACAAATATTATAGGCAGACATTCCAAAAGAGAAATTTTTGGCAGGTGTATCTCAATATAATGCTAACTCTGCCTTTTCAATCAACAGCAAAGGCGTTGCAGCATTTCACGGGTGATAGACTCCTTTCTCCAGGCTATCTTCGATGTGTAGTTAAATTCCTGTTGCGAAGGTTATTCTTTTCCCCATAAGAAAACACAGTTTACAAACAGCAACATCATTCTTGTTTTAAACTGGGTAGATATAAACAATTCGTCCAAATCCTAATGTGATGATCAGTTGGAGGGATGATCATATGTTCAAATCAGTGTACATCCAAATACAACCAAGCCTTTTCAGGAGGTTCTCTCTCTTTCTTTGTACTTCACGCAGTGAATGATCATTTTTGGTTAAGGTTAACTTTAAAATTGTGGCATCCCGTAATACATTTTAAATCAGTGTTCCCTACACTTCTGATACCTGAGGCACACATGTCAACATTAAAACAGGATTTGAAATAAAGGATGTATAAAATGAACATGTCAATATAAATACAGATGCACACATACCACGATAAGGAAGGAAGGCCAACAGCAGTTCCTGGGAGTACACAAAACAAAACAAAAGTCTTCTCCTGCAGAAAGAAGACAACAATAGAGGAAGACAGACAAATCTCTCTGGGGAGGGAGTTCCAAAGTTTTGGCTTCATGACTGAGGTTTCTCAGCTTGCTACCTGTCTAGACTCAGATTGTGAAAGCACCCAGATCAGTGCCTCCAAAGATCACTGGAGTGGATGGGTAAGTTCATATGGAAGAAGACAATCTTAAATGTATGTTGGTCCCAAGCAGTGTTCCCTCTAAGCTAAGTTAGTGTGAACTAGCTCACAGTTTTTTAGCCTCCAGCTCATACGTTTTTGTCTTAGCTCAGGAAGGATGGCTCCAGAGCAAACTAATTTATGCAGCAGGCAACTCGCTCACAATTTTAATGCTAGTAGCTTACAAAGTAGAATTTTTGCTCACAGGACTCCATGGCTTCGAGGGAACATTGGTCCCAAGCTGTAGAGAGCATTAAATATTATTAAGCCATAGACGGCATTCAAGATTAGCCCCACATAGAAGAAAAACAGATTAGATTTATACAGGCTGAGTTCAGACTGGCAATTTGCCCCGGCAGAGCCCCATTTCAGCGACACTTTAAAACCACATTAAAGGGGGCGTTCACACAGGCACATCTGCCTGGCATTCCCCACCCGTAGGCAACCCGGGCTGTTCCACTTTCTTCCCACGTTTAATAGATACTTCATAAAAGTGGTAGCAAATCCCCAAAAAGCGCCTGTGTCCCGTGTTTGTCCGCTTCCTGGAAGTATGAACGCTCTGCCGTTAAGCCAGGAGCAACCCGTTTTGGGCAGAAGGCAGCAGTGGTATGATTGGCCGTGCTCCACTCTACTGCCCAATGCGGTGCCGGCGCTGCAGGATCCTCCCCTAATCGGCAAAATGCAGCACCTCTGGGGCAGCAGTCTGAACGCTCCAGTGCGCCTCCTCCCAATATGCTCCAGCAGCAGCCCGGGCTGTGTGAACGCGGCTTTTTTGCTGTGACTGGCTCTCGGAGCAAATTACCAGTCTGAACTCAGCCACACTGTCCTTCATTTGGAGTCTCAGAGCAGCTTACAAACTCCTTTCCCTTCCCCTCCCCACAACAGACACTCTGGCCGAGTTCAGACTGGCAGTTTGGCCCGATATAGATGTGTTTCAGGAACATTTGACAAATGGATTAAAGGGGCCGGTTCACACAGGCACAGCTGCCAGGTGTTCCCCAGCCGTACTCAACCCATTTTGTAGCGCTTCCCTCCCAAGTTTAAAACGTACCTGAAGAAAGTGGTAGCAAAAACTGGAGAGCACGTTCCTCCCACTTCCCAGAAGTGTGAATGCTAAACATTAAAAGCTGGGAACAATCCACATTGATAATGTGTGCTGGCTGTTCCCACAGGGATGCACATAAGCGCCCATGTGCACAACCATGCCCGTGGGACGCTTCCGCCTCGTGGAGTTAAAGCTTCGGCCAGGCAGCCTCCTGGGAGATGGGATCCAGCCCTATTTGCTGCTGTGCTTCTGTGCCTGCCACAGAGCGAGGAAAAAGGTGTTTACAGCCGCGCCTCTGCCAGGGGCAGGCCAACAGTGCAAATGCTCCCTTGTGCCTCCTCCCCTGTATGCTCCCACATCAGTCAGTGCAGTGTGATAGGGGAATACCCAGAACAGTTTGTTCCAGGTCTTTTTGCCATGACTCCCTCATGCTTCAAACTGCCAGTCTGAACTCAGCCCGTGAGGTAGATGGGGCTGAAAGAGCTCTGACAAACTGCTCTTTCAAGAACAGCTCTGACAGAACTATGACTTGCCCAAGGTCATCCAGCAGCTGTAAATTGAGCAGTGGGAAATTGAACCTGGTTCTTCCAAATTAGAGTCCACGCACACCACTACACCGAACTGGCACACTAGAAGTTACCACCATGTTGACAAGATCTTTCCCACTCAAGAATGGTTGCAGCTGGTTCACCAGCAAAAGCCAGAGAAAGGCACTCCTGGCCACCACTGCCATCTGTTTATCCCACAGGAGGCCCAGCTCCAGGAGCACTGCCAGGCTACAGGCCCATGCTTGTCATGGAGACCATGAAAACTTGAGCTGCTCCTGATAGGGAAGCCTCAAAATAGAAGCTGAAGTCCTCTAACAAAACCAGTCAAGGAGTCTTCCACACCACCTTCAAGACCACGTTCATCAGGCAGGCAGATGGCTGAGCAGTTTGGGAGGCAGTACACCAATAGGTCCCAGTCCTCTCTCACACTCTCAATACTAGATTCACATTCTCAAAACTGGTAGAGTCCCAGGCAGGTCATCCGGGTGACAGAATCCTGATAGACTACAGGGACATCTCCTCCCTGCCCGGCAGGCCTATGCTGATGCATCACTGATCACCCCGGGGGTATAGATGGGAAAGGTTAATTTCTCCCCCATCCTACAGCCTGGTCTCAATGATACATACCAGATCAGCCCTGTCAGCCAGAATTAATACTGGATAGCCACTCTGTTATTATAACCCAGCTGGATGTTGCACTGAAGATAAACCAGAAGGGGGAACAGCCCACAAATGCCTGCTGTCCCTTTTCCTTACCTGGCCTGTTTTTCTTCCACCACCATAGCTCCCCATACCCCACAACCTAATGATCACAACACTGTCCCCTGTCCCACCCTGCTCCCCCAAACACATCCCAAGCCAGCATCCCAATAACCACACTTAAGCATCCTCCCTCCAGTACAAAAATGGTAGGCTCAGTTGTCTTCTGGCAGCATGGCTTAACATCTGGGCAGCAGAATCATTCAGCAGCCACTTTATCTCAGGACACATCCAGGGCTTTTGAAACTCATAAGGTCCCCAGGCTAACAGCCATAGGGTAAGAGCCTTTCAGCTTGCGCCAGAGACTTGCAACTCAGCCTGAACCTCTATTTAAAGACTGCAGATATCTATGGAAACATCCAAGGAGCCCCAGTGAGTTATCTGCTTGTGGCACCCTAAGAGGCCCAGGGGGTACAAATCAGGCAGCAACCCAGCAACTGCTGAGACCCTCCCTCCCTCTGAGCCCAAGACTTTAAATCAGATGCTCATCTGTACATGCATGGGATGTAACATGAGAATTGCTCGACACATGTATAAAAAAAAATCAAGTGTGCACTGTATGTACATGGATTGTATATCTGTTCCCTGTACCTGATGAATAGAGCTGCTAATTTACCAGCCCCAAGTATGTTTCTCTAGTGTAAGGATCATATTGACAGTTGACTAGCCTTCTCCACCAGCCAAAGACCTTCTTGCAGGATCTGCAAGGCTCCTTGTGCTGGAAAAATAAACTGGTAGGACCAAAGCCTAAAGAATATTTGGATGGCAAACATGAGAGCATTCTGATAGATTTCACCATCATGTGTACACAGCCAATGAGATTTAATTCATTATGTATTGTCTTTTATGTAAGATGCTGTACAACAGCATTTCTTGTCAGGTCTTATTAATGATATCATGACTTACCTGTTTAGATAAACTTGTACAATTCTATAAGACACTGTTGATTGTGTTCAAAGCAGAAAAGATTTAGAAGTGTATACACTCAGTTCCACCAGTAGGTGACCATCTGAGCTGACAACTCCATGAAGTGTTTCTTGTCTCATTATGTCACTTTACCTTTTGCGGTAATTGAAATTTATTGGGGGGGGGTGTTTGCAACAGCAGAGGCGTGTTGTGATATTGTTTTGCAATGACCACTGACTTTACATGGAGAACAGGCATAAGTGATAAAGAATACTTAAATAGAAGATGTTTTCCTTTGGATACCACATCCTTTTGCCGCTTCTTGCCCTCTTTTGTTCTCTCTCTCAGACACATAACAATGCACATGATAATATAGTTGTCTGGTGTTGACAAAAACAATATACAGTTTCCTCTGTTACACATATCAAACAACAGGCTGGAACAAAGGAATGTAACAAACAAAGAAGAATTAGAAAGGAGGGAGAGTACTCTGGGAAAGGTTGTGTCATGGGAATGAATTCAACAAGCCAATAAGGTCTTTCTTTGTAAGCCTCTCCAGATTGTTGACAATAGCCTTCAGAGCCTGCATTAATAATCTCCCGCTCTTGGAATTTGGGGTCATTAATCAGGGACTGGATTTTGTGATGGTTGATGTTTCATTTTGGAATAGGATTAATATGGACTTGATTCAAACCACCAAATCAGTTTTCAGTTGGACACAGATCAGCAAATGAGTAATTCAAGCCCACAACCTGATAAAAAGTTTCTAAGTCGAAAACTATAACTTAGAGGCAGGCAATCTTGACAGCCCAAATTCCATTGAAGTCAAATGTGCAATTAAGAGAATTTGTGAGTGGAAACACCCCTGCCAAAATACAGAACTAGAGGTACAAAATTCTCAGAGCCAGGGTCATTCTGCAGGCCCAGCACAGCTGTTCTAGTGAAGCATCCTGTGCTCTTCTAACTGTGAGGATGGATGTGGGAAACTACATCTGGGGGTCTAGGGGTGTTAGCTGGACTGTCAGTCTCACACATAAACAGGAGTTGCATAATTCTTTAAAAGAACAAACCTGAACTCAGATCAATCAGCCTTTTTAGGGGGTACTCAGGCTGTATTCTGTTCCTCCATTCCACTTATCTGTGGGCTACCTGTGTCGATGCATGCACACATTATTGAATCAGAAAACAAGACTGTGACCATTACATTTAAAAAATTTAATATTCCCAATTGTTGTGCAGATTATTGATAGATATTCCTTCTCATTTGTTCAATCATTTCAATCTCAGGATGCCACTAGAATTCAGTCTGTATGGACAACTTATAGCTGGCAAGAGCTGATGAAGTGGACAAACTGCTTTGAAATGTGTCATCCTCATCTTTACACATGACTTGGCTGTTGATATCAAGCTTAGCTGGGTTGGTTGAATGGGCCCAGTAAATAATAAATGTCTCTCTGTGGAAGGACATATTTCTAACCACCTTGAAAGAGGCAGTCATGACAATCTTTCTGAAGAAGGATTCCCTGGATCCCAGTGAACTTAACTACCACTCGGGGGCAAAATTCCTTTTCTGGGCAAGATGCTCAAACAGGTAGTGGCTACACAACTTCAGAGAGTGTTGGAGGAGACAGATTCTCTAGACCCATTTCCATCTGGATTCAGACCTGGAAACAGCCTTGGTCACCCTTACTGATGATCTTCACCAGGGAAGTGACAGAGACTGTGTGTCCCTGTTGATTCTCTTGGACCTTTCAGCTGCATTGGATTGAGTCTGCTGCTTGGCCCTGTAGGTCATCAAGGAATCTGGAGTAAGGTGCCACCAATATGGAGGTGATACCCTGCTGTATTTCTCCTTAGCAACTGAGTCAGGTGGGTCTGTGGAAGTCCTGGGCAGGTACCTGGAGAAGGCAAAGGAGTGGATGACAGCCAATAAACTGAAGCCCATTCTAGAGCCAGTTTGGTGTAGTGGTTAAGTGTGCAGACTCTAATCTGGGAGAACCAGGTTAGATTCCCCACTCCTCCACTTGCACCTGCTGATGTGACTTTGGTTCAGTCACAAGTTCTGGCACAGCTGTTCCTGAAAGAGCAGTTTGTGTTAGAGTTCTCTCAGCCCCACCTACCTCACAGGGTGTCTGTTGTGGTGAGGGGGAGGAAAAGGAGTTTGTAAGTCGCTCTGAGACTCCAAGTGAAGGCGGGGTATAAATCCAATCTCTTCTCTTCTTCTTCTCTTAGAGAAATCTGAGCTACTGTTGGTCAGTGCCAAAGTTCCTCAAGGACTGAAGAGTTGGCTTGTCTTAGAAAGAGCTGCACTTTCCTTGAAGGACAGATTCAAAGATTGAGGATGCTGCTGGATCCTGGCATACAGTTGGAGGGCCCAGGCATACAGCTGGAGTGCCTTATATCAGCTTTGGTTGATATGTCAACTACAGATTTTCCTTGAATACAGTGATCCATGCTATGATTACACCTAGGTTAGATGAATGTAATTTTCTTTATGTGGAGCTCTCTTTGAACATGGCCCCCCAAAATGAGGCTGCCAGGCTACTGTCCAAGGTGGAATGCAGGGACCATGTCTCTTTGATGCTGAAAGATCTGCATGGGCTGTCCATTTGTTTCCAGGCACAATTCAAAATTTTGGTTCTTACCTTTAAAGGCCTAAATGGCTCGAGTCCATGGCAATTTGAAGACTGCCTCCTCCCATACTATCTAGCCCAGAAGCTAAGATCTTCTTCCCAAGTCCTGTTCTCCATGACCATGCTGTCAGAAGTGAGGCGGGTGGCAACTAGAGCAGGTCTTTTTCATAAGTACCACTTTGCCCATGGAATGCCCTTCCCCTTGAGGCTTGCCTAGTACCTCCACTACTCACTTAGGTGCCAGCCCTAAACGTTTCTCTTGACCCAGGTTTTTAATTAACTTATAACACCATTTTGGTAGTGCACTTTTAGCCTGAAAACCGTTAATTTCATTTTCAGCTATTCAATTATTTGTTTCCCTCGTGACTGGCCTGTGGTCTTCCACTCTTTTCAGCATTCTGATCTGTAGAATCCCATGTTATCTGAGTTCCAAGGCTGCCACTCCAAATAATCTTGGCTTCTGATCTTCAGGCCTTTGACCCTCAGTCTGTATGACCTTGCCCCTGGCTCCTGATACCCTATTCTGGGATTCTGCCTTGCTGCCACCCATGATCTCGGTTCTATGACCCTACCCATCACAAAGTGGTCTTTACTACCAGTTTTAAACAATAAGATTAAGGTTGATTGGCTCTGTTCTTTCTGTTCAGACTTGGCACAATCTCTTTTTTCATGATCAGCTTGAAAGAAGAAAAATGTAGAATCAACAGCAAGCAGTCAGCTGGGCACTAAACAAGCATCCTCTCAGAAGCCATCAATGCCAGCTGTAGCTCCATCAAAGCCAACATTTTGCAGGTGGCATCAGGAGGAATAACTTAACAATGAAACTCTTCATTGCTTATGTAGTGATATCAGACTGAACAGTGAAGTGCTGAAAAGATTAACATTAGAAAATTGGGAAGGGAAACATCTACCTCAGTAGCGATGCTGCACACTTTGCCACAACATTTGGCGGATGAATGTAGTGCATTTGACAGCATGATCACTCACAAGCTGAGCCTCAGATCTCTTTTTTCACACATTGTGGTCCACCTTGAGCATCTGCTGAACAGTTCTGCAGCTGTGCAGTAGCTGTGGTGGTTCATGTTACTTTGTTTCTGCCATTTTTGCTTCTGCACCATAGACTCAATTCTTGGCCACATCACTGAGTTTTCCTGTCTTTGTGCTGAAAGTACACAAGGTAGTTTTGTTAGAGAAAGTGAAGCCTAAGGCATCTGGAAATTCAGGGGACTAAGACTTGTTGTGCCTGTTTGGTCCAACCAATAATAAGGAGGCATTATATAATGGAACTTCCTGTTCCTCCTAAACATCTAGCTAGCCATAAAATCTTACCCTGCTACCATGTATCCTATAGCAGGTCAGTAAAAGCTGATCATATTTCAAAGATTGAGCAGGAATTTTTGCACTTATATGTGGATTGGCATTTTGAGTACATGGTATTGTGCCTGCTGGACAGTGCTGGGCTTAATTGGTCTGGACACTTAATTGGTGATGAGGAAGGTAGGTTACCAGACATAGCATGGCTAGGATGGGAAAATCTAGGGTTACCTATCATTCAGGATGCTGCAGATCAAATTCTCTATTGTCATACCTACATTCTCCAGTGTAATATATCTGTATAATATACATGCAATCATTTACATTCACAGAAGTGTGAACAGAAGTCTTTATTTCTCATTAGGTGATGTTTGATACTTTTACTGATGTGGGGGAAAATATTTTTGAAGAGAGTGCAGTGAGAGATTGTTCAAAGGAGAGTCAAAGCTTCATCGGTAGGACTATGTGTCAATATCTGATACAGAAGAAAAAGAAGAGATTGGATTTATACCCCACCCTTCACTACCGAAGGGAGTCTCAGAGCAGCTTACAAACTCCTTTCCCTTCACCTCCCCACAACAGACACCCTGTGAGGTAGGTGGGGCTGAGAGAGCTCTGACAGAAACTGCTCTTTTTCAAGAACAGCTGTGCCAGAACTATGGCTTGCCCAAGGTCATCCAGCAGGTACAAGTGGAGGAGTGGGGAATCAAACCCGGTTCTCCCAGATTAGAGTCCATGCATTTAACCACTACACCAAACTGGCTCTCAGAAGAAATCAAAATGAATATGTTGCATTCAGTTTTCAAAACCTGGACATAAAGAAAGCTAAAGGGATCATTCTGATACAACTTAGTATTGACTATTTTGATGCAGTTAGGCTGGAGCCAGCCTTGGAGTGGCAGCACTCGATTGCTTATTAGAGATGCGAATGTAATTTCTCAAATAATGGGCTCGTAATACAAATTTTCACACGCATAATACTTGTCTTTATTACAAGTCAGGCACCCTTACCTTGCAAGTCTTGCTATGTTTGTAATTAATAGCATGATGTATTTAAAGCTGGTGTCCTGCTTTGGCCCCTGCATAATCACCCTTCATCAGACCAGGCAGCTGAGGACAGTAACCATTATTGGCATATGTTCAGAACTTAATAACTTTACCCTGAAACTGGCCGTGAGGTTTTAAAATGGCCCCATTAAAGAACAATGGTGTAATATAGCAATCATCATCAGAAGCCTGGGAGAGGTTGTGCATATCCCAAGGGCAAAGTACACCTTATAAAGAAGGGAAGGGGATAGAGGATATTCTGGCAACCAATCCATGGTCACAGTGTCACAACATATAATGTACATGGGGGGAGGAGAATGTCCCAGGTGGCATGGTGAAAACACACATCAAACTATTACAAGTCAATTTAATACTCATAAAACAAAAAATTACTATCTTTTACCTTTCAAAGTGGAACTTATTATCACTGTTTTCAGACCCATTAGCAGCCTGAATGTTAAAATAACCATTAATGGAAATTATAAGGCACTCTGGAGATGGGCCTGGGAATGCAGATATTAATAATATGTGAGATATCAGAAATGTCATCCAGGAAAATAAGGGCAGAATCTTGAAAACTGTAGTTTAGGGTGTGATGAAGAACATGAATGAAGTTTTTATTTAGTCACATTCTGCTTTTATCTGCAGTGGTGACCCAAGGTGGCTGACAACTTTGTTTTACCCTGCTCCAGTTTATCCTCATGTTGTGAGGATAACAGCCTTGTGGTAACAACCCGGTGAGTCAAGTTAGGCTAAGAGAGACTGATCTAGAGCCACCCATCTAAATTCCATGACAGAGTAGTGATCTGAACCTGAATCTCCCTAAACACTACACCATGCCACCTCTGATCAAATTTAAGGACAGTTGGCATCTCAATATCTGACTAAAACACTTTCATGTGCTCATGTTGTCAGAATACATTTACAGTAAGGGCTGTTGTTCTTGGAGACACATGACCTTTTCCATTCCTCTTTTAAAACTGTAAACAAACCCCTGCCTGCTTGAAGGAGAAATAACCCCAACTGGAGCTTGGATCATTCACATGAAGCCATCCTACACAAAGTACAATAAAAGCCAATGGGCTAATATTGGTAGGCAATTCCAGTAACACAATGAAAGAGAATTCTTTTTTTTAACAATGTTTTCCCTTTTAATGATTTATAGGCTTTGTTATTGATTTGTTTACATTCCATTTTTTTCATGGTCTTGTACAACATACATTTTCATACATTGTACAACATCTAACACATCATTAGCTCTTTGCTTGTCCCAAGCTGTTATTTGCATTCCATAACTTAGCCTTGCATCTGGGAACCAAAGTAGCTGATGTTATTTGCTGTGATGTTGAGAAGAGAACCTTGCAGGGGGGTGCGTATATATGAAAATCTCTGCTCTCAGATTTAGTACTGTGTTAGATAATGGACACACTTTTTTAAAAAAGTCAGTACAGATTAACGTAAACCATGAAGGTAATCTTCTCTTGGTTCATTACTCTCTGGGTTGCAATAACCAATGTGAGCAGAGGCCAACCTTTCCTTGTTGATTTAAAGGGAAATGTTCTTTAATTTATCTAGTTGTTGCTTAGCTTTCTTTTATTTGAAAGTTTAGAGTAATTGGAACCTCTGAAAGTGGTGGTGATGGTGGTGGTGGTAGAGGAGGAGGAGAAGGAGGAGGAGGAGAATTGTCACAGTCAGATATTTGACTGGTAGATGGTGTTCTGCAATCCAAGATCTAGCCAAGTTCTTGGGAATTTGAGATGTATCTTTGCAAGATTCATGCTGTTCCATGTCTTCTGGACCTGAGCTGGTGTTATTTGTTCAATGCCCAGAATGTCCAGGTGTTTACTGAGACTCCTAGGCACTGCTCCAAGAGCTCCAATGACAACTGTCATGATGGTCACCTTCTTCTCCCAGAGGCACTCTGGGAGGAACTCTGTTCTTAGATCTAGGTATTTTATTATCTTCTCTTGTTCTTTCTTTTCTATACTGCTTTGTCCTGGGATTGCAGTGTCAATTATCCAAACCCTCTCTCTCTCTTTTTTCCCCTTACAATTGTGATATTAGGGGTGTTATGCTCCAGGTGTTTATCTCTTTGCAATTGGCAGTCCCAAAAAAATCTTAGTTTCATCATTCTCCATGATCTTGTCTAGTTTGTACTCCCATGAATTTCTGACTGATGATAAACCATATTTCTTGCAAAGATTCCAGTGCAACACAGCTGCAACCCTATCATGATGTTCTGTATGGTGAGTTTCAGCAATCTTACCACAGGCAGTGACCATGTGGTTGACTATTTCATCCTTTGTCTTGCAAAGTCAACACTTGCTGTCATAATTGGTCATCTAAATCTTAGCTTTCATTTTGAGTGTCTGCTCATGTGCAGCTAGAACAAGTCCTTCCATTTATTTCTTTAAGTACTCGTTTTGGAGCCACTTCCAGATATTTTTGCTATCAACTTTATTCTCTGTGTCTTTCAAATATTGGCCATGAAAGTGCTTTTCCTTCTGGTTATCAAACTAAGTTTTGATTTCAATCTTTTTGTAATCTTCTTTGGTTTCTGTAATCTTAAATAAGTCTGCCTTGTACACTTCACCTGATGCTTCTCTTTGCTTTTCTTGTTGTAGTCATTCAGTGCTCATTTTATTTCTTCAACTGCTTGCTTAACTTTCAGGAGATCTCTTCCATCTAATTTTCTTGGTATGTAGAGATGATCAATATCACTCCTTGTCTGTGGATAGTGATACATCATCATTATATTTTGAGTTTTGCAGCCTATTGCTTCTGATTTTGCTTGTTTTCAGTTAACACACTGCTTTGGTCAGGCTGCACCTGGACTATTGTGTACAGTTCTGCAAGCCTCACTTATATAAGAACATAAGAGAAGCCAATGTTAGATCAGGCCAATGGCCCATCCAGTTCAACACTCTGTCACACAGTGGCCAAAAATACCAGGTGCCAGCAGGAGGTCCAGCAGTGGGGCCAGGACACTAGAAGCCCTCCCACTGTTGCCCCCCCAAGCATCAAGAATACAGTGCATCACTTGCCCCAGACTGAGAGTTCCTAAACCTATACCTTGTGGGTAGTAGCCACTGATGGACCTCTGCACCATATGTTTATCAAATTCCCTCTTGAAGCTGTCCATGATTGTAGCTGTCACCACCTCCTGTGGCAGTGAATTCCATGTGTTAATCACTCTTTGGGTGAATAAGTACTTCCTTTTATCCATTCTAAAACAACTGCTCAGCAATTTCATTGAGTGCCCATGAGTTCTTGTATTGTGAGAAAGGGAGAAAAGTACTTCTCTCTCTACCTACGCTATCTCATGCATAATCTTGTAAAACCTCAATCATGTCACCCCTCAGTCATCATTTCTCCAAGCTAAAGATGTCACCCTTTTATCATTCTAGTTGCCCTTTTCTGCACTTTTTCCAGTGCTATAATATCCTTTTTGAGGTGTGGTGACCAAAACTTCAAAAAGGATGTGGACAGAATGGAGCACATGCAGAGGAGAACAATGAGGATGATCGGGGGCCTGGAGACCAAGCTCTATGAGGAAAGGCTGAGGGACTTGAGTATGTTTAGTTGAGAGAAGAGGAGGTTGAGGAGGGACATGATAGCTCTCTTTAAGTATTAGAAGGGCTGTCACTTAGAGGAGGGCAGGGAGCTGTTCCTATTGGCGGGAGAGAACTCGCAAGAATGGGTTTAAATTGAAGGTGGGAAGGTACCAGCTGGATATTAGGAATACCTTTTTTACAGAAATTGCTGTGCAACAGTGGAATCAGCTGCCTGGGGAGGTGGTGCTCTCCCCCTCACCGGCAGTCTTTTAGCAGCATCTGGACAAACACTTGTCAGGGATATTCTAGGCTGATTCTGTATTGAGCAGGGGTTGGAATACATGGACTGTATGATCCCTTCCAACTCTATGATTCTATGATTGTATTCTATGATAATACCAGCTGTGTATTTTAGAACTGAGACTGACCAGGTGTTAATTTTATTTACTGTGTTGCCTCCATTTAATTCTGTTCACAAAATTTTAATTCTTTGGTAATACTCCTTGGTTATATGTTTCTTAACAAGGGTATGTTTGATGTCATCAGCTTCCAAAATTCCAAGATATTTGTTATTTTCTTTTTTGATGTTGTTTGGCATCTTGATTTCTTCTTGTTGAACAATCGTTCCTCTATTCAGTGCTGCTGCTGCACACTTGTCAAGGCCAAATTCCATTACTATATCTTTGCTGAATATTTAAACTGTATTTAGTGAAGAATTAGTCTCTAAGGATAACTTCCCATACATTTCCAATCATCCATATGCAATAAGTGTGAAATCTTCGGGCCTATGTTTGAAAGCTGATATCCTAGGCCTGGGTTGGTAAGAATGATGCTGAGTGGTATTAGGGCAATGACAAAGTGCAGCAGTGATAATGACTTTCCCTGGAAAATTCCTCATTTGATATTAACTGTTCCAATTTCTTCTCCATTCTCTATCAGCTTGGTGTTCCACCATTTACTCATGGCATTTGTGATAAATGTTATTACAGTTTTGCTGATGCCTACCATTTCTAGTGTTTTCAGGATCCATGTATTTTATCCATCAGTAACTGATCTTTAGTGCCTTGAGATTTTCAGATAATTCCTTTTTGTTCATGTGGTAAAATTGAATTGAATTGTAGATATTCTTGAATGGAATTGGCTACAACTCCTGACAGTAGCTTAAAAATTATTGGCAGGCAGGTGATGGGGTGGAAGTTGCTTGGCACTGTTCCTTTCTCTTTGTTCTTCAGAATGAGAAATGTCCTGCAAGTTGTTATCCAATCTTCTACAGCTTTGGAATGGAACACATCGTTAAGCTGTTGCACCAGTCATGGATGGAGATCTGTGAATTATATATAGGCTGGGATTAGTGTATTTGGGGAGGGCTTGTTCTTGGTGACTGCCACCACCACTGAGACATCCAGGACTATTCTCTCGTCAGAAATGGAGGACAACAATTGCATCTAGCAAGGCAACCATGAGGTGGGGACCAAAAAAAAAGATGTAAAGACTAAAAAATGATGACAAAGAAGGAAATAAATCAAAGAAAGAAAGACTCCCCTTTTTGTTTGTTTGTTTGTTTGTTTGTTTGTTTATCATCAAGTAGCAGCCAACAGAGTTTTCAAGGCAAAAGGTGGATTGCCATTGCCCGCCTCTGTGTAGCAACTCTGGACTTCTTTGAAGGTTTCCCATCCAAATACTGACCAAGGCTGACCCTGCTTTGCTTCCAAGATTTGATGAGATTTGGGCTAGCCTGGGCTATCCAGGTCAGAAACCCCTGGCCCATGGAAAATATAGTCTACATTTTGACAGTGGAAATAATAATAATAATAAAAATAATAATAAGAAGAAGAAGAAGAGGAGGAGGAGGAGGAGATTGGATTTATACCCCACCCTTCACTTGGAGTCTCAGAGCGGCTTACAAACTCCTTTCTCTTCCCCTCCCCACAACAGACACCCTGTGAGGTAGGTGGGGCTGAGAGAGCACTTGACAGAAACTGCTCTTTCAAGAACAGCTGTGCCAGAGCTTGTGACTGACCCAAGGTCACATCAGCAGGTGCAAGTGGAGGAGTGGGGAATCAAACCCGGTTCTCCCAGATTAGAGTCTGCACACTTAACCACTACACCAAACTGGTGTAATCATTGTCAGAACTAATAAAATATCTTGAATTGAATGTATCATGAAAAAAAAATTCTACATGTAGAAAATTACCATGATAGGGGAAGGCTGTGTTGCGACTTTTCTCCCTAATATTTAGTTTTCTATGCAGAAGGATTTTTTGTTTGGAGAAGCCTTTAGCAATGCAAGTCCCCATCTGCAGTCTGAGTTAGTACAGCCCAGCCACAGGATTACTATCTCAGAAAGTATTAATTCTGCTTAGGGAAGTGAGAGTTCTCTTAAGATGATAAAATCATGCACGCCAGGAATTCACCAATAGCAGGTAAATGGAGCACAATTGGTAAGCTACTACAGCCTCGTGACAGGTGAACCTAAATCCTAAAAGTTCAGCCATTCACAAAATGGCCACCGTAGGAGGTGGAGCAAACCACCAAATGTCAGGGATCATGGTTATATACAACTCTAATAGCAACTCTTCAACAATTCAGGCAAAAACTTTGTTTAATGGAGTATCTTTTAATCTGAACAGCCAATCATAAACCCTGCTGGGAAAGAGCCACACCCACTTACTAAAAGCACTTGATGGGCACCAGAACAGGTGTTGGCAGGCACTATGGTGCTCACAAACACTACACTGGGAACCCCTGAGCTAGCTTATAAATAATTTTAAATAACTTGGGCTTCAGTCACACGTACTAAATAATCCACTTTCAGTCCACTTTCAGTGCACTTTCTAGGTGGATTTTGCCAGTTCACACAGTAAAAATCCAGTTTGAAAGTGGATTGAAAGTGTATTATTTAATGTATGTGACTGCAGCCTAGATAAATAGATTTCCTCATCCTTGTTCTCTGTTAGGACAAGGGGCCCCCATGTTTGGGACATGTCAGCTTTTTCAAGCACTGGGCAAAGTCCAACACGATTGCAAGAGCAAGTTTCTCTCAGGCTGAGCAACAGAAAGATAGAGCATTGCATTATATATACCATTATCTGAATCTGTAATAAGCCTTCAGTTTCTCTGAGACTTCAGTACGGGGAAAGGTTCAGCATCAGCCTTGTTTCATGGCTGTTTGGGCTGGATTTCAACATTTACGTTCCTTAACTAATTTGTTTGGTTAAAAAGGTCAGGCCAGACACAGAGACATCAAGACTGCACAACTCCCTTAGCAGGCATACATTTCATCAGTGCTTTGCAAGAGGAAATTGATCATTTAAGTTGATTAATTAGCCCAAAGTTCACAACAACTATCACTAGGCAGAGAAATGTGAAAGGACACCATGTGTTTTCCCACCATTTGCATCCACAATAATGCAGGGGACATCATCTGAGGAAGAATGAATGAGATAGCAAGCAAAATCTCATAGCAGATGGCATTTAGAGATATTTCAAATGGAGTTTGGCAATCTTCCCCCCCCCAGTGTGTGGCTTATTTGCTTTACTTGCTGCCATAAAAGGTATATAGATTGTTAGTATCAGTTGCTGAGTCTGGGAGAAAGAAATAATCAAAAGGAATTAATTGAACATTGTGTTCAGCTTCAAGAAAAGTTTCTAAGGCATTCAAAGTCTGAACGTGAGGAAGTTGCTATCAATTGCTATATCTACCTCATAAGCAGTTGACATCAGAGATAGATTAATGCTGGTGGAATGGCAGTGATAGTGGAGTGCAGACCCCAAACTAAACCTGAGTAGAGAGTAAGACACACACCTCCACAGATGCATCTATAACACTTGATTTCTTAGCACCTAATTACTGGAAAACTGACTGGCCAGTTTTCAAATGCCTAGCTTTATTTTTGGAAGAGTTACATATACCAGAGACAACCATGGGTTCCAATGCAAAAAGCAGGGTGTGTGTGGAGTTTACATGGGGTAGGATATTAAGGCTGCAATCACACACACTAAATAATCCACTTTCTATCCACTTTCAAACTGGATTTTACTGTCTGAGCTGGCAAAATCCAGTTGGAAAGTGCATTGAAAGTGGATTGAAAGTGGATTATTTAGTGTGTGTGATCGCAGCCTAAGATTCTTGTCATGCTTGGCACTGAACTCCCATGATCATCCTGACACTGGTGACCAGTTGTGATACTCCTAGCTTGTGATACTCCTGTCTGCCACAGACAGAGATATGAATGGTACTAAGGCTAACTGGTATGGTTATTCCATTAGTTAGCAGAGTGCTTAAATAAAGCTACAAATGCAGGAGCGTCACTTTACCAGATTACTCAGCCTACAAAGTTACACAGAGCCACACTGCAAGTTTAGAATACTTTTCTCTTTATTTGAGAAGTACACTTTGGATAGGAAAGAGCAAAGATTGATAGATTATTAGCTAAAGGGTAGAGGCAGATGGCAAGAGGCCCATCTGCCTTATGGTGCCAAGAAAGGACTTGATGTCCCTCTCTTGGTGCGTGCTGGTAGAGCGCAGATCTTCATAAAGAGAGAGAGAGAAGGAGGAGGACTTCCGGTTTAAGCGTTTCGCTGCTCGGCTGCACCCTGTCTCACTCTGATGGGGGTGTGCCGAGACTCAGCTGATGGGAAGAGTCCAAGTTCATCCCGGACCCTCCTAGGGTCTCTGTAGGAGACCCTTAGCCTGGGGCGGCTGAGGAGAGCCTCTTCCAAGGTGACGGCGAAGGAATTGAGGCTCACCTTCTTCCCCAAAAGGTCCCGTCGCCGCAGAGCCAGCATGGTGCCCAGAGATGACTGCCGGACAAGCGGACACAGTCAAAAGTTTTGAAATGCTTCTAAAAGACCTCCAAGGCTTCAAAGCGTGAGTTAAGCAATGCTCAGGTGATTTAAAGTGTTGATAAGAACCTTGGTAGTAATTAGAAGCGCCTAAGTGCAAAGCAGGGGTGGAGGGGAAACTCAAGCTATCCCCCACACACACTAAAAGCAAGGCAGTTTTAAGGTGGAAATAAAGGACTTTGAGTAAAAGCAAGTGCATGAGAATTTAAGCGAAGTCGAAAGCTGCATGAGAACATAAAGTGGATTTAAATCAGCTTTTATCTTGTTTTTGGAAACTTACTTCTTGTTGATATTATGGCTGGGAGAGGGTGGAAGGCGTCGCTGGAGAAAAAAACACCGACCGGAAATAACCAACCATCGACTCCCTCCCAGAACCAGGAAGTAAATGTAGATATGTCCATACTGTTAGTGAATGCATTGCACCCTCTAATGGAACAGATGACTAATTTCAATGCTAAAATGGACAATTTACAAAAACAATTGACTCAAATGGATAAAAGAACTTCGGCAACGGAAAAGACATTTAAAAAGATGGAAAAACAGACTGAGAGTATCAACAAAAGAGCAGATGAAGCAGAGAAAGAAAGATCCTCCAACAAAACACAGCTAATACAGCTCCAGCTGGAAAGATCTATGTATGTTCTTCGTTTCCAAGGGATTCCTGAAGGAAAGAATGAGGATTTAAAGGAACTTTAACAGAGGCTCTTGCCCCATTAATGGATTACTAAGAAGAATTACTGAAGGAAATGGACTGGGCCTACAGGACTTACCCTGACTTTATAAAGAAAAATAAACTCCCCAGAGAAATATGTTTGAAGTTTACGAGATGGTCTACCAGGGATCTGGTGCTGAAATCTACACAGGGAAAACCCCTAAAAATCAAGAACAAAAAGATAAAAATCCTGAAGGGTATTCCCTACAAAGTCAGGAAGAGGAGGAGACTTTACAGGGAACTTACTCTCTCTCTACAAAAAAAAGGAATACCTTATAGATGGACATTTCCCGAAGGACTGTGTTTTAAATATGAAGAGAAAAAAATTATGATTGACACTGTTCCTAAGGCAAAAAAGTTTATGGACCAATACTTAAATTCAACTCAGAATAAAAAGGAAAAGAACTCAAAAACTAAAGAGGAGGAGGAAGAAGAAGAATTCTATTCACAGGATTCATCAAGCAACAGCCCCAAACTATTTAATTCTTCAGAAATGGCAGAATCAGAGAAAGGAGCAGCCGATCCCAAACCTTGAAGAATAAAGAAACGCAAGAAGAAAAGACTCTAAAAACAAGACAACTGTTGATAATGCAGCTTTTGCTAGTTAACCAGTTAACTAAAGCAATCCCTTATTTCTTTCCTGTATTATTTTTTCAAGCAATAACAACTTCGTATTTACTAGGTGACATAGATATATATACATGTAAACCAGATCGCGTCACTATGTTAGTGCTTCCTCCCCCTTATCCATTAGACTGTTTAGAGGTAGGGTTATAGTGTTCCTTCCCCACTCCAGTAGTTTTGATGTATTAGTTTCCTATCCCCATTTCCCGTAGACTTAGAGGTAGGGTATTAGTATCCTTTTCCCATGTCCCGTAGTATTGCAAAATCAATAAAATTCTTATTAAAAAAAAAGAGAGAGAGAGAAGGAGGAAGGGGAAATTGATCCCTGAGAACACAATCTGCATTTCAAAGAGGATAGAGGCAGAAGAGTAGATATAGGAAAAAAGGTCAGTGTGCCTGACTAGCTATCTAGTCTCTCTTGCCACTCAGACCGGAGGTCTGAGACAGGGGACATCACATCTGGAACTTCCAATACCCCCTCTCAATGGACCATTGTTCAGCTGGACCGACTTCATTCCATCTCTCAGGACTTCAAATCGTTCTCTGGATAGAGGCTTGATGAGTGCATCTGGAATCATTTCTTTCATTGGGCAGTGAGCCAGCTTGACAATTCCTTCTTGCTGCAGATGTCTCACCAGGTGATACTTCACATCAATGGGTTTGGTACGCTGCCTCACATCTTCTTTCTCAGAAGTGTGGATGCAACTTTTGTTGTCTTCATACACTATATCAGGCTTTGGTACATCTAGGCTCATGTCTTTCAATGGTTGTACCGGCCAATGTGTCTCTTGACAGCCTAGTGTTGCTGACACATATTCTGCATCAGCGGTGGAACTTGCAACTACACTTTCTTCTTACCTGACCAACTTATAGGACCTCCACCAAAGAAAACTATATTGCCACTGGTGGGCTTTCTGTCTGTTAAGTCTCCAGGCCAACCTGCATCCACATAGGTGACTATTTTAGGGCTATCAGTTGCAGACAATCTAAGTTTAAGATCTGCAATGATCATTAGATATCTCACAAGTGTTATAAGAGCTTTCAAGTCTTTTTTTGTGGGCTTTGCATTCTTTCTACATAATAGTCCCACAGCTAATGTAATGTGTGGTCTGGTCAAAGTGGAAATGTGCAAAAGCTTACGTAGTGCTTCATTGTATTGGTTGCTTCCAGGTAGCTCTGAAAATTCTTCTCCTTGCTTGATGTAGTTTGGCTCCATGGGGATGCATTTGGGTGGAGAATCATCCAGTTTCAGGCTTCTCACCAGGTGTCTAATTGTCTGTTCCTGACTGATGAGAAAACTGTCATCTGGTTCTCTCTGTATCTTGATGTCTAGGTAGTGTGCAATGCTGCCAAGTTGCTGAAGTTCAACTTCTTTGCTCAGGTGATCCATGATTTCCTTTCTGTCATCTGGATTTTCATGCACTAATAGTAGGTTGCAATCACAAGTCAGGATATAAGTCCATTTGTCATCTTTGCATTTGATGTACAGGCAGGGATCAGATTCACTTCTCTTGAAGTCTGCCTGGAATAGTATAGTGTTCAGTTTTGTATCCCAGGCTTTTGCAGCCTGACTGGATATGGTTGCTGCAGATGTTCAACCTCCATCCCCTTGTGTGCTGCAACACTCATGAGTGTTCTTACTGTTGTGAACTCTGTGCCTCTAGAGCTGGTAGGCAAGAGATGTCATCACTCAACGCAGGTTCTGATGTTCCCACCGCATCTGTAAGCAGATTCATTCTCAGGGGTGGAATACCTTTGTTGGAGTGAGTTGATCATCTCACCTCTGCTTGTCTGGTCTCTCTGGGTTGTGGTTCAGACACGGTTGGTGGAGCATCTCAGGTTCTCTCATCAGGAACTTCCTCTTCCCTGGTGTTCCCCACATCAAGGCTGGTTGACCAGTATCAGCCCCCTCCGAACCTTGAGGCTTTTCACTTTCATCAAAATGAACAGATCTGCTGATAGTGATTTCGTTAGTCTGGGTCTAGGATTCTGTAACCCTTGCATCTAGCTGTATATCCAACAAAAATGCCTTCCTTTGCATGACCATCAAGCTTTGATCATTTTTCTTTAGGTATGTGTGTGAAGGCTCCACAGCCAAACACTCTCAGGTAATCCATGGATAGCTTATGGCCAACCCACAGTTCATAAGGAATCATACCTGTTGCTCTTGTGACTAGCCTATTCTGCATGTAGTTAGCTGTGATAATCGCTTCACCCCAAAATTGTACAGGTAAGCAACTGTCTGCAAGCATGGTACATACTGCATCCAGAAGTGTGAGATTTTTGCATTCTGTGACACTGTTTTGTTCTGGATTGTGGGGCACAGTCATCTGGTGCTGTATGCCTTGCTCTTTCAGGAACTGCTCCATAGGATATGAGCAAAATTCTCCATTACCTGAATGCAGAATTTCTGGTTTCCTGTTGAATTTAGTAGAAGCCATTGCTATATATTCCTTTATCTTATTAAAAGCTTCAGAATTATTTTTAAGAGGCTACAATATACAATACCTTGAATGATCGTCTATGACCATTAAGTAGAAACAGTACCCTCCAAGAGTAGAAGAAGAAGAAGAAGAGTTTGGACTTATACCCCGCCCTTCACTGCCCAAAGGCGTCTCAGAGCGGCTTACAAACTCCTTTCCCTTCCCCTCCCCACAACAGACACCCTGTGAGGTAGGCGGGGCTGAGAGAGCTCTGAGAGAACTGTCCTTGAGAGAACAGCTGTGCCAGAGCTTGTGACTGACCCAAGGTCACACCAGCAGGTGCAAGCGGAGGAGTAGGGAATCAAACCCGGTTCTCCCAGATTAGAGTCCACGCACTGAACCACTACACCAAACTGGCTCTCGAAGCAGGAAGAGGTCCCCTCAAGTCAGTATGGATCAGCTCCAGTGGGGCTGTGGTCTTCCTTGTGCCGTGCTGAGGGAATGGTTGTTTAGTGCTTTTTCCTTGTAAACAACAAACACGAGTTGGGTTAGAATTACATTCAGTAAAGTTCATGCCTTTTACCAAACCCCTACTTTGCCTGTCTTTAATGTTTTGAATTTTCCTATGACATGTTCTCCTATTCCACAGGGTAATGCATCCATTGTGCTTGCGAGTTTTAGTAACATTTATTTCTTGGGTAGGTTGTTCCTCTTCATAGTCACTGTGTCACTCGAGTTTTGGCATACCTTCATATTCTGGAGGAGTTTGATTGCATTCATCTGGCATCTCATCACATTCCTCTTTGGACATTGCTCTGTGTACAATTAATTCATCATTTTCCAACAACTCAGAATTATCATGGTGTAATTCAGAAAAGTAGAAATCTATGCAAAAATCTTCATTTCTTTCCACACTATAAAGTCCATTTACTAATTTTCCTTTGACATAGGTCTGTCTGTCTATCTATCTATCTATCTATCTATCTATAAAAGAAAGTCCCCTCACCATAAAATTAACACCCAGGCCCAAACCCTGGACCTAGAAACATGAAATTCGGGGAGAGCACTCCTACCGTGACGTGGATACACACTAAGAAGTGATTTGGGGGGGGGGCGTGGTGGTGCTCAAAGACAATGGCCACTTTAAGCTTTTGTTCTGTGAGCTCTCCCTCCCTTATCGATTGCTGTGGTGACCACCAGAGAAAAAGTCGAGGTTTACCTGGATCTTCCCCAAGAGGCTTTGGAGAAAAGGCGGGAACTAAAACCCATCACAGCACAGCTAATAGAGGCAAAATGGCATTATAAATGGGTTTTGCCTTTCACACTACAAGTAAATCATTTGGGGAGAACATACCAAATTACCTTTCTGGAAGAAGGCACAGCACTGCTTTGTACTTTAAACCTTGAAGTGCCTATGGAAGTAGCCCTGAAATCTCAAAAACAGAAGTTTGAATCCTTTCTGCCTCTGCTATCAGAGACTAAACAGCTTGTTCGTTCATCACCTTGACTGCAGCCCAGCAATGAAGATGTTCTTAAGGCTCATTAACACCATATAGTTACTCTTTGTGCTGTATGTGTCTAATGATTTGTCTATCGTTGTTCATGCACTTTGTTTTTATGGGTTAATGGTAAGATAGCTGGAACAGATGATATCCTATTTGTGCACTGCATTGAGAATTCTTGTAAGGTTTGGGTATTATCACATAACAAGTTTTTTATGCCTTTCTGCTATGTTTCATAAAGGTCTTTACGTGTTGGGAGTTGTTAATGTCTGTTTTTCCACACTGTTAGAATCTCATTAGGTTGCTTATTCTGTATAAGTATTATCTTTGGGGGGGGCTCGGGATGAGCAGAATTTTAGCCTCACAAAACTGGTTGAGTTCCCTTAACTACTTGCTTGGTTTGACCAGCCTAGCTTCTTGCAGCTTACTGTAAGGTTGCAGGAGCACTGGGAACTATTTGGTTGTACTTTATATTATTAGAATAATAAAGTTAAATTCATAATTGATTAACTGTAAAATTCTCAAAATATTATACTCAAGTTATTTAATAATCAAATTAATCTTACAATTCATTTAGAGTGTTGCCAACTTGATTGTTTTTCTTATATTAATCCAACTTTTAATTAGCTAATTAACTATCCAGTCAATCAAATACCTAATTAATGGATACTGTAATTTTATTTAATTGATCTTTTGACTTGTTTTTAATAAATGGGATTTAAACAAATCAGTTGAAATGGAAGCTATTACTTGCATAATATCCTTCTCAGCCCCGAATTTTACTGGGGCTACTTTTGAAATAATAGAGCATTGGTATTGCAGACTCCTGGAAGTTTTTTAGGTAGTGTATCATAACATTGGTATAGAACTTGTATAACAGTCTTTTTGTCCCTTTTTTCTCTTTTCTTTAATTTAATAAGTAATAGAGACCATTAAGAAAGAGCAGTGCTGAGGTAAGTTTTTCTATTTTACCTGAGGAACAGAATTCAGGTTCTGATTTTGGGAGGCAACTATCTAGCTGTTGACTTTTTGTAATTCTATAGTTGGCAATTCCGGTGACTGCTATCCATAGCTAAATTTTACATTTCGCATTTCCCAGAGGAAGTTCACTGTTGCTTTTCATTTATTCTATTTAAGTGACAAACAATGATTCAACATGACTTTCAATTCACTAAAAGTAGTATCTTCAAATGTCTGTGGTCTTAATAATTTGATCAAAAGGAAATGCATTCTATCTCATTTACTAAAGTGCCATCCAGACATTACACTCCTTCAGGAAACACATCTTAAAAAAACCAATGACTATGTTTTCAAATCATCTAAATTTCAGTATCAATATCTAGCATCAGGCATATCCAAGTTGATGGGTGTTGCAATTCTTTTATCCAGGAACATATGTTTTTCTTTTATTTCCAAGCTTAGTGATTCTCAAGGCAGATTTCTCTTTGTGAAAGGCTTATTGGACAATCATCCAGTTACAATAGCCACACTGTATGCCCCTAATGATGGCCAGTTGGCTTTTATACGAGACGCTATGAACAAACTTAGATCTTTTGCTGATGGAGATGTTATTTTGGGGGGAGATTTTAATTTCTTGGTAGACAAAAAACTAGATAGATCCCATTACAATTCTCATTTAAAGAGGAACAAGAAACGGATTACAAGCTTGGTGGACATTTTCCGAGACAATGACTTACTTGATATTTGGCGCCTGTTCAACCCAAATGTTAAAGATTACACCTACTTCTCAGGGCATCATAATGTCTATACTAGAATAGACTTTATACTGATCTCATCTTCCTTACAAGATAGGGTTCTTTCAGCATCTATTGAACCATCGCACTGGTTGGACCACTCATGGTTAGATTGCACCCTGGCCCCATATGATCAAATATTGAAACATAGGCAATGGACTTTAAATACTTCTTTATTAACAGATCCATCAGTATGCAGTGAAATAAATCAAGACATCAAACAGTATTTTAAAGACAACACCCAAGAATATGTGCTATCCATTGGGATGCTCTAAAACCAGTACTCAGAGGAATACTGATTTCTAAGACATCTTATCTGAAAAAATAGAGACAAAAAATTGAACTAGATATTTCAGGAAAAAATCAAGAATTAAGAATGTCAGCATAAAGAGAGAGGAAGTAAAAAAGTCTATGAGCAACTTTTGTTGAAATGCAGAAATTTAGCACTATAAAGCAAAAATATTGGTTCTGGACTCCACATTTTAAAAATCTTTTATCACATAAAGTAAAAAACCAAATGGCCTCTAACAAGATTCCTACCATAAGGAATTCCCAAGGAGAAATTCTTAATAAAACTGATACCATTTCTGAAGTTTTTGAAAGTTATTACAAAATGCTGTATTCATCCACTTTACCTAATCAAATACCGATGAAAACTTTTCTACAAGAACAATGCATGCTTCCTACTTTGAAAGAGGAACATAAGTCCATATTAGAAAAACTGTTCTCACAGCAAGAGATCTTACAGACAATTAAATTTCTTAAAAATTCAAAATCACCAGGCCCAGATGGTTTTCCATCTGATTTTTATAAAAGCTTGCAATGTTATTAATGGGCCCTTTGATGGCAGCTTGCAACTATGCCTTAGTGTCTGGTCAGTTACGCCTGTCTTGTCAGGAAGCATATACGGTAGTGATACCGAAAAAGGGTAGAGATCCTTTAATGTCTGTGTCTTATAGTCCTATCTCCCTTCTAAACCAAGATTTAAAGATTCTAACTTCAGCTTTAGCAAAACGGATTAATACTTTTATCTCTGAATACATTCATCCTGATCAAGTGGGTTTTATCCCACGCAGGGATTTGGCTGATAATACCATCAAAACCTTGACTTTTCTTTGCCATTGCCAAAAATCTAAACAATCTGCTGTATTTTTATCCCTAGATGTCAAAAAGGCTTTTGACTCAGTGGAGTTTTCTTATCTTTTTTTCAGTACTGGAAGCAATGGGTTTTGGACAAAGATTTATTTCTACTATTAAGTCATTGTATGCATCTCCCACAACTAAAATTAAAATCAATGGTTCTTACACTAACCCTATTTCATTACTTCGGGGCACTCATCAGGGCTGCCCATTATCCCTTTTGTTGTTCGCACTGGTGGTGGAACCTCTTGCTAATGCAATTAGATCTCATCCTTTCATCTCTGGTATCAAACTCCACACAATGGAAGTTAAAATGTCTTTATTTGCAGACGACATGCTGTTATATATCACCAATCCCATTAAGTCTCCCCCTGAACTTCATCAACTTTTGGAGCTTTTTGGGGCTTCCAGTTTTGGTGTCTGCTATGGTGGCCATGGTCTCCTGATCTCCCAGGAGCCATGGCCAGCTCCTGCAGCTGGGAGGGGGTTCGATTGTCCACACCACCCCCAGAACCCTTGCATTGGGCTCCCAGGCATGGAGCACTAGTAGAGCTCTTCCTCTGGCAACTAGCCAGTGAAGGGGGGCTCTTCCATGCCCCAAAGGTCCCATCACAGAGCTTCCAAAAGGAACTAAGACTGCATACCAGAACAAGCGTTTGGTAGCCGAGCATATGAGCTATAAAAGCAGAGTCAATATTGAAATGTGAGTTAAGGTTGAAGCGAGAAACACCGAAGAAACAGCCGAAAACCTCCCCTTAGAAAGCAAGGGGGGGAGGGAACTCTCCCCCGATAAGAAGAAAACAAATGAACTTTGAGCATTTGGGGGGGGGCTATAAAAGCAAAACATACTGAAATAAAGAGCTTTTAAGAACTTACCAGACTCTCAGAAGAGTTTTTAGAGACTGTGAGAACTTTTACAAAAAGTAAACAACTGGGGAAAATGGCACCTTCATGGAGGGATGAGAAAGACAAACAAACGAAATCTAAATTGCCAGCCAAATATGCCAGCCCAGCGAATTCTGCCCCTAGACAGGACACAACTACAGAGCTTCAAAGCATGCTGACTGAAGCATTGCAACCTCTGCTGGAACAAGTAATGGCATTGCACCAAAAATTCAATGCACAACAAGCACAATTCACCGAGACAGCAAAAAAAAGTGGAAAAAACTTGAGCAAGCAAGAGCTTAAAGAGGTGGATGCCAACTCCGAAAAGCTTAAAAAACAACTGCAGACAATGGAGAAAAAGAGACTAAGTAATGAATCTCAATTATTACAGCTTCAAATGGAACAGGAAAGCTATGTCCTAAGATTTCAAGGTGTCCCGGAAGAGAAGGGGGAGAATCTGAAGCAGATTATGTGTGACATTTTAGCTCTGATTGCAGCTCTTAAAAGTGAAGCATTGCAAAGTAAAATTGATATGATTTTTAGGTCGTATTCAGAATTTACAAGAAAAAATAATCTGCCCGGGGAAGCAATGGTTAGATTCTCCAGAAGACAATTGAGGAACAAAATACTTAAAGCGACATCTAGAATCACTTTGAAAATCAAGGACAAAGAAATAAAAGTGCTGAAGGATACTCCATTTGAAATAAGAAGGAAAAGAAGGAAATTCAAAGACTTGGCTTTATTCCTACAGAAGAATAATGTCATCTACAGATGGATCGTTCCCAAAGACATAATCTTCAAATTTATGGACAAGAAAGAAAAGATTGACTCTGTTGAAAAGGCGCAGGAGTTTTTGCATCTTCATAGTCACCTAGCAGGAGAAGAAACGAAGAAAGACAACAGCACTAAAGGAAGTGAAGAAGGATTATTGGTATTTTCCAATGAGGACTCTGATTCAGCATTGGGGGTGGCAGCCCCAAAAATAAGATGACGGTTGAGACAGGAAAAGGACAAAAAATGAATAGTTTTTTACTCTCTGGAATCTCTTAAAAGTTTTTATTATGTATAACTATTTCTTATTTTGCTTTTTGTGAAGTCAGACAAGAGGGAGTTTCAAGGTTTTTCAGTTTATTTAAGCATATTTTTAGATGACCACATTCAATGAAGTTGTATTGTAATTTTCAGCTAAGAGCTAATTTTATAAGCATTATGTATGACCATCATCTCTGGGGTTTTAGTGGGTTTTCTTTACTTTCTCCCTTAGTTTGCAGTTCCCCTTCTTAATTTTGTTGTAGTTTATAGAAAAATCAATAAAAAATCCCCTACAGGGGGCATAAAAAAGACTATTGGAGCTTTTTGGCTCATTTTCTGGGTTGCATATTAATGATAATAAATTGCATTTATTGCCAGTTCACCTTTCATGGGATGCTATTGACTAAAGTCTTTTAAATTTCATTGGGTTTCAACTTCTCTACTATACCTGGGAATTAGGATTCCTCTTACTCAATCTGAGTTGTTGAGGGTCAATCACCAAACCATGCATACTGAATTAACTAAAACTCTCTTCAACTGGAGTAAATTGCATCTAAATTGGATTGAGAAATTCAACAAGAAGAAGAGGAAGAAGAAGAGGAGGAGGAGATTGGATTTATACCCCACCCTTCACTCAGAGTCTCGGAGCGGCTTACAAAGTTCTTTCTCTTCCCCTCCCCACAACAGACACCCTGTGAGGTAGGTGGGACTGAGAGTGCTCTGACAGAAAGTGCTCTTTTTCAAGAACAGCTGTGCCAGAATTTGTGACTGACCCAAGGTCACATCAGCAGGTGCAAGTGGAGGAGTGGGGAATCAAACCCAGTTCTCCCAGATTAGAGTCTGCACTAATCTGGGAGAACTGGGTTTGATTCCCCACTCCTCCACTTAACCACTACACCAAACCTGCCTAAATTCATTTTTCTGTTTAGAATGATTCCTATCAACATTCCACCTTCTTTAATTAAATGCTGGCAAACCACCTTGCTTAATTTCTTATGGGACAGGAAATGTCCCAGAATAAGTTTTAATGTCTTACGGAGGCCCAACTCACCTGGTGGTTTTGCTTTGCTGGATTTGTCTGTATACAATCAGGCCATATTGATGTCTAATATAATTAAAATGTTATGTTCTTCCACACATCCTCTGTGGGTGGATATCTATAACGAGTTGCTCTATCCAAGTTCATTGGAAGATATAATCTGGTCTACTAAACACTCCTCCAAGCACACTGTTGATCCCATGGATTTATTATACTCTTGTATTCAATGCTGGAAAAGGAAAAACAAAAAACTTTTACCTACAGTATCACGATATTCCACATTCCTAAATCAAAAATGGTTTTTGCCTGGAACTGATTTAAATGTGATTACAAAATGGAGAAATAGGAAAGTTTCTCATATTCTAGATATTGCCACAGAATAAGGTATCTTAAGCAAATTTGAGCTAGAACAGAAACTAGGTTCCATTCCTTGGTTTTTCTATTTGCAACTGAGTCATGTTTAATCACCTTAACATAACTAAGTTGCTAGCTAAACTGCAGACTAACCTGGAATTTATAATACTTGTCTCTGATACTCAAAACAAGAGTCTAATCTCAGATCTTTATGGTCTACTACTCAAATCTTCTTGTACCAAATCATTACCTTACCAATCTTCTTGGCAAAGAGATTGCAAAGACTCACATAGATGAGGTATGGTATAAACTCCGGAACTCTCCTGGTTTTAACTCCAAAGTCCTGTCAGTACATTTTCAAAACTTGAAAATTATGACTAGATGGTATGCTACACCACGCAAACTCTATTATATCTCAACTGAGAGGTCTCCATATTGCTGGAAAGGATGCTGCTAAATTGGAGATTTTGCCCACTGTTGGTGGCGGTCTGAAAAAAATTAAGGATTTCTGGATGTATTAGCTATAATTCAGGACGTCACTTCAGTTGGAGTTCCCTTTGCACCAGAAACTTTATTCTTAAATGTTTGGCCTCAGGAATTGGCTTCTCGACCACATAAAGTACCATTGAAGTTATGTTGGATGCAGCTAAGACAGCCATTGCATCTTATTGGAAGGATGCAAAATCACCAAATAATGAGGTATGGTTTCGGAAGTTGTGGAATCATTATCTTATGGACTCTGTAACAAACAAACTGCATTATATGACTCAACAATCAAACCATCCTACATTTAATGCAAAATGGTTTCCAGTTCTAGAATACTTACCTCTTCTAAATTTATCTCTTCTAAATGGTCTCAGTTGCACAAATGGCTATGATGGCTCGGTTTTTATTATACTGTAGCCATTAGTACTTAGAACTTTTTTATTCTTATTTGGTGTCTATTCTACATATTATGTTTGTTTCATTATGGTATATTAATGTCTTTTGATAACTTGGAGTGTATGCAAAATATTTTAACATGATATAGAACTATATATACTATATTACTGTTCTATTATTGTTTTTGCATGGTCACAGTTTTGCTCTTGGACAATTACTTTGTTCTATTCATTATTCAAAAAATGTGTTCCATGTTTGTTTTTGTGACAATTAATAAAAAGTGTGTGTGTGTGTGTGTGTGTGTGTGTGTGTGTGTGTGTGTGTGGTTGTGTGTGTGATTTTTATAAATTCAACCCCTAAGGGGGTCAAAAGGGGTAAAATGTGCTCCCCCTATTGATTCTTATGTGGCTGCCCGGCTGCTGCCTCTTTGCACCTCCCACTCTCTGACTGGTCAGCTGCAGAGCTCAGAGGTAAAAAAAACAAAAAACAGTTACAGGAGACTACAGAGAGCTAATGATAGTTGAGGAAATCAGGAATGGCCAACAACCACCTGTGAGGTGCAGCAGTGCTGCTGGCCCAGCTTCCCTGAGGCCTTCAAACATGCAGCCCCACCTCCTGAACCTGACAGGTGGCTGTCTGTCAAGCACAGCAGTGGGTGCATGGTTCTTAAAGCCATTAGAGAGCCCACTCCAGCAGTAACACCTTAACGATCCTGCCAGCCCAGCCTCCAAAATAGCTTGCAATACCCCTCCCCCTCCCCCACTGGACAGGAAGCTGCCTGTCAGGTGTAGGAGGGAATGCTTATAGCTGTTGGGGAGGCTTGCTCAGCAGGATTGCCTTAGCAGTGCTGCTGGCCCAGCCTCCCCAATGCCTTTAAACACAATCCCCCCTTACACCACACAGGCAGGTGTTTGTCAGGTGTAGGACCAGGGCTAGGGTACTCTAATCCATCAGGGACACTGCCTCAGCAGGATCACCTTAGTGGCCAATGGCTTTAGCCCACTATGGAAATATACCCCAAATCTGTAGAAAAGTGGTTTCCTTTTTTTTTTTTTTTAAAACAAAATTTTTATTGGGATACACTCAACATTTCCAATCACGTTACCAATACAATTTTGAAAAAGAAAATCCCCGTCCCAACCCCCCACCCCCCTAAGAGGCTTCCAACACTGCTAATAACAAACAGAAAAATTATAAGGTAATCAAGCTTAGACTTAAATGCATCGACAAACCAGGTAACACATTTCAATTATATATAACCTCTACAATTTCAACATATTATATATAACAGTACATACAGTTCAAAATTCATTTCACTTCTCATTCAATATCCATACGTATCCAAGTTATATATTTTCCTCTTCATTCTATATTCAGTTTCTAGATACAGTTTCAATCCTTCCCAGTCTTTTAAGTACTGTTCTGCCATTTGTCCATTTAATTTCTTTGTCATTTTGTCCATTTCCGCTAAAAATAACAATTTTCTCAACCATTCATGTATATCTGGCACCTTCTCCATTTTCCATTGCTGAGCAAAGGCCATTCTCGCCGACGTAATCATGTACCATAACAATGTCCTTTTTTCTTGTGGAATTTTTTCCATTGTCAAACCAAGGAGAAGAAGTTCTGGCTTTCTCTCAATCGGGATTTTTAATATCTTCTGCATCACACAGTGTATATTAGACCAGTATGCTTTCACTTTATCACACGACCACCACATATGGTAAAAACAACCCTCCATTTTTTTACATTTCCAACATTTGTTACTCAAGTTCTTATCCATACTAATATTAGCAATCTTTTTTGGTGTCATGTACCATCTATACATCATCTTATAACAATTTTCTTTTACATTAATACAGGTAGACATTTTAAAAGATCTTTTCCACAAAAATTCCCATGATTCCATAGAAATTTCTTTGTTCATATTTATGGCCCACTTTATCATTTGTTCTTTAACAGTTTCATCCAAAGTATATACAGTCAGCAAGGTTTTATACATCTTTGATATAATTTTCCGTTCTCCTTTCAACCATATATTTTCAAAGTCATCATTTACAGCTCTAAAACCAAACTCTTTACAATCTTTTTTATAAATGTCCCTTATTTGACAATATTGTAGCCAACCATACTCAAATTCTAGTTCATTATTTGGCTTTAAAACATATTTTTTCCCTTCTTTTTGCAACAATTCATGATATTTCAACCAGTCATTACCTTTATAATCTGAAAACCGATGTATAACTGCTGCTGGAACAATCCACAGAGGCCTCTCATCCGAGATTTTATCCTTGTACCTGGTCCATGCATCAAACAATGTCCTCCTTACATAATGATGCTTAAACATAGAATCGACTTTATTTTTCCCATACCAAAGATAGGCATGCCAGCCAAATCTGCAATCGTGCCCCTCAAGGGCTAAAAGTTTTCTATTTTCCAAATTAACCCACTCAGATAACCAAGACATACATACTGCTTCATGATACAAACGCAAATTCGGGACTTGGAAGCCACCTCTATCTTTAATGTCATACATTATCTTCATTTTAATTCTTGGCTTCTTCCCTGCCCAGATAAACTTGAAGATTTCTCTTTGCCATTTTACCAACACTTTCCCATCTTTCACAATTGGTATTGTCTGAAACAAAAACATTAACCTGGGCAATACATTCATTTTGACAACGGCAATTTTTCCAAGAAGAGATAGTCTTAGTTTTTCCCATTTTTCTAAATCACTCTTTATCGAACCCCACAGTTTTTCATAATTATTCTTAAACAAATCTATATTTTTCATTGTAATTTCAACTCCCAAATACTTAATCTTTTTAACCACTTCACATTCTGTCACATTTTGTAACATTTGTTGCTTTATTCCAATCATATTTTTACACAATATCTTAGATTTATTCTTGTTAATATAAAACCCTGCGAGATCACCAAACTCTTTCACTTTTTCAAATACCTTGGGCATATTATTAACAGGATCTTCAACAATAAACATAATATCATCCGCAAATGCTCTTAGTTTAAATGAAAAACCTCCAATATTTAAACCTTTTATGTTTTCATCATCTCTAATCATTTGTAGCAAAATCTCCAAAATCCAGATAAATAACAATGGTGACAGGGGACAACCCTGTCTAGTACCTTTTCTTACCCGAAACACTTCTGTTGGTTCTGCATTCACGATCACCGTAGCTTTTTGTTCTTTATAAATTGATTGAATCATTCTTATGAATTCTGCGCCCATCAAGGATTTCTCAAACACCTTAAACATAAATTCCCAGTTCAGATTGTCAAATGCTTTTTCAGCGTCCAAAAATAAAAAACAACTTCTTTTTCGGGGTGCTTATCATAATACTCAATTGCGTCTAAAACAACCCTCATATTGTCTTTAATTTGTCTATTTGGTAAAAATCCAGCTTGGTCTTCAACAATAGTGTCCTTCAAAAACCTTTTAAGGCGCTCTGCTAATATTTTTGCAAATATCTTATAATCGTTATTCAATAATGAGATAGGCCGATAATTTTTTACATTTGTTAAATCTTGAGTCTCTTTAGGAATTAAGGTGATTGCAGCTTCGTTCCAGGAATCTGGTATCTTTCCTGTCCTTCTAATTTCGTTTAGAAGTATCTCCAACACCGGAACCAGGTCTTCATGAAGTTTTTTATAAAATTTGGCTGAGAAGCCATCCGGGCCTGGAACTTTAGAGATCTTTGCTTCTCCTATTGCTTTACTAATTTCTTCTTTAGTTATTACAGCATTTAAAAATGCTTTCATTTCAGGGCTTGGTTGTATCACATTAACCTTGGATAGATAATCTTGCATCTTTTGCAGATCCACTTGTTTTGCTTGAAAAAGAGTCGCGTAGTACTTGTAAAATTCCCTCCTGATCCCTCCTGGGTCTGAAATCTCTTTATTTCCATCTTTCAAATTAGTAATTGTTTTATTCTCTCTTCTTTTCTTCAATTGCCATGCCAAGTATTTGCCAGGTTTATTTGCACCTTCAAAGGATTTCTGTTGCAATTTTTTCAAATTCCAATATACTTCTTTGTTCAACCTCGCCTCATATTGCTCCCTTAAGATCCTCAATTCTCTCAAAATCTTCTTTTTGCCAGGCCTTTTCTTAAGTTCCATTTCTTTTTTCCGAATGTTTTCCATAATCTCTTTATCTATTTTCAGTTGTTGTTTCTTTTCATTATTATTAATTGCAATCAGATGTCCTCGCATCACAGCCTTGTAAGCTTCCCATACCGTTTGCGTCTGTACACCCTTATTTAAATTCAGTTGAAAATATATTTGGGTTTCTGTCCTTATTCTATCCACAATATTTTGTTTGTCCAGCAAATCTTCATTAAGTCTCCATCGGAATTTCTTTCTCTTAACATACGCTGACCATTTCACCGGACTATGGTCAGAGAGAATTCTAGGTAACATCTCAATTTTGCGTGTCTGCAAGATCAAATTCTCCGTCATCCACATCATGTCTATTCTTGAAAATGAGTCGTGTCTTGATGAATAAAAGGAGTACTCTCTGTCCCTGGAGTTTTTAACTCTCCAAACATCTACCAAATGTTCATGTTTAGTCAGTTGAAAAAAGACTTTCGGAAGTTTGCCCATGGCTTCAATTCCCTTTTTGGATTTTCTGTCAACAATATTATCAACAGTACCATTAAAGTCACCCATCAAAATCATTTGCTCATAGGTTAACTGTCGTAGCTGTTCCCACAAATCTTGAAAAAAAATTTCCTTCGCACCATTTGGGGCATAGAGATTAACAATTAAAGTCTTTTTATTTTGCAGTACGGCTTCTACCGCCAGAAGCCTCCCTTCATTATCTTTAAACACTTCTTTTGGTTCCAATTCTTTTTTGATATATATAACAACTCCTTTTTTTCTTTTGGGAGGAGAGGGAGTAAAATTCCTCTCCTAATCTTTTTTGAATCAAAAATTTGGCATCAGATTTTTTAATATGTGTTTCTTGCAAACAAACAATATCACATTTTTGTTTTTCCAACCAAAGTCTAACATTTTTTCTTTTTTGGGGTGAATTAAGTCCATTAACATTCCATGATATGATTAGACTCTCCATGTTGATTTTCTGCTTATTTATCAGAGTCTTTAAAGTTATCGTCGATGAATCTGGTCATTTGCTCTACAGACTTGATGGTGACTCTCTTCTGTTTAAATGTAAAACTGACACCTTTAGGAATTTCCCATCTGTATCTTATACCCTCTGTTTTCAGTTTGTCAATCAGATCTTTGAAGAGTCGTCTATCCTGGAGCATTGTTCTGGGTAGTTCCTTTAAAACCATAATTTTCTTGTTGTCAATTATGAAATCTTCCTGAAATTGTTGCTTAAATAGATCCTCCTTCAGTTTTTTAGATATAAACTGGACAATTACATCTCTGGGTAATTTTTTCCTTTGGGCAATCGCAGAATTGACTCTGTACACCACATCAATCTGAGCCTCCACCTTCTCCTCTTCCATTTTTAAAAAATCTGCAACAGCATCCACCATAACAGAATGGATGTTCTCACTCTTGTCTTCAGGGATCCCCCTGAATCTCATGTGGTTAAGCATTGCATTATATTGGACCATCACATTGACTTTTTCTGTTTCTAAAGTAACCTCAGCAACATTAGATGCCACTCTCTTCACTCTTTCATCCGTCTCATCTGCTCTTTTAGTCAACGTCTGTATCTCTTTTGTAATCCCAGACATTTCTTTTTTCAGCTCTGTTACTTCTGTTATAAGAGTTTTTTCCAACTTCTGAATCGCGTCCATCACATGTTTCTCCATAGCTTCCATCATGCCCTGTAGCTTTTTTTCTTCTTTCGCAGCCATTTTCGGGGAGGACCAGGAGTTCGCCCTCTGTCGTTGCCGCAGATCGTAAGCCGTTGTTCAAAATTTCCCTCCAACCTACATCAAATCAAAGTCCTTCTTGTGCCCACCTAAATCGCTCTATTTTCACTATTTTCTATTAAGTCTTTCGTTTAAAATCGAAATAAATTTTTTTGACCTTCTCAAAATGGCGGGCGCAATTTCTCTATGGTAAATGGATCTTCCGGGTACTCACTTCCTGTCCGGCAGTTTTAAAGGTCCCCTTGTCCCTGGTTTCCTCCCTTCTTCCGGCCTCCCTGGACTTCTCTAGGATGATTTCTTGTCTGGTCTGAGGTCACTTCCTGTTCTGACGATTTCTGCTGCAGCTCGAGTACTTTTCCACTCTAATTCTCGCGGAGATTGTTGTTAGTTTCTATTTCAAAGTCAATAATCCAACCGCAGGAATGATCAACAAACCGGCTTTTTGGCCTTTTTAAGCTGTTTAACTGCACTTTTTCAAGTTTGATGTTAGTACAACAAATACAGCACGTTCATGCGCTTCATCGGATGTTGTTTACTTTCGGCCAAAACGCGTCTCCGGTGAGCAATTTTAAAAAAGTTACCTTCAAAGTCCGTGTCTTGTTATAGCAGTGTTTCCTTAATATCATCTTGCATAGAATGTCTTGGAGGTCTAGGTCATGCGTTCTTATATTGAGAATCCAACTCGGTGGGGTCTTGTAGAGAATTTCCGAAGTGCCTTCTCTGGGGGAGGGGATCAAGGCTGGTCACGACGCTCTTTAAAGCCCCGCTATCAGCCGATCTCAACTCCCTCTCGGGCCAAAAGCTCGCTGCCAGTCACCCCCCTGCCTGGGGGGATCTGCGGAGGGTTGTAAGAAGCCCTCCCTGTCGTCAAGACCCTCCGTATGCTCTGGGAGCTCAAAGATCAAAGCCAGAACACGTCAGGACGCCATGAATCCCAGACCGGAAAAGTGGTTTCCTGTATTAGGTTACTTAACTTCTGACACTGTGGGTTCTAGAAAATTGGTTCATATGAAATTGCTTAATATCTGATTGCTTGGATGGTGTTCTGAATATGTAGTTATGTTTCACTTCTTAAATGTAACATAAATGAGAAGCATTTTTGTAAAAAGGGGGTAACCCCCCCAAATTCAATGCCCAAGCCAAACCCCCACACCAAGAAACCCAAAAAAAGGGGAGTGCACTCCTACCATGACGTCAACCCCCCACAAAGAGATTTCTGAGAAACATGACCACTAAGATGGTAAAAAGGGGGCAAAATGTGTTTCTTCAATTGTTTTCCATGTTCCTGGCAGGCTGCTGCCTCCTTGCCCCCCCCTCCCTGATTGGTTAATTGAGTAGTTCAGAGTTCTGAGGTAAAACATGCCTGAGGTAAATTGTGTAGTTCAGAGTTCTGAGGTAAAACATCCCTCTGATTGCTCAGCTGTGGATCTCAATGTTCTGAAGTAAAAACACAATTAGAAGAGCCACTAGGAGCCACTGCCTACACTGCACAGAACTTTTCTTTGTGCTTTGAGATATTCCCCAGTAGTTTAGCTGTGCCTATAAATTGTTATTTCTGAGCACTGTTGTTTGACTCGCTTATGCACATTACAGCTATAATTGTATGTAGTTACAACAGGCAAAGCAGTCCCCTGCAAGGACTACACTTGTTGTGAAAGGCCAGGACTGGCCAGAAAGCATGGACGAGTTGGAGCACTGCCTTGAAAAAGGCTGTGGAGGAAACTAGTAAGGAGGCTCCTGGCTAGCTGCTCCAAGCTATGCAACAGAGGAACCAGCAGGGGGAAGAGGAATCAGGCATTCTGAAATTGCTTCTCCCCTCTCTATCTCTGACAGGGTGGGTAGCATTTTTAGTGGGTGGCATTTTCAGGTTGAGGCAATGCAGAGGGTGGAGTTGGAGCCCCTCCTTCCCCTACCATGTTAGGGAAATATATCTTCAACTTTCTCCCAGACTTGCTAGCTTTTTATGCACAAGTATTTCCCCGCAATGTATTAGAGAATAGGGAGGGAAGGTAGTATGACAGGCCATTTCTATCAACTGAGGGGACCCACACAGCCTCCTACGATTTTGAGGGAACCAGGTTTATTTTAAACTATAAAATTTCCCCTCAGTTACCAGGTGTTCTAAAGGGAGCGAGGGTATGGGCTTTGGGTTCACTACGTGAGGTAAGTTTTGTGGCTCACAAGCAGTATATATGGAGGTCACTGAGGCAGGAATTATATATTAACCACAAAGAAGATTTATTTATTTACAGACTAGTTTCCATGAACAGATCTGCAGCACAGGTCTCCAGGCAGACAAAGGAGAAACCTGGCTGAAGCACATTAACTTAGAGAGTAGTCTGAATTTTTTTTGATATTTTCAAGTATAAACAGACTTTTACTGACAAGCCACACAAACGCAAGATTCCACCCACACCAGCCTGCCCCTTCCCAAGAGACAGACTAAAAGGTACAAAGTCTGCTCATTACAAGAGACAGGCACTGTCTTCTCTCTCAGGTCCTTTCCGCACAAGACCTTAGATCCTGGTTCAGCTCTGTCCCCAAACTTACATTCTACAATACACGCAAGTTCACCCCTGTAATTATCTCAGGGTATTTTTTGTTTCCACATTACATTGAGGTCACCCCGGTTTCACCCCACTCTTGTCCTGGGATAAACGGATGTTGTTATAACCAGGGATAAATGTGTCACGAGTTGAACTCTGATAAGGATGAGATCCAAGTGCAGAAAGGACCTCAGAAGTAGAACTAAACCACTCTGCCATGCTACCAAGCAGAGCTACCCTTCACGCTGTCTGGTTTTTTTTTCCTGAGCCAGCCCGGAGCTCTCCCTGAGGCGGAACCAAACTCCTGCTTTGTTTCCCTCCAACATTCCATCCCCCTTCTCAAGGGTGACCGGATGCTGGAGCAGCTCTCCCATTGGTTCAAGTGAGTGGCTGTTTTCCCCTTCAGGGGTGGGACGAACTCCTGCCCATCACAGGCAGCATGGTACAGCCCAGTCTCCTCAGATCACAGAAGCTAAGCAGGGTCAGCCTTGGATGGAAGACCACCAAGGAAGACTCTGCAGAAGAAGGCAATAGCAAACCACCAGTTTGGTGTAGTGGTTAAGTGTGTGGACTCTAATCTGAGAGAACCGAGTTTGATTCCCCACTCCTCCAGTTGCACCTGGCTGGATGACCTTGGGCAAGCCATAGTTCTGATAAGAATTGTTCTTGAAAAAGAACAGTTTCTGTCAAGAGCTCACACAGCCCCACCTACCTCACAGGGTGTCTGTTGTGGAGAAGGGAAGAGAGTTTGTAAACCACTCTGAGACACATTTGGGTAGTGAAGGGCAGAGTATAAATCCAATCTCTTCTTCTGCTTCTGCTTCTCACTTGCTTTGCTCCCCTTGCTGGGGTTGCCAGAAGTCAGCTGCAACTTGATGGCACTTTATACACATCTGTTAGAGTATCCAAATGTTACAAATTTCAGGCAGTTTTCCTGGATGTGTGGCATGAGCATTTTCCAAATAAGTAAATAATAAATAAAAACCTTAGCTCAGTTCTGAAAAGATGTAACATGTGATTCTGTTGTTTGTGTAGCATGGCTCTTATCCTCGCTCAAGGTTTAATCTTTCGTTAAAGATCATTAATGTTGCTTATGACTCTGGGCTCTGGGGAGCTAATTCCAGTGAAATACTACTGGGGCTGGATGATCCACTGGTCTTTCACACGAGAGAGATGCAGGATTGATTTCCACAACCAGATGTTGCATGTTAAAATCTTAAACGTTTACTGGGTTGAAGGGGGAGGGGGAGATCTTTTGCCTGGGAGACACATGTAAACTGAAAACTGGGGGAGGGAAGGTGATGAGGCTCAGATCCTCTCCATTAATAGCTTGATGTACATTCAAGAAAAAGTGAGGTATGGCAGCAATGCTGGGTGTAGCTTTTGGGCCAGAGATTGCCCATAAAGCAGACAGACCATTAGATGTGGTAACCCACATGAAAGGTTAGAAGTATGCAGATCAACTGTTCACTAAAAAAAGAAGCAAACCCAAGCAGGTCTGCTCAGAAGTAAGTGCCCGTTTAATCAATGACACTTACTCCCAGGAAAGCATTCTTAGGAGTGCAGCAAAAATCCATTTTAATCCATTATATGAGCCTGGATTCTTCACTGGGGGAGAGGAGTTAGCTATGAGTTGTGCCACTAAGCCACCACTCTCTCTAACTGAACAGATAGATCAAAGTGGGCAGCCATGTTGATCTGAAGTCATATAACAAAGTTTGAGTCCAGTAGCACCTTTAAGACCAAAAAACTTTTATTCAAGGTGTGAGCTTTCGTGTGCATGCACACTTCGTCAGACAATGAATTGGAATTACAAATCATAGTTGTATATATAGATGGTGGCTTTGTTAACTCCCATCTTCTTTACTAAGGATGATGATTTAACCCCAGAGAAGTATGCACATTGCTAGTACTATGCAGTACGAAATCTGCTGTAACTTTTGTTCATGCAGTTTCAGCAAACAGCACAAAGGAGACAAGATCATCCATTTTCCAGAGGAATGCTCAACTGTAAGCATCTAATGATATCCTATATCCATATCTGGCATTAGTGCCTTGACGTGCACCTCTGTGAGGATGCGCATTGTCCCCAGCAGAGCCATTAATGGATCACAAATTGCCTGGGAGTCTTCTCAGCATCAATAAAGAGGCTGCCCAACAATGAAGCCTTTGCATAAAAGCAGACAGTTAAAAATGTAGCAAAAAAGAAAATATCTTTACAGATCAATGAAACATCTTGTAACAGCAAGGGAGAAAGATGGAACACAGGAAAGTGCTGGATGCAGTAGTTAGAATGTAGCTTCAAATGCCATTGTAAGTTTCTGTGATGCCAGGGTGGGGGTGGGGCAGCAAGTCCTGGGGCCCCTAGGAAATAAACAGCCAATCAAAATGCCATCCCAAAGTTTCAAAAAGCCCTTGGGGCCTAGGAGACACAGATGGACACCTGAAGCTGTCTTATTCTGAATCAGATCATTCATTGGTCTATCAAGATTAGCCTTGTATTCTCTGACTAGCAATGGCTGTCCAGGGTCTCAGATGGAGATTTTTCACATCACCTACTACCTGATCCTTTTAATTGCAGTCACCTGTGATTGAAACTGAGGCTTCAACAAGCAAAGAAGATGTTCAACCACGGAACCACAATGACTCCCCAAAGACAGAGGACAGACAACTATGCATTTGAAAGTGATGGCCATATTCTACAACTGATCCTTGTTGCAGAATAAGCACCCAGATAACACCATACAGACATAGAATCTAGGCTCAAAGCAAGAAGTTAGATAAAAAAAATCCCAGAGAGGAGAGATACAGCACCATTAGCTCTGCAACTCCAGTCATATTATCAAGGTGATCCTTCAAACCCTGGTGTTATTTGAGTTTGCCTCTTATGTCAGTTGCAGAGCATTTTGAACTGGTGATATAAAATGGGTGCTTAGTCCGTTCACTACTGTTCCATGCATTCTGAATGAGAGGAATGAAGGAATCAAAGCCCTCCAGCTAAGGAAGCATCTTTGCACCAGTAGGCCAGAGCAAATTAAATGATATTCTTCAGATGAGTAGAAGATACTTCAGAAAAGCTCAAGAGGGGTGCATCCATTTGAAAAAGCACTCTCTGTCACAGAAGAACCCTTGACTGGGATTTTTTGTGATTGGCCCCCAGGATCCATGAAGGGCATGATAGTTTGAAGAATGATAGCCAAGTTTGTTTCAGCCACTGAGTGCATGTGCTTGTATGTGCTTCCTAAAGGAGACTACCCTGTGGGTGTGAATCAGGCTAAGAAGATGTCTGTCTTTCTTTAATTAAACACTTACCATCATCCTGGCTAAAACAGAGACTTGGATTTCCTGATTCATTATAATTTCCAAAAGCACCCCCTTTTATAGAAACTTTAATTGACTCTTCTAACATTCTGTGTCATACCTTAACTTTCTCCTAACATTAGGCCCAATCCACATCTAGCATTTGCTCCACTGTTATACCAAACCCACACTGGAACAGAAATTCCCATCTATGTACATTGCATGCCACTTTCACTTTGATTGAGTGTCGCATTTTATGTCTGTGTCTAGACTGCATGCCGCTTTCACTTTGTTTGATCTCTGGTGGCTTTTTGCATAAATTTATGGCCGTTTTATGGCCACTCGTGGGTGGCTCTGCAGTCAGTATGGTGTTGACCCAGGGTAGTTGAATGTGGTTGAACCGCATCTTTTTCTGTTCCAGTGTGGGTTTGGTAAAACAACTGAGCAAATGCTAAATGAAGATTGGGCCTTAGTCAGTTTTTGCATGCTTCAGACTGCTTCTTCCTTGACTAGCTGTTATTCATTCTACTTCATTGAATTTTCCTTTATCTGAATATGGTGTGAGAAGCTAGGTCCTCTGACTTCTCTCATCAGTCATTATATGTCTCAACCTAAACCTTTTCAGTCCCTTACACTGGGAATCACATCTAATGTATGACATCAGGTGTCTCTCTACTCCCACCTTCTCTCTTTCCCCCTCCCCTTCTGTAACTTTCCTGATAAATATGAGGAAAATGTTTTCTCTTCATTGCACCTGAGGAAGTGAGTTCTAACAGAAGTTCATGCCGGAATAAGTATTGTTTGGTCTTTAAGATGCCATTTGACATCTGTTTTATTTTGCTACAACAGACTAACTTAACTACCACTGTGGAAACATTCTTTCTGAATAATTTCTGGTCGTATTCCCTAGGATCCTTGAATTGGAGATGCCAGAAAGTGATCCTAGGACTCCTAGAATGTGTTACTGGTGTGCTTCATCCTTTCCCATCCTGAAGTCCTGACCTGGATAGCCCAAGCTAGCCCAATTCCATCAGATCTCGGAAGCTAAGCAGGGTCAACTCTGGCTGGTATTGGGATGGGAGACCTCCAAGGAATACCAGGGACATGTCTCTTGCCTTAAAAACAAGTCTAGCTCACCACCTAGTGGTACATAATGCTAAAAAGAGCTAGAACTTTTGGCTGCCAGACAATCTTAGAATCTCCTGGCTATACTACATACACTGCCATATGATAATTAATTAATTCCCATATCGACAATCCAGGGCCTTAGGAAAGGTGCTTTCCCAGGGTATGTAGTAGACAAGAGCTGCTATGGACTAGATCTTGCTCTTGCTGTATGCAAAGTGTGTGCTGTACACTAAGTTGTCCACTTATTTGCAAAACTCATATTGAAATGCATTGACATTTGAAGCCTTCTTTCACCCATGCTATTTATAGCTTTCTGACTTGCCAAGTTTCATTTGAAACTTATATTTTGCTCTGGTGTCTCCCCCACCCCTTAACCCCTCAGCAAGCGAAAGGCAGTAGGCTGAGAAATCTGAAGTCTTCACTTTCTGTAATTAGCCCTTAAATGATACTAATTCCCAGAGAAATGTTTTATATGTGTGGGAAGCCAATTTATTAAAAATTTAATAAAAGACTTCGTAAATGGTTTCTTCATCACAAATACTGGGGGGGGGGAGAAAGAACCCACATCAGCTCTGGGATGTAATTTCTCTCTAAAAGCTGAGGCAACGGAACAAGTTCTGCATAAGGAGTTCCTGTCAATATTGCTGGTCTCTTGTCACAATTTATAGTGTGGCTTCCATTTCCACTCAGCTTTTTCTAGTCATTACTATTGTATTCTGCCAATACCCAAATAGGGTCTGCAAGTAGTATTTTCCCCATTCTGATCTCATTGGTGTGAATTAAAGTGAAGCAAACATTTCAGAATAAGCCCCCCCCCCCCAATAGATACAGGCTTCCCATTTTCATCTCTGGGGAAAAAAGAACAGAGTTCATTTGTTACAAAGCAAGTTTGTTCACTGATGCAAGCTCATGGTGACACGCATCAGTCTTATCAGAGGCCCCCAAGTAAGGTTACCCACTGCCCATCTCCCTTTCCTATTCTTTAGATATTAAGACCAAATAGGCATTGTATGGTTACACAGATCAGGCTTTAAGCATTCAAAATATAAGGAAGTTTAATAAACAATAATTTTAAAAATACATGTAGTCTTTTGAAGCATCAGGCTGAGCAACAGTACCAAGAAAATATGAAATCCTCTCACCCTATTCTCAGTACTTATCCTAAACAATGTTTGATTACAATAGGCTACTATTTCTTGCTAGGCCAAGGCCTTAGTAAAACAAAGGATTTTCGACGTTGAGAGGCAGCATGATTTAAATAGTTTGGGGAAATGGTGTGCTCTGCTGGAACCCATGAACAGAATAATCTCTATGCCTTATCTTACCCATCTATCCAATCCAGAGTATAGGAGAATGTTCACTTTAATGCGTTTTGATGTTCTTCCTTCTGCAGTCCTTGAAGGAAGATATAAAAAAATCCCATATGTGGAACGACTATGCCCATGCTGTGGGGGAGGGATAGAATCCCTAGAACACGTTATTTTTGATTGCATAGCCTACAGTGATCTTCGTGACTCTCTCCCTTTTTCTAAGACATTGCCACTTACACATAGACAAAGACTTTGCCTTTTGAGAAGCTTCCTTTCAGACAGGCTTCCTAGTGTCACCCTCCAAATAGCTAGATTCGGTTGGTTGGCATCAAGGATTAGAAATTTATTAGTTTCACAAACAGATGAATGAACAGGGGTTTTAAAAGGAAAAATATATGTATATACTTTTTTAACATTTTATTGGTTTGTAGTAGCTTATTTTAGAGCTGCTTTCTTCAAAATTTTTAACTTTGTAATCCGGTTTTGTATGTATACTGGTCTATGACTGTGAATAAACAGAAACACAACTACTATTTCTTGCTGTTGCAGCATTTAAAGTCCATAATTCCCTTAGTTCTCCAATTGAGACTTCACCCCATTGTCTCTTGTCATGTAGGCAAGGTAGAGTCCCTAGGCAAAGATTTCGTCCTTCTTGGCTTGTGGTCTGCCTGGTTAAAAACTGTAAGATAAGAGCAAGATGGAAGTGAGCTTCTTTCTCCTTGTCCAGAGAAATTATAATCTCTCTTTGGGGGTCATTCTGAGCTTCCTGACTTAAAAGGAAGGGAACCTTCAGGAGCCTCTCCTCACATACACTCCCACGTCTCAAAACAATTGGACCACTTGTTCTGGCGTGTGCTACTTGTTCTCATGGCAAACAAGCACCTTCCAAGACAGTTCACTTTCCCTGAGATTCTCTGGGAGAGTCTGACTGCTGGGTGGCTGCCTGCTTGCCTGCTTTAAGTGCTGCTGGCTGGGTTTCCCCATTGGAAACAATGGAGGTAATGGAGGTAACCTGTTTGGGTGCCCACAGAATTAGGCCCATTGGTCCACTTGCTTTGAGACATGGGGGTGTATGTGGGGAGAGGCTCCCGAAGCTACCCTGAAAGTTTGGAGCCTCTCCCTCAAGCCCCCTCTCCCCCAGAGCTACTAACAGCACCGTGGGAAAAAAGTATCTTTTCTTCCCACCATAGAGAACAATGGAGGGAATGGGGGCAACCTGTTTGGGGGCCCATAGAATTGGACCCCCTGGTCGAATGTTCTTGAAACTTGGTGGGTATCTTGGGGAGAGGCTCCATCAGCCACTCTGTGAGTTTAGAGCCTCTCCCTCAAACCCCTCCCCTCCAGCCTTCAGAATATACCCTATGTTTTCACCATTGACTTCAATGGCCCATAGGATATAATGGGGCCGAATTGCCGCCAAATTTCTTTCATTCCCTCCTTTCCTTCTTTCCTTTTCCTCTTTCCCTTCTTCTTCCCTTCTCTCTTTCTTTCTTTCTCACCTTCTTCTCTTCTCTTTTTTCCTCCTTTCCCTGTTTCCCTCCTCCTTCCCTCTCTTTCTTTTCCTCCTTCTTTCCTTCTCTTTCTTTCCCTCTTTCCTTCCTTCTTCCCTTCTCTCTACTCTCTCTCTTTCCTTCCCTCTTTCTTCCTTCTGCGGCCCAACTTGAGTGAGAAGGGGTTTAAACTTTAAACCCCTTCTCTCTTAGCTCCCCCACCCAGGCCAGCTGGGGAAGGGAAGGGGAGGCTTCTGAAGATGCCTCCCCCATTTTTGCTTCCCCGTCTGACATAACTTCCGGTGATGTCAGGGGGCGTGGCATATGCTAATAGCCTAATAGCTCGTTAGAATACCATATGCTAATGAGCTCCTGCAGCTCTTTTTCTATGAAAAGACCCCTGAGCATTACAGTTAAGATTAGAATTTCAACAGCCAATCCATATGCAAAAGAACCTCCTCAGGAAAGCCTGGGAAACTCCTACAAGATAATGACTCAGCCCTACCCCACCTTCCTGAGTAGATATAAATTACCTGCCTACCATTTTTTCTTCTCATATTGACACAGAGAGTACTCCATCTTTCTGTGTTATAGCTCTGAGGATGCCAGTCACAGCTGCTGGTGAGGTGCTACAATACCAAGACCACAGCCATATAGCCTGAAAAAAACTACGATAGCTAATGAACTCCAGCCATGAAAGCCTTCAACAAAGTATAATTTTAGTTATGTGCCTGCATTTTGCTATGATGTGCATCACTTTTGGTAAGTGATTGCATTGGTTGAGCCTGATTGTGGGAAAAGTTCACATGGTTATTTTATCAAGATTATATGTTATGTTTGTTGTGATCTGCCATAGTAGTATTTGATCATATACTGTTCCTATAGATTTATTTATTCACACTCTGCTTTTCTCCCCAAGAGAGAACTCAGAGTGGCTTACTGCACTGTTCTACTCTACTCCACCAGTTTGGTGCAGTGGTTAAGTGTGCAGACTCTAATCTGGGAGAACCTGGTTTGATTCCCCACTCCTCTACTTGCAGCTGCTGGATGAGCTTGGACAAGCCATAGTTCTGTCAGAGCTGTTCTTGAAAGAGCAGTTCTCAAAAGAGCTCTCTCAGCCCCACCTACCTCATAGGGTGTCTGTTGTGGGGAGGAGAAGGGAAAGGAGTTTGTAAGCTACTTTGAGACTCTGAGTGAAGGGTGGGATATAAATCCAATCTCCTTTTCTTCTACAACAACCCTGCAAGGTAGGTTCATCTGAAAGAGTGATTGGCTGAATGTCACCCAGTAAGGTTGCATGGCAGAGTGAGGATTCCAGTCCAGTTTTTCCTGATCCTAGACCAGCACTCTATCTGCTACTCCACACTGGCTACATTTTAGATCTTGAATGGCAAACAGTGAAGACACAGCTTCATCCACAGCCAAGAGGCGCCACCCCTTTGGTACAAAAGCCCTCCCTTTCTTATACCTTATTTGAAAATGGTGAGGTTATGCACCAGGATCAGTAGCTGGTATTAGTCAAAATCACAGAATGATATGCAAATGAACAGGGACTGGGCCTCAACTGCTAAAAAGTATTCCATCACCTCTCATCACATAATGGCAGCAAGTAATGCTGCTGGCATTAGGTCAGTGGGTATAGGTCACATAAGAGCATTAATTGGCACTCTTGTTTTACTACCATTTCACAAATAGTTCCTAGAAGGTAAGATAGGTATTGCTTGAGTTAGGGGTAGGATGTTAATTCAGTATAATTTATGCTGCTTCCCAAGGTTTCTGAAATATTCAAAGCTTTTAAAAAGCTTTCACATAATCCCTCTTTTTCCTTCCTCTCACAGGGCCAATTCATGTTCATGTCTTTGGAAATAACAACAGTTAATTCAATGGACACTGGCTGTGGCCAAACCATGGCAGTTTCTTATCAGAGACAAATAATAGCTATTAAGCAAATGTGGTTCCAAAGCAAACACTTGGTCTTAAATCTATAAACTTTTGTGCAAAGTTTGGCTCTATGCACAAAGATCCTGCCAACCAAAAATCTGTCTTTAAAGGTGATATTCCAAATGAAGACACATTTCTGGAAACGAGCAGATTTTCATCGTATAATTCCATAAAAGGCTTGACATCTTTACGAGTCCAGAACTTGGCCAGGTCCTCTGACAACTGCATATTTCCCATCACAGAAACAGGGAGTGGAGGTGATGAGGGTGGAAGGAGGAAGTGGTTTTCATTTATTAGGAACTGAATAACATTTTTGGAAGAAGGAACCTTGAGAAGATGAGATCCACTGGAAATGAAACAGAGCCAATTTACTAGCACTAGGCACAAACAAGATGGTTACGGGGCATTTGCTCTAACAGCCAATCCTGACGTTATTTTTTTTATTACTCCTGTCCTTAAAATATGTGCAAATGCACAAAGAAGAAGAGGAAGAGGGGGGACAAAGAGGAAGAGGCAGGCTGGCAGGCTATTTTGTGCTGTCAGACCACTGCAATTATTTTTTAAAAAACTATTTTCTCTGCATCTGTGATTGTACCGCTCAGTCAAACAATGTGTTACAGGGAAGCCAATATTAACTGACTTTCAGAAATTAGCACAGGATACCTTCAGGAATAGGTGAAATGAAGCCACTGGCTTTTTTCCTGTATTTGTTATTAGTTTTGAAAAAGACCACGGAAATGAATTTTCTCCCATAAATTCTCGCAAAATGTTCTTTTTTTGTGAATTCTATTACTGAATATTCTCCAAATAATCCTTGAACATTTGCATATTTTCCAAACATTCTCCAATTACTTGACAGTTTGACAGCCAATGGTCTTCTGTTTCAGTATTGATACTCGATGGTTAATATTAGCATTTGAAGGCTGACGAGCAACATATGGCAGTATTGCCTAGATACAGCATCTGAAGAACCGTCTGGTTCATTCAAAGCAATATATGAAATTCAGCCTCTACTTCCTCCTCTCTCCCCTGTTGCCACTGCCTTTTACCTAAGCCACCAGCTCTTCATATAGCCAAGGTTTCCAATTTCTTATGCCATTGCTCACTCCCTACTCTTCCTTCACCTATAGGTTCCTTGTTCTTAAAACCGATATGAGTCTTTAATCCCAAGGGAAATGACAGCTTCTCCTTCCTTTCCAGAAACTGGGCTGCAAATACTCTGACACTTTTGTTCCTTAAGCCCCTGGAATTGTGAATATTCATTATCATCATGTCAGTTTAGCTGTTCTGTGCCAGAGGAATCACTGCCAACCAGCATATATTTGGGGTGGTACATCATAACAGTTTTCAAATTTTATACCTTCAGGAACACTTTCAACATCAGTTTTCTCTGCTAAGGAATCCCTTCTCCTGTGCATAGCAAAAGATATGGGGCTGCTGGTAGGGTGCACACTCAGTGCAACTTGGGCCCTGTTGGATTTCACCATCACTCACTGTGAATTAATAGCATGCTCTAGAACATAGTCCCTCTGGAGGCATATTACAGTGAGGGATCAGTGAAAAAGAACAAGCAGTCCCTTAGGGAAATTCATCCAGCATTACAGATCTTCTCACTGAGCAACACCTGAAAAGTTCCCAAGGATCCCCAGGATTCTTCAAAGACAGCCTAAAAATTATAGGTGTACCATAGCTGACAGTTGTTGAAGGTTGCCATCATATAGTTGTCATGCTTGGCAACACCGGATGGTTAACATGTAATGGTATTTTTGTCTGATGGCATTTGGTAGATAACATGCAATAGTAATTAGAACCTAACAGTTGACAGCTTCAGATATCTCAGATTTGGAATCTATCAAAGTTGAAGCAAGATGCCAGCACATCTAAAGCATGCAAATCAGAATATTGAACTCGACATTTATTAGCAAACATTTGTTCCAGCTCTAGTAAAAACTGTGGAAACCCTATCCTCTACCCAACAGCCACATAGATTGCTAATGTCAAACTGTTTCTGACAAGCATTCCATTTAAATTCCAAGGGAAAAGACAGGGTTTGCAGCCAAATGTAATAGAGATATAATGTGTATACTCAAGCATAGGAACTGCCAGGATTTTCTTGCCCAGGAACACAAGTAGGGTCCAACTGCCCAGCTCTGTCAGCACACCTATCCTAGGATATTAGAGTAGCTATAGTTCAGAATGAGGCTTATGTTCTACAGGCAGAAGATCTTAGGTGCAGTCCCAGGCATCTCTTGCTAAAAACTCAGGTAATAATGATGGAAAACTTCACCTTTTTTGCTGAGTTGTTACCAATCAAAGTAGATAAGTCTGACCAAGATGGACCAATGACCTAACTTGGTGTAAGGCTGCTTCATATGTTCATGTATGCTTTCTTCATCACTGACCATTAGGAGGTAACAGAGAAGAAAACAGGAAAATAGCACAACCAAGAGTTTAAAAAAAAATAGTCTGACCCTGGCAAAAACCAAAAGCCCTATTGCATTTCAAACACTGGGCATATTCAAGGTGCCACTAAGATTTTATTGACAGTGGGCTGGATCCCACTGATAGAATGGGGGGGGGGAGATTTTTGTTAACTCTTGCTCTCCCTGCAGTCCTTCCATTTACACTGCCACAGGAGTTCACCATTTACACTGCCACAGGAATTCACTGCCACAGGAGGTCGTGGCAGCTGCAAGCATGGACAGTTTCAAGAGGAAATTAGATAAACTTATGGAGCAGAAGTCCACCAGTGGCTATTAGCCACAGGGTATAGATGGGAACTCTCAATCTGGGGCAGGTGATGCACTCTATTCTTGGTGCTGGAGGGGGCAGCAGTGGGAGGGCTTCTGGTGCCCTGGCCCCACTGCTGGACCTCCTGATGGCACCTGGTATATTTTGGCCGCTGTGTGACAGAGTGTTGGACTAGATGGGCCATTGGCCTGATTCAACATTGGCTTCTCTTATGTTCTTATGTACACACACCCTCTGCTGTTCCTAGGAGTCCTTTATTATCCTGAGCAGCATTTGATGGAACTAGGGATGCCAGTCTCCAGGTGGGACCAGGGAATCCCCCAGAATTACAGATCATCTTCAGACTATAGTGATCAGTTCTCCTGAGGATATTGGATGCTTTAGAGGGTAGTCTCTATGGCATAGTACCCCACCAGGGTCTCTGTCCTCCCCAGGCTCCACCTCCAAATCTCCAGGAGTTTCCCAAACTAAATCTGTCAACCCTATCCCCCTCTTTTGCTGATGGCCAGGGGGGCAACCCTGGAAGGAATCTGAGACCACAGTGGGAGGAAAAATAGTCTTGTTATGGTGAAGGAAATCTTTCCATCCATGGAAATGTTTGGTGAAGTCCAAGCCAGTGAAATTCAACACAAATTTGTCACTGTGAGGAAAAATTATCTGAGTAGTTCCAATGGAGGCTTAAAGACCTGCGCTAATATTAGCAACATTTCTCACATCTTCAGGGATTCATATCACACTCAGAGGAAGCATCCAATGTAGTGGCAGAGTGTATTACAGGAGTTCAGCTTTAAATGCATTGTACCATAGCAAGCAGAATAAATGTCCAAGCAACCACAAGATCTATTGCCTAGTTTCATGATTTGCAAGGCAGTAACTCTGTTGTACTCAATGTAGTCAATGGAGTTACTGTGTGGCAAGCCATCGTATATCACGAGTCAGCTCCGAAGTCAGCAAGGTACATGGGCAACATTAACACTGCGTTAAGATTTACTGTAAAGTACATTGCATGTTTTTGCTGGCGGAAGTAAAATGCTATTTCATATTTAATTAAAGCTAAGACGCCCTTAAAATGCAACAGCAGCACCTGCTCTGGTATCAAATATATGCCTAGTTTGGCTCAATAGGAAGATTTCTTGAGAGGAAACTGATTTCCTTTTTAATTCACTCCCCCCCCCCCATTTCCTGAGAATGGATGTAAAACCACAATGTGCATGCTCAGGAAGAAAAGTTATGCTTGGAGTCCAGGATGTCAGAACTAGGAGTTCAGGAGTGGATGGCACACAGGCCATGAGCAATGTGTGGCCTCTCTGTGGTTCATGTGGGAAGCTGCTGAAACGGTGACAATCCAAGTATCTTTGCTTCAACGTTTCCATCCTCTATGAAGAGATACATCTGTTAAAGTGTAGGGGGAAATGCTAGAGGACAGCCAGGCAAAAACAAGAGAAAAGAAATGAAACTGAAGAATATGATCCAAACCAAGTTAATCACATGTACATCCTATTGATTTCAGTGGGGAGTTAAGCATTTGCTAGGAATTGAACAGATTAGGAAAGAATTTGGGATGAAATCCAGGCCAAGCTGAACATTAAAGTCCCAACAACGCATATCCTTTTCTTGAAGTCAAGGAGACTGCGCTACAGTAAGGTTTATTTGAGTAAATCTTACTGTTCAGTCTCTTAGTTTGAATGAAAACTCTGCTGACACCAAGTACATCGAAGGGTTCCTAAATAAACAAGGGCATTCTCAATGAGTCTGGTGCATCTCTACTGAGTTAACCAAGCTGGGCCAAACAATGGAGGGTAGAGAAAAGCCCTTTATTATATGGGAGTTTTGTATATTTGAAACAGGTCCTAAATCAGGGAGCCTACATCTGCTGCTGAAGCTGTTGTGGGAAACATAAGGCACTTGGTTATTATTTAATTTATTTTAAAACATTTGAAACCATTTGTTGTCATCAGGAAGGAGAACTAAGAGTGGATGGCTACCTGCTTGAAACATCTATGCTTTCTATCTCCTGCTACACAGGTATTTAATCATCTGAGCATGGCCATGTGAGCCTTTGGGTACAAACTGAAGTTAGCTCATGATGGATCACAGCCTATGGCCTTGGACATATAGGTCAGTGTAATGGATAACCCAGAATGTTTTGTCTACTGTCATCCTTTGTTTATATTTTATACTGTATTTAATGGGGAGGGAACTCTTAAAGTGTATTTTGGGTACTGTATGGTGGAGAAAAGAGGGATAAAATATATTAAATGCATTGATATGCATTGATTAATAGCTGTTTCTATCTTCCTGGTATTACCTAGATGTTACAGAATGAGATTATACAAAATGAGATTATATAAAATGCCCACATAGTTATCCTATCCTCCCCTGAACAATCAGGGAAGATATCCTGATTTTAATGAAGAGAAGAGGAGGAGATTGGATTTACACCCTGCCCTTCACTACCTGAAGGAGTCTCAGAGTGGTTTACAATCTCCTTCCCTTCCTCTCCCCACAACAGACACCCTGTGAGCAGTGTTCCCTCTAAACTGAGTTAGTGTGAGCTAGCTCACAGTTTTTTAGCCCACACATTTTTGTCTTAGCTCAGGAAGGATGGCTCCAGAGAAACTTAATTTATGCAGCAGCCAAATTGCTTGCTCACAACTTTAATGCCAGTAGCTCACAAGGTAGAATTTTTGTTCTCAAGACTCCACAGCTTAGAGGGAGCATTGCCTGTGAGATAAGTGGGGTTGAGAGAGCTCTTTGGAGAACTGCTCTTGAGAGAACAGCTCTAAGAGACCTTGTAACTGTCCCAAGGTCACACCAGCAGCTGCATGTGAAGGAGTGGGGAATCAAATCCCAAATTAGAGTCCATGCTCCTAACCACTACACCAAACTGGCTTTCTATGTCTCTGAGTTGGTGTGTCTCTAACATGAATCTCCCATGTAATGAATCAGACCATTGGTATACTGAGGTCAGTATCGCTTGTATTGACTTGTGATGGCTTTCCAGGACCTTTCATACTACATAATCCTTTTAACTGGAGATGCTGATCATTGAAACTGGGACCTTCCACAAGCAAGCAGATGCTCTAGTACTGAGCCTTTCCAAAGACACAAATTATACAGGGCTGCATCTTCTCTCTGACTCCTTTCTCCCCTCTTCCCAGTACATTTCTACAGGGGCAAGGTGATGATGTCAGTTCCATCCAATAGACTATGTTTTTAAAAATATTGGCATTTTAAGGGTTTCTATGGGCTAGACTGTTCAATATTAAAGGTTTCATGATACTCTGTTTTGGGCTACATCAAAATTTTATGCAAATTGCATTAATTACATGCATGTAAATATGCAAATTATCTGAAGCCCTCAAGCTCATGAAATATTTCTGATGTAGCTGTCAGTACTAAATAAGCTGTTGGTTCCTACGCTGGATGGATAGCAACCAGAAAATGTACTCTTTAATTAATTTTCCTCTGAAATTTATCCAGACCATTATATGCCATGAAAATAGACCCTGAACTTTGAAAAGCCGACTGAAGTTCATCAAGCAAATATACAGCGGGGGGGGGAGTGCTTATGAGATAATAAAACCTTTAAAAATACATTTCTTATTAGCTAAAAAGCATGTACTGATGTCTAGATATAGAGACACAGGGAAGTGGAGAGGTAGTATGCATTTGTTTTGTTTCTAGAATTACATCTATATCTGCTCTGTCAGTGTATGGTAATACACTGAAATAAAAGGCTGTATATTGATGCCCTAAAGAAGGGAGAAAGAGGATGTCAAGGAGTCCAGAGCGGAACCCCACGGGTCCCCAGGGCAGTTGCACACAAGCGACCAGACCATTGTTTAATTTAAAAAAAAGATGTATAGAGTTTATTTCAATTTCTGCCAGTACAAGGATTTATTCTGTAGCCAACACTAAAATCGTGCAGCAAGAAAATAAGAAGCTACCTCAACTGTCTACCATTTCTTGGGCTTGCATTAGACAGCACAAACCTTAAAGTCAAAGGCCGCAATTGCAATTCAAGCAGGTCATAGTTCAGGCCTCTAGTCCACCAGAATCTTAGCTAGTCTCTTTCTTTCAGGGCCTTAGTTCAATTATACTTTTGGCCAGCAACCTCAGGTGATAATGAAATCCAATCAGAATGCGTTCTCAGGAGAAGCCTCTAGAAAAGGAGAAGCCCTATACCTTAAGGACTCCCTCCCTCCCTCAGATTCTGGAGGTACCGGTGACTAAACATGGGAACTTCAACTTTCAACAAAGAGACACTAAAACTGAGTTATGATTTCTCCCTCAAACAAGACAAAACGAGCTTGATCACAAAGCACGTAAGCACTTGGCTGTGTGTTTGCATCTGACGTGTGGTAAAAATTTCCCTCATCTCTTGATACCAAGCGGTTACATGCCTACCACTCCAAAACTGGAAGTCTAACAAGCTGAAATACTGACCAAGATGGAGGTGCTACTGGTAGGGAACGGGTGGGTTAATCCCTGGTCTGGATGGGGTTGCAATTCCCCAAAAGGAGCAGGTTGGTTGGTTGCTCCTGGATCTGAGCATTCTGTTGGATAAACAAATGGCAGCAGTGGCCCAGAGTGCCATTCAGCCACAGCGGTTAGTTAGCCAGCTGTAGCCCTTACTGTGCATAAAAGATCTTGCCACTGTGGTGCATGAACTAATAATGTGTAGATTAGAGTACTGCAATGTGCTTTGCATGGGGCTTTCCTTGAAGACTGTCCAGAAGCCACGATTCGTATAGAATGTTGCGGCCAGAGTGCTGACTGGAGTGGGTCATAGGAACCATATCACTCCAGTCTTGTTCTATTTACATTGTCTTCCAATTTGCTCTTGGGCTCCATTCAAGGTGCCAGTAATGACGTTTAAAGCCCTATACAGCTCTATACCTTAAGGACTCCCTCCCTCCACATGAATCTTCCCATACACTCTAGATATCTTCAGTTGCCCCCACCTTCTGAAGCTAGACTGGTGGCAACACTCAGTAGAGCAGATGAGATCCTACAGATGAGGTCCTACAGTTAACCAAATCTTTTCAGCCACAGACAATGATATTTTGGTCAATTTTTAAAAAATACTTTGAACATTCAGAGACAAGGACTCTCTGGAAAAGACAATAATGCTAAGAAGAGTTGAAGGCAGCAGGAAAAGAGGAAGATCAAACATGAGATGAATTGAGTCCTTAAAGGTAGCCACAGCTTCAGTTTGCCAGACCTGAGCAAGGCCGTTAATAATAGGACATTTTGGAGGTCATTAGTTCATTGGCTTGCCATAGGTCAGAAGCAGCTTGACAGCACATATCATGTACACACAATGATTTATTGTGTTTGATAATTTGATAAGCAGTTCTACTAGACTTGACTCTTTACCTGAAATACCAAAAGTATCTCGAAGTTCTGCATACAGGTGCAGATTTAGCCCACATGTAAGTCTCTTCTAGGTGACTGTGGAGATGACTGATCCTGGTGGGTAGCCGTGTTGGTCTGAAGTAGCAGAATAAACTTTGAGTTCAGTGACACCTTTAAGACCAACAAAGGTTTATGCAAGGTATGAGCTTTCATGTGCACATACACTTCTTCAGATACAATGAAATACCATTTAAATACCATTTAAATCTACCATTACCATTTCACTGTGGGGATGACTATATTAGCTGGTTCTGCAGTAATACCTGTAATAACATCTTTCAGACATTGGGTTAGTTGAATAGTTCCCTTCTACTGAGTGAACAGTATTCTACCAAAGGAATGAGTTCTTCTGACAGAAGATTCCTTCTGTTGGTGGAAGAAGTCCTTCCAGCAGGTCCTCCTCCAATGAAAAGAGTCTGCCTGCAATGGAAATTTCCTCACTAAGAGAGGCAAAGCAATGTATTTAACACATTCCCATATGATGTGCATACTATAATGCTGTAATAATGCAAACTGTACTCTTCCTGAAAGGAAGCATAGGGAGAAGACATAGAACTATGTAAGCAAAAAGATTGGTGTGAATAGGTAAAGTGCAATGATGCTGACCGTTTCTTCTCCTGTGAAGTCCACTTCTGACTTGCCTGAGGTTAGTCAGAGGAAACCATAGCTTAAGAACATATATAGAGGAATTTGTCTCAGACTTGAGTATGTCTCCAGAATGACTGAGAACATAATTGCTTTGCTGCTGTATAAAATCATGACTTCATCAACACAACATGATAAAATGTTGCCATTTCCCCAGTTACCTAGTTAAAAGTCAGTGCTTTTCAGTTTCAGCCTGAAAAATTCCCCAAGGTTAAATGATATAACAAAATACTGTACATGGGATCATACAATGCTGTGATAATGTGTAACTAATACATGTGCTAAAGAATATACATCACCTAATCCCAAATTTATACTGCTCTTCAAGTAGACCATATACTATATGAGCAGAATTCTCAGCTGATTGTGTTAACATTATGGGGACCCCTTAGGCAATCCAAATAAATATTAAGTTTACCAAATTCCAAGCATTCAAAGTCTTTTTCATAGTAAACTTTCCTAAATCTAGTTTTACCAATACTGGTCAGAAACACCCCCAGGTTCTGTGCTGCCTTAGGCTAACGGTTAAAATATGCTGCAATAATAACATCACATCAAATTATCACAAGCTGGCCTGGGACAGTTTCCTTATTTTAATTAAAGCAACTTAACCTTTGCACAATATAACTTAATCTGAACAAAAGTTTGTGGCTGTATTCTTGGCACCATCAGTAATATAAACTGGAAATACAGCTTCACCTGTAAGCATGCTTTGAAGAGTAGATAAGCTAAAGACAGTGGCTCATTTTCCAAATTATTTTATTAATTAGGTAGATATTTGAATTTCAGTACTGTAGGCTAGTCATCCCCTGGAGGCATTTTGTTGGCATATGTAGGGAGCACCCATTCAAAAACAGCCACTTCCTACGTAGGGGGATGCTTGGCTTGAAACCTCCCAATGTTTTGTGTCTGGTCTTGGTACCCAGCAGCAGCTGTTTTGTGTCTGGTATCCAATGGCAGCCATTTTGTGTTGGACTGATCAGGGCTAAAGTACATGGGGCTGGTCTCCCCTTGGTGTTGTCCATTCAGGCTATTTGTGCCGTGGGAAAAAAAAAAAAGGTATCACATGAGTGCCTCTGTGTTTTTCCCCGTGGGGCAACAACAGTCCTGATGATGTCTAAGATCATCAAAACTGGCAAAGATGGAAAGGGTTAATACCTCTTTGTTCTGTGGCAATGCAATTCAAGCCCTGCCCAGGTACTTTGGGGGAGGGGGAAACCAAGAGGAGAACCATAGATGGGCTTGGATCCCAAGTAGCACCTAGTAGAGTTGCGCTACAGCCGGGTCCCCAATATGGTGCCTGCGGGAGCCATGGAGCCCACAAACACCTTTCCTGGCACCTGCCAAGTTTTTATAGAAAGGGGGGGTTGCCCAGCAAGGCTTCTGACTGGCCATTGGAAATTTAATTGGCTGTGAATATTAAAAAAAAAAAAACATTGCTTTGGCAACAGCTGCCACCATAGCACAAGGATCTTTATTGTGTGACTGAAGGTAACTAAGGCAGCTATTTTGTGGATGGCTCCACCTCCTGTGGCAGCCATTTTGTGAGAGCCATTTTGTGGCTGCACTCATCATACTGTGTCAGAAATCCAAAGGTGCCTGCAGGCATAAAGAGTTGGGGACTTCTGTAGTAGGGGAAGATGACTTTTCTGCCTCCCTTCTCCTAATACATCCTTGTGATTCTGCAGATTTACGGTTGCCAGCTTGGGCTGGGAAATTCTTGAACATTTTTGTGGGTGGAGCCTGGGCAGGATGGGGTTTGGGGAAGGGAAAGACCTCAGTATGGGATAATGCCACAGAGTCCACCTTCCAAAGCAGCCATTTTCTCCAGGGGAACTGACCTCTGTCATCTGGAGACTAGCTGTAATTTCAGGAAGTCTCCAGCCACCATCTGGAAACTGGCAACCCTAGTAGACCTCCAATAACAGTGCAGGGATATACAGAGGCCTACACTGTGAGGGAGAATCAGTAAAAAATTCTTTTGTAAATAGAAATGCTTTTCTACCAGTAGAACTGTGTCAGTCGGGAACCAGAGTCTGGGCGAGGCACCTTCCAGCATCTCTTTTTTAATCATGTCTGTGAGCAATGCCTCAGCAAGAGAGAAGAATTCCCTGGCCTTTGAGGACAAGACCTGGCCTCCTTCATCCTTGGCTATCTCCTGGCTGGCCTAAGTGCCCGGGAGCAGGCATGCCCCAAGCTCCCACCAATGCATCTCAAACTCTCTCAGCAACTGCTCCCCCTTGCCAAAGGACTGTCATCTCTCTGTATTCTCCCACCTTCCATTTCCCTTCTGAGTCTTTAAAAGCATCTCCTAGCTCCTCCTCCTTGAGGCTAAAGTCCATCTCCTCTTTCCAGGGCTGCCTTCAGTCTGCTGGACCTCCTGCCTGCCTGACCCAGGGTCTCCCCAGAGCCTGCTGTCCCTTCTCCTGGTCTCCTGTCACCACACAGCCTCCCCGAGCAGGATCACCTCACATTGCTTCACTTACTCATCTCATGGCAGCTGGAGCCGTAGTCCCTGTGCTCCTGCCACTTGGGTGGGTCCTCTGATTACAAAGGCTGCAGAAGGCTGCCTGGCAGTGGTGGAGGTTGTGGAAGGCTGGCGCAGCAATGGCAGGATTGTTGGCCTCCTTAAAAGGAGGCAAGTTGGGGGGGACGCCATCTCTGGGAAAACAGCTGTGAAGTTTAGGGTTAGAAAGCAACCACAGATGTTAACTTGGACTGGATTTGGGTTATGATGAAGGGAAGTTTAATTTCTCCCCTCCATTTCCCACTCATTACCGCTATTAACCAATTTGGGAGGGAAAAAAGAGAAAATAGGGGTGTCTTTCTTTTCCCATTAGGCAGGGCGGGAAAATGACAAGGAGGGAAAGAGTGAGCCTCCATTTTCTCACACCATGCACTCCCCATTATGGCTTTTAAAGGACAGAAGCCAGTTGCCAGTGCCACATAAATTTTAGTTTGGCCTTTGGAATGTAACCTTGTAGAAAGCCTCTGGTCATTTTACTATTACCTGTAGCACCTGGCTTCTTTGGAAGCATCTGATAAATCATAACTATTATTATTCCTGTTGTTGTTGTTAAATACTCATTTCAAAGCAAACCAGCTGAGAAATAATTATACTTTTGGAATATTTGATAATGCAATCATCAGACTGTTTCCTTCCATTCTAAATGCTATCCCATGCCTTCTTCCTGAGTCATGGAATGTATATTTTAACGTATATGCCACAAATAGTTTTATAGAGAAGCTGACAAAAAAAAAACCAACAAAAAACTACTCTTGTGGGATCATAAATTCATTCTGGCGAAGGAGACCATGAATCTTCTCTTTCAGCAGCAAGAAAATCTTTTCATTCAGATCCCCAAAGGAAATGACAAGAAAAACTGGCAAGTTTAATTTCATTAGGAAACCTCTCAGTAAATCTGACAACTGCCATTATGTAAGGCACTTTTCTCTTAGACTTGCAGAGAGAGTCACAGTGAAGTCTGCATTGCCAGAGGGAGCTGAGGCTTGATTTAAACGTAGATTATGACCCAGAAATATTATGTTTGGGGAACTGGAAAGCCAGGCAGAGTAACTAGTTGCTTGCCAAATCTCTATATGCACTGAATATCCTAAGGTCTCGGGTGTTTGACTTCTGTGGAAATATTTAATATATCATTCATGTTGAGATATAGCAAGATAGATATATGCTCAAGTACCTCATAAGGCCTATAGGCAGAAGATTTTGGTCAATAGTAGCAGCGTGACCTGATTTTGTGAATGTGCTGATTTGATTTTTAAAATACCATTTCTGACATAGACTCTTCACACAGAAGACAAAGTTACGAATCAGGAACAGCAACAACAAATTTGTCTCAAACTTGAGAATCCCACAAAAAACTTCCCTGATAACTTTGTACCTGCCAGTACCTGGCTGCTGTTTCTTCTTGTCTTCAGCAGCTCCAGGCAGCATACAGGAGCTGGGGCAGGGGGAGGATAAGATAGTAACAGTCCAGAATTAGTGTTGGGGATCCTTTGCCAGTTCCCAAGGCCCAAGAACCCTCAGGAGGGCCACCTGCTGAGCCCTGAGTAGCTGTCTAACTTTGGGGCTGTATAGCAGTATGGCAATTTTTTGTGCTGTATGGCAGCGATAGGACTGGACTCCTTTGGGACAACTGGGTATACATTGAGCTTGCCCAAATGAGTGTCTAGGAAGGACACCTAGTAGGAGGGGGAATGCATACTGTTGTAAGCAGGGTGGCTATTTTCATTCCTTGACTGATGTGCCATGGGACAGCATTTGCTTGACATGCACAAGGTCCCATGGTTCAGTCCCCAGCATTTCCAGTTAAAACGATCAAGTAATGGGTAATGCGAAAAACCTCAACTGTGATTCTGGTTAGCCACTGCCAATCTGAGTCAACCAATGATGCGATTCACCAGAAGGCAAATTCATGTGTTTATAAGTATTATCCATCTCTTGCTTGCTAGCTGAGCATGTGACTATGTAGGCACCATGAAGCAACACTAAGAATCCACCACTACTTTCTTTGTTTCTTTCTGAATGAGGGGGGGGGAATAGGATGGAAGCTGTGATATTGGCCAAACTATATTTTATTTTATTTTATTTTATTTCATTTCACTGGATTTATGAATCACCTTCTGCAAGCAGGCTCTAGATGATTTACAACCTCATAAAACATTTAAAAATACAATTAATGTATAATTAAGAACACCGACAGAAACAGTAAATTAAACCAGTCCAAGATGGCAATACAGTTCTTCCTTTGCCAGCCACACCACTATCCACACAGTGCTTGCCCACTCCAGAACTGCTGATTTTGGGAGGGGTGTTGAAAGACTTGAGTCAGATTGAGGTGATGAGAGAGGAGGTCTTACAACTGATAAACAACTTAACAACTTACTTACACAATCCGGAAAATCTACAGCAACTTAAAAATTGATAAATCACTAGGCCCAGATGGCATACATTCAAGAATTCTGAAAGAACTCAAATGTAAACTTGTGGATCTCCTGACAAAAATAAGTAATCTTTCATCAAAATCTGCCTCCATTCCTGAGGACTGGAAGGTAGCTAATGTCACTCCCATCTTTAAAAAGGGTTCCAGAGGAGATCTGGGAAATTATAGGCCAGTCAGTCTGAGGTAAGTACTGGGTAAGTTGGTAGAAACTGTTATTAAGGAAAGAATTAGCAGGCACATTGATGAACAAAAACTATTGAGGCAGACTCAGCATGGGTTCTGTAAGGGAAGATCTTGTCTCACTAACCTGTTAGTGTTCTTTGAGGGAGTGAACAAACATGTGGACAAGGGGGACCCAATAGATATTGTTTACCTTGACTTCCAGAAAGCTTCTGATAAAGTTCCTCATCAAAGGCTCCTAAGTAAGCTCAATTGTCATGGGATGAAAAGACAAGTCCTTTTGTGGATCAGAAACTGGCTAATTAATAGGAAACAGAGAGTGAGTATAAATGGGCAATTTTCTCAGTGGAGGGTGGTATGCAGTGGGATACCGCAGGGCTCAGTACTGTCTGATACTTTTTAACTTGTTCATTAATGATTTGGAGTTGGGAGTAAGCAGTGAAGTGGCTAAATTTGCGGATGACACAAAATTGTCCAGGGTGGTGAAAACCAGGGAGGATTGTATGGGTGGGAAGGAAGCCCAGGATTAAAATGAAAATACTTTGTGATGTGAAAGAAAGAGGAGGCCTGCAGCTTCCTAATTTTAGATTATACCATGACGCAGTGTGCCTAACTTGGTTGGAGCAGTGGATAAATTTGGAGAATAGACAATTGTTGGCATTAGAAGGACATGATCGAAGATATGGTTGGCATGCTTACTTATGGTACGAGAAATCCAAAGTAGACAACCTTTTTAAGCACCACTTCATTAGAAGAGCACTATTTACGACTTGAATGAGATATAAGAGATTCTTCTTTGAAGCAAGACCAATGTGGATTGTACCGGTGGAAGTAATAAAACCACTTTCAAGGCACAAAGGGAAGGACTGGTTACCTTACAGAGACATTTTGAAAACTGAGGGAAAAAGTTTCGCGATGAGAGCTAGAGAAGATTTGGGTTTTGAGTATGATTGGTTAAATTATAGACAGATCTATGATCTATTTAAGACTGATAAAATGAGATACGGTTTTCGAAAAGAAAATAATGAAATTGAAAAGATTTGGAGCGAAAAAGGTAAAAGAACAATTTCCAAAATTTATAAAATCTTGTTAAAATGGTATACTGAAGATGAGAGTGTAAAAGAGCAGATGGTGAAATGGGCTATAAATGTAAATAGAGATATAGAAATGTCATCTTGGGAATGTTTGTGGAAAAAGTTGATTAAAATATCAACATGTATTAATGTCAAAGAAAACTGTTACAAAATGATGTATAGATGGTATATAACACCAAAAAAAAAATGCCAATATAAATGAGAATATGTCTAACAAATGTTGGAAATGTAAAAAGAAAGAGGGCTCGTTTTACCACATGTGGTGGACTTGTGAAAAGGCAAATATTTTTTGGACAGAGATTCATATCGAAATTCAGAAAATTCTTAAATGTACGTTGAAAAAAGAACCAGAAATGTTGCTTTTAGGGCTAAAGTTAGAAGAGGTTAAAATGACAAAAAGAACTTTGTTATGGTATCTCATATCGACGGCAAGAATGACCTACGCTCAGTTTTGGAAACAAGAGCAGGTACCTGACAAGTGGGACTGGATTAAAAAAATGATTTTTATGGCTGAAATGGACAAATTAACAAGAAAACTTCACGGAGCAGAAGACGAAGAATTTATAACTGACTGGAAAGACTTTAAAGAATATTTAGAGCTTAATTGGGACGTTAAAAACAGATTGTTGTGTTTTGATAGCTATTAAATGAGAGAAGTGTTTTAGTGAGATAGATTGTATCTGATAAGTTACCTAATTGATAAAACTTAAAAGTTAGATATTGAAATTTAAAACTTGTATATGGAGAACAAATTGAATATATGAGAATATTGGGTGAAATGTTAACGGGGGCGGAGCATCGTGGGAAGCCGAGGGGGAGGGGAGTAAATTTGAATGTGAAAAGGATATGATGAGAATTGTAAACAAATGATGGAATATCTTATTTCATATCCAATAATAAATTTTCTTTTAGAAAAAAACCAGGGAGGATTGTGAGGCACTCCAAAGGTATCTGTCAAGGATGATCGAGTGGGCGTCAACATGGCAAATGGAGTTCAGTGTGGCCAAGTGCAAAGTGATACACATTGGAACCAAAAATTCTAAATATAAATACACATTGATGGGGTCTGAACTAGCAGAGACTGACCAGTAGTAGATAACTCACTGAAGATGTCGAGACAGTGTGTGACTGCAATAAAAAAGGCCAATGCTATGCTGGGGATTATTAAGAAGGGAATTGAAAACAAATCAGCCAGTATCATAATGCCCCTGTATAAATCAATGGTGAGACCTCATTTGGAATACTGTGTACAGTTCTGGTCATCACATCTCAAAAAGGATATTATCACATTGGAAAAAGTGCAGAAAAGGGCAACTAGAATGTTAAAAGTGTTGGAACACTTTCCTATGAAGAAAGATTAAAGCACTTGGGGCTCTTTAGCTTGCAGAAACAATGGCTGAGGGGTGATATGATCAAGGTTTATAAGATTATGTATGGGATAGAGCAGGTAGAGAAAGAAGTACTTTTCTCCCTTTCTCACAATACAAGAACGCGTGGGCATTCAATTAAATTACTGAGCAGTAGGGTTAGAACAGATAAAAGGAAGTATTTCTCCATCCAAAGAGTGATTAGCACATGGAATTCACTGCCACAGGAGGTGGTGGCAGCTACAAGCATGGACAGCTTCAAGAGGGAATTAGCTAAACATATGGAGCAGAGATCCATCAGTGGCTATTAGCCAAAAGGTATAGATAGGAACTCTCAGTCTGGGGCAAGTGATGCTCTGTATTCTTGGTGCTTGGGGTGGGGCAACAGTGAAAGGGCTTCTAGTGTCCTGACCCCACTGCTGGACCTCCTGATGACACCTGGTATTTTTGGCCACTGTGTGACAGAGTGTTGGACTGAATGGGCCACTGACCTGATCCAGCATTCCCTTGTCTTATGTTCTTATGTGTACTGGCACAAGGTGACATCTTGTCCAATCCAGAATGAGCCTGCAAGCTAAATCAGGTGTTCTTGCTGTAGCTGCTGCTGATTTGTGAAGCTGTGGCAGATGCATACAGGTCATTGCATTCTACAACAAATCAAATCAACAACATGGTAATCCAGGCACATAGCATCCCAGTGGGGGGCGGTCCCTTTCCTTTCTTCAGCTTTTCTTTCTTTTCTTTTCTTTTCTTTTCTTTTTTGCTTGACTTTGCTAGTATTACAAAGCATTTGGGTCTGCCAGATGAGAAAATGGCAGCCGAATGCAAACTAGAGTTGTCCCCTCACCAACTGTAGCATCTTTTAAAAAGGAAAGCAAAATTGATAATGAGTAGTATGTGAAATAATTGCCTCATCCATGATATCTCATGTTGATAGAAAAGTGGTAGAAGCTGTGTAATGTTGAAAGTACCCATTTCATATTGATTAAGACTTTATGAACCATAAATCTTTATTAATTTATTAAATATATATCCCGTCTTTCTGCCACCAAGGCAGCTAACAACTTCAGCCTCATTGTTATTAAGACTGAATATGCAAATTTGGATTTTTAGCTTTTTGGACTCATAGTATTTGCATTTTATGCATAGTTACTCCCTCTAGGCTGTGGTCAGACATGCCTTTAGATCCAACTCAGCTGTGACTGCCTGACGGATCTAAAGGGCACAGTCAGACAGCAACATCTGGGAAAGGTGCTCCACTGCAGAAGCGGAGTTAAAAGCCACCAGGGAAAGTCCAGTCCTAATGCTTGCTGATGGACTACAGATGGACTTTCCTCTGTCTGATCACTCAAGTATGCTTTCATGCCATCAGGATGGTCAGCTTATTCCATCCCGACTCAGTGCCATTTCCCCCCCCCCTCATTTAGCAGTATGCACGTAACCGCATACTCCATGGGGAACCCTCAGTGCAGAGGTGCGATTCCTCATTTATGTGCATGGGAAACAAAAGGTTAAAAAAAACCCACTGGGCTGAATGTACCATCTAACCAGGCAGTGACAGACTGAGCTTGCAGCTACAAAGGATGTGAGATCAGAGCAATGCTGTGTCAATTTCAACCAGGGGAAATAGGTTCGCTTGTCCTCTGCACCAAATGGCATGTCTGACGGTGGCCCTATAAAGGCTGATAGAAACAGTTAACAAAACTGCCTACTAGATATAGCAAAGTAGTTCTGAAGAAGATATCAAAACAGGACTATCAGCTGCCAAACCATCTTTATATTGTCTGACTGCTTATTCTGTTTATATATTGACCTTTTTTTTTTACTGCTTCACTGTATATACTGTCTGTTTGGGACTTTTTCACAGAAGTTCTTTTAATTACAATAAATAAAAACTCTTCGGATTTGTAGTAACCTTTATCAATACAAACAACTTTGAGGCTTTTTGTAACCTATGACACTTTTATACCTCCTCGTTTCCTAAAGGTAAAACATGCCATTGAGTCACAAACCCCATGAGGCAGGGTTTTCAAGGCAAGAGATGAGCAGAGGTGGTTTATCATTGCCTTCTTCTACCTTCCTTGGTGGTCTCCTATTCAAGTACTAACTCTTCTTAGCATCCAAGCTCCAACAAGATCAAGCTAGTCAGGGCTATTAGGGCTGGTACAACTTTATAATTACTTGTTCTTTTAGGCGGCAGTGCTGGAGAATGAACCTGGGACCTTTTGCATGCAAAGCAGATACTCTAGCACTGAGCCACAGCCCCTCCCCAAATAGAGAAAACAGGTAACCTGAGCACTTCAGTGGTCATACAACTTTAAACATAATTGCATCCCTTACAGAATAAATGTGTGCAAATTGAGAGCAAAAGCACACTATGCAAAAATGTGGTTGTGCTATTCAGTGTATGCCCTCCCTATGCCTTCCCAACGTAAAGTATTGGCTTGTTATGCTGAAGTAATTCCCATTCTTCAAAAGAATAAATAAAAATGGCCCCTTTCAAAGCAAGATGCACTTAATTTCTTCATTTGACTTGGATGGTATTTTTCCATATTGAGAGGAAAAAGAAATTAAGAGCTCGAATGATTTTCATTTTGTTACAACGGTTGAAAACTGCCTATGTTCTTCTGTTCTTTGAAGTTTAGTAGCCGTTTATCAAACTAGTAATCTTGTTTCCATGGCAAAAAATTGAAAGGTCAGTTGTAAGGTGGATTGGGTATGCTTGACTTCATTTAGGAACTATGAAATTGCTGCCAATGACATTAATGGAGATTTAGAATAGCTATGAAAATAGAAAGCCAATGTTAAAAAAAATTCGGTCAGATGACAAGTTACAATCTTTCATTTAACCAAAAAAAATCAATGTTGAGTTCATTACATTTTATGAAACCTTCGTTTCTCTTATAATGTGCAAAATGCAGGCTCAGTCAGAAAGGTGCAATCCTTCATTTGTCTTGTGCTGTTTCGTTTTTTAAAAAAAATGAGAACCATTTCTCTGGCTGTGGTACCACACTAGTTGGTCTGGAGTTTGGCAGCTGAAGTTGACTTTATCTCTCGGAGTCTGGTAGAACTGATGTTTCATCTTTGTGTTGCTGTGAACTAGGGTTACCAGCCTCCAACTGCAGCCTGGACAGGGCTGGCTCCAGGTATTTCTGTGCCCTAGGCGGGCGCAGATCCCAACCTTCTGGTTGGGCCTGGAGACCCAGCCATGCCGCCCCCCTCCTCTCCCCCCAGGGAGGAGGGAGAGGGCAGGCAAGCTGTGCCCCGGCTGGGCACTCTGCAGTGGTGGCGGCAGCAGCGGGGAGTCCCCACTGGCCGCCTCCACCTCTCCCCCCACCAGGTGGGTGCTTTCCGGCGACAGCAGCAGGGAGATCCTGCTGGCCGCTGCCAGCCGCCTCCTCCTCCTCCCCCCCCAATGGGCGATCTGGCCATGAGCCTGGATATCTCTCAGAATTACAACTGATCTCCAAACTACAGACACCAGTGCCTTTGGAGAAAATGGCTGCTTTGGAGGTTGAGTTTTATGTCATTACTAGGAATAAGGCCCGTTGTGGAAATAAATACGACGGGCTCTAGAAAGAGGCTCTGGGAGAGTGCCCCGGCTTTGGGCACTCAGTGACAATTTGCTGTGGCAATCTCAGCAGGGTATAATGACAGAGTCCACCATTTTCTCCAGAGGAACTGATCTTTGCTACCTGAAGAGCAGTAGTAATTTTGAGTGATCTCCAGCCCACCCCCAAGATTGGTAACAGTGGTTCCCCAGGAGGGAGTGGCTGGTTTGGAGGGTGGAGTCTATGGCATTGTACCTGTCTGAGGTCCCACCCCTCCTCAACACTCACCCTCTCCAGGTTCAACCCCTCAGATCTCCAGGAATTTTCCAACCTGGAGTTGACAACCCTATCTCCCTCCCAGCCAACCATCAACCTACCTTTAGTTTTCCATCTCCTCCCCCTCCCTCCTAGAGAGCAGTTGTAATTTTGAGTGATCTCCAGCTCCCACCTGGAGATTGGCAACAATGGTTCCCCATCAGGGAATGGCTGGATTGGAGGGTGGAGTCTATGGCATCGTACCTGTCTGAGGTGCCACCCCTCCTCAAACCTCACCCTCTCCAGGCTCCATCCCTCAAATCTCCAGGAATTGTCCACCTGGAGTTGGCAATCTGATTAGGACTGGGCCCAATGAGTTTTCTCCCAAAGGCCAACATAGGTGTGGAAAGGGCCTTTTACTGACAGAGGAGAAAGTACAGGTGCCAACTTTGATTAGGGAAATACCTGGAGATTTGGGGGGTGGATCCTGTGGAGGGCAGCATTGGGGGGGGGGAAGGACTCAGCAGGGTATAATGCCATAGAGTCTACCCTCCAAAGCAACCATTTTCTCCTGGGGAACTGATCTCTGTCATCTGGTGGTCAATTGTAACAGTGGGAGATCTCCAGGTCCCACCTGGAGATTGGCAGCCCTAGGGGAAAGTCAGCCGCACAGTGGGGAGTTGAAGAAAATGGTCTGATGGTCGCTGGCCCACCTCGTTAGCCAGCCAGCCATGCCGAAGCTAAGCAGGAGAAAGAGCCTTTTTCCATTTATTCTGACAGGAAAGTGGCCGTTGGGGAGGGGGTTATGGGCGGGGGAGGAGGTTATGCTGAAAGTCCTTTGTTTTTTTTACTCACAGAACCAATCTTGGCTGCCTACCAACAGCCACTGAGGGGACAGTCCCTCACAGGAGTCAAGAGAACTGTCTTCCTCAGGAGAGAGAGCTGTCTGCCAGGGGGAGTGGGTGGGGAAGAGGAGCAGTCCCAGCACCCAGCCAATGGCATGCGAGTACTCTTGAGTGGCGGCTGATGGGCCAATGGCTGAGGGAGGGCATTTTACAGCCAATGGGAGTGCATGGAATCTTGCAAAACCAAAAGATAATTATTTATAAGGAGAGATATTCTGCAGAGGTCCCTCCCCTACCCAAATCCTGTTCTCCTCAGGTTCTTCCACCAAATCCCCAGGGATTTCCTAGCTAGGAGTTGCAACCCTACACCTATGTGTCTTTAAATAAATAATGATTTAGAGCTCATTGTCATACACTTTAAACAATGCAACTTTTTGTTCACATTTTATGAATGTGGGTAGGGTTGCCAACCTCCAGGTAGCAGCTGAGGTCTCCTGGGATAAGAACTGATCTCCGGGTGACAGAGATCAGTTCACCTGGAGAAAATAGCTGCTTTGGAAGGTGGACTCTGTGCTATGGACAAGACCAATACAGACCACATGGAGCCATGCTAATGGCTATTACTTGATCACATCATTATACTTTTAAGTGGTTTAACACTGCAGTCCTAAGCAAAATTGCACCCTTCTAAACCCATTGACTTTAGAAAAATGTCACTCTGTTTAGGTTTGCACTGTAAAATAATCAAAGTTCTTTATGTCCCTAAGCCTAAATGTGTTTAATATGGAAAACTGGGTCAAAATCCTGCTTTTTTAAAAAAACAAAGCATTTGTATTGAAAGGCATTCTTTTGTGTTCTCAGTGATTATGGTTATCCACTTTGGCTTCATAATAGTATCTTACTATGGGTCACAATGTATGCTATTCTATAGGAAACAATGTCTGTTATTTTTATAGAGAATAATATGCTGACCATGAACATTCAATTCACCCCTACCTGCCCACATCTAGTAGAGGCCAGTGATTCCTACCTAGCATCTGAACACTTGCCATATTAATCCATTCATTTAAAATACATATAGACCACCTTTTCCATTAAAATGTTCATGATGTCGCAAAGGTTCCAGCAACTATTACTTTGAAAATTACTAATTTTAAAGGTGATAATTGCACAGGTGATACAAAGAGATAGCATCTGCCACTAAGACATTCATTCAGAGCCCACTCGTATATTAATTGATTCTTGTTGTGCCAGCAATGTGGGGTTATTTAATTGACACCTAACAAGTTGGAATCAGATGTCAATTAACATACTTTGAGTGGAGCAGCATATTATCTTAACTAATTAATACCTGATTCATTTACTGCAGTTAATCACTATGGCCAAATATGTGGGGTAACAGCAATGGTGCCTATATACATGTTTGCTGGTCTATAATTTTGGAGTTAATTACATAACAGCAAGGGTTTTCCATCCACTCCTACTGTGAACTCTCCTAGCAACCAATTTGTTTTTAATAATGTAGCAGAATTGACTTATTAGGCCTAAATTAAAAGGCTATATTTGAGACTTACAGTAGCATGTAATAATAACAGTTTCTGATTAAATTAGTTGGCTTGGTGCAAAATGAGATTGGATCAAAGCATCTCATGTATTAAAGGGACAACTTATTAGTTCAGTTAGCCCTGTTTCCTCTAGATGCATGATTTACCCTAGGCATAGTATAACTTGTAATTCTTTGTTCAGATTAATTTAAAATATCTCTTGTAATTGGCCTCTGTCTCAGAAGAGTATTCTACAGGCACATTCACAAGATCAATGTCTAACATCAACAGATATTTTTATAACTCATACCTTATTTCTATATTAGAAGAATTACCCCATTTCTATATTATTCACACATATTTTGATGTTGTGTTAGGGAGGCCACTTTGGTTTATGTTAGGGAGGCCCTTTCCCACCTCCCACCAGCTCTGCCCACTACCAGTCAGCTACACAGCAGGGGAAAATGGCTGGGGGCAATGGCGGGAGCCAATTAACATAAACAGTGCTATAGTGATGTCACTTGTGGTGTGACCCAGAAGTGAGGTCATGTCATCATATCAGGCACTCTAGCCTTTATCCACTCTAGCCTTTATCCAAAATTCTACAGCTGCCAACCTTATGTGAGGCTTGGAATTCAGGAAATATTCTTCAGGGCAGAGCCTATCAGAAGAAAGGGGAAGGGGCTGTTTTGCCTAGTCCTGAAGCTCAAAGGGTGATTCAGATCTAACTTGTTAATTTTTTGGCATTTAATAAGTTTTTCTACTTTTTTTTTTTTTTTGCATATCCCTATCTGACCAAAATGCAACACACACAAAATGCCTAGAGCTGTAAATTTAAGCAGATAAGAAACATTCTTTGGTCAAAGACGTAGTTTGTTGTTAACTGAAACAGATTTTGAGTACAGAATTAATATTGACAAAACTGTATCAGTTATTATGAATTGGGGTCTCAAAATATGGAAGTGGCCTAGGCCTCACAAGACTGGGAAGGCCTGCTGCGGAGGGGGGAAATTGGGACACTCACTTCTCCCAGCAGAATTATGAATTTATAAAAATTGAATCCACACAGACATCCAGCAAATGGATCACAGAGAAACCAGGAGTCTCCCAGAAGAATAATAGTGATGTAACACTTCTATTAGTTTACCCATATAATATTAATGAAGATGGAAGGTATTATCATTTTATTTACTTGTTTACTTCAATAGGTTTTGGCTCACTTTCCTTCCCCATGGGGACCCAAAGTGGCTTTCATTACATGAAAATGCAATTTATGAAAATACAATTTAAGTAAGGCAATGGTGTGGGGGTAGGGAATCCAGAAAACCAAACAATATAGTCATGGGCTAGTCCTGGGTCCAGTGGTCCAGTTCTTTTAGAGATATTTCTTAAGCAGGTCTACTAAGAATCTTACTCAGATCTATTCAGTGAGGCTTACTCCCAGGAGAGTGTTGTTGGAATTGCACTTCTAGGGTTTTGGGCTGCCCTCCAGTGGCTCTTCTTCTCTTGGCTAGCCTCAAAACACTTATGCCTCTGGCCATGCTAAATACTTGCAGACAGAGGAGGAATAGAGGCTCAGTCCAAATCTCATTTTGCTGCCATAAATATATTCCTCACTTTCTTCCCCTACGGTTGCCAATTCTGTCTTGGGAAATTCCTGGAGATTTTGGAGCAGAGTCTGGGGAACGATTTCACCTAGAATATATGGTATATTATAAAGTCTGCAATCCAAAACTGCCAATTTTCCCAAGGGAACTAATCTCTGAAGTTTGGAGATCAGTTGTAATTTGGAAAGAAATTTAGGCATCCCCTTGGGGTTGGTACCCTATCGTCCTCTGTGAGTGGTATTGCCCTGCTAATTAGATTTGAGTTTTCGGGGGGGGGGATATTACAATGACATATTTTTGATAAGAATACTTATTCTGTCATTTCCTATAGAGTAAGAATCAACCACCAATGGATGTACATACAGTGTATGCAAGTATGCAAGCCACCAAACAAAACTGTACAAAAGTATTAGACAACAAATAGTGTCCTTAAAATGAATTATTTTCAATTACAATCATTTTTCACATAAGTTATCACCCACTCTCTCTTTGTCTCTAAATATAGTCACAAAAGAAGTGGCTTTTTTTTACAGAACGCCTAGGTTGTTGTCCATTTCCTCTGACTTCTTCAGGCTTCTGTCTCAGTGGTGGAGCTGTGAATGCATATTGATGCTTATAAACAAATTCCATACTATATAAAATAGATCATGTATACATATTCAAAATATAATCATGGAAACTGGATAATCTTACCCCCAAAACCTCTAGAAGTCAATTCTGATTCTCAGTCTATCTTGCTTCAATTCAGTTTCTTTACTGGACTCTGCTCACTAACTGAAAGCATCCCATTAAATCCTTCCCCAGTTTCCATGATTGTTCACAGTTGTGCAAATACTTAAAGGAACAATGTGATAAGACTTCTGCATTTTGTTGTCTCAATGGTGGGATTATAATTACATATTAATGTTCACAAACAATTTCATACCATATGTTTTCACTACAATTCTCCATAATAAAGGTAAGAATCAAGCAGCAATGAATGTAAAGCGTTCGCAAGTATGCAAGCCACCAAACAAAACTGTACAAAAGTATTAGACAAAAAATAGTGTCCTTAAAATGAATTATTTTTCTATTACAATTCTTTTTCACAGAAGTTATCAACCACTCCCTCTTTGTCTCTAAACATAGTCACAAAAGAAGCTGAAAGATTAACTTTGTTCTGAGCAGTGAAAGTTTCTACAATGCTAAGGGAAGAAATACACAAAAAAACACAAGTAAGAAATCATCACAGTTGGCCTGAAACAGACACTAACAAAATGTTTAAGGGCATCAAGTTATGCTTAGGAGCAAGACAAAAAAAAAACATCCATTACTGGTTTTTGAAAGAGTCTAAAGATCCATGTAAGGCAATCTCCAAAGGGATAGTGCATGCAATTTCCCTGAGCTAGTAAAGATCACATAATGATGCTTCTAACTCTACATAAAGAGCAACTCGGTTATTCTCATTTGAAGATGAGATACATCCTATTTGGGTTTATAATACGACTGGGCAATTAGAATGCAGCTATATATTTTCCCCCAGATTGTGAGTAAAACTGACATTCTTTCCAATGCAACCTTTTGATTGTGGCTTTAAAATAATAAGACCAGGTTTAAGGATCATTATGCCTTGTTATGCAATGGCTTCTTGTACAATTCCAGACACAATTCACAGAAGTGAAGTGCTTATTATCTTTACAGCCCTAAATGGTCTGGTACCAGGATACCTCAAGGACTGCCTGCTCCTATACATTCCTGCCCATCAATAATATTAGGAATGCTATCAAATTTCACAGTCTCATGGTTTTGACTTAGATAATTCCATTTCATTTTTGCTTCTACCCTAGGATGATTCAAACCTGTGAATCCTGATTGTTGCACCTTTTTTTTTGCACATACTAAATTTTTCCAGTTGATTTCATGCAATTATTTCTGTGTATAAATAAATGAAATAAAATGGCTAAATGGCTAAAAAAATAATGTAGCATGTGAAGTATAATGGCTAAAAGTAAAATAAAATGCCATAAAATAAACAAATTAATCAGAAACATGGGCAAGAAAATGGAACTAAACAAATAGTCTCACATCAAGAATATACCAAAAAAGAAACAAAGAAATAAAAGCTGACATCCATACTAGTGATGCCATCCTCCAGGTGGGACCTGGGGATCCCCTGGAATTATAGTTCATCTCCAGACTACAGAGATCAGTTCCCCTGGAGAAAATGGATGATTTGGAAGGTGGGCTCTATGGCATTGTACCCCACTGAAATCCCTGTCCCCCCCAAGCTCTGCTGCCAAATCTTCAGGAGTTCCCCAGCCTGGATCTGGCAACCCTTCCCCCTATCCCCCACCAGTGGCCGAGGGAATTTGGCAACTCTAATCCATATACATGTGGTTAAAAACTTCTTAAGACATCTATGACTGACTGCCTGTTACTCTCCCCACTCCAAGGCAGATTCACTTCAGGTATTGAGTAGTAAATTACTTGCCTATCAGTTTTCTGCTCACCTTGACACAGAGAGGACTCCATCTTTCTGTGTTATATGTCTGAGGATGCCAGCCACAGCTGCTGGTGAAATGTCGGGTCCTACAATGCCAAGACCATGGCCACACAACCTGGAAAATCTACAGCAACTAATAAAGATTTTACTTAATATGCAGTAAATGTATGGGGCTGTGGGAAACATTGTTGGTAAAATCGTATATTTTTCAGTTGGCAGACAAGATGGTGTTGTAGCAACTTATTTTTACAAATTCTTGGTTCTTATCAGTGAGAGATGGTTGTCTAAGTACTTAAGTTTCAGTTACAATGTTTCTGCATATATGGAAAATTGTTCAAGTTTTTCTAGAAAGGTCATACTTTTAGTGTACCAAACTCTTTCCCCTTTTCTGAAATCACAATGTGTCTCCTTTCCCCTGAGTAGTCCATAACCATTTCCTTTCACAACAGACCAGGGAGTGCCAATTCCCTGTATAACTAGACAGGATTTTATTTATTTATTTATTTTTCGGATTTCTACCCCACCCTCCCGGCCAAAGCTTGGCTCAGGGCGGCTAACATAAAAACAGATAAGTTATATTTATATAAGATATATATATGCTATATTTATATTTCTTCCCTGAAAATATAATCTTATTCCTTTTGGCCTAATTAGGAGCTTCAGCCTGCTACCCAGTCACTCTTTGCCAAAATCTCAAACCCCAGTTCTTGGCATCTGTGTGAAAACGTATTTCAGCTTTAGCTGACACGAGACTCTGAATTCTTACATGGAATTCTTTCTCAGGTTACGTTGAACACAACTAAAACCAGGAGTCTTTCCCTTTACTCAAAAGGTGAACTACTTGACAGACTTGTTGGACAAACTCTTCACACATTTAGCTGAACTTTTACTTTACCGAACAGTAACTGCCACTAAATTCAAAACAAGCTTACTGTCCCCTCAGCACACAACTGATCTTATATTTCCTTCAGCTGGTGGTGGCCAGTCAGAGAAAAGGAGCAGCCTGTCACTCAAGCTCAACATTCTAGAGCAGAGTTAACTATTCACCTTCCTTCTCTGATTTTACTGCATTAGGAAAACAGTGTTTTAAATGCAGTCCATAACAACATCCTTCTCTGCTTGCCCCCTCTTCAGCATTTATATAGTTTACTACCACAGGTAATATCTCATTTCTGCCTGGCACCTAGACTATTGAGTATCTGGTGCAAAGTGAACACTCTGGTTGGATCCTGTTAATCTCTGCTAATAGAAGGCATTTCTTGATGTGTACTCCCCCTCCCAACTTCGGGGGGGAAGTGTACTGCCTCTTTAAGAGGCTAATCCAGAATGCCTAAGTGCAAGTAGGCTTTGTGGAGAGGAGTAGCTTCAAGGTGTTTTAGGAACAGATGGATCCCATCCTTGTCACCAAATATTTTGTAGCAGAGCAACAGTGCACACCCAGCTTCCTTAATTGCTTTTTCAATAGTGACAATTAATGAGGAGATAACTTGACTTGGACAGCAAAGACAACATTACTTAACTGAAGGCTTTAGTTTGTTATTGATCTAGTGCAGGATTGTACTGGCCTGGTTTTTAATATTTTGTGTAAGTCCAGCATTCCTGCCAATTACCAAAAAGCAAAGTGAAGCTGTTCCCTCCTATTCCCCACAAATTGCACTTTCTAGGTTAGCCCCATAAAGAGACAGTACACAACATTTCTGTCAGCAGAACAGTTCCTTGCCTTTGCACTGCAGCATGATATCCTCTGTGAGCTGTTGGTTTTGGGGGGAAAGATGACCTGCAAGGATGGTCTGGTGGCAAGGCTGGCACTCTCCACAAGCACTGGGCTGAGACTTCTGAGCCATCACTTTTTGTTTTTCCATAACAATTTTCAAAATTCTTACAGGATCATGCGGTCACTTCCTGTTCCATTGACCAAAGGCAGGGAAGACAGAACATTGCCCAGAGGTCCCAGCCAGAACTCAATAAGTGGCAACCCTATTGTGATGTTTGGCTCCTCTGTAAAATGTTTTCACTGTGGAGGTGGGTAAATGGTCTGTCCTAAGACCAGAGAGATGCAGCAGGCAGGTTGTCCTCAAAACCTTCTTGAATGTGCAAAACTGCAAGGGGGAGTAACTTAGACTTAACAAGGGGGGAGTAACTTAGACTTAACAAGGGCTGGAGTCCTCTAACTGCTAACAACCCAATTCTAACTAATATATTCCAGAAGACACACCCATTCATGTGAAGAGAGGGAGTTTCACTTAGGGCCTAAGCTTGTCTCTTAAAGAATCAGGTTCCATATACTACACCTATATGCAGTAAAGTAGGGTTGCCAACTCTGGGTTGGGGGATTTGGAGGTGGAGCTTGGGGGGAGCAAGGTTTGAAGAAGGGAGGGGTGTAATGCCATAGAGTCTACCCTCCAAATCAACCATTTTTTTCCAGGGAAACTAATCTCTGAATTAGGGATGCCAGTTCTCAGGTAGGGGAGGGGATCCCCTGATTTTTTGGGTTGCCCCAGATGCCGGCCAGTGTGGGGAAACCCTGCCCCCAACAGTTGTCCATGGCCCTGCTTGAAAAGTGCAGGGACTCTGCATGCCTGCCATGTTAGTAGTGAATTCACCACTGGCAGGGCAAGCAGCACCTGCCCTTCAAGCAGCAAGCTCACTGCTTGCTGGGCAGGTGCATACAGGACCCACTCTTTTAAAGTGGGGGCCACCCACACTTGCTATGCGAGTGGTGAGCTCACTGCTTGCAAGGCAGGTGGAGGTAATCAATGCTTTCCCCCCAAGCAGGGAAGGCATGCACACACAGCACTACATCCCTGATGTGATGATATCACTCTATATGACATCATCACATCAGGGATGGCCCCTCCTGACACGCCCCCGCCCCATTCCCCCTGCCAGGGAGAAAATAGAACCTGGCAACCCTACTCTGAATTAATTCCAGGAGATCTACAGGCCCCGCCTAGAGGTTGGCAACCTCTAGGTGAAGAACTGACAGAAATCCCATCCTCCCTTCCCTTAGTGGAATTAGGTAAGTGGCAACTCCCTATGGGGGTGAAGAACTGGCAAAACTGCCCCCTTGTGGTAACAGAAATTTGCCATGAGATTCAAGCCACTGTTTTTTCCTCAGATTTTTAAAAGTGGCTTTCTAATCTTTCCCCCTTCTGGCTTCTTGATTTCTTGTACTATAACTGTTGTGTTGGTTTTACTGAGTTAGATCTTACCAGCATTTCCACCGGTGAAGACGGAGGGAGCTCCCCCTCTACATCATTAAAAAGCTATACAGGAACCTCTCTCCCCAATGAACAAAACCAAGGTGAGACGGGGAGGCTGCAGTGAGGAGGAGAATTTGCACGCAAGAACTGGTAGGACTACTATTTTTAAGATGCTGTTTTTCGTACTAACTGATTTTAAAGGTGTTGATGATTAATTGCTGTTTAAATAGTTTTATTCTGTTTTAATATTGTTTCCTTATGTTGGGAATAGCTTTGGGAGTCTTTTGCAGCGGAGAGCTGCAGAGGCAAAACTTGTGTAAATACACAGTGTCTCATGGACAGCTACTTCCATCTCACCCCTTCTTTCCTGAAGCTTCTTGATGAATAGTATAGGCGAGTTTATGATTCCAGGCAGCTCTGCACTCTACAGATATTCAGAACAGGCTCTTCAGATAGATAAGCAATTAGCTCAACAATGTCTCATTGCCGACTCAGCTTGAGAAACAAGCCTGTCTGCTTGGCTGTTACCTTTTACTAGTCAGACTACAGTGTTCTTGTTAAGATGCAAATAAGAAGTAAGCCTGCATGTAGCCTCATTCTCCCTGAAGTGGTAAAACTTCTCTCTGGGCTTTTCCACTTCAGGCTTGAGGTAAGGGATCACATTCAAGTGCTTGTAGATAACCCATCACAAATTCCTTCTGGGTGTGCATTATGTGCCATCAAGTGGCTTCTGATTTATGGCAATCCTATGAATCAATGACCTCTACAATGTCCTATCATTAGAGTTTCCATCCCCCTCATCGGGGCAGGGGGTCCCTTGAATTTGGGGCCCCCAATCTGTTGCCTGCTAGCTGGCCAGCAGGGGAAGCCCCAGCCCCAAACAGCAGCATGGCGACAGTGTAACATTCAGGGTGGGGAACTCTATGGTTACCATAGAGTTTTTGCCTTGAATGCTGGAGCATCACTCTGCAGTGCCCCTGGCGTGATGATGCCACTTCCGGTGATGTCATCATGCCCCACGTGCTTTGCAAGGAGAAGCTGGGAGGGGGAGGAGCCAGCTGCCCCCTGCCACAGGAAAGGCAGGACTTGGCAACCCTACCTATTGTTAACAGCCTTGCTCAGGTCTGGCAAACTGAGGGGTGTAGGTGCTTTGAGTCTTCCTCTTTCCCTGCTGCCTTTGACTTTTCCTAGCATCTTTTCCAGTGGGCCTCGTCTTTTCACAATGCGACCAAAGTACCATAGCCACAGTTTGGTCATTTTAGCTTCTAGGGAGAGTTCAGGCTTGATTTTATCTCTACAAATCAGTAAAAGAGACAAGTAATCCTGGCTCTGGATCCTACACTTTTATGTGTGCAGAACTGGGTCTCTTTTTTATTCTGCAGGATTCATGTGCACTTTCTTATGCAGTGTGAACTGGTACCACCCAAAAGAAGCATATCACCTTAGTGAAAACTTGGCCAGTTTTTCAAAGCAAAGAATGCAATGATGTTGGATCCTTGCAAAGATCGCTTCCTTTCTTGAAAACTGAAGCAAATTGTTTCAACTATGCCTTGAATTATCCTGGCTTTAAGGGGCTTTGCCCTGAAGGATAAAAGCTACCAAAATGTTGATTTGTCACAGGTGGTTCTTTATCACAAAAAACCTCCAAAACAGAACCACAACAGCTGTGAAGGAGGGAGATCACAATCAGGAATATCAAGATGACGCATCATTTATTTTTATAAAGAGATGTTTATTTTGTGATAATGGGTAACATTAATAGCAACATATGTGATCGGGTTCAGAGCATCAGTAATTAATGTAGTATTAATTTCCAGGGCTTTTAGAAATGCAGCAGATTTGCAAAGCTACAGAGCTCCCAAACAGTTATCAAACACAGCATTAGTTATAGATCATAAATCATCCAGCTCCATCTATTTTATTTTTTTTGAAGAATGAGAATTATCCAGGTACTTTATCAGATACCGACTAATTTCAATGATAATAGTAAAAACAGGAGGAAGTATTGTGAACTCCTAATTGGATTGTTTGGCGATTTAGAATCTTGATTGCAGAGAGGCAGTGATAATTATTTAAGTTAAGAACAGCTGTGAACTGACATCATTAATGTTCATCTACCTTAATTTATGCACACTGCAATATGGCTGTTTGGGGCCAACTCAAAATGAAAGAAAATCAGATTTAAATATGAGAGTGATGAACACTGCATGAAAAATGGGAAAGTGACTGGTAACTGACGAGCCCCTATTGAAATAAATAGTATTTCCATGAGTCTAAGACTACTGAGCTTCAGCAGTGGGAAACAGTGTAATTAAATATGTAAGCCAGCATTTAATTCTTGTTTTATTAATAGAAGTAATTAATATCCTTCCTTCTATAGTGTCATCCATCTGAAAACTTACAAATGATAATGAATTAAACTTTAAAGCCCTGATATATGCAGTAGGCATGAATTTTTATTCCCATAGTATATACTGATTGGAATTAGGGATCCTGCAAACTTGTTGTCACAAATGTGATTAATACTTGAACTTGCTTACATACAAACTGAGCCCCTTACTGCATTGCCTCAATGGTTTTGCCCATAGTTCAGATCGAATGCTGTAACGAGCATCTTTGTATTTACACAGTAGTAGCTTCTGTGGTCTTTCTTATACACATGCTTTGCAGCTTTGTTGCAGCTTTGCAGTAGTTCTTGTACCTGTGTAGTCAGAATACAGAATTTTCTTGATGCCTAGCGTACCAGCCAGGGTTATGGACAGAGCATTAAAGTGAACTATTTTATAACCAGGTTGTTGTGACAGAATTTATAATTGAGAGACATCCCCTTATGTTTTAAAGAGTTAAGGAATTGGTAGTTTGTGGGCATGCTCTAATAAGATCACATGACCTTTGTTCTAGAACAAGGTTTAGAGACTGCTGTACAACATGTTGTAATTGCCATTCATCTTTGTGGTAGTCTTTGCCCTGGCACTCCCCGCCCCCCAGTAATGTCACAAGACAACATAGAGTGGGTTCCAACTAGTTTATTTATTTAAATTAATTAAATGTCTGAGCTATGTCACTGTTTATTTCAATAAGCCAATGATTTTGAAGGCAGGCTGTGCTAGCATCTGCCTTGTCTGTCTTTTGGACAGATCCAACCCAGCTCCAGACTCAGCTGGTGTTTCTGCCAGCTTTGCATATCAGCACTTGCACAGTTATGTGTGCAGAGAGGTGCCAGGCATCATCCCTCTCCCATGATGTGCCATGAGACTTTTACCAGATTCCTTCACAGTGCACCTACCACAAGGAATGTGATGGTCTGTTCCAGACATATTCCACATCACTGGATGTCTCAGGGTGCTTGCCAGTTAGCCCTACCTATCTTGAGCAACCCACCCTATTCCTGCCACACAAGGGGATTAGCCTAGCTTAACACCTCTTGCCCCACCTGCATGGTGTTGAGGGGGAAATAGACATTGTGGGTATTTCAGAAACTTGGTGGGATGAGGAAAATCAGTGGGATACAGTGATTCCTGGTTATAAATTATATCAGATGGATGGGGGGGAGGGTTGGAGGTGGAATGGCTCTGTATGTCAGAGAGGGTATACAGTCCAGTAAGACTGAGAGGGTAAGAGAATTGGATTTGTTTCTGGAAATGCTATGGGTTGAAATAGTGGGCCCAAAGGAAGCTTAACACTGGGAGTTTGTTATCGCTCACCAGATCAAAAGATAGAGGAAGATTATAAAATGATGAATGAATTAAAGATAGCAGCTAGACGAAATAACTGTGTCATAATAGGCGACTAACTGCCCACACATTGATTGGGTCAATATGTGTTCAAGTCGGGAAAAAGAGATTGAGTTTCTAGACACTCTCAATGACTTTGCTATGGAGCAGATGGTCACAAAACCTACCAGGGGAGAAGCATTCCTGGATTTGGTCTTAAGTAGCGCCCCAAAAGATTAACACAACCACTTTTAACTTTTAAAGGGGTAACTTCTCTGAAATGTGGGGACATGTGAGGAGGAAACTGAAAGGAAAAGTAGAAAGGGTCCGAACCATTGGGAAAGTTTGGAGACTATTTAAAACTACAATCCTAGAAGCTCAGAAGAAATATATTCCGCAGATTAGGAAAGGCACAAATAGGTATAGAAAAAGGCCTGCATGGTTAACAAACAAAGTAATGGAAGCTATAAAAGGTAAGAAGGATTCCTTTAAGTTGTGGAAAGCTAGTCTCAGTGAGGTTGATAAAAGGAAACACAGGCTGTGGCAAATAAAATGGAAGTCTGTGATCAGGCAGGCAAAAAGGGAATATGAGGAGCATAACTTAAAAAACAGAGACCAACAATAAAACTTCCTTCAAATACATTAGAAGAGGGAAACCAGCCAGGGAGGCAGGGGGTCCTTGGATGACCAAGGGGTTAAAGGAGCACTGAAGGATGATACGGAAATGGCTGAGAAGCTGAATGCATTTTTTGCCTCTGTCTTCACTATGGAAGACAAGAAGTGCTTGCCCACTCCAGAACCGCTGATTTCGGGAGGGGTGTTGAAAGGCCTGAGCCAGATTGAAGTGATGACAGAAGAGGTTCTATGACTGATAGGCAACTTTAAAACTGATAAATCACCAAGCCCGTATGGCATACATCCAAGAATTCTGAAAAAACTCAAAAGTGAACAAAAATATGTAATCTTTCATTAAAATCTGCCTCCATTCCTGAGGACTGGAAGGTAGCTAATGTCACTCCCATCTTTATAAAGGGTTCCAGAGGAGATCTGGGAAATTACAGGCCAGTCAGTCTGACAGCAATACTGGGTAAGTTGGTGAAAACTGTTATTAAGGAAAGAATTTGCATGCACATCAATGAACAAAAACTATTGAGGCAGACTCAGCATGGGTTCTGTAAGGGAAGATCTTGTCTCACTAACCTGTTAGTGTTCTTTGAGGGAGTGAACAAACATATGGACAAGGGGGACCCAATAGATGTTGTTTACCTTGACTTCCAGAAAGCTTCTGATAAAGTTCCTCATCAAAGGCTCCTAAGTAAGCTCAATTGTCATGGGATGAAAGGACAAGTCCTTTTGGTGGATCAAAAACTGGCTAATTAATAGGAAACAGAGAGTGAGTATAAATGGGCAATTTTCTCAGTGGAGGGTGGTAAGCAGTGGGGTACCACAGGGATCAGAACTCAGTCCAATGCTTTTTAACTTGTTCATTAATGATTTGGAGTTGGGAGTAAGCAGTGAAGTGGCTAAAATTGCAGATGACACAAAATTGTCCAGGGTGGTGAAAACCAGGGAGGATTGTGAGGCACTGCAAAGGGATCTGTCGAGGATGGGCAAGTGGGCATCAAAGTGGCAAATGGGGTTCAGTGTGGCCAAGTGCAAAGTGATGCACATTGGAGCCAAAAATCCTAAATATGAATACACATTGATGGGGTCTGAACTGGCAGAGACTAACCAAGAGAGATATCTTGGAGTCATAGTATATAACTCACTGAAAATGTCAAGACAGTGTGCAACTGCAATAAAAAAGGCCAACGCTATGCTGGGGATTATTAGGAAGGGAACTGAAATAAATCAATGGTGTGACCTCATTTGGAATCCTTTATATAGTTCTGGTCACCACACCTCGAAAAGGATATTATAGAATTGGAAAAAGTGCAGAAAAGGGCAACTAAAATGAAGAAAAGTTAAAGTGCTTGGGGTTCTTTAGCTTGGAGAAACGACGGCTGAGGGGTGATATGATCAAGGTTTATAAGCTTATGCATGGGATAGAGCACATAGAGAAAGAAGTACTTTTCTCCCTTTCTCACAATACAAGAAATCATGGGCACTAAATGAAATTGCTGAGCAGTCAGGTTAGAACAGATAAAAGGAAGTACTTCTTCACCCAAGGAGTGATTGACATATGGAATTCACTGCCACAGGAGGTGGTGGAGGCTACAAGCATGGACGGCTTCAAGAGCGAATTGGATAAACATATGGAGAAGAACTCCATCAGTGGCTATTAGCCACAAGACATAGATAGGAACTCTCAGTCTGGGGCAGGGGTGGCCAAACTTACTTAATATAAGAGCCACATAGACTAAGAGCCAGATGTTTGAGAGCTGCAAGACATGAACAAATATTACACACGTTTTTATTGGAAAATATGCAAATTTTCCCTTTTATTAACAGTAAACGAGACTGCCAAAAATAAAAACAAAAGGGATAAAAAAGATATTGATAATGGTATTTATTTGTCCACTGATATTTATTTGTTTGCTAATGAAATTTATTTGTCTAAGAGAGAGAGATGGAAAGAAAGAATGAAAGAAATGAGGGGGGAAAGGGAGGAAGGAAGGAAGAGAAAGAAAGGTGAAAGAAAAGCAATTAGATGAGGGAGAGAGGAAGGCAGGGGAAAAGAGAGACAGAAAGAGAGAAACAAAGAAAGCAAGTAGAAGGGAGAGAGTGGGAGGAAGGAAGAGAGAAAGAGAGAAAGTGGGAGGGAGGGAGGAAGTTAGTTGATGGGGTGGGAGGGGGAAGGAAGGAAGGAAGAGAGAGAGAAACAGAAGGGAGAAAGAGAGTGAAAGAAAAATGAAATGAAAGAAAGAAAGAGGTGGAAAGAAAGCAAATAGATGGGGGGAGGAAGGAAGGGGGAAAGAGAGAGAGAGGTGGAGAGAAAGCAAGTAAATGGGAGGGAGGGAGATGTGGAAAGAAAGCAATTTTAACTTTAAATGTGTTCTCCAAGCCCTCCGCCCACCCCCACTGGCTGGCTCGACTTGGAGAAGAGATTTAAAGAGACAAATGCTTTCTCCAAGCCAGCTGGCGGAGGGGGGCTTTGAGAACACATTTAAAGTTGTTTTCTTTCTCTGTTCCCCCCCACACACCTCAGGCCTACCCAGGGAGGGGAACACTGGCTGGGGAAGGAAAGACCGATTGGGGAGGCATGCCTCCCCTTCGCTTCCCCAGCCACCCTGCCAGGAGCCACACAATATGTGTGAAAGAGCCATATGCAGCTCCTGAGCCACAGTTTGGTCATCCCTGGTCTGGGGCAACTGATGCACTGTATTCTTGGTGCTTGAGAGGGGGGCAACAGTGGGAGGGCTTCTAGCATCCTGACCCCACTGCTGGACCTCCTGATGGCACATGGTATTTTTGGCCACTGTGTGACAGAGTGTTGGACTGGATGGGCCATTGGCCTGATCCAACATTGGCTTCTCTTATGTTCTTATGTTGTGTGACTTTGTTTGATTTATTTTTGTGTGATTTATTTAGGAAAACTTTAATACATTTGTTTATTTATATGCACAACTGTATAAGAAACTATCTTAATTAGAATCATAGGATCACAGAGTTGGAAGGGGTCATACAGGCCATCCAACCCCCTGTTCAGCCCAGGATCAGCCTAGAGTTTCCGTGGCAAGTTTTTGTCCAGATGCTGCTTAAAGACTGCCAGTGAGGGGGAGCTCACCACCTCCCTAGGCAGCTGATTCCACTGTTGCACAACTCAGAATGGAAAAAAGTTTTTCCTAATATCCAGCCGGTACCTTCCCTTGTTATAGCTTGGATCCTAAACCCTGCTTCCACTTGCACTGCATAGTTTTCAGTTGTGTGCCTGGTGTTCTTCTGTGGGACGTGTTTCTTCTGTGCTAGGAACTTTCTCTCATGCTTCTTCTGAAGAGTCAAAGTACCTAGCACCAGGAGAAAGTGCTGCCCCGAGGATGACCAACTTTGCATTGGACAAGAGAGGTACAAATGGAATTAACAGTTGGGAGCCAAGCTTCAGTGCTTGTTTTTATTTATTTTTTTGCCACATTGGGAAATTGGGCTAGATCTTGTGGATCCTTTCTAATAGTGTTGTCCATTGCAAGGAGCCTTCCCCTGATGCAAAAGGCTCAGTGGAAGAGCCTATTGTGTCAAGCAAAGACACTTTCTTATGGAAGGAAGTGCCACCATTAGTGGAACAAATCTCTGGGACCCAATATAAAACACACACACACACAGTATATGAAAATGCTATATACCAAGTCAGAACAATGGTCTGTCTAATCCTGTCATGTGACTGATTTTGGATATCCTGTCATCATTCCCCCCCAATTGTCTGATATGGTCATAACTAGGGTTGCCAATTCCAGATTGGGAAATTCCTTGAGATTTGGGACTGGAGTTTCTGAAGGGCATAATTTGGTGAGGGAGTGCAGCCAGGCAATGATGTTTTACAGTCCACCCTCCAAAACTGCCAGTTTCTCCAGCCAAACTGATCTCTGTAGTCTGGAGAGATCAACTGTAATCTGTAAACCCTTTCCACCACCTGGAGGCTGGCAACTCTATTTTAACTAGACAGAAAGGACTGCAAAACACATGCTCTACTACTAAGGTACGTAGCGATACTACATTAAGTACACAGTAATAGTACATTAAGTACCATTACTATGATTTTGCACCACAGTTGCCATGCCAACCGTGCTGATGCTGCTTGTCACTTAGGCCCATGTTCACAATTTAAATGTTCGCAATATGTTTCCCAGCCAATGACTGTTATTTGCCCATGTAAATGTGAAAAAGGTTTTCCTGACATTTTTCTAGAACAGAGAACTTAACTCCTAGCGTTGTTCTGCAGCTTCTAAATTCAAGTGCTTGTAGATGTGTGTCAGATTCTGTGTGTGTTCAGCTGTTGCAGTTCTGGCTTTTCAGCATAGTACTTCCAACGATACTCAGGGATGCCTGAAGTAGGGAGCATGGTCTGAACAGCATGAAAGAAAGCACAATATTCTGACATTATTTTTGAAGGCTGCATTCAACAAGCAAAAGACTCATAAAATCTAGGTCCGGTTTGTATAGTATGTGTCTCAGCTTCTTTTCATTCCAAACTTCGTTACAGAAGAGTAAACTGAAGCTTTGTAAATTGGAAGGGGAGCTTTGCAAGTTCCAGTACAGCCCCCCCCCCCCAGCTCGGAGTCAACCTGGGAGAGAAAATGATTCACTCGAGGCTTTTTGCTAACAAAGCAGGCAGTTTTATTACTGAGCATTCTGATGCAAGCAAGAAAAGATAATGCTAGCATACTGAACAGGATTCAAAGTTCTTCCTTTCTTGTATAAAACAAACAAAAGGTCAGGGTCTAGGTTTCCAAAAGAACGTGCATCAATCCCATTCTCAGACATAATTCCCCTTTCCAGTGGTTAAGAGCAGCAGACTTTAATCTGGAGAACCAGGTTTGATTCCCCACTCCTCCACATATACTGTACCAGTATTGGAATCCAGGATTTTTCAGAAATCCCAATTTTTTCCAGATCCAATAGACCCGAACCAAAAAATACCTATTAAAAGAAATATTGCACACCCCTAGTGATCACTTGTTTGAAGTAGTCATTCAGGAAATATGTCTTTTTTTTTGCTTTTTAAAATAAGGTAACCCTACTCTAGAGAGAGATTCTTATTTTCTGTGTACTTGGAACTACCACTGGAAGTTTTCCTTTCTTCCCTCTTTGTATTGAATTGTTTATGGGACATATTATACTGTCCTTATTTCATGGCTCCTGATGTGAAATCCAGTTTATGGGATGTGTTATTCTGCTTTTGCTTTGTTGTTCTTTAATTCTGTAATCCAGCTTTATTGCACTGTTCTTTGTATATATTACACTGGTCCTCATTGTATTGCTTTTATAACTCTGTAACATGCCTTGAGGAAGCTGTGGTGGCTCAAGTGGTTAAGACACTGAACTGCAGGCTGTGGAAGGTCAGTAGTTCAGCAGTTCGAGACCCGGGTGCCGCATGACGGGGTGAGCTCCTGTCTCTGGCTCCAGCTCCTGCCAACCTAGCAGTTCGAAAGCAAGAAATTGCAAGTAGATAAATAGGTACCACTTCGGTGGGAAGGTAACAGCGTTCCGTGCACCTTGGTGTTGAGTCATGCCGGCCACATGACCACGGAAACGTCTTCGGACAGCGCTGGCTCTTCGGCTTTGAAACGGAGATGAGCACCGCAACCCTAGAGTCGGATTCGACTGGCTTTCGAGCAAGGGAACCTTTACCTTTACTAACATACCTTGAGTCTCAATGAGAAAGGTGGTTAATACTGTATAAATAAGAAGAGCTCTGTTCATCTGGATACAAGGCCCATGTATTCAAACGTGTTTTTTCCAGGAATGGCCAGACGGATGTTTCTGAGAAACTCAGTTCCCCATGTACCCCACCCTACAGCATTGACAGGGCCTAAACATCAGCTTTCAAAATCTTAAAAGACATCCAAAACACAACCCTGCAGTTGTTTTCTAAGTTTCTAAACACAGCACCAAATCCATTCATGACTCTTCTACCATTTTCCTCAATGACTTTCAACCTGTAATCTCACAGAAAGTACGAGTCAGAGTTCCTTTTCTTCTGGAGAGTATGATTCTTCACGGCTCATTTGAAAGAGTATCTCCGCAAAGCAAAGTTTTACAGCGAGAGCTGACAGGAGCATCCTCAGATGGCATCTGGCAGCTTGTGATACAAAACAAATAAGTCAGAGGATGATTATTCCCTAGAGTGTGTATGCAAAAGAGTTCTGCCTAAGCAATAGTGGTGTGAAGTGCTGTTGGCTTCATGCTAGAGGGATGTAGCTTTCAAGTTCTAGCTAGGTTCTGAAAATAGATATTGATATTTCCAGTCACTCCTGTTTCTTACTCCACTTCATTTATGATTGAAAGTTTATGAATTAGGAGAGATCGGTAGTGACAGCAAAAGCACGCATTCAAAGGATGAATGGTGTACTTAAGAGATGCAGAATGACATTGGGCCTTGTTAAGGCAGCAATGCTTCATTCACATGTGCTTAAAGATCTCTTCTGTCAAGAAAGAAGAGCCTTGAACTGCACCATGCTGAAGGGGCAAGATGTATTGTAAATATGTGTAAAAGAGCTCCAGGGAGTGGAGCATTTTTAAAATGTAAATGGCTTTATGAGGGGGCTATTTTTAAAAGAGCAGTGGGGAAAGGTGCTTAACTTTTCCCATTGTCCATTTTTCATTTCAAAATATTTCCAAAGCTATTTCCTGCATCTCCTTTTTTAATTCCATAAAATTTATACCACCTTTCTACCCTCAAAATAACCTCCAAGGCAGATTAAATCAGATCCTTGCAAGATACCAAGAGGTGAGTGCGCCCAGCCAGTCACCTTTGGAGACAAGCCCTAGAGAAGGAATTTCCATGAAGAAGTCTGTGCTGAACTGTGAGTGCTCAGAGAACTCCATGTACCAATCCAAATTTATGCAAATAAGTCCCCATGGAAGGTTCTTTATTATCAGGAAAAAGGTTGGGAGGAAGCAAGCCCCACCCCCCCGGCCAGCAAAAATAGCTTCTAAGGCTTTTAAACAATATTTTTGGAGCTGGGATGACTCCAATGAAAGCAGTGAGCTTAGAGATGAATTGTAAAAAGACATATCATGTAGCTCAGCCTTTGGATTGCCCCACAGCCCTGTTCTCAGTCACTGTTAGCCATATTGCTCTATTATTTAATAAAGATGGGAAATTATAATTATTAATATGCAATTGGCTTAGCTATAGGATCTGACCTGTGTATACCAGAGTTAGAATTCCCAAGAAACCAGGAACAGACACAGAAACTGGGTGGCTAAAATAATGATTTCTTTATTAAATATTCTCAAGCATACACACAATATTCACACAGTATAGCACTAAGGAAGCAGAGGTGATTGATGGGTTATAGAGGGGTGATACAACCTGTCCAGATGTGCAGAGGTCCATGAGTTCTGGCCTAAACTCAGAGAGTTCAGGGGTGGCCTGCCATTTTGGATCATGGCAGAAAATACACGGTCTAAGGCCATGTGTGAGCTGGGATATAGGCACTGGCAAAGAATGCAGACCAATGGGTGGCCCTGGGGGCTGGTCTCAAATGAGAACAATAGATTACCTGGACCAATGATGAGTCCCAGGGATGTGTGATGCCAGTAGGGGCAGACCTTAGGTATGACCAATGAGCTTCCAGAGAGGCAGGGTCTGGCTTTAACAATAGAAGCCAGGTGTTGGGTAGCTAGCTAAATGGATTATCTGACTCACTAATGGTTCTGGCCAGGGTGGACAAAAGGCGGGAGACGTCCCTGATTAGCTCAGGAAGGATTGCTAAACATCTGAATGATTGATTGGTTTATCCCAGTATCTTGAGTGACAGAGCAAAGACAAAGAATTCAGACAGAGAATTACTGGAGACAGAGTTAACTGCCAGATGGACTCTAAACAGACATTTAGAAATGTAGATATACTTTACCTGGTAGAACCCATTGTCATTCCATAAGCATAATCTGCTGGGTGAAGGGGGAAGACTGGAGGCTTGCTCTGAGGTCACCTTATGAAACCTGAATATGAAATCCCTTTTTGCAGACCACTTGCAGCCTGACTCTGTGGTCAAGCTGAGAGTGCCTGGCTTTTGTGGATTCTGGTTCAGGTTAGAAAATAGGGCAGCTTTGCTTTGGGGCTACCCAAGGGTAAAAGGCAGTGCCTCTGGTAACATCACCTCCTTTCCCAGGAACTCCTTAAATGGTAGCAGTACTACTTACTACAGTGAATGCCAAGTGTGAAGACATGTGTCCCATAGCAATTGGATGATTGATTCATTACATGCAATCACACACACATATACTCTTTTCCCCAAAAAAGATTGCAGAGTTGGGGCAGGGCAGGAGGATATTTTCTGAAAAGGAAGTCTTGGTGAATTGGGGGGGGGCGGGAACAGACCACAACAAGAAAGGATGGCAAATGCTGAGTTTTCCGCTGAAAGGTAATTTTTTATTGTTTATTTATTTAATTAGACTTATATCCTGCCCTCCCCACATTGTAGGCTCAGGGCAGGTACCAACATAGATATTTGCAATCAATGCAGAGTTACAAATTAAAGCATATTATAATAATTCATTAAAAACAATAAAATCATCAATATTAAATCAATAAAATCATCAGTATTTGAACAACACACCTCAGCAGCTGATAGTGTGATCCCAATCTGGCTTTTAGAATCTGTGGTTACTGGGGGACAGGCCAAATCAAAGCGGATGCCCGCTGCCTCATCTAAAGGCCTTGGTGGAAGAGCTCTGTCTTGTGGGCCCTGCAGAACTGTAATAGGTCCTGCAGGGTCCTGATCGCATAAGGTAGGTCATTCCACCAGACAGGGGTCAGACAAGTTGGGCATCCCTAGGGCCATGGACTACCAGGAGGTGCTGGTTGGTAGAATGCAATGTTCTATGGGGCTCATATGTGGAGTCAGTCAATCACTGAAAGATTATGTGAAAAAGAAACAGATGAAGACAGGAATTTTTTTATTGTCTGTGGCTGGTGCCATTTTTCCCTGATAAGAATCAATGGACAGAAGCACACCTGTGCTGAAATGCATCTGCTTTGAGGGGTCGGTGAAAACCAAACCTCTTTGTCCATTCTGCTTGAAATTTAAGGAGTCTTTAGACTACATAGATGACTTGTGTTCTGTGAAGATTTGGTGCCATTATCATCAAATCAGCTGCCCCAAACCCTTGAATTTGTTGCCTATTGAAAATAATGGTCCCCAAATCCAGAACCCAAATAAAACACACAGATATGAAACCCAAACAGGTAATGTCCGACCTCAAAACCAGCAATTACAGTAAAAGTTTCCTTCCTGAGTCCTGGATCTCAAATTATAATGAAACTTTTATCACCACACAGCTCTAGGCACCAGTTGTGAAACAAAGGACAAAGAGGACTCACATTCCTGTTTCCATGCAAGGTTGATTCTACCTGTAAAGAGAGGAAGGCAAAACTTAACCCAGATGGAACTCAACTACTGCTAGCTTGCCACTCTCAAAATCTTCCTCAATTTCCCCTGCCATCTATTTCACATACATCATCCTTCTCTGAGACAATGTATGGATGCACGTTAACATTTTGAACCTATAAAATGTGTTTACTGGTTTCTGTTTGTCTCTGCATGTAGGCTCTGAAGAAAGCCACAAGGTAGTAGAATGTATTAGAAACATGTGGGAGGAAGGTAAATATAAAATGATAATTCACAAAAAATTGGAAATTATATTACGTTGCCTCTGTGGTAATCAGAATGGTTACCCTTCTGTGGTCCTTGTTTGGGATGCTGTGACTGTATGAAGATGAAGAATTAAGAAGGAATAAATTATTTTTATTATTTTCTCAAGGAAAAAAAGGAGGGAAAAGGGGGAGGGGGAAATATAGATTCAACAAGTTTGTTAAATATTATGAATTGTTACGTACAAGTAAAATCAAATGTATTACCAAATGTATTAGATAATTAAAATATAGAAACAATTTTAAAAAATCAATTTTACAGAATTTTGGGTTAGATTCTCTCTTTAAGGAATAAACAAAAACTCTCCTAAAATTAGCAATAGTATGTAAACAATAAAAGAGAATACATCTTTAACAGTTGAATGGACTTCTGTACTAAAAACCTAAATATTGTCTTAATTATTTATCTAAATCTGAATTTTATTTTATTGATTATTTAAATATTAATGGAATAGAAAAATATTAAAATTATAATCAATATCTTTAATGTGATATTCAAATAATTCCAGAACTAAAAAAGAAAAAAGTTAATTACTCCCATCATATGAGTAATAAGCTTGCCATTTCTGCCAAAATTCATTCAGTGGTCTTTTGTTTATATAATTGCTTAACTCTGCCAATCTTGCATACTCAGCTAGTTTTTCTTCCCAGATCTCTATTGTAGGGCAGTCTTCTGTCTTCCATTTCATTGCAAATATTATTCTGGCAGCTGTCAACATATATTGAAGTAGGTCTTGTGAGGTTCTGTCTATATTATCTGGAAGGATCCCCAGTAACATAGTCTCTGGTTTCATCAGGAATTTAGTTTTTAAAATATCTTGAATTCTTTCATGTATGTTTTCCCAGTATCTTTTTGTCTTGATGCAGGTCCACCACATATGATAAAAGGTGCCATCTTCTTTTTTACATTTTCAGCAAGCCCCTTTGTAATTCTTGTAAGAAGGAATGCTCTTGAATATTACTATGAATAGCTCCTTTTTATTCAATCTATAAGACCTGCTTCAGAGCAGTGATTAGCCATGGCTTCTCAACAGGCACAGAAACAGACATGCATTGCTGTTCCAAATGTAATGGGATGTAGTTTGAGCCCATATGGTGTGTGAAGCAGACTGTAGATCTTGGGGATGATAGGGGAAGATGCAAAAGTGGGAGGGAGGGAGAACCAGCACAGCAACAAAGGCTGTTGCTCCTAGACTTAGAAATGACTAGTAGAAAACTGTCAAAGCAGAAAGTTAAGGAAACCACAGGCTATTGCACAACAGCGGACTAATCCGTATAAGAAAACATTTCAGTATAAGGGTGGATGAAAAATTCTCATCCAGCCTTTGCAAGAAAGGTGGATCACTAGGTCAAAAAAGAAAAAGAACTATGTGAGGTCTGTGATCTGTCAATCAACACCTAGGTGCTTGTTTGATCTCATGGTATGTAGCCTCTGTGTATGTACATGCATAGCCTTTGTACCCATAATGTGATGCAGGGGAGAGACTAAGGCCAGCACACAAGTCTGCATGACAGTGGGACCTGTATTCCTGATTCCATCCTCGATGCCATGGCCCTTCCCTGCTCTGAAACTCTAAAAGAAGAATCATGCTCAATATTTTTGTATATGGACAATAAGTAGACCTGATAAGGTTTACTTCTACTAAATCTTAGAGTTTAGTATACAGAACAGTGTATATAATTCTGGCCTCCTTGGGGAGAGAGTTGGATGAAGCAGTTTACAACCTCCTTTTTCCTTCGGGAATCCAATTGGGTTCCACGGTGTTACTGAAAATACATGTCAATTAAGTCAGTTGTAAAAACTACAAATATGTTATAAACTAAGTCCGGCCATTAAAAATCATACTCTTTGCCACAAAATTGCTTTTCCAAATAACTGCCTTGCAGTGGCATTGGAACACCAACACTGTGGGTGCCATCTTGGCACATTCAGCAAGAGTAGACCATCCCATAATAGAGGAGCTGCTGCTGAAAATGCTCTAGCTCTTACAGACAATTGCCATTGTCTAAATGTTAACACTTCAAGGAGGCCTTGGTCTGAATTACAATATCTCGATAGGCAGGTTAATATTCTCTGGAAGATCTTTCTGTAGCCATGATGGTTCTTAGATTGGCTGCCTAATACCACTGAAGTAAAATTCAAGACCAGTGTTGAAGGATTCCACTGAAGTGTAAAAAAAAAATTGAAGGAAATGAAAGGATAATCTAGGTTACCTTTTTCAAGAAAAAGGTGATGGATGAAAGATTGTACATCAGTATAACCAAATATCCTTTTAATACCCATTTTCATGGCAATGCCACAGGCCAAAATTAAAGATATGCAAACTCCTAATGGGTACACACTAGAGTAATCAGGCATTCATTCAGGCCCTTTTCTTTCCTGGAGTTATTCTAGTTATTTTTGAGCGAGATGAACTGCTGTTAGTGTTTATGTAACCATATGTCTCATTCAGCATTTTAAATTAATGCTGGGTCGTGATGAAATTTTATAATGTATTGCACTCCTCGACACAGGGAAAAGAACAGATCCAGAGTAGAAATTTAATTTGTGTCAAATATAAAATGAATTTGCTAACTTCTGCTGCTTTAAACTCCTGAGACCCTGAATCAGAAGCACTGATCAAGAAGTCATAGGAAAAAAAAAATTCTTCCATAAAAATGTCTTAATGTGTATGGGGGGGGGGAGCTTTGTTGTACACAGTGGCTCTTTCCCTGGGAGGAGGAATGCAGCAGCTCATTTGAGTTATTAAAGCCATTCATCAAAACTCTTCATCTCAGGCTGCAGAGTCGACGACGTGCAATATTCCTATGGAGGAACTAATTTAAGAATCGTGAGCCAATAACTGGTGCCTTCTGAAGTCATAGGAACAAAAGAGTTTGGGAAGAAACTGCACTTTGACGCCACCTATCCTCTAAGGAGTTCAGAACACAATGAGTTCCTTCTTCTTCCAGTTTATGCTCACAATAACCCTGTAAACTAAGGTAGGTCAGTTCAGACATCACACAAGACCATAGTTCAGTTAAACTAATTATGGCTAGTGTGATTGTTTGAGTGCAGGCCACACTGCTAAATATGGTTAGTTAGGGACCATCTATCCAGGATCTGCTGCCAAGATACAAAATTTGTTTATTAATCACAGATAGTCTTGACTATGATTTTCTATGAGGTCTAAAATGTGGATATCCTGTCTTAAAATTGCATTAATCCTGTCTTGTTCTTGGGCAACATCCTCCCAGGAAGCAGAGGGAAGGAAATAAAACCAATATTTGTCAAGGCAAACCAGGGATGGAGTGACTGTGAGCTAAATTTGAATCCAGTAGCATCTTAAGGACTAGGGGCTGTGATGGCTCAGTTTAAGACACTGAGCTGCAGACTGGCAGGTCTGTAGTTCAGCAGTTTGAGACCCTAGTGCTGTGTGATGGAGTGAGCTCCCATCTTTGTCCCAGCTCCTAACAACCTAGCAGTTCGAAAGCAAGAAATTGCAAGTAGATAAATAGGTACCACTTCAGTGGGAAGGTAACAGCGTTCTGTGCACCTCAGTGTTTAGTCATGCCAGCCACATGCCCATGGAGAAGTCTTTGGATGGCACTGGGTCTTCGGCCCCCTAGAGTTGGATTTGACTGGCTTTCAAGCAAGGGAAACCTTTACTTTTACTGGCATTTTAAGGATCAACACATTGTTTTTTTCAGGGCATAAGCTTTTGCCAGTCAAAGCTCATTTCATCATACATAAATAGAACGAAGGTTCATCAGCCCTTACATCCAGGCCAGAGGGTGGGAGGGGTATTGCAAACAGCCAGCTGTGGTGTAGTGGTTAAGAGATGTGGACTCTAATCTGGAGAACTGGGTTTGATTCCCCACTCCTCCACATGAAGCCAGCTGGGTGGCCTTGGGTCAGTCACAATTCTCTTAGAGCTCTCTTAGCCTCATCTACCTCACAGGGTGTCTGTTGGGGGGAAAGGTGTTTGTAAGTCACTTGGAGACTCCTTCATGTAGTGAAAAGCAGGGTATAAAAACCAATTATTTCTCTTCCTCTTCTTCTTCTTGCCACTAGGAGTCAGGATGCTGAGGTACAATGTAAAACATAATCAACTTGATTAGAGCGAGGGGATATGCAGACTCAGCATGGGTTCTGTAAGGGAAGATCTTGTCTCACTAACCTGTTAGTGTTCTTTGAGGGAGTGAACAAACATGTGGACAAGGGGGACCTTGTTCTTAACTATAACATCACATAGGCCTTAAAAAGAACATAAGAGAAGCCAATGTTGGATCAGGCCAATGGACTAGAACCTAAAGAAGTCAAACAGAATAGATGGCCAACAATAAAAACTTAACGTATATAATATAAAGATACATGTATTTATTAGCAAAGAATTAAAAACCATATAAGGGCCCAATCATACCACATGTAAAAATACCAAACTCTTACACACAAGGGCCAATAGACCATCTGATGCGTTTCGGCCTGTATAGGCCTTCTTCGGAGGTCAAGCACAATGAGGAACTGGCTTATATCATAACATAATACAATCATAAAATTATGTAACATGGATACAAGATGGACCAGAAAAGAACTGCTGTAAAAAATAAAAAATGTGAAATTAAATAAATAAACAATACCTATATTCTACTAAAACATATTAATTTACTTCCAAAGTGAAACCACTTTGTATAAATGAGGCCTCCAAAAATGCAATCACATACCAAATAATATTTCACTGATATTAATTTAGAAACAAAAAATGTGTAAAACAATGCAATCTACAATATTGAAACTTAATTCAAAAAGTATTCTCTAATGTCTCTGAGAGGTGTTCCACCCTTTTCCTTTAGATATCCAGGTTCAAGTGGTATGGATGACACTTTGCAGTTTTTCATACCAACAGATTCTATAAAGTCCATAATTTTTTGTTTCTGGCATAGAAGAAAGGTTCCGTCCTCGAGTCTTTAAACTTGTATTCTGTGGTAGTGTTTTACGTCTCCAAGCTGTTTGACTTCTACTTCCTTGTTTAGTCCATTAGCTATTTCTTTAATATCCTCTCTGTTTTGACAAGACACAATCAAGTTGTCAACATAAACAAGAACATACTGGTATTGTCCATTTTTAATTCTAGTGCACAGACAAGGTTCAGCTTTTCCTTGCTCAAAGCCTTGCTTCTGCAATAATCCTGTAATTTTGTAATGCCAAGCCTTTGCTCCTTGTTTTAGTCCATAGAGTCCTTTGTTGAGTTTGTAAACGTAATTTTCTTGTCCTTTGACTTTGAAACCCTCAGGTTGTTCCATAAATACTTTCTCAGATAGTTCTCCATTGAGGAATGCTGTCTTTATATCCAGATGCTCTACAATCGTGTCTCTTGATGCTGCGACACTAAGAAGTGTTCTGAATTTTGCATGATTGATAAGTGGAGCAAAAGTTTCAAAGTAGTCAGCCCCATATTCTTGTGAATAACCTTTGGCTACTAGGCGTGCTTTATATAATTCTACAGTCCCATCATCTTTATGCTTGATTTTGAATACCCATTTGCATCCAACAAGTTTTCTGTCTGGAGGTAGCTTTGTAAGAGTCCATGCTTCTTTCTCATATATGGATAGTATTTCCTGTTCCATCACTTCAATCCATATGTCTCTTTCATTCACAGGCAGGTTGCATACTTCTTTCCAGTTCTTAGGTTCTTTTGCAGATCGTACAATTTCACAAAATCCATATTTCTTTGGTAGTTGTCCTTTAGTGCTTCTTTCTGATCATCTCACACTGGTTGTGAGTTCTATCGTGGGTTCTGCTGCCTCCTCTGGTAAGGTTTCTGCTTCCCCGTCTGTTCTGGTAGTTTCTTCAGAAGATGGACCTGCCAGTTCCCCGGTGGTCACCACAGGTAACCATGCAACCAATTCTTCAGGAGCAGTCTCAGAACTCTTTGGATCAGTTGCATTGGAAGCACGTGGCAAATTGCTTTCATCAATATATACAACATTGCATTCCCCAACTGTGTGGTTTTGGGGGTTGTATATCCTGTATCCTTTTCCATCAACAGGATACCCAACTACAAGTCCAATTTCAGCTCTGGGGTCAAGCTTTCCCCTTTTGGTATGTGAGCATACCCTTTGGAACCAAAAGCCTTGATATACCAAGCCTGAAATGGAGTGGTTCCTGTTACTTTTGAGGGTACCCTATTGTGCAAATACACTGCTGTGTTGACAGCTTCACCCCATAGGGTATTTGGTAAGCCAGAATGTATTAGCATAGCCCTACACATGTCCTGAATTGTTTGGTTAAGCTTTTCACAAGACCCATTGTGTTGAGGCAAGTTGGGATAGACACTTTGAGTTCAAGTTCTAGAAATCTTTTAAATTCTGCATTGCATAAGAACATAAGAACATAAGAGAAGCCAATGTTGGATCAGGCCAATGGCCCATCCAATCTAACACTCTGTGTCACACAGTGGCCAAAAATACCAGGTGCCATCAGGAGGTCCACCAGTGGGGCCAGGACACTAGAAGCCCTCCCCCTGTTGACCCTCCCAAGCACCAAGAATACAGAGCATCACTTGCCCCAGAGTCCCTATCTATACCTTGTGGCTAATATCCACCAATGGACCTCTACTCCATATGCTTATCTAATTCCCTCTTGAAGCTGTCCATGCTCATAGTCGCTGCCACCTCCTGTAGCAGTGAATTCCATGTGTTAATCACTCTTTGGGTGAAAAGGTACATTGCAATATTCTCCACCCCCATCGATGTGTAAGCATTGGGGTGCCTGGCCAAACTTGTTTTTAATCATGGCCACATAGCATTTGAATTTATTGAGTGTCTTCCTTGCTCTTCATCATATACATGAAAGTATATTTTGTTTTGCTTTCGGTAAAAGTCACAAAGGATTTGTTCTCACCACATGATGGTGGTAATGGGCCAACAAGGTTGCTGTACACAGTCTCTAGGAATTTCTCGATGTGGGTAGTGTATTTGCCTGAGTACTTTGGAGCAGTTCCTTTTGCTTTGAGACATGTGTCACATCTCTCCTTTGCCTTGTCAGAACTTACAGCAGAAATTCCACACTCCTTTAACAAGTTTTCAACACTCTGCATCTCATATATTGAGCCATTTATCTATTTTTATTGTATTTTATTGTATTTTTGGTTATACTGTTTTTATATGAATTGCTCATGTCTTGTATACTGGTTTTATTGATGTTGTAAGCCACCCTGAGCTGCTTAGGTGGGAGGGTGGGATAAAAAATTGAACAAATAAATAAATAAATAAATGATCACAAACTTCAAATGCCATGCATATAAGCAATTCTGATGACCACAAGAACCATTGCTAGTTTGATAAACTTGTCTCTCATCAGCATCAACAGCTTCTGAATCTCCACTAACATCCACAAGATAATGAAATTCATTTCTCTCCTCCACTGCAAATTCAATTCCAGACATTTCACCAACAATCTTACTTCCTTTCCTTCTCTTAAGGAACAGCTCCCTCTTGTTCCAAAAAGCATCCCAGTGCCTAACAAACTTGAAGCCTTCCTCCCTACACCATTGTCTCATCTACACATTGAGAGTCCTGTGCCTGTCTCTCTGACCCTGCATGTGGAACAGGTAGCACTTCTGAGAAGGCTACCTGGGAGGTACTGGCCTTGAGTCTCCTGCCCAGCAGCCTAAATTTTTCCTCTAGGACCTCATGACTGCATTTCCCCACATTGTTGGTGCCAACATGTATTATGACCACTGGCTCCTCCTCAGCACTGTCTACTGGCCTATCTAGAATATGCATAATGTCAGCGGTTTTGGTTTCACGACTCACAATTGGTCACACCTCATCAAGCTCCGATGGGTGTGTTCCATCTCGGAGTGGCAGGAAGGGAGACTGGGTGATCCTGGCCTCCCCTGGAGCCCCTGCAGGGGGATTCTAGCCTGAGGTGTGTAAGGAGCCATTCCCGAAGCCATGGCTAAAGGATTGAGGCTCCTTTTTGCCCCAAAAGGTTCTGCCACCCTGAGGCGAGCAATGGCATCCAGAAGTGCACACCAGACCCAGAGTGAGCAAAGGATCTAAGCCAAAGAGACTTTCCCTACAATGCGGATGCCCATCGATCTTAAATGCGAGTGCCAAAATGGTGAATTACAAGTGCTAAAGTGGGTAATAATTAAGAGACGGCAAAGCCTGAAGCTCGGAGGAGGGGGGGAACAGCCTTCCTCCTGTGAGGAGAAACCCTGACCCAGACAAAACAGCTGAAAACAAGTGAAACTTAAAGACTAAGCTGATATCTAAAAGTGAGGACATTACCTAACCCACTTTGAATGCTGAGAGCCTTATCTAACACTCCAGGGAGGGATTTCAGATCTTCTAAAAAAATTACCTTCAATGTAAACAATGACACAGTGAGGGGGAAAGATGGTGTCCAGAGGGAAATCTTCTCAGGAACTGCCAGCTTAACATCACCAGTCACCAGACTGGAAACAGCTATAGACATTGCTAATATGATTTCTGAAGCACTACGCCCTCTGCTGGACCAGATGGCTAACCTCAACAAGAACTTTGATGCTCTACAGAAAGAACTCAAAAAACTAAGTTAAAAACAGAGAAGACATCCCAAAAGCTGAAAAAGGTTGATCATAAGACAAAAGCCTTGGACCAAAGAATGGAAGCAGTGGACAAAGAAAGTGCTTCAGTAAGACAACAATTATTACAGCTCCAAGTAGAAAGCTCTTTAGATTTCAAGGTATCCCAGAAAAGAAAGATGAAAATCTGAAACAGATCTTAAGTGATGTGTTGGCTTCCTTGGTAAATTGCAGACCTGAATCATTACAAGCAGATATGGACATGGTTTATCAAACTTATCCAGAATTTGTCAAGAAAAATAACTTGCCAGGGGAAATCTTTGTGAAATTTTCTAAAAGGTTTATAAGAGATTTGATACTCAAGGTGACTAATGGGATAACCCTAAAAATCCAAGGAGAAGAAGCAAAGATTTTGAAAGATGTTCTATTCGAGATACGGGGGAAAAGGAAGCAATATAGAAATGTTACATCATCCCTACAGGGAAACACAACTCCTTATTGATGGATTACTCCACAAGGACTTATTTTCAACTTTAAAGGGGAAAAAACACTTTCTTATTAAAGGCAAAAAGTTTCTGGAACAGCACCAAAACCCAACGAAAGAAAATGGGAAAGCAAAGGACAATAATGCTACAGATGATAAAAGCAAACAAGATGAGATAAGTAGTGACAGCTCCTCATCAACATCTATAGGCGATTTCCTTGACTCTGATTCTGAATCTGAACTGGGAGCAGCTGCTCCTAGATCATATAAGGTTAAACTCCCCTTCAAGAAGAAGAAGAGTCGCAAAGAAAAGAAAGCAACAAAATGAAGACCTGAAAACCTACTTTTTACTTTTTGCGTAATAATGCATTATGACGATACACTAGCTTAATTTTATCTACTCTGTATCCTCATATTATGAAATTAATTAATATTGTAAATGTAACAATTAGGGAAATATTAAGAAAAAGAATTTAGACTTTCAAAGATCCTTGCCTACTCTGTATTTTTAGAATGGTAGTATGTAGATGGTAGGACGTAGAGATAAAAGCAATAAAAAATTACTAAAAAAAAAAATAGAATATGCTTAATGTCCATTACCTTCGCACCAGGCAGGCAAGTCACCATATGGTCAGTAGGCGAGTTCAACACCCAGCAGTCTGCCTGCCTAAGGATCAAATCACCAACTACCAAGAGCCCCCTCCCTCCCTGCCCAGGGATGGTTCCTTGGTGCGAAAGGATACCCGTTCACCAACTGAAGAAGAGGTTCCTTCTGAGGGCACATTCCTCTTATCCTCAGTACGGTGTCCTGTTTCCTCTCGACCCTCATGCTCCCTGACAGTGGCAGGGCTGCCATGTTCAGAGTGGGACATACTAACAAGTCCCTGAGAGTCTTCTCCATGTGCCTAACTGACTGTCTCTGCTTCTCCAGGTCAGCCACCTTGACCTCAAGGGTGCAAACTCATTCCCTGAGAACCAGGAGCTCCTTGCACCAGACACACACCCAAGACTTCTGTCCAGTGGGGAGACAGTCATATATGTAACACTCCATGCAAAACACTGGATAGCCCCCAATCCCCTGCTGTCTTCATAATTGCTTTAAAATAATAATAATAATATTTATATATAATCCCCCTTTTAAAACCCTTCATAATTATGTGGTTCTCCTTGTAGAAGTCTACTTACTTTACTGGGAACACAAAGAGACTAGGGCCCTAGTTTTCTGGCCCTTCCTGGGTTTTTATAGTGCCCTTAGTCTAAGAGTCCCTAGGCTAAGAGCCACAGGCCAAGAGCCCTTTGGCTCATGCCTCTGGTGAGGTGCAGTCTTAAATAGAAGCCTCACTCAGCAGAGGGTGGGGCCAGAAGCTATTCAAATTACATCCAAGCAATCCAATTACAGTTGAACAATCAGCCTTTCTCAAGCAGCCAGGACTCTGCAACATTTTAAAACTCACCCACATATTTCCAAACACAGTCCTCCCACACAGTACCCACAGCTAAATCACCTAGCTGAGGTGAGGCACATAACAATAATCTACACTTAAAATGGGGGGGACTTGTATTGTTTATTTGTTTGAACAATCTATATCTCACCATTTTCCAAAACTAGCTAAAGTGGCTTACAACCTGCTATAATTACAATAACCAAATAAAATTCTTAAAACACCCACTCTTAAAATCAGTAAAATAACTCAAAACACTTGACATTTCCAGTTAATTAATGACAGCATCTGCCCCCAAATAAATCACCTTTGATATAGATATAAAAATGCTAGGACTTCCATTATCATAGAATAAGAATGTGGATCATTTTTCAAAGAATTTATGAAACTGTAAGTAACTTTTCATGTATCATAAATAAAAAGTTTGCATCGTCCCACATTATCAAATACCAGGATTCAGTATAAAAGCATGTAGTTCCCAGGAATTTCTAATCCTGGAGAAGAGATAAAGGAGAGTATAATTTTTTGACAAGATCTCTGAACAGACTTCTCAGTTTAATGCTTAAATGGGCCCCCTTCATCAATGCTAATATTGGCCTACAGATACCTGCAACACAACCTAGGGTAGACTTTTACTCTATCTATTCTCTTGGATATTATTAGGATGGTTTATTATAGCTTACTATAAGAAGTTGTTTACTTGTTGGTATGAAGTTCACTTATTGTATTTCATGCTACCAGTGTTTTCCATTATATGGTTTGAATGGTATTACTCAGTTATAGTCTTAGATGCAGTTTCTTGGTATTGTATTGTATTTATTCTATACTTAATTAAAAAAAAATAAAAAGGAGAGTATAAGATTTTAATGCAACAAGTTTTTACTTTGCTCTTGAAAAATCCCAGATAGCAATAAACATTGATCCTGCCTTGTTATTTTACTGATCTCATACATCTGAATCCAAAAAAAGCTGTACATAATTAGAAACCCATCACATATGATTATATGTTCTTTGCAACTGACAGTTCCTTCAACTGTAAGGGGGGAAAGTTAGCTGGACTGTAATGTAGCTTCCTGTCATATATCACTTATATTTAAAGTAAATTTCCTTGTTCTTAGTAGCTATTGTTCTAAATGGCAGCTTAAGCCAAATCAAATTTGATCACTGGGAATTCTTATCTTGCAGTCAGTCTCCCATAATTCTTTTAAAATTATCAAACCAATATGGAGATTATAAAGACATAAGAACACACAACATGCTCGGCTGGATCAGACTAGTGGTCATCTAGTGCCCCATCCTGTTTCATACAGTGGCCCCCAAGTTGTTCTGAAAGACCAAAAAGCAAGGCATAGAGGCCAAAGCATTCCCTGCAGTTGTCTCCTAGCACTGGCATTTAGAGGTTTACTTTTTGTGGTCATGGCTAGTAAGGATTGATGGACCATATCAATCTGTCTAATCCCTATTTAAAGCCATCTGTGCTAGTGGCAGTCATTACATCCACTGTAAATGAATTTAAGAATTTAATTACTTCCTAGCCTTACCATTTGCTCAGTCTCAGCAGGGAAACTCCCACCCCCCACCCTGTATTTTTCCATGCTTGCTCAATGGAGCAGGAGGGGGAAAGTTGGGGAAAACAACAGTGTGTTGCAGTGATGTCACTTCTGGGTAATTACCTGGAGATCACACCACCATGTTGAGCAATGCTCTAGGACTGCCTCCATTCTCTATGGTCTTTACCACAGAGAGCGGGGGAATTCCTAGACCATAGCTCAATGTGGTAATGTCACTTCCAGGTCTTCACCCAGCAGTGAAATCACCACATTGCACACCACTCCTGTTCACGTACTCCACAAGCTTTGAAACTTCCAGGCACACACTGAATGAAAAATTACTTATTTTTATCCATTCTGAATCTTCTGCCTGTCAACTTAATTGGGTGCCTCTGAATACTAGTATTATGGGAGATGAAGAAAAAGAAGTTAGAATTTTAGAAATTATACAGATTATCCTCTTAAATGTTACTTCCCAACTCCACTATGAGATGTCCAGTTGGACTAATGGAATGTCAGGTTTGCTTTATAATTATGGCATATTAATAAAATGCCAGAGTTGATGTAGGTGAGTCCAAATAACTTATCCATCTTTAGAGCCGAAAATCTCCAGCTGGGGGAGGGGTTCTCCTAGAATTACAATTGATTTCCACACTACAGAGGTCAGTTCCCCTGGAAGAAGTCTAGGAGAAATTGTAGAGTAGCTACAAACAGTGGATGCTTTAGAACTTTTATTTCTCCTAGGATACCAAAACATTCATAGTGCCAAAATACAATCTAAAGAATATTTACAAAGAGTTTAAAGACCATGTAAAGAACAGATTTGCATTCCTAAATTCAGTGAGTGTGAACCAGAAGAACTATGGGCTGAAACCAGAGATCTTATCAAGGAAAAATGCACAAAAACTATTCCTGTAGTTAAAATGATGAAAGATAGATGAGAAGTAAAAGTAAAAGATAACAGAAATAGAATCAGAAGTCTAAATGTAGTGTTCCAGTGACTGGCATCTAGAGACAGATTCTTTCCAAGAAGAAACTGCACTCAAAGAAATTGGGAGAAACAAATCACCAAGAGAAGATGGGTTAACAATAGAGCTACTTCAAGCCACAGAAACAGAGTCTATCAAAATCTTAACAAGAATTTATTAACGAATATGGAAAACAAAACAGTGGCCCACAGACTGGAAATCTATATTCCAGTTTAGAAAAAAGGAGACATCAGAGACTGCAGCAGCTATTGGACAATCATGTTAATTTCTCATGTGAGTGAAGTGATGCTCAAAATTTTACAACAAAGACTGTTATCATATATGGTATAAGAAATGTCAGATATTCAAGCTGGGTTCAGAAAATGAAGAGACACTAGAGATCATATTGCAAACTTACATTAGTTACTGGAGCATACAAAAAACTCACAAGACAATCAGCTTGTGCTTCAGAGATTACAGCAAAGCTTTTGACTGTGATATTGAAAAGCTATGGTTGGTGTTAAAAGAAATGGGTGTACCACAATATCTGATTGTTTTGTTGCACAACCTATACTTTGGACATGAGGCTTCTGTTAGAACAGAATATGAAAAAACAGAATGGTTTCCAATTGGCGAACGTGTCAGACAAGGATGTATTTTATCTCCATGTTAGTTCAATCTATATGTGGAATATATAAGGAAAAATGGATTAGTTTTAGATGTAGGTGAGTGAAAGTTGGTGGAAGGAACACTAACCATTTGAGATATGCAGATGACACCACATTCCTGGCAGAAAATATTGAAGGCTTGAAATGACTACTCATGAAGGTTAAAACAGAAAGTACCAAAACAGGATTAAAGCTGAACATCAGGAAGACAAAAGTAATTACTTCTGGGGAATTACAGAACTTTAAGGTTAACAATGAAGAAATTGAAATTATTTAAAAAATTCTGTTCCCTGACTTACTTATCAACCAAAAGGGAGACCGAAGCAAAAAATCAGAAGATTAAGACTGGGATGTGCAGCCATGAAGGAGCTAGAAAAGATCCTTAAGTTTAAGGATGTTTCACTGGTGACCAAGATAATGGCTGAGTCCAGACTGGCAGTTTGCCCCGGGAAGGGACCCGGGCTGACAACGATTCAATACCGGAGTAAATGGGATGTTCACACAGGCACATCTGCCTGGCATCCCCCACCCGTAACCTACCGGTGCTGTTGCGCTTCACTGCCGGATTAAAAAAACACTCATGCGCACATACACCCATACACCCACAGCCGAATTAATGGGGAAACGGCGAATATAGCACGCCTCCGGCGCGGCAGTCTGAAGGCTCCCGCGCGCCTCCGTCCCATATCTTCCAGCAGCGGCCCCCGCTGTGTGGACAGGAAAACCCGGTATAGTTTAATCTGGGATTTTTTTGCTACGACTGGCTACCGGGGAAAACTGCCAGTCTGTACTCAGCCAAAGATAATGCATATGATACATATAGTATTCCCAATTGCTATGTATGGGTGTGAAAGTAGGATAGTGAAGAAAGTAGACAGGAAGAAAATTGATTCACTTGAAATGTGGTGCTTGAGGATTCACTTGAAATGTGGTGCTTGAGGAAAGTTTTACAGATACCACATAGACTGCCAAAAAGACAACTAAGTAAGTTCTAGATCAAATCAAGCCTGAACTTCCTGTGAAAGCTAAAATGAGCATACTTTAGTCACATTATCAGAAGACAAGACTCACTAGAAAAGACAATAGTCCTAGGAGAAGTCCAGGAAAATAGGAAGACCCAAAATTAGATGGATTGACTCAATCAAGGAAGCCATGAGGGCCCTCAGTTTGCAAGACCTGAGCAAGGCTGTTAATGACAGGATGATTTGGAGGTCATTAATTCATAGGGTTTGATGGCACTTAACACACACATATCATAGAGACTAAGATAAATTGATTGATAGTTGCCTTTAAAGACAATCATGTCTCATTTGGGTTTGAGAGAGGGACATAACTGCTCTTGGCTGGCATCCTCAAATGGGTATGCAGATTGAATTTTTGTCCTTGACACTGAGAAAAACCTGGAGATAATTTTGAGCAGCTTTTTATGTACAATGAGATAAGGCATGAGATTTAAATTTAGAATCTGAATTTGGATGAGACAAAGTTAATTCATCATCATATTGGGTCCAGGGGGGGGATGCCTGAAGAAGTAGCTTGCCAAAGGCTATTACTGAACTGACAGCTGAGATGACCCTGCCCACCATTGACCAGTCAAAGTTAAAAATCAGCAACAGGAACTCAACCCTCATAGTAGGATCATATTTCTTTAGGTACTTCTCATTCAGCTTTCATGCTGTGGATGGTAAAGAAGCATCTTAGCACTAGTTTCTTAAAAATGGAGGACACGGCATATGAAATAAGGACTGTACAACAAAAGGAGCCTAGCAGAAGAAAAAGAGACGAAATGACAGACCTTGGTTGTACCTAACCAAATGAATGTAGATGTGAGCTTCAGAGAAGGGGATTGCCTCCTGGCACAGAGGCTTCTGAATCACTGCCCTGATTATAATATTAATGTGGCTGACATCAAAAAGTCTCTCGGTATATGTCAGGAGACTAGACTGTGGATGAACTTTAACAGCACTCCAGCATACAACCCCTGTGCAAGACTGTGACATTATATAGAATTCACTCTGAGAAGAGGAAAAACCTGAGTGGTTTTAATTGCTGGCAAAAGGGAGATAAATGGTGCATAGAAGCACCAATGATCTAATAGGTGGTGAAATTAAGTTGCAAAATTGACTGGTTTGGCAGGAGGGAAGAAGATATTCCTTCAGGAGCCATTGGGAAGGTTTTTCTCACTCAGGTGAGAAGTGAGAGACAATCTCTGTTTGTTTGTTGTTGTTGTTTTTCGCCCTGTCAGAGAACTATCTGCATTCACAGTGGCGGTTCTTTTGCGAGCACTAATGTGCCAGCTGAGAGAGCGTTCGTGCTAATGAATGACACAGAAGTGATGACAAAGCAAAATAAAAGTACAGCCAGAGAGCAAAATAAAAAGGAGAGCTGAACTGTTAAGATAAAACACCCACTGTGAGCTTGGAGGAAAGCTGCTCAAAGTAGGCAGCTTCCAAACAAATCATTTTGGGAGACATCTGGAAGGGAAGGGACACCTTCTTTCCCACGAGTGCTTCTTTTTAACGATACACTTTTTATTTAGATATCGTACTCCAAGGTGCTAACTCAATATAGCTGAAGCACGTCTCTCTCTTTTTTCCCCCAGATGCTCATCTTCTATGTGAATGTGCTTGAAAAGAGGAGCTGTTCCATGTTCTAGGGGTGATTTGAGTCCGGATGAGAAAATAGTTTGTGTGTGAAATGTAAAATTAAGGAAATAATTTCTCAGGCTTGTGGAAGTTTGATTAACACTCAAGCTATTTATGGCCCCTTGAATTACTAAACAAACTCTGGGGTTTCAAGACAGACAATTCTGCATTCAAGAGCTGAAGGTGGCACAACAGCTCTTTGTATGCCCCATTATATACACATTCCTCTGTTTTCTGCTGTCTTTCTGAACAAATATGAAGAAGAAGAAGAAGAAGAAGAAGAAGAAGAAGAAGAAGAAGAAGAAGAAGAAGAAGAAGAAGAAGAAGAAGAAGAAGAAGAAGAAGAAGAAGAAGAAGAAGAAGAAGAAGAAGAAGAAGAAGAGTTGCATTTATACCCCACCCTTCACTCAGAGTCTCAGAGTGGCTTACAATCCCCTTCCCTTCCTCTCCCCACAACAGACACCCTGTGAGGTAGGTGGGGCTGAGAGAGCTCTGAGAGAACTGCTCTTGAGAGAACAGCTCTTAGAGAACTGTGACTGACCCAAGGTTACCCAGCTGGCTGCATGTGTAGGCGTGGGAAATCAAACCCAGTTCTCCAGATTACGATCTGCAACTCTTAACCACTACACCAAACTTGCTCTCATGAAGCACTACAGACCCCTACAAAAGAGTAGAATGAGTGTGCATATAGAGCTGATTCTGCTATACTACCTCCAACACTCTGAAAGAAAAAAATAAAATCCATTCATCTCAGTAGCCTTATTATACAGCTAAAGTTCAAAGTGCTTTTGTGATGTTCTGCCTATAACATAAAAGATGCCAGGCTATTCCTCAGGCATCACTAGAGACTTGGATTTCCTTTGGAGGGTCAGTCTACACATTACAAAGCAAACAACACCAGGACTTTGTATCACATGTATGATGAGAGTTCTGGGCCTCCTAGACACAGACTGTTGCTTCTCTGTTTGCAACCATGGCACACAAGGAGAAGCAGCCATAGCCCCTGCTGTTTTCATGTGCACAGATCACTCCATGGAGCCGCTATTGGCTCCACAGTGAAATGAACATGTAGCCATGTAGGTAAGGTAATTTTTACAACAGAGCTAATAGCAGCTCCATGGGACAGCTTTGAGGATCCTACAACAGTCACAGAGGGAGGTTAGAGCTACTTCTCCCTGCATGTTTTGTGGGTATGGGAGGTGCAAAACTCCCATCACATTTGTGATAGAAAGTCATTCAGTAGTTCATTCAGTAGTAGAAACTCATTCAGTAGATGGACCCTGGTGGTAGTGATTCATAAGATATGCATTTGTTCAATACTGAAACCTGAATGCTGGAAAATCAGGCTTAAGAAGATACCATGACTTTTGAGAAGGATTCCCAGGGGATAGCTGGGTTCCTTTGCTGCCACAAAACCAAACACAAGTGTTTTTGTGATGAACTGATATGCAGCAGCACAGGCTTAGATTCCACCTAGAATTTCCATGAGTGTCAAGGGGAGATGAGTTATGTTCCCTCCCCCTGTAGCAGTCCTTAATGCCATCCAGTGCTGCTCCTGGGGGATTGGGGGCTCCCAGGAATTGCTCTGAGGGTATCCATAGTAGCTTGCAGGAAGTGGGAATCAGCAAAAATAATGCTCCCCTCCTTGCACTTGTAGAAATTCAAGGCAGGCTCCAGCCCTAATTTTTCATGGACTAGGTTTGCTTCATCAGGCATCCTTACTTAGCACACACACATACATCTATCAGTACAGTTTTATGTCACCCTTCCTCCAAGGAGCTCAGAGCAATATAAACAGTTCTCTCTTCTTCATCTTATCATCACAACAGCCCTATAAGGTAGGTCAGGCTGAGAAAAAAGGTCTGGCCGAAGACCATCCTACAAGCTTCATGGCAGAGTGGAAATCTGAAACTGGGTTGCTGAGGTCCCAATCCAGTGCTCTAACCACTACACCATGCTGGGTATCAATGCCATATGTGTGTAAAGAAAGCCAAACAAATGCAAGGGGTCTACTCTGTTACATTTTCCTGTGGGAAGTCTGGGTTACTCTCACAATACAGGTGTAAGGGAAGCAAGTAGAATGCCAGCCAACTGCTGTAACATCCTTCCCCCTTTATCCTCACAACAACCACCTAGTGAAGCAGGATAGACCAAGACAGAGTGACTGGCCCAAGGCCACCCAGCAGGCTTCCTTTGCAGAGTGTGGACTTGATTCTGGGTCTCCTGAATCATAGTCTGATGCCCTAACCACATGCTTTGCGAATGACAAACCAAGTGTTATGCCCACGTCTCCCTTTCTCTCTCCTTAGAATAGCAGGAACTGAGCCAAATCCATCCCTGGTGCAATTCTAATGCAATTACAGCCCAGGTAGTTTATAGCTCGGATGATGGTTCATTGTGTGCTTTTATTATTATTCTCCTATTCATTTCAGATGATAAGCATTCAGCATCATCCTTTTCTCTTATTTATGGGAAGAGAGCAATAATAACACGTGTTGCTCGTGAACGGAAATTTATTAAGTAGTTTCTATTTGGAAAAGTTTTGATTTCATTCTGTTCAAATTGACTGAGCTGCTTTAACCTCCTACCTGAGGTCATTTTAATTATGTCTGACAAATGAGTTATGGTAACAAAATGAATTAGATTTTTTTTCAGAAGTAATTACAATGCAAATTGCAAGTGTTATGCCCACTTTTCTAGAAATGAATTGGGAGTGAAGGTTTTTCTTTTAAAAAAAAAAACACCCACTTCCTTTACTGGAAAGATGAAAATGATTATGTGAAATGTAAAAGTCAATCAAAATCCAATGTAACGTTTAAAAGGCAATGGCCTTTCCTTGTAGTTTAAACTGCCACTGGTATTAAGCCAGTTCCCAATGGACCAAGATGGAATAAAATACATGAAAATGTCTTCCTTTGTTCAAGGCAGGGTACCGATTTGATTCCAATCGCTAGCTAAACATTGGGCAGTCTTAGCCCATCCTTTTCTGAGCTATTTAAATGTTTGAAATTTATAAAATACACTTTTTAAACATGGCAATATTTAAAGAGGCAAAGTAGAGTTGCCAGCCTCCAGGTGGGGTCTGGATTTCTCCCACTGTTACAATTGATCTCCAGATGACCAAGATCAATTCCCCTGGAGAAGATGGCTGCTTTGGAGGGTGGAGTTTATGGCACTATACCCTGCTGAGGTTCTTCCCCTCCCCAAACCCCACCTCCTCAGGCTCTATTCCCAAACTCTCCAGGTATTTCCCAGTACAGAGCTGGCAGCCCTAAGGCAAAGAGGCACTTCTACAGTACAGTAGATTATCTGCCCAACATCAGCCCCAGAAATCCTTTGCAACCAAAGGTGTTTCCCTTTCAGTCCACTCACAGCTTCTTCTCTGCCTTACTCTATAACCAACTGGCCGGGGCGGGGGGCGGGGACCTTTAATAGAGATTTAGTATGTGGAAATGGGTGGTTCAAGCTTTCATCATATGGAGCTAAATAGCATCACCTGATAAGTGCTGCAGGTCAAATTGATATTAACCGGACAGCTAAGGAAACCAGTTGAAAAGTGGCCAACCCTACTCTCAGTCCATTCCAAACTATTTGTTTGCACACAAACACACACGAGGGAGATCTGCCTCCTTTCCCTTTGCTGGGTGGGATCAATTTAGCTGCATCAAGGAGGTTCTCTGGAACAGCAGCACAGAAATTTTCTAAGTATAAAAATAAATTTGTACAGGATACCTGAGCAGTGCGGTCAGGAGGCAATCTACTACAATTACTGCCCATTGAGTCACATGGTCATAGCATTTCAGTTCCTTGGGGCCCGATCATGGTGACAGAGCCATTCTCATTAATTAGAGAGTAATGTCACAGGCCTGGAGAAAAATGACTCATCCCTTTAAAAGAGTCTGAATGGGGTCTTATTTACGAGGTACTGTTACAAACCTGCTCAGGATGCAAAGCTTCTACTGCTGGCTTCCACACATTAAGCTTAATTAGAAGAACAGGACATGTTTTGTAGTCCTGTTGGCAATCCTTAACTGTATTGCCTCATACCTTTTTAGAGAGTACACAACCATCCACTCATATATAGCACCACGTATAGAACAAGAGAGCGTTCCAGAAAGCAGCTGTCACTTTAAGAAAAGGAAGAAAGGTCTGGTTGGAAAAAGAATCAGAATTGTGTGCAACGATAGATGACTGTGTGGCTTTGTTCAATAAAGTCAGGTAAGAGTTCCAAATAACTAGAAGTGTCTGAGCAGTTCTTCACAGCAACAGTGTAAGTGGCAACGAAGGGAAAAGAAATAGGAACCTAGCAACTGACAAGATAAACAAGCTTTAGCAGAAGACAAAAGAGTGCCTGCTTGTATACAACAGAAGCGAAGAGATCGAACAGGCTAGAAGGACTCCTTCAGTGCTAAAATGGCAGCTTGGAGCTTACAAGTGTTTGTGTACAATTTGAAGCCTAGGCAGCTGCTGCTTCAGGTACAAGGTAGAAACAAGGACAGAAGATACACAAACATATTTCTGGCCCTGAGTGTTCATGATATGATCAGATAGAGCAGTGCTTCTGCCTTATTTAATATATTGATTTACTTAAGTATTTTTACCATGCCTCTCCTTTTGACTCAAGGCAGCTTAAAGTAATAACTAAAACAAGTTAAAACCAAAATAAAATAAACTTTAAAACACCTTCCTCCCCTTCCAAAAGATACCAGTTATTCACAGGCCATCGAAAGCCCTGTCAAGCAAACAGGCCTTGCAGCACCCCCTCGATAACTCTAACAAGAAGCACCCGTCAACACTTGAGGAGCCCATTCCACAGAATAGGAGCTATGATAGAAAACACCTAAGCTAAGCTCAGTACAAGGCATGCCACTCTAAGTGTGGGGAGAGGCAGCTGGCAGCCTTAAGACTGCAGCTGGCACACAGGAACATATGGAAGGAGACAGTCCTTTGGGTATTTGAGGCAGTTCTGTGGCCAGAGTGGGGTCAGTGGATACTTTGCCCTACTTGGAAATTTGATTCACCTCATTTTTGCATCCAAAAGATCAAGGACCCCGAGGCCTGGGAATCAGCATCAGTTCAAGCAGATAAAGAGTTTATTAGCCAGGTTCCTTTTCTACACAGGACTTATTAACAATTGTGTGTCTGTAAAGTGCCATCAGGTATGGCAATCCTGTAGGGTTTTCAAGGCAAGAGATATTCAGATGTGTTTTGCCAGTGCCTTCCTCTGCAGAGTGACCCTAGTATTCTTTGGCGGTCTTCCATCTGAATACTAACCAGGGCCAACCCTGCTTAGCATCTGAGATCTGACGAGATCGGGCTAGCCTGGGCCATTCAGGTGAGAGCTTATCAACAATTGCACCAACTTAAATCTAGAATTGCCTTTTATCCTCCTACTTCATTATAACTGGCCTGTGTCAGGGAGTGGAATTTTCACAAACTCACCTAAGAATGTTTTTAAAGAACATAGCCTTTGTAACTTGAATAAATTTATAGACACTAAAATACCAATTGAACTTTGGATTTAGACACAGAGTTGGCCAAATTGGCCAGTTTGACCACATACAAATGAACACACATGAAGCTGCCTTATAGTGAACCAGACCATTGGTACATCAAGAAAATATTGGCTACTCTGACTGGTGGTGGTTCTCCAGGGTCTCAGGTGGAGGTTTTTTGATATCACCTGCTATGAGGTCCTTTTAACCGGAGATGGCAGGAAATGAAACTGGGATCTTCTGCATGCAAAGCAGAGGCTCTTCCACTTAGCCACAGGCCCTCAGCTTTGGGATCAGAGTTGGGGAGAATTCCTGCTCAGATCAATAGCAATCAGTTTATCTTATTCTGAGCATTAGGAGGGAGGTATGTGCAGAAAGGGCAAGCACAGGGAGGCCAATGGCTGCATCCACTTGGCAAACCAAAATGACGCTTTGATTCAGGCCACTGGAACACAACTTCCTTGCTTTGAGAAGGTGCTAGATATCACCCCTCTCAAAAGGACGGGAGATCAAACTTTTCCTTAATTTGTAAAATATCTAAGCAAGTAATCCTAACCAGGTTTATTCAGTGGGACTAACTCCCAGGGAAGTCTTCGTTGGGCTGCACTGAAAGCCCACAATTTTTTCACAAGCAGCAATCTAACCCACTACAGAACATTTTGTTCAGGCACAGTTCAATCACTCATCATCATTCCTGTACTGGGATGATTTTGCTGGGTGACTGTGGGAAGGAACCAGGCCAATTTTTCTGTAAATGTGTTTCCTCTATCTACATTTTACAGGAATAGAGTGTGAAGAATTCATGTGGAGCTCTCACACAGGCATACTCACATGATTAAGACCTAGTCTTGCACTGATAACAGCAAATGAAGCAAAAAATTGTGCAGAGTACCTTTCACAATCTTATGCCTATTAAACTTCTTTTGGTGACAGATTGCAAGGTTTTGAGCCTGACAGATCTCTAACCAGAGGAATTTCAAGAGTCCAGCTACTGCAGAAAGAGTAAAGGAAGGCTTCCTGCTAGAGTTGCCACATCCCCCCAGCCACCAGAGGGGTATGAGAGGGTAGGGTTGCCAATTCCAGACTGGGGGATTCCTGGAGAATTGGGGATGGAGCCCGGGGAGCCTGGGGAGGCCAGGGGCCTCAGTGGGGTACAATGCCATACAGTCCACCCTCCAAAACATGAGCTCTAATTTCAAGAGATCCCCATATCCCTCCTGGAATCTGGAATCCCTGCTTCCTCCATATAGGAGGGCTCCTACATGAGCCTTCCTATTTTTGACATTTTGGGGTCAGTGCCTTTGGTTAAGAAAACTGGCTCCAAGGCTGGTCTTACTGATTTCGGAAGTCTGGGCAAAAGTCCAGGATGGGACCCCAAATCACTGCCATACCACTGCTGCCCCCCACCAGGGCCAAACAATGGGTGGCCCTTACCTTGCCTGATGTGGAGAGGAGCCACCACTGCTGCCAGAAGCCAGCTGCCCAAGCTCTAGATATAGCTGCTGCAAATGGTGGCAGGAGCCTGCTCACCTTCTTCTTTTCCCTCCTCCTTGGGCCCCACCAAGTGTGGTGCCTGGGGCAGCTTCCCCTGTTGCCCACTGGCTAAGGCCACTCCTGAGCAGTTCAGCTAACAGGCAGAACCCTTTTTGCAGTGGCTCCAAAATCATGATTGAGCTCAGGGACAAAGGGAGACTGAGCTCATGACTGCCAGTTCTGAAATGTCACTTTAAAATTTTCCTTTGGAACAGATTTTTTTTTTTTAGAACTGATTGTATGTGTTTGTGTTTGTGTCCTATGTAGAGTTGTCAGCCTCCAGGTGGGGCTTGGGGATCTCTCACTTCTACAACTGATCTCCAGCTGACAGAGATCAGCTCCCCTGGAGAAAATGGTTGCTTTGGAAGGTGGACTCTGTGGCATTATACCATGCTGAGGCCCCTCCCCTCCCCAAACCCCACCCTCTCCTGGCTCCACCCCCAAAGTTTCCAGGTGTTTTCCAACTCAGACCTGGCAACCCTAGTCCTATGATTTCTTTATGCAGAACTGCATTGATTTTGTATTGCAATAATTAAACCACACTTAGTTATCTAGTACTGATTCCTAGATTTGTATATTTATTTGTTTAAATTGCAGTAAGTGTCAAGCAAGATAATTGTCAATAAGTGTAGAATGTTATTGTTTTTGTTGTCGTTGTTAATATGAATAATGACAAGTTCTAGCGGCCATATTAAAATGTGCCCCAAAGCAATTCTGTGGGGTTTTTAAAATAATGAGTTATTCGGCTTTTAAGGTTAAGATTGCCCCAGTCAATTATGTGTGGCATTGTATGTGAACCCAACAGGGAAGGCAGCAATCCCCAAATCCCACTGACAATAAATAAGCTATTGACATTTTGTCCCTGTCTAGCAATAAAATCTAAGCCGAGGAAGCAAGTTACAATCTTGTTTGCAAACTAGCCCTTGTGAAAAGAGCTATCTGTTCTGTAAAATCCAAGTCTCATATGAACAAATGTCAGTCAAACACAAAACACGGCAGATCCGCTGAGTGTAAATCACAGAGAGATCAATGACAAGTACAGTCTCCATTGATCACTCCTGGGAGCCAGTGTCATTCATGTGGAAGCAGCTAGCTGGCAGGGAGGGGCTGTGGCTCATTTGTAAGAGCCTCACTGTAAAAGCCTCTGGTTTGCTTGCTGAAGGTCCCAGGTTCAGTTCTGGCATCTCCAGTTAAGAGGGCCAGGCAGTACGGATGTGAAAGTCTTCAACTGAGGCCATGGAGAGCCACTGCCAGCCTGAGTAGACAATACTTACCTTGATGGACCAGTAGTCTAATTCAGTATTTCATGTGTGTTCAGGCATTTAGATATCCAGTGGTGGAAGTGGCTGTTTTGATCAAGGTTTTGTTTAGTTTATGGAACTTTTTTTATCAGTTCAAAGTCAACTGTGTTTTTAAAAGAAGTGGCAAAGGTTTAAGATGACTTTTATACCACGGGTGTTCCTGTAGGGCAGCCATTCTCAAGAGCATGCGGAACTATCCTTCTTGGATGGATGGATGGATGGATGGATGGATGGATGGATGGATGGATGGATGGATGGATATAGAACATCCAGAAAACAGTGTCTGACTTTCACTGGTGATATATTGGAGACTTGAGGTTGGTCTCTTTTTTAAGTATTTCCCACCACTTCTTCTTGGGCTTTGGGAAAGCTTCACTGATGTCTGTGTATCAACTTGAAAACATGTGGGAGATAATTTTAAAAGGTGGCAGACCCATAATGGAATAAATCTTGCTGTGGTGCTAGTGCTGAGAGGGAGGGTAGGAAATGGAGGCAGAATGGTTCTCTCCCAGATAGAGCAAAAGAGCTGCTGAAGAAACTGGAGCAAAAAAGTCAGGCAGACAGAAACAAGCAATCAGGCTAGAGGCCTGAATAAAAACAGGGAAAGAGAGCTGGACCAAGAGTTAAGAACCTTCAGTACAGAATAAACCCAGTAATTACAAAAAAACCTGCAAGTATTTATGAATAGTATATTCAGCTGAAACTATTGATTAAAAATATGTCAGACTCAATACAAGATAACTAAGGCCCAGGTCATGTGTTACCACACCAAAGTGGTAGCCAACGATATCTAGAATCAAGCGGGGGACCTGCAAAGACTTGCAGGAGGCATCTCATTTGCCCTTCCCCTGCTATTTCCTGGTTCCCTTTATTGGGAGAGCTGCTATGTTAGTCCAAATCCCTTGATAAATTTTTCAGAGTGCACTAAAGGCTCAGAACACAGCAGAGCTCCTTTGTTCAGAAAAAGTTTCACAGAGTCACTTATCAGTTTAAAAGAAAATAAGAGCTACTTTATTTAGGAAATACACACTGGATAGTGCAGCTTAGAGACAATGACGGTTTCTAATCTTTCTAGCTAGTGATGGATGTGGATGCAAAGAAGAATTCCGCATCCATGGTGCCAAAGATGGAGAAATGTGTCCTCCTTTGTGTGCATGCGGGAAAAGAGGGAGAAGAGGCGGAAGGAAGTGGTTTCTCTAGGAGAAGCAATCTACACGTCAAAGGGTTCAGTGACAGAAGAGTGAACAGGAAGGTGCTTAGTGTTTGCCTATCTATCTGTAACTCTTTGGTCACTTGCTTCTTGGAGGCTGAGGCACAGGGACATCACATCTGGATCTTCCAACACCCTTCCCTTGCAGCTCCAAAGTCTCTCCCCTTTTCTTGCTTCCTTCTCTCTCACCCACCAACCTACTTTTAGTAGGTTCTGTTCCTTCATCTTCAGCTGTATTATTTATTTATTTATATCACACCTTTCTCCACAATTGGGACCCAAAGCAGCTTACATCATTCTCCTCTCCTCCATTTTATCTGCACAATAACCCTGTGAGATAGGTTAGGTGGAGAGTTTGTAACTGGCCCAAAGTCACTTATTGAGCTTGTGCAGCAGAGTGGGGATTTGAACCTTTCAGGTCCTACTCTGAAACTCTAACCACTACTTCTTGGTTTCCTGGGTTGCCAGCCAGGAGGCCTCTCAACCTAAAATGGCTGCCAAGGTCTCATAAGTTAGTCTCACAAAGTTTTGGTAAGCATTTCTTCCAGTGGGGGCTGGGACTGGGCCAACAGCATTGCTATGTTAGGTCCTTAAATGAACCGAGGCCCAGTGACATCATAGGGAGGAGTCAGTGATATCACAAGCCATTGTCACTATCTATGGAGGTGGAACCATGTGGGATTTAGGAAGGGGCTCCCCAGAAATTTAGGGGGGGCTGGGAACCCTTGGGAACCCTCCTAGCCATGCCCCTGGGCTGGGTTAAGCCCTGGTAAAGGTGGGCGTTGGCCAGTGGTTATAATGGCATCTCAGCAGTCTCCTGCTGTGTCCTTTATTTAAATTCACTTTTAGAACAATCACTTTAAATTCCGCAAATATTCATACCATGTGCATAAGACAAACAAATGGTTACGAAGTCGAAAGTAAAAGGGCAACACAGGAGTCTTGTTTCTGCTTTATTCATAAGGGTGACTTTGTACTGAAATTTACTAAATTATGGCATCACAGATGCCTTTGTTTGGTAAATGCATGGCTGAAGTCTCTGAGCCAGAATACCAAACAATTGCTGTGCACTCAATTTCTGAGCAATGTACAGAGTTCAGAGTCATTTCACTTTGCAACCTGTCATTCCAGTCCCAGAGCACTGAGCCTATTCCCAGGGGCTGTCCTGTTATTCCACTCTGTGACCTGTCATTGTAGTCCCACAGCACAGATTCTATTGCTTGGGATCATCATTCTACTCTGGGGGCTGTCATTCTAGTCCCAGAGTAGCCTATCTGGGACCAAAGACATTAATGGAAAAACCATTCCACATTTTCTTTGCAACTTTTTTCATGCTACAATGTATTTCAGTGGAGCCCATGCAAGTCAATTGGCATTCCTGGCTCCCATTATCTCCAATGGGCCATCAAGCCTCTCCCACTGTTTCCAATGGCCAATCCTATCATTCCTTTTATACATCCCAGTTAGTTGTCCCTTTGAAACTGTACCACACAATTTAAGTAACAGCAAAATGAAGAGCATGAACGTGTGTAGAGTGCACATTTCTTGCCAATGTTCTTTCTGGGCTGTACACAGGACAAAAGGAAATTTTAAAAGGTCTCTGATCTCCATGTCCCCCCAGTCTCACACAGCAGAACCAGAGTTTCCAATTTCAGTACTGGAGCTAGGGATACTGGCCTCCAGGTGGGACCCAGGGATCCCCTGGAATTACAGCTCATTTCCAGACTACAGAGATCAGTTTCCCTGGAGATAATGGATGTTCTGGAGGGTGGACTCTATGGTACTGTACCCCACTGAGGCCCCTGTCCTGCCAAGGCTCCATCCCCAAATCAGAAGAAAGAAAGAAAGAAAGAAAGAAAGAAAGAAAGAAAGAAAGAAAGAAAGAAAGAAAGAAAGGAAGGAAGGAAGGAAGGAAGGAAGGAAGGAAGGAAGGAAGGAAGGAAGGAAGGAAGGAAGGAAGGAAGGAAGGAAGGAAGGAAGGAGGGAGGGAGGGGATGGAAATAAAGCAAATAGATGTGGAGAGAGGAGACAGAGAAAGAAAGAGATGGAAAGAGAGGGATGGAGGGGATGGAAAGAAAGCAAATAGATGTGGAGAGAGAGAGAAAGAAGGAAGGAAGGAAAAGGAGGGAGGGAGGAAAAGAAAGCAAATAGATGGGGGGGAGAGACAGGAAGGAAGGACAGGCTGGAATGTGGGGAGGGAAGCAGCTCTCTTGCTTCCAGCTCTCACACACCTCAACAGAAAGAGAAAGAAAAGAGAAAAAGACAGAAAGAGAGAGAGAGAAAGCCCCCCCACGCTGACTGCAGAAGAAAGCGAACCCCAGGATTTTCTGTGCTACTAGAACAACGTGTTCCTTGTGGCACAGAAAGTGAGTCACTCACTGCTGACAGCACTGGCAATTGGAGGCCACAGAGGAGCACCGGTCAGCCGCATCACCAGTCCAAGGCTCCCTGATCTCCCCCGCCTCCATTCTTGTCCACCTCTCCTCCCCAACCTCCGTCCTTCCCACCAACTGGTACGCAGGCGCACTCTGATCCCGGCTCTGCTACCTCCTCCTCCAGGACCTTAAGGATGGCTGAGTGCAGCAGCGTCAGTGAGAAGGTGGCTTGGGTTTTGGCAGCGATGGCAGCAGCTCTGAAGTCGCTCCACTCTGCTGGAAGGTGGATAGCCACTTTATAGTTAGTGCAGGCGGGCAGGGAACCCAGTAGCCCTGTGCTGAGAGGGAAATTGGTGTGCTGGCTCCCCGGGGGGGGGGGGGGGCTTATTCATCCCTTGAAAATTTAGGGGATAGTCTCAGCACCTGAGCCCCCCTGAAGATTACGCCTATGATTTCCTCCATTGTGAAACTGAAAGATAGTCAATGTAGGGAGAGAAGGGGTGAGCAGGTGTGAAGATGAGAGAAAGCAAAGAGTGAAGACAAAGAGTGAAGAGAGTGAGCTGAGCCAAAAAGGAAGGAAAAGAGAGCAAAACAGTGGTGAACTGGGACCAGGGAAGGGTATTCCTTTCCCAAAGAGGTCTCAGCCATAGGGCCCATCTTGAATGGGGGCTGTGTGCATCTTAGCTAGCTAGCAAACTTTCTTCTGTCACATTCCATTTTCATTAGCACTACAGCAGGGTTTATTATTATTAAACCCCTCTTGCCAAACATACCTAAAGAAAGCTGTAAATAAAAATCCTAAACTGGAATGGATTTTGACATTATTTCAGAGCAGGAAGACCATCCCCACCAGATAAATATAAGTTGAATTCTGTTAATGGGATTACCTTTCCAGTTCCGCTATTGAGATTCTGAGTCATACATTCCAGTAGCAGTGGTCTGCTGGACTCCCGGTTTTCTATTAGAAAAAGGGGGTTATGCAGATATTTTCACACATTACTCGGCCTCCCTTATCACCCCATGACTGCTTCACGCAAGACAACTTACAGAAACACAACACGGCTTTCATTTTCCACTTCATCCCTTAATCCAGATGAATTCTATTGTGTTTATCGCTCCATCAGAAAAACCTGAGAGGCTGATTGGGTTGGCAAAATTGTATTTACGATCTCCTCAAGGAAGCATCTCTCCATATATGAATAATAAATCAGCAGGTAAACCTTGTCAGTTTTTTGCGAAAATGAGAAATTTGTGAGCCGTTTAATGTGATCTTAATAGACCAGGATTTGCTTTTTGGGAAGTGCACTCAGTGTGACACTTTCCGAAAGGCCAGACCTGAATCTGGTTCACAGAAATGTATTATGGTTTGCAAAGAGCAGACATGCCGGGGCATTCCATTTCTCATTGCACCTCGCTTAGTGAGCTGCAAATGTATTGCCTTCAATCCTTCAAACAACCCATTCTAAGTCCAGGAGTAGCTCCTTTCTGGACCATTCTGTTGGGGTAGTATACTCACTTTGTCACATTATCAAAAATGTCTGCATAAGACCACCATGGCTCCTTTCTAGCCCAGAATGCAGTGAAATCTGCTCTGCTGTGTGCATACAAGCCACTTGTTCAGATTAACATTCTCATCTTTGGTTCTTTGGGACGATCAATGCTGAGGAAGGTGCAATAGGTTGAATGGCTGATGGGTGGGATCAGTTTTGCCATGCAGAGGATCAGTCGTTGCTTGATCATGAAATGAAGTCATGATTTTTAAAAATGTTTACAGTGCTTCTGTCCTGACCAGGCTGGCCCAAACTAGCCCAATCTCATCAGATCTCAGCTACTAAGCAGGGGTGGCCCTGGTTAGTACTTGAATGGGAGGCTACCAAGGAAGATCAGGGTTGTTACACAGAGGCTGCGGTCATACGGAGGGGGGAAGAGGCGGGCAGGAAGTGAGGCTGTTTGCCCCGCCTGCAATGATGTGCGTTTGCGCAATCAAACTTCCCACCACGCATCTGCAGTTCCCCATACTACTGAGTTATCTGCAGTAGCTTTTTTCCACGCTACTGCCGCGTGCAACGACACCCCGACGACGACTCCAGGATGCCAGATGATCACGTCCCTTTAATCCGTGGGGGAATCGCATGGCTGCTGTTGCTTCTGGTACGTATGATTGCACCCAGAGACAGACAAGGGCAAACCATCTTTTTTTAGTCTGTTGCCTTGAAAATCCTACAGGGTCACCAAAACTCAGCTGTGACTTGATGGCACTTTCCACCACCATCACCACAGTGTTTCTAAGAGTTTGTCAACATTCTTGCAATAAGCATCAGCATGAAGAGAAACAAGTTGGTATTTGCGACAACAGCGAAACAGCTACACAACAGCCTCAATTTGTGTCTAAACTCTACCTGTAGTTTGTCCTGTGCTCAGGATATGGAGCCTATGCCTAGGGACTCACCCAAAAAATGAAGGTGGAGGAATGACTAAAACCAGGCCGTTTCCACACTGAGGGTTTGCTCCCCCTTGGCTATGTTTTTGAGACCATTCACATGACACCATCCTTTAGGGTTGCCAGCTGTGGTGTGGGAAATACCTGGAGATTTTGGGAGTGGATCCTGGGGAGGGCAGAGTTTGGGGAGAGGAGGGAAAGGTCCACAGCAGGGTATAAAGCTGTAGAGTCCACCATTCAGAGCAGCCATTTTCTCCAGGGGAACTGACCTTGGCCAGCCAGTGATAAATTGTAATTGTGGGAGATCTCCAGCTTCTGTGTTTTCCCCTGCTTTGCTGCAAGCCTAGTCTGGTTGGTACAATATTTTTTTTTGAAAGATCACCATCAGAGAGCCTTTGGAGTCCTTGTAGATGGGAGGTATGCATTTCTGAAACTCCTACTCACAACCATTGCCGTCATCTCATGTTAGTAGTACTCTTTCCCTCCAATTTGCTTCTTTTGAAAACCTCTACAAAGTTATGCTAGTGTTGAAGTGATCATTTCCAAACAGCATATAAATGCATCCGAGCACTTATGAATATCGTCAGTGACTCATTCGTCCGACCCTAACAGCTTCAGATCAAAGAGCAAGTCCTTAGAGAAGCATAACTAAATGCCTTCTAGTAAGATCATTTACCCTCTAGAGTTACCAACCTCAAGGGGGAATCTGGAGTGCTCATGGAATGACAACTGATCATTCAGCTACAGAGATCACTTCCCTTGGAGGAAATGGCAGCTTGGAGGGTGGACTCTATGAGCTCCCTCCATTCCCCAACTTTACCTTCCCTAAATCTCCAGGAATTTCTGAAGGAATTTCTGGTAACCCTACTTTCTATTGAATTAAGCCGTTGGGGGGGAAGAGGTCATGAAGTCTCATAGATGCACACACTTTGCTCACTCCTTCATCACCTCCTGTTCAGGTCTGCCTGGTTTCTCTAATTTCTTATCACTATCCAGACCCATAGTACCCACAAGGCATTGCTCTCACTCTAAACTGGCTTTGCAAATATTAAAGTCTGAATTGTAAAGCACTGATAATATTGGAAAATGCCTGGACTAATCTATCTCTCAGATTTATCTCAAGTGGCTAGGATAACATTCTCAAAGCAGATTTCCCTTTTAAAAATGGTCTTTAGCCTTGATCCAAGATTACATGAAATTGCAAGGAAAACTTGTTCAGTATATGTGAAGATGATTGTCACCATTCATCAAGTCATTGCCTGTCAGCATCAGGTTTCTATCACCCTATCTGGTCAACCAAATCTATGGACAATGAACACATGGAAGGGAGGTGAGTTTGCCTGCCAAGTGCTGTCCTCAGTGTGTTCTTCTGACTTCGACAACATATTGTTCATCTGACTCTCTATACAGAGCCAAGGTGGTGCAGCGGGATCGCTTATGGCTCAGTGTAAGAGCCTCTGATTTGCATGGAGAGGTGCCATCCCCGGCATCTCGAGCTGAAAGGACCAGGCAGCTGGTGATTTGAAAATCCTCTGCCTGAAACCCTGGAAAGGCATTGCCAGTCTGAGTAGTCAACACTGACTCTGATGGACCATGGTCTGATTCCATATAAGGTAGCTTCATGTTTTCATGTGGGGTGAACACAGAAGTGAGGTCGGACTGCCACATTGTGCCTCTGTGGTAGAAGAGGCAAAGAGTGTAGGTGCTACCACACTGACACCTCCCCACCTTGCTGCATTGCAGATGAGGGGTGCGAGGAGGGCAGATGGAAGCTTCCTGCCACATTGTGGAGTGAGGAGGCACACAGAAGTTTCTTACCATGCTTTGGTCTAGGGTGGGAGGAGAGTGGGTGGTCACCCAGAGTGTCAAAAGTGCTTTGGTCAGCCATGGTTAAATCCAAGTTTCATATAAAAGCCATTGTGGAATCCAACAAAATGCAGTGTCTGTTATTCTAAAGGAGCCTAGTTTACTTGGTTTACTTTTCACATTGTTATCCATCACTTTTTACATCAGCTAACACAATAAAAGTTTTGCATGACTTGAATTTTTGAACAGAACAAATGTTCTCTTGGAACTGCACATTTTGTTTCTGCACATTTTTAAAAGCCCTGGGTTGGATTGACTGAACAAAGCTCCGGAAAACCAACATAAGTAATAACACCGATCTAATTATCCAGATTCTCTTTTTCCTGCCAAATAAGTTTTAAATTTTTGTTCATTTATTTATTGCATCGGTTATTTCAGTGATGTTCATGCCACTTTTAAAAGAATATTATCTGAAGTGAGATCCAGTTGGTCAGCTGTGTTGGTCTGAAGCAGTACAACAAATTTAGAGTTCAACGGCACCTTTAAGACCAACAAAGGTTTATTCAAGGTATGAGCTTTCATGTGCAAAGCACACTTTATCAAATATCAAAGTGTGTGTGCACATGAAAGCTCATAGCTTGAATAAACCTTTGTTGGTCTTAAAGGTGCCATTGGGCTCTAAAATTATCTGAAGTGGTTTGCATGTTTTCCTTTTTAAAAAATCAATACCAAATTAAACAATACAGTTAAAACATACCCTGGTATTAAAGCAGGGCCAAACCACATATTAAACCACAAATCATTTTATTTGTTTGTTTGTTTGTTTGTTTGATTGACTGATTGTTTTATAGAATGCCCTCCCCTATGTGTTAGGGCTCAGGGTAGTGAACAACTATTCAATAAATACATTTACAAATCAAATTAAAACAGTTAAAAACAATAAAGTTCTATAACTGTTTCAGATGGCGCTTAAAGGACCAGTTTATGTCCTTACCCTATGAGGGGAAAGGAGAGATGGAGGAGGCCAGGCTTGATGAAAAAAAATTGTTAAGGACATAAGAACATAAGAGAAGCCAATGCTGGATCAGGCCAATGGCCCATCCAGTCCAACACTCTGTCACACAGTGGCCAAAAATACCAGGTGCCATCAGGAGGTCCAGCAGTGGAGCCAGGACACTAGAAGCCCTCCCACTGTTGCCCCCCCCCCAAGCACCAAAAATATAGAGCTTAACCTCAACCATAGACCTGGTAGAACATCTCTGTTTTACAGGACCTGGGAATTGTACTAGGTCCCTCAAGGCATAGATGTCATTAGGCATAGAGTTCCATCAGGATGGCACCAGGGCCAAAAAGGCCCTAGCTCTGGCTGAGGAAAGCCGGATAGCTTTCGGGCCAGAGATCACCAGGAGGTTCTTCTCCCTAGAGCGTAATGCTCTTCTGGGAGTATATCAGGAGAAGTGGTGCTGTAGAAACATTGGTCCCAGACTATTTAAGGCTTTAAAGGTTAGTACCAAAACCTTGAATCTGATCCGCTATTCAATCTGGATCCAGTGCAGCTGTTGGAGCATTGGTTGAATGTGTACTGTCAGAAGGGTGCCAGTAAGGACCCAGCTGCTGCATGCTAGACCAGTTATAGTTTCTGGGTCAGCCTCAAGGGTAGCCCTGAATAGAGTGAGTTCCTATAGTCTAACCTGGAGGTGACCATTACAATGGATTACTGTGACTAGGTCAGGATGAGACAGGAAGGGGCCAATTGCCTGACTTGGTGCAGCTGAAGAAACACCAGTCTAGCAATATTTGTGATCTTGTGCCATCGATAAGGAGGCATCCAGAAGAATGCCCAGGTTCTTAGTGGTCAGTACCAGTGTTAGAGGTACACTGTCAAGAGCAGGGAGTTGGCACTTCAACCCTGAAACCACTCCACCCAGCCACAGAACCTCTGTCTTTGATGGATTCAGTTTCAGCCAGCTCTGTTTCAACCATCCAACCACAGCCTCCAGCCCTCTGGCCAACATAGCTGGGATGGCATCCAGCCAGACATCCATCAACAGATACAGCTGGGTGTCATCCGCATACTGATAGCAATCCAGCTCAAAATTCCACACCAGCTGTGCAAGGGGCCGCATATTGTCAGAGTCCCAAGTCAATTTAGTTCAACAACAGTCCTTCAAGAAAGTTCAGTTTATTGAGAGAGGCACTTGGGTCATCATTCAACACATACCATGTCAGGAGTGGGGGGTAAAGCAGGAAACTAGATAATGATACACAATCCATACTGGGGCCCCGATGGGAAGGGACCAATAAGGAGGGTACCTGAGCATGCCCAAAGGAAAACAGCTCAAGGTGGGGAAAAGCGGTGCGGCAGAACTGAGCTCCAGGGACAGAGATGAAATAAGAGGGGAACTAGGAGCGCATACCAAGATTGGAGGGAGGGGAAGACTGCTAAGGAGGGAGATGGGAGGAAGGGAGAGAAACCAAAAGTCCATGGCAGCGTCAGCTGACACATATAGATATTAAACAACATTGTAAAGAGGATTGCCCCCCGAGGGACCCCACATACCAAGGGGTGTTGAGATGATACCCTCTCTCCTAGCACCACCCTCTATCCCTGACCCTGGAGGAATGAGGTAAGCCACTTCAAGGTACCCTATGAACTCTAACACCGGCAAGGTAGTGGGTCACCAGATAGATCATGGCTGACCCTGTCGAACACTGCTGTCAGGTTTAACAGTAACAGCAGTGCCAACCCACCTCGATCTAGCTGTCTGTGAAGATCATCTGTGAGGGTAACCAGCATTGGCTCTGTCCCATGGCTAGGGTAGAAGCTGGACTGGAATGGGTCTAGGGCCAACATGTCCTCCAGGAAACTCTGGAGCTGTTCCCCCACTGCTGTCTCAATTACCTTACCCAGAAGCAAAAAGGTTCCAGACTGGATTGGAATTGGCAGGAACCATAGGGTCCAGAGATGGTTTTTAAAAGAGTGGTGTTACCATGGCCTCTTTTAATCCCCCAAGAGAGACTCCTAAACTAAGGGTCAGATTGATAATGTCCACCAGGGACCCCCATACTTCCTCACCATTGGCTTTCTCCGCCCATGATGGACATGGGTCTAAGAGGCAAGTGGTCAGCTTAGCAGCACCCAGAATCCTGTCGACATCAACCCAGGAGAGTTGATAGAAGTTGTCAACTACTGAATCCAAAGATAGCCAAGGGGGCTACAGTTCATGTACTGTATCAATTTTTGGCAGGCAGGTCATGGCAGAGTGACAAGACTTTATCCACAAAAAAGCCTGCAAAAGCCTCACAGCTAATGGCCAGATTGCTAACTTTTTGAGTTTTCTCTATGAGAGAAATTAGACCTAATTGCCCTAAATAAGTGTCCCAGGCAAGAGCTCATGGATGTAATGGAGGCTTTTAGCAGCCTTCATCACCATCTCATAGGATTTTGTAAATGACCTATAAGATGTTCTTGCACCTTTGTCACAAGACTGTTGCCCAAACTTACTCTAGCTGTCTAAGCTCCCATGTCATACCCCTACTCTCCACAGTATACTACGGGGCTAGTTTGGGGCGGGAGAAAAGAGGGCATCGGGGAGTGATTTCATCAGTGGCTTCAGAAAGACGTGTATTCCAGTCCTCTATCAGCGCATCCAATGAATTGCTAGGAGGCATTGGATCTTGCAGGGCATTCTGGAAGCTAATTGGACCCATTAGTCTTCTCAGGCAACCATAAATCAGCTCACTGCCTAGATTGGGAGGGACTGAGGCACTTAGCCAGGCCTTCAGGGCATAGTGATCTGACAGTGACACATTGTCAATGGCAATCAGATCTATATCTATCCCCATGCCAAAGATCCAGCATATGACTTGCTTGATGTGTGGGACCTGATACAATCTGGAAGACTTCCAGTGCTGCCATGGAAAACACCAGGTCCATAGCTTGTCCAGGAGCAGCCACATCAGCATGGACACTGAAGTCTCTGAGAACTATTAGTCTCAGGAACTCCAAGGCCCAGCCCAATGCCGCCTCCAGCAGGCTTGATAGACTGTCTTCTGGTGCACTAGGCAGTCAGGACACAAGACAGACAGCCAAACTCTCTTCAGTGTCCCAGACTAGGCCAATACAATCAATACTGGAGATCTTTGAAGTAGGGAGTGCCTCAGATGAGTAGCACCACCACCCCTCGCCCTTTTGGCCAGGTCTGATGGAGGACTGAGAAACCTGATGATTGTCTCACCATCCCTGACCCAGATCTCAGTCATGCATGCCAGGTCCACTTGATGCTCTGCAAAATAAGCCTGCAGAGTCATGGTCTTATTATGAATGGACCTGGTATTGTACAACATCAGTGTTGGAGAAAGGTTACCTTCTCTTGCCTTACCACCAACATGTCTCGAGATGGGATGAAGGTTGGAAGGAGACTGAGCATAAGAGCCAACCTGTCACACAGACTCTTCTTTCCCTTCACTCCAAGTATTCAACATTGGTTAAGAAATCCATACTATCTGTATGATATGTTAATTACAAAAACTAAATTCTAGACATATTATTGAATTTTATATTGAAACAAAACCTCTGAAGTGCACAAGTGTTTCTGTTTTTACTCCCCAACAGTAGCATTGTCAATAAACAGATTAGTGGATCCACAATCCTCCCATTTGTTTCCATGAAGTTCAGAATGCTGCACCTGCTTTGCAGTCATGGAAAATTACATTTCTCTTAAATTATTGGCATGGGGGGGACATTTTCTCAGAGCAGCAGATGTGGTCTGCATGGAGAGATCTAAAACAAATATGTGTGCATGTATGAATGTGTATGATTCGTGGAGGCACGTGAAGACACAACGTGAAGATGGGATGTAGACACCATATGACAGGGAATTTTGGAGGACATTAATTCATAGGGTCACCCTAAGCCAGAAGTGACTTGACAGCACTTATCACACACACACATATATTCTTCAGAACAATTCTATCTGTCTGTGTATGCAATATCATGCAGGTCAGAAGGCATCTTTTGCCTGAATGTACTGGTATTCTTGGCATCCCATAAGCCATTTCCTTCCAGATACTCATTAGCAGGAAGCTTTGTTTCTGAGGCATCTGGCATTAATTCACCAGCCAAGTAAAGTTGAGATTTTGTGAATTTACCCTGTTAAAAACTGAACCATGCTCTCGTCACATACTTCCTTATCACTGGAAGCAGTTCTGAGATCTCCTGTGCCTCCTAGATGGTTGCCAAATGGCCATACCGGCCACTAATCCTAAACCTTTAATTTTAACTGACCTCATTCTGAAAAAGTTAGCAGGTTATGTAATACCTATTTCCATGCTAGTGATATCTTCACTCCCTGATTTCTGCAGATCAAGCAAAAAGACATACAAATGCTATGGCATCAATAGCGATATCAGGCATGAGGCAGCAGAGGATAGTACTCGAACTAATGGGTTTAAATTAAGGGGGAGAAGGTACTGGCTGGATATTAGGAAAAACTTTTTTACAGTAGGAGTTGTGCAACAGTGGAATCAGCTGCCTAGGGCGGTGGTGAGCTCCCCCTCACTGGCAGTCTTCAAGCAGTGGCTGGACAAACACTTGTCAGGGACACTCTAGGCTGATCCTGCATAGAGCAGGGGGTGAGACTAGATGGCCTGTGTGGCCCCTTCCAGCTCTGTGATTCTATGGTTCTATGATTATTCATCCTGCACTCCTCTGCAGCTGCAGCTAGCACTTCCTCATGTGCAAAATCAGCCTTTTTCAAGGAACCTTTAAACATGAGGAAGTGCAAATGGAAGAGGGTGAATGCAGCAGTGGAGGAAAACCTTCACTGTAGCTGGAGAGAAGTAGGAGAGGCACAGTCATAGGATCCAAACTGCCTTTACGTCTTCTCCTATGGGGCAATTAGCAGCTTTGGGGAAATCATTTATATTGAACAAAAAACATAGGGAAAAATTGTCCGTCTGATTTTGGGTTTTTTAGTGGGAAGATCTGTGGATCTCCTGCTACCTTTCCTTTTGATTCCAATGCTTCACCCGGAAGGCAGCATTGCAATAGTTTCTAGTAAAGCTAGCAAGCTTCAAGCAAATGTGAGACCAAAAAAAGGATATGGAAGAATTGGAGAAGTGATATGTTTACTGGCACCTACTACTAGGGTGCCAACAATACCCTCCTGACGAGACAAAATTTCACAAGCTTGCCATTTCAGCTTGACCCTCCCCATTTGATTTTGGTTGTCCCTTGTGATATACACACTGATGAGTCTTTACACCAGCTTCTGTTTCCTCATGCCAAATCACCCCACTACGTTGTGAATGTTATTTGTGCATTAATTGCATTACTATGTAGAATGGTACTAAAATGGATAAAAGAATAAGAAATGAAAGCAACAGTTTTTTTCTTCCCATCAAGTCACAGCTGGCTTATGGCAACCTTGTAAGGTTTTCAAGGCAAGAGATGTTCAGAGGTGGTTTGCCATGGCCTGCTTCTGTGTAACTACCCTGGCATTCCTTGGAGGGCTCCCATCCGAATACTAGCCAGGATTGACCCTGCTTAGCTTCTGAGATCTGACGAGGGGGCTATCCAGGTCAGGGTCAATAAATAGTAGCCAGCCTAAAGCAATGATGACTTATTATGATATATTAAAACAAAAACAAAATAATCATATCCCTGGTGGTAGGGATGCCAGCCTCCAGGTGGGACCTGGGGATCCCCCAGAATTACAGCTCATTTCCAGAGTACACAGATCAGTTCCCTTGGAGCAAATGGATGCTTTGGAGGGTGGAATCTATGGCATTGTACCCCACTGAAGTCCCTATCCTCCCCAGGCTCCATCCCCATATCTCCAGGAGTTTCCCAACCTGGATTCAGCAACCGTACCCCCCATCACCAGCCGGGAGCAGGGGGGCAACCTGGCAACCGTACCTGGTAGACATTCTTCCCAGGTTATGCAGATGACTTATATCTATCTTGTTTTCCTCTGAGTACCTCCTGCCAGGGAGGGTATATGGTGTGGTTTTTTTCCATCCCTATTTTATCCTTACAAAATGCTAATGTGTGTGAGAGAGAAGTATCCAAGTGCAAGATCCCCTCCAAAGTCATCTAATGAACTTCATGCCAGGAATTTGAATCCAGGTCTTCCCAATGCTGGGCTAGCAATCTAATCTAATGAACATAACCCCTAAACTCCAAAAACCTTTTATATTTTTGTTGAGGAAGTGAAGTGGAAGAGAGGTGCATAGAAAGCAGAGACTAGGGGAAACCTGCACCCCATGGAACTAGCCTAGATATCGGGGATAGTCAGTATGCATGCAGGGGAAGCAAACCTAGAGGAATCCTTTTTTAACAGCAATTTTCTGATGTAAAATGGGTTGTGATACCTTCGGGAGAAAAAGAGGTCTTGTAAAAAGTCAAACTCTGAGCATTCTCCTTTTCCCCATGCTACCTCCTCATCAGGCATGTTGGGACTCAGGAATTTTGAATCCTCAGCCTGAACTCGTAATCTCCTACCTGAGAGCCTACAAGGTTCTGAATTTGTGTTTAACTCAGAGAGAAAGAGAGAAATGTTTCTTTCCCAAGGCAGAAGAAGCAATCCATGCATCTGGATTTTCTTCCCCATTAACTCTTTGTGACCAAAACTATTGCATGACCATGCAGGATTTTTGTAAAGCAACAGGAAAAGCCATGTTATTTCAGTCTGCACACATATAAATCTGAACTAAACTAAAGAATAAACTAGAATCTGAAGAATGGACAGACAACAGCTGAGCCTCTCAGACAGCAATAGGTAGGTGGTTGTCTTCCCCAAACACTCATGCTTTGGAGCCCCTTTACTCACGTATCCTCCCTTTTCACCACATGTTCTATTTTCACATGCAGAAGAAGAGACATGGTCAGGGCCTTTCCTCATAGAGGCCTGTCTGCTTTAAGCAGCCCCAGATGAGAGATAAATCCAACCAGTGCAGTTTTTTTCCAGCATGACAATCAAGAAGGCAAAACCTACACAGTTACTCTGCCCTCTGCAAACCCTACGTTAGCAATCAATTCATATAAAGCAGGGGATTGCCACTTGTGCATCTTGGTAGTGTGAACCATGCAATGTGTGGGGTTTTCTATGCTGGTACAGCTTCCATTCATGCAGAACCCAGAAAAAAGGAGATCTGGTTGGCATGAATGGAAGTTGTACTTACATGGGAAATCCACACATTGCACTGTTCACACAGTATGGTGACTGTGCTGTGTACATTTTGAGGACACACATACTTTTGGTAAGTGCAGCCAGCAGGCCTCCACATCATCTGAATGGAATGCCAACATACTGTCTTCAGAGGACTTATATATCATGCAGTTATTCCATGCCTCTAGGGAAAGGAGCTGGTAATTCTAATAACATGCACACACTGGGAATCTTGAATAACTATGAAACAGATTCGCTTGTCTGTGCCAGTAAGCTGATTGTATCATTGAACTTTTCCAATGGGCATCTTGGGAAAAGAGAACCTGGACTGCTTGTACCTGAATCACCTTGGCAGCCCTTGTCTTGGGATGTAGTGGCTACTGAAACATCCCAGGGAAGATCTGTATAACTTGTGACTCGTTGTGTTGTACCCAGTCTAGCAGCCATGGATGCTGACCCACCAGGGACTCAGGAAACCACCTGTTTTTGGTCTCTGCCTGGGACTGCAAAACAGGAGGGGGCTGCCAAGCATCTGGAAGATGATGATACATGGCTGATGGACCATGGGCTTCCTTTAGCTTGGTAGGCTGCAAAATTGTGCAGATCTAGCATAGGGCAATCAAGCAGACAATGGCAGTTCAATGGGGCATTCTGGTGGAGAATGCAGTCCTGATTCTCTCCTGTTTAGATGAGACAGGAAGCACCACTGGGAGGGAAGCCAGAAGTGTACCACATGCCTTCAGTGGAGCAAAGAATGTGAGGGCCTATGCTTCATTACTCTCAATTAGTGTGGCCAATCTGTTAATCACTTCCAGGTCGATGGGTAGCAGAGCAAGTAGTTCCTTAACTTGGCACTGCTGAATTTAGAATGCCAAGATCAGCATAATTCACTGATGCAATTCCTGGTTTGTCATTTAGCAAATGATAAGACCATGCTACTAATCATTCCTAGAGCCCTTTTCTTTAATAGTGGAGTGCTCTACCACACAAGTTGGCAAACGTTGCATTCATAAGAACATAGGAAGGGCCCTGTTGGATCAGACCAATAGTCCATCTAGTCCAGCATCCTCAAGTTCTAGTATTTTGGGAAAGGCAAAAGTTTCTCTTTGTCAGCTCTCTCCACCCTATGTATAATTTTATAAACCTCCATCATGCCCCCCCTTAGTTGTCTCTTTTCTAAACTGAAAAGTCCCAGTCAAAACTTTTTGCCCAGCCCTGTTTTTCTGCCATATTACAATTCATCTTTTGTCCAGCTGCTTGGCTGGCAATACAGAAAGGGTGAGGGGGAAAAGCAAGTTATGGTAGGCCAGGTTTAAGCTTGAATCCAGACTAGCACAAAAAGTATAATTTTCCCACCTTCCCCCTCTCACAGCAGCCCAAAAGGCATTTTGGGTGGCCACAGGGAAGGATAGGGGTGTCCACTCCAGGTAGGGCCAGAAATCTCCTGTTTTTACAACTGGTCTCCAGACTCCAGAGGTCAGTTCCCCTGGAGAAAATGGCTGCTTTGGATGGTGGACTCTATGGCATTGTAGCATGCTGAGGTCTCTCCCTTCCCCAAAAAGGGAAAACAATGTTATTCCAGTCTGCACACCTATAAATCTGAACTATCCAATCACAAACTATCTAGGTATTTCCCAACCCATAGTTGGCCACCGTAGGGACAGAACAATCTATTTGTGGCAATCCTTGCACCCATGGAAATGCCATGGCTCCAACTGTAGTCTGTTGGCACCTCTCTTATCTCTCACAGAACTAAGCCATCTCTTTTTCCAATGATTTGTTCACTAGGAAAGCAACAGCACTAGTAGAACTCTTGGCTGTATGCACCCTATGCCAGCTTTATAGCCTTTGGTCACAATCCACTAGAGCAGGTCCATGAGCACATCAGGGTTTGTATTAATTATGATGTTATTATTCCACCTAAAGATATCCACTTTCTGGTGGCCTTTTCATCCCATTGCCTGCAGTAGGAGTCCATGCATGCATTTATGGTAGGATTGCCAATCTATCCAATTGGGGTGGGGGTTCCCCCAATTTTGTGGGGCGCAATCTACTGCCAGCCAGCTGGCCAGTAGTGGGAGCCCCACCCCCAAAGAGCCCTGCTGTGTCCAATGTGCCCAGCAAGATGACATCACTCAGAGATGACATCATCGCACTGGGCATGTCGCACGGGGGATGCTGTAGCATTTGGCTAAAAGCTATGGTGACCATAGAGTTTTTAGCTAAATGCTAGAGCATCCCCTGTACAATGTGCTCAGCATGATGGCATCACTTCGGGGTGACATCATCACACCAGACACATTGGGCACATGCCAGAAGACCCTGGGACCAAGCCAGGAGTCCCCCACCAGCAGGCGGGTAAGACTTGGCAATCATAATTTATGCTCACAAAAGTAAATCATAATAATCAGGGCTGTGATCGATTTCTGTACTAAAAACAACAACAGAATTCTGTATCATGATAGCATCTGCATGTTGTAAACCAGGTCTAGCTTACGACAAGTATTCAGAGCAGAGACCAGATACAGCCTTCTGGTAGGAACCTTGTTTAATATTTTAACCTCAGCCACAAAAATCTGGTATATCTCCTGCTCCAAAGAAAGTGCAGTTCTGCAAACCTGTACTAATTATGTAAATTTTTGTGGACTGCTTATTTTTATCTTTTTAAAAATCTCTGCTACCCTTGGCAGTTGTTAGTTCTTGTTCACAAACTCAAACTTTCCCCTAGTGCCTAAGATTCTCAAGGCATCACTCATACAACTAAAATACTAGAAACTTAAAATGAAAGAAAGCTGCAATTCATGGGATGCTCCATTTAACAACAACTGTTATACTTGTGTAGCCCTTGCACAGAACTGTGGAATAGACATATACTAGAAGTAAGTGCATATAATTAATGTACACAGAGAACCATGCTAAGGCGATCTCACTCTGTTCCCTCCCTCACATTTGTTCTTTCCTGCTTGCTGAGCAGCTCCTATATCTATTTTCTTCATGTTTGTTGATCTATGGCTGTCCTACCCTATTGCTTTATTATATATTTTGCTTCTGGCCCAGCCCAGGGACTTGAGGGAAGAGACAAAATCACCTTCTTATCTTCTACCTCTGAAATGGCACATGAGAGGCTTTCGGAAATTTAAAATAAACAAAATGTTTTATCTAACTTAGAGTAGAAAAGGTCAGGTGGAACCAGTGGTAGGATATATGAGGTGAAATGATAATAAAAGCTGAAGTAACTTTGTGATCACACTAGATCCAGCTAGTATGTTGCCAACAAGTAAGTGTCTTTGCTTTTCAACAAAGTCTTTGAAACTTTGAGGAGAGAGGCTTTATTTTCCGTTTCTGCTTTAACTGACAAGCATAGGTTTCTTAGTCTCACTGACACTTCATGTTTAGAAGGCAGGAACATACAGCCAAGTTCTCAAACTCTTCCTATATATACAGACTAGGGATCACTGCTCTTTCAAGAGCTATCTCTTGGGTGTTAAATAGTGGGTTCCATGAATGAGCAGGTTCCAGTCTAGTGATCAGCTCAACTTTATTTGTGATTTCAGTAAGAGCAAGACAAGACCCCAGAGCCTCAGTTCTGTTAAATAGCATGCAATTGCCACACCCATACACACTCCACTCCCAATGATAAGCTATTTACTTAACATTACTACTTGACTGGTTACTTTCAGAATCCTGGTAGGCTATTGTTCTTGTGCTCCAAGCTCAGCCAGTCTCTGAGGTGACAGACCTGGAATGATTCAGTTCCAATACATAACACTAGGCAAGGATTACTTATCTTAACTAGAAGCAATTTCCCTTTTTGACTTTAATGGGGATCCTCAGTGATCCACTCACTCCTTCTTTGCTTCCTTCCCAGTCCTCAGTCATTGCTAAACTGTGGTCGCGATCACATGCAGAATTAGCTGCGCCATAGGCGTGAATGCCAGGTGAATTTTAAGGGCACAATCAGATGCAAACATCTGGGAAGCGTCCCACAGCCATCGGCAACCCGTTTTGCTCCACTGCAGAAGCAGAGTAAAAAAAAACACTAGGGAAAGTCCAGTGGCAAACGGGTTTGCTACAGGCCAGGAACACACTTTCCCCTGTGTGATCACGCCTATGCACTCTCATGGCATTGGGATGGTCTGATCGGGCCGTCCCAACTCCATGCCATTGTTTTTTTTCCCTGTTTCAGTATGTGCATCATCACACACTGCATAGGGAGCACTCAGTGCAGAGATGCGAATCATCAATCCCCCATTGAAGCGCACCAGAAACACACAGCAAAAAAAAAAAAAATTATTCACCCACGGTTGCATCTGATCATGTAGTGGCAGGCTGTCCCCACAGCTCCCAGGGACTGTGTGATCACGCAACTGTGGGTCAAATTCCTACACAGCAAATAGCCTCGCTTCCCCCTGCGTTATCTCGCTCGTGTAACTGCAACCTGTCTCTTCTTCAACTGTCAGTTCCCAACTGTCATTTCTTAACTGACACTCTCCACAGAATTCTGTTCAAACAGCCTGTCACTCAGAGGTTCTCAGACTCTGTAAGACATTAACCCTTGACAATCCATCACACATACTTATTTGGAGCATGCAGTCTCTAGTGATACACCGAATATACCTGGTTGACAGGCTCCCAGTTTGCAGGACTGTAATGTCTGAGCAGCCCTATTCTTTACGTTCAATTTTTAGCAACAGAGAACTGAGGCTGAGGTATATAGTGACATGACCAAAGTGACCCACCAAGCAGGATTCACAGCCTACAGATTCTTAAGCAGCAGCAGTCTCCAGACCAAAAGAAGACAGAGGTGTATGAGGCTGAGTATAGTATCTCTGGGGAGTATTAAAGAAGCTTGCTCTCTGCATCAAGCAGTATGTGAAACTTATGTGACTTGAAAAAAGGAATTGTAAGTTAAGGGAAAAAATATACTGATGGACAAAAGCTTAAAAAAAATGAAGCTGTCAAACTTGCATTAGTTCAGAAAGATTACACCAAACACCGGATGCAGTCTTTTTTTTGTCTGTATGTGCCTGCAGTTGAAAGAAATCAGCAAATGGGCATTTGGCATTAATGACTTGTTTTCTTTGAGCCTTGTTTAAATCTCAAGAATTTCGTATCATGGCCTCATAAATAGAATGGCAGGCCTGGCACTTCTCATTGCAGTTCGACCCTGATTGCACATCCAGAAATGCATCATTTGACTCAGATCTTACATCTTCTGGAAACACAAAGCAAAGACCACAAAGAACAAAACAAATTGCAATTGGATAAAAAGATTCCTTCTCCAGTTGCCATCTTCTCAGGCTATAAATAAACCATTGTGATGCAAAGAAAATGTTACTTGATAGAAAAGAAAATATGCTTCATAGTAACTCAGAAGCATCCCTGTCAACAGCAGATGTTGAGCAGAATGGTTGGGAGGGGAAATAGAGCCTGTTTCATTAAGTATGTTGTTGTTTTTATAAATGAATGTATATTCCCAAAAGATGCTACTGTTCATGACATTTTAGGTTCCCAAAAAGGGAGTCTGTAAAGTTCCTACTGCTGTCAAACAACTGCAAATCTTACAGTTCTGGTGTGTTTTTACTTACTACCAATAATTTACACATAAAAAATTAATCAGGATCATTTGTGTCTCTAAGATTACAGTGTTGTCTATAAGTAACAATATAAGCTAATCGTTACACCCCAAGAATATCATATTTCCTTTTTTGGGAACATTCAACATGTTTAGGCATTAACTCATGATTAATTTTTTTTACATATTTCATGTGAGCAATGTCAAGGAATTCTTTCCTCTCTAAGTCTGAAAGAACTGAATGAACAACTGTTTGACACAGCTAGATTCAAGTCCAGTAGCACTTTAGAGACCATCAAGATTTTCAGGGTATGAGCTTTCTAGATTCAAAGCACCCTGTGTCAGATGCACGAGACCTCCACTAGAAAGCTTTAACTCTAGAAAGCTCATACCCTAAAACTCTTGTTGGACTCAAGGGTGCCACTGGACTCAAATTTAGCTGCTCTACTGCAGAGCAGCACAGCTACCCTCTGAAACTGCTTAGTACAGAGGCAGTGGTCACTATGGCGGGACCAAGAGGACTTTGGGCAAGAGAGGACTTATTTTCCAGCTGGTTACATAATTATGCCAGATAACCAGAGTGAGTTCTAGCCTTTCACTGAGTCCAGGGCTGAGCTGATCAGGATGCTAGTTCTTGCCACATTCTCCAAGAGCATTCTAATAGCATGTCAACCATTCCTGCCACAGCATGTGCCCAGCCTTGGGTATGTTCTTGGAAAGCAGAAAGGTTATTGCTGCAAGATGGTGCTCAGAGCTCCTGCACAACAAAGGGATCCCAAGGATGAGGAATCCCATAGTGGTGGCTCATTGGCAAGCCTTTTGACTGGTTTTTATCCAAGCAATGTTTTTTATGCGGAGTGATTCAGTACAGCTAAGACCTACAAGTCACGTGGGGCCATTTGTGCTTATTCCTGTGATGAGCACTACTATTATAAAAGACTGGGATCTAGGAGATTCAGTAAAATGGTTCAGTCTTAAAGAGTGACTGGTAAACACATACTACAGGTTAGTGAGTGAACCCATGAATCTGCATTACATTGAATCAGACCATTGGTCCATTGGGGTCAATATTGTCTACTCAAGCAGAGTCTTTTTAATCACCTCTGCAGGGTCTCAAGCCATGCAGTCAAGAATGAATAAGGACACCAAGGTCAGCTCTGTCCTCTCCCAACTCAGGATTTTGAGTCTTGTGCCTTCTCTGCAAGAAATCATGCACCAGTTTTGGGTCATCACCTTACATGGGTTAGGTGCACCATTTTTAGTTGCTACCATTTGTTGGCCTTTTCCACTACCATCCTAACACACATTTTTGAACTCAGATCTCTAGAAAATAACTTGATAGTAATACATGATAGTGATTAGTCTCTCTTCCCCACACTAAATCATAACCTGTTTTTCTTCCTCCCCTCTCTTTTCAAGGTGGTTGTCTTGGAACTTGGTTGAGTTCTGCTTGAGAAAAACATATCCAAAGCCTCCATAGATGTTTATATGTTGGCCATAATGTCTATAGACTCAAAGTTCCCTATTAAACATGGATCATAAAAATATGTACATTAAACTCTCAAGCTGTTTGAAGAATGTCACAATGACCTTTGTTTGATCAGACTGTGAAAGCTTGTATTTGTTATAGATCTTGGGGTTCTGTTTTACACCATAAAATCATCTGTACAGGTGATCAATTTTTTAAAAAGATAAACTACATATCCCTCATCCATGCACATTTGATATATTCAGATAGAATATTAATTTGCTACCAAATATGAAGTTCATTTGTACAGATTTAATTTGAACTGGTCAGTTTCAAAGGGCTTTTACACATGTTGAAAGTTTAAAAAGTTGTTTGTTAAGTACTTCAATTATAATTCATTTAAAAATCCTATTATGTTTGGTTACACAAGACTGCATTTAATATACTTAAAGATGCAGTACTCCTTAGCTGTGACATATTTATGGGCCGAACGTTAAAAGGTTTATAAAGCAAGGCTGTATATCCTGAGTGTCAAGCAGCTCTCAGCAAACATAATGATTCAGTCTGTCTGTTCGTAATTAGGTATAAAATAATTTATCATGATGAAGATAAGCAAGCTAGAGAATGTACAGAATAACTACGTATTGTATTGCAAAAAAATCATATCTGATAAATTGTCCAATTCACATTTTAGCCAGGTTGCTGGCAGTATTCATAAGAGGGGGGGGAAACACACATATGGCTTCAATTGGAATTGAATGTGTCAAAAATTACAGACGGGATGTCAGCAATCAAGAGATCCTCCACCTTTTCTGAATACAGAATGAGGCTTGACACTGATTGATTAGGCAGTGAGAATGAAGGCACTGGATGCTACTTGAAACCTTTAGAAAAGTGATGAGGAGACAACCTCAAAAGCACCAGATAAAAATTCAAAGGCTGGATGCTAATCTGCAGTGCTCCCTGGTCGTGTCTGCCAGCTTGCCAATTGAATCTGAAGCCTTTCGGGATCAAATTACCTCCAGAGATTTTTCTAAGATGTTAGGTACAGAATAGACTGTGAGTCCAGCAAAAAAGAAAAAAAGCATTTTGGGCCCCCTGGTGTCATCTCAAATAAACATGCTCAGAAGTTTTTGATAGATAGACAGCAAACATTAACAACCCTCCCAATGATATTAAGGCTGAGACTGACTTATAAGTAGGGATGGTGGTTTATTGCATGGCTGCAATTGCAGCACAGATTGATGACTTTGGCCTCCAGCATAAAATGCAACGTATTCATCAGACTTCTGACATTCAACTTTTCATTTTTATAGAAAGTAAGTTTCATCAAACTTCTGACATCCAAGCTCAGCACATGCAAGGAGATGTTAGTAAGTAACTAAGTAAGGTGTAGGGTCTCAAGATGGCTACTGTCCGGCATAGTGCAAGAACACATGTGGGCTGAACTCTTGAATAAACTCTTAGAATCTTAAAATCTACCTGAGTTTAGGGAGGGAGGAAAGAAGGAAGGAAGGACACACTTCTGGCTTTTGCAACACTCTATTATTGAGCCATGATCCCTCCCCAATTTCCTACGGTGTGGCTGAACTAGGGATGCCAGCCTCCAGGTGGGACCTGGGGATCTCCCGAAATTACAGAGAACAATTCTCCTGGAGAAATGGATGTGTTAGAATGTGGATGCCATGGCATTGTACCCCACTGAGGTCCCTGTCTTCCCCAGGCTCTATTTCCAAATCTCCAGGAGTTTCCCACCCTTGATCTGGCCACCCTACCCCCCATCACCTGCCAGTGGCCAGGGAGGACCTTGCAACCTTGGGCTGAACTCACAGTGTGGCTGTCTGCTAATTTTCATTTATTTTCCTGAGTTTGGTATGTGTTTGCATTCACTGGGTTCTGTATGAACTTAGATCTAAGGATTTCCTGGGCTTCAAAAGAGTGATAGATATGAATTAGGGTTCCATAACAATATGTTGTGGAGAGGAGCATGCATTCTCTGAAAAAAACATTCTCTCAAAAAACAGGATTACGAAACTGCGGGGGAAATCGGGCGAAGCCGCGGGTCAAAATGCAGCCCCGCGGCTTCGGGTGTGAAATTGATTAAAAATCTCAGGGCAAACGGCGGCGCAACCCCGCGGCAGCTTTAGTGGGAAATCACCCCAATTCTCACCTTCCATGTCTGGCATTAAACTGGGAAATGCCAGTACTCATTACATTTTAAAGGATCTGCTCAGAGGTCAAATTAGGTCCCTTTCTAGCCTCCATCTCTGTCTTCTATACCCCTCTCCCCAGCCTCTCATTTACTTTCCTCCACACCAACCTTCATTCTCCCACTCCTCCTTTCTCAGCCTTCTCCTTACTCACTGTTACATCATCTCTTCTATATTTGAATGATGTCCCTGAATTTTCTGCCTCTGTAGGAAATACAGTAATATCTTTGCAGAGGGTGAATTAGCCTCAAGGAAACACATTTCTAGAGGCACTGAAAGTTCTGTTTCTCTATTTTTTGCAAAAACACATACATTCAAGATCCCTTAAGCCAGCAGTAGGCAATCTTTTTGGCCTGAAAGTGCCTAAACTGCAACACCTACATATGAAGATGTAGCTGTGCTGAGAAAGAAAATGGGGGAGGAAGACAATGGTTATAATTGGAGGGACATGGCTTGGAAGAAGCCAAGCCCCGGGGCACATTGCCAGCACGTCAGGAATTTGACTTGGTTTTTATACCTCACATTTCTCTACTTTAAGGAGTCTCAAAGAGGCTTACAATCACCTTTCCCTTCCTCTTCCCATAACAGGCACCTTGTAAGATGATGAGAGAGTTCTCAGAGAACTGTGACTGGCCCAAGGTCACCCAGCAGGCTTCATGGAGAAGAGTGGGGAATCAAATCCAGGTCTTCAGCTTAGAGTCCACTGTTCTTATCCACTGCACAATGCTGGTGGCTGAGTAGATGTGGGAGGTGATAACTGGCATAGGTCTATTGGCTTCTCCTGCACCACTGGCCCCAGCAATGCCACCAATACTTTGGTTGCTTGGGTAGAGACCTAGACTTGGGTGCCAAGCAAAGTGGTCTGGTGCACTGCTTTTGACATGTGTGCTGGTGATTGCCTACCCTTGCTTTAAGCTGCAAGGAGGCATGTCTCTTGCAATGTAAAGGCAACTTTGGTGCACAAATTTGGATAAGAGGAAGACCACTTCCTGAGGACAATGAAGGCAACTCCCTCTGATTCCATTTCATAGTTGTCCATAACCATTGGAGCAGAAGGACTTGGATTGCTTCCTCTGACCCCAGCTCATTATCTTACAATTTGTTACCTGGGAAGGGCCCCACATCCTTCACAGCTTAAAAGATCCTTTGGCTGTAGAAATCAAACAGGCCAATAGGATCCCATCAGGCTAGATTCCAGCGGATCAAGTCAAAGTACCTTCACATTGATCTCATGCACCATTCACTTGGAGTCAGAATGTAGCAGGTATATATAGCACTCATCCCCCAATCAGTATAATATTTATGTGTCCACAGATGTAGAAGTATCAGAATGAAGAATGGCTTAAAACATCTTTAATATAAAGATGCAACTAAAGCATTTTAGCTTGGCTGGCAGGGGAGGAAATGGGGAGGAGTCTGCTAGCTACCGCAGTATAACATCTAGCTGACTTTGTTCTCCTGTTGCTCCACATACATGTATGACCTAGCCATGCCAGCCTCTAATGCGGCCTGGGGATCCACTGGAATTACAGCTTATTTTGAGACTACAGAGATCAGTTCCTCTGGAGAAAATGGATGCTTCTGAGAGTGGACTCTGTAGCATTGTGTCCCACTGAATTCCCTGCCTTCCCCAGGATCCAAATTTTCAAGTCTTTCCCAGCCTGGAGCTGGCAACCCTATTCCCCTACCCCAGAAGTGTCAAACTCATTTGTTATGAGGGCGATCTGACATAAATGTCACTTTGTCATGTCAGGCCTTGTGTGCCATCAAATGTAATGCCATGTACTGGAGATATAAACTGTATAAAGGACAGCAGTAGGTAAGCTCCGTGTTGTTGTATTCTCACTGCAAGGCCCATGGGCTGGGAGAGAAGTGCAAAGGAAAACCCGTATGGGCAGACTGGAGAGCCAGTAGTGCAGCACTGAGCAGATGCTCTCATGCTGCTTGACTGTTGCAAACAAGGTTGTTCCGCCATGCTGAAGCCACAGACTGACGGGTTCTGCCCATTCCACCACCACTCCCAGCAGTCTCCTCTTCCCCCCCTTGCACTAGTTGCTCACAGGCCACATAAGAGCCCTGGATGGGCCAGTTCCAGTCCCCAGGCCTTAAGTTTGAAACCCCTGCCCTACCCCCTGCTGGTGGCCAGGGGAGACCTGGCAACCCTACCATGCCCAGAGGTTCTCACCAAAGGCATCTTGTTCTTCAGCAATTAACTGGCAGGAAGTCTGGTCAGGAGAGAGAAGACCTATTCTGTACCCAGAAGCCTCTCTTATTCATCTTTTCTCTTGTTTATTTCTTCTTCTTCTTCTTCTTCTTCTTCTTCTTCTACTACTACTACTACTACTACTACTACTACTCTCTCTCTCTCTCTCTCTCTCTCTCTCTCTCTCTCTCTCTCTCTCTCTCTCTCTCTCTCTCTCTCTCTCTCTCTCTCTGTATTGTAAGCTGCTATAGGTATTCATTGGGGAGAAAAGTAGAATACAAATCCTTCCTTATATATAATTGCATTTTGGTCATACCTTATATGGCCAAAATGCGCGCCGGAATCAGTTGGCTGAGGGACCTGCCAGTCAGATAGGGGGTCCCTCGCCACTGGCTGCATTGGGTCCCTGCGCGGCTGCAGACCCGCCCACGCACGCGCCGTAGGGCCTCACGCCCCCATTCTCACGCCGGACGCCGGCAGGGATGGCTGCTCTGGCGACAGCCCACCCCACGACCCGGACCTCTGCTTGCCGGCAGACTCGCCTGGAGAGAGGCGGCGGCCGCTTCCTACGCCGTACGCAAGGATTCGCCCTCCAGCCCGGCACATCCTCCCTGCTACACCCGCGCCTCAGGAGGAGCCACTCCCACTTCCTCCGCCATCCAGGCAGATTCGCCCTCCAGGCCGACGGGCCCGCCCTGCTGCGGACGCGCCTGAAAAGAGGCGCCTCCCACTTCCTCCACGGCCGCACGAGCAACAGGCTCCCGCCGACGCCGAGGCTGCCTCACACAGGTAGCCCTCAGGGAGCTCGACGACCGTGCCGGCTACTGGCCCCTACTGCGGCCCACAGCCACAAAAATGCCTCCTTCTCATGCCTCTCCAGCACTGGAGAAGCACGCCGCCAACACTGCATCCCAGGAGGGCGCGGGGGGGCCTTCACCCACCAAACGGCTAGGGCCCGTTGCATCGCACCACGCAACGGGCTTGGCCGCTAGTAAATATATAAATATCTTGTACAATCTGAACTCTGGAAACCTTTTTTTCCAGAGCTAAGATCACACGGTTTTATGCCGAGTCCTCAAACTGCCATTTTCCCTAACACTGTTAAATATAAGGGAATCCTTCCACTACAGTGGTTTTATAGTAGGCATGAGGAATCCCCTGTCCCAAACAAGATTTTCTTGTATATTAGATAGTCCTTATATGAGGGGGGGAAATCCCTCCTTTCTTCTTCCTGGGTCCATGTTGGTGTTCTCCTGATCTTCTGGGGCACATCTAATTATTATTATAAGGCTTACGAACTTTCCTCTTGCAGAACTCCTAGTACATTCCACTAAAAAGAAAAGTTTTCATAAAATGAAAGCCCTGGAAGCAAAAAGTTAATAAGGGAAGCAACCCATCTCGAGTGCTCCTTTGGCTTTGCAGTAATGTTATTGGGCCCTAGGCAGCCTGAAGCTCCATGTCAGAATGATGGTGTATTTTATAATTATGTCCATCTTTGACAGAGATTAGCATCTATATGATGATAACTGCATTTTGGTAACTGCTAGATTTGTGCTATATAAATGATGAAGTTTTTAATCTCTTCAACTCTTAGGGGCCTGGTTCGTTTGCAAAATGAGAAAACTGAAAGGTTTCAAGCCTCCTGAATACTATTCTACTTTGTATATGAGATTCTACTTCTGTGATGAAAGAATCAACTAATAAATAAGACCCAATTAGTTGGTACTTGTTTATAAAACAAAACTGATGATGTTCACATCTTTTGAGTCCAATGGCACCTTTAAGACCAACAACATTTTATTCAAGGTATGAGCTTTCATGTGCACACATACTTCTTCAGATTCACATCTGCCTGGAATTCTCACTGGCAAGCCTTGCTGCTCTCTTGGCCTGTAGAAGAAAAATAAAATTACCGTGGGTGTGACAGCATTACATCACTTCCATAGAAAACCTGGAAGTGATGTCACATCTTTCTAGGAATTGCCACAGAGTTTCAGATGATCTCTAGAGAGGTACAGCGTAAATTCTAGGGTTTTTTCTTCCCCAGGAAGTGATGTAACACTGTCATGCTGACAGTACCTCCCTATGTCCCCAACCCCTACCCCTAGAATCCTGCTGGTTGACAGCCACTGGCTGCCAACTGTAGTCTGGAAATACCATCCTTGATCAATTATTTAGTGATAAGAGCACTTTACTCTGAACATGTTCAGGTACACTTTCATATATTCATATATTCCCAGGATCTCTCTTGGCATTCAAAGCAGATGCTATAACTGAATTATGGCCCAAATTCCTCTGAGTGAATTATGCTTGCAGGCTCCAAAGCCAATAGTAGCAGGGAGGATGATTTAAGAAATTATACTCCACAGGTTTTTTTAAATGGACTTATAATGGGAACTTTCACTGCTCATAATTCTCATTTTTTTAAACTGTTAGTGCCTCTTGCCCTCAAATTAGTGCCCTATTCTCAATTAAAACTAATATTATTCAAGGTCACATTCCGCTTTTGCCTTGTGTGGTCCATAGCACATTACAAAGTTTGTTATTTTAACCTTTTATTTAGTATTGAGGAAACTGTCCTAATGGTTTAAAATGACCTGCATTTTAGTAAAAGTAATTGGGGGGGTGGACCCCAAGAGCTTCAATACCTCTTCCTCCATATTGATATGGAGATAGGAAAAGACATTGTGATGGGCACATGACATAAAGAGAAGGAAAAAGCTACGTGCTGCCTTCCTTACATGTGCAATACAGTTCTCAACTGGCAGTGCAAGAACACCTGTGCAAAAGATACAAGCCAGTTTAGAGCACTTAAGAAAAGTGAGCATTCACAGATGAATCATTTTGAGGATTAAGAAGTTTGTGTGTGTAAAGTGCCTTTGTGTTGCAGCCAGCTTATGGCAACCCCAGCTAGAGGCTTTCAGGGCAAGTGAGAAGCAGAGGTGGTATGCCATCGCCTTCCTCTGCAGAATCTTGGTGGTCTCCCTTCTAAGTACTGACCCTGCTTAGCTTCCAAGAGCTGACAAGATTGGGTTATACCATGTTGCCAGTTTGGTGTAGTGGTTAAGTGTGCGAACTCTAATCTGGGAGGACCCATAAGAACATAAGAGAAGCCAATGTTGAATCAGGCCAATGGCCCATCTAGTCCAACACTCTGTCACACAGGGGCCAAAATATACTAGGTGCCATCAGGAGGTCCAGCAGTGGGGCCAGGATACTAGAAGCCCTCCCACTGCTGCCCCCCAAGCACCAAGAATAGAGTGCATCACCTGCCCCAGACTGAGAGTTCCCATCTATACCCTGTGGCTAGTAGCCACTGATGGACTTCTGCTCCATATGTTTATCTAATTCCCTCTTGAAACTGTCCATGCTTGTAGCTGCCACCACCTCCTGTGGCAGTGAATTCCATATGTTAATCACTCTTTGGGTGAAGAAGTATTTCCTTTTATCTGTTCTAACCCGACTGCTCAGCAATTTCATGGAGTGCCCACGAGTTCTTGTATTGTGAGAAAGGGAGAAAAGTACTTCTTTCTCAACCTGCTCAATTCCATTCATAATCTTATAAACCTCAATCATGTCACCCCTCAGCTGTCGTTTCTCCAAGCTAAAGAGCCCCAAGCATTTTAACCTTTCTTCATAAGGAAGGTGTTCCAACCCTTTTATCATTCTAGTTGCCCTTCTCTGCACTTTTTCCAATGCTATAATACCCAGTTTGATTCCCCACTCCTCCACTTGCACCTGCTGGATGACCTTGGGCAAGCCATAGTTCTGGCACAGCTGTTCTTGAAAAAGAGCAGTTTCTGTTAGAGCTCTCTTAGCCCCACTTACCTCACAGGGTGTCTGTTGTGGAGAGGGGAAGGGAAAGGAGCCGCTCTGAGACTCCCTTGTAAGCCGCTCTGAGACTCCCTTGGGTAGTGAAGGGCAGGATATAAATCCAATCTCCTCTTCTTCTCTTCCTTCTCATAGCTTACAGACCAGTTATGATCTGAGCCTTCTGGCCCATCATCACTAACTTGAAGTGAACAAATGAACAGTAATATTATACAATACAGGACTCTCCATTTCCAAATAAGCATGATTTGGATCCTAAGCAGGGCTAGTGGAATCACACTCGAGGAGTGCAACTTCTCCACATCCCTGTGCTTCTGAAGACTTCTTTGGCCCCTGAAGCTGTACTCCTGCAGGAACATTATGTGGAAGGGGACAAAGCAAGAATCTACAATGAAGAATAGAATTGAAGAAAGCTGTCCTTCGCTCCTCTGCAAACAGAAATGCTGTCTCACTGGAGAAACTGCTGTTCCCCAACTTAATAGCACATTAGGATCCAGGCCATGGTATGTTAGATAGATGTACCACTTGAATTCTCTATAACACAGAGAATTTCATTATGACAGTATTGGGTACTAAATCATCCAACTAATAGATATACTATCAAAAATTGAGTTCAATTCTCACTCTAGTGTACCTTCTAAAATAACATTAAGTTTTGCTAATATAATTAGAGTTATAGTTTTGGCTCATCAATTCTGTGTCTTTCAAGAGTTCAATTGAAGAAGATATTAGATGCTTTAACTCTTTAGGTAAATGCAGATGTTTGAGAATGTGGACTAGGGTGTTTCATATTTGATGGGAAGATGGGATTACTTTTCCATGCCATACCAAAACCCCCAAAGTTACAGCAGTTTGTAGCACAGCAAGTTAACCTCTAGTAGGAAAGAAAAACTCTGTTACAATGTGAATGGGTATTTCTACATACCAGAGGCTGTCCAGCAGATGCAGATATTGAGCAGCATGTGCGTGTCCTTCTCTTAGATGGGCATTTGGGAAAACAAAGCTATCTATGCTGTGCCATTACCTCTGCAAATAGTGCAAAAAAACCCTCAGACCTGCAGCATTAGCGTGGTCAAATGATGGCATGTATTCTTGACATGTGTCTGTGTGAATGGGACCCACTTTCCAGTTTGGCCCTAACATCATACTAGGAACTCTTCCACATTTTCATTTTCATCACTTATGTGTCCCTCTTGCTTCCAAGGTTGGGATTCCTTTTCTGCATGTGCTTTGTTCCTTCTAGTGATCAATTTGATATCACATCACTGTATGTCTGACATAAAAACCTGCAGTTTAGATCTGCAGGGAGATATGCTGGACATTTTTGTAATCCACCCTGAGCCTTCCGGAAAGGGCGGAATAGAAACCTAATAAATAAATACAATGATGAACTATTGAAGTGACTACTAGAGGGGGCAAAGCGTGTGGAAAAGAAAACAAACAAAGCAAGAGGGACACGCAGTTGATGAAAATGAGAAAGCAGAAGAGCCCAAGGGTACGCTGAACAGAAAGAACAGACCATTCTCCCTGTAACCTGTTTCTCTAGTGAGCTGTTAGCTAAGTTTGACATGCAGTTTAAAGAAAGGAGGTCAGTCTGAAAAGACAAACAGCAAGCTGTGTCAAAGATGAAGCACTTTCCATGAGTTTGGAAGACCTGGATTACGATGAAATCAGAGACAGCTTTACTGAAAATAATTACCACAATCAAGCAATGACGATAATACCAGTTCTCCCAGTATACCAGGAGGCCTGGCCTCCCTAGTCTAAAGGCGAGAGAAAGGAGAGGCTTGCTTCCTCTCTGTTATTGTTCCCAGTGAGATTAACTAGGGTTATGCCCAGTCCTATCCTTCCTATTTACTTGTGGCTTTTGTATTGAAGATAGCAGGTCTCATGAAATTAATAGAGAGAAGTTCTATATAAAGGAAGGAATGAGAAAAACAACAAAAGTGGAAGCTTGGTGGCAAAAACTGGTCCAATCTATGGCTGCGGTCACACACACTAAATAATCCATTTTCAGTCCACTTTCAAAGCACTTTCCAAATGGATTTAGCAAGTTCACATAGTAAAAATCCAGTTTCAAAGTGCACTGAAAGTGGATTGGAAGTGGATTATTTAGTGTGTGTGACCACAGCCTATATGTTGATAAAACAGTCTGTATGCCTAGTGGGATAGCAGAGTAGGAATAGACATATGAAGCTGCCCTATTAAGAGTCTGGCCAGTGGTCCACTAGTCTTAGTGCTCTGACTGACAGAGTGGCTCTCTGGCAAAGCAGGGTTGCCAGCTGGGAGCTGGAAAATACCTGGAGATTTTTGGGGTAGAGCCTGGGGAGGGGAGGATGGGGAGGGGAGGGACCTCAGCAGGGTATAATGCCATAAAGCCCACCTTCCAAAGCAGCCATTTTCTCCAAGGGAACTGATCTTGATCATCTGGAGATCAATTGTAATAGCTAGAGATTTCCAGGTGCCACCTGGAGGGTGGCAATCCTAGGGCAAAGGCAACTGCTGATTCCTAAAATCCTTACAACTTGGGCGGAGGAATACCAAGGACTGAATCTCCAAATTTATACTTTCAAAGGATACTCTCAAATTACTGAGCTATGGCTCCTTACCAGCCAGGTAAGAAGCACATGTGATTGGTCTGCCTCCCTCAACCTTTTTTTCTTCAGTGTGGTTAGGAGTTGTGCACAGGCTATTCTTGGCATGTTATTATGAGCAGAAATAGATTACTAAGTTTGTACATGGAACATGGACCAAACTATAGTTTGAAACGAATAACAGCTCTGAATGTTTACTGCTCGATAAATTGGGTGAACAATTCTATTGTCAATGTCATTGCATTTTTCGCAGTGGGGTTCCAGTTGATATGATTTTTCTTGCTGCTGTTTTCTGGCTGAAATGCCAGGTCTTCAGATATTTTTTTAAAAAAATGTTGTCCTCCTAATAGATCTCCCCCTGATAGCCACACTGGCATTTCAGCATGTTCAGCATTACAGGTCACGGGTCGCCCTGAGCCTTCTAGACAAAGATCACTCCTCGTCTAGCTGACGCCATCGTTCATAGAGACCATTAAACAAATCAATTCTATTGATTGTTTGCAAAGATTTAAGTTACTTTTGACATGAACAAAATGGGGAAAAGGCTTGAAAGGCAAATAACATAATCAAGGAAAGGCTTTGGCTTCAGTCATACCTGATGACAAAAGAATTTTCACTAGCTGAGAAGAAAAACTGAGCAGGTACAATTTCACATGGCTGTAATCTACGAAGTATTTCCCAAGTCTCCTTTTATTGGAAAAGGCAAACCTGTAGGAACCATTTTTCAGGGGAAACATTAAAATGGACTATATATGAATACTGCTGCCTTGGACATTAGAACAGTAATGTCACCTAAGAATATAGTAAAATGGAGGAGGGAAGCCATTTCCTTTCCAAACTGACAATAGAGTCAACAATGTAGAAATGAAATCTAGTGCAGCAGTGCTCCCACAGTATCCCTGGCAGGTCCTGATTCTTGCACTGAAGATGTTCCAATGTTATCCATGCACTCAAGACATTGATCAGTGGCCCTGTGACATCACCTAACCCAATACACAAACACTGGTCACAGCATATAGACAATGAAACAGTTTCTTCCATGTTACTCAGGTCATCATGGTAATACAAGTAAGAGGTCTGTTCAGGGGGAGAGATATTCAGGGAGCCCACTTCTCCCCCCCCCCCCATGCTTGCTGCATCCCTGAAAGGCTGGGATGAAGCCAGTTTGTGTCATTCGACAGGAACACGCCACAAACAATTGAACAGTCTGATGATAAATCAGCTTCCTGATTGTAACTATTAGTCAAAATATGATCCAAACCAGTGGATAATCGAGCATCCATAAGCTAAAGGGCATCTCAGCATTTCCGTAGAGTAAACTGGCGATGATCTGAATTGTGCAGTAACTCTACAACATATAGAACCTCGCTTAATCCTGGTTACATATCCTATCCATAATCTTTGGGAGCTCAAATTCCCATCTTCTATGTAAATGCATAATTAATTAGGAATCTTAATTTGAAGCCCAACTTTGCAAGAACTGAACCCCTGATATGACATAATTGATTAAGACTTTACAGAGAAGGGGAAAATATATAAACAGCAGCCAGCAGAAATCCTTTATACCACCCTAACTTAATTTGGTTTTGGTTTTTCTTCCTTTTCTCCACTTGTCAGTGACAGGAGATATTTACAGTACTATTCCTTGGCAGTGCTGTAAATAAACCCAGCTCACTGCATTATGCAGCTCATCTTGTTTTATTTGCACTTCTTGGCGTGTGTGTGTCTTTTCCCCAGTGTGAATGTTTCTTTCAACTTCCACCTCCCATCCAGTAGCCGAGTGTCTGCTTAATGATAGGACTCTGCAGATGAATCACAGTGAGTGACTAATGAAACAGGAAGGAAGTATACTGCAGCTCATCCATTTGGTGACATTTACCTGGAGGTTGTCCTTTCTCCTCCTGTCTGATCAGCCCTGGAAGAAGGATAAGGCTGCTATATGAGACCACTCACAAAGAGGGGCTGTGGCACAGCTGTACAGCACCTGTTTTGCTGGACCTTTTCTTTATGGAACCTTTTCCCCCTTAATTAAAAAAAATACTCAAAATGGAGAGCAATAAAACACAAAGACAGCCATAAAAACAAGCAAAACAATGGCTCCTATGCTCTCAAAAAGCCAATACAGAAGTTACTTATACAAGTACACAGTTGTTTTGTTGAGTTTAGTTTTCTTGACTGTTATTAGGATCAATTTGATGATGTTTAAATTGGATTTTTACATAGTTTTGTCCTTTTTGTCTTAATGCCATATCAATGCCTGGACATCTCCTCCTATTGCAACTGATCTCCAGATGACAAAGAGAGAATGGCTGCTTTGGAGAGTGGACTGTATGACATTATACCCTTCTGAAGTCCCTCCCATCCCCAAACCCTGCTCTCCACAGGCTCCTCTCCCCAAATCTCCAGGTATTTTCCAATCCAGAGCTGACAACCTTATTATGCTACTATTTATCTTCAGTAGAAACTCTGTCCCTTTTTACAGTGGCAGATTAACCATTAAGCAGACTAAGCACGTGTTTAGGGCACCAGGGCCAAAGGGGGCACCACAAAGTTGGGGAAAGGGTGAAAAGAAAAAAAATGAATGAAGATTTGTTAAAAAAAAAAAAAAGATAAAACTAGTGCAAATTGATCAGGTTGCACCCTAGGGTTATCTTCTATTTTTTGTTGGCGAGTTGCAGTGTCATAGGCTATGACAAAAGGGGGAAAGGAGGGGAGCACCAAGATTGGTCAGTGCTTAGGGCACCAGTGAACCTTAATCTGCCCCTGCCTTTTCAGCTTGAATGGGAATCTTCCACAATCCTCTCACTCCTCTTTGCCTCCTTCCTACTGCTTAGTCAGTACTAAACTGTCCCTTCTTCAGTTGTCAGTTCCCAACTATTATTTCTTAAGGGAGCTCTCCACAGAATTCCATTTGAACCACTCAAAGGTTCTCGGACTCTGTGAGGCATTAACCCTTGACAGTCCATCACAGGAGGCAATGAGATGTTAATACAATGACTCAAAATATTTGTCCCCCTCCCCTTTTTTAAAAAAATCCAGCCTGATGAAGAGGTTTGGAGAACTGTTTTGTGCCATTTTGTTTTGTCCTAAAAGGAGGTATTATGTGCCCTTTTCCTTTTATATTTGAAGATTCATATCTCATCTGAACCCATGCAACAACTCCAGTAACCTAATCAGTGTCTCTTTTGTGTTCCCACCTACAAATCTGCTCGATCATTCTATGTTCAGTTTTTCAATTTCAGTCCCCATTTTTGTGGAATATTCTTCCCAAACACATTAGGAAGGTACCCTCAGAGCTGACTTTCAGGAAATTATGTCTGGCAGCATCAATTACATGGGCCTTTGATGGGGGCCAAGATCTGAATTATTCTGTCTGCTGGAAATTGACCTTTGTGGTGTGCTGTTGGAGTCTTGATTTATTGTGTCATTTATTATTTTTAATGGATTGTTTTTTAAGTTGTTAACCCCCTTGGATCCTTTGTTGGACAAAGGCAGCTACAAGTGTCACAACAAATAAATAAACTAGACTAATAAAGCAGCTACATTTGGGGCAATTAATAGTACATCAGAAATCCAATATCAAGTAAAAAGAAGTTTTGGGATGCTAGAGATCAGTTGTTGAAGTTTTTAATGGACCATTTTCAGACATCCACTTTAGATTTTCATCATTCAAATGGGTGCTTGATTAGAAGGATTATCTTGTTTCTAATCAGTTAATAATACAAATGTTTAAAATCTACCCCATCTAAGAGAGTGCTTCATGCACACATGGCTGCAGTCACACACACTAAATAATCCACTCCCAATCCACTTTCAGTGCACTTTCCAACTGGATTTTACTGTGTGAACTGGCATTTAAAGTGGATTGAAAGTGTATTATTTAGCGTGTGTGACTACAGCCTGAATGTGCCACAATTCCTGAACGCTCTTTGCAGCCTTGCAGCCCTCATGGCTCTTAGTCCATACAGGTCCTTCAACTCCATGGTCAGAAAAGACTTCAGGGAAGAGGTGAATGCGGAAAGATTCATGACCATCAGCAAATTCCACTGATGGATCTCTGCATCCAGCTCATAATTTTGTAATGCTATAACCATCATAAAAAATAAAATGAAAAATAAGAAGCGTGACTCACCTGAGAAGCAAAATCCTTAGGCATAGATTTTCAGACTATTTCCATGGGTGGAAAGGTATGCAATCATAAAACTCAACTGTCTTGTCTCCCCACTCCTGCAGAAGCCTTTGTCATCGTTGTTGTTGAGTCTCACAGTCGAGTCCGACTCTTCATGACCCCATGGACCACATCATGCCAGGCCCTCCTGTCCTCCATCGTCCTCCAGAGTTTGCTCAACTTCATGTTCATTGCATATTGGACACCTTCCGTCCTGAGGGGCTCATCTTCTGTCATCATATCTTTTAGCCTTTTGTTACTGTCCATGGGGTTTTCTTGGCAAAGGTACTGAAGATGGGCTTATTCAAATGATCTCTCCAGAAAGTTTGAGCCAATAAACTATTGCCTCATGACTGTGCGCATTTTCCACTTAGGAGCTTTACAGAGTTTAGGGGTGGGTACAGAAAGATGGTTAAAGGTGAAAGAAAACTCTCCATTGACCCACCCTAGAGTGAAACTTGCCAGGGCATAGTGACATTGTTGCTAGAAGGTTAAGCATCCTGGTTGTCTATGTGACATGTCCAACTCAAGAGAATGGCATTTTGGTTCAGTTAAAATCCCCACACAAAAAATGTTTATTTCCTCACAGGGTTTGTTTATTAATTTATTTAAATATTTATATCCTACCTTCCTGTGACTCAAAGCAAGTTGCAAACATTGTACACATGAGTACGTGTACAAACACACATGCTCAAGATTTATTTATTAATCATATGACAGAGTTACACACTGGAAGTATATAATAATGAAAAATATATAACCAAGTTGATACAACAGGTATGCAGACCACTTGGGTAATTTCTCTAAATGTTGTTGTTGTTGTTCAGTCGTACAGTTGAGTCCAACTCTTCACATCCCCATGGATCTCATCACACCAGGCCCTCCTGTCTTCCGTGGTCCTCCAGAGTTTGCTCAATTTCATGTTCATTGCATTAGTAACACTGTCTAACCATCTCATCCCTTGCCATCCCCTTCTTCTTTTACCTTCAATCTTTCCCAGCATCAGGGTCTTCTCCAGTGAGTACTCTCTTCTCATTTGGTGGCCAAAGTATTTGAGCTTCAGCTTCAGTACCTGGCCTTCCAAGGAACAGTCAGGGTTGATTTCCTTTAGGATTGACTGATTTGATCTCCTTGCAATCCAAGGGACTCTCAAGAGTCTTCTCCAGCACCATAATTAAAAAGCATCTATTCTTCGGCACTCGGCCTTCCTTATGGTCCAACTCTCGCAGCCATACGTTGCTAATGGGAATACTGTTGCTTTGATTATGCAGAAAAAGAAATTATAGTAGAAGCAGATAGGTAGGGAAAATTATAGATGGACAATCACCCCAAGAAAGCTCCAGAGTGTTTTGACTGTCCTTGCTAGAAAACCTGATGTAGCCATTTTATTTTGTAGGTTTATAAAAGAAAAAAACTGCCCAAAATTATGCCTGAAAAGAGATAAAAGGTCAGTGGGGAAAACACGGGAATGCAACTGACTGTCATAGCCATCTGCTGGATTCTCTGTTAAAACTGAATGAATAAAACATGGCAATGACAAATTAAATGGCTATTGCTGAAATCATGAACACCTGGATTCAGTTTTGTAGAATCTCTATGTTGATGTACTCTTTTCTTCAAGTGGGCGGACATGAACACCTCCCATACAAGACCGGATCGCCCATTGGGTGAACTAGGTGCTCACCTAGGGTGTGCTGGCCTCAGGGGTGCCAAATGGTGCCCCGCTCCCCCCCCAAAATGCCCCCCACTGCCCTAACCGGACACCCGCCGCCGCCGCTGCCGAAAAGCGCCTGGCTAGGGCACAAGTTGCCCTCCCCCTCCTCCCTTGGGGGGTAGGAGGAGGAGGCGGTGGCCTGTGGCAGCTAGCAGGATCTCCCCACTGCCGCCGCCGTCGCCAAGCACCCAACTAGGGTGCAAGTTGCCCTCCCCCTCCTCCCTCGGGGAGGAGGAGGAGGCTGGTGGTGGCCAGCGGGATTTGCCCACCGCCACTGCCAAGCACCCAGGTAGGGCACAAGTTGACCTCCCCCTCGAAGGAGGAGGAGGAGGCGGCCAGCAGCGGCCAGCGGGACCTCCCCGCTGCTGCCGCCGCTACCAAGCGCCCAGGTAGGGCACAAGTCACCCTCCCCCTCCTCCCTTGTGGGGGAGGAGGAGGAGGCCAGCGGCGGCCAACAGGATCTCCCTGCTGCCGCTGCCGCTGCCACCAAAAAGCGCCCGGCTAGGGCGCAAGTCACCCTCCCCCTCCTCCCTGGAGGGGGGGAGGCGGCGGTGGCCAGCGGGAACTCCCCGCCACTGCCGCTGCCACTGCAGAGTGCCCAGCCGGGGCCCAGCTTGCCTGCCCTCCCCCTCCTCCCTGGGGGGGAAGGAGGGGGGGCGGCATGGCTGGGTCTCCAGGCCCAACCAGGAGGTTGGGATCTGCACCCGCCTAGGGCACAGAAATTCCTGGAGCCGGCCCTGCTCCCATAGTACATCTTGCCAGTTTTCCCAGTAAAAAGCCATCTATGTAAATGGCTCCAATATGTCAGATCTTATGATGACAGTTTGATTGATTGATTTGATTTGATTTGTATCCAGCCCTCCCTGCTGAGGCAGGGTCAGGGTGGCTTACACACAATATGTTAAAACAACTAAAACACATAATTAAATAAAAGCACAACAATATAGTAATAAAACATCATAAAGTGCTAGTACATTCATAGATGATGGAGGCATTCACAGCATCCAAGATAATCAACTACTGCCATAGTCTGGGTTTTTGTCAGGCTATTGATCACAATATTTAAATTGGTGATGGTATTGGGGCAAGGACCTCAATGATGGAAGGGGCAGGTCCCTAATTGAAGGTCTGGTGGAAGAGCTCTGTTTTACAGGCCCTGCGGGGGATGGGGGGACACTGTAAAAACAGTTGATTCAGGAGGGGTTGCCTCTTTTTCTTCAGTGTGGGGGGTTTATCAAATGCACAATACCTTCTACCACACCACCTTGCAAAATCCACAAAGAAACTTTCAAGGTCTCTCCATACTGACGTTCAGCAATATACAGTGAAGAAATTCCTTTTCAAGATTAAACTTTCCCTGCTGAAGTGATAACAGTGCCGTGGAAAGTGAGGCTCTAGGTGGCTGACAGGAATAAAAAGGTTTATCTCAAAGCAGCTTATTTATTTTATGTTATTAGAGATTGCAGGTCTTAAGTACTGGCAGCTCAGAGCTAATCCCCTGAGAAGTACACTTAAATGAAAACAGCAAAGAGCCTGCCATAGTTTATAAACATAGTTGAGATCATCAGAAAGAGCATATTAGTCTTTAGGTATGTAATACCGGTTTATATGAGTTAAGGATGTGTGTATTTATGAGAAGAACAATAACTGATGTAGTCCTCACCTCCAGTCTTCTGAAAACAAAACAAAAGGCATACTATTTCCCCTCAGAATTGGTTCTAGGGATGCCAGTCATGCTTGAGGGGCAGGGATATGGTGGGGCATACAAAATCATGCACACCATGATATAACTTCTGGGAAAACCTGGAAGTGGCATCATGTCGCTCTAGGAATCACTAGAAACTATGGTAAAACCATAGAATTTCCTTCCAGTGATTCCTAGAGTGACATGATATCACTTTCAGGTTTTCCCCAGAAGTGGTGTCACACCGTGTGTGGTGCTGGCATGTTTTTCTCCTGCTGCCTCTCCAAACAGAGAGGGTTCCTGGCAGGAGGCCTCCCCCACCACCACCACCATAGTGAGAGGCCTGGCAATCCTAATTGGTTCACTTCCTGTAGTGAAAGTAAACTTCTTCTCTGGGCAATCAGCTTTTTGTATATGGCTGTGTAAGGGAACATCAGGACTGCCTGAAGTTGGGGAAAATAGCATAGGACAGGATCATCCATCCACAGATACCTAGTACACTTTTGTCCCATTCTTCTTCCAAGACTCTCATGAGGCAGCACACATTGTCGTCATCCCCCCCATGGCATCCTCATAACAAACCTGTGAGGCAGGCAGGGCTGAGAGAAAGTGACCAGTTGAAGGCTGTCCAGCAAGCTTCTAAACCATGGGAATTTGAACTACAGAGATGTCCTAGTCTCCCTGTTCTCTCTGCCCACCACCATAGGGGGGGATACCTAAAACTTGGCTACACCAAAACGACATCACTATGACAAACAGGATCTTTTAAGTATTTGACAAAAAAAACTCTTATGATTTTACCTCTCCTCCCTCCCTCTGCTGCTGGTTGGCTGGCTGGAGCCATTGGCACTCTAATTTGAACCCAGGTTTCCTTCTCCCAGATGATTGCCCAGCACTACACCAGCATGGCTTTGGCCACAATCTCAATGAGGCAGCAGCTGCTGTTTTCCAATAACAATATATATAATGTATTAATTCTACTTCAGAAATAAGATCTGGGAGGAAATTTATGTGAATAGGATTTCAGAAGCAGGCCTAACTCAACACAGGGCAGGATTAGTTAAAGAAATCTCTGAGGCCGCAGGTCAGATATTCAAGAATAGTAGTATGGTTTTGTGAGAACATTTTTTTGTTGTTGTTGATATATGTAATAGAGAATGTGTGAGAAAGAAATAACTGATGCACATAGTACATTACACACAACTGTTCCTTTCCATTTATGTAGCTGAATGGCTCAAACTGCACCACAAGATACGATCTACCACACCTAAGTGCTATCACATTTTTTCTCTCACCAAGAATGAATTGTTTTTAATCCAAGAAGTTCTGAGTAAAGGCTCTCCCTTCATCCTTTGTGTCCTCACAACAGCCCTGTGAAGTAGGTTAGAATGAAGGACCGAGACTGCCTCAGGATCACCCAGTAAGCTTTATAGAAGAGGACACAACCTAGGACACCACAGCCATTTTACAACAGGTGTTCTCTTGCTTAGAAGTGCTGTGGGGGCACAGTCCTTCACAGGACCACATCACAGGGCAAGGAGCTCTTGTCTCCCCACCATGTGCCATTTTTCAACAGCCCAAAAGCCCCAGGGGGTTGGACTGTTGAAAAAGGGCACAGGAGGGAGACATGAGCCCCTCCTCCTTTCCTGTGTCACCGTCTTGGTCAGGATCAGGGCCCTGTAGCATTTTTAAAGCAAGTGAATACCTGCTATAAAATGGCTGCCCCAGCTTGTCACTGGGGAAGCCATATAGTCTAATTGTGCTCTGAGTGGGGAATGGAACCCAAGTTCCAGTCTGGCTCTCTAACCACTATTTCACAATGGTGGTCTTGATTTATGTGGACATTGTGATGTTATAATGTTGTCATTCCAGTATTCGGATTAAAGAAACTATGCACTCTTTTCAAAAAGAAGACAACCATGGAGCCACCCATCTGCCATTTGTACCATATTATTGAAGATTTCTTTAAGAGACAGGGATATAGGGTTTGAAGGGAGGCAACAGAGAGCTTTTGTAGTGTCCTGGGGCTTCCAATTCATCAACTTCTGCTTCTGTAAATAGCCCTAAGTGAGAGAATCAAACTATTATGTTTTGTAGATGAATGATCAGCAAATGCTCAGAAACTCATCTGTCATGGTCTAGTTTTGCTGCATGACATAAATAATGAAGCCAACATTTTCAGAATTCATTTTTTTAAGAAGAAGCAGCAGCAGCAGCAGCAGCCTAGGTTGTGGTTTACATAAATCCACTTTTAATTAGAGTGGAAGCGGCACAGAAATGGAGTGCCTCTCAGGTTTGGCAGTAGGTGAAAGGGCTTATTGTGTGTCCTTCACAGACAAAAAAGGTCAGTGCAAAGCTTGAAAGGTTTCCAGACTATTAAATCTGAGAGCTGATTGTATTCCCACCATAACACAGTGAGGCTGGGTTGAGGAGGCATCCAGCAGAATTCTCAAAAGGAAACCTGAGGGATGTTTTGTTTCCCAAGGGATTATGCACCCTGACAGGTAAGTTCATTATTTTTATGGGAACTTGCTTTGGTGCAAGATATTTGTGAATTAAGATGAGCTTCTTGGCATTTCTTAAGTAGGATAAATGATGTGTTATACTTTTAAATGTACCATTTATTCTCATTCACACACATACACACACAAACACACATATAACTCTGAAGGAACTGTTCAGAGTTTCAGTGACAAGTTTCCTCTTCACATCCAGCTCACAATGCCATCACCTGGAGGTGCAAGTGAGGCAGAAGTACCCTGGATTGGGTGGATTCAGAGGGTAGATGTGTTGGTCTGCAGTAGAGCAGTTAGATCTGAGTCCTGTAGCACCTTAGAGAGCAACAAGAGTTTCAGGGTATAAGTTTTCAAGAGTCAAAGCTCCATTTGTCAGGCAGGAGTAGAGTAGAAATAAATATGTGAGTCCTTTTCTTCTAGTCAAAAGGTGGGAGGGGTGATGTAAAGAATGTTGTAAAGGATGCGAAGATACCATGCATATTGTAATCAGCTTGACTAGAGCAAAGAGGAAATGCTTTGGGGCAGAAAATTAGCATCTATAGTGAGATAAAACTCCTATGCCCTTGTTCAGCCCTGGGTGGGTCCACTGTTCTGAACTTCTGAATTAATTCAAGTTCAGCAATCTCACATTGTTATCTCCCTTTGAAACTTCTTTGTTTGAGGACTGCCATTCTTAGGTCAGCAATGGAATGACCTGGAAGATTAAAATGTTCTCCCACTGGTTTTTGAATGTTGTGGTTTTCAGGGTCGTATTTATGTCCATTTATTATTTTGTGTGGCTGGCTGGCTGGCTGGCTGGCTGGCTGGCTGGATGGATGGATGGATGGATGGATGGATGGATGGATGGATGGATGGATGGATGGATGGATGGATGGATGGATGGATGGATGGATGGATGGAGCAGACATCTGAGCATGTAAGGAAAGGCCTGGGACTGGAGATAGTGTCAGAGGGTAGCCTGGGGCTGGAGTGGATCCGGATGGGTTAGAACAGAGGTGTCAAAAATTTGTTATGAGGGCTGGATCTGACATAAATGTGACTTGGTTAAGCTGGGCCAGGTGTGCCATAAAAGGTAATGCCAGGTACTATAGCTATACTTTATAAACTTTATAAAGGACAGCAGCTGGTAAGCTCCAAGTTGGTGCGTCCTCACTGAAAGTCCCCATTGGCTGGGATGGGTGCAGAGGAAAACCTGCATGGGCAGACTAGAGAGCCAGTGGTGCAGCAATGGGCAGATGCTCCTGTGCTGCTTGTCGGGGGGCAAATTTCTCCAGCCTACTCCCAATGCCAATGCTGTGAGCCTGGGCCCCAGAGTAAAAACACCAAGTAGGTGGGTGTTGTGAGCTCCCCCCTGCCCCCAAGCCACCATGGAAGGGGACTGGGAAGACAAGTTGAACTAACCCCCCCACCTGTGGAAGTGGGGGGATGACAGCCCAGATTTGAGGGCACTTGCACGGTGGAACCCAGGCCAAGCAAAGCCTGATAAGCCTGTGCGACAGCAGCCACTTCCAGCCAAGGCCGCCAGATGATCCATGGTGGGGCGATGCTGGGGGTTCAAGCCAGAGATTGTTGGCAAGCCATGCCACTCCTATGCAGCAGCAGCCACCCCAGACTGAAGATCATCAGTTCATCTGGGGGTGAGTGGGTACTGCATGCACAAGGCTGTGCATGTGGCAGAGGCCCCAGGCCACCAAGTGACCAGTATAACTGGAGACTGCTGGCACCACACAAGATGGCAGCTACCTATGGGTGAAGGCCTCTGGGTGGCCCATGGGGGAGTGAGGCTGGGCCACTGAGTCATGTGCTCAGTGGCAGGACTAGACCCCTGATGTGTGATATATGGAAAGAGTCTGCTGAAGAATGCCCCCACGCGGGCTGAAGCACTGCTGCCATATGGGGGGGGTCACATGAATGTGACAGCAGCACTGGCTGCCAGCAGGCCACAGAAGAAGATCATCTGCACCCCCGTCAATGCTCCCTCTAAGCTGTGGATTCTTGTGAGCAAAAATTCTACTTTGTGAGCTACCGGCATGAAAGTTGTGAGCAAGTGATTTGGCTACTGCATAAGTTAGTTTGCTCTGGAGCCATCCTTCCTGAGCTAAGACAAAAATGTGTGAGCCAAAGGCTAAAAAATTGTGAGCCAGCTCACACTAACTCAGCTTAGAGGGAACACTGCCCCCCCATATGCAAATGCCAATCCCTGTGACCATCCGGGACAGCATCCCCAGAGCTGCAGGCGGAGCAGAGAGGTGTGCCGCCTTGCCTTGGAGCCTTGAGCCAGCATGAATGTGGCTGTGGTGGCTCCCACATTACCAGTGAGGCTGCCACTGAAGTGAGGGAGTTCTGCTCTACTGCTGCAGTTGAGGTTGTTCCACTTTGCTGAAGCCACAATCGGATGGCTCCACCCACTTCCCCCCAAGAAGTCCCCTGTTCCCTGGGATCTGGGAGATGGGGGTTCAGATCCCCTCTCTGCCATAGGTCTTTCATGATGTGACCTTGGACCCGTCAGCTTCTGTTAGCCATACCTGTCTTGCACATTTGTTGTCGGAGTGGGGGGAGGGGAGCAGAAAGCATCATCCAGGGGTCCTTGTACTTCAAAATGTACTAAATACATACTAAATATGTACTAAATAACAGCTGGAAAGTTCGTCATTATGGTATGCTGTGTTTTGATACTGAGGTATCTAGAATTGATTGATAGATTTGGCACTGTCACTCTACATGGCAATTTACAGGACTGCATAACCACCCCCACCCTCCAAAATTAGCCTAAGCACCAATGAGTGTATCAACCTAAGGGGAAACAACAAATGGATAGAAGATGACAGAAGAAAGAGAGAGAGGCAGGGATAACAAGATACAGATATACAGTTAAACTTGATTTTGGTTTAGGTTCAGTTCAAGTTACGGATTAAGGGATTCCCCGCACTGGGTGTTCAGGGCTCTCAAGAAGGAAAAGAGATGAAGCGCCACATAGGCAATTTGAGAGGGAGTCTAAGACATGAGGGACAGCAAGTGGGAAAGAACTGAGCTGTTTAGGGAAGCAGGAAACTTTTGGATGGATGAGGACAGAAGAGCAAAGCAGAAATATTATGTGAGACTTGTTAATTCTTATCCTCCCAAAGTGAAAATATCTGTGCCAGCAAACCAGCATGAGGATGCCAGCGGGTTAAATGTTTAGTTTAAATCACTACCACAAATGAGTGCTTGAGATCTCTGGAATCCCTGGGGGTGATTTAGCACTATTCTGCCATGAGGTAAACACTTTGTTTAAAAGCAGCCATGCTTAACAAAGTATTCTGTGGTCAACCATCAATGTATCTAGTTCCTTTCCACTGGGAAAGGGTTTTGGTTTTGGTTTTCCCTTGAGAGTGGTTCAAACATTCCCACAAAGAAAATCTTGGCCCTTATACCTAGGCTTTGTGGCATCCACAGATCTGAGATATAATTAGCAAGCATTCACAAAGTGTATATGAGTTTCTTCTATTTATGGAGTCCTTGGAACTGAAAGGTTAGCAGCATTTCATTAAAATAGAAGACCGTGTAAGAGGCTGTTTATGCATGAAACACTTGTTCTGTATTTTCTCTGTTGCCACCCTGCTTCCAGCTGAAATGGTCTCACCAGTCCGCTTCCTGATGGGTTGCTTTCCCTTGGACTTTCCCTTGGACATGATCCAGTGAGTGGTTATGCTTTGGTGACAACGGCGCTTTTATCACCACACAAGTGACACACTACCCTTTCCTCCCTCCCTTAGCACATGTACTATATCAACACAGCAGGATATCACAAGGAGGTGTTCCCAGGGCAATAGAGATTTCTGCCTTTTCTTGACCTGAGACTGCTTTTTTAAACACTCCAATCCCCACCCACTTCAGAAAAAAACAAGCAGACCTCTGCAGGCTTACTGGGAGCCCTATTAAAGCAGGAGTGAGGAGGAGATCCCAGCTCCGCACGTCTCTTTCCCTCTCTTTTACTTGCCCACAAACACTCCTGTCACACACCCTCCCTAATCTTCCGCTATGGGAACCCCTCCAACTCAGCCTCCACTCCCCCCCAGGCCCTGGTCACCCAGAGAATTGCCACCTGGGCTATTTATGTGAATGAAAGAGAAAGACAAGCTTGGAGCCAAATTCTCCTCCACACTCCATGCTTGGTAACCCACTAATCCTGCTTTGTCTGATCAGCTTGGAGCTGTCCTTTAGCACTCAGCACATTAAAGAGAGAGGGGGAAGGAACTCTAGTAGCTAAACACATCATTTTACTGTAAGACAAACCTCCTCTCCCAAGAAATTCAGTTTATAATCTTCTGCTACTGTGGTATGTCAACATGGTCACAAGGTGGCTGTTGCTGTTTTTGTTAATGGCGGGTATTGCCAGGGGTCATGGCAACAGCTTCAGTGGGGGAAAGGAGAGACTAAGGATCAGAGCAAGTGGCTGGAGGTGGGCAGGACCTTTAACAGTGCAGCAGAGTGTACAGAATCCACAAAAATATGCTTCAGATGTGTTCCTTCCAGAAACATTGGCACAAAGGTGGTCTGGGAAAATTTGGGAGAAAGGGAAGATCTAGGAGAGAATCAGCAGAACAACAACAGGCAAATGATACCGTGTGTGAAGCTGGGGGGCGGGGGGAGGAACCGCTGTAGTTAAGAAGCCAAGCCAGAGCAAAAACTCTATGCAGAAAAGACCCTAAAGTTTCAAAATGAAGTAGGTGATGGAGCACTCAGAGAGCACATGCTGTTTAGCACATGTCTGAGGCTCTGATCTGTATTTCCTTTTTGGCATTCAGAATGGGGCTCACTAGCCAAGGAGCTGTGCTGCAGACTGTGGGTAGAACAGCTAGCCAAAACCAGCATGTCATTTGCCATTAAACTGTAGGAATGAGTCATGCCTAAGAGAAAGAGCTCCTTTCTAACATCAGAAGACTCCCCTGCTTTCTGGCAGCATATAACAAGCAATGTCATCACTGACCAAAGGCCTGTTAGCCCATCATCCTTTCTAACTTTTTTTCCCCCCTCCTAGGGCTAGTTTCCAATCAGACAGATCTTTTGACATTTGTATTAAAAGCACACTACTACTGAAGCTAATATTACAGGAAAGGTCAAATCAATCACATTGAGCTGCTTCAAAGGATATGAAGTCTTTGCAGGCTTCTCAAAGGAAGTCTTCTTGGACAGTTACCAGAGGAACAAGCTGAACATCTGTTCCCAACTCAACACTGGCACCAAGACCAATCTGCCTACTGCCAGACCAGAAGTTTTACACAAAAGTTTTACATGAAAAATTAGGAATAACTGATCAGGAACAGAATAAGGGTGAAATTAGATTTAATCCTAAAGAACTAGTTGCTGCTGAAAATGACATCTGCATTTCAGGCTTCCCCTTCTTCTCCATGCATTCTGGTAAACTTTACCAGGCACCTTACATCACAACATGCTGCAGTTCCCCATGACTGCCACATTTTTGACTGAACCTGAAAATAACAGGGTGTCGTGATGGCCGATGTACACAGGAGGAGTCAAATACAACTGAATGGCCAACAACAACAACAACATGGTGGAAGTAAATATGCACCTGTCGTTTTCAACCCCAGCTGTACATTTAGCATCACATTTAAATGGGCCTCAAGATGTCTGTAGAAATTTCTTCATTGAATGTTTTCCTGGAAAGCCAACAAGATACACTAGTATTGGACTAGGTTCTGGGAAACTCGGGTTCAAATCCCCAGTATGCCACAGAATCTCACTGGGGGACTTTGGGGTTGTCACTCCCTCTCAGCCAAATTTACCTCTCTTAGGCTGAGTTCAGACTGGCAGTTTGAAGCGGGAGCCAGTCATGGCAAAAAAGCCCCGGAACAAAGTGTTTCAGGTTTTCCCAGTCACACGGGGCCAACTGATGCCGGAGCATACCGGGGAGCATTCAGACTGCTGGCCCAGAGGCATGGATATAAACAGCTTTTTCCTGGTAAATCAGCTGGATACCTATGTATGAGCGCATGAGCGCATATGCCCTCATGCCCTCATACACACATAGGCATCCAGCCAATTTGGGAAGGATCCCGTTGCACCGGTACCGCATTGGGTGGTAGAGTGGAGCACAGCCAATCATATCACTGCTGCTTTATGCACAACATGGGTTGCTCCTGGCTGAGCATTCACACTTCCGGGAAGTGGAATGCAGCGGGATAAAGGCACTCTCCGGGATTTGCTACCACTTCCAACATGTATCTTTTAACCCCAGGAGCAAAGCGGAACAGCACGGGTTGCCTACAGGTGGAGAATGCCAGGCAGATGTGCCTGTGTGAACGCCCCCTTTAATCCATTTGAGCAACGTGGGTAAAACATGGCTATAGTGGGGCAAATTGCCAGTCTGAACTGAGCCATAGTTGTTGTGAAGGGGAAATGGAGGAGAGAACAATGTTGTATACCATTTTGAGTCCCTATTGAGGAGTACCTAAATAAAAACAAGGTTTACCACTTCCTTCCTCCACAAAGTCTTCCTTGGTGGTCTCTCATCCAATTACAAATACTGCTTGGCTTCCCAAATCTGATGAGATCAGGCTATACTATACCTTTCTGCATCCTTGTACTTTCTCTACAAAGTGCTTAAAGTGATGGTAAAACATGGCCATTATGAGGAAAGAAGGCAGCACTGAGGTTCCTTTCCAGCTGTATTATTCTATGTTTGGTCATTCCTGTTTGAAGCAGACTTTGACATACTTAAGGCAGGTATGTAAAAGTAAAGGTTTCCCTTGCTCAAAAGCTAGTTGAATCTGACTCTAGGGGGGAAGTGCTCATCTCCATTTCCAAGCCAAAGAGCCAGCACTGTCTGAAGATGTTTCCATGGTCATGTGGCTGGCACGACGAAATGCCAAGGCACACAGAATGCTGTTAACCTTCCCACCAAAGCAGTACCTATTTATCTACTTGCAATTTTTTGCTTTCGAATTGCTAGGTTGGCAGGAGCTGGGGCAGAGATGGGAGCTCATTCCGTCATGCGGCACTAGGGTCTCAAACTACTGAGCTACAAACCATCCAGTCTGCAGCTCAGCGTCTTAACCTCTAAGCTGCCATGGCCACTATGGCAGGTATGACAACTAGATAAACTTTAGAAGATTTTATTTCCTTTGCCTTTTTCTGTACTGACCTGGAGTATTGATTTTATTTGCATAGCAGTACATCTGTATCTACTTACAACTCATGCTTTGAGAGCCAGACTTTTGTTCTCTTTTTCATCCTCCTTAGGCTTTATATGTGCCATGTGCCATCAAGGCACTCCAGACTTATGCTGACCTTCGGAATCAGTGACCTCCAAAATGTCCTATCATTAACATCCTTGCTCGGGTCTTGGAAAGCTGTTTAAATGGGCTGAGCTAAAATTACTTCCAGTTTTGGTTTTGCTTACACTGGAAAATGCAATCTGCTTTTCCATTATTTTTGGTACACTTTTTGAAATGTTTCTTAATTTTGAGGGAACCTCACTTGACTCAGCCTGAGGGCGGTTTGCAGTCCCCATGTTGGGGTTGGGGTTTTTTTACATGGTTTTGATGAAGGATTCTGAAAGGGCCACTTGAATGCAAAAAAAAAAAAAATGAAATGTATAAAAATTGGACAGAGGAATCCCCAAAAGTAAGTTTTGGGCTGTGTGAACTTTTGGTGCAGCAACCAAGGGTTAAAATAGAATATGCGTGTAACTTCCAAGAGCCAGTCCATTAGCATGCAAGTGGCCATCCTTGAAGCCTTTGGAGGTCTGTCTTTTGATAAGCTGTAACACTGAGGTCATCGTCACTTGCGCTTGTGAAAGCTCCCATGGAGCTCTCTGCGAAGATGGGGGTATTGGCTTCCATAGAGAGTGCCAATTACTCTGCTAATTAGCTGACTTTCCTCAAACAGAGAGTGTCTATTGAATGAATTCTTAATTGGCTCAAAAGGTTGTGAACCAACATATTTTTACATTAAATCTTTCCAATGTGTTTAGCTAATTTAGCTCCCACTGTTGTGTGCTAAACCTAGTAATTATATTTTGTTATGGGTTTTTTTACAATAGGCCCACTCTTCTGCTGATATTAAATATAAAATAAAAACACTCCCTTTTGTGATTTTCCCCCCTCCCCAATATGGCAACAGTGCGCAAGGGACTAACAGTGCAGTCCTCTGCAGAGTTATTCCATCCAGTCTAAGCCCATTGATTTCAATTGACTTCGACTGGAGCAACACTGCAGAGGATTGCACTGTAAATGGGTTGGATCCAAATTATCCATTCAACAAACTGTTAGTTTCCTTGGACTTCCTGTTAAAAATAAAGTCTACCATGCCACGTCCCTCTGGTTCTGCTTTTGGGGTGACTTGGTAGTTGAAGGAAACATGAAAAAACAGGAAATAATTTGTCTATGAGCAGCATTCAGCTTGTTGTTCTTCACATTTGGCTCTTCATTATCTTCTGCATTCTTCTTCTCTCACATACTGGCTAAATGGGTCATTCTGCAAAGGGTAGTGTGGCATTTAAACTTTGTCCTTTTCAAGAATCATGGTGTCAGTGTCATTAACATTGTTTGGAGCCAACCAGTGGAGTACTGGATCAGTTTCAAAGTTATGGTGTTAGCTTTTAAGATCCTTAACAGCCAGGGACCTATGTACCTTCAGGACCACCTCTCCTGGTATACTCCAAAAGAATGGTACACTCGCAAGGTCAGAATTTATTGGTGGTCTCCAGCCAGAGAGCCGTCCGGCTGTCCTCAACCAGACCCAGGGCTCTGCCCTGTCTCCAACCTGGTGGGACTCTGCCAAGTCACATTCGCGCCCTGTGAGATATACTACAATTCCACAGGGGACACAAGGCAGAGATGTTCCTCCAGGTGTTGAGGACAGCGATGGTTCTGTCTTGCCACTCCCATCCTCCTCTCCCCTGCCCCTTCCCCCATGAGACAGCGGCACTGTTAGGATTTTAGCACCAACTATAACTAATTAGATTACTGAATTGACCAGACTGGTTAATGAAGTTCCACTGTTTTAGCCTGATCTTAAATTGTTTTATGCAATGTTTTATCTGATTATGTAGTACACCACCCTGAGCCCAGTCCTACTGGGGAGGGTGGTTAATAAATTAAATGAATAAATTAAAAACCTTTCTCACAGGAGCTTTCTGACAACTTATATGGCTCTTGCACTGGAGGAAGACAGGCTAGAGGTAGACCCACCCCACTGCTTCCTGTATCCAACCAAGATGAGCATGGTACAATGTATGGTACTTATTAAAAGCAAGGCTGTGTGTACCCTGTGCAGAGCTGTTGCAAGGGTGAGGCAAATGAGGCACTTGTCTCCAGGGCACAGAGCTAAGGGGTGCAGGAAAAGTATACCACAGTGAAAATAAATGTGATGTTGTTAGTACTCTTATTATTTATATATTTACACTATTACCAAAATAACTTGAAAGTATGGGGGGGGTGCAATTTTAGCCAGGCAAAAAATTAGCCAGTTATGGCTCTGATACTATAATTCTGTTTAAGCAATCAAGTCACCCTGTATGACTTCTTGGCTCTTCACCTACTCTATACATTTCTTCTTGGAACTTCTTTCAAAAGCTCCAAGGGAGTCCACACTTCAGCCTCGCCTATGTGCACTGGCAAGTGGGAGCGCATATAAAAGATACAGCTATGACTGTTACCTGTGTCAAGAGAGGGCTAATGGAATCAGTTGTGATACCCTTTCGGCTGTGTAGCATGCCCAGTATTTTCCAGAGACTCATGAACATTGCATAGAGCAATCTTGCATAGAATGTTCTGCTTTATGTTCCTGGATAACCTCACTGGGAAAGGCTGAACTACTGAGGAACACTGAGGAACTGGGAGCAATATTTTATCAGCTGAAGGATGCCATCTTGCAATTTGAACAGCTCAGTGCCAGTATTTCATGTGATATTATGGGTGGGGATCAGGATTGGCATAGTAGATAAAGTCTTATGCTAGGAATAGAGGATGCCTTTAACAACTCCTTCATTCTTTGTAAGTCTGTAGGCCAGTCACTTTCTGCACTTTTAAGTCCTTAATACAGTTTGAAATATATTATGTTCTCTGTGAAAGTGGAAGCAATATTCTGCAATTATAAATGAGTGTTCTTAATGTGAGTTTTCAGGAAATCATTAGATATGGTTTAGCTTCATCCCCCTTCTGGGGAATAAAAATAGGGAATGGTTCTGAAATCCCTAATGCCACCTTTCTCATTAAGCCATCCCTCTGGATTTAATGATCACCTTTCCTCCTTTGATCTGAGGCAACTGGATACCATAAAGATTAAAAATTCCAGCAAACTTTTTTTTGGGGGGGAGGGGATTTGAAAAAGTGCTGGATTAGATCCAAGAGCCATCATCAAGTCTGATTTTCTATCCCCAACAATGGACCATCAGATGTTTTTGGCAAGCCCATAAGAAAAGCATGAAGGCAAAATCTGTTTGACTGTTTTTTATATTTTTCCAACCACTAATGCTTAGCTATAGACTGTCTCTGAACATGAAGGCTCCACTTAGCTATCATGAAAAACAGACCAGTCCTCTATGCATTTGCCTAATTCCCTTTTAAAGCCATCTAGCTGATGGCCAGCTCCTCATCTTGTGGTGATGAATTCCACAACTTGTTGTGTGAAGAAAATAGGGTTGCCAGGTCCCCCCAAGCCGCCAGCAGGGGATGGGGGTAGCAGTACCAGATCCAGTTTGTGAAACTCCTGGAGATTTGGGGATGGAGCCTGGAGAAGACAGGGACCTCAGTGAGTTTCAATGCCATAGAGTCCACCCTCCAAAGCATCCATCTTTTCCAGGGGAACTGATGTCTATAATCCGGAGATGAGCTCTAATTCTGGGAGATGCCTGGAAGCTGGCATCCCTAGAAGGTGCATTCCCACTCTGTGAAACAGTTACGTATAAATAAGCTGATCAGAGTAGTTAACATGTGTTGAGGCTTCACTGAACTTAAGCATTTCCTAGATAAAGCCTTTGCCGCAGTAATAAAGAAAACTCTGCAGCTCTGGGCCATATCTAGGTATGTCTGTGCTTTCTATGCATATCACAGTAGCATCCAGTAAATCACCTTGCTTCTCTCTAAATGTCAGCCTGGGTATAATCTGTCTGACCCTTCCCAGCTCATATAGGTCACCAAGCGTTTGATCCAGTGGCACTTTTTCTTCTTTGAGATATTACATTCTATAGCTTGCTGCAGCACAGGAGGAGACTTTCTTGTTCGCCACTTATGGAGAAGAGCACATCAAGGAATTCAAGAAAATGGTAATCTACTCCTCAAGAGAAACAATTTTCTTTTTTTCTTGAAATCAATCACAGTGGCATTCATGTGAGCAGGAGAAATGGCGTGAAGCACCTTTATCTCATCAGCTCCTTCCACTTGTGTATCCTGAGCAAACACTCGGAAAGCGCAGTGCTGTTTCCTAGGATGTTGCAAAAGCAAGAGAACAAACAGCAGAGTGATTAGTCCAGAAATCCAGGTTATCCAAAATGGCCAAGACACATATCTGTTCTCTCTGATGGAGCCAGAAACATAAGGAACAACTCCCAAATACAATTCTCCATGTTGCTTTTCCCCTTTGCAAATCAAACCATCGTTTCTTTATTTTCAGGCTATTTCCTGATTCCTTCCACTGATTTTTCTCCATAAAAAGTACATGGTTGTCAATATGATTAAATTAACATTACATGTATATTGCATACTGTGCCTGGATTGCACTGTGCATACAATAACTTGCGCAGCAAACCTATGCAGCTTGGATACACAGTAGAGGTAAATATACAAAACTAGTGGGGGAAGAGAACTAGCTCAAGACTGTTGATCAAAATATAAACAAATATAAAAATAATTTGAATTGGGTTTGATCATCACTTGCTATCAGCACTGGAGAGTAGCAGAGTGTGACAGGACAGGAGTGACAGGACAGGAGCAGGGAGAGGTTATGATTTTTTTTAAAAAAAAAATAAGTTTATTAAATTATGTCATCTTTCTTTCCCCCCTATCTTATTATGGGGTGTGTGCATGTATATGTGTATATATATATGTGTGTGTGTATGTGTGTGTGTAAAATTGTGAGTAATAACTCTTCACATGAGAGGAGAAGGGATCAGGAAACTCCCAGATAAGAGCTGTGTCAAAATATGTTTCTGACCTTCCAGGCCACTGTGGATATAAGAGAGTGGTCTCCAAGAATTCAGAAATTAACAGTCGCAGAGAGTTGTTCTGAAATAAAGAAGAAGAAGAAGAAACACTAAGAGATTTACAGCGAATGGGGAGAACTTCTTTGCCCTTTCTCATCATACTAGAATTCAGGGGCATCTTAGAGCTACCCCTTGCTATTTCTGGTTTCTTTTTAACCAGAAGTGATATGATGCTGCCAGCAGAGTTATGGTTGTTTGTTTGTTTTTAATTCTCCCTTGGCAACACTCACAGCAGTAGTAGGCAACAGGAACAAGGGACGGGGAATCCCACACCCCTACCAGGGGCCTGGCAGTTAGACCAGAGGCACAGGGCTGGCCTAGACCCCATGTCAGCTGAGAATCTCAGTGTGAACTGAGAACCTCTCCCATCATTAATGTCCTACAACATGGGAGAACATTTCTCATGGTGCCCCAAGAGAGAACCATGTATCCTGCCCTAAACTGCTTATAGGGATGGTGGTATTAAAATGTACTAGATGGATAAATGCCATTATTTGAAGCAAGTCCCTCTTAAAAAGAGCTTTGCTGGTCCAGATAATCTGATCTTAGTACCCAGTTTCCAATAGAAGCCAGCCACATGCCTCTGGGAAGCTCCAAAGCAGGATGAAGATAAAACCCTCCCCTATAGCATCTAGTGATGCTAAATGGTACTGCCATTTAGCAATCATGACTAACAGGCATTGGTAGAGACTTCTTGTCCCCTGTCAATCACTTCCTGCTCCAATGAAGTAGAGAAAAAATAGGCCTGGCAGTTTGCTTTCAAGAAGAGATGTGGGAAGAAGCAGCAAGGCACTCAGAATCACATTGGTGGACATCATGGCACTCACGGGCATCATATTGGAGACCACTGCTCTAACTAGTACATTACACCAGCATGGTTGAAGGAACATGACACACTGGGGTGATTTTTAATATCTGAAAGCTTTTTGCTTCTGTAATGTCCTTCCTCACAAGTCTTCACACAGCATGTCTATGAGATGTTGCTGTTTCTGTGTAACCAGTTTGTTTGCAGGTAGAGTACCCTCTGTCTTTGTTTTGACCTGAGTACAATCACTATAGCAGAACTACATCACCTCTGAATATCATCCCTCTGTCTTTTGGGCTACCTCCATATCTACATCTACAACAAACTCTTTTTTTCCTTAGCCTGGAATGCCTCACGGGAAAACTCAGCCTTAACAATAACTGTTCTATAGTAGTGTGGGATAGAAAGCAAAGAGCTTGTTATCCAGCTACAAAAATATAGAGGATTTTTAGGCTGGCCAAAAATAATTGTGTACAATCACTGGAATTTGACTGGTGAAGTACTCAACTAACACCTCCACTCTTGAAAACTGTGCCTTGGGATCTTTCACAGCAGACCTCTAGGTTTACAGTAAGTTGATGGGAGGGAACTCAAGTTACTACTGTCCTTGCTGAATCTGCACTATCCTGGGCCTTTTGCTCATAGTTTAATGACACAGTATAATAAAAGTAAAGTGTTAAGAGGTTGGGGAAAATCATAAAAAGAAACAGTCACCATCTTGTATTCCTTCCTCTCCATTTGGCAGACAAATGCCAAGTGTTCTACCTACCTTCTAAATGGGGCTGGGATTCCAAAATGCCATGATTTTTACAGCTTTCTTAAAAAAAACCCCAAAAAACAGCAGGACACTGACTTGCAATCTGAAACCCAGGAATTCAAATCCAGAAGGCCAAGGAATGTATATGTAGGAAAACAAAGTTTGAGTCCAGTGACTGCTTTAGTTCAAGGTATAAGCTTTCGTGTGCAAGCACACTTCTTCAGATACTTGCTTGCACATGAAAGCTTATACCCAGAATAAAACTTTGTTGGTCTTAAAGGTGCCAGTGGACTCAAACTTTGTTCTGCTGCTTCAGACCAACACAGCTACCCATCTGAATCTACATACAGGAAAGTGAGAGTTACCACCTTTCCCCTTGGTTAGCTCGAACTCCTGCTTCCCAGAGTGTTGAATATAGGGTATGGAACCTTTATCTGTCCTTGCAGCACCCCAAGTGGGGCCACCTGCTGCACAAGTTGTGAAACTATACTCATGCTAATGAGTGGTGTTCTTAGTAGGGCAAAGAGGACAAGCCAACACTGTATGCACCAACGCCAGCCTCTGTATTTTATTGCATTTAACAATGAAGGTTTTGAAAAGGGAACAGAATAAAATTTGCAATGTCCACCAACCTGTAGCCAAGGAGGAACAGTGTGAAATGCCTGGTGCTGGCCAGGGAGATATGGAGGCTACCTTCCCTCAGTCACTCAAAATGTCAGTTATCCATCCACTACTAAAAACAAACTAAAAACTAAAAAAAACATCCTGGAAAGCCCAGTGGGGGGCAAAGTTTTAAACTGGAACCAACTGGATATGGAGAAAGCACTCTGCAGCTGAGGTCTACAATCTTACCTGGCAGCAGCTTTCTGTCACTGTGTAGGGTTACTTGTGTCAAAGTGGGCCCAAGAATTCACCTGGAATTACAGCCAGGCTTCCCAAGAACTTACCGTAATTCGGTGGGGGACAATTACTTCTTGGCAGGACCATTCCTGGTGGGGGGGGAGATGCGGCACACGATGCCATCACCAGGAAGTGATGCCAGGTGACGCTCTGGCAATGGGGCTGGAAACTCGATGATATCATTGAGTTTCCAGCCCCATTGCCAGAGCATCGCCTGGCATCACTTCCTGGTGACGGCATCATGCAGCGTGGGTGTTCCAAGGAGGAATGTTCTCGACGGGGACTGTGTGTCCCCCGCCAAATTACGGTAAGTATTTGGCAACCCTAATTACAGCTGATCTCCAGTCTACAGAAATCGGTTTCTCTCAAGGGAATGGCTATTCTAAAATGCAGTCTTTATGGCATATCATAGAGTCTAGCAGAAACAGAAGAAGCATCACATTCCAGCTGAATGGTTCTCTCCTGTAAAAAAACCCAGCTGAAACATGGAAATAGCCCCTCTAGCCATCCCTTTGCCTGCTGTGTTTCTATGTGTGAGTTATCTTTAAGAGAAGAGAGTGGTTTGAAAAATGTGCCCCTTCCCCAATCTGAACAGTGGTTTTGTAATAAACATACTTCCTTTTTCATTACTTCTGCAACATTTATTATGTTATGAACAAGGGAAAGGTGGAAAGGGATCTACATTGCCGGTACCTTTGCAATCTCACAGTGTACTGTGCTGGCCTGGGAATTTCACAGTCATTTAATGTTGTATTCCTAGACCCACTGCTTCCTTAAATGGCAGTGTTTTCTGTGTGTCTTATACTGTGTGGCCACATTATTGCTTTCTTTCTTCAGCTTTGTACTCCTACTGCTATGGCATCCATTCAAGGCCATAAGGTATGATTATCCCCCCCTCCCACTCTCTCTCTCGCTTTCAGGACCCTGTAATCTGCACTGAGTATCAGTGAGAAAAGCAGGCTACAAATAAGATAAATAAATATAAACCCTCCTCAAAAAACAAATGCACACACACCTTCCCTTGTTCACAACATAATAAATGCTGCAGAAGTAATGAAAAAGGAGGTATGTTTATGACAAAACAAACACACACTCTGGGAGTGCTTCACTGCTTCTCTTGAATATGGTGGCTTGGGTGCTATTGCTGATTGTTGTTGCTGTTGTTGTTAATGTCATTTACAGTATGTGTTTCTCATGGAGACTCAAGGCAGTTTACAAAGTATGAAAAGCAATTCATTCAGACAACAAAGAACTCCAATAAATGCAGCTATAAGAATCAGGGGAAAGGACTGTTTAAAATGCACAGTAACATGCTCTCCAGGAACTAGCATATCTATAGGGCTGTATGTCCAATGTGGTATGAGTAGAGAATTCAGCTTACTTTGGGTTTTTTAAAATCAAGTTTCTAGCCCTGCAAAGATACACTTCGAAACCTGTAGAAAATCCTTGTAGAAACGTCACAAGCTAAAGAGGTGGTTACATATATTGCCAGGGAATGGGAGTGAAGCGTCAGCATCCTTGCCACTCCTATGACTAACCAACCATCATCAGAAGGGGGTGAAGCTTGGGAAGTGACATCATTTGACCTTTGACCTGGAAGTGACATCACAGGACATGACATCACAAAAGTGATGACACATCCTTGCTAGGCACCACCCCAAAGTCTCCTGGCTCCAACCCCAAAGTCCCCAGGCATTTCCCAAGCTGGACTTGGCAGCCCTACCACCTACCCTCCCTTGGTTTCAGGTTTTGTACTGAAATTGTAATTCTTGCTATATTTTTACCTGTCACAGCCTTGGGCAGTTCTAGGCACTGGGCCAGATCCGTGGGAGGGAGGCTGTGTCTGTGTGCCTGCCTCCCCCGGGTGGATACCCTCTTAAGAAACCTTGAGGGTGGGGCCATGTAGCAGCATGCCCAGCTCAGGGGGTGCTGCTTAGGTCTACTCACAGGTAGCAAGGGGCTTGCACCCATGTGGGACCACTGAACTTGCCATTCCAGGTTTTCCCCCTAGCAAGTGTGCTGGGGAAGGGTTTCATCAGCCAACAGGTGGGATGCCCAATTCCTTGATCCTTGTCCTATGCTGTGCCAATATTCTGGTGGCTGTAAGCAATAAAGCCACACCCTATTATACCCCAACGACTTCTGCATGTATTTGTTTCCTCCCTGCTTCCCCTCCTCACCCCTCACCTGCCTTTAGGACCACAAGAGCAGCTGTAAATATAGCTTGTTATGTAGTCATTTTCAGAGGGGAGTTTAGCATATATAAATCTCCACAGATCCTTTCCACCTTTGGATTTCACTGCTGGACATGAAACTGCACATTCACTAGATCATAGGGCCCAAGGAGTTCCTCTGCTGCTGTGCCAGGCTCCCCAGCAGCTGAATGGATGTAGCATGCCTTCTTTTTCTTTGCCTTTATTTTCTGTCATCTTGCTCACAGAATCTTAATAAGCACCAGCAGTATCACAAGTGACGTCTCTCTTTTGGGGTACTCTTTGATCCTGAGATTAGAGTCTGGCTGGACCAGCCTCTGAAAGTAAGACAGTTTGAAGCCCTGACAATCACTGGGCAGCCTCAGGCAGATCCCTGTTATCTCACCCTAACCTGCCTTACAGGACTGTTGTGAGGTTAAAATGCTGCTTTAGAGGAACAGCAGGATAAGAAAAACAATGAGAAATACATACAGTCTCTAGCAGAACAGAAAATACAGAGAAGGCATGAAACAAATGAGCTCATAAACACTTTAAAGCATGCTCAGCAAGTCTGTTTTCTGGCTCATCCACCAATCATAGACAGCTGTTTTTTTCTTCAGGCATAACATTTTTGTTGTATGTTACCTGTAATTTAACATGTTTTGACATTTTGTACTTGAAGATGGATTACTTGAGAGGAGCCAAAGGGCAGCAGAAAAATAAACATGAATAAAATCATTGGCACCAGGAAACTAGTAGGTGCTTTTCTCCCCTGAGGCATAAGCCCAAGTCCCCACTCCAGACTGTCATTTGTGCTCTGATGGGCACATGTAACATGCATGGGTTTATTCCATTCACTTTAGTAGAACTGAGCTTTGGTAAAAGCGTCCCTCTGCAGGTGCAGGACAAGCAAGGGAGATCTGTGTCTATGCAGGGAGACTTGTTTTGCACATGGAAGCTCCTCGACATGTCAGGAATTGCTGAGTTGTGATGAGTTTGCAAACACCGCCCTTTCGTCTTGTCTGCTTAACAAACCAAGCATCACTCAAGCCCTGTTTATATATTACAGTACATGACTACCAGGAGACTGTCAGCTACATGTAGATCCTCCTTAGGGATGGGCAAGAACCGGTTCATGGACTAAAATTAATGATTAATTTTGGGCCGTTTGTGGTTCACAAACTGAAGTTTGTGGTAGGTCAACTGGCATGAATTTACCATTAAAGCAGTTCATGCCAGTTGGTGAATGGATACATTTCCAGATAGACTATCTCAGCTGAAACAAAATTTCAAAATAATGGGCAGAATTCTCTAGCCTTGGAAACACACTTGTCAATTTCAAAGTAGTCATGTCAGTATCAAGAGGGGCTCCTTCCCCCCTTTGCCAGGGTTCCTTTGTGTTCCCATTTTCTTGCACAGAGCTTGCAAAATCCCACCCCCTTCTGCTTGGATTTCTTGTGACTTTGTGCTGTGAGATCTGTCCTTTTAAGCTTGCCATGTCAGTGGCACTGGGTTCTGCTGGGAATTCTGCACATTGTAACTGATTGTGTTGGGCTTGCAAAATCCCCCTTGCTTGGATTTCTTGTGACTCTACTTTGAGATCAGTCTTTTTAAGCTTGCAGTGCCACAGTGGCACTGGGTTCTGTTGGGCATTCTGTACACTGAACTGGTTGTATTGGGCTTGCAACCCCTCTTGCTTGGATCATCTGTTCTGCTGAGTTGACATTGCCACAGTGGCACTGGATTCTGCTGGGCACTCTTTGATTGCACTAGTACTGTTGGGCACTCTGTACATTGCACTGGGTCTACTGGGCTTACAAAAATGCCCCATCACCACCTTCAGTTTCTACTGCAGAGATTCTCTGGCTTGACCTTAGTCCTGTTGGGTTTGCACTGCCACACAGCCCTGGTTCTACTGTGCACACTGTACTGGTTTTGCTGGGTTTGCAAAAATGTCCCATCATCACCTTCAGTTTTTACTGCAGAGATTCTCTGTCTTGACCTTAATCCTGTTGGGTTTACACTGCCACAGTGGCTCTGGTTCTGCTGGACACACTGCACTGGCTTGCACAGGATCTATTCTATACACTCCTGAACCTGCATCTCTTTTTCCCCAGAAAGCACTTTCTTGGAGGCACTTTGTTGGGGGGGGCATAACTCAGACCCCATAAATCCAATCCTCACCAAATTTGGAGAGCAGGTAATGGAAAGTCAGCTGGAGATCCCTTGTGAGACTGGTGTCTCTAGAATTTGGGGGGATTCTACCACATCACAAACTTCACAAATGAAACTAGTCCATCTAGCACCAAAAAGTTTGTAATGGTTCATGGTTCCCAGCACAAACCATGAACTCAACTGAACCAGATTTTCCCAGTTCATGCCCATCTCTATGTACAGCACACCCAAAAATCTCTGTATTACCCCTTTCAGACAAAATGGCAACCACACATGTTAGGAGGATTTCAGCTAGCAGGCACTCCAATTTCACATGGCTGGCAGGCTCCCAAAATGTGTAATCATGGCATATGAGAAAGGCTTTGTTTTCTGTTGCAACTAGAAGTAACCTGATAGGGACATCTTTGTTCCCTTTCCATTCCATATGTTGTTAATGCCATGAGTTTTGGTCCATGCAAATTTTCTTTCTGCTGTCATTGAGGAGACCTGTGTTTCTCTTATGCCATTTATCCTGTATATACTATAGTACATCTAGGTCCTTTCCGCACTAGACCTTAAATCCTGGTTCAATCCAGTCCCTGAACTTACATTTTACGCTACACACGAGTTCACCTCTGTAATTATCTCAGGGTATTTTTTGTTTCCACATTACATTGAGGTTACCCCGGTTTTGCCCCATACTTGTCCCGGGATAAATGGATGCTGTTATAACTAGGGATAAATGCAATATATTATGTCACGAGTTCAACTCTGATAAAACCAGGGATGAGATCCAAGTGTGGAAAGGACCATATTCAACTGAATGCCATTTATATGCCACAAAGGGGGGGGAGCAGTAAAACAAATATTGTTTTACTGGGGGAAATCCAGCAAAAGGGGTGGGGTGCAAGAATAAATGCACACAGTTTGGTTTCCCAAAATCAAAATGGGGATTTGAACTGAATCAACAAGCTTGCAAAGTACGGCCTCATCCCTAGTTATGACCCAGCTTACCTGCAAAACCCTTCTCCTAAAGCCTTTTCAGAAGGCAGACTGCCAAACACCTACAAGAGTTTTAAGATTAAGGAAGCTTTCAGTAGCAATAACATCCGCTCTCACAGGCCAAAGAAACACTGGCATATTTTATGGGGTAGAAGTTGCAGTGCTGAGCAATTTCTTGTTGGTTCACACATAAGCTGTGAGAATTCTAACCTTCACCTGCATGATAAGGAATTTTCTGGGCTGCAAGTGTCTCCCCAGGATAAAAAGCTAGTAGGAAGTAATATTAGCCCAAAGAAACAATATTTAGCAATGACACGTTTTACCTCAGTGTTCAATGCCTCCTTTAAATCCAACATTATCCTTCTGACAGCTCAGATCTGACCGGGGGGGGGGGGAAGAGAAGGAAAACCGCTATAGGATTGCCAACTGAGCAAATAAAATAAAGAAATACAAGAATATTATTCTTGTTGGTTTTCATTCTTCTGGGGAAGGAAATGTAGATCTGATCCCTCTAGTCATTATTTATGCAAATGACGTGGTGTCTGTAAGCAGCAGAGGATCATGAAGCGGAGCAGAATAAAACGCAGTGTGCATTGTGACAATATGTGTGAAAATTGCAAGTATCAGCTCGTTGCAAGAATGCAAGCCAAAAAGAAAGGAATAAGGAGCAAATAGATAACCAGCCATGGTTGCTAGGAGATTTGCTGAGGGATTAGCAGCCACAGGGGCCAAGTAGGAAGGGGGGTAGGATTGCCAGCCTCCAGGTGGGGCCTGGAGATCTCTCAGAATTACAACTGATGGAGATCAGTTCCCCTGGAGAAAATGGCTTTGGACTTGCTGAGGTGCCTCTTCTCCCCAGCCCCCCCCCCCAGGCTGCACCCCAAAATCTCCATAGATTTCTCAACCTGGGGTTGACAACCCTAGATGAGGTAAAACTTTTATCTGATTGGTATGGGGGAAGGAACCTCATCTCCCCCCCCACACACACATATACATACACATACACGTGCTGCATGAAGGTAATACTACGTAATCTGTTAGACTCAAGTTCTAACCTCCCACCTAGCCATGAAGCTTGCTAGATGACCTTGGGCTAGTTGGTCTTTCAGTCTAATCTGCCTCTCATGGTTTCTGTGACAATAAAATAGAGACAGAATAACCATAAATATATGGAAATAATAGCATCAAAGGAAGTGATCAGGCATAACAGTGGATGCGGGACTGCCCCAACTTCATCCTCCTCCCCACCCCCCCATGTGTGTAGGGGCCAGAGTGTTAGACTAGAACTTCTTACATTTTTCCTTGGGTCCACAAAATCAAATGTGAATTGCAAGTTCAGTGCAAGGAATTTAATCCCAGGCCCATGTAGGTCTGGTTCAGATTGGTACAGAGTGGTATATGGGACAAGAGGGCATCAAGCTCTCACCATATTGTTTCCTAGCTAGAGTTGCCACTCCCCTACTGGGGATGGGGGTTTGCCCACTTTCCAGGCCCCAATCACCGGAATCTGGCCAGTGGGGGGAACCCTGCCCCCAAAGTGCCACATTCATGCCAATGTGCCTGGAGCAATGACATCACCTGGAGGTGATGTCATAGCACAGGATACATTGCAGGGGATGCTCTATCATACAAAGAAAAACTCTATGGTTTTTCCTCAAATGATAGAGCATCCCCCACAACGTGGCCTGCATGATGATGTCACTTCTGAGTGACATCATCATGGAGTATGCACTTTGCACATGTGCCAAAGAACTCCCAGAGCAAGAAAGGGAGGCCCACACACACTGACAGCCAGGTAAGACCTGGCAATCCTATTCATAACCCAAAACTGTTGTGAAGGCTGGTATTTGCCTGGTTGAATCTCCAAGTACGCAAGTTTCTCCCATGGAGCAAGTAATGCCCCTGGGCAGTTTCAGGTCAGGAAAATGGCATGCAGGGGAAGGTGTAAAGCCCCTCTCCTTGCACACCATAGTCCCAACCCAATCTGGGGTCCTGCATGCCTGAGATTAAGTTTCCAGCATGGAACTCACAATATATTTTTCACTGGGAAGTAGAGATGCCAGCCTCCAAGTGGGACCTGGGGATCCTCCATAATTACAGCTCATCTCCAGACTACACAGATCAGTTCCCTTGAAGAAAATGTATACTTTGGAGATGGACTGTATGGCATTGTACCCCACAGAGGTCTCTGTCCTCCCCAGGCTCCATCCCCAAATCCCAAGGAGTTTCCCAACCTGGATCTGTCAACCCTACCCCCCACCCCCATCTGTTGCCAGTGCCCAGCAGGGACCTGGAAACCCTACTGGGAAGACCAGGGAGAAATGTAACATGTAGTTAGACCCTGGGGAACAAGAATGTATTGATTTTAAAAAACATTGATAGCCAGAAGGGAAAAAACAGATGGTACCAGACATTGATTAAATTTACACAGAAGAAAAAAATCTGTTTGTATAGATGTCATCTGTTACCAAACTAGTCATGCTGACCTGTTGCAGCCATTTAAAATTACTGGTGAATCAAAACTGACCCATTCACTTTGCAGCCTTCTTTGCAGAATGTGATGCTCACACCCATGCAAACACATTGGTAATGCTTTGGGAAGGTCTGCAAAGTTTTCCCATTGTGTGGGTGACAAATTCCCTGTTCTTGAGGGATAGAACTGTACCTCAGTGGTAGAGCATCTGGTTTGCATGCAGAAGGTCCCAAGTTCAATCTCTAGTACCTCCAGTTAAAAGGATCAGGTAGTAGAAGATGTGAAAGACCTCCTCCTGAGACCCTGGAGAGCTACTGCCAATCTGAGTAGACAATACTGATCTTGATGGACAAATAGTCCCACTAAGTATAAGGCAGGTTTTTGTATTCAAGATGAGTCACCTAGAGTCTTTTCTCTCTGTGTCACCTGCACGCTGTGCTTTCTTTCAGAAGGCATTTGCCGTCTCACAACCCAGTCTCCCCTTCTGTTCAGCCATATTTAGCTAATTCCTATTTAGAACCAACCACAGGTCAACTTTCTTTACCTTGTCCTAATCTGAGACTAACCACAACAGATGTTAAATATGTACTTAGCTATTGATTTTGTTTTGATCTGTTGTTACATTCCTTGTGCCCTGCTGTTATACTAGCTTTTCATGGTTTGTCTTCTTTGACTGCTAGTCACACTAAATGGGCTTGTTTGTTGTTAATGGCCAATTTTAATTAATTTTGGAGCTGTCTCAAACAGTAGAACACCCAGGATGTAAATATTTTAAATAAATAAATGTGTGATATTGAAATTGCCAATTATTTATTTTATCCTTTCTATGTTACAAAATGTAAAGTGGTTTATGTGTTGGTCAATGACCATGAATAAATTCATTCATTCATTCATTCGTTCATTCATTCATTCATTCATTCCTTTTATCCTGTTAACTGGTTGCTTAGTGCTTTAAGTCAGCCTTAGGGGTACTTTAACTCACTGTTAAACGTCCAAGAAGAAAGCAAAATACAGTTTCTTTGGCATCTGCACCCAAATCCATTATTTGTTCAATGAAATTATTTTTCTCTGAGCTTCTGGCCACATACATGCACCTATTTCTCCTCAGCTCTTGTGGTGGTAGTGTTTTTTACCAGAGTCTGACAACAGAATCCACCAGTGACTACAAAACTATGTAGTTAGCATGCCAGAGTTTTGTTTGTTACACATGCTGAGCCAGTCAGTGTTGTGGGCACGAAGCCTTGGACCAGTGGTGTTCAGCAAGAGTGAGCAATAACAGGTCTGTGATGCCCTTTGATGTCCACAAAACTATGTAGAGCAAGGGCCTCCAAACCTAAGAAGTCTAAGCACGGTTGGGATTTTGAGAAAGCATAGTATGGACTACCTCAAAATTTCTAACGTGGGGCAGAAGGCCCAGTCACAAAAGGCCTGCTAGGCATTAGGGTTGCCACCCCCCCGATGGGGGCAGGGATTCCCCTGCTTTCAGGGGTCTCAATCTGCCTCCGACCAGCTGTCCAGTGGATGATCCCCACCCCCAAAGAGCCCATGGCACCATACATGCCCAGTGTGATGATGTTACCCAGAGGTGATGTCATCATACTGGGCACATCGCACAGGGTACGCTCTAGCATTTGGCTTAAAACTCTATGGTGACCATAGTTTTTTGGCCAAATGCTAGGGCATGCCCTGCATGATGTGCCCAGTGCAATGATGTCATTTCCGAGTGATGTAATTGTGGTACACACAAAGCACATGTGCCAGAAGCTTCAGGGACCCAGGCTGGAGCCCCACATTGGCAACCAGGTAAGACCTGGCAACCCTACTAGGCAAAAAGGGCCTGCTAGGCAGAATCAGCTCTTTGCTTTGCTGTTTGGTTTTAGTTTCCTTCAAAAAGGTGGAAGGAGGGTTTTCAATCTATGTGGCAACACTGAGAAGCTGCCAGACCCAGAGACATAAAAAGTCTATGTCTATGGCCAAACAGAGGACACACCATTGAGGCAGCAGGGAGCAGGGTTGCCAGCCCAGAGCTGACACTTGGTCAGAGATCCCAGGGTGGTTGGAACCTAGGTTCCCTTTAAGCTGTGCCAGGCTGCACTGGTGCACCAGTTTCCCCTGGCCAGCGCAGCAATTTTTACCACAGCCCAGGGGTGGGAGCTTCCCTTCCCAATGTCCATGCAGCACAGATCCATTTGCTCAGGCAGCACAGAAACACAGCAGTATGCTTTGTATTTCCTAATCTGGGCTGGCCCCGTCTCCCCTCAGCTGGGGTTTGCTTGCCCTGTGAAAGGGGCGCTGCTACCCACCCCAGCAGTCCTCTGCCTTGTGCTCCTGGAGATACCCTGGCCCAGAAGGAGGATTGCTCTGTTGCCCAGCTTCTGCCCTTCCTGAGGTGAGTTGCCTGGGTGTTTGTTTTGTCTTGGGGTGGGAGTGGGGAGCCAGCCTCAGCAGCATGCTAGAGGCGATTTGGTGTATTCTGGTGCTTTGCAAAGTAACTCTGTGCCCTTAAGCCTGGGAGGTTAGTTGAAGAAGGTGTGGGGGGAGCGCAAGCCTCAGCAGCATGCTAGAGGCAATCTGGTGTATTCTGGTGCTTTGCAAAGTGATTCTCTGTGCCCTTAAGCCTGGGAGGTTAGCTGAAGAAGGTGGGGGAGGGAGCTGGCCTCAGCAGCATGCTAGAGGCAATGTGGTGTGTTGTGGTGCTTTGCAAAGTGATTCTATATGCCCTTAAGCCTGCTGGTGTTTTGCAAAGTGACTCTATGTGCCCTGAAGCCTGGGAGGTTAAGTAATACAAATATGTTCCATATAAATATAAATAAGGTTAATATAAATCTATGGCTTGTAATACAAATGATAATAGTTTATATGTTGTTTGTATGTTTGTACACTTAAATACATTTTTTAAAAAAAATGTCAGCCCGCTCACAGTTTTAACACTCGCACCACTTTTGACTCACAGGGTAAAATTTCTGCTCACGAGACTGCACACCTTAGAGGGAACATCAGTTGGAACCTACCTGGTTGTTATGCTGATGCCACAAGATGACTGCCAGCTTGAACCAGAAGTGATGTCATCACTTTTGGACAACACTCTAGTATTCACCAAAACATCTATGGTTTAACCACACAGTTTGGAGTGAATCCTGAAGAGCTGCAGCAATCTAATGGTGTTGCTTCTGGTTGTTGCTGGAAGTGACATCACAGCATTGGCACTATGCCAAATTATGCCCTCCCATTTCCCCCCACTGCCCTGTCAAGCAGCAGCAGCAAACATGGGGGGGGGTGTCCAAGATGGAAGGCCTCCTAGTAGAGAGTGAACTGAAACTCTTGTATTTTTTCCAAGCCCATCTGGATTTTTCCCCCCAAGGCACAATAAACAAGTGAGCATCCAGAAACACAGAAGCAGATGCTGTGTTGGGGATTACTGATGTAGAAGCACCAGATCTGCAATGTTTCATAAAGAGTACCTTAACTTTCTACCACTATAGCCATGAAAAACAAGGAAAGAGCAGGCAGAATGTGATGCCACATATGATTTGTTTCTGAACTTCTACGTGTCTTCCATACTAGCCTGTTCTCCAAAAAATCATGCAATAAATGTTCTCTTCCATTCTATGAAGTTATCTGTCAAGAATCCAATGGCTATGTTCTTACAAAAGTTTTCACCATGTGTTCTTTTCTTCACTAGGCATTTTGTTTCCTGTTAGATAAATATGAGATGGGAATCTCTACTGCGATCATCTGATTTTATTTTTTAGGCAAACTGGCACAATAGGAGAAATAATTGAATATGTGCCTCTTTCTTTCCAAGAATGAGTTTCAGTGACATTTTCCCCACTGGGGATCCAAAGGAGCTTACACCATTCTCCTCCCCTACTTTTTATCCTCACAAAAATCCTTTGGGGTAGGTTATGCTGAGAGTGTATGAATGGGCCAAGACCACCCAGCTAATTTCTGTGGCAGAGTGAGGATTCAAAGCTCAATATGTTGTCGAAGGCTTTCACGGCCAGAGTTCATTAGTTGCTGTAGGTTTTCTGGGTTGTGTGGCCGTGGTCTTGGCATTGTAAGACCAGACGTTTTGCCAGTAGCTGTGACTGGCATCCTCAGAGCTACTGGCGAAATGACAGGTCCTACAATGCCAAGACCACGGCCACACAACCTGGAAAATCTACAGCAACTAGATTCAAACCTCAGTTTCCCAGATCCCAATCCAGTGCTCTAACCACTGCACAACACTGTAATTTCTGTTGAAAGAGGAAGGGGTGGGGTTACAGTATATTTTACTGCATTTTTCAGTTGTTTTATGGCAGCTTTCCAAGCTTGAGTCAGTGGGAACAGACTGTTTTTAGTGTTGCTGCCAACATCTGAAAGGATTGGGGACAGATCTAGTTCCCCAAACAAGGTGGGAAAAGATCAAGGTGTACTGTGTCTTTCCATAGTGTAAACTGGGGTCCCTAACTTCCTTGAGCATGCAGGCAGCCTTGGAATTTTGAAAGCTGGTTTTCGGTTTTGGCATTGCGAATGGCGGCCGCCTCTCGGGACGCTCCCGGAGGCGGTTAGCCCACGCGCAGTTAGGGGGGGTCTTCGCATGTGCGAAAGACCCTAGTGAGCCTTAGGCAAAGGCTCCGAACCGGGGGCGCTTGGGGAGTAGCCTCTTTGCCGGCAGACAGCGGGGAAATTGAGGCTTTCTCCCCGCCCCAATCGGCCCCACTGCGTCGTGCCCGTAATGGGACTTAGCAGCGCCACCGACTTCCAGGAGTGAAGACAGCGCCATGATTTAACATAAAAAGAAGAAGTGGCATCGAATCGTGAGTTGAAGATCTATTTCGAAGTGTAAATTTTATCCCCCCCGCAAGCATATAAGCATATGGGAGGAGGGAGGAGTCCCCACCCCTTTTGAGAAGCAAGATCTACAAAGGGAGCGCAAAGGGGGGCAGAGAGAAAAAAGTGTTGGTGAAAGTACCGTTGGGGTTGTACGGAAGATTTCGATCCTATTAGCTTCCTGGGGGATGCGGCACGAACTTTGTAAAAGTAAACAAAAAACCAAAATGTCGACAATGGAAAAAGTCCTGCAGAAACCGGAAGAGAAGAGGGGAGGGACTTCCGGTCCGGGTAGGCCCCCCCCCAGAGCTTGCTGTCAATCAACAGGAAAAGGAGATACTGTGCCCTCTGCTGGAGCAAATGCAGAAAATCAACGAAACTTTGCTTAAAGTGGAAAGTGTTCTCATCAGTCGACAGAAACAGATATCGGAAACAACAAGGAAGATGGTGGAAATTGAACAGAAATCGAATCTGATTCTAAGTTTTCAGGGTGTAAAAGAAGAAGAGAAAGAAGATCTTGGATCTACCTTGACGAATGTCTTGGCACCCCTAACTGGCAGTGAAGCGAAAGAATTAAAAGAAGAGGTGGACATGGCTCCCAAAGCCTATTCCGCTTTTATAAAAGAAAATACTCTGCCAGTAGAAGGGGATGTTGAGCATAGCAGCCAACATATCAAAGATCTAATCTCATGTGTAGTGTCTATGGAGCCCTGGAAATTTGAAGGCCAGAAGTACAAGGAAAAAGAGAAAAGAAAGAAGATGGACTACATCTTTAAAATGCAAAAACTTCTGAAGAGACACGCCAGCATGGAGGAAGACACAGCACTCAAAATTGGGACAAGCAGTGAAGAAGACAGCAGCCCAGGGGAAGGAGGTGATGGAACGGAAGGCATCAAGGTTAAAAAGGACTCAATCCATAATTGGAAGAGATTTAAAAAGAAGACACCTTGAGGACTGTTCGTGTAACATCTGTAAGGAGCTGCTTAATTACTAACCACAATGGACTTTACTAACTGTATTAACAGAGTGATTTTGGACTTTGCAAAGTTAAAAAGAAGATCTTCTAACCGTGATAGATGCCAAAAATGGTATTGATTACTAATTAAAACTAACCCTTTTTAACAGAAAAAAACTTCACTCCATCTTTTTCTTTCCCCATCTGTCTACCCTACCCTTTTCTTATAAAAAGAATAAAATTCTCTCCTTTTTAGGAGAGTTTTACCACACAAAAAAAAAAAGGAATTTTGAAAGCTCTGCTCGATAGCTCTGTTGCTGGTGACAGAGGCATGGTTATGGCCCCAGCAGCCCTGCTGCCACAGCATTTCCCAATCCCTGGCCTCTGCAGGTTCCCATTTGGGAACAGACCAGTAGCACTGGTGCCTCCACCTTGGCAGCCCTCAGAATTACACTGCAGTTCTCTCTTTATGGGGAAGATTTTGTTTATTTATTTACTTATTTAATTTATAGCCCACTCTCCCAAGACTGGCTCAGGGTGAGTAACATCAGTTTATAAACATACAATTAAAATTTCCAAGATCAAATAATTCAGTCATCCATAAAATAAAATATACTAAAATACATGCAATACAATATGATCAGTTACATAACATCGGAATGACATGAGCTCACTGAAGAAGGGGGTGGCAGGGGAAAACAAAAGGGGAGGGGCGGGGAAGGACACTCCGTTAGATCTTGCTGATTGAGACCCCCCGTACTGCCTTCAACCACAGGCCCAGCAGAACCAACTCAGTTTTGCAGGCCCTGCAGAATTGCACTAAATCCCGTAGGGCCATGTCCCATCAGGATACCCACTCCCCTCTCTCAACAGAGTCCCATTAATAGCTGGACCATCCATCAAGAGTTTGGGAGTGATCCCAGATGCCTCCCTTTCAATGGAGGCCCAGGTCACCAATGCAGTTAAGCTGGCGTTTAAAAACATGAGAGATCATTGGCATGTGATGGCCTAGCCATATTGTGAAGTGGTACAGTCCAGGAAAACAATCTTATTCAACAGTGGCACTTAATCTCCTCACATATCTCCTAGCTTTGTTACTTTGGAAACACATACATAATAAATATTCGGTTCCTGTATGCACTTTGCACACGTTTGTCATTTTTTTGTATTCCTGTCACATCTCTGCATCAGTAGGATTGTTACCTTTTGATCTGAAGCATGGTGCTGTGCCCTGCAAATCAACTCATGAAGGGATGTGGAGCTCCTTTGGGTCAGCAGTTACAACCTGACCCATCAATCATCTGCTTCTTATGGACCGAACTACATGTGATGCTCAATTGTGTGAAGATTTTAATGTTTTCCTTTCCTGTCTTTTTTCAAAACAAAATTCTGAAATAGAAGCTAAAATCTACAGTACAGCAGAGAGCCGTCTTAACCCTTTGTTTTGCAAGAAGTCATCCCCCTTCCCAAGCTGCTTTTCCCCCAATGGAGGAAAAGACAGGGATACTCCTCTTTTATTTGGACAGGGAGAAAGTGATTCTCAGGGAAGCATAAGAATCCTCTTTTCCTGCTCTGGTCTAGTGCTGTAGATTTCAACCTCCATGGGTACATTTTACAAACTGGGGGGGGGGGAGGGTCAGGAAAAGTTATACCAGATTTGAGCAACTTGTGTAGTTTGGCCTTTAGGTCAAGATCCCCAGGGTTATTTAAAAAAAAAAAAAAGCTGTCTCCTTATCTCATTCTTCCCTCCCCCTCTATTTCCTCTTTCTCTTTCCTGACAGCCCCCATAGCTTCCTCCCTTTTCCTGCTTCCTGCTTTCCTTCCAGGGTTGCCAACCCCCAGGTGGAGTCTGAAGATCTCCTGGAATCACAACAGATCTCCCACACACACACAGGGTTACCAGCTCCAGTATGAGAAATTCCTGGAGATTTGGAGGTGGAGCCAAGTCCCAAACTCTTCAGCCTTTCCTCATAGGGAAGGTGCTCCAACCCCTAATCATCTAGGTTGCCCTCCTCTCCACTTTTTCCAGCTCTGCATGTTCTTTTTGAGATACAGTAACCAGAACTGTACACAGTATTCCAAATGAGGCCACACCATAGTTCTATACAGAGATATTACAATATTGGTCATTTTATTCTCAATCCTTTTCCTAACAATCCCTAATCAACACTGGGTTGACACTTTCATTGAGTTATCCACTATGACCCCAAGATCTTTTCCCCTCTCTGTCTCAGGAAGTTCAGACCCCATTAGCCTAGACATGAAGTTGGGAATTTTTTTTTGTCCCAGTGTGCATCACCTTGCACTGACCAACAGTGAACTTCAATTGCCATATTGTCACCCACTCATTCAGTTTGTAGAGGTCCTCTTGGAGCTCTTTACGGTCAGCCTTGGTTTCCACCATCCTGAATAATTTGGTGTCATCTGCAAACTTGGTCACTACATTATTCTCTCTTAGTTCCAGATCATTGATGAATAAACTAAATAGTACCAGCCCCAATACTGATCCTTGCTTATTTCCCTTCATTATGAGAATCGTCCATTGATTCCTACTTTTTGCTTCCTGTCATTTAACCAGTTTTTAAACCATAAGAGAACCTGTCCTTTTATGACTGCTAAGTTTACTCAGGAGTCTTTGGTGAGGTACTTTGTCAAACATCTTTTGAAAGTCCACATTTTTAATGTCTACCAGGTCACCGTTGTCTATATGCTTGTTCATTTTCTCAAAGAATGCCAAAAGGTTGGTGAGACAGGACTTCCCTTTGCAAATGCCATGCTGATTATCCTCCTCTCCTCCTTTTTACTTGCACTACAACCCTGTGAGGTAGATTAGGCTGAAAGTGTGTAACTGGTCCAAAATCACTCAGTGAGCTTCTACGGCAAGGTGGGAATTTGAACCTGGGTCTCACAGACTCTAACCACTGTACCACACTGGATTTCATAAGGTGGCTGCTGTTGAACAGTAGCAAGCAGCAAGGTCTAGTTGAGTCATGCAAGTCAGGTGGTATCAAGTCACCCAGAGGTCGCTGCCATCCTAGGGTTGCCAACCTCTAAGTGGAATCTGGAGATCTCTCAGAATTACAACTGTACTCCAGACAAAACAGAACTGTCCCTCTGGAGAAAATGGCTGCTTTGGAGGCTGCTCTATGGCATTAGATGCAGCTGAAGCCTCTCCCCTCCCCAAACCCTGCCTTCCTCAGTCTCCACAACAAAATCACCAAGGATTTCCCAACCTGGAGCTGGCAGCCCTAGTCAATCCTGGTCTCAAGAAGACCTCCCTCAAAGGCTAAAATAAGCCTGGAAAAGGCTCTGCCCCCTCCCTCTGCCTTTCACTCACTGAAACACAGCCTGGAATACTGTGTTGCCTAGCAAAAGCCACTGAGTGAATCAGTTGCTTAAAGCTACAGGCACTGCTTTTATAATTTTGTCATTTTAAAAAAGTGTATCTTTTTAGATATCACATTTTTCTTCAAACCTGGGGCCCTTTTCATATTTGTACAACTATTTCTCTTGCCTGTTCACAGCTCCAGTCCTCAGATTTAAGTATCCACATATTTCCTGATCCTGTCTTCACTATTAGAATATAAAGTGGGAAGTCATGATACTTGCAGGGTAGGGGACCCCTTCTCTCTCTTAGTTGTGGCTCTCCCCTCCCGTTGGTGCTCTAAGGGAATCTTCAGCAGCTCCCACCCACTCCCATAGCCTCAATTGCTGGTGAGCCCAGCACAGCTTTGGCTCTCCCCCCACTGGCTCTACCAGCAGCAAACCCATGCAGCTCCCTGTCTCTGCCTCTGCCACATCTCCTGCTCCTGCCATCCCTCCCTGTGCCAGTGAGCCTGATGAAGCTCCAGCTCTCCCCAGCAAGCTTGACATAGCATCTGTCCTCTGCTGCTGGGCCCGCCATGTCTCCTGCACCCATGGCATGGACAGCCAGCAAGCTCGGCACAACTCTGGCTTAAACCCAGCCCACCACATCTTCTGACACCCCCCTTGTCTCCATTACTGTCAAGCCCAGCAGCGTCTGACCTCTACTGCCTGGGCCACTGCTGCTGTCACCCCCACCACTGGAGCACCGCCAGAGGAGTTAGGTTCATTGCCTGCTCATGTGCAGACAACAAAAATGCCTGGTGGGAATTAAACCCCCCAATGGTTTTTTACACATATTTTTTTTTCAGGGTTTTCCCCAAGTTTGCATAAAAACCTGTTTAATGCAAGTGTGGCCCTGATCTGCAGATTTAGTTATCTACAGATAGGAGGCACACTTGGGAAATACTATATAGATGTACCCAAAATGTACTACATGCAATATAGAAATAAAATAAACAGGCCCTTCTTATAGGCTCACTATCATGCCCCTTCCTTTGTTCCAGTTGCTGAACTACTCCTGTTAGTTGGATCCTGCTGATCATTTCTGTTAATAGAAAGAGGGTGATTTTGCCAATTCCCCTGTCCCACAACACACTATTCACTCCTTTAAATCATTCCTGGTGTTGTGTCCTGAGATCAGAGGGCTGAGCTGGCGAAACACTGCCAAGCTTCGCTCTCTGAGAACAATAGGGACTAGGTTCCTGAGCTCGCCAGTAGTGAACCAATGGCAGAATTGGCGGGCGATTCAAACCCGCCAATAGGAATATAGGGCCGTCCCCCTAACTGTATATAGTTGGCCTCCGGCCGTTACTGTGTGTTCTTTGTCTTATGTGAAGTACGAATAAACGCGTCTTCTCTTATGTCGTCGTCCGAGTCATGAGGCCTGAAACCCAGTACTTTACAGTGGCGACGAAGGTGGGATTCTAACGCCTTCTGTGACTCCATGAACGACGAAACGGACACCACCGAGCAACGCATCGCTGACCCCGAGAGCAGCACCGCACCGCTCGCCGAGCATCGCATCGCTGACCCCGAGAGCAGCACCGCACCGCTCGCCCCGGCGCGCGCCGTTCCTGACAGAACCATGGCCGCTTCCCACGTCAACACTGGAGCACTTCGACCAGTCGCAGCCAGAAACCTGGGACGCATGGGTCGACCAGCTCATCAGCTACTTGGAGCTCAACGAAATCCGCCACCCCGACCAGAAACGAGCGATCCTCCTGAACGCCTGCGGCACCCAAACCGTCCGCCTCGCCAAGAGCCTCTTGGTGCCCCGCACGGCCTTGGAGAGCTCGTTTGGGGGAAATCCTGGACGTCCTAAATGGCTACTTCAGCCCCCGGCCGACCTTCCTGGCCAAGAGGATGGATTTCCAGAGGCGAGTCCAGACCCGAGGGGAATCCATTGCCAACTTCCTAGCCGCGCTAAGGGCGCTAGCCGTGGACTGCGGGTTTCCGAAGGTGGAGGACAACCTGCTGACACAGTTCGTGTGGGGCCTGGCGGACTCCAAGCTGCGGCACAAGTTGGTGGGACACCGGAAGCTCACCTTGGAGCGAGGCCCTCGACGCCGCCACTGCCCACGAGGCCGCAGAAGGGGATCAGCCGGTCGCGGCCGCGCAGGTGGTTGGAAGGAGCCCAAGCCCCGGAAACGAAGAGACGGACGAGGTCTTCGCCCTCAAACCCCAACAACGCCGGCCGGCGCCGTTCCAGCAGGCCAACAGGGAGCAAGCCAAGCAGTACTCCGGCAACCGAGCCGTCTGTGCCAGCTGCGGGGAGGGCCACGGACGGAAATCCTGCAGGTTCCGGGACGCTCGCCAGTAGTGAACCAATGGCAGAATTGGCGGGCGATTCAAACCCGCCAATAGGAATATAGGGCCGTCCCCCCTAACTGTATATAGTTGGCCTCCGGCCGTTACTGTGTGTTCTTTGTCTTATGTGAAGTACGAATAAACGCGTCTTCTCTTATGTCGTCGTCCGAGTCATGAGGCCTGAAACCCAGTACTTTACACCTGGGAGTCCCCTGTCCCCCAAGAAAATTATTTTTTGTGTCATTTTAGGCTGCTGCAGGAGTGTGGAGGCAGAAAAGTTGCATTCCATTGACTAAAATCCTTCTCTCAGTGGAGATCTTCTCTGAGTGGAGAACTTTCAACTAAAAAAGTTCTCAAGGTGGTTACCAGTACAATTAAAATCAGTAAAATACAACACAAATCCAGTCATCATCAGTTTTCCAATAGTACCATGCTAAAAACTACACCCTTTGCAGGTACCATAATTCCCAGTTTCCAGAACAGCAGCCTTACAATCTGTGGGATCTGAGTTCAACTGAGAAATCACTGGACAACTATATTTGTCTGCCTTCTTCAGAAGTGCTAGATCAGTGATGTCCAGAGAAACATCTTCTGAAACGTGAGACTCAAGGAAGATAACAGACTGGGTTTTGAGAACCTGTATCTTTTCTTCTGGGAAAGTACCCTTTGACCAAAATGCCCTTTCCCCTTAATATTTGCATAAGGGGATACCGTCACTTCCTCCATGCTTTAAGAAGTTATCAAATCTTGGTGACATTAGCAGCCATCTCTCCAGTCCTTGCCTTCGTATCAAGCATACTTCACATCATAGAAATGGACAGTCGTAGTTAACAAGTCTGAAACAAAAGGCAAAGTATATTTATTTCATTTACATAATTTATACCCAGTGTGTAGGGTTGCCAGGTCCCCTCAGCACATGGGGGATCTGCTGGTTTCTGGCACTCTCCCGTGCACCAGCCAATTGGATGGTGGGGGAGAGTTACCACCCCAAACATTGGTGACGTTAAGAGGTGACGCTCTGGTTTGGGGGCAAAACTCTACAATAGAATTAGCTTGAAAACATAGAGTTTTGCCCAAAAACCAGAACATTGTCACCAACACGCCTACATCACTTCTGGATGATGTAGGCACATAGCCCCCGGACTTCCCTGACATGCATAGGCACAACGTGCTTCTTCCCTCCCCTATTCTGGAATATCCCGGTAAGTCCCCAGCTTGTCGTTTGGACTAGGCAACCCTACCAGCACGTCTGCCCTCATCAGGGCCACAAAGGGAGCTAGCTGATTAAAAATATACATAATAAAATAATGTCATAAAAACCATTAAAACCAAACACACATATCACAGGTCAGGGAGAAAGGATTGCTGAGGAAATACCAAATGAAAATTTTTTAAAAGCCTTCACCCGCTGGCAGAAGACAGCAACATGAGGGAGACAGTTCCAGAGTTTTGATGTCTCTGCCAAGAAGGCTGTGTCCTGGGTTGCCACCCACCTGATCTCAGATTGGGTTGACAATAGAAGAGGGGCCAACGTCCCAGGAGGAAAATAAAAATAAGGCCTAGGCTTGCCAAGCCCCCGCTGGGGGCGGGGGAACCCCCGATATTGACCTCCCTTACCCGTTTTTTTGAAATCCGGTCAGAAGAGTGACACTCTGGCATTTTAGTCCTCCAAGTCTCTATGGCTATGAAAGCCATAGAGACTAGGGCTAGAGCATCAGTTCCACTTCTCTCTAGTGTGTGCTGCTGAGTGATTTTCCTCCTTCCAGTCCCACCCCTGTTGTTTGCAGCAGGAGCAGCCTGAGCAGTTCTCAGAGCCCAGAAGAGTCGAGGGTCCAGGAAAGTAAGGTTTGGGCTGGCCCAGGGCTCTGCCTCATGGTCTTGTTGGGTTTTCCTTCCATTTTTCCTCCAGCGCAGACAGTCATTTCAGAGCTCTGTCTCCCCCCCAAAAAAAAAAAAGTGGGAAGGAGCAAAGGGAGGCTTGCAGTGGCTGCCTGCTCTTTACAGCCAGCAGCCGGGCAGTGCAGGTCCCCCTGCTCCTTTTAAAAGTGCAGGCAGTCATTTCAGAGCTCTGTCCCCCCCCCAAAAAAAAAAAAGTGGGAAGGATCGAAGGGAGGCTTCTAATTGCTTCTTTCTATCTTCCTTCCTATCATTTTTCTGCCTGCCTGTCTTTCTATCTTCCTTCCTTTCATTTTTATTTCTCTTTCATTCCTCTCTTCCCATCTTTTTTCTACCTCTCCCTTCCTTTCTCTTTTTCTCTCTTTCTCTCTCTGTTTTTCTGTCTTCCTTTCTTTTTCTTCCTTTCTTTTTTTTCTCTTTCTCTTTCTGTGTTTGCTTTCTATCTCTCTATCTTTCTCTCTCAGTCCATTTTTTTTCTTTTGGTGCAAAATGCCTTCAGCTCACACACAGAATGCCACTTCTGTCACCTTTTCCAGATGATTCCTTAAAGTCCATCTTTTCTATGAATTGTTTGGAACAACTTCCTGATCCCCATTTTCTGCTGAAATTGATCATTGCTACTGAAGACTAAACTGCCTATTTATCCTCTCCAACTTTGTCTGGTCGGTCTTTCTTTCTTAAGGGAAGAGAGATTATATTTGAATAGTTTCTATAATCAATTTTTAAAAAAACAAAGTCTGCCTGCTCACAATTTTAAAACTAGTTCCATAGCCAACACATGGTAACCCTGCAGGGTTTTCAAGGCAAGAGACATTCAAAGGTGGTTTACCATTGCCTGCCTCCGCATAGCAACTCGGGGCTTCCTTTATGGTTCCCATCCAACTACAGACTAGAGCTGACCCTGATTAGCTTCCAAAATCTGATGAGATCAGACTAACCTGAGCTATCTGAGTCCATGACATGGTGTTATGTAGGCAGGGCTGCTGTGTGGGTGCCTCCCAGGCTATCATCTCTAACCTGTTCTTGGGAGCCACAATCATTAGGGAAGAGCCATGTGACAGATGTGTAGTTTGGTGCAGTGTGCTGGAAGTGAACATCATCAGAAAGGGTGGAGCTTGAGAAGTGACATTACCTGCCGTTTGACCTGGAAGTGACATCACAGGAAGTGACATCACAAAAGTCTCCTGGCTCCGCCCCCAAAGTCTCCTGGCTCCACCCCCAAAGTCCTCAGATATTTCCAAAGTTGCACTTGGCAACCCTAATAAGGCCTCATCTACTCACAAACAGTTCTTATCATGGAGTTCTTATTGATTCCCAGGGCTATCCAGAAATGACTTGGATTCCACCTGGGTTTTGCCCATTGTGTGACACAGAGTGTTGGGCTGGATGAGCCATTGGCCTGATCCAACATAGCTTCTCTTACGTTCTTATGATGAAGGGCAGCTCTAAGAATCACCAGAAATCACCAGAAATTCTACTGTAAAACCAGAAGTTTTTACCAGAGGGTTTCTGGTGATTATTAGAGCTACCTTTTGTCTCTACAGTAAGAACTTCCTGTAATGAGATGAGGCCCTATTTTTCCTTTTTTAAGGCAAGCAATGGAACCTACAGGTGAGGAATCATTACTCCCTCCACAAACACATTCATTTGGGTAATCTATCCTGAGATACAGACTCAGTTATTCAGGGATTACCATGGCTTCAAGACTTCAGCTAGTGAGTTTTGTTGCTAACAATTTGCATTCTGAAGTAGTATATAAACCACTGGGTATATTAATCTGCAGTTACAAAGGAATAATTGTTGCATTATGGTAAACATAGCCTAATAAATTTCTGCAAATGAATATTCATATATTCCTCTAAATTGCTATTCAAAGCCAATGTGAATCCATTCCTGCTTAATAAGAAAGAGCATGGTTTTACCAATGGAATTATTCTTGCAGTAGAAATAAACATAGACAAGTGTGTGCAGGTGTCAGAGTATGAAGGCAGATATAACTTCACTCATGCTCATCTTCAGTGCAATTAACAGTAAACTTGCCATTCACCAATCCAGCCTACTCCTTCCGCAAAAAACCATTGATCTATCTATCTCAGCTATGCGTGTTCCATGATGACAAGCAGAGACGGCAGCACCTGCTACCTTTAAACTGGGGAAGACAAGGAATGAACACGAGACCTTCTGCATGTAATCTACCCCTCAGCCACAGCCCCTCTCCGCTCTTTAACATGGCCATTTTGCTGCATTTGCAGTGCAATCTTAAACAGAGTTACATGCATGGGCAAAGAAGGGCTTAACTATTTAGGACTGTACTGTCAGTCAAGCACATGCAGCTGGATATAATAATCACCATATCTAGAAGAAAGATGTGGGGGGTTTTGCTCAGTTTGTGTGTGTATAAAGTATTGTCAAGTCTTAGCTGATTTATGGTGACCCAGCAAGTGATTTTCAAGCTAAGTGAGGAGCAGAGGTGGTTTGCCATTGCCTTCTTTAGTGGTCTTCTCTTCCAAGTACCAACCCTGCTTAGCTCCTGAGATCATGCTGTCTTCCCTCCCAAACTCAGTTTAACCACTGTTAAAGGAAGGATTTTAATTCATCTCTTTAAAATCCTAATTTGCTTGAAAAAAGTTAGCTAATACTGTTAAAGGGGACCAACGGAACTCTTGATCACTGTTTCAGGTAAAATGAAGCAAAACTCCCTGGAAAAGGTAATTCCATTTCTAAATTGTTAATGGTATCCAAGGACTCATTAATTGGCTTCTAAATTGACGGGGGTTATAATATTTCTATACTGTATAAAAATGTTCTTAATGGCACTTACATAGCATTTAACAAAGAAGGATCTCAGGGAAGCAGAAACCTGTTGTGTGCCAGCATTTCTGTAAGATGGTGGCTTCTGGCCTTCTCAGTTTGGCACTGTACTATTAAACCAGAAGGACAAGAACCATCTCCTGATAAAGCATCCATTAAAAAAAAAGATTCTCTGCTCCCAGCAGCAAAAGGGGGGCACCATATGATTAGCAGGGCAGGCCATGATTGGTGGTATGCTTGGCACAGTGCAAGGAAACTGCTGTGTAATATTGGCACTATGCTTCTGTTAAATTCCTGATCTCTTTTGGCATGTTTCCACAATGAACAGAACCACTGAATTCTGACTACAATAGAATTCAGTGGCATCTCTCATCCTAGTACGAGCCCAGAGAAATTGCTACTGATCTTAGAACTCTACAAGTTATATGAAATTTGAAGGACAGATTCATAACACCATTTTCTAAAATAGAACTATAACCACTAACGTCTCTCCATCGAGAATTCATTATTGATGCTGGTTGTTTACCATAAGCACTCTGTCGGGTTTCAAGAATGTTTTGTTGCCGGGGAAGTTATCGTAAAGGCTTGGCTGAGATCCACATCACTTTTGAAAGATCTGCGATGAAGAAGACACTCCTAGTCATAATGCTGAGATTGTGAGGGGCAACAGCAGAGAGTAAAGCAGGTGTTTAATGAACTGGGAGAGGATTAAAAAAAAAATTAAAACTAACCCTGCTGGGCATCAAGAGATACAGGAGCAGGATGGATTGCTTGTATGTAAGAGCATCAATCTTTTTAAAAAGCCATATTTGCCTTTCCACCTGCTTCCAAGTTTCCTCATCCAAATCTCACAGGACTGCTTCAGACTTGATGACTAATACCACAAGAGTCTCACAAGCAGCTTTATGCATTTCTAAGGACCTTCTCATGGAGATTGATGGCATATGCGTTAGAGGTCACTGAATGGAGAACTTTCAAGTACAAATAGTGCCTAGGAGCAACACTAAATAGGTTTATAATAAAGAGAAAAACAAGATCATGTTTAATTAGGAACAACCCTAGCTTAAGTGGCACAGAGTCACTAGGGAGGATGGAAGAAACAGTGGGAATGCAAACACACCCGAACCAAGTTAGAGAACCCTCTTCAGACAGCATTATAAATAACATGCATCGGAAACAGAAGGCTCTGTAAGGGCATGAATGGCTCTTAGGAGTGCAATTATAGACTAAAGGAAGTAATTCTGCCCTTGCCTGTATGGGGCAGTGCCTCTTGTCGGAGCTACGGTAGAGATTCAGACACTTACAAAGCATGCTGTAAATGTGAGAATCACCACAGGGAGCACAGTTGTGGGCTCCACCAAAGATTTCTTGGTGCTATAGAAGCCCCCCTCCCGCCTTGTGAGATGTCACACTTGAACCTGGCAAATGCATTCTCATGTATTTCCTAAATTTTAGGGAAGTCATTGAACCTATTTACAAAGGTGAGAAAACACAAGTATGTTCCCATAGCACTCCCATAGCACTCTGAGACGCCTTTGGGCAGTGAAGGGCAGGGTATAAATCCAATCTCTTCTTCTTCTCTTCATGGATGTAATATGCATATTTTTGTGAACTCCAGGGAGCCAGCCAGCTGCAGCCAGTGAGGATCTAGCCTTACTCCCAAGCTCCTCACCAAGCGCAATCAGGATATTTTAACTCCGACAAAAGTGGGGGAAGAGCCACACCTTCTGGGACCCCAGCCTTTACTACCAGTATCACTTCTATCTTGTCAGTATAAACCTCTGTCTTGTCAGAATTAAGCCACTTGACCATAACTGAAATACAGCAGCCAAGGACATGGAGAAGTGACGTTACTCCACAATTCGTCTTTCATTTTCAGACATTATCATCAGCATATTAGTAAACAATGTCCTCCAACGGTGAAACACTTACTGCTTGCAATTTTGTTTCATTCATATATATGAATGAATATATATATATGTTTTTTCCGGAAAATCACTGATCAGGGAAACAATGTGAAGTGCTTTGGAGAGATAGGAGTCGTCCAGTTTTCCACAAAACGATGACCAGATAACATTCCACAGAAGTGGTGTCAGTTACTAAATATGTAAAAGGAGGGAAGTCTAAACAAAAGAAAAGATCCACCTCATCTAAAAGTTTATCAAACGCCTGTAGGAGTTGTGAAACTTTGACCCAAAAGCAACATGAGTGGAACCACATTAGAGGAAGGCAACTTTCCCATCTCCCCACTCACTGCCTCCTCCTGTCCCCCCCCCCCAAAAAAAAATCATGCTTCTGTGGGTCAGTAGACCTGGAGAAACAGTGTAGGGAGAAAACTGGGAGTCTGCAGCAGGAGAGGGGAAATGGCAAAAATCTCCCTCACTCCTCTGCAGGCATACAGACCCTTCTGTCATAGGATTTAATGGCCATACATGACCTGCAAGGTCCCTTCCAACTCTAACATTCTATGATTCTATGAACTTCCTGACATTTAGAGTGGTTTCTCAGGGGAACAGGCTTCCTCGGGAGGTGGTGGGCTCTCCTTCTTTGGAGGTTTTCCAACAGAGGCTAGATGGCCATCTGACAGCAATGCTGATTCTGTGAACTTGGGCAAATTGTGAGAAGGGTTGCCTCAGTGCTTCATTCTGGTGGCCCTTTCTTACATGCCCAAGGAAATGCTGATTGCCAGTTTGGGGTCAGGCAGCAATTTTTCTCCAGGCCAGTTTGGCCAGTGATCCTGAAGGTTTTCTGTCATCTTCTGGACCTGGAACTGGGGTCACTGGGAGGGGGGGTATTTGTGAATATCCTGCCTTGTGCAGGGGGTTGGACTAGATGACCCTGGAGGTCCCTTCCAACTCTATTATTCTATGATTCATAGGATTCAAATCATTACTTCCATCACAAAAATCCAAACTGGGAGTGTAAGAGGAACATCTGACTACTCCAAAATACATTGGAATTTGGGGGAAAAAATACATCCCCTTCCAAATCATTTGTGTAAGTTTTCCCACAAAGTGATTATAGTAAAGATATGTGAATCATTACCTGTGTTGAATTCTACTTTGTGAAGAAAAGCTAGATATTAATTTAAAAATAAAAAGCAAACAATGCAAACAATGCAAGTGGTTTACATTTTTGATGTGTGCAGCACAAAGTCCAGATGTCAAGGTTCTCCTTGTACCCATGGCGGTAAAAATAAGCTCTCTAATTGACAGTTGGTTGCTCTTTAATCAGGGCCGGACCGCCCATTGACATTTTTAGGTGGCTGCCTGGAGGCCCCCGTGTGGGGGGTGCTGGAACTGCACCGGCCTCCCACCCCCTCCCTCTCCCTGCCTGGCCCCTCCCTCGCCTCATCCAAAGCCCCTGCAAGTGCTGCCTGCTCTGCTCACCCTGTGCTCCTGTGTGCTCCTCGGCTCCTCCTCCTCAGTCAGTGTGGAAGCAGCTGTGGAGCACATGCTGCACACACCATGCACATGCAGTTGCTACCTGCCCACCATCTCACAGCCGCCCACTGTGCACCTCCTGCCCACTCCCAGCCAGGACCAGGAGGACCAACTTGGAGGGAGGCACTTCACACCCGGGGCTGCCAAGCTCTCCTCCCTTCTTGCTAGGAAGCCAGGCAGCCAGTAAGGAAAGGGTTAAAAAGAGTCCCTCCCTTCCCTCCCTGGGGGGAGCTACCTGAGAAACAACTAAAGTCTGGGGGGGGGAAGGGGTGATCTGCGTTCCGCAGGAGCGAAAGAAACTAGCTGGGAGGTCCCTGGAAGTCCTGCAAAGGCTGTGCTGTGTGTGTGTGTGTGTGTGTGTGTGTGTGCGTGCAACTCCATGGGGGGGGGGCAACGTGCTCCTGAATCCACATTCCTGGGCTTTAGACGCTGCCTTGTGGCGGTTGTGAAGTGTGGGGGGGGTGGGGGGTGGAAAGCCCTGGAGAGTGGGGGAGAGTAAGCGGCTTGGCCCATGGGAGAGAAGGGCATGCGAAAGGCCCAGGGTTGCTAAGCTCCAGGTGAGACCTGGAGATCTCACAGAATGACAGCTGATCTCCTCTTGGATTTGAATCCAGTTGTGCTTTACAGACCAACAACAGTTTCCGGGTATGAGATCTCAGTCAAAGCCCCCTTTGTCAGACACAAGGAGAGTAGAAATGCTGTCTGAGTACTTTTATCCTAGTCAGAAGGTGGCGAAAGCCGGGGTCTTTTGGGGGGGAGCGCATCAGAGCGCAGCTCCGGGAGCTCAGGAGCCAAGCCCCGCCCCCAGCCGGCCTCCCGGGGAGTCTTTCAGGCAGCCGAATGTCAATTTCAGCTCCATTATATCCTATGGGCCATTGAAGTCAATGGTGAAAACATAGAGTATATTCTGGGGGCTGGAGGGGAGGGGGTTTGAGGGAGAGGCTCCAAACTCTCAGGGTAGCTGATGGAGCCTCTCCTCAAGATACCCACCAAGTTTCAAGAACATTGGATTAGGGGGTCCAATTCTATAGGCTCCTAAACAGGTTGCCTCTATTCCCTCCATTGTTCTCTATGGTGGGAAAAAAATAACTTTTCTTCCCACCATAGAGAACAATGGAGGGAATAGGGGCAACATGTTTGGGGGTGCATAGAATTGGACCCCCTGGTCCAATGTTCTTGAAACTTGGTGGGTATCTTGAGGAGAGGCTCCATCAGCTACCCTGTGAGTTTGGAGCCTCTCCCTCAAACCCCCTCCCCTCCAGCCCCTAGAATATACCCTATGTTTTCACCATTAACTTCAATGGCCCATAGGATATAATGGGGCCGAATTGCCGCCGAATTTCTTTCATTCCCTCCTTTTCTTCTTTCTTTTTCCTCTTTTCCTCCTTCTTCTCTTCACTTCTCTCTTTCTTTCTTTCCCACCTTCTTCTCTTCTCTTTTTTCCTCCTTTCCCTGTTTCCCTTCTTCTTCCCTCTCTTTCTTTCCCTCCCCTTTCCTTCTCTTTCTTTCCCTCTTTCCTTCCTTCTTTCCTTCTCTCTACTCTCTCTCTTTCCTTCCCTGTTTCCTCCTTCTGTGGCCCAACTCTCATGAGAAGGAGTTTAAACTTTATACCCCTTCTCTCTTAGCTCCCCCACCCAGACCAGCTGGGGAAGGGAAGGGGAGGCTTTTGAAGATGCCGCCCCTCCTTTTGCTTCCCCTTCTGACATCACTTCCGGTGGTATAAGGGGGCGTGGCATATGCTAATAGCCTAATAGCTCATTAGCGTACCATATGCTAATGAGCTCCTGCAGCTGTTTTTCTACGAAAAGACCCCTGGGCGAAAGTGTTGCAAAGAATGCTTGGGCAGGACACAGAGATACAAGGCCTATTGAAATCAGCTTGATTAGAGTGGGGGGGGGTGCTTAAGGGCAAGCAGACATGAGTATGTTTGGCCATGGGGAGAGGGTTCTACCCAGGAGGCAGTGGCCCTTGGTGCTCTCTGGGACATCCCCAAGAGTTTTAAGCTGCCCTGGTGTAGATGCCTGTTTCCCTGAGGGCACTTGAAGCAGGGCAGAGAGCCCAGCTTAAATGACTGGGGTGGGGGAGTCTTTTCAGTACAAAGCCCCAGAGGAAGGAGGGAGGGAGGGACAGGAGTGGGCTTTGCCCCAATGCTGCGAAGGGTCTGCCTGCCACGATCCTGATCCCTGGCCCCTTGGGAGCCCACTCCTGGAGCCTCTTCCACACCACATGGATGCACAGGGAGACAAAAGATCCCAGCTTCAGCTCTCTGCTAGTGGGGTTGTGGCGGAGAGCACAATGACAGTGTCCGCCCCGTGTTCTGCAGTGGCACCTGTATAGATCCATGGTGCAGCCTCATTGGGAATACTGTGTAGAGGTTCGGGCCTGCATGGCTCATCAGGAAATACCGGAGCACAGCCGGCTACAGGGTTGGTGAGCAGAGCAGAAAATAAAGCAAAGAGTCTGAAAATCAGCTCCCAGCTCAAGAGGATTTGTGGGACCCAGGTTGGAATCCCTATTGCATTATGGGAGGCTGCTGGGTCATTTTGGTCACCCTCTCTGAGCCTAATCTATCTCACAGGGTTGTTGTGTCAATTAACAAGGTGTTTGTATGTGTCTTCCTGCTTGAGGTCAGTATTTAGATGCCAAGTCTGTGCAACTGATAACTAAGACTGGGGCTTCAGGGCATGGTTCTAGGCCTAAAATCTCTGCTATGGGCATATTGTCCGGTGAATGTCGTGTCATCTCAGATACATCAGAATTCCCTGACCTCCTAGACTTGACAGGCAGGCAGTTACCCTGTCCACATTTTTTAAAAAGGTTCAGCTCCCCCATGTCTCATGATTTTTAGTATGGTTGCCAACCTCCAGGTGCTGGCTGGAAATATCCTGGTATTAAAACTGATCTCCAGGCAACAGAGAGCGGTTCACCGGGAGAAAATAGCTGTTTTGGAAAGTGGACTCTACATTCATTGAGGTCCCTTCCCTCCCAAAGCCTGAGAGTCCTGAGATCAGCAGTCGGGTTAGAACAGATATAAGGAAGTACTTCTTCACCCAAAGAGTGATTAACACATGGATTCCACTGCCACAGGAGGTGGTGGCAGCTACAAGCATGGGCGACTTCAAGAGGGAATTAGATAAACATCAGAAGTCCATCAGTGGCTCTTTGCCACAAGGTATAGATAGGGACTCTCAGTCTGGAACAGGTGATGTACTCTATTCTTGGTGCTGGGGGGGGGGGGCAGCAGTGGGAGGAAGCTTCTGGTGTCCTGGCCCCACTGCTGGACCTCCTGATGGCCCCTGGTATTTTTGGCCACTGGGTGATACAGAGTGTTGGACTGGATGGGCCATTGGCCTGATCCAGCATTGGCTTCTCTTGTGTTCTAGTTCTTGTGAGGCTTTGGGGAAGCTGATTATGCTCATGTCATCTGCAGCAGTGGCCTGACAAAGACAAATAATAATTGGTGGGTGCGGGGGCGGGGCGCCAGAAGGTAGCCTCGCCTAGTGTGCAAAAAACCCTGGGACCGGCCCTGTCTTTAATAGTATTCCAAAATCTAAGTGCTTTAAGCTGCCTAATGGTCAGTCCTGTGTGTCAGTTGACCTTCAGATACACAGTAAACTAATATGCCTGCAAGATGGAGCTGCTGCACCAGGTTTTTGGCTGAGGCAGTGGGTGTCCATATATGGCCTCCCTGAGGTTGTTGTCCCCCACCTGCCAAACCAAACAATATACCAGGAAACCTCTCACAGCCAGTTGACTTTTTTTGAACAGTGACCATTGCTTTTAATGCTCATTACTGTGTTTTAAATTTTTAACTCTATCTATTGTATTTGATATGATGTTACCCACCCTGAACCCACTCATGGGATGAGTGGACTACAAATACAAATTTAAAAATAAATAAATAAATAAAAATAATAAGCCGACTTTCATCTATTGCTAAGACTCCTGTACATAGCTAGGTATAAACATGAAGCTGCCTTCTGCTGAGTCAGACCACTGGTCTATCACGGGCACTCTTTGTCTATCCTGATGGGCAGAAGCTCTGCAGGGTCTCAGTTCGAGGTCTTTCACATCACCCAACTATTTTATCTGGAGGTGTCAGAGATGGAAAGTGGGACCTTCTGCATGCAAAGAAGAAGAGGGGTTGGTTTTTATACCCCGCTTAACGTGGCTTCCAACCACCTTCCCTTCCTCTCCCCACAACAGGCACCTTGTCAGGTAGGTGGAGCTGAGAGTGTTCTGAGAGCACTGTGACTGGCCCAGGGTCACCCAGCAGGCTTCATGTGGACAAGTGAGGAATCAAACCTGGTTCTCCAGATTAGAGTCTGCTGCTCTTAACCACTGCACCACACTGACATATGTTCTACCACCAAGCTACAGCTCCATAAACTTAGTTTTGACTTTATATGTGTGCCTTGAGGGATCTATTGTTGTCCTTTTAGTAACACTCATCAGCCAACTTTTGTGTTTCCTCAGGGGGAAAAAATCTTTGATTGATACCTAAAAATCACTCCCACTGCAACTCTAATGGATTGTGTTTAGGCCGAGGTATTTTGTCGCAACATGTTTGCCTTTTTAAACTTTTTTTTTAAATGAGACACAAGAAGCCTGGGCTGAATATTTAACAGGCACCCCAGTGCATCTTGGGAAAATGCATTATGGACACCATTCTGCCATCACCCCCTTCACAGTCACATTCTCCTTTTACCAGCTGTTCATGTGGCCCACACCTGTGGTGAGCAGTAATAATAATCATTGCACTTAGCACCTATGGAGAGCTTTTCATCTTCAAAGAGATTTCCAAATGTTAATTAAATGTAGGCTGGGTGGCTCATATGGCCCAGGAGAGAGAAGACGCAGAGGCAGAGAGCTCAGTGACACTCTCCGTATGCCAGCATGCCATCACTGTAGGTACTCTGACTTTTTTTAACCACATGAACTTTTTATCTCACTATCAGACTGTCTGGAGGACAGACCATGGCACTGCAAAGCTATTCATACAAAGGAATGTGTCTGAATGGAAAAGAAACATTTAATCTGTTTTCAGTCACTGACATACAAGGTGACCTCTTGAGAAGGCTGGCCTCTTTTCCTGCATCCAAGCCCAGCTGAGAAAAAAATGACAAAACCAATGAAAAGACCAAGGTGAAAGCTCAATAATGCATTTCAAATTCACTTTCTGGGTAAATAAACCATCGACAGCTAGGAAGTAGGTCACAAGTTGCACACTAAATGGAGTTGCCAGAAGTCATATTTCCCCACCCCAGTGGCATTGTTTCACCCTTCATCCCACCGCCCACAGCTTGTTAGCCATTGGCTGGAAACCCTAGGGGAGGTAATGATGGCCCTAAGCAGATGGTGGAAAGTGCCGTCAAGTAACAGCCAATTTATGGCAACCCTGTAGGGCATTCAAGGAAAAAAACAAGCAGAAGTGGGTTCCCATTGCATGCCTTTGCCTAGCAACCCTGGACTTCTTTGGTGGCCTCCCATCCAAGTACTAAGGCCAATCTTCCTTAGCTTCTGAGATGTGACCAGATTGGGCTAGCTTGGGCCCTCTAGGTCAGGGTGGCCACAAGCATAGGTATGTTTAAAGGAGAGCTAGACTGATGTATGGAGAAAAGGTCCATCAATGCTTACTAGCCATGGTGGCTGAAGGGAGCCCCCATATCCAGAAGCACCAAGGGGAGGCTCTCAGCCTCTAAGCCCTATTTGCTCTCTAGGACAACTAGTTGACCTCTGTGTGAAACATAATGCTGGGCTAGATGGACCTCTGCTCTGATCCAGCAGCCTAGTCTTATGTTCTTAGGAGTTCAGTTCCCTTTTCATTCCCTCCCTTCCTCCAAGAAAGTCAGGGCAGCATACATTGTCATTCTTTCCTTGATTTTATCCTCAGAAGAACCCATCTAGGCAAGTTAGGCTGGGGGGAAAGAGTGACTGCCAAGATCAGGCACTAAATTTTGTGAATCTGAACCCATTCCAAGTCCAACCCACTAATCACTATACTACAACAAAGCGTGCTTAATGCTCTTCAACTGTGATGACCTTAATACTTCTTCACACATTGCCTTTGTAGAGTCCCACTATATGTAAAATGAGGTCTTAGTCCATTACTGTTTTCAGAATATATGAAAACAGCATTCCACTTCTAAATTGCATAAAGACGGTCAAGACTTTAGCATTTCCATTAGCTGCTGCCTGGTGCTCTTCCTACTTATGCAAATCTTATGCAATTTGTCTTAATATGCAATTTAAAATGTGCAAATTAGTTGAAGTCCTCCAGGTTTCCTATGTTCCACTATGTCCTGAGTCGAAAGCAAGTTCCCACCCCTGACACAAGGTGTTATAACACTTTATTAAAGGTTATTAAATCCTTGAATTAAAGGTGTGAGAAAATTGGAAATTATAATTAAATGAAGGTGTTTGCAACTTTATGGCAGCCCTGAACGCTATCCAACCTATGGCGTTATCAGTTATTAGAAATAAATGTCAAGAGTAATTTTTAATGTGCTAAGAAAAGTCATAATAAGGCGTTCCTAGGTAATTTATCCTGCTCAGCTTCAGCTGACAAGGATGAATCTTTACCTTAATGAATCACTTCAATGTAGTTGCTCATAAGATTTGCAATATATATTTATGTATGCAATGTTGCTCCACTCTAAAATCTGCAATTCGGTTTTAAAATATTGGTTATAACATCTCTCATGTTTGCTCCAGAGACTATAAGTATTTATGTTATAGCAAGACATGAAAACACAGTTGTTTGTTGTCTTTTTCCTCACAAAGGAGCAGAGATCCCAGAAAACAAGAGAGCACCATATAAAGAAAAAGAGAGTAGTCACCCCTTCCCCCTCCCTGGCAGTTATGCAACCTGCCCTTATTCTTCCATTAATAGGAAATAAAAGCCCCAGGCAGATTATTTAGTGCTGCAGTCCTCAACCTTGTTGAGTTTGTGGGCCCTTTTGAAATTTTGAGAAAGAGTAGATAGGTGCCACCATAAAATGGCTGTCACAGAATTTAGGACCAATCACAAAATGGCTGCCGTGGGGAGGGCAATTACAAAATGTTGAGGGTTTCTAGCACCAAACATGCTCCTATGATGAGAGCAACTATTTCTGAATGGGTGCTGCTCCCATTATTGGAAGCTGAGGCCTTCCTGGCTTCATAAAAATGCCCTCCTGACAGGGTTGCTAGCTCCAGCTGGGGAAATTCCTGGAGATATGGGGGTGGATAGTGGGGAGGGCAGGGGTTGGGGTGGGGAGGGGGGAGGGGAGGGGAGGAAGGAACATCAGTGTGGTATAATGTCATACAGTTCACCCTCCAAAGCAGCCATTTTCTCTGGGGAAATTTACCTCTGCAGTCTGGAGATCAGCTGCAATTCAGGGAAATCTTCAAGCCCTTCCTGGGGGTTGGCAACCCTGACTCCTGAGCAATTCCATTTTACTCACTCTGCAAAATAATAGGAGTGTGGGAATCTTTCTCAGCTTGTCAAGCAGACCTAGGCTGATTTCCCACTACAGCTGCCTCGGTGTTGCGCCGCCGTTTGCCCCGACACTATTGGTCAATTTCACACCCGAAGCCACGGGGCTGCATTTGACCCACGGCTTCGCCCGATTTCCTTCGCAGTTTCGTAATCCTCAAAAAACAGCATTACGAAACTGCCGAGGAAATCGGGCGAAGCCGCGGGTCAAAATGCAGCCCTGCAGCTTCGGGTGTGAAATTGACCAATAGTGTCGGGGCAAATGGTGGCGCAACACCAAGGCAGCTGTAGTGGGAAATCAGCCCTAGCAAACCTTGCTTCTTTTCCTGAACATCTGAAAAAATGAAGTCTATCCCACCTCCTCTGGTAACCCTTTCTGCAAGGCATAAGGGTTACCCCGAGATACTTGGGGGAACAGAGACTCACTGTAATAAAGTCGCATGACAGCATGAAGTAATTTCCAGTCATGCAATCAAAAGTGACATCACAGCATCGCTAAACACTCTAGTAGTCACTTAAATGCTAGAGTGTCCAATGATGTGCTGACATCACTTCCAGTTATGTAGCCCCTGCATTGTCCCCTGCCACTTGTCAGAGTTAGGGGCGAGATTTTCCTCACATTCAGTTGGCAAATGGCATCCCTGTTACTAACCTCTAGGTGGGACCTGGAGTTGTCCCAGAATTAAAACTAGGTTTGGCAGCCTCCAAGTGGTAGCTGGAGATATCCCGCAATTACAACTGATCTTCAGGCAACAGAGATCAGTTTACCAGGAGAAAATGGCTGGTTTGGAAGATGAACTATATGCCATTAAACCCCACTGAACTCCCTTCCCTCCCCAAACTCTGCCCTCCTCAGAGTCCACCCCCAAAATCTCCAGGTATTTCCCAACCCAGCCCTGGCAACCCTAATTAAAAATGTTCTCCAGACTACAGAGATCAGTTCTCCTGAGGGGGGGGGATAACATCTTTGTAGAACAGACTTTGTGGCATTACATCTCCATGGAGAGATTTCCTCGTGGCAACTCCTGTGTAAAAGCACAGTTGGGGGCTGAATCAGATTGGGACCATGGCATAGGAATGGAGGAGCTCCTGCCTTCCCCTTGCACCATTTTCAGGAGCTGAAATGGCCTGGGGGCCTCAGAATGTTAAAGAAATTCCTTCTTACCCACTCTGGCCCTGATTTAGCTTCATACAACTTGCACAAGCATAGTGTTACCACCAATGGCCTGTCTTGTTGTTTGGGGAAATTAGCTATGCAGCAGGAGAGTCCAGAAGGGTACAGGGACCAGACACCAATTGTATACCAAGGTCTGGTACTGTAGGAAGATTCCAGATTTGAAGAGTAAATTAAATAGTTTTTATTAAAGTATTTCCCTAATTACAAGCACACTAAGCATTCAAAAAGAGCAAGCAATACAGAACTAAAAAAGCAGAGGTGATTGATAGCAAATAGAGGGGTTAGTTATGGGGTGATACAACCTGCCCAGACATGCAGGGGTCCATGGAAATGAGATTGTGGCCCAAACCAAAGTTCAAGGGTGAACTGCCAGTTGGCCTCAGGGGCAGACACACAATTGGAGGCCATGTGTGTGGATGGATATAGATATTAGAAAACAACGCTGACCAATGGGAGGTCTTGAGGGGCTTGCCCCAGGTGAAGACAAAAGATCACCTGAACCAATCAGGGTCCCAGGTGGGTGCAGTGACAGGATGGGCAAGACCTGAGTGTGACCAATGAAGTCTCAGAGGGGCAGAGTCTGGATTCACAATAGCATTAAAGGGCTTAGCCAGGTGCTAGATGGTTGGGCTGGGAGTGTCCATTGTGGAACATTTGACAGACAAAATACTAGCTATTTGGTCAGTAGAAGATGCCTGAGGTGAGATCAGAAACTTGCCCATTCCAGTCCTTTTGGACTAAGCTGACAGGAGAGAAGGGGGGGGTTGCTTGCATGGAGGATATTTGGCAGTGCAGCCAGCCTGGTGAGCTCCTTTTGGCCTGAGTTTTCCCAGCCAAGTTGTGGTTCTCCTAGCCTCCCAGCAAAAGCCACTGTTTAAGCCAAACCTGGCTTCATGAGGGCACTGCTTGTGGAGGTCCAGAGGTTGTTTTGGGGTATGTCTCTCTCTTGGGAAAGACAACCCTGGGTTCAGGGCCCAGGAGGCTGGTTACAATTGGATCTACAAGGATACCAAACCAGTCCTGAATGCAGCTTCACAGGAGAAACTCGGCCCCCTGCATTTTTTTTACCGCCACAGCTAGCCATCCTCTCATCCTGTACATCCTGCCGCCCCGGGAAGAATCTCACCCTTCTTTTTTACAACTATTAACCAATTAGTCATTTGTTAACCACTCCTATTAATTATATTTCCAAAAGTAATTGCAAAAGCCATCCATCTTGTTTTATTAATGTCAGCCTCAGGAGCAGTGGCTGAGTAATAAGGCAATCATTGCCATCAGGGTTGTTTTTCTCTTACAAGTGGCATTCATTTATACGGCTCTGCTCTTCTTTTGTCCTGATTTTTTTTTGACAGTAAAATACCTTGATTATGTCCTCATTGGAAAGGGTGTGTGTGCCAAGCGGATAAAAGGAGTGTCAAAATTGTAAATTTGAAATACAAGTGTTTCATCTTGTGTCCTCCCCCCCCCAGCAAATGTCAGGCAGCTACTTTATCTTCAAAACACAGAGGATGAGCACTGAGATATCGGAGAGCCACCAATATTCCCAGCCTTTTCAGTGTCAGAAAATAGATTGTTTCAGCTACACCCATTGTAACCTAATAGATGAGTCCTGCCAAAGGCTTCTTGGAAAGATACACACACACACAAATGTGTGTTCTTGATAGTCATTCCATTTTGGAAGCTCTGCATACCAGTTGTTCATTTCATACATTTTCATTCTTGTTTGAAAAAGAAAGATGACAATACTTAGAAAGTTTCCTCTTTTCTATGCTTCATTTAAAAAAAAATACAACTGAAGTGGCATCTATTATCACTCAAGACCGCAGGAATCAACAAATCATTATTGATGCAATGAACATGAAATTGAGCAAACTCCGGAGGATGACGGAAGACAGGAGGGCCTGGCGTGATGTGGTCCATGGGGTCGCGAAAAGTCAGACTCGACTGTGCGACTGAACAACAACAAAAATCATTGGACCAAGAACTACTATTCTGGGTTTCTCTCTTTGTAGTTAAGAATTTTAGGTCCTGATCAGGCATGAGTGCCTGGTGGATTTAAAGGTAATGACCAGACAGCAACATCTGGAAAACGTCCTCTTCTATGAGCATCCCATTTTGCCGTACTTCAGAGCCATACTTAAAAGATACCAGTTAAAATCTGGATTTTTCAGTTCCCAATGGGCCAGTTGTGGACTTTCCCCCATCTGATCATTCCAGCGCGCAATCCTCCCATCAGGATGGTCTGATATCAGACCATCCCGAGCAGCTGCCATTTTAAAAAATTCTAAGCAATATGCACATAAACGTGTAAATGCGCAACAGCCACAGAGCTCTGCTCAAATGTTCCAGACTATTTCATGTTTCTGAACAGCCTGTGAATTTTATGAACTGCTTTAATTAAAAAGGTACCTAGAGGGAGGTACCATTGGCGGTGCTTTAACCATTCAATTCCACACATACATGGAAAAACAAGTACCCATTGAGGCGCAGATGCACATGCGCAAACAGAACTCTTAAAAAGAAATCCGACCGCATGGCTCCTTCAGGTGAATGCCATCTAGACAATCCATCATGAAGTACATATGCAGTAAGGGGAGCTGTCTGGTCGTGCAATGCCGGATAAAAAAGATCTGGATCAAATTAGAGCCAGGCCAATGGTGGATTTAGCTGCCCATCTGAATGTACCCTAAGTGAGGCTTGGGGAAATCTATGATCTTATAAATGAATAATAAATCTTAAAATCAGATTTATAATCCAGGGGCTCTTTTAAAAACATTCAGCAGAATACAAAGAAAAGGGGGATAAGTCTCTCAGCAAGGTTTTCTAGAACATATTCAAGATGAATAAAAGCAGTGTATCTTAAGAATACCTGTATTTCATTATTAATACTTGATAGCAACAGTACCTATTAGGGTTGCCAAGTGCAAATTTTCTTAGAGCGGGGGAGTCCCACTTGGCACCTGGAGCTTTGCGCGCGTGCCGCCGCCATGACATCGCAGGAAGTGACGTCATCGCGTCAGGACGTTGGGGGCGGGGGCGCCGGGATTCGAGGGAAAAACATAGAGTTTTCCCTCGAGTCATGGAACGTCCCGCCCCCGGCGTGCCCAGCGTGATGATGTCACCTCCAAGTGACATCATCACGCTGGGGACGTTGCCGGAAAGGGGTGGAGTTCCCCCCGGGGCCCGATTTTCTGGGGGCGGGTAACGGGCCTCTCGGGCAGGGGTTTACCCACCCCCCGGGGGGACTTGGCAAGCCTAGTACCTATTTATCAGTGCAAGTGAAACAATTGCTTCTTTTTCTACGTTGTGAGCTACCGGCACTAAAGTTGTGAGTGAGTGATTTGGCTACTGTATAAATTAGTTTGCTCTGGAGTCGCCTTCCTGAGCTAAGACAAAAATGTGTGAGCTGGAGGCTAAAAAACTGAGAGCTAGCTCACATTAACTCAGCTTAGAGGGAACACTGGTCACTAGCCAATAATACTGTTATTTAAATATAAATTATTTTATGGTACTGGAATATAAACCAGGATGACCACGGAGGACAATGACTGTGTGAATCTAGTGGACTGAAATGGGTGGATGACTGGTGGATGATTATCGACACAATGTTAGAGGAAAAGACCAGGCAGCGGGAACAATTCCCAACACCCAGTCAGTAATCAAAAAAGCCCTGAGGAAAAGCCAGTCCTTTTTTGTTGAAATATCAGACAATGGGAAGTCATTTATAGTATCTCCAGGCCAATTCATATTTTATCCTTCAGGCAAGCCCGATGAGCAACCACCATGCATCTTCCTATAAATGCCATCATTTTTCAAAGGAAAAAGCGTGACTGTAAACACAGGCGGGATGCACAGTGGATTTGCAATGGAGAATCATGATTGACTGCATCTCAGCAGCCCATGTCTCTACCTGCTTACACACTCAAGCCTCCCCTTCCACACACACACACACCCCTCACAGGTTTTTACTAGGAACCAGATGGTGGATGAGCAGCAAGCTGAGCTGCTGCATGAAGTATGACTCAGCCCTCAAGGGGACTGCCTCCAGGGCAAATCTCAAACCTCCAGAACTTCAGTCAGAAATAAATGCTTGTCATTTGTTCTCCTTCCTTGCTGAGAATGGGGAATGCACAACAGCATCGTTTTGTGAAGCTGCTGAGCCTTGCGTTTGAAACGTCCTTGTGCATTATTTTCCACTGTCATGCGACGTTGCTTCCTTGGCAGGCTCTTCTCCCCCCTTCCTTTTCTCCCCTGCTTCCCTCTACTAATGTTTGCTGTCTGGAAAAGACCCTTTTATCAATTCTAGCCACATAATAGTGGTTGTACAGAACCACAGTACATTTCTGACAGTACTCCAGGGTGATTAAAAAAAAAACGCACCTTCATAGCCTTGGGTCACTTGTTCTATCTCAGTGTCTCTCAAACACTCTTTTGTAGAGTAAGCCAATGAAATAAGTGACAGGACTGAGCTGTCCTGAGCTGTGTTTTATTTCGAGAGGTGGCTAATCCTTCCTGGCAGAGAGGAGTTGGTAAGACCAGGCTACTTTGAGGCACAAATCCATGCTATTGAGAGTTCCATTAAGGTACCATAGGACAAAATGCCATGCAGGAAATGAAGACAAAAAATCATTCTGACTTTGGCTTGTGTACCGGTAACATTCTATTCCAGTCTCTTGGTATCCCCAAGCAGCTGCTGACTGTACGGTAGAGCCTATTGGCCAAGTACAAAAGCATAGAAGCTGCCCATGGGCTGACTAAACAAGTATGTGACATTGCCCTTAGATTTTTTTCCCCTGCTGGCCTTATGCTTTCTCTAGTTTTCATTGACATACTCAGTATTAGTTGCTGTAGATTTTCTGGGTTGTGCAGCCGTGGTCTTGGCATTGTAGGACCTGATGTTTCACCAGTAGCTCTGACTGGCATCCTCAGAGGTATAACACAGAAAGATGGAGTACTCTCTGTGTCAAGGTGAGCAGAAAAATGGTAGGCACCTTGACACAGAGAATACTACATCTTTCTGTGTTATACCTCTAAGGATGCCAGTCACAGCTAAGCTCTCAACCTCAGCCACCACTCAGGAGGGTGGCTAGGGAAAAAATAAGCAAAAAATAAACAAACCATGGAGTTTCCAGTGAATCCTAGAGCATTACACCAATTCTGTGATATCACTTCCAGGTTCACCCCAGAAATAACATTAGCCCTCAACATAATGCCTCTCTGTGTTCCCACCTCCCAGTCTCCCACTGGTTGCCACCTGCTGGTTGGCAACCCCAGTTTTGGAGGAAAAGTGGAGCAGATGAGAATGATTTTATAATCACTTTGGATTCCCGTGAGGAAGAAAAGCAGGATATAAATAAAAAATAAGCAAAATAACCTTATTTGAACTGTACTGTAGCAGGTGAGGAGACTGATGATCCTTGGAGTTTCTTTGCTATAAAATTAACAACATTGAATGGACTCTGAGAATCTCCTGAAGAGTGCAGGGGGTTGGACTAGATGACCTGCAAGATCCCTTCCAACTGTAACATTCTATGATTCTATGATTGTATTCCTGCAAGGTCATGCCTTGTAGTGGTCAGCTGCTATCAAGAGCTGGCAAAGGATCAGGACCTGACACAGAAAACTAAGACAAGGAACAGCCACCACTAGAAGATGAAATGCAGCAGCAGAGCACAAGGTCCTATGTAGCACTGATATGGGACCAACTACTCAGCAATACACACACCATTTATTCACATCTCAACCATATGCCAAGTGATCCCATAAAAACCAAGGTATTACATAAGTAGAGTGCTATCTGCAGACTGGAAAGTTGCTCACACTTGCTTGCAAATAGCTTACAAGTCAAAAACACAGTCAGCACAGGAGGGAAGGAAAACGCCAGAACTCCATCTTCTGCATTTTCCAGGTTCTCATCATGGCCGCCCAAGATGCCGTTGGAAAGCTCATAAGCAGGATGGGAAGGTGATGGCCTTCCCTTGTCACCTGCATTATACCCCGGGCCGGCTCACCCGCTAGGCGAACTAGGCATTTGCCTGGAGTGCGGGCCAGACCTTAGGGTGCCAAACTGGACCCACCCACCCCCACCAAAGCCCCCCAGCCTCCGCCAAAAGCCCTGCATCTCCGTGTCCACCACCACTGCCTCTTTCTCTCCAAGTCTGGGAGAAAGAGGCGGCGATGGCAGTCACCCAATCTGGGAGATGCAGGGCTTTTGGCGGGGCCAGGGGTGGGGCCAGGTGCAGTTTGGTGCCCTAAGATCAGTGACTGGCTGGCCCTAGGGCACCAAACTGCACCCAGACCTGCCCCTGCCAAAAGCCCTGCATCCAGTTATGCTTTTGTTGCAGGGGGAGGGGGGCCCTGGATGGGGCACCGAACTGTGCCTTCCCCCCTCTCCGCCGCTGCCGCTGGTGTAGGGTGCCCTCAAGTCACCGCTGATTTACAGTGACTCCAGCAAGAGGCTTTTCAAGACAAGTGAGGAGCAGAGGTGGGCTGCCAATTGCCCAGTCTGGGAGATGCAGGGCTTTTGGCGGTGGTGGGGGCAGGTGCAGTTTGGTGCCCTAGGGTGCCAAACTGCTCCCAGCCCCACCAAAAGTCCTGCATCCAATTCTGCTTTCATTGTGGGTAGAGGGGAGCCCAGGATGGGACGCTGAACTGTGCCTCCCCCCCTCCGCACCCTCCCCGCCACCATTGTTGAGACCGCAACTGCTGCCACAAAAGTTTGCAAAAGTGGGGAAGGGGAGGATTTCCCCCACCCACCACCCTCCTCTGTGCTTCCAGCTCGGTCTCCCCTCTGCCACTGGATGGGGCACCGTGGGGCATCCAGTTCTGCTTTTGTTAGGAGGGGGGCTGGATGGGGTGCTGAACTGTGTCTCCCCCCTGCCATGCCCTCCCCGCCGCCACCACCAGGACTGCAACCACTGCCACAAAAGTTTGCAAAAGTGGGGAAAGGGGATTTTCCCCCACCCACCCCCTCCTCTGTGCCTCCGACTCACTCTCCCCTCCACCACTGGATGGGGTGTGCAGGGCTCCAAGGGGAGGAGAGGAAAATTCGGCATGCTGACCCTAAGGAACTGGGCAGGGGTGAGGCTAGCTTGTGGCACCACCCCCCAGGCATGTTTCTGGGAGGTCTCCAGGCCCCACTGGGAGGTTGGGATCTGCACTGAGGGGGCACGGGCGCCACAAGCTAGCCTCACCTAGGGTGCAGAAACACCTCGGGCCAGCCCTGATTATACTGACTATGAACATAGAGGCTCCATTTAGATATTTTGACTGATGACCCATCACTGGATGTCTCCCCTATATGGATATTTTAGGATCTATGCTGTTGGCCAAGTTGACTTGGGTTCAACCTAATCCTAATATGATGACTACTCACTGGCAGATGTCACATCCAATAAATTCCCTCCAGTTATAGAGAACTGAGATGAGAAGTTTTGTGTTTTAAACAAAGTGATCTCTTTAAAAAGAGACAAGCCAGAAACTATCGATGAAACTATCTGAAAACTTTTTTCTGACTCATCTCAAAATTCTCATCTCCTTCACCCAACTCTCCTACCCACTTCCACTTTCCTTCTTCCTTTTTTTCCCTAGGAGTGATACAGCTGCGATTTTAAGTGCCACAAATAATGCAAATATTATAGTATCATAAAAAGTGTTAATCTATACTATCAACAATAAAATATGCATTAAATAAAAGCACTGTTTGACCCACAAATTGTTGACAGCAGATAGTACACACACCATTCAGCTTACACAAAGCCTCTTGTGAGGATACACATCATGTTCTTTCCCCTCCAAAATTATGTGTGTAATGCTCCCATGTCAACCCCTAGCTACCCTGTCCAATCCTTCACTCTTCTGCTGTCAAAAATGGCAACAGCCCACTGGCAGAGGAAAAAGACGACAACATTTCCTCTGAGGAAATCATCCTCAATCAGTATTGTCCCCCATGGAAATGCAAAAGATGAGAGAGCAATTCAATAGGACCCATTGGGCTCAATCTACCAAATGACACTTCTACAGAGCTCCAGTTGAACTTGAATGACAGCAGTCCTTGACAGTGTTTACAGAGCTCTTCCCTTGACATACCTAACATTTTGTTCTTTGTAACTCTTTGTGAAATACAGCACTGGAGGAAGGCTAGATAGAAATGTAACAAATGAATGGCTGAAGAAACAGAACAGATATGACATAGGGAGACTAGCTATCCCACAGCAGGTTTTTGCAGCTAAATTCCATGTCTTGAATTCTAAACATGGAACTGCAACATTACATGTAGTTTGCCCTTGGGTACTTATTGGAAAAGATTGTGACAAAGTAGGGGTGTGGCTCATTGGATGGTGCCTGCTTTGATGCAAAAAGTTCCATCTCTGGTATCTCCATTGAAAAGATTTGAGGTAGCAGCCATTGGAAAGTCTTTTCTTTACCTGAGAACCACTGCACCTCATTTTAGGTAATATTGAGCTTGATGGACCAATCACCTCATTTGCTACAAGATTCTTTTAATGTGATTGGTGTTATCATAATGATTTGTCCTCCATTTTCTCTTTCCAAAGAATCTCTAGAAAAGAGCAAGGGTGATTTCCCACTAAAGCTGCCTCGGGGTTGCGCCGCCGTTTGCCCCGACACTATTAGTCAATTTCACACCCGAAGCCGTGGGGCTGCATTTTGACCCGCGGCTTTGCCATTTCCCCGCAGTTTCGTAATCCTGTTTTTTGAGGATTACGAAACTGCGTGGGAAATCGGGCGAAGCCGCGGGTCAAAATGCAGCCCCGCGGCTTCGGGTGTGAAATTGACTAATAGTATCGGGGCAAACGGCGGCGCAACCCCGAGGCAGCTTTAGTGGGAAATCACCCCAAGAGTCCAGTAGCGCCTTAAAGATTAACAAAATTTGTGGCAAGGTACGAGCTTTCATGAGTCACTGCTCACTTCTTCAGGGCAGTGACTCAGGAAAGCTCATCCCCTGCCACAAATTTTGTTAGTCTTTACTGGACTCTTGCTCTTTTCTAATGCTACAGATAAACTGACATGGCTACCATCTTGATCCATCTCCAAAGAAGCTCCTTTTGTCTTCTCCAGTTGGTCATTTGGGGCAGCTGCTTAATAATAACCTGGAACAAATAGTCCAAGAGTTCAAATTATGAATCCCTGGATTTGCCTTCCCTATTCTCTTCATACTTTTTATCAGCTAAATTCTAATTAGCAGAGGACAAATAACACTCATCCCACTCCACAAATATGCAAACTCTGCTTCCATGGGCAGGCTGCCATCCTCCTAATGTTATTAATAATGAAGATATTCTCTCATTGTTACCATGGGACTGCATGTCTGATAAGACTAAACTGAATTACTGTGTGTACCAGATATTCATGCTGAGTAAACAGAATGAGCAAGAGATGGTAAAGATTTCAGCCCAAACAATGACACGAACTCAGACTTGTGAAAATTGGAATAATAAAGCTTTATTTGCTTTACTGATAAATCAGTCTGAGGGGGAAATATGTGCTGTTCCTTGGAGCAGAGATTATGGGAGAGAAAATTAGACAACACATTTCTTTCCATTCCCACCCACCCCAATCACAGACTGATGGGAACTTGTGCACTTTACTGCAGAGGCTGTGGCTTCTCTCAGACAACCACTTGTATGGACATCACAAAATGTCACTGTGTAGAAAAGCAACCACTATACAAAGCCAACCTGTCTAATGACATGTCTTTACAGCTCCAGGCTGGTCCATCCAAAAATTTTCAAGATGCCTTGGAAGGCATTTCTTCTCGATACTATTAGGTGGATTCTTCCCTGCTGGATTCAAAACTGAGCAAACATTGGCAGACTGAGCTATACAAGCCCACCCCAAATACCACATTTTTACAGTGCTATTCTAAGGAGCATTAAGGTAAAGGCCAGTCGAATCCGACTCTAGGGTTGTGGTGCTCATCTCCGTTTCAAAGCCAAAGAGCCAGCGCTGTCCGGAGACGTTTCCGTGGTCATGTGGCCAGCATGACTAAACACCAAGGTGCACAGAATGCTGTTATCTTCCCACCAAAGTGGTACCTACTTATCTACTTGCAATTTCTTACTTTTGAACTGCTAGGTTGGCAAGAGCTGGAACTAGAGATGGGACTCCGTCATACGGCACTTTCGGATCTCAAACTGCTGAACTACTGACCTTCCACAGCCTGCAGTTCAGCGTCTTAACCACTTGAGCAGCATTACAGTCTTCTAAACACATTGGCTTCAATGGGCTTAGTAGAGTGTGTAACTCTTCTTAGCAGTGCTAGAGTTGCCAGGTCTGAGTTGGGAAATACCTGGAGATTTTGGGAGTGGAGCTTGACGAAGGACTTCAATGGGTATAACACCATAAAGTCCACCTTACAAAGTGTCCATTTTCTCCAACTGAACTGATCTCTGTCTCCTGGAGATCAGTTGTAATCCCAGGAGATCTCCAGCCACCACTGGGAGGTCAGCAACCCTCAGCATTGCAGTAAGACTCTTAATGGCATAGTAGCTGTTCAACAGCTTTTGAGGGGCATCAGTCCCCTGGTGCTTTCCTACACTCATGTGACAAATCGCTAATCAGCTTGAGGATCACATGCAGAGCCCTTGCAGGCCACCATACCACATGAGCACTCATGACAACACATGGCTGCTGAGCTGCCTGGTAGCTTGCGTAGTTCGTAATCTCCAGCTGTTCCAGATAAGCCAATAGTCAGCATTTTAAACCATATGAATTAAGGTTATTACATATACACATCATTAAGTTTTAATGGAAGAATAAATTGAGTATTTTCATTATATCCGCCAGCCCTTGACATTTATTTGAACCAGCAATGAATTTAGTCTCTTTTTTCTCTAATATATCTGTATCTCTGTAAACACTGATATAATTTTGGGATCATTATGGTGAGAATCCTAAACTTCAAAAATGCTACCAATGCCAGGGAAAAAAATAGACATCGTAATCTGTATTAAAAGCCAGTGGATAATTGATTGCTTGATGATACCCATTTGTGAAGACATTTGGATGAATTAATCGAGGAGTCTAAATAAATCAGGCTCATCAAGTCACCATTATTCAAGGGAAGTCTCTGGTATTTACCAAATGAATGGCCTGAATTAGATTCTTGTGATTAAATACTCCAGTTTAAATAGCCTACTAAGGAGCCTTCTTGTTCCTATTGCATCTTGGGTGATGGCAGATCCTAACAGTGCGATCTCTGCCTTTGGTGCGATCCACTATACTAGCAGTTTTTCAGATCCTCAGCTCTCGAGGAACACTCTCCACACTAACTTAGAATCATAGAATCATAGAGCTGGGAGGGGCCATACAGGCCATCTAGTGCAACCCCCGCTCAATGCAGGATCAGACTAAAGCATCCCTGACAAGTGTTTATCCAGCCACTGCTTGAAGACTGCCAGTGAGAGGGAACTCAACACCTCCCTAGACAGCCCACTGCTGAACTAATCTTACTATAAAAAGTTTTTCCTAATATCCAGATGGTACCTTCCCACCCTTAATTTAAACCCGTTATTGCAAGTCCTATTCTCTGCTGCCAGCAGGAACAACGCCCTGCCCTCCTCTAAGTGACAGCCTTTCAAATACTTAGGGAGAGCAATCATGTCCCCCCTCAGCCTCCTCTTTTCCAGAGTGACCATTCCCAAGTCTCTCTGCCTTTCCTCATAGGGCTTGGTCTCCAGGCCCCCAATCACCTTCATTGCTCTCCTACTTACCTACTGCAAATTTACAAAATGTAGTTACCTACTGCAAAATTTCTGCACATTGCAGAAGATTTGGGGGCTTGTTTTAGTACAAGCCTGTTGAACCTCATCATTACTGCCCATGAACTGTGCTTTTAAAAGAACCAACAGTTCCCTGCATTTTCGTGTTGTAGAGGGATATCAGTAAGGAAAGATTGATGTTCAGTCTTTGCCAACAATTATTGATCTTTCCATTGAGGAATCTCCATTGAGCTTCCAAATAATCCCAGGGTTCCCTGGAACACAGTGTAAAATCCATTTCTTTGTAGTACCATGGTGCCAGGAGGGGCAATGATCATCTTACAAACTTTGTGTGCTTTGCATTCCATACCACAGTGAATGGGAGGAGGAGAAGTGCATGGGAAACAGTGGTGGTGCTGTTATTTTCCCCATCTAGAGCAAAAGTCCACGCAGGTGTGTGTTGGTTCTCCTCGCATGGAGAAGAAAGAGGAGAGAAGCTGCTGAAGTAGCTACAAATGAAAGGCTAAGAAAGTGATTACGATAGCACTGGAGGATGGATAGAGAGCTACTCTTACTTGGTTTGGAGAGTGACCGGTCACTCCCAAGGGGCTTTCTGCCCCCACCCCACCCTACAGAGTTCTCAGGCCAGCAGAACTTCAGCCCTCCAGAGATATCCAACTAAGACTGAGAAAATCTCAGTTCAAATTGCTGATCTGCTGAGAGGCTCATTTTGTGACTTTGGGCCAGTCACTCTGTGTATCCTAGTCTTCCTCACAGGGTTGTTGTGAGGATAAAATATGAGAAGGGAGAAGCATGTGTACTGCCCTGAGCTCCTAGGAAGACAGGTTGGGTAAAAAATTAACAGTTAAATATAATAGAAATTTCAGAAGTTAAAAACAGAGCACAAATCTGACACAGTTAATGTTTTGGGGAGAGGTTAGGAGGAGTGAATTGGTGATTCAGGTGGGGCAGGACATCTTATGGTTGCACTATGACTACAGCTCTGAGGGAAAAGGGAGAAGAGATACAGTTTACTTAATGAGCCAAGTCACATTGCCCTGCTACTTCTGTGGGACCTAAAGAGTTTTCCTGCCACAACCAACCTGATAATGCAGCACACTCCTCAGTGGTCGACACAGTAAGATAGAGTAGCTCCAACGTTCCCATCATTCAATACTGATGGACCATATGCCTAATGTGAAACATCTAAATCCTCCTGCCCCCTTCTGGCTCAGGGCCTGTATCTCCTTCCAGTATACACTCTTGTGGTAATATTCATACTGTGTGAGGACTATGAAGTAATTGATCTATGTTTCCCTTCACTGTTGGCTTTATCTTCAGGCAGAAAGAAAAAAAAATCTGGTAATTAATCATAATCAAATGACTTGTCCATCATCCTTCAAATTTTTTTATAACAAAATATATAGGGGGGAGAAAGAAACAGGTTGGTATAGCTTAAGGCCAATAACTGAAATAATGTTTTGTGCTGGCAACCTTCATACAATATACAAAGATCAATATCCAGTGTGACAGATGGATGATTTCAAAAGTCAGCTGTCCCAGCTTCTAGTTTGTGAGACATGAGGGATGTGTCAGCCTTCACCAAAAGTGAGCCATTAATTTGGAAACTCATCTAACAGGTGTTTGTGAGAAACAGGACAAGGATTTGCGACCTCCTCCTGGAATCGCATTTAACACATAGGAGGGAATCTCAACCTGTTTTTCACTTCTCAAGCTTTGCTAGAAATTGGGAAGGCGTTTTCATTCCCACAGGCTAAATTGGAGCCTAAATGGAGGGGGCATTTTCATTTGCACAGCCTGTGTTGTACTTTTGAAACTCGGGGATGTTATTATGAAGGACAGAGCAGTGAAGCCAGCTTGAGCACTAAGATATAAACACCACATACCCCACAATGCTCTGCTCTGAGTTAGGCTGTAACTTTCCCATATATTCAGTTGTTTTAGTGTAAATTTCCTACATGGTTAATTCTCAGGAGGCCCTCACAGAATAACAGGGGGATACAAACACTTCTTTGTGGGTCTACAATGAGAAGTCCACAGTAAAGAAAGGTGATAGTTACCTGTTCTTTATCTGTGAGGACAGAATGACTGTGCTATGGAACAGTTGGTCACAGAACCTACCAGGGGAGAGGCAATCCTGGATTTGGTCCTAAGTAATGCCCAAGACCTGATGAGAGATGTAAAAGTGATTGCACCGCTTGGGAACAGTGACCGTAATGTTATTGAGTTTAACATTTGTATAAATAGGGAGTTGCCCAAAAAGACTGACACAACCACTTTTAACTTTAAAAGGGATAACTTCTCTGATATGAGGGGACATGTGAGGAGGAAACTGAAAGGAAAAGTAGAAAGGGTCAAAACCATTGGGGAAACTTGGAGACTATTTAAAACTACAACCCTTAGAAGCTCAGAAAAAATATATACTGCAGGTTAGGAAAGGCACGAAAAGATATAGAAAAAAGCCTGCATCGTTAACAAACAAAGTAATTGAAATATACTGAGTTCCGAGGCGTAGCATAGTGATCAGCTCATAGTTTATTTAGTATCAGGAGTTGAAGACAAGACAGCAGGCTCATAGGCCTGCTTAAATCCCCATAGCGTGCCATACCCCACACCCGTGATAGGTTTATTTACAGTGCACCCAATTCCCCATAGGTTCCTACTTGGATCTTGACTGACCGATAGATCCGTTTTAGGGTCCGAACTGGCTATTGTTTATGAATGCAAAGCTTTGCTCCTTCACATGCACATGTGCACAGGTGACCATGTGTGCGGTCCTCAGCTAGTACACAACACCCCTCCCCCCATGGTTCAGAGTGTCCCTGACAGATAAAATCCCAGAGGTGTGTTGGTCTGTGCAGTGTAGCTCAAGAGCTGGGGCCATTGGCACTGGAGCCATCCTCATCTGTTTGGCGGGGGTCTTCAGTCATTGTGAGGGTGCCATTTCCCCACTAGGGCTGAGCATCATGTCCGGCTCAGGGGCCTCACTGCCGACTCTGGCCAGTGGTGGTGCACTTCCCTCTGTAGGTGCTTGTGTTGAGAGTGAGTTTCCAGTGGCTTTGATGTGTTCTGGGTCCAGGAACTCGTCCTCACTTCCCTCAGCTGTGTCCTGGTCCACAGGAAGAAGCCTGCGGCATAGCTGGTCTATGTGTCTTTTGAGCAGCTGGCCATCGTCAGTAGATACTTTGTATGAAAGGGGCCCGGTCACCCGCATGATCCTTGCTGGGATCCATGCAGGACCCCTCGAGAAATTCTTGGCATAAACAGGGTCACCTGGCCTCCTGGCATAAATGGGGTCACCTGGCCTCCTGGCCTTCTGGGGCTTGACTGTGTTCCAGGGCCCGATCCGAGTGCAGGCAGTCCAGGCGGGTTGTGAGGCACCTACCCATCAATAATTCTGCGGGACTGTGTCCAGTGGCCATGGTAGGTGTAGTACATTGGCCAAATAGGAAAGCCACCAGCCGGTGGTCCCAATCCCCCTGCGTGATCCAGCAGAGGAACTCTTTCTTTGTCCTTACCATCTGCTTGGCCTGGCCATTGGTAGCCAGGTGAAAGGAAGCCAAGCAGATGTGCTGAATTCTGTAGTATCACACAAACTCTTGGAATTCAACCGATGTGAAGGTGGTCCTGTTGTCGGATACTAGTGTTTCTGGAATGCCACACGTACTAAAGATCTTCCACTTGGTGTGGATGGTGGTGCGGGACAAAGTGGCAGACAGCTGACCTTGGAAGGGCCCCACAAAGTCCAGATGCAGGTGGGCCCACGGCTTGTGTGACAATTCCCATGGCCAGACTGGGGCTCCCAGTGGTGCAGGTCATGATTCCTTGCACATTTGGCAACACTTCACTCTGTCCTCTATCTCCCCGTCCATGTTGGGCCACCAGATGTAGCTGCAGGCCAGATCCTTCATGTGCATGATCCCCAGGTGGGTCTCGTGCAGAGCAGTGAGCACGTGCTGGCACAGCAATATGGATACCACCACCCAGCTTCCCCAGAGCAGACATCCTTTGTAGGCTAACAGTTCATCGCACCAGGAGGAGAAGGCAGTGAACTCAGGGCCCACCCAGCCATTAGGCTATCCCCTCCCCACCCAGTCCAGAATATGGGAAAGGAGCTGGTCACAAGCAGTGTAGTGGGCAACCTCAGATACCTGGATAGGCCAGTCAGGCAAGTCCTCAATGAGCAGGATCTGATGGGCAGGAGCTGGGTCCGGGTCACAGGAAGGCAAGGAGAAGCAGTTGAGGGCATCTGCATGGCCCATAACTTTACTGGGTCTGTGTAGAAGCTCATACTGATACCTGGCAAGGAAAATGGACCACCGGAGCACACGGGATGACAGCATCTGAGGTGTTTGCCTGTCCAGGGCCAGGAGACCCAAAAAGGGCTTATGGTCAGTCACAATGGTGAAGGGTCAGCCGTACAGGTAATCAAGAAATTTCTTAACCCTGGCCACTATGGCCAGGGCCTCTTTCTATCTGCGTGTAATTGCGCACAGCTGAGGACAAGGAGTGAGAATAGTAAGCAAATGGAACCTCTCGACCGTCCAGCAACCAGTGCCTCAGGACAGCTCCCACCCCATATGGTGATGTGTCACAGGCAAGGACCACGGGGAGGCCCTCGTTGAAATGTGTGAAGACCGCGTTTGACGTCAGCAAGTCTTTCATGGCCTGAAACATGGCAGCTTGTCTGGGCTCCCAGACCCATGGCACTTTTTTGTCCAGGAGGTGGTGGAGGGGTTTGGCTACAGCAGCTTTGTGAGGGAGGAAGGAATGGTAGAAGTTTAAGAGGTCCAAGAAGGCCTGCAGTTCGGACTTTAACGACAGGATGGGCGCTTGAGCAATGGTGCGAAACTTGGCATCTCTAGGATGGGTGCCTTGTGCGTCCACTGCAAGGCCCAGGAACTCAACCTACGGAACTCCCAAGAGGCACTTCTCCCACTTCAACTTCATGCCGGCCTCATTGAAGCGATGAAGGATGGCATGCAGGCATTCCACGAAGGTCTCGGCTGAGGGAGCCACAATTAGAATTTCATCAAAGAAGGGCTGGACTCCAGGGATACCTTTGAGAAAACAGTCCATTAGGTTTTGAAAGATCTCCAGGCCATGCTGACCCCAAACTGCAGCTGCTGCACCCATAAGGCACCCCTATTAGTTACTATAGTCTGCACCTCAGCGGCGGCCTCATCCCCTGGCCAAGTCCAGTTTGCGAAAAAAATTCACGCCAGCCAGTGATGCCAACACATGGCTGACAACCGGGACCAGATATGCATGATCCTGCAGGGCCTTATTAATGATGTATTTGTAACGTTCACATATCTGGATGTCCCCATTTGGTTTGACCAAGATTACTATGGGTGTCTCCCACTGGGCATGTGGAACGGGTTCCAGGACCCCCTGGCTTACCAGGCAATCCAATTCCATATCAGTTTTGGGCCACAGGGTGAATAGCAGCCGCCAGGGCTTCATCTGGACTGGCCACACTGCGGGATCGAGGTCCAAGGAGACTGGGGGCCCAGTGTAGCAGCCAAGCATTCCATTGAAGACAGCCGGGAACTCCTCACACACTGAATTAAAGTCCATGGGTTTCACGTGGTTAACCCTAGTAACCCCTAGTCCCAAGGGAGCAAACCAAGACAGCCCCAAGAGACTCGTGAGCCTTTTTTCCACCACCAGTAAGTCTAACAGCCCATCAAAATCCTTGTATTTTACCCTAAATTTGCCCCACCCCTTAATGGCCAGGAGGTTTTTTTGGAAGTCCCATAAGGGTAGGCCTTCCGGCTTCACCCCACGCAGACAGAGTTCCTTAAAGGTTTCTGCAGAGATTATGGAAAAGGACAACCCAGTGTCCAGCTCCATCTCTCAGGGGGACCCTTCAATCTGCACAGTTAAATGTACTTTGTTGGGGGTGGCCTGGGGCAAATTTAGTACCTGAAACTCGTGGATGCTGTGGAGGTCAGTTGATTCTTGGTGGGCAATGTGTTGGCGTCATGTCCCTTGGGAGAGACAGGCACAGGCGATGTGTCCATGTTTTCCACAGGAGCAGCAAGCGGTGCCCCGGAATCAGCAGGACCAGCATTCACGGGCTTCCCCACAGCTGGCACAAAGCACTTGAGCATTGGGCTTCTCCGCCATTTGTGCACTTACAACTTTAGGTTGCAGAGTTCGGTGAGCAGAGCAATGTACCTGGAGCACTTTGTCCTCGTCCAAGGCATCAGAGGTCACAGAGGTGGCTGTTTGGTGCGTCGAAGGTAGCAGCCACTCCCAGTGTGACCTCTCGAAGGCAGTGGCCATTTGGAGCGCCATCTTTAGCTCCGACTAGTTTGCGGCAGAGCTTAGGTTCCTTGACTCCCCAGACAAATTGAGTGAGGATGATGTCCTCCACATTGGTGAACTCACAGTCCATAGTGAGTTGGTGGAGCTCTGCCATGAAGACAGTGGCGGCTTCCCCTGTCATCTGGGTACGCGTAAACAAGTCCATTCACTTGGCCATTTTTGTTGGCTTTGGTGCTAAGTAGTTCGTCAAGGTCTTGATGAGCTCCTTGAATGTGGCCTCCATCATTTTCTTGGGGGTGATGAGACCCTGGGCCAAGTGGACAGTAGCAGCGCCACAGTAGCAGTGCTTATAAGATTATGTATGGGATAGAGCAGGTAGAGAAAGAGGTACGTTTCTCCTTTTCTCACAGTACAAGAACTCATGGGCACTCAATGAAATTGCTGAGTAGTTGGGTTAGAACAGATAAAAGGAAGTACTTCTTCACCCAAAGAGTGATTAACACATGGAATTCACTGCCGCAGGAGGTGGTGGTGGTGGCTACAAGCATGGACAGTTTCAAGAGGGAATTAGATAAGCATACGGAGCAGAGGTCCATCAGTGCCTTTTAGCCACAAGGTATAGATAGGAACTCTCAGGCTGGGGCAAGTGATGCACTGTATTCTTGTTGCCTGGAAGGGGTAACAGTGGGAGGGCTTCTAGTGTCCTGGCCCCACTGCTGGATCTCCTGATGGCACCTGGTATTTTTGGCCACCGTGTGACAGAGTGTTGGACTAGATGGGCCATTGGCCTGATCCAGGGGCAGATTAAGGCTCACTGGTGCCCTAAGCACTGACCAATCTTGGTGCCCCCCTCCTTTCCACACTGACCCCGTCCATTTTAGTTGTTGACTTGTCTGACCAGATATACAATGCAGGTTGCAGCAATACAAAAATTTATTCATATGATAACACAATATACTGTACAAACTAAGCCAAGCTTTGGCTACATAAAGTTCTACAAAAATGCAATACAACATCTATTTTAATATTTCACACAAGTTAAATGTATCAAAGTTCCAATATTCATGACCTGAGAGGCATTTTTCTACATTTTTTCACCCTTTTCCCAACTTAGATGCCTTTGCTTGCAGACTGACCTATCTGATGAATGATACTTCCCAGTTTTTGGGAATATGCTGGCTGATCTGCATAATACTGAATGGCTATAGACTATCTGCTGAATTTGAGGCAGGCCCATAGCTACATTGGGCCATCTGGGGCCCCTGACTTCCTACCAAGGCCCCCTATCTTCCTAGGCAGCCCAGGCCCCCTGACTCTCTGGGCTGCCTGGAGGACTCCCTGTCATCGCTGCCCCTTCCCTTTACCCACCTGCCACCAGCCCCACAGGAGTCTCTTTGCCTTCCTTGCAATTGGCTGGGGGAGGAAGAAGCGCACATGGCAGTGGCAAAGTCTGCTTCCCAAGCCCAGTGGCAGAAAGGAGGAGGAGGCCCCACATGGGGCCCACAGCCAGCAGAGTGCTGGCTGGGGGAGAACCACCAAGGACACTGCAGGCTAGAGGAAAGTAAGGTGAACTGATACTAAAGGAAAATGAGACAAAAAGTGGCTGATGCTTTCCAGAGTCAGTGGGGGGGGGAGGCCCCCCACATGGGGTCCATGACAGGAAGGGGGCAGGGTGGGGGGAGCCACCAAGGTCACTGCAGCCTGGCAGAACTTGAGGTGTGCTGTGCACCTGGCAGTGGCTGCTGCTTCCTGGGCCCAGTGGTGGAGACAAGGAGGCCCCCACATGGGGCCAATGGCACAAAGGTGGCTGACCAAGGGAGAGCCACTGAGGTCACTGCAGGCTAGAGGAAAGTGAGGTTCACTGTGCACCCAACAGCAGCAGATGCTTCCCGAGCCTAGCAGTGGGTGGTGGAGGCTCCTCGCACGGTGCTCACAGCAGGAAGGTGGCTGGCCAGGGGAGAGCCACTGAGGCCATGGGAAAGTGAGGCATGCTGTGCGCCTGGCAACAGCTGCTGCTTTCTGGGCCCGGCAGCAGAGATGAGGAAGAGGCCCCCATGACAGACAGGCGACTGGCTGAGGCTGCGGTGCAGTAAGCCGAGGAGCCTGGAGGAGAGGTGGCTGCAGCAGTAGCAGAGGCGAGAGCACGGGACTTGTGCCTGGCCTGGGTTTTTTCCCTTTGGTGCTGTAAGGAGGGGGGTACACAAGAGAAATAATGAAATAATTAAATTATCTAAAGTGCCCCCGAGAAATTCTAATGCCCCTCCCCACTTAGAAATTCCTGGCTACGGGCCTGATTTGAGGACATGTGTTGCTTGAACCTGAGTGACCATTCAGCCTCCATTCAATGTCAATCTAAGATATATTCAAAAGAAATTATACCTTCTCGGGGGGGATTGGTTCGGGAGTTGGTTCACTGGTTTTGGATCTACTGTTTATACTGTATGAACGTCTGTCCTTGTAAAAAAAAATATTGATTTTTTTAATTTGTTTCTGCATACAATGTATACCCACCATAATAGCTTGTTGTGCTTCTGCAATTTCCAGAACCCCCAGCTCAAGAGCCAAACAAATGATGGTGGTTGCCAGGTATTGGGCTGAGTATCTTAATCAACAACAACAACAACCTTTTATTGGCATACAATATTAAAAAAAACAATTCCCAATAGATTGATACACTCCAATAAGAGATCCTGAGTACTCAGTTCCAGTGGACACTGCTCTGGATGGTGGCAATGAGCCTTAGGGTGGTAATTTCACCAAGAAGGGCAAGTGTAGGACAAGGGAAAAATGAATGTGATTTCTGAATGTGGGGTCTGACATTTCCTCTGACATGTTTACATATTGACAGCTGTCACTGTGCCTTTAAAAGTTTAATTATAATAGATCCAGATCTTGGTATGTAGCCTAGAATTTTCTGATTAGAGAAATTTATAATAGAATATATATTTTATAATTGAATTTTTTGTATATGAAGCTATATAATAAGGGAAAGCATTATTAGAGACCTCTGGGGATAGAATTAGGATACATTAAGAATGGAATGCATATTTAAGAAATTGCAAGGATGTCAAGAGCAAAGCTGAATGTAAATCACAACCCTTATCACCCAGCTCCCTAGAAATAAGGGAAAGAGGGACTAGCTTCACTGTGGTCAGAAAGGTTCTTGGTGTTCCCTACTGTTCCACTGCTCTGAAGAGCAGATAAGCAAATGTAATCACTGACAATATATGAGAGACCAATAGCAAAGTTTAAAGTCAAATGATGCTTGTATGATGTTAACTGCTTGGTACCAATTTGTTGTTGTTCAGTCGCACAGTCGAGTCCGACTCTTTGCGACCAGATCACGCCAGGCCCTTCTGTCCTCCGCTGTCCGCCGAAGTTTGCTCAATTTCATGTTCGTTGCATCGATGACACTGTCTAACCATCTCATCCTTTGCCGTTCCCTTCTTCTTTGACCTTCAATCTTTCCCAGCATCAGGGGGCTTCCAGTCTGGGATTCATGGCGTCCTGACGTGCTCTGGCTTGCTCGTAGAGCTCCCAGAGCAAACGGAGGGTCTTGATGACAGGGTGGGCTTCCAATAGCCCACCGCAGATCCCCCCAGGCAGGGGGGTGACTGGCAGAGAGCCTGGCCCGAGAGAGGAGTTGAGATCGGCTGATAGCGGGGCTTTAAAGAGCGCCGCGACCAGCCTTGATCCCCTCCCCCAGAGAAGGCACTTCGGAAAATCTCTACAAGACCCCACCGAGTTGGATTCTCAACATAAGAACGCATGACCCAGACCTCCAAGACATTCTACGGAAACTGATATCAAGGAAACACTGCTATAACAAGACACTGACTTTGAAGGTAACTTTTTAAAATTGCTCACCGGAGACGCGTTTCGGCCGAAAATAAACAACATCCGATGAAGCGCATGATCGTGCACTATCTGTTGTACTAACATTGGAGCGGAAAAAGTGCAGTTAAACAGCTAAAAAAGGCCAAAAAGCCGAATTGTTGATCATTCCTGCAGTTAAATTATTGACTTTAAAATAGAAACTAACAGTAACTCCGCGAGAATTGCAGCGGAAAAGTACTGGAGCTGCTGCAGCAGAAATCGGCAAAACAGGAAGTGACTTCAGAACAGACAAGTAATCATCCTAGAGAAGACCAAGGAGGCCGGAAGAAGGGAAGAAATCAGGAACAAGGGGGACCATTAAGATTGCCGGACAGGAAGTGAGTACCCGGAAGAACCATTTACCATAGAGAAATTGCGCCCGCCATTTTGGGAAGGTCAGAAAAATGTTCTTTGATTTTAAACGAAAGACTTAATATAAAAAAGTGAACCCAGTGCGATTTAGGTGGACACAAGAAGGACTTTGATTTAGAGTGTGTTGGAGGGAAGATTGTGAACAACGGCTTACGACCTGCGGCAACGACAGAGGGCAAATACCTGGTCCTCCCCGAAAATGGCTGGAAAAGAGGAAAAAAAGCTACAGGGCATGATGGAAGCTATGGAAAAACGAGTGATGGACGCGATTCTGAAGCTTGAAAAGACCGTTATATCAGAGGTAACAGAGCTGAAAAAAGAAATGTCTGGAATTACAAAAGAGATACAGACGCTGACCAAAAGAGCAGATGAGATGGATGTAAGGGTGAAGGGAGTAGCATCCAATATAGCTGAGGTCACTTTAGAAACAGATAAAGTGAATGTGATGGTCCAATACAATGCAATGATTAATCATATGAGATTCAGGGGGATCCCTGAAGATAAGAATGAGGACATCCATTCAGTCATGGTAGATGCTGTTGCAGATTTTTTGAAAATGGAAGAGGAGAGAGTGGCGGCACAGATTGATGTGGTATACAGAGTCAATTCTGCGATTGCGCAAAGGAAAAAATTACCTAGAGATGTAATTGTCCAGTTTATATCTAAGAAGTTGAAGGAGGATTTGTTTAAGCAACAATTTCAGGACGACTTCACAATTGGCAACAAGAAAATCATGGTCCTAAAGGAACTACCCAGAGCGATGCTTCAGGACAGACGACTTTTTAAAGACCTGATTGACAAGCTGAAATCAGAGGGCATAAGATATAGATGGGAAATTCCTAAAGGTGTCAGTTTTTCGTTCAAACAGAAGAGAGTCACCATCAAGTCAGTTGACCAAATGACCAGATTCATCAATGATAATTTTATAGACTCTGATAAATAATTACAGAATCAACATGGAGAGTCAAATAATTTCATGGAATGTTAATGGACTGAACTCACCCCAAAAAAGGAAAAATGTCAGACTCTGGTTGGAAAAACAGAAATGTGATATTGTTTGCTTGCAAGAAACACATATTAAAAAATCAGATGCCAAATTTTTGATTCAAAAAAGATTAGGAGAGGAATTTTATTCACTCTCCTCTCAAAAGAAAAAGGAGTAGTTACATATATTAAAAAAGAGTTGGAACCAAAAGAAATTTTCAAAGACAATGAAGGGAAATTTTTGGCGGTAGAAGTTGTGCTGCAGAATAAAAAGACATTAATTGTTAATCTCTATGCTCCCAATGGGGCAAAAGAAAACTTTTTTCAGAATTTGTGGGAACAACTACGACAGTTGACCTATGAGCAAATGATTTTAATGGGCGATTTTAATGGTACTGTTGACAATGTTGTTGATAGAAAATCAAAAAAAGGAATTGAGGCCATGGGCAAACTTCCTAAAGTCTTTTTCTAATTGATTAAACATGAACATTTGGCAGACGTTTGGAGAACTAAACATCCCAGAGACAGTGAGTACTCTTTTTATTCATCAAGACACGAGTCTTTTTCCAGGATAGATATGATGTGGATGACAGAGAACCTAATCTTGCAAACACGCAAAATTGAGATACTACCTAGGACTCTTTCTGACCACAGTCCGATAAAATGGTCAACGTATGTTAAGAGAAAAAAATTTCGATGGCGACTCAACGAAGATTTGCTGGACAAGCAAAATATTGTGGATAAAATAAGGACAGAAACCCAAACATACTTTCAACTGAACTTTAATAAAAGTGTACAGACGCAAACGGTATGGGAAGCCTACAAGGCTGTGATGAGAGGACATCTGATTGCAATTAATAATAATGAAAGGAAACAACAAATGAAAATAGACAAAGAAATTATGGAAAATATTCGGAAAAAAGAAACAGAACTTAAGAAAAGGCCTGGTAAAAAGAAGATTTTGAGAGAATTGAGGATCCTAAGGGAGCAATATGCGGCAAGGTTGAACAAAGAAGTATTTTGGAACTTGAAAAAATTGCAACAGAAATCCTTTGAAGGTGCAAATAAACCTGGCAAATATTTAGCATGGCAATTAAAGAAAAGAAGAGAGAATAAAACAATCACTTGTTTGAAAGATGGAAATAAAGAGATTTTGGACCCAGGAGGAATTAAAAGGGAATTTTTCAAATACTATGCGACTCTCTTTCAATCGAAACAAGCAGATCCTCAAAAAATGTTGGATTACCTATCCAAAGTTAATTTGATACAACCAAATCCAGAAATGAAAACACTCCTAAATGCTGCAATAACTAAGGACGAAATTAGTAAAGCAATAGCCGAGGCAAAAATCTCCAAAGTCCCAGGCCCGGATGGCTTTTCAGCTAAATTTTATAAAAAATTTCATGAAGATTTGGTTCCGGTGCTGGAGATTCTTTTAAATGAAATTAGAAAGACAGGAAAGATCCCTGACTCCTGGAATGAAGCTGCAATCACCTTAATTCCTAAAGAAATGCAAGATTTAACAAATGTTAAAAACTATCGGCCCATTTCATTATTGAACAACGATTATAAAATATTTGCAAAAATATTGGCAGAGCGCCTTAAAAAGTTTTTGAAAGATACTATTGTGGAAGATCAAGCTGGTTTTTTACCAAATAGACAAATTAAAGACAATATGAGGGTTGTATTGGACGCAATTGAGTATTATGACAAACATCCTGAAAAAGAAGTCGCTTTTTTATTTTTGGACGCAGAGAAGGCCTTTGATAATTTAAATTGGGAATTTATGTTTAAAGTGCTTGAGAAATCTATGATGGGCGTAGAATTTACAAGAATGATCCAATCGATATATAAAGAACAAAAAGCTTTGGTGATTGTTAATGCAGAATCAACAGATATGTTCCGGGTAAGAAAAGGTACTAGACAAGGTTGTCCCCTGTCATCATTGTTATTTATCTGGATTTTGGAGATTTTGCTACAAGCGGTCAGAGATGATGTTAATATAAAAGGGTTGAATATTGGAGGTTTTTCATTTAAATTAAGAGCATTTGCGGATGATATCATGTTTATTGTTGAAGATCCTGTTAATAATATGCCTAAGGTATTTGAAAAAGTAAGAGAGTTTGGTGATCTTGCAGGGCTTTATGTCAACAAAAATAAATCTAAGATACTGTGTAAAAATATGATTGGTACAAAGCAACAAATGTTACAAAATGTGACAGAATGTGAAGTGGTTAAAAGGGTTAAGTATCTGGGAGTTGAAATTACAATGGAAAATATAGATTTGTTCAAGAATAATTATGAAAAATTGTGGGGTTCGATAAAGAGTGATTTAGAAAAATGGGAAAAACTAAGGTTATCTCTTCTTGGAAAAATTGCCGTTATTAAAATGAATGTACTGCCCAGGTTAATGTTTTTGTTTCAGACAATACCAATTGTGAAAGATGGAAAAGTGTTGGTAAAATGGCAAAGAGAAATCTTTAAGTTTATCTGGGCAGGGAAGAAGCCAAGAATTAAAATGAAGATAATGTATGATACTAAGGACAGAGGTGGCTTCCAAGTCCCGAATTTGCGTTTGTATCATGAAGCAGTATGTATGTCTTGGTTATCTGAATGGGTAAATTTGGAAAATAGAAAACTTTTAGCTCTTGAGGGGCACGATTGCAGATTTGGCTGGCATGCCTATCTTTGGTATGGGAAAAACAAAGCTGACTCTATGTTTAAGCATCATTATGTAAGGAGGACATTGTTTGATGCATGGACCAGGTATAAGGATACAATATCGGATGAAAGGCCTCTGTGGATTGTTCCAGCTGCAGTTATACATTTGTTTTCAGAATATAGAGGCAATGATTGGTTGAAGTATCAGGAATTGTTGCAAAGAGAAGGGAAAAAATATGTTTTAAAACCAAATAATGAATTAGAATTTGAGTATGGTTGGCTACAATATTGTCAAATAAGGGACATTTATAAAAAAGATTGTAAAGAGTTTGGTTTTAGGGCTATGAATGATGATTTTGAGAATATATGGTTGAAAAAAGAACGGAAAATGATATCAAAAATGTATAAAACTTTGTTGACTGTATATACTTTGGATGAAACCGTTAAAGAACAAATGATAAAGTGGGCCATAAATATGAACAAAGAAATTTCTATGGAATCATGGGAATTTTTGTGGAAAAGATCTTTTAAAATGTCCACTTGTATTAACGTAAAAGAAAATTGCTATAAGATGATGTATAGATGGTATATGACACCAAAAAAGATTGCTAATATTAGCATGGATAAGAACTTGAGTAATAAATGTTGGAAATGTAAAAAAGTAGAGGGTTCTTTTTACCATATGTGGTGGTCATGTGATAAAGCGAAAGCATACTGGTCTAATATACATTGTGTGATGCAGAAAATATTGAAAACCCCAATTGAGAGAAAGCCTGAACTTTTTCTCCTCGGTTTGACAATGGAAAAAATTCCACAAGAGAAAAGGACACTGTTATGGTACATGATTACGTCGGCGAGAATGGCCTTTGCTCAGCATTGGAAAATGGAGAAGGTACCAGATATACATGACTGGTTGAGAAAATTGTTATTTTTAGCAGAAATGGACAAAATGACAAAGAAATTAAATGGACAAATGGCAGAACAGTACTTAAAAGACTGGGAAGGATTGAAACTGTATCTAGAAACTGAATATAGAATGAAGGGGAAAATATATAATTTGGATACGTACGGATATTGAATGAGAAGTGAAATGAATTTTGAACTGTATGTACTGTTATACATAATATGCTGAAATTGTAGAGGTTATATATAATTTAAATGTGTTACCTGGTTTGTCGAGGTATTTAAGTCTAAACTTGATTGCCTTATAATTTTTTCTGTTTGTTATTAGCAGTGTTGGAAGCCTATTAGGGGGGTGGGGGGATTGGGATCTTACTTTTTGGAAACTGTATTGGTAACGTGATTGGAAATGTCGAATATATCCCAATAAAAAAAATTTTGTTTCAAAAAAAAAAATCTTTCCCAGCATCAGGGTCTTCTCCAGTGAATGCTCCCTTCTCATTTGGTGGCCAAAGTATTTGAGCTTCAGCTTCAGGATCTGGCCTTCCAGGGAACAGTCAGGGTTGATTTCTTTTAGGATTGACTGATTTGATCTCCTTGCAGTCCAAGGGACTCTCAAGACATAGGTGTCAACTTCAGGGGGGCTTGAGGGCTGAGGCTACCTCCGAAGTTTTCCAGGGGTGACTGAGCCCCCCCCGGGCAACCAGGCTCACAAGCCTTGCCATTACCACCCCATGCCACCCCCAACCCATTTTGAAAGCGGAGGGGTTTTTCCCTCCGCTTTCTGAGACTTCAGCTGGGGTGACAGGAAACTTAAGGCTTGCTTCCTGAAAGCTAAGCCCCACCCCCAGCTCCCAAAAACCCTCAGCTGGGCCTGGTGGAGCTGGGGGCTGCACATGTTTTCAGTGCTTTCAGCTTTCCCGCGCAGAAAGGTAAGGAGCTGTCCTGGGGCTCCAGTGAGGGTGGGGGGGATGTTTTCAGGGGTGGGGTGGTGGGCACTAGGCAGAGAGTGCCCAGGCTGGCTGGCACCAGCCTCAGGGTGTCTGGGTGCCCGAGCACCTTTCCTGCGGCCTTGTGCCGCTGCTGTTGTTTTCTCGCTCCCTGCAAGGCTTGCCTTGCAGAAAGCCATGCAAGGAGGTTGGGAGGAGAGACTGGTATCCTTGGAGGATTGCCAGCCTCCGGGAGGCTGGGCACCCTGCGCTCTTGTTTTTCTAGGTTTTTTCCCCTCTCTCCCTACAAGGCTTGCCTTGCAGAGCCATGCAGGAAGGTCAGGAGGTGGGGGAAGTGGGGAGGGAGGCTAACATCTATGGAGGTTTGCCCACCTTGGGGCAGCTGGATTCTTGGGCACCTTTCCTGCAGCCTCATGCCGCTGCTGTTGTTCTACCACTCCCTGCGAGGTTTGCCTTGCAGAGAGCCATGAGAGGAGGTTGGGGGGAAGGCCAGCATCCATGGAGGATTGCCAGCCATGGGATGGCTGGGCACCCTGCTCCCTTGTTCTTCTGTTTCCCCACATACACAAGGCTTGCCTTGCAGAGCCATGCAGGGAGGTCGGGAGGGGGGGGAGGCTGGCATCCATGGATGATCTCTGGGCAGCTGGGTGCCCGGGCACCTTTCCTGCAGCCTTGTGCCGCTGCTGTTGTTTTCCTGCTCCTGAGTTCGCTACTTAAACAAAGCCCTTTATTTCCTCCAAGAGGAGACTCTTCTGAGTTCTTTGTTGAGTTCCACCCCTTCCCTTGACACAGAGAGGATATTAGGAAAGCCAGGAATCAGCAGTTTACAATCACTGAAATTGTACACACAGCCTGTGCAGGGGGTGGGGGGAGGAGGGAGGAGGGCAGGTGAAACCTCGAAGAGTTTAAATGCATACATTCAAGACCAACTCTCCCCTGAACTCCTGGATAAATTATGGAGAGGGATTTCTATTTTCTTTCTTTTTATTTCTCCCCTCCCTCCCCCCTTCTTTCCTTCCTTCCTTCCTCTCTTCCCATCTATTTGCTTTCTTTCCACCTCTCGCCTCCCTCCCTCCCTCCCTCCCTCCGTCGTTAAAATATCCCTAGTTAGGGTTGCCAGGTTCCCCATGTCCACCTCTGGGGGATGGGGGGAGGGGTGGCCCAATACAGGTTGGGTAACTCCTGGAGATTTGGGGATGAAGCCTGGGGAGGACTGGGACCTCAGTGGGGTACAATGCCATACAGTCTACCCTCCAGAACATCCATTTTCTTCAGGGAAACTAATTTTTGTAGTCTGCAAATGAGCTGTAATTCCAGGGGATCCCCAGGTCCCACCTGGAGGCTGGCACCCCTAGCTCCAGTGCTGAAACTGGAAGCTCTGGTTCTTCTGTGTGAGATGGTGGATGCAGACCACTGACATTGGCTTGCATCTGCTGAATGACCCTGCTTCATGTAGGATGCACAACAGCCAGGTGGTGGAGGGGAGGGGTGTATTTTACTTAGATCTGTATATCCTTGATTGAGAACAGTTGTTGTTTTTTTCATGGTAGTGGAGGGTGGGCTGCTCTTCTTTCAATCTCCGTTTCATTTTTAAATTGTAAGCCCATCTTCATGAACAAGATGGGGGGGGCATGCAGATCAGAGGCCTTTTAAAATTTCCTTTTGATCTGTGTGCAGCCCAGAGAGAACATTGGTAAGGGATGTGCACTCTATGTTCATGCTCTTCATTTTGCTGTTACTTAAAACGGTGTGGTAGTTTCAAAGGGGCAACCAACTGGGATATACTAAAAGGAATGACAGGATTGCCCATTGGAAATAATGGAGAAGCTTGAAGCCCCATTGGAGATAATGGGAGCCAGGAATGCCAATTGACTTGCATGGGCCCTGCTGAAATACACTGCAGCCCAAAAAAGTTGCAAATAAAATGCAGAATGGTTTTTCCAATAAGGTTTTTGGGTCCAGATAGGCTATTCTAGGACTGTAATGACAGTTCCCAGAGTGGAAAAACAGTCCCTAGCAATAGAATCTGTGCTGCATTTTAAGGTGGAGTTTCTAAACAGTGTGCTAAGAAGGCACCTGTTCCTGGGGTTAGCCCAACCCAGTGGCATTGCTAGTGGGGTTCCCAGGCCACCCTAATTTCCTGGGGAGCCCCTCCTTAAATGCCACATAGTTCCACCTCCATAGATAGTGACAATGGCCTGTGATGTCACTGGCTCCTCCCTATGATGTCACTGGGTCCCAGTTCTTTTAATGACTTAGCAATGCCTCTGGCCCAGCCCCAGCCCCCCCTGGGAAATTGCAAAGTCTACGCCCTTGTCTCAAGAGTCTTCTCCAGCACCATAGTTCAAAAGAATCTATTCTTCGGCGCTCGGCCTTCCTTATAGTCCAACTCTCGCAGCCATACATTACTACGGGGAATACCATTGCTTTGACCATGCGGACTTTTGTTGGCAGGGTGATGTCTCTGCTTTTTATCATGCTGTTTAGGTTTGCCATCGCTTTCCTCCCAAGGAGCAGGCGTCTTTTAATTTCATGGCTGCAGTCACCATCTGCAGTGATCTGGGATCCTAGGAACGTGAAGTCTGTCACTACTTCTACGACTTCCCCTTCTATTTGCCAAGGAGTGATGGGGCCAGATGCCATGATCTTAGTTTTTTTGATGTTGAGCTTCAAGCCCACTTTTGCGCTCTCCTCTTTCACCCTGAGCAAGAGGCTCTTTAGGTCCTCTTCACTTTCTGCCATCAGAGTGGTATCGTCTGCATATCTGAGGTTATTGATCTTTTCCCCAGCAATCTTAACTCCCGCTTGTGATTCATCCAGGCCAGCATTTCGCATGATGTACTCTGCATATAAATTAAATAAGCAAGGTGACAATATACATCCTTGTCGTACTCCTTTTCCTATGCTAAACCAATCAATTGTTCCATATCCGGTTCTAACTGTTGCTTCTTGACCCTTATACAGGTTTCTCAGGAGACATGTCAGGTGGTCCGGTACTCCCATCTCTTTAAGAACCTGCCATAATTTATTGTGATCCACACAATCAAAGGCTTTAGCATAGTCAATGAAGCAGAAGTAGATGTTTTTCTGGTACTCTCTTGCTTTCTCCATAATCCAGCGAATGTTGGCAATTTGATCTCTAGTTCCTCTACCTCTTCGAAACCCAGCTTGTACTTCTGGCAGTTCTCTATCCACGTACTGTTGGAGCCTAGCTTGCAGGATTTTGAGCATGACCTTGCTAGCGTGTGAAATGAGTGCAATTGTGCGATAGTTTGAACATTCCTTGACATTGCCCTTCTTTGGGATTGGAATATACACTGACCTTTTCCAATCCTGTGGCCACTGTTGTGTTTTCCAAATTTGTTGGCAAATTGAGTGCAGCACTTTAACAGCATCTTCTTTTAAGACTTTGAATAACTCAGCTGGGATATCATCACCTCCACTAGCTTTGTTGTTAGTAATGCTTTCTAAGGCCCATTTAACTTCGCTTTCCAGGATGTCTGGCTCGAGGTCAGTGATTATACCATCGTGGTGGTCAAGGACAGAGACTCTTTAATGTGTAAATTATATGTGATGTCATTTTGGGTATAAAACCTTCTGCCCTTCCTGGTTATGGCAGAATACAGTTTTGGAATTCCTGAGGTGCTAAAGGCACTCAGCCCTGTATTCCCTGTATCAATTCATTAAACAGATATTCATCTAACTTGTTGGACTCCGACTGTGTGTTTCCAATTTGGCACAGGAGCTCACAGGCACAGGTTTGTGCGTCAATGGGGCATTTCTGGGGTTCAACCCCCTATTGTGATATGGTCTGCTTTTGTCATTTTAGAAACAAAACAGATATGTTTTTAGGACTCATAAAACTGTATGTGTAGAATGAGAAAGTAGGTCTCAGAGTGGCACTAGTTCCCCACTGGATGATTCCTTTTTTGCATATCACAGTGATTTTTTTGCAAATTACAAATCCCATTTGTGCTGGATGATTTCTTTTCTCCAGTTAAGTATGGGAATAAGGCCAGGGTATAAGCTGTTTTTACATTTCCATCTAGCTATACTCTCACAAGGATTAATTCTGTGGGAATACATATGCAGGATTCTGAGGTAAAAACACCAATATTTGCCTGAAATAAATGAATAACATTTATCCAACATTTCACAGAGAAAAAAGCTGAGTTTCTCAACTGGAGGTAGCGAAAAACCTACTTCCCTTGAGGACTAGTAGCTTTCCTTATCAAAGTGCATTGGAAGGACTGGTTTCAAAAGAGATAATATTTTCAAAAGAGGAGCTGTATTGTAGCAAAGAAAAACAGAAATCAAATGACACCTTCAAGACTAATCAAGTTTATTTCAGCATAAGCTTTTGTCAGACCTCACTTCTTCAGATGCATAATCACAAAAGCTGTTTTTGAAATGTACTTGGTAAGTCTTAAAGCTGATACTTGATTTGTGTTTTATTTTTTCCAAAGAGATGTTTTCCTGCTACCCAAAAAGTACATTCAAACATTTGTGTGTCATGAGTTCACATATTTTAAATTTCACAATTACAAAACACCTATGCTTGCCTGTTTATGTTTTCTTTTTGGTTTACTAAGAGAATTTGAATCCTGCTCAAAGATGGATCCCGTAATATACGAAAGCTACAATCTAATAAAATGATTGACACAAAACACTGAAACATAGTAAACAGGCATACCAGAAGCTCTGTTAAAAAAAGAGATAACCCAGTTTAACCTCTCCAGCTAAAAGCATCTCAAGGCTCCCTATAGATTAAAAGCTTGCTTTAAAAGGAAAGTTTCACATCCACACCAAATGCTGCTACCTCCCTGGCCTCTAAAGAGAGCAGGTACTAGAGAGTAGGCACCAGTGCTGAAAACATTCTGTTCTTTGCCACTGCATTTCTCACATGATGGCAAGAAGGAATCTTCTATAGTTGCTGCTGATTGGATTCCCTGCCATGCTGTGCAGAGGAAAAGGCCAGACTCAGGACTGGCAGCCTCAGTGCAAATGAACCCCAGTGTCTCCTTGCCCGATTGCACAAGGAATAGAAGACATGCAGTTTTAGCCACCAGTTGGAGCTGTTATTCAATGCAAGGAGTAATTTCATCCTTTGCACCCTGTCCTAAGGCCCATTAAGAGGACCACAACTTCTTTCCCTATTGTCACACATCAGCTCCAAGAACATTGCTTTAAAAGCCTGAGCAGCTGATTCTGCTGATGGAGTGGCATGGAAGGAGGAAGGGGCTCCTCCTTCCCCCTTCCCAGCCAGTTTCCTGAGCCTAAAGAACCCACAGTGGGAAGTTATTCACATAACATTGGGGATGAGATGGCTCAGACTACTCCACATGCAGCTACAGAGTTATGTAGCTTCCCACTAGGGGTTCTTTGGGCTGAGGGAAATGGATGGTGCCCATCATCAGCCAAATAAGCTTCTGGGGCTTTTAAAGTGGCATTCTTGATGCTGATGTGTGACTCTAATAAAAGTGAAAGAACAAAGCTTGAATCCAGTAACACCTTTAAGACCAACAACGTTTAATTCTGGGTATAAGCTTTCATATGTATGCACACTTCTTCAGATACATGAAAGCTTATACCCAGAAGTAAATTTTCTTAGTCTTGAAGGTGCCACTGGCCTCAAACATTGTTCTATTGCTTCAGACCAACCCAGCTACCCACCTGAATCTGCTTCAAGTGGTGATCCAAGAGACCAATTGTAAACAAATATATTGTGTAGTAGTTAAGCTCTGAGTTAGGAAGGGTAACAAAGTTGTTTCTCCTTGTTTAAGAGGCAATGGGGCTCTCCCACTAAGTCTTGCTTGCCTTGAACACGGATGTTCCCCACAACACAGGTTTTGACTTGCATCACCCAGCAGCTGCACAAGAGGTTCCAATTGAGTTAGGCTATTCATGGTATAAAATGTCGGCAATTGGAGGGGTTGGATCCCACCAGCTTTTTCATTCAGTCTAACCCAGTTCTCCTCCTTTATTGACAGCCTCTATTCCACATGACTTTTTGTACATGCAGATTCCATTGTCGTATTGCACGATTTTTTGGCAGATGTCAGGGACCTGCATTCCTTTTGCATCAACAGAAAACCTCATTGGATCCAACTCAGCATATACCTTGTAGCAAAGTTGTGAAATCTAGACTTCCAGGTCTGTACCAACGAAGAGGACACAGATGGCAGCTAAAACCCAATACAGATTCTGCACTTACCACCAACAGGAACACAGACAGGAAGCCGGAGCAACACCTATTCAGTAGATGCCAACAGAAGGTGTGAGTTGAACAGATGAAGGAAGATGCAGAGATTATGAGAACATTTTGAAGCTGTCTCCTTCACATAAAAGGTCTTGTCACTTGAAATGTGCCCACAAGGGAAAGATACTACTGTCATAAAATCAATCACAATAAAAAAATACATTCAGAGCAAGGTTGTTTAGAGGGCAAATCTTATTAACAGGAAGATATTAGGATTATTATTTACCATTAATGTCCTGCTTAATGTCCTGCTACTGTTCTCAGCATGCATACAAAGAGAGGCAAGCACCCCTTGTCTCACCACAGGTGCACTGGCAGCGATCCATTCCAAAAAGTAGCAAAAAAATGGATGGTCCTATACCAACTCATGTCCCAATAGAGGATCATGACTTGACAGCCCAGCTGAGGCCCCTAGCCCATGGGCTGAATCACTGGATTAGATGAACTAATGGTCCGTTGTAATATAACACAGCTCCATTTATTCATGCACTTGTTCCCCTACATCGTATTATTATAATTGCTGTGTTTTAATTGTGTATGTTTTGTTTGAATTTTATGCGACTTGGAAGCCACCCTGAGCCTGCTTTGCAGGGAGGACAGGGTACAAATTTAACAATAAATAAATAAATACATGTTGCCCCCCCCAACAGGGCACCTGCAATCAAAAGTTCTGATTTCTCTCTAGGCAAATAAACCACAGTTTCTTGAAAGCAAGGAATTATACACCTGCCTAAAGAGTACAATAAATGTCCTTTTGAAAATGAAGTAATTTCTGAGCTGCTCAGCATGAGTCCTGTGATTAAAGTGACAGTGCTGTTATTAAAATTTAATGTTCTCAATATTGTCATGTAACCATAAATCAGTGTTAAGATCCTTTCTACGTCCCAGGAAAAGAGTTGCAGTGCCCTAATTTGGATGACTGTTGGTTTACAAGAAAGAAGCATGTTGCTGGCAAATGAAATGTACAAATTCATGACTCCAAGGCAATCAGTTGAGGTGGCAGCAAAGTTCTTTCTATGATTTTGCAATATAAGGTATAACTCCGTTGTCAGGGCCAAGTAGAATACCTGTGGATATACAGATAGGGAAGAGAAGATTCTCCTTCACTTGATGGGGTATTTTTTTATTATTCTGTTATTTGTCCTTTTTGCTGCTCCCTTTCAGATGAAGAAGAAGAAGAAGACTGGATTTATACCCCGCCCTTCACTACCCAAGGGAGTCTCAGAGCAGCTTACAAACTCCTTTCCCTTCCCCTCCCCACAACAGACACCTTGTAAGGTAGGTGGGGCTGAGAGAGCTCTGAGAGAACTGCCCTTGAGAGAACAGCTCTGAGAGAACTTGTAACTGACCCAAAGTCACAACAGCAGCTGCAAGTGGAGGAGTGGGGAATCAAACCCAGTTCTCCCAGATTAGAGTCCGCACACTTAACTACTACACCAAACTGACATATGACCAGAGACTAAAAGAATGACAAGCTACTCTGCTTTTAAGCAATAGTGATACATGGAGCATGGGTACCACTGGCCTGAGTTTACTTCAAGATGTGACAACTTTGGAAGTGTCTTTGGGGAAAATTAACTTCTTCAACTATTGGGAAAGAAAATGAAATGCCTAGGAATAACAAACAACATGATATAAGATATAATTAGGCAAATAAAAGATATAATTAGGCAAATAAAATGTGTGTTAGGAGGCTGGATATTATTAGCATGACCGTTAGGGTGTGTAGGTATGTTCAACACTTCATTCAGGTTTTGCCCTCCTGATGCAACTGCCAAAATGCTTTTATCATTTAACATTGCCAAAGCTTAGGAGAGCTTTTACTCTGGCAAGAATAAATGCCCTTCCTTCGGCAGTTTTGGAGGGTAGATATAATAAAGTACCATACACCAACAGAACATGAAGATGCTCATATGATAAATCTGATACCACTGAATACATAATTATAGCTCCCATATTTTATGAGCTGAGGACTAGCTTAATCACCCCCCTACTTAAAAATGTGGAATTGCCTCATATGAAAACTCAGGTGGCGTGGTTACTATTGGATACAAATGATTCCGTTACCCTTTCTGTTGCAAAATATACAGGGACAATAATTAAATAACAGGGAAATAACATTAAGTAAAGTTTTTCCCATTTTAATTTCTGCTTAAGGCTGTATGAGCAGGACTAGATAGACTTCTTTTATTCAGGTCAATAAATCCATTGAGTATCCCATAAGAACCTATGACTTTCTAGATATTTTAATCTGTCCCCAGGTCATAGAGAACTGTAGCAGAGCAGAGCATTTGATTCTGCCCCACCCACCCATAAGAATCTTATATGTTCATTTATTATTACATTTTTATCCCATCATTCCCTCAAGAAGCACAAGAAGGTGCTCTCTCTTCATTCTCAACAACCCTGTAAGGTAGGTTAGGACGAGAGACAGCGATGAGCCCAAGGTGACCCACTGAGTTTCTTAGCTAAATGAGGATTTGAATTCAGATCTTCTTGGATCAAAGACAGACACTATAGTCACTATGCTATATGATAGACAACCAGGCCTAAAGGCCCAGTGTACTAACATGGCAGCACTGATGCCCCTCTGCCTTCCATAACAGCCATGCACCACCTCTGGTCTCACCTCCCAATCGAGACATATCTTATACTGTATAGTTAAGCAGGTGTGAAAAGTTTAACAGGTCAGATTTTTGTTAGCTGTTCGACTTTCTAGTCTTTCCTTATCTACTCTGCTTTTCTCAGGCTGCAGTGACCTTGTTAGATTCTCGAGTCTCTACCGATTCACTTTCTTTTGCAAACTCAAATACTCAGACTTAAATAGCCACATGGACATACAAGATGGTCAGTGCAGTGAAGTGATTATCAGACTAGGAGCCAGGGGACTCAGATTTCCACTAGAGATGGGTACAGAGCAGGAAATGTGGTGCAGTGCAGTTCATGGTATGTGGCATGCCCAGTTCGTGAACCACGAACTGTCATGAACTTTCAGGAGCTAAAAGAACTGGCTCAGTTAGTGAAGATCATTATGTAACAGAACACCCCCATGGCAAGCTAGAGACACCAAACTCACAGGATATCTCCCACTGACACTCCTCTACCTGCCTGCCAAGTTTGATGAGGATTGGGTTTATGGGGCCCAAATAACAGCCCCCCCCCCAAAATGTGCCCCCAGAAAAGTGCTTTCTGGGGAAATGATAAACGTAGGTTCAGGAGTGTATAAAATGGACCCCGTGCAGGCTAGAGACACCAAACTCACAGGGGCTCTTCCCCTGATGCTCCTCTACACACCCTCCAAGTTATGTCTGGATTAGATTTATGCCCGCCAAAAGAGATGCCCCCAGGAAAGCACATTTGGGGAAAATGACAGGCACAGGTTCAGAAGTGCAAGCTACACACATCAAATGCACAGGGAACCTATTGGTGTTTCCAAGGCTGGAGAAGTTCCTTTGTTGCTTTGAAGTTTGGTAAACATTTTGATTGAGCAGAGCCGGAGACAGTCTGTCTGGAAATGTATCCATTCAGGAACCAGTACAAATAGCCACAAGCTGCTTGAAAGTTCATGGGAAATGTTGGAATTGGAGGACTTTGTGCTGTCTCACGCTTAAGAGGTGGCACAGAGAGTTTAGACAGACAGAGAAGTCAGGACACATACTGCATCCTTTCCTTTCATGCTATCTGATCCTTTCTTTTGAAGTAGAAGGATACTCTTGGGGGCAATTTCGTCTGTTTAAGTTCCCACTCTTCTCTCGCACTCACACAAAGAAGGTGCATGATCTCCATCTTGCACCATAGAGACTGGACGTGAGTCCAGCATCCATCACCATCTAGTTAGATAGAATAGGTAACCTATCTCTGGGTGCAATCATACGTACCGGAAGCAACGGCAGCCATGCGATTCCCCCGCGGATTAAAGGGACGCGATCAGACAGACACATCTGTCTGGCGTCCCGGAGTCATCGGTGGGGTGTTGTTGTGCGCGGCAGTAGCGTGGAAGAAAGCTACTGCTGATAACTCAGTAATATTGGGAACTGCAGATGCACGGCGGGAAGTTTGATCGCACAAACACGCGTCATTGCAGGCAGGGCAAACAGCCTTGCTTCCTGCCTGCCTCTTCCCCCCTCCGTATGATCACAGCCATAGTCTCTTATCTGCACTCTCTAGAATGTATTTACTGTAACAAAAGTAGCATTTTAGTTTTTAAATCTGACTACTGGTTCTGTGTAACTTTGTAAGTCTGCTGCCATACCTAGCCCCAGCTTTCCTGTGTTTTTAGCCTTTGTGCACTCTGCTACTTAAGGTAAGATTCCTGGCTGTACCAAAACAGAGAATCTAACAGAACATTTATGCCGGCTGACCTGCAATGAACTTCAGTTCACAAACCATGTGTCCATCCCTAATCTCCACTCTGCCATGGAAGCTTGCTGGGGGACCTTGGGCCAGTCATACACACTCAGCATAACCTACCTCACAGGGTTGTCGGGGGGATAAAATAAATTCTGGGGTCCAGATTGAGAAGAAAGGCAGGGTATAAATGAAGTAAAACAAACTGAAGCTTTTTCCTGATTGTGGATGTATATTTAAATGCACATATACCACTGACGACTGGCAGTGATGCACATGTATTCTGCAACTGAACTTCAGGTTTGTTTATTTATTTATTTATTTTGAGCCCAAGTTCTAAATACAGAATGCAAATTGACCTTTTTTCTGCCAGTGCTGGCACAAAATGCTGTTTCCCTACCATTCCTTCAGTCATCTTTCTTCCCATTTTCATGACATCGTAACAAGCTCTGGTATCCTTTCTACTATGATGATACTGCTCTGAACATCACATGACTCAGAAAAGACACAAAGTACAGCTTTGGATCACCTTATAAGCTCTCCTGCCTCCTTTGCCCCTATGCTCAAATCCCAGCTGTGATTTACAGTACAACCAACCATTCCATCAAAAGCTGGATTAGGAAGCAGCACTTTGTCATGTGTCCTGACTGGTTAACAAAAGATAAATCAAGGTGGCCGACAGAAATACAGAGGAGATTATAACAAGTATGTAGATGTGAAATGTTTCCAAAGTGGAACCGGTCGAGGTCATGGTGGCAGAGAGGATAAGAGACACAGCAAAGATGGATGTTGTTGAAATGATAAACTTTCCCTTGGGGTGATGTTGCAGACCTTCTGAACATGAAAGTAGGGGCCGGGGAGAGATGATTGATTTTCCAAGTGTATGTCATGCATGCAATTTCAAGCCACTTTACCATTAAGGATTTCCCTCCAACAAACATTTTTTGCATGGGCCTTCTTATACAGAGGCAAGAAAAGAAACTGACTCTCTTTTCTGACATACTCATGCTTTGCTGATGTATACAGAATGCTACCAAGTCTTGAGAATATTTGTCACGGCAGCTGAGACATTCAAGTATTCAACCAGTTAGAAGCAGTGAATTAGTTTCTGAAGAAGGCTGTCAGAAAAATATGGTTTGGGGCCATGTAGCCAGTCTCTAATGAACTCCACCCAGCAGTGATTATCTACCCACATGGAGGATTCTAATGCTTCTATACAAACACCAACTGTCTGTTAAGAATGGATCGTCAGAACTTTACTAATTGCAATATGACAAAACTACACCCCGTTCATAAATATCACCAGTGCTCCAAAACAACAAGAAAAAAATGTTACATATTCAAGAACAGAGAGAAGCCTTTTGATCTAGTGTTTATTCTGGTACCTTGTTATCTGGGTTTGATTTCCCAGCAAGGGGCTGCGGCAATGATGATTCAGCACTGGCATGTATGTACATCATGGAAATACCATCCAACTAAAATATTCCTCACTAGTTCCCAGAAATGTTGTGGAGGTTCTTTGGAATGCCACTGGGTAGAGTTGCCAACCTCCACATGAGGCCTGGAAATATCCTGTTTTTACAATTGATCTCCAGGCAATAGAGATCAGTTCCCCTTTGGAGGGTGAACTCTATGGCACTGTACCCTGACAAAGTCCCTCCCCCGCAGCCCTGCCCTCCCCAGTCTCCACCCCCCAAATCTCCAGGTATTGCCACCCACACACACGCAGCTGGCAACCCTACCGCTGGTCTGTTTTTATTGTGCTCTTACTCTGTCTTGCAACTTTGAAATGTTGACAGTTTCAGGATGCTGCTTCAGAGTTTTTGCTGTATTCATTGCATCTTTACAACCTGGGGCTCAACCAATCCTCCCTCCCCAGCCCAGTTTTGGGAGCGACAGACCCCTGGCACTTCCCCCTGCCAGATGCCCACTGGCTCTTCTCTGTTTGCAATCACAGCACACAGGGAGAAGCTGTTTTAGCAGGGGCCCTCCCCCCCATTTCTATTGTGGACGCTACAAACAGCCACATAATTAATGTGGTTTTTACAACAGAGTTAATAGCAGCTCTGTGGCGCAGTTTGCAGACAGGGAAATAGCAGGACGGGGGGAGCTAAAGCTGCATGGGGTGGCTGCAAGAACAGAAGAGCCAGTGTGCATCTGGGAGGCACAAAACTCCCGTCACACTTGTGATATAAGGTCCTCATGTTGTTCCCTAATAAACACGAGGCCTTTTAATGTGTTGATGAACCTTCCCCACAGGGTTGGTGTTCTGAGGATAAACTGGAGGAGAGGCAATTGAGGTGATAAGTTGCTTTGGATCCCAATTATTCAGAAAAACAGAATATAGATAAAATAAGTTCCCAGATTCAACAAATCTCAGGGTTCTCTACACCAAGGTCAAAACTACCTCCATCGTCTCAGGTACAGAGACTCTTGGGCAGTGAGGGTGGGAAGTATGCCAATAGACTCCCTGTTCCATCCCAGGTCCCCAGAATCAGGCACATCAAGAACAGATTACTGCAATCCATTCTACATCAGGCTGACCTTGAAGACTGTCCAGAAGCTAGAGATAATACAAATGCTAGGGCCAGTGGCTTGCAGGGAACATATCACTCAAGTCTTGTGACATCTACAGTGGCTCCCAGTTTGTTTCCAAGCACAATTCAAGATGCTTCTGTTGACCTTTAAAGCTCTATGTGGCTTGGAGTCAGCATACCTTAAGGAATGCCTGTTCTCATATGAACCTATCTGACCAGTCATATTTTGGAGGTCCTGCTTTTGGTGCCCCTCCCAACTAAGGCTTAGATGGGTGGCAACCCAAGAAAAGGCCTTATCCGTCATAGTGGCAACATTTTGGAAATCCCTCCCCAGGGAAGATTAATCTGTCTCCCTCTGTCGTTGTTTTCCACCAGCAGGTGAAGCCTTTTTTGCTTGGTTTGGCACTCCCTCACTAATCTTTTAAGCCATCCTCCCTGTTAGTGACTTTTTATATGCTTATGTGTTCATATTATGATTTAGTTGTGTTAAATGTTTTAATAAATGTTTGCATTTTAAATGCTTTTTTAATGTCTGGACTAGGCATGTGCACTTGGATATATTTGGTCCAAACGTATACTCAAAAATACCTTGTGTATATTTTTCCAGGTATCTTCAGAATCTGAATACATAACCCAGAATCGTTGCCAATGCCAGTATTGTTATCCAAAATCTATCCAGATATATTCAGGTTTATTCATGAATACCCAGAGCCAATACTTTAAAGCTCCAAACTTGCTCCCACATACACACACTTTGCAGTTTCCCAAGCAACAGGAGGGAGGGGGAGGGTGGCAGCTCTTCCAGGCAAATGGGATCGCACGTTAGGGGGAGCTCTAACTGTCTTCGCTGTCATGGTGATTCTTCCATCAATGGAACCCTAGTTGCTGTGCAGCACAAGGGGTATGCCGATGGCACTCAGCAGCACCTCTTAGCACAGTTCTCTGCAGAAAATAAATAAATACAGCACCCAAAATGTTGTTCTTGTTTGAATGAGGTGTTACAAAAGCCGTGGGCAAAACATGTGTTTCACACGTGAGAGTATGCCAGTTTAAATAGGGGAACCCACAGAATTATCAGCAATGAACCCCATGCATGTTGTATTAGTGTTGTGTTTCTCCTTTATGGGGTGGGAAGAAACAGGAGCACCAGGGATGAAGGGCAGCTGCCATTGTGTCTCTTGGCTCCTCCAAGCCAGTGATGGTGTAAGCTGCAGACTGCAGAGAGAGGAGAACTTGGGTGCCCCAGACCCCCTCCCTCTCCCTTTCTGAGGCCTTCCATAGGGAAGTGACTTTTGTGTGTGTCACTGTCCCTGCCTTACCAGGTCTGGCTGGCTGTCTGATAATTGCCCCTCTAGTGCCAGCACTTCCACACAGAACAATGTCGCTGGCTAGATGGCAACATTGTTCTGACTTAGATTTTAAGTGTACCTGTAAAAGAGAAAGGGAATAAGAATGCAGTCCCTTCAATATATGTCAATGGATTTAGCAGGGTGTAATGCTGTTTAAGAGAGCACTGTGCTTGGCATACAGTTTTCAAAATGCCACAAGACTCCTTTTTTTTTTTTGCTGTAGCACAGCACACCCCTGTGGAATTTGTCGTGAGGATCACCTGTTTTATTGACTACCAGCCTGTCGAATAAAAGTAAAGCTTTGTCTAGAGAAATGGGAGGGGGGCATGAGTGGCAAGACTCAGCTCCCAACTTCTGGCACCAATTAGCTCCCATGCACAGATGTTCACAGCAACATAAACACTTGCATGAGAGTTGTCTGTGGGAGGCTTTTCCTCCCCGAACATTAGCTCTGTTGCGGGGGGGGGTGTCATGTGAAGATCTTGTGGCATTTTAAAGACTAACAAATGCATTTAAGACATAAGCTTTTGAGGCAAATTTGGCAGACACACAAGGAGTATTTATGCTTCATGGCAGCATTCTTTTTTTATATATATAACGGTGATGACTGGATCTGAAGATCAAACTATTTTGTGCCAACAATGTGCCAACGATCTGCTCTGAGAATGATCTCTACAAGTCATCTTACCTCTACTGAAACCCACGTGTTAAAGGGATAGGCGATATTCAGCCTTCAGATGACATATGACTGCTCAAGCATTTTTCTGTGACCTCCAATTTTTTTGAATCTGAAGAACTTTTCCTTCAGAGGAAGGTAAGATTCATGGTTTCAAAAACAAGAGCCTCAAACTAGGACTCAGGAGACTGGGGTTCAAATCTGTAGTCAGTCATTAAGCTTACTGGAAGGCCTTGGACCAGTCGCGCTCAACCTAACCTACTTTCTAGGGTTGTTGTGAAGGTAAAATGCAGGACAGAAAACCATGGATGTGCTCTGAACACCTTGGATGAAAGACAGTTTATAAAAGCCACTGATAGAATCTTGAAAATATGGTAGCATATCCCAGATGTTCAAAACTGGAAGAACACAACTCTACCTGCACAAGGAAACTAGAAGCATCGTATCCAGATCATGGGAGGTGGTAGTTCCACTCTATTCTGCTATAGTCAGGCCTCACCTGTAGTACTGTGTCCAGTTTTGGGCATTACACTTTAGGAAGGATGTTGACAAGCTTGAGCATGTCCAGAAGAGGGCAACCAGGATGGTGAGAAGGTTGGAATCCAAGTCTTATGAGGAAAGGCTGAAAGAGTTGGGTATGTTTAGCCTGGGAAAGAGAAGACTTAGAGGGGACATGATTGCAATCTACAAGTATTTGAAGGGCTGTCATGTAAAAGATGGAGCAGATCTATTCTCTCTTGCTCTGGTTTGCAGGACTAGATCTAATGGGTAGAAATTATGAGGGAGTCGTTACCGGCTAGATATCAGTTGAAACTTCCTAACTGTAAGAGTGGTTGAACAGTGGAACAGTCTGCCTCGAACGGTGGTGGATGCTCCTTCCCTGGACATTTTCAAGCAGAGGCTGGATGACCTTCTTTTGGGTATGTTGTAGGTAAGTAGGGCTATCTTTTGGCTATGCTCCTGCAGAGTGCAGGGGGTTGGACTAGATGACTTACAAGGTCCCTTCCAACTCTAACATTTTATGATTCTATGACACAATTATGATTTCTAAATTGATGATATCCCATGCATTTTCTCTCATATACCTAAATCTCCCTTGTCTCCCTCAATGTAGTGTGGGAGTTAAGTGCTGTCAAGTCACTTCCCCAATTTTTGTACTTTTGTCAAACGAAATAAGAGAGACAAAACGGATTCCAGAGTCATGGAAAGAAGCAAATATTTCGCTTATACCCAAAGAAGTTTTGGACCTAACTAATGTGAAGAACTACAGACCAATATCCCTCCTGAATAATGTTTACAAATTGTTTGCTAAAGTAATTTCTGAAAGGCTGAAAAATTATTTGAAAGATGTTATAACAGAAGAACAAGCTGGTTTTTTACCGAATAGGCAAATCAGAGACAATTTAAGAGTGGTGATAGATGCAATTGAATATTGTGACAAACACCCTGAAAAGGAAGTTGGATTCCTCTTCTTGGATGCGGAAAAGGCTTTTGATAATTTGAACTGGGGCTTTATGCTGCAAGTGATAGAGAAAATGGAAATAGGTCAATCTTTTTTAAACATGATTACTGCAATTTATTCAGACCAAAAAGCGGCATTGAACATAAATAAAGAGAAAACGTAATACTTTAAAGTGCGAAAAGGGACGAGACAAGGCTGCCCCCTATCTCCACTATTGTTTATCTGGACATTGGAAGTATTATTGGGGAAAATAAAAGAGGACAAGAACATTAAAGGATTGACAACGAGAGGCTTGACATATAAATATAGAGCTTTTGCGGATGATGTAATGTTTATGATTCAAGACCCAATAGAGAATATACCACGACTGATGCAAAAAATTAAAGATTTCAGAGATTTGGCTGGTTTTTATGTTAATAAAAGCAAAACAAAGGTGATGTGTAAAAATATGACGAAACAGAAGCAAATGGAACTTCAGGAGACAATCCAGTGTGAAGTGGTTACAAAGACAAAGTATTTGGGGATTGAATTGACTATGAAAAATATAGATTTATTCAAAAATAATTATGAAAAAAATTGGTATAAGATTCAACAAGATATGAAAAAATGGAACACCTTGAATTTATCACTAATGGGAAGGATTGCAACAGTTAAAATGAATATTTTGTCTCGGTTAATGTTTTTGTTTCAGACTATCCCAATACTACGACAAAGTAAGATATTGGATGGATGGCAGAAAGAAATATCAAAATTTGTGTGGGCAGGAAGGAAACCAAGAATTAAAATGAAAATTTTATGTGACGCTAAGGAAAGAGGAGGACTTCAGCTACCAAATCTCAGACTTTATTACGATGCTGTCTGTTTAACGTGGATAGAACAATGGATTAATCTTGAAAATATGAAGCTGTTGGCGTTAGAAGGTCATGACAACAAGTTTGGATGGCATGCGTATTTATGGTATGAAAAATCAAAAATCGATCAATTTTTTAAACATCACTTTATTAGGCGATCACTGTTCGAGACCTGGACAAGATACAAAAAATTCTTTTATGAAGAACGACCACTTTGGATAGTACCGGCAGAAGTGATTAAACCATATTCGAGACATGAAGGATTAGATTGGTTACCTTATAGAAATCTTTTAAAATCTGAAGGGAAAAGCTTTGTTATGAGAGACAGAGACGATGTGGAATTTGATTATGATTGGTTGAATTATAGACAGATGTATGATTTGTTTAAAACTGATAAGAGAAAATATGGCTTTAGGGCAAAGAATAATGAAATTGAAACTATATGGGTGGAAAAGGGAAAAAAATGATCTCAAAAATATATAAGGTTTTATTGAAGTGGTATACAGAGGATGAAACCGTAAAAGAACAAATGATAAAATGGGCTGTAAATGTAAATAGTGAAATAACTATGGCATCATGGGAATGTTTGTGGGAAAAGTCAATGAAAATCTCAACTTGTGTTAATGTCAAAGAGAATTGTTATAAAATGATGTATAGATGGTATATGACCCCAAAGAAAATTGCTAATATAAATGAGAGTATGTCTAGCAAATGTTGGAAATGTAGAAAGAAAGAAGGCTCATTTTACCATATGTGGTGGACTTGTGATAAAGCCATGAGTTATTGGTCAGAGATTTATAATGAAATACAGAAAATTCTGAAATGTACTTTTAAGAAAGATCCACAAATTTTGTTGTTAGGTCTTAAATTGGAAGAGTTAAATGTAACCAAGAGAACATTGTTATGGTACTTGGTCACAACAGCTAGAATGACTTATGCACAATTCTGGAAACAAGAAAAGATACCTGAAACATGGGAATGGATTAAGAAGATGCTTTTTATGGCAGAAATGGACAAATTGACAAGAAAGCTTAATAATGAAGAAGATGAAGCATTTTTCGAAGAATGGAAAGATTTCAAAGACTATCTTGAGAAAAACTGGGATGTTAAAAATAGATTGATTTGCTTTGACAGTTATTAAGGAGAAAACAAGAAAAAGAATGATAAGATTGTTAAAATGTTACCTAATTTGATAATGGAAGTAACATATTTTGTTAATGGTAATTAGATAATAGAGTTTATAAGGGGGTAAGAGCATTGCGGGAAGCCTTGTACTGGGGGGGGAGGGGAGAAAAGAAAAAGGTATGTGATATTTATAAGATGGAATTTTAAATATGTGAAACATAGCCAATAATAAATAGTTAAAAAAAAAAAGTCACTTCCAGCTTATGGTGATCCTATGAATTAACGTCCTCCAAAATGTCCTATCATTAACAGCCTTGCTCACGTCTTGCAACCTGAGAACCTTGGCTTCCTTGATTGAGTCAATCCATCTCATTTTAGGTCTTCCTCTTTTCCTGTGGCTTCAACTTTTCCTAGCATTATTGTCTTTTCTAGTGAGTCTTGTCTTCTCACAATGTGACCAAAGTACGATAGCCTCAGTTTGGTCATTTGAGCTTCTAGGGAGAGTTCAGGCTTGATTTGAGAACCCACTGATTTGTCTTTTGACAGTCCATGGTATTTGTAAAACTATCCTCCAGCACCCAGTCCTTAATGACCAGCTTTTCAGTAATCTGCATTTTGCAAACAGAGCATCCTCTTCCTAAAATAAAAATAAACTTATTTGATCACTGAAGCATCTCCACACACGCAATAGGGAAGGCAAGATTAAACCAAGCTACCAAATGAGCAGCAACAGAAAAAAAAGGAAGAGCTGCATAAATCAGCCATCATTTGCAAAGGACAAGATGTTTGTGCAAAGGGATGACTGGAGAAGGCAATAAAGAGAGTTTTGACATATTTCAAGCAAAAAATGGAGGCATTTGCAATGTGGACATAAAATGTAATGTTAGGGAGGGTGAAAATCCACTGACGCAAATAGGTTCAACGTAGAACCTGGCATCAAAAGCAAGCTGCGGACTTTATGGCACACACCTCACACTGTAAAAGACAAAATCCTTATACTGACTGCTGCTTTTCAGTAAGCTTTCCGTTTACAGATAGCATTTGAGTGGTCAGGGAAAATCCTAGCCAGATGATGAATCTGGAACCAGTTCCATCAATGCCATCCTCAAGTTACTCCTTCCACTTTCGAGGCAAGTGGGCAGAGATACAGGGTGACGTTTAACATCTGGAAAAGAATGTGCAATGTAACTCATTCAATAGTTTTCACCTCTTCCCAACTATGGGCAGATTGCAATTTTTTATGCAATTTGCTAGCTGAAATTGCTGATGCTGTGCCATAACGTGCATTGCCTGTTTTCAAGCAATTTGAGTGAGCGTTTTACTATTTGAAATTCAGAATGTGACTTATTTTCAGTTGGTTAACTTAATGGCCCAGTCTTATGAGATCTTGCAAGTCAGGAGCATTCAAAGAAAGAGCGGCTATGGCTCAGTGGTAGAGCACATGCTTTGCATGTAGATGGATCCTGATTCACTCCTTGGCATGTCTGGTTAAGGTGCTAGGAAAGACCCCAAGAATCTAGAGAGCAGCTACCAGTCAGAGGAAGCCATAGTAAGCTAACTTGATCAGCAGTCAGACTTTGTATACAGCATCTTTGGAAGAGAAAATGTGGAGCTTTTGAATCTTCTCAGTGGCTCAGTGGTAAAGCATCTGCTTGGCATGCAGAAGGTCAGTTCAGTCCCTGGTGTCTCTAGATAAAAGGATCAGGTGATGTGAGAAACCTCTGCCTGAGACTCTGGAGAGCTTGTCCCAGTCTGAGTTGACAGTACTGACCTTGATGGACCACTGGTCTGATTCAGTAAAAGGCAGCGTCATGTGAGTGTTCTCGTCCAGCTTTTGGATCTTATCCAAGAGATGGATCTCATCCAGATGTACAGTTCTGCACTGGTGAAAGTAATAATATGTTCCCTCTACAGATGAAGCACTGGATTCAGTGAAGTGTAGCCTGAGGTGAAAGGACTTCAACCCATGAATCGTGACCTTCTTCACTTCCCTCTCCTGTGGCAGCCTCAATTACCCCCAAAAACCCTAGGGGAGAAGGGCTCCCAAGGAACAAGATTCCAGGGGACATTTCAAGCTGCCATGGGAGAGGGCAGCCAAGAAACTATTCATTATTTATTTTAAAAACTATCCCACTCTTCCCAAGTTGAATATATGTAAACAAGCATGGACCCTCAAGAAACCTGTGGGAAGGGGGCATCTCCCCTACCTTTGCATCCTTCCCTCTCTCTCCTTCTCTATGTTCCCCCTCTCTCTATCTGTCCCCACCACTTATCAATCTTCCTTCATCCCCTCTTTCTGCCTTTAACCCTTCTATGGCTGCGGTCACACATACTATGTAATCCACTTTCAATCCACTTTCCAACTGGATTTTTACTGTGTGAACTGGCAAAATGCAATTTGAAAGTGTGTGACTGCAGCCTTAGTTAGTCTTCCCCCCTCCATTCCTTAACTGGCAATCATCTGCCCCCCTTTCTCCTCCCACCCTTTCACAGATAATCTCCTCCCTTCCCCCACCTCTTTTCAGATTATCTCACCCTTTCTCCCAACTCCTTCTCAACAATCTTCCCCTTTGATTCCCCCCACCGTCTCAAATTTCCCTCTCTTTTCCCTATTCCACCACTTCACCAGCAGTCTCTTCCCCCTCTACCCATATCCCCTCTTTTCTCTCCCCACCATGAGAGCCTCAGTAACTGTGGGAGGGTCCCCCAGAACCACAGTGGTGGCAGTGTCTGGGTGCCTGGAAACCAAAGCACCAACAGCCTAACAGTGGGGAGTTACTGCAGCAAGGCCTGCAGGAAATGCCACACTGACCGCAGGGGCCCCTTTGTAAGTGCTCTGTGCATGCACATTAAAAATTCTTTCTTTGGAAGAGATTTAAACACATACCCCAATGTATTTTTAATGTTTTTTTAGATTCCCCTAAGTTTGGAGAAAAATCTTCTTCTCTCAGTGTGGGCTCAATCTGTGCCCCCCCCCCAGATCTGCCCACTCTTCAGAAATAGATTGTCAGGAGGGGCCCCCTCCCGATCCCCTCCTGACACCCTGGCGACTACAGAGAGGGGACAAAGAACACAGGCAGCTAAGCCAAAGCCAAGATGAAAGAGGCCAGCGGGGACTCCCCTGACCCCACAAAGAAGCCCACTCAAGAGTGCCTACCTTCTGATGACAAAACACAGAAGAGTCCCTGCGAGGGTTCCCGGAGGGACCCGAGATTGTCCCATGCCACCCAGCTAGAGGCAGCCCTACCACTAGAGGAGGGCACAGGGAGGGGGATCTTGCTTACTCCCTCAACAATGGCCTTACCGGGAAGAAGAGGGGTGTGTGAAGTTTAACTGGAGTCTCTCAGGTGCTGGCCTTAGCCCTGTGGCTCATTTGCTTTAAGGCCTGGGAGGTGGGGTCGGTCAGGTGGGGGGAGGATAAAGGGAGCTTGAACGCTTACTGATGAGGACACACCTGGTCTCTATGAGGTGGGATGTGGGGAGGAAGCTATGGATTTTGGCCCAATCCACTCATGTGCTTCCAGAATAGAGGCAATGCTACCACAGCCATGGGTGTGGCGAAGCTCCAGCAGGCAGTGTTCTGAGGTAATGTCTAATCTGGTACCTTCTCCTCTCCAAACCCGGAACTGCCCTGGCCCCCGGAACCGTCAAGAGCCTGGGTAGGCGCTGACATAGTTATACAGAAAAAAAAACTGTTAATGTCTTCAAAAAGCGACTGGGATCAGTTCTTTGTGGAACCTGGAGGGATCTTCCTAAATTCTCTTTATAACACAAACAAGGTAGATAGTGAGAAAGAACAGGCTGGTAACTGGCCTAAGAGCCCCCGCAGTGGCACAAGGCCCAAAATGTCAGTGCAGTAGTATGCCTACTTTCAATGAAGGACAGGAACAAGCATGAACCCGCAAAATTAGAAAATGTTAAATTCCAAGGATTTTAATCAGAGGAGTGGGTTTACTACTCCCGTTGAAGTTGATGGGAATTAAGATTAGGGATGTACACGAACCGGCTCACAAACTAAAGTCTATCATGAATTTTGGGTAGTTTGTGGTTTGCAGTCTATTTACTACTCCCACTGGAGTTGATGGGAATTAAGATTATGGATGGTCACGAACTGGCTCATGAACTAAAATTTATCATGAATTTTCACTCGGTCATGGCTTGCAAAGTTTGTGACAGGGCAACTGGCATGAACATTCCACGAATATTTAATTTATTTGTGGTGGTTTGTGGCAGTTTCCCAGACAGTCTCTGCCCAATTAAAATGTTTACAAAACTTCAAAGCAACAGTGGGGTGGAATTCTCCAGCACTGGAAACACCAGTAGGGGCCCTCCAAAACTTAACAATCACTGTTGGCTGCCAAAAACAGAGTTCCTATTCTGCTCTATGGGATCAGAGTACTATATATACCCTCAGCTCAAATCTGCAGCCTCTCCTCTGTTGGCTGTTGGCAGTTAGACAGAGAGACACAGAACTTGGTAAAAGCAGAGCACATTCATTTGTTTCTGCTTGTGAACATCTCTCCCCTGCTGGGGTTTGGGTGGAGGTGGAGGAGGTAGAAGTGGAGGAATTGGATTGATACCCCATCCTTCACTCAGAGTCTCTGAGCAGCTTATAATCTCCTTCCCTTCCTCTCCCCACAACAGACACCCTGTGAGGTAGGTGGGGCTGAGAGAGCTCTGAGAGAACTAACCTTGAGAGAACAGCTCTGAGAGTTCTGTGACAGACCAAGGTCACTCAGCTGGCTTCATGTGTAGGAATTGGGAATCAAACCCAGTTCTCCTGATTAGAGTCCACATCTCTTAACCTCTACACTATACCACTACACCAAACACTCTGGGGCTTAACTTCTGGATGCCTCAGCTGAGGACCACATTTTATACCCTCCTGATTCTGAACTCCTCTCTCCTGATGGGCTTTGGGTGTTAGGTGGACTCAGGGCTCTGAGCTATTCCATCTCTCTGCTCACACCAAGCGGTGGGGCTTAGCTACAGTGTGCCTCAGTTGAGAACCACATTTTATATCCTCCCAGTTGTGAATTCCTCTCATCACCTGAGGCTGGATGTTAGGTGGACTCAAGGGACTCCTTCACCATCACCTCTGCTGAATTCCCTGCCATTGCATGCCTGGCATCCCCACAGTTGCTTACCTCACAGTTCACCACTGACAACCAGTAGTGGGGCTTCTCCCTGGTTGGGCTCTTTGAGTCAGAGATTCTGGGCTGCAGCTCCTCTTCTTCTTCTTCCTCTCCAGCCTCTTCTACCCATTCTTCCCTCTGGCCACATCTGTTGGCCTGTAGCCACCACACTTTTTTGCAGAGTTCACACTCTGAGATGTTCACAATCAGGAGGGTATAAATGTGGGTCCTCAGCTAAGGCACCCAGTAGCTAAGCCCCCCTGCTTGAGGAGAGCAGAAAGATGGGGTGGCTCAGAACCCTGAGTCCATAACTGGGACCACAGAAATTCCACAGTTTAATTACCCACTGAGTAAAGAAGCATTCCCTTTTGTCTGTCACTCCAAAGTATTTTGTAATGTTAATGTTTAGTAGTTCTTCATAGCAAGACAGTGGTGGTAATAGTGATGCTTCTCTCTACATCTAACTTTTTTAAAATAAACTTTTTCTCCACCATTAATATATTTAGAATCACAAGACAGGTAGGAGGGGGGAACTCAACATTTCTGGAAATCTTCAGTGCTGGCAAAAGACAAAGTAAAGGGAAAAGGGAAATGAGAAAGATCACAAAATATCCATCATTCTGCAGCTGTTATAAATGAGCATTTTATAAGAGTAAATGTACAGGATGTCTATGATAAGGCACTCACTGCTGACACAAAGACAGATTGGATGCATAATGAGCTTTTCATAGCATATTGTGCAAATGTATAGGTATTGCTTCTTCAGCAATCACTAACGGGTGGTGGGTTTCATAATTGCTTCCTCAAAGAACTATGTATTTTAATAGGATCCTGGGTACATTAATTTGCATAGCCATTTCAAATTGTCAGAGTCTATTCTTCTGACATGATCACCCTGTAATCTATGAAATAAATATAGTGGGGGGGGGGAGTGTAAATTGCCAGAAGTCTACTGTGATAACAAAGCCCCACAGAGTTGCTTCTGGGATACTCTCACCATGAGAAACAGTGAAAAACAGTTCCAAGGAGACGCTTCTGCTTTCTAGGTGAGAAATCTCTTCTGGATCCATCAGTCTCAAAGCAGGAGCATGGGATAGGGCTTGTCAAGGCAGTTTTGTATGAAGTTAATTAATCTAACTGTAATTAATTTCATAAAGGAGGGCTTTCCTGCTACAGACTGAATCTGAGACAGTCATACAGCTGCCTTAAGGAATGACAGTCATTGATGATTTGCACTATTGTGCAGCACCTCTTTAAGAGGCAAAGACTTGAGCAAACTGGTTCACATGTTGCAGGTTACGCACAAGGTTGTCAACAGACCTGGAGTAAAGCAGACTGTTCCTTTAATAGAGGCTTAATGTGTGGAAGCAGGCAGCTGAATTTTTTCATGGCATGGATGTAAATATCATCTTGTAAATAACATCTCATTAAGGTTCTGTCCAAAGAACAGGACCCTTTTCCGCCTAGGAAATTGGCAACCATAGGTAAACCAAACTAAGTGAGATATACAGTGGAACAAACTACAAATAACAAATGTACTGTATATAGCCAAAATAAAGACCAAACAAATAATTATATCTGTGTCTGTTTTGTTATTCTTAATCATGCATAAATAAGAGAATCATACAGCATATAGAAAATCTTGCAAACATATGCAAGAAATAGAAACCTCAAGGGACACTAAACCAAATGTAAATTGGGAAACTGGAAATGTTCATGCAGTCTTTAACATCGCCCTAAGGCTGTGTAACAGTTTCACTACCAAATGTCAATAAGGAAACTGGAAATGCTCATAAGTCTTTAACATTGCCCTAAGGCTATGTAACACTTTCACTGAAGGGCCAATATTCCAGAAGAAGCCAGTCACTGTAGGATAGCCTCTTAAGGACTCATCAGCTGTCAGATTTTCCTATTTCACTGGGGCTTTGTCAAAGAGGTGACCAATACTTTGATAGGTTCCCAAGGCTAACATTCTATAAAACAAACATTATCTAGTAAAAATCAGCACATCAAATTGGAGACCATGGGACAATGTGTAGCAAGCAAATTAACTATGGAACCTAGGATGTTTATACATCCTGATAATGAGTGCACGGTTGTACTTTCAGGGTTCAGTGATTATAACTCAAGGAGATATGTATATGTGGTAAGTTGCCCATGTGGCATACTCTATGTAGGAAGTACATTGACTGGTAAAATCCTGCATTTTGAAATATCATTCATGAATAAACCATGGGATCTAGGAGACACCTATGGCTGAACATCTTTGAGATTTCCATCATAATGCTGACTCCCTCAGATTTTTTGTGATACTTAAATATACTAGCAGACAATTTAGTAATATAGATGTACATTGGTTCTTACTGCAGCAAGAGGCTAAATGGATCTTTAAATTACAAACATTGCATCCGAAAGGTCTTAATAATGATCATACATGTTATTTGTAAATATAAGTTGGTTGTACATGTTGGATATTTGAACATAACATAAGAACATAAGAACATAAGAGAAGCCAATGTTGAATCAGGCCAATGGCCCATCTAGTCCAACACTCTGTCACACAGCGGCCAAAATATACCAGTTGCCATCAGGAGGTCCAGCAGTGGGGCCAGGGCACCAGAAGCCCTCCACTGCTGCCCTCTCCAGCACCAAGAATAGAGTGCATCACCTGCCCCAGACTGAGAGTTCCCATCTATACCCTGTGGCTAATAGCCACTGATGGACTTCTGCTCCATATGTTTATCTAATTCCCTCTTGAAACTGTCCATGCTTGCAGCTGCCACCACCTCCTGTGGCAGTGAATTCCATATGTTAATCACTCTTTGGGTGAAGAAGTATTTCCTTTTATCTGTTCTAACCCGACTGCTCAGCAACTTCATGGAGTGCCCACGAGTTCTTGTATTGTGAGAAAGGAAAAAAAGTACTTATTTCTCAACCTGCTCAATCCCATTCATAAGCTTATAAACCTTGATCACGTCACCTCTCAGCCATCGTTTCTCCAAGCTAAAGAGCCCCAAGCATTTTAACCTTTCTTCATAGGGAAGGTGTTCCAACCCTTTTATCATTCTAGTTGCCCTTCTCTGCACTTTTTCCAATGCTATAATATCCTTTTTGAGATGTGGTGACCAGAACTGTACACAGTATTCCAAATGAGGTCGCACCAATGATTTATACAGGGGCATGATGATACTGGCTGATTTGTTATCAATTCCCTTCCTAATAATCCCCAGCATAGCGTTGGCCTTCTTTATTGCAGCTACACACTGTCTAGACATTTTCAGCGAGTTATCCACTACGACTCCAAGATCTCTCTCTTGGTCCGTCTCTGCCAGTTGATAGTTTTTGATAGTTTTGTGTCATGACATGCCTTTAAGTGGAAACCTAGCCGCAGATTGGAGACACCAGGTTGCTAAACACGTTGGTGAATATCAGTCAGATCCAGGTTAGAATGCCATTAAGATTTGTGTTTCCGAATAACTGCATGAAGGAACACTGTTAAGAAATCTTTTAGAAGTTCATTCTTTGGCTTCAAGGTATGCTGATTAACATTGTCCCGAAGTCTCCAATTACATTTGGTTTAGTGCCCCTTGAGGTTCCTATCTCTTGCATATGTTTGCAAGATTTTCTATATGATTAAGAATAGCAAAACAGACACAGATATAATTATTTGTTTGGTCTTTATTTTGGCTATATAGAGTATGTTTGGCCGTAGATAAACAGCTTGAGTCTGGAGTTTCCACCCTGTTACAGTCAGATGTGAGTTGTGGTTTCTCCTCAGTTCCCACAATGTGGTGCCTGATATGGATCAGGACCATGACATGCATGAAGAATTAGCTTCAGGCATTCCCTGAACTTTTTTTCTGATCTGAAATAGTTGAGGGGAGGTTTATTTGGCCCACCATTAGGGTTGTGAACACCAGCTTGGGAAATTCCAGGAGATTTGGGGTAGTGTCTGGAGAGGGAAGAGTCTCAAGATAGGAGGAAGTTCAGCAGGGATGTAACGCCACAGATTCCACCCTCTGAAGCTACCATTGTCTCTAACAGAACTGGTCTTTGTGGTCTGAAGTAGGGATTTGCACACAAAAAAACAGGTATTTTGGGGGGCTGGGTAAACCAAGCCCAAAAAATATCTGTATATACCAAGCCTGAAAACCAAGCCCAAAAAATATTGGTAAGACATTGCTGTTTGGGAAAAATCTGTATTGCCAAATATAATTAGTACAATTATTCCCAAGGGGAAAGCCTCCATAGAGTATAATGGAATTGGAGACTTAAATTTCCCAGCCCCCTACCTCTGCTCAGTTTCACTCCCGCCGATCAGCTGGGGAGTGAAATTGACCAGTGGAAGCAGCTGGGCAGCTGAGGAAGGGAAGACTAATCCAGGAGGCATGTTTAAATGGCCCCTGCATTCCCCAGCCCACCCACCTCCCAGGATTGACTTCCCCAGGTGCCCCGCACCTACAGGGTGTCTGAGGAAGCCAAGGGAAGGCAGTTTAGACTGCCTTCCCTCCTGGGATCTGTTTCCTGGGACATGCAGCTGCAGGGCACATGGGAAAGCCAAAGGAAGGCAATTTAAACTACCGTCCCTCCTGAGATTGGCCTCCCCAGGCATCCCGTGGCTGTGGGGCTCCAAGGGAAGCCAAGGGAAGGCAGTTTAAAGCTGGATGTTTGTTGCTGCTGCACTATGTGTTATATGCAAATCATTGCTAGGATGATTATTCTGGGAGTTTTTTAGAGCAAAGTTATCTTTTGAAACTGAAACCAGATGTATGAGCATAAGTTACCACATCTTCAAAGAACACTTTTTTTCTGCCCATTAGTGGTTAGATCCAAAGAGACCCAGGTTCAAATCCTCACTCATGACAACAGAGCCCAAATAAACATTTTCCACAGCCCAGGTGGAGAGCCATATTCAGCAGTTCCATTCTACCCAGGCACATTCAGGCCTGATTCGAATAGGAACCTCAGAGTGCAGAAAAAAAGGTCTTAAACCTTTCCTCATACTACCTTCCCAACTTGAGGTGGCCCCAAGGGTGCTATATGGAGGCTTGAATGTGTACTGTTGAGCTACCATTAAATTCTCACAACAGGACAAATAGCAACACCAGGCCTGTGTCAGGTCAAGAAAAATGGCATAGAGAAAGGCCTAAGCCATACATTATGCTCTACACTCTCCATACACTATGGTCCTGATCTGAATGATGGCCACATACAACTGAGAAGGGCCTCCCAGAGCACTTAATGACCACGCACTTTGCTCAGTGCTCGAGTTAGCATGAAAAAAAGGAAAGACATGAGAAGATTAATTGGGTCCACAGTATATCCTACTATTAAGTAGCATGATAAATAAAGAACAGAAATCTCTGAATAACAAACTTTGATTGGGTTCTTGGGTTAAGAAACCATGCCATGTAATTTATTGAAGGCATAAATACATGCAATGCCAGTGTGCCATTAAAAAAAAAAACACAGAGAGAATGATAAATTTTACCAGACGGATACTTTAAATCTTCAACTTGGCATCAAGGTACGTTTAATACTTCTCTGATCTGCAACATATGGATCTTGTGACATTGCTGATTGTTTGCATCACCAATAAAACAGTTCATTAATTAAACATGCTGCTGTGGTCCCCAACTCCAAAACTGACATTTAAAAAAATTAGCAATACAGTTATTAACTTAAAAGTATTTTATTCTGTAGAACAATTTCCATTTGTCAGTTTTAGCAGTGGTAAGTTAGACTAAAAATATTGTAATGAGTGTAGGGGAAATGAGAGCTTGCAGTGGAAATGGAAACATATGGTTGTACTAAGCTGATGTGTTTGTGCTGTGTCTTAATTTCTTTTTTAATAGAGAAACCGTGAAAGGTTGCATCACGGTCAAACTGTAGTAGCCAACACTTATACATTGCACATAGCAATCTGCAGTTTCATTAGAGACAGGTCAATTTGTAGCAGGGTCCATTAGGAATGTAAATCAAATTTGCATGGGCATGGAAGCTCTTTCCTAATAGAATGAAACATTTGTGTGATATTATTAAACACATGCACATGGAAGGCCTTACAATTCGACTGCCAAGCATCTCCACTCTTCAGTTTACCAGAATATGAAAAAGCAAACATTTGCTTCCCTTAGCTGACTTTCTGAGACATCCTCTTCAGCATTCCAAACAAGTACCCTGATCCAGGGTGGCTGCTGATTGCTACATGTAAATAGGGTGAGGCAGCTTTGTTTTTAACAAGCAGGAGATCTGTGTGGACCCACTGGCATTCCCCATCCTCTTGCAGGGGCTCAGTAACCCTGTTCACATATTATAGTGTACACATGTACATCCTGCATGTGCATACATACATCTATTTGTAAGAAAGAGCCAATGTTTGTTCACTTTACAAATGAAACCAGGGACCAGTACCTGGATAAAAGTGAGCTTTCAATCACATGTTCAGCCATCCATGCTTGAATGTAACATGAGAATTACTCAATATTGTATAAAGGAAAAATCAAGCGTACTCTGTACACGGATTATACATGTTTTCACTGAAACTTGTGAACAGAGCTAAGAGAAGGAATGGGAGGAAATGGCTTTGCACATTGACATGAATTTCCAGCTGAAAAACCAGAAGTGATGTCATCATGTCACGTAACACAGTGATATCACTTTTGATATTTCTGATGGAAATGACATTGTGATATTATGCAACACTTTTCCTGCCTCTCTTGGTAATCCAAAATGGCCACCAAGATCTCACAAGGTGAGATCCTCATCCTCACCCTTTCTACCTCTTCCTGTTAGGAGTAAGCACCAAGCATATTCATTTGCCATAGCTGTACTAACTCTCAGCTGCCATGTCCTATGACTTCAGAGTTAGTCCTCCAAATATCTCTCTCATAAAGTAGCATCAGCTGAGTTACAGCCCACCATGTTTTGTACCTGAAGAGAGACTGGAGACATTATCATAGCTGACTGGCATAGCTGAGCAGCATATGCCATTACCGGGATTACTAGTTAAAAGGACTTTAAGATATTATAACTGGAAAAGGTCTCCAGTCAATGGCCTGGCTTGTGGCAAGCATCTAAGTTGTCCTTTGTGTACAGAAAATAATAAGAAATATTATTAGCTAGGCTAGGTTTGGAAGGATGTAAATATACCATTTGGAATATGAATTTAAACAAAGGACACTGGCTGGAACGGGGTGTGCATAATGAAATTTCCAAGTTGAATATATATTTGGTTGTTACAGTGATTTTTGAGAATGGTAATACAAATTCAGAGTTGTAGTTATAACTGATCTCCCCCCTTGAATAATCCTTGTGAGTGTCCCCCAGCACCAGAGTCAGGTGCTTACCAGCAAAGTCCACACAGGCTTCCACGTGAGCACAGTTCCCTTCACCCACCTGCTTCTGCCCCTTCAAAACCTCAGGGGGCCAAGCTAATGAAAAAAAAAGGCTAATGCAATCTTGGAGTGCATAGCATCCAGATCACCCAATGTCATAGTCCCGCTGTACACTGTATTGGTCAGGCTGCACCTGGAATGTTGTGTGCAGTTCTGGAGGCCTTACTTCAAAAAGGATGTGGACAGAATGGAGCAACAAGGATGATCGGGGGCCTGGAGACCAAGCCCTATGAGGAAAGGCTGAGGGACCTGGGAATGTTCAGTCTGGAGAGGAGAAGGTTGAGGGGGGACATGATTGATCTCTTTAAGTATTTGAAGGGCTGTCACTTAGAGGTGGGCAGGGAGCTGTTCTGGTTGGCAGCAGAGGATACCACTCACAATAATGGGTTTAAATTAAGGGCGGGAAGGTACTGGCTGGATATTAGAAAAAACTTCTTTATAGTAACAGTACTGCAACAGTGGAATCAGCTACCTAAAGAGGTGGTGAGTTCCCCCTCAATGGCAACCTTTAAGCAGCAGCTGGACAAACACTTGTCAGGGATACTCTAGGCTAATCCTGCATTGAGCAGGGGGTTGGACTAGATGGCCAGTATGGCCCCTTCCAGCACTTTCATTCTGTGATTCTAGGCTGTGCCTCTGCCATGGGGCAGTTCTTCTAGGCCTGTCCCAATTTGGTAGCCTTTGGGCCAAGACCAACACTGCCCCTCTGAACCTTTGTTCCTCATTTTAACCCCTTCCTTGTCTTGACCTGTCCCAGCTAGGTTTATGTAGGGCTAGCCAGAATCCCTTGCTGTGCCTCATTGCTAGTGGTCAGAGCCCTCCTCTCACTGAGGAGCAGTTTATAGCTAGAAAACCATAAACACCCTTCATACAATAAAATGATACAAAATGGGTGCCAGCCAGGGACAAGTCTGGACATGTAGTTTAGAAGTGTGGGAAGGGGCAGCTGGCCAGCTAATGACCTCCTCCCCACCCTAGAGAGATGCATAATTTAGGACAAAGGGTTCCCCAAGAACATCTTGCCTCACCTTGGACTAATTTCATCAACACCCAGCCTCACTTCCCCTCACCCATTTACCTTAATTAAGCAACACTTAACACTATTCACAAGACCTGGTAGCTCTTCCCATCTGGTACTTACACGGTTATTAAACACCATTAACACCTATAGTTCACCTCAGGTGAACCCATCAAGGTTTTGCCAAATCATTGTCCACCTTTGAAAAATCCATCAAGTTATTGTTTGGGGGGTGAACACATTAGTTTGCCCCAGGGAACATTTTTCCCTATAATTGTAGCACTCTGCTCTATAGTTGTTTGTGTGTGTCCTTGGATCCTCTGCACACAACCCACTTGCATGTGGACCTTCTCTTCTCCATGAAATGCTGATCATTTTGCTGCTGCTTCTGCAGGACTCATTCTTCAAGACTGGCAACTATAGCCTTCCCCAAAATTGCTCTCTCCCCTCTCCTGCCTGATTTCCTCTTAGCTAGCCTTGGGTGCATTTTTGTATGTGTTTTGCCATTTTATTTCTCTTTTGTTGTAATAAAACTTTACCAGCTGAACATCTGCCTGATTTAAATCCCCTCTCTGTCTCCTTAAAGCTAATTCCCCAAATTAATTAGGAGACTGCCTCTTTGTGTAACACTATGCCCCCAGCTAATGCCCTGGGTTGGCAAACCTCTTTCCCCTGCTGCTGTGGTAAGCCACAACCTTGTAGGAGGGAGACTGTCCTGCAGGTGGTACACCCCCTCTCATGCTGGGCCCATCAGGATGCTATTGCCTTCTTGCAAGGTGCCCCACCCTCTTCTGGAGGAGCTGCTGCCTTGACCCCAGTAGGTGAGGCCTCCTCTGCTGCTGCATTTTGCCACAATTAGGGTTACCACTTCTAGGTTGGGGAATTCCAGGAAATTGTAGTGTGGAGCCTGAAAAAGATGAGGCTTGAGGATGGAGGGAACTTCAATGGGGTACAATGCCACAGAGTCCACCTTCCAATGTGGCCATTTTCTCCAGGTAGACTGATCTCTGTCATCCAGAGGTAGGAATGCTAGCCTCCAGGTGGGACCTAGTTCATCTCCAGACTACAGAGATCAGTTCCCTTGGAGAGAATGGATGCTTTGGAGGGTGGACTCTATGGCATTGTGCTCTACTGAGGCCCCTGTCCTCCCCAGGCCCCATACCCAAATCTCCAGGAATTTCCCAACCTGGAGCTGGCAATCCTACTTCCCAACCAGTGCTAGTGGCCAGGAGGAACTGGCAACCCTACACGGAGATCAGTTGTGATAGTGGGAGATCTTCAGTCACCTCTTGGAAGTTGGCAACCCTAGTCGCAATAGGTAAAAACCCATTATTGTCAGTCAGACACTGTAAGAGTAAGTTAATAAAATGAATGCAGTCGGGGGTTTTGTTTGTTTGCTCTTGAATGTAGGCGGCCAGTGCAATTCCCCCCCCCCCATAGGAATCAGTGGAGAGAGCTGTGCCTGCACTGAGAAGCATCTATTTCAGGGGTCTGTAAAATAAAGCCCCTTGGTCCAATTCATCTGAAACGGGGAGGTCTTTAAATTAGCGGGAGACTTATGTTCTGTACAAATTTTGATGCCATTATCTTTATAAACAGCAGCCCCAGACCTGCCGATAGATTCCTCATTGAAAGTAATGGTCCTGAAGCACCAAAACCTGAAAATCCACATAGATTTGAATCCCTAAACAAACATAAACAATTATGAAATGCTGCAGTGCTAAAGTACAACAATTTTTTTATTGCTGCACACCCCTAGGCTGGAAGAGATTATTAAGCAGTCTCTGGTTGGTACAAACAACTTTCAAAGGTCTTTTAGTGCTGGTGTGATGGTGCTTTAGGATAGTATTGCCTGTTCATACACCATCTGCTCAGCCTGTCTATTAATAAACGATGGGGCATTGCAAACAATCACAAATCTCCACGATTTTCTCATTAAAAGGACACCGGCATAGCAGTGAGTTCCACAGTCACACCACAATCTCATACCACCCCAACGACCGTAATAACAGGCATCACAATAGACATTCCCCCTTTGTGATCTCAGACATGTGTTTGAGCGAGGACATGTATTTATTTCTTTAAAGATTTTTTCAGCCCACTTTTTTCCAAAATTGGGTTTGGGCTGGGTGTAACCAGATCCTCAGAGAAAAAGTGATCTACACATAGGATAAACAGAATACTGATCATTTTGTAGATGCTCAAAATAAATTGTTTTCTTGTCGACGTGTTGACATGGAAAATCCACACTCTGCCCTATTCATACAAAATGGCGACCGCATATATCAGGAGCATTGCAGGTAGTGTGGGTTCCTGGAACGCCTGGCTGTAACATCCAAAAGCACTATTAAAGGATGCCAGTGCCTGAATCAAAGGAATGAGATTTACATCAGATGTCTGTGTGATGTACGTTTCCTGTGGGTGCTGCTGTATACTTTTATGTGAAGCTAATAAAACACAATCCACATTACCCTACATTGTTATTTTTGCAGTCTGCTGACATGCACAAGCCAGCTGATTAACTGTTATTGTCAGAAGGTTTTGCTTTCTTTAAAAAAAAAGGGGGGGTTCTTTTATTTTATATAGTTGGATGTGCCTTCGTTTCTCTGCCATAAATTCCACAAGGGTAGCCATGGTAGTCTGCTGCAGCCAAAATAAGAGACAATTTTACAGCAACTTAAAGACTAACAAATTTATTGTGGCAAAAGCTTTCATAAGCCTGAGCCCACTTTGTCAGGCACCTCTGATGTTGTTGGGCTTTGGCTCACCAAAGCCCATGTCACAATAAATTCATTAATCTTTAAGGTGCCACAAGACTCTCTCGCATAAATATGACTCCGAGAGTTATTAAATTATACAAGTCCATGTGTACTCTAGCTGTTTTAGTCTCTCATAAATCTGGAATATTTCAATTTTTTAAAAGGCATACCACATTCTTTATACTTCAGATGCAATCCTGTAAAGCTGGCTTGCCCCCACTCACACCCAGGAGCTCAAGGAGGGTCAGAAGCTCACAAAATCAGAATTCTGTGATGTGACAACATCACTTCCAGTCACATGCCCAGAAGTGACATCACAGTGTCATGTGACACTCTAGCAACTTCCCAGATCTCTATGCATTTTTGTACAACACAAATACCCACACCCATTTTGCTCCTGCTGTTCCACTGAGCAACATCCAGAGCCCAGGGGACAGGGTCAAGAAGGTGCACACCACACTAGGTAACCATAAGGCTAGCCCCCAGCCATAACCCATCAAGCAAACACAGCACCCTAGGGTTGCTATCCCTTGGCTGCTGACCCCCTGGAGACTGGAGGGCAGTACTTAGTCAAACATCATCCCATGACAATGCTGTCAGCTCTGGCAGCATAACTGGATGTGACTCCACCATGTCACAGGATGCACTAAGATTCACCTGAAACTCTATGGTTTACTGTACATTTTAGGGTGTCTTCTTGAGTGTCCCAGAATACAATGATGTCCCTTCCACTAAGACACCAAGAAGTAATGTTGCAGCACTATGGGACACCATTTCACCCTCCCAGAAGATCAATGGGAAGAGGTTGTCTGATGTCCTCCAAAGCAGGCCAGCTTAACGCCCCCCCCCCAACAATATATTGTAGCTTTCCTGGATCCCATTTGTATTTGTTCAGGCAAGTTGCAAAAAAGGAGGTTTATTAAGTACCTTCTTGGTGACCATATGTGGTTGACGCTCAGCTTGGTGGGTCACAAGAAGTACAGGCCTGTCCTGAATGTAATTACAGCACAACTGCCATCAATTTTGATAGGATTAGTTTAGAACTTCTGGCCTAAAATGGATAATGTCCAAATGCCTTTTAGCCTTCAAAGCACTATTTAACTCAACAGCTTCCCCCACTCCCTCCAACAGCTGTCAATCAAGCTCCCATTCAGGTGAGAGTTCACAGCTGGCCACCTTGCCTAGTGAGAGAGCAAGTCTGCAAACAATGGGTTCTCCAGCATGAGGTGGGTTCCTGCTGCCTTCATGACAAATGCTTCTTGCAGGCAAAAGGGGGGAAAGGTCACTGTATTCCAGGGAACCATTATGTGTTGCTTTTGATTTCAAGAAAAGAGTGTCGTGTATTGAAAACAGCTAGGGTTTTTTCCCCCATTGGTTCAATGAGATCAAGGGCTGCTTTGAGCTCTGAGAGGAATGAAGAAACACTAACAGAATCTGCTAATTTTTAGCAGCAGGCTGGAACGGTTTTCACTCATACAGCATGTAAAGGCCTCATTGCTCTATCGGTCCACTGGAGAGTGGATATTGAAGTGCCAGTAAATTTGATTCTAAGAGGGGCACAATCAACTGTTCATGCAGGATAAGGGTTTTACCATCAGGATTCAAGCATCATTTCCCTGAGTCTTGCACAAACTTGTAACTCAGGCTGCCCCACATGCATACATACATGCACACACAGAATTCTATATCCAAGAATTTTACATCCAACATAAAAGAAGTAAGGGGCTGTAGCTCAGTAGCAGAGTGGCTGTTTTGCATGTAGAAGGTCACAGGTTCAATCCCTAGCATCTCCAATTAGAAGAACTAGACAGTAGGTGGTGTGAAATACCTCTGCCTGAGACTCTGGAGAGCCTCTGCCAGATTCAGTAGACAATGCTAACTTTGATGGACCTTCCTCATTTTCCATCTATTTGACAAAAATCCTGCTCCCATGTATTTTCTCCCACCAATCCCATTTGAGGGAAGAAACTACAGGGTCTGGTTTGGTCAATGAACCCTGTGGTAGGTGAAGGGGGGGGGAAATAAAGATGCCTCCCATTTCTCCTAGCGAGGGGCAAAAGACAAAAAGTACAAGTTTCAGAAAATACCCACAGGTTCATCTTTCACAAAGAGTACTTAAAGTACAAAGAGGGTGTATTTAAGAGGAGGGAAATCAAGGCTGGAATAATAAACATATAGATTTGCACTCAGGCAACACAACTTGAAGCTATAACCAGAGTCCTGTCTTTTTTCTTAAGTCTCCCAAAAGTCTTCCACAGTCTTTCCTGCCATTTGTCTAGCTTTTTGTGCTGCTTGGGGAAGAGGAGGATGTACAGCTTCTGCTGAGAAGATTGCACCATCATGTATATAAAGATCACCGCCTTCTCCTGTTTCCTCAGACATCTTTGTTTTCCTTTTCACCTCAGCTCTCTCCTCTCCTCCTGACAAATCTCTCTTCTTTTCCTTTTTCTTGGAAACCTGCTGTGGAAGCTAACAACCTCTTTCCTGCCAAAAAAAATGGGGGGGGGGCAAACTGAAGCAGGAAAAGGTGAAATGTGAATGAGCCACAGTGAAGCCATGTCTGTGAAGGCCAAATAAAGAATTGAGGGGAACTTTTGACCCAGTGCTGTGTTTCCAGTTGAAGTCTCCAAAAGTCTGCATTCCTCACCTCATATAGCAAACTAACCTGTAACACAGATCCTGTTTTCTTAAACTATAGTAGTCCGCAGTTCATGCTGCGCTTGTAGCGTACCATAGATGAGGTAGTGGTATTCTTAAAAGTATGTTAAGAAGGAAGTATAGATTTCTTTTCTCTTGATTTACATTTGATGCAGTATTGAGTTGTCATTGTGTAATTGGTGTAAGAGTTCTGCAAGATCACAATGTCTATTTGCCCATATACGCTTATGCTTTTTTCTGTAAAGTTGTATGGATAGATACTTTCCTTGACCATGGTCAACTGAATAAAGACTTTGATTCTACTGAACATAGTTTGACTTATTTGGACCCCTTAGACGGAACCCAAAATTCTTCATCAAAACCCACAGGAGGATGGAAAAGAGTGAATGCGAAAGGGGTTAAGAATCCTACACACACACACACACACACACACACAGATAACCCCTCCTTAAACTGTTTTTCAGCAATGTAGTAATCCATCAGGATTTATTGCATGGGTTTTCATGTAATAATTAGATAAGCCTTGTCTAGGGTTGCCAGACCCCCAGTTGGGGCAGGGGTTCCCCAATTTCAGGCACTTCAATCCACCACTGGGCAGCTGGCCAGCAGGGGAAGCCCCACACTGAACAGCCCCCTACCATGCCTATTTGGTCAGAGTTTTTGGCCACAGTGCTAGAGTGTCAGTGTATTGACATGCCCAGTGTGATGATGTCACTTTCGGTTGACGTCATCATGCTGCGTGCACAAAGCACATGCAAAGAATGCTTCAGGATGGACCTAGGAATCCCCCTCTAAAAGAGAGGTGAGACCAGGCAACCCGAGCCTTGTCTTATTGATTTCAGTAGTTATGCGTGATGTGGTCCATGGGGTCACGAAGAGTCGGACTTGACTGTGTGTCTGAACAACAACAACAAGTTATGCTTTTACTCCATTTTGTTTGAGTATATTTAGGATCACACTGCCCAAAACTAGAGCATTTATTGTGGACTCCTTTTGATATTTCTTGATATGCTAGTATAGAGGCAGAAAATAATAAAACAAAGTAAGCCAGCCTTGAGAGTCTCTTCTTCATGTTGCAGCTGCAGGTAGAAGGAAGCTGCTTCCATCTCCAGCATTCCAGAAGACTAAAGAGGACTCCAAATTATATGAAATATAATTAGGAGGACAACATGAGCACCAGACCTTCATGAACACTCCCATCTAAGCTAGATTCCTTCTCTGTGTTTAGAAGCTTGGCAAAGGGAATTAAATGCCTGCTGTAGGATGGCCCCGGTCACACGGGTCAGATAATGCAGGGGGGAGGCGTGGCTGTTTGCCTCGGAGCAAAATAAAGTGTGGTAGCCCGATCACACGGTCCCCTGAGTCTCCACGCTTAGGCTGTTAGCTGCCAATTACACGGTGATGCTGAAGCGTGGCAAAGCAGCAGTGTGGCATGATCACACAAGCGGCAATCGCAAGCCACCACTTCTGGATCAAATGGGCAATTGTTTTTTCCCAACAGAGTCCCCACATGTGCATGATCGAGGAATGAAGGATCGCTTCATGGCGAGTTGGTGCAACAGGTCATGTTTGTGCACATGCGCAGTTCGGCATTTGTGCGCATCCTATGGAGGCTTACAAAAAACATCCGGTTTGCGATGAGACGTGAATGGCTGCTGGACGCCACGGGATACTAGTGCTCCTGCGATCAGACACCCGCCTTTCCCCTGCGTTTTCCAGATACTAGTGCACTTTCCACGGTACTTTTTAACTCTGCATCTTCAGCAGGATGCCGCAGGTTGGCCACGGGAGCGCTATGCTTCCCAGATGTTGTGGTGTGATCGCACCCTGAAAATCCACCTGACATTCGAGCCTTCCGTGCAGCAAATTCTCCATGTGACTGGGGCTGATGTCTCTCAAGGCAAGAAACCAGAAAGCATTCGCCTACCCCTCATCTTTCCTCAGGCTTCTATAGGGAAGACCCTTCACTGCAGTTATAAATACATCTTCCTATGAGGAAAAAAATCCTTCCCTGAAGGAAGAAATCATTATTGGCCTGTTGATTTCCATTGTCTCTCTGACCTTTTCTCAAAGTTCAGAAGAGGAGGGAACTAGGGATGCGCTCTTATTATTTATTTGTTTGTTTACACATATTTACATAAGTTGGCTTAAAATAATAGTTATAACATCCCCAGCTAAAAACAAAGATGAAATAACAAATCCTCCCTCCCCACTTAAAAGATGCTTCCTGTTCAAACCCCCTCAAAAGCCCTGAAAAAGAAGCAGGCTTTGCAGCACCTCCTGAAGATTTCCATGGAGGGGGGGCCTTTCTTGGGAAAAAAATGGTATTTTTCAGATTCAGATTGGAGGAACAGTTTCCACACCAGTATTATAAACTATTTGTCCCCAATGCCTAGATTCAGAGGGGTCTGTGTTTGTGTGTGTGTGTGTGTGTGTGTGTGTGTGTGTGTGTGTGTGTGAAGTGCTGTCAAGTCACACTGGCTTATGGTGACCCCAGCAAGGGACTTTCAAGGCAAGTGAAAAGCAGAGATCATTCGCCATTGCCTTCCTCTGCCGAGTCCTCCTTGGTGGTCTCCCTTCCAAGTATTGACCCTGCTTAGCTTCTAACACAAGACTGGGCTATACCATGTCACCTTCCCTCCCAAGCTTGTTTGTTTGTTTGTTTGTTTGTTTGTTTGTTTGTTTGTTTGTTTGTTTGTTTGTTTGTTTGTTTGGAGGGGGAGAATTGCAAAAATTTTCAGGTCCATTATTCTGTACAGGGGAACTATTTCCAGGGTTCTGAGGTGACTGTTTCAAGTAAATGACATCAAAATTGCAAGAAACCTAGTCCTGCCTGTCCAATAAAGACCTCCCCCAGTTTCAAGTCTATTGGATAAAGGATCCAATTCTATGGGTCCCTGAACAAGGCACTCCAAGCCATTCTACTTGTCTGCATTGTTTCCTATGGAGGGAACTCCATGCTTTCTCCAGGGCAAAGAAGCCAATAGCCCATCACTCAAGAGCACTGGCCAAAAGCATCCAAAGCCACCCTGAGCCTTCGGGGAGGGTGGGATATAAATCCAAATAAATAATAATAAAAAATAATAATATGAACAGAACCAAAAAAACCAACAGAACCAATGTCAAAGCACAGAGGCCAAGCAGAACTGCGGGCCAATGTTGAAAGTCCAACAGAACAAATTTCATATCAGAGAATCCAAACTGGAATTCTCTCAAGCACAAACCTTTCAATTTTAAAAACCTTTCAGAAACAAAAAATACAAAGCAGTTAAAAATTCTAAATCAAGCCAAGAGAAGAGAACTCAACAAAGTAACACAGGCTTTTTAAACCCTTTCAGAAACAGCACAAAACCAAAGAAAACTATTTTTAAGAGGAGCTAGAACAAAAACAAAGTCTCCCTCCTACAACCTCCCAGGCAAAAAAAAAATTCAATAATATTTTTAATATTATTTTAAAACAAAGTCCACTGTGGGCAAACCAGTCCTGAAGATGTCCAGGCACAGAATAAAAAGAGTCCTCCCAGGCAGGCAGCAGCAAGCAGCAGCAGAAATCCAAGGCACAAACCAGAGCAGCAGCAGGAAGCACCACCAGGATTCTAAAAAATCTGGCCCTGAATAGAGTCAAGCTGCAGAGTTGTAGGAAAGACTTGTTTTTTATCCTTTTTGCCCATGCTTTAAGAGCCCTGTTCACACTTTCTTCTTCCTTCCAAGGAGTAATGGAGGTAATGAGTCTGGAAAGGCTGGCAGGTGAGTACTCCAAGCACTCTCAAGCCTTTGAAGATCACTGGTGCAAGGAATACCTTTTTCTATGTGATCATTTATGAAGAGTGCAAAATATGAACTATCCCTACGTGAGCAAAGTGAGCAAGAGCCACACCTGTCACCTTGGCTTTGAAGCCTTTGCCACAACCTATCCCATTGCTGGTGTCTGAGGACAAATGAAGTACATGCAAGTTGCTGAGCTGGGCACATCCACCAGCTCCCCACTCCAGACCTGTGTAGGTATATCAAGTGCTGAGTCTACACGCATACACCCAAATGCACATAGGCTCCTCAGTGCATCAGCTATGATGCCCATTTCCCAGGGCACCGGATGACACAAACAGAAGCTGTTGCATGTTTAGATGTTTGCACAGAGGCTCAGTGCAAATGAACAAGTGGAGAATGGAGCAACAGCAGCAGGTGTGACCCTGAGTAGTCCCGCTTCCTGTATTCATTTGATCAAATGAATGCCTGGTGTGATTATATATATATCTTCTTCAGCTATCAAAGCTGGGATGAAGTCTTCTTTGGATCATAGCCCTAGATCTCAGCTGCTTTTCACAAAAACTGTTACTGACTCTGATGCAGGTGGGGAAAAAATGCGATCAAAAGGGAACAACATGGGTCACTGAAGAATGGAGCTAACTGCAGTTCTGCATGGCTCTAGTATACACACAAGTCCTTCTGTTGTCACTCCTGCCTTTGATATTCATTGCCAGTTGGGAAAATAAAAGCTATATGTTCTTGCAATGATGGTTTTACTAGCATATATATAATGCATGTTTTTCTGGTGGCCAAAACTGAATGCCTTCTTAACCCGGCTAACTCTTGGGGAAATAGCCCAGAGGGAATTGCCACCGTCATATTTATTACTGCAATGCCATAGATCCTGTTAGCAGCGACTACCGCTGCGTCAGCATGTACTGGGAAAGTCAACACAAGGACTATAAATAAAATTCATAAATTTAATTGAAAATTAATTCTTAAACACAATTCTATCTTCAAAAAGCGAATAAACAGTTGTTTTGTAATCTTTTATCTTTGTGGTATGACTTGTTTGTTCCTAGCCTTTTTTTAATAATCCTTTAACGCAATTACAAACATTGCAATCATTCAAAAGATAAATAGTCGCAGGATTACAATAGTCTCCCAACACAAAGCTGTTCATTAATTAAGCATCTCTCCTCGCAACAACATTTCCACAAAAGGACTGCAGACATTGTACATTTTTTAAAAAACCCAGTTACTATCTCCCGAAGGGGGGGGAGTAAAATAAGCAAGATGACTGGGAGGTTTGCATAAATAAAAGGAGAGCATATAACAAACAACAAAAAGAAAAGCAGTGGAACACTCTGCATTATCGCTAATGTCTTAATGGAATTGAATTTCCTCTTTTGAGCATTCCAGGGTATATCAACAGCCTAATTTATTGTTGTGCTCCAATGCCTAAACATCAGTTATGAGTAAAAGGCCATCACTTCATGTTTTTTATGAATTCCAGCACAAGTTTCTGCAGGGGAGTTTAATTGTTCAATTAAGCAAGGATGCTGAGGGGATATATGAAATTTCGTCCTCCTTGTCTCTCCATATTCCTTCCTGCCAACAGTACATAGCTCCTGCTGTCCTTAGGCTCCATTTGATGTATCACCACATAACATTCTGTGACATAACAGCAGTTCATCCAATGGCTGCAGGGAATTAGGACAGAGAGCTTATGACTGGGATCCACTGAAACATTTCCACAGACAGAACAATTTCTGCCCACAGGGAGTGACTTTCTCACCTCCCTGCAGCCCAAAATACCCCTCTCCCAAAATGCTGTTCTTGGAGATGAGGGACCCCACAGGACCAGCATTTCAGGGGCTTTTGGGGGTGTTGTGTGAGGGGGTGGGGAGAAAGTTAGCTCCATGGACAGAAATAATTTCTTCAGAAATGCTTTGGTGGATCCAACCTTATATCCAGATGGATTTCCAGTTGCCAATGGTCTCTGTCCATCTTCAGGGTGTGCAGCTACTGATTGGCTAGAAACCTATGATGCATGCTCCTAGACAGTCAGCAACTGTTTGTCTGCATAGTGCTCATTTTCCAGATGCTCCCTGCCTCTATCTCCTTGTGTCTCAGCAAAGGTGTGAGAGGCCCCTCTCCACTATTCAGTGGTGGTGACCTCTCCCTTCCCATCACAGTAGCTTGCCAGTCATCACTGGTGAAGCAAATTCCCTGAAGGTACTCAATTTAAAATCCACAGTTCCAGGGGCCTTATTCAGTCCATCTGATGATATGCAAACATATCATGCTCAGCTAAATAGAACAGAGAGAAATGCCCTAATCTGACCTCAATACATAGTCCACCAGTGTTGACCTATAGTTAAGCTGGGTTCATACATGCAGGTTACATGGGGATGGTAATGAGGTACCCCAGCCCTCAGCAGTAGTATAGATATCATTTCCATCAGCAAGTGATAAACTTCAGGCAAAGAGAAAATTAATCCACAAGGTCTTTTTGCTTGCTACGCTGGTTTTCTGTTTATAGGGTATCTTTTTTATACAGGCACATGTGATCCTCCCACCTGTAAACAGAGGGGGAGCATCCCATTCAGCCACCTCAGCATTCTGCCACTTATGCATAAGCCAGGCCTAAGATCTGACATGTGATGGAATTCTTATTTTCACCATGGCAACATATGATGGAAACAGGTTTCCAGAGATACAGTAGTCCTTTCACAGCTTACATGTGAAAAGTTGCACTTTTTATTGTGGCTTTGTCATTTTTATTTCAAAAACATATCCCAGGGGAACTTCTGCAGATTTGGCTTAAGTCATCCAATCACACACACACAAATCCCCTTATATTTGCACAGCTGAGATAAAGTCCTGAATCACCACAGCAAAGTCAAGAGGCCCTAATGACTCAAGCTGTCTTTTCGCCACTTTCTCACAGTGATTCTGAAATGAATCAGATAATTATTTATTTCATTAACTTTAATAACCTCCCGTTTTGATAACTGATGTCTACCAACGGACATGAAAGTTGTGCCTCAATGTTTTGAGGATTAAAAACTCCAGTGCCATGGGTGCCTTATTCCCTGCTGAAGATTTAATGTTGTGATTACTATTCTGCCATGTTTCTACTAAGCCAATATTTCAGGCAGTGATAGAAATTAATGTGCTTGGGTCCAGAAACAGGAAAAGAACAAAACCTGAAAATGAACCATTCTAGGTCTTGGACATACAAAAAAATGTCAAGAGAGAGGGCCTGAATTGAGGGCCAGTTGCAATATGTGGACATTCTCCTAGCTACATCACAACACCCTATGGAACACTCAACCATGGAAGCTTGCTGGGTGACCTTGGGTAGCGACAGAATTTCAACCTAACTTACTTCACAGAGTTGTTCTAAGGATAAAATGGAGGAGAAGATAACAATGTCAGCCACTTTGGGTCCACATTTGGGAGAAAGGCTTGATATAAGTGTACAGGATCTAGACTCTCTGCCCACAGGTCCAAAGGGTCCAGACGCTGCCAACAAGCACTGGGTTCCTGTCTCTTGCACCCCCCTCCAGGAGTGAGAGAATGAGCCAACCCCTCATGCTTTGTAAGAGCATTGAAACACCAGTGTTCTGCCACCAGGACCTATTTTTTAAGAACGTTCCCAACCAGCCCGGAAGATAGGTCCCCCCTCCTTCCTGGTTCTTGGAACTTAATAACTTATCAGCTCTGAGGTAGAGCAGCAAATGATTTAATACACACCAGTAGCTTTCAGACGAGCAGGTAAGGCTCTGGAATTTAGCCTTAGAGTTCAGGTACAATAGTGATCCAAACCAGATCAGATTAATCTATATAAGATCTTTATTCAATACAGCACTATAAGACATAAGACTACTTAGGATACGAAAAACAATAAACAGTCCTAGAGCTTTATAGAGCTCTAACTAAAACATACAGAAGCATTATAGTTACCAATCCTTGGTGCAGATAACAGTTCAAGCGAAGTCCCTTCTCCAAGGGATTTTAAAGATGAAATCCATGCTTGCAATGGGCAATCACAGTCAGTGTGTTGCCCCCCTTGCAAAATTCAGTGTTGCCAGCTTGTAATCCAAACAGAGACTCACTCTTAGAAAGGGGCCCTCTTTCCAAGAGAGTTCTGGGTGCCTTCCGATAGGCCAAAGACAACTCTCCGCCTACCTCTGTCATAATTAAGTATGGCCAGTACCCAATTATGCCAGAGCAGACAGGCCAGTACCCAATTATGCCAGAGCAGACAGTCTACTTTGCTACTGCCCACCCTAGCTTACATGCGATGGGTCACGTAAACTAGGCTTTGAAGTGTGGGACAGAGACTGAATGTCTGCGCTGTCCCTGTGAGGTGTGAGAATGTCCTTTGAAATGTAGAACCAGGCTTGCCATTTGTGCTTGCCATCTGGTCAGGTGTGAAAGTCATAGGGATCTGTTCCCAGCTCAACCATTTGAGTTTAATCAATGAAGCAGAGAAATATTTTTTCTATACAATAAGTGAAACAGATAAATAAACAATCATGATGAATTGGGGCTGAAGCAGTAAATACCTGACTAGGGTCCTTTCCACACTAGACCTTAAATCCTGGTTCAACCCTGTCCCCGAACTTACATTCTACAATACACACGAGTTCACCCCTGTAATCATCTTTGGGTATTTTTTGTTTCCACATTTCATTGAGGTCACCCCGGTTTCACCTCACACTTGTCCCAGAATAAAAGGATGCTATTATAACCAGGGATACGTGCAAGGTATTGTGTCATGAGCTGAACTCTGATAAAACCAGGGATGAGATCCAAGTGTGGAAAGAACCTAGGACTCAGTGAGGAAAGGGAGAGGTACTTGTTTATTTGATTTCTATCCTACTGTCAGAGTCCTTAGTTAGTCAGCCAAACACCAGGCCTTGTTCATTGAAACAAGAATAGTATTTATTAAGCTGCAAGACTAGGTCACTAGAACAGAAGCATTGTTAAGAATACTTTGGATACATGAAGCATTGAGATATACCCTAAAGGGGGAAAGGGCCCCCACCATTCTACCAATGAATGAACCTCGCGCACACGGGAACCCCAGAAGCCGTAAATAACAGTTCACCCTCCATCCCACCTTTCCCAGCCTAGCTGTTGTCTTTAGAAAGCGATAGGAGACATTCAGCCTGGCATTCAAGGCCACTCTTGGCCTGGGATCTGAGATATGACCCGGTTGCCCGGGCAACATCGGCAGCTCCCCACATTCCATCCCACCAGTCTCAAAGCATCAATCAACACCCTACAGTCCCATCCGCCCTCCCTTCTCCATACAGTCCCATCCTCCCTCCCTTCTCCATCCTTTATGGCAGGAATACCTGACATTCTGCCCTTCTGATAACAAACCTATCCCTTCGGTTTCAAAGGGTACAATTTATGGAATGCCCGGACCAACTTCAGCACATGAACATGTTCCGCCCGCACCCACTCCCTCTGTTCAAGCCCAAAGTCCGCCCAATCAATCAGATAATACAGCCGATTCCGAGAAATCTTTGAATCCAAAATCTGCGTAACTTCAAAATGCGGTTCCCCCCCCACCATGAGCAGAGGCGGGGCGGGGCGATGAGGTCTCCATGCATTCTCTGCAGGCGCACGTCGCAGGAGCCTTACATGAAAAACAGGATGAATAGACTTTAGCAACTTAGGCAAATCAAGTTCGACAGTGACATCATTAATCACACGTATAATTTCAAAAGGTCCAACATATTTCCAGCCAAGTTTGCGGCTTGGTTGCACACCCCGAAGGTTCTGTGTGGAAAGGTAGGCAAAGTCTCCACACTTCGGGACCCATGAAAGGTTGCGTTTTTTGTCAGCCTGCAATTTATACGCTTTTTTGGCTCCCTCAAGAGTCTGTGTCAACAGAGGCCAGGCCATTTGCAGCCGTTTGCACCAGTCACCTGCATCTCCCGCCGGGAGGTCGGGAGAGTTCAAAAATGGCAGTGGCGGGGCTTCATAGCCGTGAACCGCCATGAATGGAGACATTCCCGTTGAGGAGTGCTGAGTGTTATTGTAGCAGAACTCAGCCAAAGGCAAGAGGGAATGCCAATCATCCTGTTGAAAGTTAGTAAAACATCGGAGATATTGTTCAAGGGTTTGGTTGACCCTTTCGGTTTGCCCATCAGTCTCTGGGTGGTACGCACTGCCGACCCCCCGCTCCACCCCTAGCAGTGACATTAACTCTCCCCAGAATTGGGACAAGAACTGCACCCCCCTGTCTGAGATCACTTTAGACGGCAAAGTGTGAAGTCTCACGACATGTTGTAAGAACGCTGAGGCTAGCTTTTTAGCAGAGGGGATGGAAGCAAATGGAACAAAGTGAGCCTGTTTAGTAAACAAGTCAACAACAACCCAGATAACCGTTTTCCCCCCACTTGGAGGCAGATCGGTAATAAAATCCATTGAAATCACCTCCCAAGGCCGATTTGGGGTGGGCAGGGGTTGTAAAGCTCCAGGGGGCTTCCCCGGCCGAGGCTTGCTCATCAAGCAAGTTTGACAGGCATTAGTAAACAGAGACAGATCTTTACGTAGTCCAGGCCACCAAAGCTGACGTTGTAAAAGTTGGAGCGATTTCACAAAACCTGTGTGTCCTGCAAGTTTTGAGCCGTGTGCCCACCCCATCACCTCCCCCGTAGAGATAGTGGTACAAAAAGCTTTCCATTTTTGCGCCAACAGTTCTGTGCGTCTTGTGAAACCCCCTCCTCCCCCTAAGTTCTTCTTTGTCAGCCGGAGACATGGCAGAAGTGAATCTCGACTCCCAGTCGGAGGGAGGCGGGGTGGTGGGAGGTTTCAGCGCCTGTCTGCATGTAGTAACCACCCCTCCCAGTTGGGAGGGAGTAAAAACGGAGTCCCGGACCTCCTCCCTTTTGCTGTCATGTTGTGGGAGGTGGGACAAAGCGTCAGCTAGAAAGTTAGACTTCCCAGGGAAATGGTGCAAAGTGAAGTTAAACTTCGAGAAAAAATCAGCCCAGCGCAATTGTTTGGCATTTAGGGAGCAGGGCGAGTGAAAGAGTTCCAGATTCTTATGATCAGTCCACACTTCAAATGGAACTCGCGCCCCCTCCAACCAATGACGCCATGTTGCCAGCGCCAAGCAGATCGATCCCGCTTCTTTTTCCCACACGGACCAGTTCCGTTCTGTCTCATTGAATTTTTTAGACACATATGCAAGGGGTGAAGTTTGCCATCCTCCCCCTCTTGGAGGATCACCTCCCCCCATGGCGACGTCGGATGCGTCAACTTGGACAATGAATTTCTTTAGTTCATTGGGGTGGGCCAGCACGGGTTCCGAAGTAAAGAGAGCTTTCAATTGTTCAAACGCGAGCTGGCACTCCGGAGACCAGTTTAAACGTGCGCCCGGCCGTGTGCAATCAGGGGCTTTTCCCTTCGTTTTAAGCAAGTCAGTAAGGGGAAGGGCCACCTGTGCAAAGTTCGATAAGAATGATATGTAAAAATTGGCGAATCCGAGAAATGCTTGGAGTTGCCTCCTCGTCTTGGGGGTTCCCACCCCACCACATCTTTTACTTTGTCAGGGTCCATCTCAATCCCCCTTTGTGAGATGCGGTAGCCCAAAAAGGGGATCTCGGATTTGTGAAACTCGCATTTTGACAGTTTTGCAGAGCTTGTGCTTGTGCAACGTTTGGAGGACTTCTCTCACCAATTTCACATGTGATTTGAGGTCAGGGGAGTACAAAAGTATATCATCAAGGTAAACAAGGACCCCCTTGAACAAATACTTGTGCAACACCTCATTAATCAAGTTCATGAATACTCCTGGTGCCCCCTGAAGCCCGAAAGGCATAACCAAGTATTCAAATTGTCCCAGGGGGTATTAAACGCAGTTTTAAATTCGTCCCCCTCTCTGATCCGCACCCGGAAGTAGGCATCTCTCAAATCCAATTTGGAGAACACCTTCCTCCCAGCCACCGCTGCCAAAAGGTCCTTGATTAGGGGCATGGGGTATGCATTAGTACTAGACACTGCGTTCAGCCCCCTATAGTCCGTACAAAGTCGCAGCCCCCCGTCCTTCTTTTTCCAGAACAGGACGGGTGCGGCAAAAGGGGAAGAGGCAGGTCTGATAAACCCCCTCTCCAAGTTCATGTCAATGAATTTTCTCCCCATTTGCCGGACCCGTCCTGCACCCGTTCTCCCCAAGGGGGACCTGAGGTAGTTTACATTGCTCTCCTCTCCTCCATTTTATCCTCACAGCAACTCTATGAGGTAGGTTAGGCTGAGAGTGTTTAATGCACCCAAGATCATTGAGCAAGCTTCCATGGCAGAGTGGGGACTTGAACCTGGGTCTCCCAGATTTTAGTCTGATGCTCCAGCCACTACACCACACCGGCTCTAGAAGACAATTACACTGTTGTTAGTTGATGACTGCAACAGTCATACAGGAAAGGGACCCCAAGTTTCTGCCCTGACAGTTGGATCTGATTTAGGGACCAGACCAACTAGCACAAGCAGAGCTGTCATGAATTCTCTGCACATGAAGATAGGCAACTGCATGTGTGAACTAAGCCCTTTGAAAAACACTGTGTTTGAGGTGACATGATACAAAAGTTCTGCCTGAGGTGCTATAGCTGAAATAACCCATCCATCCAAGCAAATAACCACATGATGTGTCAGTCATCAAAGATGGTTGTGTGTGTGTGTGTGAAAGGATAGACCATTCTCCCCTTAGAACTCAAGGGAGCATGAGCATCCCATGAAGCTGATGGTCAACAGATTCCTGATAGACTAAAGGTAGTACTAATGTTCAAAACTGATACAAGTGTTAAACACTGTGATTAAATTTACCAGTGTTCATTGTCAGATATTATGGGTGCTGAACTACCTTTACAAAAAAGCGCACTTTCCGTTTGGCAAAACAAAGCAGATCCTTGAATTTCTTATTTTAATAGCAACCATGTTCTAGTAAACATGACCTTTTCAAAAGCATCATCATGGTCACTTTCCCTAGGATTTCCCTCAGGTGGCTTTCTAGCCAGAGAGTTAAAGGCTGGTGAGTCAAAATTCTTATGGAGGGTTGCAAAAATGTCAACATTGGCAGCAGGTATGTCAAGTGAGAAGGAAACAGAGTACCCAAAGGGTCAAGTTGGGAAAACACAGTACAGTTTTACTCCGCTGTGTTCCCTCCCCCTTCTTTAGAATTTGTAGGTGATGGATGGTTAGTAATTCTGAAAAATCTGGCCCTAATATTATAGCAATAAGAAGGGAATTAGGGAGAAATCCTTATACATTTGGGTGGTGGGAATATATTTCTCTGATGGCATAACTAGAAACATTAATAGCACTTTATAATGCATTGCCCATTTGTTATAGTTGAAAGACTATACGTTGAAATGTCTCTTTAGCATTTAAATTATGGTTTAATTCCCACCACTACTTGATGGACCATCAAAAACTCTGATAGACCCTAACCCAAAAAAATATCCAGTTGATTCAATACTGTTGAATGTTTGTGGGGGACCATCATGCCCTCACAATTATCATTTTTATTTATCCAAATATTTCCCTTGGAAAAGCTTGTCATGATTCCAGCTGTTAAAGGAAGATAAATTGAAGAATGGAAAATGATAAAACACATTTCACCTGCACAAGTGAACATCAGTCATTTTGGAGGTAATTAGGATCTTGCTGGCCTGTAGGGACCCAGCAAATGAAAAGGGTAAGATTTAATACTGTGTCTACACAGACATTGTGCTCAGAAATTCTCACAATCCAAAACTGGCCTCTTGTGAGCACCACAGCAACTTTTAAATGGAAAAGCCATATGCTCACTGGCATAAATCTTGCCAAAGTCTGTGGTAGTCAGGATAGCACATCTATACACATAAAATTACAGTTTTGGAATTCAACCCAAAGCCCCCTGCCAGGTTTTGAAGCAAACAATGCCATCATGGCTAAGCAATAGGTTGTTGACAAGGCTCTGTTGTCCAAACAGATGGCAAAATGTTGTTGAACAGCAGCACAGGTAAACAAATCAGACAATGCACCAAAATGTTATCACAAGGAGTAAATCACATTTTTGGTCCAGGTTGCTAGAATGTATGCCACTGGCTTCAGAAAGACCAGGATTTTATCTTGTACATAATTAGGCCTCATGGGGAAGGGCTATGGCTTAGTGGTAGAGCATCTGCTTGGCATGCAGAAGGTCCCTGGTTCAATCACCAACATCTCCAGTTAAAAGGATCAGGTAGCAGGTGAAGGACCTCAGCTTAAAACCTGGAGAGCCACTGCCAGTCTGAGAAGACAGTGCTGACCTTGATGAACCAATGGTCTGATTCAGTATAAGGCAGCTTCATGTGCCTGGACAGCACTGTTGGGGGTGTATCCAATAAGTATATAACAATATCTCAAATTACAGTCTGCTAAAACTAGTCTTCAGGGATAGCCATGCAAACCCATTCGCATTCACTTGGGATGAATAGCTACTTTGTCCCAGCCTGCAAATTGTGACAGAGGAAACCTTAGTACACACACTTCATCCTCTTTCTGCCCACCAAAAGCAACACATGCAAGTCACCACAATTGATATGATAGATAGTCTTCCCATTTTAAAACGGGGAGTTAGAAAAAAGATGCCTGACCTATACAACAAACTGGAAGTGTAGGTCAGAAAGCTGAGGGAGGAATATGAACAACATTTCAAATTTTTTGTAGTTTTATCAACAAAAACAAAGTCATTGAAGCAAGGCCTCTGCATCCTTTGAAAAATCCTTGCACTATTAAAGTAATAATACCACGTTAAAGATTATTAAATGTATCACCAATTCAAACATTAAGTGTTAAATGCAAAGTACACTAGAGGTCTAAATTGTATATCATATGTTATGCTCCCCAACATCTGTCCCTCTCTCTTTCTGATCCCCTAGCAACCGATACTCCCTGTCATTTCATTCCCTCTCTTTTTTAGCCTCCCTTCTCTCGTTATCCAGAGGTCATGCACACATGCATGCCGCTCTCTCATGGATTAGCCATGAGTGAGACATGACTGGGCAGAGGCATCTTAATTATCAAAGATGTACATGATTATTGAATTAGGAATTGCCAAAGCAGATATCTGAAGTATTTTATTTTGACTTGCCAAGTATTTTTGATTGCCAGTTGCCTTTTAAAGTTTTCTTCCATCTTGCCTTTACTCTTTCCATTGCAGTTAATAAAATCCAACCCTTTTAAGACAATGGTCTCATTATTATATCACACCAGTCTTGATTTTACATATACAAAGGCTCATGTCCCAAGGGGAAAAAAACACAGAAACAAAGAGCAGGAAGGGATCTCAAGGGTCATCTAGTCCAGGGGTGGCCAGGCTGCAGCTCGGGAGCCACATGCAGCTCTTTCACACATATTGTGTGGCTCCCGGCAGGGTGGCTGGGGAAGTGAAGGGGAGGCATACCTCCCTGACCGGTCTTCCCTTCCCCAGCCAATGTTCCCCTCCCTGGGTAGGCTTGAAGTGCGGGGGGGGGAGCAGAGGAAGAAAGCAACTTTAACTTTAAATGTGTTCTCAAAAGCCCCCCCCCCCAAGCCGGCTTAGAGAAAGCATTTGCCTCTTTAAATATCATTATCAATATCTGTTTTTACCTCTTTTGTTTTTATTTCTGGCAGTCTTAATTTAATGTTAATGAAAAGCAAATCTATATATTTTCCAATAAAAATGTGTGTGTAATATTTGTTCATGACTTTCAGCTCTCAGACATCTGATGTTTCTTCTATGTGGTTCTTATGTTAAGTGAGTTTGGCCACCCCTGATCTAGTCCAACCCCCTGCACAACACAAGAAATTCACAGCTACCCACCCACTCTCCTGGTTCCCAGAGTAGGGGGGGGGGTTCATGTGTGAATGCATAGGTTGCCAGCCTCCAGAAGGGGCCTGGAGACCTCTCAGCATTACAACTGGTCCCCAGATGACAGAGATCAGTTTCCCTTGAGGAAATGGCAGCTGGGGGGGAGGGGTAAACTGCATGGCATTACATCCCAGTTGAGGTCCCATTCCTTCTCAAACCCCTGCCTCCCCAGGTTCCACTCCCAAATCTGCAGGAATTTCCCAACTCAGAGTTGGCGCCTCTAGAGAATGGTCACAGGGGCTCAAGGTAACATGGGGGTACTGCTGGACCTAGAACTCCTATTGGATAAGCAGATGGCAGTGGTGGCCAGAATCAGCTTTCAGCAGCATTGGATGGTGAGCCAACTGCAGCCTTCCTGGGCAAAAATGATCTTCCCACTGTGGTACAGGACCTAGCAACATTGCTGAGAGCCAGTTTGGTGTAGTGGTTAAGTGCGGGGACTCTAATCTGGGAGAACCAGGTTTGATTCCCCACTCCTCCACTTGCACCTGGCTGGATGACCTTGGGCAAGCCATAGCTCTGGCACAGCTGTTCTTGAAAAAGGAGCAGTTTCTGTCAAGAGCTCTCTTAGCCCCACCTACCTCATAGGGTGTCTGTTGTGGGGAGGGGAAGGGAAAGGAGTTTGAAACCCCTCTGAGACACCTTTGGGTAGTAAAGGGCGGGGTATAAATCCAATCTCCTCTCATCTCCTCCTCCTCCATCTCGATTAAATTACTGCAACTACTGTATGTGGAGCTGCCCTTCCAGAGTGCATGGAGGCAAAAGCTGGTACAGAATGCTGTGTCCAGAATGCTGAATGGAGTGGGTCATAGAGACCATACAATTGCAGTCTTTGTTGAAACATAAAGTTGTTTGTTTCACTGCAGGCTGAACTATTACGTGGCATTTTTTCTGCTGTTAATTTATTACCTTCCTGCTGGAGCAAATGGCTTTAGTTCTTTGCTTTTATGTATATGGTATATAATTAAACTGGGTTGACATGGCTTCAGCTTCTTAAAAAGTCCTTTTGGTGGTGGAAAAATAGAGTTGAAACATTTTACTCAATCAACAAATGTATCAAATAAAAAAAACCCATACTAGACATGTTCACCACCACTTTCTATTATAGTTTAAACACCAGGTGGAATCTCTCCCGTTCTTCAAAGCTTCTGCTGGTGAACTTAGATTCCCCCCCCCCCTATGCCCCAAAAGAAAGATGTCATAAACCTAGGGTTTAATTTAACTTCTTCACAGATGACCTTGTACCTAATGAAGTCATCCCCTCCCCTTTAGTGCAGATTCCCTAAAGGTTTACCCATAGGGTTCACCAACATTGGGCAGCCCCACCTGGCTCCAAAACTTGCTGTGGTTAGTAACCCACACTTACCATAACTGCATACCAAAATCTGTGAAAGACGCTGACCATCAGCAACAACCTCAACCGCTATTAGCATGCAAGTTTAGACTCTGATACCACAATGGCTCTTCTTCAAGCTCTGAGACCGGTCAGATTGCAGTGTTTCATTTGCTAATGTTTACACGTTTGGTCCAGTAGGGAGACCATTGTCTCTTGCTGGGCAGACTGGGAAGACTAAAGAATAAAAGACTGGAGAATAAAACCTTGGGTTGAAAATCATGCTTCATATTGTCTCATTGCCAGCATTGAACTACAAAATTACCTCATCCTACATGTGCAGACTATTTTAGAAAAACCCAAATAATTCCTGCTTGGCCCCAAAGCAGCCCGTTGATCCCACAGAGAGACAGACAGAGAGATGCTAGTTTATTGTAGATTTGCCACCAGGCTAAACTAAGTATATATTGCTATCGCCGGAGATTTTCTACTGTCCGGTTAGTAGTTCTCATGTCAACAGATATACCAACACTGATCTTTAATCATGGAGAATTAAAATAATCTGTACTTAGAAACTGCTAGTTGTTGGCAACATAGAGCAGGGAAATTCAACACACAGGTCCACATATATTTTTGTAAAAGGGAACAGATGTTCTTTTTTCTGATGGCGGAAATAAGTGTTCCCGTGCACCCAATTCACTGTAATGTCTGGCTATTTAAAAGAGGCTATCACTGGAAGTAAGACCGAATTGGCTTTAATCTTTTAATTGAAGCAAGGATCTTAATTGCACTGAAATAGAAATAAAAGAAATTATCCTTGTGCCATGGACCAGCCAGGGCTTATTGACAGTGAGGATTCCTCAAAGGAGGAGAGGCCCAGTGTGTCCAGCCTGCAGCCAACAGCAGTAGAGCAACAGGTGGATGAGATTCAAGTGTTCCCTGTTCTGTAGCCAAGAGTGGATATAGAGCTGTCCCAGCCCTCCAGCTCTAATCTGGCAGCCAAAGGCCAGCCACCTGCTCCCGCTTCTCCAGGGTCACCAGCACCTTTGGAACACCACACAGGCAGGACTTACTGGCTAGGCATAGGAATGCACACCTCTCTGCTCAGTGCCAACTGCTGGCTGACAGTGAAGATGAGTCATTGCAGGAGCCAGCTGTGTGCAATGCCAGCAACTGCAAAGACTCATGGAATTCATGGGGCTGGTTGCAACATATTTCTAAATGCTGAAGTTGCTGCTACTGAGTGGTCTGCACCTTGATAACCCTGACTCCTGGGCTGTTTCTTGACAACCCACTTTCCAAACTCTCTTTCTCTGGCATTGATCTAGATGCTGTTGCCTGGTGGTAACTCTGACTCCAGTTTGGTGTAGTGGTTAGGAGCATGGACTCTTTGCTGGAGAACCAGGTTTGAGTCCCCAGTCCAATGTTCCCTCTAAGATGGGGAGTCTTGTGAGCAAAAATTGCACTTTGTGAGCTACTGGAATTAAAGTTGTGAGAGAGTGATTTGGCTACTGCATAAATTAGTTTGCTCTGGAGCCATCTCTTCCTGAACTAAGACAAAAATGTGTGATCCAGAGGATAAAAAACTGTGATCTAGCTCACACTAACTCAACTTAGAGGGAACACTGGACTCCTCCACATGCAAATGCTGGTGTGACCTTGAGTCACTCATGGCTCTCTCAGAGCTGTTCTCTCAAGGGCAGTTCTCGAAAGAGCTCTCTTAGCCCCACTTACCTCACAGGGTGTCTGTTGTGGGGAAGGGAAGGGAAAGGAGGTTGTAAGCCGCTCAGAGACTCCTTCAGGTAATGAAGGGTGGGGTATAAATCCAATCTCCTCCTCCTCCTCTTCTTCTTCTTCCTGGACTGTTATCTGACACCAGTTCTCTACACCCTCTCTCCTTGGCCTTGTCCAGCTGGTCTGCTGCAGACATTGAAATGCAACACCAGAGACCCGTAGCCTGATTCAGAATAATGATTAGTCATTAGATTAATAAATCATGTTCTGTAATCAGTCTTCTCTAGCACACAATGCAATTCAGACAGGTGAAATTGTGATCTATTAATATATTTAAAGTCATTAAGAAATGCATAATTATTATGGTAATGAATAAGTTTAGGTGACTAGAAAGCATTCATTTTGTGACAAACACCTATTATGTCAATTGTTATTTCTGGCTTTTTTGTTAGAATTTTTGTTCATGATACATTTGTTTATTGTTAAAATGAACCACAAAAGAAAACACAGGGTCACCAACGTTGTAGGGCTATATTTTAGGATGCCCTCGAGAATGTACCTACCACTGGTGTATTACCCCTCATATGTTCATGGTGGGTGACGGGGACACAATCTGGAGGACAGGTAGATAAGCTCTTCCATGCCTGCAGTTCTTTTGTCAGCCACATCATGCTTTTGACCATCTGGGAATGGTGAAGGTATACTATAATTATCTCAGCTTCAGAGTCTATGGGACTGCTCATAACCTAAAGTAAAACAGCTTTCTGTCCCACACACAAAAATTGTGGATCATCATCATCCTATCTTGGTCACTGTCTCATTTCCTCAGGCTTTCCTGGAACTATAACCCTGGAAAGAGATGTTCCTGTATCTCAGGGTTTTATTTCTGTCAGGGACCAACCAAGGAAATTCACATGCAAGGTAAAATGTTGATATTCAGCATGAGAACAGATATCAAATGCTGACAGGTTTGATGTGAATATCCCTTTTTTAATATTGTTTCTCCCTTGTGAGAAATGAGCCTGTGAATCTTTATTTTTGCACCTGTTTATCTTTCCTCTCACCACATTTTTTCCTGTAGTAATTAACACATTTTTCCAACATTATTTTTCTGTCAATTGCATATAGATGGAACATAACATCTGAAAGGCATAAAAACAGTGAAAGCAAAAGAATGAGCAACAACAGCAACACAAATGAGGCAGACCAAAACAGAGGATCACAACAACATACAAAATCAGAACAAGGAGATGAGCATATTGATTCTTCTCCTGTTCATATCCCCATTACTCTGTTGTCAGTTCACAAGGCAAATATGACAATAAAATCAGTGGTGGCAGTATCTCTGTGATGGGGTAGAGTGGCAAAGGTCCATTGTGAATGCAGGGGGAAAGTGTGAGTGCCATGTTGTGGTGATGAAGGATATATGTTCTTGTGTAAAAATGGTCCCACTTTCAAATCAAATCTCACACCCACACTAACAACAGCCCACTCTAAGAAAACTATCTTTGTGCTATTACCACTTGTTCCTTGCCCAGGGAACAGCTGTCTTCAGTTTTTATAGACTGGCTAAAATGAGCACAATAAACCCCAGTTTCAAGCAACTGTCCACACACCAATGTAACTAGGGGCCAAACTAGATGGCATGAGCATCCAAAGGTTGTCCTGGGAATGCACTGCTATTTTTAATGAATGTGTTCCAAGACAGGAACTCCTTGAAACTGCACTATGGGATCCCGGTTCTGGTTGAAACCATTATGGCACCAGGGGACTTTGCCCTCATGTCATTTTTCTGACCCAAAAACAATTCAGAGTCATTGTTTGCCCACATATTGCTTCCCTCAGTGCCTTTTCAAATTGGTGTAGGGGGAAGGCAGGATTCACTCCTCCCCCAGTGCCCCAGTGCCCAGAACTGGACTCCTGCAGTGCAATTTAAAGGAGTTTCTGACTGGTAACTTTCCCTTTAAAATCACAGTGTGTTCCCCAGGGCAAACCCAGGAATGGTGTCTTATCTAGTTTGGCCCTAGGTGATGGAGCACTTCTGTAATTCTGGAAGAAATACTGAGAACCCAAATAAAACAGAGAATCAGAAATAAAATGTATTACAATAGGAAACAAAACAAATATCCAGGTAGTAGAACTGGCAAATGTGGGTGAAAGAAGCCCTGTCTACAAAGTTACGATGAACACACGTACAGCCATGTACAGTGTACACTTTATTTTTCATTACATATACATTGACTAATTCTTATGTTACATTCAATGCACGTACACCTGAACTAATCATTTAAATCCCACATTAATCCAGACACTGGTCCCCAGTTTCATTTGTCAAGTAAATGGTTGTTGTCTTTCTTACAAATGGGTGTACATGTATTCATGTGGACTGTATGTGCATTCTCTATAAAATGTGGACAGTGTTAGAGATTCCAAGCAACTGAAGCTTAAAGTGGAGAAAGGGGGAATATGAGAAGAGACAATGATTGAGAGGGGTGGGGTGGAAGAAAGATCATAATTATTGGTCCTGAGATGGACATACATGAGGCTGCCTTTCACTACATCAGACCAGGTTGGCAGAGGCTCTCAGAGATCTCGTTAGATGCCTTTCATACCACCCACTACCTAATCCTCCTTTTTTTAACTGGAAATGCCAGTGAATGAACTTCTGCATGTGAAGCAGATGATCTACCACTGAGCAACAGACCCTTCTAATTGACCAAGAATCTATGGAGGTAGGAATACAGGTGGTGAGACAACAAATAAATACAATGTGAAACAAACAAACAAAATCAGATGCTGTGTACCATATGGGGTCTTCAAGGAGGTTCACAAAACATAGATTTTGAAGCAGGCAAGAAGTGCACATTGGGAAAAGTTTCTGTCTCCAGTTATAGTACAACATGTACAAGAGAAGAACAAATAGAAAATATCAGACTTATAACTGGCTTCCTAAATCTGGGCACAACTGGTAGATGAAGTAACCAATATGTTAATGAAAATAGGTAAGTTCTACCAAAGTGGCAAACAGAATGGCAGGGTCTTTTGTGGCAAAAGCCCCACTGATGAGATATGGGATCCCCAAGTAACAGTACGAATTTTGCTTCATGGGCAAAGATGCAGTCCCCCAGGATCTGCCTCGACAGTTAATCTATCCAGGATGACTGAGTCAAGTATAGCCCTGCTTCCTCTACTCAGTCTTGGTCTTTTGTCCTGCACTGACTTGTTCACCTGGGCTTTTTGTGCACCACATGAAGGTTCAGTCACCCAAATGGGACTAACAAGGACAAAATGCAGGAAATGTGATAACAGGAGAGTTGGGGGAATTAAAAAAGGGGGAAAGTTATGTGGCTGAGGAAAGAGCAGAGAGGAAAATTCTTGGGATCAAGATAGCTTACTAATGGGGCTGCACATTAATAATCGGGAAGAACAGCAACTCATAAGATCAGGATGCTGGACGTTAACATCACTACATTCACTGGGACCTTAGTGACATTCAGAGCAATCCTAAATAGAGTTATGCGCCTCTATATTTATTAAAGTTAATTGGCTTAGAAGGGTGTAACAGTGCTAAGGATTACACTGTACTTATCAGACCACAAAGTATCCAAAAGAAAACATCAGTGGTATCCTTTGGTTAAAATTCTCTGCAATGGTATTGATTGCTGTTGAATTATCTGCTAAAGATAAAAAGTGCAAAACTTTCATAAGAACCAGTCCAAACATATTCACACAGATTATTTTGAAAACATCCTTCTCCCTCTCTTTGCTGTGGTTCCTGATCAAAGCTCCAAGCAGGAGGGGGAAAAATAAGTATCCTTTTAAATAATTCCTGTGTTCTGAATAATGCTTTGTTTGACTGAGACCACAGAAAGATTGTTTTTTACTTTCTCAAACTCAGCAGGCATTTTCAGTTTTAACAAAAAATATGATTTATTCTCAAAGAAAAAAAATCAAAAGACAAAAATTATTTCACTTCAGACAGATTTTACATTTCAACTGCACCAGCAATGCTGGATTTCAAGCCAAGTGGCAGATAAAACATATTCTATATAATTAATTTAGGAATAAGAAAAAAATGGATCAAAAATAACTGCAAACCAAGATGCAGACAAATCACACACAGGTATGATTTCAGTAAGATGCACACAGGGATGCAAATATAAGCAGCCTGTCAATCACACATCAATCACAAAGCTAACACATATCTTATTTAACCAGCATGTGGACATGACTTTGGGGGCAGTTTTATCTTTCCCGAACTCTGGCCTGGTGCAGTTGTGAAAAAATTCTGACATGTAGCCCCGTGAATCCCTTAACAACAGATCTTGATGGTTTCATTGTCCACCCAGTTCTACCAATCCCTTTCATAGCCTTTTTAAGGGTGAAATGGAGGTTCTGAGGGAAGGGGAAGATGGAGAAGTATCCACTTCTGCCCACAGCAGACTTGTAGGATACAATTCCATATTGACCTGATGGGCAAGTTAACACAGACCCCCCAAATACATAAGGTGAACCTATGCCTAGAATACTTCAATGAATGCAATTTCAGAATTAAGAATGTAAATTTCAATAAATAGAAGACATGTCATCTCATATTTTGGATGGAATATTTATTTATATGTATGTACTTGTTTTCTACACCAGTGTTCTCAAAGTAGTTTACATTAAAACAGCTACTATACAAAAGATAATATACTGAGCAAATAAAAATATGGTTGAGTGCCTCCCTTCTCTACCATGGATTTGTTTTAGAACTTTTGCCCTAAAGAAAAACAGCATTTTCCAGCTCTGGGTATATTGAACATAAAAAATATCAGTAGTCCTTATATTCCCAAATTCCAGATACTGATATGGTATTTGGGTTTGGGGATTGTGGGGGGGGGTGTTTTGTTGAATTTTTCAGGTCCATTATTCCCTATGGAGAAAATTTCCTGGTAGCTGAGTGGGATGCTTAAAGGTACAGGCACCAAAATTGCAGCAGAGCTGCTGGTGATTGTTCTTTAAATAGCCTCCCAATTTCAAGCAGATTGGATCCAGAGTCCAATTCTATGAGCCCCTGAACATGGTGCCCCAGCCATCCTTCATTATTTCCTAAGGGAGGGGGGGACACTGCTTTCATATCAAAAGCCATACCTGCAAGCAACAATCACTGGACAAATGTCTCCCATAGAAGAACCAAAAATAAGCCCAACATAACTATTGCAGAACCCAGTGATCCCAGAAGAACCATAAGCCAATGTGCCAAGCCAAACAGAACCAAAATCAAATCAGAGAATCTTTGCCATGGAAACTCATTGTGGGGGTTACTTTTGCAAGCCCAACAGAACCAATGGCAATGTGCAGAAGCCCAGCAAAACTTAGGGCCACTGTGGCAGGACAAGCCCAACACAAGTAATGTCAAGCTAGAGAATCTTTACACTACAAACTGAAGATGGGGGTCAGTTTTTCAAGCCCAGAAGAAGAAGAAGAAGAGAATTTCTGTCATCACTTAAAGGCAACCCTCTAGCATTAGCCCAGTATGCGATAGAGTTGTTGGTGAATGCTAGAGCATCTCCCCTGCACAGTGATGTCACTTCCGGGTCATGCAAGAAGAGATGACACCTCATCACTGGTAATGGCAACCCCCCATTTTCTCCCAGCTGACCCATCAAGTGGCAGTGGGGGGAAGAGCTGCCAGTGAGATGTCTCCCAGGAGACCTTACAGATCTAACTGCAGAGCACCTTAACTGTGATTTTTTTAAAAAAGTGTATCCTATCTCACTTTATTGTTGTTAGCTACTCTGACTCTACTAGAGAGGGGAGTTGGAGGTACTAATTAAAATATAATACAGAAGGAGGAGGAGGACGGGGGAATTGGATTTATACCCTGCCCTTCACTCGGTGTCTCAGAGCAGCGTACAAACTCCTTTCCCTTCCCCTCCCCACAACAGACACCCTGTGAGGTAGGTGGGGCTGAGAGAGCTCTTTCAAGCACTACCCTTTCAAGGACAGCTCTTGTCAGAACTATGGTTTGCCCAAGTTCATCCAGCAGCTGCAAGTGGAGGAGTGGGGAATCAAACCCTGTTCTCCCAGATTAGAGCCAGCACACTTAACCACTACACTAAACCACTACGCTGAACCACTGTACAGACAAACAGATGGAAACTAGAATATTTCCTTTTCGAACACCTTAAGAATTTAGATGAGAAAAAAATCTCAGTATGGTCTAGGAATGGAGCTGAATAGTTGAGATGTTGCCAAGAAACTTCCAAACCTAATAGATTTCCTCTAGCCCCACTATGTTTGATTCCATCATTATCCTGTAATGTGAAAATAAGTGAAAATCAGTTCGAGTGGATGTTCACATTAGTCCTAACAACCTCTATGAACACAAAATACAAATCCATTTAAGTACTTCCACAAAATGAGCTTGAGGCTCACTCCCATTCAACGCTGTATGTGAACATGGGCCTTAGCAATATGTTAACAACTTATGGTTCAGTTAGGAAGCAGGGAGTTTCAATTGGATTTGTCAGAAATATCAAGTAAACATGAATCACAGAAGGGCAGTATTGACACAGAGGCCTCAATTACAATATTCTCCCGGCAACTCATTTTCATTAGTAGAATTGTCCTGCCATTCCTTGATTTAATATCTTGACTCTGGAAGTTCTTTTCTACCACAAATTATAAAGAAGTAACTCTCTTCCACTGCAAAGGGATTGGAAGGACTGCTTGAGAAGGGAGATGCTTGATAATATTTTAAAGGGCCGTCTATATCAACAGTCTTATTGCAGATTCACCACTGTAAAGAGCTTGCACCCAGTTCACATCACTATATCTTAGATGAGGAGACATTAGTCCATCTCACCACTAATGTGTATGTTCTCCAGGGTCTGACGCAGAGGCCTTTCATTACCCTGCTACCTGAAAGCATTTTTTTAAAGGACTGAACCTGACAGCTTATGTGTGCAAAGAGCAGGTTCTACCACTGGACTATGAACCTTCATTTTGTTTCTTCATTATATAATAGTAGAGAAATACCTTTCTGTACAGAACAACATTTCCAGACCTCTTTGCTATCCAAACACTAGTGCAAATTCTCTAGTAGTCTTGACAGTTTCATAACTTCCATTTTCAGTTTAGGAGGGAGTAGTCATCTTTGAGGGAGCTGCGGTGGCTCAAGTGGTTAAGATGCTGAACTGCAGGCTGTGGAAAGTCAGTAGTTCAGCAGTTCAAGACCTGAGAGTGCCGCATGACGGGGTGAGCTCCCATCTCTAGTTCCAGCTCCTGCCAACCTAGCAGTTCGAAAGCAAGAAACTGCAAGTAGATAAATAGGTACCACTTCAGTGGGAAGGTAACAGCGTTCCGTGGGCCTTGGTGTTTAGTCATGCCGGCCACATGACCACGGAAACGTCTTCGGACAGCGCTGGCTCTTCGGCTTTGAAACGGAGATGAGCACCGCAACCCTAGAGTCGGATTCGACTGGCTTTCGAGCAAGGGAACCTTTACCTTTACCTTTTTAGTCATCTTTGAGTATAGTGAAAACATATTGTACTGAGACATTACAGAGCAGTACAGACCAAATCCTCAGATTTTAATTGGTGCACTTATTTAGTTATTTAGATATTTATTATGCTGTTGTCCCTCAGTACAAAGAATGTTGAGATACAACACAATCGTATAATAATTAACACCCCCCAGCATTAAATAACAATAGCAGTGTATCTACAGTATTAGCAATAATTACAATATTTTAAAGCAGCATTAAAAGAAAAAGCAGGCTAAAAGCATCAAATCTTCAGCTTTCATTATAAAAAGAGTAGGCCTCTAGCTCTTTCCATTGCAGAAATATGAGGGGAAAGGCATATTTCCACAAGGCAAGAGGCTAGAGCATTACTTTTTTGTTTAAATTAAAGCTGGGAATTCACAGAACCTTCTAAGCCTATTGTTACAATGCTCCAATGATATATTGATATTTTAGTGCTGTTTTTAAAGGGGGGAGGCTGTGATGCCACTGATGACACCACTGATGATGCCAGCACCCTCCCTTGAAAATCCTCATTACTGAAGGCATGTGCAGAAGGAAATAAACTGACTCTACAACTGTGAAAAAGGAGAAGGAGGGCAGATGTGCAGAAGAACAGTGCTCAAACCAATTCCAGGACTTGTGGATTGACTCCCAAGAAAATTGGTAGTAAGTTGAGCATGTGGGAAAGCCTTGTTGTCTGAAAATCAGTTCTGGTAGGTCTCCAGGCCCCACCTGGAATTTGGGAACCCTAGCCACAGGTGGTAAGTCAAAGAACCACTTGTGGCTCCCAAGCCACTGAGTGAATATCACTGCTTTAGAGTGAGCAGAACCTGGTAAGAAGCACAATTTTGAGAGGTACAAACTAGGGATAATTTTGAATTTGTCATCTCTGTTGTTTAGACCACTTAGATGTTCCTTCTCCTTTGGAACCTGCAGTTCTCGTATTTGTGATGTTTTCTGTTACCAGAAAATCTATGCATTTTTCAATATTTCATTTGTGAATAAATTAGCATTATGAACACTATGTATATTATAACTATAAATTACATGCACTTTACAGATAAATTGCTCATAAAATTTGAATTTGCCTGTATGATAGAAATGGGTCTGCAAAACCAACAGCAAAGGGCAGAGATATGAAAAAACAGACAAAGCTATAAAACAATAGGGGGAAGGGGGGAGAAATAGGTAAGGAACTTCCACACATTCTTAGTAAAAATTTCCTTTCCTTTCATTTTTAGTGTACAGTTTAAGGGACCAATCAAAATACCTGAGAAGCAATTACCACTCATTAAAATAAACAGCAAAATGGTGTATGATATTCATAGGGCATTATTTATTGATTTATTTTGGACTGTACCCTGTTTTGGCTGCCCCTGCCTTCTGAGGTTAGATGAGAGAGGGCTTTCTCAATCATGTCACCAAAACTGTAGAACTCCCTCGAGAGGGGTATTTGCCCCTCCCCTTTTATCACTACCTCCCTCCAGCAGCTGAAGACTTTCTTGTTTCATCTGGCATTCCCTTAATGACCCCTCCTTCTGACCCTGTGTTTTTATTGCTGGAACTGTATTTTACTTTTGGTTGCATGATTGTTTAATAATGCTCTGATTTTAATCATTAGCCATCTTGGTGGCCCTGATTGGGCAGAAAAGTGAAATATAAATTCTGTAAATTAAAATAATAAATATCACATCCTGAATTTCAGTTCACAACAGAAGATCATAGATAAAATCATAATAATACCATCAATGGGGCAGACAGTTGAACATGCAAAACAATTGCTGATTTATTCCAATGGACTGTCAATTTTATTTTACATGCAGTATTCTGATAAACACAGTAGAAAGCTCAATTTGCCTAAAGGGATGGCTCATTGTGAATCGTTTCCCTCAACTTAAATGCTAAGTTCAATACTCAATTTGTCTCATTGTTCTTGGTTTTCTTTGTTGTGTGTGTGTGCGAAATAAAAAAGCCACAGCTATTTATTTCCTATGATATATCATTCCAAAAGTAAAAGAAAGGGGGTTTTATTTTTAAAAAAAACCCTAATAAATTTCCTGTAGAGTCTGCCCCATTCCATAAACAAACTCTTCTAGAGTTTGCAAGAAATATTAAAGTTAATTTAAATTGCAAATCTGACCTTATTAAAATGGGTTTTCAGAGAGCTATAAACAAACAGCGTGTGAACTAGTAACACAGTGAAAACAACAGAATGCATTCTTAACCAGCACTATAATTAAAGAGGGAAGATATCATTTTCATAGTTCTGAGAGTCTCAAAATGGGTGACTGGAAAGGATAGAAAGGTCGTATAGTGGCATCTTGGGAATGGACCATGATTCTGTCAGGAGGCCCCTTTCAGAACCCTTGGAACAATTACTCTCGCCAGCTCAGTATAAATTCTGGTGAACAGCTTGAAAATGTTATTACGCCATTGCTAATTTAATGTTTTTAATACTTTTTTTTCCTGCAGCTACTACTTTGCCTCTTAATGTTCGAAGCACAACCATTAAGATTTACTGTGTTTTCCGTGAGAATAAAAATGGAACAATTAAGACTGAGTTTGTATCTGCGATGACTACACAGAGCTAATAAATTTCAGAATTAAAAGCCAAACATATAAACTAGGTTGGTTTCTTAGTTTATGGGAAGTCTCTACCTGAAGGTATATTTAAATCTACATATTGTCAGCAATCAAATCCTTCCTTCTTGTGATACAGGTCACTAGGTCACAAGTACTTTAAAGAGGGGCTTTTCCCCTCTACAGATGGGACTGAAGATTATTCAAGAAGTCTTCTCAGGATCTACTCAGGACTAACAAGGCTTACTCCCAGGAAAGTGTTATTAGAATTGCACTGTTAGTAAACTGGCACATAGTAGTGCGTGTCTAGTTCTGTGTGCACTCCAGACCATTGGTTCAGCTTCTTTAGACATTCTAGACAGTACCAGATTGGACTCCATAAACACTGTGAAGACATGCATTTTGTCTTTGGAGGTCTGAAATGCCCATGGAGGAAATTCTGATTCATCACCCTAAAGTAACTGTCAGCCAGCAGAGCTACTTTGCCAGGAGAAAAGAAATCCTACTATCTGACTTCCAAATAATTAATTTACAAATATATATTTTCCATTTCACACATGGCAATTGCATCTAATCCATCTACTTACTACATAAAGAGTAACATCATAGAATTTAAATCAAAGCCTTTTACTCACAACCTTCATATTTTATAATCTTACTAGCTATTTCTTTTGCTATTTCCTGAGTTACTTTTTCTAACAAAAACATTCAGCTAATCTGACTTCTAATTAATTCATTTTTACAAATATCTGTTTCCTTTAGCACATAGCAGTTGAACTCTATTACTTCTGTTCCGTCTACCTGCTGTATGAAAAATTAACATTGTAAAGATAATAGCAAAACCTTTACCAAATAAATTCATTTATAGCCCTGCCGCAAATTATATTAATTACTTTACTGAAAGCAGTACCTATTCTCTTTTAACAATCACATAACAAGTATCAAGTCGCCTCACAATTTTAACTAACTTCATTTTTACTTTATAGTCTTACTACTTACTTCTATTGTTACTTTCTAGGCTCTAATATGGAAACCAATACCAGTTCACCTATTTGTTACTTAAATTCCTAATTACCTCCACTAACAGCCATTTTAGTAACTTCACTAACATAATTTTTTTCTCACCTATTTCTTTTTAGTTACAACTTAAAATATAACTGTATAATTATTTCAAGTAATCTGATATATCTTACTTCCTTAGCAACATCCGCCTTCTGGGCCTCAGTTGTCACCACCTCATTCTGCCCCACTTTGGAAGTCAAGTAATCAGGCACCGGGAAAGGTCCAGTGTTTACAGATATCAGCACTTTCACCCTGCATTTCTAGATGTCTGAACTCCCCTGGAGCAAGCTCAACCCAGTTGGGAAGTCTGATTGCTCTGTTCCATTTTCACTCCTTGGGGGTTTTTTTAGTCAGGGATGTGCACATAACCACATCTTTTTGCACACCAGCAAGCTTTCAGCTGTCCTCTGAGGTGAGAAGGGGGGGAAGGGAGGGCAGGCTGAGAAGCCTGTTTTGTCTTTTTTCATGCCAGTTCCTCTGCCTACAGCTTTGCAGCACACAGGGTAGGGAAGGGGTTAATTGGAAAGATGAGTTTTTTCAGAGGGGGAGGCAGCCTACTCCAGCTGTCAAAATGGAGTGGTGCTCCAAATAAGTGGATATGTTCATATGCAAAAGGCAACTTTAAAAAGAAGACGCCACCCAACCACCCTCGCAGCAATAATCTCAGTGGCTGACCATGGGGCAAGTGCACAGTGAGGCCACTTCAGGGTGTGCTGTCTGGTCACCCCTTCTCATGACAATTAAACCACTGCAAATAGAGGCACCACCAGATCACAAGAAGCCTCCAGTGTGACCACAGCATTTATGTCAAGTAATGTGCAGCTGTGTCAGTCTGAAAGTAGAATCCAAAAAGTCAAGAACACATTCCACATAGTAACTTTTATTAAGACCAACACAATAACACATTACCGTGTGCAAGGTTTCAAGATCAGTATGTCAACCACATTTAGCAGCCACTACTGATGCCCCATGGCTATTAGAACCCATTTGAACCACCCATGTTCCACTTGAACCAGTGAAATATTAAATTTACCTACAATCTGTGCTGCATTGTTTAAATACACAGAAAATAACCTGCCAAAGAGGCTTGAGCAGCTCACAAACAGCTAAACTGCTTGACAAAAAAACTGCTCACAACCAGCAAGCAGAATGTGACTTGAATGGGGGGGGGTTCCCCAAATATCCTTAATTCTTATCCAGGCTGCTTCCATCAGCTGTGGAAGGACTTGTGCTGCTCAGAAAGAGTTTCTGCCAACAATGCCACCCAGGATTTCCCTGATCTCTGCAGCAGAGCTGGCTGGTTACTTCAAACCACTTTATGCATTTTTTAACTGCCACCCCCAGTATCTGAATCCCAGAAAATACACTTGTTAGGTTTCATGCAAAAGCTATATACACAAGCAAAATACAGGTGTTCCCCCTGTTCAGACAACATCTTGACCAGCCGTATCAGGAGGTTCTCCACAGAGTTGCTCTGAACACATGAATGCATAAACATGATGCCCAAAAAGGGCTAAGGAAACCCAGAAATATGCGTAAAGAGGAATGCAATGTTAGTAGGTGGGGCAATTAGTTTTATGTGGAACCTACTTATGTTTCCCAAAGAGGCAGTCTCCTAATTAATTGGGAAAATTAGCTTTAAAGAAGACAAAGAGAGAGGGCGCAACTGAGATTCTCCACCAATGTTTATGGGAATTTTTCCCTTAGAGAACTGTTTAACTAGAAATGTTTAACTGGAAAGGGTTTTGTTGAAATAGGAATAAAAGGGCAAAACACACACATACAAACACACAGCAAACACACAAGCTAGCTAAGAGGAAATCAGGGAGTAGAGGGGAGAAAGCGATTTCGAGGAAGGCTATAGTTACCAGTCCTGAAGAGCAAGGCCTGCAGAGATAGCAACAAAATGACCAGTGTTTCACGCAGAAAAGGAGAAGGCCCACATAAAAGTGCAGGTGTGAGGTGTGACATCGAGAACACACTGCTATGGAGTAGAGTGCTACAATTATGTGAAAAATGCTCCCTGGGGCAAGCTGACCTGTTCGCCCCAAAATAATAACTTGATGGTTTTTTTGGGAGAGGCTTGACAGGTTTTTCTGAGGTGGACTATAGGTGTTAATGATGCTTGATGACCCAGTAAGTACCGAATGGGAAAAGCTACCAGGTTTTGTGAACAGTGAAGTGTTGCTTAATTAAAGTAAATGGGTGATGAGAAGTGAGGCTGGGTGTTGATGAGATTAGTCCAAGGTGAGGCAAGATGTTCTTGGGGAACCCTTTGTCCTAAATTATGCATCTCTCTAGGGTGGGGAGGAGATTGTTAGCTGGCCAGCTGCTCTTTCCAACACTTCTAAACTACATGTCCAGACTTCTCTCTGGCTGACATCTATTTTGTGTCATTTTAGGCCAGACAGTGTATAGCACTTATGATATCTGAAATAATATTTTATGAAGGGTGTTTATGGTTTTCTAGCTATAAATTGCCCCTCTGACTGCTAACACTTAATGTGATGAAGAAAGGCAGCAAGAACACCTTTTTCAAAAAACACTATTTCCAACATAAGCCTTAAAAAGATTATGTTGTATTCTCAAAACGTTTTCTGTTAAAGGCCACTGATTGTACTGAAAAGGAAGGTCAAGCCACAAAGAATAATCACCAGAGCAAACCAACACATTTGGATGAGCTCTTGTCTTACCTGATGATTCAGTTTCTGAGTCACACTGAAGATGACCTGAGAAATAAAGTTCACAGCCTGCCCAAGCTCAACAGCTCTACCCATTACTCTGCCATTGCTTGAGACTTAAATAAAGATGAGAACGGGCAAGGCAACAGGTCATGCATGAAGACTCCAGTTCGAGGCTTTGATTGATTTGTCTAACATTTAAGGAGAGGTGAGAATACAGCTGGATGGCACAAAACAAACAAGCAAAGGCTGCTTTTTCAGGCTATGACAAAACATTCAATCAATCTTCAGGACTTTCTCTGCAGATAAAATATTATTGAATTATATTTCTCCATTATAGGAGTGAATGAGAATGTTTCAAAAGAATTGGAGATGGTCAAGATGCAGAAGTCTGCTAATGAGAGCCAGTTTGGTGTAGTGATTAGGAGCATGGACTCTAATCTGGGAGAACCAGGTTTGATTCCCCACTCCTCCAACATGCTGCCAGCTGGGTGACTTTCGGTCAGTCACAGTTCTCTCAGAGCTGTTTTCTCAGAGCTCTCTCAGCCCCACCTACTTCTCAGGTTGTCTGTTGTGGGGAGGGGAACGGAAAGGAGATTGTAAGCCACTCTGAGACTCCAAGTGAAGGGCGGGGTATAAATCCAGTCTCCTCCTCCTCCTCCTCCTCCTCTTCTTCTTCTTTGCTGCTTCCCACATGAGTTTTTTTTAGCAGTAGTATTTTTTTTGCAGACTGTCTTATTTCAATTACAGCAGCTCATTTCATTATTGAGGCACCCGAATATTGTATAGAATACTGCTTTTAGATAGTGGTTTATTGCAGAACTTCCACTTGAGACCTGGGATGCTTAAAAGGTAAAGGTAAAGGTTCCCTTGCTCGAAAGCCAGTCGAATCCGACTCTAGGGTTGCGGTGCTCATCTCCGTTTCAAAGCCGAAGAGCCAGCGCTGTCCAAAGACGTTTCCGTGGTCATGTGGCCGGCATGACTAAACACCAAGGCGCACGGAACGCTGTTACCTTCCCACCGAAGTGGTACCTATTTATCTACTTGCAATTTCTTGCTTTCGAACTGCTAGGTTGGCAGGAGCTGGAACTAGAGACAGGAGCTCACCCCGTCATGCGGCACCCGGGTCTCGAACTGCTGAACTACTGACCTTCCACAGCCTGCAGTTCAGCGTCTTAACCACTTGAGCCACCGCAGCTGGGATGCTTAGACATCTCCTAATTCAGCTTACCTCCCAGTGTGATCAGGCAGCCTCTTAAGTGATAAGCTGTTAGGCTATTCGCAACCTGTTTTTTTGTACTCACAGGAACAAACTACTTGCAGCTATCAGAAGCTGACTCCCAGCTGATGAGGGGTTAGCTTGGAGTGGACTTCGGATCTCCTGCTGGGGAAATTTTGCAGTGTAGGGACTCACAGCTGATCAGCTGGGTATTGGGTTCTTATGATCTCCCATCCTGGAAATGTAGCCTTGCTGAGATGCAGAGAAAGAAGCCCAGCTGTTTTTCCTGCTGTTCTCCCAACCCCAAGTTGTCAGCTAGGGCTGCAGAGAAAAGGAGAGCTCTTTCTCCTCTCCCCTTTCTGATGAGGAGCTCTGAAGCATGGCTTCAGTATCCATCCAGGTTGGAAGGGAAGGAAGGGAAACAAGCTCTTTTGCAACTCCACTGTGTAGCTATTTTGCAGACAGGGGTAGATTGGTAGCCAACTCACAGCTGTTCTTACAGCTGTGTGTCTACTTCCAAACAGCAGTCAGCTGCAAAGTAGTTCAGCTGCTGTTCAAGTTGCTCAGTGTAATGCAAACATATCCCTAGTTGGCTCACAGTCTTGTCATGAGTTCCGTATAAGTTTAGCTGACAAACAAGTTTACTGAGAAATTCGTGGCATCTCTTCTTGAAACAAACAGTAGTATTCCGTAAAATGCACAATCAAATGTTGCATTGATCTTATTTTACCCAGGACCACTCCACAAAGCTTTTGTTCTTATATGAAAGATGTCTGGCGTATCACAGGATTGTTTCCAGGTGTTCTGCTGGTCTCACAATATGATGTTAGCAATTCCCCCACCCGATATGCACACACGTGCCTTGCTATTATTTTTACCTACCTTTTTACAATTCCTGCATCCATCGTACCTGCAAAAAAACATAGTCTTTCCTGTTCTTGTGCCTTTAATGAGAACTTGGCTGCAGGGATCAGCAGATGAAGTGTTTCACAAGACAAATCTTAGTGTTACCATTTGTTAATATCTGTGTAACAGGTTTAGGAAGCTTGCGGAAAAATTGGCAACCTTATTAATGGGCAAAGAGCTTGTCTCTGTAGTGTACACCTCACTATAGGCTTGCTAAATTAAACCGATGCTTAGCATATCAGTCTAAATGCAGATACAGCCTAAAGTGGGTCATAGTTATTTCCATGCTCATGGCTGCCAGGAAAAAGTACCATCCTAGTGTTGAACAAATGGTTGCTTCAGGCCGTATTCCCACAGAGTACAACTGATCTGGACACATCTTCATGTAGTCTTGTACATGAGAAGGAGCAGATTGTGAAGGTTAAGTGGCTGCTTCACATATATGAACAGCCCCATGTTTCTCTGTAGAGATGCACAGAGATTGTTTCAGAGGGCTGAGCCATGGCAATTGGGACCTGTGGTAAGCCTGGCAGAATGAGTTCTGGGTTTCAAGGGCACCACCCAGACTGCAGTACAAGTTCTACTTACTCACCTGACCAACAGACTGAAGAGCATCCTTTAGTATATGCCTGCTCAGCTGATCTCCAGGGCAAATCCTTTTCAGGGGCTCTATAAAGTTAAAAGTGCAGAGTATGCTCCTTAGTTTCCATGAAACATCTCTGGGCTGAGGACATCGCCTAAGCCAGCCTCAGGCCTTTCTTCACAGTGTTCTAGTTATCTTTGACTTCACCCTTGACTTGGCCCTCCAAACCCTGTCCAGACCCTTGCCTAGACCCACCCTCCATGTATATGAAATTGCTGGAATTTGAGCACAGCACCAATACATATAGGACTGCCAACTTCCAGGTGGCAGCTGGAGATCTCCAGGGACTACAGCTGACTTCCAGTCAACAGAGATCAGTTCCCCTGGAGGAAATGGCTGCTTTGGTGGGTGAACCCTGTGGCATTATACTCCGCCAAAGTCCCTCACCTTCCCAAACCACACCCTCCCCAGGCTCCACCCCCAAAATCTCTAGGAATTTCTAAACCTGCAGCTGACAACCCTAGATACATGTACAAAATGTACATAGATTCCATCCAAAATGTTCAAAAGCAGTGTTGCCAAACTTCAAGATGGACCCAATGTGCATGTACCGGGATGTGACCCAGGCAGCCAGCTGTGGTGCTGGGCACTGGTGGCATGCTTCTCACAAGCTTTTTGCTCAGTGCTTCAGTCAACGTTCTAAGGCTGTTTCCCACTGTAACACTATTTAGTACCAAATACTGGTGCACAATTCAGTTTCTTGATGATAGTACATTTTAGTTATTCTTAAAATTAAAAAGCTTTTACAACCTTAGTGGAAACAAATTTGTTTTTATTTGCTTCTATGTGATATGAATAAACAGAGATTTACAGTCCTTAGCTTGAAAATGCATCATCTTATATGACAGGGATAAATCATGCGCATAAACCACATATAGGAATTGTGAAGCACTCTACAAATGCAATAAAAAACTAAGATTGTCAAAAGTTGGAAAATGAAAAGGGTGCACTGGGGACACTGCATTTGGCCTAGGGCTAGCCCTGAAGACAGGGGCACCACTCATTTTGGCCTCCTTTTCTCCCCATGAAACTTTCTCAGTGCAGACTTGAGCACTCCACACCATTTGACTTGCTTACATTTAAACTGGAGATGAAGAGCTGCCACTCGCTTGGACTTTAAATGACTACTTCTAGGGGGAAAGGGACTAGCATATGCTGTCCCCTGACCTCCACATTTATTTATTTATTGAGTGCATTTTTATCCCAGCCCTTCCTCTAAGGAGCTCAGGCAGCATACATCAGTCTCTCCCCCTTCATTTCTCCACAACAACCACCCTTTAAGCTAGGTTAGGCTAAGAGAGAACTGGCCCAAAGTCACCCAGCAAGCTTTCCTGGCAGAGTGAGGATGTGAACTGGGCTTTCCCAGGTCCCAGTCCAACATTTTAACCAGTACACCAAGTGTGTACAGTGTTAAGCATATAGGTCACTCACCATAAGATCATGTGGGTAGGTTGTAGGGCTCCCAACATTGCTTCAGCAAATAAGATGGGTGAGTGGTTGGTGCCTAGAGAGGTTGGAATTTCAGGAGGATGTGATGCCACTTCTGGGTGATGCTGTAGGCTGCCTTCACTAGTCTCCTAGAATGCCACTATGTGGAGAGGAGACCATTTTTTCTCCCACTCCTCAAGGGCAAGAAATTAGGGCTGAGGGCTGGGAATATCTCACCTTGGGCAGTTAAATGGTGGGTCAAGTGGGTTGTGGATAGAGTCCACTATAATGATTGTGGCTCTATCTTCAGCAAGCACATTTTGAATCCTAGAGCACAGATTTTATTCTGCATGGGAGGAATCTGAAAGTCTAACAGAGAGAGCAAGATATGCTCATGCTTCATTTCCAAATAATTCATCCCAAGCAAGGGCCCCCAATTTGGAGGATGTTTCTGGGGAATTAAACACAAATGCTGAGTTTTCCCCACTTCCTTCTTTTACTGCTCTAGGATTTTGCTTTGTACACAGCTATTTGTAGAAAATGCTAACATGCCTAATGGGGAGTGGGAACAAGAACATGGGCCCCCATAGGGTAGCCAGCCTCCAGGTGGGACCAGGTGTTCTCCCAGAATTACAACTGATTTCCAGGCTACAGAGATCAATTCCCCTGGAGAAAATGGCAACTTTGGTGAGCGGACTCTATGGTATCTTATCACCACTGAGCCCCACCCCTTCTCCCCAGTCACAATCCCCAAATCTCCAGGAATTTCCCAAGCTGGAGTTGGCAATGTGGTTTACTCCTGCTGTACATGCTGGCTTTGTCCACAAATATATAGCAGTTGCAGAGCAGAACTGAACATGTACACTGAATATGGTAAAGGGGCTACTGTCTGTGTAGGAAAAAAACTCTTGGATGAACCTGGCTAGAAAAGCAAGGATCTGACATTCACGGTCAGAGGCAGAAAATACTCCAGTTATACAGCCAGTGGGACTTCCAGTGAGTCAGAACCAATTTTGATAAACCTTTTAGACGCCTGTCAGGCAAATGTTTGAAAGAATAATGACGTGGAAAATGTGCCATTTTACAACCTTGGTTAATGAGCAGATTACAGCATCTTACAGGTTATATATGTATTGTTATATATATGTTGTTAGCCACCCTGAGCCCACCATATAGTGGGGAGGACGGGATAATAAATAAATCTCTAAAGTAATTGGGAGGCTGTGTATCATCCGACCTGTTTCCCGCTTCAGTTGTAGGTGTTCCCATCCCCAGGACACTATTATCCCCAGGGCTCTATTATCAGAGTTCTCTGTCTCATCTTTGCACTGCTGTTCTCACAAAGGCAAGTCCCCCCATGTGCTGGGGTGATGGAGATCTGCGAGTCTGCATGGGACAAAGAGGCTGCCATTAAAGCAAACAAATCCTAAGGATACTGTACTACATTCCTTCAACTAATGGATTGACATTAATGCTGCACATCTAAAACTACGGTTATTTATCAAACAGCTGCTTTCACTTTGCAAGATCCACTCATAATATTTTTAAGCGGAGTTTTTTACAAGCAATATTTGGTTGCACACAATAAACATGTACCAAGAACCACATCAAACTGTAGTTGTGAACAACTAATCAGGCACAATTACTGCAGACTCTAGATGAGGAGGCTTGTCCCTATGTGAAGCTGCATCACACATCAGCCGCTCGTGAGGAAGTGTCTAAGGCAGGGGTGTCAAACATGCGGCCCGGGGGCCAGATCAGCCCCCCCAGAGGGCTTCTCTCAGGCCCGCAGTGGAACTGGCTGTCTTCTGCTTCTTCATCCAGTTCCGCTGTTGCTGCGTCATCATAGGTTTGCAGCTTACAGATACACACCTGAACAGCGTACTCAAGATTGCAACAGCTCAGACATTTTGATGCAATAATTCAGATCAAGAGGTGTCAGTTATCAGACACTGTATAGCAAAATATTGCAAGAGTGCTAATGTTTTAGGCATGTTTTTTATTTTAAGTAAAAAAAATACCTTTGTGTTTGTGTCCTTTATAAAGTTTATATATATCTGCATTACCTGGCATTACATTTTATGACACACATGGTCCAACCCAACAAGGTCTCATTTATGTCAGATCCAGCCCTTATAACAAATGAGTTCAACACCCCTGGTCTAAGGAGAAGAAACTGGTCAAATAAATGGTGCCCGCAGTAGTCTGGTACTAGCAAAAATCACCACCTCCTAACCCTGAAGCTCTCAAAAGGATCCATTAGATTTCCATCCAGTTCCTCAAGATGCATCAAGCAAGCCTGACATTTATTATAAGGAGTGAACAGTTAGCAAACATTAATTTCAGAGCATTTCTCATGTGTCACAAATGAAGCTTCCTTGTACTGGTTCCACCATCCCTATTGTCTAGAATGAGAATTTTCCAAAAATGGAGAGTATTGACCTTGATAGACTCAGTGGTTTGATTTAGTATAGACAACAATTCTCCAGCATCGCAGACAGAACTCTTTCACATCACCTGCTAACAGAAGATGTTAGGGACTGAACCTGAGACTTCCCAGAGATTATCTGCCACTGACCCACAGTGGTCATCCATAACATTCTATATCTGTGCTTCTATAAGGCTGCCAAAATAGAATTGTCATCATGTCATTGCCTCTGGACTTAAGTACCTTGGCTGTCAAGAGCACAGACCATGTATAGCACTGTCCATCAAGACTGTTCGTGAGTAATAGCTGCTCTCATGAACATACAAAGCTACCTTCTGTTACCCCTACCACCTTAGATTTTAAGAGGCTGAGTCGCTGCCTTCAGTCTCTAGTGGAATTTATCTAAATGGCAGGCCTCAGTGAGAGGTGGGGTATTAAGCAAAGATCTACTACCTGTCTTTCCCTTTAAAAGAGCTTTCAATAACCAGTTCATTGCTTAACCAAAAAGGTTGTTTTATTAAAAGAAAAAATCCTAATAAAATGCACAAATATAGAAATAAAACACATGTTAAAATGTACAAGTACTGGAAATACACAGGTGCAAGCAGGAATAATAGAAGGCTGTTGGGAGTTATGATTACCTACCCAGATGTGCAGAAGTCCACAGAAGACAGGCCGTGAAGATGGAAGGAACTCAAATGAATTTTGGGGTGTACTGCAAGTAGGCGCCCAGGGCAGACACACAGAGACTGAGCTCTGAGTGCTATTTTTATAGGAAAATTGTGTCCTGAGGCAGTCTGACATTTGTGCCCCAAAATAATACCAAAAATGGCTTTTCCAGGACAGACAAAGACCTGGAAAACTTGTGACAGTTTGTATGAGAATGGAGGTCCAGTGTAAACTAAGGTACTAATGTGCTTCTGATAAAATTAGCTGGATGTGTCTATGTATGGCTGAATAGCATTCACAGGAATGTACAAACAAGAACAGGTTCTTAGGAGTGGTTTTGGATGTAAAATAGGGTTTGGGCTGGAACTCTGATGGCTTCCTCCAGTGATTCAGAAGGGTAAAGGATTCCTAATTACACTAATCAAAAAGAAACAATGCTGCTTGGTGACCCTCCTTTTGTGTTACATGGGAGAGATGGGAGCTGTTGTTATGAAAGAAATGTGGGTATGAAAAGGTGAGGGGAGACTGATAGGATTAGTGATCGAGTTGAATGGTGTTAGCTCTGAGGTGAAGCAGGTCCATTGTTTGGCGTATGTACATTTATTTATTTGTTTGTTTGTTTGTTTCATTTAGACTTATAACCTGCCCTCCCATCCAAGGCCAGCTCAGGGTGGCTTACAACTTGTCGGCAGGGTGGAGGGGGGTTGCAGCTGTCAGAACAAGATCTCATGTGCTTCCCAGGGTTGCTACCTAGGCATGATTATAGGGCCTGCTGGTTCTGGCATCCATCTTTGTGTTCACTTATGTCAAGATGTTTGGTATATAGACTCCTGGGGCAGCCCAGAGGGGTCCATTGCTGGTTGAAATGACTCCTCCTAAGACACAAGGGGTCTGCATGCTTACACTTTGACCAAATCAGACCATCAGTCCATCTGACCCAATATTATCAGGTCTATCAATGGTTCTCCAAGGTCTCAGGCAGAGAAAAGTCTTCTCTATCTTATGCTACCTTCTAACTGCAGATGCCAGCGATTAAATCTGGGAACATGCTTTACATGTGCTCTATCACAGAGCTATAGCACCTATGCTGAACTCATTTCCTCTTGAGAACAGGTCGCCACAAGCACATTAGCTGCTTGTTAGCATCTGGTTACAATTTTAAAAGGCACAACTAGATAAAGGTGTATTAGTTAACATAAGTTTATTGAGACATAACATCCTAAGAGTAAACAGACTTAATTCAAGACTACCAATAGAGACAGGTTTTTTCCAAATCATCTCCAGTGACTCTACCGTCACAACCTGCTATCCACGCTTTCTCTGCTGAAAAGCTAAAATTGTTTCATACAGACAATAATAATTTATAAATTTTAGATAGCAGAACTTTCTGGCTTCTCTCTCTTTGCTTAAAGAGTAATTCTAGAGTGGTTAGAGGCATTTCCCAATTTCTCATTATTCCTAACGATTCTAAAATGTGTCTAATTTGATAATACTTTAACCAAGATACATTTTGCTGCAAGCTTGACTCTATCTGTATTTGGCCATTTGATATAAAATCCACCAGTCTAGCGAAACCTTAAGAATACCAGTGTCTAAAAGGAGAATTACCTTGAGCTGGCGGAAACCATGCTTGATTGGTATAAGAAGCGTATCTAGAAATTAAAGGTAAAAGATCATTTCTATATTTATCCCAGATTTTCAGAGAGACGTTTAAGAATTGATTTTTTTAAATTAAAGGTGTTCTATTTATACGTACATTGCAAAAGGTTTCTAAGATTGTACAATTATCACAAAAGGCTTCTTCGATATGTTGCCAGCTTGTTTGTTCTTCTGGGTTTGCCATAATTGCTCTAAAAAGTGTAGTCAAAATCGTCGCTTCATAATAGAGCTGCAGATTTGGGAAATTTAGACCTCCCTGTGTTTTAGAACTAGAAATCATGTTAAATTTAATTCTTGGGGACTTATAAGACCAGAAAAATTTTATCAATAAAGATTGCCATTTAGATATCAATTTACTAGAAATAGGTATAGGCAAAGAACAAATATTTCAGTAGAATAAAACTCTTAATTATCTGTAATCTATCCATTTGTGAAAAACTTTGTTTATGCACATTTTTTAGTTGGGTTTAAATTTCTTTATGAAGGGCTTCAAAGTTAACCTGGATTAGATCACTAAGGTTAAGTCTGGCTGGAATTTGAACCCCAAGATATTTCCATTTGCCTTCCTTCTGAGAAAACGAGACTGGGAACCTAGTTATTCTTTTGTTTCTCTAAGGATGTTAATAGGAACCATGAACGACTTATTTAGATTAATCTTCAAACTAGAAAAAGCCTGAAATTGAGTAAAAATATCCATTATTGTTGGAATAGAGTTTTTTAGATCAAAATTAAACAAACAAAATTAAATCATCAGCATATATTCTCCAAAGTGCTTATTTTATTCTTCACAGTGCTTATTTTAATTCCTTCGACTCTTCCATGTTCTCTAATTATAGTAGCTAGGGGTTCTATTATTAATGCAAACAAGAGTGGGAACAACAGGCAACCCTGTCTTGTTCCTTTAGAAAGAGGAAAAAAATCACTTACAAAGTTATTAATTTGTTATTTTGCAGTCAGAGAGGCACACAGGGCATTGATCAATTTCTTAAACTTTGAGCCAAAGTCCATACCTTCAAATATAGAATAAAGAAATGGAAATTCCACCCTATCAAAAGTCTTTTCTAGGTCAATCGATAAGAGTGCAGCTTCGTATGCTTATGCTTGGGGAAAAGCTATAATATTTAACAGCGATCTACTTTTATCCATAATTGACCTATTGGGGATGAACCCAGTTTGGTCTGGGTTTATATAGTTGGTGATTACACTCTGAAGTCTTTTAGCAAGAACCTTGGCAAAAATTTTATAATCGTTATTTAAGAGAGAAATTGGATATGAGGCAGGGGACATCCTATCTTTATCTTCTTTTGGAATAGTAATAATAACAGCCTCATTCCAAGTTAAGGGCATTTTCCCAGAGTCCATTATTTTGTTACATAGGCGTTAAGTCTTTGTAAAAGGTCTTTAAAAATTCCACCGTAAAACCATCCTGATCCGGTACCGTATTAGGTCTCATCTGTGATATAACTTCTTGCACCTCCTTCAATGAAATCGGTTTCTCCAATAACTCTTTATGTTGTTTAGAAATTTTTTGAATACATTTTTGCTGTTCTAAAAAGGATTTAATTTTATCTACTGAGGGAAATGACAAAGTATACAAAGAGGTATAATACTCTAAAAACATTGAGTTATTTTCTTGATAGCAGTTTGTATGTTACCCTTGTGATCTTTAATAGCAAAAATTCACACTTCTTTTTCACCCTCCAGGCCAACAACTTTAATGCTTCTGGGGTCTTCTGCCATAGCCTCTGCTTTACAGATAATATTCGTTGATGAATTTTTCTGTTTTCAATTAGTTCTAATGTTTTCCGCTCTAATAACAATCTATAGATTTTTAATTGCATGTTTCCTTATGCAAATGCTCTAACATTTAAATTTTTTACAACAGTAATTTAGATTTATGCTCTCTTTCCTTTTTCAATTGGTAACTAAGTGTAATGCATTTCCCTCACATCACTGCCTTAAAGGAATCCCAAATAGTTTGGATTTCTGGCTCTCCAATATCATTAACCTCCCCAAATTGAGCAATTTCTCTTTGCAGCTGCACTCTTTTGCAACTGCACCTGGAAGGCCACAAGTTTTAATTCCAAGATTGCATCAATCCATTTCAATTCTTTTAAGATCTTACATAGAAGCAATTTAACTCTGACTAGAATAGCTAAATTTTCAAAAAAATCTGAGTAAAAAATGTTGGAAAGGTTGTGGTTCGAGGGGACATTTCATGCATTGTTTTTGGTTGTGTCCCTCTATTCAAAGGTTTTGGAATAAAGTAATAGGTCAAATTGAGATAATAGTTGGTCAACAGATCTCAAAAAAAACCAGAAAACGTCCTTTTAGAAATAGGCTTAATAGAACAAGTAAATAAAGACAATCTGGGTACAATAACAACTTTGTTAGCAATTGTGAGGTTAGATATCGCTAAGAAATGGAAACAGAAGAAAGCGCCTTCAATACAAAATTGGTATGACTCTATCTGGAACCACTTTATGCCGGGTAAAATAGATTATTCTACAGATATTCAGAATTTTGAAGTTTATTGTAAAAAATTTCAAGCAATTTGGTCTCCTATTGTTAAATTTTTGCAAGATGAGGAAATTGTCACATCTAATATACATTACAAGGAGTTATTGAATTTTTTGCCCTAAGTAAGTATGTCATAATGGATATATTTTGGTTCTTTTCTCTGTATGTTGTACTTGACTATGGATAGAAGAAGTAGTTTATATTTATGATGATTTATGGTTGAGTTTTATAGGATACAGTTGCACTATTATGGTGGAAATTTTAATAAAATTTAATTTAAAAAAATAGAGACAGGTAAGAAGAGCCTCCAGTTAGGAAGCTGGAATGAAGTACCTGAATGTTTTGGTGCCCATAGGTTAGTAACAGACCTATAGCCACGGGGGCTCTTGGGGGGATGCTCCCTCCTGAATTTGCCCTGATCCCTTCTTGGGAGCCTGGGGTGACTGGCAATGACCACACTTGCTGGCAGCATATTGCTGTGCCACTGCAAGTACTTGAAAGTTGGTTGGCCAGGAGGGGGCAGGCCCTCCTCCCCTGCCACCCTCACAGCCCCCAGCAGCAAGCTCCATAGCCAGGGAAAACTATCTTCTCCCCCACCCCCAACTCTCTCCTCTGCCTTCGTACCTCTGTCTTTCTTTCTCTCTGCAAGAGAAACCATCTCTCTCCCACACACTCTTTTTAGCATAACCTTCAAGGGAAGGTATTCTCCAGAGACTTATTATCTTCTATTTCCCCCTTCCTCCCAAGCCTTCAGTTCCAGTGCCAGCCAGATCCCTTCAGCAGAGCAATTTGGGGAAATCTATGCTGGATGTGGATCGGGGGGCATCTGTTTGTGAGGAGAAAGTGATTGTGGCAGTTTTGCTGCATTGATGCTGTCCGGGGCAGCCAGATCTTTTCACCTTCAGATGCAGTGAAGTGAGAGAGGAAAAGCATCTTTGCACCCAGTGGATTTTCTCTCCCTCTCCAGCCCACCCACTGCCCTGCTCTCACTTCACCTCACTCCTGGACAAGATCCTCCTTCCCCCCGCCTGCTCAGCAGTACTTAATTAGGTCACCGCTAATCTAATTAGTTGAGATTTAATTAGGGACCCTGCTCCCAGTGTTACAGGCCTAGTTAGTAAGTTGCAGAGAAATCCCAGCCAGAATTTGGTCAGTGAAAGGAAATGGCAGAGGGGGGGCACCCTTCCAATGGTTGAGTGAAAGTTCTGAGATGGAGACATTTGGATGATGATGACGATGATGATGATAATCTGCTAGTTGGCATGCTCATGAAAACGTTAATATTTATAACCCCACCACCACCACCACAACTACTTCAGAACTATGGAAGAGGCTCAGTCCTGTATATCATCTGTTCTTGAGATAAGATCTATTCATGGAATAAAGCTCTCTTTGTAGCTGCACAGTTGTGATCTGGGCAGTGTTGGTTCATTCAGACTTACACTGTAAGCTGCTTTGAGTTTTTTGGTTTAGACACAAAAATTGTCTGTGAATGTTGAACAAATAACTGACAGTTAACACATTAGCTAGACATTCATTGCACCTGATGAGAGATCATGAATGGAAGATACAACATTTTATTTTTCTTCTGCTACCAGAGGCACTATTTAATTCCCTTGCTCTGCAGGAAATAATATTTAATATCCCATGCAAGAAAGAAGTTCTCTCTCCCTTGTACTTACCTAATTAAAATTAGTGTAGGGCCTGGAGTTGCTCAGATAGAAGGTACTCAAAATGTAGAAAGTGCTATTATTCTACAACCCGGTAAATGATACAATATGCTGACACTAATGAGGCAACATAGAGTTCTGTTAAGATACTTTTAGTAATAATATTCTCTTTCCACAGAGGATTTTTTTTGTTTTTTCTTCTCCATGAGGAGCTATGCCTCTCTGGACTGAGTGGTGCTTCTGAAAGCGATTGGCCAAGCCCGAATAAACCAGGTATGCACATAGCAGGTATGTAAATAACAAGGCATTACATAGCAGAGCTGGCATATGTATATCTATATGAAAGCAAGGAACACTAAAGGAGTGGGAACTCTTAGGAGCAACAGAAGAGCTGCAGTGTGATAAGTGGGGAACCTATTTTCAGCCACTGAAATACAGGAAGACATCTAGGGAAGCTTATGGAAGGAAAACCACTGAAGGGGGTAAAGCCTAGTGAAGTGAATGCCCAAGTTCAGTGACAAATTTTATTTAGTTAGTTAGTTATTAGGAGGGACCACTTTTCTCCCTAAAGAGCTCACAACTAAGGGTGTGCATTCGGTAAAGCCGAACCAAAAAAACTCAAAAATGGAATTTTTCAGGTATTCGGCATACCGAATCAGATTCCCTGATCTGATTTGGCTGCCAAATACTGAATGCCAAAAAAACTCCAAAAATGTTCAGTTTTTTCCTCAGGTTTTTTTTAGCATTGCCAAATACAGGCTTGGGGAGGCTTTAAACTTTAAAAGTCTCCTCTAACCTTCTTTTTCCCGCCATTTTTGTCTCTTTACCGCCCTTTGCTCTGCTTTCCAGGAGAGAAGGGGAAGAGGGCCCTTAAAGACAGACAATTAGCAAATGCCATTGCCGCTTGCAAGGCTGTTGTTTATGCTGGCTTCATTTGTTGAAGCCGAACTGCTAGCTTGCTGCTTTCCCAGGAGAGAAGCACTGGTTAAAAGGATTTGGCATACTGCTCTTTCCCAATCACAGAAGTTTGTTCCTTTTTTAATTTCTTCTGTGTATGCCTAGAGAGCATAAAAGTTGGGGTCTCTGGCTGGCTGACTCCATTCCTGCTCCTGCTGCTGAGAGAGAGCCTGGATTGGAGACTGTGTGGCTGGCTTCTGGTTCAGCCCCTGCTCTTAGCCTGCTTTCCTGCTGCTGACTTGGGATCAAGATCCATCCTGCCTGCTGGACAACAGAAGAAGACTGAAGAGAAGACATAACTGGTTTGACTTATTAGGGCCACTTTTCAAAAACTTTTCTTATTTTGTTGTGGATTGGTGGGTTTGGGACCTGGGGTTGCTGTGGTGGTAGTGGGTAAGCCTCTGGGCTCTAGGGCCTCTCAGGCCTCTTCCTGGTTATTATTATTATTTTTTTGCTCTTAATAGTTTGTGGGTTTGTTGCCAGCCTGCTGCCATTTAAAACATTTAATTTTTTTTACTGTGATTTATATTTCTGGGATTGTTGGTTCAGGGGGGGACTTACTAGGCCTTCTGGCTGGGGCCTAGGCAGGGTCTATCATGCCTCTCTTTCTGATTGTTTCTGGTTCATCTGGTTTGTGCTTTTATGCCTGTTGCAGTTTTTTAAAAATTATTTTTTCTGTGAGTTATATTTCTGGGATTGTTGGTTTGGGGGACTGACTAGGCCTTCTGGCTGGGGCCTAGGCAGGCTCTCTCAGGTGTCTCTTTCTGGTTCAGTCAGGTAAGGTTAGGTGGTTCGAGCTATTGTCCTTGGAGGTGAAGCTTACATCCCTGTCCTGACCACGCAGTTCTCTGACCATGTGTGCAGTCTCTACTTGGTATACAACAACTCGTTCTAAAAAACAAACCAAGAAAGAAAGAAAACCTAGACTGAAGTAAGGCTAGGTTAGGCTCTGCTGAAAGAAACAAAAACCTAGTTTTTGGGTGGGAGGGTTTATAAAAAGGCATGAAGCTGTTTTAGGGTCAGGTGGTAGTGCAGGTAAGTTAGGTGCCTAAAACCCTCCCCACAAATTAGTCTGAGTTTGACCTGTGGCAACATGAGTGACAGGAAGGGAATGCAGAGGGGCCCTGGAGACAAGGCTAAGGAGAAGACTAGCGGGTTAGGGTGGAGGGGAGGGGGAAGGCTGCAGTTTTCCCCTCATCTCTGCACAGGACTGCTCCAGAGCTGCCTGGCACCTCTCTGACCTCTGGCCAGAGTGGTGCAATGAAGAGTGGTCCTCTTACATAAGGATGATTCTGGGGTGGCCCCAGCAGAGGTGCCTGCAGGTGCTGACACTGGTCAGGAGTCTGCTGGTCCAGCAGTCCCTCATCAAGCTGTTGCTGCTGACGCTCAGTGGCAGGAGGAGGGGCAGCAAGAGCTGTCTTTGGAGTCAAGCTTTGGGACAGTTGTCTGTCTCCAGAGGTCATGGACTAAGAGGGCTATAGAGGCACTGGAAGAGGAGCTAGCTGGCCAGCCCACTGCTCCAGTTTCTCTAGGCTCCAGCAGGCCTTCTGAGGGACAGGAGAAGAGGCTGGGAGAGGTAGAAGGAGAAGAGAAGGAGGTGCACCCCAAGTACCTGCCATCTCAACCCCTTCCTCCTGCTCAGTCACCTCTTCCTGCCCCCCGAAGATGGTATGTCTGACCCATGCTCCTCCAAGGGTGTCCATGGCTGCTGATCAGCATGGGTGCCCCTTCACCTCTGAAGTCTGGAAGCACTTCCAGGTGATAGAGGATCCCCACTTCGCACAGTGCCAGCTGTGTAGGGCCCAGATCAGGTGAGGGAAGGACATCAACCATCTCTTGACTTCCGGGCTACAGAACCATCTGAAGAAGCACCACCAGGCGGTGCTTCTTCAGGGGAAAGAGAGGCTGCTTCTGGGTTTCCCAAGTGGCCACCACCAGCCAGCCAGGAGGTGAGTCATCCTGTGACCACCTCCAGTGCTGTCTCTGAGCATTCCATGGTAGGGATGGAGCAGGGATGCCAAACATCTCTGACGGAGACGCTTGGTGATGTTGGCAATAGAGTGGCTGGGGTGGACAGCAGGCTAGCAAGAGGGTCACTTGCCTCATTGTTGAAATGCTTGCTTTAGACAGGTGCCCCTTCTCCATAATTGAAGATGTTGGTTTCCACAGGCTTCTCCAGGATGCCTATCCCTAGTACATGCCCCCTGCTCACACCATGCTGAGCAGGACTGTGATGCCCTCATTGTACAGGGCTGCCAGGGACCATGTGAAGGCACAATTGTCCTGTGTTCATGGAAGAACTGTGCACTTCATGTCTGACATCTGAACCTCCTGTCAGGTGCATGATTCATCTCTCTCGTTGACTGCGCACTGATGGCAACCAAGGAATGTTTTGGGTGGAGGTAGGGGAAGTAGCATCAGGCAGGGTCAAATCCACCAGGCCAGCTATTGCCAGGCTCTGCTCCATGTTGAGAAATTCGATGGGCCACACATGGCAGACACCATCTCAGCCACTATCGAGAAATAGTTACTGGCTTGGGTAGGCAGGGACCTCACCATGGGCTACATGGTGACTGAAAGTGGCACAAACATGAGGGCAATGGCAAAGCGACTGGGCCTGATGAGCATTTACTATGTGGCCCACCTTCTCCACCTTGTGCTTAAGGATGTTTTGGGGTTGGTTCTGCAGAGGATTCCAATTTGGATGCTGTGACCTGTGAGTTCCGACACCTCCTCCAGAAATGCCAGTACATCATGGGTCATCTCTCTCACAGTGCAAAGGGTACCTTTCTACTGTGCGAGAAGCAGACACTGACAGGCATGCCAGTGCACCGCCTGCTTGGTGACATCACCACTCACTGGAACTCCACCTGTGTCATACTTGAATGCTTGGTGGAGCAGAAGAGAGCCCTGACTGCCCTGATCTCTGAGACCAGGCTCATTCGAGAAGAGAGCCGGCTCAACCAGGAGGACTGGTTGACCATCTTTCACTCTGTGGGAGTTCTTAATTTACAAAGAAATGCTCTTGTTTGACATGGCAAGTCTAGCTCTGGTCATTCCCATGATCCACATGGCTCGTGAGGAATTGACCTAATTTCTGGAGCCTTCTGCATGACGTGCAGACATGTTTCCAGCAGTGTGCGTGCTGGTGAGAAGGCTGCAAGACGGACTTGATGACCACTTTCAGTCTGTCCTCCAGCAAAAGGTCTACATGCTGATGACTGTGTGTGACCCACATACCAAGGGCAAGATTGCAGAGCAGACCAATGACTTCACTCAATGGTGAGACAAGCTCTTCTGGCGAGTTGAGTGCAGGCAGGCCAAGAGGGGCATGTTGGCACAAACTGAGGAAGAGGGGGTGCACCCCCACCTCCCCTGCTAGGCATCATCCCCCCAAGTCAACATCTTGGTTTGTTGCAGGCCTTGGTACCAGTGTCCATGTTACTGTTAAGCAGTTTATCATTGCAAGTGAGAAGTTGTTTTAGGTTAGCAAGAAAAGCTTGACTGACTGACCTCCCCCGGTGCCTGTGTAAGGGAAGTAGGTTGTTAATAATATGTTGAACTGGCTTGAGTTGTGAGCTGTAGTAGCAAATAACCAGGCCTAGCTAAGTCATGTGAGTTGGGTGGTATCAAGTCACTCAGAGGTTGCCTCCAGGGCTAGGGTTGTCAGCCTCCAGGTGGGACCTGGAAATATCCCAGAATGACAACTGAACTCTAGACAACAGTGATCTGTCCCTCTGGAGAAAATGGCTGCTTTGGAGGGTAAATTGTGGTATTATATTCAGCTGAAGTCTCTTCCATCCATCTTCCATCCCCAAACCCTGCTGTCTTCAGACTCTACGATCAAAGAATCTCCAGGAATTTCACAACCTAGAGCTGGCAGCCCCAGCCACATCTTGCCCCAAGGGGTCCTCCCTTTTATTGACAGAACCAAGTTTGGAATGCTCTGGTTGCCTAGCAACAGCCACTGAGGAAATCCATTGCTTAAAGCTACAGGTGCTCTGTTTAACATTTTGGATTCTTTTTAAAGCCCCCCAATGTATTAGATTTTCATTTGTTCTCCAAACCTGGGTCCCTTTTCAGGTTTATAGAATGATCTGTCTTGCCCATTCACAGCTCCAGTCACTGGATTAAAGTATGCAAATATTTGGCTGACTTCACTATTAGTATATAGATCATGATGATTCTCCTGAGGATTTATCACTTAACTAGTTCTGAGACCCAATGTGATATCCTGGATGAAAATCTGAATGTAGATAAGGTAAATGAATTACAATTCCCTACTTAGTTCAAATGACCATGGTCAAGCTGTTCTCAGTTTTGCATCTATAAAATGGAAATATTAACAACCAGGTTGAATAGATTGCTCTGAGGATAAATGGAGGAGGAGGAGGAGGAGATCAGGTGCACAGGGCTGGCTAGAAGCATTTAAAGGGCCCCTTTAAATGCTTCTGGCCAGCAGGGACTGGGCCCCAAACACCTGAATTGCCGCATGGAGTTCAGGTGCACAGTCAGCAGCCTGCTTTCTCCCTCTGCTCCTGCAAGATGTAAAGGGCCTTCCACCTGATCTGCAAGCCCTTTGAATCTTATAGGAGGGAGAGGGGTGGCCGTGGGTGATCATTCTTGGGGGTGGGGCTCAGGGGCAGGGACATCCCCAACATGACATCATCATGTTGGGGATGCCCTGTCCCCTCCAGGAACACCCTCCAAAGCCCTCCACTGGGGAGGAAGCTGGACCTGGCAACCGTAGCTAATTTTAGGGTCAAAGACCTTTACAGAATGAAAACAAAAGCTATAGAAATTATAAACAATATTATCTTACCTAGCAAATACTTGGCCTCTTTTTGTGCTATTAATACAGGTTGTTTGTTGTGTTACAGTAGACTATAGAAGTGGCCAGTTGGTGATTTTGTTTCCAATGGGATTCACTAAATTTATAAATGAGGCAGCACTATTATTTTAGTAGACATATCAAAGTTATAAATTTGGTTGCTTTAACAGTCTGCAGAATTCATGTTGCCTTTTAAAGGTTGCAGTTTTCATTGGCTCATATTGTTTGGAAGTATACAACTCTTGTGAACGGTTTACATCTACACTAATATTTTGTATACAGCCTATGAATAAGTTGCCATCTTAATAAGCTACAAAATTCTTTCCTGCATAAACAAATATTTATAAACACAACTGGATTGGGGAGCAGGCAGGAAAGAAAGTTACCAAATCCAATGAGATAAAACTCTCTTTATTGTCAAACCCATAAAAAAAATCATCTTACAAAATGATAAACTCATGCTCATTTTGGTAACCTCTTCCCGCAATATTTTGTGTTAGATTAAATTGCTGTAAAGTATTAAATTCTCTTCTTTGAATCAAGGTTATTAATATACAGGGAGGCATTTCGAAGGAGAATAAAGACAACACATTGGACTGATGCAATTAAATCATTTCCATCTCAGTACATGATATATTGTTTTTAATAAAGTATATTCAAGGCCATGTCAGAATACTTTGGCGATGGTTTATTTCATTAATTTGTTCAGGTGCAAAACATGGCAGTAAAAGAAAATTCCTTCCATTTGCTGTTAAACAAAGGTGCATTGGGATAAACAGGAACAACCCCTACAAAGAGATAATGACCACCACAAATATTGTCACTGATAAAGTTTGTATTTCTTCTGTTGAATCTTGGAACAGAGTAAAGGCAAAACAATTCAGCGATGTTTCTGAGAATTCTTCCTAAGGGTATGTCTGAAGCATCTGGTTGTTATTGTGTAATATGACATGCTAGGGCCATCTGCATGTCAGCCTGAGTGATGTCACTGATTATCACAGCTTCACTTTCAGGTTCCTTTGGGGTAAAGTTAGTACCTCATTCTTTTCTTCAAAGTGTCTCGCAGTTTCAGGACACATATCAAGAGAGTTCTTGCCTCTGTCCTTGTGTGATCTGCCATTTTCAGTAGCAAGCTAGCACAACTACTTGCAAGTAGGTTGACCTGTGAGTAGGTAGACTAGCCTGGTGCTTTACACGGTCGAGAGCTGTGCCTGCTAACAAGTTGGCCTATGCTTGCAAGACTATACCAATTGGACCAAGAACATTGTATCTGGTATTTGAGGCATCAATATCACACCCATTCAGTGGACCACTGCAAGTGTTACGTTCAGCAAATGCAAGACTATTCCTTGACTGCCGAAGGCTGATCCCAGTGATGCTGCCAATATAGCAACTGTTGTTTGCTCAGATTCTTAACCAATACTGAAGTGTGACTGGAAGTGGTGATATGCCAAACTTACTGTCATTTATTTATCTAAAAGAAAACCGTATATTGCCTTGCCACCAGGAAATTCCCCTTTCAATCAAGTGATAAAACCGTATAATAAAAGCAAAGTCTAACGAAGCCATATCAGCCCCACTTTAAAATGAACATAGTTTAAAGCTAAGTTAAAGCAACAAGCAGAGGTAAAATCAAGATTCATAAGAAGTCAGGCATAAATAATAAAGGCTTGCCAACCACCTAAAATGAATGACAGAGTGGGGCTGATGGATCTCTCTAGAAAGGGAGTTCCATTCTGCTGGAGCCACCACTGAAAATGCTCTGTTCTCGATTAAGGATGCAGTAAACATGTTCTCTTGAGAGTCCCTCGGACTGCAAGGAGATCGAATCAGTCTATCCTAAAAGAAATCAACCCTGACTGTTCCCTGGAAGGCCAGATCCTGAAGCTGAAGCTCAAATACTTTGGCCACCAAATGAGAAGAGAGCCCTCACTGGAGAAGACCTTGATGCTGGGAAAGGTTGAAGGCAAAAGAAGAAGAGGATGGCAAAGAATGAGATGGTTAGACAGTGTTATTGAGGCAATGAACATGAAATTAGGCAAACTCTGGAGCACAACAGAAGACAGGAGGGCCCGGCGTGATGTGGTTCATGGGGTCGCGAAGAGTCTGACTCGGCTGTGCGACTGAACAACAACAACAACAAACATGTTCTAGAGGTGAACCTACTGTGTTTGACAGCTGTGATCACCTGTGAGCCAAACTTCTGATCTGTTTGCCTCTCTGCCATTTGACTCAAATGGCAGCCAAGCAGCTTTGCAGCTAGTGCACAGTGGCTGTTGTGATGGTGGAATTTCATTTCCTTGCCTTGCCGACGCTTTCCCATCTGCACTATCGGGGAAACTGATTCTCCCCCTAGGGTCATAGATGTTTGGATCAGGAAACTGAATGACATGAGGAGGGAACTATACCTCCCATAAGGATGTGCAAATATGTACATATGTGAAATAACATTAATAACATGGATTTAAATGAACAACAAATGTTGTTTTAGATACAGAATTTATAATTGCTGGCTGGGTGATTTGCTCATGGTTTATGTAGGCAATTGGCTGCTGAGCAGCCTGCAGCAAGAATGGGTCTGAGGAAGAAGGTGACAAATAAGATTCCCACCAGGCTGTGTGAGAATCTGCATGCATGAAACACTACCAGTTGCATTGTACTGTTGGAATACATGAAAAGTAATCCAACAAACAGGCACGAACTGTTCTTGAATTACAGAAGTGATCAGCAAAAAAACCCCAACAACCTAGTTCTCTATTTGCAATCAATGAACAGATAATGAGCTCAACCAGCAGGTTTTTGAGCATCACTAACCTTGGGTGAGGTCAGACTCACAGAGAAGATCAAAACATGCACTCTGCATCTCACCCTAGCTATACATTGCTCTGCCACATCACTTGACATTTATGAATTGTTTTCAAGGGCAGAATGGCATGTGTTTTGTTGGCATAATCAAGCGAAGACATTACAAAAGTGTACATGACAGTGACAAGATCCTTCACTTCCAGAAAGAACTGGCAAATCAGCCAAAATGGAAGGAACATGCTTTGGCCACAACCATGTCCTGGGTCTAGGAATATGCTTAAGCGTCAAGATTCACCTTAGGAAAGAAAGCAGCCCCATTGAGAAAGGCACACTCTTCCTATCCAGGTCAGTGAACCAGGCACCCAGCACTGTCTTGTCTGGATTCACACATCACATTCATTTATTACAAGGGCCAGATCTGTCATAAATACCACTTTGTCAGGCCAGGCCATATGCCTCATAAAATTTAATGCCAGGTACCAGAGATATAAACTTTGTAAAGGATACAGGCAAAGCCAATTAACAATACTATTTTTTACTCAAAATACAAACAAAAGCTATTGATTCTTAGCAGTGAAAGCAACTGATTTACTGGGGAACCCACAAAAGCCCCAATAAATATATTTAATCAAATACAATATTAGGTTTTTTCCAAGGAATACAATAAAAGGGGGAGTACCTTACATTTCAATACATACTAGTTGCATTTGGGCCAGGTAAGAGCCCCTGATCTAGCCTATGAGAATGACTCCTGTGTACCACAAGGGTTCCACTGAATCCTGAACATCAGCAGTGCAGGAGATGATGGGAATCACTTCCTAGACCCAGTTGGTGGTGGCATCAGAGAAGGCAATGGACATATCTTGCTTAGTGAAAAAAACAGCATAAAGCACCTTAGGCTCATCCACAGATTGCTTGCAAAAAGCAAACCAAATGGCTCAGTGATAGACCATTTCTTTTGGTATAGTGGTTAGGAGCGTGGGCTCTAATCTGGGAGAACTGGGTTTGATTCCCCACTCCTCCACATGCAGCTGTTGGTGTGACCTTGGGTCAGTTATAAGTTCTTTCAAAGCTGTTCTCTCAAGGGCAGTTCTCAAGAGAGCTCTCTCAGCCCCACCTACCTCACAGGGTGTCTGTTGGGGGGAGGGAGAGATTGTAAGCAGCTCTGAGACTCCTTCAGGTAGTATATGGCAGGATATAAATCCAATCTCCTCCTCCTCCTCCTCCTCCTCCTCCTCCTCTTCTTCTTCTTCTTCTTCTTCTTCTTCTTCTTCTTCTTTGCATGCAGAAGGTCCCTGGTTCATTCCCCAGCACCTCCAGTTAAAAGAATCAGGCAGCAGATTATGTGAAAGACCTCCACCTGAGACCCCAGAGAAGCACTGCCGGTCAGAGTAGACACCCTTGATCTTGATAGACCAACTGTCTGACTTAGTATAAGTCATCTTCACGTGCCCATTAGAAAGTGCTGGATACTTCTACTGGAGACTTGACTGCCAAAGTGAAGTCCAGATTGGAACCGATCTGAGAAACTTCATTTCAAATTACTTCCCAAAACTGTCACAGTGAATTACTTGGCATGTTTTCAATTCTCATTCAAAAAGCCCTCCTCAGGCAGTGCTCAAAGTCATGGTGTGCCGAGCTGTGCCTGTGCTATTGGTCTGGACAACGACCCCCTCCATAGATGTCGCCACTGGCAAGAGATCAGAGTGAGCAGCTGCAGTGCCAGCAGCAGGCATAAAAACCAGGTCCCGAGGCTACGGGTAGTGCCGTTTGGGACACAGTTCAAGTTCTCTTTGGCAGTCATGAATCTTCTTCAAACAAGAATATTAATTTTTGCATATTCTGTTTGCATGTAATAGGCCTTGTGTTTGATCCTCCAGTGCCTCATGTTGATCATGACACCATGACACAGCTGTGGAAAATGGCATTATAAGTAGTATACGTTTCAATAAATAAATCTCAATAAGCGTCAATATATGTCAGTCTTTCGGGAGCCCCAAGATTCCTCTCTCTTTTTTAAATCGTGTGTGGCAGCTGGCATGAAAAGGCCTAGGAATATAAACATTGCTGAACATAGCAACAGCTGGAAAACATTGATTTAGAGCAAGAACTTGGACCAGTTCCAGATGTTCCAACTGTCCCTATTTACCAGGGCAGTCCCTGTTTTGTAGGAATTGTCATTGGTAAAATATTTTATCTTGGGAGGGAGATTTTCAGTCCCAGGAGCTTTGTCTCTCAGAAGCTTATACCCTGAAAATCTTGGTCTCTAAGGTGCTACTGGACTCAAATTTAACTGTGCGACTACAAATCGAAACAGCTACCCTCTGAAACTATCCTTAAGAGAGTTACATCTTTCAAATCCCAGTGGGCCTAGAAGAGTTTAACTCTGTTTAGGATTTCACTGTCTAAGAATATGTTTATCATTTCTTATCTCACTATACATGCTAATGGCATTCAGTTCCTGCATCCGTTGTAAACTCCTTTATAATGCTGTGTGCTAATCAGTTGCTATTCACAGGCCTTATCAGTCATCTTCATCCAGTCGTAACGATATTTACTGCTCAGTGACTTATGCATCTTGACTGTAATTGGTCCTTCCTGGCAACACCCTCCTCACCCTCTACCTATATGTAATGGTTGGTGACTTCTGTTTCAATGTATCTGAAGAAGTGTGCGTGCACACGGAAGCTTATACTCAGAATAAAGCTTTGTTGGTCTTAAAGGTGCCACTGGACTCAGACTTTGTTCTTCAAAACACTGTGTCACCACGCTAGACTTCTTCAGGTCCTGTCCTGGTCTCTAGAAATTAAACCTCAGGGAAGAGCTTTATTTTGACTCCAGGGGACTTATATTCATGTCTGCATGTGGCCATCTAATGCCATTGTACTGTTTCCCATCCATCCCTCTTATTATGGCCTATCCAGATAGTAAATGTTGCTAAATGTTTTTGATTTGCAGTTATTCCATAATAAGCATGACCACATTGCGGTATTAAGCATTCTAGAAAAGTTCTTGAGCTTGTTTTTAATTTTAAAAAAAACAGCCTTCACTGTGGTCAATTTACTAACATGTCCAGCTTTAAGAGCCAGTGCAGCTTAAAATAGTAGAATATACAGTGGATGGGAAAGAACCTGCAGTAATGTGTATTGGCAGAAGTACTCCAGTCTCTGATCCTTGGTACAAGAACAGAATTGTTACTCACTCGCAGTGGTGTTCCTGTTTTAATCCATGGAACTCTGGAGGCTACAACTTGGATCCAACAGAGCATTGCAGAGGGCAAAAGGATTTCACCCGGTGAAGAATAATTTCTCCTTGCCCACAGCAGCCGAAAATGGCCCTCACATTATTCCTGGGGGAGAGGGCTGTCTCCCACCAGCAACATTTCAAAGGGCGTTTGGGCCTGCTGAGAGAGAGGGAAGGTGAAACAGTTGTATACCATGGGTGGAAATCCTCCTGGTCTCAGAAACTCCCTGTTCAAGCCAAGCCACTGAGTTCCCTCACCACTCAATTAGCACAGTTCCTCCTTAAGTAAATTCCCCCACTGAATAATCCATCCAGTGACTTTGGGACTGCTTCAAAACCTCAGAAGGACACACTGCCAAGATGCATTAATGGTACTCACTACACAGGGGGCAAAAACTTCTCTATAATCAGGAGCGGTATCCTAGTGTTATCTTGCTTGCTGAAAAGTCTAGATATTTCGCTTGCTTCCAAAAATGCTTCTAAATAAGTATTCTTCTCTACAGGCCGTGAAACACCCTAGGATCCCTCACCCACGTCTTTTCTTTCACCCAGCTTGTTCCAGGAAGTAATTGGTCTCCAACTCTGTAAGTAAAAGGAAAACCCTATCAAGATTTAATGATCATATTTCATTGCCTCACTGCTTAATGGAACTTTATGCTTTCCAGGCTGTTTTGCACTCCAAGCTAACATGTCACAAAAGTTATGGCAGGATTTTTTCCCCTTCACATGATGAATGATGATCTAAGATGCTTCCCAAAGAATTTGTAGTACCACAGTGACCACCACTACCTCAAAAATAGGAAGGTGGGCCCTGAGCCATAGGCAGGATTGCCTGGCCTGGTCTGGCAACCAGCAGGAGACCCAGAGCATGGGGACAGAGGGGACACAACTAGTGGCATGACATTACTTCCAGGAAAACCCAGAACTGATGACAAATAATGCCTCTCTAAGAATTGGTCAGAACTCTGTGGTCAAAATTATACAGCTGAGACTGAATCCAACAAAGACGGAGGTTCTTTGATGGGGGGAGGGGCTTCAGGGCTGGGGCATTCTTTCATCTACGCCAAGCGTGGCAACTAGCATCTTTCTTGTCATACCGTGACCTAGCCACAGTAATCCATTCAATGGTCACCTCCAGGCTAGACTATTGTAACTCACTCTATGCTGGCCTGCCCTTGAGACTGATCCTGAAACTCCAACTGATCTAGAATGCAGCAGCATGAGTCCTGATGGGAACATCATAGATCACACATACTCAGCCTGTGCTGCACCAGCTACACTGGCTTCCAGTGGAGTACCAAGTCAGGTTCAAGGGTTTGGTACTGACCTTTAAGGCCATGAGTAGTCAGCCCACGTATCTTTGGGACCACCTTCTCTGGAATGTCCCCTGAAGGGCATTATGCTCTGTAGAAAATAATCTGCTGGTGATTCCTGGTCCTAAAGATACCCAGCTCTCTTCAACCTGGTGGAATTCCAGCCTGGTGGAATTCTCTGCCAAATAACATCAGGGCCCTGCGGGAGCTAATGCAATCCACAGGGCCTGTAAGGCAGAGAGGTTCCACTAGGCTTTTGGTTGAGGACAGTGACAGGCTCAATCATGGCTGGCACCCCCTCCTTTATTCCATCTTCCCCCTTTGGCCTCCTCCCAGTCCTACCTGCAAGGTGGTGACACAATCTGGAACTGGCTTAAAATTTGATTCATGGATGCCATCTGGAGAATTGTTTTTATGACTGTACTGAATGTTTTACATTGTATTTCATTTACTGTTGTACATCACCCAGAGCCCTGTGAATGCAGGGAATGGGTGATTCACAAATTTAATAAATATATAATCTTCTGATGTAACCTCTTCTCCATATAAATAGATACTGTGTTTCTGAATCCTTTGTGATATGGCAAAAAGTTATGTAGAAATACTTTCATCTAGTGCTACAAAATACATTGAGCTAGCCCCAGACGCTCTTAACTTTTCTTGGGATGTATTTTTTATGCTACTAGTTGGATTCTGATCCAAAGTGGACTATCCTTGAAATGAAGTATCTCTCTCTTACCAAAATAACAAGGAAAGATATCTCATAACCAGTTGGACTGGTTCTACTAAAATATTGTTTTGGTGAAGAAGTTGTTTTGATGCTTAGCACAATACTTCTTGCTTTAAAAGTATGTATTTATTAAAATGTTTAGATCCTGCTGTGATGGACTGTCAATGGGTTAATGCCTAACAGAGTCTGATAACCTTTGTGTGTCAGGCTGTTCAAATGGAATTCTGTTGAGAGAGTCATTTAAGGAATGACAGTTGGGGACTGACAACTGAAGAAGAGACAGTTAAGCAGAAACTATGGACTGCGAAGGAGGCTGAAGGAGTGAGTGGGTCAGGGAGGATGCCCATGCAAGCCCAAAAAAGGGGGAAGTAGCTTCTAGTAAACAGAAATGATCCCTGCCCAGTTAAGAAAGGAAATACTTTCTAGAAAAGGGGAGTGATCTCTGGTTTGTATATGAAGCAGGATTTGGGGAACTTGGTGTTATGTGAGGTCTATAGTGCAGCCTTATGAAGAAGATCTGAAGATCATCCTACAGGGGGACAGCTGGAGGACTTGTAGTTAGCAAAGTAGACTAGGGACTTCCCACTTTTTCAAACTGTGTCCTTGCCGTCTCCTGACTGGCTCTTCTGGAGACTTCCTGCTCCTGTAGAGCTTCCTGTTGCTCTTTGTTCCTTTTACAGCAGTTAGACTGGTTAGTTCAGGCTTTCTCCCTGTATGTTCTATAACAGTTTGTTCTTCTTTAATAAACCTACTTATTTTTCTCTAAACAGTCAGTGCTCCACTTCCTTGCATATTTAAGCTCTCCCAACACTTGGTTGTATGTTCCTGCTTTCTAAACTTTACATGTCAGTGACACCCAGAAACCTATGCTTGAGTGTTTAAGCAGAAACTTAAAAGAAAGTCTCTCTCCTCAAAGTTTTAAAGACCTTGTTGAATAGCAGAAACATTTAGTTGTTGGCAACAAATTATCTCGTGATCTCCCCCCCCCAAAAAAAAAGAAACCTGCCATTCAAACCCCTTCAAAAGCCCTGACAAAAAAAGAAAGAGAATTGATTTTATACCCCACTTTTCTTTGCCCTAAGGAGTCTCAAAGCAGCTTACAATTGCCTTTCCCTTCCTCTCCCCACAACAGGCACCTAGTGAGGTAGGTGGGACTGAGAAAATTCTAAGAGATCTGTGATTGGCTCAAGGTCACCCAGCAGGCTTCATGTGGAAGAGGGAGGAATCAAACCCAGATCTCCAGATTAGAGTCCACCGCTCTTAACCACTATACCTCACTGGCTCTTGCTGTGCCTCCTGAAGATCACCAATGAGGGTGCTCCCTCGCCTCTTCAGGGAACTGATCCAAAATGGACTATCCTTGAACTGAAGTATCTCTCTCCTAACAAAATACCACAGAGCCAGAGCTACAATGGAAAAGGCCTGAGCTCTGGTCAGTGCCAGACTGGCCACCCTAAGTGGTGGGATAGCCAACAGATAGCTGCCTGGCAACTATAACTGACGCACAGAGACATAAGAAAAGAGTACTTAGAAGGTGGGAGGAGGACTATGGACAAGGTGAATCATTATTTTCTTTCTGATACAGGCTTGGGCCAGAAAATACTCATGGGTGTGGGGTTTCAAACACTGCAAGAACTTAGGTGTAAAGTATTTTAAAATATTTCATTGCTGATGTAATTTAAAGGATAGCAGACAGCAGAAACTGAATTTACTTGGAAATAAGACATTTTACTTTCGTTTATTAAAAGGAAGTAATTATCTTAATTCTCCTACTAACTGGCTCTGTGACATCTGATTCTCTATCAAAATAGGAAAATGGGGCCTATTCAAAATTTCCACCCAGGGGAGTGAAGGAACAGACTTCTGCATAAACAAACAGCCCCTTGAGCTTAAAAAAAAAAAAGGAAAGGAAAAAAGGCAAAAGAGAATAAACACTAAATTGTTTCTGATAATTCAGATGAGAACAATGTTTGCATATTCACATTTGAAACTGAAGGCTACACATGCTAATCGTTTTTTTTATAATGCCTTTGTTGGTATAGAAATCTGGAACAAAGAGTAGTAAAACAAAATGTTCATTTTGGTTTCTTTGAAGCTTTCCAAGTGAGGTTTTCGAAAATCTGAATCACCCTGAAGTGATTAAACAATGCCATCTCTTCCTCTTCAGGTCAAATCCACTTCTTTTGTCTGCATTCAGATCTGATCTTCCTTTGTGCTTGAGTCTCATCATTTAATGGCACATAACAACTGGAACAAAAATACATCCTTAAAATTCCCTTACTGCAAACTTACCGCAAAAACCAGCCAGTCTTTACATATGAAGCTTGTCCTCAGCTGCTTTGTTTTGTTCATGGGGGTTTTCTTAAGGCATCCCTAAGTGGAAAGCTATGCCTGCAGTTGCACCTCCAGATGAGTAAGCCTTTCCTACTGTATAGAGTCTTGCCAGCATCACTGAAAGCAATTCACTGTTCAAACTCTATAAGCTCATGAAGAGACTCATGCTCCAGGGAGTCAATCCTAAAGGCTGCAATCCTAAGAACACTTTCCTTGGAGTACAACCCACTGAATAAAATGGCTTTTCCTTCTGAATAGACCTGTTTAGGATTGCTTACTAGGAGAGCCATCATACTGAAGGAGTCTCCTTACCCACCTGAATTCTGTCCAATAAAGATCTAACCAGGTACCATAACTGGAAGCCAATCTAAACATGACAGAATCCTCAAGTCCACCTCTGCCATTTTAGGGATGAAATTCCCTCTGTACAAATGATGTGAGTGCCCAGTCCTGACCAGGATGGCCGTGGAAGGGAGGGAGAAACAGGAACCCATCCTACTCCCCGTGTTGTGGTCCAAATCAGGATTGGGGCTTCATTGTGTTTGTAAACAGAGGGAATGCTGTCAAGTCTAGTTTGTCTCTAAGGGAAATACTGGATCCAAAGGCTAATTTATATAGTCATTATTTTAGTAGCCACCAGGGCTCTTTTTGTAGAAAAAGTCCAGCAGGAACTCATTAGCATAATAGGTCAAACCCCTGATAGCCCATCTCATTCACATATTAGGCCACACCCCCATGTTACCAGAAGTGTGGGCATCCAGTCACACCCACCTTTTGCTTCTTATTCTGTTTACCTTGTTTGTTGTCAAAACCCAGGGCTTTTTTTGTAGCAGGAACTCCTTTGCATGTTAGGCCTCACAGCCCTAGTGTAACCAATCCTAATGAGTTTCTGCTGTTGGGTGTGGCCTATTATGCTAATGAGTTCCCATTGGGCGTGGCCAACTTGGGAATCAGCGGAACTGTGCATTCCTGCCCAAAAATTGCCCTGGTAGCCACAGTCATGAGAATCGGGGAATGGAGATGTAGTAGGAGCTTCATGGACTCTGAAGGCGAATGGAGGACCTCTCATGTGAACACCAGCGCAAAGATTCATTGTAGAGCTGACAATGTGAAAGGTAAGCTTTGCTGTGTTTATCCAAACATTTGGATGGGCTCCACCAACAACCTCCAAGCCAACAACTATAGGTAGACAACTAGATCTCTTCTGAACTACAAAGAGACTTATTACAGACCTGTTCTATGGATCCAGAACAAGTAGAACATGGAAGAATATGTTTGATACAGCTATTGCCATTGCTGGTGGCAGTCGGAGTGAGCAGTTATGGGTTTCAGCTTTAATTGGCTTCAACTGTAGATTAATCAATTAAAGCTTTCTTTGAATTAATCAGCGTGACCCAATTTTCAGTCTGTGAGGAAAAATTGTAATCAAGGATGGCTCTGAGTTACTTTACCTTATGTTTTGAGGTTATTTTGGTTTCAGTGTTTTGCTGTAATGGAAAATGGCAAAATAAAATATTAACAATGTCCTTTCCTTCTAACAATAAATACTAGATTTAAATTAAATTATAATATACCTTGCATTTTCTACAATATTTCAAGGGTAGACTATATAGAGTTTTGGCTAGTATGCACCAAAATATATTCTTTTTCTCTTATTCTTTTGCCTTTTCCAATATATATGGAAGGATATAATAATATGAGAATCCATGTTGGCACAGGTTGGTTAGCAGAAAGAGGTGGACATGAACAACTAATAAATAAAAAAAATACATCAAAAATTATTCCTGAAATAATCACCTACCAGTTCAGCTTGCATTTTACTCATTCATCATGATCAGAGAACTATTCACTTGCCAAACTCTTTATATATGTCCAAATAATTTGGAGGTATCCATTTGCATAATTAGGCTGTTTTCTCACACAGTTTGACTACTTTCTCACGGTTGCTATCCCCCACTACTTCACTGCCTCCCCCTCCAATTATTAAAAAGAACATAGGTCAAAGGGGGGGGGGTCAATTTAAGATTTTTTTTAGTTGAGACTTATTACTTAGATGTCTGTGTGCCTTTAGTTTCTGCCCATATTTCATTCTTGCTAAGTGATTGAATAGGTGAGGATGGACAACTTCAAGCATCCCTGCATGAAGCAGATTGTCTGTTAGTCGGACTGCTTATCTACGCAGTGGCTAACTAATTTATTGAGGTCTTTTTGCCAGTGTATACAGAGAAAGCAAGTTTCGTGCCAGAGAAGCCTTTTTCTTCAAAAGGAAAACACTTGACAAAGGTTCCTTAATTTGAATCAAGATTCTCTTTACTAAATGTTCTTATCATTTACAGGCATACAAAAACAGATTCACACACACATACATTCAAGTTCCTTTTAGTTACAGTAGAAATAGAAGACAACGTTTGGGGTTTAAGCTAAAGGTATGCTTAGGGGGGGGGAAGCATATACTTATCTGCTCTAGTAGTTTTCGACCTTTCACAGTTCAGGAACAAGGATTGTTTCTAACTAGGGAAACTCTCACTCTACAATGTTGGAGCCTGCCAACAATTGTAAAGGGTCTCTTGGTCCGGATTCCAAGAGAGCACACGAGAGTTACCTTAAGTTACAAAGGTTGCTTTTCTTGCAGGGGGCTGCAGGAGTGTGCGCGTGATTTCTTTTCCCCTCTTCTCTCTCTTCCTGCTCGAACTTTTTCCTTCTTTTTCCTCCTTCCCCCTGAACAAAAGGTTGCACCCCATTTTATCAGCTAGTATGGGGGCTGGCTTGGGGTGTCTCTAGGTCCATCCCATCCCTATACCATTGGCTAAAGGATGTTTGGGTTCCCTCCTACTAAGGTGGGGCAATACTGAAAGTCTACACCTTTCTACAAGGGAGGATTTTGGTCGAAGTGTCAAGATGGGTTGGCATGGAAACCTTTAGGTATGTAGATGGATCTGGCCGGGTCTTCACACATGCAAATGCCAAGCATCCTGTGGGTTACATGCGAGGTAGAGATTCCTCAATGGTGGAAAGGCTGTTGTTTTTACATTCTGCTGAAGGGCTGTAATGGAGATGCTAATATAGAGATGCTTCTCTCTCCCAAGGGCTCCTGGGTAGGTGTGCAAGATGTGTCTTTGACCTCATTTGCATGGAAGTACAGGCTGTGTGATACCTCCTTTTACACAGAGAGTCACATTAACTCATGCATACATCCTCCCAAAGCAAAGACACTTGCTGGCACCATTCCTGGTGTGCATGCAGGTCAGAAAATAACAAATAAAAGCATTTTCAAAGTTCATCTCCTAACAGTCTGGATCCTTCCCAGTCTGCTTTCAGGCCTGGCTACGGGACTTAAATAACCTTGGTTGCTCTAGTGGATGACCTGCACCGGTAGATGGACAGAGTGTGACTCAATGGAATCTCCTGGAAATTTTGATCACAATGTCTTTCTGGACTGCCTTTCCAGGGTGGGACTGGGAGGTGCGGTTTTATAATTGTTCCAGTCCTACATGGAGGGTAAGTTTCAGAAGGTGGGGTTGGGGGACTGTTGCTCAGCCCCTTGGCCTTTGGGGTCCTGAAAAGCTCCATCTTGTCCCTCTATGTTTTTCAACATGAAACCACTGGGTGAGTTCATCTTGAGAGTTGGGGTGGCCAATATGTGGATAACAGTCAGCTCTATCTCAAGCTTCTGGCTAATCCCAAGGAGGCTGTACAAATCCTGAACTGGTACCTGGAGGCAGTTTTGGAGTAGATGCAGGCTAATAAACTGAAGTTTAATCCTGATAAGACAGAAGTGATACTGGTGGTTGGAAGGTCTGACCCAAGACTTAAAGTGTCACCCATTTGAGATAGGATTGCACACCCCTTAAAGGAATAAGTCCATAGTTTGGGGGTGCTCTTGGCCTACTGCTAGATAAGCAAATAGCAGCTGTGGCCAGGAGCACCTTTTACTAGCTTGGACCAGTTAGTCACCTGCAGCCTTTCCTGGGAAGAAAAGATCTGGCCAAAGTGGTGCATGCCTTGGTTATATCTTGATTACATTACTACCATTCACTCTTCATGGAGTTGCCCTTGAAAAATGTTCAGAAACATCTACTGTTGCAGAATGTGGCAGAACAAGAAATGGCAAAAAAGCTGTTACTGCAGGGGGGAAAGATATTTATTAGACTGGACAACCCCTGTTCATTTTGCTTATTTTTTTAGGGGGATCTTTAAAATATATATATTATAGACAAATCACAGACAAATCGTTCAAAACATACATATTTTTAAAAAAGCAGTTCTGGGAGTAATAACTTGGCATGTGAGAAAAACAGTTAATACATCGTGGGAGCCAGAAACCAGAGTACATTACACGAAACATAATCATTTTTGCTCACTGGTGCATTATAAGAATGCACTATAGAATGCCCATTATTGGAATCATAGTTCTTAAACACAGAGATACAGGTTACTGTCATAGATATGCATAAGTTAAACTAACTTGAATATAGCTAACCTGTATAGTAATATTGTCAGAAATTTTCCACAGCAGCTAAGCTGCGGAGAAAAGAGTACAAACAGAAAAGTGTTTTTATCTCATACAAGCAGTAGCAACTCCAGATTTTTATTTAAACCATCAGGGACAAGAGCTTTCAGAATCCACCCTGCCTTTTTTTAGTAACATTCTAACATTAAGGTGATCTGATCTACATAGCCAAAAATGAGAAGTCTGTGGGACAATGGTTGTGCTCTAAGAAATGATGGATCACAGGAGCACCTGTTCTTTAAAAAAAAAAAAAAAGATTAATGTTGCTTTTTATGTTCAGTGATGCTTGTTCTACATTCTCTCAAGTTTTTGCCAATGTGTATCTTATTATAAGGGCACTGTATAATATATATAAAAATACAATCAGAACTACATGTAACGAAGGCTTTAAGAGTATAGTAGTTCTTACAAGATGTAGGCTGTAGTCACATGAGCAGTTTGCCATGGTACAGTAGTGTTACCTTTGTGGATTGAAAAGCACGATCGGATGACATCTGCCTTCCATGCCCCAGTTGCTGGCACACTTTGGAAGCAGGAGTAATCAGGCACCAGGGAAAGCCCAGTATTAGTGGATGCCAGTGCTTCCACTCCACTTTCCCAGATGTCTGAACTCTCCTGCCATGAAAGGAACCTGGAAGGGAAGTCTGAACCTGCAGATCCATTTCTGCCATTGGGTTTGTTTTTGGGTTTTTTAGTTGCTGCCTATGTGCACATATGTGCATGCATCAGCCTGCATTAAAAAATGAACAGGCAACACACTCCGTGGTTGACACACTATAGTAATGTGAACACTTGACCACCAGATGAGCACACAGGGAAACTGCCCAAGGGTGTGCTGTCTGGTGGGTCTGTCCCACAACACTTTAAACTGGTGCAATTGGAGGCACACCCAGATTGCAGCAAGCCTCCTATAATATGCTCCAGTTTTATGTATGCTCTTTCTGAGTCCAATAGTTATATGGTTAAAAGTCAGGCTGCATGAAAGTCTCCCAAGGTCTGGGTTTTTTCCTTATTATGCAACATACCCCTCTGGCTTCAGGCAGTGGCCTCGGAATAAACTGGGTAGAAGGTTGCAGCTTCAAGAGGACCTCCACAAACTGAGTGAGTGGGCGACAATGTGGCAAATGAAGTTCATGCACATTGGGACAAAAAACCCTAACCTCAAGTATAGGCTAATGGGGTCTGAACTTGTGGAGAATGAGGAGCAAAAAAGATCTTGGGGTCAGAATGGATAGCTCAATGAACCAGTGTGCTGCTCTAGTGAAAAAGGCAAAAACTATATTGGGGTTTATTAGGAAATAGACTGAGAATGAAACAGCTGATATTGCAATTCCCCCGTATAGATCTATGGTGTGGCCTCATTTGGAATACGGTGTACAGTTCTGGTCACTGTATCTCCAAAAGGACACTGCAGAGCTGGAAAAAGTGCAGAGGAGGGCAACCTAGATGATTAGGGGGTCGGAGCACCTTCCCTCTGAGGAAAGGCTAAAGAGTCTGGGACTTTTCAGTTTAGAGAAATACAACTAAGGGGGGACATGATAGAGGCTTATAAAATTATTCGTGCAATGGAGAGAGTTGACAGACAGACATTTTTCTCCCTCTCCCAAAATACTAGAACTCGAGGGCATCCAATGAAACGGATGGGCAGGAGGTTCAGGACAGACAAAAGGAAATACTACTTTCCACAGAGAGTGATTAAAATGTGGAATTCGCTGCCAGAGGATGTAGTCATGGCCACAGGAATAAACAGCTTTCAAAGGGGACTGGATAGATTAATGGAGGATAAGTCTATCAATGGCTACTTGCCATGACAACTAAGGGGAACTTCCACATTCAAAGGCACTAAGCCACTGAATCCCAGGGCCAGGAGCAGGGCTTCTTTTTCTGGTGGAATGCGCCGGAACGAAGTTCTGGAACCTCTTCAACAAAAATCTTTTAAAAATGTTTAAAAGTCCATGAGTTTTCAGGATGCAGACTGAAAACTTCATTCCCTTCTTGAGAGTTCCAGCACCTCTTAAAAAAAAAAAAAAAAAGCCCTGATCAAGAGGCAACATCAGAGGAAGGCTATGCAAAATGAAAAACTAACTATAGACCCTTATAACCTTAACCTGTTGTTTAGTTTTTCACTTTGCATAACTTAAACATCATCATGTTACATGTTAATTTGCTGTTAAAATCCCTGTCTATAAGTTTAGAACCTCATCTACCATTCCAATGAATTTGAAAAAGTGTGCCTTGCACATGAAAGCTCATACCTTGAATAAACCTTTGTTGGTCTTAAAGGTGCCACTGGACTCTAAATTTGTTCTACTAATTCAGATTGTTTGCTGTTGCTGAGTCCAGTGGGCAGCAGCTCTGGAAAGTCTCAGGCAGAAATCCCTCTTGGCCCTGCTACATGAAATCCTTCTAATTTGCAATGCCCAGGATTGAACCTGGGACCTTCTGCATGGAAAGCAGATGGTCTGCCTTGGAGCTGTAGCTACTCCCCTCAATAATAAGCAACACAGAAAAGATAAAATCTACCTCCTTCCTTATCCTCCAATGCCTGGCGACAAACAGATTCTTGGCAACCACAGTGCAATGCCTACAATTATATCGGTGATACTGGGCCAGCTTCTTCCAGTCTAGCATTACTGACCTGTGCTGATTGCAAAGGCTACTGGAAAAACATGAAGTTTCAAAACAGCCATAAATAAAATTGCTTCCTTTCTGAACACTGGTGCTTGAGAAGAGAGCTGGAAAAAAACTTCTAAGAAGTATATGCATCACTCCTTAACCATAGTTATACTGCCATCTAGTGGCAGAATGCTGTCCTGCCATCTGTCACAGAGTTCTTTAAAGACAACCATCAAAAGGTTCACAACAACCTTCTGTTTTTCATTTTGGAGGCCAATCTTCATGATACCTCTGTAGATCTATTTTAAGGTAGAGATCAGGCATGCTGTTTTGGATGACAATTGCTTCTTCTTGTGTGTGTTTTTTCTTATTCATTGATGCCTGAGCTAGCCCAACTGTTGACAGGCTTGGCTCTAGGCTCTTGTCAAATACAGGTGTCAGTCACACTCAATGAACTAGAAGAGCTTGGCTAATCATTTCAGGTGTGTGTGTGTGTGTGTGTGTGTGTGTGTGTGTGTGTGTGTGTGTTAGCAAGAAACTTTTGAAAAGGAAAAAAAGGGCACACAGAAAAAAGTTGTAGCAATAAACAAGCTCTTGTGTTACTTCCGTTCATTAACTTCCATCAAATATAGGGCAGAAACCTACCAGCTGTGGACAGAAGTTCCTCACTGTGGCTGTTCTTTTCCCACCTTCACCTCTCCCCAGCAGCCCCATAAGAAACCCGGAAATCTGAAACTAGGAGCTGAGAAAACCTCATGGAGAAAATGCTACGGGATGGAGCAAAATCTCTCCCCTTTTACATCAACAGCTTGTTCTGACACTACATCTTCACCAGTGGAAGGAAAGCACTGGGAGCACGGTTGCCCTATTCTGCCTCCTCACTGCAGGCCATGTACCTGGTGCTTTTATGTCCATCAGACTTCCCTGACATTCCCTGCCTGGTACACTGGCTTTTCAGGAGTCTTAGAGGGCGTCATGGAATGGTGTCGATGGGGAGAATGAGCTCACAAGTTTCATGAACCAGTCTGATGCTTTTTAAAATTGGTTGTTTACCTGAAAGCGTCAGGTTCAAAAGCAAGTAGGTCCAGGCATTCTTGATCAAAAGAAAGGCTTTATTGGGTTACAGTGCTAAAACCCACAGTAGAAGGTCATTGTCAGGAATGGGGGGCAAGAGCAAAGCGAGCAGGGTTATAGTATGATGCATACAAGTGACTAGCGAATGAACTGTAAGCGCGCACGTGGGAAACTCCCGGCAGGAGAGTTACTTCATGAGCGGGAGACAACTCCCCCCCTCCCCTCCCCTTCACAGGACTGGAAAATTCTCATCAACACAAGAATAGCCCAAAGCCTACATTCAAGGCCACTGTGATAAGGAGAAGCAGCAAGGGAAGAAGCTCCCACGTTACTGCCTGCATACCTACGCAAGCGCAAAGCAGAATAGGGAACACATAACAATGGACTCAGTGAGAATCATCAAATAGACCTTTTTCTGACACTCTGCCCTTCCCAAAATACCTCCCACCCACCACTCAGGAAGGGGAGTACATGGGGCCCCCTGGTTTGGCTGGGAAACGGGTGTGAAAATCCCTCAGAAAATCAGGTGCATTAATATCAGAGACCTTAACCCATTCCCTGTGTTGGGGCCCAAAATGTACCCATTCAACCAGATAATACAATTGTCCATGGATAAATTTAGAGTCCAGGATGTCATCCAGTTCGTAGTGCTCCTCGTTATCGATGATCAGCGGGGGGGGGGTGTCGGAGGCTCCGGATGCCACTTAGTCAGGGGAGATGCCGGTTTGAGGAGGCTGTAATGGAAAATTGGATGAATGGCTTTAAGTGATTTAGGTAAATCCAGTTGCACAGTCACTTTATTAATACAGCGAACCACCTTGAATGGACCAATATATTTCCAAGCGAGCTTCCGCGACTTCTGTGATAGCCGTAAGTTCTTAGTGGAAAGGTACACCGAGTCCCCTGGTTACAGGTTCCATCCCCCCGCCCTCTTTTTGTCCGCATATTTCTTATATTGAGCCTTGGCTTCGTTTAGAGTCTCTACAATCATTGGCCAAGATTCTCGAAAAGACTTACACCATTCCGTGGCATTCCCACTAGTACCCCCCGGTTTCAAAAATGGAAGAGGGGGGCTATCATAACCCATGGCAGCTTTGAAGGGAGACATTCCGGTCGACGCGTGCCAGAAGTTGTTGTATGCAAACTCGGCCAAAGGCAATAATTCTACCCAATTGTCTTGTTGATAGTTGGTGAAACAACATAGATATTGCTCTAGTGTTTGATTCACCCGTTCTGTTTGCCCATCGGTCTCCGGGTGGTATGCACTGCTTAGAGCACGCTCAATGCCCATGAGGGCCATTAACTCTGTCCATAGTTTGGAGACAAACTGAACCCCACGGTCGGAGATTATTTTGATCGGTAAAGTGTGGAGTCGGGCAATATGTTGTAAAAAGGCTCTTGCAAGTATTTTGGCCGTTGGCAAACTAGGAAACGGTATAAAGTGAGCCTGTTTAGAAAATAAGTCCACCACCACCCAAATAACAGTCATGTGTTTGCTGGGGGGAAGATCAGTGATAAAATCCATGGAAATCACTTCCCAGGGTCGACTTGGGGTAGGCAATGGCTGTAGTAGACCTGGGTTTTTCCCGCTCTGGTCTTGCAACGACTACATGTAGGGCAAGATTGTATGTAGAGTGATAAATCTCATTTCATTCGGGGCCACCAGAAATTGCGCTGCAGTAGGTGTAGGGACTTCACATACCCGAAGTGCCCAGCTGACTTTGAATCATGGGCAGCCTGCAGTACTTGGGGTCACGTACTTTCTGGGACAAACAGTTTAATGCCTTTGTACCAGCAACCATTGGGTTTGCATTCTACATCATCTCGAGCTTTTAGCTCAGCTCTCTCCTGGTCAGTGATGTCGGTGGCAAATCGGTTTTCCCATGGCAGCCCCTGAATTGGGGTAATGGGCTGTAATTGTCTCTGTTTGCATGTTACAACAGCCCCAACAAGTTGATCTGGGGTAAAAAAGGATTCTCTCACCTCCGTTCTCTTGCTAAGGTGCTGGGGAAGGCGTGAGAGAGCATCTGCCAAGTGATTGGACTTGCCCGGGAAATGGTGGAGGGTAAATTGGAACTTGGAGAAAAACTCAGCCCAGCAGAACTGTTTGGCATTTAGATTCCGGGGCTTTCGAAGTACCTCAAGGTTCTTATGATCAGTCCAGATTTCAAAGGGTACCCGAGCCCCCTCTAACCAGTGCCTCCAGGTAATTAGGGCTAAGCGAATGGAAGCTGCTTCTTTGTCCCAAATGGGCCAGAACCTCTCTGTGTCATTAAACTTTTGGGAAACATAAGCGAGAGGGTGCAGGTGCCCTTGGGCATCCTCTTGTAAGATCACCCCCCCCCCCCATTGCGGTATCTGATGCGTCTACTTGGACAATAAATTTTTTTGTTTCATTTGGGTGTGCCAGTACTGGTTCGGAAGTAAATAACTGCTTCAGTTGTTCAAATGCCTCCTGACACCGAGGCGTCCAATCTACCAGGGCCCCTGGCATGGAAGCCTTGGCCCCTCTCCCTTTAGTCTTTAGGAGATCTGTGAGAGGGAGGGCTACCTGGGCAAAGTGGGGCAAGAATTGGCAGTAAAAATTGGCGAAACCGAGAAAACTCTGGAGCTGCCGTCTGGTTTTGGGAGGTTCCCAAGCCAACACATCCTGGACCTTCTTTGGGTCCATTTCCAACCCATTTGAGGATATGCGATACCCTAAGAAGTCAATGCGGTTCTGGTGAAATTCACATTTTGACAGCTTAACAAACAGTTTGTGCTCTAACAACTTCTCCAGTACCTCCTGAAGCAGCCTGGTGTGAGTTTTTTGGTTTGGGCTGTACACCAAGATATCATCCAAGTAAACAACCACCCCCTTGAACAAATATGGGTGCAACACCTCATTTATCAAGTTCATGAAGACCCCAGGCGCCCCCTGCAACCTGAAAGGCATAACCCGATATTCAAATTGTCCCAACGGGGTATTGAAGGCGGTCTTGTGTTCGTCTCCTTGCCTAATGCGGACTCTAAAATAGGCATCACGTAAATCCAATTTGGAAAACACCTTCCCCTTTGCCACTTCTGCTAACAAATCCTTGATGAGGGGCATGGGGTAAGCATTGGTGGCCAAAACTGCGTTTAGGCTCCGGTAATCAGTGCACAGTCTCAGCCCCCCATCCTTCTTTTTACAAAACAACACAGGGGCCGCAAAGGGGGACGAAGTCGGTTGGATAAATCCACGGGCCAGATTCTTGTCAATGAATCTGCGTAGCTCCTCCTTTTCCATAGGACTCATAGCATAAATTTTCCCTTTAGGCAACTTGTGGCCCGGAAGGATTTCAATCGCACAGTCTGAGTTACGGTGGGGAGGTAGTTCGTCAGCTTCCTCCTCCTCAAACACACGGGCCAAATGCCGGTATTCTTTGGGAATGCGGTTAAGGTCCTCTGCGGCTAAGCAGGCTCGTGGAGGATCATTATTTGGGGGTTTTCCCCACCCCGGGTCCCACTTGTGCTCCGCACATTTCGGGGAGATAAATCGTACCGTCCCTTCGTCCCAAAGTATATAGGGATCGTGCCCATGCAACCATGGGCTGCCCAACACTAATGGGAATTGGGCTTGTGGGGCTATTACAAAAGACTGCAGCTCCCAGTGTTCTCCTGTGGCCACCCTTAAGGTGATAGTCTCAAATCGACATGGTTCCTTCATCGGTGACCCATCCATTTGGGTAAAGGTAATAGGATCTTTCAAACTGGTAACTGCCGCCTCTAGTCCCGTTACCAGTGACGGGTTCATCAAATCCCTCCCGCACCCCGAGTCAATGAGGGCTCGGACCCTGATGTGGGTCATCATTGCTGGGTTCATTATAAGAACAGTCACAAAGAAGAGAGAGGGGTAATTGCTCACCATTTTGGGCGCTTCAGGGGCAGGGTCCTGTTGGGTAGCGCCACTCACAAACAGGACCAATTCGTTTCCCTGCATATCACTCTCCTCTTCTTCCAACATCGAGACCTCCGCAGGGTCAGGATTGGCAAAAAGAGCCCGCGGGTTGCGTGGTTTTGCTGTACCCTTTCTCGGGGTGGTAGCTGGCCATCGTCGGGGTTCCTCTTGAGTCAGGGCTCGACCAGGGTCCCCCTTGGGGCAGGATGCGGCGAAGTGCCCTTTCTCCCCACATCGTAGGCACAAGCCCTGCCTCATGAGTTAGTCTCTCACCCCACCCTGGGTGGAGGTAGGCTTGCTTCTGGTTGGGGTGGCCGAGGTGCTTGGACGGTTGTTCCCAAAAGACAAGTCCAGTTTCATGAGGCACAATCGGCTTTCAGCTTTTTCCGCTTCCTCCATCCAACCTTGAAGGGTGCGCGGCTCATTGGAACTGAGAACGTTGTGGTGGACATCCACTGCTAGTCCCATCCAGTATTGTTGAGCCAGCACGGGGTCAGTCCAGTCTCGAATCTTAACTGCGTGCCGTTGAAATTCCTGTGAGTACTCCCTCACGGTTAGTTTGCCTTGTTTGAAGGTGCGGAGGAAGGCTTCAGCCTTTGGGGCCGCCCCCGGGTCTTTGAAGCGGTTCCTCAAAGCCCACATGAAGTCATCAACATTCCCCAGCTCCACCACCTCCAGATCGTGGAGGGCCATGTACCAGCTGGTAGCAATTCCGCGGAACCTTGAAGCAATAAATTCCACCTGTTGCTCCTCGTCCGGGAACACATAGCCCCATCGCTGTACGAATTTCCCGACTTGTAATATAAAGAAAGACACAGTCTCAGGGTCCCCGTCAAAAGTAATCTCCAACATATCTTTGGGACAAATTATTGGAGGAACGGGACCCATGCCAGGCACCAGAGCAGGCAACGGGAGGGGGCCGGAGCAGGAATGGGGGCGGCGGTAGGACAGGTGGAGGCTGGACGGGTCCCGGTTGCCCAGGATCGGGCCCTCCCGGCAATGGGCCAGCCGGAGGAGGCTGACCAGGCACCAGCTGGCCGGGCAAGGGTGCTGCTGGTGCTGGCTGCCCCGGAACAGGCTGGCCGGGAAGGGGAGGCGCAGGCAGTGGTGGTGCTGTGGCTGGCGCCGGTCTCGGTTGAGTCAGCGGGTGGGCTCGGATGGCTTGGTCCATCATCTGCGGTAGGGATTGCATCAGCTCGCCCATGTCCCACATTAACCATCGGGTATCATCTTGAATAGAGTCCATGCGGGCGTCCGCATCCGGGCTAGACCCCGATCTGGGAGATCCACGGGACATCCGTCCCTGGGGAAGCCCGAAACTGTCCCGGCTCTGGCTCCCCGGTAAAGACCAGGTAGTCTGGGTGGTGTCCAAAAGATTCTTAGTCCAATCACGCGACCTTCGATAGGTAACCCCCTTGTCCCAAGGAGTTGGGGCACCAAGAAAGTAGGCTCGAGGTATCGCTCCTCCATGACTCTGGGTTGGCCCAGCGGGGCTGTAGATCGGGAGTGTGTACGATGCTCCCACTGTGCTGGTCAATGGAGGGGTGGCTGGCCCAGCCGTCAAGTATAGGACCAAAGCCGTGGTTACCGGAGTCGTAGTCACTGGAGCAACGGTGGTAGCTGGAACGGTGGCAACCGGAGTGGTGGTCACTGGAATTGCCACAGTGGTGACCGGAACTGTGGTGACCAGTGTGGTAGTCACCGGTGGACCTGCCCCAGCCCCGCTCATCGTGGTGGACAGCAGGAGCTGGTGGTGGTGAAATAATGATGATTCCTGACAATTTCTGTCAGGTTCAAAAGCAAGTAGGTCCAGGCATTCTTGATCAAAAGAAAGGCTTTATTGGATTACAGTGCTAAAACCCACAGTAGAAGGTCATTGTCAGGAATGGGGGGCAAGAGCAAAGCGAGCAGGGTTATAGTATGATGCATACAAGCGACTAGTGAATGAACTGTAAGCGCGCATGCGGGAAACTCCCGGCGGGAGAGTTACTTCATGAGCGGGAGACAACTCCCCCCCTCCCCTCGCCTTCACAGGACTGGAAAATTCTCATCAACACAAGAATAGCCCAAAGCCTACATTCAAGGCCACCATGATAAGGAGAAGCAGCAAGGGAAGAAGCTCCCACGTTACTGCCTGCATACTTACGCAAGCGCAAAGCAGAATAGGGAACACATAACAATGGACTCAGTGGGAATCATCAAATAGACCTTTTTCTGACACAAGGCCCTTCTGGAGTGGTTTGTTCAGTTCTTATGATATTCTAGATGCAGCTATGTAAGAAATGTTTCGACATTGTAGTCCAGGCAGAGCCAGGGAAGGCAGGAAGAACAGCTTTGGTGAGGGCGGGGGAAGGTTCAGCCTGAGGGGGCCAGTTACAGCTCCTGGTGAGGGCATTAAGGGCAGTAGCCAGAAGGAGCTTGGGGCTGGAGGAGACAGTTGGTGGAGTAGTGAGGGGGGGTTAGCAGTGTTCCCTCTAAGCTCAGTTAGTGTGAGCTAGTTCACAGGGTTTTAGCCTCTGGCTCACACATTTTTGTCTTAGTTCAGGAAGGATGGCGCCAGAGCAAACTAATTTATGCAGTAGCCAAATCGCTCATTCACAACTTTAACGTCAGTAGTTCACAAAGTAGAATTTTTGCTCACAAGACTCCACATCTTAGAGGGAGCATTGGGCCGGGTAGGTGTGATGTGTTGCCACATAAATTCTGTGTGTGTGCTTTATTTCTGTGCTTTAATGTGGAGTTTTAAGTGTATGTTGATGCGATCTAAAATGTAGGCCTGTAGAGTATGAAAGAGAGGGGATGGATGAATGAGTGAATTGTGTTATGATTGGATGGTAGCTGTACCCTGGAGGGGGGCAGAGTTGAGTGGGTCATTCAGAGGGAGGAGAGACTTTGTGTGAAAGTTAAGAGTGCTGAGCTGTGGGAGGGAGTGGAAGAAGGAGCTTGAGTGAGGTGCTGTTCAGTATGAGAGAAATCTGTGTTCTGCGTGGCAAGTGGAGAAAACAAGCCTAAGAAGCTAGGTCCGGGGGGGGGGGAGCGCACCGGAGCACAGCTCGGGAGCTCAGGAGCCAAGCCCCACCCCCAGCCGGCATCCCGGGGAATTTTTCAGGCAGCCGAATGTCAATTTCAGCTCCATTATATCCTATGGGCCATTGAAGTCAATGGTGAAAACATAGGGTATATTCTGGGGGCTGGAGGGGAGGGGTTTGAGGGAGAGGCTCCAAACTCACAGGATGGCTGATGGAGCCTCTCCCCAAGATACCCACCAAATTTCAAGAACATTGGATCAGGGGGTCCAATTCTGTGGGCCCCTAAACAGGTTTCCCCTATTCCCTCCATTGTTCTCCATGGTGAGAAAAAAGTAAACCCCCTCCCCTCCAGCCCCCAGAATATACCCTATGTTTTCACCATTGACTTCAATGGCCCATAGGATATAATGGGGCCGAATTGCCGCCAAATTTCTTTCATTCTCTCCTTTCCTTCTCTCTTTTTCCTCTTTCCCTCCTTCTCTTCTCCCTTTCTTTCCCACCTTCTTCTCTTCTCTTTTTTCCTCCTTCTTCCCTTTCTTTCTTTCCCTCCCCTTTCCTTCTCTTTCTTTCCCTCTTTCCTTCCTTATTTCCTTCTCTCTGCTCTCTCTCTTTCCTTCCCTCTTTCCTCTTTCTGTGGCCCAACTCTCATGAGAAGGAGTTTAAACTTTAAACCCCTTCTCCCTTAACTCCCCCACCCAGACCAGCTGGGGAAGGGGAGGGGAGGCTTTTGAAGATGCCTCCCCCCCCTTTTGCTTCCCCTTCTGACATCACTTCTGGTGATGTCAGGGGGCGTGGCATATGCTAATAGCCTAATAGCTCATTAGCATACCATATGCTAATGAGCTCCTGCAGCTGTTTTTCTACGAAAAGACCCCTGGCTAGGTCTGTTTAAGGAACCACTTCACTTATGTACCTATATGAGAGCATTACGCTTATTAATTACCCAGAAACCATCATGCTGTTTCACTTATAAATAAACTCTATTTATATTTAAGGAAAACAACTGTTTATCTTAGAATAAAGGATCCCCTTTCACCTCAGAGCCACCCCATGTGCTGACCATTCTTAGGGTTGCCAATCTCTAGGTGGTAAGGAATACAAAAGATACAAAGGATCAAACTGTGCGTAAATGAATAATTATCAACAAGTATAACAGGCTAAACCTATATAAATAGAGTGTTTTTTTCAAAAATACAATATAGTAGCCAGAAACTCAAAAGTACATGGACCAAATACAAAAACAGTCCTATTAGTCCACCTTCAGAAATAGTCCAAATTTCTCCAAAAGTCTAAATAAAGATGTTTATAATTCCTCTTCACAAAATCCTCATTTCACTGCTTGTGTACCCACTTCACAGCCCCGCCGGCTTCAAGTTGCCATATCGCCTTACTTTCTCAAAAGTAGAACACCAAAACTGCCCAGCTCCAGTACTGAATAATACACAACATCATTTTCATTCTTAATGTACATAAGACAATTACTGTGATGAGGAATTTGATTTGGACTATTTATGAAAGTGGCTTAATAGGACTGTCTTTGTATTTGAACCATGTACTTTTGTATTACTTACTCCCTTCCGTGCATCTCTACTGTTTGGGAATCTCTAGGTGGTGGCTTGAGATCTCTCACTATTGCAACTGATCTCCAGGTGACAGAAATCTGTTCACCTGGAGTAAATGGCTGCTTTGAAAGTTGGACTCTATGGCATTATGCCCCAAACTCTACCCTTCTGAGGCTCCACCCCCATAATCTCCAGGTATTTCCCAATCTGGAGCTGTCAACCCTAACCAGTCTGTTATTTTACCAAATACAACTTAGCCATCCTGTTATTTGGGTCCAACTAAGAATTCTAAGACAAGAGCCATTGGTGACAGTGAAAATGTGGAAGGCAAGGAGGCAGCATAGTACACATCACCTCAGAACAGTCCAGAGAGGTTCCTTTACAGAGGAGATGATAGATGATAGATGGACAGACAGACAGACAGACAGACAGACAGACAGACAGACAGACAGACAGACAGACAGACAGACAGACAGACAGACAGACAGACAGACAGACAGACAGACAGACAGATAGATAGATAGATAGATAGATAGATAGATAGATAGATAGATAGATAGATAGATAGATAGATAGATAGATAGATAGATAGATAGATATGTTGTTGAAGGCTTTCACGGCCGAAGTTCATTAGTTGCTGTAGATTTTCCGGGTTGTGTGGCCATGGTCTTGGCATTGTAGGACCTGATTGCGAAACGTCAGGTCCTACAATGCCAAGACCACGGCCATACAACCCAGAAGATCTACAGCAACTAAAGATAGATAGATAGACAGACAGACAGACAGACAGACAGACATGTTGCACTGCAGGGCTACCAGGCCAGGTTTCCCGCAAGAGCTGCCAGAGGAAGCCCTTCCATTGATCACTTAAGCAATTTAGGATCTAGTAAGGCATGGGTACATGTGGAAAATGGAGGATCATGTTTCTTCTAAATGCCTTCGTCTTGGTCCCTCCTAGCTTAAGATCAAACTGTTTGTTTTATTCATTTATTGATTTATAACTTTTTATGCCACCTCTCCACACAATCACAGTCCCCAAGGCATTAAGGTATTTGAACAATTAAAACAATAATTAAAATTATAAAATAATTCAATAAAAACACATAAACAAGTAATGCTAGATGGCCAATAAGTAGTCCCAGCAATAAAAGTAAGGGGGAATTAAAGGTGAGGGCAGCTGAATTCCCTCATGGCTTGCTTCCGTAAAGCTCCTCCCCGTGTCACTATGTGACAAAAGAACTTGGAAAAAAGATCATAGAGAGAAAAGCTATAGATAATGGAGAGTCCCAAACACACACACACCTCATCCACATTTTCCTTTTAAAATAAGACCCCACTTTCCTTCATGCTTAGTTTGGAGGGGCCTAATTCTAAATTCTTGTACAGTTCTCAAAAAAATCGCAGCATGATATTTTTTAGAAGGTTTTTTTTTTAGAAAAACAGTTCTCTTATATCTACACAGTATCACTCATAGAGAAGGAAGCCCATGATTCGTGGTTCCTTGTTCCTTTCCAATGACCTTCTAATTGAATGGATATACTGCTGGATCTCCAAGAACACATCATTATCTGTACCTGTCCCTTTAGGATACTTTCCGTTGTATCTCTGTACAAGTTTCTGAACTTGCTTCTATCCAATCTAAGCTTACAATTTACCCATTTCCACCCTCAATGAGCACTCCCAAAAGCTCCCACAATCAGCAGTCACAGGGCTGGAAACCGTCCTCCAGTTCATATGCTTGACTAGTACAAGTTCTTTGGCTGCTGCTTGGAAAAGGTAGGAAATAGTAATACAAAACCATCTCATCAGATGTATTTTTCAACAAGAACATGTTACTAGGCAGAAGTGGGCAGAGGCATAACCAAAGTCACATTTTCGCCAGGCCTTTGTCTGAGACAATGACTTGTCCACAGTAAAAATTACAGGTATCTCAGATTAAAATTAGGATAATGATTGTAAAACATCCTAAAAGCAGCATAGAATATAGGCTTCTAAAAGCTCCAGTGGCATAAAAAACGTAATGGATTACAAATGTGACAGCTAAAAGCTCCATTTCAAAGGGGCTCGAGAAAGGCCTGAACAAATAAATAAATAACATTTCAAAGGGACTCCTAAAAAGCATGAGAAAATAAAGTCATCTTTGCCTAGCACCCAAAAGACTATAAGCATGGTGTTAGTTTGTATGGGGAAATGCCACCATCAAGTGGCTTTTCCTTGCAATTGTGTAGTGGTTATTTGTCCTTATGAATGAAGTGGGATCAGCTGGAACCAGGTTAAATTCATTCATTGAACATTGCAGCACAGAGGGATCAATGGCTTATGGAAGCTCAGAAATTGAACAAATTGACCCCTTTTAAAGAGTGAGGAAACCCTGGATTTCATAGGACAATGGTAGTTATTTCCATCATAAAGAAATATAAGTTATCCTGCCTTTCCCCAGACTTGAACTTAAGCCAGTTTACAATCAGTTCATTAAAATCAACGATTGCTGTTGTTCAGTCACACAGCTGAGTCCGACTCTTTGTAACCCCACATCACACCAGGCCCTCCTGTCTTCTGTCATGCTCTGGAGTTTGCTTAATTTCATGTTTCATCCTTTGTCATCCCCTTCTTCTTTTTACCTTCAATCTTTCCCAGCATCAGGGTCTTCTCCAGTGAGTGCTCCCTTCTCATTTGGTGGCCAAAGTATTTGAGCTTCAGCTTCAGTATCTGGCCTTCCAGGGAACAGTCAAGGTTGATTTCTTTTTAATCAACAATAAACACCACAAAAAACAAAACAAACATAATGTAACTGCAGCAAAAGACTTCCAGCATGGGGAAAATAACTGCCGGATGCCTCTCCCACCTGGACGTCTTGATTTATACCTGAGAGAGGCATCCGGCTGTTGTTTTTTTCCACAGTGGGAGTCTTGCTGCAGTTACTTTCTGTTTGGCGGTCTACTATACACTATCTATGTATGGAATTACAGAGGAGCCTACTGTTCGTTTTGAATATGTTCTTTTTGTAAACTATGGTTAATTGTTAGGAGCAATCTGTTGGATAAGTGTCTATACACTCTATTGGGTTATGATCACTAACACTTCTTTGTATTTCACTGAATGCAATATACAGTTTTGAGCACGTAGAGTTGTGAATTGTAGATGGTCTTCCCTTGGTGGGTGTTGTTTGTGGCTATACTGATGTTGTGTAAGGCAGCTTCATGAATTCAGACCTAATTGAAAATCCCTAAGAAACAGAACAGTCTTGCCTCTGTTCCCAGATACCTGCAAAAGGGGAGCCCGTCTCATCTCTTCCAGCAGCCCATTCCACAAAGTGGCTGAAATAAGAAAGTGTGGGCTCTGACAGAGAACAAGCATACAGCCCTAAGTAGAGGAACACCTGAAGCTGCCTTATACTGAGTCAGACCACTGGTCTATTGAGCTCAGTATTGCTACTCTGACTGGCAGCAGCTCTTCACTGTTTTTCACACCACCTACTACCTGATTCTTTTCAACTGAAGATGTGAGAGACTGAATTTAGGACCTTCTGCGTGCCAAGCAGATACCCTACTGTGAAGCAATGCATTTTCTCCTGGGAGACTGGCAAGGAGCAATGCCTTCACTTTACATTTTACCAGTTTATTTGTTTCTTTTTCTTTCTGTGGGCAGAGAACAGGTATAACTCAGCCCACCTTCATACAGATGCTAATGAGTCTAGACAAAATGAATGGCCAAGCTTCCCCCTTCCACCCTCCTTCCTCAGGCAGGGAACAGAGAGTTGGGGGGTGTCGAAATTCTGGAGAGGCTTGAGGAAGGAACTTTTTGGCAACAACAGGAAAACTGCCTTGATCTGGGCGTGCTGAGGTCAAGTGGGGGGAGCAACAGGGATGGTAAATCTCCTTGCTATGGGAAGGTGCTCTTTTTTTCCTTGGGTGCTACAACCAAGAGTGCACACAGAGCTCTCCCCTGAAAGCAAGCGCCATTGACCATGAGCTGGAACAATCTTCAAGTTAATGGAAGCATTGGAGGGATTTCTAGCTACCTAAGCTAAAGTGGCCTGTCCTATCTGATAGGGCATGTATAGTGAGAGGGACAGAGGATTTGCATTTTACCAATTTCTTTTGGATTCTCTTGCTCAAAAACTGGTGCTGTGCTAAAAGTATCCTTGTAACATTTTCTTTTTAATAAACACTTTAACTTTTGATGCTGGGAGCAGTTCTCTGTACCACATAGATCTCCACTGTCTCAAAAATGCTATCTGAAGAGAGGAACAAGGGGGAAGGCAGGCATTTGACAAGCTGCTGTTCCTCCAAGAGTGCCCAAGGCATTAATCTATCCCTGTGATGACCAGGCACTGAGCACTGGGAGACACTGAAGCAAGGCCTCTGAACATGGAAGGGAAGCTGTGAGTCCTGTCCCACCCAGTGGGCAACTCCTTGTCCTTGTAAAGGGCAGGTGGTGGTGGCGGGCTACCCTGAGAATAAGATAAAAGCCCCTTCAGGGAGTTGGGAACCCTTAGGAGGGCAGGGCAGAAACAGGGCCTGCAAGACGGAGCAGGCACATTCTGCCACACCTGCCACCAAGCCATAGCCTACCCCTGAAGAGAACTGACCCAAGGAACATACTTGGCACAAAGGTTCATGGGGGAAGAGTCAGTCCTTTAGATATAGGATCCCAAAGTTTTAAAAGTAAGAAGGAGGAGGAGGAGGAGGAGATTGGATTTATACCCCGCCCTTCACTATCCAAAGGTGTCTTAGAGCGGCTTACAAACTCCCTTCCCTTCCACTCCCCACAATAGACACCCTGTGAGGTAGGTGGGGCTGAGAGAGCTCTTGACAGAAACTGCTCTTTTTCAAGAACAGCTCTTATCAGAACTACGGCTTGCCCAAGGTCATCCAGCCACATGCAAGTGGAGGAGTGGGGAATCAAACCTGATTCTCCCAGATTAGAGTCCCTGCACTTAACCACTACACCAAACTGGAATCAATAAAGTAGACCAGAAAGACTAATAGGCAACATCTTAAGAACAGGTGTAATTATTTGTTCTGTTCAGCCCCCAGTAATGGGGCACTGCATTTGTACCAACTGAAGCTTCTATGCTGGCCTGGCATAAAGTACATTATGGCAATCCAACAGTGAGATTACAAAAGCATGGCTACCCAAAGTAATTAGAAGAAGGTGCTTCTATCCACAGAATCAACATCAAGCAACATAGCTGGATCCATAGTCACCCTCAATATTTGCCTGACCCTCAGAACACCACTTCACTGAATATAAAATAAGCAGGTCTTTATCACCAAGAACATCAGCCTTCCCCTATCTTGTCTGGAGAGTTGCCACATCAGTCTTTGCAAGCTTGCACTTCCAATACGACACAACTGTAGGCACTTTGGCATCTGCACCATTACTGGTGCAGCCCAGTGGTTGAGAGAATGGACTGTGATCAGTTAACTGTTCAAATCTTGCCTCTGCCACACTCATTAGTAGTACCATCCTAAACAGACCAACATACTTCAAACATAAATCTGTTTAGGCAAGCCATTCTTCTCAGTTTCCCATCTGTAACAGGGGAATAATAATGCTGACCTATCTTACATGGGCCCTGACATGCATGGTTCAGGATAGCCTGATCTTGTCAAGGTATCAGAAACTAAGCAGGGCTGGGTTAGTACTTGGATGGGAGAACACAAAGGAAGTCCAGGGTTACTACACAAAGGCAGGCAATGGCAAACCACCTCTGTTTGTCGCTTGCCTGGAAAATGCTAAGAGGTCCCCATAGATCAGCTGTGACCTGATGGCACCACGACCTTACCAGACTGCTGAAAGGACAAGATAAGGTATAATTGATGTGTATCCTACCTAGCACTCCACTAAACAAAGTTCAAGGCCTTTTCAAGCCTAAAGATCCTTAGGCTGGAGGAGTTTCCTTTGCCTAAGTTAGAAAACATGCCATAATAAATAACTGAACAGGGTGTTGTCATTGCAATTTGAGAAGCAGGGTGTGTGTGTGTGCACACGTTGTATTGATTTGCACAACTTGTTTGTACAATTTTCCTTTTATTAAAAATTAAAACAATTAAAAAATGTGAGCGCCATCCATCCAGCATTGAAGTTCACCAGATTTCCACAATAAATGAAAATTTCCTTCACTATCCCACTGAAGGCAATGAGCCTTAAAAGTGCTCACATTTGGCTAGCTCAAGCTGTGTGTGGCTTTGGTTTCTCCTGTGTTGTTGTTGTTTTAATATCTCTGCTATATATAATTTCACTTTAATGAATTAAAGTTGGGTTTCTTGGAAGCGAACAGTACCAGCCTTGACTATCTCCATCTTTTATAAATAACCAGCCAGCCACAGCAGTGATATGGATTAAAAGGAAATCTAGCCAACATGAACATACCAAATTAACTCATGGCATTAAATAAATCCATTTCCTAAAAGACATGTTGCTTCACATGGTGCCAGAGAACCTCTTTAAAGTCTTTTGCTTTTGAGACACTCTTAACAGGACTAAGGCCCTGCAGCAGAAGCATCTGAGAATGCTCAAAGGCCTCATTGGTAAACCAGACAGCAATGAATTGCTGCAATCCAATCTTAGCGGGGGGAGAACCACACCCAAAACGTAGCTCCCTTTCTGGACCCAGTGCAGTTAAACATGCTGTGCCAGAAGCTTATGAAAGTCTGTAAAGGTAAAAAGGCAGGGATGATACACACAACCTTGTTATCAATGGAGACAGAAAGAACCTGTAGAATACATCCTTGGTGCTCTTGATTTCTGTTCATAATGCAAACCTATTAAAATTGAATCTAAGGTTTGGCTCATAAGGCTCTATATGCAGCTTCTAACTTACACATTCCACCTGTACTGTGGAGAACACTGGACATAACGTACTGTGTAGCTATTTCTATATGTGAAATTTGAGGGGTCCACATTATTAACTGGCCTGATATGTCCTGACCTTCCCTTCAATATGAGGCTATGGCTTAAAACAGTGGTCCCAGCATGACCTCCCATTAGCACCATGGTGCTCACTAATGTAGTTGCTGGTGCCCACATCCCTAAAGAGCCAGGCCAGCCCTTCCCATCCCTTCAGTGGAGCAGGAGGTGCTTCAGAAGAGCAGGCCTCAGAACAGGAAGGAGAATTGGTTCTGGCACCCCATTCCTCTTTCTTCTCAGGACTGGCTCACTCTAGCACTTTCTCTCTGTTCCACCTTATATGTTTAGCCCTGCCATCCTTCCTTCTGCTGTCCCTTCGGCTGTCCCTTCTTCCATCCCCTTACATGTCACCTTCCTCTTCAGTGTGAGCGGCTGACATCATGCTCCTCGCCTCCATTTTATTCCGGGTCTTCCAGATACTAGTCCGGCACTCTTAACTACTATACCACACTGGCTCCTATTCTTTTTGGCAGCCACAACAGCAGCATAGATTGGAACTTTATTCTCCATGAAATCATCAGAGAATTATGTTATCATTTCATTCTCTCTTTAGTTTTTTTACTCTTGTCCTGCAGATTTGTATTTTTGCCCTCCCCAGCCCCCAAATCTGTGCATCAATAGCACAATGTATCATGCTTAAGAAATTCTTACTCTGTGGGGGCAAACTGTGCTAAATAAATTTGCCTGCTTGAACAGCTGCCAGGTTCAAAACCACCACTCCAAGATCCTCCCCCACCACTGAAATTTTTTCTACATAAATAAAATCTCATGATACAATTATTTTACACACACACACACACACACCTTAAATATGCATTTCCCATTTTGTTTCTACTGTTGAGATTGAATACCAAAAAGTAACAAACTTCCAATGCTACAGATGCATCTGTTCCAGTTAATCTATGGCCCTGGTCATACGGGCCAGAAAACGCGGGGGGGAGGCATGGCAGTTCACCCTGGAGCAAAATAAGGCGCGGTAGCCCGATCACACGGGCCACCAGGTTGCCACGCTCCAGCTCTGAGTGCCGATTACACCACGATCAGACGCCGGCCTTTGCCCTGGGGTTTCCGGAAACTAGTGCTTCGACCCTAGTAGTTTTTTACTCCGCATTTTCCACGGGGAGCCGCAGGTTGGCCACGGGAGTGCTACGCCTCCCAGATGTGCCAGTTTGATCGTGCACGGAAAGTCCGCAGGGCTACCGCGCCTTCAGCAGGGCAAATGCTTCATGTGAACGAGGCCTATGTAAGGTTTCCTAGCATTTATTCCCCCAGCCCTGACAAGACCAAACATTAACTGCAGTATCATCTTGCTATATATGTTATTGTGCAATGTGAAGTCATACTGAATCATTCATTTCTCAGGGGCGGGGGGAAGACCCACAATACAATCTGCATATTGCTCTGCTATACTGTCCGAATGAAGGATGAACAGTCAGTGTTTTCATTTAAACCCAAAGATATCTATGTGAGTATTCACTTCTTTTCACAATAAATGGCTATTCTGAGAGGTGAACATTACAGGATCACTAGAACTATTTAATATATAGCTTCTATATTCCTGGATAAGGTTTTTTAAAGGCCTGGTTGCCTTACCTATATCACAGTATCTATTGCATGGGCAACGAGTTTGACAGAGCAGTCTAATTCTGTTGCACGTAGTGAAGGTCCTTCAGTGTGAAACCCTCCTTTTGATCAAGTAGGTTGTGGAAACTGCAGTTTTCTGGTAGTCTTTTTGCAAAATACATACCTTCTGCATGGTGACTAGGTGCAGCAGACCACGCAAGTGTGCTTGTTTCTACTAACTTACAAAGGAGACAGTATTTACATACACAGACATTCAGTTTTAGTAGTATTTATTTCTTCAGTTTTGAAACATTAAACTTTGCACTAGTCACACACACAAGCCTTTTCATCAAGAAGGAAACATACAGAAGATCATATAGACATTAACCAGTTCAGCGTGCCTCATAACACGACAACTTTCAATTTGCTATTTCATAAATTAACACAAAACTATGCTTCTTGATGATGCAACATTTAACAAAATAATGTAAAATACAGCCATTTGTTAAGCTAGTGCAAAAAATAAAAAATAAACTCTTTGGGATACATTAATTGGGTCCTTTCTCTAATGTCAGTCATCACCAAAAGATGTCAGGAGATGGTGTAATGGATATTAGTCAGTCGCAGTGAGTTGGGATCCAGTGATCTGTTGGCCCCAGAATCACAGATCTTTCTTGCATTACTCTCTACCCAACACTCACTTCCAAACTCAGGAAAGTTGATGCCCTGAGTTGCAGGAATTGCATGTAGTTTGGTGGGCTGCACTGTGGAGAGCAAAAAGGATAAAACTCTTCCATCAGCAAAGCTGTACTGAGCAAAGAGGAAAGAAGCCCTTCCCTCTCCATACTGCAGCCCCATAGGGCTATTAGGCCACATGGGTCCTGTGAACCCAACAGTCAACTTTCCCAGGATCATTTTTATAAAAATCTGCTGGTGGGAGCGGAACTTGGAATAGACCATCAGAACTTTCAACCCAATCTATTTTTTAAAAAATGTGATCTGATTGAGTATGGAAATATTCATACTAGCCAAATTTGTGAAAGTGTTTGAAACACTGATTGAAATCCTTCAGGATTCCTATTATTTAACTCTTAAATCATTGGCTTCAGTGTATAAGGCACAAATCCTGGTTAAGAAGCAAAAGAAATAGTTTTTCTCTTCTCTGCTTAACCACAACAATGCACAACATCCAAATTCACAGACAAGACATCACTTCAAAATGAGTTGTATCCAGTGCTTTAAAAAAAGGAAGGGGTCCCCCTTCAACTACCAAAAAGGCTATGCTGAGTTGGAGACAACCAACAAATGCAAGGAGGCACCAGTAGTTCCACGTGGGCAATGTATACTTGGTCACTTTGGAGTACCACTACCACAGAAACTGAGGCACTCACATACACTCCACTCACATGGAAGAAGTGGCCCATGCTCACACAAGTCTAGTCTATCTGTAGATCTGGCGGCTTTTTCACATGTCAAATATCCCTTAAACTCTAGCAGAAGTGTATTTCTTTAATTTTCATTAACACTTCAAAAGCCTTTTCTACTCTTTCTTCTGCAGAAAGGGACAAACAGAGGAAATGCTAAGACCAATACAAACAGTGCAGTTATCCAACATAGAATAAGGCTCTTTCAATGTACCTGTTTTGCTGCTACTATAGAATAAGAGGTAGTTTAAAACAAAAGATTTCATGAAATCCAATCAGCTGGCAGCTGCTTTCTTTGTGGTTAAAAATAGATAAACTTATTTAAGAATGTAAAAGGCTAAGAGTGAGATCTTGTTTCCTGGGAGAAGGCATTTAAATCCACTGGGAACCCTTTATCTCAGATAGACCACCAAAAAGGAAAACAGATCCCTTTACAGAAGGCATATTATCTGACTGAGTGGCGTGCTAGAGTGAAAGGAATGGACTTCACAACTATGCAAGTATGAAAAAAATTCCCTTTGTGAAATCTCACTGATGCTTTAAAAAGTCATGCTATGACATTTGAATTCCAACAATTTAAAAGGCTAGCAGCAGATTCCAGTCTTCTCTAATTCTTCTAATCTGCAAAGTCAAATTCATTCATAAAAGTTCCCATCAACATCATTTCCAAAAAATTATTTTCAAAGCAGTAAGACGAGTCAGGTTTTTGCTTCTTTGAAAGTGCTTGTCAGAAGCCTCAGCTGGCTTGAACATGAAAGTTATCAAATTGTGCGAACTCAAAATATTTTGTCCCAATAGCTGCCCAACCGTTCGCTGGCTTGGTTATAGTGACATTCTCCCAGAGAGGGTAGCCATTTAACATGCCTGAAGCATTAGAGCCCTGTCAAAAGTAAAGAGATAATGTTAATGTATGAGATACAAAATTTACTAGACTGACTACTGAAACACAAGCACTGGAAAACAATTAAGCAGCATGAAGTGTCAAGTCTAAAGTAACAGAGCAAGTTTGTACTGATGAGTTCCTATATTTGTGCTCAGTTACAGACAGGGCTCTTTTTGTAGCAGGAACTCCTTTGCATATTAAGCGACACACCCCTAATGTAGCCAATCCTCCAAGAGCTTACAGAGCTCTTCTTACAGGGGCTACTGTAAGCTCTTGGAGGACTGGCTACATTAGGGGTGTGTCACCTAATATGCAAAGGAATTCCTTCTACAAAAAGAGTCCTAGTTACAGCTATCAGAATGCTGTTCTCCTAGACTTCCCCCTTTTGGTTTTGCTAGGCTTTGCCACTGTAAGAACTATACTGGTGGGGAAATCTTTCAGTTGGAAAGCTTTTCTCATTTTGTTGAGAATGGAAGGTTTCTTTCACTTACCGTGAATCTTCCTTTCTCTGTGGTTCTGAAGTGGGACATTCCTCACGTCTGGGATAAGCTCCTCCCTCTTTCCTCAGGGTCGGCTCCAAACTTTGATCCAGGCGGGGAGGGGCTTATCCCCTTGGAGGCGAACCAGTCCTTCTTAAGCCCGATCATATTCCCCACCGGAAAGGAACTAGAAGAAAACAGAACATCTCTCCCCCCAACAAGGGGGTACCAACTGCCCAAATTACAATAGGGCAAGGAAATTAACCCACAACACGTAACAACAACATCGTGGCCCCCCGAAACCTCGGGTCCCCCGTACAACTCTGTAAAGAGGGGAAGCACCCCAGAACGGGTGGGCAGGAATGTCCCACTACAGAACCACAGAGAAAGGAAGATTCACGGTAAGTGAAAGAAACCTTCCATTCTCCAGTGGTTCTACGTGGGACATTCCTCACGTCTGGGACGTACAAAAGCTATGTTACAGGGTGGGCTTGCATTCCCAGCTTTACAGAGTGCATTGAATCACCCCATGGCCAAAGGCCGCTTCAGCTGAAGTTAGTATGTCCACTCCAAAGTGTTTAGTAAAGGAATGGATCGACTGCCATGTTGCCGTTCGGCATATGGCTTCTAAGGAGGGAAAAAATCGATACGCCACCGAGGCAGCTGTCCCCCAAGGGAGTGTGCAACGATCCCAGCCGGGATCTCTAACCCTTTAGCTTTATATGCTAAGATAATGCACCCCTTAATCCGTTCACTCAGCGTGGAAGTGGAAATTTGTTTTCCCAATGAGGACTTTCTGAATGACACAAACAGCGTCTCCGATTGTCTCCACCTTTTAGACCTGTCAATGTAGAAACTAAGGGCCCTCCAAATGTCTAGACAATGCCATTCCCTTTCTTTATCATGTTTAGGATTGGGACAAAGGAGGGAAGAACAATCTCCACTGTCCTATGAAAAACTGAATTCACCTTTGTAATAAATGCCGGATCTAAGCGAAGAAACACCTTGTCCTGGTGTAAAATACAGAGATCCTTGTTAAGAGACAAGGCCCTCAATTTCGAAACCCTCCTAGCTGAGGCGATGCCTACCAAAAAGAGAGTCTTGAAGGTTAGTTCCTTCAGAGGACACTCAGCCAAAGGCTCAAATGGGTATTTACAAAGGGCCCTAAGCACCACGTTAAGAGTCCAGGTGGGAAACCTGTGAACCTGTGGAGGATTAATGGACATCGCCCCTTTTAAAATATCTCATAATATGAGTATGCCTAAGCAGAGACCTTCCATGTTTGGCACCTTGGATGGCTGAAATGGCGGATACGTCTACGGATCGTGCTAGTGATTAGGCCTTTATCGAGCCCATCCTGTAGGAAAAAACCAGGACTACTCTCCCCGAAGCCTTACCCGGGTTGTGTTCCCGATCCAAGCTCCATGACTGAAAAAACCTTCCAGGTGTGATCATAGGGTTTGTTGGTAGAGACCTTTCTGGCTGCCAACATGGTACCAATCACCTTATCTTGATACCCTGCTCCCTCTAACATTTTCCGCTCAAACTCCAGGCTGCCAGCTGAAGAAGTTCCGACCATGGGAGCCTTGTTGGGCCCTGCGCACGTAGGTCCACCCGAAGAGGCGGGTGCCATGGTTTTGTTATGGACAGACTGTAGTTACTGAAACCAGGATAGACGTGGCCAGAAAAGGACGATCAGTGCTACTTCTGCTTTCTGCATGCATGTCTTCTTCTGCATGTCCTTTCTCTTGTAGGACTTTGTGCCTGATTGGTAGGGAAGGAAAGGCGTAAAGGAGGCCTGGAGGCCATGTATAATTTAGAGCATCTATCCCTTTTGCCAGGGCATTTCGTTGACAAGATACGAACTCTGGAACTTGACGATTCAGTTCTGTGGCAAACAGATCCATGACCATTCTTCCGAACTCGTTGCAGATCTGTTTAAAGACTTCTGTGTTGGTTTCTCTGCCCTTATCATTATCAGAGATGCTGCCGCATGAAGGGAGCGAACCTTGGTCCCCCCTTTTCGATTCACATACGCTTTGCTGTAGTGTTGTCCGTCTGTACTAGAACATGGGGTCCTGACAGGATATCTACAAGATTCAGAAGTCCGAGGCGGATCGTCCTCAGTCCCAGCAAATTGATGCTTTCTGTCGTCTCTGCAACCGACCATTCTCCCTGGACCATCTGGCCTCCCGAATACGGCCTCCATCCTGACAGACTGGTGTCCGTCATCATTACTGATCGTGTGGGGTCTCGGAGGGGAACTCCGAGTTTGAATCTCAGTGGGTTTTGCCACCAGGCCATCATATTCCGAACCGGTGGAGAAAAACTGATCCGTTTACTCTCTTGAGTACTATCGTCCCTTGGTGGGGCAGTAACAACCATTGCAGGGGTCCTGACATGGAATCGAACCCACTGCACTACCTCCTGACAGGAGACGAGCATTCCTAGCAGTTTGACCAAGGTCATTAGCTTTGTCTCTGACCTTGAAGAACCTGGTCCATCAGAGATTTGATCGTCAATTCCCTTAGCTGGTACAGGAACACCCTGTGTAGCTTCATGTCTATCTCCACCCCCAGGTAGAGCTATCTCTGAGTGGGTAGCATGTGGCTTTTCTCCAGATTCACAATGAAGCCTTGGGCTTCTAATGTCTGAGTAGTCAGGTTTAGGGCCTGTGAGCATTCCACCTCTGAGGGGGCCTTGATTAAGACGCCGTCCAGGTATGGAAGAAAGACTCACCCCTTTCAACCTCAGATGTGTTACCAAGGTCACCAGCACCTTTGAAGGACCTTGGGTGAAGACTTGCGGCCAAAGGGAAGAAGTGAAGATTTGTATAATTGAATCGTAGAAAACTTCCGGTGCGAAGTGTGAATGTGTATATGGAGGTAAGCTTCTGACAAATCCAAAGATGTCAGAAAATCTTCTTCCTGGATCAATATAATGATGGACTTAGAGTTTCCATCCTGTTTCCTGTTTCGAATGTGTTTATTGAGCCATTTCAGATCTAAAATGGTTCTCGTGGACCCATTTTTCTTTGGAACCACGAAGAATATAGAGTAAACGCCCTGTCCCTGTTGGGACGCAGGTACTTACTCTATCGCCCCTATGTCCAGGAGGTGAAGTATCGCCTCCTCAATTAGAAGGTGTTTGAACCGGTTTCTGCACTTTGGCATTCTGATGTACCTTTGATAGGGAATGGAACAAACTCCAGTTTGTACCCATGGGACACTGACTCTAATGCCCATTGATCTGAGATTGTTGTATGTCAGACTTGAGAGAATGTCTGTATCCTTCCCCCTATCTTCCATTTCCCGGGAAGGTCATATAGTCATGCCGAAGATCCTTTCTTGGGGCCTTTGGCAGTTGTTTGTTCACTTTTCGTGGGAGGGAGGATTTCCCCCCTTGATATCAAGATTGCCATATTTCTATTGAACGATCTTGTAAATGAGGATTTTTGTCCTCTTTACTGATCGCGAAATGGCTGAAAACGTTCTCTCTGTCTGTTGTCCCTTCTTTTGGAGGGGAGGACCTTCTGTCCTTATCCTCCACTAAGTACCTATCCAGACCATCTCCGAACAGGTTAGTACCTCTGAAAAGGACCACTGCCATTTTCACCTGTGCAGATGAGACCACGTCCCAGTGACGGAGCCAATTGTTGCGTCTTGCTGTCACACTGCATGCTAATGCTCTTGTTAACAGCTGCATGGCAACCAGTGTGGCATCTGCTAGTGAAGGCAATTGCCAGAGCTATTTTTTTCAGTTCATTTTTGAACTCTGGCACCTTGCTATCTGCCTAAGCCAATTTATCTGCCCAGTCATACGCAGCCCTGGCCAAGAGAGAGCCAGTAGTAGAGGCCTTGATAGCGGAAGAGGAGGCTTCTCGCAAAGCCTGCTCCACCCTTCTATCTGTATGATCTTTAGGCATCCCATCAGCATCCAGTGGAAGCACCGAGCTGGAATATAAACTGGTCACGGGACCAGCTACTACTGGAAGCTTCAGCTTCTATGTGGTTTCTGGCATTAGAGAATAGAATCTCGAGAACATGTGGTGATGAGCCTTGGGTTTAGCCGGTTGTTCCCAGTCCGCCTTCATAATAATGTAGAAAGAAGCGGGGAAAGGCAACCCTGTTAGCTAAACTGAGACCTTAGGCATAATTTTTCGGCCCCGTTTTGAAAGTCTGGCTCCTGTACCGTCTCCTCCTGAGGTCTAGATGAAAGATCTAGGGTCCTGAATACTTTAGGCAAGAGACGGGATTATAATTCTTGCGGAAAGAGACTAGATTGCACCAAAGGTACAACCACCTCATCCTTTTCCGCTGAAAACTCCCTTTCTTCTTCTTTACCAGAAGAGGAGGTGGGAGAATCTGGTTCAGAGTCCACATGTCCCAGAAGGGGACTTTGTTTTCTAGACTTATGTCTGCTATGTTTTGAACTTACAGGGAACCTAGGAACCAACCATCTACCTCTTTCCACTAAGGAATCATGTGGTGTGGAGCCATGAATGGTCTCCTTTCACATTTCTCCTCTGAACCAATTTTGCATAACAGCTGAAAGGGCTCCCTGGGTTCCAGACCCGGGGTATCCCTAGGTCTTGGCAGATCTGAGAGATGGATGGCCCCATCTGTGCTTTGTCCTCAGAGGAACAGCCCCAGTCTTGGGATGCCCTCTCAGCCATAACCAGAACCTGCGGGGTTGTAAATGAATCTCCAAGGGGATAAGCCCCTCCCCGCCTGGATCAAAGTTTGGAGCCGACCCTGAGGAAAGAGGGAGGAGCTTATCCCAGACGTGAGGAATGTCCCACGTAGAACCACTGGAGAATTCCCTACAAGCCCTACTTTTGTTTTTCGTCCCAGCATTATGTGGATTTAGAACGCCACCCCAAACCACCACCAAATTCAGTGCCAAAGACAGCCCCAAATGGCAACACATAAATCACTTGTCTCATCTAAGCAGCTCAGGACAGCATCCACAGGGACGTCTCCCCAATTTTATCCTCACAACCTGAATGTAAGTCAGGCTAAGAGACAGAAACCAACCCAAGGTCATCCAAATAATAAAGCACTACTATCCTCTCTCATTCACTTCCATCACACAAAGATTCAGGTTGCTCAGTGTGGTGCATGCTAGGAAAAGCCACTTTGCAAAGCAGCTGTGCCTCAGCACCAATGCACTTTTCCTGCACTATATAAACCAATGTTCCTTCTTCCATTTTAGATATGAGAATACAAAGAAAAGAATCCACAATGTTATTTACAGCAAGTGGGGCCTTAGGCATTGGCTTAGCCCAGCTGTTACTTCTAAGCAGGGGAATAACCTCCTGGTCTTCAGGCAGACACAGACATGACATGACTTCAGGACTAGTCATCTTACGTTACCCACTCTGAGTCAGGTTTACCATCTGTCAAAGAAAAATGCTTCTCACAAGGACTTCTTGATTACTATAACTATTTCTGAATTCTAAAGAGTTTGTCTCTCTTTTGTCAACATTAACTTGATTTTATCAGGGCTCACCGTGAGAATTAGTGTAAGCCTATGCCAGGCTTCAGCCCGCACACCAGACAGCCCTTTCATCAAGACCTCTTTGCCATCTGTAAACAAATTACACTTTAGGTTATTTTCAAGTTAATAAATAAAAGCAAACAAACTGCACAGAGACAGTGTAAACATTTAGTCATGCCCTGGGTATTTGTAACCACTGTCAAGGTTACCAAGGAATGAATCCCAGGTATCAACATTTGAGATTATCTTTTCAAGATCTCAAACTCAGCAATATTTGGCAAGTTTGTATCACACTGCAATAACAACAGACTTGGCTATACACAGAATGAGAAGAAGAGTTGGTTTTTATATTCCACTCTTCACTATCCAAAGGAGTCTCAGAGGGGTTTATGATCTCCTTCTCTTCCACTCCCCACAACAGATACTCTGTGAAGTAGGTGAGGCTGAGAGAGCTCTGAGACAACTGCTCTTGAGAGAACAGCTCTGAGAGAACTGTGACTGACCCAAGGTCACCCAGCTGGATACATGTAGAGGAGTGGGGAATCAAACCCGGTTCTCCATATTAGAGTCAGCCACTCTTAACCACTACACTAAGATGGCTCTTCTTTAGAACTGCTGTATTATATGCTACAAGGGGGGCCTGTGAGATTTGCGGGGGGGGGGTCTCATATCATTGCAGAGCCAGTGAGGCTCCAGTGTTTGGTGTAGGTGTTAAGTGCGTGGGAGAACCGGGTTTAATTCCCCAGTTCTCCACTTGCAGCTGCTGGATGACCTTGCACAAGCCATAGTTCTGTCAGAGCTGTCCTTGAATGGGCAGTTCTTGAAAGACCTCTCTCAGCCCCACCTACCTCACAGGGTGTCTGTTGTGGGGAGGGGAAGGGAAAGGAGATTGTAAGCCACTCTGAGACTCCGAATGAAGGGCAGGCTATAAATCCAATCTCTTCTTCTTCTTCTACCATCCAAAACTGAGCCCAGCAGCCAATGTCCACCACCACCGCTGCCACAGCATTTGGACCCAGTGTGGCTGCTGGTGTCCACTGCTGCTGGGCCCACTGAGGTGGCCTGCTGGAGCAGTTTCCATAGGTGCATTTGTCTGTGCATGTGCAGACAATGCAATTTTATTTTTCAGGGATTTAAAACCCTTTACCTATTTTATTTTTGTTCTAAGATTTTTCTGCACACCTCGGGAATGTCCCAAGTGTGCAGAAAAATCTGATGCGCCTCTGTGTAGCCCTGATCAATGGATTTACCTATCCACAGATGAGGGCAACACACGGCTAATAGTATATAGATTTCCATGTAAGCATCCACAGATGCTTCAGCCAGTTTGTAAAGGAATTTCTACATGTCAGATTTAAAGTGTTTTCATAGGTAGTGTTTAAAATGAAATATAAAATATTTTGTCAAAAAATTTTGTAGGTGCAGGAATCCAAGCTAACAGCAAGCTCTGTTGACCAAGGTGACCCAGATTTTTAATAGCAATTAGCAATCTTTTAACACTCTCTTAAATTATGAATCAATTCAAATGAATTTTTGGCTGATACATTTAAGTTCTGATTAGTAGTAAAAACTACAATGGAAGCAAGCACCAAATACATCTCAACTTGAAACTGAATTAACACAATCCTATCAGCTTTATTGTATACCAGATTGCAGTGCAAGAATTAATAGCCACCAACTGCAGCTCTGTGACAGGTGCATGAATATCAAAAGTTAAATACTCACAGAGATCACCTGTGACTCGGTAGGTGCCATCTGGAAACACCCAGAAGAAAATTCCCTTGGCAACTCCAACATCTATCCCACCTTTGTCCACTCTTCCTGCAATAAATGCACCTCCTCGATTTGATTCTATGTAAACATCGCAACTGAGCGTTAGGTTCACCCTGCAAAAGCAATGTCATTTTCAACACTGTGTTGCCAGAGGCACTGCCTTTTACTCTTGGGTAGCCCCAAAACAGGGGTGCCCTACTTTCTAATCTGAACCAAAGTCCCCAAAAGCCAAGCACTCTCAGCTTGAACCACAGAGTCAGGCTCCAAGTGCTCTGCAAAAAGGGATTTCATATTCAGGTGACAGGCAACCTCAGAGCAAGTCTCCAGTCTTCCCCTCCACCTAGCAGAGATTAGGTTTATGGAATAACAATGAGTTCCAGAGATAAAGTCTTTAGAAGCCACCTGGCACTCTCCAGTACCTCACCCAGCCCTTTTGTGTCCTATGTGTAAATTCTTTGTCTTTCCTGCCTCTGTCCCTCAAGATACCAGGATACCAATCAATCATTCAAATGTTTAGCAATCCTTCCTGAGCTAATCAGGGACATCTCCCACCTTTTGTCTACCCTGGCCAGGACCATTATTAAATCAGATAATCCATTTAACTAGCTACCCAACACCTGGCTTCTATTGTTAAATCCAGAACCTGCCTCTCTAGAAGCTCATTGGTCATACCTAAGGTCTGCCCCTACTGGCATCACACACCCCTGGGACTCATCATTGGTCCAGGTAATCTATTGTTCTCACCTGAGACCAGCCCCCAGGGCCACCCATTGGTCTGCATTCTTTGCCAGTGCCTATATCCTAGCACGCACATGGCCTTAGACTGTGTGTTTTCTGCCATGATCCAAAATGAGAGGCCACCCCTGAACTCTCTGAGTTTAGGCCAGAATCCATGGACCTCTGCACATCTGGATAGGTTGTATCACCCCTCTATAACCCATCAATCACCTCTGTCTCCTTAGTTCTATATTGTGTGAATATTGTTTGTATGCTTGAGAATATTTAGTAAAGAAATCATTATTTTAGCCACCCAGTTTCTGTGTCTGTTCCTGGGTTCTTGGGAATTCTAACTCTGGTATACACAGGTCAGATTCTATAGATAAGTCAATTGCATATTAATAATTATAATTCCCTATCTTTATTAAATAATAGAGCAATTTGGTTAACAACTGTTAAACAAGGCAAGATGTCACAGTTCTTAAATTCATGTTCTAAAAAACTTTTAAATGTAATTCTCCCTGGCTAACTGCCCCAGCTAAATCTTTACGCTGTCAACTACAAAAACCTGCATAAGTGTAGCCTTTTGTTGCCCAAAATCCATAAAATATCTCTGACTTTGAATCAGATTAAACTGAAAGTCCATGACATGCTATACGCCAGACACTTCATTGACTATCACTTCCAGAATAGAAAACATACAATTAACATACTAATACTAATAAGGCTACTGGAGTCTTGCTCTTTTCTACTGCTACAGGCAAACTAACAAAGCTACCCACCTTGAGCTAACAAAAAACACAATGAAGATATTCAGTCAAGACTGCATATTAACTGAAAGACATGAATTGCAGAAAAGGCGAAATACTGTACAGGTATCTTTCATGCTTGTCAAGAGGTAAAGTCTATTCATTGCCCATGTACTTAACTTAATGATGAATACTTGGGAAGCAACTGACATAAGTTTAGCATATGTTCCTAACAGACCAAATATCAATCTAAAAATGGGACTGGCTTATGATGGTAACAGTAACTGCAAATGTATGATTTCTATGTATCATGCATACCAGTATAATCCAACTGCAACTCTAAACAACACATGGGAGAGACAAATTAAATGAGCTTTCAGCTTTATTACTGCAGCATTACAAGGCATAAGGAAATAAATCATCTTCATAAAAGCTGCATCCAACCAACCACCACTTCTAAGATAAGGGGGAATTTCACATTACCCTTTAAAAACCATTATTGTACCACCTTGGAATAAACCAGTACAGGGACAGCCATTTCACACAGCCTTTCCCCTACCAGTAAGGAGCCATCTCTGAAGTGGTTTTTCATTTCAGATTGCGCCGCTTTGTTTTCCCTCCCTTTTTCGCCCACACGGGCGATCTCTATCTTTTTAAAAAGAGCGCTATGGCGCTGTAACACAACCCCAAAACAGCACAATAGCGACCACATTAAGATGCCTGGACCACTGAGATACATGAGATCACTACATCTGCCACCTGGAAACAAGTAGAAGCTCAGGCACACACACACTTCTGGATTTGATTTCTGGAACGTTAGGGAGGAAGAGATGCTGTCTGGGTATGTAAACTGTCCTGTTCCCCCTCCCCTTCCCTCACTGTGACTGCACTCTTTCAGGCGGCCTGGAATTTAAAAATCTCTCCGTTTAACTTTTCTCCTTCAGGCATCTTAAATCAAACTGCTTCCCCCCCACCCTATGCAGTATTTAGGGACAGGACAATAGGCTGCCTTTTCGTTCCCCTCTTTCCCAGCCTCCATTTTACAAGTAGCTATCTTGCCCAAGGAGAATGCCAGGAACTCAAAACCTGTGGCAGGATTTTAAAATCCCCCCGTCCCACTTTTCCAAGCCACACTAGCTCCTTCCAGCCTTGCAAACAGCATCCTCCTCTTGTTGGCCAGCATATAGGGATGCCATGCCTCCAGGTGGGACCTGGGGATCCCCTACAGCTTATCTCCTGCCTACAGATATCAGTTCCCAGGCATAAAGTGAATGCTGTGGAAGGAGGACTCCATGGCACGGTACTCCACTGAAATCACTGTTCTCCCCAGATGTATTGATCTCATGTATCTCAGTGGTCCAGGCATCCCAGTGGGGTCACTATTGCGCTGTTTTGGGGTTGTGTTACGGTGCCATAGTGCTCTCAGAAGAACCTTCAACAACAACAAAAGAGATGCCCACACGGGCGACAAAGGGCACAAAAACCTTGTCAACTCCTTTGACAATCAGACTTTTATTTATTTAATTTATTTTATTGGCCTTGTATCCCACGCTCCCCACAAGCTGGCTCAGGGTGGGTTCCATCAGTCTCAATACAGTACGCAATACAATTTAAAAACAGCAATATAAAACATAACTCATAAAGTGCCATGTATAATTTAGCCAGATGTCTCAGCAGCAAATAGTTCTTGTATAGCTATTCAGATCCAGGCCACCAATAGAAGATCAACCGGGGGGGGGGTGTCCGCTGTCTCAGTCAAAAGCCTGATGGAAGAGCTCCGTCTTACAGGCCCTGAAGAATTGTAATAAATCCCGCAGGGCCCTGATCTCATATGGGAGCTCATTCCACCAAGTAGGGGCAGAAGATGTTTGTTGGTAGACCTCAGTGCTCTACAGGGCTCATATGGGGAGAAGTAGTCCCGAAGGTATGCTGGCCCCTGACCATATAGGGCTTTAAACGTAAGCACCAGCACCTTGAAACGCATCTGGTATTCAATAGGCAGCCAGTGCAGATCACGCAGCACTGGGTGGATGTGAGCTCGCACAGGTGTCGCTGTAACCACTCATGCTGCCACGTTCTCCACTAGCTGCAACTTCCAGAGCTGAGTCAACCACCTAGAGAGGGTTACAATAATCCAGCCTGGAAGTGAACATTGCATGGGTCACTATAGCCAGGTCATGGGAAGAAGAAGAAATTAGATTTATATCCCACCCTTCACTCGGAGTCTCAGAGTGGCTTACAAACTCCTTTCACTTCCTCTCCCCACAACAGACACTCTGTGAGATAGGCAGAGCTGAGAGCTCTTTCCAGAACTGTCCTTGAGAGAACAGCTCTGACAGAACGATGGCTTGCCCAAGGTCATCCAGCAGCTGCAAGTGGAGGAGTGGATAATCAAACCTGGTTCTCCCAGATTAGAGTCCGCACACTTAACCACTACACCAAACTGGAGGTGAAATACGGGGCCAGCTGCCTGATCTGCCTCAGCGGGAAAAAGGCAGACCAGGCAGTGGCAGTGACCTGGGCCTCCATAGAAAGGGACGCATCCAGGAACACCCCCAGACTCTTCACCCTCGACGCTGGCATCAATGGAGCCCCATCAACAGTTGGGCATCTGATTCCCTGGCTCAGTCCCCCAGGTCTCAGGTGCAGGACCTCTGTCTTGGATGGATTTAACTTCAGTCAGCTCTGTCGTAACCATCCAGCCACAGCCTGTAACTTGCCAGATGGACACTAAACCCACTCAGAAGATTGCAAGTTACCACAAGGTAACTGTAAGAGCCCACTGCAGAACAGAAAGCATGACAGCAAGGACAGTACTAAAAAACCCCAGCAAGCTGAGAAGTAACAAACAGAAGTAACAGTGCCTCTGAGAACCACAGAAGGGCAGCTCACCACCTACCTGAAACAGACGCCCAAGAAAGCAACCCTGCATAGCATGAAGGATCTCTCACGCCTCCCCCCAACACACTATGCCAGCCATATAGCCCAGCCTACTAAACTAGATCTGGCAGAGGAGGTAACCCACCACTGCTGTTTCCGGCTGATGACAGTTATCTGTGTGCCCCCCTTTCCTGGCTTGGCATAGCTTCAAAGCACCAAAGCTATGGTGCAGGGCAGGCAACAGTGGCCAAAAGTAGGGAAGGAAGAGAGGAAATTAGTTACATGACATGGGGCATGGTATGCAGCCACAGCACACTTACTTGTGAGGCTGCACTAGCTAGAAATGATGAAGTTCTTTAACAGCATGTTTCATCAGCTTTCAAAGCAATGCTACAAAGTAGACAGCAGGTGGCAGTAAGTGAACATAAGAATATAAGAGAAGCCAATGTTGAATCAGGCCAATGGTCCATCTAGTCCAACACTCTGTCACACGGGCGGCCAAAAATACCACGTGCCATCAGGAGGTCCAGCAGTGGGGCCAGGACACCAGAAGCCCTCCCACTGCTGCCCCCTCCAGCACCAAGTGATCACATTAAATAACTTTTATGGCCTACTAGGTTACCTGAGCAGAAAAAGGTTTCAAAAGAACCTGCTGTTCACCAGCAAAATGCATAAATAGGTATGTTGAAAGCTGCATCTGTGAAATAACAAGCTTACACAAGATTCTGTGGCATTTGGTATTGTTTTTCTACTAAGCATACATAGTCCACTGCTTCTTAACACTTCAAGACAGCTAATTACTTATTTGGTTGAATTTGCACCACTGCTCCAGTTCAGAAGTGCACGGTGTTACATACCATTTATAGTTCCCTATTATGCTGATGGTGTTCTCTGCATCAGAAGCCCAAGTCACGGGTCTCTGATTGACCACCTGCCGGAGAGTGAAGACGTGCTCCCCTGGATCCGAAGTGTTTACAAAATACTCAAAGACCCCGGTCTGATCAGCAAAGTATGGTGCCTCGCTGAAAGGTGGGTTGCCTATTTGGAGAACAAAACATTTATTTAACTAGAAAATGCACATCACCTCCCCAAAGAACATGATCAAGGCTGCTTGCAAAGTGAAATACGATAAAATCACAAAACACCATACAAATCACAAAAAATACAAATCAGAAATTAGAAACAGAATAAAACATTTAACAGTCTAAAATGATCCCCATAATATGGTCATTATTTCATTCCCTCATATCCACACATGCTTAGGAGAAACTTGCCAAGACCACTTCATCCCAAAGACAGCAGGCTATCGCTCTACCTACTGAGGAACTGGTGTTCTGCCTTTCTAAACGGGCTGTCTGAACTGGGTGTTGCATTAATCCAGAAGGGTCTCAGAAAGGCCCCAGGGAAATATTAGCTGAAACTCATTTGGTATCCTCATTCATACCTTGCAAGTGAGTACAGGGACTGAAGTGGATGAATATATCAAAATGCATGCCTTATTGGGCCAGAGAAGACTTTTCCAGAGCAAGATGCCAACAGAAGAAGCTCAACAGAACAGAAAGGGCTTGCCATTAGGTACAGATTAACTACCAGAGATCCAAGTTCACAACTGTTCTGAATGTACGGCTGGAGAATGCTACAAACCAAGACCACCAGACTGTACTTTTGACTCCAGTTTTCCACCAGGGAATTCAAGTGCTAACTTACGGACATCGAAGTCATCCTTGTAAGCTGAAGGAAAGGGCTGGGAAGGAGGAGGATCAGGGAAAGGGCTTTTGCGGCCTGTTGTCAGTGTTGTCAGGGTATAGACTTCATCCAGATCCAAATTTACTGTCAACACCCCTTCACAGACCTGTGTAGAAAGTGGATAAGCAAGTGTGTTACCAGAGACAGCAAATACAGAGAAATATTTCACCTTGGAAACACACCTAGGACTGGCAAGGCAGCAGAGGGGGCCTGCTCCAACATTCTAGTGGATTTACACATGCCTCCAAACATGCATACTTAAATAAGCATTACATTTTTGGCACAAGACACTAGTCAGTTGTAACTTGGCAGCACATAAAATGCTGAGGTCTCAGGTCATTTATAAGACTATGAAAGGTCACAAGTAATGCTGAAGAAGTGAAATTTCTAAAAATTTGAAGCCATTTCTAAAAGAAGAAAACCCAAAATTTGGGACAATTGTAATATATGCAATGAGTTGCATCCACCTAGCTTTTCCTCAAGTAGGAAAAAAGGGATCCCCTTTGATCACCTAAAAAAGCCACGCTGGGGATCACAGGACTTGCATGTACAAAAGCCATGAGGAATGAGGGCTGTAGTAAGAAGTGGGCAAGGCTGAGTGAAAAAGCTGGCTGGTTTCCACCCAATACTTACTTTCCTACCAGACCCAAACCCAATTTTGCCGCTTTAACATAAAATTGCATTATTCACCAAACAGTGTAATCCTAAACAGAGTTACACCCTTCTAAGCTCAGTGAAGTCAATGGGCATAAAATGGTGCCAGTGTTTAGGATTACTTTGAGTTAGAATATAACATTGTAAACTAGTCTATTAAATTCACACCCTTGCTTTCTATGCGATTCTTCCCAAGCCCTGCTCTCTGTGCTCCTGCCTACAGAGGTGAGACAAATGGCAAACAGAGGCAGGGCTTTGTACTTTGTAAAAAAACATCAACGTCTTTGAAATGCCTCCCCCCCCCCCCAGGCTTGCCGAGACCATGCTTTACTGTCCTTCAGGCACCACACCAACTGCAGATATTTAACTGAAAGTTTCCATCTTTTTGAACTGGTTTTATGGTCCACTTCTGGCCTGAGGGCTGCTTTACAGAGATCACTTCAGGGTACATAAGGCTGTTTTTAAATGGCTTGTTTTTGCTATTGATCATTTCAAGGGGATTGGTTTTACTCTGTGAGCCACCTCAAGCAGGTCTCTGAAGAAGTGGCACAAAGTTTTAAAAATAATTTATGGAATTTAAATATATAAATGCCTTAGTTCTCCATGAGTAAAACTACAAATATACCCAAAAATTACAAGAGCTGCAAACTGCTGCACCCTACATTATTTTAGCACATCATTCATTTCAAAAGAAAACAAAATATTTTATGCAAGTTTTTTCAGTGTTCCTCCAACTTCCTGATTTTTCTACTGCAAATACTGAAAAAAACATCCATATGGAGGGAAAACACAAAAAATGGGCTTTCATATACCTAGGTATGCTGCTGACAACTGAAGCCTTTGCACAGTACACTTCTTTTACCTTCACCTAAATATTAGAGTGTAGAGAAATAGAACAGCAGGCATTCCTGAGTGCTTGTTTTTGGAATATACAAGGTCTATAGTGCACCTACTTGAGGCAGATCAGAAGAACAGCCCACAGGGGACAGCTGAAGGACTGCTAGTTAGCATAGCTAGACTAGGGACTTCCCCCAATTTCAAATTTTGTCCTTTCTGTCTCCTGATTGGCTCTTTGGAGACTTCCTGCTCCAACTGAGCCCTCCGCCTTCGTTCCCGTCTCATGGCAGTTAGTTAAGCCTCTCTCCCTCTCCTCTACTCTATCAGAGTTTATTCTTCTTTAATAAACCGAGTTATTTTCCTTAAACAGTTGGTGCTCTGCTCCTTTTCATATTTAAACTCTGCCAACACCTGTTACGAAGGGGTGCCACCTAACTATACAAATTCCGAGGGCAGTATCAAATAACACAGAGAAATGGGGGGGGGGGGACAGCAAGTGTGATTTGCATTATGATGTCCTATTTAGAGTTTTCATTAGAAGCTCAAAGAAGTCACTCTCCTCTCAATTATACAACTCAGGCACATACACGAATTAACAGAATTGCTTCCTCTCTCTACCCAGGAAACCAAAATGCTTATTACCTGTATATGCATTTTAATGTAAAGCATGCAGTGTAACTCAACACTGGCCTAATACAGCCTCCCGTAGCACTTACTTTTTTGGGTCCAAGTGACTGGAACAATGTGGAATTTGCTGATTTAAATTCAAGCTTAGAATACCACATCTGAAGAGCTTCTAGTTGGCTCTGATGGGGTAAAAATAAAATTTTCATTAGGCCCTCCTTAAAATATGCTATTTTTTTTCTTGAGGGGAAAAATGTTGAACTTTCAGTTTTGAAATCCCTCCATTTATTTAAAATACATATATCCTGCCTTATCTCCTCAGACTAAAGGCAACTAACACCACAACAGGGCAAAAAAACCCCAAAAGTCTATTAACAAGATAAAACAATGTTCAAATAGCTTCCTCAAAAACTGTTCTCAGTGTGAAGAGAAAAGCTGCATGAGAAAATAAGTTCATCCATCCAACCCAATTCAGTTCTTGGTATACTTCATTAATGTCAATACAGACCAGCTTCTGATTCTCTCAGACACACCGCCACAGCACAAGTCAAGATCATTTCAGCCCATTCAGTCAATGGGCAACTTTTGGTCATTAACAAACTGAGCCAGTATATAAATTTGATTAATTTCAGGCACTTGACAGAACACAGTAATGAGTGCACAATTAGTTACAGGAAAGCATCAGCACTTCCAGAGCCAATGGACTAATGCATACACTGGTGAAAATCAGGAAGATTATGTTCCAACAGCCTCAACAGCACACAGCCAACAAGTGGCTAAACTGGGATCATGTTCTGATCACTCTTCCTACTTTGTACATAGTACACACTAACAACAGGATGCAGGTAGCAAATACAGTGTATACTTACAAAGGATCCATTGAGATAGAAAGTTGCTTTCTGGGGTGACACACTGTAAGGAGGCAGGGGTGGCCTGATGCAAGCAGAATGATTATAATTCTGGGGGTAAAAATATACAGAATTCAACACAATTTACATGCAACTAATGCTCAAGAGCTTTTCATGTAAAAAACATTAACTAGCCAATAGAAAGACAGTGTTCGTAACTGCTACTTAATGACAGCAAGTTTATACCACTTGATACCTTGAAAAAAGCTTTCAAAGTGCTACACAGTACACAAAAACAAAGCAGATTGAAATACATGATTATCTGAGTGAGTTAGGAAGCTGATATTTAAAATAAGAAGAGGACACTGAAGCTACAAGCCATAAACAACAAGCCATAAACTACAAGTTACAGATGCCATAAACACACTCTTCTTAGCTTGGTGATACTGACTTTAGCATAAAGTCCAGAGTATTCACTAGGTCAGAAGACCTCACTGCATAATCTCAAAAAATTAAGATGACTGAAGAACACAACAGTGAATCAGTAGTGACTACAGAAAAGACACTATTAAAATCACCACTGTCTTAACATACCATCTCGAGGGGTCATTTTGTAGAAAAAGAGGTGTGGGAGCTCATTAGCATAATTGATTTGCATATGCCACACCCCCTGACATCACCAGAAGTGTGTCAGAAGGCAACACTTCCGCTCAGGCTCCACCCCAAAAATCTCCAGGTATTTCCCAACTCAGAGCTGGCAAGCCTACCTGGAGAAAAACTGCTTCAAAAGCACAAAGAAAATTTGTGGCAGGGGATCAGCTTTTGTGAGCCACTGCTCTTGTCTACAGATACTTCATGGCTGAAGAAGTGACCAGTGACCCAGTTATGAACAGAGGCTACAGTTCCCACATTTGCAGAAGTCTACAGGTATGGGCAACATCCTTCTCACTTGCTACCTACATGTAATGGTTGATGACTCTATTTCAATGTATCTGAAAATGAGTGCATGAACACGAAAGCTTATACCCAGAATTAAACTGTGTTGGTCTTAAAGGTGCCACTGGACACAAACTTTGTTCTATTGCTTCAGACCAACACAGCTACTCACCTGAATCTATGCAAACCAGAATTATTCAAGAGGGCTCTTCTACACAGGCAATAGGGTTACACTATACAAAAGACTTCACAAAGTTACTTGAACAAATTATTAGGGTAGATCCAACACCTCCTGTCTACACATGCTTAAAGCAGGATAGCAGCTCAATGTTTCATTGTCTGTTCTAGTGCAACAGAACAAAGTTTGAGTTCAGTGGCACCTTTAAGACCAACAAAGTTTTTTCACATGAAAGGTTAGACCCAGAATTAAACTCTGTTGGTCTTCAAGGTGCTACTGAACTCAAGCTTTGTTCAGCACATTGTGTGTTTATTGACAGTTAACCTTTATTTAAGCTGGTTATAGCCTAACTCATTCGCAGGCAGGCAGGCAGGCAGGCAGGCAGGCAGGAAGGAAGGAAGGAAGGAAGGAAGAAAAAAATGGAAAGAAAGGGATAGAAACAGAAGGAAGGAAAAGAAAAGAAAAGAAAAGAAAAGAAAGAAAAGAAAGAAAAGAAAAGAAAAGAAAAGAAAGAAAAGAAAAGGGGAAGGAAAGAAATGGGGGAAGAAAAAGAAAGGGAGCAAAGAAAGGGAAAGAAAATGAAAGCTTCTGTGTATGTTTGCTTTCCCCAAGTTCTAAATTCCCCCACCAGCAGTTAAAAAGGAGCTTGAAGGCTTACATTTGAAACGTCCTGCTTTGGCTGTGAGTTCCAGGCTAGAGTACTCACTCAGCCCTTTGGGAAAGTGAAACAAGAGCTCCACCCAACAGGACCAAACTAAATCACACAGATATTAAGGGAAGAGCAGACTGTTCCATTACATATAGACATGTATACAAGAGCAAGACCCTTCAGGAGGAGTGAGATACCAAGAAATATAATTAAATAAATAAATAAAACCAACTGAAAGTGCGGGGGGGAGATGGACTTTTTCCAGTATAACTTGTGAACTGCAGCAGGTTGGCTGGAGAAGGAAGAGGAGGCGGGGAGACACGCCTGCCTTCCCTGCTCAATCTTCTCCAGGTGCCTGGCAGGCGGAAAGGAGGCTCGGGGGAAAGGCGGGCATGTCTGCTGGGCTCCAGAAGGCTCAGGGGAAAGGAGGGCATTTCTGCCTGGCTTCCCTTCCTGTTTCCAGCCAGCCTGGGCTGGCTGGAGACAAGAAGGGGAGCCCAGCAGACATGCCTGGCTTCCCTTTGCAATCTGCTCTGAGTGCCCTGAGGCTAAAAGGTCGCGCAGGGAAGCCAGGCATTTAAATCTGCTCCCCCCCCAGTCTCTCCGCAAAAGCAGAGCGGCTCAGGGGGAAAGGAGGGCATATCTACCTGGCTCCCTTTCCTGTCTCCAGCCAGCCTGGAGCAGACATGCTTGGCTTCCCTTCGCGATCTGCTCTGAGTGCCCCAAGGCTAGAAGGTCCCGCAGGGAAGCCAGGCTTTTAAATCTGCCCCCACCCAGTCTCTCTTTGAAAGCCGAGCGGCTCAGGGGGAAATGAGGGTGTATCTGCCCAGCTTCCCTTCCTGTCTCAAGCCAGCCTGGGCTGGCTGGAGACAGGAAGGGGAGCCCAGCAGACATGGCTGGCTTCCCTGCCTGATCTTCTCTGAGTGCCCCATGGCGAGAAGGTCGCCCAGGGAAGCCAGGCTTTTAAATTCATCCCCCTCCAGTCTCTCTGCAAAAGCAGAGCGGCTCAGAGGGAAAGGAGGGCATATCTGCCTGGCTTCTCTTCCTGTCTCCAGCCAGCCTGGGGAGCCCAGCAGACATGCCTGGCTTCCCTTTGCAAAGATTGCAAAGGAAAGCCAGGCATTTAATTCTCCCCCCTCAGGAGGGGGCGTGGCCTGGGCTCCTTACTGCCGGAGCACGGCTCCAGGGCACTCTGGCAGGAAACAACCCCTGCCATCTCTGATGATTTAAGAACACTAATCCTTAGAAAACACAGGAAAGTAGGGCACTAGAATTATTCCCACATTGCAGATGAAATGCTGAGACTGGTAGCAAACTGTCCAAAGGTCCCCCTTGTGAGTTCACAGCAGAAATGAAAACAAGGAGCTTCTGAGTCACAGGCCAGCCTGACAGCTGCTATGCTAAACCAGGTTTAAAAACAGGCATTTTAGGTATCACCCTCACAAAGTGAATGGGCAGTCACATAACTTTATTTATCCAGACACATTCATTTCCAAGTGCTGATGAATGGTATTGTATGCACTTAGTTAGAAGTGATTTTTAGCTTTAAGAATTGGGCACATCTTAACTGGCCCAGAACTGAGAGCATTACCATTGTTTCAATGATGATTGTAAGATTGCCTTTCCCATCCGTCAGTGCCACGTAGCTGCCACCTCCATCTAAATGCCCATTTACATTCAGGTAATGCCAGCCTGGTTGGGTAAATTGGGTTGTGTGTGCTGTCACAGAAAAAGAAAATTATCCCATTGTCTTAAAGCTGATGATCTCACAATAAAAAAACCCCATCATACACACTCTACATGAATAGAAGAACGGCCTTATCCTATAAACTGCAGAATAATTCCTTCCAAAGTTAATAACCAAAATAAATTTACCATACTACTACATATAGGAACTAACAACTTCAAGCCAAGTAAAATGTTTTGGGGAAATGACCAGCTACCCAGTTCATGGACACAGGTGCAATCACATGTTCCTGGACTGCCACAAGCTTCGGTAAAGCAGGAAGCACCTTCCTACAGTCTCACAGGATTGGTATTCTCATAAAACAGCAGATGGGGTCAGGAAGCACATCCAGCCTGGAGACATCTCATAAAGGGTTAGCAACTGACATGCCAGAGGAAATGAGGGAAGAAGAGAAGGAAGTTCCTTGGGGACTTTTAACCCCCTCCCTCCCGCTAAGTTCCTTTTCCTGCTGTGAGCCTGACATACTATTGAGATGAGCAAGAAACATGATCAAAAGATACAGACAAGTCAGCAAACCAGTTTTGGCTGAGATCATCATCAAACAAGTCCTGTGCTGCATTCTTTAGCAATGTACCTGGCTGCTCAAGTTGATGAGGCAGGACTTCCCTCTACAGAAGCTATGCTGATTTGCTTTCAACAGGCTTTGTTTTTCTATGTGTCTATTAATTCTATCTTTGATTACACTCTATACTAATTTGCCTGGGACAGAAATCAGTCTAACAAGCCAGTAATTTCCTGGTTCCCTTCAATATCTTTTTTTAAAAAATCCAGTGGCTGATTTTAGTGATAAATTGCATATACGGGTTAGTAGATCAACAAGCTCACATTTCAGTTCCCTAAGAATTCTTGAGTGTGTGCCACCAGGATCTGGAGATGTACTGGTTCTTAATTTCCCCAGCAAGTCTAGAACTTAATCTCTCATCACCTCAATTTGACTCAGTTTCTCAGACTCCCTTTCTAAAAATAGTGGCTGTGATGTGGGTACATGACCAACACAGTAAATACAGATGGCAGAGAAGCTAAATGAATTCTTTGCATCTCCTCATCTGCCTTTAGCAATCTCTGCATTCCTTGGTAATCCAAAGGTCCAACTGATTTTCTGGCTTGTTTTCTGTTCTGGATATACTTAAAGAAATTTTATTGCTCATCTTGATACTTTTAGAAGTCTGCTCTCCAAATTTTCTTCTCATGTGCCTAATTAAGTTATGTCTAAGTTTAAAGTTCTGTTTAAACATTTACCAGTTATCCATATTGGAGGATCCACGGTGTAATGCCCACTCCATGGTTCTTGCGCTGTCATTAAACCACACCGACCAAAGGGTAAGTCTTCATAGTAACTAGCCACTAAATTCCAAGCGATAGTGCTGAAAAGACATAGGAATGAATATATGAGTTCATGAAAAGAAACATTCCAGCAACAATCAATTTATTCAAGTGACACCAGACTGTTATGCATATACTAATCAAAGGGTAGCTCAGAAGTACTTAAGTAATACAATCATGAAAAACAACTGAGTATTTCAGGAGATTAATACATTCTGCTTTCAATGCCTTGCTTCTGAGCCATCATCTGGGGACTGAAGAAGGAGAGTATAAATATTTTAATAAAATGAAATGTATAAATACTTCTATTGTGTAGAGGGAGAATCTAATAGCCATCAAGAAACATGGGATTCAAATACAAAGGGATTAGTTAGAATATTAACCCACAAATACCATTTTCACACTATAGACAATTATACAAGCCTTTATTATACTATGCATCTCATAGTTTTGATGTTGTATATGGATATATCCCCATGCATGACAAGACATACGAGGTCATGTGGCCATTGACGTAGTTTTGGTTCAGGATTCGAGCCCAACATCCTGCACCCACTTCATTGCTGAAAGTGCTGTAGTCTTCTGAAGCCCAGAGTTTCTTTTTTGTTAACAAGGCAGAAGGCACGGTCTTTGTCCCTGGATAGTGAGCCCTTGATAATGCAAAACAAAAAATACACACAGAAGTGGATATTTAACTCAGAGCAAATGATCCAAAATACACATGGTAAAAAAAAAAGATTAACACATTCTAAATTAAGCTTTCAGCAAATTGAAGGTTTTGTTGCAGTAATTCTTATTAGCTCTTCCCGACCATGAAAAACAGTCTATCCTCAATTGATTCAAAAATCCTTTAAAAACTGACTTGAGGTAGGCCTTTCACTGTATATTTGCCCAACCAATTTGGATACAAAACAGGAAGTTTATCGCAGGGGTCCCCAACCTTTTTGAACCTATCGACATCTTTGAACTTTTTAGAGGGAACTGTTAGCACCAACCCAGAACGACTGACATAGGAGGTGGGGGGAAAAATGCCTTCCTTCTTTGCTTTGCAAAACAATTGCATAGCATGGCAACCATGCTGATGACGTGAAGCCATCTTATTCAGAGTTTTGTCTGTCAAGGTTAGTATTATCTGTACTTTGTTCAGAAGCATGGTCCAGCCACTGAGGAAGGGAGGGCTTCTACTCCTGAAAAATTATCTCCCTTCATGGAACAGTCCAGCTCCCTGGATCCTAAAACTAGAACAAAGCTCCCTTTCTGCCTTGCAAAAGAAGCTCATGGCAATTGTCAGCCAGGTCTAATGGAACCACAGGTTGACTAAAGGCACTTAGGGTGATTACTAATCTTCCTGATCCTCCAATAGCTACTACTGCAGCCATGGAAAACCCTTTCGATTCAAAAAGGGCAGTGAGTAAGCCCTGCCTTACAATGACCGCACTCCCTTTCTGAAAAGCTCAGTGGGCAGCAGGGGAAGTAGTGGTGGGTCCAGGGCTCTTTTTGTAGCAGGAACTCCTCTGCATATTAGGCAACACACCCCTAATGTAGCCAATCCTCCAAGAGCTTACAGAGCTCTTCTTACAGGGGCTACTGTAAACTCTTTGAGGATTGGCTACATTAGGGATGTGTTGCCTAATATGCAAAGGAGTTCCTGCTACATAAAGAGCCCCGGGTGGGTCTATGGAGTAGAACAGAATATGAAGCCTACTATCTTTATAGATGTATGCCACTCATACTGTGCAAATTTTAAACAAAATTAGAGTACTTATACTTTAAATTTAATATTTATGAAACCCATTAGAGAGTTTAAAGAACTTAATGTGCATTGTCTCAGAAATGTTTACAATAACTGCCCAGTAAAGCAAGTGAAAATTATCACTTTCCTATTGGCAGATGAGGATTGTGGTTGAGTATGTGGCTTGCTTGAGAGCACCTAACAAGTTCACATGAATTAAACTTGAATTAGGGACTTCCTGGTTCATATATCAGTATCAGCCACTACACAAGCTTTTATGAAAGACCAGAATCCAAAGCCCTGAGTGGCCAACTACCATGCGCCCAATGAGATTTCTCAAAGAGCAATCTGCCATGCTGCAAACCAAACTGCTTTTGAGGATCAAAATAATGAAAATTTTACATCACCTTATGAAAGTCAAAACTAGCTAACTGTTCCCTATCAATGTTGTACTTAATCCATGTAATCCAAACCATAACCATAACAAAAAGACTAAAAATTCACAAATTATGGACAAAAGAAGGCATGCTTTAGTCACAAATCCTAATAAAGTGCTCACGACTACATAAAGTTTCAGATCAAGGCCAGTCAAGGGAACAGTTTACCCACTTTATGGCCTAAGCAAGCTGTGCCTACTTAAGATGAAATCTCACTGTTCCAAAAGAACCAGGCTGATATGGACTTGTCTCTTCTCCCACATCTTCGAACTACAGTAGTAACTACATGCTACACATACATTCATATCCTAAACCCTGATGGGCCTTTCCTCCTCCTCCAAGAAGTAGCAATTTTGAGCTAAGCAGAAGCAGTGGGATATGCTTCACAATTCCTCCACTCTAAATTACTGGCTCTCAAGTAGCTTTATCCTTTCTTCAGGGCCCATACGTGTGTTTGTGTTCAGAATGGGGTGAAGCTGCTCGAGGAGAAAGCAATTTAAAGTACAGAAGCAGAAAAGAAAGGACTAAGAGCGCTTCTGATCAAAAATTTCTCCTCCTGAAGTTTATTATAGTTACTAGAAGTAAGGCCCATTGTGGAAATAAATACAACGAGCTCTAGAAAGAGGCTCTGGGAGAGTGCCCTGGCTCTGGGCACACAGTGTGAATTTGCTGTGGTGACCTCAGCAGAGTATAATGACAGAGACCCCCATTTTCTCCAGAGGAACTGATCTCTGCTACCTGAAGAGCAGTTGTAGTTTTGAGTGATCTCCAGCCCTCACCTGGAGATCAGCAACAATGGTTCCCCATGAGGGACTGGCTGGTTTGGAGGGTGGAGTCTATGGCATTGTACCTGTCTGAGACCCCACCCCTCCTCAAACCTCACCATCTCCAGGCTCTACCCCTCAAATCTCCAGAAATTTCCCAACCTGGAGTTGGCAACCCTATCTCCCTCCCAGCCAATTGTCAACCTACCGTTATCTGCCCCCTGACTTCAGCTTTCCATCTCCTCCCCCTCCTTCCTGGAGAGCAGTTGTAATTCTGATTGATTTCCAGCCCCCACCTGGAGATTGGCAACAATGGTTCCCAGGATGGAATGGCTAGTTTGATGGGTGGAGTCTATGGCATTGTACCTGTCTGAGGTCCCACCCCTCCTGAAACCTCACACGCTTCAGGCTCCATCCCTCAAATCTCCAGGAATTTCCCATCTGGAGCTGGCAACCCTATCAGGACTGGCCCCAATGAGTTTTCTCCCAAAGGCCAAAACAGGTGACAGGACCAAGCTTAGTTGCCTACCAACAGGCACTGAGGGGAAAGTAGGGTTACCAGCTCTAAGTAGGGAAATACCTGGAGATTTGGGGGGTGGATCCTGTGGAGGGCAGCATTGGGGGGGGGGGCGGAAGGACTCAGCAGGGTATAATGCCATAGGGTCTACCCTCCAAAGCAGCCATTTTCTCCAGGGGAACTGATCTTGGTCATCTGGAGATCAATTGTAACAGCAGGAGATCTCCAGGTCCCACCTGGAGATTGGCAACCCTAGGGGGAAGACAGCTGCACAGCAGGGGGTGGAAGACAATGGTTTGATGGCCACTGGGCCAAGATTGGCAACAATAGTTCCCCAGGAGAAAATGGCTGGTTTAGAGGGTGGAGTCTATGGCAGTGTACCTGTCTGAGGTCCCACCCCTCCTCAAACCTCACCCTCTCTGGGCTCCACCCCTCAAATCTCCAGGAATTTCCATACCTATAGTTGGCAACTTTATCTCATCCCCTCTCAGCAGCCTCTTCCGAGGCAAAATTCTGTCTTTCTCATCAGCGGGAAGCAAAGCAGTTTACTTCATTCTTTTCGGCTTTGTGATCTGTACAGCAACCCTGTAAGGCAGGTTAGACAGAAAGTCTCCGGCTGGTCCAAAATCACCCAGGCAGTTTCCATAGGGATGCTCCTGCTGTACAGGAGCAACCAGCCAGGCCTAGGGTTGCCATTGCCAACAAAGACAAATTGATGCAAAGCAGGATAGAAAAGTCTCCATATCTCTATTTTGCCTTCAATTGGTTTTGATGCCAGCAGAGTGAGAAAATGCCAGAGGCTCTGGGTGGGTGCCCCATGGTAAATGCACCAAATAATTCCTAAAGATTTTCCACTGTGTTGATAAATCATTTTCTACACTCACAGTGTCCCCTGCCAGAATTAGTACCAGAGCTTTTTTTGCCTTGTGGTATTTTGCTTGTGGTGTGACCTGTCTTTTTTGTGGTGTGGCATGGTTATGTTATTGGGTTTGTTTCTTTTGAAGGGGAAGTGTTGTGAGTGAGGACATATTTCACCTCAGAATACAATAGGTTGCATAAACAACGGACAATTCCAACTGTCTTGCGGTGGGGGGGGGAGTTTGAGGTGCGAAATGGAGTGAAGTCCAATCAGCTTCTGTATGCAAATGAGCTTGAAATGCTGGCCCAATCAGAGAAGAGTGGCCTAGGCTGCAGTGGGTGGGAGAGAACTCAGGCAACGCAGCTAGTGGATAGGGACAAATTCTGAGTGACATACCAGGGAGCGAATTGATTTTGCCAAGCATAGAACCTTGCCAGACCATTACCCTTTATTTAATAGGACAGGATATAATTTATTATAGTTATATAGTTTTAAATATATAAATATATATATTATTTATTAAATATTATTTATTTATTATTTATTTCAAATTAAATATTTAAATATTTATTATATGTATATAGTTATAGAGGTATGAAAACGACTAGAATTTTGTTTTATGCTGAAATTCTGGACTAAGGATTTGGTTCGTGGCTGAACCACAAACCCATGCGAACCAGGACGTAAGTTCGTGAACTGATCCAGTTCGTATCAGTTCATGAGCCATTTAAAGTTTAAACCCCTGCTTTCTGTTTCCTGTGGCTGGGAGCCATTTAAACCATTGCTTTCTGCTCCCCGCAAAAAGCCACAGGGAACAGAAAGCAGAGGGTTAAATGGCTGGGAGCTTTTCACATGGAACAGAAAGCAGTAGTCTAGATGGCTCACAGCCATTTAAACCAAACAACTGAGCTGTTTTTCATGAAGAACAGAAAGCAGTGGTTTAAGTCCCTGTTTTCTGTTCTTCTTGAACTGCCATGAACTGCACCAAAATTCATGAAAGTCCATGGCAGTTCTTCAGTTCACAAACATTGCTTCACAAACCATGAACTGCCCAAAACTCATTACAAAATTCATGACAAAGTTTGTCAGACGGTCCATGTCTATTCCTATTCTCAACAATACTGCTTTTCAGAAATTGTTGACTCACACTGCACAGCAAAAGTTATAATAAGAGATTGTACAGGGCAGGGAGTATCAGCTTTGAAGAGCACCCTACCCAATGGCATCGACCACTTCATGGAGTTCAGAGTCAAGCAGCATGACAAAGGAAATTGGTTCCCACAGGTTATCGCTGGCTACGATTCGCACCCACTGCAGATCCTGTTTATCCAAAGTGTATCTTAAAAGCTTTGAAAATAGGGAAGAAAGGATACATATTTTTTTCTTATTTATAAAAAATCAAGACTGCTGTTCTTTCAGTACGAAACAGCTATTTATATGAAGGTTGAATGCTGCAAAAGTATTGAAGGTCTGCTCTCAGTTAGGTCTTGGGAGACAGGAAAAAGCATCCTGTTTCATTTAGAGTCGTAAACAGAAATAGAAGCAAAGTCATCCACCCATCAGTACAAGGTTTCCAGGATAGGATAGGATAGGATATTAGTCACTGTAAAATGTTAGCAGTAAAAGGTTTGTGCTGAGTTTGTGGAGAAAAGCAGGTACCGCTTCAATGGGGCATAGTATAACTCAGAGCTTTTTATACTACACCATGATTTATTCATAGCTCCCCCTTTTCTACGTAGAAGATCTGCACAAATGTAACATCACAAGAACTCCAAGCAAGAACAGAGTAAAAGCCAGTCAAGAAGAACTTGACCATGAAAGGTCATGGACCATAATTATTTCCTTTATTCCTTTATTTTTAAATTTGAAATTGGATGTAAACACCCAAGAAACAAAAAGATGAGGTACCGGGAGACAGGTTACTTCGCACCACACTAGGGATCACTGAACTCTCTTATACTTTGAGTCCAGTGACACCTTCAAGACCAACGAAGTATTATTCAAGGTATAACCTTTTGTATGCATGCATATGAAAGCTTATGCCTTGAATTAAACTTTGTTGATCTTGAAGGTGCCACTGAATTCAAACTTCGTTTTGCTACTTCAGACCAACACAGCTACCCACCTAAATCTATCTCATACTTAACCCAGAATTTAGGAATAAAAAAGAAGCATCTGTAATAACACAACAAACTGCTCATCTAACACCATAGCTCAAGAAAAAATGTAGGAAAGACTTCCCAAAGTAACATCTTTGCTAAAGCAAGAGAGCCCCAAATCCACCAAAAATGAGAGCAAAGGCACACACCCTCAGCCTAACCTATCCTCACAAAGTTCCTGTAAGGATAAAACAAAAGAGAGGAGGGATGTTGAAAGACCTGAGTCAGATTAGAGGGATGTTGAAAGACCTGAGTCAGATTAAGGTGATGAGAGAGGAGGTCCTACGACTGATAGACAACTTAAAAACTGATAAATCACCAGGCCCAGATGGCATACATCCAAGAGTTCTGAAAGAATTCAGATGTGAACTTGTGGATGTCCTGACAAAAATATCTAATCTTTCATTAAAATCTGCCTCCATTCCTGAAGACTGAAAGGTAGCTAATGTCACTCCCATCCTTAAAAAGGGTTCCGGAGGAGATCCAGGAAATTACAGGCCAGTCAGTCTGACGTCCATACTGGGTAAGTTGGTGGAAACCGTTATTAAGGAGAGAATTAGTAGGCACACTGATCAACACAAACTATTGAGGCAGACTCAGCATGGGTTCTGTAAAGGAAGATCTTGTCTCACTAACCTGTTAGTGTTCTTTGAGGGGGTGAACAAACATGTGGACAAGGGGGACCCATAGATGTTGTTTACCTTGACTTCCAGAAAGTGTTTGATAAAGTTCCTCATCAAAGGCTCCTAAATAAGCTCAATAGTCACGGGATAAAAGGACAAGTCCTTTTGTAGATCAAAAACTGGCTAATTAATAAGAAACAGGAGTATAAATGAGCAAGTTTCACTGTGTAGGGTGGTAAGCAGTGGAGTACCGCAGGGATCAGTACTGAGTCCAATGATTTCTAACCTGTTCATTAATGATTTGGAGTTGGGAGTAAGCAGTGAAGTGGCTATATTTGCAGATGACATGAAATTATTCAGGGTGGTGAAAACCAGGGAGAATTGTGAGGCACTCCAAAGGGATCTGTCGAGGATGGGCGAGTGGGCATCAACATAGCAAATGGGGTTCAATGTGGCCAAGTGCTAAGTGATGCACATTGGGGCCAAAAATCCTAACTATAAATACACGATGACAGGGTCCGTACTGGCAGAGACTAACCAAGAGAGAGATCTTGGAGTCATAGTAGATAACTCACTAAAAATGTCGAGACACTGTCCGACTGCGATAAAAAAGGCCAACGCTATGCTGGGGATTATTAGGAACGGAACTGAGAACAAATCAGCTAGTATCATTATGCCCCTGTATAAATCAATGGTGCGACCTCATTTGGAGTACTGTGTGCAATTCTGGCCATCACACCTCAGAAAAGATATTATAGCATTGGGAAAAGTGCAGAAAAGGGCAACTAGAATGATAAAAGGTTGCAACACTTTTCCTATGAAGAAAGGTTAAAGTGCTTAGGGCTCTTTAGCTTGGAGAAATGACAATTGAGGGGTGACATGATAGAGGTTTACAAGACTATGCATGGGATACAGCAGGTAGAGAAAGAAGTACATTTCTCCCTTTCTCACAATGCAAGACCTCATGGGCATTCAATGAAATTACTGAGCAGTCGGGTTACAACAGATAAAAGGAAGTACTTCTTCACCCAAAGAGTGATTAACACATGGAATTCACTGCCACAGGAGGCAGTGGCAGCTACAAGCATGGATGGCTTCAGGAGGAAATTGGATAAACATATGGAGCAGAGGTCCATCAGTGGTTATTAGCCACAAGGTATAGATAGGAACTCTCAGTCTGGGGCAAGTGATGCTTGGTGCCTGGGGTGGGGGGCAACAGTGGGAGGGCTTCTAAGTGTCCTGGTCCCACTGATGGACCTCCTGATAGCACCTGGTATTTTTGGCCACTGTGACAGAGTGTTGGACTGGATGGGCCACTGGCCTGATCCAACATTGGCTTATCTTATGTTCTTATTTTCTTAACAGTGTAAGCGGCTTTGGGTCCCCACTGGGGAGAAAGGTAGGGTATAAATACAGCAAATGCAGAAGAAACCTAAATTTTTCTATGAGTGGCTATGTATTGCATCTGTTTGTTCTTCCAGAAAATACAGAAGTGGTGGTGTGTGAACAATATTTTGCAAGCTATATGCAGTAAAAACTGGCATTTGGCAGTTACCCTATGAGAGATGATTAATTGCGTAAGCAAAGTATATACATTGGTTGTAATCATGTGTTCAACATTCCCTATTTCTATATACATTGGACATGATGCAAAAACAGGTTGCTTACCTGTAACTAATGATCTTCGAGTGGTCATCTGTGCATTCACACCTCTGGGATGTAGTGCGCCGGTAGATATTGAAAGCAAAAAGGATTTTCGCACCCACTCCCCCTTCATGTGCAGGGCTCCAGTGCGCATGATTAGGGGAGGAGCACAACTCCCACCAGTTCCTTCTGACCACTGCCATTAACCACAGAACAACAACAACAACAGGAACAACAGCAGAGGAGAAGGAGGGTGGGTGGTGTTAATGCATATAAGAACATAAGAGAACATAAGAGAAGCCAATGCTGGATCAGGCCAATGGCCCATCTAGTCCAACACTCTGTCACACAGAGGCCAAAAATACCAGGTGCCATCAGGAGGTCCAGCAGTGGGACCAGAACACTAGAAGCCCGCCCACTGTTGACCCCCCCTCCCCAAAGCACCAAGAATACAGAGCATCACTTGCCCCAGCCTGAGAGTTCCTATCTATACTTTGTGGCTAATAGCCACTGATGGATTTTTGCTGATGCACAGATGACCACTCGAAGATCATCAATTACAGGTAAGCAACCTGTTTATCTTCTTTGTGATCTCTGTGCATCACACCTCTGGGAGAGTAGCAAACAAAAGGAAAAAACAACATGCATACATGGAGGAGGGAGCTGGAGGTCCTCACATGCACACTGACTGCAACACAGATTGTCCCACCGCAGAACACTGATGAAGATGTATACCTAGGGCATAGTGTCTCACAAACGTGTGAAGGGTGGCCCAAGTCACTGCATTGCAGATGTCATGTAGTGACGTGCCCTTCAGGAAGGTCATGGATGTGGCCACTGCTCATGTGGAATGCGCTCAGAGTGGTCCCGGGAGCAGTTTCTTGGCCAACAAGTAACAGAGCTTAATTGTCTCTACAATCCACTTGGAAAGCCACTGCAATGACAACTTATTCCTGAGTGAGGGAAGAGCATAGGAAATGAAAAGGGAAGGAGACTTTCGAAAACCCTTCGTCCTATCCAGGTAAAAGAGTAGGGCCCACTTGACATCTAGGGTGTGGAGGCAATGCTCCGCATCATCCTTTAGGGCAGGAAAAAACACAGAAAGAACGATGTCAGCTTGCAGATGGAATTCTGACACAATATTAGGAAGGAAGGAGATGTCTGGGGCCAGGGTGACCCCTTCTTGATGAAAAACTAGGTAAGGTGAATCACAACAAAGGGCTGACAGTCCACTCACCCTTCGTGCCAACATGATGGCCACAAGAAAGGCCGTCTTCCACAAGAGAAGCTGCAAACTGCATGTGGCCATAGGCTCGAAAGCCTGGCTAATGCTAAAGGTAAGTCCCAAGCTGGCATGGGGAACCGCAACAGGGGGGAAAGGCGAACCAGACCTTTAAGGAAACACTTGGTAATTGGGTGAGTGAAAACTGAATAGCCCTCAACTGGAGGGTGATGAGCAGAAATAGCCACCAAGTACAACCGCACCGAGGCATAGCTGAGGCCTTGGTCCAGATGGGACAACAGAAAACCAAAAACAGCAACTAGGTCTGAAGGCGGAGGGGGCAGACTGACCTCCTTAAGATAGAACAGAAACTTTCTCCAATTTCCATTGTAGGAACTATGGGTGGAGGGCTTTCAACAGTTCAATAGCATGTGATCGACCCTGCGTCAGAGAACTTTCACAGGATCCTCCACGCTGCAAGTCTGAGATATGGCACATCACAGTACAGTACTAAGCTCTCCTGAGCAAGGAGAAGATCTGGTACCACTGGGAAGTGAATGGAGCCCTATGACATGCGAAGCAGAGTGGGAAACCAGTGCTGTCAAGGCCACCAGGGGGCCACAAGGATGCATCAGGGAGCTTCCTCCATCACCTTGTGGAGCACTTTGGTGAGTAGCGGGATTGGTGGGAACAGGTACAGGAATTGATGGGACCAGGGGTATAGGAGACCATCTCATAGGGAGAAGAGGTCCATTCCCGCTCTGGAGCAGAACAAGCGACACTTTTTGTTCTGCCGTGTTGCAAAAACAGCCACATTTGGATGTCTGCATCTGCCGAACATGAGTTCGAGATATCTCCAGTTGAGTTTCCATTCATGTAGGGATGCCCCCCGCCCCGCTTAGGTAATCTGCAGTCACATTTAGAGAACCAGGAAAGTGAGCTGCCACCAGAAAAACGTCCCAGGTCTGGCACTTGTTCCATATCTCCAGAGCCAGCCTACAAAGCCCTCTGGACATCATGCCACCCTGGCGGTTGATATAACACATTGCTGTGGTGTTGTTCATCAATATTGCTATTGTTTGATGGGTCACTAGGCAGCAAAAGGATCAGAGAGCATACTGAACTGCCAATAGCTCTTTATGTGCTTGTGGGCCACTGAAGTCTCCCATCTGGCTACTACACACAGGCCATCCTGGTGTGCGCTCCATCCCCAGAGAGATGCATCCATCATGATCATCACTGATGGAGAAGGGCAGTGGAAAGGCACACCTGCTAGTAAGTTTTGCAGGTTCTCCCACCACTGTAGGGGGATCCACACCTGGGGAGAGACGGTAAAGCGCTGCGACTGAGGAACCACAGAATCTTTTCAGGAACCACAGTTGTAGTGGTCACATGTGCAGCTTGGCGAACACAATTACTGATGTTGTGGTGGCCATCATCCCCAGAAGGCGCTGGATCGGTCTCGCTGAGGCATCGCCTTGGTGAAGAAAGAGCTGAATGAGAGCGATGATATCTTCCGCCCTGTTGGGGAGAAGAAAGGCCCTGCAGACACTGGAGTCTAGTACTGCCCTGATGAACTGGACCTTCAGGGAAAGGCAAAGCATCGACTTTTTGTGATTCATGCAGAGACCCAATTCCTTCAGGGACTCTAGGGTGGAATCTATATGCTGGAGGAGGACTTCTTCTGAGTTCGCTACCAGCAGCTTGTCATTGATGTACAGAAATATACATATCCCTCGAAGCCAGAGGTGAGCGACCACGACCACCATCATCTTTGTAAATACTCGGAAGGCTGTAGACAACCCAAAGGGGAGGGCCTTGTACTGATAATGATGGTCCCGTACTGCAAAGCGCAGGAACCTCCTGTGGGCACAATTGATTGTTACATGAAAGTAGGTGTCTTGAAAGTCCATAGTCGCCATCCACGCCCCTGGCTCAAGGAGAGGAAGGATACATTGCGGGGTTGTTATTCTGAACTTCTTGTAAGCTACGAAACAGTTAAGGCTCCTGAGGTCCATGATAGGGCAGAGGCCTCTGTCCCTTTTGGGAACTGTAAAATAATGAGAATAGAAGCCATGGCTTCAGTGTGCGAATGGAATTGGCTTCTTTGAGTACAAGGTTTTGTATCTCCTCTGGCAACATGGTTGACTGTGGGGTGATTACAAAGTTAGAAGCCGAAGGGACTTGGAGGAAGTCTATAAGTTAACTGTCCATTATGACAGAAAGGACCCACCTGTCTGATGTAATTCTCTCCCATGCAGGTAGGTAGGGGAAGAGATGGGTGACGGGTGGGAGAACAGAGTCAAAGGCTCTGCTTTGGGTTCTTGGGGGCCTTGGCTGTGGATTGAGGAGCAGATGGAAATCTCAGTTTGTTTCCATACTGGTGGGAAGATATACCCAGTGATCTCTACCATTGCATCTCAGGGGACAACTTTGAAGAGGATCTACATGACCAAGACTTATTCCAGGATTTGGACCTGGACTTGTCTGGCAGCCAGGGAAATTCCCAAGTTGCATGATGTCTTAATGCTCTTATCTAGGTCCTGCAGGACAGAGTCTGTGGTGGAGCTGAACAAGCCTTCACCTTCGAAAGGGAGGTCCTCCACAAAAGCTTTGTTATCTTCCTGCAGCGACATGGAGCACAACCATGCATGGCGCTGAAGGGTGACAGCAGAGGTAAGTGTCTTGGCTGCCACATCCAATGTGTGCTTAGCTGAGTTGAGTTGGTGTTTAGCCAGGAGCAAACCCTCCTTCTGGACTCGTCTGGCTTGACAACTGAGGTTAAAACGCTTGGGGCTCTTTAGCTTGGAGAAATGACGGCTGAAGGGTGACATGATTGAGGTTTATAAGATTATGAATGGGATTGAGCAGGTTGAGAAAGAAGTACTTTTCTCCCTTTCTCACAATACAAGAACTCGCGGACACTCCATGAAATTGCTGAGCAGTCGGGAAATACTTCTTCACCCAAAGAGTGATTAACATATGGAATTCACTGCCACAGGAGGTGGTGGCAGCTACAAGCATGGACAGTTTCAAGAGGGAATTAGATAAACATATGGAGCAGAAGTCCATCAGTGGCTATTAGCCACAGGGTACAGATGGGAACTCTCAGTCTGGGGCAGGTGATGCACTCTATTCTTGGTGCTGGAGGGGGCAGCAGTGGGAGGGCTTCTAGTGTCCTGGCCCCACTGCTGGAACTCCTGATGGCACCTGGTATATTTTGGCCGCTGTGTGACAGAGTGTTGGACTAGATGGGCCATTGGCCTGATTCAACATTGGCTTCTCTTATGTTCTTATGTTCTTATGTCCTCGAGAAGGGACACTATGAATTCTGATAATTGCTCCCAAAGAGCATATTGATATCTGCCCATATAGGCCACGTAGTTGGAGGTCTTGATGCCCAGTACTCCTGAAGAGTAAAACTTCCTCCCGAAGGAATCTAATTTCTTCCCTTCTTTGTCAGGGGGTGAGTACTGAGTGTGTCTGCCCTTTGAGGATGAGTTCACCACGACCGAGTTTGGTTTGGGGTGGGTAAACAAAAATTCAGCACCAGACTCTTGGATGTGGTCAATTCTGTGACTAGAGATGGGGGTAAAAGCTGGATGAGCCCATGGTACTTTAGCAGCTTGCAACAGGACTGATGTCATGGGAAGGGCAATGGCTGTCGAAGTGTTCATTTGACTGATGTCAAAGACTGAATCAGTGACTGTCGGTGGAGGTTGTACTGTCAACAGCAGCAAAGTATGAGCAATCTGCTTAATGAACTCTCCGTAGGATTTCAGATCCTCGGAGGGGGATATCAGCAGGTCTTCCGACACATCCTGCAGCAGGGAGGGTTCAACTGGGTGCTCCTGGTCCTCATCCCCAGAGTGCTGTGAGGAAATTGAAGAGGCCGAGTGTTCCGAAGGATCCAGAAACAGTACCGGGAGCTTCGGTATTGATTGAGTCGGTACCGATTGTGGTACCATCTGAGTTGCCAGAGGTGTTTGCTTTTGTTGTCTGCCTATCGGTACCGATGCCTGGGATGGCAGGAACTCTGGCATTTGCAGAGGTTCTCAGTATCGAGACAGCTGAGAGGAGGGAGACTGATGATACCACTCCATCGGCATATGATGTAGGAGCCAGGGCATTTTGGCTGCCAGCGGGTATGCTCCATAGAAGTACTGCCACTGTCGCTGATCCCCAAGGAATCGGTGGCAGTGAAAATGGCCCGGAAGGTTGGTCTTGGTTGCCAGACAATGGGCAGCGTGGCGAGGGGTGCATGAATGCATGGGTCCCTCGACCCAAGTGGAGGCTCTCAACACTGGAGGATTGAGAGACTTGGGTTAAGTCCTTGTCCTGCTCAGAGTCCATGAGCTGGATCGGGCACAGCAAAGGTGAGGATGGTGTACCTTCTAGCTGGCCACGGCCTGATGAGTCAAGCAAGGTAGCCCCAGGCATGGAGGTTGACTCTGACTGTCGGCATGGAGTCGCCAGAACTTTACTGGGGGAGCCCTTCTTATGTTTCTTCTGCTTGACAGACCTGGTGTCATTGCCCTCCCAGTGTTTCTTAGCGGGAGTATGGGCTTCAGACTGAGGAGTCTGGACTGAGTGTTTGAGCACTGGTCAATCGACATCGGTGAGGGTCAGTGCCGGGGACAATGGGACTGTTGATCCGGAGGTGGCCATTGACATCGAAGGATGCCCAGATGTCTCCTGAGACGACACCATCCGTGAGAGGGCTAGTTCCAACAGAGTGGTGCATAATCTAGCAGCCCTATTCTTCCTCGTTTGCCTCAAGAACTTTGAGCAATGGGTACAAGAGTCCACTCAGTGGGCTTCCCTGAGGCACAAGAGACAAAGAGAGTGTCCGTCGGGGGTAAGGGAAATCTGGCCATAGGCTGGGGGTAAGGGAAATCTGGCAGAGCAGAGTACTCCCGCAAACACAACAGTCCCAACAAAAATTTATTTTGTAGGAAATCCGTGGATACTGAAGGGAGAAGAAGAAGAAAAGGGGGCCAAGTAGGCCAGAAAGAAAAAAACAACTACAGACTGGGGCGGAGAGGTCTGAACAGTGCGACGGTCAGAAGAAAACTGGCGGGATTGTCATGCCCCTCCCCTAGTCATACGCACTGAAGCCCTGCACGTGATGGGGGAGCGGGCGCAAAAATCGTTGTTGCTTTCAATATCTACCAGTCGGGGTTGGCATAGGTGCACTATATCTCAGAAGTGTGATGCACAGAGACCACAAAGAAGATTAAGCTTTAACACAAAAAAAACCTACTTGATTGTCACTTATTTTAAAAAGGTGAGTAGACAACCCTATCCATTAGATCAGGGGTGTCAAACTCATTTGTTATGAGGGCCATATCTGACATAAATGAGACCTTGTTGGGCCAGGCCATGTGTGTCAAAAAATGTAATGTCTCATAGCAGAGATATAAGCTTTATAAAGGACACAAACACAAAGGGTTTTTTTTAACTTAAAATAAATATAAACATGCTTAAAACATTAGCACTCTTGCAATATTTTGCTTATTTAACAGTGTTGGATAACTGACACCTCTTGCTCTGAATTATTGCATCAAAATGTCCGTGCTGTTGCGATCTTGAGTATGCTGTTCAGGTGTGTATCTGTAAGCTGCAAACCTACGATGATGCAGCAGCAGCAGAAAAGACAGCCAGTTCCACTGTGGGCCTAATAGAAGCCTTCCGGGAGCCTCATCCAGCCCCCGGGCCGCATGTTTGACATCCCTGTATTAGATGCTCGGGCATATTTTAAATCAGATATAAATGAGAACAGTTTGTTATTTAGAAAAGATAAAACACATATTAAGCAGTTATGGTGCAGTACTGGATACAAATTAATGGAATTCTTCCCCAAACTGAAGTTTCTGTTTTTGTGTCCAGTGGCACCTTTAAGACCAACAAAGTTTTATTCTGGGTATAAGCTTCAGTACAATAATGCTTCCAGACAGAATTCTAAAAGACTGGAAGAACATCTTTAATAGGCAACTATGCACCCATTGCTCAAAAAAATTGAGCTATGATACAATTTTCTGCAAATCCTGAGGAAAACCCAGGTTTGCGGAAGAGAGGAGAAAGATGAAACACCATGTAGGCAGGGAAAAGCAATCAAGTAGGATGGCAGGGAGGAGGCAGCACAAAACAAAAGATAGAGACACAACAAAAATAGAACAGCAAAAAAAATTTTGCTTCAGAATATGAGTTGCTAGTTTCGTCAAACAAAAAGTATTCTGTTTTCACACGCTGGTCATTATCCAATAAATTGAGTACTTTCTGCTCATGGTATCACTTAGTTCTGCTGAATTGGTTTCCTCAGAAAGTTTACTATTATGATTTACTGTCTGGTATGTTTGGGACTGCAGCTATAACTCAGAATCTCTGCTTCAGAATTGATTCATCAAGATAACCAGTGCAAGATATTTAGGATGCAAGCTTGCACATTTTGAAAACATGATCTGAATATGATTGGAAAATGGACTTGGCATGTAGAAATTTTCATTCTACAACCTACATCTATTACATTGGCCATATCATTTTGTATATTGTTTGTTTTGAAAGCATCTCCATGTGAAATACATGTCTACTATCCTACCTTGTAAAATTACTGATTAAGAACTGCAAATAACTGCCAATTGTAAAGTCAATTTACATACCATAAATTCCAGTATACAACCTATCCGATGGCAACACAGTTAGGAGGACTATCCATTGAGTAGACTTCAGATAAATCTATAGATCTAATAGTAAAGTGTTGTACGCTTGTGTGGAATACAAAAGCAGCACAATGAGGGCCCCTTCAGACAAAGGCAATTCTCTCCCTAGTTTGTGGCAACTCTAGTTTGCTTGAACTACTATTTTGCATGTAATAGCAAACTGTCATGTGTCACAAACCAGGAGGGATATGCTGCTCACAAAGTAAGAATGGGTAGTGGAAAAGGAGCCTTCTGCTAACTCATTCACCTAGCGCTAAACCAGTTTCACACTATGCCTGAACCAAGCCTATCTGAACAAAGTACAGAAGAGGGCAACCAAGATGATCAGGGGGAAAGGCTGAAGAGTCTGACACTTCTCAGTTCAGAAAACAGACAACTATGGGGGAATGTGATAGAAGTTTATAGAAGTATGCAGAGTGGAAAAAGTTGACAAAGGCTCCAGTCACACGCAGAATTTGCCACAGGATACTCACGAATGCCGGGCAGATTTTACAGGTGCGATCAGACAGACACATCTGGCCAGCGTCCTGCACCCATCAGCAACCCAGATTGTCCAGCCAAAGATCCAGAGTTAAAAAGTACCAGCGAAAGCCCACTATCAAACAGTTGCGATGGGCCACAGATGGACTTTCTCTGTCTGATCACTCCAGCACACTCCTCTTGCCTCGTTGAAGCACACCAGAAACACGTGCCTCCGGAAAAAAACCCAGTTCCCTGCCGTCGCATCTGATCACGTAGTGGTGGGTCAAATATCAACGGCGCAAATAGCCACGCCTCCCCACCCCCCGCATTATCTGGCTCACGTGACTGGGGCCAAAGTGAACTTTTTCTCCCTCTCCAAAAGTACTGGAACACAAGGGCTTCCAGTGAAGCTAATGGGCAGTAGATTCAGGACAGATGAAAGGAAATACTTCTTCACACAGTGACTGATTAAAATGTGGAATTCCTTGCCAGAGGATGTAGTGATGGCCACAGGTATAACACAGCTTTAAGAGGGAATTAGACAGGTTCATGAAGGACAGGTCTATCAGTGGCTACTAGCCATGGTGACTAAAGGGAACCTCCACGTTCAAAGGCAGTTAGTCTCTGAATACTAGTGCCGGGAGGCAACAACAAGGAAAGGCCTCGGCCTCTATGCCCTGTTGTTGGACCTCCTGAGGAACTGGTTGGCCACTGAGTGAGAAAGAATGTTGGACTAGATGGATCACTGGTCTGATCCAGCAGGGTTCTTCTTAAATTCTTTTTATGTTCTTATGCCTGCATGTTTACAAAGCACTAGTAAATTGTCAAAAATCTCCACTTCCAGATCATAGGCAGGCAGAAAGATATTTGTTTCTGCATCTCCTAAGAAAATAAGCAGTGATTCAAAATAAAACAAGCAAGGAAATAAAAAGATCAACAAAAACAGAGCATAAAATATCTCAATAAGCACATCTGTTGGGATACCCTGTTCAGCAAGACATACAGGCTTTCAAAAGCAAATGAAGGGCTGCCCAAAAAGTGATTATATGTTGTTGACAGTAATCTCCAAGTGATATTTACTTTCTGAGAAGGAAACAGATAAATTCTGGCACAGAGCTAAATTTAGGAGCACTTTATGAAATTATACAGGTTTTAAGCCACTATTTTATTTATTTATTTATTTGATTTGATTTGATTTGTATCCTGTCCTATCCCAGAAGCAGGTTCAGGGTGGCTCACAACACATGTTAAAACAGTAAAAACAATAAAAATTCATAAGAACATCAAACCATTTCACCCAATAAATATTTCAGAACATAAATTAATATCTGACGGCATCTAATAGTACCTTATTACATTTAATGCTGCAACAATGTCAGAGGGGCATATTTCTCTGAACTAACTGAAATCAGATGATGCTAGTGCCAAGTTATTGTAGGCAGTACAATTGAGGCAGATTGAGCAGATTAAGCAGGGAAGGCCAGTGTCCTGTGGACATCCACTGCCTCAACTGAAAGCCTGGCAGAACAGCTCAATTTTTCAGGTCCTGTGGAACTGTAATAAATCCCACAGGGCCCTGATCTCAACTGGAAGCATGATCCTAAGCAGTATGGGAATTGTGGCTAGAGTACTAAGAATTTCTAGAAAGCCTAGCTCCCTCTCACAAAACTACAGCACCTAAACTGCTCTAGGTTAATGTAATGATTTCATGTTTTGGTGTGTGTGTTTCTTTAAATGTTTAGTTTGACTGCAGTACTATAAGAAGAGTGCTAGAGGGAGACAAGTGTGATGTGATTGGCTGATGACTGAGAGCGTGGGAGGAGGGGTGTCTATGAGGAGATTCTCTGTGTGAAGTTTGAAGAGAGCATAGTCTGTGTAACTATGGAAGATTTGGGGTCTATTCTGTGTGAAAAGACATACAGTTTAGTCTGTATGAATATGAGTTTTGAGTTTATTCTGTGTGAATAAGACAAAGAGTTTAGTCTGTATGAATATGAGTTTTGAGTTTATTCTGTGTGAATAAGACAAAGAATTCAGCCTGTGTGGCTATATACAGATGAGAGAGATAGATTAGACTGAGTGTCTACGCCTGTCAGATTGGAGTTTGGGAGTCTGAGAGACTGTTTGTGACACCAAGCTTTGCCAGTTATATTTACAAGTTCCTTTCATCAGCAACGGTGCAAAATAACCAGAAACCTATTTTATTCTTTAATAAATAAATCACTTTTTGTTTAAACTTATCCCAGAAATCAGAATAGTCCTTCCTCAGGGCCACATAGTCCTCTGAAGTGCCCGGACCCTAGGTCATTCTACCAAAAGAAAGAGATTTGGAATTTTTAATTCCTGGTGGCAGCAGAAATCTACCAAGTTTAGGTACACAGAGAGTGTTTTAAAAGTATAACCGTCTCCCCAATAAGCGAGGACATCACAGTTAAGCACTCTAGCTCTGGGTCCCTTAAGCTTGTTGAGCTTGCAGGCACTTTTGGTTCCTTCAAAAATGGCTGTGGGGGGCAGGGATCAAAAGATAGCTGCCAAGGGTACAATTCACTTGCAAAACTAATACACACTGCAGCAAACAAAATTGCTCCTGTGACCTCCTTCACCACTTTTTTTCCCCCTTCTCCCCTATTTAGTGACATTCCAGAGAATTAGTCCCATTCGATTCCTCTACATTTTGTGTGCATCTGGCAACTGGCAGTCTAGCAGTTACATGTAGATTCACCAAAAGCAAGCCTCCTTCACCTCTGTGTGTCCACTGTTCCCAGGAAATAACAAAGATTACAGTCTAGAACCCTGTCTTTCCTTGCCATGAACTAGCTAAGAAAAGTGAAAAGGGAGAGGAAGCCACCAGATAGCAGAGATGGTGTTGCAAGGAGCACCAAGCTTCCAGAGATAAGCACCTAGGAAATTACTTTCTACTTCTGAAAAGTACTGAGACTGACGAGTCCATAGAGTGAAATCAGCTCATACTTTTATTTAAAGGTGCAGAACAATACAACTTTAGCCGGCTCACAGGCCAGCTTATATTCCCAAAGAAAACCCACATCCCAACACACACAACACCCGTGATTGGCCTATATACATTGATTGCATTATTTCCTCAGATCCCAGTTCCCCGATTGGAAGGGAGCCAGGATCCGACCATCCATTGTCCTCAGGAACGAAGCTCAGGCACTTCGGCCGGCCTCGTGGCGGACCGGCTGGAACCGGTATGAGCACATGGCTAGCCCAGATCCATGTTCTGCTACGGGCACATTACACCCCTCCCCCCTTGGTCCAAAAGACACCCGCAGACATAGTCCTTTAAGTAAGCCGGGGGGGTTCGTTCCCTCGTAGAGTGACATGGTGCAGGGGCTGGCAGTGAAGTCAGCGCCGCTGCTCTCAGCAGGGAGCCGCTCAGCACCGGCAGAGTAGGTGTTGATTCTAGGGGCTCATTCATGGTGGTTGGGAACCCCAGAGACTGGTTAACAGGTGCCTCCACTGTGGTCTCCGATTGGGGGGTGGACCCTGGGAAGGGCTGTTGCTCCTGGGCCTCAAAGGTTTTGGACTCCTTGGAGTCGTCCAGTTCCAGGGGCAACACACGTCAATGGAGTTGGTCGATGTGTCAGTGGAACATGGTTCTGTCTTCACAGGAGACCTCGTACTAACGGGGGCCCTTAACGCTTACCACCCGTGCCAGGATCCACAGCAGACCTCTGGTGTAGTTCTTTGTGTGGACGGGCTCTTCCAAGAAGAACTCTCAGGCAGCTTCCTGGTCCTTAGTGCCCGGTTCATGCTCTAGGGCCCGGTCCGGGTGTAGCCAGTCCATGCGGGTCGTGAGGCGGCGACCCAAGAGTAGTTTGGCCAGACTCCGTCCCATCGTGGTGTGCGGGGTGATGCGTTGCCCAAAGAGGAAGGAGGCCAGTTTGTATTCCCAGTCCAGGGTCGAGCCAGCAAAGTGCATCCTTTGTGGTTTGGACCATCCGTTCCGTTTGGCCATTTGTGGCAGGGTGGAATGGGGCGGACCACATGTGCCGGATCCCGTAGTAGGTAGTAAAATCCTGGAACTCCCCGGACGTGAACACGGTGCTGTTGTCTGTTACCAGGGTGTCCAGGAGTCCTTGAGCACTGAAGATCTGCCACATGGCCTTGATGGCAGATCTCAAGGAAGTGGATGGCACTGGAATGACCTCAAGCCATTTGCTGTAAGAGTCAACCAGAATGAAAAATAGTTGCCCCTGGAACGGCCCCACAAAGTCCAGGTGGAGCCGAGACCAGGGAAGGTGGGAGGACTCCCAGGCCCTTTCCGGAGCCTGCAGTGGGTTGAGGCACGAGGCCTGACAGGGCTGACATCTTTTTACCTTGTCCTCGATGTCCTGATCAAGACCTGGCCACCAGACGTAGCTCCTCGCTAATGCCTTCAACCTTACCACCCCAGGGTGATGCTCGTGCAGAGCCTCTAAGACGTGCTGTTGGAGCGGAGCATGAATAACCACCCGACCTACCCACATAAGAACATAAGAACATAAGAGAAGCCAATGTTGAATCACGCCAATGGCCCATCTAGTCCAACACTCTGTCACACAGCGGCCAAAAATACCACGTGCTATCAAGAGGTCCAGCAGTGGGGCCAGGACACTAGAAGCCCTCCCACTGCTGCCCCCTCCAGCACCAAGAATAGAGTGCATCACCTGCCCCAGACTGAGTTTTCCCATCTATACCCTGTGGCTAATAGCCACTGATGTACTTCTGCTCCATATGTTTATCTAATTCCCTCTTGAAACTGTCCATGCTTGTAGCTGCCACCACCTCCTGTGGCAGTGAATTCCATATGTTAATCACTCTTTGGGTGAAGAAGTATTTCCTTTTATCTGTTCTAACCCAACTGCTCAGCAATTTCATGGAGTGCCCACGAGTTCTTGTATTGTGAGAAAGGGAGAAAAGTACTTCTTTCTCAACCTGCTCAATCCCATTCATAATCTTATAAACCTTGATCATGTCACCCCTCAGCCGTCGTTTCTCCAAGCTGAAGAGTCCCAAGCATTTAACCTTTCTTCATAAGGAAGGTGTTCCGACCCTTTTATCATTCTAGTTGCCCTTCTCTGCACTTTTTCCAATGCTATAATATCCTTTTTGAGATGTGGTGACCAGACCCTTTGTAAGTCGACAGTTCGTCTTTCCTAGCAACAAATGGAGTGAACTCGGGGCCCTCCTTGGCCATAGGCCACCCCCTCCCCACCCAGTCCAAGACATGGCAGAGAACCTTATCCTGGCCCGAGAGGTGGGCCCCTTCCCTCACATGGAGCGGGCAGTCAGGAAGCGTTTCCAAGAGGGCAACCGTGTGTGCGGGTGCTGGGTTGGGGTCCATGATGGGCAGAGGCAGGTGGCTGAGGGCATCCGCGTGGCCCATGGCTTTTCTGGGGCAATGGACAAGGGCATAAGAGTACCCCACCAGAAAGATAGACCATCTCAGGACCCGGGGAGAAACCCTCTGTGGAGTCTGACGGTCAGAGGTGAGGAGATCCAGGAGAGGTTTGTGGTCTGTCACCACCTCAAAGGGATGGCCATAGAGATAGTGGTGAAATTTTTTCACCCCAGCCACTATCACCAACGCCTCCTTGTCTATCTGCGCGTAATTACACTCCGCAGAAGGCAAGGTCCTTGAGTAGTAAGCGACCGGAACCTCCCGGCCGGCCGGCCAGCAACTGGTGACCCAAAACTGCCCCAACCCCACAGGGAGAGGCGTCGCACACAAGGACCACCGGAAGGGATTCGGTAAAATGGTGCAGTACAGAGTTTGAAACCAGCAAGTCCTTGACACCTTGGAATGCAGCCATGTGCGACGGCCCCCAGACCCAAGACACGTCCTTGTCCAGAAGATGATGGAGTGGTTCAGCCATGGCAGCCTTCAAGTGCAGAAAAACATGATAAAAATTGAGCAGGCCGAGTAAGGCCTGCAGTTCTGCCTTGGACAAGGGGGGGGCATGCATAACTGCCCGTATTTTATCGTCCATGGGGTGAATCCCTTGAACTTCCACTGCGAACCCCAGGAATTCGATGTGGGGCACCCTAAGGAGACATTTTTCTTTCTTCACTTTAAGGCCAGTGGCATCGAACCTCTGGAGTAACCATCCAGAGCCGGTCTGCAAAGGAGGTGGAGTCCGGCGCCACAATGATCACGTTATATAAAAAGGATTGTGCTCTGGGGATGCCTTTTAGGAGGGAATCCATGAATGACTGGAAAATCCCGGGAGCTACACAAACCCCAAACTGCAGCCTCGTTACTCTAAACGCCCCTTTGTGTGTTGCGATGGTCTGGGCCTCAGCGGCAGTCGCATCCATCAGCAGCTGCTGGTAAGCTTGCGCCAAATCAAGCTTACCAAAGACATTGGCCCCTGCCAGAGAGGCGAGGACATGGCTTACCACCGGGACCGGATAAGCTTGGTTCTGCAAGGCCTTGTTAAGAGTGCACTTATAATCGGCACATATCCTCACATCACCGTTTGGTTTAACTGGCGTGACAATGGGGGTCTCCCTGCGCGTGGACGTGACTGGCTCCAGCAACCCTTGCTCGACAAGGTGATCGAGATCTGTCTCTATTTTGGCCCTCATAGTGATTGGAGGGACTCGGACCTTGATGCAGATGGTGTGCATGTTTGGATCAGGGTCCAGGGAAATGGGGGCCCTGGTATACCTCCCCAGAGTCCCATCAAACACCTTGGGAAATTCCCCGCAAACAGCGTCAAAATCTGCCGTTCGGATCTGGTTAATTCCCATTACCTTGAGGCCCAGGGGCTTGAACCAAGACAATCCCAACAAGCTGGTGAGGTGCCCTTCCACCACCAACAGGTGCAGCAGACCAGAGAATCCCTTAAACTGGACCCTGAACTTGCCCCAGCCTCGGACCACCACAGGGTTTTTAATAAAGTCCCACAACGTGAGACCCTGTGGCTTGTGCAACCAGGGTCCCCCCTTCAGGCATAGGGAACAGAGGGTTTCAGCTGAGATGATGGAAAAAGATGAGCCTGAGTCCATTTCCATCGGACAGAGGGACCCCTCAGTAGAGACAGTCACATACACTGGGCCATCTGGGGGCAAGTTACATACCGTTTGTTGGTGGTGGACTGAAACAATATGGAGATCCGCTGCCTCGAGCTGCGCCATGGTCTTCTGGCATTGCCCCTTGGAACGGGGGCCTTGTTGCAAGTTCTGCAGATGGCATCGCGGAAATGGCAAGTCTGGCGCTCGTGAGCATCGCCGCAGCTAGTGCAGGCCACAGGTTGCAGTGCTTTGGACGAGGACGACCCTTTGCCACGTTGAGTGTGCTGAGATGGGTGTCGGTTTACCTGGAGTACCTCTTAATCACTGGAGACGTTGGAGCCTGTAGCGTGTTAGACGAGGTGGACGGCCTTGGCACAGCAGTCAGAGTGCGACTTCTCGTAGGCCTCGTAGGTCAAGGTCACCCTGGCTGATGAGTTTACGCTGTAGCTTGGGCTCCTTGAGACCTACCAGAAATTGGTTCAAGAAAGCTTCCGCTAGGTTTGAAAAGGAACATCTGGTAGCTGCCCAACATAGCCCCACCAAGAACTCCAAGAATGACTCGTCTGGCCCCTGGACCCTTGCAAAAAAGTCCATTCTTTCCACAAACTTGGTGGGTTTAGGGGCCAAGTGGTCTGTGAACGCCTTTACCAGTACATCATATGTTGCTGCCCCATTTTTGGTTTGCTGCGGCACTACCAGGTCCTTCAGCAAGAGGAGTGCCTCGATCCCACAGTACCTTAGGAGGTGTGCCTTCTTCATCCCCGGGTCCGTGATGGCATTAATTGTGAAGTGGCTTTCAAGAGTTTCGAGCCATGTCTCCCATTGGGTGGGGCAAGAGATGTCGAACTTGGGAAAACTCTCCTTATCACCAGTAGCCATCGTATTCGCACATGCAGGAGGCAGCGGTTGCTCGGGGGCAGGAGTGGTGGCAGGCTGAGGCAATGTGAGACTGCACTCAGAGTCAGCGGGTGTGCTCACGGTGCCTGGAGCAGTCCGGTGAGCCATTACCGGAGAGCAGGGCACGAAACAGAGTGGTGTGCCGTGATCTCTGTGCTGGGGCTCGATGCGAGGCTCAGTTCTTCATGATGGTCATTGTTCATGGGAGGTAGAATTCCATCCTTGTTGCCAGTGAAAAGTGCTGAGACTGACGAGTCCATAGAGTGAAATCAGCTCATACTTTTATTTAAAGATACAGAACAAGACAACTTAGCCAGCTCACAGGCCGGCTTATATTCTCAAAGAAAACCCACATCCCAACACACACAAAACCTGTGATTGGCCTATATACATTGATTGCATTATTTCCTCGGATCCCAGTTCCCCAATTGGAAGGGAGCCAGGATCCGACCGTCCATTGTCCTCAGGAACGAAGCTCAGGCACTTCGGCCAGCCTCGTGGCGGACTGGCTAGAACCGGTACGACTACATGGCTGGCCCGGACCCATGTTCTGCTATGGGTACATTACAACCTTTCTCAAGAGCTCCATCCAACCTTCAGCCCAGCCCCTGAAGCAGCTCCAGTACAGCACATGTTACTGTCTGGCACAGCTGACTGAGCATTATTGTGCCTCTTTGCAGCTGTTGGGGTCAAGAGTAGAGAGGCAGGGAAAGAAGTGAACACTGGGAAACACAGCAGGTGTTGGGGATCAATACTCTAAGGGAAGGGAATGATTTATTAAAGCAGGTTAAGTTATGGTACAGGTACACACTATACTCTGTAACAGAGAAATCCAAGGAAAAAGCACAAAGGTTAGTTGTAGAAGTTAGCAAAGGGATGCAGGTATTAACACAAGTTTAATCAGTATTAGGAGATATTATAAATTATTATACGATGACAAAGTGAAAAGATACAGCTTACAGAAGACAGCAGAGCCCCACTTGATCCGGCTTTTAAGGGGCAGACTGATTACTTGCTAAGTTTGTATCAAGATACTTTTAAAATAATATGGGATTTCAATTTTTTGAACTAAAGATTTAATGAGAGAGATTAAGCTATGTAGCACATTTCTAAAAGTAATGCAAAAGATCTGTGAAAAGCTGCATTAAAGATTTCTTGGCAACTCAATATACCTTTGAATACAGGCCTGAAGGAATACTGTTTCCCTAGGATTCCACACTTACCCTACTATCTCAACAGCATCATTAAGATAAGGATCAACTACCATTGACTTCACAATGTCCCAATCTCCATCCGCTGCGATGATGCCAATGTTCTTTATACCCACTCTGTCCATTGTTTCGCGCAGTACCTTGGTAACAAATAATACACTTGAAATATAGCTTTCATCAACCAAGTGGCATGATATTATTAATCTTTCAAGTCAAATAGTAAGGAAAATAACTAGAAAGCCAGGACTGCACATATAGTTAAATCTATCTGAATACATAGTTTTCAAGGGGATTTAAGCACTTTAACTGTATGAAGATCACAGAGAGGCTGAGGGTTATTGTTCTAAGTGAACAGACACATGAAGTATGTCAGCAGTCCTTAAAACTAGAATATAATTACCAACAGCATTCATATAATTACTCAATGTATCTAACTGTCTGAGGGTTTTTTGTTACCTGTTCTTAATCTCAAAACCTGTTTTGATACCAGAGCTCAGCCCTAAAACATACAGCTTTAATAAAAAGAGTGCTTTCATGTCTGCCCAGAACAGTAACTAGGGCAAACTAGGGCAAACAGTAACTACGTCTCCATAAATATGGGATTGAACAGGTTCATAATTAGCCACTCACCAAGTCGTTTGTTGCAAGTGACTATGCCCTCTAGGCAATCATGAAGGGAACTTACAAGATTCATATAGGGAGACACACAATTATTTAAGACATAAAAGTATGAAATGGTTTTACACATTAGATTGGGAGGTGCTCAACTAGTACCACAATAAGATAGGCTTAGTATCCATTGGCTTTTATTTTGGAACTTATGTCCAATACTAGATTTTTTAAAAAATCTTGTATGTGAACGCTGCACTTAGTAGCATTTAGTCATACATGGCCTAATCTAAATAATGAAAACATGTATTCTATAAAATAACTGCAGTAGTGTTGCCTGAAGAGTAGAAACAAAGAAGATTTAAATCAGCACTGCAATCCTAAACAAGGTTACAGCTTTCTAATCAGTATCATTTCCTGAATGAAGAATTCTAAAAATTGTCCTTAAATTTAGTCTGGAGTCAATCTGCAATACTAGTACTCTTCTAAAACACAAACGCATGATTAAGTAGCTTGATTTAATACAGCAGCTGTAAAATCAAACAACTGTCTTTTTTTAAGTTTAAATCATCACTCTTATAAACAACCATTCCACATAATATGAAGGTCATTATCAGAACCAATGCTCCCTCTAAACTGTGGAGTCTTGTGAGCAAAAATTCTACTTTGTGAACTACTGGCATTAAAGTTGTAAGCGAGTGATTTGACTACTGCATAAATTAGTTTGCTCTGGAGCCATCCTTTCTGAGCTTAGTCAAAAATGTATGAGCTGGAGGCTAAAAAACTGTGAGCTGGCTCACACTAACTCAGCTTAGAGGGAACACTGATCAGAACACATCACACAAAGTAAACCAGCACTGCTAACAACCTCATCTCTCTGTAGCTAGCTTTCTATTTTATTTTCATTTTCCTAAATCCAACAAAGCAAGCTAATACTGTAACAACCTAAAAACTGCTCAGGAGGAGTTTTCAGCTGAAGAATCAAAAAACAAAAGCCACATAATACTGTTTAAGAGCATCCTAAACAACACAATGTGCAAGCTTGCACTCTCTCCAGAACTACATGAAGCTTTTGGTTTTGGAGTTTGCTATGGGCCAAGGCAGCCACCTACTTCTTTTGCCAACTGTAACAGAGGCACTGTGCTAGCCCTGAAGGAACTCAAACAAACCAAATATATCTTAAGTTTGTTAAACCAAGTAAGGATTTGTTTCACAGAATGAAAACTTCTGTAGCACGGGTCAATATACAGAGCTGACTCCCAAACTATTACAAATTAAAGCTTGTAAAACTATTACAGATTAAAGCCTCTGTGTGCAGCTTCTAAATGGACAGAAGAACCCACACTGGCCAGTGATGTCATCACTTGCACCTAGGACTACCATGCTCCAGGTGGTGGCTGGAGTTTTCCTGGAATTACACATGGTCTCTAGATAAAAGAGACTGGTTCCCCTGGAGAAAACAGCTGCTTTGGAAGGTGGACTCTACGGCATTGTACTCCACTGAGGTCTCTCCCCTCCCCAAACCCTGCCCTCTCCAGGTACCACCTCCAAAATCTCCAGCAATTTCATAATCCAGAGCTGGCAGCCCTACCTGCACCCATGCCAAATTCTACTAACCATTCAACAGCTATGCACCTGCAGGCTCCTACAGCCAAGTCCTAGCAACCTGCTACACCTCCTTCTGATGCCCTCCAGTAAAGACATCAAATTCCCTTCCCACAACCCTCAACAGCAGGAGCTAGAATACCCACATCAACTCTTCACATGAACCATTACCAGGGCTTTTTTTCTGGGCGAACACACTGGAACAGAGCTCTGGAACCTCTTCAACAAAATTCTTTTTAAAATGTTTAAAAGTTCATGAGTTTTCAATGTACTCTCCAGAGTTCTGGCACCTCTTTTTCCAAAAAAAAAAAAAAGTCCTGACCATTCCTCCAACAAATATTCAATCAGAATTTAAAAAAAAATTATTCTAAGAATACCTGTTCTAAGAATTGGACATTAGTTTGGACAGGAGAAATTTTCTGCATATCTTTATCAGGAAGATATATTATTTGACAGCAAACAAGCCATTAGTTGAAAATAAGCAGATGATGCCAAGACAAGGTGGGATTGCTTTTCAGGATCTGTTTACCAAATGAAATAATCTTTCAAGTTTGATGCAGCAATCCTATGCATACTTACCTGGGAATAAGTCCTACTGAAGTCAGAGGGACTTACTGCCAAGTAAGTACCCATAGTATTGGGCTTAATTATAGGATTTTTATTTAACTTAAAATATAGTGCATTTTTCACACTGCTTAGTTGATAGCTCAAAGAAAAAGACCTCACAGAAGAGCAGACCATATACCTACCAGCAGCATGACATAATGGACAGAGCATTAATTTTAGTATTCAATTCCCTGGACAGCCCTGACTTTTCTGGATAGTGTGGGATAAGATCTCAGCCTAAATTATTTCACATGGCTATTGCAAGAGTAAAATGAAATGAAGATGTAGCATAACCTGTTGCAAGTCATATCCCTGGGGAACAGGAGAAATAGCAACTTATTGTTAAACAAACTCATCTGATAGAAAGATGTGTCTCATTTTATGTAAGTCCCCGTTTAATGAGACAAAACAATGACAAAGACAGATTGAAAAGTTCCCATGGCGGCTAAAAAAGTATGTCAGAATAAATCACTGTTAAGTCTATAAATACCAATATATTTTAGCAAACATTAAGCCTTGAAACTCCTGTTGAGTAAATAGCTATGTTTTAATAATGTTAGCTTACAATTTTATACTTCTCAAGCTTTTGTGTTGAGTTATACATGCAAGGTAATAGTTTAATATTTTATCAAATAAGCTAATCTTATCAATTAGCCTACCTTGATATATTTACTGTTAAAAGTCCGTTCATTCCAGATCTACAAGGCAATCAGAAGTTGTTAGTTTAGAAGCATTATGAAGTTGTTTAAGAACTGGTAGCAAAAATTGATTCAGTCACAGCCACATACTAATCCAATCTCTAATATTCAAAGCCCAGCTACACAAGCTACAGAACCTGAGGATCTAGACAGAAGTTCAACAAGCAGAAGATACTGCTCTGCTGTTTAAACTGAAGAAAAAGGCCTAGCTCCTAGTATTTCTATCACACAAATTTACACCAAATCATGCTTAACAATAAATTGGAAACAAAAGGAAGCCATAAACCACCCATGGGGTAAGGGGTCAATGTATGGCTTAGAGCCACACCATCTAGAGATATGAGGCATAATACAGAACACATGATATCATTGTGTGTGTGTACATGCATCTGTGTTGCTTTCATATTCCTGAATAGTAGTTTTTAGGAATTAGCAATTTTACCGTGTCTTCACTGTGGAAGATGGGAGGTGCTTGCCCACTCAAGAACTGCAGATTTCAGGAGATGTTATTGAAAGACCTGAGTCGGATTGAGGTGATGAGAGAGGAGGTCCTATGACTGATAGACAACCTAAAAACTGACAGCTCACCAGGTCCGGATGGCATACGTCCCAGAGTCCTAAAAGAACTCAAATGGAATTTGTGCATCTCCTGACAAAAATATACAATCTGTCACTAAAATCTGCCCAAGGACTGGAAGGTAGCTCATGAAAACCCCATCTTTAAAAAGGGTTCCAGAGAAGATCCAGGAAATTACAGGCTGGTCAGTCTAATGTTGATACTGAGCAAATTGATGGAATTTGTTATTATAGATAGAATTAGTAGGCCCATTGATGCACAAAAGCTATTGAGGAAGTATCAGCATGTATTCTGTATGGGAAGATCTTGTCTCACTAATCTTTTAGAGTTCTTTGAGGAAGTGAACAAACATGTGGACAAGGGTGACCCAGAACACATTTCCTATGAAGAAAGGTTAAAGAGGTTAGGGCTCTTTATTTTGGAGAAACAATGATTGAGGGGTGACATGATAGAGGTTTTCAAAATTATGTGTGGGATAGAGAAGATAAGAGAAAGAAGTACTATTCTCCCTTTCTCACAATACAAGAACTCATGGGCACTCAATGAAATTAATGAGCAGTTGGATTGGAACAGATAAAAGGAAGTACTTCTTCACCCAAAGAGTAATTAATGCATGGAATTCACTACCGCAGGAAGTGGGGGCAGCTACAAGCATAGACAGCTTCAAGAGCGGATTAGATAAACATTTGGAACAGAGGTCCATCAGTGGCTATTAGCCACAACAAGGTATAGAGGGAATACTATCTCTGGGGCAGTGATGCTCTGTATTCTTGGTGCATGGGGGGGGGGCAACAGTGGGAGTGCTTCTGGAGTTCTGGTGCCACTGGTGGGTCTCCTGATGGTACCTGGGTTTTGGCCACTCTGTGACACAGAGTGGTGGACTACATGGGCCATTGGCTTGATCTAACATGGTTTCTCTTATATTCTTATATATTCTGTAAGACAACCTGAACATGTGTCCACATAAACATGTGGACAAGGGTGATCCAATAGATGTTGTTTGCTTTGACTTCCAGAAAGCTTTTGATAAAGTTCCTCATCAAAAGCTCCTAAGTAAGCTCAATAGTCACAGGATAAAAGGACAAGTTCTTTTGTGGATCAAAAACTGGCTAATTAATAGGAAACAGAGAGTGAGTATAAATGGGCAATTTTCTCAGTGGAGGGTGGTAAGCAGTGGGGTACCACAGGGATCAGTACTCAGTCCGATGCTTTTTAACTTGTTTATTAATGATCTGGAGTTGGGAGTAAGCAGTGAAGTGGCTGTATTTGCAGATGACATGAAATTGTTCAGGGTGGTGAAAACCAGGGAGAATTGTGAGGCACTCCAAAGGGATCTGTCGAGGATGGGCAAGTGGGCATCAACATGGCAAATGGGGTTCAATGTGGCCAAGTGCTAAGTGATGCACATTGGGGCCAAAAATCCTAACTATAAATACACAATGACAGGGTCCAAACTGGCAGAGACTAACCAAGAGAGAGATCTTGGAGTCATAGTAGATAACTCCCTAAAAATGTCAAGACACTGTGCAACTGCAATAAAAGAGGCCAACCCTATGCTGGGGATTATTAGGAAGGGAACTGAAAACAAATCAGCCAGTATCATCATGCCCCTCTATAAATTGATGGTGCATCCTCATTTGGAGTACTGTGTACAGTTCTGGTCACCACACCTCAAAAAGGATATTATAGCATTGGAAAAAGTGCAGAAAAGGGCAACTAGAATGATAAAAGGTTGCAACACTTTTCCTGTGAAGAAAGGTTAAAGCGCTTGGGGTTCTTTAGCTTGGAGAAATAACAGCTGAGGGATGACATGATTGAGGTTTATAAGATTAAGCATTCCTTTCTCACAGTACAAGACCTCGTGGGCACTCAGTCTGGTTAGAGCAGTCAGGTTAGAACAGATAAAAGGAAGTACTTCTCCACCCAAAGAGTGATTAACACATGGAATTCACTGCCACAGGAGGTGGTGGTGGCTACAAGCATGGACAGCTTCAAGAGGGAATTAGATAAGCATATGGAGCAGAGGTCCATAAGTGGCTATTAGCCACAAGGTATAGATAGGAACTCTCAGTCTAGGGCAAGTGATGCATTGTATTCTTGGTGCTTGGTGGGGGGAGCAACAGTAGGAGGGCTTCTAGTGTCCTGGCCCCACTGCTGGATCTCCTGATGGCATCTGGTATTTTTGGCCACTGTGTGACAGAATGTTGCACTGGTTGGGCCATTGGCCTGATCCAACATTGGCTTCTCCTATGTTCTTATGAATGCAAAAGGCAGCATGTATGTGTTTTTAACAGATACAATCATTTTTAAAGTGTCAGTTATATAGAAAATACACTGCTGAGTCAAATAAGTTTAGCAAAATGTCAGACTTGAAACATATTCAAAAATGACAGCAAGGACTGCAATAATTTTTAAAACAAACTGCTATACTAACCCCAATGTAGTCAATGTCCAAATCATGAAATCTTTTAGCACCTATAATCCACGAGACAATATAATAAGCAGTGACATCTGGATGGTCATAGGGCCAGTTCTCACCCCTGCCAATCCACCCTGGAAAAGCCCATGGCAGCCCTGTAGAGAGAGAGGGAAAGAAGGGGGGGGCTTTTGTAAGCAGAATATGCTAAATAAATGCTTCCTAGATAAATGACCACCTTCATTAATTGGAAATGTATTACACACTACACCAAGTGAGGAAAAATATATAATCAAGTGGTTATGGCTACATGAAACCTCTGCAGACTACTCAAATTAGCATACACCTCCTGATAACATGGTACAAACAGTTTATAATCAGGCTTCAGGGACAGGCTGTGGTTCAGTGGTAAAACACAGTTTTCACATAGGAGCTTCAAGCTTTAATTACTGACATCTCCATTTATCTGCCACAGTTCCTAGACAGCTCCCACCAGTCAGACTAGAAAATATTAACTGCAGTAAAAGACAGCTTCACATGTTGAAGATTCATACCCCACCCTTCACTCGGAGTCTCAGAGCAGCTTACTAACTCCTTTCCCTTCCCCTCCCCATAACAGACACCATGTGAGGTAGGTGGGGCTGAGAGAGTTCCTTCAAGAACTGCTCTTTCAAGGACGGCTCTTGTCAGAACTATGGCTTGCCCAAGGTCATCTAGCAGCTGCAAGTGGAGGAGTGGGGAATCAAACCCAGTTCTCTCACATTAGAATCCGCAGCCAGTGCACTTAACCACTACACCAAACTGGCTCAAAATGTTCAACAACACTCTTGTGAAGACTTGCATCCAATACTTAAAATTTTCAAATATATGCTTTGACGATTGTACCATAATAATAGTTTGTAACATTGATAACAATACACTCTGTTTTTAAAACTTATTTGCTTATCAGCGTGCCTTAGGATTGAGTTACAAGAATGTCAGGAATTATGAACTGAACTGACAAATATTGCACCTAATAAAGGAACTGGAAAGCCATTTGATTAGAATGAGATGTTATTCAGAAATAATTACTGAAGAAGATTAAAATGAATCTGGGTACATGGTCCTGTATTAAACTCTCCTTTATAGGAAATATATTAGCTGTAGAATAATATACAGCCTCAAGCAGGCTGTATGGAAAGGCAGCACAGAAATATCTACATAATTTTTTTTCATTTTTCAATATATACCACAGATAAGCAGAAAAATAGGACATTATAAATTAGTCCGGCCTCCACGAAAAAAACGGAGAGAGAAACTCTGAAAACCTGCTTGATAAGAACTAAATATGCCCCAACTAACACAGAATGCTGACATTAGCTGAATGTTTGGGGGGGGGGACAGAAAATTTGATTGTTATTTATTTAAAATATGTATGTCCCACCTTTCCTATATAGCTTATGAAAAACTACCACAAACCACATTAACACATTAAAAAAGATATGTATATTCAAACACAAAAACAAGCCACCTTATTCACCTGTTGAGATTTCTATAGTGTGCCCCTCTCCACCCCACAATTCTTCATGGGCCCCCAGCTTGTTATCCCTATATCAAAGTATCTTAGAACTGGATGGAATCTTTCTAACAAAAAGAAAATAGGAGTAAATTCAGGAAGAAAAAAAGAATAAGAAAATCTTAACTCTGAATTTAATGCAAAATAACTTTGTTGTCAAGGTAAGTGAACCTAAAATCCCCTAGGCACCTAATTGCTCCTGGAAAAATGCTGGTACCTAAGGATCAGAAATGTTTTCTCTGCACTGCACAAAGCTAGTGGCTTAGATTCTCTTACTGATGGGAAGGAGTGATCCTAAACATAAACACATATAGCCACAAAAAGGAATTTATACTGTATTGTGTGCATCAAGCAGGCCTTCTATACTATATTATGGAACACTGTTGCACATCAACCTGTGTACAGGAACAGCCTGTAGTTAAGTATGAATCACAGGAGCATTTTCATATTACAGGAACAGAATGCTGAGATATTAAATAGCTGAGTCCTTACCAATTAGTTTAATGTTAGGGTTCCTCTTTTTAGCTTCTTTCATTAACCACCACTCATAACCACGGAAATAATTCTCATCGTTTTCATAGTGCATATGGGATGGTTCTGTTCCATCTGTGAGAGGCAAAACAAACTTATTTCTTCAGTGCAGTAAATGCAATACACAAAGTCCTTTGCAGGAGTATCCAATACATTCCCCAGAGCAGACACAAAACCACATATGTACAATAGTACTAGGAGATACCCAAAAGAAACTCAGGATGAAATTCCTTCATTGGCCTCTACTTTCTCTTCTGCCTTCTGACACATACCAGCCACCAGTCTCTCTTCCACCCTCCCCACCTATTTCTTTCCTTTTGCACCCTTCTCCTCCTTCCTTATAATCAACCTCCTCCCTGCCCTCCCACTGTCCCCTCTTACCTGGATCCCCCCTTTCCACCACCACCACCATCTTCTCGCTACCATGAAGGACAGAAAGTGACATAAGGTGACATTTGAAGGAGGCAAGTAAGTGCTGAACACAGAACATGCTTGGGCTGGGAGGGAGTGACAGCAGGCCACTGACTCTGTTTACACTCTTCCATCATACACCCCAGCAGAAGTGACCAAGCATGTTTGGCATGTTTGCAAGTGGTCAGTAAGGCTAAGTACAAAAATAACCGTGTTTGATAACATGCTGCAGTTACAGATGGGACATGGAAGGGGAGTGTAGCACAGGTATCCAAGGTTATTTTTACTCCCTTTCCCCCACTGCTTTTCTGGACAGATATCATACCAACACCTTAGAATCATAGAACTGGAAGGGATCTCCAGGGTCATCTAGTGCAACCCCCTACACAACGCAGGAAATTCACAAATATCTCCCCCTCCACACCCACAGTGACCACTGTTCCACATCCAGAAGATGACAAAAAAAAACAGGATCTCTGGCCAAACTGGCCTGGAGAAAAATTGCTTCCTGACCCCAAAGTGGCAATCAGCATTTCCCTGGGCGTGTTAGAAAGGGCCATAAGAACTAAGCACCGAGGCATCCCTTCCTGCCCTCCCTCTCATGATCTGCATAAGTTCACACAATCAGCATTGCTGTCAGATGGTCATCTAGTCTCTGTTTTAAAACCTCCAAAGAAGGAGAGCCCACCACCTCCTGAGGAAGCCTGTTCCATTGAGGAACCACTGTAACTGTCAGGAAGTTCTTCCTAAGGTTTAGCTGAAAACTCTTCTTTTAATAGCACAAAAATAAACTTATTGTCTTTATTTTAGAACAGCTTATAAAAAGTGATTGGGTGTAGCATATAAAAGGGTGTAGGGCACATAAAGGTGTGTATCAACGCCATAACTACAGCTAAGGAATGGCTCCCTAAACCCAGGAATACCAGACTATTGAAATAGTGTTATCTCATCTCTCAGGATTTTTACCTCACTCCCCTCACACGTCACTAACATGCCATTTCTCTGAGGTAACCTAACCTGCCTATCACAGGATACCTAAGCTAATCCTTCCCTACTATAGGTGTTTGAGCCCTAACCACCTAGCTCTAGGTCTGAACCCTACCCATTCTCTCTCTCTAACAAATCTACAACTTCCCAATGGTTGAAAATTCTAGAGAGTTCCATACACAGCAAGGAATCAGCAACTGGTTCTGACACATGAAGGGCAAAACCAGAAACCATCCCTTACAGAGGGAACCTGCATCCAACCACAAACTCTCTCCCAGCACAAACACAGTTGGCTCTCAGCACCCACCTTATCTGGCCAACATCTTCTCCCCGTTCCCACCCAGTGCCAAACTAGCCATGAGCTCCCCGCCAGAGCAAACTTCACCATGCAATAGCTCTACAGCTACCAATGGCTGCCTGCCTGCCTCCCTCCCTCCCCAGCCAGCAGCCCCTCCTTTCATTGTTGCATTGTTTGCATATTTGCCCGTCCCAGCTGCTGCCAGCTCTGCCCTCCCTAAGCCATTGCCAGCCAGCTGATTCAGCATGGCTTGAAGTGGAAAGTAGGATAACATTTCCCACTATTTTTCTTCCAACGAATTCCAGATGCCTTTTTACAGCCTATTCTAACCCTTTCTAGGCAATGGTTATGGGGCTTGCTAGCAACCCCCCTAATAACAGCCATGGTCTTATGGTATTGTGCACAAGTACAGACATCATTTCCCTCTGGCCTTTGTAAAAATCCTTGGTTTCTGTTTTAAAATTTGGAGATTTTTTTGCAAACCTGGAGATTTCCCCAAGTTTGCTGAGCAATCCTCCTCCTCTGTAAATGGTCCAATCCAGTAGGTTTATTGACCCACATTCTAGGACCAAGTTCAGAATTAGATATGATATGCAACATTATTCTTATAGCAATTCCAGCCTACTGGCTTATATTAAGTGCAGAACCTAATTAACACTGAACAGTATTCACACAACTCTTCATTCTAAACAGACTAATTTCTAACCTTAATCATGGATTACAACAACTTGCTGAGCAAAAAGTCATGCTTTAAATCAGGAGTGGGCCATTCAAGATCCCATTTACTTACAAGATGCAAGAATCCATAACTAGAGATACATTTTAAAGCATACTGGCAAAATACTACAATCTGAAACTTAGATGCCAATTAATTATATTTTTCAACATTTGGGATCCTTCACAGAATTTTGACGTTAAATGATTTACAAATCAAAGCAGTCAAATCTAGAAAAAATGTGCAAGTTATAGTTTAGTATTCACCAAGTTCAGGAAGTTACAATGAACTGATACTAATTTACAGTGCTCTCCTGGAGATGGGGGAGGGAATGTTCAGGGAGCCAACCAGCTGCTACATCACCATATCTTGGAGATACGGTGGTGTAGCCCCCTGCTGCACTGTGCCACAGTCAGGCGCTGGCACTGTAATGTCATAGACTCCCCACCAGCACTGCCAGTGCAACCTTATGCACCAGTGAGGACAGGGGAGGGCCTGGGACAGTGGCAGGAGTTAGTCAGCTCCCTAAAATGCCCCAGCATGGAAACATCCCCCAGAACTGATGTAAAGTTGTACCATTAAAAACCACAGCATAGCCCATAGGCACCTATGCAACAGAAAAGTCAAAATGCACCCCCACAGGCATAGTCCCTCCCACATCTCCTGACTTAGCACAGGGTGCCAACTACAGCTGCAGCCAATCACACCCCTCCTCAGTAGCAGCCAAACACCCTCCTGTGCACCCAATCACAGCTCACATGCAGATATACACACACCCTGCACTACACAAACCTGACTCAGGAAACAACCATGGGACTCTTACTTTAAGGTTCCTGAACTAGAGTGCACAGCACTTCACCTTCATAATTGGACATGCTCAGAGATGGCACTTAGCAATTACACCCAAGCGGGACAGCAAATCTCTTTGCTGTCTAATATGTCCCATTTCAGAACCTGCGCAGGTACCCCGTCTCTGGAGACGCACACTGAAGGAGCAACCACACACTGACAGGTGAGTAGGGGCAGGGATCCAGCAGGCTCAGCCCAGGAGCCTACACCCACCTTCCCTTTCCTCCATGAATGCACCCTGGCCACCGTCTTGACAATGCTTGTGGTGTAGTGACCAGTGTGCTATAGTGGTAAAGAACGGCAGACTCTAATCGGAAGAACTGGGTTTGATTCCCTCACGCCTTCAAATGGAGCCTACTGGGTGACCTTGGGCCAGTTACAGTTCTCTCAGAACTCTCTTAGCCCCACCAACCTCCAAGGGTGTCTGTTTTGGGGAGAGGAATGGAAGGCAATTGTAAGCTGCTTTGAGAGTCCTTAGGGTACAGAAACACATGTATCAAAACCAGCTCTTCTTCTTCTTCAGTGCAGGTTCCTACGGCCAAGGCTAGGGGTGCACATATATGGCGGCAACCTAAGGTAAATGCACCCAGTATACCCAAGCCATGCAACAGGGCATACTCCTAAGAAAGTGGACCTAGGAATGCTGGCTATGATGCTGGGGGTAGGGGGTGGCAGGGATGCAAGCAGCCCTGTACTAGGCTGTTGGCACAGTCCTTGCCAGGGTGCCCCATCCTCCCAGTTGGGGGACAGGGCACAACTGGAGTTGAGGGGGTGACTGGCAGCTGCCCTACTGTGCTCTGTGGATCTGCTGGCCAAACAGCCATGGGACCTATTGCCTTGCTGGATCAGAGCCCTATGCAGCAGCTGAAACATATGGAGTAGATACAGTTAAGGTACAACCACACAGCAGATGAGTGTCATTTGGATAGCTATGGCATGAGCCTGGGGAATGTCTGGAAAAGTGGGGGTGGGGCAACCCTCCATAAGGAGGAACTGCAGATCCCAGGACAACTGTGCTGTTCATAATCATTGCATATGTCTCTGTTTGGCATCTGGGTAGGTGATGATTCTACAGGGAAGAGATCCGGGAGGATGACATTTGTGGTGCGGTATGGACTGACTGCCCTGCCCAGTGTGGATCCTATCACTCTGCCTTGGGGCTGCCACCTTATTGGTTCCAGTCCAGCTCCTGCAGCATCCCGACTCAGGCAGCCAACCCGGTAATTCCTCTCCACTCACAGACATGTTGTGATAGAGAGGGCTTGTCCCATCTCCCTCAGGCTTCTCAGAGCAGCTTGCAGTGACATAGGGATCATACCAGATACCTTGTTACTGTTTCCCTGCTGGTTTTTAGCAAAGTCTGAAGTGCTGTACTACTCTGTTCCTGTTCATCTGTTCTGGCATGGATGAGGCTTCACCATCCCCTCCCAACCCCATACTCTTACACCACTATGAACTCTGGTGCACTCACTATGCAATCTGGGGAGGGGCACATGCACCCTGACATACAAGGAATGTCCATAGGGTTCAAACCAGCTGCACTGCTATTACATCAGCCGCTGGCTGCCACCACTGGGCTGCCCTTGTACTAAAATGCACAATACCAACAACCATCTAACTCATGTACTACTTCAGGCAAGGCTTTTCATGTTTAATACTTTGCTTAGCCAGAATACACGTTTCTTATTTACAAGATGAAATAGATTTTCTTCTGGATATGGGTTAAATTGGATTAGACAGATAACATCAACAAATTATTTAAAAAATGTAACTCTAAATGCCTTCAATATGTCAAGTCACTACCTAACCATCATTCACATGTTTATTTAGCCTTACAAGATCTATGCTTGGGAGAAAGCAAATCTCACCTACTCATCCAACAGCGTGATTTTAAGAATGTTGACTGGGAAATAAGTGCTACAAAATATCAATGAGACTTATAGCCAAACAAGTCATGATACAAGACACTGCTTGATTTTTCAGGAGACAGTCTCCTGCATTTCTTCATATAAGTTATTACAGATCTCATGGGAACCAATTCCCAAACATGCCCTAAGATATGAAAATTGGTTGTTCAAGTAAATCCTCAGAATGTTCTCCAAACAGAATGTTCTTCTAAAACTAACAAAATAACATGAGATAACACTAGCACATAATTTTTTTCTCAGAGGCTAGAAGACAGGTTTTCCTGTTTTTTTTCAGCTCATGAACTATGCCTCTAATTTGTATAGTTCAAAATTTTAAAAAAACAATCACTTCAGAGAACCTCTTTATTGTCATCAGGTAAGGTGGACCTCAACATGTCAGTAATCAGAGAAATCTAAAACCCAAATTTATAACGTGGTCAAAAGTCTTTCAGCTTTAATGGCTCAGTAGATCATTCATACCTGTTGACTGTGCATCACCACCAATTTCCACTTTGAGAATATGCAAAGCAGCACCAAAATTTGGCTTTAAAAAAAAAGACAGAAAAAGTTACTAGAACACATATTTCTATTACACACACAATACAGTGCATCTGCTTTATTTTTAATAGATTTTTAAAAGTAAAACACAACACACATATTTCATATGCCCAACTACAGAAAGGAACAGGCATTATAACAACTCACCAAATGCATAAGGAAACCCTTTCTCTTACCTTTATTCCAAAACACAAAATTAATTCTTTAATTAATTAATTTAACTAAAATTAATTCTTTAATTCAAAACACAAAATTAATTCTTTTTAATCTGGACCCTTTGATGATATGTTAATTCAGTTAATAATGCAGCACTTCACGCATAGTGAAACCGTTCGCTCTCCAAAGGAGGATCTAAATTTTCCATTTCACGGCTATTACCAATTTAGCAGAAGTACACAAGCTCAAGACCATCTGAAAGGGCAATCTGTCCTTGCCCTTTGAGATAACCCAAAAGAATAACTTTTGGATCAAGGGATATTTTATACTCAAAACATTTCATTAAGATTAAGCGTACATTAAGATAGCTTCTATAGTTTCCATCATGCTGAAAGTGCATGCATGCCCCAAAACAATCATGTGCAAACTGAAAGTTAACAGTAGATTCATGTGCATAAAACAGCTACATCTCCCTTTCTAATCAGATACTGTTAGAGGAACATGGTTACCCTGTGTATGGCAAGAGGTTCGTACAACAATACCACCATCTGGAAAGTTCATTTGGTTCAGAATTTGGCATTAAATTTGTTAGCAGGGTATCTGCCCTGAGGAGTCTAAGGCATCTCTCATATGTGATACTCACTGGCTACCAATTTGTTTTCAGACTTAGTTCAAAGGCCCTATGTGGCTCATGATCAGGCGACCTGAAAGATAATGGAGACACCATGCTCTGCATGCCCATTTTGTAAGAAAAGTAGGCACAAAGAACAGAAGTCTCTCGACCACAGCACCTGAGCTTTGGAAAGCTTTACACCTGAAAGACCACATCACACCCCACTCATGGTTTTCCAGTACCTTGGGAGAGAGGGGGGGAAATATCTTGACTCATTTAGTTTATTGTTATGATTATATTACATTTTACTGAAATCTATGCCACTGCTAGGTTATAATTTGTTTTTAGTATAGCCACTATTCATTGTTATATTGAATATATTTGTAAATGGTTTTATATAGTGTAAGCTGCCTAAGTACAATAAACATTAACAGTATTCTATTGACTACTACCCAAGTCACCGTTGTTTTTTCAGTGAGTTAAAAACAATATACAGGAAACAGGTAAGACATATGAAATTCAATCAAAGGTAGTTACGGAAACCACAGTAGCATAAGACCTTTTTTTGGGGGGGGGGATGTGTGTATGCCTGGAAGTAATCACAAAACAAATTAACGAAATTACAGCCCAAAATATCACTTTTAGACCAGAAATCTTACTATTGAGCCACTGGGATGAATCAATCACTGATAGAAAGACCTAACTGCTATACTCCTTGCAACAGTATGTTTAGCCATTGCCTCCTGTTGGAAATCCCCAATGCCACCTACGCTTACTGCCTGGCATGATAAGATATGGGAGCAATTCGTGATGGCAAAAATCTCAGACAAGTTAAATAGAACACAAACAGGTGCAGCATATAACTTTAAATTTGACTTAATTTGGTTCCCAATATTTTCTTTCTTGATAGCAATTGATATACTTCCATCTAATCCACAAATGAATGACATTATGAATTTACTTCTAAATATGAGTGAGATTGCCAATGTCCTACATTACTTACTCTTACAGGGTTCTAAAAATTTAATAGGTTTCATATCATCAACATTACTAAGTCTACTCTGCATATTAATGTGAGGATCTATCTTTTGAAATCTTAGTGTCAGGTAGTCCTGCCATATTACTGTATGTCATATACATGGAATGCGGGTGGAGTGAAGCTGCCTCCATCTCTGCTCTGCATCATCTCGTGTTTTGCTGTTATCTAAAACCTGACCCTGGGTCTCAAGCACCTGAATTCCAGACGCTGGGAAAGTTAACGGGTCTTTGGTTGTTTTCCTTAATTGCCTGCCCAGACTTGCCACATGTGCGAAATATAATCATTAGCTTCTGCTTGGGGGGGGTGCGTTTGAATATAGTATAACCTAGTATGCTTTGCTATTCCCAGTCATTACTGACACAAAGCTTGTACACCTGTCTCTGGAACTGTTTCATTAAACACTGTCTTCTGAAGAAGCCCTGTGTTGCATGATCTGTCTGGGGGACCTGACACTTAGTGGTGTGAAATAAAGTTTACTGAATAATTGTAAAGCAATATACGCTATATTTTATGTTGTTATAAACTGAATAAAAAATAAATTTCAAAAACAAAAAATAGCTGACTTCTAGCAACCCCTAGTGGGGCTTGGACATTTCAGAGAGATGGCTTACTATTGCCTGCCTCTGCATCCCCCAGCTCTGGTATTTCTTGGAGGTCTCCCATCCAAGTACTTGCCAGGGTTGGCCCTGCTTAGCTTCCAAGATCTGACAAGATTGGACTTGCCTGGGCTACCCAGGTCAAGGCAGTAGCATGGGACTTCTTGTTTTCCATAATATATACATTTTAAACACGTTTTGACCTTGCTACCTTTTCTAAGGGATACCTTGCTACCTTAGGGATAGGGAGAAACCCATGCTTAAAATGAAATAATTATAATTTTCTGAAAAGTTCTCAGGACTGTTAGGAGATGTACTTTGAAAATGCTTTTATTTGTTATTTTCTGACCTGCACACAAACCTGAATGGTGCTAGAAAGTGTCTTTGGTTTGGGAGAACTGTGTGCTTTGTTTGATGTGACTCTCTGCACTAGGAAGGTACCACACAGCCTGTACTTTCATGCTAATGAAGTTACACACACATATGCATACATCTACCCAACATGCACTGGGAACAAGAAAGCATCTCCATTATGGTCTGCTAGAAGGATGTTATAAACGACAACCTGTCCACCATTGAGGAATCGGAATTCCACATGTAACCCACAAGACGCTTGGCATTTGCATGTGTTAAGACTGTTTCCTGTTTGTCACTTGGACCAAGCCAGAGTCATCTGCATTCCTAAGGTTTCCATGACAACCCATCTTTGCGCCTTGGACCAAAAGGTTCCCCTTAGTAAAGGTGTAGACTTTCAATATTGCCCCACCTTAGTAGGAGGGTACCCCACATCCTATAGCCAATGGTATAGGGATGGGACGGACCAGGAAGACCCCAAGCCAGCCCCCAAATACTAGCTGATAAAACAAGGTGCAACCTTTGTTCTGGGTCCACCTTGACCATCCCCTACACTCAACCTTACATCTACTATAGGTAACTTACTGTGCTCCCTTGGAGTCGCGACCAAGGAGCCCTTACATGTGTTGGCAGGTTCCAACTGTGTTAAGTGTAAGTAAGAATATTCTTTAGTTAGCAATAATCCTTATATTCTTCACTGCGGAAGGTCGAGCTACAGGATCAGATATGTATTACGTGTATTCCTTTCCTAAATATCTTTAGTTTAAAACCCCAATATTGTGTTTCCATTTCTACTGTATCTAAAGGAACTTGTGTGTATGTGTGAGTGCATCAGTATTGTTTGCCTGTGAACTAAAAAGATATTATTCAGTAAAGAGAATCTTTGATTTAATTAAGAAACCTTGTCAAGTGTTCTCTTTTGGAAACGGGTTTTCAGGGCGAAGTTGCTTTCTCTGTATACATAGACCAGTAACTCAAATAAGTTAGTTCAACTACTGCGCAAATAAGCAGTTCGGCTAACAGGACGCTCTAGCCACAAAACAGTAAGTGAGCCTTGAACAGCTCCGCCTTGGCTTTCTTTCAAGAGTGTTGTTTTCAGGAGCATCAACATGATGGTAACCAGAATGACAGCAGCAATAGAATTGTAGTAATCCTTTTGATTAAGAAAAAGAACACTAAGCGGATGGCAGGTACAAACTGCTCTTGGCCTGGGGCAAGGGAGGCAACTGTAAAGGCACAAAACTGTTCCGTCTTTAAGCTGGAAAGAACACAACAGCATCACCTTGAGTGCCTTGAAACACCACAGGCAGCACTGGCTTGCCCGCTAGGCAAACTAGGCACTCGCCTAGGACACACCGGCCCAGCCTCGCCCCCGAAAAGCCCCACCACCACCCTAACTGGTCGTCAGCTGCCGCCTCCCTGCCACCACCACCAGTACAGAGCGACCGGCCGGGGCACAGGAGGCAGCAGCGCAGCTCGCCCTCTAAGGGTGCAGAGGTCAGCAAGTGGGGTGAGGACGACAGCAAGAGCGGCGCTGACGACGAGCAGGAATCGTTGTCTCCACTGCTTTGGGGCTCACCTTTTGGGGAGAAAAGAAAGCAAACAGCCCCGCGCCATCTGGTCAGTTCTGCACTGACGCTGCAGGCACCCCTCCCCAGTCCCCCTCGCCACCCCTCCAGGCACCTCTCGGTGTCCTGCCCGCTGCTGCCACCTCCTCCCCTCCTCTCCCCTCCCGAGCCCCGCTGAGCTGGATCAGGTCATCATTAGTGAGTGCCACCTGGGCTGCTGGGCATGGCTGAGTGAGCCGTTGTCTGCAGCAGCCCAGAGGTGAAGGGAGCAGGTGAGGGCGCTGGTTGGGAAAGCAAATGGAGGGGAGGGACAGAGGCGAGCCGTGAATTTTTGCCTGGGAGGGACGGAGGCAAGCCATGAATTTTGCCTGGGGGAGAGAAGGAGGGAAGGGCAGAAGGGGCCCAGCCTGCGTTGTAGCCTCACTCTCCTTAGAAGCCCCCCCCCCCATGATGGCATTCTGCCCCTCCAACCGGCTGCAGGCTCTCGGTTAAAAAGTTAAGTTTTAACTTTAAAACGTTTAAAACATTAGCACTCTTGCAATATTTTTTCATTTAACAGATACCCCTTGCTCTGAATTATTGCATCAAAATGTTTGTGCTGTTGCAATCTTGAGTATATTGTTCAAGAGTGTACCTGTAAACTGCAAACCTACTTTTGATTTATTGACATTCACTACAGAGATCTCATGCCCAGAGTTCTGAGCCTAGGGCCCAGGGGAAAACATGAAATAGCTGGGCATTGCAACCTTTTATACATAAGTTGCTTCATGTGCTGGTCAAGAATATGAGAAGGCACCATGACACAGACTGAGGGCTATGTGTTTGTCTAAGTGGTCGGTATCAGCCTACTATCTGGGAAGTCTAAGTTCAAAATCCCCAAAGGGGTGACATGATAGAGGTTTACAAGATTATGCATGGCATGGGATAGAGCAGGTAAAGAAAGAGGTACTTTTCTCCCTTTCTCACAATACAAGAACTTGTGGGCACTCATTGAAATTGCTGAGCAGTCAGGTTAGAATGGATAAAAGGAAGCATTTTTTTCACCCAAAGAGTGATTAACACATGGAATTCACTGCCATAGGAAGTGGCGGTGGCTACAAGCATGGATGGCTTCAAGAGGGACTTGGATAAACATCTGGAGCAGAGGTCCCATCAGTGGCTATTAGCCACAAGGTATAGGTAGGAACTCCAGTCTGGGGCAAGTGATGCTCTGTATTCTTGAGGTGCTTGGGAGGGGGGCAACAGTGGGAGGGCTTCTAGTGTCCTGGCCCCACTGGTTGACCTCCTGATGGCACCTGGTATTTCTGGCCACTGTGTGACACAGAGTGTTGGACTGGATGGGCCATTGGCCTGATCCAACATTGGCTTCTCTTATGTTCTTAGCATGTGCACACTTCTTCACATACACTGAAACAGATTTGAATATTACATACAGATAGGGGAAGCTAATTGTCAGGAAGAGATTATTAGAGTCAAGATGAATAAGTAACTGAACAATAAGAACAGCAAGGCTAGAATAACAATACAGTAGGATGTGTAAATTGCAGTTCTCTGCATAAGACAAACAGGTCAAACCCTACACCAAAGGGTAAATGGACACAAATCTGACTTCGTGAATCGCAAAACTGAGAAAACTGGAGAACTAGTGCTGCAAAACAGACTATTTGGTTTGGCAGTTATATCAGTCGAACACACTGAAGCATCAGCAGTTGAACTGAAGGAATCAGAGACAAAATTTGCAAAGGAAAAGGCACACAAAATGAGATTTTGATGTGCCCAAAATGGAAACTTTCAAGAGCCTTAATTTTTGACATCACAGGATTATTCAAAATGTTTGATGAATTGTGTCCTAAAACTGTTTTCTGCTTGAGAAAGAAAACCAAAGGCTGTCATTTTACTTATTTTCACATTTTTTAAAAAAATTAGCAATGTCAAGTTTTGTGCAGCAATGAAACCACAATCACAATTTCACAGAGCAAAGCTTCACAGCTCTGATTAAGATACAATTCAGGAAATGCTTGGGAGTGGGGGGGAGAACAACACTGAAGCATATATTATTTGCTTATAGCTGAGCAGCTTGTAAACTTTTAGAAGGTCATTCAAACAACCTCTCCAGTACTAATCCACAAGTTAGTTATCCCACAGATCTCCTAGTTCAAACTGATACAACTGACTTCAGTCATAAAATCAAGCATTACCCACATGCAATGATAAATAATTCTTAGCAGGTATTGACTGGCAGCTGTAACTCATATCTTTTATGAACCTTGGAGGAAAAAACAGCAACCAGCATACTAAGAATCTTTATGTACTATACAATTATAGGAAATTTCTTAAGGTTAGAATTTGCATGAACTGCAAAACTCATTATTACCTTAAAAAGATAATCTAAAATCTGCGACCGATAAGGTTCCTCGTAATTCACCAGAAGCCGAGAGGTAGCCTGGGGGTAAAAAAAAAAAAAAAGTTTTAGAATTACCATGTTACTATAATATGCTGAATAATTGCTGTTTTTAAAGCTTATAGAAACAGGCTGATGGGATAATGACAAGAGGGACCTACAAGAAGACACTGCAAATTGTTTCAGCTTTCCCAAGGATGGCTACAACAGTAGGACTGCTTCTACCTTCTCAGTTATCCTCAAAGGTTAAAGCAGGGGTCTAGGAAATCATTTTATCCCATCCTTCCTCTAAAGAGGACATAGTACACAGTTCAACCACTCTTGGCTTGTGAGGCAAGTTCGGCTGAGCAAGACTGATTGACCCAAGGTCATCCATCCAGCAAACTTCACAGAAGATTTGGAATTGGACCAGTCTTGTGCATTAACCACAACACAACCCCTTAATCCTATGTACACTGCTTGAATTCTCTGTCAAGGAAAGACACTGACATATGGAAATGCAAAGCAAATGAAGCATTCTAGAAACACACACACACACGTTCATTTGCATGCACTCTGACATGAAAGTTCCCTGGGTGATCCCGAACTAATCACGATCTCTCAGTCTAACCTACTTCAAAGGGGTGTTGTGAGGATAAAACAAAGGAGGGAAGAATGATAGCACAAGCTTCTTTGGTTGGTTTCCCATCAGAAAGAAAAGCAGGGTATAAACAAACACACACATGAATACAAATAGTAAATATAGCTATACCTATACAAGGGAAACGATAGCTGTATCCGAATGGGAAACCAATACCCCGAGGCTCTGTCAGATAGTCTCACCCCATCGCTCCCTCCCAAGCCTGCCCGCCGCCGCCTCCCACGCCGAGCTCACCCACCCCTCCGCCGCTGACGGCTCCGATGCCGTCGAACTCCCGGGCCAGCCCTTTGGCGTCAGTCAGCCAGTAACGGCCACTCGGCCTCCAAGCCGCGGCGCTCCATGATGACAGCGAGACCACCAAGCACGGCCACAGCAAAAGCATCCCGAGAGGCTGCGCGATGAACGGAGCAGTAGCCGGCCCGCGCCGCTTCCTCAGGACCAGAAGAACACGGAGGCGACGGCAACAGTAGCGTCTTTGATGGTCATGCCGATTCTTGCACCCACTTTGAGTCGCGACAGCACCCTCAACCGCGCCCCTCCAATCATGTGACACGCGGTCACCTGACGAGGAACTGGGCGAGCGGCGGGAGGAACTAGAGTGGGGTGTGCGCGTTTTGTGTGTCCTTGAAGGGAGGGGGGAATCAACTCACTCGTGGGGAGCCCAATGGAATGTAACGCTTTCCTGCGGTTACGTGACAAGCGTTCACGTCAGGTGACCGGGACTGCCGGGTTCGCTTTCACGTTCCTCGCTGCAACAGGCGAAGGTGGGGAGATGACGTTTGACCACCTTCGATCTGGGCTCTCGCCTAGGCCGGCAGCCGGCCCTGCTCCTCGCCATGGTTTTGCCCGCTGTAGGGCTGCCGGGGATTGGACTGGCCTTTGGCCGGGAGGGCGGGAGGACAGGACTGTGTCATTGAAGAGGCTGCTCTGGTCCCTCTGTAAGGTACTGGGTTCGCTGCATGGAGGACTGGGACAAGGACATGTGGTGTGACACATTTATTGGTACTTCACAACAAGACTGCAAAAGGGCCCTGCAAGGCCAACTATATACACCCACCCCCACCCACCCCCGGCACATCTATAGTCCCATTAGGAGGTTCGAATTTCCCGCCAAAGTTGCTATTGGTGAATGCTGGGGGGAACTAGGATCCTAAGTTCTATTGTTCAGAGGAGGGAAGCTCCATACTGTAGCCATGGACCCCTAGTGGCAGCCTACATACATAATACCCCTCCCCCATAGTTCCGACCCCCCCATGTGATATAGTCCTGTAAATATGCGGGGGGGGAGACAGCGCTCCCTGAGGGAACGACTGGGGGCTGGCATTGGGTCCCAGCCATGGGGGGGAGGCTCATGATGCTGCTGGTGATGCTGCTGCTGTTGTTTTCTGTGAGCTGGCCAGAGGTTGCTGGGGGCTCTTCCTCCTGCTCCTGTTGTTGCTTTTCCCCCCTCCCATCCTGTGAAGTTGAAGCCATGTGGGGAGGTGGGGGGAGGAAAGCCAGCCTCTTGGAGGAGAGCTGGCCAGGGGTTGCTGGGGTCTCTGCCTCATGCTGCTGTTGTTGTTTTGCCCCCCTCCCGCCCTGCAGAGCTTGCCCTGAACTGAGTAGCCATGTGGGGAGCTGGGGGAGAGAGCTGGCTTCCTTTAAACACTGAATTCACTGCAATGGCACACACAGCTGATGGGGGGGGGAGAAGGAGGGTCAGTGAAACCAAGAAGAGTTTAAATGCACACATTCAAGACCAACTCTCCCCCAAACTCCTGGATATATTATGCAGAGGGATTTCTTTCAAGTAATTTTCAATTTCTTGCATTTTGGTTAGTGCCAGGAAACTCAAGGCACCAAAGACTGCAAAAAGCTTCATTGATTGCAACATTCTTGAAGTCTGATTTCCTGACTTGACCCCTGGAAGAAAGGTAAGTTCAGCAGCTTGGGGATAATTGCCAGGTCCCTGCCAAAAAAGCCCAGGGCTCTCACTGCTGGTTGATGAGTTGGTGGATGCAGACATTGGCATTGGCTTGCATCTGCTGAATCACCCTGCTTCATGTAGGATGCACAACAACCAGGTGGAGGAGGGGAGAGGTGTTTTTTACTTGGGTCTATATATCCTTGATTGAGAACAGTTTCATGGGGGGCTGTTTCAGCCACTCCTAAGCTCCTCTTCCAATCTCCATTTCATTTTTAAATGGTAAGCCCATCTGCATGAATGAACTGGGGGGGGCATGCAGATCAGAGGTCTTTCAAAATTTCCTTGTGATCTGTGTGCAGCCCAGAGAGAACATTGATAAGGGATGTGGACTCTATGTTCATGCTCTTTGTTTTTTAATGTTATTTAAAATGATGTGATAGTTTCAAAGGGGCAACCAACTTGGATATACTAAAAGGAATGACAGGATTGCCCATTGGAAATAATGACAGAGGCTTGAAGGCCCATTGGAGATAATGGGAGCCAGGAATGCCAATTGACTTGCATGGCCTCTGCTGAAATACACTGCAGCCAAAAAAAAGTTGCAAAGAAAATGCAGAATGTTTTTTCCAGTAAGGTTTTTGGGCTCAGATAGGCTACTCTAGGACTGTAATGACAGCTCCCAGAGTGGAAAAACAATCCCTAGCAACAGAATCTGCGCTCTGGGACTGGAATGACAGGTCAGAGTGGAATGACATCCTCTGAGTGTTGCAGAAGCATTCTGGGACCATCACTCTACTCTGAGGTTTGTCATTCCAGTCCCAGAACACCTCTGCTACTCCCAGGGGCTGTCATTCCAGTCGCCAAGCACTGAGCCTATTCCCTGGGGCTGTCATTCCACTCTGCAAATTTAGAAGCTGCAAGGATTACATTATTAACATGGCTACCTCTCCTATTTTATTATTTGTAATTTTGCCTTCAGAATCCTGATATTTTCTTTTGAATTGTTTTCAGGCCACCATTCTATTTGCCATAGATAGATTTGTAACCAGAAAACGGAAGGTCCCTTCTGGTACTGAAGATTCCTCTTGTACACCTACAACATCCTGCAGTATAGGCCTGAATGAGAGGCCTGGAAGAATTTCCACCACGCCTTCCTTGACAAGGAATGTAGCCATGGAGGAGGCAGGCTCTTCAGAGCAGAGCGCTCCTACTGTGAAGCAAAAGCCAGGACGACAATTCCAAGAGAGTTGGAAAAGAACCTACGAATGGCTCTCTTATGATGTGGCTATGGAAAAAGCATATTGCAACATCTATCGTGCAGCAGCAAATGACATGAACATTCCTCTTCCAAACACATCAAGAGACAAGGATTCACATGGCGCTTTTATTCGAAACGGCTTCTCAAACTGGAAGAAGGCACTGCACAGATTTCAGACCCATCAGAATTCTAACGTACACCGTGCAGCTGTCCAAGCAATAGCCTCCGTTAAAGCAGGGGTAAATGTTCATAGCCAGCTTTCAGAAGGCCATCAAAAGTAGATGCAAGATGCTAGAAAAGCACTGCTGACAATTTTGTCATCACTAAAGTACCTTGCCTGTCAGGGCAATGCAATACGTGGCCATGATGATGAAGACTCAAACCTGAAGCAGCTCTTGCTGCTACGTGCTGAAGATGTTCCACAGCTGAAATCGTGGTTGAATCGCACAAGCTACAAATGGATTTCACCTGACAGTGTAAATGAAATGATTGAGATCACGGCTCACAATGTTCTACATAAACTTGTGAGAGAGATTAAAGCAGCTGCTTATTACAGTGTAATTGCTGATGAGACAACAGACATCACCACACAAGAACAAGTCTCATTTTTCATCTGCATTGCTACAGAGGATATGTTTGTGGAAGAATTATTTTTTGGTTTTTACAAAACTGAATCCACCACTGCTAAAACTCTCTTTTCTGTTTTGAAGGATGTACTCTGTCGCTTTAATCTGCCTCTTGACAGATGTCGTGGCCACTGCTATGATGGAGCATCAAATGTTGCTGGACATCTTAGTGGAGTACAGGCCCTAGTAAAGGCTGAGGAACCAAGAGCACTATATATTCATTGTTTCACACATGTTGTGAACTTGGTCGTACAAGATGTGTCAGAAAATGTTGTTATGTGCAGAAATTTTCTGAGTGAATTATCTGACATGATCACCTTTGTAAAAAGTTCACTGAAACATCTTGCTTTGTTTGAACACTTTCAGCAGGCAGAGATCATAAATCTGAGACAATTTTGCCCCACTAGGTGGACTGTTAGAGCAGCCTCCTTACAGTCAGTGGCTTCAAATTATGGGGTGTTGATTCAGTTTTTTGAGAATGTGTCTTCTGAGGAGAGAGGAGATCCCGGGGCAAAAGCAGATGGATATGCACGAAGCTTGTTGAGATTTACTTCTTACTTCATGCTACAGTTATTGCTGCTTGTGTTTGGTCGTTTGGACACATTAAACGCAGCTCTTCAAAAACAGTAATTTACAGTTCCATCAGGCAGAAATTCTTCTTGCTTCTGCAAAGGAGAGTACAAAGCAACTGAGGAACAACTTTGAACAATTCTGGTCACAGACAGTCATGACTGCAAAAGACTTAGATTTAGAAAGCCTTACTGTTCCTAGATACAGAAAGCCTGCACGACGTGTTGATGCTGGGTGTGATCCTCACCAGTTTCAGTCTTGTGAGGATTTCTACAGGAAAATCTTTTATGAAATCACTGATAACGCCTACAACAGTTTACACAATCGCTTTTCCTCAGATGTGTCCCAACACATGAGCAAAATCGAAAAGTTTGCTATAGGAGAAGATGATAGTACATACATACTACATTTTTACAAAACTGACTTTGATGCTGACCAACTAAAGCTTCATCGGGATATGTTTTTGGATATTGCAATGCAGCGGAACATTAAACTTTTAGGTCTTCGTGATGTAATTGATGTGTTCAGTGGAGAACAAGGGAAAAGTCTGCATCAATTACTGCCAGAATTAGCCAAACTTCTCAGAATAGGCCTTACCATACCTGTTTCCTCCTGTAGCTCAGAAAGGTCATTCTCATGACTTCGTAGAATAAAGACCTTTTTACAGTCAAGCATGGGACAGGCAAGGCTCAATCATGTGGCTCTTCTTCATGGACATAAAGAGATCTCTCAGGAGATTGATCCTGATGTTATAGCGAATGAATTCATTCAAAGAACATCAATAAGAAGAAACACATTCAGTGTCATTTAGGTTCTCAGCCTTCTGAATTAATTGTTGCATCAACAAGTGGGTTGTACATAGATGAGGCAATCTATATTTTATTGTAATTTTTTAAAAATGTAAAGAAACAGTTTGCATTGTTAATTAAAAGTTAGTTGCATTTCAGCTGTCTGAAGATCATTTGTTGAAGCCAAATGTGTTTTGCAAGTTGACCCTGAAGAGCAGAGATTCATGCACAGGAATGCAGTCATTTCCCATACATTTAATTATGTGATTTTTATTTTGAATGTCTGCATTTTAAGGTGGAGTTTCTAAGCAGTGTGCTAAAAAGGCTGGGTTAGCCTAGCCCAGCCCAGCCCAGGGGCATTGCTAGGGGTGTTCCCAGGGGTTCCCAGGCTCCCCTAATTTTCTGGGGAGCCCCTCCCTAAATGCCACATAGCTCCACCTCCATAGATAGTGACAATGGCCTGTGATGTCACTGGCTCCTCCCTATAATGTCATCGGATCCCAGTTCTTTTAATGACTTAGCAATGCCTCTGGCCCAGCCCCCCCCCCCCGGCAATTGGAAAGTCTACGCCCTTGCCGGTCCCCCCCATAGGAGACACCCCTTGAAAGCCGATAATTTGTCCTTGCGGGTGATGAATGCCACAGATTCTGGCAGCAACGTCGGCAGCTTGCAGACGAGGTTCCGGAAGGCCTTCAAGGACTTGGGGCATCTGCTTGTCCGCTGCAAAGGGGCCAAGGAGAGGTTTGTGGTCTGTCACAATCATGAAGAGGCACCTATAAATGAAGTTGTGAAACTTCTTGACCCCCGCTATGATCGCCAAGCCTTCCCTTTCAGTTTGCGCGTAATTGCACTCAGCGGCCGTCAAGGTCCTGGAGCAATAGGCCACTGGGACTTCCCGGCTGTTGGAGAGGAGATGGCCCAGTACTGCGCCAACACCGTAGTGGGCTAATCGAATTAAAGGAATACCCTGCTCCTTCCCTGCACCTGCTGCTGCTTGGGGGCCCTGGGCTGGATGGGAAGTCATGGGGCCTTGCCAGTAAGTCAGGGGGCGTAGCCCCAAGATGCCCCACTGTAGCTACAGGCCTGTCCTAAGAACACTTTCCTAGGGTTAACCTTCACTGAATAGACTGCCGTTGTGTTCTGTCCTGAATAGTCCAGGCTAGCCAGATCTCGGAAGCTAAGCAGGGTCAGCCATGGTTAGTGTTACAGTTGCCAGCCTCCAGGTGGGGCCTGGGGATCTCCTGCTTTCACAACTGATCTCCAGCTGACAGAGATCAACGCCCCTGGAGAAAATGCTGCTTTGAAGGGTGGACTCTCTGACATTGTACCATGCTGAGGCCCCTCCCGTCCCCAAACCCCACCCTCTCCTGCATCCACCCCCAAAGTCTTCAGGTATTTTCCAATCCAGACTTGGCAACCCTAGTTAGTGTCGGGATGGGAGGCCACCCAGGAAGTCTGGGGTGGCTACGCAGAAGAGCCAGGCAATGGCAACCCATCTTTGTTTGCCTCTTGCTTTGAAAACCCTATGCAGTTGCCATAAGTTGGCTGTGTCTACACACACACAGGGAGGGTTCTGTATCTGAGTAGATCTGCTTAGGATGGCATCCTTACTCCCAAAGTAGTTGCATAGGAGTCGTTGTGTTCCTCGGCTGTAGCAAAGTTTTGTGGCACACTTAAAGACTAACAAGAATCATAAACCTCCGTGGCCTAGACCACCCCCCTGCATCCGCTGCAGCATGTTCATGGAATTGTTATTATACCATGTAGCCAGAAAATTTTAGGTGGTGGGGTGTTGGGAAATCCTGTGGAGCCAGGAGAAAGAGAGAGTGGTGAGCAGCAAGCCAGCCCACAGCAGAAGAAAAGGACTCAGCTTGGTGGCAGTGGCCTCACTGCGCCTGCGCCAGCCCAACCATGTGTCCCACTGTCATATGACCTGGGCAGGCGCAGTGAGGCCACAGCCGCCAAGCTGAGTCCTCTTCCTCTGCTGCAGGCAGGCTTGCTGAGCGGCATTGAAAAGGGGAAGCTAAGTCCTCTTCTGTGTTTAAAAGAAGGAGCTGAGTCCTCTCCCTCATCTACACGAGTCAGGGAGGGGAGGATCTCCAACTCTCTTTTGCATTTTGCAATTTTATTTTTATTCTTTTGCAATTTTATATCATTGTGAATTTTTAAAAACCTATTTATTTTTCAGCCCAGAAAAAAGAAAATGAGACTGAAGCCTCCCTGACTCTGCCCAGGCTCATTTTGGAAACCCCACGCGCATCTTACATGTTAAAAATATTTTTTGAATTTTTCCCATGGGCGTAGTGGTAATCCATGGGGGGGCATTGCCCTCAAATGCCCCACGTGGCTATGGGCCTGGTCAGACAAAGCATTTTTTCAGAAGTAAGTTCAATAGTTCCTATTCATTGTAGGCGTGCTTGGAATTCCAGCCAGGTAGCCTAACCCTTTGATGCATGTTTTCTTTAGAACTAATGCTATGTTTAATGAGCCCTACTCCCACATAAGTGAGGATTCAAATTTAAATGTAAACATTTTCTAGCCCACAAAAAATGTTGCATGTTGTGAAGGGCATGTGCCAAAGATCCTTCAGGTGACTCAATACTACTCTGGAAAGTCTACTGCTCAGTCATAAATGTGTTTACCTGTGTTCTATGGAGCTTCTTTTATATGTGCCTGTACCTTTTGTCTCTCTTTGCCAGCCTGCCTTTTCAAAATGTGATGTGGGCTGTAGTGTCAGTTCCATGGCTTTTAGAAGACAGGTCTCTTCGCTGGCAGCAAGCATACACATCTACAGTTTACATTACAGGCACACACACAAGCATACTGCTTATTCAGACATAAAACATTGTTGAATGTGGTTGGGCTGTATCAGGGGTGCCCAATAAGGTGCGTGTGGGTGCCATGGTGCCCTTTTATGGTATCTGCCAAACTCCTTTTATTGTATCTGCCAAAGGTTTTTAGAAAGTGGCCATGGTCACGTGGGGCTTTTGCCCAGCAGTGCTTCACGAAAACACTGGTTTGGCAGCAGCTGCCACCACAGCACAAGGGTCTTCACTGTGTGATGGAAGGTGAGTTTCTGCCATTCTGTGGCTGGCTCCACTTCCTGTAGCAGTGATTTCGTGGCACCCATTTTGTTGCTGTGCCCACCATGCTGTGTCAGAATTCTAAAGGTGCTTTTGGGCTAAAAAAGTTGGGGACCCCAAGAGCTATATTGTAATTAGAACCCTAAAGTGAATTTAAATTTTTAAGATTTTTTTCAAAAGATTATTTTAAGTTAGCTTATTAAAGCCCTCTGCTTCAGAAACTTCTGTTGGTCACACTGCTGAACAGCAAAAAAACCACATTGTGTGTAACGGATGAAGAGGAGCACTGAACGAGCTCAAGGAGTAAGTTTTGGTGTGAGAACTAGGATGTAACAAGTGCACATGTGTGTCCCTGTTGTTATCTATGAAATATAGGGGTGTACGACACCTGAGTGCCACACTCCTGCTAGCTAAAGCACGATCCTCAGTAAGCGGTCTACAGTTATTTAGCATCCCAAAGCAATAATTCATCAGAATTGATGACATGGGTTATTTGGAGACATGGAACCTCCAGACAAATTCTTACACCCACAGTTTAAAACATTTAATTATAGAGTTGTAAAGTCATCAGCATCTTTATCTGCTAAATATGCAATATAAACACTTAACTGCATGACTCATAAATGTGTGTAATGACAACCATCATATAACACGTATGTCATTAAATGAATGGCATTAGGAAAAATGAGGTTCTGAATGTTTGGACTGGATCCAGCCAGCTTTTCTAGTCAATCTAACCCAGTTCCTATCATTATTACAGTCCCCATCTCTTATGGCTTTTGTCCATGCAGGTCATATGATCCCCGGCATAGCCTTTTGAGATGGTCAAAGGGGAGCCGTCTTTTCCTTCTTACGAAGCAGAAAAACTGATTGGATCTAACCCATAAATTTGAATAACACCAGGATGATTAATCTGCAAGCCATTCACTGTGTTATGGGTTTTGCAAGTTAATTTCAAAATGGAATGACAGCAAAAGATTGCTGCAAGCCATTCACTGTGTTGTGGGTTTTGCAAGTTAATTTCAAAATGGAACGCCAGCAAAAGATTTCACCTCAGATGAAACTGCTTAATTATAAATAGATAATTCACACATTCAATAAAACTGCTCTATGCAATGCACTCTGATACTGTGTAAAACAACAACAACATAATGTATTACTCATGCCATCATGCAGTAATCTGGGAATCTCAGACAATATGTGGAAATGGGCCTGTAAGAAGCCAGGGCATGGCTGGGGATTAGAAAGGGTCAGTGACAGATTGTTTTGTTGGCCACAAAGTTGGCCACAAAGCCAGGCTAAGTAGTTACAATCTGGAGTCAGTTTCCTAGCAATAAGTTACATTTAAAGCAAATGAGACATAACATGACATCTCTGACTTCTGTCTAATAATCTGACACAGCTTTAGTATGAATGGGAATATAAAGATTCTCTTATATAGGTTTTTTCCCTTTTTGATTATTCATATTTGTATTTTCTCCTGGTTTTATGGATTTCTCTTTTAAGTAATATTTTATTAGGATATAAGGAAGGCCTGTTATATAGAAGGCTTTACTCTTATAAGTCTGTTATTGTTAGCAGACAAGATAATACGTATAAAGTTCATGATTCTGTAGTTCTTAAAGACAAAACCTTGAAATGTCTGGGTCAGATAAGATTTTAGTCTCGTATTAGAGAAAAAAACCTTTTTGTTTGGGATAGGAACATTTAGGTTTGACATAGATATGTTTCTTTACATCTGACAAATCAAAAGCTTATTATTTGAATGTCCATTGTCTTTTGTAACCAATTATGCCATTTTGTATATTGTTTTCTTAATGATGTCAGTTCATGTATAAAAGATCACGTACTTCCTGAATATGCTCAGAAAGCAGTCAGTTTTTGATGGGCCATTTGGTCCAACTGTTTTGCCCTGTCTAATTGCAATTAAACACTAAGAACTTCCTCCTCATTTCTGACTCTATTTCTTGACTAGAAATTAATTTGGCCAACACAGCTGTACTTTTCCTGTCAGCAATATATCTAATTCTCAACGTGGCCAAATATGTGGATACTTAAATCCCGGTACTGAAGTCATGAACAAACAAGACAGATCTTAATACAAACCAGGTGGGGAAAACAGTTTTGAAGAAAAATCTGAAATCTTAAAAAAAAAAAAAATACTGGAGGGTTAAGCCCCACCAAAAATAATAGAATCAGTTCCTGTAGCTTTAAGAATGAATGCCCTCTATGGCTGGTGCTAGGCAACCAGAAGAGTACTGCCAGCATTCAAGCCTTGGTTCCTGTCAGTGAAAGGCTAGGGCAGGGCCCTTTTCAGGGCAGTTTTGATCTTTGAGGGACAGCTCATTGAGGTCAGGCCTGGCAGAAGCCACCAGGCAACTTGATATGATCTGACTTGCATGACTCACACAGACCTCTCTCTTGCTACTGTTCAACAGCAGACATAACATAAAAGCCAGTGTGGTATAGCAGTTAAGAGTTTCAGACTAGGATCTGAGTTACCCAAGTTTGAATATCCTGTCTGCCATGGAAGATGTGGAATCTGGGTTGGGTCTACATACTTACTATCTCCACTATAGTCCTCATATGCTTAACTTGATCTAGTATGATGGAATCATTTTCTTGCTCTGTATGTGTTTTGCGTTCTGTACCATAGTTACATTCATTATCCTTGGACCAAATCTCAGCCTCAGTATTCCTTGACTGTAAAATAAGTAAATGTTTTCTAGAATGGTCTCTAACTGGTATCTATCTCACACTACCAGCAGATCCCAGGGAAGCTGTGGAAGCAATGAACAGGTGGCCAGAGGCAGTTTTGGAATGGATTAAGGCTAACAAACTGAAACTTAATCCCTACAATATGGAAGTGCTACTACTGAGGGGAATGTCTGACTTTGGAAATGTGTTATCCCCTGTTTTGGATGGGTTGCACTCCCCTTAAAAAAAACAGGTTTGTAGCATGAGGGTGCTCCTGGATCCAGACCTCCTGTTGGATAAATAGGTGGCAGCAGTGGCCAGGGTTGCATTTCGTGGGCACTCAATGAAATTGCTGAGCAGTCAGGTTAGAACGGATAAAAGGAAGTACTTTTTCACCCAAAAAGTGATTAACACATGGAATTCACTGCCACAGGAGGCAGTGGCGGTTACAAGCACGGACAGCTTCAAGAGGGAATTAGATAAGCATATGGAGCAGAAGTCCATCAGTGGCTATTAGCCACAGGGTATAGATAGGAACTCTCAGTCTAGGCCAAGTGATGCACTGTATTCTTGGTGCTTGGAGATGGGACAACAGTGGGAGGGCTTCTAGTGTCCTGGCACCACTGCTGGATCTCCTGATGGCACCTGGTATTTTTGGCCACTGTGTGACAGAGTGCTGCACTGGATGGGCCATGGCCTGATCCAACATTGGCTTCTCTTAGGTTCTTACATTCAGCAGGTGAGCCAGGTGCAGTCCTTCTGGGCAACAATGATATTGCCATTGTAGTGCATGCCCTGGTAACAGCTAGATTAGATTTTTGCAATGCACTCTGCGTGGGACTGCCCTTGAAAACTGTCTGGAAGATACAACAGTTGGTACAGAATGCTGCAACCAGGGTGCTGCCTGGAGAGGACAATGTCATTCCAGTCTTGTTCCACTCACACTGGCTTCCAGTTTGCTTCCGGGCTCAATTCAAGGTGCTGGTATTGACCTTTAAAACTCTGTGTGGCCTGGGACCAACATGCCTTAAGGACCACCTTCTCCCAGACACACCTACCCACTCACTCTGGTCATCCTCAGAGGCCCTGCTTCAGTTGTCCCTGCCATCTGAGGCTAGACAGGTGGCAACCAGAGAAGTCCTTTTTCAGCATGGTACCAAAACTTTGGAACACCCTCCCAAAGGAGATTCGTTTGTCTCCTTCTATTGGTGTCTTTGCCAGCACATGAAGACTTTTCTGTTTTGTCTGGCAAATACTCAATACCAGTTACTGGACCTGCTTCTAGTGTTGTTTGTTGATGCGTTCTAAATTGAATTTTATATTGTTTTAATGTATTTTAATTGTTTACATGTTTTAAGGTTTTCATGTTAGCCGCCTCATGGACCCTGAAGGGGTGGAAAGGCAGCATAAAAATGTTTTAAATAAAATAAATGAATAAATGCATTGTGTTTATGCACGTGCATGTATGATCAGAGTCCCCCAGATGAGTTAAAAAGCAATCCTAAGCAGGTCTACTTAGAACCTACTTGGATCTATTAAGTGAGTAAAGTCTGTTCCCAGGAAACTGTTCTTCGGATGGCACTGTTAACTGATCTGCAAGAACCTCCTTTGTGTCTTAGCCTGGTACTCCAGTTTGTATTAAGTTGGTCTATGATGGCCTGAAACCCATGGATACTTCTGCTTAGTGGCAGACGACTTGTAAGTACTTGCAGCAGCAGTATACCTTAAACAAAACAAAAAAAGTATTTTCTATCATCTCCGGACCTCTAATCTCTGCTCTTCTACAGCTGGGCTTCACCTGGAGGTGTGCAGGCTCCGGCCCTTGATCTTCAAATTCCATACTAGACTTTTCCCAGATACCAGAATTTAGTTTTTGAAGAACTGAGTCCAAATATTTCTTATAGACAGGTATTCTGTGAAGATCCTTTCTTCGGGCCCACAAACAATGCATACAGCTTTGGCTCAGTTAGTGTTAAGAAGCTGGCTTGTGCCAAGGCAAAACTGTCAATGTGTTTGCCTAATGCCAAACACTGGATCTGTGTCAAAGCTTGACAGATGATTTGCAGTTTGTTTACATTTTTTTTTAATTACTGCTTTTGATTCAGCATGTTTCAAAATGATTGTCTGTATTATGTACCTTGTAGCTGATCAAAGAAGGAGCCAAACAAGCCTAAATGAAGAAATGCTGTCTTTGTTTCCTGTTTTTAACAGCTCACAGTACTTTGCTCTTGGGTAAGAGCTAGCTTTGCATTATACAAACAGTAATCCACTGTGATACTACCTTGAAAGTATTCTTTTCTGCTTTTATAAAGGACGAACTGGGTCGACAGACCAATCCTGTGCAGAGGTAGCAGCACTTAAGCACACTGAGGTAAATGCCTTAAGGGTGCCGAACACAACAGGCTGTTAGGCAGCAATCCTGTGCACACTTGCACAGAAGCAAATCCCATTTAATTAAAGCCAGTTTCCCCACCACTCAGCAGTTTCAGGCTTTCTTGTACAGTCCCTTTAAAGCAGCTGAGTGGTGGAAAGCAGGCTGCTCCCTGCCCACTCAGCTTTTATCGAGCTTTCTGCAAACCCTGTTGAAAGGGACTGCTGTTGCTTTCAACAGGGTTTGCAGGCCATGAACTGGTTTGGTCGCAAACAAACTTCCTGGTTCAATTCATTCTTTGGTTTGTGGTTTGGCCATGAACCACATTTTTCTGGTTCATGCCCAGCCCTATTAAGAACATCTCATCTGGGACCCAAGTATTTCACCATCAAGACCTGTTCAAATTACTTGGACTGCAACTTCATGACAAGATGAGTTTACTAGTCAGAAATTACTCCATGTAATACACTGCAAGAATTGTGTATATTATCATAAATTATGCAAGGATCTATTTGTCTGCATTCTTGTATAATGGATTTCTAATGCCATTCATGCATATGCACAGAAATATATCCATATGCATACATTGCAAAGCAAAATATATCCCAAAATCGCAGGAGTTCTTAGCTCAGCTAAAGTACTTTCAAGTGATGGCTTGTGTTAAGTATGAGACTCAACAAGGATTCAGCTTCATTGTGCATTTTTAAAAACCTATTTATTCGTCCAGCTTGGGCCACCACACATAGCCCCGGGAGAGGGCCTTCATATGTACCATCCCTGGAAGGCCGGCGTGCAAGGCCTTCAGGACTCTCTCTCTCAACTTAGGGGGAATTACCACCCTACTTCCCCAAAGCAGACAGCCCTTGGTAACAGACAACTCATTTTGGCGGGAAACAAATGGTTTGAAATCCGCCTCCACTTTCCCAGCCGGCCACCCCCTCCACACCCAATTGAGAACTCGGGCGATTATAGGGTCCTTTGCTGATGCAGCAGCAATGTCTGAGGAGGTGACTGGTGCCTCCGGGAGTTCCTCTAGTGCCAAAACGTCCAGTTCTGGCTCTGCGTCAGAGTCAGTCAGTGGTGCAGGGCAGCAGCTAAGAGTTTCGGCGTGCCCAATAGCCTTCCCCGGTTGGTGCTCCAGCTCAAACTCATATGCTGACAGAAAAACCGCCCACCTCAGCATCCGGGGTGATAGGATGTTCGGTGTTGGCCGGTCAGGCGAGAAGATGCCCAGGAGAGGTTTGTGATCAGTCACAAGGAGGAACCGTCACCCATAAACGAAGTCATGGAATTTCTTTATTCCTGCGATTAGGGCGAGGCCCTCCTTGTCGATCTGGGCATAGTTCCTTTCTGCCTTAGTGAGGGACCGTGAGTAAAATGCGATCAGATCCATCCAGCATCAGGTGGCTGAGAACAGCGCCCACCCCGTAAGGGGACACGTCAGCTGCAAGCACCAGCTGTTTGTTTTCATCAAAATGCGTTAGGACTGCACTCGATGACAGACGTTCCTTCACTGATGCGAAAGCACGCTTCTGCCGCTCACCCCACTCCCATTTGGTGTTCTTGTGGAGCAGAGCGTGCAGAGGTTCAGCGACAGATGCCTTGTGCGGCAGAAAGGCACCATAATAATTGAGTATTCCCAAGAAGGACTGGAGGTCTTTCTTGGACTGGGGTGGAGGCGCATTTTGGATTGCAGCAACCTTGTCGGGCGTGGGATGGACCCCATCTGCATCTACGAGTAACCCAAGAACTCAACTCTTTCTACCCCAACAACACATTTTGAATGCTTAACCCACAGCCCGGCATTTTTAAAACGACTTAACACTGCTCGAAAACAAGCCATCAGTTCACATTCATCTGCCCCCGCAATTAAAACATCGTCGATATAGGGCACGACACCAGGTAGCCCACGCAGGAGCCCCTCCATAAGCCCTTGGAAAATGCCCGGGGCGACATTGACCCCAAATTGTAACTGTTTTACCCTGAAGGCCCCTTTATGGGTAATGATTGTTTGGGCTTCAGCAGTTGCGTCGTCCACCAGCAACTGCTGGTAAGCTTGAGCCAGGTCACGCTTGGCGAAAACCTTTCCCCCTCCCAGTGATGCCAGCATGTGACTGATCACTGGCACCAGGTAAGAGTGCTGCTGCAGGGCTTTGTTGACTGTACATTTGTAGTCTGCGCATATTCGGATTGACCCGTCGGCCTTGACAGGCGTTACAATTGGAGTTTCCCATTTTCCATAGGGCACCGGTTCAAGAATACCCTGTTTGATCAATTTATCTAACTCAGACTCAATTTTTGCTTTGAGTGCTAGCGGAACCTTCCTATACTTCAGTTGTATCGGATGAACTGAAGGGTCTAAATCAAAAGAAACTGGGGGGCCGGTGTATTTACCAAGCCCCTCCCCAAACACTTCAGGAAACTCACTATACAATGAGCCCTGTTTATTTACACAAATTTTGTTAATGCCAGTGATAGCGATCCCCAATGCCTCAAACCAGTCAAGGCCCAACAGGCTAACCCTCTCACCCTCTGCAACAAGTAGAGACAGCTCAGCCTTTCAATCCTTGAACTGGACATGGAATGTTGCCTCCCCTGCTAACGGAATGCGCCGTCCTTGGAAGTCGGTCAGGCGGGTCGACATTGGTGCCAAGCAGCGGCAGCTTCGCCTTGGAAACAAACACTGCCACGTCTCTGTAGAGATGACAGTGACGGACGATCCGGAGTCCACCTCCATGACGCAGGGAATGCCGTCCAGATGAACCATCACATGGATCTTCTTGCTGGGCTTGCCTCCGGTGGCCAGGACCGTTGATGGGCAGCAGCAGGAGTCGGTCTGATGACAGCCAGATGCCTTGTCGCCATCTCGAACATGAACCCTGGGGTCTGCACGTCGCAAAGATGGTGGAGATCTTTTGGCAGCCTGACAGACTCGGGCCAGATGACCCTGCTTGCCACAGGAGTGGCAGATCAGCTCCTTGGCCCAACAGAGGTCTCTGTCATGCTTGCCTCTGCAGCCAGCACAGGAACGCAATACTGGAGTCTTCGGTCTGGTCCGCGGTGAGTGTGTCTCTCTGGTTCTGCATACGCCATCAGCCTTGCCGTTGGACTCACTGGTGGACTGCTGGTGGACTGCAGGTTCTTTTTTTAAAAAAAAAATAGGTTTATTTTTTTTTTTGAATTTTCTATATATTACACAATATCTTTTGTCTCCTTACTTTACTTAACTCAATAAGTTCCCCCCTCCCTCTACCCCTTGTTTGTTGATCTTTTATTCACAGCCACGGGCACAAAGTCTGAATCTTCCACCGAATGTCCTGTCTTCCTTCCACTGTTATCCACTTTAGATAGGTCTTCCATCTCGCTTTAATTTCTTCGGCTTTATCCTCCCATGTGGTCTTCTGGCGCAATTTCTCAATGATGTCCGACTGCACAAAATCAAACAAATAAGTGTGCCAGGTATCTATTGTCCATTTGCTCTTATCTTTCCAGCCCAGAGCTATCACTGCCTTGCCTGCTAACACCATAGCTTTGAGTATAGCCTGGGTTTCCTTATTGACTGCCTTATTTCCTAATATACCCATTAACATTAGTTTAAAGTCTACATTCAATGAGATTCTACATATTTTCTTTATAATTTGTATTATTTTTGACCAAAAGACTCTCACCTCTGGACATTCCCACCACATATGAGAGAACCAACCCTTAAATTGTTTACAGTGCCAACACATAGAACTCGATCCCGGAAATACCCGGGAATACCCCAAAACTCCCTATGTTATTATTGATTTCGTTCTCAAAACTCACCCATTTTAGTCCCTCTCCATCACCTATCTCCAGTATCGATTTTATTTGGAAGGCTTCGTAATAGCTAATCAGGTCAGGGACTCCCCATCCCAACTCTGATCTATGGCTATAAATTATCTTTCTCTGTATTCTGCATTTTTTACTACCGAAAATCCATTCCTTAATCACTCTGTTCCATTGGTCTAGTTTTTTGGTATACATTCCTAGAGGTATTGTCTGAAAGAGGTATATTAATCTTGGCAGCCAAAACATTTTAACACTTTTTATTCTAGTAGATATATTCATTATTTTATTTTTCCACTTTTTCATATCTTTTTCTATTTTCTTCCAGACCTTGTTATAATTGTTCTCTTCTATTTTATCAATATTCTTCTGTAGTACAATGCCTAAATATCTGAATTTTTTGGTGCCCATTCCAATATTAGTAATCCCATGTATTTGTTCCCTTTCCTCTTTAGTCACATTAAGGTACATAATTTCTGATTTAGCCATGTTCACCTTCAGTCCTGAACATTTTTCGAAGTCCTCTAATATAACTTTTATTTCTTTTACTGCCTCTTTGGGGTTTGTCATAGCGATTATAATGTCATCGGCAAATAAATTGATTTTCATTTCTTCCTTCTTTACCCTGTATCCTTCCACCCTTGCAGAATTTCTTATTCTTTCAGCTAGCTGTTCTATTGCTAGTATAAATAGGAGGGGCGAGAGCGGGCATCCTTGCCGGACTCCTCTTTGAATCTTGAGGGGTTGTGAGTGTTCTTCATTAACTCTCACCACTGCTGTCCCTTCTCTGTATATTTCTTGGATCGCTTTTATATATGGCTCCCCCATCTCGTATTTAGTCATTACCTGCCACAGAAAATCCTGGGAGAGTGTATCGAATGCTTTGTAGACATCTAATTTCAAGAGGCCTAGCTTTTTTTTGTGGCCATGTTGTAATACATTTATAATATTCCTTATGGGGTGGGCTATATTCCTGTCTTTTACAAATCCATATTGGTCCTCCTTTATTATGCTAGGTATGATCTTCTTTAATCTATTTGCCAATATTTTTGCAAAGATTTTATAATCCTGATTTAGTAAACTAATAGGTCTATATGAGCCCACTTCCTCTGGGTCTTTATGTGGTTTAGGGATTACCACTATTTCTGATTGCCTCCACGAATCTGGAGCTTTTTTCCCTTTCAATATTCCATTAAATACCTCTTGGAGCTCTGGGGCCAATATGTCTACCATCTCCTTATAGAATTCACTTGTGAAACCGTCTAGGCCTGGGGATTTGCCCTTTTTCAATTCTTTAATTACAACCTTTATCTCCTGTAGTGTTATTTCCTCCCTTAACATAATTTTATCATTTTCTTTGAGTGTTGTTCTTATATCTTCCTCATATATGACTATGTCCTTTTTTTTATATAGCTCTTTATAAAAGGTCTCGAAGGCTTTTACTATATCTTTTGAGTTGCCAGTTCTTTGGCCATTCACTTTTATATTTTCTATCTTTTGCCTTACCTTCCTGTTTTTCAAATAGTTAGCTAACCTTCTGGCCAAATTAATACTATTTCTATGGAAGTCATTTCTTACCATTGCTTCTCTCTTCCATAATGTAACTGAGTCCAACTCATCTAATTGTTTTTTAATTGTTGTTATCTGACTCTGTACTTTTAAATCATGATTGTTGATTTGTTCCTTTTGCAACCTCTCCAGTTCCTGAATTTTAGATTGTCTTTTTAGATAGCATTCTCTTTTGATGTACTTTTCCTTATTTATTCAGTGTCCCCTTATCACCGCCTTCGCGGCATCCCATAGGGTATTAGTTGGGACAGTCCCTCTATTCTCCTCAAAATATAATCTTATCTGCTCCATCATATAGCTCCTATCTTCCTCTTTAGCCATTATTAAATTATTGTACCTCCAAGTTCTACTTTTTGGTTTTTGATTACCTTCTATTTCTATAGTGATTGGTGCATGATCCGATATCCAGATTGGGTGCGTTGTAATTTTTTTTATAGTCAGGTTGCTGCTTTTTTCTACAATTATGTAATCTATGCATGATGGGATTTTGTGCCGGCTAGATACATGGGTGGGTTTTGGCTGCTGTCCTATCAATTCATGTGCTTCCCTCAAGCCCCAATCTCCTATTTTAATTGCCTTATTTTTAGTCAGATCCATGTTCAAATCTCCTGTCATAATTAATTCTCCCTCTGCGAATTGCTTAGTTTTTTTAACTAGCCTGGCTAAAAATTTCTTTTGTCCTTTATTGGGTGCATATATATTTACCAATGTAAATTTCTTCCCCTCTAATCTGAATTTAGCCATCACATATCTCCCTTCCCTTCTGTCTTTCTTTCTAGTACCTCTACTCTAAGTTTCTTATGAGTCATTATTGCCACTCCTCTGGCCTTGGTGTGGCTCCTAGCTTCCGCTAACACCATCCAGGTCGAGTCTTTTAGCAAAGGCTTGTTGTCATTTCTTTTCTTATGTGTTTCCTGTAAACACAGAACATCAGTTTTTTGCTCTCTTGCCAACTTGGCTATCCTATATCGTTTAATTTCTGATGTTAAACCATTGACATTCAGTGATAAAATTTTTATTGTTTTATCCATATCCCACATCAATTAAGGCTTTGACATCTCGTGGCTGTGAAAAAATTGAATGGTTAGTTAGTTTACCCTTCCCCTTCCCTTCCCCCCCCCCGTGGTTGAGAGTAAAGGTGGAAAGAAAAACTCTTCCCCTCTCTCCACTGCATGGGGTGCACGCATCCCCCCTCCTCCTCCTTCTTGATACTGTAAAAAATGATAATACTATTAATAGTAATTAGCTCAATCAATAAAGGTATACTTCCCTTAATTGGTGGACTGCAGGTTCTTTATTCGCTGGTGGCGGTCGTTGACGCACCTCTCAGGTCGATTTGTCGGCGGCCTCAGCGGCAACAGCCTCAGCATAGGCCACAGCATACGTATGCTCCGTGTGGGCGAACAGGCACTGCTGGAGGTGTTCATCCCGTAGGCCGCACACCAGTTGGTCGAGGAGGGCCTCCTCCAGGTCGGTGAACCCGCAAGGTCGGGCCGCCTTCCGCAAGGTTGGGCCGCCTTCCGCAAGGCGGTGACGAATTCGGCTATCGATTCGGCTGGGCCCTGGCACCGCTTGTAAAAAGCGTGCCTGCAGGCGATCTTTGACGGCTGTGGCGCGAAATGGCCCTTGAGCTTTGCCGTGATATCAGCCCATGTAGCTGTGCTAAGCTCGGTGGGCGCGACTAGGGACCGAGCGATGTCAAAGACGACCTTGCCACAGGAGCTCAGGAGCGTCGCCTTCTTCCTCGCTTCGTCCGTGATCTGGTTTGCCTGGAGGTGAAACTCAAACCGTGCCAGGTAAGAGTCCCAGTCCTCCGTCGCCGGGTCGAATGCCTCAAATGCCGGATTTACGGCCATCTAGGCTGACGGTGCTGCCACTACTGCTCGTGGAGCCTCAGCTGGCTCGACTGGGTGTGTGTCCTTGTCCACCATTGCTGTCTCGGTTCAGTGGGGCTGCCTACCCGCTCTCGAATCCCATCCTCATCGCCAATTGTTAAGTATGAGACTCAACAAGGATTCAGCTTCAAAAGTGATTTCAGCTTTATTAAACAGCAACTGTAAGTCAGGAACACACGACAACAAGGGGAGCACAGCTCCTTCTTTTAAACTCTCCAAGGCTGTCAAAGTCATACCCATTGTCAGATAAGAACCAGTAACAATGCAGGAGTAAAGGCCAATCAGGACCGTTCCCTCTCTGATACATTCTCACATAGTGATTGGGTATTTACACAGGTTTCGCAGAAACCAACCAATAGCAACGCAACATCTGAGGAGCCACATTCAGACTCAAGCTCAACATGTGAAAAGATAGCAGCGATTCACATTCAATACATAACAGCTTGCATGTGTAATTGTGCCTTGATCACAGCTTATACATCATTAAAGGAAAGTTTATCTCACTCTACATGTTCTTAAGCACAATGTTTTTCCCTCAACTCAGTTCATCTATGAGTAATCACGTCTTGTGCAATCAAGCAATCAGAATTGAAACGGCCCAATAGTCATTTTTCTAGGCTCTGTTGAAAGTTGTAAAACTGGTCTTCCTTCCCAATCCCATGCCTATACAACTCATAACTTTTTAAAAACTGGTTTTATTCCTGAAGCACGAACCAGAAAACATATAATGTATAGCATCCAATGTAAAAGCTTTTGGAAAGGACTGAGAGAATTGGTCTTTGCAGCAAAGAAGAGGAAAACAAATACATCAGCTCCTCCTCCTGTAATGCATATTCAGATCCCTTGATGTTACAATCAGTAGCTAATGAATACATGTGTGCACTAACCCCAAGATACTATTTGCTAATCTCTTTACTCATTAAAGTGTGCTATGTTTTCTTTCAGTGTCATAGTATCTATCAGTATTTATCTTTCATAAATATGCGCCAAACATGTAACCTGTGAGTAAAGTCTGCATTGAAAAAATGTAACACTGAGGATCTAGCAGTTGCTTACATTGAATATGTAACCTCAACCATTCAGGTATTTGAAAAGAAAAATGAGAAACAACAATGCATTGAGATGCATCATGGAATATGGTTCTTTTTCAACAACACCTAATGACAGCAGCCATTTTGAGTGGGGGAAAAGCAAGGTATAAAGAAAAATAAGGACCAGTACCTCTGGAGTTTTGTACCTCTGGAGTTTGAAAGTTTAAACATGTTTGCCTGGAAAGAGGACAGAAAAGGCTAGATTCAAAACTGAAGAAGTGGAAGAGTCCCAAGAAAAAGATTAGTAAACTGAAATTATAAAAATAATTTACATTTTTTTCTCCCCATGAGTCTTGCTCTACATTATTCTCTGTGTGCATGTGATGGATTGGGGGAACAACTTACTTAAGGACTCCTAATGAGCAGTAGGCTTAGAACAGATAAAAGGAAAGAACTTCATCTAAAGAGTTATTAACACGTGGAGTTCACTGCTGCAGGAAGTGGTGATGGCTGCAAGCACAGGCAGCTTCAAGAGGGGATTGGATAAACATATGTTGCAGAGGTCCATCGGTGGGTATTAGCCACACGGTATAGCTGGAACACTCCGTCTGGGGCAGTGATGCTCTGTATTCTTGGTGCTTAGGGGGGCAACAGTGGGAGGGCTTGTGGAGTTCTGGCCCTGCTGGTGGATCTCCTGATGGCACCTGAGTTTTGGCCACTGGCAATCCAAAATGGCTTCTCTCAGTTTCCACATCCAGACATCATGTCAACCATCTGTTCACAACTGGTGCAAACATGGCTTGTTTACTGAACGTAGAGCCTGGAAACTGTCAGGAATAGGGGGGGGGGCATGAGGGTACCACCAGGCAATATCATGACATCACTACAGAAATGAAACCTTGGGAAAATTCAAAAGTGACATCATTCCTCTCTAGTAATCACCAGAAGCTCTATTATAAAACCATAGAGTTCCCAGCAAATCATAAAGCAGAATGGTGTCACTTCCAGATTTTCCCTGGAAGCGACATCACACTGTCACCCAACTGTTTTTTTAAAGATTATTTTTCTACTGTCACTGCAGGAGTGACAGTGGGAAACCAGAAGCCCTATTTAGAATCCTAGAATTTAAGGAGAAAACAGCCTTTAGTTTCCTAAGCAACTACACTTGGGCATTGCAGCAAACTGGAATTTGTATGCTTCCCAAACAAGGAAGCTTGACACTGGGTTCACACAGAAGGCAAGGAGAGTAAAAACATGAGGGCACAGCCAACAAGCTATGTTTGTGTCTGTAACATTGCTGTGATATCTAAATGTAGCCTTCTACTTCCCTGCTCTCAAAGATTTCATGCCATATTTGAAAAGTCACCTAGCTTTGAAGCCCAGTTTGAGTTCCTTTTTCTCAGTGGCAAAAACAGATTCCTTGAAATGACACAACAGCTTCCGCTTCTGTAACTTTCCAGTCTCACTGACACTACATTTCGTAGAACCAGATGGGTAGCTGTGTTGATCTGAAGCAGTAGAACAACGGTTGAGTCCAGGGGCACCTTTAAGACCAACAAAGTTTTATTCATGGTATAAGCTTTCGTGCGTAAGCACACTTGGCTTGCACACAAAAGCTTATACCTTCAAAAAACTCTGTTGGTCTTAAAGGTGCCACTAGACTCAAACTTTGTTCTATTACATTTCTTGTAAGTTCTCAGCCTGTTTTGGGAAAGATCAACAGTAAGTATTTTTCTGATACAGATGTAGCACTAAGTACTTAGAAGTGGCAGATGAAAGTGTGTGAGTGAGTGAGTGAGTGAGTGAGTGAGTGAGTGAGTGATGACGCGCGTGTGTGTGTGTGTGTGTGTGTGTGTGTGTGTGTGTATGTGTGTGTGAAACAGAACTAGCTCACTCTTACCCATAGGGTTGCCAATCTCCAGATGGTAGAAAAAACCAAGAGGGGTTCACAGGTATCCATGAGGAAAATACTACAAACAACAAACACTGTGACATGAGCGACTAGAACATTTAGTAAAGATCATGTTGTATAATGAATCAAACTTTACAAAATTACAAGGAAAAGTCCATCATATAAAACTTTACAAAATTACAAGGAAAGTATATCATACTCAATTACAAGGAAAGTCCATCATACTCACAAGGTATCAGCCTCTTGATACTGTTCAATGTCTGTTGGGAGCAAACCAATGCTTAACTTCTTTATTTTCTGGTTCCATTTCGAGTGTTAGTATTGGGAGCAAGCCAGTCTTGTCTCTTTAACTAGGTGCACAAGCCTCTTATATTATGCTGGCTAAACTGCTCTCCATGAAAACACTGTAGAAATATTTATAGTAGTAGCACCAGTCCTCTTTTCTTCTTTTCCTCTGGCTAGAAGACTTCAATTTTAAATGCTCTCAATTTGCCAGCCACATTTAAAATTGTAATTGAGTATGATGATGTACTTTCCTTGTAATTTTGTAAAGTTTTATGGAGAGTATCATGGACTTTTCCTTGTAATTTTGTAAAGTTTGATTCATTATACAACATGATCTTTACTAAATGTATTAATCTCCAGGTGGTGGTAAGAGATCTCCTGGGATTACAACTGATCTCCAAACCACAGAGATCAGTTCCCCTGGAGAAAAGGGCCACTTTGGAAGGTGGACTCTAGGGCATTATACCCTATTGAAGTCCCTCCCCTCCCCAAACCCCTCTCTCCTCAGGCTCTACCCCCAAAATCTCCAGGTGTTCTCCAACCCAGAGTTGACAGCCCTACCCACCCAGAAGCAGAAATTTTTAGGACTCTTACTCTTTCTAAAAGACAGACCTCTTATTCACAGTGATCCTAGAATCCAATACAGAGACAAATGTACATAAGCCCATGGATTCTGACAGAGTTAAGATACCTAACTGTGTATTAGATTATGACCAAAGAGAATACCAGGCCTCTGTGGAATAACCTTTTACATGGTTAATAAATATTGTGGTGAATCAAAGACAGGGTAGGATTTTTAAAAATCATCAGATACAGAGAAAGGCTCACACATCATGAAAGCCAGTGAATAGGGATCCCAGTTCCCCAATGCAGGGAATCCCCTGTGTTACCCTAAGTGGTTGTGAGAGTCTCCTAAGTTTGTTGGGGAAATAGCCAGGAAACCCAAGCAATGAGAGAGGGGTAATCAAGCAGGATCTCCATCTATGTTTACGGGGATTTTTCCTTCAGTAGAACTCTCAAATGAGACAGGCCATGATTAATGAAATGGTTTTTGTTAAAGAGAATTAAAGAATAAAATCAAAACTTATTAATTGAAGAGCACCTTATGAACACACATAAAGGTTCAGAAAATAAAGGTGGTAGTTTTATAGAGACAAAGAAGGGAACTTATTCTATGGAACTATGGCCCCGTTCACATGGAGCATTTACCCCACTGAAGGCATGGTAGCCCTGCAGACTTTCCGTGCCCGATCATATCTGGAAGGCGTAGCACTCCCATGGCCAACCCGTGGAAAACACGGAGTAAAAAACTATTAGGGTCAAAGTACTAGTTTCCGGAAACCCCGGGGCAAAGGCCGGTGTCTGATTGCGGGAGCACCAGTATCCCACGGCTTCCGACGCCCACCCATGTCCCGGGGTTTCCAGATGTTGTAAGTTTCCATGGGATGCGCACCAACGCTGAATGACGCATGTGCACCCACAGTGCCCCCCCACAGCACATGCGTCCTTTGCTACAGCGCGGCTTGTGTGCTCTGCTGCCCTGCTTTTCTGCCGCGCTGTAGCAGCGCTGTGTGATTGGCGCTCTGCGCCAGAGCATGGCAACCCGGTGGCCCATGTGATCAGGCTATCGCGCCTTATTTTGCTCTGGGGTGAACTGCCACACCTCCCCCCTGTGTTTTCTGGCCCATATGACCGGGGCCTATATTTACCTATCCAAGGAGCAAAGATCCGAGAAGGAGGATGAGCAAAATGAACCAGTGTCTTACTCCAAACAGGGTACCCAACCTTTGCATTGGGGGTGTAAGTTAGTGGACATCCAGATACACACACATTACTGAACAAAGCATGTCTGGATATACCCCTTTGGAGCTCCTAGAACAATGCTGATTGCTCCTAGAACAATGCTGTGATGGTGTAAATGAAACAATGTTGTTTGAGCCAGGAAGCATCATAACATTCCCAGAAGTTGCAAGTGCAATGTAACATTTATGTGAAACGTTTATTGTGTTTGGTGACCTCTAATTTACCAGGACAAGACACCCATCACACAAAGGATAATGGGATTAAAATGGTTTTACTAGGTTTTTACTTAGGATGGCCAGGTAGGGAAAGGTCAGGCAAGGTAGGGAGTTGGTTAGATTTACTGTCCTTTTCTGAGAAAATCAATCTTTGACATTGATGGATTTAAAGAAGGAAAACCCAGATCTTTGCACCTTTACGATCAGTTTTTAGACATGCCTCTGGTCGGTATTCGATGGCACAAGTTCTATGTGTCTGAAGGATCTATTTTGATCTCTTATTTGCAGATCAGGGATGAGTCTTGAATGAGTGATCCTGTGAGATGCTAAGAGAGGGAAGGTTGCTTGTGTCACGGTTTATAGGTACTAAGCTCATCCTTCCAAGTGAGGAGGGGGTCGAGGCCTAACACCTGCCCCCGCCTCCAAGCAGTGGTGGGAATTTTTTTAAAAAAAGAATCCCACAGCATTGCTTGTGTGGGTAGGTGGGTGTAAGTGACATAGCATTTTGTTTTATTTTGTCTGGAAGTTACATAGGGTAGCTCTAGGAATCTCCTAGCACTAGGAATTCCTAGAGATACCTACATCACTACTGTTTGTTTGTTTTTATATTGGGAGTGGAATGGTGCTGCAACCAGCATCATTGGCCCCCATATCCCCACCCACAACTCTCCAGATATTTGACAGGCACTGCCTGACAACCCTACTTGAGTGAACTACAGTGGTTAGAGGCTGTAGACGGGACTTGAAGCTTGCTGCACTTGGGCTGCCAACTCTGGGTTGGAAAATTCCTAGAGATTTGAGGGGTGGAGCCTGGGAAGTGTGGAGTTTGGGAAGGGGAGGGACCCCAGCACAGTATAATACCATAGAGTTCACCCTCAAAGGCAGCCAATTTCTCCAGAAGAACTGATTCCTGTCATGTGGAGATCAGTTGTAATTCTGGGAGATCTCCCGTAGGTGATGTGAAAGACCCTGGAGAGCCACTGCCAGTCTGAGTAAACAGTACTGACTTTGATGGACCAAGGATCTGACTCAGTATAAGGCAGGAGGCTGACAACCCTACTGCTGGGTGCCCTTGGGCCAGTCTCTCTCTATCTCCTTCACTGGGTGGTTGTGAGAATAAAATGGGGGAGGGTGGATGAGCTCTGCAGAGGAAGGGTGTGATATAAATGTAATCGTTCTTTGAAACAGGCATTTCTGTTTTTAATTACCAGCAACCTGAAATTCATTCAGGGATGTTTTCAGTGGGCAAAGTTTAAATCCTCCTTGGTTTATGGAATCTCATTTTATTCTCTCCCTATCAATCAAACGTTGGTTCTCCGAAACGATAAAATCTATTGAGAATACAAATGACAATAATAAGCTTTTAAAAATGTTCCTCAGGGGGAGTGCATTCCTAGCTGGCTGTTTCCTGTCCTCTTTCAACAGCCTCAAGGATGGCAGTTGGACAATGGAGAGGGGAGGGGCCAGGGCTCAGTGGTACAGCATCTGCTTGACATGCAGAAGGTCCCCAGTTCAATCCCCAGCATCTCAGTTAAAGGACTAGGCAGTAGGTGATTTGAAAGACCCTGGAGAGCCACTGCCAGTCTGAGCAGACAATACTGACTTTGATGGACCAAGGGTCTGACTGAACAAAATGCAGCTTCATATGTTCTTCGTATGTTCATATGAGAGAAAAGGAGCCAGGAATGATGAAGGGCTGGCTGGGTGCTTGACATGACTCCTTCATGAAATCAGGCTTAACCTGAAAATATGTAAGGAGCAATAGCCTGGGCAGCCAGAAGTTTCTTTTCCCCTTCCTCTTCCTTTACCATTCATGCATGAACCTTCCTCATTGGTTTATCAGAGTAAAATTCTGAAGCGACTTCCTCTTTCTTTCTGAGTCCCCCTTTCATCAGAGCAGCGTGTCTTCTCGACGTGGAAAGTTGAAACAACAGAGCAGCATCACATGGCACACAAGGTAAGTCCCGGTGCTAACTACTGACCTACATTAAGGCTTGGTGGTTGTTTTTTACATGAAGACCAGATTGCATTGTGCCATATCTAAAAGGTGAGAGATGAAAATCTGTCCTCTTTCACCCAGACAGGGAGGCTAGAGGTTCTGTCTTGACAGATAATGATGTAAACTCACACAATAGAATTTTTTACCCAAATGTACTTAGCCTGGAGCTCCTTGACTGCACTAGTGATTTACAGTTTGTGAGCTGGTGCCCACCTTTGGTCAGTATAGATTTGCATAGCCATGCTGGCAAGGAGCCAGCTGTGAGTTTTCTCACAACAATGCCGCACAAGAAGCTATAAGTGGGCTTATTTTCCTGGGCCAGAGGAAAACATCTTCCGTTTGAGGTGGCTAAATTGCTGTTTTAAAAACGGCTCTGTAAAAACACAGTTCTCAGCATACACTCCAGTTGTCCCGACTGTCTGGTAGCTTTCCCTTGGAAAACTTTTCCCATATTTCCCCTTTGATGGAAGTTTGGTTAGGGTCCATTCAGACCCTCGATAAATGGCTTGAGAGGAACCAGGAGATGCATGCTAATATAAATGTGCGTGTATGGACACAAAATGCCAGTTCCATTGCCTAAAAACACTCCCTGTACAAACGGTACAGTACACATGTGCTTATAAGAGCTAGCCAATGCACTTTCACTTTAAAAATAGATTCAGATTCAGACACCTTTAATAGCATAATCACTTCAAAAATCAAACCAGGAACTAGTACTTCGATAAATGGGGAGTTTAAAGCACATGTTCAGCTATACATGTATTGAATGCAACACAAGATTTACTCACCACATGTACAAAGAAAAACAGACATAGATGGTATGTGCATTCACTGTAATGACTGAGTGTGCAGGGTTACACACGTAGAAATGCTGCTTATCTAGACAGGAAATGTTGCTGAATATATTTGAACTGCAGCCATTCTATCAGTAAAGCCAGATCTATTATGAACTACATTATAAGTTTTTAAAAACATATTATGGCCAGTTTACTAATATCCCCTGTTTCTCAAGCCTCTGTAGCTATTGAGAATATATACAGCATGTGTAATGGGGGAGAAAACAGTGAGAAAACAGAAGTGCTAGAAACACACTAAAATATCTGTATTTACATCTTTTAAATGCTTAAAGGCATGGTTGGCACAGCCAGAACTAAGGTTGCCAGCCTCCAGGTGATGGCTGGAGGTCTCTTGGGATTACAACGGATCTCCAGGCAACAGAAATCAGCTCACCTGGAGAAAATGGCTGCTTTGGAAGGTGGACTCTATGACATTGTACCCCTTGAAGTCCCTCCTCTCCCCAAACTCACCCTCCTGAGGCTCCACCCCCCAAATCTCCAGGTTTTTCCCAACTCAGAGCTGGCAACCCTCAGAAGAACACTGTTTGTGTTTCACACTTCCAATCAGTAAGGTGGTCCAGGATGGCTGGAGGCATCAGCTGATCCACTTTCAACTTTTTCCCCTCCACTTTCTCTTTTCAGAAGTTCTTTAGTCCCAGAACCTGATTCTCAAGCTTTTCATTCCCAGCACTGCTGGCAGGAATTACAATTCATCTCCAGAATGCAGAGATCAGCTTCCCTGAAGAAAACTGATGTTTTGGGGGTTGGACTCTATGGCATTATACTTCACAGAGGTCCCTGGCTTTCCCAGGCTCCACCCCCAAATCTCCAGGAATTTCCGAACTCAAATTTGATAACAGTAGCTATAAGAGAGGCATGCTTTTATGAACACATGCATCTTTTTTGAATGCGTGCACCAAGTACGACCACCCCAACAGGTAGTGTTGCCAGCCACACCACCAGGACCCACCTCCCTGCCCTGATCAGCTGGCCAGCGCGGGGGCTTACCAGGAGTAGAAGGGAGGCCCAGGCTACTTTGGTGATGTTGTGGCAACACTCTGGTATTAGGGCAAAATCTAGGGTTGTCAGTCCCCTGGTCCGGGCAGGTTTCCCCCAATGTTTAGGACTTCAGCCCGCTGCTAGTAGCTGGCCAGCAGGGGAAGCCCTGCCCCAAGCCACATCCCCAAGAATGACCACGCATAGCCACACTTCTCCCTCCTCTCCTGAGAGATTTAAAGAGCCCTCCAGCAGATCAAGAGAGCATGTGGCCCACCAATCAGCTGGTGGGCCTTTAAATCTTGCAGGAGGGGAGGGAGAGGGGTGGCCACCGGCCACATGACTGAAATCCAAGTGGCAATTTGTTGCTTTCAATTCAGGTGCACGAAACCCCCATTGACCAGAAGCATTTAAAGTATCCCTTTAAATGGGCTGGTCAGTGGGGAAGCCAGGCATCGCCACTTGGAGTTCAGGCATGCAACCCCTGTTAGCACCACTTGGGACATGCACCAAAGAGGAGAAGCGTTCTGTCATCCGTTTTTTGAGTGGTCAAGGACTGCACTTCCTATTCCACTCATACACCTGCTGCAGTGACAGAGATGCATCACCAAATTGCAACTTCATTCACTGATAAATTGTAATAGGTTTCACTCCTTCACTATTCAAAAAAACAGATGATGGAACGCTGCTGTCCTTTGGTGCATGTCTCAAGTGGGGCAGCCATCTTTACACACTGCTACTGTGACAGCGTGTTGCTTGTCTGCACTCTGCTACCACATGTAGGACATTCCTTATGTCATTGGCAAAAATCAGGGCTTTTTTTGGTACAAAAAGCCCAGCAGGAACTCATTAGCATAATAGGCCACACCCAACAGCAGAACTTCATTAGCATATTAGGCCACACCCCTCTCAGCACAGTCTATTAGCATATTAGGCCATGTCCCCATGTTACCAGAAGTGTGGTCATCTAGCCACACCCGCCTTTTGCTTCTTATTCTGTTTATCTTGTTTCTTGTCAAAACCCAGGGCTTTTTTTTGTAGCTCCTTTGCATGTTAGGCCACACAGCCCCTTTGCATGTTAGGTCACACAGCCCCAATGTAGCCAATCCTAATGAGAGTCTACTGTTGGGTGTGGCCTGTTATGCTAATGAGTTCCTGCTGGGCGTGGCCAACTTGGGAGCCAGACGGAACTCCGTTCCTGTGCGTTCCTGCCCAAAAATAGCCCTAGTAAAAATACTGCCAATTTATAAACAATGGCATGGTGTTTCTAAATTTTATCGCCATTTATCACCATTTACTCATCTTCATATGTGAGGTTTTTCCCCTCTTTCTTGGTATATAACCATTTTGTTGTAACAACTTATTTCAATAATGGCTTCCACACAGTTATTTTAGTTTGCTCTTCCACCACCTTTTTCTTTGCATTTTGATGCACAACATCAAATACTAACATATCAGACATTTCGAGATTAGGGCACTCAACCGTATGAAATACAAAATATATCTGAGCTCTGCTTGTCCCCTTTGTGTGTTATAATTGTAATAGTCTTTGGCCTTATACAAGAAATGCTATGGTATGCTATCCGAAGTCTATCTGCTATTTTGCTTTCATGTTAGCTGCTTCCGGACATGAGTGGGATTTTTTTTTCTTGAAAACCACATTTGTGGCTAAGTTATTTTAAAAAGCTGGAGAATGATTGGTTGAACCCAACCAGCTTTTCTCCTGATGAAAGGAATCTCCATTGCCTACTCCCCCCCCCCCAAAAAAAAAGAGGTTGGGGGATTATATACAAAAGGAATCTAGGTTGGAAAATTCTTAGAGATTTTGGGGTGACACCTGTGAAGGGGAGGGTATAATGCCATAGAGTCCAACCTCCAGAGAAGCCATTTTCTCCAGGGGAACTGTTCTCTAGTCTGAAAATCAGTAACAATTCCAGGAGATCTCCAGGCCCCACCTGGAAGTTGGCATCCCCAGGTAGTGAGGAGAGAAATGTAATTACATTGAATGAAAAGGTTGGCTGGACCCAGCCCAATGGATCTCTTGCTGCAAAAGTAATGTGGTTGGTACTAACCAGCTTTTTTGGATATGAAAAAGGAAGCAAGGATCCCCTTTAATGACCCCAAAAGATTATGCTGTGTGCAATACAGATTGTGGCTATTTAAATGTCAAAGGCACCTAAGTGCCTAAAACATCATTATTTATTTATTTATTTATTTATTTATTCAGCTTATATCCCGCTCGAACCCCCGAAGGGGTCTCTGAGCGGCTTACAGTTACTCTTTCAATCCTATCTAAGGCCACATAGACATTTGGGAAGGGACTGCCCTACCAGCACCTCGTGGAGTGAGTGTTCTTTCCATCCTGGATCGGCTCGGTTTCAGTAGGTCCCTCCGGCGCGTGGTTCTGCGTCAGCGCGACTTCCGGCTCTGTCCTTCGACTCCGCCGCGCCTGCGCCTCTGCACTCCCCGCACCGTTCTGGTTCCGCCTTCCGCCTTCCGCTGTCCAGAGTTCTGCGTCGCCTGATGTTCGGCATCTTGCCGCTCGCTGTTGCCGTTACTCCACTACCCCCATGAGAGGGGAGGAGGGTGCTCCCTGCCATCTAAGGCAGGTACCCATTTCATCTACTCGCTTTTGTTGTTATTTTATACAGCTTTCGAACCGCTGGGTAGACGGGAGCTGGGACTTGGGCCAGGCACTCACCCTGACCGCGGCGGGATTCGAACAGCCATAGTGGCTGTTTGTAGATGTTACCAGCAGGCTATTAGTTGCCTGCGCCACCGCTCTTCATTAATGAAGAGTTACATATTCTTCTTGCATTGTTACTTGCATTTTAAAGAGAAGAAATACATCTTGGTTCACAAATAGCATAGCATGCACACACAGTTTAATTTCAAACTGACAACAATGCATGTCTTCATCGCATCTGTATTGGTGTTAAGGAACTATTATGTTAAGTAGAAGCAAAAAAAGACTGAGTTTTCACTGCTAAGTGACAAATTACCCATTGTCATGTTTCAGACACTACTTCTTAACAAACGCAAATGCGAAATTGCTGAATTTTAAACAACAAATGCAACATCATCATGACTGAACATTAAACATCCATAATGCCTTTATGCTGCATGCTGTAATGGTTTGTGCTGGACTAAGATCAGGGAGATCCAGGTTCAGAACTTCACTCTGCTATGGAAGCTCATTGCCTGACTTTAGGTGAGTCACTTTCTTTCAGCCTAAAGGGTTGTTGTGAGGGCAAAACAGAAGAGAGAGAATTGTTGTTGTTTTTTTAAACAAAATTTTATTGGAGTATATTCAACATTGTTAAACATCGTTATCAATACAATTTAAAGATTACATCCCATCCCCCCACCCCCCCTAATAGGCTTCCAACACTGCTAATAACAAGGGGAAAAAGAGTTAAAAGGTAATCAAGTTTAAACTTGTAACAATCGACAAACCAGGTAACACAATTCTGATACGTAAAAGTCTGACTCTTTCAAACATAGTTTCCAATAAAGGTACAGTACAATCAAGTGTTCATTTCATTTCTCATTCAGTTTCAATACGAATCAAGATTGTACATTTTCCCTTTCATTCTATATTCAGTTTCCATATACAGTTTCAGGCCTTCCCAGTCTTTTAGATATTGTTCTGCCATTTGTCCATTTAGTTTCTTCATCATTTTGTCCATTTCGGCTAAAAACAGCAGTTTCCTTAACCAATCTTGTATATCTGGCACCTTCTCCGCTTTCCACTGTTGCGCAAAAGCCATTCTCGCCGATGTGATCATGTACCATAGTAATGTCCTTTTTTCTTGTGGATTTTTTTCCATTGTCAAACCTAAGAGAAGAAGCTCCGGACTTTTCCTGATAGGGATTTTTAATATCTTCTGCATCTCACAATGTACATTTGACCAGTATACTTTTACTTTATCACATGACCACCACATATGATAAAAAGAACCCTCTATTTTTTTTTTCATTTCCAACACTTATTACTCAAGTTCTTATCCATAGTAATATTAGCAATCTTTTTTGGAGTCATATACCACCTGTACATCATCTTATAACAATTTTCTTTTATATTAACACAGGTTGACATTTTAAAAGCTTTTTTCCACAGAAATTCCCATGATTCCATAGAAATTTCCTTATTCATATTTATGGCCCATTTTATCATTTGCTCTTTAACAGTTTCATCCAGAGTATATACAGTCAACAAGGTTTTATACAACTTAGATATCATTTTTCGCCCTTTTTTCAACCAGGTATCTTCAAACTCATCGTTCTTAGCTCTAAAACCAACCTCTTTACAGTCTTTTTTGTAAATGTCCCGTATTTGGCAATATTGTAACCAAGAAGAGAGAGAATTGTGTTCCAAGATGCTTCGGGTCCACACTGGGGGGGGAAAGCATAGTATAAATATCTAAATAAATTAATATAGTTTATATAATTATATGTGAGGAGCTGAATTTAGAACTCAGAATACTGTTCTAGTCACTTCAATCACAAAAGGAAGTTCTAAACTACTGGGAAAAGTAAAGAAAAGAGAAATCAAATGTCCAGGGAGCTGGAGGGTTAAAAAATATGAAAGCAATTAATGCTTTTGAAGTACAGGGAAAAAGAAGACTAAAGGGGAAGTGATACAAGTTTATCAAATTATAAATGGTAGGAAGACAGGGAATAGAGAGAGTTCTCTCTTTCTCTAGAGCAGAACTCGCAGTCACCTGATGAAACTAAATGGCTTTGTGTTTTGCTGACATACCACTGCACACACCTCAAGAAAGAAAGAAAGAAAATGCTGCTAAATTACCTCCACGCCTAAAAGGAGATGAATGGAGAGTTCCAGTTTACTTTCGACAATTAGAAAAGATGCCTTTACACATTTATTTCCTATTTTGACATATTTATTGCTTTGCTGTCCTTTCCCCCCTTAATTAAATCAAAACAACTGTTGACTTTATAACCTTAGCTTGTTATTTAGTTTTGTTTTTGCATATCTTAAAACATCTTCATCATGTTACATGTTAATTTGCTGTTCAGCCTCTGTGTATAAGTTCGAACTCTATCTTCCATTCCAACGTATTTGAAAAAGTGTGCAGGCACACAAAAGCTCATACCTTGAATAAACCTTTGTTGGTCTTAAAGGTGCCACTGGACTCTTTAAAAAGGGAGTACTGTTTCACAGAGTGCCTGTTTAACTTTCAGAATTCACTGCCACAGTAGATCACAATGTGTGCTTTGTGTGCCTTTCAAAAAGACCTAGGCAAGTTCAGTAAGGACACATTTACCAACAGCTCTTAGTGACAAGAACTCAACCTCCAAGTTCAAAGGCACTGTACCTTTGAATGATAGATGAAAACACATAATGGGGAATGTCTTTATTCCCAGTTTGTGGGCAGACGCTGCTGGGAACAGGACGCTGGAGTAGACAGTTTCTCAGTCCAATAGGGCCTTTTCTTATGTTGTCTAAACTTTCTTCCAGAACTATAGCAACGAAGTCCCTTTTCTTTACTATTTCATTTTAATTCCACTTTTCATCTGTGGGGCTGAAGACAGCATTCTCTTCTCATCCCTGTCTTCATCAAAGCAACCCTGAGAGGGTATGATTGGCCCAGAGTTATCCAACAATCTTTACAGAATAGTGAGGACTTCAACTGGGGTGTCCCAGATCCTCATCCAATAGTCTAACCACTGCACATGCTAGCTCTTAAACATGAACATAGAGTACCCATCGTTTTTCCACAGCAGGAGTCAAAACTGTTTGGAAGTGGCAATTTGCACAGGAGGATGAAGACAGCTGAAATCTGTAAACGCCACATGACACCTGAAACTTCCTTGTACTGAAGCAGATCCTTGGTCCATCAAAAAGGGGGGGGGATGCATCTTTTAAAATGATTATGGAATTACAAGTAATCTGCAGTTCCGACCTTAATCAAAGTAGCTAAATAATCTATCTAACTGGATATTTCTTTTTCCTTTGCCACAGATGGAGGGAAGCAATGAATAAAGACCTTATTTTCTAATGAAGAATAATAATGATCTTATAAGAGGATATCAGGTACTCTTCTATATCCCAGCTGGACAATGGCCTCTTCTTGTGGCAATGAGACAACACAGACAAAGAACTGCGCTATAGAGTACAAGCTAGATAAACATTTGTTTCCTGCTCTTTACAGCATTTTGGTTATCATCAGTATCCCCACCAACATCGCATCTCTTTATGTATCTTGTTGCCAGGTGAAGAAAAAAAATGAACTGGGAATCTATCTCTTTAGTTTGTCTTTAGCGGATCTGCTATACACCCTAACCCTGCCTCTGTGGATTTATTATGCTCAGAATGAGGACAACTGGACTCTTCCTTCTCACCTTTGCACGGCTTCTGTTTTTCTCAAATATCTGAATTATTACACCAGTTCAGGATTTCTCACCTGCATTTCTATCGATAGATATTTAGCCGTGGTTCACCCAATGAGGTTCCATTGTCTGCGTACAAGAAGAGTTGCCTTCTTTGTTACTGTTATGGTTTGGGTCTTTGAAATCGTATCAAACTCTAAGGTTCTATATAAAAAAGACACATTTGAAGAATCTTTTAAAGACCGTAACCATACAAACCATACTTTTTGTTATGATACATATCCTCTAGAAGAATGGCAAGCCAATTTGAATTACTACCGGGTCTGCGTGGGATTTGCAGTCCCTTTGACTATCATGCTGTTCTGCTACCAAAAAATATACCAGGCTGTGAACAATAATCAAGCCACGGAAGACAGGGCCAAAAAGAAAATCAAGAACTTATTGCTGACCATTGTTGTTACTTTTTTTTTATGCTTCACTCCCTATCACATTGTGCTGCTGCTTCGTAGTATCTATGAACCATGTGATTGCTCCTATGCTGAGAGAATGTATGAGCCTTATAGAATTACAACTGCACTGACAAGTGTAAATTGTATACTCGACCCACTACTTTATTGCTTTGTGAGTGAAGCTGGAAGAACAGAAGTTCAGAACATGTTCAGGGGGTGTTTTTCTGTAAGCCCTAGTGATGTGAAACAGTCACAAAACATTGTCTTATCCAGTAGTTCACAGGCCAGAACTGGGAAAGTTCCAGAATCAGCAACTTTTCTGTAGGCTTTGGTACAATAGAGAGCTGAACTTGACAAATGTGGGTGAAGAGGCCTCCTTCTCCCCATAAGGGTTAGGTTTCAAAGTTCTTGAAGCCAGGCATCAGAAGAATCTTTAGATTAAAGGCAGGCTAGCTTCTACAGTCATTTTATCATCAGACATCCTCCAAATAATGCCACTCTCTCTGCCCCTTCCCTTTAAAGGGGAGAGCCAGGAACTTGCACTGTACCATCAAATGCCAAGGCCAGGCACTTATCCATGTATCCCTAATCTCTTGTATTATGTGACACATTTCATTGAAGTAAATCTCTTCAGGAACCTATCTGGGTTAAATAGTAGAGTATACATGGCTTTAGTTTCACTCAGTGTGCCAGTATGAAGTGTAAGGTGGCTCATAAGCAGAAAAGCAACAATAAGTTATTTTTATACCTTGATTTTTTTTTTTTTTTTTGCACACTGTTGTGTTAATGGAAACATAAAGGAATTATTAGACAGGAGGGCCTGGCGTGATCTGGGCCATGGGGTCGCGAAGAGTCAGACTCGACTATGAGACTGAACAACAACAATAGAATTATTATAAAGTTTCGAAATAAATAAATAAATCTACTATTACATCTGTGTGCCAACTCTTACTCTAGGCTAATTAAGCTACTTTGTTCTTCATGGTGTATAATCCAGTAAATGATGTAGCAAAAGTTAGATGGGTGGTTGCAATAGACACTTTCTACCAACAGGAAACAGAGTCAGTATAAATGGGCAGTTTTCACAGTGTTAAACAGTGGCATACTGCGGGGCTCGGTACTAGGTCTGGTGCTTTTTAACAGCGAACATTGCTGTTTTTATTATTTCCAAAGCAGCTGCTGGTAGGAGGCCCATCATAGTAGGAGGCTAGGCAGCCCTACTTCCCTCCCCAAACCTCACTCTCCACAAACATACATCTCCAGGAATTTCCCAACCTAGAGTTGGCAGCCCTATACCTTTGGAACATCCTCTCCCATGCAGCTTGCTTGGTACTTACCTTTCTTTCTTTTAGGCACCAGGCAAAAGCATTCTTTTTTACACTGGTGTTTAACTAAAGAGTTTTACCTTTTAAATTTTTTATGGTTTGCCTCTGGCCTGAGGATTATTTTATCTATATTATTTTAGGCCGCTTGATGTGTATTATATGTTACTGTTATGCCCTGGCTTATTTTAATGGCATCAGCCTGGTTTTTAACAGTTGTATTTTAATGAAAGTTGTATTTTAATTACCTTAGGTCCTGGTCACATGAGCGGGAAAATCCGTCGGGGAAGGAAGGCATATTAGATGCGGAGCTAAAAGAAGCATGGGAGCGCGATCTTACGTGCCCCCATGGCTCCGTCCTCCCTCCGTCGGCACCCGATCACACTGGGAATGCAAAGGCTGGAGTCCTAGCAAGGCAACACGATGGTTCCACATTAGGGTGCATGCGCGGGTCACGGATGGCTGCAGGATGCAACAGGCTGCTGGCGCATCCGTGATCCCATGCCCGCCGTTGATGCGGATCTTCTGGTAGGTACTCCATTTTGGCTAGTACCTTTTCGATCCATGTTTTCGGCCAGATGGGTGCGCGACGCTTGCCAGATGTTGCGGTATGATCGCGACCACTTGATACGCCCCCGATACGTCCCTCTCGCGTGGCAAATCCTCCCGTGTGACTGGGGCCTTAGTAACCTCAAACAGGACTCTAGAGAGGCAGCATATAGATTTTCTAAATAACTAGATATTAGGAGAGTCTGTTATTGCAGACATATGAGCAGTGACTGCTCCAGAAACTGGCAACCCTCAGCCTGATTGGTCCCCTTGTATGCAAGTGATTTAAAAAAAAATCACCAATACACGGCTACTTTTACAGCCTTATCCTCTGTTCTTGGCTTCTTCTTTTAGTCTCCAAAAGTAATTCTATTGTCTTATTGCAAACGATAGTATCAATGACTGCTGGATCTACAACACATAATTTCCTGTGGTATTTTTCTCAAGTTGTGTCCTTATATTGTTTTCCCTCACAAATTTTAACTCATGGGTGTTATTGCTTCAACTTCGCCCACACGTTGCCATAGTAACACAACATAGGAAATGGAAATACATCGGCCTGATGCTATCAAGGATGTGGCAACTTAATAGTGCAGCTTGCAACAAAATAAGCAGTTTATCATAAAGAGAATTTGTGAAGCATTTTCTCCTTTGCGGTGTATGCAAAATGTCTTCAAGAATTCGGCAGCACATGGCTGACAGAAATCTCTCTAGGAGGTGAAGTTCACCCTGCTAGACTGCTCACTCAGAGGACTAGTATAGCAGAATAAAAGTTACAAGGATGGGTTTACTCAGAAGTAAGTCATAGTTCAATCAGTGGAGTTTGCTCCCAGGAGAGTGTTCTTAAGGCTGCACTCTAGCAGTGCAATTCTAAACAGAGTTACACTGACTTTGACAGACTTAGAAGGGTGTAACTCTGTTTAGGATTGCAGTGTTAAATTCCCAGTTGAAATTTTACCTCAGCCATGGACTCTTTTCCCATACTGAGCTGGGTTTATGCACAAACTAAGTAAACTACACTTTAGGGCCTTAGATCACGAGGGGGCTCTAAATTTTAAAAAAACGTAAGAATTACTAAATAACCATTGAGAGGGTTATATGGGTTCTTAAATTTGACATTGTCTAGGCCAGGGGTGTCAAACAGGCAGCCCGGGGGCCGGATCAAGCCCCCAAAGGGCTTCTATCAGGCCTGCAGTAGAACTGGCTGTCTTCTGCTTCTTCTTCCAGTTCTGCTGCTGCTGCATTATTGTAGGTTTGTAGCTTACAGATACACACCTGAACAGCATACTCAAGATTGCAACAGCACAGACATTTTGATGCAATAATTCAAAGCAAGAGGTGTCAGTTATCAGACAAAGAAACAAATCATTGCAATAGTGCTAATGTTTTAAGCATGTTTTTAAGTATAAAAAAACCCTTTGTGTTTATGTTCTTTATAAAATTTATATCTCCGTTACCTGACATTACATGTTATGACACACATGGCCTGGCCCAACAAGGTCTCATTTATGTCAGATGCGGCCCTCATAACAAATGAGTTTGACACCCCTGGTCTAGGCCTTCTACATTAATCTAGCCCTTGTGTTATTTTTCTGTGCTATACAATATACACCAGCTTTGCACAGGAAAACGTATACTTTCGACATATCTCCCCACCCACAGTTGTTTTTTAACTTAACTTTAAACAAGTAGAGAGATCATTGCATCTAATTTGACTCTGAGCCACAGATCCTACTTTCCACAAGAAGCTGTTATCCACTGGATAAGAAATTATGAAACTAAACTATTTCTGACATTCAGGCAAAGCCTATGTTCAGACCACTTGTCTGGATCACCTCTCCTTTCCACAGACACCAAACACCTGTAAGGCTGTATCCACACTGTATCCAAACTTGGAAAGCTGGGACACACATCTGAATTTACCACAAGTTTGCCATCACTGAATCGGTATTATGTTCCCTTGCATTAGTTTACTTGCTTTTTCAACTATGTATGTTAAAGGTAACAGCCCTTCAGATAATACCTACAATCCAAAGAGCAACTTTAGACACACCCTAAAGTTCTTAACTCTAAAGTTCTATACCACATGCCTTGTTCACAGAGAATGCATGTACTGTAGGGTTGCCAACTCCATCTTGGCAAACTCCTGGAAATTTGGGGGAAGTGTGCCTAGGGAAGGCAGAGTTTGGGGAGGGCAGGGAAATCAGCAGGGATGTAATTTTATACAGCCCACCCTCAGAGACTCCTATTTCCTCCAGAGAACCTGATGTCTGTAGTCTGGAGATCTGTTGTAACTCCAGGAGAACTCCAGCTCCTATCTTGAAACTGGTGACCCTATGTATACCGGTACATTTAATTATTCTTCGTATGTACATTGATTAATTCTCGTGTTAAAGTCAACACATGTGCAGCTGAATGTATGATACAAACCCCATATTTATTCAGGTACTGGTCTCTGGTTTCATTTGTAAAGTATACACACACTGGATCCTTCTTACAAACAGGTGTATGCACAAGAGCCAGTTTGGTGAAGTGGTTAGGAGCACAGACTCTAATCTGGGAAAACCAGGTTTGATTCACCTTTCCTCCACATGCTGCTGCTCGTGTGACTTTGAGTCAGTCACAAGTTATTTCAGAGCTGTTCTCTCAAGGGCCATTCTCGAAAGAGTTCTCTCAGCCCCACCTTCCCCTTCTTCCATGCAGGATGTACATGCACTTAATGTAACATGTGAACATGGCAAGAGAAAGTGTGTGTGTGTGTGTGTGTGTGTGTGTGTGTGTGTGTGTGTGTGTGTGTGTGTGTGTGTGTGTGTGTGTGTGTGTGTGTGTGTAAGTAAACTTTAGTTTCAAATTTTCCTACCACGTACAATGTGGGGCAAGGCAAAATTCATTCAAGAAACACATATTCGAAGGCACTAGACTCAAGAATCTAGGTGGAGGGTTCATTTGGACTGTTGTTGACCTACAAAGACTGTGGCTTGCAATTAGCTTTATCCAGTATTGCTGAACAAAAGGAATAAAGTGGTTGGTTTGAGCTGCTGTTTTCACTAGAGGGCAGCTTAGGCCCATGTAAGTGAAGTGAGCTTTGTTTGGAAAATGTTATTCAGGTGAGAATAAGTGAGAAGCAATCCCTCCTTTACAGTCTAGGGAACCACTTAAGAATGCTCTGCCTTAACTGGCAAAGGAGGAACTGTTAGTTGTGATGACTCTGCAGAGGCTTCCCTTTGGGAGTGTTGCTTTGGGAGGTGAAGCCAGAGCACTGTTTTCTAAAGGTTTTAAGGATAAATTTTAAGTCTGTAAAACAAGAGTCTTGTGGCACATTGAAGACGAGCAGATTTATGGCGGCATAAACTTTTGAGAGCTCTAGTTTCATGGGCTCTAGTTTATGATACAATAAAACTCTTCCTATTTAGGGTACCACAGCAGACTAACACAGCTAGCCTCACTTGGAATGGTTTCTATGAAACATCATTTATTTTAAATTTTATTTGGCATCTTTTATTCCCCTTCCCCAACTCTTTAATTCTTTAGTTTATGAGTCTCATGGCAACACAAGCCACAAAAATGACTGTATTTATTTATTTATTTATTTAACTCTTTAATTCTTTAGTTTGTGAGCCTCATGGCAACACAAGCCACAAAAATGACTGTATTTATTTATTTAGAATATTTTAGCCTTCTTTCCTCCCACACTGAGAACTCCAAGCAGCATACAAAATGAAATAAACATAAAAATATAATTTACAAAAGCATATACATGCTAACTCCCCCCCACATACAAACTTCTATCTGATAATTAGTCAAAAGGTAATCCTAGATTAGCGATAGTCTTGGTAAGAGAGCTAGAATGAACATATTGGAGCAACTAAAAAGGCAAAACCTAGATCTGAATCAGGAACTTCCAGGGCAAAATCACTATACTATGCCAGTAACAATACACTTCATTCTTGGGAGTGCGGCAAGCTAGCAAAAAACACCAGAGATTGCAATCCTACACACACATCCCTGGGACGAAGCTCAGGTCTCCAGCTGCTAAACTACCAACCTTCTGGTCTGCAGTTCAGCATCTTAACCACTGAGCCACTACAGCTAGTCTTACTTTAACCTAAATTCCAAATCTGTGAAATGACAATAACATTTGTTTATCATATGGAAAAATTACACACAGGAAACATATAATAAAAAAATACGTAACCGAGTTGATACAATGAGTATATAGACAGATTGAACAATCAGACTAAATTCTAAAATCTAAATTTTCAATCCACTCAATCACAGCTGGGGAAAGTTCAAAGAACTCCATCACATCTCCCTAGAAAGCATGACACTCACATTCCTGTGACAGGTGACAGGTGATAGTTTGGCAGGCTGCAGCACGAGTGCATTCAGGCCTTGGTATTTTGTCCTATTTAAACAACAGGTCTGTGCATCTGCCAAAACCTGTTCATATTCTGTTAGCCATCTTCCATACTTTATGTGACAAGTCAAACCCTGTGGGCCTCTCGGTGATGTTTATCAGGTTATGGATATTGGGTGGAACTGTTTGCATCCATGTTTGCAACCATTAATACTTTAGATTGAAATTTTGTGATTGCAGGATTTGTGCATCCTTATTGGTGGGTGTTCGAATCTTTGTCTGGATAGGCCTGCATCTGCCATGTCTTCATGAATGGGCAACTTCTTGTTTTCAATGATCTTTCTATATTCACGAAGAAGAATATCTTGTCTTCAGAGATGCAGAGGAGCAATGTGGCACAACGTGGGTAGCCAGTAAGTCAGAATGGATTTAATACGGATGGTTCTCATTGTTGTATTAAGTTGGACATCAAGTTTGTGGACATAGGGGCTGTTGAGCTGCAATGAAGCACCATATTCTGCAATACTATACATAGGGTTGCCAGCCTCCAGGTGGGGCCTGGGGATCTCCCACTTTTACAACTGAGGGTTGACAGAGATCAGCTCCCCTGGAGAAAATGGCTGCTTTGGAGGTTGGACTCTATGGCATTGTACCATGCTGAGGCCCCTTCCCTCCACAAAACCCACCCACTCCTGGATCCATCCCCAAAGTCTCCAGGTATTTTCCAACCCAGACCTGGCAACCCTAACTATACACCAACCCCAAAGTGACATCTAAGTATTGTAGCAGGCGCACTACAAGTTGTACCACATAATTTTAGAGAATGTTGTTTCACGTGTATATTTTCACTGCTAAACTGATAAAATGGTGTTTATAGCTCAAGGTCCTTTCCAGGGCAATGCCAAGGTACTTAGGTGTATGATTGTGTATAAGTTGAGTGCCATTAAGGTAGACATTCAATTCATGGTTGGCAAGATTGTTACTGAGATGGAAACAGGAGCAATAATGTTGCCTACCTAACAAGGCCATTGTAAAGATTACAGAGATAACGTTTGCTGAAACTTTTAAAAAGTATACTCTGTAGAAGTATGTGCGGTCCAGAGGGACGTGTAAATGAATAAACATGCATAGAATCAGGGGAATTCAACAGAGATTGACTTTCTCACTACAGAATGTAATTATTACCTCCCATACATTTCATTTAATGAGGATCCCATCCTTTCTTTCTTTGTTTTTCCACACAGTATTTGATAAAGAAACATTACTGGCTAATCATCTGCAGTTTTGTTTAGAAGCAGGCCTTGCTGATGGGATTTTCTCTCCAAATCAGTGTGTCCAAGTCAATTAGTTCTGTGTACAAGGATTGAAGTGGTTGTCTGAAACCAGGAACAAGCTGTTTTAGGGGTAGATGGGAATACTGAAATAGCCGTGGGGCAAGCGACGCTTGTGGTGCCACTAGGGTCCGCTTGGTTCAGACCCATTGCTGTCGCGGTCACTGCTGCTTGAGTCTGAGCCAAGCAAAGCCTGCAAGCACCCCAAGGGCCACTTGGCTCAGCTCGCTCCTAGCCACCCTCAAGGGCAGCAGCCCACTGGGAACTTGAGCATGCAGTTAAATTGCCAGTCCATCCACAACCTGAGCTTTCCTTTTCACTGCTTAATCTTACATTTGTTAACCATGAGCCATACCTGGGGAAATGTAAATTTTCTACTGTAATAACAAATGGGAGGTAAAGTGCTGATGCCAAAACACTTGAATGGACAGGAATAAATTTTCAATGGCATAGCTAATTCAGTTAGGGGATTACGTTTGCCAGCTACGCAGAGAGATCTTGGCCTGCTCCTGGGCTTTCTGAAGCAGATAAATCTACAGAAAGGAGCCAAAAAAGCTCTGCTTGGAATAGGAATGTACATTATTGTACGTGCTTTGCTAGAACCCAAGCAGCTGTTATTTCACTCAAGATGCCCTTAGATGCCCCCTCCCAATAAACATACGTCTAATACTCTCCTCCTCCACTCCATTTGTCCCTTCACAATCCATGTGTGCACATAGTCAAGCACTGGACTTACTGATATCAGAAGGACATTGGAAGCAACATTCTCTTTTCTTCTAGAAGGAAGAAGTGGAACCCCACCTTTATCATATTTCCTTTAGCCTCACGGAAATTGATAGGCTTAAAAGAACATGAAGGAGTTGTATTCCACTCCCTCTTCTGGGTCCCTCTTCCACCAGGAACTAGGACATCATCCCAGGGTTTCCTTGGAGATTGAGTTGCCAATCTCCCAGTGGGGCCTGGAGATCTTTCAGAATTACAGCTGATCCTCAGACTACACAGATCAGTTTCCTTGGAGAAAATGGGTGTTTTGGAGGGTGAACTCTATGGCACTTTATTCCACTGAGGTTCATCCCTCTTCCAAACCCTGCTCTTCCCAGCTGCACTCCCCAAACCTCCAGAAATTTCCTAGTCTGTTTTTGGTAATCCTACCTGGAGAAATTATACAAGCCTTTAAAACAGTCTCCTGTTTCCTGGCAAAAGTAAATGGGCCCAAAAGCCCTTGGTCAGAGGTGGTCCATCTGCCAGGTCTTGGGCCTTGATAAGTGCCCAACCATGCCAACACTTATTGTCAGCCATGTAGGACCAGCCACAGGGGCCAGTTCAAAGATGGCCATCCTGAAGCACCAGATAATACTTTGCATTGCAGAAAACCTCTGCTTTCCTCCTATTAAATCAGTGCTTTAGTCTTCCCTTCACAGCACATTGGCATGCTTTTATCTCAGCTTCTAAATGTTAACTTTCACCTGACACTCAGCTTGGTTGCAATCCTGCTGGAACACATCTGTTGCATAGTCCACAGAAGTTCCACAAGACAGATTCTTAACCTTCGCAACCCCCCACCAATACCTCACGCAACTATTCCATCTCTCTCCTAATTCATTTGGCTTTTATTCTGGAAAGATAATGAGCTGGAATCCCACTGAGTTATTATACCTTGTTAGATATTTAACAGGGATGGGCATATCACATCTAACTGCAGGGCACTTAAAGCAATATACTTTTCCTTTGTGGAAACAGACCTTTCTACTGAGAAATCCACTGCAAATTGGGCTGTCAGACTTTTCCCTGTCTATTACTATTTTATGAAACCTTTTTCTCCAAGGAGTTTACAGGAGGCATATATGGTTCTCTCCTTCCTTCCCCCATTCCTTCCTCCCTTCCTTCCTCCCTTCCTTCCTTTTATTCTCCCAACAACCCAGTGGTGTAGGTTAGGTTGAGATGCAGTAACTGACCTAAGATCATCTAGAGAGCTTCATGGCTGACTCTTTATCACTACATCACACTGGCTTATCTGAAGGAGATTCCCGTGCCTTTCATAACTATGGGACAACTGGAACTTAAGTAGATTAATCTTTTCCATTACACATACTGGGAATTAGACATCTGCTAAATTCTTGCTTAGTAATTTGAAATGTCACAGGAACCTCACCAGAAATTATAATTGCCAATCCTGGCTCTTCTGGACATAGGGCCCTTCCTGACCACAGATCTTGGTGATGGCACTCATGCAAGTAGAAAATAATAAAGGTTTGGTCCAAGCCTGGGTAAAGTAAATTGTGCTTCTGTTTGCAGTGCTGTGCTCTGTCCATAGTGGGGGCAGTCCTCACTGCAGAGTCCATTCTTCTGGCACTTCCAGCTGTGCACAACCAGTATCTTTCAATGAGCTGAAAAATTCCTAGACCCAGACAAACTTACTCTGCAGTAAAGACCACCCATGCAATGGATATGGTGCAGTGTAAGTGGAAGCCAGGTTGAGGAGCCAAGCCTAAATTTAATGGAAGGGAAGTAAAGGCCTGCCTGTCTGCATTGGGGTGCCTGGTCCAAACTCTGGGAGGCAGGGGTCATTCTGTAGAAAAAGAGGTGCAGGAGCTTATTAGCATAACTCATTAGCATAACTTATTTGCATATGCCACACCCCCTGACATCACTGGAAGTGTGTCAGAAGGCAACACCCACCATTTAGGCTCCACTGGACTATTTTGGATTGCTACCTATGGGTGGCAGAAGCGTGCAGATCTGCCCTCACAGAGGAGGGAGAGCTCATACCTGAATAAACCTTGGTCTTAAAGGTGTCACTGGACTCTTTTGGATGGCCGGCAAATGCAGAAAAGTGTGTGGCTGCTTGTGGGTCGAGGAGGGTGGCGTGGAGGATGCGCATGGCCTCTAGCAGGTAGGGGGCCAGGGCGGTGGCAGGGCAGAGGTGCAGAAGGAGGCCAAGCCCACCTTGATTAGGTGCCGTGCCAGGGCCAGCATAAGGACAGGCAGAGCCTGGGCAGGCTGGGTGCCATGGCCCAGGCAGTGGCGGAGCAGCTTGAGGGCCAGTTCGCGGCAGGGCTTCGCTGGGTTGGCCAGCGGGCTATGAAAGGCAAGGGGGGCTGTTGGGAGCAGGGGGCAAGGCTTGCTGCCCGTGCCCACCCCCTGGGCTCCTTACTGCTGGAGCTTTGCTCCTGTGTGCTCCTGCAGGAAATGAGCCCTGCTGGGAGGGATCCCATACCTTTAAGTGTTGCACAGAAGGGAACATTCCACCATGCCACCAACTGCAGAATGATGATTTGAAGCTGCCTCTGAAATTCTCCCATTGCTGCAACTCTCAGAGGAACAGGAATCCTTTCAAGGTCTGGATCTGGGAATGTTCAATTAGCGTTTCAGATGGCAGCGGTGTTGGTCTGCAGTAAAACAGTTAGATTTGAGTCCAGTAGCACCTTAGAGACCAACAAGACTGTCAGTGTAGAAGCTTTCAAGAGTCAAAGTTCCTTTGTCAGACAGGAGTAGAAATTGAGATTTCTGAGTCCTTTTGTTCTAGTTAGAAGGTGGGAACAACGTTGTAAAGAATGTTGTAAAGGATGCATATTGTGATCAGCTTGATTAGAGCAGAGGGAAATGCTTGGGGGCAAAAAATTAGCATCTGTAGTGAGTTAAAAATCTTAAGTCCCTGTTCAGGGTTGGCTATGGGCTGAATAAAGACATAGAATTAGAACATAAGAATGTAAGAGAAGCCATGTTGGATCAGGCCAATGGCCCATCCAGTCAGTGGCCAAAAACTAGGTGCCAACAGGAGGTCCAACAGGAGGTCCACCAGTGGGGCTAGAACTCCAGATGCCCTCCCACTGTTGCCCCCAAGCACCAAGAATATAGAGCGTACTGCCCCATAGTGTTCCATGTGTACCGTGTGGCTAATAGCCACTCATGGACCTCTGCTCCATATGTTTATCCAATCCCCTCTTGAAGCTGTCTGTACTTGTAGTTGCCACGACTTCCTGCAGCAGTGAATGCCATTAATTACTCTTTGGGTGAAGAAGTACTTCCCATCTGTTCTAAGCCTATTGCTCATTAATTTCATTGAGCGCCTACAAGTTCTTGTATTGTGAGAAAGAGAGAAAAGTACTTCTGTCTCTGCCTTTTCTGTCCCATGCATAATTTTGTAAATCTCTATCATGTCACCTCTCAGTCATCATTTTTCCAAGCCAAAAAGCCCTACCCTGTTTAATCTTTCTTCATAGGGAAAGTGTTCTGTCCCCTTAATAATTTTAGTTGCCCTTTTCTGCACTTTTTCCAATGCTATAATATTTTTGAGGTGCAGTGACAAAAACTGTACACAGTATTCCAAATGAGGATGTATCATAGATTTATCCAGGGGTGTTATGATACTGGCTGATTAATTTTCAATCTCCTTCCTAATAATCCCCAGCATAGCATTTGCCTTTTTATTGTAGTTGCACACTGAGTCAACATCTTCATTAAATTATCTATCATGACTCCAAGATCTCTCTCCTGGTCAGTTACCACCAGTTCAGACCCCATCAACATATGTTTATAGTTAGGATTTTTGGCTCCAATATGCATTACTTTGAACATGCCCTTTTATCCCATGACTGCTCAGTTTACGTAGGGACCTTTGATGAGGAACTTTATCAAAAGCTTTCTAGAAGTCTAAGTAAACAACATCTGCTGGGTCACTCTTGTCCACATTTGTTCAACCCCTCAAAGAACTCTAAAAGGTTAGTGAGACAAGATCTTCCCTTATGGAATCCACGCTGATTCTTCCTCAATAGCTTTTGTTCATCAATGTGCCTACTAATTCCATCAGCTAGGATTGTGAGCCCCCAGGTCCCAGAGGGGGTCCCACTTTGGGGTGCTTTGATCTGCTTCCAGCCACCTGGCCAGTGAGAGAACCCCACCGCCAAACAGGGACAACGTAACGATGTCACTTCCAGGTGATGTAATTGTGCCAGGGACATTGCATGGTGATGTTGATTTTTGGACAAACTCTATGGTTTTGAAGGAAAAAAACTCATAGTTTTGTCCCAAAACCAGAGCATCACAAGCCTGTAACTTCCCAAATCCCCTCTAGAACCCTTTTTTAAAGGTGGGGGTTACATTAGCTACTTTCCAGTCCTTGGGAATAGAGGCAGATTTTAATGATTGCATATTTTTGTCAGGAGATCCACAAGTTCACATCTGAGTTCTTTCTGAACTCTTGGATGTATATTATCTGGGGCTGAAGATTTCTGACTTTTTAATATCTCCATCAGTCATAGGACCTCCTCTTTTGTCACATCAATCCAACTGAAGTCTTTCAACAGCCCTCCTGAAGCTGCCAGTTCTGGAGTGGGCAAGAACCTCCCATCTTCCACAGTGAAGACAGAGGGGAAAAATAAATTCAGCTTCTCTGCCATTTCCCTATCATCCTTTAGTAATCCTTTTACCCCTTAAGTCATCCAATGGCCCCAACTGCCTCCCTAGCTTGTTTTCTGCTACTAATATATTTGAAGACATTTTTATTGTTTGTCTTTATATTTTTTGCATTATGTTCCTCAGAGTCCCTTTTTGCCTGTCTGGTCACCAACTTGCATTTCATTTGCCAAAGCCTGTGCTCCCTTTTATTTACCTCACTTGGACTAGCCTTCTGCCACTTAAAGGAATCATAGGCCATGGTCACACGAGTAAAATAATCGGGGGGGGGGTTTGAGGCTTTTTGTGTCGTATCAATTTGACCCGCCACAGCGTGATCAGACCCAACAACGGGTGAATCAGGTTTTTTCCTCCACTGCATGTTTCTGGATGTGCTCCAACGAGGAATCAGTGACACAATGGGAGTGCACCAGAGCGATCACACAGGGAAGTTCAAACCCATTTGCTACTGCCCTTTCCCCAGTATTTTTTTACACCGCATCTTCAGCGGAGCGAAATGGGTTGGCAATGGGTGTGGGATGCTTGCCAGATGTTCTCATGTGATCGCGCCCAGAAAATTCACCCATCATTCATGCATATCGCACAGCTACTTCTGCATGTGAATGGGACCCTTCTTACCTTTTACTACTTCCATTACTTCGTTTGTGAACCATGCAAGCCTTTTTAAATACCTATTTGTACCTGCAGTTTACATTGCATCTGAGCTTTCAGGAATGTAGTTTTAAATAGTCTCCAAGCATCCCAAAGGGATCTGAGCCTCCTTCCCTTCCCTTTCTATTTCTTCTAGTGTCCTGGCCCCACTGCTGGACCTCCTGATGGCAACTGGTATTTTTGGCCACTGTGTGACAATGTTGGACTAGATGGGCCATTGGCCTGATCCAACATTGTCTTCTCTTATGTTCTTATGTTCTTCACAAGCCCACTCATTTGAGAGAAGTTATCTATATATCTAATTCCCAAGTGGCCCCCTGCGTGCGGATATCTAAATCTGCACATCGGGGGCACCTGAAGGGCAGGGAGATTTTCCTGCGCACGTGGGGCAGTCCCCAGGTGTGCAGAAAAATCTAAAAAGTTTTTTACAGTGTAGGGGGGAATATCTAAATCCCCAAAAAGTAAGAACATTCCCTGCGCATGTGCAGGGAACGCTCTGGAAGCTCTGTGGCTGATGGCTGGAAGCCGCTCAGTCCTCACCACCGAAGGCAGTGGGGGGGGAGAGGAGATCAGCGGTGGCGGAGGAGGAGGATTGCTGGAGCTGGGGGGAGGAGATTGGTGGGCCCGGCAGCTGGAAGCTGCTCGGGCCTCGTCTCCGGAGCCGGGGGGGAGGAGGAGATCGGCAGTGGTGGAGGAGGGGGACATCGCCAAAGCCAGGGGGGAGGGAGGAGATTGGCGCAGAGGAGGTTGCTGGAGCCCCGGGGGGGGAGAGGAGATTGATGGGCCCGATGGCTGGAAGCCGCTTGGGCAACGCTGCTGGAGGGGGGGAGGTGATTGCCGGAGCTAGGGCGAAGGAGGACATGGCGGAGCCTCCCCCACGAATATTGTGGGTCCCTCTTCTTGTCCCTTCTAAAGTTAGACACGTTTGTGTTGGTCTTTTGGGACAACTCCCTATTTACAAAAATGCTAAACCAAAAGGCATTATAGTCACTGTTCCCAACTGGTGCTACCATGTTTGCATCTCTCACCTGGTGGTCAGCATTACTTAGGAATCAGCCAGGATTGCCTCCACCCAGTAGGTTCTTTGACCATCTGCTCCATCACACAGTAATTGAGAGTGAGTATTAGAAACCCAATCTCTTTCTCCTGACTTGAACACCTATTAACCCAATCAATGTATGAGTAGTTTGTTTTACAAGAGCCTGTAACTTGCAGACTACAATTTCTTCTAAATGTTGGCATATCATTTTGCAGCTGTAATTCACATGGAACATGGAACATGGAACATGGAAATCTCTAAACTCACATCCTCCCTCCTCTCCTTGGGTTGGATCCAGCACAAAATTTCTGCTTGTGCTAGAACTTTTGCACAAATGAAAACAAAAGAAAAAAGACCATGGTAGCCTCTTGGTGCTTAGTAAAACTTACTGTATCACCACTTGTGTTTCCACTTGCATAAGATTTTGTGCAACCAGTTTCTGAGGCCTATAAAGATCTTACACAAGCAGAACCGTGTTAAGGCCACTTACATTTCCACTTACACATCCATGGATCCAAGCCCTTGCCTGCAGCTCAGAAATCTATCATTTCTGCATCATTAGCTGTATTGGAGTTTCATGTAAATTGCAAGCTGTGGTTTGTTCAGACAACAAAGCAAAACCACAGTTCATGAAAGAGGAAGATGAAAGAGAAGAAAGCAGGAGGATTGCTAAGGCTTGTTCCCACAATGAAAAAACATCATTTGCCACGGTATGTGAATACAGCCCACAGGTTTCCCATAGGTGGCATAGGTTTCAGTTGGTTTCTGTACAGGGTTCCCAACAGGCTCGGGGGGGGGGGATGCCCCATCATTTAATGTATTGAATGTGCACCTGAAGCTTTCCACAGCATGGAGTTAAATCACCAGGTAAATAATATCCTAGTATGTCTATATTAAAGGGATAGGTCATTTTTTTTTCTCCAGGCAGTTGGCAAGCTTGCTTCTGAAAGAATGAAGGACAAATTTTGTGACCTTCTGAATGAACCAGTACAAGGTGACTAGCAACATCAGTGCTATTAAAGGCAGGAACCTCTGCTAGATCATGTAGCAGAAGAAATGAGGGTTCAGTGGATCCATACGTTTATGGCCACAGAGCATAACAAAAACTGAGCTCTGTTTCTTTGGCTGCACTCAAAACTGTAGAAGCTGGAGAGGTCCAGACAACCCTAACTAAAGGCACAACACAATCTCCTTCTTTGTGCGTAGTTATCTGCAGTGCGAGGAAGATCAGGAGAAACCCAAGCAGCACACTTCCCTGTAGTGAAAAGAGCCAGACATGATGGCGTCTCTGGCAACATTACCCCCAACCAACCTGTGAACTTTAAGGAAGTAACAGTGGCTCCCTGTGGAGGATCTCATCTTCAGTCTCTGGTAGCTTCAATTAAAGGGTCTTAAGCAGAAGGAACTAGAAAAGAACCTTCTCTGCCTGAGACCCTAGAGAGGTGATGTCAGAGTAGACAACACTGAGCTAGATGTGTGTCAGTGGTCTCCCTTGGCAGCTTCATATGTTTAAATAGCTACCTGATGAAAAGCACGTCCCTGTCCTGAAATGAAGCAAAGAACTGAGGAACTGGAAACTGTACTAGTAGAATATCCTTTCAAATACATACATTTTTTAAAAAATATATATTTCTTCCAAAAAATTCCTTGCTTTGCTTTCTTTCATCCCTGCATGCATAGGTCAGCAAAATAGCACATATGTAATTAGCCAAGTCAGATACCACACAATTATACCTGTGTGTGCTGAACTGCTTAGAATAAAAGCAGCTTCTATCTGTCCTTTTTACTGCAGTGAAAAACTGCAGGCATGTTAAATATATAGATATATATAGGATTTGGCCTCTGGTGTCTCTTGATTATTTTGTGAGTGAATCCATCTTTGTAAAAGTGCCGTCTCTAGGGAAACTTTCAAAATGAATGGTAATATCCTTAAAATGAATGAAGATCAATTACCTTCCACAGCTTGCACATGTGCAGCACATGTAAATAAGGGCAGTTGGGTCTAATGGAAATGTTGCAGGGAAGAGATTTTTCTGCCTAAGAACATCTGTCATACTAATGGAGACATTCTGCCACGCTCAATAAGATGAACAGCAATGATGGGGAAAATGTCTGAAGATGGAGGGGCAATCTTGATAAATCCTTTTTTCCCTACGATGTGAACGCTGAGATCCATTGGCTCATGTACTTGGCTAGAAGTTAGGAATGAATTGACCTAATTGTTATTTTTGTTCGGTCTTTCTAGGCCTTGAAGCAGCTAACAAATTAATAGTATCTGATATATATAAAAGCCCTAGCATATTGGCACTTTCCAGCTCTCCCATTGGCTGTGCTGTGCGCTCCATCAGCCATTGGCCCATCAACCACCACTCAAAGTACTCATGTGCCATGGGCTGGGTGCTGGATCCCCTCCTCTCCCCTGTCCACTGCCACCTTTATCACTCTTCCTTGTCAGAATAAACTGACAAAGATGCTTCTCCTGCTTGGCTCCTCTGTGGCTGGTTGGCTACTGAGGTGAACCACCAGCCATTCTCTTCTCCTGCTGTGCAACTAACTTTTCCCACAGTGGATGTTGCTAGGCAACCAAGCTTGGTTCTGTCAGTAAAAGGGGGGGAGGCCCTTTCCAGGCCTGCTTTGGCCTTTGTGGGGAACTCATTGGGGCAAGTCCTGACTAGAGTTGCCAGCTCCAGGTTAGGAAATTCCTGGAGATTTTGTGGTGGAGTCTACAGAAGCCAGAGTTTGGGGAGGGGAGACGCCTCAGCTAGAGTCAGAGGGGCAGATAACAGTTCATTGATAGTTGGCTGGGAGGGAGATAGGGGTGCCAACTCCAGGTTGGGAAATTCCTGGAGAATTGAGGGGTGGAGCCAGGAGAGGTGGGGTTTGAGAAGGGGTGGGACCTCAGCCAGGTTGGTGAGAGGGAGATAGGGTTGCCAACTCCAGGTTGGAGATTTGAGGAATGGAGCCTGGAGAGGGTGGGTTTTGAGGAGGGGTGAGACCTCAGACTCCACCCTCCAAACCAGCCATTTCTTCCTGGGGAAACATTGTTGCCAATCTCCAGGTGAGAGCTGGAGATCACTCAGAATGACAACTGTTCTCCAGATGGCAGAGATCAATTCCCCTGGAGAAAACGGTGGACTCCGTGTCATTATACCCTGCTGATGTCACCACATCAAATTGATGCTGAGTGCCCAAGTCTGGGGCACCCACCCAGAGCCTCTTTCAGAGTTTGTTGTATTTATTTCCACAACGGGCCTTATTCCTAGTAGATTAATAATTTAGTCCAATTTAATAAATAATTATTTAAAAGTTGTTAAATTCATGAATCAGGTATGTAGTACATGGTTAATCTTATCTTTTCTCCAAGAAGGTCAGGAAAGCACACATTCTCCCCTCTCATTTTATCTTCACAAAAACCTTACTCAACACTAAGCATGATACTACACTGACTCACTCACTTTCCATCTCAATCAAAATTTGCAGCCATAATTTTGATAAAACTTGGTACAGAGACTTCACACACCTGCACTGATTTTTTTCAGTAGCATTCCTCTGCATTTGACATACAAGGACCTAGTACAGATGCCCCCTCTTTATTGTTCTCCTCTGTTTAACAGATGCTTGACACAAAAAGAAATTTAGCAAAAGTGGCTTGAAGATAAAGTGAGAGAAAAGGTTTCCACTGTCAAGACTGCTAAAGGCATAGCATGTGGGGGGGAGGGAAATAACAATGAAAGTGCTTTGAAAAATACCATTTGTCCTCTTGCTAAATGGAAGGATCAGCAGACAAATCTTTGAGAATTCTTTAGGCTAAAATCAGTCAGGAAGAACATAAAAATTGTCTTCCTGGATCACACTAAGTTCTAGCTAGTCCATCATTCTGTTTCCAAAAGTAGCTAGATACGTCTGGAAGTTTAGCAATCAGAACATGAAGGCAATTTCCATCACTACTCATCTGCATCACCCAGAGGTACTGTCTAGAGGTTGCCAACTGCCTGCAGAAAAAGTGTCCTGCCCATTTAATAGAGGCTTAATGCAATGTTATTTACCAGTTGATATTATTCACCTCCATGCCCTGTTCTCATGGACTACCCTACATTTATGCCTCTCCACTAGCTTAGAGAGCTTCAGGATGTATCTAATAGGCAAAGACAGAAAAGAAAATAAGAGAAGCATTCAACAAGTTCTGAGAGGTAGAAAGCATAAATTGCAGTGCCCCCTAGAGTTCACACGGACTACACACAGCCTGTATTAGTACATTCCAGTGATACTATTCACTCCATGGTTTAGGAGCCACATGTGGCTCTTTGACACGCTACCTGAGGGTCTTCTGAGAAGCATTCCCCATGGCATCAAGGTTGCCATCTCTGGGTTGGGAAAAACCTGGAGATTTGGGGAGAGGAGCCTGGGGACTGGAGGATTTGAGGAGAAGAGGGACCTCAGCACTATACAGTGTTATAGAGCCCACCCTCCAAAGCAGCCATTTTCGCCAGGGAAACTGATCTCTATTGTACGGAGATCAGTTGTAATAGCAGGAGATCTCCAGGCCTCAACTGAAGGCTGGCGACCCTACCTTTGCTTCAGGAAAGCTGATAAGGACTTTGCTCAGTGGGGCCTCTGGTTGGCAGGAGGTTCCCACCCTGAAGAAGCCACCACTGGAGGAACAGGTTAAGGGGCCAGCTTCCCTGATGTGCAAGCATCATGCCAGGCATGGAAGTAAAGACAGCTCTTTCAGGTGATAAGTGTAAATGCAGCTCTCCATGAGCCTTGGGGTGAGTACCACTGGTATGTGTATTAATCAAACTGCTGACACCCTGCCCCCTTTCTGACATGCACGTGGAAGTTCCATTTAACTGTCATGACTAATAACTATTCAGGTATCCCTGGGGAATATCTACAAAGTATGTTACACCTTTTTAAACCGTGGCTTTTTCCTTGTTGCAGATTTATTCTCTCCTCCTTGACAGATGCTGCGTAGGGTTGTCAGGTCTCCCACTGTGGCAGGAAATCTTCCGCTGGCAAGCCATGCTGTCCACCACCACTCCTTCAGGCAGCAGGAGAAAAAAAATTAAAATCATGGCCAACATGATGATGTGGTGTTGCTTCTAGGAAAAACCTGAATGTGACATCATGGGTCTTTAGGAACCACCTGAAAATCTACAATTTTTACTCTCTGTTAAAATCATAGAGCAGAGGTCGCACCAACACCTTTTCTGGCACCTGCCAAGTGTTTTGAGAAAGTAGATGGGGCCAGATAGGGCTTCTGCCCAGCAAGACTTCTGATTGACTACTGGAGATTTGATTGGCTGTGCAGATTTTTAAAAAATGCTGCTTTGGCGGCGGCAGCCACCACAACACAGAGATGTGCATTGTGATACTGAAGATACGCTGTGGCCATCGTTCTGTGGCTGGCTCCGTCTCCTGTGGCAGCCTTTTTGTTTCTGTGTCCACCTGCCATATCAGAATTTCAAATGTGTCCACAGGCTCCAAAAGGTTGGAGACCCCTCTCATGGACTTTCTGATGATTCCTATGGCAGCGTAACCTGGAAGTGATGTTACACCGCCCTAAGGATCATCAGAAACCCCAGGGCTATTTTTGGGCAGGAACACACAGGAATGGAGTTCCGGCTGGCTCCTGAGTTGGCCACACCCAGCAGGAACTCATTAGCATAATAGGCCACACCCAACAGCAGAAACTCATTAGAATTGGCTACATTAGGGGTGTGTGGCCTAACATGCAAAGGAATTCCTGCTACAAAAAAATAAATAGAAAACAGAGAGTGAGTATAAATGGGAAACTTTCCCAGTGGAGGGTGGTAAGCAGTGGGGTACCACAGGGATCAGTACTCGGTCCGATGCTTTTTAACTTGTTTATTAATTATTTGGATTTGGGAGTAAGCAGTGAAGTGGCTAAATTTGCAGATGACACGAAGTTGTTCCGGGTGGTGAAAACCAGGGAGGAGTGTGAGGCACTCCAAAGGGATCTGTCGAGGATGGGTGAGTGGGCGTCAATGTGGCAAATGGGGTTCAATGTGGCCAAATGCAAAGTGATGCACATTGGAGCCAAAAATCCTAAATATAAATACACGTTGATGGGGTCTGAACTGGCAGAGACGGACCAAGAGAGAGATCTTGGAGTCGTAGTAGATAACTCAATGAAAATGTCTAGACAGTGTGTAGCTGCAATAAAGAAGGCCAACGCTATGCTGGGGATTATTAGGAAGGGAATTGAAAACAAATCAGCCAGTATCATCATGCCCCTGTATAAATCATTGGTGCGACCTCATTTGGAATACTGTGTACAGTTCTGGTCACCACATCTCAAAAAGGATATTATAGCATTGGAAAAAGTGCAGAGAAGGGCAACTAGAATGATAAAAGGGTCGGAACACCTTCCCTATGAAGAAAGGTTAAAATGCTTGAGGCTCTTTAGCTTGGAGAAACGACGGCTGAGGGGTGACATGATCGAGGTTTATAAGATTATGAATGGGATTGAGCAGGTTGAGAAAGAAGTACTTTTCTCCCTTTCTCACAATACAAGAACTCGTGGGCACTCCATGAAATTGCTGAGCAGTCGTGTTAGAACAGATAAAAGGAAATACTTCTTCACCCAAAGAGTGATTAACATATGGAATTCACTGCGACAGGAGGTGGTGGCAGCTACAAGCATGGAGAGTTTCAAGAGGGAATTAGATAAACATATGGAGCAGAAGTCCATCAGTGGCTATTAGCCACAGGGTATAGATGGGAACTCTCAGTCTGGGGCAGGTGATGCACTCTATTCTTGGTGCTGGAGGGGGCAGCAGTGGGAGGGCTTCTAGTGTCCTGGCCCCACTGCTGGACCTCCTGATGGCACCTGGTATATTTTGGCCGCTGTATGACAGAGTGTTGGACTAGATGGGCCATTGGCCTGATTCAACATTGGCTTCTCTTATGTTCTTATGTTATGTTCTTATGTTATTTCCCCAGGTAGAAATTGACACGGTCTTGCAAGATCACACATCCTTTGTAGCTGTGGCCTCAGCCCCTCACTGCCCAATCAGATGGCACATTCAACCCAGTGGGGGGTTGCCTTTTGTTTCCCATGTGCATAAATGAGGAATTGCACCTCCGCACTGAGAGTTCCCTATGGAGTAGGTGCTTATGCTCATACTGCTAAGCAAGGGGGAAAATGGCACTAAGTCGGGATGGAATGAGCAGATCATCCCAACGGCCTGAGTGCATGCTTGAGCAATCAGGCAGGGGAAAGTCTGTCAGTGGCCCATCAGCAAGCATTAGGACTGGACTTTTCCCGGTGTCTTTTCACTCCACTTCCATGGTGGGGCAGCACGGGGTGCTGATGGCTGCAGGACCTTTCCTAGATGTTGTTGTCTGATCGTGCCCCTTAGATCCATCAGGCTTTCGCAGCTGAGTCAGATCTAGAGGCACATCTGACAAAAGCCTTTATGGATAGTCCCTGTTCTTGACTACCCCCAGCACTTCCAATTTTAGGGAGCAATCCTAAGGAGGTCTACTCAAATGTAAGTCACATATTATTCAGTGGGACTCACTCCCAGGAATGTGTCCTTAGCTCTAACCTTGAATATTGGGTATTAATCTCAAGTATATTTGGTAGTGTAAAATCTGACAAATTCTTCTCCCAGCAGAGAGACTGGTGCATGCAAACAATGTATCCTGGTTGCAATTCTCTGTCTTAAACTTTAGATTAAAAGGTTGAACCCTCAGTTCTTCAGCTCCATCCCATTTCTAGTTTAGATTGATTTCCAGTCTTCTCAAGCACAAATACAATGGTTTCCTTTGTAATCCCATTTTTCCCTTATGCCAGCAAAGTTTAGCCTTCTAGGCTATCCATTTTGCCTGAAAGGTCAATGCGCTGCTTTAGCTTTAGAGAAGGTGTGAAGTAGTGTGGTTTCTTGCAGTGCAAAATAAATGGCTCCTAGTAACTATGATTAGTTCCATGGGCTATTATCTTACAATCATCTGTTAGAGAAAGATATAGAAACCTCGCTAAGAATGATTCATAAATCTGATTTAGTGCCCCATGGATAAGATAAAATGTGGAGGCCATCAGTGGTTTAATCTGTCTTGAGTAGAGGCACACGGATTTGGCTAGTATCTCTAATATATAACAGGAGAAAATGCCAGAGTACATTTTCCCCTGGAACAGGAATGACTCTTGTCCTTATAAGGAAGAAGGAGAGAGAGAACACATGTTATATACACGGTCCTGGATCATCCCAGACTTGCACCTTCTGGTTCTTTCCTCCCTAGTGTTGAGTTAGTGCTGCCAACTCCAGCTGGGGACATTCCTGGAGATCTGTGGAGGGCAGAGTTTGGGAAGGGGATATGATATCATAACATCTGCCCTCCAAACGTGCCATTTCCTCCAGAGGAATTTATCCCTGTAGTATGAGGATCAGTTAGAGTTACCAGGTCCCCCCTGGCCACCAGTGGGGTTGGGGGGTATAGGATTGCCAGCTCCAGGTTGGGGAACTCCTGGCAATTTGGGAGTGGAGCCTGAGAGTGGGGGAGTGGGGAGAACAGGGCCTCAGTGGGGCACAATGCCATGGAGTCTACCCTCCAAAGCATCCATTTTCTCCAGGGGAACAGATCTCTGTAGTCTGGACATGAGCTGTGATTTCAGGAGATCCTTTAGTCCCACCTGGAGGGTGGCATCCTTAAGATCAGTTGCAGTTCCAGAAGAACTACCTGGACAGTGGTAATTGGTGTTTTCAGGGGAACTAATTTGCCATGCTTTTACAACAGTTCTGTTTAGCTGCTTTGTTAGCAGAGTTGAGGAAGTGAACCAATCCATAAATCCATAAACCTTAGATTTTCTCCAGTATCAGAAAAAACTGATTCAGGGATAGGTGACAATGGGAGGCCAACTACTGGGGAATGGGATTCAGATGATACTGTCTGATCGTGCATTTTAAATCTGGACAAACATCTCATTTGACTGCCGCCATATATTATAGCTCCCCCTAGAGGTCAAGTGGATTAAACACACCCCCTGTGTCCATATTTACCTTGATCAAAATGCTCAGGTGCAGCCACTTCTCCAACAGCTATCCGCTTTCACACATTTCTCCAACAGCTATCCCGTTTTCACATTCTTGATGCACTATATGGAGCTGGAAGGGAGAACAGGATACTGGAGGTGAATGGCTGGTTACATAGATGGTGCCGTCGAGAGGGATTTGACTTCCTGGACCATGGTATGTACCTCCAAGATGAAGGATTGTGGGCGAGAGATGGGGTGCACCTTACAAAGAATGGGAGGAACGTCTTTGCTGCAAGACTTGCAAACCTGATCAGGAAGGCTTTAAACTGAAGACATCGGGGATGGGAAGAAAAAGCCTGATGTTGTGCAGCATCCCCAACAATAAGTTTAAGAAGGGGAGTGACCAGAGAATAAATGAACGGGAGAGAGGTGAGTTCAGTAATTTTCAGGTAAAATCGAAGGGGCCTACAGTAGGAAAGGATGTCTGTTATCTGAAATATCTTTACACTAATGCACAGAGTATGGGAAATAAACAGGAGGAACTTGAACTTCAAATATTGGAAAGTTATTATGATCTGATAGGTATCACTGAGACGTGGTGGGATGAGTCTCATATATGGAGCATAGCGACTGGAGGATATACCTTGTTCAAATGGAACAGAATAAACAAAAAAGGCAGCAGGGTGGCACTATATGTCAAGAATGAATACACTTGCACTGAAATTCAGGATTTTGAGAGTTGCCCTGTTGAAAGTGTGTGGGTAGGATAGAGTGGGGGGAAAGAAGGAAATATTATTGTGGGGTATACTACAGACCTCCGAACCAACCAGAGGAACAGGATGATGCATTTGTACAACAGCTTGCTAAACTTTCACAGAGACAGGATGTAGTGGTTATGGGAGATTTCAACTATCCAGATATTTGTTGGAAATCTAACTCTGCTAGACATGGGGCATCCCGCAGATTCTTGAACAGTCTTGAGGACAACTTCATCTCTCAGAAGGTGGAGGTAGGAACTAGAGGATCTGCTATCCTAGATTTAATTCTGACTAACAGGGAAGAACTGGTTGATGAGGTGAATGTTGTAGGATCCTTGGGGAATAGTGACCATGTCAGCTTGGAATTTGACATAGTGCGGGATGTGAAACCAGGACATAGTAGGACTCATATCCTGGACTTCAGGGAGGCTGAACTCAGAGAAACTCAAAGAAATATTAGGTAGGATCCTGTGGCTGGAAATGCTGAGGGGGAAATCTGCACAGGAAGGATGGGAGATGCTGAAAAATGAAGTGCTTGAGGCACAATCACAAACTGTTCCAATAAGAAAGAAAGGTAGGAGACGGGTAATGAAGCCGAGGTGGCTGAACAAGGAACTCTCTGAAGAGCTGAGACTAAAAAGGGAAATGTACAGGAGATGGAAGGACAGCCAAATTAATGAGGGTGAGTACAAGAAGCAGGCTCGAATCTGTAGGGATGGTGTCAGAAAGGCTAAAGCGCAGATGGAGCTGAGGCTTGCGAGGGATGCTAAAAATAACAAGAAAAATTTCTATGCCCATGTTCGGAGCAAAAAGAAGAACAGGGATGGGGTAAACTCATTGCTAGGGGAAGACAGTCAGATCTTAACAAGGGATGAAGACAAAGTGGAATTACTCAACTCTCACTTTGCATCAGTCTTTAATCATAAGGTGAGCTGTATACAAATTGAAGAATGCAGGGCATGTGAAGGAAGGAGGAACTGCCAGTCCAGAGTAACTAAGGAAATGGTTAGAGAGCATCTAGCTGCCTTAAATACTTTCAAAACTCCAGGGCTGGATGGCTTGCATCTCAGGGTGCTAAAAGAAATTGCAGATGTTATTTCAGAGCCTCTGGCTCTAATCTTTGAGATGTCCTGGAGTACTGCTGTTGTGCCAGAAGACTGTAGAAGAGCAAATGTTGTCCTAATCTTCAAGAAGGGAGAAAAGACGGACTCGGGAAATTACAGGCCTGTCAGCTTGACATCAATACCTGGAAAAATTCTAGAGCAGATTATCAAACTCTCTGTCTGTGAGCACCTTGAATGGAATGAGTTAATTGGTAGTAGCCAGCATGGGTTTATCAAGAATAAGTCATGCCAGACCAACCTTATCTCCTTTTTGACAGAGTTACTAAAATGGTTGACTCTGGCAATGCTGTGGATATAGTGTATCTAGATTTCAGTAAAACATTTGACAAAGTTTCTCATGATATCCTTGAGGATAAGCTGATTAAGTGTGGGCTGGATGGTGCAACCATTGGATGGATCCATGGTTGGTTGAAAAATCGTACCCAACGAGTGCGTCTATATGGAGGGAAGTCTCGAGTGGAGTGCCACAGGGCTCAGTCCTGGGCCCAGTGTTATTCAATGTTTTTATAAATGACCTGGAGGAGGACATAGAGGGAATGCTTATCAAATTTGCAGATGACACAAAGTTGGATGAGATTGCTAATTCTGAAGAAAACAGAGTCAGGATTCAAAATGACCTAGATAGGCTGGAACAGTGGGCTGAGGCAAATAAAATGAAATTCAATAGAGATAAGTGCAAAGTCCTACACCTAGGCACAAAAAATCAAAGGCACAGATATAGAATGGGAGGGACTTGGTTTGACAGAAGCACATGCGAAAGGGATCTAGGTGTTCTGGTTGATTACAAACTCAACTTCACAGTGATGTGGCTGTGAAGAAAGTTAACACAATTTTAGAATGCATTAACAGAAGCATTGTGTCCAGATCACAGGAGCTGGTAGTTCCGCTCTATTCTGCTATGGTCAGGCCTCACCTGGAGTACTATGTCCAGTTTGGGGCACACTTTAGGAAGGATGTTGACAAGCTTGAGCGTGTCCAGAAGAGGGAATCAGGATGGTGAGAGGATTGGAATCCAAGTCTTATGAGGAAAGGCTGAAAGAGTTGGGTATGTTTAGCCTGGGAAAGAGAAGACTTAGAGGAGACATGATTGCAGTCTTCAAGTATTTGAAGGGCTGTCATGTAAAAGATGGAGCAGCTCTATTCTCTCTTGCTCTGGATTGCAAGACTAGATCTAATGGGTGGAAATTTCAAGGGAGTCATTACCAGCTAGATATCAGGAGAAAGTTCCTAACTGTAAGAGTGGTTGAGCAATGGAACAGTCTGCCTCGGGAGGTGGTGGATGCTCCTTCACTGGACGTTTTCAAGCGGAGGCTAGATGACCATCTTTTGGGTATGTTGTAGGTATGTAGGGCTATCTTTTGGCTATGCTCCCGCAGAGTGCAGGGGGTTGGACTAGATGACCTGCAAGGTCCCTTCCAATTCTAACATTCTATGATTCTAACCATGTGGAACTGGATTTTCCTATGTGAAGGAAATCCAGTTGCAAATGATTGCTATAGTGCATTGAAACTGCATTATCCAATGCTGAAAGCAACATCAATTGTGAAATTCTGTGTTTTCCCACTCCCTTCATCTCCCCCAGTCCCCCCATCCTTCATTTATGAGTTCTGCCTTTTGAGGGACCAACACTAACAATTCAGAATTACTGTTAATTTCCTGAGCCTTGGGATGAGATGGAATGTGCTGCCAAATCAATGAAACAATCTATCAATTATGCTGTGCAAGTATGGATCTTATTAACCAGGAACTACTAACTGAAAGAAAACTATGCTGAACACTGTCTTTAAAATTGGAAGCCTTTAAGCCTCAATAAGCAGAAACTCAAAATATTTGAACTTTAGCGATGGTAAACTAACAGAGCCATTTGAAAAATCACAGTCTCCCATTTTGGGGTTGGCCGTTACGTTGACGGAGGAATCTTCCATCAGCGGCAAATGTCTTCACTGAAATGTCTGCAGATTCTAGATTTATTTCATTAATAGAGGAATCCTCCATCAACAGAAGAGCATCACTGCATCCAACCCATCAACTTCACGTACACAGGGTATAATTTGTATTGTGTTTCATGCAAGACCTCTGCATGTTGTATTTTTTTCTTGTGTTCTATAAATTCAAGGAATGCATAACCATCTCCCACTGCCCAGTATTGTTTTCTTGGCCTGTTCCACCAAGCCATTTCAGGCCAGGAAAATGGCACAGGGAAGGATTTGTGCCACCTCAACTGCACTCCCAACACCTATCCCCACATGACTGCAATTTACTTTTTAAAAAAATTACCTATGTTACAACGATTGAAAATGATGTTAGTGCCTTATCTGCTAGATATGTGGATTTTGTGTTTTATTAAATTGTTTACGAATTGTTATTATATGCATTCTTATATACTGTTATTTTTCTGTACAAGACCATATAGCTTGCTTATTTGTTTCTTTTGTTTTGTTCCTTTTTTCTTGTTTGTTGTACTTTTGAAAAAAAATAATAAAATATAAAGTTTTTTTAAAAATGGAAGCTGTAAACACAGAACTCCCTGCATTTCACCTAACTGATCACATTATGCCGCCACACAAGTGCTCTTACTCCACATTCCACCCCTGACTGTAGTGGTTTATTTCTGCACTTCCACACAACATCATTGTACAGTCACCTACATTCTATGCTTTCCCCAGCTTTGCTGCATGGCTTCCAAAACCTGGTTCAGTTATGATCTTTCCAGGAAAGGCATACTCAAAGAGGTTTTTGTAATCCATGTGGATGGGAGGGTGCAGATTTCTGCAGCTCCCAGCTCACTTCAGGTACTATTTCCTTCCCATTTTCCCTGGCACCCACCATTCCCTCCCCCACAGCGTTTTAACACTATATCAATAGGGCAAGGCAGTTGGGCATGAGGGGGCAGCACAGATAAAATCCCTGTGCAGAAGCTCTGTTGTTCGCAGGAATCCTTTTGAATTCACTACAGCAATGAGAGCAGAACAAGGGATTGTTCCCACATGGTAGCAGCCGCACTTTAAAAGCCTTATGGCCGGCCTTGTCCATTTTAAGGGACACACCACTTTGGAACAGAAACAAGAAGTCCCTGTTCACAACATTAATTGTATTTTGATAAACACCGATTTTTCAGCTCAGTTCAAATTATGGACCTTTTGCCCAATAAGTGGTGTCATCATCAGTCATTTCAATTTGGTGTTTGTTTCTGAAGCCTATTGATCCCTATGGAAATTAGGGGTTTCTTTGAGTGAGAACAAAGTGACTGTTTCTCATTCATGATAAAACGTACATCATGCACAGCAGTAAGTTTGACTGAAAATAGATTATTGTCCACGGGGACTTTATTGCCATGCACAGGACTGGAAATCAGATTTCAGGGGTTTTAAGCACAGCAACTAAATTTATTGTACTGTCACATGTCTATTTAAAGGTCACCAAATAGGCATCACTTCAGATATTTACAGCTTTATGTACAGAGCCCCACATGTCCATTAGCTGAACAACAAGAAAGTGGAAAAGATGATATAATTCTTGGTTAACACAGACAAGTGTTTAGCTTTTACCTACTTAGGAGTCAGTAGTAGCAACTACCATTGAGATAGTGTGATGCAGTAATTAGGATGTTTCATCAGCACTAGAGAGATCTGAGTTCAAATCCTCATTCTTCCACAATGCTCCTGAATGGGCTTAGGTGAGTCACTCTTAGCCTAAGCTACCTCACATGGTTGCTGTGAAGTTAAAGGGAAAGGGGAAATCTTTGTGTGCTGGTCTGAACTCCTTGGAGAAAGGGCAGGATAAAACGTGATGCTAACTCTTATTTATTACAAGCACATTTCCAAGAGCAAATAAAGCATCTGATCCCATCAGTTTATTGACAAACAAACACAGTATTCTCTTAGCTTCCTGGAATGCCCTCTTAGTACTACCGCCTGCATCTCTCCCTTCCTAGCCAGCAGGGATCCTCTGGAAACTCCCATCTTCTGTGTTCCTATAAGGATTTGTCTCTAAATTACAACAATCACAACAGTGCTTGTCCAATCTATAGATGCTTGTCCAATTTTTGTACAGTGTACACTTGATTTTTTAAAATATGGGCACTGAGTAATTCTCATGTTATAGTCAGTTCATGTACAGAATACCAGAATTTTATTGTGCATATAGCCAAAGGCCATCACAATACAGAATTAGAGCTGAACATGGGATACACACCCCACATTTAACCAGGTACTAATCTCCGGTTTCCATTGCAAAATGAATATGTGTTGGGTCTCTTTTATAAATGTGATATCTAAAGCACTGGCATATCGTGGAGGGTATTACAGGCTGTCAAAATCATCCTTTCATAGGATTTAGAAGAACTAAGAATATTCATGATTCACTAGTACATTCTGATTTTCAAGTTTGCAATTTTGATACCACAGTGACACCTAGTGGCCATCACCTGTGTGGCAGGTGCTCTGTCTGCCCACTTGTCTAGAGAACAAGGAGAATTGAGATTCCAAGTAGAAATTTTATATATGAGTTTAAAAAAATTTCTTCATGTTATACCAAACGGGTTGTACGTCTCTTAAAGTGCCCCTGTTTATGTTTGTGTGTAGGAATGTCAACTAAAACCATTAGAACTCGAATGATTGAGCATAGGTCCTGCATTAGAAACTCAAGTCTGGATTCTCCTTTAGTGCAACATTACATGAATATGAAGCACTCTACTAATGATTTTCAGTTTGTGGTTCTGGAAATACTTAAAACTCACCAATATATTAGTTTAGATGTTCAAAAAAGGTTAAGACAATGTGAAGCATTTTGGATTTTTAAACTCAAAACATATGAATTTGGGTGTTACTTCTGAGTTGTTGCTACTTATCTCTATAATTTAGCTGTAGAAATAGTTACTGGTTTTTTAATTTACCCTTATGGTCTTAATCAACTATTGGAACTTGGCTACTACTTGTGAGTTGCTGCTACATAGTTGTTACTTACGAGTAGAAATAGTAATTGTTTTTTCAACTCTTTGTCACCTTAAACCTTTGACTGCTATGGTGCCTAATAGATATGAGCTATAGTATATTAAACCTTGGGTGTTGACTATTTGAGGCTTACCGACCATTGCAGAGTTTGAGCTATTGTTGATTGGGTGCCTGGCTTTGAATGACTATAATAGGAATGGTGAGCATAGTGACCCTTTAATAATTTTTTGTATATTGTAACTGCAAATAATAATATTATAAGAGTATTTTCCTATTTTTCCTTGTTTCAGAATTTTTTTCCTGTAATATTGGTTTGAAGGCTTTTATAAACTGTGAGTGCTATATTAAGAATTTTTCCTTCTAAGAGTCTTCTGTATGCTATGAGTACTGTATGAAGGCAAAAAATTTCTTTCATCTGTTAGTATTCAGAGCATGGGTTTGACTGTAATATATGATAATAATTATTTGGTTTAATTTGTAATTGTAGTAGTGTGAACTTATTGAAGAAGAATTATTGAAACAAAGATCAAAATCAGGAGTCTTCGTCCATTTTGTCTGTGTACCATTTATGGACTTGTACTACTTATGGACCTGCACATTATATGATGTAATTTGGTTTCGCTGATATATGTGGTCCCCTATTATATAAATTGACTTTTGTGCATAACTTCTTGAGCACTTGTGGTCTGCGTTATTTGTGCAGTGCTTGCCTATTTGCTGGCTTTCTTTTATAAACACATGAATGCACATACATGCAGGATAGACATATTGTAGGGCTGCCAAATCCACCGGGGGGTGGGGGTTTGCCCACTTTAGGGGTCCCCAGTCTGCTGGCCAAAATCTGGCCAGCAGGAGAAACCCCACCCCCAAATTGCCCAGACTAGGCCGACATGCCTGGCACAAAGATGTCACCCGTAGGTGACGTCATCGCACTGACGTGCCTAGTGCAATAATGTCACTTCCGGGTGATGTCATTGTGGTATGCATGCTGCATGCATGCTCCAGAAGATCCCAGGAGAAGAGCTTCTCCCCCCCCCCCCCTTGCCAGAAAAAGGTAGGGACCTGGCATTTGGTTAACTTCACAGAGTTTGCCCAGTCATAGAGGCATGATAATGCATGCAATAAAATAAATCTCCCAAAAAGTTTATTGAAGAAAAGGTAAACTTAACATTTATTCTAGTAGATTCAGTTCACATTCTGGTTGCCGTCAAAAGAAGAGAGAGAAGCCTAATCTGAAGAATACTATGGCCGTCACAAGTGGCCAGATAATCTGGCATCACATATGTGGAAGTATGAGGGCATTCCTTCCACAGGAGAGTCCTATAGAGATGTGTGACTCCATGAAGAGCCACAGGAAGAACAAAGAGCACCGGGGGGGGTGTCAGAGGGCAGGTCCCAGGTTAAGACAAAGAGAAGCATCCCAGTCAAGAAGATAACACTTATACACACTCAGAGTGATGTAGCGACCCCCCCCCCAATGTCCAGGCATGCTGAGTCACGCACTCCAACAATATGTGCATTTACCATAACGTGTGAACAGGGCTAATGAAGCTTGGGGAAGCAGCCATGGTTTCACTTCCTTGTTAAGTGTACCCTGAGAGTCTACAGGTAGTGAAAGAGTCTATATTTGGACAATCACACTACCTATATTTAAATTAAACTGTGATTTTGCATGAAGCCTGCACCAAGCCACAGATGTCTTGTTTTGGTGTGATTTAAAGCTGCAACAAATCAAACCTTTGATGTCATGATTTAGATTTTGACAGTTGACTCAAAAATGTACAATTTATCTCCTTTACACCATCAACATTTGGTGTATGCCTTATTTAAATGCTGTCACTTACAATCTACAGATCTGTCCTGTGAACAAATACGAAGATAGTCTTGTTCGCTCTGACTGGCAGAAGCTTTTCAAGATTTCAGGCAGAGAAAGGGCTTTCCCCATACCTGCCAGCTCAAATTCTTCATCTATTTGCTACATTTATAGTCAGCCTTTTGCAAAAAGACTCAAGGTTCTTTCACTGGAGATGTCAGGGATTGAACCTGGAATCTTCCGTTTGTGCAAAAACACAAGCCATGGTCTAAGCCATGGGCCCCCCAAACATTTAAACCAGCAAATAAAGGACATACAAAATTTATTAAAGTACTGCTATAACTCCAAAGTCCAATTCACATGTGCCATTTGAAATGCTTTTCAGCCTTTTTGCTGCTGTTGGTGTGCATATGTGAAAAAACAGAGAGGCTATTCTAAATTATCAGGTTTCTGACATGTGAAAAATGAATAGTTTTTAACTGTGCTTGTCCTGAGTTTCTGAGGCAGCGGCTGTCATATGCTCAGCCATGTGTGGTTAAGCTCCACTGGACATGATAGGATTTTGCTGTAAATTTACTGATGACCATGCAGGAAAGTTGATTTAGAAACATTTCAGCCTTCCTATTTTACAGCACATGTGTGATTTTGGCACAAGCATTGGCTTCCAGGAGAATGAAGCTTGTCTTAGGGCGTATGCTCATTTGGACCTTCAAACCATATAGCCTGAAGCAAAGCTTTCTGTTGCCAGGGAGGGGATTTGTATTTCTTGCAAGCTATCGGGAAAACAAGATGATATGACCTGCAACCGTCTATTGATGAGTTCTATTTTTGTCTCTGAGAAGTATTTCAGTCATGTTTATAATTGCTGGCCGATAAGGAAGAGTCAATATTTATTGATTAAGAAGACCATATGCCCTTCTCAGGTTCAACCAAGGTATAAATTACTGATCTCTGTATGCAAGGCAGGGAGGAGAAAGGCATTTATCAAGGTTTTCTACCAGGGTATAATTGGCAAGGGCATTCAAAACAATGAGGTTTTAAATTGCCTTTATTAGGAATGTAGCTGACCAAGGACTGCTAAGTAATCATTCTATGGATTAATAAAATAGGCCTCCTAACATGCAGAAATGGAGATGGGCCTCAGGCGCTAGCTATGCAGCAAAACAAACATGTAGTTTGGAATGTTCCACACCAGCCACAAAACCCTCACAAATAGCTATGATGTGGTGGTGAATGTACACATGCCTCTGCGGCAGGGGGAAGCAAACAGATGGCCCACTAGACCATTTTGCTGAGCACACAGGACCTGATCTCCACTCCAAGGACTAAATCAAGCCCATAACATGCTACCAGGACTTATTTATTCATTAAAACATTTTAAAGCTGCCTTTCCACCAACTTAGGGGCCTCAACAATACAAACATTAAAACAAGATGTATATCTGTATATCCATAGTGTTAAATGCCTCCCCGTGCCTTCCCCAGCCTGTCCAAGGGCCAGCTTGCCTGGGCTCCCTGCAGCCGCCATTAAACTGCCTTCCCTACCCTGTTAAACTGCCTTCCCTTCCCTTCAAGGGGGGCTGTGGGGAGCCCGTGCAAGCCAAGGGAAGGCATGGGTGTGGCCTAATATGCTTATGAACTGTGCTGTTCGGGGGGTGGCCTAATATGCTAATGAGTTTCTGCTGTTTGGGTGTGGCCTGTTATGCTAATGAGTTCCTGCTCGGCTTTTTCTACAAAAAAAGACCTGATTCTCATATACAACCCCTTATTTGGGAAGATGGTGTTGTATAAGCTATCTGGGGTCCTCTTGGGGAGAAAAGTGGGGTATAAATATCTAAATAAATGAAGCAGGGTTACCTCAAACAAACTGGTAGGGAAACAGGAAACAAAAAATGTACAGATAACATAATGTATACAGAGTATCATAGATGTTCATGGTAATCAAATATAACAAATAAGACAAGATTTCTGTCTAAAGGAGATCTCATTGTGAATATATTAAAAGGCTGAAGAAATCTATCTTGACAAATTACATAATCTATTAAGGTCATACCTTTAGCAGTAAAAGGTATGGGGACTATAGCCCAAGTGGTTCCCTCCAGGGCTCCATCTTGGGTACCATAAACAATATATCAGCGGGACATTATCTCATTTGGACTCTTTAACCATCTCTCCAGTGAATTAGTGTACTTGTTGGCAGTGAACCGAAATTACACCTTTTCTTCGAAGCTGAAACAGGCATTAACTAACCCAAATAGATCACAGATACGGCCAGGCAGTGGTGTTTTCCCCATACACTGCCTCATGTTTCTCTAAGATACAGCTTTTTACCCATAAAAAGAAATCACAGAGCCCTCTGGAGTATACTAATTTAACCGCAGCTATGAAATATTACCAGAGATCTTAATATACTGAGTCCAGTGGTTTAAAGCCAAAAAGAAATATTATTCAGCCATGGAAGGAAAGTATGGGCTTGCTATTTGAATAAGATTAATAGTGTGTATCCTTATTCTAATTGCCAAAATGTGCGGATACCTATTCCCACCAACAGGGGGCTCACTCTCCCCCAACAGCTTTTCCTACATAGTCAGTAGACTTCCTGGGTTTGTACAAAAATCCAAAAAGTGAAAAAATCCCTTCAGGAACGGTTGAATTCCCCCAAAAAACTTTTGAAATGGTCTCTGCAGGGACCTAACTCCAGGCATCAAGGGTGAGAGGTTTGGGGGGGGGGGCTTCTAACTGGCTTTGTCAGTAAAAGGGTGGGGGAAGGGCCTATTCTGGCCTTTCAGGGGGGAGGGAGGGAGCCTTGGGGCCAGGCCTGACAAGAGTTGCCAGTGCCAGGCTGGGGAATTTCTAGAGGTTTTGTGGTGGACTCTAAAGAGGGCTGGGTTTGGGAAGGGAGAGGCCTCAGCTGGGTATAATGCCAGAGACTCCACCCTCCAAAGCAGCCATTTTCTGCAGGGAGACAGACCTCTGCTGTCTAGAGTCAAGTTGTAATTCTGGGGGGTCTCCAGGGCCCATTTGGAGGTTGGCAACTCTAGGCCTGGCAGTAGTCTAGGGTTGCCAGGTCCCCCCGATTTGCATGACTCACCTAGCCTCGGCTGCTTGCTACCGTTCATCAGCAGCCACCCTATGAAAACCAGTGAGGTGCAGCCGTTAGAGCTTCAAAGTAGGGTCTGCAAGACCCAGGTTCAGATCCCCATCTTGCAGTGGAAGGTGACTGTGTGATTTTGGACCAGTCACATATTTCAGCCTAACCAACCTCACAGGGTTGTTGTGCAGATAAAAAGGAGGAGGGAATAATGAAAGCTGCTTTGGCCCTCACTGTGGAGAAAGACTGTAATTTTCTTAGGTAGAGGCTGGGGGGTGGAGATGGAAAGCAGAAGACAGAGAGGCAGATAAAGGTAGGTTGGCTGTTGACTGGGAAGGAAATAGGGTTGCCAACTCCAGGTTGGGAAATCCCTGGACATTTGAGGGGTGAAGCCTGGAGAGGGTGGGATTTGAGGAGGGGAGGACCTTTGGACTGGTGTAATGCCATAGACTCCACCCTCCAGCCATTTCCTCCATGAGAACCACCATTGCCAGCCTCTGGGTGGGACTGGAGATCACCCAGAATTACAACTGTTGTCCAGGAGACAGAGATCAGTTCTCCTGGATAAAATGGCTGTTTTGGAGGGTTGAGTCTATGGCATCATACCCTGCTGAGGCTGCTTGCCTCCCCAAGCCTCACTGTCCCAAGGCTCCACCCCCAAATCTACAGGAATTTCCCAACCTGGAGCTGGCAGCCCTTAGGCGAATTGATCTCTGTAGCTGGGAGATCCATTGTGATTCCCAGAGTGCTGCCACCGCTGCTGTGGGGGGAGAGGAAGCAGATGAGTGGCTGAGAGCACTGCCACCACTGTTGCTGCTGCTCTGCGGAGTAGGGGAGGAAGCAGGCAGGAGGCTGGGAGAGTGATGGGGGCAGAAAGAAAGAATGATGGGGTGGGGGGCAGAAAGAGAGAGAAAGAGTGATGAAGTGGGGAGGCAGAAAAACAAAGAGAAAGATGACAGGTCAGAAAGAGAGAGGAAGTCACATGCATGGAGGAGAAATAGAGAGTAAGAAAAGGGGGGCAGAGGGGAGAAATAGTGTGAGAGAGGTAGGGGGTGAGCAGAGGAAGCAAAGGTGTGACGATTGAGATAACCATCCTGCAAGTTTCTTGTGGGTTTCCACTTGTTATTACTATATTACTAACATATAGAACTGAATACAACACAGTACTCCAAATGAAGTTATAATACTATTGCTGAGAATGGCAGCACTATGTTTACTGCATCTGATGAGCGTAAGATACTTTATGCACATAACATTTTGGGACAAGTCAAGGTGTACAGAGCAGGAGGAGAACCAAATGCAATGGACTTGACACATCAGCACAGAGGGTGGTGTGTTGCTGTGGAAATCCTCCTTGCTGTGGAAATCTTGACAAGTTCAGGTAAGCACCCTATTTCACTCTGAAATACTTTTAAATAACTAAACCAGTTATGACACTAGCTTATATGTATTCATCCCAAAACGGATTCTGTGTCTACCCCCTTGAAAACTGTGCTTGTATAGGCTCTATGCCCATTACTAGAAACACAGGGAATATGGGGATGGTACCTATGGCAGCACTATATATATAGGGGAAAGGACTGTACCCATGTTCTGGCAAAAGTCTAAGTTTCCTGAGAAGGGACATAAAAGCTCCACATCAGCACAGAGGGTGGTGTGTTGCTATATCCTCCTTGCTGTGGAAATCTAGACAAGTTCAGGTAAGCAGCACCCTGTTTCACTCTGAAATACTTTTAAACAACTAAACCAGTTATGAAGGTAGAAAACCAGCAGAGGAGCAGGATCCACTGTTTTTCAGGGACTGCTACGTGTATTTATTTATTTATTTCATTAGACTTATATCCTACCCTCCCCACATTTGTAGGCTCAGGGCAGTTTATGCAGGGCAGTTTATGCAGATTTACGAATTAAAACATATTACAATGATCAATTACAATCCATAAAATCATCAGGTTAGTTCCCTAAAGTCATCAACATTTAAAACAACAACACACCTCAGCAGCAGATAGAGTGGTCCCAGTCTGGCTTCCAGGATCTGCGGTCACTGGGGAGGAGGCCTAATCATGATTATCTACCTACTGGTAGATTTACCTACTGTAAATCACGGGTATGTGCTCAATGCATGGAGCTCTTGGCTCTCAGGGAACGGGTTCATTCCCTTGAGCTAAGGTTGCTAATTGAAGAAGCTGGGGCAAAAAGAGAGAGGTTTGAGGATGAGACATTCAGGGACTTATCACAACATTCCCACTCCTGTGCTTACAGCTCTTCAGCTATTGTGGAGAGTGAGAATCTTGAGGTCAGAAGGCATCAGTCTGAAGAGAAGGGATGTGATCCTTTAGAAGGGAACCCTTCCTTGGGTAGTAGACCAATGCCCTCTCATACCGAAGACACTACTGGGGGGGGGAGGTGGGCTTTTGGTAGTGGGTGATTTGATTATTAGGAATATAAAGAGGGGTCTGTGACAGGTGTTTTGACCTCATGGTGACTTGTGAAGATTGCAGACGTCACAAGCTGTCTAGATAGATTGATAGATAGTGCTGGTGAGGAGTCAGTAGTCATGATGCATGTTGGCGCCAATGACATTGAGAAATGTAATTGCGTGGTGTCGAAGATAAATTTAGATTACTAGGCAGAAAGTTAAAGTCCAGGACCTCAAATGTAGCATTCTCAGAATTGCATGCACGAGGTAAGCTAGACAGGCACTCAATGCGTGGATGAGAAAGTGGTGCTGCGAGGAAGGGTTTAGATTTGTAATGCATTGGGGAACCTTCTGGGACAAGCTCAACTTGTACAAAAGAGACGGGCTTCACTTGAACCACAAGGGAACCAGGCTGTTGCCAATTAATATCAAAAAGGTGGCAAAGCAGCTTTTAAACTAATCCCAGGGGGAAAGCGGACAGGAGCTGGGAAGCCTCCAGTTTGGGACAAATCAGTCCAAAGGGGCAATTGTGTAAACACTCAGGGTAATGCTGATAGAAGCATAGAACTTGGGAGTGAGGGCAGGATTGCAAAGGAGGGCCATGTGTGGAGACAAAGGGGCCAAGAGAAGCAAGGGTTGCTGGAGAGGAAAACACGCTATAGGTGTCTGTATGACAATGCTAGAAGTCTCTGAGTCAGGATGGCAGAGCTGGAGTGCTTGGTGCTCCATGACAATTTAGATATGGAGGGTATCTCAGAAACATGTTGGAATGGGGAAAATCTATGTGGCACAGTCATTCCTGGGTATAAGCTCTATAGACAGGCAGGAGGGATAGGTAGGGGTGAGATGTTGTATTGTACATCAAAGAGGGCATAGAATCAAATGAGTTTTAAAACTTTAGGACAACAAACTCCCCAACAGAAGCAATATGGGTGGAAATACTTGGCCCTACAGGTTACTTAAAAGTGGGGGTCTACTATTGCCCACCTGATCAAATTCTTGAGGTTGATCTTGAGATAGAGAAAGAAATAACAAAGGTGACTAAAGCAGATAATGGCCCCGGTCACATGAGAGAATTTGCCATGCAAGAGGGATGGATCGGGGGCGCATCAAGCGGGCGCGATCATACCGCAACATCTGGGAAGTGGAGCGCACCCGTCATCGATCCGTCCCGTCCTTGTGAAACCACACATCAAAAAGGTAGTACCAAAACAGTACTACCAACCGGTTGAGGCGCAGCAGGAGTGGGCGTCCGATCGCTGCCATGCCCCTCTCTGTGCAGCTTCCCATGCCCTCTTGAACTGCGCATGCCCAGGCATGTGCAGCAGGTTCGCCTCATTCCCCTGTCCGTGGCTTTCCCCTGGCATTTGATCATGCCGGGGAGCAACTGCATGGCGGCTCGGGGGATCCGTCTGATCCTGCCACCGCGCTTCTCTTTTGATGCGGTTCTAAAAAGCCAACTTCAGCCATGCCTTTTCCCCCAGTGTGACCAGGGCCAATGTTATCATACTGGAAGACAACTACCCTCACATTTGACTGAGAAAATGTGTGCTTTAGTCATGCTGTAGAAATGATATTCCTAGACATCATAAATGACTGTGCACTGGAACAGTTGGTCACAGAGCCAGCCAGAGGGGTAGTGATCTCAGACTTGGTTCTGAGTGGGTCTCAAGGCCTGGTGAGAGATATAGAGGTTGTTGCACCAGTTGGGAACAGTGACTACGGTGCTATTAAGTTCAGCATTCATGTCAAGGGAAAGTTACCCCTAAAGTCCAAAACTGTGATTTCAAAAGAGGTAACTTTACAACAATGAGGAGAATAACTAAAAGGAAGCTGAAAGGGAATACAAGAGAAAGGAAACACAAGAGAGTCAGCTCCCTAGAGGGTACTTGGAAGCTATGTAAAACCACACTAAGTGAAGCCCAGATAGAATGCATTCCACAGGTTAAGAAAGGCACTGCCAAGTTTAAAAAAATGCCTGTATAATTAATAACGCAAGTCAAGGAAACTCTAAAAATATAGAGGTGTCTTTTAAAAGTGGAATGTCTACCCCAATGATTTGAACCACAGAAAGGATCACAGGCTCTGGCAAAAGAAATGTAAGTCAATAATTAGGCATGCAAAAAGAGAATTTGAGAAACAGGTTGCTAAAAGCATCAAGATAAACAATCATCATTTCTTTAAATATATTCAGAGCAGGAAACCAGATGGAGAAGCAATTGGGCCTTTGGAAGGACAAGAAATAAAGGGATTGCTAAAGGAAGATGGGGAGATAGCAGAGAAGCTCAATGAAATCTTTGCTTCTGTGTTCACTGTGGAAAGTGTGGGGCATGTACCCATGCTATAGCCTCTATTTTCAGGAATGGAGTCTGAAGAACTGAGTGAAATTGAGGCGACAAGAGATGACGTTCTAGACATATTGGGGAAATTAAAAAATGATAAGTCTCCAGTCCTGATGGCATACACCTGAGAGTTCTTATGGAACTCAGATGTGAGATAGTTAATCTACTAACCCATATATGTAACCTATCACTAAATTTAGCTGTTATAGCAGAAGACTGAAGAGTAGGAATTGTTACACCGATTTTTTTAAAGGGGTCCAGAGGCAAACCAGGAAATTACAGGCCAGTCAGCCTAACATCTGTTCCAGGCAAATTAGTAGAAACTGTAATTAAAGATAGAATTATTAGGCACATAGAAGAACAAAGGCTGCTGAGGGACAATCAGCATGGCTTCTGCAAAGGGAAGTCCTACCTCACCAACCTTTTGGAGTTCTTTGAAAAAGTGAACAAGCATGTAGACAATAGTGACCTGGTAGACATTATGTATTTGGACTTTCAAAAGGCTTTTGACAAAGTACCTCACCAAAGGGATAAGAGGGTAGGTTCTCTTATGGATTAAAAATAGGTTAAATGACAGGAAGCAAAGAATAGGAATAAGTGGACAGTTCTCACAATGGAGGGAAGCAGTAGGGTCCCACAAGGATTGGCATGGGTTGGATTGGTAATGATCTGGAATTAGAGGTGAGTGGCAAAGTTTGTAGGTGACATAAAGATGACTGTGAGAGGCTCCAGCAGGATCTCCACAAATTGGGTGAGTGGGCAACAATGTGGCAGATGAAGTTCAGTGTTGGTACTTGTAAGATGATGCACATTGGAACAAAAAATCCCAACTTCAAGTCTAGGCTAATGGGGTCTGAACTTGCTGAAAGTGAAAGGGAAAAGGTCTTGTGGCTGCATCAGTATGCTGCATCAGTGAAAAAGGCAAACTCTCTGCTGGCGATTATTAGGAAAGGGACTGAAAATAAAACAGCTGATAGTATAATGCCTCTTTATAGATTTATGATGCAACCTCATTTGGAGTACTATGTATGGTTCTGGTCACCGTATTTCAAAATGGACTTCGTAGAGAGAAGAGAAGAAGAAGAGAAGAGTTTGGATTTATACCCCGCCCTTCCCTGCCCAAAGGTGTCTCAGAGTGGCTTACAAACTCCTTTCCCTTCCCCTCCCCACAACAGACACCCTGTGAGGTAGGTGGGGCTGAGAGAACTCTAACACAAACTCTCCTTGAGAGAACAGCTGTGCCAGAGATTGTGACTGACCCAAGGTCACATCAGCAGGTGCAAGTGGAGGAGTGGGGAATCAAACCCGGTTCTTCCAGATAAGAGTCCGCGCACTTAACCACTACACCAAGCTGGAAAAAGTACAGAAGAGAACAACCAAGATGATAGGGGGTTGGAGCACCTTCCCTATAAGGAAAAGCTGGATACTCTGGGACTCTTCAGTTTAGAAAAGAGATGACTAAGGGGGGACATGGTAGAGGTTTATAAAATTATGCATAAGGTAGAGAGAGTGGGCGAAGAGAACCTTTTCCCCTTCTCCCAAAATACTAGAACTCGAGGGCATCCAATGAAACACACAAGAAGTAGATTCAGGATGGACAAAAGGAAATACTTGTTTACACAGTGAGTGATTAAAATATGGAATTTGCTGCCAGAGGATGTAGTGATAGCCACAGATGTAGACAGCTTTAAAAGGGTATTAGAAAGAATTGTGGAGGGTAGGCCTATCTGTGGTTACTAGCCATAGTGAGGCAACATCAGGGAAGGCCTTGGGCTCTAAGAGCTGTTGCTGGACCTCCAGAGGAACTGGAGTAAGACAGGAGGCTGGACTAGGTGGTCTGGTGGTCTGATTCAGCAGGTCTTGTTATGTTCTTAGAATACAATATATGATTAAACTACCCAGTTGGGTACTACCCAATTAAGGAGTATTACATGGATTGTGTTCTTGGTTTTCAGATTTTGTCTTCATGTCCAGCTTAAAAGCTTCTCACTGATGAAAACAGGATGCTCAACTAGATAGAGTTTTGGCCTGGCCGTGTACGGATTTTCTTCCATGTGAGGGTGGAGTATATGTGAGTAGGTTACACATATGATGGATTCTTCTATGAAGGAACTGTCAGACTTCGGAAGCAATCAGATCCAACAACTCTCTTCAGAAGAAGTGAAGTTTATTGGTACAGTATTGGTACAGAGGGCTTCTGGTGCCCTGGCCCCACTGCTGGACCTCCTGATGGCACCTGGTATATTTTGGCCGCTGTGTGACAGAGTGTTGGACTAGATGGGCCATTGGCCTGATTCAACATTGGCTTCTCTTATGTTCTTATGTTCTTATGTATTGGCAGAACATCTACATTTCAGGATCTGTTAAGACTAATGAAAAAGGCATGGGGATGTAAGATATATTGGGTTCAAAGGGGTACTCTGATGGCATGTAGTCTATCAAGACATCAGGAGGAGCCCACCAGAAGTAACAGTCCCTGGCAATGGGATAGTTCTCAGGGAATGCGGTACAGCTAGGCATCCAAGGTTAGGCACATAAAACATACAGACAGCAGAGTATTGTCAGGCAGGCAAGAATTGAAAGTTAAAATACCAGGCAGTGGTCTCTCCCCTCCATCCACCAAAATGTCAGCTCCCTGAGAGGAACACTATGCGATATATTCCATGTAGCACTTTCCATAAGACTCAAGAACATGTGTACTCAAGATCTTGATCAGAAGTCTAGGATCTGCACAGAGACTCTGAATGTATGAAGATGTCTTGTACTAAGTCAAACCATTGGTCCAACTAACTCAGAGGTCCCCAGTCTTGTTGCAACTGTGGGCACATTTGACATTTTGACAGCAGGTAATGGGCACCAAAACAAAATGGCAGCCATGGAATGGGTAGGACCATTCACAAAACAGCTGGGGCTGTGTCCACTCTCAAAATGTTGCAAATTTCCACCAAACGCTAAGAGGTTCCGACCCAAGCATCTGCCTATCATGCAGGTAGCTGTTTCTGAATGGGGGTTCTCTGCAGACACAAAGGTGGTACCTTCTGGGCTCTTCAAAAGCATTTCCTGCTCCTATGAGGTAGAGGAAAGACAGTATGGGATCTTTGTTTTGATGAGGATATGGGCTGGGGAACAAGCAAGTGAGCACCAAGAAACACACACTGGGGATCCTGAGTCTAATTCAGTACTGTCTACACTGTGGCAGCAGCTCTCAAGGGTCTTGAACAGAGAAAAATCTTTCCCAACATCTGCTACCTTCGATCCCTTTAGTGAAGATGCCAGAGGTTGAACTTGGAACCTTCTGTATGCAAAGTGTTTCATCACCATTCCTGTTACAAGACTGAGACTTTCTGGAGTAAGAAATATAAGAGCCAGTATATACAGTAATGTTACGCTGGATTATACCATTTCAGGCTACAAGGAAGAATTGAACGTGGGGAAACTATCCCTACAGCTAGAAAACTATCACGATAGAGGGCAAGACTGAATTAATCCGACTCCCAGACATGGTAGATTTCTATAAGCAGAGAGCTATTTTTATTTGTGGGGTACATTCAAACACACAGACAACATCACATCTGAAACAGTACAATTGAGGAAATCTGACTATATAAATTTGTCCCAAAGTGATCCACCCAAATTCCTGTGGGAATCCGAAAAACAATAATCTCTGATTGATCATCAGTAACCTGGGTGTGAATGCCAAGGCTTTAAAAAAAAAAACTCGCAATCTCATAGGTATTATTGGCTGTAATTAATCATTACCACTGCACTTGCTTTGATTCTTAATAATGATGCTCTAACAGATGGCCTGGGATTTGGAAAAAATACTGAAGGGAAATCCATATTTCCTGAGCTTCAGACAGGAGTATTACTGAAGGAATAATCACAACCATGTAGTATTTCACTGGAGCATAAAACTGAGCTCATTCAGGGATCGTAGCTGACAAAACAGTGTGGTTATGAATGAATCTAAAATCTTGAAATATACTGAGTGAATGGAATTTCTCAGATTTACAGATTATGGTCTTTGTGACTATAAGAAAGAAATTGTTGCCAGAAGGTAGCATTTCCCCATGATTCTTCAATATATAATGAACAATTGTGTATATTGTTAAATTGATATTTAACCATATCCTGGAAAATGAATAAAATCTAACATTTTTCTTCAAGTCAATAATTTCCAGTTTCATCACAGGAAACTATGATCATAATTCTGGGAGGAAGGTTTGTAAATTCATCCTTAAACTAGGATGAATAAAGTGAAATAAACATTTCACTGAACGTGGCCGGGGAAATCAGAGGTTTGTATCCTACCATCCCACTCAGCAAAGTCTGAAAGTCTTCCTCCAACCTAGGGAGCCTTCTTCCAATGGAACTAGCTCTTCCATTTAGGGATGCCAACCTCCTGGTGGGGCCTGGGGATCTCCTGGTATTATAAGTGACCTCCAGACTACAGAGATCAGTTCCCCAAAGCAAATGGCTCCTTTGGAGGGTGGACTCTATAGCTTTATACCATGCTGAGATTCCCAAACCCCACCCTCCCCAGGATCCACTCCCAAAATTTCCAGGTATTTCTCAAATAGGAGTTGGCAACTCTGAAGCCACTTCTGTCATAGGAATGCTCCTTACACAGGAGGAAGGCATTAGATTGTGTGAAGCGAAGTGGTAGGATGCAACTCGTTGTTTTGGATCCAGATCAGTATTCACTCTAAGCTGAGTTAATGTGAGCTAGGATGGCTCCAGAGCAAACTAATTTATGCAGCAGCCAAATCGCTCGCTCACAAGATTAATGCCTGTAGCTCACAAAGTAGAATTTTTGTTCACTAGACTCCACAGTTTAGAGGGAACATTGATCCAGACTAGCATTTTTGAAGGTGCAAGGATTTCCACCCACAGAGCATAACTTTCTTGCCCCTTTCTCTTCCCCTCTCATACGATAGCCCAAAATGCACCCCATCCCCAACCTTATTCCTAGTAGGGTTAATAGGGCCAATTCTTCTTCTGGTGGGGGGGTGGGAGCCTTCTGGGAGTGGGGGGGCAACACAGCCACGTGCAACATCACCTGTGCGATGACATCACATGGAATCAACGTCATCACGCCAGGGCGTTGTATAGCAATGTTCTAGCATTTTGGCCAAAACTCTGTGGTTGCCACAGAGTTTTGACCAAAGTACTAGAGTGTTGCTGCGCAATGTCACTGGGATGATGACATCACTTCTGTGTGATGTGCCTGTTTGAGGGTGGGGCTTCCCTTGCTGGCCAACTGGCCAGAGGTGGGCTGAAGCCCTGAAAATTGGGGGGAAATTGGGGGTCTGGCACCCCTAGTTCCTGGGGGATTGGGTTGGCATTTTTAGTGCTGCCATATGAGAGGGGAAGAGAAAGGGGCAGAAAGGCAAGCTCCACAACAGCCTGAAATCCCCTGTCCCCAATCTTGTTTGTGGCTGGCTGCTGTGGGAGGAGGATGCAGGGAAAACAGCACACTGCAGGCAGAAATTCATGCACCTGTAGAAATGGTAGTCCAGGTACAAGCCAGTAATTTCCATTTTCTCAAGCAAACTCTACAGACCAATATAATGTTGTGGTTAGAATGTTGGAATAGAAGTGGGGAGAAAAGAGTTCAAGTCTCCTCTCAGCCATGAACCTCACTGAGAGATCTTGGCCTAGTTTCCCTCTCTTGGCCTAGCTTATCTCATAGAACTGCTGTGAGGATGAAAGCAGTGGGGGAATTTTGTGAACTGTCCTGAGTTCCGTCAGAGAAATGCATAGCTAGATTTTTATGAGAATATTTGTGGATTATGTTTTCTCAGTTGTTGCCATTTCATCTATCTTTCACAGTAATAACAAAATAAATTGATGTAAACTGTAAACTGTAGAAGAACTGAAATGTGGCAGTAAATCAACCATCCTATAGTGCCATTAATCAGTTGGGAAATCCAGTACAAGTGTATTCAGAACTGCCTGTTTTTCCCTCATCAGAAATGTGATTCATATTTAAAACTGACTTTGTGTTTTAAACATGCATATCAAAAGTGTAGCCAGGAACTGGGAGAAAGGAAGTTGTACTCACTGTAGCTCCAGACAGAGAAAGAAGTGGATTTATTAAACTGTGCTCCTGTTTGAAACCACGCTGCCTCTTTATTTTGATACCGAACATTAAGAACACAACGGTGCTGAAAAGTGCTTTATATGGCACATGTGAGTTCAGTCCCTGACTCTTAAAGAGGTTGACTGATCATAGTTTGGGAACCACGACTACAGAGCGGGAGCACTGCTGGATCAGACCTGATGTCCATCAAGCCCATCATCCAGTTACAGTGGCCACCATGATAGCTCTGAGAATCCCATAAAAAGAGCATGAATAGAATAGCCTTCTCCCATTGTTTGGCCCCAAGCACTCAAGTATACATTATCAGTAGGGTTCCTTAGGCATCGTAGCTGTGGATAAAGGTATCTTCCTAGAATTTGTCTAGTCCCTTTCAAAGCCATCTAAGCTAATGGCCATCAGTAAATTAATTAAATGTTGGGTGAAGAGATACTTCCTTTTATTTTTCCCGAATCTACTGATCATCAACTTCACTGGGTGATGTTTTGATATTAAGATACAAAATGAAAAAATATATATCCACTTCCTCTGTACTACACATTATTGTACAAATACAATAAATTTATTGCATACTTTCTGAGGAGTTATAACTTGCCATTGCTTGCAATATCTTTTTGTCTGTCTCTATCTATGGCTTCCTCTCCATGGATGCATCTACTTATTTAGTATATATTTTTTATTTATTTATTTATTTATTTTATTTTTGGAGATCAGGATGGTCATACATTGTTCTTTCCTTCCTCTAATTCATCCTCAAAACAGCCCTGAGAGAGAGAATGACTGGCCCAAGCTCACCCAGCAGGCTTTATGGAAGAACGGGGATTTGGACTCCAGTGTCCCAGATCTTAGTCCAACATTTTAACCACTGTCTTTCCACAGAAGCCATCTAGCAGTTACTGTGGTTAAGTGCAGAGCCAGTTTGGTGTAGTGGTTAAGTGCACGGACTCTAACCTGGGAGAACCAAGTCTGATTCCCCACTCCTCCACATGCAGCTGCTGGATGACCTTGGGCAAGCCATAGTTCTGTCAGAGCTGTTCTTGAAAAGAGCAGTTTCTGTCAGAGCTCTCTCAGCCCCACCTACCTCACAGGGTGTCTGTTGTGGGGAGGGGAAGGGAAAGTTTATAAGCTGCTCTGAGACTCCAAGTGAAGGGTGGAGTATAAATCCAATCTCTTCTTATCTTCTTCTTCATCAACCACTCAGTGAAGTCTCCCACATAACATGGACATCAAGCACTGTACAAGGCTTTTCCTGGAAGAACTAAATTTCATAACAGTTGTTTTGGATTCTCAGCATCCAGCTGAAGCATCATTCAAGCAGGCCATTTACTAAGAATATTTCTTTACTACCACCTATCATAATGTCATAGCCATGGTGTTATCTTGGGCAAAGTGAATTGATTAACTTCTTTCTAAGCACTGATACATCTCGGTCCATAAAGTTATAACTTAATGGGCATTGAGGATCTCTTGATCTTAGAAGCTGAAGTGCAAGATCAAACTCACCTGCTAAGTGGGGGGAGTAAACATAGTATGTCATTTTTACCAGACATGTATCCAACTAAAAAACATGAGAATTATTTAGGTTTCTGTCACTGGGAAGTTGCCAGGGTGTATGTAAGCATGATCAGTTAAGACCAGGGGTCTTTTCGTAGAAAAAGAGCTGCAGGAGCTCATTAGCATATGGTATGCTAATGAGCTATTAGGCTATTACCATATGCCATGCCCCCTGACATCACCGGAAGTGATGTCAGAAGGGGAAGCAAAAGAGGGGGAGGCATCTTCAAAAGCCTCCCCTTCCCTTCGCCAGTTGGGTGGGGTTGGTAATAAAGTGCTGCAAAAGAACTGGGTGGGGGAGCTAAGAGAGAAGGGGTTTAAAGTTTAAACTCCTTCTCATGAGAGTTGGGCCACAGAAGGAGGAAAGAGACAGCGCAGAGAGAAGGAAAGAAGGAAGGAAGTTACTTTTTTCCCACCATAGAGAACAATGGAGGGAATAGGGGCAACCTGTTTAGGGGCCCATAGAATTGGACCCCCTGATCCAATGTTCTTGAAACTTGGTGGGTATCTTGGGGAGAGGCTCCATCAGCTGCCCTGTGAGTTTGGAGCCCCTCCCTCAAACCCCCTCCCCTTCAGCCCCCAGAATATACCCTATGTTTTCACCATTGACTTCAATGGCCCATAGGATATAATGGAGCTGAAATTGACATTCGGCTGCCTGAAAGACTCCTGGGGACGTCGGCTGGGGGCGGGGCTTGGCTCCTGAGTTCCTGGTGCGCTCCCCCCAAAAAAGACCCCTGGTTAAGACCAACAAAACTTGCCAGTGCCTCACTGCCATTTGGGGGTACATAAACAGGTAGTATTTTAAAAATACTGTATAGTATTTCTTTGGTACTGTTTCCTCACAGGCAAATTGACTCCAGAAAATGATCCTGAAATGCCACACCACTTAGGGGAAGCGGGTGAAATGGTATATTTAAAAGCTAGTCAGGCATTTCTGTCTTCTGTATGCTGCCCTTCTAGAAGCCACCTCTAGACAGTATCCTCTTCTAACATCTCACTGGATTGATCTTTTGCCCTGAGGAAAGGAACACCAGGGAGCCATTCCCTGCAGCTGCCATGGCTTGGAGTTCAGCACACTGAGGTAATGGTTTGGTGAGGCTGGCCTTGACTAGGACCTCTCTGGAGACCAGCCTGTGATAAGCAGTTGGATGTCTGCTGCCCTTGAAAGTCTGTTGTGGTGGGGGTTCAAATAGGCTAGCCTTTGAGGTGAGTGAGAAAAACAATGGTTTGGAGGTAGATTGTCAAGAGACATTACACACATGCATACTCACATGTACAAGCCATGAAAGTTATGTCTGTACTGCTTTCTTCAGTGATGGTGTTCCAGCTTTCAGTTGGCCCTGATACACTTTGGTCATGGCTGACCCACCATAAAGGGACTGAAAAGCTGCAAAGGTGAGGTCTTACCTAGCCTTATCTTCAGTGCTAATGATCAGACAAGGAAGAAACTCAGTGGTAGTAGCCTTAGATGAGCCCAGGCTTCAGTTGCCCCTACAACACAAGTTGAAGCCTCACATCAGGGACAAAGGGGGTGGCTGAGAGCTCTGATGGACTGCACCTGGATTAGGGAGGGGGCCTTCCTTCACATCCCATTCCCTTCATTGCCACTACACAGATGGTGTAGCTGCCAGGGAGTCTGGAGGTAGAGAAAGCCAGCTCTGCCACCACCGCCACTCCCAATACAGAAAAGGGGATTGGAAAGGCCAGGGCTCCACTCCCCCCATTGTCTGCTGGCCCCCTTTGCTCACCATGTGACAGGCATCTGCTTATGAATTTATTTCTGCTGTTAGAAATAACAAATACTCACTCCTCTTTCAATTGTAAATCCTCCTCAGAAATTCTAAGCCTTTTCCATGCCAAGAAGAAACTTCTACTTTATCTCTTGTGAGATATACTAGTATATCTGTGGGGTTTTCCTCAGCTTTTCTGCTACCCTGCCCCATTTTCATACAAACACACATATACCACACAAAGAAGAAAGAACAGTTTTATGAGGAGAACTATAAGATAACAAATTCCAGGGAACTTGATGCTAAAAATGGGAAGTAAACTAAGTTATTCGCTTCTATCAGATGGTACTAGAAGATCCATAAAAATGATGTGTAGGTAGATAAGCACAATCCAATAATGAGAGCCATTCCAAAACTAAACAATGCAAGCTCTTTTGCTGCTCTGATGCCCCAGGCAATAGCCACAGATAATTTACTGTCCTGCTTTCCCCGCTTTTCAGCTTGAAATTTGAATACTTTATGTTGTCCCATTAAAGAAGATGTATGTTGGCCAGATTACTTTTCCTTGGGCTGTAAAAATATTTATTTCCTGTTCAGGTGATTACCCTTCCTTTCATTCATTCAGATACTGCCTGAAAGCTTTCGTGACATATAGAAAGCCTTTTACTACTAATCTGCCAATGAAGAATAGTGATGGGTTTCTCTTCCTGTTCTAGAGGGGTTTGGAAATAGAGGCATTTTCAGAGACTAGGCAAATGAAGGAAGAAAGGGTATATGAACAAACAACTTTATTTTTGTTTTTCCTGTGGCAATGCAGGGTCTCTTCACTTTGTAAGCTGTAAACTCTTTCCTTACAAGCATCACTAGACTGGGTGCTGGTATGCTGTTGCTCTGTTTGCAGTATAAAAGTTTTAGGTGTACTCTCTGCATTATTAATAATCATAAATAGAGTACCAAGTTGTCAGGGCTGTGATTAATGCAGAGGCATTAGAATATGGCTTGAGAGATGCATACGTGTAATGCATACCAACTGAAATATTAATGCTGGTGTTAGGGTGTAAGACTCTCTTGAAACACTGCCCTTAAGAAAAATACCATTGGGTTCTTAGAAGCCTATTTTTCATTATCTTTTTTTTAAATCAGCAACACATTTCTGACCATTTAAATCTGTGGCAGAACAGGCCTGCTGTGGCCTGCAAGCCCTATTCCACCTGGCCCTCCAAGGTTTTTCTCAACGCCTGGAGAGGCTTTTCTTTCTCTCTCTGGTAGCCTGCCACCACCACGTGACCTTTGTAAGGAATTGCCTGCTGGGAGGGTCTGGACTCCTAGCTTCCCTTCCACGTTCTAAGGCCTTGCCTCTGTGTTTCCTGCTGTCCAGCGCCTGATCACAACAGGGACAGTTTACTGCCTCATTTACCCCTGAAGGAACAGCCACTTGCCAACTGACTGCCTTCCCCCAGCACTCCTTTTAAAATAGCATGTCCGAGATAGTGGAGGTCTATGTGGAACCACTACCAGCATCAAAAGTTATAAAGTATTTATTAAAAAGAAAGCATTCACAGCATACTTTTAGCACAGCATCAGATGGAGGAAGGGATTCAAAAGAAATAGGTAAAACACAATTCCCCTGTTCCTTCTCTCTATACATGCCTTAAAATATAGGACAGGCTCCTTAGCTTAGAAAGTTACCAATCTCTACAGAGTTTCGTTACCTTGAAGATCTCGCCAGCTCTTTAGGAGAGCACGGGGTCAATGGCCACCTGCTCACTGGAGAGGTCTGTCTGCTCTCCTGGACTCAGCACCCAAAGAAAAAGAGCTCCTCTTTGCTGTAAGTAGTTTTTATCATCTCACTTTCCCCACCCACTGACCAGGTCAAGCCAGGTCAGAGAGGCTTTTCCTGGAGATCTCTAGGAACTTCTTCCTGAAGCCTTTCTAGTATTTAGCACCTCCAAATCTCTGTTCCCTCCTGGTTCATATGACTTTGTGGTTCAGTTTGTGGTTCAGCCACAAACCATGAACTGAACCACAAAATGTGGTTCATGCCCATCCCTACCTGTAAGTATACTTAATAGTCAGGGACAAGAAATTGCACAAGACAGGAGCCACAGACAAAACTAACTTTACTCAGACACCAGTAAGTAGGAGCAACATCCATTCAAAGTATGAAAGAAGAGTCAGACCCAAAGAAGTAACAGCCTGTCAGACTGTATTAGCCACCACCCTGTCCCCAGATTTAGTATAAGTTCCTTAAACAGCATAGATTTTCTGATGACTATTTGAAGCAATCTGGGCCATTCTAATAAAATAATTTAAGAAAAATCAGTCCCCAACTGCCTCCTGCCTCTGGCCATTCCCCATCCACCCACTTCTTGCCACCCCAGAGCCCACATACCCAGTGTTTCCTCCCAACTGCCTTCCCAGGTGTCTTAAGAAACTGCCCGAAAAGCCACACATGGCCATCAGGGATACCCAAACTTTCATGAGAAGCCAGAAAACAAGAAGGGATGGAGCACTAGGTACAGGACATTTCCCAGCATGCTCCAGGCATTTTTTCCAATTTGTACAGATAGTTTAAAAGGTATTTCCTATACCTTTTCATGTCCTTCCAAAACCCTTCACTCTCCCCAAGAGTGCAACAGTGTTTTTCTCCCTCAAGTGCATCACACTCCACTATAAAATTGGATGGCTGTGTGCCCCTAACGCTTTCCTGGAGAGAATATTTCACAGACTTGAGAATTATATAGACTTAGGTTAAACAAAGTTTCAGTTAATGTCACATGCATGCCTTACAATTCATCCCCTTGTTTGAATATCATTTTCTGTAAACCTTAATGGTGTCTTTTTCTTTCTAGGCTGTGCCATTTTCAAGGTTACAACACGATCGGCTCCAGTGTTTGCACATGATTCTGCCTATTGCAGTGAATTTTTGATAAATTGTTTCATGATATTTGATAGTCTGGGCTGGGCCTTGAGATTTGGAGAAAACCTCGGGGTTTAGCTGTTTATTTGGCCATTTCTTCCAATGCATTGGCTACAGTGTGTTATGGGAAACCCAGGTTTAAATCATTCACTGAACAGCCTTGGATAGGTCATTCTGTCTCTGTGTTGCCCACTTTGTAAAGGGAATGAAATTAGAAAGTGTTTGTGTCTATCCGATGGTCTCCACAACAAATGAGAAACAAAGTCTATACTTCGTAATTTTATGTTTTGTTTGGATTGCCTTGATTAAATGCATTTGTTATGTGTTTTAACTGTCTGTTGAAGTTCTTGTATTGTGCTTAATTGTAAGCCGCTCTGAGACTCCGAGTGAAGGGCGGGGTATAAATCCAATCTCTTCTCTTTAATCCTGACAAGACAAAGATTCTCTGAGTTAGTAGAAAGGCAGACCAGGGACTTCAGATCTCCCTTTGGAAAGCCAGGTCCTCATCTTGGGAGCGCTGCTTGACACAGCAGTCCCCTGAGAAAACCAGGTGGCTGCTGTGGCTCAGAGTGCATTTGCCCAGCTTTGGTTAGTGCATCAACTGCATCCATTCAGTCAGATTTAGCCACAGTGATCCACGCCTTGGTTACATCTAGACTGGACTATACACTCTACCTGAAGAGTGTTAAGAGGCTGTGGCTAGTGCTGTGGCTAGACCTCGGTCATCAGGAGATATGGGCTGTGATGTCACCAATATCCCAATGACATCCAGCTCTACCTTTCTTTTCTATCTTATTCTGTTGATGTTCTGAACTGGAGCTTGGAGTCAGTCATGGGCTGGATGAGGGTGAACAAGGAAGGGAAATGGTCTAGAGCACAAGTGGTAGGTCTTGCCTGTCTAAGGATCTTATCCACATCCTTGGAATCCACAAGCTGAAAAGTATTCATACAAATCAGACAAGCAGATGCCAAAGGTACATCATCTGGATGTGCATCCACACCAGTATTTAACCAATAGTGGATCTGAGTGATTGCGTCTGCAAAGTAAATGGCAAACTGATCACAGCCAGCCGTCATGTGGTCAGAGTCCAAATCCTTGGGGCTATGATGTAAAAGTCCCCAAACCACATGAAACAGCAAAGCTGGATGATTACGTGCAGACGCAATGGTGGCAGAGGAATATTGTTTTTTCGTTGTCATCACTATCACAGACTGACCCCCCCTCCCAGCCTGCACCCCAGCTGGAAAAGAGGAACTCCCAACTTTTGAGTCCCACTCATTGATGGGGCAGCACTTAGCAGGAAACAGCTGGGGGATAGCCAAGTTGCCTGGCAGGAAGCTCCTCGAAGCAGCAGGCAGACATGGTGGTGTTGCAAGCCCCAAGCCAGCATCTACCAATGCCTATGACATCATTCAGGGGTGATATGGAAGGAGTGGCCAAAGAAAGGCCCAGATGAGGCATCCACATTGAAGCCTGCCAGGAAGGAGACATTGGGTATGGAGGAGTCACTGGGGAGGGGATGGAATGGAAGGCTCAGTAGAAGGGAGGATGGCTGGCCGAGCTCCAGGGGTACAGAAGGTGACCTGGAGTAAATAGGAGGTGGAAGTGGCCCCTTTTTCTTCCCCTTCTTACATCACTTCCGGTGATGTCAGGGGGCGTGGCATATGCTAATAGCCTAATAGCTCATTAGCATACCATATGCTAATGAGCTCCTGCAGCTGTTCTACGAAAAGACCCCTGACCATCAGTCATCTCTCAATCAAAGCAAGCTGATCATATAAAATGCCCTGGAACTTCCCAGCTCTCACAGATGTACAGAAGCCAAAACAACATTGAAAGCCACTTTGGCCATGAAGAGGGGGAGAAATGAAATATTTAGAAGGCAATTTTGCATGATAGATTTTAAAAATGAACTTTACAATTTGCAAAATGAAAGTTCAGCTTTTAACGCTCAAAGAGTGCATCAATCATGTTTTGACTTTGTTGTTTCCGTTTTAATGTTCAGCTGAGCTAAATGGCTTCACAGCCACAGTGGTAATTATTTAAGTACAGGATATCAAAGTCAGAGGATTAAGCAAATTGTTGAAGGTCATCATTTTTGTGGAGGGTGCAAAGTCAAATTTGGGTAATTTTTTTCAAAAATAAATTGGCAGATATTATGTGTTTGAAAAGCTCACCCTTTATGTATTTGACAGTGATATAACATCTATGGCTTTTGTCGAGAAAATAGCACAGAAATATTTCTTTGTTAGCTCAGCAAAGACCAATCCAGCCAAAGCAAATACTTTTCTATTGAGTGTCGCCCATCTGCCACATTAATTTATACACTGCAGGACTTTTTTAAGGTGATTTCAGTTCTCCTTGTTTAAATATTTACATAATGCTGCCCATTTCACAGCAAAACTCTTGTGCAAGGTCACCATGAAGAAAGTTACAGACTGAAACCAGAAAATATCTAAATTGTAAATATCGAAAGTTCTCTGCACTAAAATACAAGTCACCCTTTCATATAAAACTCAGACACACACGGTGTTGACTCAACAAGGATTGAGCCTGGAGCCCCCACCTCGGCATCACCTGCTACCCCCTCCTCTGTCCAGATTTCCCCTGCCTCTCACTTCATCCCCTGCTGCCTGTGCCTGGAACAGCTAGCGCTCTTTCCCTCCTCTGTCCCCAAGGGTCGCAGGCAGAGGGAACCACCCCCAAAACCCAGATTAAGAGGTCATTGCCTCATTCACATAATCATACAGCCGGCCTTGGAGACACGTAAATATCTCTTTTATTCACACTGTAATGAGTTGTTTTTATTGATTTAGAAAGCATATGTGTTGCCTCTCCAGAGATCTACTTGAGGAGTTTCTCAAGGGAAAAAATACAGTAAAATCGTAAAAACAACATAAATCATCAACATTGAAGGAAACCATTAAAACAAGCCTTGAATGCTGTCAGTAAACTACAGATACTAATTCATATACTTAACACCAGGGATCTCTTCAACTGATTGTCTGGTTCACATATGCGTAGGTAGGCATCAAATGATGATTAGTATGTGCGAATGAGTCAACACAGATCAAATACAACAAATTAAATTTTCATGTCATTTCAAAAATCATGATTTCCAGTGCAATATGTTTGTATATTTGGCTTTGAGCTGTTGAAGGCAAAGGCAAAGAAGCCTTTTGAAGGGGTCCATAACAGTAATGAGCATGTGAAGAATAGATCAAAATCTTGTCCCCAGCTTTCTTCTGTTGAATGTGCTATTTGCCTAGAAGTGCAGATGTATTTTCCCAAACATGACCTGCATAGATGCATCTGATGAAGTGAGCTCTGACTCAAGAAAGCTTATACTGGAATAAAGTCTATTAGATTCTTAGGTGCCACTGGACTCCTGTTTTATTGTGCTGCTACAGATGTACCAAAGTACCCATCAAGAATAATCTCATGGTAGGCAATCTTTTGGGTCTCAGCCCCCGCAAAAACCATAACAACTACCTGCAAAGTTGTCAGTGTGCCACCATGGGAAGGGGTTGTGCTTGGCCAGATTCTACACTGACTACAAACAGATACTTCTGCTAACTTGGGGGACTCCCCAGCTTTGCAGAAAAATCTGAATATGTTAAAAAATACATTTGGGGTTTTAAATCTCCCCTAAAACAACACTGTTGTCTGTGCATGTGCAGACACCATACCTACCTCCTCCTCTGTCTGATGGTAGTGACAAAGTTGAAGGGGAGCATCAGCAGGCTGGCGGAAGAGGTGAGAGAAGCTGCAGTAGGCCCAGGACAGGAGGCACACCCTGCTCAGCGGTGGTGGCGGCAATGGAGAATGGGAGCCTTGGCAGCCTTGGCGATGGCACTGGTAACTGGGGGGAAGCTGTGGCAGGCTAGGCAAGCAGTGGCAGCAAGGCTAGAGGGTGGCTGGGAGGCACACCAGCCCTGGAGACAACAATGGCAATAGAGGAGAAGAAGCTGAAGCAGGCTCAGTGGTAAAGGCCAGGAGCTGCCCAGTGGTGATGGAAGGGGAGGAGAAAGAAACTAAGAGTGGAGAGGGATCTTTGCACAAATATCATGGGTGTCTACTTGTATATATGTATTTTAAAGGCTTGTTCTCATGGCTTTGATTGTTCACTGCCTTGGGGACTCTACATGGGGAGGAAAGATGGCTTTAAAATGTTTTAAATGAATAAATAAGTAATGTACTTCGCAGGGTTATTGTGCAGATAAAATGGGAGTAGCGGTGTGCACCTTGAAAAACAATCAGTATTTTTGGGATTCAGATATCATGGAGGCAAAAAAAATGGTTTTCCCAACTTTCTGGGTTCCTAATAGTTGTTTGGTATTCAGACCTAGGTTGTTTTGGGGATTCTGATATGATTTAACCCCATTATTCCCTATGCAGAAAATCCTGGGGGGCTGGTGCAAATGGCACCAACATTGCAGGGGAGTTACTGGTCCCTGCACAAGGTGCCCCAAACTATCCTCCATTGTTTCCTATGGGTCAAAATGCCAAGCTTTTCCCAGGGCAAACAGTAATCAAACACTCACACTCAAGCAAAGCAACCTCTGGGCAAAAGCCTCTCGATGCAAACAGAACCAACAAGCCCAAAGAACTGATGCAGGACCAGGGAATCCCAACAGGACCACAGGACAATGTGGCAAGCCTGATGCGAGAAATGTCAGAACAGAGACTCCTCCAAGCCAAACTGAATAGGAATGCTGTTGCAAGCCCAACAAATGTAAAACCAGATAATCCATCCTATATACAAATTCTAAGGCAGATTCTTGAGATTCTAAGGCAAATCTGAGCATCCACTGCAAATCCAACACAAACCAATTTGAGCAAAGAAAACAGTGTTACAAGACCAACAGAACCAATTTCAAAGGACACAATCAACAACAAAACAACATGGCAAGCCAATACCAAGCCCCAGCAAGACACAGGAACACAGTAAAATTAAAGGGGGGAATACCGGGAGCCTTAAAACCCTGACTCTCAGTATCTTGAAAAATCCCAGGTACTGTCTGGAGACCCAAATACATCCAGAAAATACTAATAAAGGTTTTTTAAATATATATTTGGACCAGATATATCCAAATGCACATTCTTAAATGGGGGAAAGGATGGAATACACCACCCTGAGTTCCTTGGATTAAGAGACTGAAAGAAAGATGTCATGAAATGGTCATGAATATACAGATATGTCTGGAATCAAATTTAAACACAGATCTTAAAGTCAAATAAAGATGGAGAATGAGGGCCTGAAGGTAGAAATGGTCCAAAAATGAAACTCTGAACTCCCCCTAAGAACTGTTGCTAGTTATTACTCTGCTAGTTCTTGTATTATTGGTTTATATGTATGTATCCCAAGAAATCAGGACAAAGCAAAGGCAGAGCTCTTGAAATGATGAACAGTTGTTTTCCATATGGTGCGACAGATTCTATGTTTCATGCAAACCTTAGTATCTTCTGTTCCCATTTCATTATCCATGTGCAGATACTTCAAGGGAAAGGGAGGGGCCCCATGGCAGTCAGCATCTGTTGCATTTCATATTGCAGAACATCCCAGTTGTGGGGATGTTGTCTGTTGTGGGGAGAGGAAGGTGTAAGCCAAGGACTGGGGACTGAATGTTATTCAATTCACCTATGTCACCAGAATTATTGTGCCCTTTCTCTAGTCACTAACTGTAGTATATATAACATTATTTTTATGTCCTCAGACCACTGCCAGACATCAGCTAGCGGCAGCCAAGCTTCAATCCCAAAGAACAATAGGGACTAGGCTCCTAAACTTCCAGTAAGGGGCCAATGGGGACATTGGCGGGAAGTTTGAACCCACCAATGGAACCTCGCGGCGTCCCCCCCCTGAAATGTATATAGTTGGCCACCAGCCATTAGTTTTGTTCAGCCTATAATCACGAATAAACTTGTCTTTGCTACGTCCTGGTCCGAGTCCTGATGTATCAAACCCAGTACTTTTCAATTATATTGATTCATTGATCACCTTTACTAAGTTATCAATCATCTTTCTTCAATAAAATATAGGACGGTGTATATTATTATGATCCCATTTTAACTGTTAAAAAAGCTACGATTTGGTGACTGTGGGTCTGGGGGGGTCACTGCATGGCTGAGCAGGAACAAGAACTCAAGCCAAACCCAAATTGAACAACAACTGACTGCTGCCCCCATTAGAGAATCACAGCAGCAAAACCAGTTCACCCACAGATGAGGGTGGAGATCTTTGCCTCTTCAGAACAGAAAGACCACAAAGGGATGAGGCTGAATGCATTTCAGGAGGCACAGAATGTTGGAGCAACTGGGATTCCGTTAAAGTGGGGAGGGGGCGATCAGCCTGCCTAATCAGCCCAGAAGGGGCACCTGTGGAAGGAGAGGATTTTAAGGGGTAGACTTTCCAAAGAGGCTCCCTGTTGTTCCTCATTTGTACTCAGCTTGTATGTTGTATGTTGATTTCACTGTGCCCTCAAACAGCATTGAGAGGGATACCAAGATCCAGGTGAGTTGATTGGCCACTTAGGACTGCAGCATGGCAGCCACTAGAAATGTGAATGGTTTTCTCTTTTTATTGCCTCATATTTTTTTTCCCCAAAAACAGAATGGACTTGGTTTTGTTAACTTCATTGGCTTAAACTATTCAGTTCCTTTTTTCATTCCCCCTGGTTATGCAAGAAAGCACAATTTCTGGCTGTAATGTTTCCCTGGCCCATTAAGACAAAATTATTAGGGGATCGCATCTCTCACCCAAAGGAGCCTACATATCTTACTGAAAGAATTTTAAAGGCTTTCAACATTCTCTCTTGCGGGACAGCGCAGGAACCAAGAGAGCAGATAGCATGACCAACTGGGTACAAATAATATATAAGTAATATACTAAATGCCAAGGGCACCATGTTTAGCAAACTCATGGGGTCAATATCTCTGAATCAGGTATGCAGGAATCATTTGATGGTACTGTTTACAGAGCTACCATCCGACCCTTTCCCTTTTCTGTGACTTCCTACTTTCTCTAAGCCCAGAACTCCATGTTAAGTGTAGTTCTGTGAGCCTTTCTACTATTGTCATTTTATCATATTTATAAATGGGGTTGCTAGACTGCCATTTCAATGAGGAAGACAATGTGTGTGGGGGCTTTTAAAGCCCTTCCTCCCATGCCGTTTTCCTACAAAAAAAATCAATCTGCTCTTGCCCCTGCTGTGAAAAACTTAATTACAAGTGCCCTAAGACCTGTGTGCATCTGTGTTGCTAATTATACTGGATGGATATTATTGGGAGAAGACAGAAGTCATCACCTAGCCCCTAGCTGGAGCAGTAGCATTTTCCTGGGAACCAGGAGATCTCCCAGACTTACAACTGATCACCAGAATACAAAGATCAGTCCCTAGAGCTTCCAGCTCTGGTTTGGGAAATTCCTGGAGATTTGGGGGTTAAGCCTGGGGAGGGCAAGGTATGGGGAGGGGAGAGATCTCAGTGGGTTGTAATGCCACAGAAAGCACCCTCCAAAGTAGCCATTTTCTCTGGGAGACCTGATTTCCCTACTCTGGAGATCAGTTGTAATTCTAGGATATCCTATATGCCTCTGGAGAAAATGGCTGGATGGCCTCAGCTGAGGTCCCTCCCCAAGCCCCAGTCTCCCCCAGGCCCCACCCCCAGGCCCCACCCCCAAAATCTCCAGGAATTTCCCAGCCCAATGTTGGCAACCCAGCATTCCCCCTCCCCATTCACCTGGGCCTCTGATCCAAGGGGTATGAACAAAATAGAAGGGGGATAAGTATAATGCTTGCTTCTGTTTTCATCCCCCACCCCATCCGCAGCACAGTTCGTATGTCAAGGTGTGCAAACAAAACTGGCCACACTGCCCACCTGCTGTGGTGCTAGACAACACTTCCACTCAAACAAGCAGGAAGCATCACTTATAGAGACTCAAAGCCCTCCCCAAGCCAGTGAGCCAGCAATGTGGTTATTTATTTTTATTTATTTTATTTTTGTATTTATACTCCGCCCTCCCCACAAACGGGCTCAGGGCGGCTTACAAGAGGGCAAAAAAATATGACCATACATAAAACAAAATAAAAACAGTAAAAACCAACAAATATTACAAATAAAGTGCTCGGATTTACACAAGATGGTCATTCATTTGAGGTAGCTGATTTTTCATGGAGGTAAGTAGTGTTAACTGTCCAATCCAGCGGTACCCACCCAGCGCTGTATTGTGGCCAGATCTTCCCTAGGGCCATCTCCTTACTCCAGTTGTTACCGACACCATTGGTAGTGGTGGTAGTAATAGTGATAGTGATAGTGGCGGCTCCTACATAAAAGCCTGGCAGAAGAGCTCCATCTTGCAGGCCCTGCAAAACTGTACTAGGTCCCGCAGGGCCCTGATCTCCTCTGGGAGCTCATTCCACCAGGTAGGAGCCACCACTGAGAAGGACCTGGCCCTCGTTGTGGCCAGCCTTGCCTCCCTGGGCCTGGAATCCCCAGGCGATGTTGTGTCCCAGACCGAAGTGCTCTTAGGGGTCTATGTGGGGAAAGGCGGTCCCTCAGATATTCGGACCCTGGCCATATAGGGCTTTAAAGGTAAGCACCAGCACTTTGAAACGGATCTGGTATGCTATTGGCAGCCAGTGCAGTGCTTTCAACCCAGGCCAGATGTGCTCCCACTTGGGGAGACCCACCAACAGCCTGGCTGCCGCATTCTGCACCAGCTGCAGCTTCCGGATCTGCAACAAAGGCAGCCCCATGTAGAGAGTGTTACAGTAGTCTAGCCTCGAGGTGACCGTCGCATGGACCACTGTAGCCAGGTCATCACAGTCGAGGAAAGGAACCAACTGCCGAGCTAGCCTAAGATGTTAAAAGGCCGACTTGGCCATGGCTGCCACCTGGGCCTCCATAGTTAAGGAGGAATCCAGGAGCACTCCCAAACTCCTAACCTCTGATGCTGGCACCAAAGGCGCTCCATCAAAAGTCGGGAGAGGGATTCCCAACACCAAACTGGCCCGACTCAAGCACAGGACCTCTGTCTTCGCTGGGTTTAGTTTCAACTGGCTCAGCCTGAGCCACCCAGCCATGGCCTGTAAAGCCTGGTTCAGATCTTCTGAGTCTGACTGGCCACCCAGCACTTAGCAAAGATATATCTACCTATGTGATCCTCCCATTAACCAAATGTATTTGTTTATTTATTTTATTTACATTATTTATAGTCCTCCTTTCTCACTTGGACTCAAGGCCTTGGACACAGAATGAGTCAATATAAACAATAGAATAGGACATTCAAAAAACAATAAAATAAGATTAGGGTTGTAGAACCAATCAGAAATCTCAAAGTAGAACTGAAGCATAAGTATTAACATGACACATTAAACAAAGGAAAAATACATACGATGCTAGTTTCAGCAAGCTACACACAGTAGTATAGGCCATGGTTCCTAATAATTTATCCAAGTAACTTTGTGAATCATTTAGTACAGTGCAACTCTATTGTATGCATAGAAAAGCCCTCTTGAATAATTCAGTATTGCATAGTTTGCAGAAAGCAGGCCCTTCCAGAAGGTGGGGGCCACAACAGAGAAGGCTCAAGTACAGGGAGGTGTTGATCTTGCCCATTTGCAGATTGGTGCCTACAGAAGAACTTGCTCAGATGAACGCTGTCATGGGGGAACATAGGGGGAGAAACAGTCTCGCAGATATGAGGGTCCAAGGCCATGATCTGTGCAACTCTTCTATTTGGAAAATACTGTGGTGTGTTGTTGATTGTGCTATACTTCAAAGATCAAAAAATAAGTGTGTGTGGGGGGGTGATCATGCAGGGATTATGTATATTGCAGGGAGGAACAGATTGCTTGAACAGTAATTTGTTGATGGACTGTCACTACCCGCTAGGCTCTGGTTGTCTCTCCTCTTCCTAGATTCTTCTGTCCTTATTCTGAACTTTGTCTTCAGTCCCATGTTGCAGGAAACTCTGGCACACTTTTCTGCCTGGTTGGAGTTGTGATTTCTCACTATTATTTAGATTATAATTGCAGGAATTTATTTGGACTTTAATTTGGAACCTGAGGTGGGTGGAAATATTGAAATTTGAGTACCCTAGTGGGGGGGTTGGCAGGGGAAAGGGGTGGTCTCTTCCTTTGCATTGCTTCACTGATTCTCCCTCACCCCAAACTCATATGCTGGTGGATTCAGGTGGGTAGCCATGTTGGACTGAAGCAGCAGAACAAAGTCTAAGTCCAAAATTTGAGTCCTTCAAGACCAACAAAGTTTAATTCAAGGTATAGGCTTTTGTGTAAAAGCACACTTCTTCAGATACAGAGAATAGAATCTCTTCAACCATTACATATAGGGGGTATGCATCTTGACTCTAACTGGTCCTTCTAGGCAACCAGTCCCCCACCCCCTATATGTAATGGTTGAAGAGATTCTGTTCTCTGTATCTGAGGGAGTGTGCTTGCACATGAAAGCTTATACCTTGAATTAAACTCTGTTGGTCTTAAAGGTGTCAGTGGACTCAAACTTTGTTCTTATGCTGGTGGTAAAGGACAGGCATTCTGCTTAGAGGGCATATTCCTGTGATTGAACCAGAAAGGGCTGTGGTACTTGGCCTTCTGCACTCTTTGTTTGGGTCAGCTATAATAACAACTATTTTATTAAGGGGGGTGAGGTTGGCTGCTGGTGCATTGGGTGCTGGGTGAAGAGAGAGATGCCTATTTTAGGAAGAAATCTAAAGGATGAGAAATAACATCATTTTAGCATTTTAGAAAATGTTGGTCTCTTCCTGGTTGCTTTGATACAAACCAATTTCCTCATTTTAGAGATTTTTTTAGAAGTCAGCATCATAAAATGTAGTTTGAAACGAACAGGTAAGTTCCTATGGCAACTACTTCTCTTTCTACCAAGGCTTTTAATTTTATAGTGGTGGACAAAAAATGTGTGTTTCCTTTGAGGAAATAATTTGATCCTGAATGGAATTAGGTATTGTAGCTAAAGTACCGGAAGATTAGATTAATTTGTAGTGAAAGTTGACTCCATCACATAGTACCAGGAACTGGATGAACCATTTCCTTTCTCCTTATTATTTATAATCAGAGCTATTTTGGGGCAGGAATGCACAGGATCATAGTTCTGGCTGGCTCCAGAGTTGGCCACACCCAGCAGGAACTCATTAGCATAATAGCCCACACCCAACAGCAGAAACTCATTAGGACTGGCTACATTAGGGGTGTGTGGCCTAACATGTAAAGGAGTTCCTGCTCCAAAAATGCCCTGGGTTTTGACAATAAACATGGTAAACAGCATAAGAAGCAAAAGTGGGTGTGGCTGGATGACCACACTTCTGGCAACATGGAGGTGTGGCCTAATATGCTAATGAATTGTGCTGTCAGGGGTGTGGCCTAATATGCTAATGAGTTTCTGCTGTTGGGTGTGGTCTATTATGCTAATGAGTTCCTGCTGGGCTTTTTCTACAAAAAAAGCCCTGTTCATAACAGCCAGCAGTTCTGGCCTCCTATTCACACTGAGTGCTAAACTGGATAGCCCAGGCTAGCCCAATCTCATCAGCTCTCAAAAGCTAAGCAGGGTTGGCCCTGGTTAGTATTTGGAAGGGAGACCACCAAGGAATACCAGAGTTGGTATTCAGAGGCAGACAATGGCAAACCACCTCTAAAAGTCTCTTGCCTTGAAAACCCCATGGAGTCACCATAAGTCAGCTGCAACCTGACAGCAAAAAAAAAAAACACAAACACACTCTGAGGCAAAATTTGAATGGTTGGTTACTTTTAAGGCTTTAAATGATTGGGTCATGATACTTAAAGGACTGCTTACTCTGTGATGCCTTTTCTGTGATGATTCCTCAACTATGGAATAAGCTCCCCTGGCTGCGGTTGGATGTACCATTTGGTGCAGTTGGGAAACCCTCCTATTACCTCCGTAGGAATTTGACATGGAGTCACATGGTCACACATTCTGTTTCACTGTGGGCTCAGCCCATCAGATGGCACATTCAGGTGAGTGGGGGCAGGTTGCCTTTTTTCACACATTTGCATAAACGAGGAATCAAACTCTGCATGGAGAGTTCTCCCCATGCAGCGATCCACGACTAAGGAATGATTATGTGGTTACGCACATACCATTAAGCAAGCAAAAAAATGGCACCGAGTCAGGATGGAATGGGCAGACCATGGACAGGGTGGAGAGGAGGAGTTTGTCATCTGTGAAATGAGAATGACATCATTATCACACAGTATCTGGTTTCTGATGAAAGGAGCTTTGAATCTTGAAAGCTCATATGCAAAAAATCTTGGTGGTCTCTAAGGTGCTATTATGATCAAATTTAGCTTGTCTGCTGTAAATCAACATGGCTACACTCTGAAATTATCTCACAAGACAGTCATGAGGGAAAATGTTAATGTAAAGCTGTTTGAATAACTAAAGTAATGCAGAAGTTACAAGAGGGAGATGAGATTTTATGGGGGAAATCCCAATTGCTATTAGATATGTGATTAATAAGAGCATCATTTGGAAAAACTGAAGGTTGTTTCCAGATGCCCAAAAACTGGAAAGATTTGCTGAAGGGGAAAAAATTACTAGCACATGGGCTTTGCACTGTAGACTTTGTTTTGGACTGTAGCAGCTGCATGATATACTGGACTTGATACCCTCTTCTAATGAAATGGTGTTATAAGGGAGGGGCCCTATATCTGTTGCATGGCATATGCCTAGAAAAAAATCTCTAATTGCATACTGAAACAGAAAGCTTACATATTGAAACATTTAAGGGCTGAGGCTTTGCTAATGTAAATGTTGGTGGTGGGGGAACAAACTCAGATGTATTCCTGCAACACATTTTTAATTGTACACTCAGTTATGGTTTGTTTGGGGGTGGCACACTCCAAGCAGTGTTGATTCAATATTATATTGCAATGAATTATCTGTAAATCACAGAGAGCCAATTTCTCATGTAAGACATCCAATCCAAAATTATCCTTCCTGTGAGGAAACCAACACTGCAGGAGTTTCATGTTTACTCTAATCTTCATAATTGGATTGATCTGAAGATCAAAAATTATTCCCTTGGGAAAGTCAAGCAGCCTAATTAAATTAAGGATATTGCATTCCGTTCCAAGAAATGAAGAAGCAACAAGAGATACCCCTTTTGTCAAGCAACCTGTTCATTACCAGCTATTTGTCTGGCTACCTTTTATCTCACAAGCGATCCTTAGTATTTAGTTTCATCATCCATTATACTACCCAAAGGACCTGTGGTACTAGATAGGGTCCTTGCTTGTTATTCACAGATGTTGTGATGTTTATTGGAACAGTAGTTGCTTGACTGTCAATTAGAGAAGATGGATTTTCAGACAGCCGCTTGCCATTGCCTATATAGCTAGAAAAAAAGCAGTAACCAGGCTCACAGGTAAAGGAGTTCATGAAAATAAAACACTTTTTGCATGCTCAACAGGAAAAAAACCTAACAAGATAACTGTTGGGTTTTTTTAAAGTATTTCAGCCAAGGCTTCCTTTCTACATTCTTTTATAGCAACAACAGGAGCAGATGGGTGTGTCAATGAGAAAGAGATTTGTTATTTAAAATAGAAACCAATGGTAGGATGCATGTTCCAGATATGGAAACCCACTAGATATGCAAAATGTCAGCAAAAAAACAAACAAACAGAACCAACAGATTCAATAGAAATGTCAGGATGCAGAAACAGTTGCAATAATTGCAGGATGCAAGAAATAGTTGCACTTCCATCCAGACATACTTTGCATTTGCAACACTGATCAGTGAGCATCGTCATGATGGAGATCATAACTGGCTCATCAGTCTTCATTTCAGTTTTGTTGAAGAAGAGAAGAAGAAGAGATTGGATTTATACCCCGCCCTTCACTACCCAAAGGTGTCTCAGAGCAGCTTACAAACTCCTTTCCTTTCCCCTCCCCACAACAGACACCCTGTGAGGTAGGTGGGGCTGAGAGAGCTCTTGACAGAAACTGCTCTTTTATCAAGAACAGTTCTTATCAGAACTATGGCTTGCCCAAAGTCATCCAGCCAGGTGCAAGTGGAGGAGTGGGGAATCAAAACTGTTCATCCAGGTGAGCTGAGCATGACCCACTTTGTTCCCTAGACTAAAGATCCCCAGTGATGGCTAATGCAGTTCTCTGTTTTCCAAGCCACGGAGCCATTAGTACACAAGGCTAAAACCTTCCAGTCTCATTTGGTTTATAATGATCAGACTCTACCACTGCCTTTCTAAAAATCTGCAATTGTTTGGGCCCAAAGAACTCCAGATTTTTAGACTACACTGACTGATCTCAAATGCACAGTGTTCGTTCAATGAGCTTTTTTTATACTATAGTCCTAAACAGAGCAACACCCTTCTAAGCTTCACCCTTCAGAGTTCAGTAAGAAGAGTTAAACTCTGCTCAGGATTGCACAGTTAGGAAAAAGCTGGATAACACTGAAATAAACCCTGGTTTGTTTTCATGTTGTGACTTTTATTGCTCATTTTCATGCTATGGCTTTTTAATTGTTTGTTTTTATGCTGTGGTTGTATTTTTATTGTACTATCTTAGATCTCTGGAGAGGTGGCATATACATTTGCTAGATAAATACAATATATTCTCAGGTTTCTGTTTTTCTAACACTGCCTTTTAAAGTTAGGAACATGGGGTTTAACATAAATACTTGCTCCAAGGTTATATAGGCAAGGACTGCTTTTCCCTTTATGAGCGCATTCACCAGCTATGGTCTGCCAATCAGTTCTTGCTTACTGACCCATCAGTTAGACATGGTTTTCCACCACAATTGTAGACTTCTGCAGTTGTTTCCCCAATGATGTGTTATGATCCCTTCCCACTTTTAGGAAAGTAGTTCTTTTTCAACAGGCCTTTGCTCAAATTTATGGGACAGTGTTTGGCTGCCATTGCCCAGGTTTTTGTATCATTTAAGGCTCGTGGATGTTAATTGTTGTGATGTTTTAAAGCTTTTTAAATTGTGTTCAAATACTTGTACTGTTTTGCATCTTTATGCCTTGATAGTATTTTGTTGTGCTGTGCTTTGGGACTTTATTGGGAAGTGGAATAAAAATATGTTAAATAAATATATAAAATGACACTTGCAACAGTGATCATTTCCACATCTTCAGTAGTAAGGTTGCAGGACTGAGATCCTGATTAGCTCTGAGCAGTTCCCCTCCACCCTCCACGCTGCCACTTCCTCTGCTGTCAGAGGAACAGAATGATGCATGAGCAGATTAATGCGCCTGTCACCGAATGTATGCACGTAATGTGTACTAGATGATGTGGTGTGGAATTAATCTATAAAAATCAATATCGTCTCATTGATTTTTTTTTACAAGTGCATCATCTACTGGATCAAGGAGTATTGTGTTTAAAGGCAGACATTTGGTGAGGCTTTTACAGATCTTGTCCTTATTTCTCATGGATTACCAGAACATTTCTTCCTTGTTAAGGGAACTCTGCTCCACATAAGTGTAAAAGACAAGAAATCTCATAGTTGTATCTTTAGGGGGAAATGTTACAAAACATTTAGTAGAGCAAATGGAGGAAAGGAGCCAGACAGGCATTTTTCTTTGTTCCTAGGTCCAAGTCCAGCTCTAAGCTTCCTCCTGCTATCTCCAGGTAAAGAGCAGCAGTCTTACACCATGCCATCTTGGAGCCACTTTTCCCCAGTTCCCAATGGCCATCAAGGGCAGAAGGAGAACAGGAAGCAGACAGGCCCCCCCTTTTGGCCTCTCTGTCCAGCTCCAACCAGGTTCCTCTTTCCTCCTAGTTACCTACTGCCATCAGAGAGGTTGGAAGAAGAACAGAAGTAGCCAAACATCCTGCCTAAACCCAGCCCTTGCTGACTAACATTCCTGAGCTCATTTTTAAAAGGCAGTGTGGTGTGGTAGTTAGAGCTTTGACCTAGGACCAGGCAGACCCAAGTTTTAATCCAAGCTTGTCATAGACCTTACTGGGTGACCAGGGTCTAGTCATTCTCTTGCAGCCTTAACCTACCTCACAAGGTCAAGGTGAGGATAAAATGAAAGGCAGAACCATTTGTGCCATGCTGATCTCTTTTCAATAAGGCCAAGATAAAAGTGTACTTAGAATAAAATTAAAATTAAAAAATTAACTTAGTATCTTGTTTCAGTTTTAGAGTGTTGTTGTTGTTGTTCAGTTGCACAGTCATGTCTGACTCTTCACAACCCCATGGATCACATCATACCAGGCCCTCCTGTCTTCTGTCATGCTCTGGAGTTTGCTTAATTTCATGTTTGTTGCATTGATAACACTGTCTAACCTCTCATCCTTTGCTGTCCCCTTCTTCTTTGACCTTCAGTCTTTTCCAGCATCAGGGTCTTCTCCAGTGACTGCTCCCTTCTCATTTGGTGACCAAAGTATTTGAGCTTCAGCTTCAGTATCTGGCCTTCCAGGGAACAGTCAGGGTTGATTTCTTTTAGGATTGACTGATTTGATCTCCTTGCAATCCAATGGACTCACAAGAGTCTTCTCCAGCATCATAATTCAAAAGAATCTATTCTTCCATTCTCATACTTCCTTATAGTCCAACTCTCACAGCCATACATTACTACTGGGAATACCATTGCTTTGACCCTATGGACTTTTGTTGGCAGGGTGATGTCTCTACTATTTATTATGCTGCCTAGGTTTGCCATCGCTTTCCTCCCAAGGAGCAGGCATCTTTTAATTTCATGGCTGCAATCACCATCTGTAGTGATTTTAGATCCCAGGAACATGAAGTCTGTCACTGCTTCCACGATTTCCCCTTCTGTTTGCCAAGGAGTGATGGGTCCGGATGCCATAATCTTAGTTTTTTTGATGTTGAGTTTCAAGCCAACTTTTGTGCTCTCCTCTTTCACTCTAAGCAAGAGGCTCTTTAGGTCCTCTTCACTTTCTGCCATTAGAGTGGTATCATCTGCATATCTGAGGTTCTAGATTAATGTTAGGCAATTTGGAAGCCAAATTTTGATTCAAATTCAGGGTGAAAACAATGGAATAAAACATATCTACTTTTAGACTCTTATGTGGTCTGCCCTAGATGATTGTTCTGATCTGTGTGCAGAGCCATTTAAAACACATATCAATGTGCCAACCTGTAAACTGGACTTTATTATATTGCTTGGAAGTATGAGGAAAGTCCCATGGACAGCTCCAAGAGCTAATGTAAGTTTCCAAAATAGTTTACAGAAATCTATCAGAATAATACCCATGTAACAACAAAGGAATACATCCATCACAAGCTTAGTTTTCCTTTGGTATTAAATATTCACTCACGATGGACTGTTTTGTTTATGCAGCTACTCCAAAAATGTTTCCTACACAATACGTGGATTTCTTTTCACAGCTTTAAAAGATGTTTCAGCCTTATGACACCCATTAACATTTTCAGTGGCAAAAGATGTCATATTTTATGACAACTGAAGACTATTTAATTAAACATCTGGGTAATGAGTATCAATGAACCACAGTGTGCAGACTCAAAGCAAGGGCTGATGAACACATCTGTGGCATTTTGACAGATGGATGTGGTTCAAGTGGGATTGTGATTAATTCCTAATAAGGCAGCTTTGAGGGTTTCAGGGTTCTTTGGCATCATGCAGCAATTTAATGATGCTTGATGAGAAACTAGATGTGCAGTTAGAGATGGGCCACCCATCACCCCTCCATTTGATTTGTTTAAAGGTCCCTTGCTCGAAAGCCAGTCGAATCTAACACTAGGGTTGCGGTGCTCATCTCCGTTTCAAAGCCGAAGAGCCAGCGCTGTCCGAAGACGTTTCCGTGGTCATGTGGCCGGCATGACTAAACACCAAGGCGCACGGAACGCTGTTTCCTTCCACGAAGTGGTACCTATTTATCTACTTGCAATTTCTTGCTTTCGAACTGCTAGGTTGGCAGGAGCTGGAACTAGAGACAGGAGCTCACCCTGTCATGCGGCACCCGGGTCTCGAACTGCTGAACTACTGACCTTCCACAGCCTGCAGTTCAGCGTCTTAACCACTTGAGCCACCGCAGCTCCTTTTGATTTGTTTAGGACTGTTAAAAACTGTAGGAAAATATCACTTTTTACAAGTACTTTGAGTTGGCTTCTACTGTTTTATCTCTTGAACTTTATCACAATTCTACTTAGGAATTCTAGTGCAGGGATCAGCCCTAATTTGCATACTGGGCTTCTATGGATTCCACTCTGGAGAACATAAGAAGAGCTCTGCTGGATCAGACCAATCGTGCATCTAGTCCAGCATCCTGCCTTACACAGTGGTCAACCAATTCTTCTGGATGGCTGACAACAAGGCATAGAGACATAGAGATGTTGCCTCCTGGCTCTGGGATTCAGAGGCTTAGTGCCTCTGAATGTGGAGGTTCCCCTCAGCTACCCTGGCCACTGACATCCTCCATAAAGCTATCTAACCCCTTTTAAAACGTTTTATTCCTGTGGCCATCACTACATCCTCTAGCAGCAAATTCCACATGTTAATCACTATGCTAATCATCTCTATATGATTGTGGAGCCTGTGAGAAGACATTCTAAATAGGGTTGGAAGGAAGCCGGTGGAGTGGTGTTTCTCCATCTGATTAGAATACCCAAAACTGGCCCATTTATCTCCTATCCATCTGTCCCCCTCTACACTCACACCAAGCTTACAAATGAACTTCTTTTAAATTTCTTGCAATTGGTATTATTATTATCCATGCAACAGCCAATTGTGTCATCTGAATGCCCAGTGAGTAACCTAGAAAAAAGTGAATTTAGCTAGGGAAGAAAAGAAAGCTGTCACTTGGTAACTTGGGCTGGAACTGCAGGAGTAAATAAAGCTTTAATTAATGAATTGGTGGGTGCCAGTTTTAATGGTGAGGAAAAACATCTACTAGTTGGCCTGTAAATTCAAGGAATTTGTCTATTGTTCACTGATTATTTGGTTGTTGTTGTGCTACTGTAACTGAAAATGTAAAGATAATACTAACAATGGCCATACTTTCTAACAAAGAATAATAGCCTTTTTTTACTGAATTGTATGCTATTTTACTCTTCCTTTACTAACTCAAGAAAGCACCTGTGTTGAGATTTTGATGGTCTACAAATGCATTTCTATCTGTTCAGTTTTGGAGGGTGACAATGATTAGTTTAACCCATTTTTTTAATGGACAATCTAACAAAAACAAATGCCAAAAAGGGCTTTCAAAAATAACTACTTTCCCCCCAGATAATATTTCTACGATATCTTACAGAAGAAGAATCATATTCTCTCTGCTGTTATTTTTAAAAAAACTCCTATTGGTTATTTATATGTGACCCTTTTAACTGAAAGACAGAATCCAGAAAAGATCCTAGTTTTACTGTGTCCCTGTGCCCCCATTGGGCTATTCATTATCATGTAGTCTGCCTACACCAGCATGACACTCCATTAAAGCGCTGCAGAGAAACGGCATCATTATTGAAAGAATAATAGGGCCAGAAGAACAGTGGAAATTTAGGACAGATGTCGAAGCTGAGAAACACTAGCTGTCATTCAAAGACAATCAATCGTCATATTGACAGGTCTTTAGAATTATTTGGGTAGCAAGCAGCGATGGGAATCATAAGCAAAAAGGTCCATTTAGATCAGTCACCTACATAGCTGTCACTTGGCTTGCTTTGCTTAGCCTCTTTTTTAATTTAGAATTTGGACAGAAACGGCCTGAGAAAACTTATCAAGATAGCACCCAGAGCTCAACCGCTGCTGTGGATCAGTTCCTTTATTGCTCATGATAGATAACCAGACAGGAAACCTCACAGCAGGCATGATCATTAAAAAAATCACTGACGGATACCAGTGGGCTTTGAAAGAACAATTACCTTCAGTGATTTTGTTTGCAAGGTCTGTGACTTTTCAAAATCTCTCTTCTCCTATGTCTTTTGTTGGCAGTGAAATGATCCTTCTCTTCACTGAAACCTCTCAGTTGAAAGCAAGTTATTGCCATGATTCTGATTAAGTGAAAAGTTTTGCTGCGTATAAATATGAAATGAATTGAGCAAGGACAAGGATTTAAACATCTAGGATGTAAGAGAGCAGCTGATGGAAGATCTGTAACAGAATTTTTAAAAAAGAATTGGCACGGTGAGACAGACATTTAAAAGATGAAATGCCTGCAGGCAGGAGGAAGAAGACTGCAACTGAAAAGGACATTTATGAGAATAGACATAACAGAGAGCACAGCTCTATATGAAAGACATATATCTATATCTAAAGGACCATCTCTTTTAATGGGTCCCTGTACTCCCAATGCAGTTCTCAGACTGCCACCTGCTAGCTGTTCTTCCACTTACGGTAGCCCACCTGGCATTTTTCATTGTAGGTTCCACCCTATAGAATAGGCCCCCTGAAGAGGTAAGGGGGCTGCTATCTCTAAACATGTTTAGGAAGTGCTTCCTGTTTATTTTGCTAAGGCTTTTGTGGGGTGTAGGCTGCAAGCATTTTTAGAAGGGGATCTTACGGTATTTTGAGTATTCTGAATCTGAATTCATAAGATGCCTTGAACCATGGAGAAAGGAAGGATATGTTTTTAAAACATTTGTAGAACAAGCAAATATAAATAAATAAGTGAGTGAGTGAGTGAGTGAGTGAGTGAGTGAGTGAGTGAGTGAATGAATGAATGAATGAATGAATGAATGAATGAATGAATGAATACGAGGCATGAACAATGGAATTATTGGGGGGAAAGCAATATACTTTTGAAAAAAGGTATTCCAGAAGAAGGGATAAAGTTAACTGAGGATGGTCTGTGGCTCTATGGCCGAGGACAGACTGGCAATTTGCCGCGGGATGGGACCCGGGCTGACAACGACTCAATATCGGATTAAATGGAATGTTCACACAGGCACATCTGCCTGGCGTCCCCCACCCGTAGCCTACCGGTGCTCTCACGCTTTACTGCCGGATTAAAAAAACACCTGATAAAAGCCGGCACAAATCTTGAAAGCCTGCGTTCGTCGCGCGTTTCTCCGCTTCCGGGGAGTCTGAACGCGCAGCCGAAAAGCCGGGATCAACCCACGTTGGGCATGAGGCAGCAGCGGTGTGATTGGCCGCGCTCCGCTCCACCGCCCAATGCGGTGCCGGCGTTACAGGGCAAAAAAAAAATCGGCAAAATGCGCTTATGCGCTCATGCGCACATACACCCACAGCCGAATTAATGGGGAAACGGCGAATATAGCACACCTCTGGTGCGGCAGTCTGAACGCTCCCGCGCGCCTCCATCCCGTATCTTCCGGCAGAGGCCCCTGATGTGTGGACGGGAAAACCCGGTATCGTTTACTCTGGGGTTTTTTTTGCCGCGACTGGCTACCGGGGCAAATTGCCAGTCTGTCCTCGGCCTATAATAGAGCGTGTACTTTGCATGCCAAATATCTAAATTCAGTCCTTGCCATCTGGATCTCAATTATCAGGGGTTGGCAAGTACCTTCCTCTGCCTGAGTATGGACCCTCTCGAGGGGAGGAGCATGTTGAATAGGAGACACACATGCTAAGAGCTGCTCCATGTGTTTATTAGTACTGGCCCTTGTTGTTAATGCAAAGATCACCCACTCACTCATCCAGATTTCTTGGGGGGGGGGTAGTTTCATTTTGTGCAATGAAGAATCTAGTCAATCAGGAGAAGAAGGCAAAAAGAAGCTTTCCACCATTGGATTGTATACTGAACGCCGCCATCACCTGCATTGTTCTTATTAGCACTTTATGATGTTTATGTGAATTTTATTGGATTTTATTATATTTTAACATCTGTATGCTGCCTTGAGCCAGTTCTTCCGGCAAGGCGGGATATAAACTGAAATAATTAATTAATTATTAATTAATCTCTGCTGGGTGATCAGATTAGCATTTTTTGTGCCATTAAGTTGTGGCTGACTCGGAGTGACCCTGTAGTGTTTTCAGAGATGTTCAGAGGTGATTTGTCATTGCCTGCCTTTATGTAGCAACCTCAGACTTCTTTGGTGGCCTCCCATCCAAGTACTAACCATGGCTGATCCTACTTAGCTTCCGAGATCTGATGAAACCAGGTGTCATGAGGCCTTCAGTGACTCTAACTTGGAGTCTTCAGCAGTAGAGATTGAGCAGGACTAGAGGGACCAGCGGGGGCCGAGCACTGCAGAGGTGCCTGCTGACAACTTTCCAGCTAGGGATGGGCACGAACCTGCTGATGAACTAAAGTTCATCACAAATTTTGGCCAGTTTGCGGTTTGTGAAACAATGTTTGCAAACTGAAGAACCTTCACAAACTGTCATGAGTTTTGATGCACTTCATGGTGGTTTGTGAAGAGCAGAAAGCAGAGGTTTAAACCCTTGATTTCTGCTCTTCACAAAAAACAACTGGGAGCCATTTAAACCGCTGTTTTCTGCTCCCTGCAAAAAGCCATGGGGAGCAGAAAGCAGGGGTTTAAATGACTCTGAGCCATTTCATCCCCTGCCTTCTGCTTGTGGCTGATTTTGGTGGTGAGCAGAAAGCAGGGGGTGAAATGGCTGAGAGCCATTTAAACCTCTGCTTTCTGCTCCCTGCAGCTTTTCATGAGGAGCAGAAAGCAGTGGTTTAAATGGCTTCCGGTCTGGTTTAAATGGCCCTCTGCTTTCTGCTCCTCATTAAAAGCTGCAGGGAGCAGAAAGCAGTGGTTTAAACTTTAAATGGCTCATGAACCAATACAAACTGGTTTGGTTCATGAACCAGCCACCCAGTTCATATGGGTTCATCATTTGGTTTGTGTTCAGCTATGAACCAGAAACCAAACCACAAAAATGGGATTCATGCCCATCCCTAGTTCCAGCATGTCCAAAGACCAGCCTGCTAGAGCCTGCAAGGGAGTCCTCACCACTGGCCCATGAAATAGCCACCAAGCTGTTAGGAGATGTACTTTGAAAATGCTTTTTTGTTATTTTCTGACCTGCACGCACACCAGAATGGTGCCAGCAAGCGTCTTTGCATTGGGAGAAATGTATGCTTTTGTTAATGTGACTCTCTGTGTAAGGAAGGTACCACACAGCCTGTTCTTTCATGCAAATGAAGTCACAGACACACACCTTGCATATCTCTACCCATGAGACATTGGGAACAAGAAGCATCTCCATTATGGTTCTCCAGAAGGATGTAAAAACAACAACCTTTCCACCATTGAGGAATCTGTACCTCGCATGTAACCCACGGGATGCTTGACATTTGCATGTGTTAAGACTGTTTCCTGTTCTGTCACTTGGACCAAGCCAGAGTCATCTGCACATCTAAGGTTTCCATGCCAACTCATCTTAGCACCTTGACCAAACGCTCCCTTGTAGAAAGGTGTAGACTTTCAATATTGCCCCACCTTAGTAGGAGGGTACCCCCACATCCTATAGCCAATAGGTATAGGGATGGGATGGACCACAGAGATACCCCAAGCCAGCCCCAATACTAGCTGATAAAACGAGGTGTAATCTTTTGTTCAGAACAAGCAGCTCACCTTGGCCCATCTTTATTCACTAGCTAGCTAAGTAACTTAAGATAGCTTCTGTGTGCTTCCTTGGACTGCAGCCAAGGAGCCCTTGCACGTGTTGGCAGGTATTATGAGCTTTTCCTCTGCCTAAATAATTTTAAAACCCCAATATTGTATTTCCATTTCTACTGTAACTAAAGGAACTTGTGTGTATGTGTGAGTGAATCTGTTTTTGTATGCCTGTATATTAAAAAGACATTCAGTAAAGAGAATCTTGATTTTAACTTAAGAAACCTTGTCAAGTGTTCTCTTTGGGGAAACGGGTTCTTGGTACGAAGTTCGCTTTCTCTGTATACACAGGCCAGCAACTCAAATAAGTTAGTCCGCCTACTGCGTAGATAAGCAGTCCGGCTAACAAAGCCTCTGCTGGGTAGGATGCAGACTCAGGCCTATAGCCCACAGGGGACACCACCACTCTGCAGGAATGGTGGCAGCAGAAAGCCTGGGCCAAGATGACCAAAGATGGTGAAGTGCTAGACTGGTTATGCACAACCCCATTTGAGAGCTATGCAGTGAGTGCAGCCACAGGAGCTCAACACCTGCCATCAGTGCAGCTGAGCCTGATTACCTCCTAGCCTATTTTGGCTGAACTTGGGAAAGCTGCCTTACTGGATCAACTGGTCCACCAGGCCCTTGGGCACTCAGCATCAATTTGCTCTGGTGACCTCAGCAGGGTATAATGACACAGAGTCCACCATTTTCTCCAGAAAGACTTCTCTCTCCTATGTGAAGAACAGTTGTAATTTTGAGTGATCTCCAGCCCTCCCATGGAGATTAGCAACAATGGTTACCCAGGAGGAAATGGCTGGTTTGGAGCGTGGAGTCTAGAGCTACACCCCTCAAATATCAAGGAATTTCCCAACCTGGAGTTGGCAACCCTATCTCCTGCCCAGCCAACCCTCAGCCTACCTTTATCTGCCCCTCTGACTTCAGCTTTTCATCTCCACCCCCCTCCCTCCTGGAAAGCAGTTGTAATTCTAAGTGATATCCAGCCCTCCCCTGGAGATTGGCAACAATGGTTCCCCAGGAGGAAATGGCTGGTTTGGAGGGTAAAGTCTATGGCATTGTACCTGTATAAGGTCCCACCCCTCCTCAAACCTCACCCTTTCCAGACTACACCCCTCAAATTGCCAGGAATTTCCCTACCTGGAGTTAGCAACTCTGTCTCCTTTCCAACCATCCATCAACCTGCCATTATCTGCCCCTCTGTTTTCAGCTTTCCATCTCCTTCCCACTCCCTCCTGGAAAGCAGTTGTAATTCTGAGTGATCTTCAGCCCTTACCTGGAGATTGGCAACAATGGTTCCCCAGAAGGGAAAGTACAGTCTTTCTCTACAGTGGGGACCAAAGCAGCTTACATCATTCTCCTTTCCCCCTTTTGACTTGCACAACAACCCAATGAGGTAGGTTAGGCTGAAAGTCTGTGACTGGTCCAAAATCACCCACTCAGGTCAGGACTGGCCCCATTGAGTTTTCTTCCAAAGGCCAAAATAGGTGTTGAAAGGGTCTCCCTCCGCTGCCTTTTACTGACAGAACCAAGCTTGGTTGCCTAGCAACAGGCACTGAGGGGAAAGTAGGGTTGCCAGCTCTGAGTAGGGAAATACCTGGAGATTTGGGGGGGCAGATCCTGTGGAGGGCAGTGTTTGAGGAGAGGAAAGACTCAGCAGTGTATAATGTCATAAGGTCTACCATCCAAAGCAGACATTTTCTCCAGGGGAACTGATCTCTGTCATCTGGAGATCAATTGTAACAGTGGGAGATCTCCAGGTCCCATCTGGAGATTGGCAACCCTAGAGGAAAGTCAGCCGCACAGCAGGGGGTTCAAGAGAATGGTTTGATGGCTGCTGGCCCACCTCAGCAGCCAGCCAGCCATGGCAGAGCAAAGCAGGAGAGACTGCTGTTTTCACAGTTTATTCTGACAAGAAAGTGGCCAAGCTGGGTTACGCTGAAAGTCTGTGCATGGTCTGAAATCACCCAATCAGCTTCCACAGCAAGAACCTGGGTCTGGGAGACCATGCTCTGAAGTGCTAACTGCTATGCCACACTGGCTGTGGTATTGCCTGGTATCACAACTGAACTCCAGACAACAGATCTCTCTCTCCCCTTGGAGAAAATAACTGCTTTGAATGGTGGACTCTATAGTATTCTATTCAGCTGAGGCCTCTCCCCTCCTCAAACTCTGGCTTCCATAGACTCCACCCCAAAATCTCCAGAAATTTCCCACCCTGGAGCTGGCAACCCTAGTCAGGACTGGCCCCAATGAGTTCCCCACAAAGGCCTGGAAAGGGCTTCATTGCTTTGTCTTTTTACTGACAGAACCAAGCTTGGTTGCCTAGCAACAGCGACTTAGGGAAAAATTAGTTCTCCAGGAGCCGAGCAGGAGAAGCGTCTTCATCAGGAGAGACAGCCATTTGGCAGTTATTCTGACAGGGAACAGTGGCTGATGTGGCAGTGGGTGGGGAAGAGGACTGGACCCAGCCCCCAGCCAATGATATGCAATTACTCTTGAGTGATGGTTGATGGGCCAATGGCTGAATGAGCTCATAGCACAGCCAATGAGAGAGCTGGAAATGGCCAACACATCAAGCGAACGATATATATAAGATTTCTCTCTCTTTTTAATGCTTTAATTTGACATGCTTTAGGCCAAATTTAAAAGTGGTGTCCTAAGAACTAATGATTACCTTTCCTCATGGTACATAGGTCCTTTTTGCATTTGCCTGCCACTCTGGATTTTCTCAGTGTTCGAACCTAGGCAGTTTAAGACAGCATCCAAATAACCTGGGGCAACAGCTGGCTGAAAATGGGTTGTTCACTGAAGGGAGGTAATATAATGCAGAATGGAGGGGAGACAGAATTTAAAAAAGGTTGAACTCAATTTTAGTGCAGAATTGGGGGGGGGGACTGGATTAAAAAGAAGGTTGAATTTGATTTTAGCGCAGAATTGCTTGGAGGGTACCGTGGTGAACATGGATTAAAAGGAGAGTGCAGAAAGGGCCATACACTTCAATACTGTTCTATCAGACTGTGTTAAAAGACATCTAGTACATCTCCATAATGGTTAGCATAAATTACATCACTGAGTGACACCACAATATTCTGCATATCCTTCCCCATAATGGGCAGCCATTGATGTAATGCTGAGTAGGAGGACAGCAATGCATCAGAATCTGAAGTTCTACTAGACATTATGGAGGAGAAAACAGATGCACAACAGATGCACAATGGACAGTTTAAAAAAAAAACTGTGATGTCTAACTTGACATTTAGATGCATAATTTTCCTGTGCTTTTCTGTCTAAGTTTGTTCTGAAATAGCACAGTATAAATACACAGAGGAAATAGTAGCTATTATATTTGCATTTTCTATAGCAATGAAAATGGATAACAAACCTGGCTGAAAAAAGCAAGCAAATGAAACTGCATGTTCTCTTGGACACTCTTTGGAATCAAGATCCCTAAAGACATGTTTGTTGTTTGTTTACACACCACATTACCAGCATTCGTTATTTGCAGGATTTATTAAGCAAAATTAGATCCCTGCCCCTAGGAAGTTTACAATCTAAAACAGTCAATAGAGGAAGCCACAAAGGGAGAGGAAGGAGAGATCTAGTTACAAGGTATAAGTGTGGGTGCATGAATTGTGTGTGTGTATATAAAGTCACATCAAATCACAGCTGATTTATGGTGACTCAAGCTGGGTTACTGGTGGAGAAGAGGATTAAGATGGAATGTATATTGCAGATTAGGCAAGGTACCATTATATCTAAGAGGATGCCACCATGGTTAATGAGCAAAGTCAAGGAAGCCTTGAAAGCATGAAGGCTTCCTTTGAAAAAATTATTTATTTTATTTAAAACATTTCTGTGCCACATTTTCACTCAAATGGTGTCCCCAAGGTGGCAAACATTAAGCATTAAAACATTTCAACATTAAAAATATTTAAAATAGAATATATACACAATAATTCAATAAAGCATAAACAGAAATAACACCAAAAGCAGGGAGGAGGGTCAATAATAGTTATTGGGGGGCATGCTGAACAAAACAAAAAACTGAGAGTCTTGCCCAGAAAACAGTAACATAAACAAGAACTGCTTTAAATACATCAGAAGCAGGAAACTGGCCAGGAGAGCAGTGGGGACTTTGAATGATAAAGAAGTGGAAGGACTGCTAAAGGAAAGCAGGGAAATGGCAGAGAAAAGGAATTAATTCTTTGTGTCCAGGGCCGGCCCCAGGTTTTTTTGTGCAGTAGGTGAGGCTAAGTTGTGGTGCCCCCCTCCCCAGGCGAGGCTGCCTTGTGACACCCCTCCCTCATCACAGAGCCTCTGAGGGGCCAGTCCCAAAGGCGGCTGGAGGGCAGGGCATGGAGCCCGGGGGACTCGGAGTGGGAACAGCCTCCCCAAAGAGAGCCGCACTCTGGAAGCAGCCCCGCCCCCGAGCCCGCCTGCCTGGCTCTTCCCTCACAGCAGGAGCCCTTGGTGGAGTTCACGCTGAAGTGCCTGGCTTGACCCAGCTGCTGCCGCCGCTGCACTTGCCCTGCTGGGGCACCAGTTTCAGGTGTGGGAGAGGGGGCCTGCAAACCAGGGACCGCCGCCACCGCCTCCGCCAGGCCCCACCCCTGGGGCGCCTGCAGGCCATGCAGCTCGGCTAGGGCGCAGAGAGGTGGGGCTGGAGGGGGAGAGGCCAGCCAGGGCACAGGGGGAGGAAGAGGTCTGCTTTCCTGCAGCCAGAGAGCCCGTGGCCCCCCAAGGCAGGCAGATCGCAGGCCGATACTCTCGTCAAGTGGGCCGGTGCCCTAGGTGAGGTTCTAAAAATTAACAATGGCGGGCTGGCCCTGGATCCATCTTTACTACATACACTGAGGCAAAAAAAAAAAAAGATCCCAACTTTAAACATTGCTGATGTGGTTGGAACTAGCAGTGACTGACCAGAAAACACAGGGAATCCATGTCAAGTTTACAGAGCATGAGGGACCCCAGGCCTGAGCCTCATACCTGCCCACTGGATCTCATCCTCTGGATCACATCTCATCAAATTTGTTTATCCCTACCCTTTTCTGGCATCACGGACTTGGATCCAGAGCAGCATTTCCACAGGCATAAGGATTTCTGCCTGTGCAGCATAATTTTGTCACTTCCCTTTTCCCACAGAAGCCCAAACAGACAGGAGCCCCCCACACACACACAAGAGACAGGATTTCAGGATGCATTTCAGGCTCTCATGGGAGGAGAAGGCAGAAAAGGAACCCTCCATGGGCAAGATTTGAATCCAGTAGCACTTTAGAGACCAACAAGATTTTTTAGGTATAAGCTCTGGAGAGTCAAAGCTCCCTTTGTCAGATCTGACGATGGGAGCTTTGACTCTCAAAAGCTCATACCCCCAAAATCTTATTGTAATCTAAGATGCTATTGGATTCCAGTATAGCTCTTCTATTGCACACTAGCACAGGAGTCGTCCCAAAACTATCTCCATGGTCAGAAATCTTTTCAGTAGCAGAAATACTGCTCTGAATCCAAGCTATATTTTTTAGAATAAATCCATGATCCTACTTTTGTAGTGGTGAGTTAATGGCTGTCCTGCATAAACATTACAAAGAGCACAAAAACAGGACAAAAGCTAGGGTGCAGATGATAGCAGGACATGAGGCTTGATTGACTGCAGCAGGCCAGACAAGTTAAGTGCAAAACGCTTCTCTGGAGATTACTATTCTTATTCCATCTTTATTGATCATTACAACTATTACAGCAAGTGATAATATTTGGCCTTGACATTATACTCAGTTTCTGCAGGTAAAAACTGAACCGTGCGCCTGTGTTTCTGCTGTCTACAAAATACCATTTTTGTTAAAAAGATGTATTTTCTAGTGATTGATGGTTACTAGGGATAGTCTTTGTAATTTTGTTTTAATAGCTTTTTAGGCAAAAAAAAATCCTATCCAAACTCTTAAGTACCCTAGAACACACTGCAATGATGGATCTGTTTGTGCTTTCAAATTATGGCCCCATTCCACTATGCTCCACTCCCTGAGTGCCTGAGGTAATTGCCATGTCTAGCAAACAGCAGGACCTTGTTGTTTTCAGTTTGTATGTGCCGTGAATATAGCACTGGGATTATACATGGCATTGAGGTTTGGTTGCCTCAGGAAGGGCAAAAATTACAGTGTACACCATTATTGTCCAGACAACTGCCTTTGCTTTAATCACATGCTAAGAGGTGGCGGGCTTTATTGACTAAAGTGCCAGAACTTGGACTTGGGTTCACATCTTTCATCATTAAGGGTTACTTGCCAAGTTATCGGTCCCTGCTGAGAGCTGAGAGCTGAGGTAATGTCTGAGCAACTGAGGTCACCAGTTCCATTCTCACCTCAACAATAAAGTCAACTTGGGCCTCTAGTGAGATGTTCTCTTTGAATTTCAGCTCTCCATCTGCATTAGGAAGATAATGATAGTGCCTGAACTTGCAGCATTGTTCCTACCATTTGGAAGTGAGAAGTAAATAATATTTTTCGCCATTTCCTGAGATATTCTGTACATATAAACCCAGCTACTTGTCCTGTTCTGCTGAGTTTTCCCTGTTCTTTGTACATAACTGCATGAAGAGAGTACATCTCTGAATACATGAAGCCACCTTCTACTGAGTCAGACCACTGATTGATCATGGTCATCATTGTCCACTCTTATTGGAAGTGTTTCTCTGAGTCTCAGGCAAAGGTGTCTCACATCAGCCTCTACCTGATCATTTTAGCAGGGAACAGCAGGGATAGAACCTAGAATCTTCTGTATGCAAAACAGATGCTCTACCACTGAGCCATGGCCCCTGGAGAGGTCCATGAGTCTATTCTTGTGGCTTTTCAGGGAGAACACAAAACCTACTTCTCTCAAAAGCCTTATAGCCTCTGTAGATCTATGAAAGTACTGAGACTAATTCTTTCTATTTATTGGTGATTATTTTAAAATTCATTTTAAAAAGTTTATTGCTGATGTTCTGTAAAGCTGCTCCAAGTTTTGGAGAGATGGGCTTCCAATGTTTGAAATCAAAATATACATGAATAGGACCATCTAATTTCAGAGGTAGTTTTCAGTCAATAATCTCAGGCTGTCACGTTTTTATCCCAACTTTTCCTCCAATCAGCTTAGGGTGGCACACAATTTCCTTTCCTCCTCCATTTTTTATCTTCATAAAAATGCTGTGAGCTAGGTTAGGCTGAGAGAGAGTGCCTGGCCCAGATCACACATTTAATGGCTGGGAGGATATTTGATCCCCCAATTTTACCCACGCTCATCTGACATTCTAATCAATACATCACACTGGATCTCACTTTTCCAGTCTGGAAAATGGGAGCAATAGTAAGATATTGCACAAGAATGAATCAGGGTTGCTTAAAATATGGTTTCATGTGCAGGCTCAAGACATATCCATGAGGGACGAGCACTCAACATCTTCTTAGCATATGCTGCATCACAAGCACATGCTAGACCCACAGTACAGAATTACATATAGCTGTGATGGGCATTTCTCCTCAACTCCATACATTTGGGCCTAGGGATGGGCTAAGGAGCTTTTTAAATACTGATCTTCCCATGTGCAGCACTGCCTTGGGAAGCTGCTTTTCAGTATTCCAGTACAAAAGGAAAGTGATGTTTAAATAGGTTCTGAGAAACACTGTATGTAATACTATTAAATTGTATATCAGATCCTTCTGATTCACGTGTAATCAAGAATAGTGTAATTGCAGCCCCTTGAAAATGCATCAGTGCAGGAGCCATCCCTTGTGGAAAGCAAAAGAACATAACAAGAGGCTTGATGGATCAGACCAGTGGTCTATATAGTCTAGCATCCTGTTTCACACAGTGGCCAAGCAGAAGTCCGACTAACAGAGCACAGAGGCCTTCTCATGGTGCTGCCTCCTAGCTCTGGTATTCAGACTGTGGAAATAGGTTGGGTTGCCAATCTCCAGGCGGGGCCTAGGCGATCTCCTACTATTACAGTTGATCTCCAGACTACAAAGAACAGTTCCCCTGGAGAAAATGACTGCTCTGGAGGGTGGGCACTATGGCATTGTAGCCTGCTGACGTCCCTCCCCTCCCCAAACCCCACCCTCTCCTGGATCCACCCCAAATCTTCAGTATTCCCCACCCAGAGTTGGCAACCCTAGCAACAGATCGTTGTAACATTATTTGAGCTAATGTGATTTAGCAATAACCTGGGGGTTTTTTTGTTTTTTTTAAGTCCTCAGGTGACATGGAGGGAAATGGTGGCTACCGAAGGCTATGGCACCAGTGGGGGTGGGACCTTCAAAACTGTGCACCTTCCCATCTACATGGCATGCAAAGGCACTTTGATCTTTCAACATGTCAAACCACGGTTGGTGAAAGATTACATCAAAATAGGGGGAAACCTGGGAAGTGGATGATGGGGAGATGGCATGCCATGGCATGCCATGGCATGGCATAGATGTGCCAAGGAAAAAAACAAAACAAAAAAACTTGCTCCAGTTTGAATACCGAACTGGATCAAAACCTCCTCGTGGGAGCAGCCTCAGTATAAAGCTACTTCTTACATCTTTTCAGCCACACAGCCTATTATTTTGTTTTTCATGAACCATCTGATTCTGAAGGGCAAAAAATACAGTCCTGCTATTCTGCTGAAAAAAACCCTACCCTCCTCCCTTCATTATCTCATAGAGAAGTAAGGGAGTGAGAGGCAGCAATTTTTCCATTGAAACAGCTTCTTGCTTTCTTCCTGGCTTCAATTTTCCAATTATGTCATGCCTGCAAACTCATGCTAACTAAATTCAATTGTGTATATCTAGAATTAATTTGAGCAGTGCCTCAATGGCAGCGTAGATTATATTGGGTTTTGTTCAAAATAAAGCTGGAAGGTCATTTGATTTTGCATTTTTATCCCACCTTTCCAGGTGACTAACACCATAAGAAATATAAAAATAGATTTAAAAGACATCAGAACCAGCCAGCGATATCAAATTGTTCACAACCACTAATGAGACATCACCAGTAATGCAATTCAGGCCCACAGCTTCCAGATGTACAGCAGTAAGGAAGTCTCCACACACTCCGCACACTCCCCAAACTTCAGTAGAACTAGTGGGGTCTCTTGGGGACAGCATCTCAAAGGCTACACATAAATCTGGCTGCTGGTAAATAGCAGCTTCACGTATAAAATCAGAGATAGCCTGAGAATGGTTCAGTGCATTGTTTGGAGGATACTAGTGGGATTGTTGTGGGAGAAGGTCATTTATGAGTTTAAAGGTTAACAATAAGACTATGAACTTAGCTCAACAACTGATGGTGTTCCATCAGTAAAGGTGTTCTATGCACCCATGATCATTTCAAGGGTTGACATCAGATTTTGTAAGGCCCTAGGTAAAGTTCCATTAAGCATAGTACCACCAGCACCATCAGTCCATTCCGCCTATTGTCCTACCCTCTGCTGTCAGGGCCAGTCAGATTTCCTCAATCGGTAGCAGGCCCTCAACCAGGAGCTGGGGCACAAGGCTTGCATCTAGTGGACCAATTGAACTGGCAAGGCACTCCTTCAAGGTATCATCTTAAGTAGGCTGGGAGGTAATTGGGCCCAGCTGCACTGCTAGTAGATGCTGGAGCTCCAGAGGCTGTGCTATGCTATGGCCAGGATCTTGTGAGGAAATGCTGCTCTCCCAACATTATTCCAGATCCATGGTGTGGTTGTATGCAGTCAGTCTGGCACTTCAGCTTCTCAGTTTGGTGTGAGAGCCAGTTTGGTGTAGTGGTTAAGTGCGCAGACTCTAATCTGGGAGAACCGGGTTTGATTCCCCACTCCTCCACTTGTACCTGCTGATATGATCTTGGGTCGGTCACAAGCTCTGGCACAGCTGTTCTTGAAAAAGAGCAGTTGCTGTCAGAAGTTCTCTCAGCCCTGCCTACCTCACAGGGTGTCTGTTGTAGAGAGGGGAAGGGAAAGGAGTTTGTAAGATGCTCTGAGATGCCTTTGGGCAGTGAAGGGCGGAGTATAAATCCAATCTCCTCCTCCTCCTCCTGTTCTTCTTTTTCTTCTTCTTCTTGTTACCTCAGCCAGGGCTTTCTGTCACCACCATTCCTGAGTTGGAGAGGGTCATGGGGGGTCTATGGGCCCAGGTTCATGTCCTGCCTAGTGGCTATCTCAGGAGCTGGTGGCAAGCTCTCCCTCATAGGCTCTGGCAGTAGGGATGCCAGCCTCCAGATGGGAACTGAGGATCCTCCAAAATTACAGCTCGTATCTAGAGTTGTAACCCACTGAGTTCCCTGTCCTCCACAGGCTGCACCCCCAAATCTCCAAGAGTTTCCCAAACTGGATCTGGCACCCTTACTCCCTCATCCCCCACCAGTGGCCAGGGGAACCTGGCAACCCTATCTGGCAGGTCAGCCTCTGGTACTGCTGGCACATTATCAGCAGGTGCCTCTGTACTGCGAGACCCACCCTGGTCCCTCTGGTCCTCCTCAGCCACTGGTCTTGGGTCTCCAGGCTCTTCCCCTGAAGACTCCAAGTCACTGGGCTGGTCAGAGGGGGTCATGCCACTTCCCCATGCACCTGCACAACCTCTGTGCAAAACCACAGCTGGGGTAGCAGAACTAAATAAAGAGCTGTAGTGTCACAGGGACTTCTAAGGCAATCTCCCATTTCTGGAAGGGGTGGATGCTCCTGTCCTCATCCCCATTTTATCTTGGTTACACTTCAGTCTGTTTACCCTCATCTGTTTACCCTCATTTTTTGATTCCAAGCAGTTTTTATTGCGACATGTGGCTGGGAAAAGGAGAAATAGAACTGGGAGTAGTCAGCATACAGACGTCACCTCACCTTCAGTGTCTAAATGAGGGGCCTTATGAGAGATCAAACTGCATTAAGTAAGAATCCAGTGTTCCAAATAGTCATTAATTCAAAGAGGAATTATTTCACTAGTTTTAAAAGTAATTCACAATGGCAGACAGTTCAGAAGGATCTTAAATGCCTTTCTTAGATTTATTGCTTTTTAAACAGCTTTTTGTGCAGTTTTTCTATACTTTTCTATATTTAGACACAGCAAAGCTTAAAACAATGCACTGTAAAGAAACAAAACCAAGCCTCCAGCATTTTGGTTAGATTTTGATAAATTACTTCTCAAATGCACTCCCCCGATGCTTTATACTCCAACGAACACATAACATAAAACATATTTTCCCCCTACAAAGTTGCCATCATGAAAAGGCCATATCCAAAGATGGTATACCCTTGAATATTAGATGCTCAGGACAAACAATGGGGAGAGCTGTTTTTATGCCTTTAATGTTTGTCTGACCACGAGAGACTTCTGGCTGCCACTGTAAGGAATAGGAAGCTGAACAAGTAGAGTTGCCAGGCCCCTACCTTTTTTCGACGGGAGGGGAGAAGCACCTGTTCCAGGATCTTCACTCGGGCACTGTGATGATGTCACCCGGAAGTGACATCATCACACTAGGCACATTGCCAAGGGGATGCTCTAGCATTTGGCTAGAAACTCTATGATACCATAAAGTTTTCAGGCCAAATGCTACAGCATCCCTCCAGTGACATGCCCAGCACAATGACGTCACCTTCAGGTGACATCATCATGCCAGGCGCGTCAGCCCAATCCAGGCACTTTGGGGGCGAGGTTTCCCCTGCTGACCAGATTCAGGCTGGTGGATCAGGGCCCCCTAAAGTGGGCAAACCTCTGCCTCCCAGGATATCTGGCAGCCCTATGAACAAGAGGGATGTTTGGTCTTCTCCACCAGAATTCGTCCTGAGACCCCTCCTCCCACTGAGTCTATAGGTAGAAAATCCAGAAACACCCTTCCTAAAATATTATTTCAAACACAAATGGAATGCACTGCCTAGCCTAAAAATGACAGAAAATGGTTGTCAGCCAGAGACAGGCCTGGACATGATAGTTTAGAAGTGTGGGAGGAGCTGGCTGGCCTTTTCCCCACCTTGAGGAGATGCATAATTCAGAACAATGGGTTTCCCAAGAAAGTACTTGCTCACCTGGAATTAATCCCTTCAATGTTCAGACTCATCTCCCCTTACCTATTTACCTCAATTTAGCAATACTTAACACTTCACCAAACCTGGTAGCTTTTCCCATCCAGTAATCACTGGGCCGTAAAGAGTCATTTACACCCACAATCCAACTCAAGTATCACTTATACCTATAGTCTACCTCAGGTCAGCCCATCAACAATAATTTACAGATTAGGCAGATTAGGTTACTGAAACCCTATCTCTCCCCCCAGGATTTAGTTACAGTGACCCATGCAATGGTCACTTACAGGCTTGATTACAGCAATTCACTCTACACAGGCTTACCCTTGAAGCTGATCTGGAAATTATAGATGGTGCAAAATGCAGCAGCACGCCTGCTGACGTCAAAGCCTATGCAGGCTCACGTTCAGCAGGTGCTCCACCAACTGCATTGGTTGGTGGTTGACTTCCAGATTTGCTTCAAGGTATTGGTAATAACCTTTAAAGCCTTACATGGCCTGGGACCAACATATCTGAGGGACCACCTATTCCCATACATGCTCCAAAGAGCATTACGCTCTATGGACCAGTATCTCCTCATTGTCCCTGGCCCAAAGGACGTCCATCTTGCCTCAACCAGGGCCAGGGCTTTTTCTACCCTAGCCCCTGCCTGGTGGAACGTGCTCCCTATCAAGATTAGGGCCCAGTGGGATCTTCTTCAATTCTGCAGGGCCTGCAAGATGGAGCTGTTCTGCCAGGCTTTTGGCAGAGGCAGCAGGCATCCATGTATGGCCTCCCTGAGGTTGTTGTCACCCACCTACCAAGCCAAATAATATGCTAAGCAACTCTCACAGCCAGCTGATCCTGTCAGTCTGTGATTATGGTTTTAAATGTTTATTATTGTATTTAAAAATTTAATTGTATTTATTGTATTATTAATATGATATAACCTGCCCTGAGCCCGCTTGTGAGATGGGTGGGCTATAAATACAAATAATAAATAAAATAAAATAAATAGTCCACTTCAGAAAATCCCATCAAATCTCTCCTGGAATCATTATTTACCTCTGAAGAACCCACTGAGTTATTGTTTGAGGGGCAAATATGTCAGCTAGCCCCAGGGAAAAATTTTCCTGTACCTGGGGTGCCCAGCCTCCAGTTAGTGTGTGTGTTCTTGGACCCATACATACACCCCCCACTCACTTCCTTAAATGCTGTTCATTTTGCTGCTGCTCCCATGGACCTCTTTCTTCAAGACTGGCAATTGTATAGCCTTCCCTATAATTACTTTCTCCCTGTCCTTCCTGATTTCCTCTTAGCTAGCCTGCATGTTTTAAGTGTGTTTGTGTGTGTGTTTAGCTCATTTCTATTTCTTTTTAATAAAAACCTTACTGGTGGAACTTCTGCCTGGTTTATTTTGTGAGCTCTCTTAAGGAAAAAATCTCCATATGCATAGTTGGAGAATCCCAGTTACCCCCTCTCGCTCTGTCTCCCTAAAACCAATTCCCCCAATAAAATAGCATACCAGCACCTTAAAGCAAATTCAGTATGCTATTGGTAGCCAGTGCAATGCCTTCAGCACAGACTGAATGTGCTCCAGTAGTGAGAAGCCCATCAACAGCCTGGCTGCAGCATTTTGCACCAGCTGTAGCTTCCAAATCTGTAATATGGGCAGCTCCATGTAGAGAGCATTACAGTAGTCCAACCTCGAGGTGACCATCGCATGGATCACCATTGCCAAGTCACTGTGTTCAAGGAAGGGGACCAGCTGCCTAATCAGCTGAAGATGATAAAAGCCTGACTTGTCAGTGGCTGCTACCTGGACATATTGCTCACAGGACTCCACGGATCAGAGGGTGGGTTGCTGGTGGTGTGCTCTGAGCCACTGGGGGGGGTCAGCCCCCTGGTCCGTTTCCATGGTGACACTCATCACCTCCCCCACCATTCCCCAGACCATGGTAGTTTGCTGCTGGCCACACCTACCTGGCTGCTGATGGGTGGCTTGGGCTCACTTTGGATTCCCCGGGGAAGAGTTCCAGGAATGCCTCCTGGGGTGGGGTGGAGTGGCCCTGGGAGCCCCTTCAGACCACCACCTGCCCTAGACTCTGTGTGACCCTTTTAGGCCACACGTCTGCATCTCCGTGCAAGATTCTGTCCAGCTCCTCATAGTAGGGGCATGTCGCTGTCCCTGGCCAGATTTGAAATTCAGGGCCACCATTTTTTAGATTCAAGCCACAGGGCCTTTTTTGTGTGTGGCATTCGAGGGCAGTTCATTTGTGTTTGCAGGCTGCCATGTCTTTAGCTATCCCCTCATAAATGTCCATGTTTTGGTGGCTCTGTCTGAGGGCAGCCTGGACCCTGGCTTCTCCCCACAAAGCCAACAGGTCCAATGTCTCCTCCCGCCTCCGAAAGAGCCCTCACACACCAGACATTGTGTCTCCTGGTTGACACCAGGTGGACAGGCGGACTGCTCAGTGGTGTGTGCACAGACCCAGCAGGTTTAGATTGTATCGTGCCACTTATTGTGTGGGCTTGCCATGTGTGTACAGCCAGTGTGATGGCAATCCACTACTACGGTTTTGCGCATGTGCGATGACTCACATGTGCACATAACATGGAGCATGTAAAAAAACATCCAGAGTCATGGCAGGATGCTATCAATGCGCTTCCCTGATCACACATCTGCTGTGGCCCGCATTATCTGGATAACACAGGACTTTCTCTGGTGTCTTTTTACTCCACTTCCATGGCGGGGTTGCCATGGGTTGCCAACAACTGCGGGATGTTTCCCAGATGTTGCTGTTTCATCACACCCTTTGAATCCATCCGGCATTCACACCTATGCCTGGTCTAACAGTGCATATGATTGCAGCCACTATTTCTTTAAATCTGCCCTCCATTGGTTTCTCTTTCCTGTTTCCCATTCTTGACTCTCAATACAGTGAACAAGATTAATTTGTCCATACTGTTGGGTTGCTGTGAGTTCTTGGGGCAATAGCTTCCATATATATAATGTTTCATGACCAAGCAGCAATAACTCTGAAACCAAAAAGAAATAGCTTTCCTCCTTGATTCCCAGCCCCTCATGCTTTCTCCTGGAGACCCTAGAAAAGCTAAAACCCAGATTCTTTAAGTCAGACTCAGAGACCTTGCAACTCTGCTTCTTGCAACAGAGGTGATATCTAGAAAGTCCTTTATCCCTGTCCAGAATATCTTGAATGAAAGTGTTTGGGGCTTGGAGTGGCAGATAAGCTCCAGTTGCTCTGCCAGAGAGACATTGCCTCCTTCCATTGTCTCTCATAAGTTCAAGGATTCTCTGCAAACATTATTTATTACTGTTATTTATATAGCACCAGCAATGTGTACAGAGAACAAAACAAGCTCCCTACCCTGGAGCACTTACCATCTAAAAGTACACAAGAGACAACAAAGGCAGGGAAGAGAAATGAGGAAAAACAGGAAATTCTGCACTCATTCCCATGCCATGGGCTTAGTTTTCAACAGGATGGGCATTTGGCCCAAGGCTTCATATTAAGGTGAGTTTTGAGGAAAGAATTCTCCTCAGCCTCACATATCCCCCCTCAAGCATGGCCATAACCACCCCCAGTTTCCCACACTAAATCCTAGCCTAGGCACCAGTTTCACAACGTAATCATAAATTGCTTTTAGAGTTGTTTTCTGTTCCCCTCAAATAAACGCACTCACTAAATATAGCAAAGGGACTATTTGCAGAGTATCACATGTAGTCAGAGTCCTTCTCTCCGACATGCTCATTTTCTGTATACAGGGAGTTTCTTCCATTCATTCACCAGCATCCCCAACTGCCTGCCTGAAGCAGCACAGAAGCTTCACTCTGCCTATAAGAAGTTTCACTCTGTGATTCCACTACTTGTGTTTACTGGACTCAGCTTGCTGATTCTCACAGTCAAGAACTGGTTACCTTAGGCTAGTGATTCCCAGGATAGTCCCCTTGGGTGCCATGATGCTCATGATACCATTTCTTGACTCTCACTTGTTTCTTCCACAAAGCATCTCTCCCTCAAAGAAAAGAGCCAAATCTGGCTTTCTTTTACTTCATTGGGCCGATGCCAGGAGGCATCATCTTTGCATCTGCAGGATGTGTCCATTTGGAAACAGCTTTCCTCCATCAAAAGAGGATGCTCGGCTTGGAAATTCCAACCTTTTGGTAAATGAATGAGAAATATATTTACATTATGTATTTGCAGGGCTCTTTCTGTAGCAGGAACTCCTTTGCATATTAGGCAACACATCCCTAATGTAGCCAATCCTCCAAGAGCTTATGGACTCTTCTTACAAGGGCTACTGTAAGGTCTTGGAGGATTGGCTACATTAGGGGTGTGTTGCCTAATTTGCAAAGGAGTTCCTGCTACAAAAAAAGCCCTGTAGTGTTTGCATGCCCTCACAACAGCTGTTTGGTGATTGGTTTCCCTGCCATGGCCACCATTTTGTTGTTGCACCCACTGTCTATTTTCAAAATTCCAAAAGTGCCCATAGGTTCAACAAGGTTGGGAACCTCTGCATTTGGCTGAAAACGAACTAAAATACACATGATGAGGGACAGATTCTCAGCCACATGGCCACCAGAAGTACACACTGAATGTTATTCTGATCACGGCTAATTCTCTGCCCTCTGCTACTCCAGGTGTAAAGTAAGCAATTAAAGTCCTTCCCAGGGTTTGGAAAAAAATGATAAAGTGACTATACCTGATAAAGTGCACCAAATCTGAAATGCTTTAATGATCCAGTTTTGTCTGTTTCAGATGCTCACTGCCTCCTGCAAAAGTCTCTAAAAATCTGTAATGGCAGGTATTGTTTAATGGGAAATAGGACTATAAGCAGCTTGAAGGAGAGGACTGCCTTGGAAAGATTTTTGCTCCTGCATCTGAGCAGTGATTTATCATCGTCCAGACAGACCTGCTGAAAGGGTCTGATTTATGGCCCTGCTGCACAGTTCTACATAGTCAATGTTGGGCTCAATTTCAGACCCAGGAAATAACGAGAGTATAATATAATCTGAGTGCACTGCAATCATATTAAGGGAGAACTAAGGGAGGAAGCAGCAGTACCACTTCCATGGAGTCTCGCTTTTTAACTGCAGTTGTTTATAGAACAATAATCACAGAACCCTGTAAGAGTGACATGAAGAATTCTCTCCTTCATTTTACAGAAAAAGGCTTCTGATTTAGTGCAATGATAAACTTCAGAGAGATGGAAGGCAGTTCCCTGTGTATCGGATGTTTCACAGAAACTAGCCATAGAACATGCTGGGGTCTAGGTACTTCCATCAAAGTGCTCTAAATCTGTCATGGAACTGGTACCAGTCCTCTCTTCTGTGTGACTGCCCCATATCACTCAAACTGGATTCTGTTGTGAACGATCACACACTATTGAAAAAAAACATTATGTGAGACCTAAATCTCGACTGAAAATTTCAGTTGAGTAGAAATTTATTTGGGAATGATCTGAGCTTTAGCCTTCTACATTATTGGCCAGGCTGTGGGAAAAATCGAAATGACGTTTTCAGTGCCTTGTTCCGTACGTGCCATGTGGAAGGATGGAGAGTGGAGAGCAGTCATCACTACCATCCAGCCCCCGAGTTTCATAACAGAGATGATTTCACAGCACGTGAACATATGAAACTGCCTTATACTAGCCGTGTATGGATAGTAGTCCATGCACTGATCAAGAGGGGAGTGGGCAGGAGTATGCTTCCTCCACAGTTGATCCCTGGCTGAGTTTAGACTGGCAGTTTGAAGCGGAAGCCAGTCGTGGCAAAAAAGCCCCAGAACAAACTGTTCTGGGTTTTCCCGGTCACACTGCACTGACTGATGTGGGAGCATACCGGGGGGGGAGGCGTGTGGTAGCTTTCAGACTGCTGGCCCGGAGGCACAGCTGTAAATGGCTTTTTCCTGGCAAATTGGCTATGTGTGTATGAGCACATGAGCACATATGCGCTCATGCACACATAGCTGATTTGGATCCCATTGCACTGGCACTGCATTGGGTGGTAGAGCAGAGCACAGCCAATCATATCACTGCTGCCTTATGTGCAACGCAAGTTGCTCCCAGCTTTTCAGGTTGGCATTCACACTTCCCGGAAGTGGAATGAAGCAGGATAAATGAGCTCTCAGGGATTTGCTACCGCTTTTACCAGGTATCTTTTAAATGTGGGAGCGAAGCGGAACAGCACATGTTGACTATGGGTGGGGAACGCCCCTTTAATCCGCTTGCAAAACATGGCTGGAACGGGGCTATAGTGGGGCAAACTGCCAATCTGAACTCAGCCCCTGTTTCTGAACACAGAGTAGGTTCCAGCCTCATGATCAGAGGAGACGGAGCTGATGTGGCTAGACTCCATACTCATGAACTAGTGATCGCATGCAGTTCACACTAGCATGTTGATTTCAACAATGTAATGGTGAATACAGAGGGCTACTAAGTAGGCTTGCCAATCTCCAGGTGGTAGCTAGTGATCTCCTGGGATTACAACTGATCTTCAGGCCACAGAGATCAGTTCCCCTGGAGAAAATGGCCACTTTGGAAGGTGGACTCTATGCAGGTCCATAGCCAGGAATTTCTAAGTCAGGGGTCATTTAAATTTCTCAGGGGGCACTTGGCACTGGCTAATTTAAATAATGTAATTATTCAAAGGTGGGAGGCAGAGCTGAACCCTGCAGATAAAAAGGGAAGGGGGGGAGGAATCCTCGCCATTCAAAGGCAGGAGGCAGAGATGAGCCCTGAAAATAAAAAGGAAAGAGGAGAAGAGAGGAATGGAAGCAAAATCATGGGCTCTGAAGCCAAGAAATTGATTGGGCAGTGCAGCTCTTTCTCTGCCAGTTTGGGAATTGGAGGGATGAAGGTGGTCGGGGTTTGCCTTGCTGGCCAGTGAACAATGAGAGAGAGAGCAGAGCAGCAGCCTGGGATAATCCAACCCAAGGGGCTTGACTTGCTAGCCGAAGAGAGGCAAGAGAGAGCAGCAGCAGTGTGAGATTGGAGGCAGGGCTCGCCTTGCTGGCTGGCAAAAAACAAGAAAGAGCAGCGGCGTGGGATTGGAGGGTGGGAGGGCAGGGAGCTTGCCTTGCTGAGAGAGAGTGGCAGGCAAGAGAGGGTGGCACGAGGCTTGCCAGTGGCAGCGACGAGTGCAATAAATAAAATTAAAAATTGGAAGTTGTGAGGCCTGGGCTGGGCTGGGTGGTAAGTTGGGGGGCCTTGGTGGTAAATTGGGGGGCCGGGCCCCGAAAGGCTCCCATATAGCTATGGGCCTGACTCTATGGAATTATACCCCATTGAAGTCCCTTCCCTCTCCAAACCCCACCACCCCCAGGCTTCACCCCCAAAATCTCTAGGTATTTCCTAACTCAGGTCACTAAATTACACTTTTAGCCTTTCGAGGACAGAATTGTCTCCTCTGACTGGTTGTGGTGTCAAGTAGTGGTTGCTCATATCACTTACTACCAGATCATTTTATGTTCTCACATTACTTAGGTAGCATGATTCTGCTTTTATAACCTATTTAATTCAAGGAGCAATATCAAGTATCTATTAATTAAAGAACTGAGAGAATTCACGTCTCTGACAGAGTGATCTCACCTTGTGATGCTTGAATTTATGAAAATAATAATAAACCAACTTCAAAGGCATCATATTTGGAACAGTGATTAAGCATATACAACAACCACCAACATGTTACAATTTAGGCCTGTTGTATTTGAGCATATCAGGGTCTCAGTCTTTCTGGTTTGTGTCTACCAACTTGCAGCTGTGCTCTGCATTGGGATGTCCTCTGTTCTTGACAGGAGTTTCTGGTATTCCTAAAATATTAACACTTCTGAGATGAGAGTGCTTCTCCCTGTGGCTTCAGGCCCTCCAATCCCCCAGGGAAAATTACATATAACATCCATTTCAAATAGTCCCAACAACAATCAGAATACAGTCTAACAGCCAATTAATATAAACACGATCCTCCCTTCTAGTAATTAGTATAAGAAATTCTCATACCAAAAATATTAATACATTCATAGAAGGGCATGCTTCTGGGGTGAGAGTGTTTCTCCTTGCAGCTTCTGGCCCTCCAATTTGCCAGGGGAAATTGTGCCTTTTTTCCTTATAAAGAACTAGGAATAAGGCCTGTTGTGGAAATATATACAACGAGCTCTAGAAAGAGGCTCTGGGAGAGTGCCCCGGCTTTGGGCACACGGTGTGAATTTGCTGTGGCGACCTCAGCAGGGTATAATGACACAGAGTCCACCATTTTCTCCAGAGGAACTGATCTCTGCTACCTGAAGAGCAGTTGTAGTTTTGAGTGATCTCCAGCCCTCACCTGGAGATTGGCAACAATTGTTACCCAGGAGGAAATGGCTGGTTTGGAGGGTGGAACCTATGGCATTCTACCTGCCTGAGGTCCAACCCCTCCTCAAACCCCACCCTCTCCAGGCTCCACCCCTCAAATCCCCAGGAATGTGCTGACCTGGAGTTGGCAAACCCATCTCCTTCCCAGCTAACCATCAACCTACTGTTATCTGCCCCTCTGACTTCAGCTGACTTCTGCCCTCCCTCCTGCAGAGCAGTTGTAATTCTGAGTGGTCACCAGCCCTCACCTGGAGATTGGCAACAATGGTTCCCCATGAGGGACTGGCTGGTTTGGAGGGTGGAGTCTATGGCATTGTACCTGTCTGAGACCCCACCCCTCCTCAAACCTCACTATCTCCAGGCTCCACCCCTCCAATCTCCAGAAATTTCCCAACCTGGAGTTGGCAACCCTATCTCCCTCCCAGCCAATTGTCAGCCTACTGTTATCTGCCCCCTGACTTCAGCTTTCCATCTCCTCCCTCCTCCCTCCTGGAGAGCAGTTGTAATTCTGATTTATCTCCAGCCCCCACCTGGGGATTGGCAACAATGGTTTCCCAGGATGGAATGGCTAGTTTGATGGGTGGAGTCTATGACATTGTACCTGTCTGAGGTCTCACCCCTCCTGAAACCTCACCCTCTCCAGGCCCCATCCCTCAAATCTCCAGGAATTTCCCATCTGGAGTTGCCAACCCTATCAGGACTGGCCCCAATGAGTTTTCTCCCAAAGGCCAAAACAGATGATAGGACCAAGTTTGGTTGCCTATCAATAGGCACTGAGGGGAAAGTAGGGCTGCCAGCTCTAAGTAGGGAAATACCTAGAGATTTGGGTGGTAGATCCTGTGGAGGGCAGCATGGGGGGGGGACTCAGCAGGGTATAACGTCATAGGGTCTACCCTCCAAAGCAGCCATTTTCTCCAGGGGAACTGATCTCTGTCATGTGGAGATCAATTGTAACAGCGGGAGATCTCCAGGTCTCACCTGGGGATTGGCAACCCTTGGGGAAAGTCAGCTGCACAGCAGGAGGTTGAAGAGAATGGTTTGACGGCCACTGGGCCAAGATTGGCTCCACCCTCCAAACCAGCCATTTCCTCCTGGGTAACAATTGTTGCCAATCTCCAGGTGAGGGCTGGAGATCACTCAAAATTACAACTGCTCTTCAGGTAACAGAGATCAGTTCCTCTGGAGAAAATGGTGGACTCTGTGTCATTATACCCTGCTGAGGTTGCCACAGCACATTGACACTGAGTGCCCAAGGCCTTGGCACTCTCCCAGAGCCTCTTTCTAGAACTCGTTGTATTTACTTGCACAACGGGCCTTATTCCTAGTATTATAATGCTGAAAATAATAGATGCTAGCAATATGGTGTTATCAGTAGATTTTAGTAAACCCAGTTAATCTAATTAAAGTAGTTACATGAGCATCAAGAACGAGATCCATTAGAGAGAGGATTTGTTTTCCAGAGAAAACTTCCTTCCACAGCCTGAACTAAAGAGAAAGGGAGATATTGCGGAGTGCTTGGAGCAGCAAATCAGAACATATTAAGACACGCAGCTGAATGCATGAAATCTCCTGCATTATTGATGGGTTTTTTCCTCTTCTCTGCCTCTCACCGTGAAGATGGCTTGCATTGATCCAAAAATTATGGAAGCAAAAGTAAATGGTGGTGAATCACTTCATGACCAACATCACTCTACAAAATACAATGCAAGACTGAATGGATTCCCCAGACTATTTTTGTCTGTTGTGAGATTTTTTTGATATTGCATCAAGATAATGATCTTAGGGGGATCCAGCTTTTGTGAATGAGTTCAACATGGATTGTGAATGAGTGCAACTTGAACTGGAATTGTGAATGAGCTTCCAATGGGCTTTAGAAGACTTCATTTTCAGATTTGTAAACTGTGTAATTGCACCACAGATTAATGTTCATTGAATCCATACAGGAGACAGGACCCATGGAGACCTCTACAGCTGCAGACATGTAATTCTGCTTATGACCGAAGAGCCAAACATTTGTTAAAATCAGGAAATGAGATCCCAATCAAGCAGCTTCTCCAATGGAAGGGATCTTTTATAATCCCCCTTCATGCACTTCCCCAAAGCCATTTCTCAAATCTGTGAGGGCCTCTGGAGCAGCACCCCAGAAGGCATGAGGGGCTGCTGTCACAAGGAAATTTTGACCTTCCCCTGGAGTAAATGGGTTTACACAAGGGACAGATGTAGCTTAGCCACTGTGACATAATAGAGAGGGATTTTTAAAAGTAAAGTGCTTTAATTTTGGCTGGATTTTCCTGGTTTATAATGATCAGGGATTTGAATTGAGGCCTCACTGCCCCAAGTATGCCACATCCTACCAATCAGCAGTGTTACCTCCCCCCGCCCCCAATCCCATCCAGGCACCTGATTTCAAGGTACTGATCACAGCTGTGGAGGCTGTAGGAATTCATTGGCTCCTCCTAGGTTTGTTGACCGGAAATAACACAGAGACCAACCACAAGAAGAGTAATTTGATTCTTGAAACAGCCAGGAATGAGAGTGGCTCTCCCTTTCTGCCTCTCAATTGAGCTGCAAAACAACAGTCCCCCCTGCCCACTCACCAAAATCCCTGTGTAAGATTCAGGGCTAGTACTACCAGGATAAAGAAGCAAAAGGGTGGGGAGTGTCCACTCTAAAGATATAAAAGCCAGCTATTAATCAGGTGTTAATCAGAGGTGAGAAAGCTGACCCGCTTATTAACATTCTCCAAAGGGTGACTACAATGACCTTAAATTGACTTCCTCCTCCTTTCTTCTGAAACACTGCAGTCATGATCACATGGCCTCATCAAAGCATGGTTAGCTTGGGTTTTCTTGCTAAAAAGATGTGGGGTTCTTTGTTTGGTTGTTGCTGCTCAGAACATCTTGTGCTGGGGAGAGCTAGGACATCTGAGGGCCCATGATGCAGCAGCCTTGCTGAAACTAAGAAGGGCTAGAATTGGGGAGTGTCTGGATAGGAACTGCTCTATATGCCATGCTAAGCTTCCTGGAGAAAAGCTGGGGCATATAAGTAAATCAATAGGAATTCTGTTTAAATGGAGCACTCACTTGCTGTACTTTGGGCATTACTTGGTGTCATCCAGGCATCCTCTCTCTCTTGCTTCAGGGGAAAGAGGGATTCCATTCTGCAGGGCATGTGGAGTGTTTCAGGTTCGAATCCCTCTGCCATGAAAGCTCACTGGATGACCTTGGGCCAGTCATACTCTCAGCCTGACCTACCTCACAGGGTTGTTTTGAAGATGAAATGGAGGAGAGAAGAAGGATGTAAGCCAGTTTTGGTCCCCACAGGGAGAAAAGTGGGGGTATAAATGAAGGAAATAAATCCATCCATTATAGTTGCAAAATGTATTACAACATTGGCAATGGACAGCAAACTCCCATCTTTTAAAAAAGATGAGCTTGATTTCACAAACTGTGTTCAGCTCTGAATTCTGCCCAGTGCATCTTCCTTCATTATATACAAAGGGGGAAATTGTACTGAGCCTTGAGAAATTGGAATTTCAGGAGTTGTGGAAAATAGGGGAGGATCAAGGTCAAAACAAAGTTCAGCTAACACTTCCCAAACTGACAGAAGAAGGATATATAACTGAAGATCTATATCCTTCTAAGTCCATTGAAGTCATTGGGGCTTAGAAGTTTGTATAGCTTTTCTTAGGGCTGATTGGTAAAGCACTGTTCATCAGGAATATCTCCCAGCATATGTCCTGTTAAAGGCTATGGGTCTGAAATAGACAAAATGACCTGGCTTGTCTCTTTTCAGAAATGTTTCAGTTCTGTATGTAATTATCTCATTTATGGCCATCGTCATTACTACTGAAGTTATAACCCAGCCTTCCTCTACAGAGCAGGGGTCCACATGAACCCCCTCAAACCTCATTTTGTTCTCAACACAATCCAATGAGGTTGGCTAGAGGGGGCTATTCTGTATGATAACATAATTCCATGGTCCTTCTTTTCATCACGCTGACTTTCAATACATGGGAGGATGCAAGAGAACAAATAAGAATAACAACATGCTGGCACTGTGGTTGCACACTGCTACCAAAATGCAACAAAAACCCAGAAGAACAAGCACAGAATATTTGAAATACATTTTTAAAAACACAAGGAAAATGTTTATATCCTCCAGAAGGTCTTTGTTACAATTTCCCCCATCTTTGAAAAAACATTACATCATTAAATCAAAGGGAAAAGTAGCAGCATAACTCATTAAGATGGCAGCAAGTGTATTTGGCTTTGCACCTCTGCAGACAATAATGATTAGAGAATCCTTGTTTTCTAAAAATGCCCTTCTAAAGCACCTTGAAATCACACTGAAGTAAGAAAGACAAAAGCGTAGGAGAATATATAAAGCTTTTTCTGCAAGAGAACTGTTCTGAATGGGTGAATGTATGCTGTCCAGAGGTTCCATTGCTATGCTTTGAAAAAACCTCACCCAACCTGCTGACTCCCATTCCTTCAAAACTTCTTTCAGCAGAAATGGTCTTCTAATGTTCAGTTCACAGCCTTGAGAAGTCTTGCAAAATCTAACACCTATCAAGTTCATACACATCACAAGAAGACCTGTTATTTTTAAACAGATCCAAACTGGTTCCAGGCCTGGAGAAAATCTTTCCAATTCAGAAACAAAAATCAAGATCAACAGTCCTGATCCCAAGAACAGTCACGGGCAATAGTCGTATCTATTGACTGGTAGTCCCAGATGTGAATGAGCATCTCATTCACACCAAAAGATTCATTTGGCCAGGACTTGGATGGGCATTGTAATGCATTCAGACGCTGCATATCTGTGTCAGCATAGTTTATACTGAAGACTACTTCCAAGTTTGGATCACCAATGCTGAGTGGGGTAGGTATATTTTCTCTATGAGCTTGAAAAGTTGTATTGCACTGTAGGCTAGTACATTTGAACAGCACATCTTGTTAGGCACCATTCATTTCTCTAAAGAAGAGAGCAAGAGTTGGGCAGAGGCAGCTGATATTGAGCTGCAAAAATGTTCTCCTACACATATGCAAGGAAATAAAGAATGGCCTGAAAATGGAAAAACTAAACAGAACAGATAATCAAATTCAGGTGGGCATCTACAAGAATGATGGTTTCTCTTACAAATAGCAAAATAATATTTCATGCTGAGAATATTATGCTGAGAATAATCTGCATCCAATCTGCAGCAGCGTAAAGATTTATATAAGGTGAATTATTTTGCTGTTTGCTTCACATGCATATGTTCAAGGAAGGAAGAAGCGTAGGGATGCGCATGTGTGAATCAGATGCTTTCCCATATAAAAATGCATGCAATTTGTAAGGGTCTGCAAGTAGTAATTCAAGTATCATCTGATTCATGTTACTTATTCACAATAGTGTAATGCATTCTTTCTTCATTGACTTGAGGAAGTATCCTCATTTCTTATGAATAAAAAATATTTTATTGATGTTTTGCAACATCTCATATGAGCATCCAATTACATCAGATAGTATGACCAAACAGATGTCACATGACTACTCAAAATGATACCCACATGGATGACAGTGGAAATTGCTTCCCAGTAAGTAGACTTGCAATCTAGGTTTGTTTTACCCCTTGATTTCTCCAGTTATTCTGCTAAAATAAATTTGTCTGAATTTAATATTGTATTATATTCCCATATAATGTGAATATGTTGCAGGATCTGCTCAGGAGATCATGATTATTTTTTGCTGTTTCTACAGTGGCTTAGTTGTAATGATCAATAAAAACTTTCACATAGAAAAGGAATATAAATCTTATTCCCATTGGAGAAAAAAAATTCAAAAGAAATAGTAACATCTTACTAATGACTGACAACAAACAGCACCAAAAGTATAGATAATGAGACTGGGAGAGGCTAAAAAGGCAGGAAATTAATACACATAGCCCATGCACACACAGATTTTGATTTTTAAAAAATCAGCCTCTGGACATAGCTTCAAAATAAACATCAAGTGTCTATTATATGATGGAAAATGACCCTTAAAGGTAACACTGACATCCCAAAGTGTGGGCAGAAATGATACTTTTTGTATTATTATAGATCATACATACTTTAGAAAGGGTGTCTATGAATTAAATATAAACAGGGCTTATTTTGAGTTGTTACAACCCTACATTTGTTAATCTTTGCCTTTGGTTTCTGGAAGTACTCTAGCCATTATGGTGTAATCACAAAACAAAGTTCCAAATACTCTGCATTGCCAGTTCTGAGAATGATTTCTGATGCACCATTCAAAGAATGGTTGATATAGACTACTAAGAGGCAGCTCTGGTTCAAGCTTCCCCTGCATTATGTCTAGTAGAATTTAGGACTTCATGACATTCTGAGTTTCCCTGTCCTCTCCCTTCAAAAACCTGTTATGTGAAGGGGTGGGGAGAAAAAGTTGTGACATCACAATATTAGGTAAATCATCCCAGTCCTAAATTAGTGTCAGTTTAGGACTGTGGAGACCCTGGCCCAAATCTTCATTCATGCTGTGGTCACATGCAGCAGTTGAAACGAAGGGGAAGCGAGGCTATTTCCTCTGGAGGAATTTGATACGCAGTTGTGAGATCACACTTCCCTTTGTAGCTGTGGGTACAGCCCGTCACTGTGTGATCAGATGCAATTGCAGGTGAGTCTAGGGTTTTTGGCCGTCTGTTTCCCATGCACATAAATGAGGAATTGCACCTCCACACTGAGGGCTCCCTATGAAGTATGTGATGATGTGCATACTGTGAATGGGGGGGGGGTAGCACCAAGCTGGGATAGCATGATCAGAACATCCCAATGGCATGAGAGCGTGTTTGCGCAATCAGACAGGAAAGTCCATCCGTGGCCCGTTGGAACCTGTTAGAGCTGGACTTTCCCCAGTGTCTTTTAACTCCACTTCTGCAGTGGTGGAGCAGCATGGGTTGCCGATGACTGTGGGATGCTTCCCAGATGTTGCTGTCTGATCGCTCCCTTTAGATCCATCAGGCATTCACACCTATGTCGGATCTAAAAGCGCATGTGATCGCAGCCTCAGTCGTATTCACTGGGTGATCTTGAGATAGTCACTCTCTCAGCCTAACTTACCTCACAGAGTTGTTGAGATATTCAAACAGAGGAGAGAATTGTTCAACCTCCCCTGAATCCTTTGGAGGAAGGTTGCTATTTCTAAAAAGTATGAGTTAGTTATGTACTATTCCTGCAGCAATTTCATTTTTGCCATTTCAAAAATATATGTGCTTTGAAAATGTGAGATATGCTGTATACATTCTAAGTATTTATGTACTTAAATGTGAAGTATTTGAGGTAAGTATAGAAGAAATAGGACTAATCACTAAAAGCTAAGTCACACAGGTATGTGTGTTATGTTCTGGCACCAGAAAAGTTACCTACCTTCATCAAAAAGCACATATTACTTTTTATTTAGATGTTCCTGAGTGCTACCGCCTTCTCTCCTCCTCCCTTGGGCAGCCTACTGTATGAATGTGGGAGTTCATGGATCTCATCTATAGCCATTCATATCATCTGTGGAATTCTTTTTTCCAGATCAGTTACTCCTTTCAATGAGAGGCCCAAATGTAATGTATGAATACCGCAAAAAGTAGTCAGTCTGTTAGCTTCTACTAACAGGTCCAGTCATCTTCACCTTAGCTCCTAAAATGGGGGGGGGGGATCAGACCTAAAGATAATTTAACAGAAAATTCCCTGTGTTTTGCAGATCTTCATGGAGATTTATTCAGTCGTTCAGTAAACACATAACAGATTTCCTTTTGGTTAGACTTAGAAGAGCTGCATCCAAATACCTCCTTGGTGCCTCATAAGGCTACAATTCTGTGCATATTGGGGGGGAGGGATTCTGAATAAATAAATTTTACTTGAGAACAAGCCATGCAACAGTCCTTGCGTCCAAGTACATGTTTAGGACCAGATTTCACTTAAGTGCTGAATAGCACAGTGACCATTTGCCTCTCAAGTAAAGTCTGGGTTTGTTGCCTTTTAAGCCTCCCCTTTCATGTTCACTCAGTGTGGTCAGTAGTGAAAAAGGTAAATTCCACACTGAGGATTATCGGGAAAGGGACTGAAAATAAAAGTCAATATTGTAATGGCCTCATATAGATGTATGGTGCAGCCTCATTGAGAATACTGTGTACAATTCTGGTTGCTATATCTCAAAGAAGAAGAGGAGGAAGAAGAAGAAGAGGAGGAAGAGGAAGAAGAGGAGGAGGAGGAAGGAGAGGAGGAAGGAGAGGAGGAGGAAGAAGAGGAGGAGGAGGAGGAGGAAGAACTGGGAAAAGTGAAGAGGGCAAACATTTTTTATTTATAGCTCATTTCTCACTCTGATTGGGACCTGAAGTAGTTAACAAGATGATTAACAGATCTAACACCTTTCCTATGAAGAAAAGGTCTGAAGCTTTTCAGTTTTGAAAAAAGGCAGCTAAGGGGAGACATAGAGGCTTATAAAATTATGCCTGGGGTGGAGGTGGATAGGGAGCTTTTTCTCCCTCCCCCTTAATACTAGAACTTGAGGGCATCTAATGAGGCTGATAAGCAAGAGATTAATGATTGACAACAGGAAATACTTCTTAACTGTGCATGTAATTAAATTATGAAATTCACTGTCAGGAGATGTAGCGATGATGACCACAAGCATAGATGGCTTTAAGAGGAAACTAGATACGTGGGAAATAGTCCAATAATGGCTATGGGCCATGGTGACTGAAGGGAACCTCCACAGTTAGAGGCAGTTAAACTCTGAATATAAGTGTTAAGATGCAACATCTGGGGGAGATCTTGACCTCTGTGCACTGTTTACTGGCCCTCTAGGGGAACTGATTGGCCACTGTTTGAAGCAAGACACTAGGCAAGATGGACTACTTGCCTGATCTAACAGGGCTCTTTTTATGTTCTTAAGTCAGTGGCTTTCGTATTCAAGTAAATGAACCATGGCTAGTGATATTAGTTTCCCCTCTGCTCTAGGAGAAACAGAGGCCTCCTTTGAGAGGTGATAATTGATGCTGTGTTTACATCCTGGCATTTTTGGCCACTGTATGACATAGTGTTGGACTGGATGGGCCATTGGCCTGATCCAACATTGGCTTCTCTTATGTTCTTAATGAGCAGTTGCACCCACTGCAGAAGCTGTGGCAGAATTCCCCCATTAGTGACAGAGGCAGGTTGGAAGGTGCAAGCCCAGAGCAATGCAGATACAGAAAGCAGCCACTTAAGGTGAGTACTTTGGTGCTCTTAAATATGTAGGAGTCATGTGACACCTTAAAGATCAACAAGGCTATCTTCCAGCATAAATCCTTCTGGAAAGGCAGGGCAGTCTAGAGGTTACTGCCAGACTAGGTTCTACAAGAACTTGGTTCAGATTCCTGTTCTGTCATAGAAGCTCACTGGCTGACAGTGGTCCTTGCTCTCCACATATTCTCCCTCACAGGACAATTGTTGTGATAAGGAAAAGTAGTGTGTTTAAACTTCTGTGAAAGAGTGGGATCCAGTCCATGAAAGTTTTTGCTGGACAAAAACCCTGTAAGTCTCAAGATCCCACAAGACACTGGTTTACTTTTGCTGCAACTGGACTAACACAGTTAACCCTCTGGATCTGAACATTCACTTGTTGCAGCCTACTTTGGGACTTACTGCCCTCATGCAAAAGCTTGCAGCCACACAAGAATTTAGCAAATGGCATTTCAAAGCAGGCTTTCCCCTGAAATGTTATGTATCCTGCTAGCCAAAGAATGATAGGTTGAAGGGATCAGGACTTTAAAACATCGAATTAATATGATTAGAGCTCTCGTTCTGTCCTTATCAGACAAACAGCATATGTTAGAGAATATAATTCTTGGTATCTGACGTTTCAGTGAAGGACTGTCAAGACAACCATTAGCAACTTTTGGAGCTCTACAAATGCTGCACTGACATAGGGCCCTCTGGACCCACATCTTCCCAATGTGAGTAGCAATTGAGGCATTAGTAGAACAGCCATCTGTCTGCTATCTCTCCACCTAATAATGCCTTTGTATAAATTGATGGTGCGACCTCGTTTGGAATACTGTGCGCAATTCTAGTCACCACACCTTAAAAAGGATATATAGCTTTGGAAAAAGTGCAGAAAAGGGCAACTAGAATGATAAAAGGGTTGGAACATGTTCCTTACTAAGAAAGGTTAAAGCGCTTGGGCCTCTTTAGCTTGGAGAAACGATGACTGAGGGGTGACATGATCGAGGTTTACAAGATTATGCATGGGATAGAGCAGGTTGAGAAAGAGGGACTTTTCTCCCTTTCTCACAATACAAGAACTCGTGAGCACTCAATGAAATTGCTGAGTAGTCAGGTTAGAACAGATAAAAGGAAGTACTTCTTCACCCAAAGAGTGATTAATACACGGAATTCACTGCCACAGGAGGTGGCGGCAGCTCCAAGCATAGACAGCTTTAAGAAGGAATTGGATAAACATATGGAGCAGAGGTCCATCAGTCGCTATTAGCCACAAGGTATAGATAGGAACTCTCAGGCTGGGGCAAGTGATGCTCTGTATTCTTAGTGCCTGGGGGGGGCAACAGTGGGAGGGCTTCTAGTGTCCTGGCCCCACTGCTGGACCTCCTGATGGCACCTGGTATTTTTGGCCATCGTGTGATAGCGTGTTGGACATTGGCTTCTCTTATGTTCTGATGTTTTTACTGGAGGAGAGCAGGGCTGAGTTCAGACTGGTAGTTTGCCCAAAGATAAGGCACGTTTCAGCAACATTTCACAACCAGATTAAAGGGGGCATTCACACAGATACATCTGTCTGGCGTTCCCCACCCGTAGTCAACCTATCGTGTACTGCTTCGCTCCCACGTTTAAAAGATACCTGGTAAAAGTGGTAGCAAATCCCGGAGAGCGCATTTATCCCACTTCATTCCACTTCTGGGAAGTGTGAACACTAACCTGAAAAGCCAGGAACAACCTGCGGTAATAATGTCCTCCAGGTGTTTCTGTACAAGGTGCACTTGATTGCCCTGGAGACGCAGCAGCAATATGATTGGATGTGCTCTGCTCTGCTGCCCAATGTGATGCCGGCACAACAGGATCCTCCTCAAATTGCCCTGATGCGCTTATGAGCATGAGTACATATGCGCACATAGCCGAATTACCAGGAAAAAGCCATTTACAGCCGTGCCTCCGGGCCAGCAGTCTAAACGCTCCCTCACGCCTCCTCCCGGTATGCTCCCACATCAGTCAGTGCAGTGTGACCAGGAAAACCCAGAACAATTTGTTCTGGGGCTTTTTTGCCATGACTGGCTCCCACTTCAAACTGCCAGTCTGAACTCAGCCCAGGTCTCTTTGGCCTGCCACTCTGCTCACCTCACCATACTAGCCCTTTCCAGGTGTCCCAAATGCATAAAATGACAGATGGGCTTGAATCACAGCAAACTCCACCTCAACCAGTGCACATATTTGTTGGAATGTAGATACCCAGATGGCTTTCTCCACATGATCAGGTTGCTGGCTGAGGACTTGGGAGAACTTGATTAGGTAGCAGCTAGAAGAGGGGAAGTGATCTGCCTGCTATCGCACCAGCTATAGCATCTAGTCTATTTCCTTTGTCCAGGTATGAATGCAGCAACAAATATGGCTAATATTAAAAACATTTAGGCTCCCATTTTCCAGGATTTGTCCTCTTAAAAGCCATGTGTGGCCAACTTGTTTCAACTTGAGAACAATATCTGTCCCTATCATTTCTCCCCATACAGATAAAGAGTATGCATTCTACTCCACATCCTCACTAAATGTCAAGATGATGACAGACCACTAAACTACTGTAGAGTGAGAAAGGTCCCATGAGGGTATTTTGGTTGTCTGTATGGGCTCAGCGTTGCAGGTGATTCTGCAGAGACATGTGGCTTATTGCTAAGTGTATTTTTATAGTCAATATAAAGGTAGAGCACCAGCCCTAGTTGCTGCCTAGTGGCAATTAAGAGCAAGGAAAAATTCATAGGACTGGAATCAAAGTATTAGGCTGGTAAAATGGTCTATAAATTGGTTCCTGCACAGCTACACTGCTTATCATCCTTGTCATAAGGAACCTGTTTCTTGTTTGAATTTTTCCATAGGCATAAAAAGCAGTTCCCAACATCCTACTGGATTCTAATGGGAACTCAGAGAAATGCTGTGCAGATAAAGGTCTGGCTTGGTTCTCATTGACTACCTCTGAATTCTATGAGCGAAAGGGAAAGTGCTGTAACCAGACAGGAGGCAATCCTGCTCTCTAGACCCCAACACCACCAGAACTGAGAGGAACCATGTTTAGTAGGAGTCTCTGCAAGTGTAGAAACTTTCTCTCTACACATACCTTACTTGTTATAAATAATGAACATATGCCTAATATATTAAAATCAAATTCTTACCCAGGAAACAAGGAGGGAGAGATGGAAGAACTACTTAGAGGTAAGGGTAATGGATTGCAGAAGAAAGAATTACTTGTTGTATGTTTCTCGCTTCTTCCTCTACTCTTGTTCTGTGATTCTTCTGATGATCTGTTGGATGCTAAGGTTCATGTAGCTATGAATTTCTGTATTTTCTTCAGGAACAGAACTAAGTGCCTGGAGGGAAAGAGGATTCAAGGATCTGGAATGGGCCCCAACACTAACAAATGTTTACTTCACTTTATCTCAAAAGCCACGTCATTTCCCTTGCACCCCATGATGGAGAGAAGGGTTCAAAAATAACAAGTCAATCATACTTCCAGGTTGGGGATGCTGGGGTGGGGGGAGGTGGAATCCACCCATCACTGGATATTCTGTTAGTATAATTAACTTCCTCAGTTTTTCCTTTGCAGACCACTGTGTGCCCAACAGAATTTCAAAACATGACTATATCAGCTCTTGAGCATAAGAAGCTGCCGTATACTGAAGGAGACCACTGGTTTAGCATGGTCTGTATTGTCTATTTTGAGTGGCAGCAGATCTCCATGGTCTCAGGCACAGGTCTTTCACATTACGTACTTCCTGGTCCTTTTAACCAGAGATGCCAGGGATTGAAACTGGGACCTTCTGTGTGCACAGCTGCATGGTCCCTTGCCAACTCTCCCCAGCTGTACCTCCATAATTTATAGCTGACCAATAGTATGGGGGAAGCTGGACATACAGTGTGTGGTAATAGGTGGTGAATTTTAAGCAAATATCAACAAACCTGTGACATTATTCAGTATCTGAAAGATAAATGAAGGATTCTCAGATGATACACATCCAACCAATACTTTGCTTTTAAACCATGAGAAATGCATAACTGTCTCCCCATCTCTTTCTTACATATACAAACACACACAGAATCCAAGCATAGTTTGTAATTCCCATTAATTAATGTTCTCACTTCCTCATCATTGAACATTCATTCTGACATCTGAAGCAATTTGTGCTTTTCATATCCACTTGCCCAGGATATGACAGTGTAGATAAAATGTGTTGTATTTTGCTTCTCATTTGCTGCTTGCTTTGAAAATATTTTTTTTGCTAAGTTTCTTAGGAAGGAAGGAAAATGGAAGGAGAGAAGGAAAACTAAAGTGAACAGGAAAGAAAAATTCAAAGAAACATATTAAGCAAAGTATTTGATTAAATGGTTGCACAATATGATGGTATTAATGGCACTTAAAGCTATAAGCACTTAAAATCGTTCCATCAAATTTTATCACCACTTCATGGAATTTTGGAGAGAGTTGTTTGCATCTGTTACCTAAACCCTAACCCACCAAATAGGGACACCGAGCCCTGAGATTTGAAAGTTGCCCCGCCCCTGGCCTTAACATAGTATATGCACATATGTCTATTTTTAAAAATTCAAATTCCGCTACAGAGAATAGCAAACTGTTGACATCATGCAAAGGCTTTGCTTTCTGTCTTCAAAGTATTACAGCATTAAAACTGAAGTTCCTTCAGTGATACAAAGTGTGAACACAAAATTTCATTAAAAAAAAATCCAAGTGGCTCATTGCTTATTGAACCAAGCACAAGGTTATCAATATATTTCCTCTCTTAATTAGTTTTTTCCAGTGTATTGTCTGTTTATAATGGATTCTTCTTCCAAGGGTGGGGGAGGAACTTTTTGTCATTTTCCCCTCTTCTTATTTTTCATTTGTTATGATAAATATTCACAATGTGTTATCTTCATGTATTCCTTTTCTTTTTTCTGGAAAAAATAACCTGCTCTGTCTTTGTTGATGTTTTAACTCATGACCCAGTGGCCTCCTTGTGCATGGACATTCTTTGGGGTGGGGGGATTGAGGGTGCTGAAAGCTAATCCATCTTTTTATATTTTTAATACAAAATGGGGAAACTACCAATATTTGGATGCCATGCCAAACCATAAACACTGCCTTATTTTAAAACGGACAGTTCCCCCCATTATTTTGCTTCTTTTTTTAGGAGGGGGGAAAAAAAATTTCAGCAGTGAAAGGAGCAAGGAACTTGGCCATCCACTGAAAAAGATATATTGATGCTTTTCTTTCCTTGCTTCCTAAAATGATCTTCAAAGGCTTTGCTCTCATTCATTCCTGCCATGGTGATCACCTTTCCAGCTGCATTACCACAGCACTGGTATTTCCCCAATGGTAAGCATTATGTGTAGGCTGACATTTTCATCAATATTCCACCTTTAGATGCCATTCCCCAGTGTTGTCTTTGTGATTTCTTTTGGCAGAGCAAGCTTCAGTCATTATGGCACAGTGAAATATTCTTGGATGCTATGTTAATTCAGATTGAATTAGGAGTCTGTATAAGGCACGTGTCTTGATACATATATCTATATATATATATATCTTATACATGTATAAAAGACTAGCATTGGTTCATTAAAGTCAAAGAATGGATTTTTTTACATTTAATTCCTGTCTTCAAGTAAAGATTTGTTTTCATGTTCCCTTTCTTTGGTTTCAGTGGGTATCATTCCATTCTCCAGGTCCATGTGCTGTTCAATGCAGTTGGTGAGAACAGCAGTGCTCGAATGCTCTGAGTTGCACACTTTCTCAGAATCTTCCTCCTTCTTCTCTTCATCCAAGGAATAGTTCCGGAACGTCTCATAAATTTTCCGCACATCTTCAGGGATGCTTTTTTTCAGGTCTTTGTTTTTCCTCTTGGTCAGCTTGGAAGAAGAGCCAAATTTGTTGACAATGTTGTCCTCTGACGCCCCCTGCCCATGCTTGCTCAGCTGCTCTGTCCCTTTAAGGCGCAAGTTGTTCGGTTTGTTGTTGATGCTTTCCTGAGATGAAGCCTTAAAGCGGCCACTGTCCAAGGCAGCAAAGACACAGCGTTTCTCTGGAGACAGCATATCCAAAGAGTGGGCTCTCTGGTCCAGCCCCAGGCGCCTGCGCTCCATGCTCCGGATGGTGGCTGCCCGCTGAAGCTTGTCGTGGATCTCCACACTCAGTCGTCTCCGTGTTTCCCTGAACTCTGCAGTCACATTGGCTTTCCATTCAGCTGCATGGGCTTTTATTTCACCAACCTGGGATGGGGGGGGGAGAGAAACCCACAAAAGTCACAAGGGGGAAAAAGCTGAGGGCAACTGAGAATATTATTGTTATTGTGTGTTTTTAATTGCGTGTGATTTTATTAATATGCATTTTTAAAAATTGTGTGAGGTTTTAAATCTGTGTTCCATTCTTTTAAATTCATTTTTAATCTGCACATTACTTTTTGTGAAAAAAAATCTTGTTGATTGGACTGTTATTTTTTGTGACCTTCCAACCTGGTGCTGCATTGCTGGCTACCTTTAGAATGAGGAGATAAAGCCGGACATAAATGTTTTAAGCCCTGACCTGGATAGCCCAGGCTAGCCTGATCTCATCAGACCTCAGAAGCTAAGCAGAGTCAGCCCTGGTCAGTATTTGGATGGGAATACCAGGGCTGTTATGCAGAGCCAGGCAATGGTAAACCACCTCTGAACATCTCTTGCCTTGAAAACCTTGCAGAGGGAGTCTCAAACTCATTTGTTATGAGGGCCGGATCTGACATAAATGAGACCTTGGTGGGCCGGGCCACGTGTGTCATAAAATGTAATGCCAGGTAGCAGAGATATAAACTTTATAAAGGACACAAACACAAAGAGTTTTTTTTGTACTTAAAATAAAAACATGCTTAAAACATTAGAAGAAGAAGAAGAAGAAGAAGAAGAAGAAGAAGAAGAAGAAGAAGAAGAAGAAGAAGAAGAAGAAGAAGAAGAAGAAGAAGAAGAAGAAGAAGAAGAAGAAGAAGAAGAAGAAGAAGAAGAAGAAGAAGAAGAAGAAGAAGAAGAAGAAGAAGAAGAAGAAGAGGAGGAGGAGGAGGAGGAGGAGGAGGAGGAGGAGGAGGAGGAGGAGGAGGAGATTGGATTTATACCCCGCCCTTCACTACCCAAAGGTGTCTCAGAGCAGCTTACGAGCTCTCTTCCCTTCCCCTCCCCACAACAGACACCCTGTGAGGTAGGTGGGGCTGAGAGAGCGCTTGACAGAAACTGCTCTTTTTCAAGAACAGCTCTTATCAGAACTACGGCTTGCCCAAGGTCATCCAGCCAGGTGCAAGTGGAGGAGTGGGGAATCAAACCCGGTTCTTCCAAATTAGAGTCTGCGCACTTAACCACTACACCAAACTGGCTCTTGCAATATTTTGTTTATTTAACAGTGTCTGATAACTGACACCGCTTGCTCTGAATTATTGCATCAAAATGTCTGTGCTGTTGCAATCTTGAGTATGCTGTTCAGGTGTGTATCTGTAAGCTACAAACCTACAATGACACAGCAGCAGCAGAACTGGATGAAGAAGCAGAAGATAGCCAGTTCCACTGCGGGCCTGAAAGAAGCCCTCCGGGGGCCTGATCTGGCCCCTGGAGCCACATGTTTGACACCCCTGCCTTACAGAGTTGCCATAAGTCAGCTGCAACTTGATGGCAAAAAAAATGTTTTAAATAAATAAATTAACAAAAAAGCAACTAATGTTTCTGTGTAAGAATGCCCTAGTTATAAATAAAATGACTAACACTACATGGTCTAGAATATTTATTTGAGTTTCAAAATGGCTCTTGCTTGCTTTCCTATACTGCATTAATACCATTCAAAGTAGTGCATTTGCAGACACATGGGAGACACTGCTAGCCAAACAACCCTTCTCACCACAGGCTATTAAAGACCCTTTGAGACCAGGTATTACCATGCAATGACATACAGTTACAAGCCAATCCTATCATGTACACTGTTTTTCTGTCCTCTGCCAAATTGTTAGAGGTGCTTAACAAATAATATTTGTTATTTACAGATAACTGTACTTCATACTGCAATTTAGAAACTAAGCTCCTTGTAGGGAGTTACTGGACTGAGTTAGACAAGGCAAAATTCCTGGAAACCCTGAGATCAGTTAACCTTTTCCCTCCCCATGTTGACAGTTTTTCCTCATCAAAGCACTCTGCAATTCAATCAATTCCCGATTCTCTTTCTTTCCTATGTTGGGATCAATACTAAGAGTTCTACAAAGTGCCTGCTGAAGAAAACAGAGAGAACGCGGGGGGGGGGGGAGAGGCTTCCAATGGCAGCTAGCGATCAAAGCCAGCACTTACATTCCATTGCCCACCCAACCAATATGAATCAGGATCCTCCAGTTACCTCTTCTTTAGTCTTCTTTGAAAGAACTCGTAGCCAATCACCAATCATACTGAGGACAGCAGCAAAATAGGCAAGACCAACCAGGATCCAGAACCACACCAGGGGCTTGTACCACTCCCGATACTGGATTTCAGTATTTCCTCCTGAGTCGGGGGGAAGACAAAAACCAAATGTTTGGTTTGTGGTCTGGAATTATTCATGGCAGAAATGTTAAAGGATGAAGACTTTTTCTTTACTCTGAAGCTACTTTGACAGGAAAACAAAACTAATCTATGTGAAATCCCAATCATGGATATTCCCTGTCCTGTCTATGCCGGCCGTGAGAAAATGTACTAATTCTTCCAAATAAATGCATTCACACTGAAATCTGAACTGGCTTTAAATTACACTCTGAACTCAGCTGAAGTTGTAGATCAATTCTGTACACTGGAGAAGAAAATTGTGAATACCCTCCAGAATTCCTCAAAGGAAAGCTGGGATATAAAGGCAGAGAGGCAAAGTGCTAGGCACACAATGGAGGCAAATATTAACAATCAACCACAAATTTGGGGATGTCAGGCTTCAAATTGTACATGTCTCAGGAAAACACTCTCTCAGGCAGGTTTCTAATATATCAGCCCTCTGCTGTAAGACCTGACAAAACCCTGCTGCCCTACTGAAACACCTGAGTTCCCCAGACAGGGAAACTGGTCTAAACAGATATTTTTCCTCTCATATATTTAATTTACATTTCTGTTAGTCTAGCCCTTCTTTCTCAGACCTATAAACCTAAATTCTCACTCTTATCCTTCAAAACCTATCTCCATATCAGATCTTATCTTCTCCCACAGGCAGCTCCTGGGATATGTTTCTGTGCTCTACCTGTCAACACACATTGAAATCAGTGGGCTTAGAAGGGTGTAACTCTGCTTAGGATGGCACTGCAATTCCAGATTGGAAACTTTTTTCTTTTTTTTGCGGTACCCACAGCTACATTTTACGCATGATTAACTTATAGTGCAACCTTATTTCCTAGGCCAAATTTGATGGTTGAGAAAGGCCACAAAATGTCATTTATTTAGATCTAGCCATAAAGAGAACTCAGGATTTTTCTTCCTTTCTACATTCTGGTTCAGTGTTCTCTTCCCCCCCTCCCACATCCCCCTGAGCATTCACACTTTTACAGGCTGTTTGTGATCTGCTGCCTTCTAAAGAAGCTTGAAAGTACCATTTACCCAGGAGCCTGCTTACAATGACTGAAGACTCATATATTTAAAAAGTGCAGTTGTTTGGCAGGGATCCTAATATTGTTCTGATGCAAATCTCTCTCAACACACACTATTTGCTTCGCCTCCAGAGCTTCCAACTTCTCAAGGAGGGCAAGTAGTTCAGGGCGCTTGTTGCTATGCTGCAGTGAGGTTATTCTAATCACACATGTCCCAGTGGGAGATACTAAAGCAGATTAAAGGGATCTATGGCAGAGGGCAAGCAGGTGGTGCAAGAAAACTATTGCTACTTCCCTCCAGCCTGTTCTGTTTTCTCTGTCCAGTTTTCTGTGGGGGTTTTTTTTTTGCATTGCATTTTTCAATCATATAAATTCTTTTTCAGAGGAGGGGCTCAACCTACTTACTGATCTACACTTCTTTGGTGAACTGTAACCTAAATGTTACAAACAGTTTTTCCTGGTACATCTCGAAGGGGGAAATGTCCCACCAATGTTGTCAATACAGATTGGGGGCGGGACCACCATTTTCATGGGATGGGATGATTGCTATCAGCACATGATATGCTGGATCTCTTCACATGCTGGATCTCTGAATAATAGTCCTCTACCAGAAGGTCAGTAGTTCAGGAGTTGAAGGCCTAAGTGTTGCAAGATGGAGTGAGCTCCTGTATCTGGCCTCAGCTCCTGCCAACCTAGCAGTTTGAAAGCAAGAAATTGCAAGTATGTAAATAGGTACCACTTCAGTGGGAAGGTAACAGCGTTCTGTGAGCCTCAGCGTCTAGTCATGCTGGCCACATGACCATGGAAATGTCTTTGGACAGTGCTGGCTCTTCGGCTTGAAAACGGAGATGAGCACCGCATCTCTAGAGTTGGAATCGACTGGCTTTTGAGGAAGGGAAACCTTTACCTTTAAGGGGAAGTAGCTGACAGCAGGATGGAAGCCTTAATGTGTATAATTATTATTTTAAAATATTTTATGCTGTTTTTATGTCAAGATAAGCAGTAGGATTCAGATCAAGGGCTGTGCAACGACCGCACAATGATCACTGATCTTCCCAGCTTTTCTTCTGCATAGCAGTCATTTCTGAACCCAGGAAGGTTTATTCCTGAGGTTGCAGGACCCATGTGAATCAGGAAGCTATAGTGGGGAAGGGGGAATCAGCATTTTCTGTAAGAAGCCTACAGTCCAAGGGAACAAGCCAGCCAAAGCCAGACAGACCCATGAATTCTAACATCTTTCCATTGTAGTCGAAAGGGCTTTAATATACTTCACTTTGGATGGATTCTGCCCTACATTAGTCCATAGAGTTGACATCTCCACACAGCAATTGTTGGGCATCATGGTACTAAAAGTCTTCCTATCATTCACAGTAATCTTCAACAGAATTATGCTATTCTAAGAGTTCAACTACACGTTATGATTTGTAACATGCAGTACCTGGGCTCTCCCAACCTGACTTTGATTGAGACAGTCAGCCATCAGGTGCAAGGGAACTCATTTCCCAGGTACATGAGGCCCCAATTCGGATTGGGACCCTGGCACTGAGAAAGAGCTCAGCCTCCCCCATGCCATTTTCTTGACCCAAAAGGGTCCAGGGATTGTGCTGTTTCAGAACTCATTCAGAACTGAGCATCTGCATGCTTGGGAAATGAGTTCCCTTGAAACTGATGTCTGACTGTGTCAGCCAAAGTCAGGTTGGGGGAACCCACGCTACATATTACAAATCATATAGCGTAATTTGGCCCTAAGTCCACTAAAGTTAATAGTCTTAGAAGGGGGTAACCCTGCTTGGGATTGCATCATTAATGCTCCCTGGCTGTGTCCAAAAGAATTTTATAGGAAGCTGGATAAATTGCTTAAATGTCACCTCCCTTTAACACAGAGTTCCATCCTCCACTTATCTTTAATGCCTGTTAGCAGTAATGAAGGTCACAATGGCAGAAGAAGAAGAGATCACAGCAGCTACTGCTGTTGTGCATCCTCCATTCATGGCATTCATATCAAACCCCACGGGGAAAAACAGTGGTGACAAAGCAAAGATTGGTGGGTTGTTCCCAAGGAGCAGAAAGCACTTTGTGTCCAGGAAGCTCTACAGAAAATAATTACAGTAACAAGAAGTATGTAACTTGGCTTTAAAGTAAGCACCTTCTCTTCAACACAGTCCTGAAGAATGATATTTGCTTCTTCCTTTGCCCTCTAGTCCCCAAACAGCGCATTTGCTGACTGAGAATTGGCAGGAACAAATATTTATGGCTGAGGACTGTAGTGTTCTCATCCCAGCAAGTACATAACATCTACACTGCACACACCTCATTAGTCTTTAGCATCCAATGTCAGACTTCTATAATGGGATGGGTCTCCTGCCAAAAATTCTATTAAGGATGAAGAGTAAAATTCCGCAAGCTGGTAAAAAAAAAAAAACACCCTGCCATCCACATTGTGTTATATATAACCCTTTAACAAATACTTTTGGAATGGCTTTTTGGACCACACTGTACTTATGATCCTGTCTTCCATTTTCGCAAAGAGGTTTTTCAATAACATTTTGCCACCCTTTGGAAGGTTATGAGTATTAGAAATAATGTACATAAAATAGAAAAAAAATGGCATTCACTTGTATGCATCATTTAGATACCATGGATTCCCAGTAAGGGGTACCATGGAGTTGATTTATTTGGTGAAATGGTAACTGTTTGTCTTTTTTTTCTTTCTCTCTCCTTATACAGAGTTACTGCATTTTGTGGATATCTGGCACTCCAAACCAACTGTTACCCTACTATTTACTGTACCTTCCATGGCTTGGATCCCATGAACAAGTTCTGCACACGTGTCGCTGCTAACCCTTCTTTTCGCATAAGATCAGTGATTTTCTATGAGTCCAAATGCAATTGGAAATGAGAGTGGAAGAGGAAGCACAATCCATTTGGCACTTGAAATGGTGCAGGGTTGAGAGGAAAGAGCTCTGCACTGTGGGCCCAAACAGGATTGAGCCCTTGTGGCATTTTAAAATCACTTTAAAATTGCAATGGTGTCCTCATGGCAGCCATGAATTTGCCATCTTGTTTTGTTTGGCCCTTACACTGAGTGAGATCAATGGTCTGTCAAAGTTGGTGACTTTGGGGGTAGAGCCGGGGTAGGGTGGGGTTTGGGGAGGGGAGGGGTCTCAGCATAGTACAACACCATACAACACCACCCTTCAAAGCAGCCATTTTCTCCAGTGGAGCTGGAGAGCAGTTGTAAAAGCGGGAGATCTCCAGGCCCCACCTAGAGGCTGGCATCCCTACCAAGGAGACCCATACCAGAATGGTGGCAGCCAATAGTGAACCTTCCTAGCTCCTGCTCGCAACAAATGGCAAAACTGGGGAAGAGAACAACACATGCACAGCACACCATTTGCAAATGTGGTTCAATCATATGTGCATGGACGCTCACTTTCATGTTCATATTGCCCCTATCTGAATCAGGACACATTTATAACTTGAGATCAGAATGAATTGTGTGAAGTGTATTCATTTCCAAATATCATTTACAGTGTACAATTTACGGGAACATAGACAATCCTCTCCCCAATTTTCCAGTCAAATGTCTTACCTGCCACAAAATCACCAAAGCCAACGGTGGTCAGGGTGACAACCACAAAGTAAATGGAATCCAGAGCTGACCATTCTTTTTCAATGTATTTGAAAATGACTGCTGGAATGGTGACAAAAACGATACAACCTGCCAGGATGAATAGAATGGTTGAGATCACCCGGATCTTCGTCTGGCTCACTTGTTTCTTCTGCAAAACAAATAATGTGTGGTTGTTGATATACTGCTTCCTGATAAAATGACATGTTGTCTTGGATAATCAAATACACACCAGTCAACCTCTTAAAAGCAGCTATGAAAATGTAATGTAGGTATGGATTTCTTGATTAACAAATAACTACCAGTGACTTACTCTCAGAATCTCACAATTGAGGATAAATCTGCTCATCTGGCATATTTATTTCCTTCACTATGTATTCCCCCAGAATTAAATCCAAATAAATGGTAACCTAAGCTTGTTATTCTTGTTTGGTCTTTGCATCTGTTAAATGCCGTATGCCCACCCTCTACCTATATGTATGGACTAGTAACTTCCATTTTATTGTATCTGAGGAAGTGTGTGTGCACATGAAAGCTTATACCTTGAATAAACTTTGTTGTTCTCAAAGGTGCCATTGGACTCAAACTTTGTTCAAATAACTAACATGTATTCCTGCATATTCCTTCCCCCAGAGCTTCCCATCTGATCTCCATGAAACTACAATTACCAGCATCATATGCTGGGATTTTCAAAATAAAAGTTGTTTCTTTACAAAGGAAAGAAATCTTGATGTAGGTTTTCCAAGAGAACGCACATTGGATCAATGAAAAGTCTTGCCTCACTTGGTGATTAAGACAATGGGAGATTTGCCAATATGTAAGAAAAAAACCCTTTTAAGATTTGATGGAGACAATATTTAGATAAAACTTTTTTGCTATCCATATGGGAATTAGACGTGCCCTCACATAAGCTGAAATCCACAGCAGGATCTCTAATGACTCAAGGTATCACACAACCATCTCCAACTGAGAAACCTCCATGTTTGTACTAGCCCTTAAGGGTGAGTCACACTTTGAGGTATAGCACTGGGCATATCCAATTGGGAAGGCTTCAGAGGCTTTCAAGACTATCTCCAGAAAACAATTCCAGGCCTTCAGTGATCCATCAAACTCAAGAAAAGATGCTTTAATTTCTAGCTTATAACAGAGACACTACTCCACCCAGATAGGTAGATAGTAAAGTTAGAATTATTGGCTGTTTTTCTTTCAAACCCCTATAGATTCTTATGGGGGAAACTGACTTGAAACACATCTGGATAATGAGAATATGGCTATGGGCGATGACCAGGGCTTCTTGGCATTGTGTTCTCAAAAGGTAGATGAATCGACACATAGACTTTAAACACACAAACTCAGTTCAGACTTAAAACTATGATGTCTTTACTCAGAGTACTGATATGCCAGTTTGGTGTAGTGGTTAAGTGCGTGGACTCTAATCTGGGAGAACCAGGTTTGATTCCGCACTTCTCCACTTGCAGCTGCTGGATGACCTTGGGAAAGCCAGAGTTCTGTCAGAGCTGTTCTTGAAAGAACAGTTTCTGTCAGAGCTCTCTCAGCCCCACCTACTTCACAGGGTGTTTGTTGTGGGGAGAGGGAGGGAAAGGAGTTTGTAAGCTGCGCAGAGACTTCGAGTGAAGGGCGGGGTATAAATCCAATCTCTTCTTTTTCTTTTCTTCTACTTTCTCCCAATCAACAGGACTTGAAGATGCTTACATTAAAGCCAACTAAAATCTCAGTTCACAGAAATACAGGTAAAAATGAACAGACCATAACCTCCACTCAGGAGCCATCAATGTATGTTAGAAAAGCTGCTTTGCAGAGCATTGGAAATCTTTACCAGGTTCAGGTCTGTCTCACTTCCTCAGGAAGCCCATTCTATAGCATGGGAGAAAGTCTAAGCAGAAAAAGTTCTTACTGACCTGAACAGATGAATTAGTCTATTTTTACTATGGTTAGTTTATAAAATCAGAACTTGGCTCACAGACCATTGTTGAAATCCTAGATTGCCTTGGCAGATGATAGGTTCACTGCCTTCATTCTGTTTTCCTTTTCCCCACAGAGAGCCAACAGGTATCCCAACCTGCATGGCAGCAGGGGTGGCATTGAGGAACAAGCCAGGATATTCATGTTTGTACATCACATGGAACCATGGTTAAGACTAACTGCAGTTAATAAACCAACCTACGGGTTCATAGTCTGACATACCCTAACTGTAATAAGTGGAATAACCACCTGTGTTTGGATGATCACACTATCCACAGTCAGTCCCATTAAATCATGGTTTGCATGACATGTGAATAGAGCCGTAGCCTCAACAGAAAAGACTGAGAGATGTCTCACTTATATCGCTTCAGAGATAGAAAGTTAATAGTCTATTCACATGTCTCTTAGGCTAATGACTGCTTTGGCAAAAACCTCTGCAGAATCCAAAAGAAAGCAAGGACCACAGTGGGTTAAAATGGAGACACTGTAGAATTTGCCAGAGTATCAAATGTTTAACTGAAAGGATAAAGTAAGCTTTTAAGAAATGACAGGTTTGAGAATGTTGCCATGAGGGAGGGAAATTTTGAAGAGAGTGTAAATTGTTGCCTAGTAGACTGACAGGGTGTCCTTGTGGGAAGGAGTATGTGAGAGGGCTGAGGAAGACAGCTAAGGACATTCCCTGAAAAGCAAAACTAGTACCTGCTGAGGTGCTGTGGACCAACCAGAGCTGAAGTGCTTACTGAAGGAGAAGTTATCTCTGTGCAGTTGAAACAGCATCTGTGGAGCTGTCAGCATTTAGGATATGCTCTTTTTCCACAGTATCTTGCCTAAAGTCTCACATGAACACATGTAGCTGCCCTATGCTGAATTGGTTCCCTGGTCCATTAAAGTCAATATTGTTTGCTCAGACTGGCTGCAGCTCTCCAAAGTCTCAAGGAGATGTCTTTCACATCACCTACTGCCTGGTCCTTTTAACTGGAAACACCAGAAATCGGTCCTGGGAACTTCTGCATGCCAAGCAGATGCTCTGCCACTGAGCCATGGCACCTCCAAAATCAAGAGTTCTGAGGGATCTGAGTACCTAAAAACCCACACTAGCTCAACAGTACTTCTAGTGGGGATTTTTTTTTTAACTTGGCTCCAAAAATGTACAGCTGGTGAGCAAAGAAAGACTGATGGGTTCTTATCTGACAAGAGAAAAATAAAATCGAATGGAGAATATACAATTCAAATCAGACGACTTTTGACAAATTTGTCATCCCGAATGCAATCCCTATAGCTGACTAAGGGATCCTATTTCTGTTTCCCACTTTGATTTTGGGAAAGGTTGTGGACTTTTACATATAACTGTCTTGTTTCCCCAATAAAAATCAATTGTAACTCCCAAGTTATCATCCTTTCCCCCAATTTTAAATTAAAGCTTTGCTTGGAAATTGTCTAGATTTCATGAGTAGGAGAACAACTGCCTCTCCCCACCAGCAAAACACTAAGACCCAGACTGTCTTGGCACCAGGAAGCAGGCAGAAGGGCTACACATATCCATGGGGTTGACACACTGTTGATATTTGTATAATTAATTATTTCATTAAAAGAAGAATGGGAAATTAGGCTGTTCCAGCCATTTACTGATCAAGCATAAATCAACTCTGTCTGAAGCTTGAACAGCACAGCATAGCCTGAGGCCTGCATATTAGAAACAAATGCCTGTTCCCACGAGCTCTGCCTTAGGGGTCCCCAACCTGGTGCCCATGGGCATGCCCATCGTACCTGCAGACACCTTTCCTGGCACTTTTTAGAAAATGTGTGAGGCCAGATGGGGCTTTTGTCCAACAGGACTTCTGACTGGCCATTAGAGATCCATTTGGCTGTGCAGATTTTTTAAAATGTAGCTTTTGCAGCAGCTTCCACTACAGTACAAGAATCTTAACCATGTGACTGAAATTAAGCTGTGTGAATGCAAGAAATGTTTTACAACAGTATGTTCATTCTAAAAGGCATCCTGTTAAATGGAGCTTCTATCTGAAATGTTGCTGCATCACTATTAGAGTCCTACATAACTTAACTCCCTGGCATTCTGTGGTTGGCTCAGCCTCCTGCACTAGCCATTTTCAGACTGCACCTACAGGAATTCCAAAGATGCCCACGGGTACAAAGAGGTCGGAGCCACCTGCTGTACCTCAAGACCTGAGATCTTAGGAAACACTTATCCTCACTACTTGAGATGCCTACCCAAAATGTGGCAGCCCGCTCTCTTCTGCCATTATGAACATGTTTCAATTATTCTGAAACAACTGGAACTGGTTGCCAATTTGCTTACAGATTCAGCGCATGGTGCTGGTTCTTGTCACTAAAACACTACATGATCTGGGACCCACATATCTGAAAGACTACTCCCTATGTATAAATCGATATGCCCCATACAGCAATCTGTTTTGCATGTCCTATATTTGGGAAATGTGCACTAATACACTCCAATCTTGAGCTTTTTAATAAGTTGCTGAATGAAGTTATACAGGGCTCCCTTTTTACCACCTTTTCAAAATGCTTGTAAGGCCATCTTTTCTTCAGCAAACTTTCTATTTGAATTGACCTATACGGCACAATCATTGATGTTTTTTCCCAGAATAGCCTTGTGTTATGCTACTGAAATTTCTTCTAATATAATTTTAGATATGTTGCTGGTTGTTAGGTGTTTTTAAAAGACACCTGCTCCTTGGGAGGAAAGGGATGGCAAACCTAGACAGCATAATAAAAAACAGAGACATCACTCTGCCAACAAAAGTCCATATGGTCAAAGCAATGGTATTCCCAGTAGTAATGTATGGCTATGAGAGCTGGACAATAAAGAAGGCTGAGCACCAAAGAACAGATTCTTTTGAATTATGGTGCTGGAGAAGACTCTTGAGAGTCCACTGGACTGCAAGGAGATCAAATCAGTCAATCCTAAAAGAAATCAACCCTGACTGTTCCCTGGAAGGCCAGATATTGAAGCTGAAGCTCAAATACTTTGGCCACCAAATGAGTAGAGAGCACTCACTGGAGAAGACCCTGATGCTGGGAAAGACTGAAGGAAAAAGAAGAAGGGGACGGCAAAGGATGAGATGGTTAGACAGTGTTATCGATGCAACAAACATGATATTAAGCAAACTCCAGAGCACAACAGAAGACAGGAGGGCCTGGCGTGATGTGGTCAATGGGGTCGCAAAGAGTCAGACTTGACTGTGCGACTGAACAATAAAAAAGAATCTGGGAGACCCAGGTCCAAATCCCCACTCTGCTGTGGAAGCTTGCTGGGTGACCTTGGACCAATCACTAGCTGCGGTCACACACACTAAATAATCCAATTTCAATGCACTTTTCCAACTGGATTTTACTGTGTGAACTGGCAAGATCCAGTTGGAAAGTGCACTGAAAGTGGATTATTTAGTGTGTGTGACAGCAGCCACAGAGAGACATGCAACTCACAAATGTGAAAGATTAAGGTAATCATAAACCAAGATCAACACCAAAGGAATGGGTGAATAAAAAGTCTTCATCTGGCCCCTTAAAACTGAAGAGACAAGATCCCCTACTAAGAACTGTGGGGTGGGAATTCCACAGCGAAGGTGCCACAGTAGAAAAAGCCCTCTTCCTGGTAATCACCCACCCTGTCACACAGAAGAGCCCTGTGGAAGATCCTAGTTTTGGAAAGATTTATATAATTACCAGTTAGATGGCCAGAAGGAGGGAGAGATCTCTCCACATATTCTTCCCAACATACTACCTGCATAAAAGGTGATGAGAACAATCTCATCTTGGGTAAATGGAAGCCAGGTCTGTTAAGTGAACTATTGACAAATTGCCTGCAGTTGTGTCCAAGGGTCTGTTATTCAGGGTCACAACCTCAAGTCATTCTCCACTGCTTACCATGATTTCTGTGCTAAAGGTTTCATTTAAGTTAGAGGCTGGGCAGACTAGAGTACTAGTGGTATTTATTTCTAAAAATGTATGTCTTTCATGAAAATACTAAGGACAAAATTAGACATGATTGAATCCTTGTGTGCATCATGAGGACACTGCTGCCATTTTAAAGCTTAAAATGGGTGATTTAAAAATGCCATGAAAACCCAATCCTCATCGGGCCCACAGGCTCTAATTCCCCCCCACACACACACACACAAACCCCTTTTCAAGTGCTAAAATGGCTGTGCCTTCCCCGGGGCTGTTTTTGACATTTTAAAATTTTAAAAGGTGGAGGGAGAACAAGAGTGCCTCATCCACAGTGCTCAGAGTTCGATCCTTGCAGCGTTTTTAAATCACCCATTTCAGGCTTTAAAATGGAGCAGCTTCCCTGTGGCTGACATGATGATGCTGTCACACCTAGTTTGGCCCTAAGCCACTCATTATTAACCAGGGAATATTATTACAATCATGATCTAGCCAAAATTAAATGCAGGGTCGGATTCTGATTAATGTGAATTAGCATGGGCTAAAATGGCACACCTACAGGGAACCAGAGCCCACTGCATGCTTCTCAGCTGAAAGGAAGGGGAAGGTATTTGTCTGTATGGAAAAAAGGGAGAGGAGACAGCAAGAAGCAAACAGGCAATGCTGTGAGTTGGCTGAACTACTTGAAGGGCCCAGGATCTCTCTTTCTGGATCAATGCTCCCTCTAAACTGTGGAGTCTAATGAGCAAAAATTCTAATCTCTGAGCAACTGGCATTAAAGTTGTGAGCGAGCAATTTGGCTACTGAATAAATCAATACGCTCTGGGGCCATCCTTCCTGAGCTAAGACAAAAATCTGTGACTGGAGGCTCAAAAATTGTGAGCTAGCTCACACTAACTCAGCTTAGAGGGAACACTGCCCTGGATAATGGATAGGGTAGTATAGTGGATCTGTTGTCTTTTAGAAGCATGTCTTTGCCTCCATATGTGTTCTACCTGTGTATTTGTAAAGAAACAAATACTATAAAAATGCCATGTCTCTGGTGTTCTGTCATCCAAAAGAAACAAGCTCAGGTAATTATTACCCATGGAACGTGGGGAAACACCTAACTGTACTTTTATCCTGTGCTGGGTTTTAATGAGAGAGACAAATGTGCTTAACTTTTCCACTGGGATCCATGGAACTGAAAAATATATAACGTTAGCTGGACTGTGGTTTTCACTGAGGTGGTAGATCTGTGTTTGGGCTGAACTAAGTCAGACTGCAAGAGGGGGTTCCCATGATGGACTACTACTCTAGAAAAAAACCCACATTTTTTGTTTCTATGTGGAAAGACTACCAACGGGATGACACGAAGGAGCAGTCAATCACATGCACCCCCAGACACAGGTTTGACACCTCAGCAACAGCTACCTCTATATTCTCAATGTTTTCAGAATAGTTTTCCAAACAGGGCATATTCTTTTATGCAGATATACGATCTAATTTCAGATTAGATCACCTAGGAAAGAAATGAGGTTTCTGAAAACTCTCACTGCTGCATTCCCTATGGAAATGCCAGCTGTGAGCTTGGCAGTAACCGATCCAACCTGCCAATGAACACCTCCATTGCTCTTGAACAAAGAAGCTGAAACTGCATTTCCTCAGTAGCAGCAAAAGCTCAATTCTCGAAAGGTCACTTAAATGTGAAACAGTGCCGTCAATAGCCAGGTAGCAACTTGAGGGGGGAAAATATATAATCCCACCAGGTCTCAGCAGCATAATTTTCTTTCAAACACTCCAAGATATTATTCCCTCCTGTACTTTTCCTTGATATTTGTCTGCTCTGCGTCTGGTGTGTGCGTGTGTGTGTGTGTGTGCACGTGTGCACGCAGAAAGAACACAGAAAAAAACAAAGAAATGTAATACAGCAAGCAAGACCTTTCAGACCTAAGGCATAAAAAGAAATGTGTTGAAATACAGAGTTAATAAACAAGATTAGAGTCCCAGTAGCACCTTAAAGACCAACAATATTTCCAGGATATAAGCTTCCAAGAGTCAAAGCAAGAGAGCTTCCACTCGCAAAAACTCATGCCCTAGAAATCTTGTTGATCTCTAAGGCACTGCTGGACTTGAATCTTGCTCTCCTACTGCAAACCAACACAGCTACTCACCTGAAATTATCTTCAGGGTTGATAAAGAACATCAAAGTATCCCAGCAAAATCCGGCACAAATTTCTGCTTCACAAGGTGTTCGTATGAGCGTTTTGTGCAGAGTTCTCATATCACAAAGGGTTTTTTACATATGTTTGTGAGAAGGCTGCAGGCAGGTTGTAGATATCAATTTTTTTTTTCAGATTGCCAGCAAGTGTTATGTAGGTCTCAGACAAAGAGCTTTTCCTCCATCTTGGTTTCTTCACTGCATTGTTTGCCCTCCTCCCTTACACACAGTATCATTTGCAAGTTACTACTTACACTTTTTTCCTTCAACTTTTTCCTAAGTTTTTTTCTAGAACAGCACAAAAGTGTTCTGAAAAAACCACTGGAAGAAATGGGAGAGCAATAACTGGCAGATGATGCTGTGTGTAAGGGAGGGGAACATCCCAATGCAGTTAAGAATCTTATAGATTGATGTGATTTTAGCAGCCTTGAATAGCCCTGATTAGCCCGATTTCATCAGAAGCTACACAGGGGTGGCCGTGGTTAGTACTTGGACAGGAGACCACCAAGGAAGACTAGGGTTGTTATGCAGAGGAAGGTAATGGCAAATCACCTCCGCTCGTCTCTTGTCTTGGAAAAGCCCACAGTCCTGGGATCATCATGAGTCAGTTGTAACTTGATGGCACATTATTCTTCCTGTGATTTAAGCTGGAGCAAAAACCCAGATCACAAAAATCATAAGGCTGAAACCTTAGAAAGACCAGCGTAAGACTTAATGTACAAAGGTCCCAGTCACATGTGCCAGATAACGTGGGGGGGGGGGAAGCAAGGCTATTTGTCCCGTAGTAATTTGACAAGCCACTGCGCGATCAGACGCAATTCTCTGCTGTGTGTTTCTGGTGCGTTTCAACGAGGGATCACTGACGCAATGGGAGTGCACCGGTGCGATCACACAGAGACGTCTGTCTGCAGCCCGTCACAAACCCTTTTGCTACTGCACTTTCCCAGGTATTTTTTAACTCCGCTTATTTGGAGGGGTAAGACGGGTTGGCAACGGGTGCAGGATGCTTGCCAGATGTTCCCGTGTGATCGTGCCCGTAAAATCCACCCGGCATTCGTCTCTCTTATGCTGCTAATTCTGCGTGTGATCGGAGCCAAATTCAGGCATCAGATGAAACCATGCTTTATTTTTACATTTTGTGGAATCAGGATTCACTCACAGGCTCACAGTTCAAAGATCCTGGTTTGCCTTGGCTAATGCTGTTTTGCTGCTTTCTTTTTGTAGCCTGGAAGGGCATTGACGGGAAATATGGCAGGATGCCTGCATTTAGGCATCACACAAAACCTTAGATTAACTGAAGTTAATAAACTCTGCATGAATCACAAATAACTAGCTGGTGCAGCAACCTGCATTCAGACAATCTCATCAACCATAGTTTGTTTAATAAGACCATGATTTCACACTAAGTATGAACTGAGACAATGTATATGTTCAGGGACAGACAATTGTGGCCCTTGGTCAGCCTACCCAATTTTAATCAGGATGTAGTACCTTTGGTTACTCAGCTTTACTTGTGAGGAAAATAAACAATGAGTTTCCACATATAAGAACATAAGAGAAGCCAATATTGAATCAGGCCAATGGCCCATCTAGTCCAACACTCTGTCACACAGCGGCCAAAATATACCACGTGCCATCAGGAGGTCCAGCAGTGGGGCCAGGACATTAGAAGCCCTCCCACTGCTGCCTCCTCCAGCACCAAGAATAGAGTGCATCATCTGCCCCAGACTGAGAATTCCCATCTATACCCTGTGGCTAATAGCCACTGATGGACTTCTGCTCCATATGTTTATCTAACATATATTAAATATGTGACTACAAAAACATGAAAAAATTACTACATTGCTACTGTGATGATATTCTGGAAAAGCACTGCCACTCTGCCTCCTGGAGGGATTTTTAAAGTAGAGAAGATTTTATACTCCGCTTTTCTCTACCTGAAGAGTCTTAAAACAGCTTATAATCATCTTCCCTTCTCCCGACAACAGGCACCTTGGCTGAGTTCAGACTGGCAGTTTGCCCCGAGATGGGCACATTTCAGCAACATTTCACAACCAGATTAAAGACGCCATTCACACAGGCACATCTGTCTGGCGTTCCCCAGTCGCACTCAGCCCATCTTGTAACACTTCTTTCCCGAGTTTAAAAGATACCTGGTAAAAGTGGTATCAAACCCTGGAAAGCGTGTCTATCCCGCGTATATCCTGCATGAATGCTAAAATCCGTGATTTTGATTGTATGCTTATGTGCATATGCATCTCCAGATTAGCGAAACAGAAAGCCACGGCTTACAGCCGCGCCTTTGGGCCAACAGTGTGAACGCTCCCTTATGCCTCCTCCCCAGTATGCTCCACCATCAGACTGCGCTGTGTGACTTTGTTCTGCGGCCTTTTTGCCACGACTTGCTCTCACTTCACACTGCCAGTCTGAACTCAGCTCTTGTGAGGTAGTTGGGGCTGAAAGAGTTCTGAGAGAATTGTGACCAGTCCAAAGTCACCCAAGCAGGCTTCATGTGAAGTAGTAGGGAATCAGACCTGGTTGTCCAGATTATTGTCTGTCACTCTTCACCACTACACTATGCTGGCTCTCAAGAAATAAATTCACTCCTCAGCTTCCCAAACTGATGTCCTCATATCATCCAAAATCCATTAATTCCATCCCTATAAAATCAGTTATAAAGAGCCAACTTTGTTATACAGCCTAAACACCTGCAAGAGAATTTATTCCGGCATTCATATCATTGTCCACAGAAATATAGCAGCCTCCAAGAAAACCAAACTAGTTCACCTCAAAAATAAAATAAAATCTTCCCCTCCCCACTCCAAGCATATTTCTGAGCATTCCCAGTATCAGAGCTGCATTTCACAGACCATTGCTGCCTCCCACAAGCAAAACAGGTAATAATGTGTATGCTCAAAGGTGCAAACTGTGATCTAGCTAGGGGGAAAAATAGCTTACTTCCAACAGGCACACAGCTGCTCAAGATTTATCTTGCCCCTGGCTATATGCAACTATTGTTTTGCTCATCTAAAGAAACTCATAACACAGCATAAGCACTAAAATACAAAGCAAATCTAAGAGCATAAAATTGATCATGCTTTCAAAATGCTGCAGACTGCAGTTGCTATAAATCAAAAACAAAAAAAAGAGATTGATGGTTTACATTCTTTTCAGAAGTAACCCCTCAGAACTCTTTTGTCTGCCTCCCTCCCCCAGTCTCCAGTGCTTTATGTGAAGCATGGATCTTCTGGGGTAATGGACCACAGCTTTCCATTTCAGTTGCTGGCACAAACTCTATCAGGTGAGTCACAGACTAAACTGCTGTTTTGTTCCATCTTGTTATACATTCATAAAGATGCTAAAGATGGACAGTCTTCTGCAGTTCTATGTGCAGTGAAGAACAAAAGAAATGCTATGATTAAAATTATGTATTTCTCAGTCTCACACCTCCCTTTTTTAAAGAAAAGCACTTTAATGTCACCTGCGATTCATCAAGGATCAAACTAGATGTTAGACAAAAACATGGCTTATATTGAACAAACTGGGAATAGTACAAGGCTCGAAGAAAGAGACTCCCCTCCCCACCTGCTCTTTCTGCAGCTCATTCATACCCCCCCCCATTCTTCTCCTCAGAGGACCCTTCAACATGGGGGGGAGGAGTGGGGGTCTGTAGTGGGAGAGCGAAATCATCCTTCAGATGGAAGTTCACATCTTTTGGTGGAAACAAACCATAGGATATACAGCCATGTTTTCAAATCCTGTCACCTGGAAGCACAACTTTGAGGGGAGGCATTTTACTGCAGAAAACAGTGGAGGAAAACAGGGTTGTTTTCCCATCTGCCACTTTTGTTCAAAAATGTGCTTTAAGCTACCCCCCTGACCAAAGCTCTGATCTAAATTGCTCTACCTGAAGCTGCTTTTCTATCAACAAAGCAGCAACTGGGATTTAAAACCAACTTTGTATACAATGTATAAAGTAATATATAGCTCTTAGAGTTCTGCATAAACTGAACAAAATATGGGACTTTTTAGTAAAAAGCAGTTTGCCGGGTAAATTCTATTTGTGAAGAAAATAAAGAGATTCTTGCATATTTCTGAATCTTTGCCTACTGTTGTTAAATACATGTTTAGCAATAACGGGGTTGATTCCTGACCCTATCCTACCATTCCACTAAGCAAAATGTATTTATTAATCTCATTTAGGCTCACATTTGGAGCTTTTCTCCAACTTAAGAAGCACCTTAGAGGAATGGTACTTGGAAGATGGTCGGCTCCACCCCAGCAGTAGGATTAGACATCTTTCTTGTTTGCGTTTACAACAAGTTGGATACAGTGCAAAGATAACAGATCTATCCTTTGTTCCACTTTTCCCAGCAGTTCTTTCCAACACTCAGAAAATTGATTCCTGGTGCTGCAGGGCCTATGTGCACTAAATGCCATTCGGGGTATATATACCAAGAACTAAGAAAGCTCTCTCCAGGTTCCAAAAAGAACTGATCCCAGATGCTTCTCAAGGGACTGAACAGGTTTTATTTACATATATATAACTTGGGCCTAGAGGCTCTAACTGCAATACCTATAGCAGCCATCTTAACAACGACAACCCAGCTTCTTCCTCCCACACACCACAGGGAGCCAGATGGCTTCTCCTCCAAACATTCTTGACTGTATAATCCTTTGTAACTCTTTACCTCCATTTTACACTGAACAAAAGGAAAAGAGTGAAACTGCCCTCCTATCTCTTCCATCAGCAGAACCTCACTGCAGGAGGTTCCACTCCTCTGTGCAGCTCCCTGACTGGCTTGGCTGCTGGTCCTGCAATTCTAGGAATCAGCTTTCCTGAGATGGGAAAGGATTTATGTGGAGAAGGGAAAGAAAGAACAAACATGTCAGCAGAAGAATACAATCAACAGATTGTCCCCAACTAGGGATGCTGCAGTTACCTGAGCCTGGAGATTCCAATGTGAATACAGCCTGGTCTGCACAATCCATGCTCCTGGCTAGTGACATGACATCTGACAAGAGCACTTGCCACAAATGCTGACTGCTGCAAATGTTAATCTGCATTGTGTGGTGAAAAGAGATTTTTTGAAGAATTCTTCCATTAGAGTGTGTTTCTCTCCTCCCCTCTTACAGCACTGGAGGTTCCATACTGTTGAGAACAGTTCGGGGGGGAGGGGAATGTCCTGTCCCTTTAAAAGAGGCTTAATGTATGTGTGGAATGGGTAATTGAAGTTTCTTCAAAGTGTGGAAATAAATAATATCCCATTAAGCCTCTCACAAAAGGGCAGGACATATTTCTCTAGGCCTGTTGGCAACCCTAGTCATAGATAAGTGTCTCAGATTAATGTATATACTTCTGCCTTTCACTGAAAGACCAGTGGTCCATCTTGTCCACCATCATCTGTAGCAGGGGTCCATATCTGTGGGCACCTTTGGAATTCTGACACAATGTGGTGGGAGCAAGGACAAAATGGTCGCTGCAAGAGACCGAGCTAAACACTCAAAGGAAGCCCAAGCTTAAGAGATAAGAAGGGTAACCTCAAAAAATACACTGTGAAAAAGACTAAAACCAATACTGTGGTGGCGGCTGCTACTGAAATGGTGTTATTTTAATCTGCAAAGCCAATTGGATCTTTAAAGGCCAATCAGAAGCCTTGCTGGGCAAGAGCTCCATCCACTTTCTAAAAACACTTCGTGGGCACCAGGAAAGGTGTCAACGGGCACTGTGGTATCCACAGGCACCTAAGCAGAGGTCTTTACCAGTCCAGTTGAGATTTTTTATAGTTATACTAGCCTGATACCCATGCTTCACCACGGTATTTAAGTTGCGTAAATCCAGTTATGATACTGATGATGTGAAATTTTAAATGTGAAATTTGTTGTAGGAATTCTAATGGAGAGGGTTGTAGTGTAAGAAATGAAGTGAGGCATACATACTTTTTTCTCTCTCTACTGAAGGACCTCTCTCTAGACCACATTGGTGGTTCTGCCCTCAGGTGCTAGGATCACCAGGCTGCTTGATGAGCTCACTCTGGAGCAGGCCACATAGAACTGTCCATTTAAGCAGTCGTCTGTTAAGTCAACTGCTACCTTCCATGAAAGTGATGGCCTTTCTACTTGTGTTCCTGGATTGTTTTGCTCATATGGAGACTGTGTTGTTTTGAGCACCTCAGGGTGATCTTGCTGGTACTTGGCCTGTGCAGCTCAGTGAACTGCAGGAGTACTATGTGCAAATATCTTTGCCACATTCCTAAGTTGCCTCCTCCTTGTAGCATTGGTGTATGTTTTCCAGGAGCTTTCTTGGGGGCATTAAGAGGTGAGAGGTGTGAGGGGGAGTTGGTGTGAGGGAGTGGTGATGTGGTCGACATTTTTTCAGGTTCATGAGGGAGGCACACATCGAAATGGCTCCTAGAAATGTCCTTTACTATCTCCCCATAAACATTCATACCCTGGCCCTGTTCCTACACCTGACAGACACCAGCCTGTCTGGTGTTGGGGGGGATTGTGTTTAAAGGCATCAGGGAGGCTGGGCCAGCAGCAGTGCTAAGGCAATCCTGCTGAGCAAACCTCCCTGTCGGCTATGAGCATCCCACCTCCTCTCCTACACCTGACAGGCAGCTGCCTGTCCAGTGTAGGACAGGAAGGGAGGAGGAGTATTAGAAACCACTGTGGAGGCAGGGCTGGCAGAATCACTAAGGCGTTACTGCTGGGGCAGGCTCCCTCATGGCTTTAAGCACCCTGCAACCACTGCTGCACCTGACAGACAACCACCTGTTAGATGTAGGAGGTGGGGGAGTGTGTTGGAAGCCATCCCACCTCCTCTCCTACACCTGACAGGCAACTGCCTGTCCAGTGTGGGAGGGGGAGGGGTATTAGAAGTCACAGTGGAGATGGGGCTGTACCTGACAGACAGAACTTGTAACTAACCCAAGGCACCAGCAGCAGCTGCATGTGGAGGAGTGGGGAATCAAACCCATTTCTCCCAGATTAGAGTCCATGCTCCTAACTACTACATCAAACTGGCTCTGAGCAAAATCTGAATACCTGGCATGTAAACCACATCCCAATATGCAGCCAGTTTAAGAATATTATTGACACATCATTGTGTGATGACAACAGCATAAGTTGGGGGAGGGTTGGAGAAGCCCTGTCAGATGGCCATCTGACAGCAATGCTGTTTCTGTGATCTTATCATGAGAGGGAAGGCAGGAAGGGTTGCATCAGTGCTTAGTTCACGTGGCCCTTTCTTATATACCCAAGGAAATGCTGATTGCCACTTTGGGGTCAGGAAGCAATTTCTCTCCAGGCCAGTTTGGCCAGGGATCCTGGAGAGGGGATTGCCATCTTCTGAGCATAGAGCAGGGGTCACTGGGTGTGTGTGTGTGCATATTTGTGAATTTCCTGCATTGTGCAGGGGGTTGGACTAGATGACCCTGGACGTCCCTTCCAACTCTATGGTTCTATGACTGGATGCACAAGCTCATTCACAACCAAGGAAAATGACAGTGAACAGGTCATCTTCTGACTCTTGCATTTGAAATTATAAGACAAATGCAATTTCCTCAGTGGGGGAACAGTTTCAAATTATATGACTACTGCTTAGAGATATCCACCAGGGAACATGATATGTCTTCAAGCTAAAAGATACATACTTAACTTTTGCCTGAGACGCAGAGATATTCAAACTACACCACAGCGCAGACTGCCAAGGACAACATGCAAAGTGGTAATGAAAGGACAGGTTTAAAGTTTCACAAGAGATTCCTGCTCAAGAAAATTATGGATTAATGGAGAAAGGTGAGCTTCAAGGACCTTGGTGAGATGATAGCTACTGTGGCACAAGGGCTAAGACCATGTGTTGTCCTAGTTCAAACATTTCTTTGTCTCTGAACACATTAGGTGGCTTCTGTTTCTGCCCCAGCTGCCCCTTGTCCCTGCATCTTCAATATGGTGATATAAAACAGGGCTATGGGAGCACTTCTAAGAATTGCCAAAATAATGTACATTAAATGCTTTGATACTTAGGAATAATACAGAAGCAAAGTTGTATCCTGAGCCATCAATGAGTGATGCTTTCTAAGGAACATCCAAATCAATGCATATTGCTTTTATTGTTATCATCATCTTCCTGCTCGACTTTAAATTGATGATCCAAAACAAACTTGGTGCAAAATATAAATTATGTCATTCTTATACCATTAGGCCTTTTTTAAAAAATCCTGGATTTATAGGCATTGTGTTTGAGCCCAAAATTGTTTAACAATCCTAGTCACTGTGATTCATGAGAAATGTGATAATGATCATTGGGCCAGCTTAGCTATTTAGCTGTTGAGCGCCTACACTGCTCGGAAAGCAAGAGCAGATCTTTATTGCCAAGGGATAGCATCTATTTATTTATTTTTGTGCACGTACAAGAATTCAGGTAATACAAGCCGTGCTGTCAAACTGTTAACCCTGCATTCAGTCCTCGTTTGTCTCATACCGCGGGGACAGGAATAATTGCTTTTGGACTGGCAGGAGACCAACAGCGAGAGCACTGGGCTTCAAAGTAGTTTGATTAACACTACAGTTAATGGGGAGTCATGCAGGTAAATCTCCCCCATCACTGGAAAAGTTATCCTTTTGAAAAACAGCAGTTCTGTCTTCTTTTTCAAGTCATGAAAGCAGATGGGTAGAACCAGAGTCATCACCATTTACAGAACCTTCATGCCAACTGTGTTAAAGTGGATTCGTTTTTCAAGTACAAAACCAAACCAATATAAGGCTACACTGCCTAGAACAGGGGTGGCCAAGTTTCTTCAATAGTGTGTCACATGATCAGAAATTTTTATGTGTGTTGGCCACACGATTTTTGTATTGATAATAATGACGAAGTATAGGCCTGTTAGGTATTCAAAAACAATTGATTTTTAGTAGTAATACAAAAGCAGTACAAAACCCCCTCAAGTTTAATCAACTTTATTCAAACAAAAGGGGACAGTTCCAGACCAAATGGCAGTCATTGATCAATTTTGATCATGTCAATGAAAGTACTGGTAAGCAACAGACTGATGTACACTTGAGAACTCCAGGGTGTATTCAGTCAGAGCACATCCCCATTCTGACTCCAGGGTTACATCACTAATGATGGTGGCTCTCAGCTTCGATTTCAACAGTTTCATGAAAAAGAATGTTCTTTCACACAGCCAGCTGCATCTAAACATTCGAGAGTTTGGCCACACAGCCAGAAATTTCAGAATAGTTATGGGGTTTTGTTTTTGGTCAAGTCACAGCCAACTTATGGCCACCCCATAAGGTTTTCAAGATAAGGGACATTCAAGGCAGGCAAGGTGTGGTTTGCCATTTCCTGCCTCTGCATTACAATCCTGTTATTCCTCAGTGGTCTCCCATCCAAATACTGACCAGGGCCAACCCTGCTTAACTTCTGAGATCTGATGAGATCGAGCTAGCCTGGGCTATCCAGGTCAGGGCAGAATTCATGTTCTTGTCTCCAAAATCCCAAGGATACTGTTTCTTCTTGCTGGGCATACTTTACTTCCATCTCAATCAGCTCCTCGTGGAACTGAACCATACTGAAAAGACAGATGCTTATCAGTTGTTCTTCATATTGCCCATTTCATGATGTAATTGTAGTGGAATTAAGCCTGAACAGCACAAAAATGTTTTTTGCACTGTGGGTTGAGGTAGGTCGCATTTGGTCCATGAGCCACATTTTGGACAATATTAACCTAAAATATCCCAAAATAACACCTTGGGCAGCATTAATATAGTCATCAGTTGGTGGCTCTGATTTGCCACATTCACTTTTGACTGGTCAGCAGCCCACACATCCCACAGGAAACTGCATGAATCAAAATGCTATGGCAGCCAACCTGAAATCAAGAGTCCTGGTTTGCTGCTTCCTTTTTTGTCCGCTTACCCCAACTATCTCTGTATCCTAATAAAGGAGTTTAAATAGTCACATGTTGAACATGATTCTCGGAAATTTGTACAAATAGATTTGCTTCCACTCTTGCATTATTTTTTAAAGAAAACGGATCTTACTGAGACCTGTTAGAATTCATAAGAAGAGATGCTATATGAATTATTTTAATGTCACAGTTCATCTCTGAGGTGGGAAGTTACTGGGAGAAGATTAAACACAGGACTATTCCAGATTTCAGAAAACTGTGTGCTGACTTCCTCAAGGGCCTATCAAAAGGCTGAATCGCAGTAAAAGCTGAAATATATTTTATGAGAACATCAGTGGGACAGATGGCGGATGACAAATAGTTTTCTCTGATGGAAATCTAAATCAAAACTCAACTAATTTTTATCTCAGAACACTGAGGCCTAGGCTGATTTCCCACTACGGCTGCCTCAGTGTTGCGCTGCCATTTGCCCCGACACTATCGGTCAATTACACACCCGAAGCCGCGGGGCTGCATTTTGACCTGCGGCTTCGCCCGATTTCCCAGCAGTTTCGTGATCCTGTTTTTTGAGGATCACTAAACTGTGGGGGAAATTGGGCGAAGCCGCAGGTCAAATGCAGCCCCGCAGCTTCGGGTGTGAAATTGACTGATAGTGTCGGGGCAAACGGTGGCGCAACACCAAGGCAGCTGTAGTGGGAAATCAGCCCTAGTCTACACTAAAACTCACCCTGGACTGTCTGAGATCTTCTGGGACTGAGAGGCTGGGAAGGGGCAAACATTCACTGTCTGACAGAACAAATTCCAACACAGAGAAAGCTAGAAGACAGAAGGCTACACTAGAATGTTTCTCCTAGCTTTATAGATGCAGGGACATTTTTCATTGGTGGAAAAATGTAATCATACCAACCCCTTGAGGCACCCTCTGGGGACAGGAGAACATAACACTTGAGGTCTATGAGGTCTTGAAATCACCAGCCCAGTTCATTGCTTTCTTGCACAGGCTGTTTATCAGAAATTGACTGGTCCAAGCACCAGAAGGCATAGTTAGCTCCACCCCCTCAAGTTTAAAACCTATTACAAGGGGAAAGAACCACAATGCTGTAACCTGCCTCATTGCCTGGAAACCTCTCTGAGATTATTCTTCTCCCTCTCTTTCTCTTCTTTTCCCTCTTCCTTCTCCTAGCTGGCTTGCTTTTCCCTATCTCTCTACTCCTGTATCCTCTCTATCTAGCCAGCCTCATTCCATTTCTACTTCTTTCCTTTTTATAGCTCCAGCCCCACACTTGGTACCTGTGCTAAGCTCCACTGTCCTCTTCTTGGTTCCTTGTGCATTAGCCAGCTCCTCCTCTCTACAGCAATGGCCTCCCTGAAACCACCTGGGCCCAGAGAACCATTGCTCCCTTGCCTAGACTTGCCCACTGTCTCCACACCTTCTAAGACTCCCTGTAGCAGCCCACCAAAGCTGCCCTTCTGCTAAGGCTATCCTGGATGTGCCTTTCTGCCCCTGGTCCCACCCCTACTCCATCTAGGTAACTTGTTTTTAGGCACAGGGGCAGGCCCCACTGAGTCCTACCCAGCCAGGTGGGTTGTTGTCACCAAACTCCTTCATAAGCTGCAGTCTGTTGTTGTTACAGTCCAAGAAGAATCTTACATAATCTGCTCTTTGTGCAGACTGCCTGTCATTCTCTCATGTAAAATATAGAATTTATGTATACTGGTATCAAACACTACTTTTGGTTTACAGACTATTTTTGCTTCATAGGAGGAAGTAACTAATTTTCTGTGCGATCAAAAAAAACCCCATCCTACAATTCAGTAATAGAGGAACAGCAAGCAAAACAGGAGATCTGATGAGGAGGTGGGTGGCAGAGGAGGTCTCTTCTATTCCACTCTGTCACAAAGCAAGATTAGAACATGGCCATGCTGGTTTAAGGTACAATGGCATTCATGGGAAGAAGGGGTGGAGCAGGACTGCCAGCCTCTATAGTGCATGCTTCCTGAGAGTCACCAAAGGAAGGACCCCAAGGAAGCAGTAGGAAAAAATCAGCACTGTCAATCACCAATTATAAAATTACAGGATACGGTTGCCATTCCCCCAGTGGGGCCAGGGGATCCCCCAGTATCGGGGACCACAATCTGCTGTGGCCCAACTGGCCAGCGGGGGAAGACTGACCCCTGAGAAGCCCCTCCTGGCATCAGCACGATGACATCACCCAGGAGTGGCAACAACACATTTCTGACATTGGGGGCGACGCTCTAGGTTTCGGGCAAAACTCTATAGTTTTAAGGCCCCCAAACCCCTAGAGTTTTGACCAAAACCGAGAGTGTTGCCTCCAATGTTGGAAACATGATAACATCACTTCTGGATGATGCCATTGTGGCACACACGCTTCACACAAATACCAGAAAACCTACAGGAAGGATTGGGAGTCCCCTCCACCAGCAGCCAGGTAGGACCTGGCAACCCTATTACAGGAGCATCCAACCTATATAGCTTAACCCAAGTCACAGTCCTTGGCATTTGATGCCTAACCTGAGTTCAGAACTTAAATTGCTGGCAGGCTATAAAATTCTCTGAACTACACATAAAATAAGAATGCAGACAGGCATGTCTGAATGTTCGTGAATTGCCTTTTCTGAGATATCCACCCACCCGGGTTTACTAAAGGGATACAATGTATGGATTTAGGGAAGGCATGATCTTTTTTCTCAGAAATCAGCCACTAAACATGGAACTTCACCGTGCTAGTGTAGAAAACAGCAGCTCCAAGTCTTTTCCCCCTCACTATAATGGGTAGTAAAAATCCTGACTCTTGATGTGTTACTCTGACTCCGGAAGTAGCATCTAATAACAGGGGCAGATGAACAACATGATGATCCTAAAACATGGTTTAAATTTTATATATTATTGAGCTGCCCTTACATGCCACAGAGCTGCCTTTTTTGGCACTGTTGTAACTAAAATATCTGGAGCTGATGAGCTCTCTACCCTATAGTATCCAAGATGGATTCCAAGATGTTCAATGGACTGACTCCCCTCAGGGAAGTCCACTGAATGCTTTGAAAACTGGGTCTGTGTGTACGTAAAGTGACATCAAGTCACGGCCAACATGGCAACTCCACAGGATTTTAAGGGCCAGAGACTAAACCAGAGGTGGTTTGCCATCACCTGTCTCTGCATCACGACTTTGGACTTCCTTGGTGGTTTCCCATTCAGATACTAACCAGGCCTGACCCTGCTTAGCTTCTGAGATCTGATGAGATCAGACTAGTCTGGGCCATCCACATCAAGGCAGAACTGGGGCTACAGAGTGCTAACTAGTTTTTCCTCTGTCTTTGACCTGGTCCTGTACTTTGAAGTCTAAATTGATCATTTTGTTACACAACTCTGAGGTAATTAAGGAAGAATCAACACATTTACACAGTGCAAACAAAAGAATAACTGCCTTTGTGGGCAATTTATACTCACAGCACAATAACTTCAAAATTGGCTTTTGCCAGACTTTGGCACGCAATCAAATCTTCCATCCAAAAAAAAAACAACAAAAAGAAAACCCATATGCAGGAGGTTTAAAGCGGCTCTTGATTTGTTCACAATGGAAACAGAAACCCTACCTTGGCCAGAGTTCTCAGCTGAGATAAAAAGGCTACTTTCTACTACAAATTAACATTCCCATGGCCCCGGTCATACGGGCCAGAAAACGCAGGGGGGAGGTGTGGCAGTTCGCCCCAGAAAAAAATAAGGCGTGGCAGCCCGATCACATGGGCCACTGGGTTGCCACGCTCCGGCGCCGAGCACCGATCACACAGCACTGCTGCAGCGCGACAAAAAAGCAGTGCAGCAGAGCACACAAGTCGCACTGTAGCAAAGGGCGCATGTGCCGTTGGGGGGGGGCGGCCGCTGTCAATGTCTTGCATGTGCACATGTGTCATTCAGCGTTGGTGCGCATCCCATGGAAACTTACAACATCCGGAAACCCCAGGACATGGGTGGGCGTCGGAAGCCGCGGGATACTGGCGCTCCCGCGATCAGACACCGGCCTTTGCCCCGGGGTTTCCGGAAACTAGTGCTTTGACCCTACTAGTTTTTTACTCCACGTTTTCCACGGGAAGCCGCGGGTTGGCCATGGGAGTGCTACGCCTCCCAGATGTGCTGGTATGATCACGCACAGAAAGTCCGCAGGTCTACCGTGCCTTCAGCGGGGCAAATTCTCCGTGTGAACGGGGCCCATGAACAGTACGATAGAACCCCAAAGTTCATTTAAGCCTCATATGAAAGTATTCTCAGTTAATAACGCCAGAGTAGAACATGTCTAATCATTAATCAGGGATTAAATTTTTCTTTAAACAATTGCGAAAACTGAGAGCAATAAATTTTTAAAGATGCAAGCCCACTATGGGGCCCACAAGTAATAATCCATGCTTTTTAATCAAATAAAGTCCTTATGTGGCTGCAAAGGTCAGGGCAGACAGATAACAGAACTCTAGTTTCACCCTGACAGGAAAAAATTCTTTCTTTCCAGATACGCTTGAGGATGTGGGGCAGAAGGTACAAGAGTGATGTTAACAGTAATATTGCCACAATGAGCTAGAGAACTGCTGAGGAATTGGAGGATCCTTTCAGCCCCATCACACTATGAGTTCTGTGCTGAAGACAGAAGAAGTAAGTGATGACAGAAGGGTGAACATAGTTCCCTTTCTACCAAACCCCATTAAAAAAGAGACACTGCTATGGAACAATTCCAGGCATTTATTGAACATTCTCTGGAACAAAATTCTGAATGCAAACTGACAGTCCTCTCAGTCTCTACCCTTGCCTTTGAAACAGCAGAGACCAACAATAGAATCACAAAAGCAACGCTTGTCCATGATAGATGCAGGCATGCTAGTTAAACAACTGTCTGGTTAGGCAGCCTGCAGGAGCCAGGCTAAAAGGAGAGCGCTGGCAACCAGCAGAGCAGGTAGGTGCACACTGGTCATTCCAGCTGTTGGTCATGTTGTAGCCCCAGCAGATGGCTGGCTCTGCACCGTGAATGGAGCCCATCCTGGCCTCTGCCCCTGGTGGAGGGCTGCCTAGAAATGGCCAAAAGAGACACAAGGGCAGTCATAAATCATGCTCATGGTAGCAACAGACATCTCAAGCACCCTACACATGGTGTGGCACCATCTATGTGTTCTTTCAGTTCTTATACCCCCCCCCCCATTTGGGGTTCTCACACAGTGGGATTCACATGTTGCAGGATACAGTATTATTACTGGGCCAATACCTTTTAAGGAACTGCATTGGAACCCTGTTTGCATTGGAACCCTATTTCATCTGCTCCATGGGGCTCTGATCCTGCAAGGCAAAAGGCATTATTAAAAAGTCTGGCCAGCTGTAGCAAGGTTTGAAATGGCTGACAATTGCCCAGGTTGTGGTTGTGCTACCTGTTCCCCCCCCCACAACTGCATGTGGGGTCACATTGGCACAAAATCACACTGACACTGTGATGACATTCTGCCAGCAAATATCTGGCCAGGTGGGAGAGGGGCTTCCTGCACTCTGTGCCCACTACATGGGAGACACTAATATCAACTGCTGATGGAGGAAGAGTGGATAAGTCAATGCACAGTATCGGGGTAGGGGTGATATCTGCAGAAGTCCACTTAAGACAGGGGATTCCCCATTTATTGCTTACCTGGATGAGGTGCATTGTCCTTGTTGGAAGAGTGGAGGTTTCAGGTTGGTATTTGTATCCTCAGATGGCATCCCTGAAAATGTTCTGAGCATAGTAATGTTACCAATATACAGTGCCCACTTGAATCCCTTCCTTACCATGCAAAATGCCTTTTCTTAAGAGATTCCACCACCAAAACCTCCACTTGTGTGTTTTAAGTGTGCACACCTTGAGGGCAGAGAGATATAGGCCCATGTCAGGTGCCCTATCATCTGAGCTATGGGCATCCTAGCTAAGGTTTATACATCTCTATGAGACTTGTGAGTGGCTGCAGATTTCATCAGTATCCTCAGCTGCTCCATGATTGTGGGTGTGGTGGGGACTTTGTTTATATTTATGCAACATTTTTGCCAGTGGATCATAGATAGGACACGGGCAGAGAGGCTTGGGAAACCTGCCTCTCTCCCAGCACATTCCTGCTGGCCCCTGTTCTGATTCATTCAACTGGATTTATGCCAGTTTTGCTGGTGTTCTACATACACTTATCTCTGAGTTATGTGAGCATGGGGCTTGATTCCTATCCTAAGAAGCCCACTGACTAGCTTTAGGATTGTGTGATTACTATTCTAAGGCACAATTATTTATTTCATCTGAAAATGTTGTCATATTCCATTTCCTTTTTAACTGATACACCTATTATAGAAATCTCCTATTATAACAACCTTTTCTCCTTTGGCTGCCTCATTAATTTCTTTCTTCATCTCAGTATCACCTTCCGAGTAGTACTCTGTTATTCTTTTTGATTGGTATCTGCGCCCTCAGTGTCTCTGCAAATGCGTTTGTGCCTCTTATTTCAAATACACTGAACTCAGTGCTTCTTTTGACAACTATACCAGGACCAGTACAAACTAACTGGATGTTTCAGTACATTATTTCAAGGGATACCGTTTATTTTCACGGTGCCTCCAGATCTCACATATATATACATACTTGTCTAAGGAATAATCCTAAACAGAAGAAGAAATCCCATTTTATTCAGTTGGGCTTACTCCTAGGAAAGTGTTCTTGGGAATCCACCCCTAATTACCAAGAATATTTGATCGGTTTTGGTTTTTAGATTTATCTTTTACCACTCCTTTACATGTCTAGAGTGGTGCATTAATTTTCCTACACTTTCAAGGTAATTTATGAAATATGCAATGTTTTTAAGTGCTTCACCATGCCGGACTGCATCTGCCCTGCCATTAGAGCTCAAGACTATAAACAGATTAAGCCATTTCAAATCTTACGCGAAAAACCTTTTCCACTCTTGCAATGCTCTTGCCAAAGATGGTCCCCAGTTGATCTCCAATGCCAGCCAGCAGAAAGCCAAAGAGTGGAATCCCAAAGATGGCATATAAAATGCAGAAGATTTTTCCACCCTCTGTGCTTGGAGCAATGTTTCCATACCCTGATGAGACAAAAAACATCACCACAATCTCTTGGTAACAGAGATACAGAAAGGAAAGATAGACGTAAACTGAACAACCGTGCAGGGCTAGAAACAATATGAAAGAGCTCTCTTCCATCCCCCAGATCCTCACATCTGCTCAGATTACCTGACATATGAAACTTTCAGCCATGTTACTTCCCTTGTGGTGCTGGAAATAGCCCTCAAGCTAACAAGCATGCAAGGACAATTTTATGTTCACCTGACTTTGAGTCACACAGCCTGGGTTTCTACTTCCAACATGATGTATATTTTCAGAGAAGTTCAACCTGAATGCAAGTTTTGTTCCATAAATAAAAACATAGTTGATGATGCTGTAGCCATAGCAGGTTTTAAAGATATGTGAGCAACCACCGAAAGCTGTTTCACATATGACAGAGCAACAAATGCAGGTTTACCACCATGTGTACATCAACAGGAATCCACAGCTAAACTGTCTGGGTTGGATGAAGCACAGTGCTGCCCATATGATAGAGTTACCCATAACATGGTTTTATGGTAAAACCATAGAATAAAACCACAGAGTTAGGGAACTACTCTTTGTCCATTTTGAATTTTACCTGGAAGTGATGTAGCAATATCAGTGACATTGCTTTTCAGTTATTTTTTCTCTTCTTTTCACTTTTCCCAGAAGTGAAGTCATTGCACCAGGCGTGTTGAGCGAGGTACTCTAGAGTTTTTGCCCAAATGCTAGAGCGTCCCCCACATGAGATGCCCAGCATGATGACATCACCTCTGGGTGACATCATCTCACTGGGCATGTCAGGCAGGATGAGGCTCTTCAGGGGTGGGGCTCCCCCATCAGGGGGGATGGAAACCCTGTACACAACAGAGATCAATTTCTCTGGAGAAAATGGCTGCTTTGGAGGGTGGACTCTATGGCATTATATAACCTGCTAAAGTCCTTCTCCTTTCCAAACCCTGCCTTCCCCAGGCTGCACCCCAAAACCTCCTGGAATTTCCAGCCCGCAGCTGGCAACCCATGCTTGTAGGCAGGGCTTTTTCTTTTTCTTTTTGGCAAAAAAGGTGCAGAACTCTCAAGAGGGAAAAGAAGTTTTCGATCTGTATACTGTATACTGAAAACTTTAAAACATTTTTAAAAGAATTTTGTCGAAGAGGTTCCAGAATTCCATTCTGGTGTTCCCCCAGAGAAAAAGCCCTGCTTATAGACATGTAGTCCACGCCAGGACTCTCAGGAAAGTGAACCTATTATCCTCCTCCCACTAATGCTTCGATACACCACAGAAAGACTTTCCAGGAGAAGGAAGGTTAAGCGATACACATGGATCTGCTACTGCTCTGCATGGGACTCAAAGGCTGAGTTCAGACTGGCAGTTTGCCCCACTATAGCCACGTTTCACAAGCAGATGAAAGGGGGCATTCACACAGGCACATCTGCCTGGTGTTCCCCACCCTTAGTCAACCTGTGCTGTTCCGCTTCGCTCCCGCATTTAAAAGATACCTGGTGAAAGTGGTAGCAAATCCCTGAGAGCCCGTTTATCCTGCTTCATTCTGCTGCTGGGAAGTGTTAACGCCAACCCAAAAAGCCGGGAGTAACCCACGTTGCGCATAAGGAAGCAGCGATATGATTGGCTGTGCTCCGCTCTACCGCCCAATGCGGTGCCAGCGCAACAGGATCCTCTCCAAATCGGCCGGATGTTCTGATGCGCACATAGCCAAATTACCAAGGAAAAGCCATTTACAGCCACACCTCCGGGCCAGCAGTCAGAAAGCTCCTGCGCGCCTCCTCCTGGTATGCTCCCACATCAGTCGGCGCAGTGTGGCCAGGGAACCTAGAACAGTTTGTTCCAGGGCCTTTTTGCCATGACTGGCTCCCACTTCAAACTGCCAGTCTGAACTCAGCCAATGTACACTCACAAAGGGCTGCTTACTCTGGAAGGCTAGCTAGGAGGTCTCCATCCCATTTAAGCGGAAGGGTCTGCTGCAGCCCTTGTGCATCTGTGCTTATGGGAATAGGTGTTATGTATGCTTCATGTTAAAGAGATGGTCTTTTGCTGCAGCATGAAACATAGCTTTCCTCAGATGACAGATTTTCAAGGCTGCACTTGATGATATATCAACTCATGAGGGTCTTGTTTCAAGTGAGAAACCACCATTTCACAAGCCAGCAGACTAGATATTCCATGCTATATCTCTTCAGACATTCCATGGACCATTGCAGACACAAAGCAGGGTGGGTGGGGGGCTACAACTGAGTGTGGTCTAATGGTTAAGAGCGATGGACTCGAATCTGCAGAACAGGGTTTCATTCCCCAATCATCCGCATGAAGCCTCCTGGGTGACCTTGGACTAGTCACAGTTCTCTCAGAACTCTCTCAGCCCCACCTACCTCACAAGGTGACTGTTGTGGGGAGAGGAAGGGAAGGCAATTGTAAGCCGCTTTGAGACTCCTTAAGGTAGAGAAAAGCAGGGTATAAAATCCATCTCTTCTTCTTCAGTGGTAGAGCATCTGGTTGGCATGCAGAAGGATCCAGACCCAGTTTCAATCCCCAGCATCTTCAAGTAACAGTATGTGGGTTCAACATATTTCCCCCTAATTTCATCGGGTTCTGGTTCAGTAACTCCACAGGATCTCATTCAGTCAGCATTAGCTGCTGCCTTCAGATATCCAGGAATAAGTTGGTGTGAACACACCCACATTTGCATGAGCGGCTGTAAAAAATTCTTTCAGATAGGCCATTGTCTGGTCCTCATCTTGGACAGTATCTCATCTCACGGTAGCTCAAAATGTAATTATCCTTAAACCCACCTACCACACAATTCTACCATTTCTTCATGGGACCGGGTTCCTAATCAGAACTGTTATTTGATTAAATGTATACTTTTTTTGTCCACGTAGCAGGGAGCAGATCTCACTAAAAGAAAAGCTAGCGAAAATGTCCGGCTGTCATTCAATCACTGCTGCTACATATATGAACTCTAAATTGGTTTCTGATGGGAGGATGAATCACCCGGCTAACCTCATTTTCAGGTGTGAGTTCGGAATTGCGCTGGCTCTTTTTCACTTATTACACCAAGCTTCATCCCTTACAGATCTGGTCACAGAAACCTTCAAGAGATTTGCTGATTTTAGGCAATCTTCCGGTATTTGTTATAAAGGTTTCTTGGAATGGACTCTGACAAAAAGACACTTCAGAATACTTTCCCTCTGTTTTATATACACAAAGCTGTATTTTACCAAGGCAGACCACTGCTTCACCTAGCATAATACTGTTTGCTCTGGCTGCCAGTGGCTCTCCAGGATATGAGGCAGAGAAAGATATCGCCCTGCCCTGCTAATGATATCCTTTTGCTGGCGATGTCAAGGACTGATTTATTTACTTCTTTACTGTAAGTATAGTCTACCTTCCTCTCTGAGACAAAAGGCAGATTACAAAATTAGAAAACAATGGGTTAAAAAGAAGACATACATGCTATGCAAAAAGTGGATTGTAAAAAGGGTTTTTTTGTGATAGCACTCACCATTACTGAGTACCAACACCTGGGGAAGGGGCTCTCCTAAGTCCTGAAGGGGGACATTGGTGCAGTTTTATATATGAGTACCAGGAGCTAGGGTTGCCAGCTCTGGGTTAGGAAATAGCTGGAGATTTTGGAGTTGAAGGCGGAGCTCGGGGAGGGGAGGGGCCTCACTGGGATTTAATGCCATAGTGTCCACCTTCCAAAACATCCATTTTCACTAGGGGAGGTGATCTTTGTCCTCCGGAGACTGGTTGTAATTCTGGGAGATTTGCAGCCCCACCTTGAGCCTAGCAACCCTAGTACTGGCACCATTCTTTTTTTAAAAAAAGCACTGATTACAGGAATTAGAGGAGGAGGAGGAAGAGAAGAGGAAGAGGAAGAGTTGGTTTTCATACCCCACTTTTCTCTACCTTTCTCTCATTCCCTTCCTCTCCCCACAATAGACACCCTGTGAGGTAGGTGGGGCTGAGAGAATTCTGAGAGAACTGTGAAATGGGGACTTCATAAATATAGCATGTGAATGGGTCCTTCAGTTATGCTCTACTCCATCCTTCAACAATAATCAACATCCTTCTGCCAGTGGGAAATCCAGGGAGCATAACAATGCTCAATTTCTGTACCCTGGAAAGAATAGAAAAAAGTATCTTATGAGAGTTAAGAGCGTTACTAGCATTCTAAAAGCATAACAAAGGTTGCCACTGACTGAGAGCCACTTCTGTATACAGCCAGTGTGGGGTAGTGGTTAGAGTGTTGGCCTAGGATCTGGAAGATTGAGGTTCGAATCCATTCTCCACCACGGAAACTCTCTGGGTTACTTTGGGCTAGCCTCAGCCCAACTGATCTCACAAGATTGCTGTGAGACTATCTCTCCTTATATATAATTGTGAAGTGGGGTGGCCCTTTCTGAACATTCCACATGCTCCTTAATCAGTTGGCTCCATGATGTGTCACTCAGAAGCTGTCCCTATCCACTGGCTGCATTGCCCGAGTCCCGCCCACAGAAGTGGTGCCTGCCAAAACTTTCCTCAGAAGACAGTTACCTCACTTCAGTGAACTCAGGTATTGTCTTTGCTCTTCTCGCCAGATGAGGATTGATTCCCTCAGGGGACTCTGCTGAGATGCCCCCCCCCGCCCAAGACAGCCAATGTGATGTAGCAGTCCGGGCTTCAGAGCATGGTAAAGGCTGCTGGGGGGGGGGGGGAGAGATGGAAAGTAGAAGAAGAGGGGCAAATAAAGGTAGGTTGATGATTGGCTGGGAAGGAGATAGGGTTGCCAACTCCAGGTAGGATATTCTTGGAGATTTGAAGAATGGAGCTTGGAGAGGGTAAAGTTTCAGGAGGGGTGGGATCTCAGACAGGTACAATGCCATAGACTCCACCCTCCAAACCAGCCATTCCCTCCTGGAGATTGTTACCAATCTCCAGGTGAGGGCTGAAGATCACTCAGAATTACAACTGCTCTCCAGATGGCAGAGATCAGTTCCCCTGGAGAAAATGGTGGACTCTGTGTCATTATACCCTGCTGAGGTCACCACAGCAAATTGACACTGAGTGCCCAAGCCCGGGGGACTCTACCAGAGCCTCTTTCTAGAGCTCATTGTATTTATTTCCACAACGGGCATTATTACTAGTATACTATAAAACAGGGGAGAGGAGAACAATGTGAGCCACTTTGGGTCTCCATTGAGAAGAAAAGTGCAGTATGCGTGAAGTAAATAAATACATTTCTAGACCGGACGTTGCAGATTCTCCTATTTTCTTCCCAAAAGAGTAGAAAATTTTACACCAGTGGTGGATTACAGAAATCTATGGACAGTAGCCTAGATGAGGGAATGTGCCAGAACAGAGTTCTGGTACTTCTCCAACAAAATTCTTTTTAAAATGTTTAAAAGTTCATGAGTTTTCAGTATACAGATTGAAAACTTAATTTCCCTCTTGAAAGTTCTGGCACCTCTTTATATATATATATATATTAAAAAAGCCCTGGATCATTATCCACTATATGAACTCTTTTTTTGTTTTTGCTGTTGCTGTAGAAGAAGGAGAAGGAGGAGGAGATTGGATTTATACCCTGCCCTTCATTACCCAAAGGAGTCTCAGAGCAGCCTACAAACTCCTTTCCCTTCGCCTCCCCACAACAGACACCCTGTGAGGTAGGTGGGGCTGAGAGAGCTCTGACAGAAACTGCTCTTTTTCAAGAACAGCTGTTCCAGAACTATGGCTTGCCCAAGGTCATCCAGCAGGTGCAAGTGGAGCAGTAGGGAATCAAACCCAGTTCTCCCCAATTAGAGTCCACGCACTTAACCACTACACCAAGAAATGAAGTGTAGTTATGTTACTGGCACCACAGAGTTCAGATAATTTTAGTACCTATTCCATTAAAATCCATTTCATTTTAGTGGTTTCTAGCTTAGCAATAAAAATGTACTTTAACGATGGAAATGTGCACAAGTGTATACAGATTAGACCAAGACTGAATTATTTAAAACTGAGGGGGAAAACTGAACAATAATTGCTATCTAGATTATTTCACATGTATTACAAAATCTGGAGGTTTAACACTACAATATTTCAGAGTGCCAAACTCTACTGGCTAATTATCCAAAGTCTGGGGTTTTTGTGTAGTCCTTGGAAAATCTGTTTACTAGAACAGTTGTTTCACAGGTGTCATTAAAGTCTTCCTTTGGAGACAGAATCACTTCCTCTAACAACAAAGCTGATAGATGAATCAGTAGCGCAGCAAAACATAAACAAGACAGGACTTCTGCATACTTAAGGAATGCCCCAGGTATGCAGAAAAAAATTACTTTCTTAATTGAAAAAGAGGAATGCAAAAATGAGAGCCAGCATGGTGCAGTGGTTAGGGTACTGGACTAAGATCTGGCTCTGAACTTTAACTACTTCCCGAGTTGGAGAAGGAGAAGATTTTGTAAGCCACTTTGGGCTCCCATTGGGGAGAAAAGTGAGGTATAAATAAATTTTAAAAATAAACTAGCCTCATGAGGGTCAAGCATGGTCTAGCAGGCATGCAATGCTGAGGGAAACTGAATTTCAATTAGAAGTGGAAGAAAAATTAAACCCAAATTGGCATGCTTATGCCCATAAGAAAGTATGGTGTCCTGGAAAGGGAGACAAAGACCAAGGAGAAATGGCCAGATGATGTTCCTCCTTGCAACTCCTCCTCAGAAGCCCCTAATTTGTGATCACAAACAATTTTTTTCTGGGGGATCACACCAGAATGGAGTTCTGGAACCTCTTCAACAAAATTCTTTTTAAAATGTTTAAGCAATGCTCCCTCTAAGCTGTGGAGTCTTGTGAGCAAAAATTCTACTTGGTGAGCTACTGGCATTAAAGTTGTGAGCGAGCAGTTTGGCTACTGCATAAATTAGTTTGCTCTGGAACCCTCCTTCCTGAGCTAAAACAAAATTCTGAGAGCTGGAGGTGAAAAAACTGTGAGCTAGCTCACACTAACTCAGCTTAGAGGGAATACTGGTTTTCAGTATACAGATTGAAAATCATTTCCCTCTTGAGATTTCACATGAAATTAAACAATCGCAGTTACGACTGAAGCTACAGTCCTGTATACCACATTGGCTTGAAGGTTCAGATGCCTACAGATTTTATCTCGAATTATTTTAATGGCAATCTTAATTAAGATACTTAGATTGGTATTTTGCCCTTCTTTATTTATGTATCATTTAGATTATTTGTTGCTGCTTCTCCATTAAAAAAGCCCCTAAGTAGCATACATTAAAACTAGTAAAACAATAGTCAGTCAAAACAGAAGAATAAAACATCTGCATAAATATACAAAACCAAAAATTCCTTCAACGAGAGACCTCCAAGGAATACCAGGGTCGTAATGCAGAGGCAGGCACTGGCAAACCACCTCTGAATGCCTCTTGCCTCGGAAACCCCACAGTGTCGCTGTAAGTCAACTGTGATTTGACAGCACTTTCCACCACCACCAATCTGTTTAAACATACGCCATTTCTATACGTGTTATCTGCCGTGGATTCAAAGGCTATAGGGGAGTAGGAGTCTTTTTCCGCCTGGGGTTTCCTCAGCTTTTCTCTAACCTTTTTCAAACCTGCTTTGCTCAGAAGTTTGGGGAAAGTTCATAGGAAAGCCTGGATGGCTGTCATGTGGGTAGGGTGAGAATGTCTGGATTTTCCTACCCAATGCTGCACCTTTGCTGGACCCTGTTCCTGTGGCAGCCATTCCCCCTCTCCCATGGCTTCTTTTTAAACCAGCAGTTTCATATTGTTATATCACTGTACTGTTATAACTATAGATGTAACACATTCTGTATATTCCCAGCTTTCATTTTTTTAAAGTAAGTTTCTATTCCCTTCCATTGCAGAGATTTAAGGAGAAAGGTAAATAAGAATAATTATCGTATGGCATTCTTTGTAGTATAGGCAGGAGATCTGAAGACTGTCTGGCAGTCTTAAGTTCTAACTCTTCTAGCATTATGCAACACTAGGTGGCAAGCTAGACTTATTCGGGGGGCTGAGAGAGCTGTGAAAGAGCTGTGACTGATCTAAGGTCACACAGCTGGCTTCATGTGGAGGAGTGAGGAATCTAACCCAGTTCTCCTGTTTACAGTCTGTTGCTTTTAATCATTACACCACGCTAGCTCTCAAGGAGAAAAGGCTAGAGACTTACTTTTTAAAAAAACACTGCCTTTCTGTAACAGAAAGGGCTAGAGAGACTTACTTTTTTAAAAAAGACAGCTGGGAATTCACAAAACTTGTTACTGTTATAGTGGCATATCGGTATAACAATATAAAATTGCTGGTTTTAAAATACACTGTAAAAGCCCAGTGTCCTGGGGGAGGGGGAGGGCTACTGCTGTGGGATTGGAGCAGGGAAACCTGGCTTATGAAACCAGCCCCATTGTAGCTGTGCTGTATCAGCCACACCAGCAATGAGAAAACCACACACAAGCCTGTTTCCTTGTGTCCCTGTTCCATAATAAAAGCCTGTTCCATAATAAAACAGCTTCAGCCATAAATTTCAGCAAGAAAGGTCTACCAGCACAACCGGTACAATGATGTTAACAAACACACAAACAAACAAAAAACCCTAGGCAAATAACAGTGTTTTATCTGGCAGACTTCTGTGTTCTGATGCTCAGTTGCCACCCCAGAAGAGGCCAAGAGAGCCAGTTTGGTGTAGTGGTTAAAGTGCACGGATTCTAATCTGGGAGAACCGGGTTTGATTCCCCACTCCTCCACTTGCACCTGGCTGGATGACCTTGGGCAAGCCATAGTTCTGATAAGAGCTGTTCATGAAAAAGAGCAGTTCCTGTCAAGAGCTCTCTCAGCCCCACCTACCTCACAGGGTGTCTGTTGTGGGGAGGGGAAGGGAAGGGAGTTTGTAAGCCACTCTGAGACACCTTTGGGTAGTGAAGGGCGGGGTATAAATCCAATCTCTTCTTCTTTTCTTCTTATCACCTGACTTTAGAAGATGGGGACACACAAAGTAGATTTAAATGCTGATCTTAGCTGGGGGGGGGGGCAGGTTGTTCCTCAGCACATGAAGGCCAACCAGCACTCCACAGCTAAAACAGACAACACCACCTTTACTATTATCAGTAACAAGATTCTAGGAGGACGAGGGTCTGCATTAAGGTCTAAGGCAGTGGCCTTCGACCTTTCCAGACTCGAGACCTTCCTTTAACCCCTAGGTGGAAGGATAATCCATTAAACTGCAAGCACATGACATCACAATCATGTGACACTAGTCACATAACAGAAAGATCTGGAGCAAGGAACAAGCCTGAAGTTAGAGCCATGGAGGCTGAGTGGCCTTGCTTTTCTGATCTGCTGTTCCCCTTGGCTTGTAAGTAAAGAGCGCCAGGAGGTTTGGTACCCTTGCTGTCTATACAACTGCACTAGCAGTCCTTCCATAAAACAGTAACAGGAAGGAAGGAAGGAAGGAAGGAAGGAAGGAAGGAAGGAAGGAAGGAAGGAAGGAAGGAAGGAAGGAAGGAAGGAAGGAAGGAAGCTCCACAGGGGCTTGCAGCTTTGCAGGTAGGGCTCTAGGCTATGGCTTTTTATACCTATCAACCCAATATATAAAATATTAGAGCTTTAGTCTCCAAAAAACTGCACTTTTCTGGAAACTGGATGTAACTCCCTCGTGTTCTATGTTAGCATCTAACTTACATTCTGCATAATATATACCTATAGTCGTGATGACAGTTCCAGCAAAGAAAAAGGCACTTCCAAGGTCCCAGTGGCTGCTGCTGTTAGAAGAGGTTCCTACAGGATTGACTCCTGCATTAGTAGCGATAATGGCTCGCTGCAAAGGAATGGAGAGAAAAATTAGTCAGCAAAATGCTCTGTTGTCAAATACTGCACAGTTGGAGGCAAGCCTAAAATGAAAATTGCAATGCAAATAGTCGTGGGGAACTCTACCATACATGGATTTTAAAGGACACTTCTCACAACAGTGTCTTCCATACAGTCTGTTGTTAATAATAATATCAACAAAATTTATACAGCAAATCTCACATAATCAAAGTTGTTCACATACACTGTCTAAATAGGCCCAGTAAGGATTCATTCCGAATTGACTTTGTTTTCTCTCAATGACATTAACAATACATTCAACCAAACTGACTGGCTATTAGCACTGTAACATCATCACATCATCACATTTAATATTGGCTGGGATCATTCCTTTATTTAGAAGATGTATACACTGCCTCTCCAAAGAAAGAGGGATTGTCTTACATCTAAGACAATAAAACAAAACTAATAACAACCATTAAAAACTCTACTAAACATCTAATGTAATACTATCTCCATACTGTAAATTGGAGGGGACGACGACACTGATGGCAGACACAGATGTAATACACGGGCTAGGGACAGTTCTTCTTTTATGCTTCAGCACTCTGTGCCTTGTTGTGAGCTGCCTTGAGCCCGTTTGCGGGGAGGGCAGGGTAGAAATGTAAATAATAAATAAATAAATAAATAAATATTCTCTGTGTTAACATTCTATGAGCATCACGCCATGTTTGACCACACTTACCATATGGATCAGCCCATTAGTGTTCAGCAGACAGGAACTTGGCATAAAGCAATCCATGAGACAGATTTGTGCAAAAGGCTGCATGGAGTGTTTATGCATGTAAGGACAGCAACCTATGTCCTCCCAAACACTGGTGCTGAGTGTCACAGGACTCTAGTGGATAAAATGCCATGGAGGGGGGAACAGAAGCTGTAGGAAAGAGGGGAATCAGGCAAGGTCACTTTCCTCTCTGACATCAACAGAATATTGGCTGGATGCAACCCAAGACCTGTTTGGTCCTGCAGCTTAGAGAATAATGGCCTTCTTGAAACCAGCTTAGTAGAACTAGCATAGTGGATGCAGTAACAGAGACACAGGTTCGAATCCCCACTTCTAACCATAGAAGCTTGCTGGGTAACCTTATACCCAACACAAACTCAGTCTCAGCCTGGCCTATTTCACAGGGTTGTTGTTGTGAGAGTGTGGAGGGGAGATATTCTAAGCTGCTTTGAGTCCCAACTGGGGAGAAAAGCAGGATATAAATAAATGCATCCTCCAAATACATCTATTGAGTTCACTAGTTGAAGTGAGCTTTGAATCTTATCATGCACTTAAACACTATTCACTAGTAGCTTTGGATGCAAGGTACATTGGAATCATTTAATTTTCTCAAAATCTGGATAATTCAATTAAGCAGAAAGAGAAAGGAGCAAATGGGAGGGAAAGTGATATAACCACACAACTGAGTTGTAGGGTAAAGGAGGGATGTGTTACTTTTCATTTCCAGCTGTATTGGGGAAAATTTGTTTGTTATGCAGCAGAATCTAACAGTGCAGAGAGCGTTTGTTTACCCACTGGAGCAAAACTTGGCTTAATCAACAGCTAGAGTAGCCAAACAGGCCACGACTCTGGAAACAGAAGTGCTGTTACATATGCCAGGGGACACATTGTCTTTCACTTACTAGAGGCAGTACAGTGGCGTGAACTGTGCTGTGAGATCTGCATTTATGTTCTAATGGGTCTGCTCAGCCAAAGGTGCAATGCACCTTGGGAAATAATGTTATGTTCTGTCACTGTGAAGAAACATACCAGGGACACAGGGTGCTTTGGGCTTCAGTCACACACTCTGACTAGGAGGTAGTAAGTTCAGGTAGTTCACACATGCGGGTACATCCCTTATTGACTTCTTTACACTCACTGATTGTGTGAACTATGGCCTAGATGAACGGGGAGTGGATGAGGGTTCGTCTGCTGTAATGCGAATGCTGTGTGACTGGGTGTTTGTAGTTACTGGAGCTAGGTTATTGTTGTTGAAATTAGGTTTGTTTTGTAACTATCAGAATTGTTTACCCCTGGTTGTGGTTAGTAAACCAGGTTGGTTAGCAGCATTTGTGACGGTATAATTCTGTAACAGCAGGGAACCGGTTATCTTTGGCTGTTGCTGGAGTGGTGCGGGTAGAGAGGGTGGTGGTGTTACAGTTGCAGGGCTTTCTGGAGGATGTTTCAGTCCTTCCAGTCTGGCTTTCACCCGGGTCACGGGACGGAGATGATGCTGGTCGCCCTGACTGATGATCTCCGAAAGCATTTGGATCAAGGTGGTGTGGCAGCATTGCTGTTGTTAGATCTGTCAGCCGCGTTCGATATGGTCAACCATCAGTTGCTGACCTGCCGCCTCGCCGATGTGGGGATTCAGGGGCTTGCCCTTCAGTGGTTTGCCTCTTTCCTCCAAGGTCGGGGACAGAGGGTGGTGATTGGGGATCAGCGGTCCTGGAGGCATCCCCTTGAGTGTGGGGTGCCTCAGGGCGCAGTGCTGTCCCCAATGTTATTTAACATCTATATGCGCCCCCTCGTCCAGATTGCCCGGAGTTGTGGGCTTGGGTATCATCAATATGCAGATGACACCCAGCTCTATCTGATGCTGGGCAGCCAGTCGGACTCTTGTCCCGATGACCTTCATAGGGCATTGCAAGCCGTGGCTGGTTGGCTCAGGCTGAGCCAGCTGAAACTAAATCCGGTGAAGACAGAGGTCCTGGGCCTGAGCCGGATCGGTCTGGGGTTGGGGCTCCCTCTCCCGGCCTTCGACGGGGTGCGTCTGATGCCGTCGCCAGGGGTTAGGAGCTTGGGGGTGTTCCTGGATTCCTCCTTAATGATGGAGGCCCAGGTGGCAGCCACTGTCAAGTCAGCATTTTACCATCTTCGGCTGGCCCGACAGTTGGTCCCCTACCTCGATCATGACGACCTGGCCACAGTGATCCATGCAACTATCACCTCGAGGCTAGACTACTGCAATGCTCTCTACATGGGGCTGCCTTTGTCACGTATCCAGAGGCTGCAGCTGGTGCAGAATGCAGCAGCCAAGCTGCTGATGGGTCTCACTAGGTGGGACCACATCCAGCCAGTGCTGAAGGCGCTGCACTGGCTGCCAATAGTGTACAGGATCCGCTTCAAAGTGCTGGTTCTCACCTTTAAAGCCCTACATGGCCAGGGTCCAGCTTACCTGAGGGACTGCCTTTCCCCATATGTTCCCCCAAGGGCACTACGGTCAGGGAGGCAACACCTGATGGCTATTCCAGCCCCCAAGGCAGTTAAATATGCTGCAACCAGGGCCAGGGCTTTTCGGTGGTGGCTCCTACCTGGTGGAATAAGCTCCCTGAGGAGATCAGAGTCCTGCGGGGCCTTATGCAGTTCCGCAGGGCCTGCAAGACAGAGCACTTCCGCCAGGCTTTCGAGTAGGGGCTGCCACCAAATAAATAAATAGAAACCACTACATTTGAAGTGAGATGAGGATATATGGGAGCATCTTCAGTGGTATATATCTGTGACAGTGAATACACTATGCAAGTCATCTCTTGATGTTGCAGCTATTAAGTGATGACCAACTAAAAATCCTTACAGAAGTCATTAGAAAGACATACGAGGAGCAGACAGAAGGCTTCTAGCATTTTGCTCATGGATTTTTTTCAACAAAAGTTATGTGACTCTTTCATCTGGAAACCCAGTCTGTCTCCCAACACCAATACTGTCCTGCCAAAGAGACATCTCATACAAGTAGAAAATAGAGACTATCAGAAAATAGGGAGAGTCAAGAACAAGCAAGTCTCAAGCTGCTACTGAACAGGAGAGCTTATTCTTGTGGAATAAAAAGAAAAGAAAACCCCAACATCTGTCAATTTAAAATCTGCCTTCCTGTGAAAGAAATATCTAATGTCAAAATGAGGCCCATCAGGGAATCTGGTTGGCTATAAACCCAGCGTACATAGAAAATGTATCATTTTTTAAGTCTAAAGAACACTCAAAAGTAGCCACTTTTATTGCTAATATATTCCTGGATAATTCATCATATTCATGTGACAGAACAGGGATCATTCATCAACAAATTTATATCCCAGCCCTCCTTCAAGATATTCAGGTAGCCTTATACCATTTTTTTTCTCCTCATAACAACAGTGTGAAGCTGGTTAGGCCTAGAGAGGATGAGTGAGTCAAAGTGGGGGGATAGGAAAGTTGCACCCTATGGTTAGGAATCACTGCAGTAGCAGAAATGCAATGCTGGATCCAACCCAGTAGCCACAATTTCTATTTATGGTAGATGCTACAGAATCCTAAGAACCAGATTTTAGAACAAATTACAGTTCTAGAAATCAATGCTATGAAAAACCTCTGGCTGACAGAACAAAAATATCTAAGTCTGAGCAGAACAAAAGGTGCCAGTGGACTCAAACTTTGTTCTGCTGCTTCAGACCAGCACGGCTACCCACCTAAGCCTGAGCGCGGATTTCTAGCAGTCCAAGGCAAGACTCCTTCGCTCAGCTAAGGCCTCATTTCTCTATTCATACTCCCAGTTACTGCTTGCTTCCACACACTCGTCTCTTTGTCAGAGATCTCAGTCCAAACCAATCTTTCTTTCCCATGCTTAAATAAAAACAAAACGGAAAATTTCAACTGAAGGCAGGGAAGGTAACCAAAAATGTGTGGTGCAGTGGTTAGCATGTCAGACTAGGACCTGTGAGACCCAAGTTTGAATTCGCAGTCTACCACGGAAGCTTGTTAGGTGACCTTGGTTCGGTGACGCTCAGCCTGACCTACCTCACAGGACTGTTATGAAGACAAAATGTAAGACAGGAGAATGATATAAGCTGCTTTGGGTCCCCACTGGAGAGAAAGGTGGGATATAAATGAAGTTAATAAATGGAGCAGAAGACTGGAAAAGCAGATGACAGAAATGCTGGTGAGGGGGAAATAGAGAATGAAGCAGGGGAAAGGAAGAGGATATGGGGGCTGTCATGAGGAAAGGAGGGCATATGGTGGGCAGTGTTCCATCTAAGCTGAGTTAGTGTGAGCTAGGTCATAGTTTCTTCATCTCCGGCTCACACATTTTTGTCTTAGCTCAGGAAGGAGGGCTCCAGGGCAAACTAATTTATGCAGTAGCCAGATTGCTCACTCACAACTTTAATGCCAGTAGCTCACCAAGTAGAATTTTTGCTCACAAGACTCCACAGCTTAGAGGGAGCATTGAGTGTGAGTAAGGGAATACAGGGGGAAATGAACTGACTTTTGCAAGTCTTTGAGGGTTCCCTGTTTGTCTGCTTTATTATCTGACTGTGGATCCCTTCTCAGTGAATGTAGACATTCATGGCAATATTCCAGAGCCCTCCTGAATGTATCTGGAAGATTATTTAGGGAAGATCTGAAACTTTCTTCAAATACATCAGAAGCAGGAAACTAGCCAGGGAGCAGTGGGGCCCTTGAATGACCAAGGGGTAAACTTTCCCCTCTGCCTTTACTGTGGAAGATGAGAAGTGCTTGCCCACTCCAGAACCACTGCGTCAGATTGAGGTGATGAGAGAGGAGGTCCTACAACTGATAGACAATTTAAAAACTGATAAATCATCAGGCCCAGATGGCATACATCCGAGAGTTCTGAAAGAACTCAAATGTGAACTTGTGGATCTCCTGATAAAAATATGTAATCTTTCATTAAAATCTGCCTCCATTCCTGAGGACTGGAAGGGAGCTAATGTCACTCCTATCTTTAAAAAGGGTTCCAGAGGAGATCCGGGAAATTACAGGCCAGTCAGTCTGATGTCGATATCGGACAAGTTGGTGGCAACTGTTGTTAAGGAAAGAATTAGTAGGCACATTGATGAACAAAAACTATCAAAGCAGACTCAGCATGGGTTCTATAAGAGAAGGTCTTGTCTCACTAACCTGTTAGTGTTATTTGAGGGAGTGAATAAACATGTGGACAAGGGGGACCCAATAGATGTTGTTTACCTTGACTTCCAGAAAGCTTTTGATAAAGTTCCTCATCAAAGCCTCCTAAGTAAGCTCAGTAGTCATGGGATAAAAGGACAAGTCCTTTTGTGGATCAAAAACTGGCTAATTAATAAGAAACAGAGAGTGACTATAAATGGGCAATTTTCTCAGTGGAGGGTGGTAAGCAATGGGGTACTGTAGGGCTCAGTACTGGGTCCGATGCTTTTTAACTTGTTCATTAATGATTTGGAGTTGGGAATAAGCAGTGAAGTGGCTAAATTTGCGGATGACACAAAGTTGTTCAGGGTGGTGAGAACCAGGGAGGATTGTGAGGCACTCCAAAGGGATCTGTCAAGTATGGGCGAGTGGGCATCAACATGGAAAATGTGGTTCAATGTGGCCAAGTGCACACATTGGAGCCAAAAATCCTAAATATAAATACACATTGATGGGATCTGAACTGGCAGACACTGACCAAGAGAGAGATCTTGGAGTCGTAGTAGGTAACTCAATGAAAATGTCGAGACCGTGTGCAACTGCAATAAAAAAGGACAATGCTATGCTGGAGATTATTAGGAAGGGAATTGAAAACAAATCAGCCAGTATCATAATGCCCCTGTATAAATCATTAGTACGACCTCATTTGGTATACTGTGTACAGTTCTGGTCACCACACCTTAAAAAGGATATTATAGCACTGGAAAAAGTGCAGAAAAGGGCAACTAAAATTGTAAAAGAGTTGGAACACTTTCCCTATGAAGAAAGGTTAAAGCGCTTGGGGCTCTTTAGCTTGGAGAAACGATGGTTGAGGAGTGACATGATCGAGGTTTTGTAAGATTATGCATGGGATAGAACAGGTAGAGAAAGAAGTACTTTTCTCCCTTTCTCACAATACAAGAACTCATGGGCACTCAATGAAATTGCTGAACAGTTGGGTTAGAACAGATAAAAGGAGGTACTTCTTCACCCAAAGAGTGATTAACACATGGAATTCACTGCCACAGGCAGTGGTGGCAGCTACGAACATGGACGGCTTCAAGAGAGAATTAGATAAACATATGGAGCAGAGATCCATCAGTGGCTATTAGCCACAAGATATAGATAGGAACTCTCCATCTGGGGAAATGGGGCACTTGCCAGAGATTGAATTTGGAGCAGACTGCTTTTGAGAATACAAGACCGTTAGAAGAATATTGACTGAGAGAGTTTGGAGCAGACTGCTATGTATAATTTTATTGACCTTTGTATTTTTTCTATGAAGGAATAAGTGGTTGTTTTTCATTACCAGACACCAAATGATGTTATGGCTTTAATCTAGTCTCTTTTGTCATTGTGTTATTCTGTGGGCATTTAGCACACATCTGTATATATTTTTTCATACCAGACTGTTTTGGGATTGTGTATTATTCTTGTGGATTACCTGGTATTTTTGGCCACTGTGTGACAGTGTTGGGCTGAATGGGCCATCGGCCTGATCCAACATTGGCTTCTCTTATGTTCTTAAGATCTCATCGTGAAATGAAGCCTCTCAGTAAAACAGTGGCAGCTCTCTAAGATGCCACACCTTTAAGGATTCCACTTTCATTATAATCCCTTTTAATTACCTGGTAGACCACCACTTGCCTGCTTTGGAGGGCCTGCTGAACAGCACATATCATTTAAGTTCACATGATGTTCTCAAGAATCACTGCCTTCGTTAAAAATAAATTAGACTGTAGTCATGCTCTATAAGAACACCTGAGAAAAGTGAATGAACTGTAAATAGCAATGCAACCCCTAAAGAAAGCTGTCAGGTAACATGTTCCAATCAGAAAGTGATGTTCCCTGGTGGTCAATTAATTGCCCACATTACTACCTTTGGGGAGAAAGAAAAGAACAAGCAGTGCTCTATCAGTGTTGCACACGGAACACATTGCAATAGTGTGCCTTGAGCTTACAACGGAATAAATGACTTTTTTAAAAAAAAGAGCTGCATCAAATTTTAAATGGTTACAGCCACTTCGCAGATCGAGTTGGTAAAAAGCACTACTGCACATCACTGCAAAATGTGATTATGGGGAAAACAATGAATTCAGGAGCATGACCAGACTGCAAATCCAATAGAGGAATAGGTGTGCCTACACATATCCCAGTATGCTCTAGTATCATCCAGAGTTGCCAGACGGTTTGGAAGTTTGCCTGAGTGGCCTGTGAATTAGTCCAGATTGAGGCAGAAGTAGCAAGGTTGGGCACTCCAGGGCCCAAGACACTACCACACATGTGAGATATAATTTGGGAAGTTCATCAAGCTCAGTACTTTGTATTGAGACTGGCAGTAGCTCTCCAGAGTCTCAGGCAGAGGTCTTTCACATCACCTACTAGCTGGTCCTTTTCAACTGGAGATGCTGGGGATTGAACCTCAGACTTTCTGCATGCAAAGCAGAGGTTCTTCCCCTGAGCCATAGCCCCTCCCCAATTACAATGTGCTAATCTTTCTACTATTTACCTTTTATAGATGCTTTTATAGATCCCAATGGCATTGGGATTTCTTTTTTTACTATAGTTTCCTTTAGGGTGACTAAAACACCTATATGTTGGTCTTCATGGGGACCTGGTGCCTATTCTGATTACTTTTCTTAGAAGCAAGTGAATGACTAAAGTCAATGAGTCTTACTTACTCACCACTTACTTACTTACCACTTTCGGGGTTTATTTTTTCAAATTCTGATTAAAAAACTCTCAGTATAGAAACACCTTCTACCTTCTCTCCTGCAATTCCTCCATTAAGACACCAGCATCTTTTTTTCAGTTCACCAATTAATATTTGCCATAATTTCATATGCCTCCAATCAGTCCCAAACTGCTCTAAGTTAAAATCAGAATGTAGAAACTTTTCAACCATCCAGCAAGCATATCTAAAAGCAGCAGTAACTGCAAAGAACTGAAGAGATGGTCTTTTTGTCCTAGAGAGCTATTACTGTGCTGCACAAATGCTAACCCACCAACAACAAATAAGAAGAGAAAGAACACAGGAGAGAGCTGCTGGGAAGGTGACTGCTTTTTTGTTTGTTTTTTTTGCCTTTCCTAAGCAGTTTGGTCACAGTGTGAGACAGGATGCTGGACTAGATGGGCTATTGGTCTGATCCAGCAAGGCTCTTCTTGTGCTCTTATTTCAGCAATTGTCATTTCCAGACTATGATGCTATCTAGCATCTACTAAGGAGGGTTCTTGCACAAGAGCCACTGAAATTCACTAGAAGTTATACAATAGTGATACCATTTTACTATCCTAATCTTTTTTAAAAGACTTGTACAAGTGGGATGCAGCGAAGGGGGGGCCAAAAGTGTGAGTGGAATCATTCCTTCCCCCTCATTATCAATCAACAAATGGAGCCAGAGGCAGGAGGCTCTGGTGATTCCCATTTCTTGCTGCAGTCCTTGACACTGCAAGGTGGTGTCGTGGTTACTATGTTGGATGAGGATTTGGGAAAGTGAGAGTTGAATCCCTGCACTGTTGTGGAAGCTGGCAACCCTGTCTCTTCCAGCCTTCTACAACAGCATTTGGGAAGCCACAGGAGACTGTAAGGAGTAACCAACTTCCGTTTGCAGCTCATAGGATCCAATCCTCTGTTTGTTCTCATCCAGTGTTATGTAAACAGGGGACACGGCTATGAATAGTTAACTTAAACAAGGTTATACCATGCAAAAATATGTAAAAAAATAAACTCATATAATTATAAAGGTTATAAGTGTGCTTTATCCCAAATATAATAGTAAGTATAAATTAGATATAATACATTTACAACTACTAATAAATCAAAAAGTCAGTCTCTAATGTGTCCATTCCAAGCATTTGAAAAATCTGACATTGGAAAACTTTCCAAAGAATTATCCTGCTGTGTAAGAAAGTTCACCTCCTCCCAACTTCATCAGGGTGATGAAGCTTGTAGTAAATAAGGATCCACACCAAACAAGCTATCGATACAAGCTGTTTGGTGTACTGGTTAAGTGTGTGGACTAATCTGGGAGAACTGGGTTTGATTCCCCACTCCTCCACTTGCACCTGCTGGATGACCTCAGGCAAGCCATAGTTCTCGCACAGCTGTCCTTGAAAGAGCAGTTTCAGTCAGAGCTCTCTCAGCCCCACCTACCTCACAGGGTTTCTGTTGTGGGGAGGGGAAGGGAAAGGAGTTTGTAGGCTGCTCTGAGACGCCGAGTGAAGGGCGGAGTATAAATCCAAACTACTACTACTACTACTACTCTTCTTCTTGTTTTGCAGCTTTCTTTCTCAAGAGCTAACGATCCTTTTCTTCAAAGCTGATGATCCTTCCAAAAATGAAATCAATTTTCACAGATAATGACAGAAAGCGACTGCCTCCAGATTTCAATACTTCAGCACTGATATACTCCCACAACTTACTTACTTACTCCCACAACTTACTATTATATTTGGGACAAAGCATACTTATCACCTTTATAATTATACTAGGAATAAGGCCCATTGTGGAAATAAATACAACAAGCTCTAGAAAGAGGCTCTGGGAGAGTGCCCCGGCTTTGGGCACTCAGTGACAATTTGCTGTGGCAATCTCAGCAGGGTATAATGACAGAATCTACCATTTTCTCCAGAGGAACTGATCTTTGCTACCTGAAGAGCAGTAGTAATTTTGAGTGATCTCCAGCCCACCCCCAAGATTGGTAACAGTGGTTCCCCAGGAGGGAGTGGCTGGTTTGGAGGGTGGAGTCTATGGCATTGTACCTGTCTGAGGTCCCACCCCTCCTCAACACTCACCCTCTACAGGTTCGACTCCTCAAATCTCCAGGAATTTCCCAACCTTGAGTTGACAACCCTATCTCCCTCCCAGCCAACCATCAACCTGCCTTTAGTTTTCCATCTCCTCCCCCCTCCCTCCTAGAGAGCAGTTGAAATTTTGAGTGATCTCCAGACCCCACCTGGAGATTGGCTACAATGGCTCCCTATCAGGGAATGGCTGGATTGGAGGGTGGAATCTATGGCATCGTACCTGTCTGAGGTGCCACCCCTACTCAAACCTCACCCTCTCCAGGCTCCATCCCTCAAATCTCCAGGAATTGCCCACCTGGAGTTGGCAACCTGATCAGGACTGGGCCCAATGAGTTTTCTCCCAAAGGCCAACATAGGTGTGGAAAGGGCCTTTTACTGACAGAGGAGAAAGTACAGGTGCCAACTTTGATTAGGAAAATACCTGGAGATTTGAGGGGGTGGATCCTGTGGAAGGCAGCATTTGGGGTGTGTGTGGAAGGACTCAGCAGGGTATAATGCCATAGAGTCTACCCTCCAAAGCAACCATTTTCTCCCGGGGAACTGATCTCTGTCATCTGGAGGTCAATTGTAACAGTGGGAGATCTCCAGGTCCCACCTGGAGATTGGCAGCCCTAGGGGGAAGTCAGCCGCACAGCGGGGAGTTGAAGAAAATGGTCTGATGGTCACTGGCCCACCTCGTTAGCCAGCCAGCCATGCTGAAGCTAAGCAGGAGAAAGAGCCTTTTTCCATTTATTCTGACAGGAAAGTGGCCATTGGGGAGGGGGTTATGCTGAAAGTCCTTTGTTTTTTTACTCACAGAACCAAGCTTGGCTGCCTACCAACAGCCACTGAGGGGACAGTCCCTCACAGGAGTCAAGAGAACTGTCTTCCTCAGGAGAGAGAGCTGTCTGCCAGGGAGAGTGGGTGGGGAAGAGGAGCAGACCCAGCACCTGGCCAATGGCACGCGAGTACTCTTGAGTGGCGGCTGATGGGCCAATAGCTGAGGGGGGGGGCATTTTACAGCCAATGGGAGCACATGGAATCTTGCAAAACCAAAAGATAATTATTTATAAGGAGAGATGAGTTTATTTTTTACATATCTTTGCATAGTATAACCTTAAGTTAACTGTTCTTATTCAACGGCACCCAAATGCATCTTGGGATCAAGGATCAGTCATTCTACACTATTTCTGATTTTGCTATTTTAAAGGGTTTTCGTATTGCCTTCATTTCACAGATTGGTTTTCATGGATAAAACCCACAATATGTGGAAATCATAATAACCATGCTATGTAATGGCCAAGTGACAGCTACACATTCCCTGCCTGGCACAGCAGAGATAACCTCAAATCTGATGCCTTCAGACAGAATAAGACATTGATGATTTTATTACAGAGGCAGGGACCAAACCGTTCTCACTAATGCACAAATGCTCCCAGCAGCAGATATTAACATCAGGCAGGTCACTGTAAGTATCACGCTTTACTGCACGACATAAATAAAGCCAAGGGATTTAAAGGAGCTTTGTCCAGAACAAAAGCAGCCCATCAAAATAACAAGCCTAGGTCTTCTCAGTTTGCTTGTACTAGAGATCTGCAGCTGAAGATTTGTCTGAACCATTCAAATAAGCACGCGAAATGTATGCATGTGCCTCCTTTATCACTTCTTGTCCATATTGCTCCCCAATCTCCAAAGCTGCCATAACTTACCATAAATGAAGGCATACGAATCAAGGGAATGAACTAGCTAATAAAAGGCATGATCTGACCCTTTTTGCATGCAGAACTCCATACACTTCCACATGGTCCTGCTGGATCAGACCAACGATCCAGCATCCTGTTTTGCACAACTAGATTCAAGTCCAGTAACACCTTAGAGCCCAAAAAAGTTTGGAAGGTTTAAGCTTTCAAGAGTCAAAGCTCCCTTCATCAACATCTGACAAAGGGAGCTTTTATTCTTGAAAGCTTGTACCCCAAAAACCTTGTTGATCTCTACAGTGCTGCTGGACTCGAATCTAGCTGCTTTACTGCAGAACAACATAGCGGCCTTCTGAAACTGCTTTGCACGGTGGCCAGCCAGATTCCTCAGAAGGCTTAAAAGGGGTTTCTGAAGGTCAATGCCTTCCCCTTGTTGAGGTACCTCAGCAACTGCCGCTGAAGGACACTACCTTTGAACATGCAATTTCCATTCAGCTCTTGCAGCTAACAGCCTTCCATGGGCCAAGTTGGGGAGCTGCATCTCACCGCAGGAATGCAAATGGTATTCCAGTAACATGCCCTAAAGCCAGCAGCCTCACATCCCTTTCTCAATTATTTATCTGGGATAATTTTCTTAATCTCTGGATTCTTACCTCACTACAGATGCTAATTTTCTGCCCCTGAAGCATTTCCCCTCTGATCTATGCAGGCTGATCACTATGCACACTGTACTTCTGCATCTTGAGTTCCTTCTTTGCAACACCCTGCCAATCTTCTGACCGGGATATAAAGATTTTGTACCTAACAAAGGGAGAGTTGACTCCCAAAAGCTTATACCCCCCAAGTCTTGTTGGTCTCTAAGGTACTGGGCTCAAGTCTCTTTCTCTGTAACATGAAATTTCTTCACCAGACTGTGAGTTTCTCCACCCCTTGCAAAAGAAAACTGATGAACTGGAGCAGGTTAGGTAAGCTGATACGTCACATATTCATAGAATCATAGAATCAGAGAGTTGGAAGGGGCCATACAGGCCATCTAGTCCAACCCCCTGCTCAATGCAGGATCAACCTAGAGCATCCCAGACAAGTGTTTGTCCAGCTGCTGCTTACAGACTGCCAGTGAGGGGGAGCTCACCACCTTCCTGGGCAGCTGATTCCATTGTTGCACTACTCGGACTGTAAAAAAGTTTTTCCTAAGACCCAGCCGGTACCTTCCCGCCCTTAATTTAAACCCATGATTGTGAGTCCTATCCTCTGCTGCCAACAGGAACAGCTCCCTGCTTCCTCTAAGTGACAGCCCTTCAAATACTTAAGGAGAGCAATCATGTCCCCCCTCAACCTCCCTCTTCTCCATTCCCAAGTCCCTCAACCTTTCCTCACAGGGCTTGGTCTTCGGGTATTCAGTATTCAGTATCTGCGGAACTTATGAGGAAGAAGAGGAAGAAAACACTGTGCTGCTCTTTATAAAGGCAGCCTCTTGGAACTTCTAGGATGGCAGGGCACAACTTGAAATAGTCACATGGTCCTAACTGACCCTGATTGGAAGTAAGCAGGCCATATTGTGAAAGTATGACATCACCACCACTGTCCTGTGACACCATCAGGCCCTTCCTCATGAATTTCAGGGAGGCTGAGGATTTGGCAATACTTCGGGCTGAGATGAGATGAACATCACCATCTTGTTCCACAGGTAAACTGCAAATTACAGGCATGTGCAGCTTAGGTTTGCCTCGATGGTTGTGCAGGGAAGGGAAAGGGGATTTAACCCTTCCACTTGGTTTCACTGTTATACATCTAGCTCCCTTCTTCATTGTTAGCATTATAACAATAATAAACAAACTTGGTTGATCTGAAAGGTGCCACTGGAGTTGAACTTTGTTCTGCTGCTTCAAACCAACATGGCTGCCCACCTGAAGGAAAAGAAAAACAGTACTTCTTGACAGCTTACCCACCACCCATCTCTTCTGGTGCTGCTATATTGGCACCGGCTCCCCTGGCGCTGCTGAGCTAGCCCCTGCTAAGAGCTAAAACCATCTGAGGGCAAGAGTCCAACAATGCCTGCTGTGTCACAAAACTGGTGGCAGGGACTACAGGCCAAACCACCAGTGTTAACAGGATGCAAGCAGCCTCTGGAGCCATCTGTTGTCACTCTTGAACTAGGACCATTGTTTTAGGAGTTAAAATTGGGCTGATGAATGGATGTGCCAGTAGCTAGATTCAAGGAAAAGGCTACTCAACAGCTTTGAATATGCTTGCATTGCTGATTCTCATACCAGTATATTTCTAGCACATCACTGAAATCTACTTATAGCTTGCCAGCAAACAGATAATTAAACAAATAAAATAACCTATTTTTCTTTGTTGCCAAATCCACATACTGACTTTTGGGTTTTTTTGCACAATTCCAAACATCCAAACATAATATAATTATAATTTTAAAAGCTTCTGATTAGATGAGATAAAAATGAGACTGAGAAATGGCACAGCCCTAGTGGCTCATGGAGGTTCCAGTCTCACCCCAGCCATCAAGAACACAAGAACACAAGAACACAAGAGAAGCCAATGTTGGATCAGGCCAATGGCCCATCCAGTCCAACACTCTGTAACACAGCGGCCAAAATATACCAGGTGCCATCAGGAGGTCCAGCAGTGGGGCCAGGGCACCAGAAGCCCTCCCACTGCTGCCCCCTCCAGCACCAAGAATAGAGTGCATCACCTGCCCCAGACTGAGAGTTCCCATCTATACCCTGTGGCTAATAGCCACTGGTGGACTTCTGCTCCATATGTTTATCTAATTTCCTCTTGAAACTGTCCATGCTTGCAGCTGCCACGACCTCCTGTGGCAGTGAATTCCATATGTTAATCACTCTTTGGGTGAAGAAGTATTTCCTTTTATCTGTTCTAACCCGACTGCTCAGCAATTTCATAGAGTGCCCACGAGTTCTTGTATTGTGAGAAAGGGAGAAAAGTACTTCTTTCTCAACCTGCTCAATCCCATTCATAATCTTATAAACCTCGATCATGTCACCTCTCAGCCGTCGTTTCTCCAAGCTAAAGAGCCCCAAGCATTTTAACCTTTCTTCATAGGGAAGGTGTTCCAACCCTTTTATCATTCTAGTTGCCCTTCTCTGCACTTTTTCCAATGCTATAATATCCTTTTTGAGATGTGGTGACCAGAACTGTACACAGTATTCCAAATGAGGTCGCACCAATGATTTATACAGGGGCATGATGATACTGGCTGATTTGTTATCAATTCCCTTCCTAATAATCCCCAGCATAGCGTTGGCCTTCTTTATTGCAGCTACACATTGTGTAGACATTTTCAGTGAGTTATCCACTACGACTCCAAGATCTCTCTCTTGGTCCGTCTCTGCCAGATCAGACCCCATCAACGTGTATTTATATTTAGGATTTTTGGCTCTAATGTGCATCACTTTGCACGTGGCCACACTGAACCCCATTTGCCACATTGACGCCCACTCACCCATCCTCAACAGATCCCTTTGGAGTGCCTCACAATCCTCCCTGGTTTTCACCACCCTGAACAACTTTGTGTCATCTGCAAATTTAGCCACATCACTGCTTACTCCCAATTCCAAATCGTTAATAAACAAGTTAAAAAGCATCGGACCGAGTACTGATCCCTGTGGTACCCCACTGCTTACCACCCTCCACTGAGAAAGTTTCCCATTTATACTCACTCTCTGTTTTCTATTTATAAGCCAGTTTTTGATCCACAAGAGGACTTGTCCTTTTATCCCATGATTATTGAGCTTACTTAGGAGCCTTTGATGAGGAACTGTATCAAAAGCTTTCCGGAAGTCAAGGTAAATAATATCTATTGGGTCCCCCTTGTCCACATGTTTGTTCACTCCCTCAAAAAACACTAACAGGTTAGTGAGACAAGATCTTCCCTTACAGAACCCATGCTGAGTCTGCCTCAATAGTTTTTGTTCATCAATGTGCCTACTAATTCTTTCCTTAATAACAGTTTCCACCAACTTACCCGGTATCGATGTCAGACTGACTGGCCTGTAATTTCCCGGATCTCCCCTGGAGCCCTTTTTAAAGATGGGAGTGACATTAGCTACCTTCCAGTCCTCAGGAATGGAGGCAGATTTTAAAGAAAGATTACATATTTTTGTCAGGAGATCCACAAGTTCACATTTGAGTTCTTTCAGAACTCTCGGATGAATGCCATCCGGGCCTGGTGATTTATTAGTTTTTAAATTGTCCATCAGTCGGAGGACCTCCTCTCTTGTTACCGCAATCTGATTCAGGTCTTTCAAACCCCTCCCGAAATCGGTGCTTCTGGAGTGGGCAAACACTTCTCCTCTTCCACAGTGAAGACAGAGGCAAAAAATGCATTCAGCTTCTCAGCCATTTCCCTATCATCCTTCACTACTCCTTTTACCCCTTGGTCATCCAAGGGCCCCACTGCCTCCCTGGCTGGCTTCCTACTTCTAATGTATTTGAAGAAAGTTTTATTGTTGGTCTTTATGTTTTTTGCGATATGCTCCTCATATTCCCTTTTTGCTTGCCTGATCACAGACTTGCATTTTATTTGCCATAGTCTGTGTTCCCTTTTATCAACCTCACTAAGACTAGCTTTCCACCGCTTAAAGGAATCCTTCTTACCTTTTACAGCTTCCATTACTTTATTTGTTAACCATGCAGGCTTTTTTCTATACCTATTTGTACCTTTCCTAACCCGCGGTATATATTTTTTCTGAGCTTCTAGGACTGTCTTTTTAAATAGTCTCCAAGCTTCCCCAATGGTTTTGACCTTCTCCACTCTTCCTTTCAATTTCTTCCTCACATGTCCCCTCATACCAGAGAAGTTACCCCTTTTAAAGTTAAAAGTGGTTGCGTCAGTCTTTTTGGGCAACTCCCTATCTGTACTAATGTTAAACTCAATGACATTATGGTCACTGTTCCCAAGTGGTGCAATCACTTTTACATCTCTCACCAGGTCTTGGGTGTTACTTAGGACCAAATCCAGGATCGCCTCTCCCCTGGTAGGATCTGTGACCATCTGTTCCACAGCACAGTCATTGAGAGTGTCTAAGAACGCAATCTCTTTTTCCCGACTAGAACTCATATTGACCCAATCAATGTGTGGGTAGTTAAAGTCGCCTATTACAACACAGTTATTTCGTCTAGCCGCTATCTTTAATTCATTCATCAAGTCACTAGATGGCTTTAGGCAATCCATGATCACTCATCTTCAATTCCCTATGGGCATAAAAACATGGACTGACCCCACTGTGCTGCTGCAAAGGATTACAGAAATAATGTAGGCAAAGGGCTTTGAATGCTCCAGAGCACTATATATGCTAAGTATTATTTTTAGTGCATGGGAGGTTTTGCCTGCCTCTCCAATCTGTATGGTGTCTACAGCTCCATGCCAGCATTTAGACAGTAGGAAACAGTGAATAATGAGTCAATTTCACTACAGTAAAACCATCTTCAGAAGGAAATGTTTGCTGGATCTGCACTTGGGATGAACTGGAATCACAGCATATATAATTCATATTCATAAGCTTGAAATGCAGCCTACTCACGTATAAGTGCATTTGCACATATTGTTCCCCTTTTACATTGGCTTTCTTCCCTTCCCTCCTTCTCTGTTAGCGCCTCCATTGTCAACAATGACATGGTAAAACTCCTGTTTTTGCTCTGTGTGTGTGTGTGTGTGTGTGTGTGTGTGTGTGTGTGTGTGTGTGTGCCCCGCTCAGTATGCTCTGTAAAGCCCCATGTCCATTGATGGTACTAAAGAAATCTCAACAACAATACCATCAGAGAGGTAGGTGTGTTAATCTGTTGCAGCAAAAATAAACCAAAGTCTGGCTGCACCCTAGAGACTAATCTTATTCCAGTGTAAACTAGAAACCATTTCTTCAGATGCTATAAGTACATCCTGACTATGCAGTCATTGATTTGGGAGGTCTGAAAACAAACAGCAGGATCAATTGGCTGTGAAATGCAGGAAATACAGGCTGAAATGTAATTAGGTAAAATTCAAAGCTCATTGGGGAAAATACAGAGACCTTTCACTACTTATGCTAAACCAGTTAATTCCTGTAATGGGTGGAGAGTCACAGTTATAACAAGATCAAAATCCTAAATCCTGATTCAGCTCAGGAGAGGTGGATAGAGTGAAAGTCTTAATAAACGCCAATTCAGATATTTCATGCTAGAGACTCCCTTGGAAGTCCTTTTGTTGAAGGATGGCGAAATAGAAACATAGACACCCCCCCTCCAGTACACACAGTAACAACAGTAGCTCTGACCATGCTGCGATGATCATGCAAAAGTATTGGCAAACATGATAATTATATGGTATTAAACTATCAAGAAAGACCAGCATACTTTATCCATGGGAAGCTCTAACACCTACATCAAATTCATTTGCACGATTACAGTGCAGCCCTAAACAGAGTAATACCTGTCTAAGTCCACTGACTTCAACAGACTTAGAAGGCTGTGACGTTGTTTATGATTCAACTGCTAGTGGCTCAAAGCCCAGTGCACAGGTTCAGTGGTCCCTAAACCAGTAATTGCAAGGGGAACGGAAGGAGACTGGCTTTCTATTCAACTGCATTTGGCAAGCCATGAACAGCACCAAGAAATCAACTTGTCTCTTTGTTCCTGCCTCTTCCTGGTTTCCTCTGAGCATGATTCTCTTCTCTAACTCTGATTACTTCAGTTCTTGGATTCTGCCTGATCCCAATGCATCTTGGCTTAACCTAGGAATGTACTCTGTGCTTCAAGTTCAGCCCTTTCCCAAAATGCTCCAGTTGTTTCAGGCTGCCCTGCTTAATTTCTCCAGCTAATCCAGCAGCTGCTGAACCTCAAGGACTGATCTCACTGCCTCTGCTTGGACTCCACATATATCCATCCTAGAACCTGCACCCAGTTAATCATACTGCTCCACTTCTCTGAACTAGAGCGCTGCCATTCCTGTCTTCCCTGGTGACCTCCACTTTTCCGAACTCTGGAAAGCAGATCATTTGGGAGGAATGACATAACATGGTAACTGTCACACATTACAGGACCAAGTGAGTTCCCCAAAGAGCTAAATAGACCCTGAGGCCATTTCAGATTGGAAAAATCCTGCAGAGGGGGAGCCTCCCACATACACATGCAGGAATTATATTACTCAGAGTTGGGACCCCTAGTCACAACTTGTACAATCTGTAATGCATGAATTGGCTGTTTAAAAAAGAAACACATTGAGACAGAATATTTGCCTGGAAGTAAGCCCCATTAAATTCAATGGCACTCATTTCTGAGTAACCAGGCTTAGAATTAGATAGTTAATCTAACTTCAGGTTCCCCTGGAATATGCCATGTGATTCATTTGTCTATTGTTTTCCGCCCCCTTTCATTCTATATTGAGTATAAACTTCAATGTCCCCGTCCCCCCCCGCCAGTTCTCTCAATGATTATACTGGCTTAAGGGGAAAAACACAGAAAAGTCTGAAAAAACATGTTGGATCTGTAACTCTGATTCTCCCAGCAAACGCTTGCCCCTGAGGTATAGCTCTGAATGCACCTAGAAGAGCCAAAGGGAAAGCAGATCTTTCACTAGCCTACGCACCTTCTCCCAGGCAGGTCAGCGCTTGGAACAATGCAGCAGCCAAGTATGGGGAGGTGATCCTTTTTGAGAGAATCCAAATGGAAGGGCTTAATCCTTTTGCTATGGTACTCCAAAATACTATTTTGTCTCCTTGCCCTCAGCTTTACTTCAAACCACAGGTCAGGGAGCATTTTATATGCAAAAGAAGTGTGCCTAGGAGACACGCTTTACTGGTTTTCCAGCAACTAAGCAAAATCAGATAGAAATTTTCCTTCGCTGGCCAAAAATACTTTCCCCCAATATTGTGCACTTGCTGGCTGTAAGCCATTTGACACAATAAGCTGCTAAACCTATTTAATTTACTCTATGGAAACAATTTGCCTTTAACTGAAGCAAAGCCTGAGGACAAAAGCAAATTCCCCTGAGCAGGAACTTGCTCAGAACAGCTGGCTTTTGCAATGACATTGCTTGCCTCTTCATTAAGCCTGGAGATACCTCCAATGAGGTTAAAGAATTGGGGGGGGGAGGGACATATGCTCCATGTCAGGCAAGAACACAGAATACAGTATACAATATACAACAAAGTCAGTGGAAAATTTTTAAAACTATCAGTGAAACTCAGTGGAAGGAGCCTTGTACGTCCATATGAAGGATTAAAAACAGTGGACTTTAGCCTGTACTCACCTTCAACCCCAAACCTGAAATATAAAACACATTTTTAATGCTGCACTAACCATCTTTCTACCATGTCTCTCTTAAGAACCTAGATGGTAGCACTAGTGCGGTTTGCATTACACTGAGGCAAAATCAGAACTTGCGACACGTATCCCTTTAATTTAGTAGTTGTCCTCTCCATCGTTTCTTATCCACTCACAAACAGGCATACATGTAAAGATGCTACAAAATGGGGAGTGAAGAAGTTGAGGGGAATGTCCCTCTCATGGCATTAGCCCTGGTTGTACTTCAGCCATGGCTACTATTTGGATAGGAGACCTCCAAGGAATACCAGAGTCATGACACTTGACAACCTCTGGATATCTCTTGCCTAGAAAACCCTACAAGGCCACCATAGGGTCTCTCTAGTAGGAAGTTTCCTCTGCTGTTTGTCCTCCAAACTCTTTCCTTCTACATCCCATAATTTTCAGGGCTGGGCAAAGTCATGGGTCTTTTCACTAGATCTATTTCCTTCCTCGTGTTACGTTTGTAGCCTCAGTAGAAGGGGAGCTGGAGCAGAGTTGGTGCATATGGCTGAGAGGATCTGAAATTGGGGTTCTCCCGCTTGCCAAAAAGATGTTCATTTCTTTCCAGAAAAACTCAGCTGCTCAGAGACCCAAGAGAAAGAAACAAGAGGGCTTGACATTCTCAGTGCAAAACAAAGAAGAAGAAGAGGAGATTGGATTCATACCCTGTCCTTCACTACCTGAAGGAGTCTCAGAGCACCTTACAATCTCTTTTCCCTTCCCTTCCCTTCCCCTTCCCTTCCCTTCCCTTCCCTACAACAGACACCCTGTGAGGTAGGTGGGGCTGAGAGAACTCTCTTGAGAATTATCCTTGAGAGAACAGCTCCGAAAGAACTTGTCACTGACCCAAGGTCACACCAGCAGCTGCATTTGGACAAGTGGGGGATCAAACCCGGTGCTCCCAGATTAGAGTCCGCACTCCTAACACCAAACTGGCTCTCAAACAAAAAGTACAGCATAGCCCACAAGTATTCCATTGATCAGAGAAATAACCATCTGGCTTACTTTCATCTATGGAACTAACACCAATGTCTTACCTGGTAAGACTGTACAAAATGTCTTACCTGGTAACACTGAAATAAATATCTCTACCCACTAAATATTTTTTCATTGTGAATTACAACCTGTAACAATGGGAAGAAGCCTCTTCTGATGATGCATGTTAGAAATGTATATACTTCTGTACACATTTTCTTAAGAGAATAAATCAAAGAGAGCAGATGTGTTCCCACAGATCAGCATGTTGTGGCATGAAATAAAAATCGACTCCAAGTGGAAACTATTTTTTTTCCTTAACAGAAGTTGTCACCCGGGGGTGGGGGTGGGGGGTGTCATGATCTGCTGGTTTATGGAAATCCCTACTGAAGAACCCAAACTGGTCTTGCCTGGGCATCTATTGTGGTTGGATGTTCCCTTCCTAATTTCCTCACTGTCAGCCATGACTGCTCAGTCCCATCAAACTGAAACAAAGAGTTTTGTGACAGCTTAAAGGCTAACAGCTGAATGATGACATGAGCTGTCACAGGAGAGGTTACATTTTAAAACTCTTTGTTATTTTGACAACACTCTTGGGTGGTTGTTGCTACAACAGGTTAATGCCAGTTGTTAGTTTACAGTTTCTTCCCCTCACTCATGTCAGTCTAAGGTAGATTGTAAATTTAATACGGCCTAGTGAACAAAGTGCCATTTTTTGTCCAGGGAGACCCACATGCCTGTCCTTACGCAGCTATGAAGCTTGCTGCATGATGCTGAGAAAAGCACTTTCTCTCAGCTTAATCAATTTCATGGGGTTGTTGTGAAGATAAAATGGGACAAGGGAAACTATATATGCCACTGTGAGTACCTCGAAGGAGAGCTGGGACGAACATGGAATGAATAGCAATAAAGCCCTCTGGGGACCACTTTGCTTCAGTGCCTTTACCATGTGTCCCACTTCAGGCCTAGTCAGAAAGTCACATTTCAGAGGGCTGTAGCTCAGCTGGCATGAAGCTGTGCAGGAACTACCCCAAAAATTGGGAACAAGGGTAGCAAATGCAGTCTTGTAGCACTAGATCCCACTCAGCAGGGATGCTGACCAGGCTGAAGTACAAGGTGGTAGGAGACTGGTAAGACTCAATGTCCTCTGACTTCCTCTATGAGTGGGAGCCCAGAGCCCACCAAGAGTCAAAGCTCAGTTTCCCTTCTCATTAGCAGGACTGGCCCTTCTGAGGTGCTGAGCATGTACTGATCCTCCTGGTATAAGCTTCTGCTCAGGCAGCCCACTGCTGTCTTCACTCTAGGTATTGTGGCGGGGGGGCTGGGGGTTCTGGATGAGGACAGATCTAACACAGGAGATCCTGGTTCTCTACTCCCACCAGATTCCTTGATGGAGCTTACTGTTGTGAGATAGACCCTGGAACTTCCCTCTGGGGACCCTGAGATCCTTGGAGCCTCATCATAAGCTGTGGGTGGTGATATGTATGACACGTAGGCAGTTCTCAACAAAAGTGATTCAGCTTTAATAGTGATTCAGCAACTCAGAACAGCTCAGAACAGACAACAAAAACAGAGAGCAACAGGCTCTTATTTGTGCAGGCTAGCATAGCCACACCCATAGCCCGGTTAACAACCAATCATAAGTCAGAGATAACAACCAATCCCTTTGCTTCCCTCCAGCACAATCCTTGTCCCTGATTGGCCTGCTACACAGAGTAGCCAATCAGGCATAGCCATTTAGGATATCAGTATGTATATGGGGATGCAATCCAAGCTCAGGACATAACAGGTGGGGGATCCTTTTTTTGAGTAGGAGGTTCTATCCCAACACAGCACTGGTCTAGGGCAGGTCCCGACACTGAGTACATCATACAATGAGCTCTAAGACTCAGCAGTACGTATACACCTTTCCCCTATTGCAGGTGCCTTTAACTATGGCTGGAGGCTTTCAATGAGAACAATACCCAGTTGAATGCATCACCCAGTTGCAAGGCATTTAACTCACTCTGAGGAAGGGCAGGATAAAAATATACTAAATGAATAACCGATACAGTGACAGCTGTGAAACAGGGTATTTGAAAGGATTTTAACTATTTGTGAAATATTCGGACTTCTCACAAGTTTCTTGTTTCATCATTCAAATGTACTTTAGTTACTTGACTCCAAAGTTCAAGCTTTAGACTTTAAAAAATCTAACTCACCAGTGGAGGCAATTTCTACCAAAAACCTCTTGAATCAGGGACAATCTCCTTCTACTGGAGAAAAGTACCTCCACTATTAGATTTATGGGACCCATCCCATAACAAGATCTTGATTTAATATTAACCAACCTCCAAATATTACCTATCAAAACCAGAAAGATACTAAATATCAATACATATCAATTGCCAAATAGAAATAATCTTTTATGTCAATTATCAAATGATATTAAACATTCAACTATCAAATATTGTTAAAAACCATTATGTACACTATCAAATATACACTATCAAATCTTTGCACTTTTAGGGAACATTTGTCCCATAAATATAAAATATCAGGACACAGTTCTACTACGGAAGCTAACCAGGTCTTGCTATTCTGGATGGGGACTATCTGTAAACCACTTCGACTTCATTAGAGAAAAATAACCATAAATATTTGCCATCATATATTCATAGAGGAGACTCCAAGGGAATAGATTCATGTCAGTTGTAATGCACCAGCAATTTTGTTCATACACAGGTAAAATGGATCTCAAAATTTACTTCAATTAACTTCAGATAGGATTCACTTTCTTCCAAGTTCATTTCACAGGCAGCCTATTTGACCCAGTTAATACAGAATTTTTAAAAAAGAAACTCTCCTTTTGACATTTAAGTAACAAGCGCTTGTTCTAATTAACAAGCCCTTGTTTTCATCAAACACACCAGCAAGAACTGCTCTTTCATAGAGCTGTACTGGCCTAATGAGCCATAATTGTAGCCAATTCCTTGATGTTTATCAAGCAATCCACCACAAGTGAAACTACCAGAATAAAAGCACACACAAAAAAACCATCAGGTCCTTTGTTTATCACACGCTGCCTTTCCCAACAATTTGCTAACAGGGAACGAGACTTGTTTCAGGGCACAGAGGAAAATCAAGGTCTCTGAACTCACTTACATGCTGGACCCCTGCTTAGCCTGACAAAGGAAGGTTCCAGAAAAGTCACCTTATCAACTGGGAACTGTAGCGAGATGAAATATATTTCACACAAGCCAGCACACAGCTGCCAGATGATAACAGGTTTTGATCGCTATCCACATGTGTTGAATTCAAATCATGGGATTAAGTTGGAAGCCTACAGATATCATCAGCTGTTTGTTTTTATGGGCGTTGGAGTCCCTATTTAAAAGTCAGCTATAAAAGGGAGAGTGCAGATACAGAAAGAATTCCTGTTTCTCAGTCCTTGGAAATAAGGTTATTGTGCCCAAAGTAGATACACAGATCTGCCAACTCCAGAGTTCAAGCAATAGAAGCACCGATTTGCTTTGGATTGTGTTAATATTTGTCAAGACCAAGTCCTATGAGGAAAGGTTGGAGGAGCCGGGTATGTTTAGCCTGGAGAGGAGATGACTGAAAGGTGATATGATAACCATCTTCAAGTACTTGAAGGGCTGCCATCTAGAGGATGGTGTGGAGTTGTTTTCTGTTGCCCCAGAAGGTCAGACCAGGACCAACAGGTTGAAATTAAATCAGAAGAGTTTTTGGCTAAACATTAGGAAGAACTTCCTGACAGTTAGAGCGGTTCCTCAGTGGAACAGGCTTCCTTGGGAAATAGTGGGCTCTCCTTCTTTGGAGGTTTTCAAACAGAGGCTAGATGGCCATCTGTGAGCTTAGGCAGATCATGAGGAGGAGGGCAGGAAGGGTTGCCTCAGTGTTAGTTCTTGTGACCCTTTTTTACATGCCCAGGGAAATGCTGATTGCCACTTTGGGGTCAGGAAGCAATCCTGGAGGTTTTTTGTCATTTTCTGGGCATGGAACAGCAGTCACTGCGGGTGTGGAGAGGGAAGTATTTGAGAATTTCCTGCATTGTGCAGGGGATTGGACTAGATGACCCTGGAGGTCCCTTCCAACTCTATGATTCTATAAGAATCTCCTCCCCCACCCCAATCTTGTAGCTTCATACCAGTTTGCATTAAATCCAGCCAATCCAGTGTCAAAAGACTTAGAAGACAGAGGTATTACTTCAAGAGTTATCCTGTAGTCAGCATGTTTGCCAAACCTAGTATACTCTTCCTGAGCTACGTCAATTAGGCCATCAATCTTAGACAATCATCCATTCAGTTCCTGTATCAAACCAGACATTCTCTACGGGTTACAGCACCCTGCTGGTTCTCCTTCCTCTCCACTTGGCTTTACCTATGATTAGGTCAGTACAGTGATCAGTTCACTTTTAACCAGTTTGTCTGTCCATGGCTGCAATCACTCACACTAAATAATCCACTTTCAATGCACTTTTGAACTGGATTTTGCCAGTTCTCACAGTAAAATCCAGTTGTAAAGTCCATTGAAAGTGGATTATTTAGTGTGTGTGACTGTAGCCTGTCTGCCTCTAATTAGTCTAATAGTGTAGAGGTGGAACCAATAGACTCCATCAATAAAATTGAGGCCCACACAGCACTCCTCCAGAATTTCAAAGGCAAGACCACCATGTTCTTGTCCCTTTCTCCTTTGCAGCTATCTATGAAGACGCGAGGAGTCAGGTTTTTAAATTAATTTACTAAAATAATCTCCTGCCTCCTCATGGCTCAAGATGGCTGGCTGTTGGGAGAACAGTGTTCTGAGGGCTTGTCCATCTAGCCAAGCTTGCCAGCTTCTGAAGATGGAAACACACTGAATTGTAATCTCATTTCATTCTCTTTTTTTCTTATCTTTTCTCTTATGGTAATGGTTCTCAAACTGCAGGTCATGGCCCAAAAGGGGGACACAACCCTCTCATAGGCAGATCATGAGGCTTAAATGCATGAGCTGGGAGAGAAGACAACTCTGGGCACCCCTCCTTCCAGCAGTACAAAAAGAAGATGAGAGGGTGGAGCAACCACATTCCCCCTTCCTGTCCTTCAGCCAGCACCTCCAGTCATTCCCAAGGTCTTGTTCCCAGTCAGCAATGGTGTGGGAGGCTATCAGCACAGCCTATGCACATTGCCTCCTGGGACCTGCAACACAGGAGTTGTTGGTTCCAAATGATAAAGTTTAGAAATGGGGCCCGCTTCAAATAGTTTGAGAATGACGTCTTAAGCCAGAGTGAAGTTAAAAGAGAGGGGAAAACCCTATCATTCCTACCCAAAGAAAGCCATCCTAAGCAAATCTACTTAGAATTAAGTCCCATTTGATTTGATAGGGTTTACTCCAAGGAAAAAGTTCTTAGATTACAGCTTTACAGTGAGCGCAGAAAGCTCACTTTCTGCTCACGCTCAGGGATCTTTGGATCTCCAATAGTGAATGACCATGCAGTGCTAACCAGAGTTGTGCCCCTTTAAGTCCACTGAAGTCAATGGGTGTAACTCTACTTTGGATTGCACTGCCAGTCAGATGTGAGATTTCACCTTGTTATCACATATTATGTTTGTTCAATTTCCCCTTATTTTAATAAATGAATAAAACGACTAGTTCTGCTTGGGTTGTGCTACTTAATTATACCAAAACAAACAAAACTGGAAGGCTAGTAACTCAGCCATAAATCAATTTAATCAAGTTTCGGAAGGGGAGGGGGTCACTAAACTCTGAAAAAGTACCCTATATGAGACTGAAAATAGGACACTTAGATTTATGTCTGTCTGGGATTGTTGCAGTCTGTGAAACTCACACACACTGTCCCACCACATCATTTAAAATATGTGGCAATCTGATGGCATCTAACTTTTGGTGCCCATGTCAAAGTAGATGAGCTGTGTCCTACCACTCCCTTCTGGTAATGACAGTGATTTCTGCAATGCTAGAGGCTCTTTGTCCTGTGTCAGGGAAAACTCCTTGCAGTGGAAGAATGTGCTACTGGCACCTGAGAGAGTGATGGCAGCCAACCCAAAGAGACTTTAATCAAACATCAATGCTTGACATCACCAATACAAAATATTCTGGAGCAGAGAGTAATTCATGCTGTTTGATCAGCCTGCTTAAGAAATTCACTTGAACACAAGGTTCTCCTCTTAATTTGCAACCTCTTAGGGAATTTAACGTTAAGTGAGACTGGGTCCTGTTCTCTCTTAGTCATGTGGAATTAGCCCTGACCTCAAGTCTATTGGTTCTTTGACTGAGCATCCCATAAGGCTTTGAAGTCTAGCTAAGTGCTGTATTTTTTTTCCAAGCTTTGCACTCTGTCCTAGAAAACAGTTTATATTTTTCTGAGTTCATGGTAACAGACCCTAAACCTCAACACAGATTACCAGGCTCCTTAGATATCCTTCGCACGCTACACATAGAGCTTCCCCACCCATTGATAACATACAGATTGTTGCTTGAAGAAGCACCATAATATAATCTGGAGCATTTTGCCCTCACAAATATTACATTAATTATAGGCAAAGTTCATACCTGCTGTGTAAGAGGGCTGGCATTTGTCAAATGTGTCAGATGTTCATCACAGGCCTAAACTGACAGCTATTAGTGTCTATGGATTGCAAAAAGTATTTATTTGTGGTGATTTCTATGTTCAGGGTTGTTCTTTATGGGTCTTGACAGAACAACAAGGATGTATCCACTATAGAACTACAGAGCACTCAGTCTAGGTACTTGATTAATTCTGTATTGCTGCACACTAGAATGTTATATGTTTGAAAGTTCTTGTATTATGGCTTTTCAAGACTCAATAAATAGTTTCTAAGATAAAGCCATTGCCTTGTCTCTGTGTGTGCATGAAATCTCTCTCACCAGTCTCAATCCAGCCCATTGAACATTAGTGGGGGTCCCCAGGCAATTTCTTGGACACTGGAGTCCCCCATCACAACGATATCTTCCACTTCAGATGAAATTTTGATACACAGAATTCTGAAGTACAAACAATTTTTCTCATCTCTTTCTACCAATGGAATATCTGAAGTTGCCCTTTAAATAACAGCAAGGAAAGTGTTTGCCTCAGGAAAAGCTACAAAATCATTAGATGTTTCCAATATTTCCCTCAGAATTCTCTCACCTGAATCAATTCCTCCAGCTCCTCTGGAGACACACAGTTGTGCTTCTGAAGGAATCTGGCCTTATCATCGGCTATTCTGCTCTTCTGCCTGCTTTCTTCTGGCTGCTCCAGGGCACGGAATACAAGCCCTCCACTCACCAGGTAGGCTACAACCACAAAGAAGATGGCCACTACTGTTTTCCACTTCATGACTGTCTGCAAACCCTGTGAGGGGGTTTCCATGCTAGCAATCACAGTCGTCCGGGGGGAGGAAATAGAGAGTCGGGGTGCTGGATGGTGCCCGTTGGATTTATTTGTCTCAGGCTCACAAGCGGAGGGAACAGCTGACGGAACAGTCACTAAAATGCAAAAAAAAAGGATATTTAATCTTAGTGTGGTTTCACTAGTTCTTTTTTATTACACTGCTACCACTGGAACAACTTGTTACTTTTGCACAGCAATTTTACAGATTTATTTGTTTGGACATTTATACCCCACTTATACCCAACAGGGATGCAACACAGTTTACTACACTGTTGTCTGTTCCTTCATTTTATCCTCACAATTATGTCAAGTAGAAAGTGACTGAGAAAGTGACTGGCCCAATGTCACTCAAAAAAACTTCCATAGCAGCATGGGAATTTTAACCTGCATTTCTTAGATCCTATTTCAACACCCTCACCATTCCACTCTCCCAACTCTCAATATTACACAAAATGTAGTTGCTTTTTCATTGGTCTGCTCTAGTTATAATCATCCTATAATTGTGCTAAATAATGGCCACCTTCAAACTGCAACTCTGGCACGGAGCAGATAATTCAATGTGTTAAAAAGAGGAGATGAAGAATGTGCATGGGATATTTGAATGGGACATCAAACAATTTACGTTTTGGCTTTATTTCCTTAGTCTATCATTAGCTCCTTGGCCAACACATTCTGCCATGATTCTCACTGTTTTTCATAAAGATTAGTTATTAGATAATTAATTAATTAATATTTGCCAGAAGAAAGAGAGAGCCAGCAAGGCCCATTAGGTGTGACCCAGAGTCTTGTATTTAGTAGCTCTAGATCTGGGGCCAAGCTATACATTACACTGGAGATTCATCACTGGATTCCTCCAGGGATTTTTGTTACCATAAAAAGGATGAATTCAGATTAGAGCCACAGCACCGAATAAATGTATTTATTTATTTATTTCCTTCAATTTATATCGCGCCCTCCCCACAAAGAAGAAGAAGAGAAGAGGAGATTGGATTTATACCCCGCCCTTCACTACCCAAGGGAGTCTCAGAGCCACTTACAAACTCCTTTCCCTTCCCCTCCCCACAACAGACACTCTGTGAGGTAGGTGGGGCTGAGAGAGCTCTGACAGCAACTGCTCTTTTTCAAGGACAGCTGTGCCAGAGCTTGTGACTGACCCAAGGTCACATCAGCAGGTGCAAGTGGAGGAGTGGGGAATCAAACCCAGTTCTCCCAGATTAGAGTCCGCGCAGTTAACCACTACACCAAAGCAGGCTCCAGGCAGGTTCCAGCCTATAATAATCTGTTGAGTGCAGATTTACATCATAAAAACAGACTAACAAAATACATATAATAAATACAATTTAAAAGTACAGCACTAAATACTTGAAAATAAATTATACCTCAACAGACACATAAAAGAGACTCATGGGGAGGAGGGGGGAGGCCAGATTGAATTGGATACCCACTTTAATTCCTTTATTTTCCCAATCTAACACACACACACACACACACACGTAGCCGCTTGTCAGGGCACCAATTCTCAAACTTTAGCAATCTGAGGATCTCCATTTTCATAGCCCCCCCAAGCCTCCCCTTCACCAGCATGCATATGACAACCTCTTTTCAAATTGGGCATGGCCAACCACATCCACCCCCTGGAGGCCTTTGGCATCCTCAAAACAATACAGTCCAACAATTAACAGCTATATTTTTAAAGCAAGTTGAAGAATAACAAAGAATAATCCCACTCCCGACCTTCAATGGGGCGCCACTGGTGCCAGCGCCAGAGGTTAGGAGTTTGACAGTGCTCCTAGATGGAGGCCCAGGTAGGAGCCACTGCAAAGTTGGCCTTTTATCACCTGCAGCTGATTAAGCAGTTGGTTCCCTTCCTTGAACGCAATGACCTAGCAACGGTGATCCACGCACTGGCCACCTCAAGATTGAATTACTGCAATGTTCTTTACATGGGGCTGCCCATGTCCCAAATCCGGAAGCTGCAGCTGGTGCAGAATGCAGTGGCGAGGCTGTTGTTGTGTCTTCCTATGTGGGAACACATCCAGCCTGCCCTAAAAACCCTGCACTGGCTGCCTATAGCATACCAGATACGGTTCAAGGTGCTGGTTCTTACCTTTAAAGCCCTATATGGCCAGGGACCTGCTTACCTGAGGGACCACCTTTCCCCACATGTACCCCAGCAAGCGCTAGGATCGGGCTCCCAGAATTGCCTGGTTTTTCTGGGGCCTAAAGAGGCCAGGTTGGCTACAATGAGGGCCAGGGCCTTTTCTGTGGCGACCCCTCATTGGTGGAATGAGCTCCCAGGGAACATCAGGGCCCTGCAGGACCTTTTACAGTTCCGCAGGGCCTGTAAAACAGAGATCTTCCACCAGGCCTTTAAGTAGGGGGCCACCTCGATTGCATGGCCCTGGCCCGATTACCAATGATTATCAACTGTGCCAACAATTGTACCATCATTGGTACTGATAGTACCAATGGCACCACCGACTGAGGCTTTATAGCCGGATATGAACTTAGGGACACCGTTCAGTTGACAGTGGTTGGAAGACTCGCCATCTTTTAATATAAGTTATGTTTATGAGGTACAACTTCACACTGATTGATAGCTTTAATGGAATTTTAATGTATATTTATGTATGTTGGTAGGCACCCTGAGCCGCCGGGAGGCAGGAAGGGTGGGATATAAATGTAAATATAAATATAGAAAATTGTCTGTACATGGTATACAAGCTTAGGTGTCAGAGGGAGAGCCAGTTCTATAAGGCCCCAACCAAAGCTCTTCTCAATCTCAGTAATGAATGGAAGGGACTTTGCACTGCAGAATACAAGAAACTTCGGTATCATTTCTTGATAGTCCATCTGAAGAGGGGTGGGGAAGGTCTTCAAAAAACTTTGAGAGCTGCTCACAAAAACAGAATATGACCCGCTGCTCCCTCTCAGCACTGGTACTCAGAAATATGGAGGATCCCTTCAATCACCATGGCTAGTGCCACTGATGGACCTCTCCTCCATCAATCTGCATATAAGAACTTCTATATGGTGAAAGTCTTTGCATTAGAAAACAGAGTGAGAACCAGTTGAATTTTACACCACAAGTAACTATGAAAACTCCATTGGGAGGACTGTACCTCCTTAGTGCCACTCAGGGATTTCTAGAGCATAGTTACTGTTTCCCAGCAACCAATCAGCTCATTAGTTGTCCATCTGTCACTGGAGAAGCTGACTACTAACATGGCCAACAATGGCTCATTTTAGCACATGATGCTGCTTCCAACTACTGTCCAGTTTGACAGAAGGTCAGAGGTGACATATGCACAATGATAAAGGGTTATACAGCAGGGATAAATTGAGCAAGATTGATGTCTTAATGAATGGAAGTTCAGCTAATGGGAGCTATGCTGTACCAAGTATCCTCTACTATCATTTGTTATACCCATCCATACAGAGAGATGAGTGCTTTGAACTGGAGTTATTATTATCAACATAATTTGATAATGCATAAATGATTCGGTTTCCACAGGGACCTTATTAGTTCAAGATTCAGAGAAAAATGATATCAAGAAGTCAAGGCTTTGTTCATGTAGGAAGAAGCTTTCAATGAATGGCACATTACAATTCCCTAAAGTGTGACATCATCTTTTAGTGTACCTCCTTGGGTCATTGTGAGGAGAGTGAAGGGGGTTTCATTTGCCATTGTTCTCTTATTACACAAAAGTGAACAGTCTTTGCATACTGAAAAAGGAGAGGTGAAATCATTTTCTCATTTACACACAGGTCTTTCTGTCCTCTAAAGAGCATTTCCTATTCACATCATATCTCGGAGAACTGTAGTCACAACTGCTATACAACAAACACCCCCATCAGGTTTTACAGTTTGGTGCAGTGGTTAAGTGCACAGACTCTAATTTGGTAGAACAGGGTTTGATTCCCCAGTCCTCCGCTTGCACCTGCTGGATGACCTTGGGCAAGCCATAGTTCTGGCACAGCTGTTCTTGATAAAGAACAGTTTCTGTCAGAGCTCTCTCAGCCCCACCTACCTCACAGGGTGTCTCTTGTGGGGAGGGGAAGGAAAAGGAGTTTGTAAGCGGCTCTGAGACTCCCTTGGGTAGTGAAGGGCGGGGTATAAATCCAATCTCCTCCTCCTCCTCTCCTACAGTCTTCTTAAAAAACAAAGATCATGATGAAAACTTACGATCAATTCAAAAAGATCATTAATATTACTAACAATATGATCCTATGCAGAATTACTCTAGCCTAAAACCATTGATGTCAACTAACTAGAGCAACTTCACATAAGATTCACACTGGAAAACAAAATCATTAAACTTATTTAGTAACTTATCACATACCTTGATCACAATAACATATTAGCATCTAAAAATGTCTGACACAGCACAACTGCCACATCAGCAAAAAGCAGGCATTTTTAGTTACTGCACTTACAAGATCAGCAAATATACTTCCTGTATTTTTTTTGTAGTAGAGGCCAGTTCCTGACTGTAGTTAAAATCTGGGTTAAGTGCTTTGATCTAACAAGGTAATAAATGGGACTATGGAACAAAGAGTGGTAGTCATAGGGAAATCACTGCATGCACATATATGTATGTTTAGACATCATGAACTTACAACGATCGTGTAGAAGAGATCAGGATCACAGCTGCTGACCCCACCCCCAATGTGTATGCACCGTTCTGATCAGAACCCAAGCATGTAGAAACCATGCACACAGGTGGAGACTAGAACATTTTTTTGCAGGACATATCAGTGTATAAAGCCTACGCATATATAACTTGTACACATGGAGATCATAGTCAGATAATGTTCACCTGGACCAAGTATACATGCCACATTATGCAATCTCTTAACTCATGACAGGATCTTCAGACATACTGTTTAATCTGCTTTTAAACCCATCTATGCTAGCAGTAAAGTCCATAACATTAATTAGGTATTGTATGACTCTATCCTGAATCTACTGCCCATCAACTTCAACAGTTCTAGCTTAACAGGAGGGAAAGAGAAAGTTTGCTGAGCCCACTCCCTTCATAAAATGCATTCTTTTATAATTCACTTATCATGTTCCCCTCCCTTTGCAAAAAAAAATTCTCTTTCTTTGATCAATGTGCTGCACCTTTCACAATACTATGACATCCCTTGAGATGGTGGTTGAGGCAGAGTGGAACATGATAGTATATACAGAACAATGGCAATTAGAGTAGTACGCACTGCAATCCAATTCGAGATACACAGCAATTTCTTTTGTCCCACTATTGCCTCTGGCCCAACAGGTTCAGCTAGGTTTTAATGAAACACTATGAAAGACTATCAAAACTGTTCACCAGAGTCAAAAGCACAATGGATCTATATACCATGAGCAATGGTCCCACTTTTGAGACATTCCCTACTCTGGGGGGAAAATAAAAAATAAAACCAACCCTCCTTCCGTCTGACTTCAGCTTGGGTCCTTCCAAAAGGTCTCTTCAAAGTCTGTTTCTCCCAGCATGATATTTCTGCGGTTGTGTGTTTGTTAACTTATTACGAGAGGGATTTAATCTTGCTCATTAAAGGCAATGACGAATCTCAGTTTATGCAACATAAACATTAAATTGGCAGGTCCTCCTGCCTCAAAGGGGACTTGCCAGTGTTGTGACGCAGCCCATTCCCCAGTGAGAGGATGCCGGTGGGGAAAGGTACAGATCCTGTTTGTTTTGAGAGGGCAGCACAGGGAAACCACCTGTAGGCATTTGCTATCTGCCTTCAATATCAGCACCCTTATTAATTTAGCTTGTTTTAGATTTAATATTTAGGAACCCCCAAACATAGACACACAAAAGTGACACCTGAGAGAATTCATAATAAAAACATGTAAAATAATACATTTATAAAAACAGTCATAAACATAGCAGTCTAGAACTCTAAAAACCATAAAAGACATTGATAAAAGCCTTGCAACTAAAACACAAGTGCCAGCAGCAATTAAAAGCCATATGCTAATGATGCAGGGTAGGGTAATGGCCAAATTGCATGTTCTACATAAGGTGGGGATGTAGTTCATCATAAGTCTTCAGTGCTCCCTCATCTAAAGGAAATCAAGCAAGAGCTGCCCTTGGAACCTCTTACCACTCAAGGAAGAGTGGAATCATAGAATCATAGAGTTCCCTATATCTCTTCATCCAAATCATTGATAAAGATGTTGAACAAAACAGATCCCAGGACAGATCCTTGAGGCACTCCACCTCTCCAAGAAGATGAGGAACCATTCACAAGCACTCTTTGGGTGTGATCTGTCAACCAGTTACAGATCCATCTAACAGTCATAGGATCCAAACCACATTTTTCCAATTTGTCAGCAAGTATATTATGTGGAACCTTATCAAAAGCCTTACTAAAATCAAGATAAACTATGTCTACAGCATTCCCCTGATCCAACAATGTAGTAACTTTCTCAAAAAAAGAGATAAGGTTAGGCTGACATGACTTGTTCTTGAGAAACCCATGTTGGCTCTTAATAATTACAGCCATCCTTTCTAAATGCTCAAGGACTGTCTGTTTGATGATTTGTTCTAAAACTTTCTCAGGTATAGACGTCAAGTTGACGGGTCGGTAATTACACGGATCCTCCTTTTTCCCCTTCTTGAAGATGGGGACAACATTTGCCTGCCTCCAATCTTCTGGCACCTCACCTGTTCTCCAAGAATTCTCAAAAATAATGGACAGAGGCTCAGAGACTCATTGGCCATCCCAGTTTTGTTGCAATGGAATTTGTGAAACCATCCTTTGAAACACTGCTTGCAAAGAATTCTGAAGCAAGGTTATCATCTGGTTGTGCAAGGCTGTACAAAATCCATTTCAGGGCCAATCTTAATGACCCTAGATCACACCACTAGGCCACCTTATAGGTCATACAGATTGAGCTGTATACTTTATATTGAAATGCCCCTATACAATTGACATGGACAATTCTGCAGTTATGGCCACTTTCTCCCCCCAAAAAATATATATATGTTACAGTTTGGTGTAGAGAGAGCCAGTTTGGTGTAGTGGTTAAGTGTGTAGACTCTAATCTGGGGGAACCGGATTCGATTCCCCACTCCTCCACTTGCACCTGCTGGATGACCTTGGGCAAGCCATAATTCTGGCACAGCTGTTCTTGAAAAAGAGCAGTTTCTGTCAGAGCTCTCTCAGCCCCACCTACCTCACAGGGTGTCTGTTGTGGGGAGGGGAAGGGAAATTAGTTTGAAAGCCGCTCTGAGACTCCTTGGGTAGTGAAGGGTGGGGTATAAATACAATCTCTTCTTCTTCTTCTACATATGAGTTACCTCAAGGACACCCCAAATTTTGCACAGTCAGGAAAAAGCACTTACTCAAGATTTTACCCAGGCTATATATTTACTTAATCATTTGTTTTTCCTGTTTCTACCCTCCCCTGCCTCAAAAGTTCAGGACAGCTCATGATTTTTCAACATTTCCTCCCCCTTGCCTTCTCCTGTTTCCTTCTTACTCACCCTATACATGGATATGGTTTGCAAAGCAAAGATTCTGATGCATTGTTCTAATTAAGCCTGTCAATCAAATAGAAATTGAGTTCCTCAGCCACTAGCCTTTTAACCAATTGGTTATATTTAAATATATTTACATATGGCTAAAATTCAATATATGTGTTTTCTGAAATACTGAATGCAACATTCAAGCACATACAATTTAGCACACAAATCCTGCCACTCATTATTAAAAAGTCATATTAAATATTTTCTTTTTCATTTACTAATACAGTCACACCCATAAATGGTGTCAGACTAAAACAAAACAATAATAATGTGTGCTATTCATTTTCTGCAGGTAGAGCATTCAGCTATTAAAACTGCCTGCTACCAATTAATCAACTGGAGCATTTGTTGATTAATTTACTGATGAAGCCTATCAAAGCTGGCAGCCCTACTTTGAATTATTTATCAGCAACTGAGTCTTGGAATACGTGCTGTGGCAGTTTCATAGGAGTATGAATGATGAAGTGGAAAGAACATGCATACAATACTCCTACTAAGGTCAACAGGCATATTCTCAAAACTGGGAGCGAGAAAAAGGTTCTGGTAATTATCTTCTGAAGACAATGGGTTAGCGAGGTGTCACATAACGAGCCTTGAAGAAAAGGACCAGATGGTCTAAATGTCATCCCAGCTCTAATTCAATTGCTGTGATCCTTTCCTACAGCTAATTTAATTTAAGAGAAATTCTTAAGGTGAAGTGACTCCATATTTAACCTTCCATGAGAACAACCTCTAACAAGACCCAACACAATGAATTCATTTCCAGATTTCTTGGTTATACATCTACAGAAAACATTGCAGTGCAAAACTGTTACTGTAACCCACACTCTGCCTGCTGCCTTCATCCTACTCAGCAGATGAAGCATACAAAATATATCCAGGAATTTTGCCATCTGAAATGCTCCGTCGCTATTTTAGAAGAATACACTGATTTGTGTGGAGTACAATAATGAACTCTGAAATAGTTATCTAATGTGGACTAGTTACTTGTCCTGAGTACACAATGTGCACAACCAGGCAGTTTATTTTCTTGGTCACATGGCATGATGTTCATGTTTAAGAAATACGAAGTATGTAGGTAAAAGGTTTATGCATCACCTGCCACATGTCACCTTTGGGGGAGGTCATGGCTCAGAAGTAGAGCATCTTCTTTGCATGCAGAAGATCCCAGGTTCAATCCCCAACATGTTCAGTTTAAAAAAAGGATCAGGTAACAGCTGATGGGAAAGAACTCCACTGGGGAGCTGCTGCTAGTCAAAGTGAATAATACTGACCATGACAGAATCATGGTCTGACTTAATATAAGGTAATAAGGTAGTTTCATATGTTCATATGTACCTGAGCAGTAGCTTTGAGATTTGTTGTTGTGGCACATGACTTAACAGTTTGGGAGTCAGTTTGGTTAGGAGCATGGACTCTAATCTGGGAGAATCGGTTTGATTCCCCACCTCTCCACATGCAGCTGCTGGTGTTGACCTTGTGTCACTCATGACTCTTTCAGAGCTGTTCTCTCAAGGGCAGTTCTCAGAAAGCTCTCTCAGCCTCACCTACCTCACAGGGTGTCTGCTGTGGAGAGGGGAAGGAGATTGTAAGCCGCTCTTAGACTTCTTTGGGTAGAGAAGGGTGGGGTATAAATCCAACCTCTTCCTCTTCTTCACTGAAAACTTGCCCATAAAAAAAGTGCTCAGCCATGAGCAGAACAGTCATGTGAATTTCACATCTATACTCCACACTTTGTACATAAAGAAAGGAAAGTGTGTGTATGTCCCAGTCTTATTTTTAGCTTTTATTAGGGCAAGGGTCAATCAATATTGGCTTCTCCAAAGCCCAAAATTTCTCTCAGGAGGCCTGTATTTAGGGATTGCAATGGGAGCCAAGTGACAGTAGGCACTCCAGATTAATTAATCTATATTATTAAATCTGGAATGCACTAGTGTGATTTTGTGCAAGCCCTTAACATGTCAAACCCCTGGAAGGGAAATTGCAGGGTTGAATAAGCCCTATGATTTTGTTGATTTCAGTCCTATTTACACTTCCAGCCCATTCTCCAAGAAGCTATGTTTCCTTACAGCTCAGGTCCCTGCAGCTATGGCAGCGAGTTGACTGAGCCATTTAACCTCGATAAGGGGCTGTTTTTTGGGCCCTTTTTTGTTCAGCCTATATATGAATGATCTTTCGACTTTCTTTAAGGAGTTTTGTCATCCACCCTATTTGGCCAATTGCAATATTCCAGTTCTGCTTCATACTAATGACACTACTCTGCTCTCTTGGACAAGAGTTAGTTTCTAGAGATCATTAAATTATTTCTTGGAATATTGTATTAAGGAAAGCCTGAAAATAAACTACCAGAAAATTAAAGTAGTTGTTTTCTCCAAAAGAAGGAATCCTTCAGTGTTCAGAAGGACTCTGAATGGGGAAGAAACTCAGCAAGTGAAGGAGTTTTCATATCTGGGTATCCTTTTCACATTTCACCTAAAATCAGAGCCTCATCTGATTTTACTGATAAGGAGAGAAGCAAAAACCTGTCCCGACAGCATATTAAACTTTTTCTGAAATGGAGTCAGGAACTATGTTCCAGGTGCTATTCAAGTCTTTAGCATAAAAGTCATTTCTATTATCCTTTACAGAGTAGCCAAAAGGACTGTGTCAGTAAATGAAAATATTGACCATCTTCTTTTATATTTTCTGCAAAAATGATTAAACATTCCTCACTGTGTGGCTCTCTGTTCAGAACTGGGCCAACCTTCCCTTGAGGCAAGGGCTTGGTTACAAGCATTTAAATTGTTCACCAAGTCATACTCGAGCAGCAAGGGCTACCTGGCCTTTCAGAAGACTCTTAAAGGTCAAAGTGGTTTAAGACTGTCTTTGAGAAACTGTTGCTCTTGATGTGAACCTGGACACTGTCTAGGTTCTGGGCTTTCATGCAGCATTTGCTTTGATGAGAAATCTTGTAAAATCAATCAATCACCAAAGCTCTAACTTTGGAGCATGCCGGACCTGTTCATACCAATATTTTGGTATTCCACCTCCAAAATCTCTTCCGTCCTACACCTATCTGTTGTCTTTCCAAAGCCTGTTAAGGGTGTTCATTCTGGCTAGACGAAATGCTCACACCTCAGCAGTTATGAGGGGTAGTTCATGTGTTTATCTTACTTACAATGAATCTGCCCCTATCCCTTAGGTAAGGATGACACAATAGCACATATTCTTTGTAGGCTAATCTCAGGAGGCATTATATTTTACCATGTTTGCAAATTCATTTGGACATATATTCCTACGACGTAGCTACCTTTTTACTTTCTGACAGGGATCCAAAAAGAACTTTAACAGTTGCAATTTTTTTTTACTACTTTTGTCTATTGGGTGAAAAGTGATTAATAACAATTTCCACTGCTCAGGCTCAATGTATCACAGAGCTTTTATTGGATAAAAGGAAAGGAAAGGAGTTATGTCTTGGATTCCTCTCCTCATTTTATCCTCACAAGATTAAATTGGTCATCTGATACTTTAACCATTACATCCTACTGGCTCTCCAAATCCCTCCAGGTAGAGTGTCCCCATGGACACCACCATATAGAGGAAGTAATGTGTGAATGGCTGCCAGCATAATGGCAGGGGGCCCTCCTCAACAGCCATGTGTGTTTATGGTACACCATACTCATGCTGATCATGGCTAGAAAATATTGTCTGCTGGAAAGGTTGCATGGTTCCAAGATTATTTCCATTCAGCAGGGATAGTTCTGTAGGTCAAAGAAGAGAAGTTTAGTCCAGTAAATCCCAAAGGCCAAGGTAGCAAGCCATGTCACATGTTCCAATGGAAAATTAAAAGCCCGGGACTAAGACCAAAACTGTGTTCCTTGAAGGATTTTGGCAAGTGATGAAAGGCAACTGTTTTAGAAAAAGGACACTGGGTGTCTAGCCACACTCTCTTACCTGGAAACCATGACCTGTAATCCCCAGTGTTTAGGAGCTCCTTGCAGTTTCATCCACATGTCAAAACCCTTATGGAGTTAGGCTGAGAGAGAAAGCAACTGGCCCAAGTTCACTCAGTGAGTCTCCATGGAAGAATGCACATTTGAACCTGGGTCTCCCAGATCTTAGTCCAGCAGTTTAACCAATGCATCACAGTGGCTTTCAACTAACCTTGCTGGGTCCAATGAAACCCTGCTTTTGGCACAGCTATACTGCAAAGGGAGTTATAGACAGGCAAAAGGCATTATCTTTTTACTGCAGCAGGATACATTTCACATTAACAGCTGAATGCTGAAGAGATGCAGCTTGCCCAGAAACTATAAGAGAACATCTGCATCTGTTTCCCTAAAGAGCTGTCTAATGCAGCGTTAGTGCTGCTGACATCAGCACCACTCCAGCAGTCCGCAGCTAATGCCACTCCTGGTGTCAGTGAATTCAAAGGTGCATATGTAGAAGGGAGTCAAGACAATAAAAAACCACAGCATTGTGACAAATGGCAAACCCAAAAGGTCCCCTGCAATCTTTGGAAACAACCGATTCCATTCAAAAATACTGTTCTATTACAAATCTATACATGTGTGCAAGAAACAAAGCCCTGTCCAGGACTTTGTACTGCTGCTCCTTGGTGGTAGGAGCTTGCAGAAGGGAGAAAGGTGCTTTCTTCAGGCAACACTGGAACTGGCCCCACTTCAAGACAACCCAGCCCACACACCAGCCTTCGGACACCAGTCTCTGCCCAGCTCAAACAGAATTTCTCTCAGCCTGCATACAAGTACAAGTAAGAAAGCCATTGCGGTGCAGTAGTTACAGTGCTCAATGGAGACTAGGCAGTCTGGGGTTGGAATTCTCACTCTCAGCTATGAAGTTCACTGGGCGACCTTTGGCCACTCACCCTCTGTCACCCTATCCAACCTCACAAGGTTGTTGTGATGTTAACACAGAGGATGGGAGAGCCATGTATGCCACCTTGAGTTCCTTGAAGGAATAAAAAGTGGAAGTATTGCAGCAACACTGCCCCTTGCAGCTCTGAAGCATTGGCAAGCCCCTCCGGCAACTGAGGCATTATGGGGCACTTCCTAAACACACAGAGGGAGACAGCTTTAACAATGTATGGAAGTGGTCAACTCTATTTGAGTAAGAAGAACATCTCCCAGGAAGATCTGAAGCTTCTGGTTCAGCTCCAAGAACACAGGGGTGAGGGATGCATATATATGTGATCCTAAGAAAATAAGAACATAAGAGAAGCCAATGTTGAATCAGGCCAATGGCCCGTCTAGTCTAACACTCTGTCACACAGTGGCCGAAAATACCAGGTGCCATCAGGCGGTCCAGCAGTGGGGCCAGGACACTAGACGCCCTCCCACTGCTGCCCCCCCCAGCACCAAGAATAGAATGCATCACCTGCCCCGGACTGAGAGTTCCTATCTATACCTTGTGATTAATAGCCACTGATGGACTTCTGCTCCATATGTTTGTCCTCCCAACACATTCAATTCCCTTCTTGTTTGAAATGGGCAATGCATGTATTCTCAGGCTTGCTACAAGCTTTCCAGAACCCTGGAAATCACAGTTGTGGTATCTGTGTTGCAAAGGTAGAATGTATGTGTGTTGGCCCCTTCAGACATTAGGAACACATATTAGGAGCCTCACACAAAATCTGTTCTCCACACATGGACAGCCAAACCTAGTGCCTGAAAAGTGCTAATGTCCACCGCTGATGGCTCCTCCCTCTTTTCTGTTGTCTTCTTTCTCTCCATTATCCTCTCCACCTTAAAGTTCACTGAGAATTCTCCAAGAATCTGTAAATGCCTACAGTTTTAAGGTCCCCAGGAAAAACTTTTTCTTGTCATTTAGATCTTTACTTTGCACCCAGGAAATCTCAGTACCACATACCATTTGGGAATGAAGCTTAATTGTCCATTTATCATCCTGATCAGAAGTTCTTTAAAAAAAACCTGTTAAAACTGTTGTATTTAAACAATCCTTAGGTGGCAGTTGCCATACATTATCAGCTAGTAACTTACAGCATGATTCCTGTTAACTTCTAGAAAATCCATTAGAATCTGTCCAATCAACTGTAATTGAAACCAAAGTAATTAATACCTTTTGGTATACTGCTTGAGTATAAAAATAAGAAGTCAACAGATGTACATGGATGTGTAAACCAGCTTTTTATTTTCGTAAACAAAGTCAGGCCCAGGAAGTTGTTTGGAATGGTTTCTACCAAAGATAGTAAGAAATTGTAGTGAAGTAAAAATGTAAGAATAACAAGAGCATTAAAATGAGCTCACTGAATCAGATCAACAAGGATTTAAGAAATCATGTAAACAATACACTGTTATGGGGAGAAATCCTTTTTCACGTCGCATATTTGTTTAGAAGAGTTATCATATGCATTTGGTATGTTGAGTTCACAGCCTGCCATCTCAAGAATCCACTTTAAGAATTCTGTGACAATTTCACATAATAATTTCACCCCATGGCATCCCTGGGGAACACAGCTTTTGGTATCTTCCACATAGAGTTCTGATTCCAAACCATCAGAAAGAATGGGGAGCATCTAGCTGTCTATTCTTATGGCTCTTTCTAAAATACTGCCTTCTATGACTCCTTTTAAAAACCTAACAATGATTTATGGGATAAAAGGCCTCCAAAGCTTGGAAGGACAGGGTTCCCAGTGGCAAAATTAAAAAGAAAACACACCTTTACATCATATAATATTGATTAATGTTTAAAACAATCCACACACACAACAAGCACTCAAATCACACATCACCTCACAACTAAGAACATGGTAAACCATAATTTAGACTTGGCTTATCCAGCATTCAGTACCCTACAGCATTCAGCCATATGCTAGCTACAAAATAGAGATGATGGTTATCCCTGTCTACAACTTTCAGTTCTCAAAAGTCTTGCTAGATCATATCAATGGACACTTCATCCTGACTCTGATGAAAACACTGCAGAACAGGGCAGATGGGAACAATGAAGTAATCCCTTGCAAGCTGTGCCAGAGTAACAAAGGATTTGTTCACAGTTGCTTTCTGCCCTTTCCCTGCAGCTTTCTGACAGTCTTGTGGCTTAGGAAAAATCTGACCATCAACATGCTTGTTTCACATAACAGCTCAATTAGTCCTTGAGATACTTAATCTCCATTAATTTATTTATAGTCCTTTTAGAGGGCAGTTATTTGCTGCCACCATATTTGGTGACATCCATGAAGTGCTTTTGCATTGATTGATTAGGTTTTTATGGTACTTAAATTTCTCAAAATATCATCATTTAAAAATCTAACAATATATCAGTGGTACTTAGTCTGTAGCCTGCACAGAGATGCATATGCAATTATCACAAGCCAAAAGAGCTCCAGGAGTACCGTGGGCTCCGTGCACCACCCTACCAAATGAACACATCCAACAATATGATAAAACTGTGATTATAACCATGCTTGAATCCAAATGATGATCTGGGCCCTTCTATCCCTAGCACAGCCTGCAGCTCACTCATCCTCCACTCCCTCTGGCAGTGAATGCTTCAAGGTAAGAACCACCTGTCAACAACAAGCCTCACCAGGCAACAGCCCTGCCCACTTTCCTGAAACATGAGGCAGGTACCAAACTGGTGAACAGTGCTCAGAAGAGCCAGAGGTGTCATGTCAAAGAGTCACATACAGCTCTTGAGCCAGTGAGTATCACTAATAGTAAGGTTATTAAAAAACAAACCTAAAGTCAAGTAATACAGAAAATTTAAAGCATGAGATTCCAGAAGGTGCGATTTTATAATTATCAGAGTCATTACTTTAGAAAGAGGAGATATTTTGGAAAAACTACAGACATGTCATAATTGGCTAGACCTTGGTACAGAACTGCACAAACTGGGGAACATTCTAACCTTCTGAGGAATTGGGACTTTCTGTGACACCTCCACTGTAGGCTGTGATGTGCAAAATGCTCCTAGCAAGACTCAAACCAAGGGCCTTTGAGGAATCTGATATAGGAAGACGAGGCCCAAAAGATACCTTGCACCTTCATTTGACTTTACAGTAGGCAAGGACAGAATATGGAGATTGCTCAAGGATCTGAGTTTTCCAAGCACCACTGGAGAACTCTTAATTAATGAGAACAGGCAACCCAGAAGAGGAAGAGCAGCCCTAAGCCTGACTTTACGGCACTGCAACCGAGTGTCTCCATGCTGAAATTAAAGTATTGAACCAAAGCCACAGACAGAAATTGCTACTTTTCGCCTCCCTCTTCTCTCTTTGCAGCTCTTTACTGAGCTTGCAGTTTTGGAAGTCTACAGAATGCATACAGCACCCTGGAGAGCACTCTGTGAAGGCCTAAAAGGCAGCGCAGGGATTTCCTTTCCATTTCAAGGAAAAATGATACCTGTTAGTATGACGCAAAACGGCCTGAATAGTCCTGATTAGCCTGATCTCATCAGAGCCTGGAAGGGAAGCTGGGTGGACCACAGTGAGTACTTGTATACGAGACCAGAAGATCTGGATTGCTACACCGAGGAAGGCAATGGCAAACCACCTCGGCTCATCTCTTGCCTTGAAAACCTCATGGTCCCCAGGTCACCACAAGTCAGCTGCGACTTCACAGCACAAAATTATTATTATCAGTATGACACAAAGGTGTGCCCCTAGACTTCTTGGTCATTTGTACCACATTCTGAATGGGCTTCTAAATGCTGCCTATGGTCCAGTTGGCATCTGCATGCAGTGGGACAAATGAAAAGTCTAGAGTTTTACCAGCTTGTGTTTTCATCTCTTGATCATTTCTAGTAATAAATTATGTTGGATTAAACCAGATTGCCTTTGGGTAGTGTCCAGTTCCTAGCAGAGTCATACAGGGATCCCACAATCAGGGTGTCAAAGGAAAGCTTTCTCCAAACTGTTTGTGCCCAGTGTCTTGAGATGCAAAAGAAATACTGCATAGAGGCTGCATTTAGTTATCATGGCTAAGCAGCTGTTAGATTTATAGTCTTATTTTCTACTATTTTTGAAAGCTACCTAAAATTTAAATGCTTCTGTCCTTTTAAAAAAAATCAATTAGTCTTTGGAGGGAGGTGTAGGATCTTTGAGGTCATAATAGCCCCTTGCTTTTCAAAAATCTTCTTGCAGACATTCAATTAATAACTGTCCAATGAGCTCTCCAAGAAATCAGCAATAAAACACCTTTGGCAACATTTGACACTGCTGGAAACAACAATGTCAACTGGCCCGTTCCAGATTTCAATGGAACTATGCCAGCTAAAAAACCATCTTTCAACCCAGCTCTCTTGTACCCTCCTTACCTAGTTACCAACTGCTAAAATGACTCTGAGGACATGTTCATTGTTATTTCCTCCTGCATGCGTGCAGTCCATGTAATCTGGACTGGAATCAACTTGAGAATCGGTGGGACAAAATACACACACATACACACACCTAAACACAGTGCTGTGTATTCTGACTGAAATGACAGTAGTAAAAAATAAATCCCAGAAACAAGAGCAGTTTCACACACAGGGAACAAGAGGCTGCGACAAGAGATATTCAAAAATATGCTGAACAGAAGTCTTAGCAGTATTCCCATATCACTAAAAAGAAGCCTCTTGACACCGACTCCATGTGCCCATCCAAATTTATAACCAGTACAACACAATGTTAGAGACCTCACTCTACGTAATGCATTACAATGCACTCTCTCCACTTCTCCCTCCTTAAAAATTAGTGCAGCATTCAAGGATATTTGCATTTCAAATGATGAATTGTGTCATAAAAATGCATGTTAAGTTCTATTGCAATATTTCGGTTGTTGAGGAAGATACCACATTATGGCGTGTTACATCTTTCTGGCCCCTCTGGAAACAGGTGCAGACATCAAGATGGCATTCAAACATGAAATATGTCCTGAATGTGCCTACCAAATTTGTGTCCTGAATGTGCATACTAAATTCCGTTCCGCTCAATATTCAACAGGAAGAGGTCAAGTTATAAACCCACAGGTGCCAAACAGGTAAGATTGTTGATCATAAATCTAATTCATAAAAGTACTGATGAGATTCTCACTCTAAATATTTCCCTAGGCTTTCTGCTCAGCCCTTTCCCTTTTTTGTACTGATACATTCCTCTGGGTTATTGCCAATTTGCACATGCAAAAATCCAAGGGGAGGCTGCATCAAATGTGCTGAAATCATTGAGAACTTTTCTCCCTACTTACTGATTCTGCCCTTCTTGACTGAAATCTAAAGAAAGTGGAGATTGCTCAACATGGTGAGCTACTTGCCACATAGATCTACCAATGTAGCTACATTACCGAAGGCTTGGTCAAAGAGAAATGTAAGCGGGACTGATTTTTGTTGCTTCTCCCCCCAAGCTCCTGAGAGTCACGGGATTTGAGGAATGACATGGGCGTGGCACAGGGATGGTGGTGCAAAAGTAAGTGAGAAATCAGCATAAATCGCCTCTGCCTCTTGCTCAAATCCCTTTCTGCTCCTACAAAGAGGGGTGGAAGTTTGCTATGAATCTGGCAGATCTGTACAATGAGTGGCTTACACATACAGTCTGCTACTTAGAATAGCCTCCATCTGGTTGGATTTCAAGGGTCCCATCCATTTGCAGATGTTTGGTTTTGCCTATGGGGAAGAAATCCAGTGATTGCAATTAGAACACAATCCTGTATTTTTCTGCCTACAGATAAAGCATGTTGTACAATGTCAATTAAAGGCAGCACTGCATGTCGAAGAGGAGCTGAAACTTTGTCCAAAGAACTCCTAAGTATAACACCTGCAAACCCTACATAAAAACATGAAAACAGTCTCCTGTATCAGAGAAGCGGTCCATCTAGTCCAGCATCCTGTTTCACACAGAGGCCAACCACTTGCCCTGCAGGTCCCACAAACAGTTATATTTATTTATTTAATTAATTAATTTATACCCCGCCCTCCCCGCAGAAGCAGGCTCAGGGTGGCTTACCAGCTCATTGGCATCATAAAAACATTAAAACAATAAAAACAAGTTAAAATCAGAAAGGCCAAGGCCTTCCCCTGATGCTGCCTCTGTTACAGAGGCTCCCAAAAATCAAGCACATGACCACCAGAGATTAACAGCCTATGAATTATGGACACTGAATCTTTCTGTATACTGAATCTGGAACACAGACTTATATACTCCCCCCTTTGGGGGAATAAACTTAAAATGTCCTTACTTTCACGGTAGGAACACTGGGGATCTTCAAGGCGTACAGAGGAAAATAAGTTATCCCTGCTTTTTAAGTCTTGTTCCAGAGAGTGCTTTACAACAAAGCATAATTTGCTATTAATCTCCCTGCAAAGGATGAAGGCTGCGTCAGTTCTTCTGGGATATGAACTCGCTGGCTCCAGTAAAGCTCATTGTTTCATACCTGTTGCATAAAATGGCAAGCTGGTCCTCTGGGATGGTGTTGCTACGGTAGTGCTAACTGCTGCTTCTCCACAACAAAGTCCCCCCAACAGCCTCCCCCACTATTTCTTACAGAAAACAGAAAAAGAAAGGGGGAAATCATATCTATCCCAGTGAAACAAACTCCTGGAGTCATTTCACTATCCTTTTAATACTGAAATAGTTTTCAGGTCAAATGACGGGTGAGCAGTAACTCTGCTATTTCTTCTCTAGAGAAGGAAAAGGAGCACATTGTTTGACTCAGCAAAAAAAATCTAACTTTCTGCTATAGGGACATAAAATATAGACAAATACATTTGAAATTATGAGCTAACAATAGGGAAATTGAATTAATGAAAAGACCCTCTTCTTGGGAATCAATATTGGGAATCATTTTCAGCACACACATCTTTGCTGCTTTGCAAAGGTGCGCATACTGAACACACAGTGGGGCAGAAGGATTCTACATGTGCTCATACTGGGACCATCTCCATACAGGGCAGAATCGGAGATACCAAAGTATAACATACATGTGTACAATGAATTTAGAGTCCTGAGGCACCTTTTAAGTCCAACAAAGTTTCATTCAAGGTATGAGTTTTTGTGTGCATGCACAATTTTTCAAATACATTGGAAGGAAGGTAAGGTTCAAACTTATGGACAGGGGCTGAAGAGCAAATTAACATGTAACATAATGAAGATGTTTTAAGCTCTGTGAAGAAAAAACTAAAGGACAAGCTACGGTTATAAGGTCAACAGTTGTAAAGCAATAACCTTATAACCTTAGCTTGTTATTTAGTTTTCTCTTCGTGTCTCTTAAAACATCTTCATCATGTTCCATGTTAATTAAATTTGAACCTTACCTTCCTTCCAATGTATTTGAGAAAGTGTGCAGGCACACGAAAGCTCATACCTTTAATAAAACTTTGTTGGTCTTAAAGGTGCCACTGGACTCTAAATTTGTTCTACTGCTTCAGACCAACACAGCTGACCACCTGGATCTATCATACATGTGTACATTTCAGCATATGCTCTCTGAAACACGGAAGCTGCCAACCCAGGGGCAAGAGGGGCATGTAACAACAGTGTTGTGACTAGCTGGTAGTTCACTTTAGGATGAGGAGTAGGGAGGGAGCCTTCCATCATTGCAGCTTTCCATAATGTGTTACTAACCAGATGTATAGAACTTTATGTGACCTGGTATGGATTCTGTGGTATCTATTCAGCTGATTTACATACTTTGTAGATTCTGTCATATGAGTCATTTATTATTTCCCATCCTACTTTATAGTTTCAGGTCTACTCAGAAGTAAATCCTGTTTAATTCAATGTGGATTTCTCCAGGAAAGCATTCTCAGGACCACAGCCAGTGAAGCATATATGACTTGAATAGGGGGCTGGTTATCACATCATAAAGGTAAAGGTAAAGGTTCTCTTGCTTGAAAGCCAGTCGAATCCGACTTTAGGGTTGCGGTGCTCATCTCCGTTTCAAAGCCGAAGAGCCAGCGCTGTCCGAAGACGTTTCCGTGGTCATGTGGCTGGCAAGACTAAACACCAAGGCACACGGAACACTGTTACGTCATAGTAGCAATTTTAAAAAATTAAAAACAAGACAGGGTTTTATGATGATGGCTTATGGCTCTTATGTACGCAGACCGCCTCCAGGGGTCCGCGGCTAAGTAAGGAGCTTGGTCCCTGAACACAAAGGGACCTAGGATCCTAGACCACCTAGTGTCCACCAACAGCACCTCTGGCAGGAAATTCAAACCCTCCAATGGGACTGCGGGTGTGCTGGGTGGGATGTATATAGTTGGTCCTTGCAGGGCTGTTTTGGCAGTTCGTATGTGAAGTACAATAAATGTGTCTGAACGCATGCCATTGTTCAAGTCCTCCCTGCGGCAAACCCAGTACTTTACAATGGTGACGAGGATGGGATCTTGATGAGCCGGCCTGACTCTCCAACCAGCGCAGCCCTGAGCAACGATCCAGAGGAAGCCAGTGCACCCCACACTGCTCCTGAGAAGCACCGCACCTGGGATACCTTGAAGTTTTTGACCCCACTCATCCCAAGCTCTGGGATTCGTGGATGGACCAACTGACCTGCTACCTTGCCTTCCATGAGGTGACCGACGCAGGCAAGAGGAGGGCCCTCCTCCTCAGCTCTTGTGGCATGAACACCATCCGGCTCACAAAGAGCCTCCTGGCACCCAAGGCAATCCTCGAATGCACGTACAAGGAGATTATTGACACCCTCACACCCACACCCATGACACTGGCAAAGCATATGGAACTCCAGGGGCGCATCCAGAAGCCCGGTGAGACAGCCGCAGCCTTCATGGCCGCGCTGCGCCAACATGCAATGGAGTGCATATTCACCAAAGTGGAGGAGAACATCTTGACCCAGTTCATCTGGGGAATCAGCAATGTGAAGCTCCACCGAAAGATGATTGGCACCACCGACCTCAAACTCAACGAAGCCCTTCAGCTTGCCGTCACTCACAAGGCCTCTAGCAGCGACCGACCACTGGCTGCGTCCCATCTAGTGCTCCCCGACTCGGCGCCCCAGAACTCCGACAAGGACGACGTCTGTCTCATCCGCCCACACAACTGCCGAAAGCCACCGGGAAGTGCCAGAGCTTCCATACAATCGGGGAAGCCCGCTGGGTGGACCATGTGCACCAGCTACGGAGAGGCTCACGAGCGAATGTTGTGCGGTTTCCATGATGCCGCCTGCCACATGTGTGGTAAACAGGGTCACCTCACCCATGCCTGCAGATCCAAGGGCAACCAGAACCACCCACCCCAGCCACAGCCACGCCACCAATCCTCCGCGCACTACGAGGACACCACTGACAACCTCTACCTCCTGACCTGCCTGTCCTCCCTATGGGTACTACGCTCCCACAAGGATGAGCTCTCAACCCTTAAGGGGTGTCTCTTGTGGGGGGATAGGGTGGTCATAAGAAATTTTGGAAAGGGTCCCACATGGCTGGCAGGCAGAGTCATCTGAGTGACCAGCCCAGTGTCATATGAGGTGTCTACGGAGGACGGGCAGCTCCTCAAGAAACATGTGGACCAATTTTGGGGGCGACGACTCCCAGCATAAGGAGAACCTCCCCCGCGGGAAGTAGGAGCCGGACCCTCCATCCCAGAGACTACCATGCGGCCCGACCCCCTGAGTGCAGGAGAGACCCAGGCAGGCGAGCCGGTGCCCGCACCTCTGAGTCCAGCCGAGGAGCCACCACTGCTACCCCAGCAACCAGACCAGGCCGGCCAGCTGGAGCCAGTAGTAAACACTCCTGTGCCTGCGCTTCGGCACTTTCTATGAGAGCGCAGACCCCCTGCCTATTTGCAGGACTACGTCACATAGGCAGGGACAAAACTATGGGGAGAGGGGTGTTATGTATGCCTTCAGGGGTCTGCGGCTAAAGTAAGGAACTTGGTTCCTGAACACAAAGGGACCTAGGATCCTAGACCACCTAGTGTCCACCAACAGCACCTCCGGCAGGAAATTCAAACCCGCCAGTGGGACTGTGGGTGTGCTGGGTACCGGGTAGTTCGCCCTTGCCGGGGCCATTTTGGCAGTTCGTGTGTGAAGTACAATAAACGCGTCTGGACGCATGTCGTTGTTCGAGTCCCCCGTGCAGCAAACCCAGTACTTTATAATGGCTACGCTGTAAAGTGGCTTAGGCTGTTAAAGAAAGATGGGATATGTTCTTATTTTAGAGAGAGACTGCTGCAAATTTGAAGTATGAATATTCTACTTAAACCAGATGCTGCAGTCTATTTTGTCCCTCTAGCATGTTCAGCACATTGTATAAAAGAAATCAAGCATGCACAGGAGTATCTTTTAATTCATAGTCAATTGAGGCTTGTCTAGCTGAATGTGATTTCTCAGTTTTTTCCCGTTCTACAGAAAAGACACAAAAGCACTTAGAGGTGGCATTGTATGGATTTGTGAGACTGTCTGGGGACTATCCATAAACTGATGAATGGATTACTCATGTCCACATGTGGCAGCTGCATAAAGTGTAATATTTATCATTTAAGCGGCAGTCCAAGATTAACCGAATTTAACTACTAACAGTGCCCCAGAGACATTTCCTGTCAAATAGTCTCAATATCACTTTAAGATTTTTCTTTTTTTCCTCTACCTCTTCTCATAATCAATCTCCAGGTAAGCCAAATGTAGTTCTTTGGCTTAATTTAAATTCACTTTTTCTTACTTTTTATACAGCTAAGGGCTGTTGTGAAGCTGAAAGGGAGACTGCGACCAAGAAAGCAGGAGACTGAGACTGGGAAGGGCAGCCATAGAAGAGATAGAAAAAATCCTTAAGTGTAAAGATGTGTCACCGGAGACCAAGGTCAATATGATTCATACTCTAATATTCCTCATTACTATGGATAGCTTTGAAAGTTGGACAATGAAGAACACTGACAGGAAGAAAATTTATTCATATAAAATGCGGTGTTGGGGGGAGAGTTTTACAGATACTATGGACCACCAAAAAGGCAGATAAGAGGGTTCTAGATCAAATCAAGCCTGAACTCTCCCTAGAGACAAAATGACCAAACTGAGGCTATCATACTTTGGTCACATTATAAGACAACAAGGCTCACTGGAAAAGACAATAATGATAGGAAAAATTGAAGGAAGCAGGTACAGAGGAAGACCCATATAAGAAAGACTGACCCAGTCAAGGAAGCCACACCCTTCAGTTTGCAACACCTCATCAAGGTTGTTAACCACAGGATGTTCTGGAGGTCATTCATTCATAGGGTCGCCGTAAGTCAGAAGCGACTTGATGGCACTTGCCCTGACCTGGATAGCCCAGGCAAGCCCGATCTCATCAGATTCAGAAGCTAAGCAGGGCCAACCCTGGCAAGTACTTGGAAGGGAAACAGAGGCAGGCAAGATCAAGCCACCTCTCTGAAACATCCAAGCCCCACTAGGGGCTGCCAGAAGTCACCATGACTTCCAGGCATGCAAGCACGCACACACGCACACACAAATACTCAATAAAAAGAAGTAACTTGATAGCGTTTAAAACACACACAAAGTATTCATTTATTTATTTTAATTTATTTAAAACATGTCTATGCTACCTTTCTACCCAAACAGTGTAAAAAAGGTGCTGAACATCAAAACACTAAACCATTTAAAATATTAAAACAGCATTTAAAATGAAGTATATATAAAACATTTAAACAATTCAATTAAACATGTCGATGTACAACAAACATAACACAACCAGGGAGGAAGGCCAATAAGAGTTACTGGGAGTACATCAAATAAAAGAATAAAAGGTTCACCCGCTGGTGGGTATCTAGTACCAAAATTTCAGCTCTGTTTTAAGATTTTCTGCCCATTTTCAGATTTCTGCAATCCAAAACTCTATTGGATTGTTTACTGGACATCCCATTTATTTTGCTTTATATTGTCTCATGCTATGCAATCCGCCATGTGTCTCTATGGGAAAGACAGACAATAGATGACATAAATAAAATTATGCTAAATAAGGAAAACTGGCTTCGGATGCATTTGCAGAGGAGAGTGTACAGGAATGATTTAAAATTTCTCTTAAAGACCCATCCCCACACTGATGTTTCCTCAGCAAAAGGGCGAAACAGCACTTACAAAGTTCACTTATAGTACAATCCTAAGGATATTTTCCTGGAAGGAAGCCCCATTGAATAACGTTGGACTTCTGAGCAAGATTTGACTCCAGTGGCACCTTTAAGACCAACAAAGGTTTGTTCTGGGTATCAGCTTTCATGTGCAAGCACACACTCCTTCAGAATAAAAGTTTTTGGTCTTAAAGGTGCCACTGGACTCAAACTTTGTTCTGCAGCTTCAGACCAACACAGCTACTCACTTGAATCTAACTGGACTTCTGATAAGACCTGCTTAGGAACATTCACATATAGTTTTGCTGCCCAGGGTCATGGCTCCAATGCATGTCAGTAGGAGAAGCCAAGCTATAAAATACAGCAACAAATAAAACCCAGTCCCACCATATGGTTGTTCTAATAGCAACACTGCTTCCGAAATCATGCAGAAGACAGAAGAGGGAGTACGTAGAAGAGGCCAGTGTGCCCTACAGACCCTGCATTTCAGTCGTGTGGCAATCCATTGGCTGGACTACCCAGACCCCATGAATCATGAATCAGCCTCCATCTCAAGTTTTATGAGTGGATGAATTTGTGCTGATGCAGGCACAGCCTTTTAACCTCACCAACCACACTCAACTTCTTTCCAGATTTTCTTATGTACTATCAACTCTCTTTCCTTTAAATCCAGTTTCTTCCAAAAGTTTCCCTTCTAAGGGCCCACAACAAAAACGTATTAATTTCAAGTGTTTTCTTTTATCTTTAAGGGATGTTCTTCTTTTAACCTCTTATAATCTGCTTCAAGGGGCAGAAATGTTTCAAATAAATGAACAAGGAACGACTGTAACAGTTATGGGCATTAAAATAAGGAAATGCAGTTAGGATAGTAGATGTCTCCCTTGCCATTGTGTGTGGCATGATTCCATCAAATATATGGGGGAAAGATTCTGGAGAGTGTAACAAGGTCCCACTATTCAGAGAATATTTATTTACTAAACACAGAATCATAGATATCACAGAATCATAGAGATGTATATCTTGCTTTTCTAAATCATATCATAAGAACAATCACATCAGAAGTACAGTAGTAAAGAGTACTTCACGGCTACAATTGCGTCTGCGAGCTCACGCCCAGCCCAATTGTTTAGAATGACTCGGTCTATTACTACCTTGCTACAGGGCAAGCCAAATGTTAGAGAATTGGATATTGCCTGTGAGGCTTTTGTGAGCTATTTCGCAGATAAAGTCTTGTTGCTCCATCATGACCTCCCCGACACATTTGAAACAGTTAGTGAGCTTGAGGCCCCTTGCATGTCTTCTGATTGGGTTATGGATTATTTCGATCTGCTCAGCCTAGAGGAAGTTGACAAATTGCTTCTGACTGTACACCCCACCACTCCCTGGATCTGTGCCCCTCGTGGCTGATTAAAGCTGGCCACATTGGGCTCCAAGGTGCCCTTAGGGAAATAGTCAACATCCCTCTCGGAGGGACTGTTCCCAGGAGCGCTTAAGGAAGCAGTGGTACATCCTCTCCTTAAAAAACCATCTTTGGATCCAGCCGAATTGGCAAACTACCGGCCAGTTTCCAACTTGCCCTATCTGGGCAAGTTAATAGAGAGAGCTGTGGCGATGCAGCTTCAGAGCTTTTTGGATGATGCTTCCATTCTAGATCCCTTCCAGTCCGGCTTTCGCCCAGGTCACAGGACGGAGACGGCACTGGTCGCCCTCACGGATGACCTCTGGAGGAATCTGGATCAAGGCGGATCGGTGGTGCTGTTGTTGTTGGACCTGTTGGCTGCATTCGACATGGTCGACCATCAGCTACTGGCCCTCCAGCTCGCAGATGTTGGAATTCAGGAGCCTGCCTTGCAATGGGTCAGGGTCTCAACATCAACGCAACCTTCCCATACCTAAGGATGCCAGGCTAGCTTCAACCAGGGCCATGGCTTTCTCAGTGGCGGCTTGTCTCTGGTGGAACGAGCTCCCGGAGGAGTTTAGAGCCCTGCAGGGCCTTACGCAGTTTCGCAGGGCCTGTAAGATGGAGCTGTTCCACCAGGCGTTCAATTAGGAGCCGCCCCGGAGGGAATACCCTGTTCCCAGAAATTTTGAGGCAGCCTGAATCACCCACACAATATCAGATCAAGATTGACCACCAGGATGGCACAGAAGGCTGAGCGCCATGTTAAATGCAATCTGTTCAATGGTTTTACTTTTATTGTTAGAACCTTTTGATGTCATATTGTTACATGGTTTTATGATTGTTATACTATTTATCGTTGTTTTATCCTGTTGTAAGCTACCCTGAGCCGGCCATGGCTGGGAGGGTGGGGTATAAATATAATAAATAAATAAATAAATAAATAAATAAATATAAAAATCAAACCTACATAAGACTTACTTTTGGCCAGAAAAATAAAAGCTCTTTGCTGGTGCCAGAGGAACCTCTAGAGAAGCCATTCCACAGACATGGTGCCACAGATGGCCCACTTCCTTCATTTGACTATATTTAGTCAACTATTTAGGCAACCAGTGGGCGATGGGGGCAGTAGAATTGCCAGATCTAGGTTGGGAAACTTTTAGAGATTTGGGGATGGAGCCTGGGGAGCACCAGGACAATGCCATAAAGTTCACCCTCCAAAGCACCCATTTTCTGATCTCTATAGTCTGGAGATGAGCTGTAATTCTGGGGGATTCCCAGACCCCACCTGCAGGCTGGCATCCCTACAATAGATCTGTCCTGTCTCTACAGTCTCAATGTTTCACCTTTTCTCTTGGGCTACAGGCCCCAAGCTACTTATTCAGCAATTTCACTGAAGTCAGTGGAATCTGAAAGTATCTAAAAATGCTGATCTAAGCAGAAGTACACTCTTCTAAATCCAGTGAAGTCAACGGGTTTAGAAGGGTGTAATTCTGCTTAGAATCGTACTGTAAATTCAGAGGACCATCCTGATTGAACCGAAGTCATGTTCCTGTTGAGGAGAAGGCATGTGCCAGCTAAGGCCGGATGCATTTAAATTTGTGTCAGGTGTTTTTTGTACAATGTAAGACACAATCATAAAGCTTTCAAAAATTAAAATGCAGGTGAGATGCTACATTATAACAAGTAATGTTCTGTTGTGAGGGAGGAAAGTGGTGTTCAGACACCACACAGTTCCTTTTCATACTGGAAAACCTGCACTCTCTCACCAACAGAGATAGGCCCAAATGACTGGTGTTACCGTAGCAACTATACATGTCTAAAACTCTCAGGCTACAAAACCATTACATTCTGTGTAGAGGTTCAAAAATTGAGGCACTGTTAGATACCATAGAATTAGTCCCACAAGGCTGATAATTGTCCAGCACAATTCTTTCTTCCCATTGCCCTGTTTCTCAAAAAAATGCAATATCTCTGCCTCCATGAACCCATTCATGTGAATTGGGCAGCACTGTGTTTATCAGATAATATCTACCCATGGTGCTCTGAGGGTTGTTTCACAAGGACAATCTCAAGTTTGCCACACAAGAGCAACCTCAACAGAAGTTACCATAGCTAAGTTCCATGAACTCCAAACTTACTATGTCAACCAACTTTCATGAAGGTTGCTGAATTTGTACCTGGACAAGGATTCACATAACTTAACAATTTATTGAATGGCAATTGAAAATTCCATCCTATGAAAGCTTTCCTCCCATAACCAAACACAGGGCATTAAAGTTTGGATTACAACTATTTTTCTTCCATTAATAGAAGAGGTTCTGTTCCATTTGCAGAAAATTTAGTAGGGATTCAACCTTAACATTGCAGTTACTCCATTCTAAACCCATTGATTTTAATGGGCAGACTAGAGTAAAATATGAATGCAACATAAAATATCATCTTGTGGAGTAATGAAAACTTCAAACAACCAGGCTGCATTATAACCATAATCATCATGTTAATAAAATAGACATCTGAGTCAAACCTATGAGTTAGAGGTACATCTAGCAATTTGCAAGTTATAAGGGCATACATCTTATACACATTTCATCATGTGTTATGGTCAGAAAAGTAGTGTTGTGGCAGCTTTGGTTAGCAGCACCATTATTTGAAGTTGTTCAGCCCACTTAATTGTTTTAGCACAGGATTATAAATGCACTGAAATTAACTTACATAGTTAGTTCCATCCATTCAGAGACATCAAATGACTTAACAGATGGTAATTATATTTAACATTGACCCCCCCATCAGATGATGATTATTACTCCCCTAGACTTTACAAACATAAGGACAAAAACATACAGGTAAATAAATAACTTGCCAAAGCACTCACTCTGGAATCAGTGGCAGAGTGAAATACAAGCTCAGCATTCTTTTTGTTAGAGATTCTACTCTTGCCTCTTAAATTCAAGCAACTGAAAAAGTTCGAAATTCTGAGTCATGGTACAAAGAGAACTCTGTAAGCCAAACCGCAGTCCTCCTCATATTACTCTGTCATATTACCAGTAAATGGCATTAAAATGTATTGTGCAAAAACTGCTGAGCAGGTTAACAATTCAGGTGCTTAGTGGATTTCTCATAGAGGCCACCAATGGAATTATGTTCCAATACCAGTGGAATTACGCTTATGCTGCATGCCCCTCCCCTCCCCACACCACACCACACCACACACATACACACACTAATCCGTTTACCCACACTGTGAAGGACAGAGGACTGCCATAGCAGACCCTCTTCTGTCTACCTTCAGTATCTGTCACACAGTGGAACTAGACAATGGGGAACCATTGCACAACAGGTAGCATACTAACTGCAGAATAAAAGTGCAATGACTACTGTTAGCTCTTAAACTGTCACCCCTGTGGAACAGTTACTCCAAAATGGCCTACCAAGTTAACACATTCCTGGGTTTTCCTGTCATTTTAATGTTTTATCTGAGCTAATGTTTTTTAAAAAATTATTTGTACACGAACCTTGGGTGTATAAAGAAAGGTGACGTATAAATGTGAAAGGCAAACAAACTAGTAATCCTAATCTTCTGATTTATTCTAGTGGTGACACTGTCCATGGCTCCCAGTCTGAGCACTAGTTTGTACAGTCATGGCTAGCTCCAGAAACAACAACCAAGTGGTAAAGATTTGTACCAATTAACCTTGTCTTGGGGGTATTTAAATATTGTGGCAGCGCCATGGGATGACACAGCCAGTGCAGTGTAATGGTTAAGAGTATCAGACTAATATCTAGTACACCTGGGTTTGAATCCCCACTCATGCCATAAAAGCCATACCTAGTGCTGGCAACACAGCGGGAACTTAATATGCCATCTCTTCATTTCTGGCATCACTTCAGGGCTAATGGGTGATGTCAGCCCAAGTGTAAGAGTTTAGTCAAAAATGCAGTGCACTCCAGTTAGTACTCTGGAGGGAAAGAATCACGTCATCTGTATTGGCTGATCTTGAAGATTATTAATATCTCAACCTAACTGGTGAATTGGAACCAACCACCTGTTGGGAATGAAGAACTATACCACATACTGTGGTCCAACTTTAACAGCGATCATGAATTTTGGGGATGCAATTAAATACTCTGATTTTTAAAAAGAGAGGGGAAACCAAAAATAAGATGTTTGAAATTTATTCTTCCAGTTTTCACATAGCAGAAATTTTACCATCACCACAGTTTTCATGGTTCTTCTTACATACAGGTACATGGAGACCAAGCATTATGAAAGATAGGCAAGCAAATAAAGCTTTACAGATATTTTTGTACACCTCCTACTTCAGCTTTCGTGCTATTAAACACTGGAGTAAACTACTGTACCCAGGACATGCACATTGTAGAGCACCGGCAAAGTAACGGTGAAAAAGGAGTGAAAAGAGGAGACAAACAACGCGAGACTCTCACAAAACTTACCAAGCAGTCTTCCCTCGCCCTTTCTGAGAACACTAAACTATTCATGCCACACAAGCCTATGGGCATATGTTTCCACCCTGCTCCAAGACATAAGAACAACCCTAATTGTGCCCATTTCGAAGATAATCTTGGCCACCTTCCCAGGAAGCATACCAAGTCTTAAAAACATGACTTAAGCATTGATTTTGCTACTCCACAGATTGCCAGAAGCAGGCATCTGGGTGTGCAAGCATCTATGTAGCCACCTCAGTGACATGTACATCACCCTTGCCTGTATGCCTCACCCAAACAACCTTCCTCCAACATACTCTCCATCTAAGCACAGAATTAACCCCATCAGCTACCACAGGGGGTCTGTTGCTTAAGTCTTAATAAGGTGGAGCGAGATATCTGAAAGGGCTCTTTAAGCTTGGTTATTTGCCCAGCCTGTATTATTCCTATCCCAACAGCAGCCCACTGCAGCGGCATTTTATCTCTGAGGATACTGGAGTGGATGGTCACCCTTTCTCTCCACCACCCCATTGGCTGGAGACAACAATTGCCACAAGCAACAAAGGAATCTCATAACAAAATAAAAGACTCCCCGGGGAATGTTTATCCTCTCCAGACAAGTTTCCAGTTTAAGCAAGACTAAAATGCTAGAGGGGGTGGGAAAAACTGGGCTGGGAAGAGAAAGAAAAATGTCACATTTGGTTATCTGCTTGTTGTTTTACAGTCGGGCAAGTTTCTTCCCACCCAAGACTGTAGTAACATTGACCATCTTCCAAGACAAGGGAGTCACCAAGGGGAGGAGGGACAGAGCTACAATAACAAAGCCTCTAGTTCAAATCTCAGCTACATACTCCCCTTCCTCCCAGTCCTTAAATAGGACTAACAATCTCAGTTACCACAACAGGAAAGAAGGAAATATATATATTTCCCCCCCCCCAAAAAAAAAGTGAAAAAGCAGCACCAACCTTGTGGATCCCAGTTCACCTGTTTCCTTGGCGTCTCGATTGGAAATTTCATCGCTTCCTTTATACAAGGGGGAGGGAGAATAAAATGAATTCCCAACCTTTGCTGCCCGGGTGTTGCAGCCAAACAAACAAATTAATTTCAGGCCAGGGGGGCAGCCCGCTGCGCCCTTGGAGGGGTGGTGGGGAAACGGGCGGTTGCCAGGCAAAAGGCAGCTACACGTGAAGAGAAGGAAAGAGGGCTTTCGTGGTAGAGAAGAGCAAGCGGGCAAGGGACCAGCACCTCCCGGTCGAGAATGCCCAAGAGAGCTCGGATAACCATCAAAAGGGGCTGGAGAGCGAAGCGAGAAGTCTGATCCAAGGAGCTGCCCGGTTTTTATACGCGCTCCCTCACAGCAACTGGCTGGTCTAGTCCATTTGCGGCTGCTCCCTGGGTGGTGTGAGTTGCCCACTGCAGCATTACACATTCAATTGGCGCACACGTGAATGTGCATCGTCCAGCCAGATGCAGATCCGGGCTGCCAGGGACGCTCGCCAGTCTGCCAGCCAAGCCTCGCCTGCCAGCCAGCCTCCCGCGCTGTGCTTCATGCATCTGGAGGAGAATGCATGCAACACCCGCTGCTCCCTCCCCCTCCTACCGCTTCCTACCCACCCACCAACCTAGCCACCGGCTCAAGATCTGCGTATGGCTTGCAAGAAGAAGCTGGGAAGGGGAAAGTCATCTGCGGCTAGCTGGCGGGAGCTGCAGCCGCATGGCTTGGAGGAGGGTGGGGGAGAGCATCCCATCTGAATGCAGCAAGCGAGCGCGCAAGCAGGCGTAAGCGAGAAGCAGAGGCGGAGAGAGGAGACTCTCCCGCTTGGGTTAGGGCTGAAACTTCGGTGGCGAGGGGAGGGGGTCTCCTTGGCTACCAGGGTGGGGTGCAAAAGGGAACGGCGGGTGAACAGCGAGAGGTCGGCTCTCTTTGGAGGGAAGGGGATGAGCTCAGGTTGCATGGCGGGGGGCGCCGAGCCCGGCTGGCTACTTACTGGCTCCCTTCCTCGCCTGGAGGAGGAGATTGCATTGCGGTGTTGTTAGGTGGAGTTTTGCAGCGGAGACGCGCTTGGCTGGCTAGGAGAAGCGGCGGGAGCAGCAGGCGGGGGGAGACACGAGAGCTGCAGAGGGAGTCCCTGCAGCAAAATGGGGGGACAGCAGGAGAAGTTTTTCGCCTCGCGCAGTTGTGGGATCTCATAAGAAGAGGCCAAGTTTTCCCCTCCTCCTGCGTGGCGACGGTTGTAAAGAAAAGAGAGAGCGGCAAACCCTGAGGTGCAAATCCCGCGCTTCTTGGTGGGGGGAAACAGAAACACTCCGAGTGTGTGTCCGTCTGGCGCCTAAAGCTTCTCCTATGCAGCTGAAGAAGTGAACTCCGAACTCAGGACTGCTTATGCTGGACGGAGCTGGGGCCGTCGACTCCTGCTTCGTTTGGCTGCTGCAGACTCGACCAGGCTGCCCTTTGGGGGCTTTCCCGGTTAAGAGGACCTGCAGTTCTCTCCGTATATGTAAACCGTTTCCCTGTGCGGAATTAGCATTCCCTGTGTTTGTATGAAAAGGACAGGAGGTGCACGTCTTGCAAAAGCACAACTACCACCCAAAGCAAGCGTCACCACACAGAGAGCAGCAGCTGAGCACACGCGGTGGCCTCCCCCTGTTTACGGATGGGATCGGGAGGGGGGACTCAGGCATGACGCGCGTCTGTCTGTGTGAGGTGGAGAAAGAGGCATCAACTCTTTTTGACTGGGGTGGGGGGTCGTCTCTATTTTAAAACAACCCTGTGTGATTGTAGGAATTAACGGCTGAAACTGGGCTGCTGGCAACTTGTTTTCTGAACACTTTCAGTCTTCCAGACAATTTCCTCTTCCCTTCCTCTCCGAATTTCCCAGCAGTGAGGGACGTCTCCCTGCGTCCAGGAGGCTGTGCTCTGCTGCCCCCCCCCCCGCGCGCCGCCTTCCCCGCGCTTGTTTTGCCTTCTTTGCCGCTGTGGCTGCTGTCGCCGCGTCTGCTGCCCTCCTCCCTCCTCCAGGGCTGACTTCTGGTCGAAGACAGGTTGGCACCAGCGGGGCTCCCCGGGGAGGATCGGCTAGATCTGGAGGCGGCAGCGTCACAACAATCTGGTATGCTTGACTACGTTCTCCCAGGCAGACGGCAAGACAATCCTGAGTGCCTTGGGGACTGGAACAAGTTACTGCAGCAGGGTAGCCTCCTCAGTGGTTTGGCCGTCGCTTTTGGATTCCTCCATGATCCATCCATCCACACAAGACACAGGCACAGACACAAAATTCAAAACATGTATGGGACATAAAATGGAACCAGCTACTCACAAATTCAGACTGTAAGGGAAACTGGTTTGCAACATATCCATTCAGTTCTGAGTTTACTTTTGCAACAACCAATCAAGGCAGTAAGCAAGAAAAAAGTTGTTTGTACACCCAGAAAAGGCCCCAGGGTAAATATGAAAACTGGCCCTTCCTCCAGGTGATTCACAAGGGCACCCTAAACATAGTCAACTGCTGTTTAAGTCCAGGTTGTACTGTGCTGGTGGCAAATAGATGGTCAGCATTTGTTGGCCATTGTCTTGCATGCTACCACTCCATCCACATGAGCAGTGTTTGTGGCCTGCAAAATCACAGCTTGTGTTTGAAGAGAATTTTTGAGATAACTTCATTTGGCCCCATCCTGATGCAATCCACACTAAAGAGAAAATAATAATAGTGAATAGAGTTTGAGACCATTCAAAGTATTTTGCACATGTTAGTGAATTAATGCATACAGTGATATTGTAATTAGGGTTGCCAGCTCCAGGCTTGGAAATACTTGGAGATTTGGGGGGTGGGGCCTAGGGAGGGAATTAATTTTCTTTGTACCTTTATTAGACTATGTTTGAATTGAGTGTTGCACCTTACCAAAAGTCTTTCTATTGAACTATGAATGATTTTTCTGTGGTGGTATGCGCTGATGTTAATATAGTTGCTTACATTCCTTAGTTATTGTTTCACAGCTGTTCCTTATATTTGTTTTTACCTCATGGAAGTTGGCAACTCTATTGTAATGGTGGCCGGTTTCATCCTTGCAGATGTGAGAGCAGGACTGAGAGAGAGTGGCTTGCCCTAAGTGACCTCATGGTGAAAGAAGATTTGATCAAAACCACTACACCACACTACTTTTCAAAAATATGGCTGTGTACAGAATCCTCATATGAACTGTATCTCCCAGAAACTTTTGTCATGAATATGTAGTAATTTTGTTATTGGATCAACACTAAAGCAGCCTTTTCACAGCCTTTGAAACCACACCAACGCTTTTCTTCGGGCACATTTTTGACCTGTGCAAAAAACCCTTTGAAGTTCAGTGAATTTTGGTTCCGGTAAAGTTGTGCTAATAAATCATACCTGATCCAGCAAAAGATACTCCTTACACTGCATATGTGGAACAAAACACAGTAAATGAAACCTTGTCACCTTGAGGGATATTGGTATGGATGAATCAGCTGTACAGAATATAACTATTTTGCCCATCCTTTATACTTCCAGTGGGTTTGAAGTTCCAGGCACAATCTACGCATCAGAATTTGGCAACCTAAGCTTCCTTCTGAATGTTCTCAATAAAACTGCAAATTATGCAACTTCCCAACTGTAACCTTTCATTCAACATTCTCTCTCTCTCTCTCTTTACTGATGGGACCCTGATCAACACTTATTTATTTATGTTATTTATAGTCCGCCTTTCTCGCTTGGACTCAAGGCAGGTTACACAGGGTGAGTCAATACAATTGATGGATGGGACATTCAATAAATAATGCAACAGGATTAGGGTTGTAGAAGCAACCAGAAGTCTAAAAACAGAACCGAAGCAAAGCATAAGTATTAATGTTTGTAAAGTGCTGTCAAATCAGAGCTGACATGGCAACCCTATTAAAGGGCTTTCAAGGCAAGTGACAAGCAGAGGTGGTTTGCCGTTGCCTTCCTCTGCAGAGCCTTCCTTGGTGGTCTGGCTTTCAAGTACTGACCCTGCTTAGCTTCTGAGATCTGATAAGATCGGGCTATACTGTGCTGCCTTCCCTCCCATAAGTATTGACACATCAGACAATACAAAATTCCATAGTAGGATCTGAGTTTCAACAAGCTACCCACATTAGTATAGACCTGAGTCCCTAATAATTTTTCTAAGTGCCTTTGTGAATCATTTAGCACAGTGCAGGTTTTTGTTGTTGCTTGTTGGTTTGTGTAAGCGCAGTCCTAATCAAAGTTAGACCTAAGTCCATTGAATTCGGTTAGCTTAGAATGGTGTGACAATGTTTAGCATTGTGCTGTATGTCACTGGAAGAACTGTCTAGCTTTTGCTGGAGATGTAACCATTTTCCTGGGATTTTTTTCCATGTCTGGTAGAAATATTTGGCTTGGTTGTCCAAAACACCTGATGTTGTTTTCTTTGTATGGTGGTCAGAATACTGAGGGATTCACTCCTTTATAACCCCATAATGTATCTATTACATTGTTGTTGTTCAGTCGCACAGTCAAGTCCAACTCTTCGCGACCCCATGGACCAGATTACGCCAGGCCCTCCTGTCTTCCGCTGTCCGCTGAAGTTTGCTCAATTTCATGTTCGTTGCATCGATGACACTGTCTAACCATCTCATCCTTTGCCATCCCCTTCTTCTTTGACCTTCAATCTTTCCCAGCATCAGGGTCTTCTCCAGTGAATGCTCCCTTCTCATTTGGTGGCCAAAGTATTTGAGCTTCAGCTTCAGGATCTGGCCTTCCAGGGAACAGTCAGGGTTGATTTCTTTTAGGATTGACTGATTTGATCTCCTTGCAGTCCAAGGGACTCTCAAGAGTCTTCTCCAGCACCATAGTTCAAAAGAATCTATTCTTCGGCGCTCAGCCTTCCTTATAGTCCAACTCTCACAGCCATACATTACTACGGGGAATACCATTGCTTTGACCATGCGGACTTTTGTTGGCAGGGTGATGTCTCTGCTTTTTATCATGCTGTTTAGGTTTGCCATCGCTTTCCTCCCAAAGAGCAGGCGTCTTTTAATTTCATGGCTGCAGTCACCATCTGCAGTGATCTGGGATCCTAGGAACGTGAAGTCTGTCACTACTTCTACGACTTCCCCTTCTATTTGCCAAGGAGTGATGGGGCCAGATGCCATGATCTTAGTTTTTTTGATGTTGAGCTTCAAGCCCACTTTTGCACTCTCCTCTTTCACCCTGAGCAAGAGGCTCTTTAGATCCTCTTCACTTTCTGCCATCAGAGTGGTATCGTCTGCATATCTGAGGTTATTGATCTTTTCCCCAGCAATCTTAACTCCAGCTTGTGATTCATCCAGGCCAGCATTTCGCATGATGTACTCTGCATATAAATTAAATAAGCAAGGTGACAATATACATCCTTGTCGTACTCCTTTTCCTATGCTAAACCAATCAGTTGTTCCATATCCAGTTCTAACTGTTGCTTCTTGACCCTTATACAGGTTTCTCAGGAGACATATGAGGTGGTCTGGTACTCCCATCTCTTTAAGAACCTGCCATAATTTATTGTGATCCACACAATCAAAGGCTTTAGCATAGTCAATGAAGCGGAAGTAGATGTTTTTCTGGTATTCTCTTGCTTTCTCCATAATCCAGCGAATGTTGGCAATTTGATCTCTAGTTCCTCTACCTATCTATTACATAGGTTTAGTGAAAAAGGAATATGTGTATTTATTAAATAATCCAGTCGTTGGGGCCAGGATCTCTTTGGCCAGGGCTTGAAAGCAGAGTGATATTTTTTTTGCCAAAACTTGATGTTTGGATACATAACATTTGGAATGTAAGGTTAATGAATAAGCTGTCCATGCCAATATTTATAGGGGAGGAAAGATGTTCTAAGGAGGTATTTATTCAGGAATGGTAGCCATTCATCAAGTCTGGAATGCTCTTTAGCCCTTAGAAAATGTTAAAAAAGGATGCTGCCATTTACATGAGTACTCTGTGGGTATATCTCTCCAGCTGAAATTATAATTTCATTCTGGTCATATAATATTTGTATGTATTATTAAATAAAAAGTACTAAAAGAAATAGTACTGCCAGAAAGTCCTAGTCCCCCCTTCAAACATAGATCTTTCGTCCACTTGGGTTGACAACCTCCCGAAACCGATTTCGGGAGGGGGTTTGAAAGACCTGAATCAGATTGTGGTGACAAGAGAGGAAGTCCTCCAACTGATGGACAATTTAAAAACTAATAAATCACCAGGCCTGGATGGCATTCATCCGAGAGTTCTGAAAGAACTCAAATGTGAACTTGTGGATCTCCTGACAAAAATATGTAATCTTTCTTTAAAATCTGCCTCCATTCCTGAGGACTGGAAAGTAGCTAATGTCACTCCCATCTTTAAAAAGGGCTCCAGGGGAGATCCAGGAAATTACAGGCCAGTCAGTCTGACATCAATACCAGGTAGGTTGGTGGAAACTGTTATTAAGGAAAGAATTAGTAGGCACATTGATGAACAAAAACTATTGAGGCAGACTCAGCATGGGTTCTGTAAGGGAAGATCTTGTCTCACTAACCTGTTAGTGTTTTTTGAGGGAGTGAACAAACATGTGGACAGGGGGGATCCAATAGATATTATTTACCTTGACTTCCAGAAAGCTTTTGATACAGTTCCTTATCAAAGGCTCCTAAGTAAGCTCAGTAGTCATGGGATAAAAGGACAAGTCCTCTTGTGGATCAAAAACTGGCTTATAAATAGGAAACAGAGAGTGAGTATAAATGGGAAACTTTCTCAGTGGAGGGTGGTAAGCAGTGGGGTACCACAGGGATCAGTACTTGGTCCGATGCTTTTTAACTTGATTATTAACGATTTGGAATTGGGAGTAAGCAGTGATGTGGCTAAATTTGCAGATGACACAAAGTTGTTCAGGGTAGTGAAAACCAGGGAGGATTGTGAGGTACTCCAAAGGGATCTGTCGAGAATGGGTGAGTGGGCATCAACGTGGCAAATGGGGTTCAATGTGGCCACGTGCAAAGTGATGCACATTGGAGCCAAAAATCTTAAATATAAATACACGTTGATGGGGTCTGAACTGGCAGAAACTGACCAAGAGAGAGATCTTGGAGTCATAGTAGATAACTCAATGAAAATGTCTAGACTGTGTGTAGCTGCAATAAAGAAGGCCAACGCTATGCTGGGGATTATTAGGAAGGGAATTGAAAACAAATCAGCCAGTATCATAATGCCCCTGTATAAATCATTGGTGCGACCTTATTTGGAATACTGTGTACAGTTCTGGTCGCCACATCTCAAAAAGGATATTATAGCATTGGAAAAAGTGCAGAGAAGGGCAACTAGAATGATAAAAGGGTTGGAACACCTTCCCTATGAAGAAAGGTTAAAACGCTTGGGGCTCTTTAGCTTGGAGAAATGATGGCTGAGGGGTGACATGATTGAGGTTTATAAGATTATGAATGGGATTGAGCATGTTGAGAAAGAAGTACTTTTCTCCCTTTCTCACAATACAAGAACTCGTGGGCACTCCATGAAATTGCTGAGCAGTCAGGTTAGAACAGATAAAAGGAAGTACTTCTTCACCCAAAGAATGATTAACATATGGAATTCACTGCCACAGGAGGTGGTGGCAGCTACAAGCATGGACAGTTTCAAGAGGGAATTAGATAAACATATGGAGCAGAAGTCCATCAGTGGCTATTAGCCACAGGGTATAGGTGGAAAGGAGCTGCGGTGGCTCAACCAAGGAGCTGCAGTGGCTCAAATGGTTAAGACGCTGAACTGCAAGCTGTGGAAGGTCAGTAGTTCAACAGTTCGAGACCCGTGAGTGCCGCATGACGGAGTGAGCTCCCGTCTCTAGTTCCAGCTCCTGCCAACCTAGCAGTTTGAAAGCAAGAAATTGCAAGTAGATAAATAGGTACCACTTCAGTGGGAAGGTAACAGCGTTCCGTGCGCCTTGGTGTTTAGTCATGCCGGCCACATGACCACGGAAATGTCTTTGGACAGCGCTGGCTCTTCAGCTTTGAAACGGAGATGAGCACCGCAACCCTAGAGTCGGATTCGACTGGCTTTCGAGCAAGGGAACCTTTACCTTATAGGTGGAAACTCTCAGTCTGGGGCAGGTGATGCACTCTATTCTTGGTTAGAGGGGGCAGCAGTGGGAGGGCTTCTAGTGTCCTGGCCCCACTGCTGGACCTCCTGATGGAACATGGTATATTTTGGCCGCTGTGTGACAGAGTGTTGGACTAGATAGGCCATTGGCCTGATTCAACATTGGCTTCTCTTATGTTCTTATGTTCTTAACTGGAGAGCCAAGCCTGATTTGGCATGGAAGCCTCTAGCCATGATCTTTGCTTTAGAGTGCTTTCTAGACGGCTGAAACCTGTGTAGCATGGATGTGAGAAGGTGACTTCCCCGCCCTCCACAGTTTGGAGAGGCAGCAAATACATTTTCCAAATAACATGAAAATAATTAGTAAATGCCACTGGCGCCCTTTTAACTGATATTATATTGATTTATGAGAGACAGAGAAACATAGTTTCTGTAAAGTCTGTTGCTTTCCTCCCATCTCCCAAATTTTGTCACCCCTGCAGTGCTCAGTCGGCACTGTACAGTGAGAAGAGGAAGTGCTGGGTACAGATATGGAAGGAATGGTAATGAGCTGGTGCTGTCAGATTTGAATTTAACATGATTGCTATTATGGGACTGGGACAAAGACAACTTTCTTCTGAATGGAAGTAAATCTCATTGAAGTTTGAAGAGGCTTTGGGATTCCAAGTGACACCAGTTCAGCAGACTTAAATGGAGACAAGAATGAGATTAGATTGCACTTTGCAGTCATGTTGCACACATTTTGATTGTAATCGGCAAAGCTTGGATTATTCAAGTTTATCTTTTCCTAAAGCTAAATGCAGGGAGTTGCATTCCACATACAAGGGTCTTCTCTGTATATCAATGAAAAAGCTGGTGAGGCCTCAAGAGATTGCTTTATTTTCTTTTTTTTAATCATCTTTTGTTCCTCTAATACAAGGGTGTCAAACATATGACTCGGTGGGCCAGAGCCAGACCATCCAGGGCTCTTACCTGGCCTGCAAGCAACTGGTATAAGGGAAGGGAAGGCAGGAGGCTGCTTCAGGAGGCAAACAGGCAAGCAGGCACACAAAGTGAGGTGTGTGTGTGGTTGAAGCAGTCAATAAATAGAAAGGAAATGGTTAGGGGGTGAGATTAAGATGCTGAGGTAAAATAGTGGGAGGGATGGAAGAGGGACGGTGGAGAAAGAGGAGGCATGGTGTCTTTTCCCCTCATGCCTCCTCCAACTGTAGCTCAGTGAGGACCACGTGGGGGGAGTTTTTTGCTGGTGCTGCGACTGCTGCACCAACTGGCTTCAAGCTTTTTCAAAGGGCAACTGTGAGGGGGTTGAGGAGAGTGGGCACATGAAGCGGCAGTTTGCCAATGAAGGAACGGAGCCAGTGCGGGAAGAGAGGAGGAAGAGGGCCAGCTCAGGGAGGGAAGGCAAATGGGCTGTCCTGTGCATACTGCTCTGAGGCGAAAGACTTCCCGGCCTTGGGAAGTGAGTGGGGGAGAAAAGGGTCACAGATTTCGTCACTGCATGTCTGAATAGAGCCTGCTCCCGCTGCAGAGCCAGGAGGCAGAGTGAGTGTTGGGACGGCTGGGAGATGGCGATCTCCCTTCTCCCTCCCCCCACCTCTTCTCAATCCATGAGGGGAAAGGGTTTATGGGAGCACAAAACGTGCCCCCTGGAGGTTTCAGAAACAGCCACATCAGGCCTTCCCTTCAGCCCTGCCACTTCTGTGGGAAATTCAGGAAGGATGAGGACTGGGGGTGGGGGATCTGGGAGAGCCAGGTTCAGACTCCCCCTCCTCCTGAGCCAGGAACCTGTCATCTGGGTCACCCAGGATGGGTCACTCAGCCTAGCTCACCTCACAGGCTTGTTGGTGTGGGGGGTGAGGTGATGGAGGGGGGGAGTACAGTGTGCTTCCTTAAGCTCCTCAGTGGTAGGATGGGGGAAGAGCGGAAACAAAGGGTGAGAGATGGATTGTAGCTGTGCTTGGCTGCTGGGGCTGGGCATATTGGCGAGAGAGTTGCTGAAAAAATACCTTATTTACTTGCAAGGATGATGGCTCATCTCCTAAAGTACTATATACACTAAAAGTAATTAATTTGTATGGAAATGTAAGATACCTCACCTTTTATGGTATCCCTTGGGGAAAAATAGTCTTTTATATGATTAAATATATTTATTGGGGCTTTTGTGGGTTCCCCAGTAAATCAGTTGCTTTCACTGCTAGGAATCAATTGCTTTTGTTTGTATTTTGAGGAAAAATAATATTATTAATTGGGTTTGCCTGTGTCCTTTATAAAGTTTATATCTCTAGTACCTGACATTACATTTTATGTCATACACAGCCCAGCCAGGCAAAGTGAAATTTATGTCAGATCCAGCCCTCATAACAAATGAGTTCAAAACAGCTGCGTCTTAATACTTGTGCAAAATGTCATACTGATATTTTGGGAAAGAAAAGACCTCTTTTCCCCACAGCTCAATTGCTGCTGTAGCAATAGAGTTGATGTCATTTGGCTGAAAAAAAGTACAGAAAGTCTTAATAAAGCTAATTTGCTTTTGCAGCCTACCAGTAAGACAATACAGGCTTTTAGACTGCCTCAGGTCCAGACAACACACACTGGCCAGGCTCTGGCTTCCAAGTGCACACACAGGGGTCTGTGTCAGGGATCCCAGGGTTTGAACTAGAAATTTCATGGTCTGAGGCTAGGTTTAGCTTAGTGCATGACTGTGGAATTTGTCAGTCCTTCCTTCAAACCCTCCTTCAGACAGAGAAGGGAACAAGGAGGTGCAGTGCCAGTCCCAGCAGTCAGCAAGAGTCAGGAAATCCCTGCATTTGAAAAACCTCCTAAAAGTTCTGAGAATCTGACCTTTTACCTGACCTATCAGTAAAGCGGGACATTGGACCTGCTATCATTCAGGCTCCTGCTTTTCAAGCTACTGGCTTCAGGCCCTAAGCTCGAGAATGCTTACTCCAGGTGTAGATTCAAAGTAGGCAGAAAACAAGATGGACTAGCCCAAAGGTGCTATAAAAATGTCTATGAAAATCATATGCGGTCAAACAGTGACATTCAGGCATAGAAGGTTCTTTGTTAAGAAACTGTATGTTTGTTTATAAATGTAACACCATGATATGACCTGGATGGCCCAGGCTAGCCCGATCTCATCAGATCTTTTAAAATTGTGTGTGTTGTAATTAATTATTAGAAGTTATGCAGTTTTTTAAAAGGTACACAAAGGTTTGGATCCTCCAGAGCATTCCAGCTTGCAGGGCATGACATTCCCCCCCCCACCCGCTGTGGCTCCAAACACCTTTCCCCAGATGATGTTCCTGGGGGCCGGAGGAAGACATTTGGGACTGCAACAGGAGGGGGATGTGAGAAACTCCTGTTCTGTGGGCAGAAATTCTTCTGTCTGCAGGAACACTCTGGCATATACAAGCCACAATCTTGTGCTTCACCAAGAGCCAGTGTGACGTAGTGGTTTGTGTGTCAGACTAGGATTCAGGAAACACAGGCTCAATTCCCATTGTGCCTTGGAAGTTTGCTAGGTGACCTTGGGCCAGTCATGGACTCTCGGCCTAACCTACTTCACAAGGTTAGGATTAAATGGAGGAGGCGATAACAATATAAGTCCCCATTGGGAAAACAGGTGAGGCGTCAATGAAGTGAATAATGTATTTGTCTGTAGCCATCTGTGGTCCTTTGTGATTATGCTTCTGGGAGCTAGTTTTTATCTTTCCAAGGCAACACTTGAAGGAACTCAGTGTCCTGTCCAGCTGAGCCTTCGCCATAGCTAGTCTGATGGCCACAAAAGGGTGCTGAACTAGCCACGGCCTATCAACACTGAGACTTTAGGATGCAATTGAGAATGTTACAGCCTCATGTCTCATAGCATTACTAATATCACAAACGGTGGTGGTGGGAAGTGCCTTCAAGTTGCAGCCTACTCATAGTGACCCTGCAGGGTTTTCAAGGCAAGAGATGAACAGAGGTGCCTCTGCACAGCAACCCTGGATTTAACTTGATGGTCTCCCAACCAAATACTAACCAGGGCTGACCCTGCTTAGCTTCTGAGATCTGGCAAGGTCAGGCTAGCTTGGGCCATCCAGGTTGGGGCAGTGAATTGTACTGATTTTATATGGACATTAAAACTTATTTCAGTGGTTTGGTCTCCAGTGTTTCTAGACTAATTTTTGTTAAGTGTCCAGGTTGACCTCCCTTAGTAACGTGCTCAACATCCAGTGTTTTATGACTGTAAACTTTGTGAAGAGTTGTCCTGACATCAGCCATATGTTTTAAACAGCTTGTGCCCTGCCAATAATGCTAATTTTGGACGTTAAACCACCTAATGTCAGGTAACTGCTGCGGAATTGATAAATGCTATCTGCAAACCTTGCTGAATTATTTTAACACCTTAAAACTGCAATTACTGCTAAATTAAATTGTAGCATTATTTCTTTAATACAAAAGTGTCCCACCAAGCAATAATCCGAGTGCCACTTTGTTGCTGTCATTGAGGGTCTTTGACTAAATTAGGGTAGACCAGCAGCAGCAACTGGTAATTAATGTTATTATTCTATCACTTAACTGGTGTCAGATTTCAGTACTGGATTTTCCCAGGGCTGGGTGAATACAGATGACTAGTGTGAAAAGATGTCTCTACCACATGATTTCTTGGTCATCCATTGGATAGTTCCTGTGCTCTAGACAAATGTTCTCCAACATGGTGCTTGTAGGTGCCATGACATGTACCACTGTGTACCTTGGCATCCCATTTCCTTTCTCACCAGAACAGCTCTTATTTAAAATAAGGAGTGAAACCTAGCTTTCCTATACTTCTTTGGGGTAGGAGGTAGGGTTGCCAAATCCAACATGGAAAATTCCTGGAGATTGGGGGCAATACCTGCAGATAGATGAATTTGGAATTGTATATGGTAGAGTCTGCCCTCCGAAGCTGCTATTTTCTCTGGGGGAACTGATCTCTCCAATCTGGAGATCAGCTGTAATTCTGGGAGAACTCTAACCCCCACCTGAAGGTTGGCAACTCTAGTATGAAGTGATTCAGAAAAATCCAAAGGATGTTTAGCGTGGAACCACCTAATGTTTTATGCAATCTCCCAATGTTTTGTGATTATACTGAGGCTCCATGTCAACTGTTTTGCAATCCCCCCCTCCAGTTTCCTGAGACACCTATTACCAGTGTTCCCTCTCAGCTGAGTTAGTGTGAGTTAGCTCACAATTTTTTAGCTTTGGTTCACACAGTTTTGTCTTTGCTCAGGGAGGAGGTCTCCAGAGCAAACTAATTCATGCAGTAGCCAAATCACTCACTCACAACTTTAATGCCAGTAGCTCACAAGGTAGAATTTTTGCTCATGAGACTCCACAGCTTAGAGGGAGCATTGCCTATTACCTGTTCTCAAAACTTCTAAAGTGCCCAGAAGTTTTACAGTGTTGAGGTTCCCTGCCCTAGAACACAGAATACTTCAAATATGCTTTAGTAGACATATTGGTGTTTAAAAGCCCTTTTTTCTGACAGTCTGTAATTTTTATGTATGGTGAATTGGTGTGAGAAATACTTGAGATACTTTAATTTTTCTTTTTCTGTTTTTGATGTGTCTGTTTTACCAAAACCTACAGTTTCTAACATCCCTTCATATGTTCTTTGTGCTGAGGGACTGGGTGGGGTCAGGAGTGTATATGCTGTTCCATCTATTTTGTTTTCAGTATCATTGTTAGTGGTTGATTTTGACAAATTTGTTCTCAGAGTGCATTAATGCAGCTATCTGCACTAATAAGGTTTTTAAAAAAACAGGAACAAAAGAAATTCAAGCAAAATCCATTCCCCATGTACATAGAGAATGTGCATGGAAAAGTAAAATGATGTGAAATAGGGGTTGTTCTAACCTCCCTTCTTGCTCTCCTTCACAGGCACCCAAGCAACACTACTTATTATAGAGGAGATTTGTAAATCTCCCCCACTGGGTATTGTTTGTAAAACAACAACAAAAGGTAAAACTCTCCTTATTAGGTGGGCTTTTAGTTAATCAGTGAGTAGGACTGGTGCTAAGGGAAAGGCATACTCTTCTTCCATTTTTATTCTGGGCTATTATGTAACCACAGGTGAGGCTTTTTATAAGTTATCTTGGACCTCTATGGTTGGAGGGAAAGGCAGTATATAAATGTTTTTATAGATACAAAGTACAACAAAATTATTTTTTAAAAAACCCAACAGGCATAAAAATCACAAGCAATTTGACTAACACAAGACTGCAACAATTTTGCCAAAAAGCTTAAAAGCCAAGACCCAACAACCCAATTTTGCCTTCCAAATGCATCCCTGTGTTCCCTGACTATCTGCTCCTCAAACCTGGTATTTCCCTTGATGTGACCTGAAGAGCTATAGTTATAGCTACAAAATGGCAGGACTGCCTCTCCCCATTGCAGCATACTTTTTTAAAAAATATATTTTTATTTCAATTATGTAAGACAAACAAAAAACAAACACATAATGCAAATAAAAGGGAGATTCTATCTGTATTATTTTACCTTTTGTCTTTGGTATTTTATTATAGTCTAGAAATTTTTGTCACTTTTTTCCACCAAAATTCATCAAAATTTCACCCATTAATATTATTTTGGACACTATACATGTTTATCTATTGTAGACATTTTGCACAAGAATTTCATGTTGGATACCTAAACATTGTCTAGCACATTTTTCATAGTTTCTTTTGATCATTTTTGCCACTTTTTCCCACCATACAATTATATTTTATCAGTAATTACATCTATAATTCTTAGTTCTTTTTGTTTCAGTGAAGGGTTAGAGGTCCGGGAATTTTAATTGTTATTTTCTTTTATCCAGTCATAAAATCTTGACCATGTGCTGTAAGTCTTCTTTGTTGGTTCCTCTTAATATCATAATTTATCCATCTCAGCAGTTTCCAATATTTTGGCTATAACTTCGTCTTTTGAAGGTACTTCTGTTCTTCTCCAGAATTTCACATATAACATCCTTGCTGCTGTTAAAACATGTATAGTAAGATAAAAGTCTTGCCTCTTATAAATTTCTGACGTTATATTCAACAAAAAGAGTTCCAGTATATAAGGCACGGTTCATGTATCCAAAACCAATACTTTTTACTTTTCTCACATGTCCACCACATGAAAAAAATGAGCCAACATTATTATATTTCCAACAATCACTTGATAACTCAGGATAGATCTTAGCTAGTTTATCTGGAATCATATACCATCTATAGAACATTTTATACATATTTTTCCATTGTAGTATTCTGAACTCTAATGGTACACTTTGTCAAAGTCCATAATTAAGCAGATGAACTATTAATAAAGGTTAAGAAAAACTGCATGCAGGGAAGGCGGTATGGTATAGCCTGATCTCATCATTTCTCAGAAGCTAATCAGATTCAGTACTTGGAAAAGAGACCTCCAAGGAATACTCTGCAGTGGCAATGCACCTCTGTTTCTCACTTGCCTTGTAAGCCCCTTGCTGGGGTTGCCATAGATCAGCTGCGACTTGACACACACACAAAAGAAAAACTGCATATTTCAAAAGCAACAAAACATGCTGTTTTAAAGGAATCCATCCCCTAAAATCAGTAATATAGACTCTAGAAAAGCTTGAGGGGAAATTCAAGAGTTCTAAGTGACACTGTGAAAGGAACATTTTATTCTTACAGATTCATCTCATCCAAATCAAAGGAGAAACCTACAGCAAAAATAAAGTGCCCAATCACAAACCCTCTCCTGCTCCCCACATACCCTCTGCAAGGCCTAGAACACAAGACATCAGCTTGGATTCAACAATGCGCAAGTGAGAACAACTTGGTTTTAGCACAGTTCTGCTTGCTCAAGATCTTGTGTGATACATAGCTCCTTCCTCCCTATATACTATAATGCTGTGATATTTGTCGCACAAGATCTGCAATCAGAAATCCAAGTGGGGTATAGAGCATTTGACTTAGCACTAGAAGTCACTGTTGTCTTTCTAGCATTTCTGCTTGCACAAGAGCTCTAATACAACCAGAAGTGTTGTGCTGGATCCAATCCATTGTGTTAAAACAAAGGACAATACACCTGATACTGGTAACCAAGGAAGGGGAATCCTCTGTCTCAAGTCTTAATTGACACACCTACTGTGAGCTGCATGGTAGAGAATAGGGCATGAATGTAGTAGAGCTATATGGTGATCATAGACTTCTCTGGAATGCACCAGATGATATAGATTGGTTTCCCACAACAATTCCCATTTTTTAAAAAAACTGAACTTTTTAAAAATAAAGATCCTGTCTTGAAGTCCTGTTCTATGCCCCTGCTGACAGAAGTGGCAGGTGGCACTAGAGGCAAGGCTTTTTCAGGCATAGTGTCTTAACTAGAATGCCCTCCTTTATCAGACTTCTGCCACCTATTTTACATTCATTCCAATACTCCCTGTAAACTGTGGAATCTTGTGAACAAAAATTCTACTTTGTGAGCTACTGGCATTAAAGTTGTGAGTGAGCAATTTGGCTAATCCTTCTGCTTTCCTTTCTTCATACATTTAATACTCTGTGGTTATTTACTGATTTGTCTAGCCAGCATACAGATGACTACAGTGTGCTAGGTGAGAAGTTTGTTCAGGTGGAAATTTTGTAGGAATGGTATGATGCTTATATAGACTTGTGTGAAGAAGGCAGAGAGCCAATGATCCATGAACTGTTCCTTTGAAGTGTACAATGTTATATAGAACTGTGGTAGAGAAGATGATTTCTACACTTCAGGCTTTGTTCTTGAGAAACTGGAGTCATTGTACTCCTTTTCAGTCACAGTAAACCTTCTGCTTTCCTTTATTTTGTTAGGTCAATCACAAAATGTCTGAATTGTGTGTGAACCCATACCAAACTTGCTGGGCTTGGTACAGAGGCAATTAACCTACCCTGAACCTACACATTTAGTGCAAAGGCATTCTTTTATCTCAGTAGTATCCATTTTCTTGACTTATCCCAGATGTCATGTATTGGTTATGTTACTCCATCAAAGGCTCAGTCCAACAAAACATTGATGGCAGTCATGTTTATTGTTCCAAGTAATCCAATGAAACTGTTCAATCACACAAAGCATTGTGTGGCACAGCATTTGCCCACAATATGAAGCCCTTCTCAAAATGCACAATGATGTGTCATGTTGAAAAATCTGACCACAGAAAAAATCTAACAGAACAAATTCTGGGCAGCCACAAATTCTTATGTGTCTCAGTGCCCACAGAATGAAGTAACAAAAAGAGCATCCTTTTTTGCAAAGAAAATGTTAAAAACATAAGAAGAGCCAACTGGATCAGACCAGTGGTTCATATGATCTAGCATACCATTTCATGCAGCAGCCAAGTAGTTGCTCTGGAGCACCAAACTAACAGGGCATAGAGGCCAAGCCCTCCCCTGTTGCTGCCTCCCAGCAGTGGTATTCAGAGGTCAGCTGCCTTTGTTCATCCTCCATGGGTAGTAGTCCTTGATCGACTTCTCGTCCATGAATCTGTCTACCCTCTCCTTTAATGTAATCTATGTTTGGAGGTGTCACTAACTTCACTGGCAGTGAATTCTACAGTTTAATTACTTGTTGAGTAAAGAAATACTTCCTTTTGTCTTTTCTGAACCTATTTCCCAACAATTTCATCAGATGTCCCTTAATTCTAGTCTTATAGGTGAGGGAGAGAAAGCTCCCTCTAAGCACTTTCTCCATATCATGCAGAATTTTTGTAATCCTCTATCACCCTGGTGGCAAACCTATGGCACGGGTGCCAGATGTGGCACTCGGAGCCCTCTCTGTGGGCACGGGCGAGCAGGCGGCTGAGCCTGCTTATTGTGTTGCTGCAGCTGCTGCACCAGCCGGCCCTAGGCCAAACCCTGGGCCCTGGTTGGAAAGCAAATACCACACATGAGAGGACAAGACGTGCAAACCCCTGGTGCAGGCGCCCCGCTTGTTGACATGGGGGAGGGAGAAGAGCGGAATCGCTTTCCCCGCCGGCTCCACCTTCCTCACAGCCTGACACCAACCCACAATCCCTGCCTACTCAAAGCCCAGGAGCTGCTCAGCAAGGAATCCCCACAGCCTGATCCCGCCCCCTTAGCCTGGGAAAGCACGGCAGCTCCCCTTCCTTTGCAAATGCACGCTCCAATCCAAGCCCCTTCTGCCCCAGAGGAGTGAGGCTGAGCATTCCCAGGGATGCCCACTCAGGCTCGTTGCCAAAAGTTGCATCTACGTGATTGCACCACTTTCCAAACCTGCCTTCTTTGGGGAGGTGCGCTATTCCTTCTCCCCCTCCTCCCTCTTTGGCTCTCTGCCTGGTCTCTCTTGCTGTGCCCTCCAGCATCCTGTGCTGTAACCTGGAGTCCGAAAAACTTTAGTACCCACCCCCTTTGCTTCGTTTTGGGGCTGCCCCACTGCTTTGGGTGGCATGTCTTGTGCGCCTGCTCAGAGGCTGTGATTAGAAGGGCTGTTCAAGGAGTTGGACATGGAGACTGTTTTGGAGCTGGTGCTGCAGGAGGGAGTGGCAGCCAGTGCTGTGGTGAGGTGGCTCAAGGGGAGCCAGAGCTCCCACCCTCTCCCCTAATTATAGCTTCCTGAGAACTTCCAGGGAATCACACATAGGGCACCCCCCCCCGGTGATGAAAGACTGTCCCTGAACTTCAGAGCTCCCGACTCTCCAGCAATGAGCTGGGATGGAGGGACGAGGCAGAAATGAATAGCCACTTCAAAAGCAGTACCTGATCTTGTGCATACTTATTCAAAATTAAGCACCACTGAGACAACCGAACTTGCTTTCAAGTATCAGAGCATAGGATTGCGCCTTTAGTCACACTGTAAATTTGCTCTGACTTTTCACACTCATGGGAATAACTAAAATGCCGTTTGGAGGAGCCGTGTAGGAGGGTGGATATATGGGATGTACTAAAAGGAAGGACAGGATTGCCCATTGGAAACAATGGGAAACACTTGAAGGCCCACTGGAAATAATGGGAGACAGGAATGCCAATTGACTTGCATGGGCTTCATTGAAATACATTACAGTACAAGTAGAGTTGCAATAAAAATGCGAAATGGATTTTCCATTAGGGTCTCTGGGCCCAAATACATTACTCTGGGAATGGAATGAGAGACCACGGAGTGGAATGACAGCCCCAGGCTGTAGCAGGGTGTTCAAGAACTGGAATGACAGGTCCCAGAGTGGAATGACAGCCCCAGGGTGGAGCAGGAATGTTCAGGGACTGGGATGAGAGACCACAGAGTGGAATAACAGCCCCAGGATGAGCAGGAGTGTTCAGGGACTGGAATGAGAGGCCATGGAGTGGAATGATGGCCCCAGGGTTTAGCAGGAGTGTTCTGTGACTGGGATGAGAGACCATGGAGTGGAATGACAGCCCCTGGGGGTAGCAGAAGTCTTCTGCTACACCCAGGGGCTGTCATTCCACTCTGGGGCCTTTCATTCCAGTTCCAGAACTCCTGCTACCCCCAGGGACTGTCATTCCACTCCGTGGTCTCTCATTCCGTGCAACCTTGATATGCTTTGGGGGTGGGTCACCTGGTTGAAGTGCTGAAGTTGAAGTGCTTTATTTGTTCATCGGTCAAGATTTGCAGGATCAAAATTTAATTTACTTTGAATCAATCTAGAAGTGGCAGATTCCACTGAGTGTGCTGTTTTTCTGTCTCTTTCCCATGGAAGGGGGAAGAGGGCTGTCACTTTAGGTGTGAAAATGTGTAAGATTATGTTGAGAAAAACAGACCAGGTAAATAGGAAGGGTCCTGTCCTGTACTAACTGGAAGGAGTTTTTGTGTATGACGTCAAATGCAAACTTCATGCCAAATGCAAACTTTTACCTTTCAATAAAAAGCTGTTTGTATAATTGAAAACTCTGTTATTGTGCTTTTCTTTTAAGACAAAAGATGTTAATGAATTGTTTTTTCTAAACTAAAACCTTAGTATTCAGGTTAAATTGCCGTGTTGGCACTTTGCAATAAATAAGTGGGATTTGGATTGCACTTTGGGCACTCGGTCTCTAAAAGGTTCGCCATCACTGCTCTATCATGTTTCCCCTTAGCCATCTTTTTATAGACTGCCACACTGTCCTGCCTTTTCTCATACCAAAGGTGCTCCAACCCCTGAATTATCTTGGTTGCCCTTCTTTGTACTTTTTCCATCTCTGCAGTGTTATTTTTGAGATATGCCCATAGTGTTCCAAATGAAGTCATACAATAGCTCTATGCAATGGCATTATAAGATTGGCCATTTTATCTTCAGTCTCTTTCCTAATAATTCCTAGTGTGGAGTTTGCTTTTTTCACTGCTGCAGCACACCGGGGCAACATTTTCATTAATCTTCTTAATGTTCTCTTCCTTAAAAGTTCAGTCACCTCCATAAAAGTCCTCTTCCATAAAGTCCATTCAGTTACAGGACTCTGCTTCACCATCCTGAAATGTAGCTTAGTTTCCAGCATGTTGTGGTGGTTAAACTGTTGGACTAGCATCCGGGTGATCTGGGTTCAGATCTTCACGTGGCCAAGGAATCTTGCTGTGTGACCCTGAGCCAGTCACACTCAGCCTAACCTACCTCACAGGGCTATTGTTGTGAGGGTACACTATAAACTACTTTGGGTTTCCATTAGGGAGAAAAATGATATATCTTTATACTAATAGCCAAAATGTATGGATACCTATTCCCACCAACAGGGGGCTCACTCTCCCCCAACAGCTTTTCCTACATAGTCAGTAGACTTCCTGGGTTTGTAGAAAAATCCAAAAAGTGAAAAAATCCCTTCAGGAACAGTTGAATTCCCCAAAAACCTTTTGAAATGGCCTCTGCAGGGACCTAACTCCAGGCATCAAGGGTGAGAGATCAGAATGTTCGGGGGGCGGGGGAGGCTTCTAACTGGCTTTGTCAGTAAAAGGGTGGGGGAAGGGGCCTTTCCAGGCCTATTCTGGCCTTTCAGGGAGGGGGAAGGGAGCCTTGGGGCCAGGCCTCACAAGAGTTGCCAGTACCAGGTTGGGGGATTTCTAGAGATTTTGTGGTGGACTCTAAGGAGGGCTGGGTTTGGGAAAGGAGAGGCCTCAGCTGGGTATAATGTCACAGAGTCCACCCTCCAAAGCAGCCATTTTCTGCAGGGAGACAGACCTCTGCTGTCTAGAGTCCAGTTGTAATTCTGGGGGGTCTCCAGGGCCCATTTGGAGGTTGGCCACTCTAGGCCTGGCAGTAGTCTAGGGTTGCCAGGTCCCCCCTGATTTGCATGACTCACCTAGCCTCGGCTGCTTGCTACCATTCATCAGCAGCCACCCTATGAAAGCCAGTGAGGTGCAGCAGTTAGAGCTTCAAAGTAGAGTCTACAAGACCCAGGTTCAGATCCCCATCTTGCAGTGGAAGGTGACTGCGTGATTTTGGACCAGTCACATATTTCAGCCTAATCAACCTCACAGGGTTGTTGTGCAGATAAAAAGGAGGAGGGAATAATGAAAGCTGCTTTGGCCCTCACTGTGGAGAAAGACTGTAATTTTCCTAGTTAGAGGCTGGGGGGTGGAGATGGAAAGCAGAAGGCAGAGAGGCAGATAAAGGTAGGTTGGCTGTTGGTTGGGAAGGAAATAGGGTTGCCAACTCCAGGTTGGGAAATCCCTGGACATTTGAGGGATGAAGCCTGGAGAGGGTGGGATTTGAGTAGGGGAGGAACTTTGTACTGGTGTAATGCCATAGACTGCACCCTCCAGCCATTTCCTCCACGAGAACCACCATTGCTAGCCTCTGGGTGAGGACTGGAGATCACTCAGAATTACAACTGTTGTCCATGCAACAGAGATCAGTTCTCCTGGATAAAATGGCTGTTTTGGAGGGTTGAGTCTATGGCATCGTACCCTGCTGAGGCTGCTTGCCTCCCCAAGCCTCACTGTCCCAAGGCTCCACCCCCAAATCTCCAGGAATTTCCCAACCTGGAGCTGGCAGCCCTAAGGTGAATTGATCTCTGTAGCTGGGAGATCCGTTGTGATTCCCAGAGTGCTGCCACTGCTGCTGTGGGGGAGAGGAAGCAGGTGGGTGGCTGAGAGCACTTCCACCACTGTTGCTGCTGCTCTGTGGAGTGGGGGAGGAAGCAGGCAGGAGGCTGGGAGAGTGATGGGAGCAGAAAGAAAGAATGATGGGGTGGGGGGCAGAAAGAGAGAGAAAGAGTGATGAATGGGTAGGCAGAAAAACAAAGAGAAAGATGACAGATCAGAAAGAGAGAGGAAGCCACATGCATGGAGCAGAAATAGAGTAAGAAAAGGGGGCAGAGGGGAGAAATAGTGTGAGAGAGGTAGGGGGTAAGCAGAGGAAGCAAAGGTGTGATGAATGAGATAACCATCCCGCAAGTTTCTTGCGGGTCTCCACTTGTTAATACCTAAAAGCGATACAGAAATCTATATATATAAAAGTAAGTCCCCTCACTGTAAAATCAATGCCCAGGCCAAACCGCTGGACCTAGAGACACCAAAGAGCTAATGACAGTTGAGGAAATCAGGCGTGACCAACAACCACCTTTGAGGTGAAGCAAAGCTGCTGGCCCAGCCTCTCTGATGGCTTCCAACACACTCCCCTCACCTCCAACACCTAACAGGCACTTGTCTATCAGGTGCAGCCCCACCTCCACAGTGGCTTCTGATACTCCTCCCCCTCCTACACTGGACAGGCAGCTGCCTGTCAGGTGTAGGAGAGGAGGTGGGATGGCTTCCATCACACTCCCCCCACCTCCTATGCCTAAGAGGCAGTTGTCTGTCAGGTGCAGCAGTGGTTGCAGGGTGCTTAAAGCCCCAAAGGAGCCCACCCCAGCAGTAACACCTTAGTGATCCTGCCAGGCCAGCCTCCACAGTGGATTCTAATACTTCTCCCCCTCCCCCTCCCCCTCCTACACTTGACAGGCAGCTGCCTGTCAGGTGCAGGAGAGGAGGGGGGATGCTTTCAGCCCCCGGGGAAGTTTGCTCAGCAAGATTGCCTTAGCCCTGCTGCTGGCTCAGCCTCTGTGATGCCTTTAAATACAATCCCTCCCCCCAACACCAGACAGGCCGGTGTCTGTCAGGTGTAGTATCAGGTGCAGGTGTTTTGAATATGTAGTTATGTCCCAATTCTAAAATGTAACATAAATGAGAAGAATTTTTGTAAAAAAAGGGTGGGTGCCTTCCCCCAAAATTCAGTGCCCAGGCCAAACCCCTGCACCAAGAAACTCCAAATAACAGGAGTGCATTCCTACCATGACGTCAAAACCCGCCCCCCCCCATGAAGAGATTTCTGAGAAACATGATGACCCCTGCTCCTTAAATGACGACTGCTTCTTAAATGGACAGTTCTATGTGGCCTGCTCCAGAGTGAGCTCATCAAGCAGCCTGGTGATCCTAGCACCTGAGGGCAGAACCACCAGTGTGGTCTAGAGAGAGGTCCTTCAGTAGAGAGAGAAAGTACATATGTCTCACTTCATTTTTTACACTACAAACTTCTCTGTTAGAATTCCTACAACAAATGTCACATTTCAAATTTCACATCATCAGTATTATAACTGGATTTATGGAACTTAATACCATAGCGAAGCACAGGTATCAGGCTAGTATTTAAAATAAACATACTATATTCACCTTTGGAGATCATGGTGTTACATTATTTCTTATAAATACAAAATATGTACCTGTGAAATAAGTCCCATGCTGGAGCAGCAGGTTGCGGTTACATAGCAGGAAACCTCTGGATTTGGTAATGACTTGAACACAGGACTTGATCCAGAGATCTCTTTGCTAAAATCAGGGGAAATACCCATGTGCATATTTTGTGGTAAAACATTGTTCCTTTATGCTTTATTTCCTTCAAAAACTCACCTGGACCAATTTAAAGCTGGAGAATAGTTTAGCAGGGGTTTCATACTAATTTAGGGGTAGAGGTTGATTCCAGTTCATTGTGTCTCCGGGCATTATAAAAGAAAATAAGTAGAACAAAACATGAAGCAACAGTTGGCTGCATTTCAGTACCTTGGACAGCAATATGCATAATTCTTCCTTGTTTGGATCTCTGTATTCAGAATAATGGCTGTCTATGAAAGAGTGAGCTCCCGTCTCTAGTTCCAGCTCCTGCCAACCTAGCAGTTCAAAAGCAAGAAATTGCAAGTGGATAAATAGGTACCACTTCGGTGGGAAGGTAACAGCATTCCATGCGCCTTGGTGTTTAGTCATGCCAGCCACATGACCACGGAAACATCTTCGGACAGCGCTGGCTCTTCAGCTTTGAAACGGAGATGAGCACCGCAACCCTAGAGTCGGATTCGACTGGCTTTTGAGCAAGGGAACTTTTACCTTTACCTATGAAAGAACCACTTCATATTTACAAAAGTAATGATATCCAAAACCTCATCTTTATTACCCACACAAATGTCAGCCTCTAAAATCTGAATGCAATGTTACATTTACCAATTCAGGAGGTTACTCAAGAATGAGTACAGAATGGAGCTAAGGAATGAAAACAAAGGAAAACATATGGGTGTCAGAATTTGCCCACTTAGAATCCAAATACAGAAACTTGTACCCAGTTCATGCCTGCAAGTATTATATCTGATGACTGTACATAACAACTGGCAGCTGAATGTGTGAAATAACTCCTGTCAAAAAGTACTTGAGGGGACATTAAGGTGATCAGCGGTGTTGTATCTCTGATATCATCATTCACGTGCGCGAGTTACCCTTTGAAGCTGCAGTGGCAAAACGGCATATGTGAAGTAGATCTTGGTGGAATCAAGGTATATGTAACACCCAAATATGATTGATACTTTAATGTGGAAGATAGGAGTGATTCCTTTGAAGGAAAATGTAAAGTCTAAAGGCTGAAGCAGCCGGGCACTTGTATGATGGCACAAACTTGTTTCTTCTGCCTGTGGTGAGTCTCTGATGGTGGCAAAAAGGTCACCCGACTTCACCAGAAGTAGAATGTGCAGTATGCCGTTGTAGCTCTCAAACCTCCTCAAAATAGCATGTAAAACTGCAAAGTTTTGCATGTGGTGGTAGAGAAAGCTGTTATTTAAAATTGTTATGATTTTTTATTGGTGCCTTTTCCCTAGTAGTGTCATGATTGACAAGATGGCAAGACCTCTATGATTGGAACATCCAGTTGTGCATATCAAGAGCCATGGTGCATTTTTCTCTTTACACTTCCTGCCAAAGAGCAAATGTAACTTGGCATCAGTTTCCACACAACTTTCGATGGAGAGAATTGGAAAGCTTGATCAATTTGTGTGTTTTTTCCTCATGCTACTGAGTAGGAAGGAGAAAACACAGCACTAAGTACATTAAGCTGGCCTCAGATATAAGAGTTGGCACCTATGACAAAGAGAAGTGCTGGTGCTGTTGCCCATCTTATTAACTTTAACTTCCTGGGTGAGAACATAATGGAATATGTTAGCCCAATTGCTCTATTTTAAATATAGCAATTGGTTTATTATTATTATTATTGGATTCTCGCCTGTATATACAGAGAATGCTGCTAGTCTGTAATGGTTCCCAGTAAAAGACACAGAGTCCAGGTATAATTAATAAAATATTATTTTACTGAATATAATCCTTATTTATTCATTCACAAACACACAAACAGTATTCAAGCATTCACACACATAAAATAGAACTAAGAAAGCAGAGGGGATTGATGGCTTATGGAGAGGTGATACTACCTGTCAGATGTGCAGAGGTCCATGGATTCTGGCCTAAACTCAGAGAGTTCAGGGGTGGCCTGCCATTTTGGATCATGGCAGAGACACACACGGTCTGAGGCCATGTGAGTTCTGGGATATACCCACTGTAAGACAATGCAGCCCAATGGGTGGCCCAGGGGGCTGGTCCCAGGTGAGAACAAAAGATTTCCTGGACCAATGATGAGTCCCAGGGGTGTGTGATGTCAGTAGAGGCAGACCTTAGGTTTGACCAATGGGCTTCCAGAGAGGCATGGTCTGGATTTAACAATAGAAGCCAGGTGTTGGGTGTCTAGTTGAATGGATTATAGGACTTGCTGGCCAGGTAAACAAAAGGTGGGAGACTTCCCTGATTGTCCCTGATTAGCATCAGGAAGGGTCGTTAACAATTTGAATGCTTGACTGGGTAATCCCTTCATGCAAACGACTGGCAGAGGGAAAGTCCTTTGTCTGCTGTATGGCCCTTAATCCGTGTATGTGACATGCAGCAGGTATGTAATGGAGTCCCTCAGAGTAAAAAGACAGCTTTTTCCTTTCTCTATGGGCTTCTACCTTGGCATCCATTTTACAGTCTAGACAGACCATGTGGCAACAGCAAACAGTCCATAGCAAAGCCCCATAATGGCGTCAGGGCTAACATATCCCCCCTTGCAGACGTGGCAGCGTCAGATGACATCGTCTGCACATACACACTTTGATGGAGACTTCCCGGTATCTTGAGGGACAGAGGCAAGAAAGACAAAGAAACACAAAAGGCTGGGTAAGGTGCTGAAGAGTGCCAGGTGGCTTCTAAAGACTTACCTCTGGAACTCATTGTTATTCCATGAGCATAATCTCTGCTGGGTGGAGGGGGAAGACTTGCTCTGAGGTCACCTTATGAAACCTGAATATGAAATCCCTTTTGCAGACCACTTGCAGCCCAACTCTGTGGTCAAGCTGAGAGTGCCTGGCTTTTGGGGACTTTGGTTCAGGTTAGAAAGTAGGGCACCCCTGTTTTGGGGCTACCCAAGAATAAAAGGCAGTGCCTCTGGTAACAATTCCCCCCTTGAAGCCATCTTTAGGCGTGAGCCAAGATGGCTTCACTTCAAATGATGTTTTGCTGCCGTTGGAGTTCCATATGACCAGAAAAGAAAGGACAGCAGAACAAGGTTAGAGAAAGAATTTACAGGGGAAAGGCTCGGTGAGGGAGTCAGGCATACCGGCTATAAAAATATATCTCTGGGAACCAAAAGGAAATTTTTTTAAAAAAAAAAGTGTTTTAAAATAAGGAAGGGTGAGTGCCTCTGTGTATGTGTTTGCAGAGACCTTCTGCACATCTTCCAGAGAGACATGACTACTGTACATAATGTTACCTATAGCAAATCTAATGAAGGCTTCTAATTATTATAAAGCAACAAAAGGAAATGCAAGACATCCTAATAATTCTAAAAACTTATAAGCTAAAAACATATCTAACTCAAAGGTTATCAAAATTCCTAAACAATTAGACAAATACAGAAAGCAAAAATTGGTGGGTTAAGCAAACTTAAAGCAGAAAGATAACTAAAAGCAATGCAAATGTTATGCTGGAAGAATTGAGAATGAATGTGTGTAAAAGCATGATTGCAAAACATTTAGAACATGTGAGCAACAACATGAAAATGACATGGACCAATGAATAAATACAGTCAGTGATACAAATCAATTTGAGCTTCAGTTGAACATTACAGATAAATGTGGGTAAGGAACATTGATACATTTTTGAAACCACCCCCCCTAGGTACCCAAGTTGCCAGAAGGCACAGGCAATCTGAGCCTTAGTGTCATGCTTTCAGGGACCAAAAAGCAATTCTTGGGTCCCAAAGTAATAACTGGGTGGGTGCCATGAGGTATTTGCAGCTGGTTGTGAGAGTTTCCTGCCCTTGAGGTGGCGTCCAATGTCCATGAGATGGTTTGCAAGCAATCTGGAGGACAAGAGAAGGCAGCTGGTAAATTGGCAGGTCCTTTGCTGAAACTGGAGCAAAGGCAAATTAGGAGGCGACTTGGGTGCGTAGCAAATAGGGAGCAATGGCTTTGGCAAGACCACGAGGTCTTGTAGGCTGAACAGGAATCTTGGAAAGTCTTTGATGCATATGCATAGCAAGAGTATTCTCCAGGTACAATTGGAAATAGCTGAACATTCAGTTTTTATTATGGTGACCAGAGCAGAGTTCCAGGTGAAGATGTGCACAGTTTGGAGGCGCCAAGAAGTTATAAAAAAAATGGCCAAACAAAAGAACGTTTCAAAAAAAAAGGAAGTTAGATTGCCATGGCTGTTGTAGAAAAAGTTGGGGCCCCCAGGGAAAACTGCTGGCTTATGGGGGTGGGTCATACCCCAAAAACAAAGCTAACAAAAAGCTGGAAAGCAATAATTATTAACACACATATAAAACAAACAATTCCTAAAATAACTTATAAGGTGTGCCTTTATTATCAGGCATAAGACTTCAATTGCAGGTTCAGACTTTCAGTTCCTGCAGATATGAAAGAACTTGAGAGACAGATTAACAGGTTTGCATGGATAGAAAGATGCTTAGCCATGCAGGGATAAAACTTAAATAGGAGAATAAACTTAGAGCATCAGGTACTGATTGTGTACCTCAAAGAGGAAGCCCTTAAACAAAATAAAGATGAAAGAATCAAGTAGCTAAATTACAGACAGGATTGAAAATCCAAGAGAAGAGAAGAGGCAGTAGCCCTTGATAATTCTGCATGATTTAAGAAGTCGGCCAAAGATCACACCACAAGAGAAGAGGAAAGAAAGAAAAAAAAGTTGTCTCTGGCACAGGCTTTGTGCCAGCAAATAGTTCTTCTGAGCATGTACAGAGTTTCTTTCCTTGCTAGTCGAAACTGGGCTGAAGGGGGCCTGGGCATATAGATTACTAGAACAAAATCAGAAGGGATGTGCTGCCAGACTTAAACCCTTTAAAATATTCTATGGTAGCAATAGCTTCTGTAGAATGAACAAGGAGATGCAGTGCTTTGTCACTGGTGGCCAGGCTGTCACTGCAAACTAAAGCAACTGTCAGGCTCTGGTGTGTGTCACAGCTTGGAAAGGTAGCAGGTGATTCAAGGCATTTTAAGCCATCCTACTGTATACAGCTGGGAGAGGTGTAGCTTTAACAGGTTTGCAAATCTGATTTGATGGTGATGCAATCTTGAAAGGGTCCACCAACATATGATCAACACAGAACCTGCCTTACCACTAGGTAGGTGTCTAGAATAACTATTTGTGTATGTCAAGCCATAATCTGAGAGCCAGTGTGGCATAATGGCTAGACTAGGATCTGGGAGACCCAGGTCTGAATCCCCACTGTGCCATGGAAGCTTGCTAGGTAGCATTGGGATAATCTCTGTCAGCCTAACCCTCCCCCACAAGACTGTGCTGAGGACAAAATGGAGGAGAGATCAATGTTGTAAGTCACTTTGGGTCACTACTGGGAAGAAAATCATGGTATAAATATCTAAATAAATAAATCCTGGCAGTATGAATTCTGTCCTAAAAGCTTTAATGCTGGTATCATAGATGTCAACTCTCTATTTTCAGTCACAGTAGTCAGCTATTGCAATAGTAGTAGCCCTTATGAAAATGGCAATCAAGCATGAATCAATGGGTGACAGAAAGTGGGATTATGGTAGCAGCCTTTGCCTTTGTGCTCAGTTTATTGACAGCCTCTTCCACATTGAGTCTCCATTCATACAAGCTGTATGGAGATAGGGCGTGTCAATGCATTCTGCTCCTGCCTTCTTACAGGGGACAGATTACACATACATCTTGTATGGTGTAGGCTCAGTGCAGAAGAGTCCAAAATACAAAGAGGGAGATGGTACTGGGGAGGCCTTTCACAAGTTAATTGATCCTTCCTTGGCTTCCACACAGGGCTAATGCATGGCATGAAATTGCATACATTTGCATAGCTTCCATAAAATTCTTTAGCTGTAGTATATGGTTTTTAAAATAGAACTTTGAATGTTTTTGTACAGACTGAGGTGACAGGGGATGCTGAAAGAGGAGATTAATAAACCAGGGAGAATAAGGGTAGGGGAACTACTGTAGACGAGGAACATATCGGATGCCAGATTCATTAGGAACTCTTACCACTGAGAGCATTTTCCAAAACCCTTGTGGTATCTGAGATTTCAGCAATGCATTTCTGAATTGATTGCATTTCCAAATGAAAGAAATTCTTAGGTAGCCAAATTTAACCAAATTCCAACATCTACATCCTACAACATGTAAAGAGAATTACAGACAGTAGCATTAGCTAATAATAGCTATTTCTAAATCACTTATAACAAGACAATCTTCTTTGTGGTCTATGTGCATCACACCTATGGGATCTAGTGCGCCTGTGCTGATCCGATCAGTGTCGTACAAAGCTCACAATGGGATTTTTGCACCTCCACCCTGAGCCTGCATGGGAACCCCTACTGTGCATGCCCAAGGGGGTGGGGCACGGACATCCCGCCAGTTCTCTTCTGACTGCCGCGCTGTTAACAGCTTTCTTCGTCAATTGGTGAATGTTCGTTTTTCCTCACATCGGGAATCCTTTGATTCTTTAAAAAAAAATTATTCTGATTTTTCTTTTTTCTCTGCTGGACTTTCTCCTCATGGAATCACCAGGGAGTGTTCAGGGTGAGAGCTTTCCATGGTCTTCAGACCTTTGACCCCCCCCCCTTCCCTCCCTCACATTGAGAATCCTTTTATGGATAAAAAGTGGGGGTGTTTCAAGAGGTGTGCTTCATGTGGAAGTAAACTAGCTCCACGAGATGAACACACTCTCTGTATAATCTGTTTAGGCAAAGGTCATCGACCGGAGGGTTGCGCGCTTTGTGCCAAATTCTCTAACCAAATGCGCAAAAATAGAGCCATAAGACTGAAAGTTGCCCTTTAGGAATCGGCTCTTGTCCCTCCTTTATCTACGATGTCAACAGAGCCTCCGCCTAAATCTTCTGCATCTTGATCATCCGCATCAATGTCGGGGCAGGCAGCAGCGCCATTGACACCGAAGCCGCAAGGGTCAGACAAATCTGCTTCTGATACGGGGCCAGCCTCTTCGAAGAAACATCCTTCAACATCGGTCTCTTCCGTCTCAACACCAGCAAAGAAACCAAAGAAGGACAAGTTGCAGAGACATACCTCTCACAAGTTCCCAGAAGTTTCATGAGATGAGCAGTGTGGCACTATCCAAGGGCTCTGCACTGCCAGTCAATACATAGTCGCATTCCCTATCAGCATGCCAGTCCACACCAGAGCTGCCTAGGATACAATCGGTGCCCTCGATTGAAATAATTGATTCTCCTACCAAGCAGCTGAATCCTCTGGTGTTGGAGATGAACCTGGCTCACCACCCCCAATCTATATTGGTCTCTGAGGCCGAGGATGAATTGATTTCGGAAGTTCCAGACTTCGGCCATCATTCTCTATCAACTGCCTCCTGGCCTAGTGGTTGCTCAGATAGCGACTATCGATACAGACCGGTGGACAGGTCCTGCTCTCCTTTCTGCCCGGATGACCAAAGTCGATGGGATGACTACCAGTTTTGTCGTGACTGACGCTGCCCATCTCCCTCGCCCAGGAGAGAGCACTTTTCCAAGTCGACTTATGGTTGGGATTCTCCCTTCTGTTATAGACATGGTCCATTGATGTACCCCACATGGGATCATCAGCAGCATATGCCATGCTGGTTTTCTTCGATGCCGTGGCTGCCGCCTAGGGGGCAGGATGAATGGGACAGCCGTTTGCCTCAGCCCCGTTCTCCGCGTCATCCATCACCATCCACAATGCTCTCCAAACCTCCCCCTTTGTCGCTGCCAAAGGAAGCCCCTTTGCTGCCTCTATCGCCAAGGAAGCCCACCGAACCAATACCAATCCAGGGACCTGGGTCACATTTGGAGACCTCTCAGGACATGTCTGATGCCGATCAGTCTGAGGATGAGATGCTTCTTTGAAACAAAAAGTCTCCAAGGACCTCCTGATCTCTCCGTCAGAGGACATGTCTTCCTACAGGGATTTAATTAAGAGAATAGCTCATTCACTGGGTCTTTCCTTCATTTAACTGCAGCCATCGATATCGGATGAGGTTTATGACGTAGTCCAGATGGACACGTTGACACTCCTCCTTCAGGCTGTGAAGGCTCCTTGAGAGAAGCTATCATCTGCACTGGTATCAACCAGGAGATTAGATCACATGTACCTGGTGCAAGAGGAAGGAGCAGGTTTCCTTGATGTACATCCGAAACCAAACTCCATGGTGGTCTCATCTTCTGCAAGGAATAGGTGCACCAACATCACCCTATCTGACAAGGAAAGCAAAAAGCTGGATGCCTTTGGGAGGTGTTTTTATTCTGCTGGTGCCCTAGGTATTAATGTATCAAACTATGTAGCATGCATGAGTAGATACCAGTACGCATTGTGGCAACAAATGGCAGATCTCCTATCTTTTCTCCCAGAGGACAAGGATCAAGCAGCCCAGGTTCTGTAAAAGGAAAGTATGGTCCTGGTGAAGCAGCTTCTTAATACTGCTAAGCACATGCTAGACACCTTTTCCATGACAATGTCTTTGGCGGTTGCACTTTGCTGGCACTCCTGGCTGCAAACGACTGCCACCCAATACCAGGGCTTACATAGAAGATCTTCCTTTTGACGGGGAGGGACTGTTCCATTCTTCTACTGACTCTGCTTTACAAGAGATGGATAAGAACATAAAGGCCTCTAGATCTTTGGGTGTCTCTGCTCCCTCCAAGCCGTACCGTCAGCATTCCTGGTCCCACTGTGGCTCTAAACACCCTTATAATAGCGAACCATCCCCAGAGGGTACCTGGAGACCTCGCCAGTCACCCACGGAATAGCACCAGCAGTACCAGTACCCTGCGAAGTCCAGATACGGTTTGCAACAACAAAATCCTAGGGTGAAGACTCAAAAGACTACCAAACAGGGCCTTTGACTTCCCCCCAGATTGCTGTAGGGGAATACACCCGTTTTTCTCCATGCCTCTCTGTATGGCGGGTCATCACTACAGACCTTTGGGTTTTATCCATTCTAACCCATGGCTATGCAATAGAATTTGTGGACTTACCAACGTTACCTGTTTTTCTAACCACCCTGCCCTCTATCCTTCTTCTGCAAGAGGTCAACTCCCTCTTGGAGAAGGACGCAATAGAGCGGGTGCTGAAGGCATTTGAAGGGATGAATTTTTACTCCCACTATTTTGCTGTTTCCAAATGAGACAGGGATCTACGCCCAATTTTAGACCTGTGGGGCCTAAACATCTTTGTGCAATATCGCAAATTCAAAATGACATAATTGCAAGTAATCCTCCCTCTTCTAGCACAGGAATCCTGGATGGCAACCATCGACCTCCAGGATGCCGACTTTCATCTCAACATCCATCCTTCCCACAGGAAGTACCTCCGTTTCGCTAAAGGAGACCTCCACTTCCAATACAAGTGTCTTCTGTTTGGCCTGTGCACGGTGTTGAGGGTCTTCACCAAGACAATGGTGGTGGTGGTGGCCTATATTCATCTACAAGGGATCACCATCTTTCCCTACATAGACGATTGGCTGTTAGTGGCAGATTCCTCGGTGCTCCTGGAGGACAACATTTCTCAGACACTCCATCTCCTGTCCTCCTTGGGCCTTCAGGTCAATCATTGAAAGTCCCATCTTCAACCCTCACAAAGGGTGCAATTCATAGGTGCAGTACTGGACTCTATAACATGCAGAGCTTACCTTCCAGCAGACAGGGCAGCAACATTGTCGTCTCTAGCGAGGGATGTGCGAGCACGCGCCTGGTTCACGGCCTTCCAGATCCAATGTCTGTTGGGGCATATGTCAGCTACCACCGCCGTTCTTCCATTGGCCAAGCTGCACATGAAGCCTCTACAGATGTGGTTCCTGCGCCACTTCAAACAGCACAGGATGGGACAATCTACACAGCTCCAACCTCTGCCAGATGTTTGGGACTCTCTGTCATGGTGGACAATGGCACCCAATCTGAACCAGGGTGCTCCCTTTCAACTGCCAAACCCATGTCTCACTCTGACCACCGACACTTCCCTCTGGGGATGGGGAGCCCATCTCAACAGCATAAGCGTAGGGTACCAGTGGGACATTCTCAATGCAACCAAGCATATCAACTATCTGACTCTGCTTGCAATAAAGTTGGCATTGTGCTCCTTCCAGCCCATTTTTCAGAGATATTGTGTAGCTGTTTTGATGGACAATACTACGGCACTCAGCAATGTCAACCATCAAGGAGGGATGGTGTCCCGGAGCCTCTGCCGCCTGGCAGTCAACCTGTGGGAATGGTGTGTAGGGCATGACATATCCCCTGTGGCCACTCACATTCCGGGAATTTGCAGTGTGAAGGCAGACCTTCTCAGCAGGGGTCTCACGCATCATCACGAGTGGGAGCTGAATTGGTCTTACCTTTGTCCCATCTTTCAAAAATGGGGCACTCCGTAGATAGATGTATTCACCTCCAGGGAGAACGCAGTCGTGGGGGAGCGAACCCACACTCCCTGGGAGACGGCCTCCTCTACCCATGGGGACAGACATTCCTATACATGTTTCCTCCTCTACCCCTCCTCCTACAAGTCATTCAGAAACTAGCCAGAGTCATGCCAGACTGTATCCTAGTGGCTCCATGGTAGCCCAGGCAACCCTAGTTCACCACTCTTCTTCGACTCATGAGAGGCAGGTAATTCCACTTCCCCAGGGTGCCAGATCTCCTTCTCATGGAGAACAGAACGCTTCTCCATGCCGAAGTGGACAACCTAAAATTGACAGCTTGGGGGATAGGGAAATAACTTTCTTTGATCATGTCTCAGAGGTTCTGATCAATGCCAGGAAGGCATCCACTCGTCTGTCTTATCACATGGCTTAAGTAGGTCTGGATAGGATCCTTGAATTTCTTCTGTCACTTGCGGATCAGGGCCTTTGCCACTCATCTATTAAAGTTTACTTGGCAGCCATTTCTGCCTACCACAATGGTCTGGATGGCTACTCTGTTTTTTCCCATCCCACTTCAAAGAAGTTTCTCCGAGGTCTCATTCAGCTGCATCCCCCTGTAAGTGCTCCGACGCAACTGTGAGATCTGCCATTGGTGCTCCACCACCTCACAAGAAAGCCGTTTGAACCTATGGCAACCTGCGATTTGCAATACGCAGCTTGGAAAATGGCTTTCTTAGTCGCAATTACATTGGCCAGGAGGGTCAGCGAACTGATGGCACTTTGCCATGATCCTCCATATTTAATCTTTTTGCCAAATAGAGTCCGTCTGGTGCCGGACATCTCCTTTTTACTAACAATTTTCTTGGAGTTCCACTTAAACTCAGAAATTTTCCTGCCTGATTTCTTCCCACACCCTGAAGGGGAAGAGCAACATCTGCTTCACACGTTAGATGTCAAGAGGGCACTCCTTTTCTATTTAAGCCGGACTCGGCCCACCAGGATGGACAACAACCTATTCCTTTCTTACTCCACCACTTCCTTAGGGTCTTGGATCTCGACTCAGTGCCTATCTAAGTGGATTGTCGGGACAATTGGGTTGTGCTATTCCTTAGCAAAGCGCCCTCTCCCTGCTTGCTTGAAAGCACATTCAACCAGGTCCATGGTGAGCTCTGCTGCTTTCCTGAAGGGTGCATCACTGTCCTCTGTCTGCAGAGCTGCCACGTAGTCCATACCAATCACGTTTATCAGACATTACGCACTGGACATATGTGCACAACATAAGGGCAATCTGGGTCATTTGGTCCTGTCCTCTGCGGTGCACTAAGTCTGACAGCACCCACCTCCAGGTGAACTACTGCTTTTCAGTCTCCCATAGGTGTGATGCACAGAGACCATGAAGAAGATAAACAGGTTGCTTACCTGTAACTGATGATCTTCGAGTGGTCATCTGTGCAGTCATACCGCCCGCCTGCCCGTCCGTCCCCACTGCTGTCATCCTCAGTTGTTTTTCTCTCATGGCTTTGGTTGATAGCGGTCAGAAGGAACTGCCGGGATGTTCATACCCCACCCCCTTTGGGCATGCACAGTAGGGGTTCCCGCACAGGCTCAGGGTGGAGGTGCAAAAATCCCGTTGTGAGCTTTGTACAACACCGATCAGATCAATGCAGGCACACTAGATCCCATAGGTGTGACTGCACAGATGACCACTCACACACTAGATCCCATAGGTGTGACTGCACAGATGACCACTCAAAGATCATCAGTTACAGGTAAGCAACCTGGGTTTTTTGAAAGGTATAAGGGGGATGTATTGAAATACAGTGGTCAGTTTTAAAAAATTACTCCAGGATCTTTAGAAGTAGTGAATTACTTTGGACACCTGTATTTTTGAACTGCTTAACTGACAATGCTTTTCAGGAAATATCAAACATTTCCACTGGGGGAAAAAAATAATTTTCAGATTCTGATCTGTGGGACTACACTTCATTAGACTGGTTTAAAGTTCTTCCAATTGTTAAGATCCTGAGATCTGAAACCTTTTTTCTCCACCATATAATTGCCTTGACCTAAATGGGATTATGTCATGGATGTAATAATTTATGACTGAGCAAGCACTTGTGTCAATATAAACATCAATGAGAAGCATAATGCTGTAATGGTCTTTTGAGTTCCTGGTAGTAATACCATGTAAGCACATAGATAAATGATTTATTTGTCTGGCCCACAAAGCAGCAAAATATGCTAACCTTTACAATTCAAGGTGAACACTGCCAATTAAAATTCATTTCTATGCATCAGTCAGTTTCTTCCCCTTTCCATGTTTACTAGATAAAGTAGCAGGTCTATCTCATAGCCCTCAAAGTGCAGTTGGTGTTTTTCTTCTAGCTATTCCAAAAATAGCTACCTGTTGCATCACACTGTTATTGGCAGCAGCAAACAGGTAATCCGTTTTCTGTTCATGACTTGAGGGAGACACTTTCTGTGAGCTTCTTCAATAATGGGGTAAATAAACAAACAATGACACAAATCCCCAAGCATCTCTTCTCCACAAATATAGTAGCACAAATAATAGGACATTTGCTGATGGTTCTTAGCTAAAACAATTGAAGGCAATTATCAAAGGAACCAGCAACTGTGTGGTCAGGCATATTTTCTGGCCTTGATGTATACCAAAGTGGAGCACAAAGCTGATGTCTTCAGGAGATATTGAAAACCACCTCCTTCTTCCAGTGTTGTAGAAACATATAGCAGTCCAATCCCAAGTGGAGTTATCCCCTTCTAAGCCCTGACTTGGGTAGCCCATGCCAGCCCAATCTTTTCAAATCCTAGAAGCCTAAGCAGGGTTGGCCCTGGTCAGTATTTGGATGGGAGTCCACCAAGGAAGTCTAGGGTTCCTGTACAGAGACAGGCAATGGCAAACCACCTTGGAAAGCCTCCTGCCTTGAAAACCCCATGGGGTTGCCATATGTCAGCTGTGACTTGGTGCCCCCCCCCAAAAAAAATAGTTGAAATCAATAGCATTAGAAGGACGTAACCCTTTTTAGGTTGGCACCATGCTATAAAATGATTGGCTTGAGCCTACATAATCTAGTTCCATGCACGGTGCACTAACTAGATGCAGATCTTGAACACCTTATTTTGCTGATAGAAGCCGGCTGACAGTTCATGGAAGATTGTCAATGAAATCCTAAGAACACTTTCCAGGGAGTAGGCTTAATTGGACAGGTCTGGGTAGATATGCTTAGGATTGTTTGCACATTGTAATCGATGTTGTAGGATTTCCATGGCTTTTGCACAGGAAATTCACCATCTGGAATGTGGTTAGTGTTTTAAGTTACATGGTAGACCTCTTCTTGACTTTCAGCTTCTCCAGTATCAGGGCACAGCTCTTTGTTCCCAGTTTTGGTGTCCAGTCATCATTTCCTACTCCACTTACCTGTGGTCAGCTCACAGATAGATTCCTTACATTTGGCTCTGCTGCCTGAAATCCTTTCAGATGAATAATGTGACCTCCTTGTTTTGTACCATGAGCCTCTAATCTACTAGGTACTACTTGATACAACCATAACTTCTGTAGCAACAATCACTAGAGAAATGAGCAGGAAAAGATCTCACTTTGTTTCTTGGATCACATAGAGAAGCTCACCTCTGTGCCCAAGAGGAGGGACAGATGTATCACCACCTCCTCAAGCAAAGTTCTAGAAAGTGCCAAAGTCATTTGCAAGCACATAACTGAGCTATGGGACTACACAGTACCTATAGTGATATATATGACTTGTTCAATCTGGTTTTCTTCTCTTATAGCATTAGTTTCTCTTTCCCCTTTGAGTTCTTAAAAACATTACTAATGCCAAACGCTTACAAGGAGCAGAAGAAAAGTGAAACCTGTTTCTGCAAGTGGAGGCTCACATGACCAAATACTCCACCATACAAAGAAAATTCCCAGATGCCTAATTTTCTTGATGCCAGGTTCATCTTCTCAGTGGCCTATTAACTCTCTATGTAAGAACCAGTGTGGTGTAACAGTTAAGAGTGGCAGTCTCTAATCTGGAAAACCAGGTTTGATTCCACACTCTTCCTCCACATGAAACCTGCTGGGTGTCCTTGTGCCAGTCACAGTTCTCTCAGAGCTCTTTCAGCCCCACCTACCTGACAAAATGATTGTTGTGGAGAGAAGAAGGTAAGGCAAGTGTAAGCCACTTTGAGACTCCTTAAGGTAGAGAAAAGTGGCATATAAAAACCAATTCTTCTTCTATGCGTATTGTTTTGCTTTAGTTTTATACAGCATTCAGTCACATTAGCCTTCTTCCAGCCCAGAGCAGAACAGGCCAAAAGCAGGGTTACCATCTCATTTGCCATTTGTAAAATGTTGCCTTAAGTTTATCTTGAGAGCGTGCATTTTACATCACGGTCTATTTTAAGCTCTGCCGTCCTATTCATTAATCTGGGTAAGTAGCAGAAGACAGACAGCCTCCTGTTGTTATAATTTGTTTCTTATTCATGAATAGGAGAAGGAGGAAATCCAGATGTTGCAAACATTAGGCTCATAACAAGTCTCACTATCTATGGCAGCTTTACAGCTGTGGATGCTACCATGGGAACTGTTTTTCTCCATTTTTTCCAGCTCATAATCGGTTTGCCATACATTCTTGAACATCAGGCTGCCAGATCTATGAACACGAGCAGCCCCAACATCAATAAATCATTTCACCTTTTAAAGGCCCTTATTTTTTCATGTTCACTGAATATTCCACTTGTCATTGACCCTAGAATTCGTGGAAAGTGCTGTTAAGCTGCAGTGACTTATAGTGACCCCACAGGGTTTTCAAGGCAAGAGATGAACAAAAGTGGTTTGCTATTGCCTTTCTCTGCCTAGCAAACCAGGACTTTCTTCGTAGTGTCCCATCCCAGTACTAGCCAGGGTGAACCCTGCTCAGGTTGGGTCATCCTAGACCATCCAGGTCAGGGTGACCCTAAAATTACAGAAGCCATTTTTTTTCCAGATATAATCAACGGCTCTAAAGACCTGTAACACCACAGCCATGCTATCTAGTGCAGAGCATGCCACAGAACACAGAAATCAATGTCTTGAATAGACTCAAAGACTCTGAACTATATTTCAAAATAATAAAAGTCCTAGCCTACAAGGTTAATGGGGAGGCAGCTATGGCTCAGTGGTAGAGCATCTGCTTGGCATGAAGAAGGGCCCAGGTTCAGTGCCCAGCATCTCCAGATGAAATGATCAAGTAGTACGTGATGTGGAAGACCTCCACCTGAGACCCTGGAGAGCTGCTGCCAGTCTGAGTAGACAATATGACCTTTATGGACCAATGGGGTCATTCAGGATAGAGCAACTTCATGCATTAGGACTGTAAGAAAAGCCTGTAACCACACTGCAAAAACCAGAATTCAGGGAAGGAAACTGTAACTAGAGGACTGAAAGTCCACACATCCCCATGCCAGACTTGTTTCTCTGCCCATACAAATTTATTTTCCCACATGCATACACTCTTCTGGAAATTCCAGCCCCCCTTTTCATATACCCCCTGGAAAAATACCAGAATGCAAAATGTCAAATACTTAGAGGACCACCTGAGTTACTTGGTCTGGAAACACTTTTAAAGAGAACTTTATCTCTTTGCTTGGATGATATGAAGCAAAAATGTTAGAATGGACATCCCCAGTTGCATCATCCTAGCTTGACTGGCCTGAGCCTAGCAACAAGTACTGGACAAGATACATTTCACAAGTCATCCCTTCTACCCACTTTTTTACTTCTCTCTTAGCCAGCTCTAAGGGAGGGAGGGCAGCATGCTATAGCCCAATCTCATCAGATCTTGGAAGCTAAGTAGGGTCAGTACTTGGAAGGGGGACCTCCAAGGACCACTGGCAGAGGAAGGCAATGGCAAACCATCTCTGCTTCTCACTTGCCTTTTTTAACTTTTATTTTCAGTTTTATAGATGTACAATCCCACTATAGATTTTACATATAAGATAGAGTCTTATACATTAGTAAAATCTTCTATCCATTTATATACCCTTGACCACATTTTAATATGTACCTTTTCACTTTTGTTTTGAAGCATCAGACTCAAATCATCCATTTGTGCTAACTCTAATACATTGAGTGCTAGGTCTTCTCTAGAGGGTATTAAATCAGATTTCCATTTTTTTGCCAGTAACAAACGAGCAGTGGTTAATATATAATACATATGTTTCTTGTGAATTGTATCCCTTCGGAATCATATTTAAAAGATAAATTTCAGGTTTTAACACTAAGTTTTTCTCCAAAATTTCCTGAATTATCTTCCGCACCATTTTCCAATAACCTTGTATCTTACCACATATGATAAAAAGTCCCTATATTAGCTTCTCATTTGCCTTGAAAGCTCCTTGCTGGGGTTACCATAAGTTGGCTGCAACTTGACAGCACTGTACACACACACACATACATACAGCCAGCTCCAGCCCCAGTCCTAGCCCTCTGACATCTCCCAGAATCTGGCCATGTGATTCTTTCCTAGTTCCTCTCAGAATCTTTTATCAAGAATGGCCTACCAATTGTGACATACGTGTGCCAGAATAAAAAATCAAGGGCTCGTACAATGGTCCAGGACATGGTTTGAAGTCATGCAATGCAGCAGTTGTACTAAGTCTGCATCTGGTCAGTGCACAGCCAGGACACTGGGTAGGAAGCCTCTGCAGAGTGCCCATAGTTCCACCTCAGAAAGGGAAGAGGTAATTGTAAATCATAGGCAAGCAGACTTTATGAACACATGAAGCTGCCCTATACTCAGACTACTGGTCCATCAAAGTCAGTATTGGCAGTGGATCTCCATGGACTTGGACAGAAGTCTTTTGCATCACCTACCACCAGATTTTTCAATGGAGATGCTGGGAACTAAACTTGGGGCTTTTGACATGAGAAGTAGGTGCTCTTCCACTGAGCCATTGATTCTGAAGAACTACAGGGGGGGGTCTGCAGTGTGAATCAGGAATCAGTTGAAATTGCCAATTCAGTCTGCATCCAATCACTTGAAAACATGTGTCACAGTAAGGCTGGAATCCTACTTGGTAGTTAGCTCCAGTGAACTCAGTGGGTCTTAATTCTGGGTAAATAGGGATTAGGATCAGGCTGTAAATTTATTAGTCTTACATTACCACCAGACAGCTTTTGCTAATTTAAACCATTATGCTGTTAATTGAATGTGCACTTGACATACACAACTATTCCTTGAGAATATGCATTTTCTTAATTATTACACACGTCAAAAAATTGCATATAGCACTGAGATACTGGCACAGGAAATACAGACTCAGAATTTATGGTATGGGTGACTAAAGTCAAACTTTCAACTTCCTGACTCTTCCAGCCGACCCTGCTAATTAGTTAGTGTCTGTGTTCTTTGATGCCTGCCATTTCCGATAAAACAGGTCTTAGCACCAATAATGTAAAACTGCAGTCTGTCTTGTCCTCATCTCCCCTCTGAAAAGTTTATGTGAAAGAACAGATAAAACCAAAAAAAGGTGCACTTTGGGAAGAAACCCAGACACCAGCCTCTGAATTTTACACAGTGGGTTTATGCCATTTAAATTCTGCTTAATTATTTCAGGAAATAAGAACACACATCCCTCAGCAGGGTCTACTTAAAGATCAATTCCTAATCAATGCTTTGCATCTGTGACATTCCAAAAGTCTTTCCTCTGGCTGCATATACATGAAAACACACCAGCAGAGTGCAACATAGATACAATTTGTATGAAGACAGTCCTGCTAAGATTTTTTTTTTTTAAAGATCCAGCTCACAGGATCATCCTTGTGCTAAGCAGTTTGTCCAATGTGCATGCTGACGTTGCCTGCCTGCATTACACTGGGCTGACCTTGAAAGTTGTATAAAAGGTAACAAGGCCATTCAGTCTGAAAAGGCTGAGAGATGAATTGGCACAAGCAGGTCAGGATTCCAGATTAGAGGCATTTCTAAGGAAATGTGGCCACCAACAGACAGGAAAGCAAAGGAAATTGCAACATTCTTTAAGCAACAAGGATGTGTTGCCAGGTAACCAGTGAATATTTACGATATTCTTGAAATGTTCAGTTTGCTCACGGTGAGAGGGTTTTTTTTCTTTTTTCTTGTGGTTCTTTAAAAAAAACCACATTCTCTGAACAAAGCCATAAACTTTGGGTGAAAAGCAACAAACGATATGTTCAAGCAAGTGATGGAGTAAGCTCATTTGAACTGTGCTGAACAGTGGCAGCTGCTTTCCAGCTTTTGGGGGGATTTATCGCTAGGTGAAAAAGCCAATGGGTAAAAAATGCCCAAGTGCTGTAATAAGCAGAGATAGAGAACCAATGAGGCAAAGTTTTTATTAGATGGATCAGTACGTTAAGGATGTTGAAAACATTTGAATTTTTCAGAATTTTCCAGGGGGGGAAATTAATATCCAGAGCATTCAGAATGAAACACATTTCTGCTTCAGTTGCATTAGGAAAATAAATAAATAGAAAACCGTGTGCATGGAAACTCAAAGGTTGCTTTTACTGGTTTCTGGGTATGTAACTGGGAAAATGTACAGATAAACCAACTGGATGTGCACTAACTTCACACAGCAGTTACCCAGAGGTTAACACGTTAAACTTTTTTTGCAAAAAGGCAGAAGATGAAGATAAAAATTGGAAGGGAGGCAGGAATCAAACAGCTGGTCCAATTTAAAATAAGCTACCTTACATTTTAGTTATGTATTTTTTAATTTAAATACTTAAGCTACATTATGCTTGAGTGCTTGTACACTTTTTCCCTGAAAAAAGAGTTACTGTAATTCAAATTAACACCAAATTAACAAAGAATATCCATCATTTTATCTTTGTTCTGTTCATTCTTCCAAAAACAGAATTAATAGAAGTTTACAATTTTTCCTTGTTTGCCTGTTAATCCTCCACATTCTTTCAATTTTCAACTTTCTTTCTTTCCAGATTCTTTCTTTTCTTGCAGGCATTGTAGGCTTATGCTGATTTCTTTGCTACTATGGATTTTTGCTGCTGCTAAAAGTGTGGGGGGTTAGATCATAGGGCTCTTTTTTGCTACCCTCTATAACAGGCCAAATAAAAACTCTAAAAATTGTATACAGCAAGCCTCCCATAGGTGTAAAAAAAAAAAAAAAGCAGTAAGGTTACTTCATCTTGAACAATTGCCTTTTTGGTAGTCAAAAAGACTCCCTCCTCCTTTTCATTAGTGGAAAAGCTGGTTGGATCCAACCCATGAAGTACCCTAAAATGTTGTTCCAAAATCAGTCAATACAACTTGAAGGCCTTGTGGAACAGAAATGTTTTCAACACAAAATGGAAGGCCTACAGAGATGATGCCACACCTGGGGGGAGGAACTTCCAGAGTTTTACTTCTTAAAAGATAATAAATACTTGTTTTTCTTCTCCAGGGCAAAATCCTCTTTTTCTTGTAGGTTCTCAGTCTTCTCTGGTCAGCTTGGAAGGGGCACTTTCTTTGTCCTTTGCCTTTGTCCTGAGAAAGGGATGTGGCTCTGTAGTAGAGCATCTGCTTTCAGTGCAGAAGTTCCCCAGTTCAGTCCCCAGCACCTCTAGTTAAATGATTAGGCAGAAGGTGATAGGAAAGGCCTCTGCCTGAGACCCTGGAGAGCAGCTGCCAGTCAGAGCAGATGATACTGACCCTGATACAGACCCAATGGTCTGATTAAGTACCAGGCAGCTTCATGTGTTCATTTAAATTTTTTCCTGGGCCTCTTCTCTGACAAAACACCATCTCCATTTTGTTGGAAAGGCCATGGTGGCAGCTATGGGCATTTCTTGAGGAGGAATGCTGCAGCTCTCCCAAGGACTTTGTTCTACTTTGTTCTGTTCCTCCTCAGGCAAACTGAGATAGGACCAGGCCCATAGCTACAGTGGGGCATCTCGGGGCCTGCCCCCCCGACTTACTGCCAAGGCCCCCTGACTTCCCATCCCATTCCAATTTTTTATTTTATTTGTGGTGCTCCCTGGGGGGGGGCGTGCCTCCCAACTTATTTAAAGGCCCCTCAAATTAAAATATCCTGTCTACAGGCCTGGATAGTGCACGGACTTTAATCTGGGAGAACCGGGTTTGATTCCCCACTCCTCCACTTGCAAGCCATAGTTCTTCTATCAGAGCTGTTCTCTCAAGGACAGTTCTGGAAAGAGCTCTTTCAGACCCACCTACCTCACAGGGTGTCTGTTGTGTGGAAGGGAGGGGAAGGGAAAGGAGTTTGTAAACTGCTCTGAGACTCCAAGTGAAGGCCGGGGAATAAATCCAATCTCTTCTTCTCTTCTACTTCTTCTTATCTTGAGAAGTCTAGTCTTTCCTTTATTTGTGAAGTCTTACCAGCCTCCTCTTCTGCTCAGGGATTCAAATATGCAGGTTAATAACGATTTAATTAATGCGGCCCAGAAGCAAGCACACTGGCAGGCAGTGCTAGTTTCAAAGCAATACAGTAATGGATTCATAGTGCAGTCCTAAGTAAAATTACACCTTTCTATGTCCATTGATTTCAACATACTTAGAAGAGAAGGGTGAAACTCTGCTTAGGGTTCTAGTATGAGACATTCAACTGCTCCATTATTAGCTACTTGTCGCCCCTCCCCCCCAACTACTTAGCAGCACAGTCCTAAAAACACTTTATTGGGAGTAAGCCCCATTGAACAGACCTGAGTAGGATTCTGCGTAAACCTGTTTGGGATTGCTCTCTAGGTATATTAAATCCTAGAGAGCTCAAATTTTCATTTTATATTAACAGATCAACAAGTTTCACGCCATGTTTCATTAATTACGCATTTGGGGGCAAAACTCCAAAGAAAGTTCAGCACTCTTCACCCATGTTGAAGTAACACACCTGCATGAGCACTTACATTTCATTGATTTCCACAGGATTTCAAGCCATTTAACCTTTTCTAGATTGCACTCTTCCATACATGATTCAATGTGACTCAAACTGAGCAGTTGAAAGGGGAGACAGCAGACCTTGTAATAAATAAATTACTGTTCTTTGGAATTTGAGAGATGTTTTAGTTCATCAATAGATGCATACAGTTCACAAGAATAAGTCAGCACAGAGTTTAATAGCAAACTAAAGCATAGGAGGTAACTCCGCAGCTGGATTGTAGCTCTTTTTTTGTTTGTTTAAAGACCTAATTTTTAAATCAGATCTTTAACAACATATGAGAGAAAGATTAATCAGAGCTGTCCAAGTGCCTTACAAAACAAACATTTTAAAAGATAGCCATATATTACAAGTAATTGGCATTATTAGAAAAACAAGATGCTGCCATTTGCAAACCCTTTCCAAAGCAATGTATTAAATAACAGAATTAGTGATGCTAGCATGCAACTAAAATCTAGTTATAAATGGGTGTACTTTCAAAAGACTGCTGGCAGATGGATAGGTCCTTCAGACAGAGGGTTCCAGTTATTTGGCACACAATCCATTTTGTTCCCTACTCTATATTCCCAATGCAGGGTCCTTTTCAATAAACACTAGACTCCGTTGATTTGCTATGCAGGATTTGATGCACAATTGAGTAGTGAACATGTTCATGCTGATTTGCTTGTTGAACTTTCCAGGTCTATTGCCTTTTTCTCAGCATTCTGAAATCTTTTTTTTTTAGAGCAGGTGGATCCTTTGGCTGAGAGTATCATGTCTTATTTCATATTAGTGTTACTCAGGAAATGATTTCTAAAGGAGCTGTGATTGACAGCTCAGAACTGAACATTCTATTTCAACTTCAGAGCTGATTCAGATGTTTAAAAATAGATATGGAGAACTCCAATGGAAATTATTCATACTAACGAGGGCCAATTCACACATTATAGAGTATTATCCATTTGGACTTTCAATAGACATCTTCTGGGAGTCCCCTGATATAACCAGGTATATGCAGGCCCAATTTGAATCACAGGGTACAGGGGCTGTGGTCCTGCCCTGAAACACCTCTGGGAAGCCACTATTTGCCCATTGGGGAAACTTACGTGTACCGAAGGCTACATATACATTTCCCTAGTATGACAAATAATGGCTCCCTTGGGCCATTTCAGGTCACAAAAATGGCACCAGGTAGGGGAGGCATAAGCTCCTCCTGTGTGCCATGAGACCAATCCAAATTGGGTTCACTCATGCCTGGGAACTGTTACCAGCAGGGAACTTCAGCATATGCCTGATTAGAAGTCTTTGTAACGTGTGGATCATCAAACGGCCAAGTCTAATCAGATATCTACAGAGAGAACGTACAGATCTTATGGTGGCTTGAGCTGTATGTGGGCTTGTGTTGAATGAGTCAGCAGGGGCACCTTGTCATGGGACAGTGATTCAGTAGCAAGAAAAGCAATTGTGTAATTTGAGGGCAAGTTACTCTCATACCCCATTTATCAATTGTCTGAAATGACATAGTGGATACCTCATCTGCCACTCTGGGTAAGCTTCTGCCCACAGAGGTAGGACATGTACTACAGTGGTGGCACTAGAAAAGAGCAAGAGTCCATTAGCACCTTAAAGACTAACAAAATATGCAGCAGGGTATGAGCTTTCGTTGAGTCACTGCTCACTCCTTCAGTGACTCACAAAAGCTCATGCCCTGCCACATATTTTGTTAGACTTTAAGGTGCTACTGGACTCTTGCTGTTTTCTACTGCTACAGACAGACTAACACGGCTACCCATCTTAATCTATTTCACTGGTGGCACTGGTGATATCGTCTTCATTCTAAGTAACCACAAAAATCTGTTGTAACCATAAGTGGAAGATCTAAAATAAGGGTCAGTAAGTGGAAACTATTAGGGAAACCTACCTGACATATGCAGACACCCAGGTACGCATACATATACATGCAAAGTGTGGGACTGCCAACATCCAGGTAGTGGCTGGAGATCTCCTGGAATTACGACTGATCTCCAGACAACAGAGATCAGTTCACCTGGAGAAAATGGCTGCTTTGGAAGGTGGACTGTATGGCATTGTACCCCATTAAAGTCCCTGCCCTCCCCAAACCCCACCCTCCCCAGGCTCCACCCCCCAAATCTCCAAGTATTTCCCAAACCAGAGCTGACAGTGCTACCTAGTGGTGTGTCTTTGGTAAAAGAACATTGAGATAAGCCACTGAGGATGAGAAAATATTGACTCTTCATTAAAACAGCTAGTCAAGAAACATGAGCAGCCTTCATCCATTACAGGATATTGTGCTACTGTTGTATCGCAGCAATAATTTTACAACTGAATTTTCCTGGGCAGAAAAGCCAATACAGCTGCACAAGGACTGCTACCCCAACAATAGTGCAATATCCAATGGCGTGTGGATGAAGCTCTGGATATTATCCAGAGCAGCACAGGCCTAGGCACACTGCTGTAGCTAACATGTAAACCAGGGCCCGGTGCTCTCTCACAAACTACATCCTAGGGTTGTTGTGAATGCTGCCAGGCTGTAATTAAAACCGCAATATAGCCCATCATTATGCATATTTCTTCTGAAGTAAGTCTCACTGACATAAATGAAGTCACTACAAACATATTCTCTTAAATGGGAGAATAAGTTTCACTTAAATTAATAGGGCTCTACTTTTCAATCATGGTTGCCAAATCCTGGTTGGGAAATTCCTGGAAATTTTGGAGGTAGGGTCTCAGGAGGGTGGGGTTTGGGGAAGGGGAGGGGGAGGGAGCTCAGCCAGTTATAATGGGACATATTAAAAACGAAGGACAATGAGGATAGCCATTGCCCATAAAAAATACATGATTGTTAATAGAGAATGCATGATTGTCCATAGAGAATGCATGATTGCCTATAGAGAATAATGGAGGGTATGCTTCTCCAGAGGCGATAATCGCCAAACAGAGAATCCACGATATTGCCAACAGAGAATCCAGGACTGTCCATAGGGAATAATGGGGAGAACACTTACCCACAGGGAATAATGCAGTACAAATTTGGCCATAGGGAATAAGACCACGCTTGCCCAAAGAGAACCACGCTTACCAAAAGGGATTAAGGGAGACAACACTAGCCCATAGGGAATAATGGAGTCCACATTTGCTGATGGGGAATAAGGGAGACCACACTTCCCCATAGGGAACAAGGGAGACCATGCTTGCCCAGTGGGAATAAGGGAGACGATGCTTCCCCACAGGGAATAACGGAGACCAACTAGGCCATACGGACAATGGGACACCACACTAGCCCATATGGAATAATGGAGACCACACTTGCCCATAGGGAATAATGGAGACCATGTTTGCTCATAGAGCACAATGGAGACCACACTTGCCCACAGAGAATAGTGGAGACCATGCATGCCCATAGATCATGCATGCCCATAGGGAATAATGGAGAGAATGCTTGCCCATAGGGAATAATGGAGAGATTGCCTGCTCTTAGAGAATAATGGAGACCATGCTTGCCCATAGAGCATAATGGAGAGAACACAAGCCCATAGAACATAATGGAGTCCATGCTTGCCTATAGAGCATAATGGAGAGAACACTTGCCCATAGAGAATAATGGAGACCACGCTTGCCCATAGAGAATAATGGAGTCCACACTTGCCCATAGAGCATAATGAAGAGAATGCTTGTCCATAGAGAACAATGGGGACCACGCTTACCCATAGGGAATAATGGAGAGAATGCTTGCCCATAGGGAATAATGGGGACTACGCTTGCCCACAGAGCATAATAGAGAGCACATCTGAGACAGAGAATAATGGAGACCACGCTTTCCTATAGGGACTAATGGAGAGAATGCTTGCCCATACAGAATAATGGAGTCCACGCTTGCCCATATGGAGTAATGGAGAGAACACTAGCCCATAGAGAATAATGGAGAGCACGCTTGCCCATAGAGAATAGTGAAGAGCATGATTGCCCATAGAGAATAATGGAGTCTATGCTTGCCCATAGAGAATAATGGATACCACGCTTGCCCATAGGGAATAATAGAAACCACGCTTGCCCATAGGGAATAATAGAGACCACGCTTGCCCGTAGGGAATAATAGAGACCATGCTTGCCCATAAGGAATAATAGAGACCACGCTTGCCCATAGGGAATAATGGAGACCACGCTTGCCCATAGGAAATACTCAAATTTTCACTTGCCCATAGAGAATAATGGAGAGCATACTTTCCCTGCGACACTAATGGAGTCTATGCTTTTGCATAAAGAATAATGGAGAGCATGCTTGCCCATAGAGAAGAATGAAGAGCACGCTTGCCCATAGGGAATAATGGAGACCACGCTTGCCCATAGGGAATAATCAAATCTTCACTTGCCCTAAGGGAATAATAGAGACCATGATTGCTCATAGGGAATGATGGAGTCCACGCTTGCCCATTAGAATTAATGGAGACCATGCTTGCCCATAGGCAATAATGAAGACCATGCTTGTCTGTAGGCAATTATGGAGGCTATGCTAGCCCTTAGGGAATAATAGAGACCATGCTTGTCCATAATGAATACTGCAATCCACGCTTGCCCAGCAATTACAGCAGTTTCCCATAGACAATTCATGATAGCCAATAGAGAATGCATGATTGTCCATAGGGAATAATGGAGAGCACACTCGCCCATCGTTAATAATGGAGACTGCACTTGCCTATAGGGAATAATGGCAACCATGATTGCCCAGTAAGGACAGCAGTTGTGTACTGACAATACATGATTGCCAATAGAGACTGTGTGATTCCCCATTGGTAACAATGGAGAGGACACTTGCCCATCCAGAATGATGGAGAGCATGCTTGCCCAGAGGGAAAAATGGAGACAAAGTTTTCCCAGAGGGAATAATGGAGAGCACGCTGGCACATATGGAATAATGGAAAGCAACTTTGCCCATAGGGAATAATGGAGAGAACGCTTGCTGATAAGAAATAATATAGTCCACCCTTGTGTAACCTCAGCTTGTGGCTTCTGTAGGGCAGAACTTGGAATGAATCTAGCAATCATTCTGAGAGAAATAATACATTTTTAAACTTTTCATTTAACATCATGTAACAAAAACATAAGACTTAGCAACACAACATAACAGGGATCTTTTAAAGTCCAAGCCATTAACTTCTCTGTTCTTCACAGCCTGCCACCCTGAAAGTCCATCCTTTTACTCTTGATGGGGGGTCAAGAAGTCACCAGCTTCCAAAATGAGGGTCTCTGTTGAAGTCCCCACTAGATGACACAGCCCTGAAACAATAATATTAACACTTACAATTTAGAACAGAAATCTCCCTCCCTTACCAGTGTCCAATCATAAATCGTTACCTTAAACAAGGTGCTTAAAGCCTATGATTAAGGTCCCAGCTCCCCAGCAGGGCAGTCTTGCTTCCCTCCTTTGCTTTTCACAGTCTGCACCCTTCTGCATCTAGATGCTCCACCCCTTTCTGGCTCATTCCATTCCTACCTAGGAGTTACAGTTGCCCTTAGGGAACAATGGAAACCATGCTTGCGCATATACATATACATATACATATTTGCCTGATACCTGTGCTTTGCTACGGTATTTAAGTTCCATAAATCCAGTTATAATACTGATGATGTGAAGTCTGAAATGTTGTTGTTGTAGGAATTCTAATGGAGAAGATTGTAGTGTAAAAAATGAAGTGAGACATACATACTGGGTTTTCCCCCTCTACTGAAAGACCTCTCTATGATTGCCATGCTGGCTGTTATGGGAAATGTCTATTCAGGAGTCTTGAATTGATGATTTCTGTAACTGCCCAGCTGAACAATCAGAGGGAGGAGGGTGCAAGCAGGCGAATTTTACCTCAGAACTCTGAGCTACGCAGTTGACCAATCAAGGGGGGGAGGAGACAGCAGCCTACCAGGCACACAGAAAACAATTGGGGGAACATATTTTGTCCCTTTTTTACCCACTTAGGGGTCGTGTTTTTCAGAAATCTTTTTGTGGTGGGGGCTGACGTCATGGTAGGAATGCACTCCGCTTGTTTTGGGTTTCTTGGTGCAGGGATTTGACCTGGGCATTGAATTGGGGGAGAGGGCATAAATTGCCTCTCATTTATGTTACATTTAAGAAGTGGGACATAATTACATATTCAAAACACCATCAAAGCAATCAGATACTAAGTAAATTCGTATGAACCTGATGTACCCTGGCCCTGCTCCTACAACTGATAGACACCTGCCTGTCTGGTGTTGGGGGGAGTGTGTTTAAAGCATCAGGGAAGCTAGGCCAGCAGCAGCGCTAAGGTAATCCTGCTGAGCGAATCTCCCCAATGGCTGTAAGCATCCCACCTCCTCTCCTACACCTGACAGGCAGCTGCCTGTCCAGTGTAGGAGGGGGAGCAGGGAGGAGTATTAGAAGCCACTGTGGAGACTGGGCTGGCAGGATCACAAAGATGTTACTGCTGGGGCAAGCTCCCTGGTGGCTTTACGCACCCCTGCAACTGCTGTTGCACCTGATAGACAACCGCCTGTCAGGTGTAGGAGGTGAGGGAGGTGTTTGAAGCCATGGGGAGGCTGGGCCAGCAGCACTGCTGCACCTCACAGGTGGTTGTTCGCCACTCCTGATTTCCTCAATTGTCATTAGCTCTCTGCAGTCCGCTATAACTGTTCATTTTTTTACCTCAGAACATTGAGCTCTGCAGCTGACCAATCAAAGAGTGGGGAGTGCAAGTAGGCAGCAGCCTGGCAGTCTCATAGGAATCAAAGGGGAAAGCACATTTTACCCCTTTTGACCCACTTAGGGGTTGAATTTCTAAAAAACCCTTCTTAGTGAGCACCAATGCCATAATAGGAGCACCCCCCCAAATTTGGTGCTTCTAGGTCCAGTGGTTTGGCATGGGTGTTCATTTTATGGTGAGGGGACTTTCTTTTATCTATATAGATGGGCAAGTGTTCTCTCCATTATGCTCTATGGGCATGCATGGTCTCCATTATGCTGTATGGGCAAGCGTGGACTCCATTATGCTCTATGGGCTAGTATTCTCTCCATTATACTCTATGGGCAAGCATGGTCTCCATTATTCTCTGAGAGCAGGCTATCTCTCCATTATTCCCTATGGGCAAGCGTGGTCCCCATTATTCCCTATGGGCAAGCGTTCTCTCCATTATACTCTATTTGTTGTTGTTCAGTCGCACAGTCGAGTCCGACTCTTCGCGACCCCATGGACCAGATTACGCCAGGCCCTCCTGTCTTCCACTGTCCGCTGAAGTTTGCTCAATTTCATGTTCATTGCATCGATGACACTGTCTAACCATCTCATCCTTTGCCATCCCCTTCTTCTTTGACCTTCAATCTTTCCCAGCGTCAGGGTCTTCTCCAGTGAATGCTCCCTTCTCATTTGGTGGCCAAAGTATTTGAGCTTCAGCTTCAGGATCTGGCCTTCTAGGGAACAATCAGGGTTGATTTCTTTTAGGATTGACTGATTTGATCTCCTTGCAGTCCAAGGGACTCTCAAGAGTCTTCTCCAGCACCATAGTTCAAAAGAATCTATCCTTTGGCGCTTGGCCTTCCTTATAGTCCAACTCTCACAGCCATACATTACTACGGGGAATACCATTGCTTTGACCATGCGGACTTTTTTTGGCAAGGTGATGTCTCTGCTTTTTATCATGCTGTTTAGGTTTGCCATTGCTTTCCTCCCAAGGAGCAGGCGTCTTTTAATTTCATGGCTGCAGTCACCATCTGCAGTGATCTGGGATCCTAGGAACGTGAAGTCTGTCACTACTTCTACGACTTCCCCTTCTATTTGCCAAGGAGTGATGGGGCCAGATGCCATGATCTTAGTTTTTTTGATGTTGAGCTTCAAGCCCACTTTTGCGCTCTCCTCTTTCACCCTGAGCAAGAGGCTCTTTAGGTCATCTTCACTTTCTGCCATCAGAGTGGTATCATCTGCATATCTGAGGTTACTGATCTTTTCCCCAGCAATCTTAACTCCAGCTTGTGATTCATCCAGGCCAGCATTTCGCATGATGTACTTTGCATATAAATTAAATAAGCAAGGTGACAATATACATCCTTGTCGTACTCCTTTTCCTATGCTAAACCAATCAGTTGTTCCATATCCGGTTCTAACTGTTGCTTCTTGACCCTTATACAGATTTCTCAGGAGACATGTGAGGTGGTCCAGTACTCCCATCTCTTTAAGAACCTGCCATAATTTATTGTGATCCACACAATCAAAGGCTTTAGCATAGTCAATGAAGCAGAAGCAGAAATAGATTATACTCTATAGGCAAGCATTTTCTCCATTATTCCTTATGGGCAAGCATGGTCTCCATTATTCCCTATGGGCAAGCGTTCTCTCCATTATGCTCTATGGGCAAGCGTGGACTCCATTATTCCTTATGTGCAAGCCTTCTCTCCATTATTCCCTATGGGCAAGTGTGATCTCCATTATGCTCTATAGGCAAGCATTTTCTCCATTATTCCCTATGGGCAAGCGTGGTCCCCATTATTCCCTATGGGCAAGCGTTCTCTTCATTAGTCCCTATGGGTAAGCGTGGTCCCCATTATTCCCTATGGGCTTGCATGGTCTCCATTATTTCCTATGGGCTTGCATGGTCTCCATTATTCTCCATGGGCAAGTGTGGTCTCCATTGTGCTCTATGAGCAAACGTGGTCTCCATTATTCCCTATGGGCAAGTGTGGTCTCCATTATTCCGTATGGGCTAGTGTGGTGTCCCATTGTCCCTATGGCCTAGTTTGGTCTCCATTATTCCCTGTGGGGAAGCATCGTCTCCCTTATTCTCACTGGGCAAGCATGGTCTCCCTTATTCCCTATGGGGAAGCGTCATCTCCCTTATTCCCCATCAGCAGTGACTCCATTACTGGGCTAGTGTTGTCTCCCTTAATCCCTCTTGGTAAGCGTGGTCTCCGTTGTTCCCTCTGGGCAAACATGTTCCCTATGGCCACACATGATCCCCCCTATTCCCCATGGGCAAACTTGCACTGCATTATTCTCTGTGGGTACGTGTTCTCCCCATTATTCCCTATGGACAGTCGTGGATTCTCTGTTGGCAATATCGTGGATTCTCTGTTTGGCAATAATCGCCTATGGAGAAGCATACTCTCCATTATTCTCTATGGCCAATCATGCATTCTCTATTGGCGATCATGTATTGTCTATGGGCAATCGCTGCCCTTAGTTTTAGTATGTCCCGGTTATAGAATGCCATAGAGCCCAACCTTTAAAGCAGACATTTTCTCCAGGGGAACTGATCTCTGTCATCTGGAGGGTACTTGCAATTCCAGGAGTTCTCCAGGCAGCACCTGGAAGATGGCAACCGTACTTTGAATAAACATGCCTTGGATTGGATTGTTACTCAAGAAAATTGCAGAAGCAAATCGTTTCAGCGCAGCGATTTCTCCATGCCTCTTTTCTTGCCTCTCTTTCAGTTTTCCCCCTCTATTTACCGGGGAGTAAATCGCATTTGCCTCAGCGTTTCCTACTTCTGAGTAATACGCCTACTAGGATTAGGCTGTAGTGGGTCTCTGCAACCCTCCCCCTTCCCTTCCCGGTCTCAGGACGTAACACTCCCGGCAGCGAAGCGAGCGACGGTGACCATAGCAACCCCGCCGCCTACCAGGCCCTTGCCTGTCTGTCCGTGGAGGGCGGGGAAGACGCCGCCGCTCGCTGGGAGCCACCGGCAGGGCTCGGGCCGCTCGCGGGGCCTGCAGGCGAGGAGAAGCCGGCTGGGCCCGGCCAAAAGCATGGGCGTGAGGATGGAGAGCAGCGGCTGGAGCAGCAGGAGGAGGAGCCCAGGTAGAACCGGAGGGGTGTGGAGAGGGCAGACGGGGCCTGGCCGCTTGTTCAGCGCCGAGAGGAAAGAGGCGCCTCTGGAAGCGCCTTTGCTTGCAAAGGTGCCCAAGCCTGGCTTTCCGAGTCTCCCCCGCCTTCCGTGTCCTTTGGGGCCTAGCAGTTTGCACCATCCCCCAGTCGCAAGGAGAGATGCATTCCCAGTTCCTGCTGTTTGCACCAGTGTTCCTGGAGGCTATTTTTAACCTGCATCGCTTAAATCCCCACCAAACTGTGCAATATATATCTGTATATGCATAACATATACGTAAACCTATCTCCATATGGCGTGGGCAGAGAAGCTTTTCTGCCTGTTTCAATTTCGCTGAACCTCTTTGGAAAAGCCCTCCAAGGGTACACGGCCCTCGTGCTTCTCCAGGAACATAAGGATTCCAGAATGCTCTCTTACAATCTTACAAAGGAGCTGGAAAAGTTCCAGAACGCATGAGCCTGCTCCAGTCACATAAGGGACCCTGAGAGTTTCCCAGCATGCACTTCTCTATGGCAATCATTGTTCCCAAACTGCATTGCCCAGACACTCTTGAGATAAAACCTGCCATCGTGTGCACACTTAAAAAATTATTGTCGGCTCTTTGCACCACCCATTGTCCTCAAGATAAAAGTTCCCATGGCAGAATGCTAATTTAAACCTACATTCAGCCAATTTATTTAAACTCCTGTCAAAATTCCCATTCCTGTTCTTCCAATGTTTTTCAACCAGAACAGTAAATCGTTGTGTGAGTATAACCTAACTTTAACTCAGGGACTTTGAGAGAAATATTGGACAACTCATTTTGCAGACCAAGACTCTGGTATTCTCCAATATCTGTAATTTTGTCTTCATAAATCAGCTAGCAACACACAGGCCCCTGCCTGCTTATCACTGACATCATTCCTTAAATAAATAAATACATTTTCTTAGGTTAGGATCACAGAAGTGTGGACAGGAAGGAGAGCCTCTTCCCAGAGCAGTTGTCCTTTTACTTTAACACAGTCTTGTTTTATAATGGCACAGTTGATAAGATCAGCAGAGATACCCAAAGGTTATTCTGGTTTTAATTAATGGAATGTGAATGAAAGAGCTGAAGGCCTGTAGGTTTGTGATAGAACACGTGCTTTCCTTGCACAAGGTTGCATGTCTGAGATAACAGGGTTGGAAGATGAAGCTGAGAATCTCTTGACCTTTTTTTCCTCTACCTGAGCCTTTGCAGAGCTGGCAGTTAGGGTAGACGTTGTCTGTTTGTCTGTCTCATTTAAATTGCAGCTTTCCTCCAAGGAGATCTGGGCAGCATATGTGGGTGTTTTGTCCACCTCCATGTTAGACACTAATGTATTACCTGGACCAAGGGTTTGACATGGCATAAGATGGATTTGTGTGAATAGTGCAATGTATAGCAGTGTGCAGTCCTAACTCCTTAGTTAGTTTTGTGCCATATAGGAATGACAGTTAAGTTAGAATCATAGAGTTGGAAGGGGCCATACAGGGCATCTAGTCCAGCAGCCTGCTCAATGCAGGATCAGCCTAAAGCATCCCTAACAAATGTTCATCCAGCCACTGTTTGAGGGAGCTCACCACTTCCCTGGGCAACTGATTCTGCTGAACTACTCTTACTGTAAAATACTTCTTTGCTAATATCCAACCTTTACCTTTCTACCATATTTAAACCCATTCTTGTGAGTCCTATTCTCTGCTGCCAACAGGAACAGCTCCCTGCCCTCCTTTAAATGGCAGACTTTAAAATGCTCAAAGAGAGCAATCATGTCCCCCCCCACCTCTTCTTCTCCAGACAGAACATTCCCAAGTCCCTCAGCCTTTCTTCATAAGGCTTGGTCTCCAGGTCCATTTTCTTCCCCTAAAAAAGAAAACAGCAGCAGCAGTTCCAATGTACAATTTTTTGATATAGTTTTGTGTGCATTCAAATGACTTCCCAGTGACAAGTCTCTTCTCATGGGCTTTCCCAGGTTGTGTTTCTTTCAGTGTTAATCTCCTTTCGCTGTGCTTTTTAAACTGTTATCTGTTCCACATTCCTTTCCTTGCACGAGTCCTGTCTTTTAGACACCAAGTGTTAAGGCAAGGCCTTTTGAATGTTTTTTCTGATTATAATGCATATAGCTGTTGGTGCTGCCTAAATGATAATAAGTAAGTGAAATGTTGGAGAATTGCTTACCATGTAGTCTGTAGTAATGATAAAACATAGGAATTGTTGTGTTATTAGATACTGCACTGGTGCAAATTCAATAATTTCACTAATACCATAGCTCCATAGGTTCAAATTCTTCATATCATTTGGAAGCAATATTTATTTACTTAGTTTTGAGAACTTATATTATTAGACAATAAATCTTATTTAATAAAAAACACTAGGATTTAGGGACCTTTTCATGACTTTTCATGCTGGTAGAGAGAGATTGTAACACAATTCACCCCAACCTGGATTCCTACCTGCAAAGGTTCAATCATATCTTGATACTCTTGAGGAGTTTTTTTGGTCCCCTGGAATAGGTAAATACTGACTTTGAAGTAGGTTTGTCAGCTGGCCTGGTTATGTGACTGGAACAGCTGTGGTAACTCTGGTAGATGACCTGCCAGGAGATGGACAGAGGGAGAGCGACTTTGTTGGATCTCTCAGAGGCTTTCAAAGCTATCAATCATGGTATCCCTCTGGACCGCATTTTCAGGTTGGACTGGAAGGCATAGTTTTGCGGTGGTTCCAAGTCCTACCTAGAGGGTTGGTTTCAGAAGGTGGTGCTGGGTGATGGCTGTTCCGCCCCTTAGTCTTTGGTTTGTGGGGCCTGCAAGACTTCATCTTGTCCCCTGTGCTTTTCAATGTGTACATGAAACCTCTGGGAGAGGTCATTTGGAGATTTGGCCTGGATTGTCACCAATATGTGGATGATATTTAGCTCTATCTCAGGCTTCTGGCTGATCCCAGGGAGGCTACAGAAACCCTGAACTGGTGCCTGGAGACAGTTTTGACATGGATATGGGCTGATAAACTGAAACTTATATTTTTGCTGCTTTGGACTATTATGGTACCTCACAAGAAATTGTATTCAGAGCAGTGTTCCCTCTAAGCTGAGCTAGTGTGAGCTAGCTCACAGTGTTTTAGCCTCTGGCTCACACATTTTTGTCTTAGCTCAGGAAGGATGGCTCCAGAACAACCTAATTTATGCAGTAGCCAAATCGCTCGCTCACAGCTTTAATGCCAGTAACTCACAAAGTAGAATTTTTGCTCACAAGATGGCACAGCTTAGAGGGAGCATTGATTCAGGGAGGAGAGGGTTCTGACTATGGTTTTTGCCCTGAAGATGGAAAGGTGCTGGGACAGGATCCCTTATCTGGGGGCAGCCCAAGAAAGCTTTATAGAAAAACAGGGTTCTGAGGTTGCTCTGTCCCTCCTGGAGTTCCAGTGCTAGTTATGCTTTGGAGTGCCCATCAGTTGCTGGGGTTCATTTGCAGTCTTTTGCCTTCTCTAGCAGTCCCCGGGGGGGGGAGGCAATTGGAAAACAGGGAAAAAATTAAAATAAACCTATAAGTTTGTAGTAAACAAAAGTACTTATTTTGCTACTAGTTTTTGAATAGTTTTCTTGAAGAAAAAGTAATTTATAAGAAACATGCCAGAAATAAAAAGAGGATTCCAAAATTATATCTGTTGGGGGGTATCATGATATTTTGGGATGTCATCAAAAGGTTTAGGAGACCCTGCCTTAATATGTTTCCAGTGAACCTCTGAAACACAGCGTGAATGTGTGAATTGGTATTTTAATTCAATTGGAATGCAGTTAAGAATTCCAAATGCATAAAGTTTCTGAAATGCAGATTAGTTCATTTACCCCCTTCTCCAGGACTGAGCTTTAATATATGCATGATTCAGAATGGTTTTCCACAGAAGGAAGCACAAACACTCCACTGAAACCAATTGCATTAGTGACAGACCTGTTTTATTGATGTTTATGCATTAAAATAATTTCTATAAACCACCTTTATTATTCAAAGTTAGTGGTGTGCACTGAACTGTTTATCTCCTGATGCCTGCACTTGGCAAAAATTCAAAGAGTAATATAATAGCAGCCAAATTGCTAATCAGTGACACACAAATGTGATCTCACTGTGACAAAAGAGACAGTTCACTTATAGGTTGATTATCTGTGATATTTATGGTGTGAATAGGGGACAAAAGTAGCTCTCAATTATAAAGGAAAAACCCTGTTGATATTTAGACTTTTTAAAAAATGTATTGACTACATTTTCAATAGTGGTATGCTCAGCAAGATTTTTGCAGTAACATTGCTATAAAGCTCCTGTTAAAAATATACACAATTACAGTCTCCCAAATAAAATCATTCATTGCAAAGTAAAAAAAGGAAAGGAAAAAAAGAGCTAAATCCTATTGCCAGCTTAAAGAAAATTCTTGCATTTAAAAGAATACAGAGAAGGGTCTAGATGAGCTTCTGTTAATGGAATATAGACACTCAGACATCCCTTTCCATGTCCATGACAGTATAAGCAGCAAAACAGATGGATTCTAGAATAAGGCCTTCCTCGAAGATAAAAAAGAATTTGTATTGCTAAAGATATGCTAGATCTGGACTGCTCAGGGCTGTGTAGTTCATATGCAGCATTTTCATAGTGCAATCCTATGCAGCGTCTAGTCTACATAAGCCCATTGATTTCAGTGGAGGAACTCTGCATAGGATTCCATCATACCCTGCGTGGGATCAATCATACCCAGGAGCCCAAAGACAGAAGTACTGGTGTCTGCCCAGGCACTTTTTACCAGCCACTCCAAGTCTGACACCATCCCAACTTTTGCACTGGAGAGAATTATGAGTTTTGTACTCTTTCCCCTGTTCTGGTGAGTTGTGGTCCTCCTCAAGATTAAACTAATCACCATAGTCACATCGAGAAGAAATGTACTCAGGGACAAATTGCCTGTGTACTGCCATTTTGTTTGTTTGTTTGACTCTCTTGTCAGCTTGTGGCTTGCCCTGCTTGTTTGATTCCTGTCAGGTATTTGCTGCTCAAATATTAGCTTTCTGGTTGAAGAGAATCTGCTGTTTGTTTCATCCTGTGGTTTGATGTGGGAAGGTTGATGGGAAGAATAGAGTGGCTTAAACTAAAGGAATATTATTTCTTCAGACTACTCTGCTACATTTTGTGCTGTAAAGGCCAGTGTTCAGAGTAAACTGCAGGTGTTTTAGGATAAGCTACGTTCTCTATAGTCCAGAACCCTTCTCAGCTTGGCAATCAAGTGATCAAGGAGAGATCTTTCTTTTTCCTTAGAGATCATTTGAATGCATGTTGTAGTCCCCGTATCTGAGCAATTTGTAGCTGCGAAGACATTACATGGTCCTGCTGAATTTAGCAAACTGTTCCTTGTCCTGTTTCCTTCCCTTTCTCTCACTTGGCTGTCTGTTTATCTCCCCTAATTGCTTCTTTGTCTGTTCTACAGCATGTCTATTCCAGCTCTCCTGCCCTGCCTTAAATCTTATGGACAGTGATTAGGATATGGTTCAGAGCTAGCCTAGGGGATCCTTCCTCCCTTTCTCCTCCCCTTGCACACAGCAATCCAATGAAAGATTGTTTTTGTAGCCAACCATAGTTGGTTGTTATGTCTGAAACATAAACTGTGGTTTGTGCTCTTTCCTAAAAACCAGGATTCCAAACTTTGCTTTAATTCTGGTTTGTAATTCTGATTTGTGGAGAAGAAAGCAAACCCTTGACTATAATCCTCCTCGGGTATTATGTCCATGCCTAACAAAAGCCTGGGAACGACACATATTAGGAATATGTACTACCTGTAAAGCTCCCGATACGTGTGGTTGCCATGGTTAATGTGTGCATTTTGCATGTGTGTGCAACTTTAGTATGTGGAAACCAGAACCCTTGAAAATCCAGTGATTGGTTTGCACATACCAAAGCTGTATGTTCTGCAAATTACATAACACATTGTCCCATCCAGATAATGTGGTAATTGCATTATTGCACACCCACTTGTTAGGCTCCTGTTACACATGGACGTTATACCTGAAAAGGGCTTAACAGCTAGGCACAACAATCTGTGGTTTGTCATAAAAATCAATTTTGATTAGATCACCAAACATAATGGGAGATAGGAGAGTGTCTTCAAGTCCAAGGATCCCATTAATTTGTTCACATAAAGATAGGCCATAATTTTACATGTGAAAGATGTCTTTGGCTGCTTGCCTGTAGAATGAACTCTGTGCCAGTCTGTTGTTTCTATTCCGGCACTCAGAAACTTCATCAGCTGCCAGAATCAAACCCTGGCACCCTAAGAGTATCAAAGCATTAGCCTGAATGTTTTAGTTTTAGAAAATGTTTGCCAAATAGTCCTCCACTATTGTGAAGCAACTTCTGTAGCTTTTGTAGTAATTTTCCCCCAGATGTTGGTGCCTTCTTCATGCCACTGAGTCTTGCAATTACTTTGCTCAGAAAATCAGGCTGTTCTTACACGTCACTAATGCCACCTTTGTTCAGCAGAGCACTAGTCTGCACTGCAGGACTGCCCTTCCTGACCTTCAGCAAACTCATTTATCTGTAGCTAATAAATCCATCTCCAGGACTGTGTTTCCTATTACTAGTCTACCACCAGCTTAACACCAGCTACTGATTCAGTGCCTGAACTAGCATTTCTGCTGCCTTTTGGACTTTTGCATAAGGCCTCAGCAAGTACATCTGTGGGCCAAACTGATGACAATGTATACCTGAGTCCACCACAAGGCTGCAGTACAGTGCCATTTTAGAGTGTTCCATGAAGATAGTTTCAGAGAGTAGCCATGCCTGGTCTGCAGTAGAACTGCCTAGATTCAAGCCCCCAGTAGCACCTTAGAGACCAACACGATTTTGGGGATATCAGCTTTTGAGAGTCAAAACTCTTTAACAAATGTATTCTCAAAAGCTTATGCCCCCCAAAAAGCTTATACCCCAAAAATCTTGTTGGTCACTAAGGTATGACGGGACTCGAATCTAGCTATTGTAGAGCCCTTTTTTAACTTTTAAAATCTCTATGAGGGCCTGATCCTGTTGCGGACCACAGTGTAGGGGGATGAGGGGTTCCTGTCTTCCCTTGCCAGGCCATTTGGAACCTTTCGTACCTCCATGCCGCAGTCCCTGGCAGGATCAGGCCCCCCTGCCACGATTTTTAGAAGTAAAAAAAGAGGGGGCTCTAACATGGAACTGTGTCCCCATGGCAAACTCAGGGATGCAGTATCATCTGGTTTGGCCCTGAGACAGACTTAAGAACAGGAGTATTGATGGTGAAGGAATGCATTTTTTCTTTGGAGGTTTCAAATGTGCAAAACCTTCACCCTGAGCTTAAAAGATGTTTTTCATAGAATCATAGAATGTTAGAGTTGGAAGGAACCTTGCAGGTCATCTAGTCCAACCCCCTGCACTCTGCGGGATCATAGCCAAAAGATAGCTCTACATACCTACAACATACCCGAAAGATGGTTGTCCAGTCTCCACTTGAAAACTTCCAGCGAAGGAGCATCCACCACCTCCCGAGGCAGGCTGTTCCACTGCTCAACCACTCTTACAGTTAGGAAGTTTCTCCTGGGCAGTTTCCTCTGGGAAGAGAAGAGGCAGGGGTGGGGTTGTCAATTCAGTTGCTTTCCAGACTAGTAGATGCACTTCAGGAAGAAACTTCTGGAGATTTCAGGAAAACTTCTTTGACCCAGCCTGACCTAATCAGTGGGTGGGGAAAAGAGAGGTGATAAAAGTTCTGGAAGTAGGAGGGAAGGTCTCTTTTTTTGTGCTGATTCCATCGAAGCAGACAGAATTCTTAACTGAGGTCTGGAGGAAGCAGCCATTGCCATGTGCTGGCCTGAAGGAGGCTTGAAGGTAATGGTACTCAAGTAAACATCTGGTGACTTTCTAAGTTAAAGAGCCTGCTTTATATTTAACAACAGACAGGTCATATATAGAGGGAGGGACAGAGGAATTGCATTTTACCCTTTTCTTGTGAATCCCTTGCTCAGTCTGGTGCTGTGTGTAATAAATTATAATTTTGGATTCTGGTAGTGGTTCTCTGTGCCACATAGACTTCCACATCTTGGACACGCTATTTTAAAAAGAGCACAAGGAGAAGGGGGAGGGCAGTCAGCTGGCAAGTGGCTCCTCCCCAGTGGTGCAGAAGGCAGTAAGCAGTCCCCATGGTCACCACACTCTGGGCAGCAGGAGACATAGAGGCAAGACCTCAGAATGGGGAAGGGAAGCTGGAAGCCCTGACCCTCCCAGTGAACAATTCCTACAAAGGTCAGGTGGTGGCAGTGGTTGAACTTAAAGGGGAAAAAGCCCCTCCAGGTATTGGGAAAACCCAGGAGGGCAGGAAGGAGCAGGGCCTGCAGGTCAGGGCAGGACTGTTTCAGCACAGTGCTCACTCTTGACCTGGACTTGTGCCAGAGAAACTCAGGTGCTGATCCCTGTTAGCAGTGAACTTCACTGAGTAGCCTTGGGCAAGTCATTCTCTATCAGCCAAACTTATCATACAGAATTGTTGTGAGGGTAAAAAATAGAAAGCCACATTAATAGCCATGTTCAGCTCCATGAAAGAAAGGTGTGTGATAAAAATATGGTAAATGATTTAGAGGCCACAGGTTGCCTACTGCCGCCTAACAAAATGAAAGGTCAGTCCCTAGTCTTGACACTGGCACTCAACAAAGCATGGCACAGGTTCGAAAGAGGTGGCCAGGTAAGCCTGTGTGGTGCAATGGTGTGTTGGACTAGGATCTAGAACACCTAGGATTGCATTCCCACTCTACCGTGGAAGCTTGCTGGATAACCTTGGGTCGCTCACTCTGTCTCAGTTTAACCCGCCTCACAGGGTTATTGTGAGGATAAAATGGGGGGAACAATGTTATAAGCCTGTTTGAGGAGAAAATGTAGGCTATACATATCTAAATAAACAAATAAATGTCGCCTCCCAAATCATCCTACGCACACATTAAAAAAAAATATTTAGAGGAGACATTTGTGCTTTTTCTAAGAATTACTGACAGTTCCCTAGGACCTTCCACTCTGAGAATTCTGGATCTAATAATCTGAATTTTGAGTTACACATAAAAATATTGAACATTTTAAAGCTCATGTATATTCATTAGACAAGTTATAGAATTAAATTAAGTTTTGGTGCTTTGCAGATGGCTTGACATATTATGATAGAATCAGGTGGGTAGCCATGTTGGTCTGGAGTGCCAAACAAAGTTTGAGTCCAGTGGCATCTTTAAGACCAACAAAGTTTTATTCATGGTATAAGCTTTGATGTGCGTGCTTGTTGCTTTAGATAAACAAAGGAACATGGAATCCTCTTTGATAAATATATTAGCAGTCCTTATCCATACAACAGATTATAAAGATTTTTCACTTGTAGTGGAAACTGATACCTACCATATTAAAAACAGATTTTTTTTCATTGTATTGCAGTTTGTCTAATGATATGTAGTTAATAATATGGCACCTTTTGCACTGCTAGCTGTGTAATGTGTGTTGAGGATGGAAGTAAACAAAGAATGATGATAGTGGCTATATGGTAAAACATAAGCTTTGCATGCTGAAGGACCTTGGTGTCAGAGTCCTGCAGCAAACAGTTCTCAACAATGTTCCTTCAGAAGGTTCAAGTTTATTGAGTACAGTAAAGGCAGGTCATCTGTGCATACATTCTGAGTCAGAACTGATTGCAAGTACATGAAATGGGGAGTTATTCAAAATTTAAAGGGGTCCCCTTGATGGGTCTGAGCCAATCACGGAATAAGCTAAAGCCCGCCTAAGCTAATGGGTTTGGATTCCCAGTGAAAGCAGCAGCAAGGTATCAAGGTCACTGGCCTAAGCTAGCGGATAAGACGAGACAGGAAGAAACTAAAGTTAAGATTCCATTATAGCAACAGACTATCCATCAGCTTCTCCCCCTTCCTTCAGCTATGACAGCAGCCTAGCTGACACTAGGTTCAATCCCAGGCATCTTCAGTTAAAGTATTTCAAATGGCATGTTTTGGGAGAAACCTTTCTCTGCTTGAGACTTTGGTAAACTGCCACCAGTCAGAATAGACAGTGTTAAGCTGGATGAACCAATGGTCTGATTCAGTATCAGGCAGTTCCATATATTCAATATCCTGTAGGTACAAACTTAACATGGGGATTTTTTGTTAAGTACAATCCCCAATGGAGACTGCTGACCTTTTCAATCCCACTCTCCCACCCAAGCCTTTTGTTTTGGGAGGGATGAGCACAGTGTAGCTTGGAGCACAGGTCACACATGCACCTAATCCATTGATTCCCAACATGGTTGTCATAGATGCCATGATGCCCATCAGTGTTTTTCCTAGCTCCCACTTGCTTCTTCCTTGAAGCATCTTGTCTGCAAAATAGGCAGCCAGTCTTGGCTTTAATCATTGGAGCAGAAGGCACTTTGAAAGATTCCAAGTGGCATTACCTTTGAGGCTGCAAGGAAACAGGTGCCAGTTGTTAAGAGAAATTCCTCTTAATTACTCTTTACCAAATTTCTCTCTGAAATCCAGCAACATGTTTCTTTTCTTCTTTGTAGGAATGTACAGTTTCTAATTGATTTTGTTTGGATCAATGAGAAATTTGGAGAGAGAAGTAACAGGAAAGGAGATTCTAGAGAATCTCACAGTTGTTCTCTGTAGATGCTCAGAAGCAGCCAATGTTTACCAAAACCTTCCTGCTCTCCTACTAGAACACCACCTTGTGGTGTGTAACACAAAACAACTGCAAGGGCTGGAGTTAGAAAAGGGTTGTGGATTTTTCTACAAAGAGAAATGAAAGAAAAATCACTCTTTAAAAAGAGAATCAGACAACAATGGCTATATCAATGGCTATATATAAAAAAGTGAATTTTTGAAAAAGAAATTCCCCTCCCCATAAGAATGCTACCTCCATGACAAGAGGATGCTTGGCTTGGGAAGTCATAATATTTTGGGGACGTTACCAATATTTTGTGATTTGATTTGGCAGCTACAAGCATGGACAGTTTCAAGAGGGAATTAGATAAACATATGGAGCAGAAGTCCATCAGTGGCTATTAGCCACAGGGTATAGATGGGAACTCTATAGATGAGCAGAATTTCGACTCCAGTCTAAACTCTCAGTCTGGGGCAGGTGATACACTGTATTCTTGGTGCTGGAGGGGGCAGCAGTGGAAGGACTTCTAGTGTCCTGGCCCCACTGCTGGATCTCCTGATGGCACCTGGTATATTTTGGCCACTGTGTGACAGAGTGTTGGACTAGATGGGCCATTGGCCTGATTCAACATTGGCTTCTCTTATGTTCTTATGTTCTTATGACTTACTCCCCACAACAACTGTTTTGTGATCGGTCTCATTCCCCATGCCCACTAGTTTGCTGTGGCATTCACTACCTGTCCCCAAAACTCTAGACACCCCTACAGATGCAACAAGACTCGGGGCTCCTGGCCTACTCATTATACTGGAAAACCCAAACTTTTTTGTTTATCTAGAAGAATTCAACAAAAAGTATCACATTGACCTTGCTGACATCAGAATTTGTTCCAGGAAACTGGCAAGGTCAAGGCTTGGCTAGAATCCTTTAACCTGATGTTAGTTGTATGGGGAAGCATTCAATCATGTGAGTCTCTTCCCATACCTGCAATTGAATTGGTATACCCCCTCTCCCCACCTGCCGTTTGGATTGGTATATCCCAGAAACAGGTTTCCTTCCTAAAAAATGGTCATAAAAAGAGCCCTGGTGGATCAGACCAGTGGTCTCTCTAGTCCATTATCTGTTTCCTACAGTGGCAAACCAGATGCCCTGGAAGGCTCAGAGCAGAGGCATAGAAACCAAAGCCTTCTGTTGTTGCTGTCTCCCTGCCATAACTGGTACTTACAGGAGTACAGTCTCTAACGTGGAGGTTCCATTTAGCCATCAGATCTAACAGCCACCAATTGAACGATCATCCATGAGTCTTTCTAATCTATTCCTTGGAAGATGATTTTGTGGCCAAACCATCCCTCCTTCAGAATTTCTAAACTGGAAATGCAAACTGTACATTGCTTCATTAAACAAAAGTCCAAGGACTATGTTAAGTTACAAGCCAACAGTTTCTTTTGGCTTTGTCCCCATAGATTTTCTTTCTAGTGTTCCTTCCAGGAATCAGATTTGTTGGCAAAATTCTTCCAATTTTTCTTGTCATTAACTCTGTTCAAGCCTCAGAGTGTACTGTATATGTGATTTTAGCCAAAATAAACTGCTTGTCAGTAAAAGTTCTTTGCCAGGGCTACAAAGCCCTGGAAAAATACGAGTGTAGAGCTGGTAGAACAAGGAAGACTGAGTGTTAGGCAGGCATGAGTTCATTCATTTATTAACTGAAATATTTATAACTCACCTTTCCTCATGGCTCAGAGCAGCCAATTAACCTTACATTGAGGAAGGCAGCCTAGTTTGGCTTAATTTGTTTTATCTTATATATCTGCAAAGGCGAGCATAAAAGTCAATATTTTGACATTCTGCCCCCCTTTGTCCAGAGCCCATACCCTTTTCCATTATGAACAGCCTGTGGAACAGCCTGCACAGAGGAGGTAAACAGCCCCCATCCTTGCAGATGTTTAGGAAAAGGTACACTTCGATTTTGTTTACTAGAGCCTTTAATGATGCTTGAGGGGTTTTTTTGTCTGAGTTGTATTTATTGGATATATAATTATGGGTTTACTCTTTTGCTTTTATTTATTATTTGATTCTATCCTCCGTGTTTGTTTTATGGATACATGAGGGCTTCCATGCTGTAAGCTGCCTTACACCCATCTGCAGGAAAGGCAGGTTACAAATATTTTCTGCAGAAGGTAGTTAAGCACTCTGCCTGTGTTTAATAAAGTTTGAACAATAGTAATAAACTAAAAGGTTGAGTATAAGGACAGCCAAACCAAGCAGTTGTGGGATAACTGAGAAGCCTAAAAAGAATCAGGATGCAGACAATGAGCAGAATTTCGACTCCAGTCTAAACATCAGCTAACCCTTGAGTAAATTCATTGTCATAGCGTAGTATGTGGCGCTGTAGCTCTGGACTACATGATTGTCTGTGGTAATGATCAGGTGGCACATTTCAGCAAGGGTCAAGATCCTTGAAAACTTTGAAAGGACTGTTCTTAGATGTATTCAGGGTGGTATAATCTTATGCAAGCCCAGTGGGACTGACTGGGCTGAATGGCTGACTGGTGTACCAAAGCAACATGCTTTAAGAGCTTTTGTTACAGCTACTGTAACTGTAGCAATGTTACTGACATCTGTCAAACAGCCTTTTTTAAAAAGTGGTTTGAGTGCCTGTCAGAAAAGGTTCAGGTGGGTAGCTGTTTTGGTTTGAAAAAGCAGAACAGTTTGGGTCCAGTCGTATCTTTAAGACCAACGTGGTTTTATTCTGTGTATAAACTTTTGTGTGCATTCACACTTCAAACTTTAGAAAAGAGCAAGAGTCCAGTGCATCTTAATGTCTAACAAAATTTGTGGCAGAGTATGAGTTTTCGTGAGTCACTGCTCACTTCTTCAGATACCTAGCAGTGACTCACGAAAGCGCATACCCTGCCACATATTTTGTTAGTCTTTAAGGAGATACTGGATTCTTTCTCTTTTCTACTGCTACAGACAGGCTGCGGTTACACATACTAAATAATCCACTTTCAATCCACTTTCAATGCACTTATGAATTGGATTTTGCCTGTTCACGCAGTAAAAATCCAATTGGGAAGTGGATTGAAAGTGGATGATTTAGTGTGTGTGACTGCAGCCACAGACTAACACGGCTACCCATCTTGATCTAACTTCAGAATTTGTTGGTCTTAAAGGTGCCACTGGACTCAGACTTTGTTCTGTCAGAAAAAAGACCATTCAATCATATCCCATGCGCTTATTGAGGGTCCTCCCCAAACCCTCAGGATTGACATTTAGGGGCTGGACTGGGACATGGGTGTCTCCATTAAGTAAAAAGTGGCTTGACAGCACGTAAGATAGACACGGTGGGGCATGTGGGCACAGAAGAGCCCCCTACTGGAAGCAGAGTTCTGCTCAGGATAGTAGGGACCACACCTCTGACTATTAGTTAGCCTATGGCAAAAGATCACTCTGCTTCTAGCATGGTGTAGTGGTTAGAACAGAGGTGTCAAGTGCATTTGTTGCTAGGGTGGGATCTGACATGTCACTTTGTCGGGCCAGGCCATGCATGCTATAAAATGTAATTCTAGGTACCAAAGATGTAACTTAATAAGGACACAGGCAAACCCAATTAATTACATTATTTTTACTCAAAATATAAACATGCTGAAAACATCAACATCGTGTGCCCTCATCGTGTTCACCTGCACACCTCCACAAATGAGCAGGACACAGTCAAGGACAGGAGAACCACACATGTTGCTCCTGAGTTCCTTGGAGGAATGGCAGGGTGAAAACATTTTAGATAGGTAAGATTCAGAAAAGTCTGAGAAAACAAAACAAAACTCAGACATATTGTGAATGTGTGTTGGGAACTGAGAGCAATTGATTTACTGGTGAACCACAAAAACCCAAATAAATGTATTTAATCATATGCAAGAGTAGATTTTTTCCAAGGGATACCATAAAGGGGGGGATGACACCCGGGGGTCATTTTGTAGAAAAAGAGCTGCAGGAGCTCATTAGCATAAGGTATGCTAATGAGCTACTAGGCTATTAGCATAATAGCTCATTAGCATCTGCCACACCCCCTGACATCACTGGAAGTGATGTCAGAAGGGGAAGCAAAGGGGGGAAGGCATCTTCAAAAGCCTCCCCCTCCCTTCCCCAGCCAGCCTGTGGGGAGGGAGTGAAATGTTGGGCCACAGGAGGAAAGAGGGAAGGAAAGAGAAGGAAAGAAGGAAGGAAAGAGAGGATAAAAAGAAGGAAAGAGGGAAAGAAAGAGAAGGAAAGAAGAAGGGAAAGGGGAAAAGGGGAGAACGAAAGGAGGGAAAGAGAGAAGGGAAGAAGGGAAAGAAAGAGAGAGAAGGGAAGAAGGAGGGTAAGAGGGAAAGGAAAGAACAAAGGGAGGGAAAGAGAAAAAGGAGAGAAGGAAAGAGGGAAAGAAATAGAGGAGGGAAAGAAAGAAAGAGAGAAGGAAAAAAGGAGGAAAAGGGAAAGAGAAAAGGAAAAGGAGAGAAGGAAAGGAGGGACAGAAAGAGGGCAAAGAGATGGGAAGGGGAGGAAGGCTCTCCCACCCCCATCAAGCCCCCACCCCCCAGATCCCTCACTTACCTCCATCATTGCCTTCCCCCGGGCTGCAGCACTCGATTGTGGGCCCCGGGAGGCTGGCGACGGGCCTCTTCAGGCCACCCCAGGGCCACACCGCTCGAGCTTGGGCCCCGGGAGGCCAGCGACGGGCCTCTTCAGGCCATCCCGGGGCCGCAGCGCTCAAGCTCACACCCCGGGAGGCCAGTGATGGGCCTCTTCAGGCCACCCCAGGGCAGCAGCGCTGGAGTGTGGGCCCCAGGAGGCTGGCCACAGGCCTCTTCAGGCCGCCCTGGGGCTGCAGCGCTGGAGCATGGGCCCCAGGAGGCCAGCCACGGGCCTCTTCAGGTCACCCTGGGGCTGCAGCGCTCGAGCGCGGGCCCCTGGACGCCAGCCACGGGCCTCTTCAGGCCGCCCCGGGGCCACAGCACTTCCGTGCGGGGAGCTGGGGGCGGGGCTTGCTGCCACTGCCATTTGTCCAAGTGCCTGGGCTGCTGGAGCGGTGCTCTGGCACACTCCAGCCCCAAAAGACCCCTGATGACATCCCTTGTCCACTCACACAGAGTGCCTACTATCCTCTACAACCTCTTTTATTTAGGGTACAGGTTATATGTAATTCAAGATGTCACACTCAGCACCCGTCTTATCTCTTAAAATCTACAGAGTGTAATAAGCACCTCACGCCTCAAGTCCTCTTTCACTCTCAGACACACCTGCAGTCATGGTAGCACAGCCCCCTTTAATAATCAGGCCTCATTCACAGAGCTATTGGGGTTGGGGCTCAAACACTGTTCCAATCTCTCACTGCCAGCATTCATTCATATCCTATAATATATGTGTATAGACCGAGATATTAAATTGTGTATGTGTGTGCTTCTTTTCCCTAGACAGCCCATAGGTTAATCAAAACAAGAAACTTTTTTTTACTGTTTTTACTGTTAATTTTATTATTCTGGTCACAGACTGTAATAAAAGATTTGATTCGATTTGATTTGAAGTGGCAGGGCTGAGGGGAAGACCTGATGGAGAAGCCGTTTCCAAAACCTCCAGGGGGTGCTTTTTGTCTTCCTGTAAGTCCTTGTCCCTCAAGGACTGAAAACAGGTAGGGGAAGAAGGCTGCAGGAAAAGCCAAGCCAGCCCCAGGATCTGGCTGGCTTTTTAAGAAACTAGTATTTTTCTTCTCAGGTCTATGGTACTGAAAAAAATTAGGAATTCCAAAAAAATTCCAGATCTGAATACTGTACTGGTATTGGAATCCAGGATTTTTTTGGAAATCCTGAAATTTTTTCAGATCCAATAGGCTCAAACTGAAAAATACCAATTAAAAAAATATTGTACCACCCCTGGTTGTGATATTTCCTCTTTGTCTTTTTGATGCCACAAACCCTGTTATAAATTCTGATTATATGTTAATAAAATAATCTCAAATGATATGACTGCAATTTTCCTTTCTTTCTTGGTATAATGCAGTTTTTCTTTCTTACATTCAGCCTATCTCATTCAACTTTTTGTGGAAGAACTTGCCTTCGCCCATCCACGCTTCATCCTGTTCTTTGCATTAAGTGTCCTCCTTTCTTGTAAGCCTTGATCTGCATGCTTGCCGCTCTCTTGGCGGAGAAACAGAGAGACAGGAGAGTTTGAGTACTAAGGAGAAGGTCCACTTCCTTCTTCCTCGTCCTAGTTGCCTGAGTGTGCCTGGGGTTAGGATCCTCAAAAGCTAGCAGTGTCCCTGAGGAAACAAGTCCTCCTTTGATGAGGTGGCACTCTAGTGTCATAGTAGCTGAGGTCACTACTGCAAAATGCCAAGGAAATTAATCCTTCTACTTACACATCTTGTGTCATTTCTATGCTTCTAATTTAATGTGTTGAAATATATACATCACCTCATCATCCCATTTTCCACTGTATCCCCCTTCCCTGCTGCTTCCTCTTTCCAGTTCCTTGGCTGCCTCTATTTAATTTGTTTATTTAAAACATTTGTGAGCCACCTTTCTGCCCTGCGGAACTCAAGGCAGTATACAATATAAGCAGAGCAACAATTATAAAACCTATAAAAGTCACAGATTAAAAGGCACAGAGCCCTACAGCCTCACCCCTTTTCTTTTTCTTCTTCCCATTCAACAGCCAACCTACTTTTATTTGTTTCTGTCTTCACCTTTCCCCCCTTCTTTCCTACCCATCATTGTCTTCCCGTGAAAAGTCTGGCTATGTTGTGTGGTGGTAGCCAGTTCAGGGCAGGTCCCAGTTGTGTGGTGGCTGCTGCTGTCAGCGGGCCATGCCTAAGGGCAACATGGCCACTGCTGCCAAGCTGGCTAAATCATATTGGTAGTGAGTTTTCTAGTAGTTGCTACTGGGCCTGTCATTGGTGAGGTCTCCTCCATCAGGGGACACGATAATCTGGAGGGAGGGACCTTTCCTGGGCTGCTTCAGCCTCCCAGTCTACTCCTGTTGCCCCTACCTCAGCTTTGCTTTCCAGAAATCAAGGCTTGGGATGCTTGGCAATAGTCCTGTGGTGGCCAAGCAACCCCCAACAGCTACAGAGTCCAGTGGGCATTCTTAAAGATACAGATGTTGTTTCTCTTCTTTCGGGGAGTTTTGATTCCCCGATCTATTGTTTCCCTCAGATTTCAGATTTTTCCTTGCAAACTTGGGACTGCTTCAGGTTTGAACAGAAATCCCCCCCCGGGTCTGTTCCTATCTCCATTTTGCAGCTCTGTCAATCATACTATGGCACAGTTGAGACACAGATATATGTCTAATCCCAGGAGAGTTCCAGACCCCTCTTGAGTAGGGATGCCAGCCTCCAGGTGGAGCCTCTAAATCTCCTGGGAATTATAGTTCATCTCCAGTCTACAGGGATCAGTTCCCCTGGAGAAACATGTTGCTTTAGACTGTGGACTAGGATCTGGGAGAGCCAGGTTTGAATCTCCACTCTGCCATGGAAGCTTGCTGGGTGACCTTGGGCCAATTACACTGTCAGTCTGACATACCTCACAGGGATGCTATGAGAATATAATGGAACAGATGGGAATAGTCAAAGCAACTTTAGGTCCTCACTGGTGAGAAAGGTGGGGTATAAATGATGTAAAATAAATAAATTTTCTCTTTGTCTGAATAGTACTTTTTGTGAATGAATCACTTGTGGCCTTTACTATACAATGATTTTATAAGGTTTCTTTTTAGTTACTTTGCTCATAAGACACTTTGTACAGATAAAATAGGCTGTGTTTGAAAAGCATGGAGGGAAGGGGGAGAAACTAATTCCAGGTGTCAGACAACTGAGATAGAGAAATGTAGGATACATCTTTTGATTGAGTTGTCACTGTACAGCAATTTTCTCATGCACCCAATGAAATACGATTCTCTAATTTGCCCTTACAACAATATGTAGTATAGGTTATTGTGGCTGTAATGTATGTAATTTTATATCTAGCAGATAAAAACATACCATCAGTGTGTTTTATATGGGTTCAGTGATTACTCTTGAAGTTAGCATTTCTGGTGCCTGTATGTGCAGGCTGTGAAGATTGTATCTAGATACAGAAGAGAAGAGCTGATGCTCATGATAGTAAATAGAAAGCACACCAAGTGATTAACGGCCTGGATTACAGAGTATCTCTTTAGGGAGTTGATTGCCTTCTCAGGGACACATTGGGAGGAGCCACTTCATGCTTAACTGGTCAGCAGGAACTGAAGAGGACTTTGGTTGTCCTTGCTGGGAATGCTACATTCAAGAGATCCCCCCCCGAGTCTTGATCTGTATTTTAATGGACAAATGGCAATCAGTCAAAATGGGTTGTTGGATCTAAACATCCATAAAAGGAAAGGTCACAGAACTTCGGTTTCCTCCAGCAGCCAACTTTCCCTTCCTAGCCACTGCTAAGAGCCTGGAAGCCTTCCTAAACCAAATGCCATGTGTTATGGGAGATGGTGCTGCAGAAGGAGCAGCAAATTGGGCAGAACTGTCTTTCTACAGTGAGCTTTGGCAAGTAGACTCAAGCTCACGGACCTTCACGCAGGAAGGAGGGGGTGATTTCCCTCTTTTTCTGCACATCAACTCCCTGTGGTGGTAATTTCTTCTGACAGCAATTTGGTTGCAACCAGTAAAGTAAATAATAAATAAGACTGTCAGCAAGGCCTGATCTAAATTGTACAGAGAATCAGTTGATGAATTCTCAGAAGGCTTTGAACACTAGGAAAGAAACAAGCATAATTCTGATAGTAGCACTCAGCATATTCGAAGGAAGTTGGAGAATCTAGGAAAGGGGATGTTCACAAAGAGGGAAGGTGATCATACCAGGAACACAAGACTGCCAATCTAAACGAAAAACTATTCTTTAAAGAGAGTTATAGGAGCAGAGTGGATCTGGCGCCTAATGTTTCCTTAGTAATATAAACATAGTTAAATTGTAGTACGGCAGAATTTAACTATACAATTACACAGTACTTGTTGCAGTATATGAAGCTGCTCAGCCCAGCAGTGAAAATGATGCTTCTCAGCATCAGATGAGCTCCCTCTTGTAGCATGCAGCCTAATGAATAAATGCATAGCAACTAATGGGTGTGATAATTCTTTCTGACTTTTGATGAAACTTCCTAGGGAATAAATGGAAGCTTTCTATAGCCTTTTTATTTTTTGGCTTTGTTGATGTAAAATGGGGTCTTGCATACATTCTATGAACAGTAAAAGCATGTAAAAGGGCTCTCTTAATGGAGTATTTCATCTTTTAAGTGGTTATTATCTAGAGGGGTAGCTGGGTTAGTTGGTTACAGTACAAAATGAAACGGGAGTCTTGCAGCGCCTTAAAGGATTTACTGTGGGATAAGCTTTTTCTTGGTTTGATACCAATTGGGAGAGAAGTTCTCCCTGCTGTGGAGGTGTTGAAGAGTGATTAGACAGGTAAGGAAGAGAACAAGCTGAGGACACATATCTGGGCCATGAAGGAAGTAAAGCAGGATCTAGTGACTGACTGTACTGAAGGCAGAAAAGAGATCAAGAAGAACGAGGACAGACTGATTCTTTGGATTTGGCAGTGAGGCTACTTGCAATGAAGAACAAAAAGCTCGGTTGTATGTTGAGAAAGCAGTTGAGGAGAGACAGTTAAGATGGCAAAAGAAAGCAGCATGCATTAGGAATTTGGAGGCAAAATAGTGGAAGAGAAATTGGTAGTTATTAGAGAGGGAGGATGAATCAAAGGTTTGACCTTCTGAAAATGTGGGAGGCAGGCACATGAGACAGGTATGGTAAAGCAGAAATCACTGAGCTTTAGGCCTTGTCATAAGCCCAGTTGTATCTAATTCAGTATCATGTCTAAACTCTATTTAATTCAGACCAGCTTTGTCAGGGAATAAACAGGTCAGTGCTGGTGCTAGGAGCCCCTCCTTTCACCTACATCTAGCTCATAAACCTGCCCCCTTATTTAGACTCTGTTGACCTAGCCATGCAGATCCATGCTACTGTAACCTCCAGACTGGACTACTGCAACACACTTTACATAGGGTTGCCTTTGGAGAGATATTGGAAGCTTCAGTTGGTACAAAACACGGCAGCAGACTTCTGTCAGGAGTCATTTAGTCTAAAGGCAAAAATCAAAGCAGGAGGTTTGGAGAAAAGGCAGGAATTATCTCCATGGATATTTAAATCAACAAGGAGCCAAAGTGAAGATAATGTCATGGAAGAAGTAGTAAAAACTTGGCATCAAGCTGTGAGATAAAGGTTGAGAATGAGCAGGATGGGAGAGGAGAGAAGATATTAAAATGGAATTGCAGAAAGGAGTAGAGTCATACAGAATAAACCTTGTAGGATTTGGGCTTTTACACATTCTCATTTTCCTCTTTTGTGTGTTCCTTGGGTTTATGTCCGGGTGTATTTTGCTCCCTCTAGTGGTCAATTCGACATTATGTCTTCGTATGTCCAGCATATCTCCTTGCAGATTTAAACTGCAGGTTTTTATGCTGGACATAAAGTGATGAAATATCATATTAAGAGATAGCAAAACACATGCAGAACAGGGGAAAAAACATAGAAGCAACAGGAATACACAAGTGATGAAAATGAAGTTGCAGAAAAGCTTGAAGTAAGATGAAGGTGTGAATAGTGAAAGTAACAGATATCTTTTGGAAAGGAGGCCATTTTATCTGAGATAGGGGTGTGGGAGAAGCTTCTAGTGGAAAGGTAGGGGGCAAAAGCCAAGTGTCCGTGAGGACAGATAGTTGAGAGAAGAAAAGGCCATAGAGTGTGTCTGTTATTGGGTGATGGAGTGGCATTTCTAGAGGCAAGAAACAAGGGAAGGTAGTCTTCACTGTGTTTTGTTTTGTTTTTACATTGTCCTATACGTTTGTAATCCAGAGTTATTAAAGTTATTACTTTGTTTGTTGTTTGTAATATAATATTTCACTGCTCTGTTTTCCAGTCTTGTAATGCTGCTTTATTGTCTGTGTATTTTATCGTACAGATTTTATTGCATTGTTTTGAGTTGTAATCCGCCTTGAGTCTCAGAGAGAAAATTAGGCTTATAAATAAAGTTAAATAGATTAAACAAGCAGGGAGAGAGGATGGAAATGAGATTCAGAGACTTGTCAACAAAAGACAGGTGGTGCCATGCTTGGAAAAATGGGCTTTGAAGTGGGCATAGGAACTGGGAATAGAAGCTGGCAACATAAAATGTAACTACCAGAAATCTTAGGATGGTTATAAACAGCCACCAAGCAGGCAGTGCCATTCAGTGGCCAGCTAGTCTTATTAGCTGTCTGTCTGTGTGCTAGACTTGCCAGCTTTAGCCAGCAAGAGAATTTGGGGGGCAGAGACAATCTCTTTGGTGTGATGCTAACATGCAGTTTTTAAATGGCTATTTTCTCCTCTAAAATGGGTCAGTAGCTACAGATTGACCCAGGTCCGTAGCTACAGCCCCCATTCTTAAAGGCAGAAGTGATTAACCTGCAGCAGCTGAGGACTGTCATCTAAAATGGTTGACAGCTTACAATTTAGAGATCTATCCTGGTAACAGCTTTCTTTTGACTAAATGGGTGATTGCTAGCATAAGAACACCTATATAGAATACACAGCTTGAGAAGACTGCCTATCTATGTGTTGTTTGCCCTTTCTTTTTGTAAATAAAGTTTTATTTGGTTTTATACAAATTGGAGTGAGTCTACTTCCCAAACCCAGATAAGTATTTCCAATGCCATGCCTACCATCTACCAGAAAATTTAATCCCCCCCTTTCTCAGCCTGCTATTGTCACACTCTGGGGCTAAGATTTGCAGAAGCCTCTATGCTTTGATTATAAAAGCCTTGATTCCACAATAGCTGAGTCATAATCCTCAGAATTCTGGCTTTTCTTTCTGCACTGAGAACTTCAGCCTTACCAGGAAAAATTTGCCCCACAAGCCACAAAATACTTGCTACGGGCCTGGATTGACCACGTGGCTGGCCATCTTGTTTAGTTTGGCCCTGAGAAGCTGATGTGTCTGTGTTGCTACATCTGTAGAAAATTGGGGGGGGGGATTCTGCATCATGGAATCCACAAAAATGTTAAGGGAAAAACTTACGGCAAGATTATGAGCTCCTCACATTGAACCCGTAATCTAAAGTAGTAAGGAATCAATTTATCTTGCCTGTGCCCAAATGACCATGAATTGAACACACACACACAACTCGGGGAAGAAGGTAACTGTGTGAGGGGGCAATGCTCACCACATATTGATGTCTGAAGCATATTTTCTTATGAGCGGGCTGTGATATAGGAGGTCAGTAAGGCTGGGAGAAGCATTGAAAGCATAGGGAGGCTAGGCAGGGTGGGGCTTAAGGAATTTTGTTTATCTAAAACATTTCTGTGCTGCCTTTCCACATGAAATACAGTCCCCAAGGTGATGAACATTATGAATACCAACACCTTTTTTCTTTTCTTTTTAAAACCATTATACATATATACATATTTGTGTGTGTGTGTCTATTCCTTGATAAAAAGGAAGATTGGAGTTGCGTCCCATCAATATGCTGATGACACTCAGCTCTTTTCCCTGCTGGATAAGCAGCTGGCAGCAGTGCTCTTGGCACTACCACAGTGCCTGGATGTAGTAGTCCAGTGGTTAAGGGGAAGCTGGCTGAAGCTGAATTCATCCAAGACTGAGGTCATGGGGCAGGGAAAGACTGAGATGCTAGCTGGAAGGTCACTCCTGAGACTTGATGGTATCCAGTTGACAGCTGCAGACTTTGTAAAGAGCCTCAGGGTGTGGTTGGATTCTGTGCTATTATTGGATAAACAAATGTCCATGGTAGCATGGGGTCAGAGTTTTTGCACCTACACAAGGTCCACCAGCTGGCTTCTTATTTGTCTGGGTCAAACCTTGTCTCATTGATCCATGCAATGGCCATCTCCAGATTGGACTACTGCAATTTGCTCAATGTTGGGCTACCTTTGAAAATTCTGCCACAGCTGCACTGGCTACAAATTAGTCTTCGGATCCAATTCAAGGTGTTGATGTTAACCTTTAAAACCCTTAACAGTCTGAGACCCTCACACCTTTGGGACTGCCTCTCCTATTGCAAGCCCCCGCGTTCCCTTTGGTCATTGTCCATGGGCCTCTTGCAGATGTCTGGCCCAAGGATCGCTCAGTTAGCTGTCACCAGGGGAAGAACCACTTTGGTTGTAGCCACTACCCTGTGGAATGTACTTTTGGGTGACAACTGTGCCCTCCCAGACTTGTTTAGCTTCCGTGGGGCATGCAGATCTGAATTGTTTAGGTTGGCCTTTGGAGAGTAAGTAACTACAGTTTGGGCTGTTTTAATAGTGGTATGGTGATAGCCATGTATTTTAATGTTTTAATATTAATATCTTATATTCATTATTTGTTTTTATATTGTTTTTACCTTATTGGCTTTAATGTTGTAAGTTGCCACAAGACCCTTTGGGTGAGTGGCAATTAAAAAATCTAATAAAGAAAATAAAGTCTTTGGTTTTAATCCTATCTGTTGTGATTTAGGCAGTAGTTTATAGCTGTTGCCTTTATGGCTGCTGCCAGGTGGAAGTCTTGTTTTCCTTCTCAGCTACCTCTACCCAATAGCTTATCTTTATAACATTTTGGGTTTCCTAAAGGGCACACATAACTAAACCTGGGTTTAAAGATGATGTGTAAAAGAAAGACCAGGGTGCTAAAACTCAGCAAAGTAAGGTTTTTACTGAAGATTTTTAAAAGCCTCAATAATATACATTAAAATGATTTTTAAGCAGATTGCCCAAAATCATAAGATATTTGTGGAAAAATAACAAAGGAAAATGTGTCCATCTAAACTTTGGTCTCTGGTTCCCTTTTGTTTATATAATTCAGAACTGGTATTCCCTCCCAGACCTTAGTCAATCAGTAACAGCAACTCTAGGTTTCAGATCTCAAAAGCTGCCTCTTTGAGCTGGATTATCTGCTATCTTCAGACCCCCCATTTGGTTTTCTATTTCTTAGGCTGGCTTTATGAACTCTGGTTTGGATACAGAATAAATTTCCCATCAAAAGAAATTTCCTGCCTACCCCCCACCTTGACCACAGCTTACTGATTTTCACAAAATCCTGCTCCTTGTTGATGGGGGACTCTGAGGAATTACATGAGGGGTAGTATGCCGTGGGAAGGGATAATCAGTGGAAATTGCCTGTTTAGTCTGGATCTAACCCTTTGCTTGAAATTGGTCAAAAGCAAAAATGCACCCATGGATACTGGAAAAGCAAAAGATTCACCCACTTTAAATGTACTAAGAAACAAAGACATTGTAATGTACACCTGTTCTCTCCCTCCATGATATCCAGTATAAGGCAGGGATTTTAAAAATCCTTAGAGTATTTATATGTGTCTCAACCGCATGTTAAGGTTCTAACAGCAGATAGCAGCTGCTAGGTCTAATGGCACAGTTTAGTATACACGAGAATTCCATGTGTGACTGTGAAACCTGTGTGTGTAATATCCACTTTCTAGATGTGTTTCAGTCATACAGTTGAACCCTTCTAATGCATTGGATTATATGTGGATTGGCCTGGTGTAATCTTTGTGTTGATGAGTGGACCTCTCGCAGACCTGGGATAGGAGGGCATGCTCTTTCTTCCTTGCCACAAATAGCAACTGCAAAGGGTAATGTTCATCCCAAACAATAGGACTGGGACCGAAGTCTAGAGAAGAAAGTGGAGAACCAGTGTGATATAATGGTTAGACAATTTTAAAGATCCATGTTCAAGCCCCTCCTTGACCTTGGTCCTGTCACCCTTTCTTGACTAGGGTTGCCAGCCAATAGCTGGCAACTGACAAGATACGGGGAGACAGGGAGATGGGGGTGCTGGCACTACAAGTAGCATGACATTACTTCTGGGGGAAAGCTGGAAGTGACATCATATCATTCTAGGGATCACTGAAAGTGACGTCATGCCCCTATGTGCCCCACAGAACTTTGCACTTTGCTGAGCAACATCTGCTGGTAGTTCCCAGCCCAAAAGATGCCTGCTTAGCCTCCACCAGGGCCAGAGCATTCTCCACCCTGGTGGAACATGCCCCCACGGGAGATTAGGGCCCTGTGGGATTTGATGGCATTCTGCAGGGTCTGCAAAATGGAGCTGTTCTGCCAGGCCTTTGACTGACGTGGTCAATGTCTAAATACTTTGGCCTCCCCTATCTATACTGCCCAGGTGAACTGCTCTTTCTAGAGACTGCCATAGCATCTGCTGACTGGGTCCTTATCTTTGTCAGCATATGCCCAACACTGAACGCACCCATGGATACTGGAAATTGAAGTTTTCTGCCATTTGTTGCTGTTTTTTCTGTGAACTTGTGCTTGTATTTGGATTTATTACTATGTTTGTTTTTTAACTGTTGTGACCCGTCCTGAGCCCACTTGTGGGGAGGGCAGGATATAAACCCAATAAATAATAATAAAAATAATAATGAAATAACGTCCAGCACCGGCCCCTTTTATCCCCCTCCTGCCACTGCTCAGAGCAGTGGCAAGAAGAAAGGGTTGTCAGTGGGAGGTCTTCCGCCATAGCAGGGGACCTGGCAATGCTACTTTTGTAGAGGTGCTAGCCTCCAGGTGGGGCCTGGAGATCTCCCGCTTTTACAACTGATCTCCAGCCGACAGAGATCAGCTCCCCTGGAGAAAATGGCTGCTTTGAAGGGTGGACTGTATGGAACTGTACAATGCTGAGGCCCCTCCCCTTCCCCAAACACCACCATCTCTTGGATCCACCCCCAAAGTCTCCAGGTATTTTCCAACCTATACTTTTGGTCTAACTTCCTATACTTTTGGCTTGAGTTGTGTGGATAAAATGGAAGAGAGAGACCAATGTATGCAACCCTGAACTCCTTGGAGGATTTGTGGGGTCAAAATATTCTTAAATAAATTATGAAAGTCCTACCTTTCAGATAGCCCAGTGGAAGCAGATAAGTCTGACCCTTGCTAAGGAAGGGCTTTATATTTATTTATTTATATTTATTTATTTATTTATTTATTTATTTGGATTTGTATCCTGCCCTCCCCGAAGGCTCAGTTTGAGGCCTCTGGTTCTTGCTAGTACCTGCCAACAGTTCATGAAAGTAGAAGGAATTCCTACATATTCATTTGTTCTGTACTGTGAATATAATAGTGTTACATTAAGGCCACCTCTCATGTAATTTGATGATCTTCCCACAAGCTCATGTTTCTCACAATCAGGCAACTACAATAAAAACAGAATGGGTTTTAAAGACCTAGGTGCTGGTTTACTGCAATTGTTGAAAGCTATATATTTTTTTCTTTCTAATGGCTTATTTTTTATTATTATTATTAAAGTGATTGCATACGAAGCCGTTCCTAGGTATGGACCTGCAAGCCCATTCAAAGGACATTTAAGTACTAAAAGTAATGGTAAGTAATTTGCATGGTGTGCAAAATGAACAAATTTTATAAAATAGCTTCCCACTAAAATATTAAGCCTGTTTACTACAAAAATATTGTTTGTTACTGTGATAAGACCTCAGTGAAAATTTTTCTGTACAAGGATGTTAGTCAAGTAAAAACTTTTACATAAGAACATAAGAGAAGCCAATGTTGGATCAGGCCAATGGCCCACCTAGTCCAACACTCTGTCACACAGTGGCCAAAAATACCAGATGCCATCAGGAGGTCCATTAGTCCATCAGGAGTCCAGCAGTCCATCAAGGAGGACCATTGACTGTCTTGTTTTAAGTAATTAATAAATTAATCGGAGGTCTCCAACCTTTTTGAACCTTTGGGCACCTTTGGAATTCTGGCACAGCATGGTGGGCTGGGCACAGCCACAAAATGGCAGCCATAAAATGGATGCTGCAGGTGCTGGAGCCAGCTACAAAATGGTTCTCCCAGCACATAGTGAAGAACCTTCTGCTGTGGTGTTAGCTGCTGCCAAAGCAATGTGTTTAAAAATCTGCACACCCAATCAAATCAGAAGCCTTGATGGGCAAAAGTCCCACCTTTCCCCACATAGCTTCTAAAAACACTTCATGGGCACCAGAAAAGGTGTCTGCAGGCACCACATTTGGGACCCTGAATTAACCAGTTACATAAATAATACAATCTCATAATGCATAAGATAGCTGATGATGTACATGGCCATCTGCCAAACCTCTGGGCCTCATTACATAACAAGCATGTACACATAAGCTTTTGTTTGAGAAAGAAGAAATTCAGGTTTCAGGGTCCCAAAACATTTAGGGCTTTAGAGGTCAAACCCATGATTTTAAATAGTTCCTAGAAATGATATGGGGGCCACTGAAGCTGTGCTAAGACTGGTATAACATGATCAAAGCAAATAGCGAGTTCACACTCTTACCAGTTAGGAGACCAATGTTTTCAGTCCTGGTTGTCATGAAATGTGTTGCTGACATTTCCAGGTTACAGTCCTTTAACCCCTTTCCTCCAAGGTGGTCACATTGACTTCATAATGGGGCTATTCTGCAGTAGGTGCTTTGAGGACCTCAATGTCATATGCAAGGCTGTGTTTTGCCACTGCAGCTGTTTAGAGCGAGACATCTCACCAGTGTCGATCAAATGGCTCTGTAACTGCTGCTTTGCTCATTCATGGCTTGATAACTGAAGAATTGCATTCCAGTGTGAGTGTTGTATTATTTAATGAGTCTATTCAAGCATTTGAATAGCTTTTTGGCTGTCTGTTGGGCTAGTCACGGTGCTTTGTGGACTCAGCAAATCAATTAGATGTGGTAAAGGTCTGGAAACAGGTGGAATAGCTAGAGATGGACTCTCAAGTGTTGGTGGGTTTTGAGAGGACCTGCTGTTGATTCTATGGAACCCTGGAGGAGAGCTGCATACTATTCAGATTCTGATGTCTTGATGACCATAGTTAAGGCTCTCTAATGCTAGAAACTCCAAGGGTATTGAAGAAAGAATTACCCCAAGTTGAATTAGGTGTTAAAAATTAAGACGGGTGTTAGCTGAGACTGATAATGGCCTCCTCGTTTTATATAAAGCAGACACCTCATCAAATACCCTGTTACTTGAGAAGAATTCTCTGTTGGAGCTCTGAATATTGTTGACCAAACCAATTCCTTAACAGTTCTGTTTTCATTACCATTGAGATATTCCCCTTTCTTAAGAAGCTGCTTCTGCAAAAAAGGCAAAAATGGTGTAAAGAGGGCTCTAATTCTTGAATGCAGCCCACCAGGATGTTTTCCTGTACAAGCCCCAATGGCATGAATGGAAGCTGTATCCAAGAGTTGGTGGTGCAAAGTACCATCAAGCTGCAGCCAACTTAGGCAACCCTGCAGGGTTTTCAAGGCCAGAGATGTTCAGATGTAGTTTGCCATTGCCTGCCTCTGCATTGTGACCCTGGACTTCCTTGGCAGTCTTCCATCTGAATACTGACCAGGGCTGACCCTGCTTAGCATCTGAGATCACACTAGCCTGGGGCACCCATGCCAGGGTGTACCCAGAGTTGTTTACAATTTATTCCCATCATGCCACTTACTTATTTTGGTGAGCTTTGTGCAGGACAGCTTCCTGCCCTTTGTGGTCTTTTCAGTGCCCTTTATCATCTCTATACTTTCCTGTTTTCACTGCAGGTCAGTACTTCTAACTTTGTAATGATCGTGTATATTTTAATTTTCTAGCTTTCTGCATTGACTCCTCCTCCCGCAGACTAAGTAACCAGTACCTGATCAGGGATCACATGGCTGTCCACTACAATAAAATCCTTTCTGCCAAAGGTAAAAACTTGCATATATGAACTCTGTGCAAACAGTTCTAATTCTGTTGTTTATTTTTGTGCACGTGTTTTTCTGGAATGCACATGTAGAAAGATCCCGAGGTACTCCTCTTGGATTGTGTAGCAGAGGTGGCTAACCTTTCAAACAACTATACTGTAAATTAAATCCTAAGTATGAGATAGTGCAACTCCAGAGACTCCTGTACTACAAGATGGCCATGCTTCTATATTGTTCAGGCTGTGCAGTATTGTGTCTGGACTGAAAGTTTAGCCCTTTCCTTATTCTCCTCTATCCACCCCACTTCCTCCTTGCATGCAGTGGTTATCCAGGAGAGCAGTTTTGCTTTAAAAATGAGTGATTAAAAATAATTGCTGACATTTAAAATCTGCTGTTTCGGAGTTTAAAGCGCCAAGGCTCACCCTTGCCAGCATTTGAAATGCTAAACTCAATCAGTGGTCCAGATATTTAGGCATTTTGAGGATCTATTCCCCCCTCCAAATAAAAGCAAAAATAAAAGTGCTAGACTGAGCGCAGCTTGCACCGATATGTCAGCCTAAGGACCTGTATCATTAAACTACATCATTTACCATTTCTTGGACTGGTGAGTAGAAATTCATTCTTGCACTGCTCCAAAGGCGGTGCTGTATCCTAATTAATATCTGGCACAAATTTGCTAGTGTTAATTATCCTCTTTTTTAAATTGCTTCAGTACTCTTATTTTCACTCTGTTCAATCACAGTAGGTGATCTTATAGGGAAAAAAAAATCTCTTTTTAAATAGTCTCTTATGAAGAGATTCCAGCTGTCCTTCTCATAATTAGGAACAAGAGGAAAACAAGTCTCGTAGCAGCTTAAGCTACATGGTCAGTAAAAAAGAACTTTAAAATATATATTTAAAATTCTGTATGTTCACTAAAATCATCTCCAAATACAATCAGTCTTATGTCTTTTTGCATATATTTAGTTATCTGATTTAGTAGGGTTGCTTTATAGGTACAAGATTCTGGTTTTAATCTGTAATATAGCAATAAATAATTGTATTAATTTATTTAGTATGATTTTACCCTGCCCTTCCTCCGAGAAGCTCAGGGCAGTATACATTGGTCTCTGCTCCTCCATTTTATGCTCACAACAGCTCTGTGAGGGGAATCTAACTGGTCCCAGGTCACCCAGTGAGTTTCCATAACAGAGTGGGTATTTGAACCTGGGTCTTCCCCGTCCCATCCCAACACTCTGATCGCTACATGCACCATGCTGGCTTATTCACAAGTCTGCCTTCATTCTCTAATCTGGTAAAATTCAGCTTTGTAGTTATTCCATTCAAGTTACTAGTTTTAGCTAATCACTCCAAACTTGTATCTGGATCCATTTATTTTGTGCATAAACTACATACATTAACTTTGTAGTCCTCTTGCTACAGCCTGTTTTACAAATTTATGAAAGCCTTTGAGCATATGAACACATGACGTTCATCTTCAGTCTTCAGTTAGGCGTGCCAGCTGTGGAAAAGGCTCTTTTAAAGCTAAAAAGTCACTAGAGGGCACCCTCCACCCCTCCCAAGGCCACAGTAAGCTGTTTTCCCCATGTGGTCTCAGGAGGAGGGCTCCCATTCCCCTCAGTTCTTTCTTCACTGCTGCTGGGAGTAGGTTCTCTTTTTGTTGTCTCATGTACCTTACTTTCCTTCATTGTTTGTTGTCTGAAAATTGAGTAGATTTTGCTTGGTGGTGAGAAGGTCTTACTTCCCTTTCAGCTATTGCCTAAAAAAAAGTGAAGACAAGACAGTGAGTCGATTGCCTCACGGCAAATTTTCCTAAGGTCTAAGGTCTGCCTTTGCAGCCTGCCTTGTTTGATCAGAGGACCTCGCCCTTCCCACAGGTGCCCTCTTCCAGAAAGGTTTATCTAGCTACCATGGCCCTGTGGACAACGCTTCGGTGTTCTCGTATAGGCTCTGCAAACAATTCTTCAAGGGCCTGGTGAACATGCACCTCCACCCATGCCCTATCCTGGTCCCACACTGGTCTTTATCCTTAGTGCTTTTGCAGCTTATGTTGAAACCCTTTGAACCTCTGGCCAGTGGCCACATATCCCCTAGAGGTAGTATCCATCAAAGTTTGTTTCCTTGTGGCTATAAGCTCCATTAGGAGGGTGAGCAAACTGGCAGTGTTGTGGATCGACTCTCTATTTCTGAAAGCCTTCCCAGAACATGTAGTCGTTACACTGAATGAAATATACTGAGTTCAGACGTGTAGAGTGATCAGTTCATAGTTTATTTGTGATTTCAGCAAGTAGAAAAGAAGACTGAGAATCCCTGACCGAAGCCAGGTATTTATGCATGCAAAAGATTACACCTCAAACACATACCCATTCCCACGATTGGCTATTTACACTACATTGTTACTCCATTGGTTTACTCTAGGACCCCTGTCTCCCTACTGGTCCATTCTAGGATCCTATCAGCTATTGTTATGGATCCTGAAGCTCTGTCTGAATTGAACTTCAGCCGAAGTATGGTCTGGGCTCAATGCTATTCTGCCTAAAGAGAATGCAACCCTTTAGGAAGTGTGTCAATCTGTTTATTTTGTATGCAGGACACAATAAGGGAAGATCGGTTTCCCCTCAATCCCTGTCTAGATGGATTGTGACAGCAATAAAACTGTGTTTTGAACATCAGGTATGCCCTTCTCATTTCATATCCGTGCCCATTCCACACAAACACGGACATCGTCCGCTGCCCTCTGCAGAAGCGTGCCACTCCTGGAGATCTGCAAGTCAGCCACATGGTCCTCCACAGACATATTTGTGAAAAGCTATGCCCTCAATCTGCAGGCAAAAAAGAAGCAGATGTGGGGAAGGCCATTCTATGAGCCTTGTTCCACTAATTTTATAGGTGAGAACTTCATCTCACCTCTTATCACATAGCTTGGTAAAATCCTAATGGGGGACTGCGCAGAAGACCAAAGATGAAAATGAGGTTGCACTTGCCTGTAACTGTTGTTCATCAAGTTGTCTTCTGTGCAAGGACATGTTCCTTGCCTCCTAGCCTACTGTGAGTTCTTGTTGTTTCTGTTAGTAAAGCTACTCATGGTGGCTCAGGTAGAACTTAGAGGAACGGTCACCCTCCCCCTGAGACTGTGTGACCCTTTGGGCAGGAAAGCAGCTCATTATGGCTTTAGGAGGAGTGGAGGGTGCCCTCTAGTGACTTTTAGCTTTAAAAGAACCTTTTCCATGGCTGGCCTGCCTAACCGCAGCCCCAATGTATACCTGCACAGAAGACAACTTGATGAGCAATGGTTACTCCTAAGTGCAATTCTGTTTTCCCTTATACCAAATCAGCCCATCAAGGTCAGTATTGTCTACTCAGACTGGCAATGGCACTCCAAGGTCTCAGGTCTTTCACATCACTTCCTACCTGGTCCTTTTAACTGGAGATGTTGGGGATTGAACCTGGGGTCTCTGCATGCAAAGAAGAGGAATTTCCACTGAGCCATAGGGCCCCTCTCCCAGTGACTGGTAGAAGCTGTCCGGAATCTTGGTAGATGACTTTCACATCACCTACTACCTGATCCCTTTAGCTGGAAACATTGAGGATTGAACCTGGGACCTTCTGCATACCAAGAAGGTGCTCTACCAGTGAGCCAGAGTCCTTAGCCCCTGAGCACTCTGCTTTTATTCAGTTTCTATGGCCAAGTGTACCACATTTCTACTTTTTAAAAACACAACTGGATTAACATAGCAGTGTACATTATTACTGTTATTACATTGAACACATTTATGAGTCCAGATGCTTTATAGTCCTGAAACCAGTATTGCTCACTGCAGTTTCCCTGCAGTAGGTCAGTGTTACTCCTTTTTTACAGACTGGGAATAGCAGCTGAGAAATAGTGACTTGCTGAAGACCAGCCAGTAAGTTTAGCATGAATTTCAACCCAGTTTTCCCATACCCAAATCTTAAACTGAACCACACACCTATCAAGCATATGCATACAAGATATTTATAGCTGACTGAACATCACTGTAACATAAACCAACAGATGGTTTTGTTGGTTCTTTAGAGTTCACCATCCTTCCACATGTGTCATGACTCTCATTTAATTCCAGGCTCTGGATAAATGTAAACATTGGCCTGGGGTAGACCTAATGCCAAGCCATGGTCTGCTGCCATGTGAAAGAGCTGCAGGGATTCTCTTGATCATGTAGTCCTTCTTTCCTCTCTTTCCCATCTACTGGCATGCCATGATCTAATTAGTCCCTCTTTCATGCCAAACTGTGGTTTGCCCTTAGATTTCAGCCAGGAAGCTATGGCTTGTGCTTTTTCTGGTTCCCAATGTACAATCTGTTTTGTGGGTCCAACACAGACTGTACTTGGCTAGCTCTGATGTAACAGCAAGCTATGGTTTGCTGAAAAAGTGCAAATGACTAATTAAATCTTGGCACAAGAGGTTAGGGTTAGAGGGAGAGAGAAGTGGGAGCACACAAGTCAAAGATAACCTCAGGCATGTTTGTGTAGGATCAGGCCATTGTTTTATGTCCACCATTGTAAAAGTTACACCTAATATAAGCTAGTGTTATTATGTGACATTAGAAATCCGAGCATTTTGTTTTTGAAAATCAGGCTTCTAGTCTTTGTGAGCTAAGTAAATAATCAAGTGACAGATACCAGAAAAGGGCCAGAAGCACTACTGGTTGCAGCTGTTCCTGAAGATGGAGCCCTAATACTGAGACACAAAGCTGTTTGCACTGAGAAGAGAGAGGAGGAGGGACTTGAAGACTGCAGGCATTTTCTGTTTGTCACTTACAGTGTACTGCTCCATTATGTGAGCATGCTGGGAGAAAAGATACCTGCATAGCCTGCCCAGAGGGCAGATGAAGCTGAGTGAATAATATATGGAGAATGCCAGCGCAGAGGAGAAAATGGCTACTTTGAAGGGTGGATTGTATGGTATTATACCCCTCTCCCACCCCCAAACTCCACCTCCTAATCTCCAGGAACTTCTCAACCCAATGCTGGCAGCTCTAAATTCATCCCCCAGAGGAATACCAGCTGACCTCTTTCCCCACCCCCTTCCAATTGTCAAGTTAGAGACAAAATAAATGGGAGGAAAACTGGCATCTATATCATCAGAACTTACTGGTAGTCCACCTTAGAAGGTAGGGATGAGGCATCTGCCTATCATCCCTCACTTTACTCAGACTGATCCTCCAGGAAACACTAATTGCTGACCAGGGTTGAAGAGCTATAAAACCTATTTTCCTGTAAGATCTTAGATCACATGCCAATTGGGCATCTGAATTAAAATCAAGTGTACTGAATTCACCTGTGTCGTTAGCATGCTATGCAGCTGGTTATCTGTGTGATTTTGGTGGGGGTAGAGCAGCTGGGGAAATGTGGTAGGATATTTTATGTGTCTATATAGCTTAAACCGGGGTGCATTGAAGTCATTGGGCCCAATAACACCACTCTGTGCTGGACTGGGGCCACAATAGAGTTATCCCCCCCCAACAGTGCGAAGCTGTGTTTTCCCAGGAACTCGTTGCTCTAATTACTTCCTTATCAGCATGAGGACAGCCTCCCCCCATGCTGCTTTGGGTGCCAAAATGTCTAGTTAAAGTTCTGATCCATATTTAAATGTTTTGCTTGCTGAACAGACTATTCAACCATCTCATCATTTCAGGAGGGGCTGACTCAGGAGCAGTATTGGAAACTAGCTGTGTAATACGTGTATATATACTACTAGGGTTAAGGCCCGTTGTGGAAGTAAATACAACAAGCTCTGGGAGAGTGCCAAGGCCTTATACACTCAGCGTCAATTTGCTGTGGCAACCTCAGCAGGGTATAATGACACAGAGTCCACCATTTTCTCCAGAGGGACTGATATCTGCTACCTGAAGAGTAGTTGTAATTTTGAGTGATCTCCAGCCTTCACCTGGAGACTGGTAACAATTGTTATCCAGGAGGAAATGGCTGGTTTGGAAGGTGGAGTCTATGGCATCGTACCTGTCTGAGGTCCAACCCCTCCTTAAACCTCACCCCTCTCCAGACTCCACCTCTCAAATCCCCAGGAATTTCCCAACCTGGAGTTGGCAACCCCACCTCCTTCGCAGCTAACCATCAACCTACTGTTATGTGCCTCTCTGACAGCAGCTGCTTCTGCTCTCCCTCCTGGAGTTCAGTTTTAATTCTGAGTGATCTCAACCCCTCACCTGGAGATTGGCAACAATGGTTCCCCAGGAGGAAATGGCTGGTTGGGAGGGTGGAGACTATGGCATTGTACCTGCCTGAGGTCCTACCCCTCCTCAGACCTCACCCTCTACAGGCTCCACCTCTCAAACCTCCAGGAATTTCCCAACCTGGAGTTGGCAACCCTATCTCCTTCCCAGCCAAGCATCAGCCTCCCATTATCTGCCCCTGATTTCAGCTTTCCATCTCCTCCTCCTCCTTCCTGGAGATCAGTTGTAAATTCTGAGTGATCTCCACCCCTCACCTGGAGATTGGCAACAGTGGTTCCCCAGGAGGGGTTGGCTGGTGGGGAGGGTGGAGTCTGTGGCATTGTACCTGTCTGAGGTCCCAGCCCTCCTCAAACCTCACCCTCTCCAGGTTCCATTCCTCAAATCTCCAAGAATTTCCCACCTGGAGTTGGCAACCCTATCTCCATCTCAGCCAAGCTTCAGCCTAGCTTTATTTCCCCCTCACTCTTTAGCTTTCCATCTCCCCCCCCATCTGCAGCCTCCACGGTGCTCTGAAACCCTGACTTCCATGTCACATTGACTGTCATGGGGGGCATCTCAGCAGGGTATAAGGACACAGAGTCCACCATATTCTCCAGGGGAACTGAATTCTGCCATCTGGAGAGCAGTTGTAATTCTGAGTGATCTCCAGCCCTCACCTGGAGATTGGCAACAATGGTTTCCCAGGAGGAAAAGTAGTCTTTCTCTGCAATGGGGACCATCATTCTCCTCTCCCCCTTTTGACTTGCACAACAACCCTGGGAGGTAGGTTAGACTGAAAGTCTGTGACTGGTCCAAAATCACCCACTCAGCTTCTACAGCAACAACCTGGATCTAGTAGACCCTGCTCTGAAGCACTGACTGCTATGCCTAGGGTAGCCAACTTCCAGGTGGAGCCTGAAGATCACCAGGTATCACAACTGAACTCCAGACAACAGATCTCTCCCCCCCCCCGGAGAAAATAACTGCTTTGGAAGGTGGGCTTTATGACATTCTGTTCAGCTGAGACCTCTCCTTTCCCCAAACCCTGGCTTCCACAGACTCTTCCAGAAAATCTACAGGAATCTCCCTACCTGGAGCTGGCAACCCTAGTCACGACTGGCCCCAATGAGTTCCTCACAAAAGCCTGTGAAGGGTTTCCTTCCTTTGTCTGAACCAGGCTTGGTTGCCTACTATGGCAAAACGGGCTCCAGTTTACAACTCAGCTGTTTGCCTCCCACCCTTGTCCTGTGGGCGTTTCTCACTCCTTAAGTTCACTGCCAGCACTCACTGAATTGTCACTGCCTTTTTAGAGGAACAGTGATACTCCTTTGGCCGAATCTCCCTATTTGGAGATGGAATCCCTAATCTTTGGGGGATCCCTGGAAAGTTGGCAACCCAAGGGTCTGACCTTTTCTTTCTTCCCTGGGCTACCCTCTCCCTTTGGTATTGTGCAGAGCAGGGGAGACTATGTGGTCAGAGCACAACACCGATTATTAGCCCAAATAAAAGAATTTAAGTATGTACACAATTATGGCTGAATTTCTGCTGCATCCCAGGGTGTCCTCACATCTCTGGTGTGTGGCCTGGACAGGCTGGTCAGTACAGGAAGACTGCCTTCTCCCTGGATGGGCTGGAGTTTATATTGATGCCGCCTCGCCCCTTGGGACAGTCCTTGTTTTCCTGCATGTTTTGGCCTTGGGGCAGCTGGGAACTGTAGGCCAGCAGATGAGGAAGCCCCATTCAACCCAGTGAGTGATCCTCCTGCAGGCCCCTCTCTGGAACTACAGCTCAATTAAGTCTTATGGGGGAACATTTTGAACACACAGATGGCAGCCATCTTACAGACACAGGGAACTGCCATTTCGTTACACCTACCAACAGCTACTGAGGGAAAAATTAGTCTCACCCAGGAGGCAAGCGTCTTCATCAAGAGAGAAAGCCGTCTGCCAGAAATTCTGATGGCACAGTGGCTGAAGGAGTGGGTGGGGAAGAGGAACAAACCCAGCACCCGCCCAATGGCATGCGAGTACTCTTGAGTGGCAGCTGGGCAAGACTCAGGCAATGCAGCCAGTGGCTAGGGACACCCTCTGAGTGACAAATCAGAGAGCCAAAGGCTGTGGGAACATGTGGAATGTTCAGGAGAGTCCATGACCAAAACACAATTATATATAAGGAGAGATTAGAATATGCTGATGTGGTCAGTCTGGTGCCTTTTCTCTTCCATGCATCACTGCCCATATTCTTTGCAATTGCATTAGGTATAGGGGTAGTGAGATTCAGTACTCATTGAAGCCTTGGAACAAGTCAAAAAATCCCTTATTGAGTATTATTACATCAGGGGGCAGAATAGCTAGAGCTGTGGATACAGGCCACCCTGAGCTTTAGCAGAGTTACACTTTTCCATACATGCAAAAGCACAGGGCAGCTTCATTTACATTACTGTAACCTTTCTCTAACATTTATTTGAATCTGTTTAAGCAAAAAAATTGCTCATGGGACTAGAATATTTAAAAATGCAGTCAGGCTGTCCTGATTCAGTTACAGAAGCTTTTGTTTTGTAAAGAATTGCTTTTATGGAACTGGTAGCCGATTGCAAATTTTAAATAAGTTAATTCACTCACTTTTCATTATTGTGTTGTTTGCTTTCAGCTGCTGTAGACTGTTCAGTACCAAAAAGCAGGCTAAACAGCATAAAATGTAAGTATTTCCTGGGAGGTGTCTGTCCTTTAAAAATTTCCATAGAGATACATTGTTACTTTTTAGCAATTAACAATGCTGAATTGCATACTTCTAGACTGACCTAGTGCTGATCTTCTTCGTGGTCTCTGTGCATCACACCCATGGGAAACCAGTGCGCCTGCGCTGACTTGGTCGGTGTCTGTACAAAGCTCACAACGGGATTTTCGCGCCCTCCGCCCCCGGGCATGCGCAGGAACCCCACCGCGCATGCCCAAAGGGCGGGGGCACGGACATCCCGCCAGTTCTCTTCTGACCGCCTCGCTGTTAGCAGCTTGCGTTGGTGTCTCTGAGAGCGATTTACCTCAGCTAAAGTTCGCAACTTTCTCCTCAAAATTTTTTCTCTGCCTTTTTTCTCCGTTCTTTGGGATCGTTTCCCTCTCAATCCACACTTTTTTGGGTGGATTTTTCGCGGTCTACGGACCTTTTTCCCCCCCCATCCACCGCCCTTCATCCTGCTGGGTGGAAGGGCCGCTTTCCGTTGTTTATGGAAAGTCGTAAGTGGGGCTGCTTTAAACGGTGTTCTTCCTGCGGGAGCAAGCTAGCTCTGAGGGACGAGCACGCACTCTGTATTCTTTGTCTGGGGGAGACTCACCGGCCTGACGCCTGTTCCATCTGTGCCCGTTTCTCCAACCAAACGAGGAAGAACCGGGCCGCGAGGCTGAAGGTCGCGTTGTGGGAATCAGCGCTCGCTCCTCCAGCTCCCGAGATGGAATCTGATGCTTCTCCTGCGAGACCGGTTGTCTCGACATCGAAGTCGTCTGTATCGGCGCATCCCCCAACGCCGAAGCCTCCCAAGGTAGGGAGACCTTCTTCAGATACCGGAGGGGCCCCTCCGAAAAAGTCGAAATCGAAGGCGACTTCATCCATGTCGACACCGGTGAAGAAGCCTAAAAAGGATAAGGCGAGGGCTCGAGACTCGAGCAAGACGGGAGACGCGCATAAATCTCACGGTGTGAGTGGCGTTCGATCTCCTAGGGGCTCTGCTAGTGCGGACGCACCTCAGCAACCCCCGCGGCTGTCCCATCCAACGCCGGAACTGACGAAAACCATCGTGGAGCCTCCGATACAGATTCTGGACTCTCCACCACGTCAGTCTGCACCACCTGTGTCGGTTGCACCCCGGCGTCGTGATCCTCTCCAGTCGATGTCGCCGCCTCCTACCGACCTCGAACTGGTTTCAGATGTCCAGGCAATGGGATCTCGATCCCCCTCGCCAACTTCGTGGGCCAGTGATCAATCAGGTCGATCCCGACATCGCCCTCGGCACCGTTCCAGATCTCCATGTCGTCCTGAACATCATGAGCGGGAATCCTATGGTCCACGCTATGACAAGTATCATGCAACCTATCCATATCGACCTCCGCAGTTCCCCTTCGAAGGCAAGCACGAGATGCCGTACTGGTTTTCTTCGGGCCCGTGGAACTTCCCTGGGTACCCAGATCCTTGGGAACCCTGTCGATACCGCTCCCGCTCACCTCGCCGCCAGCCCTCGGCAACAGTGTCGAAGCCTCCGCCGTCTCCTCCTCGTTCTGACCAGGCCATTGCTCCACCAATACCGATGGCCGAGCCATCGCTACCGGGACCTCAGGAGTCGAGTTCCAACTCCGCCTCTTCTCGGGGTGACTCCGATATCGATGACCCGGAGGATGTTCTTTCCACTGTCGAACCCCCCCCGAAGCAAGCCATCTCTGGGAGCAGTCCGATCTCTCCCTCGGAGGACATGTCCTCATATGGGGACTTAGTGAAACGTATGGCACACTCTCTTGCCCTACCTATAGTCCAGACCCAACCGTCCGCAGCCGACGAGGTGTACGACATCATTGAAATCGACGCCTCTACGCCGATAGCCTTGCCGATGTCCAAACACCTTTTGAAAGCGGTTCAGTCTCCATGGTCCAAACCTTCATCGGCACCGGTCTTCACCAAGCGTTTAGACCATATGTACCGGGTTCAGGAAGAGGGAACCTCGTTCCTCCATCTCCATCCTCGCCCGAATTCCTTGGTCGTCTCTACATCGTCTAAGACCAAGAGTTCTAACTCCACTCCGTCAGACAGAGAGAGTAAAAAGATCGATGCCTACGGCCGTAGGGTTTACTCTTCTGCAGCCTTGGGGATCAAATCCTCTAATTATCTGGCCTGTTTTGGACGGTACGAGTATGCCTTATGGCAGAGGATGTCTGAGCTTCTTCCATCTCTACCGGAAGACAAGCGTGCCGAGGCAAGATCCATCCAAAAGGAAGGCCTCCTTGTTGCCAAACAGCTCTTGAGCACTGCAAAACACTCCTTAGACGCTTTTTCGACGTCGATGGCTTCGGCAGTATCGATCCGACGTCACGCCTGGCTCCGAAACACCTCTCTACCTCAGGACACTAGGTCCTATATTGAGGATCTCCCCTTTGACGGGGAGGGCTTATTCCACTCCTCCACCGACGCTGCCTTGCAGGAGATGGATAAAAACATCAAAGCCTCAAAATCTTTGGGAGTTTCAGCGCCACAAAGATCCTACAGGCAAAGGTCGTGGTCACGATATGCTCCCCGTCGTCCATACCCAACGAAGCCGTCTCCTGACACGGTTTGGAGACCCCGTCAGTCTCCAGCCTACAAACAATCGTATCAGTCAAGACCGAGATCCGGTACCCAACACCCACAAGCAAGGCCCAAGTCCAACCGCGGGCCGAAGCAGGGTCTTTGACTCCGCCCTCTCGATGTCGAGAGAACTGACCCGTCTCCACCCCTTTCTTTCGGCGTGGAGAGCCGTAACCACGGACCTCTGGGTTCTTTCGATTATAGCCAATGGCTATTTCATCGAGTTTGTAGACCTCCCACCATTACCAACCTTCCGATCCACCCCTCCTTCGACTATTCTTCTCCAGGAGACCAACTCCCTGTTGGAGAAGAGGGCAATAGAACCTGTCCCCAAAACCTTCGAACGGATGGGGTTCTACTCACGGTACTTCACCGTGCCGAAACGGGACGGAGGACTACGTCCCATCTTGGATCTTCGGGATCTCAACATCTATATAAGGTACCGAAAATTCAAGATGACGACCTTGCAAGCCCTACTGCCCTTGATTCCGCTGGGCGCCTGGATGGCTACCATCGACCTCCAGGATGCCTACTTCCACCTAAATATCCACCCCTCCCACAGGCAGTATCTTCGCTTCGCAATAGGGGACCATCATTATCAATATCGATGTCTCCCCTTCGGAATATCTACGGCACCGAGGGTCTTCACCAAGACCATGGTAGTTGTCGCGGCCCACCTTCGCCTCCAGGGGATCACCATCTTCCCCTATATCGACGACTGGCTTCTCGTGGCCGACTCCCCGGCGTCTCTACGCAAAGACACTACATTCACCCTACACCTCCTCTCAACACTAGGTCTCCAGGTGAACCTGCAAAAGTCCTGTCTCCACCCGTCTCAAAGGGTGCAATTCATCGGGGCATTACTCGACACTGTAGCCGGCAAAGCCTTCTTACCGATGGACAGAGCCCAAACCCTGTCCAACCTAGCAACATCAATTCGAGACTCTCCATCCACGACGGCGTACACCGTTCAACGCCTTCTCGGACACATGTCTGCCACGACTTCGGTCCTCCCCCTGGCGAAACTCCATATGAGACCTCTCCAACTTTGGTTTCTGAAGAGTTTCCGTCTACACCGCATGCCTCAATCAAAAATCCTAATCCCAACACAAACTGTGCGGGACTCTCTCACCTGGTGGACTGTTGTCCCCAACATTACAAAGGGTGCCCCTTTTTCTCCCCCCACACATCATTACACCCTGACAACGGATGCTTCCTTATGGGGATGGGGAGCCCACCTCGACGGCATCAGTACAGGGTACCGGTGGGATGCTGCCACCAGACACAGGCATATCAACTACCTGGAACTACTGGCCATTTTTCTAGCTCTTCGAGCTTTTCAGCGCATCCTGAGAGGCCACTACGTTGCTGTCCTCACAGACAACACCACGGCGCTCAGCTACCTGAATCGTCAGGGAGGAACTGTTTCCAGGAACCTCTGTCGATTAGCAATCGACCTCTGGAACTGGTGCGTTGCCAACGACATTGTTCCCGTCGCCACACACATCCCCGGAGTGCTAAACATCGAAGCGGATCTGATCAGCAGAGGCCACACTCACCATCACGAGTGGGAACTGAATCAGATCTACCTCCAACCACTCTTCGACCGGTGGGGGACCCCAACGATAGACGTGTTCGCCTCGCGGAAGAACACAAAATGCAGATATTTTTGCACCCAAGGAGGCAAGGACCCCCTTTCTTTGGGAGACGGTCTGCTGGTGCCTTGGACAGGCCCATTTTTGTACATGTTTCCTCCACTGCCCCTACTCCTCAGAGTAGTACACAAGGTGGCCAGATCTCGGCCAAATTGCATCCTGGTGACTCCGTGGTGGCCCAGGCAACCCTGGTTCCCCACCCTACTGCATCTGGCAGGGAGCAGGTTCCATCACTTCCCCAGAGTGCGAGATCTCCTCATCACCGAAGGGGGCAAGGTACTCCACCCAGAGGTGAACAACCTGAAGTTAACGGCCTGGAGGCTCCAACCTTGAACTTCTCCACCCGGGTTGCAGAGGTCCTCTGTAATGCGAGGAAGGAATCGACCCGCTCATCCTACCGCAGGAAGTGGCAAAAGTTCCTCTCGTACTTGGACAAGTCTACAGGCAATCCAACCACAGTGGGCCTGGACAAAATTCTGGACTTCCTCCTGCTCCTGAGAGACCGGGGTCTATCCCACTCATCAGTCAAAGTCTATTTGGCGGCTATCTCCGCTTACCACCAGGGCTTGGAGGGACGCACTATTTTCTCCCATCCAACCGCTAAGCGGTTCCTGAAGGGCCTCATTAGATTGTACCCTCCTGTGGCCCCACCTACAGAATTGTGGGACCTACCACTGGTATTAAGACAACTTACCAGACGGCCGTTCGAACCGATGGCCACTTGTGAACTCAAGTACGCGGCGTGGAAAACGGCCTTCCTAGTGGCTGTCACCTCAGCCAGAAGGGTTAGCGAGCTCATAGCACTCCGCCATGATCCACCCTACCTGGTTTTCCTCCCAGATGGCGTACGTCTGGTACCGGACTTGACTTTCGTTCCAAAGATTGTTTCGGAGTTCCATCTCAATACTGAAATACTCTTACCAAATTTCTTCCCACATCCAGAAGATGACGGGCAACGCTTGCTCCATACCCTGGATGTCAAGAGGGCACTCCTCTTCTACCTGAACCGTACTCAGCCAACCAGACGTGACAACTCGCTGTTCCTATCATACAGCTCGCCCTCCCTAGGGCTCCGCATCACGTCTCAACGACTTTCCAAGTGGATTGTCGACACGATCCGGCTGTGCTACACGCTAGCAAAAAGGTTGCCTCCCTCTCGTCTGAGGGCACACTCAACTAGGTCCATGGCGACCTCAACGGCCTTTCTGAAGGGCGCATCTCTCTCGTCCATCTGTAGAGCGGCTACGTGGTCCACGCCAACCACGTTCATCAAACACTACGCTCTGGACGTCCGTGCCCAGCAGAAGGGTGACTTGGGTCGTCTGGTCCTCTCTTCTACGGCTCCCTGAGTCTGACAGCACCCACCTCCAGGTGAGCCACTGCTTTTTAATCTCCCATGGGTGTGATGCACAGAGACCACGAAGAAGATAAACAGGTTGCTTACCTGTAACTGATGATCTTCGAGTGGTCATCTGTGCATTCACACCGCCCGCCCGTCCTTCCCCACTGCTGTCATCCTCAGCTGTTCTCATACATGCTAGGCTTGATAGCGGTCAGAAGGAACTGGCGGGATGTCCGTGCCCCCGCCCTTTGGGCATGCGCGGTGGGGTTCCTGCGCATGCCCGGGGGCGGAGGGCGCGAAAATCCCGTTGTGAGCTTTGTACAGACACCGACCAAGTCAGCGCAGGCGCACTGGTTCCCATGGGTGTGAATGCACAGATGACCACTCGAAGATCATCAGTTACAGGTAAGCAACCTGTTTTTCCTGCCCTGTAGAGCACAACCTTCCACCATCATCAAAATCATTTTAATTTTTTTTTTACTGTGCTCATCAAGTCTCTTTTTAGTTTTTCTCCCCTATCCATTTTTCTCCATTCATTTCTAATTGGTCTGGAACCAATGTATCTTAAGAAATGTTTGCTCACATATGAAACTGCCTGTCAGATCAGATTTACTTTATTGCCTTTATTGCCACTACTTCTGGAAACAAAGCACATACTTAACTGGAAAGAGGGCCTTTCCTGTGGTGGCAACGAAGCACATACTTAACTGGAAAGAGGACCTTTCCTGTGGTGGCACCCTATTACAAAGCTCCCTCCCTACTCAAGTTCACCTCCAATAAGATTTTTTAAGCACCAGCTGATGTCCATCTTGTTTATCTATGCCTTTAATCATATAAAGAAAATAAGCAGCCACTCTTTTCATATGATTTTTTTTCAGTTGGATGTTCTTTTTTTTTTAGTTTTGTTAATTTTGACTGTTAGATGTCCTAAGTGCCTGCAGGATAAATGTACCCTAAATAAATAAAATAATGTTGCAGTTTGGTTGCCATACAAAAGCTGTTTGGTTCAAACCCTTATCTACAGTAGAGAACCAGCCAAGCATAGGTCTTTCTATACAATTCCAGCCCCAAAAACCTTCAGACAAGAAACAGGTCTTTCTCTAGATGGTTCATGTGGAAGGGTTTTATTTTGGTTTGGTTTGGTAGGGTGTTTGGTTTGGTAGGATGAGAGCCAGCATGGTGTAGTGGTTAAGAGCGGTGGACTCTAATCTGAAGAACCAGGTTTGATTCCCCACTCCTCCATATTAAGCCTGCTGGGTGACCTTGGTGCCTGTTGTGGCAAAGGAAATTGTAAGCCACTTTGAGACTCCTTAAGACAGAGAAAAGCGAAATGGGGGGAACCTATTGTTGCTGTTGCTTGCAGTAACTCAGAGTCAGCAGCACAGAGCCACACCCTTGTAAAAAGAATTTGAGGAAAGTAAACTTCCTACAGGGGAAAGCCAAATTCATGTTCACTTCTAGGGAGATGTGCAATGGAATATTACATGGGATAGGATCCATCATTCAGAGCATACAATTAAAGCAAAGGAGGTTGAAAATGGTGGTTTCCTATGGGGAAGGGGATACAGGTAGTCTTGCTGATGATTTCCACTTTATAAAAATGGTTTTATGAGCTCTGTTATGTTTGAATGCTTAAATGGAATGTGGGGAGACAATTGATGCTAATTTTTTTCAAGAGTTTACAAAATGGTGCTGACATGAATTGAAGCTGTGTTGATCATCACTATTGGTAATCTTATTTATTAATTAAAATATTTGTATCATGCCTTTTCCCAAGGTAGCTTACAAATTCAAGTTTAAAACACACAAAATACCCCCAAATAACCCTTTCCTCCCTTAAAATGCCTGTGGCCTATAACCCATTAAAGCCCTAGCAAATAAAATGGCCTTCCAGTGCCTCCTAAACATTTTCAGAGATAGTGCCCCATTCACTGTGACAGATGGGCAAAGGCCCCACCCCTTTCTGTACACAACCAGTCCCTTTTATGCCTTGTTGGAGTGTGTGAAGAGCAGGCAACAGCCAATCAGCACCCATGGAATTTTGGAGGAACTTGATGGGAGGGTGAATTGACAGTAAAAATCCGTTAAATGGCTATTTTTTGTCAGACAGGGATTTACTGCCGGGGTACTGGTTTAGGAAATCTGAGGTCTCAGAGGCTGGCTTCTGAGGAGGCAATCTAATAAAAAGTATGGTTGCTGGGAAAGGGTTACGCTTAAAATTTAGTCTATTTGTGGGTCAGACTAGGTACTTGTTAAACAGTCACTAGGAGTCCTAACTAGGGACTTGGAGAACATCTAGGTCTTGAAGAGTGAACCATAACCACTTAAGGATTACAATAAAAGTCCAAAAGGTGGCTGATAGTTGCTGTCTGCCTCTAAATTCATAAATTCATTTTATAAATCATTTTCCTACTGACTGTGCTCAGCTTAAGTTTTGTGAAACTATTGTAAATGGTTTCAAGGCTTTTTTGCAAAACAATCTTTTAACCCCTTTTAAGGGAGGAAATAATAATTATCTCTGTAGTCTGGAGATCTCCAGGCCCCACCTAGAGGTTGGCAAACCTATGCTACTCTGTTCTTCACATTTGGTGGTAGAGATGCAATCTAATCAAAATAAATGTTTCCATTTTCTTAATGGCTGAAAATAGCATCCTGAATAAGTCAAGCTACTTTGTGAGGTAAAATTTTCACAGAATGGCTCTGAAAAAGAAAAAAGAACACGAGGGAATTACTGATCAGGTTAAAGGGCAGTGGGATTGAGGCTGAAGTAACTTTAAGAGTGAAACAGCTGGAAATATGGAAAGTAAAATGAGAAACTGAAATGGCTAAGAAGCTCAAGAAAATGAGATAAGGAGTTAGAAATCCCAAAGTTAAGACAATAAGGAGAGAAAAGGAAGAGCCAGAGAAAGAGAGCAGGAATGAGAATTGGAGTTAGCTCTGTTAGAAAGAAATAGACAGCAAGCAGAAAGAGGGAAGCTCAAGGAAAGCACAAGTTGGGCTGCTTAGGCTGCAAATGGAGAGACTCCTCACAAAGGCAGAGCTTAGCCAAGCTGGTGGGGTTCAGAGCTGACTTACCCAGGAGGCACAATGCCTAGGGCCCACAATACTTTTAGGGGGCCCAAGAAAATGTTTTAATTTCTTTTAAAATCAGAAGGAAACAAAATTAACTTTCAGAGTAGAAGAAAATGATATAACTTTTTTCTCACATGAGAAAAAAATGAAATCTGAGGGCTCATGAAAATCTATTAAGTTTTACCTAAAACAGAAAAAAATGTTGAAGCATTTAAAGTTATATCAAAAATATTTTTTAAAGTTGATATTATTATGGTGGGAGGGGCCCACAAAGGCAAAAGTGTCTAGGACCCACAAAAGTCATGATGCGGCCCTGGTGGGGTTACCTCAGAAAGGTATTAGAAAGTTCTCTAAATATCAAAAGTGAGACAATTCAGAAAATTTCTTTATCATCTTAGACAGAGCTTGCAATGATTTGGAGGTGTCAGATGAGTTACAGTTTGAAAAGTGGCTCGATCACTGTGCATTAAGATGTGTAATCCTAAATTAAGTTACATCCTTCTAAGCCCATTGATTTTAATGTAACTCTGTTTGGTGTAACTCTGTTTGGGATTACACAGAAGATATATCTGTCAAAGGTCACCATGCTAATCAGCTTTTCAAATTAACAGGGACATTCCTCCTGGTATCAAATCATACATGTGTTCAAAAGAGAGCTTCATTATTTTTGTGGCTATTTGTGTGTATTCGCTATAATTAGATATAGCATGAGTACCATATCTTGAAGCTGAAACAATCTTCTCCTCTGCCGGCAAAGCCATTCTCTCAAAGGTCCAACTACTTGAAAACTAAGGTGCATAGGTCTTCTTCAACTTTTTAAAGGGCTTTTATATCTCCTTCAGATTTAGGGTCATAAGAACATAAGAGAAGCCAATGTTGAATCAGGCCAATGGCCCATCTAGTCCAACACTCTGTCACACAGCGGCCAAAATATACCAGGTGCCATCAGGAGATCCAGCAGTGGGGCCAGGGCACCAGAAGCCCTCCCACTGCTGCCCCCTCCAGCACCAAGAATAGAGTGCATCACCTGCCCCAGACTGAGAGTTCCCATCTATACCCTGTGGCTAATAGCCACTGATGGACTTCTGCTCCATATGTTTATCTAATTCCCTCTTGAAACTGTCCATGCTTGCAGCTGCCACCACCTCCTGTGGCAGTGAATTCCATAAGTTAATCACTCTTTGGGTGAAGAATTATTTCCTTTTATCTGTTCTAACCCGACTGCTCAGCAATTTCATGGAGTGCCCACGAGTTCTTGTATTGTGAGAAAGGGAGAAAAGTACTTCTTTCTCAACCTGCTCATTCCCATTCATAATCTTATAAACCTCGATCATGTCACCCCTGAGCCGTCATTTCTCCAAGCTAAAGAGCCCCAAGCATTTTAACCTTTCTTCATAGGGAAGGTGTTCCAACCCTTTTATCATTCTAGTTGCCCTCCTCTGCACTTTTTCCAATGCTATAATATCCTTTTTGAGATGTGGTGACCAGAACTGTACACAGTATTCCAAATGAGGTCGCACCAATGATTTATACAGGGGCATGATGATACTGGCTGATTTGTTTTCAGTTCCCTTCCTAATAATCCCCAGCATAGCGTTGGCCTACTTTATTGCAGCTACACACTGTCTAGACATTTTCATCGAGTTATCCACTACGACTCCAAGATCCCTCTCTTGGTCCGTCTCTGCCAGTTCAGACCCCATCAACGTGTATTTATATTTAGGATTTTTGGCTCCAAAGTATATATTTTTTCTGAGCTTCTAGGATTGTCTTTTTAAATAGTCTCCAAGCTTCCCCAATGGTTTTGACCTTCTCCACTCTTCCTTTCAATTTCTTCCTCACATGTCCCCTCATACCAGAGAAGTTACCCCTTTTAAAGTTAAAACTGGTTGTGTCAGTCTTTTTGGGCAACTCTCTATCTGTACAAATGTTAAACTCAATGACATGGTCACTGTTCCCAAGTGGTGCAATCACTTTTACATCTCTCACCAGGTCTTGGGTGTTACTTAGGACCAAATCCAGGATCGCTTCTCCCCTGGTAGGATCTGTGACCTGGTAGGGTCCTTGCGAGTCACCCGTTCACTTCTACACCAAAGTCCACTTCCCACATTGTACAGCAGGAAATAATATGTTTTCCACTGTGTATTTATGTGATAGCGTACATTACATTGCATTCTCGATTTGTATACCGCTCACCCCCCCCCTTGGGGGCTCTGAGCGATTCACATATTTCATCATTACAAATTCTAACCTAGGGCCACATACATACAAGGGGAGGTGACAAGCCTACCAGGCACCCTTTTTTTTGTAGCGAGTTGTCTTTCTTCTGCGGACGACGTCTTTCTCTGGCACTGGTCTTTGGATTTTTCTGTGGACGACGTCCTCCTTCAAGTCTGGGCTGAGTGCACAGTTTTTGCGCAGGCTTGCTGATTGGCCTCCGTCCATCAGGCTCCGGCATAGGAAGTATGGCAGAGAGAGCTCTGGCACAAGAGGAACATGTGATTATTTTTTCCCAGTTCCAGATTTTCCTTACTACAGATTCCAATCCCTTAACCTCCAGCATTTGCTTGGGCAGTTTGAGGAAGCTGCTGGAGGAAGGCAAAGGCAAAGAGAGACCCATTTTCATGAACATTTTTTACTTGGGAACTCACCTTTCACTTCCAACTGGCAGGCAAATAAAAACTGCTATACCTTAAGTTACTACACTTGATGATGTAAATTGAATTAAAATGGCCTTTCACTAAGGGAGAATCAGTACAATGTGATGGATAAAGTTGACAGAGTAGTGAATGGGATTTGAACTTGGGAGAACAGAATCTAGTCAGAATCACAGGATAACTTTGGACCAGTTGTTGTCTCTGTGTAATCTGTCTAATCTACCTCACAGGTCATTGTGAGGTTAAAATGGGAGAAAACCTACCATGAGCTGCTTTGATAAAATTGTAGATTATTAATGTCATACGTAAATAATAAGGTTAACCATATTATTTATCTGTGACATTGATATCCCACTCTCTCCTTGGTAGTTGCTCCCAGAGAGATCCTAATAGATATCTGCATATGTGGTTCTTCCTTATACCACACATATACATAGCATGCCTCCCAAGAAGTGTATGGAATATCTAGTAGTTCAAGAAGGATAGTCATGATAATCTCTTGCAGGAGTCTTGCGTTGCCTTGAAAATTAAAGAAATTTTTATTCTGACATAATAATAACAGGCCACATTCAGACACAGTGAGTGAACTCTCACTTTGCATTCTTTCAATATCAAAAAGCAGCAGAGTTTAAGGGATCACGAAAGTCACAAGTTTCATTAAGATACAGTTACAGTAAGATGAGTATCCCAAGTTTTGGTTCAACTCAAGGGATACCCTAGTACCCACAAAGCTTATAGTTCTTTTGCAACCCATGTTTTCTAAGGATTCTTTATTTTGTATCAAACCACAGGAACAATCCTAAACCGACCTACTCAGAAGGAACTCCCATTTTATTTACTGGGGCTTACTCCTAGGAAAGCATCCTTAGGCTTGCCTACTAAGTTGCTTACATGACTTACTACACCAGTTTGCTGTAGTGGTTAAGAGTGGTGGACTCTAATCTGGAGAACTAGGTTTGATTCCCCACTCCTCCACATATAGCCAGCTGGGTGACCTTGGGTCAGTCACAGTTTTCTCAGAGCTGTTCTCTCACGAGCTGTTCTCTCAGAGCTCCCTCAGCCCCACCTACCTCACAGGGTATCTGTTGTGGGGAGAGGAAGGGAAGGAGATTGTAAGCTGCTCTGAGACTTCAAGTGAAGAGTGAGGTATAAATCCAATTTTTCTTTTTCTTCTGCTTATACAGGATAGAGAATTTCTCCCTTCTTCCTTCTGTTGTTTGTTTTCTTTTTGTTTTTAAGAAAACTATTTGTGACTGCTTTTATTACTGTTGGGCTTACTAATGGTTTGCAGCTAGCATCCCCGTATTATTTTTCAAACATCAATCAATGCTCATAATAAAAGGCTTCCGGTCGGAGTAAAATGGCGAATTGACACACTTTGCGAGTTGTGCAGAGTGTACTGCGGCATCTGATGACAGTCTGGGCTTTATCTGGCCCAGCGCAGCACTCTCCAGGCGGGGGAGTGGCAAGCAAGCAGCGAAGCCTGAGGGGAGTTGAGATCGGTGTGGATAAGCTTCGGAGGAAGCTTGTTTACACTTTGATCTCCTTCCGTGAAGAGGGCAGTTGCAAATCAACTCTACAGACGCCAGCTGGGCTGAGAATTCAGCATAAATTCGCCATCTACCGATCTCTTTATCATCAAGATTAACATCGTTTACAGAAGAAGCACCGCGAAACCCCGAGATTACAAGCAAGGTAACAAACGAATAAGCGCTTACCGGTTTAAAGAAGAATGTGAAATTGAAACGTACGGATAAGCGTTGAAACCTTTAAGGAACTATTCCGCTTGAATTAAAAGTAAAACGAAAGCTTTCCTTTAAAGAAAAAGGCTGAAAAGTGACTTTGTTTTGCATTCCTGTGGTCAGTCAAGTCTAAACTTTACGTAGCAGAAACGAAACTAACTGTGACTCTATGATACAGGAAGTGGGCTAGAGTGGAGGCTGTTGTGCTGGAAACGGATGGACATTTTATTGTGTGACACCACCCTTACCGGAAGTTGGATTACAGAGACGGACAGATGAACAGGAAGTTTGGAAGGAGCCTACTCTAGCCAGAAAATCATAGAGAAATTGCGCCCGACATTTTGGGGAGGACTAAATTTTAAAAAGTTATTTTCAAGCCGAAAAAGAGTTTAAACAAGTTTTAAAGGTGGCGATTTGGCTTGAAGACTGCTAATATAAAGACTGACTAGCATTGAAGTTGTCTCCAAGACGGATTTGAGGTCAAGACCCAGAGCTGCTTCATCACCTAGCCCAAGAATGACTGCAAAGGAAAAAAAGAGTGGCAAGCAGCTATGGAAGCGATGGAAAAACGGATGACCGAAGTGGTGCAGAATTTTGGAAAACAAATAGAATCACAGCTGCAACAACAACTGCAACAACAGCTGCAAATTCAATTGGAGCAAATAGAACAAGTGCAAGTCCAAGTACAGAAAAAAATATGGAAGAACTGAAAGAACTGGTACTTACAGAAGTGTCAGGGATAAAAAAAGATACAGAAGAACTCAAAAAGGAAGTCAAAAGTCTGGTGACAAAATCTGAAGATATGGAACAAAAGGTTAAAAAAACCCTGTCAGAAAATACAAGGCTGGAGACCATGATGGAATATAGGGCTACTCAGAATCATCTGAGATTGAGAGGGATAGAAGAGGAGGAAGATCAGGATCTACGGGCTCTAGTAATTAAGACATTGACAACTTATGTAGGGGAAGATGAGGGAGATTTGGATGCAGACTTTGACTTGATTTATAGAGTGAATTCAGCTTATGCCAAAAGAAAGCAATTACCCAGAGATGTGATTGTTCAATTCGTGACAACAAAGATGAAGGAAGACGTTTTCAAGAAACAATTTACACAACCGTTGGAAATTAATGGAAAGAAAATAATAATTCTGAGAGAAATTCCGAGATCGATTCTACAAGACAGAAAGAAATTCAAGAAATTGACAGACAGACTAAAAGAAATGAACATTAGGTTCAGATGGGAGATTCCATATGGACTTACATTTATGTATAACTCGGTGAGATCTACTCTTAAATCTGAAGGAGATTTATACAGATTTAAAGAGAGCAATCTGGATGATTTTAAAGATATTTAACTCAACACCATTATGGATTACAAATTTTTATCTTGGAACGTAAATGGACTAAATTCACCAAGTAAAAGAAGATTAGTGAATCATTGGCTGGAGAAACAAAAATGTAACATAATTTGTTTACAAGAAACACATATTAGAAAACAAGACAACAAATATTTGACTAATAAAAAATTGGGAGAAGAATTTCATTCCTCAGCAATTAATAAGAAAAAAGGAACAGTGATTTATATTTCAAAAGAATTGGATCCTAAACAAATTTTCTCAGATAAAGAAGGAAGGTATGTTGGTGTGGAAATATGGATGAACAGAAAAAAGACATTGCTTGTAAATATATATGCACCCAATGGTGCAAAAGAGACTTTCTTTAATGATTTGACTAAAGAGTTGGAGTGTTTAAATTATGACCAAATTGTTCTTGCTGGAGACTTTAATGGTACAGTGAACAACACATTGGATAGAAAATCCAAAGCAAGTGGAGAGACAGTCGGAAAGTTACCAAAAAATTTCTTTCAATTGATGAAGCAAGAGAAACTGGAAGACGTTTGGAGGAAGTGGAATCCTAAGACTAAGGACTACACGTTTTATTCGAATAGACACAACTCCTTTTCTCGAATTGACATGATTTGGATGTCAGAGGAGATGGCGCAAAAAACTTACAAAATACAAATTTTGCCGAAAACTAACTCTGATCATAATCCCCTACTTTGGATATCTAAAGCAAAACGTAAACAGTTATATTGGAGAATTAATGAAGATTTATTGGATCAAAAACAAATTAATGAAATCTTAAAAAAGGAAACGAAAAGTTTTTTTGAACTGAATTTGAATAAAGGTACGGATATACAAGTTGTATGGGATGCGTACAAAGCGGTAATGAGAGGTATGCTTATCTCTCTGAACTCCAAGGACAAAAAGCAAAAGATCCAACAACAGAAAGACCTTCATGAAAAAATTCGACAAAAAGAAAAGGAATTAAAGAAAAGACCAGGGAAGAAGAAGATTATTAAAGAGATCCACTTTCTGCAAGATCAGCTGAATGTTTTATTAAACAGAGAATTATATTGGAATTTGAAGAAATTACAGCAAAAAGCATTTGAGGGTGCAAATAAACCAGGAAAGTTTTTAGCATGGCAACTGAAAAATAGAAAAGAAAGGAATTTTATATCTAAGATTACTGAAGATGGAAAGGATGTTATGAGCTTGAATGGTATAAAAAGAGCTTTCTTTAAATATTACGCCAAATTATTCAAAAAGAAAGGAATTGATCAACAGAGAATTAAGAATTATTTGGAGACTATTGAAGTTCCAGAGCTGGGAAAACAAATTAAGGAATCATTAAATGGTTTAGTAACGAAAGAAGAAGTGACAATGGCGATAGAAGATGCAAAGTTGGGCAAAGCTCCAGGACCAGATGGCTTTACTGCAAAGTTTTATAAGAAATTTAAAGAGGAGCTAACCCCTATTTTAGTACTTCTGTCAAATGAGATAAGAAAGACCAAACGGATCCCAGATTCATGGAAAGAAGCAAATATTTCATTGATACCTAAAGAAGGTTTGGATTTGACTCAAGTAAAGAATTATAGGCCAATATCGCTATTAAATAACGATTACAAATTATTTGCAAAAATAATTTCGGAGAGACTGAAAGAATATTTGAAAGATACAATAGCGGAAGAACAAGCTGGATTTTTACCAAATAGACAAATCAGAGACAATTTAAGAGTGGTGATAGATGCAATTGAATACTATGACAAGCATCCTGAAAAAGAAGTTGGATTCCTCTTCTTAGATGCGGAAAAAGCTTTTGACAATTTAAATTGGGAGTTCATGCTGCAAGTTATTGAAAAAATGGACATTGGACATTCCTTTTTAAACATGATTGTGGCAATATATTCAGAACAAAAAGCGGCTTTGAATATAAATAAAGAAAAGACGGACTTCTTCCAAGTCCAAAAGGGAACACGTCAAGGCTGCCCGTTATCCCCGTTGTTGTTTATTTGGATATTGGAAATATTATTGACAGCGATAAGAAAAGATAACAGTATTGAAGGACTTACAGTGAAAGGTTTTGCCTATAAATACAGGGCATTTGCAGATGATGTAATGTTTATGATCCAAGACCCAATTGAGAAAATACCACAACTGATGGAAAAAATTGAAGAATTTGGTTCAGTTGCGGGATTTTATGTTAATAAAAGTAAAACCAAAGTGATGTGTAAAAATATGACGAAACAAAGACAAACAGAACTTCAAGAGAAAATTCAATGTGAAGTAGTTACAAAGACTAAATATCTTGGAATTGAATTAACCATGAAAAATATTGACTTGTTTAAAAATAATTATGAAAAGGTGTGGCACAAGATTCAGCAAGATATGAAGAAATGGGACACTTTGAATTTATCATTGATGGGAAGAATCGTGACTGTAAAAATGAATATCTTGCCGCGTTTGATGTTTCTATTTCAGACTATTCCAATATTAAAACAAAGGAAAGTACTGGATTCGTGGCAGAAAGAATTATCCAAATTCGTATGGGCAGGAAGAAAGCCAAGGATTAAAATGAAAATTTTATGTGACGCAAGAGAGAGAGGAGGCCTACAACTACCAAATCTAAGACTGTATTATGATGCCGTCTGTTTAACATGGTTGGAACAGTGGATTAATCTGGAGAACAAGAAGTTATTGGCCCTGGAAGGGCATGATAACAAATTCGGATGGCATGCATATTTATGGTATGGAAAAGTAAAAATGGATACATTTTTTAAACACCACTTTGTAAGACAATCACTGTTCGAGACATGGATGAGATACAGAAAATTCTTCTCAGAAGAAAGACCACTTTGGATTGTACCAGCTGAAGTGATTAATCCATATTCAAGAAATCAAGGGCTAGACTGGCTACCTTATAAAAATCTTTTAAAATCTGAAGGGAAAAATTTTGTGTTAAAAGACAGATTTGATGTGGAATTTGAATATGATTGGTTGAAGTATAGACAGATTTATGATTTATTTAAGACCGATAAAAGAGAATATGGTTTTAGAGAAAAGAATATTGAAATTGAAACTGTATGGCTTGAGAAAGGAAAAAAAATGATTTCTAAACTGTATAAGGTTCTATTGAAATGGTATACTGAGGATGAAGTTGTAAAAGAGCAAATGATAAAATGGGCTGTAAATGTTAATACAGAGATATTAATGACATCTTGGGAATACTTGTGGAAAAAGTCAATGAAAATTTCAACTTGTGTAAATGTTAAAGAGAATTGTTATAAAATGATGTACAGATGGTATATGACGCCCAAAAAAATTGCTATCATAAATGAAAGTATGTCTAATAAATGTTGGAAATGTAAGAAACATGAAGGGTCTTTTTACCATATGTGGTGGACATGTGATAAAGCAGTAAAATATTGGACAGAGATCCACAATGAGATACAAAAAATTTTGAATTGTACTTTTAAGAAAGACCCACAGATGTTATTGTTAGGTCTTAAAATGGAAGAAATAAATGTAGCCAAGAGAACACTATTATGGTACTTGACTACAGCAGCAAGACTGACTTTTGCTCAATGCTGGAAACAAGATAAAGTACCTGAAACATGGGAATGGATTAAAAAACGTTGTTTTTGGCGGAAATGGACAAGTTAACAAGAAAGTTAAACAACGAAGAAGATGAAACTTTTTTTAAAGATTGGAAAGACTTTCAAAAATATTTGTTGAAAAATTGGGACATTAAAAGTGGTTTGATTTGTTTTGACAGTTATTAAGAAGAAACGGAAAGAGAATTAGACTTTTGTATTGTTACCGTTAGTAAGAGAAAATAAGTTTAGAAGTAATTGTAATGGAATAAGAGAGATATTAATGGGGTTGGAGCAGTGCTGGAAGCCTGATGTGGGGGGGAGAAAGGGAAAAAAGAAAAATGGGTATGTATTGGTATGTTTAAATTGTATGAACTTGTGATATATCCAATAATAAATTGTATTTACAAAAAAAAAAAAATGCTCATAATAAAATGTCTCAGCCCTGAAGGGCTTGTGATGTATTTCACAATAAAGGAAAGTGTATCATAAGAGAATGGCAAGATGTTAACCTTTCCATAGGAACCAATAATAAGAAAACTTGCATTTATCTTGGATGTGCCAGCTCTGTTTTTCTCTGAGCATTTTGTATGCAGAAGTGGGTGGACACTTGCAGTCTTTCCTCCCATTGTCTTTGTACTGTTTTTAGGCATGATTTTGAGCTATGCTAAGATTTACCATTTATCAATGAACAAAACAAGAGGAATAGATCTAAGCAAGCAAGAACAAAAGCATGCTCAAAACCAGAATATTTTCACCATTTGAGTAATTTTAGTGTTTGCAGCTTTTAACACCTGAAACACAATAAGGCTGCGTATACATGATTTGCTTGGTAACTACTGTTTTTGTTTATTTTACTTAACTAATGATTTAGTTTCTGTGTCTCCTGTATAATTTACCTAATGTAACACAACAGGTGTTAAATTAATATATCAAAACGAGGAAGAGTGTGATATTGGTTATTGGAAATGTATCTTGTATATATTTTACCTTTGGGTACAAATGTCACAGACTGCAGCTCTTGCATTTAATCTGGTATCTCAAAGCAAGTTTAGGATTTTGCAGGCTATTTAAACATACTCATGAAAATAAGATTGGCATGCTGATCCTGTGCATACTTAAAAGCAACTCCTATTCATTTAATTAGGACTCCCAAATAAATATGTTAGGATTATAGCTTTCCTGACCAATCTTCTGTGAGTTTACTCAGAAGTAAGTCCTACTGAATTTGTGGAATTTATTTCATGTATGAGTTTAGGCTTACAGCCAAATTTATAAAATAGCAAGATATCCATTGCCTCTTTCTGGTTTACTGTTTAAAACTATCTGTTGATGTTATATTGCTGTTCCTTAAGAAACAAACATGATACTCTGGTTGGCACAGTCTCTGAACAAGTGAGCATGTCTTTCACGTAAGGTGTATTTCGTTGCAGCTGTTCTTGGCCCAGTATTTTAGCCAGCAGCAAAGCAGGCAAGCTGCCATGCCAGAGGGAGAGTACCGGGCATGCTCATGTGGATTAGATCACTCTGATTGACTCAAAATAGCAGGTGAAGTTTGTCATGTCTAAGTTGTGAATCACTGGAAGCCCGTTGATTGAGACCAGTGGGCCAGCAGAATTCTGTGGTTGCTGAATGTGTGACAGAAACATGCCAAAAGCTCTGCCAAAGAAGACAGGTGTGGATGCACATAGCTGGGTTGCACAAGCTGTGAAGATTTTTTCAGGTTGGCAGGTTTTCTGCTGAGTTTATTCAGAGTGCATCTTGGACACTGTGATAAGAAAGAGTAAGAAAGTATCCTGCTGTGGCAGAAAACAAACATTTTGAGAAATTGGTCTACCAGTAAACAAGCGTCTGTACATCTTTCTTGATCTTCCTGTAATTGTAGGTTCCCCATCATATGTTCTTCCTTGAAAAGGGCAGTTCACAGCTTGGATGTAGTATTAAATCCATGATTTCTGATGGAGGTTCAGTCCTCCTTTGCTGCCCCAGCACTTAAAGTAGAGAGGGCAGCTGTTATGTCCACTGACCGCCACTAGGTGACAGCGACCTTACCTGAGCTTGGAGCTCAAGAGACAATAGGGACTAGGATCCTGAAACCTCAAGCGGTCACCAATAGGAACCTTGGCGGGAAGTTTAAACCCACCAATGGGACCTGGAGGTGATCCACGGGGACTTTTATATAGTTGGCCATTGGCCGGTATTGGGTTGTTCTGTTGTGTATGAGTAAACCATGCGCTGATTATCACACTGTTTCCTGACTCCTTAATGCATCGAACCCACTACACAACAATGGCAACGAAGGTGGGATCCCACTGAGCTGGCTGGGCTGTGGAGGCATCAGAGGAAGACCAGTACCTGAGGACGATCGTGGCTCCAGCCGATGAATCCAGAAGACAATCAAGCGACCTCTGCACCTTCTTCGCCTCCTGCTTCACCACCTCCTCCTCCACCTCCACGCAGCACGATGGCAGTCTCTCTGGGAGTGGGACTTGTCCCTCATTTCAACCCGGCCCATCTGCATCACTGGGAAGCCTGGGTCGAGGGACTCAAGTCCAGCCTAATCTTCTTCGAGGTCACCTCCAACGAACGTAAGAAAGGTCTCCTCATCGGCTCCTGTGGCCCCGCCACAGTGCAACTGGCCCATAACCTGCTCTCCCCCAGAAAACTGGCCGATGCGTCATTCGAGAATATAATCAAGAAGCTCCAGGACCACTTCATCCCACAGCTGTCAAAGATTATGCACCACGTGGCCTTCTGCCCTCGCCAGCAACAACCTCGGGAATTGATAGCGGAGTATCTGGCTGAGCTTCACCAGCTCTCCTCGGAGTGTGCCTTCAGGGCCCATCTTGAAACAGCCCTCCAAGACAAACTAGTTTTCAGGCTGAGTGACAAAAAGCTCCGATACCACATCATGGAGGACGAGAAGTGCTCCCTAGCTTCTGCCCTATCCACCACCACGGCATGGAAGAGAAACCATCCCTCGACTCAGGTCACTGTGTGCCAGACAAAGGATGACAACATCGACCCAGGCAGAGAGGAGGTCCACCTCACCCAACAGTCCTCCCAGCACCAGGATCAAGGTGCCGCATCCCACTCCGTGCCTGACCAGGGGTGCACAAGCTGCGGAGACAAGCACGACTGGAAAACCTGCTGGTTCTAGGACGCCAAGTGCCACGTGTGTGGCCGCATGGGGCACATCGTACATGCCTGCCAATCCCAGGGGTCCAGAGCCCAGCAGGCACTGCCACAGCCCCGCCAGAGAGCAGACGCCCACTATGAGGATGACGACTCCAAGGAAGAACTCTACCTCCTTGCAGCCGATCCAGCCGAACAGGTATTGAGGCTTCCGGGCCAGTCCTCTGCCCCAAAGATCCAGGTCCAGATCCAAATAGAGGGGTCTCCCTGCACTATGGAGCTCGATTCAGGCTCCGTGACCTCCATTATTTCAGAGGAGACTCTTAAGAAACTCTGTCCCCGTGGGGGTGCCACCTGCACCCATCAATCCTCACCCTGACGGACTTTCAGAGGAACCACGTTACAATAAGGGGTGTGGGAAGTTTCCAGGTCCAGTATAAAGGGTTTGATGGTCACTTGGACTTCGTGGTGGTCGCAGAGGATTTAGTCAGCCTCCTCAGCTGAGCATGGTTCACCCCGTTGGGAATCTCAATAGAAGGGGTGCAGCGATGCACATCTCAGGACTTCCAAGAGGTCTGCAAAGAGTTCCTGTCCATTTTTGATGGGACCCTGGGTCGCTATACAGTGTTGCTGCAACTCAACCCTAACATGGCCCCCATTCGAATGTGCTCCAGGACAGTTCCGTTCACACTACGCCCAAAAATAGACACGGAGCTGGACTGCCTTGTGGGCCAAGGAGTCTTGGAGCCGATCTCCCATGCCGCTTGGGAGACCCCCATAGTCGCCCTGGTTAAGCCAAATGGGGGCGTCCACATTTGCGCGGACTACAAATGCACGCTAAATAGAGAACTTATCCGGTCCCAGTTGTCAGCCACATGCTGGCCTCCCTGGCAAGGGAAAAGATTTTTGGGAAACTGGACCTAGCCCAGGCCTACCAGCAGCTCCCAGTGGATGAGGCCACCGCCACGGCGCAAACGATCATCACTCATAGAGGGGCTTTCAATGTAAAAAGGCTACAGTTTGGGGTGAGCGTGGCCCCAGGCCTCTTTCAACAATTAATGGACTCTCTCTTGAAAGGGATCCCGGGGGTCACGCCATTTTTCGATGATGTGTTGATCGCCGCGGCAACGCCTGTTGAATTTGCTGCCCAGCTGTGCACTGTCCTCCACCACTTCCACAAGGCAGGCCTAAATGTGAAGCAGGAAAAGTGCCTCCTGGGGGTTCCGTCAGTGGACTTTTTGGGCTTTACGGTCAATGCGGACAGTTTACATCTTGCCTGGGACAAAATCAAAGCCATTGTGGAGGCACCCCCACCTAAATCCAAGGCAGAACTGCAGGTGTTCCTGGGACTATTGAACTTCTACCACGCCTTCCTCCCCCACAAGGTGGCGGTAGCAGAACCCTTACATCATCTACTGGACAAGCATGCCCCTTGGTTGTGGGCCCCTGGCAGGCGGCTGCTTTCAGGGAAGTCAAAGTGCTGCTCATCTCTAATAAAGTTCTGGCACATTTCGATGAGTCCCTCCTGGTTGTGCTGGTGTGTGACACATCCCCAAATAGCGTCGGCGCAGTGTTGGCCCACTGCCTCCCAAACAGCCGGGAGGTGCCCATTGCCCACTACTCTCGGATGCTGTCGGCGGTGGAGCGGAACTATGCCCAGATTGACCGGGAGGGCCTGGTGATTGTGGCTGGGGTGAAAAAATTTCATGACTTTGTTTATGGTCGGCCCTTCACCATTGTCATGGAGCATTGCCCCCTCCTTGGCCTCTTTGCTCCGGATTGCTGGACTCCGCAGGTCCTTTCCCCACTGGTCCTGCAGTGGTCCATTTTCTTGTCTGGTTACTCTTACTCCCTGCAGCATCGCCTGGGCAAGGCTATGGGCCACGCTGATGCCCTGAGTCGCCTGCCCTATCCGGTCGTGGAGGAGGACCCAGCTCCGGCCTACCACGTTCTGCAAGTTGAGGACCTTCCCAATTCCCCCTCCAGGCGACGGACATTGTCTGCTGCTCGGCCAGGGACCCCATCATCTCTCAAGTTCTGGGCTGGGTGGTGAGGGGATGGCCTGCAGTGGTAGATGGGCCAGAGTCCACAGCCTTTGCCAGGGCTGCTACTGGATGAGGCGCCACTGGACCCTCCCCCTTTGCATGCACCATGGGATAATGGCCTACTGCTCCAAAAGGGCTGCTGAGCATTGGCTGAGCACAAGCAGGACACCCTGGGGTGGAAGCCCAGCCAGAGCTTGCGAGTGTGGTCAGATTTTTAGCAGGTCCTCTGGCAAATGCCCTTGATTAAATTCCCAACACACCCTGCATGCGGTGGTCTTGTCAAAAGAACCACTTGGCCGAACTGGATAACTCAGATTTCCCTTTTATGCTGGGGCCCTACCCCAGCAGCCAAGTGCTGCCGTGCATTCTCATTCTGCGATGCCTGCTGACAGAAGGCCTCTTTGTACACCAATGTGGGCAACTTGGCCTTAAGCACATTGCCCAAGTGATGAGTTATGTGCCACCCTCTATCTGGATGGCTCCCATCCAGCACCCCCATGTACACTTGATACCCCACCAGCCGATTGTTAAAGAATGCTCAGCCTCCTGTGTTTTGCCTTCCCTCCTGTCCCTTTCCGTAGTATCCCATCCCTAATCTTTCTTGAGAGATGGATGGAAGGTGGGTCCTTAACATCTCTAAATGTGGACGTAGTGAATGTGGGATTGCGGCATCAAGGCCAGTTCATACGACCCCGGGGCCCGCGGAAGCTGGTGCTGCCTCAGGGGATGGGATGGGCCAGAAACTCCAGGTACCTGTGCTGTTGGCCCCCAGAAATCCATTATAGGCTGTCAGCACTCTCCCTCTGAAGAGGACTCACCTGTTTGAAGCCTCCTGCAAGCAAGTCACCGCCTCAGTCCTCCTGCCACACCTACACCCTTTGGCCATTGATCTATGACGTGATCCGACGTTGGTGAGTTGCCCTTTTGGGGGGCATCCTGTAGCAAACTCACAGAGGCTATTATGAGCTTAAAATATCACATCAACATACATGAAGCTGCTTTATACTGAAGAACCCTGGTCCATCAAGGTCAATAGAGTCCACTGAAACCCAGCGCCACCCTCCAGGGCCTTTCCTCCTACCATATAAACACATGAAACTGCCATATACCAAATCAGACCTGTGGTGACAGCTGCTTCCTGCCTGCTGATGACCTCCTGGTTGCTTGATGGGCTGGAGCGGTTGCTGCTGAAATGGGGCCCATGCTCCACATCCCCATGTCTGCTGCGGCCAAATGGCAGCCACCCTTACTTGATGAGTTGCCCTTGGGGGGCATCCTGCACTGAACTCAACAGACTATTAATGATAAAAGAACTTCCTGGACTTCATTTCTGGATTGGCAAGCTGATGGCAGCACTCTTCCCCTTCTCCTGGGGGGACGGGCTGCAGACCAGCAGATAGAGAGGAAGGGCGATCGCACGCTCTTCCCCAGGCTTTTAGCCTGGGGGTGGGGGCGTCCTTTTGCCCCGACGGTCTTTCTGCTGTGTTCCAGTAATGGCCGAAGCTTTGCGTACCGGAAACCAAGCGGATGGTGATTAAGCTGTAATCAAGCGACTGGCTGAATCGATTTCTTACTGAAGAAGTGTGAGTACAAGCTAATGAAGCATCAGTGGGAATATTCTTGCAAGCATGGGTGGGGGAGACAATTGTAGACCCCCCATGGAGGACTAGATAAAAGAAACTAACATCGGAGAAATGGAAAATGAAGGGACTGTGACGGAGGAATACTGAGAGCTATGAACTGAGTAACACACAAGCAAATATTTGGGACTTTTAAAAAAACAACAATTGAAAGCATTCTATACGGCTAGCTAGAAATGGCTAGAAGGAAGAACTAGAATTTCCTTTAAAGACTGTTAATATCATAGTGAGAGATTGAGTTGGAATAAAGTCTTCCCCTTCCCCCTCAAAAAAGAAGCGGGGGAAAGGGAACTCCCTCCCCCCGCATAACAATATAAAAATGAAATTTTTAAGGGACAGGGGAAGTGAAGGAAAAACATAATAGAAAAGAGAGAAGCATTGAATGGAAATGGAAACTCACATTAGCTTGAAGTGTTTTCTGAGTGTCGGCTGGAAACGATGCAGAACCCTCCTTTAGCAGGCGGAGGGTGGGAAAACCCCCTCTCGAAAGATAAAGTGACTGTGCAAACATCAGAAAGCAATTTTTTAAGGCATTAAAGAACCCTCTTTTTTCTTAAAGAACTCTAAATACCTCTGTAAGTGGTGGCTGTGAAAGGTTGAAGGGGGGGAGTTTCCCTCCGCCTAAAAAGAAAACAATTCGGAATAAGCTGGAAATAAGGCTGACTAATTTAGAGAACTTTTAGAGGCGGTGAAACGATTTGATGGATTTATGGGACCCTGGCGATTTGATAACAAAGAGAAGATAAATAGACTCTCAAGCTCTGGAGTGCATCTTTGGAATGGCGTCTGTGTCACAGTGAAAATTAAACCGAAACCGAATCATCACTAGGAACTCGAAAGTAGCTGAGTAGTTGTGAAGTTGGATGGTTCAGCAAGGCAGCTATGTTTCTCCTACGACAAGCAAGGGGGAGGGGAAACTCTCCTCCTAAAAAATAAAGTTACTATATATTTTGATGGGGAGACAAAGCTAATAGAATGTTGGGCGAAAGGTGGTTATGTGTTAAAAACAATAGACTTTGAGTTAAAGAAGACTGAGAAGAAGGCTCTACAGTGAAGAACCCTTTCTAGAGATGAGATTTTTGGCTAAGGGGGTATGTTGGGAAAAATTAAGGGAAAGGGTTTATACAGAAATTGATAATGAATGTTTAAATCAATTTTAAAAGGATTTTATTAATTTAGGCTAACTCTATAGAAGGAAGAGGGAAAAGGGGTGTTATGTGATGCATATGGAGGTTCCAGTTTGTCTGTCTTTCTTTTCTTTTTTAACAAGAGGGTAAATAGAGAGTTTTCTTTTAAGAGAAACATGTTTAAGCCTAACTTGGATGTTTTTTAATAGCGGTATTTAAATGCTATTGGATTGCATGTATTGATTGATAAAAATTTTAAAGAGTTAGAGGGGCAGAAAGTAATATGCAGAAATTATTGCAACGAGATGATGAGAGTGCCTGATGTTTGTATAAAAGAAATGTTAGTGTATTGCAGAATTATACTCCAAACAGTCTGTATGAGCTAGAGCTTCATAAGTGATGTACTCAACTGTCACCTTCGAGGTTAACAACTGAAAGCTTTTACTTGTTAATGCCACATTTGTAATCACTGCATATAATCATCACATTTTGGACTCTCTTTCCTATCTTCCCCTTCTTGTAGTTACATTTGTTAGTACCCCTCCCTTTTTCTGTAGATATTTAGAAAATGCAATTAAAAAACCCCTTTGGGGGGATTAAAAAAAAGATAAAAGAACTTCCTGACAGTTAAAGCGGTTCCTCAGTGGAACAGGCTTCCTGGGGAGGTGGTGTGTTTTGGAGGTTTTCAAACAGAGGCTAGATGGCCATCTGACAGCAATGCTGATTGTGTGAACTTAGGCAGATCATGACAGGGATGGCAGGAAGAGTTGCCTCAGTGCTTAGTTCCTGTGGCCCTTTCTTACACACCCAGGTAAATGCTGATTGCCACTTTGGGGTCAGGAAGCAATTTTTCTTCAGGCCACTTCGGCTGGAGCTCCTGGAGGTTTTTTGGCATCTTCTGGGCTGGAACAGTGGTCACTGCAGGTTTGGAGGGGAGGTATTTGTGAAATTCTTGCATTGTGCAGGGGGTTGGACTAGATGACCCTGGAGGTGCCTTCCAACTCTATGATTCTATGATAGAATATATGAAACTGGGCCCCAGGCCCGGCTGTGTGCTGCAGAACAGACACAGTGGATTAGTGTTAACCATGGGGCCCAAGGCCACTGTAAGTGGAGTCCTTTCCTGCTATCGCCCTGGGCCAACCCTGCTTAGCTTCCAGAAACTGACAAGAGTCAAGCTAGAATTTTTTTGACAGAGCTTCAGTGAGTCAGTGCTCACCTCTTTAGATATTCAAAGGCGTTTCCATCCCCTACTGCCAGATCTTTTAACTGGTGATACTGGGACTGAACCTGGGTCATTCAGCCTGCCAAGCAGATGAACTACCACTGACCCATAGCTGCAGTGGCCATCCATTATCCTGGCGGAACTTGCATGCTTAATATCGTGTATCCATCTATCACCCAACCTGTTATCTATCTTATCTATGTCCGTACATTCTATCTATCTGTCTGTCTGTCTGTCTATCTGTATCCCATTGTCACACACGTGTAACCACGACCACCCTAAGAACATAACATAAGAGAAGCCAATGTTGAATCAGGCCAATGGCCCATCTAGTCCAACACTCTGTCGCACAGCGGCCAAAATATACCACGTGCCATCAGGAGGTCCAGCAGTGGGGCCAGGACACTAGAAGTCCTCCCACTGCTGCCCCCTCCAGCACCAAGAATAGAGTGCAGCACCTATCCCAGACTGAGAGTTCCCATCTATACCCTGTGGCTAATAGCCACTGATGGACTTCTGCTCCATATGTTTATCTAATTCCCTCTTGAAACTGTCCATGCTTGTAGCTGCCACCACCTCCTGTGGCAGTGAATTCCATATGTTAATCACTCTTTGGGTGAAGAAGTACTTCCTTTTATCTGTTCTAACCCGACTGCTCAGCAATTTCATGGAGTGCCCACGAGTTCTTGCATTGTGAGAAAGGGAAAAAAGTACTTCTTTCTCAACCTGCTCAATCCCATTCATAATCTTAAACCTAGGTTTAAACCTAGATGATAGGGGCATGGGCTGACTTTCACATCTCAGTTTTCACCACTGGGCCTCAGCTGCCAGTTGTTTTCTTCCTTTTTTGTTTTTATATAACTATTAAGAATAATGGCACATGTCAGGGGCAACCCATGACACAGTGTGACCCCCCCCCCTTTCCTTTGTCTGAGCATGAAACTCATAATTGTCCACCTCTACAAATCAACCTGGCCTCCACTGCCTGGCAGCCCACCAATACCTGGCCTCTTCAGTATAAACAAGGATCTTCCCTGCCGATCTCTTGCAGCCTGAAGCTGCAGCCAGCTACTCCACACTAACTCAAATGCAGCCAGCTTGTCCATGGCTGGGAGGTAGAAGTCTGCAAAGGGCCCAGGCAATCTTACCGCCACAGGTTTTGTGTAGCTCCTTCAAACTGAAAAACCCCTGGGACCGTCTGCACACAATGCCAAGGCATTTTCCACAGCAATCACCAGTATAACTAGAAATAGTAACTTTAAGATGACAGCCCCCCAACCATGGAGGGGGCCAGTGAAGGGGACATCATCACTGGTTCATCGGATGTGCACGTTTGGCCCCCCCCCAAGTGAATTAATCATAGGCATGGCTTCCCGAGGATCTCATCCTCGGATGGCTCTGCATCCATTCACTACCGCCATTCCTGTCTCCTGGCCTTTATAGGCTGTGCAGCCTGCTGGGGCTTCCACCCCTTGATCCTGCCCTAACTGCTAAGGAGGTCTGAGAAGAGCTCTCCCATTGTCCCTGGCCTCCTCTGATAGCCCGCATGTTACTGTTGACCTCTTCCTAAGGACATGTGGTCATCCGCAGGCACCTCTACTGGGATCCTGCTGCTGCTGGGCCGGGAGCAGGCACCTCCTCAGGGATCCTGCTGCTGCTGGACAGGAGCTGAGTAAAGCGGCCTCATGGAGCTCCTGATGTACTCTTGCCACCACCAATTATCTGGGCTGCGTGACCCAACCAGACCTAGCTCCACTTTGCTTCCTGTTGCTAACGGACCTGGCTACAAACTGATGCAGAATCTGGAAAAGCAAGTCCAGAGACCCCAGCGGCTGGCCTTGACAAGCACTAACCAAGCCTTGATCCTGCCTCATCAAGGCGGGAGACGACAGAATAAGTGGCTTCCGATGCACGGAGCAACAATGAAGATAGCCCAAACAATTCCACACAGCCAGGTGGGGAGGCCTGGTGGTGCAGTGTGCTTTATCCCCGTATGGTGGTCCGTCCCCTTCCCCTCTCCTGGGCCCAGTTCAGGCCCCATCATAGGCCCACCAGGGAAGGGGAGGGCCAGGTTTTCCTGCCACTGCCACTTGGTCCCCAAACTGCCCATCCATATTGCCCCGCCTTGAAGGACATGGCCACCATGGCCACTTGTTGCCCCACTGGCTTTCCCTATTGCATAGGACTGCAAATTGGGCCCGCAGTAAGTTGATGCCCCCCATCGCGTGTACTGCATTCAGCCACCTTCAGTGTACCTCCCCCTCCTTCAGAGGCATAATCTTGGTACAGTTATCCAAACTACAGCAAACTGAAGAATGTCTTCTATAGTCGAAATATGTCCAGGAGGAAGATTTCCTGCATAAATCCTATAGAAGAATTTGTGATGTATGCATATTCCCAATATATTGTAGCAAGGTTTCCATAAGAAAATGTTGGACTGTGTCATACCATTATCCATTCATATCAGCTTAACTCAATAATAGGATGGGAGCAATTGCTTTTTCTTGATTATTCAGACATCAGTTGACAAAAATAATACATGTTTTTCAAAATGTACATGTGATGCTTGCTAAATGTCATTTCAGATTCAACTTATGAAAATGCAATAACCTTTTTCCAGCCAGCTCAAAAGTTCCATTTGTGTTTGTGTATGTGTGTGTATGATTATTCGTAGGTGAAATTCAGTACACGTATATTTAATCAAAAGGCACTGGAGAAACATTTAAAGCAGATTTTTTATGTAGTTCCAAATGTTTAAATATAATATCAGGCTTCATCTGGAATTCTGCATACACTTTTTCTTCCATATGCTGTCCCATAGATTTAAGAACAAGATAATGTATCTGATTGCAAATGCAACAGGAAGAGATGAAGTCAAAGCATTACCAGCAATTTAATTAACTTGCATTCATGTCGTCATTCATAGAGATGATTCACAGATCACTTTACACAAGTGTGGCCTCATGGACTTCAGAGATATTAAGGCGGAATAAGTGAATCACTCCCACAGTAACGTTCGGCACTTGGATTCATTTTACAGGAAAATCTTCTAAATTTCTTAGAAACAACTGCTAGAAACCTTTTGTCTTTTTGAAATTATCGTTAACAAGCACTGAGCAAAACCTTCTGGCTGCATTAGGTTGAAAGATACCTTTCTCTGTCAAAATGGTTCTAAGCTGTATAATTAATTCCAAGCTATATATTAATTAATAATAATTAATATAGGTGAGAGATCAGCAAAGACTTGCAGGGGACATCTCATTTTCCCCTCCTCCATTATTCCCTCTTTCCTTTCCCTGAAAGCCCTTGGAGCTTCTCCCCTTTTCCTGCTTTCTTCCTTCTTTCCCACACACCAACCGACTTACCTTTTTCTGCCCCCCATTTTCAGATTTCCCACTTTCTCTCTTCTTGGCAGCCTGCCTGGAAAAACTATCACCCTGTTGTGCAGTGGGGAACTTACAAGAACTTGTGGGGGCACCTTATTTCCCCCCATGTCCTCTTCCCCACATTATTTCCCCATTCCCTTCTCCTGGCAACCCCCATACCCTCACCTTTCCCTGCTTCCTTTTCTCCTTTGCACCTACCAACCAACCCTACCTTTTATTTGCTCCCCATCTCCAGCTATATTTATTATTACATTTATGCTATGCACTTCTCCACAATGGATATCCAAAGAAACATAAATTATTCTCCTCCATTTTATCTTCACAACAACCCTGTGAGGCAAGTTAGGCTGAGCATGCATAACTTGTCCAAGTTCACCCAGTGAGCTTCTAAGGCAGAATGCAGATTCAAACCTGGGTCTTCCAGATCCTATTCTGAAACTCTAACCACTGTACCACATTTGTTTTCATGGGGTGGCTGCTGTTGAACAGTAGCAAGCAGCCAGGCCTGGGTGAGTCATGCAAGTTTTATGGTAGCAAGCCGCCCACTGGTTGCTAGTGGGCCTGGCCCTGGTGAGACATCCATCAAAGACCAAAATAGCCCAGGAAAGGACCCTGCTGGCTCCTTGGGCCTTTTTACTGACAGAAACCAAGGCTTGAAGGCTTTCAATATTATATGGTTGCCTAGCAATGGCTACTGAAGGCATTTGTTTCTTAAAGCGACAGGTACTGCTTCTATTATATGGAGCGGGTTAACCCACATTTTGTTGTTGTTAATGTTAAGATTTCAGATTTTTCTGGTATTCAGGTTTGTAGAAAAGATCTGTCTTGTCTGTTCACAGTTCCAATTTCTAGATTTTAGTATCCACAGACTTGGCTATGTTGAGAGTTAGATATATTGATAGTTTGATCTTAGCAAAGTACTGCTGATATGACTGAGAAGCAGTCTAACATTTCCAGACAAAGATTCCAACAAATCTCATTTCATTTCTGTTTCCACAAAAAAAATCAAACTTAAATTCTGATGCAGAATTGAAATCCCAGTAAAGTTCATTGACACAGCAATTTAATTAACTGAGTTTATCAGTTTTCTCAATAAGTTAGGAGCTGCTCCTATGAGTAAAGGTGGGAAAATTTGAGCTTGTAATCACTGGGACAGAAAGGTAAGCATTGTTTATTTTCAGAAAGTACATACAATAATGTGGTGATGGTATTTTACAATGCACTTTTTTTGTTCCCCTGAATAGCAGTATCTAAATTGTTCTTCACTGAATATTTTTACTGTTTTCAGCATCACGGGATAGCTTTATATCCCATTCCATAAAATGCTATGTGTATTTAACCTCTAGGGCCTTCATCTGCATTACAGTAGATATTGGTACAAATTGAGTGTGTTCTTCTTTCCACCGCATAAAGTGCAAGGCAATGGAACTACGTTTTTTACCACTTATGCACCACAGAAACAAACATGTCAGGGAGATTGGACCAAACTCAGCTCACTGTGGTTTGTTTCTGAGGAATGTACATGGCGAAAAAGGCATAGAGCTATGAGGTGGAAGACATGCATCAGTATATCTGAACCAGTCATTAGTTATTGTGCTGGGAACCTAAATGGCTATCACTGCCAGTAGGATAGTTTAAGGAGACACATTTTAAATTATTTTGATTTTGGTCAATAATGGAGAACTGCATGAACTATCAAAAGAAAGTTCCAGGGATAGGCAGACACAATTTATAGATTTCAACAGTGGTCTCAGCTCCACTGAAACACTGTGGAATAAATTATTTTAAAATGGAACAATGTAACTGAAATAGTTTTAAATCATATTCTCACTTGCTAAATTTCAGCTAGTCTGAAATCCTGATTTAAGACTGTATAATTTGCATACTACTATGTTATCCTGCCATCTATCCAAGGAGCTCAGGATGTAATATACGGTTCTCCCCACCCCATTTTATTCTTACAATGACTTTGTGAGGTGAGTTTAGGCAAAAAGCTGCCCCGGGGGGGGTTGTGTCTGGGGGGGATAGAAGCCCTGACCTCTCTAGTCCTACTCTGACACCTTAACCTCAGTATATCACACCCATTGTCAATAATAATGGTCATTATGGTTCATTTTTTTGGTTTTTTTAAGCAAGTTTATCTGATCAGCAAGGAAAGGTCCACATGTGGAAGCAAACATATATCTGGAGATAAATCCCCAGAACATCACTGTGCACAGCCGAGCCCCATCATCACCCTGTAATTTTAACTCCAAAAATAATCTTAATAAGATTGTCAAAGTATTTATTCCAGTTTATTTATTTATTTCAGTGTCAGATCAACAAAGAAGAGAGAAACTCAAGAAGGAAATAGAAAAGTGTGAGAAGGAAATGAGCACCTCCAAAAATGTATCCCGATCCAGTTCTAGGGAGAGTAGACGACCACTGTCAGCCGCATACGAAAAGGTGGGTGTAACAGGATTCTGAAAACTTCACTGTGTCAGCTTGTTTCCAGGTTGTTACTGAAAAGGAGATTATGATGGATCCTGTTGTAGTGCCAGGGGAAGCCATTGGTGGAGGTGGGATTTTCCAAAGTCCTTCTTGACCAAACAGCTGAAAGGAAGTGGGAACCTGCATAACACTGATGGCTATGCTGAGGAGGGGAAAGTGAGCAAAGTGCCTACTCTGATTCTTCTGTCAATGGAAGTATCATTGGCAGAATGGGCAAAAATTACAGTTTCTCCACTTTGCCCCATTCAGTGCAGATATTTCCGTTGCATGGATTCTCATCCATATAGGTCTCCAAACCTCTAGTATTACCTTTTAGGTTGCATATGGCTTCTGGGGTAAGTGGGAGGAAGTAAAAACTTACTTCCACAAGCACCTTGCACTGGTGGTAGATAGGATCCAACCCTAGGTGAACAAACTATAATCTCTCAGAAAACTTTCCTTATGAATATATGCATTTTTATTTCAAAACTGCCATTTGTGTGGAAAGCCGAAGCTTAACATTTATGATATTACATCATCTGTCATTTTTCATGAATGCTGAAGAATTAAGCAGTTTTCATTTCCTTGTATCATACAGTACATTCACTCGCAGAAATATTCCGTTAGTGAGTGCTCAATTAGTGCCATTTGATGTTGTCAGAAAAATAATACCTCAGTTTCCAAATAGCTTTCCTCTTCCCCCGTTTCTCCTTAGATTTGTTGTACACTTGACCTGTCTGGGCACTGACTGACTATGTGAGGAGGAAGAGTTGGGTGTGAACATGCCAGCCCCACCCCCTCCCTCCACACAATCACCAAGTTTTCTGCATAGGAGGGCGTGCACAAACAGACCTTCCTCTTTATGTCTGCTCCATATAGACAAGTCTTTGGTCATGTGGAGGCAGGGGCAGGCCAGTGCTCTCATGCCTGCTTCTACGCCCCACTTGGTCATTCAATGTGTAGACAGCTTGTCTGTACAAGGCTCTTGTCTCTGCCCTGTGTAGTTCAGTCTATACAGCAGAGTCCCAATCCAACAAGACATGTTTGCAGCTGAGAACTGGGAGTGTGCCCTGACCACAATAGTCAGCTGTACTATCTATAATCAATTCTGATGTAGAGCAGGCTGGATTCAGTGACATCCTCTGTAATCATGGTTTCCAATAAACTGTACCCTGGACCCTGTGCATGTAGTGGTATTGCTTCTGAAGGAAACATGCATATAGGTATCCCATTTGCGCAAGTGATTCCTCAAGTAATTAGAGATGCATGTGCAGAACCCAGTTCTGTACAAGTAAGACCTTAGCTGAGTAAAGGTACAGGAATGTACATGGCAGATGAAAAAAAGAAAAAAGTGCATGAAGTGGAAGAATTACAAACAATCTATGTTGGTAAAGAAACAAATAAAGAACCAGTTTGGTGTAGTGGTTAAGAGCGGTGGACTCTAAACTGGAGAACCGGGTTTGATTTCCCACTCCTCCACATGCAGCTGCTGGGTGACCTTGCATCAGTTACAGTTTTCTCAGAGTTGTTCTCTCAAGAGCAGTTCTGTTAGAGCTCTCTCAAGCCCACCTGTGTTACCTAGAGAGGAAGAGAAAGGAGATTGTAAGCCACTCTGAGACTTTGAGTGAAGGGCAGGGTATAAATCCAGTCTCCTCCTCCTCTTTTTCTTCTTCTTTTTCTTCTTCTTCTTATTAATAATAACAATAGTAATAGTAATAATAATAACTAGAGCACAATCCAGGCAGTGTTAAGCACATTAATAAATTGGAAAGATTTACAGTATAATCCTAAACAGAGGCCGAGGACAGACTGGCAATTTGCCGCGGGATGGGACCCGGGCTGACAACGACTCAATATCGGATTAAATGGAATGTTCACACAGGCACATCTGCCTGGCGTCCCCCACCCGTAGCCTACCGGTGCTCTCGTGCTTCACTGCCGGATTAAAAAAACACCTGATAAAAGCCGACGCAAATCTTGAAAGCCTGCATTTGTCGCGCGTTTCTCCGCTTCCGGGGAGTCTGAACGCGCAGCCGAAAAGCCGGGAGCAACCCGCGTTGGGCATGAGGCAGCAGCGGTGTGATTGGCTGTGCTCCGCTCCACTGCCCAATGCGGTGCCGGCGTTGCAGGGCAAAAAAAAAAAATCGGCAAAATGCGCTTATGCGCATGAGCACTCATGCGCTCATGCGCACATACGCCCACAGCCGAAATAATGGGGAAACAGCTAATATAGCGCGCCTCCGGCGCGGCAGTCTGAACGCTCCCGCGCGCCTCCGTCCAGTATCTTCCGGCAGAGGCCCCCGCTGTGTGGACGGGAAAACCCGGTATCGTTTACTCCGGGGTTTTTTGCCGCGACTCGATACCGGGGCAAAATGCCAGTCTGTCCTGGGCCAGAGTTACACCTTCCTAAGACCATTGAGTTCAGTGGACTAAGAATGGTATAACTCTACTTAGAAATGCACTGTTGAGTTAATGTTTGACTCCTGAGCAAGTTAAAATTAGTTAGCTTTGGCTGGATAGTGTCATTCATGAAGAAGACAACATTAATGAAAAACATGTTGTTATGCTCATTGATGAGCCTTGTATGAACTTTAATTTGTGTACAATTTAGAATATCATAGCAAACCTCATTGTCTGGCACTGATAGGATTATGATAGGTAGCAGAAGAAGCCTTTCTTAGTTGAACACTGGGAAGGATAATATTCTTTTCATAGCAATGAGAGAGAACTGACAGGATTCATTTTGGGTTAAAAATACGCACAGGGGTATATTTTGCATCCAGCTGCTGTATAATAGTGGTCATTAGCTGGTAGATTCTTGCATGACTGCTTTGTAGCTGACAGGGTGAGTGATGACATTATTAGATTGCTGGATAATAACCGTGCTTTGAATCGTTGTGCGATTGGTAGTGGTGCTGGATATATGATATGCGGGATTATTTTTTGTTTTGCTTTGAAGAAAAAGGGAGGGGATTGTCAGATTAAAGGTATATTCTACACACTGTAATTTTCTTTCATCAAGGTTGTTGTCACATCTTTCTTAGGCCTTAGGTGACATTTCTTCATGACTCTCACTAACAGGCTATCAGGGGGACTATGTTAATTAATGAGATATGTGATACACTGGGTTATAATGAGAAGTTTGTGTGGACTAGAAAATTAATAACCTTTCCCCCCAATTGAGGTAGAGTAAAACAGTAAATGGCATTTCAAAGCATCTTAAGGCAGAACTATGTGTTGGTGAACATTTGACCTTTCACCAAAGACTCCATCCTGGTGTGGAGTTCTCCACCACTGTCCCCCATAATGTGTTTACCATGCTGTACATTTCTTCATCACCTATGGCATAGTGAAGGAGCTCATGTGGCAGTTCACTGATGGCCACTGCCAGCTTCCACTGCTGGGCCCCAGGAATATGGGGGGGAGGAGGATCTGGTGCTTTGGCTTGGAGTGCATCAGGAGGTGACAGCCAAGGCACAGGGACTGCTGCTAGCATGGTTCAGGTGCCCTGGCTTGGGCCAGTCATTCTTCTGAAGCCCTGCCAGGCATTGCTCTCCACACTCAGCAGCTGTATACCTACATGGTGCTCAAGTAGACACCCTGATGCCTCCTGTGCGGAATCCACAGCAAAGAGGGTGACTTGAGCTGCTGCAGCAGTACCTGTTCCTAGTGTGAGGCCAGCAGAATAAGAGCTGCTTCCCAGTCATGCAACCCAGCAACTAATGCATTGTGTGGAGCTTCTTGTTCATTGTAAGGAGCTTCTGTTTTTCTGTTTTATCGCCCATTCATTCCACTGGTGTTTTAGTTTCAAATAAGTATGCTTAGGATCACAGTCATTGGAGAACTGCTGTGGAGTATTGGCTACAGTGTTGGACCCCAGTTCCAGTGCTCACTCAGCCATAAAGGACACAGGACAATTTCAGACCTGTCGCTCGCTTTCTCAGCCTGCCCTACATTGCAGCACTGTAAGGATCAAATGGCGGATGGAAGAATTATTTACGCTGCCCTAAGCTCATTAAGATAAAAGCACAATTGCTCATAGGCATGTTTTTTGGAAGGCTGCGTTCTCATTGTTTGTTCTTCATTTTCTTCTCTGCTAAGCTATAAAAATCTTGCTCATGTGGCTTTCATCTGTCTTAAACCTATTAATTACTGCCTAGATGGGAACATTTGACTCCTAACAGTTTCATGGCGATTGTAGAGAGCTGGAACAAAACAAAATCCTAGAGTATTAGTTTTCCTAGGATGTGATTAGGCCATATGACTCTGAAACTGTTTTAGTCAGTAAGTCTCCAAGTGTTGAGAAAGCAACTCCCCAGGCCTACCCACATATGAACACACATGAAGCTGCCATATACTGAATCAGACCATTAGTCCATTGAAGTCAGTATTGTCTACTTAGACTGGCAGTGGCTCTCCAGGGCCTCAGGCTGAGGTCATTCACATCCTGGAGAGGAGACAACTGAGAGGTGATAAGATAACCATCTTCAAGTACTTGAAAGGCTGTCATCTAGGGGATGGTGTGGAGTTGTTTTCTGTTGCCCCAGAAGGTCAGACCAGAACCAACGGGTTGAAATTAAATCAGAAGAGTTTTCAGTTAAACATTAGGAAGAACTTCCTGACAGTTAGAGTGGTTCCTCAGTGGAACTGGCTTCCTCGGGAAGTGGTGGGCTCTCCTTCTTTGGAGGTTTTCAAACAGAGGCTAGATGGCCATCTGACAGCAAAGTTGATTGTGTGAACTTAGGCAGATCATGACAGGGATGGCAGGAAGAGTTACCTGATTGCCACTTTGGAGTCAGGAAGCAATCCTGGAGGTTTTTTGTCATCTTCTGGGCATGGAACAGTGGTCACTGTGGGTGTGGAGGGGGACATATTTATGAATTTCCTGCATTGTGCAGGGGGTTGGACTAGATGACCCTGGAGGCCCCTTCCAGCTCTATGATTCTATGATCACTTACAACCTGATCCTTATTAGAGATGCCAGGGATTGAACCTGGGACCTTCTGCATGCCAAGCAGGTGCTCTGCCACTGAGCCACGGTCCCACCCCGTTCTTCAAAAAGGGTCTGACTACTCAAGTTGTTCTGCTGTATGGATGTCTTCCACAATGCCCCCCCTTTACCCATAGCTGCTTCACAAAACTGTAATCTCAAGCTGAAGATGATGGAAGGAGGAAGGGGTAGGGTAATTTATCTCTTTCTTGTCAGTCTATTTTTTTCCCCGTATCAAAATTCCACCTGTCCTTTGCCAGTGTTTGTCCTGCGGGAGGAAAAAGGAACAAATCTGTGTCACGTACAGTTTGACTCACAGAGAGAACAAAGAGAGTGGCCTGCTTACAAGCACTCAGTCTTGGGCTTGGCCAGGGGTAGGGATCAGTGCAGCGCTATGAGGCCTTGAAGGAAGAGTCCAAAGCTCAGTAGTGCATGTGTTTTCCTTCAAAGAATATCAGAGCAGTGCTGGTAGGGATGATGCTCACCTGAGATCTTGAAGAGCTGCTCCAAGGCTGACTAATACTAGGCTAGCTGGATCAGTGGGCTGACTCAGTGTAAAGCAGCTTCATGTTCTGTTATCTGTTCCAGATGCTTCAAAAACATGGGATCCTGCCTTGGGGTGGGATGCTGGATTAGATGACTCAGGCCTTTCCAAATCTGAGATTCTGCATTATTCCCCAGCTCGTTCCAAGGTTCATTGCTGGAGAGTTGTTTTGAAAAATGTGTGTGATGCAGAGATGAGCCTCTTCAGTCCCTGTGAATCAGCACAGAGGACAGAAGACAGTGTACTCGATAGTTCTCTAATGAGGTCAAGACACATTTCAGAGGGGAGTCAGGGAGTCAAGCCAAGGGGTGGGCAGGTGCTTGGAGACAGACAAGATACCCACTGACTAGCAGATGGGCTGGAGAAAGACAGAATGGATGGAAACAGGCTGGCAGCCAGGAGGTTTACTAGGAGGCCTCTTATGTCAGATTGATTTATAATAAGGTACCTAACCTTTTTGAGCCTGTGGGCACCTTTGGAATTCTAGGATTTGGGGGGAATTTTTAAAAATTTGTTTGCAAAATATATACTATGCCTTTCTGCCCTCATCAGGGCCACCAATGTAGCTAACAGATTAAAAACATACATACATCGTAAAAAAAAGCATTAATGCCAATTAAAATCACACCACTATTGAAACAATGAAAACCAAGTTGCAATAAAGTACACATACATGTAAATGAGAATTAAAACACAGGGAAGGAAGGAAGAAACACCAGACAAAATAAAAATGTCTTCAAGTGGAAGATGGCAATAGAAGGGGACAGGCGAGTCTCCCTGGGAAGAAAGTTCCAGAGTTTGGGTGCCACAACTGAGAAGACCCTCTCCAGATTTCCATATGTCTAATCTCAGAAGACAGGGGCACCCAAAACAGGACATGGGAAGATGACTGTAGTGGTCAGGTAGCTTCATAAGAGGGGAGGAGTTCTTTCAGCTATGCTGGTCCCAAGCCATATTGGGCTTTAATGGTCAGAGCCAGCAGCTTGAATTGTGCATGGAAACAGACTAGGAGCCCATGGGGCCAGGACTAGAGTGATATGACTCACTCCCGTCAACATCCTGCCTGCAGCATTTTGCACTAATTGAAGCTTCTGAACATTTTTCAAGGGCAGCCCTTTTGCAGAGTGCATTTTCTTGATATTGTCTTTCTTCCCTCTCCCCCTCCCCCCAAGATGCTGGAGCACTACATGAGGAAGACAAGCCCTTCTCAAAACCAGGGCAGGAAGTGCTTGACTTGCTAGTGCTCCACCCAGGTGGCTGGGGGGTGGGGGAGATGTTGGGATAGGAAGTAAACTGCCCTGTCTTTGGGCATGGCACCCACCGAGCAAATGTGGTTTATCCCATAGATGTTAAAGTCAGAACTGTGGCTACAATTGTGTTTTTTCCCCCATTTCTGGATTCACTGCTGTACTTTAAATTATCCCATCTATTGATCACTTAATGATAAAAGTATAAGGATTTGCTTGTGTATGCCCAAATACTGGTTTTTAAATCATTTATCTATTTGTTATGCCCTAGACCATACATCTAACCATAAAGGATTATGGAAAGATAACTATCTTAGCATATATATTAAAATATCATGCCACTGAGGAAGAGGAGGAATGATTAGGGAATGCTACATTTATGCTGCCAGAAAGAATAAGCAGTTTTGGCATGTCTGTTTATCATGTGTAACTGTGAGATCTGAGTTGTGCTTTTGTTCATTTTGTATTATAATAGTAAAAAAATTAAATTTCTTTTAAAAGAAGTTTACACTTAGATGTGGTAGGGTGCAGTTACTTACTGAGTGGCATTTATCTTCTTTATAAGGCTGCTAGCAATTTCTTGGCTGTTGCAGTCAGGAAGTAGATGATAACAAATCTTAATAACTGAACAACAGAAAGAAAGGTGGAAAAATAAGCACAATTTATAAATCTGTACTATATAAATTCCTTGTACTATTATGAGCCACCAGTGATGAATGAATAGGCTTTTCAGGGCTGGTTGATTGCATCCTTTTGTATTTAGTCTTTTATTCACAGATAAATACCTTTTCCTAAATAGCTCTGACAAAATCATACAAATTAGCCCATCTCAGCATCGACTTATCCACTTGACTGCTTTTTTAAAATATTCATTGGCATGATTTCCTTCTGCGTAGCAATGAGCCTCATATCTCCTTGTTCCTCATCTTCCATGGTGCTTTGAGTTTCTGTGTATTACGATCGCTATTATTGAGTATTGCTGTGATGTCTGAAATCCATCTATGCATGCTGTACACATAAGGCTAGACAGGATCCCTGAGCTGTCCATTCAATATCTCAGCATTGACATACAGTAGCAAGTGCTTTTTCTGACAGACTTTCTAGTGTTATTCAGCAAATGCAGTATCATTTTTACTGAGAGGGGAAAAATCACTTTGATTGAGAGGTCTCTGGGAAGCTTGGCCCCTGCTGTTTGTCCCTGCATCTGATATTCAGAAGTGGTATATCTCTGAACATGGATGTTCCATTTAGCCACCCTGGCTAATAGTTACTGCTTGTCATTCACCATACATTACAGAATGTTTTGCTGCAACTGGTATAGCCACAAAGTATTACAGCATCCTACATTTCTTCCAGAATATAATTATTTAATTTAGTTATTTGTTGCATTCCCATCCTATTGTTTTGGGAGGGCAGATTTGTATCCTGCCCTCCCTGCATAGCAGGCTCAGGGTGGGTTCCATCATGGATAATATACAACAGTTAAAAACAATTATAATACATCAAATAAAATACAACTAATGATTCCCATATTTCTAACCAGTGCCTCAACAGATAAGGTGTATTATAATTTGGGGTTACGAATGATGACACAGATCTGGTCCACTGGAGGGGAGGCCCGATAGAGTGTGGACGCCCGCTGCCTCAAGCTAAAAGCCTGGTGGAAGAGCTATGTCTTGCAGGGCCCTGATCTCATGGGAGCTCATTCCACCAGTTAGGGGCCAGGGCTGAAAAAGCCCTGGCCCTAGTTGAGATAAGATGGATGTCCCTGGGGCCAGGGACCACCAGAAGATGCTGATTTGCTGATTTTAAAGTTCTCCAGGGCTCATAAGGGGAGAAGCAGTCTTGAAGATATGCAGACCCCTGGCCGTATAGGGCTTTGAAGGTAAGCACCAGCACCTTGAAACAGATCTGGTACTCAATAAGCAACCAGTGCAGTTCGCGCAGTTTCTTCCATGGTAATCAAGGTGGCACACATAGAGATCCCAGATGATCTGCAGGAGTCAAATTTGCTGAGCTTCAGTCAAGGTTATGGTATCCTCTTTCTTCACACAGCATCCTGGGACGTAATACACAATGGTTTAGAGCGGAGGTACCCACTCCACAGCTCACGGAGAACCACATTCTCAATTACCATCAGCCCAAAGAGCGACATTTGCTTCCATCCCTGGCATGATGACTGCACCTCAGGGAGGCTCATAGCTTACCCATGCCTCATGCAATGGCTTGTTTCAGAGTGGGAACCAACCACCAACCAGAAGCCTCACTGGGCAAGACCCTTGCCCACTTGCCTGCAACCTGGAACAAGTACCATATTGGGGAATGGTGCTCAGAAGAGCCACAGGTGGCATGTCAAAGAGCCACATGTGGCACCCGAGCCACTGTGTGAGCATCATGTTTTGGTTTAGAGAAATCTTGCTGCTTTCATTACACAGAATCTATGACAGGCTGAAAAGACAGCTAATTTTCAGCAACATAAAGAGCACAGTCAATTACAAATGTAAATTGCAATTACATCAAATAGATATTTAGTGTAATCACAAAATGTTTAGGCACATCAAGTTCACATAAATTATCTCCCCCCCAAATTCCCAGGAATCCTCCTAATCTATAAAATCCTCACATGTATCAGTGAGCTGTAAATAAGGACCTCTGGATCCATCACCAGCACAACAGATGGTAGATGTGATCAACCATGACAAGGTTAGTGAATTTTTAGGAGTGATGGGGGGAAAGGAGTAGATCACTTTCCTGAAATTTACATTCCACTTAAGAGCTTACCTTTTGGGTTATGAACTTGTGTTGCCAGACTTCTTTGAGAAATAAATGGAAAGGCCCATTCGTATTTGGTGCTGTTTTCTGATAAAACCCTAATAACAAACCTTTCATCCATCTTTCTGGTAAATGATCCAAGAGAAGTTGAATAATTGCTTGATTTGAGATTTTAAAATATGTATAAAAATAATGAGCCACAAGTGTGCCGTTGTTTTACAGCATGACAAACGATGTTACACTTTGAGTTAGCCTCAAATCAGTCTTTTAACTTCTCTTTTTGTAATGCATTGCAGACATTCAAAAAGCAACCTAATTACATTGACAAAACGACAGCTGTGCCCTTTGCCTGTTGCAATTCATCAGGTTAAGCAAGTGTTACAAAGTTCTTCTGTTCGATAAAACATATCCTATTTGTGTGGATTGCAATTTTTTTTTTGTTAAGACTGTATCAGGAGGCTGAGCAAAGAGTCAAAGCTAGGAAGTTCTGTGGTTTGTTTTGTACTGTCAGGGTTATTCAATAGCGCTTCCCCAGCTTGTGGGGATCTGTGTGAAAGATAAACACATTTTTGTTGAAGGTTAGCTGTTGAGTTGAGTATCTTTCATCTGGTTTCATACTTCGATATGGATTAGGAACCATAGAAAGATTCCCCAAGGAACAAAATGTGTTGCCTTGTTTCCAGTTTAGGATTTTCTGTAAATCTTAAATGACTTTCTCCATTTCAAAGTCAGTTAAAGTCCTCAAAAGTGCTGACTTCCCAGTTTTGTGTTGCCGTAAACTCTCCTAGTGCCTTCCCATTGGGGGACAATCTGTTTTTCAGGTGGCTGTGTGGAAATCAGCCATCTCAAGGTCAGCAGACTGCCAGGCAAACAGATAACCAGACAGAAAAGACTGTATCCACCTTTGCCTCCAACACACACACACACACACACACACACACAGTCTCCGAAGTCTTTAATACTCATACAATATAAATGCAATCCTAAGAAGAATTACACACTTCCATGTTGGAAGGGTATAACTCTTTTTAGGATTACACTGTATTAGCCATCATAGCTAAACAGAATCTCTGTTTTCGGCACCAGTATAATTCTGGATGCTGAGATGCGTCAGAAAGGGTAGGCTTTGGTCTACATGCTCAGCTTGTGGGCCTTTGGGGGCATCTATTGGACTTGATGGGCCATCCGTCTGATACACCACGGTTCTTCTTATGTTCAAACCATAATGTTTGCCTTAAAGCCTTGCATACAAGTAGGCAGCTCAGAATGTGATAGATTTTTCTTTGTGTGATGGATAATTTGAGCTGATTTTGTTATGAGAAACTCATCTCTCATTCTTGAATACTGTGAGTGGTAGCAGGATTGTTATCTCTGATGGATGGAATTCGTTGTTTTTTTAGAGGGTGGTATAAGATATATTCAGGTGGGTAGCCATGTTGGGCTGAAGCAGTAGAACAAAGTTTGAGTCCAGTGGCGCTTTAAGACCAACAAAGTTTAATTCTGGTTATAAGCTTTAGTGTGCATGCACATTTCTTCAGATAGTAAGTGTATGTTAGAAACACTCCAGACATTTGTTCATGCGCAATGGTGAGGAGAAGGCACAGGTTATTATCCGTTAATAACAATCCTAAAATAATATTCCCTGAATGTGAATCATTGCAATATTCCTTGATTATAGGCCTGAAGTGATGAGGCTCCTGTTACTTGTCTCCCTATCAGCCTTCTACAGTTGAACAAGGGTTTCTCTTTAAAAAGCACATCTTTTCTGAACCCATTAAGTTCTGAGCACTCACTGCATTAAGATGTCACAATAAACTGTGGTTTGTTCAAATCAAGCATTGCCAAACTTTAAAAAAAATGAGAACTACTTCTAATGAAGAATATCCTGAGCTACCCCTCATGGAATTTTATCAGGCTTTGTTCTAGCCTAGAAACAGAACAGGGACTAGGAAGTACACCTTGAGTAAAGCTATTTGCTAAGCAGCACAGATAAAATTGCATGAAATAAAGGCTTTTTAAAAAAGCCTAAAGTAGATATATTTCCCCTGGGTTTCCTAGGGCCCACAAGAGCTACTCTGCAGCAGCCAGTGATCCATCAGGAACTTATTGGAGACCCCCAGTTTAAATTGTGATTTGTGTAACAAATTCTGGTTAGGCAACTATATTTAAACAAGACTTCCTGGTTTCTGCATAAATTATCTGCTCCTTGCCTCTATCCTGTGCCTCTTCCTTTTTGGCCCTGGCTTCAACCTCTCTGCCAAATGACATCCATGCCCAGTGGGACTTCCATAGGGCCTGTAAGGCAGAGATGTTCCACCAGGCCTTTGGTTGAGGTCAGTGATGGTTTCCACCTTGCCTGGCACCCCCATTTCTCTTGCCTTCTACATGCAATGGCACAATTTGGAGTTTTTTTAGCACCATCTAGCACCTAAATTACTGTATTATTTATTGTTTTAATTGGTTTATTAATCTAAGTATATTTTAATTGTTGTTCACGACCCTGAGCCTTGTCTATACAGGGGAGGGCAGTCTAAAAGTTTAATTTATAAATAAATAATGGGTGCCTGAGCTGGCTCACTGTCACGTAATAACTTGCCTAGATTCTCTGTTACTCTGTTCAGCTCTGGAGAGCTGCAAGGGGAAAGGAGGTGTTGTGTATTGGAATGTGAATCTGGGCTATACATTCCTATGTTAAGCTTGATTTCAAATGTGGCTCTTCAGCTGTCGCATTACTATTGGCTGGTTTCTGAGAAACCTCTATACAGAACTAATCATCTTGTAAATATGTAGCAAAGTGGGAACAATTGTGATTGGACCTTATCTCTGTAATTCTATTGGTCCTTAACTTATTTTGGGAGTGGCTTTGACAGCCCGGGAGAGTTTAAAAGAAGGAGCTGTGCTCCACTGTTTTGTGGTGTGTTTGTTGTGGTGTTCTGAGTTGCAGTTGCTGTTACGAATAAACTAAAATCACTTGCTGAAATCATTTCGTTGTTGAGTTCCATACTTAACAGGAGGGCTTTCCAGTTTCCTCCTTGCACCATTTTCGCCAGTGGAAATGTCAACAGGAAGACCCAGCTGCCCCCCTTTCTCTTGCACCCTAGGAAGGACACATTGAGCCAGAGAAAGGGCAGACAGCCCCTAGCCTATTTCCTTTGGCGAAAATGGTGTGGAAGGGAAACCAGAAGCCCCTCCTCCCCCCTCACAGTGCTGTGGAGCCGAATGGAGCCCTTTCAAGGTAAGTTACCTAGTTCATATGTATGACAGCGAGTCAGGTTTAGCATCCACATTCTTTACTTGTTTGGTTTGGTGGCATGGCTTCTTAACAAACTGTGGTATGTGAATTCAGCATTATAACAAACATAATAAGTAATCAGTACAAATTGTAGCTAACAAACTTTCTACCAATCATAGTTTGAAATTGTCTGTATTCATATGTTACAGCTAACTGGTGATTTGATCAGATCATGGTTTATCGTGATGTCTGAATGTATTACTTCATTATTTCAGCCATCAACCAAGCTTTTCTTTTTTTACTCCCATGGAGATTATTGGTATTTTAATTTATGTTCCTGATTCCTAGTTTTAGCAATCTAGAGATGTGACATTTTCCAATTGCATTTTTAGGTTTTTTTAAAAATATATGACTGGTTTTCCCTCTAATTTTTCTTACCAATTATCAGTTCTTTTTAAAATGATGTTTTCAATGTCTGTTTTATAAAAATTTAACAGCTGTGCATTGCTTTCCTATGGTTGTTTATTAAGAAGTAAGTTCAATTGAATGGGGACTTAAAAGGTCTAAACTACATAAGGGAGAAGTGCTTAAGCCTTCTTGTACCCACGGTTTTTCCTTGCACACCCCCTGCCACTAAGTCTTATTCATCAGCTGCATTTATTTCTGAGACTGAAGCCAAGCTGTTGGGGTGGGTGGAATCAATAATAGGCATTCACCAGGAAGAATTGGTGGGCCAGGAAAAGGTCATGCACCTCTCACCTACAAGCTCTTTTCCTGAAGGTTGGGACCCTTGAGCTTCTTTTCTGACATCTGACTCCATCCTCAGTGTATATTGGGGTGCAGATTTAATATTCTCAACTAGGTGTTATTTTTACATTTTATTTCTGTTCTCCTACTTTGTTGGGCTGCTTGCGATTAAAAAAATAACTCTTCAGAAACAGTTTCCAAACTTGTGACAGATCAGAGAAAACTGTGAAAACTCGTTTCAGCTCTGACCAAGCAGTCTTAAGAGACAATGAAAATGAATGAGCGCTTTCAAAGGCATTTGAAAGTAGATAACTTTTCAAATGAAACAAAGCTAGAAGTTCTAGTACAGTACAAAACTGCCAGTGCTGCATTTTGATGGCATGCCTTTCAGGCTACCTGTGTTTTATCTCATTAAATGAAAGACTCTGAAGACCAGAGAAAGCAGAAGGGAACAGAGTAGGAGGAAGAGGACAAAGAGGACATTCCTTGTCACTAGTGGAGTCTGGGTTCTTGGACTGGTTTTTATTTTAATATTATTATTATTATTTATCTCACCTTTTCCCAGTGGCTCAAGGCAGCATACAATACATATTTGAAAACTTCAGGTAACAGTAAAACCACAACTCCACCTTTCAACCTAATAAAATGCCTGCGATTTACACTCCATTAAAAGCTGTGGCAAAGAAAATGGCCTTAAGAAAATGTTGTAAGGATGGTACCTTCCTCATCTCCTCAGAAAGCCCATTCCATAAACTGGGAGCAGCCACAGAGAAATCACAGTCCTTTGTGGATTACTGAAGGCATGTCCAGACCTGTCACAAAACAAAAACAAGCAGCCCACTTCAGGGAGCAGATTTAAGGTGCCACTTTTCTTCCTTTGAGGTCTTGTCTCTGTGCCAGAAAAAAACAACAACAACAAGTCTTGGTCAAGAAGAGCTAACATGGTATGGTGGTTAAAGTGTTGGACCAGGATCTAGGTAAACCCAAGTCTGAAATCCCCACTCAGCCATGGAAACTGGCTGGATGACTTCGGGCCAGTCACACACTCTTAGCCTAACCTGCCTCACAGGGTTGTTGTGAGTATAAAATGGAGGAGAGGAGACTGACGTAAGCAGCATTAGGTTCCCATTGGGGAGAAAGGTGAGATATAAATAAACAAATAATTAGGAAAGACCAAAAAGGGTCATTTGATTTTATGCTTCAGACACTAAAATGGCAGTGATGGCTGGCCTTGATGCTGTGTTCGCTAGTCAGAGCCCTCACCAGTGAGTTTCTTTGCCAACAGATAGCAGAGCTCATGAGTATAGAAGATTCGCTCTCTCATAACTCCAAACAGTATGGCAAGTGGTACTTAATGATGTGGCTGGGCAAGTGGGAAAACTCACTGCACGGATGCTCATCCGTTAGCGAGTGTAACATATAGACTCACTCTAAGAGATTCCTTTCTCAGAATTTTTTAAATTGAATGAGTAGATGCAAGGGGGCGGGGGATGGGTTTGGTCATATCTTCACCTGTGTAGTCATCACAATGCTCAGTGGAAATGCAGGTTCAAACAGGGATATAACAAGTATGCTGGGAAAGTGTACAGGGCTTTTCCACATGCATTGTCATTATCAGAGAATAGCTAGTTGTCTGGTTTGTACCCTAGACCTGCAAAGATCTTGCCAGTAGAGTGGATCAGCAGTCTGCATATCTAAACTGCACTGAAACTCTGTTCTCAGTCCACCTCATTAGGGATATCCTGAACATTCATAATAATAGCATTTAAACGTTTCTGAATTCCCCTTCAGAGTGCAGATGAGGGATTGCATGGTCTGACACTGCTAAAAGTAAAAATGAGAAAATTACCATACATTGAAAATTAACATAGCCCAAGAGAGAGCTGAGCGCCACGATATGCTAATTTTCTGCATTCAGGGAACTTTTCTTTAATGGAAGAGCATTCAAAAATATAGTTCCTCAGCCTGCATTGTACAGTACGGTCCAGAAGCTTTAGGTGAACAGGCCTTTCATTGTCCCAGGGCTGAAAAGACACCTGAATCCCCAGAGCCTGTCACATAATTATGTAATAACTCTTCACAAGACCCCAATGAACTTCACATTCTTAGACTCAGATTTGATGTGAGTTGTTTAAAGCTCTGCACAAAACTGTTTTTTGAGCAGATACAGCTCAATAGTACTTTACAAGTTTTACTTGCAGAAAGTCTCAGGTATGATCATTGCTACCTCTATTAGCAGATGCAGGGAAATATCTTTTTCTGCCTGAGCCCTTGGAAAGCTGCTGCCAGTTGGAGTAGGGAACATTGAGCTAAGTCAGTAATCCTCAATGGCTCAAGAACCAAATTTGGCTCTTTGACGTTCCATATTTAGCTCCTTAGAGCACTGTTCCCCAAAGTTGTACCTACTCCATACAGTAGCCATGTGGCTCTTAAGGTTGATGGTAATTGTGAATGTGGCTCTCTATGAGACATGGAATGAAAGCCACTAAGCTATAAGCTTGAGAAAACAGAGAAAAGATAAAAACTACTTTGTGGGGAGAACCATTCTAAGCCTTCCAACACTGGTACCTCACTGATGCCTGCACATCACCAGCTTTGCCAGCATGTCTCTGCATTACATTGGCTTAGGAACTTAGTGCCAAGATGATTTTTGGATAGCACCTCACAACTTTTAAAGATGGATGGAATTGAAAGAAAAGAAGTAATAGGTTGTTTTGCATACCCTTATTAGAGCAGGGCCTAGAAACGTCATCATCTTCCCTTTTACATGTTTACTTAGCAGTTGTATCTGATTCATATTCTAACAAGGACTTTCATTATACTGCTTGCTAATAAACATGTTTGCCATTGTTGCCATAACATAGTGGTTCAGCTCCAGATTGTGCTGTAGTCATGAAATTAAATTGCCTCTTGTGGAATGCCACCAAAGAATAGTTGATTTCCACTCCAGTGACTGTATCAACACTCTTCCCTCATCACCAGCATATGAACCATTTCAGACTGTTCTTACTAGACTAGTCAATTTGTTTGTGGGATTTCAAGAGAGGTAAGTGCAGATGTTACCTGAGAAAAATATGAGTATTTTTTTCTGGATTTTTAAGAAATGAATTGTTATGTAGCATAACAAAGATCAGAAAAAAAGGTTTACCATGAGCTGACATTATAAAAACTGTGCATTTTCTGAAGCACAAAAGTACAAAAGAAGCATATGGATTAATGGCACAATTATTGTAAGCAATATATTTTCTATATAATATGCAGTATTATAATGTACCAGCATTAATTCCATACACCATTTCAGGAAATCCACAGGTTCATTGTATGCATGCCTGTAGCTTGTTTAATGGCAGTCACTTCACTCAGTATATATATTCAAACAAATGCAGTTGTTAAGTTTGACTCATACTTGTGTACATTTAATTAGCTTAGTCCAAAACATATTACAATGGAAAACTACAAACTCTGTCAGAAACAAGGGAGAAAGAACAATGTCCAGTGTAACTTTCCAGAACTGTGTTATAGATCAAGAGGTCCCAGATGTATCACGTCCCTCGTTGCATCCACTTCTCTCCACAAGTAAAAAACTGTTAAGCTTCTCCACATTAGCTAAGAACAGTTTTTTACTTGTGGAAAGAAGTGGATGCAATGAGGGACGTAATATATCCGGGACTTCATGATCTATACACACAGATCTGGAAAGTTACACTGGACATTTTTGTCTATGGTTTGTCTATGGTTTTATGGTACTAGTACCAATTAATGTAAGGCGCCCTGAGCCTGTTCACGGGGAGGGCAGGGTATAACTTGAAACAATAAATAGATAAAATCAGTGAAATCCATGAAAATGGGTGGAAGGTAGTTAGCCAAAACAATTCAAGCCTATTATTAATTCAAGCATTCAGTTTGAAGATTTCTTGCACTGTTTCTGCCATTGTTTAGGAAAATAGTGCAACTATGAATAGCTTAAATGGTCAACCCATAGATCCCGTAATATTTCTTTAGTTAAACGATCTGTTTCACACCTTAAACAATTCTTTTATTCCAGAGGAAATCATTATTTACCAGGCGCCATAAAGATCGGGCTTTCATAACAATCTTGAAAGACCACAGGCCTGTCTTTTTCGCCAACTTCTAGGCGTTTCTGTGTTCCATATTCCTCTCTTTGTTTAGAATTAGGCCAACATTTTATAAATACTAAATGTTGGTTATTAACTTTTAAATTTTGGTTGAAAATACACTTCAGATCATCACCACATTCTTTAATCTCACATTTTAAAAATGATGCTTATAGCTCATCCTGGTTGGCATATATTAAGAAGAAAATTAGTCAAATTGGCTTTTCCTTAGAGTATTTCTATTCATTGGATGAAGTCTCTATTTTCCAGATTATTAAACGGAGACTGCTTGACCTAGAACTCCAAATCTTACGTCCTGCACAATTTTGCATATTTTCTCAGGCTCAGTTGAATCTCCCAATTCAATAGGCCAGATGGCCACTATCTTCACAACTTAGTCCACCCTTCGCACCATAGAGCCTTTACACTAGCCTGACTAAATGTGTTCCCTTCAAAAGAGCTCTCAGGTCAATTTAATAAAATTCCCTTTCATGAAAGATTATGTTCTTGTCCTTTAAAATCTGTGGACTCAATATATCATATTATTTTTGACTGTCAATTTCACTCAGTCTTACGCAAAGAATTGTTGTCATCTTTATTTCCTCCTAATTATAGTTTTAATAGGGAAAAAGCTATTCAATAGCTACTAAAGGACGCTAATCCTAATATTACAGCTATAGTGGCCAAGTTTCTTGCTGAAGTAGTCAAAGTTAGATCTATTCTAGTAAAGGATTGATTCATATTGTTTATTATGTTTTTTATATCCATACCATGTTATTGTACATCTATGCAGGGCTATTTTGGGGCAGGAACGGAATTCTGGCTGGCTCCTAAGTAGGCCACACCCAGCAGGAACTCATTAGTATAATAGGCCACACCCAACAGCAGAAACTCATTAGGACTGGCTACATTGGGGGTGTGTGGCCTAACATGCAAAGGAGTTCCTGCTACAAAAAAAAGCCCTGGGGTTTTGACAACAAACAAGGTAAACAGGATAAGAAGCAAAAGGGTGGGTGTGGCTGGATGACCACACTTCTGGTAACATGGGGGTGTGGCATAATATGCTAATGAGTGGCACTGTCAGGGATGTGGCCTAATATGGTAATGAGTTTCTGCTGTTGGGTGTGGCCTATTATGCTAATGCGTTCCTGCTTCTACAAAAAAAGCCCTGCGTCTATGTATCTTACTGCTATACCATTAAAGGTGTTTGACTTTGACTATGAATAGCTGAATACTAATATGTGTGCACATAGGTTGTGTAGGGCATCTTCTTTTTTAACCATTAGCTTCAGTGGTAATCCTCTCAAAGGTATATGGTGCTCTGTAGCCTCCAAACTATATAGCATGGAACCAAGGAGGTCCCGGGACTTACACTTCTCAAAAATTCTGTAAACATTTTTTGCCACAACAGCTTGTGGATCATCATATCCCAGAGGATGCAGTGATAGTTTAATTAAAGAAGTTTGAAATTTTTCACTTCTGTAAGTACAGGAGATCATGCAGCTTGTGAATTGCAGCAAAGACTGTTCTGACTGGGAGGTCATGTTTCTCCTGATGCTCAGTAGTTTAATGGAAAAATTAACCAATTAAAGGTTGTTGAGTTTAGGTAGCCAAAGTCATTTATGAAACTTTCATTTCTAGTGTATAGATTATGTTGATAAACCAGATTCATAGTTCCAAAAAACATCCATATATTGTATATTTTGCATTTATTGATTACCAAAAAAGAAGATATGGGCTTGGATCACACAAGCCACCAGCAGAAACCATTGATGGTCTGGGATCTTCCCTCCCCTCCTCGAATAGCCATTTCTGATCCCTTAATCCCAGGAATAAAATTTCCTGGGATCAGAAATAGCGGGTGGGGAAGAAGATCCTGTGATCCTTGCACCCACAGATCACAGTGTCCAAACCATAGAAATCAACATGCAATTTTATGTCTTAAACTGATTTTTAATTTTTTACATCAGTCCAAGGCCAACCACTATTTTTTCATAAGCACAATTTGTTTACTACTTTTAGCATTGTATATTTTAATGAAAAGATACAGCAGTGTTAACATGGAACTTCATTGCTTGTTTTTTTTAGAACCAGGAACCATTGGAAGCAGAAAACAACACGAGACTCTCCTATGTACCAAACGACCAGAAGTATGTGTCAGGTTCGTTGTCAACTCCAGAAAGGCACATCATGGACTTCCCTGATACTGAAAAATCTGCCAGGAAGGCTCCTCCGAAAGCCTCCAATATCTCAATCTCGCAGTCAAGTATAAGTACAACAAGTCTGCATAGACTGCCCTCCAGAGTTTCCTGCAGTTCTTCTTCTGACAGCATTGTGAACTGGTATCCTCGCAAGGCCCAAAAGGTAGAATCCAAAGTACAGAGTGGGGATCTCCTCGACAGACACTCAGAACATTTTACCGACAGCCAGCAGCCTTTCACACCACGCACTTTAAAATCAGATGCTAAATCCTTCCTATCACAGTACAGATATTATACTCCAGCCAAACGGAAAAGCAAAGACGTCCCAGTACAGCATGTGGAAGTGGAAACACAGACTGACTTAAGCAGGTGGGGAAACTTCTTCATCCTGCATCTGATTGCTGATTTGTACAGTCTAAACAACGGAAATCTGTACCGGGGCATCCATGTACCCCTCCCCCCTGTAATTTAATGTGGGCGCCTCATATACCACATGCATATTTCTTTGCTTGAGCAGCCAGTTCCCATTTTCTTTGAGATTACAAAGATCATCAAAATCAAACTGAGTCCACCCAAATGAGAAATTTACATCAAACAGGTGGAAACAAGTGGGCCCATTACCCTGCTACATATATATATTTCCATGAGAACCAGTCCTAACATAGTTCTGGTCTGAAGGTGTTACATAATATTTATAGTGTTCATGTGCTTTGGAGTCAAATTGGATTTTTTTCTTGCACCATTGGAAGAGAGGTTGCCATAGGGTTGCCAGCTCTGAGTTGGGAAATACCTGGAGATTTTGGGGGTGGAACCTAAGGAGGCTGGAGTTTGGGGAGGGGAAGGACTTCTGCAAGGTATAATGCCATATAATCCAAAGTAGCCGTTTTCTCCATGGGAACTGATCTTGGTCATCTGGAAACTGATTGTAATAGCAGGCGATCTCCAGGTGCCACCTAAACATTGGCATCTCTAGGTTGCCATTTGCAGTTTCCTTCTGAATGAAGCTGACAAGTAAATTGAAGCTGAGAAGTCACAGTTTTACCCAAGATCACTTTGTGAGCTTGTAAACAGGGCTGACTCCAGTTCTCTGATGTTCCAAAGCCAGTGTTCTAACTTCAGACCCACCCTGGCTCTTACATTGGCACGCAAACCTAGTGGGCTGGGTCCTACCAGCTTTTCTGTTGATGTAAGGAGTCCCTTTATGATACCTTCCCCCCCCAGCTATGCTATGTGGAATGAAGATACAGTGAAATGCAAATGGGCAAAATCAACAATCACCCATACATGTGCCTTCTCTATTGTGGCCCCCACCTTGTGGAACAGCCTGCCTGAAGAAGTCAGGAAGGCTATCACTCCCCGGGCTTTCTGCGAACTGGAAAACTGAATTATTCGAGTGGGTTTTTCTACACAGGCAACAGCGTTGCACTGTTCTAATTGAGTCACAAAGTGACTTGGAAAAAATATTACGGAGTGTAGCTTACACAGTTCCCATATAAATGGTAAGTATTAACTGTTCCAGTATTTTATTCATTTCCATTTATATTAATGGAAGATACACAGCAATAGTGCCTGGAGACAATCTAAGCTTATATATAGGAAGTACTTGTTATCATAGGGTTACTTCCAGTGCACACATCCACACACATCTGTCTCCTCCAAAGATGATACTGACTCAGGACAGCCAAATGGGGTTGTTGAAAGGTCACAGCACCAAGCTAATACTAGCAGTTCTAAATGTTGGAATTGGCTTGTGAGTTGAAGAGCCCTCCAGTTCCAGTGCATTTAATGTAATGCAAGAGGCTGGTTATTGGACAGATACTTCTGAACTTTTCCTTGCCTTTTGTAATTAAAGAGTCACATCTTCTGAAGGAGTCATTTATGAATATCTCTCCCAACTCCTGAGATGCCCCATTTACACCATGATTAAAATTCCTTCCACATATGTGTTGAAATTTTGTATCAAATATGGTGATAGCTAAGCAAATGGATTAGGGCACACCAGGGATTGTCATGGGCATCTAAGAGGGTTAGAATTTCTGTGAGGTTTTCTAGAAGTTTAAATCGTGCAGTGGTCTGATGGACTGTGGATTCTGAGAGATCTATATCTCTTTTTTTAATCTTTGCAGTTTTCAAGTAGCATCTGAAGAATTTGTAAAAAGGGATATGGCTGACTTTCAGAAGATCATAAAGGAGGTAACTCAAGTGTTATGTTTAGATCTTTTGCAGCCAACCAGACACTTAACAGGCCCTCCTTGGGGATAGTTGGGGTTTCTTTATACCTTGCATTTTACCCACTAGAGTCCCCAAGTGGCTTATAGTGTTCTCCTCTCCTCCATTTTATTCTCACAACAACTCTCCATTAGGCTGAGAAAGCATGACTGGCCCAAGGTCACCTAGCAAGCGCAAGGTCTCCCGGATCCCAGTCCAGCATTCTAATCACTGCACCATACTGGCTTACTGGACCAGGGTCAGTTACAAATTTTGGGGGGCCCTGCAAAAAAAGTATAATTAGGCCCTCTTTCCCCTTTGATACAGCTCTAATTTCTTCTAGGCACACCTCTTCCATTTGGCTCCTCTCCTTTGGCTCTATCTTTTCTTCTTTAACCGCTCCCTTTTTCATTTCAAATTGGTTAAAGAGAAATCGTACAAAATTTTGATTTCTTGGTTACCTTTTATAACTTCATATAGAACAATACAACTTAGATGTTACACTGAGAGCAAAATTGTGGTCAGCACCAATTCACCATTGCCATTTTATGATGATTTTGAAATGCCATAAGGCCCCCATCCACACTGGGCCTGTGGTGTGAAGCTTCCCTCTGCAGCACTTTCAAGGGCCAAAACAGCTGTGGGGACGTTCGCATACACTGTAAAATGGTCACCTGTGAAAGGCAGAATGCTGAGGCTGCTGCTGCTGCTGCCTACCTCCCCTGTTTCTAGCCATCTTTGAACATTCCCTCTGCCCCAGGCAAACATAAAGCCAAAATGAGCTCCTCCCCTATGTGTCCCTGATGAAAGGGAATCTTGGTGCTTGGGGGGGGGCACAGTGGGGGGTCTCCTGAAGTTTTGGCCCCACTGGTGGAACTCCTGATGACACCCGGATTTTGGCCACTGTGTGATTCAGAGTGTTGGACCGGATGCGCCATTGGCTTGATCCAGCATGGATTCTCTTATGTTCATATGACAGCTGGTCCAAACTAGAAAGCTAAGGCCCAGAAAGGACTAATGTTGTGCTTCAGAGCATGCAGAAGCAGCTACTGTGTGCAAGGAAGCAAACTGCAGAGGGAAAGCCAAGGATGGAAGTGGCAGGGGGGAGACTCTGTCCCTCATTTGCAGAAACAGCAGTTGGGAGTGGGCCCACTGATAGCCTCATTAGCCAGCAGATGACCTACTAAGCCTAGTTTTGATGCCGAGCCTGCACTAGATACATGTTCACTTTCTGATAGGGAACTGTTCTTTAGATGTTACAGCAACAGCACACAAGCTTCTTTCCTGTGGTGCTGCTGTAGCATTTGAAGGCCGAGCACAGGATGGGCAGCACTAAACGCTCAGGTCCTTCCCCACGGACTTTTCTCCTGGCCAGGAGCGGGACAATTGATGAGAGGGGAAAGATCCATGCAGTTGTCAAGATAGTGACAGGCCTTTAAATGTTAAAGCAGAACCATGGGATGAAGCTACAGCTAGGTAAAGTGTTAATGTGTAGTATTGTTCAATGCTTGTATTTGTTTTAAGCTGTAAGCAATGCTGGATCAGACCAGAAGTCCATCGAGTCAGGCATCCTGTTTCCCACACATGGCCAGCCAGATGCCCCAGAAGACCTGCAAGCAGGGCTTGGAGGCCAAAACCTTCCTCATGTTCTTGTCACACAGCAGTGTTCCATTTAGCTGCCGGAGCTCATAGCCACTAAAGGATATGTCTTCCATTTCTTTACTCCATCTCAACTAGGGTCCTTGAATGCAATAAATTAATTCTTCATGATATGAAGAAATGTATTCTTTTGTATCCCCTGAATCTAATGAATCTACTTAATTGGATACCCCTAATTTCTCATATAATGTGAGAGGCTAAAAAGTTCTCTCTATCCACTGTTCTCCACCCCATTCATAATTTTATAAAGCTGTATGACAACCCCTCCCCTTAATTGTCTTTTCCCTGCACTCAGCCTCATAAGGATGGTGCTCAAACATCTTGATTATATTTGCTGCTCTTTGTAAACACAGGGGAAATACTCATGTAAGTCTACAGATTTCATAATGCAAGATTTCTATCCAATAATATTACTGCTGTTCTATACATAGAAATCTGACATATGCTATACATTGTGGGGGGCCATAACATAGCTTGGTTGCATGTTAACAAGAGTCTTACAGAAATCAACATAATATAAGGCCATGAAAAAGAGCACTGGATTGAAGCATGCAACATTTTCATACAGGAGAAACAAAGAACTGGAACGTGTTTTCATGTCTAAAATCTCTAGATCTTTTTGGAGGGTGGGGAGTTGAGGTGACAGTTACCTCTGGATTTTGAGTATATTTTAAAAAATCACTGGTACAACCAGTAGAAATCCTGACAGGTAGATTAGTGATGGGGGATGCTTTATCTCTGAGATCTCTGCACTAATGTGAAAGGCACAGAGTTTATATCAGCCAAAAATTGGTTATCTGAGATAGAAGCCACAATCCAACTCACTGCTGGGTGCCCTAAAAATTCAAACCTAAAGAAGAAGAAAAAGAAGAAGAGATTGGATTTATACCCTGCCCTTCACTCGGAGTCTCAGAGCAGCTTACAAACTCCTTTCCCTTCCCCTCCCCACAACAGACACCCTGTGAGGTAAGTGGGGCTGAGAGAGAACAACACTGACAGAACTATGGCTTGCCCAAGGTCATCCAGCAGCTGCAAGTGGAGGAGTGGGGAACCTAACCCTGTTCTCCCAGATTAGAGTCCACACACTTAACTGCTACACCAAAATTACACCCTTCTAAGCCTACCTAAGAGTCTTCTTTTCATTAGAAGGAAGTAAGCCCTATTTGTTTTGGTGCAGAGCACTTAAGAATGCAAGATTGTGAGTTTAATTTTTTAAGGATCTGTTTTTAAAACAGTCTCAGTTTGCAGAGAACCAACCTATTTCTTGCTTTCTTTATTTTTAGTTTCAAATGTACTTCCTGCTCTTCAAGGCTTTTAAGGTGCTCCAGTACTATCTTAAGACCATGTATAATCACAAGCAGTTAAGAACAAGCATAAAAATATGAATTCTCCATTTTTTTCACTTTTATCTGTGCCATTTTGTACAATATATCTTTCCATAAAGTACAGATTGTAAAACCATCTCATGTGGGGGAAATGAACACATTTAGAAAGATGTGTTCACTGTCATTAAAAATTTATGTACGTGCAGCCAAGGAGCCAGCAATTGGTTGCTTCCTGCTCTTTGTTCAGATCTTTAAAACAATACTTTTGTCTCCTATAGTGCATGTGTGTGTGTGCAAACAACCATACACATAAACAGTGTGGTAATACTCTTCATAGATATGTTATCATTGTTTAAAATGATGACTTTCTTCTGAGCAATCTGAAGGGGCATCCACATAACCACAAACACAGTCCTTCCACGTGGGAAGGAATCCAGATAGAGTTTCTATCCAGGTTGCTGCTTCCCTCCCTTACCAAAACATGCCATTGGGTTAATGCTCCTCGCCTTTCCCACTATTCTGCCTCACACAGTGTTACTAAGCAGTCTGCTTCTTTCTAGGTTCCCAGTGTCTAGCATACCTGTACTCTTTTTAAACAAGCAAAAAATTAGTTTTATTTAAAAGTCTCATAACATACCATTGGTGGACTAGCTTGTGTGCTGAAGGCCAGAAAGATGCACACTGTGAGACCACGGTCTATGAAGTGCAGGAATGCCTCGTGTTATTGGCCTGAGCATGTTGCTCTAGTCCCAGCAGAGCAGGAGAAGTGAACATGGGCAGGAGGGGGAAGGATCCTGCCACATAGCAGGACATAAATCCTCCCACACGGGCTCCCCTTTATCCTACCTTTTTTGCTTTCCTCCTTTTTTCATCCATGACAACAGATTAAAAAAAAATTGTTTGTGTTATAGGTAGAAGACTCAGTATCTGCCATGGAAGATAATTGTGGAGAAATAAAGACATCTTCTCAGTTCTCCTCACCAAGGTACATGAAATTCAGAGGAAAATATCCATGTCTTCTCTCTCTTGCCTTGCTGATGAGGATGGTCTCATTATCAAGCCTGACTGTGAAACCTAACATGGTGTCTTTTTGGAGATTAAGCCTGTTCACGTGCAGTCTAAGTCAAAGTATTTTACACTCCTCTTCCAATAAAACTTCAGGAACAAAGCTAGTATTGCACAGCAAATCTGAAAGAGAAATTTTTGTTGGTACATCTTCTGTTTTGCTCTGTCCCGGTCAATACTGAGAATACAATACATAAAATGAATACTGGAGGAAACCTTGAGTCAAGTGATGGATAAATAGTTCCCATAAACTCAACCCAAGGGATGGACTTTTTTATCACTGGTGTCATAGGTTGAGCAGCAGAAAGTAGTATAATTTAGTTATTCATTTAGATATGTATACCATGCTTTTTTCCCTGGGGGGGGTACCCAAGCAGCTTACAGCACTGATCTCCCCTCCTCTATTTTATCCTCACAACAACAACCCTGTGAGGTAGGTTAGAGTCACCCTTCCTTGCCAGAGTAGTGATTTAAACCTGGGCCTTCCAGCTCTTTAGTCTGTCATTACAACTCCTGCACTGCACTGATTCATTAAATGATTCCCAGTATATTATTTTCATTTCCAACATCTCTTCTATACTTCCTCCCCTTCACACCTGTGTCTAGACCTAAGCAGCTGATGGAGACCAGAAGGCTCTTGGTCCTACCCTCCTGTTATTAGGGGTTGTTTTCACCCAACTGATGAACTGCTAAGCTGTTTTTGTACATCTCTCTCCAAGACACTTCCATAGCGGTGGCATCTTCTTGACTTTTGACATCCCTGCCAGTCATCAGGTTGGCTCAGATTGTCAGACTAGCCCAGAATTCAAGTTGATTTAATTAGGTGGGCCACTAGAACAGCAAAGTCTTTTCAAAGTTCTGTTCTTCTAAAACCAAATACTGAACTTTGGTGTTTTAGTTCTAATGGCCGAGCTCATTAAATCTATTTGAATTCTGGGCAAGTTCAACCATTGGGCTGGTTTGGACAGAGCAATTTAGATCACTGCAGAAGGAAGGCTGCTGGAATTTCTTTAAGTGAATGGTGCATACACTTTATTTTCTGCGTATAAACATTGCAGGATGAAAAAAAAGGTAATGAGTTGTGCTAAAGGCTCCAAGTAGCTGGATCTTAGGAAAAATAGTCAGAAAAAGTTAGAAACCTTTTATGGAATAAGCTTGATTGTTAAGGAAGCATGCATATATTAAGAGCTGGACTGCCAACTTTCCTCCAGGGGCTGGGGATCCCCTACTCCCAGCTCTAATTCCCCACAGTGCCTGGAGTAGCATCATCTGATGGCATTCACTTCAGGGGGAAATCTGGAAGTGATGTCAGTTTGCTCTAGGAATGGTGTAAAGTAAAGCAATGTCTCTTCCAGATTGACTAATGGCTACTGTTTGGCAATCCTAAGAGAATTGACGTCAATATTCACATTATGTGAGTCACTGAGCTGAAGCTTGGTGTTTTAAAAATTGATATTAATTTATAAAATCTCTTGCATTTGCTCTTATGGAAGATTGAATCTCTCTCTCTTTCTCTCTTTGTGTGTGTGTTAAATGCCATCAAATCACTTCCAGCCTATGGTGACTGTATGAATTAATACCCTTCAAATAGGGTTGAAGGTCTTACCTCCTTGCTGATGAGGGTGGGAGGGAGCTCTCTGGGAGTGAGGGGGCAGGGCAATGTCGCCATGCACAGTGTCTCCATCATGATGACATCACGTGGAAGTGACGTCGTCATGCTGGGGACATTGTGTGGCAGAGCGTTGCTGTGTGACATCCCCGGCATGATGATGTCACTTCTGCATGATGTCATCACGTTGGGGACGTCAGGTAATGGCTGTTGGGGGTGGGGCTTCCCCCAGCTGGCTGGTGACTGGCAGGAGCCTGTGAAATCAGGGGATCCCCTGCTCCCACCTGGGGACTGGCAACTCTACCTTCAAAACATCCTATTATTAACAGCTTTGCTGAGGTCTTGCAACCTGAGAACCTTGGCTTCCTTGATTGAGTCAATTCATTTCCTGATGGGTCTTCCTCTTTTCCTACTGCTTTCAACTTTTCCTAGCATTATTGTCTTTTCCAGCGACTCTTGTCTTCGCATAATGTAACCAAAGTACGATAGCCTCAGTTTGGTCATTTTGGCTTCTCAAGCTTGATTTGATGTAGAACCCACAGATCTGTCTTTTTGGCGATCTTAAGCACTTCTTATTTTCCTCCTGTATATGGCTTGCACGACTTATGAGCCTGAACACAGCCCCCCGGCCTAGTATTGTTGCTGAGCAGGTGCTTGACAGTCCCTCTGGTCTAGCAGTTCTGCACTGGCCACAAAATCAGGATATTGATTCAGACTCTAGTGAACTGGCATTTTGGCTGATAAGCTGCTAATGTTTACTACAGATGGAAAAGAAAGTAAACACCACCACGTGGCACAAATAATCCATGAGAGGTTTTAGTCTTTGGTGAAATATGTTGGGTAATAGACTGTAGACCAAGGACAAGATGGAGGAGAAGGGAGGGATAGCTGGATGAGTGCAGGGGAATGGAGCTGAGGTTAAGGAGAAGAGGGTTGAATTATCTCCACTCAAGAATATTAAGGAAGTATGGGCTGGAAGACTGAAGCCAATCCCACAACTGCTGTGTTTCCAGAGAGAGAGAGAGAGAGAGAGAGAGAGAGAGAGGGAGAGAGAGAGGGAGGGAGAGAGAGAGAGAGAGAGAGAGAGAGAGAGAGAGAGAGAGAGAGAGAGAGAGAGAGAGAGAGAGAGAGATATTGCCTAGCAAAGACATACCCTCACTTCCAGTCCCCTGTTCCTCAGCCTCTTCAGTCTTGTTGAGATCTCCTGTTCCTGTATAATGTGCTCCACTGCCAATGTGGCTGGGATATCAAATATAAATTTTAAGTAATGCACATTTCTTCTTTTGAGAAAGTTGTGCTTTTTAACCAGCTTTTACCTCACACAGCTGAGGCATCTTGCTGCTCTGCCCCCTCCCCCACTCCCACTTTGCTGAGCATTGTGTGTCTTTTCTCCAGTAAGCCTCTTGGATTTCCCACAGAGGCTAGTGTGTGTGTGTGTTTGCGTGTTCACTTTATGGAAGGCACAGCAGGCCTTTATGCAGTCAGTTCACGCTCCATCTTGCAACGAGCACAAAAACATCACAATCAAATAGATGTGGGAAGAGACATATTCTGCAACATAAGAGCCTGTATGATAGGCAACTTGTAAAAATCAGTGACTCAAAATCCTATTTGAGCAGTATTTCCCACTAGAATATGGGGATATTGTAAATTCTGAAGCATATAAAAGTCAATGTACTTTTCTGCATTGAAAGGCAGCGTTGTCAGAGGCAGTTTTTCATATTACCTCTTGTTATTCTCATGATAGTATTATTATGTAAAACACACTGAAGGCCTTTTGTTATATAAGTTCTTTGTGATAAGATGTTTCCAATCTAGATGTCTTAAAGTCTCATATGCTAACCCTGTAAGAAACAGCCTCTCTGGGCCTCTGAGACATAGAACCTTCAATATCTAATAGATGATGTTACACAAGCAATTCTTTTCATGATTTGCCTGTCTCTGAACAGTAAACAAATCCAAGGGATCTTCAAGTCCCAAGTTCAAATCCCCACGAAATTCTATAAGTGATTTTAAACTAGTGATTTCTCTCTCTTAGCCCAACCTACCGCACCAGCTTGTGAGGATAAATGGAAAAGAGGAAAACCATTGAGCTCTTTGAGGAAAAATAGGATAAAAAATCTAATAGTCTCCAGACTTTTACTCAATCTTACTTTTAGAGCATAATCATAGCCCAGATTTAAGTCAAATTTGTCACTCCTTCCCAGGGAACTCTGGGAAATGTAGTTCTTTGAAAGGGCAATAACAGAGAATTCTTTTCCACTTTTACAAACTCTAATTCCCAAGTTCTTTCAGGGAAACTGTAATAGACTGATATGAAACTGATATGCTTAGGTATAGAATATTCATCTGTGTCTGATTTCTATGCCCTCCATTATGATTTAGGGTAACTTCTCCATGTTTGGGGCAGTCTCCGATGATGAGAAGAATTCAGGCTGAGTGAGTAACACTTTTTTTTACATAAAATTTCTTTTTTCCCTTTTAGTTAATTACCCAAGGCAGTTCACAACAATGATAAAACAAACCATTTGCAAATAGTAAAACATCATGATAAAGAACCAATCATAGAATACATGGAAAGAGTACATGGCATTATCAAACAGTCAGTTCTAAGCCCCCCAACCCCCCCAATGCAGACACCTGGTTTCCATTTCTTCCCCAACGTATCTCTTTATCAAATCAAAGAGCTAGTCCTAGGTTTATTTGACTTCAGTGGAGCAGGAGGTGTTTCAGAAGAATCCAGAAGGCACTGCCTGTGTATATATGCAGAGAACATCCATTTGAAAATAACTGCCTCCGCCATAGAATGATACTTGGCTTGGAACTTCCTAACATCATTTAATGTGTCATGTTAATATTTATGTTTTGCTTCAGTTCTGTTTTTAGACTTCTGGTTGGTTCTACAGCCCTAATCCTATTGCATTGTTTATTGAATGTCCCATCCATTGATTGTATTGACTCACTCTGTGTAATCCACCTTGAGTCCAAGTTAGAAAGCAGACTATAAATAACATAAACATTTTGTGATGTGGCCCCATTTTGTGGTGGCCGCCCACTAACTTCTCCAGATCCCAGAAGTGCCCACCTGTTTGGGACCCCTGCTCCACAATTGGGGGGTGAGCCAGGGAACTATTGGGAAGAAGCCTGCCTTCATAGATTAAGGGGCAAATTGTTGCTTGCTTTCTTGTTCCATGCTTGGTTTCCAGATGGGAAAATCATGCTCAAAATCACCTAAGCTGTAGACTGCATGACTGGAAGACACTCTAGGAGTGCAACTCACTCTTTCAGTATTACAAATGTTAGATCCAGCTGAGTGACTGCCACAGCTATTCAAGGTGCTTGTGAGCTATTCAAGATATTTGTGATGCTCAGCATACATACCCTACTCCACTACACACATACACACACACATGTGCACACACACATACACAGATGTCTCCTTTTAGAGACATTATTTGTTTCTGTTCCAGGAAATGTAGCAGCACATTAACAAATTTGCATGCTGATGGCTGATTACTTCGATTAAGTCTTTCTGCATTACATTACTTTGAATCTGCTTGCTAAATAATGCTGCTACTGTTTCGACATCTTAGCAATTAAATTAGTGTCCTGTTACTTGAGATATTTTGTCTTGTTTCAATAAACCCTTAGTAAAAACAGCACAAAAATAACCTTTAGCATGCTGACAGAATGGCAATAATAAAAAGTCTTGTCAGAGAGAGAAGAAATCAACCCCTCGTGTGCTATTCTAGATACAATCATGCTTAATATATGAACCAGTTACATAAAACACTCCAGGGCACCCGAATCATCTATGCTATGGATGAGGCCACCAACTCTTTTGATCTAGTGGCAGAAATCAAATCATTTTGTCCCCTAGACGGATGATTAGTTTTCTCATTTTTATCCCTCCCTTCCACCACTGAAACCTCACACTGGCTTTCTTAAGCTCTGAGCACCCATGTATAACTCATGTTCTCAAGCAGCGTTGTTCTATCCTGTTTTCCTGAAAGGTAAATTAATGGCCAATGTCTACATCTCTATCTTAGTTTGCTAAATATCTTTGTTCAGAGACTGATAGTAGATTTTCTTGTTATCTGTGCAGAGAAGAAGAACTTCTATACTTGAGTTTCATCCAGGACATAACAGATGAAATCCTGAAACTTGGATTGTTCTCTAACAGGTTGGAGGTTTTGTGTTTCGTTGTAAATCCTTGCAGCGGCAATGTGTGTAGCCTTATAAGCTAAAATGAAACAATCAGGAGATTTATAATCACCATTGTGCTGCCAGTGCTGGAGGAAGAAACACTGTGGGTACCACTTGGGGAACAAATCCAACACGTCGCTTGTGTTTGCTTTTCTCATTCTTTGTCCTCGCTGAAACTGCCTGAGCAGCATCCAGAGGCCGAAAACACTGTGTCAGCAGCATGGCCCAACTGCAGTTGGATGGAAGAGCATCATGAACTTGTCCAAAGTCCCTGCATATTGAGTGAATGAGACCCAGTCCCACCATACAGTCAAGGGAGGCCCAGTACACCAAGGCTAAAGCTTATCTCCCCACCTCCCCCAGCCACAGCATCTTGCCAAGCTCTGTAACAGCGCAACAGTGAGCGCGATCACACACACAATTAGCCGCACCACAGGCGCGAATGCCAGGCAGATTTAAAGGGTGTGATCAGACACGAACATCTGGGAAGCGCCCCGCACCTGTCAGCAACCTGTTTTGCTCTGCTGCGGAAGTGGAGTAAAAAGACACCAGGGAAAGTCCAGTAGCAAACGGGTTGTGACGGGCCATGGATGGACTTTCCCCTGTCTGATCGCTCCAGCAAGCTCTCGTGGCTTCGGGATGGTCTGAACAGACCATCCCGACTCTATGCCATTGTTTTTTCCCCCTTCTCAGTATGTGCATCATCGCACACTCCATAGTGCTGAGATGCGATTCATGGATTCGTTTAAGCGCATCGGGAACAAATGGCAAAAAAACCCAAAACCTGACTCACCCATAGTTGCAGCTGATAACACAGTGGCGGGCTGTGCCCACAGCTTCAAAGGACTGCGTGATTGCGCAACTGCGGGCCTTGCTTCCCCACCGTGTTATCTCGCTCATGTGACTGCTACCAGAGATTGAGACCTTCACCCAAGAAGATGTACACTTAGATCTAGCATATTTCCAACAAGACAAACAATATTTATTTGTATGTTGTCGAAGGCTTTGACATAGAGAGTACTCCATCTTTCTGTGTACTTTGTCATAGAGAGTACCTTGACATAGAGAGTACTCCATCTTTCTGTGTTATACCTCTGAGGATGCCAGTCACAGCTACTGGCGAAATGTCAGGTCCTACAATGCCAAGACCATGGCCACACAACCCGGAAAATCTACAGCAACTAATATTTATTTGTATTTAGATGTATTTTATTTGGATATTTATGTTTCATTTTTCTTTCCCAATGGGGACTTGGAGCAGAATGTAACATTGTGCTCCCCTCCTCCACATTATCCTTACAAAAACAACCCTGTGAGGTAGGCTTGGCTGAGGGAGGAAGTGGCTGGCCCATAGTCACCCAGTAAACTTCTATGGCAGAGCAGGGATTTGAACTTGGGCCTTGCAGATCCTAATCCAACTCTCTTATCACTGCACCACAATGGCTGTTCCAGTGTCAGAGAATGTACTGAAATTTTGGAGTTAATTCAGCATTTCATTTTGGGTGGGAGATTTTTCTGCATAACCCCCTCATTCTAAATACTTTTTTTTCTTTTTAAGGGCTTTGGAACGGCTGTTTGAGCGTCACATAGACCAAAATAAGAATCATCTCAATGAGGTTGGTCCTGTTTGTAAAACAGTGCTAAGTATCTGAAAATAACTTCAAAGAGAGCTTCCAAAAGGCTTTCAAAGAAGGGGGCTGGGCTGTGACTCAGTGATAGACCACATGCTTGCTCTAAAGGGGGGCCCAGGTTCAATCCTGGCACCTCCAGGCCAAGAATAGAAGGGGCCACGTGTTGAGGAAAAAGCTTTCTGTGCCTGAGACTAGGAAAGCTGCTGCCAGTCTGTCAACAAAGTGTAATACTTTGTATAAGACAGCATCATACGTTCAAATGAAGTCATTGCTAGTGCCTAAGAACCTACTTTTCTAAATGGTAGATTTGTATTCACTCGTGCACACAATTTCTGTCTCTCCCCTCTTAAAACATGGTATAATCGTACATACCTATTAAAAATTACAAATAAAGTTATCATTTGTCAGTACATCAAAAGACATGGAGCTACCTTATACTGAGTCAGACCATTCACCTATCAAGGTCAGTAATGCCTGCTCAGACTGGCAGCAGCTCTTCAAGGTCTCAGGCAGAGGTCTTTACCTGATCTTTTAAACTGGAGATACTGGGACTGAACACAAGGGACCTTCTGTATGCCAGGCAGATGCTCTGCCACTCAGGCACGGCTCCTCCCCCTCCTCGAAGGAACCCATTGGAAGAAGCTGCTACGTGATTCCTTGTGTTCTCAATCTGTCTGCTATCTAGTAGTCCAAGCTCATTTCTGAAAACAAAATCTTTTACCCTTCCTTTCTTAAATGACAACACCTTTTTTGTTTGTTTGTTTTTTAAAAGCAACTCCGGTATCATTTCTTCTTTTAAACCTTTTAAACCTTAGACCAAAATGCGTCACCTGTTGGAGATCCTGAGGGAGGACCTGGGCTGCAACCAAGAGAAAAAAGGAGGGTTTGGTCTAGTTCGGAATGAGCCAGCAGAACACCTCCAGCTCCTCCACAGACCACAAAGGCAAAAAAGTGAGGAGTTTTTAAAGGCAATGGATTTACTAGCAAGCGAAGCAGCTCCATCAAGACCCCCTGCATGCAGCAATGCATTTGAGAAGGTGGAGGGCAAAGAGGACTTTTCCAAAGGCCTAAGCAGCTCATTGAATGCAGGGCTGGACCCGCCCCCTTGCCCAGTGCATGAAGAAAGCCCAGGTACTTCATGCACCATGCCACCAACACTTGGTTCTACTACCTGCGACGCTGACTTTGAAAACAGCGATTCTTTGCAGGAACTTGATGAGCTCCAAGAAAGCATGGCAGAATCCCTCCGCCTCACCACTGATAACGCAGAACAAGCTGACAACTAGCAGCAAAGTACCAAGAAACCAGCAGCGTAAAGATCTCTGACGTTGCTCATTCAATAAAATGCTAGCAAACCATCTCCTCCCCCTGTTTTAGATGCACTTGAAACCACTTGTACTTTGGGTCCTAGTATTATGAATCAGGCTTTAGTGATTGGAGTACTTACATTGTAGAGGGCAAGAAGTACATTTTTGCAGAGCTCAGCTGCATACGATGGCAGATCTGCTGAAAACTAAAAACGTAGAGGGTATTAAATAAAGGCAGGTGTGATTATTTATAAAGCTATTTATAATAAATGGATACAACATTTGCTATAGTAAAAACTGAGAGTCATTGCATTCATATGCCTTTACTGTTATAAGACACTACAGTTTTATCAGTACTTTGCAGCAGTTCCTATATGCTGACCACGTGTAGTTATGGGAGCTCCAGTGGGCACATGGGCATGTCTGCCTGTAAGAATTTCCCTATTTGTTTTGTTGAAGGCAGCTCCTGTTCGGGAACACACCTCCAAAACAGATGAGAGCACAGATCAGCTGATGGGGGGTTGGTTCCAGGCACCCACTTCCCGCCTCTCACCAACAGATTAGCAGTGCTGACCAACTGTTCGGTGGGAGAGATCTTTGCATGCAAGAGCACAGCCTGCTGTTTTGTATGTGATCAGGCCAAGAAGCAATACAAAGCAAGGATAGCTAAGCTATTATACTTGAGAGTGGTCCCAGTCTTTTCAAAGAGGAGTCCAGGGCCGAGAAGTGTGTATTACTGCACAGTCACCCCCACCTGAGTGATCAGAATATAGTTACTGTCAACTCACAGTAAGGGCATGTGCCCACTCCCAGGATCAGCAGGATATTGTAAAATGTGGAATCATATTCAGTGTGTGTCATTGACCATGTCACTGAAAGTGGGCAAATGTTTTTGATGACACGTGGGTAGAAGAAGGATCAGATAAAATGTTTGTGCAGCTCCAGTGTAGTTCAAAGGCCACCTGGTGGTCATCCTTACTGTGAAAAACTTTCCTGTCCTTGTCTTCATTTAGTCAAGTGTCGCATTCTTAATTGTGCAGTGAAAGAGTGCCCTCTGCCTTTTGCTTTACACCGTGTGAGGAAAGCAAAAAACAAAACAAAAGCCTTTCATTAAAACACTCATTTTGGGTCCTTATTTTAATATGCAGTTTCTCTTTTTCCTCATTAAGGCTGCGATCACAAAATGTGATTTGTTAATCTCATCTCTATTATGGAAGAACCTGATGCTGCTGCTAAGTCCCATCTTGTTTTTAAGCATCCATGTGCAATTTACAATGAATCTGAAGAAAAGGTGACTAATGAATTTTTCATCTGGCTAAAGGGAATGCATGTGCAGCACCTGTTAACTAAGTATGCCAGCGGGATGTCCTGGTACTGATGCGGAAAGCTCCCCTGCTGGTGCATACTGGGTTACATTTTGACTAACATTTCCATGGGTGCAAGGATTTTGGTCATGGAGGGAGATTTTTCCCGTCTTCCGTGGCAATTCAAACTGTCTTCCCCTCCCCTGCCCCCGAAATCTTGTTTCTGGGAGTTTCCCTCTCATCTAAAAACAGGATTGGGGGGGGGGGGCATTTGGGGTTGGAGAAGGGAGGTGGGAAAATTAGCTTTGCAAGTGGGGATCCTTGCACCTGTAGGAGTGTCTAGTCTGGATCCAAGCAACTATAAATATCTTTAGCTTTAGCATGCTGTTCAGATACCATAGACAATTTTTTTTGCATGGCCCAACTGTCATTACCCTGGGAAAGAGCTAGGTTTGTGTCCAGCAGCACCTCAGAGACCAGTAAGCTTTTCAGAGTATAAGCTTTGGGGAGTCAAAGCTCTCTTTGTCAGATTACATGTTGTAAATCAACACTACATTTTGTTTACTTTGATCATGAATTTGCTGTTCATTTGATTTACAACAAACCCAACCAAGAACTTGATATTCAGAAATGACCACTCTTCAAAATGTTGTAACTGGGCTTTTCTTTTCAAGTTTTTCAAGGATCCTCTGTAGTCTAATATCCCATTGAATTCAGATTCATCTTTTGATAGGGATTTTTCTCCTTAAGCAGGGCTTCTCATAGAAAATTAGGCCAGAAGCCTTACCCTCAACATTTTGTTGTTTTTTTCTGTGTGTAGACGGGGGTGGTTGGGGGTGTAAGGGAACATTTGCCCTGAACTGGATGGCCCAGGCTAGCCTGATCTTGTCAGATCTTGGTTGCTAATCAGGGTTGGCCCTGGTTGGTATTTGGATGGGAGAGGAAATCTAGGGTTACTAGGCAGAGGCAGGCAACGGCAAACCAACACCGTTCGTCACTGGCCTTAAAAATCCTGTGGGTTGACATAAATCAGCCGTGATTTGGTGGCACGTTACACAACAAGCCTGCATTCACTCACGGAAGTCGCCACTTGCAGTCTGAAACAGTACAGCCCAGTCAGAGGTTGACTACTGCAGAAGTACTCAAGCTAATACCGTAATATTTTGACTGTAACGTTCTTGAGAAAGCCTAGCCTGAAATTGAAATTTTTACATAAAGCAAAATCTTCACTGTTCTTTAATTCATCTGCAGTACAGGCCCCGATACACTGTGCTCTCATTATGGCTGAGGACAGACTGGCAATTTGCCCCGGTATCGAGTCGGGGCAAAAAACCCGGAGTAAACGATACCGGGTTTTCCCGTCCACACAGCGGGGGCCTCTGCCGGAAGAAACGGGACGGAGGCGCGCGGGAGCGTTCAGACTGCCGTGCCAGAGGCGCGCTATATTCGCTGTTTCCCCATTATTTCGGCTGTGGGCGTATGTGCGTATGAGCGCTTGAGCGCTCATGCGCTCATGCGCATAAGCGCATTTCGGCGATTTTTTTTTTTTTGCCCTGCAACGCCGGCACCACATTGGGCAGTGGAGCGGAGCACAGCCAATCACAGTGCTGCTGCCTCGTGCCCAACGCGGGTTGCTCCCGGCTTTTCGCCTGCGCGTTCAGACTCCCCGGAAGCGGAGAAACGCGCGACGAACGCAGGCTTTTGGATTTGCGAAGGCTTTTATCAGGTGTTTTTTAATCCGGCACTGAAGCGCGAGGGCTCCGGTAAGCTCCGGGTGGGGGACGCCAGGCAGATGTGCCTGTGTGAACATTCCATTTAATCCGATATTGAGTCGCTGTCAGCCCGGGTCCCATCCCGTGGCAAATTGCCAGTCTGTCCTCGGCCTATGATGCAACAGACAAGAAAATGAGGGCTGAGATCCAAAGGTCAGCCATCTGCCATTTGTAGAAAGAGCCCGACCTCCCTGGCTTGGAGTAAAATTGCACACCAAGCTTTGTGAGTGGTGTGGTGGAAAAGTGTGTCATTCCAGGATTCAGTCAGGAGCCACTCTTAGAAGGAAACAAATTAGATGGCAGCACCTCTATGAGCTGTGCAAAAATAACGCACTTTTTGAGTCCCAGACTGAAACTACTAGAACCATTTTGGGTGGATGTTGTCCTGATGTACACATTATTTTTCTGACAGCATGATTTATATAAATGTATTTTTACCTTTTAAAATACATTGTTCTTTCAAAGGCCATATATGGCTTTTTTCATTCCTGTGGGGAAAGTAATGTATGAGGGGGAAAACCCTCAACAACCAGTGCTACCTTTCCACATACTGGGAAGAACAGAATGTAAGGTCATGTTCTCCGTTTCCTTTCTTAGTCCAACGTACCTCAAGTGCTGCTTTGCCAATAAGCATGTACTGACAAATCTGCTTTTAGAAGGAACCAGTTTGGGACTCATGAGGAAGTATCAAAGAGGTGGGAGAGAAAAGGGGGTACTAAGAAATTACATACACGCCTAGTGCAACAGTAGCTGTACTTATAAATTATGTTGTACACATGTACAATCCATGTACGGTGTACATTTGATTGTTCTTTGTATGTGCACTGAGTAATTTTCATGTTCCAGTCAATGCATGTACAGCCAAATATGTGATAAAAACCCGATTGCCAACTGATGATTGGCACCAAGTAGGAGATGCAGGGGCACTGTCATCAACATCACATCACTCTAGAAATAGCCAGAAATTCTATGTTAAAACCATAGTTTCAGGTGATTACTAGAGTGGCATTGACACCATTTATGGGTTTCCCAGAAGTTATGTCATATCATGACAATGGCAGTTTTTTTAAAAACAACTTCCTACCACCCAAAGGAGTGGTAGCAGGGAAGCACAAGTTTCTGGAGGGAGGTGCTCTGCCGTAACAGGAGACCTGGCAACCCTAAAGACATTTATCCAGGTACTAGTCCCTGGTTTCCTTCATAAAGTGAACTCATGTACAGGCAGGATGTGTGTGCATTCACGGTAACATGAATAGGGCTACTGTGAAACTGCCAAGCCTATTCGTAAAGGAATAACTTCCTGCTCTCCTAGCCCAGTGCCTCAGACTAGCTTTTATCACAAATGATGTACAGTATTGGCTGCCAAATAGAAAGTTGCCCATCGCACCTTGAACCAGAGTGATGCAATAGATGGGGGACATTTTTAAAACTGTTGTATCTCCATACTATATGGAAGACTTGGAGAAGGGGCAAGCAATTGAGATTATTTATTTGGAACATTTCTTTGCTGCCTCTCCAAAGAAACTTCACAAAATAGAACATGGCAAAACCATAAAACAAAGTTTGAATTCAGTGGCACCTTTAAGACCAACAAAGTTTTATTCAAGGCATGAGCTTTCGTGTGCATGCACACTTCCTCAGATACATTGAAATGGAAGTTAACAGTCCATACATATGGGCAGAAGGTGAACTAATTAGCATACAACATAATGAAAATGTTTTAACAGATGCAAAGACCAAACAGGAATAAGAAGCTAAGTTTATATGGCCACCATTTGTTTGGATTTAATGCTGCTGGTGGTGGGGACACAGTGAAGCAAATAAATATGTCAAAATAGGAGAATGATGTATAAATATATCTTTCTTAATTATGGAATGCTAAGAGTAATTAACTGAGATCCTGTTGTTACATTCCATTTGTCTCCTCTCCGGCATGGAGGTAACTGACAGCATCCTTTTCTTTGAGGTGGGGAGAATGCTTGTGCAGAGTGATGAATATGTGCAATGAATATTGGAATGTATTTCTCTGATCTGGTGATAAGAGGAGACATAACACTGCACAACCACTCACCCCACCTCAAAGAAAAGGATGCTGTTACCTCCATGATTGGGAGGAGATGAATGGAGCGTAACAACAAGGTCTCAGTTAGTTACTTTTAGCATTCTACAATTAAGTAAGCTACATTTACACATCAGTCTCCTATTTTGACGTATTTATTTGCTTCACTGTGTTTTCCCCTGTAATTAAATCCAAACAAATGGTGACTATATAAATTTAGTGTTATTCCTGTTTGGTCTTTGCATCTGTTTAAGCATCTTCATTATGTTGTATGCTAATGTGCTGTTCAATCTCTACCTATATGTATGGACTGTTAACTTCCATTTCAATGTATCTGAGGGAAATGTACATGCACACAAAAGCTCTGTTGGTCTTAAAGGTACCACTGGACTCAAAATGTGTTCTAAAACTAGGTATGTATCACCCCACACCCCACTGCTGTCTTCATATCCTAAGGAACCCAGGGAGTAGAACAGACAATGGTTTGGATCTGACCAGCTTTTCCACTTCGACCATCCAGATCATAAAAGCCACAACCCAGTTAATTAGGATTAGAGAGCATGGGTTTGTTTGTTTTTTCAATTAATCCTCACCAGGACTGTACTTTGAGGGGGAGGGAATCAGAACCTTTAGAAGCTTGACCTGCGCAGCATGAATGTAAAGACCCTCCCTCTCCCTCCTCCAGGATACTATGCTTGATCCTTCCACCACTGGCCCAGTGTTCCACACTTCCTGTAGGCATGGCTCAGTGTCTGTTGGCATGCTGATAGGGAAGGGTTGCTTTTTAAAAAACTAATTACAAGCCAACATTTTTAAAGAATGTTTGAAAGATTCTCCCATGTATATAGAACCACTATCTTGTGGGTGGTTCAGCTTTGCTGTTGTACTGACAGGCACAGAGCCATCAAATTTGCCGTTATATTGTTACAAATGGGGGGCTCGGAAGGACATCGAGGGGACATCTAATTTCCCTCTCCCCCACTATCTCCTCTTTCCCTCTTCCTGGCAATCCCCATTCCGTACCTCTCCCTGCTTCCTTCTCACCCAACCACCCATCTACCTTTATTTGCCCTTCATCATCAACTATATTTGTGTCATTTATACCCTTCCTTTCTCCAAAGCAGATTACACCATTTTTCTCTTGTCCATTTTACCCTCACAAGAACCCCGTGAGGTAGGTTAGGCTGAGTAGCTGTGACTGCCCCAAGGTTTCCTGTACAACTTTTATTACAGTAACAAAACAACTAGTTTGTAAGCACTTCAAATATTTATTTCCATGGCAAAAATAGACTGTGATATAATTCATTTCACATATATTACATATCAAAGTAAAACAAGCCTATCAAATACAATTTGTACATTGTTTTACAAACCCATTTAAATTGTACAGGAATTAAAGCTGCAGTGATTATACATTTTTTACAGTATTGACTGAAGAAGAGACAAAGCACACACAGTAGGACTTTTAGCTTGATACTAGAAAAAATAATACTTGAATAATGACATGTGCTACTGTTGAAGCAGAGTACTAGTCTGTATACTGGCACAAAAGGAGAGAGAAAATTAAAGGCAAGATCCAGCACCTCTTTTGTTTACATAGAAGAAGTCCTAAAAGGAGCTGAGCACCCATTTTGGCCAACGGGATTCTGAGGTCTTGGAATCTAAAGATACCCTTGCAGGATCAATGAAAAAAACAAACAAACACCCTTCCTGCTTAGGACAGGTTAGCTTTGGGGCTAAGGGGTGGGATAATCCATATGTTGCCAGAGTGGAAAGGAGTAGAGCAGAGTCAGTAAGAAAGAATCACATTATGGTCCAGTGAGGAAGAACCACATTGGATGTGGAAATCATATGGATCATTCCCATGCAAACATTGTTTGCCCCTTCAAGAGGGCAATACTAGCATGGGAAGGAACCACACCATTTCCCCATGCCACCCAGTTCCTCCATAAAACCAGGACGGGAAAAGCAGAGAAGGAGACAATGGGGAAGCAACTCCCACACCACTGTAGTAATATATGAAACCAGGACTAATTTCCCATCCTAAACCAACAGTGAAGTCAACAGGTGTTTGGCCCCAGGAGCAGTTCAGGATAGGTCCCTGAAAGGAATACCAGTAGGCCATCTCTGACAGAAGTATCTTGCCTTTTGAATGGGGGGGGGAATTCAATTTCCTAACCAATCAGTTCCCTGCCAGAACAGTTTCTGTAAGTTTCCATATTGTTTCGACCTCTGAACATTTTGAGATATTCTGATGAAATAAAACAGCATGCCACTTTCCCTTTGCATGCTTTCTTCTTCAACTGTTCTTCAAGAATGGTTTTTAATGGGGTTAGAACAGCTGCAGATCTAAAGACACAAGATCTCCTCACACACACATTTAAAATCTACATCCTATATCCAATAGCCTCCTCACTTACTATAAGCCTTGTTTCATTTTCCAGTTCAAAAGGGGGGGGGGAGGTTTTCCCAAGAAAAATCAACCTACAATGTTAACTTCAGAAGGACCTGCAGGATTATTGGGGAAGAACTGTGTGGGAAGGCCCTGACCCCACCCCTTATCCATAAACAGCAAAATAGTTGTCCATCAGGGAGAGGAGAGAACTCACCGTTCCTGCCTTAGAACTAGAACATTCCATATGAGGGTCTGCAGTTGTCCAGTTTTGAGTGTGAAACAGCACAGATGTACAGAAGGAAGCCAAGAAATCAGGTCCACACCAGGATGTAATATCAACAGTTACAATCCAGAGTGCTTTGTGGGGCATCCTTAAAAGTCCTGCACATACCAAATAAAACTTTTTCCCCCTCACAGCATTCCCTCATCCACATTTGCCTTACAAACCACTTGGAAAATTCTCCGGAGTTTCAAAAGCAACTTGCTATGCAATATAGGCGGCTGATTGCACTGTGGGAAGGGAAGGTCCAAAAGCCTCACTGGATAAGAAGCCAGTTCCAAATCTGACAGCGTGATACTTGTACTAGTCAGGTTTCTGAACAGTTCTTTTCGCTTCACTGAAAGAGGGCTCTTGACTTTGCTATATAACTTTCATCTGTTCTTCAACTCAGCTTTAAGGAGAGCAAGAAAACCAATCACTTGCAAACACTGCCCATAACTTGTGTGGTGGTCAGCATCACAGCAGATGCACAAACAAACACAGTGCCTGCTAAACAGTGTTAAGGATCAAGCAACATATCCCCAGGGAAATACTCATGTATGACTTCAGTGTGGGTTAAGAAAAGTTCAAGCACTTCTTCTTTTCATCCTAATAAACTTCAGTTTTGTAAACATCTTGCCTTGGAGAAAGGCAGCAGAACCTGGAACTAGAATCTTCATTTTAGCTCCCCTTGGTCCTTATTTCAAACCAGTACATCCCCACACCAGGAATGCTGGAGGCAAAATTCCTAGCTTTCCCCTTTTTTTCTGTGCTAGGCAGAGCAAGGCTAATATGAACACATTCCCAATCCCATTCAGGCGTTGTGTTGAATAAATTTCCAAGAAATAACATGATAAAAACCAAAGCCAAATTTAACAGTAACTTTGAGAACACAACACTTAAAGTTTCAACAGCCCCATTCAAAACAGTTCATTATAGATGACAGAAAACCTATTCACCTATCCTGTCACATTAAACCCTGTATAAAATTTAAGAAGAAGAAGAAGATTATGAGATTGGATTTATACCCCGCCCTTCACTTGAAGTCTCAGAGCAGCTTACAAACTCCTTTCCCTTCCCCTCCCCACAACAGACACCCTGTGAGGTAGGTGGGGCTGAGAGAACTTCTGACAGCAACTGCTCTTTTTCAAGAACAGCTGTGCCAGAACTTGTGACTGACCCAAGGTCACATCAGCAGATGCAAGTGGAGGAGTGGGGAATCAAACCCAGTTCTCTCAGATTAGAGTCCGCGCACTTAACCACTACACCAAACTGTCATTGTCACATTGTGCATGCAGAACAGCGCTAAATCCCTCTGTTATCTTAAAATCTGTCCTCCTATATCTCCATCCATAATTCCGTTCTGATACAAGAGACCAAGTATGAGGAGAAGGCCAGATGTAGCACTTTCAGAGTCTATGTCAGAAGTTCCAAGAAATTAGCCAAAATGCCACACCACAGTTGGGTCAGCTGAAGAACCTGCAGTTGATCCTACCTCATCCTACCCCTCCACTTGTTGTTCAGTCGCACAGTCGAGTCCGACTCTTTGCGACCCCATGGACCAGATCACGCCAGGCCCTCCTGTCTTCCGCTGTCCGCTGAAGTTTGCTCAATTTCATGTTCGTTGCATCAATGACACTGTCTAACCATCTCATCCTTTGCCGTCCCCTTCTTCTTTGACCTTCAACCTTTCCCAGCATCAGGGTCTTCTCCAGTGAACGCTCCCTTCTCATTTGGTGGCCAAAGTATTTGAGCTTCAGACCCCTCCACTAAGCAAAGTTAATTCATTAAAATATTTATAACCCTCCCTTTGCTTTGGCTCAAGTTTGAAGCCTTTCTTCAATCAAAGGAGCCTCCCTCCAATTCAAGTGGCTCTTCATTGGACAAAGGGCCACTTAAGTTGGAGGAAGACTATTTGGAAGATTCGACTGATCGCCAACGGGGAAAAGACAAAAGGCTGATCGCTCGGCACTGTGTCAGTCAGTTATGACTGTCATCAAAAGCATTTGGAATCTTCTACCCAGTGCTCTTTTGACAGTTCAAGAACGTATCACAAAGGCTAAGAATCATACTTATTAAAGCACTCCACAAATCTCTTCGACAAGAGTTTGCCTCACACCACTGTGGACTGAACAGCCCCTCAATCAGCACGGCCAAAGTCTGAAATAAAACCATATGTGGAGCCTTGCACCATAAATAAGACAGTGATCTGCTTACTGATTCAGCGGCCCGAGATATACAGCTAATGGTGCTCTGAGCCAAATTATTTACCCTTGTGGCATCCACAACAAGTTTATTGCATAAGCACTTGTAGAGAATCACTACTTAACTGCAACTCTCTGTCTTCATAAGGAGAAAGCTATTTTTTTCCTTTCAACAGGTATGCCTTCATATGTTTTTACATCCCACTTAGGACATTTGCCTTCATGTGATCTTAAAGAAGTAGATAGACCTTACAAAAATATGCAGTCACTTCTACTCTCATTTTCTCCTCCTGGGGAGAGTAGTTTCAGAGGTGTCAGCCAAAAATCTGTGAGTGGACAGAAACTGATGCAAGGATTGTACTGTAATGAAAGTTAATTTTTTAAAAAAATACTTGATAGGGAATATAAACAAAAATGGGTAATACTGCAGCCTTTCCACAAAAACATGTAAACCAGCAAGGGCATTTGCCCTTTCCTATCTCAAACACAACCCGCCTAGCCACCAATGAGCAAAGTCCTACTTTAAAAAGAAGTCCTTTCACATTTGCTTCACCTTAAAAAGCATTTCCTATGTTAAGAAAGAAAACAAGAACAGTAACAGTATGCTCACTTGTTAGATTTATCAGGCTCAGGAAGTGCGTTAAGAATCACTTCCATCTGCTTTGCTTGCAACCAGTGGTAGCCAAGGGTCTTCTAAATAATCAAATAATACTGAGCATATATACTGTACTTCATCACCCTGGTTCCTTCTGAAACAAGATTTCATTCTAGAACGTATGTATACTTTTTTCCTTTTGGCTACATTATCACCCCCTTAAATCTTAGCTGTGTGGACAAAACAGCAGGTGTAATCATTTTGCATTTTACAACTCATCCTTTTTCCTGCAACGACACTGCTCTGGCTTATTTTACTACATTCAGTGCTGTACAACCTATTACCTGTACATTCTCTTCCTGTTTCCTCCTCTTGTTCTATACAACTCTTAACCCAAAAGAACTCAAGACCCTTCATTCCTCGCTTATATATAACTGCGCTGAAATATTGTGCTTTCTGTAGCCTTGAAGAAAAGTACAAGAAACAATAGTTAAATACAAAACTAATTGCCTCAAATGCTACTTCTAAACATTTATTGCAGCTGTTGGTTCCAATGTGAATTGGTAAAATCCATGGGTGTTTAATATTATATATAAACATTGATTTAAATACAAAATTCAAAGCATAGTGATGCCATTTGTGGCTTTCGCATTTTCAGGGCGCGCATCTTACCCCCCCCACTTATTGATAAATGTTCATAGTTTTTTTCCTCTCTAATCTGCAAGTGAATTTTTTAAAAAAATGAATGAAAAAAAATAACCATCCATGATTTCGGATGGGGCAGGGTGCTGTCTTGGTAGTGGCAGCACTTGTTTTGCCTACAGTAACACAGTCGCCAGAGTACATGGAAAACACAGCATACCAGTACATGTACAAAAAGCACACACTTGTTCCTTTCTTGTTGCTGCTATAGCTGTGCATGAATAAAGAAAGGAGAGCCCATTTGCTCCGGGCCTTCTTCTACAAAGGCTAAAAGGATGACCCTGGACTTGCACTCAGCATCTTCAAACCGTGTCAGAAAGATAACTCCACACAAGTTGTGTCCGTAAGACCTCCCCCACAGAAGGCAAAATTCGGCTTTTTGTAAACTCTTGCAAATAACAGGACTCAAGGTGGAGTGGGGGAGGTTTAAATAAGCCTTGAACTCTTAAGGAACTGAAGAAGAACTCCATAAACAAATGTGTATTGGCACAATGTCTGCACCATCATCATCCTCTGGTGTCTCAACATCTCCAACATTCTTGGGATGTCCAATGGCTAGAAAAAAAGATGATTAGATTGGTAAATGGTCAAAAGGTTTCTGCCCCAGATGCCCAGACTGTAAGTTCCCAGCAACAGTCTGTTTCACCGAATCACACAATATCATTCACACTGAAAAGACTAAGTAACACAACAATGTGAGACACCCAAACTTTTGATCATTTGTCTCTGTAATTCCCAGATGGTCCACCCAGCTCTGGAAACTGTTGACACCTCTTATCTTTGACGTTAGCCAAATCATTTTGTTTATCAAAACTCAACATTCACGGAGATGTTGCTCGGCTTCACTGTATTGTGGCTGTGGAGGAATGCTATGCAGGAAAAAAAACTCATGTTCATAAAATCTCTTGCACTCAGATACCATTCAAGGTCAGAATCAGAGCTGGCATTCTTGTGCAACTGCTGAGGTCCTGGGAAAGCCTACAATGGGTCAAAGCCCCCCTGCTGTTGCTTCCCATTGCCATTCGCTCACCTGCTTGGACAGGTGGGAGACCAATGATATTGGCAAGCAACAGCAGCTGTTGCTGCTAGTCCATCAGCTCCTCCCTCTGGGCAATAATGAAGATTAGGCCTCCTAGAAGCAAGGGGAGAAGGGCTGTGGCTCAGTGGAAGGGCATCTGCTCTGCATGCAGAAGGTCCAAGCTTTAAGTCCCATTATTTCCAGTTAAAAGGATCAAGGATCATGTGAAAGGGATCTAGGTGTTATGGTTGATCACAAGCTAAACATGAGCCTGCAGTGTGATGCGGCTGTGAAGAAAGCTAATGCAATCTTAGGATGCATTAGCAGAAGCATTGTGTCCAGATCATGGGAGGTGGTAGTTCCACTGTATTCTGCTATGGTCAGGCCCCACCTGGAGTACTGTGTCCAGTTTTGGGCACCACATTTTAGGAAGGATGTTGACAAACTCGAGTGGGTCCAGAGGAGGGCAACCAGGATAGTGAGAGGGTTGGAGTCCAAGTCTTATGAGGAAAGGCTGAGGGAGTTGGGTATGTTTAGCCTGGGAAAGAGAAGGTTTAGAGGGGACATGATTGCAGTCTTCAAGTATTTGAAGGGCTGTCATGTAGAAGATGGAGTGGATCTATTCTCTCTTGCTCCGGATTGCAAGACTAGATCTAATGGGTGGAAATTACAAGGGAGTCGTTACCGGCTGAATATCAGGAGAAACTTCCTGACTGTAAGAGTGGTTGAGCAGTGGAACAGACTGCCTCGGGAAGTGGTGGATGCTCCTTCGCTGGACGTTTTCAAGAGGAGACTGGACAACCATCTTTTGGGTATGTTGTAGGTATGTAGGGGGTTCGGCTGTGTTCCTGCAGAGTGCAGGGGGTTGGACTAGATGGCCTGCAAGGTCCCTTCCAACTCTAACATTCTATGATTCTAAGTCATAAATGATGTCTACCTGAAACCACGGAGAGCTGCTGCTAGTCGAAGCAGACAGTACTGTCCTTGACAGATAAACCATCTGCCTCAATATAAGGCCGTTTCATGGGTGCTCTGCTCCTGGCAACAGAGGTGAGTGAGCAGGTGGCAGCAAACCCACAGGAAGGGGTGGGGTCCACCAAGAGCATATTGCATAAATGCTCCCCCAAGCATGACGCAGGCACCAAGAATCAGCTTTAGTGCCAGAGGAGCAGATGATGAAGAAGAGAGAAGAGCTTGGCTTTATATCCCGCCCTTCACTACCCAAAGGAGTCTCAGAGTGGCTTACAAACTCCTTTTCTTCTCCTCCCCACAACAGACACCCTGTGAAGTAGATGGGGCTGAGAGAGCTCTCCTGAGAACTGCCCTTGAGAGAACAGCTCTGAAAGAATTTATTACTGACCCAAGGTCACACCAGCAGCTGCATGTGGAGGAGTGGGGAAATCAAACCCGGTTCTCCCAGATTAGAGTTTGCACTCCTAACCACTACACCAAACTGGTGGCTCACCCTTGCTGCTGCCAAAACAGGTCTTATGCCTTGGTCTGTGTCCTTGTTGAGATTCCCTTTCTTGTTATTAATGTTCAATTAGGGGTTTTCATGAGCGGCCTGAATAGCCCTGAGTAGCCTCGTCAGAGCTTGGAAGCTGAGCAAGGTTGGCCACGGTTAGTACTTGGATGGGAGACTAACAAGGAAGACTATATTGGGAAGAATATTTCCCTGCCAAGACCTGAAGCACAACTCCAAAGTGAATACTAAATTAGATGGCTCAATGATCCATGAAGGTTTAGGTCTGCAAGCAGCCATTGGGTTGGAGCTAGCTCACCATTTCGGCTCGCTCTAGAGCTCTTGTGCAAGTAGAAATCGGTGAAAAAGACAGCAAGTAGTCGTTTGCACCATGTGAAAAAAACATTGTATCCCCACTTATGTTACTGTTTGAATTACTCCACGGATGATCTGATCAGTCTCCTGACATAAGACACCAAAACATCTGCCTTAATTTAAAAATTAAGAAATAACCTCATTGTGTTCCAAACAGGCAATCATGACCTCCGACAAGATGACCACGCCAGTTCTTCCCACACCGGCACTGCAGTGCACCAGCAGGGGAGGGTTGGGAGTGGCAGGATCCGCAGTGCTGTTTGTATGGCGTCGAACAGATTGTATCTCTTCCAAGTATGCTGTCCAATCCAGTGATGAAAAGACAAAAAAGTGGGAAATCATTTCAAGTGGATGTCATCCTTATAACCAAGCCAAGGAAAGAGAACAGCCAAGCCATTAGAAGCGGCTTAGCTGGTAGACTACTCTTGTTTTCAGTCGAGATCACAGCAATTAAAATAATATAAATCTAACAACACATCAGCATCGGTCATATTTTATCATTGCACAATGCAGAAAGGATTCCATTGTTTAAGAAATCATGTACTTCCAGCACATAGAAACAAATGGTGACTGTGTAGACTTAGCTTGTTATTCCTGTTTGGTCTTTGCATCTGTTAAAACACCTTCATTATGTTAAATGGTAACCATATAAACTAAGCTTGTTATTCCTGAATCTGATAACTATCTTCATTATGTTGCATGCTAGTTTACTGCCCACCCTCTGCCTATATGTATATACTGGTAAATTCCATTTCATTGTGTCTGTGGAAGTGAATAAAACTTTGTTGGTCTCAAAGGTGCCACTGGACTCAAACTTTGTCCTGTTGCTTCAGACCAACACGGCTACCCCACCTGGAACACTTTTCAGATGGTTGACCATCTTATTTCTACACCATCTGTCAAGCTAGAAGAACCATAACAGAACAATACAATTAAACACCTCTGATATCAGAACTCTTCAAAATATATTTCTGTTTGTAAGCCTCACTGTTTATTAATATAAAAGTATTTTCGAAACATTTCATTATATTAAACCGCCCCTGGTTGAAGCACAAGACTGCCAAAGGAGAGCACACAGATAGCAGGTATCAACAAATTAGCCTACCTACCTACCTAAAGAATTGAACAAATGAAAACATATTTCACAGCATCTTAAAGGCGAGGAAAGAAGTAGCTTGGTGTGCTCAGCAGGAGTAGAAGAAGAGAAGAAGAGATTGGATTTATACCCCGCCCTTCACTTGGAGTCTCAGAGTGGCTTACAATCTCCTTCCCTTCCTTTCCCCACAACAGACACCCTGTGAGGTAGGTGGGGACTAGAGAGCTCTGAGAGAACTGTAACTGACCCAAGGTCATCCAGTTGGCTACACATGAAGAAGTGGGGAATCAAACCCGGTTCTCCAGATTAGAATCTGCCGCTCTTAACCACTATACCACACTGGGGCTCCTGTCCAAACAGGAGGCACACGCAAACATTACACCATGGTGGCAGGCACAGTGGAGGACTGTGAATACATCATTTCCAAAATAGCCTGGAGGTGGGAAAGAGAGCACCTGGACTCTAATGTGCAGGCTGAGGAGAACCAGAAAACATGTTTCTAAGACCCCTCAGCTTGGTATGACTCTGGAAAAGGCCTGGATTGGGGCAGAATTTGCAATACAGATATAGTTTTTGCAGGAATTAACTCTACTGTTCTGCACCCTTCCTGTGTCTGCCCGTGAAGTGCCATCATGTCGCTTACGACTCAGGCAACCCAATGAATTAACGACCTCCAAAATGTCTTATCATTAACAGCCTTGTTCAGGTCTTGCAAACTGAGGGCCCTCATGGCTTCCTTGACTGAGTCAATCCATCTCACCACCCTTCCTACTAATTATGAAGAAATTAAGTAATATACTTTAATATAATCTAAACAAACATTAAATTGCAGAGGTTATTCACTGACATTGGTGGTTTACATATGTTTAGAGCAAGTTGTTTCTAGCGCCCTATTAAAAGAGGTTTTCTCAAAGCCTAGTTCCCATAAAGTAATCCCCAAAGGAGTCACCTGATAACTAATAAAACTTACACAGAAATCCTTTTATGTCCTCCGGACAGCCATGCTCTGGCCAGTCAGTATACTGCAAGTGCCACACTGTTCTCTCTTGCCCTGTGAGAAGGTGCTTGATCTTCAGACCTGTGGTTGCATAGCAACCAGAGTCTGTCCGGAATCGGGTAGTAATTTTGAATCTCCCGTATGTCACTGTATTGTGCCTTGAGCCGAGCCGTGGCCAGTATCGGAAACTTTTCTCTCGGCTGCCCTCCTGGAACACATACAATGGAAATGTTTCAAAAAGGGTATGTTCTGGAAAATTCTACAGCTATTAAGAGAAAAAAAAGACTTCCAGTGAAGGAAAAAAGTGCCCACCTCTTCTGCTGTGACCATGGCTACAATGGCAACCCCTTGCTCCCATACCATCTGCCAAAAATCTTGGCATGTACTCTGCAGAGGACCTTGGGTAGCAATGTAGTCCCATTCCATGCCCCCAACAGCAACCTGAGAAAGCAGAAGAAAAAAATGGCTACTAAGTCGGTCATTTGTGAAAGTCATGTGACTTGCCATACAAGAGCTGAAAGGAACACAATAGCATTTGGTGATCAAAAATGAATCAGGTGGAAACCACAAGTGCATAAATGCAGCAGACTGGATCAGACCAATGGTCCATCTAGTCCAGCACCCTGTTTCACACAGCAACCACCCAAATTCCACAAAAGGCCTACAAACCAAAGCTTGTTGTTACCCCTTAGCCCTGGCTTTGAAACGGATTCTCCCTCTGAAGATGGAAGTTCTGTTTAGTCACAGTGGCTAATAACCATTGATGGACCATGCATACAACCAATACAGGTCAACCTATATACTCTATTCATGCTGCATACTTGCATCTCCAGACATTTAGTCTTAGACATGCAGAATTCATAATGCTAAGGATGAGATAAGAACACAGATTGAGTTTTGGTCCACCCAGCACCAACTAGGAAGTTCAGAATATGCCTTTTAAACCTGGGCTAGGCCATACACCCGCCAGTAAAATCATAATTTGCCTCTCACACTCAGCCATTGCTTTCAGAGAGAAAGGAATGCTGAAAGGTAAGTTCATATATATGGAAATCATTCACAGCTTAAATTCCAGAGGGGCAGCCAAATTTACCCGGCTCCAGACAAAAGATGCTTGGTGGCACCTTGAAGACTAAATGTTAGTGTGGCAGAAGGTTTTGGGTGCCAAAACCCACTCCGTCAGATGCATGGACTTATATAATATTCACACTGCATTTAAAAACTGTTCAGAAAACCGGGCTTGGCAGGCAGTAGCTTAAAAGCCAATTCCTACAGAGGAAAAGGAAATTGAGGTCAGCCGAAACCTGCTCTCTTTCAGAGCTGTATCACAGGTTGCAAAAAGAACTTGGACCTTCAAGGACTGTATTTCACAGTATTTCCTGTCCTATGGAAAGTCAGTTTTGAGGAACAGGGGAAAGCACACTGGAAATACTGCAGGAATTTTTATCACATTCCCTAGGAAAACACACATTCTTTGGTGCTGGCGCTCATCTACACCAACCACCAGCTGAGTTCATTGATAGGTTTGGTCTGGTTAGATCTCATTTTAACAGAAGCAGCTGGGCAGAAGAAGCAATAATAGAAAATGTTCCTGCTACTTCTTGAGAAAAGCCAAAAGGCACCATAAAGACTGTCAAATTTGATGCATCATTAGCTTTTCTGGACTAGAAACAGGGCTGGCTTCACACAAAAATTGACCAAGGGAGCGATTCTAAGCAGGTCTACTCCAAAGTAAGCCCCTTGCTATTCAGTGGGACTTAGAACCAGGAAAGCATCCTTAGGATTACAGCTCAAATGCATAACTGGGGTGGCAAAGACCGTGATCCGGCCCCCTGACTAGATCTCACTTCATCAGCTTCATTCGATAAAGTGAGCTTTTGCTGAGGCCACATTACACTTCCAACACCTCTGTTAATTTTTGAGGCCTCACAATACTCCTTTTCTGTTTTTGCCAAAATGGACTAACTCAGACTACCCAGCGCATCTTGTAACTCAACTTTTGATCTCACCTTAATATGGGATGCATTAATATAACCTGTGTTGTTTTCTTTAGTTGGGACCAGCTCTACTCTAGTATCATCATAAGGAAGCACATCTTGGAACCGGTTTCGTTCGGCATTTTCTGGGAGCCGGGCAATTGAACACTCGCCATCTGTCAGCCTCTTCTTTGGGATACGTTCATATTCAGTGAATACCATGCCTTGTTCTAGCCGTTGTTCCAAGCTTTTACTCTAGGAGGAGAATAGAATGAACATTCCAAGACTTCACAAAACTTTGACCTTCTCCACAAACAGGTTGTTGGACAGAGTGATGAATTTAAAAGAAAAAACCTGAAATGTTTATAAACAGCTTCCTTATTTTTAGAAGAGGAAGAGGAGGAGGAGGAGGAGGAGATTGGATTTATACCCTGCCCTTCACTACCCAAAGGAGTCCTTTCCCTTCCCCTCCCCACAACAAACACCCTGTGAGGTAGGTGGGGCTGAGAGAGCTCTGAGAGAACTTCCCTTGAGAGAACAGCTCTGAAAGAACTTATGACTGACCCAAGTTCACACCAGCGCCTGCATGTGGAGGAGTAGGGAATTAAACCCAGTTCTCCCAGATTAGAGTCCACACTCTTAACCACTACACCAAACTACCTCTGGTCTACAAGGGCTACTTTAGACCCTTCAGATAAATAGTATGAATCCAAAGAAAAGGTAGTTCAAATAGTATATGAAATCAAACTGCAAGGTGTCATAGCTTGAGCTAAAAAAATCCATGGAGCTCACAGCTCCTCCTCTTACGAAGTTCGCTGGGTAACTTTGGGACAGTCACTCCTTCAGCCTCATCTGCCTCACAGGGCTGTGGTCAGGATCATATGGGGGAGCGAGAACCGTATACACCACCCTGATTTCCATGGAGAAAGGATGAAGGGGGAAAAAACCCACATGTGTACTTTACTTAATGAATTTGTATCGCACCACTCAGCAAAACCAAACAGGAATCCAGTGGCACCTGAAAGACTAATAAAATTCATTCCAGCAGAAACTTTTGTGTGAGTCATGCATCTGAAGAAGTGAGCACTGACTCACAAAAGCTTATGCAGGAATAAATCTTCTAAGTACGTAAGATGCCACTAGACTCCTGTTTCATTTGGCTGCGACAGACTAACCATGGCTACCCCTCTGGAATTAACTCTGAACAAGTCTCCACGATGGCCCGCGCAGGACTGCCTTTGGATTCAACCAGTTATCAAACCCAATGCGGCACTAAAAACAATTTTTTTAAACTATACAAACATAGCAAAGAAAAAAAAGAACCAGGCCCCAAAGCTGGTGCTGCTACTCCGATAAAATAGTCATTTATTGGCAACCAGGATTATGTGATCAGGAAAACAGAACAGGAAACTTTAACAGTATACACCTCAAGGAAATCGTAAACCCACCCGTTCATCGTTTGTCGTCCTTGCAGGTTCCTCCTTTCCTTGATCTGGCAGCGGCAGCCGAGACAGCGTCAGTCCATTTAGAGCAGCTAACTTCAAAGGCCCTATTTTTTTGGTTTCAGCTCTGTTCTTTTTCATGACCTGCTGAAAGAACACACACTTATGACTACGCAGTCGACAGGACCTGGGTCAAACATGACAGCCATCGGCCAGACAAGAGCTCTGACTGGGGAGGACAGCCCCTCCAGCCATTCTTTCGCAGAGAGGAAACAAAGAACCCGGCCTGCTCTCTCTCAGCTAATAACTTTACACAGACGGCAGCAGCAAAGCAACATTCTTTCCACCTGGTCTGTCTTCATTCCACTTTCAAGCTGTTGAAACTTCACGGGAATGACAAATAGACCTTTGTGGAAAAGAATTTGAGACAAAGGACTTTTTTCTGAACACCTACAATTTATAGTCCAAATATAGGCCAGGTAGGCCGAAACCTGCACCTAAATTGCTTGGAGTTCATTACTTATTACTTTCCTGTTCTGTCCGTCCTCCAAAGAACTCAGGATGTCATATGTGGTATGTTGTAAAGCAGTTTGTGAAAACAAACCTTGGAATAAGATGTAACCTGTTTTTCCTCAGAACTTCTGCATATGTTATGTAGCACATCTTTATTCCCCACTTCCACTGAGGTATTCCTTTTCACATTTTATCCTCTTAACAGGGCCGGCTGGAGGTGTTTCTGCACCCTAGGCAGGTGTAGATGCCAACCTCCCAGTGGGGCTTGGAGACCCGCCATGCCACCCCCGCCTCCTCTCCCCCCCCCGAGGGGGGAGGGGGAGGGCGGGCGAGCTGCAAGCCAGGGGAGGGGCAGGGGTTTAAACCCCCACCCCTTCTGTCCCAGCGCTGGCTTGCCTGCGGACCCCGTAGCTGTGGGGCGCGCTGGCAAGCCAGGGAAGGGGCAGGTTTTTTTGGTGGGGTGGGGGGCTTTTGGCGCCCCGAAGGGCCGGCGCGCTCTAGGCAAACGCCTAGTTCACCTAGTGAACGAGCCGGCCCTGCCTCCTAACAACAGTTATGTAGGTAGGGCTGCCAAGCCCCTGATAGGGGGAGGGGATCCCTCTCCCCCAGATCCCATTGCCCGCCGCCTCTTGGAGCATCAGCAGCAGATTTTAAAAGGGGGGGGGGAACCTTCCTTCCAGGGGAGTTCTAGGAATCTCCAGAATTTTTACCATACAGTTTCTGGTGATTCCTAGAGTTACTCTTTCTCATTTCCAGGGTAGCTCTAGTAATCACCAGAAACTCTGGTTTCTGACAATTCTTAGACCTACCCTTTGTCGCTTTCAGTATGAATTTCTGGTGAGTACACAAGGCTGCATTTTAAAAAATGCTATAACACTGCTCTCCCAATCCTCCCACTGGTTGCCACGCACTGCCTGTTAACTCTATGTATAGGTGAGGCTGAATATGTGCAACTCCTCCTATGGCTGCCAGCCCAGTGTTGACAACTGGCAGGAGACTGAAGGCAGTGGGGAGCTACTGGATCACTGTCCAATGGCACGTCACTTTGGGTGCACATTGGAAGTAATGTCACTCTACTGGCATAACTGTCTAGGATTCACCACAAACTCAATTGTTTAACCATAGAGTTTGGGGCAAATCTCACAGTGTCTCACAGGCATGATGTCACCACATCTGGTTCATGCCGGAAGTGATGTTGCAGTTGGACTGATGGCAAATCCCGCCCCCATTTTTCCTTTCCACCCTAATTAAGCAACAGTGGGGAACATGGGTCCCTGGTAGGAGGTCTCCAAATATAGTAGGAATCCTAGGTGCCCTACTGGGTCTCTCAGATCCTAGTTCAACGCTCTAGCCACTACATCATGTGGGTTTTACCAAAGAAGTTTCCAAAATATTAAGCTGGAAATATACATTTTACTACTATCAGGGCTATGTGCAGTTTTTTAAAAAAGCCTTCTTTGCTTAGCAAATCAAAACTGTGGCTCAAGAACAGCTCATGCAAAATTGCATAATTTATTCTAATTTCTAGTAGTCACGGGAGAGAGGGAAGAAATTGTGCCCAGGAGATGGGGATACACTTAAACCTTGCTATCTGACCACTGAACACCTCTTTCATTTATAAAACTGTGGAATCTATCTAGTACTGCTCATACAGTTATCACCTTGAGCAGAAATTAGAACCAAAAAAATATTTTAAAAGACCTTAATCAGTATTATTTCTCTTATATTTGATTACTGAACCTATGAATTTTGCCACTGAGAGGGTGACACGATCATTTGTATTTGACACTAGCCATGACACCTGGGCTCGCACATTTGGCAATTCCGTATCTTTAAGGAAAGGGGTGACTAAATTAGCCCTCAACTCGTTGAATATAGAAAGAGTTATTAGAATACATTTGGTTATATCTCCTGCTCATGTATGTTCTCTGCGGTGGCTCTCACCTTGTGGACCGGCCTGCCTGAGGAGGTCAGCAATGCTCCCACAATACTAACATTCTACAAAATGCACAAAACAGAGATGTCCAGAAGGGAACCTTTATAGTGAAATTAAATCTGTAGAGAGAGACAGTGAGTGCCTTCATATGGGAGGAGGGCTTGCCTCGTACCTTTGGAATCCCACATTCTGCAAGGCTCACACTACGCCCGCCTGGGCAGCTTGCTATTCACATTGTCATTCAATTTATATTCCTAGTCCTGTTGCACTGCTATTGGCATTCAGTTTTGCATTCCAAGTTCCATTGTATGGTTCATTTGCATTGTTTATTGTATATCTTATACTGCATGTTCACATAGTTGCTCACATTGCCATTTTGTACTCCTAGTTCTGTGCATGGTTCATTCGACATCCAATACTGTATGATTATACACCCCCCCACCCCCCGCTTTCTGTGCGCTGTAATCCACCTTGAGTCTCAGTGAGAAAGGCAGGCTTTAAATAAGATAGATAAATAAATAAATATGTTTATAGTTTTTGTCACATTTTCCCTTGAATAGAAATATTACACTGCCAAATTTACTAATAAGTTTATGATAGCTGAATGTATATTTGTAGAATCCTTTATGAATTTAATCTGTCTATGGAAATCACATTCAGCACATCTCTTGTATCTATCAAGCACTGCCCATTCATCTTCATCACCATGAGAGCTAGATATGTTTTTTTTTAAATAAAAGTTTAGATTGTTAGGTAGGCAAAGCAATTCTGTAGTCTATTTACTTAATTTATACCCTGCTTCCCTCCCACACACCATGGTGACCTAAACCAGCTTATAAAGTTCTCTCCTCTCCTCTATTTTATCTCAGAACAACAAACCTGCAAGGTAGGTTAGGCTGAGAGTTTGCAGCTGGCCCAAGGTCGCCCCCTAGCAAGCTGCCATGGCAGAGTGGGGACTTGAACCTGGGTCTCCCAGATCCTAGTCTGACCATTTGAACCACTGCCCCATGCTGGCTCTCACATTCCCACTTGCAGGGGTTCCCAGCAGGTGCACTGCCCTGTGTGCAACTGATAAAACACAATGACATATCCAGTTGCTGGAAATCAGGACAATTTTGTTGGCACATCTCTCTCAACCCAGGAGGATATCTGACCATCCAAATTACTAACAAAACTGTGAGACTCAACTCTCGAAGACTACAGCAGTTAAACATACAATTTGGCAGGTGATACCTACTACAAGACACGCCAGCAATCTGCACAGCTCATCAGAAAACAGCTATTACCTAGTACATCCTCATTCCCTGTTTCCTCCAAAGTATTCCTTTCCACATTCTGTCCTCATAACAACACTTATGTAGGTAGGGCTGCCAAGCCCCCAAGGTCACCCAGAAAGCTTCCTCCTAGGGTAGGAGGACTGGTAGGACGGGTAGGAGGCTGAAGGCAGTGGGGGGAGCTCTGAGAGAACGAAAGTGTGAGAACGAGACCTGTTTAATGCAGAGCATGATTTCTACACTGCTTTTTCTCTTCCCAGATACGATTCTGCACCTTTGAAAGGTAACATAAAAGCAAACAGACCGGGAGATCTCAGAGCTGGCAAAAACAGAAGCATAAAGAAAGACCTTAAAGCAGAAATATATCATGCCAAAGGTGCCAGTATGACCAGGAAGCCATTAGGTCAGGGGTCCCCAACCTTTTTGAGCCAGCGGGCACATCGGGAATTCTGTCATGGCACAGTGGGCACAGCAACAAAATGGCTGCCACAAAATGGCTGCTGAGGAGGCGGAGCCAGCCACTAAATGACTGCCACAGCTTCCCTTCAGTAACAGTGTAGAGCCTTGTGCTGTACTGGCAACTGCTGCCAAAGCAAGGTTTTTATAAATCTGCACAGCCAACCAAATCTCCAATAGTCAATGAGAAGCCCTGCTGGGCAAAAGTCCTACTTGGCCCCACCCACTTCCTAAAAAACATTTGGCAGGTGCCAGAAAAGGTGCTGGCAGACATCATGGTGCCTACAGGCACCACGTTGGGGACCCCTGTATTAGGTAATGCAACAGTTCCTGCAGGACAAGAAGTGGGCTAGGCATGGCAAATCCAGAGGTTCTAAGCAAGCCAACTGTGCCTTGCACCACCAGAGAAGAGGGTGAGGTGGGAAGGAAAGAGAAGCCACTGCCTAGTCCAGTTACTTTAAACCTTCTGAGCAGGGACAAAGGCGCTTCTACACAGCCCTTAGCATACTGCAGAAGCTAAATACTACCTATGGCAATCTGCTAGATCATGAAAGCAAAGCCTAGTCCAGAAAAATAACACATTGTGCACAGAACTTTAGACTGACGGTGCCATCCTAAGTGGAGTTATACCCTTCTAAGGGCAAGGACTTCAATAGCCTCGGAAGGGAGTAACTCTTCTTAGGGTGGAGCTGCAAGACTGTCACATCTGAGACCACGCTGTCAGTTGTGACTAACTTCTTCAAGGAAATAAAGCAGGAGCAAAGCATATAGGCCTTTCCCTGAACAAGCACAATGAGTTCTGGATCAGCTGCTTTAAGCAAAGTCAGCAGCAGTAGCAGCTCCTGATGCTGCAGTTCTCATAAGAACATAAGAACATAAGAGAAGCCAATGTTGAATCAGGCCAATGGCCCATCCAGTCCAACACTCTGTCACACAGCGGCCAAAATATACCAGGTGCCATCCGGAGGTCCAGCAGTGGGGCCAGGGCACCAGAAGCCCTCCCACTGCTGCCCCCTCCAGCACCAAGAATAGAGTGCATCACCTGCCCCAGACTGAGAGTTCCCATCCATACCCTGTGGCTAATAGCCACTGGTGGACTTCTGCTCCATATGTTTATCTAATTTCCTCTTGAAACTGTCCATGCTTGCAGCTGCCACGACCTCCTGTGGCAGTGAATTCCATATGTTAATCACTCTTTGGGTGAAGAAGTATTTCCTTTTATCTGTTTTAACCCGACTGCTCAGCAATTTCATAGAGTGCCCACGAGTTCTTGTATTGTGAGAAAGGGAGAAAAGTACTTCTTTCTCAACCTGCTCAATCCCATTCATAATCTTATAAACCTCGATCATGTCACCCCTCAGCCGTCGTTTCTCCAAGCTAAAGAGCCCCAAGCATTTTAACCTTTCTTCATAGGGAAGGTGTTCCAACCCTTTTATCATTCTAGTTGCCCTTCTCTGTACTTTTTCCAATGCTATAATATCCTTTTTGAGATGTGGTGACCAGAACTGTACACAGTATTCCAAATGAGGTCGCACCAATGATTTATACAGGGGCATGATGATACTGGCTGATTTGTTATCAATTCCCTTCCTAATAATCCCCAGCATAGCGTTGGCCTTCTTTATTGCAGCTACACATTGTGTAGACATTTTCAGCGAGTTATCCACTACGACTCCAAGATCTCTCTCTTGGTCAGTCTCTGCCAGATCAGACCCCATCAATGTGTATTTATATTTAGGATTTTTGGCTCCAATGTGCATCACTTTGCACTTGGCCACATTGAACCCCATTTGCCACGTTGACGCCCACTCACCCATCCTCAACAGATCCCTTTGGAGTGCCTCACAATCCTCCCTGGTTTTCACCACCCTGAACAACTTCGTGTCATCTGCAAATTTAGCCACATCACTGCTTACTCCCAATTCCAAATCGTTAATAAACAAGTTAAAAAGCATCGGACCGAGTACTGATCCCTGTGGTACCCCACTGCTTACCACCCTCCACTGAGAAAGTTTCCCATTTATACTCACTCTCTGTTTCCTATTTATAAGCCAGTTTTTGATCCACAAGAGGACTTGTCCTTTTATCCCATGACTATTGAGCTTACTTAGGAGCCTTTGATGAGGAACTGTATCAAAAGCTTTCCGGAAGTCAAGGTAAATAATATCTATTGGGTCCCCCTTGTCCACATGTTTGTTCAATCCCTCAAAAAACACTAACAGGTTAGTGAGACAAGATCTTCCTTTACAGAACCCATGCTGAGTCTGCCTCAATAGTTTTTGTTCATCAATGTGCCTACTAATTCTTTCCTTAATAACAGTTTCCACCAATTTACCCGGTATCGATGTCAGACTGACTGGCCTGTAATTTCCTGGATCTCCCCTGGAGCCCTTTTTAAAGATTGGAGTGACATTAGCTACCTTCCAGTCCTCAGGAATGGAGGCAGATTTTAAAGAAAGATTACATATTTTTGTCAGGAGATCCACAAGTTCACATTTGAGTTCTTTCAGAACTCTCGGATGAATGCCATCCGGGCCTGGTGATTTATTAGTTTTTAAATTGTCCATCAGTCGGAGGACTTCCTCTCTTGTCACCGCAATCTGATTCAGGTCTTTCAAACCCCCTCCCGAAATCGGTGCTTCTGGAGTGGGCAAACACTTCTCCTCTTCCACAGTGAAGACAGAGGCAAAAAATGCATTCAGCTTCTCAGCCATTTCCCTATCATCCTTCACTACTCCTTTTACCCCTTGGTCATCCAAGGGCCCCACTGCCTCCCTGGCTGGCTTCCTACTTCTAATGTATTTGAAGAAAGTTTTATTGTTGGTCTTTATGTTTTTTGCGATATGCTCCTCATATTCCCTTTTTGCTTGCCTGATCACAGACTTGCATTTTATTTGCCATAGTCTGTGTTCCCATTTATCAACCTCACTAAGACTAGCTTTCCACCGCTTAAAGGAATCCTTCTTACCTTTTACAGCTTCCATTACTTTATTTGTTAACCATGCAGGCTTTTTTCTATACCTATTTGTACCTTTCCTAACCTGCGGTATATATTTTTTCTGAGCTTCTAGGATTGTCTTTTTAAATAGTCTCCAAGCTTCCCCAATGGTTTTGACCTTCTCCACTCTTCCTTTCAATTTCTTCCTCACATGTCCCCTCATACCAGAGAAGTTACCCCTTTTAAAGTTAAAAGTGGTTGCGTCAGTCTTTTGGGCAACTCTCTATCTGTACAAATGTTAAACTCAATGACATTATGGTCACTGTTCCCAAGTGGTGCAATCACTTTTACATCTCTCACCAGGTCTTGGGTGTTACTTAGGACCAAATCCAGGATCGCCTCTCCCCTGGTAGGATCTGTGACCATCTGTTCCACAGCACAGTCATTGAGAGTGTCTAAGAACGCAATCTCTTTTTCCCGACTAGAACTCATATTGACCCAATCAATGTGTGGGTAGTTAAAGTCGCCTATTACAACACAGTTATTTCGTCTAGCCGCTATCTTTAATTCATTCATCATTTTATAATCCTCCTCTATCTTTTGATCTGGTGGGCGATAACAAACTCCCACTGTTAAGCCTCCTTTTGGACCCACTATTTCAACCCATAGCATTTCCAGAAGCGAATCCAATTCTCTTACCCTCTCAATCTTACTGGACGGTACACCCTCTCTGACATACAGAGCCACCCCACCTCCAACCCTTTCCCCCTATCCCTCCGATATAATTTATAACCAGGAATCACCGTATCCCACTGATTTTCCTCATCCCACCAAGTTTCTGAAATACCCACAATGTCTATTTCCCCCCCAACACCAAGCATTCCAACTCCCCGATTTTACCTCGGAGACTTCTAGCATTTGTGTATAAACACTTATAGTTTCCCATGTTTGTTAAGCCCACAGCCTTCCTCTTGCTGCCTCGAGACCTTGCCAGGCAGTTCCTATCATTAGCCACAGTCTCAGTGGACAATTGTAATCCATTCCCTTGTACAAAAGTAATAGCTACCCCTTCATCTCTTTGAGATGAGCCATCCCGAACCAGAGACTTTTCATCTCCTGTCGGCTTTCCCCCATTATTCAGTTTAAAAACTGCTCTGCCACCTTTTTGATTTTGAGCGCCAGCAGCCTGGTTCCTTCTCGGGACAAGTGGAGACCGTCCCTTTTGTACAGCTCCCTCTTGTCCCAAAAAGCATCCCAGTGCCTAACAAACTTGAACCCTTCCCCCTACACCACCGTCTCATCCACGCATTGAGACTCCTGATCTGTGCCTGTCTCTCCGGCCCTGCGCGTGGAACAGGTAGCACTTCCGAGAAGGCTACCTTGGAGGTCCTGGCCTTGAGTTTCCTGCCCAGCAGCCTAAATTTCTCCTCCAGGACCTCACGACTGCATTTCCCCACATCGTTGGTGCCGACGTGCACCACGACCACTGGCTCCTCCCCAGCACTATCTACCAGCCTATCTAAAACACGCGTAATGTCCGCTACCTTCGCACCAGGCAGGCAAGTCACCATACGGTCAGTACGCGGGTTCGCCACCCAGCTGTCTACCTGCCTAAGGATCGAATCACCAACTACCAAGAGCCCCCTCCCACCCTTCCCAGGGACGGTTCCTTGGTACGAAAGGATACCCGTTCACCAGCTGAAGAAGAGGTCCCTTCTGAGGGCACATTCCCCTTATCCTCAGCATGGTGCCCCTTTTCCCCTTGACCCTCATGCTCCCTGGCAGCAGCCGGGCTGCCAGATCCAGAGTGGGACATATCTAACAAGTCCCCGAGAGTCTTCCCCGTGCACCTAACTGACTGTCCCTGCTTCTCCAGGTCAGCCACCTTGGCCTCAAGGGAGCAAACTCGCTTCCTGAGAACCAGGAGCTCCTTGCACCGAGCACACACCCAAGACTTCTGACCAGTGGGCAGATAGTCATACATGTGACACTCCATGCAAAACACTGGATAGCCCCCAACCCCCTGCTGGCATTCTGGCTTCATAATTGTTTTTAAACAAATACTTTTCTATAACCCCCCTTTTAAAACACTTTGTATTTATATGGCTCCTGTTGTAGGAGTCTACTTACCTTACCTTACCAAGGAGCCAAGGTCCTGGCTTTCTGGCTCTTCCTGGGCTTCTTACAGAGCCCCTAGGCCAAGAGCCACAGGCAAAGAGCCTCGCCCTTTTGCTCTCGCCCTTCGGCTCGTGCCAGAGGTTCGTGCCTCTTGCAAACTTCCTGCCTTAAATGGAATTGTCTCCCAGGAGAGGGCGTGGCCAGCAGCTACTCAAAATCACCCAAGGCACTTAATGACGGTCAAACAAAGCCCCTTTCACACCCCAACTCCAGCAGCCAGGAGTCTGCTATTCAATTTCACCCAAGCACTTAATTACAGGCAACAATGACCCTTTCACACCCTAACTCCAGCAGTCAGGAGTCTATTACAACTCACCCACACACTCCCAAATACAGTCACTGACACAGTACCTTCTCAGCTAAAGCACCTCAGCTGAAAGTAAATAAATAAAAATACCACTCACCCCTCTGGCAGCTCAAACACCTAGCTCCTTCTCAGAGCTCAGCTGGGTCTCACTGTCCTCCTTTGCATACGGTATGGCCTGGTGGTCAGAGTGTCATACTAGGATCTGGGAAACCCCAGGTCAAGTCCCAACTCTGCCAGAAGGTTTGGTGTGTGGTCATGGGCCTACCTCACAGGGTTGTGGTGAGAAGGCAGAGCTACGAACGTTGTCCTAAGCTCTTGGGGGAAGAGTGAGATTAAAATATGACTGAAACACACCAAGCAAGCTCTTGAGAATGTTATTTCCTTCACTGTTAAGATAATAAAACCTCAGAAACAAAACCAGGAAAAGACTATTTATTTGGAGAATGAATAATTCCAAGAAACTAAAAGCCAATGTGCCCAACGTAGGCAGACTTGAAGCAAGGAGGCCAGGAATCAAATCCCCACTCTCCCATGCAGTTCCATGGGTAACCTTGACCAAACCAGCCACCGTCTTTCAGTTTAACCTTACCTTAAGGGGTGCTGTAGGACTAGACAGGGAAGGGAAGAATAAGCAACCACGTGTGTTTGTCTGAGCTGCTTAGATGAAAATGCCGTAATTGTTTTTAAAGGTAGTAAAAGCAAGCAACTGGCGCAAAAGCATTCTCAGTTGAGGAGGAATGGAGTGGGGGAAAGCTTGGAGCAAATCAGACTGCCGCTGAGTTTGGCTGCTTTATAAAGCACAGGCCGCATTACACAAGAAGGTTCATATTCTCACGGATGCTATTAAATTGTTTTTAAAAATTAAAATACAATGAAAGTATGAAAATGAGTTGGAAGAGTTCCCTAGACAGTGGAACGATCTTGATTGGTTTTTATTAGGTCAGGTTAGTTTTGCTCAGTATGAAATTCCTGCACAAAAGGCGCACCTGTCCAGGGATTGGCATCAGATCTCCATGCAAGCAGTCACGTGTGACAACTGCACACACAGGGGGTTTCGTTGTGTAATAACCATGCATACGATTGTCACATGCTGATTTACACCAGGGCTTCACATACAGCAGATCTCTGGAGAGGCAGCCAATGCACTTTCTAAATAAATATAACTTGCAAATCAATGTCCACTCAGAAGCAGAACCATGTAGAAATCTGGTTAACTTGTGAAATAGCTTCGCTAGGGTGCCTGGATACACACTGGAATCCCACCTTCCTTCCAAAAAGCTCAAGACAGGGCTACACAGTTCTCCACCTTCTTTTCATAACCACTGTGTGAAGTGTGTTAAACTCACAGAGAACGACTGACCCCAAGATCATTCAGGCTGCAGTCCTAAGCATACTAACCCAAGAGTAAGTCCTATTGACTTACGGTGATACTTGCTTCTGAATATTCTGGCTGAATATGGATTTGAACCTGCATTGCCCCAGTCCTAAGCTGACACCAGAACCACTACATGACAGCGCTCTCCAATGGGAAAGAGCCACAGCTTAGAAGCAAAGCACAATGGGCTAAATCCTGCTTTTTCATTCAATCTCACCAAACTCCCCTCCTTACTGGCTTCATCCCACATGGTTTTTGTGCATACCAGTCCCATGATCCCCAGCACAGCCTTTAGGGGTACGAGGATCTCTCTCTCTCTCTCTCTCTCTTCTTTTCATCTGCAGAAAAGCAGGTTTGCCTCTAACCCAATGGTACTTACTCTGTGGTGTGCAGAGAGCCACATTTGCAATTACCTTCAACCGGAAGAGCCACATGTCTACAGTATGTCCTGTGTCCCGCCTCACCAAACACACCCAAGAAGACCCGCTGGGAGAGTGAGACTGCCAAGGCTGTGGGAGGAGAGCAAGCTGGCTGTGGAGAATGAGGAGTGAAAGCAGCACGACCCCACTGTGGCCAGTTTGCTCTTTCCCCATATGGATGGGCTGCTGGTGGGGGTGGTTTTCACTCTCTCTTCTCTGCAGGCAGCTTGCTGTCATCCTGACAGCTGCCCCAGTGCTAGGACAAAAGTGCTGAGCCTGCAGGGAAGGCTGGGGGTTGTTAAGAAAAAAGATCTTGAGTAGCAGGACTAGGAAATAGCTTTGCTTGAGATCCTGGGCTCAGAGTAGACAATACAAGGCTAAATGAGCCAAGGGACTGGTGGAATACAAGCAGGCATTTCAGCAGGAAAACTTACCCCTAAAGGAGGCAGTCCTTCCACTATATTCTTCTTCCCTGAAAGAAGTTCTGACACCGGTCTCTTCTTGACCGAATCCTTTCGCACTCTGTATCTTGTGCATGTAGTTAAATCAGACTCAGACACAGACGGAGTCAACAGTCCGTCACCTCTCCTGTGCACCTGGGTGTCAGCCGTGATAGGAGCCGTGTTCCCCTCTTTGACCTTCTTCTCCGTCTCAGTAATGTGCAGCTTAGGTTCAAGGATGTGCAAAGGACCCGGAGGTGGAACAACTGAACTGTAGGGATAGTTCAGCAAGGATTCAGGAGGGTAGCATCCCAGGACAGAGGGGAGCTGGGGTTTGCCATTGATGAGAGGGGAGAAAGTTGCAGGAGTCTTGTTTTCTTCTTCAAACTCCTCTTCTTCTTCGCTGCTGTGAATCAACATTGTGGCATCTGAAAGAGACTTCTTGTGCCCATAGTTGACATTTTCCTCTCGCTGCTCATTTTCCTCTTGTTTTGTTCTCTCCAGGAAAACAACAGGCTGAGCAGGAACAACCTTTGGAGGGGCTACATCTGCAGCAGACGCCGACATGGTCCTCTCTTTAACCCTCATGGCTTCAAAGCTGTGGGCCAGCCCAGCTATCTCAATACTGTTCCTCTTCTGCAACTGAGCATGCCGAGCTGACGTTAAGGGCTCACTCACCTCCTGGAGGGAATGTGCGACCGGCAGGCTGTCCTCCTGAAACGTCTGGACCGAGTGATGGACCCGGCGGGTGATGAGATCTGGATTGCTGCTGCTGATGTAGAGGTGTCGGGAAAGGTCCGGAGTGCTGTTGGCAGGTCTTGGATAAGGATAAGGAGGAGGAGGACGGTACACTTGAGTCTTCATTATGTTTGGCGCAGGATAATCTTGGGATTGCAGCTGAACGTTTGTCAGCTCGGGAACACTCACGGCTCCAACCACCAGCCGCCTTTCAGCAGGGTAGGGGTAAGGGGACTGACTGTGGAAACTGTAATTCAGGTTAAATGGGTAGTGGCCAGACTGAGGCGAGGTGAAATGAGCATGTTCTCGGATTTCAGGCTGGCTGTACACCAAGGCATCGGGCCTACTGTAAGCATACGAATTGCCAATATTGAGGTTCCTCATTGAATGACTCTGCTTGTCCGAGTGCATCATTCCTCGGTTAAGCTGCTTCATCACAGTCTCGTAATCTGGAGTAGGCCGATAAGAAGGTGGTATGAGGGCACTGTGCCGGTGCGACGGGACATAATCAGGTCTCAGGACATCGCTGCCAGTAATGCTCGGATTGGAGGACATCGGCGACGGCTGCATGTAATGCTGGGGGTTATTCAAAGAGCTGGTGCTGTGGGCGCTGTAGACACTGCCGTTGCGGATCCTGCCATTGTAATCGTGCGGGGCTCTATCCAGGCTGGTCTGAGAGTGGCAGTAATAGCCATTCTGAGTATTCCCATAGAGATTATCTGGAGGAAATTAGTCAGCATCCATTTATAGCAAACCACGGAAATGTTAAAGACAAAGACTGTTACTAAAAACGTCCATCTCCTGCCTCTCCCTTAGTAACAGAACCACATCTCTTTCTAGGCCAACAATGAAATATGTGACAACTGCATTGGCAATGATTAAATATTTAAAAGGCTAAAGTCACTGATTTCAGCCCTTTATATGGCACAGCTTCTGCCTTCTAAGACTATAAGAAGAGACATGCCAGACCTGACCAACGGCCCGTCAGGTCCAGCATTCTGTTCACACAGTGGCTGACCAGCTGCCTCTGAGAAGCCTACAAGATGGAGGACTGCAAAACAGCATCCTCCCACCCACGCTTTCCAGCAACTGATTTAAAGAGGCATCCTGCCTCTGGTACTAGAAGGAGTAGATATCCATCAGGGCTAGTAGCCACGGTGACTAGTAGCCACTGATAGCCTCACCCTCCACGAATTTGTCCACTCTCCTTTTAAAATCTTCCAAGTTGGCAGCCGTTTTTTATCCTGTGACAGTGAGTTCCACTGTTAACTATGTGCTGTGTGTAGAAGCACTACCTTTTATCTTTCCCGAATCTCCCACTCTTCAGCTTCAGTGGATGACCCCAAGTTCTAGAACTGTCCTCTCTCTCCATACCATGCATAATTTTATACACCAATATCATGTCTCCCCTTCTGGAATGTTCGAACGTATCTAGCTGACTTATATCAGGACCACCCATCTAGCTGAATGCCAACTACTTTGATGGGCATCAGGTCTCCAAAGCTCCAGGCCAAAATTCCTCACAGGCCTGCTACACAAGGACGTACCCAAGTAGAGATGCTGAGGACTGGCTCCGGTGGCTTGGGCATGCAAAGCGCATGCTCTGCCACAGAGCCATAGCCCATCCCTTAAAACATGGCAAATAAGGTCTAATATCTTATTCTCCAAGGATCTGAAAATACCTGTAGACAGCAATCCTGAGCAGGATCTACTCAGAATCCTACTCGGGTCTACTCAATGGGTCTTCCTTCCAGGGAAGCACCCTTAGGATAGCATTTGCTTTGGGGTATTTGATATTTGTTCCATATTAGACTAGAAGTAGGCTCTGGTGGTTAAGACGCTGAACTGCAGGCTGTGGAAGGTCAGTAGTTCAGCAGTTCGAGACCCGGGTGCCGCATGACGGGGTGAGCTCCTGTCTCTAGTTCCAGCTCCTGCCAACCTAGCAGTTCGAAAGCAAGAAATTGCAAGTAGATAAATAGGTACCACTTCGGTGGGAAGGTAACAGCGTTCTGTGCGCCTTGCTGTTTAGTCATGCCGGCCACATGACCACGGAAATGTCTTCGGACAGCGCTGGCTCTTCGGCTTTGAAACGGAGATGAGCACCGCAACCCTAGAGTCGGATTCGACTGGCTTTCGAGCAAGGGAACCTTTACCTTTACCTTTACTAGGCTCTGGTAGTGGGGTGGAGCCTATCTTTCCACTGAGAAAAGTGTAAATATTTCTAATATTAAATATTTCTACCCCACCTTTCCAAGTTTGAAGTCCTTCTCCAACCTATGGACCCTTCTTCCAACTTAAGTAGCTCTTCCCTTGGAGGAACAGCCTCTTAAGTTGGAGGAAAACTTCTTGAAGGGGTGTTAGATCCAACCCAGTATCTTCTTTGCATATAATGAACTGCCTCTTTATGCTTAGGAAGTAGGCTTGCTGTTACCACTTGATACAATGACTGAGGAATTTTTAAAAAATCAATGGTTAAACAAGCCTTTAATCTTTACTAGCTTCTATTTTATTCTTGTATTTATTGCATTTACATACCAGTGTGCTTCAGATCTAATGATAAACCACTGCTTGCCGATTATATGAATGAGCCTGCAAAGGGAAATTCTCTGCTCATGTATGATTGTGGAAAACAACAGTTTGATGTTGTGTCCAAACTCAACATATGTGGTTTGCTATTCCCTACAATTCAATAGTCCAGATCAAAATTAAAACAAACTTTGGTATTTTTTTAATTTAGTTTTTAAGGAAGAGTGTGAAAACCAGTTTGTGGTTTGCTTCTAAAAGTAAAAATTACCATACACAAAATGGAGGAAAGAGGGAAAGAGAATGGCTAATTTCTCCAGGCTTGTTCACATAACAATGAATTATGGTTTATCATCACACCTGACATGTGCCAATAAAGTCACTTAAGGAAGCTCATGGTATCACATGTGCACCTCCTGAATTTAGTCTCCTATTCAGACACTAGCCAAGTCGAGACCCACTTAGCATGATCAATCTGACAACATAAATTGTCCTCAAACCACTCTCTGCTCTTCCTTCTAATGGTGGTGGAAAGTGTCATCAAGTTGAAGCCGACTCATGATGATACTATAAGGTTTTCAAAGCAGAAGACAAATAGACGTTGTTGGCCATTGCCAGCCTCTGCATACCATTCCTGGACTCCCATCCAAATACTCCCCATCCAAATACTAACCAGGCCCAACCCTTCTTAGCTTCCAAGTTTTGGCAAAGTTGGGCTAGCCTAAGCCATCCAGATTAGGGAGCTCTTTCTCCTAAAGAATGTAATTCCCACCACCACCACCAAAGCCCCTTTATAAATTACGCCGGCCATGTAAAGTATTTCAACTTCCCGAGCACATCAAACCTTTTACCTTGGGAAGACGTATATGGTTCTGTGTAGTGTCCATTGTAATGTAACTGAGGCGGTGGCGGCATCATATAAGGCTGCGGTTTGGGCTGCTGAAAAAATATTGTAGCAGTAATGAGTTGTGTATGCAGAGCTATTGAAAATGCTCCCTGTTATCCCATTCATTTCAATAAAGAGGATCTGAGCATTTAAAATTTAAAAAGGAATAGATATACCAACTGACTTTCTTAAGAGAAATTAATGGGATGATTCTCAGCATTTCTTTGACAAGTTCAGATCAACATACGTTCATACAATCTCCCATTTAGGAAGAGAACCCTTGGACCAGCAAGAAAATTGCTGATAGGTTCTGTCTTCTTTTGAGGGAGGGATTTAGATGAGAGAAACAGCATGGAAGGAAAGGGTTAAATAGCCCCCCACACACACACTGCTGCCTCCTTAATCAAAACCACCAGCCACAAGAGGCTACTTTGAAGTGTAAGGAATAATCTCAGGAAATGTACCAGAAATCTATCTAGTCCGACCCTAATGGTGTAACTAGAGCTCAGTAAAAATCGTCAATTCCTGCCAATTCTCTCCCTCATTTACAAAAATGTGGAATACCAATGACTGGCAGCCATCACCTTGTTCCCCTCTGATCCTAGAAGCCTCTGTCCCAGTATTACCACACCCTTTGATCAAATCCAGTTCCATGAACCAGGTTTTGGGACCTGAATCCAGATTTAGCAGGAGGGACAACAGAGTCTGGTAGATCAATGTTCCAGCCCCTCCTCTTTCTTCACAGACTCCTTGTGCAGTCTGGACAGGTTCCTCTGCTTTGTAAAATACAAACCCTGAATACGTTGAAATATTATATGTTGTTAAAACAAGAGAGGCTAGGGTGGTAAACCACTTCCACATATTAAGAGTGGAACATAAATTAAGCTTGCACATTCACAGTGAATGGCCAGACTGACCAGGGGGCTGAGGTGTCAGTGGCTTCTGTTAACCCTTCAAGTGTATTTATTTGAAGGCTTTAGTCAACTACTGCCACCACCATCACTACCCCAGAAAAGAAACAAGGATACAACCAAAACCATTCCTATTTTGTTTGGGGGCAGGTTATTAGTCCAGATCAGGGCCTTTTTTTTTTTTTTTTTTTGGCAAAAGAGGTGCCGGAACTCTCAAGAGGGAAATGAAGTTTTCAGTCTGTATACTGAAAACTCATGTGAAACATTTTTAAAAGAGTTTTGTCAAAGAGGTTCTGGAACTCTGTTCTGGCACGCTCCCTCAGAAAAAAAGCCCTGGTTCAGATCCAAACTGTTGGTAAAATGACTTCAAATTTTCATACCCTGATAAAACCAAACCAAAAAGTTGCTAGAAAACTAGCTCCTCTGTTAAGAACTGAAGATAAGTATCAGACTCCTGTGTCCGGCTGGAATTCAGGGCTGTCTCCTTCTCCAGGGTTCCTTCGGTAGGGCTTGCCCTGAGGGAAGAACCTCAGAAAAGAGGCGGGAGGGTTACAGCACTCTCTTCCCTCTCCCACTCCTGCCAGTAACCTCTCCTTAGTTGTCTTCAGTGACGTCTGGTCCTTCCTTCTTGGTTCTCCCAGGGCACACCTTTGAAAGGACTGCCAGCGAGGTTAAACTCTGGCCTCAGCCATTTCTTCAATCCTGGGGGATGGGCCTATGGGAATGGCGGGTCCTGGGCCCAATGAGCAACTGCCTACCTAGGATCCCATTTCCCCTGCCCCTCCCCCATAGGAAGCCTTATAAGGCTTCTCCTCTGGCCCCTGCTGGCCTAAGGAAGTCACTGCAGCCTGTTTCTTGCCCCCAGGATAGATGAGGAAAGGGCGTTGCTTCTGGTGGGTTCTGCTGCTCTTCTGCCACCCTTGTTGCCTCTTGCCTCTGCTGCTGGCCCCTGGGGGTTAGCTCCTAGCCAGCCCCTGGCCTGCCTGGTGTTTCTGGTGTTGTGGCAAGCTTCTGGGCTTCTGCAGCCCTCCCTGGGCAGTTTCCTTAGCACGGCCTGGAGGTCTCTGTCTCCTTGGAGGTAAGTTCGGGGGTGGGACAGTAAGATATTCATCGGCCGACATACAGAAATAATATTTCAATATTCTGTTTGGGAAAGATCATCAGCCCTCACTGGAATGGTCTGAAGACCAAACTTTCTGTCCTGGTACATGAAAGGGACTGGAACAGCCGTAAAAGAGATTTTGTTGCTGAAGTGCCACTGTGGCCTTATTGGGCAAACTACACCAAAACAGCCATCTTTTAGGAAATATCTCATTTATAATCTTAATTTTTTAAAAAAATTAAAGGAATAGCTCAGAGCTGAAAATCTTACCAGAGATATCCTGGAAGAGGATCGCCTCCTAACTGGATTCACTGTGACTGTCTGAGTTTGTCTACAAACCAAAAAAAAAAAGTCTTGATAAAGGCAGATTTTGGCAACCACTGAGAGAGAATTCAGAAATCTTACAGCACTCAGTATCCCCAATGCTCACTTCCCACCCTGTTATCTCATGCACATGAGATGTGTACGGGTAAGGCAGATATAATCTTTCACAACTGACAGAAAGCATAAAAGCAGATGCAAGAACAAGCCCACTACTTTCACATTCCTCCTTCATCAGCAGTTCTGCAAGACACGGCACAGTGGCTTATCTTGCATGTATCGCATTCCTATCAGGAATCCAGAGGGAAAACGGCTTAAATTGCAAAAGTAAAACATTGTGTTTCATCATCAGCTGAATTTTCCTCAAGAGTTACAGTTCATACTTTTAGTATTTTTACAAAGGAACCTGGCTAAATGTTTCCTCAGACAACCACTTACATATTGTCAAGTGACATCTCCCATGCAGAAGTTTTCTGCATCCCCCTTACTAGATCCACAGAACAAATGTGGGGAAGTTGGGATTTCCGCAAACACTGTCATACATAACTGTATTTCACAGTGTGCAGGGCATGCTGGCAAAAGTGAGTGGGACTAAGCATGTTTGCATACACCCACCCACTTCCAGCAAATAGTCCCAATGGTGACATATGACACATTAAGGCCACATTGCAATGTGGATGGAGGAAGGAGAGGCATGTACTCCACTCTCAACTTCTTGGAGAAATAACAGGATAAAAATGCAACAGATAGTCCATCGATAGCCCATCGATACCGTTAAAGAATTCCAATACCTGCCTTTGCAATGGCTGCTCCCAACACCCCTCGTGCCTCAGAGTTGTCTGGAATTTAACTGATTTATAAATGAGGGCACATGAAAAGCGCCTGCCTTTGCAGGGTTCCACCTAGCTAGGCATCTCATTAAAATGACAGTGCTTAGAGTGCTGGATTAGGAGACTCAGGCTGGAATCCCCACTTAGCCATGGAAGCTCACTGGGTGACCTTGAGGCAGTCACTCTTCCCCAAAGTAGCCTACCTTGCAGGGTGGTTGTTGTGATGATAACATAGAAGAGGGGAGAATGATGTTGTTTGGGTTCCCACTGGAGAGACAACTGAGTATAAATACCTAAATAAATATATATGGCCCAGAGGGAAACTATGATGGTGTATAACCCTGCACTCAAAGGGGGGTTATGAATGCACGGGTATCCTCTAAATTAAATGCGGGAGTGCACAGAACGTTTTTGAGCAAACAAATTTGTCCTAGACACCTTGTCTCTTCACTAGCAAATGTTATTTGCCTTATTTGTATTTCACATGTTCCTTTGGTAATATCACTACCCAGCTGCAGCTGTAGGTATTTTTGCTCCTGAAACCGAAACGTAAAAAATGGCTGTCTGACTCGCTCATGTTTTGAAAAGACACAAGGAGGGAAAGGCAGGGAACCGATGCCCCTGTCCAAAGGGATACTTGTGTTGCATCGTGGTAAAGCTGTCCCCATTGCAAGCAAACACAGGAGCCGCACAAATATATAGCATTGCAAAGAACTCAGGATGGAAAAAGAAATTTTTTTCTAGCTCACCCTTTGGGTAGAGAAGGACGAGAAAGGATTGGAAAGCGCGGAAAAGAAAGAATGAGGAAAGATTTCTGAGAGCCTTCCTCAGGCGGAGAGTCTGGGGAGTCTCTAAAGACAAGGTACATGCAGACAAAAAGACGACAATGAAACAGTCCATTCCAAAGAGACGATGTTTGTTATCCACAGAGGAGATCTCTTGAGGTGTCATCAGGTGGGCTTTAGAGCAGCTGTAAGAGCCCTGATCTCATTCCCCTACCTCTACAGGATAAGGGCTCTGTTAGTATATGACAGGATGAGAAGCCTTGAGGACTTGGAGACAGCTTGCATGAGCCAGGAGGCACTCATAAGTTATGTGCTATCAAGTTTTTATTCCTCACAGTGTGAGAGAAAAGGAACCACATGCATTAAAGAAGAATATGCTATCAAGTTGCAACCAGCTCACAGTGACCTCAACCACAGGGTGTTCAGGAGAAGAGATGAGCCGAGGTGATGTGCCATTGCTTTCCTTTGAGCAACAACCCCAGTCTTCCTTGGCAGACTCCCACCCAAGTACTGACCGTGGCTGACCCTGCTTAGCTCCCAAGCCCTGATGAGCTCCAGGCAAACTGGGCTATTTGGGCGAAGAAACCAGCAAATAAAACTATCCATATTTCCTCCAGATCTCACAAATTCTAAGCCCAGTTTCAATATAAGAGAATGTGTGTTAATGGGTTGACTCAGTATTTTCACCATTTTTGTGCGTGATGTGTAGCAGAATATCACAAGCAATACATGCAACATATTCACTAGAAGTCACTTTGTACTACAATCACAGGGGAGGAAAGCGAGATTATCTGTTTCTGAAGAAGTGTGCTTGCACACAAAAGCTTATACCGTAAATAAAACTTTGTTGGTCCTAAAGGTCTTGGACACAAACTCTGTTTTGATATTAACTATGTGTAACTAGAGGCTGTTCTTTTACATACTTCTTTTACGTTTTTTCTATAATTGTCTACATAAATATGAGGGAAAGTGAGCTCTGGCTCACAAAAGCTCATGCTGGAATTAACGTTATTAGTCCTTAAGGGGACACCAAACTTCTGTTCTGTTCTTTTACAAAGCAAACTGCCAGTATCTTTAAATATTGGAAGCTGCAAGGGCGAGAGAATGAGCAATGTGGATACAGTGGATACTAACAACCAAATTCACAGAAGAAGCACCATATAGTAATAGCTCCTACTTACCACAAATGAAGCACTGCACGAACCAGCCTTATACTAACTCAGACTACTGGTCTCTCAGCATCAGTATTGCCTAGTCTGACTGGCAGCAGCTTTCCAGGGTCTTGGGTAGAGCTCTTTCACATCACCTACTTCCTAATCATTGTTTCCCTCTAAGCTGTGGAGTCCTGTGAGCAAAAATTCTACTTTGTGAGCGAGTGATTTGGCTACTGCATAAATTAGTTTGCTCTGGAGCCATCCTTCCTGAGGCTAAAAAACTGTGAACTAGCTCACACTAACTCAGCTTAGAGGGAACACTGTTCCTAATACTTTTTTAAAAACTGGAGATAGTGAGACTTGAACCCAAGATCTTCAACTTGCAAACACTCTATCAACAAGCCATGTGTCTTCCACCAAATGATAGCATTTAGGATCCCTGGCTTCTTCCCCATCCCTCATATATTGTTCATTACATTGTTCCTCCATGTTTTCATGCATTCATTGCTATGACAGACAGACAAGGAAATCCAAGTCCTCACAAGAACAGGCTCACGAACAATGGCTAAGCACTGTGTCTCGGGCAAACTGAACTACTTTTTTGCTCTCTGTCACATACGTTAATCATTCCTACCTAATGCTTATTTTTCAAAGCAAGCAATGCAGAATTATGAACGTATGTGTAGACTCAGTGCAGTGTTATAATTTGCTGAAGGTATGTGATATGGAAGCAAGTCACATGAGCTCTGCTATTTCTCAAGCTGAGAGCAGCAAATAATACATTTTTTTAAAGAAACCTAACTCCTCCATATCAAATAAAATGCCCTGGAGCCACAGTTCCCACAGGAGTATCAGAAGAGAGCTGAACCCACAGCAACAGTTTCTGCATCAACATCAGCCTGTTGACATGACAGTTCCAAATAAGACACTTTACAATAACATTTGAAGTATCACTATATCGATTACTAACCTGGGTGGACACTGTGTGGATGATAAAAGCAAGACAACAGGGCCACCTGCAGACAAGGTAGGGGTCTACTCAAGGGACTCTCTGAGCACACAGAAAAACCTAACTTTGAAAATTAACCAAAAGAAAAATCAAAACTTTAAAAAGTGTCCTGATAAGTAATAAATATGTGCCACAAGCACAGAATGGTGAGAGAACTGAGTGTTAGACAAAGGGAGAAATCTGCGTTTTCAAGCCCATAAGTGTTAACAGAATACTTGAAGGGGACGAATGGGTAGAGGATTTCCAAACTGTCCTTGAACTCCCATAATTCCTCACAAGCTCCTGGTTTTATAAAAAGTACATTCCACTGGACACTGATGCTGAAGCTGGCACTACTGCTGAAAGTGAAGAGTTTGAGATTCGAATCAGTGTGAAAATTTGAGTCTCTTCATGGTTGGAGAGAAAGCTACTCAGACTGTGATGCTGTGGAATGATGGGCTATGAACTGCCAATTCAGAAAGAAAACCATGCAGACATTTTTTCACTCCCTTCACCAATTCAGTCCAAAGATATATGCAGAAATTTAAATATTTTCAAAGCTCAGAGTTGCAACAGCCTTATTTTTAGATTCAGCAGCAGCAGGAAAAGTCCGGAGGCTCCTGTTTTGAACACTTAAATTTCCTGCAGTCTCAGGAACACGTACTCAAGAAGAAAAAGGAAATCTAATTATTTGGGTGACCTCCTCCAACAGTAAATTAGAGGATACAACATTGTTTAGAATTAATACGGTGAGAGAAGGCTGTGATACTTACAGGCTACATTTATTTAGTCTATAAAATTTGTGCCTGGCCACACACATCCGCCACACATATTTTGCAGTTTCCATGTCTTCCTATCAAACAAAAGAGATGCATATAAGACTATATGCGTACATAGATCCTTATCCACATAGGTTTAAATTACTTTCCTACTGACTGAACCCATGGAGCTGAGTCAGACCTAAGCCTACTGAGGTCAGTCAGTACTCTTTGATTGGCAGCAGCTTTCCAGGCACCTCAAGGAGAGGACTTTCACATCATTTATTAGTACCTGATCCTCAGATATTGAACCTGGGACCTCCTGCACACAAGGTGGATGCTCTCCCACTGAGCCATGTCTTCTTTCCATTCCAGAGCTGATTTGATAGGCCAAGATGTTGGCCCAGTCTGAACGACCTCCTTGCAGAGGAGGGCCGTGGCTCAGGAGCAGAGCAGAGGAGAGGTTTACCATGTGGCTGGATTCGGAATACAGTGCTCAGTCCCCTTCTCAAAAAAAATTATTGCAGTCAGAAAAGGTGCAAAAAAGAACCACCAAAGGGGTTGGAAGACCTTCCCTAGGAAGAAAAACAGAAGAGCTTTGGGAGTTCTTCCATCTAAGGTGCTGGGGGACAGAGAAGAGACACATGGTAGAGATTTACAAAATTATGCCCGGTCTGGAAAAAGTTGGGACAGAGAACTTTTTCTGCCTCTCCTAAAATAATGCAACTGGGGGGGGATCCAATGAAAATGATTCATTTATAGACTCAGGACAGGCACAGTTTAAAAATTCACATAATGCATAATTAACTTGTTGCCACAGGATGTGGTGATAACCACTACTTTAGATGCCTTTAGGGGATTCAACAAACTCCTGGAGGAGAGGTTAACCAATGGCTGTTAGGCATGAAGTACTAATCTATGGGCCAGTATACTTCTGAATGCTAGTGTGTGTGTGTGGGAAGCAGTCGGTAAAGCTTTGGCCTTTATGTTGCTGCCGCAGGCCTTCTATGGAATTTTGTCGGCCACTTTGGGAAACAGGATGCTGAACGAGATGGACCAATTGGTCTGATCCAGCAGGGCTCTTGTGTAAAGCAGAGGGTATGCGAGTGGGGACGAGCACCACCAGCTGCCACCACCCCATCAGGAGTGCCTGCCCTGCCTCCGAGACTGTTAGCCATCTACACACAGACATCATGTTTGCACAGTGCCTGCATGTGTGAAATCCACTGTGCAGAGGACCCAAACTGAACAGCTGATACATAAGCTGCATGTAGGAGAATCAGTTGCATCCTTTGTTTGTGGCTATGCACGTAAGATTTTAGGCACATATGCTAAGGCTTCATTCACATGTGAATGCCCAGCAAGATCTAGTTACTCCCATTGTACACAGCCTCTCCTCAGAGTAAAGTCTGTCTGAACTAAGTGCATGAGCAGTGATTATCACTCATCCAGGTTACTACATGCGATATGAAAATTGCAAAGGACAAAACCATCCTATCTTTGAAAGCTAACAAATGATGGCTATTTATGCCCAATAATGCCTAGCTTTTCTGAAAAATGAGGCAAAAGTCAATTTCAAATCCTGAAATGTTACTCCACATTGCCAGACAATGTGCACCTTCAAATCTCAGAGGTCATTTCTGCTATAATCTACAGAGCAAGGGAGCAGACAGAACTACCACCTTTAGAGGCAGACAGCCAGAGTGACACCAATGGATCTATTAAGGACATGCCATGCACTCTTGCTTGTGCCAGCTGTGGTGTTTTAGCTCATATGCCTGGCCCACATAGGCTACCATATCCTATTTGTGCTCATCATGCCAAAATTGCAGCAATATGGACCAGCTAATGGGAACAAGTACCCAGGAAGAGACAAGGAAAAATCCCTACAAGATGCTTTATTCCAAGAGAAATGTAAATGATTACATATATGGGCTGTATAACATTAAGGCTGATGCACCAGAAGACATGGAAAATAAACCCTCAGATCAAGTGGATGGAAATATTTATTCCTGGTTTCAAGGAGGTCACAAATATGGTATTATAAACTATGTTACTGCATCTTACCTAATTTAAAGGAAAATGTCTAAAAACTCACTTTCCAGATATAAAATCTGGACACACTGAGTAAATTCTGATTTTTCCCTTTTAACAACATGGCTTTAAAATGCAGAAAAAATAAACACTCACTCACTTACAGTTTGGAACTGGATCGTCTCTTCTTTGTTTGCCAGCTCTAGTGCAAAAAAGGACTTGTTGTGGGACATATTAGCAATGTCATGCCACCTACGGAGGGGGGAAAGGAGAGTGAGACAGCAATGCCAACTCAAAACTTCACAAAGTGTTGCACTGTAATTACATAGACTTAAAAAGAAACAGGAATTAGCCATACAGTTTACTGTAGATTTGCAAAATATCTAGCTGCCCTGCATTGTTTCCTCTTCAGACACCTAATAATCTGTCTGGTTTCTTTTGCACATAAAGGTAAAGGTAAAGGTTCCCTTGCTTGAAAGCCAGTCGAATCCGACTCTAGGGTTGCGGTGCTCATCTCCGTTTCAAAGCCGAAGAGCCAGCGCTGTCCGAAGACGTTTCCGTGGTCATGTGGCCGGCATGACTAAACACCAAGGTGCACAGAACGCTGTTACCTTCCCACCGAAGTGGTACCTATTTATCTACTTGCAATTTCTTGCTTTCGAACTGCTAGGTTGGCAGGAGCTGGAACTAGAGACAGGAGCTCACCCCGTCATGCGGCACTCTCGGGTCTTGAACTGCTGAACTACTGACCTTCCACAGCCTGCAGTTCAGTGTCTTAACCACTTGAGCCACCGCAGCTCCTCTTTTGCACATACAGGGAGTCAAAAAAGTTTGACTGACCAGTTGATTAGACACCTGCAGTTAATGGACAAAGGCTTTAACTAATAATCCACCACACAAAGATTACAACTGGTAAGGCACATTTCAAGTCAACAGGGCAAAAACAGCCTGATTTATGTGAAGCCATATATTCTCCAATTCAACAATGATATGCATTTATTCACAGGCTGCATCAAAAAGTAAGGCATTATTCTATTACAAATATAATAATTGATCATCCTTTTATTACAAAGTCATGGATCATTTTACAGCTCAATCCCATACTTCATTACCATGTGTTTCTATAGATCACTTATTCCCTCCAGAGCACTGATGGCTTAAACATTAAACCCTATCTTCTACAAATATTTCCCAGACATTCCTTACATGAACACACCTTGCAGACTGCATTGTGCCATGATTGGGACTGACCTCTGGCACTATTCACCCAAATCCTTTGTTTACCTTACAGTTCCCCTTGGTTCATACTCAGTTCTGATGGAGAAATAAATTCTTACCTCACTTGAATCAGCATCAGGTACTTGAGGGCATAAGCAAGAAAACATCAGTTGAAACACATTACTGTATATGGGGATTAAACACACCTAAATATAACAGGAGGGCGGCCGTTTTTGTGCTTCACAAAGATTCCATCGAGACATGCTCCAATGAATATATCACTTCCTTGGCTGTCCTGGATAATGGCCAGAAATAATGGAAACACTTGAGTTTGTTCCCTTCAAGAGGACAACAACTTCAGCACTGCAAGGTCATAGTAGTTTCTATATACTTAAATGGTCATACCTTTGTTTCCAACCCCACTAAACTCTCTTCCCCCGCTGCAGACATATAAGGACCTAAGGATTGCCTGCTCCCATGCAAACTGATGCAACCACTGCAGTCATCTTTGGAGGCCCTGCTTTGAGTACATCCACAACTGAAGGCTAGATGGATGGCAATTGGGAAAGTGCCTTCTCGATTGTGGCACCAAAATTATGGAATTCCCTCCCCAGGGAAATGTCTCTTTCCCCCTCTATTATTGCCTTCCAGCTGCAGGTGAAGACGTTTTTGTTTTGTCTGGTGTTTTCTCACTGACCCCTCCTCACCTACATGCAGGGCTATTTTTGGGCAGGAACGCACAGGAACGGAGTTCTGGCTGGCTCCCAAGTTGGTCACACCCAGCAGTAACTTATTAGCATAATAAGCCACACCCAACAGCAGAAACTTGTTAGGACTGGCTACATAAGGGCTGTATGGCCTAACATGCAAAGGAGTTCCTGCTCCAAAAAAAGCCCTGGATTTTGACAACAAACAAGGTAAACAGAGCAATAAACAAAAGATGGGTGTGGCTGGATGACCACACTTCTGGTAACATGGGGTGTGGCCTAATATGCTAATGAGCTGTGTTGTCAGAGGTGTGGTCTAATATGCTAATGAGTTTCTGCTGTTGGGTGTGGCCTATTATGCTAATGAGTTCCTGCTGGGCTTTTTCTACAAAAAAAGCCCTGCCTACATGTGTTTGTGTGTTCTGTTTTTGTTTTCCCAGCCAATCAGGGATATGTAGGAAGACATGATACCATCATATTGGCCAGTCAAATGTTGTTATGTGCTAGCATGACTGAGGACAAACAAAATCTATCTATAATGAAAGCAATGCTTCCTAGAAGCCATATTTTTTCCATTGTGCCACCATGCCAGATGGAATTCCTGCCACCAGGAATCTTGTCCAGCCAACCTTCCTCCTTCCTCCTTCCTACATGGATGTGAACCTTCCATTTCTATAACAGCCTTCCATTTTCAGAAGACATTTGCAATGGTCATTTTGAAATGTGCCATTTTACAGTATTTTATGATGAGCTGTGTTTCAGGTGTCTATTGATGCTGGTTTGCTTTTATTGTACTGTAGCCCACCTAGGGCCTTTTAGACAAAAAAGGTAAGAAATTTAAAACAATAATAATTGTAAGAGTCAATAGATCTCTATTTAATATATATCTCAATCCCTGCCCACAAGTCTATATCTTTGGTCTACACATGTGTCTTGTGAGTTCAGCAAGTTCTATAAAAATATTCAAACATTGCAGAGCTGTAAACAGAAAGCCAAAATGTCTTAAATTCATGCTGGCTTTTAAAAAGTAAGCATACTTGTGGATTTAAAAAGTCATGGTAATGATTTTCTGCAAATTAACCTCACCTTTGCAGGATAGCTCTCTTCACCGTAACCTTCCATTCTCTCAACCTCTTGCATATATAACATCTCTGCATCAGGAGGCATGAGACCTCTTCAGAAACAACAACAAAAGATCAAATAGCTAGCTTCTTGGGGAAGATTAGGCAGCATATAGAGTTCAACTTTTTTTTAATGTTTCCCACCATGCCCAAAGATGCATTCCAACTGCAATGGTGTAGCTGCAAAAATGTCATTCTTCTCCAAGCAAAATACAAACATGACCACTGTCTGCTTTGTGGCTGTGCCACAGTCATAAGCAGCTCCAGCATAGTGCCCAAAGATTTAAAGAGTCAAGATTTCATTCACCTGCATAGTTCTCTGGCTAATTCCTCCAGTGAACAAATTTCCAGTACCTCCCTCCCAAGTGGTTGCTGTCTTCTGACATGGGGCCAACACCAACAAAAATGAATGGATCTCTGGAACCATGACTAACCAATCAGGTTCCAGCTTCATGAAGTGTGCTCCCCACCTTACTGTAGTTGTACAGTTGGTTGGCAACAGTGGTTAAAGCAAACCATGGTTTCACTTCAACCACAGTCTGGGGGGCGGGGAACAGTTGGAGTGGGTTTCTAGACCTGGGAAACATCATTTGGTCTTAACCATGATTAATTTCAGTGCTGACAAACGGGGTGACATGGTTAAACAGGGGAGGGAGGGAATGTTCAGAGACTATACCTCAATCTGCTAAACACATAACCAGGGTTAAGTTTGTTTCAACCTTGTCTCAAACCCCGTTTAAGTGGCAAGCATATTTTAGCCAGATGGACCTGGTGCAGCTCCATACAGCTCTGCGGGATCCGATACCCCCGGCGACTCGTTGGATGACCTTGTGGGGGACTGGAATAGTCGGCTCTCCGCAGCCATCAACGAGATTGCTCCATAGCGCCCTCTGCACCCCCGAACGAGGCTAGCTCCTTAGTATACCCAAGAGCTACAACTGATGAAGGGGGAGCTTAGACAGCTAGAGAGCTGGTGACACCAAACTCGTGACAAAGCAACAAGAACATCTTATGGGACGTTTATGAAAGCCTATGAGATGGCAGTCAAAACCACAAAGAGGGTTTTCTATACAGCGGAGACTGCATCCGCTAGCTCTCGCCCAGCCCAATTGTTAAGGATGATTCGGTCGCTAGCAGCTCTGCCTCAGGGCAGACTAAATGCTAGGGAATTGGATATTGGCTGTGAAGCCTTTGCGAGCTATTTCGCAGATAAAGTCTTGGCGCTCTGCCGCAACCTCCCCACCACAGTTGAAACAGTGAGCAAGCTTGAGGCCCACTGCACGTCTTCAGCTCTGACTCTGGATCACTTCAGCCCTCTCAGTCAAGAGGAAGTTGACAGTTTACTCACAGCTGTGCACCCAACCACATGCAGCCTTGACCCGTACCCTTCCTGGCTTATTAAATCTGACCATGAGGGGTTCCAAGATGCCCTAAGGGAGATTATCAATAAGTCCCTCATTGAGGGACAGTCCCCTAGGGCACTCAAGGAAGCGATGGTCTGCCCTCTCCTGAAAAAACCATAATTAGACCCGGCCGAATTGGCCAACTATAGGCCGGTCTCCAATCTGTCCTATTTGGGCAAACTAATTGAGAGGGCGGTGGTGATACAGCTGCAGGGTTTTTTGGATGACGCTTCTGTGTTAGATCCCTTCCAGTCCGGCTTTCGTCCGGGTCATGGGATGGAGACAGCACCGGTTGCTCTTTTATTTTTATTATTTATTTATTTCGATTTATATCCCGCCCTCCCCAAAGGCTCAGGGCGGCTAACAATAGGGCATAAATGCCAGTTTAAACAGCATAAAACAGTATAAAACAAATAAAATCATACAGTACGACATCAACATATAAAACCAACATGGGGCAGATCTTAATCCTGGCTGCATACTAATAGCCTGTCCCCTCTCCACCAGGGTCACCCAGCACCTAACGATGACAGTGGTGCGGTGGCACAGGGTTATCAATGGCGGAATAGTGACGGCAGCGGCTCCTACTCAAAGGCCTGGCGGAAGAGCTCTGTCTTGCAAGCCCTGCGGAACTGAGTGAGGTCCCGCAGGGCCCGGATCTCCTCCGGGAGCTCCTTCCACCAGGTAGGAGCTGCCACCGAAAAAGCCCTGGCTCTTGTGGCAGCCAATCTCATGTCTCTGGGGCCTGGAATTTCCAGGAGATGTTGGCCCCCAGACTGGTGCCCTTGGGGGAAATATGGGGAAAGGCGGTCCCTCAGGTAAGCCCATGGTGGAGTTTGACTGGCCGCCCAACATCAGATAGAGCTGGGTGTCATCTGCGTATTGATGACACCCAAGCCCACAACTCCGGGCAATCTGGGCACGGGGGTGCATGTAGATGTTAAACAACATCGGGGACAACACTGCCCCCTGAGGCACCCTGCACTCAAGGGGATGTCTCCGGGACCGCTGATCCCCTATCGCCACCCTCTGTCCCCGACCTTGGAGAAAAGAGGCAAACCATTGAAGGGCAAGCCCCTGGATCCCCACGTCGGCGAGGTGGTGGGCCAGCAACTGACGGATGACCTCCAGAGGCATCTGGATTGGCGGATCGGCGGTTTTGCTGCTGTTAGATCTGTTGGCCGTGTTTGACACAGTCGACCACCAGCTACTAGTCCACCGCCTCACCGATGTGGGAATTCGGGGGCTCGCCTTGCAGTGACTTGCCTCCTTTCTCCAAGGTCGGGGACAAAGGGTGGCGCTAGGGGATCAGCAGTCAAGGAGGCACCCACTTGAGTCTGGCGTGCCTCAGGGGGCTGTTCTGTCCCTGATGTTGTTTAACATCTATATGTCCCCCTTGCCCAGATTGCCCGGAGGTATGGGCTGGGATGTTACCAGCTCTATCTGATGTTGGGCAGCCAGTCGGACTCTGGACCAGAAGACCTTGACCAGGCGTTGCAGGCCGTGGCTGGGTGGCTTAGACTAAGTCGGCTGAAGCTGAATCCAGTGAAGACGGAGGTCCTGTGCCTGGGTTGGGGTGGTTCGGGGTGGGGATTCTGCTCCCATCCTTTGGTGGGGCCTTATTGATCCCAGCGCCGGAGGTTCAGAGCCTGGGAGTCCTCCTGGATTCCTCCATTACCATGGAGGCCCAGGTAGCGGCCACTACCAAGTCAGCCTTCTATCACCTTAGGCTGATTAGGCAGCTGGTTCCCTTCCTTGACCGAGCTGACCTGGCTACAGTGATCCATGGTCACCTTGAGACTAGACTACTGTAACACTATCTACATGGGGCTGCCTCTGTCACGGATCTGGAAGCTGCAGCTGGTGAAGGGAGCACATCCGGCCTGCACTAAGGTCACTGCACTGGCTGCCAATAGCATACCGAGTCCGCTTCAAAGTGCTGGTTCTCACCTTTAAAGCCCTATATGGCCGGGGTCCAACATATCTATGGGACCACCTTTCCCCGTATATACCCCAGAGAGCACTACGGTCTGGGTTGCAAAATCGTCTGACCCTCCCTGGCCCAAGGGAGGCCAGGCTAGCTACCGCTAGTGCTGGGGCATTTTCAGTGGCGGCCCCTACCTGGTGGAACAAGCTCCCGGAGGAGATCAGGGCCCTGCGGGACCTCTCTCAGTTCCACAGGGCCTGTAAGATGGAGCTCTTCCGCCAGGCATTCAATTAGGGGCTGCCACTGCTGGAGTACCCAGCCCGTAATGCTACAATTGAGCAGCTGCCTGAAAGCCGTCAAGCGGCCATAGACCGGGAACATCTAGCATTTATTACCGAGCAGGGGCCATTGGAGTTGGCAAGCAAGGAGCACTAGCTTCTCTAGATATTGTGAAACATCGGTTTAATGGTTTTAACCACCACCAGTATTTTGTACTTTGTATTCTGTACTTTGTAATTTGTTTTTATATTGTATCTATAATGTATTGTTAATTGTTGCATTTTAAATATGTTTTATTTATGTATTTTATACCGACTGGAAGCCGCCCTGAGCCTGCCTCGCGGGGAGGGCGGGGTATAAATCTCATAATAAAAAAAAAATCCAGTTCTTTACTGGATGAGAAAAGAAGCAACAGCACATCAGTGCTCACTTAGCAACATTCAATCCAGAAGCGGTGTCAGAATGGAAGAACCATTACCTATACTTCTGATGGAGTAAGGCCACTTTCTGGGTTGCTTCTTCCAGAATTTTCTCATCTTGCAGCCAACCCTAGAAAAGAAGAGAGGAGAACCCAAGATTACTCCCAAATGTATGAAGCCTTCTAAATTGTAATTTAAACAGAGGAGAGGAGAATGATATAAGCCACTTTGGGGCCCCACTAGAGAGAAAGGTGGGATATAAATAAAGTAACATTAAATTAATACAGTCAGATAAATAATAATAAACTATGCATCCTGAATTAAACTGATTCAAGCTGCAGAAACTAGGGCAGAAGGCAAGTCAGTTTGTGCAGGGCAGAGAGAAATTCATGTGAAAGCACACACAACTTGCAGCCAAGACAACCATCAGCATCTCCTGTTCACTATCTGTGCCATCCTAAGCAAAGTTACACCCTTCTAAATTCATTGAAGTCAATGGGCTTAGAATGTTGTAACTCTGCTTAGGATGGCACTGCACAATACGCCTGCCCACCCCTGCCCTGTCGTGATTTGATCTTTTTGCAACAGAACTGAACCATGTTGAGTATACAAGGGAGAACCTTCACAGGGCTGGGTTTGTTTTAGTGCTCCCCTAATTTCCCATTGGAGCTGCGGTGGCTCAAGTGGTTAAGACGCTGAACTGCAGGCTCTGGAAGGTCAGTAGTTCCAGCAGTTCGAGACCCGGGTGCCGCATGACAGGGTGAGCTCCTGTCTCTAGTTCCAGCTCCTGCCAACCTAGCAGTTCGAAAGCAAGAAATTGCAAGTAGATAAATAGGGACCACTTCGGTGGGAAGGTAACAGCGTTCCGTGCGCCTTGGTGTTTAGTCATGCCGGCCACATGACCACGGAAACGTCTTCGGACAGCGCTGGCTCTTCGGCTTGGAAACAGAGATGAGCACCGCAACCCTAGAGTCGGATTCGACTGGCTTTCGAGCAAGGGAACCTTTACTTAATTTCCCATTGGAACCCCACACGCCCACACCAAAATTTTTGTGTTCCCCCTCCGGACTTTCATATCTCTAGTAGTCTAGTAACTAATGCCATCTATATTAATATATAAGAGATAAACAGCAGATATGCAGTGTTTTTTTGTGTCATAGCAATAGTCCAGTGAGCTTTCCTTCCTTTCAGCAATTGCCCAAAATGAGTAGGGGAAATAAATGGAACAATTCTTACCACAGGAAACAAGGCAAATCTCTGTAGGAACTCTTGTGATTCATACTGGTCATAATCTCCAAAATCAGCTAAAAATTAAGAACAAAGGCAGGAATTAAGTATTTATAACAATCAGGCTTTTTAACAATCTCTTGGTAACAATGAGGGCTAATAATTTGAATCATGAGTAAAAGAGCATTCATAATCTATGCAAAGCTCTTTTGATCAAAAATCTCCTGAGGTCTTGTCTCTAAAGAGAAAGCACTTATCCTACAAAACAACAGAGGAGTACAAGAGGATATATCTGTCATATGATTGGCTTACATGGCAGCAATCATTGTGTGTCAAGGGATTCTGCCTTTCTTCCCACCTGTGAGGGCTACCATAGTAACTCTTTTTGCAGTAACTCAGAATAACTTTCCCTTTGCTTCCTTTTCACTGAAGATACCACTTATCGCAGTCTGCTGTCTAACACCATTTCACAATGTACAAAGGAAGACTGGCTTATTTTTTCAGACTCAAGGTGTTGGCATCAAACTAGACTTGAGGTTATGTAGGGTTGCCAACCTCCAGGAGGCACCTGGAGATCTCCTATTATAGATCTCCAGATGACCAAGATCAGTTCTCCCGGAGAAAACACCTGCTTTGGAGGGTGGATTCTACGGCATTATACTCTGCTGAAATCCCTCCACTCCCCAAACTCCACCCTCCCCAGGCTCCACCCCCAGAACCTCTCAGTACTTCCCAAACCACAGCTGGCAACCCTGGTATTAATGCCCTTTATCCTGAGATCTCTTGGCTCCTACCCATATATATGGGGAATACTTGTGGATACTCAATGTCAAGCCAAAAGCATTTTTGTCATCACATGCTCTTATACACATAAAAAGAATAGGCTGGACCCAACAGATGGTCAGTGTAACATAATATAACTTAGCAGTGGTCCATGAACACATGCAAGAACACCCCTCTCCTTGCCAAGTCAGTGTCATTATCAAACATCAAAATGGCTTTAATTTTAATGTCCCCCAGTCGCAGAACTCGTTTCCCACAGCAATCTGCCAAAATCCAAGCCTGAGCACCATTCATAAGGCCTACCTGTTCTGGCGAGTCTTTGCTCAGGTCTAATCCATGGGGGAAATATAATGGATTATCAGTGCAGTCATAAACAGGGTTACATATTTCCAGGACCATGGACTTCAATGGCTTTTGGAAAGGTGTACTTCTGTTTAGGATTGTACTATTATGTGAAATTGTACAGCATTCTGCTGATCTTTGCATTAATACCTGTTGAGTGAGCCTAGATATAGACAGTGTTTCAAGGCTTATTTTTCCCCCTGCACAGACTATCCATTGTACTGCTAATATGTGCATGCAAATCCCTCATTTAACAGACTGCTCTCTCAGTCTGAGTAAGAATTGCAGAAGCTAAAAGAAGGGGGGGGGAATCCATCTAGAAATAGGATTATAGAAAAATTCCAGCAAGTCGGCAAACGCCAAGATATTTTACACTTCCTAAAATGTACAAGAGCAATTAAAACAAGTATTTATTCAATGAGTGCTATGAAAGAGCCAGCCAGAACTAAATAAAAATATGAAAGAATGTTGTTACATAAACAGGCTATTTCTATTCATTGGTTTAGATCTCATTGGCAAACAACATTCTTGGCAGGTCTTTCTCAGCACACGAGATTATCATTCTTAGCAAGTAAAGCCAGGCAGCAAAATAAAATGGACCAGAGGCTTGGAGCACTCTTCAAGCCCCACACCTCCCACTCAACATTGTTGCTGAACTGAGCCATCAGATGCAGAATGTCCGCACCAAAGTCTACTAAGCTACAAGCAATGTACCAGCAGTTCTTCTCAGGGTTGGCCCAAGCAGGTGAGTTATCCAGTGCTCTCTCTAAGCTGAGTTAGTGTGAGCTAGCTCACAGTTTTTTTAGCCTCCAGCTCGCACATTTTTGTCTTAGCTCAGGAAGGATGGCTCCAGACCAAACTAATTTATGCAGGAACCAAATCATTCGCTCACAACTTTAATGCCAGTAGCTCACAAAGTAGAATTTTTGCTCACAAGACTCCACAGCTTAGAGGGAGCACTGGATTATGCCACACATGAAGCTGCATTATACTGAATCAGACCACTGGTCAAGTATTGTCCACTCAGACTGGCAGTGGCTCTCCAGGGTGGGACGTTTGCATTACCTACCGCCTGGTATTTTTAACTGGTGATGCCAGGCATTGAACCTGGGACCTTCTGCAGGCAAAGCAGAGGCTCTTCCACTGAGCCACAGCCCCTCCGCCACCTGTCAAAATGAGGAAGATGAGCCCCAAGGGAGCAAACAGCAAACACTGTGTTGGGCCAGGCTCAGACCCATGTGGCAATGGCAAAGATCAGGGAAACAAAGGCAGACCTGTTGCCTCTTCCAACGGTGACCATGAAAGGGAGAAAGAGGACCCCAGAAGTGGTGGGTATATAACTTCCTCCTTCATCATGGGCAGCTGAGAGGAAGATGAGCTCCAGCAGACAGACACATACACACACACACACACACTCTCTCTCTCTCTCAACCATACCTACTTCAAGGTCTGTTATCGGGAAGATAAGTGGAGGAGGGGAGAACGAAGTTGTAAGCCGTTTTGGAGAGAAAAACAGTACATATATATATTTTTTTTTAAAAAAAATCAGTACAGGGAGGCTAATACATTCTTAAAGAGTCCCTCTACTTAACCTGATCATTTCTATGAGTAGCCCAGAACCTGCACAATCTAAGAGCTTGGATGGAGGACCTAGCACTGGGAACATATGGCCACCAAGTTCAAAATAGTCTGGGATGTTAGGACACAAGGGACTTCAGAAGCTGTAGGAGACCATAAGTCACCATTACTCTAGGCAGAACATTCAGAAGACAAAAACACACAGATATACAGTTACTATCTCATACTTCCAAACCTGGGCGAATGAACCACAAGAAAGCAAGTCTAGAGCTACAGCCAGAGGGGTAATTTTGGTACTCGAAACCCAGATTCAAACCAGTTATCATCTATGAAGCTTCTAGGTCAGCCATGGGCAAGATCTCTCCCAGTACAGTCTACTGACAGAGTTGTTGGGATGCTATGAGACTCTGAAGAAAGGACACAATATGAATGCAGAGGCATTTTTAGAAATGGGAAATATTTACAGCGGGGTAGGGAACCTGAGGCTTGCGGCTGTCTCCAGTCTGTCAAGGTTTCTTCCCCAGCTGAGGGGCTAGTAACCATAGAATAGGAGCAGTGGGCTGGAGGAAAAACCTCTGCAAACCCCCCAAGGTTGTTTAACCTCAGGTTCTTCCACAGAAAAAGCTGAAATGCTTCTCCAGAGGACAAAGCCAGATATGGCCCATGGACCTCTCACCGCCTAGCCCTGAAACACAAAGTGTGAATGCAAATTATACAGCTTTCCCAGTCTTAAAATTAGCTAAACATGATTACGACTCAGAATCTTACCCTGAACAGCTAGGCCAGCCAGATGAACTGCTTGCTCAAATGTGCAAGGAATGTTACCTTCCAAGATATCTTTCTTCAGTTGCAGGTAATACTGGTATCTAGGAGAGGAGGGGGGAGAGAATTTGTGTTGGTTTTGCCATTATTACTATTGTTTCAGGATAGCATAGACATATTCTGTAGCCTATGAGAATATCACACCTATGCTCCCACCCTCATCAGCCAAGACTGTAAACTTCTCAAGGATTCATCTTTTTGTTTGATAATCTATAGATCGTCATGTACACTGATGATACCATGTACGTTAATAACAGAAGCTGAAGCACCCACAGCCACTAGAATATAGCAGTAGCCCCAATCCCCAATCCCGGGAGAGGAGGGTTTGGGGAGGGGCTCAGCATGTACTGCTGTGTGTCCACTAGGGAGGAGGGCCTCAGTACCCTTCAAGCAGCCATTCTCTAGGGGAATTGATCTCTGTCAGCGGAAATCAGTTGTAAAAGCCAGAGAATTCCTGTTTCCACACACCAAGTTCTCAAAACATGTAGCAAACTGGCTTTCCCCCCCATAATCCCTCAGCTGCCCAATACTCCTCTCCAGAAGGTATTACTGATAAATTCCAACTTCCAATTAGCCTAACTGTATTATCTCTTGGGGTCTCTCTGTTCCTTTGTCCTCAAGATCCTGCTAATCCCTGCCCACTTGTCCAACCTGTTTACATTTTTGCTATCTCCATGGCTAGTTGAATCTTTCACTGTCTGCAATAGTTAACTGTCTAGTCGTGTCCACTAGTTCAGGGATACACTGTAAGGTAATTTTATTCTATCTTGTTGCTGCAATTTCAGAAATTTATTAAATGTCTTGCTGCTTACAAAAGTGCTATTTTATGACACATATTAATTCCATTATTTTGTTTTGAAGTTTGTTTCTCCTTATTTTAATATCTGACACACAGACATAGTATTTATTTATTTATTATATTTATATTTGCTTTAGGCATCTAGAGAATCACTTAAGTTGTACCAATGAAGTTCCCAAAGTGACTGAAAAGAGTGTATGGAGGATTAAAACCATCACCCTTTTGCATCAATTTCCAGTTTATAGAGAGACTTGCTGGAAGGGACCATTCAATGTGAGATTTGAACCATCAGATCCTTTATTCATTTGACTGCAGTTATTCATCTGCCCTGGTTTGCTTTTTAGAACCACAACAATCTGCACAATGAAGAAATGGAGTAAACAGGAAACAAACATCTAGTACTTCTGCTCTTCATGGGCCAAATTGTATATCTCCCCCTGTTCATGTACCCAGACCTTGTGCATACCTCTTCCCCTGGTGAAGCGGCACAAATTTTTATTTTGGAGGAGATGGAGAAGCACAGATGTTTACACTCGCTGCTTCTTCATCATAACCAAAGCCGCGGTTCACACAACACTGTACACCAACCGTAGTTCCAAGGGAAAAAAATCATTATAATTCAAGCCAGGAAATAGTGAATTCCATGCATTAGAGAAAGAAGAAAAAAACAACACAAAGGCATGTTGATTTGGCTGTGTTGTTACCCTCTCAGCTAAAAGTAGCATGTAAAGCCTGTTACAAAGTGCTTTGCTAATATTTCAGAACATTACCATCATCCTTCTACCACTCACCTGGTAATCTCCTGCTGCAGCTGAGAGACAGAAGGCACATAAAACACCACACCAAAATATACAGTTGGCTCCAATGCATATTTATCCAGTTGCTTTTTCAGAGGCTTGTCCAGGTCTATCCACCGGCGCTGGTTTTGCTTGTTGTAATACCACAGGCTAAAGTAGGTGATCTGTAAGGTGAAGACAGAAAGGGTTAGAAGCAGGTGAGTATTCAGCTGAACACATGAATACATAAAGCTGCCTTATACTGAATCACACCATCAGTCCATTAAAGTCATATTGTCTACTCAGACTGGCAGCGGCTCTCCAGGATCTCAGGCAGAGTTCTTTCACATAACCCAGTGCCTGGTCCTTTTAAGTGGAAATGCCAGGGACTGAACCTGGGACCTTCTGCTTGCCAAGCAGATGCTTTACCAATGAGCCACAGCTCCTCCCTGCACAAAACTTATGAAGGAAGCATACACACAATATAACAGTATCCTAGTTCTCAGTTTCATGGAGAGTTAAGGAAGCTTCTCAGATTGAAAGCATCCATTATTTGGAAAGCAACATCAATGTACACGGTATTTTACAGAGTATCACACAAAGAGATCTGCGAGGATTCACAGGGAGAGGGAAATCTTAGGGTTACCAGGTCTGGTGTCAGAAAATGCCTTTGATGTTTCTCACTGAATCCATTGTTTTATGTTCCCTACCCCGCTTTGCGCTTGCGTAGCTATGCAGGCAGAAACGTGGGAGCTTCTTCCCTGCCGCTTTTCCTTATCACGGTGGCCTTGAATGTAGGCTTTGGACTATTCTTGTTTCGCTGAGAATTTTCCAGTCCTGGGAAGGCAAGGGGAGGGGGGAGTAGTCTCCCGCTCATGAAGTATTTCTCCCGCCGGGAGTTCCCGCGCGAGTGCTCAAGTTTTATTTGCTAGGCGCTTCATTGCATCACACTATAAGTTAGCTTGCTTTGCTTCGCCCCCATTCCTGACAATGACCTCCTACTGTGGGTTTTAGCAAGATAATCCAATAAACCTTTCTTGGTGCAAGAATGACTGGATCTACTTGATTTCAAACCTGACAGAAATTGTCAGGAATCCACATCATTCCCCCCACCGTCAGTTTCCGCCGTCTACCACGATGAGCGGAGCTGGGAGGGGAGCCACGGGCGCAGTCCCTGTGACTACTACTTCGGGAGCCTCGGGCGCAGCTCCAGCGACTACTACTTCGGGAGCCACGGGCGCAGTTCCAGTGACTACTACTTCAGGAGCCACGGTCCCAGTCACTACCGTGGTAGCTCCAGTGGTCACTGTCCCGACCACCACTGTTGTTCCGGTGACTACAACTACAGTTTTGGCAGCACCAACACCACAATCAGCAGCCGGGTTGGTTACCCCGCCATCGATCGGCACAATGGGTGCTCCGTACACTCTCCCACTCTACAGCCCGGCCGGGCCAATACAGAGTCAAGGAGGAGCGGTTCCACGAACCTATGTGCCGGGAGCCCCAACACCATGGGATAAAGGGGTGACCTATCGCAGATCCCGCGATTGGACTAAGAACTTGTTGGATACTACCCAGACAGCCTGGACTATGCCGGGAAGCCAGAGCCGGGACAGCCTTTTGGATCCCAGAGGTAGTTTCGGACTTCCCCAAGGGAGGTTGTCTCGAGGATCTCCCAGAACTGGGTCCGGTTCAGATACCGATGCCCGCATGGACTCTATTCAAGAGGATACCCGACGGCTGGTAAGGGACATGAGCAAACTAATGCAATCCCTACCACAGATGATGGACCAAGCAATTCGAGCTCACCCGCTGACGCAACCTAGACCGGTACCAGCCCCGGCACCACCGTTGCTACCGGGACGGCCGCCTCCTGCTCCCCCGGGCCCGGGGCCGGGCCAACCAGCACCACCGGGTCCAGGGCCGGGCCAACCAGTTCCCCGGGGCCAGGGCCGGGCCAGCCAGCACCAGTCCCACCTCCACTGGTCGTCCCAGCACCAGGACCTGGGCCAGGGCAACCAGGACCTATCCAGCCGCCAGCTTTACCTCCGCCTCAACTCCCTGCTCCAGCACCCCTCATGCAGCCAGTTCCAGTACCGGTCATGGCGCCGGCCCCCCAGTAATCCGCCCCAAGGACATGCTTGAGATCACATTTGATGGAGATCCAGAGACTGTGTCATTTTTCATATTGCAAGTAGGGAAATTTGTGCAAAGATGGGGCTATGTATTCCCAGACGAAGAGCAACAGGTGGAGTTTATCGCATCCAGGTTCCGGGGAGTGCTACTAGTTGGTATGTAGCCCTTCATGATCTGGAGGCAGCGGAGTTGGGGAATGTAGATGACTTCATGTGGGCCTTGAGAAACCGTTTCGAGGACCCGGGGCGGCCCAAAAAGCTGAAGCCTTCCTTCGCACGTTCAGACAAGGCAAACTCTCAGTGCGGGAGTATTCAAGGGAGTTTCAAAGGCACGCCGTGAAAATTCGCGACTGGACCGATGCAGTCTTGGCCCAACAATATCGAATGGGATTAGCCGTAGACGTCCGCAATAATGTCCTCAGCTCTCAGCAACCTCGCACCCTCCAGGGTTGGATGGAGGAAGCCGAAAAGGCGGAAAGTCGCTTACGTATGATGAAACTGGATCTATCTTTGGGTAACAACCGTCCGAGTCTTGCGGCAGGCCAAGCCAGACCCAAACCAACGTCCACCCCAAGTGGAATGAGAGGTCAGCGTATGCGACAGGGCCTCTGCCTGCAGTGTGGGGAGAAGGGGCACTTCGCCGCATCCTGCCCGAAAGGGGATCCCAATAGAGCTCTACCACAAGAGGAGCCCAGAAGGTGGACAACCCCTACCCCAAGGAAAGGTACAGCAAAACCACGCAATACATGGGCTCTTTTTGCTAGCCCCGACCAAGCGGATACCATGATGCTGGAGGAGGAGAGTGAGATGCAGGGAAACGAAATGGTCCTGTTTGTGAATGGCGCTACACAGCAGGACCCAGCACCTGAGGCGCCTAAACTGGTGAGCAATTACCCCTCTCTCTTCTTTGTGACTGTTCTGGTGATGAACCCAGCAATGATGACCCATATTCGGGTTCGAGCCCTCATTGACTCAGGGTGCGGGAGGGACCTGATAAACCCATCTATGGTTATGGGGTTGGAGGCAGCCGTGGTCCACTTGAAAGACCCAATAACTTTCACGCAAATGGATGGGTCTCCAATGAAGGAACCATGCCGATTTGAGACTGTTCCTTTAAGAATAGGCATTGGTGACCACTGGGAGCTACGCTCGTTCGTAATAGCCCCGCAAGCCCAGTTTCCCTTAGTGTTGGGTAGCCCTTGGTTACATGGACATAATCCTTACATTCTATGGGAGAAAGGGAATGTACAATTTATCTCCCCGAAATGTACAGAACACCACTGGGACCCAGGGTGGGGAAATCCCCCATGCAATGAACCTCCACGAGCTTGTTTAGCCACGGAGGACCTTAACCGCATCCCTAAGGATTACCGGTATGTAACCAGGGTTTTTGAGGAGGAGGAAGCTGATGAACTACCCCTCACCGTAACTCCGACTGTGCGATTGAAATTCTTCCGGGCCAGAAATTACCAAAAGGGAAAATTTACGCCATGAGTCCAAGTGAAAAGGAAGAACTACGCCGCTTTATTGATAAGAATCTGGCCCGTGGATTTATTAGACCAGCATCATCCCCTTTTGCAGCACCCGTATTGTTTTGTAAAAAGAAAGATGGGGGCTCAGACTCTGCACGGATTACCGGGGACTGAACGCAGTGTCTGCGACTAATGCCTACCCAATGCCCCTCATCAAAGACTTACTGGCAGAGGTGGCTAAGGGGAAAGTGTTTTCTAAACTGGATTTACGAGATGCCTATTTTCGGGTTCGTATCAGAGAGGGGGATGAATACAAGACTGCATTTAATACCCCGCTGGGGCAATTTGAATATCGGGTTATGCCCTTCGGTTTACAGGGGGCACCAGGGGTCTTCATGAACTTAATCAATGAAGTGTTACACCCCTATTTATTCAAGGGGGTGGTTGTTTATTTGGATGATATCTTGGTCTATACCCCGGATCAAGAATCCCACACTACCCTTATGCGAAAAGTATTGGAAAAGCTATTAGAACACAAACTGTTTGTCAAACTGTCAAAATGTGAATTTCACCAGGAGTGCATTGACTTTTTGGGGTACCGCATATCCTCCGCGGGGTTGGAAATGGACCCAAAAAAGGTCCAGGATGTATTGATGTGGGAGCCCCCCAAAACCAGGCGACAGCTCCAAAGTTTCCTCGGTTTCGCCAATTTTTACCGTCAATTCCTGCCACACTTTGCCCAAGTAGCCCTTCCCCTCACAGAACTGCTAAAGACTAAGGGGAGGGGATCTAAGGCTTCGGTGCCAGGGGCCCCTTTGAACTGGACCCCTCAGTGTCAGGAAGCATTTGAACAACTAAAACAGTTATTCACGTCTGAACCCATACTAGCACACCCCGATGAGACAAAAAAGTTTGTGGTCCAAGTGGACGCGTCGGATACCGCTATGGGTGGGGTGATTTTGCAAGAGAATGTTCAGGGGCAACCACAACCCCTTGCTTATGTATCAAAAAAATTCAATGATACAGAGAGATTTTGGCCCATTTGGGATAAAGAAGCTGCGTCTATACGTTTAGCATTGATCACCTGGAGACACTGGTTAGAGGGGTCCCAAGTACCTTTTGAAATCTGGACTGATCACAAAAATCTTGAGGTACTGCGAAAACCCCGGAATCTAAATGCAAAACAATTCCGGTGGGCTGAGTTTTTCTCCAAATTTCAATTCACCCTTCACCATTTCCCAGGTAAAGCCAATCATCTGGCAGACGCTCTCTCCCGCCTTCCCCAACACCTCTGTAAGAGGACTGAAATACGAGACTCTATGTTCACCCCTGAACAATTGGTTGGTGCAGTTGTAACCCGTAAAACCAAACAAGCACAATTGAATCCCATCCAGGCATTAACCTGGGAAAAACAATTTGTCACTGACATCACCACACAAGAAACAAGTGAGTTACAAGCCAGGGAGGATGTGAAATGTGGTCCGAACGGCTGCTGGTACAGGGGAAATAAAATTTTTGTCCCTGAAGCTACCCGATCCCAAATGTTGCAGACAGTCCATGACTCAAAATCTGCGGGGCACTTCGGATATGTAAAATCCTTACGACTGCTGCAACGTGGCTTCTGGTGGCCCCGAATGAAACAGGATTTATCCCTCTATATACAATCCTGTCCGACGTGCAACTGTTGCAAAGCCAGACCGGGAAAACCTCCAGGTCTTTTACAGCCTCTACCCACCCCGAGCCGACCCTGGGAAGTAATCTCTATGGACTTTATCACAGATCTTCCCCCTCTAGACATATGACGGTCATTTGGGTGGTAGTGGATTTATTCTCTAAGCAAGCTCACTTTATACCGTTCCCCAGTCTGCCAACAGCTAAAGTCTTGGCCAAAGCCTTCCTCCAACACATTGCCAGGCTACATACTTTACCACTCAAGATAATCTCCGACAGGGGGTTCAATTTGTTTCCAAGTTGTGGTCAGAGTTAATGACTCTAATGGGTATTGAAAGTGCTCTCAGTACTGCCTATCACCCTGAAACAGACGGGCAAACGGAGAGAGTAAACCAGACTTTAGAACAATACCTGAGATGTTTTTCTAACTATCAACAAGACAATTGGGTAGATTTATTGCCACTGGCGGAGTTTGCGTACAACAACTCATGGCACGCTTCAACGAAGATGTCACCCTTCAAAGCTGCCATGGGTTATGACAGCCCCCCTCTTCCCTTCTTGAAGCCCGGTGAAGCTGTGGGGAAAGCCTCAGCATGGTGTAAAACTTTCCGGGACTCTTGGCCCCTAATTGTTGAGACGTTGAATGAGGCCAAGGCACAGTACAAAAAACAAGCAGACAAAAAGAGGGCAGGTGGCTGGAAACTGCAACCGGGAGACTCGGTCTATCTGTCAACCAAGAACCTAAGGCTAGCGCAACAGTCCCGGAAACTTGCTTGGAAATATATTGGTCCTTTCAAAGTGTTGAGATGTGTAAATCAAGTAACTGTACAACTAGATTTGCCTAAATCTCTTAAAGCAATACATCCAATTTTCCATTACAGCCTCCTCAAACCTGCGTTACCCCCGACTAAATGGCAAGCTGAGCTTCAGGCACCTCCCCCCTTTGATGGTTGACGATGAGGAGCACTACGAAATTGCTGACATTTTGGACTCTAAGATTCTCCGTGGACAACTCCTGTACCTTATTCAATGGGTACACTTTGGGCCCCAACACAGGGAGTGGGTGAAAGTATCTGATATCAATGCACCTGATCACCTGAAAGAATTTCACACTAGATACCCTAATAAACCTGGGGGGCCCTCATTCTCTCCTTCCTGAGTGGTGGGTGGGTGGTATTTTTGGGAAGGGCAGAATGTCAGAAAATGCCTTTGATGTTTCTCACTGAATCCATTGTTTTATGTTCCCTACCCCGCTTTGCGCTTGCGTAGCTATGCAGGCAGAAACGTGGGAGCTTCTTCCCTGCCGCTTTTCCTTATCACGGTGGCCTTGAATGTAGGCTTTGGACTATTCTTGTTTCGCTGAGAATTTTCCAGTCCTGGGAAGGCAAGGGGAGGGGGGGAGTAGTCTCCCGCTCATGAAGTATTTCTCCCGCCGGGAGTTCCCGCGCGAGTGCTCAAGTTTTATTTGCTAGGCGCTTCATTGCATCACACTATAAGTTAGCTTGCTTTGCTTCGCCCCCCATTCCTGACAATGACCTCCTACTGTGGGTTTTAGCAAGATAATCCAATAAACCTTTCTTGGTGCAAGAATGACTGGATCTACTTGATTTCAAACCTGACATCTGGGTTAGAAAACACCTGAAGACTTTGGGGGTGGATCCGGGAGAGGGAGGGGTTTGGGGAGGGGAGTGGCCTCAGCATGTACTGCCTAGTCGTGTCCACTAGGGGAGGGGAGTGGCCTCAGTCCACCCTTCAAAGCAGCCATTTTCTCTAGGGGAATTGATCTCTGTCAGCTGGAAATCAGTTGTAAAAGCCAGAGATCTCCAGGACCCACCTGGAAGCTGGCAACTCTAGGAAATCTCATTTTCCCTCATTTTCTCTCCCCTTGCCACTTCTGACCCCCCCACACACTTGGCCTTTCTACTCGTCACCTCCTCCTGTTCAGCTGCCACCTAGTAGCCACATTTTCACACATCATGGATATGGTGTTTTCCAGACTCAGAATGTTACACACCTATTACTTTTAACAGGCTTATCATTTGAAACAGACACCATAAGAACCTAGAGCAGTATTTCCAGATCTCTGGATGGTAGGATTGCCAGGCGTGGCAACCAGTGGGAGACCATGAGTGGGGGGGATGGGTATTAGCCAATGGCATGACATCACTTCCACAAGGAATTTGCTAACACTCTATGGTAAAACCACAGAGATTTTGACAATTCCTAGAGAGGACTGATGTCACTTCAGGTGGAAACCTGGAAGCAACACTGGTCCTCTCTAGGAATTACCAAAAGCTCTGTGGTTTTACTACAGCATTTCAGCAAATTCCTAGGGGTATGTGGCATCACTTCCAGGTTTTCCCAGAAGTGACACTACATTGTTGGCCATTTTTAAAATCTGGCAACCCTACTGAGCAGCCAAAGAACTTTTCAATTAGAATCAGGAACATATGTTACTGGGACACCAAAAAAAACCGAGAAAAAAATCATTTACTCACAGAGCAGCCCATCCTCTGTGCTTATGCATGAGTCCTGGGCGTGCCAGCTCACTGAAGGAAGATCTGCTAAGAGCAAGGTTAGGAAAGGCACAAATAGGTATAGAAAAAAGCCTGTATGGTTAACAAACAAAGTAATGGAAGCTGTAAAAAAGTAAGAAGGATTCCTTTAAGCGGTGGAAAGCTAGTCTCAGCGAGGTTGATAAAAGGGAACACAGGCTGTGGCAAATAAAATGCAAGTCTGTGATCAGGCAAGCAAAAAGGGAATAAGAGGAGCATATAGCAAAAAACATAAAGACCAACAATAAAACTTTCTTCAAATATATTAGAAGCAGGAAACCAGCCAGGGAGGCAGTGGGGCCCTTGGATGACCAAGGGGTAAAAGGAGTACTGAAGGATGATAGGGAAAGGGCTGAGAAGCTGAATGCATTTTTTGCCTCTGTCTTCACTGTGGAAGATGAGAAGTGCTTGCCCACTCCAAAACCACTGATTTCGGGAGGGGTGCTGAAAGACCTGAGTCAGATTGGGGTGACAAGAGACTGGTAGACAACTTAAAAACTGATAAATCACCAGGCCCGGATGGCAAACATCCGAGAGTTCTGAAAAAACTCAAATGTGAACTTGTGGATCTCCTGACAAAAATATGTAATGCTCTATCCCATGCATAATCTTGTAAAACTCGATCATGTCACCCCTCAGTCGTCGTTTCTCCAAGCTAAAGAACCCTAATATGATCTTCGTCTTCTCAGGTGCTAATGCATTTAGCTGGCTTGACGGCTATAGTAGCAAATGTGGACTTACACTAAGCTCGAGGATCTGTACAGTTTCAAACTGGTCATTAAGATATCTCGTTGTTTTAGCAACTGTTGCTGAACCGTCACTGGCCCAACATCAACAATCAGTCATCTCATGAAATAAATGCTCATTTAATCCACACATCTAATTCAAAAGGAAAACTATTTGCAACAAAGATAAAACCTCTCACAGGGTCATCTGAGTTGCAGGAGCAGCATCTTATGAGTCATCTGAGCTGCAGGAGCACAAATGGTCCATGTTGCCAGAATTCAGTGCCAAGGCTGCCAGGCAGGCCCCGGCAACTGGCAAGGAGACTTACAGCGGCAGGGGGGCCTTGCCAGCAATGTAATGACATCACTGGCAATGTGCTGACATCACTCCAATGTGTCCAGATGTGGTATCAGTACACTGTCAGGCAGTGCTGGGGACACTCTGGCATTTGGGCAAAACTCTATGTATAAACAATACAGTTTTGCCAAAAAGCCACAGCATTCCTGGCATCACCCTAATGTCACTTCTGGGCACAAAGGGAGTTACATCAGTGAGTTGGGACACTGCTGGCATCCCACCCACACTGGCCAGCTGAATGACAGCAGGGAAGTGCCTATTGGGGGTGAGAGTCTGGCAAGAAGTGTTCCCTCTAGCTCACCGTTTTGTAGCCTCCGGCTCACACATTTTTGACTTAACTCAGGAAGAATGGCTCCAGAGCAAACTAATTTATGCAGTAGCCAAATCACTTGCTCACAGCTTTAATGCCAGTAGCTCACAAAGTAGAATTTTTGCTCACAAGACTCCACAACTTAAAGGGAATATTGCTGGCAAGCCTGTTCAGTACCCTCTTACTCCAGGGGACAAAGCTAGAGCTGTCTGTTCTCCCGCCACCCCACAGGAAAAATCATTTTTTCCCCAGTTTTTCCAATGAAAAACAATGGAAATTTTGGGAAACACGTAAAAAAATTCCTTTGAAATGTCTTTTCTCAATGTCTTTGAAATGTCTTTCTTCTAAGACATGGTTTTAACTTATAATTCAAATTTGTTTCTACGAACTGTGTAGTACAAAGATTTTTTACAGAAGACAACCAAAAGCATTAGACAAAAGTGCTGTAACTTCTGTGAATACTGCATATATATACCATATATTGACAAGAATATGACATTCTGGATTGGACCCAACCAGTTTTTCTGCTGAATAAACAGGAGGATTATCCACTGACCATGGATCATGGGATCTATATGTGCAAAAGTCATATGATGGGGACTGGGTAAGAGCCACTTTGGTGTAGTGGTTCAAGTGCACGGACTCTAATCTGGGAGAACCGGGTTTGATTCCCCACTCCTCCACTTGCACCTGGATGGATGACCTTGGGCAAGCCGTAGTTCTGATAAGAGCTGTTCTTGAAAAAGAGCAGTTCCTGTCAAGAGCTCTCTCAGCCCCACCTACCTCACAGGGTGTCTGTTGTGGGGAGGGGAAGGGAAGGGAGTTTGTAAGCCACTCTGAGACACCTTTGGGTAGTGAAGGGCGGGGTATAAATCCAATCTCTTCTTCTTCTGAATGAAAATGCTATCTGGTTCCAACCCACCGTGGGTAACAATAACACACTACTGAAGTCAGTGTTCAGTTTAATCCAATAACCAAATCTGCTGGTGATCCATAAAACTGTGGCAGCATGAATACTGTTTCAAACTGCAAGTAAAAAATCTTGTATTTACTACAAAAATTAGGGTTTCTATTTTCCTATGTTTTTGAAGGCAAATGTTGAGGTATATGTAGCACTCTTTCTAGCACTAGGTCTATTTGCAATTTTTTTGGGGGGTATTTTTGCATTTGTGTGTATGTGTGTGCGCGCACGCATTTGTGTGTGCCCACCCATGCCTGGAAGTCATGGTGACCTTTGCGACTCTTCCTGGGGCATGGAGGATGTTCAGAGAAGTAGCTTGATAGCCTGCCTCTGTTTCCCGACCCTGGTATTTTTTGGAGGTCTCCCATCCAAATACTTTCCAGGGTCGCCCCTGCTTAGCTTACAAGATCTGTTGAGATCAGGCTTGCCTGGGCTACCCAGGTCAGAGCGGTCTGTTTGCAATTTTGTTTGACCAAAATTTGAAATTTCATAAAATATGAAAAACGGGACAATTTTATATGCCAACACTTATGTTGGCATTTTGTCCCTAACACGCCAAAATAAGTTTAGGTGTCACAAGAAAGTATTGCATGTATGGATTTCTCCCAAAGTTTCAATGTTTGCAATCCCCACCACCACAGGGGAAACAAATATTAACGTATTCAAAATGTGCAAAAAATTAAAACCTGAGTGGCACTTTTTCCAAAGAGGGAATTATAACAAACACTTCTACCTGTTCACCACTCTCTTTTCTTACACTTCCCACTTTTGGTAGCTTCCTCACCCTTGTCCCCCAAGTGACTAAATTCAGATTCCAAAGTCTCTGAAATGGGGACCAGACTTTCGCTTTTTGTGAATTACTTTGCAGCCAATAATCCTATAGCATAGGTTCACCAATACAATGCAGTTTGATGCAACCTGTCCCTCCCCTGTCTGGGTACACAAACATGAACACTGATACTATCTTTGCACATTTGAAAGCACAGGACAATCTCATTTATCCCCATGGCATTAACACTGATATGAACACCAAACTCAAAGAGCTAGTAAATCCCACACTTCAGACACTGAGGGAGCTTTTGATGGAAGCAGGCTAAAATATGTCTCCCATTCCACACACAGCTCCTTTTAGCCCTGCACATGTATATTTTAACTCCCAAATCTCCAAATGACATTTGAACAGCCTAGAATATTGATGGTGAGTGGACTAAAAGAGAATCACTCTTTCATTGTGGCTAGAACCATCTTCAATCAGCAGCACGCAAGGTTACCCAACCCTACAGAAATGACATGACATAATTCTTGAAATATGTTAAGCTTCCAAGATTAACACTGTTGTGAGGTTTATTTATTTTAGCAACTTACTCATCATTCACCCAGCAGGCAGTAAATCAGCCTTGGACAGAAAGGGCTATAGATTTTCTACACAATTTCCTTCTGGCTAATTGATCTCTTTGTTATGTGTACAAAAAAAAAAAGCAGGAGTTTTATACACTTATAGATAGAGTTGTCAACTCTGGGTTGGGAAATTCCTGGAGATTTGGAGGTGGAGTCTCAGTGAGAGTGGGGTTTGGGGAGTGGAGAGGCCTCAGAGAAGTATAATGCCATAGAGTCCACCCTGAAAGTATTTATTTTCTCCAGGGAAACTGATCTCTGTAGTCTGGAAGTCAGTTGTAATTCCGGGAGATCTCCAAGCCCCGCTTGGAAGTTGGTAACCCTACTTATGGAATATATAAAAGACGGGGAGTGGGGAATAAGAGACACTGCTTGCCCTTAAACTAATATGCAGAATGAAAAAGCCAATATGCATAAACTGAACCATAGGTTCAATCGCTGGCATCTCCAGCTAAAACAAACAAGCAGTAGATGATGTGAAAGACCACCACCTGAGACCCGGGAGAGCAGCTGTCAGCCTGAGTAGACAATACTGACCATGATGGACTGAGGGTCTGATTTAGTATAAGGCAGCTTCATGTGTTCATTATTTATTTCATTTATGCTCTATATTTCTCAGTGAGACTCCAGGTGGATTACACAACTAAAACACAAAGCCTTAGTGGTATTGCATGTAATACTGTGGTTTATGCACGCCAACATTGAAAAATACCAAGTCAATTCACAGTATACAAGAATTTCCCACTGACATTAATATTTCTAACTGATACTGGCCAACAACAGGCAAAAACCAGAGGATTTAGGGCCACTCATGGTCTACTGAAATATAGGTCCAATTCAGATATTTACTAAACCAAGAATAGTCTATATGCTGGGAGAAAGTGGGGGGATCATCAAAGTTTTGCTCGTCTGTCCGTGCCCTCCACCTCTGTTCCCCTCCCTCTGAGCTTCTATGACAGCAATAGCTATGGAGGGATTCACAAACATTTCCTAGCAGCAATTGGTATTAGTGTTAAACATCTTCATGTGATGTGGAGATACAGAATTACAGCAACGATGGTACATAATTTCATGCAGCCATTTTCAACCACAGCCAACTGGCAGGGAGAGCTATTTGCAGATGGGCTAGGGAGAATTAGTGTCATGCAACAACCAACAGTCAGGTTTTTAGCCTATTATATTAAATAAAGATGTGTGGGATGGACTCATTGACAAAGATGTCAAAGCTGTTATGGCATTTCCACATGGCCCAGAAACCTAAAATCTGGGTACACACATAGACTAAGACAATCCAGCTGTGAGAAACTTCCACATCCTCCTCTTGAAACTGGGAACATTAATTATATTTTCATATTATGCAGACAGATGAAACTTTGCTGTAGATTATTTTAACAGTAACCCCAAATTTGAGCTGTGGGGATTGTCTGACTGGAAAAATTGATTGAGATACCCCCCCCCCAACACAACAGTGCTGAACTCTTGAGTCCAAAGACAAGCTCCCTCTCCAGCTAGGTCTGAATCCGAGAAGTATACCACTATGGTGCAACTGCCCTGTAGAGCCGACTGCTGAACGCTGTTAATCTACCCCAAACCTAAATGCTGTGATGTGGAGAGGGTGTACTTTATGCTCCCCTTCTCATGCTACATGAAACATTGGGGGGGGGCGGCCTGGAGACAGACATGCCTTGACCAAGTGTAGTCCCACGCCTCAATCTGAAGGATATGTTAAACTGTTAAGATCTTTGCCCCTTCTGAGGTTAGTTAGGACCAAAGGAAGTCTTTTTCCTTTGATCCTCATTAATCCTCCCCAAGGCTCTTCATTTGGAAGTGGTGAGCATTAACTACAATGCTTTTTCCCTCCAGGATGCTATGAAGCCATTAGGAGCTGAATCTGGCCAATTCCATATCCACCCACTCTGATTTCCCTTTTTCTTTTCTAACTGACGCACAACTGTCCTTAACATTCTGTTTATTCCTTCCTCAAGGTCAAGGGGCAAGTTCAGTCCTTAACAGGCCACTGGAGTCATCTTCTTTAACTTACAAATTAATATACAGAAACCCCAGACTTTATGGGTTAACCTGCTTTGCTGTTAGACTATCAAGCTCACTATGAGAAGAAGGGACAATAACGCCATCACTTTGTCACACTCTAGTATGACCACGAAATGAAACACTGTACAGGGCTATGTGGATAATGAAGCATGGATACAGAGGTGCATACTGTCTTGGTTCTCACCAGAACCTACTGAGATCTAGAAAATGAACAGCCTGAGACACAGACGGTGGGATTATTGCTGGTTTTAGACAAGGTTAAGTGTTGTATCCCCTTCAACTGTCTCACCAGCTAAAGCCTGAGTACTTTTTTTTCTATACTGGGGCAAACGAAGAGCAGTGTGAGACATCAACTGGCTGTTTGGAGAAAGGTTTTCATGTAATTAAAGATGGTACCCACCATTAGGCTTTGCTTGGTCTGGGCTTGGATTCTTATAAGTTAATGCCAGCTCATATAAATATCTGGCATCCAAGATCTCCCTCTCTTCCCATTTCAGCACAACAGGTAGCTGGCATGTTGAGTAGGATGCCTAGCCAGGCTGAAAGATCCAGTGCTGGAGTATAATTATGCTGCAGACGTCTTACCAGCCAAACTGCTCTGTAGGAATTCAGCAGGTTTTAGCACCCTCATAACTGATAACATTTCCTTTAGTTTCTAAAAACCAAATATGCCCAGGAGAAGAGAGGTAGGCAAAATTAGAGGAATCACAGCCAACAGATCACTAGCAGCTGAGAAGAAACTGTGATGTAAAGCACAAAAAAAACCATGAACATAAATACTTGCATCCACTTACGCTGGACCATATGCTAAAAGACCAAATTGTGTTGGGTAAAGGTAAAGGTTCCCTTGCTCGAAAGCCAGTCGAAATCGACTCTAGGGTTGCGGTGCTCATCTCCGTTTCAAAGCCAAAGAGCCAGCGCTGTCCGAAGACGTTTCCGTGGTCATGTGGCCAGCATCACTAAACACCAAGGTGCACAGAACGCTGTTACCTTCCCACCGAAGTGGTACCTATTTATCTACTTGCAATTTCTTGCTTTCGAACTGCTAGGTTGGCAGGAGCTGGAACTAGAGACGGGAGCTCACTCTGTCTTGCGGCACCTGGGTCTTGAACTGCTGAACTACTGACCTTCCACAGCCTGCAGTTCAGCGTCTTAGAGAACATTTAACTCTTCCCTTGTAGCTGTGCCAGATTATTTCTTCAAACAATTCTGGAAAGTGCCTTTGCAATGAAACTTGCAGATCAAGGTGTGGGAATAAAAACCCTTTAAATAGAGCCCCAAGCCAGACTAATCCACACTGTGGAAGCATCAGCAAGCTCTAAAAACGTCACAATTAATCACACCTTCACAGGTTTCATATCATTAAGGACAGTTTCTACCTGAAGGGCTGTGCTTAGTCTGTGCTTTGAATCTTTCATGCAAATAAGAACCCACTTTCATATATGTCAACACGCTCTAATCCACAAGACGTGAATCTGCCTTCTACTGAGTCAATACTATATTCTCTGGCAGTAGCTCTCCAAGGTCTCCTCCAGCTGAGGTTTTTCACATCACCACCAGCTTGGCTCTTTTAACTGAAGATGAAAGGACTGAACCTGGGTATTGGGCAGAGCAGACGCTCTGCTGGATTTAGGACTGCATAATAAGGGAGAAAGGGCCCCTCGCCCCCTGTACCATTTTCCTGTGTGGAAACAGCCCGGGGGACATTATTGCCGTGATGTGGGGCTGCACCTCTTATCTAGTTTGGTCTGAAAGCATGACCTTTTCAGTGGTGGTGCCACCACCATCGGAATACCTGCACCCCTTGAGGTGCCTCCTTCACTTTCCTTTAGGCGCCAGTCCAAAACTTTTCTCTTTATCCCAGAACTTAATGTAAGTATTCCACCTTTTTGTTTAGTTGATTTTATAGTCTGCTCTGAACCTGAGGACTGTTTTATTAACATTCTAGACTGTTCTATGTTGCTTTTATGCCCTGACATGTTTTTAATTGACTGGTTTTTATTAGCTTCACTTTTGCTATTTGGCTTAACATAAACATTTTCTAAATAACATCACCCATCTCTGCCTCCAGGAATACATCATTGATGAAGAGGGGTGGATGAGCTAGAATGCTTTTGGTTAAAAAAATCTGCTTTCTAAGACTTTATATCAAACTAGAAACACGTTTAGTTGAGGAGCAATCAAAACTAGACAAAGTCTGTGTTTGGGGCTCCCAGTGGTGTTGTTCTTTGCAAACAGTAGCCATGGAAGGGCCTACAATTTGGATCGGAACTACAGAGGGATTTAACCTTTTTCTCTCAGGCTGATTTCTTAACATGGAAAGTCCCACAGGGACAAACATTCAGGCCCTCACTGTGTTGCCGGTATCTGTCCCAGATTATAATTTGTAGATGGTGGCAGAAATTACTAAACGGTCCAAAAGGCCTGGCTGTGCTCAGTAATAAATAAAACACACCATGACACATCATCGAGAGAACTCAGATCCACAAAATACTGTGTGTTTTTATTCATAACATTCTCTACACATTCAGAACAATAGACTATTAGATTAGAAAATTATAAACTCCATTTTGCATATGGTTTTTGCAGTCTGACTAATGATAGTTTCAATTTTCTTTATCCTCACATTTTAAAAAAAATCTAGTAAGATTTGTACTGCACTCTCAAATTAAGGATGGGCAGTGAAATACCAACATTCTCCATTGCCTTAGGAGGACTTTCCACTTAACTTGCTGACATTCTTCCCATCCAACGTATTTTTAATACAAACACGCTTTTAAAATCAAAAAATATTTTATTAGTGAGTAGAGTAAAATCAACATTGAATATGTTTCTGTTGTAGATAACACAAGTGGAAGACCAGCAATGATTTACAGGGGGTATCTCATTTTCCCCTCCTCCACTATTTTCTCTTTCCCTTCCCTGGAAACCCCAATCACCTTTCCCTTTTTCCTGCTTCTTTCTTCCCTTCCTACCCATCAGCCAATTTACCATTATCTGCCTCTGTCTTCAGCCTTCCCTCCTTTCCTCCCATTGGTAGCCAGGAAAACTGGCCCAGTTGAGCAGTGCTGGCTGCCAGGCCCAGTTGTATGGCGCCAGACAGCAGGCACGGGCTCAGCTGCACTGTGGGGTACCTGCAAGAACCTGTGAGGGGCACTCCAGTTTCTGCTGTATCCCCTCCCTACATTATTTTCTCTTTCCCTCCTCAGAGCAACCCTAATATTTTCTCCCCTTTCCCTTCCTCTTTCACTTCGTCCCACCCATCCATCAACCTACCTTTTATCTGCCCCTCATATTACACTATATCTATTATTTGTTGCTTAAGCTATACCCTACTTTCCTCCACAATGGGGACCCAAAGCAGCTTACATCATTCTCCTTCATTTTATGCTCACAAGAGCCCTGTGAGACAGGTTAGGTTGAGAGTGTGTGACTGGACTAAGGTCACCCCGTGAGCTTCCATACAGCAGGGCAAGAATCTGAACCTGGGTCTCCCAGATCCTAGTCTAAAATTGGCTTTTGTGGCATGGCTATTTTTGAACAGTAGCAAGAAGCTGAGCCTGGGCAAGTGACTGCAGGTCACATGGTAGCAAGTTGCCCAGTGATTGCTTCAGGGCCTGGCTCTCGTAAACCCTCCCTTAAAGACCAAAACAGCCTTGGAAAGGGCTCTGCCTCAACCCCCTGCCTTTTACTGACAGAAACCAAGACTTGAATACCACAAAGTAGTTGTGGTGACTTAGCAACAGAGGGCGTTTGTTTCTTAAAGTGACAGGCATTGCTTCTGTTATCTTGGGGGTTTTAACCCTCTCCCTCTGTTTGTGTGTGTGTGTGCGTGTGTTTAAGTTTTCAGATTTTTCTGCAAACCTGAGTCTTTTGTAGAGCTGTTGGGTTTTTTCAGGGCCCCAATTTCCACATTTAAGTATCCACAGATGGGGCCATGTTGAGCATTAGGTGTATTGATATAAATCTCCATGTATCTACTGGTTTAATATCCCATACCACATTAACAGTGCTATTTTTAATAGATTACATTCAGTGAGCTTATAAAGATGTATATCTATTTAGGATTGGACTGTTTGTGTCAGACTTAAACACATACACACTTTTTTTTGCCATCAAGTCACAGCTGACTTATGGCAGCCCCATAGGATTTTCAAGGCAATGGATGTTCAGAGGTAGTTTGCCACTGCCTGCTTCTGTGTAGCAACCCTAGACTTCCTTGATGGTCTTCCATCCAAGTACCAACTAGGGCTCACACTCTTTAGCTTCCAAGAACCTACGTAAGTATTAATTCCTTACTGTCGTATAACAAATTGAGAGTCCAGTGGCAGCTTTAGGACCAACAAAGGTTTATTCAACTTTTTCAAATAATCATCCATTGGATGAAAACTGCTGGGCTTTGCTTTCCAAAAAAGGTTCTCCTTTGTTCTATAACCCTCCATAGGAGGAAAGGCAGATTTTGTTGGCTCATTCCAAGACTCAACTGCACCCTGTACTTTTGGTTCTGAATACTTTGCTCATAAACATATGACATGACCCTCTTATGAATGGTCTGGATATCGACTAAAACTTGTTCTTGGTATCTCCATTATTCTTTGTTCTTCAAGTCACTGCAATAAATTATGCCATGTCCTAAGGCAACAATCCACAAACAGGTTTGGCCGGAGTAATTGAGTTTAAGCCAATTTTATGCTCATCGAAAGCCCCAATGCAACAGGCTGCAGTCCAAGTATCTTAATTAGATTGTGGGTCACAGCCTAGATCATAAAACCACAGAGCAGCTCTTACAGCTCTGACTTTACCTACTTATTTATGCCGCAGAGACATATTTGTAGAATGTTCTCTTAATTAGCACCAGCTAACTGGGCGAACAAGACATTTATCTCAGACGCTAGACTTACAGTCGTTCTCTGGATTCCTTCACTGGAGCAGGGGCATTTTAGAAGGCACCTCCCATCTCTGCCTCCAGGTAAACAGCTGACAAAAAACAATAGCCCCACTCCCTTCAACTCCTCCATAAAATAAATGACAAATCTTCAGGCAGCCATAGAATTGGAAACAAGAGAAAGATGGTAAAGGCAAAGGCCCAGCAAGGCTTCTGATTGGAGGTTTGATTTTTTAAAAAACATTGCCTTGGCAGCAGCCACCACCACAGAAAAAGGATTTTCACTGCGTGACTGAATGTAAGCTATGGCACCCATTTTGTGGCTGCGCTCACTACACTGTGTCAGAATTTCAAAGGTGCCTGCAGGCTCAAAAGGGCTGGGGACTTCTGCTATAGATAGAAACAGCAACCATTCAGGATCAGATGAATGATCCACCTGGCCCAGTGTCCTTTACTACACTAAGTTCAAAAAGATGCCTCCAGAAGGTTCCCAAGCAGGACATGGAGGCATGGACATGGAGGAGCAGGACATGACATCCCTCTGCAATGATATTCTGAGGGTTACCACCTCCAAACATGGAATTTCCATGTAGTCTTCACAGCTAATGGCCAGTGATGAGCCTATCCTCCATGATCCCCTTTTAAAGCCAGCAAACTAGCAGCCTCCCCAACAACCTATGGCAGTGAATTTCTCAAGTTAATTACACTTTGAATGAAGAACTTCCTTTCATCTGTCCTGAATCTACTGCCTATCAGCTCCAACGCATGAGTTCTAGTACTATGGGAGAAGGAGAAAAAAAATCTTCCTCAGCTAGGGTTACCAGGTCCTACCTGGGAGCCAGCAAGGGGGATCCTTGGTCCATTCTAGGATCTTTTGCCACACATGCTTTGTGCATGGGGTGCAATAACGTCACCCAGAAGTGACATCTTTACGTTGTTGACTTGGGGGGGTGGGTGACACTTTGTTTTTTGCACAAAACTGTATGATTTGTAGCCGATTTTACCATAGAGTTTTGCCCAATAACTAGAGTGTCACCACACGTCACTGCCAGGTGATGTCATAACATCACCTTTTGGGCCAGTTGGGGGTAGGAGTTCCCCCCACAGGCCAGCTGCCTAGCAGCAAAGAAGCATCCTGCAAAAGCAGGGGTTACCCCACCCCTAGTGGGGTCTGGCAACCCTACTCTCAGCTCACTTTCTCTTCATCATGAATAATTTTATAAATCTCTACCATATCACCCCCCAGTTGCCTTTTTTAGTTTAGAAAAAACTTCCAAGCTCCTTAGCCTTTCCTCACAAGGAAACTCCTTAACCCTTTCTTCATGTTCCCTTATCATTTGGGTTGCCTTTTTCTGGCACTACAAGACCCTCTTCGAAAGACATCCTCTTTGAGAGATAGTGATCAGAACCGTCAACTGTATTCCTTTCCTTTAATGGTTGACTCATTTGACCTAAGGTCTCAAGTCAGGTCACACTGAATTTTTTAAAAATTATCAGCAGCAGCAGCATTCCAAACGCAGCCTCAGCATACACCTTTACAAGGGATTTCCAACACCAGCCACTTTGTTTACAATCCCCTTCCCTAATAGTTTCTACAACAGAATTGGCCTTTCATCCCCCTCTACTTCACACTGATCTGCAGTTTCATTGAGCTATCCACCATGAACTTTCCTGGTCAGTCACCATCCTTTCAGACACCATCAACATATACTGAAAGACAGGATTTGTATGTATAACTTTACACTTACACTGAATTTCATTTGCCATACTGTTGCTCACTCAGACAGTATGGAAAGATCCTTGTAGCTCTTTAAAATCTGCATTTGTCATTCCCATCCTGAATTTTTTGGCATCATCTGCAAACTTGGCCACCTCACTGTTCCATCCCAATTCCAGATTGTTTATGAATGACTTAAATACTACCTGTCCCAATACCAGTTCCTGTGAAATCCCACTGTTTGAATCCCTCTGTTTACTCCTACTTTCTTGCTTCCTGTTATTTAACCCATTATCAAACAATTTTGATTCCCTTGCTTAATTTTCCCTTGCCATTTCAAGATCACCCTAGGAATTTCGATTAGGCAGATAACAGTACATCTCCAATATTAAATTACCTTTCAAGCCTGGTATTTCCACCTAAAATGACTCCGGGAGAGTTTATTCTTCTTAAGTTTGTTTGGTTTACTGGTCTCTATGCCCTCAGGCATACAGAACCATTCCACCCCAGATATTTATTTAAAATATTTTAAGCAGATACGTCCTTCCTATATAGTTTATATTCAAGATAGCCACATCCCACTGATTTTTCCAGTCCCACCAGATTCCTGAAGTGTTCGCTCTATCCATGTTCTTGTTCAACATCAAGCAGAATCCTTGTGCGAGATTCTCCAATATCTAGTCCTGGCTTCAAATGGTAACGACAAGCAACTACCATGGGTAGCTAAACCTGAATCTAGGCCAGGAAGCTGGCCTTAAAGTACTGTGCCTGAAGAAAGCTCTGAGGTATGAATACAAACAGTCCTGGGTTGTTTGCCCATCTAGATCTGAACCTGAGGCCCTGAAGCTCCCAGTTCACATGAGCGTCCCTGACAAGAACAGCCAAACTGAATGCAACACAGATTTTTCTGTCTCTTTCCCCATTTTTTAAAACAAGACGTAACCTTGGAAGTTTGTGACCAGGAGTGAAGAAGGGGGGGGGGTCTTTTGCCATTTATTTATTTAATTTATACCCTGCCCTTCCTGCCGAAGCAGGCACAGGGCAGCTTACATGAAATTTTGTAAACAGATAAAACAAGGAATCAATATATAATATAACTAGTGAGGAAAGCCCGTTGTGGCAGTAGACAACGGGCCCTAGATAGGAAGGAAGGGCGGGTGGAAGGAAGAGAGGGAGTGAGTTAGAGGCGGAGGGAGGCAGGAAAAGGGGGGGAGAAAGAGGGGGGAGTCAGAGACAGAGTGTGGAGGGGGTCATGGCCATAAGTTTGAAAGAAAGAAGGGAAGGAAGGAAGGGGAAAGAAAGCCAGGAAGGAAGAAAGAAGGGTAGAAAGAGAGAGATTGAGAGAGAGTAGAAGGGAGGAAAGAAGGGAAGGAAGCAGAGGAGAGAAGAAAGGGGGGGAACAGAGTGAGAGAGAGAGAGAGAAAGTGGGGAGGGGAGAGACAGAGAAAGGAAGACAGAAGAGGGGCAGGGAGGAGGTGCGGGGTGGGAGAAGAGGGGGGGCCTGCGGGAGCTTCTCCCGTGTGGCAGGATTGGTGGGGAGGGGGAGAAGCGAAGGGGAGGCTGGGCGCGCTGCGGCTCCCTTGCCGCCACCGCAGGCCATCTCCTGGGCGGGTGGGGGAGGAGGACGGCCTGGAGGTTGGTGCGGCGGCTCCCAGGCCGTCGCGGCCGGCCTCGTCCTGGGCGGGTGGGCGGGCGAGCTGGAGGCCGGCGCGGCGGCTCCCCGGCCGGCCGCGGCCGGCCTCGTCCTGGGCGGGTGGGCAGGTGAGCTGGAGGCCGGCGCCGCGGCTCCCCAGCCGTCGTGGCCGGCCTCGTCCTGGGCAGGTGGGCGGGCGAGCTGGAGGCCGGCGCGGCGGCTCCCCGGCCGTCGCGGCCGGCCTCATCCTGGGCGGGTGGGCGGGCGAGCTGGAGGCCGGCGCGGCGGCTCCCCGGCCGTCGCGGCCGGCCTCGTCCTGGGCGGGTGGGCAGGTGAGCTGGAGGCCGGCGCCGCGGCTCCCCAGCCGTCGTGGCCGGCCTCGTCCTGGGCGGGTGGGTGGGCGGCCTGGAGGCCTGCCTGATTGACAGTTCGAGCGGCCATACACTGTTGGCGCGCATCAAACGTTGCCAAACCAAAAGATAATTATATTATAAGGAGAGATATAAAACACAACATAAAGTGTTAGTACACTCCATGTAGCAATGGCGAGGCATTAGTAGCATCAGCATAATAAAAAAGCACAGTCAGATGGTATCTCAGTCTGGCTATCTCAGTGGGGGTACTTAGCCACAAAAAGTCACCCACCCACAATAGCATGGATACAGAAACAAAGCCTGGAATATGAAGAGTGCTTTCCAGACCAAGATCCTCACTTCTAGCCCAGCTTTCTCTTATCCTGCCAAGGGCCCACAACTTATAAGAACTCTAAGATGCCACAAGCCAATTCTTTTAGGTGACCAGAGGGCCTTATTCGAAGCCTCCACTTGTAAAAAGCAAAACAAATTTCTATACTTGGTGCTACCCAAAGCGTTGGCATAGGTAGGCAAAATGAATCACAGTTATTCAACAGGTAAAAACCTATTCATTATAAAACTGGTGGGGGGAAGGTTAAAATGGAAAAATACAAATAAACATTCTCCTACACGGCCCAAATAGGGTATTAGGCCAGAGAGACTTGCTCCTTCTCAGTTTCTTTGTTTAAGGTGACTGCCAGGATCCACTCTGGCACATTCTGTTTTTCCCAAATACAGAACAAGCACAGAGCTCAACCAGTGCTGGCCATACACTGCTGAAAAGCTCCAGAATGCTTAGGGAACAGTTCTAAGCCCTCCACCTTCAGATCATAGTTAATGAATTTACTGACAAAAGATCCAGGCTTATTTAAGCTTCTCAGTGGATTGACAATATATAGTGAGGATTGCGTGGCAAGATTATTCTTTAGCCAGTGACAGCCAAGCACTACAAAGACAAGCAAATACAGCGGTGACCCATGAGGCATGAGAGAAAGCGACTTGGGAAGCCAACTGTCATTCAGTTCCCAGGGACAAACGACTTCACACCTAAGGATGGTCTGGCAGCAAATGGACGCTCCACCAGCAAACCCTGGCAGCACCCATTGCTATCATCACACTATACATGCTATAGCAGCGATACCTCAAGGCTCATAGAGACCCACATTTGCAATTACCATCAACCCAAAGAGCAACATGTACTTCCATCCCTGGCATGAGGCCTGCACTTAAGGGAGGCTCACTGTATTTGTGCTAATCTTACCACAGACTTTCCGGCAATTGCTAGAACAACTGTCAATTTTGGTCAGCTCTAGGAATTGTAGGAACTCTAGGGTCAGAACTTCCAGTAAGAAGATGAGGCCTTGTTTTTCTTTTTAATTTTAATCCCAGGATGCTGCCCCCCCCCATCACTCTACAGTTGCCAGGCAACCCTACCTATATGGTTCCTCCCTACTGTATCCTCTCAACAGCTCTGGGAAGTAGGTGAGAGTGAAAGAGTCACCCAGCAAGCCTCATGATAGAATAGTGATTTGTACTGTGGTCTCTCAGACCCTGGGCTGAATCCAGCCATGCATGAGGAGAAACATAAGCAGTTTCTTATTGTGTCCAGAAGTCACCTGCATAATGCCTTGCAGTAGCAGGGGGAGAAGGTGAAGATGCAGCAGGTATAACTTAGTGCAAGTGACCAGCACAGTCTAATTTCCACACTTCTGCTTGTGCAAGGACTTTAACACATGTGGAAATTTCCTGGGGAATCCAAGCTCCAAAACTGGCTTCCAGCTTGGGGAAGACTTTTCAGTAGGCAAAAGGGAAAGAGTAGCTCCTACCCCCAAGCTGCTCCTCCAGTCTTTCAAGGCTATTTTTTATTTAAAATAAAAATTCAGTGAGAGAGAGCAAGAGATGGCACCCTACGTCACAGCAAGTTTTGCCTCAAGTATAGCATGTTTTTTGGCATGCATTTCCTTTGGGAGTGTTTAATTTCTTGAGCATATTCCAACAGCAAAATATGACTATCCTCCCTTCCTTCATCTCTGCACTCTGCCCACACTGATTCGTGGAATTTAATGAAGGCATGTTTACAACTTGGCCTGGGTGTGTCACAAAAGATCCAGATTATATTTACATTCCCTCCAATTCACATTCTGCAAATACCACAAAATGTGCTTTGCAGTAGAACTTTGGTTTTGGTAACTAGCTTTCCCCGTCATCATGTTTATAACATCCGAGGATTAGAAACACACACCAAAAAAGAAGATGGGCCCGGAGACAGAAAACAGATTGCTCGAGTCTCTGTCCTTCACTGCAGACAGGGTGGTATGTGGCAAAACACCAGCTCAATTCTACACAACATTCCATGCTCAGGCTAAATTAATATACACCCGTTTATCTTGAGGAGTGTACTCTGCATAATTTATTCAGGTTTCAAAGTATTTCAAAGGGAAGACAAACTGAGCAGGTGTGGTGGCTGGTATTAGACAGCATATTTTGCCGGGGGGGAGGCAGAACATTCATCACAGAAGAGACTCTTCCCTCACCTGCAACCCCGGTCTCACTCTGGCTTCCAGGCCTTCACCCAACGATGCACATATGTGGGTAAAGTACTGTTTGTATCTGCAAAGGTCTAGGCATTTTTTTTTGGGGGGGGGAGTAGTATGTAGCCATGGAGGATGAACACTTCCCAAATTACATGTTAGCTATCAGATCCCACACTTGAGTAATAAACCCCAATGATCCCAGCTGCCTCCTTACTCTTAATCGGTGTTCCCTCTAAACTGAGTTAGTGTGAGCTAGCTCATGTTAGCTATCATGTTAGCTAGCTATACTTTTTTAGCCTTGAGCTCAAACATCTTTTTCTTGCTCAGGAAGGATGGCTCCAGAGCAAACTAATTTATGCAGTAGCCAAATCACTCACTCACAACTTTAATTGCAGTAGCTCACAAAGTAGAATTTTTGCTCACAAGACTCCACAGTTTAGAGGGAGCATTGCTCCTAATCCCTGTCACTTCCAGTTCCTGCCACCCTTTAATGCTTCAAGACCTCTGCCACTCCCTCCAGCCCCAAGCATCCCAGTCTCCTTTCACACACTTTCCCTGTTTCTTCTCTAGTTCCTGAGTCAAATCCCTTTTGGAACTCTGGTTGCATTGTTGCCCAGTCCTAATTTTTTCTCCCTGTCATTGAGGGACAAGCTCTGACTTCTTCCACCTACAAACAGCCAAGGTATCTTTTACTAAGTCATATGGGAAGGGCCTCATTGCTGCTTCTCCCAATGACAGGTAGAGTAATGCAGGCATGAGGATGAGCTGCAGAGTGACTATTCTACACGGTCCAGTACTTGGACACATGAAATGTATATACAAAGTTGCCTTATACTGAGTCGGACCATTCTGCTATCAAAGTCAATGCTCTGAGTGTCTGACAGCAGCTCTCCAAAGCCTCAGACTGAGGCATTTCACATCAGCTACTACCGTATCTACCTTGAACTGGATGGTCCTGGCGAGTCCAATCTCACCATATCTTGGAAGCTAAACAGTGTTGCCCTGATTATTACTTGGATGGAGATCACCAAGGAAATCCAGGGTTCCTGCACAGAGGAAGCCAATGGCAAACAACCTCTGTTCATCTCTTGCCTTGGAAACCCTACAGGGTCACCATAAGTCAGCTGCAACTGGACAGAATTTTCCACCACCAGTAAGTACCTTATCCATTTTTGTGGGAGAGTCCAAGAACTGAACCTGAGACCTTCTGCACACAATCCAGATGTTTCATCACTGAGCCACGGCCTCACCTCACTGAGCCATGACCATCCCCCCACTATTTTTTGCAACACAGAAGCTCACAATGCAAAGGAAGTATAAGGAAGGACTCTTAACTGAGGCCGAATGGGATGTTAAAGTGGCCAAGCGGCAAGCTAAGCTCAGCAGCCCTAGCGATACTGCACACTGTGGGGGCCATTTGATCAGAACCAAGCCGCCCCCACAGTGCTGTCTTACATAGCCTGATTATGATGATAAAAAAGCAGTAGTAGTAGAAGTAGTAGAAGTGGTAGCGCTGGTTTTATACCCTGCCCTTCACTACCTGAAGGAGTCTTGGAGCGGCTTACAATCACCTTCCCTTCCTCTTCCCACAACAGAAACCCTGTGAGGTAAGTGGGGCTGAGAAAGTACTGAAAGAACTGTGACTGGCTCAAGGTCACACAGCTGGCTGCAGGTGGAGGAGTAGGGAATCAAACCCAGTTCTCCAGACTAGAGTCCACTGCTCTTTTCCAATACATCAAGCTGCAGATTTTTTGATCCACAACCTGGAGCCAAGCATGGAATAAGACAGAAGATTACTGTTAAATGTTAATGTTAAAAACTTATACACCACACACTGAACGAAGCACAATTATGAGCTGGATTACAGGCAAATTAATCTGTCCAGTACATTTTTATTCTGCCCTTCCTCCAAGAATCTCAGGATGACGTCCAGCACTTCGTTCATCCATTTTATTCTCAAATCAACCTCGTGATTGAGGCTAGGTTGACAGAGAGACTGACTGGCCCAAGGCAGAACAGAAATTTGAATGCCAAGATGCCTAATCCAACATTCTAAACCAGGGGTGGCAAACATACAGCTCGAGGGCTGTAACCGGCCCAGCCAGGGCTCTTACCTGGTTTGCAAGCAACTGGTATGAGGGAGAGAAGGCAGGAGACTGCTTGAGGTGTGAGCAAGCAGACATACATAGTGAGGTGTATGTGTGGTCGAAGCTGTCAAGAAATAGAAAGGAAATGGCTAGGGGGGCTGGGCGACGGCTGAGGTAAAATAGTGTGAAGGGAGTAGAAGAGAAGGTGGAGAAGGAGGAGGCATGGAGCTTTTTTCCCTCCTGCCTCCTCTGACTACAGCTCAGCAAGGATTGGGAAGTCACTACACGGGGACGGAGCCAAGAGGCTGGTGTTGCCACTGCTGCACCAACTGGCTTTGTGTTTTTTTCAAATGGCGACCATGAGGGGGCTTGGGGAGAGCGGGTGCACAGAGTGGCAGTTGGCCAACGAAGGGACAGGGCCAGTGGGAAAGAGAAGAGAAGGAGGGCTGGCATGTGGACTGGGAGACAGCTAGACTGTCTTGTGCATGCTGTTCTGAAGGGAAAGACTTCCTGGCCTCAGAAGCGAGTGGAGGAACAAAGGAAAAAAGGGTCACCGATGTTGTTGCTGCAAGTCTGAACAGCTGCAGAGCCAGCAGGCAGAGTGAGTGTTGGGGCGGGTGGGGGATAGCGACTTCCCTTCTCTTTCCCCCCCACCTGCTCTCAGCCCATGGGGGAAAAGGGATTGTGGGAGGACAAAAAGTGTCCCCTGGGGGTTTTGGAAACAGCCTATCTGTCAGGCCTTCTCCTCAGCCCCACCACTTCTGTGGGAAACACAGAGAGACTGGTTCAGACCCCCTCCCCACTCCTGAGCCCCTACCCTGTCGTCTGGGTCACCCAGGGCCTGTAGCTCAGCCTGGCCCACTTCACAAGGGTTTGTGGAGGGATGGGGTTGTGGAGGGGGGAGTCCGGTACGCTTCCTTGGGATCATCATAGGTAGGATGGGGTTAGAGAGGAAACAAAGGGTGAGAGACGGACTGTAGCTGTGTTCAGCTGTTGAGGCAGGGTGTACGGGAAGGCTGCCAAAAAACCACCTTATTTACTTGCAAGGATGATCTCATCTCCTTAAAGTGCTATATGCACAGAAAGTAACTAATTTGTACGGAAATGTAAGATAACCCCCCTTTGTATCCTTGGGAGGGGGAGACTAGTCTTGCACATGATTACATACATTTATTGGGGCTGTTGTACATCAATTGCGTTTGTTTGTATTTTGAGTAAAAAGAATATCATTAATTGGGTTTGCCTTTGTCCTTTATAAACTTTATATCTCCAGTACCTGGAATTACATTTTATGGCTTACAGGGCCCAGCCTGACAAAGTGACATTTATGTCAGATCTGGCCCTCGTAACAAATGAACCTGACACCTCTGCAAGCACTACATCACATTGGTATAATAAAGGACATTGTAAATAAATATATTTTTATTTTTTTATTATCTATGATCTATCTCTGCTTATAGAGAGAGTAATAAATACAGTCTATATCTATGAATCTATTTCTGCTTACATAGATATTTATATAATTATCTTAAGAAAAAAAAATCTTAAAACCAACAAGAATAGCAGTAAATCACACTGCAGCAGAAGGTAAACATAATCCCTTAAAACCAGATTTTATTAATATAAAAATCTAGTACAAGGAATATTGTGATCAGTCTAGCAGAAAGGAATGCGAAAAATACTGGGTGTCAGATCAAGATGGGTAGCCGTGTCTGTCTGTAGCAGTAGAAAAGAGCAAGAGTCCAGTAGCGCCTTGCCACATATTTTGTTAGTCTTTAAGGTGCTACTGGACTCTTGCTCTTTTCTATTGGGTGCCGAACACTTGAAACAGGTGCCAGACAGCTAGCTGGGGAAGATGTTCAAACTGAGGCCGTCCTGTCCCTCACAGCTGCCCACCGGGGTCAGACAACAGGAGGCAGCTGGAACAACTAATGGGTAGATTTAAAGAGGATACAATAGCCTGGGAAAGGCCAAGGGGGGAAAAATCACACCTGTGGGTGGCAAAAAGTACTTTCCCCCCCCTATTTGTCCTGAACATTGTTTTTAACAGTGACATTTATTTTCCACATCATCTATGTCCGCCTTTTGCTACAAAACTATTTTCCTGCCAAAATAATCCATGCAAGAATGTGTTTTGAGGGGAGGAAAGCTTGTTCAAGTTCAACAGTCTGGTTTTTACTCCTAAATCTGATTTCGTAACTTCACTTCAAGGAACTGCCTACCATTTCCCAATATGTGGAGGAGCCAAAAATTATTTTAAAAGCGAAAGAAAAGAGAGAAAAATTCAGTGGATGAGGGGGTTCTCCCAGCCCCAGAAATGGCTTCTTAGAGGGGGCAGCATCTACCAGTAACACCACAAGCTGAAATAGTATCTTCCTCTTGAATCTTTTCTTCTTGTCTTGGCTTGAATTGCCTCAACGAACATCTCTGAAATAAGAGTGGTGGCCATGAGAGGGCGGGCCTTTCTGTGGTGACATCTCAGTTGATTTAACTTGGAGCCAGTTTGGTGTAGTGGTTAAGAGTGCGGACTCTAATCTGAGAGAACCAGGTTTGATTTCCCACTCCTCCACATGCAGCTGCTGGGTGACCTTAGGTCAGTCACAGTTCTCTCAAAGTTGTTCTCTCAAGGGCAGTCCTCTCAGAGCTCTCTCAGCCCCACCTACTTCACAGGGTGTCTATTGGGGGTGGGGAGGAAAAGGTGATTGTAAGCTGCTCTGAGACTCCTTTGGGTAGTGAAGGGTGGGATATAAATCCAATCTCCTCTTCCTCTCTCTTCTTAAAAGACATTTTACTCATTCTGAAAGATTCATTGGAGGGGCTTGGGGTTTAATTTAGTGCTCCCGTATATTCAATTTTTTCACTGGAAACAAAGTTTTTGGAAAAGTGGGAAAACCTTGTCCCACCCTCACCGATGTCATTCACATATCTAGCCAGATCCTTCATTGGACAGAAAGGACACACATCCCAGATCTTTGGGTGGAGTTCACTGCAGCTGCTGCTAGGTAGAGCTATGCGACTGTTGCAATTCCTGACAGTAGCAACACCATTTCAAAAATAGAATAAAAATGCAGAGTAGGAGAAAATTAAGAGGGCAGCAAGGCTACTGCAAGTCCGAGAAACAACGGTGTGAAGACCAGACAACCGCAAGCACATACAAGGAGCATCAACAATATCTGCACCCAACACTCCACATTTCACTGTGGTCACTTCATAAAAAGCTTTTCTCCTAAATGGAGGAAACCTCGGAAGAGAAAGAAAAAGGATCCCTGACATGACATTTGAAGTGTATTGTGATAATTTTGCCATGCAAAAACCACCTGATCTGTGTTGTTGATGAAAAAAGAATGCTAATAATCAAATTCCACACTCTGAAAAATGTAATCATTCAAATGAGGCATATTTTGCTAATTTGGGGTTATCTGCTTCTGTTTATCAAGTAAATGGATGAAGGAACAGTGCAGACTGCCAGATATTTACACACACCACAACCAGTGGAGGTCTTCCTCTTCCTTAGACCCAGTTTGGATTCTAAACTTTCACTGAGTGTTACAGGTTTTTAAGTTTTATCCAGAACCACAACATAAGAACACCAAAAGAGCCCTGTTAGATAAGACCAGTAGTCCATCTAGTTCAGCAACCTATCTCACACAGTGGTCAACCATTTTCTCTGGAGATCCAACAACAGGTCATAGAAGTTGAGGCCTTCCCCTGACATTGCCTCCTGGCACTGGGATTCAGAGGTTTAGTACCTCTGAATGTGGAAGTTCCCTTTAGACACCATGGCTAGTAGCCACTGATAGACCTGTCCTCCATTATCTAATCCCCTTTTAAAGCTGTTTATTCCTGCAGCCATCACTACATCTTCTGGCAGCAAATTTCATATTTTAATCTCTCACTGTGTAAAGAAGTATTTCCTTTTGTTCATCCTGAATCTACCTCCCATCAGCTTCACAGGATGCCCTAGTATGTTGGTAGAGGGAGAAAAAGTACTCTCTATAAGGTTACCAGGTACCCTCTGTACAGTTGCCAGGTACCCAGCTGGCCAGCAGTGGATCACAGCTCTCAAAAGTCGGGGAACTCCTGCTGGGACCTGGCAACCCTAGCTCTCTGTCCACTCTCTGTACCTGTCAGGTTCAAAAGCAAGTAGATCCAAGCATTCTTTAATCAAGAAGGGCTTTATTTGGAATACAGTGCTAAGACCCACAGTGGAGGGTCATTGTCAGGAATGGCGGGAGAAGTGGTGCAAGCAAGGTTATAGTGTGATGCAAAATGCTATTAGCAAATGAACTGTAAGCGCGCGCGCGGGAAACTCCCGGCGGGAGAGTTACTTAATGGGCGGAAAACGACTCCCTCCTCCCCTCGTCTTCACAGGACTGGAAAATGCTCATCAGCTCAAGAATAGCTCAAAGCCCACATTCAAGGCCACCGTGATAAGACTGAGCGGCATAGAAGAAGCTCCCACGTTACTGCCAGCATACCTACGCAAGCGCAATGCAGGGACGAGATAGGGAACACAGAACAATGGACTCAGTGTAAAATAGCAAACAGACATTTCTGACACTACCCTGTGCATAATTTTATAACCCTACGTCATGTTGCCCCTTAGTTGTCTCTTTTCTAAACTGTAAAGTTCCAGGCTCTTCAGTCTTTCCTCACAGGGAAGGTGCTCCAACCCCTTAATCATCTCAGTTGCTCTCTTCAGTGCTTTTCCCAGCTCTGCAATGTCCTTTTTGCGATAGGATGACAAGAACATAGGGTTACAAATTGTTTCTGCTGAAGCTGAATAGCCCCAGAAGGTGGGGAAGTCATATCTACCCACCTACCCATCCCTGGCCTAGCCTGGACACACATTCAGAACAGAACCTCCCCCGTTTGTTTCTGTGTTCCATCAGTATGAGACCACCCATTTCTAATCTACATGAAGACCATCATCACTTTAGGCCTTTAATGAATTATATATACACCTGCATACATACATGGACATATATAATTACTTGCAGACACAGAGACCCCAATTTCTTTAACAAAACTGATGCTGGGATGTTGAATTCTGCAGCTGATTCTAAGTTCTGTGCTTGCACATGATGCACACAGCCCTGTTAATATCCTCAGTGGTAGAGCGTAGTTCTTACAAACAGAAGGTCCAGGATTCAAATCCAAACATCTGCATATAAAGCTCTCAGCTCCTGAGACTGGAAAAGATTCTAGTAAGCTGCTACAAGTCCAAAGAGACAATACCGGACTAGACAGACAGAGGACCTGACTCAGTATAATGAAGCTTCATGTGTTTATACACTTTACTGGCTCTTCTAATTCACACTTTCACTAGGGCACCATTGCCAAAATGAGTCCCTCTTGTGACAATATGAACTAGGAGCTTTCCAATGTGGTCATCTCACATTAGTTTCCTTCCTCAATTTAGCTCAGCACAGGCTGTTCCCTTATCACAAAACAGGATGCATGCAGTGACCATGATTCCCCACACCAGAACATTTATAATGTTAGGTAATCTTCCAGAAGCAGGAATTACCAATATGATCCAACGGGCAGCACCACCACGGTGTGTTATGTAACACCACATATTCCTACATATCTTCAGAGAACCTTACACAGATCACCCCTTCCCAATCTTCATTTATCATAGCTGACCTGAGGGTCACCGGTGGGAAAATTATAAATACACTAAATATAAACGGCATGTGTGTCTGCCTCTCTTTTTAATGCTTCCACCCACCGTGACACACACCTGATGAAATAGCCTCCAGTCCATGAAGGGTCACACCACAATTAAGATGCTAGAGATTAAAAGTTTTTATTTAGATATTTCTATTCCACTTTTCTCCTGAAAGGAGACCCAAAGCAGCTGCTAATGTCATTCTCCCCTTCTTGTTTTAATCCTCAAGACAAACACCTGTGAGGCAGGTTAGACTGAGAATGCGGGTTTGCCCTCAGGGCTGGCTTCCTCGGCAGAGTCTGCATCTCCCAGACCCTAGTCCATGACTCTAACGACTCACAATAGCTCTGGTTACAGCAGGTCCTCCCGCCGAATCTGCCTACCATTTGCACTGGCCTGCTTCTGGGCACATGAACATTGACAGAAGAAAATGCATGCTGGGTAGAACCCCAGAGCAGGGCACAGTGCCGGTGACTCCAACCCAGTGGGAAGACTCTCACAGCCATCTGCCATGCTGCCTACCTCTCGGAGTTCAAGCCTCTGTGCCACAGCCTCCAAACTTTCCTGCCCGGTACTTTCCACCGACAGTGTGAACTCCACAAATTCATTGTTAAGCAGCTGGATACGGGCCACCAAACAACTCTTGCTAGACACAGTGTAGCGTCGAGTTCGTTTCAGCTTCAGCCCAAAAGGCAGTGGCATTTTCTTTCCTAGCACATTCACAGTAAGTCACAGAAAACCATCCAGGACAGTCAGGAGCTGTGAAGTCCCCAGACGATCAACCAGCGGCGGCAGCCATTAAAGACCTGTGAGTTTTCCTCCACATTCGGAGCACAGGAAACAGACATGACAATTCTGCAGAAGAAGAAAAAAGAGTGTGTGATTAATTTTATTTAGTTAGTTCATTTATTCCCCCCACATTTCTTCCCAACAGGGACCCAAAGCAGATTACAACATTCTCCTCGCCTTCATTTTATCCTCACAACAACTCTGTAACATAGGTTAGGCTGAGAGAGTGTGACTGGCTCAAGATCTGTCAGTGAGCTTCCACAGCACGAGTAGGTATTTGAACCCGTGTCTCCCAGATACTAGTCCAACACTCTTAACGACTACACCACACTGGCTGTGGAACAGGTGAGGTGGTCAGCTTTCAGTAACACACAATGCCAATAATTTGTAAAACCCAGCTTGAAAAATATATAGCTTCTTTGTACAGCACTTTCCCTATCTGCTCAGGGCCCTTCACATAGGCTAGGATTAACATCTCTGTACAGGGTTACCATAAGTCAGATGTGACTTGATGCTACAAAATGAAAAAAAAAAAAAAATTACAAATGGCAGGAAAAGAGGGTAAAGCGGAGAGAAGAGTGGCCTGCCTAAAGCCACTGAACAAGTTTGTGGCTTACAGCTGCAGGAAAAGGCAACTAAAATGAACACCTCCCTTGCCATGGAAGGTGAAAGAATTTGGGGCTTTTCAGTTTACTGAAAACAAAACCAAAAAAGACAACCATGGAGAGACAGATATAGAAGTAGAGCTCTTCAGCCTATGGCTCCGCAGCCAGATCTCAGTATGGATGACTCTAAAAAAGAAAACAAAACTTTTATTTTAAGGTATATAGGAGGAGTAAGTGGGATGCTAAAATAACCAGGAGATTAAGATAATAGCCAGCAAAGATTTTTTTTATGGGACAAAAGGGCTTCTTAGAGATGCTTTAAAGAAAGGGAAGTGCTAAAGGTGAACAGCTGCCAGTAATCCAAATGTGAACTATGCACAAATTTGTCCCAGTGTTCTAAAACAGCGTATATATGCAGTATGCTCCTACATATATTTATTATTGTGAGACCTAATATGTCCCACTCCCTAATAAAGGACCCGCAACAACCAGAGTTTGAGTTACAGAACCTTTAGGGATTAATATTATTCAACATGTCAGTTATCAGTCTTAAACTGTATATTTTCAGTCATGCACATAGGCTTTATTATAGTGGTATTTCGTTGATCTCTTGCTCTGAATTTTGAGAGAGTTTGGCTCTGTCGTTATAAAAGGTTGCTGGCCTCTAAAGGTTAAAAAATTATGCATGATGTGAAGAACACACCTACCCATCTAATCAGGGGGAGGTTTTTGCCTCTGCTCCCTTCCTTGTGGGCTTTTCCTTGTGGGCATCTGGCTGGCCACTGTGGGAAACAGGATGTGGGACCATTGGTCTGATCCAGCAGCAGGATGTTATGTTCTTGAATGACATTTGAACAGGAAACTTTCCCTTAATCATATCAGCTCCCCTGGGACCTTCAAGGCCTCTAGTATCATTATATCAACATTGCTTGTGTACTTGTAAAGACAAAAGGGGATTTATTTTTTGTTTATTTGTGTAGCTAAACGGATTTTGCCAGATTCCAAAAACTGTAAGGGAATCACAGACATTTATGGAAAAGTACTTCAAGAGTTTAACACAGAATTTAAGTGTAACACATAGGAACCTCATCACCTTTATGTTTTCTTTTGCATTTAAATATGTAATTAAAACTGGAGTTACAGCCAAAGTGACACATCTTTACACAGCACTGTTAGGGCTTTCTCTGCTGGCATCATTTCTGGAAGGGCAGGAAGGAGGTGGGCAAACACCACTATTCGTTAGAGAACCCAAGAGTCATACAAACACTCCCGGACTTGCATTGCTATGAACATATGAGGGAATGGGCCATAGCTCACCTGCTTGATATTCAGAGGCCCAAAATTCAATCCCCAGCATTTCCAGACTAAAATAATCAGGTGGCAGGTGATGTGAAAGACCGCTTCCAGAGAGCCTGGAGAGCAAGGTTCAGAGTAGACAATACTTATCTCAAAAGGCCAATTGTCTGACTCAAGAGAATGATGCTTCATGCGTAATAATAGTTAGTGGGTCCTGTGATATATCACCCATCTTCTTAAAATATAACACCCCTTAAGCCAGGGTAATTTACTTACTTCATTTATACCATGCCTTTCTTCCCAATGGTTACCCAAATTGGGTTACACTGTTCTCCTCTCCTCCACTTTATATTCACAACAATACAGTGAGGTATGTTAGGCTGAGAGTGTGTGATTGACCCAGTCCTGTTAATTCTATTGCAGCAAAATGAAACAGAAGTCCAGTGGCACTTCAGAGACTGAAAACATTTATTACAGTGTAAGGGTGCAAGAGACAGAGCTCACTTCATCAGAGACATGAAGTTTCGAGGATCTTCACCCAAAGAATGATTAACACATGGAATTCACTGCCACAGGAGGTGGTGGCAGTTACAAGCATGGACAGCTTCAAGAGGGAATTAGATAAGCATATGGAGCAGAAGTCCATCAGTGGCTATTAGTCACCAAGTATAGATAGGACCTCTCAGGCTGGGGCAAGTGAGGCTCTGTATTCTTGGTGCTGGGGGGGGGCAGCAGTGGGAGGGCTTCTAGTGTCCCGGCCCCACTGCTGGACCTCCTGATGGCACCTGGTATTTTTGGCCATTGTGTGACAGGGTGTTGGACTAGATGGGCCATTGGCCTTATCCAACATTGGCTTCTCTTATGTTCTTATGTTCACTTTTAAGATTCCCTTCCTCTGCCTCAGACTGTGTTGGTCTTTGGACAAGCAGCCCCATGAGGAATTATACATCCTCTTCTTGAAAGTTATCAGTTTCCCTCTCCCTCCATTTCCTTACTAGCCATGCAGGCCACTGCTGCAATAAATATCCCAGGTGCCTGGTCCAGCCCTGTGCCATGTCAGCTAAGCAAACAACTAGCAGTTGTGCATGAAGCCCTCGAGGCTAGTCCTGATGGTGCATGCATGTCTAAAATGCGTCTTTTGGCCTTTGAAAGCAAGAGAAAGAACCTGGCACAATCTGTAGCAGTAGAGAATGTGTGAGAATGAAGTTGCTTTTGAATGAAGGGGAAAATGTACAATTTAGATCTGTATGGATACTGAATGAGTAGTGAAATGAATTCTGAATTGTATTATACTGTTATATGAAAATATGTTGAAATTAGTTAGATGTTTTATATATTTGAAATGTGTTACCTGGTTTGTCGATTCATATAAGTCTAAACCTGATTACCGTCTAATATATACTTTTTTTGTTATTAGCAGTGTTGGAAGCCTATTGGGGGGTAGGGGGATGGGATGGAAATTTTTTCAAATTGTATTGGTAACGTTGTTGAAAATGTTGAGCGCATCCCAATAAAATTTTGTTTAAAAAAAAAAAAGAATGAAGTTGCTTTTGATACCAGAAAGGATGCAGGCCAGTGCAATAGGAACTGATATAGCTCAGTTGTACAGCATCTGCTTGGCATGCAGAAGGTACCAGGTTCAATCCCTGACATCTCTAGTTAAAGACCCTGGAGAGCTGCTGCCAGCCTGAACAGACAATAGTGACCTTGATTGACCAGTGGTCTGACTTAGTATAAGGCAGTTTCGTATGTACATATGTTACCTTGTGAGGTTGGCTGGGCTGAGAGAGCGTGACAGGCCCAAGTTCACATAGCAAGATTCCACAGCAGACTGGGGATTCAAACCTAGATGTCCCAGCTCCCAGTACAACATACTACTACTACTGCTGCTGATGTCATATTTCTGTGTGGAACACCAGCTAGAACTATTCTCTTTGTCTGGATAAATAGAGGCAATACCCATATCTCTAGCACCACGGCCCACAGCTCATTCAGTTTGCAGCAGCCCTTATTTAGGGATTTGGATGAAAGAAGTTGTGGCCCTCCACCCTCAGGGTCCTCTTGGAATATGAGCAAACAATATAATCCATTTATTTCCTTCTTTAGATTCCACTGATGAGGATCTCCCACTTAGCTCTTCAATGCAGAAAATACCATATACCTAAGCATAAACTGTAGGAGGAAAAGTGGCATGATACAGCCCGATCTCATCAGATCTTGAAAGCTAAGCAGGGGCAGCCCTGGTTAGAACTTGGATGGGAGACCACCAAGGAAGACGGCAGAGGAAGACAATGGCAAACCACCTCTGCTTCTCACTTGCCATGAAAGCCCCTTGCTGGGGTTGCCATAAGTCGGCTGCAACTTGACAGCACTTTACACACACAAGCAAACTGCCAGAAATGTAGCATTCTGCCAGACTCTCCTGCATACTTATCAAAGAACAAATCTGTTTCTAGCAATGGGACTTTTGGCCTTGGTACTAGATGTACTAGATGCCCTGACCTGGATGGCTCAGGCTAACCTGATCTCATCAGATCTCAGAAGCCAAGCAAGGTCAGCTCTGATTAATGCTTGGATCCGAGACCACCAAGGAAGACCAGGGTCGCTACGCAGAGGCAAGCAACCCCACGGTGTGCCTCTTGCCTTGAAAACCCTACAGGGTCCCCATAAATTGGCTGCGACTTGACAGCACTTTCTACCACCACAAGATGCACCACATTTGAAGAAAAACACTACAAGGTTGTAAAGAAGCACAATGTAAAGAAGTTACAGTATTAGGGGTTTTTAAAAGTCTGCAGGGGGAGGGGGTTAATGGCCAGCATACACTGTGGGCATTCTGCCCCCCTTCCCCACTGGTCAATTTACAATCTGAATACTGACCCACTTGGAAACATACATGAAATATAAGCAACATTTTGGTGTTTCTTTTTCAGCAGTGGAATTCTTAATGGGCTTTGATTATCTGTTATACAACACAACCCAGCAAGTTAAGCACTTTCAAGTCCTGTTGAAATCAATGGAAGCACATGTCGAATGCTACAATGTAATGCAAACTTACTTGGAAGAAAACCCACTTGAATTAGCAGGACTCACTTCACAGGAAACCTGGATAGGAGCAGAGTGCACCTCTCTTCCATGGAAGTGAGCAGGACTTAAAGGTACTTAACTTTGGCAAGATCATGTCCATTATGGTTCAAAATACTAGACAGATGTACAACATTCACTGTGCATTTCCTCACCACATTTGCACTTGCTTGCCATTTCCAATAAAGGAGCCATTTTTTCCCCTAACTTGTGGGAATTTTTTTTACAAGGTGGGGGGGGGAAACCTCCACAGGCAACTTACGATGAAACATCCACAGCTAGATTCAAATCTAATAGTACCCTAGAGACCAACAAGATTTTTGTGGTATAAGGTTTCCAGAGTCAAATTTCCCTTTGCATCTGATGAAGGGAGCTTTGACTCTCAGAAGCTTATACATACCACCCCAAAAACTAGATCTCTAGAGTACTACTGGATTCATATCTAGCTGCTCTACTACAGACCAACACAGCTACCCTCTAAAATGAGACATCGAGGCATTTTCAACCCATAATTTATATTCTATTTTACTTACTAAAAAATGAAAGACACAGCATATACAATGGCCCGAGTAAATGTATTTAGTAGCAAGCCAATTAGAAAATGTCTTGGGGGGGGAGAATAATGCTTTGAACCTATTCAACAACTTTTCATGCTGGCCAAGCACAATTTGTGCAAATGCAGCACAACCAGTTTTGTTGAGCAGCTGTTATTTTCTGCTGCCAGCTGCTGTCATGTTAACCCCACTCCACACACACATGACTGTTTCAAAATAATGTCTATCGGCACGATTAAGGTAGTTTGCAAGCGGTAAGAGGATACCGCCACAGTGCCCACCGGAGCAAATCCATTCTGTATTTAGCAGGCCTAGAACACTTCGAATATTATATTCTCTTTTAGCCTACTGTTTCCAAAAGCTCAACTTTTCCATCCGTACACCGTGCTTCTGCCTTTTCAGTTTGCCCACATCACCATTTCACAATTTAAATAAAGGAATAGTAGCATATGGTACTCAAAAAGCATTTCCCTTGGATTCATTATAAATTGCTGGTTTTTCTTGTTAAAAGATTCTGCAATCAAAACCCTGTTCACTATGTAAATAGGCATAACAAAGAAGAAATATGGATTTCCTTCTATTAATGGGCAAAAGGCAAGAACAGAAGATGCACTTCGATTAATTTTCAAATCATCTTGCCAACCACAAAAGAAATACAGTTGTAATACATGCAATGTTCCCGTTCTTGCTTCAAACACCAGAAGTAATAACAAGAGACAGGCACCAACGTAAACAGAGAGTCCTCCGTCCTGACATTTCCCTGTGTATGAAACCGGGTATATCTGTGTAACAAAGAAATCCTCTCCAAGCACTGGAGTGCGTGCGTGCAGAACACGAAGAAAGGCAAACTTAATTGCAATTTTTATGGAGTTCAGTCCAAGACACTGCCAAGCGAAAACACAAACAAGGGTGCCCAAGATACAAGGCTCGGCTGAGGCAAGCCCGCAGCCCGATCCGAACCAGCCCTTCCCAGAATTAACCCCGACTAACGCCAGTGAGACTCGCCTGGAGGTTAAATATGCCCACCTGGCTGGTTTGCGGGCTCGTTTAGGACCGTAGCCTTCGGTACTTTAAATCCGTGACTCGAAGGCGCCTCAAAGTCAAAAGTAAGCGATCTATAGGAAAACGTACTATTTAAAAAGGAAATAAAAGACGAGAAGAAGCATCCCTGCATACTTTCTCTTCTCCCACCCCCGTGGCTCCGTTTACCTGCTAACACGCGTCCAAGGAAAAGAGGGCTCCTTCCACTGTACAAAGCCAGGCGCACCCTAGGGAGGTAGTCAGGGGGGGAAACCCACTTCACGTGTCTTGCTCTGAAAGCGGCTTCTCGGGTCTCTCTCTCGCTCTCCCCCACCCCCTTCCCGTCGAAAAGCACCCGCGATCTCCGCCTGCACTTCTCCGCTCAGTCAGTCACGGTGAAAACATTCCTCACTTCCTGCCTCGAGAGCAACAACAAGGAGGATCCACGGGCTGGAGCTCACGCCAGAGGAGGCTTCCCCAGCCAGCCACCTTCCTGTGACAGAGGAAGCCCCGGGACTGCGGGCACGCAAGAAGACGCTCTCCACCCCCCCGAAGCTGTTTGCAAGCGGCCCGTACGGATGCGGGAGCGTAGGGTTCCCCCCCCCTCCCCGTTCTTCCCCCATTTAGGGGCGTTCCTCTTTGCTCCAGCCATGCGGAAGGATACCGTGCAGTCATGAAAGCACCACAGCCCTCTATGTTTGCGGCCCCATTACCTCAGAGAGTTGGAATGCCAGGCCGGGGGAATGTCAGCAGCGGGACAGCTGCTTGGTGAGCTGATGCTTCCCTGGCTGGAACGGGAGGCGAAGGCGGCGGCGGCGTTGCAGAAAGGGAGGGGAGTCAACTTTAAAAGAGACAATAATAAGTAAGAATCATCCCATCGAGCTTCTAGAAATCAACGTTCGGTCGTTTATTTTTTAAAAAATTAAATTATGCTTCTTTTAAACCTTTCCAGTTCAAGGGAAAGCGGTGGCTGGCCGTGTTCAGCAACGGACAAGTGTTTTGCGCCTCTGCGTTTGAAAACTGTTTTGGCTTAAACCGGTCCTGTTTCTTCAGTCTTAAAGAAGAACCTCCAGAGAAGCTCAGAAAAAAACACAACATCCTGACGAAACTATATAAATAAATCTGGAACAGTAAACCATGTCCGTGTGTTGCAGAAATAATAAAAAAAGAATCCTATGGGATCTTAAAGGCTAACTTAACAACAACAAAAAACAAACCTAAGCCTTCATGCGCTAGAGCTTGCTTTGACGGATTTCAAAAAAGCAATGAAATAGCAAAAAAAGAAAAAGAAAAGTCGCCAGCTGAAAATAGACTAGAAACAGGCGGTGAAAATCTTGCAGAATTTTTTTTTTTTTTAAGTTTCAATTCGGAGTCTAAAAGAATAAAATCCTGGCATTTTGTGAATGCGCCTGAGGAGAATATTCACCAGAAGCCCACACTAAAAAGGACTACCCTCCAGTCACTCAGCATATTTTTTGGATGGGATACCTGGATAAGGACCTTGAAAGCAGATTCTATGGCAAGTTTGTTATCTTGAACTGTGTAAGCTGACTAGTGACTGAGCCGGCTTTAGAAGGGTGCACGCACACAAAAGCTTATGCCCAGAATTAAACTTTTTTGGTCTTGAAGGTGCTACTGGTCTCAAACTTTGTTCTGTTGCTTTAGACCAACTTGAATCTATCTTCAGTGAATTTGTTAGTCTTCAAGGTTTCACAGGCCTTTTTTTGTTTTTTGCTGCAATGGACTAACTCAACTACTGCATGAAGACTTAAAATTCAGACCCAGAAAATTTTATGAACCATCCTGAGTTTCCATCAATCCCCCCCTTGAACTGCCCAGCAGTGAAGGTTCCTTCCCTGTACATCTTCAGATCAAATACCACAGCCTTCTCTGTGAATTCCTGTGGGGTAGAATATAATTGCAAAATAAAAATTATGCTCACTTACCTCTGGAAATAAGCCCCTTATTTGTCTCCTGTTAAAGACCACTTTCTTAGCAATAAGAGGTCTACCAGGCATAGATCATTATGAGTATTAGCTGCCTTTACACTAAATCTAGCCTATACAGAACCATAAGAGCAGTGTTTCCCACCCCTGTAAATTTACCAAAGGCAGGGACTTAAAACCATTTAAGGCTGATGTAAAGGTCTATAGTTGCTTACGTGCTCTCCTGCCACACCGGGCTCTTCTTTGTTCTCTGGGGCAGCAGTCATTACCACATGAATGGCTACTGGATGGCGGCTACTCTAACTTCTTTGGGCTTGTGCTATTTCCTATCAAGGAGCCTAGAAGAAGCCAATGCAGTCTGGAAGGGTGTGATAGATGTTTGATGGGACATGACCAGTTCACCCCACTGTGCCTAGGAGCTTGTAATCATGCATAGGAGAGGGCTGCCCCCACATCACATGAGTTGAGAGACACAAACAGAATGTTTATAATACTAATGTAATGAAGCCATAAATCGTTTTTAATAAGGAACAGCTTCCATTGTCATGAATGAATGGGCCTAATTCATCATATCAACCAATCTGTATAAGCTTTCAAACCTAAAGATATGAATAATTCCTAAAATGGATTTGTTCATTAATCCACAACCCATCCTGGAAATGACTATATGATCTGCTACCTATCTTAAACTTTCTGTGTCCAACATGCCTCTTTTCAAGAAAAGAATCAGAGCTTGTGGGATTCTCATTAACTTGTTAGATGAAGGGAAAACATATTACTTTGTTAAAAAAAGTTTTGTTTCCAAATGAATTTGTGCACACATATCGATTTCAGAAAGTGCTTAGGAAGTAGGAACTGAAGACATGTGAATGGGTTTCTTGCTGCATTATTGTGGTAATGGAAGAAAGCAAAGCACCGATGTGCCTTCATTATATATTGTTCCGAAGTAGGAGTCCAGTTACTGTGAATGAGTCTATCCTGTGTGGACTTGAATTAAAGTGGAATGAAAAGAGAATAGTAATTTTCTTAAGGATTGTAAAGATCACTCCAGTGGGCCTTAAATGTGAGGAAACGGTTCTGACTAAGCACCTCCCAAGACTTAAAAAAATGGTCCTTGTCTCAGGTGAGAAGAGAGGCTACCTATGTGGGAGAGCAGTTAAATTCTGATAGAAACAGAGAAGAAGATACAGACCCAGTTGGGCATTGACTCAGGCACTCTCTCTCTCTGATGTGGGGTAGTGCATCTGCTCCCCTGTAGAGGTGCTATTTTGCCTCCACTGGCGCTTAGTACATTTACAACTGGAGCAAATATTACAATATTCTATAGGTTTGCAGTACTCTCTCTCCACTACAAGGAAGATACCCAGTTAGCACTGCCCCTGGAATTTTTTCACAATTTGGAGAAATTGACAGCTCTTCTTTGGGTGTTTGAGGAGGACTTTCTTCTGAGAAAACATACAAAGAACAGGGCTGTAGAGTCCCCCAAAGCTTCTGTCTGAAACTAGAATGAATAGGTGAACTTACTCTGAGCAGCGGCCATGTATTTGGCATTGGGAAATAGAGTGGACCACATCTCGCAGCCTCTATGCAGCTTTACAATTTTTCTATTTCTTTGAAGATGACCTGATAGCTTTCTCACCCTGCTCTTGCTCTAGGTTTCTTGCTGGTATGCCGCCTGCCTAATCCATAGTTGGCATCAAAAAGTGGGATGGCTTGGAAGTCGACATCAGGAAATGGGCTGGATAAATTGTTTGGAATCTTATAGCTGGTTGGGACAGAGATCAAACTCCTAATCTCTGAAGATCACGTTTCACATCCCTATGCCTGTTTCCATGAGTTCAGGGAAACCCTCTACTTTCTCTTTCCTGGCTAAGTTGATTCAGCCTGACTGGAGTCCCAGTGCAAGGAAAGATCTGGAGGTAGATAACAGTGTTAAGTATCTCCCTGCCCGCCCTCAAGCAGCTTTTGCAGTTTTAAAAGTGTCATGGAGGTAATCTTGTATGCATGTTCATGTAACATCTAAAGTCGACAACAGGTGTTTTTAGCTGTACTGGTCCAAATTCCAAAGCCAAAACCAGACCACCATCCATATAATACCTTTTATTAGGACCAACAAAATGACACAAAACAGTGTGCAAACTCTTGAGTTCTTCAGAACTCTTCTTCAGGCTGGATATTACAAAATAAAAAGGGAAGGGGAGATAGAGGCTTCAGGCCATGATTTTAAGGCCTTTTCTCATCAGCATCCCAATACACAGTGCCAGTGGGCAAGTAGATATATGTTGACACCTTTGGTGTTAGGTTGCATCCTGGTTTCTGTGAACAAGAAAAAAATTAAGTTTGAGTCAAGTGGCACCTTTGAGACCAACAAAGTGTAAACTGTAAAGGTGCCATTTGATTCAAACTTTATTCTGCTGCTTCTGACCAACACGGCTACCCATCTGAATCTATCTTCAAGGAAAAAATGGTCTCTTCTGAAATTACAAAGACCAGCAGTTTTCCTTGTATGTAGCACAGCATCTAGCCTAGCCCTCAACCTCAACTCTTTTGCAAAATGTGAAGGGTAGAGACAGACGTTACAGAGATGTTGTATAGACTTAATACAGACTGTAATGCACTTTGCAAACTTTTTAAAAAAGTGTTCTTTAAAAGATAAAAACAGTCTTTACAGTAGGAGATATGAAGACACATGATCTATTTAACTCACCTTAGAGAAGACCATGTAGCCTTGCAGCCGTTACCTTTGAAAGTTGGAACGCTTTGCAGAGAGAATGTCAGCAATGGAGCAGCTGCTGCTTTGGCTAAGGGGCATTTCAGAAATACATATGGGGGTTACAGCAGATAGCAGCTGATCAGTTCTGTTTCATTATACGATCATTTATATTAAGCCTTTCTAATTAAAGTAAGCCACTTTCCAAATGTATTTGCCTGATGTTTATAGCTCCCAGGAATATTTTAATCTTTCCTTTAAATTAGGCTTACAGATGCTATAAATGGGCCATTGGACATGTTTTTAAATGTCTGTGACCCGCAGCAAAAATATTTGTGATGCAGCAGCTGATAATAATATACAGAAATCCTGTTGCCTTTTCAGCAGGAGACTCTGAAATTAAGAAAACAAATGGACCCCAAAATGGATCAAATATATCCAGGAGGAGAAATTAATATTTTCCATATTGATAGTTGTACAGCAACTTTGCAAACGTTTAGAAAGCATTGTATCTGCTAGGACAATCTTTAAAGAACAGGGGACAAAATCCACAATGACCCTTTTTCGGATAGATCTGTATTATTGCCACTGCAAACAACTGCAGTCTTTAAAAAGGTTCATGAATGAGGAAAAGGGTGGACAGTTGCTGATAATGTACAGGTCACCTTAAATACTGCAATAATGAAGTTTACTTGCCAGCTGTATCAGTATCTATCAGCATTACTTTAAAGGTCAGTTCATGCAAGTTGGCTGGTATGTTCTGAATTCTGAACTTTTAAAAGGAGATGTGCATTTTCTCAGATATGTGTACTTATAATTATGTTGATAGTTTCCCTAATTCTTTGTGTACATATGAACAGTAACAGCTCTCACTGTAATATATATCACTATAATGAATTTAAAAGAGCTGGGTCCCATGCGGATAGTGAAATCCACACAACGGGGCCAGGTACAAAGAAGGCTGGATGTTACATATATGGGATTTAGAAAAGGTGATTTCCACTACTTAACCATTCAGATTATGGCATTAGGTTTTAATTTGCTGCCTTGTCTTTTATACATGTACAAGCAGAGACCTGGCAAGGAACCTGCACGGAGGGGGCATCCCATATCCACTGCCTTTCCTTCCTCCCCAACCTTCTTCCCTGTCACTCATGCTGCCCCTCTTGCTTTCTGTCTCCCCAACCTGTCCCCTTGCTGTTTTCCCCTCCTTCCCCATTCTAATCCAGTGCTCTGTCCCACAGTTTATACCAGCCATTTGCTCTCCACTGCTCTGAGGGGGAAAACAATGGCAGTAGGTGATTCCAGCCCTTCCCCTCGTCTTCTCCTGCTTGCTTGCAGACAGTGGAGGAGCTGGTGGGGAAATAATGAGGGGAATTATTTGTTTCATCAGTGGAAAACTGATGACTGGGGGCAGCAGGGACTCTCCTTCCTCCATCTTCTCCAAATGCCTGATCTTTGCAGTGAGGAGGTGGCACCTGGGTGCCCAGCCTCCAGGTGAGGCCTGTGGATCTCCCACTTTTACAACTGATCTCCAGCTGACAGAGATCAGCTCCCCTGGAAAAAATGGCTGCTTTGAAGGGTGGACTCTATGGCATTGTACCCTGCTGAGGCTCCTCCCCCTCCCAAAATCCCCCCTCTCCTGGGTCCACCCTCAAAGTCTCTAGGTATTTTCCAACCCAGACCTACGCACTTGCCCCACCATCATCCCCCAAGGGGGAGTGAGCCACACCTTCGTGTCTTCCCCCTTCCCCCTAGCTGAGATTCCTCTTCCCTGCCTGCCTGAAACTTGGCAGCGGGGGGGGGGGCGGTGGCTACTGTTGCTGCAAAGCAGCCATTTTTTCCAGGGGAGCTGATCTCTGTCAGCTGGAGATCAACATTCATGCCCTCATGATCCAGTGTTTCTCAATAGGAAAGCAATGTGAACTATTTACATGAGAAATAACAACAAGCCAGTTAGGTGGGTTAGACCAGTGTTTTTCAACCTTTTTTGTGCAAAGGCACACTTTTTTCATGAAAAAAATCATGAGGCACACCACCATTAGAAAATGTTAAAAAAATTTAACTCTGTGAGCCGAAGCCGCATGTTACGGATGAAATTGGAATTTTCCCCACGGCACACCAGACAATATCTCACGGCACAGTAGTGTGCCGCGGCACAGTGGTTGAAAAACACTGGGTTAGACTGAGCATGTGTGTCCAGACCAAGTTCACCCAACACATTTTCTTTGTAGACTGAGGATTTTGAACTTAGACTTCCCAGATAGTAGGCGGATACTTACTATACATTGCAGTCTCTCTATTCTTGCCCTGCCTCATTGGAGTTGTAGTTATTTCTCTGGGAAAGACTATAGTTTTGTAGACAAACACATCCCTCAGTCTGCCATGGTGCCTTCACATGTTCTTGACCAGCACACGAAGCAACTTATGTAAAAAAGCTCACAATGGCCAGCCATTTCATGCTTTCCTCTGGGTTTTAGGCTCAAAGCATTGAGCATGAGATTTCTGTAATGAATGTCAATAAATCAAAAGTAGATTAGCAGCTTACAGATACACACCTGAACAACACCTGGTACTCAAGATTGCTACAGCACAGACACCAACACGAGATTTTGATGCAATGATTCAGAGCAAGAGGTGTCACTTATCAGAGACTGTTAAATAAACAAAATATTGCAAGAGTACTGTTTTAAGCACATCTTATTTTAAGTTTTAAAAAGTCTTTAATTGTATCTGTCTGTGTCCTTCATAAAGTCTGTATCTCCACTACCTGGCATTATATTTTATGACACACATGGCCTTGCTGACAAGGTCTCATTTATGTCAGATCCAGCCCTCATAACAAATGAATTCGATATATGTCCTGAGAAGCAGGTACAAAAAACAAAAAAAACACCTCCCCAGGACAAAAGAACAGATTAAATAACGAAAGGTTTAGAAGAGGCCGAGTTGGTACTTTCACACTCATTAAATAATACCGCACTTTCAATGCACTTTGCAACTGGATTTTACTCTGTTAAATCGCAAAATCCACTCTCAAGCTGCATTACTTAGCGTGTGCGAAAGTCGCCGCTTGAAAAAGCAAGCAATACTACCGCCTCTCTCAGGATCCCCGCCCCGCCCCCCCCCCGCCCCCGGTTGACGCTTCGCGGAGACTTACGTCCTCCGTTACGCTTCCACCATTGCCCAGCAGGGGGCGCTGTGGGCGGAGGCCATTGGCCACAGAGCAGCGTCGCGCTCTCCCAGGGCCTTGAATCGGGCCTAGTTTTGTTTTTGTTTGTTTGTTTCCCGGCAGTAGCGGGACTGGCGACACTTAGCGGAGTCGGTGGCCATGGAGATCGGCACCGAGATCAGCCGCAAGATCCGGGTGAGAGAGCGAGGGAGCGCGATGGGAGAAGTGGGGGCGGCGGCAGTGGCTGGGCTGAGGGAGTGTAGGGTGGAATGAAAGGGGCCTTTCTTCACCCTCCGCTTCCTTCTCTCCCGCGCTGGGCCCAGACCCAACGCCAAAGCCAGCAGGCTGTTCCCTACTGGGCTGCGAACGGCTCAAAAACTTACTTGGGGCTGCCGCCGAAGCCCCCAACCCCGGGCTTTTCAGTGTATAGGCCGAGGACCCCAGCCCTACATCTCTGTAGGCGCTCGCAGGGCAGATAATGCTGACGCCCGCAGGTGTATAAATCTGTGTGTGCGTGTTTACACGTGCACACGTTTTTGTATCGCTCCGACGCCGGAGTAGACAATGTCACAGTATTTCTGAAGAGACTACTTCTTTCAGCTCCCTCCAATCCCTCTACTAGGTTAAGGTAGAAACATGGGGCGGGGAGACACCCGCGCTTTTAAATTAAATTAAGCACTGATTAAAAATGCATTATGGCAACACAGTATTAACTGTCATTACCGAAAAGGGAATGTCGGTATATTGATAATACTACAAGAGAACATTAGACCAAACTTAGCCACTCTTGTTTTGCAGCTTCCATTCATTGTATTACAATAGGGACGACTTCCATCTCTCTAGATGAATTGGTGCTTTCCAGCCCGTTTCGTTTAATGCAGAAATCTTACTCATAATTAGAAAACCAATGTGCTTTACCTGGAATGGGATGGGTACCTGTGCAGCTGTTCAGTGGGGGCTGTGACCTGGAATCAGGCAATAGAATCATGGATGGCCAGACATGTTGCCATTCTTGTGCTGTGGTTACAGGGCAGATGAACACCTGGGTTCACTTTGTGGTGAAATTGGCTATGCAACTTTGGGCAAATAGATCTCTCTCAGCCTAACCTCCTTCAAACAGTGATTGCTGTGAGGATAAAATGGAGGAGGGAAGAACTGTGTGTGCATCATCCAAAGTTTCTTGGAGGCAAGGTGCAGGAAAATGTGAGAAACAAGTTAAAATGAAAGAGATAAATTAATTTAATTTTAGTGGTTAAATATAGAATTGGACAACAGGTAATTTAACCTTGGTATTGAGAGGCACATCCTACCGTAAACTACAGAAGCTCATAACCAGGTGACCCCAAGTGTAGGAACCCATTCGACAGATAATATTTAGGGTAATAAAGGTTACTATAGTCCGATATTATCCTAAATAGCAGTTTCAAGTTTCTGTATAGTTAACAATGTGTAAAATAAGACTATTGTACATTTTATTTCTGCAAAGAACTGATTTTTTATTTATTTTTAAAATGAGCATGCGTTTCTTCCTTGTTACCTTCAGAAAATTCTTTTCCTCTCAGCTTGTATTTTTTAAATTAAGGCAAGACTGACTAAAGTTTTAACTGCAAAAAATAGATACTGTCTGTAATATAGTTTCGGCATTGTACAGAGTTTCCAAAACCTAGAGAATCTATAACAATTACAAACGGATGGCAATCTCAGTTAAGCCTACAAACTTTGCAAAATGAAACATCCCCAGTTCCAATACTGGCATGGTCACTACATACCAATGCGTTTCTGTAGTTGTTACAATGGGCAGAATGGGTTATGCAGAAGTTTTGTAACCTGTTCAGTTAACTAAAAGTAGTCAATACTCTGTATTATGGAGCAGAATTTTGTGGAAGGGGAAGTGCAAATAGCACCCATTGGACCCATCTCAATTCAGATTCTCTGCACAGGGCATAACAACATAAGCAGAAACTTGCTGTAACAGACCAGTAGTCCACCTAACCCAGTATCCTGTTTCACACTGTGTCCAGTTTGTTACCCTGGAGGGCCAACAAACAGGACATAAGGGCCAAGGCTTTCAGATGCTCCCTGAAGAACCAAAGTAGAACATGGAGGCCAAACATCCTCTCTGTTTGGTCCCCTGCAGCTGATATTTAGAAGAATGCTCTGGACATGGAAGATAGCCATTGATAGATGAGTCCTCCATGAAATTATCTAAGCTCCTTTTAGAGCCATTTAAGCTAGTGGCTGGGAGGGAGGGCAGCATGGTATAGCTCAATTTCGTCAGATCTTGGAAGCTAAGCAGGGTCAGTACTTGGAAGGGAAACCACCAAGGAAGACTCTGCAGAGGGTGGCAATGGCCAACTGCCTCTGCTTCTCACTTGCCCTGAAAACCCCTTGCTGGGATTGCCAGAAGTCGCCTGCAACTTGACAGCACTTTATACATACATAAGCTAATGGCCATCATGACCTCCTGTGCTTGTTGATAATGTGTTGTGTGAATATGTGCTTCCTTTTTACAGGTTGTACGCACACAGGTTCTATGTGTATGATTTGGAATTGTGCACAATGCAAGATCCTAGACTGTGTGGAGAAAGCCTAGCTGCAGACAACTTCTAGCTGAATCAACTTGTAGAGGGCAGAAGTGGGCACAGTCAGGAGGTCTAGTGTGCCAAATCCCCACCACCCCGATTTTATTCATTTAAACAAAGCTCTAGTCATTCAGTATAAAGAGTTTAGTCTCACAAAATGACAGAAGCATTAATTTGTCCAAATCACCATATTTATTTTTCTTTTTATGCAGTTCCTGGTCATTGGGAAGCAGTACTCCCAGGGTCTGGACTTGATATTCCATCTCTGTAGGAACAATGCAGATATTCTTATCTTACTATTAGCCACATAGCATTAAGTTTAGTGACCCAGAAACCAACAACCCTCCCATGTCCGCATTCCATAACACAGATATCTTTTGTATAACTTGTAGAATAGATAGCATCATTTGAAATGTACCTTGGTAGAAAGTGCTGTCAAGTTGCAGCTGACTTGTGGTAACCCAGAAGGGTTTTCAAGGCAAGAGACATTCAGAAGTGGTTTGCTATTGCCTGCGCTTTGCATAGCAACCATAGACTTCCTTGGAGGTCTCCCATCCAAATACTAATCGGGGCCGACCCTAATTAGCCTCCAAGATCTGATGAGACTGAGCTAGCCTGGGTTATCTAGGTCATATATACCTCCCCTTAAAAGCATTAAGTAGCCTAGTGTTACATCTTTCTAAATTTTACTTCTAAATCAACAGACTTAAATGTGTTGTACTTTTTATATCTTTTTTTAGAGTGCTATAAAGGGAAAACTACAGGAACTAGGAGCATATGTTGGTAAGTTTCAGAATAGTTTTGGTTGTTTTTAATAAAAATAGAACACTGTGTTAATTTATGCGTGCCCTTCTATGTGTATGCATGTGCAAATCAACTGTTCTTTGTTACGATAGCAAGTCCTGTATTCTAAAATGTAACCAAAGTGTTTTGTACAGCACTTCCCACTTAATCACCATGGTAGAATAAACTGAACCTGTTGAATTCCTGCATATGCACAGTTATTAGATGTCCTGAGAATAAGGGAGGCAGCCTTACTGCAACTAGCACCTTCCCGTCTTTCCGTGTGTCACATCTTCTTAAGTGTAAACCCTTAGAAACAATTACAAAGTATAAAACACCAGTTTGGTATTGTACAAATAATTTTATAAGCAGAAGAGCAGATATAGTACCATTGGCAAGATATACTACACATAATTTAACAGATATGCTCCTCCTTCCTGGAGATCTTTAAGAGCAAAATCAAAAAGTAAATTGGAAAAGCCCAGCATCAAACTTAGTACACAGAACCTGTACACTAATATTTATGCTTTAAATGTAAACCTCCTTCCATGGAATTCCAGTAATAGAAAATTGTCATAATACTTGGCTTAACAGGTTTCTGGTTGATGATATCTCCATCAATTAGATTATTTTTTTGCATTTATATTGTTTCCTTTAGTATGCAGTACATAGGATAATCAGATCTACTCCAAAAGTGCCTTTTTGCCTGTAAGAACTTTGTATAGGGTCACCTTTGGTAGGTGTTGTTTTTCTTGTCACGACAGCCTTGTAAGTTGCACTTCAGAAACTCCTGTCTGCCTTAAAGCTCCAGAAGGAAGAGACTTTCTCTGTTTTGAAATGTGCATACCCTGTATTTAATATACTCTCTTCCCTCATTTTTGTAGTAAAACCAGAGAAATACTTTGACTCCTTGGGGAAATAGGCTGTTCACTGGAAATATGTGTGCCGCCTAAACTCTACAGCTGTGTTCGGAACAAGCTGTGCAAATCCTCTGGTTTGTCAGCTCCTCCTCCCACATGTAGTTTTGATATTGAAGACTTCTGTATTCCCTGCAAAACCATAATTTATTGTGATTTCTGAACTGGACAAAATGGCAAACTATGCTTTCTGCCCTTACCTACAAAACAGGATTAAACTGAGAACTTTCAAGGTTTGTTCCTGTAGTTGTTAGAGTCCCTGACTGTTCTCAGACCATGGAACACATGATGCCGTAAACTTCCTGCAGCTAAGCAGGTCTTTATTGGATCAGTGCCTGGGTGAGAGACCAGCTGAGCATCCTGTCTCCCCTGTCTTAAATTCCACGGAAGAATGGTGATGTATATGTATGCTAATCCTTAAAAATAATACGGTTGTTATTTCTTTCAAATAGATGAAGAACTTCCTGATTATATCATGGTCATGGTGGCTAACAAGAAAAGCCAAGAGCAGATGACAGAGGACCTTTCCCTCTTTCTAGGAAACAATACTGTGAGATTTACTGTATGGTAAGTTTATTATCTATGTAATTATATGACTATCAGTGTAGTCCAAAGCACTCTTCTAAATCCATAGTCTTAGGAGGCTGTAATTCTAGTTAGGGTTTCTACTAAGCTTTTCATTGTAAAACTTTCTACACAGGTATATGTCACTAAGTGTATCTAGGCAAATATGACCATTCCACATAGAAACTCTAATGCAGATGGCTAGAAGGGGTTTTTGGATTATGTCCACAGCTGTTGAGCATAGGCGTTTGTCCCAGGGTCTCATAAGTTTTGTGGGGGGGGCACAACTGAATGCATATAGACAGATAGTTGTCGGTCTTGTCCTTTTGCAGGATGGCACCCAAAGAAGGCCCCGCTTTGATGATCAAAGCTGTTGTGGCAGAGCATAGAGCACAGAAGCTGTTGTGGCAGTTCTGCAGATATGAGGAACCAAGGCCATGAAGGGCTTTGTAAATGATAGCCAATACATTAAATTGAGCCTGGTAACAAGTGGGCATCCAGTGGAGGGTCTGCAGAATGGAAGTAATATGCATTCTGTGCCTTGCTCCGGATAATAACAGGGCGGCAGAAACAGGGCATTTTGCGGTATCCCACCCCCATGCATAGCTGCTCGTTCTACCACTTTTGTATGCTGATGATGCCTATTGTTGCCTTTTGGCTGGTTTTAATTTGGATTTTAAATTGAGAACTTGTATATCATCTTATTGTAAGCCGCCTTGAGTCCTGCTGTAGGGAAGGGCAGCCTAGAAAACCTAATTTAATAAATTTAAAAAAGATGTTATATGTTTGTTTACTTACCTTAAAATATATATCCTGCAGTTCCTTTACTCAAAGGTTGAGGCAGTTTATGACTCTTGGCTCTTCAAAGCTGTTGCTTGCGTCCCACCACTCTAGTAAAGGTAAAGGTTCCCTTGCTCGAAAGCCAGTCGAATCCGACTCTAGGGTTGCAGTGCTCATCTCCGTTTCAAAGCTGAAGAGCCAGCACTGTCCGAAGATGTTTCTGTGGTCATGTGGCCGGCATGACTAAACACCAAGGCGCATGGAACGCTGTTACCTTCCCACCGAAGTGGTACCTATTTATCTACTTGCAATTTCTTGCTTTCAAACTGCTAGGTTGGCAGGAGCTGGAACTAGAGACGGGAGCTCAGTCCGTCATGTGGCACTCACGGGTCTCGAACTGCTGAACTACTGACCTTCCACAACCTGCAGTTCAGCGTCTTAAATACTTGAGCCACCACAGCTCCTATCACTCTAGTAGGCAGAGTCTGAAGCCTGTCTCCAGCCTAAGGAGCATTCTTCCTGTGGAAGCGGCTCTTTCCCTGGAAGTGGGACCACTTTGGTTGGAGGAAGACTGCTAAGCCTAGAGGAAGGCTTCGGACTTTGTCAGTTGAAGGGGTAGGATGCAAGCCAAAAAATACAGTTACAGTCATGACAGAACAAACCATTTATAATGGCAAAATCAAAAAGCATCCCCCAGTACTCACAGACAGCAATGGAAATCCACAGAAGCCTGCACAAAAAGGGGATTTTCATATGGTAATTAAGGAGACAGGTAAGTAGCTATGGTGTGAGAATCCCAAAAATGGAAAGGAAGAGATTGGATTTATACCCTGCCCTTCATTACCTGAAGGAGTCTCAGAGCGGCTTACAATCTCCATTTCCTTCCCCTCCCCACAACAGACACCCCGTGAGGTAGGTAGGGCTGAGAGAATTCTTTTGAGAACTGCTCTTGAGAGAACAGCTCCGAGAGAACTGTGACTGACGTAAGGTCACACCGGCAACTGCATGTGGAGGAGTGGGGAATCAAACCTGGTTCTCCCAGACTAGAGTCTAGCTGCTACATTTTGCACTAAGTGAAGTTTCCGAATAGTCTTCTAAGGCAGCCCTATGTAGAGTGCACTGCAGTAGTTCTGTTTAGATGTGATGAGAGGATAGGTAACCATTGCCCAGACCACGCTTGTCACACCAACTAAGGTTTGGCATAGGGCCTAAGTGTCACAGAGGAGGCCTGCACCTCCATTTGTCAGGGCAAATCTAATAGCACATCAGAGCTGCAAATGCACCCCTGCAGGAGGGTGCAGTGCCATCCAGAACAGTCTGATCCCTTAATCCATGATGCATAATATCATCGATCAGCAGCAACTGGGTCTTGTGTGGACTGAACTTCAGCTAGCCTGGTACCTCTTTGAGCTACAGGTTCAGAATGTCTGGTGACACACCTGATTCAGTGGAAGTGGAAAAGTAGAATTCAGTATAGTCAGCATATTGGTGACTCCTCTTTCCAAACATCTGGATGACTTTTCACAGCGGCTTCGTGGGGTACAAGTGGCATTGGTGCAGGACATTATAGCAGAAGTGCCAGTGATCTGAGGTCTTTAGCTGTTTGTGTTGATAAAATGGTTGTGTGGCAAAATGATCTCACATAATGTTTATAACCCTGAGTAGTATGTGACTTTGAGAGCTTCATAACTGATAGAAGGGTCTGAAGTCAAGTTTCTGGTGTTTCAACCCAATGGTGCCTTACACTGGTCCCCCTGCATGTTCTTTTTTGATGGCAGAGGTCACCATAAAAAGGGGAATATGCCTTCAGAATCTTCATTGAAAACATTCACAATGTAGGTTAAATAATTTTCTTTCTCTCCCCACCCCCCAGGCTTCATGGCGTGTTAGACAAACTCCGGTCTGTAACTACAGGTAAGTAAAGGAAAGGTCTTGTGACTGGAAATGAAAATCTTCAGGTAGAGAGAGTGTTCAGATGTATGCATATATAATTTTCTCAAGATCTTTTAACAAAGCTTTGGAATTAGTCATTTATATATAATCACTATATCTAATTCTCAACATAGTCCCATTCATGGATACTTAGATACTTAAATCCAGAGACTGAGGCTATGAACAAACAAGACAGATCTTTCTGCAAACCTGAGTAAAGCCTCAAGTTTGCAGAAAAATCTGAAATCTAAGAAAAGGGGGAAAGACACCGGGGGGTGGGATAAATCCCCTCAAATAATATAAGCAGCACCTGTAGCTTTAAGGAAGAAATGCCTTCAGTGGCTGTTTTTAGGCTTCCTCAACAGTATTTTTGTTGTTTCTTGGTTTCTGTCAATAAAAGGCAGGAAGCGGGGGCAGAGCTCTTTCCAGGGCTGTTTTGGCCTTTAAGGGAGGACCACTTGGGGCCACTCAACTTGCATTACTCCCCCAGGCCTGGCTACTGTTCAGCAGCAGCCACTGCATAAAAGTTAGTGTGGTGTAACAGTTAGCATTTCAGAGACTTGGGTTCAACTCACTACTCTGATCTGGAAGCTCACTGGGTGACTAGTAAGCTTCCAGTTACACATTCTCACCTTAACTTATCTTACAGAGTTGTTGTGAAGATAAAATGGAAGAGAATGATATAAACTGCTCTGGGTCCCCAATGTAGAGAAAGGCAGGGTATCAATGCAGTAAATAAATAATAAATATAGCTGAAGATGGGGGAAGATAAAAGGTAGGTGGGAAGGAGAGAAGGAAGTAAGGAAAGGACAGAGAATATGGGGATTGCCAGGAGGGGGGAAAAGGAAACAGTGTGTTGAAGGAGATACAGGGGAAAAGTACATGTGCCTCTACACCAGAGTACATGTGCTTCTTGCAAGTACCCCACAGCACACTTGGGCCTGAGCCTGGCAGCTGGCACTGCACAACCATACAGAGTTTTCCTGTATGCCAGAGGAATGGAAGGAGAGAAAGCTGAGGATGGGGGGCAGGTAAAGGGAAGTTACCTGGAAGGTGGAAAGGATAGAACAAAGTAGAAAAAGAGGAGAGGGTATGGGGGCATTCAGGGAAGGGAAAGAGGAAATAGCGTAGGAGGGGGAAATCAAAATGCTCCATGCAAGTCCTTGTGGGATCCCTACTTTTCCCTGTGATTTTTGTAGGAATCAGGAGGACTTCAAGAGAGGTTCTCATCCAGTTAGGGAAAACATGACTTTGAAAGCCTCTCTTGCTGTTCTGGTAATCAGACATAGTTGTCTTGTATTAAACTCTAAACCTGACAGAAAGAAAGTTGATTCATTTGAAATGTGGTGTTGGAGGAGAATGTTAAAAATATCATAGGCTGCCCAAAAGACAAATAATTGGGTTCTAGATGAAATCAAACTTGAACTCTCCCTAGAAGGTAAAATGACAAACTGTCCGTGCTTTGGTCACATAATGAGAAGACAAGAGTTAGTGGGAAAGACACTCATGCTAGGGAAAGTTGTAGGCAGCAGGAAAAGTGGCAGACCCCAACACGAGGTGGATGGACTCAATCAAGAGGAAGCTTGAGGGCCCTCGGTGTGCAAGACCTGAGCAAGGCTGTTAACAACAGGAAGTCTGGGAGAACGTTAATTCACAGGGTTGCCATAAATCGGGAAGCAGCGTGATGGCACTTAGTGCACAAACATTAAAATCTACACCAGAGGACATTGTGTGGTGATTTTATAAACTGTCGTAACTGTAAGTGAAGATCAAATATGCTTCTTTTCCCAGAGCCTCCCAGCCTAAAAGCCTCAGAGCCTAACATTTTTGAGAACAACCTGTCTTTGGGCAAGAGCGCTTTGGCTGTGAGTGAGGAGAGGAGGGGGGAAGAAATCCTGCAGCCTCTTGCAGTCTCAAGTTCTTGGCCAGAAAGGACTGACACCAGAGTCTCAACTAGCTCCCAGGATCAGAGAGCTGTCGCTTCCCGGTAAGGCTTAACGTATTAGTGGGACTGGGAGTTGGAAAGTCCCCGGTTCAGATCTCAGCTCTGCCACAAATTCGCTGCGTAGCCTTGGGTCAGTCACTGTTTCTCAGCCTCCATCTGCAACAGGGGACAAATAATATTGGCCTACCATAAAAAATAGTTATGCGGACTGTTGAGAGGATTGTCTGTTTGCCCCACCCCCATACGTGGGATACGAGGTTCTCCTCAGCAATTTAATCCTCACAACAACCGTCTGAGGAGGGGTAGTCTGGGAGAACAGGGGTCACTTGCACAAAGTCACCTAGTCACCTACATAGCTGAATATGAAACGGAATCTTGGTTTTATTGTTCCTAGTCCAGTGCTCTGTTGTCTATACTACACAGTCTGTCAACTATCTAAATAAGTATCATTTCGATATGAACCTGAAAGAAGTCTGGCTTGGACAGACCAACTAGTCCAGCATTCTCTTCTCCTTCTTGCCAGCCAGATGCCCCTGGGAATGATAAGGAGGGCATGAAGCTTTGCACATTCTTCATTCCCAGAGATGCAGTCCAGTATGCCTGCTAGTAAATATCGCGGCCGTTCTTGGCAAAAAGCTCTGACTGTTTTGAGAGCAGTGGGAAATAACTAACTGATGAGATGGAGGACACAGTCCTTCAGCAGAATCTTCTGCCTGACGCTCATGAAGACAAATGGGATCTGTGGCAACAAATCATGCTTTACAAAAGCTACTTCCTCTCTGTAATTTACCGTATTTACCACAAAAAATTATGTAAGATGATCCCCCTGAAAAAGGTTATACCCTAAAAAGTATTTTATTACTGAACTGTAACTTCTATGTGAATTTAAGATGATCCCCTCTTCTTCTTGAGAGCACATGTCAAGAAAAACCTAATTGCCTTTTCAAGTAAATAGGGTACATTGGATTTGACTTACTGAAAGAAGACATGAAATTCCTAGGGCTTAAAAGGGGCATCTTGTTTCTTTAGTTTCTCCTTAGGTTTTTCTTCTAAGCTATTATTTTTTATATAGGAAAGTGACTTGATATTCTGTCTTCTCTCTCACAGGCAGTCTTGCCAAGACGGCTCCACCTCCCTCTTGATGTCCACCGTGAAACCTCTAAGGGAATTGTCCCCCTTGGAAGCCATAATTGACATTAAACCTGAACCAGACGATCTCATTGATGAAGATCTCAATTTTGTGCAGGAGAATCGGTTGCCTCGGAAGAAACCCCTCGTCACAGTGACGTATGGCTCTTCCCGTCCCTCTGTTGAAATCTACCGGCCCCCGGCCAGTCGAAGTGCGGAGGCTGTCCTTTTGCAGAGGCTGCCTCAGCAGAGCAACATACAGAGTGGCAAGCCGCTTGAGACACGGGGCAGCAGGTCACTGGAAGCCCTCCCGCTCTGCGATCCAGTCGCGTTTGGCAGCTTGGCCGAGAGTTACAGGGCCCCTCCCAGATTGAACGCTGATAAAATTAGCAGTGAGGTAAGTATGTAAGCCCAAACTATGCTGGTATTTAGCACGTACTCAACAAACGGAGGTCACCATGGACACCTGGAGTCCCCTGTTCTAAACTTAGCTAGGGTAGTCAAAAATACTCTCATAGCTGGCATCTGAGCTTTGTGGCATCCAGACTCCAGCACTTCAGTGCCTTGGAGGTGAAAAGTGTGTGTGTGTGTGTGTGTGCGCGTTCATGCGCTGTTAGCCTTAAATAGGAGAAGCAGGAAGTGGCATAGTTGTGGCCTTGTATGATTGTCCTGTAGAACTGCAGCCTGCCAAGGCACATTTAGTGCCTAGTGTTTGACCCTTAGTTTCAATCTTTATACTTTCAGCAAAGCCATAATTAGGGATGGCCATGGACCAAGAAAATGAAAGTTCATAAAAGTTCATGGTTCATGGGTTTCCCAAACTTTCACAAACCTTTCAGTTTAACGGATCTAGTTGTGAGGTTCGTGACTTTGGGATTTCCTAGAAAACCCCCCTCCCCATGGGCTAGAGACGCCAAACTTGCAGTGAGTCTTCAGCACACTCTCCTCTACCTGCCCTCCAGGTTTGGTGAAGATTGGTTTAGGGGGCCAAGTTATGGCTCCTCAAAGCGGTTGCCCCCGGGAAAGTGCTGTCTGTGGAAATAACAGCGGCAGGTTCAGGAGTGTGTTGAGTGGACCCCTTGCAAGCTAGAAGCATCAAATTTGCAGAGGACCTCCCTGGGATGCCCCTCTACCTGCCCTCCAAGTTGTGTGCAGATTGGCTTTGGGTAAGGGGGAAAAGATACCTAGGGTGCAAGGTGAAAAAGGGGGGAGGAGTATGTCAGATGGCCTCTGCAAGCTAGCAGCATCAAACTCACAGCAGACCTCCCTGGGATGCCCCTCTTTCTGGCCTCCTAGTTGTGTGCAGATTGACTTAGGGGAAGGGGGAAAAGATCCCAAGGGTCCAATGCACAAAGTGGGGGGAGGAGTGCGTCAAATGGCCTCCTGCAAGCAAGAAGCATCAAACTCACAGCAGACCTCCCAAGGATGTCACTCTTTCCGGCCACCTAATTGTATGCAGATTGACTTAGGGGAAGGGGGAAAAGATCCGTAGGGTGCAGTGTGCAAAGGGGGGAGGTGTATGTCAAACAGCCCCCCTGCAAGCGAGAAGCATCAAACTCACAGCAGACCTCCTCAGGATGCCCCTCTACCTGCTCTCCGGGTTGTGTGCATATTGGCTTTGAATTACAGCTCATCTCCAGATGTAGTATTCTCCCATAGAACAGAATGGGAGCTCTCTTATTGGCAGCCAGAGCTGCCTGTCAAGCTTTGGATGGCTGTTATTGGTGTTTCCAGAGCTCCAGAAGGGCTGTAGAAGTCCATCCCCCTGATTGCCTTGACATTTAATGCCTCAGCGCTGAGTTGTCTGGCCCATGGACTGCTCCCATGGACCAAATGGACCACCTGGAAAAATTGCAGTCCATTAGAAAACGCACGGACTGGTCAAACAGACCATGAACCGGTCCCCAGTTTGTGACAGAATTAGGTTTGTGGGCTGGTCTGTGCCCATCCCTAGCCGTCAACATGGCACCACTGCCTTGTGTTCTGAGAGTGTTCCTTAGAACAACTCCAGCAGTCTACTGTGGTTATGTGTTTTGAGGAAGAAGTTCAGTAACAGTAGTAGTTGTCGTACTGTTTCTTGGAGAAGCTTGACTATAATTAGCAATGTTTTCTTGAAGGAGCTTTAATTAACTTTCGAGGGAATTCAGGGTCCTTGAGGACATAGTTTGAAAAACACTGTACTAAGATTTTATGATTAAGGTGAAAACAACCTTGCTTGTTCATCTGACAGCCATTGTTAGTATTCTGTATGCTGTAATGTTGAGTTGGATAAATCCTGGCTTTCAGATCCCTGAATATTTTAGCATTTATCACTGAGTCAGCCCTGTCCGTCGACTCTCTGGCCTTTTGTAACCTTCATGGTGTAAGCTTTCGTGTGTGAACACAATTCCTCAGATAGAGTGGAACAGAACCTCCTCAACCATTACTTATAGGTGGTGGGGGCTGTTGTCAGGAATGGCCCTTTAGAGTCAAGATGCATAAGTATTCGGTGATTATAGCTGAAATTGGATGTGAGAAAGATCTTTGAGTGGCAGTAAATTAGCATACAAATACAAGCGTTAACAAACAGGTGTGGGACCGAGGTTTGAGTCCAGTGGCACCTACAAGCAAGAACTGAGAGACTTAGTATGTACACTCCTTCAGATTCATTGAAACAGATTTCCTCAAATCTTACTTAAAATCAAACCCTTTAAAATAATGTGGAATGTACAAGGCTTTTAAAATTGGAATCACCATGGAGTTCCCCAATCAGGAAGCTTTCGGTTTGACTTTCTGCTTCATATCCCTGACTAAGAAGAAGGATGAGAAATTACCCTGCTCATATTTAATCTTTTGATATCTGGGCTTCTCCCATGGCACTGTTTTCTTCCCATGCATCAAAGGAAGTGTTACTAAGTTAGATATCAGGAGCCCTAACCCTTCACAACAAATCCTTCATCGTAACAGTTGTTCTTACAGAGTTGAGATTCCTGCTCTTGACAACTGTGTCTAAGCTTCTTGCAGCCTGTCACAATGTTATTTGCTTTCCTCCATTATGAATGTGCCTGTCAATTCCACCCTCTTTCTGCCATGTAACTAATGGCTTCTAGCACCCCTTGTGTGACAGGGTGATAGGGCAATCCATGTCATCACATTCTGGGGTTCATCAGGTTGCATTGGGTAAGGATGACTAAGTGCTTGGGGGTATAAACAGGGTGGCTTGTTTAACACAATTCCGCATCTTCTGTATTTCATACAGAATCTAATACCAGCTGTCACATTTGGAATCTAAAAATCTCAGTCTGTTTCCTTTGAGATGAAATTTTCTGACCTTTCTGGGTAAAGAAGGTATACAACTTCCATACCCATATATACATGGAAATGTATGCGTAATGTTTGCCATAGAGTCTGTTGTTCAGGGAATGGGGATTTCTGTACAGGCATTTCTGCCCTTCTCACCTAGTGTTTAGCCAGGCACACACCTGCCCCAAACAAATGTTTTCTCTTTCTGTCTCTCTGTTCTTCCTTCATCTGCATCCTCATTTACGTCCCTTCTGCCATTGTATGTTTTATATTCTTTTTTAAAAAATCAAACAAACATGAGTTCTGCAAAAATTATAGTCCTGGGTTTACAACCGTGAATGTGAATCATGCAACTTAAAGCAAAACAAGTGAGGGTTTTTGTTACTTATTTTGATTTCTGCCATTCATGGCTTTAAGAATTCTGGAATTTTAGTGCAAAATACAAGCTATCTTGAGGCATTTATCCTCTTTTCATTTTCTGTTTTTCTGTTTCTACAGAGCTGTCCCCCCCTTCCCCTTTCAGTTCTCACTTTGAAGAGCCACTGAGGGTTAATGTAGCAAAATGAAACCAGGAAGAGCAGGGTTCAGATCCTGGGCAGTCTTGAGCCTGTTGTTAATTGCTGAGCCCGTCGGTATCTGCAAACTTAGTTTACTGCACAGAATTGAGGTCAACTGGAAAATCATGGACTGTGCATTTGTTGGAGGAAGAGTGGGATACAGTGTGTGATATACTCCAAGAACTGATCCAAATAACCTGTTGTTGCTTTGGTAATTAGAGTTTAGGATGAAAAGTCAAGGTAGAGTAGCTGTCAGAGGCAAAGGAAAGGTCTCTCAGGAAAATGGCCATCAGTTATCTGGGGTTGCTTTAAGTATGGGACAGGGAGTGGGTCTGCTTGATCCACTGGGTCACATCCAGCTCTGTCATTCTAGAACTGCCCTCTTCAGACAGTGAGCAAAATGGGGGGGACGGGGACGGGGACTCAAGGTAGAATCTGGCTGTGATTGGTACCATAAGTACAGTGGAATGCTGAGTTACACATGTGGTACTGCTGTCCTAATATAGAGCAATACATACATGTTTCTGGACTTTTACACCTAGTTCAAGAACAGCAGTGGATGTTTTTTATTTAGGGTGAAAATTGCATTTTCCCCATGTTGTTCTAGAGATTACAGGTTTCTTCAGGGCTTTCAGCCTGTCCACTTATTATAGGAGGACAAAATAATGCCTTTTTGACTCTGACATGAACATGAGAATTTCCCTTTTCTTTTTCCGTGCAGATAAAATCAGTGATTATTGAGCTGTCCTTTTGCTTGCAGGAAGAAAATGCCAGGAAAAGGAAGCTGCCAGTTGTGAGCTCAGTGGTCCAAGTGAAACGGTTCAGTAACGAAGGTGGGGAGGAAGAGGAGGAGGAGGAGGAAGAGGAAGATTATAGCTTGCGACTGGGAGGCATTTCCAGCAGCGTGTCTGTCCCTGCAAAGCCTGAAAGAAGGTACTGGAAGATCTACATATTTGTTTATTTGATTTACAAAAGCCAATGAATGGAAACATTAAAATAGAAACATCAATTTCCTGAAAAGGCACACTCTGAAGTACTAAATGGGGAACACGAGACCTTTCCATGGAGCCATTCCCAAACTGTTCCTGAATGCAAGATGATACAGTGCAGGATCAAGTTATGTCATAGAACTCATCTCCAAACATAGATATTAGAAGTATTTTTTGGATGGAGGTGATACCATTTGACTATTTAGTGCAAGATTTTTACAACAGATTATTGCTTACTTTGTTCGTAATGGAGTGGGGAAAGCATCTCAGCCTTAACTTTGCTATGATCTGAATGCTTTTGGTTAGAGGTTGTTTAGTCATTGTGTTCACATATAAGGATTGGGGAGGGGCCGTGGCTCAGTGGTAGAGCCTCTGTTTGGCACGTGGAAGCCCAGTCCCTGGCATCTCCAGTTGAAAGGATCGGATAATGTGAAAGACCTCTGCTTGAGACTCTGGAGAGCCTCTGCCAGCCTGAGTAGACAGTTCTGACCCTGATGATCCACAGGTCTGACTCAGTAGAAGGCAGCTTCATGTGTTCCTGCGTTTGGAGAGATTTATAGTAGTATGCCCACCCTGGTCTTCATTGCCACTAGAACAAAGGTCAAGTCTTTGAAGTTGCTGGGCAGTTCAGCATGTGTTAGCCTTATTTTTGCACAGCTGTCCATTGTCTAAATCTCCCCCCAAGGTGAATGCAAGACTCTTTATACAGAGAGCAATTAAAGTGATTCAATCTATAGGCATTTGGTCCACAGAGTAGTATAGAATTTTCTGGGGGGGGGGGGGCGGGGCGGGGCGGGCATACCTAACTAGAGGTGAATCTCCAGAAACTCATGAGACATGGCAGTAGACCATATGCTTACATTATGAAGGAAAAGAAGAATATAATTGTGATACAATTAATTGCTTTGCCTGTTATCTCCTGGGTTCACTCTTTCTAGGCCTTCACTGCCACCTTCCAAACAAGCCAATAAGAATTTAATATTGAAAGCAATATCTGAAGCTCAGGAGTCGGTTACAAAGACAACCAATTATGCTACAGGTAATTATTTGTGTTTGGCAACAGTACATGATCCCTGAGCCTAGTTCAGTAGGCCCAACTGCACCTCTGTTGTTGAAGAAAGAAAGAAAGAATATTACACCATTGGACTGTCATTTAAGATTACAGTTCTGTCGATAAGTTTTAACTGCCACATTGCAAGCAAAAATTTGCTATTGTGGCATCCAACAGTATGGCAAGTAAGACAAAAGTCCTGCTTGCCAGGGAAAAACTCCATAATTCTGCTTAAGGTGGCTTATAGACTTAAACTGGTTTAACAGCCATTCTCTTTTCCCCAGGCAATCCTGGGGACTGGGATACCAGAGAGATGCCCAAAAAAGAATTTCCTGCACCCACACCAAGTTCCAAAAACTTTGGGGAAAGCTGTGATCGTTTAATCATACACATATAATATAAACTTGTAGTGCACATCTGGCCTTAGCAATGTAAATATTTATATTCCATCTCTTATAACCAGAAGCTTTTAAAAGAGCTTCACATTTAAAAGGACAGTATTAAAACAGTAAAAATTTATTCACAAAGCGCCAAAAAGGAGAACATCAAAACCACAAATGCCAAGCTTGATGTGGTGGCCATGCTCATGGTAGCCTTTTCTTCTCATGGCAGAATTCTTCCCCACACCCCGTACAGCCCCACACTTTGACCCTTATGGTGTTTCTGGGCTCCACAAATCAATGGGACCACAGTTTTAGGGGCACAGAAGGCTGCAACAGGTCAGAAAGTTCCTGTTCATGTAGCACATCTCTGCTTACACTGCGTAAGATCTGAGCTTTCTGTTTCCTTTCCCTGAAAACTCAAAGATTTTTCTGAAAGCCAAACTCTCTTTGATTAAAAACTGCTATTATTATGGCCCATTTTAATTGGTTTTTTTAGAAAACATAATTTCTTAGAGATAAAGCACAAGGGATCTTGGCATAGCTCTCTTGACTGTTTGTTTGATCTGTGGAAAGTTGCACCAAAGCAGACAGTTCCCGTGGCTCCCAGAACACGAACTACCCATGATGAAGCCCTCCTAGAAACAATGAACATCCAGAACCGGCCATCCAGAGTTGACGCCCAGATACAAGAAGACGAACCAAAGGAACAGGCACTGGAGAGAGTCCCAGGTAATGCCACTGCGTTACCATACAAAAGGCAACATTTCTCCCTGAGGGCTTGTGCCGGGCTGATTAATTCCAGCTGGCATGTGGACTTTTGCAGTACAGCCTGTTCCATGTTACTTACTGGTGGAAATCTCAGCTCATAAGAGTCCTGGGTTCTCGCACACCCCTCACTGTGAAGAGAAACTAACACCAAATCCTTGTTTGTCTAAATGCATTATTTGCCAGACTACCCCCCCCCATTCCTTTTTTAAATGCAACATACAAAATTTTGCTAAAATGTGTACATATTCTATAGAGAACAATTGTGGGAATTGCCCTCTCCTTTCTTCCTCATTCCACTTAAAGGAATTGGTGGCAGGGGATTGTCAATTGTGCCATCAAGAGAAGACACCATTCATGAAGGAATGAGGAAGGTTCCCTGTTGATTTGGAAATGGGACTCTCCTTGACCCTCTGAGATAAAGCCAGATATTATGGTGAGGAAGGAGAGTCTTCCATTAGGCTGAATCCAGAAATGTCATGTCCAAACAGACTCAAAGAGAGAGAGAAATCCACAACCGTGGCAGTCTTTGTAGGAATCAGCTGAACTGGATTGTAAGGGGAGAGGATTTGTCTTGTGGAAGCAAAGGCAGCTCTGAAGGAGAGAGTTGAGGGGAGCTTTTCCCAGCATGCATCTCAGTTTGGATTGAACTGGCATTCCTGAACAATTTCATTCTCTGTTTATTTTAGGAACTCCGCAAAGACAGCTCTTCTCCCGCCTCCAGGTGGAACCAGGCATTGAAGCAACATGGCAGAAGACCTCAGGTTAGCCAAAGCCCTTTTACAAAAAAAGGTGGTCTTGTGCTCTAGTCTTACCTCAGTTATCTTTGTATTTTGGTTATAAGATACAATGTGTTAGATGCTAATAGGCGAAAAGCTACTCCCCCCCAGCCCGTTTCTTCTGGGGAAATGGGTTCTGACCTCTCCTGGCGTAAGTAGTTTTATCAGTACGCAAAAAAGGGGCCAGTCTGCATCCATCCTTGTGTGTCTGTTTCTGATGCTGACACTGGTTTTTGTGGTGAAGAAAGTATCTGAAGAAGTGTGCGTGCACACGGACGCTTGTACCTGGAATAAAACACTGTTGGTCTTAAAGGTGCCACTGGATTCAAACTGCGTTCAAAGAAATATAAACTTACTTTATTTCAAGGTGCAGCATCCTATAGAACACGGAGGCATGTTTAACAGATGTTTAGTGAACATGGATGTATTGTCTTTTGTATCCTAAAGGCCCACTGGGAATTCTTCTGTATGAGGGCCCCCCCCCTTCACTGACTGGCTAGATCAAGCAAATATGCCTTTGTTCATGTACCTTTCATTTCAGTGGGGAAACTTCTGGTGCTGTACCAACCCTAGTAGTGCTGATGAAAATTATCTTGGTTCAGACATTTGGTTTTTCTAAAATATATTTCCAAACAAAGGATTGGGGGGGGGCCCTGCTGTCAACTCTTGAGTAACTATTACTGTTATGCTGCAAGTAACGGCTCGGGGATTAGCCACCCTGTTGGCACTCACCCCCCTTTATTTTTCTCCCAATGCCACTCATGTCTGTGCCACTTACTTTGGCTAGCTAGGAAATGGCAAAAAATGATTAAATAACCATAATATTTTCTTGTGGGTAATGCATGCCTGGCTCCTGCACTCTCACCCCCTTTTTGTGAAATAAAGCATAACTGGCTCCAAGGCCAGGCAAAAGAGTGCGCCAGAGGTGCATGTGAAGCCATGCTAGAGTGAGGTCATCCGTCCTAAATCCAGCGCGTCTGCTTCTTTAGCTCTGTCCCTGCCTACATGACACTTTGATGTGTGCTTGTCTTGTCTTACAATTATCTTCACAATCATCCCCATTTTCTGATTGCAACAGAATAATCTTTAACATTTCTACCCTTTTCCCTGCCTCAGATTATTATGACTTGGAATCAATGGTCCACACAGACACTCGGTCATTTATCCTGAAGAAACCTAAGCTGGTTGAGGATGTGGTGGTGCTCCAGAACCTGGAAGGGGGGAAGAGAACCGCAGAGCCCTTGCAGGCACTTCCAGGGCGACTTATACAGCCGCGGTAAGAAGTGGCTTTTGGGGATGTTACCATGTTGCTGCTCCTGGAGATCAGTCAGCCAGGCAGATTACAAATGATGAGTTTTGGTCTCAGGCGCAGCCCACAGAAACATCTCCTGCACTGTTGTGGGTTTATTGAGAACAGGACCCTTGCTTGTTTTGTTATGGAGGTAATGGTCACAGCAAACGGCACTTTTTATTCTTCACTCATTTGTTTCACCTGCCCTCAAATTGTTCATTTAAGGCCCTTTTTGGCAACTCATTCCCAAACTGCATGCTGTAGGGGAATTTCTTGAGTGTTATGAAAGCAATCTAATTTACTTAAAGGCGCCTGGGGTCCCAAAGCCCTGCCCCATAATGGTTGGAATCAGGTAACTGTGCCCCATCTTTGCACTAGTTGTCATAGAGTCATTTTGGATGCAGAGAGGCAACAGGATTTCTTGCCCTGAGAGGCTGGCTGTTGAATCTCTTCGTAAGTTAAGGCTCTGGGCTTGTCTCTGCCCATCCAGGAGGCACACCCAGAATGGAGACTCATGTAGAAATGTAGGAGGGGGACTCTTGAATGCAATGTGAAAGTAAACTTTTTAGTACCTAAGCGTAATGAGTGCCTCCCATTTTAACATGAGAGGGGAAGTGCCCCTCAGCTATCAGCAGTTTGGGGGGGGGAGTGGTTTAGGCCTTTGAAGAGTAATAGAGCTCTGAAAAGGCAACACCCCAGCCTCTTGTAAATGAACTGTCCCTCTGTCATGAATTGTGCCAGATTGCGTGGTTGTGTTGATGTAAGGGACTGCACTTCGTTCTGCGGTCTCTTTCAGTAGCTGTGGCCTTTCTTACGTCCTTTGCAGAGAGCAGCTTGTGCAGCCCGAGAAGCCAGCTAGTCCCAAGTTCATAGTCACCTTGGATGGCGTGCCCAGCCCTCCCGGGTACTTATCGGATCAAGAGGAGGAGGAAGCGAGTCTTATGGAAGGAGTCAGACCGGTCCCTCCCAAAGCATCAGCCAGTAAGGGATTAAGAAGCCTTCGAGCGCAGCAGATGCACATTATCTCCCGACAGCTGGAGACCACTGACGGTAACCCTCTTGTCTGCAGTGGATAAGCCTCTTTGGGGTAGCTTGATTGAGAAGCATCCTTGTTAGTCTCCTTTCTTTGGCTAATTGGCCCAGGAGCACAGTGGCTGAGCTGCAAACCAGATTCCCTTTCTGCACCATGTGTAACTTCAGGGCAATGGGTACATTTCATGGGCTTCAGTCAATGATTTTCAGACTGTGTTCCAGGGACACCTGGAGTTTGTGGGGAACTCATTAGTGAACAGAAATCACTAATGATGAACAACCTTCCCTGTATGTCTGTGTGTCTTGGCTGTGTTTAAGGCTGCCTTCTCATTTGATTTGGTGCCCTGCTGAGGTCTGTGTGTGCTCTCCTGAGCTATGGCCCAGAATCTTTTGCAAGTTATTGGAGTTAAACAGCAAACACCATGTGTGTGTGTGTGGGGGGGGGGGGGGAGAGACAGGACAGACAATTCTTCCAGTGTAGAAAGCTTGAAATTGTCTGGTCAGTCTGTTTAATTTTTTTTGCCCATTTCATTTTCTGCACTGCCTTTGTGAGAAAATGAAACTAGTTTGCATTTCCTTCCCATATTACTGTCTCATGACATTTGCAGCCTGTTTCTGTCCTGGAAGAAGCTAGATGACATCACTCTCCTTAAATATTGGCTTATTACTGACAACTAAGTGGTTTACATGCATTTCTTCACTATATTTATTGCCCACCTTTTAGCCATTGTAGTTCCCAAGACTGTTTATGATTAGATGAAATGCAAATACAAATCAGTCATGGTGGCAGCAGCAGGGGATACCATAGTATGTATGTGAGTGTATGTGAGACTTTCAGTCCATCTCTGTGGCACTCTCAATGCTGTGGCTTTTGCTGCATCACAGGGCCCATGGTCAGGTTGGGGAGATGCCCTTCACCTGCTGGCTTATGAGAACCATTTCAGATTCTGCTAGATGGTTATGGAAATTGAGTGTTGTCAGAACCACGCACAGGGAAACAACATAGAAGGCCTCATCTTGCAGTTTTCAGTCAAGTATTGGGTATATTTGCAATGTTTATAACTTTTCAATGCCATACATATGTCAAATGTAGCTATTGTAGATGCTAAGTTATAAATTATGAATTTTATGTTGTTAAAGCAGTGAAATTAGTGTAGGTTGGCTAGAACACTAAGTATGTAGGTTGGCTAGAACACTTCCCAGTAACCCCACTGTTTTCCCATGGGTACAAAATGTCTGGAAATTTTACATCTGTAGTGGGCAGCACTAAACTTGAAAGATACCCAGGAGAAACAAAAACTAAAATGAGACAAGAAAATATATAATGTTAAGTCTCCTCTCAGGGAGAGGGAGAGTTTACAATTGTGTTATAGCTCTATTTGTTTTGTAGTTTAAGTACAGGAAAATAAATAAAGATACAGGTTTGTGGGGGTTTGGTTTCCCAATGAAATTCTTACCGCTTTAATGTTCCACCATTGCTCATCTAGTCTTCCTAACCCTAACCTGTTGCTAATTTGGCAATACTTCCCCAATCCCATTCTAGAAAAAAATTGTGCTGTTCTTTTATGGGTTTGTTGGTTTGTTTATTTTTCTCCCAGTAAAAGCAACCCTTAGGTGGAATTGTTTAGAGATCAGGGTAGTGTAAGTAACTATGATCATCTTTGATAGTATAAGCTGGCATTTAATACAGGTGGATTAAGACAGTATCAATTACACCGTTAAGCAGACTGAGGTGGCTCCTTTATGTGGCAGATTTTGGGCGCCATAAAGGGGGAAGACAAATGGCCAGTTATTTAATATTTTGACACTTAGGCATTTTTGCTTTGGTTGCCAAAATGCCTTGGGTTATCAGATGAGTTTTGAATGCTGTTTGGAAAGTGTCACAAGGAGGGGGGTTATATACTCCCCTTGATGGGCTCTCTAATTATTCTGAATTTAACAGTGATATGAGTTATTGGATTTCTTCCCATATAAACTTCTCTTTGAAGGAATCCCACTGATGCCAGTGCATGGTTTCAGTTTGTGTAAATAAGACGTACGATGCAAACATCCTTGCATGTGAACACTGGGACTTGGAATTCAGCTTGGATGCTGAGAGAATGCCTCTGTTTTTTCCCCACAGTAGAGATGGAGGAGGCAGCCGTTCTTCAAAAAGCGGAGAAAGTCCCTGAGCGCTGCAAATACTGGCCTGCCTGCAAACATGGAGATGAGTGTGCCTTCCATCATCCGACTCTGCCGTGCAAGTTAGTGTTGAAAAGCTTCTCGGGGCTAGTTGATCAACCTCCAGCAAAAGCATCTGCAACAGTTAGGGACTGGAGGTCCTGTCTTAAATGTGTAGGATGATAGCCTCAGAGTACACATGTTAGAAGAGCTGTATTTGATAGCAGGGCTTTTGGACAGAGCCTCATTGTAAAAAAGTATACTCATCAAATATTGTGCTTGTCGTTCTCTACATTTCAGAGCTTTTCCCAACTGCAAATTTGCCGACAAGTGCTTGTTCATCCATCCAAACTGCAAATATGATGCCAAGTGCAGTAAGCCAGACTGTCCTTACACTCATGCCAGCCGGCGGACTCCACTGCCGCCTTCAAAACCAGGTAAAAGCCTCTTACCATTCCAGGTTTTCTGGGGTAGATGTGTGTGATCTGAGAGTGCTGCCCAGTTGGAATGTGATCCCCTGGAGCCAAAGATTTAATCTCAGAGTTGGAAGAGAACAGCAGGGTCATCTAGTCTAACTGCTTGCCCAACACAGGTCTAAACAAAGTAGTGTACAGCAGCAAAATACCTCACATGACCTCACTGCTATACTTCTGCTAATACAGCCTAAAATTACATTAGCTTTTTTTATTGCTGCATCACACTGCTGGCTCATATTAAGCTTATGGTTCACCAGAACTCTCAAATCCTTTTCACATCTGATATTTGTATAACTGGTTTTTACTACCGAAGTGCAACTTGTCCCTATTAAACTTTGTTTTATTTGCCTGGGTCCAGTCCTCTATCCTAACCAAGCCCAGCTGCATCCTGTTTCTATCCTGAGGTGTTAACTACCCCACCCAGTTACATATCATCTGCAAACTTGATGAGCACATTCCGAACTCCCTTATTCCCCTTATTCTGAGTGCAATTTCAACCACTCTTTCTTGTTTCGTGTTCCCTGAAATTTGTCGGGAAGCTGAATTTTTATTGGAGCTGACAGGTTGTTGCACCTTTCTGAAGGAGGAAGTTGTGGGATCCTTTCCTTCAATGGAAGATTGCTGAGTGGAAAGGGTACTATTAGATCCAACCCTCGATTTCTAGATACTATACCAACTTGTTATTGACATGGAACATTTGTTTGGAAGAACTGCTTTCTTTTAGGTAAACATTCACTTTTGTGCCTGGCTCTTCTTTAATCTACTTCTCTTATTTGATGTCACAGCCCCACCTCCAGTACCACCAGCAGCTTCTACTAGCCAGCTCTGCCGATATTTCCCTGCATGTAAGAAAATGGAATGTCCATTCTACCATCCAAAAGTAAGTACCATACTTTAGTTTCCTTCTACTGCAAGATTCTAAAATGTAGGCTAGCGGCCTGTGCTTAATAAGACTGAAGTTCATGGATGCTGGCTCCTAGACATTTGCATTCTGGTGCTCAAGAATTAGTGCAGCATCTTCATAATTACAAATTCAGGAGTATCTTGCATTGTGCTCGTGGCGTTGGCGCTTTGCCTGCTCATGCACCAGTCTTGGATGATACACCATGGGACATACTTGGTAGGAGTAGAACTGGAGGGACTATTATATATACATATATGTGTGTATGTGTAATGAAACTAGTTAAATTGAATTCTTTCAGTAGCATTTTCTGACTCTCTCCCTCCTCCCTTTTTAGCATTGTCGGTTTAACACTCAGTGTACCAGAGCTGACTGCACATTCTACCATCCTACTCTTTCTGTACCACCACGTCATGCCTTGAAATGGACTCGAAGTCAGACCAGGTAGTTGTTGTTGTTGTTACTACTACTGCTGCTGCCGCCGCCAAGTCATACTTGCTAATCAAACCATGCAGCTTGCAGGATCGAAATCAATGCATTTTCTGCATTTTTGATACATCATGCCTAATAGTTTTTGTATTTTTTCTAATTTTTGTAATCTTAGTTCTGCTGCATTGCTTATTAGATGTCTACTTGATTGCACTGTTTTAAACCATGTCATCTGCTTGCATTGTTTTAAACTGTGTAATCTGCCTGCAGTCTCAGTGAAGAAGGGCAAGCTGTAAAGTAAATAGATATAATACATAGATCAAGAGTAGGATATCTTCTCAGCCCAATTACATAAATTTCTCAGAAAATCATTATACTTTTTTTTAAGCCTACCCATTTTTAAATAGTTTGATATAGTAATTTCGGGGTAGCATTTATAACTTTTTAGAAAGAAAATTATACATATTGATTACTTAATATTATTTAAACCTTTTTGATAAAATAAATATATTACATTAATGAATAACTAGAAAGAATATTTTACATTAATAATAACTATTATTTCTCCCTAACTCTGTGATTATTTCAGGAGGTGTCAGCTTTTTGTTTCAGGTAAATACAGACTTTATCATCAGAGTTATTAACTTTTACCATAGTATGCTTTCTATTTCTGCTGAAATGCTTTAATCGGTCTTTAATTTACCTGATTCGTTAACTTTGCCATTACAGCATATTCAGCTAATTTATCACACCAGGAGTCTTTTGTTGGGCAATCTTCTGTTTTCAAATATATGTGAACTGTACTCTTGCCGCAGTTAACATATATCTGAATACATCTTCTGATTTTCCCCCCAAAATTATCTGGAATTATTCCCAATAGCATTGTCTCTGGATTCAGTGGAAATTTAATTTAAAGAATTTTCTGGATCTGTACATGTATTTCAGTCCAGTATTTCCTCAGTTTTTTACAATACCGCCACATATGACAAAACGTGCCTTCTACTTTCTTACATTTCCAACAAGTTCCTATGTAATTCTTGTCCATTTTATGGCTATCCATAGGAGTAAGATACCATCGGAAGAACATCTTATATCAGTTTTTCCTTAGGGCCTGACAGGCTATAAATTTTATGCCTTTCATCCATCAATTTCCCCAGTGTAGGAAGAGTATCTCTTTGTCAATATTCTGCATCCATTTTATCATGCACATTTTAACTTGTTCCATCTCCATATCATATTGGAGTAATAATTTGTAGAGTCGTCCTAGCAAATGATCTTTGTGTTGTATAATGATCTTTTCAAACTCAGTCAAGTCTCTTACTCCATCTCTTTCTGTGAGGAGATCTTTCTTAAATCTAGAGGTTAACTGAAGGTAAACTAACCATTGTACTTCTTCCCTTCTTCTTGAATCTTTTGCCAAGATTTAATTTCACTTTTTGAGTTTATCATATCTTTGTAACTTAAAAAAAGTTGGTTTTTCTCTTGTGTTTATTGTGGTATGCATGTATTGGTGAAATAATAGGAGATATCATGGGGTTAGGTTTTTTTTCTTAAAGACCCCAAATTCTGAAATAAACTGGCTCTAATTATGTGGGTTTTGTCTTGTCCTTTATTTTTCAAAGTTAATTTTTCAATCCGAAGAAGGTAATGCAGTCTTGTATCCAGTTCATGAAACTGGAACCACAATTCAAATATTGTAGTATTTTGAGTAAAAAGGACCATGACAAATTGTCAAAGCTTTCTCAGCATCCAGAGACATAAATGCCACTTTGGTCTCCCTATTTTTAACTAATTCTATTGCATTAATTACAAAATGTATGTTATTTTTCATAAACCTTTTTGGTACAAAACCAGTCTGGTCCGGATGGATTATTTCCATAATATGTTTCCTTAACCTTTTAGCCATAAGTAAAAATTGTATAGTCCTCCACATTCAATAAGGAAATAGGTCTATAAGACTATGGAAGCATTGAATCATTACCTCCTTTATGTATCAATGTTATGTGAGCTTCTTGCCACGAAGGGGGCAGAGTTCAGTGCTTATTTCATTCATTACTTTTTGAAGTGGTAAAATTGTCTTCCAGGCATTTGTAGTACATTGCTGTAAGTCCATCTGGGACTGGTGCTTTATCTTTTTTCAGTTTCTTGATTGCTTGAGAAATCTCTTGTATTGTGATATTTTGATTCAGAAGCTTTCTGTTATCATCTGAAAACATCTCACTAGATGTATTTTTATATATTATTTTTACTTACAGTTTACTCTGGATACCTAATAGTTCTGATTTCAGTTCCTCTTGCAAGTCTGAAATTTCTTTTTTAAGCCTTTGATTGGTGTGTTCTTCACATTTGTTTGATTTGAAGTCTCTTGAATCTGTTTAGACAGTGATTTTGAATTTTTTTGCATATCATCTAGAACATCTTCATCCTTTCCTTTCCCCTTCTTATCCTTATCCTTTAATCTTGTTGATATTCTTAGTTTTCTAAGTACCCTTCTCCTTCTGAATGTTTCATACAATTTTTTCATCTACTAGTAGCAACATCGATAAGTCTTAACCGTAAGCTTAATTATTATTAGTGTTCAGTGCAATCAGAAAATTGTCTATTTATCAGTTAATCATATCCCGAATGCACAATTACTATACTTCAACAGTCTCAGCAAATTCAACAAGTAAATCCTGTGTTAATTTCTGAATTCATGACTTCAGTCTAGTTTTTTTAACTTCAGTAATATTTCAGGGTATTTCAAAATATTTCATAGAAGCAATCAATCAACAGTTTACTAAAATATGTTAATAGGAGGAAAGGGAAAAAGCTTATTCCACAAGAAAGATATAGTTCATCAGGAAACAGGAATAAAATAAAGAAAATATTTTATTAATATTAGTAATATTAATCAGTTAATAAATTAGTAAATACCTAATACTACTGAAAATAAAAAAGAGACAGAGTACTTTACCTGGGAAATATGTTCAGTTTTCTATTAATGGCTATGTTACATGGTATCATTCTTCTCAGTTTAATATGTTTGTTGGTTGTTTTGTTTGTTAAGTTATTAATATTTATTTATTTTATTTATTTACTTAGATTTGTACCCCACCCTCCCTGTATGTTCTATTATTCTATGTTAATACTATGTATAAAATTAATAAAGAATATTATCATTAAAATACAACTTACCAAATCTAAGGGCACAGTCCTATTACTTTGTTGTATCGTTGTACACCCGTGTTAAAATCTTAAAAATAAATTTAGATTACAGCACAAAAAATTAATAGTTATTAGTATTATTTATTTTATAAGAAGGAAGAGTCTTATCCAATCTATCAGGTAATTGAGTATTTTTCATGTATTCATGGTATTATTTGCGAACTTCACCATTAGATGGAACCAAAGACCGCAGAATACAAAGTATTTCCTTCATAGATGGGTAATTAAAAAAACCAAAAGGCAGGAACGCCTCAGTACAGAGTCCAGAGAAGCAAATGATGTAATCTTTTAAAATTGTAGCCAAGAGAGGAGAGAGACGGCGGGCTTCTTTCAATAAGGGGAAGATAGAAATCACAACAGTTTAATACATTGGACTCTTTCCTGTCCCCCATTTATAGTCATTTGTAGCCCATTAATAAAATCTGTCACAAGCTCAATGATTTAGTATTAGAGACCTATCAGCAAACACAGCCCTTCAGATATTTCCAGTTTGAATCTTTGGTTCCTAAAAAAACAGAATTAAATATGATGGCTATAGTTTGCAACTCTGTGTAAGAAGGTAGGCCATCAGCCTTGAATCACCATTCAGAACTTAAATCCAATATTTTAAAATAATTTGTAGTCCTGTTTCACCCTGGTAATTATTAATAGCTTCACAAATGCTTGCAGCTTCTTGCAGGGCGGGGGAGCCTCTCCTTCAGCAAAACTTTCCTGGTTGCCAAAAGCAGATAAGGAGGGAGTTGAGGAGAGAGAAAATGAAAGTCTCTCTTGATCTACTTAACTGCTTAATTTTCTATCATGTCCTCTTGTTAAAACATGATGAAAATAATAAGCACCAATATTAAAGAAAGCAGAAAAGGGAAACTACACAGAGGGAAGGTGGGGCTGCCCTTAATCAGTGTTAAGGCTAGCTTTAAACTTGTCTCGTCTCAGCTGTCTTAATGTTAATAGAAGCTGACCTGAATATAAATCCAGGAAGATCTATGGGCTGACTGGCCTCCCAAGGGGAGGCGGGGGAGATTGATATTTTCCCACTTTCCTGCGCTCAGATTATAGGTGCCTCGGTGAAAGGGGAGATGCAGAAGCACAAAAACAGTGCAGCTAATGGGTAGCCCTTTCCACACAGGTGAAAATTATCACATTATGTTTATGGGGAAACAAAATTGCTGATTGTGTCTATTTCTGTTTTTTCCCTCCAGTGACTAATCATCACACAACCAATTGAATTTTCACTGTTGTGCTATGATGGAAAGACATTTGTTGATGGAACCAAGATGCTGTAAAAGCTGCATCCAATATGCCAAGCCTTGAATATGTATTGTTTCATACAATGAAGATGATTGCATACTTGAAATGTGTCCTTTGCAAAACTTGTATATTTAATTGCTGATTTTACATATTTCTAATGTAAAGAGATGTATGTGTAGGGAAGAGAATTTTACTTTAACCTTAATTAAAGCATCAAGGCATGGATTTCTATCCTTCTAATGTTGAGCTAGCTTTTTTATTTTGGTCACTTACATAAATTCTGTTAGCGAACATTCAGCTCCAGGCTGGAAGATACTTCGTTATTTTGAGAAATAGCGCCTAAGAGATACAGAAAGGATGATAACATGCTTGTAGAGAAGCATCAGGATGTGTATCCTCTTCTAGTTTCCCCCTATATTTCTTTGCAGAAAACAGTGAGCAAGCTACTAAAAATATGCAGATTTACATGTTTAGAGATACCTGAAGTATGTGATTATGTTGTTGTTATTTCTAACTGAAATGGGCATGGTACATATGTAATATGCCTCTTTCTCAACTGCAGATAAAGGATCAGATAGGTTTGCGCATTTTTTTTCCCTACAGACTTCCCCTACCATGGAGTTAATTCCCCTCTTCCACCCTAAATAAATCTGATACATAAAGGGAGATGTCAGTTGTCCCTGGGGTCAACCACAGGTCATGGTAGCTGCGATACCTGCCTAATGTGGTCAATCCTTAAAATGTGTCAACATATGTATAGGGGGTTGCTGGGAAGAAAAGGAAGTTGCACAGAGGGAAAATGTGCTCTTTCAGGCCACACCCAGTCTCCTAGGTAGGGTTGCCAAACCCCCGATGGGTCCCCACCCATAAACAGCCCCGCTGGGCACATTGTGTGGGGGACGCTCAAGCATTCAGCTAAAAACTCTTATGGTGACCATAGAGTTTTTAGGCAAATGCTAGAGCATCCCCTGTAGACCGTGTCCAGCATGATGATGTCATCCTGAAGACCGCAGGAGCAAGCCAGGAATCCCCCACCAGCAGATGGATAAGACCTGGCAACCCTACTTCTAGGTGTGGACCACCTTTGATTCAATTAAACTGGATAGCTAGCTTGGGGGACAAAGGAGTATGGGAGTGTCCATTATATAGTTCTCTATTGAAATATCCATTATCTTTGAAATATTTAGCTGGAGGGAGTACTTTGTCATGCAGTAAACACATTGATCATGAAATTTGAATAACAGGGATTAATATTCTTTTAGGCCTTAGGCCTTAGTTCACAAGCTGCAGTTTTTGTGTTTTGAATAATGTAAAATTAACCAGTAACATGAATGCACCTTTTTTATTAAATCTTTTGTATCTTTTGGGGAACTACATTTTCACAAAAATATACAAAAGATAGTATTTTGTACAAATATTTACATTAAATATCAGAAAACAACTTCTCCATATTTCAAACTCATATGTGACAAATATATTCTTGAATTCTGAAATTTAAATACACCAGGAAATTATTTTGAAATCTTTATTTTTTGCAGATAATGTACTTAAAAGTTCAGTTCATATTTATTTAAAAAAACAAATTTAATTATGCAAAAAGGCTTAATTGATATATCTTTTAAAATAACAAACTATAGGACTGTATGTTCACAAGAATTAGCTCTTTATGATGAAAATCCCAAGGGGACACATTGGACACCCAAGGTCTTTATTACAGCATCAAATTAAAATACACCTTTGGACTAGTCTGATGTAAGATTTATTTATTTTTTTGGTTAAAGCAAGGAGGAGAAACACTCCAGACTGAGATGTAGAACGCAAATCAACAACTGTAAACTTAATGAAATCATATATTCAAACAGACAAATAGACTGAGGGGCATAAGAATGAATTTTCCTTTGTTCAGAACCATAAGAAGATGCTGTTTTCAGCTAGTGAAAGCTTCTGTTCTTGATTAATAAAAATAAGTGTTATGGGGCTTCTGAAAATAGAATATTCATACATTTTTCCTAGTTGCAGTCTCCTTTCACTGTCCAGTAGAAATGCTTTCAAAGAGAAGGAAGCTATTTTTATTTCATAGAGGATAACGCAGTATATTGACTGGCCGTTTTGCTGGGCTGTCTGCATTCCAGACCAGTCTTGCTGTGTTAAGCCCAGAAGCCGGCTTAAGCAGCTCGTCTTTAAAATCTGTGCCCATTTTTCTGCTGTTGCCAGCTCACACTAGGCCAGTATGCATTCCAACTAGAACATGAGCTAGCGACGAGAAGGGCTTGCTCACAACCCAACTCCCACAAAATCTGGCCCAGCAAATCAAGCACAATTATTCCCCACCCCAATCTCATTTGATGCCTGAATGCTTCGTATCTTGAATCAAAACCTATGTGCGTATGAGGAAGTTCTACTGACTTGCTTCAAAGAACACAGTATTGAGAACACTAAGTAGACCCACTTAAGTTCAGAGTATGGAAGCTTTTAGGGTTCAAGGGCAGAACAGAAAAGAGTACTGTATCCACACAACCCACTTTATCCACATAACCCATAGTCCCCTATTAATAATGCAGATTTTATCTACATTCTAATATAAAGGATTTTTTCAGATGTATGGAGACTTCTGTATCAGATTCAGCATAATGTGGCCTTTCAGGTGCAGGCCAGCTCCCCTCGCCCCCTCAGTTTTTGTAGTCCCAGACAGAAAAATCAGGTCTGCCAGATCTCCAGTGGGCCCTTAGAGCAAGTTGATATAGTGGTTACAGTGCTGGATCAGAATCTGAGAGACACAGGTTTGAATTCCTACTCTGCCATGGAAGCTTGCTGGGTGACCTTGGGCCAGCTACTCACTCAGCCCAACCTACCTCACAAGCTTGTTATGAGGATAAAATGAAGGAGAGAGTGTTGCAACCCGTTTTGGATCTCCATTGGGGAGAAAAGTGGGATATGAATGAAGTAAATATTAACAGAGTATGCAGAATAATGCCAGTCTCAGCCTATAGAAGTGAATGGCTGTAGCCTGGAGTAACTGCATAGGATTGATCTGTAAGACTTGGTGGTAGGCCAGATGCTGTGCCTGTTCTACATAGACTGTGCTCGTGGCAGTTCTGAACACGTGCCTGTACATCTTGAACAAATTACAGGTAAATGTGACACAGTTACTCTTTGCTAAATTGGCCCACCTAAAGTTACAATTTTCCTTCCTTTGAATCTGTATCATTTAGGGTCACTGTGCCAAAATGGTTAAGTTGGGATCACAGCCAAAATACTATTCAGTGACAGCTGTTTTCTCCCCTGGTTAGAAAAACCACACAGTGGGTACCCAGTTCATGTGGTCAGGACAAGTCAGTTATGATGAAGTTTCCAGTAAGCATCTGGATGGTCCTTTTGTCCTAATGGAGATTCATATTTATATAAAAGTGCACCTAAAATGCCATCTTGCTTGCAAATGAAAAATTCAATTAACCCTTATCAGGGAACTGTATTTAAGAACCAACCTAACCAGTAGCTAGATGAAGCTTTGCATTTAACTAGCAGATTATTTAAATTACAGCAGCTGCCCCAAGGTTGTAAATGAAAACATGCCAGAATCTTTGCAGGAAAAGGAAAACAGGCTTAGAAGTGTAGAAATTATCGACAGCACAAAGGCTTTTCAGAAAAAAAAGTTGAACAAAATCATTCAACCTGCACAAGATTTCATGCAGTGGTTTTTGGGTTTAAGAGCTAGTTAGCAGAATTCTCAGAACACTACGATTTTGCAACTAGCAATCACACATGGAGGGAAAGCTAAATTCTGTGCTCCACACACTTTGATACAGACTTTCTGAAACTAGAGTATGCTGGATGCCAGTGAATTAGAGCTCCACATCAGATTCTTTCTTGGGGGCAACCTTAATAATGGAATATCTCTCTATTTTAACATTTTCTGTATCTTTTGTTTTTATTAGGAAAAAAATAATGGTTAATGTTCAAGATAGAGAATCCATGAAGACGTGTGTTCCTATACTAGCTGCTGTTACTTTTGCCACTAGCTAAAATGTATCCTTACTAAGTGTACCATATTTCCAAATAATGCATAGGATTGAGTCAAACTGTTCTCAGCACACATAGTTCCCCAGAAACAATGGTTCTTGGAAGAGTGACGTACACCTCCCCAGCCAGACACCAAGAGCTACCAGGGGAAAAGAAAGTATTGGACAGGCTTGTTCTCAGCCTGGTCCTCCTAGTCTGTGCAGCAAAGAAAACTGTATATTCCACAGACTGTACTGTTTGTAAGGGTAGGAGATCTCTTTCTAACAAACTTTCATTTCCCACTCAGGATATCTTAAATGCCCTCATGCCTGGTCCACCGGCCTGTATGAATCATAACTCAGGAACAAGTCTTCATTAAGTTGTATGCTAATTTGCTGTTCACCTATGTAGAGGCATCTGTTTATATGTATGAACTGTTAACCTCCATTGCAATATGTCTGAGGAGGTGTGTGTGCACACGAAAGCTCACACCTTGAATAAATCTTTGTTGGTCTGACAGGTGCCCCTAGGCTCAGAATTTGTTCTACTGCTTCAGACCAACACAGCTGCCCACCTGGATCCACCTCCCCTGCATAAGGAAAAACATGGCACATCGTAAAAATGCTAAAATCAGTACTTGTTCTTCCTGACACCTTGATACAGGGAACACTTGGATCGATAAAAGGGGAGTGAAGCCAAGATGGAACTAAATTGTTCATAGAGTTACATAGATCAAAAATTGTAGCTTACACCACCCTTCCTCAAATGGGTGCAGGGGACCCCTTGGAGTCTGTGAGTCCTTGGGACAGAGGACAGGTTCTCATGCCCATCAGGCAAATGTGAAATTGGTGCCAGTCTAGGAATGGTGTCAGGGACTCTGCATCACCAAGGGGATAGAATCAGTCTCCTCTTTGGTACAGAGCTGCCACCATCTGTAGTCACCTAACTTTAAGATCCTCTCAGAGCACTAGCTAGACAACACAGTGACTGGTTGTAGGGAACCAGCGGTTTAGCCTTAGGAACTCTAATTGGTTGAATGCTGTCAATAAGGTGGTCGTCTTAGTTATTTCTGGCTTAAAGTTCAACTGATTTTAATTCTATTTTTCACACAAAGGCTTTCAAGCATAAAGAGAGATGCCAGTTTGCATCCACGGACAGAGCTCTTGGTAGCCATCATAAATCAGTTGCTGACTCAAGGTGCCTACTCTTGGCCACTCAAAACAGGCAGTTACCAGGTTTAATCCAAGGTACTGTCTTAGAAAACCTTTCATGGCCTAGAACGCTTATATCTGCGGGACTGCCATGACAGTTCTATTCATCTGAATAGGGCCTTCAGCAGGAGCCAACCCAAAAATGGGCAAGATCAACAACTACCTGTATGTGTACATTCTCTGTTGTTGCCCCTACCCTGTGGAATGGTCTGCCTGAGGTGGTCAGAAAGGTTCTCACATACATGTCATTCCACAAAGTATGTAAAACAGAATTGTTCAGGAGGGCATTTTTATTAAGGTAAGAGGGCTATAGTATTAGAAAGTGGCTCAGGAAGGCACTTGTATAAAGGGAACTGGGACTGTGAACTATACCAGTGTGTTCAGTATAATCTGTTCGCTGTATGAATTATCCTATTTTCACTGCATTTTTGACCTTAAGTTATCATGTCTACAGTATCCTAGAATAACAGGCCCCAGCAGCTGCCATTGTACTTCACCCTACAAAGATTACATACTTCAGTAGAGAGAAATATAAGATGTGTATGGGACCATCTGAACCCTGGCCAGCTCACTGAGTATCTTCCAGGACACTTTCAAAACTTCTGACAGCTTTCAAAGCCAATTTGTAATAGGGATTTAGTGTTCAAAGTAAAAAAAAAAATAGCTTCAGATTGGAATGTGTCTATATCTAGCAATGGTACTGTGTAATATACACAGAATTTTGGGATGTGCCACATCTCTGAGGGTCTCTACAGATGGTTTTCTAAGCAGCATCCCCCACATACAGCAGCAACTGTGCAATTATCTTGGCACTTATCCCTCTGCTCTGCATATAAAATAACGTTATGAAGGCCTTATGCACATGATCTTTCCCCCCATTTTTAAAGGGAAAGAAATACACAAGGAAATGAGGGTAGGAAGGAGGAATAGTCCAGTGGAATGAGGTGAAAAAAGGCCAGTGTGTGGAGCCTGAGAGCCAAAGGAATCTCAAAAGAAAATGGGAAGACAGAGCTGCAGAGATGAGGCAAGCAGAGGTTTACAACATGTTCATTTGGAATAACCACCTGGAGATCTCTTGTACCAAAGTACTGTCCATGGTCTTTAGTGGGGAGTTAGGACCTTCTGACAAAATAGTTTCATTCAATTTTCATCACACGATGACTGAAAATGTTACTGTTCATTGGGAAAGAACCAATACAAGTTTGCCCTTTGGTGGCCTGCTGGTCTTGTTACCAATCTAGAATCTGATGGCTGGTGGTCTCTTTGCAGCTCTTGCTACTCTTCCGGTTGACTGCTGTGCTTTTGATCAGTCTTTCTACTTGAGCATAAAGACACGTCTTTTCCATTTCAGGACTTAACTTCTCAGACTGCCATTCATGTGTGTGTAATGAACAGAAAAACTTAACAGTATGAAGCAATGCTTGACAGAAAATAGGCAAACTATCATTTAATTGCTGATCTAAATCCTACAAGTAGAAAGTTTGCAAAGAAAGGAAGAATAGGGCATTATGGAAGCATTTGGCATTGGTCCCAATGGAATGGGTAAATGAAAACAGACTGCATTTGCCATGCACCTTTATAATCAAATACTTCATTGCACATGTTATTTGGTGATGGGAAATTTTTTTGACATACCATAGAATCACACTAACTGAAAAAATAGTCTGGCATATCAAACTGTTGCAGAGAACAGATAGCTGTGCACTAAAGCATTGTAGGGAACAAGGTAATTTAATGTTGATTTAATAATCCTCAAATGCATATTTAATTACTTGGCTAAACTCTCAATCAATATGGCTACAATGATAAACATGTGGCTTTCTCCCACTCTTTCAAAGCATTCTGTTGGGCAAATTTGGCATCCTGATCTATGTGATTTTTCAGTACAAAGCCAGAAGGTGGACATGGCGCATTATGTGCATGTCTGCATGTTTAAACTGGCTTATGACCAAGTGAATAAGATTAAAAACTCTTCAACTAGTCTTACCCATTTGTAGAAAAATGAATTTGCAAAATACACATGAATCTGCCATGTGATACTGTGATGATAAAATTAACAATTTCTATTGCTACAAAATCATGTTTTTGCATCTGGTGCCAACCCAGAACTTCATCAGCTTATAAATACTAAAAATGATCAACCTGAAGTCTGTGTTTTTTTCCAGCACAGTTCTGCAAGCAAACACAGCCATTTCTCTTCCACTGAGAACATTTTTATTCACAAGGCAAAAACTGGAGTTAGACTTTTAGGTTTTGGGCAAGGCACTCACAATGTGAGCAAAATCAGAATCTGCTCACAAAACTAATTAAATGCTTACATGGAATAACACTAAGTTAGTGTTGAAGAACCAGTTCATGTATGCCTACTAGCATTCATCAGACATGATTACAACAACCCAGGCCTTAAAAAAATAGAGTTCTGCAGGGCCTAGGAACAGACTTCATTCTTGGGATTTTGTTTCCTTGTTTTTGGTGAAATAGACAAAACCTTTGCTGGACCAGTCAAATATTTTCTATTTTATCTACTTTACTTTTGTTTAAAAAAAAACCAAAACAAAACCAACAACGCTATAGTTTAAGAGCTCCAAGGTGGTTTTCTTTTCAGTAATAAAATAAGGAGTTTTCTATTTTTGTGAGAATCAGTTCCCAGTACCTAATGAAAACATTCATGCTGAAAGTAAACACATTGTACAGCACTAGGTCAGAAAGAACATCTCTTGATTACAAATCTGGGATCTTATTGTACACCCAGCTAAAACCCACTTCTTCCTCTCATCCATGAGTTTCAGCATCTGGCAGTGAGTGGGAAACATGTAAGCTATCTGATACTGTAGTTAACATGACTAGACTCAACATATTTGCAGCTGTCCATCCTTCCGATAGACTCTAGTTGTTCAGGCAGACCACTGTCTGTCGTTATCAGCACCATTTCTTTGAAGCATGCAGGGCACTGGAGAATGTCTCATTGCAACCATGGGGCACTCATGCCTCTTTATTTCATGCAATGTCCTCTTTGGAAGGTCTCCATGTCTCTCAGTGAGGCATATGTACACATTTCCAGACAAATAAGCTGCAATTTTAAACAGAAGTAAAGGAGACATAAAAAGTTACTGCATGTTCACGGATTTTAAAAGGAACTAAAGTGGGATGGACAATATGACTTCCAAAATATATTTAAAGATCACTTCAAACAGCGCCAGGGGTCACTAAAGAAGTTCTGCTTGTTTTTTCGAATTTACTTTAATGGCTACTGTTCTTTTAGTAATCTGATTCCTCTTTCAGAAACAGTGGAAAACAATTTATGTTACAATCTCAAGAGTTCTTTCCAACAGAAAAATTTCCATACCTGCAGTCATCTCCACCAGCACTGACAACATATCTGTCTCCACTTGTAAAGCGAATATTTGTCACATGGGCTGAATGACCCATAAATCTTTTATGTTTTGCCTTTAAAACAAAACAAAAAAGTCTGAATGTTAGCATTACTGTTTCAAATGCATCCTTTCCCTGCTTTTGTGTGTAAATTATATTAAATGTCTTTCATACTTGTTGTGCCCACTGACCACCACTGGGGGGACAGTGACAGAGCCAGAGCTTGAGTCCCAAATAACAATAGGGACTAGGCTCCTGAACCTTCCTGTGGGGAGCTAATGGGAACTGTGATGGGAAGTTTAAACCCACCAACGGGACCTAGGGGTGTTGCCCCCGGTCTGTATATAGTTGGCCACCCAGCCAGTATACTGTCTTCTTGTTGTGTCCAGTAAATAACTATGCTTCACATCACCCTGTCTCGTGATCTGTAATGCGTTGAACCCACTACACAACAGTACTGCTTTCCACCTAGCTCCACTGCAGCATTATCCCCGCTCCTCTCTTCACTCCTCAAGTCTAGAGCCAGCAGTGGGATGAACCGCACCTGCACATACATCCTTTCTTTTGTTTTATCCTTATTCTAATAGCCAAAAAGTGCGGATACCTATTCCCTCCAACAGGGGCCTCACTCTCCCCCAACAGCTTTTCCTGCATAGTCAGTAGACTTCCTGGGTTTGTAGAAAAATCCCAGAAGTGAAGAAATCCCTTCAGGAACTCTTGAATTCCCCAAAAAGCCTTTTGAAATGGCCTCTGCAGGGACCTAACTCCAGGCAGCAACGGTGAGAGATTAGAACGTTGGGGGGGAGGGGGGAGGGAGAGGCTTCTGACTGGCTCTGTCGGTGAAAGGAGTAGGGGAGGGCCCTTTCCAGGCCTCTTTCAGCCTTGGAGGGAGGGAGGGAGCCTTGGGGCCAGGCCTCACAAAAGTTGCCAGGGCCAGGCTGGGGGATTTCTAGAGATTTTGTGGTGGACTCTAAGGAGGAGGGCTGGGTTTGGGAAGGGAGAGGCCTCAGCTGGGTATAATGCCACAGTTTCCACTCTCCAAAGCAGCTATTTTCTGCAGGGAGACAGACCTCTGCTGTCTAGAGTCCAGTTGTAATTCTGGGGGTCTCCAGGGCACATTTGCAGGTTGGCCACTCTAGGCCTGGCAGCATTCTAGGCTTGCCAGGTCCCCCTGATTTGCATGACTCACCTAGCCTCGGCTGCTTGCTACCATTCATCAGCAGCCACCCTATGAAAGCCAGTGAGGTGCAGCAGTTAGAGCTTCAAAGTAGGATCTGCAAGGCCCAGGTTCAAATCCCCATCTTGCAGTGGAAGGTGACTGTGTGATTTTGGACCAGTCACATATTTCAGCCTAACCAACCTCACAGGGTTGTTGTGCAGAAAAAAGGAGGAGGGAATAATGAAAGCTGCTTTGGCCCTCACTGTGGAGAAAGACTAATTTTCCTAGGTAGAGGCTGGGGGGTAAAGATGGAAAACAGGAGACAGAGAGGCAGATAAAGGTAGGTTGGCTGTTGGTTGGGAAGGAAATAGGGTTGCCAACTCCAGGTTGGGAAATCCCTGGACATTTGAGGGGTGAAGCCTGGAGAGGGTGGGATTTAAGGAGGGGAGGAACTTTGGACTGGTGTAATGCCATAGACTCCACCCTCCAGCCATTTCCTCCATGAGAACCACCATTGCCAACCTCTGGGTGAGGACTGGAGATCACCCAGAATTACAGCTGTTGTCCAGGAGACAAAAATCAGTTCCCCTGGATAAAATGGCTGTTTTGGAGGGTTGAGTCTATGGCATCATACCCTGCTTGCCTCCCCAAGCCTCACTGTCCTAAGGCTCCACCCCCAAATCTACAGGAAATTCCCAACCTGGAGCTGGCAACCCTAAGGTGAATTGATCTCTGTAGCTGGGAGATCCATTGTGATTCCCAGAGTGCTGCCACTGCTGCTGTGGGGGGAGAGAAAGCAGGTGGGTGGCTGAGAACACTGCCACCACTGCTACTGCTGCTCTGCGGAGTGGGGGAAGAAGCAGGCAGGAGGCTGGGAGAGAGGCTGGGGGCAGAAAGCAGCCAGGAGGCTGGGGGCAGAAAGAAAGAATGATGGGGTGGGGGGCAGAAAGAGAGAGAAAGAGTGATGAAGTGGGGAGGCAGAAAAACAAAGAGAAAGATGACAGATCAGAAAGAGAGAGGAAATCACATGCATGGAGCAGAAATAGAGTAAGAAAAGGGGAGCAGAGGGGAGAAATAGTGTGAGAGAGGTAGGGGGTGAGCAGAGGAAGCAAAGGTGTGACGAATGAGATAACCATCCCGCAAGTTTCTTGCGGGTCTCCACTTGTTAATCGTATGTTCCTCTGGAAACAGCACCATTGGGCTACCATGGTGACTTGGGGGGGATGAAAGGTAAGCCTGTACAATCAGCTGCTAGGTACTCCCTAAGCCAGGGACAACTGCAATTTGCCCTAGGTGAATGTCAAATTGCTTGTATGGAGTCAAGATTGTTCTGTTGAGTTGAATATTCAAGCAACTCTGCTTTTATCTCTACTGTTCTTCAGGAAACAGTCAATCTACTAACAGGAAATGTGAGCTCAAGCAGGTTACTCTGCTTTTAAGTGATAAAGGAAAGCACTCTGCCAGTCTCCTACTCAAATATCACAGTAGCAAAAGAGCACACATAATTTTCAAGCAAAAGTTTCTTACAAATTTTTCCGGACAAGGGAAGTCAAACAACTTGACCATGCCAAAGTCATCGCCTGTTACAAGGCTGATTCCCGAGTGAGAAACACAGGCACAATTTACATCGGCTTTCTCAGCATGCCTGGACCAAATCCCAATAACTTCATCTCCTAGAACGCTGAAACCAAAGGTAGGAAGAGAAGCTGTTTGAAAAATAAGTCTTGATCCAGAGGATAAATGTACATTTTTGACATCAGCACATTTAGTTCTCATATCTTGAAAATATTGTTAGGACTCCATTAAATATAAACAATGCAATATAAAAGTTTGTGTAGCCTAATGTGTATAACAAAATAGATACCATCTTGATTATTTATTTCCATTACACACACTCACACTATCCACCTGCTTTGGAACCAAGTACCACACTCCCTCAATCCTTTGCATTACAGTAACGGAGCACTGCGCTGCTAGTATAAGCTATACTTATAGGAACTCAAACTGCTTTTTCTTTTACTTGGGAAAGTGCTGTATATGAGGCAACTGAAAGTGGGAACAATAGAATTATGCAGATTTATGCAGTTCTCTTTCAGGTGGGAGATGGTATGTCATATTTTTGCAACTCTAAATAAGAATGGATTTACCTGGTCCAAGTGGCCCATGTTATTCTATCGATCACTGCTTGATCCAGGAGCTGTTTTCCTGAAGGCACTTCATAAATCTGCCTTTTGTAAGACCCAGTAGAGACCTTTGAGAATAAATAAATAGCTTGAATATATGAAGCTGCCTTATTCTGAGTCAAACATTGGTCTAGCAAGGTCAATCATGTCTGTTTTGACTGGTGGTGCTTCTCCAGGGTCTCAGGCAGACAACTTTCACATTCAACTCCAACCTGATCTTTTAACTGGAGATACCAGAACTGAATTTGGGACCTGATACATGCAAAGCAGATGCTTTACCACTGAGCCACACCTTTCCTATAATGTTCATTACAACAGGTTGATTAGTCCTAGACTTTTTCATTTAATCTCTTACAGTTCCCATCATTCCAGCCTCCATCTCACATGTGTCTGTGTTCATGCAGACCTCTCCTTCCTTTTTCACCAGCAGAAAAGCTGGTTGGATGCAATCCAATATCTGTAATGCTCTACATTTTAATAGAAGGTCTTATGCTAAGAAGCAGAATTCAGTAAAATATCAAATATACATACCAGGCTTAATGTCAATACCAGCAATAAATCTTTGTATTTACCCAGTCCCTGTGATCTACTCCATTCCATCAATCACCTTATGCTTATTTAGATTTAGTTTTCATTTTACTCTTGTCATGGTAGTTTAATATTCCTCAAAACATTCAGGAAAGATAAAACCCATGCACTTTCATATATGAATTCAAACTCCATTACAAACAATGCAGAAACATAACACAAAGTATAAAATCAGTGATTTGGTTCAGGTGTGCTTCCACATGGCTTCCAAATGACAACAGTGATGCTATTTATGCAAACCAGTCTATGCATTGGCTGGCTATTTGACAAGACAGCACTGGTTTGAACAAGTCCACAAATCATGGTGGCCATGCAGACAAGCCAAACACTAGTGTGCCAGTTGACACACACCCTTTCTCCTAAGTACTCTTGTGGAGACATCTTAAATATTTCTTTCTTTAAAACATCATCATCATTGGAATTTATCAACCACCCTCCACAGTGGGACCAGGCTCAGAGCAGTGTACAACATAATCATGTAAACATAGAGTAAAACAAGTTAAAACTAAATAAAACAATAAAGACATGGTAGTCTAGGGCAGAGGGGGATGAGAGTGCCAAGATGAAGCTGTCGCTGTCTTCAGCCACCTCTCTGCCTTGCATGCCCTGTGGAACTGCAGTATGTCCCTCAGGGTACGGATGTTGTTTGGCAGAGAGTTCTACCAGGTTGGAGCCAGGGCAGAGACAAGGACAGCCGGACATCTCTCAGACCGGGGATTGCCAATAAGTTCTGATCTACCAACTCTAACACTCTTCTGGGGGGTATATCAGGAGAGGTGGTCCCGAAGGTACATAGGTCCCTGACCATTAAGGGCCTTAAAGGTCAACATTATAATCTCGAATCTGATCCGGTACTCCACCAGAAGCCAATGCAGTTCATGATGTCCCTGTAAGGATTCGTGTTGCTGCATTTTCTATTGCTACCTTTCCACCCAAATAGGGTCCCGAAAGTGGCAAACATCAAAACATTAAAACACCTGAGACATTAGACCGGCATTTAGAGTAAAGTATATAAAAATATTGAAACAAATCCAATATAACATATAAACACACAACCACACAATCAGGGAGGAGGGTCAATAAGAGTTATTGGGGGTACACCAAACCAAACAAAAAAGATTTCAGCTGCTGGTAGAGAACAATGACAGGCAGATCTCCCTGATGAGGCAGTTCCAGAGTTTCGGCTATATTATAGATAAAATGAAGATGTTTTTAATTCTTGGAACCAAAATCTGTTCTAAGATAATCATTTCTGTTTAAACTTAAGGTATAGTAAAAGGCAGGGCAATTTTTGAGCAGGAACACACAGGAACAGAGTTCCAGCTGGCTTCAGAGTTGGCCACGCCCACTACAGCCAAAACCTCTGCGTGTGTGGCCACAGAGAGAAGGTCTGGAGAGCAACACACCCCCAGCAACTCTGAGGCGGGCAGGCCAGGAGGGGCCCTGGAAGGATCGTGCCATCCCTTCCCTTCAAGGGGGGGCTTGCCCGGCTCCCCGCAGCCACAGGGCGCCAAGGCAAGCCAAGGGAAGGCACGGGCATGTGGCCTAATATACTAATGAGTTTCTGCTGCTGAGTGTGGCCTATCATGCTAATTAGTTCCTCCTGGGCTTTTTTTGTAAAAAAGGTAAATGGGAAATGATGCAATCTTGGAGATCGTACAGAAGTAAACCTATAGGGCAACTACATTTACCTGAAGGTAACAGCTGTCTGCAGAGAAGTCCATTTGAATTACAAAGCTAGGGATATCTTTGCAGTAGCTGGCTCGGTTAAGACTAGGTCCCAATGTCAGGTCATAAAAATCCACTGCATTTTCACTGGAACCCACTGCTAAGTAATGAGAATCTGGGCTGAATCTAAGTAGATAAACAATTTCCAGTCAATGTTTGTTTTTCACAGAACAAATACAGAAAATATCAGGTTATCATTTTCAACTTTTATGTCTCTGTAATTATTTTACATGAAGTAGTATAAAACTTTTCACAGTATACACCAAGACTTTAAAAAAAACCAAAGTTTTTCATCCTCTTCTGTTTAAACATCTCCAACTCAAATATTTTCGGTTGTGATTTTGATATCTTTTAATGGTTTGGTTTCATTTTAGGTATTTCTTGCATCCAGAGATGTACAGTTCCTTCTGCATGTTATATGACTCTTCCTAATTTTTCTTTTATTTCATCTGTTTGTCTTCCTAATTTTGAGAAACTTTTCCACCAAAACAATAAATAATGTATTGACTTGAAAGACTAGGTTTGACTTGGTGCCATCAAGTCACAGCCAAGTTATGGTGACCCCATGGGGTTTTCAAAGCATGAGGTGAACAGATGTTAGCCCCGACGCCATTATGGGGCTTTGCTATGGACTGTTTGCTGTTGCCACATGGTTTACTGTAAAATGGATGCCAAGGTAGAAGCCCATAGAGAAAGGAAAAAGCTGTCTTTTTACTCTGAGGGACTCCATTGCATACCTGCTGCATGTCACATACACGGATTAAGGGCCATACAGCAGACAAAGGACTTTTCCTCTGCCAGTCATTTGCATGAAGGGATTAAGTGCTTACCCCACCCAAACCATACGCATGAACAATGGAAGATCCATCAGCTACCTGGCCAGATCATCTGCCAGCCAGCTTCCTCTGTCCAGCCCCCAGGTATCCAACCTACAGCATAGCCAATAAGTATTTGACCCAATCAAGCATTCAAATTGTTAACGACCCTTCCTGATGCTAATCAGGGACAATCAGGGAAGTCTCCCACCTTTTGTTTACCTGGCCAGCAAGTCCTATAATCCATTTAATTAGCTACCCAACACCTGGCTTCTATTGTTTAATCCAGACCCTGCCTCTACTGACATCACACACCCCTGGGACTCATCAGTGGTCCAGGAAATCTTTCGTTCTCACCTGAGACCAGCCCCCCTGGGCCACCCATTGGTTTGCATTGTCTTACCGTGGGTATATCCCAGCAGACGCATGGCCTTAGAGTGTGTGTCTCTGCCATGAGCCAAAATGGCAGTCCACCCCTGAACCCTCTGGGTTTAGGCCACAATCCTTCTTCATGGACTTCCGCACATCTGACAGGTAGTATCACCTCTCCATAAGCCATCAATCCCCTCTGCTTTCTTAGTTCTATTTTATGTGTGTGAATGTTTGAATACTGTTTGTGTGTGAATGGATAAATAAGGATTATATTCAGTAAAATAATATTTTATTAATTATACCTGGTCTCTGTGTCTTTTACTGGGAACCATTACAAAGCAGCAGCATTCTCTGTATATACAGGCGAGAACCCATAATAATAATAATACCAATTGCTATATTTAAAATAGAGCAATTTGGCTAACACAGAGATGATTTTGTTATTGCTGCGTAGCAACCCTGGTCTTCCTCAGTGGTCTTCCATACAAGTCCTAACCAGGGCCAACGCTGCTTAGCTTCCAAACTATGACAACCTTGGTTTAGTTTGGGTTACTTAGGCTGCTTGGGTTGTCTTATAATATCACCTTTTTTCCTCCTGTTGCTGCCAATACTTACATACTATTTCTTATAGTTACTTTTCTTCTAATTTGCTCTATATCACTTCACAGGTCATTTCTATCTTTCTGATTTGCATATGCACCTTCCAAACAGTGGCCTCCTCTTCTTGAGCAGAGATGACTGACTATTGCTGAGGGACGTGCATGCACAACACCATTATGCATACATATAAAAAACTTTCAACAAAGTGTTCCACATGTGGGTAACCTTTCTTAGGAAATCTTGGATCAGAAGAAGGAGCTGGATTTCTACCCCACCCTTCACTCGGAGTCTCAGAGCAACTTACAATCTCCTTCCCTTCCTCTCCCCATAACAGACACCCTGTGAGGTTGGTGGGACTGAGAGAGCTCTGAGAGAACTGTGACCAACCCAAGGTCACTCAGCTGCCTCAATGTGGAGGAAGAGGGGGGAATCAAACACAGTTCTCCAGATTAGAGTCTGCCGCTCTTAACCATTACACAACCTGGCTCTCAGAGCAGGGCAATATGATTTCTTACCTGATGTCTTGAATAGCTGATCTTCTGTCCCTTTTCTTCCCCCATATTTTCAGAGAGTTCACTAACAAGATAATAAATTCTCCATTTTTCATGCCAATAGCCACCATGTCTCCTTCTGGGCTATATGACACAGTACGTGCTGCATGGCCCAAGCTGACTTTGTTCATCATCTTCTGTGAGAAGTTTTTTTTAAAAAAAAAAAGAGGAAGAAGAGAGAAACACAGATTAAATATTTTTCATTTATGTACATTCAAGGCAGCAAATCAAAGTTATATCTTGACTTATTTTTACCTCTCATACTTGCTTAGTTCTTGGGGGTATTTAAACATTTTCTCAACGTATTTCTTTAATTTATAACTTAATACATTATATACTTATTTATTTATCCACTTATACCCCGCCCTACCCTGCCGAAGCAGGCCCAGGGCGGCTTACAGAAGATAAAATCCATAATAACACTCAAGTTTTCATAAAACACTTAGAAACATGTCAATTAAAACAAATACCATATTAAATATTAAAGTGCTAGCTGTGTTCTTTGATGTCATAATGATGGCAGTTTCCGTATGAATACATTCCATTGTTGTTTAAATATCTAGTTAATTGATCTTTGGCGCACCTAGGCTGTTGATAACCAACCAGGAAACAGGCTCTACAGGCTGTTATAGTTGTTAATAGTAGTTGTTAATAGTGGCGGTGGCTTCTAGCTGAAATCCTGGCAGAAGAGCTCCGTCTTGCAGGCCCTGTGGAACTGTAAAAGGTCCCACAGGACCCTGATCTCCTCTGGGAGCTCATTCCACCAGTGTGGAGCTGCCACTGAGAAAGCCTTAGTCATGGTTGCAACCAGCCTGGCATCCTTGGGACCTGGGAGGGCCAATCGGTTTTGTGACCCTGACTGAGTGCTCTCTGGGGTATATATGGGGAAAGGCAGTCCCTCAGGTAAGTTGGACCCTGGCTGTAAAGGGCTTTAAAGGTAAGAACCAGCAGCTTGAAGCGAATCCGGTATGCTCTTAATACCATTTTACACCTACTTTATCAGCAATATCCCAGAGTCTGACTGTCCCATCTTCTGCAGCAGAAAGGAAAACATCACGAGAAGGATGTGTTGCTAGTCCCCAGATAGGCCCATCCATATGACCATTAATTAGAATGTTACATGCTGCATTTTTCTCTCCAACTTCTATTATTTCAGCATTCCTTGTCCCAACAAGAATTTTTCCCTGAAATAATGGTAAGTTAATGAACATCATTAGTATAGTAAAGAGTAACTTAAGAATCTTATATATATAATTCTCCTAATGTGTTAGCCATTTCCAGCTCTCCATTGGCTGTGCACTCCATCAGCCATTGGCCTATCAACCGCCACTCAAGAGTAATCGCGTGCCATTCAAGAGTAATCGCATGCCGCTCCTCTTTCCCACCCATTGCCACTGTTCCCTGCCAGAATAACTGCCAAAATGGCTGTCTCTCCTGACGAAGACACTTCTCCTGCTTAGCTCCTGGGGGACTAACTTTTCCCTCAGTGGCTGTTGCTAGGCAACCAAGCTTGGTTCTGTCAATAAAAAGACAAAGAAATGAAGCCCTTTCCAGGCCATTGTGGGGAACTCATTGGGGCCAGTCCTTACGATTGCCAGCTCCAGGTGGGAAATTCCTGGAGATTTTGTGTTGAAGTCTACAGAAGCCAGGGTTTGGGGAGGGGAGAGGCCTCAGCTGAATAGAATGCTACAGAGTCCACCCTCCAAAGCAATTATTTTCTCCAGGGGGAGAGAGAGATCTGTTGTCTGGAGTTCAGTTGTGATACCAGGCAATACCACAGCCAGTGTGGCGTAGCAGTTAGCGCTTCACAGCAGGGTCTGCAAGGTCCAGGTTCTTGCTGTGAAAGCTGAGTGGGTGATTTCAGACCAGTCACAGACTTTTAGCCTAACCTACCTCACAGGGTTGTTGTGCAGAGCTAAAGGGGAAGAGGAGAATGATGTAAGCTGCTTTGGTCCTCATTGCAGGGAAATACTGTACTTCTCCTTCTGGGGGAACCATTGATGCCAATCTCCAGGTGAGGATGAGCAGAACAACCATGATATGCCAAAAGTAATATCCTCAGACTTATAGATTCGTATCCAATATTCAGTTTACTGGAGCTAATCAATTCCTCAGGAATAATTCATAATGACGCCATCAACACAACTGACTATGCATATCAAGTCTCGTTTCATTCACAACTTTGTCAGAGTATGTAGCCTTGAAATTTCAATATAGTTAATTCATTAAGCAAGCACTATGGCAAAATCTCTTGGAGCCATTTATCAATTCACTGGCATGATGGAGACCTGCATCACGCTAGTGAATTGATGAACGGTTCTAAGAGATTTTGCCATAGTGCTTGCGAAATGAATTAACTATATTGACATTTCAACACTACACACTCCAACAAAGTTGTGAACGAAACAAGACTTGATATGCATAGTTGTGTTGATGATGTCATTATGAATGATTCCTGAGGAACTGATTAACTCCAGTAAACTGAATATTGGATAACAATTTATAATTCTGCGGTATATCACAGTTGATCTCTCCTCTTGGTTTGCACAATCTCCAGGTGAGGGCTGGAGATCACTCAGAATTACAACTGCTCTCCAGATGGCAGAGATCAGTTCCCCTGGAAAAAATGGTGGACTTATACCCTACTGAGATGGCCCCCCATGACAGCCAGTGTGACGCAGCAGTCAGGGCTTCAGAGCAGGGTAGAGGCTGCAGGTGTGTGTGTGGGTGGAAAGCTGAAGTCAGAGGGGCAGATAAAGGTAGGCTGATGATTGGCTGGGAAGGAGATACAGTTGCCAACTCCAGGTAGGGAAATTCCTGGAGATTTGAAGGGTGTAGCCTGGAGAGGGTGAGGTTTGAGGAGGGCTGGGACCTCAGACAGCTACAATGCCACAGACTCCACCCTCCAAACCAGCCATTTCCTCCTGGGGAAAAACAGGTTGCTTACCTGTAACTGATGATCTTCGAGTGGTCATCTGTGCAGTACCACACATGGGGTTGGGCGCCTGCGCACGACTTCGATCGGAGAAACTTCTAGAGCTTTACCTCAGAAGAGCTTTTGGCGGGCTCTCCTCCCGCCCTGGGGGAGGAGACATGCACTGCGCATGCCCAGAGTGGGAGAGAGAGCCGCCTCCCATTCAGTTCCTTCGACCGCCACTGTCAAGGCCAAAGAATCCAAAACAGGACATCTGGAGATGCCAGCAGCGGGGAAGGCTGGGTGGGATTGTGGTACTGCACAGATGACCACTCGAAGATCATCAGTTACAGGTAAGCAACCTGTTTATCTTCGTCGTGGTCTCTGTGCAGCCCCACACATGGGTGATTACAAGAGCTGAACCAGTTGGAGGAGGGAGCTGGCAGCTGCAAAGGACACAAAAATACTGGTTAAGACACAGCATCACCATCAAAAGAAACCACCCACGGGTCCTACCTGAGGGTGTACCAGGATCAAGCGAAGAGAGATCGCAGCACCGTCTGACCAAAGGCAGCATCCCGCCGAGCTCGGACGTCGAGTGCGTAGTGGGTCACGAAGGTCGATGTCGAGGACCACGTAGCAGCCGCACAGACGTCTTCCAACGGGACACCGGCCAGGAAAGCGGTGGACGTCGACACCGCCCGTGTGGAATGGGCAGTGAGACAGGTAGGAACGGGTTGACGCGCCAGCTCATAGCAAAGGGCTATGGTGGAAGTCACCCACTTAGAGAGACGTTGAGAAGAAATGGGTTCCCCCGCGTGAGGGGGGCCATAAGCCAGGAACAGCCGAGGAGATTTACGTATGGGCTGCGTCCTGTGTAGATAGAAAGAGAGCACTCTGCGCACATCTAGACAGTGCAGGGCTCTCTGAGAGGCATCAGTCGGGTTCGGGAAGAATGTAGGCAGAACAGACGACTGAGAGAGGTGAAAGGCAGAGATGACTTTAGGGAGGAAGGAAGGATCTGTTCTAAGGACCACTTTCTCCCTATGAAAAACGGTGTAGGGGGGATCTGCCCTAAAGGCAGCTAGTTCCCCTACTCTGCGTGCAGTGGTAATGGCTACGAGAAAGGCCGTCTTCCAGGACACTAACCTGAGGTCGGCGGTAGCCATCGGCTCGAACGGTTTAGCCATGAGTTGAGAAAGGACTAGAGACAAGCTCCAGGAAGGCACCAACGGTTTCCTAGGCGGGCACATGCGAAGAAGACCCTTGAGGAACGTCTTGGTGAGACGGTGGGAGAACACTGACGAGCCTTGGATGAGGGGGTGGTAGGCGGAGATCGCCGCCAAATGAACCCTCAAGGACGAGTATGCCAGGCCCGCATCCTTCAAATGCACGATGTAGGCGAAGATCTCACGGAGAGATGATCGAATCGGATCGAAGGAGTGATCAGTAGCATAGGATTGGAATCTGTTCCACTTGAACCGATAGGAACGTCGAGTAGAAGGCTTCCTAGCATTCAGGAGGATTTCAGAGACCTGAGGCGGGAAGTCTAGGGCTGGATCTTCCAGGCCGTTAATTTGAAAAATCCCGGATTGGGATGGATGATTCTCCCTCGGGCCCGAGAAAGGAGATCTGGGACGACAGGGAGGGGACGGAAGGAACGACAGGAGAGTTGAAGCAGGTGCGGGAACCAGACCTGGCGTGGCCACCACGGAGTGATCAGAATGCAGGAGGTGCGGTCTGCACAAATCTTCTGCACGACCCGAGAGATGAGAGGGAACGGAGGAAACAGATAAAACAGGGTTCCGTTCCATTTGTGGAGAAAGGCATCCCCGAGCGACCGAGCAGACGGGGGACCCCTGCTGAAAAACAGGCGACATCGAGCATTGTCGACGGACGCGAAGCCGTCGACAGATGGGTGACCGAACTCCCAAAACAGAGGCCGAAGATACCGGAGGGGAATGGACCATTCGTTGTCCGATGAGGCAGAACGACTCAACCGGTCCGCATCGACATTCTGATCCCCGGGAATATGGATCGCCGAGAGCGTGATGGAGTGGCGGAGGCACCAGGACCAGAGGTCTATCACCAAGGTGCAGAGATGAACAGAGGCAGTGCCGCCCTGTTTGTTGACATAATAAACAGCCGTGGTGCTGTCGGAAGCCACTTGGACGACACGGCCTCGGAGGGTCGGAAGAAAAGACCGGAGGGCCAGGTGAATTGCTTGCAGCTCCAGGTAATTTATGTGGCGAGTTGCATCACGAGCAGACCAAGCCCCTTGTACAGTAAGCGCTCCACACTGGGCTCCCCAACCCCAGAGGGAAGCGTCTGTGGTCAACAGCAACTCGGGAGGAGGACGACGAAATGGCATCCCGGAAAGGAGGTGGACAGGTTGAGCCCACCACTCGAGGGAGGCGAGGACGGTTTGTGGGATCGACAGAATCGTGTGCCAAGGCCTCCGGAGGGGATCGAAGGCTCGTAGGAGCCAGAGCTGAAGCGGCCGCATCGTCAACCAGGTGTTGTGGACAACGAACACCGTAGAGGCAAAGTGACCCAGAAGCCTCATGACCGAACGGGCGGATTGTTGGGGACACGTCTGAAAGGCGGACACCATCGCATGAATGTCGGAAGCCCTGGACTCCAGAAGGAAAGCCGCTTCGAGGTTGGTGTCGAGTCGAGCCCCGAGGAATCGAAGGATTTGGAGGGGCTGAAGGGAGGACTTGGCGTGGTTGACGCAAAGGCCAAGAGCACGGAGGAGGGAGAGAGTCTCCCGAGTGTCGTGGAGCAATTGAGTTGGCGTTGGAGCTACGAGAAGCCAGTCGTCGATGTAAGGATAAAGAGTGACTCCCCGTCGGTGGAGTTCGGCTACCACCACAGCCATCAGCTTGGTGAACACCTGTGGAGCTGTAGAAAGGCCGAAGGGAAGCACCCTGTACTGGTAGTGGGCATCTCCAACGGCGAAGCGGAGAAACCGCCGATGTTGGGGACGGATCGTGACATGGAAGTATGCGTCTTGAAGATCGACTGACGCGAGCCACGCTGCCCGTGGAATGAGAGGGAGGATCGACTGCAGAGTGACCATTCTGAATTTTTGATACCGAATGTAACGGTTGAGATCCCGAAGGTCCATAATTGGTCTGAAGCCGCCGTCCCTCTTGGGGACCAGGAAATACTTCGAGTAGAAGCCGAGAGTTCGTTGCGCCTCCGGGACGACCTTGATGGCCCCCTTGGCAAGGAGAGCAGAAACCTCGAGATCGAGGAGGGGGTCTGGAGGCGTGACGACAAAGTGTGGGAGGATCGGAGGCGAAACGAACTCTATGGCGTACCCGACCCGCAGGATGGTGAGGACCCAAGAGTCGGTTGAAATTTCTTCCCAGGCTGGTAGAAAGGGGAAGAGGCGGGTACGGACGGAAGGAGTGAACGACATTGGAGAGAGACGGTGGGGACAGTCAAACAGACTGCTTAGGCTGCGGCGGCTTTTGGTGGGTTGGGAACGGTGTTTGGAAGGAGGACGGGAGTCGTACGGTTTCCTCCTCCATTGGGAGTGAGGTGCCGGAGATAGGTATCGCCTGGAGGCGGAAGGTTTCCAGGAACGGTTTCTGGGACGGTAAGGTGCAGCCGAGACTCCAAGGTTTCAGGCCTGCTTACGAATCTCATCAACAGCCTTCAACACTTCGTCGGTGGTGGAGTGGAAGAGGCCGTTTCTGTCAGGGGAGGTCTTCTACACGGAAGTTGACGTCCGGTTGTAGGGAGGTGCCCCGCAGCCAGGCATGACGCCGGAGAGCGACAGAAGACACCAGGAGTTTAGAGGAGCAGCTGACTGCATGACGAACGGAATTGATTTGTTGCTTTGATATGGCACAAACCTCAGACAAGGCAGCCGAGAGAGTGGGACGGTGCTCTTCCGGAACAAACTCCAGGACAGGGCGAATTGCATTGGCAACGTTGAATGCGTAAGCAGATAAATACGACAGATAAGTATCGACCCGGAGATTCATGGAGGCCAGAGAGTACATCTTCTTGGCCAGAAGATCCAGTTTACGACCCTCACGGTCAGGGGGCGTGGACTGGTGAGCAGGCTGCCTCGATTTCGAAGAAGAGTGAACCACCATGGAGTTCGGTGGTGGCTGAGAAAGGAGGAATTTGCCAGGAGCATCCTGGATCCTATACAACCCATCATAGCACCTCGAAACCGGAGGGATCGAAGCCGGGTGTTCCCATGACTCTTTCAACATAGAAAGGTGGACAGGCAGCAAAGGCAAGATGGGAGACGGAGGAAGATCAGCCTGGACCAACCGGTGAACGACGTCGGTCACTGCTGGGGACTCCGTAAAGCCCTGAACTTGGAAGGCAGTCGCCATCCTGGTAACGAGCTCCAAAAATGCTTTAGGGCCTTCCGTAGGGGAAATCGACCCCGAGCGTCGGTGCTCGTCCTCGATTCGAGAGACCTCGGGATCGAACTCCGCCGAATCCGACCCGTCCGAGATCGACATAGGAGAGGAGGATCGGGGTTGGACAAGGTCGACGACCGGATGGTCGATGGCAGGACGGTGTCGAGGTTCCATTGGGGAACTCCTTGGAGCGTCCCGATTTCTGGGAAGGTCAGAAGGCTGTTCCCGAGAGGCAGAATGAGCTGAGGCCACAGATGCCAAGTGCCGAGGGCGGTCAGGGGCGTGGGCCTGATCTCCGCGTTCCGAATGCCAGATTCGGTCATAGCGGTGTCTCTCCGGTGTCGGAGACCTCGAATAATAGTAGGCCGCATCCGGACGCTCCCGACGGTCTTCGCAGGACCAGCATTGGTGGTCAGAGGCGGAATCAGACGACGACGGGGATTGCCTACGGATCAGGCATCGACGACCAAGTAAAGGTCGTGCCCGTCGTTGGATGGAATTTTAGCAGGGCAACGACGACAGACCTTAAAGAATTGAGTCTTTCCCATACAAAAATCCCCACCCACCCTCCAAAGAAAGGAGGGGGGGGGAAGAGAGATAGACAAAGATTTTTTTTTTGAAATATTTTTTAGAAGAGAAAGAAGCAGATGGAAAAAGAAAGCGAAAGCGAAGAAAGATATACTCAGCTGAGGTAAATGGAGGAACGACAGGAACGAGGTGTGAACACGAAGGCGGTCGAAGAAGAACTGAGTGGGAGGCGGCTCTCTCTCCCGCTCTGGGCATGCGCAGTGCATGTCTCCTCCCCCAGGGCGGGAGGAGAGCCCGCCAAAAGCTCTTCTGAGGTAAAGCTCTAGAAGTTTCTCCGATCGAGGTCGTGCGCAGGCGCCCAACCCCATGTGTAGGGCTGCACAGAGACCACGACGAAGATCCACTGTTGCAAATCTCCAAGTGTGGGCTGGAGATCACTCAGAATTACAACTAATTTCCAGGAGGGAGGGGAGAGGAGATGGAAAGCTGAAGTCAGAGGAGCAGATAACAGTAGGTTGATGGTTGGCTGGGAAGGAGATAGGGTTGTCAGCTCCAGGTTGGGAAATTCCTGGATATTTGAGGGGCGGAGCCTGGAGAGGATGGGGTTTGAGGAGGGGTGGGACCTTAAACAGGTACAATGCCATAGGCTCCACCCTCCAAACCAGCCATTTCCTTCTGGGAAACCACTGCTGCCAATCTCCAGATGAGGGCTGGATATCACTCAGAATTACAGCTGCTCTTCTGATGGCAGAGATCAGTTCCCCTGGAGAAAACGATGGACTCTGTGTCATTATATGCTCCTGAGGTCACTACAGCAAATTGACACTGAGTGCCCAAGGCCAGGGCACCTGCCCAGAGCCTCTTTCTAGAGCTCGTATTTATTTCCACAATGGGCCTTATTCCTAGTATGTTAATAATTTAGATAGTATGAACATATTATGATATCAATTAGAGTCCAGTAGCACCTTTGAGACCAACAAGCAGGGCTATTTTGGGGCAGGAATGCACAGGAATGGAGTTCTGGCTGGCTCCTGAGTTGGCCACGCCCAGCAGGAACTCATTAGCATAACAGGCCACACCCAACAGCAGAAATTCATTAGGATTGGCTACATTAGGGGTGTGTGGCCTAACATGCAGAGGAGTTCCTGCTACAATGACAACAAACAAGGTAAACAGAATAAGAAGCAAAAGTTGGGTGTGGCTGGATGACCACACTTCTGGTAACATGGGGTGTGTGGCCTAATATGCTAATGAGCTGTGTTGTCAGGGTTGTGGCCTAATATGCCAATGAGTTTCTGCTGTTGGGTGTGGCCTATTATGCTAATGAGTTTCTGCTGGGCTTTTTCTACAAAAAAACCCCTGCCAACTAGAGTTTCAGAGTATAAGTTTTTTCTGAAAAAAGGGGGGGGGGAACGCAACCCAAAATATGGCTGTGAACTAAGAAGGTCAAGCTAACAAAATAAATTATAATAAAATATAAAAATATTTATTAGAGTGTACACATGATTAAAACATACATAAGGTAAAAAGAAATAGTCGAAATATCAGACTTAAAGCTTATATCATTCAAAGCTGATTGTTATACAAATCCAATTGATGGGTAAAATCTTTGATCAAAGGACTGATTGGGTTTTACCCATCAGTTGGATTTGTATAACAATCAGCTTTGCATGATATAAGCTTTAAGTCTGATATTTCGACTATTTCTTTTAACTTTATGTATGTTTTAATCATGTGTACACCCTAATAAATATTTTTATATTTTTACTAGGAATAAGGCCCATTGTGGAAATAAATATGGGCTCTAGAAAGAGGCTCTGGGAGAGTGCCCCGGCTTTGGGCACTCAGTGACAATTTGCTGTGGCAATCTCAGCAGGGTATAATGACAGTCCGCCATTTTTTCCAGAGGAACTGATCTTTGCTACCTGAAGAGCAGTAGTAATTTTGAGTGATCTCCAGCCCTCACCTGGAGATTGATAGTGGTTCCCCAGGAGGGAGTGGCTGGTTTGGAGGGTGGAGTCTATGGCATTGTACCTGTCTGAGGTACCACCCCTCCTCAACACTCACCCTCTCCAGGTTCGACCCCTCAAAACTCCAGGAATTTCCCAATCTGGAGTTGACAACCCTATTTCCCTCCCAGCCAACAATTAACCTACCTTTAGTTTTCCATCTCCTCCCCCTCCCTCCCAGAGAGCAGTTGAAATTTTGAGTGATCTCCAGTCCCCACCTGGAGATTGGCAACAATGGTTCCCCATCAGGGAATGGCTGGATTGGAGGGTGGAATCTATGGCATTGTACCTGTCCAAGGTGCCACCCTTCCTCAGACCTCACCCTCCAGGCTCCATCCCTCAAATCTCCAGGAATTGCCCACCTGGAGTTGGCAACCTGATCAGGACTGGGCCCAATGAGTTTTCTCCCAAAGGCCAACATAGGTGTGGAAAAGGCCTTTTACTGACAGAGGAGAAAGTACAGGTGCCAATTCTGATTAGGGAAATACCTGGAGATTTGGAGGGGGTGGATTCTGTGGAGGGCAGCATTTGGGGTGTGTGTGGAAGGACTCTGCAGGGTATAATGCCATAGAGTCTACCCTCCAAAGCAACCATTTTCTCCTGGGGAACTGATCTCTGTCATCTGGAGATCAATTGTAACAGTGGGAGATCTCCAGGTCCCACCTGGAGATTGGCAACCCTAGGGGAAAGTCAGCCACATAGCGGGGAGTTGAAGAAAATGGTTTGATGGTCGCTGGCCCACCTCGTTAGCCAGCCAGCCATGCTGAAGCTAAGCAGGACAAAGAGCCTTTTTCCTTTTATTCTGACAGGAAAGTGGTCGTTGGGGAGGGGGTTATGGGTGGGGGAGGGGATTATGCTGAAAATACTTTGTTTTTTTACTCACAGAACCAAGCTCACAGGAGTCAAGAGAACTGTCTTCCTCAAGAGAGAGAGCTGTCTGCCAGGGGGAGTGGGTGGGGAAGAGGAGCAGACCCAGCACCCGGCCAATGGCACGCGAGTACTCTTGAGTGGCGGCTGATAGGCCAATGGCTGAGGGAGGGCATTTTACAGCCAATGGGAGCACATGGAATCTTACGACTCCAAGTGACAATTATTTATAAGGAGAGATTATAAGTTTTTCCCCCATAAACAATTTTATTTTATTTTACAGTTTACAACTATATTCACATATAAATCAATGAGTAATACATCAAAAATTCCACAACGAAAATAATAACTGAAAATACAGCAACTGGATGTATACACTAGATCTATCAGAATCCAAGCAGCATTGTATATAAACTGCTTCATATATATCACCCAAAGTCTATTATACTAACTGAGGAAACCTTAAATAGAAATTAAAGTTTTAAGATTCTTCAGAACAACCTCCATTTTTGCCTAGTATGATGCCCCACAACTCAGCAAAATCAGAGTTAGAAACATGCGATTCAAATGTGGTCACCTTTTGAGAGTCAAAACTTGTTCGTCTCTAACACACTACTGGATTTGAATTGAACTGTTCTACTGCAGACCCAACATGGCTACCCTTTGAAAATATAATATCAACAATCCATTTGATGAAAAGAAGTATTAACTGCAGCAAATGAGGCTATAAAAATATATCACCCAACAAATAAGGAATTGATATCTCCAAGTAGGTCATCTTACTCCCCACCCAAGTTAACATTTGTTAGCATTTCACTCCAGATTCGTGTGTGAATTTGGTACAGAAGTAGTATTTGTTGCCCTGACCTTCTCCAGAAGAGTGACAGCATGAGTGAATCCCTCTTGGTGGAATTCTCTTGGCAGCTTGCAATACCATCAACAATGGTACCCTTCTGGAGAGGCTGGCAGGGTTGAGAATGAGAGGCAGTGTGCATCAGTAGTTCCACTCTTATGTGGCTGGCCAGTTCCAGGCAGTGGTGCTAGGGATTGCTGCTCAGCCCTGTAGCACTTATGGTCTGTGGTCCTGAAAAGATCCATCCTGTTCCCTGTGCAATTTAACTTCTACATGAACCACTGGAAGAGACCATCTGGTGGTCTGGAGTGAGGTGCCACCAATATGCAGATAACACTGAGCTCTTTTTCTCTCTATCAGCTGACTCATATGGGTCTGTGAAAGTCCTGAACAGATGCCTGGTAATAGGTGCCTGATGAGGGCCAGGAAACTGAAGCTCAGCCAGACAAGACTGAGGTCCTCTTGGTCAATGACACAGTTGTTTGAAGACTGAGGAGACAGCTTGCCTCAGAGGGAGTTGCCCTCCCCCCAGAGGAGCAGATTCATAGCGTGAGGATGCTGCTAGGTCCTGGGCTATGACTGAATGCTCTGGACTCCATTGATCAAAGCAGCTATGGCCAGTCCTCAAAGAGCATAATCTGGCCATAGTGATCCATGCTCTGATCATATCTAGGTTGGATTACAGTAATGCACTCAACATGGGGATGCCTTTGAAAACTTTCTGGACACTTCAATGCATCCAAAATATGGTAGCCAGGTGACTGTCAGGGGCTAGATACAGGGATCATATTATCCTTTGCTCCATGATTTCCACTGGCTACCTGACTGTTTCCATGCACAAGCTTCTCCCATACTGTCTAGTGTACCAGTTAAGATCTTCCTCCCAAGCCCCACACCTGCAAAGGTGAAACAGTAGTGGAGCACTCATTCCTAAAGTCCTTGCAAAGCAAGTGGTTCTTCCCAGGCCCTTTATCTGAGCCCCTAGATAATCCAGTCCTTGACAGGAGGATGTATCTCTCCCAATTCTATCTCTTGCTTAAACTGCTGTTGTACTTATTCTCCTTGTAGAAGCAGAGAACAATAGGCTGCCAAAGGCAAGTCTGAAAAAAGAAGGTAGAGCAGATGCCTACTATGAGCTGGGGAAGGTAACTGAAAAGTAGACCACTCTCAGTGGCACTTATCCACAGGCATTTTGTTTTTCCTTTTCCCTTTGTGTATGTGAGGGGGTGTTTTGTCCAGTGGGACTCTCTCCATTCTTCTTTCCTCTCACCCCATTCCTTTCTCCTCATCTCTGCAGACTTTATAAGGCCCTTGAGCTATGCATTGCACAGAATTCCTTTAAAGATTAATTGATATAAATTGTGAGTAACCATGTACAGAAAAAGCAAGTTAGTGACAATATAACCCCTCCCAAATACTAAGCAAGTAAGAATGAACATAAATCACTCAATAGTTGTAAAATAAATGACTGAGTGATTCAATAAAGAAACCAAGGAAAAAACCTTCAACATATCTGGCTGTGGCACAATAACCCTAAGAAGAGATCATTAAAATGACCAAGACTTACTTTGCCTCTGCATACAGAGCGAACACAGTCCGTTATCTGTCCTGTCTCTAATCTGAAGGCACGACATCGTCTCAGCTCCTGATCCCATAGTTTTACAGCACCTCCTTCTTTGGATCTAATGAAAATAGGAAACATTACAGACTGAGTTATTAGGTAAAATTGCCTCAGGTAATCAAAGATTTGCCTACAAATCCATTAAACCATTAATTAATTGGATACTACAATTAAGCTCCATAAATGAACACTGAAAAATGCAGTTTGAAAATATACTGTAGTGACCCAGTTTTGCTTCCCACAATATATTGTACATGGATTTTTGCACAGTAAAAAATACCTATGGGCAGTTTTACATTTTCACATTATTCAGTTGTTAAAGGTGTCTTTCAAATTTGTAACTATTTCATAATTTTTAACTATTTCATGTCACATGACAGAAGACTAGTACAAAAGCCACTGAGAACAGAATTGTTCAATTTTTCCTTTCCTTGACTTTAGGTATTTAGATTATCCTAAACTTGATTGCAATCCAGCTCCCTTAAGAACACAAGAACAGCCGAAGGTGCTGAGACTTGCGGATTTTACCTGTATTCTCCTCCGTGCAACAGCCCCTTCCAAGTTTGTGGGCACCTATGTGGGCTAATAGTTATGTGAGTCTGGAGGATGTACTGAGAGGAGGGAAAGGGGGGGTGAAATCTCCCTCCTGCCTCTTGAGTCAGAGAAGCTGGCATTGTAGAAGGAGGGAAGATAATTTAACCCCCTTCCTCCTCCTCAATGCCACCTCCCAAGTCATAAGGCTAATAGACCACGTGAGCCCTACACCCGCAGGACTGAAAGCTATGCAAGCCAGTTTACTACTTTATTTATACTACAGAGCTAGGTACAGAATTTTTCTGACTGTAACCAGATTTAGGATCCCATGGCAGCTGTGGCAAGAGAAACTAATGTGGATAAACAGATTTTGGCTTCCAATATAATGTAACTGTAAATATTTGAAAGTGGAAGTACTTTAATGTAATTTACTTCAATAATATTTATACAGTCAGAACTCACGGCCTTTCCTTGCCTCCTGTGACAATTAAGCCATCTCGCAGAGTTGTGTACATTGCAAACACTGGCCCATTATGAGCTTTGGCCACAATTCGATTCAATATATGTTCTTTCCAAACACACACATCTCCACTGATGGTACCTGTAAATGTCAAGTTATTCTGAAAGGGGGAGGGAGAGAGACTATGCTCATTATAACATTTTTAAAAAGAATAAATATACATATTTTACAGTGCTGAGAATTTCTAGTATAGTGTAAAAAATTCACATTTGGATCTCAGTTGAGAGGTTAGCAGACTTTTGTGTATTAGGGTTTCCTATGGAAGCAGCATTCAACTGTAGTAATTCGTAAGACTATTTCATCTGCAGAACAGTGGGTGTATATGACGGGTAGAGATAAATGCAGAAGGAAGGTACAACAGCTATGATCTTTGAAAGACAATATAAAATGTCTGCCAATCCATATGCAAAGAAGATGGATCTGGGCATCATATAATGTTGTGGACATAGCCATCATGAAACAGACAGCTTCTCCATTAAGATATATGAAGAATTTTCAGTTAAGGGCTGCTGGATAATCAGGAAGTTATTAAACAGCAGTAATGGTCAGAATTAAGCTGCCCATTGTACCAGCAGGCCATTCAAACACAGTACCAGACCTGGTGGGATGGAAGAGAGGGAAGATGGACCTTCTGAGGACATTTCCACATTACTTTGGTTAGTAATAACTATTTAATACATGAATAACTCTTCATTATAGTTAACATCAACCAGGGAAAGGAGGGTGGAATTGGTGAGGACAGGAAGAAGGGGATGCAAGAACATGTGAGTTTTCATGTGTGTGGGCATTGGCAGCATTACATGTGAACTAGCCAGCCCTCAGCTGTTATAATATCGTATGGATGAACATTTGGACAAGTATAAATGACTAACAAATATCTAGTTTAGAAGACTGAGTTTTTTGTTCTCAGAACAGGATTCAATTATAACATTACTAGGCAGTTAGGTGTTACATAATGTTACACCCCTGAATTTTCCATTTTGGAACTGAGTTTAAAAATGTTATCTACAAGGTTCAATGAATGGTATTATCATTTTCACACTGATTTTACTCTGCATATCAATAGTCATTACTGAGGAAGTTATTTTGTCCAAACATGATGAGTAAAATATTTGTACCGTAAATTCTCCCTATGTACCAGTGTAGGTTTTTTTTCCTGTTTTATGAAGATAGTAGCCTCATATTTCCTCTTTGGCTTTATAAACCTTAAATTGCCATGCCATTGTGGTGAGAACATCCCCATCCCCATCCAAAAGAAGAACCACCTGCCACCCCTCATTCTGCCTCTTGGATGAACGGAACCTGATTACTAGATCCAGTATGATGGCCACTTACATTGTCTACACTGGACAAACAGTCTAGTCTCTTTGACAAAGAATTAATGAACATAAATTTGACATCAGAAACTGCAACATTTAAAAACCAGTGGGGGGACATTTTAACCTTCCAGGACATTCAGTTGCTGGCCTAAAAGTAGGAGTTCTAACATGGCTACCTATCTTGATCTTGGCTACTTACAGAGTCACTGTGCAGTCACTCCATGCCTATGCTAACCCACATTTGTGGGTGTAATAACTCTTATATCATGTGATTGGAAATATGACAGAAGAATGATTCTCTTTGTGGTTCTAAAAACTTCACAATTAGCTGATAAGTACAAAAATAAATGATAAATAATGCATTGATAAATACAACATCACACCTGTGCATCTTCCAAACTTGATCAGAAAAATAACCGCTAAGAGGCCAAAGAATCACATTATACTAAACTCTACAGAACAAGCCTCAATCAGAGAAGTCTGAAGCACCACTAGAACATCTCATAATCCCCTGAAAGGTTTAATTAGTGAGCTATAAACAAATTAGTATACTATAAATGTCTATTTTTTAAAAAAAATCTGCTAAAAGTTACGTACAGCTCCAAACGCAACGGACAGCATAGTCTGCATTCGTGCATCTTCTATTGAACTTGTCTGTCCTTTTTTACTGAGAAGTGCTCTTCCAGCAAGGGTCCAGAATCTCACATGTTTTACTCCTACTGAAACAAACTGTGTGTCTGAATCAGGCCTGAATTCTGCTACAAAAATACGCTGGTTATGACCAGTTCTACTGGCAATTTTGGCACCTAGGGGGGAAAAATTGGCATGTAAAGTTACATTTGTATAATCCTATTAACAGGTAGCATCAAAGAATTGTACTTGACATAATCTTCTAAAGTTTCACAAGTGTGGAAAGTTGTGGTTTTGATATCACTGCTTTCTACAGTTATACAAATTTCCTTCCATTTAGGCATTCCTGTTAGCTGCTTTTTTAAAAAAACCAACTACTACTATTAATATTTTGTATTTATATGCTTCTTTAGAGAATTCAAAGTGGTTGGCATTATGATGCTGTGAATCTTACAAGAACGCTGTCAAGTAGTTCAATATTATTATCCCCATAGGGCAGATGCTGATGGTTTGCCTATGGCCAATCAGAAAGTTTGTGGCAGAGGCAAGATTCAGACAAAGGAATTCTTGAGCTTCCTCGCCATTTAGCCATACCAAGTCTCATATGAAGCTTCTGCTTGTGTGTTAAATGGTTACTTATGGCTATTAACCATAAAAATTCTATGACCTCAGAAACTTGGAGCTTCAGAAATTGCACAGTGCTGTAACTGAGATGTATGACTTTCCACCAGACCAAACATTACACTGCCATGCAAGCGGCCATAGCCATAGCAATCTGCCCACCAAAGTCTTCATTAAGTGATCAAGGTGGTCTGTCCCAAAGAATGTGTTCACAGGTGTTGGCACCTGCTTTAAAAACTGGATGCCTCCATTGCTGTGAAGAACCAAGATTACATGAAACCATTTCACCAAATTAATTTCATTGTCTGTAGCAAAACCTACGACTCACACATATTTAACATGCAGAAAGATAACCAAAGTATACACAATAAGAAGATACCAAACATTTTGTGTACACTGGGGGGAAATGTGAGTTTGAATATGTAAATAGAATTGCCCTTAAAAAGAACTCCAGCACACACACACACACACACACACACACACACACACCCTCTGGCAAGTGCTAGAGTCCCAATAATTTGTAGATGTAAATCAACTCCTAAAGGTACAAATTAACATTAATGGTACAAATTAACATTTATAGGAAAGGGATAGCATCTGTATTGTAGGTCCTGCCTCTGGAACAGGTGACCAGTTTGAAGTGACGTGATATATATTTTGCATAATCTGTGCATTTATACTTTTGATTAATCACCTTTATTTTGCTGTTTTGGGGAAATATGTCAATGATTCACAAGGAATATTCTTGCACTTTATACAAACAAAATACTTTCCTACCTTCCTGCCACTTCCAAATGGTAATTGTATGTTCAGGATCCAGCCCTACAGATAGAAGAAGCTTGCCAGTGGCACTAAAACTGACTGAACAAACTCCTTTTGAATGGTAGCATCGCAGTACAGACAGTGTCTGCTTGTTCATTGCATCCCACACATGAATACAAGGTGCGGTAGCTGAATAAATATAAGAGCATCAATAATTTATTTATTAGTGAATGTATATAAGATTTTTAACATTATTTTAGCTCAAAGTTTAATCTTGCCTTTTAAAGGCAATGTCACCAAGGAGGCCATTATTCACTATAAAAAGCTATTTATTTAAGTCTGACAAATACAAGGAAAAATCTACCTATGAGCATTTCTTCTTACTGTTACTCCTATTTCTCATAGATCCAGAACACACTACTAAATATTAGGCTGTTACATTTATGTATATGCATACACATATACAATACTCTCCCCCCACATTTCTTTAATAACAAGTGAATAGGTAATACATGACAGGATTGCTTTTAGTAGTCAAAGCCATTCGTTTGCAAAAATTCAGTTGGTGAGATTAGACTTTAACTTAATTTTCTACAAAGTCTTCAGCATCCTCCAGATTTGGGTCTTCATAAACAGTACCATTCATAAAACATAATACATAAATTATATCCTGAATTTACTTAACATAATCTGACACTGTGATCTTGAATATTCTATCCTGATAGAAGTTCCTTTAACTATTCATTTGCTTACAGTGCCATTGATAGAAGTTCCTTTAACTATTCATTTGCTTACAGTGCCATTGTTGAACACCAAGTAGTAAACTGCTTGTGTAATCTATAATCTATGCAGAAAATTGTAGTAATACCTCTGTCTATAGCTATATATTGTGCAGGCACATCCTTACATAATACTGAATTATATCCATGGTTTTAAGAATGATCAATTATGTGTGGATTCTGGCTATGGTTAAAAAAAAGAGACCACCCTGACCTGCTGACTCTTCAAGGCTATACAACAAACACGCAAACAGTTTGAAATGAATGACTAGGACATTTAGTAAATATCATATTATATTATAAATAAAGGTTTACAATATTACAAGGAAAAGTCCATCATTCTCAATGAGCACCTGGATATAAGCTCATTTTGTCCCAATCTTCCTCAGGACTAATCGTATTGTATTGAAAGGTGTCAGCCCCTTGATACAGTTCAATGTTATGTTAGGAGCAAACCAATGCTTAACTTCTTTAGAAACTTTAGAAGTTAAGCATTGGTCCGCTCCTAACATAACACTGAGCTGTATTAAGGGGCTGACACCTTTCAATACAATGAGGAAGATTTGGGACAAAATGAGCTTATATCTGGGTGCTCATTGAGAATGATGGACTTTTCCTTGTAATATTGTAATGTTTTATTTATAATATAATATGATCTTTAATAAATGTCCTGGTCATTCATACCACAGAGTTTGCTTGTTTTTTGTATTTCCTATATGGATACCTGTGAATCCTTCTTGGATTTTTTGATTCCTCAAGGCTAGCCTTTTTCAGTCACTGCTAGAATGTTTCAGGAGAAAGATACATTGTGATAGATACTTCCATGAAATATTTCTTATGCCACAATTTCTATCTTACAAGGGCTACCCTCCTGGATCAGTAGCACAGGAAGTCATAGTCATACGAATCACATGGATAAGAAATACAAAGGAACAACAACTGTTCTATGTATGCAGGCATACATATTATTCTTTCTATGGATAGACAACTACAATGATTGCCTTACAAAGGACAACTATTCATGCAAGATGGTGATAAATGTACAGGATCATAACTCTGAGTGAAAGTATTACTAAGACCATGACTCTCAAAAGACACAAAATGATATTCCACAAAATTAATTTGATGCCATTACTAATTATCTTGGATGACTGGTAAAAACTGCATGACAGCAATACGGTAAACATGAAAGATGATTTTTTAAATTTAACCCAGTCACCCAGGCCTTTTCAATAAACAACTAAAATTAAAACAAAAATAATTTCTAGAATAAACATTTGTTGTCAGCCCCAATAATTTTCCAAAACCGGAATGAATGTGTACACAACAATATATATGTTACAAACACTTTATCATTTGTCAAAACAAGCAGGGGAAATGCTGAAATAAATTTAATATATATTAAATTAATGAACTGACTTCAGTAAAGGGAAATCTTGTATACCTGTATTTTGATTATTGGTGTTTAGTGCTAATGAATTAATGCTGTTGTGTTCTAATGTTAGGAAAATAAATTCAGTTACCTATCTATAACAATGTAGATAAATTCTCAAATAACCTAGTTATACCTGAAGATGTTAAAATTTAGTCTCCCTTACCTGACATATCTGCTGAGTCTCCTGTAATGGAAAAGCAGCAGAAAAATAATTACAACCAGAATGAAGAAAAGAACTAAAGTATATGTGTCATACAGTACAGGTTTTGATTTCAGAATTGTTGTCTTACACTATCAATTATTCAGCAGCTATACTTAAAGTGAAAATAATTTCTATTCTATATGTAGTTAGGTTCTTCAGTGTTGCTCCCAAGAACAGGATATACAAAATATGCTGGTTAATGATTGCACATGGGATTCTTTACATGGAATTCCAAGCGCCATGCAAAGGAAAGTTGCTTGCCTCAAGCTGGCTAAATACTGTTTCTACAATTGAGAATAATTGACAGAGCTTCAATAAGCTCAGCTACTGAGTGCCGTCTATCCAGAGGCACATCTGTTCCAGTAACAACAGTGGTAATAACTGCCAGCTGACAGTGTATTCACTGCTCAGATCAAGCATGCTGTTTCCATTCTTACATTTAAATGGAGATCTGATGCATTCATTTGATAATTGCCTTCCACTGAATCGGAAAACCACTGTGTTATGTACAGGGAAATTCCATACATATATTGGAGTTATTACACCTGAAATAGATTTCTGGATCAAAAGACACTCTTAAACCTTGCTATTTAAATCAAAGGCAGACTTTTTATATTTATACATTAGGACATTCCATAAGAGGAACTTAGGCTAAATGGTTTGTGTTCTACGGATTTGGCATATTAAATAATAAATCACACAAGCATTTTTTTAACCCAAAGATTATGATTGCTTTTGGCCCTGCATAATTTAGTCAATGTGAGTGAGGAAACGTCTCTCTCTCATAATGGATGAATTCAATACGAAATGATGCTACAAAGTTGGGAAAACCTGCTCGGCAGCAGGAAGGTAACTGCTACCATAATAATCTGGATTCATAGGAGTTCTTTCAATACAATGTTGCTTATAATTGTATGCCACTGTGGAAAACCTTGAGAATGAAACACATCTTAACAGCTTTATTGCTAATTTATAGTGTTAACTGCATAGAGATTCTTCCATCATTGGTTCTTCTGAAGTTGTAGTTATTTACTTTGTGGGATTTGTTCTGGTCACTGAATGTTGGATTGTTTATCATTAGTGTAAATTAATTCAACAATCATACTGAAAGTTTTTATACCTAAACTTTTATTTTTTTAATGTATATTAACATCCCTCGCCCAAAAAAGGGTACACAACTTTTCCTTCTTATTATCTCTTACATAAGAGAATGATCATCAATCTGTTCAGGGAAAAAAATGCTCAAGGTACTTAGTGGATACGGGCAACCATTTTATCATGTTTTACCACATATTGGTAGTTAGTGTGATAAAATCCTCATCACTCAGAAGAAAAATAAGATCTGCTATCTTGGGGTAAGAGAGCTTACAATGGGATTGCTTTGTTGTCTGTCTTGCCTTCTACTAGAAGACACAACCTACAGTGTACCTCTCTGTCCCACACTCACAGTGTATTTGTGTGTGTGCGCATGTGTGTTTGCGCATATGTGTAGGTGCAATACACTTGTGTGTAGTCTGCACAATACTGATTTGAATTCCTAGGGATCCCTGCAATGAGGCCTTTCTGTATGCCAAAGTAATGGGCTTTTCTCTAGTTAGAACAGCACTGGGCAATGCTGGATATATTTTGTATTATGGTTTACAATTCTTTCAGCAAAAAAAAAAACTTCTAAAAGGAAAACCATGTTTAAATGGGGCTCAATACTTTAAAAATTATTTTGATAAATGCTATGCTAAAAATAATAGCATTGGCTTTTTGAAAACATCTATAATTTGAAAAATCTGTTCCAATGATCCTTCAAGAAAAAAATGTAGATGGCACAGGTAACTGAGTAACATTTATACAAACTGAAGCAGCGTAAGCAAATGTGTTATATCCATGAATTCACATGACTGTTCATGCTTATATATATATACATATATATATTTGTTTTTTAAACAAAATACAAACATACCTACTTGGCCAGTAGCCACAAGGTTGGTAAACTTGGGATGCTGATTTATAGTGAGGCACAAAATATCATCTGTATGTTCCTGGTAAAAGGACTGAGAGCCTAAAGGGGAAAATAGGGTGTATTATTTGAAGTGCAATAGCACATGTGTGAACGGAAAGCAGAGTAAAGAAAGCAGAAGTGTTATACAAATACAAGGCAAGTATGATTTAGAAGGCATATTTTTAAAAGAGGTGTATGATTCCTACCTGTTGCCACATTGTACAGGATCCCAACAGATGCAGTGTGGTAAATTATATCAGCACCATCATTCAAATAGTGTACATTATTCCTGCAATCTCTTCCTCGGTATCCAAACACCAGCTCCAGCATTAGATCCTAAGAAAACAGATTAACAAGCACCAGAGCTTTAAAGCTTCCTTGAGCGAAAGGGTCATTTCACTTTTTTACTAACAGTGCAATCCTAGGAACAGTTACATCTGTCTGAGTCCATCCCATTCAACTGACTTTTAGAAGGATTGCACTTTTTTATTTTAAACAAAGGCCCACAGATATCAAAATAGTCCTCTAACTTACTGTATCTTTTATGTATCTCGGGGGAAGTAGGGGACCTGACCCCCAATAATTCTACATGTAGAGAAGTCCATGCCTAACTACCTATTCATTCTGACATACTGTCAGGGTTGTTGGAAGATTTACTCTGTATCTTTTTGAAAAAACAATATAATAACACATAAATAACAATTCCTTATCACTTAGGGTGTGGTCAGACAGGCAGGTTGCCACAGAGGTATCTTGGCTTTAAATAAGCCGCTTGAGTTTGGGGCTGTTTCTGTCAATCAGACAGCACTCCCAAAGCCAGCATCATAGTGCCATAGGCCTGCAGTTGGTCGTTCATATCACTAAGGTGCTGCAACCATGGACTCGTGGCTGGGCTGGGTTTTTTCCCTCTAAGTCCCACTGTGCATGCACATAAACAGACAAGCGCACACCCGCTCCTGGCTGTGTTCTATGGGGGCTCTGAAGTGCACATCAGAGTGGGGTTGGGAGGGGAAAGGCTGCACCAGAAATGAAGTGGAACAATCACACCGCTCATTCATTTCCATAGCACACCTAGGTGATTAGACACCTGGAACCGCCCCCAATGGAAGCACTTTGCCAAGGCAGCCACCAGTGCTCATGTGATGAAGAAGAAGAAGAAGAAGAGAGGGCAGGGCTGTGGTGCAGCAACACAGTCGGCACCGGGCCTCACTCCTGGGCACCACTGACACTTTGTTTCTTTTAGAGGAGTTTTGGGGGGATCACGAACTCCACTGGACCTCTTGGAGGGAGGTCTGGTGCAAGGGACTTGATTTGGGGGCCCTGCAAGTGGCAGCGAGCGGGTGGTAGCCCTGGATCATCCCAGAAGCAAGGAACAAAGCTGCGCAGACATGGCAGCCATGACTGTACCAGCTGTGAATGCCCTGATAAGAGAGAAATATTGAGCCTCATTCATAACATCAGTGAAGATTTCAACCGTGAGTACTTGTGTAAAAAGCAACATTGAAGAATTCTACGACCTTTTGATGAAGCCCCTTTAAATCCCCCCTCCGTCCTCTTCTAAGTGGCTAGCATGAGTCAACAAAGTAAAGCTGTACTAAATTTCCGTTGGGCAAAGAGGATTCAAACACTGTTGTTTAAACTTCTAAAAATCCTCGAGTTGCTTCTACTATTTTTCTGGATTTCAATTGATATTTTTCCTTCCTGATTTTGTTGGATTTAAAAGGCTTATTGGAATTATACATAGACTCTTGAAAGAAAACAGCTTATAACTTTTACAGGGGACATACCCCACTAAAGGATTATAAATCTTCTTTGGAAAGAAAGCGGGACATTTCAAAGTGAATTCTTTACTCTGTAACAGTCTCTCAAAGTGTAAATCTAGATGTTGAGGCTATAAAACTATGTACTGTTTAGGCTCCATTGTAAAACCACAAATATCTGACTCATGCTGAAAGACTCTTGGTTGCCAATAGTTACTATCTGGCAAATATGGTCAGTTGTGTAGGGACTGTTGAAAAACAACTCTAGAGAGTTTTGGCTTCTTGGGTTGAGTTGAAGCTTTGGACTCTGTAGTAAAATGAGTCTACAAGATACTTATAAGAAATGCCAGATGACGTAGGAACAGACAGCCTTGCTGATGTGTACTGGACACGGACTTTTCGGGAGGAGCTTAAACGTTTAATTGTTGATACAGTCAACTTGGAAGTTGAGAAAGTATTTGATTTAACGCAAGAAAAAAAAGAGTTTACTCCAGTCCAAACTATAATCGAGATGGAGGAAGCTCAGAGCCAAACATGTCAGGACACAGCTATAGAGAAGGATCAAGACTACAAGCAAGTGGATCCACCTCATAGAGAGAACCATACACCAAAAAGAAGAAATGAAATTGATTTTCAGAGCACCTGACTTTATGGAATTTTCAATCACTTAAAGAATTGACTACAGATGGCGAGTTCTAAGAGAAAGCCTCTCTACCTATAAGAGTAAAAGGCATAGAATCAAGACCTTGCTGAAGAGGAGAAACCAGCAGAAGAAGAGAATGAAGCTTTATAAATAAAAAGGATTAATGGAGCCTATTTGTATGTGTAACTGGTTAAGATTGGTTAGGCAATATGCAAGCTGAATCATGGTGGAAGCTGAATCATGGAAAATTTATTAGCTGAAATTGTTTTTAAAGAAGATTAATGTAAAGTATGCAGGTAATGTTTATGGTAGATGGCATCAAAAAGGTATGGCAAAATGTACAAACAAAACCTCTTTGGGGTATGTAACAGGGTAGGATTGATTAGAGAATTACATGGAAAAAGTCAATACATCTAAGGGAATGGTGATTCTTAAAATAATTAGGTAAAGCTTTATAAGAAACAAGAAGAGAACATGCATATCAGTTAATCTACTTTTGAAATTTTAACCTATATCCAAATGTATCTATAGAAAACATAATAGAACTGTTTAAACAATGCTTAAATAGAAGTAAATATATATTGTCAACAGTTGCAGATATTATAGTTGGCTAAATGGTAGAAAAATAGATATTTAGATTTGTACATATGAGCATTTTAATAGATAAGAAGCGGCAATGTGTACTCTCATATATGTTTGTCTGTCTAAAAAATAATAAAATTGTTATAAAAAAGAAGAGGAGGAGGAGGAGATTGGATTTATACCCTACCCTTCACTACCTGAAGGACTCTCAGAGTGATTTGCAATCCCTTTCCCTCCCCACAGCAGACACCCTGTGAGGTAGGTGGGGCTGAGAGAGATCTCTCGATAACTGCCCTCGAGCAAACGGATTTGAAAAAACTTATGACTGACCCAAGGTCACACCAGCAGCTGCATGTGGAAGAGTGGGGAATCAGACCCAGTTCTCCCAGATTAGAGTCTGCACTCTTAACCACTATACCAAACTGATCACACCCTTAGTTTCCCTACTGATTCAACAGGTTTCTGACATTTGTTTAAAGAAGTTCTCAAAACACTGTATTGTATCACTATGTTGTTTGCTAAAGTTTAATGGCAGGTGTTAAAAAAGAACATCAGTTTTCCTTACCTCTATAGGTCTCTTTTTTTTACCAACATTATTTGTCTGAAGTTTTTCAGGCTGAGGCAAAGCCCTACTAACTGGTGGTCTGAAACAAAGAACTGTGAATAAGAAAAGGTTGTCCGTCACCCATTCAGTACTAAAACAGTATCTTCTGAACTGTCACCTGGATAGAGAAAACTGTTAGATCTCTATAGTCTTATGCAGCATCACATGGACAACTTTAAAAACAAAAAGGTTGTTCAATTGTATTTTATCATTTGTTTTGACCATCATTCTATATTCTGTCAACACTGAAAATATTAATTTAATTCCATTTCACATTATAAAGGAATTAAGTACATCTTGCTTTTCATAGCAATTTTTCTCTTTTGTCTTCCTTTTCAACCCAATAATTACTATATTACCAAAGGTTTCCCAAGAAAGGCTTCACTGTTGTTTCCTAATCCCTTCTTCACTCACCTTTTACTACTGGTCTTCTTGAATACTACTGGTCAGTGAACAAGGATGAATGCTAGACACTGACCCAGGGTTCAAAAACTAAACTCCTCCTCCAGAAAACCACTGCTATACCTTTCAGCAAACATCGCCTATGCTGACTGGTTTAAAACTTTAAAACAACATAGCAATCATTCTTTTTCTGTTACTTTTTATTATAAAAACACAGAATGAAGATACTTTAATAGCCTGGTGATGAAACACAGACATATGGCAGAGATCTTCAGTCTCAAATGACTGAGACGGATGATAATGTACACAAGTGCAGAAGAGATGGGTTGGTGATCTGATGACGGGTTGTTGGGGCCTTCAAGTGAAAAGAGGGGGATTTACATGGTGTTACCAGATTTGGCCTGCAGTGCATGGAGATGGACCAGAGATATTGAGGATTGTTCTGAACCCTGTATATGTCAAAGGTATGACAGGTAAAGCTGCAGAGAGCTACTTCCCTCCAGCCCTCAATTTCCTCTAGGCCCTACCCAGACACAATCCAAACATCATGTAAAAGTAAATTACATTATTTAGCTGGCTAGATGGGTCACTATGGTGACAAGGACCCACATATTTCTACCTTGCTTCTTCACTCGTGAGCCCTGGTAACAACGTGAACCAGACAACACAAACATGTAGCAAAAAACAGTGTACTTTGAAAATTCCCAGCAGATAATAAAGAGGCATCCAGGATCAATAGAGGGGGTGGGGCAGGAGAGCCATTTGACCTGGTCCTCAAGATCAAAGGGGACCTCAACTTTTTTGGCATTTGATATGTTACAATATTATAATGAAATGTCACAGTCAGATATTTGACTGGTAGATGGTATTCTGCAACTTAAGATCTAGCCAAGTTCTTGGGAATCGCAGACATATCTTTGCAGGATTCTTGCTATTCCAAGGAACACTGTCTTCTGGACCTGAGCTGGTGTTATTTGCTCAACAGCCAGAATGTCCAAGTGTTTCTTGAGCCTTCTAGGCTCCAATGACAACTGGCACGATGGTAACCTTCTTCTCCTAGAGACACTCTAACTCCATTAGTAGGTTTTGATTCATATATCTTTCAGTGTTGAGCACTTTATGATCTTACTTTTTTTGGAATGTTTTACTGGTTTTATGTGTTTTAAGTTGTCTGTCTTTGGCACTTGGTTGCCTCGTTGTAAGCCACCCCAAGCCCGTTCGCGGGAAGGGCGGGGTAAAAATGGAATAAATAAATAAATAAAATAAATAAATATGAGGTTCGGGCTGAGCCTTCAGTGCGGAGCAGGGCCAAGGGAGGTTTAGGTATATTGGTTTCTATGTCTTTGAAAGTTAAGATTATTTAACTCTCTTCTCATGATTTGATAGTGATGGCTTTGTTTTTGAGATTTAAAGAAGTTGACTGGCTGGTAATAAATGTGTATATCCCTCCCTGTAAAACTAAAGCCCAAATTGAATGGGTGTGGAGGGATCTGGAAGCTTATACTCGGCAACTGATTAGATCCAAATCAGCTATGTATGTTTTAGTAGGTGGGGATTTTAATGCTAGATTGGGCAGCGATTACAAGACTTTATATAATAGATATGATGCTTATCCCGCGAGAATAGAAACACATCATTTACCCTATATAAGGCTATCTAAAGACCTAAAAAGTAACTATGCAGGTTTTATACCGGCATGTATGGCCAACGTATTGAATTTAGGATTCCTAAATGGCTCCCATATAAATGACCATCCTGGGGAACACTCTTACTGGTCTGGGACAAGATTAAGCATGACTGATTATATGTTAATCTCAGGGAATTTGTTTCAATCTGTTGAGTCATTTGAAGTTGCCACATACTGTGGAAGTGATCATTTCCCCCTTATTTGATCCTTGCTAATCCTCAGCCCTTGTCCGAGAACTGTAGACAGTTATCAGGGCAATATCGAATATGGAGAAAAATATGTTAGGATAAAATGGGACAATAGAATGAAGAACTGTATGCAAGATTTTCTTAAACAAGATCCCTTCCTAACTGAGGCAAGAGAGATGATTCTTTCAAATGAAAGGGAAGACGTTATTAATTTATATGAGGACCTCATTCAGCATCTGTAACCTCCATTAGGAGTGCAGTCTTTTGATTCCAACATAGTAACTAAGGGGAAGAGGAATAATTGGTTTGATGCAGAATGTTTACAGGCCAAAAAAGAACTTGGTATTATGTATTTAAAACAGAACTGATTTAGAGGCAATTGATAAAGAAGAGCTAAAATTACAGAAACTTAAATATAAAAAGTTAATAATCAGGAAAAAAACAAAGCAAAAGTTTTAGCTTGGTTACAACTGGGACACACTGCAAGATTAAAATACTCTTCACTGTTTTGGAAATTGGTGATAAATGGCCTTGATAGACCCCTTTCCAGGTCTTGAATGTTGTTATGCCAGAGGCCTGGGAGAACTACTATATCTCAGAATGACCATCAGTCAAGCCAACTGAAATAAGATCTTTAATTATGACTTTGAAGTCAAGAAAAGCCCCTGGCTTTGATCTAATTCCCGCAGAGCTGATTAAAGAAAATGTAGATTGGTGGATCCCATTGCTTGCCAAATTATTCACTATAATAGATAGACAATAAGGATACCCAAAGATTGGAACATTAAAATTATAGTGCCCATCTATAAGAAGGGTAATAAAAGAGATCCTAATAATTACTGGCCAGTTAGTCTTTTAAGCATATTAAGCAGGATTTATGCTAGCAGGTTGAAGGAGAAATTGAATGAATGAATTGAACAAAACAAGATCCTTGGAATGGAGCAGCCGGGATTTAGAATGGGTTGCTCTACTTTGGACCACTGTGTAGTCCTAGACCATCTTATAACTAAATACTCCATTAATACTTCCTCCTCCCCATGCAATTGAGAAATTCTGCTGGAACTCAGGGGAATGTAGCTGCGACGGTTAGGATCTTTAAGGCCAAACCTCTCGCCCAGTTACTGTATCCTTTGAGCATATCTTCATATCAAACCTATTGCCAGGCATTTGAAATAGTTCAGTCTAAGTTTTTACAGCATACAGGTCCTGTCTGGGGTTTCAAATGCACTCAATCGGGTGGAAACTGGCATGGTTACCCTAAAGACTCAATTATGGATTGCTGCTATCCTATATTGATTCAAATTAGTGTCCAAACCCAGTGGTTTAACAAGCTTGATACTCAGAGACTCTATGACACCTTATTGGATCAAAGAAGTTGAATTTAAATTGGGTTATTATAGGCTCTCTAAACAGTTAATGATGCACCTGGAATATAGTTCTGTTAAACCTTTTCTTAAACAACAAATCCTGGATATTGAAAGACTGCACGATCTGTCCCAGATTAACTGCTATCTTCCAGGTATAGAGAACTTGAACCAAATATCACTAATGCCATACTTACAGAATTTAGATAAAGCTGAGTATAGAAGAGCTTTTACTCTTATGAGAGCAAATATGCTTCCTTCAGTGGTTACAGAGAGTAAATACAAAAGGGGTCCCTATGAAGAATGTTTGTGCATCTGCGGGGATGGAAGGATTGAGTAGAGGGAACATGTTATTTTTGAATATAGATTTTACCAGGACTTCTGTTTATTTAGCACCAGTCTGTCTCCAATTCCTGGGGAGATTTTACTTAGATAAGCTTTTAGCTGCCAAGAATCAAGAAATTAATGGTGGCAACGTTTCCTGTGAAGGCCATAAGATACCACCAATTTTTAGATAGAAATGCCTAGTTTAATTTTATGTTTAAGATTTTATAAGGGGTGTTTGGCTGAACTGAATACCCTGTCTGTTTTATGGCTTTGGTGGTGATTTGATGGGTCTTTGACCATATTAAACATTTGATTTGATTTGATTTGCTCAATGGCCAAAATGGCCAGGTGTTTCTTAAGACTTCTAGGCTCCAATGACAATTGGCACAATGGTAATCTTCTTTTCTCAGAGACACTCTAACTTTATTAGTAGGTTTTGATATTTTGTGATCTTCTCCTGTTCTTTTTTTTTCTATTCTGCTGGGATTGCAGTGTCAATGTTCCAAACCATATTTCTCATTTTTTCTACAATTGTAGCATCAGGGGTTTTATGCTCCAGATGCTTATCTGTTTGTAATTGGAAGTCCCAAAGAATCTTTGTTTCGTCATTCTCCATGATCTTGTCTGATCTGTGCTCCCATGAATTTCTGGCTGGTGGTAAGCCATAGTACTTGCAAAGATTCTAGTGCAATACAGCTGCAACTCTATTGTGACATTCTTTATAGTCAGTCTGAGCAGTTTCACTGCATGCACTGACCATGCAGCTGACTGTTTCATCCTTTGTCTTGCAAAGTCGGCAACTGACGTTATCACTGGTCTTCTGAAACTTGGATTTCATACTTTTAGTTTCAAGTGCCTGCTCTTATGCAGCTAGAATGAGTCCTTCCATTTCTTTCTTCAAGGGCCCATTTTGGAGCCACTCCCAGGTGTTTTCTCCATTAACTTTGTTTTCTACGTCTTTCAAATATTGTCCATGCAGATGCTTTTCCTTCCAGTTGTCAAAGTGAATTTTGATTGCAATCTTTTTGTAATCTTCTTTGGTTTCTGTAATGTGAAATAATGTGTCTGCCTTGTACACTTCTATTAGAAGCTTCTCTTTGCTTTGCTTAGTATAGTCATTCAGTGCTTGTTTTTCTTCTTCAACTGCTTGCTTAACTTTCAGGAGACCTCTTCTACTTAATTTTCTTGGTAAGTAAAGAAGAGTTGGATTTATATCCCACCCTTCACTCAGAATCTCAGAGCAGCTTACAATCTCCTTCCCTTCCTCTCCCCACAACAGACTCCCTGGGAGGTGGGTTGGGCTGAGAGCTCTAAGAGAACTGCTCTTGAGACAACTGCTCTGAGAGAACTGTGACTGACACAAGGTCACCCAGCTGGCTGCAAGCGCAGGAGTGGAGAATCAAACCTGGTTCTCCAGATTAGAGTCTACTGCTCTTAACCACTATACCAAACTGGCTCTCGATTATCAACATCACTTCTAGGGTGTAGTGAGTGATGTGTCATCATTATCTTGTGAGTTTTGCAATCTACTGCTTCAGGTTCAATGACCTTTCCTCTACTCAGTGCTAATGCTGCACATTTGTCAAGGTCAAATTCCATTGCTATATCTTTGCTGAATATCTGAACTATATTTAGTAAAGCACAAAACTTTGATGATGACTTTCCATTCATTTTCAAGTCATCCATCCATCCATCCATCCATCCATCCATCCATCCATCCATCCATCCATCTATTTATTAGTTCCATTTGTATCCCGCCCTCCCCGTGAACAGGCTCAGGGCGCTCACATTAATCGGTACACAGTACCTTAGAATCCACATAAGACATTTAAAACATTTTAAAACCATCAAATAATCAAATCAATAAGTGAAAAATCTTTGGGCCTCTCTTTGAAAGCTGGTATCCTAGGCCTGAATTGTTGAGAATGATTATGAGTAGTATTAGGGCAATGACAAAGAGCAGCGGTGATAGTGAGTCTCCTTGGGAAATTCTTTGTTTGATATTAACTGTTCCAATTTCTTCTCCATTCACTATCAATCTGGTGTTCCACTTACTCATGGCAGTTTTGATAAATGTAATTACAGTTTTATTGATGCCTACCATTTCTAGTGTTTTCGGGATCCAGAGAATCAAGTGCCTTCTTGTAATCAATCCAAGCAACATTCAGGTTGGTTTTCTGCCTTTTACAATTTTGAATGACCATGTTATCAATCGGTAACCAATCTGGTTTTACTTCTACTTTTTCATCTCCCTCCAGTGATCTGTAGAACTGTCTTTAGTTAGTTTGGAATTGGAAGTTTTGTCTGTATTGCTGGATGATGATGATGATTTTGTCATGCAGTGCCTGGAAACATCTCTTGAAATATTTTAATGGAACTGTAGGTCAGAACTATCACTGGGTTAGTGTGAAGTTGTAATGATGATCCCTTTATAATACTTTTTCACAGATTCCCCCCCTCCCATTTTCCTTACTTTGTATACCTTCTCCTTCATTGAGTAAGCTCTTCAGAAAAACTTATCACATTTTATCAACACTGTTGCCTCAGAACCAGTCACCCAAGAAATGGAGAACGGGGCTGTTAATTTGAGACACTGTGAAAATCCACCACACTCCTCCAACCATGACTACAAAAATTGCCTATTCCTCATTAAAGAAGGAAATGGCAGGTGCCTCTCAAAAGCAGCAGCCCAGTCACAGAACAGATGTGAGACCTCTGCCAACTCCATTAAATCCCAGAAAAATGGAAACTTCCTTGCACAATTCCCTTAGAATATACAAAAATTAGCAGGTCTCTTTAGTAAGTATGTGTCCATCCATGTCTCATGGACAGAGCCTCTCAGTTGGAACTCCAGACTACATGAGCTGATGTAGTGCTGCTTGCTAGGAACAGTACACTTTACTTGTGGAAGTTATCACATTGTTTAGGTCATACCAGTGTCCCATTTTTATGCTGCAATTCATTCAATCCCCCCACCCCAGGCTTTTCATCACATGTGCTAGTTATAAAGCCGTGGTACCCAGCTGCTGTGCTTAGGAATCTTTTGTATATCATTTTTCCTCCTTTTAAATCCTTTTTATACCCCGTTCCTTGAAATAAAGATCTTAGTTAATTGCCTGGTTGATTTATAGGATTGCCATGTCTCTTAACTCATTTGCAGTTTTCATGGTTCTCCGCATGTTGGGGAGTAGTATATACCAGTAGGTATTGTCTTCACAGTTGAGTGGCTCCTACCGTTATCCTACCACTCCACTTAGCAAAGTTAACTTATTTATTAATTAAAATATTTATACCGCAACTTCATTTTGGCTCACATATGAATCTTCCTCCAATCTAAGGAGCCTTCCTCCTACTCAAGTGGCTCTTCCATTGGAAGAAAAGCCACTTAAGTTGCAGTAAAGCTCTTTCAAGGATTGCTGGATCCACCTTGGTATCTGTGAATGTGTGCAATCCCCATTATGTGGTTCATTTACCAAAAGAACAGGGCAATCCTAAACAGAGTTAAACATTCCAAGCCTATTGAAGTCAACAGGATTAGAAGAATGTAACTTTGCTTAGGATAACACTATAAGGTTGCCATCTTAAGCACGCTTACTAGAGAGTAAGTACATTTCTAGTGTTACAGATTTAGAAGCTAGTTTGTGGATGGGAGTTGGCCTAACGAGGCATGCCACAGAGCAGCCATAGCTTATGACAAAAGAAAGGAAGCAATGTTTTTAAATTATTATGGCTATTTTCTTAAGGCCCTTAATTATTAGGAAATAGCCCCATCTCCCTCTTGGATGCACACCTTAACGTGGTGAGGGGGGTTGTATGTGTCAGTGTAGCTTAGAGCAATACTGTAAGAGGTCTAAACTCAAAAGTCACTCAAGGCTGAATGGTCACAGCTGAGACACCAGACTAAGATATATCCACCCCCTTCAGGGATCAATGGCTACATCAGCAGAAGAGAAAACAGGGTTACATTTACTTGTAACTGTTGTTCATTGAGTGGTCTTCTGTGCAGGCACATGCAGGACTGCGCTTTCACAGGCTGGGCATGGAGAGCAGCTAGCAAGCTTCTTTAAAGAATTTTCCAGACTCCCGAGAGTGCTCCCTCTCCCTTCACAATACAGTGTGTATTTTCCCACTCAAAGTCACGTGATGTGGGAGGGGCAAGAACTCTTCCCTCCATTATCTGTTCACCACTGTAAGCAATGAGCAATAGATACTGAGCAGCCCATGGTGGGGAAAGGAGGGAGGGATGTGTGCCTGCAGGTCGCTGCCTTGCATATGTCTTCGAGCAGCATGAGGGTTGAGAAGGCTGCTGCTGAAGCTTGAGCCATGGTGGAGTGTGCTGACACAGTGAGGAGACAGTTCTTGCCTGACTCAGTGTAAACTATTTTAGTAGCTGAAACAATCCATCGGGATATAGTCTGTGCACAGGCAGATTTACCTTTATTGCACCCTCTGAAACATATGAATAAATTTCTATCTATCCTGAAATCTTGTGTTCTTTTTAAATAAAAAAGAAGACTACATAAGACATCTAATGTATGCATCATCCTCTCAGATGAGGAAGTTGATGATGGAAAGAAAATTGGAAGGGTAATGTCCTGACTCAGGTGCAACCTTTTGACTACCTTGGGACGGAACTCCAGATGAGGTCTCATTATGACTTTGTGTGAAATTTCAGGAAAGGAGGATCACAACAAAGGGAGCTAAGTTCTCCCACCCTTCTGGCAGATGAGATGGCTACCAAAAATGCCATCTTATATGAAAGGAAAGACCAATCAGTGGTACCCATTGGTTCGAATGGTTTATATAAACATCAGTTTGGAAAGTACTAATGATAAACACCATTGAGGGATGGAGTATACAGTAGGAGGGCATACATTTGATACATCTTTAAGAAAATATTTAGATTTTCTGGTAAAGAATACTGTGGAGCCATTCAATAATTCATGGAAAGCTGAAATGGCAGCCAAATGAACCTTGAGGTCGATAGGCCCTCACCCTTCAAGTGAAGCAAATATTTAAATATCTTAAAGACAGTACAGGTTTCTGGGTGGAGGCCATGGTTGATCAGCCATATGGAAAACCTCTTCCATTTCCAGTTGTATGATTTCCTAGTGGAAGGCTTACACACTGCTATGATCACCTCTGCAACCCTGGTTCTCATCAGGGCTCTGAGCTGACCCACCAAACACTTGAGGTGTAAGGATCTGAGATTTGGATGGTGTATGGGGCCTAAGTGGAGGAGGTCTTCCTTCTCTGGAAGGCTCTTGAACACACCCTTTGAAATGTTCCAAAGTAGTGAAAAACAGGCCCTCTTTGGTCAATAAGGGGCCAGGAAAAGAGGAAGACCCAACGTGAGACAGATTGATTGATTCAACCAAGGAAGCCAAGGCCCTCTTTGACCAATAAAAGACCTGGAAAAGAGGAAGACCCAACATGAGACAGATTGTTTGATTCAACCAAGGAAGCCACGGCTCTCAGTTTGCAAGACCTGAGCACGGCTGTTTACGACAGGATGTCTTGGAGAATGTTAATTCATAGGGTTGTCATACATCAGAAGCAACTTGGTGGCACTTAACATATACACAGACCTGTACAAAAATATATCAGAGTTGGAGGAGGTGTCTACATTCCTAGCTGAAGGAGAACTATGTGTAAGAAATACCATAGGTTACATTTTAACTGAGACTAGGGATGGGCACAAACTGGGAAAATGTGGTTTGGCTTGTGACCAATGAATCGAACTGCTTTGTGGTTCGTGGCCCTGCAACTCATTGAAAGGGACTACAGTCCCTTTAAATGGGGTTTGCAGACAGCCCAAAACAGCTAAGCATCAGGAAGGCAGCTGTTTTTTGCGCTGTCTTCTGCAGTCCCTTTAAAGGTTAAAGGGACTGTGCAAGACAACCCAAAACAGCTGAGTGGTAGGGAGCGTCTCCCTGCCGCTCAGTAGTTTTTGCAGCTTTCACACAGAACAGAAAGCAGGGGCTAAAAGGACTGAGAGTCCCTTTAAACCCCTGCTTTCTGCTCCATACATGAAACACCACAAACTGCCACAAACTACTTTAAAAGTTCTTGGAAGTTTGTGACAGTAGACCCAGCATGGTTTGGTTCATGCCCATCCCTAGGTGAGATGCAAATGGAGAAACAGACAAATATTGCTTTGTGTGGGCTAAAATCCAGTGAGGGAATAAGATTTCACCCTGCGGATCAAATCTGGGCCAGCAGATCTGCTTTCTTGTAAATGTGCCTCTGGGTATCCACCTGAGTTCTACCTGCATATCAGTAAACAAAGCAAAGCAAATATGATAAAAAAGTCACAAGTTGCTAGTGCTCTCTTCTGGTAAGCAGTGCCTCTGAACTTCTTGATGCATTAAGAAGTGGGGATCACGTAATATTCCTAGTACATGCAATTCCTTACCTAAATTGAAAGCTATGTATCACAAAAAGGTTTAAGTGGTGACTTAGAACAACAGGCATAGCACGTAATATGGCATCGGAACAAAAATGAAGTTTGTAGTAATTTAATTTCATATAAACATGAGGAAAGACAATCGTGTTATTAAAAACACACCCATTACAGCAGGCAGAGGTGCAGTTTCTAAACACTAACCTAAAAAGGCATATATACTAAAGACAGCGTGGTAATGACAACTATTTGCCCATACAGTACTAAAAATGCATTCACATGACCAAATTATCTCCATGCTCAAAAGTAATTAGTGGAAAAAACAAACAGTAAGATTATATTATGCAAGTTAGGGGCTATCTTCTGCCTTGAATGTAAAAAGAATTGCGTCCATTTTCTGTAAGAGATAGAAGCCTCTCAAAATGAAATTGTATTGCTAGTATCCACAGCTTAGTTTTACTAAAGCTGGATTTTTTATCTCACATTAGAGGTTCCCTCTCTTTAGCACCAGTTAAGATTTACAGAGATACTAAGATGCTTCACATCTTACATAATTCAGAGACAAAACCCATTTATGTGTGCAAGTTTATGGGAAACCTACCAGATCATTGTCTGTGTAATGCTCATACTCATGAGACTGCCTTGTACATACAACTGTATCTTTAAAAAAAATTACAGGCTGCAAAACTCAATTTTGTTATCCCAAGCTGAGGCCTGTTTCCTATCTCTCAATGCACATTAAATTTAAATATGGATGATGCAAGGGGACTCGGAGAAATGCCAAAATGCAGAAACTGAAGTGAAAAATGGATCCACACCTAACTCAGTCATGCTTGCTGGGACTGTTCTAGGATGGGTGTGGAAGAAACCTCCCCCCCTCCGAGATAATGTTTTACACCAAAGTATGGGAATTAGAAATGATTAGACAACAATTAGGAATCTCCATTAATTTCATCTGTGTGCTTTTTCTCACATAACCATTTTGGTCATCAAGTCAAGCTGACTTCTGGAAACCCCTACTGGGACTTGTAGGCAAGGAATGTTCAGAGGTGGCTTGCCATTGCCTGCCTCTGCATCACAGCCCTGGTATTTCTTGGAGATCTCCCATCCAAATACTAGCCAGGCCTGGGCAACCATTAACATGTAATTTTATTTAACCCCCTCCCTAAGGAACTTTACTTATTGGCCTTTGCATATCCATTACCTCACACTGGATCTGTGTCAATATATGAAACCAGTCACCTTCAAATTCTATTTCTGCTTCCACACAATCTGAATTTGCCCCTGGCCTCCTCCCTGTCTAGGTTCAATTCAATCCTATCTCATTGGACCAACTTGGACTTCCATCAAGCCCTCACCTCTATTTCATTTCATTTCCAAGCCTATAAAGAAAATAAACTTCTACTTCAGTGCCTTTCCTGCTGGCCCTATAATTTCACCAAAACATACATTTACCTCAAGTGTGAGTACTAAGAGGGTTAAACGAACACTGAAGAACAGAGTATAGCATTTTAAACATGTGTTAAAATCTGACAAATACACAAAAACAAATGAAATGTAGGTATTTATGGAATATGAATGCATACAGAATGTTGTATGATGATATATTAAAAGTTGCTAGGATCAGGGATACTTATGTTAGAGACACCAAAATGACAGTCAGTGTTTTGTGAGCGGTAAATGAAAGAGGATGCTGAAATATGGAACAGGCCTTACAAAGTGAAAGCGTTACCTGGAACCTCTTTTCAGCAGCAGGTAAAAAAAAGAGAGTGATTACTTATTCCAATTAGGTTTAATGTTGACTGGGTGAAATGTGTGTTTTAAAAGATAAGAAAATAAATATTTTAATAAGTTCCTAAATTGATTCCACAACAGAAAAGATAACGTACAAAACTGTGTTTATTTGCTTCTCCTCTGACAATATCCAAGTGTGAACAAATTTATTAATATGGACTAGAGAATTTATTTTCCTTCTCGATTTTCAAGAGCAATGTCAGACAGAACTAGACTGCACATATATTATAAATATACAAAGTTCTACCAGGCCATTATCTTATGTGCACATTTTGCAATGAATTCAAAATCTGACTGTTCTATCCATGCCACACATTTTAAAAATACAGAACGGATGTGCAGAAAAGAAAGTTGGGGGGGTTCTGATTTACTGTACTGTAATTACCCAGTTACACAAAAGAAAAATAATAGCAGAGGGAAGGAGTTTGAGATGGTAGTTGTTTGGGATGTAAGGGAGAATGAACTGGGAGTAAAGGAGTGAGCTTGCTAATGTTAACTGTTATATGTTTTATCAGGATTGCCCACCACAGAATAGTGACTTGTTTTCACAGCCCTTCTGGCAATAATCTGTAGATCCATATTTTGCAGAATCTTTAGAGAAAGAAAATGGATCAAATAGAAAATGTTTGTTCAAAGAAGATTGCTTTTAGAGGGAAAAGGCTTGAATTGGGAAAACAGCCTTCATTTCATAATTATGGCACTTTCCCTCTTTGTATCACATTGCTTGGTCAATTACTTTGGGTATTCTCCTCTAATCCTTATAACCAAGTCATTGTTACTTACATAACAGACTTGCAATTTTTCATTCACCTGTACTGAAGCGCAACTGCTCCCAAGTGAGACTCCTGCGGCAAACAATGTACTACCCCTGACCCCCCCCCCTTTCTAAGTTTTTCAGAAGCAAGGCTTCAGTTGCACTAGATTTGGCATTGTGCAACACAGCGCAGTGCAGAATTAACTGCATGAGAGGGCCCAAAACTTTCAAGAAATGGTGACAAAAGAGGTGAACGGAGCAGTGAAATATGTAATTGGTTGCAAAGGGAAAACTGTGTTGCACTTACCTGTAAGTGTTGTTCATCTAGTTGTCCCTGTGCAAGCATACAAAGGGTACTACACAGGCATGCAGGCCAGCCACCAGAGGATTTCTAGTTAGCTTAGAAACAGCAGGAGGAGCCCCTCCCAATCGGAGATATTGTGGCTGTTTTCCCACCTCTAATGGTCATGTGCTCCAGAGAGGGGCTCCTTCTCCCTCCCTCATTTCTCTTTGCCTATAGCTATTAGCCAATAAATATAGAGTTAATTAGCTCACAGTGGGGAAGGAGGGAGGGATGTGTGCCTGCACAGGGACAACTAGATTAACAGTTATAGGTAAGTGCAACACTGTTTTCATTGTCGTTGTCCTGCACAGTCCCACATGGGAGACTAGCAAACCGGCTTACCAAATGGTGGAGTGAGCGATTTACTGGAATATTGCATGCAGAAAAACAGGTTGCTTACCTGTAACTGATGATCTTCGAGTGGTCATCTGTGCAGTACCACACATGGGTTGGGCGCCTGCGCACGACCTCGATCGGAGAAACTTCTAGAGCTTTACCTCAGAAGAGCTTTTGGCGGGCTCTCCTCCCGCCCTGGGGGAGGAGACATGCACTGCGCATGCCCAGAGCGGGAGAGAGAGCCGCCTCCCACTCAGTTCCTTCGACCGCCACTGTCAAGGCCAAAGAATCCAAAACAGGACATCTGGAGATGCCAGCAGCGGGGAAGGCTGGGTGGGATTGTGGTACTGCACAGATGACCACTCAAAGATCATCAGTTACAGGTAAGCAACCTGTTTATCTTCGTCGTGGTCTCTGTGCAGTCCCACACATGGGTGATTACAAGAGCTGAACCAGTTGGAGGAGGGAGCTGGCAGCTGCAAAGGACACAAAAATACTGGTTAAGACACAGCATCACCATCAAAAGAAATCACCCACGGGTCCTACCTGAGGGTGTACCAGGATCAAGCGAAGAGAGATCGCAGCGCCGTCTGACCAAAGGCAGCATCCCGCCGAGCTCGGACGTCGAGTGTGTAGTGGGTCACGAAGGTCGATGTCGAGGACCACGTAGCAGCCGCACAGACGTCTTCCAACGGGACACCGGCCAGGAAAGCGGTGGACGTCGACACTGCCCGTGTGGAATGGGCAGTGAGACAGGTAGGAACGGGTTGACGCGCCAGCTCATAGCAAAGGGCTATGGTGGAAGTCACCCACTTAGAGAGACGTTGAGAAGAAATGGGTTCCCCCGCGTGAGGGGGGCCATAAGCCAGGAACAGCCGAGGAGATTTACGTATGGGCTGCGTCCTGTGTAGATAGAAAGAGAGCGCTCTGCGCACATCTAGACAGTGCAGGGCTCTCTGAGAGGCATCAGTCGGGTTCGGGAAGAATGTAGGCAGAACAGACGACTGAGAGAGGTGAAAGGCAGAGATGACTTTAGGGAGGAAGGAAGGATCTGTTCTAAGGACCACCTTCTCCCTATGAAAAACGGTGTAGGGGGGATCTGCCCTAAAGGCAGCTAGTTCCCCTACTCTGCGTGCAGTGGTAATGGCTACGAGAAAGGCCGTCTTCCAGGACACTAACCTGAGGTCGGCGGTAGCCATCGGCTCGAACGGTTTAGCCATGAGTTGAGAAAGGACTAGAGACAAGCTCCAGGAAGGCACCAACGGTTTCCTAGGCGGGCACATGCGAAGAAGACCCTTGAGGAACGTCTTGGTGAGACGGTGGGAGAACACTGACGAGCCTTGGATGAGGGGGTGGTAGGCGGAGATCGCCGCCAAATGAACCCTCAAGGACGAGTATGCCAGGCCCGCATCCTTCAAATGCACGATGTAGGCGAAGATCTCACGGAGAGATGATCGAATCGGATTGAAGGAGTGATCAGTAGCATAGGTTTGGAACCTGTTCCACTTGAACCGATAGGAACGTCGAGTAGAAGGCTTCCTAGCATTCAGGAGGATTTCAGAGACCTGAGGCGGGAAGTCTAGGGCTGGATCTTCCAGGCCGTTAATTTGAAAAATCCCGGATTGGGATGGATGATTCTCCCTCGGGCCCGAGAAAGGAGATCTGGGACGACAGGGAGGGGACGGAAGGAACGACAGGAGAGTTGAAGCAGGTGTGGGAACCAGACCTGGCGTGGCCACCACGGAGTGATCAGAATGCAGGAGGTGCGGTCTGCACGAATCTTCTGCACGACCCGAGAGATGAGAGGGAATGGAGGAAACAGATAAAACAGGGTTCCGTTCCATTTGTGGAGAAAGGCATCCCCGAGCGACCGAGCAGACGGGGGACCCCTGCTGAAAAACAGGCGACATCGAGCATTGTCGACGGACGCGAAGCCGTCGACAGATGGGTGACCGAACTCCCAAAACAGAGGCCGAAGATACCGGAGGGGAATGGACCATTCGTTGTCCGATGAGGCAGAACGACTCAACCGGTCCGCATCGACATTCTGATCCCCGGGAATATGGATCGCCGAGAGCGTGATGGAGTGGCGGAGGCACCAGGACCAGAGGTCTATCGCCAAGGTGCAGAGACGAACAGAGGCAGTGCCGCCCTGTTTGTTGACATAATAAACAGCCGTGGTGCTGTCGGAAGCCACTTGGACGACACGGCCTCGGAGGGTCGGAAGAAAAGACCGGAGGGCCAGGTGAATTGCTTGCAGCTCCAGGTAATTTATGTGGCGAGTTGCATCTCGAGCAGACCAAGCCCCTTGTACAGTAAGCGCTCCACACTGGGCTCCCCAACCCCAGAGGGAAGCGTCTGTGGTCAACAGCAACTCGGGAGGAGGAGGACAAAATGGCATCCCGGAAAGGAGGTGGACAGGTTGAGCCCACCACTCGAGGGAGGCGAGGACGGTTTGTGGGATCGACGGAATCGTGTGCCAAGGCCTCCGGAGGGGATCGAAGGCTCGTAGGAGCCAGAGCTGAAGCGGCCGCATCGTCAACCGGGCATTGCGGACAACGAACACCGTAGAGGCAAAGTGACCCAGAAGCCTCATGACCGAACGGGCGGATTGTTGGGGACACGTCTGAAAGGCGGACACCATCGCACGAATGTCGGAAGCCCTGGACTCCGGAAGGAAAGCCGCTTCGAGGTTGGTGTCGAGTTGAGCCCCGAGGAATTGAAGGATTTGGAGGGGCTGAAGGGAGGACTTGGCGTGGTTGACGCAAAGGCCAAGAGCACGGAGGAGGGAGAGAGGCTCCCGAGTGTCGTGGAGCAATTGAGTTGGCGTTGGAGCTACGAGAAGCCAGTCGTCGATGTAAGGATAAAGAGTGACTCCCCGTCGGTGGAGTTCGGCTACCACCACAGCCATCAGCTTGGTGAACACCCGTGGAGCTGTAGAAAGGCCGAAGGGAAGCACCCTGTACTGGTAGTGGGCATCTCCAACGGCGAAGCGGAGAAACCGCCGATGTTGGGGACGGATCGTGACATGGAAGTATGCGTCTTGAAGATCGACTGACGCGAGCCACGCTGCCCATGGAATGAGAGGGAGGATCGACTGCAGAGTGACCATTCTGAATTTTTGATACCGAATGTAACGGTTGAGATCCCGAAGGTCCATAATTGGTCTGAAGCCGCCATCCCTCTTGGGGACCAGGAAATACTTCGAGTAGAAGCCGAGAGTTCGTTGCGCCTCCGGGACGACCTCGATGGCCCCCTTGGCAAGGAGAGCAGAAACCTCGAGATCGAGGAGGGGTCTGGAGGCGTGACGACAAAGTGTGGGAGGATCGGAGGCGAAACGAACTCTATGGCGTACCCGACTCGCAGGATGGTGAGGACCCAAGAGTCGGTTGAAATTTCTTCCCAGGCTGGTAGAAAGGGGAAGAGGCGGGTACGGACGGAAGGAGTGAACGACATTGGAGAGAGACGGTGGGGACAGTCAAACAGACTGCTTAGGCTGCGGCGGCTTTTTGGTGGGTTGGGAACGGTGTTTGGAAGGAGGACGGGAGTCGTACGGTTTCCTCCTCCATTGGGAGTGAGGTGCCAGAGATAGGTATCGCCTGGAGGCGGAAGGTTTCCAGGAACGGTTTCTGGGACGGTAAGGTGCAGCCGAGACGCCAAGGTTTCGGGCCTGCTTACGACTCTCATCAACAGCCTTCAACACTTCGTCGGTGGTGGAGTGGAAGAGGCCGTTTCCGTCAAAGGGGAGGTCTTCTACACGGAACTTGACGTCCGGTTGTAGGGAGGTGCCCCGCAGCCAGGCATGACGCCGGAGAGCGACAGAAGACACCAGGAGTTTAGAGGAGCAGCTGACTGCATGACGAACGGAATTGATTTGTTGCTTTGATATGGCACAAACCTCAGACAAGGCAGCCGAGAGAGTGGGACGGTGCTCTTCCGGAACAAACTCCAGGACAGGGCGAATTGCATTGGCAACGTTGAATGCGTAAGCAGATAAATACGACAGATAAGTATCGACCTGGAGATTCATGGAGGACAGAGAGTACATCTTCTTGGCCAGAAGATCCAGTTTATGACCCTCACGGTCAGGGGGCGTGGACTGGCGAGCAGGCTGCCTCGATTTCGAAGAAGAGTGAACCACCATGGAGTTCGGTGGTGGCTGAGAAAGGAGGAATTTGCCAGGAGCATCCTGGATCCTATACAACCCATCATAGCGCCTCGAAACCGGAGGGATCGAAGCCGGGTGTTCCCATGACTCTTTCAACATAGAAAGGTGGACAGGCAGCAAAAGCAAGATGGGAGACGGAGGAAGATCAGCCTGGACCAACCGGTGAACGACGTCGGTCACTGCTGGGGACTCTGTAAAGCCCTGAACTTGGAGGGCAGTCGCCATCCTGGTAACGAGCTCCAAAAATGCCTTAGGGCCTTCCGTAGGGGAAATCAACCCCGAGCGTCGGCGCTCGTCCTCGATTCGAGAGACCTCGGGATCGAACTCCGCCAAATCCGACCCGTCCGAGATCGACATAGGAGAGGAGGATCGGGGTTGGACAAGGTCGACGACCGGATGGTCGACGGCAGGACGGTGTCGAGGTTCCATTGGGGAACTCCTTGGAGCGTCCCGATTTCTGGGAAGGTCAGAAGGCTGTTCCCGAGAGGCAGAATGAGCCGAGGCCACAGATGCCGAGCGCCGAGGGCGGTCAGGGTCATGGGCCTGATCTCCGCGTTCCGAATGCCGGATTCGGTCATAGCGGTGTCTCTCCGGTGTCGGAGACCTCGAATAATAGTAGGCCGCATCCGGACGCTCCCGACGGTCTTCGCAGGACCAGCATTGGTGGTCAGAGGCGGAATCAGATGACGACGGGGATTGCCTACGGATCAGGCATCGACGACCAAGTCGAGATCGGGACCGAGCATGGCGGTGCACAACCAGACCCTCGTCCAAAGTGTGGATCGGGGTAGTGGAGCGCCTCCGTGGAGACCGGGAGCCTGTTCGCGGAGACAGGTGCGGAGGCGATCTGGTCAACTGGCCCAACGGTATCGTCCCCGTAGGTGACGAGTGGGGGTGCTGCGGAGTCTGTTGTCGAGCCGCAGACTGATGAGATGTAGAGGCAAGGGCCGGCATCGACGTCGACAACCCAGTCACGATGATGGGGTCCACTTTCGAAACCGAAGCAGAGGGCGTGGCCTTCGACCTCGAAGGGGTCTTATCTTCAGCCCGCTTAGGTTTCTGTTTTGGTGCCTTCGAGGAGGTGTCCGATTTCTTGGCTACCGAGACCTGGGAAGCTCCCGAAGACATTGTGGGACGCAGAGCCGATTCAACAAGAAGAGCTTTGAGCCTAGCCTCTCGATTACGGCGAGCCTGACGAGTGAAACTCGCGCAATGAGGGCAAGAATCTACTCTATGGGCCTCTCCCAAACAAACTAAGCAAAGGTCGTGCCCGTCGTTGGATGGAATTTTAGCAGGGCAACGACGACAGACCTTAAAGAATTGAGTCTTTCCTATACAAAAATCCCCACCCACCCTCCAAAGAAAGGAGAGGGGGGGAAGAGAGATAGACAAAGATTTTTTTTTTTGAAATATTTTTTAGAAGAGAAAGAAGCAAATGGAAAAAGAAAGCGAAAGCGAAGAAAGATATACTCAGCTGAGGTATATGGAGGAACGACAGGAACGAGGTGTGAACACGAAGGCGGTCGAAGAAGAACTGAGTGGGAGGCGGCTCTCTCTCCCGCTCTGGGCATGCGCAGTGCATGTCTCCTCCCCGAGGGCGGGAGGAGAGCCCGCCAAAAGCTCTTCTGAGGTAAAGCTCTAGAAGTTTCTCCGATCGAGGTCGTGCGCAGGCGCCCAATCCATGTGTCGGACTGCACAGAGACCACGACGAAGATCTGCTGTCTCCACTGATGTCTCCCTTCTTGTGTTCACATCCACAGAGTAGTGTTTAACAAAGGTGTCTGCATATGATCAGGTTGCTGCATGGCAAATATTGGCCAATGGAATGCCACTTCAGAAGGCAGCAGATGTTGCCTGGACCCTAGTGGAGTGTGCCCTTATCTGTAAAGGACAATCCACTGATGCCAGTTCATAGGCTCTCCTGACAGTACAAACAATCCATCTGGATACTGTCCAAGCAGATGCTGCCTTTCCTTTCAAGGGGCCGGCAAAGGAAGCAAATAATTGTGGAACCTTTCTGAATTTCCCTGTCTGAATTAAATAAAACTAATTGTGTCCCATTTTAATCTAATGTATGCAGTCTTTTTCAGCTGTAGATGGGAAGTGAAATATCCTGACTTGGGCAGAATCTAGAAACCACCTTGGGTAAAAAACCCCCTCTGGATCTTAAAACCACTCTTTGTTAATTAAACTGTAAAAAGGGTAGTGCACTGAGGGCTGTGATCTCTCCTACCCTCCTGGCAGATGTAATTGCCACTAGGAAGGACCACTTTAAAGAAAGGTTATCCAGGGAACAAGTGGCCAATGGTTCAAAAGAAGATTGCATTAAATAAGTCAGCACAAGGGACAGAGACCATTGAGGTACAAGGGGGGTCCCTATGAGGGTACAAATTATTAAGGTCTTTGAGGAACCTCTTTGAAACTTCATGTGAGAAGACGGTTTTATTCTCTACCTGAACATGAAAGGCAGAGATTGCCACTAGATGGAACTTAAATAAACTAATAGTGTCCCATTTTAATCTAATGCATGCAGTCTTTTTTCAGCTGTAGATGATGGGTGCAGGAAAACCTGAGTTCTTTAAGGATAGTAAAATCTTCTAAAACCAGAGATAATGGGCAGTTAGTAGAGAAGACCTTCCTGTCCCTTAACCAAAGGGTGAAATGGCTCCATTTGTGAGAACAGGAGAGTCTGGTCTAAGGTTTGCAAGCACTGACCAGAACTAACCATACTGACTCAGAGAAGTTAGCATCCAGACAGTCAGGTGTAACTTCCACCCCTATGGATGAGAAGTACTCTGTATGATCAATAGGTCTAGAACCTGAGGTAGATGGGCAAATACTCAATCTGTGTACTAGGACTTGGAACCAAATCTGTCTTGGCCAGAAAGGGGTGATTAGAATACAGTAGGAGTTGCCTCTGACTAATTTGGCAACTACCCTCCCTATCAGAGGGATGCAAGGGAAGGCATAAAATAAGGTCTGATTCCAAAATTAATTGGAAGGTATCCCCTAGGGAGAGTGGATCTAGACTGGCCCTTGAGCAAAAGAGGGGGGCCTTGGCACTGAATGTTGTGGTAAACAGGTCCACAGTCAGGAAGCCCCCTGAACAAAAATGGAGGAGATGTAATTCTGATGAATGGACCATTCATATGTGGGTTCCTCCAATCTGTTGAGTAAGTCCACTGTAATATTCTCTGACCCAGCAATGTGAATGGCTTGAAGGGTTAATAATTGCCTGTCCCCAAATGGCAGTGGCCTCCTGGTACAGAGGGAGGGAAGCTGTACCCCCTTGCTTCTTGATATAGAACATAGCTGTGGTGTTGTCTGTTTGAATCTGGACCACCTTCCCATGAAGAAGAGCTACAAAGGAGTTAAGGGCAAAAGGAATAGGTTTCAGTTCTAGGAGGTTAATGCATAGTTATCTTTCTGCCTCTGGCCATGTGTCTTTAAAACACTTATCCCCGCAATGGGCACCCCAGCCTGAAGGGGAGGCATCTGTTGTTATAGTGACCTGTGGAGAAAGCAACCCAAATGGAACACCAGGTAGCATGTTAGACCCAAGCCAAAAAATACCTTACCTATATTTTGGGGGTATTAATCAAGCCAAATACAGATCAAAGGATCTGATTCAGCTACTGGTATAGCTGAGCTCAAATAAAAGCTGATTTCCCCCCACTTTTATTTGTGTAGGACAAGGGACCAGTGAATGTGATTTATGATTGAGATTTTTGACATTTCTCCTGATGTATAATGCCAGCTTTCATTGTGTTTTATTGATTTTTAGTATTTAGCCCAAGCAGAAGAGACTTAGAAATAATTAGAGTATTTTTGCCAAAGGTTCTTTTAGATAGATTCAGAAAATAATGGAATGGAATGGAATGTACTTTTGAAATTACAGGCTCCCTGGTTGAAGGACATCCTGAAAGTATAGCTATGAGATGGAGTGGCTCTGTGTTCTCAAAATAAATATCCTTCTGTGTTGAATAGAGCATCTGGCCCCACTATGTCTGCCAAGAGCTAAGTTTCATGCGTCTTATCAGAAAACTCCCTAGTTCCAGACTGAAGCCAAGAAGCCAAGAATGATGCTAAAAGAAGACCTCATTGTTCCCTAAAGCCCTTCTGTTTTCCATGACCAGATAAGAAAACGTGAAGACTTGTAATTCTGATCCAGATAGAAGCTTGCCAATAGAGAAGTGCCAGCTCAAATGATGTTCTGATGATGAGACCTGTTGGACACCAATTAAAGACTTCTTAATGTATAAACTGTAATGATGTCATTTGGTGTATAAGACCTATTGCCCTTCCTGGTTGGAGCAGAATACAGCTTGGTGGTACTGGATGCCAAGGTATCCAATCCTGTATTTCCTGTTTCTTGCAATAAACAGTTAATATCCAATTTCTTGGACTCCAACTCTGCATTTCGCTCTTGGCCATGGGAATGCACAGGGCACAAATTTGTGCATTATTTGGATATATTCAGCTATACCTAATGCTTGGAGGAGTCCACCAGCTGAGGTGGCGTGGAGCTCTTAGCTCCCAGCTTCCCAGCTGATTCTCTCCCAGCCAGGTCTGTGTGCGGCAGCGAGAGACCTCACTGTAGCACACAGATCCTGGGATCAACTTCTCCTGCAGTGTAGTTTAAATTGTGCCACAGGAGAAGCCCTCCCAGCCAGGTCTGCATACAATGGGAAGAGTCCTCCCTGCTGCACACAGATCCTGGGGCCAGCTTCTCCTGCAGCACAGTTTAAACCATACTGCAGGAGAAGCCACTGGGTTTTTTTGCTTTGGGTCTATTGGACCCGGAAAAAATTGGGATTTCTGAAAAATCCAAGATCCCAGTACTACACTGGCATTGGGATCTGAGATTTTTTTTCGAAATATCAAAAATTTTTCAAATCCAATACACCCAAACCTTTAAAAAGTTTTTTTTTTTGCATACCCCTACTCATCATAAGCCCCTTACAACTCATCTTGGAATGGAGAAATGCTAGGCTTGAGAATGAACAGCATGATTAAACATTTGTATGAACCAGTTCTGTAGAAATCTCATCCTGAGCCAAGCAAATGTGACCATGAAGGTGGTGAAAGTCATTAGGCTAAAGAGTCTCTGAAGGCTTTTTGAAACCTATTTGAGATAAAAATGATCCACCTGATCCTTTAGATCATGAGGATGAAATTATTCCACCAAACATTCCTGATTGGCCTTCTGTAAATCCGGAGGAAATAATTGATCTAATTTCCAAGCTAAAAACTGGTAAGGCCCCAGGGCTAGATGGGATACCTGCTGAGCTTCTAAAAAACATGTTGACTGGTGGGCTGCTCCACTGGCCAATTTATTTACTCTTGTTGATCAATATGGGACTATTCCCAAATCCTGACTAAACTCATTAATATTTCCAATCTATAAAAAAGGTAATCCAGTCTATCCAGGAAATTACCGTCAAGTCAGTTTACTTTCTATTCTATGAAAGCTTTATTCCAAACATTTAGAATGTTATCTTTTAGATTGGTTGACTACAGGAAAGATAACTGATCCAGAGCAGATTGGTTTCTCCAAGGGAAAATCACCAATCGATCATTGCTTCTACCTCACTTTTTTGGCTGATAAATATTTGAAACCCAAGAGAGGGAAACTATATGCTGCTTTCATTGATCTGAAAAGTGCATTCAATTCAATCTCTAGGGGCCTATTATGGGAGAAATTAAAGGTTTTGGGAATGGAGCCTCAATTACTCTTCTTACATAGAAAACTCCATACTGCTATTTCAGGTGTGGTTAAGGGATCCCCTGATGGTCAACTTTCATCCAGCTTTCCAATCACGAAAGGTGTTAAACAAGATTGTGTCCTTGCCCCTTATCTTTTTAACTTATTTGTGAATGATATGAAGCATTTTATGTTTTCCGTTAATGGCCACCCCCATTATTTAAAAAAGCAAGCTGCTCCTTTATTACTATATGCTGATGACACTGACCTCTCTTGCACAAGAATTGGCCTTCAAAGATACCTGGAAGCTTTTTACCAATATTGCCAACTGAACCAGCTAATAATTAATTACAAAAAATCCAAAATTCTGTTTTTTTCTAAGTGCTGGTGCTCCGTTAAATGGCGTACTGGCTCTACTGAAATCGAGCAGGTAAAAGCCTTTAAGTACCTGGTTGTTACTTTTAACTATCTAAAATGGCCAACTCATTGTAACAGATCTATAGATTTAGCGAATTGCTCCTTGGCCCAAATCAAAAAGTTCTTCTTTACAGGAGGCAACCAGTTAATTCCAGTGGTTATTAAGATCTATAATGCCAAAATTCTCCCACAATTATTATATGGGATCCCCTTGTGGATTAAAGCCTTCAACTCTAACACAGAAAGGGTACAATCATCCTTTCTATGATAAATTTTAGGAATCCCCAAATGTGTCCTCTATTTATCTATCTGTGTGGAGTTGGGCCAACATCTGTTGGAGACTAAGGCCTGGATTATGGCCTTTAAATACTGGTTAAACATCCATTTTAGATCTGATCCTGAGAGTCTACTCTTCCACCTAATGAAAGATCAGCATAGTACTGATTGGTTTTCTGTATTTGTTTCTAAGCTTCAACAAATTGGTATTCCAATTGAGTCTCTTCTTTTATTTGATGAAATTTATATTTCATGAATAATTCAGGAAAGACTCCTACACCATGAGTTTCAAAGACTATTTTCTTCCCAACCTTTCACCTGCTCAGCTGTTAACTTAGGTATCAATAAAAGACACAGGTAAATGCTCCATTACTTCACTAACTTAGACTCCTCATTCCAGTGCAGGGTCTTTATGCTGTCCTGTTTAAATGCTTTCCCTTCCAAGGTTTTGTCAGGCAGATTTAAGCAAACTCCTTTCCAGAATAGACTTTTCCTTGTGAGCTGAGAATGCCAGATTCCTTACCTCATATTATTTTAGAATGTCCTCTCTTTACTTCTCAACGTAGATAGTTTTTATTAAACCATCTTCAACAAAATGATCTTTCCAATAAACAACTATTGACTTAGCTCTTAGAAGATGTTAATCCCCAAACCAACTTTTGTGTCACCAGACTATTGGTCAAGATTTTTAAGATTAAGCTTAACCTAACCTAATTGCTTATTGTTCCTTTATTCCCTCCTTGTTATTTTATTCTTTCAGCAGGATACTTGATTCATTCTGGCAGTCAATGAGTAATTGACTTTTAAATTTCTAACTGTTTTTATTATATCAATATTTTATTGGAGCATTGTATTTACTTTTGATGTAGTTACTTATATTGCTATGATTGATTGACTGATTGATTGATAAAACAGCTAGCCAGAGTTTTTATAGATAATGCCTTGTCTCTTGGCAGGAAAACTCAAGTTGCAGTGGAGTCTAGCCAAGCAGCAATAAAGGATACTTCTTGAGAGAGAACAAGGTTAGATTTTTACAATTAACTTGTAAACCTAAACTATGGCATGTCTCCAGGGCTAGCAACACCTGTTTTTGTAATTCAAGTTCAGAAGGGGCAGTTAATAACCAATCGTCCAACTAAGGAAAGACAGAACATCCCTGTGACCTTAAGAGAGCTACCTTAAGAGATGACCTTAAGAGAGCGACCTTAAGAGAGCGACCTTAAGAGATGACCTTAAGAGAGCTACCACTGCTGCCATACATTTTGTAAAAACTCGAGGAGCAGTGACTAAACCAAAATGGAGGTCCCTTTATCTGTATAAGACTCCTTGAAACTTAAACCGCAGATACTTCCTGTGTTCAGGGTGAACAGCAATGTGAAAATATGTGTCTTGGAGATCCAAGACCACAAACCAATCCCCTGGTTGAGTAACTGTGACACAGAGAGCAAAGAGACCATCCTGAAGAAACTGAGACCCTGTAGATCCAAAATAGGGCATACGCCCCCATTCTTTTTATTAATCAAGAAAAATTTAGAATAGTAACTAAATATGGAATCATTGGGAGATAAACCTTGAATGCCCTTCTCTAATAGGGCATTCAACTCTGAGAACAATTCAGGGAAAACATTATTAATTTCCTGGAGAAGCGACGTTAACAATTGTAAATAGACAAATTCAAGGCAGTAGCCCTTCTTGATAATGCTTAAGACCGAAGAGTCTGAGGTAATCTTGTGCCATTCTGGCAAAAAACTGGACAGACCATCCCCATAAGAGTGGTTGGCTGTGATGCCAACCACTGATACTCAGAAAGCATGCTTGGAGGCCTACATTGGTTCCTTGGAAAGGTGTTGAATGGGACTGGGTTTCAAACTAGATCTGCGCTGAGCCTGCTGGGTAGGCTGGGAAGAAGGTCTCTGATAAGGTGTCAGACACCTGGACAAGAGACTCCCAACAACACTTTCTTTGGCAGTGATTTGTTTATTGAGATATCATCATGATCCAGGCTAGAACAGTACCATGTCAGAACTGAGGTTCTGGAAGGAAGATTTGGAGATATAGACAGTTCAAACAGGGGCCCCCCTCCCAGAATGACCAATCACACTTCACAGCCATCCTGCCTAGCATTCGCGTACACTACTCCCTCACCTGGGAATATACGATCCCGTTATCTACAATAGCAAGCTGGCACAGCTCTGGTTTCAAAGTCATCCTTCAAGGACGGAGGTGTCTTAAGGAAGAGTTACGACGCCTATTGGGAGCGGTGGTGCAGTGGGTAAAATCCCCTGCATAACTATAACATCTGAACTGCCAAGCTTTGTCAGTTCTAGCCCCGTGCTGGTGTGAGCAACCAAGCCTTGTCCCTAGCTCATCGTCCACCCAGCGATTTGAAAGCTTCAGCAAGTAGATAAATTGGGGACCACCCACTAGGGGTGGGCACACCAATCCCTTTGGGGAGGTGTTAGCTGCCGTTGGAAGACATCTGCTGCATTGTGAGATCGAAAGGTGGAAAAATCTGTGTTGGCATTCCCTGCAGTGGAGCGAATCGGCCTGCAGTGGAGCAAATCGGCCAGGCGGTGGCAGTGTGACAATACGACATCTTGAGTCCTGATGTCATCAGCCAGCCGACAAAGAATGCCGTCGGATCACGTCTTATACAGCCTGCAGATGAATCCTCCCAAGCAGCTACAGTGTGTGATTAAATAATTGTATGTGTTGTCTCCCCTATCCCCCATGAATATTGTTAGTCCAATTGTCAATGAGTAACTGTAAATCGCTCTGAGCCCACAGGTATGTGGGAAAAAGCGATCAATATATCGAAAGTATTATTATTATGATTATTATGATTATTATTGATAGTGCAGTTCACACAGTCAGCCATAGGAATTTCCCTACCCCCTGCAACTATGGCAAACTAAGCAGAGTTTGACATAAGGATACTGAAACATATGCTGTTGATATGGGTGCTGAAAGCTTTGATAAGATGGTTGAAATCTGGAGAGGTAGTTGGGCTTGTAGAATGAGGTCTTATGCCAAAGAATTGTGCCATCTGCCAGTTTTTCTTGATCTGCTGGAGAAACTCATTGGTTTTGGTGGAGAAGAGGGACAAGCCTTGTGGGAGAGCCATTGATCTTAGCCAAGCTTGCTTCCTAAAAATTATGGAGTAGGCCACAGCATGAATTGATGCATCTGCTGCATGTCTACTGTCATTCAATTGTTGTTTGGATAATACGAGGGACTCTGTCTGGATAACTTTGGCCAAGGATTTTTTGTCATCAGGAAGTTGTTCTAGGAAAGGTGTGATCTTCTCACATAGGAAAAGTTGGTAAGCTGCCATTATGACCTGGTCATTTGCTATTTTGATGTTTAGAGAATATGAAGAATAAGTTTTGCGACTCAAGGCATTGATCTTTCTAACCTCCTTATCTGCTGGTGTTGAGTGTGTGCCCACTCTTTGCTTAGCCTACATCTCCTCTGCTATCAAAAAGGAAGAAGTATGATGGTTAAAAAGGAAGGGGCAGCCTTCCTTTTGTACCCTGTACATGTTCTCCACCTTGTGAGATGTGGCAGGAATGGATGACGGTTTCTCCCAAACAGATCTTGCCATTTCTAGGATTCCCTCAAGGAGAGGGAAGGCTACTATCCCTGGCACGTCCAGGTAGAGTTGCCCCAGTATCTTGTCCTTAGGTGGGGTTATTGACATGACCTCTATGTCTAAGGATTGTACCATGCACACCATCTGCTCAGAATAAAGATGCGAGTCTTCACTTGGCAATACTGGATCTTGATCTCCCACAGTATTCTCTGGAGATAGTTCTGAAGCTATCCCAGAACTAGCAATGGAGCCGCAGTCTTCTTCCTCAAAGCCATAAATCTCTGGACCTGATTGGGGGGTCCAGTATGTCGGTGTATGCAGTCTCTTCAGTAATCAAATATTATAACCTCTCAGTTCCCTCAGTGGTTCCAGAGGACCTGGCTATTCTTTGTAGCCTTGTGCAGGAAAGCAGCAAGAGTGTTGGTGGTCTGAACTTGGCAGTATCCACAGAGGTGGTGGAACCAGAGATCTAGTGCTGTGTTCCGAAATGGCATCTTCTTGAATAGTCAGATCACATACAAATGTAGACTGAGCTGGGGAGCGCTGCCTGGGAGAATGGGTTCCTGGGTTTGTATGCACACTGACTCAGCAGTAGAATTTGGAACCAGTTCTTTCAGTTCTTTGGAAGGTGTCCCCTTTGAATCTGAGCAAGTCAGATTCATCAATATGGATCGTTGACCTTGTGCTTTGATTTTGATTTATGCTTTTTTGCTGGAGGTTCCAAAGAGGACCTGGTTGGGGCCCGTTCAGGAGACCCAGATTATCTGTGGTTTGGATCTGCCCTTGGAACCAATTGTATGGAAGCAACTGACAGAGGGGGGGAAATGCAGTCTGCTACAGGCTTGGAGGCTGAAAATACAGGTTGTTCAACTGGGACGGGCATTTTGGTTGCCAGAGTGACTGAGGCAGACAAAGCCTTCTTCCACAAGGCTGCTTTGAGCTGGGAGGCGTGGTCCATGTGGTTCTTTGGGGTGAACTGCTGACAGATTTTACATGCAGCTACATTATGATTTTCCCAGAGGCAGAGCAGACAGACAGAGTGTTTGCCTGTCTGGGTCATCTTTGTTGAACAAGTCAAACACTTCTTGAATAAAGATATTCTGAAGAAAATGAACAGAGCTAATAAAGAATGTTCTTCTCAAAGTGGCAGGAGAGAGAGAACAGAATGATGGAGAGGGAACCCCTCCCCAGATCACGTAACCGTTAGGGAGGAAAACGGCATAATGGCTCTGATTGGGAGGGGCCCCTCCTGCTCTGTTCCTAGGCTAACTAGACATCTTCTGGCAGCTGACCTGCATGCCTGCATAATACTGCATGTGGGACTGCACAGGACAACAACAATGAACATTAAGGAACATTTTGTGTGGGAAAGAAAGCATGTCTAATACAGAAGAAGAATTTAAAAAGTAAATCCAAAGTCAGTTACTTTCTGGAAACTGGAAGACAGGGATAAATTTGTGTCACATTAAGTAAAGATCTAATCCATATAAATTCATTATATTAAGATAACATCATGAAAACTATTTAGAGGGAAGAAATATAATGTCACTAGCAACTAAGTTTTTCCTGAAGAAATCAAAATTGAATAATGAAGGCAGTTTTTGGACAGGTACAGCACTCCTTAATTAACCTCTTATTTGAATTTTTGTATAGTGCACTTTCTTCTTTACAGGTCTAAAGGTGGTTCACAATAAAAGCAATACATATAAATAAAAACAATCCTTCCTGTCCAAGCACATAGTATGGCCCCTAAAATACCAAATGCCCATTTAAAAAAAATGTTGTATTGCCTTTTAAATTCTAGTACAGAGGGTGATCATCTGACATCCTCTGAAAAGTCAATTTCCATTGACAGGATTATAATTAAGAAATTTTGATGCTATGGATGCAGTTGCTCTTTCAGCCTTATATGTGTTGGAAATATGTGAGTTGCAAGGTCTAATTCAATCATTATAGGGAAAACTGAAGTCTGTTTTGTAACATTGATTGGTTAATGCAATCAGGTGACTTCCTTCTAGGGGTCAAGAAGAAAGAAGACTCTCCATTGTTGTGTGACCATGTGGTCTGTCTGTTTGTAGCTGTAAAGATGTGAAGATGTAGTTCTAGGTATCTCTTTTATTTTGTAGGTTTCCTGTGTACCCCTTTCCCTTGGAAATAAAGATTTTTAAACAGAAAGAAATGTCTCCTCTCCAGTGAAGCAAAGATCCATTGCAAACACTGAATATCTAAGTATTTTTGCCTGTTTTTCCCAACAATATTAATAGGAGCTGCAAGGCACAGTGTAGTTGACACAAGAGATGATAGAGAGGGAAGTGGTCCTGCAAGTTTGTTGATCCTAGGAAATAAAGGCCTTTAAAGATCAATTCCAACATCTTGAATCAGGCCCGGAAACAAATCGGAGTGCAGATGTTCTATAACATTAAGTATTCAAATCAGCAGGCTCTTGTTAAAAGATGAGCTGCTGCATTTTATATTAGCTGAAGTAGCTAAATCATTTTCAAGGGCAGCCCTACATAGAACCTCAATACAGTAGCATGGATCACCATGGTCACATCAGCTGAGTCCAGAATGGAAGATAACCTATTCCCTGATACTGTTAAAAATTGCATTATTCACTACTACATTAACTTGCCTAACAAAAAGCAAGGCTGGAACTAGAAACACTCCTATAATCTACAGATTCAGTCAACACAGTCCCTTCTACTATTATCAAAACTGCCCACCACAGAGTTTAGACAAGCACACAACTGATCCCACAAAGTCAATCTGGTATCATTCACAATCACACAGGGTGAAGAAATACCCAACACCCCAGAATATCGATCAAAATTTTGCCCTCTGCCCATGCTTAGAGGTTACAAGGAGCTTTTCTGCATTCTCATTTTACTCCTTGTTAAGTTTCTGTTTCTTCAGAGGGTTCGTCCTGTTCTGCAAGTGTTTTGCTCCCTCTAGTGGTTGATTCGTCATCAAACAGGTTTTTCTCAGTTTATTTCCCTGTAGATTTAAAATGCAGGGAAATAAGCTGGGGATAAATCTGTTTGATATCGAATCAACCACCAGAGGGAGCAAAACACATGCGGAAAAGGAAAAAGCCTTAGAAGAAACAGGAACTTAAGGAGTAAAATGAGAATGCGGAAAAGCCCTAAATATCCTTTTCTCTGACAAACAAGACTTGAAGGAAAAAGTAGGGGTGGTGCAGGCCAGTTTGGCTGGATATCCTGGAGGGTTTTTTTGTCATCTTCTGGGAATGGAACAGCAGTCACTGGGGGTGTGTTGGGGGGAGTATTTGTGAATGTCCTGCATTGTGAAGGGGTTTGGACTAGATAACCCTAGAGGACCCTTCCAACTCTATGATTCTATGATTCTATGACTCATCTCCCAGCAGAAGACCTATTGAGCATCTAACAAAATTGAGTATCTAACACCACAAGGTCTTCTGAAAATACAAACCTTTACCTATAGCATCAACCAATTAATAGCATGAGACTTTTCAGCATCAGGAAAGGAAGATCTGCCCTGGTGCTATAAAATCTTTCAAAGCTGAATAACAATCAGATTTTTTTTTTTACTGTATGCATATTTACACACACATGGTATTTGTTCTGCTGAGAAAAGAAGAAATAACCCACAAATATATCAAAATGTACGGAGCTGCGGTGGCTCAAGTGGTTAAGACGCTGAACTGCAGGCTGTGGAAGGTCAGTAGTTCAGCAGTTTGAGACCCGAGAGTGCCGCATGACGGGGTGAGCTCCCGTCTCTAGTTCCAGCTCCTGCCAACCTAGCAGTTCGAAAGCAAGAAATTGCAAGTAGATAAATAGGTACCACTTCGGTGGGAAGGTAACAGCATTCTGTGCACCTTGGTGTTTAGTCATGCCGGCCACATGACCATGGAAACGTCTTCGGACAGCGCTGGCTCTTCGGCTTTGAAACGGAGATGAGCACCGCAACCCTAGAGTCGGATTCGACTGGCTTTCGAGCAAGGGAACCTTTACTTTTACCTATATCAAAATGTAAACTTTGTAATTATTAACTGAAAAGAAAAAAGAGCTTACCTTACAACCCCTTGTCTTCACAGGAAGCATAAAAATTAAGCAGGGATATTAAAATATAAATAATGTATTGTAATCTAGGGTAAAGAAAACTAAAGTTAACATTGTGGATTCAGGGAGGGATTATGATGTACAGTATTTATATTTTAATGGCATTAACATGAATAAACTCCATATTTCATTGTCAATAGTGTCTGTAATAAGAGCTGATTCTCACTTTCCACATGTATGGAATACCCAACCACAAAATAATATATTTGTTAGCAAAACTGAAGGACATTTATGTGTACAATTCGTAGCTTTGAGTAAATTACTTGAAAATTGGGGCCCACTCCTTTGCTTTCCCAGTTACCAAGAATTCTCAAGAGATATGTTGGATTTAACATGCATATACCCTTTGGACTTAAAGACAGGGCTAAGTATTTTTCCCCTTAGTATCTGAACTGGATATGGATGCCAGCCTCCAGGTGGGACCTGGGGCATCCCCCAGAATTACAGCTCATCTCCAGACAACCAAGATCTGTTCCCCTGGAGAAAATGAATGCTTTGGAGGGTGGAGTCTATGGTATTGTACCCCACTGAGGTCCCTGTCTGCCCCAGGCTCCATCCCCAAATTTCTAGGTGTTACCTAACCTGGATCTGGGAACCCTATCTCCCCATCCCCCACCAGTGGCCAGGGGAGATCTTGCAACCCTAGAACTGGAGAAGGAAATATAAATCAAATTTGTCCACTGTTAAGGAGAGGGTGGAATACAAATCCAAAAAATAAAAAATATAAACATGGGAAGAGGCAGCACTATGCATGCAAAATGATATGTCAGGAGGCTTCTTCCTCTCTTGGAATTATTTAAGTTGCAAAATGCGATATACTAACAGGGCTTAAAATTAAACATATCTTTAAAGTAAGCATGTATTATTAACAATCACACCAAGGCAGATCTAATTCTTTGCCTAAGAAGGCTTCTCCGTATGACTCCTTAGTTGCTCTCCAGTTCTCTCTACTTGTCAGCCTATCTATCCTTTGTTCTCCTTTTGTTTGCTTCTTGCTTCCCTCCCAGTCTCCCACTTTTCAAATTCCCTGAGATTCTATTTATTTATTTGACTTGTATCCCACCCTCCCTGCGCCCCCTAGTACCAACCACTTTATGAAAAATTCCTGTAATTATGAAAGGTGGACACTAATCTACTCTGGAGAACTGCTAAATATTAGCAAACACATTACAGGTAGATATAATAATAAAGATGCAAGGGAACTCAATACTATCCTTGAAGATTAAAATTAAACACTGTTTGAAAATAGGAGATGGAAGGCGATTTCTTTGGGAAGTAGGAATATATGTTTAGGATAATGGTGATTAATCCTGTTTCCTTCTTTTATTTTTGAGGACCGTTTAGTCAATAGTTTGTATGATATCTGCTTCTACATTTCTTGAATATGTGCTGGTATGATTATATATGGATTCAATTGTATGATTGGTTTTTTATACAGTAAACATTTTTTGAAAAGCACGAAGGGTCCGGCTCAGCGTGGCCCACCATTTGCGGTGTTGGGCAGGGACGGGGAGGTGGCGAGATGCTGGTTGGGGGTGGAGCAGGCGAGCAGCAGGAAAAAGCAGGTCCTCCCTCCCTTCCCCTGGCCCAATAGCAGAGCTCTGGGATGGCCGGAGAAGGGGAGGATTTAAAGAGGGGAACTGGCTGCTCACCTCCTCTGCCCAGCCTTTGTCCTGCCACCAAGCTTGGGGCTTGGACATTTGGCTACATGGAGTTTGGCATTCCCTATTCTCTTGGCTACAGCTGTAGGAGCGTAGGTGGGAGCTGGACGGGTGGCTCCAGCCAGCTCTTGTGGTGGTAACAGCATGTGGCCAGATCTGTTTACTGGAATAGGCCTGCGTGCCATTTACCACATATGGGGACCACCTTAAGGGGTCTTGGCATGGGGGCTGACAGGACCAAGCATGCTCAGGAACTACCAGTGCTTGCCCTCACGGCCAGAGGGCAGGGGAGATCATGAAGGGGCAGTCATCCGTGTGATCCCCAGCAAGCTGCCATTCTGCGATTTTCACCCATGCCAGCTGGCTGGGTGACGGGATTCATCAGCTGGCAGTGGGTCCGCTGATCGGATACAGCGGACCCATGCTATGCCAATGCTTCTTACAGCAGCAATCAATAAAGTTGTGGCCAATTTAATTAATTTATTTTCAAATCTGTATTGAATGTGGTTATTTATGGTGAGATCGTAGGCATCTGATCAAACCTCCCTGTCCCATTTTAGCTCACACACACACACACACACACACACACACACACACACACACACACAAACATACAGAGTATCCCTTGAGGAAAGGCTACATTTCACATTGTATCTACATGATGAAACAAAATGTCAGTTGATAGCACTGATCAACTGGGGAGAGCATTTCTGAGAGGAAGGAGGGACATCCTCCTCTCCCCAACAGGTAACTAATATTGTCAAAATTGACATAACTGTTCATTTCCTTGGTACTGGTGATCCTACTGTACCATCTGAGGATCTCTACATTGAGATTTTTAATCCATACAAAATTAAAAGAAAGCACAGATAGTACTTAATGGTGGCAGCTAGAAAGCAAAAAATTCAGCCTTCTCTATACATGAAATGACACATTTCTTCCACAAAATTAGAAGTTACCTTTCATCTATTGAAGGCTCTTTTTGCTGCAGATGAGGCTTGATTCCAAACATTGGTCTGATGTTGGTTGATAAGGCTTTGATGGTGTAAACAAATTCATTTTCTCTTGTGACATCACTGTCATATCCTAGTGAAATATTCATAATCACAAGAACTATTGGAACAAAGAAGCTAGTGAATTAGTTTACTTATATGAGTGCTCTTCATCCAGAGCACCAGAGGAAAAAAGAGAAAAATACTACTTCAAGAAGTATTATTCTCTTTAAAATTATAATATATGTAAACACATGCTGAAGTTCAAAAATTTGCTTTGAAAATTGAGATTCAAACCATAGAAGCTTGCCTTTTATTAACTATTTCTAAATCTCCACGAAACTGCTCTCTTAAATGTCTTAAGTTTATTACTTACCTCCATCTTCCTCAGAATCTAGATCAGATTCTTCACTGTCACATTGCCTGCTTTCTCGATGGCCCTCCATCTCATGGGTCCATAGCATCAAAGATGTGTCTCCACCACCGGCACTGACCAGTAAACTGTCATCATGAGTCCAACGGACATTTGTTACATGTGTACTATGAGCCACATACCTCTTAAATTTTCCATATTTTCCCTAAATATGAAAATACAGGAAGAACAACTAAGAATTCATTAAAACTAAAATGAACACAAGGTGTCCAGAAAAACATCATTACTATCCACTGTTGAATCATTAACCTTTTTTTCTGAAGTGGGGGATTCTAAACATCTATGTACCTATTTGTGAAGAGAAAGCAGGCTTTGACTAATATCACAATGCCAGTTGGGGTGGGGGTGGATGTCCCTTGCTGGACACATGCTATAAGTAAATTCCATTCTGTCATCCTTGGCTGAAATACTTCTATGTAGCAAGTCTCAAAAAGAGAGACCTTATACAGCCACTACCACTGCCAGTCAAATTGGACAGTATTGGGCTAGAGGGTCAAGGGCTTGGCTCAATTTGTATGCATGTGAATGGGCATACATTATTAGCGCGAACAGGACTGTGTGTGTAAACTATGAGAAAGAATGAAGGTTTGTGTTGATCACATTTTTCTGTTATATTTGTGTGTCTCAAACCAACTCCAAGCTCAGGACAACTTTCTTGACTATTTCCAATTTTGTTCTCACAAGCACTCTGCAAGGTAGGTTAAGCTGGGATACAATGACTGACCTAAAGGCACCAGCTAGCCAACTTGCTTGAGGCATGTTTTGAATCTAGATCTTCACAGTCCCACTGACAAATAAGGGGCGATTCACATATGGTGTAACACATAACAACTAGCAGATAAGCCTATTTGATACAAAGCAATATAAAAACTATGTGGTGTTGATCACTGGCAAAGCTTTCACATATGCATATTATTAACTGATGTTGTGTTCACTGAGAGGTGAGATATGATTTTGAAATATGAATATAGTGGGGCTTTGTTATTTAACATCTGTAACCCTCATTATACAAACATTACATATTTACTTACTTTGGCAGGGTATCGGAAGAGTTTTACAAATCCAAAATCATCTCCTGTTGCCAAGACTGTACCATCACTGGTGAGGCATGAGGCAGTTACATCAGTGACCTCTCCAATTATTGGCCAGATTCCTTCGCAGCAGGAGCCTAAAACGCTTGTCCATGATGTCCAGGAAATTTTTTCTGCCTATAAAAATAGCCTGTTTGAGACAGGATACTTATCCATAGTTATACATCTGACTTGAAAACAAACACCACAGTCCTACAAGCTCATTACAATGCATACTTTATATCATCCATGAGAACTGCAGACAGAAAGCTTTCAATCTGAAGAATATATGAATATCTTATGGGAATATGTTACCATTACCCAGTATTTCAGTCAATTTTATCTCACTTAACAGAGGTCCAGGTTTCACAAAGGCACTCTCATTTTATGCTTACATATTGGAAAATTAATTTGACTATTAATGTGATTTTTGATATTTTGTAGGAAGCACAGTTACACCTTAGAGAAATCTATTTTTAATCATTTGTCTTGTAACTGCCTTCTGGACTGATCAAAGTAAGCTTTGGCTGAAATTCAGGTTCTAAACACTACAAGTGTATTCAGGAACCTGTCACTGTTTGCTATTTACAAATTGTTCATTGCCTCCCATAGCCCACAGTGCTTTCATTTAGTTAATATTTACAAAACATTTCAACATTCAGAGCACTTCACATCATGTAACCCTTACAACAATCTTGCAAGGCAGTATTATTACCTCCATATTTCAGGTTTGGGGGTGATGATTGAGGCCAAGAAAGAGTGGCTTGTCTAAGGGCACTTGTTGAACTCATGGTATAAATCACAAGAAGAAAAAATCTACACTCCTTACTGTGCTGCATTCTTGTATCCATTTGTATGGGGGGATGACAGAATTATTTATAAGGCAATCGCAAAGATTCCCTGGAATATACCTTGCCTTCTTGGTGATTAGTTGGTATAACCCATATTTGTAGCAACTGAACTGAATTCACAGAGGTATGTTTCTTAGTCTCCCTCCAAGTGCAACACAGGAATACTCACTGTGCTATTCAATGCTGTTCTATTAAATCTCTTTTACTACTTATTCTTATTATGTAATGGCTGATTCCAAGACCTGCTGTTCTAGGAAATAACACATTGTTTAAGGCACATGGACATGGACAATGCCACAAATTATATTTTCTGGCTTTTTGGGATTATATACTGCCACCAATGTTTACAATCATGATCTTTTTATCAAGTAATAGATAGAAATTTCTATAGTATCACTAGGAATTCCAGGTTGCTAGGAGAAGTATCTGGTATTGTGGATGAAACCATATTCTAGTGCAGGGGTCTTTTCGTAGAAGAACAGCTGCAGGAGCTCATTAGCATATGGTATGCTAATGAGCTATTAGGCTATTAGCATATGCCACACCCCCTGACATCACCGGAAGTGATGTCAGAAGGGGAAGCAAAAGGGGGGGAAGCATCTTCAAAAGCCTCCCCTTCCCTTCCCCAGCTGGTCTGGGTGGGGGAGCTAAGAGAGAAGGGGTTTAAAGTTTAAACTCCTTCTCACTAGAGTTGGGCCACAGAAGGAGGAAAGAGGGAAGGAAAGAGAGAAAGAAAGAGAGGGAAGAGGGAGGGAAACAGGGAAAGGAGGAAAAAAGAGAAGAGAAGAAGGTGAGAAAGAAAGAAAGAAAGAAAGAAAGAAAGAAAGAAAGAGAGAGAGAGAGAGAGAGAGAGAAAGAAAGAAAGAAAGAAAGAAAGAAAGAAAGAAAGAAAGAAAGAAAGAAAGAAAGAAAGAAAGAAAGAAAGAAAGAAAGAAAGAAAGAAAGGAAGAAAGGAAGGAAGAAAGAAAGAAAGAAAGAAGGAAGGAAGGAAGGGAAGGGAAGGGAAGGAAGGAAGAGAAGAGAAGAAGAAGAGAAGAGAAGAGAAGAGAAGAGAAGAGAAGAGAAGAGAAGAGAAGAGAAGAGAAGAGAAGAGAAGAGAAGAGAAGAATGAGGGAAAGAGGAAAAAGAAAGAAGGAAAGGAAGGAATGAAAGAAATTCAGTGGCAATTCAGCCCCATTATACCCTAAGGGCCATTGAAGTCAATGGTGAAAACATAGGGTATATTCTGGGGGCTGGAGGGAGGGGTTTGAGGAGAGGCTCCAAGATCACAGGATAGCTGATGGAGCCTCTCCCCAAGATACCCACCAAATTTCAAGAACATTGGACCAGGGGTCCAATTCTATGGGCCCCCAAACAGGTTGCCCCATTTCCTCCATTGTTCTCTATGGTGGGAAAATAAGTTATTTTTTCTCACTATAGAGAACAATGGAGGGAATAGGGGCAACCTGTTTAGGGGCCATAGAATTGGACCCCCTGGTCCAATGTTCTTGAAACTTGGTGGGTATCTTGGGGAGAGGCTCCACCAGCTATCCTGTGAGTTTCGAGCCTCTCCCTCAAACCCTCCCCTCCAGCCCCTAGAATATACCCTATGTTTTCACCATTGACTTCAATGGCCCATAGGATATAATGGAGCTGAAATTGACATTCGGCTGCCTGAAAGACTCTTCGGGACGCCAGCTGGGGGCGGGGCTTGGCTTCTGAGCTCCCGGAGCTGCGCTCCGGTGGGCTCCCCCCCGAAAAGACCCCTGTTCTAGTGACATCCAGTGAGACTTTGGTGCAGCTGATCTTCCTAGCAAGGGATTGGGATCCAGCAGAACTCATTAATTTGTTTATTTATCCTGCTTCTTCAGGTATCTGCTGGAAGCAGCTAATGACTGCATTCCAAGTTTGAAGTTCAAATTAAAACTTTGAATTAAAAGTTACAGCTTTTGTTTTTATGGGTTGAACCTTTGACCCTCGCTGAAAAAAAAGTTCTGTTTAAACAAAATTCTGCAATTTCTGTTTTACATATAAAAGAGCTTTATTCATTCTTGTATATAGATGACTTCTTACACACAGACATGTTTTAAATGGGATCCAAACCAGTTACTCTTACTCTAAGATCCAAATCACATGTTCATTGTAAAGTGTAAGAAAGCTCAAGAGGGGATGCCCATTTAAGGGGTCAGGGTCACAAAACTGCCTGACTCTCCCTGGTCCGAAAGACACCAGATTGGCAACCACTAGAGCTAGGGCCTTTTCAGTGGTAGCTCCACACTGGTAGAATGAGTTCCCAGAGAACATCAGGGTCCTGTGGGACCTTTTACAGTTCCGCAGGGCCTGTAAAATGGAGCTCTTCCACCAAGCCTTTGATTAGGAGCCACCACTGGCAGATGAGCCATCGGAATATACTATGGCCCTTATTGTTACATCGTGGGATGCCGCTCTCTTCTTTCTTCTTTGAATTATGTTTAGAAACTGCCACCACCTGTATTGTCTTACTTGCATTTTATGTTATTATGGGAGTTTTACTGTATTTATTGTTTTATTGTATTTTATCTTGTGTAAGCCCCCTTGAGCCAGTTTGCCTGGCCAGGCGGGATATAAATGGAAAGTAATAAATAAATAAATAAATAATTTTCAGATGACACTAAATTGGGTGGGGTAGCAAATACAGTAGGAGAAAGAGTCAGGATACAGGACAATCTTGGCAGGCTGGAAAACTGGGTTAAAAAAACCCCAAAAAGAATTTCAATGGGGATAACTGTAAAGTTCTGCATTTAGGTAGGAAAAATCAAATGCATAATTATAGGATGGGGAAGACTTGTCTTGGCAGAACTATGTGCAAAAAGGATCTAGGTAGTACTATGTGTGTACACCATACACTGAACATGAGTCAGCAGTGTGATGCGGTAGCTAAAAAGGCAAAAGCCATTTGGGGCTGTATCAAAAGAAGTATAGTGTCCAGATCACCAGAGGGATGGTATTGCTTTACTCTGCTCTGGTTAGACCTCACCTACAGTATTGTATTCAGTTTTGGGTACCATAATATAAGAAGGATATAGACAAGCTGGAACGTGTCCCAAGGAGGGCAGTGAAGATGGTGAGGGGTCTGGAGACCATGTCCTATGAGGAAAGGATGAAGGAGCTGGGTATGTTTAGTCTGGAGAGGAGATGACTGAGAGGTGATATGATGACCATCTTCAAGTACTTGAAGGGCTGTCATATAGAGGAAGGTGCAGAGTTGTTTTCTGTTGCCCCAGAAGGTCAGACCAGAACCAATAGGTTGAAATTAAATCAAAAGAGTTTTCAGCTAAACATTAGGAAGAACTCCCTGACAGAGCGGTTCCTCAGTGGAACAGGCTTCCTTGGGAGATAGTGAGCTCTCCTTCTTTGGAGGTTTTCAAACAGAGGCTAGATGGCCATCTGACAGCAATGCTTGATTCTGTGAACTTAGGCAGATCACGAGAAGAGAGGGCCGGAAGGGTTGCATCAGTGCTTAGTTCTTGTGGCCCTTTCTTGTGGCCCAGGGAAATGCTGATTGCCACTTTGGGATCAGGAAGAAATTTTTCTCCAGGCCAATCTCTCCAGGGATCCTGGAAGGGTCCCCCCCCTTTCTGGGCATAGAGCAGGGGTCACTGGGGGAGGGGGGAGGTATTTGTGAATTTCCTGCATTGTGCAGGGTGTTGGACTAGATGACCTTGGAAGTCCCTTCCAACTCTATGATTCTATGATGGGCATGCAGGGAGGCAATTTACAATGGTTTCAGAAACCAATTATGAGCATGTACAAAACTGTCTTTCACACCAGCATTTTAAGTGACAAATGTGAATTCCATCTATGGCTTTGTGAACTGTTCTTCCATGTCCAGATCACACTGCACATTCCTAAGTAATGAGTAATGTCTAGAGAAATGGCATCAAGTATTTGCGTTTCCAACCATATATCCATACTCATCATTTCCAATATTTGTTATACTATTACAACAAGAATTCTGCAGGAAATTTTAATGATGAACTCCTAATTGTTTTAGGATAATGGAGGAGAGAGAGAGAGTGCCATGAAGTCACTTATGGCAACCATGTGGGGTTTTCAAGGCAAGAGATGCTCAAAGATGGTTTGCCATTGACTGCCTCTGCATAGTGACCCCAGACTTCATTGGAAGTCTCCCATCCAAATACTAACCAGGGCTGACTCCACTTAGCTTCTGAGATCTTATGAGATCAGGCTAGCCTGGGTTATCTATATTCAGAAATGGTATTACACTGTACCATAATCAGAGCCTGATCCTTACACAATTATCCAGGTAAATATAACATTTAAAACCTTTTAAAAACTAGAAATACTAAGATGAAACTGCTACAATTATGAAAGATACTCTGCTTTCCTGTTCCTTACTAGGTAGCCCATATGTCCACCAATACTTTCTAACAAGCTTGTAGAGCCTATGTCTCTTCCTGTCCTCTCAGTGTCAGTTGAGGCCACAGATGACTACTCTTGGCCATGAACATCCAAAGAATCATTAGGGAACATGATAACCATAAATGGATAAACAATAATTATCACAAGCATCTGGGACTGGTATGTTTTGAAACAGAAGCAGCAACTGCTGGCTTCCATACAGTTTAAATCAAGTAACACTTCCCCATCTTGAAAAAAAACACTCTAAATTACAAAGTGTTATTACATAGGTTTCACAATGAATTTTTATTGTATAGCAATATTCAGTGACTTTAAAGGAAGTCTCTTTTTACTCATTCACAATATTAAAGCTTTCACAGATTTAATCTAAGCTGTTCATAGTAACTCTATTTTTAAAATGTTTTTAATTCATCGTTTATAAATCAGAAATGTCATCATCTCCCTCTGAGCTAGACTACTGTAGAGATCAATGCCATTGTTCAAATAAAATGTATTTGAAAAGTGCATAAAAGACAAAAAGCTGTCTCAACAAATGCGTACTTTCAACCTTACAACTGAACTAAATTGTAAGTAATTTTCTTACCTCTGAACTTGGAATGGTCTGTTTTTTTCCACGAGGAGCTTCAAAAAATAACTGTTCCTTAGCACCAGTGTTGACTTGTAAAAGCTTGCCTGAAAAAAATGCACATATTGCTCATGGTTAGCACCAATTAGAATGCCTTATTCAAGACTGTTATCTCTACAGAATATTCAGTATGTTCCTATGATTTTTGGGGGGTGGTATTTTATTACTACCATTTGAATGTATATTTATTTATTAAAATATTTATAACCCACATACCCAGATAAGGCCTAAGGCAGCAGCCATGAATAGAGTTTTTAAAATTATGACTTTGAATTTTTAGCATATTTTATTCAATGTGTTTTATCTATATTTGTAAGTTGTCTTGAGCTTCACAGGGAAGAAAGCCAGGTAATAAATGTTTCAAATAATAAAATAAATAAATCTGTAACATTGCAGGAAAATTGCAGCTTTCCTAAATATTCACACACAGTTATCAAGTTACAGAAACAGATACAAAGTTACATTTTTTTTACCTCTTATGTCCCAATCCATGTGTGCTATATAGCTGGAAGCTCCCTTGCAAATTCCAACCCGCTTACTGCTCATTACATTGTAAATATCTACAAAGCTGTCATATGATGCTACGGCCAAGTATTTTCCAGCACCTAAAATATAATGATAAGAATATGAATTCTTTTAATATTTTATGAGCAAGTAACCAAGTTAAAATACCCATTAAACATATATTTCCCATTTCTTTCTTGGAAGGATGGCGTCATAGGTTGCTTCCAATATTACACTGATTCTTCACATCTGAGTCTCAAGATTTCCTCATGTTTTCATAGCAACTTGTTGCCTTAAAATATTTGAACCCAATTTTGTATAAGTATGCATCAAAGCTAATGCTAGCATAAGAGGGCATGGATGCACAATTTCACAAATTCATTGTTATTTAGAGAGGTGAACAAATAGCCCATAATCTGAACAGAAGGAAACACATAATGCAAGAAATGTGCAATAATTAACCCTCTTAAAAGTAGGAACAAAATGAAATAAATGAGAAAAGGACTGTTGTGACAAGGAGTTACTTAAACACCAATTATTTTTTAAGAGTAATTTATAAAGGGAACACTTTTGGAGGGAAATAAGAGCCAGGGGGCCAAAAACCCTTGGCCTTCCAGTGCCTCCCAAAGACTTTGAAATATGGTGCCTGGTTCACTCCCCAATGAGTTTGTTCCACAAGTTAGGAGTCATTATTGACAGGGACCAGGCTCCAGAAGAGTCCAAGCACTCATGCTTAAACAGAAAAGGCAACCAGGAGACTATAACTGGCACATGGGGACATATAGGAAAAAACAGTTCATCATAACTATTCCACTTGCTATAAGGCTATAATAAGGCCTTCAGTGTTGAGTGCAGGAGAGTGCAGGCTTGGGGGGGGGTAGAACTTGCATGGGAGTATTGCACTAAGGACAAAATGCAGTTGCAGCTTGTTTGTTGGACTATGGCAAGGTCACAAGATGAGGCATTTAATGATATTGAGTCTTGTCTCCTACTAAAGTGTGACTTTATAGGTGTCATGAGAAAGGGTGCTTTTAAAATTGTTTAAACTGGAGGCATTTGAATACTGTTTTGTTATAATGTTACATTATAGAGATGAAGTGTTCTACTGGGCATTTTCACATTCGAAGCTCATCGCTTACCAGGAGAAAATCGTATCTCTGAAACAACGTCCTTCCTGTGATGAAAGGAAACAAGATCCTCCAGCGTGTCTGCATTTACCATCAAGAAACTTCCATCATTGAGACCTACTGCCAGTGCCTTCCCATCAGGAGAAAAGCAGCAACATCGTCCTCCTGACAAATTCCAGTAGACAGGTTTTAGTTTTAAGTAGAGCCCAAAATTTGGCTAGCAAAAACTTAGCATTTATGTTATAGTTTCAAAAGTTCAAAATGCTTTGTATGTAACACCCACTGATCCTTACAACATCCCTTGTAAAGCAGGTCATTACTCTCACCACCAGACTGCAGATGAGGAGCTGAGGCTGAAATAGCAGTCCTTTTCGTAAGGCCAACTACTGAGTCCTCAGCTTAGGTGATCAGCACTCAAAGAGCGAGCTAGTCAGTACACTACACTTCCCCCACTGCTGCTTTTGTGAGTTCCTATCTCAGGATCATGGGTGAATGAATGGCTTCTTCTTTCTTATTAATGGCACAATCCACCATATGTCCCTAAATTCTGTGCAAAATGAAAGTCCGCTGCTATTTTTTTCACTGATTGTCAGTTTTGGGGTAACAGGTAGTATTTGCCTTTTCTCCTGCCCTCAGAACAGGGCATGAACCCAGCTACATCGGACCAAGTCATTTGTTGGCTATTCCACCACTCAGAGTGGCCCATTTGGCACCAATCAGAGCCCTGACCTTTTTCATTGTGGTTCCTGCTTTGTGGAACGGGCTTCCTGAAGAGGTGAGGGGGAGCTCTCCTTAGAGATCTTGAGGAGGCACTGCAAGACATGCTTGTTTGCAAAGGCTTTTGGGGGGATCTAAATGGTAGGAATCTTTTAAGGACAGATGGGGAGGAAGGGAAAGAATTTTTTTGTTTGTGGTTTAATTAGAAATATCTTTAGCTATTATTGTAAGCCACCTTAAGGAAAGGCAGGATACATATGTTTTCATAAATAAATAAATAAGAGTTCATTTAGTTGCCTCCAACATCTTGTTTCCAACAATGGTCAGCCAGATGCCTCCAGTACTTCTATGAGCAGGAGATGAAGGCAACAGGCCTCCTTGTTTGTTCTCAGCGTCTGGTGATCAGAATTACACTGCTACTGAAAATGAAAGCTCCATTTACCTATCATGGCTAATATCCATTGACATACCTGTCTCACATAAATCTGTTTCACCCTTTTTACAGCTCATCTAAGTCAATTGTCATCACCATACTTTATGGAATTCACTGCCACGGGACAATTGTGCATTGTATGAGATGGTACTGTCAGTTGGACCACCGCCAAGGAGAAATGAGGTGAGGTAGGAATAGTCACTCTGCACCTTCTGCCTGAACATGGTGAACAAAGCAGAAGATCTTATTTTACTCAGGTCAAATTGTACTCCTTGGTTCCCAGGCAAGTGCCAGCAGTAGGCAAGGCAAAATTTCCTGTTCTCGTTTGCACAAGCCTTATACTGAGGGATAAAACACCTCTGCCTCTGTTTCCTTTGGAATAGAAAACCAGGCAGAAATCAGTCTCCCTCTTTCTGCACTCATGTCTCTCAGGGAAGACATACATCAAGGGAGTAACTTACAGTATTACCCTACTACCATGTGTACATTAAGTGTTGTGTAGTAAGAGCTTCAACTGAACAAGCATTGTTAGAGGCTCCTAGCAGCTACATTCAAATTGGCCGCCCTTGCAGAGCAAGCCAATCAGATACAGAAGTGTAAGTGATGCCATGCAAATAAAGGCTCCCAGCTACTATGTTCTTATTGGTTTATTTGTATTTTGCAGGTGTGTTTGAGACTGGGGCATTTGTATATACTTGAGGCTCATGGTGTGTGTTGTTGTTCTTAATGTTACTGGAATAAAGAGCTATGCTGAAATCATGATAGCCTCTTGAACCCACTATTTAACACTGGTGATGAGGATGGGATTCAGACAAAGGAACTAGGAAGAGATCTAGCTTGAACTATTTAACATTAAGGTTCAGCACATGTCAGAGCTGATTGTAGCTAGTACACTTCATCTCTTCACATGAGAGAAGAGTAACAGAAATGATGGTGTCCTGAAACTAACGTCTGACTCGGATCTGGATGTTAGCAACTGTTGGACAGCTTGGAAAGAGTAGCACAGACCAGGTGTTCCTTTTTGGTATCTAACAATTGCCTCTGTAGCTACCTTCTCGGTGGTTCCTGGCCAACACTGCCTTGTTGATGAAACTATGGCTCAAAGACAGTTCTTCCAGGAATTATAAAAAGCATATACTTAATAATGGGTTGCATCCAAACAGCTTTTCTACTGATGAAAAAGGAAGGAGGGGTCCCCTTTGACCAGCAAAAAGGCTATGCTGGGGATCACGGGACCTGTATGAACAAACACCATTGGGATGGGGCTGTAGTAAGAAGGGGTGTTGGGGAAGACGAATGAAAAGGCTGGCTGGATCCAATCCAATGCTTCCCAGTGGCAACAAGTATAAAATCAATATTTTCCTGCAGAATATTTTAAGCTTTATCCTATTGATCTATCTGCTGTCTGCTGCTTGCCACATTCTTGAAGGCTCTGAGAAAAAAATTCAGTTAGCTTAGGAGAACTTTCAACCCAACTTACCTAAGGGATGCAAATAATTTTAAATAACAAGAGTAATTATAAGACATTAAAGAGAGTACTATCTACATTTCTCAGAGCACTGTTTAATGTACCAAAATGTACCACTAATGTGGTCTTAAGACAGAAGGCTGGTATACCAAGAGTGGAACTGAAAATCTGGACAATCTCGATCTATTACTGGTTGAGAATTCATCTGAAGCCTACAGGATTAACCTCCCAGCTTCTAGCTTCTACCCCATATCCACACTGGTCTACCAGAATAATAGATAAGCTAGGTATGATCGGGTTATGTCCACCAAATCTTCTGGAAATGGGTCTGAGTAAAGCGAAATCTTTGGTTCATCAGCGCTTGGTTGATATTGAGGTTCAAACTGATGGAACGCTTTTACCCAAGATCAGGGGTCTTTTCATAGAAAAAGAGCTGCAGGAGCTCATTAGCATATGGTATGCTAATGAGCTACTAGGCTATTAGCATATGCCATGCCCCCTGACATCACCGGAAGTGATGTCAGAAGGGAAAGCAAAAGGGGGAGGCATCTTCAAAAGCCTTCCCTTCCCTTCCTCAGTTGACCTGGGGGAGAGTGAAGAGCACTGCCGGCTCGCCCACTAGGCGAGCTAGGCGCTCGCCTAGGGCGCTGGGGTCCACAGGGGCGCCAAAGCGCCCCCGCCCCGCCCCCGTGAAGCCGGCGCTGGGAGGGAAGGGGCGCCCCTTCAAACGGGCGCCCTTTCCTGGCTTTCCTGAGCACGCCGCTACTGCGGCGTGCTCGGAAAGCCGGCGCTCCCCCGTCTTCAGCTGGCGCTGGGGCTGGGAGGGAAGGGGCGCCCGTTCAAGTCGGGCGCTCCTTCCCTGGCTTCCCCCCCGTCTCCAGCCGGCGGAAGGGGCGCCCGTTCAAACGGGCGCCCTTCTCCTGGCTTTCCTGAGCACGCCGCTACTGCGGCGTGCTCAGGAAAGCCGGCACTCCCCCCCATCTTCAGCCGGCGCTGGGGCTGGGAAGGGGCGGCCGTTCAAACGGCCGCCCCTTCCCTAGCTTTCCTGAGCACGCCGCTAGTGCGGCGTGCTCAGGAAAGCCGGCGCTCCACCCCCCGGTCTCCAGGCCCCACCGGGAGATTGGCATCCCCGTGGGGTGGGCGCCCCAGGCTGTCTTGCCTAGGGCGCCCAGACACCTGGGGCCGGCCCTGGTGAAGAGAGAACTTTAAACCCCTTCTCACTAGAGTTGGGCCACAGAAGGAGGAAAGAGGGAAAGAAATAGAGAGAGTAGAGAGAAGGAAAGAAGGAAGGAAAGAGGGAATGAAAGAAAGAGAGAAGGAAAGGAGGAAAAGAGAGAAAGGAAGGAAGAGAAGGGGCAAAATAGTGGGGGCAACCTAGTTGGGGGCCCATAGAATTGGACCCCCTGGTCCAATGTTCTTGAAACCTGGTGGGTATCTTGGGGAGAGGCTCCATCAGCTACCCTGTGAGTTTGGAGCCTCTCCCTCAAACCCCCTCCCCTCCAGCTCCCAGAATATACCCTATGTTTTTGCCATTGACTTCAATGGCCCATAGGATATAATGGGGCTGAAATTGACATTTGGCTTGTGGAAAGACTCCCTATTTAGCTCCTACTGCCGAAACTGACATGCAGGAGCCTTTCTGCCCTCTGAAACTGCTTGTGCCTGATTTGGCTGAACTGAATTGGACCGAATTATTATTTTTTTGCACACCCCTACCGGGGACGCTGGCTGGGGGCAGGGCTTGCCGCCACCACCATTTGTCATGGCTCCTGAGCTGCCCCCCCAAAGACCCCTGCCCAAGATGTATAGTAACCTAAAACCTGGATTTGCAGCACCACCATATCTCTCTAACATTACTTATGAAAAGTACCGATGGTTTTTTTCCAGAGTGTGTTTTGATGCCTTCCCTTCTAACTTACTGCAAGGAAGGTATCTCCATTGGCCTATCCATCAAAGATGTTGTCTATGTGCAGACAAAGAAGTTGAGACAATCACACACATTCTTTTACATTGTAAACTCTATGTCAGAGAGAGACGCCAGCTAATTTTTCCTTTACTTGCCCAATTTAAACCCTTGGACAATTACTTGAAATTTGTAGATACTGTGCTGCTGAAATATTTGTTGTAAGACACCAAGAAGTCAGTAACTCTGGTAGTAGCAAAATATTGTTTTTTAGTAATAAATAAGTGAAAGTTTTTAACAAAAAGCACAGACTGAGGAGAATTTTAGACAAGATTTAGAATTTGGGAAATAGAATTACGGTTTTAATAGGGGTTTGTGGCTTGTACTATGATTGTACTATTGTCTATGATTGTCTGTGATTGTACTATTTTACTATTGTACTATTTTGCTGCACTGCTGGTCAATTGGCCGTAATAATAAATTTGAATTGAATTGTAAGACACTTTCATCCAAAGAAAATTAATTTGCCCTTGCAACCAGACATCTTCATTTGGGTATTCTATATCAGTCTTATACTTCTAAAAGCATAGATTTTCTTATATTTTCAAAAGCTTACAACATTTTTAAAAAATGTCTCACCATTTAGAATTTAAGGAGAAGTATAAATATAAGGAAAAATAGCAATTTACCTTTCTTCAGTTTTCTAACAGCTAGCATACAATGGCTTGGAGAAAGATCCCATATTCTTAAGGTTTTATCATCACTCACAGTGGCACAAATAGGTAAATGAGGATGGGTAGCTAAGCCCCAAACTTCCCCTTCCATGTGACCCTGTAAAAAAATTAATTCAATTTCATTTGCCATGCTACAAAGAGTGAGTAGACATCTGTGCACCACAATTAAGAATTCGTTCCAAAAGTTCGAAAAGATAGTGACAACCTGCTCAGTCATACTGGAAATGATTATGATTTAGACAGCTAAAAACGAATATGCTGATGCCAAATATCAAATTAATTGTACTGCACCCAATTACCCTATTATTTATTTAGAATTATTACAGGCTGCATTCCTATTTTAAAAACTTCCAAAACAGCAAACAAGAAAAATCAGTTTAAAACAAAATGAACAAACAAACACACAAGATAAAAGTAAGCAGCATGATCAGATAAAAACACCAGTACATCACCTAAAAAATCATTCAACAACCATTAAAAGCTTTGGATGATAAATATATCTTATTCTGCTGATGAAATCACATCAATAGCGGCACCTCATAAATCTGTTCATTACTTTGGATTTGTAAAACTATCACTGTTCCATGATTCAAAATGAAAGATTCAGTTGTTTAAAATTATGGATTTTGAAAAACAGGTTCTGAAAGCACAGAAGCATGGGTTCCTTGGCTAGAGAGGACACCAGATAGCACTAAAACTTGAGGATGAACTACTAGGCAAAGGTGGCTTTAAAAATGTAGGCATCACCTCTGACATTGCAGAATTTTTGCATGCTTGGTGTTTAGGTTGTGTTTCCCCCCACATATTATGTTTTGAAGTACTATCAATAACCATTTTTCTAAGATGACTCTGTATAATCAGGGCTGAAGATTAGAAAACCAAGACTTCAAAAGGAAGTACACACACATTCAGAGTGTTCTGAATGCTGCTTGACTGGTTCTGCTCTACCACTATAGCACGATTTTAAAGGTGTATTCTATGGCAGAGTTACAGAAGAGAAAGCATTCTTCTATATTATCTGTAGATGGCAGCAAGTACAACTGTCTTTGGCATAGTAAAATGAACCTCAGTACATCCTAGAAAGCTAGTTATACAGATATGTTTTCATGGAATCAGAGAAAAATATGATCTCCTATGAAGGGTTTACCACCTACTAAGTAGACAAAGGCCTAAGATCACTTTCTTAGGATAAAGCCCCAATTAATAACATAGTACACACTTCTGACTAGACTTGCTGAAGATTGCTTGCAAAGTCTCTCATATATGAAATGACAATGGCAATAAGTTTGACTTACAGAGTCATATCTCAAGACCACAGTCCTGTTTTCAGGATATATCTTTGGCCTTGACTACACAATGTGTTTTCCTCCTGCCCTTCCCAAGTCCTGGCATTCAGTTGTGTGAGTTCTGTGCTTGGAACTCAGTTCCCATCCATTAGAGGGCTGATCCTGGCCAGATCCATGGACTACAGGGATAGGGGGGGGGTCTACATTTTTATTTTTAATCTCTGCATTTTTACTTATTAATGGACTCTTGTGTTTTTTTATCCTCGCCACTTGTTATTGCAGCTAGCCATCTTGAGTCAATGGAAATAATGTGGCATATAATTTTTTTTAATACATAAATAAATCTTCCTCCCCCCCACCCACCCACACACAGTTTTTCTGACCTGCAACAGCTCCATGCATACAGATGGGTTGCAAGTAAATTTCCCCAATGAGGCAACTTGTGCTTTGGGTCAGCATAAGTTGTCTCTCCCTGCATGCCATGGAATTGATCCAAATTGTCTACTGGAATGGAGTCTCAAGCGTGGAAACAGCAGAGCATGTTTGATTACCAGGATGCAAGCAGAATGTAATAAATAATTAGGCTCTTTCACTTACTGATGTAGAGGATATGTCGGTTCAAACACAGACAAAATGTATAAGTTGGATCCATGTCTCTCCTTATAGGTAAAGATCAATTAGGGGAAAAGTAGCACCCTCACTAGTAGGTCAATTAACTCTATTTTCAGGAGGGAAGGGTCCTCTATTCACAAAATCAGTTCCTGACATTTATATTCTGACCAGGTAACAGACAATCTCTACCTGTAGCTACCTAGAAGCTTCAGGAACATTTCATTAGTTTCAAATTTCTAGTTTTTAATCAAGGCATTATTCTGAGAGTTTGCTTATGCATCTAGTTAACAATCTCTTCTTTGTGTGGTCAAGCTACTGTGGTTTATACTCACAAGATGGTGTACACATTAACAGTTTTCTCTCCAGAACTAAATTTTAGGAGAACTGGATCTGTCATTTCACAGCAGAAGATCCACACATATCATACTTCCTGCCAAAATACATAGCTCATCTGGGAAACTGAGATGCTCCTCACCCTGGCGGAATCAGAAGTCCTTTAACCAGGAGGAGGCTATCCCTGGATATTGAGACTAGATTTTTTTTTTTTGCAGTTAAGTCACAGATGATTTATGGCAACCTTGTGGAATTTTCAGGGCAAGAAACCTTTAGAACCTGGTTTGCCATAGCCTGCCTTGGTGGTCTCCCATCTAAATGCTAAGCAGGGTCAACCCTTCTTAGCTTCCAAGATATGATGAGATTGGGCTAGCCTGGGCTATCCAGGTCAAGGAGGAGAGAATAAATTTTATAAATGCCATACAAACATTTAATTTTTTAAAAAAATGTTCACACAAATTTATGTTAAATCTAAAAGTGAACAGCCCATCTGAGGTATTGAGGTGGAGAGTAGCAGGCAAGACTGTTGACAGAAGTAGCACTTGAATCATGTCAACACATAAAGCTGCCCTACAGAGAGTGAGATCATTGGTTTACTATGCTTGGTTTTGTTTACTTAGACTGGCAGCAGCTCTCCAGCACCTCGTGCAGTCTTTCACATCTCCTGCTACCTGCTCCTTTAGTTGGAGGTGCCAGGGATTGAGCCTGAGACCTTCTGCATGTCAAGCAGGGGCTCTGCCACAGAGACATGACTCTTCTACCACTGAGCTATGGCTCCTCCCAGAATTGCTGTTAAATGCACTGTTGAAGCAAAGAGAAGCTGGCTTCAGTCCGCAGAAGGAAAAAAAACCCAAATGTGTCATGTTTAAAGATATATTTGTACACACCCATAAACAGAAGACTATCCAATTTATCCTAATTCAGCTTTCACAGAACCTCAGAAGTCTATCCAATTTATCCTAATTCAGCTTTCACAGAACCTTTACATGACTGACAGCGAAATATTAAAAGACCCACAAATTATAGTTTCACAACAAGCAGAAACTTAAACAACTTGTTGATACCTACCTGAACCAGCAAAGTTATTGGTCCACTTTTATCCACTTCCAGTATTTCACCATTCTTTGTACCCACTAAAATATGACCATGTCCTAATGATATGGCACGTATAGAGGGGTTATCTTCTAAAAGGAGACCTGAGAAGGAGAGAGTTTTAGATCACATTATCCTCAGTTCCTGCTTCAAAAAGAGCCCTGTTCTCCAATGCAATCTATAGTGACATTATGATTACAAAGAAAGCTTATTAGCTTCTAGTTCTCTTGTTTAACTTCTAGTATTATCTTGGCTAGAATAAAAAGTTCTTACATTATAATTGCTTATTCATACTGGCTGTTACTGAGCACACATAATGTGTACAATCCACTTAAAATCTAACTTTGATGGTTATAATTTAGTAAACTTTTTAAAATTGAAATCTACAACCCTTTCCAGATCATGCCTTCAGCTTTTTGAAAACATCCAAGCTGAGGTATAGAGCCACAGTTTAAACATTTAATACTTTTAGAACTTCTCCTTCCTACCTCTACAAAAGGTAGGCAAGAGCTTTGCATGTAGTTTGATAGGATGAAAATAAAACATGAACACTGCTTAAGCCAGGCATCCATCTAGTTCTAGCACTGAAAGAACCACATGAATCAGCCGTGGCCCCATTTTTTTCTTTCATTCTTCATGCTTCAGGTGTCCCCCACCTCATCTGAGGTTACACAGGTGGCAACTTGATAAAGTGTCTTCTCGGTTGTGGCACCAAAATTTTGGCGCTCCCTCCCCAGGGAGATTTGTCTGTCTCCCTGTATCAGTGGGTGAGGACTTTTTTGATTTGTTTGACATACCCCAAATAACTTTTGGTGTCATGTATGTTTATATGTTTTTATTGAATTGAATTTTATATATCCTTTATTCTAAGTACAGTTTTAATGCTGAAATGTTCTAAGTAAATTAAATAAATAAATTCATGTCCACTCAGAAAGGCTTAGCCAATTCACTTGACCTAATCAACAATGACAACTATATAATATTAGAAGTCTGCGTCTATTTTCTTTCAGATTATCTCTCACATAGTTAACACTGTGAACAAGCCTTGTGCACACTCACACAATCCTTCCTCGACACCTGGAGTATTGTGTGCAGTTCTGGAGGCCTCACTTCAAAAAAGATGTGGACAGAATGGAGTGGGTGCAGAAGAGAGCAATGAGGATGAGTGGGGGGCCTGTAGACCAAGCCCTATAAGGAAAGGCTGAGGAACTTGGGAATATTTAGTCTGTAGAAGAGAACGTTGAGGGGGGGACATGATTGCTCCCTCTAAGTATATGAAGGGCTGTCACTTAGAGGAGGACAGAGAGCTGTTCCTATTGGCAGCAGAGGATAGAACGTGCAATAATGGGTTTAAATTAAAGGCAGGAAGGTACTGGTTGGAAATTAGGAAAAACTTTTTTACAATAAGAGTTGTTCAGTCATAGAATCAGCAATCTAGGGAGGTGGTGTGCTCCTCCTCACTGGCAGTCTTTAAGCAGCAGGTGGTCAAGTGGCTCTAGGCTGATCCTGCATTGAGCAGGGGGTTGGACTAGATGGTCTGTATGGCCACTTCCAACTCTGTGATTCTATGATTATGCATTGCAAGCTAATTAATTATTCGCTAGTTTTTGTAATCCATAATTTTCTGTTGGTCTCTCAACTAGCAATCTACATTCTGCATTTGCCTTGAGACCAAGATTGTAATCTGGGAACAAACTGTGCCTCCTTCTAGATTCATTCACATAGAATTATGATCTGACATTGCATTTGAACCACGGAGCAAACAGGCTGTTCTAATCCTTTAATTACAGGCTCTCTATAAATTTTATTATGGCCTCTTTTGATGTAACATTTGTGGTGTGGAATCAGCTGCAGCACAGCTCTGTGCCATGCCACTAAAATGACACTACAAGCTTTAGACCACACAAGAGAAGCTAATGTTATGGTTTCCTTCCTGTAATGGAAGGCCAAAGGTTCTGGCTCTTTCTGTCAGTCACCAAGCCCCTGTATTCCTGTTTGGTGTTTGTGCAGACCATGTAAAAGCCAATCAGGACCTATGGATGGCTGAAGGAGCCAGGTGAGAGATTGGAGTGAAAGAAACTGTCAGATCTGGTCAGTTATGGTCTGAACCTTCAGAGAGTGTCTCCTGTCTCAGAGCCTTGCTTGAGAATAAGCAGGCTAAACAGTAAAATTTTCAGATAGGGTTTATGCCTTCGGAGGAGTAGGTAGGAAAAATCCTTTTTCAGAAGACTTTGTATGTCTCAGAGCCTGATTTTTGAGATAATGCAGGCTAATTTCAATTAACACTTCAAAGAGAAGACTGTGCTGTCTCAGAACCTGGCTATCTGGGATAGCAGGATAAGCTATTGGAATTTCCAGAAGTTCACAGTTACGCTGTGAGAATCATAAAGCTGGGGAAAAGCCAAAGATTCACCTCAGGAATCAAAGCTTGGTTGACAGCTGCTCTCTGCACTGCTAATTTATTAACTGAAATGTTATAACTTTCAGACTCCTTTATTGAACTACGGTATTCCATCCAAGAAATTTAATAAATGTTATGTTCATTTCCCTGTTTACCTCAAGTCTCCTCCGGAATTAATGATTTCAGAAACCTCCTAGGTCCTGCTTGTCAGGTGGAGGCTAGAGCAGAGACCGCTGTGATCAAACTAATAGCACACTATACCTCATTTTAAATGGCATTTAAAACATTGACCTTCACACTTCCTCACACTGTGCAAGAAAGCTGTCACTGAACCAGAATACCAAAATTCAAATTTATAAACAATGAAAGTATATAGAACAAATCACCTTTGGAGCCAGGGGCCAAGGCAGATCTTTTGATGGCGTATGTTTTGAGGCATCGTTCAAAGGTGTCATCCCAAAGAGCGACTACTCCATCCTTGCCTCCAGTTACAAATCCCTGAAAAATATTAGAAAATGAACAGCAGAAATATTCTGCAATGCAGTATCTATTAGTATCTCATTTAAATATATTCAGCTTTCAAACCATCATTGCAATCCTGAAGAACACATATATTGTTACTCTGCCCAACATACAGTCAGTGGTGGAAATTTGTGCAGTCACTTAGAATGGAATAAGCTTCCATTAAATGTAGATGAGATAGAGGCTTGGCCTGCCTAGATTTCTGCAGGTGTGGAAGGATTTTCATTGAAACTGTCTCCTAGAGGAGACCTTCAATCTCCCCCAAGATATTCCTGGGGGTTTCCCCATCCCCCAGAAGTAGCATTTCAGGTTATGTTTTGGGCTGTCACAGGAAGGAGAATGGCAAAAAAGCACGTCCCCATGCCCATGGAAATCTAGGTGGGATCCCAGCCAGTGGGTAATGCATACAGAATAAAGGTGAATGTATTCAGACTACTGACATTTCAGTTGTGTTTTCAGCTGTACCTGAAATGTTACAAGCTCAATTCCAGTTCTCCAAAATGGAGAGACAAACTTAATTACACTGACAAACTACTCAGTTACTTTACATTTAACTGTGCTTAAATGTGCTTTTCAACCAAATCTGTTCATTTCATCATTATAAAAAGATACATGCTATTATTTTGTTGTTTATTTAGAAACTTCCTACCTAGAGTTTCTAGTAAAGAAATACTCAAGGAAGTTTACAAAATGAATTTTAAAATAGTTAACATTCAAAAAACCCCAAACCCCACTGAAAAAGCAGGCAGCAGAACAACTGTTTATCATAAAAAAGAAAAATATAGCAACAGATGTTAGACCATGCAATCATAGGCAGAAATTCAAAGAACTTGTGTAGCCAAGTGGTCATTAGGCCACATGAAAAGCCAGTTTTGGAACTCGCAAGAACAATTTGTGATATGACCCAGTGGTCTGTTGTTTAAAGAAAAATGGTGGAATATCCTTCTTTGCATGCTCAGCCCCACAAGCATGCATAAATTAGCTCTCTAGATCCTGACCATCCATTTATTTTCAACAAACTATTGCTGATTCATATCCAGTATAAGCCACTCACTTTTTCTAGTGCATGCATGCTGAATACTGGGCCATCATGTGCTTTCACAGTTTTAATAAGGAACAGATCTCTCCATATACACACATCTCCAGTTGATGTTCCAGAGAAAGCCATCTCCTCTGTCCAGCCATAAACAGCACACATCATTGTATCAATCTTCCCCATTGGGCCTACATAGCCCTTTTTCCCAATCAGTCCACCTCCTTAATTAAAATCAAAATAAATTATTACATATACAGATTTCTAAAAGACCACACAAAGCAATTTTAATCAAATATTATATACCATTTTTAATCACTTTTTGCTATTTTTTCAGTTTCCTCTATTCTGAGGTATCAGGGCAAGCAGCTGAGATATATAAGTAAGAAAAAGCAAGTAAATCTGCGTATGATTTAATTATGGTGTCATAAGAGGCAAGACAAAGAGACAAACTCTTGTTTTCTTCTCTGCAGGCCCTGTCTATGGGATTACATACACAAATCTATGTGTAGGCACAAGATGTCACTATATTCCCCTTGTACAGGCACTGGATGTTTTGGTGCACAGAAATTAAAGTGACTTTTAGAAATATGTTAACACCTTAAATTATTTTTTTACCTGCTCTTCGCCAGAACTTTATGTGCTTAATTCCAGCTGTAATAAGTTTATCAGGCATGAAGGGGTTAATCTTAACAACAAAGATCTTGTCTTTGCTGCCCCTAGAACAATACACAAAACAGTTTCTCTTTGATATGTGGAAAAAGATTTCTGCATGCGCATAAAATTAAGACAAACAAAATTGGCAAAAGTTGCTGAAACGGCAAAGTTAAAACATTTAGCAGTGCATGCTTACATTAGGAAAATAAAAGGATTATCCATTTAACTTTTAAAATCAGATATTTCATTTTTATCTTCTGTAAAGGTCAGCCTGGTAAATATTTGGATGAGAGACTACTAAAGAACACCAGGGTCACTATGCAGAGGCACACAATGACAAACTATCTCTAAATGTCTCTTGCCTTTGAAACCCTACAGGGTCACCTTAAGTCAGATGTGACTTGATGGCAACAAAACAAAATAAAACCTAAAATAGTGAAATGTACCTTTAAAACTGCTCTGGATAATGTATCTCTAATAAAAAGTCTATATTTTATTCTACAATTAGTTTTACTTTCTCTGAAAGTTTAGATTGCCTTTCTATAACATGACAGATTATGAAGTACTATTTTTTATGGTCAGCCTTGACCATTAAAGACACCTGTGCCCTGTAAAACACATGAAGTCACCTGAATCAACCATAGGTCCATCAAGATCAGTATTGTCTTCTCTTACTGGCAGCATATCACCAGGGTCTTAGGCAGAGCTCTTTCTCATCACCTACCTCCTCCTCTTTTTAACTGGAGATGCCAGGAACTGAACCTAGGACTTTCTGTATGCCAAGCAGATGCTTTACCACTGAGCCACAACCTCCGTCCCAAATTGTATTTTAAAAAATGTGGTTCACTAGCCTTTATCTACATTACTGTATACCCAAAATGCTCCTCAATCTGCTAAGAACAATACCTGAAAATGCAAATGTAATGTATTCTTTTGTCTATGAAAAATGCTTCTGTTTTGTCAGGCACCAGACATTCATAGTTGTGGCTTCAGTATCTGCTATTTTATTTAGTCAGTTTGTACCCTTGGCTTTCAGTCTGTACTAGATCCTCAAGGTATTGTATTCAGTTTTGGACACCACAATTTAAGAAGGATATAGACAAGCTGGAGCGTGTCCAGAGAAGGGCAACAAAGATGGTGAGGGGTCTGGAGACCAAGTCCTATGAGGAAAGGTTGAAGGAGCTGGGTATGTTTAGCCTGGAGAGGAGACAATTGAGAAGTGATAAGATAACCATCTTCAAGTACTTGAAGGGCTGTCATCTAGCGGATGGTACAGAGTTGTTTTCTGTTGCCCCAGATGGTCAGACCAGAACCAACGGTTTGAAATTAAATCAGAAGAGTTTTTGGCTAAACTTTAGGAAGAACTTCCTGACAGTTAGAGCAGTTCCTCAGTAGAACAGGCTTCTTCGGGAGGTGGTGGAACTGCAATTCTGATTCTGTGAACTTCGATCATGAGAGGGAGGGCAGGAAGGGTTGCATTTGTGCTTAGTTCTTGTGGCCCTTTCTTAAATGCCCAGGGAAATGCTGATCGCCACATTGGGGTCAGGCAGCAATTTTTATCCAGGCAGTTCCATTTGCATGCAATTTTGTGCAATACCCAGCACTTTAATTCCTATATTATAATGCCCAGAAATTGGTTGTACAAGATCTTACACAAGCAGAAACACAAATGGAGATACAATAAGTCTGACTTAGCACAAGCAGCTACTGCAGTATTTTTCTTGCACTACTACTTTCACAGGAGCTGCAGCACAAGTGTAAATTTTCTAGTGGATCCAACCCAATGTGTGCACAGGACCTCAATACATAAGGCCAGAGACATGCAGTTCATGTCCTGATTGAATTTGGGATACCAATAGTGAAAATCTGAGCCTATGCAATTTATGCCCAAATGTGGATGCCCAATTGACCCAGAGGGTGAGGCAGGAAGGTGTGATCTTGTTTTCCCACTTTACATACAGCGATAGTCCAGTTCCACTCAAAGCAGTTATACTTTCATCCTGGTTAACGCTATCTGAATTATGCACTGGCTACAGTTTTCAGAAACAACTACATTCCTACCTTACAGCTGAAAGTTTCTCCCCTTTTCTCCAGTCCCAAAGAACAATAGTGTGATTGTCATCTATTCCAACTGAAGCTAGGCGTTTGCCATCCGCTGTAACAGGAAATGAATTATGAGAAGGGTACATATGAATTATTATTCTGTATTTAGCAAAATGCACATGTCGAACATCAAGAGGGGTGCTGCAGTCAGGAACAAGCCTCCCAGCCAGTGAGTGAATTAGTTTCTGCTGCTATTATCAGTGGCTGAGTTCAGACTGGCATTTTGCAGTGGGAGCCAGTCGTGGCAAAAAAGGCCCAAAATAAACTGTTCCGGGTTTTCCCAGTCACATGGGGTTGGCAGATGTGGGAGCATATTGGGAGGAGGCGTGTGGGAGTGTTCAGACTGCTGGCCCAGAGGCATGGCTGCAAACGGCTTTTTCCTCTATGTGTGTATGGGTGCATGGGCACATATGCGCATAAGCGTATCCGGCACCACATTAGGCAGTAGAGCGGAGCACAGCCAATCTGCTCGCTGCTGCCTTATGCGCACACAATAGAAGCGCACACTATAGAAGCGGGTTGCTCCCGGCTTTTCAGCTTTGTGTTCACACTTCTGGGAAGCGGAATAACGTGGGATAAAGCCGCTCTCTGGGATTTGCTACCACTTTTGTCAGGTATCTTTTTAATGCAGGAACGAAGCAGAAGAGCACGGGTTGCCTACAGGTGGGGAATGCCAGGCAGATGTGCCTGTGTGAATGCCCCCTTTAATCCGCTTGGGAAACGCGGCTGAAAAGTGGCTATAGCGGGGCAAATTACCAGTCTGAACTCAGCCAGTATGCATGTAAAGAGGTGGAAGGTATTGTGCCTTTGCTTTTTAAACATGGGAACAGAGAATTCTTCAGAAAACTGGGGGTGGGGGTGGGTATGATAGCTTTGATCCTTTAGAAAGAACCAAAAGGGAACCTAGTTAAGATTTTCAGGTTTAAAGAAAACATTCAATTGAGAGTCAGAAAAGAGTCTAGCATGCAGGGCTTAATGATTTGCTCAGGAATATTTTGCTGTTATAACTCTATGATACTGGACTAGATAGACCACCGTCTAATCTAAAATGGACTCTTACATCTAAGAATCACCATCTGGAATTATAAGAATCAGATCCACATTTTTTTTCTTTACCTTCTTTAGAGTTAGGATTATTAGAAGAGGGCACTTGCAAATTTAGACCTTGAGAAGAAAGATTCGGAATAGCCTAGTTTGAAACCTGAGTTAGAGATCAATTAACTTCCTGCAGATAGGGAATTATCAACCCCATCAATGTTTGAGGGTCTGGAGTTATTTCAAAAGTGCCAGAGTGTTGTGTCTGGCTCTGTATAAACATTGAAGTATAGCTCTTGCCATGAGCTGGGGTACAAATGCCGTGTGTGTGTGTCAAGAATGACTTTGGGCAATTGAGCCCAGCACTGACTGTCACCCAGTCAGCTCTCAGGCAGCTTCCTGTAATCTTCCCCCAAAGTCATAGGATGGGTGGGGCAAACAGACCTGCAGCTTGCAGACTTCTCCCTGGTATGCAGCTCAGACTGAAAGGAGTCGGCTGAAGAGGTGCTTGGCATTCAGCAGCTCTCTCTCAACAAAGAGAAGGCTTCATTTCTACCCATCACTAAAACAAAGGACAAAAATGCAGTCTGCCACCATCCCTTGTATTTGCTTCTCCTGGCTGACTGTAACCTCCCCTCCAGCCCCAGGAAAAGAGGAGGCCTGGAGCACAAGGCACCACAAGGCTAAGTATCTGGAAAGGGAGCAGATGGGTCAATCCTGCAGGAAAATGCTTGAGAGCTGACTGGTTAACAGCCAGTGCTGGGCCCAATTGTCCAAAGTCATCCTTGTCACCACCCCAATCCAAGCACAACATAGGTCCTAAAGATAAGAGTATAAACAAAAGAAGGGGAACTTACGCAGAAGTTCCAGAGCTATAAAAAAAAAGCTCTGAAGCTAACTTAACTGCAAAAGAGCCATGGACAGCTAAACAAATAATAGCCTTTAAGGCTGCGTTCACACAGGCAATTTGATCCGTTCCCCTTGCTGTTCCCTTATGGATTTAAAGTGCATGACCAGACAGCAACATCTATCTGTTGTGCCTGAGTCGTCTGAGTTCCATTCCCCCCTCCCCTTGCCCCATGTTTTTTTGATACCTGATAAAGTCCGGTCCTGTTGGTCTGAGCCGCTTCAAATATGGATTTTCTATCGTCTAGTCACTCTGTTGAGCAGTCAGGCAGGTCTCACTGAGCTCTTGCTTTCTGGCCACCATTTCCCTTCCCAGTTAGCGAGGATCACATGACTGTATATATGCACCCCCTCGGGGGGGGGGCTGCTCAAAACCTCATTTTCTTTTGAAAAACTCTTAAAGAAAGACACCCCTTTTTCTGCAGCTTTTTAATATTGTTTGGGGAAGGGGTAAATGGAAAAGATTAGAGGGAGGACGGCAGTGGACTCCATTTCCCAGCAGTCTCTTCACCACTTGTGCAATTGCTCTGTGGACTTAATTTTAAAAGAAAATGGCCAACAGTCCCATGAACTCCATATCCCAGCATGCCAAGTGCTTCTGGGCATGCTCCTAAGGGCAAACTTTTTAAAAAATGGCTGAGGGGCTGAATCCCTGGTTTCTGCCATTTGGTCATGCAAAGAGGGGTAAAACAGCATTGAAGCGTGCTAAAACGGGTGAGTCTGGTTAGGATTCTCTGCCACAAAATAACCTGGGTTAATTTGAGATGGGGCAACAGTGGATTAAACTGCCAGTGTGAACACAGCCAATGAAAAGATTTTAAAATGGAAGTATTACGAAAAGGATCAAGAAAGGGATCCCAACTGTAAGAGGCACAGATATTTTAAAGAGTGAAAGATTCTTGGACAAGTAAGGGTGATGAAAACAGAGAAATGAAGATTGTGGTAGGGGATATAGCATATCAAGAAATGAGAGATGACGTGTGAGACCGCAAACAGCCTTAATAAGGAGAAAGAGTTTATGCTTTGCACAAAGACAAATAAGAAAGACAATGCTCTTTCATTAACAGCAATTAAAATTATATATTTTATAATAAGGCATTGCTGAGAAGTAGCACAATTTGAAATCAATGAATGTTAGGGTTTTGTAATGCACTTTTACAACATTCAAGCGAGAAACTGAAAATAGTTAACAGCAGACATAATGGAATAAAACTAATTTGTAACCATGGTCGTTCAAGACATGCATGGGTAAGCATATCAACCTAAGCACGTGAGTGTTAGGTCTGAGAAGAAAGATTTTCAGTTTTACTTACACTTAAAATAGATTACCATGCTTTAATAAAATAGTGGTCTGCTCTTAAGAAACAAGGAAGCTGCCTCACTTATAAATATATAAGGACTCTAGTTTCTGAGATGAGAGATAATAATTAATACCTGAAAAGTCAACTGCACAAACACCATATTGGTGATAGCCCTTTAAAACAGACAGCGGCTTGATTGTCTCCGTATCCCAAATATGAATTGAACTATCCCGACCAACCTTGAATAAAACAGACAGGACAATTATTTCATATCTGATTATATGTATTTGTTAAAAACAATTTTAGTTTACAGATAGAGCCAACTAAAATAAAACTAGTAGTACAACAGGAGCAATACTACTAACATTTTATCATTTCTTCATAGCCTCAATATCTTAGCCATTTTTTTCTCTTTTCATGGGGTTATTACACTGTCTTTAAATTAAATATATGGGAAAAAATTAAATTCCAGTAGCTCATTGCTATTTTGGCCTTCCGAAGTTCAAGCAGGCCTTCCCACCAAAAATGTCATGCAGCTCACGGGGAACAGCACCCCCTTTTCTTAGTTCTTTGTAGCCACTGAAGGAGCTCCAAAGGAGAGGAATAAAAGAATCAGGTTGAGCAGGGGTGTTGAACTCATTTGTTATGAGGGTTGGATCTGACATAAATGAGACCTTGTTGGCAGCTGGAGACCATGTGTGTCATAAAATGTAATGCCAGGTAATGGAGATATAAACTTTATAAAGGACACAAACACAAAGGGGTTTTTTTTCTTAAAATAAAAACATGCTTAAAATATTAGCATTCTTGCAATATTTTGTTTATTTAACAGTGTCAACTGACACCTCTTGCTCTGAATTACTGCATCAAAATGTTTGTGCTGTTGCAATCTTGGGTTTGCTGTTCAGGTGTGTATCTGTAAGCTGCAAACCTACAATGATGCAGTAGCAGCAGAACTGGAAGAAGAAGCAGAAGACAGCCAGTTACACTGCCGGCCTGAAAGAAGCTGCCTGGGGGCCTGATCCAGCCCCCGGGCCGCATGTTTGACACCCCTGAGCCATGTTTGACACCTCTGAGCAGACAGCAGAACCAGGAGGGAGGGAATGGCTGTCTGCACAGAAGACTCTTGATGAGCAACAGTTAAAGGTAACTGCAACCCTGTTTTCACTGAAGTAGTGGTTAAAGCAGGCTTATATCTTCAGTGGGAGAGACTGGAGCAGGACTACCAACTGTATCATCTGGTGATGGGTCAGACTGCAGATCAGATCCAGCCTCTGAGCAGACAGAACAGATTTCATCTGAGCGGGAGGTGTAATAATAATAATAATAATAGTAATAATAATAACAACAACAATAATAATAATTTGAAGGAATGTAGGTTGGTGAATGCTCTGGGTAGTGCAGAATCGGATCCAAGGATGCTGAATGGTGTCCAGAACAGTGAGAGAAGGTACTGTAGGCAGGTCATGTTGCTCACCCTATTGGATGCTGCATGCTGGTGATGCATAGAATGGATATAAGCTGCCAATGATATGGTTGCCTTGGAACTCAGGAGATAGAACAAGATGGGTAGCCACGTTAGTCTGCCTGTAGCAGTAGGAAAGAGCAAGAGTCCAGTAGCATCTTAAAGACTAACAAAATATGTGGCAGGGTATGAGCTTTTTTGAGTCAGTGATCATTTCTTCAGATATGGCTAAAATGGGAGTCCGTCTATTTATAGGAAAGTGGAGTGATTTCAGATGCCACTATCCAGCATGAATTGTAGGTCATTAATAATGCATTCGTGCTTACAGACAGCCTGCTAACCTAAAACTTTTCACTCACAGAGACTCTTAACAGTAACATGGACTCTGGTACCAAGGCCTGCAACAAACCAGGATGCCAACTTTGCTCTCGTCCATCAGTGGACTCAGCAACATCAGCCAGGTTTATAGTCCTGCTCATTCTCTAACATGATTTATGCCATCATGTGTTAACAATGTCCTTCCACTGTCTACAATGGACAAACAGGCCAGTCCTTTTGACAAAGAATTAATGGATAGAAGTCTAACATTAGGAATCACTACATTCAAAAACCAGTGGGGAAAATTTTAACCTTCCAGGGCATTCAGTTGCTGACCTAAAAGTGGCAGTTCTCTTACAAAGGAATTTCATAGGGAGATTAGAAAGAAAGGCTGTTGAATTGCAACTGATAATGAAGCTCAAGACAATGCATCCACCTGGATTGAATCAAGACCCAGGTTTCATGTCTCACTATCAATGCTTTCTCCATGCCTATTACCTCTCTGCATACCTTACCTAAATCCAATCACACCTGTTATTGTCATTCACCACTGAGCTTCAGAAAGCTCTAGACAGCTTGAGAATCTTCCTTTTGCAGCTAGCTTGTGTCTTCACAGTTCCAGTGTGGGACTGCATAAATGATTCCATGATGAGTCTATGGTTATTTTTTTTCCTCACATGTCATAACAAAGTCAAAGCATATGATTCCTTTCAAATGCTTTCAGAGATACAGCTGATGCAAATTTATGAAATATAACTTAGTAATGTTTTAATTAATATTAGATCTCTTGTTTACCTAAATATCAGTCCTACCTGGCCTGTTGCCACATAGTCCTTTAAAGGATGAATAGCAAGACAGAGGATGTCATCATCATGACCCAAATAAAAGCGTTGTGTGTTTTGCTGTCGATTGTATACTACACCCACTGCTGCAACATGGTATACAATTTCTCCAGTCTGGGTGTAAAATAAATTACTTCGACAGTCATAGCCTCTGTAACTAATAAAATAAAATATGGCATTAAGACCATATGAATCATCAAAGAGTAAACTGATCTAAACACTTCAGCTTTTAAATTAAATAAATTTAAATAAAATAATTTTCAAAACAGTAGTTTCATCAGAAGCACGTAAGAATGAATTAAAATATTCTATGGAAGAAAAACAAAACAAGTAGATTGCATTAAAAACTCTTCAAGTGACAATCAGAGAAGACAGAAAGAAAGATAAAAATAGCTTGTACAGTTAGAAGACCATTTCAGTGTTATCTGGTTTTCTGAAGGACAAATCTTGACTAATTGGTCAAGGCGCTTTAAAAATTTATCAGTTGAAGTATGTGGCCTTTATTTTATTTTGCAATTTCCTACTAACTCATGCAAAATCATTTCCTTCAAATTCACTGCCTACTAGAAGAATATATCAAGGAACACAATCTGGTAAACACAGGGATTTAGGTAAAAATTTTTTGGCACAAAACATAACAAGCACACACACAGTCACTCTAACCAGATAAATATCAAGCATTTAAAAATTATCAGATATTGTATTTATAATTCCATTAACACCCTAACAGTATCATTCTAAAAAGAGTTACACTCATCAAAGTCCATTCAGTTCATTGGTCTTAGAAGGGTATACTCCTCTTAAGACAGCACTAAGTCCATAAAGCTGGAGCCAATCAAATTTTCCTCAGAGCCATAGTGAAGAGAAGGTCCCTTCTGACAACCAAAAAGGGATCAAGGGATCTGTACAGACATCTAGAACACAGGCTATAGAAATGAGAGGAATTAGGTGAGTTTAAATTAAAAAGTTGACAAAATCCAAAAACAGATTGCTTACCTGTAACTGATGATCTTTGAGTGGTCATCTGTGCAGTACCACACATGGGTTGGGTGCCTGTGCATGACCTTGATTGGAGAATATTCCAGAGCTTGCCTCAGAAATCTTTTTGGCGGGCTTTCTTCCTGCCCTGGGGAGCAGGCACGCAGTGTGCATGCCTGGAATGGAGGAGAGAACCGCCTCCCACTCAGTTCCTTCAACCGCTACCGGTAAGTCCCATCAACTCAAGGCAAATGATCAGGAGATGCCAGCAGTGAGGAAGGCTGGGTAGGATTGTGGTACTGCACAGATGACCACTCAAAGATCATCAGTTATAGGTAAGCAACCTGTTTATCTTCATCGTGGTCTCTGTGCAGTCCCACACATGGGTGATTAAAAGAGCTGAACCAGATGGAGGAGGGAGGTGGCAGCTGAAAAACCCAACAAAGAGATTAGGACACAACATTATCACCTCAATTAAAGGGTCCTACTTGCAAGGAGAAGAGTCAGTTGAAGATGGACTTCAGAACCACCCGGCCAAATGCAGCATCCCGTCGAGCTCGAACGCTGCATGCATAGTGAGACACAAAGGTCGACATCGAAGACCACGTAGCTGCAGCACAGACGTCGTCCAACGGGATACCAGCCAGGAAGGCAGTGGAAGTCGAGACTGCTCTAGTGGAGTGAGCAGTTAGACTGGTAAGTACAGCTTGGTTGGCCAGCTCATAGCAAAGGGTTATGGTGGAAGAAACCCATTTGGATAATCTCTGAGAGGATATGGGTTCACCCTGTAATGGAGAACCGTAGGCAACAAAAAGCCTAGGAGACTTTTGGAAGGGTTGCATTCGGTGGAGAGAAAAAGAGAGTGCTCTGCGAACATCAAGGCAGTGTAATGCTCTCAGCCGGGTTTGGAAAGAATGTAGGTAGAACAGAAGACTGGTACAGGTGAAAGGTAGATACAACTTTAGGTAGAAAGGAGGGATCTGGCCGGATAACTACCTTTTCCTTGTGAAAAATTGTATATGGTGGATCAGTGCAGAAGGCAGCCAGTTCTCCCACCCGGCAAGCCGTAGTAATAGCAATCAAAACCGCCGTCTTCCATGACAGGAGGTGAAGGTCTACAAAAGCCACTGGTGAACAAAATGGTTGAGATCCCGAAGATCCATGATGGGCCTCAAACTGCCATCCCATTTGGGAGCTAGGAAATACTTGGAGTAGAAGCCGAGAGTCCATTGCGCCACCGGGATGATCTCAATGGCTCCCTTGGAGAGAAGTGCATTGACTTCCAGTTGAAGTGATGGATCAGGGGGCATGATAACAAAGTGAGGGAGGGTCGGTAGCGAAACGAACTCTATGGCGTACCCGACCCGTACGAGGGTAAGGACCCAGGAGTCAGTGGTAATGTCTTCCCATGTTGGAAGGAAGGGGAAGAGTCAGGTCTGGACGGGAGGGGTAAAGGAAGAAGGCGGTTGCAGGCCTTGGACATGGTCAAACTGACTGTTTGGGCTGTTGGGACTTCTTTGGAGCCTGTTGTCATGGCTTTTGAGATGGACGGGAGTCATATTTCTTCCTCCACTGGGAGGTTGTGGCAAGTGAAGGCCGGTGTTTGTTGTAGTAAGGCCTCCATGATCGGTATCGGGGTTTCGGTGCCGACATCAAAACACCAAGGTTATGAGCCTGTTTCCTGCTGTCATCAACAGCTTTCAAAGCCTCATCCGTGATGGAGTGAAAAATACTGTTCTCACTGAAGGGGAGATCTTCGACTTTAAATTTGACATCTGTCTTCAGGGAAGTTCTGCGGAGCCAGGCATGATGGCAGAGAGTGATGGAAGAGGCAAGTACTTTGGAAGAACACACCACGGCATGATGAACAGAGTTGATCTGTTGCTTGGAAATAGCAGATTTTGGACAAAGCAGCAGACAGAGTGAGGCGATGTTCCTCTGGGACAAAGTCAAGGACTGGACGGACAGCAGTGGCAACATTAAAAGCATAGGCAGAGAGGTAGGAATAAGTTTTCTTGGCAATGGCATCAATCTTCCATCCCTCATGGTCAGGAGGAGCGGACTGTCAAACAGGCTGTTTGGATTTCAAAGAGGAGTGAACCAATGTTCCCTCTAAGCTGTGGAGTCTTGTGAGCAAAAATTCTACTTTGTGAGCTACTGGCATTGAACTTGTGAGCGAAAATTAGTTTGCTCTGGAGCCCTCCTTCCTGAGTTAAGACAAAAATCTGTGAGCTGGAGGCTAAAAAACTGTGAGCTAGCTCACACTAACTCAGCTTAGAGGGAACACTGGAGTGAACTATCATCGAGTTTGGTGGAGGCTGGGTAAACAGGAATTTTCCTGCAGATTCCTGGATTTTATAAAGGCCCTCATAATGTCTAGATATCGGAGTGACGGAGGCAGGATGGTCCCAGGACTCCTTGAGGACCTCGGTGCATCTGGTGGCTGATCGAGTCCCAGGGAATAGACAGAGGCTACCAAATGGGAAGGCCTAGAGTAGGGCAGTCTCCATATCTATCAGCTGTCTGAAGTCAATCATAACAATCTCGTCTATGGTGGTGAACATCTGGAGACCAAGATTCCAAGTCGGAGGCCGATCTTGACAGGGATGGCGACCGACGATAACGGTGCGGTCTGCGAATATAGCGGGACCGTGGCCTGGATCAACTTTGCATAAAGCGCTCCCTGTCAACCAAAGAGTGGAAGACATATGGGAGCCTGGGTAGTGAGAGCGAGATACAAGATGAGAGGGTGGCCGCTGGACAGGTGACTTGGAGTGCTGACCAGGTGGAATATGACCTGACGGTGAAGACAAAGTAGGTGATGGAGTCGGAGGCCGAAGATTAGGCTTAGGAGCAGAAGCAACCAAGGATACTACCAGAGTCGGTGTCGAAAGACTGGAAATCAAAACGGGATTGAGCTTTGGAGCTGAAGTCAACGTTGAGGGCTTCGATTTCGGTTTAGCCGACTGTCCTCATGCTTTTTATGCTTCGAAGATTTGGCATTGCCAGGGTGTTTTGGAGGAGCAGAAGACTGGGACGCGATTAAAGCATCACTGGACGCAAGGCTTCTTCGAGCAAAGAGGTTCTAAGGCGGGCTGCTCTATTTCTACAGACCTGGCAAGTGAAGTTCACACAATAGAGACAAGAATCAACCCTGTGGAACTCACCCAAACAAAATAAACAGAGATCGTGGCCGTCGTTGGAAGGGAGCTTCGCTGGGCAACGGCGACATGTCTTTAAAAATTTTGTGCGTCCCATACAAATACCGCCCTGGCTAGAGGGGAAGAAGAGGGGGCGGGGGAGAAACGAAAGTGAGGAAAAATACTCTTTTTTTTTCCTCAGAAAAAGGGAATAGAAATACGAAGAATTAGGAGAATAAGGAGCAGAAAACCAAGAGAATTACTCAGCTGGGGCAACTTTGAAGAGCGACACTAACGAGGTGAGAACACAAAGGCAGTCAAAGAAGAACTGAGTGGGAGGCAGCTCTCTCCCCTGCTCCAGGCATGCACACTGTGTGCCTGCTCCCCAGGGCGGAAGAGAGCCCACCAAAAAGATTTCTGAGGCAAGCTCTGGAATGTTTTCCAATGGAGGTCATGTGCAGGTGCCCAACCCATGTGTGGGACTGCACAGAGACCATGATGAAGATCCCATAGTTCTTCCACTAAATGCAAATGCCGTTGAAAAAAACCAAACTTCATAATTTTGGTGAATTCTTTAGATATTAATTTAGAAGTCATATTCTGTGTGTAAGAAAAGAACCTTTGTGAAATGTTTTTAGGGAAAAATTCCTTGTTTACGTACCCATGAACAAAGTGCAACCTTATACTATTGATTGGAGCCCGTTCTCTTCTTTTTGATGCTGCAGTTTTTCGCTTTTCTTTGCATTGCTCTTTAAGCTGAGGTAGATCTTCTTTGTAAACCTTAGCAGAGAATATATATGCTCTTTATAACAGTATACATCTGAAAAGCAAATCTCTCTGAATAGAGATTTACGGTTTTTTAACTTTTCTACAATGTAGTTGTTTATAACACTGGACACTTAATTGCAATTACAGAATGCATCCTCTGCTCTTTCTATTTGTTATAAGTACTCTGAGTACTGGGGCAAATTTTCCACTGACTTCAGAGGCTTTTACATTAGAGAGACTAAAAAAAATCTGCACAGAAGATATGACAGCACAGTCAAAAATTATACTTGTGCCTACAATCCTAAGAACAGTTTCCTAGAAAGAAATTGCTTTTGAGAAGATCTGATTAGGATTGCTCCCTGTGTAGCACCGTGCTGATGGATCTGTACTCTGGTAGCTGGACAGACAACCAAACCTCAATATGTACTTGGGAACCAAGCTACTGCATACCCAAGAGCTTTGCAGGAGCTTCCACTGCAACAGCTTGCACTAGGTCAAGCTGTTGCAATAGCTTCTAGAATTAAGAAAAGGCACCAAACACTGAAGAAAAGGACACAGGCACAGCCAAGAAAGTGTGAAAGAAAATAATTAATAAAAAGTTATCAAATACAGTTCCCAACAGATTTCTCCACTTTCACGGGAATCTGTAAAAATAAACAACATAATACACAACATTCAATGAACCTTGAAGAAAAAGCTGAAAATAATAAAACATTACACTGAAAATAAAAACCCCAAAGGAGCAACAAAGCTAACTCCCAATATCATTTGAATTGAATACTATTTCAAAACAGTGCTTCTACAGAACTCACAGTTACGACTATTGGGGATGCTCAAATACCTGCTAGTTCAGCTCATCAGCTGCAAATAGGGAGACAGTCTTTCAACAGACTCCTTGTCAATTATTCTGGCTGTTGGGCAAGTTGTTTAACCCTATTCCTTCAGAACAGTACAGCCAGTTGATCACACATGCATGTTTTCAAACACCCAAACTGAGTTCTACTGCCCCTCCAACCCTGCCACACTGCTGCTTCACTCAGCAGACAATTGTTTAAATAGACAGTTAAATCAGTTTAAAAAATTTAAATCCTCTTGTCTGGTGTTGATCTAAGTAGTTCTTAGCGACCTTAATGGCTGCTGAACTCTTTGGACTGGCAGCATGTTTGCACATGCACAGTTTTGAAAAAACCTGGTGCAAACGTGTTCAGCAGGCATTGAAGTCTTGTGCTGCCAAACTGAACAGATTCATGTCTGACCATCACAGCCAAACAAAGTAAGTTCGTAAGGGTTAAATGAACATCAGGAATTGTATCCAATATTATCCTTCACATCTCTCTGGCAACTGCTCCTAGCCAGACAGGATGCATCTGTTGTAACTGCTTTGACCATTTGCCTCACCACTTCACGCACAGCCTTATGGACTGAGCAATATCCAATCTCTGGACTATACAGGGCTTGCTAAATTGGAGGCAGGATCACACTCTTCCATTGAAACATACCTGTCGACGGTATGTGATCTGAGTCTCTTGCTCGATTTCAGAGTCCAGCTCTGGAACATCAGACTGATCAGAATCTGATTCCTCACTATTAGAGTCAACCAGGCTTTCTGTGTCACACAATAAATCAAATAGATAATGAAACAGTAGAATCAACATCAAGGCAATTTGAAAAATGGTCTACTAAACATACCAGGTAATTACACATTTAAAAGTCATGAGAACTCTCACAAATTAAAACTAATCGTAAAGCAGTTAAGAGAACCAACACTGAAAATAAAAGTCAGTTTTATCTTTGGTGATACTTCATGAGTTTTCTAGTTTATTCTCTTGACTTCCAAGGCAACAGTCACACATCGTGAGAAACCGTGGGCTTGTATGTGATGTTTCTGTGCTTTCTCCCTCCTTTTGAGGAAGAAACAAACTCCATTTGGCTCAGTGCATCATGATAAAAGTGGGGCTTGATTCAAAGCTTCCCAAACCAGGAAGACTTCAACAGTGCAGGCAGAAGGGAACACACATGCACAGTTTGTGCCCACTGAATACAATGGTACTTTATTCTAAGTATACCTCTTTAGGATCACTAAGTGTATTTACCATCCCTAATCTGTCCACTAAAATTCACTTGAGTAGGTAGGAAGTTGAATTGGAATGGGGTTATGGATATTTGAGTGTTCTATATAAGTTTTCATAATATTTTATAAAAAGACATTTGAAATTTGATTGTTTTACCCAATCTACTATATCCACTATGGCAAAAATCAAATAAAATTTATATATCAAGATAGGGTAACATGAGCAGACTTAGGATAGTAAAAGACTTTGTATTTCATGTGTTGAGTGCAAAGATGTACTACAGAGAGAACTGTTGATTCCTCTGTGACCTCTCAAAAAAAGATTTTTCTAGTAACTATGGAGCTTTTGTTTGTTTGGTATCAGTGTTGGTTTCCAAGTACTTCAGATGTCAGTGCACTCATGACACTGAAGAAAGTAAGATCTCGAGTGGTCAGAAAGAAGGGTAAGGATGAAGGGGATAGTATAAAACAGTCTGCATGGTGGGGGGTAATCAAGACAGAAATAACACTACTGTGTGTCCTGGTAAGGCATCAAAGGAAAGAACACACCACAATATAGGAACCCTTAATCATGGGTAACCCCCTAATCTCCTTCACACTCAGTGGCCATTTCTCTCACCTTGTGGTGCTATGTGAAGAGCATCCTTCAGCTTTCTTTCAGGAACAAATTTCCACTGAAAAACAGAATGATCTGCTCCACCAATAGAAATAACCCACTGATAATCATGTGACCATCGGACATTGGTCACATGTGCTGAATGACCAAGATATTTTTTAAACTTTGCTCCTGCAAAAAAAAGTTTCATATTTCAAATGATGTTTCATTTATTTACTTAGAACATTTCTATGTCTCCATTCCACGCAAACAAATTCCCCTAAGGCAGCAAACATCAAAATATTTCAACTTTAAAACAACATTTAAAATAAAAATATGTATAAAATGATTCAATAAACGATATAAACACATAATACCAAAACCAGGGAGGAGGGCCATTAACAGTTGGAACACCTTCCTTATGAAGAAAGGTTAAAACGCTTGGGGTTCTTTAGCTTGGAGAAATGACAGCTGAGGGGTGACATGATCAAGGTTTATAAGATTATGAATGGGATTGAGCAGGTTGAGAAAGAAGTACTTTTCTCCCTTTCTCACAATACAAGAACTCATGGGCACTCCATGAAATTGCTGAGCAGTCGGGTTAGAACAGATAAAAGGAAATACTTCTTCACCCAAAGAGTGATTAAAATATGGAATTCACTGCCACAGGAGGTGGTGGCAGCTACAAGCATGGACAGTTTCAAGAGGGAATTAGATAAAAATATGGAGCAGAAGTCCATCAGTGGCTATTAGCCACAGGGTATAGATGGGAACTCTCAGTCTGGGGCAGGTGATGCACTCTATTCTTGGTGCTGGAGGGGGCAGCAGTGGGAGGGCTTCTAGTGTCCTGGCCCCACTGCTGGATCTCCTGATGGCACGTGGTATATTTTGGCCGCTGTGTGACAGAGTGTTGGACTAGATGGGCCATTGGCCTGATTCAACATTGGCTTCTCTTATGATCTTATGTTCTTAGTTATTGAGGGTACCAAATAAGTCTTCACCTGCTGGTAGAAGATAACAACAGCGGGAGACAGACAAATCTTGAAAATAGTATTTTAAAAGGATGCCTTATACAATTGTTGTAATGTATACAAACAGCCTCTAGGGGCAAATTTCTGCTTTGCATGTTTTTTAGGTTTTGGCCCTGCAGGGCTCCTGTATATAAGTGAGCAGCTGAGCAAGCTGATTGAGAGGCTAACTGAAAGAAGGTCCTGCCAGAGAGAGAATGGGTCAGAGAGCTAAATAAAAAACTCTTCTTAAGTTGAAGCTGACATGTCCTGTTGTTCACTACAACAGTACATTGCATAATATCTTCTATTTCAATTTAGTGAGCTAGAAGTTTATTATGCTACTTTGCAAGACTGTTGTATCTCTAGTGGGAGCTAAGAGTAATCCTAAGTAGGTCTACTTAGAAGAAAGTCCCATTTTATTCAATGAGGCTTATTATTATCATTATTTATTTTATTTATATCCCGCCCTCCCTGCTGGAGCAGGCTCAGGGCAGCTTACATAAAATGCAGTAGCTAAAACAACAATGTAAATAATAACTTAAAAGCTTAAAAACAACAACATAAGGTGTTAGTGAACAATTTAAGTGGCAATGGCGAAAGCAGGGTAGCATCAACATACTAATAAATGCAGTTGGCAACTGATTTTAAAGCCAGCAAAGCTCAGGCTGTCGGTGGAGGTATTGGGCACAGGACCTTGATGTACTGGGGTGCAACTCCTTAACTAAAGGCCTGGTGGAAGAGCTCTGTCTTGCAGGCCCTGCAGAACTGTAAAAGGCCCCACAGGGCCCTGAGGTCTTCCGGGAGCTTGTTCCACCAGCGTGGAGCCACCACTGAGAAGGCCCTGGCACTTGTTGATGCCAGCCTGAGGTCTTTAGGGCCCAGAAGGGCCATACAGTTTTGGGATCCTGACTGCAGTGCTCTCTGGGGAATATGTGGGGAAAGGCAGTTCTGCAGGTAGGTGGGCTTACTCCTAGAAAAATGCTCTTAGAACTGCAGCTTAAACCAATCAAAAATATTTGTTTGAATCTCAAACCCTTGTTCATTTATTACTTTCCAGGAAGAGATTTCAATCCAGCAAGGAATCTGGGTTCTTGCACACTGTTATCCACCCCTCCCCAACTTCCTTATGGAACAAAAAAAATCCACAATATTTAGGTCCGCTACACTATGCTAATTTGAACATAGAATTTCCTTGATCCTACAATATGTCATTCATGCTAAAATTCATTAGGTTTTGGTTGACTTAATAAGATTCCATTATTTAAGTAAATGGTGTCATCCAAGAACTATGCAATTCATTCCGTGTAATTAGGGATACTTTCTGCTTGTGTTTCTGACACAGCAACTCTCAAAGACGTATGGCAAACTGATTTTGAAATTAAGGGGACCCTCAAGAGCAGTTCGTGACATCATATGGAGCATGAGGTTCAAAGCGGGAAGGAAGTAAAACAGTCTGCTGCACATGGCCCAGCATTTAGGCACATTTAAACTAGCTCTTTTGATCCCATCCTTAATATATAATTTTCCAGCTTAAAAAAATGCTTTCCATATGTGTAAAACTCATTATTAGTTAAATGCAATGTTCAAACAGAAAATTTACCTTTTCTTAAACAAGGATACCGAAACAGTTTTACTATTCCATAGTCATCAGCAGTAACTAAAACTTGGCCCATAAAATTTGCATCTACGGAATTAATATCATTGATATCTGAATATTTAGGCCATATTCCATTAACTTCAAGGCCTGAAATTGAGGTCCATGAAGCCCACTGGATACCTTTTAGTTCTTCTTTATTTGCCACTTCTTTTCCACCTAATCATAAAAGACACAACTTTTAATCATTGATAACATCTATTAAGACAATGACAATAGTCATTATTTTAGCTGTCTGACAAAAAAAATGCTTAAATAAAAAATAAGCCTCTCATTTCTTCAGGTGCTTGAATTCAACATTGTTACTGAGATTTTTTTAGATTTTATTGCTGCCCTTTTGTTTCTATAGTTTATACACATAAAGTCTGAATGGTAACACCAGACAGAAAAAATTATTGGAATGGAGTTTGTAATTTGTATTCATGACCTGAAGAAAAAAGGTGGATGAACTTAGTTTATAATGTGAGAACTAAAGGAAATGTAATAAATATCCTGACACAGTGGGGGAGGGGTAGCACATATGAATATAATATATCAGTAATTAGTCTAAGGTGTCACAATATTTTATACATTGACCAACATGGCTATCCTTTCGGAAAATACCAAAGCCCTACCCAAAAATCCAGTGGAATACTGAAAGCACAGAAATTTGTAATATTTATGCATTATAGACAATTTCAGCATTTGGTCTCTTTTTCATGCACAAAGCTAAGCTAGATCAAGATGGGTAGCCATGTTAGTCTCTCTGCAGCAGCGGCAAATAGTCCAGCAGCACCTTAAAGACAAACAAAATTTCTGGCAGGGTATGAGCTTTCACAAGCCACTGCTCACTTCTTCAGAAATAAACAAATAAATAAAACTAAGCTGTCATGCTCAGATAGGAAAACATTTGAACTGCAAATCTATTTTCACAGAGGAGGATAACAGTGTGCCAAGCCTAGCGGGGACTGGTTTGGAGAGGAAATACTGGCCACAACCAGTGTAACAAGAATGTGTTATGTTATAAAAGCAATTGGCAACCTAAACATCAAGATTTCTGCCTATATTCACACATAAGTAAAACCTCACCAGGCATCCTGTAAAATAGCCTTTTCCCACTGCCATCATTGGTCTGCAAATATTTACTGTCCAATGACCAGTCCATATGAGTGATGAAACTTGTAGATCCAGCACATTCTCCAACCTTTTTGTACCGCTGAACAACACCATAAATATCAACAGAGTTGTCATTGGAGCCAACTGCAAGGAAATTTCCATCAGGTGAATATTTTAATTCATGTATAGCTTCTTTCCTATCTTTAATATGAACAACCTCTGTCATATCTCTGCAACACAGAAAAAGAAAAATATCAGATGGTTAAGACTATATGTAAAGACATTTAGGGAGGAATCCTATGCAGGTCTACTCAGAAGTAATTCCTACTTCATTCAATGGGGTTTACTCCTAGGAACATGCTCTAAGGATTGCACTGTTAATTTCACTGTGTATTGTGCCTAGCTCTTTACCATACCCCAGGTTCACATGTACATGTCTTGTACTCCCATCAAGAAGACCCTTCTAAAATGACAGAAGACAATACCCAGTTTCAAGTTGAGGCACTTACAGGTTAATAAGGATATCCTCATCTGTGTGCACTTACCTCTCTGGGGACCAAAGTAAAGCAGGGAGTTTGTTGATTTGCAAAATAAAATTAAGAAATGGATTTGATCTTGCTGATGCCCTACTAGCAGAAATGGTATTTCCTCACCTTTCCCTTCCCCTAAGTGGCCCTCTGAGCTTCAAGAGGGCCTTGTCAGGAGCCAGGGGACCCTCACTGACAAAAAGCCCCATGGATTTGAGAAAAGTGCATTCAGGAGGGAGAATTGGGAGAGAATATCCCTCCTCTATTTTCCATCAGCAGACTGCTTGAAGGATTCCAGCCATAACAGGGCCCAAAGATATGGGGGGAAATTTGACTGGGCTGGGCATGGGGTTGAGTTGAATGGTGTAGGCTGCAAGCTTGTTACCATGATATGCTCTCTTTGGGAGCAATCCTAAACTGGTCTACTTGGAAATAAGTCACATTTTATTCAATAGGGCTCTCAGGAAAATGTTCTTAGGTCTGCAGCCTTTACATCATTTCAAAAATAAAAGGGTTTTTTCATGTATGGTGTGTGGAGGGGGAATGTGTTACAAATTTATAGTGGGCCAATTTGTAGGGAGCTTGGGTACCATTTGTGCAGAATTCTCCCAATTACCAGACAAGTCCACAAAACCAGCTGTATGCAGCAGCACTAGTCTTGTGTTACCACACAAACACATTACAAGATCTAAATGGAAGGCTGGATCTCACAGTGATGCCATGCAGCAATGCCAGGTAGAAGGCAGACCTCTGCCTGTGAAAGGTTTTTACCAGCATGCTGTTATACCTTTTAAACTGCAGTGTATCAGTGTGACATAACTAGTCTGAAATAGTTGATCTTGTGTTTATTTTTGTTTAATAGTCTCTAATTTATAAACATACCTAACTCGAAGTACTGTGAAAGAACCATCTTTCATTCCAAGTGCAAGATGAATTCCATCAGTACTAACAGCTGCACAACGAATTGGTTCTTCCATATTGCACCGTGCAATCAGTGCATGGTCTATAAGGCTCCATATTCTACAAGAAAAGTATTCAGCATAAACATTGCAAAGAAATATTATTATCTGTATAATAGGTTTCCCTTTAAAAATTCCATGATGAAGCCTATGTCTTATTTTCATGAGCTTCCTGTGTCCAGGACTAGATTAATACCCAGGGCCAATGTTCCCAAAACATCCCTGAAAATTGGAGAGGAATCATTGTTCAATATAGCTGGCTGTGCAGCAAATGGGTAATCAATTTGTCCCATTAGGCCACTCCTTAATTTTTGTCAAGATCACAATAAGATGAATCATTATTTCATTTTCTATGGACATCCAATGACCATTTCATTAGCCATGACACCACCTTTAATGTAGATTCAGATTACCACAAAAGCAGAGACGATTTGGAGTGGAATGGCTGCATTTCTGTATAGAATTTGAATTGATATGGTGGGAATATGTGCTATAAAACTTTAGTTATATGATCAAGGGCTTCAATCATATAAATTATGCACATAAGTTTATGACTAACCCCTTTCATTGTATTTACAGCTTCTTAGGTCTGCAGCCTAAGTTATATGATCTTTAGTTATATGATCAAGGGCTTCAATCATATAAATTATGCACATAAGTTTATGACTAATCCCTTTCATTGTATTTACAGCTGGGATGGATGTGTCAGGATCAACAACAATTGCTACTTTAAATGAAGTGATAGACTATACAATCTACATATTTCGTATTTCTCAACATACTGATTGCCAATAGTAGAAAGCACTGTGCATTTTTATTGCCAAGAGCAAATTTTGCAAAAGTTGTTTTGTCTTTCAGTGTGACTTTTGTCCCTCCAGAAATGGCAATTTTCACATCAACCTCTGAATGCCATAAACATTCAGCACAGCCCTATCGCTACACTTCTGTGGTGTAGTAAGAATTAGGATCAAATGCAAGCGAGACAACAAATTCCAATAAGAAATTGTTATTCACCATAATGAGTGTGATGCAAAATAAGAACAAATATTTTGTTTACCTGCAACTGCTCTTCTTCAAGTGGCCATCTGTGCATTCACATTGATGGCCTTTGCACCAGTGGAAATTCTAGAGCTTGTTTTAAGGTATGAAAACCCTTCAGAGGCATAGTCTTGATTGTGCATGGCCAAGGGGGAGAAGGTTCCTCATCCAGCTCAGTTCCTCCCCAAAAGATACCACAGACTTGAGAACAGCTGTTGCAGGGAAGGCAGGTGGATCGTTTGAAAGTAGAGATGACTACTGAAGAGAAACCGAGCAGGAAAACACAATTCCTCCACCTTGGGCATATTCAATCCAGACTTTTTCCACTGTGTTAGAAATTTCTGAATCTAAGCAGGCACGTTCTAGTGTTAGAAATTTCTGAATCTAAGCAGGCACGCTCTAAGTGTTAGAAATTTCTGAATCTAAGCAGGCACAAGCCTATGATTGATGAACAGAGACTACACAGCTAGTAACAAAGTACTGCTACCGGAGTATAAGAAGAGACTAGGGGAGCTATTCAGGCTACAGTAACACTAATGATATCCAGAGGCTTAACATAACACATGCAGAAGTACTTCCTTGATTTAAATATATCTGTACAAGCTGAGTCATATACTTAAGTTTAAATTTAAACAGGTAAACTAGGAAGTTTTGATTAAAAATTTAGCTCGCCTGAAAATTAGATCACTTATTTTTAATTAATAAATATTTTATATTTATGTATCTATCATATTTTTATCCCACCTTTCTTCCAAGGAGTTTGGGTGTGTGTGTGTGAACACTGTTCTCCTTTCTGCTATTTTATTGAAGGAAAAATACAAAATTCCACAGCCACCCTCCCTACCTCTGCCACATCTCTTGTCTTATTCCAATTCAGTGGAATTTTTGATGCTATCGACATATTTTTGTAAACTGCCTTGAGTTCTTCAGGGGGAAGGTAGACTATTTTAAATGAATTAACTAAATTATATCAAAACTTGGGGTGCATATATAAGACAGCATAAAAGTCACATAAAAGTCACCAATCAATTTGTATATGTAAACTCAATACATGGTTATATATCTCTTTTGAGGTTCCAAATGAGCTAACCTGACTGATCGATCATCACTTCCAGTCATGGCCAATGGTTTTGTAGGATGAACTGCCAGGGCCCAAAGCTCTCCTTCACAGTGCCCTTGCATGATAAGAAAAGGCTTATTGCGTTCATGCACCACAATTTCGAAAATTTCACTGTCTTGTGTTCCGACTAGAATGTGATCTCCTCGCCAGCAAACACTTCTCACAGACAGGCCTGCAACAAGTAAATGTACTGCTATGTTTTAATGCACAAAATAATAAAGCACAGAGGCATTCATACACTTTCCCCTGTGTGATATCCTCTCTCTTTCAAAATACTCAAGAAGAGGCCCTTAAGTCTGGAGAGGCCCTTAAGTCTGCAGAGGCCCTGCTTCGGATACCACCTTTTACAAGACTAGTACGCACTAGAGCTATGGTCTTTTCTGTGGAATGAATGCCTTTGCCATAGAATGAAGGCCTATTGCTGTGGAATCCATTTCCTAAGGAAATGCATTTGGCCTTATCAGTTGATTCTTGAAGGAAGTTGACAAAAATATTCTACTAGGCATTTAGGATAATATTCTACTAAGCATGTAGGACAGATTTTGAGGTTACAGATATTTGGTTTGCTTGGACATGGACAGTTATTGAAAACACATTTTTTATTGAAAAATATGCAAATTAGCTTTTTATTAACATTAAATGAGACAGCCAAAAATAAAACCAAAAGGTGTAAAAACAGATATTGATAATATTTATTTGTCCAGAGATATTTGTTTGCCAGTGATATTTATTTGTCTAAGAGAGAGAGAGAGAAACAAAGAAAGCAAATAAATGGAAGGGAGGGGAAGGGAGGAAGGAAGGAAGAGAAAGAAAGGGAGAAAGAGAGAAAAAGAGAAAGAAAGGTGGAAAGAAAGAAAATAGATGGTGGGTGGGAGGGAGAGGTGGATAGAAAGCAACTTTAAATGCGTCATCCAAGTTCCCACTCCCAGACTGGCTGGCTTGGCTTGGAAAAGACATTTAAAGAGACAAATGGATTCTCCAAGCTGGCCAGTGGGGGGTGGGCGCTTTGAAAAAGCATTTAAAGTTAAATTTGCTTTTTTTCTCTGCTCCCCTGAACCTCAAGCTTACCCTGGGAGGGGAACACTGGCTGGGGAAGGGAAGACCAATCAGGAAGGCATGCCTCCCCTTCACTTCCCCAGTCACCCTGCCGGGAGCTGCACAATATGTGTGAAAGAGCCTCATGTGGCTCCCAAGGCACAGTTTGACCACCCTTGTTTTACTGTTTGTTCTAACTGGGGCTTACTCCCAAATGTACATAAGATTGCAACCTTACTTCATTTCTCTTATCTTCTTCAGGAATATGTTGTATAACAACTTGAACTGTTTCACAGTAACTGTTTATCAGGCCCAAAGCTTTGTGGTTTACCAGAGAACTAGGGGAAATGAAACAGAGTGGGTAGATTGCCAGAGCATCACTGGCAGAAGACTTGAGATGAATTTGAGACAACACATGCTATTTTTAGAAAGCAGCTGTATATAATTTTTAGATAACAAAATGTCTTGGTGAATTTTGTTTCTGGATTTTGATGTAAATTTTAATCTATATTTTTTTACTCTCTTAACCCTATTTATTTATCTTTTTACTGTTTAAACCTTTTAACAACCCACCTTGAGTCCTAGATTTCTGAGGGAAAGCTTGGTTCACGAGTAAATTTAAATAAATTGAATTAAATTTAACAACTACCAAAATAAAGATATATTTTCCCATCAAAGCAGAATAAAGCAAAATGTGATGGAAGTATGAATGGCACCTATTAGCTGCAGAGCTGGTTTTAATCTCACTAGTTGATAGTGCTGCCCCCCATGCCAATCATGAAACACTGAACCAGACAAGTAAGAATCTCTGCATAATCAGGGGACTCCACAGACTTTGTAAATTAACTAAAAGAAAAGGGGGAAACACCACCAAAAGAGTTCAATAACTGAATATGTGCCTGGAGCACAGAATGTTGGAAGCACTTGATAGTTAAAGGGCAAATAGAAAGGGAACAATTAGCATGCTTCAAACTCTGAGAAGTTATAGGATCCCAGAAGGGGAGATTTTTTGGGGGTGGGGGTAGAATTTCCAAACTGTTTCCCTCTCCACTGAGTTCTTGTGAAACCAAAGTATATTTATCTAATTTATAAATTGACAATAGAATCTGAAAGGTAATATTTCTCCTTTCTTGATCTCATGTATATCTCACCTTTCTCCCCAATGGGTTCTCCTCTCCTCCATGTTATCTTGACAGCAACCCTTTGAGCCTAAGCAACACAGTGCACCGGGTGTATGTGTATGATGTGGATTTGGCCATGACGCTGGGGAAGGGGTTTTTAAAAACTCTTTCAGCAACAACTATATCATTTCCCCTATCAAGAAATTGCCTCTCAGCCTGCTTTAAACCCAGGATGGAAAAAAGACAACCACAGTATGGGTACCTGTATTTTTCCCTCCCAGGCTTAAAGTGAGCAGGTGAGAGAGCACTGGGCCTGTCATTTCCCCACTGGGGCTTAATGCATATCAGCAATTATTTTGGGGGTCACAAATATGATGCTGGTGCAGGAAGAATTAAAAACCCCTTCCCAGCACTATGGCTCCAGTCTATAGTAGCTCACACAAAGTTGTTTTTGCAGCCTTAATGCATGTCTAGGGATACAGATATATGTGGTCTGGCTCTTAGATTCATTTCAGAATTACCAAAACATGATACAACTGACTCAGAGCTGAAGCTAAGGGTGAGGGGAAAAAACTGGTAGTATGAGGAAGGAGATTTGTAGACTAAAGGTTGGCATCCATTTTGGGCTATTAAACATGTTTGAGCTACAGTGGGTGAATCTAACAGTGTGTTTTTTTGCTTGCTGGATTATAGACTCAACATATTATTTCCAGTTTACAGAAGATTAAAATAGTTTTTTTAAACCAACTATACATATAACCAGTGTTCCCTCTAAGCTGAGTTAGTGTGAACTAGCTCATAGTTTTTTAGCTGCCGGCTCACACATTTTTGTCTTCGCTCAGGAAGGATGGCTCCAGAGTAAACTAATTTATGCAGTAGCCAAATCATTCACTCACAACTTTAATGCCAGTAGCTCATAAAGTAGAATTTTTGCTCACAGGACTCCACAGCTTAGAGGGAGCATTGCATATAACATCAAGTAACCTCAAAGAATTTTAAGAAAAACCAACAGTTCAACATGTGTATGCCAGTTGTGCTTTTATCAGAAGCTGATGCCACAAAACTGATTTTACAAAGAGCATATGATTGCTGAGGGTGACTGGTAAGAGTTTACCCTGCAGTATTAGCCAGATTCCACCAAAGAGTTTGTAAATCTACCAAATGGAATTCCCTCTACATAGTACAATTACCATCTTAATATAGCAACTGTACTGCAGTAACAGTTAATATTTAATTTCTCAGGTGTATGATCATTATGAAAGATCACATAACATTATTAGGCACAAGAGCCAAACATATTGGCCCAAATCCAGCCTCCAGGAACATCATAAGTATGAAGCCCCATCACAAAGTGCCAAAGTTGTGCCTGGTGCATGCCCACCTCAGAGAATGGCATGACTGTCCAACCCATATCTAGGCACCCTTTGCCACGTGCTCCTGCTCACATGTTGCACAGCATATGAAGGACACAATGAATACATTCCACAAGTACTGTTCTGGAGACTTCATGGTAATGTAGACATGTGGGTAGGGTATCTTTGCATCTCCTGTAACCAAAATGGCCTGGCTATAGAGGGCACTGGAAGGCCCCTATTCCATAACCACCATGACTTTGTACATTATCCTGCAGCCCCCAGTAAAAACACAGGATCTTTCCCCTTAGAACACTGTGCACCCTGCTCTCTGAACTCACAGGACAGGATTATATCTTTACTGTCTCCATTTTCTTACTTAAAAAGCTTCTTCATTGGATTGTTTTAATGGTTTACCCATCTTTTGTTCTATTGTTTAAGCTGTAAGCCGCTTCAAGCAGGTTTCTGGAAAGGAGGGCATATAAATTTCCCAAATAAATAAAGTCAATAAATAATAAGGTACTTTTACTTTTACCTTTATACCCTTGGTCTGTTTCCCTGAGATCAATCACAGTAATTGGTTTAAAAGTTAAATCCCAGAGGCGAACACAGCCATCCCTGCCACCAGTGGCAAAGCCTTCTTCACATGCATTCATGCTGAAAATTCCTGCCTAAAGGGGAAGGAAGAGTATATTTAACTATATGCAAATATGATTATGCAAACAATTGTTCAAGAGTCACAAAGTGTTATCTATCAAAGTAAAAAGTACTGTATGTTTCTACAAATAGCAAATCTCTTGTATTTTAGGAAGAAACTAACATTAAAAAAAACAAACTACATGCAACTCTCCCCAGATTTTCAAGGAAAAGCTGCCAGTGAATTTTCCCATACCCCAAACTTCAATTGGCTCCAGCTGATCATTGCAATTACACAGCTGAACTAGTAAGTACAAGCAAATGTTGTCCAAGTCCTTTTAATGCTGGTCTGAAACTGATCAGACATTGTAGCATGTGACTTGGATGATTTAAAATATTTTATTCATTGAATTAGCTTAATATAGGGTTAATGAACCTCAACCATTTTCACACTGTAATCACTGGAACCACAATGGACAGCCTGCTAAGGATGCGTTCATACGGGCAGCTAATCCCGCCATTATGCCAGCTCAAATTTGATCCAGATCTTTTTAATCCATCCTCACATGATCAGACATCCCCCATGGGAATCGCCTTACCATGCGCTGCTTCTGCTATGGATTGTCTAGACGGTGTCCACTGAAGGAGGGCTGTGTGGTGTTTTGTTTTTTTTTTTTTTTTAAACTTTTTGCGCATGCGTATAGGTGTGACTGCGCGTCCTTGTAGATCCGAGGCGCTTGCAGGGATGGACTAAAGGAGTCCCAGCCATCCCTCTTGTCATTGAGATCATGCTCAATGGAGGGACTATTTTGCATGTTAAAAGACTCATCCTCCCTCCAGGTCCCATCCCAGTAACTGATCGTCCTTAAAATGACAGGTCGTTCATAAACATTAAATTCTTTGTGGCGCTGAATTGGGGTTCTGCAGCCTCATTTTTAAATGCGCTTAAGTGCATATTGAGTAGTGATTTTTTTAAAATCGCGCCTGCTCAGTATGGTCTGACATCAGACCACCCCGACAGAAGGATTGCGCGCTGGTGGCACAATCAGATGGGTGAAAGTCTGCTGTTGTCCTGTCGGGCCTGGAAAACTCCAGATTTAAAGGGCTATCTTTTAAGTCCAGTTACAAGGCGTGGCAAAATGGGATGTCTATGGAACAGGGACATTTCCCAGATGTTTGTGTCTGGTCGTTCCGCTTAAATCCACCAGGAAATCATGCATGTCGCAGATCTAAAGAGCCGTCTGATCGAGACCTAAGTCTCCTTAATGCAAATACAGCTGAAATAGCCATTTAGTCCACTTACTTTAGGGGGAGCTGTGCTGCATTACCTAGTATACAGGATTTATCGAATCTTTTCTCTTGCTGTATGGCCTGCATCTTGTTATTTCTCTCTCTGCTGTGTGTTAGGCTGCAGTCGCACACACTGAATAATCCATTTTCAATCCACTTTCAATGCACTTTCCAACTGGATTTTACTTTTGTGAACTGGCAAAATCTAGTTGGAAGGTGCATTGAAAGTGCATTGGAAGTGGATTATTTAGAGTGTGTGACCGCAGCCTTAGTATGTATTAGTGCTTGTATTCTGAAGGCCTCTCTGCTGTATTAGCAGCCTGGAGTCAGTTATTATCTTTTTGCAAAATCCTGTTGCAGTAAAAGTCATTGAAAACAAACTCCGAAGCGTGGATTGGATTATTTTTCAACTCAACCAGCAACCAGTACAGGCCTGTTGAAGCTTTGTGCTGCAAGGAAATACCAACAATCTCCCCCCACCACCACACTGATCAGTTTATGCAACAGAGTCCTCAGTGGGTGACAAGGCAGACATCGAGTATATGACAGAAAAGTGTTTACAAAGTAAATTGCTGGAGATGGCAGAAGGAACCAAGCTAGACCGTATGAACATAACAACATAAGAGAAGTAGTGGCCCATCCAGTCCAACACTCTGTCACACAGTGGCCAAAAATAAGATGTCATCAGGAGGTCCACCAGTGGGGCTAGAACTCTACAAGCCCTCCCACTGTTGCCCCCCCAAGCACCAACAATACAGAGCATCACTGTTCCAGGTACAGTGTTCCATCTATAAAGGTAAAGGTTTCCCTTGTTTGAAAGCCAATCGAATATGACTCTAGGGGGCAGTGCTCATCTCTGTTTCCAAGCCGAAGAGCCAGCACAGTCCGAAGATTTCTCCATGGTCATGTGGTCAGCATGCTGTTACCTTCTCACCGAAGCGGTACCTATTTATCTACTTGCAATTTCTTGCTTTCAAACTGCTCGGTTGGTAGGAGCTGGGGCCAGAGACAGGAGCTCACTTCCTCATGCAGTGCCTCTGCTCTATATGTTTATCTAATCCCCTCTTGAAGCTGTCTGTGCTTGTAGCCACCACCGCTTCCTGTGGCAGTGAATTCCATGTATTAATTACTCTTTGGGTGAAAAAGTAGTTCCTTTTATCTGTTTTAAATCTATTGCTCATTAATTCCAATGAGTGTCCACAAATTCTTGTATTGAGAGAAAGGGAGAAGAGATTCCTTTAAGCGGCGGAAAGCTAGTCTTAGTGAGGTTGATAAAAGGGAACACAGACTATGGCAAATAAAATGCAAGTCTGTGATCAGGCAAGCAAAAAGGGAATATGAGGAGCATATCGCAAAAAACATAAAGACCAACAATAAAACTTTCTTCAAATACATTAGAAGTAGGAAGCCAGCCAGGGAGGCAGTGGGGCCCTTGGATGACCAAGGGGTAAAAGGAGTAGTGAAGGATGATAGGGAAATGGCTGAGAAGCTGAATGCATTTTTTGCCTCTGTCTTCACTGTGGAAGAGGAGAAGTGTTTGCCCACTCCAGAAGCACCGATTTCGGGAGGGGGTTTGAAAGACCTGAATCAGATTGCGGTAACAAGAGAGGAAGTCCTCCGACTGATGGATAATTTAAAAACTAATAAATCACCAGGCCCGGATGGCATTCATCCGAGAGTTCTGAAAGAACTCAAATGTGAACTTGTGGATCTCCTGACAAAAATATGTAATCTTTCTTTAAAATCTGCCTCCATTCCTGAGGACTGAAAGGTAGCTAATGTCACTCCCATCTTTAAAAAGGGCTCCAGGGGAGATCCAGGAAATTACAGGCCAGTCAGTCTGACATCGATACCGGGTAAGTTGGTGGAAACTGTTATTAAGGAAAGAATTAGTAGGCACATTGATGAACAAAAACTATTGAGGCAGACTCAGCATGGGTTCTGTAAGGGAAGATCTTGTCTCACTAACCTGTTAGTGTTTTTTGAGGGAGTGAACAAACATGTGGACAAGGGGGACCCAATAGATATTATTTACCTTGACTTCCGGAAAGCCTTTGATATAGTTCCTCATCAAAGGCTCCTAAGTAAGCTCAATAGTCATGGGATAAAAGGACAAGTCCTCTTGTGGATCAAAAACTGGCTTATAAATAGGAAACAGAGAGTGAGTATAAATGGGAAACTTTCTCAGTGGAGGGTGGTAAGCAGTGGGGTACCACAGGGATCAGTACTCGGTCCGATGCTTTTTAACTTGTTTATTAACGATTTGGAATTGGGAGTAAGCAGTGATGTGGCTAAATTTGCAGATGACACAAAGTTGTTCAGGGTGGTGAAAACCAGGGAGGATTGTGAGGCACTCCAAAGGGATCTGTTGAGGATGGGTGAGTGGGCGTCAACGTGGCAAATGGGGTTCAATGTGGCCAAGTGCAAAGTGATGCACATTGGAGCCAAAAATCCTAAATATAAATACACGTTGATGGGGTCTGATCTGGCAGAGACGGACCAAGAGAGAGATCTTGGAGTCGTAGTGGATAACTCGCTGAAAATGTCTACACAATGTGTAGCTGCAATAAAGAAGGCCAACGCTATGCTGGGGATTATTAGGAAGGGAATTGATAACAAATCAGCCAGTATCATCATGCCCCTGTATAAATCATTGGTGCGACCTCATTTGGAATACTGTGTACAGTTCTGGTCACCACATCTCAAAAAGGATATTATAGCATTGGAAAAAGTGCAGAGAAGGGCAACTAGAATGATAAAAGGGTTGGAACACCTTCCCTATGAAGAAAGGTTAAAACGCTTGGGGCTCTTCAGCTTGGAGAAACGACGGCTGAGAGGTGACATGATCGAGGTTTATAAGATTATGAATGGGATTGAGCAGGTTGAGAAAGAAGTACTTTTCTCCCTTTCTCACAATACAAGAACTCGTGGGCACTCTATGAAATTGCTGAGCAGTCGGGTTAGAACAGATAAAAGGAAATACTTCTACACCCAAAGAGTGATTAACATATGGAATTCACTGCCACAGGAGGTCATGGCAGCTGCAAGCATGGTCAGTTTCAAGAGGAAATTAGATAAACATATGGAGCAGAAGTCCACCAGTGGCTATTAGCCACAGGGTATAGATGGGAACTCTCAGTCTGGGGCAGGTGATGCACTCTATTCTTGTTGCTGGAGGGGGCAGCAGTGGGAGGGCTTCTGGTGCCCTGGCCCCACTGCTGGACCTCCTGATGGCACCTGGTATATTTTGGCCGCTGTGTGACAGAGTGTTGGACTAGATGGGCCATTGGCCTGATTCAACATTGGCTTCTCTTATGTTCTTATGTTCTTAGTACTTCTTTCTCTACCTTCTCTATCCCATGCATAATTTTGTAAACCTCTGTCACATAACCCCTCAGTCGTCGTTTCTCCAAGCTAAAAGCCCTAACCTCTTTAACCTTTTTTCATAGGGAGTGTTCCATCCCCTTAATCATTTTAGTTGCAAGGAAGCAAGGTCAGTGCAAAAAACCTCAAGGTCGTCCCAAGCACTGTAATCAGTCTGATCCCAAGCATCAGGCTGTCCTCAAAACCATCCACAAGAAAATTAGATTGGCTTCAGCTCCTTGAAATTGGACATCGTATCTCTAATTGTGACAGCCTATGAAGCCCCCATGGAAATAGAGATAAAAATGTACATTAGAACAGGAGATATTATTCCACAGTTTTCACTTCTAGTAAGTAAAATGTTTTTCTTGTTTGCTAGAGAGTTACTGTCAAATTAGTTTACGTTTATTCTTGTAACTCATAGTCTTTATACTAAAGCACTCCCTGGGCTCTATTGTGTTGCCTGCCCTTATACAGCTGCATCATGCTATCACCCCCCACTGTTTTATTTTGTCAAAGCTAAAGAGACTATGCTCTCCATAGAACACATTCTCCATTCATGTTATCATTTATGTTTACTCTTACTTGCATCTGTTCCAGTTTAAATTTACCATTATATTCAGTAACATTCATCTAGCTCTATAAATGTTATGAACACATACACAGAGATGTGGATAAAGTGTCAAATAATTTAATTTAAATAATCCTGGTTGGTACTTGTAAGACAGAGCAAAACAATGGGTGCTATGTGTTGGCTCACAACTGGGTTAAAACACTCGTTTAAGTTTGCTATATTGTTTCCACTTATATTTAATTAAAAGTTGGTGAAGCAACATGGTAGGGTGATGTTTTATACACGGTGCTTGTTATCTGACCTCAGCTTTGGCTTCAATCCACACAACTTAAGTATTCACCTCGGTTAAAGAATACTGAAATAAATTATTCAGCCACTAAGAAGGTGTATTATATACATTTACCATGTAAAGTCCTACCAGTGCAACCACATGTCCTTAATTGTTTAAATGTATGTTAGCATGCAAGCTGTTCCTGAATTTTGTCAAATTTTCAAATTCTGAATGACAAAGAAGAATCTGTAAATTGCTGTGCAACACATCAGTGGTCTTTTAGCCAATGGTTTAGTACTTTCAGGTGGGTCATGAAAACCCTCCTGAGCTGCCTTTCTTTCTTTTTTTTTCCTTTTCCTTTTTCTGTCTTTTTTTTGCTGTCATTGGGAAGCAACTTCTGCAAGGGTTTGATACCACCTGCCTTTCTTTGCATGCATGCTGAGAACAGCAGCAGGACAGTGAGGCAAAGTCACGCAGTGGTGGTGAAAATTCCTCTAATCCCTGACTTGTTTCTCGTTTGGTTTGTACATCTTTGTCCTCATCTCTTTTGGTCTGCTACCCAGGATTCTGGTCTTGACATCAGTGAGTGCCTAACTCAGTCTTCCCTTCTTGTCACATGACTGGTGTCACATGATTTCCAATCACATATTTGCACCTGAGTGGCTTCCAGATCTGGAAAGATTAAAGATGACCGCTATGCACTAATCTATATCTTGCATAACTACTAGCAGACAGTTATTCATGTGCATGTATTCATGCAAGGTTAAGTTACCACAATTAATCATCTAAATGGGGTCGCTCTTGAAAGTTGTCTAGAAGGTTCTTGCGCAGAATGGAACACAGCAATAGCATGTTACAACAGTGATTCAGAAACTACATAAACTTTCTGTAGCCTTTCTAAGTAACTGTTTACCTAAAACGCCTAAATAGTTTGGGCAGTGAACGCTCAGTAGACTATCTTCTCCCCTACATCTGCTTCCATTAATTGACCTTTACTATGTAACAACTTTCACAGTATGCATACGCAACATTTTAAATGTTGACCCAAAATCATATGTGTTCCTTGGTGATTCAGAAGCCTTCACCCCTCAAACTAAATGAAGGTTCAATTGATGGATACCAAGCCCACCTACAGCTAACTCTGCCAAGCTGGCCACTGGCCATTCAGGATGAATAAAAAAGGAATAGGGACTGGTAAAATCATTTGCTAGTTATTGGCAGGAGAAAGGAAATCCATGGGAGATATCAAGCAAGAAAACTGGGCTACACGATTGAGCCTGTGTGGGAAGATTATTAAGAGCTATATACTAGCTACTAACTATTATTGAATAAGTAGGAAGCCCTAAGCCTGTAAATAGCAGACACAGTAAAGAACCTGCTGGCTTGAGAACCCTAAGAAGACCAGCAAAAATTATAGATATTTGGTATTTCACCCCACACTCCTCACAGATCTTAAAACATTTTGGCACACTACACAACTTCTGTGGGTTTTCATAGAGTGCCGTTACTGTCATTACTGTGGTGAATTTAGGAGGCACCCTCCACTCATTCATTCATTTTAGAAATCAAGGAGTTATTATGTAAAGGGCATCTTCTAATAACCACAGTAAGACTTGGAGAATGGCCAGCTGACATGAAAAGATTCAACTGCTGAACAAGAGCCATCCAAGAACAATGTCTGTATAGAAAACGTGAACATGCCAGCACAATATAGAGGTCTCAGTGTTGTACTAGCATTTGAAAGACCCAGGTTCATGTACGTGTATTGATGCAAGGTCAAGTTACCACAATTTGGTCTAAATGGCTGTGCCATGGATGGCTGCTGGGACAACCCTGAGCCAGTCACTATTACTCAGCCCAGCCTATCTCACAGAGTTCTTGTGAAGATAAAATGTAAGCCACTGTGGGTCCCTATTGAGAAAAGCAAAGTATAAATATCAAAATAAATAAGTTATACTGAGTTTGACTGTTGGCCTACTAAGATCAGTATTATCCACACAAAGTGGTTGTGGCTTTTCAGGTTTTCAGGCAGAAGTCTTTTACTTCACCTACTACCTGGTCATTTTAACTAGACACAGTGGGACTTTAATCTGGGATCTTCTTAATGCAGAGCAGATGCTCTACCATTAATCCATAGCCCCACTCCCACTTGGAAGACCAGATAGAAGATCCTGGAAGGAAAATCAAATATTAACATAATACATAAAATGACACTGTGGTTCCTTCCATAAAGTTCACACAAATGTTTTATTAAAGATCTCATGGAATAAATCAAGAGGAATCTTTGCTTTGTCTGAGGGCTGAGGAGTTAAAAGCAAAAGGCTGGTAACTACATGACTTCTACCCAACTTCTCTTCATGCAAATTAATCCTGACCTTCACCCAGAAAAGTTCCTGGAGCTGTAAACATGGAATATCAGCACAATGGAAGTGCCCTCCCTGACCAACAATATGCACAGAGCTCCAGCCAAGCCAGAAAAATAGTTTCAGAATCAATGTGAAGGACTGAACTGCAGCACAAACTGTTGTAATTTCACTAGTTTCTACTATACTCAGCTTGAATTTGCGAAATGCTTTACCATGTTAAAGTGCATCCTTTGGCTCAAACGGCAAGCAAAAACTCCCTGTAACAGGTTAACTGGAATACATTCAGTTTAAAATATGTACATATCTCACAAAATCATAAATTCTTTAAAATTTCATTTAATCATTGTAGTGAAAGACTACTTACAGCATGTGCTCCTTGTATGGTTCGTACAAGGTTGATTCCTTTCCATACATATATATCTCCATTAAGTGCACCAGAATATGTTACTTCATCTCTTGCACAGGCGAGGCACAATATAGTTTGTAGATCACCAGTCTTACCAAAAACACCACGTTTTGGTGTTAATGAATTGCCACATAAACTCCAGAACTGCAAAACAAAGTCATTTTGTTGACAAGTTAATGAAAAATGTTTTAAAGAATGCAAAGTTTCAGGATGGGACTAGACGTAGACATGGGGCTGCTGCTGAAAACAGCAAACCTACATCTTTTTTTCTTCCTTTCCCCTATAGTCTAGAGTAAGCCAAAAGTGTAATGTGGACATTACTGTGCTCTGAGTTTTTCTGCCCCCCACTCTACTTCACTGGCAGATGCTTGTGGAGATAGGGAGGCTGGGGTCATGATGATATCACATCACAGTAGGCATCATGGCAGCAGCAGGATGAAAGGCTGCCAGTTTGGTGTAGTGGTTAAGTGAGCAGACTCTAATCTGGGAGAACCGGGTTTGATTCTCCACTCCTCCACTTGCACCTACTGGATGACCTTGGGCAAGCCATAGTTCTGGCACAGCTGTTCTTGAAAAGAGCAGTTTCTGTCAGAGCTCTCTCAGGCCCACCTACCTCACAGGGTGTCTGTTGTGGGGAGGGGAGGGGAAAGGAGTTTGTAAGCCGCTTTGAGACTCCTTTGAGTAGTGAAGGGCAGGGTATAAATCCAATCTCTTCTTCTTTTTCTTTTTCTTCTATTAGTGACAGCAGCCACTTGCATTTATTTATTTATTTACTCTGGTTATCATCTACCTTTCTTGTTGTGACTCAAGGCAGATTACACAGTTATAAAAGACAATGCAATAAAACTGGATTACACAAATTAAAGAACAATGAAATAGCAACAGTATAATACCATGCATAAACTGGATTTCACAGTTAGAGAACCAAGATCCAATGAACGCGATTTCACATTTACAGGACTCTGCACTACAGACAGTATATAACATCCCTTAAACAACACAGTATGGAGGAGGAAGAAAATCTTCCATAAGAATTTCAAAGGCAATTATAATTAAAACTTTACTACCTATATAGAAATTGCCCTCCTGTAGAAACCTGTTTTACTACATCAAGGCTCATATTCAGCTTCCCCCCCCTCCATTAGTACTACAAAAAGCATCTTAAACCTCAGTCTTACGCACATTTACTTGGGAGGAGGTATCGCTGTTTTTAAGAAAGAGTCCCCAGGACTACAACCTTAGGCTGCAATTCTAAACTAGGCATACTTTTCAGAAAATGGCAATATGAATTCAGTGGGGTTTACTTCTGAGTAAATATTTTGGGGATTTGAGAGCTGGGCTGCGATCCTAATGGTTCAATACAATTAAATCCCACTGAAAGTACTGCGTATTATCTTCTGAGTAAACATGAAAAGGGCTGTGCTGTAAATCATGCATAACGAAGCAACCACTGTACAGGCAAGCCAAGTTGTTAGGCTAAATTCCAGATTATTTAGATTATTTAGGCTTTAAAATAAATAATGTAGTCACTTCAATCACTGAGCTTATATAACGCTATGCAAGGAGTAAATATTGAAACCGCAATGTAATAAGGAGAAAAAGAGGAAACTGGAACAGAATGGTGCTTTAATTAATTAAATACTATTTAAATGGACATAATTATGCAATTATCAGAAGGGAAATTAATATTTCTGTATAAGAACAGATATTTGCATATGAAAAACCATTCAAATTATGACAATCCTAGAACTCCAACAGTAGTCTTAGTAGATATAGAAAATTTACCATTAATAGTTAACTGAATAAAATCAGTTCATAGATTCACAATATGTATTAATGATTATTAAGTATCATCCTCTGCATGATAATAGGAAAGTATTCCAGCAAGCTGTGTTGAAACAAGCTACATCAGATGGCCTTACAGAGTGACAAAGACATTGGCTTAGAGATCCTAAAATCCATTTATGTGAGTGAAAGCACTGTTACTAACTAGCACATGATGGGGGGAATCAGTGCCTCCTCCCTCACCACTACAGCTCCCTGTGCATTCCATTCCATTGGGTCCCCTAACCCTCTGGAGCAACTTTTCAGAGCAGTGCAAGGGACTGTGGCTGGGGGAGGGAGGGAGGGAGAATGGAAATGGAAACTTGCACACCCAACAGGAAGAACTTCTGCTCATATAATCACAATTAGATGCGTAGACCAGGGGTATAACTTTCAAAACATTATTTAGCATTTATTGCTTTAGTGCAGGGGGCAATCCCTGCTTTGGAGTTATGCTAAAATGTATTTTGTAATTGATATGTTTTGACAGAATTCTGAATCTTATATAATTTTTTGACAAAAAATGCTGCAGCATCAAAAGAACCCTAGTTTTTCTGTATTTTAATACAGATGAGATGGTAAATAAATAGCTATCAAGCTAATGGAATTCATTAAATTAAAGCCAGCAATAGATTAAAACAAAATTGTACTCTATCTAGCCAAAAATTTTGCCAGTATACATTTTGTCCACAAGTACAGGGTATAAATTCAGAGCACTCTGCTGCATTTTTGCAAATGTAACATTCAATCCATCCTCTCATGCGCAAATATAAATACTAAAACTTGACAGAAACACACTAGAAACCATTTCTGTTTTATGCCAATAAAGGTCAACTGAACTGAACTGAAACCATTTATGAAGAAATGGAGGAAAATAACTTAAAATTTACCAGAAAAAATCCACACTGCTTTTCTTCCCACAGCTGGAATTTTAAAGCAGCAAATTAAGTTAAAAATACAAAATAAAATAAAATCTGGCAGAGACAAAACTCCCCAAATCCCTATTAGTAGAAAAAATGTACAAAGATGTATATAAGAATTCAGAATTATGTCAAAACATATTTTTTATTTGTTTGTTGTTGTTTTTAAAAAAACCTGCTAACCTATTCCTAAATAAATACAAAATTAGGTTATGGTAAATCTCTCTAGTAAGAGGATTCCATGAGTTGGGGCACTATTACTTAGAAGATCTTTTTCCTGTACCTTCAGAGAAATTATTTGACAAGCAGATTGTACTTAGAGCCCATGATAGACTCTAAAATAAAACCTGCTGAGAAAATCACTAGCAGTAGGGAATTTGTAGCAACTGTCTCTCCTGTCATTGTCAGTAGCTGCCAGAAAAATTTGGTTACTCCTACCTTGTACAAAAAAAACTACATAGGAGTAACTTTTCAGATTCCCCCTAAGCAGAGTTATACCCACCTAAACCTGTTGATTTCAATGGTCTCAGAGGGATTTAATTTTGCTTAGGATAACACTGTTTGCTATTCTGTCCCAGCTCTCTGGTCTTCTTCCAGCTATCAGCATAGTATGCAACTACATTGCTCAAACCAGGAGCATGAAATCCATCAGTACCACATGTCTGAGCTGCAAAGCTGACCAGGTTCCAACAAGACAATCACTTTCTTTCATGCACACTTCTTTAGCTGGAGGTAAGAGTCTCTGCTGTATCACGTTCTGAACAGTGGGCTGCCTCTCTCACCAGCCAGGGGTTCTATATCAGTAATATCTCACTACAGTGTGTTGGGGGGGGGGATAGATAGTATTTGCCAGGGGATCTGTGATCAATGTCTTCCTTCATTACAAGACAGAGTGGACAAGAATTTAACAGGAAAGCACCTATATTAACTCTAGGTATTAACCATTCATTACCACTTTGTATCTTGACTGCCACCATTAAGAAGAGCCACAGGAGAGTTAATGATCAGATGTAACTAGCCTTTGTTGCTGACTACAGTCCAGAGCTGGTCAGTGATCCTTCCTGACCTCAATTACAGTCTTTAGTGCTCAATTTTCAAGAATGTTATCTCTAGGCCAGAGATGCGTTATCTCCAGTTGTTGTTTCTAGTGGCACAAATGCATCCAGTTCCTTGCCATCTTGCTTAACTAACAAGTCATATTTTAATAAATCTGAATCTACCAGGAAATATTTCTGAAAATTATAAAGTTTTTGTAGAAATGCCACATTTTTCTTCTACCTTCACTGAAGTTCCTAGTTAGATCCTAGTATCTGAAATGTAGGTGAAAGGATTAACAACTTCCACCGCTTTCCCTTTACTTCAGTTTCCTGATTCTTTTTATTATTATATTTTCATAGTAATCACAAGACAAAAGATGGTTTCTCAGTAAGGAAATCTTTGGATATATCTCTACACTGATATGCTGTCTTCTAGTTTAATTCATTTAAAAAGTTATACATTTCTTGAATAATATTTAAGGAAGTAACGCAAGGAACACAATAATAGCACTGAAGACATATCATTACTGTGGCAATTTGGATGTAATATAGAACAACCCCAACTTTCATGTGCAGTGAAAACAGTGTTCTCAAACAATTATGGTTTATTCACACATGACATTTTTCCTATATATTCTCAATGTAGGAAACAGTTTACACCTGTACACATCACATTGTGTGGAAGCTGGATCACTGTCCCTGGCTGGAAGTTACCTGCACACCAACTTCCAAATTACAGAAAATAGAAATTTTCATCATTTTTAGATACAACACAGTATATGTTTTCTCCCTACATGTGTTTTTTTTGGCCCCCCGAAGGGGAATTCTTTATTTGCATTTCTATAAAACTACAACAGAAAATAGGGAGGGGAGAATCTACAATCTAAAGGAGAAAGTAAAAAGAACCTAACTAAAAATCCAAGAGTGGAGGTTATACAATGCTTATAATGCTTCAGTTACTTTGAAACATGAAGAGTGCCCGCCAATCATCGCTTCTGTTGACAACATCACCTTATCAGACTAAACAGAAAGTAATTCCAAAGTTAAAATACACATAATCACAGCTCTTAAGACAATTTGGCCTCTCCTTTTACGCTTTGCTCCCCACTATAGGCAGAATATTTAAAACCAGTGTTCCCTCAGCAAGAATATTACAACAATTTATCTTCTTCTGTCTTTGATGTATCTTCTTTTTCCATTAGCTTTTATAAAACCAGATCTGTCCATTCATGATGTAAACCAAGTTCCTTTTTCCAAGGACATCTTTGCTTCCTTAAACATCTTGAATCATAAGAGATCTTCCTTTTGTTGCATTAAAAGCATGCTTGTTGGAGAATCCAGCCTTTCTCTTGGCAAGCAGATCTTATGGAGTTGGGGTAGCGAACCCTTTACTCCTAACCAATAAACCGCTTTTCGATCCGCTTGCCAGTCCAACCGCAAGAAAAAACAAACTTTAGAATCTCCATACCATCCATAAGTCTCTATGATCAAAGATGCACGCCAAACACTGTCCCTTTAAAAGTACAGCTGCTTTTAGTACAGATCCAGGTCGCTACTCCACTTTAGCCACCAGGGGACCCACGATTTACTTTGAAGACAGAGTCTATGGTTAGGTCACATGACCTCGCTTTCCACTATTCTCCTTCCTGAAGAAAGCATTGGTCCTGCCTCCCTCTTTGTCTCTCGTTGCCATCTTTTGGGGATGTTTATATTAGCTGAGCAAGAATGCCAAAGTCTCTAAGGTCTGTTTATACGCTCAATTTTCTTTCATTACAGTCCATCACCACAATTTGATCAGTCCCTCGAATCATGCTTTTGCATTTGCTTGAGCATTGCAGAAAGGGCATCCCCTCCCCCCCTCCGCTTGTAGTAGGGGGACTTCACATCTAGGCTTTGATGTCTCATTTCAACGCAAACTCACTCATCAGTCCTTAAATCGATCCTGCAGGTCCTGGGATGGCCCCTGGGATCACGCCAAGCAGAGAAAATCACTGAACCTCCAAACGCTTGTCCCGGTCAGCAGCTCTGGTTCCAAACGGTCGCATAGTGGCAGGACCATCGGGGCGGAGGAGCGCCTCAATTCCCCAGCATCACGCTGGCAAAGAGGCCACCCCTCAAAAGCCCCCTGACTAGGAGCCATTCCCAAATGACTCCAGGGGAGAGCGAACGATAACCCCCCCTCCAAACCGCCAGCGTGCAGATCATGCCCCCGGATCAACTGGGAGGCATGTCTGCTAGCAAGTCGCCATAGACTGGAGGGTTTCCCCCCCACACACATGTTGATTATCTCAATAAAGGAAAAGTATTGTGTATGAATCAGCTCTTTGTGAACCTTAAACTAGTGTCAAGTAAACTTCAAAAAAAACATGGTCTTCTGCAAGACTGAAAATAAAAATCAGATACCAGGGGCACAAAGAAATGTGTTTTCAGCAATTTGACCCAACAATTACTGAACTACCTCCTAATACAGGCTTGATGAAGTCCAAGCACAAGCATCTTTCTGAAGCATTCTAAGACTTATCTACTTAGATTAGTCTTTGAGATCCAGAATTATCAGGAAAGTATTAAGATATTTAAATGAATTAGATGAAATTGTGTTCTGTTTTGCTGACTGTGGGATTTTTTTTATATTGCAGTAGGTCAGGTTATTTGTGTTAACCACTCTAATCCAGTAGGGGGCAGGCTGTAAACCTAGCAGACTTACTGAATTGTGACCTATCCTACAGATAAAGAAACAACCCAAACAGCAAACAAGACATCTGTGTAGATGTCACTATTTATTTAGGACTAGTCAAATGCTGTGCAGAACATTTTTAGAAGACTTTTCCAGATATATTGAGAAATGGCACACTGTAAGTGTACAGGACTAAAAAGAGACACGAGGCATCAAGAAGTATGAGTTTTTATTAGAATTATTCACTGTGTGTCATTGGAGGGAAGGGAGGCAGCAGCCAGACATCAATCTATAATGTCTGACCCAACTATAGATACGATTTCCCCCTCTGCACCTTCCAAATGCAAATCCTGATAACACTGGAGAGAGGGAAATCAGCAGTCCAGCCACCACTTTGTTGAGAACTTATGAGTAGGGTTGCCAGCCTCCAGGTGGGGCCTGGGGATCTCCCATTTTTAGAACCGATCTCCAGCTGACAGAGATCAGCTATCCTGGAGAAAATGGCTGGTTTGAAGGGTGGACTCTATGGCATTGTACCATGATGAGGCTCCTCCCCTCCCCAAACCCCACCCTCTCCTGGATCCACTCCCAAAGTCTCCAGGTATTTTCCAACCCAGACCTGGCAACCCTACTTATGAGACAACACTGAAACAACATCTGCTTCCTGGTTCCTCTTTGGCCACTAAAAAGCCAACAAGCTGGGTTCCAAGGCACAGTGACAGAAACATAGGGAAGGAAGCCCCATAACTGGCATAAAATATAACTCAGAGCCTGTTTTTGGAATGGCTGGTGACCATGGCCTAAACAGACAGAGCAGCTGCAACAGGAAAATCTTTAGGCCTGGGGGGAGGACATGGAAACATTTAGCCCTTTAACTTTTGGGGGGCAGAAGGGATGTATTATTAGTTTATTGTATTTTGGGGGGATTTTGTAAACTGCCATAAAAGTGGAGTAAAAATATTTTAAATAAATGAATAAACAAATACGGCACTTGGATACTATAGGCTGAAAATTGATGTTCAATATATGTTTGTCAAACTGATTTGAAAACAGACAAAAATATCTACTGGTTCTTACCTTAATGTGTTTGACACCACAGCTGACGAGTTTGTTTGGCTGGTACAAGTCCCAAGAAATATCAAATATCTGGAGAGGAGGAGGGGAATGGACAAAAAAAAATCAAAGTTGATTCTAAAGATGGCTTTTCTATTAAACTAAACTATCCATAAACTGAGAAAGGTAAAAAATGTACATGAAGATGACCAAGGGAAATCTAAACAAAGCTCTCCTGTAAATATTTTATTCTATTACAGTGCTTCTACAGTGCTTCTAAAAGCATTAGGGATATTAATAGAATCCACCGCATATATGATGTCTACTCACAGTACTGTAGTCAGGCCCGTAGCCAGGATTTTTTAATTTGAGGACCTTTAAATGAGTCAGGATCACCCCTGTACACACATCCCAAATGAGCAGCCCGGCTCCTGCACTTCCCTGTAACTCATGCAAGCTGAGATGGACGTCTGGTGCCAGGAAAGGGGGCCCGGGGAAAGGGAGCCATGTCGCCCATGTGGCAGACAGGGCAAGGGAAGCCATTCTTCAGGACACCATTCTTATTGAGGCTGCAGCCATTCCAGCTCTGGCTGGAAGACACGCACTTGGGGAAGGGGTAGTGGCAGGGAGTCCTACAGGCGGTCCAGAGAGTTAGAGGGCCTGGGATGGTAGGGAAAGTCATGGGGCCTTGACAGAAAGTTGGGGGGCCAAACCCCAAGAGGCACCATCATAGCTATGGGCCTGACTGTAGTTTATATAATATAATCTATAACATTTGGCACTGCAGATTTTAGTTCAGAGAAGCTTAATTATGACAGCTTTCTTGTTCTAAACAAATATTTAATTTCACCATAGGTATTATGATTTCAGAAACTTGTGAACTTCTAAGGTAAGACCACTTCACTTTCAAATGATTTTCAGTTCTACTGATTACTTTTATGATATATGAAGTTGAGGGTTCCAGTGCAAAAATCATGTGAAGTCCATGTCAGGATCCTCAGTATTCTTAGTTCTCCCTTCCCCAAACAGCAGTTTCCAACTCTGGGAAAGTCCTTTCCCAGGACTGCAGGACCCATGTGGATCCAGAGGCTGCAGTGAAAGGGGGAAAAATCCCTCCCTTCCCCTTCTAACAGCAGAGCTTCACTCATGCAAGTGGCAGGAGGTAGCAATTTCACCCCTCCCCCTACAGCCTCTTGATCTATATGCCAATTTTTCTAAAAGGGGTTCGTAAACTGGGGAATAAACTTTCCCAAGACTGAGAATGATTGTTGGGGACAGGGGAGAGCTAGGAAGACTAGCGACTATTGGTGCTTCTTATGACTTCAGGATCCAAGATACCCAACATATTAATTTATTCTCACTCATAACACTGACATGTGCCACTCTTACTCAGAGTCAGTGCTTCCTAAACTGTGGGCTGGGGTCCAAAAATGGATCAGCTCTTTTGCAGGTAAGTTGTGAAGCTAAGGATGCAGAGCCAGGAGAAATGGGAGAGCAGACTCTGAGAGACTCGACAGCAACTTTAGGTTTCCTTTTGCATAATGGGTTGGATCCAGATTAAACCGGATATTTCCAATTTCCCCTTCCAGCTTCAGACCCCCTCATAATCCTTCCCCATCTCAATGATGACAGCAGTGGCAGCAAGCCCCCAGAGCCTTCTCCCCCCCACATACCCCATCCCACCTTCAATAGCATTGAGCCCTGCATGGCTCTCAGCCTCCAGGCCTGGAAAGCTTCCCATCGGCAACAGTTGTGAGCCAAGCACACCTCCCAGTTGCCGCGGGGCCCAAGGCTCTCCCCCAGGAAGACTCCAGGAGAGGCTCTGGAACTGGCCAGGGTGGACAGCAGCGCACAGCAGTGGCAGTAACAGTGCCTGGGAGGCACTCTGAGCCCACAGCAGCTCCCACTATTCTCTGCTGCTGCGACCAGCCCTGGATCCTCTCTTCTTTTACCTTTTTCAAACTATACATTTAATGTAGTAGACAAAGTGCATTTCTAAAATATTAAGAAATATTGTGAAAACAATTTCATAAAATATGTAAAGAAGTTTTAACTAGTAAAATCTCCAACTGTACTACTATTTTTAAAAAATTATACCTACCCTGTCTGTATGACCAGGAGCCATAGATAACATTTTTCCTTTTCTCCAGTCCCACACACAGATCGTATTTTTTGAATCCAAACCTACTGAAACCAAACGCTGAAAATATCCAAAATATTAAAAAGAGAATAAAAGATATTGGCATTCAAGGTATACTTTTTGGAAAACAAAACAGACAACTCTTCAACTAGAAGGCATTTAAAAAGTCAGCCATATGCTACCATCATCCTGAAGTCACAGGCCTGTTTCAAAAAGACCGTGTGGAGAGATTGTGTTTGTGTAACAAAGCTTCTGTCCCCTCCTGAAAGCACCATCCACACTTCCTGATGGACGGCTTCAGAAACTCTGTGAAGGAACTGTGATTATGAAAAAATGAAATCCCTAACATTGTGGCTTCATGAAGATGTAATGCCAGTTTTTGCAATCTGTGTTTCAAAATCATAAGCATGACTTGGGAAGTCAGTGTTATGCATCTACTGGGCTGGAAAGCGGAAACAGTTGTGCATGCCTAAGAAACTATGAATTATGCCAGAGAGCTTTACTTGAAAGAAAGGAAATGTACTTTTTTTTTTTTTAAGTGTGGGAAAAGTGCACAGTGAGTAAACTAGATGCTATGCCAGTGTACCTTTGAGATGCTACTAACACCAGTTTTGCAGTGGCAGTTGGGCACCACCACCGTAGCTACCCTCAGGACTGCACTGCTCAAAAGCAAGAGAAAGACATCCTATAAGACATTTTTTTTAAAAAAAAAAGCCTGAATATCTTGTACAATTTGTTACAATCTACTCAAGGGCATGCTTCATCAGTTGTTGTTATAAAACCCACTTTTCATAAAAATCAAATACCTCTCATATCTCTTTTCAGTCCTGCCTTTCCCCTCTTCTGTGAACAAACTAATGATTTTCAGTAGTTCCATGGATACATTTGAATATTCATGAAGTTAGAAAGTGGCTGAATCACATGTGAAGTAGAACTATGTAAAATGCCATAATATATTAATAGCAGCTTCAGACACCCTTTTATTACACTGTAACCTATGTTTTTTGTATACATGACAACATATTTGTTATTTGCATATAGATGCATTTCTGAAACACATACTGCTAGAGATTTCTGGTAGCAAGTTTCTAAAAGTAAAAATTTTGGTGGCTCCATTATTAGTCCCATGAGTATCCAGGACTACAGTAAATGTAACCTGTTTATAATAAATACTTTAACCTCTCAATAGGAGAGGTTAATTGTATCAGTATGTGGTAGGTTAGGCTGAGAGTGTGTGACTCGCCCAGTTAATTATAGGTGGGATATCAAGCAAAGGGGATGGATAAATGCAAAGAAAGAAATGTCTCTCAATTAGCAAGTTAAATTGAGGAATATTTCTTGCTTAGCAGCATGTATCACCTAGAAATATTTCATTATATATGTACTTATGTCATTAGCACCTGATATTTCAATACTCAGACAAATTAAATGGCAGAAAATGAACAGATTCCGAAATAAAAGCAAATAAAGCCAAAGTGTATGTTCTGCTAACAGCAGGGCCTTTCACTGATAGAAGAAGCCTTTCTCTGGTGGAACATACCACTTCCATCAGACCAAGGCTCCTTAAACTGGCAGAAGGCTACACTGTTCCTGGAACAGAAACTCTAGATCCAACTCAAAGTGAGCATAATGTTAATTTTTTTTGGGGGGGGGGTTTCAATACTTTTTACTATGTGTGCAGATTTAAATGACACTGTGCTGGCTTCTGAGAGCAGGAATTATTCAGTTTTGTATTCCCTCGCTTTTTGGCATTTCAACAGTCCTAACCATTCATCTAAATTCTGCAGGTTTAAACACATTTCCCATTGTAGTCAGCTGAACAAAGCATACATTTTCAAAATGTGGAAATATTTTCTTACCTCAGAATTCCCCTTTCTTCATTAGCTTCTGTGCCAGTCCAAATGTTTGGATATAGATCCTTCCTGCCAAGCAGATGGAAACAGTACACAAATCCTTTTTGGTAATGTCATTCCCTGTATACAAAGGGCTTGCCAATTCTGTCAGCTCCCACAAGTTTGAAGACAGCCCACATTTCCTTAGGAAATATTTCAACTTATTACTAAGTTTTCTATATTTCTTTTAAATGTAATTTATTTAAAGTTAAAACATTATAAACAATAAACTGATACTAGTTTGAATAAAGGCTGGCATAGAGAATCTCAAAGAAACAAGAGGGGGGAAATTCCCATTTCCTTATTGATCCTCTAGGCCAGTCCAGAAACCAGAAACTTTCCAAAGCAGTAGTCTATATCTTTAAAGGTGGATTAGTAACCTTCAGTACTCTACAATGTGTTCTTTCCAAATTCCATCAAAACCTTATGTGCACTCTGCTGTACTTGAGAAGCGCATGAAGGAATGCCAAGTGCCCATCATGCAAATTGGCAGCAGTGATGTGAATGATCACAATCCTGGCAATAATTCTGAGTACCACTTTAATTTTGCTACCTTTATTTTCCAAGCACTACACTTTCATTTTCCTCCAGTCTTTTATAGACAGCAGCAACTGAGCTTACTGTGCAAGCAAGCCCTTCATGTACAGTAAATGACATCATGCATCACTTAAAACATCTTGTACTGCCCATTCTGCTGTTAAAGTAATCCCATACCAAATATCTGGACTGGCATAGAGGATCTCAGATAATGATACACAAGTATCTACCCTTCACTGATGTTCAATTGAAGTTAAATACTTAACAGTGAAATTAGCTTTTGAAAATCTATATCTGAGTTCTTGCATATCAAAATTTATAAAAGGATTATACTAATTCACTTCAATGACAAGGTAAGACAGGTCAATCAAACAGAGCTTCAATATAATAACTCGGTATCCTTTTTGATGGTTTTGGTTCTGTTTGGAAGATAAGTTTCAGAAGGTGGTGCTGAAGGTCTGCTGCCTAACCCCTTGGCTTCTGGAGTACTGCAAGGATCCCTCTCATCCCCCATGCATTTTAACATCCACATGAAACTGCTCAGTGAGGCCTTTCAAAGATATGGGATGGCTGTCATCACCATACGGATGGCACAGCTCTATCTCATGTTCCTGGCAAATCCCAGAGAGGCTGTAGAAACCCTAAACTGGTACCTGGAGGCAGTTTTCTGGTAGATGTGGGCTACCAGTGTCTTCCACCAGCAGAAGAAGACTTTTTTGTTTGGCTTGGCATACCTCCAATAACAGTTATTGGCCCTCCTTTCTGCCTGTCTTCCCCGTTTCTGGTTCTAGAGAGGGCTTATGTGTTTTTATTATTTTGTTATTTCAAATGCTATTTTTAATTGTTCAAATGTTTGAATTGTTTTTGTTTGCCACCTAGGGGACCCTAATCCGATGGAAAGGCAGCATAAAACGGTTTAAAATAAATAAATAAATGAGGCTTATTCCTGAAAAGATGGAAGTACTACTTGTGAGTAGATGGTCTGACCCACGATTTAAGGTGTCACTAGTTATAGATGGAGTTGCACTCCCCTTGAAAGAATAGGGTTCTCCTGGACCAAGGCCTACTTGCTGGATAAATAGATGACAGCTGCAGCCAGGAGTACATTTTACTAGCTTTGACTGGTTAGCCAGCTGCAGCCTTTCCTGGGCAGAAAAGATCCAGCCACTGTGGTACATGCCCTGGTAAAAACTAAATTAGATTGCTGAAATGCACTCTACATAGAACTGCCCTTGAAAAATATTTCAAAATGCAATTACTACACAATACTGCAACCAAGATGTTGACTGGAGTGAGTCATAGGAACCATATCAGTCCAGTCTTGATTCATCTACACTGGCTCCCAGTTTGTTTTGGGGTTGTCCCAGTCCAGAGGCCTCGGGACGTGAGCTGCAACCCCCAGAGTACCCCCCAGAGCCCCTGCAACCCTCCAACTCACTGACGGAGCCCACGGCCCGACGGACGGCAGGGACAGTGAGTCAGGTGGCCATGGAGGCTGACAACTCCACCCCAAGGAGAGGAGACCACGCCAGTGAGGCACAATGGCGGGGTCAGGCCCCTCGGGAGGTGGCCGAAGTCAGCTGCAGCCCAGATGATGTCACAGGGGAGCCATGTGAGCCCAACGAGGTGATCACTGCTACACTTCGGTGCCAGCGGCGTGGCCCTGAGGCTGCCAGAGCTGCCGCTGGCACAACATCCACCCCACCTGACATGCTTAGTCAGCATCCCTACTGATAAAAGGGGTTGGGTCTGAGGTGAGGGGGGCCACAACGGGGAAGACAGGTGGTGCTGGGAGGGGGCAGGGAGATAAAAGGCGGGGATGGAAAAAGGGGCCGGGAGGGAGTAGTGTGCAGAGTGGAGACGCTGGTATAGAGAGACGGGAAAGCCGAGAGAGAAAGCAAAGAGGGATTCCCGACACACACTGGCAGAGGGATTTATGGGGTGGCTTTAACTCTATCCCCTGCCTGTCTGAGGCCCCTCACTCCCTCCCCTTTTGAGTACCCTCTGCTGACAGGACCACCTACCCTGTTGGGGGAATGGACGTCATGGCTATGGGAGGATCAGGGCCAGGGTCGCAGACCAAGCACAACAAAGTGGTGGAGAATGCGGGCATGCCAGACCCGCTAGGTAGGCTGCTTCCCTACCTGCCAACCTCGCACGCTTGGCGTCCTCCGAAGACCCACCTGGGAACTGTTTCCACGAACCCAGGAACTGACCAGTAGACCTCCTCAGAGGAGTCTGAAGGGTCAGAAGAAAGCCAGAACTCCATGAAAGCCCATCCACAGCAGGAGCCGTGGGCACCACCCACCATAGATTTCACTCAATTTGGCCAGTGGCTGGCCAAACATCAAGCGCAACTCCTGAGGGACCTGTTGCTGCAACAACAGGCAGTGCAAGCATCCCTGGAACAGGAACTCCAACAGGCAGTATTGGCCCGCCCAGCCCAGGAAGGGGATGGGGTTCGAGGAGGTCCCAACTGAGGACCTTGGCCGTCTCTCATGAAACTAGGACTGGAGGACAAAATAGAAGCATACTTGGAAGCTTTTGAGAGGGTTGCCGAGGCCACCCAGTGGCTGTGGGACCAATGGGCCCATATTCTGGGACTGTACCTCTCCTGCAAAGCACAGGCCACTGTGAAGTCCCTGGAGTGTGGTGACGTAGCCGATTACATGAAGGTGAAGGCAGCCATCCTCGACCGGCTAGAGGTCACGCTGGAGACACACCAGCAATGCTTCAGAGCTTTCCAAATCCAAGAGCCAGCCCAATGCTGGGCTGTCATTGCGGCCCTCAAGGACTCGTCAACCAGCTGGGTCCGTCCCACATTGGAGGAGGCCAAACGGGTGGTCGAACTAGTGATAATTGAACAGTTGCTCCAGATATTGCCGCCTTGGACCCGCCATTGGATCATGTGCTGGAAACCTACCAAACTTAGTGAAGCACAAGAACTGTGGGAGAACTTCCAGGCAGCTGACGGCTGAGAGAGTGGCCCGAAGAGTGAGTTTGGTCGGCCAGGGCGTGGTGGAGCAACACCGGGGAAGCTGGCAACAAGTCAACCTTTGACACGTGTAGGAGACGACAGGGGACGTACTGGGAGAGTCTGACCCAACGTTGACAGCATTTGGTCATATTGCTGGCAAGATGTCAGTGAGCTATGAACTCATGTGTCAGATCATGCTGATCTAAACTGACAACTAGAGAGGTCAGGTGACTAGAATTGTGTCACATTTCTGGACAGTCACCATGGCTCAGCTAATGTACATACTGTAATCTGATTGGCTGATGTAAATATATATTGCAACCAGTACAACAACACTCCAGACTCCTATTTGGAGAACAACTGTCTTCGTAGCACTTTGTCGGTCTGTATCCTGAAATTGCTACTGAAGCTCTGTGTAAATATCTCCAGTGTCCAGAGTAAATTAATGTAAATACTCTGTACAAAGAAACAGAGGTACTCTGCTATTCTTTGTGGCGTCTAACAATACCGTCAAACGTAGCCAGAGGGAGAGCAGATGGGACAGGCATCCTGGGACCCTGGCCCCTTCCGCCCCTGCACGGCCGGTGCGCCTACAGTCGAGATGAAGCTGGGGGGGCAGCCAACTCCCACCAGGAGTCACCCAACAGGAGGTCCAGAGTCGTGCTTCACCTGTGGGCAATGGGGACACCTCAAAAGGGACTGCCCCCTAATGGAGTGTGACTAGGTCATGAGGCCACCATGCAGACCTCAGCCCCCGGCATGGCTATTCCCGGTGGTACCGGGCAATCAGTAGGTCATGGCCCTAGTGGACAGTGGGAGTTCCCTGTCCTTGGTCCACTTGCACTTCCTCCCTCCAGGACTTCCGGTCATGCAGACAGCTACAGTGATGTGTTTCCATGGGCATGAAGAGCGCTGCCCCATAGTGATGGCCCCTCTGGTCTACCTAGGATGACGGTGGGAGGTTCCATTGGCACAAGTGACGCAGCTGCCCTTCCCCTTGCTGCTACGACGAGACACACCACACTTTGTGGATGCTTTGGCGGTGGCCAAACCCCCAGAGGATTACAGGCCAGTAGAAGATGCAGCCAGCAAGTAGATTGCTGCCCCGACTGACAAACTGGGCCCTGACGGGGAGCTGGGGTGCAACCTGGGAGACCCTGTAGACGCATGGATCTGGGATCCACAGTTTGGCCCGGCTCAGGGGCAGGACGAGGCCTTAGAGGTCTTGCAATGGCAGACATTGGTAAGAGAGGGGCAGGTGGTAGACCCCCGGTCAAGTCAGAGGTTACCCCGGATCATGCTAGAGGAAGGGCTGTGGTTCCGGGAAGTAAAAGGGTGGATAGGGCCATATAAGCAGCTGCTGATGCCACACGTCTATTTAACTATGGTCCTGAGGGTGACACATGATCACATGATAATGGCGTGGAACATCTGGTACTCTTCATCAGCTGGAAGCTTCAACTGGCGGAGCGAAGTACTCAACTGTTGAGAAGGAGGCACTAGTGGTCAAATGGGTGGTGGGGGCATTACAATACTACCTTGTTAATAACCCTTTTCAGTTGGTCATGGACCATGCCACCCTTTTGTGGTTGGCCAGGATGAAGGATTCAACCCCAGGGTCCTCCGCTGGTATCTTTCATTATTACCCTTTCATTTTTCAGTGTGCCACCAACCAGGAGTGGATCACCACAAGGTGGATTACCTGTCCAGGTTCTTTGAAGAGGATCCGGGAGCATCCAGCACAAGGGGGGGTGTTCCGGTCCAGAGGCCTCGGTATGTGAGCCGCAACCACAGGAGCACCCCCCAGAGCCCCCGCAACCCTCCAACTCACCAAAGGAGCCCACGGCCCAATGGACGGCAGGGGTGGCGAGTCGGGTGGCCGAGCTGGGGCACAGCGGCCCGGCACACGTGGGGGCTGACAACTCCACCCCAAGGAGAGGAGACTGTGCCGGTCAGGCGCAATGGTGGGGTTGGGCCCCCCGGGAGGTGGCTAAAGTCAGCTGCAGCCCAGGCAACATCACAGGGGAGCTGCAAGCAAGCCCAATGAGGCAAGCACAGCACTGCCCTGAGACTGCCAGAGCCACCCCGGCACAACATCCACCCCACCTGACATGCTTAGTTGGCATCCCTACTGATAAAAGGGGGCGGGGCCAAGGTGGGGGGCCCACAACGGGGAAGACAGGTGGTGCTGGGAGTGGGGCAGGGAGATAAAAGGTGGGGATGGAAAAGGGGCCAGGGGGGAGTAGTGTGCAGAGTGGAGACACTGGTATAGAGAGACGGGAAAGCTGAGAGAGAAAGCAAAGAGGGATTCCCAATGCACACTGGCAGAGGGACTTACGGGGTGGCTTTAACCCCGTCCCCTGCCTGTCTGAGGCCCCTCAATCCCTCCCCTTTTGAGAACACTTCACTGACAGGGCCGTCTACCCTGTTGGGGCAATGGGCGTCATGGCCACGGGAGGATCAGGGCCGGGGTCGCAGACTGAGCATGACAGGGGTACAATTCAAGTTGCTGATGTTGATCTTTAAAGTCCTATATGGCTTGGGACTAGCATACTGGAGAACCACCTAGTCCCATACAAACCTACCCAATTGCTAAGGTCATCTTCAAAGCCCAACTTTGGATGCCCCCATCTTCTGAGATTAGGTGAGTTAGCAACGCAAGAGAGGGCCTTCTAGGTTGTGGCACCTAAACTATGAAACTCTCTCCCGAGCGCTATCTGTCTGTCCCCTTCTGCCACTGTCTTCTGCCAGCAGGTGATGGCTTTTTTTGTTTTTTTATGTGCTTTTAATATGTATTTAGTTTTAGTGTTGTTTTTATGACAGGTTTCAATAATGATTTTTTTAACTGTTAGCCACTTTAGTGGTCTGATTATGAGGTACTTAGTGGCTCCTCCTCGCATTCTCTGCCATAGGACAGCAACAGAAATAATAGGTGCAGATATGTTCTAGGCCATGCACAACTCATCACCACAATAATATTCTTGGTTCACTTAAGGAATGTAGTGTTTAAACCCATAAGTAAATAGCATCTTTTCAAAACAAATGTTAAAAGCTAAATGGTGTGTGTACTACTTTCTCCATAAAAGCATCCAGCAAGTTTCAATAGTGGGAACTTGCCTACATCTTCCTGATGCTACTGAGAAACGTAATACGGGGATAACTACACATGACCAATGATAGGCAGCTGACCATCACAAGAATAATATATCTTTCATATAAAAGCATAGCTTTCAGTAAAACATAAATGGTTCTAGTTTGGTTCAGACATAATGTCAACAGTTGTCACTGCATGAATTGTGCCTATTCTTAGCAATTACTTTATTGAAGTGTCTCTCAGTAATCCTCAGTGGAAGTACAAATGGCTGGATCCAACCAGTTTCTCCACTGGTGAAAAAGAAAGAAAGGGGTCCTCTTTGACCACCGGACAGGATATGTTTGTGATCACAGGACTTGCATGAACAAAATACATGGGGAATGGGGCTGTAATAACAAGAAGAATTGGCTGGGACTGAGTGCAAAAGCTATATGGATCCAGCCCAATCACATTCCCTTCCTCTTCCCACAACAGGAACCTTGTGAGTCAGGTGGGGCTGAGAGAGTTCTGAAAGAACTGTGACTGGCGCAAGGTCACCCAGCAAGCTTCATGTGGAAAAGTGGGGAATCAAACCCAGTTCCCAGATTAGAGTCCGCTGCTCTTAACCACTAAACCACACTGGCTCTTAGAGAGACTACTGGACAAAGTAGATTGGTCAGTTTGAGGGTGAAATTCACCTTGTATGCTATAATTGTATGCTCTAATTTTGCTCTCCATGTATTAGAATTATACTGAACCTGTTTTAGCTAAGTGGATGTGCTTGCATTTTTCTTGCTAAGTTTTAGAAAAATATAAACAAATACAAATTTAAAAAGTTAAACATCTATGTCAATTCAACTTCCAAAAGCAGGTTGTATTGAGATATAAATCAGGATATACATTGTAGAGTTTTGAAAGTAGAATACAGAACACATACACATACCTGGCCATCTAAGTCAAATGCCAAGCAAGCTATACCATGTGTGTGAACATCTTTCATTACTGATATAGTCTGCACAGTGTATGAGTCCCAGACGCAGATATATGGCTCTTTCCCAACTTGACCTGTTGCCACCAATACTCTTTCAGGATGCAAAGCAAGACTTTGGGGGGGGGGAGAGAAACAGAGGGAAAAAATAATGTTAAAACTTGTAACAATTGCTCTAGATTCCTATTATTACTGATTTCCCCCCCATACATTAAAATTATTACTTTGATTTTCAGTAGAACTAAAATTTTGTTTCTCTAGCATAATTATAAAACTTTCTAATATCATCAGGTATTTTAACAGCCATGATTTGTCTTTTTTTCTCTTTAGTATAAATTCTATCACTGGATTTACGGACAAGAATAAACCTATTCTAGTTAAATGAGCCAATATCTGTCCATCTCAACACCTATGCAGGTAATTCCTATACAAAAAAGAAGAACAAACAAGCGACAGGTTTGAACAGTGAAGGGAGACTGAACCAGGTCATTGGAGCTCTGATAAATTTATTTTTAATTTTCTCTTTCTTTCCTTGCCTGGAGTGCTAGTAGCAATCTAAATATAGAATGGAAAACTAATTGCAACTGGCTAAGATGACTGACTAATGAGACAGAATTTGTTAGCAGTTAAAACCTCAACTCAGGTGAAAAACAGACCTCGGATCAAGCAGACAAGACACTGAAAAAGACCAAGAAACAAATTAACTCCTATAATTAGAGTATAACTAGAAAATATGACCTAGTTCCAAGAAACTCGGCAGATGGCCTGTTTAGACCCACTGGGCAAGATTATCTATTTGGAAAGAACTGTATATTCTACTCAGAACAAGGAGAGATCTGCATTCAGAGTGTGGTGGCTAAGTATTTCACATTGTTACAACATTTTCAAATGGATGTATTATCACAAAAAACCTCCACAGGTTAAGGCATTATGTAATACACTTTACTACATTTTAATTAAATATTTGACTGCAGTTACAAAATGCAAGAAGTTAAGAGATAGAGGCATGAGAGTGGATAATATCAGAAAGTTCAGTTGTCTACTTCCTCAAAGACATTTTAAGGGAAAACTGTGGTTTATCATATACAGATTAAATACATGACCACAATATGCAGCAAGAAAATAGCAGGAGTGAATAAGATCCACCATACTGGATGATGGCTGAAGAAGACAGGAACACATGGGTCATCCAATGCATACTACTGAAGAGTGGTAAGAAAAACCTATGGTCAAATGCCCATTAGAACTAGAATATAAAAAAACCCCACCCACTGAAACATTCTTTATGCACCTTCCTGTCTACCAGTTCTCCTCTACACACACCTCCCCCTCGCATTTGTGATACATTGGCAATTTAGGGAAAAGGGATTGCCAAATTAAGATGCCATTTTACTGGAGTATATGATGTCCTATTCGGTATCCTTTCTCTAGCTGTGACATCCTCCAATACCCTAAAGCTAGAGGGTGGAAGTATGATAATCTCTTGTGAGCCCAACAGCATATCAAGATGCCACCCCAGACATGCTGATTAGTCCATGAGCCAAGATCCAAAAATTGACATAGCTGTATCAGTACAGCGGCAAAACTTTATGTATTTCTGAAAAGTGTATGTCTATGTATTATGTTTTTATGTGCTAACCTGATCTTATGTTCTTATGATTGGTAGTTTAAACTTTTTATGATGTCATCAAATTGGCTGGAGCCAATTTTTCCTACCTTTGCTAATTTGAGCTATAACTCATGAACCAAGTAGCCAATTTCAAATTTTAAAACACTACTGGAAAGCTAACAACTCCCCCTGCCATACTTTGCAGAAAAATGCCTTGGTATTTACCTCTATAGACACCAATAATTTATAGTAATTGGTGGACTCTGGCTTTTGCCAACATTGTACATTGGTAATATAAATGACTGGCTAGAAATGCTTCTGTTCTTAGTTTTCACCACATGAGGCACTGATTTAGGCAAATGAGGCCCCATGACCTTCAGATGGATTGCAATTCCATTGACTCTGTAAGATGTTCCCTTGCCACTGAGTGTGTCAGACCTCCTCTGCCCACTATCAAAGCAACCAGGCTACAGCAGCTCTAAAGGGACACATTTATAAATACAAACACAGAAGAAGCTACAGCTGATGCTATAACATGGTATTACTATTATATATGGTCCCTTAGAGAAGAAGATTCATAAAATAATGATAATGTAAGATTTGTAAATTAAAAACACATGTATATTGAACAGTTGCTAAACTCAAAATTAAAAGATGTTTCTTTTCAGTAACACAAAGTTACTTATTACCCAGTTACAATGAATGAAAATTACATAAAATTTGGATCTGTTCTCATGTACCTCACTGCACAATATCAAAATGAATTTCTTCATGCTGTGTCTTACTGGAAAGGCAAAACAATAAGCTACAGTTGCCTAATATACTTTAGGTGACTATCTGGATTAGGTCAAGTGCCATTTGCCATAAACCTATAAATGTGGAGGAAAGTTGACTTTTTCTTTGCTTTGTGCCTTAGATCACAAAAACAATAATGGATAGAAGAAATATTAGTTATTTGTAAGAAAGGGGTTGCTAGCTTTCAAACAGTGCTTTAAAATTTGAAATTGGCCACTCAGCTCATGAGTTAAAGCTCAAATTAGGAAAGGTAGGAAAAATTGGCTTTGGCCATCTTGATGACATCATAAAAAGCTTAAACTACCAATCAGAATGGTTTATCACTTCAAAACATAATACATAGACATACACCTTTCAGAAAAAACATCAAGAAGTTTTGCCATCTTGCCTGATACCAGCAAAAACAGGAGAACTACGGATATAGTACATATACAAAGCAAAAATGATTACCGTAGAGAATAATTATTGCGTCCAGTAATAAGAAAACTTTTGTATGTTTATGGTGGTAAATCTTTGGTTTATGTGCTATTTGGAATTAATAAATGTTATGGAAGAATATAATGGCAGTAGCATTTCTATGTTGCTGTTTTAGAAGACTTTTAGCAGTTCTGACTTTGACAAAAAATAATTGAAACGGGAATCTACAGCTAGCCTAGCCGTGAGCTGGGCAATGTTCCCTCTAAGCTGTGGATTCTTGTGAGCAAAAATTCTACTTTGTGAGCTACTGGCATTAAAGTTGTGAGCGAGCAATTTGGCTACTGCATAAATATGTTTGCTTTGGAGCCATCCTTCCTGAGCTAAGATAAAAATGTGTGAGCCAGAGGCTAAAAAACTGTGAGCTAGCTCACATTAGCTCAGCTTAGAGGAAACACTGGCTGGGACCAACTCAGCTGGGACCAGCCTTGACCCAAAAGGGATTAACTTCACCAGGGATCATTCTCAAGAGAAAAAGAGTACAGAAGTTTGCAGTCAGCTTGGTGCTGATGATACTTGAAGGTGCTTCTGAGAAAGACACTTGAGAGGATTGTGTGAATGTACTGGAGTTTGCAAATGGCTTTGTGCTGACACGAAGACAGATGTACCATAAACCAGATCAATATTGTTTCTACATGGTTATTGTTATGAATCTATGGTGTGTCTTTTTTTAAGACCTATGTTGGTATGTCTTTCTAAGATAACAGTGAAAGAATATTCAAAGACTCCATTACCAATTTATAATTTATTTGGTGTCTATATAACTATTCTCTACAGTAATCATTTTTGCTTTGTATATATACCTTACTTGACACCAAAATCTGGTCTGGCCCATAGATTAAATTAAGGAAGGATGCTTTGAAAAGCTAGGAGTGGATCAAAAATGCATGCCAAAAATATAGAGCAGTTAACTGCAGAAACAAAGGCCGAGGACAGACTGGCAATTTGCCGCGGGATGGGACCCGGGCTGACAACGACTCAATATCGGATTAAATGGAATGTTCACACAGGCACATCTGCCTGGCGTCCCCCACCCGTAGCCTACCGGTGCTCTCGCGCTTCACTGCCGGATTAAAAAAACACCTGATAAAAGCCGACGCAAATCTTGAAAGCCTGCGTTTGTCGCGCATTTCTCCGCTTCCGGGGAGTCTGAACGCACAGCCGAAAAGCCGGGAGCAACCCGCGTTGGGCATGAGGCAGCAGCGGTGTGATTGGCTGCGCTCCGCTCCACTGCCCAATGCGGTGCCGGCGTTGCAGGGCAAAAAAAAAAAACACGCCAAAATGCGCTTATGCACACATACGCCCACAGCCGAAATAATGGGGAAACAGCGAATATAGCGCGCCTCCGGCACGGCAGTCTAAACGCTCCCGCGCGCCTCCGTCCAGTATCTTCCGGCAGAGGCCCCCGCTGTGTGGACGGGAAAACCCGGTATCGTTTACTCCGAGTTTTTTTTGCCGCGACTCGATACCGGGGCAAATTGCCAGTCTGTCCTGGGCCAAAGACATTTGCTAAATCACAACTTGAAGAATCACATTGACCCTTTAATGTTGTTAGGTGAAATGTGTACCATAATTCCCAGCCTTTTTTCCTCTGCTTTTCTTGTTCACTGTAACTTCTATAGCTACTTAGCAAGTGGGACTTCAATACTGCTTGATGACAGGCAAGGGAGAAGAGTAAACAAGATGATTAAGTGAAGAATCGGATAGAAGGATGTCTGGGGGTTGCCCCTGTTGTGGCACCCCCGGCCTTGCCCCAAGGACTCACTGAAGCCAAGGGACCCAAAGAGGCAGCTCAACTTTCCACTCAAATCACATGGTCGGAAGGAGGGGAAGACCTCAAGGGCTATGCTGAGACACGCAACATCTATGGAGCCAAGGAGAGAAAGAGGCAGACATCGCTGACAGAGGGAGTCAATTTGGGGACAGAGGGCTGCACTGTTATTGACTGTAGTGGTGCAACAACACAATATGTGTGTATGTGTCTAAGTGAGAGTGTGATATGGGTCTTTCAGGGAAGTTCAACATAATGTTGCATGTAAGGTGAGCCCATTTCTGAAACTATCAAGCCATGCAGCTAAATCAGTACAATATAAAAGACGTGACCCATGTCCTGTCTTATTTTTCAGTGCTGGGGATCAGTAAGCATTCTTTTAAGAAATCTTCAGTTTTCCAAAGATCCTTCTTCTCTTGCCTTCCTGTTTTTCTGAACCACAAACTCAGAAGAATCACATTCTGTCAGACAAAATGACTTTCTCTCAGGGAGCTGTGGTCCAATGCTATGTGGTCATAAGCATGATTTCCTCTGATCTGCCAGCCTGGGAAACTGTAAAAGGATTTTCTAGTTGTAGTGGTAAGTGATACATGTACTATTCTTGATGGGAACAAGACAACATAACAGTTGGCCACGGATCTGACCAAAACGAAATGGTTTATCTACAACCCCAGTCAACAACTGAATAGTACAAGGTTCTACAAGTGACCTTTGGCAGGTAATTAAAAGAACACTGTGACACAATCCCTCATGCATAGCAAAAACTGTGCTAAAATGTCAGTCTCAGAACAAATATAAACTATAACATCATTAAAAAGCAGCCTCTTTTCTTCTGTGCCTTTTCAGCAGGCCAGAATTTTTCTTGATAGAACAGCAACAGCTGCTTGCTGAACAGTTCTGAAAGAAGCAGAACTTTTGAGTGATATTTAACACACATAGCAAGTAAAGGGCCAGAGAAAGGACAAATTAACATTGGAAGAAAAACCTGTGCCAATTAATGCCTTCCCTTATTGTGTTTCAAAATAGCTAGCAAGCAAACATAGCTGTCAGTCACAGCCTTTATTCTTCTCTTCACAGATCACCAGATCCACTGGAAAGAGGAAACTGCTGATAAGGACCAAGACACTCATTCTTTCCACAGTCAAGACAAAAGGCATATATAGTTGCATAAAATATACTTTAAAATGTTCTCATCCAACTTTACAGCCTCAACCAATTCACACTGACATTTGACATATACTTACTTCCTATCTTTAGTATTGACACTTTAGACCTGTTTACCAATCTTTCTTTTTTTAGTGGTAAAACTCTCCTAAAGAGGAGAGAATTTTATTCTTTTTATAAGAAAAGGGTAGGGTAGACAGCTGGAGAAAGAAAAAGGATGGAGTGAAATTTTTCTGTTAATAAAGGTTAGTTTTAGTTAGTACTATTTTTAGCATCCATCACGGTTAGAAGATCTTCTTTTTAACAATCCAAAGTCCAAAATAACTCTGTTAATGAAGTTAGTAAAGTCCATTGGGGTTAGTTATTGAACAGCTCCTTCCAGATGTTACACGAACAGTCACTGCTCAAAGTGTCTTCTTAAGTCTCTTCAAATAAAAGTTGAGTCCTTTTAATCTTGATGACTCCCATTCCGTCACCTCTTTCCCCTGGGCTGCTGTCTTCTTCGCTGCTTGCGCTGTTTACCAATCTTTCAATCCCCTAGCTGAAAGCAATATATTGTGACCTGGCAGGTGCTGGAAATTCTGTTTTTGCAGCCCCAGGTAGAAGTTTAAACAAAAGATACATGAGCCCAGAGGTCCACAAAACATGTTTAATTTGTGGGATGAAATCTTGTGCAGGTCTGCATTACACAATAAAGAGCAAGGAAGCAGAAACAGGAAGGGTGGAGTAGAGAATAAAGGGACCTTCAATACTGCTGTATCAGAATTCAGGATCAGGGGTTTCTGAAAAGAGAAGAGGATTACGGACTGCTTTACAGGAACCTTTCCCCTCCCCCTTTTTACCACTCTAGCTCCCTACGTGAGTAACCTTCCTTTTCCCTGTCCCACCTACCCTGCAGTCACCACTGCATAAAAAGGGACACTGCATGTTCACAGAACCAAGAGCATGCATTGCACAAACAACTGTAAAGTTATCAGCAACAAATCAGAAAAGAGTAAATCAACAGGGAAAGAGTCGAAAATTGGGGGCAACATACTGGAACAGCAGCAGGGACTCAGAATCTTCCAATTAAATAAACTGCTGTTGCTAAGCTGCTGAGTGGGGGAAGATTCTATTGGACTTAGAAATTGAAAATGACACCCTGGCAAGCCATCAAGTTCATTTTTTTTTCCTCCTCTCACTCATAAATAACACCTGGCAAAGGAAAAAGAACTTGATATCAATAAATATAGCACATTTATACTAATATTTCCTACCAACTTCAGTGGCAATCCACCTAGATGAATCTTTCTTGGAAAAAGACTAAATAAGCACAGTTTAACAGGGTTCTTGGTATATTAGAATGTACACACATTTACCCTTTATATCATTCCATCTGTTGTTTTTTTTTAATTATACCTGGTTTTATTCAAGAATTTAAAGTGGCTGTTTTCCTTCACAGTTTCCTATAGTTATATGTCACCCTTTTCCTCCACACTAAGATCATGGCATCTGGCCCCATCACTCCTTGGCAAATAGAAGGGGAAGTCGTAGAAGTAGTGACAGACTTCACATTCCTGGGATCCCAGATCACTGCAGATGGTGACTGCAGCCATGAAATTAAAAGACGCCTGCTCCTTGGGAGGAAAGCGATGGCAAACCTAAACAGCATGATAAAAAGCAGAGACATCACCCTGCCAACAAAAGTCCGCATGGTCAAAGCAATGGTATTCCCTGTAGTAATGTATGGCTGCGAGAGTTGGACTATAAGGAAGGCCAAGCGCCGAAGAATAGATTCTTTTGAACTATGGTGCTGGAGAAGACTCCTGAGAGTCCCTTGGACTGCAAGGAGATAAAATCAGTCAATCCTAAAAGAAATCAACCCTGACTGTTCCCTGGAAGGCCAGATCCTGAAGTTGAAGCTCAAATACTTTGGCCACCAAATGAGAAGGGAGCACTCACTGGAGAAGACCCTGATGCTGGGAAAGATTGAAGGTCAAAGAAGAAGGGGACGGCAAAGGATGAGATGGTTAGACAGTGTCATCGATGCAAAGAACATGAAATTGAGCAAACTTCAGCAGACAGCGGAAGACAGGAAGGCCTGGCGTGATCTGGTCCATGGGGTCGCGAAGAGTTGGACTCGACTGTGCGACTGAACAACAACAAAAAACTATTGTGATATGTTCCAGCATTCCTGATAGCCAAAAAGAATGTTTGGGCATGAAATGATATTCAACAGACCCTCTCTTTGGTAAATTTAGGATGGCCAGGAAAGGTAATGCATTGGTTTTTGGTAGCTGGTAAACCATTTTACTTATCTGCAAGGCTGTTTTTGTGCTAGATAAATTATTAAATAATATAGATGTTCCAAGTAGACACATTGGTGGAAAGCAAAAACCAAAAAGAAAATCCATGTAATACCAAACCAAAATGACACATAGTGTTCATGCTTTTGAGTTTCCCAAAACTCTTCATCAGGCTTTATACTAAAAAACAAAACAGGAAAGGAGGAGGGGAATAATTGACATAGGGAACTCTGATGTGCAATATCAAATACCCTTGGCCTTGTGGGAAGAATACAGTGAGAACAATGACAGCCTCCACTGACAGTCTGTCATTGTTCTCACTGTCTTCCTCCCACAAGGCCAAGGATGCCTAATATACCAATTCCATCATGCATTTCAGTGCTTCTCAAGTCTGCTTGACTCCCAGACAGGAACAGACCAATGGCCACAATATCATAGCCTGAAACAACTGCTCCCCCCCCCCCAAATTCCTTTCCTTGTCTGTTTAACATCAAGGCTATAATGAATTCTGGAGCACTCAAAATACTGCACGCTGGTTTTATACTATTTCAGTTGTTCTTACATGGATTTTCTTGATGAAATAATATGAAATTGCAGTTCCATTTCCAAATGCAATTTTGGGTTTGTTTGTTGTTGTTGTTGTTTTTAAAAAACAGCATTGTGTAAATTCAATTTTCCTGTTCTATACTCAGAACCCTAAGAAGACATCAAGGTTTACACGGAAGACTAATTTTAGTAAACCTTCACAAATTATCCAGATATTGCCCAATACCTTGTATTGCCCAAATATAAAGCATAATTCACCTTCCTTGCTCATACAGAGTGATTATAAGCAGAGATAAGGATTAACACCGTTCTAAAATTCAGGAGGGTATATATTTAGATGTCAAAATTCTAATAAATATATGCAAGTCACTAAAAGTTTTAAAATAATTATTTAATTTTTTTTGGCCCCCCGAAGGGGATTTTTTATTTGCATTTTTCTATAGACTACAAACTACAACAGAAAAAGAGAAGGAAAACATCTACAATTAGGGAGAAAGAAAAGATAACCACAACTAACTAAAACCCCGACAGATGGAGATCTTCAATAACACTTATATCTGTGTTAGTCCAGTAAGAAAGCTTAAAAAATATTGAGCATGATCTAATAGACTCAATTCTACATCAGCTTAACTATTTTCCCAGTTCAAGAACCCTCTCCAGATCATCTCCTAAAATAAAAGCTTTATGTGAACTTTCAAAGTCTCAGTTCTTATTTCGCTTCTCCTTGCACTCTCTCAGTTGGTAGCTTTGTTTGGGAGCAGCCACCCCCTTTTCTGCATCAGAGTCCTCGTCGGAAGACAGAGTCCAATTCGCTAGTGGATTTGCTGTCTTCTTCTTCTTTCGTATCCTCTTCTGGATCTCCCAGTTGCAGCCTCAGGAACTCATATCACATGCTTTAAAAACAGAGTCAATTTTTTCTCTTTTCTCCTTTATTTTGAAAGTGATGCCTTCGGGAATTAGCCACCTGTATGCACTGCTATTTGTTTGTAAGAAAAGGATTAAGTCCTTATACTTCTTTCTCTTTCTTCTTATCTCAAATGGGACGTCTTTTAATATCCTGATGTTGTTGCCTCCAATTTTCAGGGGTGTATTTGTAGTCACTTTTAAGATTAGGTCTCTTAAATGTCTCTTTGAGAATCTCACAACGACTTCCCCTGGCAGATTATTCTTTTTGATATACGTAGAATAGGCTCTATAGGCCACATCCATTTCGCTTAATATATCTTCTGCTTTTAAATCTGTCATTGGGGCCAATGCATCGCTCAATAATTGCTTAAGATTCTCGTTGGGAGTCTCAGTCACCCCTTGGAACCAGAGTACCATATTTGCTGTATCCATTTGTAGCTGTAGCAGTTGAGTTTCCTCCAAAGCTTGCTTCTTTTCTAGCATTTTTTCCTGCTTTTTTTGAGCTGGCATCAGGTTCCAACACTTTCTCAGCCACCTGTTCTGTCTTCTTTGTAGTTTCCGCAAGTTGCAGTTGCTGTGCTGCAAAGTTCTGGTTTAAAGTTGTCAATTGCTGGTTAATGTTAGTCATCTGGTCCAATAGAGGGCGTAAAGAGTCTGCTAGAAGCTTGGGAAACTCTATGGTCTCTTCAGCTCTCGGACTCATGCCACCTGATGGTTTCGGTTTCAGTCCTTTGTCGGGTTACCTCCCCGCCATCTTTCTGGATTGTTTACTTTAACTGAAAGTTCTTAAAGTCTCTGAACGTCTCCAAAACGCTCAAACTTTTACTGGTAAGGTTCTTGAAGATGGTTTCTTGGCTTATTCTTCCACTCCCCCCTTGCTATTCTGCTTTTAAGTCTCTGAGTGTGGGAGGGGCCCCTCCCTCGCTTGCTTCCCACAGTGCTACCAAGGGGGGTGTTTTCTTTTAAAAACGCCGATTTTACGCTTTTATGTAACTCACTGCTCATTGCTCATCTTGTGGCTTCGCTTGCATCTGTTTAATCACTCGATCTCCGACGCTTGTTCCAGCCGGCAGCTCTAGTTCCATGCGGACGCATAGCAGTCGGACCCTTGGGGCGGAGGAGTGCCTCAATTCCCCAGCATCGCGCTGGTGAAGAGGCAGCCCCTCAGAAGCCCCTTGGCTAGGAACCTTTTCACCAAGGCTCCCGGGGGGTAGCGATTGCTCACTCCCCCTCCAGAACCGCTAGTGCGCAGATCATGCCCCGGGAGCGCCCTGAAGGCATGTCTGCTTGCGAAATGCCATTAACCGGAAGCCAAATAATTATTTAATTTTCATGCTTATGTTTTATTCAGCTTTTAAAAGAAATCACACATACAATTACATGAGGGATAATAAAATGAGTTCATGTCAGTTATTAGAGTGAAAATACACACTATTTTTTAACATAGAATTGTAGTATATAAGACAAGATTTCTAGTATTTCACTAAGCATCTAAACCTAGTTAATTCATTTGTACATATTTTATGTGCACCAGGAAGTGGTGCGGTGGTGGTTGTTCTTTTTAGCCATTCATTTATGTATGCAATAACTACCTTTTCTCAGACATTAACTTGTTTCCATTCCTTTCATAATTATTAGGTTTCACCATATTTTAGCAGAACAAAAAGGCAAAAAGAAAGTCTGTCAGAAAAAATTAGAGTTTATTATTTTTTAAAATAATGTTAGAAACGTTTTCTCAAAATCTAGGGCTACAAGCTGAATGTAGATTCTTACAATCTCCCCAGAACTTTCCTTGAGTTCAACAGGTACAGTCTTGTTCTTCAGTTTGTTGAATGTATTTTATTTACATTATTTATAGTCCACCTTTCTCACATGGACTCAAGGCAGATTACACACAGTGAGTCAGAATAATCAACAAAATGGGACATTCAATAACTAATGCATATTAAAAGACCAGAACCACCAGAAAGAACAGGGGCATAGCATAAGTATTAACATGACACATTAAGCAGTATAGAAATTACATAATAGGATCCTACTTACAATATGCTATATAAAGCAGTAAAGACCACAAGTCCCAATCATTGATCCAAGTAAATTTGTGAAACCATTTTGTACTGTGCAGCCTTATTACCTGCACAGAGAAGCCCTCTTGAATAGTTCAGTTCTGCACAGTTTGCGGAAGGCAAGGAGAGTGGGAACTTTCCTGGCCTCCTTGGGCAGGCGATTCTACAAGGTGGGAATCACAACGGAAAAAGCATGTGTATGGGCAGTTGTTGGTTTTGCCCATTTGCAGGTTAGCACCTGCAGAAACCCCTGCTGACATGAGCAGAGTTGTCATTGCAGAGCACAGAGAGATAGGCATACCCATAAATAAGAGGGGCCAAGACCATGAAGGGCTTTATGTGTGATAGTCAATACCTTAAACTGAGCTTGGCAACTAACAGAGGGTTTGCAGAATGGGAGTAATGTGCATGCTCTGTCTACCTCCCACTAACAGTCAAGCCGTAGCATTCTGGACCAGTCGGAGTTTTCACATTCATTTTGAGGGGAGACCAATGTACAGTGCATTACAGTATTCTAGTCTCGATGTTATGGTGGTATGGATTCAGGTGGCTAGGTTAGGTGTATCAAATTATGGGGCAATTTGGTTTCAAATAAGTCACAGTGCATTAACTGATGACTTCTTTCTCCTCCTTTATCACGTGTGACTTTGGTTCAACATCTTGGATTCAGTCATGGCCAGTGATCGGTGTGGACATGTAACTAAAGGTGAATCCAAACAAGTGAACAAATCATAAGAACATAAGAGAAGCCAACGTTGGATCAGACCAATGGCCCATCCAGTCCAACACTGTGTCACACAGTGGCTAAAAATACCAGGCGCCATCAGGAGGTCCACCAGTGGGGCCAGGACACTAGAAACCCTCCCACTGTTGACCCCCCCCAAGCACCAAGAATACAGTGCATCACTTGCCCCAGAGTCCCTATCTATACCTTGTGGCTAATAACCACCGATAGACCTCTGCTCCATATGCTTATCTAATTCCCTCTTGAAGCCGTCCATGCTTGTAGCTGCCACCACCTCCTGTGGCAGTGAATTCCATGTGTTAATCACTCTTCAGGTGAAGAAGTACTTCCTTTTATTCATTCTAACCTGACCGCTCAGCAACTTCATTGAGTGCCCACAAGTTCTTGTATTGTGAGAAAGGGAGAAAAGTACCTCTTTCTCTACCTGCTCTATCCCATGCATAATCTTATAAACTTCTGTCATGTCACCCCTCAGCCATTATTTCTCCAAGCTAAAGAGCCCCAAGTGCTTCATAGGGAAAGTGTTCCAACCGTTTTATCATTCTAGTTGCCCTTTTCTGCACTTTTCCCAAAACTATAATGTCCTTTTTAAGGTGTGGTAACCTATGATTTACTCTTGTTGATCGATATGGGACTTTTCCCAAATCCTGACTAAATGCATTAATATTTCCAGTCTATAAAAAAGGTAATCCAGTCTATCCAGGAAATTACCATCCAATCAACTTACTTTCTATTATATGTAAGCTTTATTCCAAACATTTAGAACATTATCTTTTAGATTGGTTGACTGCAAGAAAGATAATTGGTCCAGAGCAGATTGGTTTCTCCAAGGGAAAATCGCCAATCGATCATTGCTTCTGCCTCACTTTTTGGGCTAATAAATATTTGAAACCCAAGGAAGAGAAACTATATGCCACTTTCATTGATCTGAAAAGTGCATTCAATCCGATCTCTAGGGGCCTATTATGGGAGAAATTAAAAGTTTTGGGGATGGAGCCTCGATTACTCTTCTTACTTCGAAAACTCCATGCTACTACTTCAGGTGTGATTAAGGGATCCCCTGATAGTCAACTTTCATCCAGTTTTCCAATCACGAAAGGTGTTAAACAAGGTTGTGTCCTTGCCCCTTATCTTTTTAACTTATTTCTGAACGATATGAAGCATTTTATGTTTTCCATTAATGGCCACCCCCTTTATTTAGAAAAGCAAGCTGCTCCCCTCATAACAATAAATTTACATTTCAAGTAAGAAATTAATGTTTTTAAGAACTTAAGTAAAATTCAGATCTTCCATGGCTATTGTGCAGCTATGTCAATATTTTTCAGCTAGTTATGAAAAAAAATCTATGTTTTAAATAAAAATGAATTTCTTAATTAACAAAAATTCCAGACAGTTAAAAAATTCAGGGCATCATTCCACCAGAATCTTGTTTCATTCATAGTTCCTCTACCCAAATACGAATAATGTTTTGTTTATATCACAAATAAACAATGTTTGTCAGCCTGAGAAGTTCTTGGCCTAATCTCATGGCATTTTCACTTGATCCACAACCCACCAGTAAGATTGTTACATGGCTATGCAAAACAGTGTAGAGTCATATACAATAAGGCTCACCTGGTGCCTACTTTACTTTTTTTTAGGCACCAGGCCAAAGCACATCTTTTTACCCAAGCTTTTAATTAGCTTTTTAATGGTCTGCTTTGATTTTATGCAAAGTTATTATGCTGTTTGTCTGATGTCCTTTTTAATGGCTTGTTTCTATATTGTGATGGTGTTTTAATTGTAAGCTGTCTCAAGCACAACTCTGAAGAAATGGCATAGAAATATAAATAAATAAATAATGTATTTCCTCAACAAGTCTGCTGCTTGCTGGTTTTCAGTAGTTGCTATAAAACACTGAAATATTGGTGAAACAAATTATGGATAAGAATTTTTCTTTTTCTCAGTAAACAGAAACTTTCTAACACCCTGACTTTTCTATGTTCCTTTACAAATACAAAAGTTACAATATAGCTTACTAACTAGACAAATGTCACCATTGTCAAGCATTAAAAGTAAATATTCTGTCTCAAGAAAAGAAAGCTTCAGAAATTGTATAAATTATGCAGCTCAAGGAATTTTGGATATAAGTTTGTCATAACTGACCAACCACCGGAGACTGAATCTGGTGGAACATCCTTGTGTGGGGGAGGGTGTCACCAGGACTCTGGCATCACCTTAGGAGCTTTGCAACCCCAGCCACAGAAAAGCAGCCACGTTTACTAATTAAAATAAGAGAAGCTAACCAGTGCTGGGGAAGTTCTGGGATACCCACTGCTCTGATGGTGAACCTGCCAGATTCCAGAAATCTGTTGCAACCCCACAACAACCACCACCATCACCACCCTGCCAAGTTCTATTTTCTGTGTTTAACACTGGATACCTGGCTGGACAGCTCCACTGTCTGCTGAAACCCTGACCTGCTACTAGGGTTCCCAATGGAAAGCTCCACTGCTGGTTTTGGACTCAAGTACACAATCCATTGTATATTATTGTGTCCTTGGCTTTTATTGTTGGACCAACATAGCAGTAAACTACTAATCTCTTTGGAGTCAAGCCCACAACTTGCTGCTACTTCTGCAGCAAGTTGTGGGGAGAACTTTAACAACTAGATCATGGAAAGGCAAAAACATGAGCCACAGAATGTGATAATTTCTTTATTTTTATTGATTTATTTACCAAATGTATACCTCACCTTTCTGCCCTTATTTTGTACAGCTTCTGCTCAAAAGGGGCAAAGAAATATGTACATCACTCAACACCACCACCCCCAGCCAGTGGAAACCTTTCTTAACACCCAAGATTTTATCAGACACTACCCACAAATTCGGCAGCCATATGGTCTAAAAAGGTGTCTTAATTTTTAAGTGTAGACTCATGTCATTCAGACACATCAGTATTTGTTGTACGCAAGAAAAATCATACAAAAGGAAAGAAAATGTACCAAGAAATTAGAACTGCTAGTGCCACCTAACTGTCCAGTGATATTTTATGGGGCATATGCAAATATATTTTGTTGGCCTCTCGATGGATGTCTGGGTGTTACTTCGGTTGCAAACAGTCAGGAATACAAGTAACCAAAGACAAAACATCTACTACAGAGCAAAGCTGCATTAATGGGAAATAATATCACTCAGAAATTGATTTAGATTTTTCAAACCAAGGGTTCATTTATTCTGATATTTAATTAAAACTTCCCAAACCATCATTGAATAGAAAAATGGGAAATCAACTAAGCTCAGGATTCAACAAGAAACAATGCCCTATTTCTTGCTAGGGATCCACAACTGCCAAATTTTGTGTATGTACAATATGCACAAACATCAACCATCAGAGGTCAAAAAACTAAGGGGAGGTTCCATTGTCATTAACTGTAAAAAAGTTCATAGAGAAAACAAAGCAAAACTGCTTCAAATATTCAATATTCAGCCTTTTCAGTTATCACTATATATTAAATCACTAAACATATTATGTATAATTACTGGTACTTACTTTCAAGGTTTTATATCCCTTTTCTAAGATTATTTGGCAATTCTGTCTTAACTATGAAAGCCAATACTGAACAACTGTGATTACAGTCACATACACTACAGCTGTATTGACACAAATAAAGACAATATTTAATGCCGCAGAACTGGGTCACAGTTACATAACGTGCAAGAATTTTTTATTATTTTTTAGTTTAGTGACTTGAGCAAACCAGAGAGATTCAGGAAAATCCATGACCTGAAGCAAAGACAGGAAGTGTATTATACTGCAGTGCCAGCATAGGTCAGATTTTTGTTGCAGGTTGGAATTGGTGGGGTGGGGGGGTCAGAGAGATAAACCAGTCCAAATTATCACAGTGCACTTTGTGGAAGTTTATGAAAAGAATCAAATAGATCCAGATCCAAATCCAGGGAGAGATTTAACATTACCACAACCCTTTTCAACCCCTCCTGAAATTCATGCTGTGCAAACCCAAGACTGGAGAAAGCCCACTGACTAGGCTAGGATTCTGAGTACACCAATTTAGGATGACACTAACAGAGCTTACAATGAATGCTTCAGAAATATGGCCAAGAATTTAATTGGTATAGGGAGAAGGCAGGAACCTAAGAATGCTGTATGCCTCTGATGTCTGAACCTGACATAAGGATGAAACTAAGAGGCTGTCCTCACTTGATCTCACCCACTGCAACATTAGGAATCACTGATAACAGATGTGTGTGCACACAACCCGACAAACAGAAAGAAGCACAAGTGGGTTACGAAACCCAGTTGTTGAAAGCAAAAAGGCATTTATATAATAAAAAAACCAGATTCTGAATTTGGCTTTTTTAAAAAAAAACGCACAGGCACACATCAGGCAAATGCACGGGGATCCAAACTTTTCCTTCTTAATAAATGCAGGACAGGAGGAAATACAGGGCTGCTTATTGACAGTGCCCTTGACGTTGGAGTCAAGATCATTTCCAGGCTATTCGCCGGGTCAAAAGAGAGCGAGAGCGAGCGAGAGAGCAGAACTGCGGCGAAGGGGAAATAAGTGCCTGGACGCTGAAAGGGACTGCCTGCGGGAGGAAGAGAGGGGGGATGATATTCCACGGAAGAATCCCGAAGAGCAGCCCGAATGCATCTGGGAGGCTGAGATCAGACGAGGACCCGCCGCCCTAAGGAGGGCGCCTGCTCGACGCTGCTGCGGGGAGGGGGGGTGGGGGTGGGGAGAGAGCGGCCGGACGCGGCGGCTGCCTGAGGCGATCAAGCGCGCTGCCCTGTGACGGGAGCTCCTGCAGGGACGGCGCCGGGAGGAAGGGCGGGGGGCGGGGGGCGGGGGGGCGTCCCTGCCTGCCTGCCTACCTGATGATGTCGTCCTGGTGTCCCAGGTAGAATTTCTGCCGGTGCTCGCGGGGACTGTAGACTACCCCGACGCCCGCCACGAAGTACACGATCTCCTTGGCCGCCGTGTAGTAGAGGTTGTTGCGGCACTGGTGGCCCCGGTAGCCATAGACCCACTCCAGCCTCAGGTGGCAGTTCGGGGCGCTCCGGTCAGCCATGGCCCGCCTCTCCGCTTCGGGTCCTCCCCGCCGGAGCTCCTCCAGAGGGAGGGGGGGGGGAAGGCGGCGTCGGTCCCGCGTCCCGGTCCCACCCCAGTCCCGCCGGGATTGGTGTCTCTCTCCCCCCGCCGCCTCGCTTAATCCCTGGCCGCCGACATGGAGCTGCCGCCGCCGCCGCCAGTCGGTCCTCCTCTCACAGAGGGCGTCGCGGTCCGCGCTGGCCTCGCCTCTTCCTCGCCGCGCCGCTGCTAGACATGGCTGCGCGGCGACACAGCGCCGGCTCCTCGCCTACTAGCATCCACCCGCTGCTGGGCCCGGCGGCCACTTTGGCGGCGGCCCCTCCGAGCGGAGAGAGCGGGAGAGAGAGAGAGAAATCCCTGCCCTTCCCCGCCTCGGCGCCCCGCCACACTTCGCCTGCCTGCCCCGCGCGCCTCCAGCCCGCCTCGCGCGCCTCCCGCGACCTCAGAGCCGCCCGCTCGCCCGCCCCCCCTCCCCGCTTGCAGCCCTCTGCGGCTGCGCGCTCTCTCGCGCCTCGTCGTCCTCTCCCCACGGCGCCTTTTCGACCGGCTGGAAGGTGTCTGTGCCGCTTTCCTTTCACTGCACACACGCACACCCCGCCGCCGCCGCTCTGGAGCGGGAGGCGGCCGGTGACAGGGCTATCCTGCTGCCCTCAAGAAAGAGGGCGCGAAGCGGTGAGGGAGAAACAAAGCTGTCTTGCCCTCTCGGAAAAAGGCGCGCCGGGAGGGAAGTCAAGAGCGCCGGAGAGTCAAGGACGCAAAGGACTCGAAAAGTACAAGTCAACGCCGCAAGAATAACGAGACCCTCCCCAACCTTCCCGCTTGATTAAAGTGACGAAGACTTCTGTCACCCATCTCCAAGAGCAAGCCCCTCGCTTAATCCATTCTGTATTTAAATCTAAAGCCAAAAGAACGCTATCACGTCCTGGGTGTAAGGTGATAGAAAAGGTCTTCCCGCTTTACCTCATAAGCAAGGTTCAAGTGCAAAGGCTTCCCGCCTCCCCATTAGCGCACTTCAGCTGAACTAATAAAGATCGAAGTTTTTTGTGTTTGTGTTCAAGCTGAGTCGTGTTTCCTGACAGCGCTCTCCTCCCTCAAATCTGGATGCGCTATCTCCTGTAACAGGTGAATCAGGTTATGGAGTACAACTTTGTACGTCAATAAAAGCAGAGCTCACACACCTAAAAAAAAAAAATCGAATATTTTACAAAGCAAATGACCAAACCCGTTTTCAGGTCAAAATCACACCCCTCCCCGGCAAGGTACTTCGCAGAGCCCGGCATGAATAAGCATTAATTCAGCTGTGCTCTCACTGCTCTCTGTCATTTGCTGCAGAGCAAGTCTAAAGAAATCACTCACCACAGGCAAACGTTGCGCACCCTTAAGGCGTTTACCACTCTCCATGGTGCTGAATTTTGTGTAGCTCACGATTATCCTCACACTGTTTTTATTCTGACTTCTTGTCAGTTGAGGCACTTCTTCAGGATACTTTAAAGTACTGGAGAGGTTGCATGTATGTTATTGCTATAATTGTTATTCTGAGACCCAGAATGGGTAACAATATGCATCTATCAAAAATGCAGTCCTACATACACATACACTTGAGAGTGGTAGAGCACTTGCTTTGGATGCAGAAGGTCCCATATTCAGTCTCCCGCATCTCCAATTAGAAAGGACCAGGTGTAACCAGCAGCACAGACCCAGTACCTGGGGTGGCTTTTCCTGAGAGAGAAACACCAAAACAACCTCTGAACCTCCACAAGCAGTGTCCTCAAAGCCAGGCTTGGCTTAAACAGCGGTTTTTGCTGAGAGTCTAGGAAAACTACATTCTAACTAGGAAAGCTTAGGCCAAGTGCCAGGCCAGCTGCATGGTCAGACATCCTCCATGCAATCCCTCCTTCTCTGCTCAGTCCATAAAGATGAGGGATGGACAAACCTAAGCTTTTGCCTCAAGCATCTTCTCCTGACCAGATGCCAGGTCTTTTGTTTGTCAAATGCACAGGCAAGCAGAGACAATAAGCCACTGGTTACTGTGACTCTGTCATAAATGGAATATGTTGTATGTTTTTCTGTCCCAGATCCTTTCACACCCTAGAACTCAGAAAACACCTCTTGGTAATCCTTACATTTCTACACCTGTTTGTCTAAGATATCTGCATTTCTCTCACCTATGCCAGACCCATCAGGGTAAACATTGCTGTAGAATGGGAATCCATTCAGCTTCATCCTTCTAAACATCAAGGAAAAGATTTTCTCCTCTGTCTGATACCAGGGAAACATCAGATTGCCCTTTTATTCCACAACGGGAACCCCAGCAATCCATTATGAAACTAACTACCACACTTTAACATACCTTCAGGATACATTTTGGGGTATAACTATACCCAGTCTTGCATATGCCCAGTGTGACTTTAGCTGGGCACACACAAAGCTAACACCGCTGAGCACAACTCAGGTCCTCTGTGGTCTTGCTGGTCAGCCCACACATCTCCTCTCATCTTACCTTAGACTCCTTCATCTCTTCAGGACAGGTGTACTGTTACTCTGACATTCCCCAATTTGTCTGCTAACCACTTTCTATATCTTCTTGTATGCTTGCAGCCTCTGATCTGAATGTAAATATCTAGATTATTATTATTAGTTAAATAAAACCCAATTATGTTACAATATGGACTGGTCATTGCCTTAAACTAAGGGTCTAAAGGGAACTATCTCCGTAAAAACTGATAGCAGATCCATGCTATACCCCAGCCGCTTGCTAGTTCTGCCTTTGTAGCTAATTCCCCAATCAAAGCAAAGGCAATATATTTATTTAATAAAGCTGTCTTGGGGTAACACAGGCAGTAAGTGATCTGGAATAACTCTGTCCTAGGCTCAGAGAAACATTGCTGGTCAGAATAAACAATATTGACCTTGCTAGAACAATGGTTTGACTCAATATAAATCAGCCCCATGTGTTACATTTATGGGAAAGTGCATAAGATAGCAGTCCACAGCATATTCACTGTGCAATAAAAAGGAATTATAGATAAAACATAATGAATGCTAATCTTTACCATTACCACTGCTACTTGCTCACAGGCCATTATCAAAAAGCTGTGCAAATAAAAAGGTCATAAAACCAGACTCAAGCCCTGGCAAATTTCCAGTGAAGAGGAGTTCAACAGTCAGGGATTTGCCCTTGAGAATGTTTTGTCACATATCTTTGTAATCTTTGCAACTTGGCAAACAGTAAACTCATGAGGGTCTCTTTCTTTGATCTTAGAACTCATTGGAGATGGGCATTCTCTTAATTATGTTGGGCTCATCAAGTTAAAGCTATAAACCAGTGGAATTAATTTTGCCTAAAAGCAAATGGGAGTGCCCAAACCGGAGCATGAATATTGCATACTGTCAGAAGCACATTGTGTAAGGAAATGGGTTGTCACATTTTGTACCAGCTAAGAGAAAGGTGCCCCACATAGAGCTTAAAACAGCAGTACAACCTTAACTCTATAAAGGCACCAGGGTTGTAAAATGGACATCTCAAAAAAGCTACCTTAAAAACCACATGAGGATGTATTCCAGGCTGCTACTACAACCCAAAACTCCAATTAGAACTCCTAGAGCATCCAGGGGCTAAACCCAATTGTCAGATTAGGAAGAATTTGGATTCAAAGTAGTGACAGAGTATATGCCTATGTTCTGCCTCCGTCAAAGACAATGATATTAATTAGGTGTATTGTAGTGACTGTTACTTAGTGATTCACCGTATATTTACTTCAAACAGATACTGTGTATGCTACTAAGTTAAATACAGGTTTGCTTGTTCAATGTTGTATACAGTATATTTTCTCCAGCAACAGCTGGTAAAGATTTTGCATTTTAAACCCTTCAGTAAGGCTGAGTCATGTTGCCAGTTTTTATATGAATTTTCCAATCATGCAGCAAAAACTTTGGCCCATTTGTATACAGAAGAACTGTGGGTAAAATGACTAGAGTGCAGGTGGCACTTGGCTAACATGGAAACCTACTGATTGACATGGATCATCCAGTGAAGCCGTTCTCCAGTGGAGCTGGTAATGAATAGCGCAATGCATCTAGGTTGTCTTCTTGAAGAATCTGTCATTCTCTATTCGATGGAATTCACTTGACACCTACACTGCAGCTAAGAAGACAGAGTATCTCCAGAACAGCGGAAAACATCTGAAGGCTTTCTACATATTTTTGCTGAACATATTAATACTCAAAGCTGTCGTATACCAACTCAGAGCACTGGTTCAGCTAGGCATTGTTTACTTCTGACAGGCAGCCGCTCTCCAAGCACCCATACAGAAGTCTTTTTTGAGCCCTGTTGTTCTAGGTTAATAATATACTGGAATATATTTATTAATTATTTGTAAGTATAAATTCAGTAAGAACAAGAAATGCCAGATGTTCAATCTGGATTTAGAAAAGGAAGAAGCACTAGAGACCATATTGCAAATTTATGTTAGTTACTAGAGCACAGGAGGGAATCTCAGAAGAAAATCAGCTTGTTTTTCGTAGATTACAACAAAGCTTTTGGCTGTCTGGGTCTTGAAAAGCTATGGCTGGTTTTAAAAGAAATGGGTGTACCTCAGCATCTGATTGTTTTGACGTGCAACCTGTACTCTGGAGAAGAGACTGTTAGGACAGAATATGGATAAACAGAATAGTTTCCAACTGGCAAAGGTGTCAGACAAGGATGTATTTGATCTCCATATCTCTACAGTCTATATGCAGGACATATCATAAAGGACAGGTGGATTAGATTTAGATGATGGTAGAGTGAAACTTGGTGGAAGGAACATTAACAGTTTGAGACGTGCAGATGATACCAAATTAATGGCAGAAAATAGTAGGGACTTGAAATAACTACTGATGAAGGTTAAAGCAGAAAGTGCCAAAGCAGGATTACAGCTGAACATCAAAAAGACAAAAGTAATTACTACAGAATTACACAACTTCAAGGGTGACAATGAAGAAATTTAAACTGTTCAAGATTCTCTGTTCCTTGGCTTCATTATCAACCAAAAGGGAGACTGCAACAGAGAAATCAGGAGAATGAGGCTTGGAAGGGCAGCCATGAAGGAGCTAGAAAAGATCCTTAAGTGTAAGGATGTGCCACTGGTGATCAAGATTAAATTAATTCTTGCCATAGTATTCCTCATTTCTATGTATTGTTGTGAAAGCTGGACAAAGAAGAAAGCTGACAAGGAGGAGGAGGTGACTGGATTTATACCCTGCTCTTCACTCAGAGCGGCTTACAATCTCCTTCCCTTCCTCTCCCCACAAAAGACGCCCTGTGAGGTAGGTGGGGCTGAGAGAGCTCTGAATGAACTGCTCTGAGAGAACTTGTGACTGACCCAAGGTCATCCAGCTGGCTTCATGTGGAGGAGTGTGGAATCAAACCTGGTTCTACAGACTAGAGTCCACAGCTCTTAACCACTACACCAAACTGGCTCTCAAGTTGATTCACTTGAAAAGTGGTGTTGGAGGAGATTTTTATGGATACCCTGGACCACTGAAAAGACAAATACGTAGGTTCTAGATCAAGCCTGAACTCTCTCTAGAAGCTAAAATGACTAAACTGAAGCTATCATACTTTGGTCTCATTATGAGAAGACAAAGAGTCACGGAAAAAGACAATAATGCTAGGAAAGATGGAATGGATTGACTCAATCTAGGAAGCCATGTCCCTCAGTTTGCAAGACTTGAGTAAGGCTGTTAATAACAGGATATTTTGGAGGTCATTCATTCATAGGTTTAGGTGGGTAGCCATATTGGTCTAAAGCAGGGGTGGCTAAACTGTGGCTCGGGAGATACATGCGGCTCTTTCATACATATTGTGCGGCTCCCAGCAGGGTGGCTGAGGAAGCTAAATATCATTAGCAAACTAGTATCATTGGACAAATAAATATCATTATCAATTTCTGGTTTTGCTGCTTTTGCTCTTACATTAAACAAGTTTGGCCACCCCTGGTCTAAAGCAACAGAATGAAGTTTTGAGTCCAGTGGCAACTTTAAGACAAACAACGTTTAATTCTAAGTGTAAGAATTAAACTTTGTTGGTCTTAAATGTACCACAGGACTCAAACTGTGTTCTATTAATTCATAGGGTCGCTGTAAGTCAGAAGTGAATTGATGGCACTTCACACACACTCAGCTGTTTGGTGGCAAATATAACTGTCACAAGTTATTTCCTATTGCATATAACTATTAGTCAACACACTGTGTTGTATTGAAGGTTTTAAACCAAAGAATCCCTAATATCAAAGGACAGCAAAATTACTACTCAGTGCTTCTGCTAGTCACTGCATTACTCACATTTCCCCCTTTAGGCTATGCTGCAAATTACCAGGTGCAAAAGAACTGACAGTGCAATCCTAAACACAGTTATATCCTTCAAAGCCCACTGACTTCAACAAACTTAAAAAGACGTAACTCAGTTAAGGATTGCACTGTCAGTTTCCATGGCCTGCTTCCATCTTTGCATTGCTGGTCTATTGTTTATGAATGGATGTAATCCAACTTGTTTGTCTATACGAAGCGCAATCAACTTATACTGTATGCAAAAGCTTCAGTGGGCTTAAATGAAGTGCATAAAGACAGGATGATTAGATTTTGTTGCCTTTCCTAGCCATGTTCTTTCATGGAAAATCTGATTTCCATCTCCCAGATGAAATCAATTCAGAAGTGCAACAGAACTAAATATAGAACTCTTCTAAATTCTAGTTTTGTGACAGCAATTGCAGAAATAGTTCCACCTTATCATAATGTGATCTAAATGACAGCCCTTCAATGCATTATTCAGTTTTTCTTCTTTTTTGGTATATTTCTGTATAACTAAAATACTGCTGGCTCATTAGTCTAAATTTCATATAATATTTATATTTGTGAATATTTGATACATATTAATGCATGTCATTAAAATACATATTTTAACAACACAGTCGGGGGGGGGAGAGCAAAAGTGCCCAAGGATTCAACAAAGTGCTATGCCAGTGTACTTCCAATATATGCCAATGAGATGGCCCAGTAGACCACCTTGGCAGCACTGTACCCCGGCTGGGTACCAGCAAGACAATGGCATGAAGCAACATCAGTGCAAGCTGTTGTGCCAGCAGGAAAAGGTGAAGCCCAGAAGTGCGGCAGGAACTAGTCACCTCCCTAAGCCACACCAGCCAGGGAATGCCCACAAGAACCAGCAGGAAGTTATGTCAGCAAAACCCACACTGTAGCCCATAGGCACCCATACTGTGGAAAAGACAAAATGCCCCCCCTACAGGCAAGTCCCTACCCAGAGGCACTGGTGTAGCGCAGGATGGCAACTATAGGTAAAGTCAGTTATCCATCTCCCCAGTGCTGACCAGCCCTCCTCTCCGGCACCCAACCCCCCAACATTATATAAATTCCATTCAGGACGCCCCATAGTTTAGTAGGTAGGGTAAATGACACAAGACTCTGTCTCAGAGGTCTCTGATATGCCCACTTAGAGCACACGGTGTTGCACTTGCAGTTTGATGGTGGGAAAGGCAAAGAGAGGGCAGTTATTACCACTGAGGGAGCACTTCGCACTGTCAGCCAAGGGGGACAGGAAGTTCCACGCTATTTGGCTAACATGTCTTTTTCCAGATCCCTTACAAGTATCCCATCTCTGGGGACACAAACCAAAGGAGTGATCATGCACCAAAAGGGGAATAGCAGCAGATATCCAGCTGCCCTAGGCCAGCAGGCTGCATCAGCCTCCCCCTCGCGTGAGCCTGGGTACTGTCTTGACAATGCTGGCTCTCACACCCAAGGCTTGAGGTGTGTTTGCATGGGGGAGACTCAAGCCAAGCCCCCCCCCCCAATATGCCCCATGTCATGTAATGAGGCATACTCCCAAGAAACTGTACCCAGGATAGCTGCCCATGATGGGGGGGGGACTGTCAGCACACTCCCTTGCTAGGACACCCCCAGGTGGGGAACAGGGCACAACTGTGACTGAGGGTGCCGGGCAGCTGTCCCATGGTGCTCTGTGGATCAGCTGGCCAAGCAACCATGGAACCCATTCCCTTGCAAGATTGTAGCCCTATGCTGCAGCAGCAGATGGAGCAGCTGCAGTTGCTGAGTACTTCCGTATTAGATCAGTAAGTGTAATTTATAGGAGTACTGCATGCACCTGAGTGGAGTTCCCTGGCAACTGGAGTCCCTCTCACAAGGGGATGGAGCTACAGACCCTGCCAGGGCTCCACAGGTATGGTTGTAGTGGTCATGGCCAATGCTCCCTCTAAGCTGTGGAGTCTTGTAAGTAAAACTTCTACTTTGTGAGCAAGTGATTTAGCTACTGCATGAATTAGTTTGCTCTGGAGCTGTCCTTCTTGAGTTAAGACAAAAATGTATGCGCCAGGGGCTACAAAACTGTGGGCTAGCTCACATTAACTCAGCTTAGAGGGAACACTGGTCATGGCATCCATGCTGTCTGCCAATCACTGCACATTTGTTTGGCATTTCTGCAGGTGGTGATTCAACAGGGAGACCTTGGAGCATGATTGATGCAGTTCTTTATTACTCTGCTCAGTCTTTGGTTCCAGCCTGGTTCATGGAGCAGCCTGCCTTGGGCAGCCTTTCATCTGGTAAGTCCACCCCATTCACATGCATGCCATAGTAGGGACAGCTCAGCCTGTCTCCCCCTGCCACCTAGGAACTGCTTGCAAAAGTATAGGTGGCATTCCAAATGGAGGGAGTTGGCATCCCGATTCATTGGACCATCACAGTTTGTTGTTCAATAAGATCTGGGGTGTTCTACAATTCTGTCCATGTTGTTTTTGACCAGATGAGACTTGCTCCATGACACTCCCTGCTTCACCTCCTTCTGCCTCCCATCTATGACATCCCCTTAGGGCTTACTGGGGTGATTTCTGCTTCATGTGGTCAAAGGTGTGTGATTTCACCCAGAGATGCTTATGCTAAGATCACTATTGTTGGTCTTTATGTGCCACTGGACTTCTGTTGTGTTCAGCTGCATGGTATCACAGAGGTCCTGTGGCACCTTGAAGACTGAGTGAGCATATTGATTCCCTGTGTGTGCACTCTGCTGGCTGCTGTATGCAGTTTGCATGGGGAAAGGCTGAGGGGGTGGTCTGAGGGGGTACATGGTGCTATAGCATGGGAGGGTCCAACACTCCCCCACAGCACTGTTGGCATCTAAGAACATAAGAACATAAGAGAAGCCAATGTTGAATCAGGCCAATGGCCCATCTAGTCCAACACTCTGTCACACAGCGGCCAAAATATACCAGGTGCCATCAGGAGGTCCAGCAGTGGGGCCAGAGCACCAGAAGCCCTCCCACTGCTGCCCCCTCCAGCACCAAGAATAGAGTGCACCACCTGCCCCAGACTGAGAGTTCTCATTCTATACCCTGTGGCTAATAGCCACTGGTGGACTTCTGCTCCATATGTTTATCTAATTTCCTCTTGAAACTGTCCATGCTTGCAGCTGCCACGACCTCCTGTGGCAGTGAATTCCATATGTTAATCACTCTTTGGGTGAAGAAATATTTCCTTTTATCTGTTCTAACCCGACTGCTCAGCAATTTCATAGAGTGCCCACGAGTTCTTGTATTGTGAGAAAGGGAGAAAAGTACTTCTTTCTCAACCTGCTCAATCCCATTCATAATCTTATAAACCTCGATCATGTCACCCCTCAGCCGTCGTTTCTCCAAGCTAAAGAGCCCCAAGCATTTTAACCTTTCTTCATAGGGAAGGTGTTCCAACCCTTTTATCATTCTAGTTGCCCTTCTCTGCACTTTTTCCAATGCTATAATATCCTTTTTGAGATGTGGTGACCAGAACTGTACACAGTATTCCAAATGAGGTCGCACCAATGATTTATACAGGGGCATGATGATACTGGCTGATTTGTTATCAATTCCCTTCCTAATAATCCCCAGCATAGCGTTGGCCTTCTTTATTGCAGCTACACATTGTGTAGACATTTTCAGCGAGTTATCCACTACGACTCCAAGATCTCTCTCTTGGTCAGTCTCTGCCAGATCAGACCCCATCAACGTGTATTTATATTTAGGATTTTTGGCTCCAATGTGCATCACTTTGCACTTGGCCACATTGAACCCCATTTGCCACGTTGACGCCCACTCACCCATCCTCAACAGATCCCTTTGGAGTGCCTCACAATCCTCCCTGGTTTTCACCACCCTGAACAACTTTGTGTCATCTGCAAATTTAGCCACATCACTGCTTACTCCCAATTCCAAATCGTTAATAAACAAGTTAAAAAGCATCGGACCGAGTACTGATCCCTGTGGTACCCCACTGCTTACCACCCTCCACTGAGAAAGTTTCCCATTTATACTCACTCTCTGTTTCCTATTTATAAGCCAGTTTTTGATCCACAAGAGGACTTGTCCTTTTATCCCATGACTATTGAGCTTACTTAGGAGCCTTTGATGAGGAACTGTATCAAAGGCTTTCCGGAAGTCAAGGTAAATAATATCTATTGGGTCCCCCTTGTCCACATGTTTGTTCACTCCTCAAAAAACACTAACAGGTTAGTGAGACAAGATCTTCCCTTACAGAACCCATGCTGAGTCTGCCTCAATAGTTTTTGTTCATCAATGTGCCTACTAATTCTTTCCTTAATAACAGTTTCCACCAACTTACCCGGTATCGATGTCAGACTGACTGGCCTGTAATTTCCTGATAGGCCATGCAGCTTAGTGGTGAATGCAAGCAAGCAGTCCAGGTGGATGAGGCGCAAGAGAGCTGCTGCCATGGGTGCAACATGGATGGGTTGTGCAGGGACATCCTATTCCCCCTTCTGTGGTTTGTGGGGGCAAAATGTCAGCACCAATGCTTTGGCCTACCTCTTACCACTCCCCATGTGGGGAATGAACCAGGAACCCTGTCCATACCATCCTAGTGCCTTTCACTAAGCCCTGCCTGTCTTTGCTGTATTCTCTTGCTGGTGACTGGTGGTGATATCAGGACTGTCATGGAGAGGCTACTGCCTGATGGCATGTCTCTGTTCCATCTTCTTGGTCCAGTGGATAGGATGCTATTCTTGAATGTGAGGGACTGTGTTGAGCCAGCCTGTCTCCCTCCCTCCCTCCTGTACTTTTACAGAAGAAGGGTGTGTGGCTTCAAACAGGGATGGTTACATGTGGACAGCACTTTTGCTGCCAGTCAACACCCCTGCTGAGGTGGAATGGGCATCTTGTCAGCTGCACTGGTATCATTCCAATATGGGTTGGGGGGATGCAGGCTCTCCATGGGGAGGGGAATGACATCGAGGGGCAGCGGCTGGATCAGTGGGCAATGATCCGCTGGGCCTATGTGTGGCATTCAAAGGGACATCATCAAACGTTACTGGCTGGTTGGTGGGTCCTGTTGGGGTTGCTATGGACTCCAGTGCACTTGCTATGCCATCTGTGTGGAGTGGAGAAGGGGTCACATGTTATTTCTCCCTTTGGAATGTATATAGGGGATGGATCAGGCACCTAAATGTGTCAACAGCCATCTTTGCCACAATAGCCTTCAGGGATGGTCTGTTCGACTAATACTAGGCATTTTAAGTGTGTGTGTGTGTGTGTGTGTATAAAACACTATTATATAACAATAACCCTAAAAAATCAAACTATGAGAGGGTACAGCATGGAGTTAATGTAAAATACAGTACCAAAGTGTAATAGAAAAGGGGCACAATTCATCAGGATTTGTGGGAAACAATGCAATTAAAAAGTATATATTTTATTCATTAATTAGAATACCTACAGTTCTACAAGGTCATATATTTAATAAAATTTAGTACACTTGGGCCTGACCTAAAGAAATATATTACAAATTTGGCATATGCAAAATGGAAGAACTAAGGTTCTCTTGGCATCTTCCTAAGGGCAAATGTGATGGGCACCTGCACAGATGGCTTTGAAAAGAAGGGGAGCAATTCATGGAAAAGGAGGGGATATGCTGCTAAGGGGATGGGCAGCAGCCACCTTTCCCAAGAACACAGAGGAACTGGTGCCAATAGGGCTGACCCAAGACAGGACCAGTAGCAGTGCAATGGAGGTCAGGCACAAATGGGAGTTTTTCAGACTCTCAGGATCAAAAGTCATGCGTTTCCAGGGTGTTGCCTGAATTCTTGTGGCATTGTTGGTGTGCACTTAAGTGTGTGACCTGCAACTGTGCCCCCCCCTTCAACTTGAAGGAATGCCAGGAGAATAACTGTTCATACCTAATGCAAAAAAGGCTTAATCTACAGATGGTGTTAAAAGGGCCCATAGAAGTGGAATCAAATACAAAGCAAAAAACAGCAAAGTTTGAATATCTACTGAAAGCTAAGCCACTTTACTTAAGTAAAGCTTACTTGGCTTGGCAAGAAGTGAATGGGAAAGGAACGCAAGATTCCATTGTTTCTGGACGCGGTGGGTCAGTTTAGCCAGGCACAACCCGTATGCTGTGCAGAGAGCAATGGACGTAAACAGATTAAATCCACGCAAACCGGCACACTTCGACTCAACAGAGTTATGCTGACTATACCAACCATCAGAGAGAGAGTTTAGTTATGCACACAGACCTTGGATGGTAAAAGCTACTCTTCTGCTCTACTACAGTTCAGGCTCTTTCAATTATTATTATTTTTTGCAATGGTAATGAAGCCATGTGCCTCTCTGGATATCACACTGTCTTTGGGTCTTTGCCAGCCAGCACCTTCTCCATAAACTGCTTAAGGCGGACGGGCGGAACAAGTGAGCACTCGATGAAGTCTGGCTGCAGGTCTTTGCTTTTCACTCAGGCAGTTGCTTAGCCGCCTATGCCTGCGCAAGGACCTTTGCTGTCGTGTTGCTTGGCAAAGGGAAGCTTGCAGGCCGGGCCTTCCGAAGGAATAAGGAAAGCCGAGGTTCTGTGTGTCTCGGTCGCAGTCTGCTGCGCCGATGGGGATAGAAATGGACCCCCTGCTCCACGCCTGGAGTTATTTCAGGCGGAGGAAGTTCCAGCTATGCTCGGATCTCTGCTCCCAGTTACTGGAGAAAGAACCGGGCGACCAGGTAATGAGGCTCGGGGAGCGAGGTTGGAATTCGGGGGGTGGGGGTGGGCGGTTGGGGAGAGAGGGAAAGGATGTGCGGCCGTGGAAGGAGTCAAGTCTTTGCCGGAGCGGGGTCAAACCTCACAGAAGTCAGTGGCAGTCCAGTCTTATGCACAGAGACTCCTGTGTCTCTGCTCAGGGTTGAGTGCGTATATGCATACAAACGACGGAAAGGCTTCGTCGCTTTTGCGTGACAGAACATTTGCACAGACTGTTACACACTAGATTTCCGCTGTGACCCCAATTTTCCTAGTGTGGCATGTCTTTATACACAGTTTTGCATAGCTGCTGCCTAGGAATCTGCAAATGTTGTAAATGAGGAGGAAAAATTGGTTGCATTAAGACATTACAACAAAGTTCTGTTTGTTCATGACCTCTATAAGATAATTGCACAAGTAGATGAAAAGCCGGTTGGATGCATAATAGTTAATGTTGTGATGCTGGATTTAAAAGTATCTAGCACATTTTGGGAAAAAATCTGTGCTTGTCCTTTTTTTGGGGGGGGGAACCTATAATGGCGTGGGAGAAGGTGAATAGTTGAGGATTTACTAACAGTGTAGAAAATTATTTAAACTGGAGTGGTGGGTATTTATTTTTGTTTATTTACAAAATTTATTTTAAAACATACATAATAAAATCACATTTAAAACCAACCTCCCCCACAAAAACACACACATAATTAAAGCAATTAAAAACAGAAGAACTAAAATACATACATATAAAGACATAAAAGCAACAAAAATTAAAACACTGTTCACAAAGGAGGGATCACTGAGGGAATGCCAAAATGAAACAAAGAAGTCTTCACCTCTGTTTGCCAAAGACAGCAACAGAAGGAGACAGATGAATCTCCCTAGGAAGAGAGCAGTATGATGAAATCATTGACCCAAATATACATTTTGCTGTTATTTCCTGTGTCTAATACTTTACAAGCCCCTTGTAAAGCTGACAGGTACTTTCCCCTTACCCCTGGGTGACATCCTGACCATTGCCACAAAGTCTTTATGCTGAAGAACAAGGAGCGATTGGAGTTCAGTTTTGGCTTGGGAGAGGAGAAGTTCCAACATCCCAGTGATTGTTGATATCAGTTGCTGAGGTAGGGGTCACCAACTACTTCTGAGGAAATTGACTGTATACATCCGAAAGAGATTGTATCTGGATCACCTGGCTGGGAGCCATGTTGTCTGTGTTTCCCTACCTCAGCTCCCCCAGTTTTCCAGCAGTTCCCTGAAGATGAAGAATATACACAGCATATCACAGCCTCTCAAGATTTTTTTTTTGTAAGAAAGTGATTTTAAAGTGTTTTAAAGAACAATAAAATAGATTTCATGCAGGATTAATTTGTACCTTCTTTCACTTACATCTGGTTTGTAAATTAGACTGCTTTTTTAGACATTGTCATGCTAATCCATACTACTGTAACCCCCAGATTGGACTGCCTGTAACACATGGCCCATAGAGCGTCTTTTGAAGATGTCTCTAAAGCTTCAGCTGATGCAAAAGGTGGTTGTGAGATTCCTATCTGGGTTCAGATGCTTGGAACTTATAATATTAGTGCTGTGTCTGCTCCATTGCTTGCCTGTCTGGTCCTGGTCCAATTTAAAGCACTGGTCCAATTTAAAGCCTTCACGGCATGGGGCCCTTGCACCTCTTGTCATGACCCTAGGCCTAAGGTTAAAGATTAAGCGGCCTATAGGACTCAAGGAAGCCTCTGAGGCCTTCTGTAAAGTTCGCAACAAACCTTTATTTCCCAGGCCCCCTCTGAGCTTTGTGATTGAACTGGAGTAAAATTGGAGGGAAAGGGAAGGCCAGTCAACTATCGAAATGGCTGGGCAAGGAGAGAAATAATGTAAGGCCCTCCTGAAGAGGGAAGGTGTCCTTTTCCCAGAAGCTTTGTGGCAGAGAGGCTGCTGCTAGCAGAAGAGGATCCCTCAGCCAAGGAGGGTGGGTTAGACCAAGGGAAGGCTAGGTACACAGGATCAGTGAAGCAGCTGTGTTAGGAAACTTTCTTGCTTTCTTTGCTAGCTGTTTTATGTGCTAATTTTGCCCTGTTGGCTGAAAAAGTATTTTTGCTCCTGGGTGTATCCCCCATCTGTTTGGTTACTACCCACTTTTGTTTAATAAAAAGGGTTGTTTTAATCTGTTTAGGTTCTCATGCCACAAGCTTGACTGTTCACCTGGCAATGCCCTCAACCGGTGGAAGGTTTCTGTTTGGAGTGGAGGGGAAGTACTCTGCTGCCTGTTGGAATTACCAGACCAGAGTAGTGGTAGCTAGACAAGGCTCTTGCCTGCTCCAGGACTGAAGGGTGAAAGAGGGAGCATGGGGCTAGAGGGCTCTTGGGAGGGGATGCCCACCTTAGACAAACCCCCACCTGCGACACCTCTCAAACCACATCTCCCAGTATACTCCCATTTGCTAGTTACAGTTCTCAGACAGCCTTCTCCTAGTGGTACCCTCACCTGGGATTGTTTGTTTGGTAACACTTAGGTCATGGATATTCTCTGAGGATGGTCCTTTTCTCTGGAATGACCTGCTGGAGTGAGTGTGCTGTAGGCTTGCCAACCTTGAGGTGGGGCCTGGAGATCCCTGGAATCACAGCTGATTTCCAGATGACAGAGAGCAGTTATTCTGGAGAAAAGGACTACTTCAGAGGAAGAACTGTATAACATTATACCCAGCAGAGGTCCCTCTGCTTCCCAGAGTCTACCTCTGCCAGGTTCCACCCAGGGTTGGCAACACAAGTGTATTGGGTGCCTTCACTTCCTGCATTCAAGAAGGCATGCTGGACTGTTTTTGTTACAGAGGGCATTTAGTAGAGAGTGAACTGTTTTTAACTGTGTGTTATTAATTGCATTTTGGCTGTAATGTTGCTGAATTCTTATGATATTTGTGCCCTTGCAGCTTTTGCTGTTCTGTTAGCTGCCTTGAGTCTGTGCAGATAACGCCAGGTATAAATATTTTAAATATATACCATTCTAAATAAAGTTTTCCATGCCTGAGAGAAAATTTGAAGAGTCTTTTAATATATTATTTTTAAACATTACCACCACTTGTGTATTTGTTTTAAGTAGCATTGTTCCAAAGTTTAAATTTGTTTAGCCAATTTCAGCCTGTCCTTCCCCCAAGGAGCTTTAAGCATACATGACTCACCCCTCCTACACTTTAATCTTTCCTATTTATCTGATATAGCAAGAGCTTAAACATTTTCTATTCCAAAGTGGACTGAGCCAGTCTCCTCACATCTAAAAGAATGTGTCGATTTTTAAACAACTATGCATTTAATAGTATTGATTTCAAAATATTAATTAGTGGTTAAGTGCGTGGACTCTAACTGGGGAGAACTGGGTTTGATTCCCCACTCCTCCACTTGTACCTGCTGGATGACCTTGGGCAAGCCATAGTTCTGACATAGCTGTTCTTGAAAAAGAGCAGTTTCTGTCCGAGCTCTCTGTTGTGGGGAGGGGAAGGAGTTTGTAAACCACTCTGAGACTCCTTTGGGTAGTGAAGGGTGGGGTATAAATCCAATCGCTTCTCTTTTTCTTCTACCTTTGTGATATCATACTATAGATCTTAAGATCTGGTTGCTGAGTGGATTATTTTACCAAATGTTTAAAAAGATAATTTCTGTATGAAATGCATAGACCAGGGATCCCCAGTGTGGCCCCTGTGGGCACCATGGCACCCATTAACACCTTTTCTGGTACCCGCCAAGTGTTTTTGTCCAGCAAGGCTTCTGATTGACTATTGGAGATTTGATTGGCTGTGCAATTTTTTAAAAAATGTTGCTTTGGCAGCACCTGCTGCCACAGCACAAGGATCTATGCTGTGTTAGTGAAGTTAAGCTGTGGCAATCATTTTGTGGCTGGCTCCTTCTCCTGCAGCAGCCATTTTGTGGCAGCCATTTGGCAGCCCGGGAGATGGTCTTCTTAGTCATGACATTATAATTCTGGAATTCCCTCCCCAGAGGGACTTACCTGTCGCCTTCTGTTGCCATCTTCCACCAGCAGATTAAGACCTTTTTTGTTGTTGTTTCATCTGGCATTCCCTCAGTGAGGCCTCCTTGCTGCCTTGTTCTTAATTGTTGCTTTTATGTATATGCATTGTATGTGTATACTAATTGAATAATGTGCTTTTGTTTGGTTTAGATGGTTTCTAATATGTGTTTTTATTATAATCTGTTAGCTGCCTTGGTGGCTCTGATGCGGGCAGAAAGGCAGGATACACGTTTTGTAAATAAGGTATACAATAAACAATACATGCATGCCTTATGTAGTTCAAAAGAGTAATATACATAGCCTGATGGTAAATCTATGATTATTTGAGGGTAAAACAAAATCAGAAATACAGTCAGCCATGTTTTAAAAAATTGTCTTTTCTTCTGTGTGTTTGTCACAGTAGCATGACCTAGCAGGAACGTGTTTCTGTGCTGCTGTCTTGGTTGATCCTCCTGCTTAGTTGGTTAATCTGATTATTGTCCTTTGTGTTCCATGTGTCAGTTTGAAGGCAGGAAACGAACTATAGTTTAGTGATGTACACAGAGGAAAAATAGTTGGGAACCACTGTCAAGGTGTGTTATTAATATTTGTTTTTCCGTGTTAATCAAGATCCTGTCTTATAAAGTTCTATTTAAATACATGATTAGCTTGTTAAGGTAAACTTACATGCCTTCTGTAGAGAAAGGATCAAGGGTAAAACACTAGGATGTGGAGAAGGGGATTAGAGAAAAGTTGCCAATATATTTCCAGGAGAGAAATGTAAAAAATATGACAATTCAACCCTGAGAGAGGCCGTAGTTCAAAGTGCAATCGTATGAAGACTTACTCCAGTGTAAGTCCATTGAAATCAATGGCAGTAGACTGGCGTAACTCTTCACAGGGCTGTACTTTACTAAAGTGACAGCTACAAATCGGCATGTCCCCAGTTCCACTCTTGCCCATGCATGAACCTGCTGCTAAGCCTTAAGCATGCCTCTTGCTCTCAGCCACTTGACTCACTCCTGCCTCAAAGGTTGTTGTAAAGGTGATGCATGTAAAATCCTTCAGAGAGTATGTTCAGTGTCTTGTATAGCTGCAAAGCATTATTATTACCTTTATTTCTAAGGAAGCAGCTTCAGCTGAATCCTCCCTATCCCCCACACATACCCATAAATGACTGATAGCCAATTAAAAGATTTTAAAATTAATTTGATTATCCTTCTTCCTCATGTGCTAAACCTAATTTTATTTGGTCATTCCATTTTTAGTATGTGTGCTGCTGAAGCACGCACAGACACCCTTGGATTTATTAGAACCTGTCTTCGTTGATAAAAAGACCCTCAAAATCTTACTGGCAGGAGTCAACCAAAGAACTGCTGTAACTGTGGCTAAGTTTCTGTTCTCTATAATGAAAATCCAGAGTTAAGTCCTGTGTATAATCTTCTTGGATACTAACACTTAAGTTGTAAGTTATTTTAAGATGAATGATGTATGCTGAGATTTTAAGTAGGTAACTAATTTTATAAAAGTGTCATTTTTTTTGCTTCTGAATGGCCTGTGGGCCATAAGAAAAACTGAACTGAATTTTATTTGGTCTTTTACATGCTGTAGAATAAGTCATTTTGCAGAAATCTCAGTGGGAGAAACACAATACTTTGTATTTCAGAGACTAAATACCTCACAGTATCATCACATCACAGTATCTTTAGGTGAAATATTGATTGCAGATAAGTGCTTAACAACCACACTAAAATGTAATCTGGTTTGTGTCCTTGCCCTCCAAACATTAACTTGCAAAAAACTTACCCTCAGAAAATCTCTGTTACTGTAATATCTTAAAGTTGGGTCAGTTAATCCTAAGAACAGATGGACTAGGTAGTTGTTGATTGTGTACTAGCCACTGAATTCCCACCAGATGGTATGAATAAAGGCTTTGGGATTGCCACTTCTGCCAGGCAGAAGTTTACAAATGCTTTTGGGCATGCTTCTTCCTTTTTGTTTCTGAACCTTCAGTGTCTAGGGTTGCGCTGTTAGTTTTTCTTTTCCTAATATGTATGGGATGCTTTCAGATGAAATAATGAATTAAATGCGATGTAGTATTCTGTTCAGGGCCGGCTCGCCCACTAGGCGAGCTAGGCGCCAAAATGCCCCCCCCCGTGAAAAGCCCCCCTTCCCTTCCAGCGCCGGCAACCCCGGCTTTCTTGGGCGCCTCACAGCTGCGAGGCACCCAGAAAAGCCAGCGCCCCCACTGGAAGGGAAGGGGGGCTTTTCACGCCACTGGGAGGGAAGGGGCGGGCTTAGAACACCCGCCCCTTCCCTGGCTCTCCTGGGTACCTTGCAGCTGCGAGGCACCCAGGAGAGCCGGCGCCGCCGCTGGGAGGGAAGGGGCAGGCGTTCTAAGCCCGCCCCTTCCCCGGCTCTCCTGAGTGCCTCGCAGCTGCAAGGCGCCCAGGACAACGGCGCTGGACCATCTCCAGGGCCCACCAGGAGGTTGGCATCCCCGGTGGGGTGGGTGCCCCAGGCTGTCCTGCCTAGGGCGCCCAGACACCTGGGGCCGGCCCTGATTCTGTTTCCAACAGAGGGCAGTCAGATGCCTCCAGGAAGCATATAGGCAGGGTATGAAGGCAATATGTTGTTTTGCCCCAGTGTTTGATGTTTAGCAATATGTCACTTCTGGGCATGGAAATTCCATCGAGCAATAATTGCTAATAGCAGTAATGTTTAATATATTGTAAATGGTACAACGCAGCTTTAAGGGACTGTAACGACACAAGAGTAGAGATCAAATGTGGTTAGGCAGCTTGTCAATGTGGCTGCAGCTGTGCTTGCGATATGTTTATACCTCTCCTTTGTTATACTTTACAGGAATCAGATTCAGAGTTCACCGTATTTCAGGTAAAATTACTTTTTAAAAATATTTAGGAAGAAAAAATACTCAGATTATTTGTGTGATCGTGCTGTAGAAACATGCCTTTTATGTTCACATGAAGTTGTCTTGCACTGAGCTAGACCATTGGTCCGTCAAGATCAGTGTTGTCTATTCTGACTGACAGCAGCTCTTAGAGGTCTCAGGGGCTTTCGCCTACAATCTGATACTTTTCAAGGGAGATGCCAGAGATTGAACTTGGTACTTTCTGCATACAAAGCAGATGCTCTTGTCACTCAGCCACAGCCCCTGATTGTGTATTAATGTTGTATTGGTCTTGACTAAACAAGTAACTGGTTTTTGTTGTAGAAGTGTATATTTAAAAACTTAATGTTTTAATCTGCTTATAGCTAGACACTTTTCTGCTTCCTCTAGCAAGCCTGTGAGCGATAAGAAAAATTCTAAATCTGGTGTACAGCTCATCCAACAGAGACTGGAACTGTGACACTCATACTTTGCACTGTTGCAAAGAGGCAAGATAATTGCCTACTAGCTTTGCAGCAGCTATTTGCACTGCATGTGACTGTCTGAACTGCTGCTGTTCAAGAGCAATGTTCTGCAAGCTCTTGGTTGGGAGCTGGTATAACCAGTCACAGCAGTTTGTTTTTGCTTCTGTACAGCCTGTGGATCATGCTGTCTCCAGATCCAAGACGTGCCTGAGGTTTACCAAGGATGAGAGAGTAGGTTTGCAGTTCATTGCTCGCTCCTCATTTCCAGGGGTATTTCCTCCAGCACTGGCTTTTACTTTTGCTACTTTTCCTCCTGCCTCAGGCTTATGGCTTTTGCTGTCTTCCATGTTGTTAGTGTATATTTTTGCAGTGCACATTCCCTGTCCATTTTTAAAATTCTCATCAAAAGCAAATCTGTATCTACAGAGTATATTTCTCGTCATCCTCAGGAAGAGTATATTTCTCGTCATCCTCAGGAAGAGACGAGATCAGATGGGTTTTTTGTTTCCTCTTAACCAAATTTGGATCTTGCCTATAGCATGAATTTATCCTCCAAAGAAATTGTTAGTGACTAGTAATGGGCTGGCTTTGTTGAACAAATAAGTTATTCCTTGTCCTATGTCTTCTGTGTAAAGAATTGATTGCTTTCTCTGTTCATTTTTTATACAAATGCAGCTTACAGGGTTGGCTCTAACAATGTGTAAGCAGAAAGGAAAATGTATTTAGTGTAAGTGGAATTGTGCTAAAGTAGTAGCACAAAGGCTGAAACCACACATAGCACTTCCTTATAATTTTTCATGAAATAACTTAGCCCATGTGGAACAAGGAGACACATATGGTTCACATCTTAGAAGAAGTACTTCATGTCTTATGCATATTGGGGGGGGATGTTGCCGTCAAGTCACAGCTAACTTATGGCAACTCTGTAGGGTTTTCAAGGTAAGAGATGTTCAGAGGTGGTTCACTATTTCCTGCTATGCATGGTAATCCTGGTATTCCTTGGTGGTCTCCCATCCAAATACTAAGCAGGGTTGATGCTGCTTAGTTTCTGAGATATGACAAGATCAGGCTAGCCTGGTCTATCCAGGTCAGGGCATGGAAAAAATAGGAGGTATACACAATGCAACATTCCAGTGACTCACACATAGAGGCAAATGAAAATGTAAAGAAACAGAAGAGAACAAGCGATATTGCTGCTAGCAATTTTATTGTTTATTGTTTTTATGGTTTTAATATGATTTTATTGTAAAGAGTCTTTGACTCAATTTGTTGTGAACCAGCCTGAGCCCATTTAGGGAGGCTGGAATAAAAATTCCAAAAATAAATAAATAAAAGAAATGTCCCACAAGATCTGAGAAATCAAAGGGAAATTTAAATCACGGTTAGCATGGAAATACATTAACTGAACAGGACAAAATACAGAGAACATGAGAACAATACACTGAAGAACAGTACTAAAAAGACAAAAGGATGACAGATTTCTTCTGAGAAGAATTTTTTGAAGAAGACCCTACAGTTTTAGAACATTAAGTAAGAGTTACACTGAGAGCAATTGGGAGAAACCAGTCACCAGAAGTAGATGGAATATCGGTAGAGTTATTCCTCCAAGCCACAGAAATGGAGTCGATCAAAATCCTAACAAGATTGTGCCAACAAATATGGAAAACAACAATGGCACACAGACTGGAAAGGCTCAGTTTACATCCCAATTTTGAAAAAAGAAGATGTCAAAGACTGTAGCAACTATCAGACTATCGCATTAATTTCTCACATAAGTAAAGTGATGCTCAAAATATTACAGCAAAGACTGTTATCATATTGGAATGAGAAATGCCAGATGCTCAAGCTGGATTCAGAAAAGGAAGAGGCACTAGAGATCATATTGCAAATTTACATTGGTTACTGGAGCATATGAGAGAATTTCAGAAGAAATTCAGCTTGTGATTCCTAGATTACAGCAAAGCTTTTTACTCTGTGGATTGTGAAAAGCTATGGTTGCCTTTAAAGGAAACGGGTGTGCCACAGCATCTGATTGTTTTGATGTGCAATGTATACTCCAGACAGAATATGGAGAAACAGAATGGTTGGCAAAGTTGTCAGCTAAGAATGCATTTTGTCTCCCTGTCTCTCCAATCTGTATGCAGAGCATATCATAAGGAAATATGGATTAGATTTAGATGAAGGTGGAGTGAAAAGTGGTGCAAGGAAAAATAACAATTTGAGACATGGCGCTGATGACATTACATTATTGGCTGAAAACAGTGAAGACATGAAGCAACTACTGATGTAGGTTCAAGCAGAAACTGCCAAAGCAGGATTACAGCTGAACATCAAGAAGACAAAAGTAATGACTACTGAGGAATTACACAACTTCAAGGCTGACAATGAAGAAATTGAAATTGTTCAAGGTTTTCTATTCCTTGGCTCCACCATCAACCAAAAGGGAGACTGCAACCAAGAAATCAGAAGGAGACTAAAACTGGGCAGGGCATCCATGAAGGAGCTAGAAAAGATCCTTAAATGTAAGGATGTGTCGCTGGTGACCAATATCAAACTATTTCATGCTATAGTATTCCCCATTATTATATATGGGTGTGGAAGTTAATCAATGAAGAAAGCTGACAGAAAGAAAGTATATTCTTTTGAAATGTGGTGTTGGTGGAGTGTCATACGGATTCTGCTGTCTGCCAAAAAGACAAATAAGTCGGTTCAAGATCAAATCAAGCCTGAACACTCTTCTAGAAGTTAAAATGGACAAACTTGAGATTATCATGCGTTGGTGACATTATGAGAAGACAAGTCACTAGAAAAGACAGTGATGCTAGGAAAAGTTGAAGGCAGCAGGAGGAGAGGAAGGCCCAACATGAGATGGATTGACTCAATGAGAGAGGCCACAGCCCTCAGTTTGCAAAACCTGAGAATGGCTGCTAATGATAGGACATTTTGGAGAATGGTAATTCATAAGGTCACCATAAGTCAGAAGAGACTTGACAGCACTTAACACACACATACAATTATTTCACTCATGCAAACAGCAAGGAGTAATTTTAGCAGTTACACTTGCACAAGGACTGGTGCACACCCAGAAAGCTTTTGTGGGATTCACCCCACTAAAGTTCAGTCAAGAAGTCTCATTAATACAAGAAACTTTGTCCTGTAAACCAAGGCTGCCACTGCTTCCTGAACCAGCTACAGGCAGCTGTGCATCAGGATTTCCCCAAATGTGTCTTCAGCCCATAGTTCAGACAAGGAGGGTGCCAATAGACATCATGAAGTCCAAAGCTAGCTTTATTTGAAGAGCAAAAAATATTTAAAACAAGAAAACAGCAGAATGGACAAACACAAAGTCGAACAACAACTTTTTGTTAACCGCAGAATTCTGACTGAGTTTAGAATATAAAAAGGAAGAAAATGCTAAGAAAAACCCATAACTATGTTAGGATAGTGTGTTGAATGCGTGCACCGATCTAGAAATAGAGAGTCCAGTCCAAAGAAGTCTACTGTCCACACAGTTAAGTGTAGAAAGTATTTACAAGTTTATTTACAAGTTGTTGGTGATGCTGGTATACACAAGCAACAAGCAAAGTGCTTGCCAAGCATCCGCATTTCAAAAAGGAACTGAATAGACTGTACAGTAACTACATATATACATGTCAGTAGTCAATCAGTACCTTGTGCCGAGTCATGCTGACTTCAGCTCTCCATCACTGGCTAAAACTAGTTTGCTCCAGTCTTATCTGTTAATTAGGAGCTGTCATCTGTCAGGCATATGATCTGGAACAGCTTATGTCTTAGTACATTAATAAACTATATGAATGTATTCTGTACTAAAATAAAAACAAATTTATTAAGCAATAGTCTGTTGCATATTATTTCTATTTTATGCTGATGTGTTAATTCTGTATTGAGGTTGGTGGTCACAGCAGCTCTTGAACTTGGCACAATACATACGTATGGATATTACACTACACCCTCAGATGACGTACAAAAAGTGTCCCTAGACCTCCCATGACAAATGATGTTGCTGATATAAGGCAAAAATTTCCTGTGCAGCAGGTGTGCAGCGGTATGCATTTCCCGGGTATGCCCACATTTCAATCTATTCTCCTCTGAGATCAAAGCGGCTGTGCGTATAACTTGGAACCAAATTTCACAGAATATAGTCATAGAATTATTGTAGACCAATAGTTCTCAGTGGAGCTGCGGTGGCTCAAGTGGTTAAGACGCTGAACTGCAGGCTCTGGAAGGTCAGTAGTTCAGCAGTTCGAGACCCGGGTGCCGCATGACAGGGTGAGCTCCTGTCTCTAGTTCCAGCTCCTGCCAACCTAGCAGTTCGAAAGCAAGAACTTGCAAGTAGATAAATAGGTACCACTTTGGTGGGAAGGTAACAGCGTTCCGTGTGCCTTGGTGTTTAGTAATGCCGGCCACATGACCACGGAAACGTCTTCGGACAGCGCTGGCTCTTCGGCTTTGAAACAGAGATGAGCACCGCAACCCTAGAGTCGGATTCGACTGGCTTTCGAGCAAGGGAACCTTTACCTTTACCTTTAATAGTTCTCAACTTGTACAGAATCTGGAGGATCTCAAAAGTAACTGGAGCCCCATGCAGTATTTGGAACCAGATTTCACAGAATGTATTCATAAAATTAATACAGACCAACAGTTCTCAATTTGTGTTTAGAATATAACCTTAACAAACAGGACCAGTTCTATTAAAATTTTAAATAGAGCCGTCCTTGTGAGAGAACTGTTCTGTATATCACATAGATTCAACCTATCTGGTGGTTTGCAGTTCCACAGTGACTAAAAGCATGCTTCTGGTAAAACTAGGTATTTCTTCTGATACTTGCTCATGTTTAACAGTATTTGATTCTGTCCTATCAGGGTGCATTTCAAAAATCAGGGGAGACCTCAGCTTAATAAGACTAGGAATAAATTTGCCCACCCCCTTGCAGTTTTACTGGTCCTGTAGTCTAGGATTTGAATGTTAGACAATTCTCATCAGTAGTTTATCAGGGCCTCCTCATCACAATTGTGGGCACTAACTATAGGTGCCTCTGCAGAGAAAATCAATTCTAGTTTTTATAGTACTTTTATTTCCCTGTCCGGTGGTTCTTATAGTAATATGATACAGAACATGCTTTGTGGAATTTGGAAAGTGCCGATTCAACCACACATGGCTGTGCTTTCATCTCTTGCATAAAAACAATATTTTTGTATCAAAATCACTTTTAACGTCTTTATTACATCTGACATGATGCAAGGCACTTCGGTCCAATTTATGCTGCCAGTTTCTGCCTAGCATGGAGGACCATTCCCTTCAGTCACAATTAGATGTGTGTCAACACACACTGTTATGACAGGCAGCATCCCCATTCCTCTTCCTTGGCTATAACTTTTCAAAAGTACATCTGCTTCAGTTTGTGGCTATAACAGAATTACTGGGCTGGAGCCAGCGGATTCAAGCGCTCTGGTGCTTAGTAAAAGCCACTGTTTCTTTCAAAAGCATCTATATCCATCTGGATCACCGTCTCATTTACTTTAACCCTGATATAATAGGGTACCGTTGTGTTTTGGTCACTGTACATAGTGCAGAGAAGGGATACACTGTGTCTGATTCTTTAACATAGGCTATACCCTGGAAGAACGTTACGCTCAGGAAATAAAAAGTTGCTGGTGGTCCCTGGCCCGAGAGAATTCCGCCTGCCCACATCCAGGGCCAAGGCTTTTTCAGCCCTGGCTCCTGCTTGGTGGAATGCTCTGCCAGAAGGCATCCATGCCCTGTGGGAGTTGTTATCTTTCCTCAGGGCATGTAAGGCAGAGATGTTCTGCTGGGCTTTTGGTGGAGGACAGCGATGGGACTTCTGGCACTGTCATATAACTCCCCATTCCCTATAACCCCTCCTCCAAGGAGACTGGGGAGTTAGCATTTCTCCGCCATCTTATATATTGTACATATATTGTTTTTACATATTGCTATTTATTAGATCTTTTTTTATGTAGTTGTATTGAGATTGTATACTATTTGTTGTAAGCCACCCTGAGCCCTACTTGTAGGGAAGGGCGGCCTAGTAAATCTGATTTAATAAATAAATAAATAAATACAGGAGTCTTGTGGCAGTTTAAAGGCTAACAAAAAACTTATTCCGGTATAAGCCTTCATAGATTAGTGGCCACTTCTTCAGAAGCTCTGAGCTGCTCCTTGCTATGCAATCTTTTAAGGGAAGGATATGAAAAACAAAACAGCACCATTGAGGGCCCATGAAATGCAGGAAGTATAGAGTGACATGTAATTATGTAAAATTGAGATCCAATCAAGAAAAATACAGGGACCATGGCATACTTGTACTGAGTGGGGAGTCCCAGTTTTTGCTAAGATAGTTGAGACCTGTGATGAGTAAGAAATGTTTGGATTTTTTTTTTTTGGGGGGTAGTCTTTCAGGTGCCACCACACTTGCTTGTTTTTGCTGCAACAAACACCATGGTTACCCCTCTGTCATGGTTTTCAAGATAGAAGTGGCTGATATGTGAATCTGGCTTCTGCATAGCTATGTTGTACTTGCTATAGATGGTAGGTTCTTCTCCATATGTCATCAAATATATCATGGTAAAATATGGCTTGTACAAGCAGTGTGGCCTTTCATGACAGAATGATTGTCCTGAAGATTGGCAAAGCTGCATTTTTCAGGCTGGTGCAGTGTCTGTAATCTGCTCAGACATGGTTCCCTTATGTCTTTTGTCAAGCACCTACTGTTACGTTGTTGGGTGAAATGCTCTCTAGGGGTTGAGCACTTCGCCACAGGTATAATAACCTTTGGGATCTTTTGGTCTGTGTCTACGAGGAATGGGCTGCCGCGGTAACCTCCCAGTGAAGAGGCGAGAGACAAGACTCAGAATAATATTTGGTTTACTCAATAACAGTCTCAATCAGCAAGTACAATTCACACACACATTCATCAAGATCTAGGAATAAAAGATAGATAAAGCACAGTTGCATGAGCAGGTATACGTTGGTTCGTTGAGGGCAATATTTACCTCCAAGGCGTGGCTCCTAAAGGCTTCCAGCGAGTGGGGTAAGGTAGGGTAGGAAGAATGGAGAAAGGGACACGCGGTCTAGACCAGCTAGCAGCACGTGTATAATTCCAGCGGCCGACTGGAACGAAGCGAGGCAAGGGTTCGGGTACAGGATGGGGGCATAAGAGGGTAAAAGCAGACAGACAGAGGTCGTGGTTTCAGCAGCAGCAAGGTGGGGGTGTAGCAGAGCGGCGCGAAGCAGCCCAGAGATCGCGTTTTTATAGCGTCTTGGGTGCTGGGCGGAGAAGGCCAGGCGGTGTACACCTACTGACCCTCCCAGCCGGCTGTGTCAGTGTCAATTTCAAATCTTATTGGCTACGCTGTCCGTTGGATACCTGAGGGCTGGGCAGAGGAGGCTGGCTGGCAGGCAGATGGTGTCTCCAGGTAGCTGATGGCCCTGGCATTGTTGTGTGTATGGCTCTCCTATTGTCTGGGGTGGGGAAGGCAGTTAATCTCATTATGCAAACGACTTGCAGAGGGAAAGTCCTTTGTCTGCTGTATGGCCCGTAATCCGTGTATGTGACACGCGGCAGGTATGCAATGGAGTCCCTCAGAGTAAAAAGACAGCTTTTTCCTTCCTTCTGGGCTTCTCCCTTGGCATCCATTTTACAGTCTAACAAGCACACAGGCCATGTGGCAACAGCAAACAGTCCATAGCAAAGCCCCATAATGGCGTAAGGGCTAACAACGTGTGTAATTCACACTGTTCAAACTAAAACAGTCCAAGCACAAGGAAGCTACCCTTTTCCTGTCGTCTCTCACCCCAAGCCTACATTGCTCCTTCTGGAGCTTTTGGTTTAGGTTCTATGCTTACCTTTATACTTAGTGACTCACATATTAGTAAAGAATGATATCTGCTCAAATGGCAAGGTGCCACTACAAATTTGGAAGGAACACCGAGGTTTGGATAGAGTGAAAACCAAAAAAATATTAAATGGAATAGTAAGTGCAGATAAGATCTCTTGTATCTTTTCCAACTTGGACTCTGCATTAACAGTGTCAGGGTCAGATGGTGCCAGAGGGCTGACTTGTCAAGTTGTTTGGGATACTTTCTAGTTTATTCAGTCTGAGGATGTGGACAGGCTCTTTGGAGGTTTGAGGCCTTTATCACCTGCAAGCATACCCATTGCCTTTCTGACTACTTAAATCTGCTGGGAGGAGGGTAGCTGGCTGGCTGAATCAAAGAGGTAGTTAATTTTTAAGAGAGGGGGTGATCACTTCAGCCTTGAAATGAGCTGTTGTGCATCCATTTTTAAAGATGCATACCCTGGACCCAGGAGACCTCAATAACTATCAACCAGTAGGATTGTTAATCTCCAGGTGGTGGCTGAAGAACTTCTGCTATTACAGTTGATCTCCAGGTGACAGAGAGCAGTTCACGTGAAGAAAATGGCCACTTTGGAAGGTGAACTCTGTGGCATTATATGCCATTGAAGTCCTTTCCTTCCTCAAACCCCACCTTCCTCAGTCTCCCCAAAATCTCCAAGTATTTCCCAACCCAGATCTGTTAACCCTAATCAACCAGTCTCAGATGTTGTATTCTTGAGCAAGATGATTGAACAGACAGTGTCTGGACAACCTCAAGCTTTCCTGGATGAGGCAAATTGCTTAGATTCTTTAGTCTGGTTTTAGGCATAGTTATGGGGCTGAAATAGCCTTGGTCGCCTTGACAGATGACCTGCGCTGGAAGATGGACAGAGGGAGTATGATTCTGTTGATGTTCCTAGACTTCTCAGCAGCTTCCAGTGCCTTCAGTCATAGTATCGTTCTGGACTATCTTTTTGGGCTTCGACTGGAGGCACTGTTTTGCTGTGGTTCTGGTTCTACCTACTCAGTAAGTTTCAGAAGAGGGACTGCTGCTCAGTCCTTTGGTCTGTGGGGATCTCACAAGGATCCATCTTGTCTTCTATGCTCTTTATCATCTGCATGGAATTACTGATGAGGCCATCCAGCAATATGGGCTGGGTTGTCACCAGTATGCAGATGATAAACAGCTCTATCTCACACTTCCAGCTGATTCCAGGGAGGCTGTGGAAACCCTGAACCAGTGCGTGGAGGCAGTTTTGGAGTGAATGTGGGCTAATAAGTGCTTAATTCCAACAAGATGGAATTGCTACTGGTGAGTGGAGGCTCTGACCTGGGATTTAATGTGCTGCCTATTCTGGATGGGGTTACACTGCCCTTGAAGGAACAGGTCAGTAGTCTGGGGGTGCTCTTAATCCCAGGCCTAGTGCTGGATAAGCAGGTGGCTGCTGTGGCCAAGAATGCCTTTTTTCAGATTTGTTTAATTTCCCAGCTGCAACCTTTCCCTGGCAGAAATGATCTGACCACTATGGTCCATGGCCTGGTTACATCTAGATTCATCTACTGCAATGCACTCTGTGTGGGGCTGTGCTTGAGAAGAGTTTGGAAAACTGAGTTGGTGCAGAATGCTTGTGACAGGATGATGACTGGAGTGGGTCATAGGGACAATATCACTCCAGTCTTGGCCCATCTATACTGGCTTCCAGTCTGTTTCTGGGCAACATTCAGCGTGCTGTTGCTGATCTTTAAAGCCCTATATGGCTTGAGACCAGCATACTTGAAGGACCATGTACTTCCTTACAAACCTATTCAACCTTCAGAGTACCTGCTTTGGGTGCCCCTGTCTTCCGAGATTAGGCAGGTGACAACCCAGTTGAGGGCCTTCTTGGTCATGGCACCAAAAATCTGTAACTCTGTCCCCAGAGATAATTGTCCCTTTTGTTGCCATCTTCTGCCTGTGAGTAAATGCCTTTTTGTTTCATTTGGCATTCCCTCAGTGGTCATTCCTTCCTGCACAATGTTCTGATTGTAATTTTAATGTTTTTGTATGTATTTTAGCTCTTGTTTTAATTTTTAATCACGTGTTTTCATTGGTTTTAGTGGTTTTTAAGATGTGATTTATTATACATGTTTTAACTTGTTAGCTGCTTTGGTGACACTTACTGTGACAGAAAGGAAATAAATAAAAATGTACAACTGTTTGTGCTGGAAAATTCATAAATGTCAAGCAGTCTAAATAATACCAAGCACTCACTATTGTTATATCTAACTCTAAACATGGACCTACTTATGGATTGTTAAATCCACAAAGTAGGGCCATGTACAAAGAAGGGAGATATTTCTGCAAACTTGTGGGAACATTTGCAAAAAAGTCTTAACTTATAGAACAATTAAGAAAGATAATAAAATAATTTTAAAATGCTGAGATTTCACAGCATTTCCTCATGAGATTTCAGCAGACATTTTACCCTGCCTAGTCAATGCTGGCAATTTAACATGGCTGCTGTAGCTTCATTTCAATGCTGGCGATGGATTAGACGAAGAAGTGAGTAGATGGGTTGGAGGAAGGAAAGAAAAATTGAACAAAGAAAGGAAATGGAGACTGTAAGGCATCAAGAATGCAAGAAAAGCAGAAGAGAAGGTGCTGTTGAGTTGCAACTGATTCATGGCAGCCGCTTCCATGGGACATTCCAAGCATGAGATGAGCCAATGTGGTTTGCCACTGCCTTCCTTCAGTGAGTAACTCCAGTCGGTTGTCTCCCATCTAAGTACTGACTGTGGCTAGCCCAACTGAGCTCCCAAGCCCTGATAAGCTCAGGCCAAACTTGGCTAATCCGGCTGCAACAGTAATCTAACCTGGAGGTAATAGGTCCATAAATTGTTGTGGCCTGGTTGTATAGCAGGTTTCTCTGTAGTTTGCCTGCCCCAGTCCCCCAGGAGTGGCTACCCCCTGGGCCACTTGGGCTTTTTTATCTTTTAAAAAAGCAATAGAATATTGTTATATCAATACAGTGTTATATCAATATGTGTAATAGACTCCCAGACTCCTTTTTTGAAGGAGGAGGAGGGAGGAGATTGGATTTACACCCCACCCTTCACTCAGGGCGGTTTACAGACTCCTTTCCCTTCCCCTCCCCACAACAAACACCCTGTGAGGTAGGCGGGGCTGAGAGAGCTCTTTCCAGAACTGTCCTTGAGAGAACAGCTCTGACAAAGCTGCAGGTCATCCACTGGGGGATCAAACCTGGTTCTCCCAGATTAGAGTACATGCACTTAACCATTATAACAAACTGGCTTAAAAATCTCCCATAATGCTTTGGGAAGCAGGAAAACCACACTTCCCAACAGCATTGAACCCCAAATAGGTAACCTATGTGGAAATGGCCTTTGAATGCTGGACCCTGAGTCAGACTTCGCTCGAAATTACTATTCTCCTCCAGTTAGAGTAACTGTATTATGTTGGTCCTACATCCTCTTCTGGCTCTCTGCCTTTTTTTTTTTTGCTCTGGGATAGCCAGAGACTTATTTACTGGTTGCAAAATGTGTACAGTGTGTCACACATCTGCTCTGCTCCTTTCATATGTGGACACATATTTGCCTTAGATTCAGATTTTACAAACATCTTTTATTGTAGGTTATTTAAAACTGGCTGATAAATAGTCAGTTATATAACTTTGTTTTTCTACCTTAAAGTACACCACTTTCTTTCATAGCTGTTCATGGATGCCTCTGCCCTCTGGGAATGAATCTGTGAAATATTTTTGAGAGGCTGTAGTCTGTGTAAGAGTTAGACAGTTGAAGTGCATTAAACTGTTTCTTTATTAAGCTATACTGTATTTTGAAGGAATAGAAAGGCCACTACTGCAATGGCTTTTTGCTAACTATCGTTTTATTGAAGACAGTTGGGCTTTTTGTGCCTGTTATTTTCATTTTATTTTTGGTTTGAAATACTTACTTGCTAATGCATTTTAGTCAGAGGTGAATAAAAGCCCAGTCTTTACTGCAAAAGAATATGGTAGTCTGTTCTGTGTTTTGAAAAGAGTCTCATTAGTTTAACAGCTCTAGTTTATCATTGTACCTCTATCCCTTGACTCCTGAAAGCTTCCTACATTCTTAATAAGTTATCAGGGGGACATGTGAACCTGCAGGCCTTGTTGTCCAGGATTTTTTATCCATTAAAAGGAAGATTGAGGCTTTCATTTGATAACCTGATTCATCTCTGCTGAACACTGTAGATATTTAGTTAGCGCAATTCACTGATGTCTGTGCATACCTTTTCCAAAGCCCTTTGCAAATGATAGTGGACTTCTGAAAGTATTGCTATGTGGTTTTGGATTTTTTTTTCATTGATTTTTTTTAACCTGACTTGTTCTTGAAGAATCAGGATTTTTAACTTGTGTTAGGCAGATCTGTACCTGCACCTGAGTTTTCCTCAAGAGTTTCCCCTCTCAGAAAGCTTACACACACCCTCTCCCCCTTTTCTTTTTTTAAAATAGTGTTGAACTAAGCATTTACAGAATTTTGTACATGAGCTTTTAAAAGGGGGAATTGGAAGGAAACCATATGTATCAAAAGTATTTATTGTTTTTGAAGCAAATCAGTGTAAGTATGATGCTCTGTATGTACTATAATGTCAAGTATGATTAATTAATACATTTACAAGTCAAATATCCTGTTAACAGAAACCCCTAAATTAGTGCTGATATTATTAAGATTCTTTACTTTTAGTAGAGATATCTGCATAGCTGTTTGTCCATACCAGACCTGCAACATCCAACATTCCCTTTTTAGGCATTAAAGGGGGCTTCTGGGGGAAGAGATCACAAGGGAAGTGGGAGCCATATTTTGCTAGTTGTCACCCATTGCGTCTTTTCAGGCATGGGGATGGTATGTAAACACCTAGTTTCTTTAAATGAATTTAAGTCCTCGGGGCCAGATGAATTGCATCCAAGGGTACTAAAGAAACTTGCTGATATACTTTTGGAGCCTCTGTCCAGTTGATTATAGGTGGTCAAATGTCCCCATTAGCTTGACATCTATACTTTGAAAGGTTTTAGAACAAATCATCACACAGTCCTTGAGCATCTAGAAAGAATGGATGTGATTACTAAGAGCCAGCATGGATTCATCAAGAGCAAGTCATGTCAGATTAACCTTATCTCCTTTTTTGAGAGAGATACTACTTTGCTGTATCAGGGGAATGCTGTGAACATACTTTGTCTTGATTTCAGTAAGGCTTTTGATAAGGTTCCAAATGATGTTCTTGTTGAGAAGTTGGTAAAATGTGCTTTGTGGATCTTATTGCTGTAAACTGGATTTGTAACTGGGTCTCAGACTGCACCTGAAGAGTGCTGGTTGATGCTCCTTTTGGTGAGGAGTGACATGTGGAGTCCCTAAGGGATTTGTCCTGGGCCCTGTGTTGTTCAACATCTTTATCAATGGCTTGGATGAAGGAATAGAGGGGATGCTCATTAAATCTGCATATGATACTAAATTGGGGGGGGGCAAATACAGTAGAAGATGAAGAACATACAGGATGATCTTGACATCCTGGAAAACTGGGATAAAACTAATAAAATGAATTTCAACAGCGATAAATCTAAAGTTCTGCATTTAGGTAGGAAAAATCAAAAGCATAGTTATAGGATGGGGGAGACTTGTTTTGGCAGTAGTACATGCAAAAGGGATCTAGGGTTCTTAGTAGACCATACACTGAACATGAGCCAGCAGTGTGATGTGGTGCTAAAAAAGGCAAATGCGATTTTGAGTTACATCAACAGAAGTACACTGTCCAGGTCACACAAAGTGATGGTATCATTTTACTCTCCTCTGGTTAGACCTCACTTGGAGTATTGTGTTCAGTTTTGTGCACTGCAGTTTAAGAAGAATGTTGACAAGCTGTAACATGTTGGGAGGAGATAAATCCAGGTGGGCAGCCGTGTTGGTCTGAAGGAGGTTGACAAAGATAGTGAGGGATCTGGAGACTGTCCAATGAGGAAAGATTGAAGGATCTGTCTATGTTTAGCTTGGAGAGGAGATGACTGAGCAGTGATATGATAGCCATCTTCAGGTATTTGAAGGGCTGTCATATAGAGGATGGAATAGAGTTGTTTTCAATTGTCCAAGAAGGTTGGATCAGAACCAATGGATCAGAACCAAAAGTTTTCAGCTAAACATTTGGAAGAACATTCCAGGAGGGTGGTTCCTCAGTGAAACAGGCTTCCTTGGGAGGTGGTGGACTCTCCTTTGGATGTTTTTAAGGAGAGGCTTGATGGCCATCTAACAGCAATGCAGATTCTGTGGATTTGGAAAGATTATGAGAGGGAGGGCAGGAAAGGTTGAGTCAGTGCACTGTTTTTGTGGCCCTTTCTTTACATGCCCAGAGTAATGCCAATCATCATTTTGGGGTCAGGAAGGAACTTTCTTCCAGGCCAGATTGGCCCAGTGATCCTGGAGGTTTTTTGCTTTTCTCTGAGCAGGGGCCACTGTGGGGGAGGTAGTTGTGAATTTCCTGTGCTGTGCATGGGGTTGAACTAGATGATCCAGCATTATGTTTCTAAGGTGGTTCTTTCTAGCTTTTCGAACTTGTGCTGCAAGTGAGAATGCAGTTGGTTTCTACTTACTGTCCCACTGTTTTATCCCCTCTTCCTACTCCTGCATGAATACAGATTAATCTACAGTCTCATATATAAAATCGAAGAAAAATATGAAGGCCTGCTGATGCTGTGCTATATCGTGCTTATGTACATTTCAAGCTACTGGGTGTTAACATTGGTTCTTTCTTTCATCTCTGATCTAGGCTGCTTGGTGCTTGAAAATACGAGCTTTAACAGAAATGGTTTATGTGGATGAAATCGATGTGGATCAAGAGGGCATTGCTGAGATGATGCTTGATGAAAATGCTATTGCGCAAGTTGCACGTAAGCACAACGTTTATAGGAGCCACAAATCTCAGAATGTTTTGTATCTTGTAAAAAAAGGAAAAACATTTGGGTTTGGCTTAATACCTGGTACTTCAGAGTACAAGCCCCTCCCCAGAATTTCAGAATTACTTCTTCACAGTTGCTTACATGGTGACTTCGTTCCCACATGGTAAGCTGTGGATGTGAGCACTGTCCAATGAATGTCATTTACCTTATAAAGTATTTTCATCTGATTTGTCTATTTTAGACGTACTTGCTTTCAAAGCTTTGTTCTGTTAACTTGATTTCATCTTGCAAGTTGTAATGTCTTCATTTTATGTACGTTTAAATATTCATATGTCCAAAAAACATTAATTTCATATGCAAACATGATAATCCAGTTGCACTATATGCATTGTTTGAGATAACCTGTTCAGATGCCAGAGGCTCCCAGTTGTATTTAGATCCTGTGACCTGAGCCTTGACTTCTTTTTAGTGGAGAAGGCAACAAAAGAAAAATGGTGAATGGAGCGGGAGAATGGAGGTATGATTGAGCTTTAAAATATTAATGACACCTTTGTTTATTGAGTAGGTCCTGGTACTTCATTGAAGCTCCCTGGAACCAGTCAGGGTGGAGGTCCCAGCCAAGCTGTCAGGTACTCAATTCACTTAGCTTATTCAGAAGTGTATTTGTTGTATTCTGGTCACTGTTGGGCTTAACTGGTAAATGCTATCCAATGAGAAGTCTCTAAGATGACTTATTATTATTATTATTATTATTATTATTATTATTATTATTATTATTATTATTATTATTATTATTATTATTATTATTATTATTTGAAGAAGAAATTGGATTTATACCCCACCCTTTACTCAGAGACTCAGAGTTGATTACAAACTCCTTTCCCTTCCCCTCCCCACAACAGACACCCTGTGAGGTAGGCGAGGCTGAGAGAGCTCTTTCAAGAACTGCCCTTTGAAGGACAGCTCTGACAGAACTATGGCTTGCCCAAGGTCATCCAGCAGCTGCAAGTGGAGGAGTGGGGAATCAAACCCAGTTCTTCCAGTCCGCACACTTAACCACTTTCTCCCTTCTACTCTTCACACTTCCTTTTGGGTTGGATCGTCCCCCTGCTGGGTTTTTCCCTGATGTGTTCTGCCCTTCTGTGCTTCCTACAATCCAAATTACCTTCTTTTGGATTGAGGTGGAGGAGGAAGAAGTTATTTGGCTGTTGGTTGGATTTCAGTTGATAATGCCCTTCTGAGTTATTCTAGATTTTATTCTGCTGGTTGCTATGATGTCTTTTATGGTTCGTATGTTACTAAACTGTAAGCCCCTTTATGGTATCATTTAAATACAGAATATGTTTTAAATGAATAAAACGATTGGCTCCTTTTTGGGTTGGGTGATCTTTTTTTAGTTGTGTGGCCATTAGATAAACTATAATTTTGCTGTGTTGCAAACAAATACGGTAAAAACTCTAGCTCTCTCTGGAGAAGGGGTAACAGCATAGGCTGGTCTACCTGGAAGTAAGTATCTGCAAGTAAGTCCCATGTTATTCATTGGGGCTTACTCCAGGAAAGTGTCTTTAGAATTGCACTGGAAGTGTCTGAATAGAAAGAAATAAACTAATTTTTTAAACCCACAAACGTTTAAATAGTGGCGAAGAAATGTTAGGCTACTGGTGTTATAAGTCATTTCTCCAGATAAACCTAAATTACACTGGCTTGGATCCTATGACATTGTTCCCCTTGAGTTTCTCTCTGGCCTCTGTGGAGGCTTTCACTCAAGATCAGTGTTTTTCAAGGAGCTCTTGCACACAGTGAAGTGCTAGAGGTAGAGGAAGTGAGCGTTACAGCAGAGGAAAGCCTCTGTGGTGGCCAGAGATAAGCATGAGGGGACAACGTGCCCTAGGACCAAAGCCCTTGGGTCTGTTTAATTGCTACTGTCTGTTTAATTGCATGCTTATTTTTGTGCAATCCCTCCAAGGGTGTTGATTACAAAAACTGAATACTGATATATTCAGGTGCACACACATGAAAACAAGCAGGTATATCTTCATTTTAAATTTCCAGGTTTGGGCACATATGCTTTCTTTGTTATACCAGTAGAGCTTGTCAGTTCAGCACTAACATAGTTGAATCTGTGTATCATTTCAGGCCAGTGACTCAGACAGGGAGACCCATTACAGGATTTGTGCGACCCAGCACACAAGGTGGACGACCAGGCACTATGGAACAGGCCATAAAGACTCCAAGAACTTCTCACACTGCCCGTCCAATGACTAGTGCTTCAGGGAGATATGTCAGGCTTGGAACGGTGAGGGACAGGAACAATAATCAAACTGCTTGTACTGCTCATCACATGGTCTCCATGTGTTTTCTGTATGTTCTTTAAAATAAACCAGCAAGCTGACTCCTTCCCCTTTGTCTGCCTAGTCCAAACTGTATACTTTATCTTGTTACATAGTTTTTTGTGCAATGTAATTGTAGAAGTTGCAACTTCAGAATATTATCTGTATGGCATAGGGCATTTAATTGAAATCTCTTTAATCTGCATTGTATATAAAAGCTTCTAATTTAAATATAGAGGATAGCCTGCCCAAATTGGACAATCTTCCAGACAAGCTAAGAAGGCCAAACTCTCCATATATATAGTTTCTTTACTAGTGAGAGTGGAGGGAAAATACCAAACCTTCAATTTTTGTTTTTAACTTTGAGCCACTGCTTGTCAGTGGATTTTCACCATGCTTAACATCAGAGATTTTAAGTTTCTGCGCCCACCCACCCACCTATCAATCTAAATAATATGCCAGGGAACCCCCACAGCCAGCTGATTTGTTAGAAGTGTGACTGTATTTTAATGTTTATTATTTTCAAATTGTTTAAATTGTTTAATTTTAATTGTATTTATTGCATGTTTTATGATGTTACCTGCCCTGAGCCCGCTTGCGTGATGGGTGGGCTATAAATAAAAATAATAAATAAATAAATAAATAACTTGGTTGACACTTATGATTTCCAAGTAGCCTCCTTGGATAGGTAAAAGTAATTTTCCATAGATATTCAACATATGAGTACTTTTCAGTACCACCAAATGCAAAACATAAGTAAATCCTTTGATTCCGCCCCCCAAAGGCTTCCAAATACTGGGGAGGGGAGACAGAATCTTAATCTGAAAGTAAAAGGAGTTTCAGCTGAATCCACTAGCAAAATTTTAAATAACCAGCCGGATAAACAATTCCATGGGGGATCAGTTTTCATTAAGTAAAATTAAGCTGCCAATAGTGCAGCAGACCTGCGCAGAATTACTGTAAATCACATTAGATTAACTCTCAACACTCTTTGTCTGTTTTAGTGATGATACCGTCTTTAAAGTTTCTTTTTAAGTGACAGCTACTATGCACCAGAGTGGAAGTTGCTTCTGATAGCTTCATGAGTAACAGAAGCAACTTCATTGGTCAGGTGTTTTAAGATACCTAAAATCTCCACTGAGTATATGAAGATTTATGTGTGCATTTCTGGAACCCAGTGATCATTGAGATCTAAGTGAATCCCCATAATAGATTGCATTCTTTGTTCAGATATTTGTTTCTTAGAGGTCTTTCTCCTAATGGTAATTTTCAAGCAAGTTTTTAATACAGTTCTGTATTGTTTTTCCTTCTTCAGGCCTCTCTGCTCACAAATCCTGATGGTCCCTTTTTAAATGTGGCTAAACTGAACTTAAATAATTATGCTCAAAAACCAAAGTTAGCAAAGGTATGTGTTTGCTTAACTATAATGTTTCTGGTGTCCCTTAACACCCCCCCCCCCAATTTACAGTAGATGTTTGGTAGATGCATTCAGTGTGTCAATTCCAGAAGCAGCTAATTTTCCTCCTTTTTGTCAAATAGGGATCCATTTCTAGGTAGGTCTCAGAAAGAGATGCACAGGGTGATTCTAGACATGGGCTTAGCTCCATTGCTCCCCCTAAACTGTGGAATCCTGTGAGCAAAAATTCTACCTTGTGAACAACTGGCATTAAAGTTGTGAGTGAGACATTTGGCTACTGCATAAATTAGTTTGCTCTGGAGCCATCCTTCCTGAGCTAAGACGAAAATGTGTGAGCCAGACACTAAAAATCTGTGAGCTAGCTCACATTAACTCAGCTTAGAGGGAACACTGCTTGGCTCCCACCTAGAATTTCCCTTGGTGCAGTGAGGAGGGGTGCTTTTTACTGATCTCCCCCTTCCCACAGTAGCCCTGAAGTCTTCTCCCCACCAGTGATCCTCCTGGAGGGACAAGAAACCTCCAGGGGTATGGGGGGAGGTTCAGAGGTCTCCAGCAAGAGGGGGCAATAAGGGACAATCTCCCCCCCCGACACACACACACAGACACACACACCCTTCATGCCACAACTCTCAGTTGCTTAAACAGGGCTGAGCAGTTAGGGTGTGTGTGGGATTACTTCCTGCTCCCCCTCCTGCCTTCACTAGCATGCTTCCTTCCATCATGGGTGATCACATCAACTGCAATCTTAGTTGTGCCTAAAATTTCACAGTAGCTGCTTAAGCAGAATTCTGATTAAGCAGGAACCCTGATTAATCTTAGCAATGATTAACACCATTAATGTCTTATGTTTAGACTAACACATGATGTAGTTAAGGCTGGCAGTGGGAATCCCCTCCCAAAGGTAAGGAATAGGGCTAAGGGAGCATGAGACCTTGCAAGCCACTCTTGATGGCATGTCTATAGTTAAATGTGCCTGTATCTGGCCAAAGTCGATAGAGGCCAGTCTAGCTTCAGCTGTGAGAGCCACTATTTTCTGTTTGTCTCCCTGGTCATTTGCTCTAAATATTGGACATTGAATTAACGCTTTTGATTGAATTACTCTTCCATCTCTTGCTGGTCTCCAGAGACACAACTTGAAAAGAGCTTTAGTGAATTTGAACAAATGTGTGAATTACTCTTCCATTTCTTGCTGGTCTCCAGAGACACAACTTGAAATGAGCGTACCTTAAAACTAATGGTAGCATTGCATATTACCCTGAAGTCACATGGTGCTACAGTTAATACGTTTTCAAAGATATGGAATACATAAAGTCATTGTGTGAAGAAGCTATAGTTAAATGTCATTCTGTTTTGAGAGAGTTTATATTTTTATTTCCAGATGCATTTGTACATTTTTTTTGTACCATGCTGACAGAAAATACAATTGTAATGGTTTAAGTGGAGGTATTGCAGATAAAGGCATAATTTGCTGGAAGTAGGACACTTGCTAATTTGAAAGGAAGCAAATAGCCTTAGCTAATGGGTTTTAGAGCGTATGTGGAAGACAAACAAAACATTATGAATCTCTGGCCAGCTTTTAGGTGCACTCAGAATGCAAATGTATATATGTGCTGTTAATCTAAAAACTCATATTGCATCAATGTTTTTCCTTTCAATTTCACATTAGTAGCTGTAGTGCTTTTTCCCCTTATTAGAGTTTTGGATTTTTAAAAAATGCACTTCTCATAATGATAGTCAAGGAAACAGAAAGCCAGCCAAAATAAAAATTTGTCTGTCTCTCTCCACCTCATTATGTCAGTCTATGCAGTTTTCCTTTCAGCTGCTTGCTGGTGGCAGTATTTAATGCAAGGGTAGGGGACTAGTTCAGCACTGAAGGGCACATCAGAAATTATCACAGCTCATTGCCGTACTCTGACAGCCTGTTCAGATTTTACTTCCCTTCCCAGGGGTTGTTCCTTGGGAGAGATGAGGAGTACGCTGTTGGCTTGCTGTGTTCCCTCATGCTCTAGTCGCTGGGAGAAGTGAGCAACCAAAGAAGTAGGTCCTGCAGTTCTTGGAACGTGGGACCTCTGACCCTGTGATTAATCTTCACACTGAAGAAGGTCATAGAAAGAAACAGGGAATTAAGATCAACCTCCTTTTTTTTCTCCCTCCCTCCTCCTTCCTCAGGTACCCTACATGGATTCAGATACAGATTAACTGTCTGCATCTAAAATTTCATGTGGATCACTCACCTAGAGGACATGATGGCTTTCTGTATCTCATTGCCTTCATGCAAGCTGCCCAGAGGGCCAGATTGGTGGTGATATAAATCCAAAAACCAGTCAAAATATAAGAACATAAGAGAAGCCAGTGTTGGATCAGGCCAATGGCCCATCCAGTCCAACACTCTGTCACACAGTGGCCAAAAATGCCAGGTGCCATCAGGAGGTCCAGCAGTGGGGCCAGGAAACTAGAAGTCCTCCCACTATTGCCCCCTCCCAGCTCCAAGAATATACAGAGCATCACTTGCCCCAGCCTGAGAGTTCCTATCTATACCTTGTGGCTAATAGTCACTGATGGATCTCTGCTCCATATGTTTATCTAATTCCCTCTTGAAGCTGTCCATGCTTGTAGCTGCCACCACCTCCTGTGGCAGTGAATTCCATGGTTTAATCACTCTTTGGATGAAGAAGTACTTCCTTTTATCTATTCTAACCTGACTGCTCAGCAAATGTATAGAATAGTTCTGTCAGTGTGGACAGGATTCCATAGGGAGAAAGGAGCCATTGGTACATGATCATTGATATTGCCATTATAACCACATTGAAAATGTGACTACAAAATTGTCAAAGGCACAGACATTGTTTTCCCAGTCCTCCAAGCCATGATTCTGGAGGATCAGGAAGCATGCCACAAGCATTGTTTCTTTTCGTCTCCTTTCTTGGCTAGTGTACTGGATTTCTTCTCTTCCTCTCTCCTTTGAGCTTAATATAGTTTGTCATGCTGTCCAAATACAAGCACAGTAAAGAAAAAAGTTCAGAGAGGATTTTTCTAAGAAACCAAGTACCCTTGCCCTAGTAACACCCCTCCGATGATCACTGTGGGAAGGCTACCCGTTGCTATTATATGGTGGCCTGGATCCAAAAGGGCTCCCTGTGATGTTCTGCCATGCAGTGGGGCATTTCTGTGCCTCTGTTGCACACACAGACACACAAGCTGCTGTTGCTGACCCTTTGGTAAGAGAGCCAGTTGGGTTGTAGTTGTTGAAGTGTCAGAAGGGTCTGAGAGACCAGGAGTCATATCTTGGCTGTACCATGAAGCTTGCTAGGTAACTTTGGGGCATTCATTCTCTCTCATCCTGATCAATTTCATGTGGATTTTTTGTGAAAATAAAATGGAGTAGAGGAGAAAAGTGCCACCACAAGTTCCTTGGGAAAAGGGTGGAAAGGAAATGCCTTCTGCTCATAAATGGAATTCCTTGGATCCCATTCCATTTTACAGAAAAATTTCTTTGATGTAGACATAAAAATAAGACTCCTTTAATGACACAGCAGCATGTGCAGGCATTCCTGATGTAAATTCATTGCAGCATCCATAGTCATTTTTTATAAAAGATATTTTAAATGAGCTACTTCAATGTGTATTTATTTTTGTACAACTGTAAATGGCTTTTGTTGTCTCCCCCCCGCCCAGTCTTGACAGCATGTTGTAAATTGTTCCCCTAACAGGCATTGTTTGAATACATTTTCCACCATGAGAATGATGTTAAAAACGTAAGTCACTCTTCTTTATTTCTGTAACTCAGCATTTTTGAGCTGACTGACACTTTGAAAAAGTAAGCCCTTCCGTCGTAATAAAGCCCAGGAAGAATCTGGTTTAAATTGGGAAGAAATTACAGCTGATAGAATGTTAATTTCAGAAAAATTGCTTGCTTGTTAATTTCAGAAAAATATATAATGGTGCACTACTAAGTGTGTTGTGTGATTCATTTGAAAGGATGGAAATAGTTCATCTTCTTCAGCAACTTGGCTGCTCAATAGAACCCATGCTCTACCTACCTTAGATAAAAAGATGTTTAAGACTAGAGAACTGGGAATTCAGGACGGATTGGGGAGTTTTGTGGAAATTCTGCACCTTAAACATGTTGAGCATCACCTCATTGTTTGCAACAAGTACAGAATCCCTTCTTTACTTATTATATGAAAGAAATTCCTAGATAGGAAAGTATGCAGAGGGTTGGATCCAGTCGTGTGTGAACAGGATTTCTTGCAGTTGGATCTTCTTCCCTGTCTTTCAGCATCCCTCCTCTTGTGCACCCTGGCGATCCTCTGCTGCGGGTCCGGGAGGACCCTTATAAACAAAAGGCTGCCGGGGATAGAGTAGGGAAGGAGCATAGGACAAATTTGCTTCTCCCTGGTTGTGTATGAGCAACAGTAAGCTAGGTTTAAGGCTTGCTGAGTTTACTTAAGAGGAGGAAACGGTGATTTTTTTTGCTTGATTTCCCCCTCCTTATTGCAGCCCCCCGCCATCTTGTGTATTTTGTTTTTGAGAATCCCTCCCCCTGACTTTTAGCACAGGATTTTCAGGGTAGATGGGAATCTGCTGTGGAAAAAGAAAGATAGAGAAAATCCGCTTGCGTGAGCTCTTTGCTTGCTTAGGTCTGGCCCCAGTGTATGGATGTTGCGTTCTTATCTGCAGGTGAATCTTATCTTCCCACATAGCAGGTAGTTGCAGAAAGCTACTGTTTGCTTCCTTTCTGTTTTAGGAATATTTTAATGTCTGAGCTGTTTATAATAATGGTGTTATTAAAAAAGGAAACTGTTGGTTTCTGATAGTCACCAAATTATGCTCAAGAAGTCTACAGCTCATGGCATTACCTAATCATGCCCTTGCAGTATGATTCGCTTAATTTATTTTATTTACCATATTACCATCTCAAAATAAGGATTGAATTCAATGTTTTTGTTCGTTTGTTTTGCTTTCTGTGTGGGAATTTCTTATGGACAGAAGCAAAATTCACTGTAAATGTTAAAAAAGAAGCACTAGCAATTTGAAGAACAGAATTGTCTATATACATTCTAAGTATTGTAACACGATGTGTGGTACAAGGTGCTTTACAATTGTGGGAGCGGCAATACAAACACATTGCTGAGCCGTTTTCCTCCAGCAGTGCTTCTTCTCCCCCACCTGCAGACTGTTTCTCCAACAGTAAAACGTAGCTTGAATGTTTAATTAGAGGCAGCAGCTGGAGAGAAAAGAGTCTAAGAAACGATGGTGTTCTTGTGACACGTTGTGTGCATTACTGAATTGTAAGTACAATTGATTTCAGTTGAAGTTGCCTGATTCTTGGTTAGCAGAAGTATGCATGATTCAGCCTCATAGATTTTTAAATTAAACATTCCAAGATTATTTTTCCAGAGTGATGTTAGCTGACCATGACCAAGATCCAGAGGACCTGAGTTGTTCTCAGAGTTTCCTTTTCAGAAAGGACCACCCACATACCCCTAATTTCCCTTTTAAGCTCTGTGGTATTCAAAAAGTAGTTTGATGCAAGAATTTTTGAAGAGGAAATGACATCAGTATGAATGCATTTTTTACACTCTGAAGGAGTGCAAGTTCATCATGCGCACATTCTCTTTGGGATCCCAGCCCATGTTTGGAAATATTTTCAAGTGCACCTGCAATTTCTGTTAGCATTTATTGGAATTGCTTCAACTGAAAGGGAGTATGTGGGTTTTAATTTAGTCTAAATTGTCTGTCTTAATCACTTGGTTGCGCAGGCACATTTTGAGATAATTGAACTTTAGTGGTATAAAACATACAGCCAGCGACGAGTGCAGACCTTTGAAATGTCATATCAGAACAGTGGGATGTGAAAGATCTAAATTGTTTCTACAGCAATTGGCACTTCCAAGCAAGTGGAAATTTCAGAAGCAAAATTACACTATCGTATACACATGAGTTACCGCTGAGGGATTTACAGCCCGGTACCAAGGCCCCCGATGCTGATATATTGCAGACATAAATGCAGCACTACAGTCACTCAGCAGAAGGGAAATACACACAAAATCAGCCCATTCCGTGTTTCAGGGGACATTGCTGTTGAACTGGAGTCCATAGCAGCCAAAATCAGCCCATTCCGTGTTTCAGGGGACATTGCTGTTGAACTGGAGTCCATAGCAGCCCTGCTGCAGCCCACCAATCAGGGAGCAGCATGTTAATGATGCCACCAGGACAGCTAGAGATGAAAGTAAACAAGCAGTGCTCACCAATAGGAGCTCCCATGGCCTGACTTCAGCCTGCTTAACCACCCATAAGCAAAACACAACAAGGAAGGGAATAAAGGGGATCCCCCACACACACATGCAGTATAGGGTGGACCGTGGTGTGAACATTAAGAGTTTTGGGACAAACAGGAACTCACAGAAGCAGGCTGAAGTTCTTTCCTGCAGCCACCTTTTTCCAGATGGACCCACAGGGAGAAGCAATGAATACTGACACTAGTGTACTAATAAGGGAACATAAATTGCCAGTTTCTAGAAAGCATTCCCATCACAGAAAGGGTTTATTGAAAGAAGAACTCTTGAAAACTAGTGGGCAGTAAGCAGACAAGATGTTGTATGTAGAGGGTGCTGCCGTGTATAAAGGTAAAGCGTGCCATCAAGTCATAACCGGCTCATGGCAGCTCCATGAAATTTGACCTCATGGGGTTTTTAAGGCAAGAGATGGGCAGAAGTAGTTTGCCATCGCCTCCCATTGCACAGCAGTCCTCATCTTCCTTGGTGGTCTCCTATCCAAGGACTGACCCTGCTTAGCTTCAATGCTCTGACAAGATCAGGCTAGTCATAGTTTGTAAGAAAAGCTGTCAATCAGTCCTTGTCTGCTTAAATATGAATGAAGATTTTTTATACATTTTCAGAGAAAATACAGGTAGGCCTTCAAACTTAATAATAGTAAGTGGGCTCCTAATATTTTAGAAGCATAACATGAAAAAAGAGAGGATTGCTGGAGCCAGCTGCATTCCCTGCAGTACTTCTCTTGCGGGGGGGGGGATTTTTCTTGGCAGTTGCTATTAAATAATGTCATTGTCCGAGTGTGACTGAGCATACACTGAATGTATGTTATAGAGTTGACAAGAATTCCGTGAAAAGGCTAGGGTGAAGAGGGTACAGTATTTGAAATATCAAAGAGCATTGTTGACATGAAAAGTGGAGCATGCTTGAAAAGCTTCCCAATAACCAGTTTCTTGCCCTTTCCTATTCATGTGGGTGCAGAGAAAATCATATATATATTAGGCCTCCCTGAGGTCAAGAAAGTTATGGTTATTACTTTGCTTTCCCACCAATTTCTTGAAGTTTCTAAAGAAGATGTCCAGTTTGTCTTTCCCCAGAATTAGAGCTCCAAAATGGACGGCCAGATACTAAACTTTATTCTGTCTGTACTGAAAATAAATCCTACCAGCTCAGCAAAGGTTGAATCCTTTCTCCAGCCTAAGGAACCTTCCTCTGACAGGAAAAAGGGGTGGGATACAAGCCACTTTATTCGAAGGAGGGTGGTAGGGGAGGAATCTGCATTCCAGATTGCTCTTTATGCCGGTTGAATTTGGCCCTTGTTTACTATACAACCTGTAAGTGTGTTGTTTTTCACTAAACAATTGGGCAAAATGCTTCCAGAACATTTTTTTCCTCATATTTCTACATGTGCAAGGGTAGGGACGTTATTTTTTAAATCAGTGCTGGGTGCCAAGTCAGAGTAATAGTCTGAATATGCATTATGTGCCACAGTAAGAATCTGGTCCAAACGTCAATATTCAGGCCTTATGGCAACCCTGACCTTTGTTCCCATGTCATTTATTCCCCTTTTTTAAAAAATATGCACCCTAATTTCTGCCAAAGCTCTCAAGTTGGCTTATATATTAAATATATTAGAAGAGAAAACAATAAACCAAGCAGACATTCTCTCAGACCCTGGGTTGTCTCTTTATAATGATCTGATTTCTCTGGCCTGAATTTCTCCTCAATTAATACTTGTCCTGTTACAAAGACTGTGGGTTAGCTGAAGGTTTCATGATCATTGGCTGCTGGATTCAGGATACTCATGGGAGTTGTGGTGCCAAGCATGAAGGGAATCAGAACATACCCATCCACTTTTTTGCACTGGAAGCCATAACTCTCTCTGGTGGGCATAACTCATCAGAAAACAAGGCTAGGATTCTTGAAATTGGCTACTAGCTTCATAATGGAAGTGAGTGTTGCAGTGCCCCAAACAAAAGGAATTGGAACATTGTGGCCCCGGTTATTACCATAAACACACATACCATTTGCAATGGAAGCTACAGATCTTCTTCGTGGTCTCTGTGCATCACACCCATGGGATTCAGTGCGCCTGCGCTGACCTGGTCGGTGTCTGTACAAAGCTCACAACGGGATTTTCACGCCCTTCGCCCCCGGGCATGCGCAGGAACCCCACCGCGCATGCCCAAGGGGCGGGGGCACGGACATCCCGCCAGTTCTCTTCTGACCGCCGCGCTGTTAGCAGCCTGCGTTGGTGTCTCCGAGAACTTTACCTCAGCTAGTGATCGAGCATTTTTTCCTCAAACTGAACTCTATTTTGCTCACTTTTCTTCAAGTCCGCAGTTTTTGTGTGGATTTCCTCCGGTCTTCGGACCACTTTTTGTTCTTTCTTTTTTCCTCACCTTCCTCACCGGCTTCCATTGTTTATGGAAAGTCAAAAGTGGGGGTGCTTCAAAAGGTGCTCTTCCTGCAGAAGCAAATTAGCCTTGAGGGACGAGCACTCCCTCTATGTTTTTTGTTTGGGGGAGACTCATCGACCCGAAGCCTGTTCCATCTGCGCCCGTTTCTCCAACCAAACAAGGAAGAACAGGGCTGCTAGGCTTAAAGTCGCGCTGTGGGAGTCGGCACTCGCCCCTCCGGTGCCCGCTATGGAGTCTGATCAGTCGACATCGAGACCAGCCGTCTCGGCATCGAAAGTCATCGGGATCGACACACAGGGATCCCCCAACACCGAAGCCTCCCAAGGTAGGGAAATCTTCCTCGGATACCGGAGGGGCCCCTATGAAGAAGTCGAAATCAAAGGTGACTTCATCTGTGTCGACGCCGGTGAAAAAGCCTAAGAAGGATAAGACGAAGACTCTGGGCTCAAGCAAGACGGGAGACACGCATAAATCTCACGGTGTGAGTGGCGTTAGATCTTCTAGGGGCTCTGCTCTCCGTGCGGACGCACCTCAGCAACCCCCACGACTGTCCCATCCGACACCGGAGCTGACGAAAGTCCTTGTGGAGCCTCCGATACAGATTCTGGACTCTCCACCACGTCAGCCTGAACCCCCCGAGTCGACAGTACCTCTTCGTCATAATCCTCCCCAGTCGATGTCACCTCCTCCTACCGACCTCGATCTGGTTTCGAATGTCCAAGCAATGGGATCTCGATCCCCCTCGCCAGCTTCTTGGGCTAGTGATCGCTCCGATCGATCCCGACATCGCCCTCGGGGCCATTCCAGGTCTCCATACCGCCTGGACCATCGTGATCAGGAGACTTATGATCCTCGCTATGACAGGTACCATGCACCTTATCCGTACCGACCTTCGAGATTTTCTTACGACCATAGGCATGAGATGCCATGCTGGTTCTCCTCCGGCCCGTGGAATTTCCCTGGGTGTCCTGATCCTTGGGAGCCCCGTCGATACCGCTCCCGCTCCCGCTCACCTCACCATCCGTCCTCGGCAACGGTGTTGAAACCTCCACCGTCTCCTCATCCTCCTGTCCATTCCGACGCCACTGCTCCACCAATGCTGATGGCCGAACCACCGAAACCGAGGCCTCAGGATTTGACTTCCGACTCCGACTCCTCTAGAGGGGACTCCGATGTCGACAATGCGGAGGATGCTCTTTCCCCTGTCGAACCTCCCCCGAACCAACCAATCTCCGGTAGCAGCCCGATTTCTCCATCCGAGGACATGTCCTCATATGGGGACTTAGTAAAATGTATGGCACACTCTCTTGCCCTACCAATCATCCAACCACAACCATCCGCAGCTGACGAAGTGTACGACATCATCGAGATCGACGCTTCTACACCGATAGCCTTACCAATGTCCAAACACCTCCTGAAAGCAGTTCAGTCCCCGTGGTCTAAACCGTCGTCGGCACCAGTTTCCACTAAGTGGCTAGACCACATGTACCGGGTCCAAGAAGAGGGAACTTCGTTCCTCCATCTCCATCCTCGCCCAAATTCATTGGTTGTTTCCACATCTTCCAAAACCAAAAGCTCTAACTCCACCCCGTCCAACAGAGAGAGCAAAAAAACGACGCCCATGGCTGTCGAGTTTACTCTTCTGCAGCCCTGGGGATCAAATCCTCTAATTATCTGGCCTGTTTTGGAAGATACGAGTATGCCTTATGGCAGAGAATGTCGGCGCTCCTCCCATCCATGCCGGATGACAAGCGTGCCGAGGCAAGATCCATCCAGAAGGAGGGCCTCTTTGTAGCCAAACAACTCCTGAACACTGCAAAACATTCACTAGACGCTTTTTCGACGTCGATGGCTTCGGCACTATCGATTCGGCGTCATGCGTGGCTCCGGACCACCTCTCTCCCTCAGGACACTAGATCCTATATTGAAGATCTCCCCTTCGATGGGGACGGCTTATTCCACTCCTCCACCGACGCTGCCTTGCAGGAGCTGGATAAAAATATCAAGGCTTCGAAATCACTTGGAGTTTCGGCACCACAAAGGTCCTACTGGCAGAGGTCGTGGTCCAGGTACACTCCCCGTCGTCCATATCCCACGAAGCCATCCCCTGACGCGGTTTGGAGGCCCCGTCAGTCTCCAAACTACAGTAAGCAACCGTACCAGCCAAAGCCGAGATCGGGTACCCAGCATCTACAGGCAAGGCCCAAGTCCAACCGCGGACCGAAGCAGGGTCTTTGACTCCACCCTCTCGGCATCGAGAGAACTGACCCGCCTCCATCCCTTCCTTCCGGTGTGGAGAGCCGTAACCACGGACACCTGAGTTCTATCTGTTACAGCCAATGAACTCATCGAGTTCATCGACCTCCCACCCTTACCAACCTTCCGTTCCACCCCTCCTTCCAATGTTCTTCTTCAGGAAACCAACTCCCTGTTGAAGAAGAGGGTGATAGAGCCTGTCCCAAAAATTTCCAAACGGACGGGATTCTATTCCAGGTACTTCGCCGTACCAAAACGAGACGGAGGGCTACGTCCCATCTTGGATCTTCGAGATCTCAGTATCTACATAAAGTACTGAAAATTCAAGATGACGACCCTGCAAGCTCTACTGCCCTTGATTCCACAGGGTGCCTGGATGGCTACCATCAACCTCCAGGATGCCTACTTCCACCTAAATATCCACCCCTCCCACAGGAGGTATCTCTGCTTCGCAATAGGAGAACATCACTATCAATATCGGTGTCTCCCATTTGGAATCTCTACAGTGCCGAGGGTCTTTACCAAGACCATGGTAGTTGTCGCAGCCCACCTCCGCCTCCAGGGGATCACCATCTTCCCCTATATCGACGACTGGCTTCTGGTGGCTGATTTCCCGATCTCTCTACGCAAGGACATTGCATTCACACTGCACCTTCTCTCATCACTTGGTCTTCAGGTGAACCTGCAAAAGTCCTGTCTCCACCCGTCTCAAAGGGTGCAATTCATCGGGGCACTACTCGATGCTGTGGCCGGCAAAGCCTTCCTACCGATGGACAGAGCTCAAACCTTGTCCAACCTAGCAGCATCGGTTCGAGACTCTCCATCCTCGATGGCATACGCCATTCAACGCCTCCTCGGACACATGTCCGCCACGACTTTGGTCCTCCCTCTGGCGAAACTCCACATGAGGCCTCTTCAACTTTGGTTTCTGAAGAGTTTCCGCCCACACCGCATGCCTCTGTCAAAAATCCTGACCCCTACGCAAACCGTGCGGGACTCTCTCACCTGGTGGACTGTTGTCCCAAACATTACCAAGGGTGCTCCATTTTCACCCCTCACTCATCATTACACCCTGACGACAGATGCCTCCTTATGGGGATGGGGGGCCCACCTCGATGGCATCAGCGTGGGATACCGGTGGGATGCTGCTACTGCAAACAGGCACATCAACTACCTGGAACTACTGGCCATTTCACTGGCTCTCAGAGCTTTCCAGCGCATCTTACAAGGGCACTGTGTTGCCATCCTCACCGACAACACCACGGCACTCAGCTACCTGAACCGTCAGGGGAGGAACTGTCTCCAGGAGCCTCTGTGGGCTTGCAATCGACCTCTGGAACTGGTGCGTTTCCAATGACATTGTCCCCGTGGCCACCCACATCCCCGGAGTTCAAAATGTGGAAGCGGATCTGATCAGCAGAGGCCACACTCACCATCACGAGTGGGAACTGAATCAGGTCTACCTCCAACCACTCTTCGACCGTTGGGGGACCCCAGCAATCGACGTCTTTGCCTCACGGGAGAACACAAAATGCAAACAATTCTGCACCCAAGGAGGCAAGGACCCTCTTTCTTTAGGGGACGGCCTGCTGGTGTCCTGGACAGGTCCGTTCCTATACATGTTCCCTCCGCTGCCCCTTCTCTTGAGGGTGGTGCACAAGGTGGCCAAATTTCAACCAAACTGCATCCTGGTGACTCCGTGGTGGCCCAGGCAAGCCTGGTTCCCGATCCTACTATGTCTGGCAGGAGGCAGGTTCCATCACTTCCCCAGAGTGCAAGATCTCCTCACCGCCGAAGGAGGCAAGGTGCTCCACCCACAGGTGAACAGTCTAAAGTTGACGGCCTGGAAGCTCCAACCTTGAACTTCTCCACCCGAGTTGCAGAGGTCCTGTATAATGCGAGGAAGGAATCGACCCGCTCATCCAACTGCAGGAAGTGGCGAAAGTTCCTCTCGTATTTGGACAAGTCTACAGACAATCCGACACTGGTGGGCCTGGACAAAATTCTGGACTTTCTTCTGTCCCTTAGAGACCAGGGTCTCTCCCACTCATCTGTGAAGGTCTACTTGGCAGCTATCTCCGCTTACCACCAGGGCAGGGATGGACACACAATTTTATCCCATCCAGCCTCGAAACGATTCATGAAGGGCCTCATTAGATTGTACCCTCCGGTAGTCACGCCTACAGACCTATGGGACTTACCACTGGTACTACGGCAACTTACCAGGCGACCGTTTGAACCAATGGCTACTTGTGACCTCAAGTACGCGACGTGGAAAACGGCCTTCCTAGTGGCTATCACCTCAGCCAGAAGGGTTAGCGAACTCATGGCACTCCGACATGATCCACCCTACCTGGTTTTCCTTCCAGACGGTGTACGTCTGGTACCAGACTTGACCTTCATTCCAAAGATCGTTTCAGAATTCCATCTCAATACTGAAATATTCTTACCAGATTTTTTCCCACATCCAGATGATGACGGACAACGCTTGCTCCATTCTCTGGATGTCAAGAGGGCACTCCTCTTCTACCTGAACCGGACTCAGCCAACCAGACGTGACAACGCGCTGTTCCTGTCATACAGCTTGCCCTCCCTGGGGCTCCGCATCACGTCTCAACGACTCTCCAAATGGATTGTCGAGACAATTCGGCTGTGCTACACTCTAGCAAAAAAGTTACCTCCCTCTCGTCTGAGGGCACACTCAACCAGGTCCATGGTGACCTCAACGGCCTTTCTGAAGGGCACGTCTCTCTCGGCCATCTGTAGAGCGTCTACGTGGTCCACGCCAACCATGTTCATCAAACACTACGCTCTGGACGTCCATGCACAGCAGAAGGGTGACTTGGGTCGTCTGGTCCCCTCTTCTACGGCTCCCTGAGTCTGCCAGGACCCACCTCCAAGTGAACCACTGCTTTTTAATCTCCCATGGGTGTGATGCACAGAGACCACGAAGAAGATAAACAGGTTGCTTACCTGTAACTGATGATCTTCGAGTGGTCATCTGTGCATTCACACCGCCTGCCCGTCCTTCCCCACTGCTGTCATCCTCAGCTGTTCTCATACATGGCTAGGCTTGATAGCGGTCAGAAGGAACTGGCGGGATGTTCGTGCCCCCGCCCCTTGGGCATGCGCGGTGGGGTTCCTGCGCATGCCCGGGGGCGAAGGGCGCGAAAATCCCGTTGTGAGCTTTGTACAGACACCGACCAGGTCAGCGCAGGCGCACTGAATCCCATGGGTGTGAATGCACAGATGACCACTCGAAGATCATCAGTTACAGGTAAGCAACCTGTTTTTCTCCGGCAAGCATCTCACCCCAAAATAAAGTTAGGAACTCCAACATTAGTCCCTAGATTTAGAATGGATAATAGGAGTTGTAGTTCCCAAAACAAAGGGAGTTGGAACACCCTTGCATGGACTGTTGCTTCATCTGGTATTGCTGCAGCTCTTTTGGCAGCCGGCAGAACAACTCGTCCAGTATGCCATGATATATGATAAATGGAAATCCTTAGTAAATAAACAAACTTTGCTCAGTGGAGATGCTAGATAAAGGTAGAATCCACCCCGTTTACTTGGATACCAGATGCCTGATATACCTATCGCTTGGATATTATGGAAGAGGTTTTCACTTCTTTTGCACATACCTTTTGTGAAGACTATAAATCAGCAAATTTTTCCTATTCTGATATTTAGTGAGTTCATTTACACTAATAAAAACTGGATGAGGCTTATCAAGGCAAAAGATGGAGGGGTCAGTGCTCTTCTAATTACGTTTTTCAAAACATTGCAGTACTGGCTGTAGTACTGCAGAAATCTTTATTTTCATTAAAAACAAATCTTCATTGATGATGATAACACGTGGAATTCAGGCCTGGCTATAAGCTGGCAGTTGTTATTGATGTAAGCAGTTGCTTTGGGGAAGGTCTTTTAAGTTAATAACAGCTAATGAGGCTTAAATGTTTACTAAAACGATTAAGATTTTCAGAGACCAGGTTTCATAAGATCCTATTGTTAGGGGATAGGCAAATTTATTTATTTCATTAGATTTATAATCCGCCCTCCCCGCGGACGGGCTCAGGGCGGCTAACAAACTAGGCACATATGCCACTAATTAAAACAATTAAAAACAAAATAAAACAGTCATAAAACTTATAACAATGCAGTGCTTGTTGTCTCAGAAAGGATCTACAATGACAGACCGACATCCTGGTGGTCGTAGTTCCTCGTCGATGGCATCAGTTCCAGGCAGCACTGTCATTCATTTGTCACAGGGCCATCTCACCCCCCGATGTTACCCAACCTAGTTGGTGGTGGTGATGCAGTGGCCGTGGCTCCTACTCAAACGCCTGGCGGAAGAGCTCTGTCTTACAGGCCCTGCGGAACTGTGCAAGGTCCCGCAGGGTCTGGATCTCCTCCAGGAGCTCATTCCACCAGGTAGGAGCTGCCACCAAAAAAGCCCTGGCCCTGGTTGCTGCAAGTCTGGCATTTTTGGGGCCTGAAGTTACCAGGAGATGTTGCGTCCCTGACTGTAGTGCCCTTGAGGGAAAATATGGGGAAAGGACATCCCTTAGGTATGTTGGACCCTGGCCATATAGGGCTTTAAGGGTGAGAACCAGCACTTTGAAGCGAATCTGGTACACTATTGGCAACCAGTGCAGCGCTTTCAGCACAGGCCGGATGTGCTCTCACCTAGAGAGACCCATCAACAGTCTGGCTGCAGCATTCTGCTCTAGCTGCAGTTTCCAGATTTGCGACAAAGGCAGCCCCAAGTAGAGAGCATTACAGTAGTCCAACCTTGAGGTGACCATCACATGGATCACTGTGGCCAGGTCATCGCGGTCAAGGAAGGGAAGCAACTGCCGAGCCAGCCGAAGATGATAGAAGGCTGACTTGGCAGTGGCCGCCACCTGGGCCTCCATCATTAAAGAGGAGTCCAGGAGCATTCCCAAACTCCTAACCTCTGACATCGACACCAGAGGCTCCCCATTGAAGGTCGGAAGAGGGAACCCCAACCCCGAACCGGCCCAACTCAGGCCCAGGACCTCCGTCTTTGCCGGGTTTAGCTTCAGCCGAATCAGTCTGAGCCACCCAGCCACAGCTTGCAGCACCTGATGAAGGTCATCAGGGCCAGAGTTCGACTGGCCGCCCAACATCAGATAGAGCTGGGTGTCATCTGCATATTGATGACACCCAAGCCCGAATCTCTGGGCAATCTGGGCAAGGGGGCGCATATAGATGTTAAACAACATCGGGGACAGCACCACCCCCTGGGGCACCCCACATTCAAGAGGATGTCTCCGGGACTGCTGCTCCCGTATTGCCACCCTTTGTCCCCGACCTTGAAGAAAAGAGGCAAGCCTCTCATTTTTCCCAATCCCAGTAATAAGGCCTGGAGGGTGGTTGGGAACTGTAGGCCTGTTGGAAAATTTATACAGTGGCCTAAGACACTTGTGAAAGTGAGGCTTCCTTGGGGCCTACAGGCGGCTCATTCTTCAGACTTAGGTCCAGGATCATGACATATGTAAATACTTTTGAATTCTGGTTATATCAATTTTTATTAAATATTTTGCATCTCCAAACATCTATTTAAAACCAACTAACTCAGAAATAGAAAGTGATATTGAAGCTCAACACTTATGCATAGAATTGTAGTTCTTATTGTTCTAGTATGTTGGATCCTTGACCAGCAAAATGAGCAAAATGCACTATGCAACTGAAAGCCAGCGTAAGGGTGTGAATTCAGGCCCTAGCAAGTCCACAGATATGTGCCATACAGGCAGATCACACCATTTAGGAGAGAGATCTGATTCTTCTGCTACACAACATTGTTCATAATTAATGTTTCTGTGCACGGCATTTCCCTGAGGACTCAGTCATGCATGACTGACCTATTAGCATTTAAAAAACAAAACAAAAACCAAGCTTGCAGGCCAAGGAAGGCCAAACCCATGTTCTTTTGCTCCTGAGCTCACTGTTCTCCCCTCTTTTAAAGCATTTAATTTTCTCTAAGCAAGCTCTCTGGCTTCCCAAGTGGATGTGGGAAAGTGCATTGTTAGGTATAGGTCAGGAGAAGAATGCTGAAATAAATGAACTTCACACCAAGATCCATGTACTATGGGCAAACTTATCACATTTCAATGGGGTGGAGTCTATCCTTATCCTAAGATTCCACTGAGCAAAGTTGGAAACCTTCCTCCAGCCTATGGAGGTTCCTCCAATTTACGTTACCCTTCTTCCAACAGAAGAATAATTTAAGTTGGAGGAACACTCCTTTGGCTGGAGGGAGGTTCATTCCACATCACTGTTTCTGTTCAGGAAAAAAGCCTCCTGTCCACATCACAATCATAGCACTGAGAAAGAATGTAGGTATCACTAAATTCACCCCATACCTCCATGTGCCTGCTCTACAAGAGAGAATTTTAATGGGTATAGTTTAACAGGAAGAATCCCTTGGATGGTGATTATAACCCAGTATGTGAAACACATGGGCTCCAAAACCTGTATTAAGTGCCTCTGAGACCAGGTTTGTGTTAACCAGGGTTAATTTCTGCACAGAAGTAATACCAAATCATGGCTGAGGTTTATGAAAAAGTAACATGTGAGAGCAGAAGTTGATTTCAAAAGTTATTTATGAGTCCTTGGTGGGCTTAGTTTCTGACTAGTGTTTTGACTTCACTGGCCTTCTATAACTAGTTTCCTTATCAAAAGAAGGAACATTTGTGGGTGATGTATCAAACCTACACAGTCTTTTTAAAATACAGTTATGTTTTCACTTTAGCAGGGAACTCATAAATATTAGGACTGCACAGGGGGAGAGTTCCAGGAATGGAAAGTGACTAGTTCAAGCTCTTGTTAACTTGATTATTCATCACCAGGATATTGACACAGATGTCCCTGACAGGCAAGCCCTATTATGTTCAGAGGGGAAGCAGAAAATAGATACAAAATGTTCTGGTAAACAGCCCAGGAATCTAAGCTAGCTGAGTCTTCAGGTTCACCATTTGATCTCATGCAGGTTCTTATAGGCAAGATGAATGCAAAATTGTTACACATACTAGTTACACAGATGTTTCTGTCACAGTGAACAGTGTATATTTGTGTGTGAGAGAAAATAACTATATAAAAAAGCCATGAATTGAAGATGTTGAAGATCTGTTGCTTAGATTCTGATGTTTAACTAGATAATCTGCATGCTGGAAAAAGTAATTGTCACAAACTACATTGCTGGATCATTTGTATTATCAAATCCTTGTCTACTGAATGAGGGAACAAGTGGGAACCTGCAAGGACTTGCGAGAGGCATCACACTCCCCCCTCCCATTATTTCCTCTTTCACTTTCCTGAAATCCCCCATAGTTTCTCCCCTTTTCCTGCTTCCTCCTTTCCTTTTAGGGTTGCCAATCGCAGGTGGGAGCTGGAGATAACACAACCAGTCTCCCAACTACAGAGATCAGTTCCTCTTAGGGTTGACAGGACTGGAAAATCTCTGGAGATTTGGGGGTGGAGCCTTGGGAGAGTGAGGTGTGGAGAGGGAAGCAGCCTCTTCAGGGTATAATGCCATAAAGTCTACTCTCCAAAGCAGCCATTTTCTCTATGGGAACTGATTTCTGTCATCTGGAGAGAAGTTGTAATTCCAAGTACCACCTGGAGGTTGGCAACCCTAGTTCCCCAGGAGGAAATGGCTGCTTTGGAGGGCATAGTCTATTGTATTATACCCTCCCCTCCTCAAGCCCCATGTTACCTAGGCTCCACACCCCCCAAATTTGTAGGAATTTTCTAACCTGGAGTTAGGAACCCTATCTTCTTCCCATCCAACAGCCAACGTACCTTTAACTGCTCCTCTGTCTTAAGTTCCCCCCGCCCCCGGCCCCAAAGCCTTTACCTGTGGCCCATTTGTGTGGTGCCGGCCACTGGGCAAGGCATGGTAGGGAACTCAAGGACTTGTGGGGTCGCACCTCATTTTCTTCCTCCCCACACTATTTCCTCTTCCTCTCCTCTTAGCAGTCCCTGTATCCTTTTCCTGCCTCATTCTCTCCTTCTCAGCCATTCTCCAACCTAGCTTTTATCTACTTCCCATCTTCAGTTATATTTATCATTTATTTACTTCATTTATACCCCTCCTTTCTCCACAGTGGGGACCAAAGCAGCTTACATTATTCTCCTCTCCTTTTTTATCCACACAAAAACCCCATAAGGCAAGTTAGGCTGAAAGTATGTGACTGAACTAAAATCATCCGATGAGCTTCCTCAGCAAGATGGGGATTAGAACCTGGGTCTCCGACCCTACTCTGACACTGTAACCATTATACCACACTGGTTTTCATAGGGTGGTTGCTGTTGAATGGTAGCAAGCAGCCAGGCCTAGCTGAGTCATGCAAGTTGGAGTGGTATCAAGTCACACAAAGGTTGCTTCCAGGCCTAGGGTTGCCAACGTCTAGGTGGGACCTAAAAATATCCCAGAATTATAACTGAACTCCAGACAACAGAGATCTGTCCCCCTGGACAAAAAGACTGCTTTGGAGGGTGGACTCTATGGCATTATATTTGGCTGAGGCCTCTTTCCTCTCCAAACACTGCTGTCCTCAGACTCTACCCTAAAATCTCCAGGAATTTCCCAACCTGGCTCTGGCAACCCTAGCCAGGCCTGGCCCCAATGAGTTCTTCCTCAAAGACCAAAATAGGGCTGTTAAGGGTCCTGCCTCTTCCCTCTGCCTTTTTACTGACAGAAACTGAAGCCTGGAATACTGTGGTTGCCTAGCAACAGCCACTGAGGGAATCTGTTGCTTAAAGCTACAGGCATTCCTTTTATCATTTTCAGATTTTTCAAACTGCCCAGTGTATTTCTTCAGATTCCACATTTTCCTACAAACCTGGGTCCCTTTTCAGGTTTGTAGAAAGATCTTTCTTGCCTGATCGCAGCTCCCATCACTGGATTTAAGTATCCAAAGATTTCTTGACTTCTTTATTAGAATATAAGATAGGCTTAAGATACCTTCCTAAAGAACTGTAATTTGGTAGCCATAAGGCAATTTATATTTGTTTATTTACAAAAGTTCTAACAACACTGAGCTTAAAGGTTTTCCAGGCGGTTCCCAACCAATCAGAATGCAGTATTAGCCTCTCTCCTCCAAATACAATGTAAACTATCTGAAAGCAGCATCAGAAATGTAAATTATGAACCACTGAAATTAAAACAACTCCATCAGCCCATCTTTCTCAAGTACATTATTAGGGTTATTTCCTAATGTCCACTGCTTTAATTCAGACAGGTACCCTTTTTGTTATTGTCATCTCTGACCACAGCCTGGTGGTACTACTAGGTATCAGCTTCTCTTAGCAAAACAACCTGCAGTTTATTTTCCAAATACAGAAAAAATAAAAGAATCTTTGAAGTGAATTTAGGATTTACTGATTCAAAGTTATGGTTTGGGATAACTATAATGTATGCGCCAAGGATAGAGTAATTGCTTATGTGGCATTTGCCAAAAAAAATGAGAAAAGAGCCACAAGAGAACTAGAACAAACAGTTTTTTATGATGATGCAGTTTTTTGGACATTAATATCAACATCTCTTTTTGAGGAGGTATAATGGTGAAGTTTACTGGGCCAGCCACACTCTCTATCTAGCCTACTTCATGAGGTTTTTATGAGGATAAGATGATGGAGGGAGACCCTCCTTAGCAGAAGGGTAGGATAAAAATATACTAGATAATGGAACTTCTTACCGTTACAGCAGCTACAGAAACTAGGAAAACTCTGTCACAGGTTCGAGTTTGCCTCATATGCCCTTGCCAAATGCCCATTGTGGTACAGCTTGAATATAAAGATAGGAGGCTGACTGTATGGAAAGACCTGGATGAAGAAAAATTACATTAAATCAACTTATTACAGCTGATAAACATTTTCTAAACTTCCCCAAAATATGGAGTGGCAGTATGCTTAACTCTAAACATGCTCTTTTGGTGAGAGTTCCGTCCAGCATATGGAGCTTCAGAATCCTTCAGATATTAGAAGACATCGTTTTGCTGCCGAACACCTAAGGCCAATGTTTTCTTGTATCACTATCACATAGAAAATACAAGGATGGATACAAAGAGCTTGTATAAGGAACAGAACGAAAAGAGAGAGAGAGAAACGCCCATACCAAAGTACTGAAACCACACAGATATCCCTCAGAAATTCATATATAGAGCTAAAGTGAAGGTTGATACCAATTGATGCTTAGGACTCCTACTCTGAGTATTGCCGGAGGAATGTTGGAGATGTGGATATAGGTTTGGGTGTGAAGCACAATGATTAGTAGGATTTGGACAGAGACTGATGCTCAAATAAATGGGTTGGATCCTATTACTCCACTCAGTTACCTACAGAGCCTTCCTGTGATGTAAGGAGCCTTCCATTGGAGAAAGAGCCTCTTCCACTGGAGGAAGGCCTCACACACAGCTGAGCAGAATGGTAGGATCTAACCCAACAGCATTACAGTTAGTTCCATACAAAATGTTCCTGGAGTGAAACTGAACTTTCCTGTCTCCCCCTTCCCACTGTAGCTCACTGATCTTCATGAAATGCTGCTCCTAGGACACGGGATCCTGAGTGGGAGGAGTCTGCAACAAAGGAGAGAACTAGAGAACTAGCAAACTTCACCTTCTGTTAATGGGGAATATAGTTTGGTTCCAGCCATCATTAAAGGAGTTACGGTTTTCAGACATGCATGTCCTAATGGCATATATTCTGATAGTACGGAACTGAAAAACACTGCTGGACCTCCTGATGGCACCTGGTATTTTTGGCCACTGTGTGACAGAGTGTTGGACTAGATGGGCCATTGGCTTCTCTTATGTTCTTATTTTAAAAGTAGCTTTTTTTCAGCCCTCTTAACAGCAAAGAGATTGCAGTCCTGGAAGAAATATTTATTTTCAATGCATCAGTGGGCAGATTGACTGCTCGAGCCCATTACAAAATGGTTTATTACCACAGATTCCTATGAACTGACCGATATCAAGATACTTGGTCTGCTTATATGAAAATATTTTCATGATTAATGGTTTATCGTGGCAGCAGAGGAAGCAGATAAACCTTGACCACAAAGAAACAGTGTACTTCACTTGAAATAAATCACATGTTCAAACCCCCCCCCCCAAGCACACACACACACTTCTTTTGTTTTCTTAGGATGGGTTAGGATTTAGTCAGGATGTTTTGAAAATGTATGACAGAAAACGAAAAAAAATAACAATTATGTGTGTGTGCATAAAGTACTGTCAAGTCTCAGATGACTTATGACAACCTCAGCAAGAGGCTTTCAAGGCAAGTGAGAAGCAGAGATGGTTTGCCATTGCCTTCCTCTGCAGAGTCTTCCTCGGAGGTTTCCTGTCCAAGTTCTGACCCTGCTTAGCTTCTGGGATCTGACAAGTTTGAGCCATACCATGCTGCCTTCTCTCCATAATTATGTGTATGCAGCACAATTTTCCCATTACATTATTTTTATTTTTAAAATACCTTGATTGCTTTATTTACTTAAATCTTGGCTACTAAATGATTCTAAATGATACTTGGCTGCTAAATGATACTTGGCTACTAAATTATTTATGTTAATGTTACTTCCCCCTGCCCCTGGTTGAGTTGTGTGTCAAAAAAGAATCCAGCTTACTTGAACTTTAATGACAACAGAAATAGAGAGGAGGGAATAGAAATAACCTGTGATTGGTAAATTATTGCCATATTTATTTATTTATTTAAGACATTTATTAGTTGCTTTTTTACCTCATGGAACTACCTTTTTACCTTGTGGATGGCTTTTACAATATAAACTAAACAACAATAATAAAAACACTCAAAAGACCATAACTTAAAATCTCAATTAGGACTGCTAATAAATAAAAACTAAATTAGTCAAATGCAGTCCTAAACAAAACTGTCTTCAACTGCCTCATGAAGATCAAAAGTGAGGGGGTTGGGCACACCTCCCCAGGGAGGTTATTCCATAATAGTGGAGCTGCCACCCAAAAGGGCCTTCTCTCATGTACCCAGCAGACAAGGTACTTTGATTGGTGGGACAGTCAGGAGGGACTTTCCCCACAATCTTAATTCCTGGACAGGAATGTATGGGAGAGGATGGTCCTTTAGCTACCCTTGTCCCAAGTCACGTAGCGCTTTAAAGGGCAAAACTAACACCTTTATGTGGGTTCAGAAGCAGACTGGTAGCCAGTGTAATTGCTGTAGTATTGGGGTCACATGCTCCCAGTAGCTGGCCCCAGGCAGCAGTCTAGCCCCAACATTCTGCATGAGATGCAGTGTCTGAACATTCTTCAAAGATAGCCTCAAGCAGAGCTCATTGTAATAATCTAGTCGAGCTGTAACTAAGACATGGATCACTCGCTAGATCTGACTGAACCAGGAATGCGCACAGCTGATGCATTAACTGAAGCTGGGCAAAAGGACTCTGAGCCACTGCAGCCACCCAGTTTTCTAAGGTTGCTGCTATGTCAAGCAGCACTCTCAAACTGCAAACTGTGCTTTTCAAGGGGAGTGTAACTCCATTCAAAACATGAGGGATCTCCTGTCAGCCTTTCTGCTAACCCACAGAACCTGTCTTGTCAGGATTAAGTTAAAGCCCCACGTGGCTTGGAACCAGGGTAACTGAAAGACTATCTTCTCCCATACATTCCTGCCCAGGAATTAAGATGGCAGGAGAGGCTCTCCTGACTATCCCATCAATCAAAGAAGCTTGTTTGGTGGGTACAGGAGAGAGGGCCTATTCAATGGCAACCCCAGAATATGGAACGGCCTCTCCAGGAAGGTGCACCTGGCCCCCTCATTTTAGATCTTTAGGAGGCAACTGAAGACAGTATTATTTAGTACTGCATTTGGTTAAGTTTGCTAGCAGTCCTGAGTTGCGATTTTAAGTTTTGGCTTTTATGTTGTGAGCTGCCTTGAGCTCTGTAAGGAGGAAAGGCAGCTAATTATTGTTTTAAATAAATGAAGCTTTAGCACATCCAGACCATTACTGACTCTAAGCACTGGTTCAGAACATCAACAACATCCCTGAAATTAAGTGGGCGAGAAAGGTAGAGCTGGATATCATCCACATATTGGTGACACCGCAGCCCATATCTCCTGTTGTCCTCTCCCAGTGGCTTCATATAGGTATTAAATAGCATTTGTTATTTAATTTTTCCTTAACTTGTTGAAATTCCTAAAAGTAACTTATCTTGGACATAACAGTGGTGTTTGAAGTTGAACAGAAATACAGATTACCACTTGCCTTGGTTGCCCATGGCAAACGTAACTGGGGCTTCCAGGCAAGCTGGAGATGTTTCGTTCCATATTCAGTTAATGTTTGAAGCTGTCACTGCAGTAACTGGCCACTGCCCCTGTACAGCTCTGCAATTTGGGTTTGTTTCTACCTAACTATCTTTCCTTCCCTAATAGCAGTTACTACAACAAATACAGTTCCGTTGTGATGGCAGTTAGAGTGATGAGGGCATGTCCTTTTAATTTGGAGGTCAGTGAGCTTGGGCAAACACAATCCCTTGTGGTACTAATGCCAAAGGGCTGATATGTTCAGATTAGAATTTCATGTTGTGTTGAGAATTTTTAAGTGTGTAGGCTGTATGAACACTACTCTCCTTTTACTGTCAGAGTGTAAAAAAACATGCCTCTCCGTTTGTGTCCACTGTTGTTCATTGGGTTTAGTTTTTCAGAAAATGGCTTCTGGAAATTGTATAGTTGAACCTGGATGCAATGGGCTTCAGGGCCAAGGGAAATGTGTACTAAAAAATGCCACTACTTAGTCAATAGCCATTTAAAAGTGCCTCTCTGCTGTTCCTGACTACGGAGATCATTGTTCTTGTTTTGGGTTCAAAGGTTGATAATATGGCTACAGTTTCCATTGCCAGTCTATAACTTTACAGCCTCGTCCTCAACTAGTACGGGGAGGCTGGAAGGTTCTCATGAGCTGTACACTTTTTTTGTATCAATGTACAAGGCTAAGGTGCAGTCCACTTTACTCATGATTAAAATTCACGATGGGGAAGAATCATGTTCCTAATGCTTTAGCAACTGATTATAAAACTGAAAGGATTTCCCCCCCTGGTCTTGATAACTTTTCAAGAATGCATTTATAAAATGAACCCATCAGTTCTGCAAGAGTTTAACATCAGCACTACTACAATGAGGGTTTTGGCTGTTTTAGACTGTACAACATAATAGAGGGAAGGCAAGCTAAAATCAACATTTTTCCTATGGCATGACATTATTTTTACTTTAATTTTGTGCTTTCTTTTTATATCTTGCTATTTCTTTACAGTATATTTTAGCCCAGAATTGAAGCTGACCTTTTTCTTTTCAAAGGCTATAGATCTGGCAGCATATGCCACTCAGTATGCTCAATTCAAGGACTGGTGGTGGAAAGTGCAAATTGGGAAGTGTTATTACAGGTAAAATGGTTCATCCAGTCTTCAAACTAGTGCATGATTCAGTCCACTGTGAGGGCAGTGCTCACACATCATGGGCTCTCCAAAGGTTGAGGGACTCCTGGCCCCCCTCTATAGCATACCTGCATCAGACTCCTGGAAATGGCAGCCTGTGTAGGCCTCCCTTATCCCCATTTGCCTGCTCCATCCAAGTAGAGGGTAGCGAGAAGAGTAGTGGTAGAGAAAGCACGTGCAGGCTGCCTGCCAGTCCCTCAGTGTACTGAGTGCCCCTGTGGGCACACCAAGAAAGGAGGAGGGAAAATGGGTTCTGTTATGACCTATACATCTTCTTCCACAGGCATTACACTTGTGGTAGATTGGATTGAGATCCTAATATGTAATAAGGTCTTAACTACTGATAAGTAACCTGCATTGAAGGATGCTATGGAAACCATATAAGAAGTCATATGGTAGGCTCATGGTTTGGGGAATCAGAAATAAGTCTCATGCTGCCATGTTTGGGGAACCAAGTTGAATTGGTGGTTTCCAGTTCAGATTTGGGGGATTCAGGGATCATGGCAAACTATGGTTTTGCTCAATTCAGAGAGGGAAGGGGTAAAGTGAAGTTGATTATGTCTGATCTGGAGGAACTTCTTTACCAACCCACTGTCTGATTTATCTAATGAGAGGAACATATATTTAGCAAACAGCAGACACTATTGTTTACATTTAAGTTAAATTAAACAGAGAGAATTGATGATAAAATGTGGAACTGCAAGCAGTGGCGACAACTAAGATGTGATATCTGAAGCTGGAAAAACATATTCCACATGTAATGGCATTCCAGCCAAAAATCAGTTCCATGTTTCAACCCCTTCTCCTTGTTATGCATGACCTCCATCATGTGATTTCCCCATCACTCTGGTAAAGTGGGGTCTAAGGAGATGTACAATATGGGGATGTTATATCAAAGACTGAAAGCTTCAAGACATTATAGATGGCAGGAGCAAAATTAACCCAAGGATGCTGTTTCTCTTCTTTCTTCTTTTTTATTTTAAGTTTTCAAACTATTACAAACATTCTACAAAACACAACAAGTTTGAAATGTCATCAGTGTCTCCCAGAAATGGGAATCCTGTCTAATGACAAAATAACATTCTAAGCATGTATAACATGAAGCTCCTCAAGACTTAGCTGTCCATCAGGAGTAGTTGATGAGTTCACGGAATTTCTGTGGCATAGACTGCTGCAAAGATGAAGTGTTTCCAAAGGCATATTCCAGGAATGGAAACCATTTAGAGATAAATAAACATGTCTTAAGCTAGAACTACAAGCAGGGAAACACCAGTATCTCAAATCTGTAAATGGAATAGTCTTGTCAGTCAGATTGCAGTTTAGTTTCCTGTATATTTTTGGAATAAAAGATTATGATATTCCAATTTTACACCTTAGCCCGGTTACCTGTATTATCTTTTCTTGTGAAATTTGGAATATCTCCCCTCCCCCCTTTACTGAACTTCCTCTAAACCATTTCATTCAATTTTATTTTATTTTATTCTTTAACAAACTGGGAAACAGAGCAGGTTAGGACAGCCATGCTGTCTCGGAGGCTGCAAGGAGCAGGTCCTGTAAGTTACTTCTGTAGGCCCTAGTTAGCCTCTGCTGCAGAGCACTCTTCCTCTTCCACTAGATCTTCCATTTGCACAAGGTCAGTGATTTTCAGTGGGTCCTTGAGCAACCTGAAGTTTTAGCAGAGGAGGGAGCACACTCTGCGGCAAATGTACACGCAAAACATGTTCATAGGATCCAAGCCCAGGATTGGAAAATGCATTCTGAATTGGATAAAATCTAAATTTGAGAGAGGAGGCATGTGCAGACAGTTTAGAAGGGGAAAATCTCTTTCTCTCTTTTCTTTCCATCTGTGGTTTAAAGTATTAACAGTCTGGCCCAGAGTTTAAAGGGGACATAAAAATATTCTCGCTGTCACAGAATCTACTAAGTGACTGGCTAAAAGTTAGAGCTGCGTCATTGAACTGAGGAGTTAAACTGCTAGTCTAACACATCCTCTCTGAGGTTTGTTAATGCCTTCTGATGCAAACAATGCAGAACAGTTAGAGGTCTTTAAAGTTCCTAATTACGTTGCTAATCGTGATGTTGCTTTTATAGCTCCCATACAACTGCAGGAATATATAAATAGGCTCTCATATAATGCTTCAATTACCTTTTAACCTGCTATGTGTAAAGTATGTTCTGAAAGACAAGGAAGAATGAATAGTACTGTGGTTGAAATTATTTTTATAGTCTTTGTTAAGAAGTACTGCGGGAAAAGAAGAGAGCAAAACCCAGCTTAGCATATTTTGCTGCTAAGTAATTTCATGCACATTTTGGCTGGGTGAAGGAAAAGGGATGACGTGAGGGTTTAAAACTTCACTGAGGCATTAATTATAGTAGCTCTGTCACATGCTCCATGGAAAATATCTTTTGGCGCTGCAGGAAAGAACAAGCAGCAACACCATATGTACTATAGACTGTATATGAGCAGAGTCCCAGTGAGCTCATTGAGATTTTATCCACATAAATGGTCTGTGAATTTCCCCCTTGAATGTTCTTTTTTTCTAGATTAAATGGATTATGGGAAGGTTTATCCAACAGGAATACTGTTAGGATAAAGCTAACTCTTAACAAAGTTTGGGCAAGTCCAGGAAGGATTTCAGAGTCCTTTGCATAACTGGGGACAGTGGGGAAACTGAAAATGTAATGTCTAATGTAATGATCATAAAATTGTTTGTTTTTCAGACATATCTTTATATTGTATCTTTCCTTAGGTTAGGATTGTATCGTGAAGCAGAGACTCAATTTAAATCTGCTCTCAAACAGCAAGATATGGTAGATACGGTACTGTATTTGGCAAAAGTAAGTTGGCATTTAGAATTTAGGGTTCATCATTTCTGGTTAATTATAGGCTCAAATGTGAGATAACAGCAGAGTGGAAACACTAGTATAATGTTTTTTATTCACTGATAAAGGATACTCAATTACTTTGAAATAGAGCCACTTTTTAATATTGTTTTCAAAATCTTATATTTAATAAATGTTAATGACACTCCAGAATTTGTGTGTTATCCAAATTGTAGTACTTGCAATAGTCTTTTTTTTGCTGTAACTAAAAACAAACATGAACCTATTTCTTGTATCCTCAATTTGGTACATAAACAAATAACTTAGCAAAATCACATGATCTGCTCATCATTTCACTCTGGGTTTTTTTTTTTCTTCCATAGAATACACTTCCAAAAATGCTGATTGGAAGGGGGTCAGGGCAAGTTCATCTTGTCCTATAACCAGTATGTGGTTATACAGTCCTACCAAGTTATGTGAGTACACAGGGGAGTAATATGCACACCGCCACAAATGACTTTGAAGTTTTTCCTGCAGCCACTTGCTCCCATTGAACAGTTCTAACATTTCTAAGTGGATATATTTCCTGTCCAGCTGTGTGAGTGGCTGCATTTGAAGCTTCAAAGCTTCAAGATTTATGTAGCTTTATGTGTGGTATACTCCCCCTGTATAACTGCAAAGTACTGTCCAAGGTGCTGATAATTACACTGCTGGTGAGAATGCCCAGTCATTCAGCAATTCTGGAAGGATGTATTCTCCCAAATCAATAGCATTACTCAACAAATACTCCCTGTCACTCTGGAACTCTCCTTGCTCGATCTATGGGATTCATCATTTGGGAATGACTCCAAAAAGACCCTTACCTCCATTCTTCTTGCAGCAGCCAGACTCACAATTGCAGCAAACTGGAAATCTCCAACACCTCCTACTCTGATAGCCTGGTACAACAACATTTGGGATCAGTTTGTGATGAATAAAATCTCTAACATTGTGGATCGATTACAAAACAGTTCCAGCAGAACTTATGATAAATTTGTACTTACCTGGTATCCAGTACTTGACTTCATGGCAGAGCATAATGTGCTTCCATCTAGGACGAGCTATCACACATGGCTCCACTTCTGATTTCACCTTGACCTTCATCTTACTGCTGAGACTCCTCTTGTATATCAGAGCAATAAACTTGACTCAGTTCATTGGACTGTATGGTTTAAACAGCACTTTGGTATAGGTGAACAGAATTGATATCGTCTTATTGTGTTTATTTGTAGATGTATGTTAATGTTTTGTTGGTGACTAATTGATGGGATTGTAATTTTGGATTCTCAAGACTTCTACATAATATTTTGCAGTTATTGTATGTTTTGATATGTTATACTTGATCTTAATAAACACTTCAAAAGTTAAAAAAACAAAAAAAGGTGCTGATAATAATGAGCATATCCTCATTTTTTAAGAAAGGTCAGGTTTGACAGCAGCTATTTCATACTGAGCTGTTTTTCAAAAGCAATCCAAGACCAGGTTGAGGGGGAAAACAAGTAGATTGCCATATAGTCTCTTTTTATATATAAATTTGTCACTGAAACTGTTTACACAGATGGGATGTTGATAGAAGAAATGGGCTCAGAAGTTAACAAAGTAAAAACAAATATGACAGCCATAAGGTGGAAATTTCCTTAGAGTTTTAATGCAGAAGTTGCTGAGACAAATCCTTTGGGAATCGCTGTACAGATTATAAACAGGAATTTACAGTGAATGCTTTGAAGGAAGCTCTGGATGCAGCTTTAGCACTGACATCCAGAAATGAGATTTGCCAGTAAAAGGCTGTTGCAGTCAAATTGCTTAAAACAACTCTTTTATTAGTAATGTCTCTTTTGATGCAGCCAGAGCTTCACATATCCTCACCACCACTAAAACTAACCAGTCTCATTTATTATTTTTACCCAAGAAATGATTACTTTTGCATGTCCATACAGGAGACATTAAGAAGTAGTTAGCAAAGGTACTGCACTGAAACTGATGTTCTTATTTTTACGGCACTTTATTAAGCCGGTTTTTCAAACTTTCTTGTGGTATGCTCATCACATAGTTCTTGTTGGAGTTCTTATTCCACTCAGCTGTTGCATCTTTTCAAGGAAGATGGTTATGGGTTTTTTTCCCAGTTGAAATGCTGCAATTTATGTATTTGCTGTTGTAGTCATAGCAATAGTCTTGTTTCCTTACTCTTAAAGTGGGTACAGTTTGTGCTATGCTGCATTGCCTGTTAAGTGTAATGGGAATACCAGTGACAGCTGTCTTTCTGTTGTTTAGTATGCTGTGTCAGCATTACATTATTCATTATGTTATTTCATTGGTATGACTTGATCTCAATGGGTTTGCTGAAATATACTAATGCCACTCAAGCAAGCACAGTGAAACTGAAGACACTGATTGTTTATTGAGTTTCTGTCTGGCTTGGAGGTTACAGGTAGGTGACTCTGTGGTTGCCTAAAAAAGTCAGAGGGGGCCAGTTTGGCTGGATTGGGGAGAGCCAGAATTACCTCATTTGTGTCTGACATTACAGAGGCTGGAATCCTGTGAACAAGTTCTGTGCATGTTAGATTGCCTCCACCTCAGACTGTGCTTCTGTTGAATCTTCTGTTTGCAGAAGAGCAATGGCTTTCAATGGGCCGATGTCTTTTAGAAGAAGAGGAAGCACACTTCACAGCAGACAAGTGCACATAGAACTATTTCATGAGATTCAAGTCATAGTCTGCAGCCATGGCATTTGGTTGGAACTGAATCTAAGGGTGGAACTGTGAAAGAAACACAGTATGGTATAGCACTCAGAATGTCAGCTGTATGTTGCAACTTACCATAGGGCAGGGGTGGCCAAACTGTGGCTCGGGAGCCACATGCAGCTCTTTCACACATATTGTGCGGCTCCCAGCAGGGTGGCTAGGGAAGCGAAAGGGAGGCATGCCTCCCCAATCGGTGTTCCCTTCCCCAGCCAGTGTGCCTCTCCCTGGGTAGGGTTGAGATGGGGGGGATCAGAGAAAGAAAGCAACTTTAACATTAAATGTGTTCTTAAAGACCTCCCCCCTCCACTGGCCGGCTTGAAGAAGGCATTTGTCTCTTTAAATCCCTTCTCCAAGCCAAGCCAGCCAGAGTGGGGGAGCATGGGGGTCTTGTAAGATGCATTTAAAGTTAAAGTGGCTTTCTTTTCACTTCCCCCTATCTCCCCCCATATATTTGCTTTCTTTCCACCTTTCTTTCTCTCTCTCTTTCTCCCCTCCCTCTCTATCTACAGTTAAATATCATTATCAATATCTGTTTTTACCCCTTTTGTTTTTATTTTTGGCAGTCTCATTTAATGTTAATAAAAAGCAAATTTGCATATTTTTCACTAAAAATGTGTGGGTTATATTTGTTCATGTCTTGTGGCTCTCAAACATCTGACATTTATATCTATGTGGTTCTTATGTTAAACTAGTTTGGCCACCCTTGCCATAGGGTATTATGCTGTATGTTTCCCTCCCTCCACACTACAACAGTGGCACATGTAGCCCAAGTTACAATTGTCAGTTATGGAACCTTTTTGTAGATCTTGTGCACTGACACAGGCACATCTGCCGTTTGTTTACTCAGGTGTATTCCCGCTTGGATCAGCCTTTGACAGCTTTAAATGTTTTCAAGCAAGGATTAGATCGGTTTTCTGGAGAAGTCTCCCTACTTTGTGGTATTGCCAGGATCTATGAGGTACGCAAGCCAAGCCATCAGCTTACAGGAAGGATCAGTACACCCATTGTTGCCCTCAAAAATTCACTGGATAGATTTCCGGCATTTTCAAATGCTAATTGGATAATGCTACAGAAAAATAAATCAAGCTCAGATGGCTTTGTTATGACAGAGTAGCATTTCCTAGTTCAAAGACGAAACCGCATCCAGTGAAGGGAGGCAGTTCTAGCTGAGAGCTTGTGATCTGAGGTCTTCCTTATGTAGTTCGTGCTCCTTCAGTTCGAAAGCAACAAATGTTTTTGTCGCAAAGCCGCTGTCTGCAGGATTAACCAGCATTAGTCTTTTCAGATCAGCGCTTCATCAGCAAGGGGAGTAATTGGGAATTCATTAAGTCAGTAAGAATTACTGAATAGGCTAAATACTCCAGAGAATTAATAACAGTTCATTTTCAGTGGACATAGAAGGTTAGTATTTATTGAAGTCATTGTATAGATTGTTTTTCCTTATGCTCAAGGAAGATTAAGAAAGGTAGACACAAGACAATCCAAGGCACACGAGAATAAATTAAAACTTTAAAAAACAGCACAGCTGAAATGAAAACAACAAAAATAATCTACACTTTATACTCACCAGAGAGGTTGCAAGTCAGCTGGGATAAGGGGTTGGATCCAGACTAAATTTTCCAAAGTCAGAATGGAACTTTCCTGTCTCCCTCTCTGCAGCCCACTGATCTCCAAAAAATGCTGCTCCCAGGGGATAGGGGACCCAGAAGAATGGCATGAGGGGAGTCTGCAGCACAAAGGGGGAATTGATGGAAATTGCCAGTTTAGTTTGGATCCAAGCTGAGATAGAACCATAGAGTTAGAAGGGGCCATACAGGCCATCCAGTTTAACCCCCCCACCCATCAATGCAGGGTCAGCCTAAAGCATTTCAGTAAGTGTTTGTCTAGCCACTGCTTGAAGACTGCCAGTGTGGGGGAGCTCACCACCTCCGTAGGCAGCTGGTTCCACTGCTGAGCTATGCTTACTGTAAAAATAAGAATAAAATCCTAATATCCAGCCGATACCTTTCTGCCCATAATTTAAACCCAAAATCATGTAGTGCTTTCTGAAAGTAAACAAGGAGCCTAAACCTCTTGCTCTTGTGTGTGTGTAGGGGAGGAGTTCATACCATAATGTATGGTAGACTGGTATAATGAGAAGCACCTGCTAAAAGCTTGACGCTGTTTAGTGCTCTTCAAGTGCTTTCAGTGTATTTTCCTAATGGCAACAGACTATTTAAAATGATACCTGAGGTGTTTTCTGCAAGCTTGTTCACAGTTAAATTGCTATGGTTTATTGAATTTCTCTTGCTATTTATAGACTGCCGCAAGATAAATATGACTAAATAATAACATCCATTTCCTGCAGCTTGAAAAGACGCTGGTTTCTGATAGTTCACCCAATTTTTTCTGTTCATGACAATCCAAAGCTTTTTTAAAAGATGGGTAAAGTCCCCATTTCCCAAAGTGGAAGGCAGGTCTCATTCTAGTGGAACAAATGATCATTAGAAGTGGGAAATACATAATTTCATAATTATGTTACACTTGTGCGTATGCACATCATTTGAAATACATTTGTTCTTCAGCAATTAAATGATAGGTGGAAGGATTTTATAAAATTGCACATACGCTAATTGTGCTAGATACTGTATAATAAAGCCATAGGATTGATTTTATCTGGATTGACAGTTCTCCAGCAATTCATTTGTATACTGTACATGTCCTCTGCTAATTGCTAGTCAAATAGTTTAGTATTATAGTTGTCAGGTATTATAAAAACTAAAAAAAAATTATTTTAATTTTTCCAACTTTGTCTAGGAAATGAACAACATTTCTGCAGCTGCAGAATACTATAAAGATGTCTTAAAACAAGACAATACACATGTGGAAGCCATTGCGTGCATTGGAAGTAATCATTTCTATTCAGACCAGCCTGAGATAGCATTGCGGTTTTATAGGTAAAGAAGTCTATGTATATACAGGAATTATTTAAGACAATAAAATGTTTGCATAAAAATGAAATGTAAATGCATACCTGAAACAAATATTAAACTGGACCAAATGAATGGGAATTTGCAAAAATCTTAGGATTGTAGCCCTGGGAAGAGCTTTCTAGCTGAATTCCTGTGCTTAGAGCATTCCTGATAGGGATCCACACAACCTTTTCTTTAAAACCTAATAGGGTTGAAATTTCACAGTCTTCTTTAGTGTCCTGTTCTGTGGTAGGAGTCCGTATTGGAGCTAGTTCCCAAGCCAGCTTTGCTCCAGTTCCCAGGAGAGCTATACATATGCAGGGAGGGGACTGGATTATGGATTCTTCCCATGTGATCATGTTCTTCTAAGGTTTCCCAATAGAATCATAAGGTTCCATGCTACAGTGACTCCCATGCTTCTTTACTTCTCTTGAGCTTCAGATGAAGAGAGGTGCTTCTGTAGTTTGGATAGTTTCATGATCCATGCTGCAAAGTTACAGATAAACACATGCATTTTCTTGAATTAGGCGGCTCCTGGAGATGGGTGTTTATAACTGCCAGCTGTTTAACAACCTGGCCCTATGTTGCTTCTACGCCCAGCAGTATGACATGATTCTCAGCTCCTTTGAACGCGCACTTTCTCTGGCTGAAAATGAGGAGGAGACAGCTGATGTTTGGTACAACCTGGGGCACGTCGCAGTGGTAAGAGCAAGATTTATTACATTATCATAACAGTTGTGTGGGAAAGTTGAAACGTTAATGTGAGCCTGGGAAGTTTTTCAGAAGCCTTTAAAGTACTGGACAGTTAATAGTATTGGACTCCTTGGAAAATTGCTTTGAATTGCCCTGCAAAGCATTTTGTGGATGAAATCACTTGCATCTATTCTGACATGGATACTGCTTCATTAGCAAGACATTCCCTTAGGCTTCACTACCTTTTCTCAAGCTAATGTCATTTGTTGATGCTTGAGAACACTGACAATGGGTTTAGAGCGACTAGCAGTGCAGAGTTACACCCTTCTAAGACCAATCAGTGACTTCATGGCCTTAGAAGGGTGTAACTCTGTTTAGGGTTCAACTCTGACAGTACTATTGACACCCTCAAGTTAGTTTGCCACTCTCACACTTGCTTTGGTACCGCCCAGATTAGACTGCTGTAATGTGTTTTTTGTGGGACTGCCTTTGAAGATGGTTTGGAGATTTTCACTGGTACAAAATGCAGCTACTAACAGATTTTGCTGTAATGTGCATATAAAACCAATATGATATCAGCTACAACTGCCTCCCAGGGAAAGAGTTGACTCCCCCCCCCCAAGCCACAGCTATGATCCAGTTTATGGGACTTCAGAGCAATTTTGAAACCAAAAAAGAGTTGAGAGACCTGAGAACGGATGTCACACATGATGTATAGACTGGCCCTTAGATCAGCAGTGATTTATCAAACTCAGTAAGAAGCTAAATACCACATACATAAGCAGCATAATGTCCATCCATAAAAAATAACTGTTCTTTATTAGCTTTTTAAACTGCCCTAAATTCCAACAACACAGTGCACTTTGAAAGCCCGTAACCTGTAAGGAATTCTTATATGGCTTAACAAAGGCTGTTTAATGACCTCAGGATTTCTAGAATTAGGGACACTTTAGATTTTCAATAGTGAGGTCTGGCCAGCCTCCCATATATAATTTAAATATTATCAAAAATACATGTATTTATTGTTAAATGATTAAAAACATTTAGGCCCAACATTAGCCTCATTACGAATTAAAATATATGAAACACAAGTGGAAACCAGTACAGTTATATTCAAATCATATGGCCATATTTCCATAATTTTTTGTAAGAATAAGCATGCAGATGTATATGGAGAATACTCTGGGCTTATCAGCTCCTGATGTTATACAGAAACAGTTTCTTGTGATATAGTTTTATTTATTTATATATATTTATTTATTTAAGACTTTCTATCTCAGCTTCCCCCCTCACTGTGGACTCAAAGTGGCTTGCAAAGAAACACAAAAACATAGTATGAAAAAAATGCAACAGTAGTTACACAATGCAACCAACTCCTGGCCTAGTCACGGGTCCCCTGGGTCAGCTCACTCTGGGCCACAGACTTGAACCATGGATTACGAGCCAAGAACCCTTTGGCTCTTGCCCCCAAAACTCACACTCGTTGTGCCCAGGCTTGAATACTTGTTTCCCCCCTGATATTTCTAAGGGGTTTTAGGTCACAGGTTCCCTAAACACAGCCAATTACCTCCCCCTTTCTGCCTCTTCTGTGATGGTCTTTCCTGCCTGGATAGACATGACAGTTACAGAGATGGAGTTTATAGTAATAATAAGAAATCAATGATGTAGTTGCAAAACAGACATAGTTATGAAGTTTGAAATTTAAGATATTGAATATAAGTGTACTCCAACAGAAGTAAGGACTATTGTATTTTACAGATAATACCTTAATAACTATAATGAAGAGATTGTTGGCGAGAAATATCTTCTGTTCCATATAGCCTATTATTCTTGATATGCATAGCTATGTTGTGTAATCCCTTTTTTTCTTTCTGTATCCTTTACTATTTTTCTGTTTTTATAATACACATATATTTTAAAAAAGAGAGATGGACCACAAAACCAACTTGAAATTCATTATATTCTTGCAAAATGCATGTTATGTTGGGAAATGAAGGTATGTGTATGTCTGTGGGAGTGTTTTATTTGAAAGGGCTCTTTCGAGCACATGGCATCCTCCCCCATCCCTCCAGTGTCACTTTCTGACAATGAGCCACCCGTTCACAATGCTAGAAGGCAAGCTTCTCCTTCACTAGGAGTAGCACTTTCCTATTCTCTGTCATAATCGAGGACAAGTTGTTCTTTTTCTGAATGGCATCCATTCACTTAGGCAAGAAAGTAAAGGGATATACTTGAGGACACCACTGTTGGGAAGGTGATAAATTCTCTTCCCTACTGAAGATGTCACCACCAGCCATCAAGAAATGAACCTGCTGCTATCCACATAGCCTCATTCTTAGTTCTATTTCTTGGTCACATTCCAGTGTGACAGTATGTTGGTAGAGCAAACAGAGTATTGGTGACTGGCTTTATATCAACTCTGTCATGTATATTTTTGGCTTTTCCTCCTCAGGGAATAGGGGATACAAGCTTGGCTTTCCAGTGTTTCAAGCTGGCCTTGACAAACAACAATGACCATGCAGAAGCTTACAACAACTTGGCTGTGCTGGAAATGCAAAAAGGCCGCATAGAGCAGGTTGGTGTTAAATTTCGAAGGGAAGCAGGAGCAGTTGTAGGTTATGTATTTGTTTCAGGGGACTTTTTGGTTAAAGGAGGTTAGCTGGGAGTTCTGGAAGAGTCTCAGAATGTGACACACTGATTTTAGGCAATGTTGAGATTTCCTGCCCTATACCAGAACTGCAATGCTCAAACTGCCACCTGAACTCACACCCAAAGCCTGACTAGCATCATTATAGCATATATTGTTTTAAGAATTTCAAGGAGTCAGGGATGAAAGAGCTAAATTTATAGATGAAGATGGTCTACATAAAATAAAGCAATCACATTATAATTTTCTGGTTGGTAGATACGAAAAGTAGAAATGGCATGGGATCTGTTGCACATAATAGTGAAGAGACTTACTGTGTTGGAATGAAATGCTGCCATTTATATTGTTTAGTTTACAAAGAGTTGGGGATTCTTGTTGGAATATAAATACTTGGCCTGGAATAAGCATTTCAGTTTTTGTACTGGACTTCTAAATGTTCCTAGTGATCAGCTTTTAGGCTTGATTCAGGCATAACCTAAACCCATGGTTTATTTTAACTATTGTTAATTTGTGAAACCAAGATCCAGTTCACAAATAGTCATTCAAATGTTGATTTGTCTTGGCAAGAGCTGGTTTCATTGCCTTCTTTCTATGGCCTGAGAACAGGCCAGGATTAAGCCTAGGGGGTGTGCATTCAGACATCACCAGAAACCGTATTTAAGACTGATTATGGCTAATAAACCAACTTCATTTCCTGGCTTGATGAACCCTAACAATAGACAATGGAGTGGCCTGAACTCAGACAACCACATTAACCATAGTTAGTTTAAATGAACCGTGGTTTCATGTGCTGTTTGAACTGAGCTTTAGAGAAGCAGGTTAGCAGAAACCCAAGCAAAGGCAAGCAAGATATTTTCAGTAAAAATCATAGCAAGTCCAAGGGGTAAGAAAATCTGTTTGAAATTGTTAAGTACTCAGGTCACATTTTTAAGGAGAGAGTATATAATAGTAGAGACATTTTTAAGGCATAAAAAAATAACTCTTAGGGGTAGCAAAGCAGTATTAAATATTTCAGTCATCCCTGGCCAAACCAAATAAAGAACTGAAATCTCTGCAGTTGCTTTGATTGTACGCACGTTTCTAAAAATGTCAGCTGTATTAGTGCTTCTGCCTCATAGTTTGGTTTGCCGTGAACAAGATTTAATGAGGATTTTGAAATGGATAGTGAAAGTGCTTTGGTGGATTTAGAGTGTCTGCTGATGAATTACAGTATGGCATAAGTCCTTATTTAAATCTCTGTTTCTAAGCAGCAAGTTACTTTCAGGGCTACCGCAATAAATATTCCAGCAATTACTATGGCAACATTCAAATGCACTCCTGCACCACCCTCTGCCGTGACAGATGATGATCAGCTTTCATTACAGAGTTGTATTCAATTGGCATATACTTAGGCTTCATTTGGAGCTTAATGTATGTTATCTATGACAACACAGCGAGAGCAGAAGTGACTTGCTGAAAAAATGATTATTACTTCCATTCAAGCCTCCTTTTTCAATTATATATCATTTTTATTACGGTGACTTCAGGGGCTGCCTGCATGTTTTTGCCACAGGAGGTTTAGTATGGAGCCATCAGAAGGAAACCTTCCTTACTTAAAGCTCATTTATACCATTGATCCATCTAACTCAGTATTGTCGGCTTTGACTGTCTACAGTTCTTCAAGGATTCTGGGACAGAAAGGTCTTTCCCAAAGAAAGGTCTTTCCCAACACAGCAGAAAATATCTTTATCGACACACATGCTTTATCAGGTGGTTCCATGGACTGGCCCTGCAACTTTCCATGTGCCAAAGACCCAGACGTTCATGCAGTTTGCGTGCCTGTTGTCATGTCAGGTGTTCTTCCCTCATGCTGCCTCCGCCACTGCAACATACTGCAGCTGCTGAGATTAGAATCCCGGAGCAGCAGCTTGCCTCAGATTTTGCTGCCCCTAAATAAATGTATTTATAAATAAATTACATCTTATGATCCCATCTCAGGGTGTTGCCTTCAGCCTGCATTATTAAAAAGCCGGACTTGAGTGGCTGTTGCTTGCCACAAAGTTGCTCTTACTAGCCTAACATGTTTTCATAAAATAGTCTTTAACAATGTGAAATAAGCCCAGATCTTCAAACCGTGGGTTACCAGAGCAGCTCCATTGATTTCCACCCAATTCTGAAAAAAAGTCATCCCTTTGATCCATCTTCCCACTTCCTCTGCTACCTGCTTCCCTTTCTGTCTTTTGCTTCCAGACTCCTGGAACATGCTGGTTATTTCCCTCTGATCTTTCCATTTTTCATATCTTCTCTTGATCTCCTAAAATCTGGATTCTTCCTTCAGTTTGCCAAAACCTCCCTCACCAAAATCACAAAATCTTCTTATTGCCAACTTCAAAGATATCTGTCTAACTTAATCTTCCTCTTGCTTTTGATATACCTGTTCACTCTTTCCTGATTTGATTCTATTCACACCTGAGGCGCCCCTGCCTCTGTCCTAAGCTGTTTTCTTCCTGTCTTAGTCACTCATTCAGTGTTTCCACAGAGGGCAGCACATCCTCTACTTTTCTTCTATCTTTTGGGGTCTTCTTGGAATAGATCCCCGTCTTCTTGCATTGAGTATCAGTCTTTGGGTGATTTTGTCAACTTTTATCTCTTTCAGGACCACCTATAGCTGATAGCATCCACCTCTACCCTTCTGCCCCCAAACTTTCTCCCTGCATGTCCAGTTGCCTGTTAGATATTTCCAGCTAGATTACAATCTTAACATATCCAAGACTGAACTTCTGACTTCTTTTCTCTCCCAAGGCTTCTCTTCAGCCTCTCTAAATTTCCACTGACAGCATCACCACCTACCTTGTAGTCCAAATCGTTGCATTTATATTTCTCTCTTTCATGTCACTAGTCCATCCCTAGTTTGTGTTACTTTTCCCTTTCCAAAACTGAAAATGTAGCTTTTCCTCTCTGCTTGCTCACTAATAAATTCTGGTTTATGCTGTGATCATCTCGTTTTGGCTGCTGTGACCTTTCTCCTTTCTGCTCTTCCGTGGTTGCACTTTGTACCCCTTCTCTTATCAGCACTTTGAGACCAAAATCATTCAGCCCTTTTGTTCTGATCCTGTGACCCGGTTCAATAAGTCCCTGTCAGTCTGTTTCTGGATGTAGCTCTAACTCCTCAGCCTTACTTTCAGAGCCATCTCTTGCCTTGCTCTCCCTTCACTCATACCCTGATATATCCTTAAAATACCTTCAGTCCTTTGTCTCAACCTTCTGCTGTCCTAAAATCTCCCACTTCATCAAATGACTGTGCCCCTTATGCCTCCCAGAACAGCTGAGTAATGCAACTTCTTTTGTCTGAAGGAAAGGCTGTGGATTAATGGTAGAGCATGCAGAGAGTCCCTGGTTCAGTCCCTGGCATTTCCATTGAAAGGATCTGATAACAGGTGATGTGAAAGATCTCAGCCTAAGTTCCTGGAGAGCTGCTGCCAGTCAGAGTACGCTATACTGACCTTGATAGGCCAGTGGTCTGACTTACTGTAAAGCAGCTTCATGTGTACATAGAATTAGAACAGAATTTAAAAGTCGGAAGAGACATAAAAACCATCCAGTCCAGCCCCCTGCACCATGCAGGGTGTCGCTAAGTGTCCCTGAGAAATAAATGTCCAATCTCTGCTTAAAGATGTCCAAGGAGGGAGAACCCACAACATCCCTGGGCAATTGATTCCAACACTGAACTGCCCTTATTATTAAAATGTTTTTTCTAATATCCCACTGATATCTCCCCCCACATAATTTAAACCCATTATTATGAGTCCTACCCACCACCACCAAGTGAAATGGCATCCCACCCTCCTCAGAATGACAGCCTTTCAAACACTTAAAAATTGTATTCCCTCCCCTTCTCCAGGCTAAACATTCTCAATTTCCACAGCCTTTCTTCAAAAGGCTTAGTTTCCAAACCACTAAGTGAACATGTGTTCACTTCCTTCAGATGGTTTTTCAAAAGAATGTATTACTGGAATAAACACATTTTTCCCTTGTTCATCTCCACCCCGCTCACCTCCATTTGTTGTCTCCCGTACATCCAGTTTTAGATTATAAATGCCTTGGAGCAGGGACCTGTCTTCATGCACTCTGTAGTAGGACATGCACATTGATGGTGCTGTGTAAATAATATGTAATAACAATGTACCTTAGTACCAAGGGAAGTAAGAAAAAATATGCTTATATTTCTGCATAGCCCCGTATTTGCAATGATGTTTTTTTAAAAAAACACCCTTTCTTCTGGCTTCCCTAGAACAGAACTGCAGTGGTCTTTACCCTAATTCTTAGACTGTGCAAATGAGTGTTAAGTGAAATGGGTTTAAGGCTGCAAATATGTCCAGCTTGTCATTTGTCAGGTTCTTCTCTGACAATCCATTTGTTGTGAGCCTCCAGGGAAAACTGAGATAAGAATTCTGCTCTCCAAGCACTTCAAAGAACAGAACACTTGTCAATTCTAATCCCTTGCCATCCTGCAGGAACAGAGCTGGGAGGAGAAAAGGATGGGGGGGGGGGCAGCACAATAGTAGAGACATTTCCATTTGCATGTTTTCCAGCTCAGGATTTTGGAATGTTAGAAATGGCTCCTCAGTTTTGGAATGTGTTTCATTGTATATGTGTCAATGCATATGTTGTGATATACCTTTAATAGTCACCATTTGGAAACTAGTCTTTGTATTTTGTTACAGATTTTGTGAAAAGCTCCAAATTTATTAAAATAGATAATATATAGGAATAATGTAGAACTATATGGGCTTTTTAAAGCAGGTTACAAGGCAGTAGGAGATCTGTTACAGAAATGGCATTGGGCTCAAGCCACACTGCAGGGAGAGATGTATGTAATCTTACCCCACCCACACACCCAAAACCCCCAAATAAACTAGCCTCTAGAAATGCATGTATGCACATATACACACACCCATGCTGTACAGCTCAGATACAGGGCTATCTGGACACCTGCCTGTCAGCGGAAAGCACAACAGAGCAATTACACTACAGCACTGAACTACTGAAGTTCAAGGTAGGTGAGCGGTGACTGATCTAGCCCTGGAGCTCAGCAGGCCTGCACAATATGATGTGTGTGAGGGGAGGGGGAAGAATTCCTCAGCTAGTCAACCCAGTAGTGATCTCTCAAGACCCTCAGCTTTTATACAGTATGCTTGATCTCATAGAGAACTTAGATAAAAGGCCTTTTGTTGTCCTTGTGGGAAAACAAAGAATGCTTGTATTCAGTACATAATACAACCTGACTCAGAATTCAGTCTTTCTCTGCTGGCTTTCAGAGAAGTCCTGTTTGTTTCAGTCACAGTGAATTGCAAAATCTGCTGCTAACCATAGGGTGGTCAGGAATTCAAAGCTGCCTAATACTGAACACATGTACAGGGGAACAGTATTATGCCCACTGCCGCTTGCTACAACCCATCTACGGTTCAATATCTGCAGGGAGCCCCTACTCTCATACACTTTGGGAATGCTGGATGGGGCCAGCAGGGGTGACCCTGCTTTCCTCTATATATGTACAGCATCTGCACATTTTGAAGGCTTGAACTGTCTTTGTGACTCTTGTTGCTGCATAGACATAGAATACAGAGGAGCTCTGACTCTTGCCTCATACAAATGCACAAGTCAAGTGTTGGTATGTTATTTGTTATTTAGGCAAGACTGTTTCTGCAGACCGCATCATTGTTAGCGCCTCATATGTACGAGCCACACTTCAACATTGCTGTGCTGTCCGATAAGGTAATGCTGTACTGATTCTTTGTTGTCTGTTGAATCCAACAGAAATAAGCATATTTATTTAAAATGTTTATATCCTGCTTTTCTTTTTTGGCTTGAGGCCACTTAGCGAGCATCATGCCCTTTCTCTGCATTATTAAGGACATTTCTGCATGAATTACTGTGGTTGTGCTAAAACATGGTCTTGGGAAATGCAGCTTTTGTTTGCTGTTGGTTCCAAAAAGTGGGTTCCAGAAGTCATTTTGTTTGAACTGTACCTTCTGTTTTGTTACCTGTTTAAAAATTTGTTGTGGAATATCATGTCCTGGATACAGTCCAACCCAGCATAGGCACCATTAAGTCCTACTGATGACAGTACACAAGCTAAGCGCTTGAAAAACTCTTGTTAAGGTCTTGTGGAAATAAGTGGGACAAGTCATATCCCTGGGTTATATCCACAAAACATGCAATCTGCTTTGCAGTTGCATAGTTTTTTCAAAGCAAATTGATGTCACATAAACAAACCTTGTCTATAGAAAGCCTGTAAGAGAATGATCTTAGCACAGTTAAGCTCTTTTAAAATTGTATTGACTAAGGGAAAGACACATTCTTGACTTGTACATTAAAACAAATTAAAGACCAGACATAGCTCTATATAATAAGATATATTTGTTAAAATGGAACATCATAATTAAACTGACTGGGGTTGCGGGTGGAGTAGTCAAATTGGGGGGAAGGGCAGTCAAATAAGAGCACGTCTTTCAATCCCACACACCTTTCTTGTAGGTCGGAGATCTCCAAAGAAGTTACATAGCTGCCCAGAAGTCTGAAGCAGCATTTCCAGAACATGTGGATACGCAGCAACTCATCGCTCAGTTAAAGCAGCACTTTGCCAGGCTTTGATGCCACACTTGGAAAATGTCATAAATTGATTTTCTTCAAATCTGCTAATTTATACAGATTTACAAAGAAGAAAAGTTAGTACTTTAGAATATTTTATTTCATAGTGGAGCGTCAGCTGGGTTAGCCAGAGGCAGGCTGAAGCATTTTTACTCCTTCCAGTTGGGGAAATACTGCTTCCATAAGCTAAAGTAGAGACTCTTCTGCTTAATATTTTTTCCAAGGAAGTGTTTTTCCTGTTATTCACTGCCTGATGATAGTGATGCATTGCACAGTTTTGTCATTTAATGAGTTCAATGGAGAATTGTCAAACAGTTCATGTTGCAGCATAGTGGGCGCTTTCACACACACTGAACAATGCACCTTCAGTCTACTTTGCAACTGGATTTTACTGTGTGAAATGGCAAAATCCACTTGCAAATGATCACTAAAGTGCATTGAAAGTGGATCGAGAGTGCAATATTGAGCATGCATGAAAGCACCCATTGGCATGAAGCCCATAATTAGGAAGGGCATTGATGGTGTAAGACGTGAAAGGTGTGTTCATTCAGTGGCTTTGAACTGGAGATGCATGTGTGTACTTGTCCATCTGACCCTTAGAGTCTACACTGATGTGCACCTTTATCTCTCCACAAGGGATGGTGCTCCAGAGGCCAACCTAGGCCATGCAGTGAGAATCCTGATTGACATCTACAAAACAACAACTGTTTTGTTTTATCTGCACTTAAAGCATAAGAGCCAAGCAGAGAGCATGAAAGCTGGATCTTTATTCCACAAGAGGAAGAAACCAAAGAATTATAGGATGTGCAAACAAATGCTATTTAAGCCTGGGCGTTTCCATCAGGGCTGTTGTCTTTGAGAAAGAAAGGCAGATGTAGTGAGGAGTGAGGGTGGCAAATAATATCTCTCTTCCTTGACTTGGCCAAGGTTAGGAACTCACAGAAGTTAGGAAGTAAACAGGCTGTGGCTTCCATTGCTTAGGCTTAAGAAGTCTGAAGAAACAGACATTTTGGTACTATAGGCTGGATATTTTGGACAGCTGATACTGCTAAAAGTTTGCTGCATCCTCCATCACCTACACAAGCTTTCCTCCATCACCTACACAAGCAGTTTCTGGATTTTCTCCTAGAGTGGCAGCCACTGAAGAATCTCCCCTCCCCCCAACTCTTATGGTGACTATCCCATAAATTAAGCTTAATCTGATTGAACTAGGCCACAGATTGAGTCATTTTATGCTGTATCATTTTCCTATGTTTGCTTAGTGTTTCAGATGAGGAAATGGTGTCTTTGCATCAGAAAAAACTTCCATAGAAAGATCTGGTGATTAAACACCCAGTAAGATGAGAAAATGGGTAGAAAGAACCCTCAGAAGTTTTGGATATAATACAGGTGGCTCTGTCTTCCTTCCAAGAATCAATAAACACTCCAATGCAAGCACCTGGAGACATTCCCAGAAAAAAAATGTGGCTGTAGTTGACAAACTAATGATACAGGTGAAGAATAGGCCTGTTAAAAGAAATGGACAGACTACTGAAAGTGTACTTTGGTTTTAAAGTAGCAACAGAATATGCGTAGCTCTGAAGACAATGTCCAGTTTTACAGCAAGTGTATGGAATTCCTGTTTAAATAGTAATGCCTCATATAGGTGATTGTCCCAGCAGAATTAGCAGGTTGCAACCTGGAGAGAATTTACTTTTTTTACCAGTGCTAACATACCAGGAGAGGTCAGCACCACTATGTTTCTCAATGATTTCCATTCTGGGGTCCAATTAGTTACCCTTCCTTTCCCCATCCCATGTACTGATGAAAGTGGGGCTTTCATTTTTTCCCCAATCTGATGTGAAGGGAGAATGGATAGCAAAAAAGAGGACAGAAGGCACAGGCAGTAGTTCTCACTGTGCTGGCACCGTTTGGTAGGTCCTCTGACTTGCAAATGGGTAGCCCTATACCCATCAGGTTCACTTATACAGGCAGAGAGGGACTTTTTCACATTGTTGCAGGTTTAGTACAAATTGCTTCATAATAATTTAATATTTTTCAGGGTTCTGTAACAATTTCTTTCAAACCTAACTTGCTTGTGTAGCTGTTATGTATACCTGAATTTTTAAGGCAATTTATAATAAATTTTAGTGAATGATCAGTTTATGACTCTCTTGTCTCTTTTAAAACATGTCATGAAAATGGAAGAACTGCTTAAAGTTTATTTTCACTTTCATAGAAAAATGTAGCCAACCCAGACTCATGTGCATGTTCTCAAAGTCCCAGCAAAGTTGGTAGAATTGGTTCAGTGTTATGGCAATAGGAGGCCAGCCTCATTGGGCTGTGTAGTGATTAACATATGGAATTCACTGCCACAGGAGGTCGTGGCAGCTGCAAGCATGGACAGTTTCAAGATAGAATTAGATAAACATATGGAGCAGAAGTCCATCAGTAGCTATTAGCCACAGGGTATAGATGGGAACTCTCAGTCTGGGGCAGGTGATGCACTCTATTCTTGGTGCTGGAGGGGGCAGCAGTGGGAGGGCTTCTGGTGCCCTGGCCCCACTGCTGGACCTCCTGATGGCACCTGGTATATTTTGGCCGCTGTGTGACAGAGTGTTGGACTAGATGGGCCATTGGCCTGATTCAACATTGGCTTCTCTTATGTTCTTATGTAGTATTCAGTCAGCTGATGAGCAGCTTGGTAGCATGCATGCGCCTACATTTTTGCAAATACATTTCAATTCAAAGCATTACTTTTGGTGGATTTTGAGGTGAATGTCTTGTGGGGGGTGGGCTGTACTGGCTGACTAACCGGGGAGAGGAGTAAAGAGAAAACTGAGGTATAACCACTATAAATAAGCAATGCAAATAAAAGATGGTTGTTGCAGTTGTAATGGATATTCTGAAATGAGTCAGTCAAGTGGGGTCTTCCTTCAGTCCATTAAGAGATACAAAGTTTTGGTGGATTAAGGTACCTAGGTCTTGAAGAAACTGCAACATTGATAAGCAATCTGGCATGCAGCATTCAAGATGTATTTGCTCAATAAGCCAGTTCCTACTTCCTCTTTTTACCCTTTCATTCCCTTAAGCAAGGGGATTTTGATATTTGCAGAGAGCTACTTGCATGCTAATTAAATCAAATGTGGTAATGAGAAAACAGCATTTACCACAACAAGAACAGCAGATCAACCAGCCAGGGCGATCAGTCATGGAGGGATGTCTCAGCTTTCCTTTAATTTGCATGCGCGCCAATGAGCAGAGGAATCAGCTGGCCTCGGAGCACACACTGCCTTCAGTGAATTTAGCATGACACCATGCTTCAGAAATGGTATCCGTCTCTGTGAGAGAATCCCATTAGGAAGGTGTCACCTCTTCATTTGGCTGCAGCCTTCCTGGGCCACACTATTCCCTACCACCACCCATTAATTTGTAGTACAGTGTCTAGTGTTACCACAGCGTTACTGAAGAGTTAATAAAATCCAGTTCTTTTAGCCTGGGGGGAAACAGCATTTCCTAAGAAGTTGCCATAAAGGGTGGTGCTTACTGAATAAGCACAGCAGGTAATGGGCAGGTAGGGCTGAGAACTCGACAAACCAATTTCAGTTGGGCTGATAAGTATCTTGGGTGACTCGTCCCAAGGCTCTGAGACCTGCTTTTATATATGTAGCAGAAAATGGGGGAGTTGGTAACGTGTGCTGTATGGACTGCAGGGAGGGGGTGGAACTGTTAAAAAAACCTAATTGCAAGTCAAAAATTATCCCAATATAAAAGTTCTTCAAAAAGATTGATCAGAAACCTGCAGTCTGAAGAGATCCAGCCTGTTAAGAACATAAGAACATAAGAGAAGCCAATGTTGAATCAGGCCAATGGCCCATCTAGTCCAACACTCTGTCACACAGCGGCCAAAATATACCAGGTGCCATCAGGAGGTCCAGCAGTGGGGCCAGGGCACCAGAAGCCCTCCCACTGCTGCCCCCTCCAGCACCAAGAATAGAGTGCATCACCTGCCCCAGACTGAGAGTTCTCATTCTATACTCTGTGGCTAATAGCCACTGGTGGACTTCTGCTCCATATGTTTATCTAATTTCCTCTTGAAACTGTCCATGCTTGCAGCTGCCACGACCTCCTGTGGCAGTGAATTCCATATGTTAATCACTCTTTGGGTGAAGAAGTATTTCCTTTTATCTGTTCTAACCCGACTGCTCAGCAATTTCATAGAGTGCCCACGAGTTCTTGTATTGTGAGAAAGGGAGAAAAGTACTTCTTTCTCAACCTGCTCAACCCCATTCATAATCTTATAAACCTCGATCATGTCACCCCTCAGCCGTCGTTTCTCCAAGCTAAAGAGCCCCAAGCATTTTAACCTTTCTTCATAGGGAAGGTGTTCCAACCCTTTTATCATTCTAGTTGCCCTTCTCTGCACTTTTTCCAATGCTATAATATCCTTTTTTGAGATGTGGTGACCAGAACTGTACACAGTACAGTTCACTGGCAGTCTTTAAGCAGCAGCTGGACAAACACTTGTCGGGGATGCTCTAAGCTGATCCTGCATTGGTTGAGCTAGATGGCCTGTAGGGTCCCTAGTGTGGGGGGGGCACTTTCAATCCACTCGCAGTGCCCTTTGCAGCTGAATATTACTGTGAAATGTCAAAATCCACTTGCAAATGGTTGCTGAAGTGAAGTGAAACTGCATTATTTAGCATGTGTGAAAGTGCCCAGTGTGTGTGCTGTCGAGTCACAGCTGACTTATGGCAACCCTGTAGGGTTTGAGGTGTTCAGAAGTGGCTTACCATTGCCTGCCTCTGTGTAGCAAACCTGGACTTCTGTGGTGGTCTCCCATCTAAGTGCTAAGCAGGGCTGACCCCTGCTTAGCTCCCAAGATCCAATGAGATCAGGCTAGCCTCAGCTCCTACGCTTGCAGTATCAGCATGCTAGAGTTCCATAGAGTGGATGAACATTGGCCTGGTATGCTGATGCTATACAGGTAGTGGAATTGTTTGTGTAGCATCCCACTTTAAACACAGCAAAAGAATTCACTTGTGATGCTTCATTCTTATTTAAACTGAGTTGTTGTCTGGCCAAAGCAGCAAAGCAAAGCTGACTGACTGCACAACACTGCTTTGGGGGGGGGGCGCGATCCAGTTTAAAAGAGATGCCGTGCAGCTGTAAAGCAGGTGAGTCCCTCTTGCTTTCCAGCATCAAATCTGAAGTGTATATTAAAAGCTGACAGCATTTTGAACTATACTACATCAGAGTATAGGGAAGGGATTGGTTTTTTTTAATGTCCCCCATGTGAAAAATATCCTAAAAACCCCTTAGTGTGTTAGAAAGAGTTTCTAAACCAGCCTAGTCCCTGTTGTGCTGCTTTTCTGCTTATAGAGATGGGTTTTTTTTTAATTCAACCATGGGAATATTCCATAACTTGAACCATTATCTATGGTCTTAAGTGATACTGTCAGTTCTGCCAACTCAGATATTTCCCACCTCGTGCTGCTCCAAATTTATTTAAGCATTTTTAGCCTGCTTTTCTCCCCGAAGGGACACAGATCAGCTTACAATAAAGCTCCTAAGTTACAAAATAATTTATACTAGAACAACAACTGTAGGCTGGTCCAGGTCCACCAAGCTGACTGCTGTAGGTCCCAGGTGTCGAACTAAGGGCCAGCAGCTCACGCTTCTGAGAGAGCCCAGCCTTAAATACCTGCAGGAAGGGGAGGGGGGGATTCTTGATGGAATTCAGCTGCTGCTACCTTGCTACCAGCTAGTCAGCAGGATCATCCTTACACATGCCCAATTCCAGGAATGCTTATGGCCATGCCCAGGTTAAATACCTGCAGAAAGATGAGGGGGGAAAGCCTAAATGGACCTCACTTTCTGCAAGCTTCTTGCCACAACCCGTAGGATCATATCCTCCCACTGTCATGAATGCCTGTGGTGCCCCTACCCAGGCTAAATATTAGAGGAGGGGAAAAGGTCAGCCTAGATCCGTGGTCCTCAACGTGGTGCCTGTGGATGCCCTGGTGTTGCCCCGCTAGGCACCTAGTGTGCTCTTATGAACTCATAAGTTATGAAAACCTGGACTTTGCTAGCTATGTGCAACAGGGACTGAACTGCAAAGTGATTTCAAATGATGCCAGTTACAGCACGCATCCAGGAGAAGAAAGCCGTCCTGTGAAAGTGTCTATGATTCCTGCATGTCACCATTCCACTTTCCTGCAACGAGGTGGTCCAGCTCCCTAGCCATGTATAGCATAAAGACGTCAGGCAGTGGCCATGCCAGGCCAAAAGACAGGGGGCTCAAACTCCATACAGAGTCTCCATTCTTACACGTAGGCAACAGGTTCTCTTCCAACCTAATACATCACTAAGTCGAAACTGCAGTCAGAAGACAGGAAGAGAACAATGGCTTTGGCCAGCACAAGACAAAATCCCATCAGATGCCATTGTCCAGACTAGTTTTTCATTAGGTCTAATATTGCCCACTCCCCAGACCTTCGACCCCAGCACCAGTCAGCATATTTTTGGGGGATGGACTAACAGAAGGTGGGCCAAGAGAGGTGGCCAAGCTTAGCCCACCCCTCAACCTCCTAATAAAAGAGAGTGCTCAGTACCAGCTCTCTCTCTCTCTTGCTTACCTGCACTCTTGCTCTTTTACCTGACCCCCCCACCTGAAGCTTCTGACTCATGGATGCGCAGCCAGAGTCCCCTTGTGCCCCTGCCTGCTCAGGACACGATCCTCCCCTAGCACCCCACAGCCCTCCTTCTTTTCCTGAGGTTCGCTCCATCTAACTACGGAACAGGTAAAGTATTGCCAATCAACAAAACACCCTGCTAATGAGAATAGGCTATTTTCTTCTTTTTATATTTCCTAGATACTGTACAATTCTGTGTGCTTGTGTTGTTGTATGCTTGAAATATGTTCAGTAAACAGAATCACCTTATACTGATGTCAGTCTCAGTGTCTATTTGATGGTTCTGGATGGAACTGCTTCCCTATATACATAGATGCTTGCCCCCGCATTGCCTATTGCCTGATTTAAGATCATAACTCCCCATATTAAATAACAGTTCAAGGCAATTTGGCTAACAGAGTGGTGGAGATGTCAGGGACATCCTGAACGTTGGAATACAGCTTGAGACCCTGGTTGCATTTGCACTAACACTCCCTCTAAGCCGTGGAGTCCTGTGAGCAAAAATCCTACCTTGTGAGCTACTGGCATTAAAGTCGTGAGCGAGCGATTAGGCTGCTGCATGAATTAGTTTGCTCAGGAGCCATCCTTCCTGAGCTAAGACAAAAAATGTGTGAGCCGGAGGCTAAAAAACTGTGAGCTACCTCACACCGATTCAGCTTAGAGGAAACACTGATTTGCACCCCGTGAGATGCTGTTAGAATTCCCAAAAAGGAAGTTGGATGTGCATCCTGAGGACTTTAGCTTGCCTTGAAGTCATGCACCAATCTTGCAAGGAAGGCCAACCTAAAACTTTTAAACAGCAAGCTCAGGAAATAGAAACAGAACAGAAGCAGTCATTCAGCACAGCCACTTAATGGTTGGATCAAAGTAAAACCTCCCCCCCGCCCCATTCCAACTCCAAACTGGGCAAGGAATGGAGTGCACACAGGACTTTCCTGTGGAAGGAACTTAGAAAGAAAGGAAAACAAAACCATCCACTGAGATCTTTGAGAGCCAGCTGTGGTGTAGTGGTCAAGAGAGGCAGACTCTAATCTGGAGAACCGGGTTTGATTCCCCATGCCTCCACACCAAACCACTGGGCCAGTCACAGTTCTCTCAGCTCCACCTACCTCATATGGTGTCTATTGTGGGGAGAGGAAGAGAAGGCAATTGTAAGCTGCTCTGAGACTCCTTCAGGTAATGAAGAGTGGAGTATAAAACCAATTCTTTTTCTTTTTTGTTGGTGCCCACCAGTATATTTAAGAAGAGGTCGCTGCCAGGTGGGGCTTTTGCCAAGTGAGGCTTCTGACTGCCTGTTGGAAATTTGGTTGGCTGTGCAGATTTTTTAAAATGTTGCTTTGGCAGCAGCTGCCAGCTCTACACTGTGTTACTGAAATTAAGCTGTGGCAATCATTTTGTGGCTAGCTCCGCCTTCTGCAGCAACCATTTTGTTGTTGCGCCCACGATGTCATGTAAAAATTCCAAATGTGCCTGCAGGCTCCAAAAGGCCTAGATGGATCTCGCTTCTCCCTCTGCCATGTCAGAGTTATACAGAATTAAAATGTCTAGGTCTTCTGGCAGGGGCACCTAAATAAAACACGCTCTTTCTGTTAAACGGAGTCATTTCCTTGACTGAGTTATCAACAGTACATGGGCCAACTGCTTTTCTTCATCTTTGGGCATTGCTGGAGGAGAAAGCTGGCAAAGGTCCTTTCTCACCCCAGCCATCAGATGGCAGCTAAGGGAACAATATCTTAAGGAGCTTCTCTTTCAGGGAATTGAATATGCTAAGGATAAAAGTTCAGGTCACAAAGCCATTTTTGGAAACTAGTCCTCATAGTTAGGAAAATAGGACAGTTGCGCACGAGTAGCATGTATGAAAACAGGCCTTTCGTGATGTATGTATGGGGATGTGTCAAATTGCCTCAATGAAGCTGCAGCCTCCCTTTTTGCTGTGACTTGATATGGTTGCCAACCTCCAGGTGGGGTCTGAAGATCTCCTGGGATTACAACTGACAATTATGACCAATTAGAACAAAGATCAGCTCCCCTCGAGAAACTGGCTCTTTTGAAGGGTGGACTCTGGCATTATACCGCACTGAGATCCTTCTACTCCATAAGCCCTGCCTTCTACAAGCTCCACACCCAAATCTCCTGGAATTTCCCAACCTGGAGCTGGCAACCCTACATTGTTAAGAAACCCAGCTGACTCCAGCAGTTCCATGGCATATGAACTGATATTGGCAAAAGCAGCAGTCCAGTTAATGCAATAAGCAAACCTGCTGCTCTAGTAGGTGGTCAGAGTAACAAAAGAAGAGCAAGCCCACTTATGGCACTGCTTGACATTTTTATTAAACTGTGGGAGTCCTGCATGCTGCTGATTCTCTGCAGGCCATTCATTTGTTCTTCAGGCTGGCATTGCATCATTGGACACTGAACTGTACTTTACTCCTGGCCTTGCTCATTAGTGAGAAATTGAATGCACAGGGAAAGCCATCTCTCCCTTTGTTCTGAAGCCCGTACCTTCCTGAGACAGAAGCAGTGAAAGCAACAACACAAATGTATACTTGTTCCGCATCACACGTTAAAAGAGCAGAAATGCTACATATTTGTGCTTCAGTCTATTGCTTCTCTGTAATATACCATCTGGAGATTTTTTCTTTCTTTTAAGAACTTTATTGAAACAGCTAAAAGTTTTACGATAAGATCACAAAAACAACATAACACCAAAAATTAAAAGTCAAAAAGTTTAAAAAGTACTGCCTGGAGATTTTGAAGATCGTTTGTGGTGCCCCCTCCTTATCCTTGGCTTCCCTCCCTTGCTCTCCAGCCTGGGCCTCGGGACAACAGTCCCATCTACAATCCCCCTTGCCCCAGAATAAAGACAAAACCCAGTCTCTTTTTCAAATTTTTCAAAGTATTCTTCTTTTTCTCCCCAGTACATTGCAGCTGATGAATGCAGCTGTTGCTACCAGTCCTGCAGAAGCTAGGTTTCCTTCTCACACTAGATCTCAAAGACCCGGAAGAGTCACACGGGAGAAAATGCTCCTTCCTCTCTTCCAATTGCCCACGACCAATAGCAGCACCTTGAATTATGCTCAAAAATTTGCTTGCTGCCAATAGTGATACTTCAGTTTTGGAGAAATATGGTCAACTCTGCATGGTCCAATGATTAATTTAGCCACCATATTTTTATACCGCTTGTAGATTTTAAATAGTTTCCCAAGGGAGACCCAGGTAATCTATCCTTGATTTTACAGAGGCATGGATAATAATCTGTATGTCAGAGCAATGGGGAGCGGAGGAAGGAAATTTGTACACCTGCCTGCTTTTGGGGAAGACCTGTACATGCTGAGAACTCAGAAACTCCCCTTTCTCAGATTTTGCATGTATAATTATTTCCAATATTAACGTTTTTACTCGTGGAAAGACAGCCTGTTGTCTAAAAATGAAATCAAGGAAGGGACAACTCAGCCGCCCTGAGCCTGCTCTGGTGGGGCGGGGGGCGGGGTAGAAATCAAATAAATAACTCTTGCCAAAAATTATAAAGCCAAAGGTAGACAACTGTTTAGGGGTAAGAAGTTGCTCCTGAGTTTGTAACACCAGGAATGTAGAAAATGAAATATTTCCTGGCATTGGAGGTACAGCTGTCAGGAATATATTAGGCTGCTGTTACAGACTCAGGAGCAGAGTTAATAAATAAAAGGTGGCAATTATATTTGCAATCTGGATTCTGTGTGCACATGACCTACCATTTAAAAATACATACACAAAGCATTAATGTCATGTTCTGAAAATGCATTCAGCATCTAAATCCACATCTGGCAAAAAGTAACTGCATGTGAAGGTTTGTGGCCAGGGTAGCTGAAGGACCATCTTTTCTCACAGAAGCCTGCCTGTCAGTTGAGATCACCATCAGAAGCCGTTCTCTGGGATACCGTGCCTTTGGAAATGAGTGCCCTTGCCTGTGAGAGTCTGCCAAATATAGGGCCTTTTCTATGGTTGTGCATGCCCTATAGAACTCCTCCACAGACCTTCCTGGTACCATCATCTTCTCTTAGATGCTTATTGTCACAATCAATCTGGCCATTTAGAACCATTCCACAGTAACCTCAGGGCTAGACTACTATAATGCACTCTATATGGGTCAGCCCCTAAAGAAAACTTGGAAACTTGGGTTGGTACAGAATTTATTTATTCTTTATTCATTCAAAACATTTTAATGCCACTTTCCCACAAAATCAGGGGCCGCAAGGTGGCCAACATAAAAACATTAAAATATTTAACCAATTAAAATACAGTTAAAATATAAAATTCAATCAAAAACACACAAACAGCAGTAGAAGGAGGCCCAAAAACTGTTCCTGGGGGTTTGCCAGATGGAACCAAAAAATCTTCACCTGCTGGCAAAGGACAGTGATGGAGAGAGACAGATGAATCTCCCTGAGGATGAGGTTCCAAAGTTTTGGTACCACAATGGAGAAGATCCTTTCTCAGGTCACCAGCCATCTAGCCTCATTGGGCGTGACCAATGCAGAACTCCAAGGATGACTGAAGTGAGCAGGTAGATTCATATGGGAGAAGGCGGTCCTTAAGGTATGTTGGTACCAGTTCACACAGGGCTTTAAAGGTCAATACCAACACCTTGAGTTGAGTCTGGAAGCATATTGGAAGCCAGTGTAGGTAGAACAAACCTGGAATGACATGGTCCCTACAGTCTGCTCCAGTTAACAGTATTCCGTACCAACTGCAACTTCCAGAGAGTCTTCAAGGACAGCCCCAGTAATCTGCAGTAATCTAATCTAGATGTTACCAGGGCATGTACTATAGTGGCAAGAATCTTTCTCTCCTAGAAGGAACATATCTGGCTCACCTGACAGTGCAGCCACCTGTTTATCCAACAGGAGGTCAGGTCCAAGTGCACTTCTAAGCTACGAACCTGCATCCAAAACAGGGGATAACCCATTTCCTGTGTCAGACATTCCCCTCACCAGTAACACCTCTGTTTTGTCGGGATTAAGTTTCAGCCTGTTAACCCTCATCCATTTCTAAACTGCCTACAGGCAGAATACCACTTATCAGTTACTATTTGGAGCTAGGTGGAGCATGCATGTCATAACAATTCTCTGGTTACTCCAGTTAATTATTAGGTTCAATTCGAGGTGCTGGTTATCACCTACAAAGCCCTCCATAGCCTCAGACTCACATACCTGTAGGACTGCTTCTCCCACTAGGCTCCACCATGTCAGATTCACTCATCTGAGCAAAGCTTCCTCCAAGATGGGTAAGAGATCGGCAACAGCCTACACACGTGCATTCTCTGCTGTCACTCCCACCTTGTGGAACTGTCTGCCTGAGGAGGTCAAGAAGGCCCTGAAGCTTGTATCATTCTGCAGAATGCATAAAATAGAAATGTTCAGGAGGGCATTTTTACAAAAGATCAGAATTGTAGTGGTTAAGTGCGCAGATTCTAATCTGGGAGAACCATGTTCGATTCCCCACTCCTCCACTTGCAGCTGTTGGATGACCTTGGGCAAGCCATAGTTCTGTTAGAGCAGCTCTTGAAAGAGCAGTTCTGGAAAGAGCTCTCTCAGCCCCACCTACCTCACAGGGTGTCTGTTGTGGGGAGGGGAAGGGGGAGGAGTTTGTAAGCCGCTCTGAGACTCCTTTGGGTAGTGAAGGGTGGGGTATAAATCCAGTCTCCTTCTCCTCCTCCTCCTCCTCCTCCTCCTCCTTCTTCTTCAGTATAATGGAACAGTGTAGGTGGGTATCTTTAAAAGGGAAATAAGGGTTTGCATACCCAAATCCAGCTGTTAATGTGAAGAAATGTCTACCAAGAAGCTAGTACTGTGGGTGCCAGGTTTCCACTTCAGGCAGGGGAATCTCCCACCCCAGTGGGCCCTTCACACCACTACTCAGCTGGGTAGTGGGAGAAAAATGGAGGATCAACGGGGAGGTGATTGTCATAATCCTGATGCAATTGTCTCACTTTCACCATGACTGGGAGTGATGTCATTATATTACCAGTGGTGTTCTAGCATTCAGTCAAAATTCTATAGTTAAGCTGTAGACACTTGACTGATTATAGAGTGTCACTGGCAGTGCAGTGACATCACTTTTTGTTGTGTTGGAAGTGACATCATCATGTTGCCAGCAATGTCATCATGTTACCGGTGAGCCCCCCAAAAAACAAACAGATCGATCTCCTGCTGGTTGCCAGCCTTGTGCTAGCACACACAGTTTGGTGTAGTGGTTAAGTGAGCAGACTCTAATCTGGGAGAACTGGGTTTGATTCCCCACTCCTCCACTTGCACCTGCTGATGTGACCTTGGGTCAGTTACAAGCTCTGGCACAGCTGTTCTTGAAAAAAGAGCAGTCTGTGTCAGAGTTCTCTCAGCCCCACCTACCTCACCGGGTGTCTGTTGTGGGGAGGGGAAGGGAAAGGGCACTAACTAGCACACCCTAGCTAGCCCACTAACCACTAATGCCACAATATGTTCCATAACTTGATTTGAAGAAGTGTAGGAATAAATGTGACAGCCCAGAGAAAGATCTGAGGGCATAAAATATCTCCCTACTCCTAAAGCTAAGCATGTTTGACCTTGTAAGCTGCTTGAATGGGAGACGGCTTGGAAGCCATGTGTAAGCTCAGCTGAGCTCTTTAGACGATGAGAAGCAGACTTTTTTTTTTAACTTCGCTGAAATTTCAGATTAGTCATTTTCCTGATTTCTGATGTGACAGTCCTGTTTGGAACTTTCAGCTGAATAATCAAGACCAATGAAGATGTATCTTATTATCTGTAGTTGTGTGTGTGCGGGGTGTGTGTGTGTGTAATTGATACTGTATAGAATTACTTATGGAAATTGTTAAGAGGCAGCCATTTTAGTGACTTGAGTGATGGAATTTTTTCTGCTTATAGCAGCTTACAAAAACCCAAACTGTGCAGAATATAGCTTCATTTCTTTCAAAATCAAGAGGAAGTGACATATTGAACACTGATAGCTTCAGACCTGTGCCACAAGCAGCTTTTATACCTGTTAAAATTTCAGTTTTATAATCTTATGTTTCTCACAGCCAAGTGTAAAACTCTGGAGAAATATCATTAACTATTTCTATCTAGAGGGAATCTATGTACTTAAAACAGTCTGAACCAGTTGTATTATACAAATTCCAGTTTCATCCCTTCAATCTTTGTATTAAAAAATAAGGACTCCAGCACCATTGGGGGCATGTATGGGTGACATTTGCACTTCGTTGGATATTGCCCTATTTTTGCCCTATAGCAATCATTTGCAACTGAACCAGCTTGTTTGCATGAGATAACTCAGTTGCCAGTGACTGCCATAGTTCATCAATTGTGCAATATCCAGTGTGCAGATACAGCTAAGTATCATTCAGAGTTTCCTTTCCAGGTGGGAAAAAAAATAATGAAGTCCCAAGTGTCATGCCAATTTCTGTCTTTTATGTCATAAAAATGAAGAGTACAATCTGGCCAATGCATTGACTTTTATACCCCAGTGACTGGACTTTTAAAAAGTGATTTCCTGGTGTTCATAAAGCAAATTACGACAATTGTAATATTCTCAATCCTTTTTTTGGATATGAGGCATTTATGTGAGACCTAATGAGAACACTGAATTTAATAGTCTATGATTATTTGCATCATGGTTTGCTGCAGTGTCCTGAAACGGTACTTTGAGGGTTTATTAGTTGAAGTTTGTAATACACTGTCACTAGATTTATACAATACCTTTGTGGCAGCCTATGAGATTAATCATGTTAAAACCTGGAGTGGTTTTGTTAAAAAAACAAACACCATAATCTAGACAAACTCATATTAACATCTTACTTTAATAAGCCAAAATGAATATTTTTCTGGCTCAGAAGCACTTCCAAGTGGTGTTTGGTATTCATTAATGGGCTTGACCTTTGAATATTGCTTTTTCAGCATCCCGCTGCTTCATTACATTTCCTGTAGTGAACTTTCCGGCGGCAACATAATGAACTCTTATTGATATGTCTCATGGAGCCAGGAAAGAGAATTAGTGAAAGCAAGTTTTGTGTAGCAGGTGATTTGCACATTGTTTTGTGTTGGGTTTATATATATATCCCAATGTTATATATCCCAATGTTAAGAATTTGCATTTGCAAAACAGTGAGAAATCTGAGAGCACATTGCATTGGCTTACAGATGTTTACATAACAGCACAGTCCAGGAAGACCAAATCCTGGAGATAGCGTAAGCAACTCATGCATGGCAACGCAATAATCCATCAGGCATGTCAGCTTAATACATTCTGCCTACAGACGCTGGGCACACTCAGTCTTACATATAGGTCAGATTCATGTGGACGTTGTTCTAGCGCTGCTGGACTCTGATTTTAACTGATGATGTTCTCAGAAAGACTAGTAGTTTGTTATGAATACCTTGCCATTGCCCCAGCTTCTGTTTCAATGGATGTCTGTTCTTGCAAATTGCCCGGAAGGGTTCAGACAGGGTGAGTCTGACATGAAGTGTAGTTTTATATACTTGTCAGAAGGGCCAATAAGCAAAGCAAGAATTTCAGGTGCTTAAAAGACACCAGACATTTTTACTACTACAGTCGCAAAATCCACGTGTCTTTAACTCTGGCCTTGAATTACTCTTGACACCTGAACATGATGTTGCCCTTGATACATTTCCCAGTGTGAGATTACCTTCCAGGAATCATAGCAATTCTACATTTAATAAGAGACTAAGGATTGCCGGAGGCACAAAAACTGGACCTATGCAGTGTGGTAATTGGACTGACATCATTACACTAGAAAGTACCACTTGATTAAGAGCTTGCTGTTATGGTAATGAAAGCATCCTGATAGTTGTTGATGTAGAAAATTAACAAGCTGGGACCTCCAACTGATCAGGTGGCTCAGGAGATCTATGGAGTCTGCTGACATCCACTCTGGAATCTAACACAGTTACAATTTTAAGTACAGATACTGAGGCAGAATGGATATTTTGCAAAACTTGTTCAGCAGAAGATGATACACAGGTTTTTTTATATTAGCAGAGTAATTAACACAGCAATGATGCACAACCTAATTGAAGAGTAGATAAAGGTTTATTTAGGAACTAATATACTTGATAGGAGAGAGGAGAGACAGAGATAGGTTCCTAACTACATCTCTAGCTGAGAAACAGAGTAAGACTGAACATGGCACTTCCAAGAAGAAGGAGGAATTGCCCTAAGAGTAGCAATCAGCAGCCAGACAAGGAAATTAGCCACAAGGTACAGATAGGAAATCTCAGTCTGGGGCAGGTGATGCACTCTATTCTTCGTGCTGGGAGGGGGAGCAGTGGGAGGGCGTCTAGTGTCCTGGCCCCACTGCTGGACCTCCTGATGGCACCTGGTATTTTTGGCTGCTGTGTGACGGAGTGTTGGACTAGATGGGCCATTGGCCTGATTCAACACTGGCTTCTCTTATGTTCTTATGAAAGTCAATTAACAGGAGAGAGAAGGTGCTGTCCTCACTATCCTAACAGTCTTCTTGCTGTCCCATTCTGGGTCATCTTCTCTTCTTGTTTGCACACTAGATATTGTCTTTTCCAACATTTCAACTGTCTCCCTAAACCACTGAAGCAACATCTGCACTTGTACAGACATTGCAACTTAATGGGGGGGGGGAATCTTGTGACTTTAAGGCTATCATTTGGGGTGTTATCTAGGAACACTGTCTAGGAACACCCTTGTCAACCTGCAACAGTGGTGGGAAGACGGAGGGCATGGAGGCATTGGAACGGGAGAGGGGGAGGAGACAGCAGCAGGAAGGAAAGAAGGAGGCAATGGCTGTTGCGGTGGGATGGTGGAAGGGCAGCAAGGCAGATGGAGGGTGGGGAAGGAAGGGCAGAGGCAGCATTGATGGCAGTGGGAGGGTGGAAAGGAAGATGAGGCAGGTGGTGGGGAAGCCAGTGGGAGAAGGGATTTCCTTCCTCCATGAGTTCCTTGCCAGTCCACCACTTGTAACAAAACAATGGTAAAAAGCAGCTGCAGTTAAAAAAGAAGAAGAAGCAACAATAAAGTTCAAACCAATACAGACTACAGAACAAGGAAAAACAAAGAATAGCCGAATGGTTCAGTAATTTATTTTTATTTACTACTTATATAGCCTGCCTTTCTCACTGGGACTCAAGGCAGATTACAAAATATATTTTAAAAAGTCAATCAGGCAGCACAAGACATCCAGGAATAATGCAACAAGGCTGGGATTGCAAAAAGTAAGAAATAATGTCCAAGGCGAGACATACAATAAATGCAGAGAATGGATTACAAAAGTAAAAGATAAGGCAGTAAAAACACAGGCGACACAAGCAATAAGCACTGCAATAGAGTATGATCCTATCATGAGATAGGGTTGCCAGCTCTGACTTGGAAGATTCCTGGAGATTTTGGGGGTGGAGCCTGGAGAAGGGAGAGACTTCAACAGAGTATAATGCCCAGGAGACCAACTCCCAAAGCTGCTGTTTTCTCCAGATGAATTGGTCTCTGTCAGCTGGAGACCAGTTGTAATTTGGACATAACTTCAGCCACCACCTGAAGGTTGGCAACCCTATCAATTTATCTAATTTCAGCACGTGGATACTTAAATCCAGAGACTGGAGACATGGACAGACAAGACAAATCTTTCTACAAATCTGAAAAAGGCCCCGGTTTACAGAAAAACCTGAAATCTAAAAGAAAAGTATATCGGGGGTTAACCCCCCCAATAATAAAATAATAAAAGCAGTGCTTGTAGCTTTAAGAAACAAATGCCTTCAGTGGCCATTGCTTGGCAACCACAACTGTACTGCCAGCCTTCCAACCTTGGTTTCTGCCAGGCCCAGCAACAACCACTGGCTGCCTTACTACCACATGACTTGCATTACTCACCCAGGCCCAGCTGCTAGCTACTGTTCAACAGCAGCCACCCCACAAAAGCCAGTGAGGTGTAGTGGTCCGAGATTCAGACTAGGACCTGGGAGAACTAGGTCAGGATTGCCATTCCGCCATGGAAGCTCACTGTGTGTCCCCAGGCCAGTTACACATTCTCATCCTAAACTCAAAAGGCTTTTGTGAGGATAAAATGGAGGAGAGGAGAATGATGAAAGCTGCTTTTGGTCCCCACTGTGGAGAGATGTATAAATGAAATAAATACATAATAAATATAGCAGAGGGGCTGTGGGTCACTGGTACAGAATTTGTTTTGCCTGCAAAAGTTTGTAGATTCAAGGCCCAGCATCTCCCTTGAAAAACCATTGCCAGTTGGAGCAGAAAATACTGAATTTGATAGATGACCTGACTAAGTAAGCTTCATATGTTCATGTCCAGCTGCAGAAGATACTACACAGGCTTATTGGTACAGAGGGAAAGACAGTTGTGTTGACCAAAAGGAAGGAAGCTCAGCTTGCTGCCTCTTGCCCAACATAAGCCACCAACTGGGACAACGGTGTGGAGGACATTGCTTCATTCTGAGAGCTCTTAGTCTGCAGCACCAGTCTGTCCAGTGTCCTCCCACCCTTCAGTTCCCGGGCATCACTGGCAGGATGACTTTGGAAAAGCTGTCTCCGTATCCTGAGACCTGCAGCACTGAACTCCATTCAGCCTTTCTTGCTTGTCCAGTCCTCCATTTTGCCATGTAGACATCTTGGAACAAAGTGTGGCTGAACCCTCCTGTAAGATCACTGCAGCAGAGAGGGGGATATAGAGCTTTTTTGTAAGTGTCCGTTTAGAGCCAATGACTCTGAAGGAAAGGAGAATTAGTACCTAAAATGTATAGGGCAGCCAGAGGGCACCTACAAGGAAAGGCCTTTTCTATTTCATTACATGGAAATCTATTTACTTAACAAATGGAGGCATCATAAAAGAGTCACTGTTGGTAATTCTTCTGGCAAAATATCCTACTTACTGGAAAACTAATTCAGTATGGGAATTTGGCCCATGTCATTTATGAAATAGTCCACTAATGCACCCATCTGGTATTCACTTCAATGTTTAAAACTCACTTTGACCCCAAGATCCTTTGTCGGGCATTCAAGATGGGTATGTACAATAAGAAAGTGGAAGGCTTCCGCTTTATTTCCAAACAGCAATACAAAATCCCATGCTCTTGGCTTCCTGTGTATTACTGAAGGATTCTGAATATATCACAGGTATCAATCTGAACTCTGTGACGCTTTAGGAATTTCTTGTAGATAGTGGCCCTGAACCCCAGAAGTGCTTTCTTCCATGGCCATGAGTATCTACTCTATAGTGTTGTTGTCCATCTAGACCAATAGTACCTACCCTGCGCTGACTGGCAGTAACTGTCCCAGAAGTCCAGGAGTAGTCTTTTTCCAAGACCCCTGTTCTGCCTTGAATCTGGTTTGTACTGATGAGCAAGCAGCTTAAGCTCATTCATTTGCCTTCCATAAAATAGATATTCCAATAACAAATGTGGAATGGTTTGGTGTGGGAGGCTCAGGTACCACCTCTGCCTTGTAAATTTGGGCAAGTCACCCTCTAATTCACCATTCTGTTTTAAAATGTTTTAAAACACATCCACAAAGCTTTACAAGAAGGATTTAGAGGCCCTTCTTCTGTGGCCTCCTTTTTAAAAATTTACACTTCACCTCTCAGTATTAGGCAACAAGAATTTGTTGCTCATAGGGTTGCTGAACACAGATGTTCCATTTAATTTGCATGATTCAAGGGAAGGGCTTGCATGTGTGGAGATGGATTAGAGCGGGGAGGAGAAGCATTGGCTGGGCAGAGTGAAGGGGAGGTATGGTGGGTGTGGCTTGGCAAAGTGGGTGGGACTTGTTGCCTCTTGACCAACATTGTAGCACTCCCACCAGATTTTTGAAGACACCAGTCAGCTGTGTCTTTTTTCCTAGCAGACAGTGTTTTGCTAGTTCACTGTAGATTGATGTTCTTGCCCTGAAGAAGCAGAGAGGTGAGGGAAGGGTTTAGACAAGACATTCCCTTCATCCCTTCTGATCTTGTGGCTTTGTGAATGTTTATATACATTTATTTAGATAGTTATAGCCTGTTTTTCTCCCTCAATGGGGACCCAAAGCAGCTTAAACATCATTCTCCCTTTCTTCAATTTTATCCTCACAAGAAGGAGGAGGAGGAGGAGGAGGTTGGATATATACCCTGCCCTTCACTACCTGAAGGAGTCTCAGAGTGGCTTACAAACTCCTTTCCCTTCCCATAACAGACACCCTGTGCGGTAGGTGGGGCTGAGAGAGCTCTGACAGAAACTATAGCTTGCTCAAAGTCATCCAGCAGGTGCAAGTGGAGGAGTGGGGAATCAAACCCAGTTCTCCCAGATTAGTGTCCGCGCACTTAAGCACTACACCACACTGGCACTTAACCACTACACAAAAAGGAGCAAATGGGCAAGTCTACAAGTAGAGAACTGCAGAAGACTTAACCATTCTATTTTTAAAAAATTCAGGGTTGGTTTGTTGAGTGGAAATGTTCCTGATCTGTTGTATTTTGAATGGAACAATCAGCCCTCAAGTGCAAGGATCAAAGATGGCTGGGATCATTCCGTCTGCAGTGTCAATGGAATCAGTCAGACTTTGGATGCCGCAAGCATGTGTATGTCTAAGGCAGGGGCCCCCAACCCTTTTGAGATGGCGGGCAATTTGGAATTGTGACACGGCATGGTGGATACAGTGACAAAATTATCATCACAGAATGGCTGCTGCAGGAGGTGTCACCAGTCATAAAATAGCTGATGCACCTAACCGTCGGTCCCACCGTGAAGATCCTTATGCTGTGGCGGCAGCCGCAGCCAAAACATCATTTTAAAAAACTTACACAGCCAGTCACATCTCCAGCGGGCAATCAGAACACCACCTGTCCCTGCCCACTACCTAAAAATACTTGGTGGGTGCCAGGGGTTGGCAGGCATCACAGTGCCCACAGACAGCACGTTAGGGATCCCTGGTCTAAGATCTTGAAGTCCCGCCACCTCCACACCACAAACTGAACCCTCCTTCCAATCCCCACTTTCTCTAGTGACCCAAAGCTGCTTAAACATCATTCTCCCTTTCTTCAATTTTATCCTCACAAGAATAAGAATAAGAAGGAGGAGGAGAAGATTGGATATATGCCCCACCCTTCACTACCTGATGGAGTCTCAGAGAGGCTTACAAACTCCTTTCCCCTCCCCTCCCCAAAACAGACACCCTGTGAGGTAGATGGGGCTGAGAGAGCTCTTTCCAGAACTGCTCTTTCAAGAGCTGCTCTAACAGAACTATGGCTTGCCCAAGGTCATCCAACAGCTGCAAGTGGAGGAGTGGGGAATCAAACCCAGTTCTCCCGGATTAGCGTCTGCGCACTTAACCACTACACCAAACTGGCTCTCACAACCCTATGAAATACATTAGGCTGAGATGTAGTAAGTGGCCCAAGGTCACTCAGCAAGCTGCCATAGCAGAGTGGGGATTTGAAGCCCAGTGTCCCAGAGCCTAGTCCAGCATTCTAACTACTTCACCATTCTGGCTTTACAGGAAAGGTGAATTACAGTGCGATGATGTATAAACCTTATTTTAAGGGGAATTGGTAAAACACTCATGAGGAGTGTCAGCTGAAGAAGGGCAGCTGTGGCTTGCCAAAGGAGGCCCAGCCTCCCGCTCCCCCAGCTGCCTCTCCTCCAACGCTGCTTACTGCTTTGCTCTCATCCAAAGCAGGGATTAGCTCTCAGCTCAGCCAAGGTTACAACAACTCAGTTCTGCATTCAGCTACGCAGCCTCCCACTGTATGTTCCTAATGGGCACAATAAAGGGGGAGGGGAGAGTCATGAGAAGGTTACTTGAGAACAGAAAAGCAACTAGAAAATACAAATGCAAACAAAAGAAGGGGGGAGCTGCTAACACGTGTTTGCTCCTAAGTAGTATATTGCAAGCTACAGTAATGTATTTTGCTGGATGTTTCTTTCTGCACAGCTTGTTTCAGGCTCCTGCCACAGCGCTGTCCTCTCTATCAGCAAGGTCCAGTAGTGTACAGATATAGAGGGGTCAAAAGCTTAGGGCAGGCTGTAGCTGGTGTTGGCACATGCACAGGAGTGTGTCCCAGGCAGGCACATGGCAGTGCGCATGAGCTTCAAGGGTCAGAGCGTGGTAATGTGCATGCAACCAATGGTAAGAGCTGATTAGCAAAGGTGGTGCATAAGTGAGAGGAGTGCAGGCGGCTGCAATCAGCAGAGCAACGCATGGTGAGATGTGTCTTCCAAAAAAACAGACGAGCTATGTAATTTGATCAGCAAAAGGAGCTGGTGGAAGGGGGCTTGGCTTTCAGAGGGAGGAAGCAAGCAGAGAAATGAAATTAATGCCAGGCAATGAACAGAACGATCCAGGTGGATTAGGCTCAGATGCTGATGAGGTGGGTGAGTGATTGATCTCTCAGATGGAGAAGAGATACTTCTGGGGGTGATGCTGTCATTATTAAAAGATGGGTTTCGTTTTGCCTAGAGTGGGAAAGATCAACCAGACAGAAATTAGCCTGTGGAGCGATAAAATAACAATGGTAATAACATTTTACTTCTATAGCTCTCCAAGCAGGATACATAATAAAGCAACATTATGATCCATCCATTTTCCTTTTATGGGGCAAGAGGAAGAACAGATTGTATACAAATACCAGCAAAGGTATGCAGAAGAGAATCAGAGCAGATATCTGGAGGAAGGGCACTCCACACAGCAAAAGACTGGGTGGTAAGGTCTCCAAAGGAGGATAGTTTCTATGAACAGCTAGCGTTCAATATGAGAGCAATCAATCATGAAATCTGTAGTTGAAATCTCACCTTTGTCATGTGGTCTCAGGCATATCACTGTAAGGGCCAGTTCACAAGATCCAAAGTCCTTGTGGCTGCCGAAGGAGTACACAGCAGCTCCCTAGGGACATTGCAGGTCAGAAAAATGGCACAAGCGGAGGAAAGACTGAAACCCCCACTCCACGCATGTCAAAGTCCCAATTCAAAATGGACCCCCATGTACCTGAAAAACACAGTACTCCCAGCACATGTGTGATCCAAAGTTCTTGTGTCAGCTACAAGGACTTTATATTGTGTGAATTAGCCCTAAATCAGCTTCCTCACTATAAGAACATATAAAGAGCCTTGTTGAATGCTCCATCTAGTCCAGTATTTATCTTCCACACTGGCCAATCAGATGTCCCTAAAATGCCTATGAACACACCTCCCCATGGAGCTATTGATATTGGGTTAGATTCAGCCAGCTTTTCCCACTGATTTCATCTAGTCCTCCTCTTTCCTCCTGGCCCCATCCAACATGGCTTTTTGTTGAAGTATGCAAGTGTCAGCACTTCAGGCATGAAAGAGTTAAACTGTTGTTTATTTATGCTAATATTACCTAGATAGCATACGACCAACCATGTTAGACACATTTTTCCCACCAGAGAGGGGAATGGATTATTCCTAATGAGATGAGTTTGAAATCAGCTATTGGCTCATCGATGCAATGAACATGAAATTGAGCAAACTTCGGAGAACAGCCGAAGACAGGAGGACCTGGCATGATGTGGTTCATGGGGTTGTGAAGAGTCAGACTCAACTGTGCGACTGAACTACAAAATTGGCTCATCAGTATATTGGAAGATGCTACATGGTGGTTTGCAGGTACACGGGATGAAGCTGTTTGGGGGGGGGTCTTTTCTTTCCTTTGTTCTACTCTCAGTCCCGAAGAAGAAGAGTAACCAAGATGGAGTTTAGGACTAGTTAGTTAGGATGTTATTGTTTTATTCCATGTAACCCTTCCCTTATTTTTCTAGTAAACTTTTCTTAAAGCTAAATACTCACGTGTGCTGCATTGCTTTTATTTTGCTATGCACATTAGCTCTGCTAAGTATCCAACACTTTTGAACATGCAGGTCCCATGGTCCTTGGCATAGCCTTTCTGCGTGATCAAAAGAGAACCTTATTCTTTTTGTTCAACAGCAGAAAAGCTGCTCGGATCCAACTCATTCAGAGATACTACGCCTCTGAACATGGTAGTTCCTATTAGCTGTCATGGTTAATAGTAGCAAAATGAGTCCAGCAGCACCTTAAAGACTAACAAATGTGGCAGGATATGAGCTTTCATGAGTCACTGCTCACTGCTTCAGATACAGACTCTTGTTCTTTTCTACTGCTACAGACAAACACGGCTACCCTTCTTGATCTATCTTCATGGTTAATAGTGATGAACCTATTTTCCATGAATTTGTCTAATCTCCTTTTAAAGCTATTTAAGGTAGTTGCCGTCACCAAATCTTGGGGCAGTAAGTTCCACGTTAATTATGTATTGTGTGAACAAGTACTTTCTTTTGTCTGTCCTAAACCTATTATCCCCAAGTACTGTGGAAGAGGGAGGGAAAATTGTTTTCTTTCTCCACATTATAATTTTATAATTCTTTCTCAAGCACACACCAGTTGTTACTTTTCTAGACTGAAAAACACAGACTCTTTTGTTCACAGGGAATAATGCTATTCACACAATATGGGTGAGAATGTTACCTACCTATTATACAGGAATGGTTGTAAGAATTTTAATAAGGCAATGTGTGTGAAGCTTTTGGAACACTCAAAGGATGTGGTACAAATACTAAGTTTATAATCTGAGTTTACCAAACTTCCTCGGGAAAGGCCATAATTTAGATCATCTGAGAAGGTCCTAGGTTCACGGGCCAGTTTTTCCAACTGAAAAGATCAGGTAACAGTGTCAGCCTAGTATCTGGGAGACACAGATTCAACCCCCTGCTTGTGTAATGGAAGCTCATTGGGTGACATTATTAATTAATTAATTAATCACCTTATTCCAGCTTACATTGGGCCAGTCACACTCTCTCAGGGTTGTTGTGAGGAGAATGATGACATCTGTTTGGGTCCTCACTGGGGAGAAAGGTGGGGTATAAATGAATTAAATAAGTAAAGCAATATCCTGATAGAGGGTTAGGGTCTGACTCAGTATCAGGCAGCTCTGTGATTCCGGGTGTGTTTTATGCTAGTTCTCAACCGCCTTCACTAGCTCACCTCTCATACGCTGCCTCCCCAGAATTCTGCCCTGCTCTGGATGGAGCGGAGCCATGCTGCATCTTCTCTATCCCCACATCAGTTTGGAAGAGGCAGAAAAAAGCAACCTCTGCTCCTCCACATTTAAAAAGGCAGACTCTTCTCATCACCCAGTTGAATGACACCGACATTCTTCTTCTGTTTTGTTTCCCATCTTTATTTTTCACCTGTTAACTACACACCATTAATCCCCCCAATGAAAAGTACATGTTTTCATCCAAAGGCCTGAAATGTCTTGCAAAGCAAGGCTTCTTGAGTCAAACCCAAGGTCTATGCACAAGCCCCATAATATCTGTGATTGAGCAGTACAGGTGAGAGCTGACTAGCCTCTTTCTGAGCTGCTATGCTAAGGAAGTTGTTGCCAAATAGAAAATGCCTGAGTAGCTCTTTAGCCTGGACCAGGCTTCTAATTATTTCCAGTGTCAGAAAGCACTACCCTTGATTAACTTGCAATCACTGGAAGAGAAGAGGAACATCTCATCCAGTACTTGTCCTTGGAGAGGAGAAGACAAAGGAATGTAGCACTGCAGAAAGTGGGTTCTGGTTATGCAAACTTCTCCAAACTTCACAACCTTTTTGCAAGGCTCCATGTGGTATTCAAACAAATCATGCCTACACAGGAACAATTAACTTGAAATTGGTAAGAAAAACTGTTGACAGCACAGATGGTTATTACACCCTGGAGTAAGAATCTGCTATATAGAAGGCGCTGGGCTACTGCTGTGAGGGTGGACAGAGATATACATCATTGCTTTGAGATTCAGAGGAGTGGGACAGAAAGCCATCCGGCAAAATAAGTAGATGTGTACACTGAAATGACAACAGCAAAATTCCCACCATTTCTTCCAGCCTGTGATGCATACTTCACAAATGGAAATTGTTCTTAGATTCCCTAAAACTTCTTGGGGGATACAATTTCCCACTGTAGAAAATAGGACGCTGCACTGTTCTGATCCAGCAGGGCTTTTCTTGGGTTCTCATGTCATGACTTCTTCCAAAGTATCTGGGGAATATGGTGTTGATTCTTTTTTGGTTTGCAGATATCGTTTTTTGATAGCTACAGTTTTTCTTATTTGCCTTTTAGGGCTTCTCCTGGCGATAGAGATATCTTCACCTGAAGAAAATGGTCGCTTTGGAAGGAGGACTGTATGGCATTGTACTCTGCTGAAGTACCTCCCCTCCCTAAACCCTGTTGGATTCTCTGGACTTGGTACTGCCAGGGAACCACAAAAAGTAGCAGAATGCTCAAGGCTTTAACGTAGCAGAGCTGGGGCTAGATGTGGCAACAGACTTACAAAGGTACACAGAGACTGTGATCACATGGGCAGTTTGGCCTGACTCAGCCACCCCTCCCCTCCAGATCAAATGGGTGCAGTCAGACAGCCACATCTGTCAGGCGTTCCCCCAGCATACTCATCCCATCACAGGATGACCTGGAGCCGGGTTAAAAAGGCAAACAAGTGGTGTTTTTCATTCCCAGTGCATTCATTGCGCATGGCCAGATGTCTGAATGTGGGGAAGCGTGTGCAGAATGGATTTGGCAGTCTGAACCTGCAGATCTGTTCCTGCTGCTAGGGAGCTTTAATTTTTTTTTGCCTATGTGCACATATGCATCCATCTGCATGAGTGCTCATGTGTGCACATGGATTTTGAAAATTTTCCCATCAGCATGCTCTGTGGCTAATGCACCGCAGTAATATGGATGCTTGGCCACAGGATGTCTGCGTGGGTAACCTGCAGTAGGGTGTGCTGTCTGGAATATATGCCCCGCAACACTTTAAACTGGTACAATTAAAGGTGGCACCATATTGCTCCAAGCCGCCAGTGTGACCACAGCCAGAGTCAGCAATCAGTTCTAAAACTAATAAGCAACTTTTATTAAAGGAAATACATGTTGGAGAGTGCAGGTAAAAGATAGATATAGATAACCTGCTCTAACTAACTAGATGTGTTGGATGCTGGATGCATGTCAAGCCTCCATGATACAAGATGGAGAGATCAGGCACCTTCTTTTGTGTGTGTGCGAGAGAGGACAGTGAGAGAGTGGACACAGAAGAAACTGCCCTTAAGAGTAGCAGCCCTACTTCAAAGGAAAGGATCAGATAGAGGAAGGAAAGGATGCTCTATGTGGCCTGGCCTTTCTATCTGTGTAAACTCTTTGGTGCCATCTCTCAAGTCTGAGACAGGAGACAATGCAAAGTAGTCCATTTCTAACAAACCCCACCCTCCTCAGGCTCCGACCCCAAAATCTCCAGGTGTTTCCCAATCCAGAGCTGGCAACCCTATTCTGACTGCAGATAGGGGACTGGATGTTATGCATCCATATGGGGAAAAACATTTCTTGCGCTTGCACACACACAAATATAATATCAGGAGAGAAGAAATCCAATGCTGGAATCCTAGAGTCCAGATTTTTTTTTTTTTTGGTTAACCAGTCAGCCGTACAATCCCCCACCTGTAGTCTGCAATCTGGAAACAGTTTTACCCCTTCCTTGTTTTTTGTGTTTGAGCGTGAAAATCAGAATGTTCTGAGAGTTTTATCAGGTTGTTCCCCTCCCCTGCTGTGGCTGTTTCAGCACTTGAAAAGGCACGGGGAGGGGGGGCGCAATGCCATGCAGAAGGCCTGATCAGGATTGGGCCCTTGTGGCATTTTTAAATGTCTTTAAAATGGTGGTGCCCTGACCTGGAGACCCCGGCTAGCCTGATCTCATCAGACCTCAGGAACTAAGCAAGGTCAGCCCTGGTCAGTATTTCGTGGGAGAGACCACCAAGGAAGTCCGGGGTCACTACGCAGAGGCAGGCAATGGCAAACCACCTCTGGACACCTCTTGCCTTGAAAACCTTAAGGGGGGTCACCATTAGTCAGCTGTGACTTGATGGCCAAAAAAGCAGTGGCATCTTTGTGGCAGCCACGAGGATCCTATCATGTTTGGTTTGGCCCCCAAACACAGGTGCGAGACATGCAGAACAGAGCAAAAATCTAATAAACAAGTGAAGTGCTGCCATTAGGTAACTCCCCCGTCTATTTATCAGAGTATTTCTGCTCTCAGCTGTGGCGCAGCTGCAAACCTGATAAATATCGATCAGAGAATTTCACCACACACCTGCAGCATTTTAATGAGAAACGAAAGCCAGCCTTGTCTCAAGGCTTCATAAGAATAAATTAAGTGGAGACGACTGACAAAAGCGGGAATGCTCCTACCCCGCTTTCCCTCAGGATGCTGATATTAAGCACACAGCAACGCTGACTCTTCTGCCAGCCAACAAATCAGCTAGTGAAGGAAAATGGATTTCTTCAGCTAAGCTACTCTTAGCCACTGTTCAAAAATGTGAGCCAGAGAATAAGTTAATTAATGCCCTCAAGCAGTGGTTTGCTAAGGTATATAGTCCCAGCAACATGCAGGGAGAGAAAGAGACTTGTTAGGCACTGCAAAACCTGGTTTGGTGTCATTAGTTCTTGTAAGGATCAGGGAAAGATATTTTGGCTCCTGAGGTATAAAACCCAAATGCCCCTATTGGCTGTACAATGTGATTAATGGATACTGGGGGTGGAGCCAGCAGCCGTGAATCTGCTCCCTTCTATACATGTATAATGTTACACGTATCAGGGCTAATGTTAATTATTTATAACTGTTAACACATGTCCATTCAGTGTCTTGTTTTCTTCTGAAACATCATGTCAAACTGCCAGTGTCAGCATTCTCCATATGGGGTTTTTAATGTTTTCTTTTAATTGCATTCCATTTCAGAATACTGCTGTACCTAGTACAAAACCATAACTATTCCTGTTTACCTCAAGGGCCTGATGCCTGCTTATATTAGATCAAAGTACCATAATATACTTTTGCACAAAATAGAGAGCAAAAGTTTGTCTTTATGAAAAAATTGCACTCCCCTGCATGCACTAAATATATACATTAGAATTTTCTGAAGGGGTTGGGTCAGTTCTATGCACTGTTTCAGCAAGATGGAACCACATTAAGGCATGCAATGGTTTGTGTAACTGTTTTAATGTTTTGCTGTATTTATATATTAAATACCTACACTGTTAAACAACTTAGAAAGAAAAGGCAATCTCACTCTTGAACAACTGAAACAATTTTAGTATGACCATTACTTCTGATTTCTGCTATAGCAAGGAGCTGGTATCCAGTGTGCATCAATTATTATGGGGGCTTCTTTAAGAGTAATGTTGTATGGTCTACAGATCATTTTAGCCACCTTTGCATTCTAATAATCTGTTTCAAAGCAGATCTGCAGCTTAAGCATCTTGTATGCCTCCTTTCAGAAGATCATGTAAGAAGCCCAGAGAGTAGATTGAAGGCACTTGGTGTGAAAATAAGAGAAATTATGTTTACGTTGAGCACAAAATAATACACATAAGAACATAAGAACATAAGAGAAGCCAATGTTGAATCAGGCCAATGGCCCATCTAGTCCAACACTCTGTCACACAGCGGCCAAAATATACCAGGTGCCATCAGGAGGTCCAGCAGTGGGGCCAGGGCACCAGAAGCCCTCCCACTGCTGCCCCCTCCAGCACCAAGAATAGAAGTGCATCACCTGCCCCAGACTGAGAGTTCTCATTCTATACCCTGTGGCTAATAGCCACTGGTGGACTTCTGCTCCATATGTTTATCTAATTTCCTCTTGAAACTGTCCATGCTTGCAGCTGCCACGACCTCCTGTGGCAGTGAATTCCATATGTTAATCACTCTTTGGGTGAAGAAGTATTTCCTTTTATCTGTTCTAACCCGACTGCTCAGCAATTTCATAGAGTGCCCACGAGTTCTTGTATTGTGAGAAAGGGAGAAAAGTACTTCTTTCTCAACCTGCTCAATCCCATTCATAATCTTATAAACCTCGATCATGTCACCCCTCAGCCGTCGTTTCTCCAAGCTAAAGAGCCCCAAGCATTTTAACCTTTCTTCATAGGGAAGGTGTTCCAACCCTTTTATCATTCTAGTTGCCCTTCTCTGCACTTTTTCCAATGCTATAATATCCTTTTTGAGATGTGGTGACCAGAACTGTACACAGTATTCCAAATGAGGTCGCACCAATGATTTATACAGGGGCATGATGATACTGGCTGATTTGTTATCAATTCCCTTCCTAATAATCCCCAGCATAGCGTTGGCCTTCTTTATTGCAGCTACACATTGTGTAGACATTTTCAGCGAGTTATCCACTACGACTCCAAGATCTCTCTCTTGGTCAGTCTCTGCCAGATCAGACCCCATCAACATGTATTTATATTTAGGATTTTTGGCTCCAATGTGCATCACTTTGCACTTGGCCACATTGAACCCCATTTGCCACGTTGACGCCCACTCACCCATCCTCAACAGATCCCTTTGGAGTGCCTCACAATCCTCCCTGGTTTTCACCACCCTGAACAACTTCGTGTCATCTGCAAATTTAGCCACATCACTGCTTACTCCCAATTCCAAATCGTTAATAAACAAGTTAAAAAGCATGGGACCGAGTACTGATCCCTGTGGTACCCCACTGCTTACCACCCTCCACTGAGAGAGTTTCCCATTTATACTCACTCTCTGTTTCCTATTTATAAGCCAGTTTTTGATCCACAAGAGGACTTGTCCTTTTATCCCATGACTATTGAGCTTACTTAGGAGCCTTTGATGAGGAACTGTATCAAAAGCTTTCCGGAAGTCAAGGTAAATAATATCTATTGGGTCCCCCTTGTCCACATGTTTGTTCACTCCCTCAAAAAACACTAACAGGTTAGTGAGACAAGATCTTCCCTTACAGAACCCATGCTGAGTCTGCCTCAATAGTTTTTGTTCATCAATGTGCCTACTAATTCTTTCCTTAATAACAGTTTCCACCAACTTACCCGGTATCGATGTCAGACTGACTGGCCTGTAATTTCCTGGATCTCCCTGGAGCCCTTTTTAAAGATGGGAGTGACATTAGCTACCTTCCAGTCATCAGGAATGGAGGCAGATTTTAAAGAAAGATTACATATTTTTGTCAGGAGATCCACAAGTTCACATTTGAGTTCTTTCAGAACTCTCGGATGAATGCCATCCGGGCCTGGTGATTTATTAGTTTTTAAATTGTCCATCAGTCGGAGGACTTCCTCTCTTGTCACCGCAATCTGATTCAGGTCTTTCAAACCCCCTCCCGAAATCAGTGCTTCTGGAGTGGGCAAACACTTCTCCTCTTCCACAGTGAAGACAGAGGCAAAAAATGCATTCAGCTTCTCAGCCATTTCCCTATCATCCTTCACTACTCCTTTTACCCCTTGGTCATCCAAGGGCCCCACTGCCTCCCTGGCTGGCTTCCTACTTCTAATGTATTTGAAGAAAGTTTTATTGTTGGTCTTTATGTTTTTTGCGATATGCTCCTCATATTCCCTTTTTGCTTGCCTGATCACAGACTTGCATTTTATTTGCCATAGTCTGTGTTCCCTTTATCAACCTCACTAAGACTAGCTTTCCACCGCTTAAAGGAATCCTTCTTACCTTTTACAGCTTCCATTACTTTATTTGTTAACCATGCAGGCTTTTTTCTATACCTATTTGTACCTTTCCTAAACAGCGGTATATATTTTTTCTGAGCTTCTAGGATTGTCTTTTTAAATAGTCTCCAAGCTTCCCCAATGGTTTTGACCTTCTCCACTCTTCCTTTCAATTTCTTCCTCACATGTCCCCTCATACCAGAGAAGTTACCCCTTTTAAAGTTAAAAGTGGTTGCGTCAGTCTTTTTGGGCAACTCCCTATCTGTACAAATGTTAAACTCAATGACATTATGGTCACTGTTTCCAAGTGGTGCAGTCACTTTTACATCTCTCACCAGGTCTTGGGTGTTACTTAGGACCAAATCCAGGATCGCCTCTCCCCTGGTAGGATCTGTGACCATCTGTTCCACAGCACAGTCATTGAGAGTGTCTAAGAACGCAATCTCTTTTTCCCGACTAGAACTCATATTGACCCAATCAATGTGTGGGTAGTTAAAGTCGCCTATTACAACACATTTATTTCGTCTAGCCGCTATCTTTAATTCATTCATCATTTTATAATCCTCCTCTATCTTTTGATCTGGTGGGCGATAACAAACTCCCACTGTTAAGCCTCCTTTTGGACCCACTATTTCAACCCATAGCATTTCCAGAAGGGAATCCAATTCTCTTACCTTCTCAATCTTACTGGATGGTATACCCTCTCTGACATACAGAGCCACCCCACCTCCAACCCTTTCCCCCTATCCTTCCGATATAATTTATAACCAGGAATCACCGTATCCCACTGATTTTCCTCATCCCACCAAGTTTCTGAAATACCCACAATGTCTATTTCCCCCCCAACACCAAGCATTCCAACTCCCCGATTTTACCTCGGAGACTTCTAGCATTTGTGTATAGACACTTACAGTTTCCCACGTTTGTTAAGCCCACAGCCTTCCTCTTGCTGCCTCGAGACCTTGCCAGGCAGTTCCTATCATTAGCCACAGTCTCAGTGGACAATTGTAATCCATTTCCTTGTACAAAAGTAATAGCTACCCCTTCATCTCTTTGAGATGAGCCATCCCGAACCAGAGACTTTTCATCTCCTGTCGGCTTTCCCCCATTATTCAGTTTAAAAACTGCTCTGCCACCTTTTTGATTTTGAGCGCCAGCAGCCTGGTTCCTTCTCGGGACAAGTGGAGACCGTCCCTTTTGTACAGCTCCCTCTTGTCCCAAAAAGCATCCCAGTGCCTAACAAACTTGAACCCTTCCCCCTACACCACCGTCTCATCCACGCATTGAGACTCCTGATCTGTGCCTGTCTCTCCGGCCCTGCGCGTGGAACAGGTAGCACTTCCGAGAAGGCTACCTTGGAGGTCCTGGCCTTGAGTTTCCTGCCCAGCAGCCTAAATTTCTCCTCCAGGACCTCACGACTGCATTTCCCCACATCGTTGGTGCCGACGTGCACCACGACCACTGGCTCCTCCCCAGCACTATCTACCAGCCTATCTAAAACACGCGTAATGTCCGCTACCTTCGCACCAGGCAGGCAAGTCACCATACGGTCAGTACGCGGGTTCGCCACCCAGCTGTCTACCTGCCTAAGGATCGAATCACCAACTACCAAGAGCCCCCCTCCCACCCTTCCCAGGGATGGTTCCTTGGTACGAAAGGATACCCGTTCACCAGCTGAAGAAGAGGTCCCTTCTGAGGGCACATTCCCCTTATCCTCAGCATGGTGCCCCTTTTCCCCTTGACCCTCATGCTCCCTGGCAGCAGCCGGGCTGCCAGATCCAGAGTGGGACATATCTAACAAGTCCCCGAGAGTCTTCCCCGTGCACCTAACTGACTGTCCCTGCTTCTCCAGGTCAGCCACCTTGGCCTCAAGGGAGCAAACTCGCTCCCTGAGAACCAGGAGCTCCTTGCACCGAGCACACACCCAAGACTTCTGACCAGTGGGCAGATAGTCATACATGTGACACTCCATGCAAAACACTGGATAGCCCCCAACCCCTGCTGGCATTCTGGCTTCATAATTGTTTTTAAACAAATACTTTTCTATAACCCCCTTTTAAAACCCTTTGTATTTATATGGCTCCTGTTGTAGGAGTCTACTTACCTTACCAAGGAGCCAAGGTCCTGGCTTCCTGGCTCTTCCTGGGCTTCTTACAGAGCCCCTAGGCCAAGAGCCACAGGCAAAGAGCCTCGCCCTTTTGCTCACGCCCTTCGGCTCGTGCCAGAGGCTCGTGCCTCTTGCAAACTTCCTGCCTTAAATGGAATTGTCTCCCAGGAGAGGGTGTGGCCAGCAGCTACTCAAAATCACCCAAGGCACTTAATGACGGTCAAACAAAGCCCCTTTCACACTCCAACTCCAGCAGCCAGGAGTCTGCTATTCAATCTCACCCAAGCACTTAATTACAGGCAAACAATGACCCTTTCATACCCTAACTCCAGCAGTCAGGAGTTTGTTACAACTCACCCACACACTCCCAAATACAGTCCCTGACACAGTACCTTTTCAGCTAAAGCACCTCAGCTGAAAGTAAATAAATAAAAATACCACTCACCCCTCTGGCAGCTCAAACACCTTGCTCCTTCTCAGAGCTCAGCTGGGTCACATTGGAGGAAAAAATGCTGGCTTTGTATATATATGCTGGTGGGGGTTGAGTTGGTGATGACAGACCAGAAAGGAGACTTTAAAGTCATAATGAACAGCTTGATGGAAGCATTGTTAGTGCGCGACAGCACTGAAAAAGTCAAATTCAGCTAAAGACTGTTTCAAACAGCTAAAGACTGTTTCAATCTCTGTGTTATGAAAACAAAATAGCTAGTATCACAGTGCCTTTGAGTAGATCTATGGTAAAGGCATATTTGGAGTACTGTGCACAGTTCAGGTAGCTGCATCTCAAAAAGGATACTATAGTGCCTGGAAATGTGCAGAAAAAGGGCATTCAGATGATCAAGGTGTTAGATTACCTTCCCTATGAGGAAAGAATAAGGAGTTCAGGGCTTTTGAGATGGGTAGTCGTGTTAGTCTGTTTGTAGCAGTAGAAAAGAGCAAGAGTCCAGTAATTTGTGGCAAGATATCAGCTTTCGTGAGGTATGAGCTGCCACAAATTTTGTTAGTCTTTAAGGTGCTACTGGATTCAGGGCTTTTAAGTTAGAGAAAAGACACCTAGGATGACACGATAGTTAGACATGAAAGAAGTCTATAAAACTGTATGAGGAAGAAAGGAGATGTGTGTGTGTGTGTGTTTCTGTAAAGTGCCGTCAAGTTGCAGCCAATTTATGGCAACCTTATAGGGTTTTCAAAGCAGGAGACATTCAGAGGTGGTTCATCATTGCTGCCTTTGCATAGCGATCATGGACTTCCTTTGTGGTCTCCTTTGTGAGTGCTAACCAGGGTTGACTCTGCTTAGCTTCCCTCTCATGGGCTATAAATTCAGGATAGTGTGTTTAACTTGTGGAATTCAGTCACAGGACAGGATGCAGCAAATACCATAAGTTTAGTTAGGGGTTGCTGCAATTTTATGATAAGCACATCCTGTTAGCTGAACTGCTTATCTACACAGTTGGCGGACTAACTTATTTGAGGTCTAGCCAATGTATACAGAGAAATCGAGCTTCGCACCAAGAACCCTTTTCCCCAAAGAGAACACTTGACAAGGTTTCTTAAGTTTGAATCAAGATTCTCTTTACTGAATATCTTTTTTAATTTACAGGCATACAAAAACAGATACACACACACACACTCAAGTTCCTTTAGTTACAGTAGAAATGGAAATGCAATATTTGGGGTTTAAAACTAAAAGTATTTAGGAGGGGAAAAGCATATACTTATCTGATCCAGTAGTCTCGACCTTCAAGTGAAGAATAAGGATTGTTTCTAACTAAGGATATTCTTACTTTTACTGCACACAGTTAGAACCAGCTAACATGTGTGAGGGCTCCTTGGCTGCAGTCCAAGAAAGCACAGCAAGTTACCTTTAGTTACTTAGCTATCTTGTTGGTAAGATGATGATGAGAAGGCAGGAGGCCGGCTGGAGAGCAAGCTTGATAAAACAAAGGTTGCACCTCGTTTTATCAGCTAGCATTGGGGCTGGCTTGGGGTGTCTCTGGTCCATCCCATCCCTGTACCTATTGGCTAAAGGATGTGGGGGTCCCCTCCTACTAAGGTGGGGCAATACTGAAAGTCTACACCTTTCTACAAGGGAGGTTTTTGGTCAAGGTGCAAAGATAGGTTGGCATGGAAACCTTTAAGTATGCAGATGACTCTGGCTAGGTCCAGGTGACAGTCTTCACACATGTAAATGTCAAGCATCCTGTGGGTTACATGCGAGGTAGAGATTCCTCAATGGTGGAAAGGCTGTTGTTTCTACATTCTTCTGGAGAACCATAATGGAGATGCTTCTTGTTCCCAAGGCCTCATGGGTAGAGATATGCAAGGTATGTCTGTGACTTCATTTGCATGAAAGTACAGGCTGTGTGGTACCTTCCTTATACAGAGAGTCACATTAACTCAAGCATACATTACTCCCAAAGCAAAGACGCTTGCTGGCACCATTCCTGGTGTGCATGCAGGTCAGAAAATAACAAATAAAAGCAATTTCAAAGTACATCTCCTAACAATCCTGACTTATTGAACATTCTGCCAAATTTTTAAATTGCCTCAGAATTCTTAAATTGCCTCAGAAGAAAACAGTTGTGGTCCACCACTCATTGGAAGCCAGTTAGTTATAGTATAATAAATACTCTTAAAAGCAAGCAGAGAAGAACTTACAGCAATTTCATCCCTGGCATTAAAACAGCTGTCACAAAATCATAAGTTCTCCTGTTTTCATTTGTGAAATGCTGGAGGCAGTCTTGTAGTGCAATAATGTGGCTAGGGTTCATAATTTCTATAGACTCTTCATATTTCAGGAGCTCTGTTCATAATCAGGCCAAAACTTATTATGGCCAGCATTTGCCCATTTCTCTTAAGGCAAAACTGTGTGTCCAAACAGATTTCATTCAGTTTTGCCTTTCTTCCTCTTAAATGCAATTAAGGAAGGAAGGAAGGAAGGAAGGAAGGGAGCTTCTAAAGGCAAAGGAAGTGAAGCACAGCTGTTTTTGAAAAAGAGAGAACATAGTTTTTATAATAGACAACTCCTATTCTGAAACCGAAAATTACTGTGGAAAAGCTATTATAATGACCTGTTTTCCAATGCTGCCTTAACTGTTAAAACAATTTGACCAGATAGCACTGATTACATTATGGTAATCTATACACAACTCCCCAGTTGACACAATAATGTACTAGTTATCTTTGTATCATGCCTTTCTTCCATTACAGAACTCAGCTATCTGCATAGGTTTCCCAAGAGGTCTTCCATCCAGGCATTGGCCACACCCAGGCCTTCTTAGCTTTAGCAAGGTACCTGTATCATGTACCTTCAGAGCATACACAGGCAAGTAACATTTTAATGAGTCTAATAGCATTATAACTTTATATAAAGAATGTTCCCGTTTAGTTTACTCTGATTAGTCAACAGCCTTGGCAGAGGGATTGAAAATCCATGACTGGATCTCCCAATGTTCATGTCAACAATGAAAAGCAGCAAAAGGGGAAGCCTAATCTGGACTGGAGCAAAGGCATTAGGATAGGGATAGCCACTTAAAAGACAGATTTGGCAAGGATATGCTAAGAGGTTTTGAGGATCAAAACAACCAAATAGACAAAATCTGGTTCTTGTCAAGTGATAAGCTTATTCAAAAACTATACAAATTTTTGTTAGAGGACTACCAAAGGGATGAGATAGTAAAAAATACAATGATTAATTGGATGAAAGATATAGGAACAAATATAGAGTTAGATCAATGGGATTTGATGTGGAAGTCTATGAAAAATATGAGATAAATCACATATAAAGAATATCTATAAGATGTTTTATCGGTGGCACTGGTCACCAGACAAGATATCAAAATGTGTTAAAAATTATTCAAACCAATGTTGGAAGTGTAAAGCCAATACGGGAACATTCTACCATATGTGGTGGAAATGCACTAAAACACAAAAATATTGGAAGATGGCATTGGTGATCTTGCAAGAAATCATAGACAAAGAACTTGTATTAAAACCAGAGACTTTTTTATTAAATATAATACCGAAGGTATACAAATCCAATGATAGATATTTGTTATCTTACATAATTTCAGCTGCACATATTCTGTGGGCAAGAAATTGGAAATCTGATACTATACCCTCTAAGGAGGAATTAATTTGTAAAATTTTAGATCTCTCCCAAATGGACGATTTAAGTTTAAGACTGCAAAATCGAGATTCAAAAGTACATGTAAATAGATGGTCTAAACTTTATAGCTGGATAGAAAAATGTATTGAGACCTAAAGACTCTGTAAATATATGGAAGTGATTTTGTAAAGAATATGTGTTTGTTGGTATTGAAAAACTCTAAAATAAGTTTAAAAAAGGAATAATGTTTAATAAAAATAATTCAGGATTAAACGGTAAAAAAAAAGGATAGGGGTAGCCAGGAGAAGGCCGTCTCTGTCATGGTACCAAAGCTCTAGAACTCTCTCCCCAAGGAGATTTGTCTGTTCCCTTCTGTTCCCTTCTTCTGCTAGCAGGTGAAGATGTTTTTGTTTCTTTGGCATTCCTTCAGTAACCCCTCCTTCCTAAGCAATGTTTTAATAGTGTTTTTATGTATGCATTTTAGCTCTGTTCTGGCCCTGGTCACATAGGCCAGATAACGCGGGGGGGAGGTGAGGCTGTTTGCCCCGGAGCAAAATAAAGCATGGTAGCCTGATCACATGGTCCCCTGAGTCTCTGTGCTTAGGCTGTTAGCTGCCGATCACATGGCAATGCTGAAGCATGGCAAAGAAGTGGTGCAGCGCGATCACACAAGCGGTGATTGCAAGCCACCGCTTCTGGATCAGATGGGCAATTTTTTTTCCAACAGAGTCCTCACATGCACATGATCGAGGAATGAAGGATCGCTTCATGGCGAATTGGTGCAACAGGTCGTGTTTGTGTGCATGCGCAGTTTGGCGTTTGTGCACATCCTATGGAGACTTACAAAAAACATTTGGTTTGTGATGGGATGTGGACGGGTGCCGGATGCCACGGGATACTAGCACCCCTGTGATCAGACACCCGCCTTTGCCCCGTGTTTTCCAGATACTAGTGCACTTTCTGTGGTACTTTTTAAGTCTGCATCCACGGGTTAGCCACGGGAGTGCTATGCTTCCCAGATGTTGTGGTGTGATCGTGCCCTGAAAATCTGCCTGACATTCGTGCCTTCCACATGGCAAATTCTTCATGTGACCGGGACCTCTTAATTGTCTTAATGATGTGGGGAAGTTGGGGGGGGGTGATTTTAAATTATTTTAAAATGTGATTTTATTATGTATGTCTTAAATTATTAGCTACCTTAGTGGCCCTTTTGAGGTCAGAAAGGCAAGATACATATGTTGTAAATAAAAGGAAATACTAAATACTCTTTCTACTTATGCTGTTTCCCCAGTAGGCACTAACCCCTTCCCTCTGAGCTGTTTTAGCCACAGTCTGGAAGAAGTACAGTAAAGGTCCCACCAGTACCATGAGGCTGTTTCTATTGAGACAAAAATGGTACAAATGAAAAGGGTTAACCATTCCCATGGTCTAACACCACAAAAATTGGAGCCCTTCACAGATGCTTCTTAAGATTCAAGAAAACACTGGGAAATCTGATAATGGATCTCACATGTAGCATGTACTTTAACCCTCAGAGGTTAGGCATATGAAATTGCCTCATTCTGAGTCAGTCCATTGGTCCATCTGTGACAGGACTGTGTGGTATTAGCAGCAACTGTAACCCAGGTTTCAGGCCTAGTTGGTAACAGGTCAGTCTTGCCTAGTCTCATTACCTGAGTTCTTTTCACTAAGGATGCCAAGTACTGAGCCTTGGCAATCACTGAGCTACAGTTCCTTCCTGGTTAACTAAATTGTTTTGCACTATTTTTCTTGCTTTTTACCATAGAAGAAGAGGAGGAGGAGGATATTAGATTTATATCCTGCTCTTCGCTACCTGAGGGAGTCTCAGAGCGGCTTACAATCTCCTTTCCCTTCCCCACCCCACAACAGACACCCTGTGAGGTAGCTGGGGCTGAGAGAGCTCTGAGAGAACTGCCCTTGAGAGATCAGCTCTGAAAGAATTTATGACTGACTCAAGGTCACACCAGTAGCTGCATGTGGAGAAGTGAGGAATCAAACCCGGTTCTCCCAGATTAGAGTACGCCAAACTAAAGAAACAGTTCTGTCTCTGGTATTATGGGATGATGCAAGTCTGAAAGATTTATTGGTTAAAAAAAGCCATTACCAAATCAAGGAATAAGTTGCTGTACCTAAGAGATGTTGAGTGAACACAACAGTCAGAAACTCCCCCCATCCCCCAAAAAACTGGTTTTCATCATAAATTGAAAAGCCATAATTTACAGTTTCTAACTGATAAAAAATGCAGATCCTTTATGTAGGAATGTGTGAGGAATACCTTTCTGCAACTGGTTCTCCTGTTTACATGGCACTCTGGGTGCCTCATAATTATCTTACACTCTGGCGCATTATTTGCCTCATTGCACCTAGATTGTAAAAGGTAATTAGGTACTAAACTGCTGCACATTCCTGTTTGTGCCTGCAGATGTTCAAAAGAATGACATACTTTGCTTCCTAAAGATAGCCCTGGCAGTGTGGAAGAAATGCTCATTTGCCTACGGTCTATGGTGGGGAATGCTCTGATGTACTCTTTGTGTTCCTTATGGGAAATCAACCATGCAGGCAAGAGGCAGAGACTCTAGATGTTGCCCATTAAGGCTTGGCTGGCTACATTTTAAGATTGTCATTTGGAGAATAAGAAATGAAGTGAAGATAATCCATTGCTTTACAGACTTGTTATTTCACAAAATCACACACAAGTATTTCAGGTTACCTGGTGGCCTGACCTATGCATCACAAAACATAGTAGCTGTCTTTTGCACACATTGCGCACAAACAATTTTCCTGAGGCACCTTATAGTACATGCAATCCCAGGGACTCCAGCTCAAAACTCCGGCATTTAGCACTCCTATATCCTTGTCAAGGAATTGATTTTGCATTGACCTAATGTCAGCTATAGGCTCTGTCAAACTAAGGTCATGTTGAGGTCAACATCCTATTCAATATGACAGGCTACTATTCACATTGGTTCATATGTATCCATAAGTGCCTGGAATAAATAAATAGAGTTGTAGGGGGGTAGTTTCTGGAAAGTTTATTCCCAAATCAAAAACATGGTAATATGATTATTAGGACCAACCAAAATGTCACAAGGCTTACAAGTTCTCTGGGACTCTTTATTAGGCTGAATATTCAGTATCAACCAAATGAGGGGTGAGGAGAAAATGAATTATTTCAGGCATGGTGGAAAGACTGTAGGGAGGAAGAGTTGCAACTTAAGTTGTACAACATCTGCTTGGTATGTAGAAGTCTCAAGTTCAATCCCTGACATCTCCAGTTAAAAGGATCAGATAGCAGGTGATGTGAAAGACCTTACCCGGACATCCTAGAGAGTTGCTGCCAGTCTAAATGAACAAACTGACCTTGATGGACCAAGAATATATCCAATTTAGTGTGTGGGGGTGGCATTGCTCCTTTGTGACTGTAAAAGGCAGTAGTTAGTTGTCTTTTCAGTAAACAAATGAAACACACAAGCCCCTTGTAACGTTGAGCAGAAATGGGGGGGAATGCATCACTTTTAACAATGCTGACAATTAATGTAAGGTATCGTACTAGGTAAACAATCAATGGAAGCCAAATTGAGTAATATTACTAAATTTATGAAACCTACATTTATGCAATGTAAAATGTACAAAGAATCCAAAGTCTCAGCTCCCCTCCCCAAAGTCTGCCCTCCCCAAGCTCCACTCCTAAATCTCTGGGAATTTCACCATGTGGCATTCAGAACCCTACAAACCGAGCCCCTCCCCATCGCTGGGAATATGGCTTGAATGCAGCCTGCTGTTTATTTATCTGTATCATTCACTTTGAACACAAAACCTTTTCTGCCATGTTGTTATATTGAGGGGGTTTTATAGGAATTTCACCTTGTCAACAGACATTAATTAGCAGGGCTCCTGTTTAAGTAGGAAAATGCTTATATATGACTGTGGTGGATGACAACTCTCTAATTCACAAAGAAGGATTTTGGCTGGCTGTAATTGGATTGTGCTTCTGTGTCTTTGTGTTTTTTCTGTCTTCTGCAAATGGATTGGGCCATTTCACTTTCCGGCCCTAAGGCCAAACAATATTTCAGTGCAATTCCAACAAAGGCACACTTGAACAAGGGTATTTACTTTGGGACATGTATGAATAGGGGAAATAGCTGTGAAATATGAGTATTTTCATATGGAAGTTGTAGAGAAGCAGGCAAACCTCAGGTAGTAAACTGCAGCAATTCCTAACCGTCAAATAATACATGTTTCCCTAGTGTGCAGACATGATACTATGTCAGCTTCTGTTAAGTTATCTCCCATCGTGTCAGGCAATGCCCACCAATGTGACCTAATACATGGTGGATCTGTGCCTAGTCATTGAATTAAACTGAATAGGCCTTTTTTGCTTAGCAAGGGAAGAGTTTTTAAAAAAACACCAACACCAACCTGGAACAAATGTAATATTAGATGGTATCTTGGAAAAATCTTTTGCACAAATGTTAAAATTGTCCTCTGTGCCATCCAAAATATGCACCAAGGTAAGCTACACTATGGACTCCACATAAATGGAGACAATTTTCCACTACATTGCTCAACCTCGCTTTTGCATATTTTCTGCCTGCAGCAGTTTGATTGCAGAAGGAGAAAAAGGCCTAGTGATGAATAGTAAAGAGAAAAGAACACTGCCTAGAACCCACAGGGGACAAGGTATCTTTCCATTTACATCCCACTTTCCCTTCAGGGACTTCACCATGGCATGCACAGGATTCCCAGGCAGTCTCCTATCTAGGGGCAGACCAGACCCAGGCATTTTCTAGCTTAAGTGAGATTGCTACACCATGTGCCTTCAGCAGCCCACATCCTGAACCCTGCAGAAGCATCACCATCGAGGCACCACAGCTTTGTGAGACTCCTCCTGTGAGTTTTGCTTTTCAACAACCATAATTACACATATTACAAAATTGACTTAGGCTTTGGTGGCAGTGGTGACTGTCCTCCTCCGTAAAATCCTATGACTTTGGAGAAAATTTGGAGGGACGTATTGGGTGTCTTGCAGAAGTCTAGGTAGGGATGCCAGTTTGCTTACCATAGTGGGCAACCTCCTGCTCCCACACTGTGGGCTCTGGCTTGATGGAGCAGCAGGAAACCAAGGTTGCCAATCTCCAGATGATGGCTGGAGCTCTTCCAGTATTTTCTCCCCCTGGAGAAAATGGCTGCTTTGGAGGATGGACTGTATGGCATTAGACCCTGCTGAGGGCCCTCCCTTCCCAAAACTCCTCCCTCCATAGGCTCTGTCCCCAAAATCTCCAGAGTTGGCAAGCCTATGGGCAACTGACACTGTGTGACTCTAGGATGCTAGTTATGGGTATGCAGTGGCACATGACACTCAAAGAATTTCCCCAAATCTTTATAGTAACCCCCCCCAAAGATGTGAGAAACTCCTAAAAACAAGTTACACCCCTTCCAGGTACACAACCAGAACTGATACCACAGCACAGTACAATGCTGCTTTCTTGTGAGCCAGGAAACAGGTGACCTTCCTGAGGGAGAGGAAGGCAGGACAAAAACTGTGAAAAAGAGGAGAAAAAGACAGAGGATTGTGGTGAGAGGACTGTAGCCATTAGCAGTTCTGTGAGCAGCCAGAGCTAGCAAAGCATTGGATAGGGATTGGAGAACTGGGGTGGAAGGTTTCAGACAGTTTTAGCAGATGGAAACCACACGGAAGCTGCAGGACTGTTACACAGACTGACTGTGCTCAGGGACCGAGGGACCTGAGCTACTGCTATGCCTGTGCCGTTCTGCTACTCTTGCGGGAACTACAGCAGCTTTGTTAATGAGCCAAATGACTGTTTCGAATGCAGGAAATTCTGTGCTACTCTCCAGGTGGCCACAAACACCTCTGTTCAACGTGCCCCTGCTGCTCGTTTTGCCAGTGGGACGGCTGGAACGTGCCCTGATTAGTATGCTAGAGAGGACACAAACACTGGAGCGCCTTCAGCACTTGTCTCCATTACTGATTTGCACTCTCATTACAATGTCGTTCTGAACAGAGGAGGAGAAGCTCCTGAATGACATCACTAGGAAAACAGGAGAAGCCGGCAACATATGCTAGCCTTGAGCTCTTGCCCCAAGCTTCGGCGTGAACGGAGAGCATCTACAGTTACACTTTGCTGTTAACACAACAGTTAGCGGTATAAGTTACAAATGCTGGAAGGGACACTCAGGATGGGAGAAGAATAGGATCTCTCTCTCTCTCTGTAACCGAAAACTTCTACGGAACTGGCAGAGTGGATGCCAAGAATGTAACCTGTGTCTCCTTGCAAAGAGCGGGATGGGCACAAGTAAATTATGCTCACACTGAGATCTGGCAGCCACTCTATGTTACGTTTGGCTTCACAAGACAGGCAAGCTGATTTTATCACTAAGAGCTAGTGTAGTCCAAACCAAAGAAAGAGATCACAGGATGGAAGTTGAAAGGAAGCAAACAACCATGATGTATAGTGCCCCCAAAAAAGGTTCTTCACCAACTTTTTTCAGTATTCAGTTTACTGGAAGCAATTCAAATGCCATCAACACCAATGAACCATGCATATTACATCTCGTTTTGTGCATACCTTTATCAAAGTAGGTAGCGTTGAAATACTTATATAACATTAATCCGTTTGGCAAACACTCTAGTCATATCTCATAGTCACATTCATCAAATCCATGCTTGTGACCTGCCTAAGTTTCTGACAGTGCAGTCCTAAACAGAGTTAACCTGTGTTTTTCTTTTTACTTCAATGGATTTAGGAGGGTATCACTTTGCTCAGGACTGAGGTGCAAATAAGCTGTTGCTTAAATGTGGTCTCAGTGGCAGGATTAGTCCAAAAGAAGAGCATTCCTTAAAATGTTACCTAGTCTGTTGGCTCCTAGCTATTTTTTGCTGTCCAGTTAAACTACTGGGGTTACGGTTGTGAAACCTCTATATGGAATTATAACTTGCTTCAACATTCTCCTTCTGAATGTATTTGCAGTTTTTTAAAAAAATCAGATGATAGAATTTTATTTATTATTAATTGGACTTTTTATTAATTTTATTAATTGGACTTTTATCCTGCCCCTCCCCTGCGTTGCAGGGCTCAGGACGGGTTACAACAAAGGATAAAACAATCAATCAAAACATCATTCAGTATTATAACTATACCAACCATTACAGTATACCAGATGATAATCCAGCTCAGTTGGGGAGTGCTCCTAAAAGATTCTGCATGTAGATGCACCCATGATGGACCAATTTCTGAGCAGTGGGCAAAAGTCATCAATACACCAGGTGGAATAGTGTGGACAATGCAGCAGGATAGAACAGGGGAGACCAATGTAATTTAGACACCTGCTGCCTTAACCAAAGGCCTGGTGGAACATCTCCATTTTACAATCCCTATGGAACTGAAGCAAATCTCATAGGGTCCTGATGGGAAAGTGTTCCACCAGGCTGGATGGATATCTTTTGGGACGGAGATTACCAGCAGCTGTTGGTCTGCTGAGCATAAAGCTCTTCTAGGGATGTATTAGGTGAGATGGTCCTGCAGATATGTTGGTCCCAGACTGCACAGAACTTTAAAACTTTATGTCAAAACCTTAAACTTGATTTGGTACTCAACTGGATGCCAATGCAGCTGACAGAGCACTGGTTGTATGTGTGCTCTTATGGGTGTCCCAGTAAGGACATGCGCAGCTGCATTTTGAACCAGCTGAAGTTTCTGGAGCAGCCTCAAGGGCAGCCCTGCATAGAGTGAGCTACAGTAGTCCAGCCTGGAGGTGACCATTGCATGGATCACCGTAGCTAAGTTGCGAGGGGAGAGGTAGGGAACCAGTTGCCTGACCAGCTGAAGATGGTAAAAAAAACCCTGATCTGGCAACGTCCATGACCCGGGCCTCCATGGAGAATGAGGCATCCAAGATCACACCCAAGCTCCTCATCATTGCCATTGGCATTAACAATGCCCCACCAAGGGCTGGAAGCTGAATCCCCAATTCTGCCCCTCTGCAGCCCAGACACAGGACCTCCATCTTCGATGAATTCAATTTCAGTCAACTCTGCTTCAACCAACCAGCCATGGCCTCCAAAGCACTGGCCTCTGGGGTGCAGTCCAGTTAGCCATCCATCAACAGATACAGCTGGGTGTCGTCAGCATACTGGTAACAACCCAGCCCAAACCTCCAGAACAGCTGGGCAAGGGGGTGAATATAGATATTAAATAACACAAGGACGTCCCCCCTGAGGGACTCCACACACCAGAAGATAACATGGTGACACCCTCTCCCCAATTGCCAACCTTTGTCCCCAACCATGGAGAAAAGAGGCAAACCACTCTAAGGCAGCCCCTCGTATCTCCATGTCAGCAAGGCAATGGACCATAAGGTCACAATCAACTGTGTCAAACGCTGCTGTTAGATCAAGTAGCAGCAGCAGCGCTGACCTGCCTCAATCCAGGTGTTTCTGGAGGTCATCTGTGAGGGCAACCAGAGCCGTCTCCATCCCATAGCCAGGGCAGAAGCCAGACTGGAATGGATCCAGGATAGAGGAATCATCCAGGAAAGCCTGGAGCTGTTCCGCCACTGCTCTCTCGACTACCTTACCCAGGAACAGAAGGTTTGACACTGGGCGGTAGTTGGCTCGGTCCAACAAATCCAAAGATTTTTTTTTTTCAAGAGTGGTCTCACCACTGCCTCCTTCAAAGCCCAGCCAACTACCATTTTTTTTCTTTTTGGTTGTGAATAATGTATAAAAATACAACTTTTAAAAGTCAGAAAAAAATTGTTATATAAGTATATATTTTAAAATTTAGAATACAGTTGAATATCATCAAGCAATGGCTGTGATGATAAATGGTATTCTGACAAATTTGGCACAGTGTGTGAAATACTAGCAGGGTTGGCCCAGGCTAGTATTTGGAAGGGAGACCTCCAAGGAATGCCAGTGGTGTGATGTGGAGGCAGGCAATGGCAACCCCCTCTGAACACCACTTGCCTTGAAAACCCTACGGGGTCACCATATGTCACCATGACTATTTCCACTATATTATAGAAGAGCAGTTCTGAGAGCTATTGCATACTTGGATGAAGAGGTTAAGTGAGCATTCATTGCCTGGGTCACTACCTGGGGCAAAAGGGGTCCTTCATTCAGCTTGTGATCTGGGAAGACGAAAGAAAAAGCACACATTTATGCAACCACTTCTAGTCACTGGGCAATCTGACTTCTATTCCAGTGGTATATAGCTTGCTTCCAAAGAAGGCACCCCAGAGAAAGTAAGGGGCACCCAGATCTCACCAGGTTTGCTGAGCGTTCAGACGTTTCAGATCTCTGTCCACGCGATGGCATGCCAATGGCTACTGCTGGGTTTGCAGCCCAGCTGGGATTGTGTGGAGAGGAAGATCATGTAAACTCTGCATGAGAGGTGGACTGAACACACGCTTCCTGTGATCTGTGCAGTCCTGGGGTCCTTTTTTCAAACAGTAGCCAGCATGCCAGTTGCAGCAGTTGTGGGTTCATCCCCCACAAGAAGGCCCCAGTAGTGGTTTAGACTGATGGACCAAGAGCTAGGAAACCCAGCTTCCAGTCCCCACTCTGCCACCAAACTTGCCAGGTGACTTTGGGCCAGTCACACAATATCAAACTAATCTGCCTCACAGGGTTGTTGTGTGGGTAAAATGGAAAACAGAGAACTATGTATAACACCCCAAACTCTTTGGAAGCAGGATCAAGGTCAAAATGTAATAGATATATCTGATGAGTCTTTATATTCATTTGATTGTTGAAATGAGCTGAAGCCAACATCCAACAAAATAAAATGGAAAAGAATGGGGGTGGGGGTGGAAATGTAGGCATTACTGTTTAAGAATCTCTGAGGAATAGCAGCCATAGTAAAGCTGGCTGATTTTTGCCTCTTTTTCTGGGCTGGAGCACAGTGCATTTGTGACTCAGCATGACAGGATTTCTAATAACATGCATAATACTTGCAAATGCTACTGCCAAGCTCTTGGGAGCTGACATTTATATGGAAGTGTCCTCTATCTTGTGCATTTAATTCATTTTTACAGTGTACAGGCTGTGGTGATTCTTGCCTGCCTTGGAAAGTTGTGTGTCTAGCCAGAGGCCCTCCTTTAAATTGGTTGTATTATTCATCCATAATGTCAGTTGACGCTAGCTCCAGACAAGGAACATGAGATGGAACAGGGAAATAAGAATAAAGTGGTATTTTGGTTTTTTCCAAGTGGCAGAGCAGGGAAGAGAGAAATTTGGAAGCAGAATGATTGGGGGGTGGGGAGAGAGAGATGGAGAGATGCCATCAATCAGAAAGGGTCTAAAGGGCACCAAACTCATTTCTCACAAGGAAGGCAGTGACAAAATTATTTGTTATCCTTCCATCTCTGATCTCTAGCCTCTCCTAGATTTTAACCACTGCATGGAGATAAGTCTGAGAACAGGGAAAGAGAAACGATTCTCATGCCTAGTCTGGTTTGTAGTGTTTTAAGAGTTCAGGAAAATGTTTTGCATCTACAGATTTTCTCATCCTAGTGCTGTTGTGATTCACTGGTATTGGTAAGGCTGGCCTAGATGTATTAGATCTAATGTCAGAATGAGTGACAGCTAGTGACAGCATGTGACTGCAAAGAGGTTGGCTATAACTAGTCTGAGGCAGTCCAGCCTGACACTAAGCATTGCACCTGGATTGTATCAGCTGTGTGTTGATTGGCCAGAGGTTGCATATATGTACAGAGTGTACAGTGGATTTTTCTTCTTCACTTGGATTGATTGCAGCAGAGCACTTTGACACTAAGAACTGTATATAGGTGGAGGCAAAGTGTGAATAAATTCACTTTGTATTTGCACCTAAGTTCTAGACTCCAGTCTTCTTTGGGTACCCTAACTCCCTTTGGGCACTGAGGTGCCAGCCAGCATTGCGCGCATCACGACAAGTGCTTCATCTGTCTAGGTGGCCTGCGTATACACAACAAAAACCACAATTCAATTTATCTCTGCAGTGAACGTGGAAAGAGTAGCACCAAAGAAATATCACCTCCAAATATCCTCCTATCCAAGAGCTTTCATATGAACAGTCTCAGGGTCAAACCAGATGAGAGAACCCCAGAGGCTCTCCAGTATGGATTTAAGTTGTTGAATACCACTTACTGGGGAAGGAGTCACCTCCCCAGCAATCTCCCTTGTGCCAAAGGCTTCTAATAATTGCAGGACGCTTTACTTTGATAACTGCCCCTAGCTTGTTTCTTTGGTCCATTGGAGATATGATGTTGAAAAGCACTTACCCCTGTGGGTATTGCATGAGGCCAGTGTCAATTTTAAAAGGCGCTTGCTCCATGTGCCAGCCCGTAGGTATGTGCTTTGATCATAGATTGCTGGTATGCAGGGGTCTTTGGGGGGGGGAGTGCACCGGAGCACAGCTCCGGGAGTTCAGGAGCCAAGCCCCGCCCCCAGCCAGCGTCCCGGGGAGTCTTTCAGGCAGCCGAATGTCAATTTCAGCTCCATTATATCCTATGGGCCATTGAAGTCAACAGTGAAAACATAGGGTATATTCTGGGGGCTGGAGAGGAGGGGGTTTGAGGGCCCCCAAACAGGTTGGGAGGGAATGGGGACAACCTGTTTGGGGGTCCATAGAATTGGATCCCCTAATCCAATGTTCTTGAACCTTGGTGGGTATCTCGGGGAGAGGCTCCATCAGCTACCCTGTGAGTTTGGAGCCTCTCCCTCAAACCCCTCCCCTCCAGCCCCCAGAATATACCCTATGTTTTCACCATTGACTTCAATGGCCCATAGGATATAATGAGGCCGAACTGCCACCAAATTTCTTTCATTCCCTTCTTTTCTTCTCTCCTTTTCCTCTTTCCCTCCTTCTTCTCTTCTCTCTTTCTTTCTTTCCCACCTTCTTCTCTTCTCTTTTTTCCTACTTTCCCTGTTTCCCTCCTTCTTCCTTCTCTTTCTTTCCCTCCCCTTTCCTTCTCTTTCTTTCCTTCTTTCCTCCCTTCTTTCCTTCTCTCTACTCTCTCTCTCTCCTTCCCTCTTTCCTCCTTCTGTGGCCCAACTCTAGTGAGAAGGAGTTTAAACTTTAAAACCCTTCTCTCTTAGCTCCCCCACCCAGGCCAGCTGGGGAAGGGAAGGGGAAGCTTTTGAAGATGCTTCCCCCCTATTGCTTCCCCTTCTGATATCACTTCCGGTGCTGTCAGGGGGCGTGGCATATGCTAATAGCCTAATAGCTCATTAGCATACCATATGCTAATGAGCTCCTGCAGCTGTTTTTCTATGAAAAGACCCCTGCTGGTATGTGTGCTTATATATCTTATATTCTAATAGCAAAGTTGGCCAGTCTTTGGATACTTAAAACCAGTGAATGAAGCTGTGAATGAGCAAGACAGATCTTTCTACAAACCTGGAAAGGTTTGCAGAAAAAAATGTGAAATTAAAAAAAGCTGTTTTTTAAAAATGAAAATGATAAAAAGAGCTCCTGTAGCTTTAAGCAATGGATTCCCTCTGTGGCTGTTGCTAGGCAATCACAGCATTCCAGGCTGGGTTTATGTGGGGAAAAAGCCAGCTGGAGGGGGAAGGCTCTTTCCAGGCCTATTGTGGCCTTTGAGGGAGGACTCATCAGGACCAGGCCTAGTTAGGGTTGCCAGCTCCAAACTGGGAAATTCCTGGACATAAGAATAGTCCAGCATCCTGTCTCACACAGTGCCCAGCCAGTTCCTCTGGAGGGCCAACAACAGGGCATAGAGGCCAAGACCTTCCTCTGATGTTGCCTCCTGGCACTGGGATTCAGAGGTTTACTGCCTCTGAATGTGGAAGTTCCCCCCACTTACCATGGCTAGTAGCCACTGCAGATTAATCCTCTATGGATCAATCTAATCCCCTTTAAAGCGTTTATACCTATGGCCATCACTACATCTTCTAGCAGCGAATTCCACATTTTAATCACTCTCTGTGTAAAGAAGTAATTTAAGAGATTTTGTGGTGGAGTCTGAGGAGGGCAGGGTTTGGAAAGGGGAGAGACCTCAGCCGAATATAATGCCATAGAGTCTACCCTCAAAGCAGCCATTTTATCCAGGGGGCCAGATCTCTGTCATCTGGAGTTCAGTTGCAATTGTGGGAGATCTCCAGGTCCCACCTGGAGATTGGCAACTGTAGGCCTGGAAACAACCTCTGCGTGACTTGATACCACCTGCCTTGCATGACTCAACTTGGACTGGCTGCCCGCTACTGTTCAACAGCAGCCACTCCAAGAAAGCCAGTGTGGTGTAGCAGTTATAGCTTCAGAGTAGGGTCTGAGGGACCCACGTTCAAATTCCCATATTGCTTTGGAAGCTCACTGGATAATTTTGGACTAGTCATATACTTTCAGCCTAACCTACCTCACAGGGTTATTGTGTAGATAAAAAGGGAGAGGAGAACAATGTAAATTGCTTTGGTTCCCATCCCCACTATGGAGAAAGATAGGGTTGCCATCTCACAGTCAGGGCAGGGGTTCCCCTGATTCCAGGGCCTCCAATATGCTGCCAGCCAGCCAGCCAGCAGGGGAAGCCCCATTTCTGAACAGCCCCCTCCCATGTCGGCGTCAACTATGCGATGACAACACCTGGTAGTGAGGTCATTGCATTGCCTACATCAGAGAATGATGCTCTAGTCTTGGGGCAAACTCTATGGTTTTGAGGGCAAAAAAACCCCAACCCAACAAGAACCCAGGAGCCCCCACCAGATTGGAGGTAGAACCTGGCAACCCTAAAGAAAGATGGGGTATAAATGAAGTAAATAATAAATATAGCTGAAGATGGGAAGCAGATAAAAGGTAGGTTGGTGAATGGCTGAAAAGGAGAGAACGAAGTAGGGAAAGGGGAGAGGATAAGGGGATTGCCCATGGGAGGGAAAGAGGAAATAGTGTGGGGAGGGAGATACAGGGGAAAGTGAGGTGCCACCCCACAAGTCCTTGAGGGTTCCTACCATGCAAGTGGGCTGGCCCAGCAGCTGGCACCACACAACTGGGCCACTGTTTTCCTAGGTAGAGGTTGCTGGTGAGAGGATAGGAAAAGCTTAAGGCAGAGAGGCAGATAAAAGTAGGTTGGCTGTTGGGTGGGAAGAAGATAGGGTTGCCAACTCCGGGTTAAGAAATTCCTAGAGATTTTTTGGGGGAGTAGAGCCTAGATACAGTGGAGTTTGAAGAGGAGAGGGAATTCAGAGAAATATAACGCCATAGACTCCACCTTCCAAAGCAGCCATTTCCTCCAGGGGAACTACAGTTGCCAATTTCCAGGTTGGGTCTGGAAATCACCCAGAATTACAATTGCAGTTCTCCTAGAGAAAATGGCTGCTTTGCAAGGTGGACTCTGTGACATTATACCCTGCTGAGGTCGCTTCTCTCCACAAATCTCACCCTCCGATAGCTACACACCCAAATGTACAGGAATTTTCCAACCAGAAGCTTGGCAGCCCTAAAGGAAAACTGATCTCTGTAGTTGAGAGATCTGTTGTGATTTCAGGACATCTCCAGGCCTTATCTGGAGGATGGCAATCCCAGGAGATAAGGAAGCTGGAAATGGGGAGAGGCTATGGGGCTTTCAGGAAAGGGAAAGAGGAAATAGTAGGGGAGGAGGAATGAGATGTCTCTTGCAAGTCCTTGCAGGTTCCCACTTGTTTATACATAATTAATGAACTGTGGCCCTTATCTGCGGATATCTAACTCTGTATATTGGGGCCACACTGATGCTAAACACATTCTTCTGCAAACTTGGGGACCCTGCCAGCTCTGCAGAAAGATCTGAAATGTTTTAAAAAATACACTGGGGGTTTAAATCCCCCCCAATTAAAAAAATGCACTTACCTGTACAGCTTGTGACAACTGCTGTAGGGAGCCACTTCAGGTGCAGTGGCAGCACTGGTGTATACTGGGAGAGGCCCCAGGCCCAGCTGCAGTAGCTGGGTATACTGGAAACCTCTCCAGGCCCAGCCACAGTGGTGGAGGACGTTGGGAGCCTCTGCAGCTGCAGCGGGGAAGGGATGAACCCTCTCCACAAGTTTCTTATGGGTATCCACTTATGTGTGTATAAAACAGCTCAGAGTCCAAAAGCCTGCTTACAGCTCTTGTAAAGGCAGGCAGGGAGGCCTCATTTAAAAGAGTGTGCCACAGAGTAGTCACTACAGTACAGATAAGGCAAACAATGTTTCCAGTCATGTGAAGAAGCTGCACAAGTAAATGCTTCTTGTGATGGAGTGCCCGTCTGTAGGAGTTAGGGTGTTGGTCTTGGAGTGGATTTGAACCATTGTTCCAACTGTATCTTAAAGTGGGATAAACTTGGACCAGTCTCTGTCTCTGCCTCTCTCTGTGTTTAATCTACTTCACAGCTTGTTGTGAGGATAGAATTGTGGGGGAGGTGACCATATATGTTACTCTGAGTTACCTGGAGGAAAGGAAGGATAAAAACACATTTTTAAAAGTGGGCCTGAGACTTAGATGTCTCATCACTTTTATTGTACTTAGCTATAGAGCAGCAACTCCGGTAATGAATGAGAATATTAGTAAGTGCCTTGAGCAATAAAACACTAGAAACACCTACACAATTGGCAGCTATCTCATTCAGGGAATTTTGGCCATTTTATAAAGCTGTCATTGAGCAAAGTGCTGCTCTATGGATTGGATCCAGTCAGCTTTTTCACTCAACTTAGTTCAATTCCCTTTCTTACTACAGCCTCTGTCCAACATGACTTTCCTCCATGAGGGTCCCACGATTCCCAGCATAGCCTCTTAGGTGGTCAAAAGTGATCCCCTCCTCTCTTTTTCATCAGCAGAAAAGTTGGCTGGATCAAACCCTACATGTAGTGAATAAATTCCAATCCACTGGAAGACTTCAAATAATAAAAAACTGTAGATGGACCTGTACGAAGGTCCTGAGGATGTGTTTTGCGTGCTGTGGTCCAATATAGACCTCAGCTTAAGGCACAGCCACCTCAGATCAATTATCAGTTTGGTGTAGTGGTGAAGAGCAGCAAACTCTAATCTGGAAAACTGGGTTTGATTCCCACTCCTCCACATCTGGGTGATCTTGGGTCAGTTACAGTTGCTCCACCTACCTCACAGGGTGTCTGTTGTGGGAAGAGAAAGGGAAGGCAATTGTAAGCCACTCTGAGATTCTGAGTGAAGGGTGGGATATAAATCCAGCTCTTCTCCTCCTCCTTCTCCTTCTCTGCTTTCATATGATGTGAACAGAGCCTACATTTCGGATATGATGAACACATCTGAATGAACAACCCAGGATTTCCTTAGGTTTGTACATACACACACCCATTTTCCATGGTATAGACATTGAAGACTATCTCATTTAGAACAAAACTGATTTCTGGTGACATCTGACTCAGAAGGAATAATAAATTGTGTTCTCTTGACTGCAAAGCAGGTTTCTAACCCAGGCTCAAACTGTGGCTTGGAATCCTGGTGTGTAGGCACGTGAGTACATGAAGCTGCCTTAAACTGAATCAGATAATTAGTCTGTTCAGGTCACTGTTGCCAACCCTGATGGACAGCAGTTCTCCAGGACCTCACCTAGAGGCCTTTCACATTACCTACTACCTGATCCCCCTTTTTAAAAGGAAATGCTGTGTTACATTTAAATCTTATTCATTTTCAGTTCTGACATTAGGGTTGTCAAACCGTCAGGTGGGGGCTGGAGATCTCTTGGAATTACAGCTGATTACAGAAATCAGTTCCCCTGGAGAAAATGGCTGCTTTGCAGAGTATGGCATTATAACCTGCTGAGGGCCCCCTCCTCCCCAAACCCTGTCCTGCCCAGATTGTACCCCCAGATCTCCAGGAAGTTCCCAACCCTGAGTTGGCAACTATATCCTAAACACTGAGGAATTCCAAGGCTCAGACTTAGATTCAGAACTGAGTCATATTCCCATCAAGACTTCATTGTTTATTAGTAGATCATAAGTGGCAGGCAATTTTGGAGCAGCCAGAGATTTTAGGAAATGCTGATCTAGGCAGAAAACCACGAATAAAAGGGTTTCTCTTTGACTGAGGTTATCATTTGTTATATTGCTCGAGGAAAGTGCTGCACTGGTATATTTTAAAGACTGTCAGGAAAGAGCAATCAGTCACAGGAACGTGCCATGGCACACTGCCGAAGTTAATGTACTAAATGTCTTTGCTAAAGAAAAGGAACCACATTCTTATCCAAGTTTTTCTGATTTTCATTGCTATTATAGTGGACCTCACTTAAACAATGGAGTGATAGGTAGCTGCATATCCTGGAGATGAAATGGCTTACCCTCCCCAGTTCATGTATAAGAGAGAAGGGATGGAATGCTGACTGTATCACCTCCGTCTGCAGGCAGGAGATTTTAGCTTTGAATGTTCCTTTGCAAACCAAGGCCCTTTCTATACTTACAACTTGCTCCGGAGAATCTGAGGAGTCAAGCCTTAAGGGATGACTTTGCAGTTGCACACATTCCCTCTGCACTGGTTCTTTCCCTTCCAGTTTATTCATTTGTGTATTCTGCATGCATTCTGCATCTACAAGCAAAACCTGCATTTTTTGAGCTAACTGGCTGCCAACCCCTCCCTCCCTCTGTGATTCTGCAAAAAGAAAGGAAAGGGAGGGGAAAATCCAGCCCCACACATGCAAGACTGACACATTTGGGAGCAGGGAATCCCCTAGTCCTTTATATTTACTGATTCTTTCTTATGCTATCTCTGGCTTTTTAAAGGTTTGCCTGAGCAGGAGGACAGGTCCTCTTTTTATCTTTGGAGAAGGATAGAAAGAAAACAGAATGGGGAGGGAGTGTCAACCTAAAGAGAAAGAGGCAGAAATGAGGGAGGGCAGTGGGCAGCACTTAAATACCCGCAGAAACAGTTCTACTTTAGAAAGGATTAGATGTTCGAAAGTGGATGAAAACAAAGAATCATGGCAAAAGGAGTTTTGGTAATGCAGGGCAAAAATGTGCTGGAAGCAGTCTGAATGCAGATTACTGTAAAACAAATGCAGAAATAAGAAAAAGTCCCAACTCAAAGGAGAAGTGAAAGCAGGAGGGAATGCAGAATGGAAGAATAGGATGCATTCAGAAACCGAGGCAAAATATGGGTGTAGAAAGGGCCCAAGTTCCAGGTGAATTGGAAACCAGTGCAATATGTAGAACGCCCCCACCCTCTCATTGGTCTTGCTGTGTTGGTTTTCTGTTTGTAGGGAGTTTGCAAATTATGGAAGCATTCCAGAAAGTACTTCTCCACTTTTGAACAGGTGCAGCCCATTCTACAACCTCAAGACTCCAACACCTCATACTCCTGTAAATGTGAATCAGGCCTGAGATTAAGGCAAGCCTGAGGCTGACAATTGGCAAAAGACTTCCATCAAAGGTATTGGTCATGGAGTAGCAACACTGGGACATTCCCAGGAATTTTCCCACTGCCTCCCAGCTGAGTACCAGTGGAGAGTGGGAGATGTGGCCTCCGTGCTTGAGATATCAATTCATGGGGGTATTCTTTTAACATTTAGTCTGTATTGTATTGCTCTTCTGAGATATGCATTAGTAGCAAACATAAATTAAAACCAGGTAGATGCCTTCTTTCTTTTTCTTTTTCTTTTTTGTCCTGGTTTGCCACTTGGCCTCTGTCTGAATGTTCAGACAGCATAAGAAATTATTGGGGTGGTTTCTGTTCAGGGTTAGGCTATGTTTGGTTCTGCTTTCTGAGAAGAGACGACCTGTCTCCCTGAATTGAAAATTGCAAATATGAAAAGGCAACCTGGGAATTGCAATCTTCAGCAGAGCAACTTTTAAGAACAGAGTCTCAGATGGCAACCTGACATGTGTTTCTTTGTTTTGCACTCTTGTAATGAACACAATTCCATTCCAGGCCTAGATCTCATATGACAACATTCAGCCAATAGCATGTTTCACGCCCGAGTTAGAAACCCTCTAGAAGTGCTGACACAACCTTCTCAAAGCAGCCACTTGAATGGGGCCAACTGTGATCTGTTTACAGAAAAGATAGCCCCTTCGTTCTCTGGGTTCTCCTATTACCTGGCAACTAGAAACCAAGAAAGGGAAGACGTTTTAACAAGCCTCTATAGTGCCTCCACCCGTATTATTCCTTACATATTTCAAGAGGGTTCAAGGTGTACAGATGAAGCAGTTCCAAATGGTTCATCAGAATGGCTTTAAAAGGACAGGGATGGTCCAGTGGTTTGGGCGGCAGTCAAATGAAATTCTAGAGGGATTATTGTGAAATATTTTAATTCCTGTTGTGGACTTGTTGTAATCTGCTCCAAGCCCGCTCACAGGGAGGATGAAATACAAACTGAAATAGGGTTGCCAACCTCCACGTGGGGCCTGGGGATCTCCCATTTTTACCACTGATCTCCAGCTGACAGAGATCAGCTCCCCTGGAGAAAATGGCTGCTTTCAAGGGTGGACTCTATGGCATTGTACCATGCTGAGGCCCCTCCCCTCCCCTCCCCAAACCCCACCCTCTCCTGGATCCACCCCCAAAGTCTGCAGGAATTTTCCAGCCCAGACCTGGCAACCCTAAGCTGAAATAAATAAATAAATAAATAAATAAATAAATAAAATTAGACTAGGGAGACAAAATTCTGGGGGTCCCGGTCTTCCTGTTGGCCCTGGCATGTCTGTGAACATAAGAACAATATAAGAAAAGCCCTGCTAGATCACACTAGTGGTACATCTAGTTCAACACCCTGTCTCATACATTGGCCAACTAGTTACTCTGGAGGGCCACAAACAGGGTATAGAGGTAGGGACCTTTCCCTGATGTTACCTCCTGACACTGGTATTTAGAGGTTTACTGCTTATGAATGTGGAGGTTGCCTTTAGTCACCAGACCCCTGGTACCCCTGGTGCCCCTGGTGCTTGCCAGTCCCCTGGTCAGGGAGGTGGATCTCTCACCCATTCCCTGCTGCTGCTATTGCACATGGCAGTCAGTGAAGTGGAATCTGGGATGGGGAAACTCTCAGTATAGTGAAGTCATTCTTCCTTACCTCTGTACATTAAGGGGATGAGCAGAGACTGAGACACGGGCCTGTTTACAACTCCATGTCCAACGTAATGCCTGACCACAGTCAGCCTCAGTTCCTTCCATACTCTGCAGAACAACTCTGGATCACCCATTGATTTTGGCTTAGTATTAGAGCCCATGGCAGTAGATCTATGAAAGAACAAAGAGTTCACTGGGATCATCATCGGGGGAGAAGAGCATAAACTAACAATGTTTGCGGACGACATGACATTATATATTTCTGACCCTGTAAACACATTGCCTGCAATCTCTAGCATGATCACTAAATTTAGTACCATTTCGGGACTCCATCTAGACACCAATAAATCTGAGATCTATCCCATTATAATATCTAAAGAAATGAAGATACAGATTCAACAACACTTTTCCTATAAATGGATAAAGGACGAGTGGAAACACCTAGGTGTCAAAATTCCATTAAAATTGAACAAGCTGTTCAAATGCAACTTCCTTAGACTGCATAAGGACATACAAGGAAAAATACAAGACTGGAATAAACAACATATTTCCCTTGCCGACCGCCTACAACTGATACAAGGCTTTTTGTTCCCATGCTTTCTTTTCCTCTTTAGAGCTCTACCTATTTGTATATCTGACACAGATCTTAAAAAATGGCAAAGATCGCTCTCTAATTGCCTGTGGAACTCCAAGAAATCCAAAATAGACCAACTTCACCTGAACAACCCAGTCTCTCTGGGAAGCCTTGGGCTTCCATTGCTACGTCATTATTACCAAGCGGCCGCGCTTTGCAATCTCACAAAAATGCTATGTCTCTCACTAATTGGATGAAAATTGAACAGTCTTTTGTTTCACCTTACACCTTACAAGAAGTGATATGGATGACCCCGGCTCAGAGGCCTGCTTCACTTTACGAAAATGCCTACTTACTATCCACCATTAAGATATGGGACCTGAAGAGGCAACTGCTAGCGCCCAGTATCTCTCCACTTTCCGCGTATACTAATCAGAAATGGTTCCCGCCGGGAATGGAAGAAGGTGCTTTTAAATCATGGACTTCTTTGGACCTGAGATGTCTGACAGACTTAACTGACAAAGGTGAGATCTTGTCTAAACAGAAATTTGAGGAGATATTACAAGCAGATGTTTCATGGTTGAAATATTACCAACTAAGGAGTCTAATAGGCAGTTTAAGGGAGTCGGGTTCCCTGACACATCCTAAAACACCTTTCAAACTGCTTCTCAGAAAATCATCAGAGGGCTTCAAAGGTCTGCTTTCACTAACCTATAAAATTCTATGGGACACAGAGAAAAGTAAAGTGCTATCCAACATTAAGGCCTGGAACAAAGACCTGAAGACTAATATGTCCATACAACGTTGGTCAGACATTTGGTGCTCCTATCCTAATAAATCGAGAGTCTTCAATATAAGATTACAATACTTCAAAATCCTTACCCAGTGGTATCTTTCCCCAAGCCCATTTACAACACATACACCTGCAGTAAAGCGCTGCGTGTTGGAAAGGTTGTGGATCCACTATCGACTATTATCACTGTTGGTGAACATGTAAAGTTATACAAGGCTTGTGGTCCCAAGTTTTAGAGGAAATACATAAGATAACTTCAGACAACATTCCACTGGATCCGGCTATCTTACTTTTGAACTCTACACATACCACTGATGATCAGGCTGTAAATATCTCTGAATTGATGGCTACCTCCTGGAAATTGGCTGTACCACCATCCATTTCCTAGTGGCGCAACAAATGCTGGGACCATTATGTGATGGATAAAATCGCTGATATATATGATAAGCATACACGAGGGCAGGTGGGGTCTCAGTCCAGATTTGTAAGAAAGTGGTTTTCACTAATAACATACTTCACAGAAAATGATATACTACCTGCTAATCTGGATCATGATACATTGTTCCATCTATGAGTTTTCCCGTTTGGGTCTGAGCACTCTTCAAATAGTCTTGTTCATTCTGTTTGATGTATTTGGGTATCAATCCTAGATTACTAAGAAACTTAAAGTATTTGATAAGGTTAGGATCTTTATTAGATCCATATACCATTTAATTGGTTTGCACGGTTATATTTGTATTTGAACTTGCTGCATGTTTTATTCCTGTTTAAGTGATTTTGGTTTAATATTTTGGTTTGTAAGTATTCTTGTTTTTTCTCCTAACAACAGTACTGTTTATGAAATCTGATACTTTCTCTTCTCTGTTATGTACTGTTATACTATTCTCAGTAAAGCTGTTGAAAATTTTAAAAAAAACTGTGGACCACCTAATAATTCAACTGTGGACTCAACAGAAATATGACAGCTGTAGCCTGATTTATAAATGAAGTGTTGTTGCAAGGATTCATGGGAATAAGGAAATGCTGTTCTGTGCCCCATAATTTTAGGGTACAGAACTAAAGACACAGTGAAATACCATAAACAATGTAGAGAGTGGATTACAAACATAGAAGACAATGTAGTTAAAGCAGTATTTTATCAACAATTACAAAAGCATCCTCCTGGGCTGTTCCACTATACTTCAGTTCTAATCCCTTTGTAAAACTGTACTACTGAACATTTCATTTTTCACATTCTGTGGAATGTAAGGTTGCAAGTGGTGACTGGCCATCTCCCAGAATTACAACTGGGCCACCAGGTTAAAGAGATCAGTTTCCCTGAAAAAAATGGCTGCTTTGGAAGGTGGATGCTCTGGCATTATACATCAATGAGATTCTTCCCATCCTCAAACCCTGCCCTTTCCTGGTTCCACCCCCAAAATCTTCAGGCATTTGCCAACCCATCAGCTTGATGTCCCCTACTGCTGAGATAATCACAGCCTCCCCAAACTTGGCCATCCCTAGGTACTGCCTTAGAGTTACCAACCACAAGGTGGGGCATGGCGATCTCCTGGAATTACAACTGATCTCCAGACTAAAGTAGGTTGCCAGGTCCCTACCTTCTTGCCAGCAGGGGAACAGAGGCTCCGTTCCTGGATGTTGTGCGCACTGCAATGATGTCACACAGAAGTTTATTTATTTATTTAACTTTCGACTTCATACCCCGCTCAAACCTCCGAAGGGGTCTCTGAGCGGCTTACAGTTACTCTATTATCCCTATCTAAGGCCACATACATAGTCAGGAAGGGACTGCCCTACCAGCACCCAGTGGAGTGTTGTTCTTCCGTCTTTAATTGGGTCAGCGTCTGGCTCCTCTATTTTTCTGTTGGTCTTCCTGGATCGGCAGGCCCATCTGGCGCGTGGTCCCTGTGTTAGCGCGGCTCTGGCTCTGTCCATTGGCTCCGCCGCGCCTGCGCCTCCACACTCCCTTGCGCCGTCCTGGCTCCGCCCTTCCGTCGACACTCAATCTTCATCTGATGTTATGTCCATCACCATCTTGCTGCTTACTTCACTGCTGCCGCCACCGATGCTCCACTACCCCCGGGGGGGGGGTGCTCCCTGCCACCTAGGGCAGGTACCCATTTTATCTACTTGCTTTTTTGTTATTAATTATAGCTTTTGAACCGCTGGGTAGGCAGGAGCTGGGACTTGGGCCAAGGGCTCACCCTGGCCATGGCGGGAATCGAAAAGCCACAATGGCTGTTCGTAGATGTTACCAGCAGGCATTTTTAGCCGCCTGCGCCACCACTCCCTAGACACATTGCCAGGGAGACGCTCTAGCATTTGGTCAAAAACTCTATGGTATCATAGAGTTTTTGGCTGTATGGTATCATAAAGTTTTTGACCGAAGGCTAGAGTGTCCCCCTGGCGACATGCCTGGCATGATGACGTCACCTCCAGGTCATCACGCCAGGCATGCTAGACACCTGGGAGATCTTTGGAGGCAGGGCTCCTCCAGCAGCTGGATAGCAAGTGGATTGGAGGGCAGGAGATCAGGGGAAACCCTGTCCCTATTGGGGGGATGGCAGCCCTAGACTAAGGTGACCAGTTGCCCTGGAGAAAACAGCAGTTCTGGAGGGTGGAATCTCTGGCAGCAGACCCCTGCTGAGCTTCTTCCCCTCCTCAAACTCTGTCCTTCCCAGGACCTGCCCCCAAATCTCCAGGAATTTCCCAACTCTATGCCACCCTCAAAATCTCCTGGTGTTTGCTGGGGCAATGCTGGTAATGTATCCTCCCTTAATGACTGCCTGCTGTCTACTTTGCTGTCTTTTAAGCCCCAGGCCAAAGAATTTCATTTTACCTTGGCTTTTAACTGAGGGCCTCCATCTTTTAAGGCTATTTTTATTATCTGCTTCTAGCCTGAGGACTGGTTTATGAATATGATTTCAGGCTGTGGGATACTTTTATGTTCTGGCTTGTTTTTGTGTCTTGTTTTAGTATTCATAATTTCTTACATTGTTGTTTTTTTTACTGCATTGTTTTTGTTTTGTGAGCCTGTGGCTTATTTATTTTCTAAATCTATCAATCAGTCGCATTCAGGATGGCAGCCTTCCAAGTGCCTAATTTTGGCTAATGGTACTATAAACAGATTAAGGTTGCAATCTGAAGAACACTTTCTGGGGAATAAGACCTACTGAATAAAATTAGCCTTACTTCTGAGTAGACCTGTTTAGGCTCGCTCCCTGATATACCAATAGTGATTCAGTATAAGGGAGATTCATGGAACAGATTCCAGTTAAATTCCAGATATGTAGTCAATTCTATTTTAAAAACAAAATTGATGCCTTTTAAAGGATTGGTGTTTGTTTGAAAGCAGCAGGAAACAGGCACAGAAAATGTCCAATGAGATCTCCAATAAATTATCAACTAGCGGGCAGCGACACAGGTTTTTGCTCATGGGTACTTCCCTGATTTTTATGAATTTCCAAGCAGTCTTAATTTCCAGCCCTGGAGTGCTGCAGTTATTTCATACACTTTTTCAGAAGAAGCAAGGGTCAAAGTATGAGTTGCTTCCAGTTGCTATGGCCATCCCTGCGTCATGGTAACTAAGGCTAAACGACTTCTAGCTTTTGCATTGTGATGTATTTAATCTCTAATGAAGCAAGCTTGCTGGGATTCTGCACCACTGATTCCTGTCCCCATGATCTGTATGAGAGAGAGAGAGAGAGAGAGAGAGAGAGAGAGAGAGAGAGAGAGAGAGAGAGAGAGAGAGAGAGAGAGAGAGAGAGAGAGAGAGAGAGAGAGAGAGAGAGAGAGAGAGAATGTGTAGGAGCTGCTTGTTCAAATGACCTTTCAAAAAACTACCCTGATATTCAGGGATGAGATTCCAGTCTTTCAAAGCAGACCATGCAGAAGTATGGTGATCTGCAAAGTGATATCAAAATGATTTCTGTCTCAGGATCTACAGTTTCTGGAATGCTGGGAAAGCGCAAGACTGGTAATGTTGCAGGAGCTAATGGCTTTGACCGGACAGAAATGGTGGCTCTTGAATAGATTGCTTGTGGTACAGATAAAGAAGCATTAATATGTAAGTTACTTAAATGAATTACTGTAGTTTGGTCATATTTGAGAGCCAGTGCTAGAGTGCTGGACTAGGATCTGGGAAATCTGTGTTCGAATCCCCACTCCGCCATGGAGGCTTGCTGGGTGACCTTTGGCCAGTCACACACTCTCGGGCTGTGGTCACACAAGCAATAACTTTGCAGATATAAAGAGCATGATCAGATAGCAACATCTGCCTTTTGTGCCCGAGTTGCTGGCACCCCATGTTGCCCCGCTTTGGAAGCAGAGTAATCAGGCACCAGGGAAAGTCCAGTGTTTACAGATGCCAGCACTTCCATTCCACTTTCCTGGATGGCTGAACTCTCCTGTCACAAAAGGAACCCAGAAGGGAAATCTGAACCATGTCTGCCACTTTTTTGGAGAGTTGCTACCTATACATGCATGTGTGCACAAGTGCATATGTGCATGCACCTGGCTTCATTTTAAAAAACCCGACCAGGCAGCATGCTCTATGGTTGAGGCACTGCAGTAATGTGAACACCTGACCACCAGACAAGCACATGGGGAAACCACCCCAGGGTGTGCTATCTGGTTGGTCTACCCCACAACACTTTAAACTGGTGCAATTAGAGGCACACCCAAATTGCAGCAAGCCTCCAGTGTGACTGCAGCCTCAACCTAACCTACTCACAGGGTTGTTATAAGAATAACTGGAGGAGAGGAGAAGGAATGTAGGCAAGTGTAATAGTTGCTGATGTTGGAAAGGTACAGATACCTTCAAAAAATAGAGGAAAGAAGCAATATCCCCATAATGGTTCCTGGGGGTATCTGAAAGGCTCTCTTCTGGATAAAACATTGGGATTTCTCCAAACATAGTGTATAAAACCTCGTGTCTCATGTCAGCAAATTTGTTACATGGGAGAAAGCATGCTTTGTACTATCTCTGATTCTACATGGAGGATTTTGTAGTGGCACATCACAGAAAACATTTGTAATTCAAGGAGATAGTGTGATGAGCCACAAGTTTCTCTCTGTGTGCCTAGATGACTCTGTGACAGCACCAGGCTGGAAGGAGTGAGAGAAAGCACACCTGGTGTCGGAATTCAGGGGATGCCTTATGGTCTCAACCTTGAAGCAGACCCCAGCACAAGGCTAGCCACGAAATTGTTTTAATCACATACATCTGGTAATGATTTATAAGTTAAGGGAGTTTTTTGTTCTCCTTGGGGACTTCAGTTCAGACAAAGATGATGTTGAGTGCATTGGATGACACCCAGGAATCGACCCACTGCTATTTGTGGTTCCTGCAGCTGAAAGGGATGTGGGTATAATGCTTTATTATACTCTATTTGTATTGGTGATTTGTAAGAATAAAATTGTTTCCTTTCTACCACTGGTGTATTTGTTACTTTTGAAAAAGGACCATTTGCCTTTGGGCAACACAGACTTGCAGCGCTCTCGCTCTAAAATGGGAGCAGGGTTTTTTGGGACATTCATCTTCCAGTCTTCCGTTGCCCTCTGTTATTTCCCCAGGTTTGGTCCAATCTTTCTGGGAACACTGGAGTCAACACAGGTTTTCCCACAGTGTGGACAGGAAGAGGTGAACTTCTGATCATCCCTGTCTACATTCAACACAATTTCCTCTCCCTACTTATTTATTTATTTCGACTTATATCCCACCCTCCCCACATTTGTAGGCTCAGGACCAGTACCAACATATATATTATGCAGATTTACAAATTAAAACATCTTACAATAATCAAAATTTATAAAATCATCCGTCTAATTCCCTAGAATCATCAATCTTTAAACCTATCTCTCTCAGCCCCACCTACCTCACAGGGTGTCTGTTGTGGGGTGGGTTGGGGAGGGGAGGGGAGGGGAAAGGAAAGGGATTGTAAGCTGCTCTGAGACTCTTTTGGGTAGTGAAAGGCAGGGTATAAATCCAGTCTCTTCTCTTCTTCTTCCCACCATTTCGCTACCCCCACCTGTGGTGGGCTTGTTGTTTTTTTAAAAAATGGTGGCAGTTATGTCTTTATAATGTCTTAACACTATAGTTAGCAGAGAAGAGCAGAAAGCTCTCTCTAGTGCCATGACACCGTAGTGATAGACCTACTACCCATTATTTTTAAAGCTGGCAAAAAGCTCTCAAGTGGCATGGGGAGCAGGATGGCAGGTGCAAGGAAAGAGAGAAGAAAAATGGAGAATCATCTTGTGTAGATGTTCTTTTGGGAATAACATAGAGACAATGTGATATAACAGGTAGAACAAGTGGCAAACCACAATGACTTTCGTGGGGGGCATCTCATTCCCCCCCCACACACTATTTCTTCTTTCCATTCCTTGGCAGCCCTCACAGCCTCTCCCCTTTTCCTGCTTCTTTCTTTCCTTCTTACCCAACAGCCAACCTGCCTTTGTTTGCCCCCATTTTCAGCTGCCCCCAGCCTCTACCTACCCCCTCAGCCTCTACCACTGGCATAGTAGGAAACCTTCAAGGACTTTTGGGCTGGTAAATCACTTTCCCCGGTATCCCCCACCCCACATTATTTCCTTTTCCCCTTCTCCTGGCAACCTCCATATCCTCTCCCCTTTCCCTTCCTTAGTTTCTTCTCGTCCATTCACCAACCTATCTTTTATCTGCATCCCATGTTCAGCAATATTTGTTATTTATTTTGTTCATTTATACTCAGGACTTTTTTTCTGGGGGAATGTGCTGGAATAGAGTTCTGGAACCTCTTCAACAAAATTATTTTTAAAATGTTTAAAAGTTCATGAGTTTTCACTATACAGATTGAAAACTTCATTTCCCTCTTGAGAGTTCAGGCACCTTTAAAAAAAAATTTAAAAATCCCTGTTTATACCTTGCCTTTCTCCACAGAGCAGACCAAAGCACCTTACATCATTCTCCTCTTCTCCTTTTTCCCCTCACAACCACCCTGTGAGGTAGGTTAGGCTGAAAGTGTGTGACTCACACAACATTACCTAGTGAGTTTCCAGGGGAGATTAGTCATTTTAATCTGGGTCTTTCAGACCCTAGTGTGAAGCTCTAACTTCTGTACCACATGGGTACAGTATGGTGGCTGCTGTTAATGGTAGCAATCACCCAGGCCTAGCTGGCTCATGCAAGTCAGATAGTAGCAGTCTCCCAAGTTTTCAAGAAAATCTGTTTTCTGTCTGTGTGGGCCTGGTGACAGATTTAGATATCCGCAAGTTGCCTCACACTTGGTTATTACATATATAGATGAGGATGAGGATGATGTCAGAGCAGGATGTGAAAGACCCACAGGCATTTAGCTTTCTGGGTGATCAGTACAATCAGCTCACTGAATACAGTGGGAGTAGGACTTTGCTCTCTTCCAGCCCCACCTACCTCACAGGATAGATAATATAAAGGAGGAGAAAACCATGCATTTCCCCCCGAGTGCCTTGACTGCTGGGTGGGATAAAAGTGTGACAGAACTCAAAAATAATGATAAAAACACACACTGCCATGTGTCAGCAGCATATAAAACATTTCAGAAATAGCTGTGCTTCCAAACAGATAACATGAAATTATTTTTCATCTAACAAACAAATAAAAATGACCAGCTGGCATCCCCCTCCAAAGAATTTTTTTTCTTTTATATCAAGTTTCATGTTGGTGATTCATTCTTTTAGATCACGCCACACAATGGCTTCCACAGGGCATTTTTTGTAGAAAAAGCCCAGCAGGAACTCATTAGCATAACAGGCCACACCCAATAGCAGAAACTCATTAACATATTAGGCCACACCCTGACAGCACATTGTATTAGCATATTAGGCCACATCCCCATGTCACCAGAAATGTGGTCATCCAGCCACACCCACCTTTTTGCTTATTCTGTTTACCTTGTTTGTTGTCAAAACCCAGGACTTTTTTTGTAGCAGGAACTTCTTTGCATGTTAGGCCACACACCCCTAATGTAGCCAATCCTAATGAGTTTCTGCTGTTGGGTGTGGCCTATTATGCTAATGAGTTCCTGCTGGGCGTGGCCAACTCGGGAGCCAACCAGAACTCCCTTCCTGTGCATTCCTGCCCAAAAATAGCCCTGGGCCTCCAGTCTCTGCATCTGAAACTACCCTGTTAATATCACAATTGAAATCTGGGAAAGCCCCAGGACATGATTTTATAGTTGTTGAGTTTTTAAAATTGCACATAGATTGGTGGGCTCCAGTCCTAGCAAATCTTTTCTCCTATATAGATACCTCAACTCAAATTCCTAAATACTGGGGCTTGGCTATAATTGTCCCTTTATTTAAAAAGGGTAGCTCCTATGATCCATCGAACTACCGACCAATTAGTCTTCTGAATGTGATTTGTAAGTTATATACTAAACACCTGTGTCAGAAGCTGTGTGAATGGCTAGATCATAGCAACTTACTTGAAACTGAACAAGCTGGTTTCACCCCTGAGTGCACTACTATTGATCATTGCTTGGTCCTAGATTATTTTATCTTTAAATACATGAAAATCAAGAGAGTACCTTGTATGTGGCCTTTGTGGACACCAAGGCAGCCTTTGATTCTGTTTCTAGGGGAAGGCTTTGGGCCAAATTGGCTGACATGGGTATTGATAGAAGGCTATTGCTTCTATTAATTAAACTGCATGAAAATAATAACATCCAAATAAGACTCACACAAGATGGGAAACTATCAAAAAGAATTCCAGTGCAAAAAGGAGTCAGACAAGGTTGCCTTTTGGCTTCCTTCTTATTTAACATCTATGTTAACTCTTTAATTACATGCCTTCATTCAATTGATACTCATGCTCCCTCATTCTCAGATAGCAGAAAGGTTTCAATCTTAATGTATGCTGACGATGCTGTTTTTTTTATCCCAGATAAGGATTGGCCTGAAGCGAGCCCTGATAAAATTGAAAGAGCAATGTGACACAAAATTATTATCTATTAATTTAGCTAAAACTAAAATTGTCCATTTTGGTAACTCATTCAGGAAGTTTAACTGGAATATTAAAGGAAATGCCATAGATCAAGTTAAGAACTTCCAATATTTAGGCGTTACCTTTTCTTATAATTCCAAATTCCCTGCACATCTGTCTTCATCAGCTAACTCGGCAGGGAGAAGTGCAAATGCCATTCTTAGATTATTTAGAAGGAAAAGTGCAGGTTTTCTTCCCATGGCCTTAAAATCTTTCAGGCAAAATCATTGGCTCAACTCCTGTATGGCTCACAAATTGGACTTTCTGCCAATCTAAAGACCCTTGAAAGGGCTCAGTCTAAATTTCTTTGATCTCTGTTTGGCGTTCCTAGAAGCACTTCTAATGTAACACTTTGGCAAGAGGCTGGGCTACTCAGAGTTGAAGCAAAGGTCTGGGAGCAGGCAATAACACTCTGGCTAAAAATTCATTACAACCTGAAGGGTTTAATACCTTACCTTCTAGCCTCGGATCCTTACCCTGCCTGGTCCACACAAATTCTTAATAATTTAATCAGACTGGCCTATTCCTAGAAGATCTCTTCTATGGAAGCCTATGCAAGGCAAGAACAGCTGTCGCACAGAGACTCCGTGACACTGAATTACAAAATGAAGAAGCTTCGCTACCCAAGGACTACAGAAATATAAAATCTTGGCCTAATTTTACTGCTGCCCTTTATTTAGTTAACATTACCTATGAGCCCTATAGATGGGCCTTTTCCAGAGCCCATTTTAAGGCACTCCCCTCTGCTGTACTGCAAGGTAAATTCAATCGAGTGCCAATGCATGGACGTATATGCCCATGCATGGCCAACATGGTGGAATCAGTTACTCATGTCCTCCTGTTCTGAAGATTCTATGAGGAGGAACAAGACCATCTTATACTACCCGTTCTGTCTAGATTTAGCACTCTGCAGTCTTATCTTGACTTTAGGCCAGAAGTCCTTCGTAAATTCCTCTTAGAAGATGTTCAGAGCTCAGTGACCTATGCTGTGGCAAAATTTTGTTGCTTAGCTATTAGGAAATGCAAACTTATTTTAGCTGGGGAAACTATGATTCTCTTATTAATATTATTTTATTTTATTAATTTTATTAATTTTCTTGTGTTAATGTTTTTAAACTATCCCCATGTTAATGTTTTTATACTATTCCCATGTTATTACTGTTTTAATCCTTTTTATATTAGAATTGTACTGTTTTACTGGCTCTTGCTGTAATAAATTAGATTGATTGATTGATTGATTGTTGGTGATTCATCTTGATTTTATATGATATAGAATGTCATGCTTTTACCAGAGAACTGGTGGTATCCCTTAATGATAACATCACTCCCACAAATCAACAATACTGGATTTGTTTCAATTTAAGAGCCAGTTTGGTGTAGTGGTTAAGTGTGTGGACTCTAATCTGGGAGAACCGGGTTGGATTCCCCACTCACCCACTTGCAGCTGCTGGATGACCTTGGGCAAGCCACAGTTCTGACAAGAGCTGTTCTTGAAAGGGAAGTTTTGAAAGAGCTCTCTCAGCCTCACCTACATCACAGGGTGTCTGTTGTGGGGAGGGGAAGGGAAAGGAGTTTGTAAGCCGCTCTGAGACTCTGAGTGAAGGGCGGGGTATAAATCCAATCTCCTCCTCCTCCTCCTTCTTCTCTGACATGGCTGCCAGCAAAGAATTTTAGGGATCGTTTAGTGAGAGGATGGAAAATCCTCTAGGATAGTATAGTGTAGCTCCATAGGATCCCTCACAGAGTTACAGTTCTTGGGTTTTCTTGAGAAGAAGGATCTGCACTGGACTGTTTGTAATGTAGACATGTCTAATATAAATCTTAAAATCAGACATGAAGTATGCTACCATCTTTCTTCAGACTGTAGCATCACTTTTGTCCTGAGAAATGCTAACTTAGTAACAGAACCCAGTTGGCCAACTTATTCAAAATGTAGGCTGTGGTCAGATGTGCCTTTAGATCCCACTCAGCTGTGAATGCCTGATGGATGGCAACATCTGGGAAAGGTCCCACAGTTGTCAGCACCCCATGCTGCTCTGCCACAGAAGCGGAGTTAAAAGACACCGGGGAAAGGCCAGTCTTAACTGGTTCCAACAGGCCACGGATGGACTTTCCGCTGTCTGATCATGCAAGCACACTCAAGCCATCAGGATGGGCTGCCCAGTCCATCTTGACTCAGCGCCTTTTTTTTTGCTCATTTAGCGGTATGCACATAACTGTATAAGCAATCCATAGTCAAGGACCACCGTGGGGGTTCAATTCCTTGTTTATGTGCATACTGGGAAAAAGGCACCCTCCCACTTGCCTGAACATGCCGTCTCATCAGGCAGTGGTGGGCTGAGCCAAAAGCACCAAAAGATGTGTGATTGCACGACTCTGTTTCAATTTCCACCAGAGGAAATAGGATTGCTTCCCCTACGCACCAAATGGCACTTCTGACAGCAGCCATATTAAGTTTATTCCAGAGGCAGCTAATAATGAAAGATAAAGAAATCCCATAAAACAATAATAAAATAAACCAACTTCATTAAAACAACAGGAATAAAACCAGCCAACAAACAGCATAAAACCAGTTAGCATCAGCAGTGTAGCAAGACCAATGAGAAAGAAAATCGATGTAAATATCAGGAAAAATGCAGTTAGGGTATAAATTAAACAACAGGAAGGCAAAAAAAAATGTCTGTCTCACACACAGATACAGATAGAAAAATACAGATCTAGATGAGAGCCAGTGTGATCATTATTATTTATTGTATGGCAAGAGCCAGTGTGGGAGTGGTATTGCACTAGGATTGGAGAAACTCAGGTCTGCCATGGAAACTCACTGCATAATCTTGAGCCAGTCAATGTCTCTCAGCCTATCCTACTTCACAGGGTTGTTTTTGTGAGGAAAAAAATGAAGGAGGGGAGAGCAACATTGTAAGTTGGGTGCCTTGGGGAGAAAAGCAGGGTTTAAATACCAAAATAAAATATATGTATGTACCATATATTAGTGCAGCATATTACCGATTACCTCGCATAGTATGCCAGAATACGTCTGCATACTTATACAGGCTCCTGTTACTTTGCCTACGTGACTAATGTGTGCTGCACAAGGGGTGTGTGTGTGTGCGTGTGTGTAAGACAGGCAAAGGATTGCTGGGGGTTGCCCTCAAAATGTCTACATTGAGTCGGCCCTGCTTAAAAAGACTTCTGATGAGGGATTTTCTGAAGTGAGCCAATCCTGCCAGGAGCCCATCTGCTCAGAGTGGAAAGCCCTGCACAGAAAGCCATTATAGCATAAACAAGAGGAGAGAATTCCCTTGCAGCTTAAAATGGAAGCAATTTTTATTTCTCTGTGTAAAAACTGGGCACATTTCCAGAAGCTGATTAATTGAAAAGCGAATTCTTTTAAAGCAAACTGTAAAAATTCCAAAATCCCCCCCCCGGCATGCGTACACACACACACGTAAGTTTTTAGGAACTGGAAAGGCCATTTGAATGAATCCTGCCTACTGTGAAATGCTAGAATTGGTATGTGCACAATTAAAAAGGAAAGTTTGGGCAGCTCTAGATTTTCATTATATTTAAAGCTTAAGAACAGGTAACAGACTACAAGTGCAACCGCATGTAGTTGCTCCAATGTAAGCCTGTTGGACTGGAGTACTCTACATAGGACTGCATTACTCTTTACAAAACTTAAATTATTCTGCAGTTTGTTATATGATCCATTAAGAAGCACACTCTGCTTTTAAATATTCTAGCATCATAATTGCATAATAAGTGTCTGTAAAGTACTGAGCAGAATGCATCGGTAGTGATATCAGCTCATACTTTATTGGAAGTGCAGAACAAGAGAGAGAATGCCGGCTCGCAGGCCGGCTTATATCCCTAAGGCAAACCACACCCAAACGCACACCTGTGATAGGATTATTTACAGTGGCAAGAGTTCCATAGGTCCTTTCTCGGATCCTAGCCCTCTGATAGGAGCGGGCTAGGATCCACTCTGGCTACTGTCTCTTGAAGCAAAGCTAGGGCTCTTCGCCTGACCGCATGCAGACCTGACCTTTCACGTGGTCGAACTCAGTACACAATACCCCTCCCCCCCTTAATCCAGAATGCACTAGCAGACATAGTCTCTGAGGTAAGCAGGTGCTTTCCTTTCTCGGGAGGAGCGGTGAAGTTCTGGGACTTCTGGAGCCAGGGGCTGTTCACTCGGAGGTGCAGAGGGTGGAGTCTGAGGCAATGCTGCTTCCCTTGCGAGCGAGCTTAGAATGGGCATGCTGTCTGGTGCCTGGTCTTCCGATGCTGTCGTGGTCATCTCCAGAAGGGCCCCATCTGCGATGGCACCGTGGCTTCTGGTGTGTCAGGGTCCTCATAGTCACCATCATCTGGGTCTGCTGGAAGGACCCTGCGGTGCAGCGGGTCAATGTGCCGCTTCAAGAATTGTCCATCTTCACTCAAGATTCCATATGACAAGGGCCCTGTTACTCTCACGACCCGAGAAGGAATCCATGTCGGGCCCTGGGCGTAGTTTCAGGTGTACACCGAATCCTCTGGAAAAAAAACCCAGGGTGCTTCTTGCTCCTCAGGGCTTGGGTCATGTTCAGGGGCCCTGTCTGGGTGGAGACGATCTAACCTTGTAGTCAGGTGCCTACCCAGAAGGAGCTTGGCCGGCTGTGCCCGGTAGTGGCGTGAGGTGTTGTGCACTGGCCGAACAGGAAAATGGCCAGTTTGTAGTCCCAGTCCCCTGTGTCCATCTAGCAGAGAGCCTCTTTGGTGGTTCTCACCATGCATTCGGCTTGGCCGTTTGTTGCTGGGTGAAACAGGGCCGAGCAGATCTGTTTTATCCCATAATAGCCCATAAACTCCCTGAATTCTGCGGAAGTAAAAGCCAAGCCATTGTCAGTGACCAAGGAGTCGGGGATGCCTTGGGCGCTAAAATTCTGCCACATCACATAAATGGCGGATCAGGAAGAGGTGGAGGGCACCGGGACTACCTTGAGCCATTTACTGTAGGCATCCACCAGAATAAAGAAAAATTGTCCCTGAAATGGCCCCACAAAGTCCAAATGTAACCTGGCCCAGGGTTTGTGTGATGATTCCCATGGTCACACCAGTGCCTGGGGGGAGCCGGTTGCAACTCTTGGCATGTCTGACAATGCCTTACTGTATCCTCTATGTCCCAGTCTAACCCTGGCCACCACACATAACTTCTAGCCAATGCTTTCTTCCAGACAATCCCGGGATGAGTCTCATGGAGGGCTGCGAGTACCCGTTTCTGCAAGATGGCAGGGATCACCACCCAACCGACCCACATCAGGCACCCTTTGTGAGAGGACAGCTCGCCCCATGGGAGGAGAATGCCATGAAGTCAGGCCCCCCCCAGGCCCGTGGGCCATCCCTTCCCCACCCAATCCAAGACCCAGGAGAGGACATGATCCTGGCCCGTGTGTCAGGCAACCTCCCCCACCAGGACCAGCCAATCCGGGAGGGCCTCCAGGAGGATGATGTGATGGGCTGGGGCAGGATCGGGGTTGGAGAAGGGCAATGGAAGGTGGCTCAAGGTGTTGGCGTGGCCCATCGCCTTCCCTGGGTGGTGGATGAGCTCATAGCTGTAACCTGCCAGGAAAATAGACCAGCACAGTACCTGGGGAGAAAGCATCTGCGGGGTGGGGTGATTGGGGGCCAGGAGACCCAAGAGGGGCTTATGGTCCATAACTACAGTGAAGGGCCGGCCATACAGGTAATTGTGGAATTTCTTAACCCCTGCCACAATTGCGAGCGCCTCCTTGTTGATTTGAGCGTATTTCTGCTCCGCTGCCGACAAGGTCCTGGAGTAGTACACTACCAGGACCTCGCAACCATCTGCCAGCCGGTGCCGCAGGACTTCCCCCACCCCATAGGGAGATGCATCGCACGCCAGCACCACCAGTAAGGTTTCGTCAAAATGGGCGAGGACTGCATTTGACATTAACAGGTCTTTTACTGCCCTGAAGGCGATGTCGTCCGTGGCGCCCCAGACCCAGGGGGTGCGTTTTTCCATGAGGTGGTACAGTGGCTCCACGACCGTAGCCTTGTGGGTCAGGAAGGAATGGTAAAAATTCAAAAGCCCCAGGAAGGCTTGGAGCTCCATTTTGGACAAGGGGTTGGCGCCTGCACTATGGCCCAAATTTTTTCATCTGTGGGGTGAATTCCCTGGGCATCAACTGCAAATCCCAGAAACTCCACCCTCGGCATCCCCAGGAGGCACTTTCCCACGGCGTCAAATCTCTGAAGCACCATTCTGAGCCGGTCTGCAAAAGTCTTGGAGTCTGGTGCCATGATCAGCACATCATCTAGAAAAGGCAGGACTCCCGGGATCCCTTTAAGAAGATAGTCCATAACGCTCACCCCAAACTGCAGCCTTTTCACCTTAAACACTCCCTTGTGGGTAATGATAGTTTGCACCTCAGCAGTGGCGGCATCTACTGGCAGCTGCTGGTAGGCCTGGGCCAAGTCCAATTTCCCAAAAACTCACACCCCTGCCAGAGAGGCCAAGACGTGGCTGACCACTGGCACTGGGTAAGTATGTGCCTGGAGTGCCTTATTCAGCATACATTTATAGTCCGCGCAAATCCTCACATCCCCGTTTGGCTTCACCGGGGTTACTATAGGTGTCTCCCACTGAGTGTGGTTGATGGGCTCCAGCACCCCTTGTTCCACAAGGCGATCCAGCTCTGCCTCGATTTTTGGTTTAAGCACTAAGGGAGGATGCCTGGCCTTCATGTGAATAGGCTGCACCTCTGGGTCGAGGTCCAGTGTAACCTGGGGTCTGGAGTACTGGCCAAGCATGCCATCAAACACCCCAGGGAACTCATCACAGACCGAGGCAAAAATCCAAGGCGTGACCTGATTTACTCCGTCACCTTTAACCCCAGTGGCCCAAACCACAAGACTCCCAACAAACTCGTGAGCTGTCCCTCCACCATCAGCAAGTCCAAAATCCTTGTACTGCACCCAGAACTTGCCCCAGCCCTTAATTGCCACCGTGTTTTTTTTAAAGTCCTGCAGTGGCAAACCCTGTGGCTTTTGCAGGAGGGGTCCCCCCCCAGGGGGAGAGCGTACGTAGGGTGTCCTCTGAAATAATAGAGAAAGACGACCCAGTGTCCAGTTCCATTCTACATGGGGACCACTCTATTAGAACCGTGGCATGCATCTTGTTGGGGCCATCAGCAGGCAAGTTCTTTACCTGGTGCTGCTGGTGGTGGGCCATGAGGGTGTGCAGATCCGTGGACTCCTGGTGAGCGGATGTGTTCCTGCACAGTCCCTGAGACCAGCAGACCTGGGCAATGTGCCCTTGCTTGCTGCAGGTCTGGCAGACGACATCCCAAAAGTGGCAGGTCCAGTGCTCGTGTGCTTCTCTGCAGCTGGCGCAGGGCGTGGAGCCCTTCTCCGACAGAGTGGCTGCCGATGCTTGTGATCGTGGGGCATGTCGAGATGGGTGATGCACCTGCAGGATCTCCTCCTCGTCTGAGACATTGGAACCTCAGGCTGCGTTGGCGAGGTGTACTGCTTGGCCACTGGTCCCTCGGTGCACTTTTTCGTATGCTACCGCTTCTTTCAAAGCCTTGTCCAGGGTTAAGTCCTCGTGGCTGGCTAGCTTGCAGTGCAGTTTGGGTTCCCTGAGGCCCACAACGAATTGGTTCATCAGGGTATCACTGAGGCTGGGAAACTCACAACAGGTGGCCACATGGCGAAGCCCCGCCAGGTAGTCGGTGGCAGATTCATCTGGGCCCTGGACATGTGCAAAGAAGTCTCTGCAATTTTCGTTGGTTTGGGTGCAAAGTGATCATTAAGCGCATTCACCAAGTCCTCAAAGGTTTCCTCCTTCATCTTCTTCAGGGCAATCAGGTCCTTGAGCAATCATAGTGCGTCGATTCCACAGGTGCCAGCTTCCATGATGTCGTGGAAATCGAGGGGGTTTTCCAGTCATTCGAGCCAGGTGTCCCACTGCTCAGGTCGGCTGACATCGAATTCGGGGATGATACCTTGGGTGGTGGCCATCTTGTTGACTCCATGTGGCAATGGAACGGTGCTCGTTGCGGTGATAGGAGAAGTGGGGCATGATGCAGTGCTGGAACCAGGGTCAGTGGTGCTCTGCGTGTCGGGGTGCGGTGCGGTGCTCGGTGCTGCGTCTTGTTCATTCATTCGAATCCCATCCTCGTTGCCAGTGTAAAGTACTGAGCAGGATGCATCGGTAGTGATATCAGCTCATACTTTATTGGAAGCGAAGAACAAGAGGGAGAATGCCGGCTCGCAGGCTGGCTTATATCCCTAAGGCAAAACACACCCAAACACACACCCCACACCCATGATAGGATTATTTACAGTGGCAAGAGTTCCATAGGTCCTTTCTCAGATCCTAGACCTCTGATAGGAGTGGGGTAGAATCTGCTCTGGCTATTGTCTCTTGAAGCGAAGCTAGGGCTCTTCGCCTGACCGTGTGCGGACCTGACCTTGCATGTGATCGAACTCAGTACACAACAGTGTCCTGGTGGATCAGTTTGAACATCCGTCAAATCCAGCACCCTGTTTTCAACAGAGGACAGCTGGATGCCTCCAGAAAACCAACAAGCAGGGCACAGAGGCCTTTCTTCGCCACTGGGATTCAGAAGTATACTCTCTCCGAACATTGCCATCCGCTCCAGATTCCTGACTGATGAATACATCTTTTTTAATCATAATTATAGGATGGCAGTTTAATGCCAGAGTGTGTACGTGTGTTTAATTTTTTTGTCGTTGTTATCCTGTGATTTGAAATTAACTCAGTGTTGGAAGCCAATCTATATCCTATTAGCCGGAGTCCTTTGGGGGAATGCCTGCAACAGCTGCCGCTGCCATTTCATTTCGCCTTAATACCCTTGTGCCCTAGAATCCAGGCTAAAACAAATGTTGATATCTTGCACGGTGCACAGACCGTATTCTGCTACGCCAGAGGTGCTGTACGGCCAAGTATAGCTCTCCAGATAAGACGCTGTTAATAAATTTCAAAGGGAAGCCATCAGAAGACTAGTCCACGCCTCCTTTAATCCACCCTAGAAATAATGAAAACTCCACACTCTGGATACTGCCAAATGATCTAAGATCATTTAAGCCTTCTTAATGCTGAACTGCAGAATAATAAAATCCTGCAGAAATGGTGACAGCAGATATATACAAGCCTCAAAGGCGGCGGGGTGGGGAATGTATGAAAAATCCTGCCACAAATGGTAAGCATGGTTGCAGGCACCCATGCAATTAAACGATTGGTGATATCTGTATTTAACTGTTTGTATTATCCAAGAGCTGTTCTGCAAGTTACGCAGAAGGGGGGGTGGGATCATGAAGTGGTGAAATGCTGACTTGGATCACTTCAGGCTGCTGGGGGACAGAACATATTGTGTAATCATCTCCCACTTTAAAAAAACAACACCAACTTTCTACGTGTACTATGTGAGCACAGCAGGGAGAAGGCTACATGGAAACCTTCTTCTTATATTGCTGATCTTTTGCATGCCAGAAGGATTTTGTTTTGTATCAGCAGGAGCACTGAAGCATGCAAGCCTCCATCCACTGCCTGAAGTGGTATAGTCCAACATTATTATCTTATTCTATGTAAACTGCCCACCTCCTTACGCTGCACTGGTGGTATGTGAGTTCTTGCAGGGCATATCCTTCCCATGCCACTGTGCTCCAGGCCATACTTGGGAACCTAATGTGCTAGGGTATTCCTCTAGAAATGAGGGGAACGTTGGTCCTCCCAGGAATTTTCAACTCACTTTTGGCAAGTTCCTGTGTAACGGTGTAACAGAAAAATGCAGATACTGACTCCCCCACCCCAAGGGAGAAGGTTTTTTGCTAGTGTAAATGACAGCTGGATACTTGCCAAGCCATGATGGTGCACAGGGAAGGGGAGGGCAGGGGTGAATGAAGCAACCAAGCAGGAGGAAAGAGTCTCTTGTGGTTTCTCAAGGTGCTCTTGGGAAGCAGGAGAGGAAGGCTAAACCCGCTCGCAGACAGTGCAATTGTATCACTGATAGGGATTGCCAGCATCCAGCTGGGACATGGGGATCCCCCAGAATTGCCGTTCATCTCCAGACTACAGAGATCAGTTCCCTTGGAGAAAAGGGCTGCTTTGCAAGGTGGACTCTGTGGCAATGTACCCTGCTAAGGTCCCTGTCTTCCCCATGCTCCACCTGGATCTGGCAACCCTACCCCCATTCCCCACTGATGGCCAGGGTGGACTTGGTAATCCTGGTCACTGAGGCACATCTAAACTTTACTGGAAAATTTATATATCACGTTTCTCCCCCTTAGACTCCTAAGTAGTGCAGTGTAATGGTTAAGTGTGCGGACTCTAATCTGGGAGAACCGGGTTTCATTCCCCACTCCTCCACTTGCAGCTGCTGGATGACCTTGGGCAAGCCATAGTTCTGTCAGGGTTGTCCTTGAAAGGCAGTTTGTGTCAGAGCTCTCTCAGCCCCACCTACCTCACAGGGTGTCTGTTGTGAGGAGGGGAAGGGAAAGGAGATTGTAAGCCACTCTGAGACTCCAAGTGAAGGGCAGGATATAAATCCAATCTCCTCCTCCTCCTCCTCCTCCTCCTCTTCTTCTTCCATCATTGTTCTCCCCTCCTTTAGTGTACCCTCACATAAGGTAGCCTGGAGACCTCCTAGATTTCCAGGCTATAGAGCAGGGGTGTCAAACATAAGGCCTGGGGCTGGAACTGGCCCATCCAGGGCTGTTATGTGGCCCGCAAGCAGCTCATGCAAGGGAGGGAGCAGAAGACTGCTTTGGGGGGAGTGGGGGGAGCCACTCTGATCGTGGCCTCAGCATGGTGGAACAACCTCATCTGCAGCAGTCAAGCAGCATGGGAGCGTCTGCCCAGTACTGCACCACTGGTTCCCCAGTCTGCCCATATGGGTTGTCCTTTGCACCCCCCTCCCAGCTGATACACAAATCTGTGCCTGCGTGCTCCCGTGCTGAATTGGAAACACACAGTTGGAGTCCAACAAGTTAGATGAATACATAAGAACATAAGAACATAAGAGAAGCCAATGTTGAATCAGGCCAATGGCCCATCTAGTCCAACACTCTGTCACACAGCGGCCAAAATATACCAGATGCCATCAGGAGGTCCAGCAGTGGGGCCAGGACACTAGAAGCCCTCCCACTGCTGCCCCCTCCAGCACCAAGAATAGAGTGCATCACCTGCCCCAGACTGAGAGTTCCCATCTATACCCTGTGGCTAATAGCCACTGGTGGACTTCTGCTCCATATGTTTATCTAATTCCCTCTTGAAACTGTCCATGCTTGTAGCTGCCACCACCTCCTGTGGCAGTGAATTCCATATGTTAATCACTCTTTGGGTGAAGAAGTATTTCCTTTTATCTGTTCTAACCCGACTGCTCAGCAATTTCATAGAGTGCCCACGAGTTCTTGTATTGTGAGAAAGGGAGAAAAGTACTTCTTTCTCAACCTGCTCAATCCCATTCATGATCTTATAAACCTCGATCATGTCACCACTCAGCCGTTGTTTCTCCAAGCTAAAGAGCCCCAAGCATTTTAACCTTTCTTCATAGGTAAGGTGTTCCAACCCTTTTATCATTCTAGTTGCCCTTCTCTGCACTTTTTCCAATGCTATAATATCCTTTTTGAGATGTGGTGACTAGAACTGTATCTGTTTAACGCATTGATACAGGGAATACAAGGCTGAGTGCCTTTAGCACCTCAGCAATTCCAAAACTGTATTCTGCCATAATCAGGAAGGGCAGAAGGTCTTATACCCAAAATGACATCACATATAGTTTACACATTAAAGAATCTCTAATTGGTACCAAGCAGTTAACATCATAGAAACATCATTTTACTCAGTACATCACTCACTGGTGTCTCACTATGCTGGTCCTATGTGTCACTGATTATGTTTTCTTTTCTGACTTAGAACAATGAGAAACATCAAAGAACACTGAGTCCCTTCCTGGGTTCGCATATGAAGAGCTAGCTGATAAGGGCTATGGATCACATTAAACTTGCTCTCGAAGGCCTTACAACTTCTAAATAACATTCCATTCTTCTCATTGCATCCCAATTCTTTCTACAAAGGCTCCTAATAATGCTTTTGCTTAATATGGATTCTTATACAAAAATGCAATTAATATATATATAGTCTGCTATAAGATTCTAGGTTACATACCAAGATCTGAATCTACTGTAATTAAACTTTTAAAGGCACAGTAACAGCTGTCAATATGTAAACATGTCAGAGGAAATGTCAGAACCCACATTCATATTCATTTTCCCCTTGTCCTACAATCTTTCCTCTTGGTGAAATGACCACCCTAAAGCTCATTGCCACCATCAAGAGCTGTTTCCACTGAACCTGAGTGTCTGCACTAAGTTTGGCATCACAGCCCATGAGGCCTTGCAATGAAGATACACCAACTTGGAGCTTACAAGCTGCTGTCCTTTATACAGTTTATATCTCCGGTACCTGGCATTACATTTTATGGCACACATGGCCTGGCTTGACAAAGCGATATTTATGTCAGATCCGGCCCTCGTAACCAGGGCTCTTTTTGTAGCAGGAACTCCTTTGCATATTAGGCGACACACCCCTAATGTAGCCAATCCTCCAAGAGCTTACAGAGCTCTTCTTAAAGGGGCTACTGTAAGCTCTCAGAGGATTGGCTACATTAGGGGTGTGTCACCTAATATGCAAAGGAGTTCCTGCTACAGAAAGAGCCCTGCTCATAACAAATGAGTTCAACACCTCTGCTACAGGGGTTGTTTCCCCTTGAGAAAATAGCTGCTTTGGAGAATGGTCTCTATGTCACTATACCTGGCTAAGGCCCCTCCCATGTCCCTCCTCAGGCTCCACCCCCAAATTTCCAGGGATTTCCCAAAACAGAGCTGGCAACCCTACAGCTTCAACCACACGTGAGGTAGATTAGGCTGAAAGAGAGCAACTGGCCTAGAGAGCTTCCACATGGAAGACTGGGGATTAAAATTTGGATCTCCCAGTTGCTAGTTTAATGCTCTAAACTAGACTCACTGATGATCCAGTGCTCTCATACCTGTGTTGAATACAACTGGGGTTGCACTGCATCTGCACTGGGTGCTGAAGGTGACTCAGGCACTTCTAAAAACACAGGCCTTTTGTTTTCTGTTACTCAGGCCTGAGACGTTGGGGTTGTCTCTCTCCCCACCCCTCAAGGATGAGCACTATGCCTTTAACAGGCATTGACAACTAGAAACTCGGCATATGTGTATAATATAGCCCTGAAATAGCAATGCTGTCCCTACTGAATTTATGCACACTGTGCAGAGACAAAAAGAACAGTGGGGTCATTCAGGGCTCAGCCCCCTTATGTAAATGCACAGCCTCACAAGACTTTCTGCCTAAAATGTTTTTTAAGTCAGTTTTTAGCATTTCTCTAAAGGTGCACACTCCCACATTGTGCTGTGGTGAGCAGCACACCAGAAACAGCCTTGAGAAACGCAGCCTGCTCCGCCCTCTGTCCACCCTCCACCCTTTTAAATAACAGCGGCCTACCAAGAACAGCCTGGAGAAGCCCGGCCAGGTCCACCCTCTACTCTCAGCCCTCCCTCCGCCCTCCTTCCGCCCTTTTAAACAGCCACGTGCCGAGAACAGCCTGGAGAAGCCTGGCCAGCAGCCCTAATAGGTAGTATTGAGATCTGCAGAGACAGTGCAGAGCCTCCTACTGGCCTGCCTACCTGTTAGGTTCTTCAACAGAGATCCTCATTTGTAGGAAATGTGGTAGGAAAACCCTAGGTAAGCGATCTTCTTTGTGGTGGAGTCTTGTCTCCACACCTCCCTTCCTACAGCTGCTCACTAGATGCCCAGCCCTTTGGATGTGAGGCATGAAGCGAAAACTTTCTTCTTCCCTTATACTTTTTGCTGATTTTGTTTGGTCTTTTTTTCCTCCTTGTTATGGATATTGGGGTGTATCCCATTATCCATGAATTTTGCAGAATGGGACTTTGCCACTTATCCTTCCTGCTGCAGTCTACTAACTGTCAAACAAGACCATTCCCCCCCCCTGAGTTGGGTCTGGCTTCCCCTGACCCAACACTCACCTTGTCAGCTGTATTGATCAGCTACACATGCAGCCTCCCAAAAGAACAAACAATTCCCCTAGAGCTATTTTTGGTTGGGAAATTGGGCCCCTGCAGCACTTGGGAAATTAGTCTAACAGATGGGTTGAGAGTTGGGTCTGTGATTTGTTGCTCCTAGGGTCAGATTCTCTTCAGGAACAGCATGGGGGGAGGGGTGTCTCCTGTGAAGGGAAGAGTCTGTGGGAAAGTATTACTGCATGTATAAAACTGAGTGGCTGCAGTGTTCCCTCTAAGCTGAGTTAGTTTGAGCTAGCTCACAGTTTTTTAACCTCCGGTTCACACATTTTTGTCTTAGTTCAGGAAGGATGGCTCCAGAGCAAAATAATGTATGTAGTAGCCAAACTACTTGCCCACAACTTTAAAGCTAGTAGCTCACAAAGCAGAATTTTTGCTCACAAGACTCCATAGCTTAGAGGAAGTGTTTGTTGGATACATGCCACTGTATTTACCAGTTGACTCTGCGACTGAACAACAACAACATAATACAGGGGTCTTTTCGTAGAAGAACAGCTTCTTTCCCACCATAGAGAACAATGGAGGGAATAGGGGCAACCTGTTTAGGGGCCCATAGAATTGGACCCCCTGGTCCAATGCTCTTAAAACTTGGTGGGTATCTTGGGGAGAGGCTCCATAAGCTATCCTGTGAGTTTCGAGCCTCTCCCTCAAATCCCCTCCCCCCAGCCCCTAGAATATACCCTATGTTTTCACCATTGACTTCAATGGCCCATAGGATATAATGGAGCTGAAATTGACATTCGGCTGCCTGAAAGACTCTCCGGGACGCCGGCTGGGGGCGGGGCTTGGCTCCTGAGCTCCCGGAGCTGTGCTCCGGTGCGCTCCCCCCCGAAAAGACCCCTGACATAATATAATATTTTGTTGTTATGATGCAATTTTAGCTGAGAGATATAAAGTCTTCAATAAATAACCTGTAGTCTAAGAGCATTTAATCATATCACACCTTCCTCAGCAGGTCCGGTGCTACCATTAGGCCAACTACCCGACCGCCTAGAGCACAGACCTCAGAGAGACGCAGAACTGACAATCAGCATTAGGGTGTGAAATCTGTCACATGTCTATCAGGTGTAAATTTTCTAGTAAAAAAGGAGGAAGTTGAGGTAAACAGTGGGAATCCTGTCATAAATCTTCCAAGGGAGAATTTTCTATGCAATTGGCTAGAACAGAATTAGCAGTTGGGGGGGAGTGAAATCATGTTGGAGTAAACAGAAAGGGAGATTAAGGAATGAAGGGATAAGAAAGGTGTTGTAGCAAGCTCAGACATAAAGAAAAAGATGGAGAGAAGAACAGTAGTTCCACAGTAGTCCTGTAGAATTTTTACTGCTGGGGAAATTATTTTTGACAGAACAGGAGGCACATAATGAGGAATTTAAATCCAGACTTAAGTGAGCACAAATCTTCTTTGGCTAATATATGCTAACCCATAGGGATTTTATTCACAAAGAGGAGGGTTGTGGTATTTCGTGTTTGCTCTGAAGACTGAAAGTTGCTGGGAGAGGATCCCACCTGTGGGCACCTCAGGGATCGTGCCACTGTTGGTTGAGCCTATGTTTGTTCACTTGGAAAAGAATCCTGCTCACAGCCTGACCCTATGCACTTTATTTTACTTAGTTTATACATGGTCTACCTCTCTCACTGAGACTCAAAATGAGTTACACAGTGTAAGTCGATGCAATAATTCACATGAGACATCTGATAAACAATGCAATAAGGCTAGCAATTTGACACAGAGCAAAAATAATTACACTTGGTATGTCGAACAATGCAGAAAATGTTATGACAAAGGTAGAAAGCAACCTAACCCTAACCCCCAAGACAAACCAAGCTGAAACCTGGATACATGCAAGAACAGAGACTCAGCATGTGCACACTTCTTCACATACATTGAGACAGATTTCCTCAACTATTGCATGCAGGAAGGGGAAGTTAGTTGTCAGGAAGAGATTATTAGAGTCAAGATGCATAAGTAACTGAGCAATAAATACAGCAAGGTTGAAATAACAATATGGTAGGACATGAAAGGAGGAGGAGGAGATTGGATTTATACCCCACCCTTCATTACCCAAAGGAGTCTCAGAGCGGCTTACAAACTCCTTTCCCTTTCCCTCCCCACAACAGACACCCTGTGAGGTAGGTGGGGCTGAGAAAGCTCTTTCCAGAACTGTCCTTAGGAGGAGGAGGAGGAGATTGGATTTATACCCCACCCTTCACTACCTGAAGGAATCTCAGAGCGGTTTACAATCCCTTTCCCTTCCCTTCCCCACAGCAGACACCCTGTGAGGTAGGTGGGACTGAGAGAACTCTTTCAAGAACTGCCCTTGAGTGAACAGTTCTGAAAGAACTTGTGAATGACCCAAGGTCACACCAGCAGCTGCATGTGGAGGAGTGGGGAATCAAACCCGGTTCTCCCAGATTAGAATCCATGCTCCTAACCATTACACCGAACTGGCTTTCTAGTTCTCTACATAGGACAAACAGGTGAAACCCCTTGCCAAAGGATAAATGGACACAAATCTGACATCAAGAATCACAAAACTGACAAACTGTAGGAGAACTACTGCTGCAAAAGAGACTATTTGGTTTGGCAACTGTATCAACTGAACACACTGAAGCATTAGCATTTGACCTGAAGGAATTGGTGATAAAATTTGCAAAGGAGAAGGCAGGCAAAATGAGATTCTGATGTGCCTGAAACGGAAACGTTAAAGAGATTTGAATTTTAATATCACAATTAACAGGATTATTCAAAATGATTTGTGTGCTAAAACCGTTTTCTGTTTCAGAAAGAAAATCAGATTGTTGTACTAGTTATTCTTGCAATTTTTTTAAAAAATAGCAGTTTCAAGTTTTGTGCTTTTCATGTTTCCTACAATTCATCTGTATTTGGAAACTGGTTAGCAGTGTGTGTGTGTGGGTGCAAGTAGTTAGCCTTGCCTAGGGTGCAAAAAAGCCTGGCACCGGCCCTGTGCACAGAACAGCTTTTGTTTCTGTCTGGCCACATTGCTGGGATGGGAACGGCTTCTGATACAAGTGTCTCGAGCCCCCCTCCTCTAAGTTCACCTGCAAGTTAGGTGAGAAACCCCGAAAAAAGACACCTCCCTGTGCAATGGAAAGCCTGACATGGGGAGGGACCTTAGGAGGTCTACTCAGAAGTGAGGCCCATGTTACTCATCCTGGCTTACTCTGAAGAAAGGATCCTCCAGATTGCAGTTGCAAACATGCACTCCCGGCTCTTCACCTATGGTTCAGGATATTTCCATTTAGCTACGGTTCCTTTGGGCATCTACTCTGGGGTGCTTTCACATACACACTAAACAACCTACTTTTAATTCACTTTCAATCCACTTTGCAACTGGATTTTACTGTGTGAAATGGCAACATCTACTCACAAAGGGTTGCTGAAGTGGATTGAAACTGCATTATTTAGCATGTGTGAAAAGTGCCCAGGGCACTTACCACATTCCTTCCAAACAAAGAAGATGACTGACAGAAACTTGGAATCATTATTGCCTTATTTGCCTGATCCCACAGGACCCCAGTCCCATTGACATCAGGGCTCTCTGGAACAGTTTCTGTCCACCCAGCAAAGCAGCCCCTCCCTCCCCCTCCCCCTCCCCCTGTGGCAACTCCCAAGTCCTGCCTCTGACCATGTTTTTTGCCCATTTGAGAGCTCGGTGCTATAACCTACTCAAGTCTTCCTTTGGATGCAAATCTGTCTCTCAGTTTCTGCTACATCCGTTTTTTTTTTATTACTCTACTCTAACCCTGTCTCCATTGTCATTCCCAGTCTTCCTCAGAGCCTCGTCCTTTTCTTTTTAAGACCTCTTTCAAAGTATGTGCCTTGCCTCCCCTTTCCCCTTCCCTTCTGCCAAGTGCTGAAACCCAAATGTGCACCTCTTGAATACCAAGTGGTGATTAGTAGGAAGTTTTGTCTCTGTGGTAAGAGTCCCACAGAGGTGGGGCTAATATAGACCTGTGTGATGGACAAGTCAAAGTCTGGCCTTTTCCTGAAAACAACCAATCACCTTTAAACCTGGTTGAAATATTCATGAGGCAGTTGGCAGCCAATCAGAGCCTTTGGAATATTGGGAGAGCAGGTGGGAGGTGGGAGTCAGAGCCTAAAAGACAGTTAAACTGCCATTTTCCTTCAGACCTGGCTGGACCTCCAGGGAGGCAGATTGTGGGGTTTCCTTGGCTGCAGGAGACAGGGCTGGCCTCTGGGTCTCCGTCTTCAGAAGAAGCTGTCTGGTAGAGTGTGATATCCAGGAAAGGCTCACACCTAATGTACATTCTTTAGTTTTCCAAGATCATGTTCCAGTGAAAAGTATCCTGGCAGGTCTCCTCTGGGATTCAATTAGCCCGGATTCAGAATTCTCACTCAGGGCAGGTGCCGAGGAAATGTTTTTGTCTACTCCATGCTCTGGAGAGCTGCTGCTACTCAGAGCAAATGACCTTGAGTTCGATGGACCGACAGAGCTTCTTGTGGGGAACATGAGGAGATGCTCCGAGAGTCAGACCCCTCAGACTTCAGTCGGAAAGAGGCAGCAGGTCAAGAAAGGAGAGGCAGATGCGGAGGCAAGAGAGCATCTTCAGTGCCTGTTGAGGTTTTCTCACTAAAGCTGCCCCAGATGAGCATGCAAAGGACACAGAATATGTCTTGGAAGCAAGTTCCACAGGACGCCTGTCCCTTCAAAGACCTGGCCCATCCTGCTCCCCCAACATCCGTGATGTTCATCTTAGTGGGGAGGAAAGAATGTCCCAGCATGAGACTCTTGGGCAACTCTATGAAGCCCTAAGGTAAGCTTGCCAACCTCCACATGGGATAAGATAACCAAAGAGAGATCACAGGATAAGTGAGTAGAAAATAGTCAGCGGCAACCATGATATATTTATGAAGGGCCCCACTGCTGGACCTCCTGATGGCACCTGGTATTTTTGGCCACTGTGTGACAGAGAGTGTTGGACTGGATGGGCCATTGGCCTGATCAAACTTTGGCTTCTCTTATGTTTTTATGTTCTTATGTAAGGGCATATCACTCTGTTATAGATTTTTTTAAAATAGATCACTGTTAATACTAATGCTAATACAAATATATTTCTGTACATTCATACAAGAATAAATGTGAAAAATGATTCCACAATATTGACGAGCACAGTCCAATAATCTAAAGTTCTTACAAACAGTAAATTTTCTTTGTGTCTTTCTTACCCTATTATTGGATTGTAGACAAATAGCATAAAGGTCATGACTCTGCAGACAGGTTTGCTGCAGTACCTGTTTCATAAGGCTTCTTCAGAGCAGAATACATGTAGACCTAATGAACCTTTTCTTACTCAGCATTCATCTCTGCATGTGGTCTCTCTGCATAACGCTCACACTCAGTGGAATCTTCTCTTATCCAGTTTTCCACCTGGGGCCTGGAGATCTTCAGGAATTACAGCTGCTGTCCAGATGACACAGGTCTAGGGCTGCCCAGCCCTCAGTGGTGTGGGGAATCACCTGCCCCCAGCGTCCTGTTCTCCACTGTCACTTGGATTTTTACATGTAATGTCACCTCATATACGTACTGGAAGTTCTTACCAGAAGTGACAAAGGGTAGGGTAGCTCTGGCAAATGCTGGAAACTCTATGGGCCAGTGATTCCTAGAGCTGCCCTTTGTCACTTCCAGTAAGAACATCCAATGAGCACATGAGGCTGTGGTTTGTTTGTTTTTTAATTCTCCTGTAATGCTGCCTCCACCAACTTGTCAGATGTTGCCTGGGAACACTACACAGCTCAGTTCCCCTGGAGAAAATGGCTTCATTGGAAGCTGGACTGTACGGTATTACACTCCGATAAGGTTCCTACCATTCCCCAAACTCTGCTCTCCCCAGGCTCCACTTCCAAATCTCCAGGAGATTTCCTAGCCCAGGGCTGGCATTCTACTACTCCAAGGCCAGTTGAAAACAGGACATACCCACATAACGTAAATGCTGGATCTGGTCTTCACTGCTGACAGTTCCAAATCATCTCCAACCCAATAAACCCAATTTATGAAATCTGCTAGGTGTCCAATAATTACAGAGAATAATTTTTTTGGTATTAATTGTCACCTAAAGTCTAAAGAAGTGGGTTTGTGTGGTTCTGCTGCTGCTGATGTGATCATTTCTCCCTGCCAGGCTCACCTATGCTTCCCAGCCTCAAAAGAGACCTACGTTCACCACCATCTGCTCTCCCTCACGTTTACATCAAGGAGCCCCGCCAGATGCCCAGCAGACGGGTCCTCCTTCAGCAGCTCCTGCAATAGCAACCGGAGGCCTTCCTTGGCTTCATCTGAAAGGAAGATGGAGCTGGTATGGGGGGTGCTGAATGCCTCGCCCACTGCAGAAAGCCTTGCTGGAAACAGGCCCAGGGATTCAGGACCCCAAGTGGGACAAGGTCTCCTTGTCATCCTCCTGCCTTGACTGATGGACACGGCTCCCCCCAATGCTGTGCCTCAGCAATCCAGAAAAGACAAGGCTTTTTCTCTCAACAAGGCAATCAGCATTTAATGTACCTAGCTTTGGGTGCTGCCCTGGCCTGGGCTCCCATTCAGGATGAACCACAGAGCTCATGCCATGACTGAGCTTCAGAGCTTGAGCCCCAGGGGAGTCTGGAATTTCCTGGCAGGATGGAAGGGAAAGTATTAGACTCTTCACTGTATTAGTTATTCTCACAATTTTAAAAATTGAAATAATAATAAATAAAAAATAGCAATTTTAAATTTTGTGCTTTTCATGTTTCCTACAATTCATCTGTTTTTGGAAATTGGTTAGCAGTGTGTGTGTGTGTGGGTGCAAGTAGTTAGCCTTGCCCAGGGCGCAAAAGAGCCTGGCACCGGCCCTGTTCCTCAGAAAGGAGAAATTAATGGCAGCATATTTTAGTGAGGGGTGTGTGTATTAAATTTCTAACAAGGATAGCATCTGATTTAGAGCTAATTAGACGGCTGCCGCCATCTGGTTCTGCCTTTTGACAGAGTGCTGAAAGCTCTTCTCAGTCCTCTGCGCAAACCGTACTGTATGCACACTTGCCTTCTGATTTACTGCAAAACATTCGAGTATTTATCTGGCCTCCTTTCCACCTTCCTCTTTAAAATGTTTGAGTTATGTTTCCTATTCACACTCTTAGGGAGCAATGCAGATGTATCGAAAGCAGCAGGAAGGCAGGGCGTTTAACCTAAAGAGATCCAACAATGCCATGTCTACTGGCGTTTTCAATTGATCTGCCACTTCTCTCCTCCAGCTCCTCTCTGACAGCCATAATTGACAGTCACTTCTTTCAGGCCCTGTGCTCGAGTTACAGAAACCGCTCATTGAAATGCGCAAGCCACCTGCTGGTAGAACAATTTGGTTTTGTGTTCCGCCCTTACAAGATTAAAAGCTGTTTCCATGCTTGATCCTCCCAGTGCTGTTTCTCAGCAAGCCTCATGCACTTCAGTGTGGTTTAAAGTAATGAGATACAATGCATAAATTAAACTGAGTGGAAAGAATGGGACGGTTGAAGGCATGCAGGCTGATCTTCTGCATCAGAAATGTCCCACTGGACATACAGGAGGCTTACTTCTGTGTACATGTGCAGAGGATTTCAGGCTTTGATTGTGAGATTGTAGGCCAGAGAGCATTTTGTTGTCCTCCCAGAAAGCTTCACTAGATACAGGTCCTAAAACAGGAGATATTTGTACGACATTGTGCAAAAACTTTCCATTGTACCCTTCTAAACCCATTCTCTCCAACGGATTTAGAAAGGTGTAACTCTGCTTGCCTTGGCCTGGATGGCCCAGGCGATCCCAATCTCATCCGATCTTGGAAGCTACGTACTGGTTAGTATTTGGATGGGAGACTGCCAAGGAAATCCAAGGTTGCCATGCAGCTGTAGTACAAGGCAAATCACCTCTGTTTGTCTTGTGCCTTGAAAAATCCTATGAGGTCGCCATAAGTCAGCTGCAATTTGACAGCACTTTCCGTCATCCCCAACTCTGTTTAGGATTGCACTGCATTAGTCACAGAGCTAGTCAGGGGTCTTTTCGTAGAAAAAGAGCTGCAGGAGCTCATTAGCATATGGTATGCTAATGAGCTATTAGGCTATTAGCATATGCCATGCCCCCTGACATCACCAGAAGTGATGTCAGAAGGGGAAGCAAAAGGGGGGAGGCATCTTCAAAAGCTGGCCTGGGTGGGGGAGCTAAGAGAGAAGGGGTTTAAAGTTTAAACTCCTTCTCACTAGAGTTGGGCCACAGAAGGAGGAAAGAGAGAAGGGAAGAAGGAAGGAAAGAGGGAAAGAAAGAGAAGGAAAGGAGAGAAAGAAAGTGAGGGAAGAAGGAGGGAAACAGGGAAAAGAGGAAAAAAAGAGAAGAGAAGAAGGTGGGAAAGAAAGAAAGAAAGAAAGAAGAGAAGAAGGAGGGAAAGAGGAAAAGGAGAGAAGGAAAGGAGGGAATGAAAGAAATTTGGTGGCAATTCGGCCCCATTATATCCTATGGGCCATTGAAGTCAATGGTGAAAACATAGGGTATATTCTGGGGGCTGGAGGAAGGGGTTTGAGGGAGAGGCTCCAAACTCACAGGGCAGCTGTTGGAGCCTCTCCCCAAGATACCCACCAAGTTTCAAGAACATTGTACCAGGAGGTCCAATTCTATGGGCCCCCAAACAGGTTGCCCCCATTTCCTCCATTGTTCTCTATAGTGGGGAAAAGTTACTATATTTCCCACCATAGAGAACAATGGAGGAAAAGGGGGCAACCTGTTTGGGGGCCCATAGAATTGGACCCCCTGGTCCAATATTCTTGAAACTTGGTGGGTATCTTGGGGAGAGGTTCCAACAGCTACCCTGTGAGTTTGGAGCCTCTCCTTCAAACCCCCTTCCCTCCAGCCCCCAGAATATACCCTATGTTTTCACCATTGACTTCAATGGCCCATAGAATATAATGGAGCTGAAATTGACATTCGGCTGCTGAAAGACTCCCGGGACGCCAGCTGGGGGCGGGGCTTGGCTCCTGAGCTGCCTGAGCTGTGGTCAGGTGCGCTCCCCCCAAAAAAGACCCCTGGAGCTAGTGAATTCCTGGCTTCCACAGTTATTTTGTATAATACAAGCCGAAATACTCATTGGTCTTTGTACTTCCAGCACTATAGAGGTTACAGTCACTGGGTTGGATCCAACCAGCTTCTTTGCTAGTAAAAAAGGAAGTTGGAGTCCCTTGTTGACTGCCCAAAAAACACATTGTACCCATGTTAAATAGTGGGTTCAAGAGACTGTTCATTCGAAGCTCTCACAACACTACAACCCACATATACAAAGGACATGTGGGAGGAGGATTGTAATAAGAAGGGGAATGGAATGAAATTTAATTGAATGAAAAGGATGGCTGGATCCACCCTACTGATTAGAGAGAGAAACTACCTTTCCGTTGCACAATAAGCAAGCCATGGATAAATCCTCTGATATGAATCACTAGTGGTTAGTTGCTAAAGTCAGAAATGCTGCAGCCTGAGCTGCAGAGAGCAGTTCATCTGGAGAAAACGGCTGCTTTGGAACGTGGACTCTGTGGCATTATACCCCATTGAAGTTCCTCCCTCCCCCCAAAGCCACCCTCCTCAGGCTCCACCTCCAAAATCTCCAGCTACTTTCCAACCTGGAGTTGGCAAAGCCAATCTGATGCCTTCTTTCTTTTGTGCTCCTCTTTGTTGGTTATAGAATTGGCCCTCTGCTGTAGACCACATAAGAACATAAGAGAAGCCAATGCTGGATCAGGCCAATGGCCCATCTAGTCCAACACTCTGTCACACAGTGGCCAAAAAAGACATTGGTCTTTCATGAGTGGAACTACCTATGGCTGGAGAAATACACAGCCACAGATTGCAAGAGGGATACCCAGCAAAGGAAGACTGCCTGCACAGAGGAAAAGGGCATTGTACAGTTGGAAACAAGGCATAAGATCAAAGCCCTACCCTTCCCAATCCAGGATCTTTGTGAACTTGTAGATACCCTATGATGAAAAAAGGCACTCTGTATATGCTAACATTTATTAGAACTTAAGAGTGATCAGAGATCTGACATTAAAATCAATTTCTGGGCACTAATCAGGATCTGCTGCAAACATTTAGATATAATTTGATTTGCATAAATGAAAGAAGAGTTGCTTTCTTTAGTACAATCTTGATGGTAAAACAGTTCTTATTGATTTGCCATGTAATGATGAGCCCTCTACTCTATGGAAATTTGGGGAAAGCAATCCTTTTCTGTCCCAGGGCCAACCAAATTAACATTGCCTCTTCATTCATACTGAGTTGCATAAAGCAGTCATTGCCAAGACACTAATATAAAAGAATCTGGGATCAGCAATTTAAGAAATAATTAACTGAGAGGTATTTTCTTTTCACTTCTGGGGAGGAAATAAATCATATTTAACTCCTGTTACCATAAATGAATGTCCAGTTACTCATCACTAAAGCTGCAGTCAAATGCAACCCTTATTTATATATAAGACCAAATGAAATCGGTGGTACTTACTTCTGAGCAAACACGCATCAGCTCTGGATGCACAGTTGTCCTCATACACAGTTACTTGAACCCAGTGGGACTTGCTTCTTAGTAAAGATATGAGGACTGAAATGTATATTGTAATGGATTTTCACCAAATGGTGCCCCTGGATTTTAGTCCTGTTACGGATAGTTGAAAATACTATAAGGTGGCTCTTTTGCATCAGGGATTCTTCCGGAATATTGTCTGATATGGTTTCTTATGTCTTTAGCAACTCATTTTATCATTTATTTATTTATTGCATTTGTATCCCGCCCATTCCCACATGTGGGCTCAGGGTGGGTAACATCATAATTTCATTTACAATGTAATCAATAAAATTCTGCTTACAGTACAATCAATAAAATTTAAAATTATTAAAAAATTAACTAAAATGGTGACACAATTTTCTGTTTGCTCCATCAGCAGGATAGATGACAATCATGACAATTTCACTAAGTCCACTTTGCGGGGGAGGCCATGTGACTGGACGTCCATCGCCTCAACCAAATCAAATTATATATAAATATTTTAACAGTCTCAGACAATACAATTACAAATTATTGTAAATTTAGACTTTTGTAGACCTATTTTCAATGCAAGCTTAGTTCTGAGGGGTATCTGTGTTGGTCTGCAGTAGAACAGCTAGGTTCAAGTCCAGTAGCACCTGAGAGAACAACAAGGGGGAGGAGGGTAATAAGCTTTCAAGAGTCAAAGTTCTGTTCATCAGATACAAGCATTCCAACAAGATTTTCAGGAGGTAGGTTTTTGAGAGTCAAAGCTCCATTTGTTGGGTACAGGCATCTGATTTGTTCGTTAGGTTCAAGCATTGAGGGAGTTTTGACCCTCAAAAGCCTGCACCCTGAAAATCTTGTTGGTCTCTAAGGTGCTACTAGACTCAGCTTTAATGGTATATAGAGATACTTGATCACCTATCAGGTTGGCTTATGTTCTGCTTGCCAGTTGCAAGCAAGAAGCCAATTTTTCAATGGGCTGTTTAACTGTGAGCAGCTTGAGCCTGTTCCTTGGGCTATTTCTCACGTATTTGAGCAGCAAAGTACAATGCAGCACAAACAGTAATATTTCATGAATGCACAGACTTAGCCCGATATTAGCCCTAGTTTCCACCTGCCCCCACAGACCCATCCTGCTTACTGCTTGACAGCTGTTTGTATAAACAGTGAGCAAATTAATTGCCCAGGCAATAAGTATAGAAAAAAAGTACACTGTTTGGTGTCCATTTAAGCTCATGTTATCATTGAAGCGATGGCACACATGCGTATTTTTGCATAGCCTTAGAGGAGTCCTAGTACTGTTCCACATCCTTCAGTAACGTGACCCAACCATCTATGACCTTAGGAGAGAATCAATGTCCCCTCCCGTGCAGATGCAAATGATGCTTACAAGGCAGATGGAAATGAAACTGGAACATCACAGCTATTGGCTGTGGCTTAAGGCAAGTTGAGGGCAGCAAGGCTTGGCTCACAAGTGTTTGTGGCTATCAAACATGGATCTATTTGCTTGCTCAACCTGTTTGCTGCGGAGTTAATGACATCTTTGGCTGCATTCCCTCCCCACAAGATTTGAAGGTCAGAACTGAATGCTTTGTAGGGGTCTCTCCCACACAGATGGGAACCCTGCCTGGAAAAAAACTTGTTCTCATACAGATGTGTGCTTGTAGATGCTAATCTGATCTTCAGTGTATGGCAGAAATGGGGACAGAGGATTTGGTTCTGCTGTTCCCTGTGATGCATTGGAGGGGTGGGGTGTTAAAACCATATTGTGTTCACAAGTATCAAAACAAATGGACCCAACTCTGCCTATTTTGCAGTACTTATCAGAAACATATCTGCAACACTCCAATGCCTGCTTGAATGTTGAGAGGCAGTTTTTGTGGCTCCTTTTAGAAAACCAAGAAGGTTGCCCTTCAACTTTTCTATGCAGCATTCTCACAGATTTCTGTTCAGCTTGCCACTCATCTTTTGTGCACTGGTAACCTTGGAAGACAGGAATATACAAGAGCCTGAAACAGCCAAGGTATCAGCCAATACAGTATCATTTAAAGATGCTCCTTCATAAACATGCCAATCTCTCCATCTGGCAGCACACAGAAGAAAAGGGTCATAAAGACAGCCAGCTTCTATAAGCACTATACTCAGTAGCAGACAGAAAAGGAAGATCAGATAAAGGCTTCTATTATTTATGTTTTCCTTTTTGCATACAGAAAGTGGCTTTGGAGCAAGCCAAGGTGAGAAGCTCTAAAAGCTGGAGCTGCCGGGCCACTCAGCTCAGCGTTGCCAGCGATGTGCATTGACTTGCCCATTGCATCCTCCCACAAAATGGCAGCGGTGTGGGAGGGGCCAACCAGTCATTGTGGCTGCTGAATGGTTTGAGCCTGAGGCACTGGCAGAGTTGCTGGGGCTTGGCTGTGCTTGGTCCTGACCTCCCGTGGCTCTTTAGGACAGCAGCCCCCTGGGAAATTTCCCTGTAAGTGAAATGGCCAGCCTGGCTTTTCTTACGTATGTGAAATTTTCATTTTACACCTACCTGAAGGTCAGGAGAAGTGTTGCCTTGTGTCAGTATAACCTGAGCTCTTTGCAAAGTCCAGTCCTGAAGCTCAACGTTTGTCTTCTCACATGGAAACCCTGGATTTTCCACACTGAGGAGCATGTGCTTCCCTTATATTATTTACTCATAATAATATGTATCTGAAACCTGACGTTTCTTTTCTTATTTGCTGTAGGAAATAGATTATCTGTTTCACACAGGCAGCCTTGTCAGTGTGCCTCAGGATAGCAACATTTTGCAGGAACCTTTGCAAAATAATTATGGAAAGTTAGTAGAGTAGAAGGAAATGTTCTCAACCATTTTCTCTTGCTCCAGAGGATGTGAAGAAAATGTAAAATAGGCTTCAACATTGCTGCAAGCTAGGCAGTTAAAATATTCCAGACTTTCACAAGCCTACTTCATGGTATCTGATAGGAGTTTAATATGCAAGAAGGTCATCAAATCATGCCCCCTGTCCCAAGCCATGGAATTTTCTCTCTCTCAGAGACACATATTTTTAACTTATACAATCCACACCACAACTGAAGGACGAAAATAAAATAATAAAATATTCTCCTGAGTACTCTTTTGTCTCCTTTGGAAAATAGCTCAGCTGCTGGGCTATCTGGAAGTCCAAATTAGGTCTGAGTTGATATTTTGGACCATGAAATAGGATTTCAGATTTGTGAAATACCCCCCACCCCATAGTTAGAAGTGCCCAGACCTTAGTTCATGCTCTCATTATCATGCACAAAGGCTCTTAATGCTGCTGACCTAATACCCCCCCATATTGTCTTGGTCACTGGAGAAAGTGGGGACTGGAAGGAGGGTTCAGTTTGTGGTCTGGAGGTGGTGGGACTTCAAGGCCTTAGACTCTGATGCCAACACCTGGCACCCACCAAGTATTTTTAGGTGGTGGGCTGGGACAGATTGCCCACTGGAGATTTGACTGGCTGTGCAAGTTTTTTAAAATGTTTGGCTGCAGCTGCCACCACAGCATAAGGATCTTCACGGTGGGACCGACGGTTAGGTGCATCAGCTATTTTATGACTGGTGACACTTCCTGCAGCAGCCATTCTGTGATGGTCATTTTGTCGCTGTATCCACCATGCTGTGTCACAATTCCAAAGGTGCCCACCATCTCAAAAGGGTTGGGGGCCCCTGCCTTAGACATACACATGCTTGAGGCATCCACAGTCTGACTGATTCCATTGACACTGCTGACGGAATGATCCCAGCCACTTTGATCCTTGCACTTGAGGGCTGATTGTTCCATTCAAAATACAATAGATCAGGAAAATTTCCACTAAAAAAACCAACCCTGAGTTTTTTAAAAATAGAATGGTTAAGTCTTCTGCAGTTCTCTACTTCTAGACTTACCCAGTTGCTCCTTTTTGGTGTAGTGGTTAAGTGCCACTGTGGTGTAGTGGTTAAGTGCGCGGACTCTAATCTGGGAGAACCACATTTGATTCCCCCTCCTCCACTTGCACCTGCTGGATGACCTTGGGCAAGCCATAGTTCTGGCATAGCTGTTCTTGAAAAACAGCAGTTTCTGTCAGAGCTCTCTCAGCCCCACCTACCTCACAGGGTGTCTGTTGTGGGGAGGGGAAGGGAAAGGAGTTTGTAGGCTGCTCTGAGACTCCTCTGGGTACTGAAAGGCAGGGTATCAATCCAATCTCTTCCTCTTCTTCTTTTTCAAAGTTCAAGTATTGAAATATAAGGCAGCAGGAAAGGGGTGGCTGTTGGGGACTGAGGCAGGGAAAACAGAGCTAATGTGAGGACAACTTGGAAGGATCTGGACTTCCCCACCCACTTGGGTGTCACCCCAGCTTTGTCACCATCCTTCCTGAAACATGGCACTAAAGCAACTTTGGGAAAGATCTCAGGAAAGATGGGAAAACCCAGGTGGTGCACAGAAGCACCTTAATGCTTTGGGGAAGCGGGGCAGGGGGACACTTCCTGAGATAGCATTTAAATCAGGGCAAGTAACCAGCATGCCAGTGACCCCAGTTTTTGTATTTTTTGGTGGTATATCATGCTTTATACTGCTTTATTTGCATTGCTTTCTGATTCTGTAATCTAGTCCCATTACATTGTTCATTGCATGTCTTATGCTATCTGCTTGTATTGTTTTTATATTTCATAATCTGCCCTGAGGCTCCACAAGAAAGGCATGCTACAAATAAAGGAGAGAAAGCTCCTTTATAAATGCAAAAATAAAGACAACTTTAATTTAATACAAGATGGTAATTCTAACTGTGTACGGTTAATGTTCTGATATAGGTAAAACACAATTTCCTTATAGGATCATGGTTTTATTCACACCGCACTTTTCTCCCAAGTGGGGGCCCAAAGCAGCTTACATTGTTTGCATGTCCATTTTACCCTCACAACCACCCTGTGAGGTAGGTTTGGCTCAGAGTGTGTGATTGGCCCAAGGTCACCCAGCAAGCCTCCATGGCAGAACAGGGATTCAAACCTACGTCTTCCAGGTCCTAATCTGACATTGTAGCCACTACACCACACTGGCTCTCCATGTGTTCTCTCTATTAGAACTTCTCAAGGTAGCAGTCCCATCTGCCAGAGTTGAATCAGGGGTGATACCAGCTGTTATAAGAAACCAAGTAATGGGCCTTTTGGTCAGAGCAATGAGATAGCTGGGTGTTGTCAGCTCTAAGGTTGCTAGGTCCCCCCTGGCCACTGACAGCGGATGGGGGGCAGGGTTGCCAGAAGCAGGTTTGGAAACACCTGGAGATTTGGGGGTGGAGCCTGGGGAGGACAGGGATCTCAGTGGTGCACAATGCCACAGAATCCATCCTCCAAAACAGCAGTTTTCTGCAGGGAACTCATCTCTGTAGTCTGGAGATGAGCTGTAATCCCAGGAGATCTCCAGGTCCCACCTGGAAGCTGGCATCCATATCAGCTCCTTTGAGCTGCGAGCAAACAGTTGATTTGAAAGCTTGAGCTAAGACAGAACAGGCTATATACTGTGATGTATGGCAGCCTGCCTCAGCTGCATTCACAAGGCATGCTATAACACTTCCACCCTTCCATGGACTTCAGTGAGCTTGGAAGCGTGTAACTCCAGAAATTTACTTCTGCAGAGCCATAAGCCAACTCATAGAAGTTCATTAGCAAACACAATAACTTTTACACAATGCCAAAATGTGCTCCGGTCAGTTTCCTTTCCGACACCAGAATGTGAAAATTGACTTTAATGGAAGCAGGATTTCACGCTAAAGAACACACCATTCCCCTGCCCACCATGAATGGTTTGGCTTAGGAGCTCTTCTTGGTCCTAAGCTGCACTATATTCTGGGTAAGAAATCCATTCTGAAAATGCTCAGCTTTGTTCATTGGTTATGACACCCAAGCATGCAGTTCTAGAGAAATTAGATTGTTCCTGTTTTTATTTTTTGTACAATAAATGCATTTACCTACTTCAGCATTTTAATACCTTTTTTACTGCACATCCATGATGTTTTACACTCTGGCCTCGGTCATACGGGCCAGAAAACACGGGGGGGAGGTGTGGCAATTTGCCCCGGAGCAAAATAAGGCATGGTAGCCCAATCACACGGGCCACCGGGTTGCCACGCTCCGGTGCCAAGCATCAATCACATAGCACTGCTGCAGCGCGGCAAAAAAGCAGCACAGCAGAGCACGCAAGCTGCACTGTAGCAAAGGGCGCATGTGCCGTTGGGGGGGCAGGCCGCTATCGGTGTCTTGCATGTACGCATGCATCATTCAGCATTGGTGCGCATCCCATGGAAACTTACAACATCCAGAAAACCCAGGACACAGACAGTTGTCGGAAGCCACGGGATACTGGCGCTCCCGTGATCAGACGCCGGCCTTTGCCCTGGGGTTTCTGGAAACTAGTGCTTCGACCCTAGTAGTTTTTTACTCCGCGTTTTCCGCGGGAAGCCGTGGGTTGGCCACGGGAGTGCTACGCCTCCCAGATGTGCTGGTATGATTGCGCACGGAAAGTCTGCAGGGCTACCGTGCCTTCAGCGGGGCAAATGCTCTGTGTGAACGGGGCCTCTGTCTCTCTTTCATTATCACGACTTCTCTCTTAAACTGGTCATTAATTTCCATGGTACTCATTGGGAAACTAAGACTCGCTCTTATATGCATACATCAATATTGTTAGTCTTGAAGGGGGGGGTCCACTGGGTTTTTGCTTCATTTTGCTACAACAGATTAACACAGCTACCCCTTTGCAATATTCTGTGTAGCTCAGTAGAGCTAAAGGATGCTTCTGCTGTGACTAAGGTAATCTTGTTGGCCATGTGTTGGAGAGGCTGTCGCTCAGTGGCGGAGCACTTACTTTGCATACAGAATCTCCCAAGTTCAGCTCCTTCTGTCTCCCCTTAAAAAGCCTCAGACAGCAGGAGCTGAGAAAATCCAGAAATCCCCTACATCTCCTGACAGCCTTTTTCTGAGTGAGATGGAGTGGCAGCTTTGTGGGCCATGTTTGAAACCCATTTTGAAATTTGAAAGGGGAAATGTATAAAGCAAATGAAAGTGTAGTTAATGTCTTTGGAATTTAAGGCAGTTTTCTTGGTCTATAACTATCCTTTTTTTTAAAAAAAGTCCTCTTTGGGGGGGGGGTTGCATTTTTTTTGTGTGTGCCTATGCCTGGAAGTCATGGTGACCTCTGGCAACTCCTACTGGGGCATGGAGGACATTCAGAGAAGTGGCTTGATAGCCTGCCTCTGCCTCCCAGCCCTGGTATTCCAAGGTGGTCTCCCATCCAAATATTTGCCAGGGTCAGCCCTGCTTAGCTTCTGAGATCTAACACGATAGGGTTTGCCTGGGCTTACCAGGTCAGGGCAAAAATTGTCCTCTGATTTTGTAATCCAACTTTATTACCATTGTCAATGATATAATGTTTCAGTGCATTTTGTACTGCTGCTTTATTATCCCTATTGTGTTGTCTTACTTGGTTCCTCTGTTCTTATGACATTGTTTTTTAGTGGTAATCTGCCATGAGTCTCAGCAAGATTTAAATAAATGAAAATGATAAATAAAATATAATTCTAAAAGCAGCCTTCTAACACGGTCTGTCAGGTTGCTCTAGCTATCAATATGTTTTTGCATACGGAATTCTGCACAATGAAAAAGCTGCTGCAACCGATGGTTTTCCTGAGCATGAAGGATTAAGAAATCTAGAGACAAATCTTACCCCAGCTACACAGCCTCCCCCCCCAGCCTCGAAGAGGATTTGTCTTTCTTGCAAAGCTATTTATAGTGACTAATTGTCTAGCTGCCTTACATCTTCACCTAGATCTTGGTTCCAGAACCAAACTGAAATTAAAGCCCGGGGGCCAGGACAAAAGCCAAAGTTAATATTCAACAGAATTCGGAATACCATGAATGGGAGAGAAAGAAATGTATTCCCAGCTGGAAAGAGAATATAGTATCCTCTGCTCTGGTTGATTTTACTGACCAAAAACAGTAAATGCGGACATTTGTTTTTAAAGAAAAGAAGAAAGAGACACAAATGAGAGTTAATAGAGTGAGACTGGCTCAGGGTAATTCTCGGCCCTCCCTCCATCTCCAAGAAAATCTGTGCAGAAATCAAGGGGGAGGATTCACAAATGGGTAAAAGACACATTGCGTCTCAAAGAGGCTGGAAATGTTCAGGGAGGAGCACTGAGGGATGAATGATGAACCGGCGCCTGTCTGTGGTGATTTCAGACAATTCTGTTTGCTGAGCCAGCCTAGCACTTCCTCAGTTGCGTATATTGTTGATATTTCAGGGCAGGCCGCCTCTGGCGTTCTCTCTCTGCTGGAGATGTAGCTGCAGGTAGAACAGCAGAAACGGTCCATTGTATACTGATTCTTTATGGCCATGGACTTGCTTCCTTCTCAGAGCTGACTGAGTGGGGAACGCACAACACATCTGAGTTACTGCTGTGGTTAAGGGCGCTTAATTGAGGAGTCTGCATAGTATGTGAATGGGGAGACCTGGGGTCATATCCACACTCAGCCATGAAGCTCATGGGGTGCTGTTGCCTGGGCTGTTGCTTTGTAATGCTTATCCCTATGATATTATTTGCTCTGGAATTACTGGAAGATTACAATTTTCAGGGTGTCTAGGGGAAACACGATTGCCACACCCCTTGGTGGAAGCGGGGGTCCACCACCACTAAGCCCTGCCCCAGCTGATTGGCAGCTGGGGGCAGGGCTTGGTGGTGCATAACACTAAAAGATCTAGAACTTCTGGCCACTAGACAATCTTAGGATCTCCTGGCTATTCTACACACAATGCCATACAATAATTAATTAACCTGTCTACTTCCAAAAAAACCCATTAAGTCATTGTTTTCTGACAAGCATATCTTCCCTGCCTCAGTATACGTTTTGCCCTATAAATATGTCACCCAGCTGCCCAAGCAGTGTTTGTGTATTGTGCAATTACACACACACACCAGGTTGTGGGCTTCTTTTTTTCCTCCTTCACAGAACTAGACACTGACTGTTTTTCTTTCTAGCTTTGTTGCTTCCATCGATCTCTCCAAGACTTGTAATTATCACCCTTCCCTAAAAAGCTTTCCTCTTTCCTCCATGCCTTTCTTAGTTAGCTCTTGTATGTGTTTCAGTGCATATGTGTGTGTACATTTTTGTCCTCCCCCTTTTTAATAAAAACCTTTCTGGTTGAACATCAGCCTGGTTTATTTGAGAGTTCTTTGAATGGAAAAATCCTCATATACATAGGTGAACAATCCCAGTTACCACGTCTCGCTCTCTTTCCTTTAAGCTAATTCCCCAACTAATTAGGAGACTGTATATTTGGGTAACGCTGGATTCACTCATTATTAGGTTTCTAAGGAAGTCTGCCTTTTAAGGTAGATTTCTGGATCATCTTAGGTCAATTATTGTCCTCCAAACTTTAATCTTGGCCTGAATTTTGATCAGGTAGCAGGCAGTGCTCCAGTGCTGAAGTGTCCCAGCTCCAGCGACAAAGTGTCTGGAATGAGGGAATAAACAGGTAAGTTTAGCAGATGTGCAGGTTCAGCAGCAGGGTAAGGAAGCCAAGGCACTAATCTCTCCACATCCCTAAAAGGGTAAGCACACTTTCCACAAACAGATCTACATAAATAGAAATTTATAAAAGAGAATTTAAAGAAAGCAATTATGAAGATAGAATGCCAGCTGGGAGTTGAGAGCTATCCATTGTATTGCACTGAGTGCAACATGTGTGACTATCTGATAAAGTTCCTCATCAAAGGCACCTAAGTAAACTCAGTAGTCATAGGATAAGAGGACAAATCCTCTTGTGCATTAAAAACTGGTTAATTAACAGGAAACAGAAAGTGAGTATAAATAGGCAGTTTTCATAGTGGAAGGTGGTAAGCAGTGAGATACTGCAGGGCTCAGTTCTAGATCCGGTGCTTTTTAACTTGGTCATTAATGATTTGGAGTGGGGAGTAGGCAGTGATGTGGCTATATTTGCAGATGACACTAAGTTGTTCAAGGAGGTGAAAACCAGAGAGTACTGTGAGGTGCCCTAGAGGGATCTGTCAAGGCTGGATGAGTGGACATCAAGGAGGCAAATGAGGTGCAGTGCAGGCAACTGCAAAGGGGTGCTCACTGGGGCCAAAAATCCCAGCTGTAAATACATGTTGATGGGGTCTGAACTGGTGATAACTGACCAGGAGAGAGATCTTGGAGTCATGGTAGATAACTCACTGAAAATGCTGACTCAGTGTATGACTGCAATAAAAAAAGGCAAATGCTATGCTGGGGATTATTAGGAAGGGAACTGAAAACAAATCAACCATTATCATAGTGCCCCTGCATAAATCAATAGTGCAGCTTCATTTGGAATACTGTGTACAGTTCTGGTCACCACACCTCCAATAAGATAGCATTGGAAAAAGTGCAAAAAAGGGAACCTAAAATTATTAAGGGGATGGAACACTTTCCCTGTGAAGAAAGGTTAAAGAGGTTAGGGCTCATTATCTTGGAGAAATGATGACTGAGGGGTGACATGATAAAGGTTTACAAAACTATGCGTGGAATAGAAAAGGTAGAGAAAGAAGTTATTTTCTCCTTTTCTCACATAATACAAGAACTCGTGGGCACTCAGTTGAAATTAGAACAGGTAAAAGGAAGTACTTCTTCACCCAAAGAGTAATTAACATATAGAATTCACTGCCACAGGAAGTGGTAGCAGCTACAAGCATAGACAGCTTCAAGAGGGGATTGGATAAACATGTGGAGCAAAGGTCCATCAGTGGCTATTAGCCACAAGGTATAGATGGAACAGTGTGTCTAGGGCAGTGATGCTCTGTATTCTTGGTGCTTGGGGAGGTGCACAGTGGGAGGAGTTTTGGAGTTCTGGTCCCACTGGTGGACCTACTGATGACACCCGGCTTTTGACCACTGTGTGATGCAGTGTTGGGCTGGATGGGCCATTGGCCTGATCCAGCACGACTTCTCTTGGTGTAGTGGTTAAGAGCAGCAGACTCTAATCTGGAGAACTGGGTTTGATTTCCCACTCCTCCGCATGAAGCCAGCTGGGTGACCTTGGGTCAGTTACAGTTCTCTCAGAGCTCTCAGCCTCACCTACCTCACTGGGTGTCTGTTGTGGGGAGAGGAAAGGAAGGTGATTGTAAGCCACTCTGAGACTCCTTCAGGTAATGAAGGGTGGGGTATAAAACCAACTCTTCTTCTTATGTTCTTATATTCTCAGGAAGCCAGGGAATAGAGTTGTTGGCAGGATGGTGTTTAGGATCCCAGAGAAACCTAGGCATTTCCTTGTCAGTATCTTGATTGTGCCTTGACCTGGATAGCCCAGGCAAGCTTGATCTCATTGGATCTCAGAAAACAAACCGAGTCAGCCCTAGTTAGTACTTGGCTGGGAGACCACCAAAGAAGTCCAGGCTCGCTATGCAGAGACAGGCAATGACAAACCATCTCTTGCCTTGAAAACCCTACAGGGTCACTAGAAGTCGGTTGTGACTTGATGGCATTTTACACACACAAACACAGACACACAGACACCTTGACTGCATGTTACTTGATCTTGATTTGTGGACCTAGTGCTGAAGGGCAGGGAGACAACAAGGCAAGACCATAACACATGGGAGCAACCACAGACACTGGCCCCAGTAGCATGGGAAAGGCATCAGCCCACTGGGCCTTTTCCTGATGGCCTTGATGCAAGATCTGTCCCTGATTCTGAGATCATTGGACCATAGAGCTTGGAATGGAAGAGAATCTAGCAGGCAGACAATGAGAAAAGGTTATGGAATGTTGAAATAAATATCAATCAACTAGATGCCTGGCCACATAAAGGGGTTCTGAAATTGTTTGGCAATGCCAGTGTTAATGGTTGTCCTGGTTAAGCATTAAGAGAGACAGATGTACAGAAACCTGTCTTAGTTAAAACAGCAAAATGTCAGCTCCCTGATATATCTTGTCATTTATAAGCTCTTGACATCTTCATGGGGGAATCTTGTCCTGTATTCTTATGTGCAAATCCCCTGTTCTAAATCTGGCTCTGGTGCACCACCTAGAGACACAAAAGACTATTGCTTGTGTTGAAGAATTTCTGGAGCGTCAATAACCTTATGGAAAGAGTAGGGAAAATCCCAGAAATTAATGGAAACGATTCAGTCCAAGTTACACATCTGTACTTCCTTTTGGGGAGGGAAGGCAGCATGGCGTACCCCAATCTCTTCAGATCTCAGAAGCTAAGCAGGGTTGGTACTTGGAATGGAGACCACCAAGGAAGGCGCTGCAGAAGAAGGCAGTGGCAAACCCACCTCTGCTTCTCACTTGCCTTGTAAGCCCCTTGCTGGAGTTGCCATAAGTTGACTGGAACTTGACAGCACTTCACACACACACACACACACACATTTCCTTTAATTTCAGCAGGATATGTGCAAATTGCTGTATAACCCTCTCTCCACAATTAATGACTTAGAAGCGCATACCTTCGCTGCCTCTGTTTTCTGCATATTCCTATCAAAATAACATTGCTGTAGTGCACATTGAACTATTATGAAATAATTGTTTGTATAAAGCATAGAACAAAACTTTGGCATACACATTTATTTTGTGTTAAAACGCCTTAGAATTCAATGAGACTGAATTATATAAAACTGTCAGTCCAAGTCCAAACATTTATTGGTATCTGCAAATATCCCACATCTATTGTATTACCTTGTTTATCACCATAAAACAAAGTAATACAAGTTATTAAACCCTTCATATACACATATAGTTTTCTCAGGAGCCTGACTGGCATCAGAAAACAAGAGTGTTAGAAAGAAATACGTGCAATAGATACAAGTGTGTTCACACACCGACTCCTGGCAAGGCGGGATATAAATTGAAAATAATAAATAAATAAATAAACAAACTAATATTCATTTATTTTTTAACAAATATTTCTGTGCCACTTTCCCACTCAAATAGGGTCACCAAGGTGGCGGACATCAAAACATTAAAACATTTCAACATCTAAAATAAAGTATATATAAAATCATTCAATAAAAGCATATAAACACATATAACACCAAAACCAGGGAGGAGAGCCAGTAAGAATTATGAGGGTATGTGGAACAACACAAAACAAAGATGCCAAACAAAACTACGGTGTTGTTTTTTTTAACTGTCCCTAGGGATGGAATTTTATTGAATTTTAAAACACAATACAACACAAATAGTTCTTTGTAAAAAAAATTGCTTATGTGTCATTTCCCAAACTTTCAGTAGGGAAGCCCAGAGCCAATGTTGTTTGAAGTATTTATGTGTAGACGCTTTCCCATACCATAAAAACGCATGCCATTCCATCATAAGATCATGACCTTCTAATTTTAATGTTCTTTTATCCTCTAACGTAATCCAATCCTTGATCCATACTAATGCCGCTGTTCTATAATAGAGAGACCAGTGTAATAATCTGAAACCTCCTTTTTCTTTAACATCTTGTAACTCCTTCAGACTTATTCTGGGACGCTTCCCTTGCCATATAAATTTCAAAACTAACTGGTCTAACTCTAAAGATTTTTTAATTTTGTAAAATGGAAATTGTCTGGAATAAAAATATCCACCTAGGAAGAACATTCATTTTAATTAATGCAATCGGTTCCATTAGTGATATTTGTAGGTTTTCCATTTTCTAAATCTTGTTTCAATGTCTTCAGGAGTTCTTTATAGTTATTTTCTTGTAAAGCACTGCATTTATTTGTCATTATAATTCCCAAGTATTTTATCTTTCCTTGTACCTGAAAGTCTGAACTTTCTTGTAGTTTTTCCTTCTGTTTTATATCCATATCCTTGGTCAAAAATCTTTGTTTTGTTATTTACTCTCAGTCCTGCTACTTGACCGTATTCTTGAAGTTCTGCCTTCAACTTATCTATCGAGAGTAGCGGGTTCTCTAAGATAAACACTAGATCATCTGCAAATGCCCGTAATTTATACTCTTCTCCTCTCATCTTCAGTCCAGTAATCTGGTTTCTATTTCTAATGGAATCATTAAGTATTTCCAAGGCAAAAATAAACAAAAGTGGAGAGAGAGGACAGCCTTGTCTTGTCCCTTTTTGAATTTCAAAATTCTGAGTCCGGTTCCCATTAATCATGACAGCCGCATTTTGTCTGGTATAGATGGCTCGAATCATTTTAACAAACTCGGTTCCTGCCTCTGCCATTTTTAAGGCTTCCAACACAAAGGCCCAATTAACATTGTCAAAGGCCTTCTCTGCATCTAAAAAGATTAGGGCCAATTGTTTTTCTGGATGTACTTCATAGTATTCTATAACAGCAATGATACATCTTAAATTGTTCTTTATTTGTCTTTTAGGTAAGAATCCTGCTTGATCTTTGTGGATTATTTTTGATAGTATTTTTTAAGTCTGTCAGCTATTATTGAAGCAAAAATTTTATAGTCCACATTTAATAATGAAATCGGTCTATAGTTCTTAATTTCTTTTTCATCAGAGTTCTGTTTATGTATAAGGGAAATTATTGCTTCTTTCCATGAGTCCGGTATTTCTTCAAATGTCAAGTAAAATTCTATTGGAAGTCCATCCGGCTCTAGTGCTTTGCCTTTATTTTGCCATCTCAATGCTTCCACCAGTTCCATCATTGCAATTGGTTGATTAAGTATTTTTCTTTGGTCTTCTGTAAATTTCTTCAGCTGATGTGTTTCTAAGTAGCCCTTTATTTGTTCTGTATTTGTATCTGTTTTCCCACATAAATCTTTATTAAAAAAATTCTGTTCTATCCTGCTTATTTAAGACTTTTATACAGGATTTCTCTTTTTGATGTCGAATTTTATAAGCCAACCATCTTGTTGGTTTGTTGGCATTCTCAAAAAAGTTTTGCTTGACAAATGCCAATTTCTTTGCTAACTCATGTGTAAGTACACACTTCATCTTATGTTGTAAAAGCTTAAGTTTGGATTTCACATCTGGAGAATTTGAGTTTGCCATCGTTTTCTCTTCCTGAATCTAAATTTCTTTTTTAAGATTAATATATTCTTGTTTCCATTGTTTATTTATTTGAGCAGATTCCCATATCAGTTGTCCTTTAGCAAATGTCTTGAAGGCATCCCAGACCACTTTTATAGGCATGCTAGTTTGGATATTTTCTTTGAAAAAGAACTGGAAATCCTCTTTCGTCTTTTTGACAAATTTGTCATTTTTCAAAAGAGATGTATTCAATGTCCATCTGCTCTTAGGCCTCATTTCTTGTAATTCTAAGGTAATGGGATTATGATCTGCATATGTTCCGGCTTCAGTTTCTTCTTTAATGACTGTACTTGAAATCCAACACATATCCAATCTAGACCATGAATCATTTCTAGCTGAAAAATATGTATATTGTTGTTTCTTGGGGTTCCTTACCCTCCACGCATCCACTAATTTCAGTTCTTCCAGGAGTTGACACAAAGTGGGTGGGAACTCATTACCTCCTCTCCTCTTCCCTTGAGAGCTTGTTTTCCTGTCTTCCTTTTTATCAAAAACTGTGTTATAGTCCCCTATAATACAAATTCTCTTGAAAATCCTGTTGTGTAATCAAACTTTGTAATCTTCTATAAAAATTTTCTTGATGTTGATTAGGGGCATAAATATTTACAATAAGCATTTTTTGCATTTGCCTTTGTATTGCAACCATTAAGATTCTTCCATCTTGTGATGCATATATTTGTTCCGGCTGTCTCATCTGTTTCCTTGACTTTGCTCTCCGCTTCTTTTGACTTGATCTCTATTTTTTCCGTTGTACTACTCAGTTCTGTGATCTTTTGGGTATTATCCGTTATTTGCTTCTGTAATGCATGCGAGCTCAAAGAAAACAGTTATATCTTTCATCACATTTTTAATGGGATCAGCTGCTTCAGTAATGGAATTTCGGATCTGATCCATGGTTAATTTAATTGGCTCAACCGCTTCGCTTAACAAATTTTGGATAGTCGCCTGCACCAGGGCCTGCATTTCTTTTTACGCTGGAACTGAAAATTTAGAGAAGGCCGTGCCAGGGATCCCTGGTGAAGAAGCTGGTGTTTTAGCTTTGGGTTGGCTGGCTTGACTTGACATCCTGTAATGTCCTGCAAATTAAATTTTTCCAAATCTGGCAAAATGCCCAAAATTTTTCCTCCGCTTCGCCTCCAATAATTATTTTTTGCTCTACTAATTTGTTTTGAAACACTCCAAAGACATTGGCCGACTGCCCAGATCCTGTTTTCAAAAGACCAGCTGGTTATTTAGACTTTCTCAAGTGCAGTATTGTTAAAACATCAACCACAAATATGCACTTCAAGGTCAAATTCTCACCTCTCCCCTTCAGCCACTTTTAGAGCAAAATATCCGGGGGGGGGGCAGTTTCTGAGTCAGCCAGTTTTTACTTCCCAAGCATCCCAAACATCAAACCTTTAAAACTAACAGTTTCCAATCTTGCTTTATTTCAAACGCTGCAGCTTGTTTTATTTTCCCTGGAGCCCCCCAAAATTTGTAAAGGGCAGATTATACGGGCACGATCACACGGAAACATCTGGGAAGCATTGCACACCCATCCCCAACCGGTATCGTCCAGCCGAAGATGTGGTGTTTAAAAGTACCTGGGGAAATCCACTATCAACCGGTTGCGATGGGCTGCAGACGAACGGTCTCCATGTGATCGCTCCAGCGCGCTCCTCTTGTGTCCCTGCTTCCTGGTTGGAGCATGCCAGAAACACCCACCGAAGGAAACAATGCCGTTGCATCTGATCACATTGGGGCATGTCAAATTGCAATGGCACGAATAGCCACACCTCCTCCCCGCGTTATTCGGCACATGTGACCAGGGCCTTAATTAGGTATTTATACCCCACTTAATTCAACAGTGAGAACCCAAAGCAGCTTACTGTACCATCCTCCTCTCCTCCATTTTATTATCACCGCAACCCTGTGGTTGGTTAGGCTGAGAGTGAGTGACTGGCCCAAGGTCACCCAGTGAGTTTCTGTGGCAGCGGGGGGGGGGGGATTTGAACTGGGATTTCCTAGATTCTAGTCCAGCAGTGTAACTCTTAAGTATGAGACTCAACAACAGGATTCAGCAAAAAGTGATTTCAGCTTTATTTAACAGCAAGACTTCAACTCAGGAACACACAACAAACAAGTGGAGCACAGCTCCCTTTTTAAACTCTCCCGGGCTGTCAAAGCCACACCCACAGTTAGCTAAAGGCGAATCACAACACAGAGATAAAGGCCAATCACAACACAGAGATAAAGGCCAATCACAACACAGAGATAAAGGCCAATCACAACACAGAGATAAAGGCCAATCGTAACACAGGGATAAAGGCCAATCACAACACAGAGATAAAGGCCAATCACAACACAGAGATAAAGGCCAATCACAACACAGAGATAAAGGCCAATCATAACACAGAGATAAAGGCCAATCACAACACAGAGATAAAGGCCAATCATAACACAGGGATAAAGGCCAATCACAACACAGAGATAAAGGCCAATCATAACACAGGGATAAAGGCCAATCAGGACTGTTCCCTCTTTGCAACATATTTACAAGATGATTGGTTCTGTACAGAGGTTTCTTAGAAACCAGCCAATAGTAATGCCACAGCTGAAGAGCCACATTTGAAATCAAGCTTAACATAGGAATGTATAGCCCAGATTCACATTCCAATACATAACAGTAACTGCTACACTGGCTCTACAGACTCATGTGCAGCTGATGGAAAGCCAGTTAGAAGCCTCTTTTGATGAAGATGGAGGTGCTAGGCATTGCACGTGGTCAGAGGCACACAACCCAAGCTGATCTTCCTACCTTCATTGATAATCCCAGTTTTCTGGGTTTGCATTGGTCCTCACTGAGAACTTTAGACAGTGTAGAAGAGTTTGTGCGCACTTCAGGAATTTCCCATCCTGGAGCTGGCAACCCAGTTGGTCCACAGAAAAACTCCCCAAAAGAACAGTCAAATTTGTTGTAATAATCCTTGAGCCCCAAATCTTGCTAATTGTGATCCTATGGATGATCATAACAAAAAATATGTCCAGAATTGCATGGGGGTACACCTGCTTAATTCAGTTAATCCTACTGTATCTTTCTTTAATCAGTTACATTTTTATTCTGCTCTTTCTATTAAGCATCTTGAATCCTGAAGGCACAAGATCATATTTATGTTCAGAAGGCTGGAGATTTCGGGGAGGAGCCTGAGGAGGGTGGGGTGTGGGGAGACTTCAGCAGGATATAATGTCACGATCCACCCTCCAAAGCATCCACATTCTCCAGGGGAACTGATCTCTGTAGTCTGGAAAGCAGTTGTAATTCCAGGATATTCCAGGCTCTACCTGGAGGTTGTAGAAACAACAGAGAGATCACGGGAAGGATGCAAACAATAACGAAAACAACACTGATGTTATATTATGAAAATATATTTAGACTACTATTCTGTACTCCCTCATGGATCACTGCCTTGTCGTGGCGAGGGGGCTTGCGTGGTTCGATGAGGCTGTGGGCTATGCCGTGGAGGGCCACCCAGGACGGACAGGCCACAGCAGAGAACTCAGACCAAGCGTGATCCCCTGGAGAAGGAAATGGCAACCCACTCCAGTATCTTTGCCAAGAAAACCCCATGGACAGTAACAAAAGGCTAAAAGATATGATGCTGGAAGATGAGCCCCTCAGGTCGGAAGGTGTCCAATATGCTACTGAGGAAGAGCAGAGGGCAAGTACGAGTAACACCAGAAAGAGTGAAGCGGCTGGGCCAAAGCCGAAAGGACGCTCAGTTGTGGATGTGTCTGACGGTGAAAGGAAAGTTCGATGCTGCAAAGAACAATACTGCATAGGAACCTGGAATGTAAGATCTATGAATCAAGGTAAGCTTGACGTGGTCAAAAATGAGATGGCAAGAATGAACATCGACATCTTGGGAATCAGTGAACTAAAGTGGACAGGAATGGGCGAATTTAACTCAGAAGACCATTATATCTACTACTGTGGCCAGGAATCCTGTAGAAAAAATGGTGTGGCCTTTATAGTCAACAAGAGAGTGAGAAAGGCAGTATTGGGATACAATCTCAAAAATGACAGAATGATCTCGGTCCGAATCCAAGGCAAACCATTCAACATCACAGTAATCCAAGTCTATGCCCCAACCACTGCTGCAGAAGAGGCTGAAGTGGACCAGTTCTACAAAGACCTACAACAGCTCGTAGAACTAACACCAAAAAATGATGTCCTCATCATCATAGGGGACTGGAATGCTAAAGTAGGAAATCAAAAGGTAACCGGAATAACAGACAAGTTTGGCCTTGGAGAACAAAATGAAGCAGGGCAAAGGCTAACAGAGTTTTGTCAAGAGAACACGCTGGTCATAGCAAACACCCTTTTCCAACAACCTAAGAGGCGTCTCTACACATGGACATCACCAGATGGGCAACACCGAAATCAGATTGACTATATAATTTGCAGTCAAAGATGGAGAAGCTCTATCCAGTCAGTAAAAACAAGACCTGGAGCTGACTGTGGCTCAGATCATGAGCTACTCATTGCAAAATTCAGACTTAAATTGAAGAAAGTTGGGAAAACCACTCGGCCATTCAGATTTGACCTAGATCGCATCCCCGATGAATATACAGTAGAGGTGAAGAATAGGTTTACGGGACTAGATTTGATAGACAGAGTGCCTGAAGAACTATGGACAGAGGTCCGTGACATTGTAAAGGAGGCAGCACTCACCGCCATCCCAAAGAAAAAGAAATGCAAAAAAGAAAAGTGGCTGTCTGATGAGGCTTTACACATAGCAGAGGAAAGAAGGAAAGCTAAAGGCAATGGGGAAAAGGAAAGATTTGCCCAACTGAATGCAGATTTCCAGAGAACAGCAAGGAGAGATAAGGAGGCTTTCCTGAATGAACAATGCAAAGTAATAGAGGAAAACAATAGATTGGGAAGGACTAGAGATCTCTTCAAGAAAATTGGAGAAATCAAGGGAACGTTCCATGCAAAGCTGGCCATGATAAAGGACAAAAACGGTAGGGATCTAACAGAAGCAGAAGAGATTAGGAAAAGATGGCAAGAATACACAGAAGAACTATACAAGAAGGACCTCGATGTCCTTGACAACCACGATGGTATAATCACTGACCTTGAGCCAGACATCCTGGAAAGCGAAGTTAAATGGGCCTTAGAAAGCATTACTAACAACAAAGCTAGTGGAGGTGATGGTATCCCAGCTGAGTTATTCAAAGTCTTAAAAGAAGATGCTGTTAAAGTGCTGCACTCAATTTGCCAACAAATTTGGAAAACACAACAGTGGCCACAGGATTGGAAAAGGTCAGTTTACATTCCAATCCCAAAGAAGGGCAACGTCAAGGAATGTTCAAACTATCGCACAATTGCACTCATTTCACACGCTAGCAAGGTCATGCTCAAAATCCTACAAGCTAGGCTCCAACAGTACGTGGATAGAGAACTGCCAGAAGTACAAGCTGGGTTTAGAAGAGGTAGAGGAACTAGAGATCAAATTGCCAACATTCGCTGGATTATGGAGAAAGCAAGAGAATACCAGAAAAACATCTACTTCTGCTTCATTGACTATGCTAAAGCCTTTGATTGTGTGGATCACAATAAATTATGGCAGGTTCTTAAAGAGATGGGAGTACCAGACCACCTCATATGTCTCCTGAGAAACCTGTATAAGGGTCAAGAAGCAACAGTTAGAACCGGATATGGAACAACTGATTGGTTTAGCATAGGAAAAGGAGTACGACAAGGATGTATACTGTCACCTTGCTTATTTAATTTATATGCAGAGTACATCATGCGAAATGCTGGCCTGGATGAATCACAAGCTGGAGTTAAGATTGCTGGGGAAAAGATCAAGAACCTCAGATATGCAGACGATACCACTCTGATGGCAGAAAGTGAAGAGGATCTAAAGAGCCTCTTGCTCAGGGTGAAAGAGGAGAGTGCAAAAGTGGGCTTGAAGCTCAACATCAAAAAAACTAAGATCATGGCATCTGGCCCCATCACTCCTTGGCAAATAGAAGGGGAAGTCGTAGAAGTAGTGACAGACTTCACGTTCCTAGGATCCCAGATCACTGCAGATGGTGACTGCAGCCATGAAATTAAAAGACGCCTGCTCCTTGGGAGGAAAGCGATGGCAAACCTAAACAGCATGATAAAAAGCAGAGACATCACCTTGCCAACAAAAGTCCGCATGGTCAAAGCAATGGTATTCCCCGTAGTAATGTATGGCTGTGAGAGTTGGACTATAAGGAAGGCCGAGCGCTGAAGAATAGATTCTTTTGAACTATGGTGCTGGAGAAGACTCTGAGAGTCCCTTGGACTGCAAGGAGATCAAATCAGTCAATCCTAAAAAGAAATCAACCCTGACTGTTCCCTGGAAGGCCAGATCCTGAAGCTGAAGCTCAAATACTTTGGCCACCAAATGAGAAGGGAGCATTCACTGGAGAAGACCCTGATGCTGGGAAAGATTGAAGGTCAAAGAAGAAGGGGACGGCAAAGAATGAGATGGTTAGACAGTGTCATCGATGCAACGAACATGAAATTGAGCAAACTTCAGCAGACAGCGGAAGACAGGAGGGCCTGGCGTAATCTGGTCCATGGGGTCGCGAAGAGTCGGACTCGACTGTGCGACTGAACAACAACAACAACTATTCTGTAATGAATCGTATTTCTTCATCACATTATCAAAATATACGCATTATTCCCAGTTAAGTGTAAATAAGCATGCAGGCCTACTCAGAGTCCTACTCAGGTCTCCTCAATCGGGCTTACTTCCAGGAAAGTATCCTGAGGATTGCACTGAGGATTGAAGTCAAATTAACTGACTACCTTTAAATTATGTATATACTACAGAGCACAATAAATATGCCTTCTAACCCAGAAGAAAGGGGTTAGCACACCAAAGGAATCATTCATAGTAAGAATGCATTTTGTATCAAATATATTACTCAGTATTAAAATCACTGAGCAGAGGCAATTCAGGGTTTTTTAAAAAACATAATCATGTTATTTTTCAAGTGAATGCTATTAGGTTTGTTATATACTAATGGAGCTTGGGTATGAGCAAAGGCACCAAAGGCCTTCAAGACTATTGGTTGTGTTGCTGGTGACAGCCAATCATATTTGTTGCTTATAATCCGATAGCTGCACTGCCAATAGTTACTTTGTATATGGTTCATGCAAATGAAGGATCCTAGCTGCCTACTTGGTATTGGTTGCTGTTTAAGATGGGTGTGGTTTCTACAAAATTGGTTGCTGTTGAGCTGGTGAGTTCAGGCTGGTTCGGAAGTTCAATAAAGAAGCATGTTATTACGAAAAGAGCTGCCTCATCTCAATACTTAATTAGGTTCAACATGAAAAAGCAAAATATTTCCTGCCTCAGGGTACAAACATTGACAAACCAACTTGACATTGCTGGTTTCAGAGGGTAGCCAATCTTGGTCTCTGTTAGAATAGTTGGACCAATTCCCCACAAGCAGCTGTGCTGCCCTCGTTCTTCCATTTGCCCCGGTTGCATTGGTCAATTTCACACTATTTGCTGTGTGGCCGCATTTTGACCCCCATCTCCCCCTGATTCTCCCCACATCTTCTCAATCCTTGTTTTTTGAGATTGAGAAGATGCAGGGGAAATTGGGGGGAGCTGCGGGTCAAAATGCAGCTGCGCAGCGAATAGTGTGAAACTGATCAATGCAACTGGGGTAAACAGAAGAGGGCGGCACAGCTGCTTGTGGGGAATTGGTCTTAGATTTGAGTCCAGGAGCACCTTAGAGATCAAGAAGGTGCTCCTGGAATCGAAGCTTTATGTCGCTATTTCATCATAACTAATGGAGGGAAGAATATACCTATTAATCTCACCTCATTCGTTGGGGTAAGGATTTTAATCTGTGATTCAATAAAGTTCTAGGCCACAGACCAGAGAGAGTTGCCAGCTGAATTTACTGTCCTTTGAGCCACTTTTTACCCTGTGCTGTGTGTCAAAATGGTTCTGAAACTCAGTGGCAGTTTAGAAGCAAGTTGTAATGCAGTTGAGTGGGGGCAGGAGGAGGAAAAAGAAGAAGAGGAGGAGGAGGAGGAGGTTGGATTTATACCCTGCCCTTCACTCAGAGTGGCTTACAATCGCCTTCCCTTCCAGTTTGGTGCAGTGGTTAAGTGCGTGGACTCTAATCTTGGAGAACTGGGTTTGATTCCCCACTATTCCATTTGCAGCTGCTGGATGACCTTAGGCAAGCCATAGTTCTGGCACAGTTGTTCTTTCAAGGACAGTTCTGGAAAGAGCTCTCTCAGCCCCACCTACCTCACAGGGTGTCTGTTGTGGAGAGGGGAAGGGAAAGGAGTTTGTAAACTGCTCTGAGATTCCGAGTGAACGGTGGGGTATAAATCCAATCTCCTCCTCCTTCTCTTCTCCTCCTCCTCCAAGGTTGCCACCGGGTCCTGTTTAAAGCGGCTGCGGGATTTCTTTTCAGCCTTAACAATTAATTTCAGCACTAAACAAACTTCAGCTTGAATAGCTTGTCAAGACATTTACCTTGTCTCTGCAACAGCCCCGCTTCGGACCCCTGCAAACTAAAAGGCCTGCTTCCTGGGACGCTCTCGTTGCACAACAAAACCAACCAGAGGCCCCAGCCCGCCGCCCCCCCCCGGGGGGGTTACAAGCCGTGACTGAAGCCCTTCCCTGACATGTAGCCGAGTCCACCCCCGAAGGCACCAAATGCGTCCCTCCGTCCACCTCAATCCCTTCCTCGCTGTGTCTTTCTGTGTCTCTCCGCTCGCACCGAAATCCCCCCACCCGCCGCCACGGAACAGCTTTGGAGGCGCGCCCAGGACAGGCAGGATCTTGACAGGGACAGGGTTGTGCGGGGGAACCCCACCGCCACCCGCAAAGGCAACCCTCCTCCTCCTCCTCCTCCTCGCCGCCTCTGGCTTCGCGGTCTGGCAAAGAACTGCTACTGATTCCCCCCCCCCCATCCGTTAACTCTGCCCGGGAGGCTGGCAAGGTGGCCAACTCCCTCCTGCGGGGTGCCGCGGTGTCCCGACGCGCGGAGGCGGCCTCAGCAGCGGCCATCACACGCGCCGGACCGTCGGTCTCCCCCGCTGAGCTTGGACGGCGTCCCCCCTCCCTCCGGGGAAAGGTGGAGTCATTTCAGGTCGTTGGGCAATCACCCCCAGCGGCCATGGACCACACGGCGTGACGCAGTAGCGGCACTTGGCCACTGGAGGGCGCGGCCGCACCGCTTCAACGCCGAGAGGAGGCGGCGATTGCCTAGGCGCGAAAGAATTCGGCCGGCTGAGAAGTCGCCTTGGCTAAATTTGGGCATGTGCTGGACTTCGGACGGCGGCCCGCGCCCCGCTCCGTTCTACGTGCCAGTCGCTCCGCCGTGGCAGGGAAGAAAGGGGGATGTACTGAACCCTGTCGTCAGACGCTGCCCTGATAGCTGATGATCTAAACCCTCTAAACCTGGCGTCGTCTCTGCAAAGCTGCTCTCCGCGGAGATTTCCCCCAGCCGACCGTCGGAGGCCGTCGGAAAATGCGGCGGGGGAGCATTTGGGATCTTGGTCCACCCCGGAGCTAAGCCTTGGCTCGGCGGTAAAGCTTTGCAAGCCTTTCCGGGGCGCCAAAGGATTAAACGGCACTGTTTTTAAAAAACAGAAACCAAAGCACAAATAGCTCCACGTCGAGAGGATAGCAGCCAGGATAGCAGACTTCCAGGTTGGAGAGAGCTGCTCTGCAGGTGGAAAGAGACAGACAGGAAGGTTGAAAAGCAGAGCTGGTGCAAGCTCCGAGGTGGCGTCTCTGCAGTGTTCCCTCTAAGCTGAGTGAGTGTGAGCTAGCTCACAGTTTTTTAGCCTCTGGCTCACACATTTTTGTCTCAGCTCAGGCAGGATGGCTCCAGAGCAAACTAATTTAGGCAGCAGCCAAATCGCTGGCTAGTCACTTTAATGCCAGTAGCTCACAAAGTAGGATTTTTGCTCACAGGATTCCAGGGCTGAGAGGGAGCACTGCTTCTCTGCTCTGGACCCTCGAACTCTTCAGGATCCCAGCTGGGCCTTACAGGGCCTTGTGTCCCCCGGATGGTTTCCTTTTCCGGATAAAACAGACCAGCGGAAGTGTCTTCCCAAGAAAAGATTTCTGCTGGCAACACACACGCCCACACACAAGCTTTTAGAAGACCATCTCAGCAGGGCGCTGCCGCAATTAACCGGTGTTGCTCCACATTAGAGGCCTGTCAGACTGACTGATTAGTTATTGAACTTATTTTTTACATTGGCATTCCATCTTTGCTCCAGGAAAAGGAGCTTATTTTTAACATTTGCACAGGAGCTGGACTGAGTGGAATTAGAGCCAAATCATTTGTTCCTTGAGCCCCATATTGTCTCCTCTGGCTGGCAGCAGCTCTCCAAGGTCTTGGCCAGAGAAAAGTCTTACCCAGCACCCAGGGCCACATGAGATCTTTTCGCTGGAGTGGAGGCACAAGGATTCAACCTGGGACCTTCGGCATGCGAGGCAGGCGCTCTCCCACTAAACCACACACATACACCCCAGTGCTATGATAGTTTGTATTTATTGAATTAAATATATTTTTATGTCTTTTAAGCCACCTAAGCAGGAGGGGAATACATTAAATAATGAATGAATGAAAGTCCGGTGGCACCTTAAAGACTAACAGATTTATTGTAGCTTTGTGGGCTTCAGTCCATTCATCAGAGGTAGTTAGATGTGGTTAGTAATTAACCCCTGGGAGACTGGAGAAGGCAGAGACTGAGCTAAATGGTATCTTGTAACACTGCAAAGTCCTTTCTGGCTGTGCACCTGGAAGTGATGTCATCTGATCGCTGGATGCTCTAGGATTTTTCCAAAACTCTATGGTAAAAATCAGCATTTCAGGGAATCCTAGAGCATTTCGTAATGCAGTGACATTAGTTTTGGTTATGCAGTGAGAAATGACATTGTGGCATCGCATGACACCATTCCGGCCCCTTCATATTTCCACTGTGGTTCACTAGAGTAAGTTTGGGCAACAGAGAGTGGGGGTGGGAGTCTCTGCACCTTCAGCGTGGGAACCCTAGACATAATGACCATTTCTCTGGTAATATCAAAAACCTCTCAGTTTTTTTAAAAAAATACACACCAGTGCCCCCCAAGACTGACGGAATAAAACAGCCTTAACCACTGCCCTAAAATTTCAAACAGATTGGACAGACCAGACAAGTCTCTCTGCAGACCAAGTACCACAGTGAAGGTCCCACCTCTAAAAGGCTGTGGGTCTTGTACTTCTTGTACTCACCACCATCCTGACTTGGGATACTGGGCCTCATTCCAATAGATTTATGGCACACAAAAGTAATGTCAAAAGGCATGGGCTGGGTAGAAGGAGGCCAAACTCTTCCACATACCACTGGTGGTACCCCAGTTTTCAAAAAAAGGTGTGGAGCAGAGATGTGCTACACTGTGGGCTTCTCCCATGTGCCCTAGGGCTTTCCCCATAACATTCATGGTGCAAGAATGCTGCCCTGGCTACACTGGCTTACCACACAATGAAATATGACTATGGCACCTGGAAAAGATTACATTTTTAAATGAAATATGTAATCTTTCATTAAAATCTGTCTCCATTCCTGAGGACTGGAAAGTAGCTAATGTCACCCTCATCTTTAAAAAGGGTTCCAGAGAAGATCTGGGAAATTAAGGCCAGTCAGTCTGATGTCGATACCAGGTAAATTGGTGGAAACTGTTATTAAGGAAAGAATTAGTAGAATTGATGAATAAAAACTATTGAGGCAGACTCAGCATGGGTTCTGTAAGGGAAGATCTTGTCTTACTAACCTGTTAGTGTTCTTTGAGTGGGTTAACAAACATGTTTACAAGGGAGACCCAATAGATGTTGTTTACATTGACTTCCAGAAAGCTTTAGATAAAGTTCCTCATGAAAGGCTCCTAAGTAAGCTCAATAGTCATGGGATAAAAGGACAAGTCTTCTTGTGGATCAAAAACTGGCTAATTAATAGGAAACAAAGAAAGAGTATAAATGGGCAATTTTCTCTGTGGAGGGTGGTAAGCAGTAGGGTTACGCAGGGTTCAGTACTGGGTCCAATGCCTTTTAATTTGTACATTAATGATTTGGAGTTGGGAGTAAGCAATGAAGTGGCTAAATTTCCGGCTGACACTAAATTGTTTAGGGTGATGAGAACCAGGGAGGATTGGGAGGCACTCCAAAGAGACCTGTCGAGGATGGGCGAGTGGGCATCAACGTGGCAAATGGGCTTCAGTGTGGCCAAGTGCAAAGTAATGCACATTGGGGCCAAAAATCCTAATTATAAATACACGTTGATGGGTTCTGAACTGGCAGAGACTGACCAACAGAGAGATCTTGGAGTCGTAGTAGATAACTCACTGAAAATGTTGAGACAATGTGCAACTGCAATAAAAAAGGCCAGTGCTATACAGATTATTAGGAAGGGAATTGAAAACAAATCAGCCAGTATCATATACAGCCTCTGTATAAATAGATGGTGCAACCTCATTTGGAATACTGTGTACAATTCCGGTCACCACACCTTAAAAAGGATATTATAGCATTGGAAAAAGTGTAGAGAAGGGCAACTAGAATGATAAAAGGGTTGGAACACTTTCCCTGTGAAGAAAGGTTAAAGTGCTTGGCACTCTTTAGCTTGGAGAAATGACTACTGAGGGGTGACATGATCGAGGTTTACAAGATTATGCATGGGATAGAGCAGGTAGAGAAAGAAGTGCTTTTCTCGCTTTCTCACAATACAAGAACTCGTGGGCACTCAATGAAATTGCTGAGCAGTCAGGTTAGAACAGATAAAAGGAAGTAATTCTTCACCCAAAGTGTGTTAACAAATGGAATTCACTGCCACAGGAGGTGGTGGCAGCTACAAGTATGGATGGCTTCAAGAGGGGATTAGATAAACATATGGAGCAGAGGTGCATCCGTGGCTGTTAGCCACAAGGTATAGATAAGAACTCTCAGGCTGGGGCAAGTGATGCTCTGTAATCTTGGTGCGGGGGGAGGGCAACAGTGGGAGGGCTTCTAGTGTCCTGGCCCCACTGCTGGACCTCGTGATGGCACCTGCTGTTTTTAGCCACTGTGTGACAGAATGCTGGATTGGATGGGCCATTGGCCTCATCCAACATTGGCTTCTCTTAATGTTCTTAACCTCACTGATGATTGCAGTGCCTGCAGAGGCTTATACCTGGGTTGATATTGTTAAAAGAAACAATTGACTGAGCTGCCCTTTAGTTTCAGGACAGACAAAACAAGCTGCTTCTTCAAATAACGTGCCATTGGCTTGCGGAACACTCTGCCATGGGATGTGGCAACTGCAGCCAGACAGATGGCTTTAAAAAGGGATTAGACAGATCCTCAGCCACAGTGGCTGAATTGGACATCCATGTCTGGATGCAACATACCTCTGAATGCCAGCTGCTGGGAGGTAGCAGGAGGAGGCCTCTTTCACGGCCTTTCCAGGGTGGGAAAGCTCATTCACTGTGGTAAACAGGATGCTGAACTAGACAAAACCACTGGTCTGATCCAGCAGTGCCCTTTACGTATCAACTCCTCAGATACACATAACCAAGGTGGGTCACCCAGCAGAACAGGCCCAAGCTGCAGAGTCTACTTAGTAAAAGCTCTAACACCGCATTTCACAGGCTGAGCTCAGACGTAGCCTCGGTTTCTTCAGTACATTAGTATTGACAAGGCAAGTCTCTCAAATGCATTTTTAATGACCTTTTCATATGGTGTAATATCTCTGAAAATCCACTGCATTCGTTTTTGTCAGTTCATAATGGTTACTGGTCTTACGTGCAAGAATTTAAAAGATGGCTTCCCTCCCTCCTGTTAGGGTACGTCATTTTTTTTAACGGCCTCAAAAACATTAATGTCGTAAATATTAATAGCCCAGGCTTTTGAAAGAGTAATCTTGCTCTGTTCATGTTGGGTACAGATTGGAGTCTGGCTAACAGAAAAGTCGCCTTACCGTTCAGGAGCCAGGCCAGGACTCCAGGCCTCTCCCTTCACAGCGGATGATTTGTCAGCTGGTCTTGACTTTCTGGGTCACTACGCTGGAAAAGAGATTGTGCAGGCTGCTTAAGCCTTTAGTCCAGAGGTGCTGAGCCATCTGCCTTGTGCCACATGGCAGCGTTTGCAAGCTGTTCAGATCTCTTCTAAGCTTCCCACCCCCTCGCCCACCCAGCTCGCTCCTGTCCCACCCCCACTACTCAGGAAGCTGAGGCAACCAAACTCCTTCCACCAACCCAGCATCCTTTGGTCTCCTCTGCCATCCTGCCAAGCGGTCAGGAGGACTTTGTCACACAACAGGTGCTTGGTGAGATAGGTGGTAGAGTATGTTGTCAGATGTCTGTAACCCACCCATTTTCCTTTCTCCCCCTGCTCCGGTCCAGTCCATATAAGGATTCTGGGCCAGTGATCCCCTGCAGGGCGCCCACGTTCTCTTTCCCCAGACGCAGTGGAGGCCCAATCCTGGCTTTCCTCCATTTCACTGAAGTAGGAGCTGTTGTCAAAAGAGCCAAGGTCGTGTCACCTTTGTATCTGCCAGGACCACTATTCAGAAATGATCGCCTGTTTATGAGAAGTTTGGTTTGGAATCTCCCAGTATTTTGTTACTGGTCACATGGCAGTCATTTCATGATTGGTCCAGGCCTCCACGGTAGCCATTTTATGAAGACAACCACCACCTGATCTACAAATTCCAAAAGTTAAAGCATTTTTAAAAGGTCTGGAGATAACCTGGGCCAGGATATTCCAATCCCTTTAATTTTTTTGCCCTGGAACCATCCAATCATTCTGAAGCTGGTAGCCAATTTTGAGATTCCTAGTTTCATGTCCTGATGAATTATCATAAGTGGAAAGACAGGTGGACATGTGGATTTTTTAATTATTACAGATACATGGTAACAGCCAGCCAAGTGATTTGTTAGGATACTTGATTTGGATTGGGGTCATATGCGGGCAGCCCAGATGGAATCAAATCAAATCAAACTTTTAATGGCATAGAGGTGGAATCTTTGCCAGGGGGCAGTGGATGCTCCTGGCAACTCTGGGTATTGTCTTTAAAATGCCCTCCCATCTACCTGTGGGTCAGTGATAGAGGAGGAGGAGGAGATTGGATTTATACCCCGCCCTTCACTCGGAGTCTCAGTGGTTTACAATCTCCTTTCTCTTCCCTTCCCCACTACAGACAGATGTTCTCTCTAAGCTGTGGAGTCTTGTGAGCAAAAATTATACTTTGTGAGCTATTGGCATTAAAGTTGTGAGCAAGCACTTTGGTTACTGCATAAATTAGTTTGCTCTGGAGCCATCCTTCCTGAGCTAAGATGAAAATGTGTGAGCCAGAGGCTAAAAAATTGTGAGCTGGCTCACATTAACTCAGCTTAGAGGGAACACAGGGTAGGTGAGGCCGAGAGAGCTCTTTCGAGAACTGCTCTTTCAAGAACAGCTCTGACAGAACTATGGCTTGCCCAAAGTCATCCAGCAGCTGCTAGTGGAGGAGTGGGGAATCAGATCCAGTTCTCCCAGATTAGAGTCCACACATTTAACCACTACACCAAACTGGCTCCAACATGAGTGAAAATGAATTAAATTAATGTCCTCTGCCAGCCCAATATATTTGACCAAGCAAAGGAATGTGATTGTCCATCCCTCTCTATAAGGCCACACAGCCAAGGATGCCAGGACTGTAACAGATTTTCTGCTGATATGAAATGCTTGACCTTCTTCTGGCAGGCCTCTGGCAGCCATGCTGTCATTTAGGGCAATAAAGCCTCCTCCTCACATTCTCCCCTCTTGGACTGTCTTTCACTGAAGGGTTATGTTTCCATTAGGGAGTGGGGGTCCAGGAGTGATGCTCGGCAAGTATTCACTTGGTGTGTATGAAATAATATCCTCGCAAATGAAAACGCCAAAAGTGGTTGTACTTTACAGGCAAGGTGATAGGAAGTGAGTTCCCTGTGGGGCAGGGGAGGGGATGTTCAAATAAGATTTTCCACACCATTTCATAGCTATCCAGTTAAGAACAGGAATCATGCTTCATCTTAGGATCAACAGGTAATTTTCTTTGACATGGACCTCCTGCTGCTCTCTCCATTATCCCGTGTCAAGATAATGTTCTGAAATATTAATATTGACTTGCTGGCCTACCTTTCGCCATAATGCTAGCTTTCCAGTGCAGGAAAAGGGCTGAGGGAGTAATACTCATTAAGAACCTTGTAAAATCCCATTGATATGAACATGTTTGCAAAATACTGAAATTCTCCCCTGTTCTCTTAAACAGAACAACAACAACAGCTTCTGAATTTTAGATTCCAGGTTTTTGTGTATTTAAAATATTTATATCCTGCCTCTTCATATGCTCAAGGCAGTTCCCAGCACTGAAAAGGGTTGAAAACATACACTTCAGCGGGAAAAGACCCTACACAAGTCAGCAGCTTTCAGGACAGTCGTAACTGAAGTCCATCCCTAACTGGGCACAAGCCTTTTAGTAAAATGGTTTCTGTTATTAGTTGCTGTAGATTTTCCAGGTTGTGTGGCTGTGGTCTTGGCATTGTAGGACCTGACGTTTCGCAAATAGCTGTGACTGGCATCCTCAGAGGTATAACACAGGAAGATAGAGTACTCTCTGTGTCAAGCTTACTGGGGAAACATCTTACTGGCAAAACATCAGGTCCTACAGTGCCAAGACCACGGCCACACAACCTGGAAAATCTACAGCAGCTAATGAACTCCGGCTGTGAAAGCCGTCGACAACATATTGGTTTCTGTTATGTCCGCGGACTGCCACTACGCACCAGCAGTTTGCAACTGGAGCTTGGCTCCAAAGGACAATAGGGACTAGGATCCTGAGACTCCTAGTTAGCACCAATAGGAATCATGGCAGGAAGTTTAAACCCTCCAATGGGACCTATGGGTGTCACCCCAGGGCTGTATATAGTTGGCTGGCTTGGCCGTTGGCTTGTGTTGTGTTGTGTGCAAGTAAACTATGAGCTGGTGATCACTGAGCGTCTGTCTTCAATACACACCGAACCCACTACACAACAGCTTCTGAACTGATGAATCATCTGCAGGTTGTTCTGAAAGCCCCAGAAGTGCTCAAATGAACCTCCTCTGGGAGGTCACTCCAGTCCCACAAAATCCTGCTTCTTGGGCCTGACAGTCTCACTTCCAGTTTGGTGTAGTGATTAGGAGTGTGGTCTCTAATCTGGGAGAACCTGGTTTGATTCACCACTCCTCCACATGCAGCCAGCTGGGTGGTCTTGGGCAAGCCACAGTTCTCTCAGAGCTGTTCTCTCAAGAGCAGTTCTCTCAGAGCTCTCTCAGGCCCACCTACCGCACAGGGTGTCTGTTGTGGGGAGAGGAATGGGATTGTAAGCCACTCTGAGACTTTGAGTGAAGGGCGGGGTATAAATCCAATCTCCTCCTCCTCCCCCTCCCCCCATGGGAACAGGGCTTGGGCTGAAGATCTTAATATGTCCTGGCAGTCATATGAGCCTTCACCAAGAACCAGACAAGAGAAATCACAGAGGAACAGGCAGTGGTGTGTAGTGCTTAAAGTGTCAGACAAGAGCCAGGGAGAGCTGGGTTCCAATCTCTACCCTGCCACCAAACTCCCTGGATGGCCCTACGCTTCTCACTTCTCCAAACCTAACCTATTTCACAGGATTGTTCTGAGGATAAAATGTAAGGGTGTGTGTGTATAAGTGCCATCACTTTGCTTCTGACTTATAATGACCCTATGGATTAACGACCTCCCAAATGTCCTATGGTTAACAGCCTTGCTCAAGTCTTTCAGGCTGGAAGCTATGGTTTCCTTTATTGAGTCAATCCACCTCATGTTGGGTCTTCCAGAAGTGGCCCATCCATTTCTTAGCCAACCATAACTTCTCATGATCCATACAGTCAAAAGCTCTGCTGCCATCTATGAAATGTAAGCTTTCTTCTGAAATTCTCCAGTACCCAATAGAAATTTGCAATATGATCTCTAGTGCCTCTTCCTTTTCTAAATCCAATTTAAACATATGCCATTTCTCATTCCATATATGGCAACAGTCTTTGTTGTAAAATTTTGACCATCACTTTTACTTGCGGGAGAAATTAATGTGATGGTCCAATAGTTGCTGCAGTCTTTGACGTCTCTTTTTTCAGAATTGGAATGTAAATTGAGTGTGTCCAGTCTGTGGGCCATTGTTTTGTTTTTCATTTTTGTTGGCATATTCTTGTAAAGATATTGATATGTGAGGTGAGGGGGTAATGATACGTACCATCCAGAGCTCCTTGGAGGGAGAGTGCAATAGAAAGAATCCTACTGTTTCTAGACTGTTCAGTGATAGTCAATACCATTGACCACAGTATCCTTCTGAATCACTTGGCAGAAAGGAAATGGGTGCTGCTGCTCTCCAGTGTCTTCGTTCCCAGCTAATAAGTCATTTCCTGAAGGTGGGGACTTCCGCATCCCTCTCCACATCATGGCATTTAAACTGCAAGGTTCCACAGGTCTTTATTTTATCTCTCAAGCTATTTACTATCTACATGACGTCAACAGGAGAGGTTGTAGGTGAAGTTTTGCTGGCATGTTGGTGACATTCATTCTACTATACAGGTGAAGTATTGATCATTCTGAATATACCTTGAGTAAATTGTAAAGTGAAGCTGGTGCCAAATGAGACCAGGGGAGGGAGAAAAGGTGATCAAAGAGTAGGCATTCACTTGATCCAGACAGGGTTGCACCCTCCCTTTAAAGGGCATGTTGATAGTTTGGGATGTGCCTAGATCTAATATTGTTTACTAGCCTGATACCCGTGCTTTGCTACAGTATTTAAGTTCCGTAAATCCAGTTATAATACTGATGATGTGAAGTCTGAAATGTACCCTTTGTTGTAAGAATTCTAATGGAGAAGATTGTAGTAGAAAAAATGAAGTGAGACATACGTATTTTTTTTTCTCCCTGTAGACCACATTGGTGGTTCTGCCCTGAAGTGCTAGGATCACCAGGCCGCTTGGTGAGCTCACTCTGGAGCAGGCAACATAGAACTGTCCATTTAAGAAGCAGTCGTCTGTTAAGTCAACTCCTGCCACCTGCCACAAAAGTGATGGCCTTTCTACTTGTGTTCCTGGATTGTTTTGCTCATATGGAGACAGTGTTGTTCTGAGCACCTCAGGATGATCTCGTTGGTACTTGGCCTGTGCAGCTCAGTGCATCGCAGGAGTACTATGTGCAAAAGTCTTTGCCGCATTCCTAAGTTGCCTCCTCCTTGTAGCATTGGTGTATTTGGCTCAATGTTTGCCAGGAGCTTTCTTGGGAGCAGTAAAAGGTGAGAGGTTGAGGGGGAGTTGGTGTGAGGGAGTGGTGATGTGGTGGACATTTCTTCAGGTTCATGAGGGAGGTACGCATCAAAATGGCTCCTAGAAAGGTCCTTTACTGTCTCCCCATGAACATTCATTAACTCAATTGCCATGCTGGCTTTTTTGAAAAATGTCTATTCAGGAATCTTGAATCACTGATTTCTGTAACTGTCCTCAACTGTCTGCAGTCTCTGAGCAATCAGAGGGAGGTAGGTGCAAACAGGCAGGTTTTACCTCAGAACTCTGAACTACACAGTTGACCAATTGGGGGAGAGCAAGGAGGCAGCAGCCTGCCAGGCACATGGAAAACAACTGAGGGAACACATTTTGACCCTTTTTTATCCCTTAGGGGTCATGTTTCTCAGAAATCTCTTTGTGGGGGGCTTGATGTCATGGTAGGAATGCACTCCCCTTGTTTTGGGTTTCTTGGTGCAGGAGTTTGGCCTGGGCATTGAATTGGGGGGGGCAAACCTCCCCGGTGGCTGTAAGCATCCCACCTCCTCTATTATACCAGACAGGCAGCTGCCTGGCCAGTGTAGGAGGGGGGGAGGAGTATCACTAAGGCATCACTGCTGGGGTGCGCTCCCTCATGGCTTTAAGCACCCTGCAACTGCTGTTGCACCTGACAGCAACTGCCTGTTAGGTGTAGGAGGTGGGGGGAGTGTGTTGGAAGCCATCAGAGAGGCTGGGCCAGCAGCATTACTGCACCTCAACTGTCATTAGCTCTGTGCAGTCTTCTGTAGCTGTTGTTTTTTTTTTTACCTCAGAATGCTGAGCTCTGCAGCTGACCAGAGACTGGGGAATACAAGGAGGCAGCAGCCTGGCAGCCACATAGGAATCAATGGGGGAGCACATTTTACCCCTTTTGACCCCCTTAGTGAACATCTATGCCATGGTAGGAGCGCTCTCCCCAAATGTTGTGTTTCTAGGTCCAGGGATTTGGCCTGGGCATTGATTTTACGGTGAGGGGACTTTCTTTTATAAATATATATAGATGGCTCTTGGGCAAGGATCATCTTCTTACAACTTGAATTTGTCTGCCAACTACATCTGCTCCTGAAAAGTAACAATCTTGCCAAGTTATCTGTGCTGAAGTAACATCCAGGCTTGGTTACAATAATGTAGGGATGCCATGAATTTTACAGTGAACATGTTTAACAGTTGAACTTACTATGTAGATCAGACGTGAGCCAATCAATGTGTCTGTTCAGTTTGGCACCAAGCTCAAATGCCTGCTGAACAGGTTTGTATTGGTTTTTTTGCACAACTATGCTTGCACAAAAGTGCTGCCAACCAAAACAGATGGGCAGCCATTAATATCACTAAAGATTACTTTTAGATGCAGATCAAATGTGTAGATTTTTTTAAAAAAAACACAGCATTTATTTACAACTATCTTATATGATTTGTGACTGAATCAACTGTCTATTGGAACAATGCCTTGCCAAGCAAGCAGTGGCTAGAGTTACCAGTTCTGGGTTGAGAAATACTAGGATATTTGAGCGGTGAAGTTTGAGGAGGGTGTGGTTTGGGGAGGGGAGGGACTTCAATGAGGTATAATGCCATAGAGTCCACCTTCCAAAGCAGCCATTTTCTCCAGGTGAACTGATCTCTGTCATCTGGTGATCAGTTGTAATAGCCGGAAATCTTCAGTCACTGCCTGGAGGATGACGACCCTAAATGGCACTGAAAACATGGAAGGCAGTAAAACTCCATGGAGCTGTATGAGAGACCACATGGATGAAAAGCCAATGGCACTGTATTGAACTGTTAGGAAGGAATTGTTGAAGAAACTTTCTCAAAAGTCAATGAACTCAAAAACAATAAAATGGGCTGTCAAAAACCTAACTCCCTCTTCAGGACTGGTGGGATATTGTAACATCTCTACAGTAATGTGTTATATGTGGGGCTGCCTTTGAATTTCAGAAATTTCAGTTGGTTCAGAACAGGATGGCTAAATGCCTCTTGTTCGCCACCCTGAGCCCATGTGGAAGGGCTGGATATAAATCAAATAAATAAATAAATAAATAAATAAATAAATAAATAAATAAATAAATAGTATATGACACCACTACTTGGTATATTTCTGGGATAATTCAAAGGGCTGGTCAAGATATTTAAAGTCAAAATCTGCCTGGCAGTTTGCATTATCAGAGTCTCTCCTCTATGTGCCCCGTTGCTGCTGAAATTAGGTAGGTGGCTGTTGGAGAGTCTTCTTTCTGGTGGTGCCCCAGTTATGGGATTTTCCGCATAGGAAGTTGGTTTGAGGCCTTCCTTCTGTCCTTCCAGCATCATGTGAAGTCAGATGGGTTTCATGTTTTGGGTATTTGCATGTAGGTCAATAATGTGTTGGCAATAATTCCATGAAGAACATCCTAGTTTGAAAACCTAAGCACCAAGGTGAGACTATACAGTGAAGGCTGCATCTTGTGAGAGCCTTGAACAAGCTTATGGTAATTCAATAACAAACAAAATGGAGTCAAGAGAGACAGTCAACTTTCTGCCAGTGCAGTGAACTGGGAAAAAGGGTTGCATAACAGAGGGTTTTGGGAAGAGATTAAGGATGGTATAGCTTTCCTCTTCCCAAACATGTAATTAAGCACAGTTTAAGATCATTCCATGGCATTACAAAGCCAGAAGAAAAGTCAAAGTAGTTCTGCATCATATATCTAATGCTGAACCTGGCCTGCATGTAGAATGATAGACCCAGAGAATGGAGAATAAGAGGTGTTCTTCTGCAGACCTGGGGGACCCAGGATCCCCCCCACAAATCTTGGGGGACTCCGCTTGAACATAACCTAACACTGAAAGAGGCTCCCCCTTTCTCCAGCTTGCTGCCCACACCTGCTGTGTATAAGGTTGCTACCTGTCAGATTCAGTCCAGCATAAATTTTGAAGTGGACTAACAAGTGGTTAATCCAGGACAGTGTGAAATAGTGTCCTGGATCAAGGAATGGGGTTATTATAAATGCCGCGTCTTCCACTACACAGACTGGAACATCAGCTAGTGTGTGAATGGGATTTTGTTCCATCTTTCTTTCAGTAAAAGAAGCTGTACACATTTGTGGCCTTGCTTCTGGACCTTTCTGGATCGAACTGCTTTCTTAAAACATTCTTTAGTCCCAATTGCTTTTCCAAAATCTCTGCATTTTGCTATGTCTTCACACATGCATCATGTTATGATCTACTGTGCTTGCTTATTACAAAATATTTATTCATTTTTCAGATTTATCTGACTGACACAGCTACCAATTGCCATTAATAACATGACATTTTACTCCAAAAATACCATTTTCAAATTAACGCTACTCCCCCCCGCCACATTCTCTTTTTTTGCCATTATGAAAAAGTGTAATAAAACTAGCAAGCAAATAAAGGTTTATTTCACTTGAATATTTCTATCAGTGGGAGAAAAGAATATTCAGAAATGCCATTAACACAGACTTCAGATTGGCCGAGGTCCAGCTACAAAGCACTCTAAATGAACACTAATGGAGAAATACAATTATTGTTGACTTTGGAATGCCAGCAAGAATGAGACTATGGGATCTCTGAAGTGGTTTTGGTAGTTGCTTAGCAATGGGGGTTGGGGGGAGGAAAGAAAGGTCATCACTCCAGTTGAGGCTAGAACAACAGCTCTTATTGAACTGAGAAGGTATGAATTTTGTTTATGGCAATACTGGGTTGCCAAAGTCTTTCTGCTGGCATGACCTGGTTTTCCCCCTTCTGGCTGGTTGCCAGATAAAGCCTCTCCCCCAAGGGAGGGAATATGAGCGGAGTTGAACTGTGTATATGTTTTGTTTGTTGTTATCTTCATGACTGGAATAATTCAGATCATTTCAAGTTAGCTCAAGAGAATTCCTGACCTCCAGTCTCACCTGAAGTCCTCCAACTCATTCTGATAGTAAAAGAAATGAGCAGGGACACAGGAGGAGTTTCACAAAGCCCTCATCCCTATTCCTGGGTTGGCCTCCCCCCTGCTTCCTTCCCATACCTCCCTGTCTGACTTTGCAGCAAGTATATGGCAGGTTGCCTGAAAACCTTCTCTGGAGAACAGAGAAAAACAGGGAAGTCAGAGGAAGAGTTGCTACTTCGAATGTCTCACAATGTGAATTTTAGGTGATGATGACATGGAGATGGAACTAAATCTTATTCCAAAAAAATAAGTAACACCAAGTAATAATAGCTACCAGGAGAGTCCATGGCTCAGGATGCAGAAGGCCCCAGCCTCAGACCCTGGCATCTACAGTGAAAAGTGTTTGGGGAGATCTTTATCTATCTGAGGTCCTGGAGAGTTACTGCCAGTCAGAGTAGACATTACTGATGGGCCAATGATCTGACTTGGCAGAAGTACTCCTTAGTAGAAGAGGGGCTGTGGTTCAGTGGTAGAGTACCTGCTTGCCAGGCAGAAAGTCCCAGGTTCAATCCCTGGCACCTCCAGTTAAAAGGATAGGTGGTAGGTGCTGTGGAAAACCTCAGACTGAGACCCTAGAGAGCTGCTTCCTGTCTGAATAGACAATACTGTCTTCGATGGACCAGTGGTTTGATTCAGTACAAGGCAGCTTCCTCTCCCCACAACAGATATCCCGTGAGGTAGGTGGGGGCTGAGAGAGCTCTTTTGAGAACTGCTCTTGAGAGAACAGCTCTGAGAGAACTGTGACTGATCCAAGGTCACCCAGCAGCTGCAAGTGGTGGAATGGGGAATCAAACCCAGTTCTCCAATTTAGAGTCTGCCATTCTGATTCCTGCAAGAGTACATTCTGCTGTGGCCCAATCACAGGGCTTTTCTGCAGCTGCTCCTATGTTATGGAATAGCCGTCCACAGGAAATTAAAAAACCTACATCTCTGTTATGATTTAGTTGGGCTTGTAAAACAGAATTATTTAGAAGTGGCTTTTAGCTCTTCAGGATGCTGTGGAAGACAGCAATCTCAAAGTTTAAAGTTGTTTCCTCTCTTAATTCTGTTTTTTTGGGGGAGGGTTTTTTTACTATTTTTATTATCCCCTTTGGGGCCCAGTTATTTTGGAGAAAGCTGGGCTTATACATGTTTTAAATAAACAAACAAATTTAAATTTAATATAGTTGTAGGTACCCCAATCGACCTTAATGACAGGGATAGTCTTGCCCTGAAGGATGAGAAGCGATTAAACAGCCTACTGAACAGAGACAAGTGATATGCCCTACATCTGCATGATGCCCAGGTTATGTACGCTTTCACTACTCCACAGTTTCTGATCTTCTTTCTTCATACACTTGCTCCAAAGTACTAGGAAGTTCCAGGGGTAACAGCTACTGGTTCTCTTTCCTCTAGAGTCATCGGCTTCTGACCTGGTTCCTGGAATGGTTCAACAATCCTCCTTGAGTCCTTGTGAGAAAGGGGGACTATAAATAACATAAATATAAACAGATCAATAATCAGGGTGAAAACAGTCCCTGGGCAAATGCTACAGGACAAGATCTACTATTTTCCAGCAAGGCCATTTTAAACCTGTGGCGGAGTAGGGAACCTGGCTGTTACCTGCAGGTGAGGGGGCTCTCTCTTGTTGGAAGTTTTCAGGCCAAGTCTGGGCAGCCATCTGTCAGGAGTGGATTTGGATTCCCTCCCTTTTTAAGGTCCCTGTCACCTCTGGTACTTTAGGGGCTTATGGGATACAGAAAGAAACCTGGACAATGAGAGGATCAGGAGGACAGATGAAAGGGAACAGTGTCTCAGTACACATCAGCTCATCATTTACAGTGTGACAACCTATGAAAACACCAACTTTAGAAAAAGATTGCTCAAGGGGAAAATAAGGTAGACGGCTTCCGGTTTCAGCGACTCACAGTTTGGGTGCACTCCATTGAGCTCTGATGTGGGTGCCCCAAATCGTAGTGGACAGGAGGGGTCATGGATGGATCCAACCCCCCCCAGAGCCCTTGTAGGGGGCTCTCTGCCCGGGATGCATGGGAGTGCCTCTTCCAAGGTGACAGCCAAGGAATTGAGGCACTTCTTACCCCGAGTGGTTCCGCTGCCTCGAGGCCATTATGGCGAACAGAGATGTTTGCTGGATGAAGCGGGCAAGCAATCGGGCGAGTGAATGTCTTCTCTACAGATGTAAACAAACTGAACTGTAAGTTAAGTAAAATCCCTCATAAGCCACTTGAGCTGCCAAAGTGAACTCTTAAACCTCCGAGTCGAAGTAGAGGGGAGGGGAGGAGTTGGGGATCCCCCCTCCGTGCTTGATAACCAATGGTCCACGAGTGATAAAGAGGAGGGGAAAACAGCAGTATCGGTGAGAGAATTAGAAACAAGGCAAGAGGTGCAAAATACCTTAAAGAGCATATAATTTGATGAACTTTCAGATTCCTGAAAAGATCCTTATCTTGTATAAACAATGTCCGGTAGAGGGGAAAAATGGCACTGGAGAAAAGACCTTCTCCAGGAACTACACATACAGCAATGCCTACTCGGGTTCCAGAAGTAGCCACTGACTTTCCCAATATGTTGACAGCAGCATTGTGCCCTCCGCTGGACCAGATGTCTAGCATTAACAACAAACTGAACTGTTTCCAGAAGCAATTATCAGGAATTGACAAAAGGGCAGATGAAACCTACAAAACCATAAAACAAGTTGAAGCCAATACAGAAGACATCAAGCAGAATCTGGAGGCAGTGGAAAAAGAGCAGATCTCCGATAAAGAGCAACTACTATAGCTTCAAATGGAGAAATCGATGTATGTTCTACGCTTCCAGGGTATCCCAGAACAGAAAAGGGAGAATTGAAAGAATTATTAAGCGAAGCACTGGCACCAGTGATGGACCTTAAAGCAGATGCAGTGCAAAATGAGATGGACCTGGTGTATCAAACTTATCCAGATTTTATTAAGAAAAATAAACTACCTGGCGAAATTTGTATTAAATTCTCCAAAAGATCAATCAGAGATGTAATTTGAAAGCAACAACTGGGAACCCCCTGAAAGTTAAAGGACAACAAGTGAGAATCCTGAAAGACATTCCATTTGAGATATGGAAACAGAGACGACAATATAAAGAGCTAACTTCTTTCCTGCACAAGAATTCCATTCCCTTCAGATGGATATTTCCAGAAAGACTTATATTCAATCAGAATGATAAAAAGATTACGATTGACTGTGCAGAAAGCAAATGCTTTTTGGAACAACAACAAAAACCAATAAAAGACAAAGGAAAAGCAGAAGAAAAATTGCATGAAGAGAATAAAAGTGATCACAGGACTGATGATAGTTCAAGCAGCTCCTCAGAAGGTTCTGAATCTGAAAAAGGAGCAGCAGCTCCCAAACTATTTAAAGTTAAACTGAAATATAGGAAAAACAAATGATAAGATAATCACTTTTGTAATAGAAGTATGAGAATTCATCCTTTGTTTAAAAAATTATAGTATAAGGCACCCAATTAGAGTATATAGCAGTATAATTTTACTTTTTTCATTGTTATATAGTAAGAAGACATATGAGAATGACTACGAGTATTATGATCTTTGCCTTAAGCTTGTAGTTTTAGATCTTAGGGTTTGTTTGTTTTTTTAGTAACCTCCTGTAATCCCCTTTCCATATGTAGTTTGTGTAGTACAAAATAAAAAGATAAAAGATGAAAAAAGGAAAAATAAGGTAGACCTTGTAAATGTTTGTATATACTCCCCTGTATATACTACCCTGGGTTTATATATACTACCCTAAATTTTCCTCCCTCAAACCAGGTTATTAGCAGTAATATACTAAACAACACCTTAAGGTCATGATGAATCCATACAGAGCTCCACTACTTCTCTCCTCCCATCTGAGAGCCAATTTGGTGTAGTGGTTAAAAGCGTGGACTCTAATCTGGAAGAACTGTGTTTGATTGCCCACTCCTCCACATGCAGCTGCTGGTGTGACTGTGGGTCAGTCATAAGCAGTGTTCCCTCTAAGCTGAGTTAGTGTGAGTTAGCTCACAGTTTTTTTAGCCTCCAGCTCACACATTTTGTCTTAGCTCAGGAAAGAAAAGTGCTCAGGGTCAGACATATTCTACGCCTCTTCTAATGCCAGAGCTGGATAAGTATATCACTGTACAGATCCTCATATGCAGCAGTAGATACTTCAAGTAGCTATACACAAGAATCTCTGCAGGCTCTCCTGTAAAAAAAATGACCCTGGCTTAGAGTAAGTGAAGTCAAACCATCTGAGAAACCATGCATTGCAGGGTGACAGAGCTGGCACTGAATATAGCATCAAGTTCTTTACCTCTCTCCCGCAATACTGTAGAATAACCTATCCTGTGGTGTGGACATCATCATGTTATAATTTTCCCCTCCTCCACATCACATCACTGGATGCCATAGGCCAGAGGAGGGGAATACACAATGGTATGGCACTGCAAGACAGGGTCAGCATCACTACATGTTGCAAAGGAGATGCCATCTCAAAAGGATGCCAGTTTTGGTGGCAGCCCTAAGTTTCTCAGAAGATGCAGTTCCACTCTAACAAAAAGGGCATAAGAAGGAGCAGGGAAACCTTTCTTCTGACATCTATAACAGATTTTTTTGTCGTTCACCTTCTCCTAGAAAGGTGAATGTGAAAAAGTAAAGCTTTTAAGCAAACAATTATGACTTTCCATGCACGTGGCTGATAGACTGGGCCTACATTATCAGCCACCTCATGCTCTCCTTTGGTATCGAGTCATTGTATTTCCATAATCATTAATCAAGTTGCCCAATAAATTCTTGAGCAATTATTTAAACTGCTCTCTGTTATCAGTGGCCCACTCTGCATCGTGCCACCTTCACTGCATAGTGACTTGTATGCCTTTGATCTGGAGCCCGTTCAATCAGATCAGCGGAGAGGATGGGGGGGGGCAGACAGGGAGTGCAGCCGGCTTCAAACACCAAAAGGCACGACTTTCATGTGAAATCTCTCGTTCCGAAGAATCCTTTCAACTCTTGAAACTAGAAATGTTTATTTCTCTTTCCGCTGATAAAGGCTTTAACCTGACTGCAAAAGCCCAATGTTGAACGTTGCATGTTTTGAAACAAGAACCGGAGATGAAAAATAACATCTGGGGAGAGAGCCAGAGCCGGCTTTGCTTAATTCATTGCTGCCAAGTTGCAGTGCCTGTGAGGGGTGTTTTATGTAAATTATATAATTAGCTAATTTGCATGTTTGAAAATTATTTGCATATGCATAGAACCCTCAAAAAAAGCCCTACTGACTTTAACAAGAGGATGGTGGAGTGCTCGGATGAATGAGCTCCTCCATGTTCCATTCCAGGGCAGCAATGGGTCATGATTCACCAACACACCTCTTGTATAATAGCCACTTGTCTTCCAGACGGGGAGGATCTCCAAAGAGCAGAACAATTGTATATCCTCAAACTGTTTTGGGCACCATACTTTAATTGCATGTTTACTAACTGTGCTGGAATACAGCTGCAGTGAGAAGCGTCTATAGCCACTGCTTTCCCTGTGGTTTTTTTTAACTCTTGTAACCTGCCCTTTCTTCCAGGGGTACAGGATGCAATTATCTCATTTATTTTGTTGAAGGCTTTCACGGCCAGAGTTCATTAGTCGCTGTAGATTTTCCAGGTTATGTGGTCGTGGTCTTGGTATTGTAGGACCTGATGTTTCGCCAGTAGCTGTGACTGGCATCCTCAGAGGTATAACACAGACAGATGGAGTACTCTCTGCTCACCTTGACACAGAGAGTACTCCATCTTTCTGTGTTATACCTCTGAGGATGCCAGTCACAGCTACTGGCGAAATGTTAGGTCCTACAAGACCACAGCCACACAACCAAGAAAATCTACAGCAACTAATATTTCATTTATCTTCACAACAGCTTACAGCAGTGGGTCTAGAGTGACCTGACAAACTTCATACCCAAACGCAAGTTTGAAAGTAGGTTTCCCTCTCCTCCAAAGCCAACATTCTTGCTACTCTGGGTCAGTCCAGATGCCTTACTGGCTCTGCTGCATGGGAGGTGGAAAGTCCCATCAAGTCGCAGCTGACTTGTGGCCATCCCATAGACTTTCAAGACAAGAGACAAACAGAGGTGGTTTGCCACTGCCTGACTCTGCATAGCAATCCAGGTCTTTCTTGATGGTCTCCCAGGCAACCAGGACTTGGCCCTGTTTGGTGTAGTGGTTAGGAGTGGTGGACTCTAATCTGGAGAACCGGGTTGGATTCCCTATGTCTCCACAGGAAGCCTGCTAGGTGAGCTTGGGTCAGTCATAGTTCTCTTAGAGCTCTCTCAGCCCCACCTACCTCACAGGGGAGAGGAAGGGAAGGCGATTGTAAGTCACTTTGGGACTCCTTCAGGTAGTGAAGGGTGGGGGTATAAAACCTCCTCCTCCTCCTCCTTCATTATCCTGGGCCATCCTGGTCAGGGTTGCTGCTGCATTAAGCATGGTTAACCAACTGGGAGCCAGACTCACAGAGATTTGCAGCCATGCCTGCTAGCCACAGGTAAGCAGTTTGTCAACACCTGAGTTAACTACATTTAAGGCTAGTGATGCCCTAACTATGTGTTACATGGTTGCCTTCTGCCCAGGACCACCATGAGATTTTTTTTCATCAGCTATGCCTTGATCAGACATGCTTATAACTCAGTTCCCAGGCATGTCAGGCCCTGATTTGAACCAGGACACTGGCATGAAGGGAGAAGGGAGCTTAAGCGTTTGCTCCTTTCTCCTAACCTGAAAGGGCCCCAGGGAGTACTTGGGGCATAATTCCACCCCCCCTCAAGTTGCAGATGACTTATGATGACCCTGTAGGGTTTTCTAGGAAAGAGATGTTGAGAAGTGGTTTGCCATTGCCTGGCTCTGTGTAGCGACCCTGGACTTCCGTGGCAGTCTCCCATCCAAGTTCTTAACAAGGCCGACCCCGTTTTGCTTCTGAGATCTGACGCAATGGGGCTAGCCTAAGCTATACAGGTCAGGGCTGGGCATTGATACATGTGTTCAAGTTGATCCAAGGAGGCAGCTAGTGGCTTCCCAGGCTGCTTCAGCTCAGGGAAATGGCACAGACAGAAGGGAGCCTTCAGTCTCTTCTTCCTGTGCACAGTGGTCCTGATCCAAAGCTTGGCCCCCAGGGTCTGGTCACTGAATTCCAAGCACTTCTGATCAGAAGTCCTGATGGCGGGTGCGGGGAAGGCACAAAGGATAACGTAAGGTATAATTAGCAGTGTACCCTCTAAGCTGAGTCAGTGTGAGCTAGCTCACAGTTTTTTAGGCTTTGGCTCACAGATTTTTGTCTTAGCTCAGAAAGGATGGCTCCAGAACAAACCAATTTATGCAGCAGCCAAATCGCTCACTCACAACTTTAATGCTAGTAGCTCACCAAGTAGAATTTTTGTTCACAAGACTCCTCAGCTTAGTGGGAGCATTGACAATTAGGCCAGTGGTTTCCCTTAACCCAGGACCTGAATGCCATTTCAAACCATGTTGGAAGCAGTGTTTCTGAAGGTGGTCTTCATTTGCTGACTGTGGAGAATGGGGACTCAAGCATTACATTGGCATCAGCTGTTTACCAGACTGGCTCTCCCTCACTTTTCTCTGCCTAAAAGGCTCTCTAGTCATTAATGCTTTGGAAGAGTTAAAATATTACAATCTAAAACCAATAGAATAAAATGCCTGATACTGCTCACCAAAAAAGATGTCTGCAGTTTATACCTCATTAAAAGCCCTGGCAAATAAAATGGCCTTATTTTGATTCCTTAAGATTTTTAGTGATGGTGTCCCCCTCACCTCCACAGGGAGCCCATTCCACAGAGTAGGGCATGGACCCTCCACATCAAACGTAGGAGGCAAATGGGCTTCTCCATCTTTCACAGGGTAAGAGTTCATAGAATTGTTGCTGCTCACAGCTGCTAGTTCACCTCAGAGTACTAGCCAGAAAAAGCTCTGATTAGTCACTGGGAATCAATAGCTCAGGCCCAGGAACAACTTATATCTGAGCAGCACCCGGGAGGTACATGCTAATACAATCATCATAGTTACCCCAGATATAAAAATGAGCTGGTTTCCACTCCATTTTCCAGTGCAAAGGATTTTATCACATACAGAGATGCCATGTTGTATCCACAGACAATCATAGCCAACCGTGTTTTTCAATTTAATTACAGAAGTTTGAGTTTTGTGTGACATTGAGTCTTTTTCTATGATCAGCTCAGAAAGGGAACAGAGCCCTATTGCCACAGTTACTGTAGGCTCCCTTCCCACTCCTGTTCAGCCTGACGTTATCCTGTCCTTATATATAAACGTGTTTTCACATGGCAACATTCTATGCTTGCCAAAATCAGTTCGCTGCCTGAACTGCCCATCAGAAGGTGTGCCTGAGTCCCGCCCACAGAGCCAGCTCCCACCAAACCTCCAATCCGAACAAGTTACCTCAGTAGCTAAGCAGCCATTTGCCTGACCAGCCTTCTTCAGCCGTCAGGAGAAGATCAGCAGAGGAGCAGCTGTGGCCATTTGCCTGCTGACCATTCTTCAGCCCTCGGGAGAGCCTTGCAGATCGCTGTGGTTCTTTGTTTAAAATGTTCCCCCATCAGGTTTAATTGAGCTGTAGTTCCAGAGTGGGGCCTGCAGGGGTATCACTCACTGGGTTGAATGGGACTTCCTCATTTGCTGGCCTACAGTTCCCAGCTGCCCCAAGGCCAAAAAGTGTGGGAAAACAGGGACTGTCCCAAGACAGTCTTCGTCCCTGGCAGCAGCAGAAATTCAGCTACTCCACAGTTGATTGGACTGGGGAATGAATGGAAGTTTCCCTGCTCTCTTGGGCAAGAGAGAGAGGCTGAAGTACAGGTGAGCCCACAACCTCCAGAGGTAGAGAGTATTCTGTGTAGGGAAAGAGATTTGCGTTTAACCCCTGTTGATTTATGCCCTATTAGTTCATGGTGTCTGCATACTCCTACAGTGTGTGTCTGCTCCATAACTGTGTAAATAGTTAAATACATTCTTTTATTTGGGCTAATAATCTGTGTTGTGCTCTGACCACATAGTCTCCCCCACTCTGCACAACACCAAAGGAGGGGGTAGCCCAGGGAAACAAGGAAAGGCCAGACCCTTGGGTTGCAAACTTTCCAGGGATCCCCCAAAGATTGGGGATTCCATCTCCAAATAGAGAGATTCAGCCAGAGGGATCTCACTGTCCCTCTAAAAAGGCAGTGATGATTCCGTGAGTGGTGGCAGTGAACTTAAGGAATGAGATATGCCCACAGGACGAGGGTGGGAGGCAAGCAGCTGAGTTATAAACTGGAGCCCATTTCGCCATGGCAGGCAACCAAGCTTGGTTCAGACAAAGCAAGGAAACCCTTTGCAGGCCTTTGTGAGGAACTCATTGGGGCCAGTCCTGACTAGGGTTGCCAACTCCAGGTAGAGAGATTCCTTGAGATTTTCTGGTAGAATCTATGGAAGCCAGGGTTTGGGGAGGGGAGAGGCCTCAGCTGAACAGAATGCCATAAAGTCCACCTTCCAGAGAGCCAGTTTGGTGCAGTGCTTAAGTGCACGGACTCTAATCTTGGAGAACTGGGTTTAATGCCCCACTCCTCCACTTGCACCTGCTGGATGACCTTGGGCAAGCCATAGTTCTGGCACAGCTGTTCTTGAAAAAGAGCAGTTTCTCTCTGAGCTCTCTCAGCCCCACCTACCTCACAGGGTGTCTGTTGTGGGGAGGTGAAGGGAAAGGAGTTTATAAGCCGCTCTGAGACTCCCTTGGGTAGTGAAGGGCGGGGCATAAATCCAATATCGTCTCTTCTTTTCTTCTTCTCTTCTTCCAAAGCAGTTATTTTCTCGGGGGGGGGGAGAGATCTGTTGTCTGGAGGTCAGTTGTGATACCTGGTGATCTTCAGGCTCCACCTGGAAGTTGGCTGTCCTAGGCATAGCAGTCAGTGTTTCAGAGCAAGGTCTGCTAGATCCAGGTTCTTGCTGTAGAAGCTGAGTGGGTGATTTTGGACCAGTCACAGACTTTCAACCTTACCTAACAGGGTTGTTGTGCAAGTCAAAAGGGGGAGAGGAGAATGAAGTAAGCTGCTTTGGTCCCCACTGCAGAGAAAGACTACGTTTCCTCCTGAGAAACCATTGTTGCCAATCTCCAGGTGAGGGCTGGAGATCACTCAGAATTACAACTGCTCTCCGGATGGCAGAGATCAGTTCCACTAGAGAAAATGGTGGACTCTATGGCAGTCAGGGGTTCAGAGCATGGAAGAGGCTGCAGGTATGTGTGTGTGTGGGAAATGGAAAGCTGAAGAGTGAGGGGGAAATAAAGGTAGGTTGATGATTGGCTGGGAAGGAGATAAGGTTGCCAACTCCAGGTAGGAAATGCCTAGAGATTTGAGGGATGGAACCTGGAGAGGGTGAGGTTTGAGGAGGGCTGGGACCTCAGGCAGGTAGAATGCCATAGACCCCACCCTCCCAACCAGCCATTTCCCTCCTGGGGAACCACTGTTGCCAGTCTCAAGAGAGAGGTGGAAATCACTCAGAATTATAACTGATCTCCAGGAGGGAGGGGGGAGGAGATGGAAAGCTGACATCAGAGGGGTAAATAATGGCAGCTGATGCTTGGCTGGGAAGGAGATAGGGTTGCCAACTCCAGGCTGGGAAATTCATGGAGATTTGGGGGGTGGAGCCTGGAGAGAGTGAGGTTTGAGGAGGGGTGGGACCTCAGACAGTTACAATGGCATAGACTCCACCCTCCAAACCAGCCATTCCCTCCTGGGTAACAATTCCCAGGTGAGGGGTGGAGATCACTCAAAATTACAACTGCTCTTCAGGTAGCAGAGATCAATTCCTCTGGAGCAAATGGTGGACTCCGTTTCATTATACCCTGCTGAGGTCGCCACAGCACATTGATGCTGAGTGCCCAAGGCCTTGGCACTCTCCCAGAGCCTCTTTCTAGAGCTCATTGTATTTATTTCCACAACGGGCCTTATTCCTAGTTAACCCATAAGGAAGTCTTTAGCACAATTTCCCTTCCTACTGAGGAATGAAAGTAATTAGAATTTTGGTCAGGGCCTTTTGAGTTGTGGTCCTATAGAATCAGTTACCTTCAGAGACCTGACCTTGCATGCCACATACAGGCAATGCAAAAGCGTTTTACTTAAACTTGCTTTTTAAAAGTGTTGCGGATATGGTTCTCACTTATCTTGCGAAGGTCACAAGCCACAGAGCCGTCTATGGAATAATGTGGAGCTCACCACAAGTACTTTGAAAAGGGGCTCTCTGGTGCATCCTGGGCTCAACTTCCAGTGTATTCTTCTACTGCTCTAGTGTGGTGGTACTTACTGGAACCAAGTACTGGTACCTTGGAGAAGTACTGAGGGGGAACTTGGTTCAGTCTTATGAGTACCAGCACTGCTGTAATATATGGCTAAAAGTCAGACACACAAATGTTAACAAGTGTTTTCTCTTACCTAACAGTTAATCTGGGCAGCAGCATGTTGAGAAAAACAAAATGGTGTGTCAAACCTGAACATCCAGTGCTGTATCTAACACTACATTCAGGACTGGGAACTCAAATAAAGAGGAAAAGCTGAAGCTGATCAATGAGGCAGACCCAACGGGTACCTAAGCTATAGATGAGTGGCTGTATATAATAACGATACATTATGCATCAATGCCAGCGTGGGCTGTGCATTCACAGCCAGAAAATTACAAGTTTGGCTTGGCAATCACAGTTCCATTGTCTAGAATCCCATTCCTGGGTCTATTACTTCACGATAAACCCTCCATTAGTTCCCAACTGTTGCTCACACAGCCAGTGAGTCACACTAAACTTAACATGGTTTTATTATAAGGGGTGCAGGTGTGTAGACAGTCAACCAAGTGGGTTTCTCAGGACCTAAATTCATTTTAACAGAGAAGCCCCACCCCCTTAGGTGTCACCATCGCACCTAGAGTGTTGCGGGGGGGGGGGGCGTGCTTTGCAGTTTTCCTGACAGCTGTTCTCAAAGGGCTGCTAAAATAGCAAGATATCTGCCCAGCAAGTGACAGCATTTCAAAGCACACTTGCTGCAATCTGTACTCCATGCAGTAAGTAAGTAGAGCCTTAATATTCTTTTAAATTCCTTGCTTTGTAGCCTCCGGTCTCTCTGGTTGTATAATGCATGTCATTAATTTTTCCAATCCAATTTCTCCTTATTCTGTCCCGGGGGGTGGGATCAAAATTTAAAATACATCTTACATAATTGGATCCTAATGAGACAACACTAAGCAATCGTATTTTTTCATTGGTACTGCAGATTTGCTGTAGACAACAGTGGGAAACAGCTTCAGTACGCTGTCTGGTGAATTTCACCAACTTCCAGTCATTCAGCATGTAATTTTTCGTTATGCTTTGATTCCTTATTGATCTATGACAGAGTAAGACTCATTAAGCGGCTCAGGTAATGCTTTTATTCTGGATTCTGTCAGAGGCACTGCTATGTCTTTTGCATATCTTTGTGACATGGCAAAAATAAAAAAAAAAACCTCCAGAGTCAGCATGGTGTAGTGGTTGGACTGGGAGATCCAGGTTTCATCCCCCTGTCTGCCACAGATGCTCACTAAGTGACCTTGGGACCAGTCATGCTCTTTCAGCCTAACCTACCTCACAGTGTTGTTATTGTGAAGAGTAAATGCAGGAGGTGAGAAGAATGCTGGGAAATGCTTTGGGGCCCCATTAGGGAGAAAAGCAGGGTACTGGTCTTCAGATTAGGAATACTCACCACACAGCCTAGAGAGAACCACATTCACAGTTACCATCAACCAAAAGAGCCACATTTCCTTCCACCCCTGGCACGAGGCCTGCACCTCAAGGAGGCTCATCGCTGCCAGATTACCTCTTCCTCCGGTGACAGCTTTTTCAAGGTGGGAACAGCCATAAGCCCCACTGGGCGAAGGCCTTGCCCACTTTCCTGAAACATGGGGCAGGTGCCAAATTGGGGAACGGTGCTCAGAAGAGCTACATTTGGCTCCTGAGCCACTGAATATCACTGATCTCTATCATATAAATACAAGTACCATAAGACACAAGCGTTCTCTCACCACTTTGGTGTAGTGATTAGGAGCGCGGACTGTAATCCGGGAGAACCAGGTTTGATTCCCCACTCCTCCACTTGCAGCTGCTGGTGTGACCGTGGGTCAGTCACAAGTTCTTTCAAAGCTGTTCTCTCAAGGACAGTTCTAGAGAAAGCTCTCTCAGCCCCACCTACCTCACAGGGTGTTTGTTGTGGGGAAAGGAAGGGAAAGGAGATTGTAAGCCGCTCTGAGACTCCTTTGGGTAGTGAAGGGCAGGGTATAAATCCAATCTCTTCCTCCTCTTCGTCTTCTACAAGAGAACCAGTTTGGGTAGTAGAAGAATGTCAGAAGAGCCATGCTAGATCAGAGCAAAAGCCATCAAGACGAGCATTCTGTCCACACAGTGGCCAACCAGCTGCCTATAGGAAGCCTGCAAGCAGGATGAGTGCAACAGAACCTTTCTGCCTTTGGTACCCAACAACTGATATAAGGACGCATCCTGCCTCTGGTACTGGAGGGAGCGCTGTCCCTTCTTACCGCTCAGGGAGTTGCAGGTTGTATATCAATATCTATAGTTATCTACCTGGCACATGAATCAGGTCACAGGACTGCAGCCTGAAAAAGGATATATAAAAGATTTCTGTAAACAGATCTATGTATGCTTATTTATTGTATTTATAGCCCACCCTTTCTCCAAGGGTGAACATAATTTCACAGTAACCCTGTGAGGTCGGCTACGCTGAAAGAGAATGGCTAGACTTAGATCACCCACGTGAGTTTCAAGCAGGTGGTGATTTGAACCAGGGACTCCCCAGGCCTTGTCCTACCCTCAGATGTGACACTACACTGTTTAAAATGTTGCATACGTGAACACACATGAAGCTGCCTTACACTGAAGCAGACCATTGGTGCATCATGATCAATATTGTCTATTCAGACTGGCAGCAGCTCTCCAGGATCTCAGGCAGAGGTCTTTCACGTCGCCTACCGCCTGCGCGGTGCCCAGGACTGAACCTGACACCATCTTTATGCAAAGCAGAAACTATTCCCCTGAGCCACAGACCCTCCCCTTGAAAAAAAAATCCAGACTGGCAGCAGCTCTCCAGGGTCCCACACATCTTACCTCCTACATGGTCCTTTTAAGCGGAGATATCTGTGATTGGACTTGGGACCTTCTGCATGCCAAGCAAACATGAGCCACTGCCCCTCCCCCAAACTAGACTAGGAAGCAGATTTGGGAAGAAAGTTTCAGGGTTGGGGATTTTTTAAAATCCTGCTAAAAGATTTGCAGAAGAAGTTACTTAAGTGAAAGGTAAACAGAACTAAAAGATTCGCTGGAAAACCACGGGAGCAATTTTAAGGAAGTCTACTAAGAAGTTCTTAGAAGTGGAGCCTGAATCCAGGAAGTTCTGAAGAACCAACCCAAGTCCAGAGTTGCAGAGTCAGTATTTTAATAAGTGCACTGTGCTAGTAATCTTTTTTTCCCTTTTCCTGACACAAAAGCCTTGCTTTTTAGAAGAACTGAAACATCACTTTCATTTCACCCAGGCTATGATTTCAGGGAAAGCATAATTTTCACATTTCAGCCAATGTACGATGCACCCCGCTGGGTTATGGCTTTTCAGATTTCAGCAAGTCACGTTAATTTCCATTTGCTCACACTTTCACAGTGGAATGTGCACTTGGGGTCAATTTCCTATCATGACTTGATCATGGTTGTGTTTCTGGATATTTGGGCCATGTTAAGTGATCTCTGCATACCCCATGCTTGCCTTTCATTAGCAATCATTTCTCTTCTCCACACGAAGAAATATGAAAAGGAAAGAAACCACGAGAAAGGAGGAAACAAAATTAGCTCACGGTGTAGCATCCAGTCTTGTTAGCACTAAGAGGCTTGACAATGTTAGAAAATGTCCGCTGAAGTAAGTAAATTGATTTAAAACAGATGTAAAATGGATTTAGCAGTGATGTCACTCTCACTTCCTCCAGCTTTATATTCATTTGCAAATTAGGGTTGCCAGCTCCAGGTTGGGAAATACCTGGAGATTTTGAGGGGTGGAGCCTGAGGCGGTCAGGGCTTGGGGAGTGGAGGGGCTTCAGTGGGGTAGAACACCATAGAGTCCACCTTCCAAGGCGGCCATTTTCTCCAGGTGAACTAATCACTGTCATCTGAAGAGCAGTGGGAGATCTACAGCCACTGGAGATTGGCAACCCTATTGCAAATACAGGATCTAAGAATTTTTACTTCACTTTGTCTAAATTTCCAGGCAGATAACCGTCAATCACAGATAAAAAAAAATTATAAACACACAGTAATTCCAAAAGCAATCTAAACAAGAAGGAGGAGGAGGAGGAGGAGACTGGATTTATACCCTGCCCTTCACTCAGAGTTTCAGGGCGGCTTACAAACCTTCCCCTCCCCACAACAGACAGGTAGGTGGGGCTGAAAGAGCTCTTTCAAGAACTGCCCTTTTAAGGGCAGCTCTTGTCAGAACTATGGCTTACCCAAGGTTATCCAGCAGCTGCAAGTGGAGGAGTGGGGAATCAAACCCGGTTCTCCCAGATTAGAGTCCGCGCACTTAACCACTACACCAAAGTCCAGATACCCAGTTGCAACAAAACCACAGGGTCATGTGGCACCTTAATAAAAGACTAATGATTTTATGGTGGCATAAACACTTTTGGAAGTGAAGAGTCATTGTGGTCTAATGCTTAGGGTAGATCTTGGTGACTCAGACTCAAACTATGTCTTGGAAACTCACTGGGTGATCTTGGGCCAGTCACTGCCTCTGTGCCTAACTTACCTTGCACTGTTGTTGCAGTAAGGATAAAATGGAGGAGGATAGTATGATGTTGTAAACTGGTCTGAGTCCCCCCTGCCCAGGAGAAAAGTGGGTAGAACTAAATAATGTTTCACGTCTGAGCATGTGTGTGTGTGTAAAGTGCCATTTCACATGCATGCATAGGTGTGTAGAATACCACCAAGCCACAGCTGACTTATGGTGACTGTGTAGAGTTTTCAAGACAAGAGACTAACCGAGGTTGTTTGCCATTGCCTTTCTCTGCATAGTGACCCAAGAATTCTTTGATGGCAGGCAGGGAGAGTTATTACAATGGGATGACAGGACATAGGTATGCTATGTTATATCGCAAAATACTGATGAAAAGAAGATCCTGTCAGAAGAGGAAACCATCCAATTCGAGTTCATATTAATACCCCAACCTATCCATGTAGGGTCAAGGTAAACTGTGTAGTGGACTAGCCATGCCCAGCTGCTATTGACTCTGATAGTGTTAAATCCACTGACAAACTCCAAAGTAGCAGCTTCTCATCAGAATCTACATTTAAAATTCTTCTGCCAATGTAGTGCAACCTTTACTGTACGTCTATTATTCAATGCCAAAGGAAATTAAAATGCTCTCCCACTAGTTTCTAAGTATTTCCATTTTTAATGTCTAATTTGCATCCGTTTAACTTCACACACAGAAGCAGTCTAGTTTGGCCACAGTAGGTGATTGCAGGGCATCTCTAGAAATTAAAAAAAAAATCCTGATAAAGAAGCAGAAGAATAAAGTTTGAGTCCAATGGCACCTTTAAGACCAACAAAGTTTTATTCTGAGTATCAGCTTTTGTGTACACACATTTCTTCAGATACCTACATGAAAGCTGATACCCATAATAAAACTTTTGTTGGTCTTAAAGGTGCCACTGGACTCAAACTTTGTCTTGCTGCCTCAGACTAACATGACTACCCACTTGAATTTAGCAGAAGAATGTTACTCTGAACAAGCCCTCCCCTCCACCAGGACAGTTTTGAAAGCTGTGCTTTAACGAAAGCATTCTCCTCACTTTCTCTGACGGATCATTCTCTCATTTTTACCACTGCTATCAAATAGGCATGTGATCTTAATTGTAAATGTCCACAGAAATTCGTGGCATGACTAAAAATGTTGCCAAAGAATAGAAAGATACCATTTGTCTCTCAGGGTCACCTACAGCTGTCCAGGGAAAAAGTTTAAATCTCCCCCCATACATACACCTTCACCATTACCCTAGCCTACTTCTGACAACTTTCCTTGTCCGCCATCTCAACCCCATAACCTGTGTGGCAAATCCACAGTACAATTTTTATTACACATAATTTCTACATGGCAGCTTTACTAGCAAGCCAGGATAGCTGCAACTGAGCCCAGGCACAATCCTCTGTTCTCCTGAGAACCATGTGATCCCAGATGGCCACTGCCATGCCACTATGGCCTAAGCAGCTTCCAGATCTTTGGCAGTTCCTCGGCTGGAAAAACGAGTTTCTCCAGACTGCCTCACTTACTCTAGCTTTTTGTTAACAATGAAGCCTGTGCAGCAGCCATTCGTCTTTCTTCACTGTTGCTAATGCTCCCGCTGAAGCACTTTGAAAGGCTTAGGTTCACAGAACACAATTAAGATTCTTCTTTGCAAACAAAAAACAAAAATGTGGAATGGAAGCCTAGATGGAGATGCTGTGTCCTGCAGAACACATAGGGCAGAGGATACAGGGCAGTATGTCCTGTGAATGAGAGATCAATCCACAACAAAGAGCAAAGGGCAGCCTGTTCACCCTGGGAAAAGAGAGACAGAGTGGAATGGAATCTACACTCTTCTCACAGATGAAAGACAAGTGATGGGCTGCGGTGGAATAGACTGTCTTGAGAAGGGGAGCACAAAGGCATGCTAATGTAAAAAGACCAGACAGGTGATTCACAAGCATTACAAAAAGATTTTTCTTGGTTGGGGGCCCAATAATAAGGCACTGATGTTGAGAACATCAAAGGCATAAGCCCTGTCCAGATGCAAAATATTGAGAGTGAGGACAGTGTAGTAGACACTAAGTGTGTGAGCTGGAAGCTCCTCTTTCATGAAAGCCAACATCGTGCTGCAGTAGTCCTGTGGCAGCCTGGGTTTAAATCTACCCTGCAGCTCCTCTGTGGGGATTGTCAGTCTCTGGGTGGGGCCTGGAGACCCCCTGGAATTACAACTGATCTCCACACTGCAGAGATCACTTCTCCTGGATAAAATGGCTGCTTTGGCAGGTGAACTCTGTGGTGTTATACCCTGCTGAGCGCCCTCTCCAGGCTCCACCTCCAAATTTCCAGGAATTTTTCAATCTGGAGCTGGCAACCCTGCTCCTTTGGCAAATTTGAGCCAGTCTCAATCTACTTCATAGGTTCGTTGTGAGGTAGACATCATGGGTACAGCTACATATGCTACCCTGGGCTCCTCAGAGGAAGAATGGGATAAAAATTCAATAAATTACTCTTCCTTCAGTAATGAACCCCCAGGTGGCACTAGGCAAGCCCCAGTTCTACAGTCTGCACCTCTCTCAACCTCAAAACTTTATTTTGCAGTAATGATGACTGAACTTATTTATAACCATCTCTTTGAACGGTCTGAAATGCTACATACTTCCAGCAAGAAGAAGCAGGGAGTTTGTAAGGAATCACAGGTGGAGTAGATGATTTGGAAATCCCATCTCAATCTGGTAAACTTTCAGGGTAGGTCTCAGAAGACTGATTCCTCCCTTCTCTTTCATCATTAGACTCTCAGCTGCTCTCAGTATTCTGGAGCATAGGAAAAAGTATCTACAGAGCCCCAGAAGCTTTGGCATAGTTCCTCTCTGAGGATCTCCTGCCATGGAGTGCTTTAGCTCCTGTCGGTCAGAGAGCACACATTTAATAAATAAGGTTCAGGTTCCTTTCAAAGCGCAAGTCGAAAGGTCGGTTATCCCACCTTCCTGCAGCCAGTTCTTTTGAACATGCTCTGGCCAACAAACATCTGTTTCTATTCTGATTATTAATCTGCATAAACTATCCCCCCCCCCATTTTCCTGACATAGACAGGAAAAGACAACCTTGGAAGCACTTGACTGTTTTGTTCACAGATGTCTTAACTATTCTTGCTTTCAGACAAAGGAAGCATCTTCCAGGTAAACAGCCTTCCAGCAAAAAGACCTACATAGCTTAGCAAATCAACTTCCCCTCTACTTGTAGCCATCCTTTGCTGCAAGATATCTTCCCATCTGAGCTGAAATCTCTGACCTTTCATTCCTGAACAGAGCTCTGACTTGGTTATGGGCTGGGGGTCCTTGGACCCCTAAATTCCAGGGCTTCTGCATAACAAGATTAGTCTTTTGCTTGGATTATGTAATGCAATAACGTCTAGCTCTGGATGGATTTATACTCCACCCTTCATTCGGAGTCTCAGAGCGGCTTACAATCTCCTTCCCCTCCCCCTCCCCACAACAGGCACCCTGTGAGGTAGGTGGGGCTCAGAGAGCTCTTTTGAGGACTGCTCTTGAGAGACCAGCTCAGAGAGAACTTGTGACTGACCCAAAGTCACACCACCAGCTGCATGTGGAGATGTGGAGAATCAAACCTGGTTCTCCCTGACTAGAGTCCGTGCTCCTAACCATTACACCAAACAGGTACTGATTTAGCATATTTTTATTTCAGTCTAAGGCTAAACAATACCGTTTACCACATTCCCAGTTGTGAGGTGAAGTCTAGCATAGTACTTGCCATGTCTGTTGATTGAGGCAAACAATAATATTGTACGGTGTAAACTTTTTTTAAAAAAAGAATTCCATCAGGATGTTCTCCCTCCCTTCTTCCACCCTCTAATCTCCTCTTCTTCTTCTACCTGGATAGCAAGGCAGGGTATGTTTAAGTCACTGCATCATCATGATTTCTGTCATTACTAAATATATGCAAGACAGGGATTCAGAGGCGGGTTTCACATCACCATCATTCAGTCTGGGAGGAATGGAGGAGGGGGCAGCCTGTGAGTGACTGTAGTTGCCCTGTTACCATTCACCTTCCTCAGTTAAATACATCAGTTAACACTGTTTGTACAATGCTGCAAAATGTAGAATTCCCGGGCAATGTTTTGACTGTGGACGGCACAGCAAAATCGGGGTCAAGGAAACAGCTTTGTCATCTGTTTGAAAAGCCCAGCTCAGCATGGGATTGTGGTGAACAATCAGTTTCTTGCTTTTGCTAGTTATTAACTTAAGTGGCTCTACTAGGAAGAACGTTCTGTTCTTTGATGAGCAGAGATACACTGACACACTCCAAATTGACATGAACAAAAGGACAGCGCAGTTGCCATGCATGTTGCCTAATCAACTGAGCTGGGAGGAAAGACATATAGATAAAATGCTATTGCATTTCAGGAGTTGGAAGATATCATAATTGAAGGTCCAATGAACCATGTGCACATGAGAACTGAAGGCACGTAATAAAAGAGAGATTCCCAAGTTGATTTTCCAAACAAATTTAATGGTCCTTGCCAACTAGCATTTATCAGCAAATAGTTTTAGAAAGCTGTGCGGCTCTTGGCCAGCCTGAGTACTTGAGTACTTCTGTCTCAAGGCCTGAACTGTATTCTTCACTACAATGGATTGGTACTGATCCCACACACACTTAAAAATGATTGTGCCCTTGGAACAGGGACTGAGTTTTTGTTCAGTCCAACCCACTTTGATTGAAACTGGATGGATTAAGCACCTTCACTCTGGTAGTGCTGGAAACCAGGCCCAGTTAGTGTCCCCTCCCTGTATTAAACAAGAAAATTTCCCAGAGGCCTCTGCAACAACACAGAGTGCTGAGCCAGAAATGGCTCATACATTGCACAGCTGTATGAGAGGTACTTCTTCCCACATGACAGCCACCACATGGGAAGTTGTGGATATCTCAGAGGCCTCAGTGGGTACTGCCCAAAGTTTGTACAAAGGCAGCCCAGGGCTGGGAGCAGCTTCTGATGCCATGCTTGGTTATTTGACAGCACTTTGATTCAGCTGGCACTTCCAGCAGATGTGTCAGCCCTACAGGGTTCTTTGTAATATTGCAAAGTATTCTGGTACATAATACTACAAGCACCAACAAGCTGCAAAGGAAAGGCTGAGAGTATCGTTGGCCGGGACAAACCATGCACTGTTCTCAGCAACTGTGGCTTCTTCTTGTGACAGGTGGAGCTGAGCCACAGATGGCCCTTCCCAGAGGGCAAGGGGGTTGAGATCATCAGTTACTCACGAGCCGTGTTTTCATCCTACTTCTTTGACTAACACATGTGGTGATGGCTTTGGTATGATGTAACAGACAGAGTGCTGGACTGGGACCAAGGAGATTTGGGTGGGTTGTTGTGAAGACAAAAAAACCATGTCCGCTTGAAACTCTTTGAACAAAGATTAGGATATAAATCCAATAAATACTTAGTCTGACCCTAATCCCCTCACCAAACACTCCATACTTGAGCTGTTTTTAAACCTGATCATGGTCTAAAATTTGACATTTCAGCTCCACTATCTATCCCAAACAAGAGCAGGTTAGAATATTAAATAAATGAAATGAACAGATAAATCCATGAACTGCAATTATTCAATTGATGCAACTCAGTAATTTTTATTGCAACTGGAAGACAATACATCACAGAAACTTTATGGTAGGTTTTGGGAAAAGTGTTATTTACAATAATAACTGATGAAAGAGTTTGTCTTTGGCAATATGATTACACATCAAGAAACGTAAAATGCAAGTATGCCTCTAGATCAACTTTTTTCATATTTCCTAAAGATCAGCTGATTGCACTTGCCTTCTGACTGCTCATTTAGGTAAACACAAATACAACTTAACATTACTGTTTATGCCCCCCCCATCACAGTACTCATTTCATGTTAATAAAACTGGCAGTTCCATACACCTAGTACAGCATAAAAACAAATGAATTTTTAAAAAAAACCTGAAAAGAAAAAAATTGGCTTATTGCTGTACTAAATTAACCTATTGGCCAGTGAAGGTCTCATGACCCTAAAGCATTGATATTGTACTTATTGGTCTTTTGATTGCTTCATCACTTTTTTTTCTGCAAAACAAAACATTTCAAAAATATTACAGAAGAGTATAAAAATGTACAAGTTCATAATGCTTTTCATACACACAGAAATCATTCCCTACCCCCAACCCGTCCAACATTTGACACCAAGGCAGAGTTAAGTAGTGAGTGTGTATAATATGTGTATAAGTGAAATTGGTATCAAATTATTCCCCCCCTACTCATCAGTGAACACTTTTAAAAAAGTCATATGATCTCCCTTAATTGGAATTGAAGGAGAGGAAAGTATTGAGGTTTTAGGCCACAGTCAAACAATTCTTAGCATGATGGCAACATTAGAACACAACACTTCAACACAAAACCTTTCTGCCCTGATCCAAATCTCAGTTTGGAAGGGCAGAAGGGAGTTGGATTCATTCCCACCACTAAAAGGTGACTGGGGGGATTCCTGCTTTTCATAAAAGGCTACACCTGGGAAGCCCTTTGTATACTTTGCATACTCAGGTCACAGCCACAGACCAATAACACAATCCTATTAACAGATATACCAGTGTACACCCATTTCTTTCAAAGGGCTTAGATTGGAATAACTTTGCACAGGATTGCATAGTTCTCAACATAGTTCTTAATACTGTGTTAATTTGAATAGATTTCCAACACCAGCAGCCCTGTTCTATGCTCAATGCAAATACAATGAAGTGAACATTTATTTTCAATAACAGTTCTGGATGCTAACAAAGAGAGAGAGAGAGAGAGAGAGAGAGAGAGAGAGAGAGAGAGAGAGAGAGAGAGAGAGAGAGAGAGTTATGTTGGCTTGTTAGCACCAGATCTATGAAGAAGCCAGTGTCCATATTTTTCTTGTATAATTTTATTTGTAGGCCAGCAAAATACAGCTCCGTAAACTCCACTTACATGGGGAGAGGGGAGCTGGGCAGTGAAGTAAATAGTTGTTTGTTAGTTGAGGATTGCAAGGTTATGGTTAATGGTGTCAACGATAAATCTCACAGACAATTCTGTGCTCGATTCAAGCTGACCAGCACACAACACAAACAAAAGACAGCTACTACCCACCCAAAGACAACTCCACCCAAAGGGATTTAACAGGGTATGAGAAAAGGCCAAGCCAACTGCAACAAGGAATATTGTGTGGATATTTGTGAAACTCAGCTTAAAAAAAAAGAATTTGGGTCAGACTCAGGACCCTTTCAGTTTTATTTATTCATCCCATATAGGAAAAAGGACAAGGAGTTAGCTACAGCTTTTTATATCCAACAATAAAAAGCAAAGACCCAGAAAGAGATTGGAAGTTATTGTAAAAATGTTAACACCTGTTTCATATTAGTATAAATAATAAAGTTATTTAAATTAGATCACAGTGCTGCAGTTATGTACATAACAGTGTTTTACATATTAGTGCGAGAACTGTGAAGTAAGACTTAAAGATGTAATTGTCACTCAGCCAAAAGGATGAATGTTTCAGTTATAGGGATTAAAAAACACCTTTTCTGGGGGAGAACCCACCCTGAAATCAACAAATGCACAAGCCAGACAACTGAGCTTCATCCAGCTAGTTTTCTTAATTAAGCTAATCACTTTTATAGGTGAAATTTGTATCCCTTTTATTCACCTCAACTTCATGAAGGCTTTTTGTGGATGACTGAAGAGCCGAAAGTTGCTGCAAAAGATCTGTCTTAATTTACTCCAATAAATAGTTTGGCTATGAAAGCCACCTTTTGAAACCTGCACGTGGAAGGCGGGCAAGTCTAAGTCAGTGGAATATCAATGGCCAACTGTGGAGGATTCAGAATCAAGCCTCCTTGGATCATCCCCACTTTTGTCTGTTGCATTTTACAGACATGCGGGGTCATCCCATTGCTCTCTCCTCCATCCAAATTCCATGAAAAAGCAATGCAAAAAAGGACATCACAAGCATCCAGTCCTGAGAAAATACTGGTGAACAGCTAGTTAAACAGCTGTTCTTAAATTCACATGATGTGTTGGATTACACTGCTTTTTAATCCCCCCCCCAAAACACAGGGAGTGACATGTGAGTATGTTCAAAGTCTGGTCCGAGTCTTATGGTGTAAACAGAGGCTCCACTCTTCTGCATCTGCACTGGGGACAGCACCAAATGCAAGACACTTTTTTTTTTTTGCCAACAGCATAGCACCAGTTTCATTTGCAATGTGCACTGAAGCCCCTAGGGACACTCTCAGAGAGGAATACTATCTATAAAATTGAATTTAAAATGAGGTTCAATGGCCCACTTGGGTAAAAATCAGCACTATTCTGAGTAAAACAAAGACCTGTTAGAACCTTGTTCATACCTTTTAACATTAATCATGACAATGGACTTACTGAGAATGGAAAATCATTAAATATCGAAGCAATACAACAGACATAACAAACAGGGCATGATCCAGCCCCTGAAAACTGTCTGCAGAGGCTCTGTATATGTGCACAGGAACAATGGGAGAAAGAGCAGTTGTGATATCTGCCCTAATATACTAGTGCCTCTCAACTGCTATGCCATAGATATGTAGTCTGGCAAGATTCCTCTATGACTACCTAAAGGTCTAGTGCAAGAAGACTGTAGATCCATGGGATGTGAGTAGTCACTAGCCCATTTGGGGCAGGGCATACTTTACCCAAGGCAGGTGAGTGCTTCTCAGCCCTCAGTTAGAGTGAAGGATTTACTGCGCCATTTCTAGTGGGCTGGTAGAATTCCTCTTTAGTCCTGCAACCATATGCTGGTCACACAGTTCAGAAGTCCACTGCATATCAGTCTCCCTAGCCCCCGTACCTTAAGTAAAGGGAATGGCCTTATAGGTAAATGATACCCAGAAATAGGTCAGACATCAGAATACTACACACACTGGAATACTATACACATCTTCTCCTGAGGACCATGCTAGCATGACAGTTGGATCATTTTCATGGTCATCCACACATATGAATAGTAATTTGATTCATACAATTTTCAGCTATACTAAAATTGCTGGCTTACCTATACTACCTACAGTAAAATGGCTAAAAGCAAAGCGAATTTGTCAATAACCACCTGAAGATGTGTATATTGTTGTGAATTCCGGTACCACAAGATCTTTTTTGATTGGCGGAATTCAAAGTATTAATTTAGTAGTTTTTGCTGTGGCATAGGGATAAAATAGTTCAAGTATGGAGGATACAATCCATTTTGTACTAGTGTTTCTGCACGACATCCATGAATGGAAGTGGAACAACACCAGTGCAGCTCAAGTCTACCACCAGACCCAATGATATTAGTTTAAGTTTGGCCCCAAGATAAGAAGAAGTTGGCACCACAAAATCTATTGGGAGAGATTTCATGGAGTAGAGAAATGATATAAACTACGTATATTGGAGTTTTATGATAAACAGGCCAAGAGTTCAGAAATCCTTCCATCTTTGAAAAATGCTTCAAATTCTGATTTGTTGCATCCTAAATTAACCCGATGCATTGTTTTGTAAAAAGATAAACTAATTATTTCTGTACAGTGTGGCTATTTAACATAAATTAAACATATTTGGTAAAATTGTATCCCAGGGATGGTCAATACATAAGGTATGAACCAGCCAAAGTTCTCATTGATTTCACTAGGAAAGTAGAACATCTCCTGAGCTGTCCCATGACAATCTATGGAACGAAGTGACAGGCTTTGGTTTAGTTGCACCCTAAGTATTGTATGGCCCTCTTTCCTTCTTTCCAGCAGAGGACTGTACCAGAACGGCTGTTTTTACAAAACAGGCTTTATACAAAAACTGAAAGCTATTGCCTTAGTGGATTTACTTTGTTGATTAAAAAGGCATATAGTAAATTAAATAAATATTATTCAATCACTGAAGACTGTCCAGCAATGACAGCCAATTTTTTTCTACAAGTGGGATGAAAATTCCTGCAATGATACCCAGAGCTGGATGCATACACAAATTTACTGCATGTTAGGCAAACAGAATTCTGGATATAACACAGGGAACAATTTACATGGCCAATCTTTAACAAACTACCAAATCAGACATTTAAAATGTTTCTTGAGTAGTACTTTACCAGAAAAAAATGGTAGATTATAATGCAGTCAACAAATCCTAGAGTAAGGAATATTCTCTTTTGTGAATCAAACAGTTATGCTAGTAACATTGGGCAACACATTCAGAAGAAACTAATGAAATAAATACGTTTATTTTGGATGTACGTCTATGTTACAAACCAAAACGTATGTCAAAATGGCACTCTTCCAGTTCCAAGGAATTCAAGGAAGACTACACGGGTGAACATTATTTAAAAAGGCATTTAGGGCAGAACAGCCAGGAATTTCTCCCTACTCAAGTCTCAAATTGTCTGGAAGATTCCCCTTCCCCATTGAAATGGATGGAAGTTGCACAAGAGACAGTCCTACTGTGCCCATAGTGTGCACAGTGGGGAAAAAGTGGATACAATGGCACTCAGATTTATAATTCAACTTGCAGCACACTTGCTTGATGTAAGGAGCACAGCATATTTATTGGGAAGGGGTGCAATGTGATACTGCAATGTGATATGAATCCCAAATTACCTCTTCCCACTGCAGCAAGAAACCAAGGGTTAAACAGAGATCCATTCTTGAGATCCTGTACTTGTTCTGATTAACTCCAGGATCTGACCTTTGGATTACATTTCAGTCAGCCACTGAGAGAGCCCTTTGGGCCACAATATAGACTTCAGTGTGCTGAAAGCACTGTACTCTGATGGTTCTCTATGTAAGTATGGCTATACCAGTATAAATAGTAATATTAAAACTTCAGAATCCTTTCCACTCTTGACTTAAAAGTCTCCTGGTGGAATATTTATTCCCACTAAATAGGCAATTATATCGCTTCATCAGATGTGCTCATGCCTGGATGCATCTCCATGGTAGTTACAGGGGAGTGTATTTGGCACCCAGGTTTGTAGAGAACTCTCTTACATTCTTCGACTGTTTTTCTTTTAATTCCTTAAGAAGTTATTTTTTTGCTGCTTAGTCAAACATTACCTCATCCTGCACTCTTCTGTTTTGCAGACAGAACCTTTCTGCCATATTTGTCTACAAGGATGTATTATGATAGAAGCGGCAACTGTCTGAGAGACTTGTAATCTGATGTTGTGTCTTTTGTTAAGTCTCTCAGTATGTGTCTCCTGCTCACATGGAATATATTTTGTGGAGTTTCATTCCAGTGGCTTAGATCCAATGGAGCATTTTTTTAAAAATGGAAGCATTTCCGCCATGGAATGTGACTTTCTTGCCTCCCTTGTCCCACTGATCCTGAAATGTTCCCCCAAATGCTGGTCCTCCCTAGAAGATACATTTCAGGGGGCATTCCAGGTAGCAGGAGGGGGAAGTAAGGGAGTCATGCCTCATGGGCAGAAATCCTTCTGTCCATGGAAATGTGCTGTTAGATCCAAGCCACTGTCAGCAAAATGGTATTATCTGAAATGGCTTTTAGCATTTTATGTTACAGTTTTTTTCTATGCTATCCTAGAGTACAAAATTACATTTACTTCACTAGACCCTGCTGCCATGATCCAAAGAGCTCCATGCATGTCTAAAGCATTTCTGTATGCACATGGATGCACTGCCACATCAAACGTTACTCCAACAGGATAGGATCCCTTTCCCAGGCTGAGGCTGTGGTTGGGAACAGAGGTCCCCAAAAGACCTGATGCACACACAGTCCTTTGGATTGCAGTTTTAAATCTGAACATAGCCTGAGGATTATGGCCTTGGATGCTAACCTTTTCAAATAGTTCCAAGAGATTGCCTTACTAAGGAGACTTCAATCACATTATGGGGCTATTATCACTGCATGGGTAAGGTAATTCATTAGCCAAGCACGTTTTTCACACCATGGCACTGTACATCTCTAATCACTCTGAACCAAAAAACAGCCCTTCCTGCCATTTATTTCCCCACTGCAGATGAGCCAATTGGTGCAGTCATTGTCTTCCCAAACCAATTTGCATGTTGTTTTGCCAAAACTCAAGCATCTCCTCCGGAAGTGTTATCATACACACTCACTACTCGCCTTGCCCTCAAAATTATTGCGTAATGTTAATACATGTAAAGACAAAGAAAGGACAAACGTGTTCAAAAAAACAGAGAAGTAGGGGGAGGGGGCTGAATGTGCAGACAAGGCAATTTAATTCAACCATCCAAGCCCTACCCGAGCATGAAGATTTATTTTTAATATTGCAGAGTAAGTTTCCCCAACAGTCAGTATTTGTCCCTGAAAAAGGTTAAACCTTAAAACACCTGCTTCCAAAAAACAAAAGAACAAAACAAAAAAGGAGAGGGAAAAAAAAACCAAAACAAAAACCCAAAAGAAACAAACTAAGCCAATGGGCTTAAAAATTAGAGGCATAGCCTTTTTCTCTATTTTCTATATTTATATGAAAATAATTCATGCTTCATGCTAAATACATTATTTACCTTACAAGAACTTCTGTTATCTTTGAATTTAAAAAAGGGTTTTGTTTTGTACTCCCATGTCCCTCCCAGAAAGGAATCCATGCAAATGTGGATCTGAATTTTCTGCTGGCTACATTGGTTAAAACTGGAAATACATCGTCATTTTTGCACAGATGAATCCTCACTGACATTAACTGGGTATGCCATTCTGAGGGCACTATAAAGGAGCTCTATGTAATAATAATCACTATATTTTTTGCCCAAACACATCAATTTTTTTTCCAAAAAAAAAAAAAAAAAGATAATATAATACTAATGGCAGGTTTTGTAGCATGTCTATTTCCCCCTCTAGCATGATCAAATCTTTTTGACCTACAGAAAAGGTGTCCTCATTTTGATCCTCCTTATATATCTACTCATAATTTTTCTTTAGACTTGATTGCTTTTCACTCAGGCAGTTAAGAACTCATAGCTTGTCTTCCCATAATATTTTTGCAGGCAGTGCCAATCTTCAGGCTTATGGCTTTTTTAAAAAAACATTCGTTTAATTTAAATATAGAAGACAATTAATTGATTAAACAATATCACTAATCTCCCCCCATCCCCTTTCTCTTTATTTCACTGAAACTCATTGCATACACAGTTCAGTTTTCCACAATTTTAAGTTATTAATTCTTCACATTATGAGCCATATACAGCACATGAAGCACTAGTAGTTCATTACTGTATGAGCAGCTGTCTCCAGTGGCTATCCCAAGATTTTATGGCACAACGGCAAGCAAATGCCACTTTAAGATACTTGGTTTTGAGGACAACGTGTGCCTCTTACTTTCCCCAAATCTCTAGTCACATTCACATAGAAACCCGGTCATAAGGCCTTTTAAAAAAAAATTCTAAAAGCCTGGCCTGAATGATTACCAAATTAACAAATTTCTTCTAGGTGTATTTTCCAAGTGCCAAATTTTATTCCTCTCTCTCATTAATTGGTGATGTCACGGCGTATTCAACCATGCATTTCTGACAAAGCTGGAGAAAGCAATGGCAAATTTTGGCTTTTGTTATTTTGTCTTCATGTAATGAAAAGCTTTTGTAAAATTAGTTGAGTATCAGTATGAGTTCTATGGCTTCAATCTCCTTTAAAAAATAAAAATCTTAAGGGTTCAAAAAAAAGAGAGAAAGAAAACAAAAACAAAAAAGGAGAAAAAGAAAAAAACCTGAACAAAGAAAATATTTGTTGATATTGCCACAAATCATTAGAATTCACCTGACGTGCTGAAACGAAATTGTTTTATAAGTTCAATCAATGGATTTGTTCTCATTTTTTGTGGTGTCCTTCTGCTCTTTCTGCCCCTTTGCCGTCCGATTGGTGATGTTATTCAAACAAGACCGAATCCCTGCCAAATGCAGGAGCGATCCAGCTGCTTCCTTCATCTCCTCATCGTCACTCTCTGGGGGTTTCTCTGTACGTCTCTTTTTAAGAGGCAGTGTGTCACTTGGTAGTTTTTTTGCCTTCAGTAAATGCTGCCGTTTCTTGTGCTGAGATGCGTACCCGCTGTCAGCTAAAGAATCCTTGGTCTCTTTCCGGTTTTGCCTTTTGTCCTCCTCCTCTGCTTCACTATGGCTCTCGTGGCTGTGGGAGCTGACTTCGCTGCCCTCACTACCATCCCGGCTACCTTTTGTAACAAATTCATAATGATCGTCCGCAGAGGAAGAGGAAACTGAGTCACTAGCAGGCGATGTGCTTCTGGGGTTGGAAGATTTGGCACTGCTATAGTTGTGATCCTCCTTTGGGTCACCACTAACCACTGGAGAGCCACAGGACTGTTCACTCTCTGTCCGCATCCGGCAGTTCACTATTCCATTCCTGAAAAGGGGGAAAGAAACACAAGATAGAACATGCTTTATAAATTGTTTATAGATGCTCCCCGCCCCAAACTGCAACAAGGAAATTATTAAAAAGCAAAAAACATAAAACAAATAAGGCTAAAGGTAGGAGGACTCTGCAAAGTGCCACTTGGAGTGATTATAATATATTTTCTCTAGTCCGCCTGTAAGCTGGTCTTCCTGGAATCAACCACAGTTCCTGGTCTGGGTCTAACTACAGGGAAATCAGAACACAGTTTGTGAGAGCAGCAGTTGGCTACGCTATCTTTCTGGCCGTAAGGCCCTAAACCAACTACAATTTTAATCAAGATTGGTAAATAAATGCGTATTCTTAGGGTAACAAACTTTAACTGGTACATTCATCCATTCAGATTTAAGTCAAGATAACAGGAACAGATGGCACTGTAACAGAACTGTACACATTATTCTTCAAAATCATTTTGGGCCATGGTATTACCATAACAGGGAATGAAAAAAAAAAAAGATGAATGTGGCTTTGTTTTCTAACAACTTGTGGTCTCTTTTGGTTATTATAACTGTAAATTCTTACACTTCCCATTAAAAGTTTTAAACATTTAATCAACTCACTGGTTAAAATTTAGGTCAATTTAATAACGTTTTTTAAAAATGGTTGACAGCTCTAATGAAAACATGTGGCTTATTTAATTTTCCATAAGCCTTCAGGCATCTTCAGAACCATTGAAGAACACTACAAATCACAAACTGGTGAAGCTAAATATTTTGACTGAGAGATGATTTAGTCCCACTGAAGTCTACTGAATGCCTACCGAAGCCCACATAAATCAACGAACTGCTATTTAGCTGGGATCCAGATCAAGCTTTAAGACACATTTTCAAACAAGAACAGCAATCAGATATTTTGGCATAGCACTCTGCAACAAGCACCTTAAAAGGGGAACTGGCTTCATAAGCCAATATGGTAATCAGAAAATGCACACCACGGGCTCTTTATACAATACACCATATGTCACCCCTTATATTAGCCACACAACAAGTTGGATTCTGTCAATCATTTCTGCACACTGATTCCACTGCACATGGTAGATCTCCAGCTACCCCCTGACTACAATTCCTGGTGGACTCCTGTCAGTAGGCATTCTGGGCTGCAGCAGGAGGGGAAGAAATCATATTCTGCTGGCAGAAATCCTTGAGCCAGTGGAGAATTTCAAGATCCAAGGCACTGTTTTCCCTCATGCATTGCTGCCAGAGGCACTGCCTTTACTCTCGGGTAGCCCCCAACGGCAGGGGCACCCCACTACTGACCTGAACCAAAGTCCCCAAAAGTCAAGCACTCAGCTTGAGCCACAGAGCCAGCCTCCAAGCACTCTGCAAAAAGGGATTTCATATTCAGGTGACAATAAGGCAACCCTCAGAGCAATCCTCCAGTCTTCCCCCTCCACCCAGCAGAGATATGCTTATAGAATGACAATGGCAGTTCCACCAGGTAAAACATCTACATTTCTAAAGGCTATTCAGAGGCCACCTGGCAAATAGTCCTATCTCCAGTACCCTCACCTAGCCCTTTTGTGTGGCTCCATGTCTATGCATGAATTCTTTGTCCTTCCTTGCTCCATCCCTCAGGATACTGAGATAAACCAATCAAACACTCAAATTATTAACGATCCTTCCTGACACTAATCAGGGACCCATCTCACATCTTTTGATTGTATCTGGGAACCTATTCAATTGCCTTGACAGAACCATCTATTGTTCTCACCTGAGACCAGCCCCCAAGGCCTTCCATTGGTCTGCATTGTTTTCCAACATCTATAACTGTCCAGGCACATGGCCTCAGATTGTGTGCCTCTGCCCTGATGCCAACTGGCAGTCCACTCCTAAACCTCTGGGTTTAGGCCATAATCCCTTCTTCATGGACCTCTGCATATCTGGACAGGTAGTATCACCACATAACTGACCCCTCTATCAGCTATCAATCACCTCTGCTTTCTTAGTTCTATATTATGTATGTGAATGCTTGATTTTATGTTTGCATGTGTTATAATCCTTTAGTAACAGAAATCACTGCTTTTTAACATCTCGTCTCAGTGTCTATTTCTGGGATTTGGATAAGTGGGACTCCAATATATACAGTCCAGTATATACAGGCCTGATCCTATATTTAATGCCTATTGCCATTTAATATTCATAATACCCCACATTTATTATTAAATTAAGGCAATTTGGCTAACAGCATGTGTGTGTGGTACATTTTTTTAATACTTAGCTTTGAAAATTCAGCCAACCCAAACCCTTCACATGAAGAACTTCCCACTCTATTAAAGGGAAATGCTCTGTATGTGCAATGGAAAATCCCATGTGTATATTCTCACTGCTTACAAGACAGCAGGGACCTGTCTTGTAATCTGCTGGGCAAATTATCTAAGTGTCTCATCTCCAGAAGCATTTTAGTAAAGAGTATAAATAGTTTACTGGGCAATTACTACATCTCAAAATTCACCTATACACAGCATCAGCAGAATATCACTACTTTTATGCTGGAAGCATTAATAGGGGGCTATCTTTTTTAAAGCGTTAACAAAAACCACAGAGGGCTATCCTTTTTACACAGTGTAAAACACAGTGTAAATGTGTATTCATTATATTGTATTTTTCCTACACAGTAAGCATACAATTGGACCAGATCACGTGATCTGGTCCATGGGGTCGCGAAGAGTCGGACTCGACTGTGCGACTGAACAACAACATAGCATACAATTAGTGGAAGGGCCCTGTGAATGAAAGGACACCTATGGATCCACCCCATTAGGTGTTATTTTGTGATCATTCTGCTAACTAAAACTATTTATTTATTTCATTCAGTTTATATCCCACCCTACCCTGCAAGTGGGCTCACAGATTCTAGCTACATAAACATTGTAACATCCTAGAATTCATCAGGCTGTAATATTCTTAAAATATTGTTTATGTTATCCAGAAAACATTAATGTTGGACCATCTTCTGTGTACTGGTACAACACCCTGGGGCTTCTACATAAAGTTAGCTTCTAGCTGCTGCAGAAGAAAATACTAATACAAAATAATTGTTAAGGATCTGTTGATGATTCACTTTGATTCAATATGGTGTTCATCACTGAGGTTCCTGGAAGAATATGTTCTGTTAAACCAATTTTATAAAGCTAGTGATTTACAAGTGTCCTCAATTCCTGCCACACTTGATGATTCTCAGAGTGTACTAAACCAGACGCCTAATCATAGAAGAGATAAAAATGCAAGGCATTTCTATGACACTTGAGAAACCACTCTAAGCCTTAATATCGTATCACTGAAACTATCCTTCAAAAACATTAGAATAGTTGCACTAGGCCACTACAGAACTGACCTACCATTCTTGAATTTGGCATCAAGCATTACCAAGGACCAGAAAATCCAAGAGACTGTTTGTCATGCCTGCCCCCGATCCGGTGCCTGAAAGCTCGGCCGTGAGCTCAGAAACACCCCCTGACCCGGCACCAGGGAGCTCTACCCCTGATCTGGCACCTGACAGCTTGGCCTTGGACCCGGCACCAGGGATCAGGGATGCGGCACCTTTAAGTCCCTCCGAGGCACCGGAGTCCTCAGAGGGTCTAAGTGCTGGGAGGGATGAGCTCCCAGCTATGAGACAGCAAGCACCTGGGGCGGATGCTTCCCCACCCGACTCGCCCCCACATGCAGATCGTTTGCGAGACCGCAGGCGCAGAGACTTGGCAGCTTGACGAAAGGAGGCACATGTATGGGGGCGACGATCAATGAGCCCCAAGTATTAACCGGAGCAGGGACCTGGCAACGACCGGTTAATTAGTTAACAAGCCAGCATGGTATTTAGGAACATCCCCAGCCGTGAGCAAACCATGTTGGCAAACTCGTTGTAAGACCGCTCACCTTGCACCTATCCTCGGTCCCTCATCTTGTCATGACTCTCTGGCTCCTGACCTTGGCACATCTCTGAATGCTCTTCTGGCTCCTGACTTCGGCTCGGCTTCTGGACTCCGCTTCGACCTCTGGCTAACGGTAACCTGACAATGGCTTTGCTCTCTGCTTTGAAATTCATTTGCTTGGACTTGACTGATACCTCTGGCTGATCTCTGGAACTCTCTCTGACTAGGGCACCGGACTGTCCCTCTGCACCCGGCCCCCAGGCCCTGTCATGACACCGTTAGAGACAGGTATCCAGTGATGGAGGGAGTTCAGGTGAACCAGCCATCTAGGAGCTGTACAGCCAGGGGTGTACAGGGAGACCCTTAGTGCTGAGCATCATTATCTGAGTCCTAGCTGCGGTATGGCATGGGGGATGGGAGTGATACTCAGAGTCAATACCTCTCAGTACAGAAATTACATGCAGATAATGAGGACCATTACATGGCTGCATAGCTGTGCTGAGTTTTGAGCCAGGGTGGGGCTACCCATAGTCAAGCAGCCCTCAAGGGTAGCTTTGGTCGACCTGCAGAAGGTGGGGTGGGGAGTTAATTGGGTTACCAAGGTGAGCAATGCTGCAAATCAGTTGTAATGAAACCCAGTTTAACCCATGACTTGCGCCTCATTTTATTCCAAGGTATGGGGGCAAAGGGTCTCAGGCAGCCATTTGTGGGAAAGATTGTTCCTTACCAAAGACTGTCAGTCAAGATAGACCATACTGGGATAGATGGACCAATCTGGTTCAGAACAACACAATTTCTTTTTTAATTTACTAAAACACTTAGTTTTGATTGTTTTTATGATACTACTGGTGTAATCTCTTGCCTTTGTAATTTATGGTTTCTGTCATTTACAGATTATTTTATTTTTAATTTAAACTTCATGTGAGAAATACAATCATAGAAAAAGAAAATGAATGAGATATCAGTCTGAAAGTTTACATAGAATCCATTTGATTAATCATATCCTTCAAAACCTTTTCCCATTTACAAGCATCCTGAATCCTTTGAAAAGCCATGTGTAAAGAAACCAAAGAAATCCTTCACTATCCCCAACCGTTCTTTGGGCTATTTTTTTCTTCCAAACCTTAACAAAGACAAGTCTAGCAGCAGTTATCATATCGTACACTACTTGCTTATCTCACAGAAAAGAGATTACACAGTTAAGAAGAAAAATCTCTGAGATATGTGGACTCAACATGCCTATGCCTGTCAGTAATATTTATATTAAAACACTTCTGTGCTGCCTTTCCACCCAAATTGGGTCCCCTAAGGCAGTGAACTTCAAACCATTACAACATTTAAGACATTAAAATCAAATGTACAATAGAGTATATATAAAATATTTAAACAATTCAATAAAAACACATAAATACATAAACACAAGTAACAAATACAACCAGGGAGGATGGCAAATAAGAGTTACTGGGGGTATGCAAAACAGAACAGTCTTTCGTCCACTGGTGGAAGACTACGATAGATAGAGGGAGACAATTGAATCTACCTGGGGAGGTAGTTCCAAAGTTTTAGTATGACAATGAAGGTCCTGTCTCAGGTTGTGACCTGTGCAGCCTTAGATGGTGGAGGCACCTCCAAAGATGACCTGATAGGATGGTAAGTTCATATGGGGTAAAGTATGCTGCCCCCAAACCATACAGGGGTTTTAAAGGTCAATATCAGCACCCTGAATTGAGCCCATAACCTATTCAGTTAAATGTAAAAAATCAATTGACTTGGAAGCACATTAGCTTTATGCAGTATCCCTGATCCTCCACGTTTCCCAGTTATGGAAAAAATACTGTTCAAACAAATTACAAAAATTATCTGACTCCATTGGTAACAAGAGAAAGAAATTTTTCTTACAAAAACAGAAGCATATCTTACATGACATATTCATGTAGGTACATGCAGTACTATTTTTGGGCAGGAACGCACAGGAATGGAGTTCCCGCTGCCTCCCAAGTTGGCCATGCCCAGCAGGAACTCATTAGTATAACAGGCCACATCCAACAGCAGAAACTCATTAGGACTGGCTACACTAGTGGTATATGGCCTAACATGCAAAGGAGTTCCTGCTCCAAAAAAGCCCTGGGTTTTGACAACAAACAAAGTAACAGAATAAGAAGCAAAAGGTGGGTGTGGCTGGATGTCCACACTTCTGGTTAAATGGGGGTGTGGCCTAATATGCTAAAAAGTTTCTGCTGTTGGATGTGGCCTATTATGCTAATGAGTTCCTGCTGGGCTTTATCTACCAAAAAAAGCTCTGGGTACATTTAACTTATTGTGAACAGATCTAACTTCAAAAAGGTTAACTTGCTACAGCTCCAAACCAGGTAAGAGAAAGAAGAGGGAGAAGTCCTATATGAGATGAAACAGATGGCAAGCAACAGCCAAAGAGGCTCAACATCTAAGCAATGAGAGGGTGGGGCCAACTGCCATGTGTACCCCAGTGAGAGAATTCTCTTAACCCTCCACCTCCCACAAAATCCTCTTGCATGAAGAGTTACAATGTTCATCACATATGGGGTAAGGTATGCTGCCCCCCAAACTGTACAGGGCTTTAAAGGTCAATAACAGCACCCTAAATTGAGCCCAGAAGCAAACTGGAAGCAAGTGGAGGGGGAACAAGACTGGGGTGATACAGTCTCTACAGCCCACTCCAGTCAACATGGCCACAGCATTCTGTATCAACCACAGCTTTCTGGCAGTCTTCAAGGGCATCCCCATTCAGAGCACATAGTAGTAATCTAATCTAGATTACTTCCTTTTATATTGTGGTTTTTAACTGTAAATCATCTTGAGCAGGACTCTGAAGAGGCAGTGTAGAAATATCTAAATAAATAAAATAAATAGACGTTACCAGGGCATATACAACAGTAACAAGATCTTTCCCACCAAGGAATTGCCAGCCACTGCTGGATCACCAGCTGGTGAAGCTGGTGAAAGGTACCCCTGGCCACTGCTGCCACCTGTTTATCCAACAAGAGGCCCAGGTCCAGAAACGGCCCAAAGAATACAATAGAAACCACAGCCCAAAAATGCTCGATATGGGGACATTGGGGAAAAAAATCAGGTTTCAGCAACACAAAACCAATACCTTTGTTCCTGATAGTGATACCTGTTTGCTAAACTTCAGGGCAAGACCTTTATCATATTACCTTGAAATACACTAACTGAGAATGATGAACCCAATGAAGTTACAAACTGCCACATGTGACTATTTAGTCTATATCCCAAAACTTTACACCACTTTCTTACGAGGCTTTTGGTACTTTGAAACTCTCCATCTAATACATCAGAATACAATTTGAGGAACCTTTGTGAGTTCTCTCAAATTCTCTATTGGCTTGCACCCTCAACCGGTATATTTTCCAAATTTGTGAGTTCTCTGAATAACCCACCTTTTTCTAAAACAGCTATCAAGAAGCTTTTGACATATGGATGCTGGAAGACTGCAATTTTGTATTACCGTCATTTGTGATTACCTCAAATGTTATCACCTTGGGTTTTTTGTATCAAGTCCCAACTCCCTTTCCTCCTGCTATCGGACGTTTATCAAACTCAGAGACAGCACACATCTCAGCTCTCATACTAGTGGAGCCAGAGGTGATGTGGATGAAGAGTGATTACTACATATTCTATCCCAGACATTAAATTCTCAATCCACAATATTACCATGAGGATAAAAAAGGTTTAATCTATATGCATGGCCTTCAGTTTGCAAGACCTGAGCAAGGATGTTAATGACAGGACATTTTGGAGGTCATTAATTCAGAGGGTCGCCATAAATTGGAAGTGACTTGATGGGACATAACACACACATGTACATGGTATTGGGAAAATTATGCTCTACATTGTGTATGTGTCGGGAGAGTAAGACAGAAAAGCATTCACTATTCTTACATTTCACTAGCATCACCTATACCTGTTCTACATGAACTCTGATGTGATCCTTTTTTTTGAAAAAAGAAATGGTTATATTCTTAACCATCTGAAAGCAATGCATTTCACAGTTTAACTGGTCACCCAAATTTATATAAAGGTAAAGGTTCCCTTGCTTGAAAACCAGGCAAATCCGACTCTAGGGCTGCGGTGCTCATTTCCGTTTCAAAGCTGAAGAGCCAGCACTGTCTGAAGACATTTCTATGGTCATGTGGCCGGCATGACTAAACACCAAGGCGCACAGAACACTGTTACCTTCCCACCGAAGTGGTACCAATTTATCTACTTGCAATTACTTGCTTTCGAACTGCTACGTTGGCAGGAGCTGGAACTAAAAATGGGAGCTCACTCTGTCATGCGGCAATACTCGGGTCTCGAACTGCTTAACTACTGACCTTCCACAGCCTGCAGTTCAGTGTCTTAACCACTTGAGCTTACCAAAACAAAGCCCACTATCTCTGGGTGGTTTACAATGAACTAAAATATACCAATGTTGTGAGAAACATCTGTTTTCTTTGCTTTAAATAGGATGCCTGGTAATTGGCCCTGACCTGGATAACCCAGGCTAGTCCAATCTAATCAGATCTCAGAAGCTAAGCAGAGTCAGGCCTGGTCCATATTTGAATGGTAGAATGCCAAGAAAATCCAGGGTTGCTACGCAGAGGCAGGCAACAGCAAACTGCCTCTGAACGTCTCTTGCCTTGAAAATCCCACAGAGTCCCCGTAAGTAGTTTGTAACTTGGTGGTACAACACCCCCCACCCCACAGATGGCGCAGAGCTCATTAAATTTCATTAGGGTATTTCTTGTGTTACATTAGGATAAATAGTAACAGTATGATGTTGATATATTTGGTCTGCCAAATAATCCAGGAATCCATGTGTCTCAGGTACAAACAAAATAAAGTATTCATGAATCTCTCCACTTAAATGAATGAGGAAACTATTCCAGAGATGGGATGACTAGAACTTCAGCACCACCAACAAATTATAGGAATGAGACAGTGCCATTCCTTAAAACAAAACTGATTTTTTTTAATTACAGAAGAAAACAACACTAAAATGTAGAGTACTCTGAGCAGATGGCCTCAAACTGTACCCTGAATGTTTTTTTTTAATCCTATGCCTTTTCCAAAGCCCAACATAGCAAGACATATATGATGTGCCTATCTTCAAAAAATGCTAAGCAGTTAAAACAAGATTAAGAAATATGGACAAGAGTGAAAGATTACCAAACCTTCATTCTGTTATTGAGAATATTTCCTGAAAGAGGATCACAAACATTTAAAAATAGCACAAAATCCTTACTTCCATCTTTTTTTACTCAAGAAAATTTAATTTTCTTGGACGTTAGGAGGTGGTTTATGGTCCATAAATTATATGCAGAACCCAGCAGGGGAAAGAAGACAAAGACAAAGCTCTTTCAATTATTAATAGCTAAATGCAATGTCATTCATGATTGTGCAGCAAGCAAGCTCCATTCACTCTGGGATGGTGCCACCACTGCAGGGGTTGTCATTAGAGGATGCCAAATGCTTAAGAGTAGAAGTCATCCATATTCAAAACAGCTGTATGGTGAATTTATAACCAGCTCCTTAAAATACTTCATTAAGCAAGAAGCATGTGCTGCCTGTGAGGAGCCAGGTTCTTCGTTTTAAGGCTAAAATTAAGAAGATGCTCAAGATCATCACAATGTAGGGGGCAGGGAAACTGAAGTGACTAGACTTTTTTCCCCTTTACTTCCAATGACACATAGTTGGAGCGGAGTTGCTCAAGTCAAGAACACACGCCGCTGAATCTTAGCATGAAGCCAGCAGTAACAGTCTTGCTTCAAGGAAATAAACACTGAACACAATAGGTGGGAAATCACAGAGTGTGGAAGACTCTTTGCAAACAAAGCATATTGAGCTTCTCAAACCTACTTTGCATGTTTTTATTTTACCATATTTAACAGATTGAGTACCTTTTTTTAAAAAAAAAAAATGTCACCCCGCTTCCTTATATCTAAAACTGTCTTCTCTTTTTTCCACAGGTGGGTACTTTGTAGTGAAGCATTTCAATTGCATTTTTACAAGTGATAACAGGCAAAGGACAGACCAGCTCAGCTGATACAAGTGATGGAGAGAGCAGCAGGATGTTGCTTGCCTTCTGCCACAGTCCCAGAGGTCCATCCCGCCACCTCCTGTGTTTATCAGATTAAGAGTGCCAGCGGCAAGCTTCAGCTGTTAAACCATCAGGACAGGAAAACAGAGTGCCTGGCTTGACAGAGCTAACAAAGTGTTATATAGAACGCACTCAGGTGCTGAATCTGAGTTGCTCCCCACAGCATTCTTTACACCAGTGGTTTCCACTTCCAGATTGCTTGCTCCTACTAGATTCTAGAAAAATATATTTTGCCACCTGGTATTTTCTCCACTGAAGAATACGGCTGAAAAACATTACGAATGAACAGGAAACAGACACACAGATTCTGCATTCCAATATGGACTACTGGGGCAGGCTGGAGTGGCATGAGCAGGTGGGAAAAGCCCCATTCAATAGAGTGCCACTTGATGGCAGCATATAACATTTTTAGGAATGCTTGAGGGCAACCTCCTACCCCACACTTCCCTGACCCAGACACCAAGCACTGCATACAAAGAGGCCAGAGAAATATTTATGTACAGGCCAGCAAGTGCTTGGATTGCTTTAAAGTCTGCCACCCGTGAGGTAAAAACATGATGGTGTTTCTGGGAATGGAAATCATGGGTTTTTATGATCATCTATACACAAATGTAACTTACTGAGAGTAATATATGGAGATAGTTTTCTCACAAAATATGTTTCAATGTGGAGATTTAGCCAGAAGATGCCAAAATATTATCTGAATGACAAGTCTGCCAAATTTTATTTATTTAAAGCATTTCTGTGCTGCCATTCCACAATATATACATTTCCAAAATATTTAGAGGGGCCTTTGTTGTGGTCATCAAACCATCCTCCTGGCCTGAAGAGAAACCATGCCCCTCCACCATGGTACATCACCAATATGTGGATGACACCCAGCTCTATCTACTGATGGACAGCCGCCCAGACTCTTCCCTTGAACATTTGGACAGGGCATTACAAGTCGTGGCTGGATGGTTACAACAGAGCAGACTGAAACTGAGTCCATCGAAGACAGAGGTCCTGCACCTGAGTCGTGGGGGACTGGGATTGGGTATTGGACTCCCGGCCTTTGACGGGGCCCCGTTGGAGTTAGTGCAGAACACGGTGGAGTGGGTGTTGATGTCGCTGCCTGTGCAGGCACATATCTATCTGATGCTGAATACCAGATGTGTTTCAAGGTGTTGGTGCTTACCTTTAAAGTCCTATATGGCCAGGGGCCTGTATATCTTCTAGACCACCTCTCCTCATATGAGCACTGTAGAACATTGCATTCTACAAACCAACACCTCCTGGTAGTCCCTGGCCCTAGGGATGTCCGACTTGCCTCAACTAGGGCCGGGGCCTTTTTGGCCCTGACTCCCGCTTGGTGGAATGAGCTACTATGAGATCAGGGCTCGGCGGGACCTATTGCAGTTCTGCAGGGCCTGCAAGTTGGAGCTCTTCCACCAGGCCTTTAGTTGAGGCATTTTGATTTGGCTTCCCCTCCAGTGATCGCAGATCCTAGAAGCTGGATTGGGACCACACTATCATCAGTTGAGGCACGTTGTTGTTTTAATGCTGGTAGTTCTATTGATTTAATGCTGGTGATTTTATTGATTTTGATGGATTATTATAATATGTTTTAATTGCAACCTGCGTTAATTGCAGACCTATATGTTGGTACCTGTCCTGAGCCTACAATGTGGGGAAGGCAGGATATAAGTCTAATAAAATAAAATAAAAATAAATAGGGTAGCAGACTTCCCCATCCCAGCATTCAATGGCTGGATGTTCTTTACTGTGATAAGCTGAAGGCTGCCAACCTCCACGTGGGGCCTGGAGATCTCCCAGAATTACAACTGATCTCCAGAAGACAAAGATTAGTTCCTCTGGATGAAACGGCTGCTTTGCAGGCAGATTTAATGGCTTCACATCCCTGGTGAATCTCCTCCCTTCCCCAAACCCTGGTGGTCTCCAGGAATTTCCCAAACTGGAGTTGGCAACCCTCAGCCACAGCTGCAGATCCAAGGAGAAACTGCCATCTCTGACTAAACTATCTGTGCATTGGCCCCAATCAATCAAAAAGGGAAAAGTCAAGAAGTGGGGTAAAGGGAGGGAGAAGAAATCTCAGGCAGGAGCAGCAAAGCTCTGGTGCCTCACATTGCACCCTGGGAGTTGTTATTCTCAGCCAGCCTTACAACAACCATAACAAAGGGAATTAGGACTATAGGTCCCAATCTGGAAGTCCCAAGAGGCCACAGGGCAAGCAGGGTAAGTAATCAGCCAGGGGATGCAGCTCTGGAACTAAAGGGGAAAAGAAGAAGAAAAAAATCCTGAATGCATCTCCAGCAGAGAAGCTGGAGGTTATTCTTGCAGTTAAGTGCTGGCTTGCAGCAAGCCCCGGGCTCCAGTGCTCTGCACCAACCTCTGGGGATTTTTACAGCATTGGGAGAAGGGAGAAGAGCTGCAGACAGTGGGACTGAGCAGAGGAGGAAGCATTTATTTGCTTTCAAAATCAGGGAGGGGGATAAATCCACCTGCTGCCCCTCTGCAAGCTCCTCTGAGGCACCTACAGAAAGGAAATAGGTGAGCTGGCCCCAACTTTAGCCCTAATAAGTGTGTGTGCACAGCCCGATCCAATGCCTACTTACTCAGGAGTAAGGAAGAGAGAGGGACATGCTACCATGCCCACTCATGGATGGGCACCTAAGAAAGGAGGGAAGGTTTGTTTTGTTTGTCTTTCCATCATCCTCAGTCCCCCTCCTCCCTTCCTTATCCTCAGCCCTCCCCCTCCTGTGAGCCTGAGTACCCTGTGAAGCTTCAGCTACTGCAGCTGCTTCTCCAAACAGGATAACAGCCCTGGCCTGGATGGGCCAGTTCCATCGCCCTGCCCTGAGGCAAAAGGCTGTGTGCTGAGGGCTAAAAATGGATGTGCTGGCACATCCTAGCACAGCTTAGAGGTAACTGTGCTGCCTTGTGTAAATTTCAACAACTTGAACAACTGCTGCTTCTACAGCACAAAGATGAGTTAGGACTGTGAAGGTAAGATGTAGAGAAGACCCACAGAGGAATGTAAGAAAGCCTCCTAATCAATACCAATGACTTTAGATCATCCACTATTTCTGCTTGACAACTGCTACTAATGCTTGTATTGCTAGGCCCAAACGTGCAGATTTAGCCAGAATGGGACTGAAACAGAGCCTGAGAATGTCAGATGCTTAGACAGGGAGACATTGGGACACACTCACTGTGGAGCAGTAGAGATGTAAAGTTTCTGTAAATATTGAAGCAGGGGGACAAACGACGACTGAAACACTGGGAAAAACTGAAAAATCCTAAACTTTATTTAACAACATAATATTCATAATTTGTAACTTCGTTAGCATATAAAATTATACTAATTGGCATATATACAGTATTTAGAAGTATAAATCTTTAAAAAGTATAAAAATATTACGCACAAGTGCATAACAAAACAGAAGTCTAGGGGCACATTAACAAAATTTATTGTAGTAAAAGCTTTTGTGAGTCAGCCCTCACTTCTTCAGATACATCTGTTTTATTTTGCTGCAACATTTTACATGGCTGCCCCTCTGGAATGATTTTTCATGAACGTTTGATAAAAAAAAAATTGGGGTGGGGGGGTGGGGGTAATTTATCTACCCTCCAAAAGGACTGCAGCAGCTTTAGCCTGCTGGGAGATAGAGGGAATAGGACTTAAAAAACAAAACAAAAAAGCAATGTCCTGGAACTCAGTATTTTTTCCTTGAACACTTCTGTGCAAAGATACGAGGAGTTTCCAGTTCAAAGAAGGAGAAATGTTTCTCAGACACCACTGGTACTAAGGAAGTAAATTAAGGTCCTCACAATATTCCCTCACATAATCAGGTCCTATCCCAGAGGGTCAAAGATTAAAAATCAATGCTCTTGCTACTATTGGAAGGAATATTTACAGGAGGGATTTAAAATCATAATTATACATGCAAACCATCACAGCAAGTACAGGTTGTGTAATGATCTGTTAATAAAACAGTGTTTTGTCTATAATCAGAACAGCTGTAGCATTAATGCAGAGTGCTGTTAATTAAAAGAAGCCCTGTAACATCATGGTATATACTTTTTACACATTATATTCCCATCTGTAAAATGCATGACACAAATCAGAGAAATATTTCTGATTACCCAAAGAGGGCATTTTTATTACCAAGACGTATAAAAAATACTTTCTGGATTTGCTGTTCAGCAAGTTACAGTCACTCACAGGTGGCAAGCACCAAGACCACCATAGATCTGGTTTGGTGTAGGTGCATGGACTCTAATCTGGGAGAACCGGGTTTGATTCCCCACTCCTCCACTTGCACCTGCTGGATGACCTTGGGCAAGCCAGAGTTCTGGCACAGCTGTTCTTGAAAAAGAGCAGTTTCTGTCAGAGCTCTCTCAGCCCCACCTACCTCACTGGGTATCTGTTGTGGGGAGGGGAAGGGAAAGGAGATTGTAAGCCACTCTGAGACTCCTTTGGGTAGTGAAGGGCGGGGTATAAATCCAATCTCTTCTTCTTCTACTCTATGTACCGCAACAGTTAATTTTACTTCAGTGCTGATGGGCTGAAATAGCAAATTGCAAATGGAGATTGGGGGGCGGGGGAGAAGCATGTGAAATGAGGACAATACTCTTCACATCTTGGTTTTGCTCATTTATGAGATTATGCTCCATTAGGGATAGTGACATCATATGGAAGGCCCTGCCCTGCCCTGTATAGCCCAGGCTAGCCCTGTGTTGTCAGATCTTGGAAGCTAAGCCGGGTTGGCTTTGGCCAGTATTTGGAGAGGAGAGGAGAGGAAAAATACCAGGGTTGCTATGCTGAGGCAAGCAATGGCAAACCACCTCTGAACATCTCTTGCCATGAAAACCCCACCAAGGGTCACCATAAATCATCTGCAACTTGATGGCAAAAAAAGGAAGGCCCTACAGTGGGGATGACCCTAAGGCAAATCAGTTTCCCTGATGCCAAGATATGAAACAGAAACACAGAAGGAGCACTGCTGAGATAAAGGGGCTTGCTAAGAAGGCACTTTATCAGGCGGAAGTAGGAGGCTTAGCTTATTATTACTATTTCTTTGGCCAGTGAGGAAAAAACCCTAATTGCTAACCCACAGTCTTAAACCCTTAAATAAAACTGAAAAAAACTACCAGTTTTTACAGGATCACCACTAATCCACTCCCCTTACTAGAACGCAAACTAAGTTGCTGCACATTTTCCCACCTGCACCCATTGTGTCACTACAAGCTTTAGTGCATTTCCAGAGGAGGATTTCTAGAAACATGCATGGATACAGATAGTCACTGTGCTGTTGTATGCACATTCTAATGCTACAAGTCAAGTAGGAAAGAGCAAGATTGATCTGAAAGATGCACATTTCCTCTTTTTTTCATTTATGAAGGACAGGCCTATGAGCACAAATCTCACAGAGGACAATCATTATGGAGAGAAAAATTCCTGTAATTATTCTGTGGGCATTTATTATTGTCATGGCTCCTTAAATTGCTATCATCTTTACAAACAGAGGTGGTGATGATAGAGGAGGATACGGAAAAGATGTCAAATATATGATCCCTCACAGTAGAAGAATCATGTGAAATTCTTCAGTGAAAAAAGGAACGGGCACGATCAAATGGGAAGGCCTCCTTGAGTAAGCCACATTGAAACAACTGGTGACATATATGAGCCTTAACAGCGGATTAGTGTTTTTCTTGTTGTTGAAAGCTTAATTTCACCACTCAGGAGGTGTATATCTTCTACCAAATAATTCTGCAATTTTCCAATGGGCTCACAGAGGCATTTCATAGGACCGTAAGCTCATCCTGTCGCACTATCAAACTGATTTCTCATGTTGGTTTCCCAGAATCTACCATGGCTGAAAATAAGCTTTTGTAATATGGAAATAATATTTGCGTTTCCTAATAAATTTGAAGGAAAAAAGGGGGGGGATAACAATGGCAAATAATATAAAATAAGAGCTGACCCAGCTGAGCTCTGAGAAGGAGCTAGGTGTTTGAGCTGCCAGAGGGGTGAGTGGTATTTTTATTTATTTACTTTCAGCTGAGGTGCTTTAGCTGAGAAGGTACTGTGTCAGTGACTGTATTTGGGAGTGTGTGGGTGAGTTGTAACAGACTCCTGACTGCTGGAGTTAGGGTGTGAAAGAGTCATTGTTGCCTGTAATTAAGTGCTTGGGTGAAATTGAATAGCAGACTCCTGGCAGCTGGAGTTGGGGTGTGAAAGGGGCTTTGTTTGACCGTCATTAAGTGCCTTGGGTGATTTTGAGTAGCTGCTGGCCACGCCCTCTCCTGGGAGACAATTCCATTTAAGGCAGGAAGTTTGCAAGAGGCACGAGCCTCTGGCCAGCGGCTTCTTGGCCTAGGGGCTCTGTAAGAAGCCCAGGAAGAGCCAGAAAGCCAGGACCTTGGCTCCTTGGTAAGGTAAGGTAAGTAGACTCCTACAACAGGAGCCATATAAATACAAAGTGTTTTAAAAGGGGGTTATAGAAAAGTATTTGTTTAAAAACAATTATGAAGCCAGAATGCCAGCAGGGGGTTGGGGGCTATCCAGTGTTTTGCATGGAGTGTCACATGTATGACTATCTGCCCACTGGTCAGAAGTCTTGGGTGTGTGCTCGGTGCAAGGAGCTCCTGGTTCTCAGGGAGCGAGTTTGCTCCCTTGAGGCCAAGGTGGCTGACCTGGAGAAGCAGGGACAGTCAGTTAGGTGCACGGGGAAGACTCTCGGGGACTTGTTAGATATGTCCCACTCTGGATCTGGCAGCCCGGCTGCTGCCAGGGAGCATGAGGGTCAAGGGGAAAAGGGGCACCATGCTGAGGATAAGGGGAATGTGCCCTCAGAAGGGACCTCTTCTTCAGCTGGTGAACGGGTATCCTTTCGTACCAAGGAACCGTCCCTGGGAAGGGTGGGAGGGGGGCTCTTGGTAGTTGGTGATTCGATCCTTAGGCAGGTAGACAGCTGGGTGGCGAACCCGCGTACTGACCGTATGGTGACTTGCCTGCCTGGTGCGAAGGTAGCGGACATTACGCGTGTTTTAGATAGGCTGGTAGATAGTGCTGGGGAGGAGCCAGTGGTCGTGGTGCACGTCGGCACCAATGATGTGGGGAAATGCAGTCGTGAGGTCCTGGAGGAGAAATTTAGGCTGCTGGGCAGGAAACTCAAGGCCAGGACCTCCAAGGTAGCCTTCTCGGAAGTGCTACCTGTTCCACGCGCAGGGCCGGAGAGACAGGCACAGATCAGGAGTCTCAATGCGTGGATGAGACGGTGGTGTAGGGGGAAGGGTTCAAGTTTGTTAGGCACTGGGATGCTTTTTGGGACAAGAGGGAGCTGTACAAAAGGGACGGTCTCCACTTGTCCCGAGAAGGAACCAGGCTGCTGGCGCTCAAAATCAAAAAGGTGGCAGAGCAGTTTTTAAACTGAATAATGGGGGAAAGCCGACAGGAGATGAAAAGTCTCTGGTTCGGGATGGCTCATCTCAAAGAGATGAAGGGGTAGCTATTACTTTTGTACAAGGAAATGGATTACAATTGTCCACTGAGACTGTGGCTAATGATAGGAACTGCCTGGCAAGGTCTCGAGGCAGCAAGAGGAAGGCTGTGGGCTTAACAAACATGGGAAACTATAAGTGTTTATACACAAATGCTAGAAGTCTCCGAGGTAAAATCGGGGAGTTGGAATGCTTGGTGTTGGGGGGAAATAGACATTGTGGGTATTTCAGAAACTTGGTGGGATGAGGAAAATCAGTGGGATACGGTGATTCCTGGTTATAAATTATATCGGAGGGATAGGGGGAAAGGGTTGGAGGTGGGGTGGCTCTGTATGTCAGAGAGGGTGTACCATCCAGTAAGATTGAGAGGGTAAGAGAATTGGATTCGCTTCTGGAAATGCTATGGGTTGAAATAGTGGGTCCAAAAGGAGGCTTAACAGTGGGAGTTTGTTATCGCCCACCAGATCAAAAGATAGAGGAGGATTATAAAATGATGAATGAATTAAAGATAGTGGCTAGACGAAATAACTGTGTTGTAATAGGCGACTTTAACTACCCACACATTGATTGGGTCAATATGAGTTCTAGTCGGGAAAAAGAGATTGCGTTCTTAGACACTCTCAATGACTGTGCTGTGGAACAGATGGTCACAGATCCTACCAGGGGAGAGGCGATCCTGGATTTGGTCCTAAGTAACACCCAAGACCTGGTGAGAGATGTAAAAGTGATTGCACCACTTGGGAACAGTGACCATAATGTCATTGAGTTTAACATTTGTACAGATAGGGAGTTGCCCAAAAAGACTGACGCAACCACTTTTAACTTTAAAAGGGGTAACTTCTCTGGTATGAGGGGACATGTGAGGAAGAAATTGAAAGGAAGAGTGGAGAAGGTCAAAACCATTGGGGAAGCTTGGAGACTATTTAAAAAGACAATCCTAGAAGCTCAGAAAAAATATATACCGCAGGTTAGGAAAGGTACAAATAGGTATAGAAAAAAGCCTGCATGGTTAACAAATAAAGTAATGGAAGCTGTAAAAGGTAAGAAGGATTCCTTTAAGCGGTGGAAAGCTAGTCTTAGTGAGGTTGATAAAAGGGAACACAGACTATGGCAAATAAAATGCAAGTCTGTGATCAGGCAAGCAAAAAGGGAATATGAGGAGCATATCGCAAAAAACATAAAGACCAACAATAAAACTTTCTTCAAATACATTAGAAGTAGGAAGCCAGCCAGGGAGGCAGTGGGGCCCTTGGATGACCAAGGGGTAAAAGGAGTAGTGAAGGATGATAGGGAAATGGCTGAGAAGCTGAATGCATTTTTTGCCTCTGTCTTCACTGTGGAAGAGGAGAAGTGTTTGCCCACTCCAGAAGCACCGATTTCGGGAGGGGGTTTGAAAGACCTGAATCAGATTGCGGTGACAAGAGAGGAAGTCCTCCGACTGATGGACAATTTAAAAACTAATAAATCACCAGGCCCGGATGGCATTCATCCGAGAGTTCTGAAAGAACTCAAATGTGAACTTGTGGATCTCCTGACAAAAATATGTAATCTTTCTTTAAAATCTGCCTCCATTCCTGAGGACTGGAAGGTAGCTAATGTCACTCCAATCTTTAAAAAGGGCTCCAGGGGAGATCCAGGAAATTACAGGCCAGTCAGTCTGACATCGATACCGGGTAAATTGGTGGAAACTGTTATTAAGGAAAGAATTAGTAGGCACATTGATGAACAAAAACTATTGAGGCAGACTCAGCATGGGTTCTGTAAAGGAAGATCTTGTCTCACTAACCTGTTAGTGTTTTTTGAGGAGTGAACAAACATGTGGACAAGGGGGACCCAATAGATATTATTTACCTTGACTTCCGGAAAGCTTTTGATACAGTTCCTCATCAAAGGCTCCTAAGTAAGCTCAATAGTCATGGGATAAAAGGACAAGTCCTCTTGTGGATCAAAAACTGGCTTATAAATAGGAAACAGAGAGTGAGTATAAATGGGAAACTTTCTCAGTGGAGGGTGGTAAGCAGTGGGGTACCACAGGGATCAGTACTCGGTCCGATGCTTTTTAACTTGTTTATTAACGATTTGGAATTGGGAGTAAGCAGTGATGTGGCTAAATTTGCAGATGACACGAAGTTGTTCAGGGTGGTGAAAACCAGGGAGGATTGTGAGGCACTCCAAAGGGATCTGTTGAGGATGGGTGAGTGGGCGTCAACGTGGCAAATGGGGTTCAATGTGGCCAAGTGCAAAGTGATGCACATTGGAGCCAAAAATCCTAAATATAAATACACATTGATGGGGTCTGATCTGGCAGAGACTGACCAAGAGAGAGATCTTGGAGTCGTAGTGGATAACTCGCTGAAAATGTCTACACAATGTGTAGCTGCAATAAAGAAGGCCAACGCTATGCTGGGGATTATTAGGAAGGGAATTGATAACAAATCAGCCAGTATCATCATGCCCCTGTATAAATCATTGGTGCGACCTCATTTGGAATACTGTGTACAGTTCTGGTCACCACATCTCAAAAAGGATATTATAGCATTGGAAAAAGTGCAGAGAAGGGCAACTAGAATGATAAAAGGGTTGGAACACCTTCCCTATGAAGAAAGGTTGCAATGCTTGGGGCTCTTTAGCTTGGAGAAACGACGGCTGAGAGGTGACATGATCGAGGTTTATAAGATTATGAATGGGATTGAGCAGGTTGAGAAAGAAGTACTTTTCTCCCTTTCTCACAATACAAGAACTCGTGGGCACTCTATGAAATTGCTGAGCAGTCGGGTTAAAACAGATAAAAGGAAATACTTCTTCACGCAAAGAGTGATTAACATATGGAATTCACTGCCACAGGAGTTCGTGGCAGCTGCAAGCATGGACAGTTTCAAGAGGAAATTAGATAAACATATGGAGCAGAAGTCCACCAGTGGCTATTAGCCACAGGGTATGGATGGGAACTCTCAGTCTGGGGCAGGTGATGCACTCTATTCTTGGTGCTGGAGGGGGCAGCAGTGGGAGGGCTTCTGGTGCCCTGGCCCCACTGCTGGACCTCCGGATGGCACCTGGTATATTTTGGCCGCTGTGTGACAGAGTGTTGGACTAGATGGGCCATTGGCCTGATTCAACATTGGCTTCTCTTATGTTCTTATGTTCTTATGTTCTTAAGAGCCATTGTCAAAAACCATGTACTGTCAAGGGAAGATTAGTGCAAGATAATGATGATTCATGGACTAAAAATAATGCTATTTCCATTTACAGATCAGTCTGGAAGAAAAGAGCTATTTATGTGCTTTAAACCAAAAGGACAACAGCAACATCATGACATAATCTCCCCATGGCTAATCCTTAGTTGGATTTGTCCTGATTTTTTGTATTTTTGAACAATGCACATTACCTAAACAATTCCCATTCTGCTGCACCTTGTTTTGGACACCCAAAGGTGAAACAACTGTGCAAGATCACTTACTAATTGGCTCCAGGGCTGGCAGCCAAGTCAGGCAATACAGAAACTGAGAAACAATGCAATTCATTCATTCAATTATCAAGTGAAAAGAGAACAGTCTACAAATGGCTTAAACAGGAGGAAACTGGGAGATATAATGCAGTAACAAAGTATATTTAAGCACATTGGTCGAATGCTTAGCTAGATCTCATACGTTGTGAGCACAGTAGTAATAATTTGTATATAAATATTCTTGCGATCTAATGGCCTATATGGCTGCATTCCTTGTGAAAGCATTTCATGGAATGACAAACATAGGATCCGAACTCAAGACATGACTTTTCACCTAGTGAAAGATAACTCCAGCCTTGTCTGGTGCCTTTTACAAGGAGTAGCAACTGCATTGGGGTAGGCAGCCCACAAGATCCACTGCTCAAACTATCCTGTGACAAAATACATACACACAGATGGATTGAATACGTTTGTTTGTTTGTTGGAAAATATTTTATACTAATGTGAGAGGTTGTTTTATTCATGCACTACACATGGCCAGAGTAATGGTTTAATTGAAAAGAAAAGCAATTTTTAATATATATTTGCCAGCTTGCAATAACTCTTGCAATTTTTTACCAGAGTTGTCAAGATCTCACCACCTTGGCTACCACAGCGGCCAGAACCACACAAAGAGAATGGCAGCTATGTAGGGAGCTGCATGGAAATGGCTGGAAGATGCAGAGAAGCAGCACTTGTTTTAGAGCAGCCAGCAAATGTCCTGTATCCTTACCTTACTGCAGCAGCCATGCTTCCGATAGGGTTTATTGGCAGTGGTCTAACTCCGGGGAATATTCCTCGACTCAGAATGCGCGCTCCATTTTGTATCACCCCGGGAGGAACTGAAAAGCAAAATACAAGGAAAAAAGAAAAATTAGAAGAGCATGAACTGAACTGCTGATTAAGCATCAAGCTTCATGTGATTCCAGTCTCCTCAGAGCAGTCATAGAAGGGTTAAGAGTCCATCGAGGATTTAAAGTGCAAAGGAAAATTTATATGGTGCCTTTCCAAACCTACTCCAGACAGCTCACAAATAAACTAATAAAAACAATTTAAAAAACCAAATCGTATCAATAAGAATGAAAACAAAATCAATATGACTAAAAACAGCCAATAAAACCAAGCTGTAGTATAAAAGTGCTTAAAACAGAGCAGTTTAAATTGACTTTGATAAAACAGTCTGCAGGATAGGAACTGACCACGAGGCAGCTACAAAAGATGGAATCCCTTTGTTAAAAGCTTGGGCAAAGAGAAATGTATTGGTCCAGTGCCTAATAGAGTTTAGCTAAGACAAAAGCGTGAGCCAATATAGAGAACTTTAACTGCATAACCAGGTTCTTTAAAAAACAATAACTTAACAGCTAGATAATACATCTTTTAAAATAGGGACACTGGATTTGGTAGCAAGATATGCGTCATTGCCTGCTCTCACATAATGCTTGTGTGCATTTAAGTGTATGGCTCAAAGATCTGATAGGTGGCTCTTCTCCCAGGACTGAAGCACATGGCCTTTAAAACTTGAACTCAAGGATGAAAAAAAACCTAGCTTGTGAGAAGGAGTTCAGACTGTTACAATGCTATTCAAGCTCCATCAAGTTAAGACCGCTGCTTCAGCTTCTGTGCCATATATATAAAGAAGTACGCTAAGATTCTATTTTGCTCACCACTTAGGCTCCCATGTACCCAACGCTTCAACTTCACCCCCAAAGAATTACAGTCCCAGGCTCCACATTTCATTTGCATTCCACCATGAACAGGACATTGGCTCCTACACCATATATGGTAGTTTTCAAATGGAAACCAGATATTCATCAGATAAACAAAAGGCATACCTTGGAAGAGGTACATGAAAAACATCCACACCTCCAGACAAGAAAGTATGAATGATATTTCCCCATTACACAAATTGATGAGAAGCATCAGAAGTATGCCACATGCCTTCAATATTTAAACTGCCTTCGACATGTGAAGCATTCTCTGTTAAAGCAACGACAAAAAATGTATTCCTTACAAAAATAAAGATAACTGTAAACATCTACACCAAATTTCAAAATTATCTCAATTTTTCTACGGAATAGATTTTGTTGCTGTTGTCTTAACAGGGACTGCCTCACATCTTCAGTTACTCCCATGCCTACATGATTATAGACTAAGAGCACAGAAGCATATCACATTCTGTGAGTCACAACCCAGTAGCAAGGCTATCCAGTACTTTGGTGGTCCAAGCAGTGATACAAGGAAAGTACTTTACATCCCTACCTAATTGTACAGCCAAGCAAGAGGCAAACCTCCCAAGGTAGATACAGTCAATTGCCAGGGGAGCTGTCAACCCATTTATCATCTGCCCCCTGACAATATTTACTGTAGGAAAGGTATTTTTCTTTACAATATCAGTCATTAAACAGGAGCTAAACAACTAGGTCCATCTTAGAATGAGAGCTTTAATTCTTTTAATTATGTCATATTTAGACTAGCCAGAGAAGTTTGTTTTTGTTCTTGCTCTGTTTGCAGGATCTCATATCAATTTCCCCCCCTATTACTTGTCTGGTGAGTGGAGGAAGGAATGATTTGCTGTGGAGGAACAACAGGTAGGATGGAGGGTGCTTACCCATTTCTCTGGCTTGCCCATTTCCCCTACAGTACCTCATCTCCCCTCCCCTTGGCAAACCTGAGTCTGGAATCACAGCTTGGGGAAAGGGAATGACATGAGGAAGCATCAAGCAATGAAAGGGCTAAGAGTCTTTGGTGGTCCTCAAACCAGTTCTCCATGGCAAAACATTCTCTCTCTTGTTTCGCTTTGCAGGTGTGTAACAGAAATCCATGTTACCAGACACACGTCTACAGTTGAACACCTAACTCTGATCTTAGGGTAAAAAGAGATGAGAGTAAAGCCGTTCCACGGGTTTAAACCTCAAATGCACAGAAAGAGCGGTGGTGGTGGTGCAAGGTTGAGGAATACAGAGCCGACTGTCTGTAGTTCATCTCATGGTGGTTTCTCTCTCCAAGTTTTTTTTTTTTTAAACTCAGCTGGGAGAACAGTGCTTGGCTGGAAAGGCAACACAGAGGTAAGAGGTGAACACAGTTAAGATTCAGCATTATGCACTTAAACGTCTTCCTTTGCTGGTAGAACTATAGCCACTGCCCCCATTTTCATGCCTATAAACATGCATCCCAATCATACAGAAACTGCCAATATCCTCTTAATCTACAGCAACCAAGCTGTCGTAGCACATTAAAAGACCCTAGTTTTATTTTTGCATGAGCTTTTACAGGCTTATTTTTCAAGTACTTGTGTACAGTTTTCCACCTAAACTGAATTGGCTTGACTGCACTTAATGAAGGACCTAAAGTTGTAGCAGGAGCTCTTCTTACCCTATGCTACTAAATCTGCTTCACAATGCCCTAACTAAAAGACCCTATTAAGAAAATGACGGTTTCTGTTCTGACTATACCACTAAATGATTGTTGAAGAAGCTCTTTATCAAAACCACGCACCCAAGTACTAGAGTGCCACCCAGTTCAACGGCCTGCTTTTGGAGAAGGTGGATGCTGAACTCTCTGCCAGTCTTATACAACAACTGCCAAGTTTGCAAAACCAGTTCTGTGAAACCATATGTATGCTTTGCATGTGCGTGGCAAAATGAATGCACACAAACACATGAAGTTACCTTACACTGAATCAGACCCTTGGTCCATCAAGGTCAGTATTGTCTATTCAGACCGGCAATGGCTCTCCAGGGTCTCAGGCAGAGGTCTTTCACATCTCCTACTGCCTGTTTTTTTCAACTGGAAATGCCAGGGATTGAACCTGAGACCTTCTGCATGCCAAGCAGATGCTCTGCTGCTGAGCCACAGCCCTTCTTATTGATTTTGAGGTCAGAGTGAGTTTCCAAAGCAGTTGTGACAAGCCTGGACATCTGCTTTTCAACTAAGCTAAAATAACTCACAACTAAACTAAAGTAATTCAAACAAGCCTCTGAGTGTGTCTGAAGTAGCTCTTTAGATTCCAGCATGAAAATGTGGCGTTCCTTTGGGTACTGCCCTAGGAGTGGTGCCACAGAAACAATGTTTGCAACACCACAGAAAAAGTAGCTCTACAGGAGCAGGCAGTTGTGCTTGAGGGTGATCATTCTGTGCTGTAAGAATTTTGGAAGGGAGGAACTACTCGACCTTATATTATTATATAAACAAGCATGTTTCCCCAAAGTCTACAGCATGGCTCACAGTGCCATTTTAGATGCCATGTTCTATTCACAGGTGGCCATGAATAGGGAAACTACATGGATAAATGCTGGTACTGCCTAAGGCTGGGGAAGTTGTTGCAAAATGCAAAATGTTCACCTGGGATTTTCTCCAAGCATATCATACTCACTGGACAATTGAGTGGAGAAAGTTCCCTTGCCAAAAGCTAAAATCTCGGAGTAGAAATGTACTCAACATTTGATTTGTGAAATAAAGCACAAGGAAATACATGTTGTACTACTCAAAGAAAATCCTTCCAAAGATATGAAATCAAAATTAGGGTTGCCAATTTCCAGGTGGTAGCTGGAGATCTCCTGCTATCACACTTGATCTCCAGATGACAGAGATCAGTTCCCCTGGAGAAAATGGCTGTTTTGGAAAGTGGACTCTGTGTCATTATACCCTGTTGAAGTCCCTCCCCTCCACAATCCCCACCCACCTCTGGATCTACCCCCAAAATCTCCATGTTACTTCTCAATCTGGAGCTAGCAACCCTAAATCAAAATTCATAGATAGGCAAATATATTAAAAAATAAATATGAAAAAATATCCAAGATAAAATGCTTTAGCAAGTTTGCCAACAGGATATTACATAAAGACAAGATGATATAGTACTTTTTAAAACTATGAAGCCTCATTTATTCTGAAGTTTGGCATTTTCATAGCCCCGAGAAGGGGTGATGAACTGTAGGCCCTCAGCTTAACCTGGCTGACTGAAGTCCATCAGTCCTCCCCACCCCCTAGACGTTAACGTAGAGATAAAGAAAAAAACAGCTCTGGCAACAAAGTGGAAAGGCACATTGTTGAATGAGAGCTAACACACTGGCCCAGCACACCTCATTTTTGTGCTCTCAAGGAAAGTGAATTGCTAATCAATATTTTAGGTAGACAATTCTAACCTATGCAGAGACCGAACACAGTGCCATGGTGTTTAAGGATGGTTATGGTCTATAGAATACCAAGGACTTGTTACAAGAATTCAGGTTGGCAAGACAATGTAGAAAAACTGACGAGCCCTATATTCTCTAGTGCTATGCAGCATTCTCAAATATCCAGTGTTTACAGCAACAATGTCTGTATATTAATGGGACACACACCAGTTTTTTTTTAAACATTCTATTATCTAAATTAAAATATCCTCATCCTCTTCTAAGACTCATGTGTGGCATAAAGTGTTAGAAATTGCAGCAGTATTCAGCATCTCATCCACAGCTGATTTGGGGGCGCAACAGAACATGTCAGATAAAACAGTAGATAAATCCTTTTAAAAAGCTGACTTTCAGAGCACCAAGTCATAATAGACTGCTTCAATATTGAAATTAGCAACTCTAAGTTAAGTGACAGCAAAGATTTGTTGTGGGGGTTTTTTGGCCTCAATCACATTTCCCTTGTAAAGTTAGGTGACTTCCTTCTCAAACACCCACTTAGTTTAAAGCAAGGTACAATTTGCACTCAGGCAAAGTTTCATGCAACATTTATTCATTCAATATTTACCTTGCCTTTTGGCCTCCAAAAGGCCTCTTGAAACAGCTTACAAGGAAAGTACAAAAAAAAAGAGCCCTAAAATGAATGCAGTTAGAGACAATAGCTCCAAATACTGCCCACCCATAAAACAAGCAACAATAAAATCATAGAACCAGTCAGTTTACCGACAGACTCCCTAGAAATTCCGTTTTGAAATAAAAGGAAATGTAAATTGCTAGAGATTCCTGGAAAGAGCAATTGCACACCTGGCTTCATGGGATTCAAAGCATTTGAACATGACCACCCTTCTGCCAATCAGAATTACAAGACAGGCAGGCAGAAGAGCAGCATAAATAAATGTCAATCTAACAGCCTGCCTAGATAATAGAAGGAAAGTGTGCCTGCTGCTGACTTGCTTCTTTCCCCTGTGCACATCTCCGGCAACAGATAGCAAAAGAAACAATACATTTATACCCCCTTTGTTCCAAGGCACTGGAGATGAGGCACATATGGTTCTCAGGCAGTCTCCCATCCAGACACTGGTGGGAACTGCTTCGCTTCAACAAGGTTACTGCATGATTTGCTGCCTAGGTAAAGAGGAGTCTGGGGAGAGGAGGGAGCTCAGTGGGGATATTTATTATTTATTTCTCTGCTGCCTTTCCACTGGAATAAGATCCCCAAGGTGGCAAACATTAGAACATTTCCACATCAAAGCAGCATTTTAAATGAAGTATGTATAAGGCAGCAGTCCGAACAGCCTTGACTAGCCTGATCTTGTCAGAGCTTGGAAGCTAAGGAGGGTTGGCCACAGTTAGTACTTGGATGGGAGACCACCAAGGAAGGCTGGGGATGCTATGCAGAGGAAGGCAATGGCAAACCACCTCTGCTCACTTCTTACTCTGGGGAAGGAGTTCCAAAGTTTTTGCATCATGATTAAGAACACCCTTTCTAGCCTCAGATGATGGAGACACCTGAAGCAGGGTAGGTTCATATGGGAGAAGTTATGTCACCATAAATTGATTCTGAAATCAAACTGGGAGACAGTGTAGATGTAAATAAGGCTGTAGAGATCCTACAACCCACTCCAGTCAACATTCTAGCCACAGCATACTAGTCCAGTCAACAGTCCCACCACCTTCTGAGCAGTCTTCAAGGACAACCTCACAAAGAGCGCATTGCAGTAGTCTAGCCTACATTTAAGAATGGCATGCATCACAGTGGCTTGATCTCTTCTGCCCAGGAAAGGCCACAGCTGGCTAACCAATTGAAACTGGTAAAAGACACTTATCCAGCAGAAGGCCTAGGTTCAGCAGCAACCACAGACTATGGGCCAGTTCCTTCCAGTGGAGTACAACCCCATCCAGAATGGGTGACACCTTAAAACTTGGTTCAGACCTTCCATCCACCAATAGTACTTCCATCTTGTCAGGATTAAGGCTCAGTTTATTAGCCTGCATCCACTCCAAAACTGCATTCAGGCCCAAATTCAGGGTTTCTACAGCTTCACTGGGATCTGCTAGAAGTGTGAGATGGAACAGAGTGTCACCTGCATATTAGCAGCAACTTAGCCCAGATTTCCAGATGACCTCTTCCAGCATCTTTATGTAGATGTTGAAAACCTTGTGAGACTCCACAGGCTAGAGGTCAAGGGGCAAAGCAGCAATCCCACAGCACCAAACTCTGAAACCTACTTTCCAGCTAGGACTGAAACCACCACAGAACAATGGCTCCTAGCCCCAACCCAGAAAGGAAGTCCAGAAGGATATCATGATTGATGCTACCAAGAGCCACCAAGAGATCCAGGAGAATTAACACACCCTGTCCATCTCTTGGTGCAGGTCATCCACCAGGGCGACCAAGGATGTTTCATTCCATTTACCAGGCCTGACACCAGATTGAAACAGATCCAAACAATCCAATTTATCCAGGAATTCCAGTTGTCCAGCCACCGTTCACTCAATCATCATGCTCAAGAATGGTACATTTGAGACTCGACAATAGTTATACAATTCTCTTGAGTCCAGAGTAGAGTTTGTTGTTTTTTTAGAAATGGATGCATCACTGACCACTTCAAGGCAGGAGGGACCACCCCCATCTCTCAGGGAGCAATTTATCATCTCCTGTACCAAGTCTGCCAGCTCCTCCCCTGAAGATTTAAGCAGCCAGGAGGGTCAAGATTTATACAAGCAGATTATAGGTCTCAGCCTTCCAAGAATCCTGTCCATATCCATAGACTGGACAACCAGAAAGGTATCCCTCACAACTGGACAAATCAGCATCCTGGGACCATCTCATCCTGTCACTGCTAATGTAGAGACCAAGGTGGAGTGGATCTGAGTTTTATCTGCAATGTGTTTAGCAAAATGACTGCAGTGGGCTACAGAACAGACCACCTCCTGTAGGGCAGAACCTAAGAGGCCCCTAACAACCCAGAAGAGTTCCACAGGTTACTACAGATTCTCCCCCCAAAACTGCCATTTCCTCCAGAACAACTGCTCTCTGTAGTATGGATAGCAGTTGTAACACTAGGAAAATTCCAGCCTCCATCCTGAAGGAGATAACCTTACTTGTGAGGCAGTGGTATAGTGTTTCTTTTGCTTGACATTACTGGGCAGACATACATGGGTGGCATTCATGCATGGCTATAATGCCTAGCCAGACCCTTAGTATCCATCTTCTAGGCACTTAATACTGAAAAAGGAGAATGTAATATGCACACAGTATTCATGAATTGTATGAAATACGTATACACAGTAAGCAAACAATTGCCAGGTGCGACACATTCAACCTGCTTGATTTAGTGCTGCTTTAATCCTTAGAACAAGTAATTCTAAAGAGATTTCTTCAAACACACCTATTTGATTTTCTGAGAAAATGTCACCCCAAAGCCATTCCACTAAACACTTGGGCTTTCCCCCCTAATATTTCTAGCAGATGTTTTACAATGGAAGAACACCATCACATGACCAGTTTAAACAAGGATTATCTCAGTGAAGCTGGAACTAGGCCAAAGGAAGCCGCCTGATAGTCTATTCAAGAGCATTCCACAGAAGTGCCTTTGTTTCCTTCATGAAATGTCCCCTCCCATGGTTCAGTACAAACTGAAATGGACACTCAGTTCTGAGGGCTGTAACTGACAGGTAGGCTGCAATCATTTTACACAGGTGCACCATTCCAGATTGCTTAGCCATAGGTAGGCAACTGGGGGAAGACAGTAGGGCAGTACATTCCCTTCACCAATCCTCTCCCTTTAGGAACACAAAGTACTGTCACAAGGCAAATCCTTTAACCTTAATTATCATGTGAGGTAACTATACAGCTTCAGCTAACCAGAATTTCGACTTAACCCAAGACTTGAAACAGCTTTAAACCACAGATCAGATCACGGTTTAAGTAGTTAGCTTTTCCTATGGTTATCATCACTGAAGATGACCATGGTTGAAGCCAGATGGTAGAAATCCATGCCCCAGAAATGAGGTGATGTTAGTAGGGTTGCAGTCACATAATAAAATTTCAAAGCTACATAACAGGATGACAGATGCCAACTGCCTGCAGGGGAAAACCCCCCACTATCCCTTTAACAGAGGCTACACATCAAGCCTATACACACACACATATATAAATAAAAATGTATAACAAACAGACAAAAGACAAACAAATTAAAACAAACAATAATACATACAAACATCAAGCCTTTATTAAGGGAAAATGACATTTTTCTCTGCTTGGTCTGTTGGCAACCCTAGAAGTTAGTGCAAGTTCCTGTTTACCTATCACCAAGCAAACAGGAACAATACCTCCATACTTCTCCACAATGGTAATTTTCTTATTTGTTTGATATGTTGAGATGTTAGCAAATAGGTGGGATATACATTTTGAAGACAAAAAGGTGGTATATACATTTCGTAGACAAACACTTCAGCTGTCTGCCATAGTCTCAACTAGGAACTTTCCCCTGTAATACCGATTTCTCCAATTTGCCAACTCCTTTATTCTTTATTATTGAGAGCCAGTTTGGTGTAGTGGTTAAGAGTGTGGACTCTAATCTGGGAGAACCGGGTTTGATTCCCCACTCCTCCAAATGCAGCTGCTGGTGTGATCTTGCATCAGTCACAAGTTCTCTCAAGAGCAGTCTTCAAAAGAACTTCTCTGAGACTCCTTCAGGTAGTGAAGGGCAAGGTATAAATCCAATCTCCTCTTCTTCTTCTTTTCTTGGTCCCCCCTCCCAATTAAATCCCTGCACTATGTATTTATCTTCAACTCGATCTCTCAAGACATCTCCCACTGGCTCCCACATTCACTATTACCGCACTTCAGTCTCAAAACTCTACTTATGTTCATGTTGCCCCTTTTTCCTATTTTTATTTAAACAGTGGACAAAGTCCTACCCAAGCCCCATAAAAACTAGCAACTATACTGTAGAATAAATCTCATAAACCAGAATAAATCTCATAAATCATCAGATGCATGAAGCGTTACCCTTATCTGGTGCTACCCTTTCACAAACAGGTACAAAAGGAAGAAAGGCAGAGGATGATGGTTGGGTGGGAATGTTATTTCAAAGTGACGCTAAGAGGCCTGGTAGTCCTAGAGACAGGCATGATGCAATTCTTACACGGAGCGTGAAGAAAAACAAGACCCATCTCAGCAGTAACAATGCGATGTATTGCAAAGTTTCTCTGGCCTGTCCAATGATTTCATTGTGTGCAGGACTGCACTGTAAGTGATCCAATCACTGTGGGTGGGTGGTGATCAATAAGCACAGCAAATGCCCTGATCTGGATAGCCCAGGCAAGCCCAATCTCATCAGATCTTGGAAGCTAAGCAGGGCCGGCCCTGGCAAGTACTTGGAAGGGAGACCTCCAAGGAATACTAGGACTCAGGACACAGAGGCAGGCTATTAAGTCACCTCTCTGAAAAATGTCCAAGCCCCCAGTAGGGGTCGCCAGAAGTCACCATGACTTCCAAGCATGCAAGCACATACACACATGCACACCCACACATACAAAATAAGCTCAGCAAATGAATAACACCCTCAAGGGGAGAATTAGTTCCTGAAATGAACTAACCATTTTCTATTAAGATAGACCAAATAAGACAGTGTCAAATCTGTGTATGAAATCAGCAGCTTCACACTGAAATCCCTGTTTGGAACTTTTTTTTTTTTTTGCTGAAGTGTGGCATCTTTTAAGGCTCTTACTGTATTTGTTTAACCCACAGCATTAAATCACTTCTCAAACCTACTTACTCTTTAGCAAACTGTCCTTTTAAAAACCTGAACCAGTGCCATCAGCCTCTGAGGAATTTCTGTTATCGGCAACATGCTGGCATATCTGTACCTTATATCTGCATTTGTTTACAACCTATCTTTCTTTCTCTCTCTTCCTCTTTTTTTGTTTTTGCTTGTATCGAACCTTTGTGAAAGGAATTTTTCATGCACATAATACTTTTTTGCTCTTAGAACTTTATACACGGTACACCACAGATCAAAATGCATAGGTTTGCAAACATTCAGTATCTGTCAGTTTCTGATAAGAGAGCTAGCAGCTCCCCACAGTGGAGCAAACAGTAAGTGGGATAGACAACCCGCTCTCTATCAAGTTTGGTGGCCACAAAGAACTTTGGAGAGTAGAACCATTTAGAGAGACGCAGGAACAGATCTGAATGTACAGCAGGGATTTCGTCGTTCTCCAAGCAACAGAAACCTTCTTCCTGTCCCCCTTAAGCTGATTTACAAATGCCGCTGCTCTTAAAAAGAGGTTAGCAATGCAGTACATATGGTAGTTTCTTTGAAGTGTGCATCTGTAAAAAGGGGTTACCTTTTACTGTGCATCTGTAAAAAGGGGTTACCTATATGGTTCCCCCCTTTACTTAGACATTGGACTTGGCTATGTTGTTATCCTGTCCTATTAAATAAAAGGGTAGTGGTCTGGCAAGATTCTATGCTTGGCAAAATCAATTCGCTCCCTGGTATGTCGCTCAGAATCTGTCCCTATCCCCTAGCTGCGTTGCCTGAGTTCTCTCCCACCCACTGCAGCCTAGGCCACTCTTCTCTGATTGGGCCAGCATTTCAAGCTCATTTGCATACGGAAGCTGATTGGACTTCACTCCATTTCGCACCTCAAATTCCCCCTCCCCATCGCAAGACCGTTGGAATTGTCCGTTGTTTATGCAACCTGTTGTATTCTGAGGTGAAATATGTCCTCACTCACAACACTTCCCCTTCAAAAGAAACAAACCCAATAACACAACCATGCCACACCACAAAAGAGACAAGTCACACCACAAGCAGAATACCACAAGGCAAAAAAAGCTCTGGTACTAATTCTGGCAGGGAACGCTCTGAGTGTAGAAAATGATTTATCGACACAGTGGAAAATCTTTAGGAATTGTTTGGTGCATTTACCATGGGGCACGCACCCAGAGCTTCTGCCATTTTCTCACTCTGCTGGCATCAAAACCAATTGAAGGCAAAATAGAGATATGGAGACTTTTCCATCCTGTTTTACATCAATTTGTCTTTGTTGGCAATGGCAACCCTAGGCCTGGCTGCTTGCTCCTGTTCAGCAGGAGCATCCCTATGGAAACTGCCTGGGTGATTTTGGACCAGCCGGACACTTTCTGCCTAACCTGCCTTATAGGGTTGCTGTACAGATCACAAAGCCGAAAAGAATGAAGTAAACTGCTTTGCTCCCCGCTAATGAGAAAGATAGAATTTTGTCTAGGAAGAGGCTGCTGAGAGGGGATGAGATAAAGTTGCCAACTATAGGTATGGAAATTCCTGGAGATTTGAGGGGTGGAGCCCAGAGAGGGTGAGGTTTGAGGAGGGGAGGGACCTCAGACAGGTACAGTGCCATAGACTCCACCCTCCAAAGCAGCCATTTTCTCCCGGGGAACTATTGTTGCCAATCTTGGCCCAGTGGCCATCAAACCATCCTCTTCCACCCCTGCTGTGCAGCTGTCTTTCCCCTAGGGTTGCCAGTCTCCAGGTGGGACCTGGAGATCTCCTGCTGTTACAATTGATCTCCAGATGACCGAGATCAGTTCCCCTGGAGAAAATGGCTGCTTTGGAGGGTAGACCCTATGGCATTATACCCTGCTGAGTCCTTCCGCCCCCCCCCCATGCTGCCCTCCATAGGATCCACCCCCCAAATCTCCAGGTATTTCTCTACTTAGAGCTGGTAACCCTACTTTCCCCTCAGTGTCTGTTGGTAGGCAATCAAGCTTGGTCCTGTCACCTGTTTTGGCCTTTGGGAGAAAACTCATTGGGGCCAGTCCTGATAGAGTTGCCAACTCCAGATGGGAAATTCCTGGAGATTTGAGGGATGGAGCCTGAAGCGGGTGAGGTTTCAGGAGGGGTGGGACCTCAGACAGGTACAATGCCATAGACTCCACCCATCAAACTAGCCATTCCATCCTGAGGAACCATTGTTGCCAACCTACAGGTGGGGGCTGGAGATCAATCAGAATTACAACTGCTCTACAGGAGAGAGGGCAGAAGTCAGCTGAAGTCAGAGGGGAAGATAACAGTAGGTTGATGGTTAGCTGGGAAGGAGATGGGGTTGCCAACTCCAGGTTGGCAAATTCCTGGGGATTTGAGGGGTGGAACCTGGAGACGGTGGGGTTTAAGGAGGGGTTTGACCTCAGGCAGGTAGAATGCCATAGACTCCACCCTCCAAACCAGCCAATTCCTCCTGGGTAACAATTGTTGCCAATCTCCAGGTGAGGGCTGGAGATCACTCAAAACTACAACTGCTCTTCAGGTAGCAGAGATCAGTTCCTCTGGAGAAAATGGTGGTCTCTGTCATTATACCCTGCTGAGGTCACCACAGCAAATTCACATTGTGTGCCCAAAGCCAGAGCACTCTCCCAGAGCCTCTTTCTAGAGCCCGTTGTATTTATTTCCACAACGGGCCTTACTCCTACTAAGATAATAATGCTCAAGCAATTCTAAATTAGGAGCCATTTTCTCCAAAGCTGTGTCATTTGCATGTTACTGTGTTTCTTCATGGAATTGTGAGCTTCATTCGCCGTGATAGCAGCCCTGCTATATTTTTATATCGTCATTATTCAGGGATGAAAGACTTAGTTCCCGTAACAAAATGACAGAGAGATAATAGCTGCGATGCTGCCAGGATTTGTGTGGTTATTCATCTCACTTCAGATATTGGTTCCACCCCTGAATGTATAAGCAAACCAGGTGCTGAAAGAAGTCTCTCCAGATAACTGATCATGTAAACAAATCTATCAAACAGGAGAGAGAAGACTATCCAGAACTCCAGTGCCCAAACCAATCACCCTTCTTGACTTTCATACCATGTAATTTCATCTCTCAAAAATCCCTACAAATCTCCTCAAAAATCCCTATTCAGTTCCCATCCCCCTGTGTATCCAACACAAACCCTTTCTCCTTATTTTGAAAAAATCCTCCATGGTGTTGCCAACCAGCATGTTTTTACCCACCAAGACTTCTCCCTTATATGAAGAATTATGAATTAAAGATGACCATGTCTCCCTACCCACTGACTGAAAGTATGCCATAGGTGGGTTCCTTCTTCAGGGGGAAGGGCTTAGTGCTTCATAGGTAATTTTCCAGAGACAAATAGTGCAAAAATGGTCTGACACTGATGGGGGGGAAAGGACATTCTACTAGACAGAAGAGTAAACAGCTCCATTTGGGTTCTGTCAGTGCCAACATTAGGAATCTGTCTGCAGAATTAATTTTGAGGGTTGAAAGAGAGTATTTCTTTTAGCAGTGCAAACTATTGTGTATTATATGGGTTGTGATCTATATTAAGGCACTCAAGGAGGCAGTGGTGCACCCCCTCCTGAAAAAGCCATCTTGGATGCGACCGAATTGGCCAACTATCGGCCAGTCTCCAACTTGTCCTACTTGGGCAAGATAATAGAGCAGGCTGTGACAACTCAGTTACAGGGCTTTCCGAATGACGCTTCTATTTTAGATCCTTTCCAGTCCGGTTTTCTCCTGGGTCATGGGATGGAGATGGCACTGGTTGCCCTCACAGACGACCTCCGGAGGCATCTGGATCAGGGTGCAACGGCAGTGCTGTTGTTGTTAGACCTGTTGGCTGCATTCGACACAGTCAACCACCAGCTACTGGTCCACCGCCTCACTGATATTGGAATCCAGGAACTGGCCTTGCAGTGGCTTGTTTCCTTTCTCCAGGATCGGGGACAAAGAGTGGCACTGGGGAATCAGCTGTCCCAAAGGCACCCACTGGAATGTGGAGTGCCCCAAGGGGCAGTGCTGTCCCTAATGCTTTTCAACATCTATATGCACCCTCTTGTCCAGATTGCCTAGAGGCATGGACTGGGTTGTCACCAATATGCGGATGACAGCCAGCTCTATCTGTTGTTGGGTGGCCGGTCTGACTGCAAACTGGACGACCTTGATCAGGCGTTACAAGCCGTGGCTGGTTGGCTTAGGCTGAGCTGGCTGAAATTGAATCTGACAAAGATGGAGGTCCTGTGCCTGAGTCGCAGTGGTCCGAGGGTAGGGATCCTGCTTCCAACCTTCAATGGGGCCCCGTTGGTGCCAGCACCGGAGGTTAGGAGTTTGGGAGTGCTCCTGGATGCCTCCCAATGGAGGCCCAGATAGCAGCCACTGCCAAGTCAGCCTTTTACCACCTTTGGCTGATTAGGCAGTTGGTTCCCTTCCTCAAACACAGCGACCTGGCAACAGTGATCCGTGCGATGATCACCTCAAGATTGGATTACTGTAACACCCTCTACATGGGGCTGACCTTGTCACAGATCCAGAAACTGCAGCTAGTGCAGAATGCCATGGCCAGGCTGTTGATGGGTCTCCCTATTCGGGAGCACATTCAGCCTGGGTTAAGGGCATTGCACCGGCTGCCTATAGCATACCGGATCCACTTCAAGGTGTGGGTTTTTACCTTTAAAGCCCTTCATGGCCAGGGACCTAAATACCTGAGGGACCGCCTTTCCCCATATGTACCCCAGAGAGCACTGCGATCAGGGATCCAGAATCAGCTGGTCCTTCCAAGTAGTAAGGAGGCCAGGCTGGCAACGACCGGGGCCAGGGCTTTTTTGGTGGTGGCTCCACTCTGGTGGAATGAGCTCCCGGAGGACATAAGGGCCCTGCGGGACCTTCCACAGTTCTGCAGGGCCTGTAAAACAGAGCTCTTCCGCCAGGCCTTTAGAGCCGCCACCACAACCAGGACTAATGCCACTTTGTTCTCCATTGTCACTGGTAATGGCAACTGAAGAACCCTGATCCACTGGACCCTAACTTCTGCCCGTGCCAATTCCCCCTTCTCTTTTTATGACTTCTGAGGCAGCCTTTTATGACATTTGAAGCTGTCTTTAAGACATCTGAAGCTGTTTGACATCGGAAGACCAATCAGTGTTAATGGATAAGACTAGCACTTATTTTAATGGTATTTTAATGCCAATATTATTGATGTTATTTATATATTTGGATTTTACCTGATTGTAAGCTGCCCTGAGCCAGCGAAGGCTGGAAGGATGGGATAAAAGTTTAAATAAATAAATAAATAAATAAATAAATAAATAAATAAGTTGTTTAAAAAGTACAGTTGCTTACCTTTCACCTGGAGATAACACAAAGATTGAAAATGTCCAGTAGGCAGGTATGCATACAGAGATGTTACATATATACTTTATTTAGGATACTGTTGAAGAAAGTACATGAAAGGGAAGGAATGCATCACTTTCATTGCCTAATTCCTTTGTACCTTAACTGTGCTCCTTTACTGAAACTGAGGCTTATTCCATTTTGTAGACCTTGGGTAAGATCCAGAGACCCTCTTCTAGATCAGTCCTTCCACTCATGGCTAGAGAAGGCATTTCTGCAATACCCTCCTTCAGACCCCCAACAATACACTCCTGCTGCTTCTAAGAATAACCTCAAGGATCCCTCCCCTGAACCTACTTTTTGGGGAGGGAATGGATTACAACAGGAATCTGTTCCATAAGTGGTCCTCTGGCTCTACCACTCCTGCTTAGCTATTTATTTATTTAAAACATAAATAATGTCAGAGAACACTGGATCTCATTAATCTTTCTAGTAAATAAAAAGAGAAAGCCAAAAAGATGAGTAAAAGTAGTAAACTTAAGGAATATAGGGGGAAGAAGGGGGAGATTTAGTCATTTACACACTATACATAAAATGTATTCACTACTTTCACACACTGCAAGATCAGTTCTTTGAAAAACAAACTAACTGCCTAAGGCCTCTCAAAGAGCTATTATATGCAAACTCTTCTGGGTTTATTGTATTTTAGAAAAAGGGTCACTAAAGATTAGTTTGCACAATATATTATCTCCTGCATTTGAATAGTTTCAGCCTTCCTTAAGCATGACCTCATGTGGATAAACATATTGTGCAAACGAGGCAAACTCCACAATCGCCCTTTCTCTAGCCACCATAATCATGGAATTGCTGCTGGACATATTCATGATTGCCTGGTCTGCATTGTTCATTTCTCCATGTGTACTCAAGGGAAAGATTGGACAGATCAGAAGAAAATACAGTGCACAAATCAGGCAAAAGTCAGAGTTTTCAGTGTCAAATGGTTTCGTGTTTATAATCTGGTAAAAAGTTCTCTAGTGGTACTTTTATTCTGCAAGGGAAGAAGGAAAGACCTAGGAAAATAACGTGTTTGGGTTCTCCCTAAGCAAATTCTGTTTTTATGCACAGATTTGATTTAACTATGTGAGTTAACATTGTATAGAATCAGGTGAAACAAACTGTTTCTCATTAGAGAAACAATGCTTCTAAATCTTTGGTTTATGTATGGGTTCAGAGATTTAAAGAGTTCTTCATTTACAAGCCATAACCTGTGATGTGAATGTAAAAATCTTCAATCACTAAACTGTGTGTGTGAGACTATGCATGAGCCTGAAAACTTTCAAAGCACCTCTCAAAATCACAAGCCACATTTTGTTGTCCCATCTGAAGCCAGACACTCTATTTAAAGGATTGAATTCAGTTCTAATTCTTCCTTTCTTGAAGTGTTTGCCCTTAAATGGACCTGATACATCCCCAAAGCATGGGTGATCAAACACAAAGCTTACTTTTCTGATGGTGACTCTTGGCACTATTTTATCTGTTCTATAGAAGGGCAATACTTTTCACCTACTGATGCAGAGCTGTGTACCTAACACATTTTACTTTTCCACATGAATTAGATACATACATATGGAGGCTCAAGACCTCCAGGCAAGAAGGGAATTCTATGTAACATGGTCTGAGCTCAATTCCTTCCATCTTCACTCTGACCTGTAAATGAAGGGAACTGCAACCTGCCAGAACTGGGTTATCATGGGTAGTACAGGACAGAAGAGATGCAAATGGCTCTGGAAACAAAGTAGGAGGAGTCTCCTAGTCCACTTCCTTTACCAAGTCTTTCTTCTGAAACATTGCCCCTAGTGTCTAGATCGCTGGATATGGACAATTAGGGACAATTAGGGAGAAACACGCAGAGTCCAATTGCTGTACGAATTATAGTTGTACATATCTAGCACATTTAACTACTCATGTGAATTAGATATGTACAATAGTTGTTATTCATTAAACATATATGGTTTAAGAACAAAGATAACAACCAAAAATGACACTTAGTAGGAAAAAAATTAGTAATCGCCTGATAACTTTCTATTTTCTATCAGAACCCCCTTTTTTTGGGGGGGGGGAACACCCCTGTTGACTGTGCCCTTATGAGAGAGAGAAGGTTAGGCTTACATATCTATGGTGCTATAGGCTATAGAAATATCTACTCACAACCTGCTTGTATCTCAGGGGGAGTATTCAAAAGCATCATGGCAGTGGCAGCATCAATGTCAGGATCTGGAAAAATCAACCAATAAATATATTAATTTACAAGTGGGCCAATTCCTCCCCCCTCTAGTCTCTAGAATGAACGGAACCTCTACAGTGAAAGAGCTATAAAAGATTATTGGGAACAGAAAATGTCTATAAGTTATTTAATTTTGAAGTTGCATACGATCTCAAATAAGCATCCTGTGCTGAAATTTGCCATCCCTTTGCAATCCATGGGAGTATGCGAGTTGCTGTTTCATCAGTCTCAAGCTACTATTGAGATTTTATTTTGTTAGCGATTACAAGATGATCCCTACAGACGCGGCGTCTGCACGCAAACTGAATACCAGAGAGGTCAACAGAGCTCCCCTCTTTCCTATATCAGTATATATATGAAGAGTTTATCAGGCCCCTATGCGGATAGAAATGCATACATACCTCTCCTGTCTCCACCCAATCCTCCCTCTTGCCTGCTTATGAGCTACTCAAGCTCTATGACAATCCCTCAGAGTGGGGAAGCTACCTCTCTGCAGGGGGATGGATCACACCCTTAACACCTTATTTCAAACTCTGTGTGCAGTAGTCAGGTCATAAAGCTGGAGGAGAAAATAATCAGTTGACTTAGGTAGTCTGAATAACCCTACTCAGGCCATACACCAACTATGGCATTTGGTCTTGTTCTTTCCTGTACTACCAAGAATTTAAACACATCTGTACAGAGAACTTTTTAAAAAATGTAGAAAACTAGAGCAGTACCCCAAACCATTTGCATTAGGCACAATGTTACTTTTTAATACAAGGATAATCAGTCGTCTGCTGTTATCCTTAATCGGTTGCTGAATCCGTCGCGCGCAGTCAGTTGACAGATGGCAAGTAAGGGACACAGAGCAAAATATGATCCTTTTATAACTATATTCCTTGTCTCCAAGAGGAGGCCGCACGGCTGCCATGGAAATCGAGGTAACCATGACAACAGTAAACAACCAAGAACGGCCAGTGAATAAGCTGAAAAGAACATCTGCCCCGGCAAAGCGTCTCAGCTGCCCTAAGGGCGAAACTTGCTAATCGTGTAGTGATGCCGTGTGACAGAGAACGCCGCCTATGCCATGTCCAAATAAATGAAGTGTGCAATTGAAGCAGACATAAAAATGCACACCCTTGTTGACTGCAGCCTCTGTACTGCTAAACTGAATGACTAATGGACTCGGGGTGAGGTGAAGGGGGGGGGAGAGAGAAATACTTGTCACTATTTATACTAAATTACATACCACAAAATTCAATTTGCTGTTAATAGCTTCTTGGCACTTTATTTTGGGTATTATTGGTGGAGAATCACATTTTAGCGTTAAAAATACATGTTTCATATTTGTTATAAACGCAGTTCAATTTCAAGGGTAATAACATAATGGAGTATAAAAGCCCTACAATCTATTAATAAATACAGACCTTGCACAATGTGAAAGACCGTAATGGCTACTTCAGACATACAGACACGTACACACACAAACACACTTTTCCTATGTCATCTTTTCAACTCCTTTTTAGATGATGCTGCTGACACAGTTTTGATTGGCAACACAATAAACACCGGATGAGCTAGAAGCTTTACTGCCACACAATATTCCTTCTGTGCTGATTTGCGCTGATTATCTGTTCTAGAAGGGAAGGCAACCTTCTGTAAGCTCATGCCTGCTGCCTAGTTCCCTATGGAGACAGAAACAGATAGAAGAGGCCACAAAGTCCAGCCTCATTAGAGAAGAAAATCTGTGCTGGCTGCAATGGACATCGGACACAGTGTCTTGCAGTACTCTTTGGTTGGGGTGATATTTTCAGAACAGCTCACAAGTGTTCCTGGTGCACAGTCCTGTTCAGACAACTTTTCTGCTTGAGGATTCATATGGGGCAATCCTTGTATTATTGCATCACTGAATGTGATCTCTCAGGTTTATATGGGTAGATGAGACTTGAAAAGATGGAGCGAGTTCCTTTGATGGGTACAGTCAGAGTGCCCTGACCTGGATAGCCCAATCTCATCAGATCTCAAAAGGTAAGCAGAGTCGGCCCTGGTTAGTATTTGGATGGGATATCACCAAGGAAGTCCAGAGTCACAATGCAGAGGCTGACAATTGCAAACCACCTCTGAACATCTATTGCCTTGAAAACCCAAAGGGGTCCCCATAAGTCAGCTGCGACTTGAGGGCACTTTCCACCACCACCCCAGTTGCAAAGACTCTCAGACTCTTTAAGAATGAACTCAAGTTTCCTGGGTGATTGCAACCAGTGCTTGCAAACAGAGAGAGTTCAGCTTGGAAATCTTTAAGCATTATAACTCCTCTTTCATCTGTTCAAGGGCATGTAACTGTTTCTAAAATCCTGTTCCCACTGGAGGGCTTTGTTGGATTTTTGTGTGTCTCTTTTCATTTTTAAAAAATAGCTATAATTTTTTTACATACCTTGGAAGTTTCCCAAGTATGTAGGAAAATATACTTTGTCTGTGACTCGTCCTATATCACTGCCCTATTTATTACCACCAGTTCTGGGAGCCCTTAAGAAGTTGTGGGAATGGGAACTATCTGGAAATCCTCTCCAAAATCTCCCCTTCCAGGATTGTACGATTTCCCCAAGGGGCTTGAGAAAGCTACCCTGCCCCCATCCCCAGATTGGTTTTCTTTTCATTGTGCCTCCTGAAATCATACTCGGTCCTCATTACCTTATTCTGGGTGTTTTGAACATCTGGGGAGTCCCCTCAAGTATGCAGAGACCCTTACCTTACCAGTGGGTGTGGTGTTGCCTTCATGGTCATAAAGGCAGGCTAGCACCTTTAATTTTAGGAATAATTATGTACATAGTCAGAGAAACCAAGATAAGTTATCTATAGTACAACATTTAAGATTAAACTCCAAAGGTGGCACCTTAGAAAACCAATATGCCAACAGTCAGTTTGCTATGGTATTACAATTTTATCTCCAGCAGGTTCTGTATACAAAGAACAATTTAAAAATGGGATTTCAATATTGTTAAATCAGCTGCTGCCCCTAGATTCTGTGAATCATGGAGTGTTACAAACCAAATGAAGTAACAATGGATTAAAAGTTTCACAGCACATTTTTATTTTTCTTTAAAAAAATACACTTCCCTGTTCTGTCTCCAGAAGAACAATCTGTTTAACAGTATTTTAAAATATGTTCCAAATGTTCAAATGACAATGCCTAAGAAAAGACGTTTATAGGCAGAGAAAGATGCACACATACAAAACTTTTGTAGAAATGGAATGCCACAGATACACTTCTTACTATGAAGTCAAACTGAATTACAGATTTCTTTTTCTTGCATGTAGAAAGAAATCGAGCCCATATATTAGAGGAGCAAATCTACAGGTCTTCTGAATCACATCTAACTTTTAGACACACAAAGTATTTCGAGAAAGGTATATTTATCACAATTTGCATGGTCCTCCTGACTGCAATCAATTTCCTTCTTCTTCCATCATGCTACATACCTCAGGGAAGCCTATGACCAGTAAATTCAAGACAGACACACTTAAAAAGGACCTTTTCACACAATGCACAATTATCCTGTTGAACTCACGGCTACAGGATGTGACAATGGTTGCTAATGGAAAAGGACTATCAGTGCTAGCCTAAACACAATTATACCTTGCTAAGTCCATCGAAGTCCATGGGCTATGACTCTGTTTAGGATTATGCTACTAGACATCCTTGTGGAGGATAGGTCTTTCAATGGCTATTTCCCACAATGGATAAGTGGAACCTCCAACATTCCTCTAAATACCAGTTGTTGGATGGCTGGGAGAGGATTTGGCCTTTGTGTTGTACTTGTGGGCCTTCCATGGCATCTACTGGGCTTCAGTGGAAAACAGGATGTTGGACTACGTAAATCACTAGTCTTACCTTATCCAGCATGACCCTTCTTAAATTAGCTTGCACATTCTCAATGAAGAAGTTGCTATTGTTATTTTAAAAATGCTTATTTCATAAGCTAATTTGAAAGTCCCCTCAATTTTGCAGAGGTTTGCAATGCTATGGGAGGTTGCTATTCAAGAAACACAATTCCAAAAACATTTGGTTTACTGGATCCTGGTCCAAATATTTGCACCCTGGATTGTTACCTCTATGCAATCCATATGGCGGTATGTGAAGTAATTCACATAATCATACTCACAACTCATGATGGGAGAGGCAATTGCTTCCATCACTGTGAATCAAGGGCCATAGTCAAGGAAGCTGAAAAGCACATGTGATGTGCAAGTGCACTAGATTCAGTGACAATCAACATATCAGTAGAGCACTATTCCAGATCTCTTCCTGTTTCACCCATGTATTGTATGTGCAGAACGTTATATATAACATTTGATTCACACTGACATTGGTTTCTATGGCACTGACCACATTTACTGAAATTAGCAACTAACTATAACTAAACACTGAAGTAGGAATTGCTAATAGATATTGTTAGGTATTATTGCAAAACTGGCCCTTCAGTTAAAAAATAAAAAAGTTACAGGCAAATGCACAGGGTATCTAACTGTGACATAAAAGGACAGTATTTTTAAATTGTCATTAACACCAAGAAAGAATAAAATGTTCTTCTGCGATCTAAAGCACATCACTAGCCTGAAATTACATTGGCTTTTATATGCTTTTTACAATAATCCAGTACAAGACACTGTGCTGGGAAGATACCAAGGCTGTAGACCATTAATCTTTTCTAGGACAGCAATTCCCAGGTTCAAATGAGCCATTGTTAGTGTTTTCAAAATGGTTTTCATGAAGTTCATAATTGAACAATATGTACCGCTGATAACAGAAATCTTTCTCCTACTTATTTTCTTCATTGTGTACAAGAACTGCTGTTGAATTACATTTAGTATGTGATAATGGCATTTTACTACTGAATTAAAAATTGATAGAGTTACAAAAATTACTACTAACTGAAGAAGTTAAGCTCTCTCCTTTCAACCTTTGCTCTTCCCGCTTTTGCTACACTGAATTTTGCACTGGAGTGAATCTACATCTCCTGGACCTTCAATTATTTGAAACACCAACTGAATGATTAAAGAAGAAAAGAGCTTTAGTCATTTGAGGACTGATGGTTATATACAGCAGCTAACAAGTGGTAAAAGCATCACAGGGACACAGACTGTGGTAGATGTATATTGAACAGAGCATTTAATAAAACATAAACTATAGCTTTTGCAGTAATCTCTGCTCACCCATTTAATGAATAACATCCAGCCTTTTAGTTCAACAATGACCATGCAGTTCAGCAAAAGGAACTTACTATCTAAGTCAGCAGGCCAGCAGGTCTTGTCACAGGAACCCATAAGATCATATGCCTACACAGGAAATCTGCTCTTGCACTTGTAACACACTAGACAAGACTACAGTGGATCATCATCATATTTTGCATATATGAAATGTTAGCCATTCAGTAGACTTAGCCCTGAAGCAGATGTAATGCTTAAATATGGCCTGCTGTTTTAACCTTAACATACAGAGAAGCCATAGTTTCGCTCGACAACTCAAGCCCTACCCCTAGAAGTTTCCCTGTATACACCTCCAGGGAGACATGCTTGTTACCTTTCAAGCTGAGAGCTGGGTGGAAATTGCTTTACCCTTAGTGTGTTCAATATTAAGGCAACCTAAACTCCCTTGAAACAACTTTTTTTTCTGTTTTGCGGTTTATGGCCCATTCCTAGCTATGGTTTAAACATTCAGCCAAAATGCTTACCCATGGATAAGAGAAAACACACTGTGGCTTAGCTGATGGTTGCATATGGCTCCAACTCTGACACTTCCTGTGACTCTCAGGTATTTTATTTGCTGGCCTCTGTTTGTCTTTCGCTCTTTATCCCATTACCCTCCAAGCAGCAAAAAAAGACATACTCATTAGTGTGGATAAGGTCTTCCCCATTTGTCACATGGCAGAAAAGGAGACGGAGCAGGCAGTCCTGGCCTCTTTCATATAACATTATATGGACTTTGGGTTGATCAGTGACCAGATCTGGTATGTCAACAGAGCACCAGGAAACACTTGAGACTCTTGTGATGCCACACCTGGAACACATCCCCCTCCCCATTTGGAGTGTAATGACTGAGACAAACAAGATTCCCAAACAGGCCTGTCATTCTAGTCCCAAAATGCTATGCCCAGGGGCTGTCATTCCACTCTGGGGCCTGTCATTCCACCCTCAGGACACATCTGCTACCCCCAGGGGCTGTCATTCCACCCTGGGGCCTGTCATTCCAGTCCCAGAGCAGTGTATTTGGGACCAGAGACCTTAATGGAAAATCCATTCCACATTTTCTTTGCAACTCTTCTTGAGCTGTAATGTATTTCGATGGAGCCCATGGAAGTCAATTGGCATTCCTGGCTCCCATTATTTCCAATGGGCCTTCAAGTCTCTTCCTGAAACATTTTTGTGCAATAAACCACTTGTATTTATTATTTAATTGTTATTTAGAAGTATGAGCATGGCATGGCAGTACCACACAGACATATCTTAGCAGGCCCCCTAAGAAAAACATTGCCCCCCCCCAGCAAAAAGTTGTTAGCTACGGGGCTGTTCCCAAAGGAAGTAGTTCAACAACTGAAAGTCCTGTAGTACAAACGAATAAGAGCTGCGGTGGCTCAAGTGGTTAAGACGCTGAACTGCACACTAGAAGGTCAGTAGTTCAGCAGTTTGAGACTCGAGTGCTGCATGGCGGAGTGAGTTCCTGTCTCTGGCCCCAGTTCCTGCCAACTTGGCAGTTCAAAAGAGATAAATTGCAAGTAGATAAATAGGTACCGCTTCAGTGGGAAGGTAACAGCATTCTGTGCACCTCGGCGTCTAGTCATGCCAGCCACATGACCACGGAGAAGTCTTCGGACAGTGCTGGCTCTTCGGCTTGGAAACGGAGATGAGCATCACATCCCTAGAGTCAGATCCGACTGGCTTTCGAGCAAGGAAAATCTTTACCTTTACTAGTACAAACTAATCCTCCAAAGGTTTATATGGAATACTACTTCTGCAGAAAAACTTTAGAGTACAGTTAATGGCTCCAGAGAACCAGACATACACACACATTCAACCATACAAAGGAAGGTTACCTGCTGTGCCTCTGAATGATTCACTGAGATTATATTCTTTCACAATGCTGCACTGAGTATTTGGAAAATTTAATCATTCCAAGAACAGAAATGCAGCTGTACTACCACCCAGACACAGAAGGCTTGTTCTTTGTGTCTCCGTATGAATCACTTCTATAGGCATGCAGCTAGTGCCCCAGATAAGGATCTGGTGGTCTCTACTGATAACAGGCAATATTTCTAAAGTGTGTAAAAGACAGGAGTGAGAAAAGTAGAAAGATGCCATCTTGGTGTCCCTGACTGGGCAGAAAGGCAGGATATAGATTTTGTAAATGAACTAACATAATTAATTAACATATGGAATTCACTGCCACAGGAGGTGGTGGCAGCTACAAGCATGGACAGTTTCAAGAGGGAATTAGATAAACATATGGAGCAGAAGTCCATCAGTGGCTATTAGCCACAGGGTATAGATGGGAATGCTCAGTCTGGGGCAGGTGATGCACTCTATTCTTGGTGCTGGGAGGGGGCAGCAGTGGGAGGGCTTCCAGTGTCCTGGCCCCACTGCTGGACCTCCTGATGGCACCTGGTATATTTTGGCCGCTGTGTGACAGAGTGTTGGACTAGATGGGCCATTGGCCTGATTCAACATTGGCTTCTCTCTTAACTAATAAAACGAAACATTTTCAGATGCAAAAGTGAAGAGTGCCTCCAGTTTCAGTTCTGATAAAGGCTGACACAGCTATCAGAAGTTTGGGAAAAAATCCTCTAAAAGTTAATAAAGAAGTTAACTACCACAGAACTCCTGATTTTTTCCCCTGTCCTTATATGAGAAGTTCAGGCAGGCATAAGCAGTACTTCACAAAATGAAGGTCCCAAAGTTTTGGTCTACCAATGTACTACAAACCTCCATATTGTACTGGCTCAAATGATACATAGCAATTGCATTAAATGTATCAAGGAGGTTTTTCTTCCACTTCATTTTCTAAAACGATTTGATATGCTTTTGGTGTATAGGCAATCTGGGAAATCCTTTTCCCATCTGTAATTATGGATGCTAAAACCTAAAGCAAGATAGTAGCTAAATTGATGCCGGCTGCTATATTTTTATGCAACTTCTTCCTAAAGGAGTATATTAAAAGCAACTAATTGCCAAAGAGTTCATTAATGCTAGAGTCATTTTGAATATCTTTTAAAAAGCTGAGCCTGTTAGCTTTATTAGCCAATGTGCCGACAAAAGGTAATCCCAGTAGAGGAACAGTTCCTTTATCCTTTAAACATGTAACTGACCTCTCTTACTCTCCCCCCCCAACAAAATATCAACAGAGTAACTTATGAAGTTCTTAGAACAGGTACTAATGGAGATTAAATTCCATTTCCCTGTGGAACACTTGACAACTCTCATTTTGCCCTGCAGCCATAAGCTACTGGAGCACAGGAAGCAGAGGGCTGAAGACCCTGATACTCACACATTTCTTGCAAGAATGGTTATCGGATGTTCTCCACAGGGAGTCATATTGAATTGTGCTAGGATGAGCTGCTTTTTAAAAGTGTTTTTGAAGCAGATTAAGACATGGGGGAATTTACAAGAGCAGCCTTGCATCAACAAAATTGTTTTGGGAATTAGTTTTCTTTATTTAACAGTCTCATATGTTCTGCTTCCCTCCCCAACCCATTTAAACCAGAAACATTATTTGATACCTTGTATTTCTAATGTATGTATGAACCTGATAAATTTTTTCAACAAACTTAGCTGGAACCCCTACCAGTAAGCTGACATCTGATACACCTTAAAGAGCCTATTGAATAAAATGGTTTCCCAGTTGCATTAACTGTACTGATTACCAGTTCCATGCAGAATTATTCAAGAGGGCTGGTAAATTTTTCATAACATCCCGCCCCCCAAAAGAACCCAGATTAGAAAAACTTTTCGCAAAATGAACTTTTCATTCAATATATTTTCCTTCTTTTCTTATGTAGTTGTCCTGGGCAGGTCCTAATTTCCCCCTTGGATGGCTCCTGAATTTACTGTGATGAGAAGAAATATCAAAAATTCCTGTGCACAGTTAAGAAAAGGTACAGATGAGAAAAATTTATAAAGGAGTAAAAAGAAACAGTTGTTTTTTTAAAATCACAATTGGACTAGTTGCTTTTTCAGACAGTAGAGAGAAAAACAGCTGGTTTAGAATGTGATTTACCCTTTTGTACCCTGTACAAATGAAACAAAACAGGGTGGGGGAAACCCATCCGTGTTTGATCTATTAAATCCAATCCAAAAGTTGTTTGACATCATCTTGATAAGAAAATATCTAACATAAAATGAAGAAAATCAGACTGCATTAACCTTACACACCTATTTCTGCTCTTTTTGAATGCTAATCTCCACTAATAATTCTCTAGAGGAAATCAAATGCATTTGGAAAGGGCCTCTGAACAATGGAATGCCACACCAATCTGATGACCCTGTCAGGGCTACAAAAAAAGAAAAGGGGGGGGGGGAGAGAGAGAGAGAGAGAGAGAGAGAGAGAGAGAACTTTAAAATTACTTCTCGAATGAAATAAGATGAGTGCCATTCTAGAAAACAAAAAAGGGCTTGCTTCTTAATATGTCCAGTAGGGGGTAGAAAAATATCAGTGAATAATAAGCAGCTCTAAAATATTTACATGAAGCGACTTCTATTTGATTGTGCTAATTCAGCCTTCTCTTCTGTACAAAAGCAATCCTGCTATCCAATACTGTGGAGTAGCAAAATGCTGTCATCAGATTCTTGGGGCCATTACTCAGGGTCTCTTTTGTCCTTTTATAATATTCTATAACCCTTTTTCCTAGTCCAAGAAGAACATTCTCAGTGTAAAATATAACATACCCATCACTGAAAGAAACGCTTTGGTTTTCTTTAAGCCAGTAAAATATTATTGGCACAGTATGTGTTAAGAACTAAAGTAACAAATGTGCATTTAGGAAGCCTAAATTAAGGTTAAATACCAGTCAGTGAAAAGATCTTGGAGGCCCAAACAAAGCTCATGGACATATGCTGCCTACCCTATACCCACTATGGCCTGATTCAGACATGCAATCAGTGCTTTGGGTTTGCAGTGTGAAAACATAACTGCATAAAGGCTGCTCTGCTTGATTCTGCAAATTTAACCACATGAATACAAAATCCAGAGATTAATTATTGCAGCCTTGTGAAAATGGACAGAAGTTAATTTGGAAACAGCTTTATATACCTGTTTGATTTTAGAATTTTTATTGTATCTCTTACACTATGAACAGTTTTGGAAGTATTTTTGTGCTATAAATTTTGCAAACAGCAGGCTATGGAGTGTAGTTCCCACTCAACTGCTTGTTCAAGTAGTTTCCATGCAGGAATTGGGCCTATATTAAAGTCATTACAGTATTTTATAAAAATCTGCATGTACAGTTTGTCTATAGCAGGTTTTTGGGGTTTTCGGTTCAGAGGGTAAGACTCAATAAGCAAAAAATTTCCTTCCAGATTCGTAATCCTAGGACTACAAAACTAAATCTTTAGTGTACTTCTCAAACCCATAGCTGAGTTTGGGGGCAGCTGGCAGAAATTAATGGATTGCTGAACAGGGTAAGTACCTTCAAGATTTATCTTTCTAGTACCCTCAGAGTGAAGCCAGGTATAATTTCTTTTACACAGTGCCTTGCATGTTAAAGACTGTGGCTAGGTGTCACCAGGTGAAACCTTGCTTTATAAAGTGAGCCTAAAGAAAACAAAACGCTGTTGCTATGTGATTCAAATAAAGGCCATAGCAACACATTTAGGAATGAGAGATGGTAGGCAACCTGGGTTTTACTTACACCAGCAGGTTTAACAGGTTTCAGAATTTTAATGCCACTGGGTAGATAGAACACTACCTTTGCACTAGATGCAGCCTCATCCTGTTCAATTTTAACCTCCCATTGTTTCAAATTCTTTGTTTTGCAGAGTCAGCAGTTCAAGCAGTTCACTTCTCAGTGGCCACCTTGCTGAGTCAGTCCAACCACACACACCTATGTGTTTGTCTGTGAGAGACAGAGACAATTACCAAACTTAAAATAAGGAGGAACAGATAAAAGAGGGCTTCTGATTACTTGAAAGAGGCTGAATGAAAGGCTGGTTAAGTGCTCCTGTTTGCTGAAGGGAAAGAAAAGCCCCAGCACGAACAAGATATTATCAAATTCACAAGACTATCTTTATATCCTTAATTTTGCCTGAGACATCCCCTCTCCAAAAAGTAGTTGTAAAGAAGTTTGATGTAGTCAAGGTAAGTAACTCTGTGACTTCACTGCCAAAACACACACACACACACACACGCACACACACACACGCACACACACACCATGCTTTATTCTCTTGCTGGACCTATTTAGAGATAAGGCAACAAACAGAATTGAGAGGACCAAGAGAGACCAAAGGGATGAAGCAAGAGATCTAGAACAGCAGAACTGAAAGAATCAAGACCAAGCCAAAGAAAAATAGGACAAAGCCAGCTGGGGGGAAAAGGAAAGTTGGGACAGATATTCATTCACCTGCCCAATTAGCTACATCATCACTACTCTTTATCTCTAAGCAAGCATCTTATCAGAAGTAGAAATGTCCAATGCACCATCTGATCTATTTATGGATCATTTCAACACAGTTGCCATGATGGATGTTGATGGGAACTTGGGATACTGAATCCTCATCCATCTTGGTAGCTGAAATTATGCAAGATCACATTAATGAGTCCCCAACGTCCATCATAAATCAGTCATCAATTCAGGGTGCCTTTTCTCAGTCACTAAACCAGGCGGCTGTCCATTCATTACTTTAAAAACCATTGCTAGAGAAGAATGATGAGGGCAATTATTGCCTGGTTTCTAATTTGCAGTTTCTGTCCAATATGACTGAGGGAGCAGCTGTTGAACAACTCTAGGTCTTCCTAGATAGGCTCATCTACTCCAGACTCCTTTCAGTAAGGCTTCAAGGAAAGCTATGGAATGGTGGCATTATTATCTCTGTTTGAATGCAGACAAGGGCCATGCCTCTTTGTTGCTCTTATTACGTTTATCAGTAGCCTTTATACTGTAGAGTGGACCATGCCATCTTGTTGAGGTGTTTTGACAAAGGAGGAGGTATCAAGAGATATGCTCTGGACTGGCTAAAATTGTTTCTTGTGGACTAGATTCAGAGGGTTGCTGTTGGAGACCAGTTATTAGTGTGGACCTGTCTTTGTTTCACAAGGCTTATCTTAGCCCCCTGCTATTTAATCTCCATGTAGAGTCCTTAGGTAAAGGTAAAGGTTCCCTTGCTCGAAAGCCAGTCGAATCCGACTCTAGGGTTGCGGTGCTCATCTCCGTTTCCAAGCCAAAGAGCCAGCGCTGTCCGAAGACGTTTCCGTGGTCATGTGGCCGGCATGACTAAACACCAAGGTGCACGGAACGCTGTTACCTTCCCACCGAAGTGGTACCTATTTATCTACTTGCAATTTCTTGCTTTCGAACTGCTAGGTTGGCAGGAGCTGGAACTAGAGACAGGAGCTCACCCCATCATGCGGCACCCGGGTCTCGAACTGTTGAACTACTGACCTTCCACAGCCTGCAGTTCAGCGTCTTAACCACTTGAGCCACCGCAGCTCCTGTAGAGTCCTTAGGAGAAATCATTTGTGGTTTTGGAGTAGACTGCCATCAATATGTTGACAGCACCCACCTCTGTATTTCCTTTATCCAAATCCCCTGGTGATGAACTCCTGGGTCACTGCCTAACTGTTGTGGTTCAATGGCTAAGGATGAAAAAGTTGAAACAGAATTCTGACCAGACAGACGTGATGAGCTCCTGACATCTGATCAAGTTCAGCTGACCCTCACTGACTCCATTAAGAACTGGACCCAGTATGATAGCAGCTGCAAAAAATGATTTTTTGCATGGTTGTATGGCCTGGATGGCTCCCTACCTTGACTCAGCCAACGTGACCATGTGGATCTGTGCTACAGTAACCTCAAGGCTAAACTATTGTAATGCACTCTACATGGGTATGCCCTTAAAGTCATCTCAGAAACCCCAGCTGGTACAGAATGCCACAGTTTGGTTATTATTGGGAGCTTGGTGGAGTACGCTTATTACACCTATTCTGCAGTCACTCCATTGGCTACCAATGAGTTAACAGGTTCAGCTTAAGGTGCAAGGTTCTCATCTTCAGTGGCCTTGGACCCATTTATATGCAGGGCCACCTCTCCTGCTATGCTCCACCATAACACTTTCCATCATCTGAACAGAGCCTTCTGAAGGTGCCACACTGCAAATGGGTAAAAATCAGCAGTGGCTTATACCTAAGCTTTCTCTGCTGTGAAACGCTTCCTCTAAGCTGTGGAGCCTTGCGAGCAAAAATTCTACTTCATAAGCTACTGGCATTAAAGTTGTGAGTGAGTGATTTGGCTACTACATTGATTAGTTTGCTCTGGAGTCATCCTTCCTGAGTTAAGAAAAAAATATGTGAGCTAGCTCACACTACCTCAGTTTAGAGGATTAGGAAGGTTAGGAAAGCATCCACACTTCTACACATTCTGCTGAATGACAGAGCAGAAACATTCAGGAGGGCACTTTAATAAAGAAAACAGGGTGAAGCATAGGAATGGTTCAGGAGGGTGCCTTTTATATGGACATAGTATTATGGGGTCTATCACACTGTTTATTCCTCTATGCATTACTTTGCCTTTCTTTGCCTCTATTTTTGTGATCCCTTTTCTGCTTTATTTACAGTATGTCACATCTCAGACTTCTTTTCTAATTTTGCCATGGCAGGGCTCTGGGCAATGTACGGTATTCATAAAACAGAAACAAGATAAAACCAATTAAAACATTAATAAAACATTATGACGATCAGATGGCGAATAAACAGTCCCAATTCCAACTGCCAGCTACTTTGCATGCAATGGGGAAGAGGGCCAGGTCGATGTAAACAACAGAGGAGGGTGCCAGCCAAGATGGAACCGCTGCTGTCCTCAACCAAAAGCCTGGTGGAACATCTCCACCTTGCAGGCCCTGCAGAATTGCATCAGATCCCTCAGAGAGCTCCATCAAAAAGGCCCTAGCCCTGATTGAGGACAGCCGGATGCCTTTGGGGCTGCGGACCACCAGCAGATTGCTGTCTGAAGAGCACAATGCTCTCCTGGGGACATAACAGAGAAGACGGTCCTGTAGGTACATCAAATAAATTTTATATTTTGTAATCCCACCTAGGGACTCTGGCTACAAAAGTAGTAACAAAATAAATAGTAACCTTGTGATCATCCCGCTTCTGAAGAGATTACCCTTTTCCTCCACTATACGTGATGAATGGTAGTACTCTTATAAACAGTTATTGTTCTTGTGCAGCCCTCACTCATGCGGTCTTGTCTATTATTAATGTATCTCAGATTTAACATACTGCCAGTTCTGTCTGTGGAGGAATGTGTTGCTTCTCAGTATTGTGCGATTAGTAATTTTTGAGGCTGTCTGCCAGGAGATTTAAGATGAGTTTTTTACACTGAGATTTCATTGCCTTTGCAATCAACTTTAGCCCTGTTCACCTGTTGGAGTAAACTCATGTATAATCTGCATGTACGTGCGTTCTCTTGTTTGTAAGAAACAGCCATGCAAGTTCACTTTGCAAATGAAAGTGAAGAACCAGTACCTGGATAACTGTGGGGTTTAAATCACACATTCATCCATATATGTGTGGAATGCAACATGAGAATTATTCAACTCACATATAAAGGAAAATCAAGTATTCACCTTACATGGATTGTATGCACATTTCACCTTAACTTGTGAATAGAGCTTTTGTATTTGCATATTAGAGCCAAAGGACTGTGTATAACTTAGTGGGAGAGCAGGTTTTGCCTGCATAACATCCCAGATTAAATTTTTACCTAAGAGAGCTTTAGACAGCAGGGCTGGAAGAGATCTCTCTCTCCCCAAGCCCTTGGAGAGATGCCACCAGTCAGAGTAATGATACTAGGAAGTATGGACAGAGTATAATAAGGTTTCTTCATACATCTATTGGAACCCACAATCCTACGCAAGGTAGAGAAGGATTCTCCAGGACAGTGACCATTCCTAACCTGTTGCAGAATTATTTAAATCAGAGGTGGGAGCCACAGTACCTGGCAACACCTTTCCTGGCACCCACCAAGTGTTTTTAGAAAGAGGGAGAGCAAGGAAAAGGGTTTGTGCCCAGCAGGGCTTCTGACTGGCTGTTGGTGATCTGATTGCCTGAGCAGATGTTTTAAAAGTTGTTTTAGCAGCTGCTGCCTCCACAGCACAAGAAATCTTTACTGTATGACTGAAAGTAAGCTGTGTGCATACAGGAAAATACTTCTAAACAATACCTTCGCTTTAAAGGGCACCCTATTAAACAGAGCTTCTGCATGAAATGTTGACCTCACTCCCAGGCATTGTGAGTTGGCTCTGCCTCCTGTGGCAGCCATTTTTGCAGTTGCATCCACCACCACCACCCTTTCTCCCGGCTAAAAAGGTTAAGGACCACAGATTTAAATGCAACAGGATTTGCACAGCTATATATTAGTTTCGGCTCATGTACTTCAATTAACAAGCACCGGGCAATTTTAGGTCCGTTGTTTCACTATGTTGAGCGTTTATTTTGATTAGAATATTCAGAGCTTCAGTGAAAACATTCAGCAAATATGAAAACATAGATAAATATTAAACTCCCTGAAGAGCTGCCGAAAATTAAACCTTCAGTTTAAAAATACATGACTCAAAGTGTACATTTCAACACTAACCAAGAAAGACTATTTTGGGTTCTGTATCCTTTTTTTTTTTAAAAAAAAAAATTGCCACAGAAGTCTGTTGCATACCTAAATATAGCACAAGGGAGAAGATGATGCTTCTTTCAGACCAGTTTATTTCCATCCAAGTGTGAAAATCACTGTGTATTACTATGCGTCATTCTGGGTGCTGATTCCAATAGCAAAATAAATAAATAAACCAGAAAAGCTTGTGCGTTCTTCACCCCCTTAAAGGCCCTAGCTTTCCAACTTTAAGTAGTTCCCCAACTAAAACAGCTGGCAATCTGAAACATGAATAAAGCCTTGGCAAACCATGACTGATTATCTCAAGAGTTTTGGAGGATTTCCAATAGTATTGGCACAGTGCCAGATTTTCATGCAGGGCAACTGCCTTACAATACTGTAAAGTTTGCATCCTGGGTGTAAACAGTGACTCAATGAAAGGCACAGGCCCACCTGCTGACTGATCACCACCTCTTCTCATTGTTTCAGCATGCCAGAGACAGTGGGAATCTCTTTTAAAAAGATCTGAGCATGGTAGGGACTCGGGGTTATCTGTTATGGAGTTGGGTTTGGCTGAGATGGAAGTTGTCTGATGCCTGCGAGATTACAGTAAGAAACTTGGGTAATCTTAGCTTCTAATTTGGGTTTGGATATCCTCTTGAGAAAAACTTAACTGCTTTGTCCCAGAAAAGAAAACATTCCTAGTTCACTTTTACATAGTACCTTGAGCTGTTATCTAGATGATAGGTAGAAATTGTTACATACTAGTCTGGGTGAAACCCATTGCGATGAACTCAACTGCCTTGAGTCTGAGGAGATAAGGCAGGATATGTTTTAAATAAATGAATGGTGAGCACTGATATATTTGAGTTAGGGTCCAACGAACCTAGAAGAGCTCCATGGCAACATGGATACTGCTCTGACAAGAGCCACATCCTCAAGTTCAACAGCTGGCCAGATGACCGCCTCTGTTCTTCACCACAGCTGAGAGCTTGAAAGTATTCAAAGAGGCAATGCACTGTAGCACCTCTGTGTGACATTTAGGAATAGTGTTGCCACTGTTCCCTTTGAATAGAGACTTAAGGTATAGAAAAGGGCACTTGAAGCTTTCATGGCATGAACCTGGTAAATAAGCTCCCATTAAGTGTCTACCAAAAGGACAAGGCATTTTCCTCCCCAGCCACCTGGCAATCTTATCTAAGGATGCATTGTTAAAGGGGCTTACAAGGTAGAAGAGCCCCTGAAAAAAATTCCTCTGCCTCAAGGACTACATAATCCAGTCGACCCCATATGCACTTTTGGATTTTTGAGAATGGGGAGTGGCACCACCACAACAAAACCGCTGTCAGGGGGCACAGGGGCTAGTTATAAAGTGTTGGGGAGGCTGCAAGCCACACATCGTCCTATAACGGAGATAGCTGTTTCTTAATTGGTCCCCCTGCGGACACAAAAGCACTGTGCTCCACTGAGGTGAAGGACTAGATTCCTGCTTTGGGGAAGAAGCAAACGGGCACCAGGAAACGCACTGACAGGTGGAATGGTGCCCACAGGAGCCATGCTGGGAATCACTGATCTAGACTAAGAACTGGGCCATAGTGCCACCTATCTGATTGGTGTTTGCATGTAAGTTCTAACAGTTGTTAGAAGGACACTGAAAGCAGCTGACAAAATAGAAAGGGGGTATCACCCGAAACTCTTCTTTCCACAAGAGAGCATACAGAAGACCTCCTGCTCTGTATATGTTCCTATGGGAAGGGGACTATAGGAGAAATAAAGTGTGCTATGTGTTCATTGTCCATCACTTTACTTTCCATAATTTCATCACAACAAAGAGTTCAGCTTTTTCTTCTTTGCACAATCTTGGCATCTACTATGCAGCAAATCCAGTTCACTCATTTCGTTCATATTATCAAAAGAAATGAAAAGTAATCTCTTAGGGCTCTCCTCTTCTTTTGCTTGTAGCCTCCCTAATCCATAAACACACCAGAAAAAAAGAAACTGCAGCGTACTTTGCTAGCTAGCACTAAGTGCTCTTTAGAAATTACATTTCTCACATAACTGCCAGAGGCCTTTTTCTTCCTTACTTTATGCTAGAGACTAAACCAACAACAGCCTATCCACATCTTCATTCTGCTGCCTACTCTTTTCTTTGGCTGGTCTCAATTCACCCATGACATTATTTAGCGCAAATATAAAACTATTACTGAGATTACAGCGCTGCAGGAATTCACTAACTTCTAGCCATTAGGTCATAGCGGTCAGGTTTATTACCAAGCAACAGCAGGACTAATTCCACAAACAATAGCAAAGCAAAAGAAGAACCGATTCATCAAATTTCCAAAACCACTATAGTCTGAAGAGACGGAGAATCTTGTCAACAGTTTACATAAAACCAATCACCAAACATATAGACACTATCTGGCCTACTTCTGCTGGTGAGTGCACAAGCTCAGAACCCATCTAACATGGCTAACACAAGGATACTGGTGAAAAGAGCATCCTTTGGTGAGGGTCTCCTTGTCCCTCCCATAAGAGGCATGGTGTTAAAGTGATTTCAGTCTGTTCAGTCTGGGAAATCACTGGCACAGGCTCGGTCATGTGAGGTTCCTCAGGGTTTGATCCTTCCATTTATGCTGCTTAGCTTACATGTGAGAACTTGAATGAGACTGTCCAAAGGTTCAGCATCACCAGGATGCTGATGATACTCAGGTCAGAGGCAGTATTGGGCCGGTGTGTGGAGGCTATGGTTATCTGAGGGGAAACAAACTAAAGGTGAAACCAAACGAGACAGAGGAGAAGCTGGTCAATAAAGAGAAGACTTTTTGACATGGCAGGGTTGAATACGACTTCCTCTGAAACGAGCTTAAGGGGCACTACTAGATCCTGCACCAAGATAAATCCAGTGGCAAATAATTCATTATATCAATTGCATTTGGTGAAATTATCTTCCTTCTTGAGCTCTGCAGACCTGTCTGTGTTGATCCATGTAACCTTGAGGCTAGACTGCAACAATATGCCCTATTCAGTGCTGCCCTTACAGACTATCAAGATGCTGTGCCTGGTACAAAAGAGGGTATGTGCCTAGTGGTTAGAGCATGCAAATGGGAACATATTACTCCCCATCTTGGAACAGCTACAGTGATTGACAATATGCTTCTGGAGCCAAAGAAAAGCCCTATGCCATCTGGGGCCAGCTTACCTAAAAGACAGCCTCTCCCATTATGGACCTGTTCACCACACCAGATCCTGTCAAGGTTGCTTCCTAGTAGAGGCCTCACTTCAAGCTGTCTGATTTGCTATAGTGCAGGTCTAGTGTTTTTCAGGGTCACTGTGGAGACCTCAAACCACAGGATAAACGTTCACAGACATTCCAGGGAAACTTTATAGGACAACTGGCTGTCGTGATAATATTTTTAGCAACATCCCATAGCATGGGTTAACTCAACCTTTAAAAAATCATCTCTAGGCAGGCCAAAGTATTTTGAGGGGGGAGGTATCTAGTGAGATACTATTTCATAAAGTCTGAGAAATACTCTTTGTTTAGGCAAATGCATACTGTATTGAGTGCTAACATATTCATTCAACTGAAATTTAACTGTTGGGATGGGTTTTCCTAGAAAAAGGAAAGTGCTCCGTGCAACTGCCTTGGTGGCCTTGATGAGGGCAGAAAGGCAGGGTATACATTTTGTTTAAAATAAATTAATTGTTGTCTCCCTCTGAATGAGCAGAGGCTTTGACATAGCAGATAGGCAGATGTAATCTGGAAATACTTCCTTTTAGAATCTAGTATTTTTTTGACTGGAGTTTTGTAATGTATCCTATCCAGCTGAGGTAGTGATCATCCTTTTACTGGCACATTTAAATAAAAAGTTTGTTTATTGCTAACAATGATGAAGAGTTCATTAAAGTTCATTAATGTAACTATGCAGAGTGACTAGTCCCTCAAAAGTTCTCATTCTGTAGGCTATTCTTCTGCAACTTCGAGCACTATTTCTGAACTGCAGTAACAAGGCTGAGACTGGACCTTTTGTTTGGCTGCATTTTTTACAACCACTGGTCTCACTGCCACAACAACTAAACTGCAAATAAGTGACTTGAGTTCATTTAATGGACTCCAAATTGGGAGGCTGCCTGCGTTTTCTGCAGCGAGGCAAACAGAGGGAGCAAACAGCTCCTTTGAGTGAAAAGGTTTCTGATTTGCCATTCTGTGAGAAGAAAGATACTCTTCAGAGTAGTTTGCCATGGCCTAGCTGGTCACAAATCACTCTGATACCATTTCTAGTTTAACAATGGCCTGGCTCACAAAACGCAAGTTCCTCATCCACCAACAGCAGCACTGAATGACAAGCTGCATGTGTGAATGAGCTACTGCAAATGGCTCCCCAAACCAGAACTTTTGTATTACCCAATGTCAACTCTAATACAATACATTCCTCTGGGACAGTTCATTGGTAGCAAGTTAACCATAAAGTCATCAAGTGATGAAATGTTGATGTACGGGCATAATGCAATCTGTGCCTTTGGGGACAGTTAGTTGCACCAAGAACAAGTTACTCTTCCTGTGACATCTTGTAATTTCAGTACCTGCAGGCCTGGGGGAAAGCACCAAATAGTTGCTCTTAATAGATGGGTTGTCCTCATACCTTTCCAAACTTTTATATAAACCTTGTAGATGAAGCACTTGCTATAGCAGGGGTGTCAAAAATGTCCCCCACAGGGCTCGTATCCAGCCCTCAAGTAACTGGCTCTCTTCTGCTCCCTTCTCCCTCTCTCCTGCTTCCTTCTGCATCACAGCTTGCTTTGCCAAGCTCTCCCAATCACACAGGAGCTACAGAGCAAAGCCTCTCTTCCCTCCATTAGCTGAGGCTCCTCCCCCCTCCTCCTCCCACAGGGAGGAAGAGAGGGGGAGGGGGAAAGAGTGAGAGCTTGCTTTGCCAGCCTCTCTCAACCACACAGCAGAGCTACTGAGCCAAGCCTCTCTTTCCTCCATTGGCTGAGGCTCCTCCCCCTCCTCATCCCCTGGGAAGGAAGAGAGGGGGAGGGAGGGAAAGAGCAAGAGCTTACGTTGTCCAATTCCCTCAATCTCATGGAAGATACAAAGCACCTTTAAGATGAACAAGGTTTTATTCAAGGTATGAGCTTTTTGCCTTTCTACAGTGTGTGTGTGTGTGTGTGTGTGTGTGTATTTTGTTGGGCTTGTTATGCCAGAGCTCTCTTGGGTGCAACTAGGTCCCCCTCCTCTTTTTCACTGTATTCATGACATTGTGACCCACTCTTTTCTCAGCAGGAAAGCAATGTGAACTATTTAGATGAGGAATAACAACAAGCCAGTGAGTCGGATTAGTGAGAGTGTGTGTCCAGACCAAGTTCACCCAGCACATTTCCTTTGTAGACTGGGGATTTTGAACTTAGCCTTCCCAAACAGCATTGCCTCATAGGAGTTGTAGTTATTTCACTGGGGAAGACTATAGTTTCGTAGACAAACACATAGTCCTCAGTCTGTGTCATGGTGACTTCATATGTTCTTCACCAGCACATGAAGCAAATTATGTACAAAAGCTTGCAATGCCCAGCCATTTCATGTTTTACCCTGGGTCTTAGACTCATAGCACTGACCATGACATTTCTGTAATGAATGCCAATCAAAAGTAGGTTTGCGACTTACAGATACACACCTGAACAGCATACTCATTGCTACAGAACAGACATTGTCTCTAGATTTTGATGCAATAATTCAGAGCAAGAGGTGTCAGTTATCAAAGTCAGTTAAATAAACAAAATACTGCAAGAGTGCTAATGTTTCAAGCATGTTTTAAGTTTTAAATAATTTTTAATTGTGTTTGTGTCCTTTATAAAGTTTTAAGCATGTTTAAGTTTTAAAAATCTTTAATTGTGTTCGCGTCCTTTATAAAGTTTATATTTCCTCTGCCTGCCATTCCATTTTATGACACACGGCCCAGCCCAACAAGGTCTCATTTATGTCAGATCTGGCCCTCATGACAAATGAGCTCAACACCCCTGTGCTATAGGCTCAGACTATGACATGGACAAAGATCTTTTGAACAGCATTTGGGGACAAGAGATTGTAAAAGAAACGCCGCTTCATTTTAGCTCTCTAAATACCAAACACTTTTAGGATGTGAAAGTTCTCCTTTTATACAGCTTCTATAAAACAAATTCCAAATTATACCATGTTTGCTGTGTTATTTGGTACATTTTCCACTACAAACATGTTTAACACTCCATTTGATTATCATGTTTTTCATCTTATACCAGTAACTCCCACAAGGTATTTATGTGAAGCGCTTTAGCAAAAGGAATGTAACATCTGTATTCTATTTGCTAATGAGCAATCATCATTTTTACCTTTCCCCAACCAAGGATTTTGCTTCTTGGAATACTAATGCCACTAAGCATTAAAAATTGCTCCCCTCATTAGTAGCACTGTAGTTAACCGAATACTCATTCATTATTTGTAGTCCAGCTATGCATCTACATCCACATTCACATTTAACATTTTGAGAAAACTGGAGTTGTCAAAGAAGAAAAAATGGATTTTGCACATAATACTTATAAAGAATGACACAATTAAAGCATTTATACTGTAGTCCTCTTAAAATGAAATTTCATCTTCACTAAGAAACAGACTTGGAAGCTTTATGGTCTTTTTTAAAGGCATAGAGTAAATCATTATGAAATTTACATGCAATATTAAAGTGGTGTTTTTTAATGCCTGCCTAACCAGGGATGCTCAACAGAATACCGACATGCAAATACAAAACCTGTTGGCTTTTGATTTCAATCTGATACACAATCATTTTGCATCTCATCTCTAATGTGTTTGGGACATCCATCTGCCCACAGAACTTATTTCCAACAGAAAAAAAAAACTGATGGAGAAACCCCAACGTATCCAAAGGACCTAAAAAACAAAGAGCAGAATTGGTGTCGTGGAAGAGACAGAAATATTCACCAATATCTTACTATATTATTAGAAAAGGAGACTGTATCAGCAGGACTAGACTACTTACAACAGGCAACCGAAAAAAACTGAAATACCAGACACTAAATCCAAATCTCTCTCTCTCTCTCTCTCTCTCTCTCTCTCACTCACACACACACACACACACACACACACACACACACACACACACACCCCTCCCAGCATATTGGCACTCTCTGGCTCTCCCGTTGGCTGTGCTGTGTGGTTCATCAGCCATTGGCCCATCAACCGCCACTCAAGAGTACTTGCATGACATTGGCTGGGTGCTGGGTCTGCCAAAACTGTGTAGCTCACTTCCCCCTCAGTGGCTATTGCTAGGCAACCAAGCTTGGTTCTGTCAGTAAAAAGGAAAAGGCAGGAGGCTCTTTCCAGGCCTACTTTGGCCTTTGTGGGGAACTCACTGGGGCCAATCCTAACTAGGGTTGCCAGCTCCAGGTTGAGAAACTTCTGGAGATTTTGTGGTGGAGTCTACGGAAGGCAGAGTATGGGGAGGGGAGAGGCCTCAGCTGAATAGAATGCCATAGAGTCCACTCTCCAAAGCAGTTATTTTCTACAGTACAAACTGTACTTTTCCTAGATAGGGGCTGCAGGGAGAGGGGAGGAGATGAAAATGTGAAGTCAGAGGGGCAGATAATGGTATGTTGATGGTTGGCTGGGAAGGAGACAGGGTTGCCACCTCCAGGTTGGGAGATTCCTGGAGATTTGAGGGGTGGGGCCTGGAGAGAGTGGAGTTTGAGGAGGGGTGGGACCTCAGACAGGTACAATGCCATAGACTTCACCCTCCAAACCGACCATTTTCTCCTGGGGGACCACTGTTGCCAATATCCAGGTGAGGGCTGGAGTTCACTCAAAATTACAACTACTCTTCAGATGGCAGAGATCAGTTCCCCTGGAGAAAATGGTGGACTCTGTGTCATTATACCCTGCTGAGGTCGCCACAGCAAATTGATGCTGAGTGCCCAAGGCTGGGGAACCTGCCCTGAGCCTCTTTCTAGAACTCATTGTATTTATTTCCACAACAGGTGTTAACGTCCAGTTTGTACAAAGTGCAAATACTGGGTTCAGTCCCATGGAAGATCTCCACATGGTGACAGTTCTTGTACAAGTGCTAAAATCACTCCTTGCTGTCAGCTCGCACTAAGCAAGAGTGAATGTATCCCCACTGGCTTTTCTGCCTGGGCAAGACTTAGCACGAGGTATTTCTTCTGATATAATTCCAAAACCCAATTAAATGAAATCATGTGAACCATCTGTTGTGCACTCCATTGCTCCATATGCACACTGTTATCTTATTAAAAATGATATTAAAACACTGTGTGTTGTTGCAGCCATGGTACTGCTGCTTGCAAACTACACCAAAAACATTTCCCTTCCCACTGACACCTTGCTTGATGCAACCCGTCAGATGGTAAATAATGGAGCAGGATTTCAGATTGTGGACAAGGAGATAGGGCTGTAGCCCAGCAGTGCTAGCCGGTGTGATAGCTGAGTGACGGTCACACTCCACAGCAGGGGTTCACGAGGAAGCCAGGAACTGCAGTGTTAAAAGTTGGACTCAGAAGCGGTTCACCTGGAAACCCATGTGGGAGGAAAATGGTGCCCAGGCAAGGCTCAATCATCTAGATAGGTTCATTTAGAACTTTTGATTAATTTGTGTAACAGGTTTGCAGCTTCCTTACAAGCGCTAGGCTGAATAGGGCTCCTGGGTGTTGCTGCATTCATACCACCTGTGGACTACACGATGTTGTAGCAGAAGAAAGTGCACTAGGTTCTTCTGGTCCTTAATTTGACTGGGGGTGGTGAGGAGAACACCAGAGGTGCATGTGGGACTCTCAGTTAAAGCTAGGCACTAGAACTCACAAGGACTGTGCACAGTACACAAACAGCAGAGCACACAAATAACCAATGTGTTTTCTGGACATTCAACAGAAACATCATTTATTTACGTTATTTATAGTCCACTTTTATCACTGGAACTGAAGGTGGATTACACAGAGTGAGTCAATACAATCAACAGGATGTGGCATTTAATGAACAGCGAAATAGGATTTGGGTTGTAAAACCAACCAGAAATCTTAAAAGCAGAATTGAAATGTGTTAACACAACACATTAAATGATGCAAATTACATGCAGGTTCCAACTTACAGCAAACTATACACAGTAGTATAGACCACAGTCCCTAATAATTTGTCCAAGTAACTTTATGAATCATTTTATACAGGGTTATCTTATTTCCTGTGTAGAAAAGCCCTCTTAAATAATTCAGCTTTGCATTGCATTGAAAGTTAAGTTTTACTCTCATTTACAAGAATGAGGCTGGACTGGCATCCAAATTCGCCTTGGATTGTAAGGAAGACTTTCATACCCCCTTGATATTTCTGCCATGGAATACACTTCCTCTAAGATTTCCACTTGCATCATTGCTTTTCAATGGGCTCTTGTGTAAGAAGTTTTAGAGTAAGCACACTCCAAGGCAGATACTACCTTCTAGCAGAAATGTAAGTCATTCATAGGATCCCAACCAATGTATTTAGCAGTTTAGCAGAACTAAACACAAAGAAGGAGAACCTCTGAACCCAATCTTGTGTACCTCAGTTACTATTGTACAAGGCCAACATTGAAGTCAGGCTATTGTCTCTGCAAGGAGATCTCCTCTTGGTAACAGCTGTCAGCCCAAACTGATGAGTTTCCTCCTGCAGTATGCATGTACACTTTTTGGCTTGATCCGGACTTTTGCCAAATAGCATAAAGCAGGAGTAATTTAATTCAAGTGAGCAAACAAACAAATCAAGGCAGAATCAGGCCTGGACACCTACCTGTTCCATTAAGGCTGCTTATGTAGAATACTGATTTTAACCTTGTGAACAATGTACTTGAAATTAGTTATCAGGGACAAAAAAGGGGGGAATTTAAGTACTGAGTGTTAAGTGAGCCATTTACTGCTCAGAAATTACAATGTTGCCTTAAATGCAAACAATGGGAAATCATGCACATTGTCTAAATGCTAGAAACGTGGCCTATTAAAAATTCCATTTTCCCCGCAGATAAAGCAAAGAAGTGTAACCTGCAAGGCTTGCAGGCCTTTAAATTCTAAAAATAGAACATTTATAATGTACCACTTCTGAGCATGCCAGGCTAAGCCATTAAAAATGATCTCGCCAGATGCAGCAAGATTCTCCAAAGGGCATTCTGAAATCTTATAATGTTGCCATAATTTCAAACCATTTCCCAGTTCAAGATATCTTGACCGTAGCATTTCCTTCCTTAGCACAGGCCAGCTTTCTGTCACCAAGGCAACCAGTAACATTTAACATACCACAAGCATTATATCATACATAACAGAGGCCAAACAGGAAATGCCACACTACACTTAAAAAAAGAAGAAGGCAAGTAACCTAACTGAAAGGAGAAAAAGGAAATAACCACATGCTGCAAGTAAAATACTACTGTTTATGTACAGTCTGCTGCTGATGTATTTATGAGCAGCGTTTTATCTGTCTATCCCAAAACATGCTTTAATCACTTCAAAGTGTATGCTTTGCAAAAAACGAAAGTGTAATTCTGCCGTTCCTCCCGAACAGAAGTTGCCCCATAAGGCTTTGCTCATAAAACTTTCACTTAACTTTCCTAGTAATAAACAATCATTAACAACAACAACAACAACAACAACAACGGGGGTGGGGGAGAATCAATTTTTCTTCTATTGCAAAATTGTCTAGAGATAATCAGAATCCCTCATCCATCCCTCAGAGTAGAACAGTCTTTGAAAATTGTCTGGTTTTCTACATCTCTCTACTCAAGACATAAATACACAAACAGGGAGTAGAGCTAATAAGAGTTAATGAGGGAACATAAAAAAATACAAGAAGTCTTCACTCACTGGCAGAAGACAAGGATAGAAGGAGACACATGAATCTCCTTGGTGAAGGGAGCTGCAAAATTTCAGAGCCACAACCAAAACAACTGTCCACCCATCCAGCCTCAGATAGCAGCGACATCTGAAAAGCAGGACACTCCAATGGCTGGATAGCTCGGGTAGGTTCATATGGGAGTGGGCGGTCCTTGAAGTATGCTGGTCCTAAGTCATATAGAGCTTTAAAGGTCAATACCACCACCATGAATTGAGCAAACTGGGAGCCAGTGTAAATGGAACAAGACTGAAAGAATATGGGGGAATTTCAGACAGATGATATAATCCGGAAAAGGAACGGTTCCCAAACGGTTTCTGGTCTGGCATTTCAGACAGAACCGTTTTAGAACCGGTTCCCTACCGGAATATATTTGTAATTTCACACAGAATCGCTTCTGTCCCATTCAGGAAACGGGGCTGAAGCGTTTTACCTGTCAACCGCTTCCAAGTAGTCGTCAGTTTCTTCTCCCGGATCGGATACGCTTTTTTCCCGCCTTTTTCGCCCGCGCGGGCGATCTCCGGCTTTTTTTTTTTTTTTGAACATTCGCTTTAGAGCGTTATAGCGCTATAGCGCTATAGCGCAATAGCATCATAGCAACCCCATTGGAATGCCTACAGTGTTGTTTTTATAGCACTATAGCGCTATAGCGCTCTAAAGCGAACATTTTTTTTAAAAAAAAGGCGTGGCGGGAACCGGCGGGAAAACAAAGCGGTGCAGTCTGAATTGCCAAACCGCTTCTGATTCGGCTCTTTTCCGGTCAGGGAAAGCCATGTGTGAAATGGCAGCCCTGTACCGGTTTACTTCAAGACGAATCAGAAACGGCTTCAATCCGGCAGAGTCTCAGTAATGTGAAATTCCCTATGGTCTTTACGAACCACTCCAGTTAACATTCTAGCCACAACATCCTATACCAACTGAGACTTCTGGGCAGTCTTCAGGGACAGCCTCATGCAGAACATGCTGCAGTAATACAGTCTAGATATTTCCAGGCCATTCAAATAAGCATGAGATAAACTAGACCTGCTTTTGTTAACTTGTAAGGATCTATACTGAAGCGCTTTTTCATGATCTAACAACAAGAGCATAAGCTTAAACAACTGCTCCAGCAAAAGCCAACGGCTGTCCAATGCTTAATTTCAGTGAAGAAATGTCAAGTTCTTGCTAGGGGAGGTAGGGGCCCCCCACTCCAAAACAAAACCATATAAATAATGACTTGGTTGGTCTAAATAAGAGTAAAATGCGACTTCTAATCTGACCACCACAGCTCTCCTCCATGCTATAATAGACAATTATAGTTGTATGTGTCATTCTGCTCTCAGAACACATATACCAGTCTGTAATAGAGAACAATGACTTATCTATCTTGGATCTGCTGGTCTTTACCAACAGCTTTGTTAACTTCAGGACTTTCACAGACCCAACAAGAACGTTGGTGTCTTTACACTGAATCCGAACTCTGTGACACCATCAAGAAGGGCTTTCAATACCACTTCCTCCACAGCAACTTTCTCTGTGGAATACACTGATGACAGAGAGCATGGGAAGTGACCAAGGGGGTGGGGAACTGTGCGAGAGCGTATTGCCCGGACTTTACATTACCAGTCTATAGGCAAATATCCTGTCCTCTGGCTCCAGAGTTTTGGAAGCAGAGAACTGGAACCTCAGTGTGTTGCAGGTACATGAACTCTAAAACCTAGAGATGGTGAGCGCACAAAATCTAAATACATTTGAAAAGAATGAAATAATGGAAAGATGCAATAAATGATAGGGCAAGGCCCAAGGCAAAAAAAAAAAAAAGACAGTATTTCCCAAAGAACAAATGTTGCAATGCAAGTGCAGGGGAAATTAACAACTGGAGAGAAACCACTCCAAACAGTGTAAAAGAGCCTGTGCAGTTACTGTTGACAAAAGCACACACATTTTCACATGGAGAGGAATTCTACAGCTATTCTCTGAACAGCAACAGAAGAACCATCAGGAACAGCCAGTTAGATAAAATCTGTTATAGCCCTCTCGCTAAATAATACACGCTGTCTACCCTATTTCGGCAAAGACTTCAGAAGTACTCCCCCAATTACACCTCAGAGTGTCATTCAGAAATCTATTATATGCTGCTGGAGGTTCTAAATTATCCATTAGCTCCATTCATGCAAATTCTCTAGATCAAGGGTGCCCCCGAAGAGATCAGAACTGCAAAGCCAAAGCAGCCAGAGGAGCTATGACCCCTCCCTTTAAAGCAAATTGACACAGTGTTTTCTATCAGTTGCACTGTTAGCCAACTAACTCCTTAGATGTAGCCCATGTGGCTATGCTAAGCCATACTTTTAGAACCTCACCGCTAGACTTCTGTAACACCTCAACAAGGGCCTGCCCTTGAAGACATCTTGGAGGCAGTAACTGGCTAAGAATGTGGCAGCCTGATTACTGACAGAGACGTGCCTATTTTAAAACAGCTGCACTAACTGCCAGATTTTTCTGAGTTCAATTCAAGGTGCTGGTCATGACCTTAAAGGCCTAAGATCTGTATATCTTCCCATATGCCCCTGTGCATCAGCTGCAGTCTTCAGGCTGCCGCCTTACTGTTCTCCCACTTAGGTGGCTGTACTGATAGCAACCAAAGCCCATTCCTTTTCAATAGCGCAGGAGTGGCCAAACTGTGGCTCGGGAGCCACATGCGGCTCATTCATATATATTGTGTGACTCCCTGCAGGGCAGCTGGGGAAACAAAGGGGAGCCATGCCTCCCCAATTGGTCTTCCCTTTCCCGGCCAGTGTTCCCCTTCCTGGGTAGGCTTGAGGCGGGGGGAGTAGAGAAAGAAAGAAATCTTTAACTTTAAATGTGTTCTCAAAGCCCCACTCCTCCAAGCCTACAAATATCATTGGACAAATAAAATATCATTATCAGTGTCTATTTTACCCCCTTTTGTTTTTATTTTTGGCAGTCTTATTTGATGTTAATAAAAAGCAAATTTACATATTTTCAATAAAAACATATCTGTAACATATATCTAATATTTGTTCATGTCATGCGGCTCTCAAAAATCTGACATTTATTCTATGTGGCTCTTACGTTAAGCAAATTTGGCCATCCCTGCAATAGTGGTTGCCACCCTGTGGAGCAAACTCCTTGAGGAGGTAAGGAGTACACTATCCTCAGGAATCTGTGGGAGGTACTGTGAGGCTACTTTATTTGCTAGGGCTTTTAATGGGGTTTGAGCTGCAGGCTATTTCTTGGGAGAAGTTAATGGGGTTTTAATTTATTATAGATGGATTTAATAATGGTAAGCCACTCTGAGCCCCCCAAAAACGAAAAGGTATAAATATTTCAATTTATTTATTAATTAATCAATTAAAGAAAACCTCTTGGTACTAACAAACCAAACTTCGTAGTTTAATTTAGACCAAGACAGACAATATTCTAGGGCATTATGTAACTAACAGTTGGTTTTATAATCAAACTGGTGATGCCATGTTAATAGTTGCATGGTAACTACTGCTTTGTAATAAAGGGAGGTTCCTTCAGCATATCACACATCTTAGATGAACAAAACCAAAACCAAACATTTGCTTGGGGAAGAGGAGACAGATTGTTTGAGGGATCTGCAGCCCTGTTGTATAAAAGCAATAGACTTTAAAAAAGAAAACCCAGTGACAGTATTTAGAAAACAATAACAAATATAAGAAAACCCAAACACATGACTTTTCTGACAAAAAGCAGTTTTTACTCATTGAGTCTAATACACACAATAATGTTATAAAAGTCACAGTACCCACTACTGCCATGTCAAAATGGCAGAATGCTGATGACTTGTGACAGGAGGCATTTGTAACTAAGCTCTCCTTTATAAAAAGCACTACAATATTTCTTTGTATGATGCAGCTGAGAAATAATTTTAAAAACTCTCTCTTCTTTGGGTGCTGCCAAGCAAAATGATCCTGAGAACATATTCCTTATTCTTTTACTGAAAGAAATTACATTAAGGGAAATCCAACACAAAGAATATTTAGGCAGCAAGTGAGCCTTTTCATGTAATGTTGCATAAAACACCCAGAGACATACTGACCAGTCCTACAATCTCACTCACTCATCCACCAGACATTTTCTGTGGCTAACCCTGCACTTACCATGCATGATTTCAGTATGTGTGTGTGTATATATATATATGAATGTGCTGATACACACAGAGGTTTATTGTGGTCTGAGCCTTCATATGCAACAGCCTACTTTATTAAATGTATGAAGAGAACCAGTGGTAAGATGGTTCTGTTCTCATGCTACTCCGATATCCTCTGAAAAGGTTTTCAGTTACTAGGACTAGGACCTTACTGGGCTAGAGCCGGTTTGTGTAGTGATTGGGAGTATGGACTCTGTTCTGGAAGAACTGGATTTGATTCTCCACTCCTCCACATACAGCTTCTGGTGTGGCCTTGGGTCAGTCATATGTTCTTTCAGAGTTGTTCTCTTAAGAGAAGTCCCTGAAAGAGCTCTCTCAGCCCCACCTACCCCACAGGGTGTCTGTTGTGGGGAGGGGGAGGGAAAGGGTTTGTAAGCCACTCTGAGACTCCTTTGGATAGTGCAGGGCAGGATATAAATCCAATCTCCTCCTCCTCCTCTTCTCCTTCTTGATGGACCAATGACCTCACTTAGCAGAGTGCAGTGCCCTATGTCCATTTGACTGAAGTGTCCAGAGGCACATTTAGAAGCACAGCTGAAGTGGATATACCATTATGGGGTTATTTTTTCATTTGTACACTCTTGACAAGTTAAAGGCTGGAACATATTATGGTTGCCAAGGAGATGCCAGTGAAAACTGCCTCCTCATGGGAAGCGAACCTGGCCTGGCCAGTAATGTTTGCAATCACATGATCTGCCTCCAACATGCCAGTATTTGCAAACATTAAAGGCTGAACGGGAATATATTACCACTGAGAGGCCATTTTCAGCAGCATCCCTATGGCAACTGGTCTTCACTGACAAACAGAAAGATGGCAATTAATCACTGCTTGGAAAAAAATGTAGAAAATTGTGTTTTCAGGAGCAGATGATCAGTGATCTTGTCATTTATCTGTGACACATGAGAACATTCAATAATCTCCACAACACTCCCTTTAAAGTGCCCCAGGGTTACTCCAAAACCATGCTACTTATTTGAATCTATACACTGGCCCTAATATTAGGTGGAACTTGCAGGCCATTTCAGAAGCCTGCTTATAGTCTTCTTCACATATCTCATGAAGTAAGCCAAAATAAACTCATTGCTCAGTCAAATGCCACTGTATTCTGTAAGTGATCTTTTGTTGTTGTTGTCGAGGCTACCATTTATTCTTACGGGACACAGCTAAGAAAGAAAAGCCTTATTTGCCATTCCTTAATATTTATACTGCATGAACACACATTTCATCAGGTCAGGTGTGAACTTTCAATTTGCATACGTTTCAAGGAAAATGAATATCTACAGATCTATTTCCCAAGGATGGCCTCTATCTGAGGTTATCTAAATTTGTGGGTTGGGACCATGCTTATGTAAAACAGATTTTTCTGCAAACTTGACTGACCCTGTACGTTTGCAGAAAAATCTGAAATGTCAAAAAAAATACACAGGGGAGGTTTAAATCCCCCCAAATTAAATAAAGCATTGTTTGCACATGTGCAGACAATGCACTTACCATTGGGAGCTGGAGAGTGGCCTGACAGCATCTGTGGCAGAATCTAGGAGCCTGGCAGCAGTGGCTGCTATGGTGGTAGAGCCCAGCCATAGGTGGGCGCTGGGAGCCTCTCTGGGCCCAGCAGTGGTTCCCAGGCACCACCAACACTGCGGCCAGGCTCCAAGATGAGTGGTGAGGCAGGGAAATGGGATCTTCCCCATGAGTCTCATGGGCTTCCCACTTGTCTCCTCTAATTCTGAGGTAGGCTACAGGGTGTGGATCACAAATGGAGGACCAGGCAGGGAAGGCAAACCTATGAGGTCACCATAAGTCAGCTGTGACTTCCTGGCAAAAAGAAAACCTCTCAAAAAACTACCACCACCACAAAATCCTAGTTAGCAACCAAGAATGCTGAGGGTTCCGCACTTCTGTTAGTGTCAATACAGTGGACAAGGAAGGAGACAGACAGGGAAGGAAAAGGCTAAAATAAGGAAAAAAGAGAAAACTGAAGATGGGGAAAACAGAAAAAATAGACAAATAAGTGAATGGAAAGAGAGGCTGTAGAGGGAGAAAAAGAAAAGGCAGGTATGTTGGTGAGTAAGGAAGAAGGGGGAGAGGATTGCAAGCACTGCCAGAGAGGCAGAAAGGAAAGCAAGAGGAAGAGAGGAAATGTGGGCATGAGATTCCCCCAGTGTGAGTCCTCACAGGTCCTCCACTTGTTATCCTATAAATGAAAACAAGTCTTTATGCATATTTTACAGAAGTTCCAAAACAACGTATATTACCCTGTGTGTATACTGCATACCCAGAATAAAAACAGCTGCAACAACCATGTAAATAAACAATCCATTAGATATCATTTTGTAAGAATGTTCCAATAAATGTTGCTGTTGCCGGATGTTTTCTCTGCTGGCAAGCCAAGATTTTCTGTTCTTCGATTATTCTAGCTGAACTACGTCAAACACACATGCTTTATGTCAATAACAATAATTTGGAAAAGCCTTTGTTTGTCAACATATGTACTGGCATCAGCCAAGTACCAACAACAGAGCAGAACAATGCCATACTAAATCCACATTTTGCTCCTAGAGATGATTAATCTAAAAGTCAAAAGAACAAAGCTTGAGATACCTTTAAGATACCTTTTATTCATTATAAAGAGCCAGGACCAAACAATCAAACAATCAAATAGCTATGTGGCAGCATGTAGGATAAATTCAGGATACCAGCACACACAGTGAGGAAATGGAACCTGTATGTTTTGCAATCCACCTGCCTGACTCAAACAGGCCCACCTTCTGCCTGGATAGAGGGGAGAGGGAGCAGGAGGGCTTGGGGGTCAAACCTCGTGTCACCTCTTGCCTGGGGGTCCCTGACATCCATTGCCTCACCCTTTTGCTGGATATCAGGCACTGGGGCAGTTCAGGGGGTAGCCAAGAAGCCTCTTTTTGATTTGTTCCAGATCTTTAAAGACAGTTGACTGGAGTTGCTAACTCGTGCCCCTAAGAGGCTGGCTGGTGATAGACATGAATAACAGCTTCTGCCACTTTTTGCCTTGTAACTTATTGTCTTTCCTCAGCTATCTCCAAAAGGTGGGCTGGGGAGGAGGTACACTGCCAGCATTTGGGTGGTAAGTGGAATCTGCCGTTCCTCACCCATAACATGCCAAGACCCAAGAAATCTAACCATATAGCTTTCGCATGATTTTCCCTCTCTACTTCCCCCAAGCACAAGAGGTACAAGTGAAGAATACACAACAGTCTGACTGTGAACCTAAATTCTTCCCATTCTGAACTCCAGCAGACACTATGACGGTATAACAGAGAAACTGCTTCCATTTCCATAGCAGAGCACAAAACCAGGTTACTTACATTGTGATCCTTCAACGGTCTTAGAAGGGTATAATTCTGCTCATCATTACATCACTAGTTTCTTCTACTGTTAGATGCTTATCATTCGTGGTAAAAAGGGGGATCAGCAGCATGTCATATTTTATAGGCATCATAGGACCTTCTGTTTTCCTTTAGATAATGAGTGCCACAATTCTGAGGATTCAGAGTTCTATACAGCATTTGGATATCATTAGAACAGCATGGGTATAGAGAAATAATGGGAAATATCTACCATATCGATTTTATGTTTACCAATTTTCAAAATACAGCCCTTTGGACTGGCAAGAGCTGCTGGTGCCACTCACTACCAATACTAAACTTGTCTGATCAGTATAGAAAGCTTATTTTACAGGGTTGCACTCTTCACCAGATCCAAGACCCAAACACTTGCTTTACTTCTTACCCACTGCTGTTTCATAGGGCACACTGACATATACAGCTTCAACTTGCAACCAATTCACTAGCTGTCCAGTCAGAATGGAAACATGGAAGAAGGCAAGAAGGGACAGGAAAGTTTTTTAAAAAGAACAGCAGAGTATATCCTCTCTTATTGGTGAATGATTTTTTTTCAACATCTGTCACTGATCTTCATGGTAATGTACTCAAACAGGCAAAATCGCACTTTACTAGAACATGGCGGACCACTGTGACAGATGCTGCAATTAAATTAAAAAGGTTTCAAAGCTACTCTTCATGTCCAGCTCAAAAGTTAATTGTCAGACTGTATTTAATGATCAGTTTATTAGATAAGGATCAAGCAGTTGACGTCACATTAATCCTAAACCCCAATTGTTACATAATATACAAGACACAATATATAACACTTGTTCCCACTCGAAAAACAAAACAGCAAATCCAGTAGATTTATTTCTGTAGCTTACCTCTCATTACTCCATTTATGAAACTTTGCATAAAAGAGAGTTGAATGTTTCAGTTAAACTTACATTTGGGATCTCCACTATTTTACAGGGTTTTTTCATAACTATATCTCTAAATCAGACATTTGGGGGATAGAAATTATCAATCCCCATCACAGTTACAAGGTTGGCATTTAACTGTTAACTAGTTCCTTTTGTCAAAGTTTTTGTTTGTTTGTTTTGCATTTTGACTTCTGAGACTACTTTATTTTGTTTAAAAGATCAGCCCTCGGGAAGGCTGATTTCTGGATTCTGTCACCCAAAATATCCCTAGCCTAAGAACACTAGAAACACTATGGTGATGAAGTTCTTCTAATAACTGTGCTATTTAGAAATCCACAGATGCACAAATATAACGTAATTCTTCCATATAATTGCCAGATGTAAACAGAAATAGCCCTGTAAATCAAAATGAAGACATCATGTAGTCAAATCTCTTATCCTGCAAGATGCAAATTGGTTGCATTCACATGCAAAGCATGGTTTATTTGTATAGGAACAAGCCTTGGAAATCCTCAGACTCACACTTTCCTCATGGCCTCATACTCTTGTATGTATGGTTACCAACCTAAAGGTAGGTCCTGAAGATTTCCTATAATTACAACTGAACTACAGAGACCTTCCCCTGGAGGAAATGGCAGCTTCAGAGGACAGACTCTTATGATTATCACATCCAGGGGTCTTTTCGTAGAAAAACAGCTGCAGGAGCTCATTAGTAACTTTTCCCCACCATAGAGAACACTGGAGGGAATGGGGGCAACCAGTTTGGGGGCCCATAGAATTGGACCCCCTAATCCAATGTTCTTCAAACTTGGTGGGTATCTTGGGGAGAGGCTCCATAAGCTACCCTGTGAGTTTGGAGCCTCTCCCTCAAACCCCCTCCCCTCCAGCCCCCAGAATATACCCTATGTTTTCACCATTGACTTCAAAGGCCCATAGGATATAATGGAGCTGAAATTGACATTCGGCTGCCTGAAAGACTCCGGGGACGCCAGCTGGGGGTGGGGCTTGGCTCCTGAGCAGCTCCGGTGTGCTCCCCCCCAAAAGACCCCTGATCACATCCACATCAAGCTCCCTCCCCTCAGGAATCCCCCATGTCAAAGTTGGCAGCTCTGCTTGCATGCAATTTGGAAACTAATCACTTTAATATTTGTGATAAGCCATGGCTTGGAGAAAACCAGTGATCTAAGGCAGGACATTTTCTGATGCTATATGTTTCCATAGGAAAATAAATAGAGCCTGTTTATCTAAAGTTGTCAGAGCTGCTGGTCTGCAAATCATTCTTGTTAGATGGGCTTTATGTGGGTTATGAAAAATGGGGTAACCAGTGCTTGGACATGGTCAGGGCTTGTACATGGTGTATTTGCCTTCTTTTGCTAACTTTACTTGAACATTTAAATTCTTTATTTACATGTGAATTGGAATTTTTTCCAGAAAAAAATTCCCAGAAAACCCCACCATGCTGGAGAAATCACAAACAAACAACAGTCTGTGATTTGGCTAAAGCGACAGACTATGGCTTGTTATTAATGCAGACTTAGTTAATTTCTGAGTTCCATGGCAAAGGAAGGGAGAAGGAATAAGACAGCTCAATTTCCAGCTCTCCATCTTCTGAGTATATGCAGCCTGGATTTACTTTTGAGTTCCAGCACCTAATAAGAAGACCTGCATAGCCCAGTCTTGTCAGATCTTGGAAGTTAAGCAGGGCCAGCTCCAGTTAGTACTTGGATCGGAGACCACCAAGAAAGTCCAGGGTTGCTACACAGAGGCAGGCAATGACAAACCACCTCTGTTTGTCTCTTGCCTTAGAAATCCCGCAGGGTTGCCATAAATCGGCTGAGACTTGACGGCAGAAGAAGAAGATGAAATTCAGACTTTCATTTCTAACAAGTCTGATTCACTGCAAAGAAAGCTTTAAAGTGATGCCATTCTGATCACTGGGCTCAGTGTTCAACATGAAAGTCCCAAAATTTGTTTGAAAACCATTTAAAGCAACAGGAAGGCAATTAGAGGCACCTACAGAAAATTTCAAAAAGAGCTTCAGGCCACAGGATTTATGTACATCTCAGTGTGGTCGATACCCTAGTTTTGGCACTTTGGGTTCTTTAGAGTTACTTAATTCTTTCTCACTCTCTCAGCAGCCTTTCCTCCCAGCTTTGGATTCCTACACATTTCAAAAAGAAGTATTTCAGGGAGGGGGAAAAATGATAGCACCTTAGGATTTTCCAGTCCAGATGAGTGCAATTTTCAACCAAAAGAGAAATTATTGGGGATTGCACCACAAACGACTTATCTTACACTGAAAGCTTGTGCCTAGCTCTTTAGCTAGTGAATTCCAACATGCAAACAACCTCTTCGCAACAGATGCAAGAGAGCCCCCCCAGGTTTACTGCCTTTCCTCCCCCTCCACATCCTATATCATATTTTGTCAGCTGCGACCCTTCTGGCATCAATGAACATGCAAGCCAAGTACTGCATTGCATTGATAACCAGTCTCCGAGGGTCTTTAACCAGACAAACTAGCTTTGCAAACCTTATCTATACCACAGATCTATAATAGTGTAACAGTCATCCTCTACCCCAGAAGAACACCAGGCACAGTAGCTCTGTGAGGCAGTTAGCTATCTAACAGAATTCTCAGCACTGTCACCGAGATATATAGTTCTAGGATGTTTAAACTAGCAATTAAAACAGGCTTAAAACCAACATAAGTTTGAAGTGTAGATATGTTTCAGAGGATGCCACTTGGCAACAGTGCTCTGGTGAGGAGCCAGAGACTGAAATTTCAATCTGAAAAGTAATGTGCGACCATCACAAATTGAATATGTAGCTGCTTGGGGACAGAGGACACTACACTGAGGCAGAGAGAATGTTTTTGAATAGAAAGTGCCGAGGGCAGAAATTAAGCAAGGTCCCCCCACCCCACGATCAATTGACCCAGAGGCTCCACCAGTCTAATTTCTGAAGCAGCAAAACCCCCAGCAGAAGTTCCTGTGGTGTTTGGATGTTGCACAGGATGATGAATAAAGAAACCAAGGAGATAAACATCACAAACCACTGGGTGTTGTCATGATATCAAATAAATCCCTTCATTTGGGTTTGGGTAATTTGGCTTGCTACAGTGGCACAGTTTCTGAAATACTGTCTTGAACCTCTAATTACAAACTGCTACAATCACACAACTACGAAGTTGTTTAAGTGGCAAGTTCTTTTCTGTGGAGAGGAGGAGGGTGGAGAGGGACAATGTTTTCACAGCCTACCCAGGCTGACTTATGATCGGGGCCCATGGAAACCACTGCAACAAAACACTATAATCATCATCAACAGACTGAACTGAACCTTGTCTGAGCTATTTCAGTCTCATGACTGAGAGGCAGTTTACCTTGACACAAGCTATTACTCTGCATAAGTAGAAGCCCTCAACTGTCTGATGCTGGACTACAATGCTCAACTGTGGAACAGGAGGGCGACTGTCCCATGCTCAGTGGCAGAGGGAACATTTTTCATGCAGAGGCCCCAAGTTCAGCCCAACACCTCCGGCTTAAAATATCTCAAATCACCAGAAGTGTCCCTTGCCCAAGACCTTGGTGAGATGCTGCTGTGAGAACAAACCGCACTGAAGTTAGATGAGCAGTGTGGTGGGTCTTGCTTGGTAGAAACTTCATGTGCATAGGAAGGTATAATGGACTTGATATGCTAATATTGAGAGAGAGAGACAGACAGACTTAAGGAATTTATTATAGTAATAGTCCACCTTTACTACAAGAGACAAGTGCTTGAAGAAAGAGAAGCAAACTGAGGCTCTGTCGACAGTTTTAGTTGACAGGAATTATTCACAACTTGTGTTTGTGAAACCACACAAAATAAAATGGAACACTGCGATGTTAAGTAGTCTGGTCAGTGAATCGACCTTTTATTTAAAGGCTTACTTACCATTTGTACTTAGGTCCCAAATACATGCATGCTCACTCAAGTGTGGAAAGTGTACATGTGCAGAATTAGGTGCAAGCTTCTCAAAAAATGTTTGCTTCCAAGCATTTTAACTTGCAGAAGCCTACACAAGTTTAAAACATGAAGTGAGAAACACTTAAGAACATAAGAGAAGCCAATGTTGAATCAGGCCAATGGCCCATCTACTCCAACACTCAGTCACACAGTGGCCAAAAATACCAGGTACCATCAGGAGGTCCAGCAGTGGGGCCAGGACACTAGAAGACGGTAACAATAGCGCAACTGTTTTTCGCTCAGATAAGTTACGGGGCACCTACCAAAACTATTTAAAATACAACATTAGAGAAGAAAATTGAACATGTGTTCCTTGGCTCTAACAGACAGAAGCCTTTAAATGGTCTTTGATTTCTTTTAAAATTCTCAAATAGACTCTCATTTCTACAGTTCAGGTTGCCTAAACGTACCTCCTATTACTAAGTAGTCATTACTCCATGGTATCTATCCTGGCTTGTATTAATTGCTTTGACAATTCTAGTCTTGTGAAGAGGTAAAGTATGGGAAAAGTTCACTGACTGTGAATTGCTGTTTTCTAAACACAGTAGTCACTATAGATACCTAGACAGCACTTATACAGCATCCTTGTACAGCATACAATGTTTACATGGGAAACAGAACACCATCTTTTCTTTCTATTCTTGTGCTTCTACTAAATTATCTGTCTAACAATGGCATCTATTTGTCTAACGGGGTGGGAGAGGTGCAAAGGACAGAAATCCATACTCAGGCCTGAGATTTCAAATAGGAGAACAACTTTTCTATGCCTCTATTTAAAAAGAATTTAAAAAACACAAAACCTGTTTGTGAAACATCTCTTCAGCAAAGTGAACTAAAGGCACTTACAACTCAACCCTACAACTAACTGCAATGGCCAAAACAGACTTAGGTTGGACCTGTTCACTGAAGCCTGATGATGATGTCACAATCCATTATGCTATGCACAAGGATTAAGGATCAAAGGTGATGTACTTTTCAGGTTTCAAGTTGTCGTATTTAATCCTCACAGGTCTTTCCAGAAGGAAAATACCAGTACCATCACCATTATTGATATACCCAGATATTCAGAAAGGGTGGTGGCTTCGGAGCTTCTTGTTACACCATATAAACACGCCTTACAACCAATGCTCCCTCTAAGTTGTGGGGTCTTGTGAGCAAAAATTCTACTTTGTGAGCTACTGGCAATAAAGTTGTGAGCAAGCAATTTGGCTATTGCATAAATTAGTTTGCTCTGTAGTCATCCTCCCTATGTGAGCTGGATGCTAAAAAACTGTGAGCTAGCTTATACTAACTCAGTTTAGAGGGAACTCTGCAACTAAGGGCCACTTCCCATTCTGTAAAATGAGTCATTACATTACATGTGCCCACAGTACACCCCAGAATGTATATGACACATTGTTTTTTAACCTTTTCTTATCCTTTTAAGAGCATAACTCAGCACAAAAAGTATTCAGAGGGCTCTTAATTTCTTCAGATCAGTATTCTTATGGGTCTAATTTCCCAGAATGTTGTAGACATGACTAGCTGATAGGGCCAGAAACCATTTTCTCCTCTCAAGCCAAGTTAATTTTGAAGTTCCAAGTATTTTTCATAACTTGTGACAATCTTGGACCTGTGAGGACTTCAGTATTTCATTTTGTTTTGTTTATGTAGCTTGGCCCCTGCAACTGGCTGTGTCATCAGGTGTAGCTAAGGAAATACACAGACATCCCTGCTTACCTCAGGGTAGGGTTGCCAAGTCCTTACTTTGATCCAGCGGTGGGGGTGTGTGTCTCCTTTTCTTCTCCTGGAGTCTTAGGTGTGCACATGATATTCACCTGGAGTTGACATCATCCCATAGGGCATGTTGTGGGGGGACACATTAGCATTTGAGGAAAAACTCTATGGTAACCATAGAGTATCTTCTCAATTGCTAGAGTGTTCCCCCACAATATGCCCTACATGATGACATCACCTCCGGGTATCGATACCACCACCAACCTGGCCTTAACATCACCACCGGCAGCCAGATGATACACAGCCTGGCAGGAGCCTGAAGGCGGCCATTCAAATGATGACTGTATATCGCCATCTGTTTTATAGCTATGTGCAGTGTATTTGTAATTTATATTGTAATTTTAATTGGAATGTTGGTTTTAGTATATATATTGGAGTTTTAATGTTTCTGTTTAAACCTATGTTGTAAGCCGCCCTGAGCCCGTCGAAAGTGGGGAGGGCGGAATACAAATATAATAAATGATTTTTTTTAAAATGTCATGTTGGCCCAGATGGGGTTGCTTGGAGGTGGGACTCCCCCCACTGGACAGCTGGGTAGCGGTGGACTGGGGCCCCTACCTCAGGGTGATCTTGCCAAGAGGCCCTGAGGGATCCAGTGTGGGTTTGAACTGGCCATACAACCAGAAAGGATTAAGTATTAGCTTGTAGTCTTAGTGCAGAGCAGCAGAGCAGCAGACACATTCCAACAGCACCCTTAACCCCCAAACCAACACCATTCCCAACTATATTATCGGGGGGGGGCACTGTAGTCTACTAGGATTTTTGTCCACTCGTGGTTATTTTAAACCTTAAGCTTTTAATATAGAACTTGTGGCCAGTTTGTGTGGTCTCTTCTTTCTTGTCCCCATTCTTCACTGTATGCACAGTTTATACAGGCTACCCAGGATAACAATAGAAAAGGACCTAGATTTTTGTTAAAAGAGATGGGTGAAAGCTACATAGTAAGATACTGGAACTCATGATAGTGACCTGGCAGCTGAGCATTTTGTCACTGCATTGAAGCAGCTTCACAGTCCTAGTTTTATCACTCTAGGTCACAGGTAGGGAACTCCCAGCATATATGCCAACAACAGCACACCTGACCATTATGCCTGGCAACCAGAGCCGGACCCAGCCAACCCGGACCGTGACAACACTTATGGAGCCAGCGATTCTGGAGAAGGCAACAGGTATGGTTTGTGATCTTCAGTACCTCCCAAACCTGCCCAGCAACCAGCTGGGTCCAAGGTGAATCCCTCAGATGCTGGTAGCACTGGAGCTTGGCTTACTCCAAACATGTCTAGCTAATTATACTTCTCGTCTCCCCCTACCCCACCATTTTGTTTCCCAGCACCCCAACATCTTCACTGGTGGACACTGCATTTCTTCTGGCACATGGTCCAAAACTTTGCTTATTCCTGATCTAAACGTGAGGTATCCTTTTAACTATGGGCAGAGCCCAGCTTACAAAAACCAAATCATTTAAAGAAAACAACAAACCACTCATGGGTAAAATTTTGCAAGCTAACATGTGAACAGATTTCAAAACTGGATGTATCTACCTCTGTCTTCTGCAGCACTGGATTCCCTATGCCTCATTCCAGTGGACTAAGAAAAAGGAAAAGAGTGGGACATTGGAAAGCAAAATTAACTAAGCTATCTGGCTTTTTTTCTGGTGATACTCACCAATACTGAGAAGTAGCAACTTTTGAGAGGGGCTCTTGCAAGTCCTGATGGGGGAACTGATATGAATGAGTGCAACCTTATATATGAGTACCGGCACTTTTTCTTTTTCTTTTAAAGTATTATACATGTACAGAAAGACACAAACACACACTTTTTCACAAGAGTGAAGTGCGCTTCTAAATTGGGGGAGAGCCTTCTCCAAGTTAATAATGGCTTAAGTATGCATACAAGCCATTCAGTAAAGAAGGAAAATTCTAAGTTTATCTGAGATAAGCAAAAAATTGCAAATGCATGGCTGCATCATGTACTTGAATGTTTTTTCAGTGTTGAAACCACCAACAAAATATGGAAAAAACCAAACAGCTGAACAAAAAGGTCATTACCAGTCAACTTTTAGTAGTTATCAATATTCTCCAGTGGAAATAACAGGACATGCCACGGATGCTATTACACACTTCTTACCATTTTAAGCAGAAGTACAATGCAAATGGCTTACCTTTGGAAATACTGTTTTAACTGCTGTACCTTTTGAAACCTTTTCTTTTAGGCCTCATGGCCACAGTGAGGTAACATTACAGAGAATATTTTAGAGTTCTATTTACATCATTATTGCTTAGATCATGGGAAATGCGGCATTTTTTTCATTTGCTTCCTCATGCCCCTTTTAGATTACTACATCTAAGTGGCTGGGTAAGGACTTGCAAAGAACAATGCTGTCATCAGCAAAGCTATTTTTCAGTGTGCGGTTCTGCACAGTGAGTGTTTCAGCTCAACTGTTCACCCAGAAGCTCTGGCTTCAGGCAGGCTATGGCACAAACACACTCCTACCTATGTACCCTGACCTGCCCTGAAGTTATGGACCACTCCCATTGGTTGTCAAGGCAAAGTAAACTAAGACAGTAAACTTTGCCCTGAGTCATTTTTTTAAAAAATCATTTGATACACAAACACAATGTGGTCTGTTGTTTTGAAACTAGTAAAATGTTTGCCCTTGTACTCAAACTAGCTGTCTTATGCTGTAAATGTACCTAGGTCCAAGACGCCCAAACAAAACACCAGAAGCAACATCAGTACATTGCATTTATACTGTGCTGACTTTATTTATTCATTTGACAAGTATTTGTATGCTGCCTCTTCAGAGATCTGCTTGCAGTGGCTCACAAAATATAAAATAAAAATCACAAAATATAGAATTGTCAAAATTGACAACCATTTTATTTTATTTTTTAAATCAGCCAATTAATAGATTTAGGGTGGAGTCTATAATGACACTGAGTCCACCCTGTAAAGCAGCTGTTTTCTCCAGGGAATATGAACTCTGCTATCTGGAGAGCAGTTGTAATCCTGCTTTATCTTCAGTCCTCGCTTGGAGAATGGCATTAATGGTTCACCAGGAGGAAATGCCTGGTTTGGAGGGTGACGTTTGGAGGGTGGAGTCTATGGAATTGTACCTGTATTAAGGTCCCACCCCTCCTCAACCTCCACTCTCTCCATGCTCCACCCCTCAAATCTCCAGAAATTTTCCAACCTGGAGCTGGTAACCCTAATGAGGACTGGCCCCAATGAGTTCTGTACAAAGGCCTGGAAAGGGCCTCCTGGCTTTGCCTTTTTGATGACAGAACCAAGCTTGGTTGCCTAGCAACAGCCACTGAGAGAAAAGTTAGTCCCACAGGAACCAAGCAGCAGAAGTGTCTTTGTCAAGAGAGAGAGCTGTTTTGGCAGTTTATTCTGACATGGAACAGTGGCTGAGGCGGCAGTGGGCAGGGAAGAGGAGTGTACCTAGCACCCAAACAATAGCATGTGAGTACTCTTGACTGGCGGTTGATGGGCCAATGGCTGATAGAGCGCATAGCACAGCCAATGGGAGAGCTGGAAAGTGCCAACACGTTAGGGCAATTATATATATCAGATTCCCAATCATCTCAGTTTACTATTGAACAGAAAGCCCTGAGTAAACTCCTCTGGAAAATGATGTTGTACAGAGAATCTCCCTAGCTCAGTTTGGATAGGGATGAGGTCATTGCCAAATAGGACACTGGTTGCAAATAACCTCCGGTAATCTTTATGCTACCATAACACTCTCACTGAGTGACCATGGGCCAATGACTCTCTCTCACAGTTTAACCCACCTCACAGGGCTGTTGCAAAAACTAAAAGATGGGCAACACTTACATAAATAGTATCATATTAATTATCATAAGGCATTGTGTGTAGAATAGCCAGGAGACCCTAAGATTGTCTGGCAGCAAAAAGTTCTAGCTCTTTTTTAGTGTTATGTACCACTAGGTGGCAAGCTAGACTTGTTCTTACGGTAAGACACATTTCAGAGGTGGTTTGCCATTGCCTGCCTCTGCACTGCAGCCCTGGTATTCCTTGGCGGTCACCCTTCCAAATATTAGCCAGGGCCAACCCTGCTCAGCTTCCGGGATCTGACATGATCAGGCTAGTCTGAGCTATCCGGGTCAGGATATACATACATACATACATGGACCATTGGTCTGATCCAGGAGGGCTCTTCTGTTCTACACACACCCACAGACACACATACAGACATATACACATAGCTTTTACTTCTTGCTACTGCTTGTTTGAACCAAATATGTTCTTTTATTAAGACATGTCCTCTGTCTTACTAAAGACCAGTGTTTCACAAACAATTTTCTACATACTACGCTAATGCTGAAAAAGCCCTGCACATTTACAACCATATGACATGTCTATTTTGTCTTATATATATATGTAGTATGGAAGTGAAAACTGGCAGCAACTGAACCAGACATGCAACCTTATGACATGATTCTATACATATGGAACAAATCAAAATGGGTAGCCGAGTTAATCTGTCTGTAGCAGTAGAAAAGAGCAAGAGTTCAGTAGCACCTTAGAGACTCACAAAATTTGTGGCAGGGTGTGAGCTTCAGAGGACAGCGGAAGACAGGAGGGCCTGGCGTGATCTGGTCCATGGGGTCGCGAAGAGTCGGACTCGACTGTGCGACTGAACAACAACAAATGAACTTTTGTGAGTCACTGAAGAAGTGAGTCAATGAAGAAGTGACTCAAGAAAGCTCATACCCTTGCCATAAATTCTGTTAGTCTTTAAGGTGCCACTGGACTCTTGCATATGAAACAAATGCAATTTTTTTATATATAAGTTGTATCTGTATTACTGGAAAAAGTTACTGTCTACAGTATCTCAAAGACACTGAATAATTTATGAGGATTCAGGATTGTACACTGGACATTTCAAGAACATTATTCCTTGGTTGTGTTTACACAATACTAGATTAAGCTATGCACTCTTCCTAAACATAACAGCATTTGAAAACCTAAGTAGAAATATAGCCAAAGGAAAAAGATGTGCTCTTAGAAAAAAATGTTAAGAAGGAAGTTGGAGAGGAAAAGTGCTGAACTATATTTATGGATACGGCTAACAAGAGAACAGGGGGAAGAAAATATCCTGCAGCCTCCAAATTCTGTAAAACCAAACACCTCCAATATCTGCATACACACTGATGGCCACTGCTGTAATCAAGATTAAGCATTATTCCATTTCTGTTTCACAATATACACACAGAAACTGCACACCCTATTCACACTGTCCCTTTAACTGCCACTAACCAAAACTAAATACATACAACTAGTCACTAGTTCCATTTGAAAGTGAATTTTAGCCGCACAGTAGACTTGTAGAGTCCATCATTTCAGAGGAATCTGGTGGTTTCTTACCTGAATAGCTGTTTTTAGAGTCACTGGATAAACAGTCCATCGATAGTAACAGCTTCAAATTCAAATGTGATATTTAAAATAAAGATATAAATGCCTTCAGGAGAAATTCTTAGGCCTTTAAATACATCTTTGTGCAATAAGAATACCTTCATTGGAAGCTTTGAAACCCTTTAGCTGCCTAGTCATATACATCTGATCATCTGAGAAGTTCCATAGATCAGATGTTCTGGTGTTCTCTGGTCTTTTCTTCCATAATCACATTTATGTTTTTCTCATACAGCTCCACACAAAGAAGGTTACCATATTTACAAGTCTCTCTCACATCTCATTTTATTCAAATCTTACCTAGATTATCAGAAACAGGTTGCACCAACTGAAATTGGAAGGAGAAAGTGCCACTAAGTCACAGCTAGTAGGGTTTTCAAGACAAAGAGATGTTCAGAGCTGGTTTGTCATTGCCTGCCTGGACTTCCTTGGTTGTCTCCCATCCAAGTACTAACCAAGGCCAACTCTGCTTAGCTTCCAAGATCGAGACAGCTCTGGGTGGCCCCATCTTATCCACTCTTCCTGATGAATCACTGCTTCCTTCCCCTACAGCTGTGTTCTGCCCATTTAGATCAAAAGCCTATTTGACAAGGAACACACCTATTTTGTATCACATTCAATTTAATTGCAAGTTGTACAATAAAACAATACCCACTTAATAAACCTGAGGGTTTTTTCAAAGGCTAGCAAACCCAGCCAAAACTTGCCAAGATGATATTTCTTCAAACAGCAATCTCAGAACAACAGGACTGCCTGGCAAAAGCTTTAATCAGGAAGCTAGCACTCAGGGCTTCTCTTTAAATTACTTCTTTTTCATTACTGTATAAAGGAAAGTGCAATGAGCTTCGAATAGTGGCTTTACAGAGGTGATACCAGGTGCTAACCACATCTTCAGGCAATAACTTTCTTTGATCAATAACTGTAAACTTGGATCCATACATTCCTACTTTTGCTATTCTGCAGGCATTCATAACTGATCTAGCTGGAGGTTCTTGATACCACTCATACAAGCATTCCCAACAGAGTCCATTTGTAATTTATCTCTTCCCACATCTGTTTTCTTTTTTTACTACCATGCCCCTATCTTTCTGGTTCTTCTCTTATGAATATTAGCGCAACATATTTGGTAAGAAAGTATTCTGCACAAAGTCTTAGGAAGGGAACAACAAAGTCAGAGGAATGGGAGAGAGAGTTCTATCCTCCTCACAACCAGCTACTACCTTGAGCTTCTCTGGACTTATCAGGTGGAACCAAGGAGACCACAGTCAAGTTGCCAACAAGAACTCTAAAGTAAGATCCAATAAGACACCAGACTTCCAGGATCTAATCCCATCACAGGTAACAGAATTTGGGTTCTTGTGACTGCTATCCTACGAGGACAGAAGCTTTCTCTGAACCCATATGACCTATTTAGACCCTGGAATCAGCTAGTGATCAGTGTTCCTTCTGAGTTAGTGTGAGCCAGCTCAGTTTTTTAGCCTCCAGCTCACACATTTTTGTCTTAGCTCAGGAAGGATGGCTCCAGAGCAAACTGATTTATGCAGTAGCCAAATTGCTCATTCACAACTTCAGTGCCAGTAGCTCACAAACTAGAATTTCTGCTCACAGGACTCCATAGCCTAGAGGGAGCATTGCTAGTGATCCTCAGCTTTCCTAAAACATATTCTTATATTTTAAGTATCCTGTAGGTATGTCAATTTGGCAAAATATATTTAAGCATCATTATCTATACGCAGAACTGTGTAATCTACAGCTTTAACAGAATACACACAAATTTAACAAATTGTGATCTTTGAGAAGTGCAGAAAGGCAAGCATATCTGTCTATTTAACTCTATACCCTTTCTTAGCACCAATGCAAGTAGCTAGCATTGTCCAGAGGCAATGGCCAAAGCTAGCTAACACTTATAGTTATATATGGGACAAGTACAGTCTTCAAAGAATCACCAACAGCCAGCCAGACCTCCTATTGATCTGTGCACTCAAATTTCACACAATAAATTCTGGAGGCACAGCTGTTAACTATACCCAAAGAGGCTGACCTAGATTCAAAACTGATCATAATTCAATATTTAAAAGGTTCAGAGTCTGGTATGTGGCACAAAGAGAGATTAAAAACTCTTCCAAGTTACATCTGATCAAATTTTCAAGTCACAGATTCATAATACACCAGTCAAGGTTATTCTCAGTACAGGATTAAAAACACCCTATCAGACATGTGCACAGGGAAGAGTCCCTGAAAAGTCCTTATTTCTGAACCTCCAAAATCTTTCCTCCAATACCAGAGAGGCAAAAATCCCAGAAAATAACAAACTTAAAGGTGTTTTTTGTTTTTGTTTTTTAACAATCAACCACCTTCATTTTCAGTAATAACACAACTGCCACAGGAGGCAGGATAGCAAAATAAAGCAGCCAAGTTATTTTCTTCATTAACATCAATTGAAAGTTAACTAGAAAAGGTTATCCTGAATAAACTCCGTTGACTTTGCTATAAATGGGAGGAAACAAAATCAATAAAACGTGCTTACTAGAAGGAGAACCCACCTTTGCAGTATATATAACCTTTTTGTGATAAATGTATTGAGCTCATAAAATCTATTATGTACAAACTTGGGCACAGGAAAAGCAAAACAAACAAAAAAAGACAGCTTCAGCTCCTTTTCAGAAAGCCCGCAAAAGTTGTGGCAATTGTTAAACCAATTAATGGGGAAAATACACAGAGGAGGAGGAGAGACCAGAATCTGTGACCTACCTTGCAGAAGGGAGCCATTTCTCTTGAAGAAGGTGCTTCCAGGCCAAATGGGAGGACCTGATGTGCTAAAGGTAACAAAACAAAACAAAAGTGTAAAGAAAGTCTCATTCACCTTTAGTGGTTTACTGGTCATCATATTAGAACTCTTTCTTTTCAAAAAAATGTCATCATTTCAGCATTTTACTTATTTAAGTATTTCTGGACTGCCTTTTTATAGATACTGGGGACTGCCAAAAAGTGGGTTCTAGTTCAAATCAAGCCTGAACCCTCCCTAGGAGCAAAAATGAACAAAACGAGCATGTTGTACTTTGGCCACATTATGAGAGGACAAGACTCACTGGAAAAGACAACAATGCTAGGACAGGTTGAAGGCAGCAGGAAAAGAGGAAGACCCAGCAGGAGATGGATTGACTCAATCAAGGAAGCCACGAGGGCCCGCAGTCTGCAAGACCTGAGCAAAGCTATTAATGATAGGACATTTTGGAGATCATTAATTCATAGGGTCGTCGAAAGTTGGAAGCAAACTGATGGCACTTAATTTTCTTCACCAAAAATACTGAATATAACTGTTACACATTACAGGAGTAAGACCTTCTAATTCATTAAATAGAATTATTTTAACAGTTACATTCTATTCACGAGGAAATACAGTCTGATATCTGCCCACACATAATTGAGGGAAATTTGAAGCAAAAAAATATGTGTCCCCCACTTACACACACAAATGTATACTTTGCTATGTATATGCTATATTAGGCTTGCAAAAAACTTCTGAAAATCAGTATCTCTAACAAAACCTCCCCATTTAAAAAAAAATCAGCCAAGGAGAATACCAGCTGCCTCTATAAACTGGCTCTGAATCAAATGCCATTTTATTACACTACTACTGTAAGCCAAGAGTTCTTCAAATGTAAGGCAGGCTTTTCTAGGAATAATATTCTAGAAGTTAGGTTCTACAGGTGATTAAGGAAATATTCACTTGCCCCTTGCTGCGTGTAGATCAGACCGTCTGCACCCGCATTGTGAAGGCAAGTGTAGGCAGGAGGAACCAATTCACACAAACACAGTAACTAAGGAAAGCTCTTTCCTGACCATCTGAATGAACTGGGTCCAGGCCTCCACACCAACCTATACTCCACCCCATACCTTCCGTCTTGTCCTTATTATACATTCAGAGCTAAACTTCACATTTTATATATCCATTTTTGCCTGTATGGAATGCATTCATGCAATGCACACTGGGTTAATTTAAAATAACTGTATGCCACTTGCAAAGCAGTGAGGATGGCATCAAGCTTTTGACTGAGGAGGACAATCACAGTATATGACATGGACCAGCGGCCAAGAGCACAACTTCCATGCCCCATCAGGCTCCCCAGGCCTGCTGCACATCCATGTAATTCCCATCTCATCCACTACAAAGCAAGGCTTTCCCAAGTGCTAACTGTTTAAACTTAGCTCCATCTGACATGGCTGAAGGGTTACGTTATGTAAGCTGAAGCTGTTTGCTGAAATCTGCCTGCAGCTTCCAGCAAGTTCTACACTACTTTACAAAACAACAACCAAACGAAACACTGGCTGGATCTTGAGCCTCACACTAGAACCAAGGTGGCTTATCCTTCACGTTTGTCATGCTAAGCTTGGCCAAAAGTGTGCAGAAGTGACCACTGTGCTATGATGCAGGTAAGATGCTGTCTGGCTCAAGGAATCAGAAGCAACCTACCCCACTTCCTATGCCTTGGGCCTCTGTTAGCCTCAACTTCACACTCATCTGTCATTACACAGGACTATTAATGCCAAGTTAAAAAGGAGTCTAGGGACCCTCTTAAGAACTCAGTAGATTCTGAGCATTCCAGGTCAGCTACATCAACATAAAACGGGGCTGAGATGGTCAGGAGAAAAGGAACCAGAGGACTGAAGTCCTACTGCCCTACTAAACAGAGCAGATCACTGGAGCCATCAGCCTCTATTCAAAGGTGAGGGTGGAGGCATTTAAACTGTACCATCATCCCTTCCAAATAATGATCAGCTGATCTCCCCTATGATACAGGATGTCCTTGGGTGCAGCAATGTGTGCATTACTCAATTCTATCCCCAGACCTATGGATCACAGGCAACTGCATCAGAAAAAGACAAGCATTTGCAACAAGCAAAAGAGGTTTCAAACCCAGAATCTTTCGAAAGCTGTACTAGACGCCCCAACAGCACCGACATTGCATCACACATTGTGGTCAGAGAAAGTGCCCAATCAGGAAATTCTACATCCAATATCAATACTGCTGTTGCTAGGATACAACATTTGACATTCAAAAACTTTCAGCTTCATTTCAGGCTTGATAAACACAACCAGTATTAAATCAGGTAACTGAAAGACATTTGATCCAATAGATAAAATAGCCTTGACCAGTTATTTTCTTGCCTTCACTGCCATGAGGAGGTCTGAAAGTTTAATCAGGCAAGGTTTATGATCTGCCACATTCCTGCTCTGCTCTGTATTACTAGATAAAATAAATTGCAGCTGAGAAAACAGAACGAAGCACAAATAATCATCAGAAAGATCATCCGATTACCTCCAATTTGAACAACATAGATTGATGATTTAGTCCTGCCTATACATCCTCCACTCTACCGGCAACAAATATAGTTAGTTACTACAGGTACATTAATCTAGCAGCAGCTTTTGCAAGTTACAGCTAACAGTCCCAAATGCAACTGCACTAACACAATGTCTTTGTACAGGAGTGTGGGTATGCCAGAAATGGTCCTTCAGTCTTCCATTCTCATGCCAAATCTTTAGTGTTTTTTTGGGGGGGGGATATAATTTTTTTTGGGGGGGATACAAAACTTTATGGCTTTATCCATTTGCTTCATTTATATCCCCTAGTCTTTCTCTCCAATGGTGACCCAAAGCGGCTTACATTGTTGTCTTCCCCATTTTATCCTCACAACAACCCTGCGAGATAGGTTAGGCAGAGAGTATGTGACTGGCCCAAGTTCACCCAGCAAGCTTCCATGGCCAAGTGGGGATTCAAATGTGAGTCTCCCAGATCCCCATCTAACCGCTATATCACATAGGTTCTCTATGCTCTATGTAAATAGAACACACACTCCTTCATCTACACACATGCAAACAAAATGAAGTGAAGAAATGAAGACATCATGAATTTAGTCAATTCTGCAAACAGAGCTCCTAGCGATTCCTGTGAATCTGAACTGCATCCAATGCTTGCAGTTATTATGCCAACATGCTAATTTTTATACTCTAAAGTGCAAAGCAAACATGACGGCAAGCATGAAAATCCTGAGCGGATTTTGGCAGCTGCGGACATTAAAAGGGTGTGCAAGTTAATTTCTTGGTACGACAAGTACACGTTTGTACGACAAGTATTATGACCCTTTTATTCAGGTAGCAAGCATCCACTGCTGTGAATCTAGGCAGCAGCAGACATTTTACTCTTGTCTGCCTTCCCAAATCTTGCGCATGTCATACTCCCCTTCTGTGAATCTGCAGGTGAGGCCTACTTTTTAAAAATCTACATTAAAAAGGTTTAGGGTTTTTAAAAACTCTATATAGGTTATATCTTTCAGTGTGCGGAGGCAAAATAAAAAAAAAGCTAAAAAGGCTGCTGTGTAACACATTTTTGTTCTCACACAACTGTAACCCTCAAAACGTCTCGGCCCACATCTTGGGCAGGGGATTCCTGCTGGCCTCATCCTCATAGCATAGCTCTGGTTACGCTGTAGTAAGGAGGGGAACACGTTTTGCATTCATGTTCAGAAGCAATTTTCTGCCAGAAAATTTCCAAAAAGTGTTAGTGCCGAGTTCAAAAACAGGGAATGGGTATGGTTATTCAGTGGGAGGAGGAAGGGAACACAACCACAAGCTGAATCAGATGCATGGTCCATCAAGTCCAGCATCATGTTCCACACAGTGGCCAACCAGCTGCCCTGGAGGCCAAACAGTGCGTAGAGGCTGAGGCCCTCCTCTGCTGCTGCCTCCCAGCAGTGGTGTTCAGAGGTCTTCTGCCTCAGCCATTATGGCTAGTATGTGGACCTCTCCTCCACAAATCTAACATCCTTTTAAAGCTACCTATGTTTGGGCCTGTCACTACCTCTAATATTTAGAGAACAGAATTCCTTTGTCAAAATAAACCTCCATTTACCCAAATCATCATGCTTTTATATACACTGGGATTTCATTTTAGTTATTCTTTTCAGACAAGTGTGCATTTAAGGAGAGAATAAAGAGGCTCAGTACAGACTTAGTTTTCTTGGTTTATGAAAAGGGCTTGATATTGTAATATTAATAGTTACTCCAGGAGTTACTCCATGTCAGAACTTGGAAGCTAAGCAGGTCGGCCTTGGCTAGCATTTGGATGGGTGACCTCCAAGGAATACCAGACAATGGCAAACCACCTTTGAACCATCTCTTGCCTCAAAAAGAAGCCTAGCTCATCACCTAATGGTGCATAACACTAAAGAGCTAAAAATTTTGGTTGCCAGACAATCTTAGGCTATATTACACACAATGCCATACAACAACAACAACAACAACAACAACAACAATTGTTGTTGTTATTCCATGAATACTTATTATTATTACTTATTATTACTCCACGAATAATTAGTACTCTATTAATTATTACTACTCCATGAATACTCCATGTATTACTGCTAACAATCATACAAGATACGGGGAGGTGGGATTACAACCAAAGTTAACACAAGCAGCACTGAGGAAGGGTTAAATTCGGTATCACTATTCATTACAGAGCACAAATATTGCTCTACTTATCATCACTGCTGTTTTCGACCTTTACATCCTAGAGAGATTTGCCATTACTACATTATACAAAAAGTACATGTACTTTTTGGATTTTTTTTTTCATTCGGAGGCAGCAAAAACAACAAACACTTTAGTAGTGCAAAACCTGAATAGCTTTTGAGAGTTAAAGGGGTGGAGTACCCGACCAGGACAGCCGGAGGAAAACAAATACTTTATTGGCAGCAGGCATGCGAAACAGGTCTTTATCTAACATAGGGGGGAAAGCCTACACTACCAAGAATAGCCAATCCCTTTCCAAGAAGGCCAAAACCCACCCTCCTAATTCAGATTGTGTGTGCTCAGGCACAGCTCCCAACCCTTCACATCTTTATTAGGAGAACACAATAGTTCTAAATCAGCAGTGCTAGAAGATGAACTATTTCAATCCAGATCTTAATGGCATATTGAACAAAACTTATCTTCAAAATATGCACATTCCTGAAAGGACAAGAATGTTGTGAGTGTATGTATTACAGGCACATTAGACCTGTGGAAGTGCTAGCATTTTAAAGTCCTGATCCGGAGATTTGTTTACTCTCATGCTGAGAAACCAATACTGTTCACAAATGTTTCCCTGATGTTTAGCTGGTTTGTGTGTCAGCTGAGATAGCAAGAATAGTAAGAGGGGAAGAGGGTTGTCAGAGAATATCCCCTCCCTATGAACTGGCCCTCAAGATGGTGGTGCCAACCATTTGTTTGGAAAGAGTATGCCCTGCTTTTGCCAAGGGCACTACATAAACAACCACAGTTGCTAGGTGTGGTGCCTCCATCACCATCACATTCCCAATGCAGCATTTTGGAACATGAACCATACACAAATTTATTGTCATGTTTGGATCATGATTGCTGACGCAGGCCATTCAAGTTTAGCAAGTTGTGTACCTCACAAAAGGCTGTCTGGTCCATTACCCAAACAAGAGAGTACAGGATCAGCCAAACAGGTACAATTTGTGACAGCTAAATGCCACCATTAGTAACATTTGCGTATAACTAACTTCTAATAGATACAGAAGAAAGTAGCACGGTTACAGGCATATACAAGTGCCACAACACCCTCTCTCTTTCTACTCAGATCTTAGGAAGTACACACATTCACACACACACGCACGCATGCACATGCACATATTAGATATTTGTATCCCACTTTTGTCTCCAATGGGGACCCAAAATGGCTAACAATATCATTACCCCCTCCTCCATTTTATCCTCATAACAAAAAACCTATAAGGTAGATTAGACTGAGAGAGGGGTGGGGGAGGAATGGGCTGAAGGCCACCCAAGGAGATTCTGTTAACAGAGTGGGGATTTGAACCGGGATTGCCCAGATCTTAGTGCAGCATTCAAACCACTACACCACGCTGGGTCTCTAAAAGAAGGCTTACTGCATTTAGATCAAAATGTATCTAAGTAGTGAGCAGTGACTCATGAAAGCTCATACCGCACCACAAATTTTATTAGTCTTATTGGACTCTTACTCTTTTCTACTGCTGCCTTTATTCCCCAATTGGATCAAACCCAGTTACCCAACATCATCCCTCATTTAATATTTAAAGTGTATTCAACAATCATCAGTAAAATCAAATACCAACAGAATCAATGGCCTACCCACTCCCCAGTTTTCAGCCAGGTTCTCCATTCCCCCCCCCCATCTACTTGTACACTGAAGTGATAAAGGAGTTAAATTACACCTTAATTTTGAAGGGGGGAGAGAACTAGCAGCAAGAATGCACTTCTGAAAACAGAATAGGTTGTCCCTGGCCTCTGCCTTGGAAAGGTAGATGCTTGAGTCGAAAATATGATCCACAAAGATGTGGGTCTGGTTTTTTATGGATGTCTGCATGCACCCTCAGATTCCTAACCCTTTAAAGAAACTGTATATGCTTGGGCCTCAGTACCCAAACTCATATGACTGGGGAGGGGGGGGAATTGGTAATTCCAAATGACTGAGAAAAGCTGAAATGTGGTCTACAAGAAACCCAAGATATCCAGTTTTATTGGAGTGATCGGGAAACTGAATGCCATATTTATCTACATTATTTATAATCTGCCTTCTGCACTGGGACTCAAGGAGGATCACAAAGAGTAAGTCAATACAATCAACAAGATGGGACATTCAGTAAACAATGCAATAGGGTTTGGGTTGTGGAACCAATCAGAAATTAAAAAAAAGAACTGAAGCAAACCTTAATTGTTAACTCAAGACATTAAATGATGTGAAATTACACAACAGGAGCCAACCCACAGTAAACTATACACAGTAGTACAGACTACAGTCCCCAATAATTTATCCAAATAACTTTGTGAATCCTTTTGTAACAGTGCTACCCAATTGCTTGTGTACAAAAGCCCTCTTCAATAATTCAGTTTTGCGTAGTTTGAGTGCCAGTCAATGCTCCCTGTAAGCTGTGGAGTCTTGTGAGCAAAAGTTCTATTTTGTGAGCTACTGGCATTAAAGTTGTGAGGAAGCGATTTGGCTGCTGCATAAGTTTGTTTGCTCTGGAGCCATCCTTCCTGAGCTAAGACAAAAAAAAGCTGGAGGCCAAAAAACTATGAGCTAGCTCACACTAACTCAGCTTAGAGGGAACACTGGTGCCAGTGTGGTGTGGTGGTTAAGAGTGGTGTACTCTAATCTGGAGAACTGGGTTTGATTCCCCACTCCTCCTCCACATGAAGCCAGCTGGGTGACCCTTGGACGAGTCACAGTACTCTCAGAACTCTCTCAGCCCCACCTAGCTGGCAAGGAGATTGTTGTGGGGAGAGGAAGGGAAGGGGATTGTAAGCAGCTTTGAGACTCTTTAGGGTACAGAAGAGCATGGTATTCTGGTTTAAAATCTAGCCAAATATTCTACCGCATACTGGCTTACCTGCAAATTGCCACATGCACATAAAGACTTTTACCCTTGCCCAACTTCCCATTGCATTTAGAAGCTGCTCCTGAAGGTCAGGTGGCTGGAAACCATCTACAGCAGCATTAGCAGCAGCATGAGGGGCTGCAGCCAGAAAGAAAATTTGCCACTCCACTTTATCCATGTATCTTTGGATTCATGGCGATAGCAGCTAGCTCTCCAGAAAAGGCCAGCCCATACCTGATGTGGATGGAAGAGGGTGTGCTTAAAGAGATCACACAACTGAACTGGCCTCAGATTAGGACACACAGATTTGCAGTGGCAATCAAGGGGGGGGGCAGAATGATCTTACACTAAGCAAGGTTCAATACTTGGCACCTCCAATTTAATGCATGCCGAACAGATCTCTGTTGGTCTGAGACTATGCAGAGATGTTAGTAGCCAGAACAAACTTTGATTTAGAGGGACAAATGTATGCAATGTTCCCATATTTGCAGAATGCAAACAGTATTTATAACTAACCACTAGTAATAAGAAGACTGACCTCAAAATTACCCAGTAAGGCTAATTCTCAACATGACCAAATCTGTGAATAATTAAATCCAGAGACTGAAGCCATGAACAGAGACAAGAAGCTTTTCTACAAACCTGAGAAAATCCCCAGGTTTGTAAAAATATCTGAAATCTTTAAAAAATGATACATTGTGGGTTAAAACCCTCAAAAATAACCAAAAGAACAGAAGCAGCACCTATAATTTTAAGAAATGGATACCCTGAATGGTCGTTCCTAGGCAACCACACTGTATTACCAGTCTTCAAGCCTAGGATTCTGTCAGTAAAAGGCATGGAGGAAGGACATTTTCCAGGACTGTTTGGGCCTGGTATTTCCTTCACTTGTAATTTTCTAATGCTTAAACCAGGGAATAGTCAGAAATTGGATTACACAGTTTGTTAGACAGGATCAATGGAAAAAACTGTTAACATAAAATCAAGTAACAAGCTGTGCTATAGTGCAGTATTATAAGTTTTTACACTAAAGATGACTATTTATGTACTGCAGTAGCTTTAGTCAATTTTGTTAACAAGATAAAAGAATTTACCACTCCTTGTGACAGCTGTTAGCAGTTAATATCACAATTAGGGGTTACCTAGCAACAGCCAGCAGTATTCTTCCCAAATCAAGGGAAAGAATGAAGAAATATTACAGTAACTGGGTTAATTATAATGTATTCCAATCTTTTCAGTGTATTTATGTGAAAGTGCCAGTTGTTCCAACTCCAACTCCTATCTAGAGGTAGTAAACCAGACCTGTTGCCTGTGTCTGAGTGGGATGAAGTTCCTTACTTCCTTGGCCTGTAGAGGGCCCATTGCTCTAAACTCTTCCTGAAGAGTTCTGACAGCCTCAATTCTATCCCCTACTTGGAATTAGCATAAAAGTACTATTGCCTGGGTCTGGGAAGGGAGAAACTCATAGCCACTGGGACTGGTGTGCTGGAGACCCACATGCACACACCAACACCTCCATGGGCTTGACAAGTGGCAGGGAAAAGCCATCACAGCTGCAAAGAGCTGACTCCAATCCCAGACCCATTGGAATTCAGTGTACCAGATTGCCTTGAAGAAACACTATTTCCTGTGTGATTTCTCTCTTTATCAGTGGCATTGCTGCTGAGGCCACACACTCTGATGTGGAATACTGGTATATGCTGGGAAATTTTGTTGCTTGTGACAAAGATGTCTTGAGCTGAACAGTCCTTTGTACAGACTTAAGAGGCAACAGCAACTGGTAAAGTGGTTTCTCGGGGGGGGGAGCTTTGCTGTGGTCAGAAATGTCTTTTGGGGAGGAGGGGAATGTGGGAAAGGTCTGTGACTATCAGCATCCTCCACTTACCATCTGAGCTGGGTTTACATGTGCAGGCATCTCTCCACATGCACCTTTTTGAACCTAGCTTTAGGATCCTAAGTCTGTGTATACACAAGCTTATACTTTAGGCAGTATTGGGGAGATGATGAGAGGGGACAGCCTGGCATTTTAGTTAACTGAAACAATAATTATTGGATACTGAGGTAGACATAGCAAAGCGGCATATTTCAAAAGGGCAATAGAAGGGAACCAAAAAACACACATGGCAGTTCAGATAATTTCAAGGCAAAATGCAAAACATTTGAACACTTCCTAGTGGAGGAAGTTTTACATTCTGAAGCAGAGGAGTAAAGCAAGAGGAGAAAGGGTAGAGGGTGCTTTCAGGAAACAACCAACAATGCTGAGAGACAAGGCTGGAAGTAATGGGTGTAGGAGACTGAGAAATGATACAGGGCTGGAGAACAGACACAAGGGAAAGGAGGAAGAGGTTTACTAGGGCAAAGTTCATATGCTGCCTGCTCCCAAAGGCCAAGTGTTGTCAAAAGTTGAGTGGTCAAGTGTCAAGTGTTGGAGGAGTATTCTTGAGGTGAAACTGAACCTAAAATGATGGGCTAAATGGGAGAGGTCCCTTTCTTGCCACTAACAGGAAGAAGAACATAAGAATAGCCCTGCTGGATCAGACCACTGGTCCATGTAGTCCAGCATCCTATCATAAACAATGGCCAACAAGTTCCTCAGGAAGGCTAACAACAACAGGGCACCTTCCCGTGATGCTGACTTCTAGCACTGGTATTCAGAGATTTACTACTTCTGGATGTGGAGGCTCCCTTTAGTCACCATGGCTAGTAGGCACTGATAAGCATATTCTCCATGAGGTATCTCATTACTTGATTTACTCTGAGAGTGGTCCAAATGGGGCAAGAGATAAAGTTCCACTGTTGACTGAGGGCTTGATTAATCTACCAATCAACTCTTTTTTAATATGGATGCTCATCCACTTGTTTGAAATTTCAGGTTATTGCCTCACAAGCACTGGCTGTTTATTTTTGTTGGAGTGTGGGGAGCTTCCATAGAATCACAAGACAAGCCTTTGATGACAGGGTGCAATTGTTTCTCATGGGGACCCACCTGTCTCATCATGAAATGCTATTTTGTTGCTCTTAATACCTGCTGTGATTTTCTAGTTTGGTTCAAGACAGAGCCCATCTACAATTTCAGTTTCTAGGGCCTCAGGAGCAGAGGAGGTTGTGTGTATAACACAGCAGAGATCCTGAACAGTTCCCTAAGAAGGAGTTTTGTTCAGTGCCTAACAGCCTTGTATAATTATGGCTCATTTGCAATAATTGTTCTATGTCTCCTAAATGGGAGGGAGGGGGTTTGCATTCAAAGATACATACTGATGTACCTAAAAACAAGGGTCACTGTATTCTGTAAACACATTCAACGTACAGTTGGCAGATGCCCAAATGGCACTTAAATTATTAAAATGAGGTAGAGAGCCTAACTGTAGTATGGGGGTAGGGGCAAGACCAAAAAACCTAACGCAGTATTTTAAGCAGAGGGAAATATGTCTGTTGACTGTAGCATGAAGATAAGGAGAGGTGAAGAAGCTAAAAAGGGGGGAAAGTGGATCTAATTCTGTTTTTAGGTATGTCCGTATTCACCATAAAAATACATTTATTCAGAACATCAAAAATTTTATATAAAATTAATGTTGTATTCCAGTCCAAGCACTAGAGAATCACGGCTCATCCAGAGAACAACAGAACAAAAGTCGTATACCGCAAAAATGATACTATATTGTAAACAATTACAACAACAGAAGAATACAAAAATGTATGACAAAAATACAAGTGGAAGAGAAGTCCAAAACAGAAAGTTGAGTTGACGAAATTTTCCAAACTATCCAGTTGTTTCGAAGGTCTTCATCTGAACTGGACCATGCATATCAGTTGTCTCCTAGTTTCCATCCATTGTTGAATAAGAACAGCAATATATACCGTATACTTCGATGTTTATTTGTAGCATAATTCTGCAAGCAAACAAGTTTCTCTGTGGAGTTAAGGTTACAATTGAAGACAGGCCATCTAGGTGGAAGGAATCTCAAGCCTTTTGTATTCTATTGTTCACAATATAGTATCATTTTGCATTATTTAACGCATGTATACGGCTTTTTTTCTCTTGTTCTCTGTATTCCAGTCCAAGACCAGTTATCTCCATGAGGATGCTTCATCTCTAGGGAAGTCAGGGGGCAAACACAAGCAGGAAGCTGTTCTCAGAGCCAAACTGTATAGGTCTCCAGCGAAGTTCCATCTTCTGCTGCTTTCTCAACAGCAAGTCCTGCTAAAAGTCCCATCTTGGTGGTGGCAATGGAAAGTGCCATCAAGTTGACTATATATGGTTTTCAAGGCAAGATATGTTCAGAGGTGGTTTGCCATTGCCTGCCTCTGCATAGCAATCCTGGATTTATTTGGTGGTCTCCCATCTAAATACTAACCAGGGCCAACCCTGCTTAGCTTCCAAGATCTGACAAGACAGGGTAGCATCAGTTAAGCTCCCCAGACAGGCAATCCCTTTGGCCAGCCTCTCTAGAATCAGCAGAAACATGAACAAAGCCCCACAGAGAGGAATAGGGTTTTTCCTCCAAGAGCGATCAACTGAATGGCTTAGTACCATATGGAGAAGGAAAAAGAGCACCTATCTATGAACAACAAAAAGTGATAAAAACCCTGAAGTGAGAGTTACATTTGCCTTTCCCAGGAGCAAGCAAGAGAAGAGGACATCCCTTGTTGAACAGGCCCAACCCGGAACAGCAACTAAAGGCCCAACGTTGCTCAGGATCTGTAAACCAGGGAACCAGTTTATTCAATTGGTGTTAGCATTTGGTGTTTTATGTGTTTTGAAGTCTTCCATATGTATGCAATCCCATATGTATGCAATCTATATTTCTCCACTGCAAGTAACCCACATTCACTTCTTAATCTGTTTCCCCTCCAAAAAAATTAGAATTTAAGAGACATGTCCCCAGATCATTTGGGCGTAAAAGGGACTGGGTTATGTGTAGGCTACATCTTATATGAGCCAGTTTGCAAGTTTAACTGAATGAGGTGTGTGTGAGAGAGAGGCAGAAACAGGCCTGTCAGACTTTGCCTCCAATTTCAAACTGAAAGGTGGTGGCAGCTACCCAGTAAGTATATGTGGACTACTGTTTCAGGGGCAAGCAACAGCCCAAATAGGTCCTAGGGGGCTGGGGAAGTAGGGCCCTCTGTCTCTGATTCCCCCTTGCCTTTCGGGGCCTATGATGCATTTCATCTCTAAAAGTATGTCAACAAACTGGACAAGATTTTAAAAGACCCCTGGAATAATCCAGAGACTAGAGTACTTTCCCTACAAAGAAAGTCTTTAAAAACGTGATCCTTTTTTATTTTAGAAAACAGACTAAGAGTGGCAGCAATAGGAAGGGGATCAAATAGATGTTAATAAAAATTAAGAACTGTGTAGAGAGTGTGAACAGAGATAAATTAGCCTCTCTCTCAAAACACCAGAATCAGATCTGCCCAATTTTGTTGACTGGCAGTAGGTTCAAGCCAAACAAAACAAGTACTTTTCTGCACAACAGATAATTGACTTACATGATTCATTGCTGCAAGATGTTGCAATGGCCTCTAGCTTTAAGCAGAATAAGACAAATGCACAGCACATAACCCACTTGTTTTATTATCTATTACATTTTTGTCCACGATCCTCCCTTCCCCTCTAGTTTATTGTTAGTGCTCAGCTGAGAGCTAGGGATTGTGAGCTTCATAGCTGAACCCTGGTATCTCTTGTTCCAGAGCAAACAAGCTCTCTATTCATGGCTAGTAGCCACAACATCTAAAAATGTAACTTTTAAACCTGTGACTGGAAACTACCACCAGTCCAGGCAGGTGGAGACACACAGGGTGATCTTTGGAAGGAAGTTTGTTTCCTGACACATAGGTGGGAGTTTTTGTAATGACTATTGTCCCCCGCCCCCTGTATGCCCAGTACCTAGGCTGCCTTCTCCTCTCAACAGGTCAAACAGAAGTGTGGATCTGTGAAACTTCCATACAGTCATTGCTATATGCTTTGCATGGGGCTGTCCTTGAGGACAACTTGAAAGCTTCAACTGAGGCAGAATGGTCAGTATGCCCGTATACACTCTGTACTGCGCCAGTTGCAATGATTGCCTAGCTGTTTCTAGGTTCAATTCAAGGTGCTATTTTTAACTTTCACTGCCTTTCAAGTAGAGATGTGAAGTCCTGAGAAAAAAAAAGGGGGGGAATCAGAGAGGGATTCCCCCACATTCCTCCCCCAAGACTCCCCCCCCCCATTTCTGGGGAGCTTGAAAAAAAATCTTTTGTATTTTTTAGAATGATTGAAATCTGCTAGCATGGTTTAGGGTGCTGCAGTCTGCACCTTTCTCTCTTCCTTTTGTACTGGGGACATTTGCATTTTTGCTTGTAGAAAACTGAAGATTTGTTTCACTTACCATGAATTTTCCTTCTCAGTGGTCTAGGGGTGGGTCAGTCCACATTTCTGGGATCCTGGCTCCTCCTCTCCTGGGCAGGGTCAACACCATCATCCCCAGGAGCCTTGCCAGGGACATCACCATCACCCTTAGGACTCTGTAGGAGTCTCTAAGACGGATGTTTGTAACTTTCCCTGTCTTTCTGCTGAAAGGAAGACCTTGTCTTGGACAGTATCTATTATCACCCCCAGGTGAAGAATTGTCTGTGTCAGGTGCAAGCTGCTTTTCTCCCAGTTCACCACAAAACCATGCTCCTGAAGACAGGCCACTGTCTAATCCACTTTCTCTATCCCTTGTCGCAGGGACGGTGTCTTAATTAAAATATCGCCCAAATAGGGGAACACTGACACCCCTAGAGTCTTTAGGTGTGCAACCAAGGCTACCAGGACTTTGGTAAATACCCTCAGTGCAGTCTTGAGCCTGAAGGGAAGAGCATGATATCAAAAGCGTATATCGTCACAGACAAAGGGAAAAAACTTGTGGTGAGCCTCTCTGATAGGAATATATAGATAAGCCTCTGACAGATCTATGGAGGCCAAAAAATCTCTTCTCTGGATTGAAGCTACAATGGACCAGAGGGTCTTCATTCTGAACTTCTTCTTTGTGCACTTGTTCAGCCACTTGAGGTCCAGAACAGCCCTGACATCTCCATTTTTCCTGGGAGCTAAAAACAAAATGGAATAGACCCCCAATGTCATTTGTGCCTCTGGCACTGGTTCTATTTCCCCGATGTCCAGGAGGTGTTGTATGGCCTTCTGGAGAAGATGGTGCTTCTCCCTGGAACAATTTTTCAGGACTTGAAGAAATCGATTTTGAGGAACCAGACTGAATTCCAAGGATATCCATTGGTCACTGCATCTATGATCCACTTGTCTCTCACTGTGTGGTTCCACTGTGCCGCAAAAAATTGCAAGCAACCTCCATTTTTTCATTTTAGAGCATCTGAAGGCTCAGCATAGTCAGGCTGAAGATCCCTTCTTGGGGACTTTGCTACTCTGTCTGGGTGTATTGTAGACTGGTGCTCTGTTGCTACCCTATTGCTTTGGTTGCCATGTTCCCTTGAAAGGTCTGGAAGAGTTGCGCTGAAGATCTCTTGCAGTCTTTAAAGGAGTCTCAAAAAGAGGAAAACCATTGTGCTTGTTCTCTTTCTTTCTGGAAGGTAAGGACTTCTTTTTGCTCTTGTACTCTACGAGTACATAAGTTAACCCCCTCAATGGGGATGCCAACCACCTTGGCCTGGCCGAGGGGTCAACTTTCCAACTCCTGAACCAGGTATTACGCCTGGCCACGACAGCTGAATTGAGACAAGGCAGGTGTCTGCCACAAAGGCTGAAGCTAAGGTGATCTTCTTGAGTTCATCCTTCAGATCCTTATGCAGGCCACTGTCTGCTGAAGCCAGATTGGATGCCCATGAGTAGGTGGCCCTGGTGAACAGCGAACAGGCCACGGACACTCTTAAAGCTGTTGAAAAAGCTTTGAAGTCCTTGCCTAAAGCCTGTTTGATCAGTCTGTCACATGGTCCTTGGGGAGACCGTCTACATCCATAGGAAGCACAGAATTGGAACACAGGCTTGTTACCGGGTCATCCAGAAGCAGCAGCTTGAATTTCTTCACCGCCCCAGGTACCAAGGAGTAAAACTTGGAAATGATAGGATGGTTAGATTTCAGTCTGCCTGGAGCTTCCCATTCAGTATTAACTACTTTGTTAAAGGCTGCTGGGAAGGGAATCCTATATGGGGTGGCCCTGCCTTAGGAAGGGTCTTGTCTGAGCCCGCTGGAAAATTTGGGTCTGGTTCCTCCATCTCTTTGGAGCTACTAGCAATTTCCAGCACATGTAGCACCTTGGGGTACAGTTTGGCATACACTTCCTGAGGGAAGAGACATAGCTGCGTGGTAGTCGCCACAGGGTCTCCCTCCTCAGACAACTTCCCCTCTTCTTTGGTGGATGAGGTGTCAGACACCTCAGAATCTTCCTCTTGGGAATCCAGAAGAGGACTGGGCTCCCTATTGGGTCAGGAAGAGCCATCTTCCACCTCTTGGATGGATAGGAGGGAGAAATTTCTCTGGTAGCCCTTTTACCTCAGGAGGAACTGCTGGAACAGGATGTCCTTCCTTGTTTGATGGGGGAGTTGGGAGAAACTTGCTACTTTGATCAGCATGGATCATAGCCTCCTTGATTTCCCTCCTCATCTCCTCCTTAAGCCAGGCTAGAAGGTTGGCCTGAGCATTTTCCCCTGAATGGTCTAAGGGCTGGGCTTCTGCTTTGTGTTTCTCAGACAGAGACCCCGGAATGGATGTGGATGCCGGGGAATAAGGGAGATCTAAATCTGAGATGAGGCTTTTGTGAGGCTGTGAAGTTGAAAGGCCCACCCTGTAGTAATTTTTTCCTCCTGCTAAAGAACTTTCCCTAAAAGTGAAACTGAAAATACTCTTCATTCTGCTGGTCAATCTCTGCCAATTTAGACTGGCTTCGGCCTTACCGGGATTCAGGAGGAAGCGACTAGACTGTAGCCGCAGCAGAATGCGCTCTTGATGCTGGTCCCTTCTGCAGTCTCTGAAGACTGGTCCAAAACACCCTGGTGTGATTGTTGCTGGCACTTCCAAGGCCTCTCCAGCCAAGGGAGAACCTCCTGGCCCTGGGACTAGAAGTTCAGCCAAAATGCCAGTGCGGGGAACACCACGGCAAAAGGGAGGGTCCCCGTCACCTCCTGCCTCCTTGCCTCCACTGCAATCCACCACCTGGTGAGTGGAGTGATGGGGGGGAACCCTTCCCTCTCTCTACAAGCCTGGGAGTCTTCTCTCCCCTGTTGAGTTGCCTCTGTTTTTCTTCAGACTGCTGCACTCTAAGGAGTACTGAAAGATACATCCTGCTTCCAGGGCCAAAGAACTGGAGAGAACCCTCCCCTCTGAATCACAAAAGTTGTCGACCCTGCCAAGGAGAGGAGGAACCAGGACCTCAGAAGTGAATTCTGACCCATCTCTTGACCACTGGAGAATGAAGTTTACATTTAAAAAAATTAAAAACATGAAAACCACAACTGATTAAACGGCTTCCCTAAAGAGGTGCAGAAAATCATACCTATTCTGATTTTTCAAATAAGGACTATAAGACAGTCCTATTTTGTCTGACATCTGGCAATTATGACAGCTGTTCTGTAATTGGGATTCTTAGAACATTATTATTTAGACTGCTATTTGCTATTCTTATGATTGATAGTGAATTTATTATGTTTATCATTTCACTTAATTTTTACTAAATACAGGAAAGGCAGCATGTAGGTTTCTAAACAAATAAATGATACCCATGTGGCGGTTGCTGCATACCTCTAATAATGAGATCCTGAGAATAATCACAAGGGATTCTGTTCCTTATCTTAGATTCAGTAGGGTAGCAGTGTTGATCTGAACCAACAGAACAAAATTCAAGTTCAATGGCACCTTTAAGATCAACAAAGTTTTATTCAAGATATAAGCTTTTGTGTGCACACTGAATAAAACTTTGTTGGTCTTAAAAGGTGCCACTGGTAGTGAAGGCCAGAATCCAAGAGCCATGCAACAAGCTTGAAGCACTCAATGGGTTCTGGATTTGGGATTTTCAAACAGCAATACATCATGGCAAGCCACTTTTGAAACAGATTGTTTAACTATTTTGCTATGGCATGTATCAATTGTTCAGGGAAGGGGAATGGACTAGACAAACCTTTGGTCTTATCAACGAGGTCATTCTCATGTTCAGTGCAAACTACTGGGGACCATCAGAGAGTTAACCCATACCACTGGCCTACAAAAATTATATATTAAATACACATACAAGGTTATTTCTCAAAAGGAAATGAGTTCCAATGAGCATGGAAGTTTCTTGTTTATTGTCACAACATGAACCCAAAGGTCTGTCACAATTTAGAACAAGGCCTGACTTCATATATTAATCTTCAACTGAGAAACAAAAAACCTGTTTACATGATCTGTTACCCTGGGATTACTACACTTGAAATAATTTCAGCATCTAATGTCTTGCATCTTGAAAGGATCAACCGAAGGTTGGAATGAACTAAAAGAGGCATCAAACCCAGATTTGCTAGATTGGATGGGTATTCACAACTCTATACAGAAAAAAAAGTGCCTGGACAATCCTTGCTGTCTATCTTGGGAGTGTGGCTGAAACACCCTAGATTTCTTTGTTCACACATACACTGACTTAACCTCTGGTTTCTGACAGTGTAAACAAACCTATATCAAAAGCACATGATCCCTTCCTAATCCCTTTCAATTACTTAACGCCAGCATTCTTATGGGCGGGGAACTCAGTTGTTGATGGAAATATATAGATTGCTTTTTTCAATAAGGAACTATCCTTCTCCACACGCACCTTTGGAAAGGAGAAAAAAAGAAAGGAGATATTTGTTAGTTTGGTGGTGATGGGAAGTGCCAAAGTCTTAGCTGACTTACGGCAAACTTGTAGGGTTTTCAAGGCATGGGACATTCAGAAGTGGCTTGCCATTGTCTGCCCCTGTGTAGTGGCTGTGGACTGCCTTGGTGGTCTCCCATACAAGTAGTAAACAGGCCCAAACCTCCTTAGCTTCTGAGATCTGATGAGACTGGGCTACCATGGGCCATCCAGTTCTTTGTTAGTTTATGACTGCATTTTGTGATTACACTTTTATACAATACTCGGAAAAAGCCACCAACCAATGAGTTGGACCCTGCAATCTGTCAGTGGAAAGTGCTGACAATAGCAGATCTTTACTGCATTCCCTCAGCATGTGTACAAAGGAAGGCAGGCGACACAATACCCTTGCTTGTAACACATCTACACTATAGACCACCTGTAAAACAGAAAAAAGGCAAATCTATAGGCACTTCCGGCCCACCAAGTGAAGCTCTGTAACCTACCAAAGGGTCCAGAGCCATGCATTAAAGAACACTGAGTTAGGAGATTCAAAAACATCAACAGTATGATCTAAGCAGCGTTAAACCCTTTTAACTTGACTCACAACGATATAACACTGCTTCGGATTGCACTGCAAGTAACTTTTCTTAGTATCCCACCATATTTTTAAAATGGAAGATTTAATTTTTTAATGGTTGACACTGGAAATTTGAGGCATCCAAGATGCAGGCATAATTATTACATAACCCAATGATACTCATCAAGTCTTCCTGATTAAAATACCAAGTTAGCTGGAAGTTAAGTTTGCACAAGTGTTTGAAAGTGGCTTCTTTTCTCCTCTACTATTACGTTTCTGAGGGCCTTCAAAATTACACACGCCTCACTGGCAAAGTAGCTTGCACTCTGTTTATATTTCACAGACACATGCTTTGCATCATGTTACAGTGATGGTATGCATAACCATGGTGATGGTAACTTATGATAAGTGTTACTGATCCATTTTTTCCCTGCCTTGGGGGGGGGGGGAGTGCCAAGCCCTGCCTTACCGTCTGAACTGAAATGAAACTATCAGATGTCTGCTCATAAAAATAAAAGCAAAACCTGGAGTTCTACTATAAAACTGGAAACATATTACCCATGAAAATGAAAAACATACAGTAGCTTGAAAGTCTAGTTACATTTGTGCATTTTTAAAAGCATGACAACATATGAGCCTGGCAGGGAGGAGTTGTGCACAGGGGGCCCTGCAGTCCCATTGCATAAATCCAAAGCCCCTTAAGCTCCCAAAATGTGGAGCTAAGGGCTGCCAGGCCTCTGGTTCCAGTTGGAGACCTCCCACTTGGCAGCCCTAGTCCTCCCACCAGTACTCAGTACCGTGGTAGGGGAAAATGGGGGGAGGAAATTGACATCTAAAACCCTTATTTCATTGCAACAATACAGGATCGACATAGCATGATGATGTCACTTCCTGCTTTGCACCAGAAGTGATCTCACAGCAGCAGAGTGACACTGATGAGCATGTCTCCACCACTGACTGGGTGCCAACACTGGGCTGGCAACACTAGTGTTTACATGGCAGATATCAGTATGGCTGCCTAGAAATGTAAAATTTCTGGAAATTTTGAAGTAATAGGGAGAAAAGTTTTTTAAAGGGAGATGGTGAATGGAAATTTTGGGGAGCATTGATATATATGTGCAATACTTACTTTCCTATCAAATCTAAACTTCTTTTACTGATTGAACAACATAAAATACATTGTTCATAACACATATCAATTTTTGCCCTCAGAGGTAGGGGGGAAGTTAAAAGTTGAAGGGAGAAAACAACTCCTGCAGTAAACAAAGTAAGTGTATTATTTGGACAGAAACTCTCTCAGAGTCACTTCAAATAGGACTACAAGTATGTTTGGATACTAAGTAAACTTTAACAATGAAAACACTGAACTCTTTAACAATATATAACAATTAAACAAATTATCACATATTAATTGTTGCTTAAGTTATTTACATTTAAACAAACGAACAAACCCTTCAAAATGTTGCATATGTCTACACTAAAAGAGCATTTTTCTTTCAGTGCTCCCAAAATGTCTAGATTTTTTTCACTGGAAAAATGAGAATGTCCTCAGACATTTTCATACTATATATTTTGAGTATGGAAAACCTTGTCTTAAGAAGCATTTTACGTATTCTAAAAGAGAGAATGTTTCATAGGAGTTCTTTTTCAGGGCTCACCACATTTTCCACTTTTTCTATCAGACAAACTAAAGGGAAAAAAATCTTTTTTTGGGGGGGGGGGGAATGGAGAGAATACAATTTTTCTCCCAAATTTTTCCTTTTTTTTTTTTTTTTGCCTTCTCATGTCTACAGTGGCCAGAATTTCAGCCTCAATCACCTCCCAGCCAAGAGTATACCACACTTCAATGTGCATTATCTTTTACCACCAAATAAAAAACTTTGCAGCTTAAACAAATGCTTGCAGGTCAAGGTTGCTCATAAACTATTTTTGCTGTATTCTGCTGTTTACTTTCCTGCTTAAAAAAAATTATATTAAGAGCTTTATTCCAATGTTATGGTTTTTAATGGGTGTATTATGTGCTGAGGAGAAACAAGATGTTATAAACAAACAGAGATTTGCACCCAAGGACCCCAAGTAAATTCTGCTCAGGCAGTGTGAGTATTCCACAGAGCTCTTCCTGCTGAGACACACTGTACCTGTTGGAAAGATACTCCTGAACAAAAAGGACAGTGTGTGATGTGGTGCAGAAAAGATCCCGTCTGGCATGAAAAAGAAAAAAAATCAAGGCTGTCTATATTTCTACCTCCGTAATAATTTAAATGAATAAAAGCATGTGGTCTTGGTAGGAAGATGATCAACATTAAAATGCTCCCATCCTAGGCACAGATTTATTCTTATTAACTTTAATTTTCAAACTTGCTGTCATCCTGCTGAGAACGCTGAAAGTCTATTTCCTCTGTAGCTTCGTAGCACTTCATTACTTTTCTCAAGACAAACGACACTAATCATGCAGGTAAGACAGTAATTCATTAAACAGTAGTGACCTTTTCATAATTTATGCAGAAGAGGTCAACTTTCTCTCCATTGCTTGAAATTCTTCAGATGACTGATTAGCAAATTACTAAAAAGGAAAAAGGGATCACATTACACAGGGTGCCAGAATCTCGACTAATCCAGGTCCCTTGCCAAAGATGCTATCGGGGGGCATGTCACACGTTCTCCCAGGTGTCTCCTATCTTGCAGGCAGCATGACCTTACTGGCAGCTCTCAATCCCACCACCTTTCTTCCCTTCAAACCACAGCTGAATGAGAAAAGCATTTAGGGTTTTCATTACCACTTTTGAGTTTCCCCATTATTCCCTTTGAAAAATGCAGGGGACGGAATATCAGCTGAAACAAAACACAGTCAGCTGATAAGCTGTAAGTACATTGCAATTCTGCAGGTAGGTACCAGATGACACTGGCCAGAGATCCACTTTTTTTAAAAAAATAAAGTAGTGCATTTTCTAGTCTGTACAGTTTTGAAGACATGCTTTTAAGTGTGCAAGCCTGGGGGCTGGATCAAGCCAAACTATCCTGATCCTTCCACCTGAGGAAATGTTTTGCTTTTACCCAAGGAACGTGATTTTTTTCACGCCCCCCCCCCACTATAACCCAAAATACCTTTCTTGAATGCTATTCCTGGGGAGAACAGTATGGGAGGGGTGCAGATTTGGGGCTCAAATGGGAAGAGGGAAGAAGGAAAGCTGTACTCCATGGGCATCCTACCACCCCTGTAAATGTTCAGTGGGGCAAAAGCCAATATCCACTACGTGTCAGAAGTCAAAACATCAGCCAAAATAGATATTCTAGGGTTGAGGGCTGGGGATTCTATCCTCTGGGTATCTCCTTGCCACTCCCTATTGTAAGCTGAAATGCTTATCTACGCATTGATCGATCTAAACTTAGATGAGTTCTGGTCTATGTATACAGAGAAAGTAGTTTCGCCCAGAGAACCCGTTTCAAAGAGAACACGTGACAAGGTTTCTTTAGTAAAATCAGTTATTCTCTTTACTGAATAATATCTTTTGATTCACAGGCAAACAAAACAGATTCATTCACACATACAGACAAGTTCCTTTAGATACAATAGAAATGGGAAACGATATGGGGTATTAAATCTAGAAGATATTTAGGAGGGGAAAACATGTGATACTTATTTGATTCCTGAAGCTCGACCTTCACAGTGAAGAATACAGGAGTAGAGATCTAACTAAGGGAAACTCTTACTACACACAGTTGGAACCCGCCAACACATGTGGGCTCCTTGGTCGCGATTCCAAGGAAGCACAGCAGAGTTACCTATAGTGGACTCTAGGTTAATGGGGTAAGGTTGGGTGACTAGCTAGCTGGCTGGGGAAGGGCTCCGAACAAAAGGTGAACATCGCTTTTATCAGCTATTTTGGGGGCTGGCATTAGGGTAATCTTCCAGTCTGTCCCATTCCTATATCATTAGCCTATAGGATGTGGGGGTACCCTCCTACTAAAAAGGTGGGGGCAATATTGGAAATCTACACCTTTCACTAAAGGAAGCATTTGGTCCAAAGGTGTAAAGATGAGTTGTCATGGAAACCTTAGAACTGCAAATGATTCCAACTTGTCTCAGGCCATCAACAGGAAACAGTCTTAACACTTGCAAAAACCCAAACATCCTGTGGGTTACGTGTGGACTTCGAATTCCTTGATGGTAGTCAGGTTGTTGTTTTTATCATCCTTCTGGCAGACCATAATGGAGATGCTATTCCTTTTCCAAGTGCATGATGGGTAGGTGTATGTGCGTAGGTGTGTGTGTGACTTCATTAGCATGACAGTGCAGACGGTAGGGCAACTTCCTAGTACAGGGAGTCACATCAAACAAAGCACACAATTCTCCCAAACCAAAGACACTTGCAGGCACCATTCAGGTGTGTGTGCAGGTCAGCAAACAGCAAATAAAAGCTATTTAAAAGTACATCTCCTAACACTATAACTGGAAAGACTAGAATGATTTATACAATTTACGATAAAGTGAAAAATTATGCTAAATAAGAGAAAAAGTTCAAACATGCTAAATTTATAAGGGCTCCAACATTTAGATTGCCTTGGCACCAGGCAGAGAACAACGACCCTGATTTACAATTCACAGCAACAACAAAACATTTCAACATGGCGATCCTTTCCATTAGCATTAGGGCTTATGTTCCTCATTTATATCCTGCCTTTCCCCACAATGTGGACACAAGGCAACTTACACTATTCTTCTCTCCTTCATTTTATCCTGACAATCCTGTGAGGTAGCTTACACTGAGCACCTGACCAACTCAAGGTTGCCCGGCAAGCTGCCATGGCAGAGTGGGGATTCAAACCAGGGTATTTCCGATCCTAGTCCAGCCCCCAACCAATGCTCCCTCTAAGCTGTGTAGTCTCGGTGAGCAAAAATTCTACTTTGTGAGCTACTGGCGTTAAAGTTGTGAGCGAGCAATTTGGCTACTGCATAAATTAGTTTGCTCTGGAGCCATCCTTCCTGAGCTAAGACAAAAATGTGTGAGCCGGAGGCTAAAAACTGTGAGCCAGCTCACACTAACTCAGCTTAGAGGAAACACTGCTCCCAACCACTACACCACAATGGTTCCAGCCACTTGTTAGGCAGGAAAAGCCCAAAAGCAACCAATGCAACAGAGAAACCAATACATTCTTTGGAACACATTCTTTCCTAGGCCTAGCAAAAGAGTTTAACCCATTTTATCCACAAATCCAAACTTCTCATTTCACTTTACATCAGCATCACAGGAAGCAATTATGTGATGCTAACAAAAAACCCTCCCTTCCCACCACTGGGAAAAAACTTACTAATTTTCACTCATCAGCTCAATTTCTAACATTGATAATTCCAGGCAAATGTTAACCCGTCATAAAATTAAATGGCTATCCCATTTTAATTTATTATATGTTCATTTACTGTAGCCAATTATACATAAAAACTTATTCTCTTGCTTCCATAGCTTCATATGAATTGGGAAACTTTGGAAATCATTAAAGGTCATCTTGAAACTGTCCCAGTTCCAGGGACTCGGGACGTAACCCGCACCCCCCAGGGACCCCAATGACCACCAACTCACCTAGGAAGCCCACAGACCGGGAGGATCCTGTCACACCAGACCCCACCCATGTAGCTGAGGCACAATAGTCCGGACCAGCCTATCCACAAAGCAAGGGGTCGTGAGGAGCAGACGGTGAGGCCAACGGCGCCCGGAAGAGGCTGATGGTGAGCACACGAACACACATGACCCTGCATGCCACCGGTGGCGGCGCGCCCCAGGCTGACAGGACCACCGCCAGCATAGCCTTGACCACACCCAGGCCATGGGGATGGCGTTGGAGCTTATCACGGGGGCGGGGCTGGGAGGAATGGAAGGAAGGCGGGGACAGGAGACAGCACTGGAAAAGGGAGCTGGGTATACAGCACTGGGAAAGGGAAGCAGAGGGGCCGGGGAGGAAGGATGTGCTCAGAATCACCTGAGATAGCCAGAGAGAGAGAGAATCCGGGGACACTGAAAGGCCAAGGTACCGACACACGGAGGTGGAGGGACTTATGGAGTGCTGTTAACTCCATCCCCTACCTTTCTGAGGCCCCCACACTCTCCCTCTCCTTTACAGGCTTCGGCTTCCAGAGCCATCAGCCCTCCCCCACCTGGAGTCACCACGGCCACAGGAGGGTCTTCACCAAGGACCCAGGGTGAGCTTGACAGAAACAAAATATAGTTCTGCCAGTTCTCAAAGCTGGATTTAGGCATAAACTAACTACATAAGAACATAAGAACATAAGAGAAGCCAATGTTGAATCAGGCCAATGGCCCATCTAGTCCAACACTCTGTCACACAGCGGCCAAAATATACCAGGTGCCATCAGGAGTTCCAGCAGTGGGGCCAGGGCACCAGAAGCCCTCCCACTGCTGCCCCCTCCAGCACCAAGAATAGAGTGCATCACCTGCCCCAGACTGAGAGTTCTCATTCTATACCCTGTGGCTAATAGCCACTGGTGGACTTCTGCTCCATATGTTTATCTAATTTCCTCTTGAAACTGTCCATGCTTGCAGCTGCCACGACCTCCTGTGGCAGTGAATTCCATATGTTAATCACTCTTTGGGTGAAGAAGTATTTCCTTTTATCTGTTCTAACCCGACTGCTCAGCAATTTCATAGAGTGCCCACGAGTTCTTGTATTGTGAGAAAGGGAGAAAAGTACTTCTTTCTCAACCTGCTCAATCCCATTCATAATCTTATAAACCTCAATCATGTCACCCCTCAGCCGTCGTTTCTCCAAGCTAAAGAGCCCCAAGCATTTTAACCTTTCTTCATAGGGAAGGTGTTCCAACCCTTTTATCATTCTAGTTGCCCTTCTCTGCACTTTTTCCAATGCTATAATATCCTTTTTGAGATGTGGTGACCAGAACTGTACACAGTATTCCAAATGAGGTCGCACCAATGATTTATACAGGGGCATGATGATACTGGCTGATTTGTTATCAATTCCCTTCCTAATAATCCCCAGCATAGCGTTGGCCTTCTTTATTGCAGCTACACATTGTGTAGACATTTTCAGCGAGTTATCCACTACGACTCCAAGATCTCTCTCTTGGTCAGTCTCTGCCAGATCAGACCCCATCAACGTGTATTTATATTTAGGATTTTTGGCTCCAATGTGCATCACTTTGCACTTGGCCACATTGAACCCCATTTGCCACGTTGACGCCCACTCACCCATCCTCAACAGATCTCTTTGGAGTGCCTCACAATCCTCCCTGGTTTTCACCACCCTGAACAACTTTGTGTCATCTGCAAATTTAGCCACTTCACTGCTTACTCCCAATTCCAAATCGTTAATAAACAAGTTAAAAAGCATTGGACCGAGTACTGATCCCTGTGGTACCCCACTGCTTACCACCCTCCACTGAGAAAGTTTCCCATTTATACTCACTCTCTGTTTCCTATTTATAAGCCAGTTTTTGATCCACAAGAGGACTTGTCCTTTTATCCCATGACTACTGAGCTTACTTAGGAGCCTTTGATGAGGAACTGTATCAAAAGCTTTCCGGAAGTCAAGGTAAATAATATCTATTGGGTCCCCCTTGTCCACATGTTTGTTCACTCCCTCAAAAAACACTAACAGGTTAGTGAGACAAGATCTTCCCTTACAGAACCCATGCTGAGTCTGCCTCAATAGTTTTTGTTCATCAATGTGCCTACTAATTCTTTCCTTAATAACAGTTTCCACCAACTTACCCGGTATCGATGTCAGACTGACTGGCCTGTAATTTCCTGGATCTCCCCTGGAGCCCTTTTTAAAGATGGGAGTGACATTAGCTACCTTCCAGTCCTCAGGAATGGAGGCAGATTTTAAAGAAAGATTACATATTTTTGTCAGGAGATCCACAAGTTCACATTTGAGTTCTTTCAGAACTCTCGGATGAATGCCATCCGGGCCTGGTTTAGGCTGGGTCTCAGATTAGGACTGTCCTCTACATATGCAAAAAATATATACAAAATTGCCTTTGGGGAGTAATTCTACGCAGCCTATCAAACTTTAGGGGCCTCAGCAGGTTTCATCTGGTCTTGTCAATACTCAGGCGGGGTGGGGGGCAACTTGGTTATTGTATAAAATAGTTTTTGCTGTAATGGAGTAAGGTGAAGACTGCACTTATAAATGGTTAATAGGCGTTTAAAAATTCCACAGCCTGCACTACAAAAAAACACCAACTGGGGTTGCAAGTCAAAACTCACAATTCTGTAAGTTGCTGAAGCACAGAGTCCTCAAGTGACCTTGATCCAACAGAGATTCAGATGAGGATTATCCAAACACACACTTTGGCCTATTACGCATGGTTATTCTCCCTCTCTTCCAGAGAACAGCAAGGAGAGATAAGGAGGCTTTCCTGAATGAACAATGCAGAGTAATAGAGGAAAACAATAGATTGGGAAGGACTAGAGATCTCTTCAAGAAAATTGGAGAAATCAAGGGAACATTCCATGCAAAGCTGGCCATGATAAAGGACAAAAACGGTAGGGACCTAACAGAAGCAGAAGAGATTAGGAAAAGATGGCAAGAATACACAGAAGAACTATACAAGAAGGACCTCGATGTCCTTGACAACCACGATGGTATAATCACTGACCTCGAGCCAGACATCCTGGAAAGCGAAGTTAAATGGGCCTTACAAAGCATTACTAACAACAAAGCTAGTGGAGGTGATGGTATCCCAGCTGAGTTATTCAAAGTCTTAAAAGAAGATGCTGTTAAAGTGCTGCACTCAATTTGCCAACAAATTTGGAAAACACAACAGTGGCCACAGGATTGGAAAAGGTCAGTTTACATTCCAATCCCAAAGAAGGGCAACGTCAAAGAATGTTCAAACTATCGCACAATTGCACTCATTTCACACGCTAGCAAGGTCATGCTCAAAATCCTACAAGCTAGGCTCCAACAGTACGTGGATAGAGAACTGCCAGAAGTACAAGCTGGGTTTTGAAGAGGTAGAGGAACTAGAGATCAAATTGCCAACATTCGCTGGATTATGGAGAAAGCAAGAGAGTACCAGAAAAACATCTACTTCTGCTTCATTGACTATGCTAAAGCCTTTGATTGTGTGGATCACAATAAATTATGGCAGGTTCTTAAAGAGATGGGAGTACCAGACCACCTCACCTGTCTCCTGAGAAACCTGTATAAGGGTCAAGAAGCAACAGTTAGAACCGGATATGGAACAACTGATTGGTTTAGCATAGGAAAAGGAGTACGACAAGGATGTATATTGTCACCTTGCTTATTTAATTTATATGCAGAGTACATCATGCGAAATGCTGGCCTGGATGAATCACAAGCTGGAGTTAAGATTGCTGGGGAAAAGATCAATAACCTCAGATATGCAGACGATACCACTCTGATGGCAGAAAGTAAAGAGGACCTAAAGAGCCTCTTGCTCAGGGTGAAAGAGGAGAGTGCAAAAGTGGGCTTGAAGCTCAACATCAAAAAACTAAGATCATGGCATCTGGCCCCATCACTCCTTGGCAAATAGAAGGGGAAGTCGTAGAAGTAGTGACAGACTTCACGTTCCTAGGATCCCAGATCACTGCAGATGGTGACTGCAGCCATGAAATTAAAAGATGCCTGCTCCTTGGGAGGAAAGCGATGGCAAACCTAAACAGCATGATAAAAAGCAGAGACATCACCTTGCCAACAAAAGTCCGCATGGTCAAAGCAATGGTATTCCCCGTAGTAATGTATGGCTGCGAGAGTTGGACTATAAGGAAGGCTGAGCGCCGAAGAATAGATTCTTTTGAACTATGGTGCTGGAGAAGACTCTTGAGAGTCCCTTGGACTGCAAGGAGATCAAATCAGTCAATCCTAAAAGAAATCAACCCTGACTGTTCCCTTGAAGGCCAGATCCTGAAGCTGAAGCTCAAATACTTTGGCCACCAAATGAGAAGGGAGCATTCACTGGAGAAGACCCTGATGCTGGGAAAGATTGAAGGTCAAAGAAGAAGGGGACGGCAAAGGATGAGATGGTTAGACAGTGTCATCGATGCAACGAGCATGAAATTGAGCAGACTTCAGCGGACAGCGGAAGACAGGAGGGCCTGGCGTAATCTGGTTCATGGGGTCGCGAAGAGTCGGACTCGACTGTGCGACTGAACAACAACAACAACAACATTCTCCCTCTCTTTCACCGTGCATTTCTGTCGAGTTTTGTCATTTTGTATTGATTTTCCTCCCTTCAGAGCTCAAGTTTGCTTTCTGGTTGTTGTTTCCCTGGGTTTTCTGAGAGTGCCTTTGTGCTGATTTTTCCCTTGTTTCGCTTTCAAGCCAAAGGTAAAATTCCCTTGGATTTCTCCCCACCTTTTTGCTGCCCCTCAAAGGTCAGTCCCCCTCCCACATCAAGGCCATTTCACCCACTCTGCACCTTCCACCATCCTCCCCCTTCATCGGTATACAAGCTCCATTTTCCCCTTGTTTTTAAATGTTAATTTTTTTTACAAGAGGCATGAGTCTAGCAATATTATTTATTTATTTATTGGATTTCTGGCCTGCCCTTCCCTGCACAGCAAGGCTCAGGAAGGGTTACAACAGTAAATGTACACAATAAATTAAAACAATTAAAACACAATCTACACAATATTTAAACACTTATACAGCATGGAATAGTACTTAAGATGGCCATCAGGAACAGTTAGTAAGCATCCCCAGAGATTTTTCAGTATGTATGCCCATAGATGGAACCAAGTATTGGGCAGGTGGCTGAGAACAAAATATGAGACTATCGCTAGTTTTGGACTGCTGAATTTAAAAAACATAAAATGACCAGGGGACGACGACATTTAAAAGGAGTTGCACAAGGCTTGGTTCCCTGCTGGTACTGACTTGAAAGGGGGATCAGAGAGGAGGCAAACGTCAGCATCCCCAGCGTAAAAACAAAAAAACAGGATTGCAGTGGTGCATGTAAACAAAATAAAGGGGGAGATCATCAGCACGGAATGAAAATGACATGAAATGGGGGGGAGGAGACTGGGATGGGAAGCCTAAAGCTTTGGAAACATGTTTCCCTTTAATGTTTTAGAGAACAAAGTTTTTTGGGGGGACCATTTTGGCATTCTCCAGAAACCTAACATTAAAATGGTGGCTGAGTCACATGGATCCTCTGCAAACCACTGAACTTAAGAATTGCTTGGGGTCCATCCATTTGGAGGACAGACTGCAATCCACACAAGACAGGATCTAAAAAACTGCTAAGATCGCGACCAGTGTGCAAGATCGAATTAAAGAATCACAAAGAGAAAACCACACAAATTTGCAAGGAAGGGCAGGAAATTAGCATTACTATGCAGCTGCGCTAGGCATCTGCAAAAATACTCCCCATTTTTTTCAATTTAGTGGCACAAGACAAAATAAGTTCTCCAGAGATTCTGCCATAGGAAGCCTCTCCCATACAAATTGCAGCCCTGTGCAAAACATGGTGGAGTTGCAGCCGACTTTGCACAGGTATGTGTGCATGCACACACACAAATGTTGCCAGTGATCACAGCTTGCAATGCCAGTGTCAGTGGGTTCTACTGTGCACTCTGTACACTCAACATGTTTCCCCATGAGATTGTGTGAATCTAGAAAATGGGGCTTCCCAGCTGTATGTCAATTTTTAAAAGAAGTCTGGTCAGTTTCAACATTGGGTTTCCCCCTTTGCCTGTATTCCTTTCTGTTCCCTTTCATTCAGTGAATTAATGCTAAAATGCCATGTGCAAAACCTGAACTACAATAATTTAAATGGAAGGTGCTTGCAGAACACTAGTGCACAGCTGCAATAGCGCAATTGCATTAAAAAAAAAAAACTTTGGATGCCACCCTCCATATGCCAAAAGTGATGTTCCACCCCGATTTAGAAAAGTTCATTTAAAAAAAAATTGTAGCTGCAGAATAAACACACGGGAGGAAAAAGAATAGTCCATAAGGTGGGCAGAGAATCCGAAGTCAAGATTAAAGGCTTACTGCTCTGAAATTCTGCAGTAAGATGTTCGTGCGTAATGGCCCTTTGATTTCTCATCTGCTAATCCTGGCTGTGCCCTCTGGTTTTAGATTTTGTTTGTGAAGTCTCAAGCTTTGTCCTTGCTTCTGGGAAAACGATCACAGGCATCACTCCAGGATGATTAGTTCTATGCCCTGGATTCTCCAGTTTGAATCAACAGATTTCAGTGATAAAATACATCTCTGCCACTTGCAAGAAAATAAAGTGGTAATGTTGAAGAAAAACTGAGGGGCTAAAATTTCATTCTCTTTCCCTCTTATCCATTTAAAAAAATACAAGAAAACACTTCTGCTAAAAAGAGCAAGGCCTTTGGACAATCAAACTAGCCTCAAACAGCAGTTTGCACAGTGAAAAAAAGAGTTGAAAAAGTGCAGACTTTCCTAGAGGAACAATTTATGCCCCAAAAGGAGATCACTTTAAAAAAATAAAATCCCTATCAATCACACGCTTATAAGTTTTCTAAACTGGATTGTTGCAGCAGCTTGAATAAAACTGTTGAATTGTTTCCTTGACAAAAGAAAGGCATTTCCAGGTCCCATAATCTCATTTCAAATCCCTTTACCCCACTCCCTACTCTTTTTGGCCTTGAAATTGCAATCCTCTTTAAGTAATCTGAAGACTAATTGGTGCCAGCACTACAGTCTCCCTCGCCATTTCCACCCCCCCTTTCTTTTCTGCATTGTTTAGGTGCTGAAAAGGAGAAGGGTGCCAGAGTTCAATGGCTCGGTAAGGCTGCTGTTCTTGAAAGGGGTGTGGGTAACTTAATCAGCAGAAAGAGCTTTGTTTTTAAGTTACTTAGCCCAGGCACCAAGACTTAACAGAGACACACTTTTACCAACAATTAAAGACATTGGGGGGGCCTCCTTGCATGTTCGATGTCTGCTGCCCTTACAAACTATACATTGGACTGCTTTCGCTAACAGGAAGCAGAGATCTGTAGATAGTCTGCTTCTCAATCTCTTTGCATCTCAAGGAGGTAGAAGACAAAACATGGCGAGAAAATCTTCAGGGATTTGGATGCAGTTTATAAAGGCTGGGGTAGTAGTGATACATTTTAAACAAGATGGGAAGAGAAGCATTATTAAAGGAGTTTAAATTTAGTATTTTTAAAAAAATAACTGGAAAAGGCTACCTCACAGCTAAGGAATGGTGTGTTATCTGGAGGTGAAGAAGAATCCCCCCAAATGTACAGCAATGGTAGGGCCGAACTAGACATGATGACCACCCATGAGGACATAGCCATCATTCTGAAGCCATTTAAAAATTGAGGGCCTGATTCTGACTGGGCCTGCAGCGTGGCACTCTTGTTCCCCTCCTTGTACCTTTTTAAGTGCCAAAACGGACATGAGGGTCATTTTGTCACTTGATAAGGTGAGTGTGTGAGGGGGGACAAGAGCATCTCATACCATCATGCTGTGTTTAAATTACTTTGAAATGGTGGCAACATCGTTGTGGTGGCCACAAGGCTGCTGTCTCATCTAGCTTGGCCTGTTAGGCTCACCTTATACAAAGCATTGCCCATCTAGCCATGTGTGGTCTTAATCTGGTGGTGGAAGCTCTCCATGCTGCTTTCTAAAGGACGGATTCCAGCTAAAATATCTTTGTAACTGGTGAATTCTTAACCCCTCCTCCATAAGGGAAGCACTCCTTTAAAACAGACATATGGAAATGAAGGGTCTCTTTACTTGTTCCAAAGCAATGCATTAGCCACTAAGTAACAAAGTTGCACTTACCTGTAACTATTGTTCATCAAGTATCTTCTGTGCAGGCACACATGGGACTGCACATGAGCAGGCCTACCATTGGAGAGCTTTTTACAGCTAAAAGCCTCTAGGGGGCGCTGTGTGCCAAAGCTAGAAACTTGTTCCCACCCAGGGACCATGTGCTCCTGCACAGCAGTGCCCCCACCCTCAGTACCTCTAGCACTGTTGAAGCCAGACCATGCAGCGGGACAGGAGGGAATGTATGTGTGCCTGCACAGAAGATACTCAGTAAACAATAGTTACAGATAAGTGCAACTTTGTTGTCATCATTGGTCTTCTGTGCAGGCCCCATGAGGATTCTAGCAAGCTATTCACCAGGCGGTGGGGCATGCTCTCCTCACTTGAACAGTGAATGAAGTACTGCCTCTCTCACGCACTCTGTTTAAACAGCTTGTATCCTGTCCTCTCTTCACCTTCCATTAGCCCAGACACCAAGGCTAGAATCCCACTCAGTTGAGGTGCGGTGACCAATGTTCCCTCTAAGCTCCACAGTGTTGTGAACAGAAATTCTACCTCGTGAGCTAAAAAGCTACAAGCATTAAAGTTGTGAGCAACTCTACATTTTGACTATCGTGTAAATTACTTTTTTTAGATTACTTCCATAATTGTGAAAATCTCTGAATAAATTCTCTTAAGTTATATGAAAACTATATTTTAAGAATAATTTAAACATTACTAGATAAAACAGAATGAAGTCAAATTTCACCCACAATATTAGTAGACCTGTTCTCCAGAGAACAGGTCTACCCACCCCTTTCCACTATATTGGTAGACCTGGCCTCCAGGGGACAGGTCTAACCCCCCCATTCCACTATATTGGTAGACCTGGCCTCTATAGAACAGGTCTGCCCACACACCTCCTCCATCTCCTTCCCCCCAGCCCCAAGCAAGTCTCCATACCCAGCGCTGCATCACAGGCTACAAGGCAAGCCCCCTCCCCGCACCCATGCAGCCCCGACCGTCATGTCACTGGGCTGGGCCGCACACATCCTCTACATTCCCCCCCAACCCCAAGCAAGCCTCTGCAGCTGGTGCCGCAGCCCAGACCACAAGGTGAGCCCCCTGCCTGCACCCATGCCAGGCTGGGCTGCACACCTCCTCCACCATCTCCCCAAGCAAGCCTCTGCAGCTGATGCTGCAGCCTGGGCTGCAAGGCAAGCCCCATCCCTGCACCCACCCCAGCCCCAATGGTCACGCCAGGCGGGCTGCACGCCTCCTCTACCTTCTCCCCAACCCCAAGTGAGCCTCCACAGCCAGCACTGCAGCCCAGGCCGTGAGGTGAGCCCCCTCCCCAGCCCCAACAGCCTTGCCAGGCTGGGCCACACACCTCCTCCACCTTCCCCCTCAATCCCAAGTGAGCTTCCATGGCTGGCACCACAGGCCTTCTCCGCACCCACCCCAGCCCTGACAATCAGGAATTGAGGTAGATTTTAGTAAAAAATTGCATATTTTTGTCAGGAGATCCACAAATTCCCAGTTGAGTTCTTTCAGAACTCTTGGATGCATGCCATCTGGGCCTGGTGATTTGTCAGTTTTTAATTTGTCCATCAGTCATAGGACTTCCTCTCTCATCACCTCAATCTGACTCAAGTCTTCAAAACTTTTCCCAAAATCAGTGGTTCTGGAGTGGGCAAGCATACAAAATATGCTCGCATATGTAAATAAAATCAGAAACAGAAATACATACATATCATTCCTTATCCTTGATCGTGTCTAAAGATTAGAAGATAAAATACGATTTCTGAGATTCTCACCAAAACGCTTTCAGAAAGATAGTCTCATGCTACCCCACATCTTTCAAGGGTATTTTGGGTATGGGCATCCTATTTTGGATGGTATGAGGTGAGCACTTCTCTGAGTTTAGAAGCAATTTCCCACATAAATGTATCAAAATTGCAAACGATTAGCCCTGACCGGGATAGCCCTGGTGAGCAAGATCTCATCAGATCTCATAAGGTAAGAAGGGACGACCCCAGCAAATACTTGGAAGGGTGACCTCCAAGGGATAGCAGGGCTGGGGACACAGCGGCAGGTCATCAAGCCCCCTCTCTGAAACATCCTAGCCCTACTAGGGGTTGCTAGAAGTCACCATGACTTCCAGGCTAGCAAGCTCATTCCCTTAATCATTTTAGTTCGCCACAAAATACTCACCAAAAAATTTGCGAACCATTAGAAAGAGGAGGAGGAGGAGGAGGAGGAGATGATTGGATTTATACCCCACCCTTCACTACCCAAAGGTGTCTCAGAGCGGCTTACAAACTCCTTTCCCTTCCCCTCCCTACAACAGACACCCTGTCAGGTAGGTGGGGCCAAGAGAGCTCTTGACAGAAACTGCTCTTTTTTCAAGAACAGCTCTTATCAGAACTATGGCTTGCCCAAGGTCATCCAGCCAGGTGCAAGTGGAGGAGTGGGGAATCAAACCCGGTTCTCCCAGATTAGAGTCCGCGCACTTAACCACTAACCAAACTGGCTCTCACTTGTTAGATTAACTTGTTCAGATTTTTTTCTGGGCATCAGTCCATCTATTCAAAGTATCCCTCTTCTGTGGATGGGACATCGAGTACACAGCTGAGAAAGTAAAGCTTGTCCATGTTTTGCAAGTTAAGGTAAAGTTGTCAGCCACTACCTCTAATGGACAAGATCCTGTGATAGCTTAAATATGCTGGAGCATAACAGATACATCAGTACCATACACCAATAATTACCTTAAGACAGCAACTGATTTTTACAAGGTAAAAGATTTAATCAGGAGAAACAAGCAGCAGGATTTAAAGCACCCTGCTATCCACACTCACAGAGAAGCAATGATTATCCATCTTGAGAAGAACAGCAACAAAAATCACTGCAGGCTTTAAAAGAAATGAGAATTCCTAAACATGAAGCACTCATCCTACTGAAAGGAATCTCTCCCAAAATGTTTGTACAGATAGACAGCACAGCTCCGAACTTGAGGTGCATTCTGCAAAATAGTTCAAGTGCTGGAGTAACAGTACAGTACAGACTACCAAATTTATTTTCAAATTTTAGCAGTTACACTGATAGAAATTGATTCAACATGGTAAGGGCTAAGGCATCATTTTAAGGAGGACATTTTACCCCCCCCCAAAAAAAAAAACCCCCAAAAGGAGAGTTTTAAAAAGTCTTCAGAGACTGCATTGTTCGCTTAAAAAGTGAACCAACTTATGTAAGTAAGAGTAATTTGCTAAAATCTAATATGCACATGGCAAAAGACATACCCTCCATTAGCTGACCATTCACAGAATGCCAAACTGGTATGTCTCTTTTGAAAACCAGACTGAGGGGATGAGGACCCTGTACTGGGTCGAATGTTCTGAGTCAGATTCTCAGCTGAGCATCAAGCTAGAATCATGTGCAAGTGTGAAAGGGGAAAGATGTCACAGTGCCCACAAGGACTCCATCTCCATCATCTAGCACAAAGTAAAGCAAATGATCTATACTGTATGCTCATACTGAGTAGTAGACCAGACAGACAGAATGGAGTACTGAATACTGCCAGAGCGTTGAACATCTTGCTGCCTAGCAGACTTACCATCCGAGATGTGAGAAGTGGACTAGAAACGAAGTGATCTTGAGACCTCCAAACTTTTCAGTGTTGGAAGACTTCAACCTCCAGTCTTGCTGTGGGCAGCTCTAGTCCACCTTGACAACTATATCCAATGCACCCAAGACATGTAGCAAAGCATACATTAGATTTGGTGCTGTCTATTAAAACGGGGTGAAGGTGTTCTATGGGTAGGTGATGTAATAAACACTCCCTATTACCTGAGAAACGTGGACACTACTAGACCCTTCATGGATTATGGACAACTTAAAATAGCTGATTTTACAGAAGCCAAGTCAGTGTTTGGAATTGAGAATTATCTTGAACAACTGATATGACAGCTTTACCCAAGATCTACACAAACATACCACAATTAATAGAAAAGAGCAAGAGTCCGGTAGTACCTTAAAGACTAAAAAAAATTGTGGCGAAGTATGAGATTTCATGGGTCACTGCCCACTCCTTCAAAAGAAAGCTCACAAAAGCTCTTACCATGTCACATATTGTGATAGTCTTTAAGATGCTACTGGACTCTTGCACTTTTCTACTGCTACAAACAGACTAACATGGCTACCCATCTTGATCTATCACATACTGCAAGTAGTTGTCTCGAGATCTGGAGTAATTTGCTGATTGTACCTATCTTTATTTTCCCTTTTCTACAAAACCAGCTGAATGGTAAAAGCTCTGATAAAAAAGGGGGGGAAAGGGCAATGATAAACTGGCTGAGACCAAAGAAACTGAATCTCAATCCTGACAGGAAAAAGGTATCTTAATGGGGAAGAGGAGAACTCATGTTGGAATTGGTGGCTCTCTGTTTCTGAATAGAGGCCACACTGCTCACACGCATGGCTTGGGGTTCCTCCTATGCTCAGCATTGCTCCCACTCATGTGGCTGCCCGTTGCCAGAAAAGCGACTTTTACCAGCTTTTACCAAAAAGGCTGTTTCTAGAGTATGAGGATGACCTGATAGCTATAACACATTGTGACGGATATATGCCAACCTGGTGGCTTTTGACTTTAATGTAATTGATGCCTTTGCATACCATAGTTCTTGCCTTTGTGAAGAACACAGTGACTTCTAAGTTTATTTTCACTCTCTTTTTATTTGTCACCAAGCAAGCCTTTTCTCTGAATGTTAATTCTATGCTGAGAGTCAAGGTTATAAATGCCTGGTTGTTATGGGATGCTGGCAGAAAATTGAGATAAGCTTCTTACATGAAGATTGTTTATAAGGGAGGGTGGATTTCAGTAGAAGGAAGCCATGGATTCAGGCCAGAGAGAGAGAAATTCAAGCTAACACTATAAGCTGTACATATGTGGTCAAGTTATTGTCAAATAAATAACCTGGACCAGACTTTTTATGCTGGAACAGGTGTTCAAGATCAAACTGATCTCTTTCCCGAGGGGAAGTTAGCAGATAAGGCCTTCTTTTGAACTAGCCCTCATTTCTGACTAGCTGAAACTTTATAGAGAAAGGGTGTCAATCACATGGCCCGGGGGCCAGAACCAGCCCATCCAGGTCTGGCCCATGAGCAAGGAAGAGGAGGGTAGTGGCAGAAGTGGCAAGAGCAGCAAAAGGACCTATGTCAGGTCAGCTGGCTGGAGGGACCATCCCCCCCCTTCCTCTCTTTCTTGCTTGGGCCAGGCTGCACACATGTGGCTGGCACCCCCTCTTCTACTCCTGTCAGAGGTGAGGGGGTCACTGCCTCCCTGTCAGTGTGCATGAGCGCTGGGCCTCCCCCTTTGCTTCAGCACCAAAAGCTACCTCCTTTACCACTGTCACTGCCACCTTCTTCTCTTCTGCCCGCCTCACTCACTCTTTCTCTGCCACAATGCCAAAGAAGAAGCCCTTTGGGAGGATGGATGAAAGGAAGAAGGGAAGGAGAAAAGCATTATGTGTGAAAGCAGTGGGGGGGGGGGAGCTGCTGATAGAAACAGGCATTAGGGGAAGTGTAGGAATGGGAATGCGAATGCCAGAGGGTATCTGGGGAGAGGGGTATAAGGGACTGGAGGGAGAGGCACAGAAGGGAAGGGTTTAAGTATTTTGGGGGAAATTTAATACCAGGTCGTAGAACTAACCTCTCTAGAAAAAATTTTTTTAAATGGTGGGAGCTGAGCTAAATGCCCTGCATAAATCTATGGGGCAGCCTCATTTGGAATAGAGAAGGTATAGGAAGAAGTACTTTTCTGCATTTCTCACAATACAAGAACTTGTGGGCACTAAATGAAATTAATGAACGGTAGGTTTAGAACAGATAAAAGGAAGTATTTCTTTATCCAAGGAGTGATTAACACATGGAATTCACTGCCACAGGTGGTAGTGGCGGCTACAAGCATGGACAGCTTCAAGAGGGAATTAGATAAACACATGGAGCTGAGGTCCCTCAGTGGCTACTAGCCACAATGTATAGATGGAACACTCTGACTGGGGAAGTGATGCTCTGTATTGTTGGTGCTTGGGAGGGCTTCTGGAGTTCTGGCCCCACTGGTGGACCTCCTGATGGCAGCTGGGTTTTGGCCACTGTATGACACAGAGTGTTGAACTGGATGGTCCACTGGCCTGATCCAACATGACTTCTCTTATGTTCTTATTTATATGCCACTCTCTCTGTTCAAGACGGCTCACACAAGTTGTTGAAATCTAAAAACAATAAAACCCAACAAAATACACTCTACAGTGACAGATAAAGCATCAAGATAAAAATTTAAATGATAAAATATTATTCCTAGCCAGGTGGAGAGGGTGAGAGACACTAAGCACAATTACAATCACAATAGTTCAACAAAAAGCTGAGGAAATGGCCTGCTTTCACCTGGTGCCCCGAACTTAACGGTTTCAGTGCCAAGCAAATCAATGTGGGGAGTGGCTTCTATAAGTAAAGGAGTGATCAAAGAAAAGGCCCTGGCTCTAGTCACCACCCACCTTACCTCCAAAGATAGAGCAGGGCCTCCATTATAGATTTTAATGAACAGGCTGTTAGTCCATCAAATACAACAGTTCATGGCTGCTTAAGGCACTAAAGGTAAATTTTCAAACAAAAATTTGATCTCCATGTAGGAAAACCTTGCCTACAGAACCTATGAGAACAAACGACATGAATGAAGTCTAGGTTAAGGAATCCTTCCAAAAATCCTTCCAAAGGACTAGTTCTGAAAGACAGGACCATTCACGACCACACATTGATATGATTGTAAGCTTTTTCAGTGGGAAACAAAAGTGAAAATGATAAAGTAACTTATAAAAGCACAACCATAATTCAGTATTTCTAAACCCTGGCCAGACTGTGCCCCATTCATGTTTCTGAGCAAAACTTGACAAGCAATCATTTATTTATATGAGGAACTTGTTTCTCCCTCTCTTCTCTGGGAAAATAGCCTAGAGCAACTTTCTGTTGGAAGTGAAAGACTTTGTGCTGTCTCCTAGCCTCAGACTTCAGAGGAGGACTATAGAGAGTCAGAGAGGTAAACAGCCCAGGATCCTGATCATCCTTCCCTTCTACTGCTCTGATACTATCCCTTTGATTGCTACTCTCAGGGAATCTTTCTTCCTTCCAGCCCGACACCTTCTCTCCACACTGTGCTACTCTTCTGCATCTTGGCAGCATGAGGGCAGGACATGTTTCCTGCATTTCTATCCATCCTAGATAGTTAGACTAGATTACAATCCTATCCCTACTCTATCCTGTCTAGAATTGTGTTCCTTACAATAAAGGACTCATATTAGTTTTGCAAAGATAAAGAGGTTCATTTGCAACTTTGTTTCTTGTCAGCACAAACAAACCAGATAGACTCTGCTGCATCATGTGCCTTGAGTGCTCTGCTAACCCAAGTAATCCTTTACTTTCAACCGTAAGAGCTGAAAGCAATAAAAATAGAGCACTTTAGACAACTATAATAAAATGTGCCAAAATAGAATGGCTGTGAAGAATTTACAGCATGAAACTCACCATTACACTTGAAACTTCAGACCAAAATTTACTAACAAAAACATGAAAAGAGGGAAGTATGTCTACAAAGATGTCCCTCTCACATTTCACCAGAGGGTAATTTACAGAACAGAACGGCCACACCTCAGGAAGAGGTACTGGCACAAGATCCCTTCACAATGAGCTCAGAGAACAGGGACGCTTACACGAGAGTAGGGCTACCAGGCCCCCACCAGGACTGGGGATTTCCTATTGCCAATCAGCTGCCTGGTGGAGAAACTTCCTGGCAAATGGGGAGGTCTAGGCCAGTGTCACAGTGATGTCACCTCTGGCGTGCACTGGAAATGATGTCACTACGTCACCAGCTATGTGGGGTGGTCTGATATTAGGGCAAAAATTCTATGGTAAAAGCAACGGTGTGTGGGGGGGTGTTGCCAAGTCAAAGTTGTATTAGACCAACTCCACTAGGTTTTCATGGTAAGAGACATTCAGAGGTGATTTGCCATTGCCTGTCTCTGCATCGTGACCCTGGATTTCTTGTGTCTCTGGCAATATGATGTCACTTCTTTTTGTGCCAGAGCTGACATTGTCACGTTACCAGCAATCATGCTGCAACACTGGCCAAGGCGTCCCCCTGCTGCTGATAAGCCCCCACACACACACACCAGTTGCAAGGAGGGATCTGGCAACCCTACATCAGATACAATGATCCCATACATGCACTAGGCTGAAGCCATGCATGCAGAAGGCCCCAGGTTCAATCCCCAGTATCTCCAGTTGAAGGATCTGACAGCAGGTGATATCAAAGAACTCTGACTGAGACCCTGGAAAGCCATTGCTAGTCAAAGTGGACAGTACTGACCTTGACAGACCAAGGGTCCAATTCAGAATTCATGTGTATTCATACAGGGTTTCATACAGAGGTAATACTCAGAACATGAAATAGGTCCCAGGAAAAAAGGGACAAGCAGTGCCGATAGACCTAGCTGAAACCAATCCAATCCAGCTATTGTTAAGAGGCAGGAAGTCCTCTTCTGTGCAAACAGCTGTTTTTGGACCGTCTTCAGTGCTACAATTAATTTGATTTTACTCCATTTATTCTGCCTAACAATAAAGGCGCTGACTGATTCCATTACTATCACAACACAAGCAAAACTAGACTAGGCACAGAAAAGCTATGGGACTTTCTATCAGTGACTGGTTCAATATTTTTTTTAAAAAAGACCACTCTGTAAAATAATGAAACCAAAAAAGATGGCTCCCCTCCCATCTGATGAATAAATAAGGAATGATGAAGGCAGTTGACAGTCAGTTAAAGTGAGGGAGGAAATTGGCTTGTACAGGCCCAGGAAACCTTGTAAGATCCTGAGAGAATATTCTGGAGGTTGTGTGTGGGATTTCAAAATTCTTTATCCCTCTAACCCTCCCCCCCACACACTGATTACTGCCTTATGAGTCTGTGAGGAGACTGTTACAGGTAATCCCCTCCCCTCACAAACAGAAAACGACCATTGGTTACTCACCATGAAGGGTCCTTCTCCTCTGAGGCTTGGAGGACATCTTGTGGGTGATTCCCGTCCATCACTCAGGGAGGCAGGATCAAATCTAAGTGTTTCCTGTTTCCTGTGGTGGGAGTCACCCTCAACTCAGTTTTGGGACTCCGAAAGCAATAAAAACCTCTCTAAAAGGTAGAAAGAGAACTGGAAAACTCTGTAAGTCAACAGTAAGTGACATTATGAAAAGGAAAACTGTACTCGTAGACACAGCAGAAAGAACAACTATATACATATCATCAGGAAGGACTGACGACCTGGGAGGGCCAAGATGTCCTCCAAGCCTCAGAGGAGAAGGACCCTTCACGGTGAGTAACCAATGGTCGTTCTTCCTCTGAGGTGGAGGCCATCTTGTGGGACCTCCCAGAGCAGTGTCCCTAATTTTGGGAGGGAAGGTCATCATCTAGAGAAAGGACAGATTGAAGAACCCGTCTCCCAAAGGCTGCATCAGCAGAATCAAACACGTTTATCTTATAGTGTCTGATAAATGTCGACAATGAAGACCATGTAGCAGCCTTGCATACTTCCTCTACTGAAGCCCTATTGGCAAAGGCCGCATTAGTGGCCGCACTGCGTAGGGAATGGGTGGTGATGCCATCCGGAACTCTTTGGTTTAAGCTTTTATAGGCTTCAGCAATGCATAACCGAATGGTAGAACTTATGGCCGAGTTTGACATCTTCCTCCCTGTGTGTGGAGGTGAGATGTTGATGAACAGAGATTCTGTTTTTCTAAATGGTGCTGTTCTGAGTATATAGCATTTGAGGGCCTGTCTTACATCCAGAGTATGCCACATCTTCTCCTTTGGGTGAGTAGGACGTGGCACGAACGATGGCAGGCATATTTCCTGCATCCTGTGAAACTTGGAACCCACCTTTGGGCAAAAGGTAGGATCTGTTCTTAGTACCACTTTTTCCTTGTGAAAAATGCACAGCTCTTTCTGCATGGATAGAGCTCCCAGCTCGGAGACTCTTCTTGCTGATGTGATGGCTACTAAGAACAGAGTTTTCATCCTCAAAAATTTGAGTGTGATTTCCCTCAATGGCTCAAAAGGAGGCTTGGTAAGTGCAGTAAGGACTGTGTTAAGTCTCCATGTCGGAAACCTATGAGCCTGAGGAGGGTCAGATAGAGAAGTTCCTCTCAGGAAACGGACAATGTGAGGGTGCTGTGAAATTGAGACACCTTGAAAACGTGGCAAGACCGAAGCTAGTGCCGCCACCTGTCTTCTAAGTGTAGTTGCTTTGAGACCACTAGCCTTGCCGTCCTGTAGAAATTCTAGCAACGAGCCAATCCTCGGGTGTAGTGGATCAATCTTCTTCCGACGGCCCCAACGAACGAATGCTTTCCATGTAGTGTTGTAGATTTTTGTAGTAGATGATTTCCTTGATGCCATCATAGTATCAATAACAGAACTTGTGTAGCCTAGCTTGGTAAGCCTGTTCCTCTCAATTTCCACACGGTCAAACAGAACCAACCTGGATTGGGATGCCAAATTGGTCCCTGAGTTAGCATATCTTCTGAGACCGGTAGCTTGAGAGGAGGAGCCACTGCCATCTCCCGAAGTGAGGAGAACCACGGACGACGTGGCCAGTATGGTGCCACTACAATGACTTCCGCCTTCAGCAGTCTTATTTTCCGAAGTAGTTTTGGTAAGACTGGAATTGGAGGAAATGCGTAAAGAAGACCGGCTGGCCAACTGGAAAGAAGGGCATCCGTGCCTTCCGCCTTGGGGTGAAAGTATCTGGTGAAGAATCGTGTCAGTTGACTGTTGTCTTGATTGGCAAACAGGTCCACCTGTGGAAGTCCCATCCTGGAGATTATCACCTGAAAGATCTTCCTGTGTAAGGACCATTCGCCCTCCTTGATCGTTCGTCGGCTCAGCCAGTCTGCTTGAAGATTGACTATGCCCTGTACGTGTTCCGCCTTGATTGAGGCCAGGTTGTTCTCTGCCCATGTGAGGAGTTGGGTTGCCTCCTTGTGTAGGGCCAGGGATCGTGATCCCCCTGTTTGTTTAAGTATGCCTTTGCAGATATATTGTCCGTCCTGATCAGAACATGGCGTCCCTTGATCTGAGGGGAAAAACACAGAAGAGCCAATCGGATTGCTCGCAGCTCCAGAAGGTTGATGGGTATCTTGGACTCCGTTCTGGACCACGTTCCCTGAACTGGGTTGTGAGCTAATGTTGCGCCCCACCCTGATAAGCTGGCATCCGTGAAAATCTGTATCCAGTCTTGGATCCAGAATGTCTTGCCCTGTGTCAAGTTGTGAAGAACTGACCACCATCTGAGGCTCACCTTTACTTGTAGTGGTACCTTCAGCGAGAAGTCCATCTTGAGGGCAATAGAATTCTGGAATGGATGCATGAACATCTGCAATGGTCTTGAGTGGAACCGTCCCCATTGGAGTGAGTCGAATGTCGATACCATCAATCCCATCATCTTGGTTAGGGCAGATAGGGATGAAGTTCTTGCCTTTATAATTTGTCTGGCCATGTCCTGTATCTTCTTTGCCTTGTTGTGCAGTAGGAACAGTTTTGTAGCTCGAGTGTCCAGGACTACACCTAGATGTTCCAATCTTTGAGTGGGTAGTAGTGAACTCTTCTGTAGATTTACTATGAATCCGAAGTCCTGTAGACATTGGATCGTCATGTCCGTGTCCCTCTTGGATCGCTGTCTGGAAGGGGACCGGACCAGAATGTCGTCGAGATACGGATGAATATGAATTCCTTTCTCCCTGAGGCAGACGATCACGTGAATGAGTACTTTGGTAAATACTCTTGGAGCCGAGGCGAGGCCAAAAGGGAGCGCCCTGAACTGTAGGTGATCCCCATTCACACAAAAACGTAGAAACCTGCGATGAGGAGGGAAGATCGGGATGTGTAGATATGCTTCCGTTATATCTATAGAAGAGAGAAATTCCTGAGGTTGTAGTGCTTCTGCTATGGACCTCAGTGTCTCCATTCGGAAGTGTTTTGGCTCTACATATCTGTTCAAGAATTTTAAATCTAGAATGGCCCTCCAGTCTCCGTTCTTTTTGGGTACAGTGAAAAAGATGGAGTACACACCGGTCATCCTTTCGCTTGTGGGTACATGTTCTATGGCTTGTATGTCGAGGAGGTGTTGTATTGCATCTCTGGTTCTGTTTTTCTAACTCTCCAGAAGAGAGAAAACCGTCACTCTCTCCCCGGAGCGCCATTGCCTAACACAGAGAGTGAAGTGAAAGAAGGACTCTCTCAAGTTGGAGAAAAAGGAGGAGAGGTAGGGAGGGTGTTTTTTTTTTTTTTGATAGATTAGAAGGAATAAATATAAGGAATAAAAGATATAGTAACAGGAACAGTGAAACCAAGAAGTTGAGCAAAATAGAGAAAAAAGGTTTAGGCAAAGCCTACTCCTAGCTGCTCTCCCTACTGAGGCAGGAAAGAAACTGAGTTGAGGGTGACTCCCACCACAGGAAACAGGAAACACTTAGACTTGATCCTGCCTCCCTGAGTGATGGACGGGAATCACCCACAAGATGGCCTCCACCTCAGAGGGAGAAAAACCAACGTTCCTCCCTCAGCCCCTTCTGCACACAAGTGTGTGCACACACTCACTCCTTATGACTCCAAAGAGAGGTAGAACTGAACTCTGGTCTCCTTAGTTTTCATTGCTCAATATGCTAACACCAAACCAGCTCAGCACACATTCTGTTTATATTTTTAATGTACAAAGCCATTTCTGGGGATGGATGGAAGGAAAGCTGCTCTGAAAGATCTTCTGCTCCCTTGTCAAGTGTAAGCAGGTTTTTGTTTTTTTCAGCAAAACATTTGTTCTAAAGGTAGACAATCCATGGTGGGCCACCAGAAAGGTGCAACAACAACAACAACAACAACAACATGAGTTTGCTTTAGCTCTGCAAACGTTCCTATGGATAGGGTGTCCATTCTGTGGTCTACATTCTCAACCAGTGAAAATAGGTTCGCTTTCTAGATGAGAATTAGAAATCTGTGCCAAGATCATCAGTGGCATCAACTGTCAGGGAATATGCAATCATTATGTTTATGGTTTATTTACAATACAATTAACAAGGACAAAGTGGATAGTTTGGTTTTCGTTTGTTCATTAGATTTCTAATCTGCCCTGTTCCAAGGACTTATGGGCAGGAAGTCACACTTAAAAAAAAAAAATCTGCCAGAGTCCACACTACAGAATTCCCTACCCAGAGAGATCCACCAGGTTAGCCCTTCCTAGGGCCATGCCAAGTAAAAACTGTTGGTTTCTGAGAGCTATTCCCTGTAGTTGACAGTGTATGCTGTGACTTTTAGGGTTGTTCTTTTTAGTCTTTAGTACCTATTTTTTAAAATGTCAATGGATTGCTCTGGATGTTTTTTGTTTGATTTTATAACTGCACCAAATACTCCAAGCAACCTAAAAGCAGAAAAGCAACTAGGAAACGTAAATACATGCAAGAAGGCTTTAAGACATCCACGAAAGCTTACATACATGGCAAACGCCCTCTCAGCAGTTGCCCCAAAGTGCTGCAGGGGACAGTAACAGAACAGCCACAGCACTCCGCAGAGTAAGCTCTGAAACTGTCCCTGTCAAACTTCCATGTTTGTTTCTCTGCGAGGTCTGAAAGACGCAAAGAGTGGGTCAATTTTCCTCTGTAGGAGCCTGCCAACCCTCACTGTATAATTCTTGTAATTCCTTCTGTTAATCCAGCCTCCCCAGGGGCATCTTAATATTGGGAGAATTAAAGTCATTCTGCATGTAGTTTATTAATTCCTGTCACTGAGCTATATAAGCAAAGCCTTTGGTCTTCCACAGGGTTTTTTTGGGATGCAACAAGAATGCAACCAGGCAACTGTTCTTTGAAGATAGCATCTGCACACCTAAAACCACAGTTTCATTTAGCGACTTGCTGTAAACTGCTGACTTATAAATGGGAAAATCTGCTCCTCCTTTGGTGATTCTGATTGTTTCTGAGAACTAGTTAGGCCAGTTTCACACTATCCAGTTCACACTATCCAGAGTTCTGTTCATACATATGGGAATTTAAGGCTTCTCCTACAATAAATGCATGCACCTTGAACAGTCAAATACAGCAGTACAGAAACTTTACAGTTGGTTACTATTGAGGGAAGGAGCAAAACAGACAGGTTCAAAAGTTCTAAGGAATCCTAAAAGAGAAAGGAGGCACAGATCTAAAGAAGAGTGATATGAAAATAAGAGTGAGGGAAGAGCCACATTAAACCACAGTGATCTTTACAGCAGGGCATATTTCAATGGCTTTTAAAAAAACCTACCTTAGCAATTCAAATCCAGATATCTTAATTTTACAAAACACTTAAACAACTGCTAAAGTAGGCTTTACAAGAGATTCCTGGCACATTAAAGAATATGACATATGCAGCCTCTTAAACTGGAAGGTGGGTACGATGGGTACAAAAAGTAGGTAGACATAGGTACAATGAAAAAAGGAGGAAAATTCATACCTGGGATGGCCAGAAGGCCAAGAAAATGCATGAGACAGCAGTAAGTGTATCACAATTGTACGCAGAGCACACCAGATCAAAAATGGGAGTAACCAACTTTCAACTAGCAGCCATGGGTGATAATGCTATCTTTCTTGCTTTGCTGATTTAATAGCTGAAGTAGAACAGTTGTTTTCTTTAGTAAGAAAGCCACTCTTAAACCTTTGTGGAACACTGAACTCTACAGTGTCATATTTGCTGATGAATTTTAACTTGGTTTAAAATTTGCTAACTAGTTACTGAACCATTTTTAAGCAAGACAGGAGAAAGAGGAAAGAGCAACTCAATACCAATCAATTCAAACCACAACCTTTGTTTTTTTCAATAATTCAGCTCCCTGGATATCTAGGAGCAGCACAATTTAAGGAGTAACTACTTTAATACCAGTCAAACTATTGACCAACCACTATGGGCATTGCCCCCCAAATAATTCCAATAGCCAAAATATTGGAGCCTGTCTCAGGATTTAAATCTACCTAGACTAGAAAGCAGAGACTCCTCAAGATCTGCTACTCAAGATTCGTTGTAATCACAGATATCATTAATTGAATCTTGAACCTGCACTTACAAACGTATGTTCTTTTTTCTATACCCCTCCCCCCCAGCTATAGCTCATGATGGATGATAATTTATTCATTGAATTTATATACCATCCCATTCTTTCAGATCTTATTTGAAGGCACTATCAGCCAAAGGAGGACACACACGGACCAAATAGAGGGCATCAGATTCACAGGAGCCAGGGAGGTTTATGAGGGAGCAGACAGCCTAAAAAATAAGCAGGGTTCCAGACTTTTAGGGATATTAAAAGGTTGAAACCTGAATTAGACTCTGAAGAGAGGAACTCATTCAGCACTGAAACAAGCTGAAAACTAGGCAGCCATGTTTTGCAACAGGCAACACTTCTAAGCAATCTTCAAGGGCAGCCCCAAGGACAGCTGCAGTAAATCATGCCAGGAAATTAGAAGGCATATATGACAGGTGCCAATGTCTAGAAAGCCCTAAAATGGATCCTTCCTTGCAAACCTGAGAACTCTCCTCTCTTCTAGCCTATTACATCATCTCTGCTGAGAATGTACACACGGAAAATTTAAGATGGTAGGCAGCAAAAGCATCTAGAGATGTTTCTACCAATGACTTGTGAAAGATTGCACAAGAGATACTTCTGGTAGATCTATCTATATGGGCTGACTTATGACACTCAAATTTAAAGTGTAAGGATCTGGGGATACATTTTATTTAGCTTAATTTTTGTCTGAATAATTGGGGCGTGCTTAACACATCCCAGTTGGATAGATGACTAATCCAAGCAAGTGATATATATATCCCACCCTAGCCATTTAGTAGAGAGTAAACCCCTGGATACCCCAGGCCAACCCAATCTTGTAAGATCTTGGAAGCTAAGCAGGGTTGGCCCTGGTGAGTATTTGGATGGGAGACCACCAAGGGATACAGGGTTGCTACTCTGAGGCTGGCAATAGCAAACCACCGCTGAACAGCTCTTCCCTTGAAAACCTTACAGTCAGCTGTGACTTGACAGCAAATTACAGCTATCCAAAACGTTTAGACAGCAATTGTACATATATACCATTACTATCTTTATTATCTGGGACTCCTTCCAGAGGAGATAGCCTGTGGAGCAGTGAAAAGGGCAGTCAGCAAAAGAGCAGCCATCTTCTAGTGTGGCCCTCTCTTCTGCAGTGTTTATTATTTTTCTCCTGCTCTGAGGAAAAGTTGCTTCTCAGAATCTGTAAGAAATGTCTTCTTAAAGTTCATGAACTATAGCTGACACCTATTTCTCCCCTCACCCTGACTCTGGGACTACTTAAATTGTTAACCCTATTTTAACCTTATTTTGTTCAAAATTTATAGTTCTGCAGCTCATATTCTTCTTGATTTTAAGCCACAGTTCAGTTTTTGAATGATCTTAATGTTGTGACCACAAATCCAACCCTTTTAAAGCTAAAAGAGTTACACTAGCTTTTACTGCATTGACTTCCAAAATTATTTCATTCATGTTTGAACAAATGTCAGTCAGCAACCCCCTTCTATGATTTAACAGTGCCATTCTAAACAGAGCTGCACCCTTCTGAGTCCACTGAAGTCAATACCTTAGGACTGCACTGTAAGAATACTGAACAAATATTTAGTGTGATTTGCTGTTTATTGACGAGCTAATACCACCAATATCCTTATGCTGATGGAGGCTTGAGAAGACATTTGTCTAAGGTCACCTTGTGAATTCATGGAAGAGATGCATTTTGAATTTAGGTTGGATAGCCTAGTGGTTTTGAACCAACACCACCACTATGCCAGTACAGGCTGCCCAATCTAAAGAATGGCAGTAGGACCATGCAAGGATATCAGCCTAACACAGGTGTAGAGGGAAATGAAACACAGCAACATACCATCCTAAGTGCCTGTTTCTACCCTCCAGTTCCAAGAAAGCCCATTCCAAACCTATCCTAAACTTCACTGAACAAAAGGATTTCCCATCAGTTATATGAGTGCCATGCAGGGCAGAGCTATGCATTCCAGGGATAAGATGTTACAGTTGCTACAGCAGCCTAAGCTCTTGCTTATACTGACATCGCTCTCTAACATCAAACTACAAACTAAGCATTTAACTATAGCAGAATGGTCACTGCTGGCGGGAATGGGGGGGGAGGGGGAGATACAGCCCAAAAAATTATAAAGTCTGTATTAAAGGACTGAGGAGGAAGGGGCAAAACAAACAAAACAAAATTGTTAAGTGCCAATATTTAAGTCTGCATAACTCTTCCCATTTTCTCATGTGTTGTTTTCCCCCTCTTGTGCCATACCTCAGGACATCTCATTTCACCTTCTCAAGTCAGATGCCCTCACACTGAAAGCTCCAATTCTGTTGACTTAGACTCAAACACGAATACAAGCAGGTAGAATCCACTTAAAATAAAACGGGGGGGGGGGGAATGTCTCAAGCCCACTGTAGTTGCTATGTAGGGTTATTTGTTACCAAGGAAACAGCGTATATCTAAGTACTAATGGCCTGTCCTTTTGCCAGGCAACAAACAGCCTTGTGATGCAACTGCACCTGTCTCAGCTATGCGTTGCTATGGAGATGCTCTGGTTACTATGGTTACCATCACGCTAATCGCCTAGCAAGGGCAGACATACAGCCGTCTCCCGTGAAAGCCCAGCTGTTCCTCCCAATCTCTGCCTGAAGATTGATTGTCTGGCCATGTGACGGAACGCTGCTGCTCAACAGAGATGCTCGAGAACTTCATTAACATTACCTGAATTATATTATTGTATATGTTGCTGCACAAAAAAGAAAGCATATTTGAGGGAGGAAACTTGCAAAATAATAATACTATCCTAAACACACATTTGAAGTATGTGTGGTAGTAGACACATTTGAAGATAAAAAAAGAAAACTGACACATATGTATTTCATGCAACAGGTTACTAGGCTGCTGTTGTTGCCTAATGTTGCCAGGTCCTAGGCAATCCAGTGGCTTTATTAAGAGCAGCCCTGCTGGATCAAACCAACCACCCATTTAGTCCAGTACCCTACCCTATTTCCCACAACAGCCATCTAGAATGCCCTTGCACTAAAATCTGCCCCTATTACTGTCCCCCAACCCCACAAGTAGCATCCAGAAGAATACTGCCTCTAAACACTGAGGTCCTATTCGGCCACCACGGCTCATAGCCTCTGGTGGACCTTTTCTCCACTAACCCCATTTTAAGTCTTCTAAGTTACCAGCAGGCACCTCCTAAACTACCCTGATTTAGTAAGGGAACTATCCTAAGATAAATTCAGGCAGGTTAGCCGTGTTGGTCTGAAGCAACAGAACAAAGTTTGAGTCCAGTGGAATCTTTAAGACCAACAAAGTTTAATTGTCACACAAAAGCTTATACCCAGAATTAAAGTTTGTTGGTCTTAAAGGTGCCACTGGACCCAAACTCTGGAACTATCTTAAGTAAGTCTACTCAGAAGCAAGTCTATTCAACAGGACTTACTCCCAGGGAAGGGTTTTTAGGATTGCAGCCCAAATCATTTATCCTCTAGATGCTGATTATGAAGGACACAGCTGATCTGGTATCCCATAATTAGCTCATAATTTTGTTTCCTTGAGTTGGTCACAAACAAGCAACTCCTTAATTAAATGACTGTGTCATTGATACTTGAATTTCTTAGGTCACATATTCCAGCCACACTTTACTTTTTCCTCAAGTAAAAAAGATGCATCCCCCTCCCTTTGTTTTTCAAACGGCACACGCACACACACCCCTTGGCAACTTGCATAACTATACTGACTCGTCTCACAGAAAGCAGGTAACCACAACACCAAAAAATAGACTTCAGTCGCCTGGAAGCAAAAGTTTGCATGAGACGCTATAGCTACAATGACAACGCAATCTCTCAAACACTGGAGCAACAAGCCAGAAAAGACCAACTCACCAATAACTTGCTTTCAGAGCACTTAAGATTTGCAAAAGGCAGAAAAAGAAGAAAACCTGGAGTGATTTCTTGCAATTGAAATCTCAGTTGTTGCCTAGGAGTACGGGAAGTTGCATTTTGGGTTCACATCCACAGAAGCACCAACAACTTAGCCTGAGGAGCTACAATGAATATGCTGGAGCCAACAAACACGGTAAGGAATACCACAAGTCCAACAAAAGGATTTAAGCATAGATAATTTTGGATAGATTCAGGTGGGGTCGCCATGTTGGTATGAAGCAGCAGAATAAAGTTTGAGTCCAGTGGTACCTTTAAGACGAACAAACTTTTATGCAAGGTATAAGCTTTCGTTTGCACACATGATACAATGAAATGGAAATTATCAGTCCATACATATAGGCAGAAGGTGAGTAATAAATTAGCATACAGCATAATGAAGATGTTTAACATATTTAAGGACCAAACAGGAATAACAAGCTTAGTTTATATGGTTACCAGATTTGTTTGGGTTTAATTCTGAGAGGAAACATAGTGAAGGAAATAAATATGTCAAAATTGGAGACCCTTAATTGTGGAATGCTGAGAGTAATTAACTGAGAACCTGCCATTACACTCCATCCATCTCCTCCCAAGCATGGAGATGACCTTACAGCATCTTCCACTTTGAAGTGGGGAGATTGGCTGTGTAGTTATCTTCTCTGTCCCTTGACCAGAAATACATTCCAATCTACTGTCCCAAATTACACTACATTTTGCTATTCATTATGTTATACTACAATCTACTATTCTAATCTATTCAAATAAGAAATAAAATAAAGAGGACATATGGCTCTTCTGGGGGAATGGTGAGAATACAGATGTAAGGGCTGAATGAGGTTAGCATATATAGTGACATAAAAACTCAATATCCCTGTTAAGTCCTGGGGATTCCATTGTTCTGAGTGTTGTAATAATTTTCAACTCAGCAATCTCCCTTTCTAGTCTGTTCCTGAAGCTCCTTTGCAATAAAACAGCTACCTTGAGGTCACCTATTGAATGCCCTGGAAGGCTGAAGGGTTCTCCTACAGGTTTCTCAGTCTTATGATTCTTGATGTCAGATTTAGGAGTTTATGATGCTTTTCACAATTGTTTTATTTTTTTATGGCAGGGACGGGTAGAAGTTAGGCCGCAGTCTATCAACCACAAAGTAATTTGATTGCTCATTTTATTATTTTATTTACATCCTGCTTTTCTCCTCAATTGGGGACCCAAAATGGCTTTTTACATTGTTCCCCTCTTCTCCACTTGATCCTCACAACAACATCCTTGTGATGGTATGTTAGGCTGAGAGGTCTGTGAGGGACCCAAGGTCATCTGGTGGGCTTCTGTGATTGAGCAAGAGATTGGAACTCAAGTCATCCCAGGTCCTAGTCTGACAATGCTGAATTCAGTGGGTGAACATCAGCTTTGCATGCAGAAAGTCCCAGGTTCATTTGCTGACATCTCCATTTGCAATGATCAAGTAGTATGTGATGTGAAAGACCTCTACCTGATACCCTGGACAGCCACTGCCAGTCTGAGAGGACAATGCTGACCTTGTTAGGCCAACGGTCTGACAATATAACAGGCCTTCAAGTGTCCATCCATCAAAGCATAACTTGTATGGTTAAACAAGAATGAACACTCTGACATATTGAATATAAATCTGATATACTTTTAACTTGCATAAAACCAAAGTCATCCTACAGAGCCATTGCCCAAGTGATCATTCCAAAGAGATACAAAGAACTGCCCAATAAAAGTATGTTCAAATTCTCTTACCTTTGATATGCCTGAGGAGACGCTGGAGGTGTGCTGAACACATATGGATGATAGGGAGTCTTTTTCAAAGCCTGGATAAGGTTTTGTCTATATTCTGGGTCTATACACCATAAAGACCCCTTCCCAATACTCTGCAAAGGGAAAAAAGACCAAAAAAAAGTTAGTGACACGGTAGATCTACTTCTAACTTCTTAGAAGATTGAGACTATGCCTTCTTGAGCACAGAGAACAACAAATTTCATTTCTTTGTCATGTAGTTTAGATTAGGTGATACAGTATTTCACTTTTAATGGATAGAAAGGATTGAGGCAGATTGGATATTGTAAGGAATCTGTGAAAATAGCTGTTACTAAGCTTGCTTCAGTAGTTTGGTAGAAATTCCATCTCTTTCACATACACACACACCCCACACTGAAAGATCATAATTATTCTTCAATGCCAACTTGGAAGATAAATAAGCCTCTCAGACAGGGAATACAACTGCTATTTTGTTTTGCTATTGTAAAAGAAAATTGGAGGAGTTGTTTTTTTTTAAAGCACCCTTGCAAGCCATTTTAAAAACAAAACTGTCTTAAGCCTTCAGCTGGCAGACATTATTGCCACTCTAACACAAAAAAAGTTAGCCCATCAACTTTTCCAGCACCCGACTGAACAAAACATCTAAGCAGAGCTGAAAATATAACTTCAGTTTAAAGTTCTCATCTGGGAGGTCTGGCATATGAAGCTTCTAGGCACAGAGAATCGTAAGAACAGAAGAAGAATTCTGCGGGATCAGAACAGTGGTCCTTCTCGTCTAGCATCCTGTCTCACATATGATAAGAAGACTGGCTGGGACCCCAGCTCCACCCTTCAACAAGGCACAGGCATGCCATGCAATTACTATAGAATCATAGAATGTTAGACTTGGAAGGGACCTTGCAGGTCATCTAGTCCAACCCCCTGCACTTTGCAGGAGCATAGCCAAAAGATAGTCCTACATACTTGCAACAAACCCAAAAGATGGTCATCCAGCCTCCGCTTGAAAACATCCAGGGAAGGAGCATCCACCATCTCCCGAGGCAGACTGTTCCACTGTTCAACCACTCTTACAGTTAGGAAGTTTCTCCTGATATCTAGCCGGTAATGACTCCCTTGTAATTTCCACCCATTAGATCTAGTCCTGCAATCCGGAGCAAGAGAGAACAGATCTGCTCCATCTTCTACATGACAGCCCTTCAAATACTTGAAGACTGCAATCATGCCCCCTCTAAGTCTTCTCTTTCCCAGGCTAAACATACCCAACTCTTTCAGCTTTTCCTCATAAGACTTGGATTCAAACCCTCCCACCATCCTGGTCGGCCTCTTCTCAACACACTCAAGCTTGTCAACATCTTTCCTAAAGTGTGGTGCTCAAAACTGGACACAGGACTCCAGGTGAGGCCTGACCATAGCAGAATAGAGCGGAACTACCACCTCCCGTGATCTGGACACAATGCTTCTGTTAATGCATCCTAAGACTGCATTAGCTTTCTTCACAGCCACATCGCACTGCAGGCTCATGTTGAGCTTATGAACAACCAGAACAGCTAGATCCCTTTCACATGTGCTGCTGTCAAGCCAAGTCCCTCCTAGTCTATATCTGTGCCTTTGATTTTTTTGTGCCTAGGTGTAGGACTTTGCACTTATCTCTGTTTAATTTCATTTGATTTGCCTCAGCCCACTGTTCCAGCCTCTCTAGATCATTTTGAATCCTGACTCTGTCTGACTCTGTTACGGCTGTTGGGACTGGAGAGAGCAGCTGGTCACCACACAATGGCAGGCTTTTACACAATGATTGAATGGTATCATTTTCCATTGCCCCCCAGCAATACCTGGAGTTTCTTAGGTCTTCATTACCCATGCTGGCATGAGGGAAGGAAGTATTAGATAAGCGCAGTGAGGAGCCTTTATGGATCACATGTTCTGAGTGCTCACCAGGACTTCCAACTTCCTTTTTCACTTGAACAATAACCATCCCCATTCCACCATGCATGGCAAACTACTTCTGAAACACTGGCTAGTGTGTGGGAGCCCCTAAAGTAGATCCTTGATCAGAGTTCATACAATTAAAAGAGATCAAAAGTATTCTTATGAGATTGATTGTAATAATCTTTGGCCATATCCAGTAAATGCTGTGTGTGTGTTACATTAAGTTGCTTCTAAATTATGACAGCCATATGAATTAATGACTTCCAAAATGTCCTATCATTAACAGCCTTGCTCAGGTCTTGCAAACTGAGAGCCATGGCTTCCTTTATTGTGCCAATCCATCTCATGTTGGGTCTTCCTCTTTTCCTGATGTCTTCAACTTCTCCTAGCACTATTGTCTTTTCCAGCAACTCTTGTCTTCTCAAAATGTGGCCAAAGTACAATAGCTTCAGTTTAGTCATTTTAGCTTCTAGGGGGAATTCAGGCTTGATTTGATCTAGAATCCACTTTTAGTGGTCCATATTATCCTTGAAACTCTCTTCCAACACCACATTTCAAAGGAATCAGGTATCTTCCTGTCAGCTTTCTTAATTGTCCAGCTTTTATACCAATACATAATAATGGGTGTAAGGTTGGAGAAATGACAGCTGAGGGGTGATATGGTCGAGGTTTATAAGATTATGCATGGGATAGAGCAGATAGAGAAAGAAGTACTTTTCTCCCTTTCTCACAATACAAGAACTCGTGGGCACTCAATGAAATTGCTGAGCAGTTGGGTTAGAACAGATAAAAGGAAGTATTTCTTCACCCAAAGAGTGATTAACACATGGAATTCACTGCCACAGGAGGTGGCAGCAGCTACAAGCATGGACGGCTTCAAGAGGGAATTAGATAAACATACGGAACAGAGGTCTATCAGTGGTTATTAGCCACAAGGTATAGATAGGAACTCTCAGTCTGAGGCAAGGGATGCTCTGTATTCTTGGTGCTTGGGGGGGGGGGGCAACAGTGGGAGAGCTTCTAGAATCCTGGCCTCACTGGTGGACTTCTGGATGGCACCTGGTATTTTTGGCCACTGTGTGACAGTGTTGGACTGGATGGGCCACTGGCCTGATCCAACATCGGCTTCTCTTATGTTTTTATGTTCTAATGGGAAACACTATGGCATGAACTATCTTGATCTTGGTTGCCACCAACACATCCTTACACTTAAGGAACTTGGAACTAAGAAAGATCCTTAGGGAACTTTCATGGTTGCCCTTCCCAATCTCAATCGCCTTCTGATTCCTTGGTTGTAGTCTTCCCTTTGATTGATGACTTAGCCACGGGAGAGAAAATTTGGAACAATTTCTTTATCATCAACCTGAAACCTAAAATTATTCTTCAGATATTATAATATAAATTAGAGTAAGAGCACCTTTTCACCTGAACATCAACTATGCCTGAAATGACTCAGCGTGCTCCTCTTCGTAATTATCATGAATACTTTCCCTACTAACTCACATGTGATTGAATCCTGCTATTGAGAACACTTTCAAAAAGAGCTGAGTGTTCTTTGAATCATTTTCAGCACTGCTCACAGGATGGAGAAAATGTGCACTCATCACAAAAGGCAGATTATGTGAAAACTTCCTACTTTAACAAAAGAGCAATTCTCATAGTCATGGACTTCCTCATAAAAGACATGTAGAATATCCAGAATAAAGTTCCAGGCTGAAGTATCCTTATTGCAGAATTACTACGTTTGAGTCAGGAAAATCTAAAGGGTTAAAAAAAAAAAAAAGCTGGTGTGAAAAGGTGTGAAGAGCTTCTTGCCTGACTCTTCCAAATCAATAGAATTCAGACCAATCACTTAGAGATTAATTTCCATCTTCCGACATTTGGCATGCTACTCCACCAACTCTCTAAAGCCAGAAGTCAATAGCGTCTCTAATCAAAAGCCAGAAGGAAGAAAGCCCTTTGATTACATTTGTCTCCAAGGCAACAAGTGACTATGAAGTGGATTAACAACTCCCTGATAATCTCAGCAATGGAATGTTTTAAACTCCTTGACCGTGTTTCCTCTCAAGATGAGACGTGGTCATTTATCCATTTGTTTCACTCTGCCTTCTACCATTAATTATAGAAAATATGTGTTATTAAATCTCTCCCTTTATATCTGCTCCAACCTGCCTGACACAAACTAACCTATTAAAAATGTTTATGTCCCCACACCTAATTCTGGAGATGGCTCCAGACTGCAGACTAAAAATATCTGCACAAATCATGCCAGGTACAGACTGAATAGATGTTTCTGCAATAGATGTTTCAGGTTTGCAGGGGAAAAAAGTCATAATAAGAAAGGGAGGGAGTAAACATATACTCTCGGCCTAACTAACCTCACAGGGATGCTGTGAGGATAAAAAGGAGGAGAGGAGAATGATATGAGTTGCTTGAGGTCCCCCAATGGGTAGAAAGGCAGGGCATAAATGAAGTAAATAAAATAAACACAAAATAGTTGGAACAAAATTTAATGAGACTGCCTCATAAGAACGTAGCATCCATTTTGCATTGCTTGGGAAACCACAGGCATAGGTATGTTGCCTATGGCTACTTATACAATCCAAATTGTTGCTGAGATAGACTTGCAAGGCTACTGTGGTCATTAGTTGCTGTAGATCTTGGCATTATAGGATGTGATGTTTCGCCAGTAGCTGTGACTGGCATCCTCAGAGGTGTAACACAGAAAGATGGAGTACTCTCTGAGGATGCCAGTCACAGCTACTAGTGAAACATCAGGTCCTACAATGCCAAGACCACGGCCACACAACCCGGAAAATCTACAGCAGCTAATGAACTCCAGCCGTGAAACCCTTCGACAACATATTTCTTCTGTGGTCACTTACTCCATAATAAAATGGAAAGACAATCAGTGGGAGGGGGAGAGGAGAGGCAGGTGGGAAATGTTTCCTGGCAGTTTCCTGGCAAGGCAGGATACAAATTGAAAATAATAAATAATAAATAAATGAAGATGAGAGAGGAAGGAAACTCTCTTCCCCGGCACATCTCATTGGTCCCTGTCTTGTTTACCTAAAAGCACCTCTCCTACCCAACTTTCATGAAGTTCCAGTGGATAAGACAACCATATTTATTTATTTTATTATTGATTTGGATACCTCCCCCAGGCTGGGGCTCAGGGCAGTTGACAACAAGTTATAAATACATTCTGTAGTTATAAATACTGTAATAACACATATATACACAAAATTTAAAACAAAAAAACAGCAATCAGTTCATCAGACAGCATTTAATATTCCATATCCTACTCGGGGTGGGGGGGAGGCCAGGCTTGATGACAGACCGTCGCTTGGTGGTAAACCGTTGCTGTCCTCAACTGTAGGCCTGGCAGAACAGCTCTGTCTTACAGGCCCCATGGAATTGCATTAAGTTCTGCAGAGAGTTTCACCAGGCCGACATCAGCACTGAAAAAGCCCTGGCTCTGGTTGAGGACAGCTGGATAGCCTTAGGGCCATGGATCTCAAAGAAGTTATTGTCCACAGAGCATAACATTCTTCGGGGGGTGTATATGGAGAGGCAGTCCCAGAGATACACTGGTACCAAATGCTGAAGAAAATTTAAGCTTTCAAGCCCCAAGCGATTGCCGAGGCTCTTCTCACCATTCTGAAGGACAATGCAACTTGCCAATCTGCCATACAGCTAGATGAAAATCATGCTGAATGGCTGCTTGGTAGACAGCAGTCTATCCTCCTCACCCATTTCCTAGTTGCCCAGAGACATTGTTACTCAACACCACCTACCAGGCAAGCAGCTATTTACAACCGTGCACTGCTCTTCATTTGGGTCTCTGTGTTGTCTCCACTGTTTTCATCCTCACAATTCCAGTGGAGACTTACTGTGGACAGGTTCCATTATTCGTTCGAAGTTAGTGCCGTGTTGAAAACAATGTGAAATATCTCTATGCATACTCATTTTCCCCCTTGAAGCATGACTTACAGAAACTTAAAGAGTTTAAAATCAAGCATGTTATTTTTAGATTCCTTTCAGTGCACTTATAATGATCTAAACCCAGTGAAATAAATCCTATGCAGAGATACTTCAGGATCAGCTCAAAAGAGAGGGAAGGAAATTCTCCTCCCTGACAGGTCTCATTGGTCCCTGTCTCATTTACCTATATTATGCAAATGTCTTCTAAAACCACCCCTTCATGGCCTTGGACTGGAGTAACTCTGCACAGAACTGCACTGCGAGGGTTGGGACTTCTTACAGTGAGAAATGGAAGACCTACCGTTGAGCTTGAAATTTGGTGCAGCAGACGAGCACACACAAAAATTATTTGGATACAGAAATACAGGACTGCAGCCAGGTTTTCGAATTACTGACTTGCATGAAGATGAACAAACACGATGAGGTTGGTTGGGTTTATCCAAAGATGATTTTAAGCAGAAAAATCCCACTGGGAGTTTTGCCTACTGGGTCCTTATCTGTTGTCCCACTGAGGACTAGATGCAACGATCTCCACATAAGTACTTGCTAGACTATTGGCACTGTTAGCTCTGAGTGGGCTTACCATTGACTGTCCTTTGAAAATAACAGGAGCTGTCTCTGAAAAACAAGGTTGAATAGAGGGCACACGCTCAAACGAACATTTTTATGAATATAGCTGTGGATGCAAGGTTTTAAGTTCAGTATTAAACATTACCAGGTAAAGAAACCTTTTGCATTTTCCAGAAAAAACTAATTTAATTGTAGAAGCTAGCATAGAGCAAAGTAGAGGACTCAATATAGTGTCAGGCACACAACCTAGCTTTCTTTGACTCAGCATCATTTTAATAAGAATAAGTTACTAGCCCTTACGGTTGCAAAGGAAAAGCTTGAGGGCATTCCTTGCTCAAGTCTCAGAACCCAGAGGAGTGGCTGAATGAGATTTCCAGTTGTTAAAGATGGATCCTTAACGACTTTGTCCCTCCATGAAAAACTCTGCAACTTTGCTTCATTTGCGTAATGGCTTAGGACAAAGCATTTACTACCAAGGAAATGTGGTCCAGCATTACACCAGCAGAGGTAACCTTTCAGACACCCTAGCATGGGATTCTAATAAAAAACTTTGCACAAGGACAAGCACTATTGATGTGGTTCTCAGGGCCAAACAAAATGTCCACCCAAAACGAATGCAAACCAGTCAAGAAATATGATGTACAACCACAAGACCCCATGGGCTTTGATCCTATGAACAAGTTTCATGGATGCTAGATAGAACATTTTCTGCAGCAGAGACTGCTAAAACTTTCATTTGTGCAAAATCAATGGTTTCCAGTGAGCTCCTGCACAAATGGAAGTGCTAGCAGCAGAAGAAAGTGCTTTTCACAACAGAGATGATCTTGAGAATACAGAACTCATTCATAGGCTGTAAGCCACACAGTTGCCTTTTTTCACAGCTTTGTCAAGTTCTTCTAATAGCTCACTCTATGTTATCCCTTTTCTTTTGAAATTTAGAGCTGGCAACTTTAGCAATTTGGTGCCTTACCTGTTTTGCTCTATAGGTTGAAATATGCTTGGAGAAATAATATTACAAACGCAAAATGCCCAGATGTGTCTTTAAAGAGAAAAAAATGTTTTGCTACTATAATGCATTAGTCTATTGTCACCTCTTAAGTCCAAAAAAATTTCATTAGCTATTATCAGTTAGTTGAATTTCCTCTCATGACTCCAAAAGAGGTCATATTTAGGGCTGCTTTCACATGACACAATTTTTAAAAAATTATTTATGAGCATTAAATGTTATACTGTTAGGAGGTTAAGTACAATTTATATATTTGAAACATTCAAGTCACTGAAATATACCATGTAAATGCTGCTGCCAGAATTTCACAGATGAATACCAGGGCACTCCTATATACTTGTGACACCCTATATTCTTACACCAAGGCAGATCAGCCTGATGCCCAACACTGAACACTGCCGAAAGTTCAAAACCCATATACATTTGCTATGCCCTCCATTAATTTACTATGCCCTCCACTGACTTCTGAAGCATGTTGTGTTAGCACCCTGGCATAGGGAGGGGTTACTCTCATAGCTGTTTAAATTTAAGAACTGTTAACACACTGCTTTTCACCACAAGGGTTCTGGTTGCATTGTATTTATTACAGAAGAGACCCCATTCAAGCTTGTTCAGGAACATTTGCTCTCAGGATAGCCTGTTGTACTGAAGCAAGCTGACACCTAAAAAATCCTAGAGAATACTAACTAAAACGTTTAAGAGGTACCCTAACTTTTCCTCAAGAGGGACAACACTAGAGCCACTATTTTGCAAGGGACAAGTACCAGAAAGTAGGGGCCACTCCCCCAAAACTAGCAAGATCTGTAACATACATCCCTAAAGCCGAATTCCTGCATGCCAGCAGAGCATTTTTCAAGTGCATGTGTAAGAATACTGAAGTACAGTTTTACTGAGTTTCTGAATATGTTATCAACCAACCTTTCTGCATGGTTACCGATTTGCATTTCAGCCTTCCAGTACTTTATAATGATTTTAGTCCGTCTTTTACTATAATTGTGGTCAGGAAAATGGATGCTCGGTTTCAGAAATCCATGCAATTTGAGTAACCAAGTCATGCTGGGTTGGTCTGGCACCAGTGAAGCCCTGTGATTTGTCCAGACCTCCATCTACTGCTGAATCTGTTTTGAATACCAGAGCTAATCACTAGCATCACTAGAAAAGTGCCTTTTAACACATCCAAAGAGCCTTTCCTCATATACACATGAGCACATCAATTAGAATCCCCATACTTCTACAATTATAGCAGATAGAATGGCAGCCTTCATTCACATCACCTCTCTCTTCAGCTGTTAAACACACTAGTAGTACACAGCTTGGTCACCACATCTCAAGTCCTATTCCTGACACAGACTTGAGCAGTTTGGGGCAAGCCAGTCTCTTTCACCCCTAGATCGTCGTCCACAAACCAGATCATCATTAATATATTAAAAAGGAATAAGTCTCTGCCAGATTTTCCTCCTGCTTCCAAAAACAGATCCTAAATGTGGTTTTAAAAATGCCAAGTATTCCAACTCCAGGAGTTGCAAATTTCTTTTATTCAGATTTAAAGTTTGGCTGTGGTCACACTGGTGGCTTGGCACGGTATGGTGGCACCTCAAATTATTTCAGTTTAAAGCGTAGCAGAGCATTTCATCCAGACTGCACAATCTGTGGTGGGTTACCTGTGTGGCAGTTTATGGGGGAGCATCCACATTAGTGTTGCACTTCAGCCATAGGACGAGCTGTAAGGGTGGGTTTTATTTAAATGCAGGTGGATGGATGGGCATAAAGAGGAGGTGGAGGAGGAGGAGATTGGATTTATACTCCACCCTTCACTCGGAGTCTCAGAATGGCTAACAATCGCCTTTCCCTTCCCCTCCCCACAACAGACACCCTGTGAGGTAGGTGGGGCTGAAAGAGCTCTTTCCAGAACTGTCCTTGACAGAACAGCTCTGACAGAACTATGGCTTGCCCAAGGTCATCCAGCAGCTGCAAGTGGGGGCATGGGGAATCAAACCCGATTCTCCAAGATTAGAGTCCATGCACTTGACCACTACACCAAACTGGCTCAGCACCCCCCCCTAAAAAAACCCAACCCACCAGTGGTGGAAATGGATCTAAAAGTTCAGACGTCCCTTCTGGGTTCCTTTCGCTGCAGGAGAGTTCAGATGTCAGAAAACCCAGAGGAAACTGTGAACAATCCATTAGTACTGTTTATTCCACTTCCATTGTGGAACAGCACAGGCTGCTGACAACTATGCCATGGGAGGCAGATGTCATCATCTGGAAGGGCCCATTTATTCAGCTCAAGTAATGCCACTATATTGCCACAAACTGCACGTGTGACCTTAGCCTTTGTGTGATTATTTTATTATGTTTAATTTTTAATTTACATCTGGTTTTCTCTATGACCCAGAGCAGCTTTTGACATCTTCTCACCACCACTCTATCCTCACAGCAACCACCTTGTGAGGGTAGGTTAGCCTGAGAGATTATGATGGGGCCATTGTCACCCAGTAAGCTTCCATAGCAGAGCAGGGGAATGAAATAAAGTTGTCCCAGGTTGAAGTCAGACATTCTAACTACTACAACAGACCAGTTGGGAGCAGGGCACATAGGCTAACTGAAAGCCTAAAAGCATGAAACAAACCTCAAGCTAATCGATACAGAGTTCAGTCCTGCTGATAGGTGTTAATCTAGAGCAGGGGTGTCAATCATGCGGCCAGGGGCAGGATCAGGCCCCCAGAGGGCTTCTATCAGGGCCACAGTGGAACTGGCTGTCTTCTGCTTCTTCTTCCAGTTCTGCTGCTGCTGCGTCATTGTAGGTTTGCAGCTTACAGATACACACCTGAACAGCATACTCAGGATTGCAACAGCACAGACATTTTGATGCAATAATTCAGAGCAAGAGGTGTCAGTTATCAGATACTGCTAAATAAACAAAATATTGCATGAGTGCTAATGTTTTAAGCATGTTTTTATTTTAAGAAAAAAAACCCTTTGTGTTTGTGTCCTTTATAAAGTTTATATCTCTGCTACCTGGCATTACATTTTATGACACACATGGCCCGGCCCAACAAGGTCTAATTTATGTCATATCCGGCCCTCGTAACAAATGAGTTCGACACCCCGGATTTAGAGCTCAGCACTAAGGCACAAAACCAAAGAGAAAACTTATCAGAAAATATGCCTTCTTTTTAATTCACACTCCCTTCCTTCCATCCAGCATCTCGTTGCCACAAAACCAAGGAACGCTTTTTGTGTGTGTGAACTTCTGATTATTTGAATGTAGCAGATATTGTCTTGCAAACCACTCATTCAGACAAGCAAAGCCTTTCTGCAACTATTGACTCATTTTGCAAACAGCATCCAAAATTTTCTCACGTGGCTGCTTGTAAAACTGAAATATACATCGCATCATAAAAACAGAGAAGGCAGATGGATAATTCAGAGAGGCTAACCATTTTGGTCTCCCATTGACTTCAGGCATTCAGCTGTGAAGACTTTGGCCATGCATCTGGTGATGGGAGCACATTAAAAAGGTTGCCATGAGAACATGAATCCACCAGTGAAGCTTATTCACCCTCCCGAGATTTTAAAAGAGTAGCAGTTTTGTGGCTCCTCATTGTCCTAATGGAATTGACTCTATCACAGCTGCCATAAAAACTAATCTTACTGGCACACCAAATCCAAGAAACCAAAGACTGGGGCTGGGAGACATTAACAGGCCAAAAGCCAGCACTAGATTATCTGACATGTATTATTTCAGCAACTGCATTTCCATCTAGGACTGCTGTTTTGAATTATGGATGTACTTTCCCAATAAAACTCTGTGTGCGCGCGTGCATGTGCGCGCGTGCGTTTAAGGTTTTTAAATAACCCCCCCCCATAATAATTTCATGATAAATGCAACAACAGGGCTGTTTTGCTGCTATCTTTATAAAAATGTCAATTTCATATCAAATTAGACGTTCTGGGCAATGCACCACAGAGGAAATTGCAGCTCTTGAATGCTTAAAGAAATATTGCCTTCAGCTTTTTGGTGCACCTAAGGCATGCAATAATCTCTCAGAAATGCACTTTAGGGAAGGAACATTGGCTTAAATAATGTAGTTGCTTTTCACTGAAGGAAAGGATGTGGGGGAAAATTAAAAATGAATTTAACAGTATGAATTTAGCAGCTCCTTGCACTAGCCACGTGCTACAGTTCCTAGAGATCTGTAGACCTGGTAATGCCTGTGCTCCTGGAAATAAGCAGGTCGCAGAGAAGAAATTTAACAAATCGAGCCTACTGTGACCATTTATGTCTTGTTGAATCAGCAGTGCAGTGGCCTAGGGGTTGCTGAGGGCAAAGAGGCTTTGCCACATACAAAATGGGAACTTGAGCAATGAGGAGCATTTACTTTGAAAAGCCAACTTTATCCTATGCATTCTCAAAGACAGAGACAAACATGCTCCCCTGCCAGCAATCATACTCTTACTTGAATTTCATTGGTCCACTTCCTCTTCCTGTAGCAGCCTTAATAGCCCAGACTAGCCTGATCTTGTCAGAGCTTGAAAGCTAAGTATGACTGGTACTTAGATGGGAGACCACCAAGGAAGACTGGAGCTGCTATGCAGAGGAAGGCCTTGGAAACCCATGAGGTGGAACTTCATGGGGTTATCAGGAGTCTGTTGTAACTCCAGGGCACACTTTACTTGCTTTCCCTTCCAATCCTGTTCACCAGCCGGGGGGTGGGAGTGGAGAAAGAGTCCAGAAGAAAAGCAACAACAGCTCAGGCATGATCCACCACTTCTGTTTTGCAAAAACTTGTAAAATCTGATTTCTCCCAGTACCAAAGTTTTGTCTAGTCAGCATTTTAATAAAAAAATATGCACTGATTCCTTCATGTTATTTTGAACTTTTAAAGCACACAGCCTTAGAAACTGGCCCTCATGGTATGTGATGGCTAGCTAGGAAGCACACAATATCAACATGATGTTGAGGACTCTCTTAAGTTGTATGGGAAAGTAGAATAAAAATGTTCCAAATGAATAAATGATGAGAGATCTCACACAGTTCGGCACCCCCATCTTGAAGTACAGTCTACTCAATACTTAAAAGAACAGTTCCATAGTTTGGACAATTCCTGAGGATGCTGTTTAAGGAGTACAGTTGACATCCCCTTAGGCTGTGGTCCCAAGGAGGATATTTACTTGGAATAATACACACAATTCACTTGAATGCATTTCCAAGCAAAAGTATTTAGGGTTATATATCGGACAAATGCTGACCTTACCACTATAGCATATCTTTTAAAATGGGGATTCAGCACTGGGGAAGTTCTGAGAGATGCTATTTGCTGAACAAATACAACTGCAGAGGAATTCTTAAAAGAAAAACAAATTAATGCCAGCTATTGGTATTAAATACACACATACACTCCCTTCTCTTCAAATCCACTGTAATCTCACATGCAATATTATCTGTAACCACTCATGCAGCCAGTAGATTCTCTACACTCCCTTTCAAGCATTTTTAACAGAGCGACATGAGTGCTTTGACATATAGCACAACGGTTTTGAAAACATTAATTATTTTATTTAAAAAACAGGCAATTTTAAAATCCAAATCAGCAATATTTCTTATGTTAGAATGACACATATTGTCATTTATACAGAAGAACAAAGAATGCTTTTTAAGACAACGGTGAAAACAACATGCATCACACACATGCAGAACTCAACAATGCTTGCCTTTCATTTCAAATTCCACCTCCATAAGACATTTCATAAGCTCGGTGCCAGAGCCAGCTAGGAAAAAGGCTTCTGATTGGCCACACAAGAGACACGTCACAGATGCACATTCCACAATCTTTGAGAGTTAAAGGCCTAGTAAACTGCCAGTGCCATCCTAAGCAGAGTTACACTTGTCTAAGCTCAAGGCCTTAGAAGAGCTCTGGCACTATTACTTACACAACACCACACAGCATGAAATAAATGAAAGGCCCCTCTGAGTCCAGCTCATCTACAGAGGATTATGCACACCGTCTCTCCGCATGAATGCTTATTCTCATTTTACTCTCTTCAAGTTAGCTTCTATAACAAGTGGGGTAATTCTGCCACCTCTGTGTCATTTTACAATCACATCATTCAGTCAGTCATAATGGAAAGATATGGACAGGGCCGTATCCAGTGATGGGGCTGAGCCCCCACCCCACCCGCACAATTAGGGCAGGGCCCCACCACAGCTAAAGCTTCCCCCCCCCCGCCAGCCAGTGAAGCGGGCTGTCGGCTCTCTGACGGGCCTTGGAGAGCTGACGGCCCATCTTGCTGACTGGTGAAGATGGCGGGGGGGGAGAGGAGGAAAGCTTGAGCAAACGGAGAGGGGGAGGAGAGTAACTTATGGTAATGTCACTAGTGATGTCACTGTGGGGGGGGCACGACACCCCCCCAACTTCAAAAGCTCCCTCCCAGCGAATATCCTGGCTACGGGGCTGGATATGGAAGTACCACCTATCACTGAGGAGGCTGCCTGATGTGTATGTGTGTATATCAGTCACTGTTCTAAGCTACCTTCCTTCTACTTGGGAGGCATGCTCAGAAGAGACTCACATTCTATTTAGTTGTGTAGCACCTTTTCCCAATAGCAGGCCCAAGATGGTAGTAACTAAGTATACTTAGGCACAAATATGACAATTAAAACACCTCCCCAGCAGTTCTAACGAAAAACAAAAACCACACCATCAATAGTCCAATCTATAAAGTACAAAAGAGCAGCAAAATCAACATTAAAGTTGATTGGTTTTATTTGCTCTTCTGCAAGCAAACAGTGATAGGACAGACCCACTGCTTACCAACAACTGAAAATGCTGTGACGTACAGCAAACCTCTCTGAGAGCACAGAAAAGAATGAGCTGGCAGGAAGGACACAGTCCAAACACAGGAAGATGGTTTCAGAGGGTACCCATCCTGGTCTGCAGTAGAGCAGCTAAATTCGAGTCCAGTGGAAACTTATAGACCAACAAGATTTTCAGGGTAGAAGCTTTCAAGAGAGTCAGAGCTCCCTTCGTCAGATGCAAGTAAAAACAGAGATCTGAAGAGACTTATATCCCAGTTAGAAAGTGGGAAGGGTGTTGCAAAGAAAGGAGCCAGGATGCAAAGGCACAGTGCAACATGTATCTTTCATAAAAGAAGAGACAATCCTCCAAATATGCAGCCCAAACCTTATAATGAATGCCAATGGAACCATACTAGAAGCTAATAACAGCTGCTAGAAGCCAGGTGTAACTGAACAGAAGGAGGAGGAGTGGACTCTACAGAAGTCTGGTAATTTCCCTCTCTCCCATATTTTAAAAAGTAAACATTTTGAAGGGTAGGAACAATGTATACTTTGAATCACAGAATCATAGAATGTTAGAGTTAGAAGGGACCTTGCAGGTCATCTAGTTCAACCCCCTGCACTCTGCAAGAGCACAGCCAAAAGATAGTCCTACATACCTACAATACACCCAAAAGATGGTCTTCCAGCCTCCACTTGAAAGCATCCAGGGAAGGAGCATCCACCACCTCCCGAGGCAGACTGTTCCACTGCTCAACCACTCTTACAGTTAGGAAGTTTCTCCTGATATCTAGCCGGTAATGACTCCCTTGCAATTTCCACCCATTAGAGCTAGTCCTGCAATCCAGAGCAAGAGAGAATAGATCTGCTCCATCTTTTACATGACAGCCCTTCAGATACTTGAAGACTGCAATCATATCCCCTCTAAGTCTTCTCTTTCCCAGGCTAAACATACCCAACTTTTTCAGCCTTTCCTCATAAGACTTGGATTCAAACCCTTTCACCATCCTGGTTGCCCTCTTCTGGACACGCTCAAGCTTGTCAACATCCTTCCTAAAATGTGGTGCCCAAAACTGGACACATTACTCCAGGTGAGGCCTGACCATAGCAGAATAGAGCGGAACGACCACCTCCCGTGATCTGGACACAATGTTTCTGTTAATGCATCCTAAGATTGCATTAGCTTTCTTCACAGCCACATCGCACTGCAGGCTCATGTTGAGCTTGTGATCAACCATAACACCTAGATCCCTTTCACATGTGCTGCTGTCAAGCCAAGTCCCTCCCATTCTATATCTGTGCCTTTGATTTTTTGTGCCTAGGCGTAGGACTTTGCACTTATCTCTATTGAAATTCATTTGATTTGCCTCAGCCCACTGTTCCAGCCTATCTAGATCATTTTGAATCCTGACTCTGTCTTCTTCAGAATTAGCAGTCCCACTCAGCATTGTGTCATCTGCAAATTTGATAAGCATCCCCTCTATGTCTTCCTCCAGGTCATTTATAAAAACATTGAACAACACTGGACCCAGGACTGAGCCCTGTGGCACTCCACTCGAGACTTCCCTCCATGTGGATGCAGAGCCAATTACGAGCACCCGTTGGGTACGATTTTTCAACCAACCATGAATCCATCCAATCCAGCCCACACTTAACAAGCTTATCCTCAAGGATATCATGAGAAACTTTGCCAAATGCTTTACTGAAATCTAGATACACTATATCCACAGCATTGCCAGAGTCAATCATTTTAGTAACTCTGTCAAAAAAGGAGATAAGGTTGTTCTGGCATGACTTATACTTGATAAACCCATGCTGGCTACTACCAATTAACTCATTGTGTTCAAGGTGCTCACAGACAGAGCGTTTGATAATCTGCTCCAGAATTTTCTCAAGTATTGATGTCAAACTGACAGGCCTGTAATTTCCTGGGTCCGTCTTTTTTTGAATCATTGCCTTCTTCTGCTGCATATGTATGGGAAGCCCCAGTGCATATTTAGCAGAATGGGGAGTTAAGCATTTCAAAATGGTAGAATGGACTGTACCACATTAGACTGCAGGTGGAGGGATACTGTTTTTAATGCTCTCCCTGTAATCCATAACATCTCTTAAAATTTTTATCCTGCCCTTCCTCCAGGGATCTCATAGCACTGTACATAGTTCTCCCTTCTTCGTGTTATCTTCACAACAACTCTGTGAGGTAGGTTAAATTGCCATAGAGTAGCTGGCCTAAAGTCACCAGGCAAGCTTCGTGGCAGATTGGATGCTTGAACCCAGGTCTCCAGATCTTACTCCAACATTGCAGTTAGCCTACTCCACATCCTTTCACAATGAAATACCCCCCTCAATTCAATAATTAAGAATTTACACACACTGTTTGTTTTCACTTACAGCACCTTGCTGAAATTCTTACAATAGCCCCGTAATGTAGGCCAGTGTCATCCTTACAATGCAGGAAGAGGGGCTAAGTTGGAGAGAACGGCTTACTTAAGGCCACCGAGTGAGCTCACAGCACAGTGAGATTTGAACTAAAAACCTCTCAGACCACAGCTCTTGGACCCTGTGGTACCACCAGCTATCAATCTTAATAACAAACAGCTATGTCCAAACTGCTCCCTACTGTGTTAAATTTTCTGCTTGCAGTGTTTTCTCTGTCTCAAATACAGAGAAGCATTATGAATGTGATTCTCCACTTAAGTATTACTGTCCATTCTGCCTCCTCAAGACAAAGCAAAAAGCAGCAGCAAATCTGAGATGTTTGTAGATTTCTTTGTAGATTTCCATGCCATCTTTCTACCCAAATAGAACAGCATCCAGGTATAGGGGCTGGTCAAGGATTTAGTCTTCAGTGTAAAAAATCAGTGCCAGGATAGGCGACAAGACAGTAGTGATGTTGAGCCCTGACCTGGATAGCCCAGGCAAGCCTGAACTCATCAGATCTCAGAAGCTAAGCAGGACTGACCCTAGCAAGCACTTGGACAAGAGACCTCCAAGGAATACCAGGGCTGGGACATAGAGACAGGCAATAGTAAGCCACCTCTCTGAAATGTCCAGGCCCCACTAGGGGTTGCCAGAAGTCAACCATGACTTCCAGGCATACACACACAAAAAAGACAGTAATGATGTGGGATATGAGCATCCCTTTGTAGATTCAAGCCTGTTGGACTATGTGAGGCTTTCCATTCTGACAGACTGAGAACAGTCATCACACTACACAGTGCCGCCCCGTCCATGCTCACACCAGTGTCCCTCCCATCTTTATTCACTCACTATAGCCTTCTAGGTTTTCAGCACATGGGTGCTCCTGATCCTGCCACTGAGCAACGATAGGATTTCATGCAGAAATGCCCTTAGCGGTGGCCACTGCAATTCTGCACTTCCTTCCCATCTGGCACTTGCCAAAACCCAGGCCCATTTTTGGAAGGTCTTCTTCTCAACAGCTGCCTGTGGTTGTGGTTAAGGAAGTTGCAGGAGTGGTTGGGGATTTTAATCTCTTTTTACATCCATCTCTTTATATTTTGACAGTTGGCTTTTATGCAATTGAATCCTAACATGCTGTAACTTGGCCTAAATCCTAGGGTGGGTACAGAAATCCAAGTCAGTAAATTGAGGCAAGTTGACAGCAGGCAGGTGGCAATCAGATGCTGACCCAGGAAACTAAGTACCAGGTGTAAACCCATCAAGGCAACCCTGAAGCTTATCAGTCTAAATTACAGCCTGAACACAGCTGGAGCTTACAAACTCTGTGTGGGGAACAGATCCCAATATCAGAAGGAAAAACAGGATCCTCCATTTTTAAAATTCTGCCACGCCCTGCATTACAACCTTGGGCAAGTTACCATTCCAGAATTTTAATGGCAACAAACTATTGCTTAACTACAAAAACATAATTAGGAAGGCAGATGTTGATATCATCGTGAGAGTTAGAAAAGGTCTTAAAGGCAACTTAGTCCAACCCCTACTACTCAGTGCAGGAAACTAAAAGCTAGATCTTGGACAGATGACTGCAAAGCCTTTTCCTGACACATCCAGCAAGGAAGAGTCCACATCCTCCCTCCCGATAACTGGTTCAATTGTCAAACTGCACTGTTAGCATGCCACGCGCCTTTTTTTGTTTCCCCTGTACTATCTTTTCATTCCTGCGGATGTTCAGAAAGACATTCCAATTATTATAAGAGCCAGACAGTGTCCAGTACAACTCATTTCCCCACACCAGCACTCTCCACTATCCACACAGCCCACGGTTTCTCATGATACTCCACAGCAACACAGGAAGCAGTCAGACTGCACCATTTTCCATGTTGCATAAAGCCAACAAAGGCCTTTAAACAAGGAGGAGGAGGAGGAGGAGACTGGATTTATACTCTGCCATTCACTCAGAGTCTCAGGGCAGCTTACAATCTCCTTCCCCTCCCCACAACAGACACCCTGTGATGTAGTTCCGCAGGACCTGCAAGACGGAGCTCTTCTGCCAGGCCTTTGAGCAGGGGCCGCCACCACCTCCATCACCACCTTCATCACCATCAGTACCATCTTGGCGTTGTCATCTTGAGGCTTACTGGCCCCGGCATGGGATGTCAGTCCCACAGGATATTATGGGTGCAGTGATACATGAATGTATTATAGAGCAGAATGTGACCGCTGTTTTAATTCTTTTAGTTTAATACCTTATTTATGGTTTTAATATTTATTCTTGGCATTGTCTCGGTGTTTTAATCTTGATGTTTGGCATTATGCCTCTTGTTCGCCGCCCTGAGCCCACGTGGAAGGGCGGGATATAAATCAAATAAATAAATAAATAAATGTAGGTGGGGCTGAGGGAGCTCTTTCGAGAACTGCTTTTGAGGGAACAGCTCTGAAAGAACTTGTGACTGACCCAAGGTCATGCCAGCAGCTGCATGTGGAGGCGTGGGGAATCAAACCCAGTTCTCCCAGGTTAAAGTCTGTGCTCTTAACCACTATGCCAAACTGGCTCTGAGAGGGGAAGGCTGGTTTGCACACTACCTTCTTGCATATGCACAGTGCAAATGCAGGCATAATACTGAAAGCCATTCTGAACATTTTAAAGAAACCCCCCCCCAGGATGTGAATATATTAATATTAACTATTTATGTGAGCAGATGATCGATGCAAGACTTGCACCCAGACTGAGCCCATCTTGAATCAAGATGTCTACACATTCACCTTTTAAAATCCTTAGTCACAACTAGGATTTTAACCATAGCACACAACGCGAAAAGGAATCCGTAATAGTAATTATATGAGATGCCTCTCTGTCCTAAGAACAGATCAGGGATGGGGGATATTTCCAGCACAATATATTGAGAGCCACAAAGAGAGCCCAAAACAATTTTCTGAGGAAAAGGTGCCTGTGTGTGCCACAGTGCCTGCTGACACCTTCTCTGCGGCCTGCCTACTGTTTTTAGAAAATGGGTGGGACCAGGTGGGGCTTTTGCCTGACAAAGCTTCTGATTGGCCACTGGAACTCTGACTGCCTGCAGATTTTTTAAAAACATTGTTTAGTCAGCAGCTGCCAACACAGAAAAAGGATCTTCCCTGCTTGTGACTGAAGTTACATTGTGGCAGCCATTTGTGGCTGTGCCCATCATGCTGTGTCAGAATTATAAAGGTTCCCATGAGCACAAAGGTTGGGGGCTCCGGTCCTAGGGAAAAAGCAAGAACACCTGCATCATTGTGCAACCTGGACCTAACTTTTTAAGAATCACACTTGTCATTTAACTGGATTTCAAATAAAAACAGTAAGGACTGAAGCACAGAGAACCTTTGTCTAGACTGGCCATTAAACTGCCTTGGATGTTTTTATATGGAGTATTGGAGACAAGCATCTATCATCAAAGTCCAGTGGATTTTCATAACTGGAACTGGTCAATCATTCAGCGGAAGCAAAATGTCAGGAGTCCTTCATCAAGAAGTCCTCTCACCACAGAACTTCTCACTCTACCATATGCCAGTACCACAACAAGACACCCATATAATCTTGTAGTAGGAGCATAACACAGCAGGGGAAGAGCCTCTGTTCTTGAACTGAACTGAGCCAGCTGGGCTGGGAGAAAGAACCCAGGACACAGCTGCTGGGAAGAGGAGTGAGGGTTTTGTTGCCTTTCCGAAACTCCTAAACTACTAGGGAGCATTAGCTGAGGTTGCTTTGTAAGAGAACAGTTTGAGGGTGAGTGGATGCTTGTAGCCTGCTGGAGAGTGGTGTTCTCATCTGGGTCGTTCTGGGTCTTTTGTGGGGGCTGTTGCTCACTGAGCAAGATCTGTTTGCCTGGGGCTGGTTGAGGCTAGGGCTGCCGACCTGGAGAAACTGAGACAAAGAGAGAGGTTTGGGGAAGAGACCTTCAGAGACTTACCAGAACAGTCCCACTCCCATGTTGACAGCTCTTCTGCTGTTGGGCAAGAGTGAAAGTCTCAAGGTTGCAGGGCGTCAGTCTGAGGAGGAGGGGTGTGTTCCCTTAGAAGAGACCCCTTCCTTGGGTGATGAACTGATATCCTCTCATACCAAGGATACCCCTGGGAGACTGGAGGGAGTTGGGCTCCTGGTAGTGGGTGATTTGATCCTTAGGAATATAGAGAGTGGAATCTGTGATAGGCATTCTGACTGCATGGAGATTTGCCTGCCTGGTGCAAAGGTTGTGGACATCACATGCTGCCTAGATACATTAACAGACAGCGCTGGGGAGGAGTCAGCAATCATGGTGCACATTGGGACCAATGACATTGGGAAATGTAGCTGTATGGTCCTGGCAGAAAAATTTAGGTTATTAGGCAGAAAGTTAAAGGCCAGGACCTCAAAGGTAGCATTCTCTGAAGTGCTTCTGGTCCCACATGCAAAGCCAGTTAGACAGGCACAGATCGGGAGTCTCAATTCGTGGATGAGAAAGTGGTGCCAGGGGGAAGGGTTTAGATTTGTTAGGCACTGGAGAACTTTCTGGAATAAACCAAACCTGTACAAAAGAAACAGGCTCTACTTTGAACCAAAAAGGAACCAGGCTGCTGAACATTACTATCAAAAGAGGCGGCAGAGCAGCTTTTAAACTAATCTGGGGGGGGGGAGTTGCCAACAGGAGCTGGGGAGCGGTTCAGGCCAAGTCAGTTCAAAGGGATACTTGCATAAACACTTAGGGTAATACTGATAGGAGCATAACAGAACTTAAGAGTGAGGGCATGATGGTGATTGTAGGCCATGTGTGACAACTAATAGGCAGAGGGAGGTGAGGGTTACTGGAGAGGGAAACACATTATAGGCAACTACATGCCAGTGATAGAAGTCTACAAGCCAAGATGGGAGAGCTGGAGTGCTTGGTGTTCAATGACAATTTAGATATAGTAGTTACCTAAGAAACATGATGGAATTGGGAAAATCTATGGGATACAGTCATTCCTGGAATGGGTTGCTGGTGGTGTTACACTCTACATCAAAGACGGCATGGAATCCAATAAGTTAGAAAACAACAGGGGAATGAATTCCCCAACAAAAGCAATATGGGTGGAAATTATAGTGTTACTTATAAGTGGGGGTATATCAACCCTTGAGGTTGATCTTGAGAGAGAGAAGGAAATAAGGGAGGTGACTAAAGCACATTATTTGGAATTCGCTGCCAGAGTGATTGCCACAAGAGTAAAAAGCTTTAAAGGAGGATTAGATAGATTCATGGAGGATAAGTCTATCAATGGCTATTAGCCATGGTGACCGAGGGGAACCTCCACATTCAGAAGAACTAGTTGGCCATTGTGTAAGAGAGGCTGCTGGACTAGATGGACCACTGGTCTGATGCAGCAGGAAATATCTTATGTTCTTATAATGGGAGACTTTAACTACCCTCACATTGACTGGGTAAACATGTGCTTGAGTCATGCTGTAGAAATGTGATTCCTAGACATCATAAATGACTCTGCATTGGAACAGCTGGTCACAGAGCTAACCATAGGGGTAGTGATCTTAGACTCAGTTCTGAGTGGGTCTCAAGACCCGGTGAGAGATGTAGAGGTTGTTACACCAATTGGGTACAGTAACCACAAAGCTATTAAGTTCAACATTCAGGTAAATGGAAAGTTACCCTGAAAGTCCAAAACTGTAACATTTGATTTCAAAAGAGGGAACTTTACAAAAATGAGGGAAATAGTAAAAAAAGGAAACTGAAAGAGAAATATAAGAGAGTCAAATCCCTAGAGGATGCTTGGAAGCTATTTAAAATCACTCTAACTGAAGCCCAAATAGAATGCACTCCACAGGTTAGGAAAGGCACTGCCAAGTCTAAAAGAAGGCCTGAGTGGTTAATACCATCAGCCAAGGAAGCTATAAAAAGTAAAGAGGCTTCTTTTTAAAAGTGAAAGGTCTGCCACAATGAATTGAACAGGAGGGACCACAGGCTCTGACAAAAGAAATGTAAGTCAATAATCCAGAGCAGGAAACCAGCCAGAGAAGCACTGGATGACAAAGGAATAAAAGGATTGCTAAAGGAAGATGGGGAGATGCCAAAGAAGCTCAATGAATTTTTTCCTTCTGTGTTCACTGTGGAAACCATGGCAACAGCCTCTATTTTCAAGAAGGGAATCTGAATAACTGAGCCAAATTGAGGTGATCAGAGATAAAGTTTGAGACCTATTGGGGAGATTAAAACCTCTAAGTCTCCTGGTCCTGATGGCATACACCTGAGAGTTCTTAAGGTTTAGTAGATCAACTATAACTTAATTCAGCCACTGTACCAGAAGATGGGAGAGTAGCAAATGTTACACCAATTTTTAAAAAGGGATCCAGAGGGGAACCAAGAAATTACAGGCCAGTCAGCAAATTAGTAGAAACTGTAATCAAAGATAGAACTGTCAGGCACATAGAGGATCAACACCTGCTGAGGGAAAATTAACATGGCTTCTGCAAAGGGAAGTTCTGCCTCACCAGCCTTTTGGAGTTCTTTGAGAAAGTGAACAAGCATGTAGAAAACAGTGACCCAGTAGACATTATATATCTGGACTTTCAAATGGCTTTTGACAAGGTACCCCACCAAAGACTCATAAGTAAACTTACCAGTCATGAGATAAGAGGATAGGCTCTCTTATGGATTAAAAATTGGTTAATTTAGATGCTGTCGGATGCTGCTCATGCCCACCATTGCACATGAATCACCTTGGCACTAGCACTTTGTAATTGTTCGTTTTATATTTATATTGTTTATGGTTTTATCTATATTTGTTTTAGCTGTGTAATAGCTCATGTAAGCCGAGAGGAGGGCAGGGTAGAAATTAAAATTAATTAAGTAATTAATTAAACTACAGGAAGCAAAAAGTAAGAATCAATGGACAGTTCTTACAATGGAGGAAGTAAGCAGTGGGGACCCGCAAGGATGGGTACTGGTACTATTTAATTTATTCATGTACATTACACAAAATTATTCAGGATGGTGAAAACAAAGGCTGACTGTGAAGAGCTCCAAGAAGACCTCCACAAACTTCATGAGCAGGGGACAATATGGCGAATGACTTTCAACACTGGAAAGTGTAAAGGATTTTTCAGTTTAGAAAAAAATCCCAACTTCAGGTATAGGCTAATGGGGTCTGAACTTGCTGAGACTGAGAGGGGAAAAGATCTTGGGGTCATAGGGGACAGCTCAATGAAAGTGTCAACCCAGTGTGCTGCAGTGGTGAAAAAGGCAAACTATGTTACAGATTAATAGGAAAGGCATTTAGAATACAACGGCCAATACTGTAATGCCCCTGTATAAATCTATGATGCAGCCTCATTTGGAATACTGTGTAGAGTTCTGGTCACCATGTCTCAAAAAGGAGATTGCAGTGCTGGGAAAAGTACAGAGGAGGGCAACCAAGATGATCAGGAGCACCTTCCTTATGAGGAAAGGCTGAAGTATCTGGGACTTTTCAGTTTAGAAAAGAGACAAATAAGGGGCTGGACATGAGTTTTATAAAATTAGGCATGGGATGAAGTGAGTTGGCAGACAGAACTTTTTCTCCCTCTCCCAAAATACTAGAACTCAAGGGTATCCAATGAAGCTAATGGGCAGTAGGTTCCAGATAGACAAAAGGAAATACTACTTTTCACAGAGAGTAATTAAAATGTGGAATTTGCTGCCAAAGGATGTACTGATGGCCATAGGAATAAACAGCTTTAAAAGGGGATTAGGTAGATTCATCGAGGATAAGTGTATCAGTGGCTACTAGTCATGGGGACTGAGGCAAACCTCCACATTCAGAGGCACTGATCCTCTGAATCCCAGAGCCAGGAGGCAACATCACAGGAAGGCCTCGACCTCTATGCCCCGTTGTTGGCCATCCAAAATAACTGGCTGGCTACTGTGTGATGCAAGATGCTGGACTAGGTAGCCTATTGGTTTGATCCAGCAGGGCTCTTCTTATGTAACTGGAGCATCTTAGTGAGCAACTGTGACCACTCCGACCAAGTTCCTCCTTTCCTGTCAGGTCTTTGGTGTGGCAACAATTGTGCTCCTCCTGGACGCTCTTCTGCCATACTTGCTCATATTTTCTCCACATCACCCTCCATTTAAAATTACCCCAGGAGTTGAAAAGATGCAACTGTATGGTAGCAAGATACTAGATAAAGCTTGCACAGATAGGGGAACAATATGAATATTAGTTCAAGCTTTCCATACTTTTCTCTCCTTTGATACATCTAATGTGGGATGAATAGGACTATGTTGGGGGGGGGAAATAAAGGGAAATTTGGAAGCTGGTATAAAACATTTTGAAATTGGGAATAATCCAAACATCTATGACTCAATTCACACACTATTTTGGACACATACCAGGAAACACAGCCTTGGACACACTTGCAGGCTTGTATTCTCCAGGGTGGTTGACGGGGCATGAAAGCTTGAAGTTGATTACCAGGGGCCATAGTGTCAGGCAGTAGGGTGCTATTAGGAGTCCACATACGAACACTTTAGAGTTTCTTCTGCACAAGCTGCAATTGGCTCACCCGATGAAGCCTAAAATTAAGAACTCAGCTATAGCTTGAGGGAAGACACACTATATAGTGTCAGCAGCCAGAGGCAAAATTTCTGTGGCAGCCAGGAGCAATGTTTCCAAACAGACATGGAGCAGCGACAGGCTTGCTTTTTTTAAAAAAAAAAAGGTACTATCAGCTCCTTCCCTTAAAAAGTGTGGTTTAAAAGCAGCAACTACAGCTTCTGTCCTCAGTGCGCAAATGAGTGCCAAAAATAAGCAGATCCATGCCTCAGCTCTCTGTAGTCTATCGATCAGCAACTGAAGACCACAGAGCCAAGTCAAATCCCTGAATGAATGCCACCATGATCTTCGAGGGGAAAGAGTTAAAGAAGAGTTGGGGCTGAGGAAATATCCATTTCAAGAGATGGGGGGGGGAGTTCAACCGAACACTCTCCATTTCCTCTTCAAAACTGCCAATCAGGAAATCCAGTTTTTTATCTTAGAAACAAATGGGGGAGTAATTCAAGCAGATACACATTTAAGAAAGCAGGAAGAGCTCAATTACTGTGTCACCAGGTGCTCTTACAGGTAAGTAGAATTAGGAGCAGACTGGCAGCCGTGTCCTGTAAATAAACTCAAAATGGACACAGCATCACTGCATGTATGCAAACAGAAGGATAAGAGTATGGCAAGATCCAACTACTGAAACATAACTGCATTTAGATAGGAAGTGAAGGGCATTATCTACCACGTATACTATGAACAGGATACCCTCTGCCAATCATCTGAATCTAGTTCTAAGTAAGACCCTCACAAACCAAATGCAGAGCATAATGGGGTGCTGCAGGGACAAACAGGAATTAGGTAAAATTGCCCCTTCCTCCTCCTTCCATCAACACAGGCCTCCAGCATAGAGGGTGCTGCTTTAATCCAACTCCCTGTCATTGCTGTGGTGCCTTTTGTTCACAAGGCTCTCCCATGCCTTGGAGAGGCTTTTCGGAGCAAAACAGCTGAGGGGTGACGTGATTATAACAGCTGAGGGGTGACATGATTATAAGATTATGCATGGGATAGAGCAGGTAGAGAAAGAAGTACATTTCTCCCTTTCTCACAATATAAGAACTCATGGGCACTCAATGAAATTGCTGAGCAGTCAGGTTAGAACAGATAAAAGGAAGTATTTCTTCACCCAAAGAGTGATTAACACATGGAATTCACTGCCACAGGAGGTGGTGGTGGCTACAAGCATGGACAGCTTCAAGAGGGAATTGGATAAACATATGGAGCAGAGGTCCATCAGTGGCTATTAGCCACAAGGTATAGATAAGAACTTTCAGCTTGTGTCAAGTGATGCACTATATTCTTGGTCCGGGGGGGGGAACAGTGTGAGGGCTTCTAGTGTCCTGGCCCCACTGCTGGACCTCCTGATGGCATCTGGTATTTTTGGCCACTGTGTGACAGAGTATTGGACTGCTAAGGGCCATTGGCCTGATCCAACATTGGCTTCTCTTATGTTCTGAACACTAGGCTGCACAAGGAAAAGGGAAGGCAGGGAAAGATCTCTTCTGTCAACTCTGTCAGACTGTTGAACAAACTTGCTCTCAACAACACTCTTTGCAGTGACTGGTTTATTGCGAGTTGAAGATGTAAGCTAAGACCATCTTGTGTCAGAACTGATTTGTTTGGCACCAGTTCAGGTATTATACATGATTCAAACAACGCCCCCAATGCCCTGTCCAATCAATCCATTCCTGCAGCCCGCCTAAACCTAGCGCGCTCTGTTAGCCCACCTCCCTCCACCTGCGAATCTACAGTTTCATCATCTACTGAGGCCAGCTAGTGGAGTCTGACATTCAAGGTTGTTGTACATTCTTCCCAGTTCGGGAGGCTCACTTGGAAAGCAGTTGTAAATTGGTGCAGCAAGGCATTCTCAGACACTCACACACACTCTCCCCCAGGCTGCTCCCCCTAATCCCCACAGCAAAGGAAATCAAGCATTACAGATACAGTGCAGGCCATAAAACAGAAAATGAGAAATCCTTTGCAAATGAAGACTCAAGTTTGACAAACTCTTCCTATGAGCTTTTCTTCTGGGTTTAATTAGCTTGGATATGTGAGCAAAGAGCAACATACCTATACAAACACAGTGATGTCCTAGTTATAGACCCAATTTCTATCCATCTACCTCAATGTATCTTCCTTACTAATCTCAATTTCAAACAAAAAACAGGAGGAAATGGAGGTAAGAATGTTCTAAAGTTGGGGAACAGATCTTTAAAGAAGAAGCCTTTGTATGTTGGTGGTCCTAAGTTGTAGTATAACAAAATTAAAGGAATGCTGACCTGGGCTGACTCCTAAATTGGAGCTGACTGGAAACAGGGATTCTACAATGGTCTAAGATACTTTTGCAAGATCCTTTTGCAAGACAAAGTCTCTGTAATCCAACCTGCTCTAGACACAACCTGATTGCAGGACAAGCAGAAGTATCATTGGCATCATCTACTCAAGTAGTAATGGATAATCAAGCTCCTTAAATATAAGTAAATATGTGGAGTGGAGTGCTTCAGGGGTTGATTGTCTTACTGATGTTATTTAACATCCATGCTAGGTCCCTGAATCAGAACTTCCAGGGTTCTGGGGCTGGGCATCAATACCACCGCATCTGCTGACTCCTAAAGTTGAGCCTGCATTGTTTCAGGAACAGACAATTAGTTGTGATACTTTGCAAAAAAAAAATTGCTGATCAAATATCAACACACTAATCTAGATGCCAATTGTAACATAGGTCCATCAGAAGAAATACCTAATACACTGTTTGGTCTATTTATGGACCACTTTGACCCCATTTCTGTGATGACAAGCTCCTGGGAAGCTCCTGGGATCTATGAAGGGCACAGCTTCTGCCCTGAATCACTGCCCAATCTGGCTTCTAAAATCATGTAAGGACCACATCAATAAGTCCTTAGTATCTATTATAAATCAATCACTAACTCAGGCACCTTCCCTTCACCACTCAAAGAGGTGGTTATTCATCCACTGCCAAAGGAAAAAATCTGTATAGAAAAAGGATGTAGCCTATTATAGCACTGTCTCAAATATGCTCTTCCTGCGCAAAGTGATTAAAAGAACAGTAGCAGACCAGCTCCAGGTCTTCTTGGGTAACTCTAGATCCTTTCCAATCTGGTTGCATACCCGGCTATGGGATGGAGACGGACATACTGGCTACCTCCGTCTGAATGCAGACAAAGGTTGTCTCTTTGTTGCTCCTACTGGATTTATCTGCCACCTTTGATACAGTAGACTATACCATCTTGCTGAGGCGCTTGGAAGCAGAAGTAGGCATCAGGAGTCATGTGCCGGACAAGTTCAAATCATTCCTTAGGCCAAAATCATTCATAGTTTTGTGGCTGGCAGTCATCAATATGCAGATTAAACTCAGCTCCATACATATTTGGATAAATCTCTTGGTGATGAGAGAGGTCCTGAATTGCTGTCTAACTGCTATGGTTAAATGGCTAAGGGTGAATAAACTGAAACTAAATCTGGGAAAGACAGAGGTAATACTGGTTGGGAAGGCAGAGGTTTTGAAGGACATGGTGCTTCCCACATTTGACTCAGTTAAAAGCCTTGGGGTTGTATTGGATCCAACAATAACTGCTGGAGAAACAAACTGATGTACCTGTCTGGGGGGGGGGGGCATCAAGTCACAGCTGACTTATGGTGACCTCAAAGGGTTTCCAATGTAAGAAATGTTCAGAGGTGGTTTGCCCTTGCTTCCCACTGCATAGTGACTCTAGTATTCCTTGGGGGTCACCCAGCTACTTACTGACCAGGGCCAACCCTGCTGAACTTCCAAGATTAGGCTAGGCTGGGCTAACCAGGTCAAGGTGACCACCAGTTACTGGGCTCAATTTAAGGCACTGGCTATCACCATACAAAGCCCTCCATGGCCCTGGTCCCTCAGGACCACATCTCTCTCTATACTCTGACACAACAGCTTTGGTCATCTGAGCAGGGCCTTCTCCTGGAGCCACCCTGAAAATGAGCAAAATTAATAACTGCCCACACACATGCTGTCTGTGTTATGGCCCTCACCTTAGGTTACCGTCTGCCTGATGAGGTCAAAAACATTCCCACCCTTCTGGCTACAGTGGGGCATCTTGGGGCCAGGCCTCCCAACTTACTGCCCAGGACTCCCAACTTCCCATCCAGCCGGTATGTTTTATTTTTCACATGTGCCACAGCTGTGCCATCACCCTGTCGTCGCCCTTGCCCCCCCCCCAATTGCTTTTTAAAACTTTTACTCTCTCCTTGCTCCTGACACAGCCTGGGGGGGTGGGGGTGACCCGCGACTTATTTAAATGTCCCTCTCATGAAGTAAAAAATCCTGGCTATGGGCCCTGTATGCAAAACTGAATTATGTGTATGGTTTGTACTATTCTGTTGCTCTAAGCAGATTCCTACTATGTAAGTTTTGCTTTCATTTAATATTAGTACTTATGCTCTGCTTCACCTTGAGCTGGTTTTCAGATTTCTACAAGTCAAATCCTATTGCACTGTCTATTGGATATCCCACTCTCTTGATAGTATTGACTTATTCTGTGTAATCTGTCTTGAGTCCCAGAGAGAAAGGTGGACTATAAATAATGTAAATAAATAGGGTAAAAGCATGCTGATGAGATTGACCTTTAAATTTTACAACTAAGCAACTAATGACAGCCATCTCTGCCTGGGCCACCATCAACTCATTAAGAGGGAATAATCTTAAACTGAATATAGGTAAGAGGGACTTGATGCTAGCTGGGAAAGCTGAAGATCTGAAGGCAGCTGTTTAACCAGCACTGGATGGGGACGTCACAGTCAAATCATTAAGAGGGAACAATCTTGCCCTGACCTGGATCGCCCAGGCAAGCCTGATCTCATCAGATGTTGGAAGCTAAGCAGGGCCAACCCTGGCAAGAACTTGGATGAGAGACCTCCAAGGAATACCAGGGCTGGGATGCAGAGTCAGGCAATAGCAAGCCACCTCTCTGAATGTCCCCTTCCTCCGAGCACTGGTAGGGATTACCAGAAGTCAGCCGTGACTTCCAAGCACACACACATGCGCACACCCACACACAAAATACAAAAAAAGAGAGAGGGAACCATCTTGACTGAATCTTGGTAAAATGTACCTGATGCTAGCTGGGAAGGCTGGTGATCTGAAGGGAGCTGTTTAACCAGCATTGGATGGGGTTGCCATACAATTGAAGATTCTGTAGTCTCTTTGGTAGTGTTGATGGACCAAACTTGTTGACAAAAAAGCAGATTGCCCTGTGTCTTTTGTTCCCCAGCAGCCAACCTAACCAATCTGAACTATGCTTCTGTAACCTTGATACTAGATTACTGTTACATGGCTCCATATTGAGTTGTTAAGACAACTCACAAACTATGGCTCCTTCAGAACAGAGCTGTCCAACTTTTGGAAAGGCCTGATGCTGCCAGCATATTACACTAGTCCAAGAATATTTGCATGGGCTGCCAAGGTGTTTTCATGCCCAATCCAAACTGCTGGCTTTGACTTATAAAGCCATACATGACCTGGGACATTTACGTGTAAAGGAGCACCTCTCCCTGTATGAGACATTACTCACCAAGTAAGAACATCTGACCAGCTCCTTCTTGAAGTCATCTCCCTTAGGAAACTGACACCCCAGAAGGCTCTAGAATGGGCCATCACAGTTGCCATCCCCAAAATCGTGGAATGTGATTCTGCCTGAGATAGACTTAGCTCTTTCTGGCCCTACATTTCACAAGCCCTGTAAAACAGCTTTTAATAGGCCTTAGTTCGTAAAGTCCCTTGGTGGCAGTTTTTGATTATTTCAGTACACCAGCATATATTGGTGAAGTGTATAATTGGCTGCCTTGCAATTTGTGATGTGGTTTTGTTTGTTTGTAAACTGCTTTGAGTCTGCAGTTACCAAGGAAAGGCAGTATAAATATTTAAATTAAGAAGTAAATACTTCTCATCAAAGCTGCACTCTTGAAAAGAAGGTGGCACCAAAGAACTTGTACTAAAAATTGTAATGCAAGAGGGAGGGGATGCAGTTGTAATGCAAGGGGGGTGGAATCCACTCATTTTTAGAGCCTGGTAATATAAAAAGGCAGTCACACCTCACCTTCTTCAGTAAAACAAAAAAAGCAAAATATATTTTTAGCACTCCAGCAGCTGAGAAGGCATGTGAAAGCAGCAAAAATGAGTATCAATGTATAAAAATACTGTCAAGGGAGGCCAATATTAGTCAGAAGAACAAAATTACTCAAGAGTTCCCAGTTCTATTAAATTATATACCTTTAAACAATAATGTGATGTAAAGTTGGAGGAACAGCATATTCAGAGATGTTCCATAGATAGATAGATAGATAGATAGATAGATAGATAGATAGATAGATAGATAGATAGATAGATAGATAGATAGATATAGATATATGAATGAAATCTCACAAGCATGGTTCCCTCCTTCCCCCATTATATTAGGTCTCAGACTTCTAAGAGGGGATAAGCCTGCAGTTCTTTAGGGTTTAATTCGCTTATGCACCTTAGATCATCCGTTTGCAGATTAAGGCTATACTCCTCCACACACTTTCTAGGATGTAATGCCTTCTAGATTTAAACACCTAGGAATACTTTTTGTAGAATTCCTGTTTTCCAGTTAAAATGAATTCATAAACATGACTTCAAGAAAACTCATGGCATGCTAAAGCATTCAGAAAACCAACTAGGAACACATTCACAATGGAAAACCTTCTGTACTTTGGCCTACAGCCTCCAACTTCAAGTAAGGACTGATTTATCAGCAGTCTGCTCCATCTGAATCTGACCTGTACATTCTAGAATACTGACAGCTTCCCAACACACTGGTCAACTACGGAAAAATCAGAAAAACAGATTTTTCAACACAGAGTGATAAGACTGGTGAATACTGTAGTGGGAAGTCCATTGAGGGCTTCCTTCCAGATTTAGCACTGTGTCACAAAGTTGTATCACCTGAAGCCAAGGTACTTGGTTGTCCTAATCATTACAACATGAGTTCAGTTTCCTCTCACATAGTTTTCTTTAACATTAAATATATAACTTTTGTTAATTCATTGAAAGGGATGTTGATGATATAAGTTGAAATTTTTCTTCCTCTTCTATCGTTTTATATTTATTTCTTAGTTTTTAATATTTGTGTTAACACTTTATTTAAAAAAAATTAAATTAAAATTGAGGAATCACAGCTCCATGGCAGAATGCATTTTAGCAAGTGTTACAATTGTTCCCCTTCCTTATGAAGAGAAAGGATTTTTACAGAATCTCAAAGACTATCAAGATTTATTGTAGCATAAATAAAGGCTGAATAAGTATGTTGCTGAATTACAGCTTAACCACGCATTGTACTTATCTTGAGTTTTCCAGAGAAATGTCACAAACTTTATCCTTATAATTGATACCCAACTATACTTTCTTTCTAATCTAATTCTGCTAGTGTTCTGAACCGGTGCTTGGAGTCAGTTATTGGCTGGATGAAGGTGAACGAGATGAAACTTAATCTTGACAAGACAGAGATTCTCTGGGTTAGCAGAAAGGCAGATCTGGGAGCTTAGAGCTCTCCTGTCTTGGATGGGGTTATACTCCCCTTGAAAAGCCAGGTTTGCTGTTTGGGAGTGCTACTTGACACAGCAGCCACCATAGAAAACCAGGTGGCTGCAGTGCTTTGGAGTGCTTCTGTCCAGCTTTGACTGATACCTCAGCTGCATCCATTCCTGGGTCAGTCAGATCTAGCTACAGTGATCCATGCCTTAGTTACATCTAGACTGGACTACTGCAATGCACTCTACTTGAGGCTACCCCTGAAGAGTTTTCAGAGACTGCAGCTAGTGCAGAATGCTGCAGCTGGACTACTGGTTGAGGCCAGCCATCAGGAGCATGTGACCCCACTATTACAGCAATTATACTAGCTGCCAATCGGCTCCTAAGCCCAATTTAAGATGTTGGGCTTGACTCTTAAAGCCCTACATGGCTTTTGGACTGAGGAATCTGAAGGACCATCTTCTCCCATATGTGTCCACCCAGGAATTAACACCACAGGGACAGGCCCTCCTGACTGTCCCCATCAATCAAATAAGTTCTTGTGTGTTCACCAGACAAGAGAGCCTTTTCACTGGCAGCCACATGATTATGGAACAACGTCCCCAGGTAGGTGCAGCTGGCCCCCTCACTTTCGATCTTTAGGAGGCAGCTGAAGACAGTTTTATTTAGAAATGCATTTGGTAAAGCTTATTAGCAGTCCTGAACTGGGATTTTATATCTTGGTTTTTATGTTTTTAATGTATGTTATGTGCTTTTGTTTATGATGTATGCCACCTTGAGCTCCATAAGGAAGAAAGGCAGCCAATACACATTTTAAATAAACTGCCAACAATGTAAGCACACAGGTTGCTACTTACTTCTAGAAAAGAAAAGACACTCTAGTTATGACACACACCCTTTTTGCTAACTTCCAGCCACTTAAAAAACACAGATGTATGCTTAATAATTTACCAGAACAGGAAAGACCTCAGAAGTTAATCAAGGTCGACCCCTGTTAGTACTTTGATGGGAGACCACTGAGGAAGTGACCTGGATGGCCCAGGCTAGCCCAGTCTTGTCAGACCTCAGAAGCTAAGCAGGGTCGGCCCTGGTTAGTATTTGGATGGGATACCCCCAAGGAAGTCTAGGGTTGCTATGCAGAGGCAGGTAATGGCACACCACCTCTGAACGGCTCTTGCCTTGAAAACCCTATGGGGTCGCCATAAGTCAGTTGCAACTTGATGGCACTTTCCACTACCAGCAGCTACATTCAGAGCCTCTGCCTTCCCCAAAGTCTTCCTTCTCCACCATTTCCCAACTCTAGAAGCATAATTTGCAGCCATCACCTAGTTTCCTTAATTCAAGAAGGGACAGAATGGGAATCAGCCAATGGCAAATTCATCTAATTTCCATTTAACATAGAAGCTTCTTGGAGGAAAGCTTCAGGGCGGGGGCGGGAGATTAGCAAACACACTTCAAAGAGTATATTTTATGCCAGCTCCTTTGCATGCCAATCAACAGTTATAAAGAGAGAAGCAGGGCATATCACCAAAGCCTTGCAAGATTCAAACTGGAGGGATTTATAAACCATGAGAGAAGCCCTTGCCTTCAGCATTATGGGTAAAAAGGGAAGGAAGGCAAAATTGTCAAGCTCTGGTGCCAGAAGATGGGTCAATGGCACTGATACTGAGCAGCAGAGTCTTTGGACAGTCAACACCAAATCAGAAACTGAAAAAGCCTAGTCCCAAAGGATGGCTTGCTGTCTGGTGGATCAGTTAGACTTTGCCCGTTTGGCAAGTCTCTCCCCATGGTGGAGGTTCAGGGCAAAGTAGTTGGAGCATATTTCTTGAAGGGAGTCTAACTAGCCTTTGGGTAGCCTAGAAGTTGGATGCAGATACTGAGGACAATCTCTTGAATCACTTTCACAATTGATTTCAGCGGTGGTATTACTAGAATTATAGAAAAACCTGGCTGGTTCCAAAAGTAGAGGGGCAGATCTCTTTTAATCTATTTTAGGTTTCTCCTCATGCCAGGGTCAGACTTGACTCTTCTGCCTCAATTGTTGGCTTGGGTTGCTGCTCTTTTAAGTACCGCTGCTGCAGCAGCAGTAGATGAAACTGAGCCAAGTGGGAGGATGCAGCTCTTCCTCTTTGGGCACGTGCAGTCTAGATTGTGCCTCAGAAGGAAGTGGATTTTCACACCTGAAAAGAAGATCCACAAGTTTCGGAATCAAAGGTTTGCACAGGTGGAAAGTCCACCAGCACAGAGGCCACTATCTTCCATGTTGTGGTGGCAGCTTTTTGAACCTTAACTACCTTTTTCCCTCCTAGTCTCCCAAATCCTCTCATTCATTCAGCGAACTTATGAACATACTTCTGTGAATGCTTGATTTTTTAAAAAAAATTCTGTGTGCTGTTCCCTGGGAGCAAGTCCTATTGCTTGGTACTTCAGACTAGAGATACATAGAATTGGGCCGCGCATCTACCAAAAATATAAGCAGCAGGGAACCAACATAAGACCCCAATAAATTATCATAATAAATCTTAGTTAATTACAGCCAGCTTGTTTGCACTGAATGTCAGTCTTAACAAAGCTAACAACTGACTCAGGGTTTTGGTGTGTTTTTTAAAGTACATCCACTATTGTCCTCAGCACAGTGCAACATGGTACCACTTGGATAACAATAAGTGAAAAAAAATTCAGATGAACTTTAAATATAGCTTTTCCCATCAGCACTGCTGTAAAAGCAGACCTACACTAGAACCCAACAAGGGCTACAGAGACGATGCTTAGCTTTCGATCGCTCAGAGCAGAAGACCTAATTTAGGAACAATCCTCTCCTGAATGGCATATAAGGGTTCAATGGGGGTGAGAACACTCTGCTTGACAACTTTCCAAAGTACAACCATGCAACTCCTTGCTTGGCTCTCTCTTGTAACACACTGATAGCCTATTATGGAGGCAATAGCTGGGACACTCTGAGCAGAGGCACATGTTACAGAGCAGTAGAGAAAGAAGCAATCTGTCCCCCTACTTCTCCAAACTGCAACATGTGAATTTATATTTCTACATGCCACTCACAGGCTCCAAGAGTCCAAGTTATGAACATCCTCCTGGGGAGATATTGGATTGATGCCCTCCTTGTTATCGTTCAGGCATCAGATAAAGTTTGTCCTATTTATTCCAGCATTTGGTGGCTGATTTGCCCCTTTCCTTGGTGTCTGGGTGTTTTGGGAAGGAGCTCCTCTTTCCCCCCATTTTTTGTAGCAAACTGATGCTGTCATCTTAAAAGTCAGTAAAATCTTCTTTGCATTGGCAAAAGACTTCTTGCTAATTGAATAGAGTCATAGGATCCAAAGCATGTCATTCTATTGATAATAAAGTGCAAATAATATAATCAGACATCTTGGATATCCACTGGGCTAAAAAGGCAGCATAATTCAGGACTCCAGTGGCACCTTAAAGTCTAACAATTACCTCCCCCCCAAAAAAAAAGCATAACCTTTTTTTTCAAGTTAGAGAACGCTTCACCAGATGCCCAGCATGTCCATCCAAAGCATGTTATGCCTATGCATTTGACTCAGGGAGTTCTGACTCATGAAAGCTTATGCTGGAATAAATGTTTTTAGTCTACTTGGATTCCTGTTTAATGTTGCTACAACAGACGAACACTGCTACCCCTCTGGAATTATCTGAATGAATCAAGAGAACCAAGTCTCATCTGCAAACAATGAACACAGATTTTGCTATATGAAGAGCTTATATAAAACAGCATACTCCCAAATATTTTGTTTTGGTTGTACACCTGGAATACATCTGGTTTACTTACTGGATCTCCACTGACCTATATGCCTGAGATGCATTCTCAACACAGTATTTTATGGTCATTTTCTCCCCCTACTTTTGTTAACTTTATTCCCCCCCCCCCTGAAAACCTGAAATCATTTCCATACCATCCTCTGTTCTGCAAAAAAAAATTAACATTCAGGCACATAAACCCTCCTGGCCACATTTTTGACTTTCAAAAATCAACAGTTACAAAGGCTAGGTGGTCATTTGTTTTTAATGTAAACTCAGATTCTTGGGACGCTATATGGGGACTGCCAAGATTCTGCAGATTATATTAGGAATGTGCATAACTATATTTGCTTATAACTGCTTCCACTAAAGACTCAGAACATGAACAAGGAACAGAGAAAGACTACTGTTAAAGCAAAATAAACCCTAAGACAATTTAGGCCTAAAAGGGTTGTGTTTCAAAAAATGCATTAGATGCAAGTTTCTCTGTGAAACCCAATTCTTATAGAGAAACAGGGATTCCAGAGTACATCTGTGTGACCACATGCAGCTTAATTTCCCTTAAAAGCCAAATAGTAAATGCTTAGCAGGCTTTGGATTCTTTTTTCCCTTAGTGGACTGGAATTTCCTTGACATTCAAGCAAGCACTTCCCAGTAGTTTAAAACCAAGAGATACTGTGCAGAAGGAAGAAACCAGACAAGCAAAGTGCCATCTTCAGCAACAAACTTTACAGGAGCCGAAGAGAAGAAGTCACAGGAAGGGCAGTCAATCAGCAAGGAGGAGTCCAGCAACAGCACCATAAATTTACAGCTGGCAGCCTCTGCCTCATCCCAGGTCTAGGAGTTAACTCTCAGTAGTGAAGCAAGGGATGTCCTCAGAGTGAACTTTGTTCCTGTTTCTTACAAATACATACAAAACTACATGGTCTGCAGCCAAGAGCTGCTACCCAAAGGCCTGAAAGGGCAAATATTCAACTCTCTGCTCAACTCCCTGGGAAAATGATGGGCTACAACAAAGATACTAACAGCCTCTCTTAACTACAGCAGTACCAGTGGGCACAACTATAATTATAGCAGCAGACCTACATAATGCATTTGAACCAGCACCAGCCCTTTTCCTGCAAGCAGAGGATCTGCCACATCAGTAACTCTGTTGCTAGGGCAACTGCTTACTTTCCATATCAACTGCAAACTTGTTGCTACGGAGATGCATATACAAGAAAAATTCCTCTCTATAGCCAAAGACCAGATGGTGGGGAAGCCAGGAGAGTCATGGGCTAAAGGGATTGTACTGAATCGGACACAGGGAAGGGCATTCAAATCTCTGCACCAGATAAAGAGGATGAAAGCTGAGCAATTGGATATGCAGGTCTAGCAACAAGGAGAGAAAATAAAAAGGGAAACCTCCCATGCTATGATTAAGGTTGTTATACATATCAGCACACTGTGCTAACTTTGCCACAGCACCAAGGTCATTCCTTTCATTCCATTCCCTGAGACATAAATTCATCTTCAGACACTACAACCAGTACCCGTTTTTGAAAAATAAAATCACCAAAAACATAAGCTTACTGATACTGTAAAGATAGAGCAGTGTTTCCAAAGACCCTTTCACCTCTACTACAGCATGTGAAGACTTTGCTATCTGGAAAAGTTTGGAAATAAGGACTCTGTTTGCAGAGTCAGTAACATGGTGTATAAAACAGAAGAAAGCATACAAATCTTCTGTGAATCTACAAAAGGAGGCTTGCACAAACTAATATAAACTGGGGGTGGGAAGACTCTCGCTTTAAAAAAAGGACCCAGTACACGGATTCTGTCTCATACTGAATGCACAATGCTTGCTATTTGTTAGCTCACTCCATAAACCAGTTAAGACACTTGTGCATGCTTGTAGGGAACACTGTTCTTCAAATCAATACCTTTACTTCTTTGGAACATTCACTGAAAGCTATGAAATTTTAATAAAAACAGAAGGAAATGCACACTGCAAAATTCCCAAATCCATATTATACGTAAGTAAACTCCATTGAATTATACAGGGCTATAATAGCTGACTTAAAACCAAGGTGCACTTTGTTTGTAAATTAAAAACACTTTGGCGTAAACATTCTGGCTAAAAGTCTACATAGTAATTTCGTATAAACCTTTAAAATGATTGGAAGAACAATGAATCTGTTCTTAAGATCAAGCCACATGTGAACAAAAAAAATTAGCAAACCAGCTGAACGAAACAAATAGAAGCATCTAGGTCCCTGCTAAACTTTTTCCTAAGAAGCTGCAGTAACTGCCTCCAGGCTGATCTAAATGTTATGACCTCCTGCATGCAAACCGCCTAAAATATATTAACTGTGTTCATATTGCAGCAAATGTAATGCTCGAAAAGTTCCTCTTGTGACCCAGCCACACGGCAACTGCACACAAGCACTGCATAAGCTAAGCGATTCGTAATGGCTCTAGTTGCCACATATGCATCAGCTGGGGAACAGGCCAATCTCCTACTATTCTCACCACATGAAGCACAGACAGGGAAGCTCTTTTTAGTGGCCTTCAGATGAGAGCATCATGTGTCACACAGCCTTCAGATTGTTCTCCATTGACAATTCCAGAAAGCAGATGCCACCAGGGCCGGCTCGCCCACTCGCCTAGGGCACGCCAGCTGCAGGGGTGCCAAACTGCACCCCGCCCCCCGCGAAAAGCCCCCTGCCGCTGCCTGTGAAGAGTGCCCCGGCGGGGCGCAGGAGGCTGCAGCAAAGCTTGCTCACCTTCGCCCCCGGGGGGGGGAGAGGAAGCGGTGGTGGTGGAGGAGGAGGCCACGGTGGAGCTTGCTCACCCTCACCCTCCCCCTGAGGGGGGAGGGGGGGAGGCAAAAGGGTCTCCAGGCCCCACCATGCTTAGAGGGAAGAGACGGTGGTTTAAAGCAAGCAGCACTTGGAGGGAAGAGACGGGGGTTTAAACCCCCACCTCTTCCCTGGCTTGCCAGTGCCGCCCCCTGTCTCCAGGCCCCAGAAGGAGGTTGGCATCGCTGGGGGGGGTGGCACCACAAACTGGCCTAGGGCGCCCAGACACCACAGACCGGCCCTGGATGCCACCACTGAGAAGGCTGTGCTATGCACTGCCACCAATCTAACCTCCCATGGGATAGCAAGCAGAGCCACTCCCTTCCCAACATGAAAAGCAGCAGGGTTCATACAAAGGGTGGCATCCACTGAGGTATGCAAACCCCAACTAAAGAATTAGTCCATCCTTTCAAATGGGAGGGAGAGAAATGCTCCCATTGTAAACGGTGCTGAATTACTGCACAAAAATTAAGTTTATGAATTTCCATTTTTGCCCTATTCCCACTTCACTGATCAGGATCTGGAGCCTGGTGACCAATTTTACCCTTCATGACCAAGCACAAAAAGTCACTTCTAGAACCCCCAACAACTGCCATCTTCTCCACCCTTCGTTTCTGTGTTTGTTAGCATTTTGGATACTCTCCACTGCCATGGCCAGACAGGGAGACCCGAGGCTGTGTTACCAGTTACAAAGAACCAACAAGTATAAGGGAACACTGAAGTTTTGCCCTAAATTTGCAGGAAAAAGAAAAGGTACATGATGCCTCATACCAAGAGATTGGGATGACACACATAATAAAGAACTGTCAGCAGTCGCTGCATCTATTCTTGGGTATATCAGAACCAGTAGAACAGATTCAGCAGCTAGACAATTATATTAAATGGTGGCAGTGTGTTATATAGAGTCACCTTTTCTTTTAAAAAAAGAGTGGGAGCTAAAAGTCCAAATAAGTACATTGCCCGAACTACAGAATATACATAAGGTACTACGCCCTTTGTGCGGGCTGACATCATGAAACCACTCCTATTTATCCATGCCCCCATAAGCAGTTCAGCAAACAGGCAGACAAACATGCTATTTGCAAACAACAGAAGTCCTTTGCATTTTTATGCTAGGGTTCTGCATAGTTACTCAAAGAATGTTTCAACCACATTTTAGCCACAGTGCCTTTGCAACAGAAATTTTCTCAACAATGTTCTGTCCACACAGTTGCTCACATGTGCCAGTTTGGTTTAGCGGTTAAGTGTGCAGACTCTAATCTGAGAGAACCGGGTTTGATTCCCCATGCCTCCACTTGCAGCTGCTGGATGACCTTGGGCAAACCGTAGTTCTGACAAGAGCAGTCCTTAAAAGGGCAGTTCTTGAAAGAGCTCTCTCGGCCTCACCTACCTCACAGGGTGTCTGTTGTGGGGAGGGGAAGGGAAAGGAGTTTGTAAGCCACTCTGAGACTCTGAATGAAGGGCGGGGTTATTAAACCAATCTCTTCTCTTTTTCAGCATATCTGTAGTGCAGCACATGAACATGGTCTTCAGATCAGAAGGATAATCAGCGATGGGAATCTCACAGGGAGGCTTGTATCACTGATAACTCTTCTAGGTAGGTATTTGACACTCACAGATACCCACTGCAATTACGATGATGTTGAGTACACAATATGTACCTGGGAAAGATATAAGTACATGACACAAAATACTGTGGATGGAAATATCTTCGAAATACCAGCACTATATTGAAAAAAGTCATGCAGCAGACATACCAGAAAAAAAAAATTAATGTGCAAAAAGGCCCAAGGCTTCTCCTAACTATTACATCCGGTAGCGACTGGGTTGGTTAGGATGAATAGGCCACTTCAAAGCCATGCAGACAGCTCTGACGCCCACAAAAGAGCATGTGTGTGTCTGGGGGACACAAGTGAACTTCAGGAGAAAAGCTTTCCTTTTACATATTGTTATAAATTTTGCAAGAATGGCCACAAGGAAAAAAAGGAAGAAAAGAGTAAAGATTCAACATCAATTAACAGACACCCACAATTCTCAGAGCTGATAGAATTTTCAAGCGCTATTTTGCATCCATTGAAGCTCCTCTGAAAATTTCAAAATATGTCATTTGCTAAATTCTTGTGCTGTGCATTCCCCTTTTATTTATTTAGCATGGATTAAAAATTACAACTTCAAGCTCAGCTCCTTGCAGAAAATGAAGTCAGAACTATAGAGGCTGTATTGCTCGCTAAGTGGAACAGTTTGACTTGAAGTCCAGAACATCTGTAATTCTGTATTCATGATTCTACCAACCACAGAACTCTGTGACATAATCCAATACCAGCCATAACCTACACTCACCCCTTACTTATTGCTGTTCCAGTGGAGCAAACTACCCCAGCTGGCACAGCAGTAGCCACAGCACCAGAGAATCTGAGACTACCCAAGTCATCTTCCAGGGGAATGGTCTCTATAGCTCTTTTGGCCCCAATTAACACCCCCAGTTTTACACAAAAGGAGCTCCTGATTCAACTCCCCTTTAGTAACTTTGGTCATAACACTTCTATCTCCCTGTCCCTCTGATAGGATTGACTTCTCCAGCACACTCTTCAGTTGGGCTTGCAACACATTTACCTTCTTCTGGCTGCTTCACCAGAGCCCTAAAATCCATTCACTTGTCATCTCTCTGTGTACCTAATCTTACCCTCCAGAACAGGGGCCATGGCTCAGTGGCAGAGCACATTCTTGCAAGCAGAAGGTCCCCAGGATCTCCAGTTATGAGAGCTCAGTCAAGAAGTGTTAGGGAAAACTTTGCTCTGTCTCAAACTCTGGGAGAGCCACCACAAGTCAGAGCAGACGACACCAAGTAAGATGGACAAATGGTGTGACCAATGTAAGAAAGCTCTGTGTGTGTTCCATATACAGTGACACAACTGTATCTCACTCCAGTGGGTCAACAACAACAAAAAAGGTCAACTGATTCAGGCTTGTTGGGTTTGCAGATTTAATGCAAGAGTCAGTCTTTTTTAAAAAAATCCTTCTTAATCTTTACCCTGCCCTTTTAGCGTCCACCCCAAAAGCAAACCGACTTCATACAGAGAACCTGAGTGCAAATGGAAAACTTGTAACAGAGACCTGTCTTAAGTGATCATGCACTTCCTGTTGAAAAATTTTTGTATACTTTTGCTTCCTTTCCCTCATGGAAAGAAAAATTGATTTTAAGTGTGCAATAAAGATCTGACAAATTGAAGGTCCCCAGTAGAGTTATCACCCACCGCATACATTAGATTGCAGCAAAATTTCAACTGAGTGTATCACTTTTGAACTGGTAAAAAAACAAACAAACGGGGAATTCAAAAGAAGTGAGAGAGCTTGAGTATTCTATTTAATCTTGTAAGCATAGTCCTGGATCAGTTTTTCTTTTTTGGACATTTTGGATACAAGAGTAGGCCTCAAACATCAGGCATCTTGGAACTGATTTATAAATATGTCTTAAGAGAATGTGTCCATTCGGAACGTGACTCGAGTAATCACAGACATGGGTTTGTGTTCTTCGCAAAGAACAGTGATACATACTTGAGGATAAAATGCTCTATTTCCATTTAAGGGACTTTTACCTTGCCAAAAACAAATCTGTTGCAACAGTGAAGAGATTCTTGTTGAAGGTTCTATTCAATTAATTAAAAAGTCACAAAGGAAACCAAAACAAAAAAACTGCTAATATAAAGAAATCTCTGGAAAAAAGGGTTCTGTTGAAATATAAATACAATTTCCTGCTCAGCACTGCCCTGCCACATCTTTTTTGCATTATACACCTCAATATCCAGGAACAATATCTAAAGTACAGAGTGCAAAACAAGTGCCAGCCAATGGCAATGACTCCAGTTGTTTTGTTCAGCTACTTGTGTGCAAGTCAATGTAGGAAATGCAAAGAAGTTAAATCTGGCACTTTCTATTTGACTGGAACAGGAATATGCAGACTTATGGATTTCATCAAACTCTTCCTGACTCAGAGTGGAAACTCATTTGTGAAACCCAAAGATACTCTTCCTTCCTATTTCTGTCTTACTCAAGAGGTAACACCACAGAAAATACAAACAAAGGTCACACCTACAATGGACCCATTCAGGTAAAATTAGAACACCCAGGAAAAAAAAATCACTGAGATTTGCCATTAACTATAATGGCCCCATTGCTTATAATGGAGCCAAATATATTTGGGATTCCCAGGTATTTGCACTAGTTCTGCTGCTGGCCTTGTGAAACTGCCCCCCCACACACACATGTCACTTTCAACTGCAGAGATTCTCTGTGGCATTCTGCTGGGCTTGTATTACCTTGCTATTTTCTTCTCATTGGAAACAATGGAGGACGGGGGCACCCTCTCTGGGTGCACATAGAATTGGACCTCCTGGTTCAATATTGTTGAAACTTGGAGGTCTTTTTGGGGAGGGGCTACAGCAGCTATGTTGCAAATTTGGTGCCTTTACCTCAAACCCCCTACTCCCAGCCCACTGAATATACCTTATGAGATTTGCCATTGACTACAATGGCCCCATAGGGTATAATAGCGCCGAATAATAGTCAAATAGTATTCGGGAATCTCTATACAGGTACCGAATAGATGCTCTGATTTGGTATTTGGCTGAATGAATACCCAAATAATACCAATAAGACATTATTCATGTATTTACTCGGCTCAGTATATACGAAGTGCACACCCCTAGTGCCAACTACTTTGAACTTGGATGATTTTTCTATGTAAAGACTAATTCATTAAACATCTGCATTTCAAAGTTACATCCTGTGTCTCAGTTCCAAGTCTTGTTTTACATCAATGGAAGAACAATTCTGCCAATGGAGAGGGAGACAATCTTCAATGAGAGCCCCATACTACAACCAGCGTTGTTCCTAGGAACTGAATATAAATAAAGCTGCCTTATACTGAATCAGACCACAGATCCATCAAGGTCATTATAGTCTATTCAGACTGGCAGTGGCTCTCCAGTGGCTCAGGCTAAGGTCTTCCGCATCAACTACTACCTGATCCTTGTAACGGAGGACACCAGGGATTGAACCTGAAAGCAAAGCAGGTGCTCTGCCACTGAGCCACAAGCATGGTCATTTCAGCAGCATTGGGAAAGGGGAGGCTGCACATTTCATTCCTCTCACTGAGCTTTGCTCATGCTACTTTGGCTGCAAGGCCACAGATATTACACAACAGATCATGTACTACAAAGTAAACCATAGCTCCAAGAAACACTTCCTAAGCAGCCATGTAAGTACCTATCCCAGACAATACAATAAGCAGCACAAGGGCCTTTATCAAAAACGGGCAAGTATTGCAGAAGTCAGACTCTGGTGTTGCACGGAAACAGTTCTACATGGATTTGTGTGCATACTTAACTTCTAATTACTGTTATAATGCAGTATGGCACAAGACATAGCTGTCTATTAAATAAGCTATGTATTGTGTATCATTTTCTAACAGTAAAAATGCCATATAATTAAGAAATAACATAATATATGGTTAAATTAAATCCCCCTATGTGAAATAAAGGCTTTACTTAGCTGTAAATAACTAATTATAACAAACAACTGCCTGGCTCTTTTTTAAGGCAGTAGCTTGGATCTAGCAATGCACGTGGAAATACAAACTTAGTGCAGTTCCACTTATGCAATAACTTGCACTTTCCTCTCTAATATACTACAGTGTCCACAACTTAGTTGTACAAGATCTTACACAAACAGAAATGCAAGTGGGGATACAGTAAGTCTGACTTAACACAAGCGGCCAGCACAGAAATTCTGTGCTGGATCCAACACAATATGTAAAATGCACAGAGGAAACTTGAACCAAACAGATCTTTTTTTCTTGGTGATTCAACTCATTATTTAGACAATTCAGTTTAAATCAGTCCTTCCATCTTGTTCTATATACCATGTGTTGTCACATCCTAAAGCCCTTTAGCAGTCATCTGTAAATGGCTGAAGAAGATGTAAGCACTGCAGGAGCATGAATCTGATGACTGGTTGCATGGAACCAATTGAGGTGGAAAGAGAAAAAGTACTAAAATATAAGATTACTGCAGAGTCGCATTTCCTTCTTTCCAATAAGCATTAAAAAAAAGTACCGCCCAGTGCCAAATGTACCATTCTTGAGCAAGATGATTGAACAAATGCTGGCTGAGCAATTTCAGGGATTCCTGAATGAAGCAGATTGTTTGGATCCATTCTAATCATGTTTCAGGCCTGGTTAGGGGACTAAAATGGTCTTGGTCACCCTCATGGATGGCCAGCGCTGAGACACAGACGGGGAGCACAACCCTATTAATTCTCTTGGACTTCTTGTCGGCTTTTGATACCATCAATTATTGTATCCCTCTGGACAGTCTTTTGGGGTTAGGTATGGGAGAAACTGTTCTGTGTGGTTCTGGTTCTACCTTGAAGGTAGGTTTCAAAGTGTGTTGCTGGGGGACTGCTGCTCTGCCCCTTGGCCTCTGGCCACAGAGTCCAACAAGGTTCTATTTTGTCCCCCAAGCTCTTCAACACATATATAAAGCTGCTGGGAAAGCTCATTAGGGTATCTGGGCTGAGTTGCCACCAATATGGTGATGACATTCATCTCTGTCTTATGCTTCCAGCAGATCCTATGGAGGCTGCAGAAACTGTGAACATGTGCTACAGGTGTGTGGGGGGATATTTGATATAGGAAATGGGATACCTCCTGTTCTGCATGGGGTTGCTGCTCCCCTAAAAGAGCAGGTTTGTAGTTTGGGAGTGCTGCTGGACCTGGGCCTCCTGTTGAATAAATAGGTGTCAGCAATGGCCAGAGGTGCCTTTCACCAGCTCCAGCCTTTCCTGAGCAGCAGGAGGAGGAGGAGAAGAGATTGGATTTATACCCCACCCTTCAATCGGAGACTCAGAGTGGCTTACAAACTCCTTTCCCTTCTCCTCCCCACAAAAGACACCCTGTGAGGTAGGTGGGGCTGAGAGAGCTCTGACAGAAACTGCTCTTTTCAAAAACACCTCTGACAGAACTATGGCTTGCCCAAGGTCATCCAGCAGCTGCAGGTCATCCAGCAGCTGCAAGTGGAGGGACATCAAACCCAGTTCTCCCAGATTAGAGTCCATGCATTTAACCACTACACCAAACTGCCAAATCTTGCCATTGTAATGCTTGCCCTGGTGACATCTAGATTAGATTATTGCAGTGCGCTCTACATGAGGCTTCCTTGAAAGACTGTCCAGAAGCAACAGTTGGTACAAAAGGCTGCAGCCAGAATGGTGACTGGAGTGGGTCATAGGGACCATATCATTCCAGTCCTGGGGCCAGTATACTTTTGGAGGACCTTTTCAAGTGACCCCCACCACCTGAGGGTAGACAGGTGGCAACCCAAGAAGAGGCTTTCTTGGTTGTGGTACCAAAACTGGATTGTGGCACCAAATCTTTGAAACTTCCTCCTCAGGGAGATCTATCTGTCTCTCTTTATCTCTTTTTCTGCCACTAGGTAAAGACTTTTTTTTATGTCGTCTGCCCCCCCCCAATAACTGTGACTGGCCTTCCTTCCTGATTGTGGTGTTGTGTGTGTTCATATGTTTCTACTGAACTATTTTATATATGCTTTATTTTAAATGCTGTTTAAATGCTGAAATATTTTAATGTTTGGATGTGCACCACCCTTGGGTACCATATTTGCGTAAAATGGAGGCATAGAAATGTTATTATTAAGAATAATAACAACAATAGGAATTTTAAGAACAGAGATTACAAAGTAAGATGTTCTGTGCAAAAATGGAAGAATTCAATCAATAAGACAAAGTGGGTGGATTAAAAAAACCAAAGATAAAAAAAAATGCACACTGGCAATTTCAGATACGAAAACTACAATTTCTGATTTAATAGTCTACTTTTTCTAACCTCCTTCACTTATATTTTAAAGCATGTTATACCATAACAGTATAAGCAACTGCATCATACCCCAAAACTAGGGCAAAGATAGCTACACTGCAGAAAAAGAAGATGACGTCTTTCCGGAGTGGTTGTGTTGTGCCTGCATGTCTCTTTTTTCCTGGAAGACAAATATAATCCAAAGTACTCTAGGCCAGAGAACACAAAATTGCACTGTGCAACGATCACCTCAGTCTATGGAGAGGAAATCATATCACCTCACTTTTTTTTGTGGGGTTGGGAGACACAAGGACATCATTTCCACATCTTATTACTTTGAAGAAACAGGAAGGGAAAGTATACACTCAACCAAAATCAAGAACTGCAAGGACACATTTTCAAAGAACTTTGTTAATTCTTTGAAAGCTTTCTTCACCATTTTACTCAAAAGTGTAGCCTGTTGTTCCTTACCCATTTTGCCTGCCACACACTGCCCTTAAAGCCTTAATATCTACCAACCTGGCCACAAATGAAGCATCAAGCAAGTTTATATGGGCCTGCCAGTATAGTTGTGGTACATTTTCCCTAACATTCTACCATTATAACACCTGAAAACTCTATCATCACAATATTAAGACAAACCATTTGGTCTTAAATATGGCACAGACAAACTACTTGAAGATCAATATAATCTGACCAGATTCCAGGGGACAAAAATCAGAGGTAAAATGGCTGAGTTATAGAAGTTTTTAAAATCTGCCTTGACAGTCAAGTTTACAAGCTACTTTTTGTGCACTAGAAACATGCCTTCGATTTCTGGTTTTTTTCCTGGCTTAGATTCCATCAAACATTCCAGAGGCCTTGTCCTTTCCAGGTTGGCGAAAATCCATTCTGAATTCATAAAACTGTGAAGCTGAAATTTCCCATTTAAGTTATTCAGTGAAGCTGGGGTGAATTATGAGCATGTGTGCTTTTGGAAAAGTGACTCTGTGAAATGCCTTCCTTAACTAAAAATGGCAGCCGCTCGACCAGCATGATGCAGGAAAGGCAGGAGTGACAAATACAGGTAAAGTGGGAGAAAAGATTTTTCAGCAGATTCCTTTGGATGGGGAGTTTTGCTTTTTGGTGTGCTATTTCACAAATATGAATTGACGCAACAGCATGATACTACACAAATAGAATATTTTTTAAAAAACAAAGTTAACAATGTGTGTGGGGGAAAATCAAAACCAATTTTGGCACATTGTCAAATTTCAAATGGATCTACAAAGTTTTTGAGCTACTGCTTGGGACAAAAATGAGTGCTGCTATGTTGTTACATTAGTGTGCAAAGGCAAGAAGAAATCTTTTTCCATACCTACTGCACAACAGAGAGCTAACACAACTCAGTAAACATGAGTAAATTTGTAAGAAACCTGCAGCATTAACTTCCAAAGCATATGATGAGTACAAGACTAGTCTACAAAGTACATCTAGGCTTTGTTGCCAGCCATTATTTTCTACCAACCTCCATTAAAGTCCTACCTCACTAGACAGACTACATAGTTAGCTAACATAAACAGTTACTAGTAATAAGGTAATTTACCTGTAAGTTAATTCCTAGACAAAATTAGACCATATAAAGGGAAAACAATTCTTTACACTTAAACCCAAATAAAAATTATGTTGTAAAAGCCTAGAGCTTGAACTCATTACTATATAACGGGTGGACAGGGTTACCCACTAGTCTAGAACCAGACATATAACAGTGATTCATTGGGCAAAGCCAGACACAGGAGATAATACATTCCTTTTTTGCAGTATATACAAAGGTTGTTTCTAAAGGATCTATTTAGCCCAGGAATTAGCCGAGGCCAGCCACTGAATCTATAGCAGGTAGGTGTTTTTCCTTCTTTTGCAGTCTTTGAATTGCAATTTGAGTCAGCACTTTTAAGAACAGGAAAAAGGAGTCGGATTTATACCCCGCCCTTCACTTAGAGTCTCAGAGTGGCTAACAATCTCCTTCCCTTCCACTACCTACAACAGACACCCTGTGAGGTAGGTGGGGCTGAGAGAGTTTTGAGAGAACTGCTCATGAGTGAACAACTCTGAGAGAACTGTGACTGGCCTAAGGCCACCCAGCTGGTCAGAAAGCCAGCTGGTTCCTGAAAGCCTGGGATCACCCAGACTGACATAGTGTCATCATCCTAAGAACACTTTCCTGAATATAAGCCCTAATGAGTAGACCTGCTAAGGACTGCAGTTATAGACATATAACTTGCTCATGGATCAGGGAGAATACAAAAGCATAGGTATGAGCACATTGTTCATCCTGTCGCTTTCTGCAAGAAAAATGGACTTTTGGATTCTGTGCATACTAGTACTTAAAAGCAAGCATCATTGACTGCAGTGAGCCTTTCTCCCAAGCAACTGTGCACAAGGCTGCAGTCACATTAGTTGTACACCCCCAAATCCCTAAAAAAGTTTATTGTGAGAATCACCACCAAGGAATCTGCTACTAATAGCCACATAATTTTACATTGTTGGAGATTGCTAGGATTTCCCAAGAGATCCAGCAATCTGTGACTAGCCTTTATTCCTTGCCCAGCATTGAAGAATAATGGGACTCATAGTAAAGTAAAGCAACACAAAGTCAGAAAGAATCCCCCAAAAACAAGGCTGCAAAGATGGTGGTGGGTGAGTTGTGATGAGGAAACCTCAGAGAACAAAGCAGGCAAAACTCAGGGTCAAAGCACACTTGGAAGGGAGTGGGGATTAGAACTAACCAAGAGTAGTAGGGCCTGAACATAAGAGTGATCTCATACCCTTCAGCGTTTTGCTGATGAAAACAGAAACACTCTTGTACACAAGTCCCTATGTGGAGCTAAGGGGTGGGGTGAGGCCTGGGAGCAGAGGCACAGCTGGGCAAGGGGAATAAAGGCAATAGAAAGACACATACAGGTGTGCGGAAAGGGAAGAGGCTAAGTAATTTGTCCTTTCCTCACACTCTTAGGCAAACCAGAGAGAATGCCTGGGGCAAGCAGCTTCACATATGAACACAAAAATAAGAGCGTAAACACAAAACAGAGCACTTGAACAGAGAGCAAAACCTTCCCTACCTACTACAAAAGCAGCCAGGATGGACTGAGAGATGAATACAAATTTGGATGGCCCTTTGGTAAGCCCCAGGAGACATAGTCACCAGGATGAAAACTATCCCCCCCCTCACCCTGTGGGCAAGTGCTTTTGTGGGAGAATGGTACAGACATTGTATAGTCTGATATCTTGTGCTTGTTCATAATTCAGGTGACACTTTCCCTTAGACACTTTACTTCCACAGTTTTTCCCCTCCACAGGTTAGGGGCTGTAATACTGAATATGGGGTCAGTGCTATATAAATGTTTAATTAGAACTTTGTTATGTGTCAAATTGAATGAATTACACACCCATCTGAAGGAACAGATGTAAGAACAGTGCTAATTTAGAAAAAAAATACCTAGAATACCAAGTGCAAGGAATGTAAGTAAGCATGAGGAGCCAAGCGGCCCAATGCCCGTATGGTTCAATTGGTGAAGAACTAGTATTTGTACAAGAAAGGTGTGAGGAAATAGCCTCACGCTATTCTCTGCTCTTGTTATAACCACCCCATGAACACGTCACTGCCCTATACTAAATCAGACCCTTGGTCCATCACTGTCAGTGCTGTCTACTCAGAATGGCAGCAGCTCTTTAGGGTCTCAGGAAGAGGTCCTTCCCATCACTTACTTACTACCTGACCCTTTTAGCTGGAGATGCTGGGGATTGAACCTGGGATCTTCTGCATGCAAAGCAGAGGCTCTTCTACTGAGCCACAGCCCTGTCCCTCTGTGTGACACACTGTTCTGGATGATCCCCCCCAAACCTGCAGCAAGGGCTTTTCAGGAGGCATGCTTGGGGCTGCTGAGCAAATGGGAACACAATGAAAACGACTTTTGTGAAGTCACTTGACTTGTGGAACCTTTGGCATACCACCTCTGTGTTCCCCCAATACTGCAGCCGGCTATAGGGAGCCAAAGTAATAGAGGGGGGGGGATGTCATCTAAATGAAGAACGATGTCCAATCTATTTACACAATGCAAAAAATAGTCCCTCACAATTGACAGGTTTATATTAAAAAATGTACACACACACAAACAACGCAGTACCACCTTTCTGAATGAACTAAAACCAGAAGAATGGAGAGAAGTGGGAAGAGTACACAGCTTCTGCCCTTCAAACTGGAAAACAAACAAACAAAACAAAAGTTTAAATGGTTTGTACAGGCAGGGAGAATACTATTGTTCCAGCCTCACCTGACTTCTGTCTTTGTCCACCTTCTTAAAACACTTATTCAACGACAGATTATGCCTCACAGAGTTTTTCCATCCAGTGGGGGCATTTGCAAAATAAGGGAAGTGTTCCAAAATCCAGTTGTATATATCCTTTACAGGCAGCCGTTTGGTTGGAGAGTCCTCGATGGCCATAAATATGAGGCAGCTAAAAGAGTATGGTGGTTTGCAGTTGGGGTTCTGCTTGGCATCATAGGGCATGTCGGCGTGAGCAGGAGACGGAGGGGTATCATCATCAAGATCCTGCACAGGGCTAACGCTTCTTAAGACCGAGTCCCCAAAACTTTTCAACAAGTTCTTACTCTCATGTAACCAGTTCAAGTTAGTTAGCTCTTCGTCCTCCATGGGCCCTTTTTCTGATCGGAGAACAGGTAAAGAGATATCCAAGTCCTCATCGTCATGAAGCGTCTTGGATAAATCACCATCCCGGTAACACTGGCTCAGTCCACTGGAAACGCTAATTCCTGAGCCCTCCGGCTTCTTACTGGGAGGCATAACTGGACCCATTTAGGTGGAGGCTCCTGGTAAAGCAATCCAAGACATTGAAGGGAGGGGAAAGAAATGCAAGTATTAGTTGACAGTACCAGAGTTAGGATCACAATATTCTGACAGATTTCTCTCTTCACCCTGACCCCCAAATCAGTACTTTGACCTTTTATGAAATTGTATGGGTTCGGTTTTTTTTAATAGCAGATACCACGCACATCAAGGTTTGTTAAGCAAAGGATACAGAGGCTGAGAAAATAACTGGATCTCTATCACTGGCATAACACACTAGGGTATTCCTGAGATACTTTGGGGTTTTTTACTGTACACAACGCTCTATCCAAACAGGAATGCGGTGGGGATAGCAAGTGCCATCAACTCACAGCTGACTTACAGTGATCACAGAGGGTTTTCAAGGCAAGAGACGTTCAGAAGTAGTCTGCCATGGCCTACCTCCACATTAGGACCCTGGTATTCCTTGGAGGTCTCTCCTCCAAATACTAGCCAGGGCCAACCCTGATTAGCTTCTGCAATCTGACGAGATCAGGCTAGCTTGGGCTATCCCAGTCCAGGCTTAAAAGAGGAATGTACACTCTAAAATTTCACCATTAAGACCGCAATCCTACACACACTTATTTGAAGAATAAGCCCCCAATAAGATCAGTGGGACTTATTTCTAAGCAAGCATGCATAGGGCTAGACTGCATGTGTAAGTATCACTGTCACACACATACCCCTGCTTGTAATAAGCACAAAAAATCAGGAGCTTAAGACCAGTTGCTTCAGATTAAGTACAGCTGTTTCACTTCCAGTATGAACACAGCCATGTTATAATTATAGTCTCGCCTGCTCTAGCTGAATGTTCAAGCAGGCAAAACTCCATGTTTATACACACAGCAGCCACAATGACACCCAAGCACTTGCTCACTACAGCTACCAACTTTTTTGCCTCCAAATAAAGTGCAAAAGGCTTCTGCAGCTGGGGTTCAATGCCAAGATCTAGAAATGCAGACACACACACGCACCCAAACAGCCACCCCCGGCAACACACATTTCACTGAAATGAGAGCCAGCAGTAAATACAATAAGCATGACCTAGAAGAAAGCATGAAGAGTGACATCATATCAACCAGCTGAGGCTGCTGTTTCTATATTGGTCCCAGGCAGCAACATGCAAGGCGACATTACATTTTTGTTATATCAAACATAAATCAAAACACCAAGGAACATGTGCAGTAAGTACAGAGGAAAGAATTCATAAGATGACACAATTAGTGAAGTCAACAATGCTCAAGCCTTCAACAACACCTTTCCCAATCTCTCCTTTAAGCATCCAGTCCAAATTTCCATTCTAAAATTAATCAGAGCTACATCTTCTGCATGCTCTTTGTGCCTTTCAACACTGATTCTGAACAGTTAACAATTCTACCAAAAGGCCTGATACTTGGTTTAAAAAAATAACAATTGTCAGTATTTGTGCTGGAACTAGTTTTTTATTCACTGGAAGTATGCAAGCTTTAGTAAAAACACAAATATATTGTAGTATGAAAGTTTACCTCTACTTACGCCAACAGAAACAGTGCTAAATCAAAAACATGCTGATTACAGTACAGAAAAAGTTAACAGGAAGTGCAACACCACTTGCTTTTTTTTTTACTCTATAAGAGGCAAGGCATTTTTATACAATTCAGCAAACAGCTATTACAAAGGAAGTAAAAAGGTTCTTGTTTGTTATGCTTCAAAGGAAAAAGCAACTGAGAAGTGAAACTTGTCTACAGAGCAAACTTGTACCCATGGTGGAAGAAAAATGGCTCCTCTAGCTTTAAAACATAGCATTACAAACAGGTTTGTTTCAGAAAATCAACCGCTGAACACATCTCTTTGGAAAGGCCTTGATGATGTTCAGCAGATACTTTATAGCAACAAGCGAGGAAGTGGTAATTACATAAGAGGTCATTAAAGGAGTGGGCCCTGAATAAGCAGAGATTTGAGAAAGATTGTGCTCTGGGGTAAAGAACACAAATTCATTTGAAGGAGGATACAAAAACCACTTAAGAGTTTTGGGGAGGGGGGAATACATTGCAGTCATTTCAACATTAGAGCTAAGCCAGGGAAAGCATGTCAAAAAAATACTGCAAAACCTAATAAAAACAAAGGACGTTAAAAGGACATAATTTAAACTGTGCACTTTAAAAAACCACATTCCCACCCCTCTTCTGCATTCAATACAGACATCTGCCCTGTCTCTACTGCTCAAGATGGCCTGCTATACTCTATACAAATACTTGAACCACATTTTATAACTACTATGTAAGAGAGGGATTTGCATTTTTTCCCTGAGGTTGCCCCATTAAGGGTGCTATTAATGAATTGAAACATGCAAGTACCAAGGTAACGGGGAGGAGAGGATGTGCCTAGAGAAATGCGCCCTAAGTGATACAACCCTTTGTGCATCCCAGCTGTATTTGCAACTGGGAGCATGGTAGACAAGTGAGTTCAGTATGAACAGAAGTTGTGTCCCAGGAGCAAGCTTTTAAATAGGAAAATTATATCATGGCTGACAACATAATTTAATTGCTCTGTTGCTATGACGATATGCTGCTCTCTTTCAGTTTAAATGTGCTTACTTACCAGTATCCTCCCAAAGGGCACTGTATCGTACCATCACTTTTCATACACACACACACACACACAAAAAGTGACTTCTCTTTAAAAGCTTATGGTGGATTGACGGATACAGTTAGCTCTGATCCTGCAACTCTAAAGGATCAAGCTTAACTGACTAACACTAGCCCCAGTATAGTTGAAATTGCAATTTACAAATTATTTTCTTCCAGAATACCAGAAACAGTGACTTTCTAATGCCAGCCATTCCTGAGAGCAGCGTCGAGTGTAAACATGGGAACTTCATGCTGGGATCTTGAACACAGTAAAATGTCTTTTCATCACAACAACACGTACAATACGCCACTGACAATACGCCACTGGGAAATCCCACATCTGACTTTGGCTCATTTGGAAACATTAGGCCACGTATACATTTAAATATCAATTGCCTTCTTTAAACAACAACAAAAAAAGCTGGCTTCAATTTTGATCTTCCTGACAAAAAATCAAGCATGGAAACTTTACTGTCTCATAAGTATCTTGTATGGATCACTTGCCAAGGGGCACACGAACTTTTGCACCTTTCAAGCAACCTAAAACCCAAGAGTTGCACACCCAGTACTGAGGGCAACATGGACAGGTTCAGGCATCTTGCCAAGGATACTTGTACACAAATGTTACAATACGGTGTATCAGAAACCTAGCAAAGGTTTAAACAGGTCTGGTGGAAGAAATTGGGATACAAGGCCACAAGCGAGCCTTCCATGACTAGGCTCCACCTGCTAAGAAATTTCATTCCTGTGCTCCACAGCTGGGTAAAATAACATGAAGTTCTGCCGTTCAGAAAACATTTGATAACCTGCTGCCTATTCAGTAGCTCTATCGGATATGCTTCTATCTGCTGGGGGGCAGCTTTCCCCATCCCAAAATCCCACAAACTTTGCTATTGTCTAAGACAGTCACAATCTCTTTTTTCAGTTGTAAAAAACTGACATAGCAAAGAAACAGCAAGGGGAGGGGGGAGAAATGAGAAAGAGGGGAACGTTAAGCCAGTCCGCAGTTATTAATGTTTGTCAGACTGAGGGTATGTTACAGACTACAGCATAAAGCCGATGTGAAAAATAACCCTAAATACAGAAGGGCATCGTTGTGACGGGAAAGGAAAACAGAGCGGAGGAAGGAAAAGGCAGCCGGCCAAAGACAGTTTTTCTTCCTGCACATTGCAACACTCCCTCCCGTACTAGTCAAAAACATTTGAAGGGGAGAAGGAGCGCAGCGATTGGTTGGGATTTGAATCAGTCAATGGCGTTGCTAGGAGACTGCAAAACTGCACTTATGCCTCGACAAGCCATTTGCAGCAGGCATACCTTCAAATGCTGGTCAGATGTCATAAACCTTATCCTGGCCTTTCCTAGATCACGCCATGAAGGCAAAACTTAGGCGTTCGACTTCGGAAACCTACCGGGCGGAGGGCTTTAAAACAAAATACTTAACGCTTTGATATTTAATAAGAACGTTCCACAGGGGGAAGGAGATCCTTTTTAAAAGAGGTTAAGAAGAATACAGTCCAAAGACTCCTAAAATAAAACGAGGGCAATCAGTAGATATTAGATTTAAAAGGCTACAGCCTTCCTCGGCTACGTGCAGATTTTCTCTCCTGCTAACTTTAAAAGACAATGCCAACTCAAGTCGCCCAGAGACTTAGGAAATCAGACAACAGCAGCAAAACGATATTACACATTCGGGTTGTGCTGGCCAACTCTTCGCTTCTAGCCTCCTCCTCCGTCGCTTCAAGCAACCGAACAGAGACAAAAATAATAAGCCCCCCCCCATACTATCAGGACGCTGTTTTTAAACCTTGTACGCTAGTTCACATTGGGGAGGGGGTTCCCCTCTCTCCCCAGGTTTTCCCCCAATGCAGAGAATCTTACGCAACCTTTCAGACAAGGGAACCATACGTTTGTTCTCCCCCCCCCCAAAAAAAAACACCCGTGTACCTAAAAAAAAAAAAAAGGCAGAAAACTTACCTGGCTTGGGAGAGGTCGAGATTTTCACTGCTGTCTTCCCATGATCATTATGCAAACTTTCATCCGATTGAGCAAGGCATTGCTCCCTCCCCCAGCCTGGAGCCAACAATGTGGCCGAAGGGAAAGCGACAGAGACGGGGATCCCAGGGCAGAGGAGGAAACGCGAGGGCATGGGACCTTGCTGCAATTCCCCCCCCCCCGCTCCAGCTTCCTCCCCCTCCCCTTCTCCTCCTCCTCCTCGTCGTCTGCCCCCTACGGATGAGTAGCGGCTCGGGTCGAAGCTAGCACAAGAACGCTAAATTGTTTCCACTGCAAACAAAAAAAAAGAGAGCGAGAGGCAACACATGACCAGAAGGGGGGAGGAAGAGGAGGGCAGGGCGAAGAGAGAAGCGAGAGAAAACGTGGGCAGGGCCAGCCGAGACTAGCCGCCACAGTGGGAAGGAGAGGGCTGGGCCACCCGGGGCGGGGGAGACGAGGAGGAGGAGGGCGCTTCTTTGCTTTTATATTGCACCACGATCCTAATTGCGCGACAAGGCAAGAAGAGGGGAGGGAGCTTCCAGACACGCACAAATGCACACAGGGCAGCGCGGCGGCCGCCCAAGCAAAGCCAACCAGCGGCTGCCCCCCCCCCAACACACACACACACCCGAGTCCTAGGCCTGTGATCGCTCACAGGAAATACTCGAGCGGCGGCTGCTGCCACCGCCGCGTCTTGCCGCCAGCCGCACTCTCTCCGTCTCCGCCACTTAGAGAGTCCTAAATGTTCCACATACCCACCCACCTCTCCCCCCCTTTCCTCCTTTCAGGCTACGTGGTATTGGATGAGCTCGAAGTGACTTCGGAGAGTTTTCGCCAACCATTTGATAGTTTGCATTTCGAAAGCTCAGTTGGAAACGTTTTTTTCTTCCTAAGAAGCTGCGTTTTCCTTCTTTTGAAGAAAAGCGGGGCGGGGGAGAATACTGCAGTAGAAACCACCTTCAGGGTAACTTCACATGTTACTTTTCCCCTCAACTCGAGGGTTATGTCCAGATTCCGCATTGAAATGGCAAGTCAACCTTCTAAAAACAGCGATAGTGCCATTTCTGTTGTCGGGCACGGGGGAAACGTGCCGCAATCCTGAACGAGACCCCGGTACTGTGACTAAAATGTTACGAACAAAGTGCACAACTTCTGCAGCCCAGCCTGTATAAGTCTACCAGTAAAGTCTGTGGGCCTGAACTGTCGTGTAAGCGTACACAGGGCGGAACTAATCGCGGTATATGTGTTTCAAAGATAGCAACATCTCAAGAGACAGACAAAACTCTTCCATTCTGTCTCAGCAAGAAACGGCCTTGGACACTGTAGTGTCTGAGGCAGAAATCCAAAGGGCAGCCCCCTCCCCCCAGCACCACAGTGGTAAAATATACAAACTGAATAATTTGCAGGCTGCTGACCTTTAATAACCCCCGCCCCCCCCTCAATCTGTCACCTGAGGCACTCATACTCCACTGGCTGCCTGTTAGTTTACCGACACAATTCCAAGTGGTGGATCTTCTCAAGCCTTTCTCCCTGTGCCCCCATCTGCAGATATAAAATGGATGGAAACCAGAGAAAAAGCTTTTCAGTGGTGGTACCCTGCCTAAGGAATGTCTTTGCTCTTGACACTGGTCTGGCACCTCCGTAGTTCTCTTTTGGGTGCTGGGCCAAATCGTTTCTGTTTACCCAGGCTAAGGGGTTGATCTTTCAACACCATTTTAGTGTGTTTTTAGTTTGAAAACTCCTGTTTTCATCTGTTCTGTGGTCTGTTTTTACAGTCTTATGTTTTAATGCTGTAGCTGGGTTTTTAATGCTACATTTTAATTAATAGATTTTAATATTTTGTTTTTATTATTTTTTATTTTGTAAGCCTCCTTGGGCAGGTTCCCCAGAGAGGCAGCATTTAAAATAAATAAATAAATAAGCTGCCTGTGTGAAGCGTTGCTTTTTCCTTGAGGTAGAAAACTGTGCAAAAGTATTTTGTGGCCTGCTCCACCTGGTTATGTGCTCTATTCTTTTCCTTCTATGAATAGATTCAACTATTCCTCACATTTATATCCCACTCTTTTCCCTTGCAGCTTAGATTCCATTTTTTCCCCACAACAAACCTATGGAGCAAAGCTAATAGTGATCCAAGGTAATCTTCATGCCCAAGACAGAGATTCAAACACATGGGTCAAGTCACACACAGTAACCAATGTAATATTAAACCATGGCAGGTGGATTTAGAAGGGCGTAACTCTGTTTAGGACTGCAGTGCTAGAGATATAAAATTTCCAGGAATTTTGAAGCCATGAGGAAAAAAATGGAAATTTAGAGGGAAAATTATAATGCATGTGATATTTATTTTCTTATCAAACCTAAGCTTATTTTACTGCTTGAATGAGATAAAATGTAACATTGTAACTTGGTTAACTATGACATTGTACAATTTGGCCCATTTGTGGAATTTAGAAGTATAAATTACTCCATTTTCTACAGGGGAAAGAGCAGATATACCCATTACTGTAGAGAGAGCTGAAAACTGTTGTACTCTATTGTACTTGGTGTTGGAGGGGGCAGCAGGGGGAGGGGGCTTCTAGTGTCCTGGCCCCACTGCTGGACCTCCTGATGGCACCTGGTATATTTTGGTCACTGTGTGACAGAGTGTTGGACTAGATGGGCCATTGGCCTGATTCAACATTGGCTTCTCTTATGTTCTTATATTTATGTTCTATTCAGCCTTCACAAATGTGTCTTTGTTTTTGCACACAATTTTTGTACTAGACTAAAGGAAATGTAAGAATTAGACACAAACAGTCTAATGCAGTCACAACAGGTAAGGATACCAACATATTTGGATATCAAACTTATAATGCTGAAAACACTGAATCCTTTAATAATGTATTATTATCAGACATATTAGAGCATACTAATTGTCATCAAAATTATTAAATCAAAATCCTTAAAATATGTTGTATTTGTCATCAATATACACAAACATTTTCATGCTATATAATTTTAAGTGAGTAAAACTGATGTAAAAGGCATTTCATTCAAAATAAAAAAACATTATTTTTCTTAGTACACCCTACAATTTCTGAATTTTCCCATCCAAAAATAAAACTGCAGGGGAAGTCCTTAAGGGGAGAGTTTTTTTCCAGGCCTTCATTACCTCTATAACTACTACACCATGATGGCTCACATTCGTACTGATGAACTTTTTCAACTCTCCTCTTCCCAACAGTACCCCACCTCTGACCATTTAGGACATGCACCATATGGCATGGTGTACCTATTCCATCTCAGACTCCACAGTAGACTGCAGGATCTGGCTGTGGACATTTGGCACGCCTGTTCAAGAGGGATCTAGACTCTGTTAAGAGTAATTTTTTTCACAGCATTCTTACAGTTGTCTGGAATGGTCACACAGTCATTAGATCTAAGGGCTAGTCCCCATTAGTGTTGCCAGGACTGACCTGGCATTGGCAATGAGCAGGACCCCAGGGGAAGGGGAGGTGGGTAGAAAATGAGCCACCCTGGAGACATATTGGAAACTAAGCAAGGAGTACTATGGGAAAGCAATATTGGCTGGGTGGAATGTGCCATGTTGGCAAAGCCAGCCACTGAGAAAGTTAGCAGAAAGTCTGTCACAAATGGAAAATGTTACTTTTAGTTTTAAGCTGTGCATGCTTATTCACAAGGTGTATAAAATTGGTTTGGAGGCTGTAACTTTTTAAAGATTCTGTTTTTGCTGTTTCGTATGATTGTGCTATCAGGAATTCAACAGTTTTGGAAATTATTTTTAGTGTCTTTCTTCGACATGGGGATGTGGGAGGGCAGCAGTTCAGGATAGCATGACATCAATTCTGGGGGAAACCCAGAGGTGACATCACACCTCTCTAGGAATTTAATGTTTCCTAGAGAGTTGTGATGTCCATTTTTTTTCTCCTATTTTTTTCTCCCAGTGGCAACTGGAAACAGGAACTTGGGGCTGGCAACCCCATGCAGATAGCAAAATCCACACAATGGGGCTGACCATGGTTATCAATCAAGACTCTGCAAATGCAGAAAGGTTTGCAGAAAGATCTAAAGTTGTTTATATGCATATATATGTAACCCCCTCCCTGACTGATCTGCAACCTTTGTCCATGCATAGTCATTGAAAAACCCTGTGCAGAGTCTTTGGGGATTCCCTTATTTTTGTATCTAATATGAGGACTGAGTTCTTACTTCACTCCTATAGAACATGCCTAAAGGAGCAAATCTTTCTACCTCTACATCTCCTCCCAAGAAACAATACAGAACAGGAGGCAGTTCTTGTACTTATTAGCCGTACTGAGAAGCTTGGCTTGCACTGAATGTTTCTTTTTATGCAGAAGCTAAAGATATCAGGACAGATTATTCTACATTTCATGCAGCCAGATTTTCCACAGAGTTGTATTAGTACAAAGCTAGTACTTCACAGGTATTTCTTTAGCTTCTCCACAATTATGATGCCAAAAGTATGAAGAGAATCATATTCAGTCTTATGTTTGGGTAAGGTCTAGCAGCAAGTCCCTCTAAGAAACCAGAAGTCAGACCTTATTTATATTGCCATGTAGGAACTGTAGCTTGACATGAGATATGGCACTGCACATTTTGATTAGGAATGGGAGGGATTTGTTTAGAATGGGCAGGATTTAGCCACAGTTAAGGACTTTGGGGCTGCAAACCTATACTCATTTCTTGGGATGAAGCCACATTAAATACAGTGGAAGTAACTTCTGAGCACACACTCCTAGAACTCAATCTATTTTACTGAAAAAGTTAAGTTTAACTTTGGCTCGTACAGATGCATGCAGGGTGGGGGACAGAAACATACACCCAGTGTGTTCACATGGGCTAGTTTATATATATATAGAAGCTTTTCTTCCCCCACTCACACATGCACACACATACACATTTTTTCAAAGGATTATACTATAAATTTCATCTAGTATGAACTGGGTCATGGTTCTCTCAACCTGATGCTGTTGTTTGCAGAGCCAACCATGACAATGAGGCCTCCTATTTGCCCAAGGTTGCTTTGGCACAGGAATCTGGCACAGAGAGGAAGGCTGAAGCCTTCTTGTGGTGGTCCTGAGCTAAATCAGTCCCCAGCCTGCTTGGGGGATTTCAGTTTCCCAGCATCATGTCTGGTTGTGCAAACGTCAGACTAGTACTGGCCTGGACATAACAATAACATCTAGTTTGGGCCTAAATTTTCACTGAACTAGAGATTACTTTTCACAAGCATTTACAAGATGAATGCTGAGGAGGATTCTGATGAACTGTTGGTTTTTATATTTTGAAAAACAGAGACTTTATTTATTTATTGCTTCTTCATCCCATTGGAATTGCGCCCATCAGTATGTAATCTCATTAAATCTGCTACACCTCCTAGTCTCCCTTTTGGGAGCCTCAAATTTTGGGGCTCTTCCACTGTTCCCTGAAACATCTTTTCTTCATTCTTATCCTCATCCATCTCCACTTTTTCTTTATTTTAACCCAAGACCCAGCCTGATTTAAGAGTTCCAGGGAATGTGAATACTTGCATTCATTATTTTGTAATGTTTTAGTTGGTCCTAATGAAAAGGGTGGAGCTGCAGTGGCTCAGTGGTTAAGATGCTGAACTGCAGGCTGGAAGATGAGTAGTTCAGCAGTTCAAGACCCGAATGCCACATGATGGAGTGAGCTTCTGTCTCTGGCTCCAGCTCCTGCCAACCTAGCGGTTCGAAGCAAGAAATTGCAAGTAGATAAATAGGCACCGCTTTGGTGGGAAGGTAACAGCATTCCGTGGGCCTCGGCGTCTAGTCATGCCAGCCACATGACCATGGAAACGTCTTCAGACAGCGCTGGCTCTTCAGCTTGGAAACGGAAATGAGCACCGCAACCCTAGAGTCGGATTCAACTGGCTTTCAAGCAAGGGAAACCTTTACCTTTACCTAATGAAAAGGGTTTCCACTATTGTTTTTCGGTACATCTCCTGTTCACCATAGTACAAAGATGAGCAAAGTAAAGCAAGCCTCCGCTTTATATTTCTGCCTGCTGCACATCCCCAGGCAGAACTGGAATTTGACATTCAAGTATGTTTTATCAGAAGAACCTGACAGGTAAACTGCTAAAACCAGTTCTTTCTTACATTAAAGACTCTGAGATATTTTTCCAGAACAAAATACAAAGATAACCATTCACACAATAATCTCAGTAATATGAGAAAGAACTCTTCTTTTTGAAGTTGTGTTGAGATCAGACATTGGCTTGGAACAACAAATACTTAAAAGGGAAAACACTGAAAACAGACAATCCTTTTCTGATCAGCTCAGCCCTTGTGGCCATAAACCACAATTTATTAATCTTATTCCTGGATCATATAGGTCTGGTGGACCAATAGTTGGAACTTGTCCGGGATATTCCTGTTCAATCCAGACCAACTTGTTACATGAAAGCCAGCACAATATCCTTACCAGCCACAGGAATTAATAATTAAAAACAATGGCCCTATAAAGCAAAACACGATTGTTCTTTTATCCTTGCTTGCACTGCAAGCCCATTTTATCTAATGCTAAAGTGGACCTTGAATTACTAAATCAAACATCTCTTATCTCATGGCCACTTTGTGTGTATGTGTGTTTTGAAACATAACCCAAGTTACCAAATGCTAACCCCACCTACAGAAATGCATACACTAAAAGAGCTCCGACAGTTCGGCGGGGTGGGGGAATAACTAGGCAAATCAACAGAAGAGGAGACGTTCTCCCACTATTTGCAGTGGATGTCAAAAGTCAAATGTCTCAAAAACACATAGGTCAATTTGACTGCCACTGTTTTTAGGAGCAACAACTAGCAGCTCTTCTGGAAAAGTAGCCAGGCAGAGAAATACAGATATTCCTATTGATCTAGGAACCAGTTCTATGTCACTTGATGACGCATACTTGAAGACCCATACTTTTCAATCAACGTGGTTTATGTATGCCGACAAAAGTTACATCACCGGCTCACTCACAGGCTTAGCCTGGCCCACAACAGTTAAAAGTGTGTGTGCCTTTCTCACACCATTTGCTTCCCCTGTGAGTGCTGTTAAAATGGGACAGAATAGGGGAGATGATCTAATTGTAAAATGTGTATTAGAATATATACTTGCATTATAGAATGCAGCAGAACAAAAAGCACTTTAAGCACTTACACCCCTTCCTTCCTCACTCCAGATTTCCTGAAGTGGGTCAGAGGGAGGAAAGAAAAATATACTAAAAACTGTATAGGCCTTTCGAGACAGTCCCTAATTCTGGATAATAAATGTACAGTGCTACTTTTGTTGCTGTTGTTAAAGGCAAGGCTACACAAAGGTGACCTGGGTCAAAAACGTAATCTTGGGGGGAGGAGCTCTTCCTGCACCCCCACCCATGTGGTCAGTAGATAAGATAGCATACTTAAATACATGAAATATCCACATAATAGATTTAGTTTAGTGAATAATATTTAATGATGATAAATTCATTAATAACCATTTCAATCGGTATCAGTAAGCCTCTTCAAGACAGGTATAACCTTGTTTGCCCACTAACAATAGACAACATTAACCAATGCACTGGGATCCTTAGGCTTGTGGGCCCTGGAGCAGTTTGTTTGCCTTTTTTGTCCACCTTTTTCTGCACCCCAAGGTGCAGGGAGATATAGTTGCTGCTCACTCAAGACAACTCAACTGTATCTGTTGTCTCTCTTGGCTATTTTCTGTTGTGCAAGGGTGTCATATTCCTTCAGCAAGTCAGTTATAGTCTTTGGCTGGGAAAATGCAATTCTTTCCTGCTGGTATCAAGAATGGGTATATGATTGCTGTTGCTACTTGATTTTTTAAAAAAAAACAAAACTAATTTTCCTGGCAGAAGTAGATGTCACTGTTTTGTCACAGTAGAAAAAAGCAGTAGTCCAGTAGCACCTTAAAGACTAACAAAATTTGTAGCAGGGTATGAGCTTTCATGAGTCACTGCTCTGCAGAAGTAAGCAGTGGCTCACAAATAAGGTTGCCAGGGGATCCCCCAGCCTTGCAGGCTCCAATTTGCCACCAGCCAGCTGGCCAGCGGGGGAAGCCCAACCTCCAAATAGGGACGTCATGGTGTCATGGCCAATGTTCCCTCTAAGCTGTGAAGTCTTGTGAGCAAAAATTCTACTTTGTGAGCTACTGGCATTAAAATTGTGAGCGAGCAATTTGGCTACTGCATAAATTAGTTTGCTCTGGAGCCATCCTTCCTGAGCTAAGACAAAAATGGGTGAGCCAGAGGCTAAAGAACTGTGAACTAGCTCACACTAACTCTGCTTAGAGGGAACACTGGTCATGACCCTGTCACAATGACTCGAAAGTGACATCATCATGTTGCTGACATCAGTGGTGGCACTCTAGTTTTTGGGCAAACTCTATACTTTTGAGGGCAAAAAAACATAGAGTTTTGCCCCCCCCCAAAAAAAGAGTGTCACTTCCAGGTGATGTCACCGCAGTGTGCATGCTTTACACATGAGCAGGGCTTTTTTTTGTAGAAAAAGTCCAGCAGGAACTCAGCTACTGTTTTGTTACACATTCATGTACATTATGTAGTCGTCCTCTGAGTAATCACAGCTTGAACTCATTGTCAGTGTATATCTACACTGCAAAGGATTTTTTTGCAGCCTTCAAATGAACAACATTTAAAACATGTATGGCTACATCCCTAATGCGTACTTACCTGAGAGTAAGCTCCACTGAATAAAATGGGAGATTTCAGAATAAATATGCATAGAATTGTGCTGTATGATTCATAAAGCCTTCGAACCAGTGAGATGTTCAGCTTTCTGAATACAAGGTGGATTCCATTGTGAAATCTATTGTAAAGATCTTGACAACTCGGGTTGCCAACCTTCAGGAGGCACCTGGAGATCTCCCACTATTACAGCTGATCTCCAGATGACCAAAGATCAATTGTCCTGGTGGGAATAGCTGCTTTGGAGGGTGGACTCCAGAGCATTATACCCTGCTGAGGTCCCCCCTCCCCTACGCTCCACCCCTAAAATCTCCTGGTTTTCCCCAACCCAGAGCTGCCAATCCTATGACTAAGAAACCAATTCAGATTAAGTTCCCATTTACATTCTTCAAATAATGGTGTAAAAACTCCCACCCACCAAGAGGTATAGGATGAAGGACCCTCCATACTTGCATATATTTTTCCATTTAAGGGCTTAATTCCCCAACTTTAAAAGTTTGTGGGAATAAGATAATTTGATTTCTCACACTTATCTACTCATCCAGTCATTCGTTTGTGGGGAACTTATGGACGCTAACACAAAGATATCACCACCTGCTTCAGCAATCTGTTTTTCTTTCTTCCTGGTCTCCCTCTTTCAGGAGACATGTGTTTGGTACTTGGGGCTTTTATATTTTCCAGGGGAAAGTAGCCATTCTTTTCTGTTTCTATGGCCTTTGTGAAACCAAGATCTTATTGCATCAAGGACATCCTAACCTAATTAAGTTCTGAGTCACACTCCATTCTATCTTAAGACCTAACAAACTGCAGAGTGGAGCGGTTCCATCATGACCAGTAGCATCCTTCCTTCCACCCTGCAGGCCTACTGAAAAGTTTTGCTGAAACTAAAAATTAGCTTGCTACTTTGTCACTTTTTAATTGATCTTAATAAAGGTATTTATGCCACCATTGCTACTTTCAGAGGGGGAATAGTGATCACCTTGGCATTGTAGTTAAATAAAGCTTGTTGAAGAAAAGGGCTGCTAAACTCCTGCTGGAGTCAGGGAATCCCCAGCTCCTGTTTCCCATCACTGCTGCTGTTGGCAGGAAAAAATATCTTTAAAAATCTGCCTCAGGCAATGGCATGACATCGCTTCCAGAAAAAACCTCAAAGTGATGTCAGCCATCTCTAAAAATCATCACAGAGTTTCTGGTGATTTCTAGACAGGCATGATGTCACTTCCAGGAGGTTCTGGAGGAGTCCTGCTCAGCCTATTGACCTTTGGGGGTCCTGCAATGTTCTGTCTTGCTGTGCCCTTTAACATCTACATGAAACTACTGGGTGCAGTCATCTGAAAATTTGGGCTGCATTGCCACCAATATGCAGATGACATTCAGCTCTATCTCATGTTTCTGAATCAGGAAGGCTGTAGAAACCCTGATTCAGTGCCTGCAGGCAGTTTTGGAGTGGATACAGGCTAATAAACAGAAGCTTAATTTCAACAAGATGGAAGTAATAGTGATGGGCAGAAAGTCTAACCCAGGATTTAAGGTGTCAGCTGTTCTGGATGGGGTTGCACGCCCCTTTAAGAAACAGATTGATAGTCTGGAGGTGCTCTTGGATAAGTAGGTGGCAGCTGTGGCCAGGAGTGCCTTTCACTAGTTTCGACTGCGTATTTTTCTAGGCAGAAAAGATCTGGTGATTGTGGTGCATATATGTAAATTAGATTACTGCAATGCACTCTACATGAGGCTACCCTTGAAAAGTGCTCAAAAACTTCAGTTAGTCCAGAATGCTGCAGCCAGGATGTTAACTCCAGTCTTGGCCCATCCACATTGGCTCTCAATTTGTTTCCAGGCACAATTCAAAATGCTGGTTTTGACCTTCAAAGTCAAATATAGTTTGGGACAACAAAATATAGTTTGGGACCAATAAAGGACCTCCTAGTCTCTGATGGACCCACCTGACAACTACAGTGATCTTTGGAGGCCCTGTTTTGGGTGCCCCTCCCTTCTGAAATTAGCCAGCTGGCAACCCAGGAGAAGGCCATCTCAGTTATGGCACCAAAGCTCTGGAATTCTTTCCCCAGGAAGATTTGTCTGTCTCCTTCTATTGCCACCTTCTGCCAGCAGATGAAGACTTTTTTGTTTCATTTGCCATTCCCTCAGTGAGAAGGGAGCACTCACTGGAGAAGACTCTGATGCTGGGAAAGACTGAAGGTCAAAGAAGAAGGGGACAGCAAAGGATGAGATGGTTAGATAGTGTTATCGATGCAATGAGCATGAAATTAAGCAAACTCGGGAGCACAACAGAAGACAGGAAGGCCTGGTGTGATGTGGTCCATGGGGTCGCAAAGTGTCAGACTCGACTGTGCAAGTGAACAACAACAGTGATCTCTCCTTCCTGACCAATGTTTTCATTGATGTTTTTATCTTTTTGTATGTGTTATAGCTCAGTTTTTAATTGTTTTAAAGATTTTGGTAGGGTAATTCTGATAGTTTTAAAATGTGATTCTATCATGTATGCTTTGGTGGTCCTTGAGAGAGCAGAAAGGCAGGATATAAATTTTATTAAATAAATAAAATAAATTCTATCTAGATGCTTGGCAGGAGACCTAGAAGAAAGTTTATTCCAAGCAGCATACAGTGTACAAGTGGAAACTGAATCTTTTGCATTGTCCAAAGGAGACCTAGCACAGGCAGGAAGAGTACCTTTCACATCCCAAAGACTTCTAGAGGAAAGCAGAACATTGCTCCATTTAATGGACGATTGAGCTCCTTCATTCACATTTTCATTTATAATTAAGTATTATAAAAGCTACAGAGGTCTGATGGAGAAAATCTCAGCAAGCTTTAAACAGGTATAAATGAGGAAGTAAATTATCTGGCTCATTTCTGTGGTTTCCACATTATTTAAAAATATTATTGTTATGCAATAAAAGATCCTGTATACAGTTTCAAATAGTAGGTTGCTTACAATAACTTATTCAAGCATGTGTTGTTCCGGAAGTTACATGTGGGTCCTGCAAAATGAACACCGTATACCTTGCCATTAGATTATATCTTTCTGGCGTACTGTCAGTAAACATTAAGGACATAATCAAGAATACATTTACTTACGAAGGGGAGGGCAAATTCATACCAATATACGTACGATCAGAAGAACCGCCCCCCATGGTAAAAGTATACAAGTTGACCACCTGCCTCACTTCATATGGGGAGGAACCTGGTGAAGGACCTCAAAGGAAGATCTCGATGAACGGGTGAGGTTCTCACAGGCAGCCTTTCAGATACCCAAGGGTCGAGTGGGTTGAAGATATATAGGTGAAAAATTGTGTCTGGAAACAAAACTGGAGGTTTGCAGATCTCACAACACAGGGCTGATATGATCGCTGTGGTATGTCCCCAATCAAAATCTTGCCATAGTGTTTTGAACCTGCTGGAGGACAGTGGACTTCAAAGGCAGCCCCATGAAGAATATTTTACAGTAATCTAATCTTGATGTGACTGGATGTGGATAACTGTGACAAAAGTTATTCTTTCCAAGGAGGGGTAAAGCTGGTACACCAACTGAAGCTGATGAAAGGAACTTCAAGTTACAACAGCCCTTTGGGCATGCAAAGGTAAGACTAGATCTGAAAGCATCCTCAAGCTATGAACCTGGTATTTTCGGGGAACTGCAGTGAAATCCAGAACAGGCCATAAACTATCATCTGGATCCAAAGAACTCCCCACGACTAGTACCTCCACCTTATCTGGATTAATTAAAAAGCCTCATCCAGCCTATGATTGACTCCAGACACCTGTGTAGCATCTCCACAATTCCACCCAATTTTGATGAAATAGAGAATGAGGGAACTGAATGTCTTCAGCAAATCGATGTTACTTCATCTGAGAAATTAACATCTCACAACACAGTCTCAATATATGGTTTAATAAAGGTTCTATTTAACAACACAGAGACTTCCTGAACCCTATTTCATAAATGCCAAGAACAGGTCCAAAGCCCTCCTTTTACCACCTTCTGGAGTCTACCTTCTCGATAGGAGAGGAACTGCTAACATGTTGTACCTCCCCAATCCTCTATCTGTCCTGCCTTTGTCTCACACGGCCAGTCGAGCATACTAATGCAACTAGAGGATCAGGTTCTTCATTCATTCCAAGTCTTATTTTTCTCTTGAGAACCAAGGCTAGGAGATTCTGAATTGTCAAGGGCCTCCCAGTAAGTCTATGACAGAGGTGGTGTTAAGTATGCAACTCAACAAGAGGCAGTGATTTCAGCAAATGATTTCAGCTTTATTTGTAATGGCAACACGAACTCAGAACACACCATCAGACACCCACAAAACAGTGGAGCACAACTCCTTCTTTTAAACTCTCCCGGGCTGTCAAAGCCACACCCATTGTCAGATAAGAACCAATAACAATGCAGGGATAAAGGCCAATCAGGACCGTTCCCTCTCTGATACATTCTCACATAGTGATTGGGTATTTACAAAGGTTTCGCGGAAACCGGCTAATAGCAATGCGACATCTGAGGAGCCACATTCAGAAGCAAGCTTTACATGAGAAAAGATAGCAGCAATTCACATTCAATACATAACAGGTGGCTTTTGAACCCAGGTCTCTAATGTTCAGACTTTCCCTCAGCAGAACAGAATTGTCCTGCTTCTCCTCTCCCACTGCAGCTCATTGATCTCCACAGAAGGCTGCTTTGGGGACCTTGAAGAACGTCATGGGTAGGGCTCTGCAGTGGGAAGGGGGATCAGATGGAAATGACAATTTTGACTGGATCCAATCCACCGTTAACTCCACTACTTTTTGAGTCTGATATGAGACCTGTTATAAACCATTGCCTGACTGTTGCAATTGCAGTTATGGAATGCTTGGCCCTGTTACCATCTTAAGCACTGTTTGCATACTTTATCCTGTTCTGAAAAGGCATCCTGGGGCAGATAGCAGGCTGAAGATTTCTAGTGTGCTTTTGACCTATACTGTGTAGTCCAGACTGTGTAGTGGAAACCAGCAGTCTCTACTGTGACTTGCCTTCCACCTTTGAGCTTTGTTTTGCAGTCCACAATTGGCTTGTGCTGCAACCCCTACTTTGCACTGGGTTAGCTGCCTGCCATCCCTTCTCTCTGGGTATACAATTATAGTAACACAGCCATCTTTTAGCATATAACCTTCCTGTCCTGTATGTTTTCCAGAGGACAAAGTGGTGCTTAGATAAAGTAATGATCAGAGCTAAATATTCAAACAGGTACATTGCTATTATAGTCAGAGCTGTAAGGGTAACAAACAAACAAACAAAAACTCAGTCCTTACTCCACAAACTCTGAGTTTATTTTTAAAAGATTGTATATGTTTCCTCTTGGGGAAGGAAAATTTAGAATAATTGCTTCCCCAAACAAATAACTCAATCAAAACAGCAGAATCTGAAACAACATTATAGTCTCCCTGAGGTGGTTGTCACCCATCTACCTATCAACCCAAATAATATGCCAGGGAACCCCCACAGCCAGCTGATTTGTTAGAAGTGTGACTACGTTTTAATCTGTTATTCTAAATTGTTTAAATTGTTTAATTTTAATTGTATTTTGTATGTTTTATGATGTTACCTGTCCTGAGCCCACTCGCAGGATGGGCAAGCTATAAATACAAATAATAAATGGGCATGTGTATGTACCATGCAGTTGCTGGAGATTTGTGGTTGCCAAATTTGCTTTATTGTCCCTGCTCATCTGTCTTTAACAACCAGTGTGCCAGTGTTGTGTAGTGCTTAGACTGTCTGGGAGACCAGATTCAAACCGCCACTCTGCCATGGAAATTTGCTGGGTGACCTCGAACTAGTCACACACCCTTAGTCTAACCTACCTCACAGGGTTGTTGTGATGGTAAAACAGGAGAGAAGAATGATGTAAGCCCCTTTGGGTTCCCCTTGGGGAGAAAGGTAGGATATAAATGAAGTAAACAAACAAACAAACATGACAGCCATTTAGAGGTAGAACCTTTGTTCTCTCTTCCTCTGCATGCCAGGAAAATCTTCAATGGCAGGCTATTGTTAAGGGCATAGGAATGGGGCAGTTATAAGTAAATCACTTTGCAGTTCTATATCCCTATTCTAACACATGCATCATGGAAAATAGGTTTTGTACTCCTTGGCTCTTCTGATCTGCTGGATAAAAATAAATTAAGGAGAGACTGGAGAGCCCTTTACAGTGCTAAGGAGGTCCAGCTCTCTAGGCCCCCACAATGCAAGCACCAGTTACTGCAAGCACCAGTTACAGCCTGAGAGAAAGAAGGTCTGAAGCCTGGGAGTTACTGGCCCAGTGCTGGGTGAGAGAAAAGGGGCCTGAATAGCACACAAAAGCAAATCCTCCTCTGAAAGGAGGCAGTCTCCCCGGCTACAAGCGAGCCAACTGCCAAACTGTCATTTTGTCGTGCGGCTGAACAGAAGGCCTCATGTAACGACAACCACCAAACTCATTTAAAACTCTGAAAAGGTGACTAATGAGCTCATTCAGGCCGCCTATAAATTATTCACTACCACACTGACCCTCCTTGAGACAAACGGCAAAGTAAACTTTTCAACACAGAAACCCGGGGACTCCTGATGAACCAGACACAAGGCCCGGGTGAAGAGTTTTACAAGGAAAACAGATAGGAGGGCTCGCTGCGTCTCCCTTTTGTGGGGAGGGAGGCCTTCTTCTGTTTACACTTTTTAGGGCCTTTAATCAAGTTAAAGCAGACACAGCTGTTGCACATTTACTTCTCAGTTGCAGAGGGAAGGCCTCCCCCACCACCTTCTCCCCATTAGCTAGTACAGGCAATCGCACAGGTCTATAAATAGCTTTAAATTATATTCTCCAGAAACTGAAGGCTGACCTTAAAATGAAACCCGGCTCTACAGATGCAAGAATACCGATACACACGTGATTAATGAGAAGCGCGGTGACCAAAAAGGGAAAGGCACGAAAGTGATAGTCAGTTTCAATTATTTCACCACTTGATTACCCATTTTACATTTGTGTCTGCTCAGGATTAAATATTTGTGGGCCAAAACAGAGTTTATATGAAATGCCACATCAGCTTGAATGGTTATACACTGTTACCACCGTTTTCACAATCTGGGATGCGGGAGGGGGGGAAGAGGACACTTTCCTTTTGGTTTGAATGCCTTTTTGAGGCTCTGGCAGTAATAAACACAGCAATAGCCTTTTTGTTCAAAGGCCATCTCGTTAATATGAGCTATTTTCATCATCCTCTCTAACTTGAAGCATGTTTAGGCACTCGGCAGCGTAAACAGTAGCAGCTGATGTTAAAGCACTTATAGATGTAGCTGTTTGCTTTAATGGGACTTTGCCCATCTGAGAACAGGCAGGCTCCAACCCTTTCCTGCTAGTCCAGACAAGCTACTCATGCAGCTTTGGAAGCTGGCACTGGAACCTTTTGTGTTGGAATGATTGCAAAAGTTAAAAATGAAACCCAAGGCCAAATTCTACCCTCCCGATACACCGTTTTCCTTTCTGTGAAGCCAATCGGATTTACATACATGTCGAATACCAAAAATATACTTGAAGGATCCAAAATAGCTAGACCAAAACAGGACAGTGAAAACAACCTGGAGCATGCTTCGTAAGAACTACAAGTTTTCCAACCTGCATGAGAGTGTCTATTCATTAGTGGAAAGTGCAGTTCTACTCAGTGTTACGCCCTGGCTTCTAAGTCCACTGAAGTCAATGGCCTTAAAAGGATTTAACTCTGCTTCTGACAGCACAGTTAGAGTTTCACCTTAATTTCACCCATAAATAACATCCTGATATTGCTATTATGAAAGCATCTATACTATTATTTCCCCTCATCCTAGGGTTACCAACTCTGGGTTGGGAAATTCCTGGATATTTGGCAGGTGGATCCTGGGGAGGGTGGGGTTTGGGGACAGGAGGGACCTCATTGGGGTACAATACCATACAGTCCACCCTTCAAAGCAGCAGCTTTTTCCTATGGAACTGATCTCTGTAGTGTGGAGATCAGCTTTAATTCCAATAGATCTCCAGCCACCACCTGGAAACTGGCAACCCTACCCCACCCCTACAAACCCCCCAGGAATGTCAATACATCATTGTAGTCTTGGTGGTGTTCTGTATTTTATTATCTTTTCTCTGCTGTTCTGAAGGTTCACAATTGGTGAGAGGGCTAGGTAAAAACATTTTTCAGTAAACAAAAGTAAAGTAAAAGGATATCCCTAGCTACCACTAATAACTGATTCTGCTTCCATGCTGAGCTAGGACCACAGCTCTTCCGTCTGCTTTTCAGGTTTGGCCAGAATAAAAAAGGGTGTGTGTGTGTGGGGGGGGGTGGATTCTTAACACAGAAGCAGCAAAGTATTCTGCAGTCTGTGAAACATACAAGTCTTAACTCAGTCTGACAAAGTTCTTGAATCTCCCATAGCTGAAGGGAATTGGCAAAAGGCTGCTGTTCTGAAACTGTGTCACAGGCCCTTCCGTATAACTAGTCAGGCCAGCAGAGTTCACCTCCCAGTTCATTGGTGGGAAATAGAAGAGCTTCCTGATTTCATCTTTCCACACCTGGTTTTCCTAATAAGAAGTGATGTCAGTTTTGCCCTCAGGCACAGGCCAGGCAAAGACAAGTGCAACATCAGTAGAGAAAAATGCATTTAAAAAACAAAGGTCAAAAATAAAAGCCATATAACACCTTTTACTGGGACCAACCCAGGAGGCAAAGTATTATATGGCTTTTGTGGGGGAATTTTTTTCTTTTTAAACCTGCACAACTAACTGCAATCTCTGTTTTTTAAAATAATGTGTGTGTGTAAAGTGTCATCAAGTCCAGTCGACCTATGCCAGTCCCAGAGAGGGGCTTTCAAAGTAATTAAGCAGAGGTGGTTTGCCATTATCTTCCACTGCAGATCAACAAGGAAGCGCTGTCATGTCTATGCAAATGTGCAAAAAGTTTTTTTAAAAAAAACTACCACGCACATCCTTCAACAAGGACGCGCTGTGACGCCTATGCACATGCGCAAAAAGGGTTTGTTTGTTGTTGTTGTTGTTTTTTAAAAAAACCACTGTGCGTGCCTCCTTCAGTGGATGCCATCTAGACGATCCACAATGGAGGCAGAGCGCGGTAAGGCGATTCCTCCAGGGGATGTTTGGTCGTGCAACGATGGATTAAAAAGATCAGGATCAAATTCGAGCTGGCATAATGGCGGGATTAGCTGCCCATCTGAACGCACCCTAAAAGTCTACTATAGGAACACATCTTGCAATTTTATTATACAGTTTGTTCCTGGTTTTTTAGTGGCTCTATTCGTCTTGCTTTATAAGTCACCTGGCATGAAGAAATTAAGCTGGTGAAGCTTTTCCTATCACTTTGACTAGTGACAAATGATAAGGTTGGAGGGTATTTTTTAAGATAATTCTAGCGATTGCTACATGAAGGGTTATTATCACCCCACTGTCATCTTTGATAAACAGATTTTGAAGACTCTGCTACTGTTTTAAAATCCTGCAAAACCTGTTTGGCCAGAAGTGACAATGAGATAAGAAAAATATGGCTGGAGATCACATGATCTGACAACTTCATTCCAGGATGACTGGTTGGTGACTGTATGAAACAGGATGGTGGACAAGATGGACAACGGACCTGATTCAGCAGGGCTTTTCTTATGTTCTCAAACTTAGCAGGTCTGGGACTAGCGGGAGTGTCATATATGCCACCTCGAGTTCCATAGTGGAAGACAGATGGGATATAAATGGAATACATGCATGAATGTGTATGTTCACCATGGATGACAAAACTTTCCTGAAGCCAGGTTCAACTATCATAAAAATGATTGCCTGCCTGTCTACATTACAGGCCAGGAAATATTTCATTGCCTTACATCCTTGCATATGAAGCTGCCCTATACCAAGCTGGATTATATTTATTTATTTATTTAAACTTATCAACCACCCTCCCTGGTGAAATCAGGCTCAGGGCGGTGTATAATACAGTTGTATAAAACATCAATAAAACAAATTAAAATTTCCATAAGGCAATAAAAACATAATGATCTGATTAATTGCTTGCAGATTGTGCTAAAACCTAGCTGAGCCGCTATCTCATGGGAAATGGGCGAGGGGAATGGGAGGTGGGAGTGCCAAGACTGAACTGTTGCTGTCCTCAACACCATAACTTTGAATCTGATCTGGCACTCCACCGGAAGCCAATGCAGCTCATGCAGCATCGGATGGATATGGGTTGTGCAAGGCATCCCCGTAAGGACCCGTGATGCTGCATTTTGCATCAGTTAGAGTTTCCAGATCAGCCTCCAGGATAGCTCACATAGAGGAAGTTAATCCAATCTGGAGGTGACTGTTGCATGGATTACAGTGGCTAGGTCAGGACGAGATGGGTAGGGGGCCAGTTGCATAGCCCGGTGCAGATGGTAAAACACCAGTCTGGCAACATTTGTGACCTGGGCCTCCATTATCAAGGAAGTCTCTCCCAGTCAGTATTGTTTAATATGATTGGCTACAGCCACCCAGAGTCTCAAGCACAGATCTTTCCCATTACCTAGTATCTGATCCTTTTAGCAAGAGATGCTGGGGAGTGAATCTGGAAAGCAGATCTGAGTCCAGTAGCACCTTAGAGACCAACAACATTTTTGGGGTATAAGCCTTTGACAGCCAAAGCTCCCTTTATCAGATTTATTTATTTATATCTATTTATTAGATTTTTATCCTGCCCTCCCGGACTAGGCCGGCTCCGGGTGGCTTAAAAACAGAAAATATCAGGAATACAATAACATAAAATCACATAAATTAATATAAATACAATGTTAAAACACAGACATAGTAAAGTGCTAGCAACATTCCTCATTTTATGGTCAGCTCTTTGGCCTTCTTCAGCTGTCTCGGGTGACTGGCTCAGGCAATACAATGGGAGCTTTCACTCTCCAAAGCTTATACCCCCAAAATCTTGTTGATATCTAAGATACTAATGGACCTGAATCTAGCTCTTCCACTGCTAGGGTTGCCAGCTCCCCACTGGATGTAGGGAATACCCTGCCACCAGGCCAATGCTCCCTGTAAGCTGTGGAGCCTTGTCAGCAAAAATTCTACTTTGTGAGCTACTGGCATTAAAGTTGTGAGCGAGCGATTTGGCTACTGCATACATTAGTTTGCTCTGGAGCCATCCTTCCTGAGCTAAGACAAAAATGGGTGAGCTGGAGGCTTAAAAACTGTGAGCTAGCTCACACTAACTCAGCTTAGAGGGAACACTGGCCCCAACCCCCCACCAAATCAGCTGGCCAGTGGGAGGACTTACCAGGAGCAGGAGGGAGGCCCAGGCTATGTCACTGGCAACATGATGACATGATTCCCGGCGTGCACTGGAAGTGACATCATCACGTCAGTTATGTAGCGGTCCCACTCAGGTATTTTCCCCAAATACCAGAGTGTCATCATGACATCACAACATGTTGATGTCATTTCCGGTACATGCTAGAAGTAGTGTCACCACATGACCAGTGATGTAGCCTGGGCCTTCCTCCTGCTCCTGGTAAAGTTGCCAGGAGGGACATGGCGCAACCTTATCTACTACTGCAGACTAACACAGCTACCTTCCTGAAACTCTCAGCAAAGCAGATGGGAACCATGGCCTCACTCTTGTTTGTCAAGTAAAGGTGTGCCCGTTTTGTTTCCATTTCTTTTGGGTTTCATTCATGATTACACAGGCTCAGTTTTGTTATTCTTGGCCATGCTCCCAAGAGGATGATCTTAAACATGCATTTACCTGGAAGTGCACTTCATTTATTTCTGCCCTTTAAAACTCTTGATTATTAAATAAATAAATAAATAAATGTATGGGAAAAATGGCATTGATTTCAATACATTTTCCAAGTTAATATGCTTTATTTTTATAGCCCAAAGCAAGATTGACAATCAGCGACCAATGCTGAACATATTTAATACAGCATATTTTCATGAGGGAGGGGAAAACATATCCATTAAATTATTTAAATTAAGTACTCAGATTTCCAGAAGCTATTATTTGCTGGCAGGGGAGGAAATGGAAAATAGCCTGCTAACTAGCTAGCAGCCGCTACATAACATCTAGCTAACTTTGTTCTCCTCCTGCTCCAGGGTTATTTAAAGTCTGGGCATGCCCAGAGGTATGAGCTATAGAACTCTTCTCCTAGCCTCAAGCTGACAGGAAGACCAGGCAGGAGAGAATGGAAAGCCGGTCTTGTACTCAAAACCCTCCACCCCCCTTTGTTTATTGCTCTTGTATCTTCTTTTTTGTACTGTAAACTGCTTTGGATCCCCACTGAGAAGACAAGTGGGATACACATAATTAAATAAAACAAACAAAATTATGTAAGTGGCAGTTTGCCATAAAGGTAAAGGTTTCCCTTGCTCGAAAGCTAGTCAAATGCAATTCTAGGGGGCGGTGCTCATCTCCATTTCCAAGCTGACGAGCCAGCGCTGTCCAAAGACTTCTCTGTGGTCATGTGGCTGGCATGACTAAACATCAAGGCACACAGAACGCCTTCCCACCAAAGTGGTACCTATTTACCTATTTGCAATTTCTTGCTTTCGAACTGCTAGGTTGGCAGGAGCTGGGGCCAGAGATGGGAGCTTTGTCATGCGGAACTATGGTCTCAAACTACTGAGCTACCAATCTTCCAGTCTGCAACTCAGCATCTTAACCTCTGAGCCACTGTGGCCATACATCAGTGATATTCATGAGATCCCTTTCAGTGCAAAAAACATGTTTTTATTTCATTTTTAAAATGACCTCCAGATCAGAACTAATTTCACAGAAGACACAGAGATGAAGGATCAAAGAAGATATAAATGGTGAAAGAAGAAGAAAATAGTTGTGTACTAACAGAGACTGTGCACGTGGTTGGGATTACACGTGGTCATGCTAGCAACCTAAGCTTCGCATCCCAAGACAATGGACAGAGAGGATCCTAAACCGAGCCAAAACTGGTCCGCATCCAAGAAGGAACCTATGGTTGGGGTTACACTGTAAATAGACTTATCATGGGTGTAGGGGTAGGTGTTGGGGGTGGTTTGGACTGGCATTTAAGCGGGCCTCTAGCCCTGCATCTCCATCTCCAGTTTTCCTATCTTTGAATAAAGTAGAGCTGAAATCACTATGCTATGCTTCAGTCTCAGTACTTTTCACTGGCGACGAAGGTGGGATCCCGATGAGCAAGCCTGACTCTGACTCCAGCACTGCACCGATCTCCAGGACGCCACACCCCGCATCAGCACTCCAATCCCATGCCCCGCATCGCTCCAGAGTCATGGCTGCCCCTCTGGGACACATCTCTGCTTTTGACCCTGCTCTCCCTGAGCTATGGGAGGCTTGGGTAGAACAGCTCAAACATTTCTCTATAGTACAAGATACCGATGATGCTGCAAAGAAGAAGTCATGGCTGCTGAGCACATGCGCAGTCTCCATGATTTGCTTGGTCCGGGGCCTCATTACACCCAAGACCCTGGACACAGCTACCTACAATGAACTGGTCACGGCTCTCACCAACCACTTCACCTCGAAGCCATCCAAGATGGCTATGCACATGGATTTCTTTGTGCACCACCAACAGACTGGGGAATCGGCTGCCGCCTTCATGGCCGACATGAGGAGGGTTGCCATCAACTGTGAGTTTCCTGCCATTGAGGATGCCATCTTAAACCAGTTCGTCTGGGGTGTCCGGTACTCCAAGCTCCGGAGGAAGCTGGTTGGGCATGACAAACTCAATTTGGACTTGGCACTGAGGATAGCCGCAGGACTCAAAAAAGCCCAACAAGATCGGACTGAATAGTTCAACCCACCAGGCCACGACCACTCAAGGCTCGGACATCTCTGACAAGGATGAGGTGTACCACTTGCGGCAGCCCCCCACAACAATCCATGCACATCCTCTGCTGTGCCACCCTCCACGAGATCATCTGCTCCAGCGCTCCCCAAACCCATCGGACAAGCATCCTGCGCCAGCTATGGGGAAGACCACGAGCGTTGATCTTGTAAGTTCCGGGACGCCATCTGCCAGACCTGTGGAAAAGCCAGCCACATCGCCAAAGTCTGCTGCTCCCAAGGGACCCAACAGCACACAAGCGCACACCAAGGAGCTACGGACCTGCACACCACAATGATCAACCAGCACCAGGTACTGAATTTGCCCCCTGATGCCCCTAACAAAATACATGTGACTGTATTGGTAGAGGGGTCCCCAAGTAAGATGAAGTTAGATACCGGGTCTTCATTCTCTATAATTTCTGCAGAGACTCTGCAGAGGCTATGCCTGCATGGGGGACCCCTTCTAGAGAAGCCGCTCGGCCTGGCCCTAAGGGACTTTAAAAAAAACCCGATAGCCATCAAGGGGTGGGATAAATTCAGAGTACAATACAAGGACTTTGATGGACTATTGGACTTGCTGGTAGTGGAAGGACGGCTCACAAGCCTGTTGGGACTTTCGTGGTTTGGGCCCCTGGGGTTTGGGGTGACGGGGGTGAACCAAATGTGGCCACAGGACTTTAATTCGGTGTGTGATGAATTCCCTGGGGTGTTCGATGGTATGCTCAGCCGCTACACCAGACCCCCAGTGGCCCTGGACTTAGACCCCACAGTACGGCCCATCAGGATGAAAGCGTGGCAACCCCCGTTTGCGTTGCAGCCCAAAATAGAGGCTGAACTAGATCGCCTGATGGAACAGGGAGTGCTAGAGCCCATACCACATTTCTGGTGGGAGACCCGCATAGTCACCCCAGTAAAGCCCAATGGGGACATCTGAATGTGTGCAGACTATAAGTGCACGATCAACAAGGCACTCCAGGACCACGTGTACCCAGTCCCAGTGGCCAGTCATGTCCTGGCCTCCCTGGCAAGAGCTAGGGTTTTTGGTAAGCTGGACTTAGTGCAAGCCTACCAACAGCTCCCTGTGGATGAGGCCACTGCCAAGCCCCAAACCATAGTAACTCACAGGGGGGCTTTCAGGGTTCACAGGCTACAATTTGGGGTGAGCATGGCACCGGGGATATTCCAAAATCTGATGGATTGTCTTCTCAAAGGGATCTCTGGAGTGCAGCTGTCTTTTGATGTTTTAATAGTGGCCGCTGACTCTGGGTGGAATTTCTGGGATTTGCAGTTGATGCCCAGGGGATCCACCCAATACCAGAAAAAATTTGAGCCATTATTCATGGACCTACCCCCTCTTCCAAGGCTGAGCTGCAGGCTTTCTTGGGGCTCTTAAATTTTTATAATTCCTTCCTGCCCCACAAGGCCGCCTTAGCAGACCCATTCCACCACCTCCTGGACAAACACGCCCCCTCGGTCTGGGGTCCCAAGCACGCCACTGCCTTCTGGATGGTGAAAGAACTGTTGTCCTCAAATGCGGTCCTCGCCGTCTTCGATGAGGCCCTTCCAGTGGTGCTGGCTTGTGATGCTTCCCCATACAGGGTAGGGGCTGTCCTGGGGCACAGGCTGGCTGACGGGCATGAGGTCCCAATTGTATACTATTCCCGGACTTTGTCGGCAGCTGAGTGCAACTACACGCAGATTGACAAGAAGGCCCTAGCCATTGTAGCCGGCATTAAAAAAATCATGACTATCTCTATGGCCAGGCCTTTATGATTGTCACAGACCACAAGCCCCTCTTGGGCCTGCTCACCCTGGATTGCCAGACCCCACAGAAGCTGTTGCCCCGGGTCCTGCAGTGGTCCATTTTCCTGGCAGGTTACTAGTATGCGCTTGTCCACCACCCCGGGAAAGCGATGGGCCACACCGATGCACTGAGCCACCTCCCCTTCCCTTCCAGTGAGTCCGATCCGACACCGGTGCATCACATCACCCTGCTGGAGGACCTGCCTGACCACCCAGTCCAGGTCGCCGAGGTGTCTCGGGGCACAGCCAGGGATCGCGTCCTCTCCTGGGTCTTGGATTGGGTGGGGAGGGAGTGGCCCACCAATCTGGTGGGACTCAAATTCACAGCATTCTCTTCCAGGAGGGACGAGCTGTCTTGTCACAAGGGTTGCCTGCTCTGGGGTAGTCAGGTGGTGATCCCTGCCCCTTTGCACAAACGAATGCTCATGGCACTACATGAGAATCACCTGGGCATTGTAAGAATGAAAGCCCTAGCTGGGAGCTATGTCTGGTGTCTGGGGCTGGATAGTGAAATCAAAAACCAGGTGAAATGATGCCAAACTTGTCAGGAGTCACGACCGGAGCCACCTAGGGCCCTGGTGCAGCCTTGGGAGTCGTCTCACAAACCCTGAGCTAGGCTGCATCTGGATTTTGCGGGTCCTTTCCAGGGACAGACCTTCATTCTGGTTGATGCATACACCAAATGGCTGGAGGTAGTTCCAGGGCCTTCTACCTCCTCCCGCTTGGCCATCCGTGCGATGTGACGGATTTTTAGCATGCACGGAATACCCAACACATTGGTGACTGACAATGGCACAGCTTTCACATCCGCTGAATTCCAGGAGTTTGTGCAATATTATGCGATCAGGCACGTACGCTCAGCTTTGTTTCACCCCACAACCAATGGACAGGGGGAACACATGGTCTGCACAACAAAAGAGTCCCTGCACCACATGGACCACGGAGACTGGGACCACAAGTTGGCCACATTCCTTATTGAAAAAAATGAAAAAAGGGGGGGGGACTCAACCTAAGATATAACTGTGAGCCAAAAGGGGCTGAGCTAACACTGTATATTATAAAAGTACAAATATTTATTAAGGTGTACACATGTTAAAACATATTATGATTAAAAGAAAGAGTCTAAATATCAGACTTATAAAAAAATTTCAAGTACAAATACATATGACGGGTAAACAATTTCAAACTTTAGGACCAAACGCTTTTCGGCTCCTGTATATTATAAAAATACAAATATTTATTAAGGTGTACACATATTAAAACATATTATAAAAACTTTTCAAGTACAAATACATATGACGGGTAAACAATTTCAGACTTTAGGACCAAACTGAGGACGGCCCAAAGGGGCCGAAACGCGTTTGGTCCTAAAGTTTGAAATACAGTGTTAGCTCAGCCCCTTTTGGCTCACATTCCTATTTGGCCAGCAAGTGACACCCCACACCACCACTGGCTGCAGCCCCGCAGAGCTCCTAATGGGTCGGCGCCACACAACCCAGCTAGATTGACTCCATCCATACAGAGACCCGGAACACAGCACGACCTCAGAGGTCCAGGAAGCCCCACGGGGGTTCTTCCCTGGGGACCCTGTGTACAGAAGGAACTATGCCTGGGGTCCCGCATGGATTCCAGCCAGGGTAGTCCGGGTGACGGGGCTGCTGTCCTATGAGGTGTCTAGCAAGGACGGCCAACTGCTGCGCCAGCACATTGACCGGCTACGCCACCGCCTCCTTCCAGCGGACACCGACCTACAGGACAACTGCGAGGAGGATTCCCGGGAACCTGAGGAACCAGAAGTATCTGTGCAACCCCAGCTACAGACAAGTGCTCCACCAGAGAGAGACATCAGTGGTAGCTCCGAGCTGGGTCACAACTTGGAACCCCAGAACACACCTACCGAGGCAGCAGCCCCTGAGGCCCCGGCAGAACAAGCAGAGCCCGGCTCCGGACGTGCGCCACTCAACATGGGAGTGGCGGAAATCATCCTACCTAAAGGACTATGTTTGCCAGGGGAGAACCTGAATGGGGGGAGGGGTGTTGTGTACTAACGGAGACTACGCACATGGTCAGGATTACACATGGTCATGTGAGCGACCTAAGCTTCGCATCCTGAAACAATGGACAGAGAGGATCCTAAACCAAGCCAATCGGCTGGTCAGGATCCAAGAAGGAACCTATGGTTGAGGTTACACTGTAAATAGACCTATCATGGGCGTGGGTGTTGGGTGTGGTTTGGACTGGACTGGACTGGCTTTTAAGCGGGCCTCCGGCCCTGCATCTCCATCTCCAGTTTTCCTATCTTTGAATAAAATATGAGCTGAAATCACTGTGCTATGCTTCAGTCTCAGTACTTTTCAAAAATAAAAAGGTATTAGTTGCTGTAGATTTTCCGGGTTGTGTGTATAACACAGAAAAATGGAGTACTCTCTATGTCAAGGAGTCCTATGTCAAGATCTCTCTATGTCAAGCCTTCGACAACATATTAATAAAAAGGTATGTTTATATGACATGAGAAATATATGTTCATAGCCCATAGGCTGAGAGTGTTTTTTGGCAGCAAAGTACCTAATCTGCTCCTAATCTCCTCCGATATTGGCTGGTCAAGGGGTCATTATCTGCCTGTCTGCCATTGGTTTAACTTTTGTGATATCACAGAGGGTCAGCAGTTGAGAACTATAAGGGTTGTACAAAAACACAGAACTAGAATTACAGAGTCCATGACCAAATATTATTACATTAAACCATAAAGCAACATCTGCACCATAAGCTTTTGAATGACACCTGCCAGCATAAATGAGTCAATTTTTTCAGACACTTTTAAACAGCATTTGCTGTTTATAGACATGGAGGAGAGGACATACCAAGAAAGTCAATGGGAACTTGGAAAAAATGGTCTTCTGATGATAGAATGGATGAAGTTAAAAAGAGCTGGTGCATGAACTTCCAACTTCTAGGCAAGATTTCCATCAGTGCTTCACACATACAGCTAAACCAAACACACAAAAATCTGTTTGACTACACTGTGCAAAAAGTATAACAGCCCAGAAGAACAATAAAGCACCTGCAATAGATGAGCCATCAGTAGCATCACTGAACTTTGGAGTCATTTCTTTGCATTGAACGATTTGTACTCTATTTCTGAACATCTGGAGAAAGGAATAAAATGCCAGAAGAGTGAAGTGTAGCATTAATTTCTTTGCTATAGAAGAAGGGAAATAAAATGAAATTAGCCGATTAGCAAGTGAGAGGCATTTTGGGAAAGGAAATCCAAAGTCCTTTTCTGTAGAAATAAGTTTTGTTTTGTAGTGAAGGCATTCTTGAAGTCTATCCATGGCAATTTTGATGAGGAATGTCAGCTACAGGTCAGGTATCTGCATAATGCAGGTGATAAGAAATATCTAATTATATAGCTTGGGTACATATTACTTGAGGGGGCTAGGTTGTCATTGGGCTTACAGTATGACCATACAGCACCTGTGAAATACTCTTAGAGGATGAGGCAAACTGCCTGAATGGGTGTAGCATACCGACTTCTTTTATTTAGAAAATGTATATGCTGCCTCTCCAGAGACCTGCTTGAGGCAACTCACCAAGTCAAACATGGTAAAGGAATTAAAACTAACAAACCATGAAACACCCAGTCACTTAAAATCCAGCCAGAGCATAAACATGGTATAAAACATTTAGCAGCCTAAAACAATCATTGTACAACAGTACTCAGGCAAGAGGCAGATTGTGTGTCTTTTAAATTAAAAAAAATCAAACTCATCAGTTAAAAACCTGGGCAAAAAGAGATGTTTTGACCTGGTGCCTAAAGAAAGAATAGGGAAAGCAGGAGCCAAGCGTCAAAGAGGAGGACATTCCACAATTCCACCAACAAGGTATCACCACTGAAAAGGCCCTGTCTCTGGTCATACCTCTGTGACTTGAGAAAAGGATATTAAATGGTGGTCTGGACAGTGCGAGAAGAGGCAGTCCTTCAAAACTTCAGTGTGAGTCACTATTTATCTCAGCTGAAAACAATATGTGTGGGAGTTTCTTACAGTAGATTAGGCTAAAGGTTTTGGTCATGCCTGGAGAACCCAACTGATTTGTTATTTGATGGATGGTAAAAAGTGCGGTTTTGTCAAAATTTTAAATATATATTGATATTGATTTAAGTTATTTCTTACAAATACACATTTGTATTTGTATTTATCATTACAAATAAATTTCTGATGGACCACAATCTGGGCATGGTTTTAATGAGTTTCTCATAATTAATTGTATGCTAATTTATTTATTTCCCTGTGGATGTTTAAATAAGCCCCTATTAATTGTTCATTAAAACTGGATTCAGATTATGACTTTGTTGCTGAAACACAACTGGTATTCTGTTTCTACATTAGCTGATTGCTTTATGTAAGTTTGTGGTATTTTGGGTTACTTTTATACATACATTATGTATAAGAAGAAGAGATTGGATTTATACCCCGCCTTTCAGTACCCAAAGGAGTCTCAGAACGACTTAGAATCTTCTTTCCCTTCCCCTCCCCACAACAGACAGCCTGTGAGGTAGGTGGGGCTGAGAAAGCTCTTTCAAGAACTGCTCTTGAGAGAACAGCTCTGAAAGAACTTATGACTGACCCAAGATCACACCAGCAGCTGTATGTGGAGGAGCAGGGAATCAAACATTAAATTATATTTATTTTATCTAGATTAGCTTGTGTATACAGTTCAAATGAGTTTGTCTTTTTGACTTTTTCATATTGTGTGTTCCAGCCAGCAGGCAAAGCAGACACTAGAGCAGAGATACAATGCCAGAGCAGTCCAGAAAGCAAAGTCAAAGCCAGTCCAAGGATTGTTAATCCTCCAGGTGCAGACAGGTCCAAGATGCAGAATCAGAGGGCAGTCCCAATAGCAGAGTCCAAGGTCAGTCCAAAGATCACAGGGGACAAGGCAGGAGCTGTGGTCGTTAGGTTCACAGGTATGTGATGCATTGCTTCCACAGCTTGAAAGCATGCCAGCTTGGTTTATTTCACAACAAGATGATTTACACAAGGAAAAGTCCTGCAATCACTCATGGGCTACTGTCAGTCAAACACCAGCATGGAGCTAAGAGATGCGCACTGTACCTTCACTCTGAAAGTTGGAGCGAGTTCGATCCCGGTGTTGTTCTACTAATGAGGAGGAATCAGAAGACTTTTCCTATGATGGCAGTGCTTCATCATTCTCTCCTGTGGTTTGCCTTGAGGAGTCAGAGTCAGCTGTCAGTGATGAATCTTGGAGATCCTGGGGAATTTCACATTACCCTTTAAAAGCGGTTTTTAAGTCGTTATTGTACCGTCTTGGAGTAAACCGGTACAGGGCTGTCATTTCACACAGCCTTTCCCCTACTGGTAAGGAGCCATCTCTGAAGGGGTTTGGCATTTCAGACTGCACCACTTTGCTTTCCCACCCTTTTTCGCCTGCATGGGTGATCTCCGTCCTTTTTTTAAAAAAAACGTTCGCTTTAGAGCGCTATAGGAGGGGCCTGTCTGGCAGTAGAAAGCAGACAGCCTAAAATCCCCATAATGCTTGGGGATGGTTTTTAGCCAATGGGAGTGCAGGGATTCTGGGAGGAGACTGTTGCATTCTTGTGGAGGTGTGTCTTAAGCTGTAGGCTGTGGAAAATGGAGTCTTTCTTCACACAGGAGTGAATTGAAGGGGACTGTGCTAAACTCTGTGTGTTGTGAGGAAACGGATCTTGCAGTTTTCCCTCTCACGGAGTCATGAGGGAGAAGAGCTGGTCTGAGAGGAGAAGGTCCCTCACTAGTCAGAGTGACTGTTACAGGTATTGAGGTCTGGTAAGAAGGCTGTAGGCCTTAAGTAGTACAGTTAAGGAGTAATAGGTAGCTGCATTAGCTTTGTGTTCTTTTTGCCTTTCAATACTGTTATACCTTTTTAAAGCACCTTGTCTTGTTTTCCTTGCCCCAATACTGTATAAATAAACAATTTGTGAAAAAGTTCTCTGCCTGGTCATCACACCTAAGGTTCTCGGCTTGAAAAGGGGCTTGGATGGGCTTGAGAGGGTACCCTGGGCCTTCTCAAAGGACCACAAGTCCAGGGTGGTGACAGAGGAAGGCAGCGACCCGCTGGGGTCATGACACCCTATAACACAACACCAAAACAGTAAAATAGCAACCCCATTAGAATGCCTGAACTCCACTGGGATACATGAGATGGCTACATCTGCCACCTGGAAACAAGTACCTCATTGGATACAGAATTAAATCTTTCCTCAACTTTTTTTTGTTTTTCTGATAATTTATTACATCGATAGCCATCGAGAGCGAGTTTGGTGTAGTGGTTAAGTGTGCAGACTCTAATCTGGGAGAACCGGGTTTGATTCCCCACTCCTCCACTTGCACCTGCTGATGTGACCTTGGGTCAGTCACAACCTCTGGCACAGCTGTTCCTGAAAGAGCAGTTTGTGTTAGAGTTCTCTCAGCCCCACCTACCTCACAGGGTGTCTGTTGTGGGGAGGGGAAGGGAAAGTAGTTTGTAAGCCACTCTGAGACTTCAAGTGAAGGGTGGGGTATAAATCCAATCTCTTCTTCTTCTTCTTAATTCATTCTTCCTTCATAGAGAGAAATTGTATATGGCTTCTGACGAGGTCTCCCATCCAAGTAGTGACCAGACATGTATGCTTAGCTTCAACAAGGCTGCTCTATCGTGTGTCTTCCAATCATACCCTGCTTCCCATATATAGAGTCAGAAAGGGATATTCTTCCCTCGCCCCCACTTCAGTCACTTGGGCTACATATCCAGAGAGTGTATGTTTGCCTCCCTATGTAGTGAATAGCTTGGAGCTCTTGCTTGAATCATGTGTTCTTCAGACTCTTTTAGAAAGACCATCTACTTTCTGCTTCCGATCTTTGCTTATGTTGAATAGTCCAGTTATGGGCAGGGTATCCTTGCTAATGTTTGGCTTCTTTTGTTTCAGATTCTCTGAATAACATAGTATCTGAAAAAATGTGATTTTTTAAAAAAACTTTTTAAATTAATGATTATAAAAACCAATAATATCATACTAAATATAATTTTATAATTGGAAATATTCAATTCAATCAAATATATCAACAATACAATACAATACCAAGCAGCCTATAATTCCAGTTATATCTTTCCTAAACTCACATAAAATACAATCTTAAACTTTATCATTCCAATATCATTCCAAATATTTCATTTCTGCACAGATTTGTCAGGGACAGCTAGCTCATTAGATCTCCTATAATATATTCATTTTATCATTGATAATACTTTCCACATTCTCAAACACCATTCCTTCATATTTGGCGGATCAGGTTTCCCCCCATCTCACTGCTATATATGTTTTAGCCATTGTTAATAGTACAAAAACCATTTCCAAGTCTATGTCTGCTACTATCCCTTCCGCATAGCATAACAATATTAACTAGCACTAAATGGAAGCAGATATCCTGTCATATTGAGGATTAGGGCTCAAAATATCTTGACCAATAGATAGCTCCAAAGAAAATGAACAAAGTCAACTTTAAGAGCAACCACACCTCCAACAGTTGCCTGAATGACTAGAATAAATCCTTGTAAATGGTGAGGAATTTTATTTTTATAAAGCTTTCCTTCAAATCTATTGATATTAACATCCAGTTCCACTCAGCCTACAGTATTTTTGCCCATTTGTCCCTTTCCCATATTTTCACAAATCCACTGACAGACTCATCCAAACTGAGCAACATAGAATATATACCTGAGACTCTTTTATATGATGAGCCAGCCCTCATCATTCTCTCAAAATCTATTTTATGCCTCAATTCCTTTCTGCCTCTGTGATAAAACTATATGGTAGAGCTGTAAATACTTAAACAACAATGGTCTTCCTCCCTCCATTATCTCCACAATCACTTAATATGCCAGAAAAGACTGGTCTCTGAAGAAATTTTCTAATATTGTTAACTTGTGCTTCTTCCACAGTAACACATTCCCTAAAGCTGCAGCATACAGAAGTTGTTTATGGAGAAGACTGATGTTAAGGGTGATAAACCAGGAATTAAAATGTTGTTATATTTTCTCCAGAATAAGATTGTGTCTTTTCACTGAGACAACAAACTTTGCTACTCTTTTGTGGAATTAAACCAACAGATGATCAAGGAATGTCTGCAATGCAAGGGTATATTTTTTATTACAAACCAGTCACCCATCTCTGATAATCTTACTGCTTTATAGTATAGGTCAACATTAGGGAGTTTAATCCTCCTTTTTTCATAATCTTCATGGAGATTTTAGAGGGCTTGTTTACCCATATAAATTCTTGTATCATCCTTTGACGTTTCTATGATTGATGGTTTAACAATCAGAGGAATGTTCAAGAATAGAAAAAGTAGTCTACAGAAGACATTCATTTTTATTACCAATATTCTATATATCCAAGAATATATAATTTACCCCCAGAGTTCAAATCTGTCTGTACTTTATTCATCACTTTTGGTGATTAATTGGGGGTACTTACTCAAGATTCTGAACTATCTCTATTCCACAGTATTTCATTGGGGTGTTGTTGTTCAGTTGCACAGTCAAGTCCGACTTTTCACAATCCCATGGACCACATCACACCAGGCCCTCCTGTCTTCCGCCGTTCTCCAGAGTTTGCTTAATTTCATGTTCGTTGCATCGATAACACTATCTCATTATACCTTCAATGTTTCCCAGCATCAGGGTCTTCTTCAGTGAGTGCTCCCTTCTCATTTGGTGGCCAAAGTATTTGAGCTTCGGCTTCAGTATCTGTCCATATTTAAATAATTTTAATGGGCTAAATCAATATTTATTGTCTGTATATTAATCTTCTGATGAATTGCTATGGCAAGAGGTTCAATAAAGTGAGTAAGCAAGACAAGGGAGAGTGAACACTCCTGCTTCTTACCTTGTGTAATCTTAAAACCTTCTGAAAGGTGTCCATGAATGAAAACCCTAATGGATAAACTTTCCTTTCAAAGCTCTGTTTTCTTCTTCTAATAGCTCAATACTTTTTTGCTGTTCCATCAGTTTAATCTCTTATGTATTTAATTTTTGCACTAGTTCACTAAATTTACCTTCCAGCTTTCCCCCCAAAGTCTCAAGAATAGTTACTAATTTTTGCACCTTTTTCAAATTAATCTGTCAATTTATAGTCCTTTTCTTCTGCTTTTCACACAAGCCTCTTTAAATCTTTAAGTCTTTAGACAAAAGGCTCCTGAGTGACTCAGCTATATTCTGTTGATCAGTTAAGTCTTCATCTTCTCTTGTGTCCACAGTTTTCATATCCTTTTTCTTTGCCATATTTTGAAAATAACCTGCAATTTTAGGTTGTTGTTCTTCCATCAACTAATACATAAGCAATAATTGATCCTTATCGATGGTGTTTTCATTTACCACCCTGATCAATCAAAATCCCAATTCATCTATTAATTAGATTTATAATATGTTACAATACCTTCATTATCATTTAGCTCACACATTCATTCACAAGTACTATGCCTGGGGCAGTGGTGCCCTGTATTCTTGGTGCTTGGGGGGCAACAGTGGGAAGATTTCTGGAATTCTGGCCCTGTTGGTGGATCTCCTGATGGCACCTGGGCTTTGACCACTGTGTGACACAGAGTGTTGGAATGGATGGGCCATTGGCTTGATCCAACATGGATTCTCTTATATTCTTATGTTCTTACTTCTCTACTGAATAATAAATCTATCCATTAGTCCCTACCTAGCTCATACTTAGTTCTCAGAAGAAACTGAGGTATTATTTTGCAAAGGTATTATTTTGCAAAAATCTTCTTAATCTAACAGATCAAATAGATATATTAATTAATTTAAGATTCTCAATCAAAAGCTCAGTTCATAATCTCCCTAAAATGGAATCCTAATCTTCAATCTTACAAGCTTCAGTCTTCAATTAAATAATTTCTTTAAAGAATCCAAAGTTTCTGAAGTAAAAAAAATTAATACCCCCCTTTTTGTTCCAAAATACTACTTCCAATTAGGTATGGGGAATTCTAAATAGTGTTGATAAAGTTCCAGTGGCCCTAATATTTCAATCATTTAAATAAAGAGGTCCCAAGCTGATTTCAATTAACACAAATTAGCTAAAATTTGTTCACACCTACCTTATATGATGATAATCCTTGAATACCCAAACTGATAGTCTTCTGAGGGGCAAGGGAATGGCTTTTGAAGCAAGCTCTCAGGATTGCTCCCAGTACTACAAAATATGATCTATACATTACGATGTGTTAAAAGCAAGTCCTTTGCTTGCTTCAAATTCCTGAACGCCACTCTGTGCTGTGAGAGTGAAAGAGGGTGCCAAGGGTACTTATTGCAGGGGGAAGAAGTCCTCTGCTCCCTGCATACCACAGGCCCTTGTTCCTGGGCACCAGACACATCCTGACAGGCCACTATAGCCTGGCCTAACAGGGCATCACTAGGGGTCTTGGAGCCTCCTTCCCCTGATCTGCCTCTAGGTCTCTCCACAGAGGCAAAAGAGTTGTTAGCACTACCCAGAGATGCCAGCAGTTGCTAACACTCTTTAGAGAGGAGGGGTACTGGTGCAGCCCTCCCAGGAGGCAAGGGCTGGGGTCCAGCAGGGTAGGTCATGGGCAAGGTTGCAGAGAGTAACCAGGGTCCAATCCAAAAGTCAGGGGTTCCAGAGGACAGGTATGCCAAGTCCAGTCTAGGATCAAGGGATTTAGACAGCAAGTCCAACTCCAGTCCAGGGTCAGGGGTTCCTGAAAAGCCAATAGTCAGGTCCAGTCCAAGGGTCAAGGTTCCAGTGGTCTGGTAGCAGCTAGGTCAGTGATTCAGTAGCAATGTGTACTTGTTGCATCCACGAAACTGCTATTTCTCCCAGCTGATTTTATAGCCAAATCTTAACAAGCTATACTCCCAGCCAATTCCTTGGCAGTCATCCCAAAACTACTAATCTATCTCATCAGTTGACAGCTAACAACAGGCCACGAGTCTCACACTCCTTCTCCTTTCCTGCAACTTTGTGTGCCTCTGACAGTGTCGACACTGCAGGGGTGTGGGTGAGCTAGGTTGGCTGGGAGTAGCTTCTGAAGCCTTGTTTACTGCTTCAGAGCTACAAGGCGTTGGCTTGGTTTCCTCTGAAGGCTGTGATTTCTGATCAGCCAGCAACTTAATCTCTTGTTGCTCTCCCGCTGGCTCAGAGCCAGCTGCACCCAGTTGTTCAATTGCTGGCTGCAGGCTAGCTGCAAGTAACTCTTCATCTGCAGAATCTGTGCTGTCACTGAGCACAGACTGACTTACAACAGGAGGACTCTGATAGCAGTGATTCAGAGTGGGGGGAAGCCCACCATTTGGAAACATTTCTGCAACCTCCCCAGTGACCCCTCTGTGGCAGAATGCCAGGTGTGCCACACCCACTTAACATAAGAACATAAGAGAAGCCAATGTTGAATCAGGCCAATGGCCCATCTAGTCCAACACTCTGTCACACAGCGGCCAAAATATACCAGGTGCCATCCGGAGGTCCAGCAGTGGGGCCAGGGCACCAGAAGCCCTCCCACTGCTGCCCCCTCCAGCACCAAGAATAGAGTGCATCACCTGCCCCAGACTGAGAGTTCCCATCCATACCCTGTGGCTAATAGCCACTGGTGGACTTCTGCTCCATATGTTTATCTAATTTCTTCTTGAAACTGTCCATGCTTGCAGCTGCCACGACCTCCTGTGGCAGTGAATTCCATATGTTAATCACTCTTTGGGTGAAGAAGTATTTCCTTTTATCTGTTTTAACCCGACTGCTCAGCAATTTCATAGAGTGCCCACGAGTTCTTGTATTGTGAGAAAGGGAGAAAAGTACTTCTTTCTCAACCTGCTCAATCCCATTCATAATCTTATAAACCTCGATCATGTCACCCCTCAGCCGTCGTTTCTCCAAGCTAAAGAGCCCCAAGCATTTTAACCTTTCTTCATAGGGAAGGTGTTCCAACCCTTTTATCATTCTAGTTGCCCTTCTCTGCACTTTTTCCAATGCTATAATATCCTTTTTGAGATGTGGTGACCAGAACTGTACACAGTATTCCAAATGAGGTCGCACCAATGATTTATACAGGGGCATGATGATACTGGCTGATTTGTTATCAATTCCCTTCCTAATAATCCCCAGCATAGCGTTGGCCTTCTTTATTGCAGCTACACATTCTGTAGGGGTGCAACTGCCCAACACTTGTCCTCTGCAGGTACCTGCAGGCAAAGGGTGCATACAACTATGTTGCCATAGGAGGAAAGAGTGGCAGCCAGTGGGAGGAAGAAGAGGGCCAGAAGTGGAGGGGGAGCAGGAGGCCCCTCCAAGAAAGGCCCCTTTGCACTCGGGCTGCCATGGGTGGGACATCAAGGTGGCCCACTCTCCAAGAGGTTAAAAGGACTAGATGGAGGGCCCAGGAAGCAATCACTAGCCTCATAGGTTATATGATTGCTGTGGCTAGCCAACTCTTCTTTGTCATGGAAGACATAGACTTTCACCAGCTGCAGTGGTGATGGTCAAAGCTCAGGCCTCCAGAGTGCAAGGCACAGCCATGCACTTCATGGCAGACCTCTGGAGCTGCCAGCAGGACTGTCAGGGCTCACCTCAGGCCCCAGGAGAAGATAGTCCTGCCACTGGGCTACAAAGTGGTTCTGCTCCATCACTGCCATATAATATAGAGTAGACTGTGAGAGTGGGTAGGTGGTGGTAACATTGTCCATGACTACATGGTCACAGATGCCGGTGCCAACATGCTGGCAGAGATGAAGTGTGTGCAGTTCAAGAGAATAATCTTCCTGGGGCACATGCTTCAGCTGGTGGCGAAGGATGCTCCAGGGCTGGGAGTACTGTCAAGGCCACCTGGGATGCTGCCCCCCTCAAGATGTTGTCCTTGCTTGAGGCCTGCTGGCACCTGGCTGCCCAGTTCTCTCACAGCATCAAGCCAGCCCATCTGCCATGAAAGCGGCAAAGGGAGGGGGATGAGGAACTCCACCTATACCATGATTACACATTTTGGTGGAGAAACAGAGTGCTACACAGGATGTCGTCTCCTCCATAACCATCCTGCACAGGGATGAGGAGCTCAGCATCAGCTGCAGTGATTGACTGACCCTCTCCCAAGTGGTGCATGTCCTCAAGCCCTTCCAGGATACCATCAATGTGTTGTGTGCCCATATGGCCAGCCTGGGGCAAGTCATTCCCCTGATTCGAGGGCTGGACTGGGCGCTGTCCTCCACACTGGAACCAGGTGTTCTCCCACAGGTCAGGGCCGTAGCAGAGAGGTTACAGGTGGTCATCACCCCCAGGTTGCATCCTCTGTGCAAGAAATGGGAGTATAAGCTGGTCTGTTATCTGTGACCACTGGATAAAAGGCAGCATTGCTCTCCCAAATACAGAGCTCTTGCAATGGAAGCATGAGCTCTTCAAAGACTGTAGAGGCTACAGGCCAACAGATGTGGCCAGAGGGAAGAGCTGATGGAATAGGCTGGGGAGGAGGAGGAGCCATAGCCCAGCACCTCTGCTTCAAAGAGCCCAACTAGGGAGAAGCCCCACTACTGGTTGTCAGTAGTGAACCAGGAGGTCAGCAGTGGCGGGGTGCCAGGTGTGCAATGGCTGAGGATTCAGCAAAGGTGACAGTGAGCGAGTACCTCATCAAGTCCCCTGAGACCACTGACGCTGATTCCCTGGCATACTGGTTGTGCAAGGCTATCATCTGGCCCGACCTCCCTTGGGTGGCCATGAGATCTGAGTCTACCTAAAACCCAAACCCCAGCAGGGAGAGAAGTTCATAATCAGAAGAGTATAAAATGTGGGTCCTCACTAAGCCAAGGCACCCAGTAGCTGAGCCCTACTGTTTGGCACGAGCGGAGAGACAGGGTGGCTCAGAGCCCTGAGTCCCCCTACTAGCCAAACTCCAGCAAGGGAGAGAAGTTCACAGTCAGGAGGGTATAAAATGTAGGTCCTCACTCAGCCAAGGCACCCAGTAGTCAAGTCAAGTCAGCCTTTATTGGCATAAAATCATCAGTACAATACTAGGGTTAAAAACCAGTTAAAACACCCGTAAAAACCAGTTAAAACATACATATAACATTCTAGGCAATCCTTTGACTCAGCTGTGAGGCCAGGCAGAGAAACTTAGCCACCTTCTCTGTGATATCTGGACTAGAATCACTTAAGAGCCTGTGCACCTTAGGTGCATCAGAACAAGCTCCCATTTTGATTAAAAAAGGATATAAGAATCTGATCCTTAGGTCTGCATATAGGTTACAGTGCAGAAGCACATGAGTGATGGATTCCACACAAATCTTTCTGCATGGGCAGAGTCTGGCCAAATGGGGAACCCTATTGAATCTGCCGGATAGAATGGCAGACGGCAAGGCGTTACATCTGGCCAAAGTAAATGCTCTGCGCTGTTGGGGGACCTGCAAAGAGGATAGATATGAAGCTGTCATCCCTGTTGTAAGGGGAATATCGAAATTCAGAGGAGAACAGAATTTATTAGCTAGGCTATATAAATTTTGACTCTCCACATCTAACAGTCTGGTTTTGATCTGTTGGAATGCAACAGCAAAAGGCAACATGGAGAGAGATTCCAGGGAAAGACCCAATACTTTAATTTCCCCCTCTATATAAGCTGACCAATTAGAAAGGTTCAGCTCAGAAAGCACGTGATGGATAAGGCTCCCATGATCGAATTTGTAATGCAGGCGGAGCCACTCAGCCAAGGCACCCAGTAGCTAAGCCCCTCTACTCAGTGTGAGCAGAAGGTGGGGTGGCTCAGAGCCCTGCGTCCACCTAATACCCAAACCCCAGCAGGGGTGCTCACAATCAGAAATAAATGATGAATGTTCTCTGCCTTTAACAAGTTCCCTGCCTCTCTGTCTAACTGCTAACAGCCAACAGAGGAGAGACTGCGGAGCTGAACTTATATATAGCATTCTGATCCCATAGAGCAGAATGGGAACTCTGTTTTTGGAAGCCAGAAATGCCTATTAAGCTTTGGAGGGCTCCTATTGCTGTTTCCAAGGCTGGAGGCAAGGTGGGCTCTACTGCATGAAAATTTATGCAGGAGTTAAATCTGGGTAGCCTTTAGAGTGCCCCAAGACTCCTGCTTATTTTTGTTGCAACAGATTAGCATGGCTGTTCCTCTGAAATTAATACCTTTGGTCACTAATTGCTAACTGGGTTACTCAATGAAATGGAGTTTAAAATTGAAAGAAGATAAATGCCTCGATCCAGCCAGCTTTTTTCTCAGTCTTGGCCAACTTCCTTCCTTATTGCAGTCCCCATTCCATATGGCTTTTGTCTCATGATCCCAAACATAAACTTTTTGGTGGTCAAAGAGGACCCCTCCCTCCCTTTTTCATCACTGGGAAAACTGCTTGGACTAATCCAAGAAGCATAGTCCCACCCCTACACCCTTGTAATATCTGTCTCCATTTACAAAGAGGCATTCACTCATGCACCCATCCCTCCCACTCTACTGCATACCTGTACAGCACTTTGTGCCCATCCCCCATGCTCAAATGCAAACAGCAGCAGCCCCACCAGACATCCCCTCACTTCACCTCATCAACTAATCCTGACCTGGGAACTATGGAAGAACAGTAAGAAAGAATGGGAGCAGGTGCAGCACTGCAAATTCTAGAACTCAGGGCTACAAAATCCTCTACATCCTACAAATGAATGGGAGAGAAAAGAAATACATGGGGAGTATCTGAGTTGTGCTCATCCTGTCTATTTCCAGAGGCCTCTGTGAGCATATACTGACCAGAAGATCAGATCACCATTGTTTTGAATGGGGCAGTCTTAAGTGCACACTGAGCAGGTTCAGGAGCCATTTTTGTATGTGCACACTCTTGGAAAGGCTTGAGTACATCTAACTGGAGGCGGGGATATGGCTTCTGTGTTTGCTCCATAGAAAAAAATACCTCTGATGATATCAAACCTGCTGTTGACTGTTCTGCAGACATGAAATAAAAACTGCACCATGCCTTGAATATGTTATCAGTTTCCCTCCTGCATTTACTATAATGACTAATACATTGACTGACTGATTGACATTCTGTGCCATTGTCTGTAGGTTGATGAAGGAGCACGATGAAGTTGTCCCTGCCTGGATGAAACAAAGAATAACTTACCCATTGTGGGCTTGGAAAAAAATAAGGACCGGATATAACATTTGAGGACTTTTGTCAAACCTTCTACTAAAGAACAACATCCACAGTGTAAAACAACAACAAAAGGCTACAAATACCTCAGTGAAAGACATCAATTACTGTCAGGAGACCACAGAACTTGTTCAGAGAACCACAGGCAACAAGCAGCTGCTCTGAGCCACAAGTGTGTGAGGTGTGTATCTAAGTGCCTGAACTTTTGGAAACATCCAGCCTTATTCCCTACCCAGAAGGACCACCGTTACGGGATGATCGACAGCTTAAGGTGTCAAGCATTGTTTGCTGGCAGAGGTGTCCGTGTCATTGGACATTCAATAACTGGGAGCATAAAGAGATGGATTTGTGACTGGCATTCTGACTGCATTGTCAATTTACCCACCTGGCGCAAAGGTCACAGACATCGCTAACCCATGAAATAGGATAATAGATGCTGTAGTGGAGGGAGTCTGTGGAAAGAGTCCATGATGATACCAAAAATGGTGGGAAATATAGCTGTTTTAAAACATTTATTTCCCATCCTTCCCCAAAAGCTCAGAACAGCTAACGAAATGAATTAAAACTACAATCTGAAGTAAAAAATTTAAAAAGCAACGAACTCACCTATAAAACAAACTTAAAAAACCTCTTGTGAACTTCACAGTGTATCTAATTTGCCTCTCGGATAACTATCAACTTCAGCAAAAAGGACTTCAGTTAAGCTGTACATTCCACAGTTGAGGGGAAATTTCTGACCCCCTTGTTCAAGGTCAACAAAGAACCACATACCCAGCTAGTGGCCACTGGTAGGATCTACGCCATCACTAGCATCATCCAGCAAGGTTTCAGTCAAGCATGCCTGGTGTAAATACTCCTGCACTAGCAAAGCACAGAGTATTGTGATCTTGTGATTCACAAATCTGGCATTAACTAGTATCGAAGAAGGGGAAATGAGAGTCCTTTTGCTTTAGGGTGGCTTAAATATTGGACAGAAGGTGAGCCTCCTCACATGTCCCTCCTATCTCTCTGCACAAAAATTCCACACACCACAAGACCTGCCACACCTGTGCATTACTGGGATGCCGAGTGTCAACCAAGTGCTATTAATCTACATATATTAAAAGACCTAAAATGACATTGACCAAAAGAGAAACAGTGGCAACCAGCAGCTACCCCAAACACCCTTACCACCAACTTCCTTCCCTCCATCAATAAATACTATAATAGATAATAGTCCTTCAGACATTAGTTGTCTCCACTGAAGGGACATGTAAGGAGATGAAAACCACGGGCATCACCCAAGGGCACTGCCTGCGTGGCCGTACCAAAATGTAATAGACAGTTTGGCCCAGATTCCCAGCCAGTTCTGGGCCAGCTGATGACTCCAAGTGGAGGAATCATCTTCCTCCCAGCCATGTTAGCAGGCACACCACTGAGAGTCAGCATGGTGTAGTGGTTAAATGTTAGACTAGGATCTGGGAAAGCCATGATTCAAATCCACACTCTGCTATGGAAGGTTGCTGGGTGACCTTGCGTCAGTCACATGCTCTCAGCATCACCTGGTTGTTGTGTGGATAAAGAGGAGGAGAGGGAAATTATATAAGCCACCTGGGATCTCCATTGGGGAGATAGGTGGGAAATAAATCAATAAATAAAGCAGTCAAATACCAAGAAGGCAAATCAAGAACAACTGAAGCAGAGAGGCTATTGATGTTAAAGAACTTTTCTCCCTTCTCTCACTAGTGACAGAGGAGAGGTTGTGATGTCCTGGAAGCCCAAGATTCCTAGAGAAAATGCTGAAGTCCAGGATCTGTAGGGAAGCATTTTCAGACATGCTATGTGTTCTGTGCATAAGGCAAGCCAGACAAGAAGAACTGTGCATTCTTGGTGCATGAATGAACTGGAGGAGTTGGGAGAAAGAGGGTAAGACTTTGGAAAAGCTGGTTTTGTATGAAAGAGACAGGCTCCACTAATGGATTCCAACTTCTGGTGTTTAACAGAACAAAGGGTGCAGAGAAGCTTTTAAACAGACTTCTGGGGAAAGCCAAAAGGGGCTAAGGAAGCACTCATTTGAGGGAAACTCATCCCTTATTGGACGGTGGTCTAAGTGTTTTCATGGAGCCACCACAAGCAGAGTTTTGCATCCATTGAAGGCAATATGCTTTGTTGTTGTTCAGTTGCACAGTTGAGTCCAACTCTTTACGAACCCGTGGACCATATCATACCAGACCCTCCTGTCTTCCACCATCTTTTGGAGTTTGCTCGATGTCATGTTTGTTGCATTGGTAACACTGTTTAACCATCTCATCCTCTGCCGTCCCCTTCTTCTGTTACCTTCAATCTTTCCCAGCATCAGGGTCTTCTCCAGTGAGTGATCCCTTCTCATTTGGTGGCCAAAGTATTTGAACTTCAGCTTCAGGATCTGGCCTTCCAGGGAACAGTCAGGGTTGATTTCTTTTAGGATTGACTGATTTGATCTCCTTGCAGTCCAAGGGACTCTCAAGAGTCTTCTCCAGCATCATAATTCAAAAGCATCGATTCTTCGGCGCTCGGCCTTCCTTATGGTCCAACTCTCACAGCCATACATTACTACTGGGAATACCATTTGTAAAGTACTGGGTTCGCCGCATGTAGACTCGGACTACGACATGCATTCAGACGCGTTTATTGTACTTCACATAACACACACAACACAAAGGGCCCTGCAAGGGCCAACTATATACACCCCCACCTGGTACCCCCATAGTCCTATTGGTGGGTTTGAACTTCCCACCAATGCCTCATTGGTGGATTCCAGGTGGACTAGGATCCTGAGTCATATTCAGGCTTGTAGCCAGGATTTTGTAATTCAGGGGGCCTTTAAATAAGTCAGGGGGCACTGACGTCACAAAATAAAAAATAAAATAAAAATAAAAATTTTAAAAATTCACTTTGCAGTGTTCACACTCTACTTGCCTACATGGGGACACAAGCCACGCTTGGGGAATGGGTGGCAATGGGGAGTCCTCCAGGTGGCCGAGAGAGTTGGGAGTCCTCGGGTGGCCCAGAGAGCCAGGGGGCTGGATAGAAGTCAGGGGGCCTTGGCAGGAATTCAGGGGGCCAGGCCCCCAAATGTCCCACTGTAGCTACAGGTCTGGTTCTATTGTCTTTTTGTACCTAGCTCTTGGACTTTGGTGGCCGACCCTAGTGGCAGTCCACGTACACAACACCCCTCCCCCCATAGTTCCAACCCAGCCTATGTCACATAGTCCTGCAAGTAGGTTGGCAGTCTACGTTCTCTCTGGGAGCACCGGGGTACTGGGATGGGTTCGCTTGCGATGGGCTCTGGGTGATTTTCTGGGATGGTTGGTTGAGGTGGCAGTGGTGGCTGTTCCTTAGGCTCTGGCATCTCTGGGGTTGCTTCGACTGTTCCGGGAGCTGCAGGGTGTGGTTGGATGCCTGCCTCTGGTATGTAGAGCTCCGGTACCCTTGGCCACAGGAAAGTCTCTCCTTCTGCCGGGAGCTGTCGCCTCTGCAGTCAGTCCACATGTTTTTTAAGGAGTTGACTGTCCTCCGTTGAGACCTCATACGATATGGGACCAGTGGCTGTAACGACCCAGTCTGGCAGCCATGGGGGCCCCTTACCAAAGTTTTTTATGAAGACAGGGTCTTCCGGGAAGAAACCCGTGGGAGCCTCCCTTTGCTCCGTTACCTTCCTTGAGTCTGGAGCCCAGTCTGGATGCAGCTGGTCCAACAGGATAGTGGGGCATTGGCCCATCGGGAGCTCTGTGGGGCAGCGGCCAGTGATGGGGTTGGGCGTCATTCACTGAGTTAGGAGGAAGCCAGCTGAAACTCCCAATCCCCATCCGTGATTCAGCTGAGCGCTTCCTTTGCGGTGCACACCATGCACTCCGCTTGCCCATTGGTTGCGGGGTGGAAGGAGGCTGACCTTACATGCCAGATCAGATTCCTCTGGAGATAGTCCTGGAACTCTGTGGACATGAACACTGTCCCATTGTCAGAGACGATCGTGTCCGGCAGGCCATGGGTCAGGAAGATCCGGCGTAGGGCACGGATGACCACCTTCGTGGAGGTGGTGGACACTTACTTCCAACCATTTAGAGTAAGAGTACACAGTGACTAGGAAGATAAGTCCTTGGAATGGGCCAGCAAAATCAATGTGGAGCCAGGACCATGGTTTGCAGGTGGACTCCCATGGTTGCCAGGGTGCGCTCAGTGGGTTTGGTCTGACGGCCTGGCAGGTCTGGCACCGCTGCACCCAGGACTTGATTTCTGCATCTATCCCTGGCTACCAGATGTAGCTCCAGGCCATCACCTTCATCCAGACTATTCCTGGGTGGGCCTCATGGAGTGTGGTGAGGACTCTTTGCCTCAGGGCATTGGGAACTACCACCCTCTCTCCCCATAAGAGACACTCCTTGAGAGCTGATAGTTCATCCCTGTGAGTGGCGAATGCCATGAATTCCAGGCCCATGGTGGCTGCGGGCCAGCCCCTCACCACCTGGCCCAAGACCTGGGAGATGACCGGGTCGCAAGCTGAGTGGCTGGTGATGTCCATGGCTTGTAGGGGCTGTTCTGGGAGGCCTTCAAGCAGGAGGACCCCGGGGCCGGGGCCAGGTCGGTGTCTATGGAGAGGAGCAGGAGCCAGCTGAGAGCACATGGGGGGGTCTGCTTGTCCACCGCATACAGGCTGAGGAGCGGCTTGTGATCGGTAACAATAGTGAAGGGGATGGAGACAGGAGGCAAAGTCGTCCGGTGTTGCCACGGCGATGAGGACATCAAAAAATGGTTTATACAGGTTTCTCAGGACACATGTGAGGTGGTCTGGTACTCCCATCTCTTTAAGGACTTGCCACGGTTTGTTGTGATTCACACAAAGGCTTTAGCATAGTTAATGAAGCAGAGGTAGATGGTTTTCTGGTACTCCCTTGCTTTCTCCATAATCCAGCAGATATTGGCAATTTGAAACCCAGCTTGTACTTCTGGTAGTTCTCCGTCCACGTACTGCTGAAGCCTAGCTTGTAGGATTTTGAGCATGACCTTGCTAGCGTGTGATATGAGTGCAATTGTGCGATAGTTTGAGCGTTCCTTGGCATTTCCCTTCTTTGAGACTGGAATGTAAACTGATCTTTTCCAATCCTGTGGCTACTGTTGCATTTTCCAAATTTGCTGGCATATTGAGTACAGCACTTTAACAGCATCATCTTTTGATCTTTGAATAGCTCAGCTGTGATACTGTCATCTCCGCTAGCTTTGTTGTTAGTAATGCTTTCTAAGGCCCATTTGACTTCGCACTCCAGGATGTCCGGCTCAAGGCCAGTGATCACACCGTTGTGGTTGTCAAGGACATTGATATCCTTCTTGTATAATTCTTCTGTGTATTCTTGCCATCTCTTCCTAATCTCTTGTGCTTCTGTTAGGTCCCTACTGTTTTTGTCCTTTATCATGGCCAGCTTTGCACGAAACGTTACCTTGATTTTTCCAATTTTCTTGAAGAGATCTCTAGTCCTTTCAATTCTATCGTTTTCCTCTATTACTTTGCATTGTTCATTCAGGAAGGCCTCCTTATCTCTCCTTGCTGTTCTCTGGAAATCTGCATTCAGTTGGGTAAATCTTTCCTTTTCACCTTTGCCTTTTGCTTTCCTTCTTTCCTCAGCTATTTGTAAAGCTGCATCAGACAGCCACTTTGCTTTCTTGCATTTCTTTTTTTTGGGGGGATGGTGCTGATTGCTGCCTCTTATACAAAGTCATGAACCTCCGTCCATAGTTCTTCAGGCACTCTATCAAATCTAGTCCCTTAAACCTATACTTCACCTCCACTGTATATTCATAAGGGATGTGATCTAGGCCAAACCTGAATGGCCTAGTGGTTTTCCCAACTTTCTACAGTTTAAGCCTGAATTTTGCAATGAGTAGCTCATGATCTGAGGTTCAGTCAGCTCCAGGTCTTGTTTCTACTGACTGTATGGAGTGTCTCCATCTTTGACTGCAAATGATATAATCAATCTGATTTCGGTGTTGTCCATCTGGTGATGTCCATGTGTAGAGTCGCCTCTTGGGTTGTTGGAAGAGGGTGTTTGCTATGACCAGCGTGTTCTCTTGACAAAACTCTGTTACCCTTTGCCCAGCTTCATTTTGTTCTCCAAGGCCAAACTTTTCCATTATTCTGGTTATCTTTTGACTTCCTACTTTAGCATTCCAGTTCCCTATGATGATAAGGACATCTTTTTTTGGTATTAGTTGTAGGAGATGTTGTAGGCCTTCACAGAACCAGTCCACTTCAGCCTCTTCTGCATCAGTGGTTAGGGCATAGAGTTGGATTACTATGATGTTGAATGGTTTGCCTTGGATTTGGACTGAGATCATTCAGTTGTTTTTGAGATTGTATCCTATTACTGCCTTTCTCACTCTCTTGTTGACTATAAAGGTCATACCATTTTTTCTACAGGATTCTTGGCCACAGTAGTAGATATAATGGTCCTCTGGGTTAAATTCACCCATTCCCATCCACTTTAGTTCACTGATTCCCAAGATGTCAATGTTCAGTTTTGCCATCTCATTTTTGACCACATCAAGTTTACCTTGATTCATAGATCTTACATTCCAAGTTCCTAGGAAGTATTGTTCTTTGCAGCATCAGACTTTCCTTTCACCATCAGACACATCCACAGCTGAGCGTCCTTTTGGCTTTGGCCCAGTCACTTAATTCTTTCTGGGGTTACTTGTAATTGCCCTCTGCTCTTCCCCAGTAGCAAATTGGACACTTTCCAACCTGAGGGGCTCATCTTCCAGCATCATATCTTTTAGCCTTTTGTTACTGTACATGGGGTTTTCTTGGCAAAGATACTGGAGTGGGTTGCCATTTCCTTCTCCAGTGGATTGCGTTTTGTCTGAGTTCTCCATTGTGGCCAGTCCATCCTCCACAGTATAGCCCACAGCCTTATCGAACCACACAAGCCCCTTGCCATGACAAGACAGCAATCCATGAGAGGGCAATATGCTTAGAAGAGTTTAACTCTGCTTAGGATTGCACTGTCAGATTCTCAAAATAAGGATAAGGTCAAATTTTGTAACAGGCACTCATACATGAAAGCTATTTAAACAATTCCAAATAGCCATTTTGCACACATAAAGAATGTTTAGAAATAAATTTATATATATGTGTGTGTGTGTGTATAGGTATAGGTATAGGTATATATGTATTTGGCCAGGCAAACTCACACCAGAAACCTGTAAACCAAAATGAGAGAACTGGAGCATTTGGGACAGACAGACATGTAGTGAGTCTTTGTTTTCTGAGACAGTATATGACGAATTAAGTCAAACAGAGATAGTAAGATATGACAAATACCATTTAACATCCAGAGAAAATTTTGTCTTGCTTTCCCATAATAGAACTTGGAGGCACCCAATGAAGTTGATGGAAAATAAATTTGGGACAGACAAAAGGAAAATCATTTTTAGTCAAGGAGTTTCTAGCTCTCTCCACAATTTACAGTGAGTACACGTACAATGCATGTATAGCATACAGTTGATTGTTCTTTATAAGTGCATTAAGTAATTCTTATGTTACCTTCAACACATGTAACAGCTGAACATGTGATACAAACCCCGCATTTATCCAGCTATTGGACATATATAAAAGTCTACATACACTGTCTTTTTCTTTCAAACAGACATATGCACATATGCGAGGATGGATGGATGTGTGTTCACTGTAACAACTGAACAGGGCTACTGTGGAATTCACTGCCAGTAGTACACATAATAATGACCATAAGCACAGACAGCTTTAAAAGGAGATAAGACAAATTCATAGAAGATAGGCTCATGAATTGCTTCTAGCCATGATAATTGTTGGTCTTTAAAGTGCTACTGGAATTGAATCTTGCTTTGCCACTTCTGGAGGCAGTAAACTTCTGAATGCCATTGCTAGGAGGCAATAGGGGAAGGCGCTGGGATCTATACGCTATTTGTTGGCTCTCCAGTGTGAACCAGAATGGTGTTCTGATCCAGCAGGGCTCTTGTCGTGAACTGAACTGGGAACTGAGAGCCAGTTTGGTGTAGTGCTTAAGTGAGCGGACTCTAATCTGGGAGAACCAAGTTTGATTCCCACTCCTCCACTCACAGCTGCTGGATGACCTTGGGCAAGCCATAGTTCTGGCAGAGCTGTTCTTGAAAGAGCAGTTTCTGTCAGAGCGCTCTCAGCCTCACCTACCTCACAGGGTGTCTGCTGTGGGGAGGGGAAGGGAAAGGAGTTTGTAAGCCACTCTGAGACTCTGAGTGAAGGGCAGGGTATAAATCCAATCTCTTATTATTATTATTCACAAATGCTCTGGAGTTACGCAGAATGGTGAACACATGCACATGAACAGTTCCCAAAAGATATGTCCCAAAAGAAATGGCTGACTGAGAAATAAATAGCAAATAAATTTCACATAAATAAGTGTAAAAGGATGCACATTGGGGCAAAAAAAAAAAATCCCAGTTCCACACTTACACTGATGGTAATTGAGCTGACTCTGACGATCCAGGAAGGAGATCTTGGAGTTGTGGAGGGCGGCTTAATACAAATGTGAACTCAGTGTGCAGCAGCAGTGAAGGAGGCAAATCCCCCATTTGGATTATTAGGAGAGGAACTGAAAATAAAATAAAGAGTATTGTATTACCCTTTATTTAAATGTGCACCAGAGTTACTAATGGAATATTGCATACATTTCTGGTTGACCCCCCTAAAAAAATGGTATTACCGAGCAACCAAAATAATCAAATTGAGGATCTTCTTTAGAATTATAGGCATTTGGGGCTTTTTAGTTTAGAAGGGAGACAGCTCAGAGGGGGTTCTGGAAGAAACAGGATTGCCAACTCCAGCTTGGAAAATTCCTGGAGATTTGAAGGTGTTGCCTGAGGAGGGCAGAGTTTGGGGGTGGGAGGGATTTCTGAGGGGTGTGATGCTACAGAGTCTACTCTCCAAAGCTGCCATTTCATCCAGGAGAACTGATCTCTGTATTCTGGTGATCAGTTGTAATTCTGAGAGAACTCCAGGCATCACCTTGAAGTGGGTAACCCTAGGAAGAAACAAATGGAGAGAAATTTTTCCCCATTTTATAATACTAGAACGTGGCAATCGCACAATGAAACTTACTGGCAGTAGCTTTAGGAGATGCAAAAGAACCAGTGTGACTTAGTGCATAGAGAGGCTCAAATCCCCACTCTCCAAGAAATGTATTGGGTGAACCCTGAGCCAGCCATTCTCTCTCTCAACCTAACCTACCTCACAAGGTTGTTGTAAGGATAAAGTGGAGGGGAGGAGAACTATGTGCACTCCATCTCCTTGGAGGAATGGCAGGATAAACATGCACTAAATACACCAAGAGAGTACATCCTCACACAACCCAGACTGCAGAATTTGCTGCCACAAAAGGGTCTGGTGCCCATGGGTTTTAGATGGCCTTAACATGGGAATAGGCAAATTCACAGAGGATAGACTTGTCAGTTATGACTATTCAGTGATGACATGAATATGTTCAGAGGCAACATGCCTCAGAATTCTAGTTGCTGGAGAACAAACCATGAGGGGAAGCTGTTGCCTTTGTGGCTGACTTGTGGGCTTCCCAAAAACACTCACTTCTCAGTTTTTTGCCTAAGATCAAGTGTGGTGTGTAGAAATACTTGCTTTACCACAGTTGAGACAAAATGCCAGAGCTACGGGTTCACAGTCTGACCCACATTTTTAAATTGGTCTTTCCTGTGTGGAATACATCTAGCAAGAAAGAGATGTGACTCTCAAACGGTAGATTCCTCTGAGGGTGTCCATTGTTTCCACAGTTCCCTGAGTGTTTGGAGATACAGAGTCTCTCCTTCACACTTGGCACTCTTCACACTAGGCACCATCTTTCTACTGCTGTTCATAGTACACCACAGCATAGGCATACCCCCAACTGTTGAGTGAAGAGGGAAAAAGAAAATTTGAGATATGGAACGTTTCAACTGGAACCGCAAAACAAAGTAGAACTGGGGACTTCCTTCCAAGCACATTAAGTAAGTGGCAAGTTTAATTTTCATCTTCTGAAAAAGCAGCATTTTATAGGTCTCCAGTAAGAGAGGCACAGTTTTGGTTCTATTATTATCCCCACCCCCCTTTTTTTGCTTCAGGCTTAGCCACTCTGCTTCTGAAGAGAAATTCTCTGCCCAGACACTTCACGTTACAATGCTGCTCAATATTATTCAAGCTTAAATGGTTTGTATTGAAGGGGAATAAAGCTGTAGAAGAACTCAGCCCCGACCAACAGATTCCACATCAAGATGAGCAAACGATAAATGCCAGAGATTCCAGTCTGCACACCCTGCATCATGCAGTATGGATTATCTATTAATTTTATCCCACCTTGTCTCCAAGGAGTTCAGGATGGGCTACATTAGATCTCGCTTCCTCCATTTTATCACCACAAAAAACTGGCTAGGGCAGGGGTCCCCAACTTGGTGCCCTTGGGCACCACCACACCTGCTGACACTGTTTCTGATATCTGCTCAGTGTTTTGAGAAAGTAGGCAGGGCCAGCGGGGCTTTTGCTCAGGAAGGTTTCTGATTGGCCATCCATGATCTGATTGGTTGTGCAGATTTTTTAAAAGGTTGCTCTGGCAGCAGCTGCCACCACAGCGAAAGGATCTCCACTGTACAACTGAAGGTAAGCTGTGGCAGCCATTTCATGGCTGGTTCTGCCTGCTCGGCAACTATTTTGTGGCTGCACTTACCATGCTGTGTCAGAATTTCAAAGGTACCCATAGGCTCAAAAAGGTTGAGGATCTCTGGGTTTAGGGCTGCCATTCCCCCGGGAGGGGCAGGGGTTTGCCTACTTTAGGCCCCCCAGGGCTTTTTTGTAGAAAAAGCCCAGCAGGAACTCATTAGCATATTAGACCACACCCCTGGCAGCACAGCTCATTAGCATATTAGGCCACACACCCCATGTTACCAGAAGTGTGTCATCTAGCCACACCCACCTTTTGCTTCTTATTCTGTTTACCTTGTTTGTTGTCAAAACCCAGGGCTTTTTTTGTAGCAGAAACTCCTTTGCATGCTAGCCCCCCCCCCCGTAATGTAGCCAATCCTAATGAATCTCTGCTGTTGGGTGTGGCCTATTATACTAATGAGTTCCTGCTGGCCAACTCAGGAGCCAGCTAGAACTCTGTTCCTGTGCCTTCCTGCCCAAAAATAGCCCTGGGGGCCCCAACCTGCTGGCCCAGATCTGGCCAGCAGGGGGAACCACACCTCCAAAATGCTGCATTCAGGCCAATGTGCCCCGTGCGATGACGTCACCCGGAGGTGACGTCATCTCACAGGGCACATTGCAGGAGGACGCTCTATCATTTGAGGAAAAACTCTATGGGTTTTCCTCAAATGATAGAGGCCGCACCCACAATGTGCCCTGTGTGATGATGTCACTTCTGGGAGATGTCATTGCGGCATGTGCGCTGAAGGACTCCCAAAGAGGAAGGAGAAAACCCCCACCGGCAGCCAGGTAAGACCTGGCAACTCCACCTGGGTTAGGCTGTAGAGTAGCCAATTATGCAGGACTCCCCTCCCTCAAAAAGAGGATGAGCCCTCAAAAAAGGACAGATTTCCACATGATAATTTAAAGATCCACATTTATGCATAATTAATGTAATTTAAATAGAAATGTAGCTCACTATAGTATGCCATTGAATTCTGGTTGATCAAGGGCAGCTGTGGGGAGAATGAGATGGAACATTGTTCTGTCCCATTAGAAGCTTTTTTTTCCTTTCATTTTTATTCTGTCAATTAGTAGGAGTACAGATCTCAGAGGTGCTCTGAGTTCCTGACAGGTGAGCACTGCAGGCTTAATTCCCAATGGCAAATAAGGGCTTAGGCCACCTACTGGATGGTGCGTAAGAGCAGGGGTTTAGTTAAAGCTAGCATTTCCAACTCTGGCTTGAGAAATTCCTAAAGATGGGAAACAGCAGAGTTTGAGAAGGGGGAGGAAATTCGGTAGAAATGTTTATTCCATAGAAGAAATAGAAATCCTAGACCATCCACCCTTTGTAGCTACTCTGGGATTTCTGCTTCTTCTAGAATCTAAGGTGTACCCTAGAGTCCATCCTCTGAAGCTACTGGTTCTTCCTGGACACTGATCTCTGGACCATGGAAATCAGTTGTCATTCCAGAAGAACTCCAGGCTCCACCTTGAGTTTGGCAACCCTAAGTTGAAGCATGGATAATGCAGATCCTGATACACTTTGCTAGTTTATTGAACAAGTACAAATTAGCTTTAATTATTCATGAAAATACTCCACACAGGAATAGTTAATTAGGTGTAGTGTATTTTGTGAAAGTGATACAGATTTTACGTTTATGAGCAATAATACATAAACTGCAACTCTCTACTTCTGCTGTTCCTATTTACTATACTGAGGCTCCGATCACACGCACAATTAGCCACGCAAGAGGGACGAATGCTGGATGGATTTAATAGGTGTGATCACATGGACACATCTGGCAAGTGTCCCACACCCGTCGCCAACTTTTAGCAGGCAGCCAAAGAAGCGGAGTAAAAAAACACCACGGAAAATCCAGTATCAAAGAGGTTGCGACGGGCTGAGGATGGAGTTGCCGATATGATCACTCTGGCACGCTCCGATCACGTCACCAGTTCCTGGATGAAGCACACCGGAAGCAGGCTGCGAGGAAAAACACCTGCTTCAACCGCCGTTGTGTCGGATCGTGCAGCGGTGGATCAAATTACCGTGGCACAAATAGCCTCACTTCCCCCCCCGCATTTTCCGACAAGTGTGACCGGGATCTGAGTCTATTTTCACCACTTCTCTCTCTCTAGTCTAGTCACTGTCTCTAATTTGCCCTTTTTTGCCCTATTAAACTAACATGTGTTCCTTCCTCCATAGTGGTGTGGCACTTAAATCTCTTAGAGTGCCCTTCAAAGTCCATAGAAGGTGCTTAGTAAGGTGCTAACTCTATTTAGGATTGCACTGTTTGTGTAGACAAGGCACTCTATGATTCTAAACTTAGTCAGAGCTCTGAATTATGTATGCAAATTAAACTAATTGAGTACACAATATCCTATACCTCTCTCTCTCTCTCTCTCTCTCTCTCTCTCTCTCTCTCTCTCTCTCTCTCTCTCTCTCTCTCTCTCTCTCTCTCATTCACTCACTCACTCACACACATAAACACACATTTATTTATTATAAAAGCCCGTTTCCTCCCCCTCCCCCATAAATGGGTTAGAACTGAAATACAGTGCTATCCAGCAGCTAGGCTTGCCAAGTCCCCCCTGGGGGGCAGGTAAACCCCCGCCCGAGAGGCCTGTTACCCGCTGCCAAAAAATCGGGCCCCGGGAGGAACTCCACCCCCTTTCGGCAAACATCCCCAGCATTGGGGGCAGGACGCTCTATGATTTGAGGGAAAACTCTATGGTTTCACCTCGAATCCTAGTGGCCCTGCCCCCAACGTCCCAACGCGATGACATCACTTCTGGGTGGCATCATAGTGGTGGTGTGTGCGCTATGCGCACGCGCATGAGCTCCAGGGACAGCACGGCACTCCCCCGCCATGAGTACATTTGACCTTGGCAACCCTACCAGCAGCAGGTAATAATTGTGCAGCTTCCCTTAGACCCAATGGCTGCCTTGGTTTGGTCTTCAGGAGCAACTTGGGGGTCAGTTCATCACAATCTTCCATTTGAGAGCTTACCATAGCAATAAATTACAGTAGTGAGGCCTTGTCACTGAGTGATTTATTGCTGTTTTTATCTTCTTTTTTATTTTGTATATCATCTTAGTTAAGCTGCTGCTTTTATTAGTGTTTTTTTGTGGTGTTTGATATTTTTAATCATTTATTAATATAGTTTTAACTGTGTACAGGAAACCACCTCAAGAGCCTTCAAGTTTGCTGTGAACAGTATAGGCCCAGGCAAGCCCAATCTCATCAGATCTTGGAAGCTAAGGAGAGTTTGACTCTGGCAAGTACTTGGATGGGAGACCTCCTTGGAATACCAGCAGTTGGGACTCGGAGGTGGGGGCAGGCTTTATTCATCCACCTCTCTGAATATCCTCCAGGCCCCCAGTAGGGGTCAGTCACCAGAGGTCACCATGATTTCCAGGTTCACACACACTCACACACATGCACATATGAAAAATACAACAACCCCCCCAAGAGCCTTCAAGACTGAAAGTTGTGAAGCATATATTTAAATAAATAAAATGGAATTGTGAGGAGAAAAAAAATCTGAGCAATCCAACAGCATTGGTCCTCCACTTTCCTTGGTAGCCACCATGTTGTGTAAAGAGTTTTCACAAAATCCCCCAACCTTTATGAATATACAATATTGTCAAACATGGTGTTTTTTTTCTTGACACACTTTAGAAGCATACTTTTGTTGAGTCATTCAACCAGTTTCCACAGATTTTTTGAGGAGTGAGTGAGTAGCACATCCTTAGGCACTGACATCTGACTCAAAAGTGTCACAAGCCATAAACATATAGAAAAGATACTTTAAGCTCAATGGACAGCTAAGCGTAAACACAGTAACATTCTGGTGTCAGGCCAAATCTGTACTGCAACTCACTGGGGAAACGTGAAACTAAGTTTAGTACTTATCTGGAATCAATTCTAGTGCCCTCAGCTCTATAAAAGCCAACCTTCTTCTCTTAATGAAAAAGAAGTAACATTCACTCTAGTTTCGGCTTTTCTATATTTCAAGCTAGGATATCGCCGGCTGTGTTTAATAGTATCAGTCCTGCAGAGCAACAGCCTGAGAACCCATCCTTGGTACAATTCACTCAATGTCAGTGCTGCTGCGCCAGGGACAGACGTAGTCTGAAAGGCTTCCATTAGGGTAAGTGGGAAAGAGAAGTGTATCTGTTGTCTTAAGTTTGCTTTTCAATTGATCTGTGCTGCTCTCCTGTGTGTGTGATTGACTGCAATCAATGGGAATATATCTATTAGAGAACGTTAGAGAAGAAAAGAACTAAAGTGCTTTTAAAATATATGGATACTCAGTGATGGAAGCAGGGGCACCACCTGGGGTGCTTGGCATGCGGATGCCAGTCACTTGACTATCCAACCAGCAGCTTCTTTTCTTTTAGAGTTCATAACAGTGACCTGCATAGCCAACGTTCTGTTAACTTTTTTTTTTCATTTGCAGGGATATTTAACAAAAACAGTCCCCATCCAAGTAGTGTGTGTGACTGATAGATCTGATCTCTTATAAAATAATCCAGCATTATAATATTAATAGGCAGCAAATGATGTTAAGTTTATTTGTACTCTTCATACAACAGGGATTATCACACAAATCACACATACCAGTGCAGCGTCAGTTAAGGGCTACACCACCATACTTCTAGTTAAGCCAGCCTGTCACCAAGTTACATACCTCAGCACTGTACTGAGTTGTTTTGGTCAATAGGACAGCATTCAGTTTTGCCATATGCAAATTAGACTGTCTGAAACTGAATCAGGCCCTTAGTTCAACTAAGCCAGTATTATCTACTCCCTGCTTGGTGGTGGTTCTCAAGGGCTCAGGTAGAGGCCTATCCCTGTCCTGCTGCAACCTGAGGTTTTTAAATTTTATTTCAAGGAATCAAAGCAGGTGTTCTGTCACTGAGCTATAGGCTCCATAGCTTATGCTTCAATTGTCTCTATTTACCAGGGACAATCAGAGTTTTCTGGCATTTGTCCTTGGTAATTGACTGTCCCTGTATTTTATCCCTGTTCTAGCCTTTGGGGGATGTTTTTCATTGCAAGTTGCCGGTATTCAGCTTCCTCTAAAAATTACATCTTGAGGAAGGGACTGGATGCATCTTATCTCTGATGCACATCCATTTAAATTTAAATGCATGTACATGGCCACTAAGGGGCCACAGAGGCATCTCTAAACTGTTTAGAACATATTGCAGGACAATTCTGTCTAATTGGTGCATAACCCAAATAACATCTCCCTCCTTGCTTTTAAATCAGGGGAAGACAGACTATTTCAGAGTAAAAGAATGTACCCTAAGAAAGGCAAAGTAGAGCCTTCAGCAAAGTGAAATAGTATGTTTGAGGAGAGGGACTCTTTGGAGTTACAACTGGGCTTCAATATGCAGGAGACCTCCCGACCCTGGGCTCCTAATCAGTGAAGCAGCAGGAGCAAAATGAAGGGGAAAGTGGCATTGTTGTGATGCCGCCACCTCATTCCCAGTTACATACCTGGAAGTGATGTCACAGTGTTGCAGTAACACTCAAGGAATCTCCAAGATCTCTGATCTGGAGAATTCCTAGAGCATTGATGCAATGCTGTGATGTCACTTTCAGGTATTCAACTGGAAGTGACATCACAGCATTGTGTGCCACAACGTCCCCATGCCCCACTCACAAAAGCTCCCAGTTGCCAGCAGATGGATGATAATCCTAAATGGTCCTCTGTTTTTGATCAGGAAACATTTAGAAATATGTTATTGCCCTGTACTTTAGCTAGTGCAATTCACAGCATATTCTGGAGCCTCCTTCTTGGAAATAAGACTCATCAGGATAATCTCCTCTCATGTTAAGGGGGCTTTTGATTGCAGGCCTTAAAATCCTCAGAAAAATTTACTTGCATACTTTTCAAAAAGTCCTTAGCTACAGCGAGGCTATCGGGAGGCAGAGTGCAAGCCTAATGGATCAGAGAGCAAGACTAATCTCAAGGAAGGTCTATTAAACTCAAATTTGTCAAGTTCCATTACTTTCAATACTTATTCTCAATGACAGTAATTTCCAAGATCATTTTATTATTCATCGTATAATGATGTAGCACTGCTCCGTCAGGAGTTTAGGATTGCTAAACTCATAACGGACATCAAATCCCAACAGTTGAGGCCTTCTCATGACACAGTACCATTTAGATCTCTACCTTGAAGTCCAGGACCCCGGGGGCAGTTGCCCCAGGCTTCACTCATGGAGGTGGGGTCACAGCAACACTGACACAAGTAAATCTTGACTGCACAATAGGGAAAGGGGGGCAAAAGAACTAACTCAACCCAGGAAGATGCTAGAAACAAACAAACAAACAAAAAAAAGTATTACCTTTTATAGATGTAATTTAGTTACAGGTATGTAAATTGGGCCATACCAATGCCAATATATATTCTAAATGAAAAATGAAATAATTATGTTAATAGTCCATATACTATATAATCCAGATTAGAGATAAGTTAAATTATGTTAGTAATGACCCACCTGGTATTCAGGGTATCTAAGGTATGAATGTGTGTCTCTCCATCCATGTAAGAATTAACATAATTTAATTTATCTCTAATCTGGATTATATAGTATATGGACTATTAACATAATTATTTCATTTTTCATTTAGAATATATATTGGCATTGGTATGGCCCAATTTACATACCTGTAACTAAATTACATCTATAAATGGTAATACGTTTTTTTTGTTTTGTTTTTTTAAAAAAGCAATAGTTTTCAATTTAGTAAAATTTGATTTACATTGTAATAATAATTGATTTTTCTTCTTTTGATTTTTTGATTTGTAGGCATCACATCTGGTTTCATACAAAGGGTTTTTAAGAATTTGTATACTAGTGTATGAATGTGTGTCTAGACAAGATTGTATTTGTGACCACTGAAGAAGGCCTTTTATGGCCGAAACGCGTCTGGTCTTTAGTAATATGTATTGTCCCATCATGTGTATAAATGTGTGAAAGTCCTGTTTACATGTGGATTTTAAACTGATTTTAACTTGTGTACACCTTATTAAATTTTGTACTGACAAATAAATCTTGGTCAGCAGCAATGCGGTCCAGACTTTTCTCTTCACAGAGTAGAACCTTCTGAGATAAATTTCTTTTCATGATATCCAGTCACCAAGAAATGGGGGGGGATACAGAACTTTCATAGTAACCTGAATATAATTTGTCATTGTGTGTTCTTTAATTTAGTATTTGATGAAATGTAAAGATGATCCCATAATCCACTAGAAGAAGGACAAAAGTTGGTTTTTATACCCTGCTTTTCTCTACAAAGGAGTCTCAAAGCGGCTTACAATCTCCTTCCCTTCCTCTCCCCGCAACAGGTACCTTGTGAGGCAGGTGGGCTGAGAGAGTCCTTAGAGAACTGTGACTAGCCCAAGGACACACAGCAGGTTTCATGTGGAGGAGGTGTGGGGAATCAAACCCAGTTCTCCAGATTAGAGTCCATCACTCTCAACTACTATACCATGCTGGCACTACTATTTTGTTTCATCTTTGAAAAATATAGATGGCTTTGGAAAAGATTATATGCCTATGTATTTTCCTCCCACTGAGGAAAAAGACTGACACTGACAAAGGGTGTAATGAGAAGCAAGTGGGGCCACAAATAAACATTGTACTTCAGGGCCTCTCAGAATCTGAAGAGGGGACCAATCATAGAATCATAGAATGTTAGAGCTGGAAGGGATCTTGCAGGTCATCTAGTCCAGCCCCCTGCACTCTGCAGAAGCATAGCTGAAAGATAGCCCTACACACCTACAACATACCCAAAAGATGGTCGTCCAGCCTCCGCTTGAAATGTCCAGTGAAGGAGCATCCACCACCTCCCGAGGCAGTCTATTCCACTGCTCAACCACTCTTACAGTTAGGAAGTTTCTCCTGATATCTAGCCTGTAATGACTCCCTTGTAATTTCCACCCATTAGATCTAGTCTTGCGATCTGGAGCAAGAGAGAATAGATCTGCTCCATCTTCTACATGACAGCCCTTCAAATACTTGAAGACTGCAATCATGTCCCCTCTAAACCTTCTCTTTCCCAGGCTAAACATACCCAACTCCCTCAGCCTTTCCTCATAAGACTTGGACTCCAACCCTCTCACCATCCTGGTCGCCCTCTTCTCGACACGCTCGAGCTTGTCAACATCCTTCCTAAAATGTGGTGCCCAAAACTGGACACAGTACTCCAGGTGAGGCCTGACCATAGCAGAATAGAGTGGAACTACCACCTCCCGTGATCTGGACATAATGCTTCTGTTAACGCATCCTAAGATTGCATTAGCTTTCCTCACAGCCACATCACACTGTAGGCTCATGTTTAGCTTGTGATCAACCATAACACCTAGATCCCTTTCACATGTGCTGCTGTCAAGCCAAGTCCCTCCCATTCTATATCTGTGCCAGATTTTTTGTACCTAAGTGTAGGACTTTGCACTTATCTCTATTTAATTTCATTTTATTTGTCTCAGCCCATTGTTCCAGCCTATCTAGATAATTTTGAATCCTGACTCTGTCTTCTTCAGAATTAGCAGTCCCACCCAGTTTTGTGTCATTTGCAAATCTGATAAGCATCCCCTCTATGTCTTCCTCCAGGTCATTTATAAAAAACATTAAACACTGGGCCTAGGACTGAGCCCTGTGGCACTCCACTCGAGACTTCCCTCCATGTAGACGCAGAGCCATTCACGAGCACTCATTGGGTACGATTTTTCAACCAACCATGAATCCATCCAGCGGTTACACCATCCAGCCCACACTTAACCAACTTATCCTCAAGGATATCATGAGAAACTTTTGTCAAATGCCTTACTGAAATCTAGATACACTATATCCACAGCATTGCCAGAGTCAACCATTTTAGTAACTCTGTCAAAAAAGGAGATAAGGTTGGTCTGGCATGACTTATTCTTGATAAACCCATGCTGGCTACAACCAATTAACTCATTCCATTCACGGTGCTCACAGGCAGAGCATTTAATAATCTTCTCTAGAATCTCCCCAGGTATTGATGTCAAGCTGACAGGTCTGTAATTTCCTGGGTCTGTCTTTTTTCCCTTCTTGAAGATCGGGACAACATTCGCTCTTCTCCAGTCTTCTGGCACAACACCAGTACTCCAGGACATCTCAAAGGTTAGAGCCAGAGGCTCTGAAATAACATCTGCAATTTCTTTTAGCACCCTGGGATGCAAGCCATCTGGCCCTGGAGATTTGAAAGTATTTAAGGCAGCTAGATGCTCTTTATCCATTTCCTTACTTATTCTGGACTGGCAGTTCCCCCTTCCTTCATATGCCCTGCATTCTTCAGTTTGTACACAGCTCGCCTTACGGTTAAAGACTGATGCAAAGTGAGAGTTGAGTAATTCCACTTTGTCTTCATCCCTTGTTAAGGCTTGACCGTCTTCCCCTAGCAATGAACTTGCCCCATCCCTATTCTTCTTTTTGCTCTGAACATAGGCATAGACATATTTCTTGTTATTTTTAGCATCCCTCGCAAGCCTCAGCTCCATCTGCACTTTAGCCTTTCTGACACCATCCCTACAGATTCGAGCCTGCTTCTTGTACTCACCCTCAGTAATTTGACCCTCCTTCCATTTCCTGTACATGTCCCTTTTTAGTCTCAGCTCTTCAGAGAGTTCCTTGTTCAGCCACCTCGGCTTCATTCGAGCCTCCTTCTTGTACTCACCCTCAGTAATTTGGCTGTCCTTCCATTTCCTGTACATTTCCCTTTTTAGTCTCAGCTCTTCAGAGAGTTCCTTGTTCAGCCACCTTGGCTTCATTACCCATCTCCCATCTTTCTTTCTTACTGGAACAGTTTGCGATTGTGCCTTAAGCACTTCATTTTTCAGCATCACCCATCCTTCCTGTGCAGATTTCCTCCTCAGCATTTCCAGGCATGGGATCCTACCTATTATTTCTCTGAGTTTTTTGAAATCAGCCTTTCTGAAGTCCAGAATAGGAGTCCTACTATGTCCTGGTTTCACATCCTTCTGTATGTCAAATTCCAAGCTGACATGGTCACTATTCCCCAAGGATCCCACAACATTCACTTCATCAATCAGATCCTCTGGTTCCCACCTCCAACTTCTGAGAGATGAAGTTGTCGGCAAGACTATTCAAGAATCTGCGGGATGCCCATGTCTAGCAGAGTTAGATTTCCAGCAAATATCTGGATAGTTGAAATCTCCCATAACTACTACATCCTGTCTCTGTGAAAGTTTAGCAAGCTGTTGTACAAATGCATTATCTGGTTCCTCCGGTTGATTTGGAGGTCTGTAGTATACCCCCACAACAATATCCCCTTCTTTCCCCCCCACTCTATCCTTACCCACATGCTTTCAACAGGGCAACTCTCAAAATCCTGAATTTCAGTGCAAGCATATTCATTCTTGACATATAGTGCCACCCCGCCTCCTTTTTTGTTTATTCTGTTCCATTTCAACAAGGTATATCCTTCAATCGCTGTGCTCCATATATGAGACTCATCCCACCAAGTCTCAGTGATACCTATCAGATCATACTTACTTTCAGGAGTAATTTGAAGTTCAAGTTCCTCCTGTTTATTTCCCATACTCTGTGCATTAGTATAAAGACATTTCAGATTACAGACATCCTTTCCTACCATAGGTCCCTTCGAATTTACCTGAAAACTATTGAACTCTCCTCTCTCCTTTCTCCCATTCATTTATTCTCTGGTCACTCTTCTTCTTTAACTTAGTGTTGGGGATGCCGCACAACATCAGCATTTTCTTCCCACCCCCAATGTCTTCAGTTTAAAGCCCTCCTGATCAGGTTTGCAAGTCTTGCAGCAAAGACATTCCTCTCATTCTTTGTAAGGTGCATCCCATCCATTGCCAACAGTCCTTCATGTCAGAGGTACATACCATGGTCCAGGAAGCCAAATCCCTCTTGATGGCACCGTCTATGTAACCAGCCATTCACCTCCAGTATCCTGTTCTCCCTTCCAGCGCCATGGCCCTCAACAGGTAAATTGGAGGAGAACACCACCTGTGCCCCCAGATCTTTCACCTTCTTGCCCAGAGCCTCATAGTCTTTGGAGATCCATCCAAAGTTTCTTCAAGCTGTATCATTTGTTCCCACATGGATCAGCAGGAGCGGGTAGACATTCTAGTGGGAAAATGAGTACTACCACTCCAACTTGTCTTTAAAAATCTGAACTTCTAGCCCTGTGGGACTAGTATCCCCCATTTTCAGGCTAACGACCATGGAGATGGCTGCAGAAGACACAACAATGCATACCATCTGTCTTGGGTTGCTTCCAACTGTTGTTGTCTTGTCTCCACCACCACAGCAATGTTTGAAAATTAATGAATTAGTTCTCAGAAACTAATTGGAACAAATGAACCTGACTTATTCATTTATTTTAGGATTTTATACCAAGTCAGATCATTAGTCACATGAACACATAAAGCTGCCTTATACTGAATCAGTCAATTGGTCCATCAGCATCAATATTGTCTACTCAGACTGGCAGCGGCTCTCCAAGTTCTCAGGTTGAGGTCTTTCATATCACCTTCTGCCTGGACCTCTTAACTGGAGAAGCTGGGGATTGAACCTGGGACCTTCTGTATGCCAAGCAGATCCTCTGCCATTGTAGTTCACCATCTACTCTGATTGGCAGTGGCTCTCCAGGGTCTCAGCCAGAACCTGGTCTTTCCCAGTTCCTGTTCCCTGAGTTGGAAATGCCATGGATGGAACCTGGGACCTACTGCATGCAAAGCACCTCCTCTGTCACTGAGCCACAGTAGCGAGGGTAATCGGGGAATTTTCAGATATATAACCTCCCTCCCCTCCTGCATTTACAAGCTGAAAATGATCCAGTCCAGGAAAAGTGCCACCACTTAAATAGCTAAAATGTTCCTGAAAAGAGGCAGATTCATTTTAACCCTCCCCACAACTTGGCCCACTGGTCTGGAGGATTCCTTTTTCAGAGAATATTCTCTGAATTACTTCTGGTTTCCCCACATGGTTACTCATTTCATAAAAGAATTTGAGTTATCACACAGAATCGAAGAGGTTCCTATCTCCCTACAAAACAGTCAAAATGTAGATTGGATGGGGACTTGGATCACGTGATAGCAGGACTGTTAGCTCTACAAGTTGTGATATGGATAGAAACTCTCACACCTGGGTGGTCCAGGCGTGCCCAGTCTCATCAGATCTCAGAGGCTAAGCAAGGTTGGTCCTGGTCAGTATTTGGATGGAAGACCACCAAGGAATGCCAAGGTGGCTACGCACAGGCTGTTAAATGGCAAACCATCCCTGAACACCTCTTGCCTTTAAAACCCTGTGGGTTGCTGTAAGTTGGCTGTGACTTGGGGGCACTTTCCACCCCACTGATAGAAAATAAGCATTAATGCCACAGCCTTAGTTTTCCAAAGGAGACCCAGGGGAAAGCACTAAAATATTTTAGTATTCAGAAAATGTATCATGTAAAGAGAAAGCTGTACCCTCATCCATATAGGCCTATACAAAAGGACATTTGAAGATATTTCCATGATAACTGTCCCTAAGAATTTACTTTGTTTCCTCTCTATATCAAGGAACTGTTCTGATTCACCTTGAAGAATCCCTATGTGGAGATGGAAGCTGTACAATTTATATTCTTGAATGTGGGTCTGGACAGATTGTACAAGTATCCACAGTAAATCATTTTTAAGAAACTGAACCAAAATAAAACATGCTCTAAATATTTTGAAACAAACTAAAATTTGAGAGTCATTTGTTATCAGACGTTGAACAATCTGTTAAATTGGCTCTCATGCTTGTTGAACATTGCATCAAACTTCATTTTTGAATGTGGGATTCTGCGAGCTTGACTTCGCTTCCCTTCTCAAAAGAAGGAACTCATAAATGCCATTTGCTAAAGAAAACCGATTCAATATAATAACCTCGTACATCTAAAGGTACATAAATTATGAGACAATTTTCTCTTGGCAAGTTTAGTTTGATCCCAGAGCACAAGTTATAGCCACGCTTAAAAGCATGATATTGAACAGTTGTTCCTGTTTATTAGCTGTGACTAGAAATTTCCATTCATAATGGGAATTTTCCCTGTTCCCTTTGTGCATTAAAAAGAGAGAGAGAGATGTAATTTGCAGGAGGGTTTGTTTCAAGAAAGCCAGAATAATGGACTATGCTCCGATTTGTTCCTTTAACACTTATGGTTGCCTTTGACTCAGCTAGCACTCCGTTCCAGACATTATTAAGAAAGTCCAGGCAGGACTGAAAGCCCAACTTGCTGCTTGAATTTCTTACAAGCAAAAGGAAATTTCCAAATAAAACCACTAGAAGAGGAAGAAAACCTATTTGTAGCAATTATGCTGGTGTCCAAATGCATTCTGGAGAAAACCCTCTATCTGTTCTGGTTTTTAATTCTATTAGCTATGTTACATACAGTGTGTAATTATGTGAGGAGATATGGGCAAAATATAGTTATAATACAGTTTTACTGTGAATTGAATTTAGATGCTGGAACACTTTGAAATTTTAGCTTCTAGTTCCTTCAGTTTTAATGGCCATGCACAGTACTGTGAGGAACTGCTAGTTGTCGTAGTTCAAAATGTTCTTTTGTAGCCAGGTCTGTTGTTCCAGCCCAACACTCATATGGGGAAAGGGGCTGGATCCAAGCTTGCATGAAGAGAGCAAGTTTTTACAGATGTAAAAGGATGATTTGGAAAGACAGCACAGGAAAGCAACCTCGTCTCCACAGACAGCAGGGGAATAGTGGAGAAACACCAAGAACGGCCTCCTTTCCCGAGGGGGGGGGGGGAGAAGCCTACAACTTTGGTTTCACTGTTAACTCAGGTCCAGTTCACATGTTGCAAAGTCCTGGAGTTCTCCACAAATCCACCCTGGGAGTACCATCCTGGGAGTAGAGGGGCCCAATTTGGATTGGGACCACAGTAAGCATGGAGAGGGCCATTATTTGCCCCACTGGGGGCTACAAATGTACACACGATTTCCCAGTGGAGCCAATAGTGACTCCCGCAGCACCGTTTCAGGCTAATACGAAAAAACCACATAAAGTTCATCATGGCTTGTAGAAATCTTTGCTCTCATGTACATGCATTCTCTCACTTAGTCACATGTGCAGAATAGTCCATTAAAATCCCAACAGAAACTGTGCTTGGAACCTCTAAAAATTGCTTATGCCATCTAAAAGGTGGCCTTAATGCCATAACCATCGAGATTTTATGCGATCAGCCCTTCAGTAAGAACTGGAGATCTGACTGATGCCTTAGTAATACAGCCGTGAAAGATGGCAATAATTTATCATCTCTGCAGTAGTTCAATCCCAGATGTACCATTTGCTAATTTATTTCCATATGTACCTGGCAGACAGATTAATCAGGCATCCTGCTTTGAAACCTGAGTTACACTTTGCCCCTTTATCAGGCGAGAGAAGAATAAGTATACACAGCAAAACAAGAATTCCAGTTAAAAGGCACTCCGTCAAAGTGCTCCGTTCACTTTTTAAACCAAATGACAGATTTTTTTGGGGGGGAAATTGCACCACAAAACAAAATCTCACATCTTCATTTGGCTACCGTTTGTGGAAGGGTTTTTTTAAAAAAATGAGAGTTGAATTACTGAGGGAGTCGGTGGATTCTGAGGTGGTCTTGGTAGCTCCTGTGTTATGTATACCAGTAATGCCTAAATTTTGACTTCAATACTGGGAAAACGAATTTGCTCCAGTTAAGAGAAATTGGTAATAAATTATCACTTGGGATGTGATTGTATACACATATAACTTTTGTATTCCTACTGTGGAGCTTTCAGGCTATGGTTAACATCAGTTAAATACCAATGATGTTGGTGCTGAATATTATAAGAGATTTTCAGGGTGAGCTGAATGCTTGGGAATGAATATTTCTGCTGCTGCAAAAAAAATTGCTACCTGATAACCCCACTGTTACTCAGAAGGAAGACAATCATTTCAAAAAGAGAAAAAACTGTGCTGAGGCTGCATCCAATTGGGTCTGTAAGGGCTCGCTCTCTCAATCATTGCTTTAATTATCCTGTGTGTCCTCCCCCCAAAAAAAGGAAGCCCAAGGTTCCTTACAACATGCAATATCAGCATTAAAAATAAGACCTGTAAAAAACATTCTACATAGCACAAATCTACTTGCCAAACAGGCCACCAAAGGAGAAGATAATGACCCATCACACAACTTCAGATATTCTGCAAAAAGCCCTCTAGAATTCATAAAAGAAGGATGTTGCATGTTCCCCCTGCCAGACCTGTATTTGAACTCTAAGATCCTTTGGTCTTCAGATGCCAGCAATGTGGGGAAATGCATCCAGTTTGATATTAAAGCTAGGTCTCTGGATCAAGTCAGGAATTCCCATAGGCACTTTCAAGATGAAGTAACCAGCTGCCTGTACACTCTGGCGGTACATCAATCAAGTCTCTTTCATTGGAACCTCCAGAGCACCTTCCACCATAAACAACAGCCCAGGTTTCCAGGACAATAATCAAAGCTCTCAAAATCTTCTTCACAATGCAGCTCACAGATGATTCAATATAAATCCAGAAAGAGCCACAAGCCCATCTCCTGGAGATAGTAAGCAGATACGAATGCCACTCAATCACCTACAATTGGAACTATCATAGATACCCCCTGGGACATTTCCTCTGCATCTGCAGGTACCCCTTTCTATCACAGAATGGATAAACTATTCTATCACAGTTCAGATCCCAGGTTCCCACCAATGGGGGATACTAATGCTGCACCAATCAGAATGCAACCAAAAGCCCATAAATGGGCAACCAGGTTCCAAAACTTTGGCCTGGAGCATCATAGACCCAAGTGCTACACCAGTCTAAGTGCCATGGGCATCCAAGTAAACCCAAGTCATAATACAGATATCTCAAGCCCTCCATCTTTATAGTTGGTTCTGCTCCTAGACTTCTTCCAGTGCTGAAATCACAGGATCCCACTCCATTTAGTGGTTGTCCTCCAGAACCTTCTTCCATCATGAGTACAGTATTAAAAACATAAGAGAAGCCAATGTTGAATCAGGCCAATGGCCCATCTAGTCCAACAGTCTGTCACACAGTGGCCCAAAATACCAGGTGCCATCAGGAGGTCCAGCAGTGGGGCCAGGACACTAGAAGCTCTCCCACTGCCCACCCCCCAGTACTAAGAATAGAGTGCATCACCTGCCCCGGACTGAGAGTTCCTATCTATAAAGGTAAAGGTAAAGGTTCCCTTGCTCGAAAGCCAGTCGAATCCGACTCTAGGGTTACGGTGCTCATCTCCGTTTCAAAGCCGAAGAGCCAGCGCTGTCCGAAGACGTTTCCGTGGTCATGTGGCCGGCATGACTATCTATACCTTGTGGCTAATAGCCACTGATGGACTTCTGCTCCATATGTTTATCTAATTCCCTCTCGAAACTGTTCATGCTTGTAGCCGCCACCACCTCCTGTGGCAGTGAATTCCATATTTATTTATTTATTATTTATTTATTAATTTCTATTTATATCCTGTCTAGCCAGGAGCTGGCTCAAGGCGGCGTACAATAGTTAAAATATCATAAAACAGTAAAATACAGTCCATACAATTCAATAGCAAAAGTTACATAAAGTGCTAGTATCACAAAGGCGATTCAAATATTCTCCTCCTAATCAGGCGGGCAGCAAGTCCCGTATCACACTCCCCGTCCTACGGGCAGCAAATCCCATGCCATAACCAGGTCCATAAGATATTCCTTTTCCAGTGCCTCTTTCATCAGTGGCGGCCCCTAATTGAAAGCCTGGTGGAGGAGCTCCGTTTTACAGGCCCTGTGGAACTGTAAAAGGTCCCGCAGGGCCCTAAGATCTTCCGGGAGTTCGTTTAACCAGAATGGAGCCGCCACTGAAAAGGCCCTGGCTCTGGTTATTGCTAGTCTGGCGTCCCTCGGGCTCCGGACAGTCAGGCGGTTCTGTGATCCTGGCCTCAGTGCTCTCTGGGGGATATGCAGGGAAAGGCGGTCCCTCAGGTAGACATGTCCCTGACCATATAGGGCTTTAAAGGTCAAAAACAGCACCTTGAAACGAATCCGGTATGCTATTGGCAGCCAGTGCAGCGCCTTCAGCACAGGCTGGATGTGATCTCATATAGAGAGACCCATCAACACCCTGGCTGCCGCGTTCTGCACTAGCTGCAGCTTCCAGATTTGAGACAAGGGCAGCCCCATGTAGAGAGCATTGCAGTAGTCCAATCTTGAGGTGACCATAGCATGTGTTAATCACTCTTTGGGTGAAGAAGTACTTCCTTTTATCTGTTCTAACCTGACTGCTCAGCAATTTAATTGAGTGGCCACGAGTTCTTGTATTGTGAGAATGGGAGAAAAGTACTTCTTTCTCCACCTGCTCAATCCCATGCATAATCTTATTAACCTCCATCATGTCACCCCATAGCCGTCGTTTTTCCAAGCTAAAGAGCCCCAAGCGCTTTAACCTTTCTTCATAGGGAAAGTGTTCCAACCCTTTTATCATTCTAGTTGCCCTTCTCTGCACTTTTTCCAATGCTATAATATCCTTTCTGAGGTGTGACGACCAGAACTGTGCACAGTATTCCAAATGAGGTTGCACCAATGATTTATACAGGGGCATTATGATACTGGTTGATTTGTTTTCAATTCCCTTCCTAATAATCCCCAGCATAGTGTTGGCCTTCTTTATTGCAGTTACACACTGTCTAGACATTTTCATTGAGTTATCTACTACGACTCCAAGATCTCTTTCTTGGTCAGTATCTGCCAGTTCAGACCCCATCAATGTGTATTTATATTTAGGATTTTTGGCTCCAATGTGCATCACTTTGCACATTCCCAGACCATGCCTCTACAAGACAGGTAGAGTATGATTTCTCCTCTCCTACAGGAGGTGGTGGCAGCTACAAGCATGGACGGCTTCAAGAGGGAATTAGATAAGCATATGGAGCAGAGGTCCATTGGTGGTTATTAGCCAAAAGGTATAGATAGGGACTCTGGGGCTAGTGATGCTCTGTATTCTTGGTGCTTGGGGAGGTCAACAGTGGGAGGGCTTCTAGTGTCCTGGCCCCACTGGTGGACCTCCTGATGGCACCTGGTATTTTTGGCCACTGTGTGACACAGAGTGTTGGACTGGATGGGCCATTGGCCTGATCCAACATTGGCTTCTCTTATGTTCTTATGTTCTTATTCTGCTCTCCTTCCCAAATGTAACCACTCTACCCTTTCTGTCTTTCCCCCCATTCCTTAGCTCCTCCATCTCCTGTTCTTGGCTGGACTACCCTACTGCCAGTAAATCTGCATTTCATCCCTTACCTGGCTAGGGACTTTCCCCCTTTTTAATCCTGAAATTCCTTCCCTGTTTATCCCATTGAATCTTCAGGGCAGTCCCTCGCCTATCAGGGTTGGATTGCTCTGGCCTAGCCAGATGGGGCCCTGACTTGGATGGCCCAGACTAACCATGACCTTATCACATCTTGGAAGTGCAGCCCTGATTACTACTTGGATGGGATCAAGAATCACAAAATTGAGAATCCTGTAGGAGAACATTTCAGCCTCCCAGGGAACTCAGTGGAGGACCTCAAAGTAGGTGTTTTATTGCAAAGGAATTTCAGAAACAGAATGGAATGGGAGATTGCTGAATTAGAAATTACTACAAGGCTTAACAGAAATATTGGGTTCTTATCTCACTGCACATGCAAAGCCACTCAGTTCTCGCTTATACCCAGAATTAAACTTTGTTGGTCTTTGTTGGTCTTAAAGGTGTCACTGGAGTCAAACTTAGTTCTCACATCTGTTAACCCTTTTATTATCTGTATGCTGATTTACTGCTATTCACAGGTCTTACCAACTGCTTTAATCCAATCTTAGCTATACTCAGGGCTTTTTTGGTAGAAAAAGCCCAGGAGGAACTCATTAGCATAATAGGCCACACCCGACAGCAGAAACACATTAGCATATTAGGCCACACCCCCGTGTTACCAGAGGTGTGGTCATCCAGCCACACCCACATTTTGCTTCTTATTCGGTTTACCTCGTTTGTTGTCAAAACCCAGGGCTTCTGTGGGGAGCAGGAACTCCTTTGCATGATAGGCCACACACCCTTAATGTAGCCAATCCTAAGGGGTTTCTGCTGTTGGGTGTGGCCTATTATGCTAATAAGTTCCTGCTGGGCATGGCGAACTCAAGAGCCAGCCAGAACTCCGCTCCTGTGTGTTCCTGCCCAAAAATAGCCCTGGCTATACTTATCACTCAGTTATTTATGCATATTGACTGTAATTCACCCTTCCTGGCAGCTAACCCCACCACCACACCCTCTCTCTACCTATATGTAATGTATAAGGAAGTCTTGTTTCAATGTATTTGAAGAAGTGTGCATGCACACAAAAGCTTATACCCAGAATTAAACTTTGTTGATCTTAAAGGCGCCACTGGACTCAAACTTTGTTCTACTTGGATGGGAGACCACCAGTGAAGTCCAGGGTTGCTACGCAGAGGCAGACAATGGCACGCCACCTCTTAATGTCTCTTGCCTTGAAAACTCTAAGAGTTTACCATGGTTGAGACTTGTCAGCACTTTCTATCACCACACAGAAGACAGGCAATTTGAGCTAAAAGTAACTCTAATTTGTTATTGAGCTTAAAGCAACACAACCAGACAATAGGGCTGTGGTATAAATTGCTGTGGTATTAGTGCAGTTCATCTAGTATTTTTGTCTTAAATTCCCTATTGGATGGGACAATAAAGATCCTTGCTGGTTAATTAATTAATTAATTTAATATTTGTATCCTGCCCTCCCTGCCAAGGTAGGCTCAAGTGCATGTCTCCGTTCCATCTTTCTTCTCTCAAAGATTTAACGTGCCAGACTGGGACCCATGCATACTACGATCCCCTTTAGCCCTAGAACTCAGTTTACAACTGACAAGCATAATAAGTTAAAACCAAACAAATAAAACCCCAGATAACCCTCCTCCCCCTCAAAAGATGCCTGCAATTTATACCCCATTCAAATCCTTGGTAAATAACATGGCCCTGCAGTGCCTCCTGAAAATTTCTAAAGACAGCAGCCCTCTTCTTAGGGAGCTCATTTTATAAAGTGGGAGCTGCAGTGGAAAAGGCAGGGCCTCTGGTTGACACCTGGTAGGGTCGCAGCTTGAACACAGTAGTTGGCACATGGAGGCATATGGAGGAGATGGTCATTTACTGTAGATATTTAAGTCCCATGCCATAAAGGGCTTTAAAGATCATGGTTGTGTCCAAACTGGCAGGTTGCCACAGCAGTATCCACAGAGAAAAAAGCCGCTGGAGTTAGGTGCGCTTCACAGCATTCACACTGGTCCTGCAACGCCGACTGTATTGGGCAGCTGGCCCGTCAGGGCCAGTTCACATGGCTACAATGCCACCAGCATGGAGCCATGGCCGATGCGCCCCTCTGATTGGTTGAGTTGCTGAAAACGGCGTACTGCTGCGCCAGGAACAGGAGGGGCGATCACACGGCTCCCGCACTTCCATGGCACGCCTGCGCGTTCAGACACCAGAAAAGCCGCCACGGAAGCACCTCACCTGGAAAACCACCAGATTTCCCCGGTGGCTGTTTAAGGCGTATGGGAGTCGTTTCGCAACAGGGTAGGGATGGATGGGTGCTGAGTGCCAGATGTGCATGTCTGATCATGCCACTTTGATCCGGCGGGGGTGGTGGCTATGCTGGACCAAATTGCTTGTGTGATCACAACCCATGAGCAGCACCTTGAATTAGACTTGGAGACAAAAGTCAACGTAGCTGTTTTAAGATGGGTGAAATATGTCCCCATCAGCTAGCACCAGACCAAATGGCTGGGTCACTACATTCTGAACCAAAAGTCATCCAGGTTGTCTTCAAGGGCAACCCAACTTCAATTTTTTTACAATTAAAAGCAGCCAGGGGGCAGGTAGGTGAAGGATGTAGTGTTAAATGGGAGGGTTAAATCTTTTCCCCATACCAATTTTCCAGTCTAAAATTGTACCACCCTCCAGTCTTCTATTTGCCCCAAGGGGAAAGCACACAGATAAAAGCCTCCACAAAAGAAAATGTTCTTATGTCTAAGTATTGCCTTCATAGATAGAGGAAAATTCCAAATCTTAAAGAAGGGGGGGAAACTTCTTTCTTTTACCTCAGTGGCATTTTGAGGTACCAACATATATTTAAAATGTTTTGATTGATGTTTTCTAATGCTGTTACAACATTAAGTAAATAAACCTTTAAAATGTATACACTTGATTATATTTCAGTCTCACTGCAGATTAAGATTTTACTTGTACATATTTATAGAGAGGTTATTATAAACAAACTGTATGAGTAATGTGCCTGTTTGTTTATTGCAGCGTATTTTTCCAGCAGTTAAAAGGAGTCATATTTCGACATTGTTTTTTTGTCTGTATCAACTGAGTGCATATAATAATGGAATTTTGGAAATCAGGAGTTCCATTTCAGCATTCCACATTCCTACAGTCCATATATGCAGGTTATCATTCACGAAAGTCATACAAACATAAGAACAACCCCGCTGGATGAGACCAGTGGTCCATTTAGTCCAGCATCCTGCCTTCCACAGTGGCCAACCAGTTCCTCTAGAGGTCCAACAACAGGGCATAGAGGCCTAATGTTGCCTCCTGGCTCTGGGACTCTGAGGTTTAGTGCCTCTGAATGTGGAGGTTCCTCTCAGTCCCCACAGCTAGTAGCCACTGATAGAGCTATTCTTCATGAATCTATCTAAATCCTCTTTTAAAGCTGTTCCTTCCTGTAGCCATCACTACATCCTCTGGCAGCAAATCACATTTTAATCACTCTCTGTGTAGAGAAGTAAAGTACCCAATCAGTCCTTATAGCTGACAGGAACTGACATGGGAATAGCATGAATACAGTCCACACTGATGACACATGTCCACATGGGCACACATGAAACTGCTTTATACTGAGTCAGACCATTAGTCTATCAAAGTCAGTATTGCCTACAGTATTGACTGGCAGCAGCAATCCATGGTCTCAGTGGAGGTCCTTCACATCTCCTGCTCCCTGATCCTTTCAACCAGATGTGCCGGGGACCGAGTCTGGGACCTTCTGCATGCAAAGCAGATACTCTGCTACTGAGCTGTGGCCCCTCCCCACGCTGAAACCCTCTGTGTTGAACATCATCCCCTTGGGGATCCAGAGGCTCATGCAAACAAGCCAATCCATGTACTCATTCTAAACAATTGGGTATGCCTAAACTGTCTGAAATTAATTTGGGAAGTGGCACATAATTTGTTTAAAGGTGATGCTAAAACTTGCCTGCATTGTGTTTTGATCTTTTTGGAAAGACATGTGAAATCTACTCTTTCTCTGCAGAAAAGACAATGATTGTCTACTAAATAGTACACCCCCCTCCCTTAATATCATGATTGCAGTGGTATTTGAAGTTGGATTCTAGTCAAAGCATGTAAATATTTGGATCTGTTGCTGACAGGTGATTTAAACTACAATAGTAAACTTGGTATTTCAGACTATTTGGGTGTTGGCATGTTTTTCTCATTCCTTTTATCAGTTAACAAACGGACTGCAATCTACTGGAAGGTAAATGGCTAACTCAGGCCTTGTTCACACATTACAATGAATGCAGTGATATCCTGCATAATCTGCTTGCCAGAAAGGGCCAGTGCACGTTCACATTACTACAAGCGACCAGTACCGGGATAAATGTGGTGTTTGATTTTCACCAAAACAAAACCAGTCACCAGACTACTGAGATCAGTTTTCCTGGAGAAAGTGGAAGCTTTGGAGGGAGGACTCTATTGCATCCCATCATGGTTGAGCTCCTTCCTCTCCCCACACTCTGCCCCCACCAGACTCTGCCCCCAAATCTCCAGGAATTTTCCAACCCAGAGCTGGCAACGCCACCACTTGGAAAGAGTGTTCTAGAGTTTTCTGTAGGTTAATCACTCATTTTTCTCATTTATTTCTTTGAAGTCCCACCTAGATTTATGGCAAGGAAAACTGCCTAAGGCCACCATGTAAATCATTGCCACACACTTGTCAGCTTCTGAATTTGCCAGGTTTGAACTAGACATCTGCCATGCAAATCTCTGCAGGTTAGTGGGTCCCTCCTTTGAAGACCGCTGATCTACAGAGACCTACAGTATTTTGTCCTGCTACCCCAGCAAGCATCATTCTCATCTATGGTGCGGCCTCATTTGGAATACTGTGTACAGTTCTGGTCATGGCACCTCAAAAAAGATATTATGGCATTGGAAAAGGTGCATAAAAGGGCAACTAAAATGGTTAAAATGCAATACCTTCCCTATGAAGAAAGATTAAAGAGGTTAGGCGTCTTTAGCATGGAGAAACAACAATTGAGGGGTGATATGAGGTTTACAGAATTATACACAGGACAGAGAAGGTTGAGAAAGAAGTACTTTTCTCCCCTTCTTACTCAATGAAATTAATGAGCAGTAAGTTTAGAACAGATGCACTTCTTCACCCAAAGAGTATTAACATGTGGAATTCCCTGAGAAGGAAGTGGTGGTAGCTACAAGCAAAAACAGCTTCAAGAGGGGATTGGATAAGCATATGGAGCAGATAAGCATACGGCCTGGCATGACATGGTCCATGGGGTCACGAAGAGTCAGACTTGACTGTGCGACTGAACAACAACAAATAGATGGAACACTCTGTCTGGGCAGCAATGCTCTGTATTCTTGGTGTTTGGGGGACAACAGTGGAGTTCTGGCCCTGCTGGTGGACCTCCTGATGGCATCTTAGTTTTGGCCACTATGTGGTACAGAGTATTGGACTGGATGGGCCATTGGCCTGATCCAACATGGCTTCTCTTACGTTCTTATGTTATGTTCTTATGTTCTTCCCCACATTCTTTTTTTAAAATCTATAATCTATCCAGGAACCACCCCTACATTTTTCTTCACCTAACAAAATTAATACATGTCTTACTGTATGAATAGCACATAAAATAATCAAGAGTTAGTTAGGAAGCCACTTTCTCACTTCCAAAGTCTGTTTTGTTTTGTTTACTTCCTTCCCTTTATAACAGAGCCTGTTATGTTCAGTGACGATCAGAAGGCTATTGCTCCATGATTGCAGAAGATATCACTCAGGCAACCAAATGCCTCTGGGCAATTTCTCCAAAGCACAAGTAGCAGCTTTGTCTCCATGACTTTTACATAACTGAGACTGGTACCTTTGGAATTTTGGGACTCCAGGCAGAAGCTTAGTTAATTTCTAGCACCCTAAATCTACCTTCTCAGTTGGCCTACCAAGTTCTAATAGGACAAGAATGCGAAGGGGGGGAGGACTGTACTGGGTCTAGGGGTTGTCTTGGTGCACCTTCAAATATCCATGGGTGCCAGGAAATTACCCATTGTCTCTTGGGTGCTGATGCCAGCCATGGGTGTGGGGGACTTACACAGTGAATGGGTCTAGTAACACAGAGTATGCAATAGACAATCATACCAATGGACTAGGCACAGGGATGGTAGCTGAATCTTCAACCTGTTGGATGCAAGCACATACCTTGATTTTAATTCCCCTCCCCTGCAGTCCAGGATGCTATAAGCTTTCAAGATCTCTCACTACATGGAAGCAAAAAGAGTCTGTAGTGGAGGAAAGTTAATTAGGACCAGATGAAAAGTATTTTCCCTAAATCCAATTAGCACCCCCCCCCAAACTTTAAGTAACAGGAGGAAAGCATCCACTAACACTGGACTTCAACCCATGGACTGGGACCCTCAGGGAAATTTCAGAGACCCACCTGGTGGCAGCTCTGTGGAACTGCCATTTGTTTTGCTGCTTTCTTGGAGGACTACTCTGCTAGTAAGTGTACATACAAAACTAGGTGCCACACCTCCTGTCTCTCTTTGTACCTCTGAGTAACAACAGGAAGGTGAGGACATCACTCTTGGTGGAGAGGATTCCTCCATGACCCTGACCCTTGGCTCGCTCCTCAGTAAAGTACGGCTCTTGGGGCTCAGCTTGTGATCCCTGGCCTTGATGCTCTCAGTTTACTGTTTGCAGGCCCTAGCCTAATCCCAGTCAGATCATAACTCTGCATCTCCTCTTCCCGTGACTGTGGTGTCAGATCACTTCCTGTCAGGTGTTTGCACCTCAACAGGTCTCATGTGAGTCCTGAACCTGGAAAGGCTGAAGACCACTGCCCCAACAGCTTCCGGGATCCAGAAAGGGGGGGTGAACCAGGGGACATATGCCCAGTTCCCATTTCCTCCACCACACTCTCTCATGCACATGGACGTGGTAAAATACCCCCTTCCCAATTGGTAGCACTCAGGTTTGGGGCTAGATAAGTTGCTGTCTGCTCAGGTGACAGTCATATGGGGCAATGGGGTTCTAGAACTAGACATCTGACACGCAGGACTACGCGAGGAGGTAGCAACTCCAGAGTTCCGCAGTCTCGGACTATTGAGATTTTGGGTTGGGGGCTTCCTTAATCAAGTATCCCCCTCCGCAGTTTCTTGTGGGCTCCCAATTTGTTACATTCTAAAGCAGAAAACACTGACCTCCTGTTGAGGACCTTGGAGAAATTGTTCCTCAGATCACAGCGATCCTCTTTAAAACACATATAGACATGTTGCAGTCTATGTCCAAATGTCACCATTCACTAGTGCATATCTGAGCTTTTAGACATTAATTGGGATGCCAGCCTCCAGGTGGGACCTGGGGACTCCCTCAAATTACAGTTTGTCTCCAGACCACAGAAATCAGTTCCCCTGAAGAAAATGGATGCTTTGAAGGATGGACTCTATGACATTGTATCCCACTGAGGTCCCTGTCCTCCCCGGCTCCATTCCCAAATCTCCAGAAGTTTCCCAACCTGGATCTGGTAACCCAACCCCCACCCCATCTCCCTAGATATTCACAATATATATGTCTAGGAGTATCAATGTCTGTGGGATTGAGAGTCACCAAATTTCACAGCATAATATAACATGACGATAACATACACAGCAAAAGTGGGCAAAAATTTGTCCTGTGGAGGGGGGAGGAGGAAAGGGGTATTAGACAGAATCCCCTACATGGAACAGCATGTATGGAATGGTAAGAGAAGGAAGGCTATGGTTTGAGACTGGATCATGTTCTCCAGAATAATTTTTAATCAGCCTCAGAGTGGCAAGTGAAAAGCACAGTTCTTGCAACAACAGGTACAATTTTCTCCTGACATAAAAGAATGTCAGTATGTGGAACACAACCAGTTTCATACACTGCATATTAACAGCTAAAATCGGCCAACCTAAAACTTACTGTAACTCATACAGATTTGTGCATTTCCTTTCCAAGACCCCTATGTAATTAGAAGAAAAGTACCTTGTCTTCTTAGAGCATGCATTTACTGACATAAACACAGGAACAATTGTTGCAACAATATCGGTATAGATGCAGATTTTTAAAAAAGTAACAGCAAAATGTCAAAGACAAATCAGGGTCATCTAATGAGATTACCATGATGTGATATTTATAAAAGCATTCCAAGCCGACAGAGGAACTCCAGATCGTCCCAAATTAACCTCAGTGGTCAGCAGATAATGGTCCTTCTCATTTACAATTCAAACATCCCAACATCAGCAACTGTGGATTCTTAAGATTCTATTATGCTAAGACAAATTCGCAATCTCTGACTATGCCGTCAAAGGGGGGGGGAGAGACCCACCCTCCGCAACCACCACATGCTTCCTAAAACATTTCATTCAAAAGAGATTCCCCCACGTCTTCATTCAGCCGCCTTCCATTCAATCCGATCATTTCACCCAAATCAATGCAAGGCTGCCTCGAAACGGCCTCCTACAACTTCCAACTTTGACCGAACATTCCAGGGCCCCGAGTGGAACGCGGTGACAGAGAGCCCCCGTGCCTTAGAAGAGCTTGCACAAAAAATTAATATCAAGACATTTGAATCGAGAGCTTTATATTGGTAAAAATTCTTGGAGACTTACTTAAGATAGTGTATGTGCTGCTTGCCCACTGATGCGATATCAAAAACCTGCAAGCTACTATTTCTGCAACTGTGTCACTGTAGATAGTCTGAAACATGTACGTAGCTGTTGCCATGGAAACAAACACAGCTAGGGTAGAGTGCCAAGCTGTGTTAATTCCTTCAGCCATGAACCCCAGGGGAACACTAACATTCATCTTCATTCTTCTTTTGTCTCTCACAGCTTTCATTTTTTTAAAAAAAATATTATCAAATGATGTACTCCGTATATATGCATGTGCCCCACCTGAAAACACCCATTGCTTAAACAATACAAGCCACACATTAACCCAAGCCTTATGCTGAAGCCACAACTGGCAGAAGTACCATCTGCCCTTGCTAAAACTTCACTTGGGAAGATGCTAGAAACAACTTCACTTTCTGTATGTTCAGGGGGGTGGGGGGTGGGAGGGTGAGGATGTGCAGGTTAGAACAAAGAGACAAAAGAGGACACACAAAAATCTGGCCAAGAAGCATTTCCTGCCTAAGAGAGACCACCATGATCACATTGTTAGGGGATGCAAGAATGGGCAGGAGTGATAAGCATGAAGTGTGTGGTCCTATTCTATCTTTGTCTTCATCTTTGGCTGGGAGAGGCTGTGGCCCAGTGCTAGAGAATCAGCTTGGTATGGAGAAGGTCCCCAGTTCTGTCCCTAGCATCTCCAGCTAAAAGGATCTGGTAGGAGGTGATGTGAAAGACCCTTCCTTGAGACCTTGATGCCAATCAAAGTAGACAATAGCCACCTTGATAAACCAATGGTCTGACTTCATATGTTCATGCACTAAATTGATTAATGGTCTGACCAGGTATAAGGCAGCTTCCTATATTCAATGGAACATTGGTCTGAGGACCAAGAGAAGAAATCAGTATCTCTTTCCCAACTCTGTGTTATCCACACTTTCTCCAAGGAGCCCAAGACAGTATATATGACTCTTACCAGCCCCATGTTAGTCTTCACAACCCTTCACAACCCTGTGAGGGAGGGTATTCGGCCTAGTGAATTTCATAGACAAACCTGAGCCCAGAGCTCACCACTAGCCCCACTTAGGTCTTAAGAGTAAGTTAGCAATAAAAGATTGGGATGGTTTTAACTGAGGTTGGTTTCACAGAGCAATGATTGTACATGAAAATATACTATATATTTTATCAGAATTTAAAGGATTTCCTTGTGGCTTTGTTGGTCAACTATAATGAGAAGAACAAATAGGTGAAATTATGTATGTCTCTTCAAATTTCTCATGTTTTGGTTCAGCACTCTAAAATCAGACAAAGGGGGGCAACCCAAGATATATCCAGCAACTGGAAAACCTTATGCCAATCTTAAAATTGGCTGATCAGACATCACAGGCTGATCCTGCTTATGTGGTCTGGAAGCAAAAAGCATGGACTTACTTTAGAGTAGGGATGTGCATTCAGATATTTTTGGTATCAGTATTTTTCAGGTATATCCAGGTGATATTCAGGATATTCGGAAATACCAGATATCAGTTCCCCCCAAAATTCCAGAAATATTCAGGAGGTTTTTTTTAAAACCTGGGGCTACCATTTTAAGGCTTCCAGTCTTATTTTTCTTCAATTTTACAAGTTTTTTGGACAACAGAAGAGAGGGCAGAGGGAGGCAGTTTAATTATTATTTATTTATTAAATTGAATTTCTTAATCCCTGTAGAAAAACAAGGCTCTAGGCGATGTACATCATTTTAGAAACAATTAGAAAGATTTTAACAATTAAAAATCAACACATAAATCTCAGATGGTGCTAATATATACATTTTTCTCCAGCCCACTCCAGACTGTGCTTTCTTCTCGCGGGCTGGGAGGGGGAGAAGGCCATAAAAGCAGGGGCAGAGAAGAAGAGAAGGGTGCCAGCCATGATGGAACTGTTGCTGCCCTCAACCAAAGGCCTGGCGGAACATCTCTTGCCTTACAGGCCCTGTGGAATTGCATTAAATCCCGCAGGGCCCTGGTGGAATTTGGCAGAGAATTCCACCAGGCTGGAGGCAGGGTCAAAAAAGCCTTGGCTCTGGTCGAGGACAGCCAGATTTCCTTAGGGCCAGGGATCACCAGTAAGTTGTTCTCTGCAGAGTATAGCACTCTCCCGGGGACATACCAGAGGAGGCGGTCCCAAAGATATGCTGGTCCCAGACTGCTCAAGGCCTTAAAAGTCAGTACCAAAACCTTGAACCTGACTCGGTATTCAACTGGGAGCCAGTGTAGCTGGTGCAGCACTGGTTGTATATGTGCCATCCTTGGCATTCCCATCGAGATGCACACTGCCCCATTCTGGACCAGCTGAAGTTTCTGGGTCAGTCTCAAGGGTAGGCCGGCATACAGCAAATTACAGTAATCCAACCTGGAGATGACCGTTGCATGGATTACGGTGTTAAGCCAACCACACCCTCCCCCTTGAGGCTCACATGGTACCTATTTCACTATCTTTTAGGCACCAGGTCCAAAGACATCTTTTAGCCCAAGTTCATGAGTGAGAGCCAGTTTGGTGTAGTGGTTAGAAGTGTGACTCTAATCTGAGAGAACCGGGTTTGATTCCCCATGCAGCTGCTGGTGTGACCTTCACCAGCCACAAGGGACACAGATTTAGGAGGAATGTGGTTGGCCTAACAGCACCCAGATCCTGTCAACATCGGCAGTTGTTCAAAACAATGGGATCCAATGTCAGGAGGAGCAGTTCTGTGCAGAAAATAAACATAGTGCCAAAAATATTGTTCCTGTCACTCTGTTAAAGAAAAAAACATACTACACATATCATTGGAACAAGAGACATTAGGAGAATAGACAAATATCTCAATTTACAATAAGCAGAAGCAGATCCTGTAAAAGCACCTAAAATGAAGCTCATGCATACTGTATTGCTGTTGTGTTTTTTCTTTACAAGGGTGGGAGGGAATAGGAGCACCAGTGATGAAGGACTGTTGGTTCTATTGGACTTGCTACATTGGCTTTGGGCTCTGCTGGGATCCTCTGGTTTGGCATTGGTTGTATGAGGCTCGTTGGTTCTTTTTGTATCTAGAGGCCTTTGCTCAATGGTTGCTCCTGTGTATTTGGCTATTGGTTTCTTTGAATTCCCTCCCCAGGAAACAAAGTAGAAAAGTAGGATGTGTGTGGGAACTTTGCTCAGTGGCCCATAGAATTGGATGCCACCCCTTGGTCCAATTTGCTTGAACGTTGGAGGATCTTTAGTAGACAGGCAGCACTAGATCTCCTGCAATTTTGGAGTCATTCGGTTGAAAAAAAAAAAAAAGGCGCTTCAGCCCCTCCCATGAAAAAGTCCCTCATAGGGAATAATGGAACCCAAATAACTCCAGAATCCTGCCAACCAAAACCCAAATGCTGAAACATGATTGAGGAACCCAAATACTGGTGAATGTTGGCATTTAGGCCCTTCTCAGATTCCAGATCTGAAAAATATCATGGTGGTGATGGTGGTTGTTTAGGTCCACATTCCTACTTTAGAGCACCCAAAGTTTCTGGGTCCTGATTTCTTTTTTGTTTCTTTTAAGTTTAAAATTATTAGTTGACTTTCCAATGATACTATTTCAATACACTTCAATGGTTTCCAACGTATGCCTTTTCTTAACAGCTAGGTTCACACTGTCAAAGTTCTTAGCAAGTCTGTGCATGTGGGGTATGGAGAGAGACAAGCATGAGCCAGATTGTATCTCTGTGGAGCTGCCAGCCATTTCTTTGATTACGGCAGATTTCTAATCACAGACATGGCCCTAAGCACTGTTAGCCAAATTTCTCTATTATTTAATAAAGATGGGGAATTATGATTATTAATATGCAATTGGCTTATCTATAGGATCTGTCCTGTGTATACCAGAGTTAGAATTCCCAAGAACCCAGGAATAGGCACAGAAACTGGGTGGCTAAAATAATTATTTCTTTACTAAATATTCTCAAGCATACAAACAATATTCACACAATATAGAACTAAGGAAGCAGAGGTGATTGATGGCTTATAGAGGGGTGATACAACCTGTCCACATGTGCAGAGGTCCATGGATTGTGGCCTAAACTCAGAGAGAGTCTAGGGGTGGACTGTCATCTTGGATCATGGCAGAAAACACACAGTCTGCAGCCATGAGTATGGTGGGATATAGGCATTGGCAAAGAATGCAGACCAATGGGCGGCCCTGGGGGCTGGTCTCAGGTGAGAACAATAGATTACCTGGACCAATGATGAGTCCCGGGGGGGGGTGATGCCAGTAGGGGCAGACCTTAGGTATGACCAATGAGCTTCCAGAGAGGCAGGGTCTGGATTTAACAACAGAAGCCAAGTGTTGGGTAGCTAGTTAAATGGATTATCTGACTTAGTAATGGTCCTGGCCAGGGTAGACAAAAGGTGGGAGACCTCCCTGATAAGTGTCAGGAAGAATTGCTAAACATTTGAATGATTGATTGGTTTATCCCAGTATTCTTGAGGAACAGAGCAGGAAAGACAAAGAATTCGGACAAAGAATTACTGGAGACAGAGTTAACTGCCAGATGCACAGATATGCACAGGATTGTGCTATGATATTGTCATACTGGTAACAAATATATTAAATTATACACAGAATAGTATATGTTACACACCTTGGGAAGAATTCACCTGCTCTGCCCCCACTGATAAATCTTTATGTCCAAATGACATACCTGTACAAAAATATCCCTTAATTTCCATAACACTGTACCTGTCGATGTACCTTAAATCAAGACTCAGGCAAGCACAGAATCTTTCATGTAACAGGAAAACATATGTATTTCAAAGTTGCCCACAGTTACCTTTACTTGTGATGCCCTCAAGCTGATTTAAGTAATCTGTTTTACCACGAAAGGCTTCTTTAACAATAAACAAAAGCCCATCCAAACTGTTTGGCCATCAACAGTCATACTTGAGTCACATGGCAGATGGGAAAACCCAGCACCCCCTGTTCCTCCATACTAGTTCAAAAGGACAACTTCCTGACAAAGCAGTCCTCCAGTATGTCAGTCATTTTGTGAATTGAGTTATGGCCTTGGAGTCTATTTTTATGCAGTTTAAATAAAATCCCCTTTAAAATCCCTTTCACAAAATGCTCTGGGCATGGAACACGCTCTGACGGACACCCATATCAGATATATCAGAATGTCCACATATCTATTGCAGCAATTACTGGTCATTCTTCTAGAGGTAAAGTCTAGCACTCCAGGATATAGCCTGAAGCACTATAAAAACCTGCCCAACCAGTGTCATCATGGTGAAATGCCACCAAAAATGAACATGTACAGAAAATTAGATAGGTATGTGCCACGGGCAATGAGATCAGTACAACACTAGCTCTCTGAAAAGCTATAATCTATACATAGCCTGAGGAAGCTGGAATGGGAAGGGGAAAGAGATGAGTACATGGCACTTGCTAGGCAATGAGGAATCACTAGAAGGGAAGAATCTTCAGTTTGTATCTTTGGCGGCTGACATCAACCAAGAGTGAAACTGATCATTTATATAAGGAGTTGGCAATGGCCATGATTATGTGGTGATGCCAGAGCAGGAGGAACACTGGCCCTTTAAAGATTCTTCAGGGTGAGACTACAGCTGTGCATGGTCCCTGCTTCAATCCATGGCATCTCTGATGTGTGTGTGTTAAAATTCAGGTAGTGGGTTGAGAGCTGCTGACAGTCAGAATAGACAATACTGACCTTGAGAATACTGAGCAATAATCTGCCTCAGTATAAGGCAGCATCATGAGTTTGTGTGCGTGTACTTTTACTGACCCACTGATCTATTTAACTGATGGAGAACGGGCTACTTTGGAAGAGCCTGTTGGCCTCCCAGCACCATGGGAAGCAACAACCCAGGTACATTATAGTTTCCACATTCTAAGTCCCAGAGCTTTAATCAATGAGATGAACCAAACCTAAATCAGTGCACACTGGGGTCCATCTTGGAATCAGGACATCCCTTTTTCTTCCTGATACTACAGGAGGATGGGAGGAATGAGGGGACACTTGAATGCCAGGGAAGGGCATGTTTTGCCTTGCAGTGAAGGAGCCCATGATTACCCTTAAATAGTTAGGGCTGTCCAAGCCTACCGGCAAAAGTGAATGGCAAAGATTAACAGTGCCATCCTAAACAGAGTTGTGCTCATCTAAATCCACCGGGCACTGAAGGCTGTAACCCTGTATAGGATTACACAGCAAGTGCTTCAACCTACTGTGTACTTAAAAACACACTTCCTCTAACTGGACGTCATTCTCACTTGCTTAGATTGCATGCATTAATGATCAGAAAATGAACAAGCTTCATCTCAATCATCCTTGTCATGTTTTGCCAACAGAGATCTCTTACATGTTCCTAAATGTCTAAACATAAAGGACTCAATATATTTCACTCTCTCTCACGTACACGCATAGTCTTCAGTGTGAGCTTAGAACTGAATCAGAGGATAGGAAACCTGAACAGGGAGCTCAGCGCGGCTCCTCCAAATTTCTCTTGAATCAGCTCCCCACTTCCCCATAGGATAGGATTGCCATCACCCCTCCCTGAGCAATTGAGCAGAGGGGCCTGGAGCCCTGGCGTCATGCTGGTGCACCCATGTCACTTCTGGTTTTAACCAGAAGTAACACAGGGGGTGCTCTAGCATTTTGCAAAAACTCTGGTTTTACCATAGAATTTTCATAGAATGCTTGAGATTCCTGTGTCACTTTTGGTTTAAACTAGAAGTCATCATAGGCAGCCAGTGCAATGCTGACCTACCAGGCCTTTCCTCCCCCCAGTTCCTCCCACTGCTGATTCTAGCCATCAAACAGAATGGTCATTAAGGGAAATGGCTATACTGGGAGGCCCGGCATCCCTACCATCACATTTTGCTAAGGATTGAGGATTTAGGCCTTTCTTCCACAGTCTGGAGACCCAAATTGGTTGGATCAGATGGATCAAATTAAACATGGGATCCAGATAAGATGGAGGTGCTGTTATTTGGGGGTCCAGTCTGGGATTTGTTGCCTGGCCTAGATGGGTAGCAACCACCATCACCCTTAAGAAGCAGGTCTGTAGCTCAGGAGATGGTCAGATATCATCCTGAGCTTGAAGCAACTTTTGCCAGCTTTACTTGGGTCCTAGTCACACGAACGAGATAATATGGGGGGGGAGGTGAGCCTTTTTGCCCCGGAGCAAAATGGAGTGCGATAACGCGATCAGACGTTCCCTCAAGGCTCTGTGCTCAGGCTGTCAGCCACCGATCAGACACTGATGGTGAAGCTTAGCACAGAAGGGCGAGGGGTTCAGCAGTAATGCGTTCATGTGCATGCATGGTTCTGCGTTTGTGTGCATACCATGGAGGCGCAAAAAAAAAACCTGGTAGGATGCAGACGGGCGCCGGATGCAATGGGATACCAGTGCTTCCATGATCCGACGCCTGCCCGTGCCCTGCGTTTTCCAGAAAATAGTGCGCTTTCCCAGGTGTCTTTTTACTCCAGATCTTCGGCGGGGCGATACACTTGCCAGATGTTTTAGTGTGATCGTGCCTGTAAAATCTGCCTGGTATCCATCCCTTTCATGTGGCTAATTCTGCATGTGACCGGACCCTTGGTATGCCAGTTCTGATTCTTCCTGGAAAGGCAAGGCCTGCCTATGACTATTCATACTCTTTTCAGATCAGCGCGATTACTGCGTGCACTTTAATTGGAGCTACCTTTAAAGCAGGACTTGACAAATCCCAGGCATCAGGGCACCATGGTGCCTAGAAATTTCATTGTGGCACCTAGCTTTTTCAGCAGCTATTTTACAGGTTATCCCCAGTAGAAGTACAATGCTCATTGAAATACAATGCATTTCACATCAGGATATATTTTGTTGTTTGACAAAAAATGCATGTCCATGAAGTTCCTGTAATTGCTTGTTTACATGTCAACTTGACACCCTTCAGTTATGGTAGATGAATTCATTTCTTAATCAACTGCTTTCAGTACTGGTGCCAATATTCAAGTAAATGATGCTTTTAAAAAATGCAGTGATGGAATTGTGAGGCATAGGGGAGAAGGTAGATCAACAGTTAGTTTGTTATTGTGGACCAAAAAAAATTAATTCTGGGTATAAGCTTTCATCAGATACCTAAAAGGTTCAGTTTCAAAGTCCACAGTGAAAGATCAAGATGGGCAACCATGTTAGTCTGTCTGTAGCAGTAGAAAAGAGCAAGAGCCCAGTAGCACCTTAAAGACTAACAAAATATGTGGCAAGGTATGAGCTTTTGTGAGTCACTGCTCACTTCTTCAGATACAGATAGAATGGGAGTCCCATCTGTCCTTATAATAGGAGAGTGGAGTGATTTCAGATGGCGAATGACAATAGCAGAAATCAGGACCCTCCGGGACCTTATGCAGTTCCACCGGGCCTGCAAGATGGAGCTCTTCCGCCAGGCTTTTGAGTAGAGGCTGCCATCGCTATGATACCATCATCGTATAGCCATCTTGAGGCACACTGGCCTTGGCATGGGACTTCATTTTTGTTAGGAAACCGCTGGAGCAGTGCCAACTGTGTGTATTAGTGTGCTGTGTGGTGTGGACTATATAGTGAATTCTGTGCTGTCGACCGCTGTTTTATTGTTTTAGTTGTAATGGAGTATTTATGGTTTTAGTATTTATTCTGGCTTTTGCCTCTATGTTTTAATGTTGTTATGGCATCTTGCCTCTTGTTCGCCGCCCTGAGCCCACGTTGGAAGGGCGGGATATAAATCCAACCAACCAACCAATCAATCAATCAATCAAATAAAATAAATGACAATAGCAGGCGTGACTGGATTAGGTGTGATATGCAGAGGAGTAGTGGGCATGGGTAAATCAGCATTGGTAATGAGACAGGAAACCTAGGTCCACAGGTCCACAGTGCACTCAAGTCTTGGGAAAGCATCTGCCTATCTCAGTTCAGTAACTGTGACCAAGACTTAACATCTTCCTAGGCTGCTTCAACAAACTATGCCCTTATGATTATTTTCTCATGTATTAAAAAAAATGCCGAGATACTAGCGGGTGTTACCCTTTTCAGATCTGTTTATCTTCCCTCAATCTAATAATCTGGGCCGCAACAACAATTTATTTGCCATTCCCCCACAATTCTACCCTTGTTAAAATAACAATGGTACATCATTTGATTCCAATTAAACTTCCAGAGGATGATTCACATCTGAGCGAACTCTGTTTAATTTTGGTTCATTATAATCTCACATTCGACATGTGCTTTCGAGGGATTTTTATAGTCTGAGTTCCATCTGTAGACTTCATAGCCCTCCGCCTACGACACTTGCTGCACTAAGCACTATAAACACAGTGAAAACTCTCTCAGCATTTTTTAAAAAATACACAAGAAAATAAAAGTGGACTCTTTCAAAATATTTACATCAGCAACAAGAAGGTAGAGGAAGCACCACTTACAAATGCAGTGAGCCAATTTACGGACACAGATTTGCTAAGGCTGGGGGGTGGAGAGGATCAGATACAAAATAAGGTATGATCTGATGCATAGTGTTTCTCAGTTGTCCTCCATCCCAACTGTGGTGCGCAGAGATATTTTTTTAAAAAATCAGAGACCTTCCAGCCTTCCACTTTGGAAAATAAGGACGTGACTGCTAATCATTCTCATATTTTCACAGCCCAGGGGAGTATTCTCACCCTTCAGTAATTCCCATCACTAGGGCTGCCAACATCCAGGTGGGTCCTGGAGATCTCCCAGAATTACAACTGAGCCTCAGGCAAAAGAGATCAGTTCCCTGGAGAAAATGGTTGCTTCAGAAGGTGGACTCTATGGTACCATCCAGTGAATCCTGGAATGTACCTGTCCTAATGCTATTGTTGCAAACACTGCACTGGCCACATGGATAGTTACCCTTTGGAATGATTCTATACCCTCCCCAAATCCCACCATTCCCAAGGTCTACCCCCCAAATCTCCAGGAATTTCCCAACCTGGACTTGGCAACCCTACCCATTGTTATAGGCTCTTCTCTACCTGTTGTGTACTCTAATGCATCTAATGAAGTGATCTCTGATTCATGAAAGCTTATGCCGGCATAAACTTTGCTGACTTTTAAGGTGCCACTGGGCTCCTCTTCTGTACCTTTAATATCACTGTAATATGGTGGGACTCACTCCACAGCTCATAGAGAGCCACACTCACAATTATCATCAACCAACAGAGCCATCCCTGCTACAGAGCCTTTTCTTCTGGCAATGGCTGTTCCATGTTGGGAATCACCTGCCAACCAGAAGGCCTACTGGGCAAGGGTCTTGCCCACTTTCCTGAAACATGGGAAGTTGCCATATCGGGGAATAGCACTCAGAGGAGTCACGGGTGGCATATCACAGAGCCACATGTGGCTAATAAGCCACTGAGTATCACTGCTGTGATACTTAACAAGCTTGGTAGATTACAGCCAAGAGTTAAAGGGTCTGTTCATTTTAATGAACAGCAAAACAACATAAATAAACCTGAGATTCCTGGCTCAGAGACACCAGATTGCATGGTAATGGATTCCTGGTGCTCTTAGTATCTTAAGTGCATTTAAAAGACTGCAACTGTTAAAGCCCGATTGCCACTGGGATGCAAAAACAGGTGCAGTCGGTCTCTACATAAGAGCCTTGGAGGAAACTGCTCAAATTGCATAGGCAAAGGGATTCTCTGCATTTGATTGGGACTTACTGTTAAACTCTTCCCAAATGCCAAATAAATCAACCACTTCCCTCTGTTCTAGGACAACTAATGCTAAATTGAATACAAAATCTTGGCTCCTCACATGCTAAAGGTCAAACAAGGCAGCAGGTCCATGGTTTTGAACCTGGGTATGCCCAAACATGGAGAACATTATTTATTTGTTTGTATCCAGCTTTCTCTCCAGTGGGGACCTTAAAGCAGATTACATCATTTAGACATCACAACAAACCATGGTCAGTTGGTTTTTGCAAACTGTGGTTTGTTTGTTTTTTCAACCAAGCATTTAGAACCCAAGCCTTGATTTGAGTTTCCAAAGATACTGGCAAATCCGGGTTTCGACCTGCTTGCCCCTTTGACCTTCTGTTTACTCAACTCTTCAGTATCTAGCAGTTCTGAGTTGGTGGAGGGGAAGAAATACCTGTAATTATGGTTTTCCAATTCAGACATCACACAAGAATGAGCACAAATGAAGGTCTGCAAACCAACTTCAAAGCATGGTTTCTGCTTCCGCTTTATCAGTTCTGATGTCATGTTACACCAAGTGAAGCGTATTTAGCCACGGTTTGGTGCAATGTCTAAACTGGAATGAGCCCTTAATGGTGTCATCCTGGGCACAGTCACTCCAGTCCCAAGACTGTTCAGATCTATGGGTTTAGTCCAAAGCAACTCTGCACAGGACTACATTGCCAGTCTCAAACCACAGAACTTAATCCCCTCCCCCAAAACACCTCTTTGCCATTTACAAAGCGCTGTTAAGACAGATCATTTTAAATGGTGATGGTGGTCCAATTCTAACAGCAAAAGGGGCCTATAGCTGAGAGGTACTCAAGGCTCCCCACTGCTGATCTTCTTGCAGCCCTTCCTTTGCCCCAGTTATTTTGTCTAGCTGAGCACTTTGTCTAGATATTAATAGCCACTTTTCTTCCCAAGGACTCAAAGTAAATTACAACATCACTGTCCCCTCCTCAGTGTTACCCTCGCAACAACCAACCTGTAGGGTAAGTAGGCCTATGCTAAATGTAGGCCTCTGCCAGTAAAGAGGCTCCGGGCTAGGGCTGACTAGCAGACAGCAGATGTTTAGATATAGCTTTGCTCCTAGCTGTCAATCTTTTGCATGCTAAGCAAAGGCTTCTGGGAAATCCAATGGAAGAGCCACCAAGACTAGAGAGGTATTATAATGAGTGGACTATGCTAACTAAAGAGGAAATAAAAAAGATAACAGGAGTACTGAAGGCTGTATTCTTGAATTTCAAGACCTCGGCAAGTCTTGGAGCCTGTAACATCGAAGCCAACCCATTGGATGGCGGTTGGTGACTGCAGGTTATTGAAAGGATAGATGAGACAGAGCTGAAGTGATTGATAACTGGGAAAAGTTAACCATTGTTAACCACTCTTTTTACCTTAAAGTGCTAATTTGCTTTAAGATAAAAAGAGCTGAGTTGGTTTTGACAACTCACGGACAAACACATCCTGATGGGTGCGTCTGATGGGTGCATCTCAGATCGGTGTGGCAGGGAGGGAGATTGGATGTATTCAACCTCCCCCTGATGCCCTTGGAGGGGGCTTCTAGCCTGGAGTGCTGGAGGAGCCACACCCAAAGCCACAGCTTGGGGTTTGAGGCTTTTCTTAGCTCCATAAGGTCCCGCCTCCCCAAAGCCAGCAATGGCAACAAGAGACGTTACCAGACCAGAGCGTGCAAGGACCTAATTTAAAATGACTTTCCCTGTTATGAAGACATCAGCGATAAAACATGAGTGAATAAGTCTTCGAAAAGAAAGACAAATGGAAAGCGGGAGTGGGAATTGACAGTGAGACAGCAAAGCTACACAGGCAGAAAGGGATGGGGGGAGGAACCTCTCAGAGGGAGAGGAGGAACCCTGACCTAGAAATCAGCATTAAACTATTGGAACAAGAAACTAAGCCGAAACTCTACTGTTAGAAACCCACCCAATTGAGTCTGAACACAGTCGGCCTTATTATACAGCCCATAGAAGAACCTTAGGATTTTTACCTTAATGTAAACAATGATGCAGCGAGGGGGGAAATGGCGACCAGAGTAAAAGGGACAACAAGAACTGCCAGCACATCATCACTGGGTACAAGGTCAGGAGCTACTTCCGATATTGCTGACATGGTTTCTGAAGCCCTGCACCCCCTGCTGGATTAGCTGACGAATCTCAACAAGAAATTTGATGATTTGCAACAAGAACTGAAAGAGACTAAAGTAAGATCAGAGAAGAATGCCAAAAAGCTAAAAAAAGATTGAATGTATGTCCAAAGAAATGGACCAAATAATGGATTTAGCAGATAAAGAAAGAGCTTCCAGAAAACAACTACTACTACAACTACAAATGGAAAGATCTCTATATGTCTTAAGATTTCAAGGGGTCCCAGAAAAACAAGGTGAGAATTTAAGAGAGATTTTAAGTGAAGCACTGGCCCCCTGATTAGCAGCAAACCTGAAATATTGCAAGCGGATATGGACATGATTTACAGAACATATTCAGAGTTTGTGAAGAAAAATAATCTTCCAGGGGAAATATTTGTCAAATTTGCAAGAAGATCAATAGGAGATTTGATACTTAAAGCAACAACCGGGACAGTACTAAAAATCCTTTAGGAAGACATAAAAGTGTTGAAAGATACTCCATTTGAAATATAGAAACAGCACAACAGTTCTTCAAGGAAGCAACATTCAATATCGTTGGATTTTACCAGAAGGGCTGATTTTCAACTATAGTGACAAAAAGGAAAAAATTGACTCTCTCACCAAAGCAGAATTATTCTTGAAGCAGCATCAGAGTTCAACAAAGAAAAATGAGAAAGCAGGGGAAGAAAAGGCTACAGAAGAGAAAAGCAAACAACAGGAGATATCTAGTGACAGTTCCTCCTCTACCTCGGTGTCTTTGGGCAAAATCTTTGACTCTGACCTTGATTCTGATCTGGGAGCAGCAGCCCCCAGAACATACAAGATAAAAATCACCTGGCAAAAGAAGAAAAAGCGCAAAGAGAAGAAGACATCTAGATGAAGACTTAAGATGTTTTTTCTATGATAAAATTCATAGAACATATATTATTGTTCATATGCGTGAACAATAAAGACCCTCTCCAATCTTATTGGAATGAACAGCTATCTATTGAAGAGGACAATTGTGGCATCTTGGATCACACCCAAGGCTTACAGAAGAGCTTGCAGAAGAACTCACTGCAGTGTGACTTGTGCAGAGTGGATTATGAGTAGGACTCTCCTGTTTTATAGGACTCTAACGTGCTAGTTAATGAGCCATTTTGACATTTTCTTGAGTTCTGGAATATTCTTTGCATTGTTTAATTAAATTGTATTAGAAACTTTGAAACACTGAGTGTGAACTTTTGTTTAGGCTATGGAACCCGGCCACTGGGACAAAAAAAAGATGGGATCGGTCAGCATGTGAATGAACCAAGGTTACCCAGGAAGATTCCATGGTGGAGTGGGCATCTGAACCTTGGTCTCCCAGATCCTAGTTTGCCATCCAAACCACTATGCCATGCTGGCTCTCACTCCTCTTGTCCTGGAATTCAGCTAAGAAGAAAAGTTTCCAGAAGCAAAGCTGCTCAGAGGTATGCACCAGCGGAGAGGAAGCTTCTGTGTTCCTCACCCCCACATGGTTTGCTGTTAAACGAATACAACCACCTCTCTTTTCTGACTGGCACAGTTTGATGTTTTTAGACATATCAGGAGGAGTTGTTCTTAGTGGCAGAGCACCTACTTTAGATACAGCAAGTCCCATGTTCAATCCCTGGCATCTCCAGTTAAAGGATCACAATGTGAAAAACCTTTGCCTGAAACTCTAGAGAGCTGTTGCAAGAACAGAAAATTCTAACCTTGATAGACCAATGGTCCAGCTCAGAAAAAGCATCAATTGTTTGTGTGAACTACTGCTGTCACATTCAGTTTGGACTTAATACAGGGCTTGAAGTCTGTTGGCCAAAAATAGGCTGTGTAGGTCAAATCAATGTGAAATTTGGTTCGTGCCCTATCAGTGTTTTCTGACCTAAGTAGACCATTGAGGTCACCAGGTCATGATCCTGCAATTGACAGTGGAGGTCACGAATTCCCTTCTTTGGGACTCTAAAGTGAACAGTTGCCATGTCAGATTAACCCTAGAAACTCTTGGTTCCTTGAACCCCTGATTCAGTGCACCACCACTGAAACCTCTCTTGGTCATCTGTGCCCTTCCAGACAACAAAGCCCATCTTCTCAGACTCTATGTGAGACCACCATGGAATGGCTGAAAATTCTCTTACCCAAAATGCTTACAAAACACTGTGGGGACTTTTCCACTCAGCAAAATGCCTGAAAGCACAGAAAGTTGTAAGGAACGACAACATAGAAGTGAATGTATTGAGTTTATCTTAGAAGTGTTATGATTGGCTAAACTTTTTGACTTAGTACTTCAGATTCCAAAACTTATTTTTCTTCATTACCTTCTTATTTCTTTGAATCCCACAATTTCTTGCTTAACCAAAGTTCATTACAATACGAAGAAGAGTAATGCAAGGTGGTTAAGGGGTTGGAGCACCTTTCCTATCAGGAAAGGAAAGCCTGGAACTTTTCAGTCGGTGGGGGGAAGGCGACTAAGGGGATACATGATAGAGATTTTAAAAACTATGCATAGTGTGGGGGGAAAGGCGGATGGATAGAGGGAGCTTTTTCTCCCTCTGTCATAATACTAGAACTCGGGGGTACCCAATTAAGCTGATGGGCAATAGGTATAGAACAGACAAAAAGAAATTCTTCTTTACTCGGTGAGTAATTAAATTGTAGAATTCATTGGCAATAGAGGTAGTGATTCCTTGAGTTTAAATAGCTTTAAAAGGGGGTTAGACTGGTTAATGGAGGAGGGGTCCATCAAGGAGACTGAAGGAATCCTTCATATATAGAGGCCGTAAATGTCTGAATACCTCCGCTGGGAGGCAGCATTAAGAGAAGACCTCGGCCTCTATGCCCTGTTTGATGACCCTCCATGACAAGCAATTGGCCACTGGTGAAACAGTATGCTGAACTAGATGGACCACTGGTCTCATCTACCAGACTCTACTTATTTTTGTAATAATATGGCTGTGGTCACACACACTAAATAATCCACTTTCACTGCACTCTCCAAATGGATTTTGCCCATTCACACAGTAAAAATCCAGTTGGATAGTGCATTGAAAGTGGATTATTTAGTTTGTGTGACTGCAGCATATGAGTACTATAAGACACAATTCAGTGCTAAAAAAAGAAGCTTAGCAATCATTTTGTATACTACGGTGTAATGTATCCATCTATGACCACGTGCAAGGCGATGTCTCCATGCGGTAAGGTGAAGTGCCTGCGCTTCGCTCCCAGAGACAATGGCCAAGCAGATCCTAGCCCAAGCCACTCAGAGGGCTAGGCTCCCAGCCGTAAGCCTATAAAATTCTCAGCCACTGTTATAGCCTATCACGAGTGTGGGGTGTGGGGTTTATTACACATATAAGCTGGCCTGTGAGCCGGAAAGTTTGTCTTGTTCTACACTGGAAATAAAGTATGAGAGCTGAAATCACTAGTAAGTCTCAGTACTTTTCACTGGCTATGAGGATGGGATTCTACCTCCCATGAACAACGACCCGGTAGAAGATTTGAGCACTGCATCGAGTGCCGGCACCAAGGCCTCAGCATGCCGCTCAGCATTGGCCCCAGCTTCACCGGTCCCCCTCACTGCACCGCTGACTCCGAGCGCAGCACCGCACTGCTCCATGCTTCTGCAACTGCTGCCACCGCTACCAAGCTACACCCTCCACGTGGAGTTGCTACGATGGCCGTTCCCTAGGAAAGCATCGCCACTTTCAACACCTCCCGCACCGCACAGTGGGAAACATCGCTTGAGATTCTGGAAAGCTATTTCTCCTGCCATGACATTGTGGACCCGGGTAAGAAGAAAGCCCATTTTCTCTGGGCCTGTGGGATAGATACCGTCCTACTGCTAAAGGACCTGATTGTGCCTAAGCAGACCAAGGATGAGACTTACGGGGAGCTGGTGAAGGCCCTTTCCGACCACCTCTCACCAAAGCCTACAAAGTTTGCCAAGCACATGGACTTCTTTGCGCAAGTCCAGGATCTGGATGAGACAGCTTCCAACTTCTTGGCTGGACTCTGGCAGACGGCCACAAGGTGCTTCTTTCCTGATCTGGAGGACGCTTTAATAAACCAATTCCTCTTGGGTCTCTGGGAGCCCAAACTTCAGAGGAAATTGGTTAGCCAGGGCGACCTGGACCTGGATAAGGTGCTCCGGGAGGCCTCAGCCTATAAAAAGGTGCATCAGGACCGCTGTGGAAAGGCGGTCCATCGCACCCAAGCTTCAGTCGCATCAGACGACTCAGAAACCGAGGAGGTGTTACAGGTACGCCACTGTGCACCCCAACAGCAACATTGGCCAGCGGGCCGGTCCTCGGCCAAGACATCATCGGTGGCAGCAGCCTGCACTAGCTGCAGAGACATGCACAAACGCCAGTCATGCTGGTTCAGGGATGCCGTCTGCTGGACATGTAACAAATTGGGCCACATCGCCAAGGTCTGCTGCTCCGGAGGCCCGTGCCTGAGGACATCAGCCCACCAGACAGATCTTCACTCTGATCTCCACACCCTTTCAACCCACCGCCAGCAGCACCTGGTATGTAACTTGCCCCCCGAAAGCCCACATAAAGTGCATGTAATCGTGTTAACTGAGGGCCCCCCATGCAGAATGGAAATTGACTTGGGGTCATCCTTCTCAATCATTTCTGAGGAGACGCTGTGCTCGCTCTGCCCACGTGGGAACCCCTCCTACAAAAGCCACAGGGACTCATGTTGCGGGACTTTAATAAGAATCCTGTGGCTGTTTGGGGGTGTGGCAAGTTTAAGGTGCAGTATAAGGACTTCTGCGGGTGCCTGGACTTGCTGGTGGTGGAGGGAAGGCTCACAAGCTTGCTGGGACTCTCATGGTTCGGGCCCCTGGGTTTTACGATCACGGGGATTCACCAGGTCTGACCCATGGACTTTGCGGCAGTGTGCAATGAGTTCCCCAGGGTTTTTGACAGCATGCTCAGCCACTACACAGGGCCCCCCATCTCCCTTGATCTCGACCCAACAGATTCAGATAAAAGCTAGGCAGCCCCCAATTGCAATGAGACCTAAGATCAAGGTGGAGCTCGATCGCCTGGTGGAACAGGGGGTGCTGGAGCCGGTCACTTCTGCATGATGGGAGACCCCAATAGCCACCCCGGTTAAATCCAATGGGGATGTGCGCATCTGCGCCGACTATAAGTGTACATTGAATAAGGCCCTCCAAGACCACGCATACCCAGTACCGGTGGTCAGCCATGTGCTCGCCGCTCTGGCGGGGGCCCAGGTCTTCGGCAAATTGGACATGGCACAAGCATATCAACAGCCTCCGTTTGATGCTGCCACCGCCAAAGCTCAAACTATAGTGACCCATAAGGGATCCTTTAAAGTTCACCATCTTCAGTTTGAGGTGTCAGTCGCGCCAGGCATTTTTCAATCTTTTATGGATTCTCTCCTGAAAGGGATCCCCGGAGTTCAGCCATTTCAAGATGACATACTCATCATGGCTCCAGATACCTCGACCTTCACGGAACATCTCCGAGCGGTACTTCAATGGTGTGACACAGTGGGCCTGAAAGTCAAATGAGAAAAATGTCTTTTAGGAGTGCCCCGGGTGGAGTTCCTGGGATTCGCCGTGGACAGTGTAGGCATACACCCCACTGACGACAAGATGAAGGTGATCACTCAGGTTCCCCCACCCTCTTCAAAGTCCGAACTGCAGGCCTTCCTCGGACTATTAAATTTTTATCATTCCTTCCTCCCTCTCAAGGCAGCCGTGGCTGAACCCCTTCACCGCCTGCTTGACAAGAACGCCCTGTGGGCCTGGGGACCGGAGCATGCCGCCACGTTCCAGGCCATGAAGGACCTCCTGGTTTTGAACTCCGTTCTTTCACACTTCAACGAGGCTCTGCCAGTAGTCCTCGCCTGCATATGGAGTTGGGGTGGTCCTGGGCCATCAGTTACTGGATGGCCAGGAGGTCCCGGTTGCCTATTATTCTAGGACCTTGCCGGCTGCGGAGCGCAACTACGTGCAGATCGACAAGGAGGCACTGGCTATCGTGGTGGGGGTGAAAAAATTTCACCATTATCTGTATGGCAGGCCCTTTACAATCCTCAGACCATAAGCCACTTCTCGGCCTTCTGGCCCCCGACCACCAGACCCTGCAGATGACATCACCCCAAGTGCTTCAGTGGCCTGTATTCTTGGCAGAGTACACGTATTCACTCATCCACCAGTCCGGGAAAGCGATGGGCCACACGGACGCTTTGAGTCGGCTCCCGCTGCTGGCTTCGGATCCGGACCCAGCACCGGCTCATCAGGTAGCACTCCTGGAGTGCACGTTCGGGAGGTGGTGTGCCGCACTGCTAAATACAAGATCCTCTGCCGCATCTTGGACTGGGTAAGAAGGGGGTGGCCCTCGGGTTGGGGGGGCAGACTTCACGGCATTTGCCTCCTGCAAAAACAAGCTGTCGGCCCACAAAGGCTGCTTGATGTGGGGAGACAGGTTGGTGATCCTGACCCCCTTGAGGGAACAGGTTCTCACGGATCTCCATGAGACACATCCGGGGGTGGTCCAGATGAAAGCACTGGCCAGGAGCTATGTCTGGTGGCCAGGACTAGATCAGGACATCGAGGACATGGTCAAGAGATGCCAGCTCTGCCAGGAATCTCAGCCCGAACCTCCCAGGGCCCCCGCCCAAGCCTGGGAGTCATCCCACAGGCCCTGGTTCAGACTACACTTGGACTTCGTGGGCCCCTTCCAGGGTCAGCTGTTCTTCATACTGGTGGACGTGTACAGCAAGTGGCTGGAAGTGGTCCCAGTGCCGTCCACCTCTACAAAAGCAGCAATAAGGGCCATGTGGAGGATCTTCAATGCCCAGGGCATTCCCGACACCCTGGTCACCAACTATGGCACGGCCTTCACCTTCAGCAAGTTCCAGGACTTTACCCAATACTACAGGATCCGCCGTGTCAGGTCGGCACCCTTCCACCCTGCAACCAACGGCCAAGCCGAATGCATGGTCCAGATAGCCAAGGAAGCGCTCTACCACCTGGACAGTAAGGACTGGGAGTACAAGCTGGCTGTCTTTCTCTTTGGCCAGCGAACAATGCCCCACACCACAGCAGGCCGCAGCCCAGTGGAGCTCCTCCTGGGCAGACACCTTACGACCCGGCTGGATCGTCTTCTCCCCGATTGAGCACTGGAAGAGGAGCCGGACACCGTGTCACCGGAAGCAACCAGAGGATTCTTCCCAGAGGAACTATGCGCGGGGCTCACCATGGATTCTGGCCTGGGTGGTGAGAGTTATGGGTCCCCAATTATACGAGGTCTCCAGCAAGGATGGCCAGAAACTCCGCCGCCACATTGACCAGCTGCGTCAGCAGGTGCTGCCTTACAACCCAGAGGACGTCGAGGAACCGGGCTTCCCAGAGGCTGCTATGTCCTCTCTGCTACTAGAGACTCCAGCTTCTCCTGGCCCGGCACTCGACCTATCGCTGCTCTCCCGGCCCCCAGACAGCACGGCCGCACCGGATGGGACACCGCAGACCATTCCACCTCAGCCGATGCCTGCCAGCCCTCAGCCGAGTACATCGGCACCAGCCCCCATCAGTGTGCCTATGCCCTGTCACTCCATGAGATCATGGAAGGTGCCCACTTATCTCCAGGACTTTGTCTGTGGGTGTCTTTCAGACCAAAGGGGGAGGGGTGTAATGTATACATCTATGACCACGTGCGAGGCGAGGTCTCCACGTGGTCAGGTGAAGCACCCGAGCTTCACTCCCAGAGACAATGGCCAAGTGGATCCTAACCTGAGCCACTCAGAGGGCTAGGCTCCCGGCCGTAAGCCTATGGAATTCTCAGCCACTGTTATAGCCTATCACAAGTGTAGGGTGTGTTTGGGGTGTGGGGTTTATTGCACATATAAGCCAGCCTGCAAGCTGGGAAGTTTGTCTTGTTCTACACTGGAAATAAAGTATGAGAGCTAAAATCACTAGTAAGTCTCAGTACTTTTCATACAGCAAAGGAGGGGAAAGTATTAAATCCTACCAGAGTCCCAGACACCTTGAGTTTCTAGCCCAAGGCTGGCAACCCCTGGGAGACTGGAGGGGACAGAGACTTATGTAAATAGCATCCTGCAATCCCATGATGCAGCAGTCTTCCTCAGGCTGGCTAGCAGGCAGGCAGGAGACAGAAGTCCACAACTGGTTGCTGTCACAAGATCATGGGGTGTGCCTGTGGAGCACTTAGAGGGCTCTGTGCCTCAGAAATCCCAGGGCCCGAGAGGAATTCCTCATCATCTGTACCAGTGGAACAGTGGCAAACCAGAACAATGTCAGAGGCAGCTGCATAACCAAAAGTGACAGCACCACATTCCTGGGTGCTCTGGTTCCCCCTCCCCGACTCTGTGGCAAAAACCATCAAGTATGGGGAAAATCCTTCCAGTTATGCAGCCACAAGTGATGTTGTGGCACCACTGAATCCCACCCCCATTTTCCCCCTGCTGCCCTATCAAGTGGCTGCTGGTTACCAAGGCCCCAGAGCCTGTACACTAAAGCAGGCGACCTGGCCTCCCTGCAAGCATGTCATCCTCTCTCATTTACAAAGACACTTCCCAAGTTTTGGATGGACGTAGCAAGCTAAGCTACCCTCAGAATATAGATTCAGGTGGGTAGCCGTGTTGATCTGAAACAACCGAACAAAGTTCGAGTCCAATGGCAGTTTTAAGACCAACAACGTTTAATTCTGGGTATAAGCTTTCATGTCCGTGCATACTTCATCAGATACATCAGATGCAGATACATATTTGAAGAAGTGTGCATGCACACAAAAGCTTATACCCAGAATTAAACTTTGTTGGTCTTAAATCTGCCACTGGACTCAAACTTTGTTCTACCCTCAGAGTAATACACTTATCACATTTCTGCAGAAAAGGAGTCATCTGTATTTGGGAACTGGGAATAGACAAGACAGAAATTTCCTCCTGGGAAATATATGTAAGTATGACAATATAACTAATTAAGGGGGCGTCTTTCATTTAATGAGGCTTATTCCCAGGAAAGTGCCTTTAGGATTGCAGCCTGTGTCCCCCAGTGTGACAGACACTGTCCAGGAATCCTGTGCTCAGGACTCAATTCTCAGGCACGTTAACAGCCCAGTTCTGCTTGGGACTGTGCTATGTGGGAAAGAGCACTTCAGCCTCTCCCCTCCCCCTGCATCATTTCCACCATGTGAAGTATTCCTGCAGAGCCACTATTGAGCCTACTGGAGAAATGTATGTGCAGCCATCAGAACATGTAAGTTTCTCCAACAGGACAAGCAGCAGTGGGGGTCATCTCAGGTCACAAAAATGGCATGGGTGGTGAAGGGGTTAAGTCTCCGCTCCCTGTGCATTGTGGTCCTGATCCCGTGCACAGCTGAAAATTCAGTTTCTTAGCACTAGACTCCCAGAGTATGTCTGACTGAGAGTACCCAAGGATTTTGTAACAGGTGAGATAACTTCCATTATTTTTGAGTCATATATATTCTTATACAGGTAAATAAATCACTGCACAAGAACTAAATGCCTGTGCTACCAACATGGGCAAATTTCTCGATGCAAAGTAAGTGCATCAAAATGATTTTCGAAGCAATGTGGTGTCCAGATCATAGGCGTGCATGGCATTTCCCAGCCAAAGACATACAACAAAAGTGACTGATCCATTTTCTTCAGCTGAACACAATGCGATCAATGCAGTTGGGTGCTCATGTCCAATTAATTCTAGGGTTTCTTTTACTCCATTAATAAATCCCTTCTTTTTTTCCCTTTGGCATTTTCATTAACCTCCCCCCCCTCTCTTTTCGTTAAGTAAACAATGAGTGAACGAATACCAGGGGGAAAAGATACAAGTGCAAAGGCCAGCAGCTTTATACCTTTCCAGCAACTTTTTCCCGTACTTCTGTACAAATTCTGTTGCAGAAAGGCAGAAAATCATTGATGCCTAATCATTTATTTAGGAGACTGTAGAGCACTTCTTTTAGCTTAAGGGATATCCCAGTAGGAAATCCACTCTACGGAACTATCCTTTAATATATCAAAGCAGCAGAGCTTTGGACCACTATTATAGCAGATACAATGGAGTTGCCAGAGTCCCAGCACTGCAGAGAGATGAAATTGGGAATGCAAAATTCCCCAGGCCCAAACTATTCTGGGCCGTCCTGAGAAAGATAGTCCACCTGCCTCATTTGGCTTTCACAGTCTCATTCAGAACCATGCCTGTAATCTTGGGCCTTCAACAACAGCTAGGAGCCCTTCTAGGAATCCATAATCAGTCATTTTAACCAATTGCTTGAAATGAAATCATAGCAAGAGCTCTCGTGCAGTATGACAGCACTTGCTATGCTAAAGGAAACATAGTGAATAATTAAGGATTCCTAGAGAGGCTTTTCTCTCCTTCATGCGTGGATCGGTTCATTTCTACATGCGTACCACAACAGATTCTCATCAGCAGTGTAGATTTCCAAAGAGCAATTATTTTACTCTGTGACAGCAAAAAGGCAAAGCTTTGTGTGATTTTTCAGAGACTGTCTGGTTTATTTTGGCATCAGCCACAAGAGAGAAACAAAACAAGACCGAACACACCCAAATCACTGGAGAAACAAACATATTGAATTGCATCCAACAATGTTCTTCCATTGAGTGAGGAGTCCTTTCACCAGAGTGAGACTCTCCACTCAGCAGAAGGGAGTCACGGGATCCAGTCCAAATGAAAATGAACTCCGCATGACTAGAGTGACCAGACAATGCATTTTAACCTGGAAGGATGCTTGACTTCAGAGAACAGATGATAATACCATTTCATAAAACATTGTCATCTTTACAACAATCATATAAAATGAATCGAGTATTATCCCCATATTGCAAAGGTGAAGCTGAGGCCAAGAGTCCAGGGGTTAGAGACGACCATGTGGTAAGTTCATGGCAGATGTGAGATTGAATTATTGTGACCTTCCAATATCCAATTTCCTTTAGGAAAATGAAGCAGGAACCTTGAAAAGAACAGAGTGCCATTTGTTTCAAAAGAAATCAGCCTAAGATGAGGGAGGCAGCTAACTTTTGGCTTGCTTTTTTTACTCTGCTATCCAATCTACTCATCAAAGCCCAGTGTTAACAGGATCTCAGTCGGAGACATACTTCTAAGTATATATATTCTGGTAAATATAAATTAGTTGTGTCCAATGGGAATTTTATTCACATTTATGTATTTTTCTTTTCTCTGACATCCCTTTTCCCATCAGAACCCCTGCCCAAGTCATAGAACTCAGATCAGCGCTATTTTTGGCCAAGGGTCATTTAAGGCAAGGGGACGAGACCCCATCCCCCACCCAACTACAAGCCTCCTCAGATGTCCCATTGCTACAGGTGCCAGTCACCTCATCCTCCCCTTTTGTTTCTGGGTTGGCAGTTGGGAGATCAGATAGACTAGGGCTGTGGTCAGATGACAAGCTTGGCACGCTCTGATCATGCCTCCATTTTAATCTGGTGTTTCTTGTGCCTAAGAATGTTGATCACAATCCTCTGGTAACCAGCTGGGGCGCGCAATCACCCCGTTGCCTGTGATCCAGACTCGGCCGCTTTTGTTCCTGAGGGGAGTCCTGTGCCCACATGTGCATAAGGGTATTTTTCCAGTTGGAAGGGACTCCCAGGCTGGGTATGCATAAACACTTATGTGCACCTCACTTACTGTGCAAAAAAATGGTGGCTGTGAATCAGAAGCTCCAGGCTTCCCCAGTATCTGTCTAATCGATTTGGGAGACAGATTAGAATGGCAACCCAACGACTGGGGAATGGGAGCCAGATGTCACAGTATGATCATCTGCTTTTAATCTGCAAGGGAACCATGAGGAAAGCGGATAAAACTGCCCATCTGACCATAGCCCAGAACTCTGTAGATTCAGGTTTAAAACCCCACTCTGCCATGAAACATAATAGAGGACCATGGGACATAGAGACTAAATAGAATTATGATAAAATCAGAGAGCCAGTGTAGTGTAGTGGTCAGAGGGTAGGACTAGGATCTGGGAGACTTAGGTTTGAATCCTCAGTCTGCCATGAAAGCTTTGTGGGGCCAGTGACACACTCTGCCTAACCTGCCCCAGAGGTAGTTCTGTATTTAAAACAGAGGACAGAAGAATTATGTAAGTTACTTTGGGTCCCCACTGGGGAGAAAGGCAGGGAATAAATGAAGCAAATAAATAGAAGAGACAAAAACAGAGGTGAGGATAGGCAATGTCTGGTGTACAAAGAAGAAGAGAAGATCTTGCAGAGGGCAGCAAGAAGGCAATTAGACAGGACAGTGAGGTCAATACCTTCTCTCTCCTGTTAAGTCTCATCCCATGTCTGCCTCCAGATTGCTACCCTTAGGGCAATATCCTTCGTCTTGGAAGTTCCGAACTTTCTCTCTTTGCTAGTGATGTAGTAAGGACACTTATTTTTGTGTCTCCTCTTTACTATCTGGTATGTTAGTTCCTGAATAAATCTTTATCAACACTTTAATCAGTGCATGCACCTTTGCTGTGTTAATTATTCTGCCAACAAGAATCATATGCTGTTCTGAGCACCATGAAAGCAGGGCAAAGTAAAGATGTTAATGATTGACGGGGGCAGATTTGTCCCAGAAGCCACTAGCTTTCCAAAAACAGCATTTCCCTCTTACCTTCCATATTTAAATCAGGTAACAGGAAGGGAAAAATCAGGAGGAACATCTTGCCAGCCATTTAACATCTTTGCTGAGAATTGGCTTTTCCCTTCCTTTTTCAGCTACCAGTTTGGTGAAGTGGTTAGGAGCATGGACTCTAATCTGGGAGAACTGGGTTTGATTCCCCACTCCTCCACATGCAGCTGCTGGGTGACCTTGGGCAAGCCACAGGTCTCTCTGAGCTGTTCTCTCAAGAGCAGTTCTCTCAGAGCTCTCTCAGCTCCACCTACCACACAGGGTGTCTGTTGTGGGGAGAGGAAGGGAAGGAGATTGTAAGCTGCTCAGAGACTCTGAGTGAAGGGCAGGGTATAAATCCAATCTCCTCCTCCTCTGCCCTATAAAGTTTGGGTGTGGCCAGAGGAACAAACCCTTGGTTGGAACCCAAAGGGCATGAGCCAGAGAGCTCTTGGTTCATGACACACAGCCTGTATCTTCAGCAAGTCAGCCAGTGAGTTCAATATCTGCTTCTTTAGCAGGTCCTGTCTGCTTGCTACTGACATATTTAGATGGGGGTTTCCCTATTGTATGCCACTTTGGATCCCTCCCAGGAGAAAAGCACAATATAAATACTTAAATCAATAAATAATAATTGACTGTAGTGACAACCTGCACTTTGTATGCAACAACTATACTGAATCCAATGGGTCAGCTTCATTTTTAAAAAGGCTTAGGACTGCAGGCAAGGCAATCGAAGGGTCAGCACAATTACATATAATTTAACAAAGAAAAATATGGATCTCAACAACTTCTGCATAATGTGCAGCAGTGTGCAAAAGAAATTTGACAAAGAAGCATTATGTGCTCATCATTCACTCCATTTCACTACCTTTAATTTTTTAAAAAGTTATTACAGCCATTATAATATTATAAATATTACATTCAGCTTCCGAAATGATAATTAAAGGTTCCATTCCACCTTGTTGTAGATACTCTAAAACTCCAGTTGCTTTCATGGAACAAAAGATGCACCATATTAGTGGAATGTTTCTATTTTTTATATTTTAATCCTCTCTGTGTTTTTAAAAATTATTATTAAATGGAACTATAACAAGGATTTATAGCTTCCCACGTTAAAACACTACACCATCTCCAGTACATCCACCTGCAATTTATCAGTAGTTGCAGGAGTCAAAGGGAGGGGGAAAATAAAAGCTTGAGAATACAATGGAGGGAGAACGACGTCATAAACCACTCTGGGTCCTTATTGGAGGGGGGCATAAACAAATAAACATCAAAAGAAATAAAGAGACATTTCTTTTGCAACAAGGATGACCATTCCCCTCCCGGTCATATCCTTAAGTGGACCTGGCCCATTGTGTAGTTAATTTTCCTATATTCACTACTGGCCACTATTGGCATGGATCACAGACTGATAAACTCACTGCATGGGAGTTTAACTCCCATCTCCTATTTTACTCCACAATATAGTTCCAAGATGGGAAGCCGATCACAGGGATGCTGATCTATGTAGCGAAAACAACACCTGGACCAGTTCCATGCTATCAATCAGCTCGATACTCCAAATCTGTTTTGTAAGAAAAAGCCAACATGGCTTCACTTTACAAATGAAATCCCAGCTTCAGCCGCACATGCGTTAAATAAATAAATAAATAAAAGGAAGTAGTTCTTCACCCAAAGAGTGATTAACACATGGAATTCACTACCACAGGAGGTGGTGGCGGCTACAAGCATGGATGGCTTCATGAGGGAATTGGATAAATATATGGAGCAGAGGTCCATCAGTGGCTATTAGCCACAAGGTATAGATAGGAACTCTCAGTCTGGGGCAAGTGATGCTCTGTATTCTTGGTGCTTGGGGGGCAATAGTGGGAGGGCTTCTATGTCCTGGCCCCACTGGTGGACCTCCTGATGGCACATGGTATTTTTGGCCACTGTGTTGGACTGGATGGGCCATTGGCCTGATCCAACATTGGCTTCTCTTATGTTCTTAAATGTACCATGAGAATTACTGAACAACACACACACATAAAGAAAAATCAAGTGTAATCTCAGCAATTTTCTTAAGCTTGGAGAGAATCCTGGAATAATGAGATTCCCCAGATGAGAAGGATGCTAAAATAAGATCAACGAAAGCATCAGTACAGAAACAGGTATTGCAGTTTCTTTTTTCCCAAGCCTTTATTTATAAACTTCAGTTTTTGCCAAGGCAGCCAACAGTTCTCTTCTGCATTCAAGCACTCTTGTCTCGTTGGCAAGACAATGTTCAGACACTCCATAAATAGCACCCACGCTAGTAGTGTCATTGTACAGAACTCTGCTATCTGTTTGATGGAAGTTATCAATCCTGAAGTTGAAAGATTTAACAAAACAAGGAGAAAAGAATGTATGTAACAGTGAAGGATAAGGAGCCCAAACAGCAGCTTTTTCCATCAGGGATGACAAGCTGTATGCTTTAGGAAAGAACACATTCAACAGCTAGTTGATAAACAGCTTGCCACCAAAAAGCATGTTCGGAAAGCCAGCCAGTCAGTATGTTCGCGGATGCAGAGCAAACAAATGGCTTAGTGAAGTGGTCCATATTCTTGTATACACTTCCATTTCCTGCCAGAGGTATAACTTTACCACATTTGATTCTCTGTGTCCTAGTTAGACTGATGGTTACCATAATCATATACATTGAGGTCTGATGAAGCTGGTCTTCTGACAAGGACTACCAGGCTATGCCTGGCCATACCTGGCAACCAGCAGGAGGTTTTGAGGTGAAGACATGGGGAGTGTGACACTGGGTGCACAATTATGTCACTTCTGAGAGAAACCCAGCAGCCTGCTGTCCCTGCTGGAGACCGTATCAGGCTGGGCATTGGAGCACCCTAGCCTTTTGGTCTTGGGTGACTTCAACATCCATGCTGAGGACGCAGCCTCTAGTCAGGCAACAGACCTCGTGATGTCCATGGTGTCACTGGGACTCTCCCAGTTCGTATTGATCCCCACTCATCAGGCTGGGCACACGCTCGATTTGATCTTCGTGGCGGGGATTACAGTGGACTGGATTACTGCAGCGGCGGTACCATGGTCGGACCACTTTGCCCTGAAGGTCCATCTGAATGCTCCACCCCGACCCTGTTTAGGCGGCGAGCAGATTTTTGCTCACCCATGGAGCCAAATGGACCCTGTGCGGCTCCAAATGGCTCTATGAGATCCAAGGCCCCCTGGCAGTTCGTTGGATGAACTTGTGGAGGACTGGCATAGCTGACTCTCCACAGCCATCGATGAGATCGCTCCCCGGCGCCCTCTGCATGCTCGTGCTAGGCTTGCCCCTTGGTATACCCAGGGGTTGCGGCTTATGAAGCAAGAGCTGAGACGGCTAGAGAGACGGTGGCGTCGTGCCTGCGATGAAGCGACAAGAACATCTTATAGGGCGTTTATGAGATCCTATGAGATGGCAGTCAAGGCTGCAGAGAGAGAATTCTTTGCAGCTACGATTGTGTCTGCAAGCTCATGCCCAGTCCAATTGTTTAGTACAATTCGGTCTTTAACAGTTCTGCCACAGGGCAGACAAAACAGTAGGGAATTGGACATTGGCTGTGAGGCATTTGCGAGCTATTTTGCGGACAAGGTCTTAGCATTCCACCGTGACCTCCCCGCCACAGTTGAAACAGTTAGTGAACTCGAGGCCCCTTGCACGTCTTCGAGTTCGGGTTTAGAGTGTTTTGACTGGCTCAGCCTGGAGGAAGTTGACAGATTGCTTGTATCTGTGTGCCCAGCCACATGCGGCCTTGATCTGTGCCCTTCCTGGCTCATCAAAGCGGGCCACGAGGGGTTCCGAGGTACCTTGAGAGAGATTGTCAACAGGTCCCTCTCGGAGGGGCAGTTCCCCGAGGCACTCAAGAAGTGATGGTCCACCACAGCTCTGGACCCGACTGAATTGGCCAACTATCAGTCGGTGTCCAATTTGCCCTATCTGGTCAAATTGATTGAGAGGGCGGTGGTGACACAGTTACAGGGCTTTCTGGATGACACTTCCGTCCTTGACCCATTCCAGTCCAGCTTCCGCCCAGGACATGGGACGGAGACAGTGCTGGTCGCCCTTACTGACAACTTCCGTAGGCATCTGGATTGAGGTGGTGTGGCAGCACTGTTGCTGTTAGATCTCTCGGCCGTGTTCAACACGGTCAACCACAAGTTGCTGACCCACCGCCTCGCCAACATGGGGATTCGCCCTTCAATGGCTTGCCTCTTTTCTCCAAGGTCAGGGACAGAGGGTGGTGATCGGGGAACAGCAGTCCCGGAGGCACCCACTTGAATGTGGTGTGCCTCGGTGGCGGTGCTTTCCCCGATGTTGTTTAACATCTATATGTGCCTCCTTGCCCAGATTGCCCGGAGGTATGGGTGTTATCAATATGCAGATGACACCCAGCTCTATCTGATGTTGGGCGGCTGGTCAAACTCCAACCCAAAAAAATCTGCACTGGGCCTTGCAGGCTGTGGCTGGGTGGCTCAGGCTGAGCCGGTTGAAACTAAACCCAGCAAAGATGGAGGTCCTGTGCTTAGGTCGGTTCGGTTCAGGGATGGGGCTCCCTATCCCAACCTTCGATGGGGCACTTTTGGTGCCAGTGTCGGAGGTTAGGAGTTTGGGAGTGCTCCTGGATTCTTCCTTAACTATGGAGGCCCAGGTGGCAGCCACTGCCAAATTGACCTTTTACCATCTTTGGCTGATCCAGCAGTTGGTTCCTTTCCTCGACTGTGATGACCTGGCTACAGCGATCCATGCAACGGTCACCTCAAGGTTAGACTACTGCAACACTCTCTACATGGGGCTGCCTTTGTTGCAAATCCAGAGGCTGCAGCTAGAGCAGAATGCGGCAGCCAGGCTGTTGATGGGCCTCCCGAGGTGGGAGCACATCCAGCCTGTGCTGAAAGCACTGCACTGGCTGCCAATAGTGTACCAGATTCATTTCAAAGTGCTGGTGCTTACCTTTAAAGCCCTATATGGCCAGGGTCCAGCATACCTGAGGAACCACCTTTCCCCACATATGCCCCGAAGAGCACTTCGGTCGGGGTCACAACACCGTCTGGTGACCTCCCGCCCTAGGGAGGCCAGGCTTGCTGCAACTAGAGTCAGGTCCTTTTCAGTGGCGGCTCCTACCTGGTGGAATGAGCTCCTGTAGGAGATCAGGGCCTTGCGGGACCTTTCGCAGTTCCACAGGGCCTGTAAAATGGAGCTCTTCTGCTAGGCCTTTGAGTAGGAGCCGTCACTACCACCACAACCAATGATATTGGTACCAGCGGGGTAAAAGGACAGCCCTATGAACACCAAATCGTGACAGCTGCTAGATGGGGACGAGTAACATCTACAGGACATATCCTCCTTAGTGAAGGAGTATCGTTGCTTTATAACATTTTTGATATACCATCTTGTTATATAGAGAGATGGAAACTAGTGAGCACTTTATTTTGTTAAATTGACTGTCTGTTTTTATTGTTTTATATGTAGGCACATGGTGCCCTTTGTAAGCCGCTCTGAGCTCATTTGTGGGGAGGGCGGGGTAGAAATACAATAATAAATAAATATATGGTTTTACCTATAGTTTTTACCACAGAGTTTCTGGCAATTCCTAGAGCCACCCTTTGTCACTTTCAGGTTTCCCCCAGAAGTGATGTAATGGTGCATATTTATTAATTGGTGTAGTTTGGATCTCATTTAGTCAGTTTTCAACAGCACATTGCTTATCTCCTTCTTGCACCTCATCTCTCAAGAACTGGCTGTTCTAGTCATTCTTCTCCTCAGTCTAGGTCAAGGACCAGATGCAGCTGAGGCAATCAACTTCAGGGAGGTAAGGTGAAAGAGGAGGCACCTCCTCCCTCTCCCATGCTCCTTTTCATGTTACGAGTATCACTTCTATATGGAATGGGGTGGATATGTGCAAAGCTGTATCTGTTCGCCAAAATCACATTTAGTTTGCTAGCCTCATAAACTCTAGTCCTACCCTGAGCCTTCCTTCAGTTTAGGAAGTCCCAACCAATCCATCTGTCAGCCTTGTCTGACTCAGATGGCTTTCAATACAAGCCATAGGAGAAGATTAGTGTCTTCTGGCTCCTGATGATATAGAAGAAACCCAAGCTCAGACTAAGCAGAAGAGAGAGGGAGGATTTGCTGAGCTACAACAATCCAGGCATTAGGTGGAGGGGAAGCAAAGGGGAAGCCCAGGCTACCCTCCTAGGAGTGCTTACATGAACGAAAATCCCACCGCATTTCAGTCAGACTTCTTTCCAAATAAAAAATTCAGAAATGCTCTGTGTTTGGTTTGTTGGTTTGTTTTTGCTGTCTCAAGTCACAGGGTGTTCAAGGCAAGAGACATTCAGAGATGGTTTTCCATTGCCTGCCTCCACATCCTGGTATCGCTATCCCTAAACTGCTTCTAAAACAGGAACCACAATGCTCCTGCTACCTGAGGCAGCTAAAGCACAGGAGGAGACAGAGGGGGCACAGTTTTTGTTTTGCTGTCATTTTGCAAGCAACCAAGGCAGGAGGTTGCTCAGAAAGAAGAGCTTCCTCATACTTTGATTTCCCAGATATACACAGTATATAGAAAACACAAGATCTATCCAGGGCTATTTTGGGGCAGGAATGCACAGGAACGGAGTTCTGGCTGGCTTCTGAGTTGGCCACGCCTACAGCCTCCCACCCTTGGGTTCCCCAGGCACCTCGCAAGCCACAGGGCGCCTGGGGGAGCCAATCCTGGGAGGGAGCTGCGCTGCCAGGGTGTGGCCTAATATGCTAAGGAGTTTCTGCTGTTGGGTGTGGCCTGTTATGCTAATGAGTTCCTGCTGGGTTTGTTTCTACAAAAAAAGCCCTGGATCTACCTATTTCTGTCATATGAGAAAAGCCCTTCCCAGCCCCCATGAAAATTACATTAAATTAAAAACAAAACCTCTGGTCATATTTGGAAAGATAAAGCGCTCTCTCTCTCTCTCTCTCTCTCTCTCTCTCTCTCTCTCTCTCTCTCTCTCTCTCTCTCTCTCTCTCTCTCTCTCAACCAGAGTGGTTTTTAAAAGTCTCCATTTCCCTGAGGGAGAGAAGACTGCACACAAGTGATATGAATAGAGTTTAAGCCATTATTTGCTTCCTGACATTATGAAGTCAAGTAAATTAACAGCCTTAACAAGGACAGAGAATAAAAACTCATTTCATCTAATCCTGAAACTGGAGGCAACTATTGAGGGATGTGAACAGTCCCTGCAAGCTAAGCTCTGGCTGCCGCTCCCCTTTGTCTGTGGCGGAACAGGAACGCTAATATATTCTGCTTCAGCTAAAAAAGGAACCAATGGCAGGACATCTATCTTCTTCCCAGAAGGTTGCCAAGCAACCGGCAAACTTTCGGCTCGGAGCTGACGTATCTGAGCACAACAGTTAGATTCCCCCCATCAGTTGCAACTAACTTGATTTTGATGGATTAAAATAAGATGAAAATCTACTGCGCTCCTCTCTTCCAAAGTGCAGGGATCATTAAGATAACAAACGAATACGCCATAACAACATAGACACAATTCATTCCAAAGACAACTGGTAGGGAAAAAGGCAGTCATTAATGAGATTAATGGTTCAAAACAGTTCCCACCACCATCACCACCACCATCCAGAAGAGCTTTTAGCCAAATCTCAAGGTACGAAAGAGACAGCGTCTTTCTTCTTCATGCGTCAATAATGCAATTTAACCTCCCCGTTGCTACTTACCCAGTGTTCAGGGCTGTGCATGGAATGTGCTATTGTGACAAAAATGCACTGCCTGTCTAGCTAGACAGTTGTGTCATTGTCATGATTACGGTATGATGCACATTACCAGGAGTTGCACTGGCTGCTCCTACAAATGACTATCTCCCCCCCCGCAAAAAAGGTGTCCATATGTTACTTAGGTTCTGTTACTGCTAAAACCAGAATATGATCAGAGCTGCACCTCACAGAAATCAGTGATCACATCTTGCTGTTATCAGTCAGCACTTATGAGATGTTGGGTATATCTGCGCTGTACAGGGAACAGTACAGGACTCAGAACTGGGACTCAGAACTAGAGCTACATGAGATTTCACAGGCTTTTGTCAGTGGCTGACTTTGGCCAGATCATTGTTTTTATAAAGGGATAATGCCTGCCTCCTTGAGTGGGTAAAAGGGAGCTAATCTTTACTTGAAGTGCTATGTAAATGTTAAAGTAATACCAAAAACAATTGTACACACGGCTAAGGTCACTGTCTTTGTTATTTTACTGTGATGTTGCATCCATTAAGGTCAGTATTGTCTACTCAGACTGGCAGCGGCTCTCCAGAGTCTCAGGCAAACATTTTTCACATCAACTCCTACCTGATTCTTGTAACTGGAGATGCTTGGAACTTTCTGTATGACAAGCAGATGCTCTACCACTGAGCCACTGCCCCTCCCTTTAAGTAGTTTTTATGCTGCTGTTTTTAGATATTGCAAGTTATCATAAATGCCCTTTAGGCAGGGCCGTAACCAGGATTTTTCATTTTGTGGGGCAATTTTTTTTCTTGTGGGCACCCATTATGCTGATGTGATGATGATGATGATGATGATGATGATGATGATGATGATGATGATGATGATGATGGAGTGATGATAAATACCTGGAGATTTTGGAGTGGACCCTGAGGAGCATCGGGTTTGGGGAGGGGAGGGACTTCAATGGGATTTAATGCCATAGAGTTCACCTGGAGATCAGATGTAATGCCAGGGGATCTCCAGCCACCACCTGGAGACTGGCAACCTCAGGAGAGAGAGACTGGCTTCCCCCACCATCACCAAACCCTCCCACCCACCCCCCATGGAAAGTTACGGGAGAGAGATTGGCTTCCCCACAACCATCACCACGCCTTTTCTCTCTTTCCTTCTCCAGCACCCCCCACCCCCAGCAGCCCAGAGCTAGGGAAGGAAAGGAGAGCTGCCCTGCCACTTCTGGTCAGTTTCACTCCCCTTAGGTTTAACAGCTAATCTGTAGGGAGTGAAACTGACCAGAAGCTGTAGGGCTGCTTCCCTTTGTTTCCCCAGCCTCATTGCAGCTGAGGGGCTAGGCGCACTGGGGGTGGGGTGTCAGCCATCATCAGGTGGTGGGGCAGGGTTTGTGGGAGAGCCAGTTTGGTGTAGTGATTAAGTGCGCGGACTCTAATCTGGGAGAGCCGGGTTTGATTCCCCACTCCTCCACTTGCACTCCTCCACTTGCACCTGGCTGGATGACCTTGGGCAAGCCTAGTTCTGATAAGAGCTGTTCTTGAAAAAAGGGCAGTTTCTGTCAAGAGCTCTCTCAGCCCCACCTACCTCACAGGGTGTCTGTTGTGGGAAGGGGAAGGGAAGGGAGTTTGTAAGCTGCTCTGAGACACCTTTGCGTAGTGAAGGGCGGGGTATAAATCCAATCTCTTCTTCTGGGTGGTGGGGCTCCACCCCCAAATGCCCCACCATGCCTACAGACCTGCCTTTAGGGCATTTGCTTTTGTAAATAAATATTATTTTATAATTAGGGGGATTCACAGGATTGAATACGTCTAAGGTATACTTTCTCTGTAAACACAATGAGGAAATCAGTGCTGGAAAAGGGACATGAGCTCAAGTCCCTGCCTGCACATGGGAAGACATCTGCCTCTCTTGCCCAGCAGGGGAAATGCAGGCTAAGCAGAAACCTTTCCCGAAGAGAAAGGGTTAAGCAGACCCTTCCACCACCGCCCCAAACACACAAACTGTCCGCTTCAAATTGCCACCTCAGCGGCTGCAGCATACTAAAAAAATGTCCTCCAAAAGAATCATTGAACTACATGGTATCTACCTTACTGAGTTGCTTTCAAGAGGAATGAAGTCACTACTGTCCAAGACTATGTAAATTATTTATGCAGTAATGCTCTAGATGTTGGAGAGTCCACCCTTTTCCTCTTCAGTCACACCACTGGCATGGACACAAAAGGAAGCTGAAAGGGAGGGGGAAGGAAACAGACTGCGATGGAACCTGAAAAGTACTGAGACTGATGAATGATTTCAGCTCTCACATACTTTATTAGTCAAGAACAAGACAACTTTACCTGGCTCGCAGGCCGGTTTATATCCCCTGAAAACACACCCCACTCAAGACATTGGCTATTTACAGTGGCCGAGAGTTCCATAGGCTCTTGGCTGGGAGCCTAACCCTCTGATTGGAGCAGGCTAGGATCCGCTGAGTCCTTTGTTCAGGTGAGCGAAGCTCGGATGTTTTTGCCTGGCTTCCTTGCTTCACATGTGGTCAGGTCTGATTGCATTATGTCTGATTGTATTGTGTCTGAGTACATTACAGAACCCTAAGCTGGTATACTCAAAAGGCTACTCAGGTCTATTCAAAGGGGCTTCCTCCCAGGAAAGTATTCTTTCAGGACTGTATCATGTGTTTAGGAAACATGTAACCTTTCTCTTTGGGAAAAAAGGGGGCAAGATCCCACCAAATGGTTAGGGGTAGTAATAAGGGAAAGATTGTCAGTACAGAGTTAAGGATCATTGTGACATCAGAAGTCAGCAGACCAATCCCCTCATCTCTACCCAGTTTTCATGTTTGGAGATGTCTTTTTGCTCACTGTAAGGACAAATAATGGACAAATACAAAGCCTTAGCAGTCTCAGATCTTCCACTAATTCTGCTGCAAAGGGAATAGTCAGTTCCAGCCCAGGCTCCAACTGTCTGCTATATTATAAATATGTTTTGTTCCATCCTATCAGTGGATCAATGATCCATTCTGTATGTACTCATTGACTTTGATGAGCGCACATCAAGCCCTGGAGCCACACCTGCTAATGCACAAATGGGTCTTTAGGAAGGTCTGGAATTTATTATTAATTAATTTAAAATCACGGTAATTGTAGAGGTGTTTATCATACTGTCAGTTTCAAAACCGTATTCCTTGTGTTCTGCTGATAGCTTCCAATGAGGTATTTCTATTTTGTTTCTTGCAAGAGAAATAAATGACTTGGGGCAGAAGTAACAGAAGTTTTTGGAGAACACCCTATAGATACTAGAAAAATGCCCTAACCAATTATCTTCCTATATAGAATAAAAATTAGGATTGTAATATTAGAAACTCTAAATAAAAAGAGGTTTTACAAAAAATAAGAACATAAAAACATAAGAGAAGCCAATGCTGGATCAGGCCAATGGCCCATCTAGTCCAACACTCTGTCCCACAGTGGCCAAAAATACCAGGTGCCATCCGGAGGTCCAGCAGTGGGACCAGGACACTAGAAGCCCTCCCACTGTTGCCCCTCCCCAAGCATACAGAGCATCACTTGCCCCAGCCTGAGAGTTCCTATCTATACTTGGTGGCTAATAGCCACTGATGGACTTCTGCTCCATATGCTTATCTAATTCCCTCTTGAAGCTGTCCATGCTTGTAGCCGCCACCACCTCCTGCATGTTAATCACTTTTTGGGTTAATCATTCTTTGGGTGAAGAAGTACTTCCTGTTCTAACCCGACTGCTCAGCAATTTCATGGCTTGCTGGCGCTTCCCAGGGCGAGGGAGGGCTCCCCTCCTCCTCCTCCTTCCCCCTCTCACCCGCCGCCGGGCGTGCCGGCAAGCCATGGGGGGTTTAAACCCCCATCCCTTCCATCTGAGTGCTGGCTTGCCTGCACGCCCTGCAGCTGTGGGGCGCGCTGGCAAGCCAGGGAAGGGGCAGGGGGGTTGGTGGGGCTTTTGGCGGGGGGCTTTTGGCACCCTAAGGGCCAGTGTGCTCTAGGCGAACAGCTAGTTCGCCTAGTTCGCGAGCCGGCCCTGCTCTGGGCTGGGAAATATGTGGAGATTGTGGTGGGGGGAGGATGGAACCCAGGGAGGGACCTCAGCAGAGTATAAAGCCACAGAGTTCACCTTCCAAAGCAGCCATTTTTTCCAGGAGAACTGATCTTGTTCATCTAGAGATCTCCAGGTGCCACCAGGAGTTTGGCAACCCTATCACATACTTACCAGCCCAGAGTTCATATCTATGGGCATTGGCTGATTTACAGTGTAATCCTCAACAGAGTTACACCATTCTGAGCCCATTGATTTAGAGGGGTCTTAATTCTGTTTAGGACTGTACTGTTAAAGCAGGACAGGCAGTCTCCTAGTGAAATGTCTTCATCATCACACCAAACAAGTTCCCCCTGTGGAAATCTGCCTTCACATCTACTCTTGACGGCTTCATGAAAAGATATTTCAGAGAAAAACCCTGACAGCAGACTCAGAAGCTCTTGTGAGTTTATGCCTGAATAAAAGACGTGATAGATAGCAGGACATTTAGAAACCTCATGGTGTGCTGCTTGGAAAAAATTAAATATATTACACACAACTAGCTGTATCCAGCTGAGGAACAGATGATAATTTAGCAGCTTTATGGGGGGGGCAGATAATCTGGAGATTAAACAGAAAGGACTGGCCCTGAGAAATTGCTTTCTGTAATGCATTGTGATCGAAAAAATATATTTGTATTATACCGCTCCCAAAGGAAAGGCAAACATTCCAGTTGCCCTTGTAAAACTGTAATGAAAGTGCTAAGATGACATTGAGCCACATATGAGCCTCACACCTCCCCACATTCCTCCAAAGTTAGCCAAAATAACACAAAGTCAAATGAATGGATAAAGTATAGACTTCAAGAAAAAGTACAACATGCTAACTTTCTAAAATCAGTAGCAACTAGCAAGGTGAACTAATACAGTCATTTATGCCCCTAATAATAATTAAATGCAGCTTCACTTATTCTTGATAAAGAGTCCACCTGCTTATCATGAAACAGTAAAACTTTTATACCTTGGCTGGGCAATCTTAACACATTTTAGAAATAGTGCTGTGATTGAGAACTGCTACATACCTGAGATGGAATATGTTAAATATGCTCACCCTGCTAAACCATTTTAGTGGTTTAATGGTTATAAACATCGACAGAGAACAAACCGAATGGCAATGGAAGGCCTAGTGATTGTTGTAGAAAAAAGCAAGTACTTGGAATCTGGTATATTTGTAGGGCTGCTGTTAAACACTGGGTTCTGGATGCATTGCAGTGATCAGCTCTACTTTATTTCGTGATTTCAGGAACACAACAAGAACACCCAGCAGGGTCTGCACTCAGCTTATAAAGCATGCAAACACCACACCCCACACACACCCACTCCCAAGGATGGATTATTTACATTACACTGCTTATCTATAGGCCAATTCCAGGATCCTGGTCAGCTATTGTTCTTGAGGAGCAAGTTGACCTAGTTCAAGATCCACAGTCAGGAATTACTTAGGCTCAGTACATAACAGCAGCCAACTCCAGGTTGGGAAATTCCTGGATATTTGGGGGTGGAGCCTGTGGTGGGTGGGATTTGGGGAAGGGAGGGACCTCAGCAGGGTATAATGCCCCAGAGATCATCCTCCAAAGCACCCATTTTCTCCAGGGGGACTTATCTCTGTTGTCTGGAAACCAGGTGATATGAACGATAGCGGTGAATGAAAGAAACAAATATCATATGGTGGGTTTGGGGTAGGGGTGGTATTCTTTAAACAGATCTACAACATAATGCCAAGGGGTGGAGGGAGAATAATATTCTCTCAGATTCTCATGTAATTTCTCCCTGTAAATAGAACTTGTCACATGAGTCGAACACATTGTACTATAACTATATGGAAAGTTAACTGGAAACCACATTTCAACATCATGTTTACTTTTAGTTTTATTTCCAGTTTCCATTTTGCCCTTCATTTCTATCAGTTTTCCAACAAGCCAGTTGCTGTTATATTATTATTAGCAAGTGGGGGACCTGCTGGGCTTGGCCAACTCAGGAGCCAGCTGGAACTCTGTTCCTGTGCATTCCTGCCCACAAATGAGTTCGACACCCCTGTCATAGATAGTATTAGGGTGCAATCCTATGCAAAGTTGCTGTGTCTAAGCCCACTGATCTCAAGACCTCTGTATAGAATACCTTGGCAGACATTTGCACTGTTGATGATATTTTAATGTTAACAACAACACACTATTATTGCAGTATTACTATTGTTATTAAAACACTTACATAGAACCAGGGGTCTTTTCAGAGGGGAGCGCACCGGAGCACAGCTTCGGCAGCTCAGGAGCCAAGCCCCACCCTCAGCTGGCGTCCCCGGAGTCTTTCAGGCAGCCGAATGTCAATTTCAGCTCCATTATATCCTATGGACCATTGAAGTAAATGGTGAAAACATTAGATATATTCTGGGGGCTGGAGGGGAGGGGCTTTGAGGGAGAGGCTCCAAACTTACAGGGTAGCTGATGGAGCCTCTCCCCAAGATACCCACCAAGTTTCAAGAACATTGGACCAGGGGGTCCAATTCTATGGGCCCCCAAACAGGTTGCCCCATTCCCTCCATTGTTCTCTATGGTGGGGAAAAAAGAATTGGACCCCCCTGGTCCAATGTTCTTGAAACTTGGTGGGTATCTTGGGGAGAGGCTCCACTAGCTACCATGTGAGTTTGGAGCCTCTCCCTCAAACCCCCTCCCCTCCAGCCCCCAGAATATACCCTATGTCTTCACCATTGACTTCAATGGCCCATAGGATATAATAGGGCCGAATTGCCGCCAAATTTCTTTCATTCCCTCCTTTCCTTCTCTCCTTTTCCTCTTTCCCTCCTTCTCTTCTCTCTTTCTTTCTTTCCAACCTTCTTCTATTCTCTTTTTTCCTCCTTTCCCTGTTTCCCTCCTTCTTCCCTCTTTTTCTTTCCCTCCTTTCCTTCTCTTTCTTTCCCTCTTTCCTTCCTTCTTTCCTTCTCTCTACTCTCTCTCTTTCCTTTCCTTCTGTGGCCCAACTCTAGTGAGAAGGAGTTTAAACTTTAAACCCCTTCTCTCTTAGCTCCCTCACACAGGCTAGCTAGGGAAGGGGAGGCTTTTGAAGATGCCTCCCCCCCTTTTGCTTCCCCTTCTGACATCACTTCCAGTGATGTCAGGGGGTGTGGCATATGCTAATAGCCTAATAGTTTATTAGCATACCATATGCTAATGAGCTCCTGCAGCTCTTTTTCTACGAAAAGACCCCTGCATAGAACAAATACTCATAACCCCTAATAAAATTTCCTGTACATATTCAAGAGGCAACCCGCTTTTCCTATAAATTTTAAAACTGAGCCTGGAAAACAGCTTGCCCCTTCAACAGAAAGAATGTCAAACATATCACCTGCTAAAAACAATGGAATCTAGACTGTCAAAATAGACTGACTGATGATGACTGGAATCAAATCTGGAACTCTCAAAGCTTCTCATCAAAATTTTTCTCAATCAGATTTCAATTTGTCAAAATGTTAATGAAGTATCTCCCTCCAGTTAGATTCCACCGTATAAATAAAACTAAAACCCCATACTGTAGAAAAAATTGTGGCCAGATAGCTGATTTTATACATTGCTGGTTGTCCTGCCCATATATATACAAATTCTATATTCAGATAGTGCATCAGATAAATCCTATTACAGGTACTATGCTACCATTACTACCAGAAGTTATGCTTTTAAGTAATTGGAAGGATCCTTTAAAAAACAATATACATCTGAGATGATTACTACCTTACTTTCTACTGCTACATCTACAATCACAGAAAAATGGATTGCTAGGCATTTACCCACTACACACTCTTCGCACAACAGGATCTGGGATCATTTTATTATGTGGAAAATAGCTCACAACCCCTCTGACTTTTTAGCAGACAAGTACAAGGAAAAGATGGTTGCAATTTGGTTTCCACTGCTTAGCTACATGTCAGATAGAGGCACTATTCCAAAAAATCCACTCTAACAAAATATGATGGGTTTTTTATTATTTTTATTTATTATAACCTCCTGTATTTATTAGAATTAAAATCAGTTTGTTAGTATCCGTTTGGTAAGTTCACATTTTGAAAATAACAGTTCACATACCTGAAGGAGTGAGCAGTGACTCATGAAAGCTCATATCATGCCACATATTTCGTTAGTCTTTAAGGTGCTACTGAACTCTTGCACTTTTCCACTATACCGTCATTAAAACAAAGTATAATACAACTTTCCTTTACAAGAAAAGCAGCATGGCTAAAAGAATTCACATCCCATCATTAAAAGTCTTGAAAAGAGGAAAGTCTGTACACTCTCCTGAAAGAGATCAGGCAGGATAGCAAAACAAGGTCACCATAGGGAAGGAACTTCATGGGGTGACTACTGAAAAGGGCCTAGTATGACAGATGCCAGTCTGGCATCTAGTTGTGATGGCACCCTGAGCACTTCTTCCCTGGCAGATCATAAAGAGCAGTTAGTGCTATACCTGCTAAAGTTTTGGCAGTCTCTTAAGGTCAAGAGGGCTGAAGCATGCTCAGTGTAGGAGAACAGTGCTCTTTTTAACAACCACTAGACCGAGCATATGTACCTGCCTCATAATGAGTTAGAACAGTGGTCTCTCAAGATTAGTACTATCTACTCTGACTGACAATTGCTCTCCAGGACCTCAAGCAAAGGCCTTTTATATCATCTATTACCAGGACTGTGATCAGATGAGCTATTAGCTGCCATGTCATTACTTCTCCCTACCGGATTTTACAGGTCTGTCCATACAACCACATCTGTATAGCGTTCCACTCGTCTTCACCCCCAACTTTGCCACCACTGGAGAAAGTCTGGTGGTGCCTGATCTAAGTAGTCTCACCACACATTTGTGGATGTCTGATCACTGTGCTGTGATTAATCATCAAAGCCCATACACGTTGAGAAGGGAAACAGCAGTGGTCAACTGCTTATGCATGTGCACAAACAGTGAAAAAAAATTAAATGGCACCCCTCACATGCTGCATGGTTACAGCATGGGAAGTGTGAACACTCAACCATGGAGCAATTGGAACTGAGGCAGGTGACAGGTGCGATACGTGGACGACATTCTTTGGTATAAATACCTTTGGTTTAGGACTCTTTTGTAGCAGGAACTCCTTTGCATATTAGGCAACATACCCCTAATGTAGCCAATCCTCCAAGAGCTTACAGTAGCCCCTGTAAGAAGAGCTCTGTAAGCTGCTGGAGGATTGGCTACATTAAGGGTGTGTCGCCTAATATGCAAAGGAGTTCCTGCTACAAATAGAGCCCTGGATAAGCGTGCTTAATGCTCATAAAACACAATGTCTGATTGGGACCCAGATCTTTTTAACTTGAGATGCCAGGGACCAAACCTAGGACCTTATACATGCAAAGCGGATGCTCTTCATAGTTAACAGTGCAATCAACCAATAGCAAAACAGAATGTATTAAGCTTTAAAACTGGTTGGTTACACTCACAAGTTGCGGTATAATACCATCACCATGGACCCTAGATTCTGTTCTGGGAACTTTTTGGAACTAGTGACAATTAACACATCCCATTACCAGGGAATCCTTTTAAGTTTCCTCTTCCCCTCTTTTGCACACATACACTAGAATGTTAATATTTTACCCTTCCCTGCAAAGCCAATTGCTGCTGTCAAGTCTACCTTTTTATTACCACCACCTATTCTAGTAAGAACATCTAATCAGAAAAGTCTACATAGGTATTTAATCAGACTTTTAAAAAATGACCTAATGTTTTGGTTTTGTAACCGCTGGCAGCTCATGCTGGGTGGGAATTTAGTACTGTCGGCATTTAATTATTATTTTATCAGAGATTTCTTTACCTTCTAACAGTGAAGAAATAGCTAGGATTAGAAATGAGGCAGTGAACTGCTTTCTAAAACCATAAGATAGAGTCTTCATTAGTCACCTGTATGGAAATGCAGCAGTTTCAGGGATACGGACTTAAAAAAAGAATGTATCATTGCATTATATTTTGCAGTCACACCTGTGTGACTCCACTGCTGCCAAACTGTCTTTTCCAAGCTATGTGATATAAACGTATTGAGAAAAAGGCTAGACACATTCATTAAAGACAGGAATACCAACAGTCTCCAGACAAAACAATTAGGGTCTTTATTCTCAAGGTATTCTTATTCCTGGTTGATGGAAGCCAGGAACAGGCAGTGGGCCAATCAATAGTCTCCCTCTTGTCTTTTAAAGCCTTTTATTGATAGGTTCCAGTACTGGCTACCGGTAGAGATGGATTCCAACACCAAACACACCACCAGTTTAAAATCATTGATATGGTGCTATCGTTGCACTATAGCAATCATTCATAACTGGATTTTCCTGGACAAGACAACACCATCGCAAATGATTTGCTATAGCACAATAATAGTACGATATTCAGTGAGGTATGTATGAAACCCTAGCAGAGCTATGCTTAATATAGTGTCTTCTAACCATTCACTAGAGGGTATAAGCTACTATGAGAAGTTGGAATGTTCTGGCTTTGGGTTTTCTTGGAACATCAGTCAGCTGGGATGGCAGTAGGTTTTATCAGGAGTGAGGTTGCCAGGTCTGGGTTGGGAAATACCTGGAGATTTGAGGAGTGGAGCCTAGGGGGCAGGATTTGGGGAGGGGAGGGACTTCAGCAGGGTATAATGCCATAGAGTCCTTCCTCTGAAGCAGCCATTTTCTCCAGGGGAACTGATCTTGCTCATCTGGAGATCAGCTGTAACAGTGGGATATCTCTAAGAAGTTCTTTAGTCCCATAAAGAATCTTTAACTTCCATTACCTTCACATTCTCATTATTCTAGCATCTTACCTACCCCTCCAATATAACTTAGTCAGAGATCCCCAACCTTTCTGAGCCTGCAAATAGGGATGCCAGCCTCCAGGTGGGACCTGGGGATCCCCTGGAATTACAGCTCATCTCCCAACTACAAAGATAAGTTCTCCCGGAGAAAATGGATACCTTGGAGGGTGGACTCTATGTCACTGTACCCCACTGAGGCCCCTGTCCACCCCAGGCTCCATGTCAAGAGTTTCCCAGCCTAGATCTGGCAACCCTACCCCTCCATCCCCTGCCGGTGGCCGGGGGGACCTGGCAACCCTAGCCTGCAAACACCTTTGGACTTCCAACACAGGGCGTTGTGCACAACCACAAAATGGTTGTGGCTTTGTAGGAGGCAGAGCCAACCACAAAACTTCAGGGAGCGAAGTTATGCATAACTCTTAACAGTAACTCATCAGCATTTCAGGCAGAAGCACTATTTAACTGGACGCCTTTTAATCTGCACAGTTATGGTGAAGTTCTGCTGGGCAAAAGTCCCACCTGGCAAAAGTCCCACCACTTTCTAAAAATGCTTGATGGGCACCAGGAAAGGTGTCAACAGAAACTGTGGTGCCCACAAGCACCACACTGAGTACTGCAGCCTTAGCTTAGAGTTTTGATTTTTTAAAGAGAGCCATGTTTGGTCCTGTAGTAATCTACATTTGGCTTTGGAGTGATAGGGTTAGGCCCCTAATTTAGGACCTCAACTACGTAGGCAATGAACCTTAGCGAAACAACTGAAGATGACAATCTCCAGGTCAACCCTGATTAATAAAATCTGATTAGAATAGAAAGAATAATGAATAATAGAGAAGAACCGAATTTGTTAAAGAAATTTGGCAAGCTCCGATCCAGTGACCTATCACTTGCCAGTACCAGCAAATCTCCAAGGTCTGGTAAGTACTCTTGTTTCTAGTATTAATACCTTACAAATCTTATTTTCAACTGGTATGTCTTTATCTTGATCTTTGACTCAAGTCTTTAATTCCACCAGCTCACCTCTTCTGTTCCACGGGTCATGTCTATGTCACTGCTTATTTTAATCATTTCTTCCTGTTCAATTCTAGACCATTATTTGGGCTAAGGGCAGACAATTATATATAGCTTTTCAAGGAAGTTCAGAAGTCCTTCCAAAATATTTTCCCATCTTAAAATTGGCTTAGATTCCATTTCCTGATGTATATGCATCGCCTAATGTTTAACAATGGACCTGCCATCAAAGATTGGACATGAAGGAAGAGCCACCAAGTTTGTGCTTAATTTCAACAGAAATATTCTCCACTAATCTACTAGTGAGCAGGCATCTGAGAATTCCTGGAGTGGGGAGGGGGTCATCTTCCTTGTTACAGCTGCTCGAATATTTACTTTTGGGATTTCACTTAAGGATCTGTGAAATAAAGGTTCAGTGCCACCATCTGTACGGTTACTTGAACAGTCACACCAATTATATCAAGTCAACCCAACATTTAATTGTTCAGCCTGTTCAACCACATCACAACACTCCATTCAAATATAAGGGGGGGAAAGAACAATATTACAGCTGCTAACCGTTCGTAATGCTAGCACATTTCACATCTGACAGGGTTAAGTGCTCATTACAGTTTATGGACAGATCTGCACTAAGAATTGGCTGGGATAGTAGGTCTATATACCCATCCTGTATACTGTTTCAGACATTTCCAGACATATGTGTGATGGCATCTGAATCTAAATTCTTACCAGGAGCAGGGACAGTATCCCTTTTAAAGTCTATTTATATCCTCCTGTGATTGGCAGTTCATATTCTATTGTCACTCAAGGATGGATCCAGGCACCAGTTTAAGTCTTTAATCAAGCCAGCCTCTCTACAAAGGGAGATTCCATTTTCATCTGTGTTAACAGGAGCAAGGAGGTCAATAATAGTCATTTGGATACAGCAAACTGGGACCAATTTATCAGTTACCTCCTCTCTCATCCCTGCAGCATACAGAGTCTTGGCAAACATTATTCCAAATTAAAAATAAAACATAAAAGAAACAGAGAATAAATGCTCCAAATCCTTTATCTAACCGTCAGATATAGGCATCTTGGTATCTGCTTTGCTTCCTGGTAAGCACCATTTTTAAAGCTGGAATGTAATTAAGCCCAGCTCAGTATTTAAGAACGTGACTTTAATATGAAAGTGCTTGGTAGGAAATAAACTTTGTATTAGTCTGCCTATCCCAAACTCTGGGGGAAAGAGGGAATGTCCCAGCAACCTCCACCACAGGCAGCCTACATATCCTTTGCATCTTTCAGGATGGGAACATGATGGAGAGGAGAAAAAACATTGTAGCAGCCAAACCCCCACACTCTGCACCTCAATGTGCTTTGCCAATACGTTTCATATGACAGCGAGCTCCAGCTGCCATACGCAGCTGGAATCCCTTGCAACAGATGTGTACTTCCGCTTATGGTGTTATTAAGAATGCATTCCTGTTAGAAAAGCTATCTTGGCTAGATCCAAAAGTTCCTCTTTTCCTGCCTTCTTCATGTAAGGGATCAGTAGTCCAAAGTGTCCTGGAAATGCAGATTTTCAAAGGTAGGCTAAACTGGTTAATTTCTTTCCTGAGAGCAATTAGTGGCTTACTCTCACTTTTAAGTACTCTTAAGTACTGAGCCATTGAGCCTGTAAACACTTCCCATTGAGAATTTGTGTTTTCTTATCCACAGCTCTGGTCTCAAACTGAGCTTGCTTGTACCGACTTACCTGAAAGCTGTTACTTACAACAAGAAGCTAGTACCTCCAAAGCAGCCATTTTTTTCCAGGGGAACTGGTCTCTGTCATCTGGAGATCAATTGTAACAGCAGGAGATCTCTAGGTCCCACCTGGAGATTGGCAACCCTAGGGGAAAGTCAACTACACAGCAGGGGGTTGAAGAGAATGGTCTGATGGTTGCTGGCCCAGCTCATTAGCCAGCCAACCATGGTGGAGCCAAAAAGGAGAGAGAGCCATTTTCAGTTTATTTTGAGAGGAAAGTGGCCAAGTTGGCAGTGGGCGGGAGAGGGTGTTATGCTGAAAGTCCTTTGTTTTTTTACTGACAGAAAACAGTCACTGAGGGGACAGTTAGTCACAGTTAGTCCCACACAGGAGCCAAGACTCTCTTCCTCAGGAGAGAGTCCAGCTTTCCAGGAGCCATCCCCTTTGCTGGCTCCCTCCAGACTGAGGGTGAATCACTGTGCTGCTTGTGTGGGCAGGACTCAGCCCACGCAGCCAATGGAAAGCATAAGCTGGGTAAGCTTCTGAATGACCGGCCAGAGAACAAATTGATTTTGGAGCGTGTGGAATGTTCTGGAGTGTGCCGCCACCAACAGAGAATTATAATATAGAGAAATACACATAGCACCCAGGTAGTTTGTGGACAAAGGTCACCCACCAACAAATTTTGTCATTACTGACCATATTTGTCACCAGCTACCACCAGTTAACTATGGTGGTAAGAAGTCTTGATCTAATGAAGCCAACCATCAAAATTCAGTAAAGTCTCCTCATAACAAGTATAACTAAATGGAGTAAGACCTCCTTTTATGTTGGTCCTTTTTATGGTTCTAAACTGGATATTATTCATTGTTGGCCCAGTTTTCAGTAAAGCAATACAGGGACAAGGGTTCTATACAGTGAATTTCATTCCGTTAATGAAGTGCTATGGTCATTTCAAACACTACCGCTCCCCCCCCCTTTTCACTGCACAATCTTTCGCTGACTTTTTTAATGTTCTGAGTTGAGTGCTATAGCACTAAACCATTAAATCACTCCAATTGAACTTAGCTGAGGGTTTGGAGGCTGTGTTGGGATGGTTGAAGCAAAGCCAGCTGAAACTGAATCCTGTTAAGGTGGAGGTTCTGTGGTTGGGAAGGAGGGACTCAGGGTTGGAGTGCTGCCTCCTAGCTCTTGATGTTATGCCCTTGACACTGGCACCAATTGTCGAGAGCCTGGGTGTGATTCTGGATGCATCCTTATCAATGGAGGCCCAGATGACAAATGTTGCCAAGCTGGCGTTTTTCCAGCTACGTCAGGTCAGGCAACTGGCCCCCTACCTGTCTCGCCTTGACCTAGCCACTTCAATCCATGCAGTGGTCACCTTCAGATTGGATTACTGTAACTCACTCTACTTGGGGCTACCCTTCAATCTGACCCAGAAACTCCAACTGATCCAGAATGCGGCAACCCAAGTCCTCACGAGGACTCCACACACAGCACATGATAAGTACGAGACTTGACACAGGAGGTAAGTTCAAAAGTGATTTCAGCTTTAATTCAGCTCCAAGTTAGACCAACTAAGGACTAGACCAGCTAGACAAAATACAGTCCCAAAACAGCAGTTTATATACAATCCTGGCTGAGGTAGCCACGCCCACAGAAACCAAACGCGCCAATAACATTTGAATATCAGAACCAATCACAGTTCAGGTATAAGGACCAATCATCTTTGTACCTTATGACCAATCACAGTTGTTCCTACCATAAGCCCTCTGATTGGGCAATACTTGTGCAGCTTTACGATCCGCATAATGAGCACCTGCTCACTATGCTCACCATTATGTCTCTGAGGACATAACAGCACATATCCACACCGTGCTTTGTGAGCTGCACTGGCTTCCGGTGGAGTACCGGATCAGGTTCAAGGTTATGGTGTTAACCTTTAAGGCCCTAAATGGTCAGAGACCCACATATCTTCAGGACTGCCTCTCCTGGTATACCCTCCAAAGGGTGTTATGCTCGGCTGATAAGAACTTGCTGGTGGTCCCAGCCCGAGAGACATCCAGCTGTCCTTGACCAAGGCCAGGGTATTTTTGACCCTGGCCTCAACTTGGTGGAACTCTCTGCTGAATGATATTCGTGCCCTGAGAGACTTAATGCCATTCCACAGGACATGTAAGGCAGACATTCCACCAGGCATTTGGTTGAGGGCAGCAATGGTATCCATCTGGCTGACAGTCCTGCTACTCCTGTTTCTCCTGCCCTCCCCCCCCCACAAGGCAGTCTTATTGCCATCTGAGTGGAAATTATGTTGTATATTTTATTATTTTAAGTTTTTATAATAACTATGTAAAGATTTTTCTGCTGTACACCGTCCTGAGCCCTGTCCTATGGGGGAGGACAGGCTAAAAATTGAATTATTATTATCAATGGAGTCAAGGTGTCTCAATGGTGCCGCTATAACACTGAAGTGCTATGTTGGTTTAGCGCTATAGCGCTCAACTCAGAATGTTAAAAAAAGTCAGCAGAAGATTGCATGGGGGGAAGGGTGGCATGGTAGGAAGCGCTATGGACATTTTAAACAGCACACCACAGCAATTCAGAAGCTCATTGAAGGGGTAGAAAATGGAAGTGGCTCAACCACACTTTGCTAACTCAACATAAGCAGGTTGTATGAACAGGTAAATAACACGAGACTGTCTGAAATGATAGGAAAAAACCCATTAACAACCAGTTACTAAAACAGTATACAAAGGCAGTTTGAAAAGGGCCATTCTCTGATGAATGAAGCATCTCTCCCTTAGAAAAGCCAAAATGCTTGGTTCAGACATAATATAAAACCATGTTGCATTTAAGATGAACTATGGATAATATGATCATCTGAATGCAGGCAACTCCACTAACTGTAGTCATCCGATCAGGATCAGACACCATGCTTTGAAGATGATTGATGAACACTTGGGCATTATGAATATGGACATCCTGACTTGTGTTTTGCCACTGTCCTTATGCACTTCCCAGCCACAGAGATGCCCAGTTAAAGTGAAGGAACATGAAACTAGCATTTTTTGAGGCAAAACAGGATGTGAATAATCATTGGCATGCCAAATGTTTGTTTCATGAACTAACCATAGTTAAAATAAATTATGGTTTCCCATTATGTCTGAACCAAGCTCCAGTGTCTTCTTGACCTTTCCCAGGTTCTGTTTTCTCCTTCAGAACTCAAAAGTCTCTCTCTCTCTCTCTCTCTCTCTCTCTCTCTCTCTCTCTCTCTCTCTCTCTCTCTCTCTCTCTCACACACACACACACACACACACACACACACACACACACACACACACACACAAATATCCATGAAGTATAGTGTCTTTTGGAGGCACAAAATGTCTATATTTTTAAAGTTCAGATTATACACGCTTCTGCTATTGACCTTTTCCCATCTAGAGTTCTATTTAGAACAATTAAACAACTGAGATTGGGAAAACCAAGGTGACAAATTGTATTTCTATGATGACAGGCCTGAGCCTTCTCGCCAGCTGGCACAAAACATTGTTCTTTTCCTGTCTCGGGAGGAAAAAAAAAAGATACCACTGAAAAGGAGAATGTGGCCTTTAGAGTCCAGACATCTGATGTAAGCAGAGACAAGAAAACGGTAACCTGAACTGCCTGTTCTTAAAAGTTACTCTTTTTGGATTGTTGGTTTGCAGAATTCTCTGTAGTTTCATTTATATTTTTCAGTCAAAATTAATGAGGGGGGGAAATCTTTAGTCATTTGGTATTCCTGAATGTGATTTTTTTCCCCACAGGCCACACACTGAGTTTTGACAGAGCTACTGAAGGAAATGAGAAGTGCTAACTGATTGTGCTGTGATTAAATCAGCTACCTGGGGAAAGGTGCTGAGGCAGTACTATTTCATAAAACGAAGGAGAAACACTGGAATAGATTTCTGGCCAGACACTCCCAAGGTAGATTCAGTCTGATTTCACAGGCAGGAAAGAACAGCAGCAAACAGCAGAAAATGCAAGCAGATAAATCACAATGCATAACAGAATGAACAGAGACTGGTTCCAACTATTTATAAAATTTTCCATAAATATAGAACTTTATAAAATATTTAATTTACATATACTCAACTACCAACTTAGGACTTCTGATGCTGAGCTGGGCTGGTATTACCCATCTGCTCTGGAAATGAAATTCAGAAACACGCCCCCCCCCCCCTGCAGACTATATGTTTTCTAGCCAAGTTGTGAAGCAACAGGGTGCTAAACAAGGCCTGAAAGGGGACTGACTCTCAGCAGGAGTCTCAAGTCAGGGGGATCCACTTATGGTCGTAATGACAGCAAAGTTAAAATCTCAGACCTGTGGTAAATGACTCCAGCCCAACAAGACTGGATCAACAAGTCAGTACACGCCTAGTATTCCCCATGTGAGAAACACATAGCCCAAGAAAGCTGTAAAATTGCCTTGTTTACACTCTATACAACACATTCAGAAAATTCATAACATTTACCTAGATTTGATATAGATACAAATGGATCATTCTAGTTTTCTGCTGTAGATTATTGCTGGGCTGTATGTTCACTTAACAAACTACCATTAGAGCACATTTATTCATTTATATTTATAAGTTACTTGCCCTCTGAGAAGCCTAAAACCAAAACAAATCAAATTTTAATGCTGTTAATTTTTTAAAAACTCATTTAATACACACAAAGGCAGCTCATCTACAATGAACATCCAGGACGTCAGCAGCCTTAGAAAGCCTGGCATAGGGTTGCCAACTCCAGATTGGGAAATTCCTCGATATTTCAGGGTGATGCCTGGGGAGGGCATGGTTTCAAAAAGGGAGGAGCCTCAGCAGGGTATGATACCACAGAGTCCACCTTCCAAAGCAATAATTTTTTCTCTACTCAAACTGATCTCTGTAGCCGGAAGATCAGATGTAATTCCAGATCTCCAGGCTCTACCTGGATAGTATAGGAGGGAGTTTCATAATACAGGCACCTTGACCGGAAATGTCTTGCTCCTGGTAGAGGACAATCTCACCATGGATAGTGGTGGCACCCAAAGAAAATTGCCAATGGTTCATCTTAATTGGTTTGCACTGGGAGGGGAGGGATATATGGAAGACCAAGATGAAATTCACACTCCCTATTAACAATGAGCCATGATGGACAGGGGTCAGCTCCAACTACTTCATACGTATCCATAGGTGGTGGGAGCTGAAACTCATCCAAATAAATAAAACAAGGATCTGGGTACCTCTTACATAGACTCTTACTCTAATTATTTATAAGCTGACTTGAACCATGAGGAAATGTAGGGTATAAGTATATAAACAAATTTGGAATCCAGGTCAGAATGGATCTGAGCAGTTTATTTGCCAGGTGCTCAGCCTATTAGCGATTTTGATGGATAAACTGAATATTGCATGTGACAAAAGCAAGCATGATTTCTGGTCCTAAATGCATGCAGCAAATTTTGCATATAGGAGGATTTATTCTACATTACTTCTAATGGGATATATGTATTAGTCATGCTAGGAATATAATGGGATTTACTCTGAGGTCCCATGGGGTGAAAAGCTAGCTTCCTTCAGAATGAAACCACAGCCATGACAGCAATACAATGAAAAAAAACTGCTCCTCTTGTTTTGAGGCATTTTAGCTGTCTTTGAGATACATTTTATTTGAAGGACCATCTCCTTCCATATGTCCCTGTATGCCAGCTACAGTCATCAGGCAGCCATCTGCTGGCTATCCCAACCACTTGGGGGGGGGGCATCTGGCACTAACCTGAGCCCAGGCCTTTTCCATTGTGGCTCCAGCTCTGTGCACTGGATTCTCTGAAAAAGTGAGAGAGTTTGCCAGGGCATTTGATGGGGTTTGAACAGCAGGCATCCTTTAAGAGGGAAATTTGACGGGGCTTGTTATTTTATCTTTGGTTTCAGCTGGGGGTGCTTTAATTTTTATGAGAGCCTGTGCAGTGTAGTGGTTAAGAGTGGCAGACTCTAATCTGGAGAACCAGGTTTGATTCCCCACTCCTCCTCCTCCCCATGAAGCCTGCTGGGTGACCCAGGGCCAGTCACAGTTCTCTCTCAGGACTCTCTCAGCCCCACCTACATCACAAGGTGCCTGTGGTGGGGAGAGGAGGGAAGGCAATTGTAAGCCGCTTTGAGACTTCTTAGGGCAGAGAAAAGCAGTCTACAATAAGTAAATAAATATCCTTGTAAACCCGCTTGAACCAAGAGAAGAAGCAGTTTATAAATGTTTTTAAAAATAAATAATTATAAACACACACACACACACTGTAGATGCTAGATAGCTAGCTAGCTAGCTAGCTAGCTAGCTAGCTAGCTAGATAGATAGATAGATAGATAGATAGATAGATAGATAGATAGATAGATAATGAATAAATAAATACAGATATAAATGTATACATATACAGGGCAGGGTGAAGGTATACCTTTAGCAGCTGCACTATTTTGCTGAGAATTCCCCCCCCCCAATGCAGGTACCTATAAAGCTTGGGTATGGCTACAGCAGGGGTGTTGAACTCATTTGTTATCTTACATAAATGGGACTTTGTCAGGTCAGGCCATGTTTGTCATAACATGTAATATCATGTAGTGGAGATAAAAGGACACAAGCACAATTAAAGATGCAGTGCAGCACTGGGTTGATGCCCCCATACTGCCTGGAGTGGGGAGCAAACCCTTTCACCAGCCTGCTCTCATGGTCGATACTCTGAGCCTAGGTCCCATGGGAAAACAAGAAATGACTGGGTATTGCAAGCTCCCCCCCATGTCTAGTCAGAATGGCAATGGCTCTCCAGGGTCTCAGGTACAAACTAGGGTTTCCAGCTGCCAGGTCCAGGCAGGAGTTACCCGGTTCTGGGGGCTTCAATCCATCCCTGGCCAACTGGCCAGCAGGGGATGCCCTGCCTCCAAGCTCCACCCGCAAGAGTGACTATCCACTTGGCTACCCCCCATCCACCCCCAGAACGCCCCCAAATCCCCCTACTGGAGCGACGAGGGGACCTGGCAACCCTAGTAGAAATACTTAAATAAATCATATATGTGTATTCCTATATTACAGTTGTCATCTTCATCTGGATTATCATTATGTTCAATAATTATTCATATAAATGGGGTTCAGATTACCCTTGTTTGCTCAGTTAAGAGCCTAGGGATTATACTGGATCCAACATTGCTGTTGGAGAAATGAGTCAATTCCGCTGCAAAAAGAAAAAGCTTTCTTCCAACTCAGGCTAGCCTGGAAGAGGCCCCCTACCTTGACACAGCCAATCTGGTCACTTAGATCCATGCCACAATAACGTCAAGATTAAACTCCTGTAATGTACTCAACATATGTCACCTCTAAGTCAGCGCAGAGACTCCGGTTGGTACAGAACACCACAGCTCGGATATTATGGAGGTGGGCAGAGCATGAATATTACTTCCATTCTGCAGTCACCCCATTGGTTGCCAATCAGTTACTGGGCTCAATTCAGGGTACTAGCAATCATACACTACACCTTCCATGGTCTTGCCTGCTCATATCTGCAAGACTGCCTTTCCCCATGCTCCACTACAACAGCTTTGCTCATTAGAGAAGGGCTTCCTGCAGGTGCCACCCAGCAAACAAGCAAAACCAACAGTTTCCCAGATGCATGCATCTCTGTTGTAGCCACCATCTTATGGCACAGCCTGCCTGATGAGGTCAGAAAGGCTCCTGCCTTCCTAGTTTTCTGCAGACTATGCTAATCTGAATTATTCAGGAGGGCTTTTTTACACAGGTAATTAGGACTGTGTTTCAGAAACTTGCTTTGGTAAAGGTACATGGACTGTGGGCTATACTACTCTGAATAGTCTTGCTGTAAGTATGATCCTACTGAGTAATTTCTGCATCACTTAATGTGCCATGTCAATACTTAAGCTTTGTCTCAGCTCCCTTTTCAAATTTCAGCTTGTTTTCAGATTTGTGAAAACCAAACTCTTATCACTTTACTTATTGGATGTCCCATTCCTGCTATTTAGGGCCAGGAAGTCAGCCGTGCTGGTCTGAAGCGGTAAAACAAATTTAGAGTCCAGTGACATCTTTAAGACCAACAAAGGGGACTTCCGGTTTTTGGCAGCATGATGGCGGACATGACCCTGGTGAGCTCCCAGGGTCGCGATCTGAACGCTAGTGGGTAGGAGGGGGTGCGATTGTCCGCTACTCCCCTGGAGTCCGTGGGTTTGGGCTCCTAGCCATGGGGCTTTTGAGGGATTGCCTCTTCGCCGGCTTGCTGCCGGGGAACTGAGCCTTCCCTCCACCCCGAAGGTCCTACTGCTGTGCAACCGTATGGTTCTATAGTCACTAACTAGAACAAGCGGATGAAGATTGGGTGTATTTGGTGGGTCCCAGGACCAACAATGAACTGTGAGTCAAATTGAAAGAACTTTGGCAAGAAAGACCCTCCAATATAAGCCAGCGGAGGAGGGAACTCCCAGACGCGAATGTTGTATGGAGCATTTTAAAAGGAGGGCACCAGATCTAAAAGCTTTATGAACTGATTTAGGGAATGCACAAGAACATAGCTAAGTGGTCCGATGAAAAACAGAGACTTTGGCAAACTTTATAAACGTAAACAATCCTCAAAAATGGCGGGGTGGAAAGCTGAGAAAGTATCCCAGCTTAAGCCCCCTTCTGGAAGTAGAAGTCCGAGACAGGAAGCTACCAATGAGTTTTCTCAGTTATTAGCTGACTCCTTGCGTCCTCTGCTGGACCAGATGACAAACATCAACCAGCAATTGACTACTCTGAACCAGAACTTTGCTGCTCAACAACGAGAACTGAGCGAGACTAAGAAATTGACAGAGCAAACAGCAGAGTCATTGAAGGAGGTCAATGCCAAGGCTATGAAGGTGAAAAAGCAGGTGCAGGTGTTGGAAAAGAAGAGAATAGCTGATGAATCGCAGCTTTTACGGCTTCTAATGGAAAAAGCAAGCTTTATCCTGAGATTCCAAGGGATTCCTGAGACAAAAGGAGAGAATCTAAAACAACTGCTGGGAGATCTACTGGTGCCAGTTGCAGATTTGAAAACAGAATATCTTCAAAGCGAAATGGATGTGGTCTATAGATCATATTCTGAATTTATATAAAAAATAATCCGCCTGGAGAAATAGTGGTTAGATTCTCAAAAAGACATTTGAGAGACTCAGTCTTGAAAGCAACATCAGGAACACCCCTGAAAATCAATGGAAATACCATTCAGATATTAAAAGACATTCCATTTGAAATTAGAAAGAAGAGGAAGAAATTCAAGGACTTGGCAATCTTTTTACAGACAAATAACATCCAGTACAAATGGTTGGTTCCTGAAGGCATCCTCTTCAGAATAAATGACAAAAAGGAAAGAATTGACTCTGTTAAGAAAGCAAAGGAGTTTTTGAGACAGCAACTGAGAGAGTCCGAAGAAGAGGACAAGGAAGAAGATCAGGTTAAAGAAAGCGGTGAAGACACATCTTCAACTACTGGGGAGGACTCTGATTTGGATTTAGGAGCTGCAGCCCCCAAAAGAAGTTATGATTTGAGGAAAAGAAATCTTAAGAAATGAGATGCTGAGGAACTCTGTTTTCCACCTTTAAGGAACAGTTATGTTGATACTTGTGGGATTGCCCTAAACAATAACTTTTATTGGCATTTGGAGGGTAGTGGCTAGATTTAAACATTCAAGTACATTGTTTTATTATTAGTATAGATTAATACTTACTAAGCTTATGTAATGATCTTCATTTCTTGGGTTTTTAGTGGTTAACTTTTCTTTTTCCCTGTAGATACTAGATTCCCCATCCCAATTTTCTTTGTAGTTTATAGAAAATGCAATAAAAAAATCCCCTTTGGGGGGCAAAAAAAAAAAAAGACCAACAAAGGTTTATTCGAGGTATGAGCTTTTGTGTGTGAAGCACAGTTTTTCAAATACAGTGGAATGGGAGGTAAGGTTCAAACTTATGGATGGGCTGAATAGCAAATTAACATGTAACATGATGAAGATGTTTTAAGTTATGCAAAAACAGAATTAAGTAACAAACTAAGGCCATTCATTCATTCATTCATTCTATATCCTGCCCTCCCCGCCAAAGCAGTCTCAGGGTGGCTTACAAAAGATAAAAAATAAAACAATTATAACATAGATAAAACCATCTAAAAACAATCCGATATCGTAAGTGCTAGCTAGCTATAAACTAATACTTAAGGATAAGGTCAACAGTTGTAGCGTTGCCAGCCTCCAGATGGGGCCTGGAGTTCTCCCACCTTTTCAGCTGGATGTATAACAGAATAAATGACAGAGATCAGCTCCCCTGGAGAAAATGGCTGCTTTGAAGGGTGGACTCTTTGGCATTATACCATCCTGAGGCCCCTCCCTTCCCCAAATCCCACCGTCTCCCGGATCCGCTCCTAAAGTCTCCAGGTATTTTCCAACCCAGACCTGGCAACCATAGTAACATGTTAATTTGCTGTTCAGCCTGTCTATAAAGTTTGAACCTTACCTCCCATTCCACTGTATTTGAAAAAGTGTGCTTTGCACACGAAAGCTCATACCTTGAATAAATCTTTGTTGGTCTTAAAGGTGCCACTGGACTCTAAATTTGTTCTACTGCTAGCTAGTGTTTGACATATATGAAATGCTCCACCTTAAGTCTCAGGGAGAAAGGCAAACTATAATAACATACATTTTAAAAAATAATAAAAGAAGAGGCACAATTTCAAGTGTAAAAAATATTTGATGTGTACTGTCTCACTCCAAGGACCACTTATCGATCTCTTGTTGCAATAGTATCATTTCTAGTGGTCAAGGATTACCAATTCTGATTATGAAGGAAAACAGAAAACCTGTCAGATATGTGTGATAGCCCAAAAGGCGCTTATATTAATATATGATGTGTTTGACAGTAGGACTACCAGCCTCCTGAGAACCAAAAACTCTAGATGCAGTCCTGTCAGGACTCTGAATGCAGCTCCTGGTACAAGTCCTGCAGTGTGAAATGTATTTATTTATTTCATTTCTAGTCAGTCTTTCTCAACAAGACTTAAGGCAAATTACACAGAATGATAAAACAAAGTTAATTAGTGGAAGCTTCCATTCCTTCCAACATAGCATCACTCTGGGGGACACACCTTACCCAAGCCTTCATTCCCATCCAGACTTTCTGGCCTCCAACCCCTTTACACCTTGTGTACCAGCTTAGTCTCCAGTATTATTAATACAAGGGTTACCATGCTTTTCCATTGCTCTCAGCCTTTTAAGAGACTCCTGTGTCCAGTCTAGTGGCTGGAGACATCTTCCATCATCTGCAGGCTTTTGTATTTTCAATATGGGGCATCCATTATTTTGTTTCTTCTTCCCAGCATGCCAGGCTGCAATCCACTACCAGCTGGTCACATCCTGCACCCCATGAAGCATTCTACAAATGCCCAACAGCATTGCCTGAGAGATGTGTAACCTCACCTTTTTTTTTTTATACATCCAGTCCAATAAAGAGTTCCAGAGAAGTCAAAAGTTTGCATGCTGATCTCGATCATTTTGATTGGTCATAATAAAAAACATTGTGTGGCTCCTATTCTTAGACTCTGAGATTCTGCTCCCCTTCCCCCACTGTCAGGGCCAAAGATCCTCTTGGTTTAGTGGTTAAGAGCAGCAAACTCTAATTTGGAGAACTGGGTCTGATTCTCCCTCCTCCACATGAAGCCCGCTAGGTGACCTTGGGTCAGTCACAGTTCTCTCAGAACTCTCTCAGCCCCACCCACCTCACAGGGTGTCTGTTGTGGGGAGAGGAAGGGAAGGAGATTGTAAGCCGCTCTGAGACTCCTCCGGGTAGTGAAGGGCGGTGTATAAAACCAACTCTTCTTCTCCTCCTCTTTCTCCTCCTTCTCTTCGTCCTCCTCCCGGACATGGGTAGCTGATGATTTCAGCCTGTACTTTCATATGAAGGCAGTGGCAGGGGCTGATGGAAGAACCAGCACAATGTTCTGATTAAAGTAATAAGCTTCCCTTTTCTGTTCAGAGGATAGCAACCCTGAGCAAGATCAAGCACCCTTGTACCCACTTTTGATGGATGTGTTTCTTCTGTTTTGCAAATCACCGTTTTCTTACATCTGTCAAGACTACACTTAATCAGCTGAGCTGCATTTCAAAGGTAGTGGAAGTCCCTATTCATTATGGAGGTGCTAAATACAGTAATCAAGGCAAACAGGTAGCGGCTTGCACCACTCATCCTTTACTAATGATCATCAACAACCTCTTCTCTCTGGGGCTGCACAAGGGAAAGATATTTTTTGTGTGTGGCTGCTGCTGCTGCTGCTATAAAGGCGAACACTTGGCCTGAGAGGGATGTAGCACATGAAAATACATAACAAGCACTTTGGCACATGCCGGTCCTAACCTAAAAATGAAGAACTTTAAAAACACTGTTTGTGATGGTTGAAAGAATGAGATAGCTGTCAAGTCAAATTGTCTTCTGAATGATTGCCTAAATGAAAGGGAAGGGAGGACAGTGCAGATTTCATCACATCAACTAATCTCCTTCCGTTACACCTTGCCTTAAGTGCCTGCAAGAAAAGCTGCCAAGCCTAATGGTAACGTATCCTTTTAAATTGTTTGACCAATATACATCCCTTCTTTTCTCTTTAATGTTTTAATCCTCTATATTTTCTTTCTGATGGTCTTGTTTGGCACACATGTTTAAAACAAAACAAAAACAGATAACAAAGTGAGTAACTCAGTGCACTCTTACCTAAATGGACAGTAGTTATTCCAATATTTGCAACAATGGCTATGAATGACAGTGCAACAGGTGCACATTGAACTGTGGGGGAACAGCTTCACCATTGTGAAATCCTATTTATTTCTGGGAGGGGGGTTACGCAGACACATCTATATGAAAACCACAACCCTCCCTTCCCATTAGGTTGCTAACTAGAAGAGAAAGCCCTAAGTAATTGTGGTATTCACATGCACACCACATTCATGTGGCTTATTGGAAACACAGAAGAGAGGCAGTCCTCATGCAACTCAAGCTGCGTGTATCAAAGGGTGCCTAAGTTTACAACACCACAAGAGTCCTGAGGACACTCCTTAAAGACAAGCAAATGTTTTACAATGTGACGCTCCTAGCCACTAGTCTAATTCTTCACTGTTCACTTTAAGCCTTTGATAACACTGGATGACTGATACTGTGCAGTGATAGTCTCTTAAATTGTGCGGGATGTGTTCAACATCCTGGGATAAGATAAAAGCAGTAACGTAGGCTAAGATTTAATGTCTACATACAATAATTAACTGCAGTGGACTGCCTAGTCTTAGTTGATTACCTGTTAGTTAAGTATCAGACCAAAGTTCTAGAGGCACATGTGGGTTGCTGGTGACTTCTAAAGCTATTTTATGGACCCCCACAGCTGACTGTTATAATCTTGTGAATCACAGCTTCCTTTACTCAGGGGTCCTGGCTCTAAGAAGCCAGACAGAAGCTCGGGGAGTGCACAACCCGAACATGCAAACAGAGGGAGTTAAATGTGGAACCAGCAGAAGAGGCAAAGAGGGGGTAAAGTGTGTGTCTTTGTGCTTCAGGCTATGTGGTTCTTTGAGGCTTATCTTTGTTTCTGAAGCTTGTTCTTAGCTCTTGGTATGTGCTGTAATATATGATCCCAGTGGGAGGGGCTTCATCTAATAGCACCTGCTAGCATCTGAGGCTTGGGGAGGGAGCTACAGATCCCAGGGGCAGGCCTGTAGCCAGGATTTTTTAATTTGGGGGGCCTCTAAAGAAGTCAGGGGGCACCCCCCCCCCAAGGGAGCACCACAAATAAAATTAAAAAATGGGAGTTGGAGGGCCTGGGCTGGAAGGGAAGTCAGGGGGCCTTGGCAGTAAGTCGGGGGCCAGGCCCCGAGATGCCCCACTGTAGCTACGGTCCTGCCCAGGGGTAAGCAAAGTTAATCAGAGGTCAAGGCTTTAAAAAGCCAGACAGCAGATCATGGAGCAGGTAACCAGAGCATGGAAACAGAAACACCGATAGGGGAGTTAAACGTGGGGAATTTAGAGACAACCACAGAGAGAAAGCTTCTCTAAACAGGAAGACACAAATAAAGTTCCTGTGCAAGTTCAGTGTTGGGGTGAGGAAGTTAGAGTACAGTACATTCACCTTCTGGATACAGGATTCCGCAGTTTCAGGGAAGCACCTTTCTTTCTTACCTCTCAGCATTTGTAAACAACCTAACTAGCCATGAAGACAGAAAGCCAGCAGGGAAGTGATCTCATGATGACTTGTGTTTTGAGCTCACGGTGATTTGTCTGCCTGGCATGAAGGTCGAAGACATCTCATACGGTCTAGATAGGTTGATAGGTAGTGTGAGGGAGGAGTCAGCAGTCATGGTGCATCTCAGCACCAGTGCCATTGGGAAATGTATCCAGATGGTCCTTAAGGAAAAAGTTGGGTTACTAGGCAGAGAATTAAGTTCAGAACACAAAGGCTGTGTTTCTCCGACTTCCTTCATATTGCACAGGTGGGGCCTGCTAGACAGGCACAATTTAGGGATCTCAGTGCGGAAAAGAAAGTGGTGCTGGGTGAAAGGCTTTAGATTTATTAAGCAATGGTGCTATGCCAACACTCCAACATTCATCTAGGGCCTCAAGCTGCCCCGGAAAAGGGGGAAGCTAAAAGCCCTTCATGTACACCTTGCTTTTAGACCTAGAGAACAGAGGCCAAAAAGGCAAGGGGAGGAAATAGCATGATCAGACTCTGTGTCTCACAAGGAAGATGCAAAGTAGGGTTGTCAACCCTCAGGCCCCAGTGGGGGTTCCCCTGATCTGGGGGGCTACGATCTGCCACCATCCACCTGGCCAGCGGGGGAAACCACACCCCCAAAGAGGGACATTGTCGTGTGACATCCCTGGTGCAATGACATCACCCAGAAGTGACATCATGGTGGCATTGGCATCACATAGCAATGCTCTGGTTCTGGGGCAAATTCAATGGTTTTGAAGCCAAAAAACCGTAGAGTTTTTGCCCCAAACCCAGGGCATTGCATGCAACATCTCCGATGCGATGATGTCACTTCCAGGGACGTTGTGCATGATGTCCTGCCTACCTCTGGAACGCCCCCCCAAATCCCACCAACACCATGATGAGAGGACCTGGCAACCCTAATGCCAAGTAAGGGACTCTATGGGAAGAAAGTTAATTTTAAAAGCAAATATTTTGATTGTGAGTGCCAAAAAGTTGCAGCCGACTTATGGCAACCCCATAAGGTTTTCAAGGAAGAGACATTCGGAGGTGGTTTGCCATTGCCTGTCTCTGCATAATGGCCCTGGTATTTCTTGGTGGTCTCACATCCAAATTCCTTGGTGGTCTCCCAGCCACCTTGGTATCGCTTGGTGGTCTCCCATCCAAATACTGACCAGGGCCAACCCTGCATAGCTTCTGAAATCCAATGAGATCTGGCTAGCCTGGGCCATCCAGGTCAGGGCAATACTTTGATTAGCTCCTTTGGTGTCACACAGACTGACCATTTCTTGTGGCTGCTGGAATCTGAAATCATCTCAGCTGATCAAAGTATTAGCTGAAATCACTTTAGATTCCAGCAGCCACAAGTAATGGTTAGTGCTTGTGATACCAAAGGAGAAACGCTGCGGAAGACATTGATTCTTTTAAGCCAAATGTCTAACACATCCAAGAGAACCATTTAAACTCTTTCTGGAGCTAGTCATAAGGGCAAAAACTTATCTCTTAAGCCTCAGGTTGCCAGCTCCAGATTGGGGGAAACCTGGAGCAGATAAAGTCAATTAAGTTTGAAATTGTTGCAAGACTCCTCTAAAACAAAGGAAAGTTAAGGTATACGAGGACTGGAATTTCAGCCACAAAACTGCTTCTCCAGACTGACCTCCCCTGTCATTCCAGCACCAGGACAACTTAATCAGACAAAGTAATACTTCTCTCCTGCTTTCTCTTTTCTTGTTCACTTTCTCTCTTTCTACAGCCACTGCATTCTGCCCATGCTTCTGCAAATACCATCCCACTGCACCATCTGCTCCAGCCCCTCTCTTTCTCTCCTTCTAGCTCACCACCAGAGCCCTAAATCTCCCCTCTCTCTAGGTATCTCTCCTACCCAACAGCTTTCCCTTACCCCCCTCCTCTGCAACAGCCTCAAGCATAGCTCCCTAGATTCAGACCCAGTTGTTTTCCACCCCCACCTGTGTGCCTGCCTGCCTCCTTCTCTGCTCAGCAGCTCCTGTCTTTCAGTCCCTGCCAAGACCCAAACACACACAACCCCACCTTAGTTGCCCCCCCCCCAAAAAAAAAATAGGGAAGGCAAAGAGGACATTACTGTAATATAAGAGAATAATCACACTAGAAATGAGAGTGTCATTATTGCATTTATGAACTGCCACGGATAAATTGATGCCTTCACTTTCCTTCTTTGATTTATCCACTTTTTAGTCAATAAAATTTACTCTCACTTACTAGAGGAGTCTTTCTTTCCAGCTCCTTTGGGGAAGGGACATGCCAGGCCAAGCCAGTGTACACACAGGCCTAAGTGGTCCGCACACCACTGGGGTGTGCATTTATGGGGATGCCTACAATTCCCAGCCTCAGGTGTTTGGTAACAACAGGGAACTTTCTGGGACAAGCTGGACCTGTACAAAAGAGGTGGGCTTTCCTTGAACCAAAAGGAAACCAGGCTGCTAGCACTTGGTATCAAAAAGGTGGCGGAGCAGTTTTTAAACAACCTCCTGGGGGGGAACTGATAGAAATATGGGAACTTCCAGTTTGAGATGACTCATGAGGATATGAGAAGGGCAGTGAAGGAGAAGGGCTGTGCAAGTAAACATATTTATTTATTTACAAAACTTATACAATGCCTTCCTGCCCTTATCAGGACCATCAAGGCAGCTAACAAAATTAAAAAATACATAATAAAATTATATCTTAAAAACCATTAAAATCAAACCAAAACACATCATTAAAACAATTAAACCCAAAACTAAAGTACATGTACAAAAACATTAAAAGAGCAATTAAGAGGGATCACTGAAGGAATGCCAAGCAAAACAATAAAGTCTTCACCTCCCTGGCAGTAGACAGAATTAAGGGGACAGATGAGTCTCCCTGGACAGAGAGTTCCAGAGTTGTGGTGCCGCCACAGGAGGAGGAGGAGAAGATTGGATTTATACCCTGCCCTTCAGTACCCAAACGAGTCTCAGAGTGGCTTACAATCTCCCCTCCCCTCCCCTCCCCTCCCCACAACAGACACCCTGTGAGGTAGGTAGGGTTGAGAAAGCTCTTTCGAGAACTGCTCGTGAGAGAACAGCTCTAAGAGAACTTGTAACTCATCCAAGGTCACACCAGCAGCTGCATGTGGAGAAGTGGGGAACCAAACCCAGTTCTTCTAGATTAGAGTCTGCACTCCTAATCACTACACCAAACTGGCTCTCTGAGAAGGCTGTCTCCCAAACTGCCACCTACCTAATGTCAGAATGTAAGGGCACCCAAAACTAGGACTGAAAGCTCTGGGTTGGGAAATACCTAGGAATTTTGGGGGTGGTGCTTGAGGAAGCCAGAGTTAGGGGAGGGGAGGGACTTCAGTGGGTTATAACGCCTTTAGTGTCCACCTTCCCAAGCATCCATTTTCTCCAGGTGAACTGATCTCTGTCACCTGGAGATCAGTTGTAATCCCAGGAGATCTCCAGCCACCACCTGGAAGTTCAAACCAGATAAAGTAACCAACACCATATAAATCAATAATTGTATGACTATAACAATCTTATCAAATTGTAAAGCTTAATCATATATAAGTGTCAATCAAAACATTATTATTTGAAAAGTCAAAAAGATAACAGAGAAGTTTTAATAATACATACAATCCTAGAAAATTTACACAAGTGAATCCAAATGTGTTTCTATACAGCACAAAAAGGCTTTTAGGCGCACTTGGTCAACCTGCCAGAGTTATAAAATGAACACACGTCTATTTAACACTTCTTGTTTGTATAGAGTCCTGTTTCACCACCGTATCACAGAAATGGACCAGGTGCATAATTTAATAAATCTCTATCAGGTTCCCCTTAGCTACCTTTTTCTAAACTGAGAAGTCCTAAACTCTTTAGCCTTTCCTCATAGGTGTTTCAGCCCATAATTATTTTGATTGCCCTCTTCTGTAGTTCCCCAGCTATGAAACATCTGTAGGCCTTCCAGGGCGACTGATTGTCCACTGTGTGAAACAGGATGCTGGACTAGATGGACCACTGGTATGATCCTGCAAGGCTGTTCTGACATTAAAAAGAATCCATCCCTCATGACTGCATGAAGAATGTTTATCAAATGAGAAGTACTTTATTTAAAACATTCAGTAAACAAAATGCAAATGAAAAAGTTCCCTGCATTTGCTTAGAAGGATCTCAGATTTCAAACTTCTAAGATCAATTGTGAGTCGGGTCATTGTTTTTGTTTTCTAAGGCTGAAAGACTCAGCTGGTGACAAGAAACTTGCCCACCACCAATGGAGAGGCATCTGGTGCATTAATGCAAATTACTTGGAAGGAGAACACACAGTTTTGGGACGACCCTCTGGTTCATTATATCCTTGCAATGTGGCTGGCAGTGCAGAACAAGTGGGTTGCTCCTGAACGTGTCTCTTCCTCTGGCCAAATAACTTCATGCAGGCTCCATGTCAGCTGTCAGAGCATAAATGACACTTTAGCTTCTACTGACCTCAGCTGGATTTAAACCTGGTGATGACACAGAGGTTTCTTCCACATCTCATTAAGATGCTTCTAATGTGTTTAACAAATTCCACTGGCTTCTCTGCACCTGCTTGAATTTCCTTAGCAATAATCCAAATCTGTGATCCTGTTACCTAAAGCTGACCATTTCCAGGCACAGCTTGACAGCTACAGAGGCAACGAGGCAGGTGTCTTCAATGACAACCCTGTCACAATTCAGACATCAGCCAGGTTTTATTCTTCCTAAAGTAAAAGACAGCAGATCAGTGGAGCATGTGATAAGATTTCTCTTGGGTTCAAATACTCCACAGGCAGTCTGTATATACATTGATGTAAACCACCAAGACTAACCCCATACTCAACTTCCTTAGACATGACAAATAAGCTACATAAGGCACCAAGACTCATCCAGGGATCTAGTGGTTAAGAGCGGTGGACTCTAATTTGGAGAACTGGGTTTGATCTTGGGCCAGTCACAGTTCCAGAACTCTCTCAGCCCTACCTTTCTCACAAGGTTCCTGTTGTGGGGAGAGGAAGAAAAGGCAATTGTAAGCTGCTTTGAAACTCCTCATGGTAGAGCAAAGTGGGATATAAAAACCAACTCTACTTCTTCTAGCCATCATTTCCAGCAAAAAACCCATCTAAACTGGGTTAGGATTTTTTTTAAGATGAAAAAAAACACCATAAAGCTCCCTTATACTGACTCACGCCATTGTAGGGTTGCCAGGTCCCCTCATTGTGCCAGTGGGGGGATTTGGGGGGCATTCTGGGATGTCACTGACACAATGACATCACCCAGAAGTAACATCTGGGTGGCAATATTGGGGATGATGCTCTGGTTTTGGGGTGAAACTCTATGGTAAAACTGACTTCAAACCATAGTTTTGCCCACCAACCAGAGTGTTGCTATGCAATGTCCCTGATGTGATGACATCACTTTCAGGTGACGTCATCACATCAGGGAAGTTGTGCAATGACATGGCTGTTTGGAGGTGGAGTTTCTGATGGGCAGAAGCCCCCCCAAACCAGGGGAACCCTAGCAACCCTAGGCCATTGGTCCATTAAAGTCAGTACTATCTACTCAGACCGGCAGTGACTCTCCAGGAAGGGGTCTTTCACATCACCTACTACCTGATCCTTTTAGTTGGAGATGCCCTGGATTGAACCTGGGACCTTCTGCATTCTAAACAGCTGCTCTACCACAGAGCCATAGCCATCCCCAAGACAGACCCTGTGAAAACATCTGACAAATAGAACCCAGATAACTCCACACTTCAGTGATATGAGTGATATTGGAATTCCAAAGACTTCTCAGACCATAAGCACCAAGCTTTCGGTTATTTGGAAAACTATAAGCCAAGCCGGGCCTGTAAATAGTAAAAAAAGCACCACACAGCATAAATTAGTGATGCTGCTGTAACCATCCCCAGGACATTCAAGTTTGCTGCATTGCCGCAGTAGATGACTCTGCAACATGGAAGAGTGTTTTTTGTTTTTTTTAATGTACAGAGATAAAAACAGTGTGACAGTGACTTATTTACATTTCAACCTTCCTTTATCATTTCACACATTCTTATGCCGCCTCTCCAGAATGAAGTTCCCCAGAATGAAGATTTCTTACTTTACTTACTAATTCCTTTAAAATATTCACAGCGCTTGCTACTTTGCATTATACACTTTATTTCATAAATATGTATTGTGCTTTATTTCTGAGTTTTAATGTGGGCTTTTATACATATGTTGCTGTGGTTTAAAACACAGGTCTTTAGTGTAAGAAAGAGGGGAACTGGGTGAGTGATTGACGTATGTTATGATTGGATAGTAACTATACTCTAGGGGGTGGAGTTGACTGGGTTTTGGGTTTGTACATGAGAGAGAAAAAGAGAGAACTGGGTGAAGATATGGAATGAGGTGCTGTGGAGAGTGAGAGAAATCTCTTCTCTGTGGAAGTTATTAGTCTAAGTGGCAAGTGAGGAAAATAAGCCATTGTGGCTAGGTCTATTTAAGGAACCTTACAGTAAGAAGAACTGTACCAATCTGAAACCATTACACATATGAACCATACTGAAACTGCTACACTACTTCTAAATAAACTCTATGTTTAAGAAAAAACAACTGGTTTATTTAGAGTATTTTATTTTATTTTACCTCAGAGCCACCCGCACATGCTGCCCATTCTGTCATTCTACCAGATAAACTAAGCTATCCTGTTCTTTGGGTCCAACGAAGAAGTCTAAGGTGAGAGCCTTTGGTGGCAGCAAAAATAATTAGGAAACATTAAGAAAGCAAGGAGGCAGCATAACACAGAGTGCTAAAGAGAGTTCCCTTGGTAGATGTTACATACAAGGGGTCTCAAAAAGAATGTTGCAATGCCTTTGATGTTTTATTTTTCATTTTGCATTTACAGGTCTCAAGCTTCTTATGGCTACTTTGAGGCATCATTTGAAATGTCTAAAGTGCACCTAAAAAGGTCAGGTGTGAATGTGATCAACTTGTATGTAGTGAAGGTACACACCCCAGAGAAGCCAGGATTGGCATATGTCTCTGCCATGAACATAATTAGTGCCAGACCAGAGTTTTCCCCTGCATAATGTCCAAAAGAGCTCTGTGTTTGCTTTCACTCTACCCCATTTAGGAAGGTATACAACAGGATTACAGCAGCCACATCACAGTTTGTCAGCAAATCACATCACAACCTGTCATCCACCTTGAGGCATCTTGAGAAACGAAGGGTACATTTTTTCAGATAAATAAAGCTCCACATTTCTTTCTTCTTCAGTTTTATAAATTAGTCTTCTTGTAATCGTTGTCGAAAGGAACATAAATTCTAGATACCAAAAAAAAGAAAGGAACATAAATTCCATCAATATAAAATATCTCTGAGAACTGACTTCTGGTTTGGTTGAGAAGGCAACTGGTATATTCTGACCACTGCCGCACAATTTGAATCTCAATTATGCCCCTTTAAACAATAACAACAAATCTGAATATGTTTCCTTGCCCTTTGTGCTGTTACAAATGGCGTGTTTGGAAACCAGATGTGCCTTTGTGAGGTATTCACTAACCTAGCACTGGGCAATAGATGGCTACTGCTTGGGCTTGTGACAGATATAAATAACAGAGGAAAATGTGCATGCAATTCAGGAAAACCAATGCACCACAGAAGTAGTTTATACTAGCACTTACCATAAACTCAGTGCTATGAAGCTGGTTCGCAGGACTTCAGCAGTTGACTACAGAATTGCTAAACAGGTGAATGAAGTGATACGTTTTGCTGGGTCAGCTTGTTGATGAAAATATAATCCTTTGATCCCGTTCAAGGCCTTCTTTAATTCAGAAAGAACTGTGTGAAATTCAAATTTGGACAATATCTCTTCCCAACAGATGTAGCCAAGTAAGTGGTGTGTGCGATGCCAGCTAGTTTCTTCTCTACATTCTAGTCTTTTATAAAATTATAATTTTATATAATCTGCAAAGGAAATTAAAGTGTTGCATTCTGCAAGGGAAATTGTGCCCATGAGTTTCCTAATTTTTAGGAAGTGGAACATACTGACCCATTTGTGATAGATTCAGGTGGGTAGCCATGTTGGTCTGAAGCAACAGAACCATGTTTGAGTCCAGTGGCATCCAACAAAGTTTAATTCTGGGTATAAGCTTTCATGCGCATGCACACTATGTATCTGAAGAAGTGTGTATGCACATGAAATCTTATACCCAGAATTAAACTTTGTTGGTCTTAAAGGTGTCACCGCCAGACTCAGACTTTTGTAAACAGTATGGACAAGGCTAGGGCAGTCAAATGAATGTCAGCCCACAATGAATTGTGCAGACCAGTTATATCAATGTTTACTATACTCCCAGGATTGCAACTTTCAGTTACTGTCCAAAAATGATAACTTCAAAGTCCTAGTGAAATCAAAGTGATTTAGGAATAACTAGATAAGGATCACCAAAGTTTTCTTTAATGAGAGAGATGTTTCCATGTAATGAAAATTATTCTGAGCTACTCCTTGCCCCCAATATGTTACCAAGTGTTTTTTTTTGTCCTGGGAAACAACATGGACTAGGAAGAACACCAGACATAAAGTCATCAGCTAAGCAGCCCAGAGAAAAATCCCATAATTTTTAAATCCTAGATGAGACACTCTGTGTGTGTGAGAGAGAGACATACAGACAGACAGACAGACAGAGACAGAGAGTTTATCTTTTCCTAGGTTTTCTAGGGAATCCATGGTGCCGGTCACACACACGAGATAAACTGGGTGGGGGGGAAGCGAGGCTATTCCCTCCGGAGGAATTTGACCTGCAGTTGTGTGATCACACAGTCCTTTGAAGCTGTGGGGACAGCCGTTTGTTTCCAATTTGCTTAAATGGGGAATCGATGAATCACATCTCAGCACTGAGGGCTCCCTATGGAGTGTGCAATGATGCACATACTGAGAAGGATGTGGGAAACAATAGCATGGAGTCAGGATAACCTGATCAGACCATCCTGACACCATGAGAGCGCGATAGAGTGATCAGACAGGGGAAAGTCCGTCTGTGGCCCATTTGCTACCAGACTTTCGCTAGTGTCTTTTTACTCCGCTTCTGCGGCAGAGCAAAACGGGTTGCCAATGGGTGCAGGGCGCTTCCCAGATATTCGTGTCTGATCGCGCCCTTTAAATCTGCCCAGCATTCGCGCCTATGGCGCGGCTAATTGTGCATGTGATTGCACCCCATCAGTTGTTCTACAGCTGGTGAGCAAAAAAGTCACCTTTGGGAAACCCCTGAATTACAAGGAAAACATGTGATTCCTTGTCAATTTGATGCAGGGGCTAGGGAAGACTTGCAGGAGAAAATTTATGAGTAATATTTAATCTTTTCTCTACCTGCCAGTTCTTCCCTGCAAGTGTTCTCACAGGTAGCTAGGCTCCAAAGACAGAAGCCAGCTTGGCTGAGAGTGGCCTGCAAGAGGTTCACAGGAGAGGGGAAAACTAAACAACCCCACCAACCTACATGCATTCACCTAGTGTCTGCTCAGCACAGCAATTCAAATTCCATTACCTATACCATTTGAGTATCAAACGCACTGTTTGTCTTTAATTGAATTAGGACTGCGTGATTAATGGCAGGGCCTATGAGTCTCAATATTTTCAAGCAAGGGGCTGTATTTCACATAGTGTAAGAAATAGTGTATTTCACATAGTGTAAGAAACTGAAGCTGAAGCTCAAATACTTTGGCCACCAAATGAGAAGGGAGCACTCACTGGAGAAGACCCTGATGCTGGGAAAGATTGAAGGTCAAAGAAGAAGGGGACGGCAAAGGATGAGATGGTTAGACAGTGTCATCGATGCAACGAACATGAAATTGAGCAAACTTCAGCGGACAGCGGAAGACAGGAGGGCCTGGCATGTTCTGGTCCATGGGGTCGCGAAGAGTCGGACTCGACTGTGCGACTGAACAACAACAACAAGAAACTTTAAAACTACTTAATAAATACCAAATCAGCAGAGGGTCTTGTCAAAACTTTGTCCCAGTTTATTAGACTATTCAGTCTGATACAATTTCACCTCCTAAAAATTGGAATGACTCTTGAGATTCCCCAGAAGACAGTTGGGCTACACAGTTTTTAAAAAGGCTAGTAGCTTACACTGGATTATAGTTGCCAATCTCCAGGTGAGCTAACAGGATACACTACCCAGTGACAAAAAATCCAAGTCAAGCAATATAAGAGAATTTTAATATGTAAAGAAGTAATATGCAAAGAGTGAGGCCTGGCAATTTCTCTGAATTACAGTTACAGAGGTCAGTTCCCCTAGAGAAAATGGTTTTCTCTTAGGCTTCTGTCTATGATTTTTCCAGAGTCTGAATTCAACCACATTCACATCTCTCTCATCCAATCAAAACTTTTTGCATGTATTCCTCATTTTACATATTACAGAATACAGACAATGAACCAGCAGCCCTTTGGTAAATTGCATAAAGGGATTTCCCCCTATTGTTTTGCTTTCTGTGGCCTATATTTGCCTTCAGCTGCCCTCATGCTCCTTGTATTTGCTTTACAAACTGGAAATACGAATTGGAGAAACAAATTTGGTTTAGCCAATATGTGCTCAGAGAGCTCAAAGGCCATAGTGGGTGAAATAAAGCATTTTCTGATCCAACTAAATTAACTAGGGAGGTGTTTAGCTGCCCAATATCGAGAGTGTGGAAGAATTAATGCTAACTTGAGAACTACCAAACCAGTCCATTTCCTTTAGTTTGTGAAAACAAGTAAGTGACAGGCTTCCTCCTTTCTAGATAAGAAAATGCTCATAACAGGAAGCTCCTGAAAACTGAGGAGGCTTTTGCTTCCATTCTTCATTGGGGGGGGGTATGCAAAGTGCCATCAAGTCACAGCCATCTTATGGCGATCCCGTAGGGTTCTCAAGGCAGGAGACTAACAGAGGTGGTTTGCTGAAAAAATAAAAAATAAAAAAATAAAAACAATATCTGGCTCAGGAAATATGAAGTACATAAACAGTACCCAAAAAGTCCATCTCAATAGCTTTCTAACCAGTACAGCCATCGTCACAGGAAGTTCAGTTTACATTGACTTGAATCCCTTTTTGTGGCATCATGTTAAATTCCCCAAAGAAGCATCAAAGGGAAATTCCAAGGTAAGATTGCTGAACTTGAGTTCATTCACAGTGTCAGAACAATGGACCCCAACAGGGCTGAGGAGGGACATAGGATTCTTATCTCATGGCAGTTGCTAACTTTCTGCCCTCAAGCACTTCCCCTTTGCTCTCATTAAGCTGACTACATTGTACCTCTGCATCCTTTACAACATTCTTGACAACCAGGGGTCATTTCGTAGAAAAAGAGCTGCAGGAGCTCATTAGCATAAGGTATGCTAATGAGCTACTAGGCTATTAGCATAATAGCTCATTAGCATATGCCATGCCCCCTGACATCACCAGAAGTGATGTCAGAAGGGGAAGCAAAAGGGGGGGAAGGCATCTTCAAAAGCCTCCCCTTCCCTTCCCCAGCTGGCCTGTGGGGGGAAGCGAAGAGAGAAGGGGTTTAAAGTTTAAACCCCTTCTCACTAGAGTTGGGCTGCAGAAGTAGAAAAGAGGGAAGGAAAGAGAGAGAGAGTAGAGAGAGGGAAAGAAGGAAGTAAAGAGGGAAAGAAAGAGAAAGAAAGGGGATAAAAAGAGAGAAGGAAAGAGGGAAAGAAAAAAGAAGAAAAGAAGAAGGTAAAGGGGGAAAGAACAGAATAAGGAGGAAAAGAGAGAAGAGAAGGAGAGAAAGAAAGAGAGATAAGGGAAGAAGGAGGGAAAGAGAAAAAGGAGAGAAGGAAAGAAGGGAAAGAGAAAAAGGAGAGAAGGAAAGAAGGGAAAGAAATGGAGAAGGGAAAGAAGGAGGAGAAGAGAAAGTAAGAAAAGGAAAGGAGGGACAGAAAGAGGGCAAAGAGTTGGGGAGAGGGAGGAAGACTCTCCCACCCCCCCATCAAGCTCCCACCACCCCCACCCTGTGCATCCCTCACTTACCGTGATCAAGGTCTTCCTAGAGTGACGGACCTCCTCGTGCCTCCCCAGGACTGCAGCGCTCCAGCGCGGGCCCCAGAATGCCAGCAACAGGCCTCCTTGTGCCTCCCCAGGGCCGCAGTGCTCCAGCACGGGCCCCAGGAGGCCAGCGACAGACCTCCTCAAGCCTCCCCACAGCTCTCCAGCGCGGGCTCCAGGAGGCCGGTGATGGGCCTCCCCCGGGCCACAGCACTTGGGGGCCAGGCTTGCTGCCACCGCCCTTTGTGCCGGTGCCTGGGCTGCCAGAGCAGCATTCCAGTGCACTCCAGCCCCAAAAGACCCCTGTTGACAACACCTCTCCAAACTCCTACCTTCTGACTGGGATAAAAAGACTCAGAGACCTCCATTCCAATAGGGTTGCCAGCCTCTAGGTGGTGGCTGAAGACCTCCTGCTATCACAACTGAAAGAAATAAGTTCACCTGGAGAAAATGGCTGCTTTGGAAGGTGGACTCTATGGCATTACACTCTGCTGAGGGCCCTTCCCAAACCCTGCCGTCCCCAGGCTTCACCTCCCAAAATCTCCAGGTATTTCCCAACATGGAGCTGGCAACCCTAATTCCTACTTATGTCTGATGAAGGGAGCTATGACCCTCCAAATCTTGTACCCTGAAAATCTTGTTGGCCTTTAAGATGCTACTGGACTCAAATCTAACAGTACCATGAAGGAGCGTAATGCCCTTGGTTTCCAGATGAAGAGGCCTACGGGCTGCAGGGAGCTACATCTCCACTGTCTGGCATCTGAAGCTGCAAGAGCTGCAATGAGCTAGTTTCCTAAAAACATGCATACATGATCATATAAAAACAGGCAAGAACACATTTTCCCAAAGTCAAATTGCATTTTCCAAAAAAAAAAAAAAAAAGGAATACAGTAGGGACTCTCAATTAAATTTCCCAATGAATTCATCTGTGGAGGTATGATTAATTAATTGATTGATTGATTGATTGATTGATTGAATTTCTATCCCACCCTCCCCCACCCATGGGCTCAGGGTGGGTTACAGCAAATGAATAAAACAATGAAAACAATTCCAATTAAAACCTATATAACCCCAATAACATAACTCACAAGATGGCAGACAGTTTAACAGATACTTCTGTATGTGTGCCCAAGATGGAACAGAGTATTGGACAAGTGGGGGTAAGCCACCAATGGCACACAAATTGACAAAGTGCAAGACAGGAGGAAACGGGGCAGAGAAGGGGAGGCTGATGTAACTGGGCACCCACCGCCTCAACCAAAGGCCTGGTGGAACAACTCCATTTTACAGGCCCTGCAGAACTGTAATAAGTCCTGCAGGGCCCTGATCTCACTCCAGAGAGTATTCTACCAGGCCAGAGCCATAGTCGAGCAGGCTCTGGTCCTGGTTGAGGCTAAGCAGATGTCTCTTGGGGCAGGGATCACCAGAAGATGTTGTTCTGATCAGCGTAAAGATCTTTGGGGAACATATTGAGAGAGACAGTCCTGCAGATATGTTGGTCCCAGGTAAAAATAAATGTTTTGGCCTGGCACTTGAAAGTGAGTAGCATAGGTATCAGGTGAGCCTCATTCCACAGGAGATATGACAACTTCCATTTGAAGAGTAACACCTTGTGTCTAGAAAGGGAAACATCTGTTTAAATGATCCATCTGTGGCAGCTGATTTGCCTCAAATCCCAGGAAATAATTTTAAGGAAAATTGTCTCATGCCTTACCGTGAATTTCCAAATTATTCCACAAAACAACAGTGATGTAATAAAAATTCAGCCTCTCTTTGGAAGTATAAAATAACAGTGTTTATCAAAGCTTTCTCCAACTCTGTAAGGCTGAGAATAAGGTGATCTTTTATATTTTCAGAACTGGAAAATATAAGAGATGCTACACTACATAAAACGAATAAATAAAATATAAAAGATGCTGGTACATTAACAAGTCAAAAGACACCAAAATGAGTGACATTATCCAGAAGATGTAAGACATATTCATAATTCCAGATTTGTGGGGACAGCACTTTCATCTAGACAGGGTTGCCCACTTGAGCTGGAGAAAAATGTCTTGTCTCATTAATTGAGGCTTAGTTTGTGCAAATGGAAAGGTGATGCTTTTCATGACGTCTGAGGAAATGACATCTCTGTTAAAAGGACAGGATATTTTTCTCCAGGCCAGAGGGCAATCCTACTTGGAGAAGCCATTTCTTTTATTACTGACATTTTGCAAGTCCATTATGTCTGGAACCTGTGGAGATGGGAGAGAATTTGGCTTACCTAAAATGCTAAATAAAACTGACTGGATTGTAATCTTATATTCTGATAGTGAAGTCAGCCCATCTTTGGATACTTAAATCTGGTGACCAGAACTGTGAATGGGCAAGACAGATCTTTCTGCAAACCTGAAAAGGGCCCCAGGTTGCAGAAGAATGTGAAATCTAAAAAAAAAAAAAATAGGAGTGGAGGGACTTCAGAGGGGTATAATGACATAGATCCCACCCTCCAAAGCAGCAATTTCCTCCAGGGGAAGTTCTAGAGTTGCCAACCTCCAGGCGGGGGCTGGCGATCACCCAGAATTACAACTTTTCTCCAGATGGAACAGATGAGTTCCCTTGAAGAAAATGGTTGCTTTGGAGGGTGGACTCTATGGCATTATACGATGCTGAGGTTGCTTCTGTCCCAAGCCTCCACCCCCAAATCTCCAGTAATTTCCCAGCCTGGAGCTGGCAACCCTAAGGGGGAACTGATACAGCACAGATGAATGTGGCTTCCTGCTACATTCCTACTATCAGGCTGTGCCCACACCTGATGCCTACAGCAATCAATGGGATCATTGCCTGCATAAAGACAACCACTAAGCAATTTCCCAGAGCCCTTTTGTTCTTTTCAGACTATGTGGGCTAACACCAACGTGCCGTACTACAGTAGATAGATATGGCAGATTTTTGAGTATTTTTCTGCGCCTTGAAATGGCCTCGATTTGACAGGCACCTTCTCAGGTTTCAACAGATGCTGTGGGAAAGGCAGCAGAAGGCAACGAGTGTCCGCAGGCATTTGTGATGACACACAGTCTTCCCCTACCCCATCCCAAATGGGAGGGGAGAATACTCTCAGTTTCCATGACAACAGTGTCTCCTCAGTCTCTTATTAGATATCATCAGCTTTCCCTTTCTAACTGTTTACGCCAACCAGAAAAGTCTTTGTAGGTTTACCAGCTTCTGGGGACATTCCCTCTTGTACTGGAAAGCTACTTCAGTGACATGTAACAATGAGAGACAAAAACCCTTAAAAGGGCCTCCCCCCCCTCACATGGAAAAGATTTGACATCAGTTATTGCTATCAATAAACCTGATCCTTTGAAATAGATGGGTTTTTTAAAGAGAAGAGATTGTTAGCAGTGATTGACTTGTTTAACAACAGCCCTGTCATTGTAAACTCCACGGAACAGTTCATACCTTTAAAAAAAACCAAAAAACTTTTCTCTATATGCTGGATCTTTCTCTCCATTTTGTGGAAGAACAATTTTAATTCCAACTACTAGATTTAGGGAAATCCCATTATTTACCAGCCATCCTGCCTGGAGTCACACCAACACGGAGCGGCATGCTTTCACAGCTTGCTGTGATTAAAGTTCCGTAATGCAGGTTACATGAACAAAAACAAAGGTCTGATGGCAGCATACTGCTGATGCTAAATATACATTGGTTCTTACACCCATGTTTGGAATGGAGCAGGGAACCCAACGCAGCTAAGGACACACAAAAGTAATATTTTTGAAAGGAAAATATCCAAGACAAAGCCCAAGAAGATGAGAAAAACCAGGGCACTCAGGAAAGCAAGAAGAAGGTATACTGAAAATAAGAAAATGCTTCTCAACCATTATGATCTTTCCATATTTAACAATAACATAAATAGTTGTGTGCATACGTGCATTTGCTTGCATTTATAAATTGCAATAGAAAGACCTGGCCTTAAAACAGCAAACTTCAAAGTACTCAAGACAGGACAATAGAAATGTATCTTTTATAACTTGTAAACCAAATGTCTGATAAAAGATACTTAGCCAACGAATAGGTAGACTCCCACAGTGACGTCATACCCCACATTGTAGCTGGAATGAGCATATTTCCTCTTAATACACTTGGAGTAATACAAGCATAGTCCTGAAAGGCTTTTAACTGTTTTTAAATGAAGAGTTGTAATATGACACTGAACCTTTTAAAAAAAATCTAACTAGGCCCAATCCTGTCAGATGCTCCATGACCATAATTCTATTGAGGGTTACCATTCTAAATACAAGAAGCAATATTTCTCAGGATAACTCTACATCATAGCTCTATAGCAAATAAATTCCAGAGGATTTATTGCTTTTTCTTTCTTAAAAAAGAAAACTGTACATTCCCTTTAAAATAATATCATAAATACCCGTTTCAAAATATTACAGCAAAGCCGTGTATCTTCTCTAATCTTAAACCTCACTGCAATCTTCTGGCATAACCTAAACAGGCAATACCAAAATCCCAAGGAACAGGGAGAAATCTGAGTCAGCCAGAAAACTTTGATGTTTTTGAAAATTGCACTTCTGTGGAAAGATGGTTCAGTCAAACTCTTGGATTGTATTTTCCATTTGGAAAAAGTTCTCATATTATCTTGGGGGAAAGTATTCATAACCAAAGATCAGCTAATCAGCAACAGTTTCCATCTTGGGCTTTTCTAGAACAAATGAAGTACCTTTAAAAATGCATTTATCAACAAAGTCATTGCCCTACCAAAAGTTTTGCTCATGAAATGCAACTTCCACAGTGGACAGGAGGAAATGAATGCTTCCCTTCTTCCCTCACTGATATGCCTGTAGCTGTCAGCTTAAAAACTAAAGGAATGTCGAGGGAAAACATACAGTATAAAAATCCAAGTGTGCAGAAATGCAGCTGCCTCAATATTTTATAGGCTTCTAATCACAATGCTAAATCCTCAGCCAAAGATTAAAAGACAGGAAATGAGAACCATTTTAGTTACCTTTTAATCTTTGTGGGCTTTCCCCCCCTCTTGCTGCCTCCTGCATTAGTTGCTTTTTCAGGGTTTTGAAAATTATTATTATATTCACACAGTTAATCCCTTCATTCTGGTTTTTGTTCAGGGTTTGGAATGATCCCCACAGACAGAATGCAGCCGAAGCCCAGACTCCATACACACTGAGTTATCCTTGTGTCAGAGGTACAGTTAAAAACACACAGAAAAGGGGAATCTTCCTGCTGGGTCCTAGTGCTCATTGACGTCTCTGAGACCCCATAGACTGTATTGCTGTACAGAGCAAAATTAAAACTAGCAGCTCCTGCTATTTACAGCCTTTGTAAACACTGTTTTCAAATCACTGTGGACACAACCCATTCAAAGTTTAGAATTTTAAAGCACCACTAATCTGAATGGGAAGGTTGCTTACATTTCACACATGGAAACCAACCAGAATTTAAAGCTGCGATCCTGTGCATATTTACATGAAGTAACTTATTTAAGTCATATGATGCATACAATGGGACTGGTAAGTACTTAACTTTGGTTGTTTATTCTTTAAAGCTGCAGTGAGATTAAAGTCTCCAGTCAAAATTTCTCAGCTCCACAATCTGTTTCCTGAGTAGTCTCTTTAATATGCATACATGAAGATTTAACTCCCTCCTCAGGTCTCTTTGAGCTGGGGTGAGAGAGGAACAGCTGTATTTTGCCTTTGGGTGCAGTGCCAACAACAGTCTGCCATTTTGTAGTGAACTGCTTGACAGGACTGTTGTGAGAATTACTAAACTAGCATATAGCCTTGAACATTTAGGGAAAGCAATATATAATTACTAATTATATTAGTATTACAAACACTCCAGCATACTTAAAATCCATATGCTCAAGCTATTGCTATTTTCCAGGAACAGTCCTATTACTAGTGTGGAGGGTTGCCAACAGACTGGAGAAAAAAGTCTTCACCCCTTTAATAGAGGCTGAATGGTATGTTACTTAAGCCCAAGTCATGAAAACCTTCACCTGCCCATTTCTACACATGAAACCTCTCCTACAGGGACAGGACATTTGTACTCCAGGTTGCTGGCAATCCAATTGGTACATCTCCTTAGTAAATCACTGTAATTTTTTAATAATACATTGACATAACTCTGACATTAAAATAAATGTATTTAAGAATAAATGGACATAAATCCAACATTAAAAAACAACAACACTCAAAAAACAGTGGGAGAATACTTTAATCTTCCAGGCCATTCCATCAGTGACCTAAGAGTGGCAGTCCTCAAAAAGGGATGCTTCAAGGGGAGGTTATGTGAGACTACTGAACTTGAGTTCATTCACAAATTCAGAACAATGGATCCCCCAGGACTGAACAGGGACATAGAATCCTTATCTCACTACAGGTGCTAATTTCCTGCCCCTAGGCATTTCCCTTCTGCTCTAATCAAGCGCATTGTACCTCTGCATCCTGAGTCCCTTCTTTGCAACAGCCTCCACACCTTCTGACTGGGATATAAGGACTCAGGGTACTCCCTACCTGTATCTGATGAAGGAAGCTTTGATTATAATAGATGCAATTAAATTTGTAAATAAGGAGAGAAAGAAAGCAGCTTTTCTATTTCTAGATGCAGAGAAAGCATTTGACAATTTAATATAATCTCTCTTACTGAGGGAGCCCAGTGGCTCAGAGGTTAAGATGCTGAGTTGCAGACCAGAAGGTCACTAGCTTGGCATTTCGAGACTCTCGTGCCACTGGACGAAATGAGCTCCTGTCTCTGGCCCCAGCTCCTGTCAACCTAGCAGTTCAAAAGGGGGAAAAAAAATTTATTTACTTATTATAAGATTTATATCCTGCCCTCCCCACAAGGCAGGCTCAGGGCGGCGGCAAGTAGATAAATAGGTACTGCTTTTGGTGGGAAGAGAACAGCATTCCGTGTGCCTCGGCATTTAGTCACGCCGGCCACATGACTACGGAAAAGTCTTTGGACAGCATTGGCTCTTCAGCTTGGAAATGGAGATGAGCACCACCCCCTAGAGCTGAATTCGACTAGCTTTCGAACTAGGGAAACTGTTATCTTTTTACTCTTACTAAGAGTACAAAATATGGGCTGTGGTACTGCATTCTGGAGCTGGATGCATAGATTGTACTCAAACCAACAAGCAAAGATTTTAATTAATGGAAAACTAATAGAAGCAATTTCAGTTAAAAAAGGAACATGTCAGGGATGTCCTTTATCCACTTTATTATTTATACTACCAATAGAGATTTTAGCTATAAAGATTAGACAAGATGACAGAATTAAGGGAATAAAAGTGGATGATGTAGAGTTCAAAAAGAAAAGTTATGCAGACAGTGTGGTTCTAATAGTCTGTTTTTAAAACACTACAAAACTACAAAGGAAAAGGGAACATCATGGTTACATCATGGTACTGATGTAACCAATGTAATATGATCCTTGCTTTAGCTTTGTATTTTAGTTTAGTTTCCCTTTTCCCTCTCCCTTTGTAGTCTTGTAGTGAAAAAGCAATAAAAAGTATAAAAAGAAAAAAGAAAAGAAATGCTGGATCGCTTGCTCGTGAGCCCAGCATGCGCCTCTGCCTCCATACTGGTCTCGCAGCTGTGGGACCTATCAGGGCAAAGAGGAGCCTCGATTCCTTGGACGTTGCCTCAGAAGAGGCACCCCTCATGTCCCAGGCAACGAGCTCCCTACAAAGGCTCTGGGTGGGCCCGGAATCATCTGAGACCCCTCCCATTCACCGTGATTATGGGGTGCTCACTTTGGAGCACGGTGGAACGCACCCATCCATCAAGTCACCAGAACTGGAACTCTGGTTCTAACAGTCTTGAATCCCCAGAAATTGTTACAATATGTAATTGGACATATTGAAGAATTTGGATCCCTATCAAAGGATAAAATTAACAGGAAAAAACCCCAAAAAAATGACCCTTGACACAGAGAGTACTCCATCTTTCTGTGTTATACTTCTGAGGATGCCAGTCACAGCTACTGGCAAAACGTCAGATCCTACAATGCCAAGACCACGGCCAGACAATCCAGAAAATCTACAGCAGCTAAAAAATGATAATTTGTTTGTTTGCTTGATTGATTTCTAAATTGCCCTCCCCCATGCCTAGGGCTCAGGGTGGTGAACAACATTTAAGTAAAACATTACAATCAAACTAAAACAATTTAAAATAGTAAACAATTCTGAACTATTACAGATGGCATTTAAAGAATCAATATGTCCTAACTCCATGGGGAGGGGTGGAGAGAAAGGAAGGAGACAGGCTCTGTCGAAACTGTTGCTGTCCTCAGCCATAGGTTTGGCAGAGCATCTCCATCTTACAAGCCCTGAAGAACTATACAAGGTCACACAGGACACAGATGTCATTTGGCAGAGAGTTCCACCAGGCCAGTGCCATGGCCAAAAAGGCCCTGTCCCTGGTTGAGGACAGCCGGATGTCTTTCAGGCCAGGGATCACTAGAAAGTTCTTTTCTCCAGTGCTCTTCTGGGGTTAAATTAAATTTTCATCACAAGAAGAAGAAGAGAGTATAAAGAGCGCTATGTACTCAACAGCTACCAATCCTATTAAATATTTGGGAATACATGTGATTGGGCAAAGCTGTAATCTTTTTAAAAATAACTACCAGAAAACTTGAAAATCAATACAAGCAGATTTATTAAGATGGAAAAAATCTCATGGATGGGAAGAATCTCTGCAATCAAAATGAATGTGCTACCAAAACTAAACTTTTTTGTTCCAAATGTCCCCCATATGTATAGAAGAAAGAATATTGAAAGAATTGCAATAAATGAATTTATACGGAATGGCTAAAAAACCAAGAATTAGCTCCAAAATATTATGAGAAAAAGGGAAGAAGATTAGCAGTCCCAAATATAAAATTATATTACCAAGCAGCAGGTCTGGTCTGGATTGTGGACTGGATTAAAACCCCAAGACAAAGAACAGTAAAATTAGAATCAGCGGATCTTGATGAAGGCATACCCAATTATTAATGGATTAATAAATCGACTAAAATATCATAACACAGGAAAGAAGTCACGTAATTAGAGATGGACTTTTGAGAATATGGTTTACATGCTGGAATGTATTGAGCCCCTTGAACTCTTTGCTTATGGCCCCAATAGAAGCTCATTATGATAAGAACACAAGAAATAAACATATGGCATGATGATGAACATTCAGGGGAAAATCAAGTCTTGGCAAGGTATTAAAGATGAAGGCGTAAACATTCAATGGATGATATATTATCAGTTAGTCTCAAAACTAAAAGAGATCATGAGTATTGAAGGTGGAGTTCTAATAGATGTGACTGAGTTTGAGTAAAACAGCATTTACTACAATGGATATATCAGATTTTATTCCAGCTAGAAACAGAAGATGAACAAGTGAAAAAAAATGTATGATTAAGTAGATGCAAAACCTTAAAGAACAGATATTTATGCAACAATGGGAATGACTATGGGGAAAAGATATCAAATTTACAGATGGTTTTTCAGATGGTTTATAACTCCAAAGGACATTGAGAAAGCACATAAAAAGGACAAAGGAAAATACTGGAAATATGGAACCAAAGGAAAATGCTGGAAATGTGGACATAGATGGAACCTTCTTTCATATGTGATGGACTTGTAAAAAAGCAAAAATACATTGGAAAGAAATTCCCAATGAAAGCCAATAGCATGCTAGTAGGTGTTCTGCCTAAGAAACGACCCAGAATTTTAGATGAGATATTCAAATACATGGTGACAGCAGCTAGAACTGCAGCAATATAGAAAGTACACTTCTGTCCACATTTAAAGAATGGGAAAATAAACTTGTGGAATATGCAGTAATGGCAAAATTATTTGAGAAACAGGTCTATTACAAAATTTGAGGAGAGATGGAATTGTATTATCTTTACTATGCTAGCAGGAAACAAAGTGAGAAAATACTACATACAAATGTATGGTAATTAGAAGTAGAATTAAAAATCTGTTCCAAATGTAATATCTCAAATTCAAATGGGTTCCCTATATGAGATATACAATAGACTTTCTTTTACCCCATGATATACTACTTATCTATTAAAGGTTCTAATGAATATGTAGAAGTGTAAATATGCTATACTGAAAACATAGTGATGATGAAACTAGCATTGTAGTCAAAATAGATTAGTTAGGAATTTTGAAATGTAAAACTTAAATGAATACAATTGTACCCCAACAGAAATAAGAACTATGGTATTTTATAGTGAATACATTAAAAATTATAATGAAGGGGATGAAAGGGAAAATATTTTCTGTCCTATGCATTTTGTACTACACGATTGTCTTTGACAAACGCATTCATGTTGTATAATCCCCTTTTTTCTTCCCCTTTTCTGTACCCCGACTTATTTCCTACAATAAAAAAATTAAGAAAAGAAAACCCAGGTTCAAATCTCCATTCAGCCATGCCACTCATTGGGTGACTGTGGGGCAGTCACTCCCCTTCAGCCAAATCTGCCACATAGGTTTACCGTGAAAACAAAATAAAGAAGATATGACCCTGAGTTCCTTGGAGAATGGATGGGATAAAGAAGTGTTTCTTTGCTGGCTGGCTGTTGGGGATGCCAGGTTTATATTTTGTTTGTAAGAGATGCTGGAGTTATCCTTCAGGATTCAACTGTCCTCCAGGTCTCTAGCCATTATATCTTTGACTTAGTGTGCAGATGTATCTTGTCTTTAATGCACATGTGTATACATAAATGCTCATGAATATTAAGGCACAATACCCTGAACAGCCTGTTATCAAAAGCTACCAAGAGGGCCAAGAAAATCAATGGGGTTGCACTCTCCCACCATCTGTGTTGGCAAAGGTTGTGGATTATTGGTTGAGTATCTGCTTCATATGAAGAAGGTCCCAGGTTCAGTCTCCAGCATTTCCTGTTAAAAGGATCGGTTTGTAGGTAACATAAAGCACCTCTGCCTGAGAACCTGAAGAGCCACTGCCAGTCAGAGTAGACAGTACTGATCCTGATAGACAAGATGGACTGATTCCGTATAAGGCAACTTCATATATTTGTTTTCATTTTGAAAACTAATTCAGAAACTGGACTGGGTTCTAATGATTTGTTGTTCCCAAAAAAGTCTGGAGTTGCCAGGTCACAGATCACTTTCCCCCCAAAAGGGGTCAGTAGTTGTTCAGGAGGGTTTCACAACTGTCCCTTTTAAGGTTGTTGGCACTATGCTCTCATTGACATTTACACATCAGTTTTCTGCCATTTTGATACACAGCCCAATTCTCTGTATGTTTCCATGGAAGTCGGGTCCATCACACTTGACAGGGCTTACTTCCAAGATTTCAACTTGGAAGATTTACTGTCTTTAAATACGTTTTCCACTTTTACGGAGGCAAAGTTGGAGATCTCCCACTCCCCGCAGATTAAATTCAAACCTAGGTACCAACAATGCATTTGCAATAAGGGTAATTTTAAATATGAATTAGTGCATTAAGATGTCTCATCTATATTTTTAATAGGTTTCCAGATTTCACTTGAGAACTGAATATCTCTCACCATGACTGTCTTTAATGGCTTTTTCAGGCTAGTTTACAGAGTGCAAATCAGGATCAGTTTGTGAAAGCCCCTGATCTCTTGAGGAATCTCCACTCACTTCATTTTAAACTGCTCATTTTCCTTCCTGCGCCACATTTGGAGCCACAGAAACACCCTTTCAAAGAACATTTAGATCTCAGCTCCTATTTTAATAGGGAACAGTAGGCTGAGGTATACATTTAGCAATATGAAATGCTACCCACAGACATCTCATCTGTGTGAAGGATCAGGTTGCACAGGGTGGGGGAAAACCCGTTCAGTGAGATGAATTTGCAGTTGCTTTGGTAAAGGGATAGTAACTGTGGACTATATTACCATGTATAGTATGTACTGTCTCCTGATGTAAGTATGATACTACCATGTGATTTCTGCATCGCTTAATATGTCATGTTACAACTTAAGCTTTGACTCAGTTCCCTTTTCAAATGTCTGCTTGTTTTCAGATTTCTGAAATCCAGACTATGTTGCTTCATTTATTGGATGTCCCATCCTGTTAATTGTGTTTGACACACACTGTATAATTTGCCTGGGTCCCAATGAGAAAAGTAGACTATAAATAATGTAAATAAAAAATAAATACATAAATTATCAGAACATCTTTTGCTGGTGTGTGTGTGTGTGTGTGTGTGTGTGTGTGTGTGTGTGAGAGAGAGAGAGAGAGAGAGAGAGAGAGAGAGAGTCTGTGGTCAGATGGGAGGTTAGAAATGGCTTTGTTGCTGTTGCTCTGTGGATTTCAACTGCAGGTTCAGACAGCAACATCTGCCTCCCGTCTCCCAGCCTTTGGCACCCAGTACTTACCCACCTTGGCGCAGGGGTTACCAGGCACTAGGTGAAGTCCAGTCTTTATGTATGTCCGCAGTTTCACCTTGTACTACCTGATCTCTGATAGCACTGTTGCGCACTCAAGCTGTTTGGGAAGTGAAGCTTCCAGTTTCTGGCCACCATTTTTTCCTTCCCCCTCCTGAAGTGTGCTTACCCACTTATTCATCTCTCCCCATGGCAACTACTCAGCTGACGTCTGATCGGTCAACCACACGGTGAGTTCAGGGTAAGGGTGGGGTGTCTGATCAAAAGTCTCCAGAACTTAGAGGCATGGCCAGACCATGCCAAGCCTGTAGTCTGACTGCAGCCATAATGATTTGGGTATTGCAGACTGAAGGAGTTCACAGAGACAGTCCATCATCTTTCCCCTTGCAGCCTCCTGTACACCACCCCAAAAGCTGTTCCAAATTGTCAGGGAATCCTCTGGAAAAGAATCAGGCACAACACAGGGAGGCTGCAGAACAATTGGCTCTCCTGGCCTGCCACTGCACCGCTTGGTTTTCACAGAGAGATTGGGGGGATCTACTTTCTGCACATAGTGTGCAACAGTGTCCAGCATGTTGCAGGGGACCTTACAATATACAAGCACACAGAGCCAGCTTGGTGTAGTGGTTAAGACCACAGACTCTAACCTGCGAAAACCGGGTTTGATTCCCCACACTTCCACATGCAGCTGCTGATGTGACCTTGGTTCGGTCACAAGTTCTTTCAGAGCTGTTCTCTCAAGGGCAGTTCTCGAGAGAGCTCTCTCAGCCCCACTTACATCACAGGGCTTCTCAGCCTTTTGGCTAAGATCAAGTGTAAGGTGTCTGTTGTGGGGAAGGGAAAGGGGTTGTAAGCCACTCTGAGACTCCTTTGAGTAGTGAAGGGCAGGGTATAAATCCAATCTCCTCATCCTCTTCTTCTTCTCCTCCTCCTCCTCTCTGCCTCCACACACAAACATATACACACCATCTATAGTATGACCGGCATTCTGTCCATATTTTAGATATTAAGATGGTCCAATAAGCAGAAGTGCTATTTATAAAGATTTATCCTTGACTCAAGCTTGAATGGAGGAGATGGTGCACGGGGTATTCAGAAGAAAAACCTTGTAGATAACTAAGTTTAGGGTTATGTCAATTGTACCACACAGTGATACACAAATGTATGTATCAGCAAAAACACTAAAAACACAACTTTATAACAATAAATTAACACTAAAATAAAAATAATTTAAAATATTTACCAGGAAAAACATTAGGTACACTAGAACATAAGCAGTACCTCAGAATCCTTCTGTTTGATTCAGAGTCCTTCTGGAACATATAAATCAGTCTGGAAGGCCTATAGAGACAGTTGTACTCATGGCAGGGAGAGTTCCAGTGTTTGGGGGTAGTTGTTGAAAAGACCTTCCCCTGGATCCCACTTCAAGTAAGGTCAATTCCCACTGAAAGACAATATAACTGGATCTCAGAGCTCATGCTGGTTGGTAGGGGTAGAGATAGTCCTTCCTGTCCTATGTGCCCCACATTCAGGAGTGGCCCTACCTAATAAGCAACAAGGGCAGCTACCCTGGACCCCTACCTACATTAGATATTTATATTTACTGAGTCTCATTTCCCTTGCCCTTTAGAATTACCAGCCCCCAGGTCCCAGCAGGGATTCCCCCAGTTTTGGGGGCTTCTCCCCATTGCAGACCAGCTGGTTGGTGGGGGAAAACCCACCCCTAAACAGAGACATTGCTGTGTGACATCCCCAATGCAATTACATCACCAGAAGTGACATCATCATTTCAAGGATGTAGAATGGGAGACGCTCTGGTTTTTGAGCAAATTCTATGGTTTAAGCCCAATTTTACCAGAGAGTTTGCCCAAAAAACAGAGCATCCCCCGCTCAATGTCCCTGCCCACCTCTGGAATGCCCCCCAAATCCTCCTGCTGGAGTAGTAAGGGGACCTGGCAACCCTATTGCCTTTGCACACTTACGAAAATTCAGTAGAGTTTTTTTTTTCATGAAGGCCAAGAAAGTTCTTTTTGTAATAGACTGGATTTAAGGGTGTCCTTGCATTAGCAGAAGGTGTGGCATGTCTATGTACACAGAAGGGATGTCTGTTATTTCCCTGGACTTCCAACAGGAGTTGAAACCCCCACCCTGTGCTGCTTTCTGTGCTGTTTTTAGAGAACAAGTTTCATCAGGTCTACTCAGATTCCTACCCATGTCTATTCAATGGGGCTTACCCCCCAGGAAACATCCATAGGCTTGCACTGCTGGTTAGGATTCTGGCTTATGAGTAGGTTTATGACTGCCTCATTAATAATGTACAAGAGCCACCATGGTGCAGTGGTGAGAGTGTTGGCCTTGGATCTGAGAGACCCAGATTTGAATCCACAGAAACTTGCTGAGTGACCTTGGGCTGGTTATATACTCACAGGCTAACCTACCTCACAGGATATTTATTTATTTAAAACATTTGTATGCTGCCTTTCCACCCCAATAGGGCCCCTGAGGCAGCAAACATCAAACAGTTCAACATTTCAAAAATTTAAAATAAGGTATATATACTATAATTCAATAAAAACATATAGACACACTGTGATGGTAACACGGAGGAGAAGAGAATGATATAAGCTCCTTTGGGTCCCCATCGAGGAGAATGGTGGGGTAGAAATGAAGTAAAAAATCAATCAGTCAATAAAATTTAACAAAGGAGTTAATTAGAAAGTAGATTTTCCCTTCTTGTTGTGTACACCCCAATTGTTTATGCTATTAAGAGTGCCTCATCAAGTTCAGTAAAATCAAGAGGAATCATATATCTTACTCACCATTCCAGGATTTCTAATCTTTAAACAAACAAACAAAAAACTTTAAAAGAAGGATGGCCAAAGGTGGTTAGGCTAGGACTTTGACTGTAGAAAAAAACCCTGCATCCAATAATTCCTGCTTCAGTGGATCCTCCAAATTCAGCACCCATATTCTCTGACACTCAAGAGCTCCGTAGTTATGGGACACAGGACAAAACCATAACATAAGAAGTTTTTTATACCCCATTTTGTTCTACCTTAAGGAGTCTCAAAGCAGCTTACAATTGCCTTCCTTTTCCCTTTCTGTTAAGTATGGAACTCAACAACGTTTTGATTTCAGCAAGTGAATTCAGCTTTATTTGTAACAGCAAACACCAACTCAGAACACACCAACAAACAAGTGGAGCACAGCTCCCTTTTTAAACTCTCCCGGGCTTTCCAAGCCACTCCCAGAACATGTTAAAGACCAATCAAAACACAGGGATAAAGGCCAATCAGGACCGTTCCCTCTTTGATACATTTACACACAGTGATTGGATATTTACAGGGGTTTCTCAGAAACCAACCGATGGTAATGCGACAGATAAAGAGCCACATTTAGAATCAAGCTTAATAATTGCAAGTAATAGGATGGATTCATACTTGAAGACATAACAACTCCTCCCCCCTAAGATGGCGCATTACCCTGCCGTACATAGTCTTTCAGGTAGGGAGGGGCACAACGGTTTCTGCTTGACCGGCCTAGCGGTCTGTGCTCCGGTGTAGGTGGAGCGGCACACACTTCGGGGACCCTAGTCACTTCTCTCACAGGAGAAGGGGGAACAATGACAGGGGTTTCAGGCTCTGGAGTTGGGGTCTGCCCAGACTCCATTTCCCGTTCCATAGCACTCACCTCCTCAGTGGGAGGCCCCTCCTGCTCAGGAACCAGCTCAGAGTCAGGCACCGACTCGGCGCTTGAGTCTGCCCAGTGCTCTCTGAGCTGGTTTACGTGGCGGCGTATTTCCCGTCTACTGGGAAGCCAGATCACATACAGCCTGGACCCTGCGACCTTGGTGACCACAGCTGGTAGCCACCGATGACCTTTCTCGTAGTTGCGGGCAAACACCTTGTCCCCCACAACAAAGACTCTCCCCTGTGCTGGGGTCTCTGCCCGCTGCTTTGACCGGTCGAGGTCAGGATGCAAATGGTCAAGCAGTGAAGCCAACTTATGGCCCATAAGAAGTTCAGCTGGGCTCCTCCCCGTCGTAGAGCAGGGCATGATGTGCTGGTGCAGAAGAAAAGAGGTGATCTTCTGGCCCCAGTCCCCGCACGTCAGGCGCCCAAGTGACTCCTTCGCTGTCCGAACCATCCATTCCGTCTGTCCGTTGGAGGCCGGATGGAACGGGGCCGAAGTCACATGGTGGATCAAATTGTCTTTGAGGAAACCCTCAAACTTGGCTGACATGAACTGTGGCCCGTTGTTGGAAACCAAACAGTCTGGCAGCCCGTGCATCGCAAAAAGTTTGCATAGAGCGTTGATCACAGCCCCAGATCCAGTTGAACGTAAATTAACAACTTCCAACCATTTGGAAGATGAATCAATGCAAATCAAAAACATTTGCCCCTGGTAGGGACCCGCAAGATCAACATGGAGGTGGGACCACGGCCTCTGAGACTTCCCCCACGGTTGGATGGGAGCCTGTGGTGGTTCTGGGCGTGACTGTTGGCAGGACATGCATTTTTTCACCCATACCTCAATGTCCACATCAAGGTTGGGCCACTACACGCACCCTCTGGCGAGGGCCTTCATATGTACCATTCCTGGATGGCCAGCATGCAAGGCCTCCAGGACTTTCTCCCACAGCCTAGAGGGAATCACCACCCGACTCCCCCATAGCAGACAACCTTTTGCCACAGACAATTCATTTTGGTGGGAAACGAAGGGTTTGAAATCCGCCTCCACTTTTCCCACTGGCCACCCCCTCCACGCCCAATTGAGAACCCGGGCAAGTACAATGTCTTTTGCTGTCGCAGCAGCAATGTCCGCAGAGGTAACGGGAGCCTCGGGAAGCTCATCCAGGGCCAGAATGGCCAAGTCCTCAGAGCTGTCTGAGTCTGTGAGCAGTGCAAGGCAGCGGCTGAGGGCATCCGCATGCCCGATGGCCTTTCCAGGCCGGTGTTCGAGTTCAAAATCATAGGCGGACAGGAAGACTGCCCACCTCAACATCCTCGGGGAGAGGATATTTGGAGTCTGTTGGTTCGGAGAAAATATGCTCAGAAGCGGCTTGTGGTCTGTCACAAGGAGGAACCATCGCCCTTATACGAAGTCGTGGAATTTTTTAACTCCAGCAATTAGGGTGAGGCCCTCCCTGTCAATTTGGGCATAGTTTTTCTCCACTGCGGTGAGGGACCGTGAGTAAAAGGCAATGGGCACTAAGGTGCCGTCCAGCATAAGATGACTCAAAACAGCACCCACTCCATAGGGGGACATGTCAGCGGCCAACACAAGGAGTTTGTCCTGATCAAAGTTCATGAGCACTGCATTGGAAGAAAGGAGTTCCTTGACCGCTGCAAATGCTTGCTTCTGCCACTCGCCCCACTCCCACTTAGCATTTTTGTGGAGCAGCGCATGCAGAGGCTCTGCCACTGAAGCCTTGTGTGGCAGGAACGAGTGATAAAAATTCACTATGCCCAAGAACAACTGGAGTTCCTTCTTGGACTTGGGCGGGGGTGCGCTTTTGATGGCGGCAACCTTGTCTGGTGTAGGATGGACCCCATCCGCATCAATGAGGAACCCCAAGAACTCAACCTTATCCATACTGACAACACATTTGGACCTCTTTACCCTCAGCCCAGCACCCTTAAAATGGTTCAACACTGCTCTCAGGCGAGCCATCAATTCACATTCATCAGTGCCAGCTATCAAGACATCATTGAAGTAGGGCACAACACTGGGTAGCCCATGCAGGAGCCCCTCCATTAGCCCTTGAAAAATGCCCGGGGCAACATTGACCCCAAATTGTAAGCGTTTCACCTTAAAAGCTCCTTTGTGGGTCACGATCGTTTGGGCTTCAGCAGTTGTGTCATCCACGGGCAACTGCTGATAGGCTTGAGCTAGGTCAAGCTTGGCGAAAACTTTTCCTCCTCCCAGTGAAGCCAGCATGTGACTGATCACAGGCACCAGGTAGGAGTGTTGCTGCAGGGCTTTGTTAATAGTACATTTATAGTTGGCGCAGATACGAATCGAACCGTCGACCTTGACAGGCATCACAATGGGGGTCTCCCATTTACCATAGGGCACCTGTTCAAGGATACCCTGCTCAACCAGTTTGTCTAATTCGGACTCAATTTTTGCTTTTAAGGCAAGCGGTACCTTCCTACACTTCAGCCGTATGGGACGTACTGAAGGCTCTAAATCAAAAGAAACCGGTGGGCCGATGTACATGCCAAGCCCTTCCCCAAACACCTCAGGAAACTCTCTGTACAACGAGTCCTGTTTATTCTCATATGTATGGTTTACACCCGTAATAGCAATACCCAATGGTCCAAACCAGTCAAGCCCCAACAGGCTGACCCTCTCACCCTCGGCAACCAGGAGAGACAGCTCCTCCTTCCACTCTTTGAACTCAACTTGGAAGGTCGCCTTTCCCGCCAACGGAATGCGTCATCCTTGGAAGTCAGTCAGGCGGGTAGACACTGGTGACAGGCAGCGGTGACTTCATCTCGGAAACAAGCGCTGCCACGTCTGTGTGGAGATGACAGTGACGGACAACTCTTTGATTTCAGCAAGTGAATTCAGCTTTATTTGTAACAGCAAACACCAACTCTGAACACACCAACAAACAAGTGGAGCACAGCTCCCTTTTTAAACTCTCCCGGGCTTTCCAAGCCACTCCCAGAACATGTTAAAGACCAATCAAAACACAGGGATAAAGGCCAATCAGGACCGTTCCCTCTTTGATACATTTACACACAGTGATTGGATATTTACAGGGGTTTCTCAGAAACCAACCAATGGTAATGCGACAGATAAAGAGCCACATTTAGAATCAAGCTTAATAATTGCAAGTAATAGGATGGATTCACACTTGAAAACATAACACTTTCCACACTAGATACCTTGTGAGGTAGGTGTGGCTGAAAGAGTTCTGAGAGGATTGTAACTGGCCGAAGGTCACCCAACAGGCTTCATGTGGAGGAGTGGGGAATCAAACCTGGTTCTCCAGATAGAGTCCACCACTCTTAACTACTACACCATGCTGGTTAGGATCCGATTTGATTTATAAGAAGGAAAGAGCTGCACTTGGGAACATAATTGCAGTGCCCTTGGGCAGCCAGGCCCTCACTGCTAAGCATCCAAGAATCTTTTTAGGGCTATTATGCATGGGTGTTTTCTCTCGCTTTCACCATGCACGTCTGTTGTGTTTTCTTCGCCGTTTTACATTGATTGTCCTCCCTCCAGCACTCACTTCACTTTCTGGTCACTGTTTCCACGGGTTTTCAGAAAGTGCTTTTGTGCTGATTTTTCTCTTGTTTCACTTCCAAGTCTAAGGTAATTCAAAAGTATACAGATTCCCTCAGATTTTCCCCGACCTTTTTGCCACCCGTTGAAGGTCACTCCCTGCTCACATCAAGGTCGTTCCACACACTCTACACCTTCCACCATACTCCCCCCTTCATCAGTGTACAAGCTCCATTTCCCCCTCATTTAAAATTTTTAATTTTTTTTACAAGCTGCATGAGTCTAGCAATATAAGACTATCACTAGTCTCAGATCACTGAATAAAAAATAAAACAATGAGGGGGAAATTTATAAGGAGCTGCATGAGGTTTAGTTCTCCGCTGGTATTGACTTGAACGGGGGATTGGGGAGGAGGCAAATAGCAGCATTTCCAGTGCAAAAAAAGGGGGACGGGTTCAGTGCTACATACAAACAAAATAAAGGAGGGGACGTCAGCAGAGAATGAAACTGACATGAGATGTAAAGAGAGAGAGAGAGAGAGAGACTGGGATGGGAAGCCTAAAGCTTTGAAAACATTTTTCCCTTTCATGCTTTAGTGAAGAAAGTTTTTTGGGGGGAGCCACTTTGGCAGTCTCTGTAAACCTAACAAAAACCGAACATAAGAATCACTTAGAGGAAGAGTGCAAGCCACACAGGACAGGCTTTTAAAAACTGCCAAGATCACAACCAGTATGCAAGATCAAATTAGAGAATCACAAAGAGAAAACCACACAAATTTGCAAGGAAGAGCAGGAAATTATCATTACTATGCAGTAAAAATACCCCCCAAAATTGTTTTCGATTAAGTGACACAAACCTAAAACAGCTCTCCAGAGCTTCTGCAGCTCTGTGCAAAGTGTGGTGGAGTTGTAGCCAACTTTGCACAGGTGTGCGCATGCACACACACGTTGCCAACAATCATTGCTTGCAATGCCAATGCCAGTGGGATCTACCATGCATTCTGTACACTCAACATGTTCCCTCATATTATGAGATCATGTGACTCTTTCCCATTTTTCACTGTGGCCAATAACACAGCAGAGAATCCCCTAGTACTCAGCAATATAGAAAAGGGGACTTCTCAGCTGCTTGTCAGTTGCAGAAAAAGTCTGGTCAGTTTCAACAGCAGGTTTTTTTCCCTTTTGCCTGAGTGCCTTTTTGTTCCCTTTCATTTGACCAACTAACACTAAAATAAATGCGTGAAATCTGAACCACAAGGATTTAAATGGAAAGTGCTTGCTGGATGCTACTGCGCAGCTGCAATAGAGCAATTGCATTTAAAAAAAACCCACAAACTGTGGACACCACCCCCACACATCACAAGTAATGTTCCAGCCCAATTTAGAAAAGTGCATTTTTTAATTGTAGTTGCATAATAAATACACCAGAGGAAAAAGAATGATGCATAAGGTGGGCACGAAATCCGAAGTCAAGATTAAAGGCGTACTTCTCTGAAAATCTGCAGTAAAATGTGTGTGCGTAATAGGCCTTAGTTTAAAAGAAAGGTGACTAATAGGGAACCTGACGGGGTTTGTGAGATTACGCATGGTATGGAAGAGAAAATGTTTGCGCTTTCCCCCATAATGCTTGAACTCAAAGTCAGGCAATGAAATTGAATGGCAGTAAGATTCAGGACAAACAGAAGAAAATACTCCTTCACACAATGCAAAATCAACTTGTGGAATTTGCTGTCCAAAAATGTAGTAATGGACACAAGAGTAGTGCGAGAGAGATGAAATAGAGATCACATATATCCCATCATCTTTGAAAAATAAATTTTCAGGCATGAACAGTGAAGAGGGAGAGTTTAACATTTCCATTCCCTGCACAACGTCACCATTCAAAACTGTGCCCCCCCATTCCCTTGGAAGGAAAAAAATAAAGTACCTTCTCCCCATCTTTTTTCCTTCCTGGGGTGGGAGCAGTTGCAATACATGAAACTATGCAGGGTGGAAAAAACCCTTCCCTACACGGCCACAATCTGAGCCAAAATCGCACACTCTGAAATTTAATTTCTAACTGTTTATGAGATCTGATAATAGATTCCCAGCATCTCATCTGTTTTGATATAGAGGTGCTTTAAAAACAGATTAGACAAATTTGGGGGCTATCAATGGCTTTAGATACGATGGCTAAAGGGAACCTCTCTGTTGAGAGGCAGTAAATATCAGTTGATGGGGCTCAGCACACAGTGTTCCCTCTAAGCTGTTAGTGTGAGCTAGCTCACAGTTTTTTAGCCTCCAGCTCACACATTTTTGTCTTAGCTCAGGAAGGATGGCTCCAGAGCAAACTAATTGATGCAGTAGCCAAATCACTAGCTCACAACTTTAATGCCAGTGGCTCATGAAATAGAATTTTTGTTCACAAGAGTCCACAGCTTAGAGGGAGCATTTGGGGGAGGACTGCTTCTTTTTTGTACTGCCTGTTGTTTTCCTGGAGCATCTGATGGACCACTGAACCAGAGAGAACTTTGGTCTAATCCAGCATGGGGAGTGCACACAGCACTCAGAGAGGGGACTTTGCAATATGTATATAGAGGTTCCCAAACTTATTTGGCCTTGTTGTTGTTCAGTTGCACAGTCGAGTCCGACTCTTCGCGACCCCATGGACGAGATTACGCCAGGCCCTCCTGTCTTCCGCTGTCCGCTGAAGTTTGCTCAATTATTTGGCCTACTGCCCCATTTTCAGGGAAAAAAATTACTCAGCACCCCCCCCTGGAAATCTACCTTCAAGAAGTGGACAAAAAGATGCAGTTTGTGGATCTGCACCTGGATAGTTCCAGCCCACCTGGATTGTTCCAGCGCTCCCCAGGGGGTGGTATTACCCACTTTGGGAACCAGTGATATATACCTTCACCTACAACAGAAATGGCTCCACCTCTGGCAGAAGAGCCAATTCCTTCAAAAGAAGAGTTCCTAAGGCTAGAGGAGAGTTAAGGGTAGGCTTCCCAAATACTTACTTCGTGCCGGCGGGGGATGCATACATCCTGGCAGGACCATCCCCTGGGGGAAGGAAAGACGCGCCACACGATGCCGTCGCCAGGAAGTGACGCCAGGCGATGCTCTGGCAATGCGGCTGGAAACTTGATGATACCATCGAGTTTTCAGCCCCATTGCAAGAGTGTTGCCTGGCATCACTTCCTGGAGACAGCATAGTGCGTTACACGGAGGACTGGTTCGGCCGGGGCGCATGTTTTCCCCGCCCCCACGCGGTAAGCACTTGGGAACCCTAGTTAAGGGGAATGATAAAATATAATCCACCACTTTCATAATAAGAGACATTTTACTAGTTTGCTAGTTGAGGGGCTGTGGTTCAGTGGCAGAGCATCTGTGCTGCATGCAGAAGGTCCCAGGCTCAATCCCTGGCAATTCCAGTTAAAAGGATCGAGATGGAGGTGATGTAAAAGACCTCTAACTGAGGAACCTGGAGAGCTGCTACTGGTCAGAGTAAACAGTACTGACCTTGACAAACCAATGGTCTGACTTGTAAGGCAGCTTCCCCCCCAAAAAAAAGTATAGAAAGAAATTGTGTATATAAAGTTCCATCAAGTCACAGCTGACTTTTGATGACTCCCAGCACGGGGTTTTCAGGGCAGGCAAGAAGCAGAGCCTGGTTTGCTGTTGCCTTCCTTTGCAGAGTCTTTCTCGGTGGTCTCTCTTCCAACTGTGGACCCTGCTTAGTTTCCGAGATCTGACAAGATCAGGCCATACCATGCTGCCTTCCCTCCGAAGGAAATTAGAATACTGGAAATTAAGGCACCTTATTTTCTCGGCTTTCCAGTCTAATGAAATAAATACATAAATAATAAGGGCGCTTTCACACACACATTGGATGATGCACTTTCAGAGGTTTGGGTTTATTAAAGTACAGATAGATCTGCTGATTTGGCAGTGGATGATGAAAGGTGCTCTTCAGATGACCTGAAGTGGCAAATCACAAGAGTTTCCAGTAAAACTTTTTGGGCTAGTATGTGTTCTGTCTCTCATCCGCTCACACTAAGAAACACTGGGTCCTGTTCAACAAACATACAAATGTCAGCTTTTATCCCTGAACTCCCCTCACCCATCCAAACCAATCTTGTGTGGCCTTTTCAATGACTCCCCCCCCCCAATGACCATATTTCTCAATGCCAGGCTTTGCCATTGAAAGGCTAGCACCAGAAAGATGAACTTGCACACACCCTTGACTTTCCTCTCTATAGTTCTCAGATTACTGAAATGGTATATATGACTTGTAAAAGAACTCTCAGGAATTACTCAACTCTCAAAATAAATATGAAAGTCAATGCACAGTAGGCAATGTATTGCTGTGTAAATGCATGAAACCCCATAGAAATCCTTTCTTCAGCTAAGCCCAAACTGTGCCCTGCCCAAGTGAATCAACAGCTGCTCAGAATGGCTACTGTGCTTATCTTTTGAGCTGTATGCTGAAATGTCACAAATAATACCTCCTGCTTTTCAGTCTTCTCTCTATCTCTCTGTTATGTATACACACACATACACTGACTGGGAATTCAATCCATGCATATGATGAAATACCATGGGCTCTCGCCCACAGTACCTTATGTTTCAGTCAATCTGTTAGTCTTTAAAGGTGCCACAAGCCTGCTTTTAGTTTTGGCAGCAGCCATCTAGCATGGTGAGCCCACTGGAATCCAATATGTGGCTTGGATTGAAATCAGTTCAAGTAAAAGTCTGCTTATGCTATGGGGTTTCCTCCCCTTGCACCCTCTGAAAAGTCACTCCTTGTCCTTCACTAATTCCTGCGAAGCGTCTAGTGTGTGGCCCAAGGCACTGCAGCTGGGAGAAGGAGAATCCCATGTAATTTGTCACCAGCTAATCTCCTTCACCATCCACACCTGTTCAGTTCCTGCCAAAATATTCCTTTTCAATATTCTATAAAAATGCCGCTATTAAGTTTAGAAGAAAGCTTGTGCAAGTATGTGCAGAATAAGCAGAGCTACATACAGGTAAATTTGCAAACAATAAATAAAATCAATTAGAGTGCAGAATTTGAATGTTTTGAGACCCAAAATCTGCCATGGGGGCAGTCCAGTTAAGACTATGTTCTTCCAGCTTTTAAATCCATTTTCATATAATCATTAGGAATTATAGGAAATTCTCTTGGAACAATGAATAGTTGCTGCCTGGCATGCTTCTTAGTGAACCTAGGTCTACCCCCTCTCCTTTAAATTGTCTCAGGTTATGAATTTGTTGTTCAATATGACGATGGTGAGTTCTCCCTTGCTGGCAGGCCAAAAGTATCAATCAATCAATCAATCAATTTCAAACAAGGATCAAAAGTAGAGGGACACTCCAGTACAAGATCCCTTTTGTAAGGGCTCTTTAACTCATTTTGACTTCTGAAGGCAAATAGATTTTTTAAAAGGTTTCATACACCTTAAGGATAAAATGCTGTCCTCCCACAGTTAATGAAGCCTTAATATGGATTTGAAACCTTTATCTGACCTTTTGGGAGTGTGTGGGGGGTGCACTTTATTTACTTATTTATTTACCTTATTTTATAGTCCGCTTTTCTCACTGAGGAGCTGCGGTGGCTCAAGTGGTTAAGACGCTGAACTGCAGGCTGTGGAAGGTCAGTAGTTCAGCAGTTCAAGACCCGGGTGCCGCATGACGGAGTGAGCTCCCGTCTCTAGTTCCAGCTCCTGCCAACCTAGCAGTTCGAAAGCAAGAAATTGCAAGTAGATAAATAGGTACCACTTCGGTGGGAAGGTAACAGCGTTCCGTGCACCTTGGTGTTTAGTCATGCCGGCCACATGACCACGGAAACGTCTTCAGACAGCGCTGGCTCTTCGGCTTTGAAATGGAGATGAGCACCGCAACCCTGGAGTCGGATTGGACTGGCTTTCGAGCAAGGGAACCTTTACCTTTACCTTTCTCACTGAGACTCAAGATGGATTACACTACATTGATCAATGCAATCAACAGGATGTGACATCTAATAATGAACGTAATCAGACTAGGATTATAAAAATTTGAAACAAAGCAAAAAAAATAGACATGTTAATGCAGAAAATGGTACTACATAAGTAGAAGACAATATGGTGGGAGCAGGATAATATATACAGCACACAGATAATGCATACTATACGCAGTGCTCTAGTCCACAATCTCATTCTTTGTAAAGAAGAAAACTCTCTTTTGGGGTTTTGGGGGTTTTTTGTATTTTTCGTGTGTGTGTGTTGTGTGTGTGTGTGTTCATGTGCACCTCAAAGTCATGATGATCTCTGGTGACTGACCCCTATTTGGGGGCCTGAAGGATACTCAGAGAGGTGGCCAAATAAAGCCTACCCCCACCTCCTGTCTCTGGTATTTCAAGGTGATATCTCATCTAAGTACTTGCCGGGGTTGACCCTGCTTAGCTTCCGAGATCGGACTTACCTAGCCTATCCAGGATATGGCAAGAAGAAGTCTCTTTTGAATTACTCTGTAATAGTACAACCCTATTGCCTTTACAGAAATGCCCTCCTGAACAATTCTGTTTTACATAGTTTGTGGAATGACATATATGCAGGCCTGTAGCTATGGTGGAGCTTTTGGGGGTTCTGCCTCCTTTCTTAAAGGCATAGCCCCACAAGAATGTCTCCTGTAAATGCTTTTTTCAATAGTTTAAAAACATTTTTAAAGGTATATGCTCCTCTAAGCAGAGTGGGGTGCTGTAGATGACTAATTCCTGCACTGAGCAAGGGGGTTGGGGTGACCTCTAGGATCCCTTCTAACTCTGTGTCAAGAAACTGTGTCAAGAACCCTTTATGAGAGTTCTTCTGCCTAAGTGTTAACTTTCTTGACTATAGAAGTCATCACCCCCACCTGCCGGCTTGTTATCAGAATTGTTGCTTAGGCTGGTAGAAGTTATTAACTTGCAGCAGCTGAGAACTGTCATCTAAAGTGGTTGACGGCTTGCAATTTAGAGATCTACCCTGGTAACAGCTTTCTATTGGCTAAATAGTTAGGAACACCTATGTAGAATAGATGGCTTAAGAAGACTCTGAGAAGAGATTGCCTTGAAGCTCTCTTCAACTTCCACCCTGCTGCTATATAGTGAGTAGAATAGCCAGCTAGAGTTTTTTGGTTTGTATTCCTTGCTGAACTGTATATATTCTTTTCCCTATTGATGTGTTGTTTGTCCTTTGTTTTTGTAATAAAGGATTTATGTGTTTTTATACAAATTGGAGTGAGTTTATTGCCAAACCCAGATAAGTATTTCCAATGCCATGCCTACTACCTACCAGAAAATTTATTCTCTCCCCCCCCCACTTTCTCAGCCTGCTGTTGTCACACTCTGGGGCTAACATTTGCAGAAGCCTCTAGGCTTTGATTTTAAAAGGCTGCATTCCACAGTAGCTGAGTCATAATCCACAGAATTCCGGCTTTTCTTTCTGCACTGAGAACTTCAGCCCCCACCAGAAACAAATTTGCCCCACAAGCCACAAAATCCTGGCTACAGGCTGGCAGATACCTGAGAGCCTTTCTGATCACCTCAGGCAGGCCGTTTCCTCTTAATGAGTGTGAAACCTTTAAAAAAAATCTATCTGCCTTCAGAATCCAAAGTGGGATAAAGGGCCCATATGAAAGGGACCTGAATCTCCTGCACTAGGCTAGGAGTTGGAGTAAAGGGCCTTCTTCCAATTCTGTGATTCTGTGTTCTTGCTTTGCTTCCTTTTGGTTGTATTAGAGCTTAAACACAACAAATAACCAGTGTGCTGTAGTGGTTAGAATGTCAGACTAGGATCTTGGAGACCTGTCTTCAAGTCCCCACTTTGCCATGGAAGCTCATTGGGTGAATTTCTCTCAGACTTACCTACCTCACAAGGTTGTTGTGAGAGTAAAATGGAAGAGGGGAGGCTGTTGTATGCCACTTGGGGTCCCTGGTGAGGAGAAAAATGGAGTAATCAATAAATAACTGTGAGTTGCCTTGAGTACTTGCCCAATTGCGTTAAGGTAGGATATCACATATTAGTATTTTAATTTTGTAACCCAGATTTATTGCATTGTTCATTGTATATATTCTACTGAGTTCATAACACTGTATTCCACTTTTGAGATCTTGGTTTATTTAGGGTTACCATTCTCCTGGTGGTGGCTGGAGATCTCTTGGGATTACAATTGATCTCTAGGAGACAGAGATCAGTTCCTCTGGGGAAAATGGCTGTTTTGGAGGGTGGATTCTATGGCATTATATACCCATCAAAGTCTCTCCCTTCCCCAAACCCCGCCCTCCTCAGGCTCCACCCCCAAAACATCCAGGTATTTCTCAACCTGGAGCTGGCAACCCTAAGTTCATTGCATGTTTGCTGTATGCATTACATAATCAGGGCCGTAGCTAGCGTGGGGCCCACGGAGTGACGCCCCCTCCCGAATTCACAATGCCCCCCGGCTCTGCCCCCAGCCCCAGCATGTGGCAGTCATCTCCTGCCCTGGCTGTTTGCATGGAGTCAGAAGGGTGCCATTGCATTGCTTCTCATTTCATCACTTTGCATGGGATTTTTTTTTCCCGGAAAGTGCTTTTTGCAACTCAACTCAGGGCTTGGCAGTGTGTGTGTGTGTGTGTGTGTGTGTGGGGGGGAGAGAGAGAGAGAGAGAGAGAGAGAGAGAGAGAAGTGAGAAGTGAGAAGTGAGACTGGGCTTTTAAAGTGACAGCTGCCTCCCTTTTCCCCTTCATGGTGTGGTGGGGCTTCTCTCTCTCTCTCTTTCTCTCTTTCTCTCTCTCTCTCTCTCTCTCTCTCTCTCTCTCTCTCTCCCCTCCTGCCTCCCCAAGAGGTGAAGCAGCAGCATGGCGAGCTGCTTTTCTCTGGCCACAGTGCCTGCCTCCCTCCCCTTCCCGCTCCCCAAGATGCCCCCTCTTTGCCTTTCCCCCCATGAAAAAATGTCTAGCTACAGGGCTCGTCACATTGCCATTACTGCATTCTCTCATTTTGTAATTCAGTTTTAATGCATTGTTTGTTGTATGGACCACACTGTTTTAAATTGTGTGATCCACCTTGAGCCTCAGCAAGAGGCGGACTATAAATCAAGGAAGTACAGAATATGAAGCAATGAGATAACGTGCAGTCAAGCTCACCCGCCGACATGAGCTGCTCATCTATAATATTATCAATGCGCAATGAAATGCAAAACATCTTTTTAACATCTCAGCACTCCATGAAAACAACCACCGCCACCAAAAAGAGCGTGATGACTAGCAGAGGTTAAAGAGGAGCTGTGTCTTTTTGGGGTTTGATGAAAGACCAGAGAGTAAATTACCAGAGCTGATTGTATATTCTTAGTTCATTCTGCAGGGAATTATGCACTTAACTCCCATTAATGCTCTTTGGGCATGGAGATGGTACTATACCTCTTCATCTCAATCACTGTCAGTGGAGTCCCTGCAGGGAGATGATAGGTCTGCATAAAAGAAAGCAGGCAAACTGAAGAGGGGAAGCCTTTTGTATCCAGAGAGAGACATGAAAGGGGAAGCGGGAGGGGAGAGCTCAGAGCGGGAGTCGGAGCATCCTCCGCTATACAGATCCCAAAGAAGCACCACTTGTCATGCCTCTACATTAAACATGTTGTACATCCTTCTTTTCAGAGACAACCGAATGGCTAGCGACTAATACCATCAAAGGGAAATGGATGGGATCAAATCTGTGTCAAGGGTCAAGCAACTTCGGCAGGGATGAGCTTGACTGCTGGGATGGCACCATCCCCCCCCTTCACATTGCAATAGCTTGGGCTGTTTTCCCAGGTCACCCTTTTAAAGTGCCAGTAAGCCACTCCCACCATTTATAAGCAAAATGTCTACAATTGTGACAAAGGGGTTTTTTTGGGGGGGGAGATACAGAAGGACAGTCCACATAGTATGGACCCTCCAGAATACATGCAATGGATTCACACATGCTCTGCATACAAATATAGGTTGTGTTCCTCTGCAAGGGGGACCCCCTCAGTAAAGAATGCCCCTCCCATCGGGGATGGAGGTTAAGAATGTTTAATCCTATTACAGCAGTGGGTCCCTAAGGATGCTTGGGGTTTTCCCCTCAAGCACGAACAGCAGCCATTCTTTCATCACTCCAGGCAGCTGCTGGGAAGATATTGGAACTGGTAGTTTAACCTCCCTTGGAGGAGACTAAACGGAGGAGAGGAGAATGAGGTAAGTGGCTTTGGGGCCCCAATGGAGAGAAAGGTGGGGTACAAACAAAGCAAGCCAGTTTGGTTTAGTGGTTAAGTGTGCAGACTCTAATCTGGGAGAACCGGGTTTGATTCCCCACTCCTCCACTTGCACTTGCTGATGTGACCTTGGGTCAGTCACAACCTCTGGCACAGCTGTTCCTGAAAGAGCAGTTTGTGTTAGAGTTCTCTCAGCCCCACCTACCTCACAGGATGTCTGTTGTGGGCAGGGGAAGGGAAAGGAGTTTGTAAGCTGCTCTGAGACTCCAAGTAAAGGGCAGGGTATAAATCCAATCTCCTCCTCCTTAATAAATAATTTCTTGGGAGGTAGCAGGCTGTAGTCTTTCTGCAACAGTCTTTCCAACTCTAGACTGAGAATCTGGCAGTTGGAACTCCAAACCATTTCTTGTTTGCAAACAGCAGCCACATGGTGGCCCAGCCCCAAATGCAGCCGTGGTGCAGTTGAGGGAGCATTTAACCCTTTCCCCTGAGCTGTTTTCCTGGCCTGAAAAGCCCTGCAGAGCAGCTGTTTGCTCCATAGTGGCAAAGAGATTCTGTCTTACTAAAGACACTAATGGCTACTGGAAAATGAGTGTCACTTTTGTGAAGAGGCTGTGGCTTAGTAGAAGAGCCTTGGCTTTACATGCAAAAGGTTCCAGGATCAAACCCCCAACATCTCCAGTTAAAAAGAATCAGGGAGCAGGTGAAGTGAAAGACCTCTACCTGAGACCCTGGAGAGGCATTGCCAGCCTTAGACAATACTGACCTTGATGGACTGATTCAGTATACGACAGCTTTATTTGGTCACATTAAAATCAGGGATGAAAGGAAGTTGGTACATGCCAGTATGGAGTCCCCGTGAGCAGATAGTTGCAGTGGTACCTCCGACCTTCGATTTTGAACACTTCCCCCAAACAAGAGACAGTCCTGGTAAGTTACTTTCACTTCTGATTAAAGCACAAAAGAAAATAAAAACTGGCTTTTGTATCAGTCACAACCCACAAACAATATGTAGCATGGTACCAGCTGCATATCCATGGCCTGCCAGAAGGTATACCAGGTCTCTCAATACCTGCCCTCTGCTGTGCCCACCGCCACTTGGCAGGATGGTGACAGATAAATGGGCAAGAAAAGCACGCTGATAATACAACATCACTTCTGGAGAATAACTGGAAATGACATCATCATGTTGGTTGGATTCTCAAGATTCCCCCCAACCTCTATGATAGAACCAGAGAGTTTGGGGGAAATCAAATATGGTGATGATGCCACTTCTGGATAGATCCAGATGGTCAGCCATGTTGGTCTGAAGCAGTGGAACAAATTTAAAGTCCAGTGGCACCTTTAAGTCCAACAAAGGTTTATTCAAGGTATGAGCTTTCACGTGCAAGGCACACTTTTTCAAATACATGGGAATGGTAGATGAGGTTCCAAACTGATAGACAGGGATCTAACAGCAAATTAACGTGTAACATGATGATGTTTAAGTTACGCAAAGTGAAAAACTAAATAACAAGTTAAGGTTATAAGGTCAACAGTTGTAAAGCAATAAATATGTCAGAATAGCAGATAAATGTCTGAAGGTGTTTCTTCTAATTGTGGAAGTAATAGAATCTTAATTATCTTCTCTCAGGCATAGAGGGTGCATGGAGGGCACTTGACAGTATATTTTGAGCTGGATGTAATGTTATCAGCAGCCATCCATACAGCATTATTGTGGGTGAGGAGTTGTTTGAGACAAGGGGGCTGTCTGTGTGCAAGAAAAGGTGTCCCCCCCCAAGTACTTGTGAAAGAGAACTGTCATCCAGTAGAGGTTGTAAGTCATTGATTATGTGTTGTACTGTTTTGAGCTCTGAGAGGTGTATGTGACAACTAGTGGAGTTCTGTTATTGTCTCTTTTGGGCCTGACTTCTAATAGGTTTTCTCTGGGTGTCATTCTGGCTTTGTTAATCTGATTCCTGACTTCATCAGGTAGATGCTTTAGTTTGAAAAAGGTGTGTTGTAGATCCCTCAGGTGAGAATCTCTGTCTGTAGGATTAGAGCAGATGTGGCTGTAGTGCAGAGCCTGGCTGTATACAATGGATTGTTTGGTATGTTTAGGATGGTAGCTGGAGGCATGTAGGTCTGTTTGTCAGTCAGTAGGTTTCCGTTGTAAGGTGGTGTCTATGTGTCCATTGTGTATTTTTATAGCAGTGTCCAGAAAATGTATTTCTTGCATGGATTGGTTCATTGTTAGGTTGATGGTGGGGTGAAAATCATTGAATGCCTGGTAGAATGTGTTCAGGGCTTCTTTACCATGTGTCCAGACAATAAAAATGTCATCAATGTAACACAAATATAAGAGAGGTATGAGTGGGTGGGAGTTTAGAAAGTGTTCCAAGTCAGCCATAAAGATATTAGCATATTGTGGGGCCATGTGGGTGCCCATGGCTGTACCATTGATCTGGATGTTACTCCACTGGTGCAATGTCATTCTCTCGGTCTCTCCCCCTTCCCTCCTTCTCATGCTGGCTGCCAAAATGGCTGACAACCCTACTCAGTTGTTTTGTAAGTTCAGCAGCCTGGATCCTCTGAACACGTTCAGTGTGCACTGGATATTCTCTGCACAGAGTGTGCTTCCTATTCCTCTAAAATTTCCATTTGTACCAGATCAAAGCTTTTCAATTGGCCCTTGCACAAATGGACATTTTAGAGGAAATGTGCTCCACGGCAAAGACGATCGAAAATGGATCGAACTTGTTTCTAGGATCCAAACCAGTTTTTACAACCTACCATGTTCTTCAAAAACTCCCTGTGTCCTAAAATGAACCTGTTTTTGTAGCCCGCATACAGTTTGACCAGTCTGATTTAAACTACAAATTACAGAGCACAGCCTTTAACTTATTCCTCCCTGCAACAACCATGTGAGATATGTCAATGTTATTCCCTTTCTACATGTTGAGACTGAAAGAGAGGTACTCGCCATATGAAGAGTCAACCTAGAAGTTGTGCATTGGATTTAGGCGTAAGAAGATCTAAGTTACAGTCGATTTCTTCAAGTACAAAACTAGATTTAAAAATTATCTTCAAAGAACTTTTGCAGCAAAAATACCCATGCAGCTTCTTGTTGTCTGCCACACCTTCATATCTGGCTATTTAAAAACGTGTTAATGGGGGGGGGGGGGGCTACTGACAAAATATTTCTGATCCTACTTAGGACATTTTAGAAGCATTTGGAGTTCAAGTGGTAGGTAGAAGAGAAGGAACTAATGACCACCACCCTTTTTCATTTGTCCCAGGTCTTCAGGATAGGCTATACTGATGGAGTAAACAGTGGCTTCTTGGATCCATTTTGGGCCAGGAAAAATGGCATGGATTTAAGCCTCCTTTCCCTGTGTGCTGTGGTTCTGATCCAAAATGTTGTCACATGTTTTGGGGAAGTAAGTTTTGCCTAGGAACACCTGGTGCTTGACAATCTTCAGGGTGTACTCAGGGATAGACCAGGGAAAAATATGTGACATGGTTAAATCCTCTTACGCAGTTCCATGGATTCAGGCTGAGGACTAAATAACTCCAACAGTGTATCCTGGTCTAGTAGGTTACCTCTAATTCCCACCAATCACAGACACAATTGGATCACAAGGATCGCAATACTCCATATTTAAGAAAATAATTGAACATGTGGTTGTGGAATGGTATTTAAACTGATGTGTTTATGAACTGGATGAGTTTTCTGTATCTATAAATTATGTTCATGTGCACAGGGAGACCTCTAATTACATATCAAGAGGCCTAATCTCACAGATCATCTCTCTTTGATTATAATCATTTTTAATGTATATTTGTACTGAAAGACAATACCAGTAATTCATGGCTGGGATCCTAAGCCTTGCTTCTGCTTCCACCACACTCTTTACCATACCAGTCCACTGCAGAATGTGTTTGTCAGGTAGCCCTGCCATGATGGATGGAGAAGGGAGGGAGGATGGGCTTTGTTTCGTGAAGGGAGGGTGGATGGGATCGTGGGGTGTTGATTTATGCACCTGGAGTGTTCGAATGGAATGCGGGGAGCTGCCTCGACTGCCTGGCCGTGCAGGCCGTATCTTCTTCAGACCTAACACACTGACCTTGGAGGAGACAGGCTGTTAGCTTACTATCGCTTTCAAAAGCAACAGCTAGGCTGGGAAAATGGGGGCGGTGGGAACTACGTTAATTATCTCTGTCTCCAGTTCCCGCGCGGACGCTATGCTTCTATTGGTGGAGGGGGGGGTCCCCATTCTCCCCCCTTCTGGTATAACTGCTTGCTTCATGTAACCAAGGTATTCTTAACAATGTTCCTGTTACAGTAACCTACTATTGCAGCTTTAAAATAAATACTATTCTTGCTTCACTGAACAAGGCCTGGTATTTTGCTGACTAAGTTAAGGACTCTGACAGTTTGTTAAGAATCATCATTTTCGGGGCTGGTCGGAAACCCGCGACTCCAACATGAGTGGCGGTGAAGAAGACACTCTCCCGATCAAAGACGAAAAGAAGGAGGACAAGAAACCTCCTGTGACAACGGTACCCACGGAAGCCCCTAGCCCATATGTGCCGGTGACATGGGGGCAGGAGTACGACTTTGAGGGGCCCTACGGGGACCCTTATGGAGCGGCCTACGGAGGGGTGACCACCCGACCCAAGCAAAGACGAGATTGGGTGAAACCCCTGGCCGAAACTCATGAGACGTGGTTCACGACTCCGCGAGCCTCGGTGCGAGTGAGTCAAACCGAGAGGTCAGTCCGCAGACTGATCGCCGCCGAAGGGCTGGAAGACACCTACCGAGACTCCGGTGACCTGGAAGGGGCTGTGGTGAGCCGGAGGTGGAGTGGCGACCCGAGCCAAGACCGCCTGTTTCGCATCCTAGATGAATCCCTCGCCCGCATCCCCCAGATGATCGCAGAGGGCATCCGAGAGGAGCAGGAACGACAACGGCGGGAGGAGCCCCCCGACCAGCATCCTCAAGACCAGCAACAGGTGCCAGTCCCGGACCAGCAGAACGTGCCGGTCCAGCCCCTCAACCAACCAGCGGGGCCGGGACCGCAGGGACCGCAGGGACCGCCGGTACAGCAACCCCAACGACCATGGGGTTTCCTGCCACCGAAACCATCTGAACTACTCGATGCAGACTTTGATGGGACCCCAGAAAAGTTCCCCTTCTTCCTGGTGAGAGCTGAAAAATTCATTGAAACCTGGGGCCATCTGTTCCAACGTGAAGACCGGATGGTGGATGTTATAGCCTCGCACCTGAAGGATGCAGCGGCCGACTGGTATGTAGCGCTCCACCAGGCTGACGGGCGAGAGCTAAGAGAGATCGGTGCGTTCATGTGGGCCATGAAGGAACATTTTGAAGATGTCAACGCCAACAAGACGGCCAGAGCGGCTATACGGGCCCTCAAGCAAGGCCCCAAATCGGTGAGAGAATACACCGCAGAATTCCGCAGGTGCGCCGCCAAAACACGAGGTTGGCAAGACGGGGTCCTGGCAGACCACTCCAAGTTGGGGCTCAACGCAGAAATCCACCGTTCCGTCACGAGAACCCAGAATCCAGACACGCTGACGGGCTGGATACAAGCGGCTATCACCATGGAGAACTGCCTGAAAACCATCCACCTGGACGATGCAGCAGTGATGAGTAAAGAGGACCAATCGGGTCCTACACCTGCCCCGCGAGGGAAGAATCAACCACCGAACCCAAAACCCAAAGATGGCACGAGGGAGACCCGGATGAAGCAAGGGCTCTGCCTGAAGTGCGGGAAAGGGGGCCACTTTGCCGCGAATTGCCCAGGCTCCCCCGCACCAACTGGGGCCCCGAAAGGGACCAAAAAGAAGTTTGACACCTCCACCCCGAAGCCAGTGGCGAAACCGAGAGGGGCGAGGGCCCTGCAAGCCAAACCCCTCAGCGAGGCGTCGGATTCATCGGATGGCGAGACCGCACAGCTGGGAAACGAGACGGACCTGCTGTAAACAGCGCTGAACAGCAGGTCCCGGACTCTCAAGTGCAAATCCCGGTGAGCCGACCCCCCTCTCTTTTCTTTCTCACAGTGACTTTAATGGACCCGGGTCTACTGACCCATGTGAGAGTACGAGCTCTCATTGACTCTGGGTGTGGGAAAGACCTCATTAACCCCACACTGGTGACGGGACTGGGGGCGAAGGTGGTGAAATTGACTGATCCCCTGGTTTTCACACAAATGGACGGCTCTACAATGAAATAGCCGTGCAAATATGAAACTGTTCCCTTACGGGTGGGGATTGGGAACCACTGGGAAGAGAGGCCCTTCGTCGTCACCCCTTCTGCTCGATTTCCCCTAGTACTAGGTAGCGCGTGGTTCTTCGACCACGATCCACACGTCCTGTGGGGAGAGGGGAAAGTTAACTTCATTTCCGAGAAATGCCAACCCCATCTGTGGAAACGGGAGTGGGGTGCCCCGATGGCGGGGGGAGACCTCATAATGGCGGGGGTGGCTGAAACGGAACTGGAGGCGATTCCCCAAGAGTACTGAGACTTAGCCGCCGTTTTTGGGGAGGAGGAAGCGGATGAACTGCCCCCCCACAGAAACTCTGACTGTGCCATTGAAATTTTACCAAACCAAAAGTTACCCAAGGGGAAATTATACTCCATGAGCCCCTCGGAGAAGGTGGAGTTGAGAAAGTTTATCGACAAAAACTTAGAAAGGGGGTTTATTCGACCCGCATCATCCCCGTTTGCTGCTCCTGTTCTTTTCCGGAAAAAAAATGACGGGGGGCTACGGCTGTGCACTGACTATCGAGGGCTGAATGCAGTTTCTAACACGAACGCTTACCCTATGCCCCTGATCAAAGACTTGTTGGCCGCGGTGGCTGGGGGGAAGGTGTTCTCGAAGCTAGACTTGAGGGATACCTACTTCAGGGTGCGGATAAGGGAAGGAGATGAGTTCAAAACGGCTTTCAATACCCCGCTGGGTCAATTTGAATACTTAGTCATGCCGTTCGGACTCCAGGGAGCGCCGGGAGTCTTCATGAACTTAATTAATGAGGTGCTCCACAAGTATTTGTTCAAGGGGGTCCTTGTTTACCTTGATGACATACTTTTGTACTCCCCCGACCTAAAATCACACGTCAAACTGGTGAGAGAAGTTCTCCAAACGTTGCAGAAGCACAAACTCTTTGCTAAGCTGTCTAAATGCGAATTTCACAAGTCAGAGATCCCCTTCCTGGGCTAACGCATATCGCAGAGGGGAATTGAGATGGATCCTGACAAAATAAAAGATGTGGTGGGGTGGGAAACCCCTAAAACTCGGAGGCAACTCCAAGGTTTCCTCGGATTCGCGAACTTTTACATATCATTCCTCTCAAACTTTGCTCAAGTGGCTCTCCCCCTTACTGACTTGCTTAAAACGAAGGGGAAGCCTCCTGACTGCACACGTCCCGGGGCAAAGTTAGACTGGTCCCCAGAATGTCAACGTGCCTTTGACCGGCTAAAAGCTCTCTTTACGTCGGAACCTGTGTTGGCGCACCCAAATGAACTTAAAAAATTCATTGTACAAGTTGACGCATCAGATGTTGCAATGGGAGGGGCAATCCTCCAAGAGGGGGACGATGGTAAACTACACCCCCTCGCCTATGTCTCCAGAAAATTTAACGATACTGAACGAAATTGGTCGGTGTGGGAGAAAGAAGCGGGATCGATCCGCTTAGCGCTGGCGACCTGGCGCCATTGGCTTGAGGGGGCGCGGGTTCCATTTGAGGTTTGGACTGATCATAAAAACCTTGAGCTCCTCCGCTCCCCCCGTTCATTGAACGCCAAACAGCTGCGTTGGGCTGATTTCTTCTCTAAGTTCAACTTCACTCGGCACCATTTTCCCGGTAAATCTAACTCGCTAGCTGACACACTTTCACGCCTCCCACAACACGACAGTAAGAGGGAGGAGATTTGTGACTCTGTGTTCACGCCTTCCCAATTGGGAGGAGCGGTAACCACTTGTAAGCAAGCGAAGCTTTCCCCCCCTTCCTCTACCCCTCCCGCAGATGACTGGGCCGCGAAATTTTCCACGGCTATGTCCGACGCCGACAGGGAGGAGGTGGGGGGGGGAGGACGGAGTGACACAAGATGCACACGGCTGCTGGCAGAAGAATGGCAAAATGTTTGTTCCCCGTTCCCTTCGGGGGGAGGTGATGAGCTGGGCGCACGGATCTAAACTAGCGGGGCACACAGGGTTTGTTAAATCACTCCAACTATTGCAGAGACCGTTCTGGTGGCCTGGACTACGCAAAGACATTTCTTTGTTCACTTCTGCTTGCCAAACGTGCTTGATGAGTAAACCCAGGCCAGGTAAACCCCCAGGGGCGCTGCAACCCCTCCCCACGCCGACTCGACCATGGGAAGTGATTTCAATGGACTTCATTACGGACCTACCCCCTAGTGGGGGGAATACTGTTATTTGGGTTGTGGTGGATCTTTTCACTAAACAAGCCCACTTCGTTCCGTTTGCATCAATCCCCTCGGCCAGGAAATTAGCCTCGGCGTTTCTTCAACACGTAGTGAGGCTCCACACTTTGCCAGCTAAGGTGATCTCGGACAGGGGGTACAATTCGTTTCTCATTTCTGGAGTGAACTTATGTCGCTGCTTGGGGTGGACCAAACGTGTCAATCAAACCCTTGAACAATATTTAAGGTGTTTTACGAACTTTCAACAAGATAATTGGCATTCCCTTTTGCCTTTAGCTGAGTTCTGTTACAATAACACTCAGCACTCTTCGACGGGTATGTCCCCGTTTAAGGCAGTCCATGGATATGAAGCTCCGCCTTTACCGTTTTTAACGTCTCCCGACCTCCCGGCGGGAGATGCTGGTGACTGGTGTAAAAAGTTGCAAGCGGCTTGGCCGCTGTTGTCGAAGACTCTTGACGATGCGAAGGAGGCTTATAAGACCCAGGCTGATAAGAAACGCAACCTTTCCTGGGTCCCAAAATGCGGAGAGTTTGCCTACCTTTCCACTCAAAACTTGCGTGGAATACAACCGAGCCGCAAACTTGGCTGGAAGTTTGTGGGACCTTTTGAAATTTTGCGAGTGATTAACAATGTGACTGTGGAACTTGCTTTGCCTAAATCACTAAAATCTGTTCATCCTGTCTTTCATGTAAGGCTCCTATGCCGCGCGGCTGAGGAGAACAAATGGAGACCGCGACAGCCCACCCCACCTCCGCTGCTGGTGGGGGGGGAACTGCACTATGAAGTTTCACAGATCTTGGACTCTAAAATCTCTCGCAACCGCTTGTTTTATTTGGTCGAATGGACAGCTAGGCTGGGAAAATGGGGGCGGTGGGAACTACGTTAATTATCTCTGTCTCCAGTTCCCACGCGCGCTATGCTTCTATTGGTGGAGGGGGGGGTCCCCATTCTCCCCCCTTCTGGTATAACTGCTTGCTTCATGTAACCAAGGTATTCTTAACAATGTTCCTGTTACAGTAACCTACTATTGCAGCTTTAAAATAAATACTATTCTTGCTTCACTGAACAAGGCCTGGTATTTTGCTGACTAAGTTAAGGACTCTGACAGTGTTCTTCAGGTGTCAGGAGCTGCCATTCACACAAAATCATTAAAAAACCACCTTGCACCAGAGGAAAATGCTGATCAACAGAGGACTGCCTCCTCAGCAAACAAAGAGGAGCACAAATGGAAGCAAAGCTCAGGATCCAAGCCAATAGATTTATATATCTGGGGCAGGGCCTTCCTTTAGATGGTGCTCCTTGATTTTAATGATTTCCTGAGCAAATCCCTCTCTCCCCCACCCTCTGCATGTCCTTGTTTCTCAAAATAGGACTTAAATACACATCAATGCCTAATTTCCTATCAACTGGACCTCACTGGCTCTTTGAAAATAAAGTGCTCAAATACTTAAGACTGGGCTGGCAAGCTTTAATCAATTCATTGGTGCAATTAATTGACTTGAGCTTTAGCTGCAGGCAAAGTTTTGTTGACCACTGAATGAGCTGGGCTGTCAGTAAGCAAATATTCTAGGTCTCGGGACTCTTGAATAGTTATTGCCATGCATATTGCATAGATGTGGGGACTCCTTCCCACGTGTAGCAGATTTTATGGGAGGAAACCCCTTAAAGATGCCCTTTTGTTCTCATGTGCTAATTAGGGCCAAGCTACATGTTACACTTTACATAAGTTGCCAATGGGGATGTATTGTAGCTGCAGCCATATTACAGCCATGAGTCCACAGTAGTAACTCCTGTGTAAAGTACAGCAGGGACCTGATTTGGACTGGAACCACAGTAGGAGAAGGAGGAGCTACTGCCTTTCCCCCTGCACCATTTTTTGGAGCTGGACCAGCCAGAAGCCATGGGTGGTTTATTTGCCTAATCAGAATGCTGCATGTGTAAGCATTCAGTGAACGTACTCCCCTCTGGGGGGGACAAGTAACACCCTCCATAGCCCCTAGGCCATTCCAGCTCCAGAAAAGGGCACAGGGAAGACAGGGACCACAGACCTGATCTCATTTGGGCCCTGCTGTGCTTTTATACAAGAGTTCCCACTAGGGACTCAACAGCTGAACTATGTATGTAAATCCCTGTAGCGAGTTCATGTAACATGTAACATGTAATTTGGCCCTTAGAGTGTGAGAGTGGATGAAATAACAAAGATCTCTTTCAAGCAAAAAGAAAGAGTCAATACGCCTCTTAAATACAGCTCTGTGAAAATTCTGGTGGATCTTGAACTTGTGTCTAAAGCCATTTTGGTGTTCTCTTATGCTAAGGATGGAATATTTCATTTTTGCAACTGAGATGAAGAATACTTTAAAGATGGCCCTTCTTTCAAGCAATTGATCAGTTGTTTTCTAGTTAATTTTACATTTAAATAATTGTGCCTTCCTTTCAGGAATTTCAGCAAGGTTTTTTGCAATCTGTACATCTAGCAAAGTGTCATCATTTACATACACTTTGTTTAATTGTAATAATTTAGTTAAGTGATTAGAAACAAAATAGCTGATTAAGAAAATCTTCACTCAGCTGCTTGTCCAACTTGATATACATAGACTTAATATACATTCAGCTAAAGTGAGTCATATTCTTAAGTCACAGCGGTTTAAATTGGTTGTTTTTGTGCATAGCTAGATCATGTCTGTGAACTTTTTTACATTGAGAATGACTGAATGGCAGTGATTTCTGTAAGGATTACACACATTCATAGAGGATAAATCTAAGAACAGTTACTGGTCCTGGCTACTAACAGCAATGTCTGTATTTTAAAAAAATGCACTGCTGATTCTAGGTACTGTGAGGATGACTATCTGCCTCTGGGGTCTGTTTATGAGCTTCTTGGGAATTTACAATCCTATCCATGTTTACTCATCAGAAATCATTCCCAGTGATTCCAGTGTTGACATAAAATCCTATGTAAACCCACTCCCCCTCAAGTGGTGGGAGAACTCAAATTGGTCCCTGAGGGATATAGTGCTGCATTAGACTATTACCCTGATCCAGCAAAGGTGGTCTTGGAGCTTTTTTGCTGGTGAAAAAGAAAGGTCCCCTTTAATGACCCCAAAGGCTCTGCTGGGAGTCATGGGGCCTGCATGGACAAAAGCCACATGGGCAGAGGCTGTAATAAGGCGGGGGAATCAGGTAAGATGGAGTGAAAAAGCTGGCTATATCTAACCCATTATGGGCTATATGTTTCCTTGCTGATCTGGCCTTCTGGACAAACTGAAACCAGGTTTCAATGGTACTTTCCAACCAGAAACCTGGAAAACTTTATCAGCTTCAGACAAAAGAAATTCACCATAGATGAGTCATATACCTTGGAGACTTTACCTTGGGTAACTGGATAGCTACAAAAAGAAATCGGAGATAAAGGAAGGGGTTTGAAAAGCAAACCTGTAATGTTGTAAAGCAGGCTGAGATATTTGGTTGCCCCAGGCAAGCCCTAGGCCCCAAGTGTAGCATTTGCAGAGATCAGACAGTTCCAGCGAATTCCCTGAGATACCTGTTCCTCGAATGAAGCAAGCAGGTTCTCTCCAAGAGGTTTGCCCACTCACAGTGGGAATAAAGATTTTCTTATAGAGAGTTTCCAAGAATATGAGGTTTTATGCTCATGGCTGGCTGCAAAGTCTGATGGGAAGGGATAGGACCATACAAAGTTTTATGTTCAGGCAAAGGTGTTATATAAACTGTGCACCTTCTCTCTTTCTCTTTTTAAGAAACTCTGATGGATGGAGAAGGCTCTTTTCCACTGAGGCATTACGGATTTGGAAGCCCCATCCACTGTGAAAATGCACTTTATCTATTAAGTGTATGTGTGTATGTATATATATATATATAAAATTCCCAAGTGGCCCCCTGCATGCAGATATCTAAATCTGCACATCGGGGGCACCTGGGGGGCGGGGAGATATTCCTGCACACGTGAGGCAGTCCCCAGGCGTACAGAAAAATCTAAAAAGTTTTAAAAACTATATGGGGAATATTTAAATCCCCCAAAAAGTATGAGTGTTCCCTGTGCATGCGCAGAGAATGCTCTGGGAACTCTGTTGCAGGCTGGCAGCTGAGAAGTGCTCAGGCCTCGCCACTGGTGCCGGGGGAGAGGGAAAATCAGCGGAGGGGGAAGATCATTAGGCCCGGCAGCTGAGAGGCACTCAGGCCTTGCCGCCGGTGCTGGGGGGAGGGAAAATCAGTGGAGGGGGAAGATCGCCGGGCCCAGTGGCTGAGAGGCGCTCAGGCCTCACCGCTGGTGGGGGGAGGGAAAATCAGTGGAGGGGGAAGATCATCGGGCCCGGCAGCTGAGAGGCACTCAGGCCTTGCAGCCGGTGCTGGGGGGGGGAAATCAGTGGAGGGGGAAGATCATCTGGCCCGGTGACTGAGAGGTGCTCAGGCCTCGACGCTGGTGCTGGGGGGAGGGAAAATCAGTGGAGGGGGAAGATCATCGGGCCTGGCGGCTGAGAGGCGCTCAGGCCTCACTGCCGGTGCTGGGGGGAGGGAAAATCAGTGGAGGGGGAAGATCATCGGGCCCGGCGGCTGAGAGGCGCTCAGGCCTCACTGCCGGTGCTGGGGGGAGGGAAAATCAGTGGAGGGGGAAGATCGTCAGGCCTGGTGGCTGGGAGGCACTCAGGCCTCGCTGCCAGTGCCTGCAGGGGGAGAGAAAATCGGCGGTGGGGGGAAATCAGTGGGCCTGGCAGCTGGGAGGCACTCAGGCCTCGCTGCCAGTGCCTGCAGGGGGAGAGAAAATCGGCGGTGGGGGGAAATCAGTGGGCCTGGCGGCTGGGAGGTACTCAGACCTCACCGCCAGTGCCTGTGGGGGAGGGAAAATCAGCGGTGTGAGGGATCGTCAGGCCCGGGGCTGGGAGGCACTCAGGTCTCGCCGCCAGTGCCTGCAGTGGGGAGGGAAAATTGGCGGTGGGGGGGGGAATCAGTGGGCCGGAGGGTGGGGAGAGAAGGCGTACCTGCGGAACTGCTTCTGCAGACCAGGAGCCTTTTGGAATACTCCCCCCCCGCGAGTATCGCGGGTCCTGCTTGTGTTGTGTGTGTGTGTGTTAAGTGCCATTTATGATTCTAACCACGTAAACAGAAATCAACTATGAACATGTATTCAGATATTAACTTTGGTTCAGTTATGGCTATTGCTTAAAAGCATGCTGGGAGAATTAAATAAAATGCTAACTTGCTATTCTGCTAAGGCTTGTGATCAGCCGGCTGCAACTGCGCATGTGTCGGTTAGCCTAGCTAAATGGAGAACAATAACACCCTGTAACTATATCAGCTACTAATGATACTTTTAGAGCTTCATGGCCTAAGAAGCGTCAAATTTGATCCAGATCTTTTTAATCCATTCTCGCCTGATCAGACATCCCCTGTTGGAATCGCCTTACAGCGCACTGCTTCTGCTGTGGATTGTCTAGACGGCGTCCATTGAAGGAGGTACATGTGGTGTTTTTTTTAAAAAAACAACAGCATAAAAACAACTTTTTGCGCGTACATATAGGCATGACTGTGCAGCCTTGTAGATCCGAGGTGCTTGCAGGGATGGAGTCCCGGCCATCCCCCTTGCCATTGAGCTCATGCTCAATGGAGGGACTATTTTGCATGTTAAAAGACTCATCCTCCCTCCAGGTCCCATCCCATTAACCATCCTTAAAGTGACGGGTCATTCATAAACATTAAATTCTTCATGGTGCTGAATTGGGGTTCGGTAGCCTTGTTTTTAAATGCTTTTAAGAGCATATTGGGTAGTGATTTTTTAAAAATCGCACCCGCTCCGGAAGGTCTGACGTCCAATGGGAGGATTGCGCACTGGTGGCACGATCAGACAGGTGAAAGTCCAATGTTGTTGGGCCCAGAAAACTCCAGATTTAAGTCCAGTTACAAGGCGCAGCAAAGCAGGATGTCTACGGAACAGGGACGTTTCCCAGATGTTTGTGTCTGGTCGTTCTGCTTAAATCCACCAGGAAATTGTGCATGTCGTGGATCTAAAGAGCTGTCTGATCAGGACCTTTGAAACACCGATGTCTGCTGGGTTAGTTCATCAAGGCCACAGGCTGCAAACTGCAGACTAAGAACCAAGGTCCAAGAGCCCTTCCTGTCTTGCCCTCCTGCCTGTATTCCTGACCATGGCGAGGGTTTAAATACCTCCAACAGTGTTTCACAAATAAATTTCCAGTCAAAAAAATGGAGTCAAAAATGAGGAGGAAGATCTTAGGTTTTAATTGCAACCAAAACACCTGAAAACAGTTAGGCCAGACAGCCTATCCAAAATTCACTACTTTCTGAGCACAACCACGAAATACATGAAATTTTATATTTCAAATGACATCATCACACCATCATCATGAAAATAATATTCAAAAAACATAATTGGTTACAAAAAATTAAACATCATTTGAATGAAAATTCCCTTATTGGTCAAATATAAAGAAAGGCGTGTCTATGCAACAGCATCAATTGTTTACGTAATCTAACCTAAATACTACCAAGCAAGGTTTCTATGCACCCAAACAACGGTGTTTTTCTCTGATACGGAGCTAAAAATCCTTTTTTACACAGACACTGCGAAATTGTAACCTAAACAATTAAAAAACATGAACTTTATATCTATCTTTCTTGTCTGCTAGCATCAGCTAGAAAAATTAACCCAACCTAGAAGAGAAAGGCCTACTACTTAATAGGCCTCTATTACATCCTAAGAAAATCTTGCTTAGGAAAAAAAACCCTATAGTACCTGTTATGTATTGTGCATGAAACACTGCCTGAGTTTCAACCTAAACCATCCTAGGCTGGTATTGTAGAATGCACGTTCTGATTGGCTCCTCTGCGCAGTAGACCAATCAGAGCATAAGAAAGGTTCTGGAGGGAACTGAATTCATTGGTCCTTATGCAAGCACTTTGATTGGTTATTAGCTCACTAGGGGGAGTGGTTATACTCGCTCAGAAAGTTTAAAAGAGAGCTTTCTGCTCTCCTGTTTTGTGTTGGTTTTTCTGTCATGTTCAAATAAAGCTGAATTACTTGTTAAGAGCAGACTGAAGTCTCATACTTAACAGAACCGGAAAAATAAGAATAATTAAAAGGAAATAAATGTTATAATCAGATCTATAATACAACAGGACAAACACTCCGCCTGGATCTTACAAGCTGACAGCCATCTTCTCACATCACCCTTCTGCTTTATAGTTTTTGGCTGTTAGGCCAAAATTTTTATTCAAGCTGTAAGAACTCCACAGAACCCAGTACAAAAACAGAACAGAACTTTATTAGAACATAAGCAAGGCCTGGTCTGGGCCCTACTAGGCTGTAACCAACCACAGCCAGCAACCAATAACACAAGCCAAAAGCAAAACTAAAGCAAAGGCTTTTACCATAAGGGATCATTTTAAAATAACTGTACCATACAATAAGGGAACATCAACAAATTCTCAACTGCTCACGATAAAACAAAAGGCTTTTAGTTTCTGCATTGTCTGACAACAGGTTTTGGTGCTATTACTCTCTGATTGCTAAAATAGTGCGCACAAACCTTTCAGAATACTCTGTGTACATTTGTATAAACTACATTCAGACACCAAGACGTGAATTAGCATGCAAGCCTTGGGCTTGCTGGCTCTCCTGCCTCTAGGGTTGCCACGTCTGGGTTGGAACTTGTTTATTAATGATTTGCAATTGGGAGTAAGCAGTGAAGTGGCTAAATTTGCAGATGACATGAAGTTGTTCAGGGTGGTGAAAACCAGGGAGGATTGTGAGGCACTCCAAAGGGATCTGTCAAGGATGGGTGAGTGCGCGTCAACGTGGCAAATGGGCTTCAATGTAAAAAGGTAAAGGTTCCCTTGCTCGAAAGCCAGTCGATAAATAGGTACCACTTTGGTGGGAAGGTAACAGCGTTCCGTGCACCTTGGTGTTTAGTCATGCCGGCCACATGACCACGGAAATGTCTGCGGACAGCGCTGGCTCTTCGGCTTTGAAACGGGGATGAGCACCGCAACCCTAGGGCTTCAATGTGGCCAAGTGCAAAGTGATGCACATTGGAGCCAAAAATCCTAAATATAAATACACGTTGATGGGGTCTGAACTGGCAGAGACGGACCAAGAGAGAGATCTTGGAGTTGTAGTGGATAACTCAATGAAAATGTCTAGACAGTGTGTAGCTGCAATAAAGAAGGCCAACGCTATGCTGGGGATTATTAGGAAGGGAATTGAAAACAAATCAGCCAGTATCATAATGCCCCTGTATAAATCATTGGTGCAACCTCATTTGGAATACTGTGTACAGTTCTGGTCACCACATCTCAAAAAGGATATTATAGTAATGGTAAAAGTGCAGAGAAGGGCAACTAGAATGATAAAAGGGTTGGAACACCTTCCCTATGAAGAAAGGTTAAAACACTTGAGGCTCTTCAGCTTGGAGAAACGACGGCTGAGGGGTGACATGATCGAGGTTTATAAGATTATGAATGGGATTGAGCAGGTTGAGAAAGAAGTACTTTTCTCCCTTTCTCACAATACAAGAACTCGTGGGCACTCCATGAAATTGCTGAGCAGTCGGGTTAGAACAGATAGAAGGAAATACTTCTTCACCCAAAGAGTGATTAACATATGGAATTCACTGCCACAGGAGGTGGTGGCAGCTACAAGCATGGACAGTTTCAAGAGGGAATTAGATAAACATATGGAGCAGAAGTCCATCAGTGGCTATTAGCCACAGGGTATAGATGGGAATTCTCAGTCTGGGGCAGGTGATGCACACTATTCTTGGTGCTGGAGGGGGCAGCAGTGGGAGGGCTTCTAGTGTCCTGGCCCCACTGCTGGGCCTCCTGATAGAACGTGGTATTTTTGACCGCTGTGTGACAGAGTGTTGGACTAGATGGGCCATTGGCCTGATTCAGCATTGGCTTCTCTTATGTTCTTGGAAAATACCTGGAGACTTTGGGGGTGTATCCAGAAGAGGGTGGGGTTGGGGGAGGGGGAGGGGAGGGACCTCAGCATGGTACAATGTCATAGAGTCTACCCTTCAAAGCAGCCATTTTCTCCAGGGGAGCTGATCTCTGTCAGCTGGAGATCAGTTGTAAAAGCAGGAGATCTCTAGACCCCACCTGGAGGCTGGGAACCCTACCTGCCTCCAACACACAAGAAGTCAAGATCAAAGATACGCTTGTTTAGAATTTTTTCCATTTGTTGCAATGTCTGATTTAGGCACTTGAGGTTTCTCTGGCCACAAAACTGTATTTCTAAACCACAGTTTAATGCTGGTTTGACATCCCAGTTTTGGGACAGGAAGCAAACCAGAGTCTGTTAAAGTGACCAGACTTGAACTTTGCAACAAACTGTGGTTGGACTAAAGACTTATGAAACCAGGAAATCTTTAGTCTCAGTGCAGTGCATGAAGGGAGGAAGGAGGGAAGACACAAGGATTTCAGGCTTATTCTTGCCACAAACAAACTAGTTTACTTGTGAAGTCTGAATGCAGCCAAACTGCATTCCATGCCAAATATCCTATACAATTGCTACATATTATTAGTATTCTGCTATTTTCTGTACTCTGCTATGTTATTATTTTATTTCAGTATATTTTAATTATATTTTAATAGTATCATAACTTTCTTGGAGCTCACCTTTAAATGAAAAGATAGGGTCCATATTGTATATATAACTAAGAAAAGCTTAGCATTTACAGTGCATTTCATTACTCAAAGAACTTTATATACATTATCATAGCAATCCTTATAGCAACTCTGTAAGGTAGGCCAGTATAATTATACCCATATTGCAGATGGGAAAGAGACTGAGGAAGAGTGGCTTGCCTAATGATATCGGGTATGCTGGTGGTCAAAATGAGATTTGTGTTGGCAGAGTTCAGGAAATAATCCAGTCCACGCTTTGGAGTTTGCTTTCAATGAATTTACTGTAATAGGATTTTGCAAAAAGACAATAACTCACTGCAGGCCACTAATGCAATGGAGAGGCTTCCATAGCACAGGCACTAACACATACTAACACACAGCAGAGAGAGAAACAACAAGAGGTTGATGTGAGAAATAAGAAAGACTCATTTAGGAAATGGAAGCAAAGCCTTATAACCAAGGATGAATATAAACAAATAACCAGTGCTTGTCGAGAGAGTTAGGAAAGCTAAAGCTCAGTATGAGCTTAGGCTGCCGAGAGATGCTGAAAACAACAAAAAGGGGTTGTTTTCTTATATTCAAAGTAAGAAAAAGAGTAAGGATATGGTAGTCCATTGTAGGGTCAGGAAAGTGAAATTGTAACAAGTGATGAAGAGAGGGCAGAACTGTTCAATTCCTACTTTTCCTCAGCCTTCTCTTGCAAGGGAAACAGTGCTCAACATGGCAAAATCAGAACACATTATGAGGGAAGGGAGTTGCAGCCTAGGATCAGCATAGGGGTAGTACATAAACATCTCGTTTCTTTAAATGAAACTCAGATGAATTGCATCCAAGGATACTAAAAGAACTTGCAGGTGTAATTTCTGAACCTATGTCCATTATTTTTGAGAATTATTGGAGGACAGGTGAGGTGCCAGAAGACTGGAGGTGGGGAAATGCTGTCCCCATCTTCAAGAAGGGGAAAAAGGAGGATCTGGGTAGTTACCGACCTGTCAGCTTGACATCTATCCCTGGAAAACTTTTAGAACAAATCATCAGTCAGTCAGTTCTTAAACATTTAGAAAGGATGGCTGTGACCACTAAGAACCAGCAGGGGTTTCTCAAGAACAAGTCATGTCAGACTAACCTTATCTCTCTTTTTTGTTTTTTTTTGAGAAAGTTACTACCTTGCTGGATCAGGGGAATGCTGTAGATAGAGTTTATCTTGATTTCAGTAAGGCTTTCAATAAAGTTCCATGTGCTATTCTTGTTGACAAATTGGTAAAAAGTGGTTTGGATCCTATTACTGTTAGGTAGATCTGTAACTGGTTGACAGATTGCACCCAAGAGTGCTCATTAATGGTTCCTTGTCCTCTTGGAGAGGAGTGACTAATGGAGAGCCTCAGGGATCTGTCCTGAGACCTGTTTTGTTCAACATCTTTGTAAATGATTTGGATGAAGGAATAGAGGGCATGCTTATTAAATTTGCAGATGACACTAAATTGGGAGGGGTATAAAGTATGGTAGAAGACAGAGTCAGGATACAGGATGATCTTGACAGGTTGGAAAACTGGGCTAAAACAAAAAGGAATTCATGGGGATAAATGTAAAGTTCTGCATTTAGGTAGGAAAAATCAAATGCATAATTATAGATTGGGGAAGATTTGTCGGCAGTAGTATGTGCAAAAAGGATCTAGGGGTCTTAGTAGACCATACACTGAACATGAGTCAGCAGTGTGATACAGTAGCTAAAAGGGCAAATGCCATTTTGGGCTGTATCAACCGAAGTATAGTGTCCAGATCACACGAAGTGATGGTGTTGCTTTACTCTGCTGTGGTTAGACCTCACTTAAGTATTGTGTTCAGTTTTGGGCACCACAAGGATATAAACAAGCTGGAACTTGTCCAGAGGAGGGCAACAAAGAAGGTGAGGGATCTGGAGACCTATGAGGAAAGGTTGAAGGAGATGGGTATGTTTAGCCTGGAGAGGAGACGACTGAGAGGTGATACGATAACCATCTTCAAGTACTTGGAGGGCTGTCATTATAGAGGATGGTGTGGAGTTGTTTTCTGTTACCCCAGAAGGTCAGACCAGAACCAACAGGTTGAAATTAAATCAGAAGAGTTTTCAGCTAAACATTAGGAAGAACTACCTGACAGAGCGGTTCCTCAGTGGAACAGGCTTCCTCGGGAGGTGGTGGGCTTTCCTTCTTTGGAGGTTTTCAGAGGCTAGATGGCTACCTGTCAGCAGTGCTGATTCTGAGAACTTAGGCAGATCATGAGAGGGAGGGCAGGAAGGGTTGCATCAGTGCTTAGATCTTGTGGCCCTTTCTTACACACCCAGGGACATTTCTGATTGCCACTTTGGGGTCTGAAAGCAACTGTTCTTCAGGCCACTTTGGCCAGGGAATCTGGAGGGGGGGGAGTTGCCCTCTTCTGGGCATAGAGCAGGGGTCACTGGGGTTGAGGGGAAGGAATCTGTGAATTGTATGCATTCTGCAGGGGTTTGGACTAGATGGCCCTGGAGGTCCCTTCCAGCTCTATGATTCTAGGTAGGCTGAACTGCAAGAGAAAACAGTCAATGAACCCTAAACACTAGAGAATATTCCACAGCTCCCCCTAGGGTACAAGTGGACTAAACTACTCTTTCAGCAGTAATTAGACTTTTAACAGGCTGTTGCTTCTCCAACAATTTGAATCTTGCAAATCATAGGTCATCCTCTTTACCACTATGCTGCTACACCACTTTCCCAAAGTAAACTATTCCTAAAACCGTAGGGACTAAAAGTCAAGAACTGCTCTATCAGCAGCATCTAGAACGTACCGAAATTTGTTAAAACCCCAAGATCTCTCTGCTGTTTGTGGGCTGTTAGTTAACACAGGCTTCTACAACTTGACAGTGAAGGACCGCAACCATTTCAGTATGTCCTGAAAGTAGATCTTCCATTTCAGGGAGGCTTTACTTCTTCAGCATCCAGAAGTCTGGAATTTTCAGATTGCATGGAAATTTATTTATTTATTCCATCTATGTACATGCTTTTAATACTACAAGTGCAAGCATGTCTGTTTCACTGGGGGTGCTTTCATGCCAGGAGAATTCCCCACTATGCTCTCTTTGCCACTGTGAAGGCAGCAGCATTTGCAGCAGCAATGGAGACTCCAAAGGGGGGGGTCTCCATGCTGCCCCTCTGCCTGCCATCCCATCCCCCACACATTGCCAGTGTGCTTCTTGCCAGCTTTTAAAAAAAATCAGTAGCAGTTATATCACTACAGTGTAATGATGCTAGAACAAAGTTGAGCCGGCTTTGGCTGGGAGGGCGGGGTAGACATCCAATCAATCAATAAATAACTATCTACTACTGCGTTGTTGTTGTTTTTAAGTCCACCAGGAAAGATGGTAAGGAGATTGTGGACACCAGCAGAAATGCCACTGGGTGGGGGTGGAGAGATACAGCAATCAACATCTCAGCGTCCACACATGGATCTCAAACCCTTTTTTGAATATGATTTTCCCATAAAGATTGTACAAAAGTAGATTTATGAAACTATGCAGCCGATTCAGGGGAAATCCAAAAACTGGATGAATGCATGACAATATTGTGTAGAACCCCCCCCCCCAAAAAAAAAAACAACACTGCATGGGGGCGGGGAAAGCATGAAGACAAACTTCCATGTGGAAGCAACCTTGGTTTACATGTGTTGGGATTTCATAGCTTCCAACTGCCTGCATTTGTAGCAAAATGTTTAAAGGAGGGCCACTGTACAGTGGTATAGCTCAAGTCTGGCATGCAGAATTCCCCAAGGCTGAATCTTGCCATTGCTTATGACAGTGTCTCAGGTCTTTCTTATTTTATTTACTTCACTTATACCCTGCCTCTCTCCCCAGTGAGAATCCAAAGAGCCTTATTTCTCTCTCTCCTCTCTTCCATTTTATCCTCACAACCACCTTCGGTTGTAGGTTAGACTGAGAGTATGTGACTGGCCCAAGGTCATCCCGCACAGCTTCCATGGCATGAGTGGGAATTTGAACCTCAGTCTCACAGATCCTATTCCAACATTCTAACCACTGCACCCCACTGGTCTCAATGCAGGTTTTAGAAACAGGATTAACTCCTAATGCAAAGCCTGAGAAACTTTGAGAACTCCTGCCAGACAGAGCAGGCAACACTGGGCTTGCTGAATCAAGTCAGGACAAGGCTGCATCATATGTCCCTCTGCTGTTTTCTTACCCAGAATTGCTATCATGCTGGTGAAAAGTGTCCCTGACCTGGATAGCCCAGGCTAGCCTGATCTTGTCTAGACCTGGGAAGCTAAACAGGGTTGGCCTTGGTTAGTACTTGGATGAGGGACTACCAAAGAAGCCCAAGGTCACAACCCAGAGGCAGGCACTGGCAAACCACCTCTGAATCAACACTCCCTCTAAGCTGTGGAGTCTTGTGAGCAAACATTCTACTTTGTGAGCTACTGGCATTAAAGTTGGGAGCGAGCGATTTGGCTACTGCATACATTAGTTTGCTCTGGAGACATCCCTCCTGAGCTAAGACAAAGATGTGTGAGCTGGAGGCTAAAAAACTGTGAGCTGGCTCACACTAACTCAGGTTAGAAGAACACTGCTCTGAAAGTCTCTTGACTTGAAAACCCATTGGGGTCACCATTAAAGGTAAAGGTTTCCCTTGCTCAAAAGCTAGGGGGCGGTGTTCATCTCTGTTTCCAAGCCAAAGAGCCAGTGCTCTCCGAAGACGTTTCCATGGTCATATGGCCGGCATGACTAAACACCAAGGCACACAGAACACTGTTACCCTCCTGCTGAAGTGGTACCTTTTATCTACTTGCAATTTCTTGCTTTCAAACTGCTAGGTCGGCAGGAGCTGGGGCCAGAGATAGGAGCTCACTCCATCATGTGGCATTCGGGTCTTGAACTGCCAAACTACAGACCTTCTGGTCTGCAGCTCAGTGTCTTAATCTCTAAGCCATCGTGGACAATTGTGAAAGCTGCCTGTGGGCCACAGTCTTGCTTCAGCTGTTGCCTAGCTCCCACTGATGTTATGATGCCTAATTAGCTAATGCATGTCGAGCTTTGAAAATGAGTTCTTCTCCTTGATGTAAACACGGCGTCCTAGGCTCCAAAGGAAACACTTACTCAGGGAGGAAGGAGTTTAAACACCTAACAGGTTCTGTTTGCCTTTGGATGGATTTCAAACAAAACCACGTCAGGATATTTATTCACATCATTAAGAGAATCTTCACGGAAGCATGGAAGCACTAGTTCTAAGACCTTTGGCAGCTAAGTGCAGCTTATCACATCACTTTTCTCTGTTTTGCTTTTTGTTTAGAAGCTTCGGAGGAGGGGGGGAAAGCAGATTGTGCAGGGGAAATTGCGTGGCTGGGGTGCCAAGAAAGAACAGATGCTGCTCACCTAGCTTTGCACTCCAACCCCTCCTTTGCAGAGAGAGAATACTACGCCAGCCCAAGAAAACACCTCCATGAAATCAGGCTTCTGAGGGGATGTGGATGGCTGCCCATTTGAGCATAGTTCACTAACTTGGCTTTTACAGCTCCATATGGTTCATGTGAAGGGCACAAAATTCAACCTGTTTTAAAGTACCTGTTGAAACTTTTACCTTCCCAACGGAGACAGAAAAGAAGGTACAGACGGTGGGGTTCTTTGGGAAATGGCTTATGCACATAAATATGTACACGTGCAGTAAGCACATGCTTGCAAATCCTTGTGTTATACCTTCAGAACATGCCAAGGTATCCAGACTTTGCTACAGCTCCTTTCTGTGAGTAGATGCAGTAGCAAATTTGAAACAGCCCCGAAAGTCTAAATTAAGTGGGAGGAATGAGAGGTACACATCCCATAAGTAGAGCAACTGTGAGTCATGCTTCATGTTTTCAAGGACACCTTTCTAATGTTTTGTGTGTCATGGAAACCAGCCTAGGCATTGAAACAGGCTCACACAGTGCCATCCCAAGCCAAGTTACACCCTTCTAAACCCACTGAAGTTAGAGTGGTACTGACCACATCTACTTAGGGTAGTACTGACCTTATCTAGGGAAGAGTACACAAAGGGCTGTCTGTGAGGCTGCTAGGTATTTCTGTGTAAATGCTAAGGTAATAAACGCAGCAGAACATTTGTATTACCTTTTAAACAAAGAAACTTTACTAATGAGGGAGGGTGAACGGGGATTTGAAAGTAACAAAACAATATAGGAACATCATCCTGTCTAGCTACTCTCTAACCTACATCTTTTCTTAGAGACTTCTCTATCTCATGTGAGGACGAACTAGAGAAGAAGGACAAAGAGCAATAAACCTGAAACCCAGTGCTTACTCTCTAGTCCACCCCCAAAGTATTGATTACCCAACTGGAGAATTCCAATGCTAACTAATTATGCATTTTGTCACCTTGCTCTGGCAGCAACTACGTGCAGGCTTCCCCATTGGGTCTCTAATTTTTAGCTAGCTAAGACATCAGCATGCATAAACAAACAGTACATTCTTTCATATATACGGAGAGGGAACTCGCAAATCCCAACACAGGCCCCAATCCCAAATCCTACCACCACTTTTAAAAGAAATCCTGCACTCCAAGGGCATAGATTTTCCAATTTCCCAGGGGGGGTGCTGGGGCTGAGTCAGAGGTGTTGCTATGCGAGGTCCTTAAAAGAACTGGGGCCCAGTGACATCACAGGGAGGAGCCAGTGACATCACAGGCCATTGTCACTATCTATGGAAGCAGAGCCATGTGGGATTTAGGGAGGGAATCCTCAGAAATGTAGGGGGGTGGAAACCCCCCTAGCAATGTTCCTGGGCTGGGCTAAACCCAGGAAAAGGTGGGAGTTGACCAGTGGTTATAGTGGTATCTCAGTAATCTCCTGCTGTGTCCTTTTTTTAAAAAAATCACTTTTAGAATAGTCACTTGAAGATCTGCAAATACACATACCATGTACACAGGACAAACAAATGGTCACAAATTTGGCAGTAAGAAAGGCAACACAGAAAAGGCTATAGGGAAACATTTAAAAAGTTTTCCTGGACATTCATTTACAGGAGTCTTGTTTCTGCTATATTCATAAGGGTGACTTTATACTGGAATTTACTAAATTATGGCATCACAAATGCCTTCCTTTGGTAAATGTATGGCTGAAGTCTGTGAGCCATGGCAGAATGCCAAACAGTTGGTGTGCACTCAATTTCTGAGCAATGTACAGAGTTCAGAGTCACAGCAATCTTATCACTTCAAACTCATATCCTACAAGTGAGTACAAGTACATTCTGAGGCAATTCAGAACAGTGCCCATAGTCAGGACCCCAAAGGAAACTCATAGTTATGCCACCTAAGATTTTATATACCTTGCCTTCCTAGCACACTTCTTAGAAACTCTAGCTTAAAAACACAGATATTCAGAGCCAATTATTAATAAAATAAATCATATAATTAGGTTCATGGGAAATGACTGTATTCCTGTGTATGGTTAATTTCTGCTCTTCAGGTTCAACTTGCAAAATATATTTGGCTTCAACAAATGATCTTCAGACAGCTGAAATACAACTTTAACTGCACCAGAAAGGACTTTCCTCTTTCTAATTACAAATCTATCCATGGCAAATTGAATGGAATGGTGGTCTGAAAACAATTCAAAGGAAAATATCAGGATTCTGAAGGAGGAGAAATTACATATAAAAATAGTAGGGGTAGTCATGTTAATCATGTAATCCCTACAGCTTCTACATTTGCAGAGTGAAATGACAGCACCTGGGAATAGGCTCTGTGCTCTGGGAGTGGAATGACAGGTTGCAAAGTGGAATGACAGTCCCTGGGATTAGCAGAAGTGTTCTGGAACTGGAATGACAGCCTCTGGGAGTTGAAGAAGCATGCTGGCACTATCATTCTACTCTGAGGGCTGGAATTCCAGTCCCAGAACACCTCTGCTACTCCCAGGGGCCCCACTCTAGGAGCTCATTCCAGTCCCAGAGCACTAAGCCTATTCCTAGGGGCTGTCATTTCACTTTGTAACCTGTCATTCCAGTCCCAGAGCACTGAGCCTATTCCCAGGGGCCATCATTCCACTCTGGGAGATGTCATTCCAGTCCCAGAGCACAGATTCTAATGCTAGGGATCCTCGTTCCACTCTGGGGGGTGTCATTCCAGTCCCAGAATAACCTATCTGGGCCTAAAGACCTTATTGGAAAAAACACTCTGCATTTTCTTTGCAACTTTTTTTGGGCTGCAATGTATTTCAGTGGAGCCTATGCAAGTCAATTGGCATTCCTGGCTCCCATTATCTCCAGTGGGCCTTCAAGCCTCTCCTACTGTTTCAAATGGGCAATCCTGTCATGCGTTTTAATACATCCCAGTTGAAACTGTACTACACCATTTTAAGAGCCAGTTTGGTGTAGTGGTTAAGTGCACGGACTCTAATCTGGGAGAACCAGGTTTGATTCCCCACTCCTTCATTTGCACCTGCAGATGTGACCTTGGGTCAATCACAAGCTCTGGCACAGCTGTCCTTGAAAAAGAGCAGTTTCTGTCAGAAGTTCTCTCAGCCCCACCTACCTCACAGGGTGTCTGTTGTGGGGAGGGGAAGGGAAAGGAATTTGTAAGCTGTTCTGAGACGCCTTTGGGCAGTGAAGGGCAGGGTATAAATCCAATCTCCTCCTCCTCCTCCTCCTCCTCCTCCTCCTCCTCTTCTTCTTCTTCAGTAATAGCAAAATGAAGAGCATGAACATGTACAGATGAACACGTACAGAGTGCACATTCCTTGCCAATGTTATCTTTAGGCTGTACACAGGGCAAAAGGAAATTTTAAAAGGACTCTGATCTGCATGTCCCCCCATCTTGTTCATGCAGATGGGTTTACCATTTAAAAATGAAATGGAAATTGAAAGAAGAACTTAGGAGTGGCTGAAGCAGGCCCCCACTACCATGAAAAAAACAACTATTCTCAATCAAGGATATATAGACCCAAGTAAAATAAAATAGAGACACACTTTTCCCCCAAATGTAAAATGGAGCCCAGCAAGTATGTTGTGTCCAGCAGAGGCTTCACAGTCTGTTGAGTGGAGCTACCTGGGATTAAGGACTATGCTTTCTTTTCCAAAAGACACCAAACATATTAAGGACTATGCTTTCTTTTCCAAAAGACACCAAACATATTATCAAAAACCTTAGTTATTAACCTAGCGAGAGCAAAGATACAACCGAAAACCTGATGGATCCAGCCACAAGAGACCTTCTCTTAATGTTATCAAATTTCTTCCCCCGCCCTTCTTTTCCTGTCTCCAGAGATCTGCTTCCTAAAGACTCTCTAGCATTTAGTATCTCTGCATATATGCTTGGAGATGGGAGGGGGAGGGGATGTTTAACCACCCCATTGTCTATCCTGCTAGCTCAATTAGCATTTGTAAGAAGGTGAGCCTAAAAGGCTCACACTGACTTCCTTCTTTCTAGCTCAGAGGAAAAAACCCAGACAGGGTTTTAAACTCAAAACTGCCTAGAACTGGTTGCCCGGGGGAAGCTCAGTCCCCACAGGAAAAATTCAGGGGAGCCCATCCCCCATAGTTTATGCCTGTGCTGCACTCAGATTATGGATGATGAAATCACACAACACAAATGAATGGGACATCTCAATGCCAGGTCTCAGGTCATTTGCATGAGCCTAGCCAGAGACTCCCTTAAGCACTAGGGTGGCCAGTATTCTAGCAGCATCCACAGTCTTCCTTTGGGCCCCAAAAACAGAAAAAAATAAAATGTTGAAATATCAAAAATAATTTTTAATAATGATATTATTATGGTGGGGGGCCACGAAGGCAAAAGTGCCAAGGGCCCACGAAAGTCATAATGCAGCCTTGATCATGACACTCTAGGAGTTTCAAAAATCTCTATGGAAAACCATACCAATTTTTGAAATTCCTTGAGCATCATGGCACTTCCTGTTTTGAAACAGGAAGTGGCATCATGACATTCTAGGAATTTCAAAAATCTCTATGATTTTACCACAGATTGTAGATTTTGAAATTCCTAAAGAGAAACAGGGACTCAGGAGGAAGGAAATTCCACTCCCCTGCAAATTTTGCTAGTTCCTCTCTTGTAGATTTCTTAACTTCCTCAGATTTTCTAGCAATTCCTAGAACTTTTGATTTCCCCATGATATCATGTTGTTCCCCTCCCCACCATGTCTCTGCCCTGTATTGGTGTGTGTGTGTAGGGGGGGAGATGGGAGTTGTGAGGGCTGTGGAAGGCAAGTGCATAGAAAACTCTATGGGGATGCTCTGTTGCTGCTGCAAATGCCTCTGCATTTGTGACAGCAATGAGAGCAGCAGACTCTAATCTGGAGAACTGGGTTCAATTCCCCACTCCTCCACATGCAGCCAGCTGGGTGACCTTGGGTCAGTCACAGGTGTCTCAGAGCTCTCTCAGCCCCACCAACCTCACAGGGTGTCTCTTGTGGGAAGAGGAAGGGAAGGCAATCGTAAGCCACTACACCAAACTGGCTGAAGGAAGAGACCGCTCTCCCCCGGGCAACCAGCATGGAGAATTGTTGCCATGTACAAGCGATCCAAGTTATAAGCATTTAAATGCAAATTTTGACATGTGATTTTGGGGACAAGTGTAGTAGTGGTGGGTGCTGGTACAAACACTTTCTGCAGCAGTTGCCTCCATAAAATATCCTCTATTTGTTACTATGGTTGGGGAAAGTAGTTTTCAGAGAAGGACTTCTTGTCTCAGTCTTAAATGATGGTGAATCAATACTCCTCTGGGCTGCTTATTCCAATACTTAATAGTGATTTACCTGATAAAATGTGTGCCTTGTTTCTAATTTGAATTTGTTGAGCTCCAAGTCCCAGATCTTGGCACTCGTTATGCTTCTTCCCTCCTCCCCTCCTCAGATTAAAGAGTTCTTTAGTGCCTCATATTTTCTCCCTTTGAAGGCACTTGCACAGTATAATCAAGTCACTTCTTAACTTTCCTTTTTGATAAGTTAAACAGATTGAACTCTTTAATTCTTTCCCTGCATGGTTCTTTTCCCCACCCTCAAATTATTCTTGAATGGCGATTGCTTTGAAATGACTCCCTTGTTATAGAGCTAAACTCTTATTTATTTAATCACTGGCCTTCAGAGGGCCGGCAGAAGAGAACTACAAGGCTTCTTTAAAGCCCACTGCATCCCCCACCCCAGCAGAACAACCCAGCTCTCCCCACTCAGGAAAAAATTGCCAATGCCTTGAGGGTTGCCAGGTCTCCCCACTGCGGTGGAAGACCTCCTGCCATCAGCCTCCATTCCCAGCTACTGTTCCGAGAGGCAGCGGAAGAAAAATGCCAGCAGTCTGCACTTCCTTGGAAAGCCCCAAAGTGACATCATCGTTACTCTAGGAATCACCAGGAACTCTATGGCAAGGGTCCTCAAACTGTGCCCATGGGCACCATTGCATCCATCAACACCTTTCCTAGTGCCCAAGTATTTTTAGAAACAAATGCTGAGCTGTACCACTTCATGACACTGGTACAGTTCAGGGTTAAACAAACTACTGGTTTAGCCCTGGGCTTGACTCTGGTACCCCTGCCTGGTGTCTTGTATTCTGTAGGCAGGGCCAGTCAAGTCTCAAGTGGTAGCGCCCTCAGGCCTAGATGGTGAGGTTTGGGCACTGGCAGGAGCTGGAGCTATAACTGGAGGCAAGGAGCTAGAACAGGAACACAGGCTTGTGCCTAGAGGACCGGTTGCCACACACCCCTGCTGGCAGGCCCCACCTCCCCGCTGCCAATCATCTGGCCAGCAAGAGGGACTTACCTGGAAAAAGAGAGGCTCACTCGATGCTGCAGCAATGTGTCTACATCACTTCCAATGTGACCTGTAAGTGATATTACATCAGCGACACTGGGGTAGCGCTCTGGTATTTAGGCAAAAACTCTGTTAGAAGCCAAATTTACCATAAAATTTTTGCCTAAATATCAGAGCACGGCCTTGATGTCTCTGTGTGATGATATCCCTTCCAGGTCATATTGGAAGTGATGCAGACATGTCACTGCAATGTCATCTGGGCCTCCCTCGCACTCCCTGGTAAGTCCCCGCCCATCCCCCACTGATTGCCAGGAGGGACCTGGCAACCCCAAGCCCAAGGCTTGAGCAGGCCGAAAGGAGAGCACCTGTTCTGGAAGGAGCACCTGGGACTCATCTTCTCCAGGCTTAACTGGGGCCAGAATCATGCAATTACTTTCACCATGATCTGGCTCAGGTGGTGGAGCATAGGCTGCCAACCTGGCAATGTGCCTTTGCTGAGCTATCTTAGTATGAGCCCACTGCCTCTGCCATTCCTGCCAGGTGGAGGTGTATTCTGGTAGGCTTGTGGACTGAGTCCTAGACTGGTACTTAGTTTTCCCGGGGCGGGGGGGGTTAAAAGGGAAGTTCTGGCAGAGGAGCTCCCCCTGCAGGTATCTCAGAGGCAAGTTCTGGAGCAGATGGGTCAGGGGCATCTACGCTGCAGGTGTCTTCTGGTGTTTCTTGTTCTATCCCAGGCCATGTCTCTGGCTCCTCCTTGGAGGATTCCAAGTCAGAGTCCAGAGCCAGCTTGGGGGGGGGTTCATCATGACACCTGGCAACTAAAATTGTTGGGCTTGGTGGCTAATGGTGGAGCTTCTTATTAGGTTTACCAACTTCAAGGTGGCTCTCCCAGAATTACAACTAGTCTCCACTGACTACAAAAATCTGTTCTCTTGGAGAAAATGGCAGCTTTGGAGGGTAGACTCTATGGCATCACATTACTGCCAAGCTTCCTTCCCTCCCCAAACGCTGTCCTCCTCAGGCACCACCTCAAAATTCTCCAGGAAATCCACAGGCAAGATGGTTCCTCTAGTTCCTTGTGGGTTAGATCCAGCCAGCTTTTTTCATTTTCTCCTCCAGTTCCCCCCCTTCCTACAGACCTATTCCACATAGTTTTTCTGTATACTGGTCACATTATTCTCAGGCAGCATAGCCTTTTTTTGGAGACCGGTGCAACCACTCCTTCCTTTTTTGTCAGGAGAAACTCTGGGTGCATCGGTATTGATACCGATCTATAACAGTTAACAAACCTTTGTAACCCAAGGATGCCTATTGTGATTTTAGAATTTTTCATAGACCTTCAAACCTATTCATTTATTTATATTTGAAGGGGAAATTCATATTCTTATTAATACCATAAATCCATATTTATTTTTCTTTGTTTAGAAACTAATGTGCCATCCTTATTTATTTCCTTATCCACTAAAAGACCCAAATATGCCACCTTAAATTAACAATACAGATGTTGGTGCTTTTGTCTTCTGTCTGTTTTCATTTGGACTTTTACATACAGCCCTGAGTTTAGTGTGTTTCCCACCCAGTTGCTGACAGTATCTACCATGGGGGGCACTGCCCTAAAAGTGAGGGGCTCATAGATCTGACCCTGTGGATCCCAGTTTGAGAAACACTGTAACAGTAAATTGACCAGCTCAGGTCCAGTACCCAAAGCAGCAGAATGGTACAACTAACTGACGAAATAAGGGATTTGATGTAAGCGGGGAACTCCCTAGATATGGAGAAAAATATGATTTTGTAAATTCACCAACAGGGGGGAAATGTCCTGATGAGGACTGGAGATGCTCTAGACAAGATAGAATGTCAAGAGCAGCTGAGCATCAGTTAAAGGGGAAAAAAAGAAGAGGGTGAAGAAAGCCTTGACAGCTTCGAGATCCTGCAAAGTTGGCCTGCCCCCCAGCAGTTCCTCATTAGCTCATCTTTCTTCTACCAGAATCCCCCTTTCTCCCTATTCCTCTATTTCATGCAATATTTTCATCCTCCTTCCTCTCGCCCCATAAAAAATATTTTCTGCTTTCTTTTCAGCTCCTATCCCCACTTACATCACCATGGAGAGGGGCCATAGCTCAGTGATACAGCATCTGCTTCACATGCCAAAAGTCAAAGGTTCAATCCCCACAATCTCCAGTTAAAAGGATGAGGCAGTAGGTAAGGTAAAAGACTTCTACCCAAGATGCCAGAGACCCGCTGACAGTCAGAGCAGACAATATTTACCTTGGAAGACCAAGAGACTGACTCGGTATAACACTTCAGTATGTTCATCCATTTCTTAGTCATCTTCCCCCCCCCACTTTTCCTCAGTCGTTGGTGGATTTGACCGTCCATCTTCTCCCTCTTAGAAAATCTATCCAGCATCTGCGACTGGCAGAAATGGTTGCATCCCTCTTTGTGAGTAATTGCTCCTTTGCACAGGCAGAAGCAAAATTAAAGGTGCCTGAAGGATCTAACACATGGCGTTTTTTCATACTCTCTCAGCAAGGAGAGATCCTAGTGACTGCTGTTCTTTCCATATTTCAGCATGGTATCTCAAACTACAAAGAGGATATTTTGAATTGGTAAGCGGCCTACTATCTCATCTTCTCTTTGAGGGTAGTGCCCTAGGCAAAAGCCTAGTTGGCACACAGAAATTAAGCAGGTAAAGCTTTGCTGACAAAGGAATAAAGACATGGGGAAAACTCAGTTTGCTTAATTTCTGCATTTCAAGGCACCACTAACGGCGTTATCAGTAGTGTCATTAAAAAGTTGGTCACCCCAGTGGCCCAAGAACACCAGAGCGTCATGAAATGACCCCCCTTGTACACTTGAAACAAAATGGCCACCAGCTAGGGGCTTTTATCATGTCTAACATGTTAGTTAAAAAAGAGGTCTGAACATTTTAAAGAGGGAAGGCAACTGAGCTTTGGCAGAATGATTAACTACAGAAATAATTCTTTTCTATTGACTCTGGTAATGATTTCATTATTTAATCATTACACAGTTGATCACTTGAATTTTTAAAAAGCCCATAGGGTAAATGCAGACGATAGGAAAGGCTATATATGTCCACAGAGAAACTGTCCTTGAGACTATTTTATCAGTGTCCCCATTATAAACACCTCCAGACTGATGCGATTAGAATTTGCAAGTTAAAATCTTTGATCCTGCAGGGAACAACACAATTGTTCATATTTAGAGAATCTAAAAATGGCTTCTAAGATGAATTTGGCTCTCAATGTGTATGGAACTGCCCCCAGAAAAGAACAGCCGTCAGCACAGCCATCACCCCAAGATGGAGTGCATTTAGGTAAGAGGACTGCTCAAATCGGGCTATGTGGTCAGTGTGCTAAAAAAAAAGAATCTGTGCCCATGATTGGGGTGGCAGTAGAATGGCACCACTCCCCAGATGTAGGGATGGAGGCATGGGCATAGTTTTCCCACACTCCTTATTCATTCTAATTTTTTTTTAAAAAAGGATGTGGGCAAAATCCATATTTGTACAACATCTGAGTTCTCCAAAATAAGTGGGCATCTGAACAGGCATGAAGCTGCCCTATACAGAATCAGATCATTGGTCCACCAAGGTCAATATTGTCAGCTTAGACTGGCAGCAGCTCTCCAGGGCAATGTTCCCTCGAAGCTGTGGATTCTTGTGAGCAAAACTTCTACTTTGTGAGCTACTGGCATTAAAGTTGTGAGTGAGCAATTTGACTACTGCATAAATTAGTTTGCTCTGGAGCCATCCTTCCTGAGCTAAGACAAAAATGTGTGAGTCGGAGGCTAAAAAAAACTGTGAGCTGGCTCACACTAACTCAGCTTAGAGGGAACACTGCTCCAGGGTCTCACATCACCTGCTGTCTGGTCCTTTTAAGGGGAGATGCCAGGGACTGAACCTGGACCTTCTACAGGACAAGAAAAGGCTCCACTGAGCCACAGCCCCTCCCCACTTGGCTTGGTTCCTCAGTACTGTTAAGGCAGTGCCACTTTTTACTTTCTCACTTTCTCACAATTGTTTGTGTCAGCAACACAGTTGGGCCTTGCCTTGCTTTTTGCCCTGCTCATGACACGCAAATTGAATTTTGGGATTTGCAGGTACTTGTTCCAATGCATGAATTTTAGAAGGGTACCATTCATGACTATAATCATGTATGCACATAATTCTTAGGCTTGGGATCATACATTATCAGGCAGATCAACCTGGGCCTGATTCATAAACAGAGCTAAAGTAGAGTGGTTGCTACAAAAAAATTATCTGGAAGATCCGAGGCAAAATGCAGAATGTGAAAAGAAATAGCATCATATATGATCCTGAACTTGGCCCCAGGGTGCAGATCAAAATATCTGTGCAATGGAATCTGGTTCAGAAAGGGAAGATGTTTCTGCAGCACTTCTGTTTTGCAGAAAAATCCAAGTTGTTGAAAAAAGAAATGGGGGATGGCTGTATGTGTGCAAGCACACACATTACAACATAAATCAATCAATCAATAAGCCAACCACATACAGCACAGGTTTGGCAAAGATGTGATGTTACTTCTGGGTGATGCTCCAAATTTCCTCTAATATCTATGGTAAAGACCACAGAGAATAGGGGAAGTTCCTAGGGCAAAAAGTTCCTAGAGCCAGTTTGGTGTAGTGGTTAAGTGCGCGGACTCTTATCTGGGAGAACCGGGTTTGATTCCCCACTCCTCCACTTGCACCTGTTGATATGACCTTGGGTCACAAGCTCTGGCACAGCTGTTATCTCAAGGACAGTTTGTGTTAGAGTTCTCTCAGCCCCACCTACCTCACAGGGTGTCTGTTGTGGGGAGGGGAAGGGAAAGGAGTTTGTAAGCCGCTCTGAGACGCCTTTGGGCAGTGAAGGGTGGGATATAAATCCGAACTCTTCTTCTTCTTCTTCTTCTTCTAGAGTGTCACCATGGAGGCCATTTTTTCTCCCACTCCTCAATTTCTCAAGGGCAGGAAACAGGGGCTGGAATTCCCTGCTGGGCCTGGGCAATTGGGAAGCCTAGTGATGGTGGGAGAGTAAGACAAGGACAATTAGAGAGTTGGGGGAAGGTGATAGGATTCCTCTTCCCCTGTCAGTCCTCTCCAATGTTGCTCTTGCATGTAGGTGTTTCTACATGTGTCTTTGGGCCTAGCGTATGGTTCCCAAGTCCAGGTAGATAAATCCCTGGAGATTTTTTTTTGGGGGGGTAGGCTGGAGAGGGCAGAGTTTGGGGAAGGGAGGGAGCTCTGCAGGGATGTGATGCCACAGAATCCACCTGCTGAAGCTGCCATTTTCTCCAGGGACCTGATCTGTGTAGTCTGGAGATCAGCTGTAATTCTGGGGGAATTCCAGCCTCCACCTGGAGGTTGGCAACCCTAGGCCCTAGCCCAGTCCTGAGTTCCTCAGGTGATGTCAGCAGCTGGCCACTGACAGCCAAAGCAGCATACCTCTTGTTCCGTCATAGTGCTGCAAAACCGTGAAGCATACTGCTGGGAAATGTGGTCAGATACAATCAGGGCTTTTTTCCTGGGAGAATGCACCAGAATGGAGTTCCACAACCTCTTCAAAAAATTATTTTAAAAATGTTTAAAAGTTCAGGAATTTTCAGTATACAGACTGAAAACTTCATTCCCTCCTGAGAATTCCGGCACATCTTTTCTTCTCTTCTCTTTTCTTTTCTTTTTTCTTTTCTTTTCTTTTTTTTTCTAAGCCCTGGCTACAATAGTCTGGGTAAGGGGAGTAACACTATGTCACCCCTGCATAAGGTTACCATGTCTTTTGAAGCTCTGCAGCAGCAACAGTTCCAAAGCCAAACAGAAAACTGTGTTTTCTTTAGGTTCTCTTCCCACACCTGAAGGTTTTATTCTTTTGTCCACGAACCCTGAAAGAGAAGCTAAAATCCTGAAAATCCAAGTTAGACCCTGAAAGCTGGTTACCTTAAGAATCAGGGACTAACACAGGGTTCCCAACCTTTTGCTGGGGGAGGGACTTCCCCTGCAAATTAAGTCCCACCTTCCAATTAAAGCACTAAAAATGACTCATCTTTACAGGTTTATAACTTGGAACTGCAGGGGAATGAAAAGAATTGCTAACACAATGTATAAAGAATGCCCCAATGTCTTATGTCTTCAAGAAACCCTTATGAAAAAATCAGCTAAACAATTATTGAAATCCAAATGGTCTATTCAGTGTTTTCAGGCTCCAGGTACATCCAAGGCCAGAGGTGTCGTGATTCTGGTTTCTAAATCTACTCCATTCCAATGCCAACAAGTGAAAATAGACCCCAAAGGAAGGTATGTGTTTATAAAAGGTTTATTAGATGGTTTTCCCACATCTGTAGCATCCATATATGCCCCCAACTCAATCCAGATACCTTTTATTAAGGAAACTCTACAACTATTGTCAGAATTTCAGGTAGGTCAAACTCTTATAGGTTGTAATTTGAACTACATTATAGACCCAAAACTTGATCAGACTTATAAAATTACAGGTAAACATAAGACAAACCTTAAACCCATGGAACTACAAGACATTCTTGAACATTTTCAACTGATTGATATACGGAGGTCTTGTAACCTGGGAGACAAACAGTTCACTTATTATTCCTCAGTACACAATGTATACACTAGAACTGATTTTGTGTTAGCATCAAAATCTTTATTAAACCAAATTAAATCAACAAAAATTGGTCCTAGGATAATCTCTGACCACTCTTGGATAAATTGTACATGGTCTAAGCACACTACTGATGGGAGAGGCCCAGACTGGACTCTGAATAAATTGCTTTTTCAAAATGAGGGTTTGTGCTCTGAAGTTAAGAAGTCTATCGAAGAATACTTCCAATTTAATTCCAAATGTGGGGTATCTTCTGATACGGTATGGGACGCCTTCAAGGCTGTAATTAGAGGGAAAATTATATCATGGCTTCTTCATATAAAAAAGACAGACAAAAGGTAATTTCAAATTTGCAATCAACAATTAAATCACTAGAACATAGGCATGGCAAATTTGGAGGTAAAAAAACTTTATGTAAACTCAATCAAGAAAGGAAGAAACTTGAACTTTTAGAAACTTCTTATGTACAGAAACAAATTCTTCTGCTTAAGCAAAAATTTTTAACAAAACCCTCCAGATCTTTAACGCTACTTAAATATAGAGTTAATAAAAAACTTAACCAAAACTTAATTCATGCAACCCACTTCCCAGACGGGCAGGTCTTTAATTCATCAAAAGATATAAATTCTAACTTTTACACATTTTTTCAAAACTTATATAAATCAGAAGAGCCCCATCAGGAAGCAATCTTGAACTATTTAAGAAACATACATTTTAAAGTGCAGTTATCCAAAGAACATATTCATTTTCTAGACCAACCTATCTCAGGTAAGGAGTGAAATAAAGAATTCAAAATCAAATAAAGCTACGGGCAAAGATGGTCTCCCAAATGAATGTTATAGTACATTTAAAGAAACTCTACTTCCATACTTTATGAGAGCCTATGAGATGGCAGTCAAGGCTGCGAAGAGGGAATTCTACGCAGCTACGATTGCATCTGCAAGCTCACGCCCAGCCCAATTGTTTAGAACAATTCGGTCTCTGACAACTCTGCCGCAGGGCAGATATAATAGTAGGGAATTGGAGATTGGCTGTGAGGCATTTGCGAGCTATTTTGCAGATAAAGTCTCGGCGCTCCGCCGCGACCTCCCCGCCACATTTGAAACGGTGAGTGAACTTGAGGCTCCTTGCACGTCTTTGAGTTTGGGTTTAGAATGCTTTGACCGGCTCAGTCTGGAGGAAGTCGACAGATTGCTAGTATCTGTGCGCCCAACCACATGCGACCTTGATCCGTGCCCCTCCTGGCTCATTAAGGCAGGCCATGAGGGGTTTCGAGGTGCCTTAGGGGAGATTGTCAACAAATCCCTCCTGGAGGGACGGTTCCCCGAGGCACTCAAGGAAGCGATGGTCCGCCCTCTCTTAAAGAAACCAACCATGGACCCGGCGGAATTGGCCAGCTATCGGCCGGTGTCCAACTTGCCCTATTTGGGCAAGCTGATTGAGAGTGCGGTGGCGACTCAGCTACAGGGCTTTCTGGATGACGCTTCCGTCCTTGATCCATTCCAGTCCAGCTTTCGCCCGGGCTAGGGGACGGAGGCAGCACTGGTCGCCTTAACGGATGACCTCCGGAGGCATCTGGATCGAGGTGGTGTGGCGGCACTGTTGCTATTAGATCTGTCGGCTGCATTCGATACAGTCGACCACCAGTTGCTGATCCACCGCCTTGCCGACGTGGGGATTCAGGGGCTTGCCCTTCAGTGGCTTGCCTCCTTTCTCCAAGGTCGGGGACAGAGGGTGGTGCTAGGGGGCAGCAGTCCCGGAGGCACCCCCTTGAATGCGGGGTGCCCCAGGGGCAGTGCTCTCCCCGATGTTGTTTAACATCTATATGCGCCCCTCGCCCAGATTGCCCGGAGGCATGGGCTGGGTTGTCACCAATATGCGGATGACACCCAGCTCTATTTAATGTTGGGCGGCCAGTCAGAATCTGACCCAGAAGATCTCAGCCGGGCTCTGCAGGCTGTGGCTGGGTGGCTCAGGCTGAGCCGACTGAAGCTAAACCCTGCCAAGACGGAAGTCCTGTGCCTGGGTCGGGTCGGTCGGGGGCTGGAGCTCCCTCTCCCGGCCTTCGATGGGGCACCGTTGGTGCCAGCGTCGGAGGTTAGGAGTTTGGGAGTACTCCTGGACCCGGCGTTAACCATGGGGGCCCAGGTGGCAGCCACTGCCAAGTCAGCTTTCTACCATCTTCGGCTGATACGGCAGCTGGTCCCATTCCTCGACCGCGACGACCTGGCCACAGTGATTCATGCAATGGTCACCTCAAGGCTAGACCACTGTAATGCCGTCTACATGGGGCTGCCTTTGGGGCAAATCCGGAGGCTGCAGCTAGTGCAGAATGCAGCAGCCAGGCTGTTGATGGGCACCCCTAGGCGGGAGCACATCCGGCCTGTGCTGAAAGCGCTGCACTGGCTGCCTATAGCATACCGGATTCGCTTCAAAGTGCTGGTGCTTACCTTTAAAGCCCTATATGGCCAGGGTCCGGCATACCTGAGGGACCGCCTTTCCCCGTATATGCCCCAAAGAGCACTGCGGTCCGAGTTTCAACACTGCCTGGCGGTCCCTGGCCTTAAGGAGGCCAGGCTGGTGGCCACTAGGGCAAGGTCATTTTCAGTGGCGGCTCCTACCTGGTGGAATGAGCTCCCAGAAGAGATCAGGGCCCTGCGGGACCTTTCACAGTTCCGCAGGGCCTGCAAGACGGAGCTCTTCCGCCAGGCTTACGAGTAGGAGCCGCCGCTTCTTTTTCCGGTTCCTTTTTCCGGTTCCTTTTCCCTTAGGCCGCCAGCCCTAACCCTTTGCCGCCAATTGTTACCATCTCATGTGGTAGAGGGAGGGGGCAGTTGAGGGAGACTTTGCCCTGACATCACTCTGTTTAAACTTTTATCCGACGCCATCGGACTGAGATAATAGAACAGCTATAGAAATGTTATCGATTTATATGTTTTTAAGATATTGTCTTGGCACTTGGATGTCTTACTGTAAGCCGCCCTGAGCCCGCTTGCGGGGAGGGCGGGGTAGAAGTGTAATAAATAAATAAATAAAATAAATAAATACTTGTTGGACACTTGTAATAACGTCATGGTTCAAGGTCTCTTTCCTAAATCTTGGGCAGAGGCTAAAATCATAGCGATCCACAAAACTGGTAAAGACAGACTGGAGCCAGCCTCTTACAGGCTGATCTCTATAATAAACCATGATTTCAAAAAATTTTCAGCAGTCTTTGCAGCTCGACTAAACAAAATAATATCTCATTATATTCATCCCCATCAGTCGGGCTTTATACCCAATAGCACAGTATTAGACAATGTTAGGAAAACTATAAATTTAATAGAATTTGGGAAATCATCACCTCTAGAATCAGTCTTTCTGGCTTTAGATGCCAAACAGGCTTTTGATAAAGTGGAAATACCGTATTTACAAGCTCTCCTTCAACACATGAAATTTGGACCTCACTTCCAACAGGTTATTAAGTCTATTTATCATCAGCCAATAGCACAAATAAATACAAATAGCTATAGACAAGGGCGAAGACTTTGCAATTTCCCAGGGGGGCTGGGGCTGGGCCAGAGGCATTGCTAAGTCATTAAAAGAACTGGGACCCAATGACTTCAAAGGGAGGAGCCAGTGACATCACAGGCCATTGTCACTATCTATGGAAGTGGAGCTATGTGGCATTTAGGGAGGGGCTCCCCAGAAAATTAGGGTGGCCTGGGAACCCCCCTAGCAATGTCCCTGGGTTGGGTTAACCCCAGGAACAGGTGCCTTCTTATCACACTGCTTAGAATCCACCTTAAAATGCAGCACAGATTCTATTGCTAGGGACTGTTTTTCCACTCTGGGAACTGTCATTACAGTCCTAGAATAGCCTATCTGGGCCCAAAAACCTTATTGGAAAAACCATTCTGCATTTTCTTTGCAACTTTTTTTGGGCTGCAGTGTATTTCAACAGAGCCCATGAAAGTCAATTGGCATTCCTGGCTCCCATTATCTCCAATGGGCCTTCAAGCCTCTCCCATTATTTCCAATGGGCAATCCTGTCATTCCTTTTAGTACATCCCAGTTGGTTGCCCCTTTGAAACTACCACACCATTTTAAGTAACAGCAAAACAAAGAGCATGAACATAGAGTGCACATCCCTTACCAATGTTCTCTCTGAGCTGCACACAGATCAAAAGGAAATTTTAAAAGGCCTCTGATCTGCATGCTCCCCCCATCTTGTTCATGCAGATGGGCTTACAATTTAAAAATGAAATGGAGATTGAAAAAAGAGCAGCTCACCCCCCACTACCATGAAAACAACAACAACTGTTCTCAATCAAGGATATATAGACCTAAGTAAAATACACCCCTCCCCTCCACCACCTGGCTGTTGTGCATCCTACATGAAGCAGGGTGATTCAGCAGATGCAAGCCAATGTCAGTGGTCTGCATCCACCATCTCACACAGAAGAACCAGAGCTTCCAGTTTCATTACTAGAGCTAGGGTGCCACCCTCCAGGTGGGACCTGGGGATTCCCCTGGAGTTACAGCTCATTTGCAGACTATAAAAATTAGTTTCCCTGCAGAAAATGGATGTTCTGGAGCGTGGACTCTATGGCATTGTACCCCACTGAGGTCCCAGTCCTCCCTAGGCTCCATTCCCAAATCTCCAGGAGTTTTGAACCTGTATTGGGCCACCCCTCCCCCCCATCCCCCAGAGGTGGACAGGGGGAACCTGGCAACCCTAACTAGGGACATTTTAACAAGGGAGGGAGGCAAGAGGTGGAAAGAAAGAAAATAGATGGGAAGAGAGGAAGGAAAGAAGGAAAGAAAGGGGGAGGGAGGGGAGAAATGAAAAGAAAGAAAATAGAAATCCGTCTCCATAATTTATCCAGGAGTTCAGGGGAGAGTTGGTCTTGAATGTATGCATTTAAACTCTTTGAGGTTTCACCTGCCCCCCTCCCCCTGCACGGGCTGTGTGTGCGATTTCAGAGATTGTAAACTGCTGATTCCTGGCTTTCCTAATATCCTCTCTCTGTCAAGGGAAGGGGTGGAGGTCAACAAAGAACTCAGAAGAGTCTCCTCTTGGAGGAAATAAATGGCTCTGGTTAAGTAGCGAACTCGGGAGCGGGAAAACAACAGCAGCGGCACAAGGCTGCAGGAAAGGTGCCTGGGCACCCAGCCGCCCAGAGATCCTCCATGGATGCCGGCCTCCCTCCCTCCTGACCTCCATGCATGGCTCTGCAAGGCAAGCCTTGTGTGTGTGGGGAAACAGAAGAACAAGGGCGCAGGGCACCCAGCTGTCCCAAGGCCAGCAATCCTCCATGGATGCTGGCCTCCCCCCCATCCTCATGGCTCTCTGCAAGGCAAAACCTTGCAGGGAGTGGGAGAACAGCAGCGGCATGAGGCTGCAGGAAAGGTGCCCAAGAGTCCAGCCACCCCAAGGCAGGCAAACTTCCATGGATGCCAGCCTCCCCCCCCCACTTGCCTCACCTCCTGACCTCCCTGCATGGCTCTGCAAAGCAAGCCTTGCAGGGAGAGAGGGAAAAAAACCTAGAAGAACAAGAGCACAGGGTGCCCAATCCTCCAAGGATACCAGCCTCTTCCCCCAACCTCCTCGCATGGCTCTCTGCAAGGCAAGCCTTGCAGGGAGTGGGAAAACAACAGCAGCGGCACAAGGCCGCAGGAAAGGTGCTTGGGCACTCAGCTACCCCAAGGCTGGCCTTAGCCAGCCAGCCTGGGCACTCTCTGCCTAGTGCCCACCACCCCGCCCCTGAAAACATCCCCCCTCCCTCGCTGGAGCCCCAGGACAGCTCCTTACCTTTCTGTGCAGGAAAGCTGAAAGCACTGAAAACATGTGCAGCCCCCAGCTCCACCAGGCCCAACTGAGGGTTTCAGGGAGCTGGGGTTGGGCCTTAGCTTTCAGGAAGCAAGCCTTGTGTTTCCTGTCACCCCACCTGAAGTCTCAGAAAGCGGAGGAAAAAAACCCTCCACTTTCAAAATGGGTTGGGGGTGGCATGGGGTGGTAGTGGCAAGACTTGTGAGCCTGGTTGCCCGGGGGGCTCAGTCACCCCTGAAAAATTTCGGAGGTAGCCTCAGCCCTCAAGCCCCCTGAAGTTGACACCTATGGCTATAGATCAGAGAATTTGTCATTAAGCAAAGGAATGAGACAAGGATGCCCCCTGTCCCCCATCCTCTTTGCCCTTTCCCTTGAACCTCTGGTCTTTGCTATTTGAAATGATAAAGAAATTAGTGGTGTAGCAATTAACGGTAGAGAATACAAACTCAGTTTATTTGCGGATGACGCTGTCTTTTATGTGACCAATCCCACATTGTCCTTAAATAAATGCATCGAATGGAAATTTTTAGTAAGATCTCAGGATTTACAATAAATTATGGAAAATCTGAAATATACCCAGTCAATATATCTCAAAAAAACAAGAATATACTAGCAAAAGACTTTCCTTGTAAATGGGTTTCAAAAACATGGAAGTATTTGGGAATTATTATTCCATTGAATATTACAGATCTTTATCTTTGTAATTTTCCCCCTCTGTTATCTGAGGTTAGGAACTCTTTTGATAGCTAGCATAGACTTAACTTATCTCACCTGGAAAAAATAGAAGTGATAAAAACCTTTATTTTCCCCAAGTTTTTATTTCTTTTTCAAAACTTACCCATTAAAATCCCATCTAAAATATTTAACCAATGGAAACAGTTATTTTCTAAATTTATCTGGTCAGATAAAAAACCTAGAATTAATTTTGGAACGCTAACCAAACCAACAAAAATAGGCAGTCTTGGTCTTCCAGTTTTGGAAAATTACTATTAAGCAGCACATCTCAAAAATGTGATATATTATGCTCAAACATCATCTGAGAAATCTTGGGTTATTATGGAATAAGATCACCTGGGTCAAGGCATGCTCTATGAATCTATATGTAACAAACCCACAGAAAGAACTTTTAGATCCTCACCTAATTCCTGTTTAAAACTTACCTTAGAACTCTGGGATAGGTTTAGATCATTATTAGCACCCTCAACAGTTTTTGGGGGGCAAACTTGCCAGGGTTCAAAACTCCTAATTTTGAGAATTGGAGAGAAAAAGATATTATTAGACTTGGTGAATTATGTTTGCATCAAAAACTACTTACTAAACATCAACTAGAAATTAAAGGTAATTTCAACATTTCTTGGTTCCAATATTCCCAAATTAAGCACCTAATGCTCAATCCTAATATCATTTCCCAATTAGACAGACCTCTTACTCCATTTGAAAAACTTTTACAAAATAAAACTCTAGTCTCAAGGGGACTAATTTCACTGGTATATCAACTATTATGTAGAAAATCTTGGGAATGTACATCAACAATACAATACCTATGGCAAAAAGATTGTAGTGTAATATGGAATCAGGACCAATGGCAACAAATCTGGTCCTCAAAACTTTTTTCAACAAACTTGCTTAATGTAAAGCTGCAAAACTACAAACTATATGCTCGATGGTACATTACACCATTAAGGCTAGCCCATATAAATTCAGCTATGGACCCACACTGTTGGAAGGGTTGTGGTTCAGTAGGAACTTTTAAACACTGTTGGTGGGATTGTCCTTTCATAGCGTCATTTTGGTCAAAAATCCTTGAAATGACAAACAAAATTCTTGGATGTAAGATCCCAAACTCACCTGAAGCAATCTTGTTGAACTTTTGGCCAGACCTCTTTCATTCCAAACAGAAGGTGGAATTAGCAGCACTATATCTGTTAGCAGCAAAAACGTTGATCGCCCAGTCATGGAAATCAAAAAACACCCCTTCTATCCAGCAATGGTTCATAAAACTTTGGGACATAGCCACAATGGACAAACTAGCTATTCAAATCCAAAAATCTGGACTACCCTCTTTGAAAGATAATTTTTTGGAAAAGTGGTTTCCCTTTTTTGATTTCATCTCAACCTCAGGGAATAAAAATTGTACTTTACCCAAAAAAATACGTTGATGTTATGTATTATTAAATTTATAAAGGTAATTATTATTAGTAAGTTTGTAAAGATGTAAAAGAATAAGTTCATGTTATAACAAAATGTTTGTGTTAAATTTCTATATAGTTATATTTTTGTTTTGGTATTGTAGTAAAATTGTAAAATTTAAAAACTTAATAAAAAATTAAGTTTAAAAATAAAAAGGAAAAAGTCCCACCTTCCACTGGAGAAATTGGACCCAATAGGAAGGAAATGGTGCATGTATGTATGTGCAATCATTGAAAGGTGAGAAGACCAACACCCAAGGTGAATGCAGGAGTGAGCAGCTACAACAGGAGACATGAGAGCAACCTGATCCAGAGGGATTCCTAAGCCTTCATCTGGACCTTGTCCTGGGGGAGGGGGCAAGGAGCTCAACAATCCCAGAATCCTCCTTGAACTATGTGGGTGCCTGTTCCTGAAAACCAGAAGTGGCAAGTCAAGGACTTTACCTTCACATGCATAGGGTTGCCAGACCCCCAGTCCAGCCAGGAGATCCCCCAATCTTCAGGGCTCCAATCTGCCTGTGGCCAGCTGGCCGGTGGGGGAAGCCCAACCCCCTAAAAGGCCCATCACACATTGACATCATCAGTGTGATGACATCACATGTAAATGATGTCATCATACCAAGGTTGCTGTGTGTTGACACTCTAGCATTTTGGCCAAACCCTCTATGGGAACCACAGTGTACTGGCCAAAATGCTAGAGTGTCGATGCGTGATGTCCCCAGCATGATGATGTCCCTTTCGTGTGATGTTATCACATCAATGACATTGCACAGAGCTATATCGCCTTACCCCCCACTCCCTGACAGCTCCCTCCCACCCACCGCTGCTAGGACAGTCGGACCTGGCAATCCTACACACGCATCACCCTGAAACCCATTACACCAGGCATGGCCTGGAAACCAGTATGACACTTTGTGGGTGGGGACATGGGGGACGCCATCATCTGATGTACTTTCCAAGGGACATGGAAGTGATATCAGTTCTCTCTAGGAACTGCTGAAAACTCTAGTTTCTGGCATTGCCTAGAGAGGACTGACATCACTTCTAGATTTTCCCTGGAAATGACATCACACCATCATTCTACCAACCATTTTTAACTATTTGGCAACAGGAGATGGGAACTGGGCAGGGGATTCCCTTCCCCTGGCAGGAGCTTGGCAGCCCTGGTCCCCTAGTCTTGATGATACCATTGAGAGGAGGAATGGAAGGACACAGCCAAGTCACCCTCAATGGCTGGCTGTACATGCCTACACCATTCTGTGCTGGCTTCTCTAGTAAGCAGCATGCCAGGCAGCCAGGCCAGCAATACTACCATTGCCTGCTTGGCACACCCAGTGGCTGTCGGGATGGCACACACCAAATGGGAGTGAGTTCAACTGGACACAACCTTGGACAGAGTGCAATAACATCAGAAATTGTTTTTGCTTGCATAAAAGGTGGTATCTGTCTAAAGTTAGAAAAGTGAAAAAGAAGCCTATTAGTAAAATGAATGGATACAACATGGCCTGGCAGGCCAGACATAACAACTGGGAGTTATGTATATGTAGGCCTTTGGATGACCAGCCAAATTATACGAAACCATTCCTCAATTTGTGATTATCCCAAGAGAAAGCTCTTTTTCTGCCAAGCCTTCTTCCCAAAGTCCTTTAATACTGACTTATTAATCAAGTCTTGTGCAGAGCGCATAAAGCTTGTAATATGCTGCTGGAAATGAATCAAGCCCTCCACAGAAGTAGGAGACACAAAAGAAGCTGGCAGCCCACGGATACAAACAAATCTGACATTGTCTTTAAAAGACAAACACTCCGACTTGGTAGTAAATTGGCAAGAATTTCCCTTTTTGTTCTGAGAAACGGCAAGCACAGATTGGTAAACCAGAGAGAGCTTGGCACATAAAGAAGAGACTGGAGTGCTAGATTTTGGAGGCTAGCAATCTAATTATTGACTGTTGAGAAACTCTCTGCCCAACAACAGTGAGTGCTGTAAGCACACAAACACAAAAAATACTGGGTAAAAATGCTCTGAGAGGGACATTAGTGAAATGACAGAGCAGCAGTCAAATTTCCAGAAGTGGCTGGGGTTGCTACTGTTGAACATGTGAAGTGGACTTATATATTTAATCAGACCATTGGTCCACAGAGTGCAGTAAGTACTGTCTACTCTGACTGACGACAGTTCTCCAAGGTCTTTCATATCAGCTGTTACCTGATCCTTTTAGCTGGAGTTGCAGGGGATTGAATTTGGGACCTTCTGTGTGCCAAGCAGATGCCCCACAACTGAGCCATGGCCCCTCCCCAACCATTGCTTTAGAGAGGCTGGTATGGCTTCAGAAGTGACCCACAAAAGAATAATTTTCATCCACAACTGAGGCAAAGTAGTTTTTCTGCCTCAGACTAGCACAAATGCCCATTCACAGATTACCGAGTACAGAGGTTGGGCCTGGGGTCCCCTCTTTGGGTGTCACATGTCGGTTGTGGGTTCTCCTCAGTTGCTTTGGATTGAGACAGTGGAGCAGTTGGAGAAGAGGCTTCAGCCTTCCCTCCTTGCCATTTTCTCAACCTGAAATAGTCCTGGGAGGTGTTATTTGGACCACTGAGGAAACTCACATATTCACTGAGATTCATGTGGGTATTCCCAGTGGGCTAAACAGCACCATCACAGGGGGGAGCGGGAGCTCCTTCTCCACACATTACTTGTTGCCAGTCCGAATCAGGCAGCATGCATGTGGGACCTGAGGAGAACTCATAACTATTATGCAGTGTGGGGACGCCAGAGACGAATTGTATGCTCTATAATGTGTTATCTTTGTTATGTCTAGTGAACTTTGTGAACTTGTTTCCCACCTGCTCTACCTGTATATTGAATACTGAACATATACAGGTATGGCAAAAAAATCACACATCTTCAGTACTCTCTCCTCACAAGGACCTATAAAGCAGCCCAGGGAAGTAGGGAATGTGAAAAATTCCAAGTAGGGAATGTGAAACATCCTGTAATTAAAGGATGGATAGGGGATTTTACTGACTTGAAAGTGACTGAGGAGGAGCAAACAAATGTCCCACAAGGAATGTTGTGACTGTTGATATAATGTCACCTGAACATTGAATTCTCTCCTTGAACACACCATTGGGAGACCCTGTGTTTATTGTTCAGATTAAAAGGAAGGGAAGCTTACAGCTTGTGGCACCATCTGTGATTGTCACATTTCAGCCAAAACAATCTCCTCAATAGAAACCAGCAGTGATATTCACTCATGGTTTGGCAAGTAGCAAAGACAGGATATGTGACTCTACCATAAAACAGGAACTTTCTAGGAAGCAAAATTATTATTGAATTATTTTTTGTGGCTGACTGTAAAAACACACAAGACCCTTCTGAACACGAGAAGCTAAAAATGGCAAAACCTAAGATGTGTATGCCAGGGGACGATTGGGTTTTAAAACTGCCTCTCCCAGAATGTACCATTAACAGAAAACTATTCACCTGAAGGGGCAACATTTCAGTTCATGCTGATTAGAAGTTAAATTGCAAAAGGAAAAGCCAGTATCACAATATACTGCAGAATTCTGTTTATCAAATAGGAGCAGCCAAACTATTCAGACAATTAAAAAACACAAGTAAAGTAGGAAATGGATACTGGAGAAAATGGGTATGGTGGGAGGCTTCACTAAAACATGGAACTTGAACTGAAAATATGAATCATAGAATCACAGAGTTGGAAGGGGCCACACAGTCCATCTAGTCCAACCCCCTGCTCAATGCAGGATCAGCCTACAGAATCCCTGACAAGTGTTTCTCCAGCCACTGCTTAAAGACTGCCAGTGAGGGGGAGCTCACCTACGTAGCTGATTCCACTGTTGCACAACTCTTACTATTAAAATGTTTTCCCTAAGTCCCAGCCGGTACCTTCCCGCTCCTAATTTAAATTTATGATTGCGAGTCCTATCCTCTGCTGCCAACTGGAACTCTGCTGCCAACTGGAAGCTCCCTGTCCTCCTCTAAGTGTTGTTGTTGTTCAGACACAGTGTCGAGACAGTGACAGCCCTTCAAATACTGAAAGAGAGCAATCGTGTCCCCCTTCAACCTCCTCTTCAGGAATACAGTCACTGGAAAGAACTATGCTACATCCAAATGGGAAGCAAAATTAAAGGGATTACTATGAAAACTGGGTTGGTGTAAAATTTTGGTGAGGTGATAATTCCTTGAGTATTGTCTCATATCAAGTGCTGGATGTTATGCCTCCTTTCTGCCAGTGCAAGGAGACTGGTAGTACAGGCTACACTGATGCGACAGGTGGGGCTATTTTGCCTACTCCTTCCCCTTTGTTGCAGCTGCCCATTTTGCATGACATTTACAGTGCAATCTTCTGCACGTTGGTTCAGAAGTCAGACCCATTTTATTCAATGGAGCATTCTCCCAGGTAAGCGTTTTTTAGGACTGCATTCTTTGTTCATGAGATACTCAGTGTTCACTGGTGGCTACTGAGGACAAGGGAAAGCAGGAGGAGAGATCCACCTCTGCCAGTGCCCTCTGGTGTCACACAAGGTCAAGATTCATCAGGCAAGCATCCTAGAGATGATTCACACAATGCCCACCACCTGGTGTTATGCGCCATTAAGACTACTGAGACCATGAATGCTTGATTCTGTGTCAGACTGCAGCCAACATTTGGCTCTACATGCAAATTCTTGTACAATTTGATATTCAGTTAAGTAATCTGAGGATTACTTTCCATGCTGAATATTTTCATTGTGTATGAATTGCAGGGTACATGAACCCCCATGTTCTCTTTTATACATATGGAAGAAATTCAGCCTTCCATTAGATTCTTTATACATCACTTTTTCCCCCATGCCAAAGTGGGACTCAAGGCAGTTAACAATGAGAGTAAAACAATAATAAAACTAGGGATGCTTGAAAACACCCGCTGGTTCAGCTCAGTCTGGTTGCCTATCGTGAACAGGTAACTTCTTTTCTTTTTGTTTCATTTCTTTTCAAACAGAGTCCAGTGGAGGTTTCCAAATGGTCTTCAGTAGGCCGCCATTTCCAAGATTAAAACATGCTGAGTGATGCACAGACTTCCAATAACGATTCCAAAAAGCGAGTGAAGTAGCAGAGACAAAGAACCTGAATGACAGTTGCCTGTTCCGTGCACTTCATGGTGTGAGCCACAGTTGTCAACATGAGCCAATAAAGCTCTGCAGGAACACAGGTAGCAGGTGCACATAAAAGCTGATTAAAAGTACACAAAAGCTTCTCACAAATGACATGCAAGAAAGGGCTTGTTAAAGAGTGTTTACAACTGTAACGTATACTCTGCCAGATACCTTGGCCCTGTTCTGCCTCCTTGTGTGTATTGTTTGGTTGCACACCTATTGATGGGACATAATTTTTATAATTTTAGTAATCAGCTAACATTGGACTTTGATCTGGAAGACATGGGTTTACCCCCATCAAAACCTCAAAGGATTGTTGAGAGATAGAGCAGCATACAGGGGAATGAGTTCTTAGAGAGAATTGGTGTGGCCTGGTGGTCAGACGCTGGAAGATCCAGGTTCAAATCTACATTTCTCAGAACTTGAATCTTTTGCTCTCAGCGTAACCTACTTAACAGGGTTATAGACAGGATGAAAAGGTGAGGGGAGAACCTTGTATGTTGCCCAGCAGCCTTTGGGGGATGGATGGAATAAAAATCCAGTACAGAGAAACAGATGTACTAAATTTACAATCCTTCATTAATAACTGGATGTGTCCTCTCTCTGAACAGTAATCAGAAAACAGACTGGGCTTGTGTAACCCACTAAGGTCCTAATATCTGCAAGGAGAGTGGGCAGGTTCAGTCGGTTTTGACAGTGGAACTTCCATCTATGTTTATTAAGAATGTGTAACTGCTGCAACTACACATAGGCTGCGTTCAGACGGCCAGTCAATCGCGCCATGAGCCCTCCTAAAATTTTATCCCGATTTTTTTAATCCAGCCTAGCACGACCAGACGCCCCCCATGAAATAGCCTCACCGCGCGTTGTTCCCACCGTGATTTGTCTACACGGCATCCACCGAGGATTTTTTTAAAAAAGGTTTTGTACATTCGCATAGGCAAGGCTGCGCCTCCTTGGAGAACTGAGGCAATTGCGGAGGGTTTTCAGCAAAGTCCCGGTCCTCCCCCTTGCCATTGCCATCATGATCAATGGAGGGACTATTTTGCAAGTTAGAACAGTCCTTCCCCCCTCCATCTCCCATCGCGGTAACATCTTGTCCCTAAAAGAAATAAGCATGAAGATTACATTCCTCATAGCGCTTATCGCTGAATGCGTTTCCTCGTTAAAGCGCACATGGGGTTTCAATTTTTAAAAATCGCACCCCCGTCGGCTCGGTCTGACGTCAGACCGAGCCGACGGGAGCATCACGCGCTAATGGAGTGACCAGACGGAAGAAAGTCTGCAGTTGTTGCGCGGGTAAGCGAAAACCCTACATTGAAACTGCTACTTTTAAAATCAGGATTGGAGGCACAGCAGAACGGGATGCCTATGGGACCGGAATATTTCCCAGATGTTTCTGTCTGGTCGTGCATTTTTGATCCGCAAGGGAGTCGTTCCTATGGCAGATCAAAAGATCCGTCTGAACACACCCATATACTTAAAAACAGACATAAGAGAGGCGATACAACCAATGCATTTTAACATTTAAAATAAACTCTTTATATAAACAAAGCATGGAGGTTTTCATATAAATCCTCATTCATCCCTGGTTGGTTGCTATTAATTCATAGCAATGAATCTTCATAATATTACTGGTTACAGATATTTTCAGCACCCACAAGGATGCACTGAACAAGAAAATACTAAGCACACAGATTATAGATCCATATATTGTAAACTCACAGATACCAGAACAGCATATGAGGTTTCCAGGCTGTACTTGGGAGGCTGCAGCTCTTCTCAGATGAAACCAGGATTTACCTGCAATAATTCAAGGCAAGCCTTAACACAACAAAGTCTATACAGACCTCTCCCCATCCTTCTGATGATGTTGCCTCTTCCTGGGGCAGGCTGAACTGCTGGCTGCTGGGAATACCCAGCCTCCTTTAGGGAAGGTTACAAGCACTGACCATGCTCATTAACTAAGTATAGGAGGGGGGAAAGGGAGTTAATTGCCACACCACCTATTGGCAAAAGCAGGCATGCCTGATCACTGTATGCTGTTGACAGCTACAAAACTGCATGGGTTACACTTGGTTTGTAATTTAACACTGTATTAATAAGGTTGCCTACTAACTTTCTCAGATCAGTTAACTAAGAATGATCCTAAACATGTTTGTTCAAGAAATGTCCCATAAGGAGCATACCTAAGCAAGACTACTCAAAATATAAGAAAAGCCCTGCTGGATCAGACCAGTGGTCCATCTAGTCCAGCATCCTGCCTTCAACAATGGCCAACCAGTTCCTCTGCAGGGGCAACAACAGGGCTTTGAGGCCGAGACCTTCCCCGCTTGTTGCCTCCTGGCTCTGGGATTCAGAGGCCTAGTGCCCCTAAATCTGGAGGTTACAGTTACGATGGGTAGTAGCCACTGATAGACCTATCCTCCATGCATCTATCTAATCCCTCTTTAAAGCTGTTTATTCCTGTGGCCATCACTACATCCACTGGCAGTGAATTCCACATTTTAATAATTCTATGTGTACAAAAGTGTTTCCTTCTCTCCATCATGAATCTATGGTCCATCAGTATCAATGCCCTTGAGTTCTAGTATTTTTGGAGAAGGAGAAAAATTTCACCTTGTCAACTCTATCCCATGCATAATGTTATAAACCTCTATCAAGTCTCCTTCTTGGACGTATGTAACATTTTATTTATTCAATAGGACACACTCCCATTAAAGTGTTCTTAGGATGACAGCCATAGAGTCCTAAGCCCTTTTGTTTCTGACTGCAGTGCTGTCAGAATCTAGGGTCAGTCCAAGCCGAATTCCAGGGTCAGTCAAAGTTCAGTCCAAAGGACAGTTACCGATATAGCAGAGCCCAGTTAAGAGTGATATACAGGAAGCAAGGTCCAACAGTCCAAGGTTATTCACAAGTGCTGGGAGTAAGATTCCAGAGTCAGAGTAAAGAGCCGGTCCAAGGATCACAGGAACAGAGGAGAGTTCAGAGCTGTGGTCACTGAGTCAAGAGGCTGATGACTTGTTGCTTCTATACCAAGCAGTCTCCCTTGACTAGAAGCCTCTGCTGGAAGGTCTTACTTGCAGCCAATTGCTTGGGAATAACCCTGCAGCTACTCATCATCAGCAAGCAGCTGGTGTTGCGCCAGGAGACACGTGCTTTGTCTTTTCTCCTGGAGCTCCATTCTAAGCCTTCATCTCCGGCACTCAAAGGGTGTGGGTGAAAGTGGAGGGCTGGTAATGACCATCTGGGTTTCCTCTGTTGGAAGGGGGCTGGAAGGTGGTGGTGGCTCTGCATCAACTGTCAGCTGTGGATGTCAGAACATAAGAGAAGCCAATGTTGGATCAAGCCAATAGCCCATCCAGTCCAACACTCTGTGTCACACAGTGGCCAAAAATACCAAGTGCCATCAGGAGGTCCAGCAGTGGGGCCAGGACACTAGAAGCCCTCCCACTGTTGCCCCCCCAAGCACCAAGAATACAGTGCATCACTTGCCCCAGACTGAGAGTTCCTATCTATACCTTGTGGCTAATAGCCACTAATGGACCTCTGTTTGATATCCTTATACTATTTCCCAGAGGTTTTTTCTTTGTGTGCGGATACCTATTTCCACCAACAGAGGGCTCAATCTCCCTCAACAGCTTTTCCTACATAGTCAGGAAAGTTCCTGGCTCTGCAGAAAAAATCCAAAAAGTGAAAAAATCCCTTCAGGAACAGTTTAATTGCCCCCAAAACCGTTTGAAATGGCCTCTGCAGGGACCTAACTCCAGGCATTACAGAGATTAGAACACTGGGGGGGAGGCTTCTACCTGGAATTGTCTGTAAAAGGTTGGGGGAAGGGCCCTTTCCAGGCCTCTTTTGGCCTTGGAGGGAGGGAGGGAGGCAGCCTTGGGGCCAGGCTGGGGAATTCCTAGAGGTTTTGTGGTAGAGTGTAAGGAGGGCAGAATTTGGGGAAGGGAGAGGCCTCAGCTGGGTATAATGCCACAGAATCCACCCTCCAAAGCAGCCATTTTCTCCAGGGAGACAGATCTCTGTTGTCTAGAGTTCACTCTCCAGGCCCCACTTGGAGGTTGCGAACCATAGGCCTGGCAGCAGTCTAGGGTTGCCAGGTCCCCCCATGGGTACTGGCAGGGGATGAGGGTGGTGGGGTTGCCAGCTCCAGGTCTGGAAACTCCTGGAGATTTGGGGATGGAGCCTGGGGAGGACAGGGACCTCAGTGGGGTACAATGCCCTAGAATCCACCCTCCAAAACATCCATTTTCTCCAGTGGAAGTTATTTCAGTAGTCTGGAGCTGAGCAGTAATTCCAGGGGATCCCCAGATCCCACCTGGAGGCTAGCATCCCTAGGCAGCATCCTCTGGGTGATTTGATACCATGTAATTTGCATGACTCAACTTGGCCTAGCTGCTTGCTGCTGTTCAGCAGCCACCCTGTGAAAGCCAGCAATGGTGCAACAGTTAGAGCTTCAGAGTAGGGTCTGCAAGACCCAGGTTCAGATCCCCATATTGCGGTGGAAGCTGACTGGATGATTTTGGACCAGTCACATACTTTCAGCCTAATCAACCTCACAGGGTTGTTGTGCAGATAAAAAGGAGGTGAGAATAATGTAAGCTGCTTTGGTCCCCACTGTGGAGAAAGACTATAATTTTCCTTGGTAGAAGCTGTGGGGGAGAGGGGTGGAGACGAAAAGCTGAAGACAGATAAAGGCAGATAAAGGTAGGTTGGCTGTTGGGTGGGAAGGAAATAGGGTTGCCAACTCCAGATTGGGAAACTCCTGGACATTTGAGGGGTGGATCCTGGGCAGGGTGGGGATTGAGGAGGGGAGGAACTTCAGACCAATATAATGGCATAGACTCTACCCTCCAAACCAGCCCTTTCCTCCATGAGAACTACCATTGCCAGCCTCTGGGTGAGGACTGGAGATCACCCAGAATTACAACTGTTGTCCAGGTGACAGAGATCAGTTCCCCTGGATAAAATGGCTGCTTTGGAGGGTTGAGTCTATGGCTCTACCCCCAGAAGGGAAAAAGAGTGTGAGATAGGTAAGGGTAGAGGGGAGGAAGCAAAAGTGTGAGGAATGGGATGAACTTGCAGGTCCCCACTTGTGTTTATCTAATTTCCTCTTGAAGCTGTCCATGCTTGTAACCACCACCTCCTATGGCAGTGAGTTCCATGTGTCAATCACACTTTGGGTGAAAAAATACTTCCTTTTATCCATTCTAACCTGACTGCTCAGCAATTTCATTGAGTGCCCACGAGTTCTTGAATTATGAGAAAGGGAGAAAAGTACTTCTTTCTCAACCTGCTCTATCCCATGCATAATCTTATAAACCTTGATCATGTCACCCATCAGTCATCATTTCTCCAAGCTAAAGAGCCCCAAGCTCTTTAACCTTTCTTCATAGGGAAGGTGTTCCAACCCTTTTATCATTCTAGTTGCCATTTTCTGCACTTTTACCAATGGTATAATATCCTTTTGGGGTGTGGTGACCAGAACTGTACACAGTACTCCAAATGAGGTCACGCCATTGATTTATACAGAGGCATTATGATATTGGCTGATTTGTTTTCAGTTCCCTTCCTAATAATCCCAAGCATAGCATTGGCCTTTTTTATTGCAGTCACACACTGTCTAGACATTTTCATTGGGTTATCTACTATGACTCCAAGATCACTCTCTTGGTCAGTCTCCACCAGTTTGGACCCTATCAACATTTATTTATAGTTAAGATTTTTTGCTCCAATGTGCATCTCTTTGCACTTGGCCACACTGACCCATTCACCATGTTGACGCCCACTCGCCTATCCTCAACAGATCCTTTTGGAATGCCTCACAATCCTCCCTGGTTCTCACCACCCTGAACAACTTCGTGTTATCTGCAAATTTAGCCACTTTACTGCTTACTCCCAACTCCAAATCATTAATAAACAAGTTAAAAAGCATCAGACCGAGTACTGATCCCTGTGGTACCCCAGTACTTACCACCCTCCACTGAGAAAATTGCCCATTTATACTCACTCTCTGTTTCCTATTAATTAGTCAGTTTTTGATCCACAAAAGGACTTGTCCTTTTATCCCGTAACTATTGAGCTTACTTAGGAGGCTTTGATGAGGAACTTTATCAAAAGCTTTCTGGAAGTCAAGGAAAACAACATCTATTGAGTCCCCCTTGTCCACATGTTTGTTCATGCCCTCAAAGAACACTAACAGGTTAGTGAAACAACATCTTCCCTTACAGAACCCATGCTGAGTCTTCCTCAATAGTTTTCAATGTGCCTACCTATTCTTTCCTTAATAACAGTTTCCACCAACTTGCCCAGTATGGGCGTCAGACTGACTGGCCTGTAATTTCCCGGATCTCCTCTGGAACCCTTTTTAAAGATGGGAGTGACATTAGCTGCATTCCAGTCCTCAGGAATGGAGGCAGATTTTAATGAAAGATTACATATGTTTGTCAGGAGATCCACAAGTTCACATTTGAGTTCTTTCATAACTCTCGGATGTATGCTATCTGGGTCTGATAATTTATCAGTTTTTAAGTTGTTTATCAGTCTTAGGACCTCCTCTCTTATCACCTCAATCTGACGCAGGTCTTTCAACACCCCTCCCGAAATCAGCGGTTCTGGAGTGGGCAAGCACTTCTCATCTTCCACAGTGAAAGACAGAGGCAAAAAAAAATGCATTCAGCTTCTCAGCCATTTTCCTATCATCCTTCAGGACTCCTTTTACCCCTTGGTCATCCAAGGGCCTCACTGCCTCCCTGGCTGGTTTTCTGCTTCTAATGTATTTGAAGAAAGTTTTATTGTTGGTCTTTATATTTTTTTGCTATATGCTCCACATATTCCTTTTTTCCTGCCTGATCATGGACTTGCATTTTATTTGCCACAGCCTGTGTTCTCTTTTATCAACCTCACTGAGACTAGCTTTCCACCACTTAAAGGAATGCTTCTTACCTTTTATAGCTTCCATTACTTTGTTTGTTAATCATGCATGCTTTTTTCTATACCTATTTGTGCCTTTCCTAACCTGCAGTATATATTTTTTCTGAGCTTCTAGGATTTCAGTTTTAAATAGTTTCCAAGCTTCCCCAATGGTTTTGACCCTTTCTCCTTTCCCTTTCAGTTTCTTCTTCACATGTCCCCTCATATCAGAGAAGTCACCCCTTTTAAACGTAAAAGTAGTTGTGTCAGTCTTTTTGGGCAACTCCCAAAGCATTCCAACTCCCCAATTTTACCTCAAACACTTCTAACATTAGTACATAAAGTTTCCCACAACCTTCATCTTGCTGCCTCAAGACCTTGCCAGGCAGTCCATATTGTTAGCCACAGTCTAATCCATTTCCTTGTAGAAAAGTAACAGCTACCCCTTCATCTCTTTGAAATGAGCCATCCCGAACCAGAGACTTTTCATCTCCTGTTGGCTGAACTCTGACAATCCTGCAGCTCATCTGCTTGCTTGCTGTTTTCTGCTGGTTCAGAGCTGATTTTGTGAGCTTTTCTTCTCCTGAGGAGTCCTTGCTGTAGCTGAGTCCTGGCTGACGCACAACAGGTGTTAATATACAATCTTTTTCAAGATTAACATCAATGAAACATAATACTTTTAGCATGTGTGTAGCTCTGCTTTCAGAGTTTAGGCCATTGTACTACAAATTGCATATTTTATTTTATTTTTTGTTTTCGATAATCCATCACAGGTCTTGGATCAGCTCTCTAAGATCAGCTCATTGTGTTATGCTTTTATTCATGGATTTTTGACAAATTGGCTCCAATTAATAAATCATAGTAGCTACAAATCCATGCCACAGTAACATTTTGGGAGGACTTCATAAATAGCGCCTTTCTGCATTTCCCAGTAATGTGCTTCATGTGAGCATTACAGCATATTGCAATTATGTAAGTTAGCAAGACCGATGACTGCTAACAATTATAGTCAGCTTATATTTTCATATAAAGAACACAGGAGGAGCTACACCTAAAAAGAAAAAGTTGGAAATGCTTTTGTAAGTTGTTTGAACAATCTAAGTGTCATGGGTCCTGGATTCGCTGAGGCTGACTATTCCTTAGATGAGAGAGAGGCATGGAGCAACTCAGCCTCCTCTGGAGTCAGCCCAGAAGAGGAACCGCTACCAGCACCTTAGGGAGAAGAGGCCCCAGCATCTGTGCAGGAGGGACAGCAAGGTGAAGAGACTGAGGTGCAGTCAGAGGGAGAGTTCTGGTCTAGAGCCTGGCCCAGCACTCCCAGTTGGAGACAGCTCGAGGTCAGAATCCCCACCTAGCTCACCTGAATGTCTCAGATGCAAAGCATGCCAGCATCTGGATGTGCAGGAGAGGAGGAGGAGTGCCAGACTTCAGCTGTTGCAAAGACAATGTGAGGGGCTTTGAGTCTTTGCAGATTGCCTCCCAGGGAAGGGAGGATCCAGTCATAAGCAACCAGGCTCACCTGCCTCAGTATGGATGCAGCCGTGCAATCTCAGACCTTGTCCTGGCTGCCAGCCTCCGCTTCTTGTTCCTGAAAACTCTGACTGATTTCCCGGTATTCTGATCCTCAGCTCTGTTTCTCGGCTTGCTTTTGGATTGTATATCCAGCTTTCAGTGAAATGTATCTGTAGCGACCGGACAGACCCAGCACATTAAGTTTTCTCTGACTCTGTCAAATAGTTTTGTAAATAAGTACCATTTAACCGCAGAAGTATTTTATTATTGCTGTGCTGATCTCACAGAATTCAGAAGGCAAATTAGTAACCCTATCTGTGCAGATTACACTCTGTTCTTTGCACATTTGTAATCTGATGATAGTCTAAGCATTTGGAATAGAGAGTGGATCTGTTCTGAAGTTAACTGATAAGTGTATTTACACTCTTATTGGTTTACAGTTGCATTGGGTTAAACATAAACAACCTAGCCCTCAAATTCAGACAGAAGCAGAGCAACATCAGCATTGCAGAAACATAGACCTGACTTGGAAAACAATAGCTTAGAAAACAGGTTCTTTTTAAATTGTGCATTGGGATCTCCATGTATAACCATCCCTTGGAGGAAGAGTTTAATTGAGATAAAGGATGAGAGAACAGCAATTTCAAATTCTCTCTCTTTTCTCGCTAACCTACCTGAACAAGATCTGCATAATAAACAAACAGTGCTTGCTCACCCCCCCCCCCATTGGGTATGTCAACAATGGATTCTCTCTGGAGACTCCTTAGGGCACCATAGTTGGCTGTTAAGGGGAGTCACTGCAGCTTTAGAGCTATAGCATCTTTTCCCCCATGACTTCATAGTCCTTTTCAAGGGTATGATTTTTCGAGAGGCAAAAAGTTTTGTGTTTAAAAAAAAACACCTTGACATTGTCTCAAAGAAAAATGATTGCAGGATCAGTTTGTAGCAGAAAGAGGAGGCGCTTAATCTTTCCCTCCTTATAGCTTCCCTATTTTGAATTTCACCTCCAAACAGACCCATAGCCAGGATTTGGTGGTTATGGGGCATTTTTTTTGTGTGTGGGGCTGAAGTTCTCAGTGCAGGAAGAAAAGCTATTTAGATAATAAAAAGCTGTTACCAGGATAGATCTCTAAACTGCAATGACAGTTCTCAGCTGCTGCAGGTTAACCACTCCTGCCAGCCTAAGCAACAACTCTGATAATAAGCTGGCAGGTGGGGGTGATGACTTCTATAGTCAAGAAAGCTAGCACTTAGGCAGAACTCTCTTAAAGGAGACCAGTTTCTTGACACAGAATTAGAAAGGATCCCAGAGGTTGCCTACTCCAACCCCCTTGCTCAGTGTGGGAGTTAGTCAACTACAGCACCCCACTCTGCTTAAAGGAGCTCATACCTTTTAAAAATGTTTTTAAATGATCGAAAAAAGCATTGACAAGAGAAATTATTCTGGGACTGTGCCTTTAAGAAAGGGGGCAGAGCCCCCAAAAGCCCTACCACAGCTATGGGCCTGCCTCCAGATGACTCCCCCACTTTATGAAGATAGACACCTTTGGAATCCTGGAAGGAGTGGGGTACACCAGCTTGAAAGGGTTGCCAGTGTCCCAGAGAAAAAGTGTCCTGTCATTTGAACAGAGGCTTAATGGGATGTTATTTTCTGTCTCCCACTAGTTATCTTCATGCTGTGAGAAGCATCACCGGCCGCTTCCACAGATTAAGCTTCTAGTAAACACAGAGTATTCCCCCCCCCTTCCAGGTTGTTGGCAAACCTATATCTTGGAGAGTGCATGATTTTGAACAGAAAAGCAGTAGGGTAGAAATGGTGGGGGCTGCCTACACCTGATCTCCAAATGGTGAAATCATCACTTGGAGTTCAGGGAAGGCATGCGGCCACCTCTCTCCCTCCCTCCTCCTCCTCCCCTGCTGCCCCACAAAATTTCCCCATGCCTCACCAACCTGAAATCTGTGGCTATGGGGCTGAAGCAGGTTATTGGTTTCCTCCACACACAGCCCCATGCATTTGCATGTAATGCTTTATCAGATGCTTAGATTGTTACGTGTCTTTAAATTTTGATGTCTCTCATCACTACCCTGCTGGTGTTTTGCTTCAGGAAGAACAGCAAATGTTATCACCTTGTGTTATTAATTTCAGGACACCTTTTACCAGTTTGGATGAAATAAATGGTACTGTTCCTGAGGTCTGATGGGAAGCAGCAGTTGCCTCAAGGCTGATGTTATCTAAGGGTAGAGGAAACCACAGCAAAACTGGAAACATTTTGCTCAGGCGCTTCAAAAGCAACAGTGGAAGATAAACTGTCATAATGTCAAATTGGAGCTCTACCTAACCTTTTTTTCTATATGAACTTCCATTACTGCTTTAGCTTTAGAATACAAAGACTTAAAGGATTAATGCATTTCCTTTCCATAATTTATGTGATGGGAAATTAAATCATCAAGCCTCCCGTCTATAGTTTCTGGGAAGTTCCCAAATAGTGAATGCATGCAGCATGCAGAAAAGGGAGGGGGAGGGAATAATAAAGCAAGGATAACTAACAGTGCATTTGTAAGCAAAGTTACACCTTTCTATGTAACATTGAAGTCAAGGGCTAAAAATTCTCTTAAGATTGCACTGTAATTATCTAAGTGTGCCAAGTCAGGTTATAAATTAACAAGTGGAAAGTGTTCTTCTGAATAGATAACATACAAGTGGAGACCCGCAAGAAACTTGTGGGATGGTCATCCCATTCCTCACACCTTTGCTTCCTCCCCTCTACCCTTACCTATCTCACACTCCTTCTCCCTTCTCGGGGTGGAGCCATGGACTCAACCCTCCAAAGCACCCATTTTATCCAGGGGAACTGATCTCTGTCACCTGGACAACAGTTGTAATGCTGGGTGATCTCCAGCCCTCACCCAGAGGCTGGCAATGGTAGTTCTCATGGAGGAAATGGCTGGTTTGGAGGGTGGAGTCTGTGGCATTATACTGGTCTGAAGTTCCTCCCCTTCTCAAACCCCACCATCCCCAGGATCCACCCCTTAAATGTCCAGGAGTTTCCCAATCCAGAGTTGGCAACCCTATTTCCTTCCCACCCAACAGCCAACTTAACCTTTATCTGCCTTTGTCTGTCTTCAGCTTTTTGTCTCCACCCCTCTCCCCCACAGCTTCTACCAAGGAAAATTACAGTCTTTCTCCACAGTGGGGACCAAAGCAGCTTACATTATTCTCACCTCCTTTTTATCTGCACAACAAGCCTGTGAGGTTGGTTAGGCTGAAAGTATGTGACTGGTCCCAAATCACCCAGTCAGCTTCCACTGCAATATGGGGATCTGAACCTGGATCTTGCAGACCCTACTCTGAGGCTCTAACTGCTGCACCACTGCTGGCTTTCATAGGGTGGCTGCTGAACAGCAGCAAGCAGCCAGGCCAAGTTGAGTCATGCAAATTAGGTGGCATCAAGTCACCCAGAGGGTGCTGCCTAGGGATGTCAGCCTCCAGGTGGGATCTGGGGATCCCCTGGAATTACTGCTCAGCTCCAGACTACTGAGATAACTTCCCCTGGAGAAAATGGATGCTTTGGAGGGTGGACTCTAGGGTATTGTACCCCACTGAGGTCCCTGTCCTCCCCAGGCTCCATCCCCAAATCTCCAGGAGTTTCCAGACCTGGAGCTGGCAGCCCCACTACCCCATCCCCTGCCAGTGCCCGTGGGGGAACCTGGCAACCCTGCCAGGCCTAGGGTTGGCAACCTCCAAGTGGGGCCTGCTGGAGAGTGAACTCCAGAGATCTGTGAACAACAGAGATCTGTCTCCCTGGAGAAAATGGCTGCTTTGGAGGGTGGATTCTGTGGCATGATACCCAGCTGAGGCCTCTCCCTTTCCGCAAATCCTGCCCTCCTTGCACTCCACCCCAAAACCTCCAGGAATCCCCCAGCCTGGCCCCAAGGCTCCCTCCCTCCCTCCCCCTTCCTCCAAGGCCGAAAGAGGCCGGGAAAGAAAGGGCCCTCCCCCACCCTTTGACTGACAGAGCCAGTCAGAAGCCTCTCCCCCCCCCTCCAACGTTCTAATCTCTCACCGTTGCTGCCTGGAGTCAGGTCCCTGCAGAGGCCATTTCAAAAGGCTTTTGGGGGGAATTGAACCGTCCCTGAAGGGATTTCCTTACTTTTCGGATTTTTCTACAAACCCAGGAAGTCTACTGACTATGTAGGAAAAGCTGTTGGGGGACAGTGAGGCACCTGTTGGAGGGAATAGGTATCCGCACAGAAAAAAAAAAGTCTGGGATTAGAATATAAAATATGCTGTGGGGGGAATCCATATCCAAGATGCTCTAATGCTTCTTGTGATTTTGAATGTTTATTTTTTAAACATGTGTATATCCTGGCTTTCAGCATGTTGCTTACAAGGTGGCTTATACAGTCCCATTAGAAATTAATTTCTCCTGTTGTTCTGGTTGCTGCTCAGACAGAGGGACATTGCTATTCTCTCCCTCCCCTTCTCCAGGATGACCAGCCCCTGAAGAGAGCCTCAGAGAGAAGCGCTGGATGACCCTGGGCTGGGTAGGCTGATGGGAGAACTTCATTCTCACTCCCTGGGCAAGTTTCCCGTGCCAACAACAAAACTGGTTGTTCAGAAAGTACTCAGCTTTGCTCCTCTGGAATTTGGACTAATGTGGGAGTCATTCACAACAGGCCTTTACCATTTTCAACCCAGCAAGCCGACTTTGGCTGTTGGCCATGTATTGTGTATATAAATGTATTTTCGCTACTCTAAGAATGCAAAAATGGGAGGCGACGGTCAAGCCACAAAACACGTCTATGAGTTTAGTGAGCCGTGAGTTATGCAGACTTGCCCTAAAAAATGACAGAAGGCTGTTGGTTGTGGGTGAGTCTCCTCCTTCTCTAGTACTGGAAAGAACTACAAATCTATCTTTTTATTTGTCTATCAGTAGATATGTGATCCAGAAAGATATGCACTTTTAGCTCCTGTTGATTGTAGTGGGAGAACTTAAACGTGTGCTTGACTCTCCCATTTTGCTCAGTGAAACTTAAAAGTGCTGGATCTTTACTGGATTGTACTTCAAGAAAATTCCCTTCAACACACCACCCCATGAGCTGCTGAGCCCTCAAGCAAGAGTACGTCTGGGTGAATGCTTTGGCAAGGATCAAATGACAACGGACTTGGCACTCAGGCGGCTATCATAGGGGGGGGGCAACAGCCCATCTCTCTTTGGCAGAGGTATGATCTGCAGAAATCAGCAGATGGAACTTTTTATGGCACCAAGTTAAATGTTATTACTTGCTAATTGCTGCAGGTGAAATTGCTGTTAAAGGGCAGCTATGGGGGCTGGTTCAAAAGTCAGCAACTTCAGCAGTGCCTTTAAGAGTGGTTCAATATTTATCAGTTAGCAGGTGGTGGTGATGTTGTCTCCATGCCATGAAAAGCTTCTGATTTCTGCACACCAAACTATTTTTTTAAAGGCACAGGAGCAGATGAGTTTGGGTTTGTTCAGCTGGCAACCCTATCCCAGCCTTAGAGAAAGCTGGTGCAGCCCTGGGTGGAGTCTCTGCTTAGCCGTAGGCTCAGTCGCAGGAAACTAAATTTCTCATTCAGAAGGAGCAACTCTCCCCCCCACACAGTGATCCATACAACAGCCAAATAGACATGTTGAAAAACAGTATCTGCTCTAGAGTGAGCATCCCAGTTTGCCCAGGGAAGCAGAAGACTTGCAGTGTTTACACATGAATGGATCTGCTGTAAGGTTGCCAACCTCCAGGTAGTGGCTGGAGATCTCCTGCTATTACAGCTGATCTCTGGGCAACAGAGAACTGTTCACTTGGAGAAAATAGACACTTTGGAAAGTGGACTTTCTAGCACTATATCCCATTGAAGTCTCCCCCTCCCCACACCCTGCCCTCCTCAGGCTGAAACCCCCAAACCTCCAGGTATTTCCCAACCCAGAGATGTCAACCCTAATCCACTCATGGAATTTGCTCCTTGACATTAAACCCTTTCCAGATTCGGCTACAGCTCTTCAGTGAAAACCGGTTTAATAGCTTCTAAGGACTCAGTTCTGTTGAAACCTTCCTGCCCAGTGATCCTACTCATGGGGAAGCACTCCAGCCTTTTGCTTGCTTCACATAGGAGGCTGGGGACCTATCCACAAATAATGAAGGAAGGGGCTGTGGCTCAGTGGTAAAGTTTTGTGTGCAGAAGTTCCCAGATTAAATCCCTGGCATCTCCAGTTTAAAAGATCTGGTAGTATGTGTAAGATGCAGTCACTCAACAATATCCGGAGGGTCTTCTTAAGTAAACAGAGTGTGACTTTATTCAGAATAAAAAGTATGAAACAAAGAAAGGAATACGTGGCCTACCATAAACCTTCATAGCAGTGATGCCAAGCCCTGAGGGCGCTAAGGTTCTTTGACTTGTATGGCTAGCCGATAAACCAAACAGTTAAAACAATCATCCAGGCAATAAAGGGTAACAAAAGAATTTATTCGAATAAAGGAACACCTAATAGGTTATAGATGTTCAATGCATTACAGCCGGGAACTTGCTTATATGTTCTTCTTGTTCCTCCTTAATTTACATCATCATCGACAGTATTTAGACATGCTCAGTTCAGATTTCTTTGTCTGGTCAGCCATCAATCAAATATTTGACAAACAGGATATTATTTGGGTGTGTCTCAACTCTACAATGCAGATGCTCTGCTCATTAAAAATGATGGATGTATTCCCTTTTGCCTAGTTCTCCAGACTTCACCTTTAAATGAACTTTATACACATAAAGAGGCTAAGTTCATTTTCAGTATAAAATCTATCAGTTCTGTTACAAAATTGGTTTTCTTATATTTAATACAGGCACATATGTTACAAAGACACCTTTGCTGGCATTTTGTGATCTATCTCTATTAAAGAATATATAGATACATTGAATTTCTGGAAAAATACAGTATTATAGCACTGTTTTCACAATTAAACTCTTATATATACACTTTTCTAATACTATAAAGTGGCCTATGTCATAAAGTTTCTGTAGATACATTGAATTACACATTATTATTCATTTTGGTTTATCAAGGAATTTTTACAAAATGTTTAAACATTTAAACTTTCACATTTAAACTTTCTTATTTCATCAAGATATGTTATTTTACTTTGGTAATCCATCGGGTCCCGGTACTTTCTTTTTTAAAAGTTTTTAAATTGCTTCTGTGATTTCACAAACAGTAATTGGATCATTTAATTTTTTTTTGTTCTCATTAAATCTCTTTATATTCTGTCTTTGATTATAGTATTTCATCCTTTGTTCTTCTAAGTTTTCTTGTTTATATAGTGCTTTATAAAAAATTTCTACAATTTCTTTCAAGTCCTGTAAACTATGCTTTTCTACTTCCTTTTCATTTTTTAATATCAATTATTCTTTTTTCTCTTTCTTCCCTTAATCTGTATGCCAACCATCTGTTGGCTTATTTGCATTATCAAAATAATATTGTTTGGTATAATCTATTTTTTTGCTATTTCTTGTGTCATTAATATATTCATTTGATGCTGTAAAAGTTTTAATCTAGCTTTTATTTCCTCTGATTTGTCCCCTTTCTTCATTTTAGCCTCTTCTTTTTGTATGTATTTTCCTAAGGATTCATAATATTTTTCCCTCTGTTTTTTCCTCCAAGCTTCCTGGTTTATGAACCATCCTCTTATGAATACTTTAAATGTTTCCCATACTATTTCTATAGAGGTTTCCGGTTGTATGTTTCTTATAAAAAATTCTTGAATTTCAATTTTAGTTTTCTCTACAAATTCTTTATTCCTTAATGTACCTACATCCATTGTCCATCTTGTTTTCCTTAACTGTTCCTGATAAGTTATCATAAGTGGATTATGATTTGCAAATGTGTTGGGAAGTATTTCGGCTTCTATTAAATCCTTCATCATAGTAGTAGAGGTCTACGCCATATCTATCCTCAACCAAGATTTATGTCTTGCGGAATAGAAGGTATAATCTTTTGTTGCAATGTTTCTAGTTCTCCAAACATCTATTAAGTTAAATTCCTCTGCCAATTGAAGAAATGTTTTTGGTAGAACTTTTCCTGTTTTCTTTCCCTTTATTGGTTTTTTCCTATCCATTTTTGGGTTGAGTACAGCATTATAATCTTCTATAATACATATTTCATCAATAGATTGACTCATCAGTATGTTTCATAGAGACTTGTAAAAAGCATCTTGATTTTGATTGGGTGCATATATATTCAATATTAATGATTTTTTGTTTTGCCTCCAAATAGTAACAGCTACTATTCTCCCATCCTTAGATACATATACTAATTCTGGATTTAAATAGTCTCTCACATGGATATAGACTTAGAATTAAAACCTGAAATATACTTGTTGAATATTTTACCAGATAGATGTACTCAAAGTGAATGTTACCTTATAACTTATGTTATAACTTCAGCTAGAATTTTATTACCCGAAAACTGAAAGAATCCCCACTATGGAAGAATTGATGCATAGACTGCTTGAGATGGCAGAAATGGATAGACTAGATATGTTACTTCAAGGCAAAGATGATACTTTGTACCAGAAGAGATGGTCAAAAGTTTATTTATGATTTAAAAAACATTGTGGATCTGGACTCGAAATTGAATGTGTAACCATGTGACTGTTATTTTAAAAATTATAAATAGAACAATAAAAAAATATGTTATTTTACTTTAAGCAGCAGGAGTCACCCTTTTATAATACAAGTTCTACATTTTTAATCAACCATTTTAATTGGCTTATCTATGACTTAAGATCCACCTGAATTTCTTAATGAGCAGGTGTGCATGACTGATTACTTTGTTTTCTTAAACCTTTTGAAACATCTCCTAACTTTCTGCTTGTTAGTAGTTATGGATCTTCTGAGCATTTAATGATTTCTCTTTAGGCAAGCATCCTTTTTGTCTTAAGCTTAATAACTTTCTATAGCAAAGCTTAAAATTAATAAAGGATAGTCGCTTTTACAAATATCTTATAAATATTCAGCCTTAAACATAATATAAAGTTCTAAAAACATACGCAATCATATCAAGAGAAGGGATTTCTCTCTGTTACAGTATGTATGTAGCTGTCCTCTGTTTTACCCCAATTTTAGGCTTTGCCAACAACATAAATCTTCTAACTGACAATTAATTACTGTGGTGCTTTCACAACAGTCCAGTTCATGTAAGTGTCTAAACAAACAGAGTCTTTTCTATTTTAGAATAATAATCTGCAAAAGGCAAGTATATAGAGATATTGCTTATAAATTCCAATACTTCAATATTAATATGTTAGAGTATTCCAGACTGGAGGAAAGAGAAGCCTCTTTGATGTTTCCACATTTAAAATTACTGAAAATCAGAAGCTGAAATAAACTTCTGAAATCATTCTATGAATTAGGGAGGTTCTCATAAAAGTCCACCTATGGTGGGTCCTAATTGAAAATTGGCTAAGCTAACTAGGCAGAAACACTTGCAGTTAGCTCCCAATTTTTTCTTTGAAGCAAGGGCTGGAACATGTCAATTAAGTTTGATTTAAAACACCTGTGTTCTTTACAACTCAAACTGATTGTTAATTCTCCAGGACAGTCCCAAAGAATTTCTCCCAAAGATTTCCTGGAAATTAACAACAATCAATATAAAATCATTTGAACCCTGGGTATCCCCTACAGCAGCTTGCCTACATCAAGTTTCTCCAGTGCTAGAACTCCTCCAGATTCTGGTATCCTAAAACTATAATAAAACGTGGAGTAGATTTCTGAATATTACAGTGGTTCATGTGAAAGACTTCTAACTGAAACCTTGGAGAGCCATTGCCAGTCAGTGGACAATACTGACCGTGATAAACTGATGGTCTGACTCAGTGTAAGGCAGTTTCATGTATTCATTCAGGGAATCCTTCTGTTCTCTGTTCATGGGAACTGCTCTGCTGTAAATAGCATCAGAAAGGTACTGGGGGAGGATGATCAGGTGAGGCAATGCTTGGCCCTCCTTTTCTCAGAGAAGAACCAGGTACGGTGGGCATTTATTTATTTTATTCTATTTATACCCCACCCTCCCCGCAAGCAGGCTCAGGGCAGCTTACAAAATTGGTACCCCATACCATAAAACCATACGAAGATTAAAACATTCCAAAAATATTTAAAACAGTCCAGTAAGCAGATGGTTGTCTCTCAGTAGTTCAGATGGCATATTGTATAGCATACAACCGATGTTTCTGCTTCCATGGTCTTCGGCACTGCACAATAGTGTGATGTTTTCTCCAGGCTGGGGCCAATCCATAGCCACATATGTTGGTGGTAGTGGGGTGGCGGCTTCTAATTGGTGGTAGTTGGTGGTAGTGGGGTGGTGGCATGTGTGTCATGTGACTTCAAGTGGCTTCTGAGTTATGGTGACCCTATGAATTAGTGGCCTCCAGATCATCCTATAATTAACAGCCTTGCTCAGGTCTTGCAAAGTGAAGGCCATAGCTTATTTTATTTAGTCAATCCATTTCATGTTAGGTATTTCTCTTTTCCTGCTGCCTTCAACTTTTCCCAGTATTATTGTCTTTTCCAGTGAGTCTTGTCTTTTTGTGATGTGACCAAAATGGTGGACTTGACTCAAGCACAATGTCAGTGCGACATGTTGACTGCAGCTTGACAGCCATCCCTTCTCTCCAAAGAGGACTGCAGCACACTAATAGAAAAATCTTAGTCACTGTCTCCAAACTACAGCTCCCAGAATTCTTGGGTGGGGAGGCCATGTCTACTTTTAGAGACAGTATTGCCTTTCATGCCATTCCACCACTTTTTCAAGGTATGGCAACATTTTATTCCCACTGTATCAAAGCAGAAGAAACAAAAAAAGCTCAAACAGAGGTGTTTGGTATATGTCACCATACTGCTATAGCAAAGCAATTGGGTTCATTTGGTCATTCTGCTGGCATTGCAATCTGGCCCTTCCAAATCACTATGTGGGTAAAGCTGGCCTATAGAATGTGGTTGAGATATTATTGCCATCTCCAGGTTGGAATATTCCTGGAGATTTGGGGGTACAGCCTTGTTCCTTCTTTTTTTTTTGTGGGGGATGAGATTTAGCACCTCAATATTCTTAGCAGTCTTCCTGTCCATTGAGAAATATGATAACAATATTCAGTTCTACTTTTTTTTTTTTTACGTTGATCGACCGATTCTGTAGCATTCTTTTTTCTAAGCCCAAATCTCCAAAGAATCAATTCAAATTAGCATTATGATTATCCCCAAAGAATCTGCTTCATTATAAAACTGAACTGGAGCATGCAAGTTAGTAATCATAATGTTCAGGTTAACTGATCTGAAGGAAAACCTCTTTTAATCAGAAGACAAATAGAGCTCAGGTAGGGTTTTACAAATGATGGCACTAAAAATAGCTTGTCCTTGCTGGCAGATTAATGGTGGGCATGGCACACTTGGTATAGTTAGGATAAGACCTAAAAGCTGACTGTCCTATTACAAAAAGAAAGAACAAGTCACATAGGATAGAAAGAGTGACTTTAATGTTACCAATTTTCAGAACTAATAATTTTGGCTTGATTTACATAGATGGAGAGACAGATATCTGTGGTGAAAGAATCCATAATTTAGAGACATTCCTTATATTTAACAATGTTAAAGATCAAGTAATTTGTAGACTGGCCTCAAGACCACATGATCTTAGTTCCAAGAACAAGGCTTACAGACTGCTGTACAAGATAGCTTTTTATAGTAAAGCTGTTTTGAACGATTCTGCATTCTGGAAGTCTTTATCCATGGACCTGAAAATCCATCCATCCATCGTAAAAGATTTCTGAGATGTATAACAGAAATAACTTGAATTCATTTATTATATATTTATCCCATGCTTTCTCCAAAGAACTCAGGGTAGCATATAGGGTCCTGTCTCCCCATTTTATCATCACAGCAACTTTGTAAGGAAGATAAAGCTGAAAAGTGTGTGACTGGCTCAAGGTCATCCAGCAAGCTTCCATGGCAGAATGGAGATCTGAACCATTCTAGCCATTATGCAAAAGATGAGATGGTTAGACAGTGCAGCAAACATGCAATTATTGATGCAGCAAACATGAAATTGAACAAACTCTGGAGACTGCAGAACACAAGAGTGCCTGGCGTGATGTGGTCCATGGAGTCGCGAAGAGTCAGACTTGACTGTGCAACTGAACATCAGCCATCATGCCACACTGACTCATGAAGAAGAAAAAAATCCCTAAAATATGGGAGGGGGCATGGTAGAGCACATGCTTGGGATGCAGAAAATCCCAAATTCAAGCCCCAGCATCTTTAGCTAAAGAGATCAGAGGTTGGAGATGCTAAAGAAAAAGACCCTTTTCAGTGTGAGACATTAGTGAGTTGCTGCTTCCTTGGAGAAGACAATGCTGAGTGGACAGACTTATAGTCTGACAACCAGCATCTTTTTGAATCTGTGTCTCTGCTCAGCATTAAGCACAGGATTCTGGCTTGAACAGGTCTTAAAAGCATGGCTTGAGACATCTACTTCCTCCACGCCCGTTTGTTTGTTTTTTGTAACATCAAAGTTCTAGTGAACTCAAAAGTTTGCACACTGTTTGTGTTGTTCTGGTTGGTCTTAACAAAAGATACTACCTGGACTGTCGGTTTCTTTGCTTTTTAAGTTTCACTTCTGAATTGACATAGGTGTGAGCAACTTCTTGCTATCAGGCAGTTAGTTATATACATGTGAGGAACTCACAAGGACTTAAGGGGTGCCTCACTCTCCCCTCTATCCCCTGCTGTACACTATTTCTCTCCTCATGGCAACTCCCATCTCCTCCACCCTTTCCCTTCATCATTCTCTCCTTCCCATCCACCAGTCAACCTGTTTTTTATCTGTTTCCCTCTTCAGCTATATTTATTATTTATTTACTGTTTTTATACCTCACCTTTCCCCCCAATGGGGACACAAAGTGGCTTACATTTTTCTTCTATCCTCCATTTTATTCTTGTGATAATCCTGTGGGATAGGTTAAACTGGAAGTGTGTGATTAGCTCAAGATTGCCCAGTGATCTTCCAAGGCAGATTGGGGATCTGAACCTGGGTTTCCTAGATCTTAGTCTGAAATGCTAACCATTACACTACACTGTTTTTTGTGCGGTGGCTGCTGTTGAACAGTAACAAGCAGTGGGGTCTGGGTGAGTCATACAAGCCAGGTAGTAGCAAATCACCCAGGGGTTGCTGCCAGAACTAGCTCCAGTGAATCGCCCCTGAAAGGCCAAAGAGGCCTGGAAAGGGCCCTCCCCCTCCCCTGGCTTTTATAGACAGAAACCAAGGCTTGAAGACTGGCAATATTGTTGTGGTTGCCTAACAACCTGCAGAATGGCCACTGCAGAGAACATTTTTACAGGTTTTGCTTCTATTATTTGGTGGGGCTTAATCCCCCAGTGTATCTTTTTTAAAGATTTCATTTTTCTGCAAATCTGGGACTTTTCTCAGGTTTGTAAGAGGATCTGTCTTGTCTGTTTATGGCTCCAGTCTCCAGATTTAAGAAGAGGTCATGTGGAGAATTAAATATATTGATGTTTACCTATAGAATTTTTAACATGTCTAAGGTAATTATAAGACATTTGAATGTGGATTGTAACACATAACAGTAGTAATGACTATAGTATGCCTTGATAGAGAAGATATTAAAAATTTAAATAATAGATGAAAAAAATCTAGTCTTTTTTCTTCTAATATTTGCCAAGGCACTCCATTATTATTATTATTTTTAATGACAACTGCTTTCTTGAGTTAATTTTTGGAAGAATTCCTAGAATCTTTGTTTTATACCTGAGCTGAATAAAAATCTGGGATGGGATGGATTTTTAATCTGTAGACCAGGGGTGTCGAACTCATTTGTTATGAGGGTCAGATCTGACATAAATGAGACCTTGTTGGGCCGGGCCATGTGTGTCATAAAATGTAATGCCAGGTAATGGAGATATTAACTTTATAAAGGACACAAACACAAAGGGTTTTTTAACTTAAGATAAAAACATGCTTAAAACATTAGCACTCTTGCAATATGTTGTTTATTTTAACAGTGTCTAATAACTGACACCTCTTGCTCTGAATTATTGCATCAAAATGTCTGTGCTGTTGCAATCTTGAGTATGCTGTTCAGGTGTGTATCTGTAAACTGCAAACCTATGATGATGCAACAGCAGCAGAACTGGAAGAAGAGGCAGAAGACAGCCAGTTCCACTGCGGGCCTGATAGACCGGGGGGCTGATCTGGCCCTTGGACCGCATGTTTGACACCCCTGCTGTAGCTGCTCATTATGATTTGGTGGCAGTGCTTGGGGAGGGCAGAGTCTGAGGAGGTGAGAGAGGTCAGCAGGGATGTGAGCCATAAAGCCTGCTCTCCAAAGCTGCCATTTATTCCAAAGGAACTGATCTCTAAAGTCCTGTTAATTTCATCACCTTGCCCTGCTGCTGGGGAGGAGGGAGAAAGTAGCAAGCAAGGAGGAATGTGTACATTATTCCTGGGCCTGGAGCCCACAGAGTACATCTGACATGATGTCACTTCGCTGTAGGAATTGTTAAAAACTCTATAGCTTTACCATAGAGTTCCAGGTGATTCCTAGAGCAATATGACATTATTTCTGAGTTTTTCCAGAAATGTCATCATGGGTAATGCTGGTACCCCCCATCATCCCAAGCTCCTGCCAGTTGCCAAGCACGGCTTGTCAAGTCTACACAGGTACTTAGTAGGGTGTGTGATGTAAATTATTATTAAAATACTCCCCCCCCCTTATGCCCATACTTTTTTGTAATTTCTGAAAGATTTAGGGTTGGATTCAAGAAATCACTGAAATAAACCTGGTAGAGTGGGACTTCTGTGCCTCCCCACTCCTACTGCAGCTCAGAGTCCCCACCAAATTCTACTACTGGATATCAAGGGACCCACAAGAACCAAATGGGGGAACAGTAGGGGGTCTGCAGTAGAGGGGAGAGGGATCAGTGAAAACTTTTCTCCTCTTCTCTGCCTTTGCATCAAACCATTGTTTTATGGAATGAACATTCAACTGCTTGGAAAACTTCTTGGAAAATCAGGTGTTCTGTGTACATCTTTCTCCTGTCCTAGGGCTTTTCTGCATGGGCGGGGGGTGGTTTTGTCTCCATATTGCTTCAGTTTATCTTGATTTCTGCACAGACTTTTGTGCCTTTAGTTTTCATTTTGTTTTGCTTTTCCCCAGTTCTTTTGAGGCCACTTTTACCTGGATATTTTTCTGGAAGCTTTTCCTTCATGCACAATGTTTCTATCAGTTTACATTTAGAAGAAGAGATTGGATTTATACCCCACCCTTCACTACCCAAAGGAGTCTCAGAGCGGCTTACAAACTCCTTTCCCTTCCCCTCACCACAACAGACACCCTGTGAGGTAGGTGGCGCTGAGAGCTCTGATAGAAACTGCTCTTTTTCAAGGACAGCTCTTATCAGAACTATGGCCTGCCCAAGGTCATCCAGAAAGTACAAGTGGAGGAGTGGGGAATCAAATTCAGTTCTCCCAGATTAGAGTCCATGAACTTAACCACTACATCAAACTGGCAGGTTCTGTGAATTCTCAGCTTTCATTTTTAAAAAAGCAAGTCTTTAGCAGCTTCCCTTACAGAAACATGCTTTTTTCCTTATATCTCTGCCAGGCAAGAGACTAGAGACTTACTTTAAAAAAAAAGTTGGGAATTCAGAGAACCTGTTAAACCTAGCATTACAGTATACTGATATAATGATATTTTAGTGCTTTTAAAACCCCCCGCAGGTTTAAAAAACCCTGCAATAAAAAAGGGTGAGGCTGTGGCTCTGTGGTAGATCACCTGCTTGGTGTGCAGAAGGTTCCAGGTTCAATCCCTGGGATCTCCAGCTGAAAGCAGGTGATATGAAAGACCTCAGCCTGAGACCGTGGAGAGCTGTTGCCAGTCTGTGTAAACAATACTGACTTTGATGGACCAATTGGTTTGATTCAGTATAAGGTAGTTTCATGGCATTGAGATATCGATATAAGTGGTTTCGGTTTCAGCGTTGCGAATGGCGGCCACCTTTCGGGACGCTCCCGGAGGTGGTTAGCCCACGCGCAGTTTGGGGGGGTCTTTGCATCTATGCAAGACCCTAGTGAGCCTTAGGTAAAGGCTCCGAACCGGGGGCGCTTGGGGAGTAGCCTCTTTGCCGGCAGTTAGCCGGGAAATTGAGGCTTTCTCCCCGCCCCAATCGGCCCCGCTGCGTCGTGCCCGTAATGGGACTTAGCAGCGCTCCCGAATTCCACCAGGAGTGAAGAAAGCGGCATGAGTTAAAATAAAAAGAAGAATTGCATCGAATCGTGAGTTGAAGATCTAACTTTGAAGCGAGATAAATCCCCCCGCAAACGTAGGGAGGAGGGAGGAGTCCCCACCCCCTTTTGAGAAGCGAGATTAATAAAGGGACGAGGAGGGGGGTAAAGAGAAAAAAGCGTTGGTGAAGATACCGTTGGGGTTTGGCAGGCGATTGCGACATTGTCAGCCTCTTGGAGGATGCGGCACGAACTTTGAAAAAGTAAACAAAAGGGAAAATGTTGACGCCGAAAATTGTCCTGCACAAACCGGAAGAGAAGGGGGAGGGACTTCCGGTCCGGGTAACCCCCCCAGAGCTTGCTGTCATTCAACAAGAGGAGCTACTGCGGCCCCTGCTGGAGCAAATGCAGAAAATCAATGAAACTTTGATTAAAGTGGAAAGTGCTCTTCTCTGTCGGCAAAAGCAAATCTCGGAAACATCAAGAAAGGCTAATCTGATGTTAACCCTTTTGGGCGAGAAAGAAGAAGAGAAAGAAGATCTCAGTTTTATCTTGACGAATGACTTGGCACCCCTAACTGGCAGTGAAGCGAGTGAAATAAAAGAAGAGGTGGACATGGCTCTAAAAGCCTATTCCACTTATATAAAAGAAAATACTCTGCCAGAAGAAGGGGATGTCGAGCTGAGCAGGAAATATATCAGAGATCTAATTTCTTCTGTGATTATGGAGCCCGTAAAAGTTGATGGTCGGAAATATAAGAAAAAAAGAAACGAGAGAAGATGGAATTCGTCTTTAAAGCAATAAAACCTTTGAAGAGACACGCCAGCAGGATGGAGGCAGCACTCAAAACTGGGATGAATGCAAGCAGCGAAGAAGACAACGACCCAGGGGGAAGAGGTGACGGAGCGGGAGTCATCAAGATGAAAGGGACTCAACTTTTAGTTGAAAAGACTTAAGAAGACACTTTGAGCAGCGGCTGTTCGTGTAACATCTGGAAGGAGCTGTTTAATAACTAACCCCAATGGACTTTACTAACGGTATTAACAGAGTTATTTTGGACTTTGGATTGTTAAAAAGAAGATCTTCTAACCGTGATGGATGCTAAAAATAGTACTAACTAAAACTAACCCTTATTAACAGAATATTTTCACTCCATCTCTTTTTTCTTTCTCCAGCTGTCTACCCTACCCTTTTCCTATAAAAAGAATAAAATTCTCTCCTTTTTAGGAGAGTTTTACCAAAAAAAAAAAGAGATATCGATATAAGTATGTACAAAAATTAAAAGAGGAGGGGGTGCTGTGATACCACAAATGATGCCACCTATGACAACACCCTCCCATGAAAATCCTGATTATTTGAGGCACAAACGGAGGAAAACAAACTAACTTCTCAATTGAAAATGCAGAGGGCAGGCAGATGTGTGGAAGAACTTTCCAGTCCAGTTCCAGTGCTTATGGATGGCCTCCCAAGAAAATCAGGAGTAGGCTGAGCTTGTGGAAAAGCCTACTTTTTACATCCTCAAAGTACTGGGTAAGGGAGAATATGGAAAATATGGGAGTCACTCCAGTGAACAGATTTGGGAATCAAGTCATACTCATGTCAGAGACTCATTAAAGAGCCTTGTAGGAGTTGCTTTCCCTGACCCTCAGTTGTCCATCTGTAAAATGGTGATAACAGTGATCTCACAGCATGACCATAGAAATAAAGTCCAAAATTTAGCTTAGAACAGGGGAAACAAATTACAAACACAACGAGAAATTAATGGGAGATTGTGCGGAGGGTGGGGGTGGGTGGCTAATGCCTGCTAATACTAAACCCCAAATTTGGTGCATAAAGTTTCAGCTTACACAAAAAATGCTACCTGCTGTGCAATTTTTACCTACCTTTATGGCTGCTTATATATTTTTGATTTTAAAAATAGTTTTGATGTTTTAAGTTCATAATTCCTTTAAAAGAAATCTCATGTGGCTGCTTTCTTTGTAAACAGAGATTTTTGTCCTTTTTTGTAAAACTCCCCCCCATGGAAAAAGCAATGACTAGAAGCTCACTATTTGTTTGCTGGGTTTTATTTTAGGCAAATTAATATGCTGGCACAAATTTAATTGGGCTTATTTTAAAATCCTCCTGATGATGCTTTGGTTTGCCTTGTGGGATTGCATAGAGAAAACTAGCATCTGGTGTTTGAGGCTGCTGGGGATTTGCACCATATTATGTATAATAGCTCCACTGTAAATAAACAAAATGAATAATTAAATGAATATTAAGGTGGTCTGAACTATTTTAGAAACACTCTCTGCTGAGGATCTGATGCTGCATTTTATACAACAACAAAGCATTCTGGGTTGGATTTCATGATGGTGTTGTGACAACCTATATGAATACACAAAAGGTATTTTCAATGGAATTTTCCTGACAAGTGATAAATACAAATAGTCTGCCTTCTACTGCTTAGTAACTAGTGTCTACTTCCTATATAGTACTGTAAAAATGCCACACTATAGAAGGTCTGAGTGTCTGCAATAATGGGTTGTGCAAGGATGTACAACATAGGAGCCCAATGGCACCTAAAAGACTAACAACATTTATTTCAGCACGACCTTTTGTGAGTCAGTGCTCACTTCATCAGATTTATGAAGTGACCTCTTATGCTGGGAGACATTTTGTTAGCACTTTAAGGTATCTTTTGCTAGCACTGGACTCCTGATTGATTTTGTTACAACGTTCTAACACAGCTACCCTGCTGGAATTACACCATTTATCTTAAAGGTAAAGGTAAAGGTTCCCTTGCCGAAAGCCAGTCGAATCCGACTCTAGGGTTGCGGTGCTCATCTCCGTTCAAAGCCGAAGAGCCAGCGCTGTCCGAGACGTTTCCGTGGTCATGTGGCCGGCATGACTAAACACCAAGGTGCACGGACGCTGTTACCTTCCACCGAGTGGTCCCTATTTATCTACTTGCAATTTCTTGCTTTCGAACTGCTAGGTTGGCAGGAGCTGGAGCTAGAGACAGGAGCTCACCCATCATGCGGCATCCGGGTCTCGAACTGCTGAACTACTGACCTTCCACAGCCTGCAGTTCAGTGTCTTAACCACTTGAGCCACCGCAACCTCCACCATTTATCTTAGAACTCTAATATAACTTGTCAACATGAGCAGTCCTCTGATTAAAATGTATTGATCACATTTGTGTATCATTCTTTATCGGAGGAATTCTAGGATGGCTTACCATGGTGTTTTCCCATTTTGTCTTCATAACAACCCTGTGAAGTAGGTTTTTTATTCCTTACTCCTTCCTTTCTCCCCTCCTCCCGCACCAGTTCTTGGGGTAAGGTTGGAGGAGAATCACTGGAAATTTTACCTCAATTGTATTCTAGATTGTGTTTCTTACTCCCTCCGGTATGGTATACAGCTTTGGGTAAATGGCTTTTATATGAGCCCTATATAGATGGCACATGAGTGTTGGGTAATGTATTTAGAGAGGCACGTGAGATTGTACCCACTAGCCCCTCCTCTAAGACTTCAGTTTAACATTGGCACAGATGTAGTGTAGGTGTTCAGGCTCTGTCCGTGATTGCATAGCTATGTTTGTGGAGGCTCTATGACGATGTTCAGCAACCACGTGTGGGCAGGGTTAGCAAGCATAATCTAATTAGATCTAACCAGGCCCGTAGCCATGGTTGTGCACAAAGGGATGGGGCCCCACCAATCATTTGTCATGCCCCTCTAATCAGCACTAGGGGTTGTTAGGAAATCTGCCACAAGTCTTTTGCCAGTGAGAGAGGGCATTTCCTTAAGTTTTCTTATATCCTTAAGTCTTCCTATAGGAAGTTATGTGGAGCCAAACCAGAGCAGGGTTTGGGGTTTTTTGGGATGTGTGTGAGTTCAATGGGAGATAGTGTTGTGAATCAAAGGGGGCCATCCATCCAAGAAAATGCAGCTTCTTCTGTGATCTCTGTTAGCAAAGCCTCATTTTACATTCAGAGGAAGAAACAGACACTCTTATGGTGATAGACTGGAGGAAGGGATTCCCATTTGGCACACTGCAACCCAGGAAAGTGGAAGTGGGACGATACGGGGGTGGGGATCGTAATGCATTTCCAAGACTCTGTTCATCATGTGTAAATAAAGAAAAGGGATATTTGGTTTTAAACAAAATGGATTCTCGTTTAACCTTTTCTGTAGAATGATCCTTGTTGAGACTTTGCATAACATCATAGCTCATTCATAATAAAGTAAATAAATAATGATGTGCTTACCACCACTGTAGTCATTGCCCACCCATAAAAAATTTTGCCTACAGGACTGGACTTAACACATGCCGTATCTGTACACCGATTTGCCTAACTGCTGGGCCTAGAGAGAGGGTTACTTGCATCTTACTGCTGCCTCTTTCTTGCTCATTACCACATTGGACACTATGGCCATGATTCCTGAGGACAACAACACAAAAGGTGAGCTACACAGTAATGAGATCAGTAAACAAAAAACTGTGTGTACCAACACTGTATATAAAACCCAAATATTCTTATTATTTGAGCAAATTAATGCACACTGTAATACTGCATGCACATAAGGACTGTACCATACAGAGAAATACATAAAATATCATCTTCAAAATGTACAGAAGTGTGAGTATGGTAGTTCCAAGTCACACTATTAGGAACAACTCCTTTAGGTGTTAAAACTAAGTGCACAAAAAATTATTTAACCACAACAGATCTTTCTCCTTTCTCTGACATGAATGCTAGTTTACTCCAAACACGTTTCCCATATGCTTTCTCAAAGAAGAGATCTGATTAAATTTTGTTCCAGGTGGATACTCTGTAAACCAAAAAGCAGAAATTACATAATCTTTTCATACTGTCATCAAGAACCCATTCTTACAATATGAACAGCATTACCTGCTACAATTTCAACTGAGACATAGTTCTCTGAAGTGGATCGTGCTGAAAAGCTGTGTCATCCAACCTTCCTGCAAGACCTCATATAAAGGAACCACCAGGTGTTCTTGATGATAGTTTACAAAACCATTTGTAACCAAATTTAAAGGAACAGCCATAGCAAGAAATACTTCTAAGTTATTTCTAAGCCAATGTGTCAAACAAAACACAAACGATCAAAAGACTGGTTCAGCCCTGTGGGTGCAAGAGTTTTTAGTCTGAAAATCCATTTCGCTTCTATCTGCAATAAATATTTCTGGACATCTATAGTGCTAAAGCCTCTGTTCTCATATCGATAAATTATATAAAATCTCACGGAATCAGCATTATGATTATGAGAAATGAAATGGTCAGTAAGGGGAGCTTCTCTATTGGCTGATCGGATATGTGATAAGTGTTTCAGGATCCTGGAGTTAACAGGTCTCATACTACAGCTAATATATAATTTTTAACATGGACACAGGATTCCATATACAGACCTCCTGTTGTTACAGTTATTGAATGAATTTAATCTGATTTGTACTCCACTATTTGGATCATAATACTGCCTAATAGTAAGAGCTAAATCACATGCTTTACACTAACCACATTTAAGTTGTCCTATAGGACCTTCTATTTGTTCACGTGTATGTAAATTGGTCCTAATAGATAGAGTCAGTTTGGTGTAGTGGTTAAGTGTGCGGACTCTAATCTGGGAGAACCGGGTTTGATTCCCCACTCCTCCACTTGCACCTGCTGGATGACCTTGGACAGTTGTGACAAGAGCTGTCCTTGAAAAAGAGCAGTTTCTGTCAGAGCTCTCTCAGCCCCACCTACCTCACAGGGTGTCTGTTGTGGGGAGGGGAAGGGAAAGGAATTTGTAAGCTGCTCTGAGACTCCCTTGGGAAGTGAAGGGCAGGGTATAAATCCAATCTCTTCTTCTTCTTCTATATCAGACATATTCTTGGTTCTCTTAAAACCAACTTAGCTCACCTTTTGTGTTGCTGTCTAGATATCTGTGAGCATGTCTCAATGGGAAAGTTATTATCTTACTCAGATCAAGAGGTGAAAAGAAACATTTTGGTCTGGTGCCTACAAATATACTGCCAGGCTAGCCTCAAGAAGACGGGCAGTCCACAAGCGAGGTGCCACTTCAGAAAAAAACTGGGTCTCTGGTTGCCACCCACCTTACCTCTGAAAGCAAAGACAGCAGAGCTTGTGAGGCAGATCTTAACTAGCAGGCCAGACAACATGGAACAGGTTGTCCTTCAAGTATCCTGGTCTCAGACCATTTTAGGGCTCTTTAGAGGTAACAGCCAGCATTTTAAATTGTACCTTGAAACAAATCGGCAGCCAGTGCAGATCTTTCACAGTAATTTTCAATGTTGAAAGTAAAGCTCTTATGAGGTATTGAAAACTGAAAATATTTAGAAGTTGTGGTGGAGTGAAGTAACTTGTGCAGGTCTACATCCAAAGACATACCACAAGCAATTCACTCAAGTGAGAAATGGGAAACTACTGGTTCAGTGATGACTGATACCATTCAGATCTGCAGGTAACAACTGCCTTCTGGGAATCTGAGCTACTCTGAAGTACAACATGGCAGTGTCACAGCAATTCCTGTTTAACCAGGGAGACATTCTGACAAGTTCTGAATCTTCAGCAGCGGCATTCTTCTGATATGTTCATTTGGTGTCAAACTTCACATCCCTTTTAAGAGCAAAGACTTGTGAAGCTTTGCTTGAACTGCCTGTCAAACCAACAACAGAATAGGATTAAACAATGCCATTCCTTTGCCCAAGTCTCTCAACCAAGAGAGAACACACTCTTTCTTGTGGCACATTTCCATGGGTGTGTCCTTGGAGAAACGTCAGTGTTTCCCCATCATACTTTACATCACCAATCATGCAGCAGACATGTGCCAGGGAACTAACTCTTGCACATGCTCAACATAAGTCCCTGAGTACTAGAAGAGATGCATCTTCCCTTTCATGCTTTAAATAGGTTGAATGAAATGGAAAAACTGAGAGAAGGACTGGCAAAGAACTGCATTCGGTTCTATCAGGCAGGCCAGTTCTATGCATTTTCTGTAGCTAGGAAGAATATAGAGAGAGTTGTGCTGCCCCAAATTAGAACCCTCTGGTTCATCTACCCAAATTTGTTCCTTTAATTCTTGATAAACTAAGCAGAGGGTTAATCTGCTTTGCTATGCCACAGTCCCTTTGTGGCAGGAACAAGAAGAAAGTAAAAACAGAGCAGCACAGAAGATGGTTTTGATTTTAAAATAAGTTCCAGTTGTGCTGGACTTGGAAACTTCATGCCTGACAAGGGTGAACAGAAGGTATCGAAATGACTTGAAATAAAAGAAGAAAGCACACTGAACCAGATCCATTGCACTAAACTCCCTCAAGTGGTGGTCTGAAATGTTAGAAAACAGATTTAAATCCATTGTGAAGCTCAGTTGGATAGCCTTGGATGAATCACAATTTTGTCTTCTGACCACTGGCCAAAGAAGTTTATGAGGCTAAATCACTCATTGTCTCAGATGGTGGTATAAAAATTTAACTTTGCTGTCAAAACTTGTTTTGTGAAGTAGCTTATCAATTAATTGTGTCCAGTAATGGCAAACCACCCTTTCTCCAGTTAATTGGGGGGGGCACCAAATTGTTATTTTTAAACACTTGTTTAGGGTATCAGGCTTTTCTCATTTTCAGACAAATATAGAAACCAATGTCAGGTGCTGTTACCAATATTAGTAACATGTTCATAAAGAGAAAAAACAAGCAAAAAAGTTTCACTAAAATAATTTATTGGGAAAACAGAAATATACATATTGAAGTCTACAAAGTAGGTTGATTTGAATGCATAAGAAACAGTAATTTTATTGAGTATCACAACAGGAAGGTTTCAAAAAGCTTTTCAACAGCTTCAAAGGTTAATTTAAAAGTCTTTGGGAAGCGAAATGCTCTGTAGATGTTAGAATATCTTAGGCGTGGAAATTTTATTGTGCTGTTTTCCTCAGAAAATGCACTTCAGGTAAATGGAAGTGCCGACAAATTATCTTGTCCATAGTTCATTGCAGATTCAAACTCTTTAAAGCTAATATGGCCATCAGAATCCTGATCAACTTCCCTAGGAAAGAAAAGCATTCCAGTTACTTAAAACTAATAAAATAATTTATGGTGTTTTATTTATACTGTTTCAGAGGGTAGCCATGTTGGTCTGTGGTAGAAAAATGAGATTCGAGCCCAGCAGCACCTCAGAGGCCAACAAGACTCTCAGGTTATACGTTTTTAAAAATCAAAGTATCTGGGACACCTTGCTTTTACCCCAGAAATCGTGTTGCTACTGGACTCTCTAATCTAGCTGCATTCATACTGTATCTCCTTATTATGGATTGCTGTTATGGATTTATACACAGTGAAGATTGGTTCCCATTTGGCAAAGATAGAAATATCAATGGTTATGCTTATGTTGTTCATTTAGCAACAGATGAAAGCAGTTTATGACAAGGAGATAATACATTTTGCCAGTGTCCTGGCAAAACTGAAATTTGAATATTTAAGACACTGTTAGCTGTCTTGTATCTGAACACTATAATATTGATCTTTTTTCCGAATTAATTATGGCTGAATGTCTCCAAGCTCTTGCAAAACAGACGGGCGTCTGAAAGCCAGGAAGACTTGGATAGTCTATAGTAGCTTTGATCAATTAAACTATATTTGTCAAACCCCAATTTACAATTCACAGCCTTGCTCTTAAAATATGCCGAAACAGAGATTAAAAGGCAAATGATGCTTTGAAACAGCATAGGACAATGCTGTGACCCCAGTGAACAAAAATTGCTTGCTCTTTACTGAACTCCTTAATTGCCTGTTCAAGATCATAGCGCCAGACCACAATATAAAGGCTAGAAGAAGGACAGCAAGAGATACCACGTGAATGCTTCAGTTCTGGTATTACATGGCAATATTACAGTCTCTGCTCTCCTAAATACTCTGCATAAGTAATCATTGCAGAGCTCTTATTAGGAGCGGAGAATGGACTTTAGTGATGGTCTAGGACAGAAAAACAGCCTGTGTTTCCCCGACTGGTTTTCAGTCCATGTGTCATGAATGGCCATACAGGAGATATTATTATGTGGCTTCTACAGGTTCTGTTAAATATACACACACGTGCACAACAAAATCACTTGTTTCACAGAAGTCCCCCAGGAAGGGGGCAATTCCATTTAATTGAAAAGAGTATTTTAAATTATCAAATTATCTAGCTACATTCCCCAAGGCAATACTAAACAGGATGTTTGTACTTTGTTGGAATAAAATTATTCTAATGAAGAGTCCAGACATTTTCTCTAAAAACATTTCAAGGCAAAAAATAATGAAATTGAAAATCTGTTTGATTTCATTGGAGAGGGGGGCTTGCAATATATCAGATTGGTAATAGGTGATTAACCCTTACTGTACAGCTTGATTAAGCTTTTGACACTGTGGCTGCGTTCAGACGGCCAGTCAATCGCGCCATGAGCCCTCCTAAAATTTTATCCCGATTTTTTTAATCCAGCCTAGCACGACCAGACGCCCCCCCATGAAATAGCCTCACCGCGCGTTGTTCCCGCCGTGATTTGTCTACACGGCATCCACCGAGGATTTTTAAAAAAAAAGTTTTGTACATTCGCATAGGCAAGGCTGCGCCTCCTTGGAGAACTGAGGCAATCACGGAGGGTTTTCAGCAAAGTTTTGCGCATGCAGGGATGGAAAGAATAAGTCCCGGTCCTCCCCCTTGCCATTGCCATCATGATCAATGGAGGGACTATTTCGCAAGTTAGAACAGTCCTTCCCCCCTCCATCTCCCATCGCGGTAACATCTTGTCCCTAAAATAAATAAGCATGAATATTACATTCCTCGTAGCGCTTATCGCTGAATGCGTTTCCTTGTTAAAGCGCACATAGAGTTTCATTTTTTAAAAAATCGCGCCCCTGTTGGCTCGGTCTGACGTCAGACCGAGCCGACGGGAGCATTGTGCGCTAATGGAGTGACCAGACAGAAGAAAGTCTGCAGTTGTCGCACGGGTAAGCGAAAACCCTACATAGAAACTGCTTCTTTTTAAATCAGGATTGGAGGCGCAGCAGAACGGGATGTCTACGGGACCGGAATTTTCCCCAGATGTTTCTGTCTGGTCGTGCATTTTTGATCCGCAAGGGAGTCGTTCCTATGGCAGATCAAAAGATCCGTCTGAACACACCCTGTGTCACAAAACATGTGTCAGCTAGGAGCTGTACTGCACAGTGGTTAACCAAACAAGCTATGATCTGGGAAACCCCTGGTTCAAATCTTACCTCTATCATCAACTCACTAAGTGGTCTCAGACAAGGCTTCTCTCCCTGTTTCAGCCATTCTTTGATCTTCAACATGGGGATAATAATATTGGTTCACCTTGGTGTTTGTAAGGATTACAACAAGTTTATGGCTAAGATCCTAAGTAGCAGAGCAGAGATCAGCAATAGGAATGGGACTTTCCTGTCTCCCCTTTGCTGCTGCAGTTCATGGTACCCACCAAAATACTGCAGGGTGCCCCCTGGAACAGCAAGTGAGAGGGTCTACAATGGGAGGTGGGAACTGGCAAAAGGTGACCTCCCACCACTGGAAAACAAGGTCTGGATCCTAGCCAAGGTATATGAAGTGCTCACTGAACACAGAATTTCTAACATACTGCACTGCTCCTTAGTGGTTACAAACCTACTAAATGGATAGATGTTTTCCCACTGTTCTGAACAGTTATAAGATGGAATTTTCAATTTTCTATCCATACTGGACTTTTTCACTCCAAAACCTGACAAGAATTGATACAGAATTTTGACAATGCACTGATAGACACGATTTAAAAGAACAGCAATAATAAGCAACTTTTAAATTCCTGGCAGTATAGTTGAATAGCTATCATTTAATAACATCCCTTATGTGATCTTGTGCGGCAATTCCAGGCTTTTTTTTTTTTTGGCACAAACTAGCCACAACCTAAAAAATCCATGATTTTCTGCATTTTTAAAACTACTAAAAGCAGCCATGGTGGTGCTGGTTTTGGCTTGAGGCTTCTGGGGGAGACAGCGTTTCATCCTGCTCCCTCAAAGTTGTCTGGATCCCAAAAGCTCCCGTAGAGCTGCTATTTTCTTAAAGAGAAAAATACACAGATATCAAGAATGGGGTGGGGTTTGCAAGTTTTCACCAGGAAAACGGCACAAATGGGAAATGGTCAGCCCCTACTCCAACCTGGATCACCACCAACACTTCCTGGCAGCTTTTAAAGCTGCAAGGAAGTCTAATCATGTATCGCTCAGTTTAAACTATAGCAACTATAAATCAGGTATTTATGTCTGAGGTAAACTAAACCAAAATAAAGGATGGTTCTCTTGATTTTACTCTGGTAGGCAAGCATCTGACTAATGTCTGACATTTTTAATCAACATTTGAGCCCTCATTAAACAAAGTTATTTTAGGGAACAACTTCACTTGAATGAAGAATACAGAACATATTTCAGTCGTGTTAACAACTGAGGCAGAACACAAACGTGCGACTAAAAACTTAATCTGGTCCAAGTAATTTATTTATTTACTTAATTTACACCATGCCCTTTCATCCCAGATTACATCACCCTCGTCTCCTCTATTTCATCCCCACAACAATCCTGTGAGGCAGGTTAGGCAGAGAGTGTGTGACTGGGACTAAGGTCACCCAGCGAGCTTCCATGGCAGAGTAGGGATCTGAACTTGGATCTATCTCCCGGATTCTAGTCCAACACTCCACCACTATAGCAAGATGCCTCTAGTCAAAAACCACAATGGTTTTTAGGCACGAGTATTCAATTTTTCACATATCTGGATGAAATGTTTGGTTTCTGATAAATAAATCTGGTACAATATCCAGTCTAAAGTAACTGCACAGTTCAGAGTTTGTTAATCATCATTAACTTTCCATAGCAAACAACAACAAAACTAGCATATATTTTGAAGCGTTCAGTACCTCAGGCCTATCTTTTCCTGGAACTGCAAGAGTAATTAGTACCACAACTTAACTCACTGCAGAATATAAATTAACCTCTTATTAAATTAGATAATTAAAGTCTCCTGAAACTGAGTAAGGTTCCCCCCACCCCGGTTCTGCATTAAGGAGCCTCTCCATTTGGAATATTTTAAGCCTAATGTATTGTGTAAGTAGATACTCCAGAAGGATGATGTTGCCAGTTTCCTGATGGTTTCAAATGACTTACATTAGTCACACTCCACAAGGCAAGCCCCACCCCTGCGATGTGCAGAAGAAGAGTTGGTTTCTATACCCCATTTTCCTCTACCCTAAGAAGTCTCAAAGCAGTTTACAATCATCTTCCCTTCCTCTCCCCACAACAGGCACCTTGTTAGACAGGCGGGGCTGAGAGAACTGTGACTGGCTCAAAGTCACCCAGCAGGTTTCATGTGGAGAAGTGGGGAATCAAACCTGGTTCTTCAGTTTAGGGTCTGCTACCCTTCACCACTACACCACGCTGGCTCTCACCTCCTTGCTTGCAGAGCTGCCCTCTAGGAACTAGTATATCTGCCCCCAACTCCTGGTTTGGCCTCCACTAAGCACTACTGTGTTGTAGCATCACAGCCAGACCATCCAGGGTTGTGCTAAAGACACCACGATCCAGGTATTAGTAGGCATTGTTGTCCTTTCTTCTCACATCCCCTTCTCTTTCATTTGAAAATATACTACATCTAGATTATACAATACTAAGCAGCTCTACTCTGAAAAAAATCCCATTTTATTCAATAAGACTTACTCCCAAGAAAGGGCTCTTAGGATAGCAGCCATAGCATAGCATCTACAACAACTAACACATAAAATACAGATTCTTAAAAGTTAAACATTGTCTATTAAAAAGAGAGGATTACTATTAACAGCATATTTTGATTTCAGTGCATGAAAATCATTTCAAATTTTCTTTATAACTTCTATATATATTTTCTTTATAACTTTCACCCTATTATCCACCTCGATATATTAATAACAAGTGGTACACCCACTCACCAGCCCTGTAGGCTTGCTGTGCTCATGGATATGTCAGATTGAATACTGAAGGAGCAGTGCTGCCTCCTGCCAAAAGAGCTGCAGCAGTACCTGATGAAGTGACAGCAACCACAATGATCCCTTTTTGTCATCTGTAGTGAAAATTAGATTGTCACCCCACCCCTGGTCCCCCTCGGGCCCTACCCCTTCATCCACCTTGGGGCTGCTGGGGCCTCAGTTAACAGGTGAGGGGCCTTGGCCGTCTGGCAGTAGGCTCCCGCCAGAGTTGGGTGTCTCTCTCTCTTGTTCTCACTCCGTCCTCGCCCATTGTCACTCCCTGTCGTTCTCCTCCTTGATCCCAGCGTTTGGCCTCCTTTTATCCACCCCTCTCCCTTCCCACCTCCCTTTTCCCTTCCCTTACTGGTCTCTCAGCTTGTCTCTCCTCCCTTTTCCTGCTCCCATTGGCTAAGGGCACCAGCCCTTTTAAGGGCTCATTTGTGCCTCCCCCCTCCTGGGTGGGATTGGTGTCTCTTGCTGTGGTTCCTGCACCTCAGCTGGCCTCGGCATGGGCACAGTCTGCACCAGCATCCCTGTTGCAGCTACGGCGATGGGTGTGCCCAGCAACCCAGCTCTCTGTATACCCCAACTTGGGTTGGCACATGAGTTTCCCACTGGCTCGCCCCGTGACCCCAAGTGGCTGCCCTCTGGTGGGCCCCCACAGAGCCCGTCTCTGCTGTCGCCGCTGTGCCATCCTGACTCGGAGCCACCACTGTCAGGCAGTCCCTCTTTGGGGTGCCTGGGGCTAGCAGGGAAAGTCCACACCCAGACACAGATTTATAACAAACATCATACTCTGCCTTTCTTCCCAACTGGGACCCAAAGGCTGCAATCACACACACTAAATGATCCACTTTCAATGCACTTTCCAACTAGATCTTGCCAGTTCACACAGTAAAATCCAGTTGGAAAGTGGATTGAAAGTGGATTATTTAGTGTGTGTGATCACAGCCAAAGTGACTTAACTTGTTCTCCTCTCCCCGATTTTATCCTTACAACAACCCTATGAGATAGGTTAGTTTAAGACTGTGGTTGCAGTCACACACACGAAATAATCCATTTTCAATCCACTTTCAATGCACTTTTGAATTGCATTTTGCCAGTTCACACAGAAAAAAATCCAGTTGGAAAATGCATTGAAAGTGGATTATTTAGTGTGTTTGACTGCAGCCTGTGACTACCCCAAGGTGACCCAGAAAGCCTCCATGGCAGAGGTGGGATTCAGGCATGGATATCCTTGATCCTACTCTGACATTCTAAGCACTACACCACACTGGCTCTGATAGCTCAGGGAAGTTCTTAAACCCCCTTTCTTTTGCAAAGGAGAGGCGTATGCTCTCTCCTCCCTGTCAATTTTGTCACAGAAGGGATATTTCCACCTTCTCAGTCTGTGCTGCCTGGAGTTTCTTAGCTTCTCATGGGTAAAACTTTGTTGCCATTGCAAAGAGTGGACAGATATGTTGTCGAAGGCTTTCACGGCCGGAGTTCATTAGTTGCTGTAGATTTTCTGGGTCGTGTAGCCATGGTCTTGGCATTGTAGGACCTGATGTTTCACCAGTAGCTGTGACTGGCATCCTCAGAGGTATGACACAGAAAGATGGAGTACTCTCTGTGTCAAGGTGAGAAGAAACATGGTAGGCAGGTAATTTATATCTACCCCAGAAGGTGGGGTAGGGCTGAGTCATTATCTTGTAGGAGTTCTCCAGGCTATGAACATGCTAATGGAGGAGCTTTCCTGAGGAGGTTATTTTGTCTATGGATTGTTTCCTGAGGAGGTGTCCTGTTTCCTGAGGAGGTTCTTTTGTATGTGTAATGGCTACTGAAATTTTAATCTTATCTGTAGTGTTATTGTGAGATGTAGAGCATTTTGGGTTTTTCAGGACAGGAAACCATGCCCTATTTATTTTTAAACTCTCTTTTTTCCTGTTGAAATTGTGTTTATGTTTATGAATTTCAATGGCTTCCCTGTGTAATCTGACATGGTGGACAGATATTTGAGTGTTAACCTGTGCTAGGATGTTCCAATACCCTTCATTTCTGGCACAGCAAGTTCCTATACGTGAAGCAGATACTCAGTGGAAGAGCTTCTGTTTTGTGTGCAGAAGGTCAAAGGTTCAAATCCTTGGCATCTCCAGTTAAAAAGAACCAGGAAGGGGGTAATATGAAGCTGGTGGTTGACTTTGGGACACCTAGCATCATTTTATGATGAGTTCTGCCTGACGCAAACAAAGAACCTGTGCTTCCATTGGAAACAGCATGGGGTGGGGGGCTTTCGTGACATAATGTGGGCCAGGATGTCCCAATTTTCTTCATATTTGGCACTGCAGTTTATTTATTATTAATGCAATTTCTACCCCACCCTCCCTGCGAACGGGCTCAGGATGGCTTACAACAAGGGCATCAGTTGCCAATAAAACAATATATAACAATACAGTACATGACAAAAATATAAAATCATAAGGTGCTAGTTAATGATATAATTCATTGCTTACAATGGCGCTTTCAGCTGTCTAGATAACTGCTAAGTTCCAGCTCTCTATTATCCCGTGTCACTCGATGGAAATGAGCCAGATGTTAAGAAACCGAGGGCCGGGCTCATTGATGGTAATAGTGGGGGTGGCTCCTAATTAAAAGCCTGGTGGAAGAGCTCCGTCTTGCAGGCCCTGTGGAATTGAAAAAGGTCCCACAGGGCCCTGTCTCCTCCAGGAGCTCGTTCCACCAGTGAGGAGCTGCCACCGAAAAAGCCCTGGCCCTCGTTGCGGCGAGCCTGGCCTCCTTGGGGCTGGGGAGGGTCAGCCGATTCTGTGACTCTCTGGGGTATATGTGGGGAAAGGCAGTCCCTCAGGTATGTCTCAGTTCCCACCATCATCCTGAAGCTGGCTAGTATGAGTGAACTGGGAGACATGGCAAAGAGGCAGAGCCTTTAAATGGCATGCAGATACAGAGTGCTAGCTGTACAAATCTGTATAGCAAAAGATACTCTTTCAGTTTTGTTGGCAGCAGTGGTTACAACCCAGAGAGAAGTTGGTACACCTGGGTCTGGATTTATCTTTGGGGTTTATAATTTTACTGTATATCGATATTTGTAAATAACTGCATTTTACTTTTAATAATTTTTAAAAAATTTTAATTTTTATGTTTGACTACATTCTTAATCCCCTTTTGTGATGGCCTTTGGCTACATGCAATAAATATGTCTGTCATGTCTGTCTGGTACACCTGGGAGTAAGGGAAAAGGGTGATGTCACTGGGCAGAGACCTAGAGCAGCCGTGAGGCTTTTCCAAGTTCCTGGAACCCAAAGGAACAGGGTTTGTGAAACCAGTCCTTCACAGCTCACATTCCATTGCTGGCCCTGATACATGATGTGATTTTGCTCATTATGGCCATTTTTCATTCTATCACTCCTTTAGTTTGTCCCCCCTCCCAATACATTTTCAGTACTTGGCTACTACCAACCTAGCAGCTTCAATTATATGAAAGAGGAGGAACTTCCTTCTTTCTTGGTAACACTCTTTGAAATATGTCAGAAAGGAGTACTTTAGGGTTAACAGTTAAATTAGACTCCAGTTTTAAATTCGTCAAAAATTATTTAAGCCCAGTAGGGGTCAGATTTACTAACATCTCGAAAAACCACATTTCCAAGCTTTCAAAAATATTTAGTCATGGTGGGGATTTAAATACCACTGTGTATACTTTTTAATAATAGTTTTTCCTTGAAGTAGAGTATATTGCATTTTGGGGGATTTCCCACAGAAAATTTCCAAGATATTCACTGGTAAGAATTCTTTCTCCATTGTTTCTCACAACTTCTGTTCCCCTTAATGAACCATAAACCATGTTTTAGTGAGGGTAAAAGTAGTGTGTGTGGAGGGAGGAGTTGCAGAATATTTCCCAAAACACCTCTTAACTAACCATGTTCATCTTTCTCACTCCTATTCACTGCCATTTGTTTCTCTAACTGATGCTGCTTCAGCAATATTTTTTTATTTGCCTACCTAGTTTCTTTCTCCTTCCAGGGTCACGCTAGCTAATCAGGGATCACTTAGTAAACATGATGTCACAGCACAATACACTTCAGATGTGGCTATGTGTTGACATTGCTATGGTTAAATAAAGCCGGCTTAGAGAACAATGCTGCCTGGACTGGTCACCAGGGCTGGTTCTAGCCAACTGTGGGAACCCTTCACCACACAGTGAAGAAGGAAACCCTATGTACATCACCCTGAACTGGGGGACGGTTTGGGATAAAAAGGCAAGAGAGACACACAGACAGTAGCGAGCATTTCTAGCAGCAAATAGATCTTACTGAAGGCAAATACTCTTAAAGCAATTCCTAATGGACACTGGTGAACATGTTTCTGAAAACTGCCGTCGTCCCTTTTGATGCAATCCTGATTCTGAAGAAAGGAATTTAAAATCTGACACGCCAGCTTTGTAGGGTAGGTTCTGCTAAACCGAACGTACTTGGCTGTGGCATATAACACATATAATTGTGGTATCATAGCTATAGTACATTATTGCATACAAGATAAATGAAAGGATATAGCCCAGAATTAGCCATACAAGACAAATGCAACTTCTGTGTTCAAGCATTACCTCAAATACTTCAGGCTAGGGAGACAAACAAACAGGAATGGATATCACCATGTTAAACTAGCTTATGAACCTCCGTGGGACATCTAGTTAGTTAGCTACTATTCTGTTTCTCAGTTATATATAAGGAACATTTTTCTCCTGAAAATGTAATTTGATTTCCAGAATTTTCACACTAGCTTTGATATTGTTATGAATCCATATTGTACCTATTTAGGCATTGTAACCCACACCATTTCCCAGAATGTTAGAGATGGAAAGGAATTTTTAAAGGTCACCTAATCTATTTCCACTGCCCTTTCCCAATCAATAAGGGAGGCTGACAAATGTGCAATCCTTTTTTCTCTTTTGCACAGTGCGGGTATATTTCTCCTGCTTTCTCCCACAACATACTGATTATCCCTTTTGGACCATCTGGGGAAAATGAAGTGCTTTTGCAAGAAACAGAAGAATGTCATAGGTTTAATTACAGATACTCAACCACTAGCTTGACATCCTTTGGGATTACTAATGCCTTTCACGTGCCTATGTGGTCTTACACAGGTGAATGTATCTCCTGGGAAACTGAGAATGTTCCTCCAATGTGTCTTTACCCTGACAGCTATTCCAGGCTCCAGGTTCTCATTTATTAAGGTATACCTGAAAGCCAAATTTATAATACAACTTTGGATCAACAGTGACCCATAGTTGAAGGGTCTTATAAATTTTTCACCTTCCAACACCGAATCTAATTGTACAAAGGCTTGAAGCCCTCAAAAATTAATGCTGCTTGAAGCTCCTGTGGTGTCTCCATCCATTGTGAGTCGTGCTTTCTAGTTGTCTGGAAGTCTTATATCTAAACTATGCATGGCTTCCAGCTACCAATATTTTACTCACAGATCGTTAATGAAACTATTCATGGTGCTGTCACATCAAGCCATATCTGTGTGCTGATATACAATGGAACTCAATGGAAGGAGGAGGAGGAGGAGGAGATTGGATTTATACCCCACCTTTCACTGCCCAAAGATGTCTCAGAGTGACTTACAATCCCTTTCCCTTCCCCTCCCCACAACAGACACCCTGTGAGGTAGGTGGGGCTGAGAGAGCTCTCCCAAGAACTGCCCTTGAGAGACCAGCTCTGAAAGAACTTATGACTGACCCAAGGTCACACCTGCAGCTGCATATGGAGGAGTGGGGAATCAAACCCGGTTCTCCCATATTAGAGTCCACACTCTTAACCACTTCACCAAACTGGCTTGTTGTTGCTGTTCTTTGAAGAGTCCAGCACCTATCTAACTGCCATAGGGCTGGATCCACTGGAGTGTTTCTGCAGATGAAACAGTATCTGTCCATGGAGCATGCCCTTCTCAGCTCTCCTTTCCCACTGCACCCTCAAATGCTCCCCAATACTGTTCCCCAAAAGCAGCATTTTGGGGGTCACTTGGGACTGCAGCAGGAGGGGGACAATCATGCTGTGCAAGTGGAAATCCTTCCATTTGCAGAAATGCTCTGGTGGATCCAAGCCACCCTGTGTCTAACCCATACAAAGCTATGAGTCCCCAATCATTTCCCAAGAGAGCAGATCACCATTCCACAATGCCTCAATTCCTCCTTGCCCACTTCATATACTTCAAGCATTAAGTCTATATTTTTATGCTTCTTCAGCATCCATTACAATAAAACTACAGTGAAAGACCATCCACATTACTATATAAACTGCTAATATTTATTTCTGATCTTTTGGACAAGTAAGTGCTGGAAAATAATAACAAAGGGAGCTTCAAATCACAACTAATGTTCAGCAAACTTCAGAATCCTTTAAAAAGGTAATAATAACACACAATTCTAGAGCAAAAATGCTGGAAATTCTTTAACTGTAGCACAAATTAGATAGCTAAAGTAAGATACCTCAGAGATGGAAAGGCTACAGGAGAATGGTAGCTCCAGCTTCCCTACCCATGAGGCTTTGTTCCATTCCCCCCTTTTGCCCTCTCTTTCCTCTTGGAAACTTTGCTTCTAATCATTGTCTCATCTGTACCCCTACATCAGCTACCTCCTTTCTCTCTTCCTTTTAATCTGATGCATCTGTAGCTCATCCCTGTAGCAATGTTAACAAGATAACCACCACATAACCAATGCACCCTCTAAGCTGTGGAGTCTTGTGAGCAAAAATTCTACTTTGTGAGCTACTGGCAATAAAGTTGTGAGCAACTGCATAAATTAGTTTGCTCTGGAGCCAACTACAGCGGCCAGATCTTTTCTGCCCAGGAAAAGGCACAGCTGACTAACCAGTCAAAGCTGATAAAAAGGCACTCCTGGCTACAGCTATTATTGTAAAAGTTACTTTGAACAGCAAGGTCAAGCAACAGTCAGGGACTGTTCAGGATAATGGAGTTTTTAGTAAAGCACTGCATCACTTAGTGGGGAAATCTGTACCTGCCAAACTGAAGATTAGACTTAATAAAATTATACAATTGTTAGGTATTGGAAAGAGAAGGACTGGGGAGGGGAAATGCAAGTTTTAAAAGGAGTCTCCACAGTTGGTGCACTAGAGCCAGAAGTGAGATACCGGCTGAACAAGGAGAGCATAGAGATGACAGTGCAAGGAGGAGTCCCTGCTGGGGATGAAATGACCCACCAATTGAAGGTTCAAGGATGACAGCATCTGCAATAAGTTGCTTTCTCCTCTGATAAAGCCGCCAGCCCTTTCTGATTCTAGTGTCAGCCCCTTTGTTGATGAGCTTCCTGCAGGGTTCTACAATCTAGCTAGCAACATGGGTATTAATTTCACTTCTTCAAAGACGCAAATGTTAAGGAAAAAAAACCTTGATAAATACTTAATAAACATACAAGCGTCGTAAAGACGATTTGTTGACTAGAATAGCACAGATATGATAGGATTACTGGCAGTAAAAAACAAAGCAAAAACCCAATTTGAGTGATGAAGCCCTTAAGGAAGCATTTCAGTTGTCATAATATCATCAAGATCTGTAGGTATTTACGTCCCAAAACAGTCTGGAGTGCTCTCCGGGTTTTAGATGACAGGATTAAATCACAAACTAGTTTAAAATGATGGGATTAAATACCAAAAGTAATATATCGTGCTGAGGACAAATGAAGGATTTGGAAGCTGAGCATGAATGGTGTGGGGTTTTTTTGTCTGTTAGCACTGAAACAATACATTTTGGAGCTGCTGAATATTTCTGGTTAAAAAAAGAACAGGTGACAAGAGAAGCCAGAAACAACTCCCACTATAGCCTAAATTTAAAGCTAGTTCATGCATTACTTTACCAAAAATTTAAAAAGGTATTTGCATACAACATTTTACAGGTACATCTGAATCCATAGTGAGGGCTAACAAACTGAAACAAAATATAGGTAAGACCAAGGGGCTGCTGGTCAACAATAGTGGACTCAAATCTAACTGTTTGGAATGGATCAAGATGGATAACCTTGGCTGAGTTCACACTGACAGTTTGAAGCGCGACGGAGTCATGGCAAAAAGACCCAGAACAATTTGTTCCCGGGTTTCCCCAGTCACACTGCACCGACTGATGCAGGAGCATACTGGGGAGGATGCGCAACGGAATGTTCGCATTGTTGGCCTGTGCCTGGCGGAGGCGCGGCTGTAAGCGGCTTTTTGTAATGTAATCTGACAATATGCGCATAAGCATTTAGGCGCATAAGAGCATCCCTACCGGATCAGCTTGTTTGCGTTCACACTTCTGGGAAGCGGGATGAATGCGGGACGAACACACTCTCCAGGGTTTGCTACCACTTTCACCTGGTATCTTTTAAACTCGGGAGGGAAGCACTTTACAGAAGCGTTACAAGATGGGTTGAGTACAGCCGGGGAACACCTGACAGATGTGCCTGTGTGAACCAGCCCTTTAATCCATTTGTGAAATATCTCTGAAACGTGCCTATATTGGGCCAAGCTGCCAGTCTGAACTCGGCCCATGTTAGTCTGTCTGTAGCAGTAAAAAAGAACAAGAGTCCAGTAGCTCCTTAAAGAGTGTCATGGGTACTGGCTCTGCTGAGGCTGACTACTCCTCAGATGAGGAAGAGGCAGGGAGCAACCCAGACTCCTCTGCAGTCAGCCCAGAAGAGGGAGAAGAAGCCCCCACAGGTGCACAGGAGGTGCAGCCAGAAGGAGAGACTGATCCAGAGCCTGGCCCAGCACCCCCAGTTGAAGACACCCCAAGGCCAGAATCCCCACATAGTTCTCCTGAATGCCCCAGATGCAGGGCACGCCAGAGGCTGAATATGCAAGAGCGAAGAAAGAGTGCCAGGCTGCAGCTCTTGCAAAAGTAATGGGAGAAGCTGTGAGTCTTGGCAGATTGACTCCCAGGGAAGGGAGGACTTGTTCATAAATACCCTACACACATGCCTCAGCGTGGTAGCAACTGTGCAAGCCCAGATCCGCTCCTGGCTTGTAGCAACCGCTCCTTGCTCCTCAACCTTGGACTGATTTCCCAGCTCTCTGACCCTTGGCTCTGTTATTTGACTTGATTCCAGACTGCGTTGCCAGTTTCCAGTGTGTGGAAACTGTGGTAACCAGCTGAGCCAGTACAAAGGCTAACAAAATGTCCAGCTGGACTGAATCGAGACCTAGGTTTCCTGTCTCATTACTGATGTTGACTTTTCCACACCTACAACACCTCTACATATCACATCTAATCCAATCATGCCTGTTATTGTCATTCACCTGCTAATATCATTAGGCATCTGAAATCACTCCACTTTCCAATAATTAGGACAGATGGGCTCCCATTCTAGCTGCATCTGAAGAAGTGATTCACGGAAGCTGATAGCCTGCTACAAATTTTGTTAGTTTTTAAGGTGCTACTGGACTCTTGCCCTTTTCTACTGTTTGGAATGGGAAGCTGTCGGGTCATCCTCTTGGAAGCCCCTTGGTTTTAACTCTTTTAAAAGTTGTTTTAATGAGGTATGTTTGGGAGCAGTGTTCCCTCTAAGCTGTGCTAGGGGGCACTGGTGCACAACATTTTAACTGGCTGCTCTGACAATTTAGCTTCTGGCTCAAGCATTTTCTCCTTCATTGGAAACAATGGAGGATGGGGGTACCTCCTTCTGGGGCCCACGGAATTGGACCCCCTGGTCCAATCTTTTTGAAACTTGGGGGGGGGTTTGAGTAGAGGCACCAGCAGCTATGCTGCAAATCTGGTGCTTCTATCTCAAAAAACAGGCCCCCCCAGAGACCTAGCTACCCCCAGTTCAATTCTCCATTATAGCTTATGGGCCCCATAGGCTATAATGGAGCAGGAAAAAATAGATTTTTTTTTTGCATGCCCCTGATTTGTAAGATTCCTTGAGTCACAGGGAAAAGTGGGATATAAATATCTGAATAAATAAGTAATTTGGGCAGGCTGATAACATTTAAGCAACTTCCTGTTTGTTAGGTTAGGCAGGGTTCTGCCAGTGATTGTTTCACCTCTGTTATACTTGACCTGTAAATTTGCCATATTTCACTAAAAACCCACAAAGTAGACTGCAAGAGTCCCCCCCCCCAAGTGCTGGTATGTTTTCCAAGACTCAGCACAAGGTGATGGTCTGAGGCCAGGTCTGCCAATATAGTGGAAAGGGAAGGGTAGGCCTGTTGTGCAGAGATCAGGTCTACCAATACAGTTGAAAGGGGCAGGTAGACCTGCCCCTCCCACCTGGGACATAAAGACTCTGAGATCTCCATTCCTGCTTGTATCTGACAAATGGAGCCTTGACTCTCGAAGCTTATACCCTGAAATGTTTGTGGGTCTCTAACGTGCTACTGGACCAAAATCTAACTGTTCTACTCTACATGGCAGAGGTGACAGACTCCTCCCCCTCCCATGATTTCACATATTCAACCAACAGAGCCCCATCAAACCTGGCGAAGCGCTTTCCTCATGTTCACGTGAGGAAACACTTCCCATTTACATTCTCTTTCACTCTCACTTTGGCCACTCTTCATATGGAAAATGGAAAGAGATGATAACACCACTGGCTCTGATTCTTTTGGGGCAGAAGGACACATCAGGCCAGTTGATTGAGGCTTCCTGGACCGCTGAGTTTCAATGCTCTTCTCCTGGACCTTCTATAGGCTGCAAAAGCTACTCTAGCAGTTACCTGCTGGGGAGCCCTGCATCAGACCCATGCCTTTGGACAGAGATGCAGCTCTCTTCTGTAGCTTGGAGCCCCTTTAATTAGATTCATCTGGCACTCCACCTGTGCCCCTTCCTTGAAAAGTATGATCTGGCCAAAGTTATCCACACCCTAATTACATCCAGGTTAGGTTACTGCAATGTGCCCTACATGCCACCTTTGAAGACAGTCCAGAAGCTTCAACTGGTACAAAATGCAGCAATTAAAACAGTTCACAGCTTGTCTTACAGGAATCCTATTTCACGCATTTTAAAAGATCTTCACGGGCCAGTAATTCCTGCTGAACACAATTCAAAGTGTAGGCCATAAGTTATACAGCCCTAAAAATTCCACAGCTGGGGTATATGAAGAACTGCCTCCTTCCTTAAGAGCTGCTCCACAATTAAGATAAAATTCAGAGGCCATGATATAAGTACCCCTTTTCAGAGGAAAGGTGTGGGTGAGCACCACAGAAAGGTTTTTTTTCCTACTGAGGTGCCAAGAGTTTGGAGGGGGGGAAACTCACAAAAATTCACCAGGGACTAACAGTGCTATCTTAAGCAGAGTTACACCATTCTAAGTTCACTGAAGGCACTGTATACCTTTTATCATTCAGACAACAGGAAAGGATATTATAATTTTCTAAGCCTTAATCTGCCTTCCTTTTTTTTTGCCAGTTCCTCAATTGCTTTTTACTGCTCATTTGAACACTAGAGATTGACTCCTTTGCTATTTATTGCTGGTTAAAACACATACACACATACCGCAATCTTATTTATTTGCCTTTAGTATCAACCAGGATTCTGGAGAGGTGACAAATAAATTTCCTAAATAAATGAATAAAGGTTGCTTTAAATAATTGGATTGCCTCTTACTAGTTTTAAACTGCTGTATTTTTCTTCTTCTTCATTTTATTCTTTAATGGATGTAAGCTTTGTTGAAGGTATTTTTTATTGAGACAGCAATATATCAATATTTTTAATGAACAAGCATCTACACCGTGCCTTTCCATCTTGCAAAGTCTTCAAGGCAGGTTAGAACCCACGATGTACAATCAAATCCACATCAATCAATCAATCTAAAAGCACACGATACATTAAAAAACTAATAACATTAAAATAACAGATTGTATTATTGTCTAACACAACAGGTATTTTGGGACAGAGTATTCCATAGTGAAGGCATCACCACCTTGTGGGGAGGGCAGGATACAAATCTAATAAATAAATAAATAGAATGACCTATCCCTAAATGCTACCTACTCAACTACAAGAAGCAGAGGTGGCTAGAGAAGGAGCAGACATCAGATTCCATCCAGTGATGTGTGATTGGAAAGGAAAATATACTACTTCTTGTACAAGCAGTTGCACAATGGATGCAGCAACACATACTGTTTTAAGATTATTTTGAATGAAACAAAGTACATATAGACTAATGGAATGTACCACTGACCATTTACATGCTTTCATATATTTTGGTTTTGAAACTGTACCAGAAGAAATGCCTTGTGCTATATCTTGTACACACAGAAAAGACTGTGGGGATGAACTTAGTGCAAGCAGACAGCAAAAAGACATTCTGTAAAGAACGTTGCACGGACAGAAATCTAGCAAGGGATCCAATCCATTGATTTTACTTATCAAAACCAAGATTTTGAACTGCACCCTCAAACAAGCTCTGCTAAAACATGTTCTGCATGGTGGGTATTTTGATGAAGGTTTCTTATCTAGTTATTTTCAATACACTAGGAAAAAGAACATAAAAAGAGTATCACATAAATCATATATCCAGTTCAGGTAACGGGGGGGACGGGGGATGACATATTCCAACAATCTGTAACATTTACACTCATAATTATACACTTACAATTTTACACCTGTTGCTGTCCAATATAAATATTTTTCCCTCTAATAGTCTTTTGTTCATATCCTCTTTTACCCACTTGTTAGGTTTGTTTCTATTCCGGTATGGAATAAACAAATACCATGTCTCCATAAACGTCTCCCACACCTTACTTTCCCTTCCCGGATGGCAATCTTATCCATTAACACAATATGCCATATTTTGTGAGTCCATTCATCAATGCCTGGCAGGTTTGGCTGTTTCCAAGCTTGCACTAATAGTTGTCTTGCTGCACGCAAAAGATTTTTAAACACATACTGTTTCACTGCAGTGTATTTTCAGGCAAAATGCATAAAAGAGCTCTACCTCAGGTTCATACACTAATTTACAATCTAAAATATTATTAATCTATTTATGTTAGTCCAAAATCTATATGCTACCAGACAATGCCACCAGACATGAAGAAGAGTGCCAATGCTTTTATTGCAGTGACAATATCTTTTAGAAGATCCTGGCAATATTTTTGCAACTCTGTCATGAACAAGGTACCACCTATACATGATTTTTGTAATGTTTTTCCTTATGTTTATGTTGACCGATAGCTCCAAAATATCCTGATAATTTTAGTCCAAGACCTTCTGAAATAGTTTATCTGCAGAACTTTCCCCCATCTATTTTTATATATTGTGCCCCTGATTTCAGTTATCTGCAAGTAAGCCGTAGATTGTTTAGATGGCAGTTTTTGATAAATTTTGCATGTACAGGAATCCTTCCCATGATCCAGATTACTTTTCCATGTTAATACGGAGTCTGGGAAGGGAGATAAGGGAGGTAATGCAGACAGCGACAGCACAAAGTAAGAAAGCCTGCTGTTTCCTTTGATTTGTCTATGAAGCAAAGGGATGTTCTGTAGTTGAACAATCTGGTCTATTGACTTCAGTGCTCTGCCAAGCGCCCATACTTGCCATGAGATGGATGTGAACAGATGCTGTTCGGCTTCAACTCTCGCCTACAGAAAAAGGAATAGGGCATCAGGAACATCAGTGCCTTTTCTGTGAAGATACTGGCCACTGTGGGTTGGATACACAGAAATGCTTCTCCAGATGGAAGAATTTCTGTCTGCACAGTGTATGACTTTCTCACTTGCCTCCTTTCACTGCAGCCCAATTCCTCAAAAATGCTGTTTCTGGGGGTCCCTTGTCCCCCCAGAAGAAGTGTTTCAAAAGAAGTACAGAGGGCTTCTTCTTTACCTGCCTTTAATAAAGCCCACAAGACTCTTTGGAAGATTGACTTTTATGATGCTATCTGTTGGGAATTGATGAGGCATATGGGCACTTATTCTTATACTTTTAGATCATCTTATTTAACTGCATACCACTTTGAACTTTGAACATACAGAAGAGTGAACAGGGGGGATGGTTAAATATATCTCAGAGCCTCCAGATAGGGTCTGTACTACTTAGGTGTTCACAAAACCGCACTTGCTAAAGCCCTTTAGTATTGATTCATGCAATTCCTTACACACCTGAATTACTAACTGGGGGAGCCTAGAACCTGACAACTTTCTCTGTAACATAATTTCCTAGACTTCCTAATTCCTGTCCAATGTTCCTTTCTGATCTGGTGAAGAGCTGTGGGATGCAACTGTATTTCTGGGGAAACAAGCTGGCCCTGTTTGCAAAGAGTTTTTTTTTTCATCTATATCCGACTCACAGATTTCCTCCCTTCCAGACTCAATAGATCTGGCCATGCTGATTCAGGACACTATAATTTCCAGGTTGCAATACTCCAATGCATTTTACATATGGCTGTCCCAAAGAGAAGTTGGGAGCCACAACAGGTGCAAAAAGCCTTTGGATTGGGGCTAGGTATCATTCACATATTCAGCCAACTCTGACATAACTCCAGTGGCTTCAAATTTGTTTCCAGGTAGAATTCAAAATGTTGGTTCCTATTAAACCCTTCCTCATCTGGGACCATTATAACTGTTCTATTGTGTTAAATGACCAGCTATATAATGTTCTGAACTTATAGAGAGCCAGAATAGATTTTTTGACATAAATATTACCTTGTCAAAGAACAAATTTAATTCTGTAACAGAGCTTCTCTGTGCAACTGAGTGTCTTTATTCCTAAACAGGCAAGTGTCCATGTGTGAAAAAATGGCTCTACAATTCAGAGGGATCTCTTGGATTGGGAGTATTATAAATACATTGATTAGAAAAATACTCTGATGTTGACCACTTGTGTCAGAACAACCCTCTCCTCACATTCCACTAAATTGCTGTTTTTGGTGGGATCCGAAGTCTTACATTGGATCATGCATCTGAACTTGTGATGCCTGCATTGATACACTTCATCATAAATCATTTAGCTTCTTGTTAACCTTGGAAACCCCCACTTAGCCATGGAACCATTTCTGTTTATTTCCTTTTTGTCTTAACAAGGTCATCTACTTGAATCTATCGTGAATGTAAAGTAACTACCAGCTAGCCAGCTGAAATGCAAAATACTTTAGGTAATGCATTTTGCATTGGGGTAAAAAAATGTGATTTGGTTAGCTTCTCTCAAAATGGTTAGTTTCTGGTAAAGGTGCACTAATCTCTCCCCCAATGGCTCCCTTGCACTAGCTGGCTTTGCTTAAGGCCCTTGGCTGATCTGCTTTGATATTATACAGGCCAATGTCACTCCTGAAAATGGAGGGTGCAAGACTTTCTGTGGTAGTACTGAAAGCTGTTTGCCATTGGCTCAGTTGCTCAGACATAAGAGACAGCCTTGCAAACCTTGGACCAGACTGCCAGGTGCTTGAAAACTTTGATTTGGAACAGAAAAGTTTATGAGCTAATTTGGGCTACATAAAACTCCTTCAGAGTGTATTTACATAATGAGATTTCAGATGATGTCTCATAGTGGTAAGCAGACATTTGAGCTGCCCTGGAGACTTTAGCCAGATGACAAATGACACTTCCTATATAGAAAGGAGGATGGTTACTGTCCATCAAAGAAATGACATTTTGCTTCTGAGTTACATCAGGTGAAAAACATTTTAAAGAGTGCAATTTTACTACACAGGGTTGCAGGTTCCTCCCCCCGCCCCCGAACAATTATTTCAATCCAAGCACAGGCAAGGAAATCCATAAGTGATGTCCTCCCACAATAGCAATATGGCTTCAGGTTCTGCCACTAGATACACTGTCTTGAGTCTACTTTGCATCCCACAGAGCACAGCTGACCTGCTCCTAAAATGCATATTATCCCATTCCAGGGCAACTCAGTTCATGTCTACATACAAACTGAGTGCAATTCAATTATTTGGAAAGATACTAATAGCAACAGTGTAATTTTTTTTTTTAAAGGCTTAAAAATTTCACCTTCAGCACATCAATTCCTATTAGATATATTTATGCTTAAAGTGTACTTCAAAGCCTTGGAAGAAAGCTACAAATACAGCTAGTATCAAGAGAAAGAAACGAGTGCTCCTTGAATACCTAAGTAGAAATTAAGTAATTTTTATTTCAAATACAGAATCACTGTAACAGAGCTATCTAGTGCCATCTTAAGCTTGATTATGAGATGAGAGATATTGGACCAGAAATGGTCATAGTTTAATCCTGTAATGGCAGCTCCTGAAAAGCTTTTTACTCTACTCAGCAGTCAATGACCGTGTGCTGATCCAGCTACAACGTAAGCCTAGTGATGAGGAAAATTATGCTTTCCAGATAGATGGCCTTTCAAAAGAACAGACAAGGCCATTTTAACAGATGGCATTGTGGGTAAGAAAAGGGGAACAGGAGAGATGAGTGTATAAAGTCTAGACCTCATGACTGAACAACTGCAATATGTTTTTGAACTTTTCAGCATTAACACAAACCCTGTTTTATAAATTCCAAGAAACAGATAATCCAGACTAGCATGCTTATTTTGTTAGCATGAGAGCGGGCTGGGGAAAGGGTTTGCTCCCCAATCCAGGCAGCATGGGGGCATCAGCCCAGTGCTCCACTGCTGGCTCTCCAGACTGCCTATGTGGGTTTTCCTCTGCACCTGGGGCCTTATGGTGAGAACACACCAACTTGATGCTTACCCAGAAACTGGTAAAATATCTTTAATTGTGTTTGTCTGTGTCCTTTATAAAGTTTATATCTCTGCTACCTGGCATTACATTTCATGGCACACATGGCCCGGCCCAACAAAGTCCCATTTATGTCAGATCTAGCCCTCATAACAAACGAATTCGACACCCCTGTGGCAGAGGTCTCGAACCAATGCCTGACTGCTGTGGTTAAAAGACGGAAAATGAACAAACTAGAACTCAACCCAGACAAAACAGAAGTTGATGCTGGTTTGAAAGGTAGAGATCTTGATGGTCCCCTACCTTGGCATGGCCAATCTGGCCACCTAGATCAATGTTGTGGTATCATCAAGACTAGACTTCTCTAATCCACTTTGCATAAGTCAACTCAGAAATTCCATTTGGTGCAGAATGCCACAGCTCAGTTATTATTAGGAGCTAGGCAGACATGCACATTACTGCTATTCTGCAGTTATTCCATACATGTGTATTCTCTGCTGCAGATCCCAATGTAATGGAGAGGCCTGTCTGATGATTTCAGAAAGGCTCCTATCCTCCTGACTTTCTACAAACTATGCAAAACTGAATTATTCAGGAGGGCTTTTTTACACAGACAAATAGGCCTATACAGTAAGAAAATGTTTCAGAAAGATGTTTTGTTAAAGGTACAGGGGCTGCAAACTGCACTACTGAATATAGTACATACCGTCCGTTGCTATAAGAATAATCCTACTGTGTAATTTCTTCACAAGGTAATGTGTTAAGTTAATGTTTAAGCTTTGTTTCAGCTCTGTTTTCAGATTTCTGCAATCCAAACCTTACTGATTTCACTTACTGGATAATCCATCCTGATGATTGTGTCTGACTTAGACTGTGCAAACTGCCTTAAGTCTCAGTGACAAAGGGAGACAAAAATAAATAAATAGCACATATGTATAAATAAATATATATGCTGTCATTGCAGGTGACTCATGGTGGGGTTTTCAAGGCAAGAGATGTTCAGAGGTGGCATGCCATTGCCTGCTTCTGTGTCTTGACTAGGGGTGTGCAAAAAAAACATAAAATAATAATTCGGCCCAATTCGGCCCATATCTGTTTCGGCCCCCTGAATGCTGCTTTTGTCAAGGAAAGCAGATTTGGGAGCCATTTGGCCAGATGAATGACTTTTGGCCATTGGAGGGAAGGGAAGATGCTTTAAAGCCCCTCCCCTCCAGGAGCCAGCTTGCTCGGGCTCCCTGCAGCTGCAGGAAGCCCGAGCAAGCCAAGGGAAGGTGGTTTAAAGCGTCTCCCCTCCCCTCCAGGAGCCAGCTTGCTTGGGCTCCCCACAGCTGCGGGAAGCCCGAGCAAGCAAAGGGAAGGGAAGGCACTTTAAAGTGCCTCCCCTCCCCTCCAGCAGCTGGCTTGCTAGGCTCCCCACTTCCAAAGCCCCCCCACCCTTCCCTCACCACCTGCCAAAGCAGGTGAGCCAGGAAAGGCCCAGGAGGGCACAAGGAGGCATTTAAATGGCATGATCGAGGTTTATAAGATTATGAATGGGATTGAGCAGGTTGAGAAAAAAGTACTTTTCTCCCTTTCTCACAATACAAGAACTCATGGGCACTCCATGAAGTTGCTGAGCAGTCGGGTTAGAACAGATAAAAGGAAGTACTTCTTCACCCAAAGAGTGATTAACATATGGAATTCACTGCCACAGGAGGTGGTGGCAGCTACAAGTATGGACAGTTTCAAGAGGGAATTAGATAAACATATGGAGCAGAAGTCCATTAGCCACAGGGTATAGATGGGAACTCTCAGTCTCGGGCAGGTGATGCACTCTATTCTTGGTGCTGGAGGGGCCAGCAGTGGGAGGGCTTCTAGTGTCCTGGCCCCACTGCTGGACCTCCTGATGGCACCTGGTATATTTTGGCCGCTGTGTGACAGAGTGTTGGACTCGATGGGCCATTGGCCAGATTCAGCATTGGCTTCTCTTATGTTCTTATGTTCTTAAATACCTCCCCGTGCTTTCCCTGCTGTCGGGGGCCACTTTTTGGCCATGCTGCCGAATTTCGGTGGCGGCTTTCAGTGGTGGGCCGAATCAGATTAGAGAATCTGATTCGGCCTGTGGCTGCCCGAAAGGGGGCTGAATGGGCCACTTTGGGGGGTGCATTCGGTTCAGAAAAACCAAATGCACATCCCTAGTCTTGACCCTGTTATTCCTTGGAGGTCTCCCATCCCAATACTGATGAATGCCAACCCTGCTTAGCTTCTGAGATCTGATGAGATAGGTCTAGCCTGGGCTATCCAAGTCAGAACAAACAAATTAGAAGAGAAGAAGAGATAGGATTTATACCCGACCCTTCACTACCCGAAGGAGTCTCAGAGCGGCTTACAATCCCCTTCCCCTCCCCTCCCCACAACAGACACCCTGTAAGGTAGGTGGGGTTGAGAGAGCTCTCCTGAGAACTGTCCTTGAGAGAACAGCTCTGAAAGAACTTATAATTGATCCAACATCACACCAGCAGCTGCCTGTGGAGAAGTGGGGAATTAAACCTGGTTCTCCCAGATTAGAGTTCGCAGTCCTAACCACTACACTAAACTGGTTCTCATATTACACAAATGATAATCATATCATGTAAAACATGCAGAGCCTGCCAGCATTCAGTCATTTGCTTACTGAGTCATCTACTAGTGTAAGCGGATACACACCTTAAAATTAATCAGAATGCATATTCTGAGTAGAAGCTGATATTTCTTTTTAAAGTGTGTTTATTTTAAATCTGAGAAAACATTAAAATTATGCATTCCATGGCACTGCCAAAAATATTAATAACAGCTTTTCAAATTACTTGAGAGAGCCCTGTTTTTACATTAAAAGTACTCCAGATGCAAAGGGTGCATCCTTTTTTAAAAAGATGCTTCTTTGAACAAGTGATTGTATTCTTTGGGAAGGCCAGGGTGGTAAAACTTTTAAGAAGGACAATGGTAGTTTTGTGCCTAAGTGTCACAGTGACTGGAATGCCTCCAGGATGGTGTGTGAAGAATGTCCTTGTGCCCCACTCCCAGTTTCTTCCCATTCCCAGGCTTCAAAATAACAATTTATTTATTTATACCCCATTTGTCTCCCCAATGAGGACCCAAAGCAACTTATAGACACTGGTCTCCCCCCCCCCACACACACACACTTTATCCTTACAACAACCACTCTGTGAGGTACAGTAGGCAAAAGAGTATGTGACTCCGTAACTAATTCATGGCAGACTGGGAATTCAAACCTGGGTCTCCCAGCAACTAGTCTCGCACTCTAACCACCAGACTTCCAGCAGCAGCTTCAGATAGTTCATCAATAATGGTCCTGGGTCAGCCTCCAATACAGATGATACTGTGGCACTACTTCAGTACAGCCCCTTCTGCAGACTTAATTTACTGGTGCAGTAGGCTGCATTTTTGATCAAATAAATGCCATGGCTTAAAGTATTTTATATTTTAGGCAAAACCTAACATTTAGAAGGTCAGAATAGTGTTAGACCTGTAATGGATCGATTTTTATACACACATATATATATATATGCTTCCCTATTGAATGTTATTTTCTCCCTCCTTATTGATTAGACTCACCCATCTGTCTAAGTATAAAATAACCCATAAGGTTTCATAGAGCTGGATAATATAGATTGCTACCAAAAGCTGTCTGAGCAAGAACAGATGGAGCAACAGAAACATTATATTCAGCATATGCAGTTGCACAAGATTTGCAGCTTTTAGAAACAATGACATGCTCTAATGTCTATTAAGAGAAAATTGTGCCAGGCAGTTACAAACCAGAAAATTGATAGAAATTGTACTACACTAATGTTGACTTCCAACATCTGCTTGAACTATTGATTAAAGCCTGTGAGTCCCATTCGTTCTAGTCCCAAAACAGCATTAATGCAGACTTTTTTCCTAAATAGAAAACGGGGAGGTCAAAGCTTCTAAATTACACAATTTTAAGTTCCATGCATTTCAGTGGGAAAAAACGGACATATCTATTTCTCTGCCATTGAAATGAATATGAGTTAAAAGTGGTTCAGTTAGGCTGGATTGTATCTAGTTTGATGCAATTAACTTTTCAGATTTTACAAAAAGAAATAATGACATAAGAGAAAGAGTGTGAATAGACTGTAGTATATAAAATATTTCAGCTGCAAAAATGACCAATTAGTTTTTTACATGATTATGAGTTTGTGTGAAAAGAGGAACTTTCCTTTTCCTCACTGGCACCTTTCAGCAAGCATAATCTGTGTGACAAAACCTAATAAAGAAATTCAAACTTTATATCGATTGTTGTAGGAATGTGTACAATGATTATATATCACTGCAAGGAAAGTATATGCTGTCATTTCATGCAAACAGAAATGTGTGAAGACAACTATAAAACCTTTTTCACGCTCATCTGCGATCACAGCAATGCATATGAAGATACATATATCAGTACAATGAACACATTTAAGTCCTCCTGCTCTATACTAGAAAGACGTGTTTGTGCAGACACCACAATGCCATCTCTACCACTAAGGCACTGTTTAAAATAAAAAAGAATACTAGAGCAGGGAGGAATGTCAAAACTTCAAAATAGCTTTGAAGATTGTCTACTGTGCTCACATGTACGAGCAAATCCTTATAAAGGTAATATATGTTCTTTCAACAAGTCATAGATCTCGCAGATTTTGATCACTCAGAAGGAGTATACAGCTGCTGTGGCGTAACTAAGCCTTGCAAAATCGGAAAAGGATTGGATACAGAGCCTAATCCATCCTCTGAGCTGAAACAGTCTTCCCTTTCCCTTTATCCTTCTAAGCCAACAATAATCTAGGGAAAGCAAACCAAAGAAATGTAAGAAGTGTCATAATGGTCAAATCAGTGATCTTTTGAATCTGAGGATCTCCGTTTCCAACAGTGCTCAGTAAGCAGAGGTATCAGAGGAAGACACAGAAACCCCATAATGGGACAGGCTACTTTTAAGGGGAAATTATCCCTAACTGCCACGAGTAGTTAATTTACATGTAAAATCATAATGTTAATATTCTTTACTGCTTCATATTTAAACATCTCTCTAATCCACGTAATGTTTTGGACTTGCAACTGAGCTTTGTATTCAGTAAGAATCTCTTCTTCTCCTTGGAAATACAATCCCCATACTTTTCAATTATATTGAATGTCTTTCCCTTTTAATTTCCTTTAGCTTCCTTCTTAATTTTTTTTCCCCAGTTAAACATGCCCAGCATTTTCAATTCCCTTTAAAATCACTTTTGTATTACTTGCTACAGCTCCTTTAAGAGGTGGGGCTTATTAAGAGGGCAACAACAGACCTTGCAGGAAAAGTGCTCCTTTCCCTCTTTCTCCCTTTTCCGCTGCAGAACATGATTAACTAACGGTCTTTTTGAAAGAAAATAAAATCCCAGATAGGCACAGAGAAATCCAATCTTTAAAAAACCCTTTTCATAATAAGCCAAAATAATTTCCTTAATGTAAATTGTGCTTATCAGAGAATCCACCCACCCTTCCTCCCTCTGAAGAAGTGAGCATGCACATGAAAGCTTATACTGGAATAAAACATTGTTGAAAATAATTGAAAATTGAAAATAATAAAAAAATAAAGATGCCATGGGACTCTGGCTTTGTTCTCTCTCTCTCTCTCTCTCTCTCTCTCTCTCTCTCTCTCTCTCTCTCTCTCTCTCTCTCTCTTTCCTCCCCCTCCCTCCCTCACCAAAGAGGGGAGAAAACCTCAGCCAATGGAACAAAGAGGGGAGGGAGCCATTGAGGGAGCTGTGTGTGTGTGACGGGGGTGCTGCTTCCATCTCGCAGGTCATATATTGGACACCCTTGGTCTAAACTCCAGGGAATGGGCTCTAATAACTGTTGGAAGTGTAACAAAAAGCATGGAAACTTTTTCATATGTACAGTGTTAGCACAAATCCTCTGAAAGAATATGCATAGTAGAATTAGAAAGACAGTCAGCTATCTAGTTCCTTATTGTCCTGGGTTGTACCTTCTGGAATACATAAATAAACTATCAAAAGAAAAACATGCTTTCTGATGAAAAATGTGTTGGTCACTGCTAGAATCTTGCTCATTAAGTAGGGGAAGCACAATAACGCCAGGAACTGATGATGTTATTGGAGACGTTGGAATATAATGTTAATGAATACATTGACCACATACAAGTGGTTGCAGGATGAGAAATTATACTCAAAAGAAAAATGTGTACAGCAATGATAACCCTTTGTTCAATTTTGAATCAAAAATTATTGTTTGGAGAACATTAAACCAGGCATGCTGTAGGTTTTGTAATTGTCTAATTTTTTTAAAGCAGATGTGGAATCTCACCAGCTGTATAGGACTTGTTTGCCTTTGGAACAGCTTGACCTTGAATCTGCCTTTTACATCCACCCCTTTTTAATAACACCTGATATTCCCAAGGAACCATATTCCAGGAGGAAAAGTAAAGCTCTCTTTGGCATACATCAGTATGTACAAAATACATAAGAGAAAGCAAACCATTTTTGTGCAAGAGGAAATTGACTACTTGACCTAAGACAACTTTTCTATCTCTAGATTTTATTATTCCATTACTCATAAATTTTCTTCTTAGCATTATATTTTCCTCAATGACTGAAAATATTTTAAAACTCCGTAACTAAGCCCAGGTTCCAAATCAGACTGAAATACTTTTAAATAAATCTGTCAACAATGATAAAAGCAAAATGCGAAAATAAATAAAATCAGACAGCCTTGGAAGTAGTATTTCCTCTGCAAAGACTGAATTCTTTAGAATGAAAGTCCATAGATCCTTGGATGATAAACTACAGTGCAATCCTAATTAAAGTCAATGGGCTCAGAAGGGTGTAATTTTTTTTTTTAGGACTGAGTAACTCTTGAGTAACCTTGGGCCTGTTTCTCTCTCAACCTGTCTAACTTCACAGGGTGGCTTTGAGAATAAAATGGGGAAAAGAAACTATGTATGCTGACCTGAGAACCTTAGAGGAAGGATGGGATAAAATGTAATAAAGTAATATTTATTCATTTATTTTTCCTATTTATACCCTGCCCTCCTCGCCGGAGTAGGCTCAGGCCGGCTTGCACAGGGTTATACTTTGAAACAGGGCTCTTTTTGTAGCAGGAACTCCTCTGCATATTAGGCAACACACCCCTAATGTAGCCAATCCTCCAAGAGTTACAGAGCTCTTCTTACAAGGGCTACTGTAAACTCTTGGAGGACTGGCTACATTAGGGGTGTGTCACCTAATATGCAAAGGAGTTCCTGCAACAAAAAGAGCCCTGCTTTGAAACATACAAAAATATATGCCAGCATACTATTGTACTCGGGGCAATGAAGCCTTCCCACCAGCAGTGCATGCATTAGTCTGGGAGAACATAATCAGAGATGGGAAACAGTATGAAAGACTTACAGTGCCATTCTAAGCTGATTTATACCCTTTTACAACCACCGAAGCCAATGAACGTAAAAAGCTTAAACTCTCCTTAGGATGGCAGTGTTAGCTACAGGCAGATCCCATGTGCTTACTCAGAAGCAAATCCCAATGAGTTCATTGTTTGGCAGTGCATACAGTTAGAGCCTCTGCCACCCTTGTGCTCCCTCTAGACAAGGACTCCCTGCTTTGGGTCCCCACTGGGGAGATGGATGGAGGTACAAATGAAGTAAGTAAATAAGTAAGAAAGGAGAGAAGCTGCCACTGTTGCCCTTTGCTTCTCAGAGTTGCAGCACTGCTATCTTTGCAAATGTTGGTGTTTGTCATTTTCTCCAAGGACCTCTTCTCTCTGCCAGCAGATCAAACAATGAACCGCCCCTTGTCAAAGAAAGCTTCAGATGCCAAGGACCTGGGTGGAGAGAGTGCCCAGGGGTGGCAGCTTCTTCTCCTTCCTCTTCCCAACAGGCTGCAAGACAGGTGAAGATCCCAATACTACACACATGGGGATAAGCTCCACTGAATGCAACTGGATACTTCTGAGTAAACACATCATAGGGTGGTAAGGTCGGTCTCTTGCAATACATGCAACATGAGACATAGGAGAAAGGATTGAAGGGGACAGGGAAATAGAGAGAAAGACAGGCAACAAGCCAAAATTTTAGTTGCAGGTCTCTAGTTAAACCTGAATACAATATTACTGTTGCTCCATTAGGTGGTGTTGGTGGAATTTTTCTCACTAAAAATGAACAAAGTTTACAAGTTTTGTTTCTTTCCTCCCCACCCTTCAAAACAATACTCATATAATTGCTTCCTTAAATAAAAAGCAGTCTTTTGTAAAGAAACAAGTAGACCTGAATATCAATGTAATGTTCTCTTGTATGCTGAATAGTGCACTTCTCTGCAAAGTAATTCACAGTATTGTCCCCATGCTATTTCTTTCTATTAATACCATAAATAAATTTTGAGCTCAAGGTTGTTATTGTACCTTGCAGACAAAAGCTCTGAATGAAGACTTTTCTTTCACTGTTACTCTGGCTTTCCATGCCATTCAAGAATGTAACTGTTCCTTTCCCCTACACTCTGTAACCATCTTCAAACACATGCATTTTTCAAGTTCCTAGCAAAATGCACACTGCCATTATGTGCATTGGTTAATAAAGGGATATGACTATATACAATGGGCATTTTAATTGTTTATCATTCATTCAAATGACACCCAGGCAGTTATTAGCTGATTAGAAAGAATTGCAGCCAGAATAAAAGCTTGAACAAATTGAGAGAGCAGATTTATAATTCTACTAAACAATAACTTCAGAGAGGTGAGATTACTGAAGCCACACACACAGGAATGATTTTCAATCTATCTCAGGTGTCTTATTTCACTAATGAATGTTAATAAAATGCTTAATAACAATAAGGGATCAGGGCTGCAATCTTAAACCCACTCACTTGGCAGCCAGGATCTCTGAACTCACTGGATCTTACTTGTGGGTAAACATCCAGAGGACTGGGCTTTTTAAGGTATGCATGGTGCAGGAGCTTTCTACCATAAGCAGCTCTGCTCTGAAAACCCTCCACCTGTTACCTGAACGCTCCTATCAAAAAGAAGTTTGGAGGCTTGGTATAAGAACTGCCAGTAGGAACACTTGCTCAAGAAACCAGAGAAACAAACCCCAAAACAGCGCCTCAGTATCAAAGGCGGTTTGCCTCCTGGGAACTCTTTGCCCCAAACACCCAAATGGCTCTTTAAACCTGAAGGAGTAAGCAATGATTTGGCAGAAATGGACTAGCAGGGAAAGTCCAAAATTAACACTGCTACCCACCCCCTCCATCAGAAGAGTTCCACTCACTTTCCAATCAGTTTCTTAGCAGAATGGCTGGATTCCCTGCAAGCCCTCTTCTCTAGGAAGAACAGCATTATTTGGTGGTGGTTTCTTATCAACTGAAGAGACCTTCTAATTATCATATTCCAAATGTTTCAGGCCCATGAACTATGATTAAGCCTAAACATTTCTGAGCCACTTATGAATCTGCTCCCAAGTATATCAGTATATATCATGGTTACCAGCAGGCCAGGGGAAAAATGTCCTACCCCTTTAACATAGGTTTAATGAGTGGAAATGGGCAGCTGGAACTTTTCAAGGCATGAAATAGCATCCTATTAAGCCTCTGTTAAAAGGACAGGATATTTTCCCTCCAGGCAGTTGACTGCCCTAGTACACATCTCCTTTCTTCAATAGCTGCCCCCCAAAACACACACACACACACACACTTCTCTAGTTTTCTGTTACGCTACTAAAGCTCTGAGTGCTGTGTTACAGGCAGCTCTTTAAAGCTTCCAAGGGAGCCCTCAGAACATCATCCCACAGGGCTACTGGGAAACCCAGTTAGATAACAGTTGCCCTGGAGAAACAAGGGTGAAGGCTTCCTGCCACCATTTTGGATTGCAACAGGGGGCACTAATGTCATTATCCATTACAGTAACTTTACCAGAGGCACAGGTTGTATGAGCTTGTAACCACAGCTCACTTCTTTGGGGACAGAGAGGGGGAGGGAGGGAGGTTTCAGAAATATTATGTAGATTTTATTCCCAAACGATAATAGATTATATGAAATATTCCTTCCTATATGAACTTTCAAACTGCTGTGCAAAGCAAAATGAGTTCAATCTGTCTGAGAGGAAAAAAGAGAAGAATAAAGGGATAATTAGTGAATTAATGTCACTTTGGATCTCACATGATTGTGGTTACTTAGATGAAAATGGCAGCCAATTTTTTTTTTAGATTTACCATACAAGGATAAGTAATATATTGAATATGAACAGCAGGAGCTTTTGTTACTTTTAGGTCCTTCTGAGAGGCATAGAGATTTTTTAAAAAACCCAACCCACCAAAGTGACAGATTTGTCCTGGCAATTCAAAGTCTGTGTATTGCCTCACAGGTCAACACTTTTGTTGTCATTGGTCTGGATCTTGTGAATGTGCGTAGCACGTGCTCCACTTCAGCCACAGCACTGTGCTGTTCCTCTGTCACTAGTACTTCTGTTTGCACAAGATGAACAGCTGTCATGGAAATGCTAGTGGCTGAAGAAGTGAGCTCTGCAGTAGCCCCAGCTAAGCACACATGGAATGAGTTCACAGGATCTGAGCCATAATTTTTGAACCAGCATTCCATTTTTCATAAAGGTACAGCTGGAACACGATCTTAGCTAGTTTTGCCCCCATACCCACTTTGAACATAATCAAAGCATCATTCAAAATATACTTTTTAGTCTTACTTTTAAATCCTTCAACAGTCTTGCAATGGCTGACTTAGCTTACCTCACCTCTATTTTTTTCCATACCCATCCATTCTCTGTTGTGGCACCAGACATATGGAATTCCCTTCCTGTCATTGGATTGGATCCAACAATGCACAAGTGGAAATATAAACAGACTCAGCGCAGTTCTGCTTGCACAAAATCTCGTGCTTTCCTTCCTATATCTTATAGTGCCAAGAACTGGTTGCACAAGACCTTGCACAAGCAGAAATGCAAGCGGGGATACAAAGAGTGATTAACACATGGAATTCACTGCCACAGGAGGTGGCGGCGGCTACCAGCATGGACAGCTTCAAGAAGGAATTAGAAACATACAAGTGGAGACCCGCAAGAAACTTGCAGGATGGTTATCTCATTCGTCACACCTTTGCTTCCTCTGCTCACCCTCTACCTCTCTCACACTTTTTCTCCCCTCTGCCCCCCTTTTCTTACTCTATTTCTGCTCCATGTATGTGACTTCCTCTCTCTTTCTGATCTGTCATCTTTCTCTTTGTTTTTCTGCCTCCCCACTTCATCACTCTTTCTCTCTCTTTCTGCCCTCCACCCCATCATTCTTTCTTTCTGCCCCCATCACTCTCCCAGCCTCCTGCCTGCTTCCTCCCACAATGGTGGTTCTCGTGGAGGAAATGGCTGGAGGTCGGAGTCTATGGCATTACACCAGTCCAAAGTTCCTCCCCTCCTCAAATCCCATCCTCTCCAGGCTTCACCCCTCAAATGTCAAGGGATTTCCCAACCTGGAGTTGGCAACCCTATTTCCTTCCCAACCAATAGCCCAACCTACCTTTATCTGCCTCTCTGTCTCCTGTTTTCCATCTCCACCCCCCAGCCTCTACCTAGGGAAATTACAGTCTTTCTCCATAGTGGGGACCGAAGCAGCTTTCATTATTCCCTCCTCCTTTTTATCTGCACAACAACCCTGTGAGGTTGGTTAGGCTGAAATATGTGACTGGTCCAAAAATCACGCAGTCAGCTTCCACTACAAGATGGGAATCTGAACCTGGGTCTTGCAGACCCTACTTTGAAGCTCTAACTGCTGCACCTCACTGGCTTTCATAGGGTGGCTGCTGATGAATGCTGGCAAACAGCCGAGGCTAGCTGAGTCATGCAAATCAGGGGGGACCTGGCAACCCTAGACTGCTGCCAGGCCTAGAGTTGCCAACCTCCAAACGGGCCCTGGAGACCCCCTAGAATTACAACTGGACTCTAGACAGCAGAGGTCTGTCTCCCTGCAGAAAATGGCTGCTTTGGAGGGTGGACTCTGTGGCATTATACCCAGCTGAGGCCTCTCCCTTCCCAAACCCAGCCCTCCTTAGAGTCCACTTCAAAATCTCTAGGAATCCCCCAGCCTGGCACTGGCAACTCTTGTGAGGCCTGGCCCCAAGGCTCCCTCCCTCCCTCCCTCCAAGGCCGAAAGAGGCCTGGAAAGGGCCCTCCCCCACCCTTTTACGGACAGAGCCAATTAGAAGCCCCCCCCCCCCCGGAATGTTCTAATCTCTCACCGTTGATGCCTGGAGTTAGATCCCTGCAGAGGCCATTTCAAAAGGTTTTTGGGGAATTCAACCATCCCTGAAGGGATTTCTTCACTTTTTGGATTTTTCTACAAACCCAGGAAGTCTACTGACTATGTAGGAAAAGCTGTTGGGGGAGAGTGAGCCCCCTGTTGGTGGGAATAGATATCCGCACATTTTGGCTATTAGAATAAGGATGGAGCAGAAGTCCATCAGTGGCTATTAGCCACAAGGTATAGATAGGAATTCTCAGGCTGGGGCAAGTGATGTTCTGTATTCTTGGTGCTTGGAAGGGGGCAACAGTGGGAGGGCTTCTGGTGTCCTGGCCCCACTGCTGGACTTCCTGATGGCACCTGGTATTTTTGGCCACTGTGTGACAAAGTGTTGGACTGGATGGGCCATTGGCCTGGTCCAACACTGGCTTCTCTTATGTTATGTTAAGCTTGATTTAGCGTAAGTGGCTGCCATGATCTTTTCGTTGTGTTTCCGTCTGCACAGTAGCCTAAATGTTTGCAGTGGATCCAATCCAATATCTGCAGTTTAATCTACTTCTTTAAAAACTTACTTGAAATTTACTTTTGGATTTATGCTTATAAAAACTGAACACTTCCCACCCCTTCCCTCTTTTCTGCATATGCCAAGTCAGGTTTACATTGCAAGCCTGTAGGTGGAGGTCACATCTACCTATATATTCTATTTACAGTTTATCAGCATATCACCTCCAGTAAAAACTGTTCAGACTTCACTCATTTACAGAATAATTAGTCACTGTAATCTTATCTTCTTTTTGTAGTCCTCAATCTGGACATGGCAGCCAATTAAAGACCCCATTCATAAGAAAGCTCCTTGCTTTCCCACTTTCTAGTGTAGTTGGATTTATCTAGTATGTTCATTTTAACAAGCTCTACAGAGAGGTAACAGACAAGACCTCTCCAGTTTACAAATCAAATTAACAATTTCTTTGCCTGCAAGAGATATTTCGAAACTTGTCACTTCAGAAGCAGCTAAGCTTCTGCAGGTTTTGGCAAACCGTTCAACTTTCCTGGCTTGCTTGTGAGAAGGAGGTACTCTAGCATTTGGAAATGGGAGAGAGCTGGCAGAGTCCTGTACTTCTAGGCAGCAGATTCTAAATTAGGCAGGTATTTCCTACAGCATAGTGTTTGATGGGGCCATGCCTCAGTAGCAGAGCTTCTGCTTTGCATGCACATGGTCCCAGGTTCAATTCCCAGCATCTCCAGTAAAAAATAAATAAATCAGGTAGTAGGTGATATGAAAGATCACCATCTGTGTCCTTGGAGAACTGCTGGCAGTCAGGGTAGACAATCCTGACTCAGATAGATCAATGGTCTGACTCAGTATAAGGCAGCTCTGTAAGTTCATGTGATAAGAATGGTTTACTCCAAAAAGCTTATACTGATCTTACTCATCTTTATCGGACTAGCATGAACTGGAACAAATATCAGTACAGTTTATAAGTTGTGACTGTTAGGCACTTCACTGATGGGCTACTGTTGCTGGAAAATGCAGGTTTCTGAGAGGGCCACAACATCTTCCTTTCATTTAACAATTTGGAATGACATCATGCAGTGAAGTACAACATTGTGTCCTTAGATTACTGATACCTGGACCAACAAGCCGAAATACGCTTCATAAATTCAAGGTGTTGTTTTTGTCCTTTAAAGCTCTATGTGGCTTGGGACCCTGGCTCCGGTTGAGGACAGCTGGATATCTTTGGGGCCAGGGATCACCAGTAGATTGTTCTCAGCAGAGTGTAACATACCACTCAAGGCCTTGAAGGTCAATACCAAAACCTTGAACTTGACTCAGTACTCCACCTGGAGCCAGTATAGCTAGCGCAGCACTGGTTCTATATGTCCTGTCCGTGGCATTCCTGTCAGGACTCACGCCGCTGCATTCTGGACCAGCTGGAGCTTCCGGGTCAGTCTCAAGGGCAGGCCAGCATACAGCAAGTTACAGTAATCCAACCTGGAGGTGACCATTGCATGGACTGCAGAGGCTAGGTCAGGGCGGGACAGGAAGGGGACTAATTGCCAAGCTTGGTGTAGGTGAAAAAACAACAATTTTCATGACCTGGTCTCCATAGTTAAGGAGGCATCCAGGATCATGCCCAAACTCCTGATGGATTGCACCAGTGCTAGCAGCACCCTACCAAGAGTGGGAAATCTGTGCCCCAATCTTGAAACTCTCCCCCCCCCGCCCCAGACACAGAGCCTCAGTCTTTGCCAGATTTAGTCTCAGTCTACTCTTTTTTAACCGTCCCACCATGGCCTCCAAACCCTCAGCCAGATTATGCAGGGCAGTATCCAGGCAGCCATCCAGTAGCAGATACAGCTGGTGTCGTCTGCGTACTAGTGACACCCCAGCCCGAAACTCCACACTAGCTGGGCAAGGGGGTGCATGTATATGTTAAATAACATTGGGGAGAGGATTGTCCCCTGAGGAACTCCACACATCAGGGGGTTCCTAGCTGACACCCTCTCCCCTAGCACCACCCTCTGTCCCCAACCATGGAGAAATGAGGTAAACCATTTTAGGGCTACCCCATGAACTCCCATGTCAGCGAGGCGGTGGGTCAGAAGATTGTACCCAATACAGTCTCTGTCCCATAGCCGGGACAAAAGCCAGACTGGAATGGGTCCAATGCCAATGTGTCATCCAGGAAACTCTGGAGCTGCTGACTATGGCTCTCTCAATTACCTTACCTAGAAATGATAGATTTGAAACTGGATGGTAATTGGCAGGATCACCAGGATCCAAAGATGGCTCCTTCAAGAGTGGTACTACCACAGCCTCTTTTAAGCCCTCTGGATAGACCCCTGTCTCCAGGGACAGATTGGACTGCATTTGGTTAAGTTTAGTAGCATTTTGGTTTTATATTTTTAATGTATTTTATTCTAGGTTTGTAAGCTGCCTTGAGCTCCATAAGGAAAAAAGGTGGCTAATAAATGTTTTAAACACATAAATAATTTAGTATTGACTATGAAGAAGAAGACAAGGAGGAGGAGGAGGAGACTGAATTTATGCCCTGCCCTTCACTAGCCAAACGAGTCTCAGAGCGGCTTACAAACTCCTTTCCCTTCCCCTGCCCAGAACAGACATTCTGGCTGCAGTCACACACGCTAAATAATCCACTTTCAATGCACTTTCCAACTGGATTTTGCAAGTTCACACAGTAAAAATCCAGTTGGAAAGTGCACTGAAAGTGGATTATTTAGCATGTGTGACCACAGCCTCTGTGAGGTAGGTGGGGCTGAGAGAGCTCTTTTGAGAACTGCCCTTTCAAGAACAGCTCTGACAGAGCCATGGCTTGCCCAAGGTCAATGCGGCAGCTGCAAGTGGAGGAGTGTGGAATCAAACCCGCTTCTCCCAGATTAGAATCCGGGCATTTAACCACTACACCAAACTGGCTGTAGAGGTGAATTGGCTTAGCCTACCCTAACCTAAGAGCTGGGTTCTTCCCTTATGACCTGCTGAGATCCTGACGATCAATAAAGGCCAACCTTTGGCCAGTTCAGACAGTAAGACCTCACTGAGGGCCCCTCTCAACAGTAGCCCCGCCACTGAAAAACTGCCATGAGCCAAGCATCAAAAACTTCCACAATCATCACAACATCTTTCTGTCTAGACTGGTTTTTGGCAGCCACTGTTAAGCTGGCAGAGCGATAAGGCCTTTTCATGTAGGGAAATTTTATTATGTATAATTAAATGCTTTATTCCTTTAATTTTTTTGGTCTCCCCAAGCCTACGTGATGGAGCGAGGCTAGAAACATAAATAGACACTTACAAATGTATATATTAACTTCTCTGTAGGGGAAAAAATGACATGTGAAGCAGCCGTGAGAGATGATCCTGCAGGGATTGACTGCAGGGCCAACTGCTTCTCAGATTGTTTTAGGCTTGAATGGAGAATCAGGCACGTCAACAATTTAGACTGCAAGACACAAGAAGAACACTGGGAAGGGGAAGATTGGGAAGAAAAGGCCAGAAGACTGACAATGTCTAGCTAGTCTCCTTTGCCCCACTGAGAGTAAGGTAACAGCTGATGGGCTAACGCTGCTGGAACCACCGGGAGGCAATGGAGCCTCTAAGGAAAGCGGTGGTGTTTTCTTCATCAGGAAGATGCTCACAGCCATGGCTCAATACTCCACACACATCCTTTGTCTTGCGTCACACTGTGTTCTGATTATGACAACAAGGGCTCGGAGAAGATTCAGCAGCTGGGTGCCAGATCCAGTCTCACAGGTAGCACAGGATCAAGTTAACCATACAAACCAGCTGTACCAGTGGGGCTGTTTGCTTAACTCAGGGCCTAAGTATCCTGGAGGGCAAGAGGCCCCAGCTGTTCCTGGGCTTCATCTGGCTGTGGCTTGACTAAGTACCAGTCCTGTGAATATGTGCACTTTAGGCAGTGATTTGGTTCAGGAGCTGGAACATGTGCCAGCCAGCCTGGCACTTCATTGTTTAATTGCCCGGTTATGGACCTGTGGTCTCTGTTGCTGGGTGGGGGAGAACTTGGTATAGTCCAGGATCCCACCCTACCTGGCAGAGGACTGACTGCCCTGGGCTCTGGCATGTTGGCAGCATTGTCTGGATCTAAGCCTTATGGGGCCGGTCCTTTGACTGAGACCTCAGAATCCAGGGGCTCTTGGTCTGGAGGGGGGCCAGAGATATTGGAGTCCCCAGAGCCTCCTGATCTTCCCTCAAAATGGACTCTGGTTTCCCCCTGGTCATCATGTGAGGGCTTTGCTCCTGAGTGCATCCAGGCAGGTTTAGGGCACACGGTTGTAAAGGAAGTTAAAGTGTGTCTGTATTTATAGTGATATAGGCAGGCCCTTCTACTGATTTAACTTTGGAACTAACTGACAATTTCTTTAAGTGTTAATACTTATGCCTCAGGTCCTCATACGGCCTGGATGGAGACAGGAATATCCAAAAAGCTTCAAGACCTTTTTTCTTCAGCTTAATTATATATGTTTTGGAATGCAGAACCCTCAACACTCTTTTCTGTGAGAATTCCTCTTCATTTTTAACGGGCTCATTTTATTAGCTTTGTTGTTTCAATACTAACCCTTTGTTTTTTTCCAAGAAAAGTCACCTGAATGTGGCACAGATGATTCTGAAATACAGGTGATAGGAAAGGGCTAATGAAGTCAATAAAAACCAAAGGAGAATGACAGCTCAAGACACCTGTTATTTGCAATCCTAAACAGAGTTAAATCCTTTGAGCTCTACTGAAGCCGAAGGACTTAGAAGGGTGCAACTCGGAACAGGATTGCATGGTAAGTCACTTCCTTAGAGTCTGCCACCAGATATAACTGTAGCTGCTGTCTTCGGAGCCAAAGAAAACTTTATTCACTTATTTACAACATTTGTTAGACTCCTTTCTTCCTTACAGAGCTCAAGGAGGCTTGCAATATAGATAAACACATTATGGATAACTAGGAAAATACAGACTTCAAGGAGAACAGAAAGATCTCCTGTATTCTTCCAGGCAAGAGTACTTGCATTTTGCGTAAAGAAAACACACTCAAGATTGTGCATACTTTTTATTTTCAACCTCATCATTAATTCATGTTCACAGATAGGCTTCTGATATTCTTTGGCCATCTGCACAAAAAGCAAGTCCATAAATCAATTCAATAGTAGAAGCCAGATAACAAAACAAAACACCACAAAACACCATGAATTTCAGCCTTATCCCAAGAGAAGGGGAACACAGTTAGTACCGTCTTGAAACTCAGAGAAAACAAATTAGGGACAATTTTAGGAGCCAAACTGTCATGAGCAGACTGCTGCTTGTGGAATCGTCCTTGCCCTGCCCACTTTCCCTTTGCTTCAGGGAACCCCCAGAACAACATGGAGAGCAATGGGGTAGGAAGGGGAAACTGCATGTAGTAGGAAGGGGAAACTGGAGAAAATCTTGCTTCTCCCTGGTGTGAAGGCAAATGCCCTTCCAACTGAGAGAGGAGGAGGGACTTTGAATCCAGCCCACTACTGGAATTTCTTATTTTTCATACCAAGATTTGTTCTTACAAGGATATGCTGATCAAACTCTGGCACCGGTTAGACTGTTGCTCTGCTGTTTCTTTTCATTTTCTTTATATTTACTGCACGTTTGGGTACTATGACACTCGCAAGCATGGCTGATTGGCTGTCTGAAAGCTGACGCCTTTTTTCCACCTCAGCAGATTTAATGTAAAGATGAAGACAGACAGGTATCTGTTCTTCAATTTTTTCCCTTTTTGGAAATTTGTTCTTTACCCTACACCTCTACGCTCCCCCCCTATACTTCATTTCAGAACTAAACCACACATGTGTCTCTCCTCCTTGAATTACTTTTTACTCATTAGTCCACATTTTTACTGCTTGTTGCTAAGCAACATGCATAACATTAAGCCATACATTCATCTATCTCTGAACACTTCCTATTTCCCATATGTACCATTCTACATCAAGCTTTTATCGCATTTGAATTTACTAGGCTCCTGGTTTTTTTATTCCCTTACACTTCACTTTAAAAATGCCGGTTCGGGCACAGAAGCAGCATCCCCTGCCGGCTACCCTTTCCTCCTTCCCTCCCCCACCTCCAAGAAGCCATCGCAAGGAGTGACCCAACACGCTTGCCAGCACTGCCAAGGAGCACTCTGGACTACCTCTCTAGGCGTAAAGAGTCAGGGTACTCCTCAACAAAGGAACAGAAGCATCAGTGGTGCTAGCAATTCAAAGAGCTTCTTTTACAATGAAAAGAACGTGTCAGCAGGCTTAGAAATCTGGGAAAGGTTAATGCAGCTGCTGTCTTTCCCCTGCCATCCTGATTACTACTCAGGCTGCTGAGCGTCTCTACATCCAAAATCACATTGAGGTTTGATCCCAATGTCCTGTCCCACCTACCCAGAACATGGAGAGAAAAGCAGGCTTGATTCACAGCAGCTGGGGGTCTTAAAGGCAGACAGCAGGCTCAGTTTCTATCCCCAGAGCAGAGTGCATTGCCTTACATTATCCCATGTAAGCAAACAGCTGACAGTCATCTGGACAGAGGAAAAGGGAAATGCTCTGGCTGGGGAAGGATCCTGCACTAACAAGGATCCTGCAGGAGGCGTGGAGGGCAGGAACACTGCTCATCTGTGCTCTCTCTCAGAAGCCTTGCAGTTTACAAGCCCTCTTTCCATAAATATATACTGCCCCCATCATTAAGGTGGGCATATTACTAGGACTAACTCTGGAAGATGACGGAAGACAGGAGGGCCTGGCATGATGTCATCCATGAGGTCACAAAGAGTCAGACTCGACTGTGTGACTGAACAACAAAAATTACTAATAAAAACAGAATATTGCTATTTGGATGTTCCTCAGGGTCAAATTATCTTCCACTGCATCTGGGGATGGGCCTGGCCATAGATTCACCACTGCCCAGCCTCTGGAGCCACGCCTGAGGGAAAAAGCAACTGATGGGCTGCAAGAGTGTCTGCCTCAGTCTCACTGCAGATGTTGGGGGCTCAGCAGGGCCCCAGAAGACTGACCGGGCAGCAGGCTTGGCAGCTCCACCCTTAACTGGAGAACCAGGCCACCAGTGAGGAGGACAGAGGGCAAGCAGCATGGGCAAGCACTGAGAACTGGCAAGCCCGTCCAAAGCAAGCCCAGCTCAGCTGGTGGGAATTTCCACTTTGGCAGGCCTCCCCTGGGTCAGCTAATCAGTGGCTGGCCGGCAGCCCCAGGGGGACCTATCACAGAGAGACCAGCCAGGAAGAAACTAGCTCAGGCTGGTGCTGAAAGGCCATCCAGAGGGCAGGGGTTTGGGGGAGGCTGGGGAAGAGGTGGGGCCAAACTCAACCCATATAAAGCTGACACTCAACAGGCAAGGGAGGAATGAGAGGGCCTTTTCTCTGAGCTTTGGGGGGAACACAGGTCCAGGGAAGAGTGAGGGAAAAGGTGGCACAACCTCCCTCTCTTTCCATTTTGAGGATTGGGGGAGCCTATCCTATTACGTGGCAGGATAGCAAGCAGGCCTGGAGAGGGAGGAGTCTCACACACTTGCAAGAAAAAAATAAAATTTGCGAAACGTTTTTAAAACACAGATTTTACTAGTAATAAAACTTTTTTAAAAAAAATATTGAAGAATGTAGAAAGAAGCTACATGATGAGAGGCCAAACAATATTTCTTTGCATCACCGAACTTTCCTCTGTAACAAAGAGAAAGCTTCAGTTATGAAAACACGTATAAATTTTCCTATTCAGCACCAATGAACTATACCACTTCTCCTCGGTCAAGGATATTTTCACACTTTTATCTTGGGTGAGAACGATTGGGAGATTTGGCTAATAGAAGGAAAAAACAGAAAACTTCTATTTTTGGAAAAAGTGCTTTTTCAAGATGATGCCAATCATGGATATTGTTTCCTCAAAAGAACTGTGCATCTCCGAAAACAAAGAAGAAAAAATCATGAATGAACGAAGTCCTAAATTACATGTACTTTGTAAGTCTTACTGCAGCCCACTGATATCAGCTCTTTGAAAACATAACAGTAAATAGGAAAGGGAGAAGGACAAATTGAATAATTAAAGGCTGGTTACATTCTTGATCCCTTCACTCAATTTTGCATCCAGCTTCTGGTTTCAGGACTGTAATGTCAGCACTGCAGTGATTGTTCAAACCAGTTCACAGATTCCCCCGAACATTCCAAGACCCACACAAAAAGGTAGCACTGATATACTACAAATGCCATTTAACTTCTGATTAAAGATGCATAACAGCTCTACATTTCCACGTGCTTCTCACTTGCTAATTCCCATTAAAACATCACAATCACTCAAAGCCACTGTCTTTGCATCTCTTCAAAAGGTTACTGCAAATAATTAATTCATTTAGAACATTTTTATGCTGCTCTCTGCCCAATCTAGGTCTACAAGATGGCTAACATTAAAAAACATTAAAACTTTTCAGCAATTAGAAAGACAATTAAAATCATAGGCTGTGGTCACACACGCTAAATAATCCACTTTCAATGCACTTTCCAACTGGATTTTTACTGTGTGACTGGCAAAATCCAATTCAAAAGTGCATTGAAAGTGGATTACTTAGTGTGTGTGACTGCAGCCTATAGAATTAAAAACATGTAAACAATAACAAAAAGCTAGAAGGAGACCAGTAACAGTTATTGATTTATGCTTGCTAGTTAGGAAAAAAAGAGAGAATCGTGCATTCTGGCACAGTTGCTGTAATTTCTAGTTTTGCTGCTGTCAGAATAAAAGGTTCACAAACAGTATTACAGAAAAATAGAGCTGTCCCTTGGTGGCTGTGTCTCAGGTACAACTAAGGGCTTGGCTATGCTCCGTGGGATTCTGTTTTCCTCTGAACAGGAAACCCCACTCGACCTCCAATACCATTTCCTCTGACAAGTACCCTCAAGTGATTTGGCTACATGGCATTTGGGGGCTGCTGCTGAAGAAACACAAACCCTAAACCCCCACGGGCAGAGAGACCTAGCATATCTCTCAAATATGGAGTTTAGCGGAAAGGGGAGAAAGTGTGCAAGTACTTGTGAGCACAGGATCTGGGAGAAGCTGAATGTTAACTGATCAAGCCCCTAAGCGTGTCTAGTTCAGAGAGTCAGTTAGTACAAGTGGAAACAGGTTATTTACACGACCAGCATTTTCTTTGTCCTTCACCACCAGCCATTTGGGAAATACTTGGTAAGCCAGTCAATACAACAACAATTGTAGGAGGGAATAGGGAAGGGTTGGGGAGCAGGTCTAAGATGGTGTTTGCAGCATTAGGAATGCAAGATTGTTGTAAATGGAGAGCGCAAGAGAAATAAGAAAACTGGATGCCCTGTATGGCTGACAACTGCAGCCTGAATGTGAGAAATCATATTCATAAAAAGATGAAGCAATTTGTGTTTAGTCCAGTGAACTAAACTATTTTGCTTGCCATTACATTTTATTTCCCTGCAACCCTATTAAACATTTCCTACATCTGAACTGGCCTTTGGGTAATTTCTTAGCAGATGGATGATCTACCGCAGGGAAGAATACAGACGGTGGCAGGGAAGGAGCAGGAAATCATTTTCAGGCTTGATGATCAAATGTCCGCTAGTGTCCAGGAGAGGTTAATTCCTCATTTCAGCATGAGAAAAAAGGAACACCTGCCATCTTGGGATATAGGTAATATTTTACTCCTCATTCTACATGACCCAAATGGCAAGAGCTAGCAACTTTTTAAACAGACCCAGCCGAAAACCATGCCTTTGGATAAAAGCACACGGGCAGACATGGTAGTCTTTCAAGACTGTTTTACGCAACGTCTGCTTGTGCAACTGCATGCACACTTGGATGAAGATGCTGCAACACACTTGCTTAAGAAAGGAGAAAAACAAAGGGGGGGACCGACTGCAGACATCACCAGAACCGGAATGACATTGCACTGTGTACTATGTTCCCATGGCAACTAGCCACGAGAAGATGAATGTTTCATATTCGCTTTGCAGTACATGTCTAAATCAGAATTTCATAAAGAGCATGAGATCTCAACTGGAGATACCTACACAAAACCTGGTTATTTTTGCATTACTGAATAATGACAGGAAAGAAACAATGAGGTCATTTTAGAACAGGAGCAGACAAAAAATACACAGGCATCAGTACGCCTTTCGTGTTACCCTATTCATTTAAGAGTAAATCAGCATAAAATGCAGATTACAGTAGGAGATACCATCCACTTCTATTTAATGTCATCTTGCATATCCTGATCTAGAGGAATCGTGGAAACAGCCATCAGCTGCAGACTCGCTGCTGCACCTGCAGATGGCTTAGAGCCTGGTGCAGAAGCCTGAGGTACCGGGGAAGTTTCCCAGGCAAAGCATGTATGTTGCTGAGTTGTTGGATTCTGTATTTTGCCTCTTGTTTAAGGGCTTCTGCACACCCACTAAGAAAATCCACCTGTGGAAATCTGTCTCATTTTATTTGCTGGACTGAGACATTTCTTTTGAGCTGCTGATTACCAAAGCACACATAGAACAGCCACTCTGCTCCTAAATATGATACACACGTTTCTGTCGTGACATCTTTGATTACAGTAGTGAATGAGCAAAACTGAGATTTAAAAGAATTACCAATCACTAGCCTTTAACTTCAGTGCACAATTTGCTTTTTCAATAGTGTCTAAGCTCCTGTATCTATATGGTACATTTAAGATAGCTTCCCTGTCAAAAGTAATTAACAAACCCAACCTACCAAGGGCTGAATTTGTGGCCTGGGCTGAGAAATGAGCATGAGGAGGAGTTTGGAGCACCACGTGGCTATTCTTCTAACAGGGCTCAGGCTTTTCGCTCAGCAGTGTTGGGCTGGCCATCCAGTTATTCAGCAGCAGCTGCCTGGGCGCATTCCCAGGGAGCAACTTTGACACATGTGCCACGTCAACTCTCCCCATGGCCATTTAAACGGCTGCCACTGGTTGCTTCCTCCTGCGTTCTCCTGCTCTCTCACACCCACCATCCCTTGTGTCATGTTATTTTTGTATATGTCTGTATTTGTCACAGCTTAGGCAGCTTGATTATTGGGACAGATCCATTTGGCGGAACCTGGGCCTGCATGCTCACCTCCTCTGGCTGGAGACTCCCTTAAGAGATCTTGGGGTGAAGCCATCATGTGGCATGCCCAGCTTGGGGGCTGTCATCTGGCTCTCATTACCAGGTGGCAAGGGGAACCACTCCGTGGCTGGCACCCAGGTAGCCCCCACTGGAATTGCCACTCCTTGGTTCCCCCCCAGCAGGCGGGCTGGAGGGAAGGGTTTATAGGGCAACAGGCTGGCATTCCAGTCCTGGATCCGCTGTGCCAATGCTCCTTAGTTTGTTTCTAATAAAGCTGTATTCATTTTCTTCCAAAAATTGCTGGTTGTGTTTTCCTTCTGCATGCTCTCTCCCTAATAAGTCCTGGACCTGCAAGTAATTACAACTGATTTAGTTGAATTAGCAAAATAGGAATGCCCCCTCCTCACATTATAAAAAGCACTCCAGGGAGGGAACTAGCCTTGGGGAATGGGCGTCTATGGCTGTACATCCATCTGAGCCCGATCCCCGCCCCCCACAAGAAGAAACCCACCAACTCTATACTGCAGTGTTTCCTGATTCAAGCAGCAATATTTGCTTCCACAAGGAACCACGCTTGAGAAGACCTTCCACAGCCCTTATGCTCAATCCAGGTACCTCCCAGGTTGTGTTGAGGAGCCGCATGAGTTCCTCCCAAACCCACAGTGCCTTGGTCTACCTAAGGAGGGGGATTGGAAGGGGATAAGAAAGGGGAATAACTATGGCTCAGTGGTAGAGAACCTGCTTGGCATTCAGAAGGTCCCAGGTTCAACCCCGACATCTCCAGTTAAAAGGACCAGGTAGGAGGTGGTGTGAAAGATGTTTGTCTGAGACCCTGGAGTGTTGCTGCCAATCTGAATAGACAACACGGACCACAATGGACCAGTGGTCTGATTCAATATGACAGTGTGATTCAGCAGCTTCAACACATGAAGGTCCTGATATGAAAGCATAAATTTCCTTAACAGGATCATGAACTATGCGCTTAAAGTAGATACTCATCCAAATGCACTTCTGAGTGCTGATGCTATCTGCATTGCTCTGCTCTCAGTAGAAAGGCTCCCTGGGATATGCACCCCCTTCAGGATGTACGTTTGGACCCACATCTGAGCATTTATTCCACTCAATGCAGCACAGTGCACACACAGCATCTATGCTCAGATGCTTGTTTAGATGCACATCTGATTTATATCCTCTGTTTCTGATCCAGCAAATGATCTATGTGCAGAAGCCAGATATCTTGCAAAGATCCCCCCCCCCCCACTCACACAGGAGAATGGAAGGATGGATGAGGGAGTGGCGAGGGAGAGAAAAATTCCTCCTTTTTGTCCTGCCTCTCCTCCGCTCCGGCACTCCTACCAGAAAATTTTTTCATAGGCGCAAACTTGTAAAACAAACATAAATTTGACACTTCAGAATGACAGTCTTTCCTGAGGGTCTTATGACAACAGCTTGGACAACACCTGACAGAGAAGAAGCTCTTTTTGAGCCATCACACAAAGCTCAAGAAATGTTGCTGGAATACGATGATTTATCACCAGATCATTTTATCTGACCACTTAAATCCATTTTAACTTGTGCTAACTGGTAGAATTGCTGAAGAACACTGTGTTACAAAAACTCTACCGAAGTTTTCATGTATGTTAGCAAGACATCAATTCAGTAATCTGTGCAAGTGCTGGTGCGCGGACATAATAATCCCTTTTTTCCCTTCTCTCTCCCACTGTATTGTTGTAAACTGCTCAGAGAGCTTCAGCTATGGGCAGTACAGAAATGCAATAAATAATAATTATTCAAGGCCTAGCAAACGCCAGCCGTATGTGGAACCTTGATACCCCAGGGGCCAGAAATCACACAGCAATCACTGGAGCTACCCTGTTTCCAATCAGGTAGATCAACAACTTCTTTGGATCCTAAAAAATCGAGGCATGAATGGGGCGGTGCAAACAACAGATGTATGCCTGCTAGACTGTATGATGTCCTGGCTCCCAAATACACCTGGAGTATGTTAAGTTTGGGTGACTCTGATGACGGGAATGAGAAGAACAGAGCCATATCCATACAGCAGAACACTCTTGTGGATTGTTCCCCTGGTATGTCATACGTTTTCATGAGGTGAGAGAGACCACAGAGATGGAAATAGATGTTTATTCTTCCTCTTAAAATAATTTCATGTTCTTTGGCCAAGACCAAATAAGACTGACAGTAATGCCAAACACCAACTTCAGACATAAACTGTTACAAGCATCTTGTATAGATCATAACAACATTGGTCAAGATGTAAATGTTAAACATTTATTTTGAACAGCAGTATCGTGTTAATGTCATGCAAGACTAATATAAAGATTCCAATGATATCAAGCACAAATACTCTCATTTGGAATAATCTATTATATCCTTTCTCATTACTTCCCATTTAAAGGCTATTTAGCAGCACCATATGGTTCAACAGATCTACTGTCAACTTGTGTTCATTTTGGTTTTCCACGTTTCTCTATGAAGATTAACATACAGGCTGAGAAAATCTTTGCCCTGGGCATCCTAAGCAGTGTTCTCTCTAAGCTGAGTTAGTGTGAGCTAGCTCACAGATTTTTAGTCTCCAGCTCACAGATTTCTGTCTTAGCTCAGGAAGGATGGCTCCAGAGCAAACTAATTTATGCAGTAGCCAAATTGCTGGCTCACACTTTAATGCCAGTAGCTCACCAAGTAGAATTTTTGCTCACAAGACTCCACAGCTTAGAAGGAGCATTGATCCTAAGTATATTACAACACTAATAAAATGAAAACTTTTCTTCCGCAACAGGAGTTAAAGTTGTTTACAGAAACACTGCTGTTGCAAAGAACAGGTTAAGGCTATGCAGCAAAAAATAAAGCGGGGGGAAAGGGAAGAGTGTTCAGCTCTGCATTCACACAGAGTAAACAGCTTGTACAACCACCTGTGTTCTGACCTCAGCAGGCAACTATTGTTCTTGTTTGTATAAGTGCTGTGTATACTCTTAAGTGGCCAGCGTGGAACATGCTATCCCTTAATGGTGTGTGCTCTGCACTGCAGTAGGGAGCATTTGCTGATTAATGATGCCCTTGAGTTTCCCCCTACGTGTCAAAATTTTACAGCAGAAAAAAGGCTCAGCAAGCAGCAATGCTGAACTCACTGCATAGCACACTGGGTTAGATCCAGTGCAAAACTCCACTTGCACAAGCAAAAAAGCAAGAAGAAGAAAAAAAGACAATGGTAGCCACTTGCACCAAATCAAACTTATTATTCCCCCAGTTGTGTTTCTGCTTGAGCAAGATACTGCACAGCCAGTTCTGGGATTTCAGGAAGTCAACTCACCAGCTTCTTTATTCTCAAAATGGATCCTAGAGGTACAATATGGGAGAGGGAGGAGATTGTAGCACAGGAGAGAGAGAGAGAGAGAGAGAGAGAGAGAGAGAGAGAGAGAGAGAGTGTGTGTGTGTGTGTGTGTGTGTGTGTGTGTAGATATTGCACAAGACCTTCCACAAGTGGAATTATGCTAAGTCGATTTTTTCCCCAGTTTGCACATCGCTGGATCTAACCCATTTTCTTTTTGTCTCTTGCACCCCTAAGAGTGAACTCATTCCAAACCTACTATGTGAAACTTTTGAAAAGTAATAAAACTGTGAAACGGTATCCAAAGAAGCACACACAGACCTATACAGAACCAGTGAGGGGTGGGGTGGGGAGTGGAGAAAGTAGGGATCCATTACAGGATGTGGAAACTTCTTTGTGCCTCAGTGCTGAGCCCACTGTGACCAGATCAGTCTTATAAATGTACATGGTAAGGAGCTGGCCTTACCTGAATGCTTCAACAATGGTCCTCTCAGGTAACTTCGGGGCAACAATTCTGAAGGCTCTTTGGAAATCTTCCAGAGATAAAAATCCTTTACCTTATGGATGGGAACCAAAACAAAAGGCTTGCTGAAAGTAATTTCAATACGCATTGACTAAACAGGGCTCTAAGAAATGTTTTGACATTTCTGGAAGCAGGGATTCTACAATATTAACCAGGAAAACAGGAACCTTTTCAAGTATATAGCTTCCTTGCAGTAGTCAAGAAAGGCCTATCACATTCCAAAGGATTACAAGGATGTCTGTTGCTCGTGGATTTACTTTATTACTACGCAAAACCAAACCCAGGAAATACAACAAAAGGTGCTTTCAATTCTACAGGTTATTGGGCTCTTGTTGCAATGCGCTTGGGGAGAAGGCACTCCTCCTCTAAACTTATCAAGTCTGCTGCCTAGACATGCCACAGGGCGTAAAAGCTTGGCTTCTGCAGCTGCTGCCCTGCCACTTCCCAGCCTGGGATTTCTGGTCCTGCAGCAGCCATGGACCTGTGGCCCTGCCCCCCAGTACAACAAGCACAGTTACTACAACCGACCACGCTACACGTTTGGTTCAGTGGACAAGTCCACTTTCAGTTGACACAGAAGAAAAGCTTACATTGCATGTCAAAGGCAGTGAAGAGATGTCTTGCTTCACTGTGGTACAACTGTGCAGTCTTCTTTGTGCTCATAAGATTGAGAAACTTGTCAAGAGATATACCTAGAAAAATGGGGGAAATGGACATGGATCAACAGAAGCATAATCCTTGGCAGGGAGGGCGGGGTATAAATCAAATAAATAAACACTGTTTCTACTACAAGTACTCGTAACTCAAACAATATGGTCCTTGTAATATTTTAACAGTGCAAACCTAAGAAGAGTTACAAACATCTAAGCACACTAAAGTCAATGGGCTTAAAAGGGGTAACTTGGTTTAGGACTGTACTATAAATGAAATAGGATTTCTGCTCTGCAAGTCACTTCTCTTCTACCACATAAATCATCAGACTGGTACTGCAGTCTTAAACATCTTTATTCAGAAGTATGTCTGGCAGACTGCAATAGGTCTTACTTCCACGTAAACTGCTATCGGTCCTCCTCCCCGGTTGTGTTATGCGTGTTTATATGTTTTTTACTGAATTGTTAAAATATTTACTATGTACATATTTTAAATTATGTATGCACATGTATTTTAAATTCTGCTTTAATGTCTTGAAATGTTAATGTAGAAATAGTCAAAGTTTTGATGATTGCTGCTTTGGGGACCCTTATTTGGTGGAAAGGTGGTGCAGAATTTTTTTAAATAAATAAAGTCATTAAACCTACAGAGTAATACTACTATTTAAACCAGGCTACTTATCTTATGAAAAACAAGTCAAGGAGAGAAAGTGTCATAGCAAGTGGAGGATGTACTACTGCAACCAGTGAGAAACTACCACCACATGTCATGTCTGCATCAGCCCTAAAGAAGTATGTATGGCATAAGCAGAAAGGAATGCACTATTTTTATTAGCATTTCCTTTCAGATGACTCAAGGAGAAAAGCAACAGACTCTTATGTTAACATAAGGTAAAGAATAGTGGGGCGAAGGTTTTTACTTTATCAAGTGAAAAGATTCCAACAACAATTCCCAATTTTGAATTTCTATTTGGGAAAATCTGCCACAAATTTATTTCTTTGGGGAGTCCAAAGAATATTTTTATAGTTGTGCTGCCTTGTCAGATTAGCTAATGTGACAGAAAAGGGGGGGGGTCACATTTGTGGTCTCCACACAAACCCAATATTAACAACAGTTGCATTCTGCCAATAAGGATGGGGAAGATCTAGTGTAAACAGTACCACTGGCACTATTCCCAGAGTACTAAAAAGTCTATACAGTTCTCGGGAGCCCCTGAGGTGTGGTTTCCTTTGAGCATCGTAGTGAAAAAACACTACCTGACCTGGTAACTCCACTTGCTGACTGAATACAAAATAATTTTAAAATAAGTTTATCTGATCTTTCCTAATATATTTTAAACAGTATCTAAATTATTTATATTCTTATTAAGGCTTTACTGTATTGCCTGCTTTAAGAATACTAGCTTCTACTGAAATGTTAGGTGTTGCCCAAATATTGCTCTATTGGTAGGTCAGTATGCAGAATTCTTTAAATGTGGAATGCCAGAGCCTATGCAGTTAGTGCTGGGACTTTCTTTTATTGAATCTTGCCTCTTCCATAAAGATGCTAAGTCACCACCCTCTCAGCCTTGGCATCTGGACATACTGTATGCGGTTAATTACATTTACCCATCTTACAGAGTTACTGTAACGACAACTAAGACAATGTGAAGAAATCTGAAAACTCTGATAGCTACATAAATGCCAGTAAATAATAACTAAGTGCTGTCAAGTGGCATCCGAGTCATGGCAACTCCAGGACCATGAGATTCTCAAGGCAAGAGATGGGCAGAGGTAGTCTGCCATTGCCTTCCTCTGCCCAGCAACCCCAGCCTTCCTGGGTGGTCTCCCATCCAAGCATCATGGCTGATCCATACAAATGCCAAAGGCACTGTTATTACTGGAATAGGGTGGGATACCTGTTCTGATATATGCACCATATATAGTTCAAACAGCAAGTTCTCTACATTAAATAATTACAGAGCCACAGAATTAATTCTCAAAGCACATTATTATTTTTCACAGACAAAGATCCAAAAAGGTGAACATCTATCTCCTCATGTACCAACAGGACTTTCAGCCAGAGCATCTCAGGAAGTAGCCCCCACACCCTACACCAAGTGGCATCCCTCTTCGAAAACTGAGGATACTTTTGAGACAGACCAGGACATGCCATGGGATCTGCCATTCAAACACGAAAGCTTTTTTAAAAATGCAACTGGAAATGCTGAAGTCCTTGGTTGTATCCCAGGCCAAGGTTTGGGACACAACAGTTAAGTCTATGTGCTGTCAGAGAATTCAAACCCATTCTAGGAACTGGTTATTTTCCCGGTTTAAAAATAACCACTCTTTGTTTACATTTTCTGTTTCTAGCACCAAAAAAGACCATGCTGGCTTAAATTATTAGGTTCTAACCATACTGTACAATTTCTTAAATAGCAGAGATTGCCTAAACAGGCGGCATTTGCTTGCCTGAGTATCCAATTTTATTAATGCACACTGCTTTTCTATTACGTAGTAACCCTGATACAAAAAGCCACAACCTACACAGATTTCCAGGTACTCATTCATTTTAGGTCAATGCAAAGCTTCATTCTTCTACTCAGCAGCCTGTATTTTAGTTATATGAATGCAATATGGGTTAACAGGGTTGAAATGTTACACAGACAGGCCTCTTATGCTGATTACATATTTAGCAAAGGAGCAGAGTGCTAAATATATGTGTGTATTATATTTGTAAGTATTACAGTATTCATTCACTTCTACAGCAGATATTTTAAAAGCACACTGCTATAAACACACATTTCCCATTTTCATATATTCTTACAAGTTCCAAGTTCAGCGGCTCAAAAGCCATTTTCAGGACCAATCTGGTGGATGAAGGACAATGGAAAAATCAGATGTATGTGATTTCACAGTATTTCTGGAAGAGCCACGGGAACAGAGTTGTCCCTAGCTAGTAAAGAGACACTGCACTGGTGGTGGAAGGCGCTGTCAAGTTGCAGCTGACTTGTGGTGACCCAGCAGGTTTTCAAGGCAAGTGATGAACAGACGTGGTTTGCTGTTGCCTACTTCTGCATAGCAACCCTAGACTTCCTTGGTGGTCTCCCATACAAGTACTGACCAGGACTGACCTCTGCTTAGTTTTCAAGAACTGATGATATTGATCTAACCTGGGCCATCATGACGATGCTGGATTAGTACCTCATAAAAGATCCAAAGAATCCTGAGCTGAGCCAATCCCATGAATGACATAAGTCTCCCCTGTCTTAGATGCAACCATGTTCAAGAAAACCTTCCATTAGGACGCAGGTATAGATACGAGATCTCACCTGTTTTCATTTCAAAAGCAAAATAGTAAGCCTGGTCTACACATGCAGCAGAATGAGGCGGAAGGTGGAGGGATAATTGTTTTTATGTTCTCCCCTTGTTTTCAAGAAACAACAACAGCACATTCAGCAAGTGAAAAATTAGCACACTGGGGGAAAAGGTCTACCCTTCTCCTGGTTGTACTACTCCCCTACTTGCATAGAGGACAGCATTCAAAACGTGGAGAGCTGGCGGGGTGGTGTAGTGGTCAGAGTCTCAGATTAGGACCTGAGAGAACCAATTGGGAATCCACACTCAGTTATACAAGCTTGCTGGGTGACCTTGGTCCAGTCACATATTCTCACCATACCCTACCTCACAGGGTTGTTGTATGGATAAACGGAAGAGAAAATTATGTCGGCTGCTTTGGGTCCCCACTGGGGAGAAGGTGAGATATAAATCAAGTAAATAAATTATGCACTGCACCCAGTTTGAAGTAGCAAAGTCCATTCTACCATCCCTTTAAGAGACACAAGTACACAAGACTATGGAAGAGCCTGAAAAGGATGTATTTTTCATTCATTTTTCATAAAAGGTTTTATGTTTTTCAATGCAAAAGCAAAATTGGGATTAGCAATATTTGTGTTAACTCAACTCAACAATCCATTCCATTTTATTTTCATCTGCCAGAAAATGAAGTAGTTCAAAGGAAGCTACCTGACCCTAAAGTGGTAAGGAAAGGAATAAATTAGGAGCTGTGGAAGAAGAAAAGTTCTTTTTGATATTCTGCTTTTCTCTATCCTAGGGAGTCTCAAAGTGGCTTCCAATCACCTTCCCCTCCTCTCCCCACCACAGTCACCTTGCAAGATAAGGGGGGCTGAGAGGATTCTGTGACTGGCCCAAGGTCACCCAGCAGGCTTCATTTGGAGGAGGAGTGGGGAATCAAACCCAGTTCTCTAGATCAGAGTCCGCCACTCTTAACCACCACACCTCGCTGTACTCGGGCAACATCAGCAGTCTGTTCTCACAAGTGTGGGGCCAAAAGGGAGGGAAACAGAAATAAATGGCAGTGCAGCCCATGAGAATCTTATAATAAAGATGAAATAACAGATTACCTACATCCCACCCCACGGGTAACAAGGTAAAGTGAAGGTGGCTAACATCTCTAATAGCTGATGGACTGCTTTTGCTTTGTTTTCTACTTGTATTAGGAACAATACCTCTTTAAAGAACCTTTTCCATAGAGATTTTCAACCCAGTTTTGTTCTGGCATAAGCGTAAATTCTAAAGATCGACGGCCTGTTACCAGATTGGGTATTTTGAGGCATCCAATGAATACAGGAATTTCCTCAAGGTATTCATCTTTAAATGGCATGAGCTGACTTTTTAACACCAAAAAATAAAAATGCTACAAATGTTAAGTTGGGTCTTGCGAACCATTCTCCATGTACAGAATGGATCTCTCCCCGCCCCCCACCTTCCTCCTGCAACTCCTTTCAAGGGTCAAAGGACCGCCAGGAAGAGAGCAGGATGAGGTACAAGACACTGCATCTCACAGGGGAAATCAGCAGAATTTGAAGACTGCCTGAATCTAGTTTAGTATACCAGATTTCAATCTCAAGAGAGGCGACTGACACAGGCTGTGACAGGGTAAAGCTTCCCAGCTCTTTTCCCATTCTATTATGTCTTAAAGTTGGAATTCTTTAGTTCCAGTTATCTAGCAGAGTGGTGGGGGGGAGAACTGGTTTCTTGAATGAGAGCATCACTAAATCCCCACAGATGAAAGCACTTTCTACTTGCAATGCTCAGGAGTATCACTTTTAGCACAAAATTTACAAATGGATATCTCTGAGCTGATGCCCAATAGGCTTTTACCATATTTAGTAATTAACATGACCAGTATTTTTATTCTAAGTTCAGTTTGAGATATTTGTTTAAAATGCAGGTCATTACAAAACACTTGCTTTCAAATCCTATTGTTTCAATTTTTAGGTTTTATGACTACTTAAAAAAAGATAGAAAATAAAAGTTTGCATAGTACCCAATTGGCTTTGCTGCACAGAGGCCATGACAGAATCTACTTCCATCTAAAATAAAAGAAAATGACACCATCAGAGAACAAACTGAAGCAAGTACATTGCATTTTCAGTTTTTATTTGTCCATAAATAGAGTCTGCAATGTAATTAGGACATTCAATGTTCTAACAAACAATCACTTTTAAATCAAAATGTGTACATAAGCAGGGTCACCAAAATCATTTTGGGCAGTCTCATAAAGAACTGTCTTTAATTTGCCTCAGATGCCTAAATGTCACAGACACAATCTTTAACTTTGGCTAGATCATATACTAAGAGCAGCTAACTTAAAAGACATCATTCCAAAAATAAAGAGTAAATACCACTTAAGTAAACAGCCCCATTAAAATCTTACAGCTTGCTGAAGCATTGTATTAGTTTCCTAAGAATTAGGATCTAAACAGTGATTCTTTAATGCTCCAGAACACACCCTGAAACAAAAGTATTTCTTCAAAACTGTTCAGAAAGAATGAGACTGCTCTAGAATGTAAGAGGTGCCTAATAAAGAGCAAGCAGCAAGCTTAATAAAAAGCAAGTATAAAGGTTTTTTATAGGAAAATGTTAACAACAGTCACCAACTTCACCTTTCACTGTGCCGGTAACAGCCATGCAGTTAGACTGTGAACTGGGTAGTCTCCAGTTTGAATCTCAGTCCTGCTATGAACTCACTAAGAAAGTCTTAGAATGCAATCCTAAGCACAATTACACCATTCTACTTCAATGGACTTGGAACGATATAACTCCGTTTTGGACTGCACTGCCAGGCAAGCCTATTATCTGAAATAATAACACTGACCTGGCTTACATGGTGATTGTAAAAATCTGAGAGATGACATTTGTTGAACATTATCACTGACTGTGGCTTCTTCTGAAGTCTATATACAGTGAGCAGATTTAATGCTCCCCCCAGTCTCCCAAAACCTGTGGGAAATGAAGGCCTCACATGTATGCTGTTCTCATGCTACTAAAAATGTTGGCAGAACATGGGCCACACCTGGGGCACACGGGAAGGTAGGCTGAAGGAAAGCAAGAGTCCCCCCCCCCCGCCACCTTGCTTCAGTTCAATCTGGGCTACAAAGGGCGGGAGGGAATGAAGCTTTGACCAGAGAGGACAAATGCCCTTATCCATGTCCTTTTGAGCTCAATTGTATCTTTTAAGCTGTAAGCAAACTAATTTGTACTGACAAAGGCCAAGAGAGCATGACCCTTGCCCTTTCCAGAGTTTCTTGCGTGCTAGTTCCCCAAAGCACTCTGGAATAACATCCTGCTATACTAAAGTTTGAGTCCAGTGGCACTTTTAAGACCAACAGTTTTATTCAAGATGTGAGCTTTTGGGTCCACACACATTTCTGAATCTATCTTGTGATACTGTTCAGGGCAACTGGCTTGTCACCAGGTGACAGCCATGTCCTTGCATTATGGCTCCCATAGAGCCTCTGCCAGGTGGTAGCCATGTTTTGGCATAATCTTGCCCAGTGGGTCCACAGAGCCACCAGGGAAGAGGAGATTCTGCCAAGTGACAACCAGTTGTTTAAGCTGGAAAAGTTAATCCATGTGCCATTGATAACAACACAGAGCTGGCAGATCATCGACATCAGGTGCACACTGGGATTCACACCCAAGTGCAATGTTTTGTATCTGACTGCATTGCTGCTGACAGAATGCACATCAGAATGTGCACAACCCAATGTGATATGATTCACAGCTACAAAACTGTATCTATACCTGTCTTTTTCCCAAATTGGTCATTGCTATCTAGCTGGCAGATACAGCACCATGTACTTTAATTTCTTGAAAGTCAGTTCAACCATGTACACATGCATTTTTTCTGAGATTGCAAAAAATGAATCCAAATTTGCAACGGGAGCTTTTCTGCTCAGACACTAGTCATAACGCTTTAACAACTTCTCTACTTCTAATTATATTGCTATACTTGTTTGTGAATTGCAGTATGTCTCTTATATTTATCTACAGGAAACCAAACAGTAAACTAGAAAATAAAAATATAATTTTGCTGATCATTTTATTTTGAAAAAGGTGGATTAAGTGGTTGCAATCTGCAACTCATTCACTCTAGACTCTTCCACTCTATTACAATAACTACAACAATCTTGGAGGAAAATCAGTTTTGATTTGCATACTTAAGAGTTACTACTGAATGAGCTAGAAAATATCACACGAAATCACCTTTTACTTCCCAGATCCAAATTTGTAAGAAAAGTGTTTTAACAGCGACACCTCATGGTAACAAAAGGCATTTTTTGGCTTCAAATCTTTATGTATGGATATGTATGAGACCAAAATAACTGAGACTCTTAAAAATGAATTGTCAATATCAGCGAAATCAAGGCTTATATGATTTGCTTAATAAAAAGTCAGTGTGACATATAGGTGAAAGAAAATAAACTGTACCTTTGAGGGCTTATAGCCAAACAGCATCACTACAGCAACCTTGTAGTCCTCTCTGCTTAAGTATCCTTTGTTGCCTTCATCACATGCCTCAAATGCCTAAAGAGTATGAAAAAGTTAATAGGGACCCAAAAATAGTGTCTAACTTGGTCCTGTGCACTTAGAAGAATTTATAGCCCAGCTTTGGTTTGGTACTTGATATTATGTATTACAACCTATGATCCTTAAGGCATTAGTACAAGAGATTTAAAAGCCATTCGTTTTAGTAAAGCTTCTATAAGTGATGCTCTGAGTATCAAGGTGGAAATGTTATGCTCATTCATTCAGATATAGAATCATAGAATCACAGAGCTGGAAGGGGCCATATAGGCCATCTAGTCCAACCCCCTGCTCAGTGCAGGATCAGCCTAGAGCATCCCTGACAAGTGTTTCTGCAGCCGCTGCTTAAAGACTGCCAGTGAGGGGGAGCTCACCACCTCCCTAGGCAGCTGATTCCACTGCTGAACTACTCTTACTGTAAAAAAGTTTTTCCTAATACCCAGCCGGTACCTTCCCACCCTTAATTTAAACCCATGATTGTGAGTCCTATCCTCCGCTGCCAACAGGAACAGCTCCCTGCCCTCCTCTAAGTGACAGCCCTTCAAATAATTATAGAAAGCAATCATGTCCCCCCCACACCTCCTCTTCTCCAGACTGAACATTCCCAAGTCCCTCAGCCTTTTGGATCAGAAGTTTTTAGTGTTTTAAAGAAGTGATCTAAATGTGTATCTAATCTGTATTTAAATAATCTTTTTTCCCTTTGTTCTAACCACAGATATGGTTGCTAGGGATGCCTGTTCCAACAGATTCTTGTTATTCGATTAAGAGCAATAACTGTGGACATTGTGAAGCTACAGCTAAAGGCTCTTAAAAGCAATCCTAAATTAAGTAAAAACAGGACTACAGAAATATCAGTACTTAAAAAATATTCTAATTTTTTTATAACCCTAAAAGTGAACCAAATAGCTACATTTTTCATTGAACATTTGGGCCAATGCATACAGCACTCTTATTCTTTGGCTTTATATTGATTAACAGCATGCAGGAACATGCTTATGAACGAATCCAAACACAAATGAAGAACGGCTGATAGCCTTTTGATCGTCAGTACAAGCCCTTCTTGGAGAAAGTGTTAATGAATTGCATGAAGAAATTATTGGATCCTGAAAACACATCAGGAGTACTTTAGACTTTTTAAATAACTAGAAACAAAAAAGACCAGCTCCTGGAATTTTAATGACTAAATGTCAGCTATAAATACAGCAGACATGTTAAACCTTCCATAGCAGGTGAGCAGGAAGTAATTCTCACATCTCAGATACATGAATTGTTTTTTTACATCCCCCAAGGAAGAGATTTCTAGTTCTAAGAAATCACTGAAAACTGTAATATCAGTATAAAGTGAATTTGCAAAATAAAAACAAACTTTCTATCTGGAAGAACAAACTGCCCAGAAAAAAACCCATATTTTCTTACCTAGACATTTTAAAGCATCACATTGCATTCTTAAAGGACAACAAGTTATATTCCTAAATATTATTAATGTGTGCCTAGATTAAAAATCCCCATACTTTGTTGCTGGATTTTGTTTGTCAAATTTTTCTAAAGAGAGCAGAAGGCTATTAGAAGGTAAGAAAGCCTCCATCATGCCCACTGTCTATTCACTAGGGATGCACATTTCATTTAAGAAAGCAACTCTTTGTCAAAAATATATGTAAATAATTAAACATCAACAAACTATCCAGCCCATATACATATAATCAACTGTGCTATTTATTTTTGTTAAGAAAAATTAACACATTAACACGCTCTGGTGTCAGTCTTGCATGCAGATAATTAATGGTACGTTCAACATTGGAAAACAGGTGTTCTGGAGGCACATACCAACTTGGATTGCATGGATAACCTTTTGCCAGCTTTCCAAGCTTTGGAAAATGGTTAAATATTGACAGCAATATTTACATTGCAATTGAATTGTTATCACTTAGTTTTACATCTCTATATTCATACTCATTTATATACCACCTGAGAATCTCTGCTTACATTACCACTGCTTATTTCCTGTTATTAAAATTTAACATTTATGTATCATCAAAAGCATTATGTACATTGTACCAAAATAGGTGGGGGACTCCGCAAAGATGCTGCCATTCAGAATTCAATATACTGAACTAGCTGGTTTAATAGCTTCATTCAGTATAAGGCAGCTACAGTATACTCAAGGCACTCCCAGGGTATTGCACTTTCTGTGTTCTCAGGCACGTGTGGTTGACTAGGTACATGAGCTCCTTATAGTGCTTTATAAAACTTTATTTGCTCCTGCACCATTTGTGGGTTTGTTAGTATGGCTTCATTATAGCTTTCTCAAACTCTTAATTATGTTAGAAGACTACTAGAGATTTTCATTATAGAGTGTTGCGGATGAAATTTATTATTTAATTAGATTTTTATAAATAAGGTATTCACCAAATGGAAGCTTGATCAGTCTGGGCGGGGCCATGACTCAGTGGCAAAGCATGTGTTTTGCATGCAGAAGGACCCAGGTCCAATCCTTGCATCTTCCAGTTAACATGCAGTACGTAACATGGAAGACCCCTACCTGAGACCCACTATCATTCAGAGTAAACAATGCTGACCTTGACAGATCACCAATCTGCCTCAGTATAAGGCAACTACATGTGTGAAGAAGAGTTGGTTTTTATACCCCACTTTTCACTACCCAAAGGCATCTCAGAGTGCCTTACAATCGCCTTCCCTTCCTCTTCTCACAACAGACACCCTGTGAGGTAGGTGGGGCTGAGAGAGCTCTGAGAGAACTGTTGTTGACTGACCCAAGGTCACATAGCTGGCTTCACGTGGAGGAATGGGGAATCAAACCCAGTTCTCCAGATTAGAGTTCACTGCTCTTAACCACTACACCAAACTGGCTGTCCCACTGAACATCCCATTGACAAGGTGAATTGTTAATCACAGAAGATGACAGAGCAACATAAAAGATTTTGCATTTAGGACTGTGATGACAGAACTGAACATGGGATGGTATAATCAGATTTGCCTTCCTTCATTCTTGTAAATGAACAATTTCATAAACAGCGCCATCATAATAAATAATACTTATATTACTGCATGCCTTTTTTCAGTCAGGCATTAGATACCAAGAAAGCTTACAATTTGAGTTTAGTGCAGGATAAATGGGGAGGTAAATAGAAAAGATTGCTTATTTATTGTTAGCATTTTAACTGTTTTTAATGTGATTTTATTGTAATGAGTCTTTGACTCAGCTTTTGTGAACCGCCCTGAGCCCACTTCAAGGAGGGCGGAATAAAAATCTCAAAAATAAATAAATAACATCTGCCCTCTCTTACCTGCCTCCTTGATTTACTTTCTGGACTATCCAAATTACTTCTAATTTACTTTCTGACTATCTGAAAGAATAGAGCATTTGACTGCAGTCCATCCCCATTGTTTGTATGTAACCTACTGTAAATATCAGTCTCTTCTTAAAGAAGATCAGAATGAAAATTAGTGCTGTCAATGTGAATGTTATCCACTGGCTGCAATTTGGATAACACTGTGTTTCCACAATGAAGAATTCCTGGGAATTTTGGTCACAGTGTGTTATGTTGGATTATTCATAGGTCACTGTGTTTGTCCATGAACAGCTTGCTCATTTATTATGGCAGTGCAAAACAGGCAAAGTAAGAATACTGATGCTGCTAATCTTCCCAGTCACCTCAACCTTGGGTTCACTCCTTCAGCGATGTAAACAAAATCAGAAACTGGCAGTCAGCTGGGTGAATATATCCTTTATTCTCTAGATAGGGACTCCCACCTATAATAGGTAAGAAATTCCAAGCCCTTGTTCAACACTCACCCATTACATGTTAAGTACATTAGCAAAACTAGTTAATAGGCTGTGCATTTTTGTTCACAATGTTTGAAAATACATAACCATTTCAGTCTGCACTTCATGGCCCCTTGTTATCCCACCCCCCCACCTCCATTAACTAAGCAATCCTAAGCAAGTCTATCCAGAATCCTACTCATCCATCCCCTTCTTTCTTCTGCAAAATCTATGAGTAATAATGCCCTAGTTTTTTTGCTATCTGACAAATGTCCTGAAATTACTGCAACTGTTGCTGAGTTCCTATTTTGTGTATAGAAGTTAAGGGTTAGAGATTGTAATACTTAGATTTACTCTTTCCCCCTCCTTTTCATTAATTCCATATGGGTTCTGTTTGGTGGAGACTTTTTAGTGTGTGTGTGTATATATTGGTGTCTAGTTCTTTTGAATTCCTGATTTGCTGTACTGTTATGCCATTAATGGTTTCTCTCTCGCGAAAATCCTACTCGGGTCTATTCAGTGGGGGCGAGGATCCATTCACAGCGTCTGGAGAAGGGGGCTAGAGTTTACGAAAATTGATGTTAGAAAAAAATTGTGAAAAGTCTTTATGGTGTCGCAAGGCTCTTCCTCATGTTTTGGTGCCCCAGACTAACAGGGCCGCCCCTCCAAAAAAGGATAATCCCCTCCCCTTTCAAGGCAATCTGACTGCAGCTTGGCTGACACCTATCGGAGCACAGCCACATGCTTCGAGGCAAAAGACTCCGACACCGGCCCTCTTACGTACCTTCACCCATCGCTTCCGGCGATATTCATCACGAAGGTGCCCCACGCCTCCCATCCCTTCCCTGGCCGCCGCGCACATGCTAACCGAAGCGTCCGCAGACAGGAAACCATCGTGAAACTTCCCATAGCAACCAAGCGACACACATTCAACTTCCTCCTAGCAACCACAACGCCAGCATTCATTGGTCGAGAAGCTCGTGGAAGCCCCATTGGATACAGCGAGCGGGAAAGTACTTTTAGCTCCACATCCCAGCAGGCATCATTGACGGAATAAAGTGTCAATCATTAAACTACATTTTCTTTCCCCCGGAACCGGAAGTTTGACTTCATAGAACTGCCCCTTTCCATTCAGTTGATTTCATACTGTCCAGAAGAGGGAAAAGCGCGAAAAAGGATTTTTGTTGTCCCCCCCCCGGCTTTTCTCGGTGTCAGTTTTTGCGGAAGACTGCTTTTTTAAAAAAAAATTGGCCACTTTTTGTTAAGTGAAGAAGTATGGGGGCGGGGGCGGAGTTGGCTTCTTTTTGATAAGTGAAGCGCCTGGGATTTCGGAGTGTGCTGGAAAAGACATCCCGTTTACAGTGAGCCTGCAGTAAATTCACCCTTCTTTTTGAAAGGCTTTTGAATGTAGGCGGTCCCACTGACTTCTATCCTTCACCCACTAGGGCGTTGGAGGCTTGGTGGTCCAGCCTATTGTGCTTAGAAAAGCAAAGTGGGTGCAGTGCTGCGGGGTTCCTTGTTATTAGGAAGGGTGCGTGTTTAACTTAGCACAATGTGATTCTCCCTGAATGCTTCTGGAGGGGTTGGGAGGGAAGCCTGAAAAGTAAGGCGCCTTTGGGTGAGAGTCAGTTGGTTGTGGGTTCTTCGTGCACAAATGGAGAAGTAGCTCTTCAGCAAGTGCCGCTTCAGTTTTCCCGCGCGCTTCATCTCGGTTAGCCATATCATGTCTCAGGAAAGCGAGCATGGGAAATGGACGGTGTCTAGTAGTGATGAGAGTGAAGATGAGCGAGCTGGTTGTGAGAAGCCCTCAACCTCTTTGCTGCAGCAGGACACATCTAGCGAGCCGCGTTACCCTTGTTCGGAGGCCAGGAAGGCTGCCCACAAAAGAAAATCTTCCCCTCTGGAATTTCATGATGGAAATTCCTTGTCAGAGGTGCCGCCAGCCCCAAAGAGATTCTCTCAGGAAGGTTTAGGTTGGTGCCTTTCAAGTAGTGATGAAGAGGATGATTGCAAAGGCGAGGTGAAGAGAGGAGATGCAGCAGCTCCCAACGTCAGACAGGAAGAGGTCTGTGCTCCTAAGGAGATGGCAGGTGATGATTTTTCATTGAACCATAAATCTGCGGAGCCATCAAGCAAAGTGCAGGACACTTGGGATCTGTTGGATGGAGGAAATCCTTTCAGATTTTTCCTCACCAAAGTAAAAGGAATTAAGTCCAAATATAACTCTGGAGCCCTTCACATAAAAGGTAGGTAAGCAAGAACCAACATGACAAGAGCTTTCAGCTTCTACTGTCTGCGTTACATATTTAGTTCAAGAAGTTTGTTTGTTGTAGCTTCAGTTCTTTGGAATGGACTTCCTGTGAAGCAAGTGTATTGCAGTGGCTAGAGTATTGGACTAAGAACCGGGAAAATGAGGTTCAGATCCCACACTTCTGTGGAGCTCACTAGGTAACCTTAAGCTAGTCACACTTTTTCTGTCTAATCTGTGTTTTTTGAGAGGATAAAATGGGAAAAGAGAATTATCCATGGCACCCTGAGCCCCTTGCTGGAAGGACACAATAAAAATGTTAGATATATCTGTAGGGACAGCTCCTTGCTTTCTTTTAGGAGGCAGTGCATGTTCTGTTCTTTTGCAAATGGGGCCTGTTCCAGTGATGTAACAGTCTTAATATCATTGAGTTTGAGAGAGACTGTGGTGGCATTTATCTTGCTGTAAGTGCTCTGATTTATTGAAAAGGTGTTTTAATTTATAAAGAGGCAGAATATGCATTTTTAAATATTAAGATACGAATGTGTTGATAAGAAACTGATACTGAAATGTATGCCAGCAGATTTATTTGCACAGAGATTTCAATGAATATTATAGTATGTGGTATAGGGGATCACAGAAGGTTTAGTAGTTACTTCTGTTATTAGAAAACATGGTGTGGCGTCCTTCCTTACAGGGGAAATGGGTTTACCTTTAAACACTCTGTGTGTATATAAACTTGGTAGTTTTCTGCTGCCACCAGGAATTAAAAATTCCAATTCTCTCTCTTTTGGTAGTATGACCTAGGGTCTGGGCACTTCAGAGGCCTATGTGGCCCTGAGGAAGTGCTGTACTGATTTCTAGGATAAGTTTAAACAAAAATTGATTTATTTAATAAAGAACAAAATAGGTTTCTGGTTATTTTGAACAGTTGCCAAAGAAAGGAACTTGTAAATATAACTAGCAAAGCTTGGTGTTATAGTCTCTCAACCTCCAAACTCCACTCTGACAGACTTATACACTCGGTATAATCTCTCTCTCTCTCATATAGATATAGCCACACAGGGTAGTCTCTTTGTTTTATTCACACAGAATGGAATCAACTCTCTTAGTCACACAGACTAAACTGTTGGTCTTATTCACACAGAATTAGACTCAAAATCCCATAGTCACACAAACTATGTTCAGTCTTCAAACTTCTCATACAGAATCCGTCATAACTCTCAGAGTCACACAGACTCTCTTCAAAACTCTTCCATACTTCTCTCTCTCATATCACAGAATCTCCTCATAGACACACACACAGAATCCTCTCAGACACCCCTCCTCCCATACTCTCAGTCAGCAGCCAGTCAAATCACACTTGTCACTCTCTATCACTCTTCTCATATTACTGCAGTCAAACTAAGCATTTAAAGGAACACCCTCCCAAAAAAACATGGAATCATTACACATGCAATGTACATAATTTGATTTATTTACTATTGTTTATTGTATACTTCATGTCTGACAGTTAAACTTGTGAATAAGCTCAGCTGAAGAGCAAATTATTTCTTGTTATCAATTTCAATAATAACTTGTTGCTTATAATGTTTCTAACTTATTACAGATATTTTGTCTCCCCTTTTTGGGACTCTTGTGTCATCTGCTCAGGTAAAGTTGTGCATTCATGTTCCTTTTTTAAAACATAGTGCTATATCACTCAATCAGATTGCCCATAATTTCAGTAAATAGTTGGAATGGTTTTCTGAGGATAGTTTGGAAGTGGGTAGCCATTTATTTTCTCCGTTATGCACATGCATATGTGTTTTGTTAGCAAAGGGTGTTTGTAATAGATTTGTTTATTGCTAAAGCCCCAAATTTTCCAAAAATATATTGTGTAACTTATGTTTCCACATTCTTCTATTGAAATTTGATTGGAGGTTGTGAAGGCAATATAGGGTGTGATACTTAGGTTCCAACTAATATTTAACAGTAATGAAGATGTTATTTGGGTGCTGTATTGATTTTTAAGCTGTTCTTTGTTTGAGCATAATGTTTTGTTTTGTGTCCACATTTTATATATATGTGGCAACAAATTAGGAAATAGCCTGATCTTGTGAGATCTCAGAAGCAGGGTCAGTCCTGGTTTAATGGGAGACTACCAAGGAAGTTCAGGGTTCATCCCTTGCCTTCGCAAGCACTTTCCAATCCACCTGTACCTTCTTCAGCAATAGACTTATGAAAAAAAAATCTTAAGAGGTCATATATATCATTATTAGTAAGAAAATACTGCTTTATGTACACTATTCCTTTTCTAACCAATGTTTCTTTTTCTCTACATGGCCAAGTTTAACTATTGTATAGATGTGGAATGGCTTATCAATCAGTACCCGAAGGAATTCAGGTAACTTGCTATGAGAGGAGCTCTCCCTTACAGTGTTTTTCTATTCTTGCTGTTCCTTTTACGGAATATAAAAACTATCCTCCTTCCTGTTCCTCATTTATATTTTCCATCTTGCCATTGTACATTAAATGATATATGCTTGTTGCACAGGCTACCTTTCATTAGCTGCTGCTATTGTCTTCAAAGAGCACTTCCAGAAGGTTTTTCAGTGAACAGTTAAAGGTTGTTGATTTACAGCTGTTGCATGGTACCATTTTACTAGAGTGGTGGTAAACATCATTATCATCACTGAGGCTTCTTCTCCATCTACAGTGTATAAAATTGTAATATTTGTCATTGATGCAATCCTTGTGGAAGAGTTTTGTGGTCAATGCTTAGTACCACCTTTTTATCCGAACCATTTCATCTTTTATTGCAGCTGCTTAACAGTATTATTTATTAGGGCTGTTTATATGCCATATTTTTGCTTCTATTTGAGACACTGAAGGCCACTGAAAATCCCTTTTAAAAACCCATAAAATACTTTAAAATTAAGTAGTTAAAAACAACACAGCCACTAAAAAAGAGTAACAAGGAGAGTTAACTAATTAAGCAAGTAATAGATTGAGGTTGTTTAGCTGTGTTGGTCTGATGCAACAAAGTTTGAGTCCAGTGGCACCCTTAAGACCAACAAAGTTTAATTCTAGGTATAAGCGTTTGTGTGCATGCACACTTCTTCATATACATTGAAACAGTTTTCCTCAAGCCTTACATATAATTAGAGAGAGGGTGTGGGAGGTTAGTTGCCAGGAAGGGCTAGTTGGTCTTGATGCGTAAGGAACTGGGTGATAAGTATAGCTGAGACTGGATTAAAGCAGTTGGTAAGACCTGTGAATGGCAGTAAATTAGCCATTAACAAACAGACATGGCACCTCCAAGACAGACAAAGTTCAATTCCAGGTATAAGCCAGCACCACGTACATAAAGCTACTGAATCATAAAGTGGCACTTAAACGTTACAGAAACAATATAAATAAAATGAGGTCTTAAGCAAACCAGTTTAGAGATAGGTAAAATTCTGTCTTTCTAATGTCTTTTGTTACTTGGAACCCAAAATGGCAACTGCTGTGTATTTTAAGGTGTTGAATCATGAAATTTTAGGTGTGTTGTTCTACAGCAGGGGTCCCCAGTATGGCACCCATGGGTGCCATGGCGCCTTCTTTGGAACCTGCAAGTGCTTTTAGAAAGTGGGTGGGGCTGGAGGGGGCTTTTGCCCTGCAGGGCTTGTGATTGCCCTGATTGGGGATCTGATTGGCTGTGCAGATTTTTGAAAACATTGCTCTGGCAGCAGCTTCCACCACAGCACAAGGTTCTTCACTGTGGAACTGAAGGTAAGCTGTGTGTATACAAGAAAATATTTTTAAACAATACGGTCATTTTAAAAGACATAATGTGATACAGAGCTTCTGCCTGAAGTGTTACAGTTATGCTTCACCTCAGCCTGTGGCATTTGAGATTGGCTCTGCCTCCTGTGGGCAGCCTTTTATGGTTGTGCCCATCTTTGTGTATCGGAAATCCACAGGCTCAAATATAATAATGTGTCCTGTCCCCACATGTACCTTCATGTGTGCAAGCCTCTCCCTGAAAAAGCAAGGGTATTAATTACATGGTGAGAGTCCAAGAGGCTTGTAGCCCAGCTATGGTTGGAGAAGGCCCCAGGGAGTGATGTGATCCCTCCAGAGCTGATCAAAATGGATATGGAATGGTGGGCACCGATCCTCGCTACTCTTTTCACACACATTGACCAAACTGCACAGATCCCTACAGATTGGAATCTGGCTATCATCATTCCGATATATAAAAATGGGGTGAAATCAGACCCTTTTAATCACTACCCAATTAGTTTGCTTAGTTTGGTGGGTAAGCTTTACGCCAGACACCTATGCTGGAAGTTTTGGGACTGGCTCAATAGGGAGAACATTTTAGGTGAGGAACAAGAAAGTTTCATAAGTGGTCATGCCACAATGGATTGGTGCTTGTTTCTGCATCATGTGGTGGAGGACTATACTGCCAGGCCTCATGGGGCACTTCATGCAGCCTTTGTTGATTATAAGATGGCATTTGATAGTATCTCATGTGACAGAGTACGACTAAAACTAGAAGCTTCCACAATAGACCGCAGACTACTATACACATACTACATGAGAACAGCTATTTGTCAGCGAGATGTAGCCCATAAGGTCATCTGTCCTAAATGGTTTCAGTCAGGAGAGGTGTGAAGCAACGATGCATCCTTGCTCCCTTATTATTTAACTTCTATTATAAATGTGGTGAGAGTCCTACACAAGTAAGCTTGAACATTTGTAGATTCAATAACACCTGTAGAATGGTGATGGAGTTGGTGGCTGCAGTTTCCCTCTCTTTGCATGTTTAAATGTGTATACTTAGAATATATGAAAAAATCTTTACATACCATGAATCCTCTGTTCTTTTACTTAAAGGGACAAACCTTTATTAATTGTCCATGGAGAGAAACGAGAGTCAAAGGCTGATCTGCACGATCAAGCAAAGCCCTATCAAAATGTTCGCTTGTGCCAGGTAATATACTCCTGTCTTCTCTTTATTAGCAAAAGTAAGATATTCTGTGCTGCAATCCACCAGTAGTATCCTGTACCGAACCTGTTGTTCTGCTTGGGCTTCTTAACTAGTGTTTAACTTTATCTGTATTCATTGTATAGAGAACTTTTTTGTTTACTACGTTAAATATATATTGCTGTAAAAAAATCTTGATACCAATGTTCCCTTTAAGCTGAGTTAGTGTGAGCTAGCTCACAGTTTTTTAGCCTCCAGCTCACAGATTTTTGTCTTAGCGCAGGAAGGATGGCTCCAGAGCAAACTAATTCATGCAACAGCCAAATTGCTCACTCACAACTTCAATGTCACTAGCTCACAAAGTAGAATTTTTGCTCATAAAACTCCACAGTTTAGAGGGAGCATTGCTTGATACTGTGAATATCGTTCTTTAAATTTATTATCATTTTCTTTAAAAAAAACACAACCCAGCTATTTATATTTGCTGTTATGTGGAGCTTTTAGAAGTTTTCCATCCAAAGACTAATTGGGCAATGTCAGATGTTCTCACTATTCACTGGGCTCACATTAATTTAATTTTTCGGACCATTAACATTATACCAGTAAAATAGCAAGAATGTTTAAAAATTATTTTTAAAGTATTCAGTGAGAACATGTTTGGAAGTAGCCTGCACAGATGAGCTGGTAGCCTCAACATGCATTTTTCTCATGTGTGGATGCAGACATAGTTACGTTCCCTAGTATAAGCCCTGTCGCCATGAGCACATACTTGTGAACATACATCAACTAACATGTGCACTGGCTTATTGCATGCATAGCATAAGTACAATTCTCCTTTAAGAACTGGAACAGGGAAGGATTTCCCCCCCTCATTTCATCTGCTGCATCTTGTCCACTTCACTCCTGTTTTCTGTGCAACACCTTTTTGTCCAATTAAATGATTGCTTTGGAAAATCAGTTGCCAGTGTTTATGAAGATGACCACATACAGAGCCCTGTTCTAGCATCAGGATAGCCTACACATTTAAGGACTAGGCAGCACTTCCTGCTGTTGTCATCATGCCCCTCCTACCCTTAAGCACCTCTGTTGGAAGCAATAGGAAGAATGGGAATAATGCAGGGGCTGCATTTCAGAGACACTGAGTCTTTTTCATCCATTTTAGAGGAATATCTTCACTGTTTTATCCTGTAAAAAATACATGTATGACTTCTAAAACTATCTGCTCTTTCTTGGTTTTGAAGCGTATTCTTTGCTTATTCTTCTCACTAGCTTGGATCCTGTAGAAATGCTCTGTATGTGTGATGGGAGGCAGGTTTTGACAATTCCCCCAGCATGCAGCTTGTGGGGGTCCCCCTTCCCCCAGGAGCAGCATTTCAGGGGCATTTGGGGCTGCGATGGGGGGGGGGAGAGTTGTACACTTCCACGCATGGACATTTTAAGACAGGAACCAACCCTGTATTTGAAAAGTAAATGACTATAGAATGTAGTTGGTTTTGTATTTGCAGATCAGAAAATTTTAGTGGACAGAAAAGCACAACATATTAATTACTCAGTGGTTTTCAGTGGGAGCATCCCAAGTTAAAATATCACATGTGATATTATTTCTGTATTATCTCTTGTAATGTCTCAGTCTGATTTGTTTTAACTCCTGGTTTCTTTGAATCAATTTAGCAAAATTATTTTTTCGCGTATAGGTATTTCATTGTTTGTCCTTAAATCTTGAGAGAATTTTGTCAGTATCAGCAAGGTCAGAGCCAAGAACCATGAGCTGCTAGCATTATTTTTCTAGCATTTATGGAAGACTTTGAACAGCAGTAGAATAGATCATTTCAGTAGAAAAATGCCTTTAGATTTTGCTTCACTTTTCATATGTAACTCTGTGTGAGGTGTAACGCAGCCCATCCACAAGCAACAGACACCTTTAGCTTCAAATCTGAGTTGAGTGGAGAGCAACATATAACCTTGTTAGTGGAGAATTATACACAAAACCCAGGACTGGCTCAAAGCATTTTGCTGTCTCAAGCATCCTCATCATGTGCTATCCCCCATTGGTTCCAAGGCAGGCTCCTCTGTATCCCAGCTTGGACTTGGGTGGAAGCAGTATTGACCCCCTTCTAAATCCAAGGTGGGTGGCAGAGATGCTTTGCTGGCCGTCTTGGACCCAACAGCAGCAGCAGAGTGTGTGCCTCCTCCCATGCAATCCATGCCAGCTCCAGGGTGGGCTGCAGCAAAGACACTTTGCAGCAGTGGTACAGGTCTTGGAGGCCATGCCCATTGTCTCCTCCCATGTGCTGCCCTCTAACCATTTGGTACCCCAGGCGGCCTGTCGGGTGATGTCCCTGTCCTGGGTAACCTAGAGAGTAACTTTTAGAATTTGAAGATGTGCATAATTATTAGATGAAAAGGCAGTTGTGCAATTTGTGTTGAGGCCACCAGGGAGCAGTAAGCTAAAAAAAAGTAACTTTCTTTTAAAATAGTGTAACAATGAGATTTGCTGTCCTGGAAAACATCTTTTAAGAATGCTGTTCTTATTGTAGGCGAAGTTGGATATTGCCTTTGGAACTCACCACACGTAAGTAATGATCGTGCTTAAAACCAAAGTAGTTTTGACAATAATATGATACTTCCATTATATGATACTTTCAAAATTTGTGCTGATGTCTACGGCTGCTGGCAGAATCTATATTCGTAGGCTGGGATCTAGAGAAGTCACTGCACAAAGCATTTGCTTATGTGGGCTGGGGGGGCTGCTAATGGGTAACTTTTCCTTACTTTTGTTTTTCTGCATCTCATAGGCTGCTGCTCTGGAAGGCCCCCACCCTTCAGCAGGGTTTCCTTGGTGATAACCATGGAATTTGGTGTGTGGTGCTTTGGATCTGTGTGCTTAACATGGGCTTCTGCAATAGCTGGTGTCTTCTATCATGGGCTCACTGACAAAGCTTCTAAAAACTACCTGAGGGATTCAGCATGTAGAGATTTTTTCTGGCATGGAGCTAGAGATGTGACACCTGCTTGGTTTCTGCATATCAGCTACTGCTGTTGAAGATATAGTAATAGTGTTGTGGTTTAAATACAAGCAAAAAACCCTGTCAATTTTATTATCTGTCTTCTTGACCACACGTATCTAGGTTAGTTATTGCACAAAAACTTCCCTGCCTGACCATTAGTGGGACACTTTTAATTGTGACAGGTAGCGGGACAAATGGCTATTTAAACCCTGTGTTAAGTTCAAGCACAAGTTGAACTGAGGTTTCCTGTCCTGTGTTCTCCTGGGGAGCAGAGCATTGGTTGGTTGCACAGAATCCATTCATGTTTTCTGCGCACAGCATCACAGCGGCACAAGGGGTGTTTCTAGTTCTTTCATGTTGGATATGAGGATATGAACATATACTGTACTGTACCTGCTGAGAAGATGCAGCCCATTCCTGTGGCAAACTCTTCCTTCTTCTTGTCATAATGTTTAGAAGCACTTCTACATGGAGCATTAGCATCAGTTTGCAAGTATCTCTGGAGATGTAGGACTGAAGATTTTCCAGTGTTTTATTTTTCTACAAAAAAGTTATATTTCTAAAGATCCATTGTTTCATAAAATTATTATTAGTGAATGAATGCCAGTGTCATTACAGTATTAGGATTGCATTTACTAAATGTTAAGCAAAAAAACATGCTAAACCACATGGTGCTCTGTTCAGGGCATTGTTTAACTGTCCAGTTCTCATTTTTCCAGAAAACCCACATCCTGGAGAATCCCTGCTCCCATTCCACATAATTGGTTGAGGGGAAATGTGCAGTGTGATAATACAGTAACTAGTTGTTTTGTGTGCGTGTGTACCTTTTATCTGTAGTTCTACCTTATTTGTGCTAATATTGATTGAGAATGGGATTGAAACATAAATTTTGTACAGATATTACAGAGTAAAAATGTACCTTTTTTGTCAAACATATGTGTGGCATTTGATGAAGTAGCATATATAATATAAGAATACACTACAAAGCACCTTGCAACAGGTGCTTTGTACAAGAAAAACAAGATTTGTGGCCCCCTAAAAATGCATTGTGGTCTAACCTGTATGAGCCAAATACATTAAACTTTAACCCCTCTGGGATTTCTGCAAGAAGACTGAAATTGTAGCAATCCACTACAAATAATTGTTGGGTCCTATAAATCCTTTCTCCTAGCACAAGGAGCCTTGTGCTGCCAGTGATAGAGGCTCTACTGGTGCAAGAGGGGTGATTTAACCGAATTCTTCCTCCTCCCTGTCACCACCCATGTTGCATAGCTTCTTTTCTCTATGAGGCCCCGACCCCCTGATGTTGCCTTAGTGTATGCTTCAGAATTATCATCCAGATTTTTGCCAGGGTTTATCTTTTCACACTGACCTTCTACAAACCAATTTAACTGAGTCCCAGAGCAGCCTATACTTAATGCAGTTCATTTTTAATGCAGTCCATGATTAGCATCGCAAAAACATTACACAAATCAGAATTAATCATGAAACCCTTAAAGAAAACGTGGAGGTATCTGTGAAACTTCAGGGTTTTTTTACAGATTTTTTTTTGTGTTAAATAATTACAATGGGCTCTGGGTAAAGTTTGGTAGTCAGTATACTGTAGAAAAAGACACCGCAGATCAGTAAAGCAGTGCTGCAGAGATCATCTGTGTATCAGAGCAACATTTTGAATAGGACAGAGTCTAGAAAATTGTAAAAATTCTAGCCAGAAGAGCTAATTAGGGATGCTGCGAATTTTGCTGCAGACACATTTGACTGTTGAATTTACCATTTAGAAGATGGTGATCAGATGTAAGCCAATCATTTGGTCTGCTTGGTTTGTGTGGAGCAGCCAGGAACTCCTGCCAAACCAGTTTGCATCAGTTTTCCCCAAAATCACACATGTGCAGCTAATTTAAACGGATAGACATTAGCATCACTACTTAGATGAACACTGAAGGGTAGGGTTTTGTTGTAACACAGCATTTATTGATGACTGATTTATATGACTTGGGAGTAGTTGTCTAGTTTAGGAGTGCTCAGCGTGGCCCCCGTGGGTGGTATGGTGCCTGCCGACCCATATCCTGGCATCCACTGCGTGTTTTTAGAAAGTGGGTGGGGCCAGCTGGGGCTTTTGCCCAGCAGAGCTTCTGATTGGCCATTGGAGATCTGATCAGCTGTGCAGAGGCCTTTAAAAATGCTGACATTTTGTGATTGGCTTTGCCTTCTGTGGCAGCTGTTTTGTGGTTGCGCCCACCACTGTGTGTCTGAATAAGGTGCCTGCAGGCTCAAAAAGTCTGGGGACCCCTGGTCAAGTTAAACAATTACTTGCTGAGCGGAGCAGTTATGGAGCAAGTAAGGGGAGGTAGTGGAACTCATTCTGGCAGTGTGAGAATGTGCAGACATGAAAACCCACTTGTCCTGTACTGCATGTGCAGTGAGGAATGCAATGGGAAAAACGGCCAAACATCCATGAACGGACTGATGAACTATTAAACTGAATATTGAAAAACCAGTTGTCTATCTGTAACTGGTAAATAGAACACATGCCACACCACTGGGTGTTTGAGCATTCCTAGAACTAATTAGGCATGTCCTAGACCAAAACTAGTGCAACCTTTTTATCTTCATGTAATATAAAGTGGAGTCCAGTAGCTCCTTAAAGACTAACAGGATGTACTCATGTAAGCTTTCATGAGTCAGTGCTCACTTCATCAGGTGTAGACAACAGAAGGGGAGGATAACAATAGATGCTAGTTTAAAATGGTACCCAATCAAAAGAATAATTTTTGTTAGCTTTTAAGATGCGTATGGCCTTGTGTCTTATTTTGCTGCTACAAGCAAATACAGCTGCCTGTCTGGAATGATCTTTTTGTAACTGAACAGCAAGCCATCACTGTTCCATATCCCAGGCAGTGTTCCCTCTAAGCTGAGTTAGTATGAGCTAGCTTACAATTTTTTAGCCTCCAGCTCACACATTAGCTCAGGAAGGATGGCTCCAGAGCAAACTGATTTATGCAGTAGCCACATCACTCACTCACAACTTTAATGCCAGTAGCTCACAAAGTAGAATTTTTGCTCACAGGACTCCACAGCTTAGTGGGAGCACTGATCCCAGGCTACTTGGAGTATTTCCTTAGTTTCTCATCTTCTGGTTGAGCTATTTGAGAAACACATCTGAACACTCCTTGGAGTTGGGATGCTACTTGTGATTTTTTTCCCCTCTTGATTGTAACAAATTCTGTTTTTTATAAGATGACAAATATAGCAGTGTTGGTCCAGCTTCCTGTTTTATAATAGTTCAGTTCTTTGTCATTGAGCCGTTAATGCTTTTTGCTCAGAAGTGATAGTTCACTAATGTTCCCGGTCTACATTGTTCTGAATGCTACGATGCCCAGCAAAAAATATTTAGTTTCTGAATAAGTGATTGTATTAATTTTTGAGCTTTGTGTGTATGTAATGTTAGTGGTATTATTTGAGGTCTTGGAATGAGTCAGCAATGTGAACTAGGTGTATTATTTCCCCAGTGCATTTTCGTTCTCAAGTATCAGTTTCTAAGGCAACCAGCTCTTGTGGGGGGGCAAGAATAACATGCCATGTTTTCAGTTTTGTGTTCTACTGTCATTTTAGTTCATGAAATATTTAAAAGGGGCATATGAAATCTATGCAAAATGGAAATTATATGGTAATAGTGGATTCTGTTAGACTTAATTCATGAATTACATACTTCCTTTAAAAATGACCATATGAATAGAATTGCTAAAAGGTATAAGTAATTGTGTTTTTTTAAAAGTGCTTTGGCCACATATAATGTGGGAGTTAGAAAAGATTTTTCAAATATTGAACAAGCAGGCTTGCTCTGTAGGAGGCAGTAGTGGCTTCTATTTTTATGTCGGTTTGCACCTTTAAATGCCAGCAAATGCTGTCTGTCTTGCATATGTCCACTGTTCCAAACCTTCTGCACCAGTGAGTGATCCATTCAAAAGCTTTAAAATCTCATGAGCTTGTCTTCGCCTACTATTTGTAGATCTTTGTTATGTAGGAGGCATTGCTGTTTCTTAGAGTGGTTTTGTTGGTTCTAAAGCAACATGTGTAGGCTAAAATGTTCAGTCATGTTTGTATTTCAAAGCAATGCTGACTGTATTCGGTTTGTTTCAGCATCAGCATCTGTATATTAGGTGACTGTTACCACCAGATGGAAAGAATTAGATAAATCGTGGGAGTTATTGAATGGCTTTTAAGTTATGTCTTGTATGTATCTGAAGCACATTAAAGAGAAATCTGGCATTTTGAGCTCTCTGATTTTTAACGTTCTTAATCCTTTCTTTCTGTGATCATTTTAACACTTTTGCTTTGTGCAGGAAAATGATGTTGTTGTGTTATGAGGAAGGCCTCCGTGTTGTGATACATACATCCAATCTTATAGAAGATGACTGGTACCAGAAAACACAAGGGTGAGCACAGAGATTTTAAGATTCTTAACTTGGCACCTGGCTTTTTTAAAATCACAAATGTTTGCTTCAGTAGAGCTTCTGTAATTCCACCCACAATTGCCCTGTTTCATGACCCAAAAGCCACTTTAGCTGTGAAACCCACTTGGATCATATATTTACAAATGGGGAGGTTTAAAAAATCTGCTGAAGTTAACCACAGCCCTGTCAGTTTAATCATCCAACTTGCCCTCTGCTTTCCGTAGTGCTGTGCTGGCAAAAAGACAGACAACTAGTAGGTGGTGTGCTGGGATATCAGAGACTGCGACAGCATTTTAATGTACAGCCATAAATGCAAAAGTGAGAAAGCAGCAACTGTAGGACTTTGCAGGCTTCCTGCTTTAGCCTTTCAATGGGGCAAGACAAAGGGACTGTTGGCAGCTGACCCGAAGGCCATTTGCAGTACTACTTTGGTAAATAGCAACTGGCATGGCTGGTTTACTCTGTAGAATTAAAGAGTGGCACAAACAGCTTGCAAAAATGCAGTGCACATTTCCAAAGCAGAGTGCCCAGTACTAATCAGCAGAAGGCATGGCTACGCTTCAAACTATGCCTGGCTTTTAGCTAGGTGAGGTCTTTGGGCGTTTATATCTATTGGCCAGCACAGGCATTCAGCGGCATTTGCTTTTGGATTGCTGAATGCAGACTTGACTGCTTAACAATAAGCGTCACAAGTTGGGGAGGGAAAATGTGGTCTCTGATAAACCGGCAAACTGATCTCCTCTGTGTCTGCTCTAAAATAATTCCCACTCTGAGTTCATCCAGCCTTGCTGTTCAGTAAGTAGGCACCATGAATTGGCTCAGGGAATAAGCAAGGAACAGACTTCCCTGATATTTTTCTAGAACGAATACTGATAAGAGTCTGAGGGACTAGCCACTGGAGTTCTGCAACTCTAATCTGGTCTGCGGAAGATTGCAGTCTAGCCCTGTGGTGCTGTTAGGTATGGTGATAGTGTTCCTGCATGCTTCCCTGGTTCTTGCCAGAGCAGTCAGATCAAGCTGCCTAACCCTCTAGCTGTATCTGAAGAAGTGAGCAGTGACTCATAAAAGCTCATACCCTGCCACAAATTTTGTAAGTCTTTAAGGTGCTATTAGACTCTTGTTCTTTTCTAACTCTCTAGCAGAGTTTGTGCCAGCTGAACTTGACTTAGGCTGTATATTGACTGCGGGCAGCGTATATTGCCAGTACTTGAAGAACTTCACTGGCTGCCTCTTTGTTTCTGCGATCTATTCAAAGTGCTTGTTTTAACTTTTAAAGTTCTGAACAGTGTCTGGGAGTAAGCATGGCTTGGGATCTTCTTCACTGCCCCTGCTTCAACTTGTTGATTACTGTAGAAAAAGATGCTGGTGATCGGTAAAGCAAGAGCCTGAAGCAAAGTTTAGGCATAGTACAGTAGTCTGAGATTACAAAAAAGATCAAAACTTTTTTATATGTAATAGACTTCTGCTAATTCTTGTTGGTTTTGATTAGAATTTATGTTGGAAACTGCCATGTGGTTACATTTAAAGTAAGAAGAAATGCAGGTGCCTTGCCAGGAAAAAACCTCCAGCTTTATGGGCTGGCCTTCCTGAAAAGAAACCTTAATCGCTTGCTTGCTGTGCTTATTGGTTGGGATCAGACTGTTAAGCTCAGGTGACAGCAAGCGGGCACCCAGATGTGTGGTGTTAGAGAAGCAGAAGTGTGCTCTGTTAGAATTTCCAGTTGATGCATTTCAGTAATGTGGCCAAATAGCCTGCTCTTTTCTTTGAAACAGTCAAAATACACAAAACAGACTGTTGACACTGCTATCAACACTTTGCGAAAGGAACCTTACTGTCACTTACATGATAGTATGCACTTTGAATGCTCGATTTGATACAAAATGCAGGATTCAAGTGTAGTACAGAACCACTCTCTGTTTTAAAATGCATTTAATGTTGTGGCTCATATGAGTACATCCCATGAATTATTATTACCTCCTTGATGGCCTTGGAGTTGTCTGTTTCCTAGGGGATCCGTTATTGTTGGTTAGCCTTAAGTGCCTTGTAGGCTTCCGGGTTAGGCAGCCTCAAACAGTACAATTAAGAAACCCGTTCTTCACCCAGTAGTTTCTGAAAATACATTATAGTTATTAGTAAAAGCGCATAGGAATATTTATAATAATAAAGGCTCATGGCTTCAAAAATAAATTGTAAGAGCTTTTATTATGTTAACTGTAGTCTGGGCTTAGGCTGGGAGTCTGAACTTGCAAGAAAGTGCCAGATGGTTCAACTTGCAGCTTCTAAAGTAAAGATCTCTACTTTTGCAAAACCTGCTGTAGTCTCCCTATTCTATGTTCCATCAACTGAAGAAGTTGTGCCATCTTGTTCTAGCTCCCTGCCATGCCTCAAAGAGGCCCAAGCCATAGAAGATGCTCTGTGAAAGGGATTGGGCAGAAACAAGTGTTTAATCTGCTTACTGTCCTCAGTGGATCTTGGAAGGAATAAGGATAGTGTTTTAGGCCATATAGGTGTGTATAAGCTTGTTATAATGGCCTGTGCAATAAATTTAATTTTTCAGCTGTTAACCAAGAATGGAGAAGTCTTACATAGTTTCATATTTATAGCTATAAACTTCAGAACATTAGATCTGTTAATGCTCCAAGACTTTAAAGGTCACCTGGATGAAAGCTTGATGGGTGATGATTGCTCAGATCTCTCTGCCCAGCACATGCCGAACCCATTAAACCCCATCTTCAGCTGGTTAAAGAAAACAGGCTTCTGATGATAAGTTTTGTTCTTTATAACAGTTTGTTTACTGGCAGAATGTAGTTGTGAGGTTTGATGCTAAATAGCTCCTCTAATCTCTTTCCCTGAAGGAAAATTACGTAGAGGAATCTTGCCAGGAACAAAGAAAATGTATCAACTATAACAGCCAGCAGTGGGCTTTTAAGGCGCAGAACTATTTTTTGTCATCAAGTCAACAAAAAATGTGCCTACTTTACTGGAAAATATGTCTATTTAACTAGCAGCAGTCCTGGTTGTTCAATGTGTCGATAACATAATGGTTTTATTGTTTCTGAAGGTGAAAGTAGTATATTGCAAAGATATCTACATAATGTTTCACTTATTTCGTCTTGCTTCTGTCACTAGAATACCTGAGCAAAGTAAGGAGATGGTTTTCAGTGTTTGCATAAATGCCACAGATCAGAAACATTTTCTGGTTCTTTGCAAATTAAAGTAATAACCCAAATTAGGCAAATGTTGCCTGATAATGTTTGGTTATTACGTACATCTCCTTTGGCTGCATTGCCGGTGCTTGTGTAGATGCTCTGTTCTCTCCCCCACCCCACCCCCCGCAATCAAAACAGTCATGGAGGAGGATGAATGGAAGCAAGTAAGTAGGAGCAAGAGAATTAGTTTGGAACAGTGGAAAGTTGTGTAAAAAAATGAGGCGTCTATCTCTGTACTCCAGTCAAGAGACAGCTGACACTGGAGAGAGTATCAGAGACAGAATAAAGGAACTGCCCAGTCCTAAATATCTATTCATAATAGTATTGGATATATTTCATTCATTCATCTGCACCCTGCCTTTCTCCCCAGTGGGACCCAAAACAGCTTACCTCATTCTCTCCTTCTCCACTTTATCCTCACAACAGTCCTGTGAGATGGGTTAGGCTGAGAGACTATGCCTGGCTCAAGATCACCTAGTGAGCTTCCATAGTGCAAGTGGGGATGCGAACCTGGGTCTCCCAGATGCTAGTTCGACACTGGCTTGCGTGTACCTGACCTCTCCTCTTCACTGTGTGCAGAATGAGGATGCCTGGACCAGGTAATGCCCAGTCATTGGGATGAGGGATTTCCCTGACTGTGATCCACACCCTCTTGTCCACATGTAGTGATAAAGACCTGGAGGAGAGTTCTCTCAAGATCAGGATTTGCTCCTGATTTCGGAGTGTGTAGGGACTCAGGAAGGAGGCTGGATGTGATCTGACTCAGCTATAGGGGTTTTGATGGCTATCCAAGGTTCAAAAGTAGATTTGTGAGTCAGTATCTGGAAGGTAAGATGAAGCCACCACTGTGCTTTACTGTGCTTTACTGTGCTGAAGGAAATGGTGGCCATTCTTGTTGGTTCAAAAGTTTTTGAAAGTCCATATATCGTTTTTTACAAAATTGGTATGGCTGATCCTAAAATTGAAATAAAATGCAAAATGTCTTTTAGCAGGACATTATATTCATTATGGCTTGAATCCAGAGACCAGAGCAGAGGGCACAAAGAGCCAGTTTGGTGTAGTGGTTAAGAAAGCGGAATCTAATCTGGGAGAACCAGGTTTGAGTCCTCACTCCTCCACATGCAGCTGCTGGTGTGACCTTGGGTCAGTCACAAGTTCTCTCAGAGCGGCTTTCTCACAAGCAGTTCTCTTAGAGCTCTCTCAGCCCCACCTACCTCACAGGGTGTCTGTTGTGGAGAGGAGAAGGGAAAGGAGATTGTAAGCCACTCTGAGACTCCTTCGGGTAGTGAAGGGTGGGGTATAAATCCAATCTCCCCCCCCCCCCGCCGCTTGCTGCAGCCTCCTAAGCACTCCCCCATACCTGCCACTGTTGAGCACCAGGTGACCACTAGGTTATAGCATGGGAGGAGGTGTAGTGGGGCAGCAATGGGAAGGGCAAGTGGAGGAAGTAGCTTCTTTGCCTGCCCACCCCCAACAAGTCTTGTGCCACAGGAGTGTGAGTTTGCACACAGATGGCGTGTTTGGCATCCATGGCTTTTCCTTTCCTCCCTATTGTAGCCCCCACTGTGCATCCCATACAATTGCCACAAGTACTTTTATGTTTGGAAGTAGCTTTTCAGAGGGGCAGATGGCTGCAGCACTAAGGAAGCAACAGAAATCAGTTAAGCAAGCTCTGTTTTGCCCCAAATTCTTTGGATCCAAGCCTATAGAGAGAGTTTGTTTTGCTTTGGCTTGGAAAAAGTAAATATTCAAATTGTTGTAAAATAGAACTTAATTTGTCAGATATTCTTTGGTTACTAGACTGCAGTAAACAAACACAGTACGGCAGTTGTGCAATGCAGCATTCGATTTTTTTCATGTTTATCTTCTAGCATATGGCTAAGTCCTCTGTATCCAAAGCTACCACCTGGAACACTGGGGTCTGCTGGTGAATCTTGTACCAATTTTAAGTCTGATCTGATTACTTATTTGATGTCATACAAATCCCCAACTCTCAGTGAATGGGTTGAAGTAATCAAGCAACATGATCTTTCAGAGACAAGGTACGTCATTTGGGCTATAGATGCTTCTACAAAAGTTTGTGTAAATTTAGGCTCTGCATTTCTGGGGCACCTCAGGCAAGAATTCCTCCAGGAACAAAGCTGCTCCATGTGACCAATGGGATCAGGAAGCTGTCTTTGGTTTCTGCTTCTAAATAGGGGTGTTTTTTTTGTGTGTGAACAGGTATTGTCATGTGAAGTGCTAGTCCCTCTCCCCTTCTGTGCACCTGACCGTGGCCTTGGGATCATTATAGAGGGCAGCAGAACTGAAGAGGAGTGACCAGAAATTGCCCAGGCTTTTCATTATTAGAAATGCAGACAACCATTTGGAGGGAAGCTAAGCCCATCCCAGCCCTTAGCACTGATTCCGTGATTGAATTGTTTCTACACTGGGCTTTTCAAATTAATCCACTTAGACCCCTTATACCTTTTATTATGTCTGAAAAGATTCTTATATTTATAATGTCAAATTAGTGTATTTTGGCCCTATGCTTTTAACACAAGAGATAATAGGAAACCCATTTACACATGGAAATTTCCTTGACAGTAGTGGTTTGAGATTGTTCCAAATTGCACAATAAGAATTAGAATTGCACATGTTCAGTGGAAGCAATATTTTATAATAATACTTGGCTATTTAAGAAATTGGTAAAGGGAAAACAGGACCTGAATTTACTTCATAGTGAATAAATGGAGATAAATCTTGTATTCAGGTTTCAGAGTAGCTCCTCGGATGTTCACGTGCTGGCATAGCTGCTGCTCCTCCATAAAATACATTGAAGATCAATATCCTTCTGCGATTTTAAAGTTGCCAGGAAAATATTTTCTTTCTTTAGAGCACATGCAGGTATGAAAGCAGTTAATGAAGGTGCACTTGCCAAAAAAATCATAGCCATTTTGTTAGGATCTTCAAGCAGCTGTATTGTAGCCTTGGGACCTGGGTATTCTTCTACTTCTTCATTTGACATTTTTCCTTTTCCTTGTATAATATAGTGTATGTAAGGTATAGTTGTTGTTGTTTTTTGCCAAAAAGCAAGGACTCCTTTGAAGGGATATGGTGACAGCAGGGAGGATACATTAAGACAGCAAAGATAGAGATGGGTGCGATAGTGAAACGTAGATTTAATGAATTAGATGATCCCATTCATGGTGATCTGAACTGTTAATTAAACTGTTACTGCTGGTATGTCTGTTCACAAAGCGGTATATATTGAAACAGGCAAACAGTTCTGAAAAGGCAGCATTGTCTGATCATAGTGGCCTGTGAATGCCTTCAGGAACAGAGCTAAAATTAAGACATTAAATGAAAAGTGATTTTTTTTCCCAAAAGGTACCTTCTGCTTTGTATATTTAGCAATTTGTGGGACTGTAGATGATAGCAACTTTGAAATGATTTTCCTCTGCTTCTCTTTATACCTCCCTAATGTATAATTATAACACAATTTGATGCAATTTCCCCTAATTTCCCCCAGTTTCCCCTAATCTTACATGACATCTTGTATGTGTTTTTCTCTAGAGTCTACCTTGTTGCTTCTACTCCAGGTCGATATCAAAACAATGAAAAAGAGAAATGGGGCCACCTTAGACTAAGAAAGGTACTGATTTCGATGTCCATTGACTTTTCTTTCGTCTGTGTGCTGTTACTTTGATCATTCCCCTCCATTGATGAGCCTTAAATCTTGCTACATATAAGCAAATAGCACATAATAAAATATTTGGGGTTTGTGTTTCTTTGTCCCTGGAGAAGGTCGCTTGCACTTAGCAATTGAATGGAGCTTCAACTAAGCAGCAATTTTAATATCTGCAAATAACCTGTCAGGAATATGCCAGTACTACGTGGAATCCTACGTCTATAGCATAGACAGAAATTGCATTCCCAGTTGGAGGGCCAAAGGTAGAGTTCATTTTTGTGCTGAGCACTGAATAAATAATGTAACTTGGGATATAGCCTAGATTTTGTGACATGAATGACAAAACCCATATCTGATGACAAACAGTGGTTTGCTATGGAACAATCCTGGATGCTCCCTCTCTCAATCACCTTGGGCATGGGTTGGGAGGTTTGTTGCAATGTCTAAAATCAAATGATGGTTTGTTCTCCCATCCCACCCTACCCCGCGTTTCCAAACCGCATCCAGGTTTGGAGGACAGAGAGTAACCCATCATTTGTGATGTGGACGTTAACAACAAACTATAGTTTGTCATGGAAGCATGGTGACTGGGGAACCCCTTGTCCCCCAAGCAAGGGGGAGGGGGTATGCTGAAAGTCCCGAAAGCTAGGGAAGGGGATAACAATTTCTTGTTTGCTGCCCACCATCCATTTTAAACTTTTTACTGTGCAGAATAAATGCAGCAACAATCTGTCCTTGTGTCAAAACCCAGTGGAGATCAAATTGTGTGTCCTGTGGTAAAATGATGTTGATACATGGTGCAGTGACAGAGGGAGCATTCAGTCCCAAAGTTTCTCATAGTCTTAAAAAGGGTTTGAATGTGACAGTTGCTCTTGGGAACTTTGAAACTGGGTGTTCACATCATTCTCCACACACCTTGTTACTACTACCTCATGTATTCTAAAGGAACACTAGCCCATGGAAGGTTATGCAACAAAAAATGAGTCCTATGGTGTCTCTCGACCTACTGCTTCTTGCTATAGCATATTAAAATAGCTTCCATGGTGTACATTTTTTCAGAAACCTCTTATAGATTTATAGCTGTGATTTAACACTAATATCTATAAAGAAATGGAAGAGACACTCATTCAAGTAAGTAGCTAGTCAGAGTGACATTTAAGAAGAAGGAAATCTAGTACCATGACATACATACCTTAACTGGCCAAGTTTCACAGTTCAGCACAGTTTGATGTACAAAACTTAATGAGGGGTTTTTTTGCTTTTATTTCCCCCCAAACAGCTTTTAAAAGATCATGCAACACAAGTGCCTGATGAAGATTCTTGGCCCGTAATTGGGCAGTTCTCGAGTATTGGATCCATGGGAGCTGACCAGTCCAAATGGTTGTGTTCGGAGTTTAGACAAAGTTTGGTCACTCTAGGAAATAGTGCAAAGTCTCTAACAAATCAGGAGGTTCCCATTAATCTGGTATGGATTGCTTTTTGTACCTTTGTTAAGAAAATACAGAAAATCAGTGCTGCTGCTAATTGACTTGTTTACATAATCTTGTTGTTTTTTAAAAGAAGATTGCTTTGAATGCTTTAGTTAGAAGGTAACTTCTCTATTTAAAGATTCTGGGTGCCCTTTAGAGAAGAGTGCTTTGATGAATTCAGTGGGCTCTGAGCAGGACTCGTTTTCTTTAAAATTATTCTCATGCTGTAACATGGTTCTCTTACAAACATTCCTAGCTTATTTCTAATTCATTTTGTTTAACAATCTGTAGCTTCTGTTCTCTTACGTTTCTGCAAAGCAAAACTATTGAATGTTAGTAATTTGTTGTTTTGTCAGTAATTTTTGAGATTAATAATCATGCTTAACACCTTTTAAATCCAGAGATGTAGCTGTACTGATCCACTGGAGCAAAAAAACAAGATTCTTGTTGTACCTTAGAGACTAAAAAAATTACTCCAGTATAAATATTTGTGGGTTAGAGCCCACTTCTTCTTATTCACCATGGTTTCTCACTATGCAGACATTTCATGTAGATGGTAGACAGGGAAAACACTGCAGGGTCAAGGGTTCATTAGATGTAGACAGTGGAGGGAAGTGTAATTATGTAAAGTTCAGTCTGATCAAGAAAATACAGAGACATACACTAGTTATGCTAAGGTAGTTAGTTCTTGTTTTAAGAGTGAAGTCCCAGGCTTTGCTGGAATAGCTTGCTGAAATAAAATTTTGTTAGTGTCACAAGACACCTATTTTTGCAACATTTGAAGGTGCTAGAAGTGTTTGCTGAGGTGCATTTTTATGGCTAACTCACTTAATTACATTTTGTTACTTAGATTTATCCCACTGTGGACAACGTGAGGCAAAGTTTGGAAGGTTATCCAGGTAAAAAAAGTTCACATTTTTGTATATAGCGTAGAAAGCCAGGGGCTAAAATTTTAGCATAAATGAATGTTGTCTCAGAAAATTTCTAAACAACGTATGACATTACCATGCTAGACTAGCATTATTGCTGAATTTAACCTAAAAACGATAGTTGCACTTGGAAGAGGTTTGACTAAATCATAATTACGCTTGTATTTAGAGTTCAGGTCTTGATAGTTCAGGGGATACCTTCAGAATATTGACATAATACTGCATATACAGTCAGTTTGCTTCAAGTAGCACTGCGATCATCAAGTTTTTAGCTCCAAAGAACTGCGTCTGTTAATCTTCTTGGTTCTTGGGCTGGGTTTTGAAAGCTCCTGCTGTAAGTTTCCTCTGTAGTCCTAGGCAAGACTGTCTGAAATATCTATCCTTTGAGACTCGATCTCACTAAACAGTTTTACAGCAGATGCTGGTGTATTGAATTACATTAACTTGCAGACTCTACCGTGAAAATGTATTGGAATCTGTGTTGGCCATATTGATTCCTTTTGTGTATATAACTGGATTTTCCACAATAAATACTGAAGAGTACTACAGTGCATTAGCTTTTTAAAAAAGTCTATAAATTGACCCTGTACTTTGGGCTCATATTGCGGTCTGCCAGGCCTTTCCTCTTGCTTCCTTTGATTTGTGGAGGATGGAATGGCAGTCTTTGTTCTGTATGTGTCTTATATATTCCTTGTAGTGCAGAGATCTGCTGCAGAGGGTTGTGTTGCTTTAATCTAGCATAAATGTGCCCAGGCTAGCCCAATCTCATCAGATATTGGAAGCTAAGCAGGGTCAGCCTGGCTAATATTTGGATAGGAGCCTTCCAAGGAATACCAGGGTCCTAATGTGGAGGGTAGGCCATGGCAGACAACCTCTGAACGTCTCTTGCCTTGAAAACCCTACAGGGTTGCTATAATTCAGCTGTGACTTGACAGGCACTTTCCACCACCAAATGTGCCATGACATCTGTCTCTGCTGCTGAAAGCAGAAAAACTGTCTTACTGCAACAGGTGACGGATGGAATTAGATCCATGTACCCCAATGACTGACATTTTTTACTTTTACTGATGTAATAAGAACACTGAGGTCTGATCCAGATCTTCCACTGCATTGCACACAGCGTCTTATTTTGAGAGGAAAAGGTATGGCGTGAGTCTTATCCATTCAGTCTCCTTAGATAACTACAAACAGGATATCAGCCCTCCCCCCTGAGAGGGCCACTTGACCAAAGGGCATGACCACCTATTCACTCAGAAGTACATCGCTTATACTTAGGAAGTAGCTAACTCCCTGGCTGGGCTTCTGCTTTCTAGGCTTAGCTTTGGATTCTTATAAGAAATCTACCTATTTATTTAGGTTTATAACCACACAGCTTAAAACATAACACTGAGTTAAGGAATAACATCAGTTTTTAGGCTGTTTCCCAAATGAATCCTACCACAAGCCAGAAACTACCACCCTTCACTAGAGGGGTCTGACAGCTCCCACTGAGGTACCTGCTGCTCCTCCCTGGTATTAAGAATAATCCCTCCCACTCACTAAAAGACAAAATGGCATTTTAAGACCTACTTAAATAGTTTGAAGAACAGAAGGCAACTTTTGTTTTGTCTTTTGATTATGCATGCCCTTGTGCAGAAGATTAGCATCTATATATGGTATTATTAAATTGTCATGCACTATCATAATTTTTCATAAGCACAGCAAAGACAGAACACTTTAGTGAATGTACACTTCACTAATGTGAACCAGCAAGTTCCTATTGCTGGCACTTCTATTTAGACTCTTTTTGCAGTTGACTAATTCATCTTGATTTTGACTTGATGTGCTGCGAATTCTGTTTGACATAATTGGATAGAATCTGCATATAGAGTAGGCTTTTTAAAAAGCTGAAGTGTAAATCATTTGCAAAAATTCCTGCTAAATCTATTTCTTTGTGTGTGTGTGATGAAGAAAGCTGGATTTGTTGGTCTTTGAAGGGAATATTCTGTGGTAAAATGCAAATAATTTGCCATTCTGTTATTTAATGAGATCCCATTTCAGTGGCACGTTTCACTGTGACTAAGTGGTCTTCTCTTTCTCTTGGAGCTGGGGGTTCTCTTCCATATAGCATACAGACTGCACAGAAACAGCTTTGGCTACACTCTTACTTCCAGTAAGTGGCATAATTTCTTTATGACTAATGGCATTTTGAGTTTCTAAGGTCAATTAAATTTCTGAGAGATGTAGGTCAGACAAGCTTTGGGATGTTCATTTAACACTAACTGAATTTCATGCAAATTGAGATTTCATGTATCTTATATTCTAATAGCTAAGTCAGGATATCTTTGGATGCTTAAATCCGATGACTAGAGCTGTGAACAGGCAAGGCAGATCTTTCTACAAACCTGAAAAAGGGCCCAGGTTTGGAAAAAATGTAAAATCTTAAAAAATACACTGGGCAGCTTAAAAAATCCAAAAATGATAAAAGAAGCACCTATATCTTTAAGCAACAGATTCCCTCAGTGGCGGTTGCCAGGCAGCCCCAGCCATTCCACATTTGGCTCTGTCTGTTAAAGTCAGGGGGAGGAGGTAAGGCCCTTTTTAGTCCTATTTTTGAAGGAGAATTCATTGAGGCCAGGCCTGGCTAGTGTTGTCAGTTCCAGGTTGAGAAATTCCTGAAGTTTTTGTGATGAAGTCTGAGGAGTGCAGGGTTTGGGGATGAGAGAGGTCTCAGCTTGATATAATTGTATAGAGTCCACCCTCCAATGCAGCCATTTCTCCAGGGGGACAGATGTCTGAAGTTCTGTTGTAATTCTGGGGGATCTCCAGGCCTTACCTGGAGGTTGGTAACCCTAGGCCTGGCAGCAGCTGCTGGGTGACTTGATTCCCTCTGACTTGTACGAGTCAACTAGGCCCTGACTGCTTGCTACTGTTCAACAGCAGCCACCCTATGAAAGCCAGTGTGGTGCCGTGATTAGAGCTCCAAAGTAGGGTCTGTGAGACCCAGGTTCAATCTCCATCTTGCAGTGGAAGTTGACTGGGTGATTTGGGGCTAGTCACATACTTTCAGCCTAACTTAGCTCACAGGTTTGTTGTATGGATAAAAAGAGAAGAGAATAATGTAAGCTTTTTTGGACCCCACTATGGAGAAAGGTGAGGTATAAATGCGGTAAATAAATAATAAATATAGGTGAAGATGGGAGGCAGATAAAAGACAGGCAGGGCGAGGATATGAGGATTGCCAAAAGGAGGGAAAGAGGTTAGGAAACTCTTAGAAGTTTTGGGGGAGGGGAGGTGTGAGGAGGGATATAATGCCATAGACTCCACTCTCCAAAGCATCCATTTTCTCCAGGGGACTTAGAGTTGCCAGCCTCCAGGTGGGGGCTGAAGATCACCCTCACAAGACAAAAATTGAGTAAATTACAGCCTGGGCCCAAGGAACCATGTTTGTATGCATTAATGTGCATGGATGTGATTAACAGTTTCTCCATGCTGTATTCCTTTGTGTCACATTAGATTTCACTGCAAAGGGTCACCTGACCTTTGAGGGAGGCTTGGGGGGTACAAAGGGCTGTATTAGGAAGAGAGGGCATTAGTGGTTGGGTTCTCTCTTGCATGTGATGCATTCCTTAGTTGGAAGTGGTAAAAAAAATCACTTCTAGCCATGGCTTGAGAAATGGGGATAATGTGGATCTGAAACTGGCTTCACTCCTGTCTTCCTTTCTTATTTCAGCAAATGGTCAGCTGAAACTTCAGGCCGTAGCCATGCCATGCCTCACATTAAGACTTACATGAGAGTGTCTCCTGACTTCCGAAAGATTGCATGGTTTTTGGTTACAAGGTAAGTCTTTTGTTAGTAAGTAAAGTGAGGTGTCCCATCCCACACACGCTGCCAGGATGCTTCAGAGATCACTTAGGCTCCCCTTCATTTCACACCATGTAAAGATGAAAAAATTTCCTTGAAGCCATTTGAGGTCTTTATCCCCCAGTTATGGAGATGATCCCTCTTTTAGAATTCCATGAATGAAGTCTTGTCTTCTTTGTTGTTCCAGTCTCGGAAATCAGGACTGGGTTCGAATTGCAGCCCTAAAATTTCTCACAAGCGTTAACATATCTCTGAAAATACATACAAATACACTTAAAATGCAGAATTCACAATATTTTGTACATCTAAAAGCTGGAATTCTTCAGAATCTACTGTTTCCCAACTATCCCTAAATATTCTGCTCTGTCGTAACTGTTAATATAACTAATCTATCCTAATAATTTAACAGATTAATATACAATCAATCCCTGGCCAGTGACACAAATAAAGGCCAGTATAATATCAATTTCTATTTGTTCCCCAATTTACTAGGCAATCACCATCATATGTTCATCTATAGGATAATCTAGTCCAGATCCTTGATCTTTCAATTAATCAGCTCCAATTAGACTAATTAGTCGTTAAATTGATCCTGATTTAAACACTTGTATTAAAGTTGTACTTGTACTTGTAAATCTTGGCAATTCAAGAGATAAAAACTAAACAATTAATACATCAGACTCTCTTCAATAAATACTATTCCCCATTAACCATTAATTCATATACTCTAATCTGCCACTAACATCTGGCTCTAATAACCCAATCTATGGATAGATCAGGCAACAGCACTTTCGGCAGTGGATTTGACTGGAGTCTGCTGAACACCATTGTTATCTCCTCCAGCCTAAGGTCCGTTGCAGTACACAGCTCCTCCCAGTGGTGTAAACAACCACTGTCCTGACTCCCAGTCAGTCCTCCTCCTTCTGAGGGATCCTTGTTCCTGTGCCCGCATCTTTTGGCTCTGCCAGTTTTGCTCACAGGCTCCTGCAGAACCCAATGCGAGCACATTGGAGGTCACCGCCTATTCTCAGGTCTCCTTAGAATGTATTCCAACACTTAAATCAAAACATGTACTTTTTTCATCAACGGCCATGGGTGTGCTTCAAACAGAATTGTTGTCTTTCTCCCTACAGTGCCAATCTTTCCAAGGCTGCTTGGGGAGCATTCGAAAAAAACGGTGCCCAGTTGATGATTCGATCGTATGAGCTAGGAGTCCTCTTCTTGCCTTCTGAATTTGTGAGTTCATCTGTACCTCAGACAGTGTTACTTTTAGTGGAGCCACAATCTCTTTATTTGTTAGGGCTGATTAAGAATCTAGATTTCAAGTCAGGGGATTAAGGTAGTGAAAAGTTAGTATTTGAGTAGAAGTCCTAGTGGTTTTTCTCATGTAAGAGAATGGGATTGGATGGATCCAATCAACTTTTCTGCTGGTGAAAAAGAGGGGGTTGCCTTTGATCACCCAGAATGGCAATGGTGGGAACCGTGGGCGCTACATGTAAAAAACCAGTCAGGGGCTGCAGTAGGGTGGGGAGTTGGGTGCGCTTGAGTCTAAAAGCTGACAGGATCCAACCCATTGTTGGTTGCCAGGCATGTTCAGTTAAGGAGCTTCTTCAGAAACTAAAGAAAATTTGAGACTGATTTTACTTTTTATTTACATGTGAAATATAGTACCACTTTTTGATTCTTTTTATAAGAATTTATGGCCTAATCTTTGCATTCCAAAATTAACTTGGAGTGCCATCAAAGCCGCTTTCCCCATGGGCAAAGGCGGCAGTTCTGCAGGGCCTGCCTGTGCAACAGAGACCAGCCTTTTATGCACGGTATATCAATTTAAGGACAGGGCATATGGAGGAGCAGTAGGACGGAGCATGTTGGTCCTGTCCCCACCCATGACTGAGCTCACTGGCCTTGTTCCCTTCTATATACCTTTCCTGCTGCATGGGCCATGTTGTTATTTTGCCCAGCCCCCCAAATTCCATATTGGCTCCTAATTATTTTTAAGCACAGGAATAATCTAGAACATTTTCAGCCTGTTATGACAGCAATGGAAGCAGATAGCTTAAGTTAGCACTTCTTATAGAGGGCTGCAGTCTTTTCTTGATTGTTTGTTAGAATGGTTTTAATCATCTAAAAAAGCTTCTTGATTAATCTGGGGGCACACTTCTGGAAATTTTTAGTCATATTTAATACAAAAGCTAACAAAAAATGTAGGTGGTAGGCCGCTGTCTTAGAAGAGCTGTTCCTTCTTCTTTCACAAAGAAATGAGTCTTGACATGGTGCTTGCTAAAACACAAGGTAACGGTGACCTTTATTCAGAGGTATTTTATTCCTATGCAAATCAGTATAGGTTTGGTTGATTAGTCAGATGATTTTTTGAAATAATTAAAACTTGACAACTCCATTTTAAAATAAAGAGGCCAGATACATGCCGTGTATCCAAATAATAAAGAAAAAAAATAATGCTTTCCTTGGTTTGTCATAAGTTACATTTTTTAGCAGTGAGCAAAATAATTTGTTACCTTGTCAGATTCCACTGGACCAAATGCAGGTCACTGAGATTTCTGTGCCTTTTGAGAAAGAAGCGAGTGTTTAGAGCACTTGTTTATCAGAGTGAGTTTCAGGAAAAGACAAACATGAAAATTAGGGAAAACAGATGGGAACCCACAAGGACTTGAGGGAGTCATCTCATCCCCCCACACACACTATTTCTGTTTTCCCTTTCCTGAAAGCCCTCATAGCCTCTCCCCTTTTCCTGCTTCCTTCTCCCCTTCACACCCAACAAACAGCCTACATTTATCTGCCCCTTTGTCTCCAGGATTCCATCTCCTCCCAGCTTCTACTTAGGAAGCTATGGTCCTGTTGTGTGGTGCTGGCCACTGGGCCAGGCTCACTTGCATAGTACAGAACTCCCAAGGACTTGTGGGAGGGCACCTTAGTTATCCCTGTATCCCCCCTCCCACATTATTTCCTCTTTCCCTCCTGTTGTCAAGCCCTTTGTGTCAATCTCTCCCCTTTCCCTACCTCATTCTCATCTTCTTAGCCATTCACCAACCTAACTCTTACCTGCCTTCCATCTTCAGCTATATTTATTATTTACTTCATTTATACCGTATTTCTCCACATTGGGGACCAAAGCAGCTTACATTTTTCTCCTCTTACCCTTTTTTCTCCTCACAACAATCCTGTGAGGTAGTTTAGGCTGAAAGTATGTGATTACCCCCAAATCACCCAGTGAGCTTCCACAACAAGATGGGAATTCAAACCAGACCCTACTCAGAAGCACTAACTGCTGTTGAAAACTAACAAGCACCAGGCCTAGTTGAGTCATGCAAGTCAGGTGGTATCAAGTCACCCAGTGACCACTGTCAGGCTTGGTCCTAATGAGTCCTCCCTCAAAGGCCAAAATAGCCCTGGAAAGCACCCTGCCCCTTCCTTTTACTCACAGAAATCAAGCCTTGGAATGCTGTGGTTGCCTAGCAGCAGCCACTGAAGGAATCCATTTGTTAAAGCTACAGGCACTCTTTTTATCATTGGGGTCTTTTCAAAAACCCCAATGCATTTTTCTTAGATTTCAGATTTTTCTGCAAATCTAGGGTGTTTGTAGAAAGATCTGTTGTGCCTGTTAACAGCTCCAGTCACCAAATTTAAGTATCCTCAGATCTGGCTGACTTGGCTAGTAGTGTGTAGATGGGAAAGAGGTGAATTCTGTGGAACAAGTGAACGAGAAGGTATGGTACTAGATCAGATGAGAAATTAAAGTTTAAAAGAAAAATATAGCCTCTTTTAGCTCATCTTGAGATACGTTTATTTGTGGCATAATAAGATGTAATGCAAGTAAACAAAAACTGAATGTGAACACAGGTGAACACGTGAAGCTGCCTTATAATGAATTAGACCATCAGTCCTTCAAGGTCAGTATCATCTACTCAGATTGGCAACTGCTCTCCAGGGTCTTAAGAAGAAATGTTTCATGTCACCTGCTACATGGTCCCTTTAACTGGCAATGTCAAGGATTGAGCACGAAACATTCTGCATGCCGAGCAAATGCTCTGCTACACAGCCACAGCTCCTCTCCATGAGGATGAAACCCTAACAACAAATAAATGGCCTTTTTTTCCTGTGGCCCTCCTGAATTTTGGGGAGAGGCCATTTCTCCCTCTGAGAGGAGAGCATCTTGATGGGTGTTTCCCACCCTATCCTTAGGGAGACAGGAACTAAACTTCACTTCCTGTCCTCTCGGTGGGACATGCCCCTCAATTCAGTTTTTGTTCCTGCCTCAGTAGGGAGAGCAGCACGAAGTTGGCACTCGTGCCTTTTTGACTGTTTTCTGATTCTACTGGCTTTCTGATTTTAGCTTTAACTTTGTAGATGTTCCTCCTTCTCTGCGTCTCCTCCCCCGCTTGTTCTCTTCTGCCTCCTACCTTTTTTCTTTCCTTGCCTGAACTCCCGCCTGACGCTCCAGCCTGGAGCATGTCAGACCGGGGAGACTTGGACAGATTCCTTTCAGAAAATGAGAGGGAAAATGCTCTGCTGCTAGCACAACCCAAATGGGCAAACTTGAAGGTGTGGCCTCTGCTGCCGCCACAGGTCTTGCCGCGACACAAGGAAAACATGCCCCAAAGCGGCCCCATTCTCTGCTCACGGAACATGCCGTGGGCACCATCTTGGATCAGGCGGCAAGGCAAAGACCCCCTGAGGAAACGGGAGGGCTGCAGGGCAGCTGTCGCTGCTACCATAAGCCAATGTATGCCTAGTGCTGGCATCCTGGACATTCCCAACACCTAGGGCCTTCCGATGACACCTTCTGACGATGCAGCATTACCTATGGGTCTACTCATGAGTGACCCCGAAAGGGGCGCCAACATGATTTTAATGCTAGAATAATGCAAGCCATGAGGGAAGAAATTTCTAACTTTCATAGGGATTCCCCAGTAGGGGATGGTAGCCACTTTCCCTCTCATTGCCCTTTCAGTCGCTACCTCCAGGGAGAACCAGACCAACCTTACCCAGAGGAGGAAAGGCCTCGCTGGCCGACCAGGGCAGCCAGAAAATATCATTTTTCTTCTATGAGGACTATTTTCTGTGGGATTTTTCACAGATTGAGGACAACAAATGGGGGATAGGGAGAAAAGGGGGCTTCTATCAGGAGAGGAGGAAGGAGAGGAGATGGAGGTTCCAAAACCCTCTGTGAGATTTTTCAAACCTGAGTGCTACCAATATTACCTTAAAAAGGCCTTGTCTGCCTTTGGAGTTTCACCCCAAGCCTAGGGCAGAAGACTCCTCCAGAAATGGCCCTGCAAACGGGTCTAATCCCAGAGGGAGCTAAGACTTTCCCCGGGACCACTCGGATGGAGAAAGTTTTTTCCTTTATCTGAACTCTTAGAAAACAATTGGCTAAGGAATGCTATAGCTAACAAACATTACCCTCCTAATATTAAGAAACAATGTACCGCTTAACTTTACTGTTAAGTTCTTACAGGTCCCTCTAGTGGATGCATCGATAACAGCACTCCAAACTACTGGCCTCCTCTCTGAAGATGGAGAGGGAATGGCAAGAGATAGACTAGCAGAATTTGTGCTGTGCAAGGCCACAGCTATGGCGATCAGAATTTCAGCCACCATGGTAGCAAGAGCATCCATAGCCTGGTCTAAGACGCTTGTCCAGCTGATTGCCAACTCCAACAGACGCTTGGCAGAGGAAGCAAATAGGCTTCTGCAGACCTCATTCCTGCTGGCTGACTCCACATTGGATGCCATGCTTTTTTCTTCTAGGGCAATGGCTTCAACTGTAGCTGCCAGAGAAGCCTTTTGGCTCCAGGCATGGCAGGCCAATCTACATGCCATAGCCATCGTCACTGCGTATTCCTTTCAGGGCAATCGCCTGTTTGGTGATTCCCTAATCAAGATCCCCATAGAAACAGAGGTTAAGAAGAAGGCAATGCCAAAGTCACTGGGTAGATGAAGGATGGGACATAGCTCAGTGGTAGAGCATCTACTGGCAGGCAGAAGGTCCCACGTTCAGTCCCTGGCATCTCCATATAAAGAACCTGGCAGTAGATGATGTGAACGCTTTCTTTGTAACCAGACAGAAGAGGCACAGGCAGTCTCTCCTGTTTGGGCAAAGACCCTTACCAGGTTCAATCAAGATGTTAGGCGATCTTCATAGGGAACATCTAGACAAACATCAGGAGAAATCCCTTTCACAACAGTCCAGGCAGACCCTTCTCCCCTAGGGATGACAAATCAGGAAGAGTCCTCTAGGCACCCAAGGCATGACTATGCCTTGGCGCTGGTGGGGGACGCCTATTGCTATTTCACCAGGAATGAGTCAAGTCCAATGCAGACAACTGGTCTTGGGAAGTCACTTCCAAAGGCTCTTCCATTGGTTTCCTGAGCAGAACCCCAGACTGCCTCGTCCCCTCACCAATAACAAAGGGCTCTGTCAAACTACAAGAACTCTGGATGCTGCTCATCATCTATCCAGCATCTTGGCCATAGAACCGGTTCCCTTTACCAAGAGAGTTCAAGGTATTTACTCGATGTTTTTGCCATTACAAAAGTAACAGAAGCTGGAGGGCCATCTTGGACTTGAAGTTCCTAAACAAATTTGTGAAGTTACCCTTCACTCCACCACAGAGGTCCTACAACCAGGGGAGTTCCTGACATCAATAGACTTTTAATAGGGGCATGCCTACATGTTCCTATCTTTAGCTCTCAGCACCAGCCTGTGTTCATAGCCTCTGTTGCATAAAACACCTTATAAGCCTGAGCTGTGAATGGGAGGATGGTGGTGACAGAATTGTGAAGTGCACCAAAACTGCTGCTGACTGCTGGGCTAAAAATAGGCTACTGGGGCAGAACCTTTGGGTTTCCCACTGATCTAAGACTCACCAACGATTCCTGAGTCAATGTAGCAGTCATGGTATAAGAGGACAGGTTCCCTGGTGGATTAAAAAGTGGTTAAATGACAGGAAACAAGAGTAGGAATCAATGGACAGTTTTCACAATGGAAGTAAATAAGTGGTGGGGTCTTACGAGGATTGGTATTGGGGCTGATACTATTTAATTTGTTCATAAATGATCTGGAAGTAGGGGAGAGTAGCATCACAGGCCAAAATTATTATGTCACAGATGACATAAAATTATTCAAGATGGTGAAAACCAAAGCTGATTGTGAAGAGCTCCAAGAGGACCTCCACAAACTGGATGAATGGGTGGCAATGTGACAAATGAAGTTCAGTGTTGATAAGTGTAAGGTGAGGCACACTGGGACAAAAAAATCCCAATTTCCAGTATAAGTTAATGGGGCCTGAACTTGCTGAGGCTGAGAGGGGGAAAGATCTTGGGGTCACAGTAGATAGCTCAGTGAAAGTGTCAACCCAGTGTGCTGCAGTGGTAAAAAAGGCAAACTCTGTGTTGGGGATGAGAACTGCTCAGCAGGACATGGGAAAACTAGAGGAGTGAAAGAGGCATGTGCATACGTGGGCTGCATCTTGGTGCTGCTCCTTCAGCAACCCAACCTCTTGCTCAGCCTGCTGCAGTGCCTCATTGCCCTCTACATGCTGTGGGAGATGTACCACACTGAGCCCCTTGCTGCCAACCAGTTTACCACCATCTGCCATCTTCACTCATCTCCTAACCTTCCCCCCCCACACACAATGTACCTCCTCAAATTCCACTCTGGCTCATCTGGCAGAGACAACAGAGGGAGGTCCCTGCTCTCAGGCAGTTGACCTCAGGAGGCATCTTGTGAACTTTCCACAAAGAGAAGACTCTTTGTTCTAGTACCTTCTCCCCCATGAGTGACATGTTTGTGGATGGATTTGGTTGCTGTAATACAGACCAGTTAATTTCCCTACTCATGCAATCAGTAATGTTTAGATTAAATCTTCACAACGCAGGTACTGATGAAAGTCTACTCTGGAGGTGGTTAAAAGTGGTACAATGCCCAGCATTAAGCAGTTTGAGCAAACAGCTGTTGAGTAGCATCTACTTTCTCATGCATGGTGGTTCTTACCAAACGGTCTGTCTTTTAAATTTAGACAGAAACTAGGGGTGCTTTCACAGCTTGTACTGTGCTAAGCCCTTTGCACTGTACTGAAGTTGAAAACTGCGCCATTTTATGTGATTTATCTTCACTGATATTCCTCCTTTTTAAAGAAAAGAACATCCTCTCATGTGTGATGAATGCAACCACTTGTACTGTCTCAATAAGCAAAACATGACATTCAGTTACAAATGATAGGTATATACATTTTCCTGTGTAGAATAGTATCTCTTTAGGACAGGAAAATCAAAATGTGTGAACTGGCCCCTAGAACAACCAATTTCAGTGCTTAATTTGAGGCAAGGCTTTGACCTATATTTTGAAAACTAAGACCTGATTCTGGAAACAGTATCTTTCATGTCAAACTTTAATTGGTATTTCTTCTTCACTGCATATGCATGCTGATTGGTAAAGAATCAAGTAAAACATGTCCTGATGGTTACTAGAGCAAATTTCTTACAATCTTAACTGAGATTAGAGGGAGTAGGGGAGAAGAAGAGGGTGATCAGAGGCTGGAATGTAGCCCTCAAATGCAGAGGCTGTGTACTTCAGAATGCCACTTATTTGGGTTCATAGTGTTTGTTTTCTCAAACGCATCTGGCTGTCCACTGTAGAAAATTGAATGCTGGACTAGATGGACACCAAGATCATGGTTTTCCTAGGGTATCAGAAAACCTTGACTTGATCCTGGATGGGTCACTGTGCCAAGTAAATTTGGACTTGTGGGTCACCATAGCGAAAAGTTTGGGAACCACTGCCCTAAGCGACAGGGACAGTTTTTCAGGGGAACATGAGCTGCAGCAGGAAGTAGAATCTTGAAGAACCTCTGCACATACACATCTCTTTGGATCGCAGCCTTTAAGACACCATCGGCCAATGCTCATCTGCAGCATAAATGCCTCTAGGGGGATTGGCCAGCTTGAATAGGATAAAGGATTACAAATGTTACAAAATTGTTTGATCATATGTTTTAAACCGCTGGTTAAGCTATTACCACAACCACAGAGCATAAAATAGAATTGTTCAGTAGGGTATTTTTATAAAAGAAATAGGGTTACCTCATAAAAGGCTGATCCCACAAAGTGCATTGTTTTTCTAGTTGTGTAATAGCAGAACATGTTATGTTTAATACTTATGCTGTGTTCAGATAACAGCTTTGTTTCAGATTTCTGCAGTCCTAGCCCTGTTACATTGCTTATTAGATTTATTGCATTGATTTTCATTGGGTAATCTGCCTTGAGTCTCATCTCATCGAGAAAGGCGGGCTATAAATAAGTAAAGCACTGGAATAGTGCAGAGCGATAAATGTAACAAAAGCTGCTATCTTATCTGTTTTCTGATTAAAGGAAGCAAAAGAAAATTGCTTGAATGTAAGGCCATGTCTGTCTGCATTTTGTCGCAGGGCTTGGATACTGGCTATTTCCAGGTGAAGGAAAACCTGCTTTCTGATGAGCCAGCATTATCGTTTCCTGTACCTTATGATCTGCCCCCAGAGAAGTATGAAAGTAAAGGTAAGGTGTCTTTCTCCAATGCAGAAAACAAATAGGATAAATAAACGTAATACATATGGGAAACATGGTCAAGTTCCAGCAACTACAGACTCAGATAATAACTGCTACTGGAATCATCCAGCACAAGACCACCTCTTAGAGAACCAGGTCCCCCACAGTATAAACAGCACCAGTGCTTTCTAAGGCTAACTGTAGCTGCTGTTCAGATCAGTGTGGCATATTGTCCGCTGAATTGGTCTCTTATACAAAAACCCATGTTCAGTTCCCACTCAGGCAGATAAACTCTGCACGTCTTATGTCACTTGATGTTGTTGCTTCTGGCTGGAGGGCTGGCTAACAGGGTCTTCTGAGCTTCTTTGGAGAAAGCTAGCACAAAAGTATTGCAAATAAATATCAGATTTTAGAGCTTAGGCAGGCCACTTCTATAATCTAGTGGCCAATATGCTAGCCTCTGTGCCTTCTAGTAGAGATCCAGTGTGCTTTCAGGAGATAATATAGAGAGCAAAACAATATACGTAGAAACCAACAATAACATCATAAGGGACAGCCACTCCCACAACATCTCTAGCAGTGCCACCAAATGTCAATCATAACATTTTTTACTATTCCTCCCACAGTACTTAAGCCAAAAAGGTACCAGTCAAAGTGTGTCAGTGGCTGAGATGCCAAAACCTATGCCACATATCCTGTTTTCACACGCACACACTGCATAAGCATGCTCCCAGGAAAAGTCAACATTCCTTATAGCCCAGCAGTTAGGAGGATTGCATGCAGAGCCCAGAACCTTCTCAGGAGAAGGGTTTGGATGCCACTGGGGCATGAAAGTATTTTTCATAGGGGTATTATTAATACTGCACACATCACATTTGTATTGGTGCCTGTGGCACCTTGTGTAAGGCAGCTTCATGCGTTCCTTATGTCGGGGGGGGAAGCCATGTGGAAGAACCCATTCCGCAAGAGCCAGTTCAAAAGAGGCAGTGCTGTCTGCTGACTGATAGCTTTGGGGAAAAGTAACATAATGAGAAACAGGATGGATTAGATATCCCTCCATAGAAGATGGAAATGTGTTCTGCAAGGGAAATCCCACTTCTTGGGTACCCCAATGACAATTTAAGAAAAAGGAGAAGCAGTGGGAATAGAGCTTGGGGTCTCCCACTCCAGGGAATAACTCCCTAATCACACATTCTAGAAGCAGGAAGAAAAGGTGCCGGGGTGAGGGGGCGGCTGGGGATTTGCACGTGGAATCTGGCTTCAGGCTCCAGGGTACTTCTGATTTTGCCGAGCCCTTCTTGTCCCGCTCAGCAGCACTTCCTGACTCAGTGATCTGGTCATTGTCTCCATAGTCCTTGTCAGCTGTCTCGCCCATCCTTCACATCCTGTGAACCCCACTGTGTGGCTCCTTTTGTCAGTGGAACTCAGGGGTAGGGAGGTTAGGAGGATGTGGAGCTGCTGGGACCATCTCCTTAGCACTTGCTCAAGATCCAGTGGCAAGGCCATGGGTTAGATATAGACACTTTGCCTTGGAGGAGTGTTGGGGTGCATTTACTGCCCGCTTTTCACATGCGTGGCCCCCATGGGCTGAAATAAGTAATAAGGGGCTGGTGGTTCATGTCATGAGAAGAAGCATGGCTGTAACAATTGCTTGAAGGAGATGTTAGCGATGCCACATACTGACAGGAGGCCTCTCACTAGGAACTGCTGCAGTACCCCTTCATGCCATTGGCTCGAGGACATCCTTGTCTGTGTGCATCTTGGGTGATGGCTTGTAAAGAGGCAAGAGGGTAGCTGGGTGTGGTGCCAGACTTTGAGGGACCCTCAGCAAGAGGCCTCCTGGTGACCTGCCAGTGCATCCCCTTTCAAGCATGTGGGTACAGCTGCTCCTAGAAACCTGTAGGGGCTGAAACTTGCTGTCAAGTGACAGTCAAGCCAGTACAGTGTCCTTGAACTGCAGAGAGAGGAGTCTGTCTGTGGACATGGGGGTGAATGCTGCTTACACCTTGGGGTGAGCAAGGGAAAGGAATGGGGCTGCCCATAAAGTATGACTCCTTTAGGGCTTCTTCTGTCCAGTGAGCCTCCCCTCTAACCTATCTGGATGGGATACCTTGTTCTAGCAGCCCCAGTTGCATTAGCTGCCTGTGCAAAACTCTCCATTTAGTGATGGAGTTGGTAAAAGGGCATTTTGCACAAAGTCCCCCAATAGGGCTTCATAACTTTTGATATATGAGGGCAGAGGGATGGAGCCCCTTGTTATGGGAGTTGTTTCCTTGCTGAGGTCATTGTGCTGGAAGAGGAACACAGGCATCTGGTGATCTCTGTTGACGCCAGTTGGAGTATTTTAATCACTCCACCCCTTTTGCAAGTGAAACGACCTAAGTGAGCTGTGGTTCAGAGTCCCACCACTCCACAACCCTGCCCAGCCCTCTTCCCTTGCTCTGGCAGAGTGCTACAGGAGATAGGTATTTGGGGCATAGCCTTGCCCTGGTAGCCCAACACTGGTGTAATTTTTATTTTTCACTGACATGGCTTTGTGCTCCATCATCATAAAAGAGGTTTAGTGGCAAAGCTGTCTTTCCTGGCGAGTGTAGAAGAACAGCAGGATTGTGCTGCAAGTCTCCTTTCCAGCAGTTGTCCTGTTCATCCACGTGCTCTGCTAAGTAAATGTTGGGATACTTGATGCAAACTGCTCAGGTCTGAAGATGGATAAGTCATCTTCATGTCCTAGTGACGAGAGAAGCTGTTTGGCAGCTGGTTGCTTTTCATCCTTATCTTCCTTTTTTGGTAGTGGAAGACTCTGTAAAACTGCAAGTTCAAAAACTGATCTGTCATGGTTTTGTCTGTCTAAAACACAGCAAATTGCTACATTTTCAGGAGACATAATTTTTTTTTACTTTGTATTACGTGCATTTTTGTGGGTCCGTCCGTCCCCCTCCTTCTCCGCTGTGCATGATAATAGTTAAATGTTTCACTGGTCCTTATGAAGTAGATTAATATACTTAAGTATAAAATGATATGGCAATTTTGTCAGTGACGGCAGCAATTTGACAGAGGATGCAGGCAAAGTTAAACCATTGTTCTATTCCCTTTTCTTTCAGTTTCCCTTTTCTTTCATTATTCACATGGTAATTCTGGCACTGGCTGGGTTTTCAAGGCTGGTACATGTAAAAAAGAACAGTCCCCAGAATATTTCTGAGAAGATTCTTTTCTAGGAAAGGCTTTGATTCTGGCTGTACCCCTTCTTTCTCTTCTCTCCCCCCCCATGTCTAAATCACAAAATCACAGGTAGAAGTCAGGTAGCCAAAAAACTTTATCTGAAGAAAACCTGAAGTATATTTGCCTGTATACTTTATAGCCTGCCTTTCTTGCTGAGACTCAGGGTGGATTGCAGAATAAAGGAACAGTGCAATCATCTAGTATAAAACATTCAGTGAATAATGCAACTGGGCTGAGATTACAGAATTAGTAGACAAACTACTTAGGGCAAGGTATAGTGAAATTACACAGGTTTAAGACAATGCAGTAAAACCAAGATGATACCTAGAACGGTCTATGGTGCAGTGGACTACTATTCCTTTGTAAAGGTGACCTTCTGGACTCTTCCATTCTATGAGAGTTCTATAAAAATGCCTCCCTGGACATTTCAGAACACAGTTTTCCCAGTGTCAGCTGTGCCTTTGAAAGCCTTTTGGGAAAGGCATCAGGAAGGTATCTGCAGGATGTTGCTTACATTGACAAGAGTGACGTAACAATGTAGCTCAATCAGTGTGCATCACATGGAGTAACATTGATAATGGGGAAGGGGCTTGATCTAGTGACCGAGTCATATATTTTATTTCGAACCTGGGACTTTCCACATGCTAAGCAGTTGCTCTTCCACTGAGCCACAGCCCCTCCCACTACAGGCATTGAATTACAGTGAATATGCGTAATGGATCTTAGGGTAATACGCCCAAAGGTTCTGTATTATTGCTGCTCTGTGGAATGGATCTTCCAACAAGCTCCCATATTGTACCAAATGGGAACAGAGACTGCACTGGAAATCTGAACTAAAATTCACATCAGAATTTGCTGATAAATCACAGAAAATTGCTACATGCTGTGCAGAAATTAAATTAAAAAATTAAATGGGCTCTGCTAGCAGGCTTGTAGTCATAGCTGTAAATGTACTGTCAAGTCCTGTCCCCTAGTGGTTCAGTAGACAAAGCTTTTCCATGCCCTTTCCTCCCTCACTTTACCAGCATGGGACTTCTGAGGCCCTGCCTTAACTAGTATGGCTAGCCAGTGTAGTAGTGCAGGTCTGAGCGGAGAGCTTGGCTAAGAGAAGCCCAGGCTTCTCTGTATGAAGCCAGTGGATGGCCTTAGGGCAGAACAGCCTGGCCTCCTTCACAGGGCTGTTGGGCGGGTGGACAAGGGAACAGATCTCAAGTTCTTAATCTGTTTTATTGCATTTTGTTTACTGGAAGCTGCCTTAAACTTCAGAGAGCTTAAAGGAATAAATATGTCAAGGCACTAGTACAAGGATACATCTGTATTTATGGACATGTGGACTGCTGGCATTTCCCCTACCAAACAAGCTAAAAAAGGGGTCTGCATGAGACCTCTTGAGCATACTATAACTGGCACCTTATGTGGGTGAAGTAGTGATTGGGTAATAAGGTAATGGAGATTGGGGGTGGGGTTGCTAATAAAAATTAAAAAATCAGGAAGAATTTCATCCTTATGTCTACCAAACATGTGGCTGCTTCTGTTTCGCAAATGTGATATCTTTGGGGGGCAAACCTGATCCAAAGCAGACTTTGGTCATGTACAAAAAGAGTTAGCAAGAAAAGGCATTCATGCTATGGTTAAGTGTTAGAAACTAGAACCCTTTGTTTGCCAAAGCCTTCCCCTTAGATTTTTGTGTGATGTATCATTTTAAAGTCCATAGGTTTTTTTGCCATCATGTCGCAGCCAACTTACGGCAAACCCATAGAGTTTTCAGGGCAAGAGAGAAACAGAGGTGGTTTGCCATTGCCTGCCTCTGTGCAGTGACCCTAGTATTTCTTGGAAGTCTTCCGTCGTCCAGGATCTGAAAAGGTCAAGTTAGCCTGGGATAATCAGTTCAGGGCAGTTTTAAGAAATGGGTTTATTAAAACACAATGTAGCTGGAAGGCTTTGGAAGTAATGTAACCTAAACCCAGTATCAAAGAGTGAATACAGTTTAAAACATGGTCGATTACTGTCACCATTGCTACTAACTACATAGCTCTTTTCCTGACTCAGGAATTGGAATATACTGTACTTTGAATAAAATTTTCATAATGCTCACCCCCATTGCTGTCCTGTTTGGTTTTCTCCCTTCTGACTTTTCATTTGTCTTTACTGAGACTCACAATTAGATCATCTTTGAGTAAGAAAGGGCTTAGCAATAATACTAGCCATTCTTTGACCACAGCCCTTTGCTTTATTAATGGAGGAAAAGATTGATATGCATTGTGCATCTCTACTTTTCCTCCTATACTGATTCTGCTATCAAATTGTAAAGGGAAGTCATGTTCATATCTGTAGGGAAATGTTTTCTTGTTTTTTTGCTACCAAGAGCAAAGTTACAGTGGGCCAGTTACTAGCCAAGGCTGAAGTAGCTTTGTGCAAGGTTTCAGAGAACACCGCATGCTGCAGGGTCAGCAGTTTCTGTGTCAAATCTGTGCTTTACTAAGGCAATCCCTTGTTCTCCTGGGGAAGTAAAAGAAAAGGATGGTGGCTGGGTGACAAGAGCCCGGTCTTGCAGATAAGCTATCTTGGCCGTGTTCAACTCCTTTTCTTCTCCTCCCACATTAGGTTGCTGTTGAATCCTGTCGCTGCTACTCTCTTCTGCAAGAGTGTCCGCCCCCCCCCAGTCCACAGCACATTCTCCTAGGCATTTTGCTCCCCACCCAGCAGATTTTTCTTTACTCAGTGCTTGGTTTAATTCCCTCCTTCCTCTGAGGAGGTCAGGAAGAGGTACAGAACTCTCCCCTCCTCCATTTTACCTGCACAACAACACTGAGAGGTGGGAATATGACTCCCAGTCTCCCCCAGGGCCTAGTCCAACACACTTATCACTACACCATGCTGGCTCCCTCCTTGACAGGGCCTTGTTTTGAGTTAAGCAACACCCTCCTGGGCGTGCTGAGACTCGGGAGGAGGATTCTTCAAATCCCCTCCTCCGCAGTGTCAACAGCAGCAGAGGCATGGACTGATCCCTCCCCTTCACATTCATGTTTGCAGCATCTTTCCTTTTGATGTTGCACTCATTAAGTTTTGTAAAAATTCTACTCTCCTCCTAAGCTATAAATAGGATCTCAGCACTGCCTACAATTGTTAAAATGTAATAAAATCAATACAGACTGTTAAAACATACAAAGCAGCAGCTTCTTTGCTTCCAAAGGCTCATGTAAAATGAAACCATTTCCATCCATTTATGGAAGATTGCAGATGAGCTGCTAGCGTCGGGGAGTGAACAACTGATGCATAAAGGGAGGAGCCCAACAGACAGAGGGAAGCGGAAGGGTCCCTTAGGTGACATGTTGGTGTGAGTGGGTGCAATTTCACATCAGGGTTAGAAATGTCCCTTGTTTTCAGTTTCCTCTGGCTGTAATAACATTCTTCTAACTCTTCCCATGCATCCTTCCCCCCTGAAAACATAGCTCTTAATGCATTTTTCTCTTTACAGCTCTACCCTTACCTTCCCATCCCCAGGTCTTTGCTACCATTTTATCTATCTCTGTTGGGGCTGCCCTCGCTCCACTTCTGTCTTCTCTGCCTCGTAAAATAATTAGTGTATGAAACATTGTGCACAAAACCATCATCAAGAGTAGAAAATTCCACTGCCCGATGAGAGAGAGGTCTAGTATATCACGCTGTCCGTGTGCTATTTCATGCCAAGCCTTCATTCCAAAATAATGGCTTGCCTTCTGTGCCTTGTTTTACTAAACTTAACCCAATCTCTGGACCTTCATCATGTGAGGCTCTTTGACCATCATTGTCTCTCAGAGGTCTTGGTTTCTTTGTCTGTGGAGGGTCCTCTTTTCAAAATTTCAGGCTCCTTCCCAACTACAGGTAGGGATTGGAGAAGGATACATAAGTCTGCCCAACCTGGATAGCCCAGGCTAGCCCGATCTCATCAGATTTCAGAAGCTAAGCCGGCTCAGCCCTGTTCAGTATTTGGATGGGAGACCACCAAGGAATATCAGGGTTGCTGCACAGAGACAGGCAATGGCACACTGTCTGAATGTCTCTTGCTTTGAAAATTATATGGAACCGCCATAAGCTGGCTGTGACTTCACAGCAAAAAAACAAAACTATAGGTCTCATAAAAGTGTCTCCTAGTGGCCAAGTGCTGCTACTGCAGTGGATGGATTTGTGATTCTTAGGTAGCACATTGAAGATGTTCGTCCAGGATTGTTTTCTACTGTTGTAGGCGGTAGAGATTTTCCAGAGTTAAAACTGAGTTTCTAGGAATTCCAACAGACTGTGGCTAAGTCAGGTGAGCTTCTGTGTGTATATCACTTAGTCTGCCAATGAAATAATGCTTCTTTGTTGTGATTCCCACCTTGGCTGTGTGCCCTAGCATCAAGCTGCGTGGTACAGGGACGATACACAAAAAAACAAAGAGCATGTCCTTGTATGATGGACTGCACTTTTTAAGAGGCTTAGAAGTGCTGCACCAACAACTAAAAGACTGTGAAGTGTTAATTCTTCACAGAGCCTTGAGTGACAGGCTACTGTCAGCAATCTGATTGGTTAGCATCAGCTGAGCAGAAAAAATCTTGAGAGAGCTGGATGCTGAGGAGATTCAATCATATTCCTGCCTTAACTGAGAAGAGATGTGTACTGAGACTCTGAATATAGTCCTGACAGAAAAGGGGTTTAGTGCTGACAGAGTCAGATTTCTACCTTGACTGAACACAGTCTGAACTCAGCGTTAGTTGAGAGCAGTTTGAACACAGCCAGAGAACTGGGGGAGAGTTGGGCAAGGAATTTCAGGTAGTAGAGAAGACTCCCATTCAGGCCAAAGGAAAGGGGATAGATCTTTTAGAGAGATAAAGATTCCCTACCCAGTCAAACAAGGAGAGTTATCTTTGGGGAGTACAGAATTCCCTGGTCTGGGGTAATTAGAAACTGCCTGTAGAGATCTTAAAAGTCAGTGAACAGCTCAAGAAGAGTACTGGTGTTCCAAGAGAAGGGGGTTGGTTACTGGGAAGAGTACCAGCCTTCTGGGCACCAAAAGAGTCAGCAATTATTCAAAGTGAAAGAGTGTTTAGGAAAACACTGGAACAAAAGCCTCTCAATGTAAGGATCTAAGTAACTGTGAATAACTTAAGAACCTCTCATTAGCCTGATCTATAAGAACAAAAGTCTATGCTTGTACTAATTTTACCACAGTAATATCAACCTTTGATTTCACCTGACCTTTCCTTTTGATGTTAAATAAAACCTTTTGTTATTTGTGAATTTTAAAAGTGTCTCAACTGCCATTATCAAGAGTTTGACTTAAAGAGTGATCCTATCCCTTCCCTTAGGTTCCTGGGCTGAGAAAATAGCCAAAACATATCTTACTGACAGGGTGGGACAGTCAAAGTTTCTTCAGGGGAGGAGTGAACACATTACCTGGGCTGCTCAGTCAGTGAGCCTCTGAGGAAGGAAAGTGGGAAGGGGTCCATCATAGTTTGTTAGGAGGCCATAAAGACCAACACATCAGGAATTGCAAATAATCTCCTTGCTGTTTCTGGGTAGCAGACCCCAACAGTTAAAGGTTAGTTACTTGGGGAAATGAGAAATAAGATTTGTGAAACAAATGTCTAACTTGCTCAGAAGAGTTAGCTCCTTTCCTATTGGTGGTACAATCAGCCCTGAGCTTTTTTTCTTTCCATTGCAGATCGTCCGTGGATTTGGAACATTCCTTATACTAGAGCTCCAGATACACATGGAAATATGTGGGTTCCTAAATGAAAAGCTCCAGTTCCCTCCAAAGCCCACTAACTAACCCTGGAGAGAAGGTGGTTTTAATAATATGGATTTGTGCACAGGTTAAAGGAGTTTCTATAAAGAACATATTCAATTGAAAACCTTTTTGGGAAAACAGTATCAGCCACACATCTATGTCTTGAAAATGCAGTGCTTTTAAAACTGTTTCATAAACTTGAAAGGACCCAGTTGAATATATCAGGAAGCTTTCTTCATAAATGAGCATTAATATATTCAATGTGTTTCTTGGAAATACTGGCCCCAATGAAGGGAAATTTGTATACAATTTGCAATAAAGTGGTTACATTTGTCATTAAAATATGAACTTGGGGTTTGAATTGCACTGTTGTTGCCCCCCCACCCCTGCAAAAGCAAACAGTTCTGCCATAAATGGTGGTACTCGTTACATAATGCTTTTTAACAGAGCCATTGCATTCCATACCGTCATTTCATTTTGTTCTTCCTGTATATTTCTCCAAGGCTAAAATTCTGTCAGAAGCACACAGTGTAGATAAGATGGCTGGTTGCTATGGAAGTAACCTAAGGTGCACAATCAATTGCATGTAAAAAGTAAGGAAACAGCAATCGGTTGCTTACAAGTAAGGCTCCAGTCGACAGAAACCACCCACTGGTAGCTGTCATGGGTCTCTGGGCCCTTTCACAGGGAAAAGTCTTGGATTTAACTTGCGTTTTTAAAAAAGCACAGGGAAGAGGTGCAAGATAATGCTTTGGTAGCATTACAGTCTAGAGACTAAAGGCCAGCAGTTGGTTAGTTCTGCTAATACAATAGCCCAGTGTCTACTTTATTGTTGAATAGCTGCACATGCTGTCCCAGTCTTTCAGGTCAATGGATGGGTGAGCTACTTAATAGAAAAAACAAAAGTTGACCTGGCACATGGAGATCTGGAAAACTATCCAGTTGTAGGGTCTATAAACATCACTGCATGAAGTATTCATTATGTCCTGGCAACACAAATGAAATTTGCTTAACGAACACATTAAAATGCAACCCTTAATTTGGTTTTTTAAACTGTCTCCTATTGAACTGCTGGGACTTCTGAGTAAGAATTCATATTATTAGGTTGTTGTGCTAACAGCTGTCATATATTGTAGTAATCACTTTGGCTCTTGTTTTCATCTTCGGTTTTCCTATATTATAACTAATCACTGGATTAATTCATTCACCATATGTACTGAAGATAGGACTACTCGGTGCAGAAACAAATGTTAACAACTGAGGCTGCTTCTATCAAGAATTAGTTTCCAGATAACAGAGATACTGACATAGACCCTGAACTTTCATTTTAGTACTAGATGACTTAAACATATTCTGCGGAATACAAAGTATGAATACTTTTTGCCACCTAATTTTAACAATACTTAGGAATAAGCCCTACCAATTCCAATAGGGCACACTTCTAAAGAAGTATGCTTTGGACTGTGCCTCAAAATACATAGTCAGTGTAATTGTTAAGGCGCTGGTGTGAAGTGCTCTCCCAATGTACAGGAACCACAGGCTCTGGCAAAAGAAATGTAAGTAACTATGCATGCGAAAAGAGCCAAACTGTAAACTTTTTAAAAAATATATCTGCAGCATGAAACCAGCCAGAGAAGAAATGGGGCTTTGAATGACAAAGGAATAAAGGGATTGCTAAAGGAAGATGGGGAGATGCCAGAGAAGCTCAATGAATTTTTTTGCTTCTGTGTTCATTGTGGAAGGTATGAACCATGTACCCATGCCACAGCCACTATTTTCAGGAAGGGAGTCCGAAGAACTGAGCCAAATTGAGGTGACCAGATATGAAGCTCTATACCTTCTTGGGAAATTAAAAATGGTTAAGTCTCCAGGTCCTGGAGTTCTTAAGTAATGCAGATGTGAGATAGGTTACACATATGGATTAGTAGATCAACTATCACTGAATTCAGCTGCTGTACCAGAACACTGGAGAATAGCAAATGTTACACCCATTTTTAAAAAGGGATCCAGAGAGGAACCAGGAAACTACAGGCCAGCCTGGTCTGTCCCAGACAAATTAGTGGAAACTAATCAAAGATAGAATTGTTAAGCACATAGATAGCCAAAGCCTGCTGAAGGAAAATCAGCATGGCTTCTGTGAAGGGAAGTCCTGCCTCACCAGCCTTTTGGAGTTCTTTGAGAAAGCGAGCAAGCATGTAGACAACGGTGACCTGGTAGACATTATATACCTCAACTTTCAAAAGGCTTTTGGCAAGGTACCTCACCAAAGACTCCGGAGTAAAGCAGTTAAATGATAAGAGGATGGGTTTTCTTATGGATTAAAAAGTGGTTAAATGACAGGATGCAAAGAGTAGGAATCAATGGACAGTTCTCACAATGGAGGGAAGTAAGCAGTGGGGTCCCACAAGGATCGATATTGGGGCCGGTGATATTTAATATATTCATCAGTGATCTGGAACTAGGAGTGAGTAGTGTAATGGCCAAGTCTGTAGATGACAAAAAAGTATTCAGGAATCAGGATGGTGAAAACCAAGACTGACAGTGAGGAGCTCCAAGAGGACCTCCACAAACTGAGTGAGTTGGTGACAATGTGGCAAATGAAGTTCAATGTTAAGTGTAAGGTGATGTATGTAGGGAGAAAAAACCTCAGCTTCAAGTATAGGCTAATGGGATCTGAACTTGCCGAGACTGAGAGGGAAAAAGATCTTGGGAGTCATAGCAGATAGCTCAATGAAAGTTTCAACCCAGTGTGCTGCAGTGGTGAAAAAGGCAAACTATGTTAAGGATTATTAGGAAAGGGATTGAGAATAAAATGGCCAATATTGTAATGCCCCTGTGTAAATTCATGATGTGGCTTCATTTGGAATATTGTATACAGCTCTGGTCACTCTATCTCAAAAAGGACACTGCAGAGCTTGAAAAAGCAGAGAGGAGAGCAACCAAGATGATTAGGGATTGGAGCACATTTCCTTTGAGGAAAGGATGAAAAGTTTGGGACTTTTCTGTTTAGAAAAGAGATGATGGGGGTGGGTGCACAATAGAGGTTTATAAAATTATGCATATGGTGGAATGAGTTGACAAAGAACCTTTTCTCTCTCTCCCAAAATACTAGAACTCAAGGGCATCCAATGAAAATGATGGGCAGTAGGTTCATGACAGACAAAAGGAAATGCTACTTTATACTGTGAATGATTAAAATGTGGAATTCACTGCCAGAGGATGTAGTGGTGTGGCTACAGGAATAAACAGCTTCAAAGGGGATTAGATAGATTCATGGAGAATAAGTCTATCAATAGCTACTACCCATGGTGACTGAGGGGAACCTCCACATTCAGAGGCACTAATCCTCTGGGTTCCAGAACCAGGAGGCAACATCAGGGGAGGGCCTCCGCCTCTATGCCCTGTTGTCAGCCATCCAGAGGAACTGGTTGGGCACTGTGTGAAATAGGATGCTGGACTAGATGGACTCCTGGTCTGAACCAGCAGGGCTGTTCTATGTTCCTGCCAAAAGAGGAGTTGTAGCATTTTGGACTAATTATAGCTTCCAGATAGTCCTCGTGCATTGCAATGGGTCTCATGTTGAAGTAAGCCGGGCATGGATTACTTCTGGTTCTAGTAGCAGGCATATCTGGTAAATTAGTTAAAGTTGACAAAATGTGTTCCTGATCACAGGTACTGTTTGAGGTAGCAGCAACCCTAAGCTACAAACCTCACCCTTCCCATCCAGAACAGATATTTTCCTTGCTAACCAGTACACTGGATCTCTCCTTCCCATGGTGTTGTCTAGATTCCGCTTTAAAGTATTCATCAGCTAGTTATAGTACCAGCACCATCTTCAGAAACCTGCTCAGAACCTTAAGGGCTGCCTACATCTATACCTGACCAGAGGTCCTGCTTTGGGTGCTCCGATCACCTGAAGCCGGGGGGGGGAGACCCAAGAAAGGACCTTCTTGGTCATCATGGCTCCAAAACTATGGAATTCCCTCTGCAGGGAGATTCATCTCACCCTATCGTCGTCTACAAGCAGGTGAAGATTTTTTTGTTTGATGTTCCTTCACTGACCCTCACTGCTGCGTATGTGTTTCATTTCATTGGTTTTGAGAAAAACCCTAAGTTGGGTGGAAAGATGCCATTAAAAATGTTTTGAATAAAATAACTAGATGATCTAAACCAATTTTGGTGGGGGGTGGGATGAACTCTTGCTGTCTCCTGGACTGCTGCTCTTTCAGACTTCAAGGTGCCAGGAGGAGTGACAGCCAAGTGGCCAGGCTTTTGCATCATTGCTAGCAGGTACCTTTGTGGGGGAGGGACAGGGTGGCGAAGATCCCTGGACATAACCTGGCCAGACTTGGGCTTTGCCTGAAATGAGTTTGGGGGGGTGGGGGGTCCTTGAGTTTGCTGCGAGGAGCAAGCCCAGCTTCAGACTTTGGTGCCACGCTTGGCAACCTCTGGATTTGATGTGGGATTCATGTCCTCTCATAGCTATGCTTTAGTTGTGTTCTACTATTAACTGCTGCTCAAGAAAAAATATTAAACCTATAACTCTATTGAACGCTGACAGTGCATTCCTATGCACCGTTGCTGTGACGTAAGTTCACTGGAGTTAAAGGGGTCTGACTGGAGTAACACAGCATAGGGTTCACTGTTGCAGTACAACTCTAAACCACGGAAATCAGTGCACTTAGAAGGATATGTCTGCTTGCCTTAATCTAGGATTGCATGGTTTGTGTATTAAAAATGTTATATAAATAGTAAGAAGTACAGTTGAGAGGGAACAAGGCCATCGACATTGTACTTTCAGATGCATGAGGAAAGGCTCTTATTAAAGCACTGTGACTTTTTTCCCAGAAAGGTAATGATTCCCCAGCGGTAATTGTCAGCAATAAGCACACGTTTTCCTATAAAAAAGTAACAGATGTGTGCTTGACATTCTGTCTTTGGCATGAGATCCCATCAAAACTGAAACCTTTCAGAGATGCTGCAAGAATTTTCGAAAGCTCCCTTCTGTCTGACAGAGCTGGGTGTGGTACTGTTGGACCAGGGATGGTTCAGATTCCCAGGTTCAGCTTACCACTCAGCCATGGGTGCTGTTGTGCCAGTCATTCTCGGACTGACCTACCCACAGGATTGTTGTGAGGATAAAATGAAGTGGGGAATTACGTGCACTTCTCTGAGCTCCTTGAAAGAAGGGTGGGATGAAACTGATAGATTGGAATGAAAAGCAGCAGTTCAGTGGAAGAGCCTCTGCTTTGCATGTGGAAGGTCCAAGGTTCAGTCCCTGGCTTCTCCATTTAAAAGGGCCAGGTAAGAGGTGATGGGGGGGGTGGCCGGGGCAGTGCCACCTCGCTCTTCCCTTCTCTCTCTCTAAGCGAGAGAAGGAAAGCCCACCACCTGCCCTCCCCTGCAGAGAGAAGCCCAAAAGAGTTTACCTGAAAAAGAGACTGGCAGAGTTCTGAAGGCAGCCAAGCACTTGCTGGGTTTTGCATTGCAAATAATAATTTAAAAAGAGACTGCTCCTGTTTTTGGCTTCTCCGCCGGCTTTTTTCTCTCAGACCCAGCAAGGACATCTCCCTCGTGCACGACTGCACCCTTTCACATAAGAGAAAAGCCCAGCAAGCAGCCTGCAGGGGGGAAGCGGAGGAAGAGGAGGTAATCCACCAGCAGCAACAGAGGTGGCTGGCTTCCCCAGTCCCAGTTCTTTGCCTCTTTTGCATGCAGGACTCAGGCTTTCATTGCCTTTTATTTCTTGTGGCAAAGGAGCAATTCCTGTCCTTCAAGGATTGGTAAAAGGACTCCTCTCCCCACACATACACTTGCAACCATACACACTGGGCTATCCAAGTTACAGCTTTTTATTTATTTTTAATATTTTTGTGATGTCGGAAGTGATGTCATGGCCCCCAGTGTGCCCCCCTCTTAGGGCCCAGTATTTTCACCCATATCGCCTCTGTTGGGGAATTCATTCCCCTGATATATTCTAACTTATTTGATTCTACACTTTCTTTGATGTGCAACACAACATATCCACCAACCAATTGTTCCTTGTCCTGCCCATATAGTTTATACCCAGGGATGCCTGTATCCCATAGATCTCCCCCATTCCACCATGTTTCTGAGATACCTATTATATCTAAATTGTCACTTAGCACCAAGCACTCTAGCTCCCACATCTTGGCTCGGAGACTGCTGCCACTGGCATACAGACACCTATAATGTGTTTCCCTCCCCACCAACCCTCGCCTCCTTCTTTTTGCCACACACAGCCCTCCTTTGCCATCCTACCCTCACTCTCAAGTTCTATTATGCTCCGATCAATATTACCCTGAGTGTTTACACAATTGTCTCTTGGACCTGACTTGTCCCTGAGCCTGAGGTTCCCCAGCTCCTGTCGCCCCCCGCCCCCAGGATTAGTTTAAAAGTTGATCTGCCACCTTTCTGATATTGCTCACCAGCAGCATGGCTTTATTTGGTTCAAGTGAAGCCTGTCTCTTCAGTTCAGTTTCTGCCAGAAATTTAGTCATTGCCTAACAACTCTAAACTGTTCCTCCCAGCACCATCTAATCCATGCATTGGAGAGTCAGCGTGGTTAGTGGTTAACAGCGGCGGACTCTTAATCTGAAGAACCAGGTTTGATTCCTCACTCCTCCACAGGAAGCCTGCTGGGTGACCTTGGGCCAGTCACAGTTCTCTCAGAACTCTCAGCCCCACTTGCCTCACCAGGTGCCTGTTGTGACTAGAGAAATAGAAGGCGATTGTAAGCTACTTTGAGACTCCTTAGGGTAGAGAAAAGCAGGGATATAAAAACCAACTCTTTTTCTCTACTTCTGCACTGAGACCCATGATCTGTGCCCACCTAGCCAGCCCTGCATGTGGAACCGAGGAGAATGTTACCTTTGAGGTCTTAACCTTTAACTGTCTTAATAACCTAATTTTTCCCCCTCCAGGATCACACAACTACATTTCCCAATGTCATTGGTGCCAACCTGCACCACAACTGCTGACTCTTCCCCAGCACAATCTCTCTCAACCTATCTAGACAGCATGTGATGTTCACAGCCTTTGCACCTGGCGGGCAAGTCACCATGTGGTCAAAATGCCTGCCACAGACTTGTCTCTCTCTATTCCTAATGACTGAATCACCTACTACTGAAAGCCCACCTCCCCCCAACCCCAGAGGGGCATTTCTGGTACGAGAGGATATTTGCCCAAGGGTCCCTTCTAAGGGATCACATCTCTCCTCCTCAGACTGATGCTCTCTGACCTCGAGACTCTCACTCTCCACAACAGTGGACTGTTCTGGTGATGGACCAATGGTTTGATTCAGTATAAAGCAGCTTCATGTGTGTTCAATGTGTTGTGGAACAAGTCCTAGTTACAGAAGATAACCTAAATCTAATACACTGTTCAAAATCAAAAGTGCCTTCTGCACTCTGTCTGTATTCAAAATTGTGTATTCAAACTTGTGTTCAGTTTTGGGCGACACAATTTAAGAAGGATATAGACAAGCTGGAATGTGTCCAGAGGAGGGCAACAAAGATGATGCGGGGTCTGGAGACCAAGTCCTATGAGGAAAGGTTGAAGGAGCTGGGTAGGTTTAGTCTGGAGAGGAGATGACTGAGAGGTGATATGATAACCATCTTCAAGTATCTGAAGGGCTCCCATCTAGAGGATGGTATGGAGTTGTTCTGTTGCCCCAGAAGGTTGGACCAGAAGCAATGGGTTGAAATTAAAAGAGTTTTCAGCTAAACATTAGGAAGAACTTCCTGACAGAGTGGTTCCTCAGTGGAACAGGCTTCCTCAGAAGGTGGTGGGCTCTCCTTCTTTGGAGGTTTTCAAACAGAGGCTAGATGGCCATCTGACAGCAATGCTGATTGTGTGAACTTAGGCAGATCATGAGAGGGAGGGCAGGAAGGGTTGCATCAGTGCTTAGTTCTCATGGCCCTTTCTTATATGCCCAGGGAAATGCTTATCGCCACTTTGGGGTCAGGAAGCAATTTTTCTCCAGGCCAGTTTGGCCAGGGATCCTGGAGGTTTTTTGCCATCTTCTGGACATAGAACAGGGGTCACTGGGATGTGTGTGGGGGGAGGTATTTGTGAATTTCCCTGGAGATCCCTTCCAACTCTATGATTCTATTTAATTGGGAATAAAAAGTGGTAGCAAGTGCACATTCACTGCAGCAAGAAAATGATAGGATTTCCATTTTAAATAGCTTGAGCAAATGGAGTATATCATCTACAGGTGACTGGTGAAGGCTGGTTTCAAGATTTTAACACTTTGGATATGTTTAAAGAATGATGGACAGTGTGATGAGAGTACCTGTGTTATGAAACTGGTTTTGAGAAAAATTGCTTTTGCTCTTAGTATCAGGCTGTCTTAACAGAAGGATATCATTTAGATTCCGTTCAGTGAAAGGCTATTTAATATATGCTCTGATTTTGTGGAGGACAATGTATTCCTGCACTGTCTCTTTAAGGGAAAAAAAAAACATGTTCTTTAAGAAGCCAACGTTTTTCTGTTTTCTCCTTGGGATCACTTACTGATTGGCTTTTTTAAAAAATCTGATTTTAGGTCTTTGGGGTTTTTTTACATAGCTGTTGCTGCTGCACTTGATATTTCGTTTATTGGTAATGCAGGATGTACCCTGACCTGGAGAGCCCAGGCTGGCCTGACGTCATCAGATCTTGGAAGCTAAGCAGGGTCAGTCTTGGTTAGGACTCGGATAGGAGACCACCAAGGAAGTCCAGGGCTGCTATTCGGAGGCAGGCAACGGCAAACCTCCTCTGTGTGTCTCTGTGCCATGAAAACCCATGAGGGGTCGCTATAAACCAGCTGCGACTTTCCGCCACCGATGTGCGATGTTGTGCATTTATCATTTTAATAATGTGTAGTGGTTTGGTGTAGTGGTTAAGTGCGTGGACTCTAATCTGGGAGAACCGGGTTTGATTCCCCACTCCTTCACTTGCAGCTGCTGGATGACCTTGGGCAAGTCATAGTTCTGACAAGAGCTGTCTTTGAAAGGGCACTTCTTGAACGAGCTCTCTCAGCCCCACCTACCTCACAGGGTGTCTGTTGTGGGGAGGGGAAGGGAAAGGATTTTGTAAGCTGCTCTGAGACGCCTTTGGGCAGTGAAGGGTGGGGAATAAATCCAATCTCCTCTTCTTCTAATGATGATGGTGATGATAATGATAATGGTTAATTCTTATATATGATTGCAGGAAAAGGAGGGGAAATAAGGTGTTATTGTAAACTGCCTTGAGGCTCTGTTTGGGGATGATGAGAGAGAAATTTGTTAAACTGATCACAAAGTGGTAGAAAGTACCTGCAAGTCACAGCCGATTTATAGTGAGCCTGTAGGGAAAGAGACTAAAAGAGGTAGTTTGCCTTTGCTTACTTCTGCTTAGCAATGCTGATATTCCTTGGTGGTCTCCCATCTAAAGAGTCACCAGGGAGGGTGCTTCTGATATCTCACAGGATTGGGCTAGCCTGGACCATCCAGGCCAGGTACCCTGCAAGGTAGACCAGCAGCATTATCATATTGCAGATTTGGGGCTGGGGCGATAGAACAGCCATCTACCGTGCCGCTCTAAACTGAGTTACGCCCTTCTGAATTATTTGAATTAAATGGAATTAGAAGGATGTAACTTTGTTTAGGATTGCACTGTTCCTTAACCGATGGCTGTGGTCAGCTTTGAATGGGGAAGGGGAGACTGTTACCCACAAAGTAAACTGATGTAAAAACACAGTGGTTGGAATTGTTGCAGGGAAGGACCAGGGTCAATAGAAGGTACAAAGGAACATGGCACTTATGGAGACCTAAAGGATCTTGTGGGAAAGGTTGTGATAAATGTCAAGAGGGAATGGGCGGCTGTGAATACTTTATCACAGCTTTTCTCATCAATGCACTGCTTCATCTGGTCTGGGAACTCAAAACCAAGTGTAGACTCTAGACTTCCCTTGTAACTCATGTCTATAAGAAACTTGTCAGGAAATGCTCTCTAAACCATCCTCTGACTACATGGGGCAGTAATCGGAACATTTATCCCAGTTCAAGCTTCACATTCATGGGAAAGTAATTCTTCCCCTTACAGACCCTGGTTGATTGGGCATAAAGAAAACATGTCTCCTGGTTTTCCTATAAGATCACCCAAGATGGGTAGCCATGTTAGCCTGTCTGTAGCAGTAGAAAAGAGCAAGAATGCAGTAGCACCTTAAAGACTAACAGAATTTGTGGCAAGGTATGAGCTTTCCTGAGTCACGGCTCATTTCTTCAGATACCTGAAGAAGTGAGCAGTGAAAAAGTGAGCCGTGACTCAGGAAAGCTCATACCTCGCCACAAATTCTGTTAGTCTTTAAGGTGCTACTGCATTCTTGCTCTTTTCTACTATAATATCACTATTCTAGCAATAACAGTGTTCCCTCTAAGCTGAGTTAGCGTGAGCTAGCTCACATTTTAGCCTCTGACTCATACATTTTTGTCTTAACTCAGGGAGGATGACTCCAGTCCAGAGCAAACTAATTTCTACAGTAGCCAAATTGCTTGCTAGTCACAACTTTAATGCCAGTAGCTCACAAAGTAGAATTTTTGCTCACGAGACTCCACAGCTTAGGGGGAGCATTGGTGAAGGAGCACCTGGATTTCATCGTTTCTTCAGCTACCTTTCCCCCTGCATTTCCTCCTATGATAGTGGATTCCCCCGCACCAAATTTTTTTTTTTAAATCGTGCATATTTTGTTGAAAACTGCCAGCGTCTCTCCTCAAGTTTTTCAGCTCTGGACATCAAATTGAATCCTGCGTTTTGTAACAAAAGTAACAAAAGAGGCGCCCTCTTGCGGCTGGATATGGGGATTTCCGATTATTCAAATAACGGCCCCGATTTTCCTTTTGGAGATAATTTGAATTTTCTAAACCGGTCCGATCGTTTTGGAGCTGGAAGTTAGATTCAGTGCTTTGGAAATCTTCCTTCCGCGGACTTGCATACCACTAAAAATAACGAAGAGTCTTGTGGCACTATGAAGACCTTTATGATGCCATCAGCTGTTGGTTAAATCCATGACAGCCGATGGTCATTTGGTTGCAGCAAACTAACCCGTCTGGGGCCAGTCTCTCGTTAAAAATCGGGGCCATTGCAAACAGGTTAGTGCGAGAGGCAGAGCAATGAGTAAAGCTTTCCCAGTTGCTTTTTATACTGGAAACCGCCTTGATGGGACGGGGGGGAGGGGCGCTAAGTCAGCAACTGAAAAAATCAAAATAAAGAGGAAAGCAGAAAAGCGCTTCTTTTGACCTAGAAACCGATCCAGGCAGCGCGGATGCTTTTCGCCATCGGCTTCTTCTGGATCTGTGATTTTTAAAAACTCATTTACAATTAAAGATTCATACCCTCGGCTAGCTCGATCTCGGAAACTAAGCATGGTCGGCCCTGGTTAATATTTGGATGGGAGACCTCCAAGGAATACCAGGGTTGTGATGCGCAGCAGGCGATGGCAAACCTCCTCTGGACCTGTCTTGCCTTGAACCCCCACCCCGCGGGGTCGCCATGTCAGCTGTGACTTGATGGCAAAAAAAGAAAAGCTTTTCAAATAGCAAGTGAAATAAAGGCAACACAATACCGGTGGGAGAGTTACTCCAGCCAACTCATACATATCAGAGTGTGACTCTACGGGATTGCTAGCTTTTCACCGTCCCCTAAATGAACCGGCCTCTCCTGGAAGCAGCTACCGAAACCCGCGAGCTCCGGAGGACGGGAAGAAGCCGAGCTCTGTCCCCCCGAAGACAGACGCCCGAGCCGCGGCGGCGGCGGCGGCGGCGGCGGCGCCGGGTCCAAACTCCGGCCGCTCACTCAAGAGGCGCGGGGGCGGCGACGCTCGCCGCCTCCGACACGCCCCCTCCAGCCTCCAGTCTCTGAAGAGCCGCGGCTGGGCAGCGGCGGGTCCCGCCTGGGCGGACGCGGGAGCTCCGCTGAGGGAGCCTCTCGTCGGGGCAGTTCCGAGGAACAAGAGCTGCGGGAGGCGCCTATAAAACTCGCGGGCGTTTTTCTTGCGCCGGGAAGGCTGGAAGGCAACAGCCTACATGGTTCGCTGCCGCTTTGGTCCGTCTTCTCCTCCTCTCCGGGGAAGCGGATCCGCCTTGGGGGTCCGCTTCCCCAGCGCCTCCTCCCGACGTGGGGCGATGTGCCTCGATTTCTTCCCACTTGAGCCGCAGCGTCCGCTCCCAGCGCCAGCAGGGAAGAGCCAGCGCGACCCGCAAGCTTGACGCGGGGCTAGCCGACAGCCGCCGAGAGGCGCTTCCTCCGCCCGAGGCAAACGCCCGGCGGGCAGCCAGAGGCCACGTGCTGAGCGGAGGCAAACGCCGGGGGGCCCCGCCGCGCGCAAGGAGCACCGCAGGAGCTGGCTGCAAAGCGCGGCTCTTGGAGGGCAGCGACGGACCAGACCGGCCCAACGAGGCTGGTTGTCCCCACCGGCCCCCTGCAGGAGACCAGAAGCCCCTTCTCTCGCTCGCTCTGGGGCGAGGCGGCCGGCTCGAAGGCAGCCTGGGCACGGCGCGCTCCCTTTCCGGAGGGGGCTGGACTCCCTGGCGCGGGAAAGGCGCCGGGCACATGGCCGGGGCCCCGCCCTCTCTTCCCGCCTGACTTCGCCGTGGGCCGTGGCGATCTCGCTAGTCCCCGCGCTGAGCTCTACCGAGGGAGTCCCGCTTCGAAGGAAGCCCGGGAAGGCTCCGCCACGTGGCCGGGGAGGGGCGACGCCTCGCGCCCGTAAAGCCGGCCGGTTCCCCCGCCGAGTCCTCCTCGATGGGGCTTGCTCGCGAGGAAGCCGGCTCCGGCTCGCGGGCCCGGCCATGCTCCCCTGCCCCCGCCCGGCCCCGGAAGGCGGCCCTGCCGGGAGCGGGCGGGAGATGAGCGGGCGGGGGTAGGGCGGGGGCGCCGGCGGCGGGGCGAGAGGCATGGCGTGCCGCGGCCTGTGCTGCTGCTCCCCCCCCGGCCCGGGCGCCCTGAACGAGGACAACGCGCGCTTCCTGCTGCTGGCCGCGCTCATCGTCGCCTACATGCTGTGCGGGGCCGCCGTCTTCTCGGCCCTCGAGCTGCCCCGCGAGCGGGAGACCCAGCAGCGCTGGCAGGCCCGCCTGGAGGACTTCTCGCAGCGGCACAACCTCAGCCTGGTCGACCTGCGCGAGTTCCTCTGGGAGTACGAGGTGGCCTACGTGGCCGGCATCCGGGTGCAGGACGTGCGCCCCCGCTGGGACTTCCCCGGCGCCTTCTACTTCGTCGGCACCGTCGTCTCCACCATCGGTGAGTCGAGGCGGCCGCGGCGGGCCGAGATGCCCGGCTTGGTGCGGTCCTCGGCAGAGTTGCTCCCGTCTAAACCCTTTGGGGTCAGTTGGAGTGACTCTGCGCTGGCTTGCATTGTCACCGGTTTGCACCAGTTCTGCCTTGAAACAACCGGGGTGTGTTTGGGGAGGGGAGGGGGTAAGAGGCATGTACGATCAGCTGCCTCACCAGGATTCTGGTGTGGGTAGGCTGAGATGATGTGAGTGGTGGTGGGTTCTCTCTGTGTGGGCACTTGCACATTTCACATGTTTCTGGAATGCACACATGCCCATTTGTAGCAATGTCCCTGTGAGGTTTCCTGCTTGGAAAGGCATTTCCTCTGTAAGGAGAGCAATGTCTTTTATTGCCAGGTATCCCGGTTGGATCTTTCTCATCTGGTTGGCCACTCTGTGAAACGGGATGGTGAACTAAATGGACACCTGGTCTAACCTTGTTATGTTCATCCTTGTAGGATTTCAGAGTAGTGGAGATGCAAGAGAAGACCATGTTATGAACCCTTCCCTCTTTCTCTCCACTGCCTTGTATATTGGCTTTCTTTAATATCTTTCCTGAAGTACTTTCTGGCACATCATGTTCTTTTTCCCCCTTGTGTTAACACTCATCCATAGTAGTAGTTGTTGAAAACTTTGAAGCACCTTTTCGAGCACATTGCCTTACATGTGTCTTCCTGGTTGGTTTCACCTCCTTGCATTGACAGCAATTTTGTTTCCCAGAGGTGTCAAGACTGCGAAAGAACAATCTCCAGCACTCTTTTTTTAAAAAAACCCACACACCTTCCTTTGAATTTTCCCCACAAGATTGAAGAAAACATGTCACAATATACCAAGGTTTCTATGCTGATCTGATGAATCTTTGTAATAACAGTCTTTTAGTAGATCCAGATGACTATGAAACTGACATAGGTTGCATAGCTCTCTGCTTTTGTCATTGAGCTAAAGGGTGTGCATTACACATTTTGTTTTGTAGCCTAGATTCTTTGGGATTGGGTGTGCCTAAGAGAAATCCCACACCGGGTGCTTAAGTGTCAGGGGTTGTTTTCACACATGAGCTTCTTGCATTTTTAAAAATAGCGACATAAAAACCTCTCTATTGACCAGAGTGTAGATTCTTTTTGGAAATGATGCTGTGCAGCTTTTTGTCTTATTTAACAATTTAAAACACTTACTAGCTGCCTTTCTTAAGAAGTTCAAGGTGGCTTTCAGCATGCATAAAAGGCATAAAACCCAACATTTAAAATCAGAACTCAGGACTGCTGTCCTGAATAAAACTGTCTTCAGCTGCCTCCTAAGGATTGAAAGTGAAGGGGCCCCTCCAGAGGGATTAATTCGATGAAGGATGAAACAGACAGCCCAAGGCTACAGGGTCCGGTCCCAATCCCTCTGGACCTCTATAATGGCCCTGTCAACCCTCTTTCTCCATCAGCGTTCCCCAGCGCCCTTCTGTGCTACATCCTGGGGCTGCTGCACAGCCTGTCATATGGCGCAGGTGTACATAAGAACATAACAGAAGCCAATGTTGGATTAGGCCGATGGCCCATCCAGTCCAACACTCTGTCACACAGTGGCCAAAAATACCAGGTGCCATCAGGCATGTTTAGCCTGGGAAAGAGAAGACTTAGAGGGGACATGATTGCAGTCTTCAAGTATTTGAAGGGCTGTCATGTAAAAGATGGAGCAGATCTATTCTCTCTTGCTCCGGATTGCAAGACTAGATCTAATGGGTGGAAATTACAAGGGAGTCGTTACCGGCTAGATATCAGGAGAAACTTCCTAACTGTAAGAGTGGCTGAGCAGTGGAACAGTCTGCCTCAGGAGGTGGTGGGTGCTCCTTCCCTGGACGTTTTCAAGCGGAGGCTGGACGACCATCTTTTGGGTATGTTGTAGGTATGTAGGGCTACCTTTTGGCTATGCTCCTGTAGAGTGCAGGGGGTTGAATTAGATGACCTGCAAGGTCCCTTCCAACTCTAACATTCTATGATCTATTCCAGGAGGTCCAGCAGTGGGGCCAGGACAATAGAAGCTCTCCCACTGTTTCCCCCACCCCCCCCACCAAAGCACCAAGAATACAGAACCTCACTTGCCCCAGAGTTCCTATCGATATTTTGTGGCTAAAAGCCACTGATGGACCTCTGCTCCATATGTTTATCCAATTCCCTCTTGAAGCCATCCATGCTTGTAGCCGCCGCCACCTCCTGTGGCAGTGTATTTCATAAATGTGTTAATCACTGTTCGGGTGAAGAAGTACTTCCTTTTATTTGTTCTAACCCGGCTGCTCAGCAATTTCATTGAGTGCCCACAAATTCTTGTATTGTGAAATATACAAATAGGACTGCTGTGATTTTTTGTCCTACAGCACAGGTATACAGATAGGGCTGCCAGCTGCTTCCCCCTCCCAGTAGCACGTGCTGTCAGGTGTTGGCCCCTAGGGTACCTGCCAAAGCAATGAGCTGACTAACCCTACAATTAAATTGTCTAATGCAGTGCCTGCAGAAAATGTTAGAATTGGCTTTGAATGATAGATGGGAAGATCAGCGAGCACACTGGAATAAATCTGCAGATGCCTTCTTTTCTGAGGCTTAGACTTTCTCCCGACTTCTTTGTTCTAACAAAGTGCACAGAAACAGGCATTCACTGAGGCAGGCCTTTGGTCTGGCTAGCCTCCACGGCAATTCTCCGAAGTCTCAGGCAGAGAATGGTCTTTTCCCATCCATGTTACGGGGAGATCTGTGGGACTGCGCTGGGGAGCTGCAAAATGCAATAGGCATTATCCACATCTGAACTACAGCCCAGCTCTGCTGGACAGCTGCGTGTTTGATCAGAGCTCACCAAGTTGTGTGTGTGTCTGTGTGTTGTTGTTCAGTCGCGCAGTCGAGTCTGACTCTTCGCGACCCCATGGACCAGATTATGCCAGGCCCTCCTGTCTTCCGCTGTCCTCTGAAGTTTGCTCAATTTCATGTTCATTGCATTGATGATGCTGTCTAACCATCTCATCCTTTGCCCTCCCCTTCTTTTTTGACCTTCAATCTTTCCCAGCATCAGGGTCTCCTCCAGTGAGTGCTCCCTTCTCATTTGGTGGCCAAAGTATTTGAGCTTCAACTTCAGGATCTGGCCTTCCAGGGAACAGGCTGTTTCTCTGTGCAAAAGCTCCCCCTCTCTGTTTTGCCTCCATTTCTCTATAGAGTCCTCCCCGTCCACTCCAGAGTGTGAATACCCTTCTATTAAGGCAACAATGAGAGCTGGAAAGGTAAATGAGAGTCAAGTACAAGCCTTCCATTCGTGCCAGTGGCTTCCAACGATGCCTTTGCGAGAGCAAAACAGGGCTCCTGTCACGCTCCTGAGATAACAGAGGGGGGCCCTCTTGTTTACTGGCAACTGAATAAAGGGCAGGAAGCAGAACAGGAGTAAATGGACAGTTCTCTCAATGGAAGGGAGTCAGCAGTGGGGGTGCCACAGGGATTTGTATTGGGACGGTTGCTGTTTAATTGGCTCGTAATTGATCTGGAATTGGGGAGGCAAGCAGTTAGATGGCCAAGTAAGCGGATGACACCAAATTATTCAGCATGGTAGTGACCAGAGCGAATCATGAAGCACTCCAAAGGAGCCAGGTGAGTGAGCAACAACATGGCAAGGGAGGTTTGGTGGGAGTAAGTTTAACATGATGCATATTGGGGCCAAACATCCTAACTTTAAATACTTCTCAGGGAGTGGGCATGTGAGTCCTGCTTGACTGACCAGGAAAGAGATCTTGAGGTTGTGGTGGACAGCTCGATGAAGATGTCAGTTCGCTTTATGGAACTGGTGGAAGAGGCAAATTTTGTGCAGGGATTAAGTGTTAGGAAAGAGGCTGGAAACAAAATTACTAGAATCGTAGTGCCCTTGCAGAGATTTGTGGTGTTGCCACATTTGGAGGGCTGTTATAGTTCTGCTCCCATTGGGTGTGACTCTTGCATTTTAAGTGATTACAGAAACACACTTTAATAGTTAACTTTCTGAACCACTTGCTGATTTTAGAGGAATCCTAGTCTTTCCCCTGCCCTGGATAGCCCAGGCTAGCCTGATCTTGTTTGATCTCAGAAGCTAAGCAGGGCCAGCTTTGTTATTTGGGTGGGAAACCTCAAGGAAGTCCAGGGTCAGCATGCAGAGGCAGGCAATGGCAAACCATCCCTGAACATCTCTTGCCTTGAAAATCCTATGAGGTTGCTGTAAGTCGGCTGCAACTTGAAGCATTTTCCACCAACCACTACCAGTCCTTCCCCAGTTCTCAAAACCACTCAGAGCTGCTCATTAAATGTTTCAAAAGTGTAGAAGATCCTAATCATGCCTGTCCTGGTTTCATGCACATGTCCTCCGTTTACCTTAGAGCTCTTTTCTTTTAGACTAGAGAGCTCGTGATTAGTTTTTGTCCTCAACGAACCTTTCTCACTTCTGTCCCTCCAGTAGCTGACTTCTACAGTCCCCTTCCCTGATTCATTCAATTGATTTCCAACACTCACAGCCGCACAGGTGTGGAGTTTGTCTTGAGAGGCATGGATCAGATATTCCTGCTAAGGAGGTTATTCAAGAATAGGGTTCCTTGAAATATTTTTTCTGTGAATAGCAAACTCTTCTGAATCCTAAAGATGTCTTTGTAGAGGAGATGGCCATTAACTCAAGCTGCTGTATGGTTTTGTTTGGTCGATAATGGGAAATGACAAAGCCAGATATTTGACAGAGTATCTGACCATAAACCACTTAGCTGTTGCGTGTGCTTTTTAACTTGTTCATTAATGATTTAGAGTTGGAAGTAAGCAGTGGACTGGCTAAATTTGCGGATGACACGAAATTGTTCAGGGTGGTGAAAACCTGGGAGGATTGTGAGTCACTCCAAAGGGATATGGTGGGCGAGTGGGCATCAACGTGGCAAATGGGGTTCAATGTGGCCAAATGCAAAGTGATGCACATTGGGGCAAAAAATCCCCAATGGTGGTGTGGCTATAAGCATGGACGGCTTCAAGAGGGAATTAGATAAAACATGGGGCATAAATCAATGGTGCGATCTCATTTGGAATACTGTGTACAGTTCTGGTCATCACACCTCAAAAAGGATATTATGACGTTGGGAAAAGGGCAACTAGAATGATAAAAGGGTTGGAACACTTTCCCTCTGAAAAAAGATTAAAGCGCTTCTTTAGCTTGGAGAAATGATGACTGAGGGGTGACATGATCGAGGTTTACAAGATTATGCATGGGATAGAGCAGGTAGAAAAAAATACTTTTCTCCCTTTCTCATTATCCAAGAACTTGTGGGCACTCAATGAAATTGCTGAGCAGTCAGGTTAAAACAGATAAAAGGAAGTACTTCTTTCACCCAAAGAGTGATTGACATATGGAATTCACTGCCACAGGAGGTGGTGGTGGCTACAAGCACAGACAGCTTCAAGAGGGAATTAGATAAGCATATGGAGCAGAGGTCCATCAGTGGCTATTAGCAGTAAGGTATAGATAGGAACTCTCAGGCTGGGGCAAGTGATGCTCTGTATTCTTGGTGCTTGGAGGGGGGCAACAGTGGGAGGGCTCCTGGTGTCCTGGCCCCACTGATGGCCCTCCTCATGGCACCTGGTATTTTTGGCCACTGTGTGACAGAGTGTTGGACTAGATGGGCCATTGGCCTGATCCAACATTGGCTTCTCTTATATTCTTATGTTCTTACCATACTTCCAGCATAATGTTTTATGACCCTCGTTACTGGCGGGGGACCCAACCCCAGTTTGTTAAAGCACCCACATTTTGCCACAAATCAGAGTTAAATGATTGGCATGGTTTGTAAGGCTTAGAGGGAGGGATAGCAGGAGCCTGAGAATCAAAGCAGATTGTGCTCATCATAAAGTAACTTGGATTTGTTTGTGATGTCTAAAGACAGCCAGTATATTCATATATTGTAACAAACCTCTCTTGTGGGGGCGGGGGCACAGACATGGCTGGCTATTATGCTTGCTTGTACACTCCATCTTGCCTCTTCACCTCCAAGGAACCTTTTGGGTGCACTCTGTGCACAAAGGAAGGATACCAGGGAAGCCACATGAGCACACTGGGAAGGAGCATTTGTGTCCAGAGGTTTGTTGGGATATCTGAAAACAGCCAGTAACTTTGTCTGTGGTCACTGTAGTGGCTTTTGTCCACTGCAGTGCTCACTTCATCTTCCATGAGCACTTCTGTATGTGCAGGAGCTGCTGGAAAAATCATTGGTCTTGCACATAGAATAGTTCTAGGAGGAAATCAAGCAAGCACCACAGCAGCTGGAAAGAAGTGCAAGGGGAGCAGTGTCCTAGGACCCAAGCCAATATATTGACAAATACCCAAACTAGAATACTCCAGCTAGGAAGATGGATCAGCCAGCTTCATGCCACAATGTTGTTTCAGTATCTCTTGAGTTCTCTGTACAAATATACCCTCATGAACTTGAGTTCTGGTCCATGAAAAGCTTGTGCTATGGCTCTTTAATATGCCACCGAGTTCTGATTTGGATTTACCGATGTACAAGTAAAACACTGTTTAGTAAAACAGGCCCTGTTGGTGACTTTCCACTATAAAGGAAACGTGAGGAAGGAATGGCAGTCGACAGCCCACAGAGTGCAGAGTTGATGTGTGGGCATGCCGGAGTCATGCTGGTCTTGCCAGTCCCTGCTGTAGAGGTTGGAGTAGCTGGATCGGCGTGAAAACTTGCACATTTCCGTATGGTTTACAGGTGTCGGCTGCACTCCCTGCATTCTTTGATGTTTCCTCTGAAGGAAGGAAATGTACATACACCACTCCCACCAAAGTTTCAATCTGTTTTTGCATCAGGAGAATTCACGTTTCCTTTCTTACCCCTTTGCTGGAATACCCCAAGCAGTTCTGCAGAAAACCGCTGTTTTCTGTCTATAAAGAAAAGCAGGAAGTGAAAGCTCGGTTTTAAAATATGTAGATTGTTGGGTGATGCCTGCTTGCATTTCTCCTCTTGCTTGCACTGGGCTTTTAATTTTAGAGTGCTTTCTGATCTGTCTTGTGCAAACTGGCATGCCAGACCTGTGAGGTAGGACCCAAGGGTGAAAGAAACTAGGTGAAATATCATATGCCGTTGGAGAATGTGTGTGGTGTACGTTATGCTGATAGATGTACGTCCAAGATACATGTTCAGATGCACAGGAAAGATGACAGAATCGTAAGTGACCCCAGGTGTCTGTAAAACAGTACTGGTGCTGAATTTTATTTAACTTAAGAAAGGGTTCAAAGTTAGCATGTTCTCAAGTATGTTCTGCATATATACATAAAATTGCATGCATAAAAGTTGGCTCTTGTGACTCTTACAAGTTGAATTCTGCTAATCTCATCCAGAAAGTCTTCCCCAGCAGAGACACCTCCTCCAGTGGAGAATAGAGAAAGGCTCCCTTTGATTAAGATAATTCTTCCTTTGTTGGAGGAAAACTTGGAGGAAGAGAATCATGAGATCCAACCCAAAATATTATATATTCTTACTAAACAGAAGCCCATAGATGGTACATCTTTCCCCTTTCCAGAATGTAGCAAATAAGAGTGTGGTTATCTAACACCAAGGCCTCTAGCGCTTTTGATTTTAGTTGGAGAGTTAAGCGTGAGGGTCCCAATGACACATAGTGCTGGAATTCTGTGTCTGAAACTCCTGACATGTAATAAAAAAGCCATTGTGTGGGGTGGGAGGATCAAATATGGGTCAGGGCCTCCAGAAGCGGCTCCGACTTTTAATAGGAGAAAAAAGGCACGTACCTGTATAATGCCTTTCTTCAGTTTTCCTACCAAGGGAAGAATCAAGCACAGGGTTGGATCCAGTCAGCTGTTTGGCTCCATCTCAGCCAATTCCCCTCTTTATTACAGCCCCTTGTTCCACATGGTTTTTGTCCGTGCAGGTCCTATTATCCCAAGCATACAAAGTTTTGGCAGTATCTTTTGCACCAGTGGAAAAAACTGGTTGGATCCAACCCACTCTCTACCCCAGCACAATGGAAGGGGGGAGGCATTTAGATAGACTGTGATTTCTTTAAATGCTTGCTGAGTTCACTCACTGAGTCATGGCAGTGGTGGTGGCATGACTTGGCAAGTGAACTCAGAAGGCATTTAAGGAGACTGCAGTCACTTTGAATGCCTTCTAGCTGTGCCCAAATAAATATCAATAAGGTATTTTTGGGGTATTTATTCAGCTCGGTATTTACTGAGCACACACCCCTAATCAGGACTACTAAGCATGGAAATCCAGTGTTAGATATAGATTGGCTTTAAAGTAAGTGTGCCATTGAGTCTCAACCACCTCATGGGGACCCCAGGGCCATGGAGTTTTCAAGGCAAGAGGTGAACAGAGATGGTTTGCTATTGCCTTCCTCTGCATAGCAACCCTGGTCCTCCTTTGTGGTCTCCCATCCAAGTGCTAACCATGGCTGACCTTGCTTAGCTTCCAAGCTCTGAAGAGGTCAGGCTAGGGTGGGCTATTAGACTGGCCTTAGCTCTCCATTAAAACCCAGGGGAGTTGCCAGTGCTTCACTTTGATAGGGTCGTGCTCTAGTTAATGTTGCAGTATTTACCCAGATTGCAAAAGACTTAGAAGGGTGGAACTTTGCTTAAGATTGTTCTGTTAATTTGCCAAAAGCCTCTTCCATGTCTTTTGTCTGCTTAGTTGTTGGTAAATGTCCTTTGTGGATTTTGACAGGGAGCCACGGTGTTTGACATATTTCACAGACCTTCCTTAAGCCGCTACCATAAAGAACTGGTTGTAGGGGAGATGATGCTTGTCCAGCTTTTTAATCTGGTATCTATTCCAAGTTTTCCAAAAAAATGGGAGGCCCCGTTGTACTTGGATATTTCAAGGCTAGGCAATTTTGTTTTTGACATCAAACTGGGTTTCCATGGCACGAGGAAATGGCTTATCTCACTGGCATAAGGCGCACATGGGGGCCACTTCCTCATTCTGTTTGTACTACTTAGAAGGATAATAAATGGTGGTGGGAATTTGTGTCAGCTTATGCTAATATCCCCTGGGCCTTCCGTTGTTCTGAGTTAATAAGATGCTAAAGGCAATGCCATTCTTTTGTCTCCCTGTCAGTCTGTATTTCAATGGGAAGCGAAAGGGCACCTACCTTGTTGAAAATGATATGGGGGGGGGTATCAAACAAATCAGAGGGGCATACCATCCTTTCCTTGTGCCTGGAGTAGAGACCAGCCAGGAGAGAAGGACAGTACAGAAACATCAGAGTCAGGAAATTGGACAGCAGTTTTATTGATTACAGATTCCTCAGGTCTTGATGCAGCACGGGTGGGGAGCAACAGGAAGCTCTCCAGCCTGACTGCTGGCAGTGAAGCCCCCTCCCCCAGCCCACCTTTTTGGAGTAACTTGGGAAAGGGAACCAGATATAAGGCAAAAAGCAGTGGACTCTACTGTTCATGCCTGTCCTTGGCTTCTTGGAAGCATGGCCAGCGTGCTGTCTCTGGATGGGACCACTATGTTCGTAGCTGCTGAGTCCCTTGAGAAGACACCACCACCCCACTCTTTTTGGATCCTACATACCTCTGACCCTGCCCAAAGCCTAAATGCCATCCAGCCAGTTGTGACGATAAACATAGGTTAAGTTTCTTTTGCTGTGATGAAGGCAAACCCCCCTGCATCTCTGGCCAGAGGCATGCCTGGGTAAAATTCCTTCCTGACTTTGTCAACTGGCAGTGCCCCAAGGCAAGGGCCATTAGAAATACCAGCAAAAAAAAAGAAATGAAATCCAAGGGAGGGTGAGTGGGATTACTGGCAGCAAAGAGGCCAAGCATTCTCTGCTTATCCTCTTTTAAAGGCCTGGCATGGATCACAAGGAAGCGTCCTGGCCCTGTACCCCCACTGTCCCGCAGCCAGCAACCAAGAGATGGGATGAGAGGGGGTCATCCAGGACTGGAGAGGTGCAGGTGCCCGGCATCTGTCATGTTCAATGGGCTAAATGTGGGGTGCGAAGCATAGGCAAATCCCACTGCTTATACATGGTCCAGGCTAGTACATGGTGTATCTACCTTCTTTCGCTAACTTTATTTAAATTTAGCTAACACCAAATGAGAAGGGAGCACTCACTGGAGAAGACCCTGATGCTGGGAAAGATTGAAGGTCAAAGAAGAAGGGGACAGCAAAGGATGAGATGGTTAGACAGTGTCATCGATGCAACGAACATAAAATCGAGCAAACTTCAGAGGACAGCAGAAGACAGGAGGGCCTGGCATGATCTGGTCCATGGGGTCGCGAAGAGTCAGACTCGATTGTGCGACTGAACAACAACAAACATTATTTAAATTTGGATGGGAAAATTTCCCGATTCAAATTTCTCCAGTAAACCCACACCCCTGCCGTTACGTTTCTCTTTGAGGTGATTGTGAAAGTGAAATGGAGGAGAGGACAAAAAGAGAGAGAGAGAGATTGTGTCATAACTGCAAAAGCTAGTGTGATATTTTGGTTAGGGTGTCAGATGGGGATATGGGAGAAAGAGCTGTTTTTTGAGGTCTTGTTAGCCATCTTCTCTGTACAATTTCTCCATTGCAAAACCCCTAGAACGGAGCATAGAATAACACCAACCTGCAGGAAGCTGGGCTGGATTTCAGGGAGCAAAAGTGTTAGTTTGTGATGACAAAAAAAAAGCACTCAGCCATGCAACTCAGAGAAAGGAAAACAGAGAAAGTGGAACTAATTCTAACATTCCACTGTCAAATCTGCAACATGCTTTCACTGCTTGCCTGTTGATAATACAACATAATCTGTTTTCCATGGTTTAGTAGTTAATTTTGCAGAGTTGTAGGGATTTCGTGTGTGGCTGTGCGCTGGGGTGGAGAGGAGGTGCATAGAACCCAGTTTGGCAACGTGCTGGTGGTTTTTCTAGGCCATCGGTTCATAACCTAAGTTCACCTTAACTCTGTCCTAGGATATAGATAATATTCATGGCAGTGTTGACCTGTGGCTAAATGTTGGTATTATGGTTTGGCACTTATTCTCCTTGCACTTTTCTTTGGCTGCAGCACTTGCTTCCTCTGCTGCTAGTCCTTCCACATTCACAAGATCAGTATTTTTTAAGGATCCTTTGCATGAGGAAGACCAGGGTTGCTATGGAGAGGAAGGCAGTGGCAAACCATCTCTGCACATCTCCTGCCTTGAAGTGAGCCATACCAAAAGGCCTGGGCCCTGGCAGCTGTCCCACCTCAGGGTATGCTGATGCCAGCCCTGTTACAGGAGCTTATGATTTAACCCTCCTTGGTCTGAGCCAAAACATGAGCCAAACTGAACTTGATGTGTGTCTTTTGGGGAAAGGTATTTACATTTCTAGGAAGGTGTGCAGATCAACAATCCAGTGGCAGTCAGGCATTCTGAGTAATACTGTTGAGACCGACTGCAGTCTCAGGTGCTGCCTGGCTTCCCATTAGACTTGGAATTTTCATTTTATGCTTTACAAAGAGGTGAAAGTGCAACATAACAGCATCTGAGCCGGCTCTGGAGTGTGTGCCGTTATACCTTTAAGGCATCGTATTTTATGGATCATCTTGACCTTGGCGGCCTCGATAGTCTCTCGAGTGAGGTGTCCAAGTTGTGCCAGTTTGCTGGAATGTCAACTTGCAAGGGAACAGATTGCTAAGGAGCAAGGCAACAGTACAGACGCAAGCAGAAGTGGCATCCAAATTATACTCTAGCGGCCTCTTCAAGAGACTCGAAGCACATAGCCTTAATAATGAATTCCCAGAGACGCACCTCGTTTTGCTATTGAGATTCATTAACTAAAATTCATCCCAGTTATGAGCCCTCATCATGTTGCCAGGAAGTACACTTAAAAGATACAGCAACAGTGCTTGGCAAAAAAATGAGGATTGTTCAAGAACTGTGCTTGGCCTAATCTTCTGAACCTTTAGAAAGAAATGGTCATGTTATCTGTTCAGCAATTAAGAGCAAGAAGGTGATATTGACAGTGCAGGAAGAACAGGCACCTCTGAGCATGTACAGTATATCTTTCCCTCACCACTGCCTTAAGTATGGTCTCCTGCCACCCCATGCCTTTGATAGTTTAGGTTGTTTCTGAGCAAAGACTTGGGCAGGATTGTCAAATATAAAAGATGATCATATAACCAGTTTCTTTTTTTAAAAAAAGTCTGTTTTGATTGTTCTCCCCTCTTCCTTTTGTGAACTTCCAGACATTTAAAAATAGATGTTTTTTTAAAAAAAATATTGACCAGAACTCACAAAAAAGATAATTTGAGTTTGCAAGTACTGAGCAAATGTCCATAGAAGTTCAAAGAAAGCCCTTTCCTTTCCTCACATCCCATCTTTCCTCCCTCTTACATCCTCAAAAGCTTCTGTTGAAGCCCCTGGCTGACTTCCTCAGTTGGAGCAGAACTGGATTTGGAGGTAGCCAATAGTAAGTGCAGTTAATGTGTATTTAACATGGACACTTCTTGGAGGAAAGTTTGAGAGGTGCAATCAGCAAATCCATTTAAAGTAATGTATGTTATGCCAGTTTCTTTGCATGCCTCAATTATTAAATGATTTTCCTAGATCTGCCAGGGTTGTACGATCCTGGCCCATTTCGAGATGTACATATAGTCAGTTTCCCTGTGCACAGGAGAATGTGCACTTCTCTATATATTTCTGAGATCAGAGACTGATGTTTGATCTGATAGCAGCTGCTCCTGATAGAAAACTGGCTTGGTGCTTGCCATGGCCTCTGCAAAGGGCAGTGCAGCACAAGTGTTCTGAGTGATTGTCTGTGTATTAAGTGCCATCAGTTCTCTTCTAACTTATGGTAGCCCTTTGAATTAACATCCAAAACCTCCTATCATTAACAGCAGCTCTGTAGCCAGAAATTTTTGGCTGGTGGGACCGAGCACTGGGGCAGGGGAATGGGGAGCAAGGAACTTAATTAGAAGCCAGGCTTGCTACTGCCAGGGCCAGGGCTTTCTTAGTGGTGGCCCCATCCTGGTGGAACGAGCTCCCAGAGGAGATCAGGGCCCTGCGGGACCTTTTGCAGTTCCACAGGTCCTGCAAGACGGAGCTCTTCCGCCAGGCTTTCAACTCGGGTGCCGCCACCATTATAGAGCCCTGGCTCTTGGTTTTAACATCCAGTCTGAGTCACAGGAAGATCTTGAGCAGAAGGATTTTTAGAGAGTACATTGAAATAAGCCATCTTGAGTAACTATTCTCAGCACTTTATGAAACTGTATTAATAATGGAATTGTTTTATATGGTTTTATGTGGTTTTAACCATATTGTACGTACTGACTGTGAGCCTCTGCATTGTGGGGAAGGTGGGGTATAAATGTGATTAATAAATAAAAACCTGACAGCATGTGGGGGAGTACCGAAGGAAAGAGAGAGAGCCCCCCGGTCTCCCCCCCCTCCTTCCCCAGCCCCCGCCATGGGGGTGGGGAGGCTAGGGAAAGAAAGGGAAACTGCCCTGCCACTTCTGGTCAGTTTCACTCCCCCTGGGATCAGCTGTTAAACCTGACAGCTGATCTGCATGGAGTGAAACTGACCAGAAGCAGCAGTGCAGCTTCCCTTTCCTGTTGAGGACCACTGCTAGGTATATTTGCTTTTTGTTGTTAAGAGTCAGGCACCAAGGCTTGTCCACTTCAAAACAGAATAGTACTTTATTTTCAGAAAACTCAGCAGGTATACAGAGGATAATTTGTTTCCTTTCAGGCTAAGAGTTTGCCCTTACGTTCACTTAGGCGGTATGTTTACTACTTTCAGTTCACACATAGATGTTCATCAGTTCTCTAAACACGCTTACACTCCTCCTCTCCTGCAACTGCTTTGTGGTTTTCCTTGGGCTTTTACGAACAGGTCCCTCTGGGTCTCCCTGGTCACCAAGCCAGCTTTCCAGACTCCTGCCAGACCACCCTTTAGCCCTTTCTAAACCACCTCCAGTTCCTTTTTAAGGAGAGAGGTCTCAATGGTGTGTGACTATGCTGTGTTAAGTTTTTAACCGTCTGGTCACTGTCCCCTTCCTTCTGAGGAACTCAGTAAACCAGGTTCTTCCACAGAGATCTTCTTCAGTTCTCTGACAGACTTCTTCTCCGGTCTCTGTCACACACCGAACTCCTTTGCAGCTTCCCTCAACTGCCCATTCCCAACGGAACCTTTTTTTCTGTTATCTGCCAATCACTGAGGGTTCCGAGCTAACTGGCCCCCTCCTCACTCTGTCATGTGACTCAGCAGTGTTCTGTGTTTACTCTCTGCTGGTCCCAGATCTTTAAGTCTGTCACAAAAGCCTACACTGGGAGGTAGGAATTAATATCACTCCGGTTTTATATTTTAAAAAATTAAGCTAATTCCTATTCATAGTCATCCAGTAGCGCAGTGATCTGATTTGTCTGTCCAGAGAGGTCCTCATTATAGCAATTTCCATCCTCTGAAAAGGAGAAAAGATCTTTATTTCCAAGATGTGGCATTCTGTAGTCAAGGAATATGAGTCACATGTTGGCATTCCACAAATTGTTCGCTCAGGGCATTGTGACCTGAAAAACTGTATACCATGACTTCCATTGCACTGTCTAAACCGAGGGCATCATCTAACCTCCACCAAGATCAAGGCATGCTAAGTAGCACTTTGCAGTTTGAAGTTAATTCCACATAATGGAATGTTCAATCATATGGCAGAGTTCAGAGGCAACATAATGTATAGAAACCAAACATTCTTATTTCCTGTAGGGGAAAATTGCTTTTCGAATTGAAAGCAAAAAGGCTTATCCATGCTGAGAACATTAGACATGCTGGGTGATATAAGAAAAATCGGGTATGAGGGAAGGGCGGGGGGGGACTGTAATCTAATTAAATTATGGCTGTTTCACAAAGTGTGTTTTCATTTGGCCAGTGTGACAGGCCTATTGTGGCTCAGAGCAGAGTTCTGGAAAGTGGAGCTCATGACTTTCTCTCCCCCCTCCCCAGTTGTATGGAAGAGCAACATAGGAAGCCTTGATGGAAAAGGCACGAAGCACGGACAGAGGGGGACACAGCGGCTGAACCTTCCTGCGGCATCACAAACTAGATTGGCAGTATGTAGATGGCACCTGCAGTGGCCATTTAGAGATGATGGATAATCCTGTTCAGAAGCTTGGCCTGTGCAGGTCACCATCTGTCTGTGGGTCAGCTCCCCACAGCACATCAGTTGTGCCTACATGTGGACATCACAGACTTGCATGCCTCCTGCATCCGATCTGACCATGTTTCTGTGGGAAGAACCCACCTGATTAGAAGTTTCTTGCGTTAACCTGCAAGGGGGGCAGTTGGGTAATGGCAGACATATTGCCAAAGTAACTCCTCAGTCAGGGAGCAGTCAACAAAGTACAGTGATCTATTATTTTTATGTTTTAGTATGGATCTTAGCTGGGTTTTAGTTACGTTCATGTTTGCATGATTTTTTTATGTGTGTTTCTAATTTGGTAGCAGCATTGGTGGCCCTGATGAAAGTAGGAAGGTGAGGTATATTTTTTTTGTTTATCATCATCATCTGTCATAAACAGTGCAGAAATGGAATTACAGAAGTTGAAAAATATTCAGTAAGAATGAGATAATATCTACAATAACAATAGAGCTGACAGTCTTTTCCCTTTAATAAAGTGCCCCCCTCATTCTGTTATAGGTAAAGGTTTCCCTTGCTCGAAAGCTAGTTGAATCCGACTTTAGGGAGCAGTGCTCATCTCCATTTCAAAGCTGAAGAGCCAGTGCTGTCCAAAGACTTCTCCGTGGTCATGTGGCCAGTATGACTAAATGCCAAGGCGCACGGAATGCTTTTACCTTCCCACCAAAGCAGTACCTATTTATCCACTTGCAGTTTCTTGCTTTCAGACTGCTAGGTCGGTAGGAGCTGGGGCCAGAGACGGGAGCTTACTCTGTCACGTGGCACTCGGGTTTTTTTTTTTAATTAAATTTTTATTTTTAAAAAAGGAAGATCACATAAAATATATTGAAACTATAAATGAAGCATATAAGGCCGGGGGGGGGACGACAAAACGCGGCACTCAGGTCTTGAACTGCCGAGCTACTGACCTTCTGGTCTGCAGGTCAGCGTTTTAACCTTGGAGCCACCATGGCCCTCCATTCCGTTATACTACACCCAAATTCCCTTTATTGAAAATGCTATCCTGAGCAATTCTGTTGTATATAGTTAGCAGAATAAAAAGGAGTGAAGAGGACCCTTCTGGCCTCCTCAAATGCCTCATATAATATTCCTGGATGGCAGAGTTGTGGTCTGAAAGCCTTAATTAGGGAGAGAAGTATATATTTCAACCCAGCCAAATGCTTTCCTATTTGGATGCTAACTGGGTCTTTATACTAGATGGCAGCTATTGCAATGTTAATGGAAATTAGTTTATTGTGGTTTAAAAACCAGCACAAGGCTCTGTTAGAATGCAAGGAAAATGTAGGCGGAATTTAGCACACATCGTCACACTCCTTCACTAGATATCTCAGTCTCTTGAAAAAACACTTTACAAATTCTGGAGCTGAGGAGTGCGAGGTTTGGGGGAGGGGAGGATCTTCAATAGAATTCACCTTCCAAAATGGCCATTTTCTCCAGGTGTACTGATCTCTGTCATCTGGAGATCGGTCGTAATCCCAGGAGATCTCCAGCCATCACCTGGAGGCTGGCAACTCCACACATTAACAGTAAACACCTGAGCTGCTTTATATCCCTAAAGAAAATGCACAGGATATATCTCTTTGGAATGCAGAGGCCCAATCAGCTACACATTTTAATAGTTTTGAGCATGCTCTTTTAACTTTCACCTGAAAGAGCAAAGCTGGGAAGCATACAAAATAAAGCATGAGTGAAAACTCCTGATTGGAAAAAAGATTCTATTTAAAAAGTTAGATGTGAGAAAAGAGCCCATTATTACTTTGAAACATTCATATCACAGAATCTGAGGAGGCCAAGATGGCAATGATGTAGTAAAGCACTATTTTCTTTTGGCCGTCATCCAGCGATGTGATTGGGTGCCCCTGGGTGGTCAGCATTATGGGAGAGGGAGAAAAAAGTCCTCTCCATTTTCTCCACCCTGTGCATAATTTTATAAACCTCTGTTCTGTTCCACCCAGGCATTTCTTCCTTTAAACTGAAAAGGAACATGTTTGTTAAAGCTTTTGTAGGAAGGATGTGCACTTTTTACAGCCCTCATACAGCTCTTTGTATATTTCTGATGAAAGTACATTTTTAGATCTCTTTTTATTCTTGTTCTCTACCACTTCTGGGCTTCAGAGTGCCATTGTTACATTTGTCATACCTGCTGCAACGGTATCATTGGACTATTAGCTCTCCAAGATACCTCAGCTATTTGTAATCTCACGCTCTTTGGGATGCATTGACTTCAGATTTGGTCTGTACCTTAATTTCTCAAACAGACCTGATGAAGAGCATACGTCTATGTCTGTAAAATGCAAACTTCAGGGCACACAGCCTCAGCATGCCGTAGGGCTGTGTAGGGAAGGGAGAATGGGTTTAACCATTCAACCGCCACTTGGTTTCACTAATTGAAACTTGGCTCCCTTATTTTGTTATTATCTGCAATTTTTTTAACTTTAAAATGTTAATAGCAGAGTGATGGAGTTGGTTACAATGATCAAAACTGAGCCAAGGTTAACCCTTCAGCTGTGGGTCAGTTTTGATCATTGTAACCAGCCTGTTTTCTAGCCTCTCATCAAAGTAATAATTCCAGAGAAGAGCGAGAAGCGATTGGATTTATACCTCGCCCTTCACTACCTGAAGGAGTCTCAGAGCGGCTTACAAAACTACTTTCCCTTCCCCTCCCCAAAACAGACACCCTGTGAGGTAGGTGGGGCTGAGAGAGCTCTTTCGAGAACTGCTCATGAGAGAACAGCTTTGATAGAACTTGTGACTGACCCAAGGTCACACCAGCAGCCGCATGTGGAGGTGTGGGGAATCAAACCCCATTCTCCCAGATTAGAGTCCACGCTCCTAACTACTACAACCAAACTGGCTCTTCCAGATGTGTAGTCTTGTTTCTCTTGCCCCCCAAATGTATTTTAAATTATACTTTCCTTGATTATTTGAATTTTATATAATTACATCCCACCCTGTATTTCCTACATTCCATGGCCTTTTGTCCAGCTGGCCCAATCTGCATTTGCTATGTAAAGTTGTTCCGTGCTGCTGTGGTGCCGGCTTCCCATTTGGCTCAATATAAAGCTCTCCTCTGTCTGCATCAGGACGCAAGTTGTTTAGGGAGAGTGCGTGGGGGGGGGCGGCCTCCCAGGGGCGCTGGCAGGGCACTGCACTGTGCTGCGGGGAGGAAACGATCTGTAACCCCCACACACACAAAGTAAAAGGGGGTGACCCGGCAGAGGGGGGCGGCAGGAAAGACAGAACAAGCTGGATAAAAAACACAAACACCCAGCAGTTGCCAGGCAGGGTGTTCTGGAGACTGCCCGAGGAAATAACAAATGGTTCAGGGGTCGGCTTGCTTCTACCCAATATGATTGCAGAAAAATGTTCCTGGCTGCTTTTAAATGCAGATGACTGGATTTTCAGCTAACTTGTTTCCTTTCTGACAATTTGCATATCTCCTTAGAAAAGTTGGGGGGAGGGAGAATTCAGCTCCCATTGTCTGCTTTTTGCTCACAGCAGCTCGACGGTGAGGAGGAGCAGTTGTACCACCTTAAAACCACATTCAGATGTGTTGAATATTACAATAGCTTTTAAACCAGAAATATTCTTGTTAAACTGTCTACCAGATGACTTAGATAAGAAACATAGACATTTTATTTTACATGTTATAACAGCAGCCAGAATCTTGTTCACAATGACATGGAGGACATTGAAAATCCCAACGTTTAATGAGTTGATAATGAAGATTATGGAATGTGTTGAAATGGACAGATTGACAAATATACTAAAAGGAAAAAATGGAAGAATTTATGGGATCATGGAGGGCATTTTATGACTGGTTAAAACATAAGTACTAAGAAACTAAGACTAAATGAAGAACAATAAGAAAAATGGTTATAATAGTTGTGAAACTTTCAGGGGAAGATTTGCATGCAGAATGTTAATTTGGATTTTTCATATATAACTCTGTACTCTTTTCCCTTCTTTTCCCTTTCCCCCTTTCTATATATAAACTAACAAAACTCTATTTTAAAAAAAACCACATTCCGATAAGGCAATGTGACATCGTAGTGACCTTGGATTCACTACTGAATGGCAATAAAATGATGCAGACAGCCAGTGCTGAGATGAAACAATAGGAAAGTGGATCCGGCATGAAATGCAGACACAAATTTGTGAGACGATGTGAGATCATTTGCACAACAGTAGTAAATACCAATGCAGATTGGACCGCTGTTTACTTTTTTTTCTGTATTACCTCACATATAAATATTAGCCTATGGAGAACTGAGTACATGCATGTGATGAAGTGGGCTCTAGTCCAGGAAGCCTTACAGCAGAATAAAAACCTGTTAGCCTTTCATGTGCCACCGGTTTATTTTTTTCTGTCAGTGTGCAGTCTTATGTAGCCATGTGCAGCATGGCTCAAATAACATGGCTCGTTTCTTACCTTTGCAAACTGCCTTAATAAAAACATTAATTTTTTGACAATGGGAATATACTTCTGGTTGTGTGTTTGAAGGAAAGGAAGCATCAGATCTGTTTGGATTTTATCTCCCACAATGAATTGGAGTTCCTGTTTGATTTAAGCAAGAACCTGGCGAGACAAAAGCACCCTCCCATGGGACTTTGCATGGTTAGTAGCCTCTTCAAAGTGAAATGCTGTGCCAGTGTGAAATCCCACTGGTGGAGATCTCGTCCCTCGCCAACAACTCATTCAAACCAGACCACAGTCCATCTCACAACAAGAAGCTTTGTAAAAAACCCAAATAAAATTCGAACTCATTTATGTGATAAAATAAATTTCCAGCTTGTGTACTGCATATTTATTAGTATGCTAAAATAACTCGCAGGCTTCCTTTCCTGGTCTTTAATTCCCCACAAAGCCTCTGTTTCCACAGTAGTTTCTGGCTTTCCTGTAACTGTGGGTTAGAGATGGCTGTCTTGAGATAGCTGGAGCTAAGTTTTCTCCCTTCACTGTCGTCTTCTCCTTTAATAGAATAATTTGACTTTTCTGTGCCACACGTTAAAGAGCCTTTTGCAGTTTCAGTTTTTACAACATCCAGACTTCGTTTTTTGCATTTGTAATTGAAGAAAATAAATTTGCAGAAAATGAACAATCTCAACAGATAGTAGCAGTATTCCCTAGAAAATTGCCAAAGGTCTAAACTGAAGGAAGTAAACATTTTAATAGGGCTGCAGATGTAAGAAAATAAGGCACTTGGGTGAATACATAGTAGCTTTATATACAGAAGTGTAATTGCTACCTTTCTTGCTTTTCTCTCTGGAGCCTTCTAGATATGACACTATGTACATTGAAATCAACACACAACTGCCAGAAAATACAACCTCCAAATTGGTGTGGTGGGAAGGGAGGGAAGCCAGTGTGGTATAACTGCTAGAGTGTCCACTTAGGATCTGGGAGACCCAGGTTTGAAAAAAACCCTCTGCCATGGCTTGGGACTAGGGTATCTAAAGGTCTTCTCCAGTTCCCTGGGAATTAAGATTACAGAGAGGCCTTCCTCTCTGACTGTCCCACCAATCCAAGAAGCTTTTCGGCCCTGGCCCTCACCTGGCAGGACTCTGCCGGAGAACATCCGTGCCCTACAGGACTTTCTGTAGGGCTTGTAAAGCAGAGATGTTCCTCCAGGCGTTTGGTTGAGGACAGCGATGATCTGGCACTCTCATACTCCAACCTCCCTTCTTATTCCTTCATATCCCCTCCACCCAAGGGGCTGGTGGAAATTAGAATTTCCCCATCATCTTGGATTTAGCGTTGTTCTTATGCTTGTTTTTAAGTATTTTAATATTGTTCTAATTCAATTATATTGTATTTGCCTTTGATATAAGCTGCCGTGAGCCCTGCTCACAGGGAAACGCAGCCGATAAATCAGGCATAATTAAAAAAATAAAGCTGGTAGGCCCATGAGACAGCATCTTTTCAATGGCAGTCCCAGGGAACAATCTCCCCGTGGAGGTGCACCTGGCCCCCTCACTTTTGTTCTTAAGGTGGCAGCTGAAGACAGTTTTATTTATTTAGGATTGCATTCAACTAATCTAGTTTTTAATTACTAGCAGTCCCGAGTTTTTGCCCTGACCTGGATAGCCCAGGGTAGCCTGATCTTGTCGGATCTTAGAAGTTAAGCAGGGTCAACTCTGGTTAGTCCTTGGTTGGGAGACGAACAAGGACGATTCAGGTTGTTATATTGAGGCAGGCAATGGCAAAAACCCACCTCTAAATGCCTGTCACCTTGAAAACCCCTCTGGAGTCACCATCAGATGGCTGCAACTTGATGGTGCTTTCCACCACCAACAACTGAAATTTTAAATTGTTGTCTTTTATGTGTTTTATAACCATTTTTTAATATTCTAAACTGCCTTGATTGCTGAAAGGTAGAAAGATGGCTAATAAATTAAATAAATAAATGGAGGGTCACTTGGTGACCTAGGGCCAGTCACTCCCTCATAGCTAAATCTCTCTTACAGAGCCGCTGTGGGGATAAAACAGAGGAGGGGAGGAGGATGTTGCTAGCCAGTCTGGGTCCCCACTGTGGAGAAAGGCAAGGTTTAAATATCTCATTAAATAAATCAACGCCGTTTTCCTGATCGTTAATCTCCCTTTCCCTGGCAGTTTTAGGCAGGAAGGGGTGGGGGGAACACAGGCAAAGTACAAATTCCTGGTTTCTGACCTACCCACCCTGTACTGGGGCTAAAAGAAGCTGGGGGGGGGCTTTTTGAATTAGGGTAATAGCAGGCAAAAAAGTAGCCCCCTGCTTCCCCAACAACCTGATCCAGACCCACTATCTGGGTTGCCAACCTCTAGGTAGTGTAAACAAATACCCAGAATACTTTGTCACACTGTACAAATCACACTTGAGACTACTGCCTTCTTATACAGTTCTACTTACAACTATAAATGATATGCATAACAAATGGTTTTGCCACCATGCATGAATTGCATCTGCACCAATTGAATGGTGACCTAATAGTCCTTGAAAGTACAAGTCTCTCTTCAGGATGATGTTACCACCGGTTGATGGTACAGAGAAGAGTTTCCAAAAGAAAACATAGTAGATGGCCTGAGCTCAAAACTAGCTGTAGCATGAACCAAAGGAGTGGCGACGGCATGCCTAGCTTGCTTTGCCATTTCTTAGGGCTTCATCAGGCTTCTTTTCTTAGTGATGGAACAACCCAGCTCTGGCAAGATTCAGGTGACATGAAGTCTACAAGTATGTTCCAAATAGCTAGGAATCATGCCGCATTGAAGTCCCTCCACAAACGCCACCCTCCTCAGGCTCCACCCCCAAGATCCCTAGGTATTTTCCAACCCAGAGCTGGCAACTGTACCACTACTTCATCTCTTGTGGTTTTTTTGGATGTGGGGGGAAAGGGTGGATGACACATGGACTTCTCATCACAGAATGCCAGTGTCTTGTGTAATTGTGGTCCTAAACCTTCACTTATGGATGTGTGAATTTGAAAGCCTTATTAAAATCAGTGCATAACCCCAAGGATAATGGCAACACTCAAGGCCCTATGTACAAAGAGACAGTGAGCCGTCACAGGTAACTTCATATGTTCCAAGTAAATGATTTCATTACTGAGAGAAGATGCTTTCTGTGGTGCCCACCTTTTATCACACTGAAAACTCACACTTCAGTGCTCTCAGTTAAAGCCCTCATGTTATATCCTTTGGCTGCCAAGAAAATCCATGTAAAAGTTGTCTGAAAAATCCAGTTTTTAAGCAACATAACTTGTTTTTAGAATGTGGCATATTTTAATGATTACATTCACTTGTGTAAGACAAAACTTGTTTGACAGTTGGCAACCTATCTTGTTTTTCTTTTAAGTAATCTTCTGTAATTTATGTTTTACTTAGACCATTTTCGATAGCCTTTGGGTACATGCAGTAAAATCTAGAACTGGAAACCCAGTCATATGTTTGTCCAAATGGCATTCTAAGGATTGCAAATTGGAATCACAAGTCTAAAGTAACAGACGTTCATTTATATAGTTAAAATGTCCAACTGATGCCCATCAGGTTTTGAACATCTAGGGCCAGGAATGGGAGTGGTATTCCTGTTTGTTCATATATTTTTTCCATGTGGGTCTCTCATTATATTGTATTGTTCATATAATCATTCTGATCTTAGCCTGATTGTAGCCTGTAGAAATATTGGCATGAAAACACTGGATAGGCAGCATGTCTTAAGGACAGGTGCTCTTGATTCAGGAGACCCTGAAATAGACTACCACAGTGTAATTCTATGTAGGGCGGGGCTTAGCAAGGTTATTGTCCATGCTCCTGTAATATCCGTCTTCATAAGTATGTGCAGTTTACTCATGGCATGACTGACAGGCCCTTTCTTTAAAGCAAGGGGACTCTCACAGCCTCTTATGATTTTAGGGAACCAGGTTTGTTTTGAACTGTAAACCCACCCCTCAGTGACAAGATGTTCTCAGGGCAGTTAGTATAAAGGTTTGTGGATAGCAAGTGGAACACAGACAGCACCGAGGCAGGGGTTGTATGTAAATAACAAAAAAGGTTTGTTTATTTAAATTTGACAGGATGGTTTTAAAGGACAGATCGGCTGCACAGGTCTCCAGGCAGTCAAAGGAGAAGCCTGGCTGAGGCACCTATGTTTAAGCTAGTTATGGCTTCAGAGTGTGGTTTGAATTCGTTTTTAATGCTTGCCAGTACAAATAGCCTTTCACTGACTAGCCTCTAGGATGGATTCCTTTACACACACAGGATTCCACCCACACCAGCCTGCAATTTCCCCAGAGTCAGACTAAATGGTACCAGGTCTGCTCATCACCAGAGACAGGCCTCACCCACGGCTCCTCAGTCCTCTCTCAGAGGTAGACTTAAACCACTCTGCCACACTACCACACAGAGCTGCCTTTCAAACTGCTCTCTTGCTGAAGGAGACCCAAACTCTGACTGCCCTCTCCCTGAGGCAGATCTGAACTAACTCCCGCTGTGCTTCCCTCCACTGTTCCATCCCTCCCTCTGAAACATGATTGGATGCTGGAGCAGCACTCCCATAGTTTTAGGGGTGAGACAGCTGAGTGGTTGTTTTTTCTTTCAGGGGCAGGACAGCCTCCTGTCCATCACAGCATGCAACAACCAAGGTGGCCATAGAGGATTTCTACAACTGCATTTGATTTTCTAGTTCCTGTTTTTTCTAATTCCAGAGCGGTGGCCATGTTACAGTGTAGTCCTATGCTATGGATCTAGTCTCAATTCATTGGGCCCTATAGGCTTAGACTGGAGTGACTCACTGTGTTGCACTGTTTGTGGATTAACAGCAAAAAAACCCAAAAGAATCTTGTGACAAGGTTGTTTGGGGTTTTCTTTGCTGTTAATACACAAACAGTGTATTTTTATATTAGTGTAGTTATATTTTATATTAGTCTAATCTTTCCTGGACTGGAGTTCACCTCTAGTCTACAAAACTTTATGATAGAATAAAAAACCTACTAGTCTTTAGAGTGCCCCACAGCTTTTTGTTGTTTTCTTTCTAGCAATGGAAATCTCAAAGAATTCATAATCCTCAACAACATATGTCCCTGAACAGTGTATGACTCTGCAGACACATCTTCGATATATTGACACTGTACATGTGAAACAGATGCACGCATTAAAATGAAAGTTGTGGTGCAGCCCAAATTTTTCTTGATGTGTTTGCTTCAAGGGTAAAGATGTGTGTGCGTGTCTGCTTTGGATCTAGTCCCTGTCTGAAAATGAGGGGCATCCATAGTAAGGGATATCTCGTAGTTCAAGGATCTTCCCTCGTTATCCACATATTTCTTTTATCTAGCAGTTCTGTTGAGTCCTTACAAAACTTCAGAACCAGTCTAAAGTTTAAAGCTTCCTGCCCTTTGCTGTCCTAGGTAAGAATCTCTCTCTTGGGTAGTTAATGAAGAATGATGCCTGCAAAGCCTAGTGCACAGTGGCCCAGACCTTTTTCTGTTTCCCTGATTAATGTAGTTAAAAGAAAAGAGAAAGGTCTTGTGAGGTAACCTCAATGGCCATGTTTGGTAGTGTTTAAAAGAAGGAATGCTAGTTAAATAGGACACTTTTTGAGAATGCACCTTGAGGTAGATGTAAGTGTAGTTGGCTGTCATAATCAGTGTACAACTAATTACGTGTGATCGGGTGCCCCAGACAGGCAAAGAAGCAAAAGTTCCAGTCATCTCAATGTTGACTTTTAAATGTTAAATGGCTACGTTTTCAAAAACTGTGAGAAGAAAAAATTGCTGTACAGCAGCGAATTGTTTTTAAAGCCATCGATTTTTCACCTGGAATGTCACTCATCCTTAAATTGGGAGTGACTTAAATCTCTGAATTTTCCCACAACAGTGAGTAAAAGAGAACAGTGTAAACTCAAGTTTTAATTTTGGGAAAATATGGGAAGTTCAAGGTCTGGTCATATAGCAGGCAATGCAAGATGCTAGGATGGGACTTGGCTTGGTTCAGGGCTGAGAAACAGGAAGGACCTGTACGTGTGTTACTAATAAGCTTTACCTGGCACCTTTAACAGTTTGTGTAAGTGAATCTACACTTAGATTACTCATGATGGAATTAACCCTCTACCTTAATTCCTCTTTCACCTTGGTAACCTGCCCCAGGAGAAGGATTCTCAATTTGATTTCCATGCAAATCTGAAGAAGTGACCCATGACACACACAAACTCACACTGAAATAAATATTATTAGTATTTAAGGAACCACTGGACTTATTCTATTTTGGAGCAGGGGTGGACACTGTCAAGATTATAGCAGTTGTCTCCCTAAGTAGAATTTTTGCTTATGACTGTACCCTGCTGTACCCTGTTTTTTGTGATTTTGCTATTCTTTGCTATGACTGTACCCTGCTCATGGTATTGCATAGCTGTCTTCCTTATTCAGCTCCAAGTCCACCAGTAGCTGCTATTGTTGTAAAAGTTGTTGGTTTTTTTTAAGTCCTTGAGGAATGTATAGGCAAGCAATCTTCTCAGCTTCACCAGCTTACCTTCTGAGTAAGTCATGTGAGCTGTTCAGTATTAAACTTAGAGTTGGTTTATAGTCCTGTGAGAAGCCAGAAGACAAAATAGACACTGTGGTGATCGGGTGCTTTATAAAGTAAGGATAGCTGTCTTAAGGATGAGGTTCACTTTGTGAGATGAATATATTTGAAAAAGGGAGCCAGAGGAAGAAGGCAGGATGTACCGTTTTTAAACTTCAGTGTCTTTCCAGTGTTGCTTTCCTGGCAGATTATTGATTCATTTATACCCTATATTTCTCCCCAGTAGGGGCAAGGGCTACCAACCTCCAGGCAGTGTCTGGAGTTCTTCTGGGATTATGACAGAGATCAGTTCACCTCGAGAAAATGATGGGTTTGGAAGGTGGACTCTATGGCATTATACCCCACTGAAGTCCGTTCCCTTCCCACACCCTGCCCTCCCCAGGCTCCACCCCCCAAATCTACAGGTATTTCCCAACTTTGAGCTGGCAACTCTAGTGGGGACCGAGGTGGCTTGCATAAATCTCCTCCTCTCCTTTTTATTTTCAGAAAAACCCTGTTAGGAAAGTTAGGCTGAGAATGTGTGACTACCTGAAAGTCACCCAGCGAGCTTCCATGGCAGAGTGGGGATTCAGACTTGGTTCTCCCGGGTCCAAGTTTGGAATGTTAACCGGTGCACCATGCTGGCTCTGTAAGGTGCACCTTTTTTCATTTGCACATTATGGTTTTCTCTGTATGCTTCACAGTGTTATGCATGAATGCAGCAAGTGTATGTATCATATAAATAGGCATGTTTGTCAGAGAGCCTTGATGGTGTACGGCAGACACCAAGTAGCAAAAGCAGTCTTGCCTTTGTGGAATGTGTGGAGCTTGGTAAGATTCTTTGCAGCAGACTACAGGTATATTTTCAACAATGCTTGGTCTCATTCTCCCCCCCCCCCGCTGTTTCTACTGACAACTAGAGTCAGTGTTGCCTTTCAAGACCAGAGGAGCACAATGTTTTTTCAAAAGTAACCACTGGTTTTTGCAACAGCATTTCTATGGTCTTGTGGGAACATGCCTTTAAAAAAAGCATATTGGGATTTTGCTAACCCCGGGTGCCCTGACCTTCTGTCAGAAGGAAGAACAGAATGTAACACCAGTTTTTACTGTGCTGTAGTCCTTCAGATTTTGTGCACAAGAGGATGGTTCAAATGTGAGCTAATCATCATCTGTACAAACCCCTGAAATCCAATTTTTGCTCTGAACAAGGTTTCACACCTTGCTAAGGAAGTTATAATGAGGCGATGGGAGGAGGACATACAGGGAAGGGAGACTGATGTGTCTCTTCAGAGTATTAGTGGACTTTTTTTTTAATGACTGGAGTTTTGGCTATGTAGACTTCTGCCTAAGGGTCTGGCACAGTAGTGGCCAACATTTTTGACAAGTGTGGCTGCAACCACATGGGTGTTTTCCCCACACGAACAGCAGTAAAAGTGGAGGTCCAGACGACACTGTGACGAATCTCTGTATGACTCCTCTAGCTCCCATTTCTTCTTCTTTATTCCGGAGAACTGATTTTCTGTGAAGTAAAGGGGAACCCGAGGGATGACTAGGGTTCCCATTTGCCTGCTTATGATGAGAGACCTGCAGATAATTGGAGCCCTTGCCTTCCAGTGATTCCCCACTCCTCCAGATGCAGCTGCTGGTGTGACCTTGGGTCAGCCATAAATTCTTTCCCCACCATTCTGTAGCTCTCGTCCCACATATTTTTGTATATGCCAATCCCCTGATTCTCAGCTTAGCTTTTTTTTTTTTGGAGTGGTCAAGGAGAATTCCTCTTTCCATTTTCACCAGCAGAACTGGTTGGATTCAACCACCTTGCCTCTTCATGTTTGATATTTGGAAGGGTTCCTGAAAGTGCTTGTGCCTGGTACTCTAGAAGGAGTAATAACATAATAGCCGGAGGCCGGAGGCATTAGCTACTAACCTTCCATCCATGTTCATTTTTTCCCTTTTCTCCAATATATGCTGTTAGCAGCCTGACAACATTATCCCATTATTTCTCATGACCCTTTTAATTCAGTGGCTGGAGCTTGCTGCTCTAAAGGGACAATTAGCTATTTAAAACTGTATTCCTGTATTCAGGAGCTCTATCTATTTACATCTAAAAGCTAACAGCCAAGTATTACCAGGACTGAAAGCATATAAGAAGAAAAGAGATTTGGCCCTGGTACATTTGAGAGGTCTTCAAACGGTTTGATTTTTTTTTTCCTTTCCCCAAAGAAGATGGCTGTCCTGGAAAGGGCTAAGGGATTTCCAGGATTCAGAGACCAGTCTGAAACTGCTTTTATTCCTTGTTTGTCCCAGCGCAAGTTTTCCCACTTTTTAAAGTCTGCACCTTTTAATAATATTTGAGGGGGGGGGAGTGTTGTTCTGTGGCTGTCCTGTTTCTCACATAGGGTTGCCAGCCTCCAGGTGGTAGCTGGAGATCTCCTGGGGTTACAACTAGGGGTGTGCAAAAAAAAAAATTCAGTGAAATTCGGATTTGGGCATATTGGACCCGAATTTTTTCGGTATTCCTGAAAAAACCCGAATACCTATACCGGTAAAGCATTGAAATCCAAAAATTTTCAGGATTCCCGAAAAATTCGGGTCCATTATATCCAATGGGGCCATTGACTTCAATGGCAAAATTTTCTGGAAAGTTTGCAGGGGGCTGGAGAGGGGGGGTTGAGGTAGAGACTCCAAATTTGGACTGTAGCTGCTGGAGCATCTCCACAAAATACCCCCCAAGTTTTGAAAAGATTGGACCAGGGGGTCCAATTCTAGGGGCATCCAAAGAGGGTACCCCCAGTTCTCCATTGTTTCCTATGGGAATGGATCAGGCAAGCAGATTCTCCCTGTAAAAAAACCTGAGAGGTGTGGTGGTGGTGTGAGGGGGCATGTTTGCCAAGCCAGCAGCAGACCATGTGCAATCACCACCCCACCAACCCCAGGTCTCTCCCAAACCAACCTTAAGGAAGAATAAAATAATGAGAAAAGAAATTAAATTTAAAAGTGCCCTAATAAATCAAACCAGTCTGAAATCTTTTGAGGTATTGATCCAAGGTCCATGAAGAGCAGGGAGCAAAGCAGGGCAGACTCAGGAGCAGGGGCAGCAGAAGCCAGCCAGCCACAATCTCCAACAGCCAAGCCAGGCAGCTCTCTCTCACCAGCCAGCAGGATCCAGGAACACAGCAATGAGAGTCAGCCCAGAGACTGGCTCCTTTTATGCTCTCTGAGCATACACAGAAGGATTTCAAAAAGGAAAAACCTTCTGTGATTAGCCAGAGAGCAGATGCCAGAACCCTATTGGCCACCACAGTGCTCCTTCCCTGGGAAAGGAGCAAACTGGTGGGTGGGCTGCAGGCAGCAACAACAGCCTTGCAAACTTGCAAACTGCAATGCATTTTGCAAATGCATTGCAGTGATTGGCTGTCTGGAGCCTCCTCCCCCCCCTCCTGAAAACAGGAGGAAAAGGCGGGAAAGAGGGGGAAACGGCAGGAAAAGGAATTCCCGGGCCCTTTATCAGTTTAAAAAAACCCACAACGCCTTTTTTCGGCAATGCCGAAAAAATCCCGAATTTTCCAGGATTTTTTCCCCCGGAATTTGGAGATTACAGTGAATAGCCTGTCCGGGATCCCGAAAGCCAAAAAAACCCCGAAAATGCTTTTTTCGGGTTTTTTTCCGTTTCGGGATTCCCGAATGCACACCCCTAGTTACAACTGATCTCCAGGCAACAGAGATCAGTTCCCCTGGGGAAAACGGCTGCTTCAGAGGGTGGATTCTATGGCATTATACCCACTGAAGTCCCCTCACCTCCCCTAACCCCACCCTCCCCAGGCTCTACCCCCCAAATCTCCAGGTATTTCCCAACCCTGAGCTGGCAACCCTCTACGATCTCACAGCAAGTTGCCTGTTTGGAAGCTGTCCTGGACTTTGCACACAGGTCTTTCTCACAGCATCGCAGAAACTACCAGAACTTTCCAAGGCGGGTTGGGGAATGACTTGCCAGGACATGTGCAAAATCCTGCCGAACAGTCAATCCCAGGGCAGTTCCAAGATTGTTCTTTGCAAGGAAGCCACATGACTGCAGTTGGATTTTGATTCACTTTGCCAGAACAATGAAGACGCCCACTGGACATGGCATAAATAAAGGCTTACCTCTGTGGATACCTGTTGAAGAGCAATTGTGCTGCCTTTTCTCGCTGGCCTTGTAGTGCTTGAAAAAGCACAGGGTTATGCACAGGAAAACGAGCATTTTGAAAGCTCTTGTAATTAGTGTACCCATTGGATATTACTTGTTGACGAGGAAATAAAACTTCTGTACTCCTCTCTGTTTGTTTCTTCCTCCTTATGTGGAGGTCCTGAGATAATTCTGTTTACTCTGACTGTTAGCAGCTTTCAGGCAGGACAGCCAGTGCTCCCTCTGCGCTGTGGAGTCTTGTGAGCAAAAATTCTACTTTGTGAGCTGCTGGCATTAAGGTTGTGAGCAAGTGACTACTGTGGCCTTTATTCAAGTTGCCCCATCATTGAGATGAGATGTTTGGTCACCAGAGCAGGGACTGTCTTTGTGGTAGCACTGTATCCTTGAGGATTATCTGGTTACTTCTCTGTCTGTGTTAGGTACCAGATGAAAATCTGATAGTTCTACTTTTGAGTGAGTTGTCGCTTTGCCTAAAATTGTGAACATGTTATGGTCTTTGGACTGGTTTGTTTCCCTTATGCTGCTTTTAAAAGTTCTGAATAAATGCTAACATTAGCTGCTGTAGATTTTCTGGGTTGTATGGCCGTGGTCTTGGCATTGTAGGACCTGACGTTTTGCCAGTAGCTGTGACTGGCACCCTCAGAGGTATGACACAGAAAGATGGAGTACTCTCTGTGTCATAGAGAGTACTTGACACAGAGAGTACTCCATCTTTCTGTGTTATACCTCTGAGGATGCCAGTCACAGCTACTGTCCTACAATGCCAAGACCAAGGCCATACAACCCGGAAAATCTATCTCATGGGGTTGTTGTGAGGATATAAGATAAAGGAGATATGAGCTGCTTTGGTTCCCCACGGGGGGGGGGGGTAAAAGTATAAATATTTTAAATAGATTCAAAAAGTCAATAAATAGTCTGCAAGCATCAGCCAATCAACAGAACTCAGAAGTCCAAAATCAGTGTACATGAAGCACCATCTAGAACCACTAAATTCTGTTCTCTAAAGATGAAGAAGAGGAAAACAGAAAAAACAGGGGGGGGAACCCTAACATATCTTAGAGGGAGGAGGACCTCAGCTCTTGATCCAAGAGTTCATAAAATGTACATAGGGAAAGAGACAGCCATTCAGGTATTTTGGACCCAGACTATTCAGGGTTTGAAATATCAAAATCAGCACCCTGGATAGATCCTAGAAAGATACTGGTAAATGGAAATCATTGAAAATGGAATTGTGTCAGAGTTGTACACACCAAACAACAAAGTCCAGTTAAAATTCTGGCAGCTGCATTTTGTGTCCATTGGCACTTCCAAACTTTCTTCAAAGACAGCCCCGCATAGAACACATTGAAGTTGTTAATCTGGATGTTACTAAAGCATGGCCAGATGTGGTTGACACAGTACTATTGTTAGTGTATGAAACAATCATATCTGTTTCCTTCCAAGACAGTAACAATGGTCAGTGAAAATACAACTTCAGGACCAAGAGTAATTTCAGTACATTGGGTTTGCCTTGTGCCCCATTTACTGTGCCTTTGGCCTTACTGGAGGGATCTGCTCTCATTGGCTTTTACCCAACCACAAAGGACCCACATTTTCCCCATTTTCCTGTCCAATCTAACATCCCCTTCCAACCCCTGGATCTATCATCTCTGGGACGGCAGATGCACCGAGGAACAAAAGCACTGCAGAACATAGAGGGAAGGGGGTGGTGAAATTGTTTCTTTTGTATTTTTGAGAAGCACTGCCCTCCTGACAGAAGAGAGAGGAGAGGCAGTTTCACCCTTTGCCTTCCTCACAACAGTGCCCCACATTTTATGGCTGTTCCTTTGGGCAAGTCCCACAACCCAAGGAATGTTCTTCCTAGGAGCTGAAAAGGGCTGCCTGAATAGCAGGAAAAATCTTGTTTACTTTCTACACATATTCATTCATTCATTCATTCACATTTATAGCTCGCCCTTCCCAGAAGTGGGCTCAGGGCGGGTAACAACTTCATTTATACAAAAATGTTGTTAATAAAATAACAATAAAATTTAAAACATCTTCATAAATATTAAAATGGTGGTCACAGCTAATAACAAAAAAAAAATCCCTGGTTGTGGGAAGTTCCCGGCAATAGCCAGTAGTTGTTAACAGAGTGACAACCACCTCAGGTTGGAATACAGACTATTGTCCTGTTTGACCAACAAAATGAACCAGCACATAGCCCATGAACTCCTTTCCTTCTTCTGTTCCCCCTTCTTTCCAGACAGACCAGTAACTTGGCAAATAGCCCGGATGAAGAGGGGAGTATTGACACCATTCCCTCCCCCCCAGCATGGGTGGCAAACAATGCTTACTCTCTCGTCTCATGTTCCTAATAGGCAATGTTGCCGATTTTTTTCCTTGGCACTTGAAATCTAAAAGCCACTGAACAATGGGAAAGTGGGGTAGCAATGAACTGACTAATTTCATCAGCCCTTAACAACACGCACTGTAGTTGATGGCTGGTGACCATCTATTAGACTTCATGGTTTGGAAGTGGAAACAGTGACTCCCACACCATAGCAACGGAAAGAGTAATGGGTTTTCTCTTCTCCCCTTCCTCCTGGCACTGTGCCTCTGTGGAAATAATCATGGGGCTTGGCCAGAGCATCCGAGACATCATTGCACAATTGGTACTTCCTGCAGGATTTTTTTTATTGGCTCCAAGATGCCTCCACATGTGGAGCTCCTGAACAAGCATGGTGTTCCCAGTTTCAGTTTCCAGTACACAATCCCACTGAAGAGAGCAAATAGCAGGGCTGTTTCAGGTTGGGAAGATAGCGTGGGGAAATGTCTAAGACCCCTCTTCCTACATGGCATGATCCCAGTCTGAATCAGGCCTGGGAATTAAATCCTTAGCATGGATCTGCCAGAACATGGCTCCTTGACAGGACTGGGGTGGACGCATGAGTGATGGGAGGGCTGTGTAGTACATAGTTAGGCCCCCAGCAGAGACAGTAGGCTTGTAGTAACTTCCTTTTATTAAAGGAAGGATTATAAAAGACACAACTACAGTTGCAAAGCAGGACGGTTCATCCAGCTTTCTTCAGATTAACATTAATTTCTTGCTTGGAACAAAACTTAATAATAAAAAATAATAATTCTACACAGTAGGACAAAAATACACCATTTGGAAACCAGAGACGGAAATAGCCTCCAGACCACCTAACAACACAGTAGAAAAATAGTTATCTATGAAGGCAGGCACATTAACATTCAGCTCTTGGGACTTCTGGAATCTAAAAAAGACCTAGCAGCTGCTAAAGAAGGGGTATGCAAACCCTCTTGTAGAGGAGTAGGTGTGGTCCAATAAAAGACATACCTTGTGGACTCTTCTTGGGGTACTGGACATCCTTTTAATTACTGCTTCACTCTTCCCACCAGCTGAATTGAGCATGCTGGGAAGGGAAAAGTGGTGGAGACTGGTCAATGCTCTGTCCCCACGGGCAAGCAAAAAAACAAAAGCTACCAGTTTTATACAAACTGGCCTGATACTGAATCAGACCATTGGTTCTATTTAAGCCTGCTTCTTAATTGATTTTGCAAGCCAATTAATGGCACAGGTAGTGCCTGCTCATGTTTTCTTAGGGGACAGAATTCTGCTAACAGCTTAAATGTTCCACTCATATTAGTTTCCCTTCAGAGTTTAATGGAGCAAAGCCTCTAAAGGCGGCCGGGGGGGGGGGGACACACAGCACCTCCACATTTCATTAAATTTTTCGCCTTATTTGATCCTTCATCAGGGGAATAGAAGTTAAGTGTTTGTAATGCTGCTGGATAAACGGGAGAAAAACCAATTTAAAGTGCCCCCAGAGACACAAAAGAAACAAAGGCCAGCAGCATGGATGGTTATAATCCAAACAGTATGCTGTACTCAAACTAGGTTGCAGTTGTTTTACATTTTAAGTTGGAATATCCTGTTCACAATTAATGCTAAAACAAGAGCAAATAATAGGTGGGGGTGTCTGTTCCCTATAAGAGTGGGCCAGCAGCTCTGCTCTGTGTGGTATTTGCAATCCTAGGATTATCATCTATGAGCCAAGAAGTGCAATCCTAAAACAGTGATTAAAACAGGATTTGGCTTCAAGAGACATAGAAGGGCGGGATTCTACTTCAGCTGGCACTGTTAGAGTCTCCTTGGTATGTCTACAAGCTTTATTTTATTTTATTTATTTAGATTTTTTAACTGCCCTTCCCTATGGAACAGGGCTCAGGGCGGGGTGCAATAAAAACATTTGCATAATACATTCACAGTTAAGATAATAAAAGTCACAGTTTACATTAATAGGATAATAGTGAGGCTATAACCAATAAGATGGTGATAAATCTGCCAGAATATGCCATTGTCTCATGGGGGGGTGGGGGGACAGAAGAAGAAGAGCTTGATTTATACTCTACCCTTCACTTGGAGTCTCAGAGTGGTTTACAATCTCTTTCCCTTCCCCACAACAGACACCCTGTGGGGTAGGTGGGACTGAGAGCATTCTGGGAGAACTGCTCTTGAGAGAATATCTCTGAGAACTTGTGACTGACTCAAGGTCACCCAGCTGGTTGCATGTGGAGGACTGGGGGATTAAACCCAGTTCTCCAGATTAGAGGCCACCACTCTTAACCACTACACAACTGGCTCTGCAGTGCTCAGGTCAGAACAGGTTCTCTGAATTCTGTTCATGAGGGGTGGGAGGAACACTGTGAGATGTAATGCGGGATCCCTCTCATATTGCAGCCCGTGATGGGGAAAACAATATGTAGCTGTGCAGGAAGAGAAGAGGGGACTTAACTCTTCAATCCCCACTTTAGCTAACAGAACCTAAGCCCTTACCTTATTACTGTATAAAAGAGGGAAAGACATATATTTTTTAAAAATGTACTCTTTATTTTCCTCTTAAAACTACCAGTAGCAGTCTGAGTTGCTTGTTTTTGATTAATGAAACCAAGCAGGTCTTGGGAGTTTAAATCCTGTTATAGCCCCTAACCTAATCCTGTGGTTGGATCCCTTTGCTTCCCCTCCCCAAGTCATATATCAGGGTCTCCTATCCCCCAGGAGCAGCACTTTGTGGGAATCAACAAGCTGTAGTGGGGGGGAGGGAGAAAGTTCATTCTGCCATTGGAAATTTTTACCCTGTGGCTATGCCTGTGTGCAATTTAGTTTTTACATTTCTTTTGGCATATGTGCTACATATCTACGTATTAAAGAAGTGTCCACGCATACTCAGAAAGGTAATTCCGAATATGGGTGACAGCTCCAGCCGCTTGCACAAGCAAAACTGTAACCAGTTAGGTCCAAAAGATAAAAACAGGGTCAGTGCAAGACGACAGAAGTGTTGTCTGTAGGGTTGCTATCCTCCAAGTGAGGCTTGGAGATCTCCTGGAATTAGAGCCCATCTCCAGACTATAGAGATCCGTTCCTCTGGGGGGGAAATGTCTGTGTTGGAAAGTGGACTCTATGGCATTTATACTTTACTGAGGTCCCTCCCCAAATTGTGACTCCCAAATCTCCAGGAAATTCCCAACCTGGAATTGGCAACACTAGTTGTCCCTGGTCAATCAGGACAGTTGTTGCATACTTTATTAGGGCCAACCAAAATGTTTCCAAGCAGAGAGCTATGTTTTCTCAGTTCATCAGAATTTATCTTCAGGAAGGATGTTAACAAAAAAGGAAAGGGGGGGAGAAGAATGAGAGGAAAGATGATGGTGGACTTCATGACCATCCCGGGTCGGTAGTGTGTCAGAGACTTCATTAGGTAAGATCAGACCTGGTGCCAGAAGATCTCAGGCATCATTAAAGGCTCCTGGGAGAAAGAAGTGATGGTTGTTCTGCTGCCGAAAATATGAGAGCCAGCAGTTATTTAATTTCAATCTGTCTCTAGCACTAATCCGAAACACCAAGAGAGCAGTACATGAGTTGATCCTAGGGTTAGGTAAGGCCTTGGTTGTACCCAAAAAACTTTGCTATGAAAGTGTGACTATTTGTTACTTCAAGTGTCTTTTTTTCTCTAATTTTGTTCAAATCTGATGGAGGTGTTTTCCTCCAGAAGGGTTTTTTTAGTCAAATTTTCATGACAGATGTGGCAGTTTAACTGTAAGAAGTAATATCACATGCTTGTTCTGGATCATCAAAGTGCTATTGCAGAAAACAATCAATTTGCTTTCCTGCTGTCAAATAACAGCCCCTGGAGGGGGAGAATGGAAAAGGCAAGAGTCTGGAATCATTCTTAAAAGCATAGGCACTGGCTTGGATTCAACAGAGCATTTCCATAGGTGGACTACTGTCTGCCCACAGAGCATGACTTTCTTGCCTTCCACTGCAGCCCAAAATGCCCCCCAAATACTGCTTCACGGGGCCATGTGGGTGGATCCATCCATCCTCCAAGGAGCCTTCCTTCAGCCTAAGGAGCTTTCCTCTAAGTGGCTCTTCCTCTAACTTAAGATTGGAGGAAAGCTTCAAACTTGGACCAAAAGGAGAGGTGGTATATAAATATTTTAATACATTAAAAATTAATAATCTTTGCTATGTGGAGTAATAGGAAAGGGGTAGGATCCACCTCACTATCCTCAAGGAGCAACGTTTTCGGGGGGGGGCATTTGGACTGCAGTGCAAAGGGAGAGGAGAGAAAGTCACACTCTGTGGTTGGAAATCCTTCAGATCCTACAGAAATGCTCCATTGGACCCAATCCATTGACTACATTCAATGTATCATAATAAACTGTAGTTTGTCTACCCAATAGAAGTAAGAGCATAAATCCCAGTTGGCCTCTTTCTTACGGCTTGCCAACCTTTCTGGCCAGACAGCCAAGACAGGCAGTACTGCTCAATAAATGGTGATGTGTGAATTCAGACATTACATCAGTTATGGTCACTACAAGCTATACATAACATCCCAACTACAAATGCTGCTTCAAGGGCAGTCAACAGGGGAGTTCACTTTCCTTCCCCTCTGGATTAGTTTGTCGCTGCCAGGTAGATTTGCTGTAGTTTTGTATGTATATATTTATGGCATGTTGTTTTTTTATACTGTAAGCCACTTTGAGGCTACACTCAGTGGAGAAAAGTGAGACAAAGGTATCCAAAACCTTTTTGAGTGCCAAAAAAACAGCAAAGGCTACCTTTGAAGATGTTGGTGTTCTGGGAAACAAAGGGGTGGGGATGGGGAGAGAATGGCAGTACTTGGCCAGCCACATTGGAAGCAAGGTAAGCCTCTCAACAGTACTTCCTGCCCCTCAGGTGCTCACTAGGGATGGGCAGGAGCCACATTTTTGCAGTTTGTGACCAAACTACGACCTGGAAGGTAGGTTCATGAACTAAACCTATTCATATCAGTTTATGTTTTCTGCTTTCTGCTCCCTGCCACTTTTCGCAGTAAACAGAAAGCAGGGGTTTCCCTGTGAAAAGCAGCAGGGAGCAGAAAGCAAGGGTTTAAATTGCTCAGAGCCATTTAAACCCCTGCTTTCTGCTCTTCATGAACTGCCACAAACTGCCTTAACCAGCTTGGTGTAATGGTTAAGAGTGGCAGGCTCTAATCTGGAGAACCAGGTTTGATTCCTCACTCCTCGTCCATATGAAGCCACCTGGGTGACCTTGGGCCAATCACAGTTCTCTCAGAGCTTTCTCAACCCCACCTATTTCACAGGTGTCTGTTGTGGGGAGGGGAGGAGAAGGAGATTGTAAGCCACTCTGAGATTCCTTTGGGTAGTGAACTATGGGGTATAAAAACCAACCTTCTTCTTAAAATTTGTAGAAGTTCATGGCAGCTGTTCAGTTTGCAATCATCCCTTCACAAACCAACCAAAATTAATTACGAATTTCATTTGTGAGCCAGTGCATTCCCATCTCTAGTGCTCCCTTTGGTCCTTAGGGCAAAGAACCATCCCTGCATGTCAGGCAAAATGTTCTGGGGTGCTGCTGTTTGATGGTTACCTACTACTGTTCAAGTATGAAATTCTGTTTTGGTGCCAAGGAACAAATCCTGGATTTTGGAGACCATCAGCATTCAGAAGCCAGAGGTACGGGAAGAGAAGGACAATACAATGTCTCTTTGTTCCAAGTGCACCAGAACTCCGGGGGGACAGGAGATCTACTAAGGTGGATAAATCATTTTCCTCTGTATCCTTCCTTGTGTCTGTTCTGCTGCTGTCTCTTTGTTTACCCAGATTTCTACTCTTGGAGACTTCCTTCCTACTGTCAGTCTCCTTCTCTTCCTGCTTCTTTGTCTAACCTCCATGAAGGCAAGACACACTTTCAAACATCCCTCTCCATCCTAGCTTGAATAGATAGCTAGAGTGTCTGTTCTTCCTTTCCTCTCCTAGTATGGAGTTCCTTAACAAAAATGAACATCCATTTCTTTCCAAAAGCAACAAGCCTCTTGTGGACATTATTCCCAAAGCAGCCTATCCCTGCTGCTGAGAAAACCAGCTCTAAAATAACAAGAGGTTTGATCATACCATGATTCATATACCACCACTTTTCACGACTATAACTTCTCTTTCTTTTCTTCTGTGGTACTCTTGATTCCAGATCCCTTAGTTTGAAGTCGATACAGTGTTGAGAGAACACAAACAGAATCTGTGGAACTTTTTTTCAAATATCCTGGGTGGCAATAAAAGAGAGCAATTTCACATGCCATCATCCCAAATGCCTAATTATTCTAGTCACATCTCTGCAGATACTTTGGGAAGAAAATACTTATAAGGAAGGAATGGACAATCTTGGTATTCTGGGGGGAAAAAATGCCAACAAGCATTTTAGTGAACACCACTGTAAGCACTGTAGAGCAAGAGGTGCTTAAGGCAGCCTAGTATGCGCTTCTTTCTTTTGGCAAAAGGAACACATATGGAATATGTCTGATTGATCTTGAACATGGAGCAAAAATGTGGATCAGTAAATGTACAGGCTATATACAGGAAAGCATTCTTAGCAGCCTTTTAAAGCAGTCAGGCTGTGACCACACACACTAAATAATCCATTTTCACTGCATTTTCCAACTGGGTTTTACTGTGTGAACTGACTACCAGTTAGAAAGGAAAGTGGATTACTTAGTGTGTGTGACCACAGCAAGCTTGTGTTTTGTAATCAGAAGCATCTAGACAGAACACACGGCTTGTCCCTTGTCATCCAGGTACACATTGCAGCATGATGCTGAAGAAAGATAGAGCTGCCTAGGGACTGCTCTGGAGTTCTTGTCTGTCAGCAGTTTCCAACTAGCCTTTAGCTACCATGCAGAGAAAGACAGTTTTGTTTCTCTCTCCTGTAATTCATATGAATGAAAATGCAACCAGTTTGGCACTATGTTTCCTCAGTTTTTTACTTTGTTTGGGATTCTTATTTATTTATTTATTTATTTGTTTAAAATATTTATATGCCTGCCTTTTTCCAGGGAATCTCAGGACCCAAGCAACAGCATTGTAAAAACAGCTCCTGTTTTGCAGCTTCGCCAGAAGAGTAGGAGCCCCCTGACCTCTTCTGGGAGACTGTTACAGAGGTGTGGGGCAGCTCCTGAAAAGGCTTAAGGCTAGGCTGTTGCCAAATTTGCCTTGGGCAGAGGGAAGTACTGACAGTAGACCTGCTGGGAAGATTGAAGCTGCCACACAGATGTGGGTCTTGAGTCATGAACAGCTTAAGCACCAGCAGCTTGGACTGGACCTGGAAACTAATTGGCAGCCAGTGAAGGGACATCAGAGTAGGAATAATATGGCCCTCCTGATTAGCCCCAGAAAACACACTGCTGCATTTTGTACTCCCTGCAGTTTCTGGATCATCTTCAAGGGCAGCCCCTCAAAGAGCATATTACAGTAATGTAGCCTTTAGGCTACTAAAGCATGGATCAGATTGGGGGGTCTGCGAACAGGGAGCCAGCTTCCTAATTAGATACAGCTGTAAAACATCATTTTTTGCTCTCAAGGACACCTGTTTCTCCAACGGTAGAACTGGATCCAACAAGCTCTTTCTGGGACTAGATGCTAGACTTACATCAATGGAGCAAGCTCAGGAAAGTTATTTTCAATGGCCTTCCATTAGCAGCCTCCTATACCTCCTGAAATGCTGCTACTGAGTGTCTGGAAACCTTCCCCCCAAAAAACGTTATGCATTATGGAGAACTGCAGGTTGAGGGAAGGGAACAGCACGAACTCATTCTCCCTCCCTCTTGAGCATAGTGAGCCCCAGTTCCATTAACCCAAAAGCCAGCCATTCTTGTTGAGGCCTTGTACTGCATAGTATCCTATTCTGGAGAGTCTCTTAATCTTGAGAAGAACATGACATTTCAGGAGGAGAGGGGGATGCAGGAGACAGCTAGGGGAAGGGGAAGCCAGTACAATACCTTCCTTTGACTTTGCTGTCTTGACAAATATATAGGATCCAACCCTTTGTAGTTGTCAGAATTCATCCTGAGCAGAAGATGGAGCACATCCCTTTGGATTCTGGTTCTCTAGCAAATGTGTTAGATATCATGTTTATATGGCAATAAAGTTAAGACCATGTTAAATATGGATACATACCAAGCTCACCTGTGGCCAATATGAAGCCAAGGTACTCCTTGTAATTTTGGTAGAGAAGGCTTTCCAAGCTTACAGTCCCACCTGCTCAAGAAGTACAGCCAACAGGGAGAAAAGAACTAAATGGGCTGGAAGTTTGGTGGGTTTTGGCCAGAGCTTTTGAATAGCCCCAGGTAAAACTATTAATAGCTGCGGTAGATTTTCCGGGTTGTATGGCCGTGGTCTTGGCATTGTAGGACCTGACGTTTCGCCAGTAGCTGTGACTGGCATCCTCAGAGGTATAACACAGAAAGATGGAGTACTTTCTGTGTCAAGGTGAGAAGAAAAATGGTAGGCAGGTAATTTATATCTACTCAGGAAGGTGGGGTAGGGCTGAGATTATCTTGTAGGAGTTCCCCAGGCTATGAACATGCTAATGGAGGAGCTTTTCTGAGGAGGTTCTTTTGGCGATGGAAACCTGAGGAGGTTTCCTTTTTCCTGAGGAAGTTCTTTTGTATGTGGATTGGCTGTTGAAATTCTAATCTTATCTGTAGTGCTATTGTTTTGCAGACAGGAAACCATGCCCTATTTATTTTTAAACTCTCTTCTTTCCTGTTGAAATTGTGTTTATGTTTATGAATTTCAGTGGCTTCCCTGTGTAATCTGACATGGTAATTGGAAGTGTTGTCCAGCCTTAGAGCAAAATACTGTGTCCTGTTTGAGTTAGGCTATGTTCAGTCACTGCTGATTTTTCAAGTTGGCCAAGTCTGCAATGTCTTTCATGTTCTTTTATTCTTGTCTGAATGCTACGCCCTGTGGTCCCTATCTAAACTTGTCCACAACTGCATGGTATGCGGTATACTCCTGCAGAAGTGAGGGAGTCTCGTCTGTCTTTTGCCAGTCATAGCATCTGTTGTATTTTTCTGGTGGGTCTGAATACTATTCGTAGGTTGTGTTTTTTTATAAGTTTTCCCATCTGATCAGTGATTCCTTTGATATATGGCAAAAACACTTTTCCTGTGGGAGAAAAAACAGTCTCCCACAGGAAAAGTGTTTTTGCCATATATCAAAGGAATCACTGATCAGATGGGAAAACACCTTCCTCACAGGGTGTCCATTGTGGGGAGAGGAAGGGAAGGAGATTGTAAGCTGCTTTGAGACTCCTTACAGTAGAGAAAGTGGGGTATAAAAACATACTCCTCTTCTTCTATGTGTACTGTGCTGTCGCACTGCTATTGAATGCTTTTGAATGGGGAAGATTCTTAGATTGCGGCTGGTTCAAAGAACATTTATTTTAACTTGTTATAATGTGTGGTTTGCTATATTTACAGAAAGTTTCAGTTTGTTTATTTACAACATTTTAAACCTACTTTGGGTCCCAGAAAACTGGGACACAAGGAGAGCCCCAGGTTTTTGAAGGGTTTTGAAGGTAAGCATCAGCACCTTGAAGGAAATATGAAGTGTTGCCAATGTAGAGATAATAGACTCCACAGTACTCATTTCCTTCTTCTAGGATTTGAGGAAATATTTTGTTTGGAAGGCATCTGTTTCTGGTATAAACTGTAACTATGGAGTTGATATAATGCTTCCTTTAGGGTTCTTTTAATTAAGATTCCATATGCTACCAAATAAATTATTATTGTTCTTAGTGGTTATACAGCTGTTGGAGGAAATTAACTCTTCCTGGCAGTATTTTGCCTCTGTGCTGCTGCTGCCCTCTTACCAGAGCATGAAATGAGATAAGAATTAAAGATAAAACTGACTCCGCTGTTTTCATGGCACACTGACAGAAATACAGAACCTGAAGAAAAGTATATTGAAGCTTTTAACTTTTAGAATTGAAAAAAATTGTGTTTTAGGTTGGATTGGTTTCTCTTCATTTCCCTAATTTATTAGATTCAGGAACCCCAAACTTCAGTTCTTACCATGCTTTGTCCTTTCTTCCAAGATTGCAGTGAGAGATCTTAGTATTTTCTTCTGGTTCACCACAAACAAAACACTGCTGTGTGGGATGTTCTATCATATAAGATTTCAGCGTGAGACTTCAGGGCTGTTGGATTTAACTCAGTAAAAGCAATGAAGGAAATGATGACAGAATGGCACAAACGGAACACAAGTTGTGTGTGCATCTGGGGGAATTAAAACAAAAATGAAATTGAAATCATTTTGATATAGTCTTTTAAGAAGGTATGGGCAAATCGTAGCTGGGTGCCAGAGCATGGTTTACCACCCAAACTGTGCTCCTGCCAGGGAGGATAGCCTGACACAGCATAGGAATGGAGGTAGAAACCATAGGAAGCAGTGGGTCCTTAAGTATTACTCCCTTCCTCCAAGGGTGGTATGTGGGGTGACCCCTGTTTTCACAATAACCTTGGGAGGCATATCAGGCTGAAAGAATGTGATTGGCCCATGTTTGCCCAATGAGGAGTTTCCTGGCAGCCTGTGATATGGACTCAACTTTCTCTGATTTGGGTCCAGCATTCTAACTGGAGCCGGTTTCCATAAAGTTCCAAATGTGAATGCTAAGTAGGGAGAGAGATGGAAGTGCATAGCCTTTCTTTAAAATGTTCTTTTTACTTCATTTATACCCCACCTTTCTCTCCAGTGGGGACAGAAAGTGGCTTACATAGTTCTCCTCTCCTCCATTTTATCCTTGCTACAAGCCTGTGAGATAAGTGAGGCCGGGGGTGTGTGTGACTACCCCCACCCCTCCAGCAAGCTGCACACAGAAGAGTGGGGATTTCAACCTGACTGTCCCAGATCCTAGCCCGACACTCTAACCACTACACCACACTGGCTCACTGTCTTTGTCTCGGTCACCCTGGTTTGTAATTTTTTGTGCAACTCATGCTATCCTCTCCCCACCTGTTCTTAAAACATCGACTGTTCTTGTTCCCCGTTTTCCATCTAGAGGCTGGTCCATGCGAGTGTGCGTGCGGCATGCTATTGCATTTAGTTGCTGTGCACATAAGTAGAGTGTCATCAAATGAGGCTTATGGATTTCAGTGGAGCATAAACAGCAGGGATGAAAGCGGGCTTGCAAGCGAGTGGAGAAAGAGCAGGAGAGGGAAAATATCAGAAATGCTTTCTAGGCAGAATATTTTCTAATGAGAACATTTCTCACATTTTAATAGAATGCCAGCAGATTTGTTAATGTCCTTTTAATGATGCAAGACAGAATGCTAGTATTGGAAGTCCAAAGTTCAAGTTAGCCTTTTTGAAAGTGGGGAGAGCACAAACACACAGAGATCTCTGAAAATATGAGTTGGGGATCCATCATTTTGACTGTACCCATTAAGAAATGGAAGACTCAGCTAAGCCTGCAGTCCTATGCACAGTTAAGGCATGCATAAGCCCATTGATTCCACATCAGATCAGGCTGCAGATCTTATAAATTTAAATGCTAATGGATTGGAAAATACTTTACTGTTTCAGCAGTTGAATGGAGTACATAGGTTTGAATCTATTGGAAAGTTCTGCAAAAGGAGGGGAGTTGTTTTCACAGTTTTCCCTCTCCTGGCTACAAACCTCTGACTCTCCCCACTGTCGTCTGTTCTTTGAGGTCCCCCATCAAACAGGAACATCATTTTTGGGGGGGAGGGTTTGGAGCTGCAGTGGGAGATAAGCTGTGTTCTGCTGACAGAAATCCTTTCTTTTTATAGAAGTCCTCTAGTGGATCTAGGCCAGGGGCCCCAACATGGCGCCCGCCAACACTTATTCCGGTGCCCACCAAGTGTTTTTAGAAATTGGGTGTGGCCAGGAAATTGGGTGTGGCCAGGTGGGGCTTTTGTCTAGCAGTGATTTTGATTGGTCACTGTAAATTTGATTGGCTGTGCATAGGGATGCCAGCCTCCAGGTGGGATCTGGGGACCCCCTGTAATTACAGCTCATCTCTAGATGACAGAAATCAGTACCCCTGGAGAAAATGGATGCTTCGAAGGGTGGATTCTGTGGTATTGTACCCCATTGAGGTCCCTGTCCTCCCCAGGCTCCATTCCCCAATCTCCAGGAGTTTCCAAACCTGGATCTGGCAACCCTACCTCCCATCTCCTGCCAGTGTCCAGGGGGCACCTGCCAACCCTAGCCATGCAGATTTTTTAATCACACCACAGCACAAAGATCTTTACTGTATGACTGAAGTTAAGCTGGGGCAGCCATTTTGTGGCTGCCTCTTTCTCCTCCTTCTGTGGCAGCCATTTTGTGCCTGCGCCCACCATATTGTGTCAGAATTCCAAAGGTGCCCGCAGGCTTGAAAAGGCTGGGGACCCCTCATCTAAGCTATTGTGGATCAGGGTATTTGTGGAATTACCTTCACAAGGGTTTTAAAAAGGGGGACTATGTGAGAATTCTGTTGGGGAATTCTGCTGCTATATAGAATTTGGTCTGACTCTAATTTGTCCTTCGGTTTCTTTCCATTTCTGTAATTCTGCAAAATCAGAAGGTCATCTTAAATAAACTGTGCTTTTTAGTTATAAAAATGTGAGGTTTATGGAGTTAAAAAAGGATGACTTAGGTATACTTCAGGGCTTCTTATGCATGGTTTTATAGAGAGTATCATCTTACTGGCTCAGTTGAGGAAATTTTAATCTGAAGGTGTTGCGATAGAAACTGTTCACAATGCCAGGTAGAAAAGGAATGAGCCAGCATTTCTCTGCCATGGTAAATTGTTATTTCAAATGTCTGTTTTTCTGCACTTGAGGCTATCATACCCTGCAGGAGGAATAATCCACCTTGGGTCAGTCACAAGCTCTGGCATAGCTGTTCCTGAAAGAGCAGTTTGTATTAGAGTTCTCTCAGCCCCACCTACCTCACAGGGTGTCATAAGAACATAAGAGAAGCCAATGTTGAATCAGGCCAATGGCCCATCTAGTCCAACACTCTGTCACACAGCGGCCAAAATATACCAGGTGCCATCCGGAGGTCCAGCAGTGGGGCCAGGGCACCAGAAGCCCTCCCACTGCTGCCCCCTCCAGCACCAAGAATAGAGTGCATCACCTGCCCCAGATTGAGAGTTCCCATCTATACCCTGTGGCTAATAGCCACTGGTGGACTTCTGCTCCATATGTTTATCTAATTTCCTCTTGAAACTGACCATGCTTGCAGCTGCCACGACCTCCTGTGGCAGTGAATTCCATATGTTAATCACTCTTTGGGTGAAGAAGTATTTCCTTTTATCTGTTCTAACCCGACTGCTCAGCAATTTCATAGAGTGCCCACGAGTTCTTGTATTGTGAGAAAGGGAGAAAAGTACTTCTCTTTCTCAACCTGCTCAATCCCATTCATAATCTTATAAACCTCGATCATGTCACCTCTCAGCCGTCGTTTCTCCAAGCTAAAGAGCCCCAAGCATTTTAACCTTTCTTCATAGGGAAGGTGTTCCAACCCTTTTATCATTCTAGTTGCCCTTCTCTGCACTTTTTCCAATGCTATAATATCCTTTTTGAGATGTGGTGACCAGAACTGTACACAGTATTCCAAATGAGGTCACACCAATGATTTATACAGGGGCATGATGATACTGGCTGATTTGTTATCAATTCCCTTCCTAATAATCCCCAGCATAGCGTTGGCCTTCTTTATTGCAGCTACACAATAGTATAGCTAAAATGTCGGTTGTGGGGAGGGGAAGGGAAAGGAGTTTGTAAGCCGCTCTGAGACTCCAAATGAAGGGCAGGGTATAAATCCAATCTCCTCTTCTTCTTCTTCTTCTTCTTCTTCTTCTTCTTCTTCTTCTTCTTCTTCTTCTTCTTCTTCTTCTTCTTCTTCTTCTTCTTCTTCTTCTTCTTCTTCTTCTTCTTCTTCTTCTTCTTCTTCTTCTTCTTCTTCTTCTTCTTCTTCTTCTTCTTCTTCTTCTTCTTCTTCTTCTTCTTCTTCTTCTTCTCATTATGTGAAGGGTCACATACACAACAGTGATCCAACCACAGTGATCCATGCGCTGATTACATCTAGATTAGATTACTGTATGAACCCTTCATGGGTCTGTCTTTGAAAACTGTTCGGAAACTCTAACTGGTCCAGAATGCAACAAGCTGGGGCTGGATACAGGGATTATATCATTCTTGTGTTGAAAAATCTACATTGGCTGCCCATCTGTTTTCAGGCACAATTCAAAGGGCTGGTTCTTACCCATAAGTTCCTAAATGGTTTAGGGATGGGTTACTTGAAAGAGCACCTCCTCTCATACAGCCCACCAGTTGAGATCCCTGCTCTCGGTGCTGATGGAAGGCAGGTGGTAAACAGAGACAGGGCATTTTCAGTGGTGGCACCTCTTCCTTTAGACTATCCTTCCCTTTGAGGCTTGCCTGGCATCTATTTTACTGTCCTTCAGGCATCAGACCCAAACTGTACCCAGCTTTTTAACTAAAGAATTCCCTCCTTTTAGATGTTTTATGACCTTCTCCTAGCTTGAGGACTGTTTTAGCAATATTGTTTTAGACGGCTCCATTTTATGTGCTGTTGAACCTGGGAGCGTTTTAATGGGCTGGTTTTATTGGCGTAGTTTATGTTTTTATTGTTTTTTACCAGGTTTGCTTTTGTTTTATTGTTGTGAGCTGCCTCAAGCTGGCTTTGGAAAGGCAGCATACACAATTTCCAAAAAAGTGTTTTTTTCCAAGGGCCATTGTGGGACAGTTGTTAGCATTTTGGGTGGGGCAGGGAAGATCTGGGTTCAATTCCCCACTCAGACATGAAACTCAGAAGGTGTCCTTGGACCAGTCATGTTCTCTCTCTGCCACAGGGTTTAGGAGGGATATGGACAGGGGGAGAATCCTCATTATGTCTCAGAAGCAGTATTGTATAGAAGCTCGAAGGACAGTCCACAAGCTACAGTTTAGAAGAGTGAATGTTCATAAGGTGAACACCCCCCTGCCCTCCGTGCATTCCCTGTCACTTGTGAACTGTAACCTAGAATGCATGCATTTGTTTAGCATATGTGATTGGTAGCCTGGGAACTGTAGGGTCCTTATAACACCTATACAACCTGGTTCATTTATTTAGTTGAATAATTATATTCTACTTTTCTCCCCAGTGAGAACACAAAAGCAGCTTTATACATCATTCTTACTTACTCTGTTTAGCCTTACAACCACAACGCTGTGGGGTAGGTTAGGCTGAGAGGGTGTAACTGGCCCAAAGTCACCCAATAAGCTTCCATAGCAGAATAAGGAGGAAGAGAAGAGTTGGTTTTTATCCCCTGTTTTTCAGTACCTGAAGGAGTCTCGGAGCAGCTTACAATCTCCTTCCCTTCCTCTCCCCACAACAGACAGGTAGGTGGGGCTGAGGTAGGTGGGACTGAGAGAGCTCTGAGAGAACAGCTCTGAGAGAACTCTGACTGACCCAAGGTCACCCAGCTGGCTGCATGTAAAAGAGTCAGGAATCAAACTCAGTTCTCCAGATTAGAGTCCACTGCTCTTAACCACTATACCACACTGGCTCTCCAGTGTGAACCTGGGTCTCCCAGATCCTAGCCTAACCACTACAACCAAGCTGGCTCTCACTAAGCTCTTAATTGCAGTTTATAGTAAATGCACAGTCCCAGTCTCCCAGCCATGTGTATTTACTCTCCCAAGGTTGTAACGAAAACAGCCTCTTGTTTCCTTAAATACAGTAACAACAAAGCAGGGAGTTCAGTTTCAGTTAGGAATACCAACCAGGGGTTGAAAAGCTATATCCCCTCTCACCTTCCCATGTAGCCCCAATTGGGATTGTGCCTGGACACCTGCAGATTACCTTTTAAAGACTGATGGAGATTTTTTTTTTGTCGTGTCTGTTTGTGCCTTTATGTACTCCTTTGTGCAAGTTAAAGACCTTTTTGTGCTCAAAAGTAGGGTGGTTAACCAAACAATACCCAGACACCCTGGCAAAACTGTACCTTTTTTTTTTGTCATGCCAACAGTGCCATCCTAAGTAGAGTTACACGCTTCAAAGCTTATCATCTTCAATAGAAGGATCTGAATGTTTCTCAACAAGGAAGTCTAGCTTCTCCCACCCCGGGGAACAAACCAACCTTCACCCTGCTGTATAGTATGCATGGTGCAAGGCACCACAAGTCTTCCAGTAAGGTCCACTTGTTGTGTTTCAGATCTCTGGAGCTTGATCTGTCCTTACTTGGTACAGATAATGAAAAAATTGTTCCCAAGCTAATTGGATATTTGCATGTTGTCCTTAATTTCCTTGCTTAATTAATGATCAGGTGGGGGGGGGCTTATTTCAGCTCTGGTAGTAGGGAAGATTGAGAACATTGAGCTCCTTTGGCGTGCTTCTTGCACGGCCTGTGTTGGTACAGCACCTGCTGCTGAGTAGCATTGCAGTAGGCACATTCACCTAGGTGTTGCTACAGGCAACAGGCAGGAGAAATGTGCACTCTGGACTGAAAATGCCACAGGGATGAAAGCAGAGAAACAGTAGCTCAGCGGGGCTCGGTCTCTGATGGGTTTCAGTGCCTGTTTCTTGCAGGCCAATAGATGCTGGATTGCATTATGAATAACACTCCTGTGATCTTGGGGGTTCCAGTACACAAGATTGTCAGCAGCATTGACATTTCCTGATGTTTTGTGGAAAGGTGTTAGATATGAAGATCAGAGGAAACTAAAGTCTAGCTGATTGATGTACAAAATTTGCTGGAAAAAAGAGTTTTGCCAGTTAGTGTCAACCAGGGTTTGTTTAGTAAGAAGGAGGAGGGGGAGGAGGGAGGAGGAGGGGGAGGAAGAGATTGGATTTATACCCCACCCTTCACTTGGAGTCTCAGAGCGGCTTACAAACTCCTTTCCCTTCCCTCCCCACATCAAACACCCTGTGAGGCAGGTGGGGCTGAGAGAGCTCTAACACAAACTGTTCTTTCAGGAACAGCTGTGCCAGAGCTTGTGACTGACCCAAGGTCACATCAGCAGGTGCAAGTGGAGGAGTGGGGAATCAAACCCAGTTCTCCCAGATTAGAGTCTGCACACTTAACCACTACACCAAACTGGCTGCTAGCACATAGTTACATTGATTTCCACCAATTTCCCCTTCAGGATTTGGAAGGGCCCTCCCGCAAGATTTTAGTACTCCGTAATAGTGAGTACTGCCATAAAAAATGCTTTGGTTTCAACAATAAGAACTCTAAGCACTTTACATCCATCATTTTATTGTATTTTATTATATTGTTGTAACCCACCCTGAGCCTCGTGTCTCAGGGGAGGGCAGGATAGAAAATAAATAAATAAATAAATTTATAGCTTGCCTTGAGTGTTCAAAGGTCTTTACAGATATCATCACAGTAATTTGTGCAACAACTCTATAAATTAGGCTGGTATTATTTATTTAGTTATTGGTACTCTACTTTTGTCCCCCATGGTAACCTGAAGTGGCTCACAGTAGCATTCTCTCCTCCTTTATTTTATCCTCACAACAGCAATCATATGAGGTAGATTAGACTGAGAAAGAGTGACTGGCCACCAGAATGGGGATTTGAACCTGAAGCTCCCAGGTGCTAGTCCAGCACTCTAGCCACTACACCACACTGGCTTATTTACTTATCTCCAGATTACCGGGGGGGGGGGTGTTGAGACTGAAAGTATGTGGCACGCCTAAGGTCCCCTTACAGACTTTGTGGTTGAGGCAAGATTCAAGGAAATGGTTTGCTGATGGGCAGCTTGTTCTCTTTATACTATGACAGCTTAGCCAAAGAATCAAAATCCAATTTATTGTGAAAGCGAGTAAAAACAATGTATTGTGTAATAATTCAGTGAGTTTATTGAAACTGGCATTTTTTTTAACTGTCCTTCATAACTGGATCTTGGATGTGCAATACTGATCGCAAGATTTATATATTTTTGTTCACCTGCCAACATTCATGTCTGCTCTTCCACAGCCTTTTGGATTTTTATAAAGAGATTGAAATTACACTAAAAGGGGCAAGGGGTCTCTAGCCTACTCTTCCAACCTACTCTGGGGTCTATGGATTGATACCCACATCTCTCAATCCTAGGCCAACACTCTAAGCAAGCCATGCCAAACCATTTTGCTTGGCACCCAGGACCAGATCTCCACCCAAACCACCAAGGTGCTGGCAGCACTGCTGTGTTCATTGACAACAAGCATGATTTATGCCTGTCATCACCTGCCAGATATGCGCAGCCATCAGCTGAATCCAAGGCAAATCCCTGGGGTGTGGCCAACATGTCCCTGAGGTGGCTTGCTTCAAGCATGGTGCAGTGGTTAGAGTGTCAGACTAGGACCATTTCCACAGTAGTGAGGTTTTTGATTGATGTTTTTTAACTGCAGGTTATGTGAAATTTTCCGCAGTAAATCCGAAGTTTTGTCTTTCTTACCACATGTTTTCGGAATTCCCAAACTTTGAGTTTGTGCCTGATGAGGAAAAATCTATTGCAGAAAATTTCACATAACACACAGTTTTTAAAACGTCAGTGCGGGGAATTTCACTACTATGGAAATGGTCTAGTATCTGGGAGACCCAGGTTCAAATCCCCACTCTGCCATGGAAACTTCCTGGGTGACCTTGGTCCAGTCACACACCCTCAGCCAATGCTACCCACGGGATTGCTGTGAGGATAAAATTGAGAAGAGGAGAATTATGTAAACTGCTTTGGTTCCCCGTAGTGGAGAAAGGTGGTGTTTAAGTGAAGGGAGTAAATCAATAAGTAAGCAAGTCCTGAGCAGTGTAAAAAACAGAATATCTGTAATATTAATGAGTTTGGGAATTTTATTCCTTTACAGAATGAAGTTACATTGTCCAGTCTCAAACTTGGTCATCCATTAGGTTCATCCTCTAAAGCCCTACTCCATGTGTTCCCGTCTGCCAAAATGAAGTGGGTGACAAGCAGAGATGAAGCTTTTTCAGTCGTGACGACTCGGCTGCAGATGTCCTTCTCCCACAGCATCAGCTCCATGACCACAAGCATGTAGCCTTGACACCCAGATGTATTTGTTTAGTACATATTTATCCCCCCCCTTCCTCTAAGGTGCTCCAGGTGGTGTATAGCATTCTCCCCTACTCCATTTATCCTCACAGCAACCCTATGAGAGCCAGTGTTGTATAGTGGCTAGGATGTCGAACTAAGATCTGAGAGACCCAGGTTCAGATCTCCTGCTCTGCCATGGAAGTTTGCTCGGGGGTGACCTTGGGCCAGTCACACCATCTCAGCCTTAACCTACTTCATGCTTTGGGTGAAGGGAGCTTTGACTCTCGAAAGCTTATTAACACCTCCCCCTCCAAGAAAAAGAACAAACCTCGTTGGTCTCTAAGGTGCTACTGGACTCACATCTAGCTGTTCTACTGCAGACCAACATGGCTGCCCTCTGAAACTTATCCTACTTTGTAGGATTGTCATTGTGAGAATTAAATGGAGGATGGGGGTATAACTAAATAAAAAATAAAATGTGAGGTAGGCTAGGCTGAGAGAGGGTGTCTGATACAAAGTCACCCCACAAGATCCGAAGCTTTAGGTCTCTCTACAGCCTCTTCTGTGCCAGCACAGGAAGCCCCCAGGATGAAGATACAGGCTCCAATCGATCCATATGGAGGCCTCATTGGGCAGCTCTTCCCACCCGGACTCAGAAGCTTTTTTTTCAGAGCTCCCTATAACATACGAGAAGGAAAAGTAGGTATTTATACCTCGCTTTTCTCTACCTTAAGGAGTCTCCAAGTGGCATACAAGTGCATTATCTTCCCCTCCCCACAGCAGGCACCTTATGAGGTAGGTAGAGCAGAGAGTTCTGAGAGAACTATGACTGGTCCAAGGCCACCCAGCTGGCTGCATGTGGAGGAGTGGGGAATCAAACCCAGTTCTCCAGATTAGAGTCCACCACTCTTAAACACTACACCATGCTGGCTCAGAAGTATCCTGAGGGTTATCACAGAGGATGCTTAAATTGTTTCTCCCTTCTTTGGCAAAATCCAATGAGCTGATGTTCACTACAAGAAGGCAGATCATAGTGGCAAATTGAGCCTGGCCCCCTGCAAGTCTCTCTGGAGACAATTAAATTGAGTTTGTTTGGTTTCACCAGGGACTTGGGTTTGGATATTTTCTTTTTCTGGGGCACTTCTGACAGAGCCATGCAAAGGGCGACACAGAGAAGATTTAGCAGGAGAATCTTGTCCACTTAAAGGAAAGGGCTGGAAAAATGGCATTGAACCTGGCATTGATTAAAACAACCTGCACTTCATCTTTCCAGCTACAGGTTGCATAACAAGTGGAACAAAATGTATCCCTCTGTGGCCTCGTTCCTCAATTTCATCCATTTTATAGTATTTGAAAAATGGTTTTTCTGACCTTACTAGACTGAAATGCCTCATTTGTTTCTGTAATCAAAATTCTTTTGTAATCCTGAGCGTATTTACGTGCAGGTTCCCCTGTCATGTAATAACTATTCTAAATTATTTGTATCTTCATGAGTCAATAAATTTTTTTGGGAGGGGACAATTGGGAAAGAGCAGATAGGGGCAGACAAGTGAGCCAGGGTGGAGCAGTTGGCAGGCTCTGGTGATAATGGTTTTTTTTTAAAAAAAAAAGAAAAGAAAGAAAACAGGTTTTCCTACATTGACAGGAAAAGGTTGTAGAAATGTAGCAAGTTCATCAGGGGGCTGCTGATAACTTTGATAAATCAGCTGCTGTGTAGAAAGAACATATCAGGCCTGCCTGGATTTAACCATGGCAACTGTTATTAAAACAGATCCCCATTTTCCTCTTCCCTCAGTTTCGAACACTTGTTATAACATCCGAAGAGATATCTTACTTTATGGACTTTTTGTTTGGTTTGGCCTTAATTCACTCTATGTGGAGGCCTGGGCTTTGGGGGCAGAAGCCTGCAGAAGTTTGTGATGGATTTGGTCCATGAAGTTGCAGTGTTGCATGCAGTCTTGGGCACAGGGTTAATGTTCCTTCAGGTAAAATATGATTTTAAAAACTTGGGGCTGAGCTTTGTAGGTGTGTCACATCTTAATTTACGAGATTTTGTTGTTGTTGTTGTTCAGTCGCACAGTCGAGTCCGACTCTTCGCGATCCCATGGACCAGATTACGCCAGGCCCTCCTGTCTTTCGCTGTCCGCTGAAGTTTGCTCAATTTCATGTTCGTTGCATCGATGACACTGTCTAACCATCTCATCCTTTGCCGTCCCCTTCTTCTTTGACCTTTAGTCTTTCCCAGCATCAGGGTCTTCTCCAGTGAGTGCTCCCTTCTTATTTGGTGCCCAAAGTATTTGAGCTTCAACAGAATCTGGCCTTCCAGGGAACAGTCAGGGTTGATTTCTTTTAGGATTGAATGATTTGATCTCCTTGCAGTCCAAGGGACTCTGAAGAGTCTTCTCCAGCACCATAGTTCAAAAGAATCTATTCTTCAGCGCTCGGCCTTCCTTATAGTCCAACTCTCGCAGCCATACATTACTACGGGGAATACCATTGCTTTGACCATGCGGACTTTTGTTGGCAGGGTGACGTCTCTGCTTTTTATCATGCTGTTTAGGTTTGCCATCGCTTTTCTCCCAAGGAGCAGGCGTCTTTTAATTTCATGGCTGCAGTCACCATCTGCAGTGATCTGGGACTTCTACGACTTCCCCTTCTATTTGCCAAGGAGTGATGGGGCCAGATGCCATGACCTTAGGTTTTTTGATGTTGAGCTTCAAGCCCACTTTTGCACTCTCCTCTTTCACCCTGAGCAAGAGGCTCTTTAGGTCCTCTTCACTTTCTGCCATCAGAGTGGTATCGTCTGCATATCTGAGGTTATTGATCTTTTCCCCAGCAATCTTAGCTCCAGCTCGTGATTCATCCAGGCCAGCATTTCGCATGATGTACTCGGCATATAAATTAAATAAGCAAGGTGACAATATACATCCTTGTCGTACTCTTTTTCCTATGCTAAACCAATCAGTTGTTTCATATCCGGTTCTAACTGTTGCTTCTTGACCCTTATACAGGTTTCTCAGGAGACATGTGAGGTGGTCTGGTACTCCCATCTCTTTAAGAACCTGCCATAGTTTATTGTGATCCACACAATCAAAGGCTTTAGCATAGTCAATGAAGCAGAAGTAGATGTTTTTCTGGTACTCTCTTGCTTTCTCCATAATCCAGGGAATATTGGCAATTTGATCTCTAGTTCCTCTACCTCTTCGAAACCCAGCTTGTACTTCTGGCAGTTCTCTATCCACGTACTGTTGGAGCCTAGCTTGTAGGATCTTGAGCATGACCTTGCTAGCGTGTGAAATGAGTGCAATTGTGCGATAGTTTGAACATTCCTTGACATTGCCCTTCTTTGGGATTGGAATGTACACTGACCTTTTCCAATTCTGTGGCCACTGTTGTGTTTTCCAAATTGGTTGGCAAATTGAGTTCAGCACTTTAACAGCATCTTCTTTTAAGACTTTGAATAACTCAGCTGGAATACCATCACCTCCACTAGCTTTGTTGTTAGTAATGCTTTCTAAGGCCCATTTAACTTCGCTTTCCAGGATGTCTGGCTCGAGGTCAGTGATTATACCGTCATGGTTGTCAAGGACATCGAGGTCCTTCTTGTATAGTTCTTCTGTGTATTCTTGCCATCTTTTCCTAATCTCTTCTGCGTCTGTTAGATCCCTACCGTTTTTGTCCTTTATCGTGGCCAGCTTTGCATGGAACGTTCCCTTGATTTCTCCAGTTTTCTTGAAGAGATCTCTAGTCCTTCCCAATCTATTGTTTTCCTCTATTACTTTGCATTGTTCATTCAGGAAAGCCTCCTTATCTCTCCTTGCTGTTCTCTGGAAATCTGCATTCAGTTGGGCAAATCTTTCCTTTTCACCGTTGCCTTTAGCTTTCCTTCTTTCCTCTGCTATGTGTAAAGCCTCATCAGACAGCCACTTTGCTTTCTTGCATTTCTTTTTCTTTGGGATGGCAGTGATTGCTGCCTCCTTTACAATGTCACGGACCTCTGTCCATAGTTCTTCAGGCACTCTGTCTATTAAATATAGTCCCTTAAACCTATTCTTCACCTCTACTGTATATTCATCGGGGATGCGATCTAGGTCAAATCTGAATGGCCTAGTGGTTTTCCCAACTTTCTTCAATTTAAGTCTGAATTTTGCAATGAGTAGCTCATGATCTGAGCCACAGTCAGCTCCAGGTCTTGTTTTTACTGACTGGATAGAACTTCTCCATCTTTGACTGCAAATTATATAGTCAATCTGATTTCGGTATTGCCCATCTGGTGATGTCCATGTGTAGAGACGCCTCTTAGGTTGTTGGAAAAGGGTGTTCGCTATGACCAAAATGTTCTCTTGACAAAACTCTGTTAGCCTTTGCCCTGCTTCATTTTGTTCTCCAAGGCCAAACTTGTCTGTTATTCCGGTTACCTTTTGATTTCCTACTGTAGCATTCCAGTCCCCTATGATGATGAGGACATCATTTTTTGGTGTTAGTTCTATGAGCTGTTGTAGGTCTTCATAGAACTGACCCACTTCAGCCTCTTCTGCAGCAGTGGTTGGGGCATAGACTTGGATTACTGTGATGTTGAATGGTTTGCCTTGGATTTGGACCGAGATCATCCTGTCATTTTTGAGATTGTATCCCAATACTGCCTCTCTCACTCTCTTGTTGACCATAAAGGCCACACCATTTTTTCTACAGGATTCCTGGCCACAGTAGTAGATATAATGGTCTTCTGAGTTAAATTCGCCCATTCCTGTCCACTTTAGTTCAATGATTCCCAAGATGTCGATGTTCATTCTTGCCATCTCATTTTTGACCATGTCAAGCTTACCTTGATTCATAGATCTTACATTCCAGGTTCCTATGCATAATTGTTCTTTGCAGCATCGGACTTTCCTTTCACCGTCAGACACAACTGAGCGTCCTTTCGGCTTTGGCCCAGCCGCTTCACTCTTTCTGTGGTTACTCGTACTTGCCCTCTTCTCTTCCCCAGTAGCATATTGGACACCTTTTGACATGAGGGGCTCATCTTCCGGCGTCATATCTTTTAGCCTTTTGTTACTGTCCATGGGATTTTCTTGGCAAAGATACTGGAGTGGGTTGCCATTTCCTTCTCCAGGGGATCACACTTGGTCTGAGTTCTCTGCTGTGGCCTGTCTGTCCTGGGTGGCCCTCCACGGCATAGCCCACAGCCTCATCAAACCATGCAAGCCCCCTCGCCACAACAAGGCAGTGATCTATGAGGGAGAATTTACGAGATACATTCCTCCAATTATAAGGATGTTGTTACAGACAAAGTTTTTTGATTTGGGATGCCATTTCTAGCTGTGCACCTCAGGAAGGCAGTGTGGCAAATGCAGTTATTCCAGAAGACAGTGAGCGATATGCTGTGGAAAGTACAGTCAGACTCCCAAATTCTTGTTGAGAAGCATTCAGTCAAGGGAGATTCTCTATCCTCGTCTCAAATGATGTTAGCACAAAGGATAAAACGCAAGAGGAATCAGCATATTGCTTAATTCACAGAAACAGGCATGGCTGGGTTGCTTTCAGATGGGCAGTTGATCTGCATGTGGCATTTGCTCTGTACCTGGCTTAGAGCTGTGTTCACTCGGCTACATCCACAGCCACCATTTCTCCTCCTTTGTGAGAGTGTTGATTCCTACATACCCCCTCTATAATTCATAACATATTGCTCATTACAGTACTGAAAATAAGTTTGCCAGTATTATTCGGGGGCGGGGGGGGGGCGGGAGAGGATACACAGTTTATGAAGGGTCTATGAATACTCATTCTCCTCACAAGTTGTTTGGAGGCCTGTGGCGAGGGCTGCAACTTCTTCAGAACATCTCTTCCCCAAATCAGATTGCCAATCCTGGCTTTCTCCTGCTATTTCACAATAGTAGGAGGCGGTTCAGAATTGCTCAGGAAACATTGCCTTCACCGGCTGCCTCCATTATAAGAGGAGGCTTGGATTGAAACATCCTGACATTTTGTGGAACCTCCCAGTGTTTTTGTGAGTGGACCAAGCCCAGGGGCAGCCATTTTCTCACAGTGCCCACTATCTGTTCTCAACGTTCCAAAAGCGCCCACTAATCTCGCCACTCAATTTTTTGGCAGTTTTTGGCAATTTTAGGATTAAGCGTTGTTGTTTTCCCCCTTGGATGCAGAAATCAGGAGTAGAGCCTCACTGGGGAAAAGGAGCACAAACAGAAAGCATCTGTGCAGGAAGTGAGATGACATACTCTGAAGGGTGGAAAAGGTATCCAGGGAAGAAAAAAAGAGCAGAGCATCTTCTATAACTGTTCTGGATGGGAAAACAGAGAAGAGACCTAAGTTTGCTTCGTTTCTCTCACAGGAGACTATCTGATCCATAGGCTGCAGCAAACTGTCTGACAACATAGCTTTTCATTGAATCCGGGTTATATTAAGTGCTGAAATCGATAGTAAAGTCTGTTACAGTTGTAACAGTACACAATGGCTTTTTATATACAGTTCTCTTTGGATTCAACAATCTGTAGTTGTTGTAAAGAAAATAATTATGATACAAAACTATTACAGATATATCCCAGTTGCATTCCAACATGCTTTATAATACAAATCCTGCAAAGCTAATTTAGATAGATGGCTGACTCCCAGGGCTTGCTTCAGTGGCTGCATCCCAAGGACAGGATTGCACATTAACTAAGTCCAGAGATGGGTCCATCCGCAGCCTCAAAAGCCACTGCCAAGGGGAAAGCAACTGACAGGGGCTGTAAGAGTGACAGCCCCAAACTCACTGCAGCCAGCAGAGCCTCAGTAGGGAGCCTCAGAAAACCAGAACAGCAGAAGAGTCAGTGGCAGGTGTGGCAGCATCACATCATGAAGAGAGAAGCGGGAGGCCAGTGGGGAGGAGGGAGGCCAGGCAGTCACCGGGACGGGACAGGCCTACAGAAAGCTGCCCCGGTCCAGCTGGAGAGAATTTCCTCTCTGGGTGACTTCCTGGGTCAGCCAGTTGGAGGCTGATCGGCAGCCCCAGAAGGAATCTATCACAGAGAGTGCTGGGAGGAAGGAACCAGCTCAGCTCTGCTCTGCTCTGACAGGCTAGACCATCTAGAGGGCCAGGGATTGGGGGAGGCAGAGGAAGAGGCAGTGCCAACCCCCATGTAAGGTAGTTCCCACAACAAGCTAGGGAGGAAGTGATGGGGCCTGCTTCTGGCCTATGACAGCAGATATTGGGGGGGGATCAGACGGTACAACCCCTCCTCTCCCCATTCTGAGGCCTGGGGAGCTCAGGGGATGATGCCCACCTGACAGCCAAAGAACAGGTTTCACAGCTGGCTGGGGGGAGCATCACAAACTGCAAGAATCCACAAGGTTGGATCCAGCCACTTTCTCTACTAGGGAGAAAGGGAGGAAGGTATTCTCTTTGACTGACAAAAGGACTATTTTATTTGGGATCAGGGGACCTGTGTGGTAGGGCCACTGGGCCACTGGAGGCAAGGGGTTCCCTGCTCTGGGCCCCTTCCCCTTGCCGCTGATCAGCTGGCCAGCAGGGGGCTTATTTGCAGCAAAAGGAGGCCAAGGTCTATGTTGCTGGCAATACAACAATGTCATGTCCAGCACATACTGGAAGTGATGGCGTCATTTTGTTGACAATGCAGGGATGCTCTGATATTTGGGCAAAAACTCCATGTTTAAAATTACTTCTACCATAGAGTTTTTGTCGAAACACCAAAGTGCCCTACATCACCAGCAATGTGATGATGTCACTTCCAGCATGCATCAGAAATGATATCACCAGCAACGCCAACCTAAGCCTCTCCTATTAAGCCTCTGTTAAAAAGACAGGACATTTCCCCCCCAATGGCAGCCCTACCAGTGTTTACGCCCCTTCACCCCGATAGGAGCCACCCCGATAGAGAACTCGTCAGAACAGCCTGTGCTAGCTGCACAAAGGTTTGACTGCTAGGATGAAGGTTGGCTGCCATCTTTTAAGCTTTAAACTTTAATTAACTAATAATTTATTAGTAATATTAATGTTAGTACCTTCTAATGTTGGAATGTTTTATATGGTTTTATGATTATTTAAATTGTTTACCTGTGTGTTTTTACACTTTGTTGTAAGCCGCCCTAAGCCGGCCTTGGCTGGGAGGGCGGGATATAAATCTGATAATAAATAAATAAATAAATAAATAAATAAAATGTGTTATTGAATTATGTGCTGAGATGTAAACTTTTTACTTTTTTTGGGTAAGAATCCCATCAGATTTTTTCCCTTAGCTACGATAAGCTGTATGAATAAATTTAGGATGCTTTGAAATTGTACACTGACACTGAGCTATGAATCAGGAAATCACTAGTTCGCTGCCATGATTTCATTAAGTTACTCCAGCTTCAGTCCCCCACCCCTATGTGCCGGAGGGAGAAAACAATACCTACTGTATGGGGCTATCGTACAAATTGCAACAGGTCAATGGAAGTGAAATACTGTGACCCCCTTAGAAGCATCATTCAAATGTTAAGCATTAAGGAGGATTTACTTATGTAAAACATTTGTTCTGAGCATTTCAGCCATAACTTTCTAGGCAGTTAACAACATAGCTGAAAATCCATTATCATGTAAACTATACAGAAGATAAGAAGTACAGGCTATGAAAAATTTAGAACCAGCAGCAAGTTAGTATATGAAAAACCATAGGTTGCTTTCACCTCCATACCATGCTGATAAGAACATGAGAACATAAGAGAAGCCAGTGTTGAATCAGGCCAATGGCCCAACCAGGCCAACACTCTGCCACACATTGGCCAAAAATACCAGGTGCCATCAGGAGGTCTACCAGTGGGGCTGATGTTTCCTGTGTGCTTTCCTCCCTCAGGTGCCATTTTCCCAGCATTTTTCCCTGCCATGCCACCAGAGGACTTTTTGAAGGCCTTTCTTGGCAGGGGGGGAATCTGTCATTGCCGTATCATTATAACCCTATAACTATTACCATTTTTCTTTTTTAAAGCTCTCTGATGGCACAGCAGGGGGAAATGGTGGCCTTAAGGGGCTGATGGCAGGAAAATGGCATCAATGTAAAAAACTAGGCACGTTACCTCCAGATGGCGTGATAAGGCTCGGGGACTATGCTCTTCCCAAAAAGCAACTGGAGTAGAGCCAGTTTGAGGGGAAAGAGTACTAAGAATGGAGAAAGGACTGATGACACTCAGCTGTATCTGTTAATAGACGGTCCATTCCTGGAAATCTGGCTGAGGCTTTGGATGCTGGATGGTTGCGGCAGAGTTCGTCTGAAGTTAAATCCATCAAAGACGGAGGTCCTGTACCTGAGTTGTGGGGGTTTGGAGGTGGGCACCAGGCTTCCCACACTGGAAGGGACACCTCCAGTGCCAGCCCAGTCCATGAAGCGCCTGGGAGTAACACAGGATACCTCCTTGTCTATGGAGGCCAGGGTTGCTGCAGTTGCCAGATCTGCATTTTTCTATCTTAGGCAGATCAGACTACTGAAGGCCTATCTCTCCCGCCAGGACTTAGCTACGTTGACCCATGCAATGGTCACTTTCAGGCTTGATTACAGCTGGTACAAAACACAGCGGCACACCTACTGACGTCGATGCCTGTGCGGGCTCACATTCGGCATGTGCTCTGTCAGCTGCATTGGTTGCTGGTTGAGTACCAGATCCACTTCAAGGTGTTGGTAATTATCTTAAAGCCTTATATGGCCTGGAACCAACATACCTAAGGGACCACCTCTTCCCATATATGCATCAAAGAGCTTTATGCTCTGAGAGTCAACATCTCCTGGTGATCCCTGGCCCACAGGACATCTGCTTAGCCTCGACCAGGGCCAGGGCTTTTTCCGCCCTGGCCCCCACCTGGTGGAACATGCTCTCTATTGAGATCAGGGCCCTGTGGGAACTTATGCAATTCTGCAGACCGAGCTGTTTCGCCAGGCCTTTGGCTGAGGCAGCAAGCATCCACATATAGGGCCCCCCCCCCAGGTTGCAATCGCCCACCTACTGATAACTGGCCATACCTAGTTACATCAGTGGGCTGGATTCTCCCTATGGCAAGCATGACTATTGTTTACTCTGTTTTAAATTTTATTGTATTCATTGAAAAGTTGTGACCTGCCCTGAGCCCATTTACAGGATGGGCGGGATATAAATGCAAAAAGTAAATAAAATAATAAATAGAGCATGACATGTTGTGATGGTTTCTCGCACACACAAACAAAAGAGCTGCAGTTCAGAAGCCAAAGCAGAGAAAAACCTCCACGAGTCATTAAACCCCTAGGAAAACAGCAGACATCAGAGAGAAATGTGGCAAATACAGAATTTAACAACAATCAAGTGTCTGGCAAAGTTTGGGACATTTCCCACCAGGGAGCCAGGCCACTTCTCAGAGCTGAGTATTTACAGTTAAAGACCTGAAGGAATTTTCAGCGATCATGAGCAGAGTTTTGTGACCCGGAAGTGTATCTTCAGAGTCTTTGGAGCCAACCAGGCAATCTGTTTAGCCATACAGAATCACAGAGAAAAGGAGACAACTCGGCATGTGTTCTGTGTGGTCACATCATGATCTTTTTCTTTAGCAAACTGTTAAAAAAAGCTTTTGAGCATGAGATAATTTTGGGATCGAGTATTCTGTTTTAAAACTCACCTCTACTGTATTTGTTGTGATGAATGAACTTTTAGCATTATACTTTATTCCAGGGAGTTCCAACATTTTCATTCTAAGAGCCCTCTCGTTAATCACAGTGTAGATGTAGTGATTACATTTGGAGGTGACACAAAGCTGGTAGGAATTGCAAACTTTTTTGAAAACACAATGCAAATTCAGAAGGACATTGGTGCTGCAAATACTCCTTTGGGAAAATACATTTTAAAACTAGTAAATCAAATTAAATTCAGCAAGGGCAAAGGCCTCATATGTATCTGCAGAGCATTGACAAGGCCTTAGGTAAAGGTAAAGGTTCCCTTGCTCGAAAGCCAGTCGAATCCGACTCTAGGGTTGCGGTGCTCATCTCCGTTTCAAAGCCGAAGAGCCAGCGCTGTCCGAAGACATTTCCGTGGTCATGTGGCCAGCATGACTAAACACCAAGGTGCACGGAACGCTGTTACCTTCCCACCGAAGTGGTACCTATTTATCTACTTGCAATTTCTTGCTTTTGAACTGCTAGGTTGGCAGGAGCTGGAACTAGAGACAGGAGCTCACCCCGTCATGCGGCACCCGGGTCTTGAACTGCTGAACTACTGACCTTCCACAGCCTGCAGTTCAGCGTCTTAACCACTTGAGCCACCGCAGCTCCTCAAGGCCTTACCTAGAATACTATTCATTTCTGCTTGACATAGTTCAAGAAGAAAGTTACCAGATTTTTAAAAATCAGCTAAAGCCAAATGGTTCCTTCGAGCCTCTGGAGTTTTCAGATGCGCACTCCTGGGGCCCTTCTTCATTGGCTTCATCCAAATGTAAAACAAATGGTAGCATATTTCTTGATCATTATGGATATCTGAATAAGATTTTCAAGACTGACTGACTGTCAAATGATAATCAGACTCCAGCCCTTAAATTACTATCTTGGAACATCATCGGCTGGAAGAAAAAGGCAGATGATCCTGCCTTTTTTTAATTTTCTCAAAGGCTTTGACATTATTTTACTCCAAAAAACTTGGTCCCAGTCCATTATACAAGTTACCAGATTAAAAGATCATATAACTCAATGGTATCATGCCTGAGGTCTCAGGTTCGATCCATGGCACCTTCAAAACATACCATTAAAGGTCTGAGACAGACTTCTACTCGAAGCCTTGTAGAACTACTGTCATTCAGAGTAAACAATATTGAGCTCAGTTGACCAAAACACTCATCACTGACAAGAGGTTTGGCTCCCTGGTGGATGTATCCCTCACTTTGTCTGATGTTAGATCAATCTGGATTATAGGGTTTATGTGAGGATGATATACATCATAATAAGAAAACCACAGGTGTACATGGACCATAGAAAAGCTTGTGGAAGTCTGTGCTAATAGCTTTCAAATAACTAAAGGAACTCAGAAAGAAAACAGGGAACAATATTCAGCCTGTCCACTGACAATAGAACAAAAACCAAATTTTGGTGAATTAAAAGGAGTTACAAAAGGTTAGGAAGAATTTCCTAACTCAAAGTATGCCTTCTTCTAATGAATAATAATTCTTATTCTTCTTCTTCTTCTTCTTCTTCTTCTTCTTCTTCTTCTTCTTCTTCTTCTTCTTCTTCTTCTTCTTCTTCCTAACTCAAAGTATGCCTTCTTCCAAGTAGTAGTAATAGTAGTAGTAGTTGTTGTTGCAATGACTACTGCTGCTGCTACTACTGTTACTAGACCTATGAGGCCTTTCAAGAGAAGTGAAATCCCATCCTCCCTGCTAGCTCCCTACCTTCCCATCACACACACACCCATTGCCACTCTTCCCCCAAATTTGGACAGAGTCCTGAGAACCCTGGATATGCTGGTGAAATCAGAGATAGCTTTATGAAAAGGAATATCAACACACCTAAGCAGTCATGATACTATTATGGACAGTGCAATAATGTCCATGTTAAGATGCAAATATTTCATATGCACACAAACAGAGAGAGACAAATACTGTGCAGAGTGTATCATTTAAGAAACAGTGGCAAGAGGCCAAACAAGTATAGCTAAAGGTGACATGAGGACTTATAACAAGCTGTCTGCACAAGCTCTCAGAGATCAAGATGCGCAAGCAAGGGTCCTGACTGAGCAGCCATTAATCATAGCATAGATAAAGATGGCCAGATCTTACTTGTGCAGGAGTGTCCACAGCTGGGGCACCAGCCAAAGCTGAACAAAAAATAGTATGTGCCCACTGGCATTTTGCCCCTGAGTGAAGTATCTTCAATTAACTTACATTGAATCTCATTTGCCATTGTGTTGCCCATTCACCCAACGTGTCACTGCAAGTTCTTCAGTATACTTCTCCATGTGTCCATGTTTTAAAGAAAGACTATTATTGAATGTAGAATCTGGTGGGAAGCCGTGCTGGTCTGAAGCAGCAGAACAAAGTTTGAGTCCAGTGGCACCTTTTAAGAACAACTAAGTTTTATTCAAGGTGAGCTTTTGTATACACGGACCATTGTGTCTGAATAACTGTTTGTGCATACAAAAGCTCACCTTGAATAAAACTTTGTTGGTCTTAAAAGTGCCACTGGACTCAAACTTTGTTCTGTTGGTCAATGGTAGCTATTTGGACTAGATTGCCCTGGGGCACCTTCAGCTCAATGGACCTGTGAGACTGTGATGGAATGAAAATGGGCTACCATTGCCGTCATGTTTTTTTCTTTGTAGCGCCCACCTGAATGTTTCATTTCTAAAGCCATTCCTGCCAGAGAGAAAAATTCAAGAAGGCTGTGCAGTAACTTTGTTTTCTCTGTTAAGGAGAGCAGAAATTACTTTGGAGAGTGAGTGTTTTGCACTTCACAGAGCACAGGTCAGTTCAAAGGCTGGAATTCCTCATGTGTAGGCACCTGTTTTGATTTTTGGACCTGGGGACCATTACAGATACACAGAGGCTTCTGTGCACAAGGTGCCTGATACTAGGCACAGTGAACTAAATAAGTCTTCTCTAAATAAACGTGCTTAGGGTCATATTGCAGAAGCCAGCTGTATGAACCAGTATCAAGTGGAATGAAATAAGCTTATGACTTGACCAATACTACTTAACACTTGTATGATAATAGCTGTAATTCATATTGCAAATATGACTAGTTCAGACTAATTTTAGAGGGCCTTTCCAGTGAAAGATGTTTTATTCTCTGTCAAAGTTTAAAAATATGGAAAACTCAATAGAATACAAGCCAGGGCATGTCAATCAAAAATACCTACCAAAATGCAACAGCTAAAAAGCGAGATAAAAATACACGTTTGTATCATGTGCAACTATGAGAAATACAGAACACAAGATGTTAAGGGATAGGGCCCCAGTAAACCCAGAAAAATATTGTGCAGCAATATTGTGTTCAGTTATCACATTTCATGAAAGATATGAACAAGTAATTATATGAGGAAAGCCAGAGGAAATTTACTGTGGTTAGTTTTCAGGAACAGATATTGAAAGACAACATAGTGAGTATTTCCTCCCCCCAATACTGGGAGGTTGAATGTCATAACAATGTATATGTCATGTTCCGTATTTAAAAATAAAGTAAGTCTCTAGCCTCTTTTTGTTACAGTGATATAAAGGGAAAAGGCATGTTTCTTCAATGAAAAGGATTACAGGCTTACTTTGTTAAAAATGAAAGATGGGAATTCAGATACCTTAATACACGGATCATTATAATGTTATAACAATATTTAATTGCCAATTTTAAAAAAACTAAAAAGCCCTTGTAGCATGTGAGGTTGGCCATTGCAGGGGAACTGAGGCAGGGAAAGTATGTGGAAACCACTGCTATGTGGAAACCACAATAGGAACAGAGAAACTAGACAAATGTCTAGAGACTATGTGGAAACCACTGCTATGTGGAAACCACAATAGGAACAGAGAAACTAGACAAGTTTCTAGATATGGTATTGGGATAGATGGGGGGGGGGGTGTCAGTAAGCTGAAACTTATTCCAAACAAGACTGAAGTACTGCTGGTCAGTGACAAAGCTGCTTGAGGATTGAGGAGTGTGGGAATTGGTATTTTAAGTTGGTAGCGGCTTGTTTTTATGGTCTATATTCTTATGCTAGACTGATTTTGTGTGTATTTTTAGGCTGGATTTTAACTAATATCTTTTAATGTTTCATTTTTATTATTTTTATTTTGTAAACTGCCTGAGGCAGATTCCTGATGGTCACATAACATTTTTCTAAACATATAAATAAGTATGAAGACACCTTTTTAATGTCAAAAATTGTTGTGGGTCCCCACATGATAGTAATTGTTCTATTAGTATTAATTGACTGAGAAAATACTTAATGACAATAATATTTTGAAATGAATTTGTATTTTATTAATCACACCAAGCTGTATATAATTTGAAAAATAGCAATACGTATATGTTTGAGATATATTACTTATTCAAACTTCAGAAGGTATGTTTGGTTATTTATTATACTGACTCATTGAATGGGATGCCTGGTGCACAGCTTTTAGAGACTAGAAGTCTGGCTGAAGCAATGAAAGTTTCAGCCTTAGATCTGGTTCCCCATCTATTTTGTTTTAGTATTTAGATTCCAGTGCAAAAAGCGCAGAAAATCCACATTCACAAAGAAGTCATATGAGGTATCAGCCCTTGACAAAACAATTGGTGGATGCTTATTTATTTTTATTTTAATCCTGCTTTCCAGTGGTAAGCTGGCTCCCAAAGGAGCTCACAGGTATCAGAATCTAATACAAATAATGACTTGAGAGCAATACAAAGTGCTCCTTGGGTGAATTCTCAATTATGTTGGATCCAGGCATGATCAAGGGAAACCTGGTTGCTCCCCACCCACCCACCCTCCCTGGCCTTAGCAGTGGCATCTGGGTTGGTGGAATGGGAGCCTTATCTCCAAAATATGCTGTTAGATCTCTGGGCATGGGTGTTGAGTTGCAGGCCTTTTCCACAGCTGAAAATGTACTGATTACTAATCTGCTTTCATTAAACTGGTATTTTAGAAATAATAATGCGTAGAGAAGCTTCTGTTTATAAAGATGGGATCTCCCCTCCCCATCCAGGGGCAACCCCTCCTTCCCTGCACTTACATGGCTGCCTGGGGTGGTCAAGAGGGAAACACAAAGCAGTGAAGATCCTGGTCCCTGATGGCCGCCCCTAATGCAGCTCTGGGCCTTCCTGGGCCAGCAGAGTTATGGCAGGGGCCAGGGAGGCCAGCCAGCGGACCCACAAGGAAGCCAATGACTGAGCAGCAGCATCTTAATGGGCTGCATCCCATGCTTCCATTCAAGAGGTGTGTCCAGACATGGGAGGGGACAGTGGGAGCCAATACACCCCACCCAAGGTTTTCATGAGGAGTAGTTCTCCTTGTGAGTTGTCAAGAGGCCTGATTGGGCCGGTGCAGAATTGGGGGTCTCTGGCTGAGCTGGCCTGATGCCACTTGCCTGCATGGGGGCTCACTGTAGGAGGATCCAGGCAGGGACGTGGCCACACTGCAGTAAGTGGGCTGGTGTATGAAACCCCACCTGCAGCTGGCCCCACACAAAGTTGGGGGGGGCATGGCCACCATGGAGGTGAGCCCAGGGGAAGACACACATGGAGGAAAGCCAAAATCTGCTTGAGTGGGGTTGATTTGCAGACCCGTTTCGATAACTTCATGCCCCCCCCCAGGGTCCCTGGCACACATGTTGAAAACCACTGAAGTAGGGAAGAGCTAGATAACTTTTTCTGCTTGAATCTGCAGGAAACAATGGAGCTAATTTTAAGCTGACTCTTCTTTTTCCTTTGTCAAAGTGCAAATCAAAACCAAGCACCTCTGCCATCATGTGATCTTGCTATTTTACAGAAACACAGTAATGTGGATATAATTACATTCCAGTTTCTCCAGCTGTGTTTTGCATTTTGCTTCATTAAATAGAATTGGTGTTTAACTGGTCCCATTTTGATTGGGGGGGGGGCGAAATACATTTCTGTTGGCAATAATTTATATGTTGGTTCAGACCTGCTGCAGGTTCCAAGGGTTGTTGATTTTCTTCTCATGAAAGTATTTCTATACTCATACAGGATGGACTTCATTTACATCATATTAAAATGTCTCCATCTAGAGAAAAAGGCACATTTTGGTGGGAGGGGAACTAATATAAGACAGGCTTATGAGAACATAAGAAGAGCCCTGCTGGATCAGAGCAGTGGTCCATCTAGTCCAGCATCCTATGGCCAAATAGGTCCTCTGGATGGCCAACAACAGGGCTTAGAGGATGAGACCTTCCCCTGATGCTGTCTTCTGGCTCTGGGAGTCAGGGGTTTACTGCCTTTCAACTTGGAGGTTCCTCTCAGTCACTATGGCTAGTATGGCTTGTTCTCCATAAATCTGAGGCAAAGAATTTGAAGGCAGTGTTGCGAAGTGGTTAAAGTGTCAGGCTAGGACCTGTGTTCAAACCCCCACTCAGTCAGGAAGCTCACTGGCAGTGCCATCCTAAGCAGGGCTATACCATTCTGAGTCAGTTGAAGTCAGTGGGCTTAGAAGGGTATAACGGCTTCGGAGGATAATTGGGCCAGTTGCTGTCTCAGCTTAGCCTACCTCACAAGAGTGTTGTGAGGATAAAATGTGGGGGAAACCCATCTATATTGCTGTAAGTTTCTTGGGGAAAGGCCCGGGTAAGAACATAGAGTCAAGACAGAAATCGATATTCAGTTGTATCTGCATGTGAGATTGCAGAATGCATGGCGACTGCAGGTGTAGTTACAGCACAGTTATATTCCATATGTTAGTGGAATTAGCCTAGTGGTCCATCAGAAGATCCTCTCCCTCAGTCGAGAAGCCCTGCTTTAAGCACTAACTGACATCCTCAAGATTCAGATGTTAATATCTCAGGATTCTTATCCTGAGAAAACTTTCTATATCTACACCAAAAATGAATCATGGGGTATTTCAACCATACACACCTCCATATTGACTCCTTTGAGTCACCCACAGCTCATAACTGTGAACTCCCTTACTAATGACAACAGTTTTGCTATTGTAGAGGCATGGTCATTTGTCTAAGATTAAGAGGAGATTCTTGGTTTCAACTCCAGTTCACATCCTTGAAAGTGTCAGAGGCTGAAGTCAGTTCAAGGGTCCCTTTATTGTCAATACTGTAACTAAAGAATAAGATCTGTTTTTGGCATTACCATTAAAAGAGATTGGTGTTCCACCTCTTCTAGCATTCAAAGCCATTTAACATACTAAATTGTATCCTACCACCATTTTGCAGAGAGGAAAGATAATCTCATCTTTTGCATTACAACCCCAAATCACCACAGCCTTTTGTCTACAAGAGCCACCCCCTTTCATTATCAGTCCTTTTTCTGGGGGTCACAGGAGGGTACCAGGCAGGGTAAGAGGAAGTCAGGGAAGGATTCACTTCCACCAGCAGAATGGTGTTAAGAAAGAAACCAATTATTATCAAAATTCATAACATAATAAAAATCCAGTTAAAACAGTTTAAATCAATTCAAAGTCCTGAGGTGTGGATTGTCATCCATCAGTTACAGGTGAATAACGTTCCCAGCTAGCATTGCCTCAGGGCCACACTAGGCATACCAGCATCCATGAGGACACCACTGCTATTTTGAAGTCATTTAAAAATGCTGTGAGGGCCCAAATGGCCACATCTCCCCCCCAGCTGTTTTGACACTTGAAAAGCTGCAGGGGGGGACAAATGCAGCACTGTGGGCACTGATCAGGCCCTTGCAGCATTTTTAAATGATTTAAAAATTGTGTCAGTGGCCTCATGGTGACCACAAGGATGCCATCATATCTAGTTTAGCCCTCAGCCTTCTCTGGATTAAGTTTCAGTTTGTTCACTCTCATCCGTTTTCCAGGCACTGATTCAGGGTTTGGGCTTTGTATGCATTCCACTGTTGGCAGTCTAAAATCTGTGTGTTTCAGAAGGGAGATCTATACTGGAAACCAACAGTGCGTGTCTTCTTTCCATAATCAACGTATTCATTACTTTTCTCACATCTAAAGTCACAAGTAACATCTGCGGCCCTGAAAGTATTATTGCTGTTATTCATGACATTTCTTTCACGTGTAGGAACTTGCTTTGGGGGCCTTTTTTCTGCATAGCACACAATTACAAATGCCTCATTCTTCAGTAGGAGAAATGTATGGCGGCTTCATTGCACCCATAGTGATTTCTTGTATTACTATAACTCTTGTCATCCACAAACTAAAAGCAGTCGGGTAAACTGGCAATGAAGGTTTGAATTAAATATGGTGATTCCATCGCTTTTCTTTCTCTTTGGGTGGAATTTTTTACACTCCTAATGTCTTTGATTTATCTGTGTTTAAGCAGTCATATACTTGACAAACCGAAGGAATGCAGGCGTGCATTTTGCACACCAAAAATATTTCCACTTGGCTACACATAATTCTGACTTCTCTAGCCCTTCTGTGCCATTGTCTAAATAACTGACACTGGTCACAAAAGAATGTATTATTCAGTGCAATTTCAGTCATTGTTGACCTGCCAGATGACAAATGTAATGGTTGCGTCTAGGAAAGCCCTTGATGGATAGACTTTGGTAGGCATGTTGTCCTCATTGAATAAGCATCAGGCCTGCAGGGAGTTCATTGCTGCCATTTTCACAGTTCTGTATCCCATGATGTGTAGAACATTGAAGAGTAAATGTGGTATCAACACAGCTCTCAGGGTCAAGGAAATTGAAAACTGTGATATATTGTTTAATCTTCTGTGCTTATTGTTCAGATCCTTCTTCATTGCATCATTGCATTTTATACTATAAATATATAAATGTATTAATGACATCAGAGAAGTCAATTTTGCAAAGCTTGTCAAAATATGCAAATAATCTGTCTTGGAATCTATCATTCCAGCATGTAATTAATGGAGCTCCTTTTCCCACAAAGTCATTGATGCGTACCTCAGAATGTTTCTGCTATTTGTAACAATATATTAGTTTTGTTTGCAGGGACACATTCTGAACTCTGTGAAATGAATCTGTTACATTTAGTGTTACTTTTTCTCCCTCTCCCATAATAGCAGAACTGGGGGGTGGGGGGCACTTGTGGATGTCGATAGGCATTCAAGTTGGACAAAAGAGATAGTTCTTGATGTAACCAGTAATTTTAATTGTATGATTCCCAGTTGGTGGATATAGTGATAAGCATCAGATGGCTTTAAAAGGGAATTAGATGGATTCACAGAAGCTGTGTCCATCAGTGCACTGGGAGGCACCATCAGGGGATGGCCTTAACTTCCACCATTAATTAGCCCTCCAGGGCAACTGATTGGTCACTGTGTGAAACAGGTACCAAAACTTTATGGACCACTGGTCTGATCTAGCAGGGCTCTTATGTCCTGACCTTTTTTCCTTTTGGATTGGCTGTGGTGCACATTGTTGCTATTATGTTTTTACTGTATATTTGACTTTTTATAACAGGATTGGGGGGTGTCCCCCCCGAATTGATTCTAGGATTGCCAGCACTGCCTCAAAAATGCAGGGTGATTTTGGGAGCAGTAGCTGGGGACTGTGCAGTTTGAGGAGGATGCGACGTCACTTCCAGAGTGCCAGTTTGATGTAGTGGTCAAGAGTGGCAGAATCAGGTTTGATTCCCCACTCCTCCTCATGTAGCCAGTTGGATGACCTTGGGTCAATCACAGTTCTCTCAAAGCTGTTCTCTCAAGAGCAGTTCTCTCAGAGCGCTCTCAGCCCTACCTACCTCACAGAGTGTCTGTTGTGGGGAGAGGAAGGGAAGGAGATTGTAAGCTGCTCAGAGACTCTGAGTGAAGGGAGGGGTATAAACCCAACTCTTCTTCTTCCAGCTAATGTTCTGTGAATTCCCCTTAATCTTTATGGTTAAGATGATAGAGACATGGCAAAACTCCTAGAATGTTGCTATAGAGGCCATTTTCTGACCATTTTTTCTCCTACTCCTCATTTTCTTGAGGGCATTTGATTGTGGCCAAAAGCAGGGGGTTGCCAGCCTTGGGCGGGTGATCTTAATTGATTCTTTCCTCTGTTGATTATTAATGCATCTCAATATTATTATTGTTGCTGCTATTAATGCATCTTAAAAAACGTTTCCCCAGTGGACTTGCTGTGGAAAGCTACAGAACAAGGTAAGGAAATAACTTACCACTGTGGCTTTCACTGTAAGACTATGCCGTATGTATGGCAGTGACATTAAAAGAAACATTTTTGAGTGGCTCAACTTTGATTCCTGATGTAATACATTTCATGTTAATAGTTGCAGTCAGAATTTGGTGCAGCAAACCTGACGTAGGAAACAGCTCCATGATATTTCATGTACTGATTTGTCAGTGTACTGGGAGGCCCCCAAAGGGGGGAAAGTGTTGAGATTCACAGGAGGACTGCCTGGAAAGAAGAGCAGGCAGGCCCGGGCAAAACCTCTGTGGCTGAGCTGCAAGACTCTAGTATCAGGCAAATAAATCGCTATGTTAGCTAGGGCGTCCACCCTGGCTCACTGCAAGAAAACTATTCCTAATATGGATTTATTGCAGTTTTAGGCCTGGTTCACACACGCTGGAGAATGAGGTTGGTCTTCACCATTTCAGACTTAAGGTTGTGGATTTGAAGGTCTTGAATATTCTTTTATGTAAAAAGAGTCCATCCAAACAGAAAACTAGCAGAGTGAGGACATTGTTATAACTGTGATGTTAGTTTTATTTTTGTCGTTAATGGCTTTGAATATTGTATATCAAAGCTGTTAATAAATAGAGCGGATTAATAAATTCTCTCCCGTATCCCGGCCTCTGACATCCTCAAACGTTCATTCAGACTCAGGATTATTTTTTTCAGGGAGCAGCTGCCACAAAATGACCCCTCTGAATCTCTCCACATGGTGACTGTCGCTGCATAATTCATATGTCGGAGGGTGAATGTGTGAAACTGTTTGTAACTGACACACTTCCCTCAGCAGTGCCAGCCAGCGAGCAGTACTTTTCACTTGCTGGTATGCAAAAGGATGTCAGTAAAAATCAACACAGTCGGTACCTGCCATTGCGTGTAGGCCCTAAAGTGTGCAGCAGACTAGCATCACACAGAAAAGAAAAAGCCAAGTGCACACACGTGCATAAGCCAGAATTGTGGCAGAACAGTTTAAAAATTAAAAGGAAGGAAGGAAGGAAATGTCAAGCAACCATTATGAGAGCAAAACAATGTTGTGATGTTTTCTTTGACTGTAGTTCCTTCTGGGGGAAGGATAGGGGAGCCAGGTCTTCCACTCTGGCTAGAGATATCCAGACAATTGTCCCCATTATTTCTCGTGCAAAACCAGAAGTGCTGTCATAGCAACAGGGCAACACTCTAGGATTCACCCAAAACTCCATGGTTAAACTATGGAGTTTGGGGAAAATCTGCTTAGAGCATTGTCCTGGTGCAATGACATCACTTCAGGTTTTTCACTGAAAGTGACAGCATGCAGCAGCAAAATTCTGGTATATCTGCCCCCACCCCCATTCTTCCTGGCAGGAAGGAAGGAAGAAAGCAAGCTTTACCCTTCATTTCTTTCTTAGTTGCACCATTTCCTCAATAGAAATCTCCCCTAGAGTGTATCATGACCTTTCTCCCTACTATAGCTTATAGCTCAGAGGAAGAGGATTCCTATGAGTATAATATACTCTGTGAAGGGGTAGAGTATACATGGGGAACCTGTGCACTGAAGGCAGTCCAGATCCACATTTGTCTCCCTCACCCAATGATATTTAATTTGAAGGAATGTCAAGAAAAATATATGAAATATAATTTGAACATCCATTAGGTACAATTGTAATGACATGATACAAAGACAGGACACAACGCTGAAGAATCTGGGAGGTTTTTGCCTAGGAAAGGACACATAAGATAGGCATCCAGAACTTTTGAATTTAGAAAAGAGATGACTAAGAGGGGGCATGATAGAGGTTTATAAAATTATGCATGCTGTGCAGAGAGCTGACAAAGAACTTTTTCTCTTTCTCCCAAGATAGTAGAACTCAGATGCATCCAATGAAGCTGGTGGGCAGTAGATTTAGGACAGAAAAAATGAAATACTTCTTTACACAGAGAGTGATTAAAATGTGGAATTCACTGCCAAGAGGATGTAGCGATGTCCATGGGCATACCTTTAAAATTAAATTTGACAGATTCACGGAAGATAGGTCTATCAGTGGCCACTAGCCATGGTGACTAAACAGAACAAGTGCCAGGAGGCAACATCAGGGGAAAGCCTTAATCCCAATGTCCTGTTGTTGGCCCTCCATAGTACCTGGTTGGCTACTGTGTGAGACAGGATGCTGGACTCGAAGGACCACTGATCTGATCCAAAAGGGCTCTTCTTACATTCTTATGACATGATAGAGTGTTGGATATTTCGCAGAGTTAAAGCAAGGCAGCCACATCTGTGTATTTAGTTTAAGAAAAATTTTACTAAAGAAAATATAGGAAGGCTTACATTGGAGGAGAAAAATAACATCCTAACTAGTTCTAAACTCCATCTTGCCTACTTGGTGGTTTAACCTTGTTGTGTGAGTGAAAACAAAGGAGATAGAAAATTCCCCCACCCTTTCTGAGTACATGACAAAATGAATGTAGCACCCCAGTAAAAATGATCATACAATAGCTGGTCCTGATCCCATTTCGTTAGGAATATCACCACCTTTTCTCTGGCAGGAAATTGTGTGCCTAAGAACTAATTGGTCCTAAACTAGCTAACTAAGAATTGGTCCTAAGCTAACTAGCCAAGAATCAGCATACATAAACAAACAGGTTAACTTGCAATGTCCCAACACAGAGGTTTATACAATTTTGTATGGAGTGGAGAAAGGGGATGGAGAGAGCTTTTTCTCCCTGTCCCATAGTACTCAGGAACACCCAATATAGTTTATGGGCAATGGGTTCAGGACAAAAGGAAATACTTTCTTACTCCATGTGGAATTCACTTTACTTCCAGTGGGTGTAGTGATGGCCATGAGTGGTTGTGGATTTAAAAAACAGATTCATGGAGGACAGCAGTGGCGACTAGTCATGGCCAACAATGTTCCCTCTAAGCTGAGTTAGTGTGAGCTAGCTCACAGTTTTTTTAGCCTCCGGCTAAAAGACCTTTTTGTCTTAGCTCAGGAAGGATGGCTCCAGAGCAAACTAATTTATGCAGGAGCCAAATCACTCACTTACAACTTCAATGCCAGGAACTCACAAAGTAGAATTTTTGCTCACAAGACTCCACAGCTTAGAGGGAGCATTGGTCATGGCAAGCTAGATTTGAATCCAGTAGCACCTTAGAGATGAACAAGATTTTCAGGGTATCAGCTTTCGAGAGTCAAAGCTGCCTTCCTCCAAAACTTACTCTTCTTCTGCAGACCAACATGACTGTTCTCTGAAATTAGCCATGGTGAGTTCAGGGACTCTCCGTATCCTGGGGCAGCGCTAGGACAGAAGGAGGCCTTGGCCCCTGTTCTGTGTTGGCTGACCCTCCAGGGCAGCTGGTTGGCCACTGTGAAACATGGTGCTGGACTAGATAGATCACCGGTATATACCAGAAGGGCTGTTCTGATATTAAGACTGTAATTCAAATGAACTCGTTTTCTGTGAAAGGAAAGGAGTGCAGCTTCACACTAACCATTCTGTATGTGTGAAAAAGAAGGATGTCTTCCTCTCCTTATTTTTTAGCCTTTAAAAAGAACAAGCCCTTTGCAGCCTTTCCAGACCTCTGGTTGACTTAATTTCCTTTTTTATTTCCATACTGACAGACAGTGGAAATAAATAGGCGAGAAGGTTTTGTCCACTGCTGGGAGATTTTTGTTTGTTTGGTTTTTCACTTTATTGAGCAGCTAATTAGCCAGTTGTCAAGTGTCTCTGTGCCCTGTCCAAAGTACAACAGATGCTTATAAAAAGCCTGTGCATGTATGCCATTGAAGCTCGGAATCTTTTTTTAAATAGCCCGACATGTAAATGTGAGTATGATTTTTCTTTACCTAAACAAAAGGTTGAAAGAGACTCTTCATCACTGTGATGCAAACGTTGTCAGCGTCCTCTACGAGAGGATATGAAAATGAATGGAAATAATTACACTAGTATGGGAGGATTTGCTGATGGTTTATGGCTATGAAAGGAAGGTCAGATCCGCATTTTCCCTGAGTGGTAGAATGTGGAGGGGGACAGCTCTTTAGGTGGTTGGGTTCCTTTTCACGAGAGAACACTGGAGTGTTACCTTGCAATATATGTCCTTTTAGTGGTGGAAAGTGCCATCAAGTTGCAGCCAGTTTATGGCAACTTATTGCATTACCAAGGCAAGAGACATTCAGAGGTGGGTTTGCCATTGCCTGTCTTTGTGTGACAACCCTGGACTTGCTTGGGGGTCTCCCATCCAAGAACTAACAAGGGCCAATCCTGCTTAGCTTCTGAGATCTGTCAAGATTGGCTAACCTGGGCCATGCAGATCAGGACATATATATTTCTTTACTAACATCACCACGCCTTAAAAAGGATACTATAGCTTTGAAAAAAGTACAGAAGAGGACAACTAGAATGATAAAAGGGTTGGAACACTTTCCCTATGAAGAAAGATTAAAACACTTGGGGCTCTTTAGCTTGGAGAAACGACAGTTGAGGGGTGACATGATCGAGGTTTATAAGATTATGCATGGGATAGAACAGGTGGAGAAAGAAGTACTTTTCTCCCTTTCTCACAATACAAGAACTCGTGGGCAATCAATGAAATTGCTAAGCAGAATGGATAAAAGGAAGTACTTCTTCACCCAAAGCGTGATTAACACATGGAATTCACTGCCACAGGAGGTGGAGGCAGCTACAAGCATAGACGGCTTCAAGATAGAATTAGAGAAACATATGGAGCAGAGGTCCATCAGTGGCTATTAGCCACAAGGTATAGATAGGGACTCTGGGGCAAGTGATGCTCTGTATTCTTGGTGTTTGCGGGGGGTCAACAGTGGGGAGTCCTGGCCCCACTGGTGGACCTCCTTTTTTAAAAAAAAAATATTTTTATTCATTTTTTCCCAACATCTTTGCAACAACATTTGGCACTTAAAGGAGTCACAAACATGATGGCACCTGGTATTTCTGGCCACTATGTGACAGAGTGTTGGGCTGGATGGGCCATTGGCCTGATCCAACATTGGCTTCTCTTATGTTCTTATGTTCATACAAACAGAGCCAACTGAATCAAGGATATCCTAAACGAGACAATACAATCACGGCCTTTTATAAGATATCCAAATGGCAACACTCATCGTTTCTGTACATCTCATTTTTGTCACTTGTGTGCCTGTACTATGTGGGTTTTTTCCTTTTCTGTATGTGTTTTGCTCCCTCTACTGGTTACTTTGATATTTTATCGCTGTATCTCTCCATCGTTCTCCTCTGCTAAAGTACTCGGAAATAAGCCAGTGATAGGGCCTGCATGATGTGGTCCCATGGGGTTGTGAAGAGTCGGACTCAACTGTGCGACTGAACAACAACAACAGTGATAAAATATCAAAACAACCACTAGAGGGAGCAAAACAAATGCAGAAAAGAACCCCCCCATGCAATATAGCCACACAAGTGATGAAATAACACATGCAGAAAAGCCCAAGTCCATCTAGATACTCACGGTTCTCTAAATCTCTGCTTTTCTTCCAGATCAAGATGCTGTTGTCATTTCTCTGCCCTTCCCACTAGCCCAAGGCTTAAAGCTGAAGCATCACAGGAGCTTGTAAATGGATGTGCAATCTTTAAGGAACATTAAAATCTCTTTACTGAGCCAATGAGTACCCATCAATTACCACTAGAAAGGCCTGCAAGTGCAAACATAAGCAAAGTTACATATTTCTTAAGTCCACTTAAGTGAATGGGCCTAGAATGGTGTAACTCTGTTTAGGATTACACTGACAGTCACAAGATTTGCAAAAAAGCATAAACATTACAATATTATACTTATGCCTCTGGTGTTTCAGCAGTGGGTGCTGAACAACTGTGTATAGAAAAGTGGGAACAAATGTTCCTTTGGATGCTGATCACATTGGTTTTACTATTTAAATATAATGCACCTATCAAGATGAAAAACAACCATGGTACAAAAGACAGTAACACCCACATTCAGTAGCATCAACAGAGACAGACATCACTGCCCACCAAAAGTGACAGATGCAGACTTTTCAAATAAAGCCAAAATTCTGTTTGAGTACAGAATTTAAAAGCATCATTCAGCTGCGGAAATAACATCCACTATACTGGACTTAGTATCTACCCTCATCTGGACATCTTTGTCATGGTGATGTGGGAATGCTTGATGGGAAGGAAGCAGGCAAAGACTTGGAGTAAATTTGTTTAGCAATTCTTAGGTAAAGGGACTGAGATCGACTATACTAAAAAAAGGTTACTTAATGCATAGCAGACATGGGGCGGAGGAGGAGGTGTTAGACAAAGAAGTGTCCTTTGGACAGAATTCTAGGAAATAAGGGGATTTGGCTTAATTATCCTCTCCTGTAGAGTCATAAAATCTAAGAGAAAGAGTAACCATCCTTAAACAAAAGGGATATAATACCTTTTATTAGGCCTCACCAAACTATCACAAAATATTTTGTAAGCCTTTGAGTTTTCCAGAACTCTTCATCAGGCTGGATGTTAAGGGGGGGCGGTATTTCAGCCTTTCTTATCAGGGTCTTTTCACACAGAGATATTACTGATGTTTGGTTGCTGATTTGCAGTGGCTTTTCTTTCAGCTTTCTGATGTCCATTTGTTGCCCTTTCATGATTTCTTGGTCATTTCTCCATGCTTTTTCACATCAGATCAAAGCTGGTTTGTGAAAGCTCAGAGAAACAGAAAGTGGAAAAACAGCAAATGGAATTAAGGATGTGAGGAACCTCAGGAAAAAACACTGCAGGTAAGCACTCAAACTACAGGAAAACCTCCCTGTGAAATGACCCTTATTATACTTGTGGTTGCTTCCCAGCAAGCCCAAGGACCACAGTTTTGAAGTAGGAACATAAGAAAAGCCACGTTTAATCAGACCAGTGATCTGTCTAGTTCAGAGAAGGTGCTCCAGCCCCTTAATCGTTTTGGTTGCCCCCTGCTGCACTTTTTCCAAATCACAGTATCTCTTTTTGAGATGCAGCCAACTACAACTGTATATACTGTATTCAAAATGAGGCCACATCACAGATCGGTGCAAAGGCATTATGATATTAGCTGTTTTATTTTCAGTCCCTTTCCTAATAATCCCCAACATGGAATTTGCCTTTTTTAACCTCTTCCACACACTGAGTTGACATTTAATTGGGTGGTCCACTACAACATCCAGATCCCTTTCCCTTTTCAGTCAGAATCCAAACTTCTGTTCTTCAAGCTCAGATCTCTTTATTGTATCACTTTTCAGAGAAAATGTCTTTTGTGAACAAGAATGGCACACACTGTAGAGAGGAGATCTGAGAGGATTTGAGATTTTAGAAACTGCAGCAAGCGCAGCTGGTGCAACTGAGGCCTTTTAGGTCAGTGAGTCAGTGTACACAGCAGGTGGACCAGAGTAGTAGGTTCAAATCAGCAAACATGTTCCCTGAGGTACCTGAGTTGTGTAGGACTTTAAAGCTTAAAACCTTGAGTTGGGCCGGAAAATTAATTAGCAATAGGCTCTTCCCTACAGTTGTTCACACCACAACAAATTCACTCAGGGTGTCACAGGATTCTTGGAATTCTCTGATGCAACAGGCTACAATCTGAGGTAAATTATTTTTAGACTGTATCTCAGACAGGTCCGTTTTCAAGATATTTTGTCACCACAAATATGATAGCTTTGCCACCTTCCTCCACTGTTAGTTCCTGAAAAACAAAACATGGGTTCATAAAAAATCTATAGTTTACTGTGTTGTAAAGTAATTTGTTAATATCTCGATTGTGCGAGTGTATGAGCCCAAGAACATTTTGTGAGTTCCTCCACTGTTAGTTCCTGAAAAACAAAACATGGGTTCATAAAAAATAATCTATAGTTTACTGTGTTGTAAAGTAATTTGTTAGTATCTCGATTGTGCGAGTGTATGAGCCCAAGAACATTTTGTGAGTTCCCAGGGGATCTGAGATTTTAAAAAGCATCTTCTTGAATCATACACCGCCACTACAACAGACCAGCTTTCTAGATCTTCTGTGTCTTGAAATGTACTGCAGCACTGATTATTTTTATGTGACCTTTTCCCCAAATTTTGTCTTTCAGGTTTTGGTATGACCACACCAGCCACCATTGCGGGCAAGCTTTTCCTGATATTTTACGGCCTAGTAGGTTGTGCAGGGACCATTTTATTCTTCAACCTGTTCCTGGAGCGCTTGATCACCATCATAGCATATGTCATGAAGTCCTGCCATGAGAGACAACTAAGAAGGAAGGGAGTCCTTCCACAAGACACCCGGCAAACCTCTGGAAACCCTGAAGTAGACAGCTTAGCAGGATGGAAACCATCCGTGTACTATGTCATGCTTATCTTGTGCCTCGCGTCCCTCATCATTTCCTGTTGTGCCTCTGCTATGTACACACCAATTGAAGGGTGGAGTTACTTTGATTCCCTTTATTTTTGCTTTGTTGCCTTCAGCACTATTGGTTTTGGTGATCTGGTTAGTAGCCAGAATGCCCAGTACGATAGCCAGGGCCTTTACCGATTTGGCAATTTCATCTTCATACTCATGGGGGTATGCTGCATATATTCCTTGTTCAATGTGATCTCCATTGTCATTAAACAGTCCATCAACTGGATACTAAAGAAACTGGAATGCAAGTTCTGCCAGAGATGCCAAAGAAAACTATTTAGGTCGCGAAGGAATGCTGTCGTGCCGGGGACTGTTCCAAGCCAGCGCAACATGTCCATTGAGTCAGACGGTGTCATTGAGAGTGACACAGATGGGCGCAGAATGTCTGGCGAGATGATCTCCATGAAAGACCTCTTAACTTCCAACAAAGTGTCACTAGCCATCATGCAGAAACAGTTGTCTGACACGGCTAATGGCTGCCCAAGACAAATGACCTCTGTTTCTAGACAAAATGGATTTGCTGGTGGCGTTGGTGCTTTGGGGATTATGAATAACAGGCTGGCAGAAACAAGTACAGATAGGTAAATGGCAGTACTTGGGAACACATCAGCAAGAAGAGGATAAGTGGGTATCAGAAGTTATCACAGGGTCAGAACTAACAGAACAGGACTAACAGAGTTAGCTCAGTCATTATTGCCAGTCAATATGGATTATTGCTCTTTGCACTAAACCACCTGTCTGCACTTGTCTTGCAGCCCTTGAGAAAGAAGTTTCCTGTGGTATAATGTTACATAATCGCACCTATATGCTTCTGCATTTAAGTTCAGATCTGAGTGTTGAGAAAGTCACTGAGCTGGGAAAAAACATGAGAAGCTAACGCTAATTTTACTGTTTCTGACAAACCAGTTGTGTAAGATGATATGCTTATAGTCGCTGATCCGATCTAGTGTAAAGGGTAGCATTGCAGTCAATATGAAAAAATTCATCTCCTTATACAAATACTGGGATCAGACTCTTCTCTAGCACTGAAACAGACACTGTTATTGGCTGTTGACTTAGTTCCTTCATTCAATTGGCTGCTTTCCCAACTTCATCCTATGAGCTGCTTATCATCCCACCAGCCCTAAATTGCACTACAGACCCCTACTAACATTAATAAGAGGTTTTGTGAAGCAGCCTGGCCTCCCATTGACCAAGCGCTGGATACCTCTTTGGAGAATGTTTGCAGTGTGTCAGAACAGGATCAGGCTGCTGTATTCTCTGTGCATTCAATTTATATTTCTTTTTCTTTTATATGTTGCACTTTTAAAAAAGAAAAGATTAATAGGCTATCAAAACCTAAAATTAAGCCATTATATCTTGGGCACAAAAGAACAAGCAGTTGATTATCCTTAATTTATAACAGTGAGAAACAACATTTCTTTAAGCTTTGTTTTCCAAATAATATGCCTAAAAATTATATGTTTCCCAAAGTGGAAAAAATTAATATAGTGTTTCCGCTGCAGAGAAAATAGTACTCTGGGATGGAAAGTTCAGGAGATGGCCACATAAATCAGCGGAGGATAGTTATTCACACTGGTGGGCCATACTTAAATAACAATTTGGATTTAGGTTCATAAGTGAATGATCTTAAGCTGCTGGATCCACAAGTGAATACCCTGCCTGGGTAGTGTTCATCTGCATGATCAAAAGCCTTGTTCATTGGAGGTAGATCAGTAGTTCCTCTCTCCTCCATCTTCTCGCGTCCCCTTGTCTTTCTGCATGCATCAGAATTCTGCATTGTGCTGCATGGGTGGAAGACATAGCAGATCTGCATGCAGTGGCATCCCCTTTGGATTTGCATATGGATTCATGAAGCCGCCTTATATGATATTGGACCACTGGACTTACAGCAACTCCCCAGGATCCCAAACCACGCTATTTCCCCTTTTTTTAAGGGGAAATGCCAGTGACTGAACCTGCAAACTTCTGCTTGTAGAGCATGCACCATTGAGTTATGGCCCCTTCTCAGGAGTAAAGCTGAGAGATAGAGGCTTGCCTCAAGCCATCTAGTGAATTTATGGCAGAAGTGAGATTTGAATGGAAGGCATCTTGGGTCACAGCTCAGTCTCTTTGCCCCCACACCACAATAGTTCTTGGTGCATGTACAAAACCTTTGTTTCCACACATAAGAACAAGACAAAGCACATGTCTTTGGTAAAGTTCAGCTGTCAGACACCCAAGTACAAATTCAAATTTAAATTGGTCACCTAGCTTTAAAACTGCAATGCCTACAAAGACATCATTTTGAAAGCTGGAAGTATATTTATTATCACCCATCTGAACAGACAGATCCCTGAGGAAAGGCTGCTATCTGAAACATAGTCCAAAGACATGTACAGTAAAACAACCATGATTGTGATCAAGTCCACATACACAAATTAGATTTACCATTTACAATTAACTCAAAGTGTAGCATGCAACAGAGAAAGAGGCAGGAGAAATTAATGTGGGATCCAGATTATGCAACCAGCTTCTTTTTAACTGTACTACAAATGGCAAAAATCTCAACTTGGGGAGAAGGCAGTGTTATTCCTCAGGGATCAGGGCTTGTTTTACTACGTATTTCCATTAACAACCACATGTGGGAGTGTGTTGCTGGAACTTGACTATGCCTCCGAAGTTAGAAGCCAGTGTAAATCCAGTAAAGATCAAGAAATTATGCAGGATTAATTGGGCGACTTTCTGAATTGAGATAACAAATTAAATGAAATTCAGCCTTGTAAACTGAATGGCCATGCATTTGGAAGCAAACAATAAAGATTTTTGTTACCAGTTTCAAGAGTCATTACCTGAAAACAATTCACAAAGGAACAGATCTTAATTGACAACAGGTTGCAGCTACAAGGAGGGCAAATGCAAGATTGGAGGTATTATGTGAGACCTATCTAATAGACAAATTATAGTACTTTTTATGGTTTGATTTTGTTTCCATGTCATCACTGCAGAGGCATTCATGCTGACAATAAAGTGTCCATACAGGAATTTTGGGCACACTTCCTTTCAGCAGTCACCCTTGTCCCTTCATTTCACCGCCACCACCATGTCACTGGAGGGCTGTCTGAGGGCTTGAGGAGAGGGGAGGCCTGTAGCTGAATAACATAACCATCTACAACCTCCATTTACTAGTTCCTCTGAATCCCAGGTTTTATTTGAAAAACAAAACAGAACTAGGTCTCTAGTCCCTTTTGGCCCAAAGAAAAGGGCTAGAGACTTTTTTCAAAAAATGAAATCTAGGGACTCAGAGAAGCTCCTAGATCATTATTGCACTGCAGCATCATAGCTATTGCCATTTTTTTAAGCTTTCCAGCAGTGCTGTGAGAAAATTAGTGGCCATAAGGAACTGACAGAAGGAAAATGGCACTGATGTGGGCAGGACCTTTAAAAATGCACACGTTCCTGTCCAGACAGTTTGCTTATATGCTCCAAATATATACTCTCCAAACAGACTAACCTGAACCAGGTTTGAGAAAAAAATGTATTGAAGATGGGGAAAGCCTGAAAAGAGGATGATTAGAAGCTGACATTACATATATGAGTCCAAAAAAAACCCCAAACCCACAGTATAAAAGCTGAGGCAGAGAGAAACCTCTGTGGATGCTGCCTACATTTGATAGTTCTTTCCTATAGAAACCAACTTAGCATAATTTTTGATGGTTCAGCCAAAACTGACTGAGGCTCTACAATAAATGGTTAACAAATGAATTTGGTGCAAAAGAGGTTTCAACAACAATATTTCAAGAGGCCAACAAAGTACCCTGGATGTTAAATGCTTTGGCAATTTCCTTTTCAGTGTTCATGTAACTTTAATGTTCTCCGCCTGTTCAGTGATGATAATGACAAGGTTTTGATTAGGAAAGATTGACATTCTTAATTTTAGTGAATGAAACTACCCAAGTGCTCATAATGAACCGATGAAAACTTAAATGAGAACTGCATTGTGGTAAGAGAAACAAGGAAACAGGAAACTGGGTAGATTGATAATGACTGGAAGAAGGAATTTTACATTAGAGAGCAGTAGTACTTCAGGATTAAAGGAAAGGGGCATGAGCAGTGGGGAAGGCAAAGAATCAGAGTGACAATTTGGCTCCATTTAACACCATGAAAAGCCATTAACATAGATAATGTTTACATGACAGCTAACTGAGCATAAACTGGTTGCTTAAATAGGTGGCACCTTACTGAAAGAAAAACTTTTATTCCATTGTACGTTTTTAGCACTAGAAACCACTTCAGCTACCATGCAGTGGCTCCAGTTTCCTGTAAAGGAATGATTTACAACAGACATTCTTTGGAATTACAAGATCCACCCAGTGAAATGAAGACGTAGATCAGCAAAGCCAGAATGGTACTCAGAAATAGTTGACTACAAGACAAGCCCAGAAGAGATAACAGCAGAATACTGTTGGTAGTCACCTGTATTTCCCTGTTAGAACTGAGTCCCATGTGTCATCAGTGAGCTACAGCCCATTCAGGTTAATGATATGTCTCTCACACAGGCCTTGGGTGGCAGACCTTCTGTTGCCCCCCTAACATAAACAGTTTCTTACCAATAATACTGGGCCACCAAACAGAGACACTAGTTCAGAGACAGATCCTACAAGAAACCAGGTTGCCAACTGTGTCCTAATATAGGTAAAGGTTCCCTTGCTCGAAAGCCAGTCAAATCCAGCTCTAGGGTTGCGATGCTCATCTCCGTTTCCAAGCCAAAGAGCCAGTGCTGTCCGTAGACATTTCTGTGGTCATGTGGCCGACATGACTAAATGCCAAGGCGCACAGAACGCTGTTACCTTCCCACTGAAGTGGTACCTATTTATCTACTTGCAATTTCTTGCTTTCGAACTGCTAGGTTGGCAGGAGCTGGAACCAGAGCTGGGAGCTCACTCCATCATGCAGCACTCGGGTCTCAAACTGCTGAACTACCGACCTTCCAGCCTGCAGTTCAGCGCCTTAACCACTTGAACCACCACAGCTCCCATCCCAATATAAGGGATGCCCAAACTTGTTAATCCAGTGAGCACATTTGAAATTGTGAGAAAAGGTAGTGGGCACCACAACAAAATGGCTGATTATGGAGTGGGTGGGGCCAATCACAACATGGCTGCCATGAGGGCTGTGTTCAATCTCAAAATATTGCAAAATTCCACAAAATGTTAGGAGGTTTCAAGCGAAGTGTCCTATAATGTAGGCAACTGTTTCTGATTGGGTGCTTGCTTCAGACACAAAGATGGTGCCCCCTGTATTCTTCTCAAGCAGCTCTGGCTTCAGTGAGGTGGAGGAAAGCCAGGACTGGCTCTTAGCTTTGTTTGTGAGATGGCTTGTGGAAAGAGGAAGTGGGTACCAAGAAACCTCTTTGTGGGTGTTGTGGCACCCACAGGCACCTCACTGGGAAATCACTGCAATGTACACTTTGGCAATACTATTAAAAGACCTAAAAATGTCAGCTCTACCATTTCTGGCTCATCTACTTGCTCACCCTACAATGCAATACATACCATCATGTAACAGTACCCTGTTCTCTGTGAAGGGCAAATGGTTAGTCCTTACAGAAAAACATAAATTGATAGCAATGGCAATCTTCAGAAACCAGTGGGAGACCAATTTAATATTTATAACATTCTTTTGCTAATTTAAAAGTCTTCAAAGGAGGAATCCAGTGTGAAAGAACTGAATTATAATTCATAAAGAAGTCTGAGCACTTTTTCTTTTCTTTCTTTTTTGTAATTTTTGTATGTGTGCCCATGCATGTGTGTGCCTGTGCCTGGAAGTCATGGTGACCTCTGGCAACTCCTACTGGAGCATGGAGGATGTTCAGAGAAGTGGCTTGATAGCCTGCCTCTGCTTCCTGACGCTGGTATTCTGTGGAGGTCTCCTCTCCAAATACTTGCCAGGGTCGCCCCTGCTTAGCTTCCAAAATCTGATGAGGTCAGGCTTGCCTGGGCTATCCAGGTCAAGGCAAGCTCCTGGGATTTCTTAATCACCATAGGTGTTAACTATTTGAGTAAAATCTGAGATTCTCCACCGATTACAGGCAGTAAGTAAATCGCTTAGCATTTTTTAATTAGATTTGAATTTCCTGCAAACAAAACAAGCTACATTGTGTGTCTACTTTAAAAGCTCAGTTGGGACAATTATTTTCTTTGTCTGGAGTTTAGTGACAGTCAATTGGTTTTTATAATAGACTGCAGAATACAACACGGAAACTGCTAAAAGAATTTCAAAACACCATTTTCTTTTTCTAACTTCTAAAAGGAGGCAAAAAAAATTAATCTAGTCAATCTAGGGAGGCCGTTGACAGGGTTTCCAATTTTGGTTGGGGAAATTTCTGGGTATTTGGGGGTGGAGCCTGAGGATGGGAGGGACCTCCGTTAGGTATCAGGCCACAGACTTCACCCTCCAAAGCAGCACTTTTTCTCTGTAAACTGGAGATCAGTTGTAATACTCGGAGATCTCCAGGAACTACCTGGAGGTTTTACAGGGATGTTAGCCCTTGGCTGGCAATCTCCTGGAGTACTGGAGGGGCAGAGATGTCTTGGAAGTCCCTGTCGTGACACTCTAGGGTTTTTTTTAAAAAAAAAAAGAAACTGCCTTTACCATAGAGATTTTTGAAATTCATAGTGTCATGATGTCACTTCTTTTTCTGAAAGAGGAAGTGAGTTCCACATGCTGTTCCCCCCTCCCCATTTCCCACCTGCTTCTCCATTGAGTGAGGGTAGGGGGAGAGAGAATATCACCTGGACATCTCTGCTGTTACTGGGTAAATGGCAATCCTACCTGTCGCAATGAAAAGCAATGGTAAATTGTCAACAAGTTTCCATTTAGGAACAACAGCAGGAATCCAGTTCTACCTGCACGTGCCAACTAAAATCATGTCCCAACAACACCGACAGCTGCTTCAGTCACAATGATGAATGCTGCTATTCAGATGTACAATGAATCTATAGCTGGGATGTGCAGAAGTTTATTTCAATGCATTGTTTTGTAGGCAACATCTTTTGTACTAAATAATTTAGTAAAATGTGTTAGGGTCATCACCAGTACAAGAAGAAATTGCTCCAGGGGTCTGATGCAGCCCACCATTTGGCTATCCCTGAAAGACCAGGAAAGGCCAGGTTCTTATTCCAGGAAGCTTAACTTTTGATATAAAATTGGAACAATACAGATCGTAAAACAACAATTTCTGACACTGCCTTCATACATGTGTAGCAAGAAGCCATGAAAACTGAAATGAGAAAATGGTATTTTACCATTGATGCCTACAAAGATGCATTTATACGTGTGTTTATGAATTTGAGCTTTAAAAGGACTTCAGAGGGTGCTGTGGGGATGTTACCATTCTGACTAGAATGTTGAGTCCTGACTAATTTCATTAAGGTGGTCCAAAATAGCACAAGCAAAGTTCTCCTTCAATATTCTAATGGTGTTTGATACTTCTATTAATGGACGTGCCAGCAGAAGGTTAGGCAAGCCGAGAAAAGCCACACCTTGTGATTTTGTTACTGAGATGAAATACTGCTCCAGAACTTGCAAATTAGACTGAATTGGGAGAGCTCTGAGGCAGTCCAATTATGCTCCATTTGAAAATCTGTTCTGCAAGCTGAGGTTGCAAGCTGAGGTTCCTTGAACTTAATGCCTCTTCATTGCCTAGGGAAACAAAAGGAAGCCTGCAAAATGTAATCTTATTTGAAATACAAACTTTTTGGTCAAGATGGCTTCTACCCAATTTGCTTTTTCTCATGGCTTAATGACAGTTGTTGGGATCTAACTGCAGGGAGGGGTTCACACACGTGGGCATTTTCTTTAATCTCTCAACACTGAGGTGCCCATTAGCTATTACTGCAGTGATGAGACAGCTGTTTTTCTCTAGTTCAGGGGTGTCAAACTCATTTGTTATGAGGGCCGGATCTTACATAAATGAGACCTTGTTGGGCTGGGCCGTGTGCGTCATAAAATGTAATGCCAGGTAACGAAGATATAAACTTTATAAAGGACACAAACACAAAGGGGTTTTTTTTACTTAAAATAAAAACATGCTTAAAGCATTAGCACTCCTGCAATATTTTATTTAACACTGTCTGATAACTGACACCTTTTGCTCTGAATTATTGCATCAAAATGTCTGTGCTATTGCAGTATTCAGTATGCTGTTCAGGTTTGTATCTGTAAGCTGCAAACCTAAAATGACGCCGCAGCAGCAGAACTGGAAGAAGAAGAAGACAGCCAGTTGCACTGCGGGCCTGAGAGAAGCCCTCTGGGGGCCTCATTCGGCCCCTGGGCCTCATAGAAGCCCTCTGGGGGCCTCATTCGGCCCCTGGGCCTCATGTTTGACACCCCTGCTCTAGTTCATACCTTGGTGCTACTGCAGAAGCAAAAGGCCTGCCACCGTATTGGCTGGGTCAATCTCATGGGTCTTTCCTTATCACACAGTGATTACCTGGCCACAAAAATGGCTGCCAGGGACTGCATCGGACTAGTTGAACATATAAATGGATTCCCCTTAGAGCACAGTGTTTACAGAAGTCTCTATCTGTTGATCACTGTAATGGTCCAGTCTCACAACCAAGGGACCATTTGATGTTGCAGTCATTGCCTGCATCCACATGGAGACTTTTTCTCTGACTTGGCTTCCAAACTGGAGCACTTTTTTGGAGCTTCCACAAAACCTTGTGCTCTAATTTCCCTTTTTCTAAGTTTTCTCCATCCTTAACATACTCTGTCCCAAACTTGCTTTACTCCACTTTTTTTAAAAAAATAGAGTCCAAGTGCATTAGTATATCATCTGGAAGGAATGATGGACATTTTCCTGCCCTGCAAAGGTCCCACTCACATCTCCACCATTTTGTCCCATCAGCCCTTCATAGACACCGGTTCCCCATTTCCTTCCTTCTACACTTCCAGGGGCTTTAAAAAATGGTAATTGGTATAGCAATATAGTGGAATAACAATTTATTGCAATAACACTATAATGATTCTGCTAAAAAAATTAAATATATAAGTGGCAATACATAGTTATGATTTTAAAAATTAACAGAATCATTCTAGTGTTATAATATTATATAGTAACCAGGGAGAAGGCCCGTTACGAAGACAAATACAATGAGCCCTAGTTGGGCTGCCACCCAGCAGCCCCCACCTCAGGAGAAGGGACAGGGGCGGGCAGAACAGGGCTGCTCTGGTGGCGCGTGCATCCCAGCTCCCGGGCTCAGAGAGGAGGAGGGTCTTGGCACGGTGAGCACACATCACAGAGGCCTCTCAGTGTGGTGGCAGCGGGGCGCAGCATGGAGTGGCATCAGAGCTGCCTCAGCTGCCCCGGATGATGATGACAGGGCTGCCGGCGGAGGGGCGGCCTCTTGCCGCAGCAGCAGTCACTGCCCTGCCTCCCATGTCATGCATTTCAGGATGTGTGGGTTCTGGCAGCTTTTCTCCGCCTCTCTGCCGCTCACACTCTGTCTGCTGGAGCAGCTGTCCCCTTGGCTGGCTCAGAGCACAGTATGGCAGAGACGCCGCCAGCCGGCTCACCGCCTGTGTGGACGGGATGGAGGCAAGGGAGCTAGAAAATGCAGGCAGGGGATCCTTCAGAGTGGCAGGCGCGAGAGCAAAAGGCTGAGGGAGCATGCTCAGGAGGGACACCAAAACACTTTTATAAGGAGAGATATCATAGTATAAATGGCAATAGATAGTTATAGCACTGTAATGCTATGATCCAGTTTTATCAGTATATCTGACATGCCTTTCAGTGAAAGCTGCATCAAAGGGAAAACTGCAGATCTTAAGTGGTTTTTTAGACCTTGGGGAAAACATGAAGAATTGGCAAGAGGTAAGCAGCAATGTAGCTGAATACTTAAAAAAAAAAAAAGTTCTGTTCAGAAGCAATGATGCAGTACAACATCCATATGAAAGTGACCTAATTCTGAAAATGGCCTCATCTAGAGACTAGCACAGGGGTATCAGACATACGGCCCAGGGGGTGGAACTGGCCCATCCAGGGGTCTTATACAACACACTAGCAACTGATGTGAGGGAGGGAAGGCAGGAGACTTCTCGGAGGGGGGAAGCAGGAGCAAGCAGTGAGGAGTGTGTGGTCAAAGCTGTCAAGAAACAAAGGAAATTGCTATGGGGCAAGATTATGAGGCTGAGGTAAAATAGTGTGAGGAGAATGCCAACAAAGATGGAGAAAGAGGAGGCATGGTTTTTTCCCCTCCCACCTCCAATTGCACCTCAGAAAGGATTGGCAAAGCCGCTACATGGCAGGGGCAGAGCTGAGTGGCTAGCCCTGCCACCACCACATCAGATGGCATCCATGGGGGGAGATTGGTGAAAGCAGGAGCACTGAGCAGGGGGTTGCCAACAAAGGGATGGGGCTGGCAGGGGAGAGAGGATTGGGAGACAACTGGGCTGCCTTGTGCATACTGCTCTGAGGGGAAAGACATACTCTTGGCCTCAGAAGCGAGCTGGGAGACAGAGTGAGTATCAGAGTGGATGGGGCACAGTAACCTCCTTTCTTCCCCACTCCTGTTCTCAGCCCATGAAGGAAAAGGGGTCACAGGAGGACAAAAAACACCCTTTAGAGGTTTCAGAAACAGCCCATCAGGCCTTTCCCTTAGCTTGGAAATGCAGCTTCTGTGGGAAATGCAGGAGATCTGAGAGAGCCAGGTTCAGACACCCCCCCTCGTCTGGAGCCAGGACATTGTCATCGGGGTCACCCAGGGCTGGTTGCTCAGCCTGGACCACCTCACAGGGTTGTTGGTGGGGATGTGGTGGTGGAGGGAGGTCCGGTGTGCCTCCTTGAGATTCTCAGAGGTAGAATGGGGGAAGAAAGGAAACAAAGAGCAAGAGATGGATCATAGCCCTGCTTGGCTGCTGAGCTGGGGGTGGGTACTGAAAAACTACCTTATTTGCTTGCAAAGAAGATGACTCATCTCCTAAAAGTGCTATATATACAAAAAGTAATTAATTTGTATGGAAATGTAAGATTACCCCCCCCTTGGGAAAAAAACTCATCTTTCATGTGATTAAATACTCTTATTGGGCCTTTTGTGGATTCCCCAGTAAATCAATTGCCTTCACTCCTAGGAATCAATTTCTTTTGTTTGTATTTTCAGTGAAAAATATTGTTAATTGGGTTTGCCTATCATTTATAAAGTTTATATCTCCAGTACCTGTCATTTTATGGCACATGGGACCCAGTCCGACAAAGTAGCATTTGTGTCAGATCTGGCCCTCATAACAAATGAGTTTGACACTTCTGGACTAGAGCCATTAAGACATCTTTCTGCAAACCTGAGAAAATCCCAGTGTTTGCAGAAAAATCTGAAGTCTGAAAAAAAGGAATACATGGAAGATTAACACACACACCCCAATAGAAGAAGTTTTGATACCTTTAAGAAATCGATGCCCTCTGTGATCTCAGTGGCCACTGGGGGGTTGCTAAGCAACCATAACATTATTGCCAGCCTTTGGACTTTGGTTTCTGTCAGTAACAAGGAGGGGGAGGTGACTGGGCCCTTTCCAGAGCTATTTTGGCCTCCCAGTCCAACCTCCTCTCCTCCCTCCTGCTCTGGATCTTGTGGAATGCGCTCGCACAGGCAAAGGCAACGGGCATTTAGCCAACAGGTAGCACAACTTAATAGTCTCAACAATCCATTTAGAGAGATGTTGTGCTGAGATCTTGTGTCCTGCAGAGTGACCGGAGTCGGAGACAAAGAAGTGATTGTCCCTCCTACTCAAATGTGTCCTGTCCAGGTGAAAAAGCAGCGCTCTCTTAACATCTAGTGCATGGAGGAGACGTTGCTGTCAATCTTTCGGGTTATGAAAGAAGTTTGGCAAGAAGATCTCCAAGCTGAGGTGGAACTCGGAGACCACTTTAGGGAGGAAAGAGAAGTCAGGCGCCATTCTCACACAATCTGGTAGGAAGACAAGGAAAGGTGGGTCATGACGAAGGGCTATGAGTTCGCCCACCCTCCTGGCCGAGGTAGTGGCAACAAGAAAGACAGTTTTCCATGCTGCATGTTTCAGCTCACAAGTTGCCATGGGCTCAAAAGGTCTCCCCATCAGATAGCACAGCACCAGTGGCAAGTCCCACAAGGGTACTGGCGAATGGATTGGTGGATACAAGTGGAGGAGACTCTTCAGAAATTTCTTTGAGACCAAGCGAGAGAAGACAGAGAAGCCCTCGAAACCAGAATGGTAGGCAGAAATGGATGACAAGTAGACTCTGATTGAGGGGTGCAAGAGGCCCTTCTCAGCCAGCGAAAGCAAAAATTCTGGGAGCCGGTCAAGTGTGACACAAGCCGGAGACACGTCTGAGGGCTGTAAGAAGGCTAAGAAATGAGACCACTTCCCACTGTAGGAACGTCTCGTAGAGTCCTTCCTGGCACTGAGTAACACCATAGTGACTCTATCTGAAAAGGTTAGTTGTCCACGAGATAGGCTGTTAACTTGAGCTTGTGGACCTTGTGGAACAGAAGAGCTCTGCCCTTCACTAGCAGCAGATCTGGCACCAATGGGAGCAGATGGCGATCATTGGTCATCAAAAGGAGGTTGTCTCGGCCACCAGGAGGCAATCAGAATGCACCTCGTGTGAACCCTCATGAGCTTTTGTACCGTCTTTAGCAGAACATGTAAAGGAAGCTGTTGTCCCAAGGGTAAATGAGCCCGTCTCCCAAGGCCTCAGGATCTTGTGCCCCCCTGCAGCAGAACAGGCTGCACTTTGCATTGTATCGGGTGGCAAACACATCTGTGTGAGGTGTACCCCACTTTTTGAATATGGGACATAGGTAGGTCCAGTTTAGCTCCCAGTTGTGGCACAGAGAGACCCCTGCTGAGCAAATCTGCATGCACATTGGCACTGCCAGCGATTTGTGAGGCAATGGGGAAAATGTGCAGAGGTATGCACCAGGCCCAAAGGTCCAGAGCCAGATAACAGAGACTGCGGGAGACTGTACCTCCTTCTCTGTTGATATAACTGAGGGCTGTTGTATTGTTGGTCAATACAGCCACGCAGTTTGCCGTGAGAAGAGGCTGGAAACATTGGAGGGCCAGTTTGATTGCCAGAAGTTCCAAAAAAATTATGTGATTTTTTTGAGGTCAAGGCATCCCAGTGTGACCTACAGAGAGGCCATTGAGGTGGGCACCCCATCCCCACAGGGAGATGTCGGTCGTAAGGATGAGACCAGGAGTGAGGGGATGGAAGGGGACACCCTGTATCAGGTTGTCTGCCAGTGTCCACCAGAGAAGAGAGTTGCGTGCTTCCTGTGACAGAGAGAGACAAATCGACTGGGCCATTCGTAGGGGCTTGAAGTGCTGTAGGAACCAGAGCTGAAGTGGACACATTCGCATTCTGGTGAAGCGAAGGTCATAGCTGCCATCAAGCCCAGAAGGCATTGAATTTGAAAAGCAGACAACATGTCTTGGAGCTGAATCTGTTGCGCAAGAGCAGCTAGAGTGAGGGCTTTGTCCCAGGGCAGGAAAGCTTTGCCTTCCATTGAGTCGAGTATTGCCCCTATGAACTGCACTCTCTGAGAAGGAATCAGCTGGGACTTCTTGTGGTTGACCCAGAGACCGAGGCAACAAAGGATACTGAGGGCTTGGGATACCTGACGTATGAGAAGGTCCTTGGAAGGCGCAACCAGAAGCCAGTCGTCTAGGTACAGGAATACCATCAGGCTACAGAGGCGGAGATGTGCTACAACGACCACCATTGTTTTGGTGAAGACACGTGGTGCCGTGCTGAGGCCAAACGGTAGACTCCTGTATTGGTAGTGGCCACCTCCTATCGCAAAGCGGAGATATTGTTGATGGGAAGGATGGATGGTTAGATGGAAATAGGCAACTTTGAGGTCGAGAGTGGCCATCCAGCAACCCTTGGACAGGAGATGTAGAATGACCTGTAGAGATGTCATCTTGAATTTCTGGTATTGTATAGAGGTGTTGAGGCCATGAAGGTCTAAGATCGGCTTCTGCCTGCCATTCCTTTTGGGTACTACGAAGTACCAGGAATAAAAACTGAGGCCCTGATGGTCTAGAGGCCCAGGTTCTATGGCACCTTTCGACAAAAGTATGGCTACTTCTTTGAGGAGGAATGATGATGGGGGTGGTGGTAACGACTACAGGAAGAGGTGGGAGCTCCAGAAATTCAATGGAATAGCCACTGGTCAAGATGGAAAGGACCCACTGGGCATTAAGACGGGCATGTAGATAGGGATAGAGGTGGGTAGGGTTGGAAGAGGCAGATGGTGGGAAGTCAAAGGCCCTGTTTGTTGGGTTTGGGTTGTTTCTGTCTGACTTGTTGTTGTCCAGAGCCACACCTTTGCCTGGCTTGATATTGCTGTCTATTCCCAGATGGTGATCAACATGGCCTACAGCCTCCTTCTGGCAACGGTTTAGTATACTGGTGCCTATAACGTGACCAAGAGCGAGGTCTAAAAGGCTTAGAAGGGGCAGAGACCCCCAACGACCTAGACGCTTTGATGCTTTTATCTATGTCTTGCAGGGCCAAATCTGCGGAAGCATGAAAGAGACCCTGGCCATCAAAAAGTAAGTCCTCTATGTATGCCCTAGTATCAGCAGGGAGTGAGGTGGTCCTAAGCCAGGAATGCCTATGGAGGGAAACTGCAGAAGACATCGTTTTGGAGAACGTGTCCAAACCATGTTTGGAAGAATTGGTGATCTGCTTAGAAAGTAACAACCCTTCCTTTTGCAGCTTTCTGGCTTCTTGACGTTTGTCCTCAGGCACCGAGGTCAAAAGATCAGTAAAGCGCTCCCAGAGCGAATAGTGATAATGGCCCATGCAAGCTATATAATTTGACGTTTTAATTCCCAGAGCTCCAGCTGAATAAAAATGTCTGCCAAATGAATCCAACTTCTTGCTCTCCTTATCAGAAGGTTTAGCAAGGGTACGTTTACTCTTCAAGGAGGACGACATGACCATGGAATTGGGTTTAGGGTGGATATGCCTCAGTCTCTTGGATCTTATACACATGATCCAGGTGCCTGGAAGACACTAGGGGCAGAGGATGGTTTATCCCATGGTGCCCTTGCTGCCTGGAGGAGGACGGTCGACATTGAGAGGGCAATTGACGTGGAGGTATCGAGTTCTATGACATCGAAGACAGCATCTGATACCAAGGGTTGGGGTTCGACAATTGACAGTCCCAGGGAATATGCCATCCTCTTGACTAAACCTCCATATGAAGAAAGGTCTTCCAAATGAGAAATTGGAAGGTTGACAGACACTGCAGGCTTGGGGGAAGGGTCCTCAGCTGAACTGGGTCTTTCCGAATCGCCAGTGCCAGAATCGAAGTCAGAAGATCTTGAAGGAGACCCCGGTGCTGGTAACAAGGGTACATCAGCCATTCGCTCTGATATCGGAGCGGTTTGCAATGGTAAAGCAGGGGTGGGATGGAGAGGCAAGGGCAGGTGATGAGGTTCTTCTGGAGGTTTGGAGACAGATGCAGAAGGTTTGGATTTGCATTGGGGAGAACGTAAATGACGTGACCCACGGTCCCAGTCCGACTGTGGCCTAGGCGTCAGCCATGGCATCGATGTCGACATTGGATAGGAGCTGAACCAATAAAGCATGTGCTGCCAGTGGTCCCATGGAGGTGGCACAGGTGGATCAAAGTAGGTCGGAGAGTGTGGTCTCAACTCCCCTCTAGGCGGATAGGAGAGCCTGGGTCTGGAATGATGGTACTCAGGGCACTCCTCCGATTGATATTGACACTCCCCACGCCTAGGGGATCTAGACCAAGGATACCGAGAGTCCAGTCTAGATCGATCACTTGCCCAAGAAGAAGCCAATGGAGAACAATCTCTACCAGATCTGCATGGGACGACCTCCTCAACATCCGACTGTGAGATCGAGATGGGTCCAGCATCCAAGGAGACCTCTGATACCGGGGGGTTCAGCTGCTGAATGGGCAAGTCCAGTAACTCAGTTGGAGGTAATTGTTGCATCACAGGCAGCTCCAGTGCAGGAGGGTCATTGATATTGGGTTGTGCCCACTGAGGAGGGGGCAATGCAGAGCCCTTTTGCACGCCAACGCCGCTCTGAGTGTAAGACTTATGCGTGCATTTTTTAAGAGAAGATTTCTCTTTCTCATGCTTATCCCTCTTCTTCTTCTTAGCCAGCGTAGAGGCTGAGGAAGCCTCGTTCAGCACCAAACATTTAGAAGAAGACGTTCCCACGTCCAATGCTGACTTAGGACTGAGAGTTGGGATCGGTGTCAGGGTGTCTTCTGATGTCAACGGAAGTGTCGTCAGTTGAGAGTCTGAAGCGGTCTGAGCAGCCATCTTCCCCTGAAGCAAAGGAGCCAATGCAGACTCCCAAAGTGCCACTCAAGTCTCGTGGCCCTGTTTTTGCAGGTCTGGTTGGAAAACTTCGAGCAATGGCGGCAAGTCTCTGGATGATGGGTTTCTCCAAGGCAAAGAGTACAGGGTGTGTGGCCTTTGCTGAGGGCGAGTTTGCTGCCACAGCCGACACACCTTTTAAAACACCCCCACTTTTTGGCCATAAAAAAACACAATGGCACAAAAAGAAACAATCCCTTGGGTGAGGCGAATAAAAAATTACCTCGGGGGCGGGGCAGGAAGCCAGCAGAGGCAGCAGTGACCCTCAAAAAGGAAATAATCCCTTTTTTTAAAAAGTCTTTTTAGTAGAAAGAAGGAAAAAATAAGAAAGAAAACTAATACACAAAATCCCTCATGAGAGAAAGAATACTTCTTCACGGACCGGCAGAAACAAGCTGTTAACAGCACAGTGGTCAGAAGAGAACTAGCGGGATGTCTGCGCCCCCCCCCCCTTGGGCATGTGCAGTGGGGTTCCTGCGCATGCCTGGGATGGAGGCGCGAAAATTCCACTGTGAGCTTTGTATACCACCGATTCGGATCAGCGCAGGCACATAATCCCATGGGTGTGATGCACAGAGACCACGAAGAAGATCCCTATAGTCCTTTCATCTTTCACATCTGAGCAACAATTTCCCTGAGAGCTGCTTACTGGAATGCTGCAGCATTGCTATGGTTAAAAAAATAAATGGAAGCATGTATGGCTGTCATCCAATTATAGGGAACCCCACAGGTGTATAGATGTGTTCCTGCTAATCCTTTAATGTGTTCCATAAATATATATGACAGGTACAAGGAACTTTGCTACTAGTTCTGCATGCGTTAGATGGCTCTGATTTTGTGTTTTTCAGCTTTTTCTGACTCCATCCCCCAATGGCACAAAGCAACTGAAGGGACTTTCAGAAACTATTTTTGATATGAAATGGAGGTCTGCTCTTCAAAGAAAAATCCCACTGGGCTCTTGGACATGACCATAGTAGCTCTTTGGCTGTCAGTCACAGAAATTGCACATGTGTGTGTTTAATCCCATATGGGGGCTTGTTTTTGCTTTTAACACTTTCCGGTTATCTTGGAACAGGAGGGAAGCTCTGTGATGTGCAGTTCTGAAGAGCTTGCTCTTTTCTGTATGTAGGCTTTAAATTTGATCCTTCCCAAGACAGGACATCTAATTCTGTTTGTACCAAAATCTATGCGAGTCATTATAGCGTCTTTCGTAAGAGCCACTAAAAACGATTAGGAAAAACCAATAATAAGATCCACTCTTAGTCTCAAGCTGCGCAAACCATGCCATCAGCTCAGATACTTTTACATGTAAGCCCTGATCCCAGCTATGCTTTGCATAAGTAGTAAGTAGTAATGCAGAGCTTTTCCCCAATCCAGTATTGCTTAATTACACGAGATCCTTATCTCTTCACCTACCAAAGAGGTATTCAGTACTCTCAAAGCTAATTTATTTATTTAGTATATTTTTATCCCACTCTTAACTCCAAGGATCTCAGGCAGGTGTGCATGGTTATCCCATCCTCCATCTTATCCTCACAACAACCCTGTATTTATTACTTCATTTATAGCCCGCCTCTCTCCCCAGTGGGGCCCAAAGCGACTTACATCATTCTCTTTGCCTTCATTTTATCGTCGCAACAACCCTGTGAGTTAGGTTAGGCTGAGAGAGAGTGACTGGCCTAAGATCACCCAGTGAGCTTCCACGGCAGAGGGGGGACTTGAACCTGGGTCTCCCAGGCTTTTTACTATTTTGCAGAGCCTAGTCAGACACTCAAACTGATCCTGGTGCCACTGAAGCAGACCACATGCTCACCTGCATAGGCCATCTATTTATCAATTCAAGCACAGTTCCAACCCAGGGAAAGGAACAAGCACACAGTTCCAGCTGCTCAGTTTATTCATTTCTATAAACAGACCATCACATCCAATTGCACTTTGAATGTATCATTTGGTAAAAAAATTAAATTCTCGATCTATTTAAACAGATTGGAAAGTGTGGAGTCTGGATTGACTTGATGTACTTTCGTGGCTAGAACATGCCCTTTCTCAGGAAGCTCTTTCTTGTTAAGTGCCCTTGATTCTTCAGACAGTTAATTGTGGTCCCCTGCACACACATGCCACACATACAATTGATCTGCATAATGGCCTGGAGATCAAGGTTGCAGAGTCTGATCCATTTCCTTTGAGTAGTACCAATTAATTGACCGAGCGGTTACTGTACTGCAAGTGGACTGAGAATAGAAACCAAGCACAATAGAAATATCCCAGGGAGACTTTTCAGTTAGATTTAGTGCAAATGTTTTAAATTTATTAATTACTTGACTCTGCCAGTCAGCTGATCTTTCACAAGGGAAGAAAAATGAGGATAAAATATTCTCACCTTCTCTGCTAAAAGCGAGGCCCCACGAGAATACACAGGGAACTCCAGCACAGTTGTTATAGTTAAGGGCAAGCATCAAGTTCAATAACTTTGTAAGGAATGTCGCTAAATTATTTTCAGAGGAGTAAAGAGGATGGCCCAGGTTAGCCTGATCTTGTCAGATCTCAGAAGCTATTTAGGGTTAGCTCTGCTCAGTACTTGGATGGGAGACCAGCAAGGAAGTCCAGAGTTGCTGTGCAGAGATGAGCAATGGCAAACCACCTCTGTTCATTTCTTGCCTTGAATATTCCCAGAAAGTCACCCTCCAAAGCTGCCATTTTTCTCCAGGAGACTTGACCTCGATTGTCTGTGGAGATCAGTTGTAATTCTGGGAGGTCTCCAGATCCCATCTGGAGGTTGGAAACCCCACCTAAAGCCCATTTTAGAGGTCCTCCAGACTATTGCAACAAACTGGCTAAAACAAAGCGTTCGTCTCTCTCTCTCTCTCTCTCTCTCTCTCTCTCTCTCTCTCTCTCTCTCTCTCTCTCTCTCTCTCTCTCTCTCTCTCATCGACTCATCGTCTCTCTCGACTCTCACTCTCTCGCATGCAAGGCAGCCACAAAACAGTCGCTGAAGTCACAACGCATTCAGCCTGGCCCCCAGCCAACACCTTCAGCTCGAGGAGTGGATACGTAGATGTGTATTTTAGAAGTAAAACTGAACTAAGGAAAAGTCATGCTAAAACTCATAGGATTTAGAACAGCAAGACATGGTTTAAAATGTTCACCATTGGCATGCCTTCCACGTGTTATCATTTACCCTCTCGGACACATGGAAATAAACCTGCAATACTTCACTACTTTTCAGAGAATTACCAAAATAACATCAGGGTGTTCAAATGCTGAAGCAAGGAGTACCTGCATACTTTCTTGCTGATTGCCCTTTTATATGTGCAAATGCTACTAAACACCCTGTGGTTGCCCCCCACCTTTGCTTTGGCTAAGACAAGATCAATACACAACTATCAGACAGTGATTGCATATAGAACCTGACCTTTGGCAAGAGACCTTTACCCACTGTGCCTGCCTGTTGCTATTTGCAGTCCCAGCCCTTTATGCTTTGAACCATCAGATCAATATGGCTGTATATTGGGATGAGAAAGGGCTGTTCTCTCCACTGGGTAAATTGACAGAGCTGTGGCCTCCCTGGATCTGGGGATTATTTCCACAGGGGTGTCATAAAGCCATACAACAAACCCTGCTGGATCAGATTAAGGATCCATCTTTCCCACATTCTGGTTCCAAATGTGGCCAGCCACAATTACAATTAAGATCTCTTCCTTTTCACAATTGGTCCGCAGAACCTGGTATACAGAAAAACATTAGCTCTGAATGTGGAGATCCCATCTGGTTATCATGGCTAATTATGTTTATTTATTTATACCCTGCTTTTCTCCTGTATTGGGATCCATAGTGGCTTATACTGCTGTTCTCCGCTCCTCCATTTTACCCTTACAATAATGACCCTGTGGGCCAAATTAGGCTGAGGGCCAAACTAGACGTGACAGTGTCCTTGTGGCCACCATGAGGATGCCACTGCCACTTTAAAGTGATTTTAAAACGCTGCAAGGACCTGATTCTGATTGGGCCTGCAGCATGGCAGGATGAGGGGCTCTTGTCACACACATACATACACCCCACACACGCCTTGTTCCTCTCCCCCGTGGCTGTTTCAGCACTTTGTAAGGCACAGGGGATTGGGTCCTGACGGCATTTTAAAATCACTTTAAAATGGTGACGGTGGCCTTGTGGCCACAGGGTTGCCAGGTTCCCTCATTGCCCCTCATTAGTCCCACCCCTAAGAGTGACCACCCGCCCCTCTCCCTCCCCTCTGCTTGATTTAAAGGGCTTCAGCTGATCCACGGGGACCACGTGGCCTGTCGACCAGCTAGAAGGCCCTTTCAATCTATCAGGAGGGGAGGGGAGGGGCAGTCACCAGCCACATACTCAGCTTGCAGAAAGACCCTTTAAAGGTTCTTTTCACGAGTGGGGTGGGGGCTGCAGTGTGCGGGGCTGGGGGCTGGCAACCCTACGTGGCAACCACAAGGATGCCATAACACCTACTTTGGCACCTTAGTCCAAAAGGTGCCATTGGACTCCTCATTACTTTTGCTTTAACAGGCAAACCCTCTGGGCATGACCAGTTACTGCTAATTTTATTTGTACTGTTTTCTAAGGAGCATTAGAATTGTCTGATGCTGCCAGAAGTTTACAGCTGAGTTTGGCTGCTCTAGCAAGGTGCTCGGCTTCAAAAGATCAAAGTCTCATATCAGTGATCTCTCACACTAATGAAAGAGAGTGCAGACACTAGAGTTGCCAACTTCTGGGTGGGGCCTGGAGATCTCCCGCTGTTACAGCTGATCTCCAGACAATAGAGACCAGTTCCCCTGGAGAAAACGGTTGCTTTAGAGGGTGGACAGTATGCTATTGTACCCTGATGAAGTTCTCCCCACACAAAATGCTGCCCTTCCCAGGCTCCACCACCAAAATGTCCAAGAATTTCCCAGCCCAGAGCTGCCAACCAGTGTTCCCTCTAAGCTGACTTAGTGTGAGCTAGCTCACAGTTTTTTAGCCTCCGGCTCACTCATTTTTGTCTTAACCCAGGAAGGATGGCTCCAGAGCAAACTAATTTATGCAGTAATGAAATCGCTTGCTCACAACTTTAATGCCAGTAGCTCACAAAGTAGAATTTTTGTCCCAAGACTCCACAGCTTAGAGGAAGCATTGCTGCTAACCCTAGTAAAAACAGAGCAAGCACAGTTAGACTGTTAGACTAGGATCCTGGAGACCCAGGTGTGAATCCCCACTCAGCCACGGAAGCTCTCTCTGTGTGCCAGTCACTCTCTCTCAGCCTCTCCTACTTCACAGGATTGTTGTGAGAATAAAATGAGGAAAGGGAAAGTGACACTGTAAACTTTGGGTCCCCACTGGAGAGGGAAACAGGGTATAAATATCTCAATAAATAGACACTTGATAACAGAGGAAGGCCATGTGGATGCCAACTGATTGCAAGAAATGCTCTTGGGCCTTTCAGAACAGTTTTGCAGAAATAAAGCAGACAAAGGATGGAAGTCAGCATTTTCACCAGCTAACGGATCACGCTGTCACTAAGGTCACAAGAACAAGCACTGAAAAGAGTTGGCATCATCCCCTCACCCTGTGTCTTTTATTGGTGATAACTCTTTGTCCTTTTTTGTCCCATTACCGGCCCTTCCTGACTGACTCAGCTCTTAATCACCAGCACTCACTGTCATGACGATTCAGACCTACTCACTGCTGATGAAAATGACTGGGATGCAGCTCTTTCGTCTTGCAGACATTACTTGGGGGTGACTACGTCAGAAACCCCATTCCAGACACAATGGACCTTGGGCACTTAGACTGATGAATATTTATGGGCACTCCAGAAAATTTGCCACTTAGTCTCCTGGCATTGTCTGGCACCTTTTGCCCTATTTCTCCCCAGTTTGCAGCAAATATAGTCCTCACCAGTTAATTATCTGATGCACAGCAGCCAAATGAGTTTTCAGGCCTTTCCCATGACCACGGTGACTTTCCTCCAGATTAAAATGTCTGATTGGAATCGCAATGATTGTAGGTTTTGGCTTTGCCTGATTGTGGAAGATTGGGGTCCTAAGAGCTTATTTAAACAGAATTCATAATGTGACAGTGGAAAGTTTACTGAACTTATAATAAAAACAACTTTTTGCTTTTCTTAACAAGTGTTGTTTTCTACAGTTACAATTAAAGAGGTGGCAGCGAAGAAGAAGAGTTGGTTTTTATATCCCACTTTTCTCTACCCTAGGGAGTCTCAAAGCAACTTACAATGGCCTTCCCTTCCTCTACCCACAACAGGCACTTTGTGAGGTAGGTGGAGCTGAGAAAGTTCTGAGAGAGCTGTGACTGGTCCAAGATCACCCAGCAGGCTTCATGGGAAGGAGTGGGGAATCAAACTCCATTCATTCAGATTAGAGTCCACTGTTTTTAAGCACTATACCACGCTGGCTCTTGACAACAGCAGTAATTTCTAGATCCTGTTTCAATAAATCACAAAATGTTTCATTTCAGCTGAATTTTCCCTCATTGAAAGAACAAATCTTCATATACTGTGAAAGAGTGTTCATTTGTAGCTCAAATGTGTCGGGCCAGCCAGCAGACAAACATGCCTTAAACCCCTTACCCCATATGGGCCAGTAGACATTCTACCCCATATGGGTCAGCAAATGTCTAGTTTAGCCTTTTAGGCAGTCTTCAGATATCTTCCATCTTGTGCCCCACCATCTGAAGTATGGTAAGTATGTACACAAGTGAGGGTCTTCTCTCCCACCCGTGCCATTTTCCTGACCCCAGACAGTCCCCAAACTGCTTTTTGTCCCTCTGTGCAAAAATATACAGGTTATTGGTTGAGGTTGACCTCAGTAGAGAAACAGTTTAGCATTGCTGATGCACAGCCTGAGAGCCACTTTCCCATATCATGGTCCTCCATGAATGGCTGTACGGAATGACCACAAAAGTGGCGTTCTCCCTCCACACTGCCTGCCCCAGCCACATGGTTGGATCATTCACGTTGTTGTCGTTCAGTCACACAGTCAAGTCCGACTCTTTGTGACCTTATGGACCAGGCCCTCTTGTCTTCCATCGTGCTCCAAAGTTTGCTTAATTTCATGTTCGTTGCATCAATAACACTGTCTAACCATCTCATCCTTTGCCATCGCCTTCTTTGACCTTTCTTGGTCATTCATACACAACCCAATAGGAACATGGGATCATATAATGGAAAAGCAGCTCCCACATGGTTGTGTGTAAATTTTAGGCTGCTCTGGAATGGGGCCATCACCACATGGGACAGTCAGCTACTATACACAGCTTGCAGACCAAGCAACCAGTGGCTGAACATACATGAATACAAGTAGCTGCCTTATACAGAGTCAGATTATTGGTCTCTCAGGGTCAGTACTCTGGTTGGCAGCAGCCTCAGGGTGCCAGGTGGAGGTCTTTTATATCACCTACTACCCAGTATTTTTAAATTGAGATGCAGGGGTTTGAATCTTGGGACTATCTGGGTGCAAACCAGATACTGTGCCTTTGAGCCACAGTCTCATAAGATGCACTTGCGGAAGAGAGGCATGTAATAAATCATATCTAAGTCTAGAAGTGCAGCTCCAAGAGTCTCCCAGGAAGGTTGTTTTCCCTTTAATTAAGGGAACACAAAATCCAAGAGCAGTCATTGATCAGGTGATGGATACATGGGCCCCACTGCTGTTCACAGTGGGCATGAGATTAGATAGCGGCAAACTAATTTGCATGCACACCTAGATGCTGAGCTGCAGGATGGGATGGACCAAGTGAACCAAAGAGATTAGTATAGAAACCTTCTAGCTAGGTAAAGGGCTCATGGATGAGTGTGTGGGCAGAAGGTAGTGCTTTGGTATGTTTTCATTTTGTAGATGCCTTGATTCTGCTGTTTCATGAACTGCTGAAGCCAGTATTGTCTGGCCATTTCCACACTGGAGGCTGCTCGTATCAGTGGGCCCCACCTTTCCTCTAGCACATGACAATTGGTAGCTGACCTTCAAAAGTGCATTGGTTTAGGGGCAAAGTCACAGTCTCATGCAGGGAATTACTGGGCAGGGAGTGGGCCAGTATAGGAAGGATTTCTGTTCAGTATGTCACAAGATCTCTAGTTAGTTCTTATGTAAGGCTGCTGAGTTTTGCAGTGAAGGTATTTTCCTTAAAGAGCTTTATACAGAATCATAGAGGATAGTTCTACCGAAAGTTATTAGACATGCCCGCAGAACAGGATGGATGGATGGATGGATGGATGGATGGATGGATGGATGGATGGATGGATGGATGGATGGATAGATGGATGGATGGATGGATGGATGGATGGATGGATGGATGGATGGACGGACATCTCAGTGTCAGCCCTGGTTAGTAATTGAATGGGAGACCGCCAAGGAAGTCCAGGGTTGCTAAACAAAGATAGGCGATGGCAAACCACCTCTATTCATCTCTAGCCTTGACAGTCCTATGGGGCTATCATAAATCAGCTGTGACTTGACTGCAGAACAAACACACATATATGTAGCATATCTCTGGGTGAAGACCCCATGACTTTAAGCATTGTGCTCAGTTTGTGAGCTTCCAAAGGGATCTAGCTGACCCCTGTAGGAGGTGGAAAGCTGGACAAAGTGGACTTTGTTCTGGTTCTAAATCAGTTCCAAAGACCAGCAGGGACTAATGTGACTTGGTCAGTCTACACAATTTGCTTCCCATGGTAAGTATTTTCTCCTGGAGGAATGATCCAGAGCTCAGATTATGAGGTAGAACAGGACTGCCCTTAATGAAGTCCAAAAGCATCCCCTCCAGCTCCACCATTCTGTAGCTTTCTTAAGACAGTAGCTAGGGGCATCATAAAAGGCAATGGGCCATGTAACAACCATTACTGTGAGGGCATGGCCTGACACACAGCACCTCCACTCAGAGGGTATGATGTCCCTGGTGAGGGGTAGGGCCTATCCTGGCACCCTTTAACACACATCCTAATGCTCATTCTGTTTTGTTATTTTTAAATCATTAACCTGTTCCTTCTACCCATGATCAGCCTCAAACTCTCTAAAGGAAGAAGAGCGTTCAACTTATGGCTTGAGGGCAACATGAGACCTGCCAGCACATGTGGTGAGTGTGTGTCCAGAAGCTCCCATCACCAGTTTTATGTTTCATCAGCCGTTGATGAACTCTATATCCTGCAGTGGCTGCCAGCCTGAACCCGGCACCCCGTAACTCACCTTCTTCCTGCTACCCCTTCAGGCTCCAGAGATGGAAAACCTATCTGCTACCATCAAGGGGTTTCCTCCCTCTCTGTGATTTATGCCAGAAGCATAGAATCATAGAGTTGGAAGAGACCTCCAGGGTCATCTAGTCCAAACCCCAGGCAGGAAATTCACAAATACCTCCCCCTCTACACCCACAGTGACCACTGTTCCACGCCCAGAAGATGGCAAAAAACATCCAGGATCCCTGGCCAAACCGGCCTGGAAAAAAATTGCTTCCTGACCCCAAAGTGCCAATCAGCATTTCCCTGGGCGTGTAAGAAAGAGCCACAAGAACTAAGCACTGTGTAGTGCCCATCAGATGGCTATCTATCCTCTGTTTGAAAACCTCCAAAGAAGGAGAGCCCACCACCTCTCAAGGAAACCTGTTCCACTGAGGAACCGCTCTGTCAGGAAGTTCTTCCTAACGTTTAGCCGAAAAATCTTCTGATTTAATTTCAGCCCATTGGTTTTGGTCGGACCTTCTGCTTCCCAGATTTCCTCTATACAGAAAGAGGTTGTGCTCTATAGGATACTCAAACAGTTAGGTGAGACAAACTCCACATAAAAATGAGGAGAGAGTAGCAGAAATTTAATATAAGGAAAGGTAGAGAAGACATGAGAAGGACACAACAAAATATACACATTCATGTTTCTAACTGTATCTATCACTGTTCTAACAACCCAGTCTTTTTTCCAGCTGATACAGGGACTCTGTGGCAATGGAATCTTTGCTAGTCATCCACCTATTTATAGTCTTTGTCTTTAGATAGGACTCAGTGCTAAATCCTGGTTCTTACTAGGGCTGCAAACTTTAAAGCTGTTCCCTCTAGCTGTCCTTTTAACATCAGTTTGGTCTGCAAGCAATTATCAGGCAATGATATTTAACTTAATGCCATTATAAGCTTGAACTGCCCTTTCCCACTCATTATATGTCTATAAAACATATTGTTTTGCTGTCCAGCTAGCAATACAGATTAAGGAAAATGAGGCTGTAAAGAGGTAACAAATTGGTAGTAGAATGGACCGAACCATGTCAGGTTGCAGGTGATGGGATACCAGCTCTGAATGTTCTTTCATACAAAATAGCTCCATAGAAATAGAAACTAGAACAGCAGAGAGAGAAATTCTGTATCCTCTCTTTACTTGCTGCATCGCGTTCCTGTTTGCAGGGCATTTTTTAGCATAGCGAAGCATCCCATATAGTGACCCTCTATGATCATCCTACAAATAATGAGGCTCAAGTGTCTGCTGTAACGTTCATACAGCAGAGATGGGTGCGCTCAAAATAACATCAATTTATTAACAAGGAGATACAAGAAAGAGAGCAACTGGTTTACGTATTTACATTATTTATAGTCTGCCTTTCTCATTGAGACTTGATAAGAATAAGGGTGTTCATGCAGTCCTCCCTTCTAGCTAACAAACATAGGTGAGTTTCAGGGCAGTAGTCATGTTGGTCTGCAGCAAAACAGATTCAAATCAAGGAGCACCGTAGGGAACAACAAGAAGTTCAGGGTATGAGCTTTGACTCTCAAAAGTGCACACCCTGAAACTCTTGTTGGTCACTAAGGTGCTACTGGACTCAAATCAAACTAAGCAGGGACTCTACCCCATACAACTAAGAGCATAAGAGAAGCCAGTGGTGGATCAGGCCAATAGCCCATCCGGTCCAACACTCTGTCACACAGTGGCCAAAAATACCAGGTGCCATCAGGAGGTCCAGCAGTGGGGCCAGGACACTAGAAGCCCTCCCACTGTTGCCCCCCACCCCAGGCACCAAGAATACAGAGCATCACTTGCCCCAGACTGAGAGTTCCTATCTATACCTTGTGGCTAATAGCCACTGATGAACCTCTGCTCCATATGTTTATCTAATTCCCTCTTGAAGCTTGTAGCTGCCACCTCCCCCTGTGGCAGTGAATTCCATGTGTTAATCACTCTTCGGGTGAAGAAATACTTCGTTTTATCTGTTCTAACCCAACTGCTCAGCAATTTCATGGAGTGCCCATGAGTTCTTGTATTGTGAGAAAGAGAGAAAAGTACTTCTTTCTTGACCTGCTCTATCCCATGCATAATCTTGTAAACCTCAATCATGTCACCCCTCAGTCATCGTTTCTCCAAGCTAAAGAGCCCCAAGTGCTTTAACCTTTCTTCATAGGGAAAGTGTTCCAGCCCTTTTATCATTCTAAACCAACTCACGCATGTATCGAGGAGAAGCAGGTGGTTCCATTGTAATGTATACAATCAGTATACCACAGTCCATTCTGCCACTTCTTTTCTCATCTCCCTGCACATGTGAACCAGGTCTAAGATTAGGCCAATGGTTTTCAGTCTTCATATCCTCAAAGAAGCCCTTCTATGACTGCTTGCATGTCAAGAGGGCCCCATTTGTAAACTTCAGTATCCCTGCACATGATAGACAATTCTGGAGCATGTTCTAATGCAGAGCATGAAATCTCAGCTTTTGGGGCCTGTCACACTACGTGAACTGGAAGTATGCCATAGAATATTCCCAGCACTCCCTTGTGACTGCTATTTGGTGGGGGAGACTAGTAATGGCAGCCAAGTTGTTCTCTGGGCAGTTTGTCAGCTGTCATACATCTTCTCATTACGGAATCCATGCTAAGCTTCTGAGGCAGCGATATAGTGAAAGTAAAGCAGCATGCAGCTTCAGTGCCCCACTTGTTAATAAATGTTATTGCATGGAGCTGATTTTCCAACAGAGGAGTCTCTGCCTGTCAAGACAACCTTCAGGTTAAGAGTTGCTGCATATTATAGCTGCACTTCTCTCAGAAACCTCATCAGATTTGAGTGGCTCTGCTCTATTCAATCCAGTGAGCAACATTCACAGTGGCAGGGGAGGGGGGGAATAAAAAAGGAAAGAAGGAAAGAAAACGTGCAAGCAATGGGGCTTTGAACAGTTAGAGAACTGTTCTGTTCCAGAAATTACATGTTTCATAAACAATAAGCCCACTTTCTTTGTTGAATCATACACATATATTCCCAGCTTGGAAGGGGAAGGGGGGAGGAAGAAGAAGAAGTAGTAGTAGAAGAAGAAGTTTTATACCCTGTTTTCTCTACCTTAAGGAGTCTCAAAGTGGCTTACAATCACCTTTTCCTTCCTCTCCCCAAAACAGACACCCTGTGAGGCAGGTGCAGCAGAGAGAGTTCTGAGAGAACTGTGATTGGCCCAAAGTCACCTATCAAGCTTCATGGGGAGGAGTGAGGGAATCAAACCCAGTTCTCCAGATTAGAGTCCATTGCTCTTACCCACTACCCCACACTGGAGTAAGGCAGTTAGCCTGGAGACAAATCACAAAGATCCTTCATTTTACATTTCCTGTTGGCTTTGGGACACATCTATACCATCCTTCTCCCATTTCCCACACTTTGCAAGACATTGCATGCAGTGTATGTGTCTACAGGACCAGTGCAAGTACCAGGGGAGGGGAATGATTACATTTGCCCCAGCCCTACCAAACTGCATTAACCTCATGTGGGCTCCATGCCTCCAAAGGTGACGATAATGGTCAGGTAAGTTCATATGGGAGTAGGTGGTCCTTAAGGTATACTGTATAGCACTTGGGCCCAAAAGCAAATTGAGACCCCATGCAGGTAGGACAAGACTGGAGTGATAGGGTCCCTATCAATTCAGACTGCTGCGTTCTGTACCAACTGTAGCTTTGATGTAGTGGCGAGGAGTGTGGACTTTAATCTAGGAGAACCAGGTTTGATTCCCCACTCCTTCACATGCAGCTTGGGTTAGTCACAAGTTATTTCAGAGCTGTTCTCTCATGAGCAGTTCTCAAAGGAGCTCTCTCAGCCCCACCTTCCTCACAGGGTGTCTGTTGTGGGGAGGGGAAGGGAAAGGAGATTTGTAAGCCACTCTGAGACTGCTTTGGGTATTGAAGGGTGGGGTATAAATCCAATCTCTCTCTCTTCTTTTCTAGCTTCCAGACACTCCTCAAGGGCAGCCCCATGTGGAGTGCTTCACAGTAGTCTAATCTAGATATTACCAGGCTATGTACCACACTGGTAAGATCTTTGTTGCCCATGAAGGACAGAAGGTGGTCACCAGCTAAATTAGGACAAGGGTAGCAAGTTTCCATGAAAGAGAGTTTGACTTCATCAAGGGTTGAACATTGGCATCCTCTGTTTTAGAGATTAAGCATTACTCTGGGATTTAAGCTCTGACCTGGATAGCCCAATCTTGTCAGATCTCGGAGGCCAAGCAGGGTTGGTCCTGGCTAGTATTTGGATGGGAGACTACTAAGAAATACCAGGGTCACGATGCGGAGGCAGGCCTTTGGTCTCTTGCCTTGCAAATCCTATGGAGTCGCCATAAATCAGCTGTGACTTGACAGCAACAACAACAACCGCTTGGATTTTACCTGCTACTATTTGTAGTTTAGCTAAACTGGTCCATGGGATTGACTCAGATACTTTGTGCCAGATGAGTCTTCTGGAGGGAGGGTTCTCAAACTTTCTTCAGTTTATCAACATGAGTAGATACTCGATGTGATACACTGGTTAAGACCAGAATATATTTCCCTGAACAAAGACTTGGCAGGCATACTGTGAATGCAGCGGGGGGGGGGGGGGCAGGACAAACAGCACGACTCCTTTGCAGATCTGAACATAGCACCTCCTCTTATTTTTCGTGCCCCCCTCCACAACTTCTCATTAGCAATTAGCATCCAGTTTAGATGGAACAATGCCCATTCTTTGCTCTAGCAGGACTTCCTAGAATCATGAGTGTGGGGGAACAGAAAACAATGATTATTTCTTGGAGACAATGAATGAAGGAGACCAAAGGAGAGTGCTCACTGTGAGCTCTGCTTGTCATGTGGAGTGACAAGCTTTTCATAGATTCAAAGCCATCTCTGCTGCACAAATTGAATTACTATGGCCATGGGCTTCAGCAAATAAAGTAAATCCAATCTAGGCTACTTCCACACAGCAACAACTCTCAATGTAGCTCTTGTTGCTGCTGCCAATGTAGAGGCATTAGCAGCAGCAATAGAGTGTCAAGATGGCATTTTCCCCTGCGGCTGGCATCCCCCCCCCCCGGTGGGTTGGGGGGAACGCTTTTTGAAAAATTGACGTTTGCTAGGTTGCTACAGCATAACAACATTATAGCAATCTGTTGCCATGGTTTACCAGCTCCTCTGAATTCCCAGCTTTCATTTGTTTGTTTGTTTTAAAGTAAGTCTCCAGTCCTTTTCACTGTAGACATTCCCTTTCTATCTCTCCAACAAGACAGAATAGAGAATTAATTTCTAAAAATGAAAGCTAAGAATGCAGAGATGACAGTAGATTGTGGCAAGATATCATTCTAATGCTATTGTGTCATAGCGATCAAGCCATTGCTGATTTTGTAAAAAGTTTGGAAAAGCCCAACAGTGGCATGAGAAATGGCACCTGCAGAGAGCCAAAGCAAGGGAAATGGGTATCATTGTGGGGAGGACCTTCAAATATTTGCACATGCCCATCCACATGGTGGGAAAATGCACCTTTCAAAAATGTCATGATTAACCAGATTTGGGAAAGATTACCTCAAAGCAGGGAAATGCCGGGCAAATGGATGATCCAAGGACAGTGCCGTTTGGATGCTCCAAGAAGGGGAGGACCCATTCGTTTGCCAAACTAGAGCAAAGCCTCCATGAAGAAGCAATCCTCAAGCCCTACATAAATTTAACTACCCAATGCTGATTCTGTGGTGCACACTAAGGCTAAAACAACCCCTTTTCCATTTTTTAAATGGAAATGCTTTATAAGTGATTTCTATATTAATTTCTTCTTCCCCCTCCCCCACAAAAAAGAATTTGCTTTCTGGAGCAATCTCTCCATTTCCTGCAGAGTCTCCCATGCAGGATATGATGTCAATACAGCCAAAATTTTGCATCATGTTTGAATAGATCTTTGCATACTGCCTTTTATCTTTTTCTGATTTTCAGTGCCTTACTAAGAAGGTCATAGAGAAAAAGACAAAGTACTTATGAGAAAGTATTTGGATTAAACATTAGGTGGGAAATCTAGAAGAAAAACTGATTAATTAAATGTTAGAAAGCAATCTTAAGCCCTGTTCATGCATGCAATGACCTCACATGGGTGTCTACTCGAAATCTGGTCTTCTTCCATGTGGCAACAGACTTGTGTGAAATATGCATACTATTGCAGTGATTTCCCCCATGCTAATGCAATATCTTTTATCCAGGGTTAAGGAATCTGCCTGGAGACAGTTAGTTGGGAATTGAGGTGAATTAAGATAATTTCTAGACTTAGACTTCTATAGAAAAATCACAGCAGTTCTCAGAAAATGTTTCAAACAAAGATCACAGTCACATTAAATTTATTATCTTGTTCCATGTGCGATACTCTATGCAGATAGTCTCTGGGATCTGTTGTGCTACTTTCAGCCATAAACACTAGATGGAGGCTATGATCACCCACATCACAGACTAAAATCAAGAAGGAGAAGGTACTAGTAATGGCACCCACCTTGTTGTTGTTGTTCAGTCGCACAGTCGAGTCCGACTCTTCGAGACCCCATGGACCAGATTACGCCAGGCCCTCCTGTCTTCCACTGTCCGCTGAAGTTTGCTCAATTTCATGTTCGTTGCATCAATGACACTGTCTAACCATCTCATCCTTTGCCGTCCCCTTCTTCTTTGACCTTCAATCTTTCCCAGCATCAGGGTCTTCTCCAGTGAATGCTCCCTTCCAGGGGTCTGCAGGAGCTCATTAGCATATGGTATGCTAATGAGCTATTCGGCTATTAGCATATGCCACGCCCCCTGACATCACCGGAAGTGATGTCAGAAGGGGAAGCAAAGGGGGGGAGGCATCTTCAAAAGCCTCCCCTTCCCTTCCCCAGCTGGTCTGGGTGGGGGAGCTAAGAGAGAAGGGGTTTAAAGTTTAAACTCCTTCTCATGAGAGTTGGGCCACAGAAGGAGGAAAGAGGGAAGGATAGAGAGATAGTAGAGAGAAGGAAAGAAGGAGGGAAACAGGGAAAGGAGGAAAAAAGAGAAGAAGGTGGGAAAGGAAGGAAGGAAGGAAGGAAGGAAGGAAGGAAGGAAGGAAGGAAGGAAGGAAGAAGCAGGGAAAGAAGCAGGGAAAGAAGCAGGGAAAGAAGCAGGGAAAGAGGAAAAAGAGAGAAGGAAAGGAGGGAATGAAAGAAATTTGGTGGCAATTCAGCCCCATTATATCCTATGGCCATTGAAGTCAATGGAGAAACCATAGGGTATATTCTGGGGGCTGGAGGGGAGGGGGTTTGAGGGAGAGGCTCCAAACTCACAGAGTAGCTGGTGGAGCCTCTCCCCAAGATACCCACCAAGTTTCAAGAACACTGGATCAGGGGTTCAATTCTATGGGCCACTAAACAGGTTGCCCCTATTCCCTCCATTGTTCTCTATAGTGGGGAAAAAAGTAATTTTTTTCCCCACCATAGAGAACAATGGAGGGAATAGGGGCAACCTGTTTAGGGGCCCATAGAATTGAACCCCCTGGTCCAATGTTCTTGAAACTTGGTGGGTATCTTGGGGAGAGGCTACATCAGCTATCCTGTGAGTTTGGAGCCTCTCCCTCAAACCCCTCCTCCAGCCCCCAGAATATACCCTATGTTTTCACCATTGACTTCAATGGCCCATAGGATATAATGGAGCTGAAATTGACATTCGGCTGCCTGAAAGACTCCCTGGGACGCCGGCTGGGGGCGGGGCTTGGCTCCTGAGCTCCCGAGCTGCGCTCTGGTGCGCTCCCCCCAAAAAAGACCCCTGCTCCCTTCTCATTTGGTGACCAAAGTATTTGAGCTTCAGCTTTAGGATCTGGCCTTCCAGGGAACAATCAGGGTTGATTTCTTTTAGGATTGAATGATTTGATCTCCTTGCAGTCCAAGGGACTCTCAAGAGTCTTCTCCAGCACCATAGTTCAAAAGAATCTATTCTTCGGCACTCGGCCTTTCTTATAGTCCAGCTCTTGCAGCCATACATTACTACGGGAAATACCATTGCTTTGACCATGCGGACTTTTGTTGGCAAGGTGATGTCTCTGCTTTTTATCATGCTGTTTAGGTTTGCCATCGCTTTCCTCCCAAGGAGCAGGCGTCTTTTAATTTCATGGCTGCAGTCACCATCTGCAGTGATCTGGGATCCTAGGAACGTGAAGTCTGTCACTATTTCTACGACTTCCCCTTCTATTTGCCAAGGAATGATGGGGCCAGATGCCATGATCTTAGTTTTTTTGATGTTGAGCTTCAAGCCCACTTTTGTGCTCTCCTCTTTCACTATGAGTAAGAGGCTCTTTAGGTCCTCTTCACTTTCTGCCATCAGAGTGGTATCGTCTGCATATCTGAGGTTATTGATCTTTTCCCCAGCAATCTTAACTCCAGCTCGTGATTCATCCAGGCCAGCATGTCGCATGGTGTACTCTGCATATAAATTAAATAAGCAAGGTGACAATATACATCCTTGTCGTACTCCTTTTCCTATGCTAAACCAATCAGTTGTTCCATATCTGGTTCTAACTGTTGCTTCTTGACCCTTATATAGGTTTCTCAGGAGACATGTGAGGTGGTCCGGTACTCCCATCTCTTTAAGAACCTGCCATAATTTATTGTGATCCACACAATCAAAGGCTTTAGCATAGTCAATGAAGCAGAAGTAGATGTTTTTCTGGTACTCTCTTGCTTTCTCCATAATCCAGCGAATGTTGGCAATTTGATCTCTAGTTCCTCTACCTCTTCGAAACCCAGCTTGTACTTCTGGCAGTTCTCTATCCACGTACTGTTGGAGCCTAGCTTGTAGGATTTTGAGCATGACCTTGCTAGCGTGTGAAATGAGTGCAATTGTGCGATAGTTTGAACATTCCTTGACATTGCCCTTCTTTGGGATTGGAATGTACACTGACGTTTTCCAATCCTGTGGCCACTGTTGTGTTTTCCAAATTTGTTGGCAAATTGAGTGCAGCATTTTAACAGCATCTTCTTTTAAGACTTTGAATAACTCAGCTGGGATACCATCACCTCCACTAGCTTTGTTGTTAGTAATGCTTTCTAAGGCCCAACTTCACTTTCCAGGATGTCTGGCTCGAGGTCAGTGATTATACCATCGTGGTTGTCAAGGACATAGAGGTCCTTCTTGTATAGTTCTTCTGTGTATTCTTGCCATCTTTTCCTAATCTCTTCTGCTTCTGTTAGGTCCCTACCTTTTTTGTCCTTTATCATGGCCAGCTTTGCATGGAACGTTCTCTTGATTTCTCCAATTTTCTTGAAGAGATCTCTAGTCCTTCCCAATCTATTGTTTTCCTCTATTACTTTGCATTGTTCATTCAGGAAAGCCTCCTTATCTCTCCTTGCTGTTCTCTGGAAATCTGCATTCAGTTGGGCAAATCTTTCCTTTTCACTGTTGCCTTTAGCTTTCCTTCTTTCCTCTGCTATGTGTAAAGCCTCATCAGACAGCCACTTTGCTTTCTTGCATTTCTTTTTCTTTGGAATGGCGGTGATTGCTGCCTCCTTTACAATGTCACGGACCTCTGTCCATAGTTCTTCAGGCACTCTATCTATCAAATCTAGTCCCTTAAACCTATTATCCACCTCTACTGTATATTCATCAGGGATGCGATCTAGGTCAAATCTGAATGGCCTTGTGGTTTTCCCAACTTTCTTCAATTTAAGTCTGAATTTTGCAATGAGTAGCTCATGATCTGAGCCACAGTCAGCTCCAGGTCTTGTTTTTACTGACTGGATAGAGCTTCTCCATCTTTGACTGCAAATTATATAGTCAATCTGATTTCAGTGTTGCCCATCTGGTGATGTCCATGTGTAGAGACGCCTCTTAGGTTGTTGGAAAAGGGTGTTCGCTATGACCAGCGTGTTCTCTTGACAAAACTCTGTTAGCCTTTGCCCTCCTTCATTTTGTTCTCCAGGGCCAAACTTGTCTGTTATTCCGGTTACCTTTTGATTTCCTACTTTAGCATTCCAGTCCCCTATGATGATGAGGACATCATTTTTTGGTATTAGTTCTATGAGCTGTTGTAGGTCTTCATAGAACTGGTCCACTTCAGCCTCTTCTGCAGCAGTGGTTGGGGCATAGACTTGGATTACTGTGATATTGAATGGTTTGCCTTGGATTCGGACCAAGATCATTCTGTCATTTTTGAGATTGTATCCCAATACTGCCTTTCTCACTCTCTTGTTGACTATAAAGGCCACACCATTTATTCTACGGGATTCCTGGCCACAGTAGTAGGTATAATGGTCTTCTGAGTTAAATCCACCCATTCCTGTCCACTTTAGTTCACTGATTCCCAAGATGTCGATGTTCATTCTTGCCATCTCATTTTTGACCACGTCAAGCTTACCTTGATCCATAGACCTTACATTCCAGGTTCCTATGCAGTATTGTTCTTTGCAGCATCGAACTTTCCTTTCACCGTCAGACACATCCACAACTGAGCATCCTTTCGGCTTTGGCCCAGCCGCTTCACTCTTTCTGGGGTTACTCGTACTTGCCCTTTGCTCTTCCCCAGTAGCATATTGGACACCTTCCGACCTGAGGGGCTCATCTTCTGGCGTCATATCTTTTAGCCGTTTGTTACTGTCCATGGGGTTTTCTTGGCAAAGATACTGGAGTGGGTAGCCATTTCCTTCTCCAGGGGATCACGCTTGGTCTGAGTTCTCTGCTGTGGCCTGTCTGTCCTGGGTGGCCCTCCACGGCATAGCCCACAGCCTCATCGAACCACGCAAGCCCCCTCACCACGACAAGGCAGTGATCCATGAGGGAGGGCACCCACCTAGCGATGGCATTACTGAGAACAATGTATTTTATTTTATTTACTTCATCCAGCGTGCATGGTTCCTATTTTTTCTTCTATGACTTGGGTTGCAGATAGATCAGGATGACATATGCTTTACTCAACAGATGATCTGCGCTTAAAAGCATTGGCCACTGTTCAGTAAAGTGATGGTGGTGATAGTGGAAATAATATAGGTTTCCCTCCCCATTCCAGTGACTGATCAGTGCTGCCATAGTCAGCTTTCATACCAGCGGTCACCTATTTGAGGAAAGGAGGAACTGATCCATGCTCCCTCTCGCCAGTCTAATATGTGATTGATTATGTCAAAATGGCCAATGCCAGCAGTCTGACTGTGTGTTCCTGGAAACATCCTCACTTCTGTCAGGATCTGCTCCAGCCTGGAACAAGCCCACCTCCAAAGAAAATATCTCTATAGACACAAAATACCTGACCACCAGTGCAGGTCTAGACCCTGAACCCTCAACGCTTACTGCCCCCCTGACCAGAGAACCTAAAAATTCACAGACATGGTAAGGCCGTGCAAAACTTAATCTGGATGGAATGCCTGCTTATTCACTAAGGGCTTCCCATCACAGAACCTTACTTAGAAGGAGAGAGATAAGAATTGAACAACATTAGAATCAGCTGCACCCCCAGGACAGCAGGAAGGGTAGGGCAACCAAGCTCACTCCAAGCTCACTCCACTGAAGCCTGACCATTCCCAGTGCTTGTTTACTGATAGTCTCTAAGTCAGGGGTCCTCAATGTGGTACCTGTGGGCACCATGGCACCCACCAGCATCTTTCCTGTTACCCTCCAAGTCCTTTTAGAAAGTGGGAGGGACTAGGTGTGACTTTTCCCCAGCAGGGCTTCTGATTGGCTGTACAGATTAAGAGGCATCCTGTTAAACAGAGCTTTTGCCTGAAATGTTGAAGAGTTACTATTAGAGTTGTATATAACCTTGATCCCTGGCACTGTGGTTGGCCCCCACCTCTTGTTGTGATTGCGCCCGCCACCCTTTGTCAGAATTCCAGAGGCTCCTACAGGCACAAAAAGCTTGGGGACCCCTGTTCTAGACTGTGCTGTCACTGACCTGTTTCCTGCTCTCTAGACCCTGACTCTTCCTCAGCTAACAGTTCCTATTTGGACAGCTCCTGCACTGGGCCTTGCTTCACTCTCTCTGCCATGACAGGTGGAGCTGCACTGAACCTGCTGGCCCAGAACTGGGGAAGCCCACACATGATATGCACTGTGATTTTTGAGCAGGTTGCAAAAATTCTCACCCTTCCATTTTTTTTTCAAGGTTTCTAGCCCCTGTGCTGGTAAAGGAAGTATTATTTATCATATGGCAGGATCACACACAGGAAGCATATAATAATATAAAATACATAACTAAGTTGATATAATAGGTATTCCGACAGATTGAACAATCCCACTAAATACTACTATCTAAATTTTTAATCCAGTCAGTTGCAGCTGGGAAAAGTTCAAAGAGCACCGTCACCTCTCCCTGGAAAGCCCAATGCTCATGTGACAGAACCTGTGACAGACGAAAAATAGTTTGGCGGGCTGCACCAGAATCCCATTTGGGTCCTGCTATTTTGCCCCATTTAAACAACAGGCCAGCATATCTGCCAAAGCCTGTTCATATTCTATTAGCTGTCTTCCATGCTTTACATGGCAAGTCAAATCCTGCAGGCCCTTCCTTGGTGTTTATTAGGTTATGGATATGTTATGACACTGTTTTTTCAATGATGGAGCTCATTTTATGCTGTTCTGTGTTTTTTTTTTTGGCAAAACTCTCCTAAAGAGGAGAGAATTTTATTCTTTTTATAAGAAAAGGAAGGGGTAGACAGATGGAGAAAGAAAAAAGATGGAGTGAAGTTTTCTCTGTTAAAATGGGTTAGTTTTAGTTAGTGTTTAATACCGTTTTTCGGCATCCATCATGGTTAGGAGATCTTCTTTTTAACTTTGCAAAGTCCAAAGACACTCTGTTAATACAGTTAGTAAAGTCCATTGGGGTTAGTAATTAAACAGCTCCTTACAGATGCAACACAAACAATCCTTAAGATGTCTTCTTTTTAAGTCTCTTCCAATTATGGACTAAGTCCTTTTTAACCTTGATGGCTTCCTTTCCTTCACCTCTTACCCCTGGGCTGCTGTCTTCTTCACTGCTTATCATAATTTTGAGTGCTGCGTCTTCCCTCACGCCGGCGTGTCTCTTCAGAAGTTTTTGCATTTCAAGGATGTAATCTTTCTTCTTTCTTTTGTAGCCTTCAGATTTCCAGGGCGCCATAACCACTTCGCAAAAAATTAGATCTCCGATATCTTGCTTGCTATGCTCGACCCCCCCTTCTACTGGCAGAGTAATTTCTTTTATAAAAGCGGAATTGGCTTTGGGAGCCATATCCACCTCTTCTTTTAATTCTTTCGCTTCACTGCCAGTTAGGGGTACCGATACATTCGCCAAGGTAAATCCGAGATCCTCTTTCTCTTCTTCTTTTACGCCCTGAGAACTTAGAATCCACGCTTTCTGTTCAATTTCCGTCATCTTCCTTGTTGTTTCCAATATCAGTTCCTGTCGACTGATGAGAACACTTTCCACTTTAAGTAGGGTTTCATTGATTTTCTGCATTTGCTCCAGCAGAGGGCGCAGAATCTCATTTTCCTGTTGATTGACAGCAAGCTCTGGGGGGGGCTACTCGGACCGGAAGTCCCTCCTCCCTTCTCTTCCGGTTTCTGCAGGACTTTTCCCGTTGTCGACATTTTGTTTTATTGTTTACTTTTAAAAAGTTCGTGCCGCCTCCCCCAGGAAGCTGATAAGGTCGTAGTCTTCTATGCAACCCCAACGGTACATTCACCAACAGTTCTTTCTCTCTTCCCCCTCCGCGCTCCCTTTGTAAATCTTGCTTCTCAAAAGGGGTGGGGACTCCTCCCTCCTCCCATACGCTTAAACGCTTGCGGGGGATTCAAATTCACGCTTCAAAATAGACCTTCCACTCACGATTCGATGCCACTTCTTCTTTTATATTAAATCATATCGCTGTCTTCACTCCTGGAAATCGGTGGCGCTGCTAAGTCCCATGACGGGGCACGACGCAGCGGGGCCGATTGGGGCAGGGAGAAAGCCTCAATTTCCCGGCTGTCTGCCGGCAAAGAAGCCACTCTCCAAGCGCCCCCGGTTCGGAGCCTTCACCTAAGGCTCACTAGGGTCTTTCGCACATGCGAAGACCCCCCCTATCTGCGCGTGGGCTAGCCACCTCCGGGAGCGTCCCGAGACGCGGCCGCCATTCGCAACGCCGAAACCGAAACCCTATGCTGTTCTGTGTTAACAGGAAAAATCCCTAAGGAGGGATGCCTCCCTCAGTTCTCATGTAGAGTCCAGAGTATTAATTGGATGGAGTTAAATATAACCTTATGTTAAGGTTGTGGCTGAAAGGACCACATGGTTGGCTGAAGGGGGCAATGGGGGCTCACTGAGGAAGTCAGAGGAGACTGGGCAAAAGTTCCCAGGAGCACAACTATCCCTGAGCAACACTCTTACAGAGAATGGGAAAGCAGGCTTTTATCTATAAAACACAGCCAAAGCTGTTGTACGGCCTCTTTAACTGGGAGGTAGCAAGAGCTATGTGCATTGAATTCCACAATACTTCTCTTGCCAAGGAGAGGGAGAAGGACTTGAATGTCCAATTTCTGCTTGGTATTGATCTCCAATAACAAAGTAGACTATAAACTACCTGCCTATTCTGTTTTCTGTAGAGCAAGCATTAACCTTAGACACAATGTTTTACTTTTTGTTTCCCATTCTAGCTGGATCTGAAGAAGTGAGCAGTGATGAAAGCTCATATCGTGCCACATATTTTGTTAGTTTTTAAGGTGCTTTTGGACTCTTGCTCTTTTCTACTGCTACAGACCAACTAACTTGGCTACCCATCTTGATCTATCACCAAGGAAGGCACTACATTTAGAATGGAAATCTATCAACCTTGTGAAGAAACTTGCACAGGTACTCATACCCTGCCACATATTTTGTTAGTCTTTAAGGACTCTTGCTCTTTTGTTTCTTTGACAGCAACTTTATGTTTTCTTCTATATATTAATGAATAAATCAACATAAACCTCTATAGTCTGATCTGAGAGGATTCTAGTGTGGAGCACTGCAGCTCCAAGCAGAGCCGGCTCACTTAGGGTACGCTGGCCCTCAGGGGTGCCAAACTGCCCAGGCCGGAGCACTCCTGCGCCCCGCAGATCGCCTGCCCTCCCCCCTCAACGGCATGGTGGTGGCCAGCAGGGATTCACTGCCGCCGCCCGCCGCCACCAGTAAAAAGCTGGCCAGCCGTCCAGCCAAGGCACAGGAGGAGGCAGCAGTGGTGACACAGCTCACCCGCCCTCCCCCTCCCCCCTCAGGTGGAGGAGGAGTCCGAGTCCACTCGCTGCCAGTGGAGAATGCCTGGCCAGCCAGCCGGGGTGCAGGAGGAGAAGGAGGCGCCGGCGCAGCTCGCCCGCCCTCCCCACTCAGGTGGAGGAGGAGGAGGTGGCCAGCGCAGGGACTCCAGGCCCCGCCAGGAGGTTGGCATATGCATCCGCCTAGGGCGCAGAAGTACTTCAAGCTGGTCCTGGCTGCAAGGACCACAGTAGGATATGGGGTAAGGATGTATTGGCAGTAAATAGCAGTGCTCCTGGAAAAGCGGTTGGGCCCAAGGATAGAGGAAACAATTAGGAAGAACAGAGGAGGAAGTGGCAGGAACTCTGCTGGGGAAAGAATCTGCTCTAGTTCTCTTGCTAATGCTTGAGCTCAGGTTGGCCTTCCCTTAGCCATGGTGTTCTTCTTAGGATGGAGGAATTATAAGTCCCTCATGTCCCTTGGGTCTTTCATAAAGGACAGAAGCCAGAGTGTGTCTGCAGAGCCAGAACAGTTGGCATCTGGAGCACAGTTCTATCTGGAAAGGAGGTGGGAAGCAAGCTCCCCATTCTCTTTTACCTGTTGTGCAATCATAGTCACACATACATGACTAGAATGATAAAAGGGTTGGAACACTTTCCCTATGAAGAAAGGTTAAAGTGCTTGGGGCTCTTTAGCTCGGAGAAATGACGACTGAGAGGTGACATGATCGAGGTTTATAAGATTATGCATGGGATAGAGCAGGTAGAGAAAGAGGTACTTTTCTCCTTTTCTCACAATACAAGAACTCTTGGTACTTGATGAAATTGCTGAGCAGTCGGGTTAGAACAGATAAAAGGAAGTACTTCTTCACCCAAAGTGTGATTAACATGTGGAATTCATTGCCACAGGAGGTGGTGGCTACGAGCATGGACGGCTTCAAGAGGGAATTAAGAACATAAGAACATAAGAGAAGCCAATGTTGAATCAGGCCAATGGCCCATCTAGTCCAACACTCTGTCATACAGCGGCCAAAATATACCAGGTGCCATCAGGAGGTCCAGCAGTGGGGCCAGGGCACCAGAAGCCCTCCCACTGCTGCCCCCTCCAGCACCAAGAATAGAGTGCATCACCTGCCCCAGACTGAGAGTTCCCTTCTATACCCTGTGGCTAATAGCGACTGGTGGACTTCTGCTCCATATGTTTATCTAATTTCCTCTTGATTCTGTCCTTGCTTGCTGGTGCCTCGACCTCCTGTGGCAGTGAATTCCATATGTTAATCACTCTTTGGGTGAAGAAGTATTTCCTTTTATCTGTTCTAACCCGACTGCTCAGCAATTTCATAGAGTGCCCACGAGTTCTTGTATTGTGAGAAAGGGAGAAAAGTACTTCTTTCTCAACCTGCTCAATCCCATTCATAATCTTATAAACCTCGATCATGTCACCTCTCAGCCGTCGTTTCTCCAAGCTAAAGAGCCCCAAGCATTTTAACCTTTCTTCATAGGGAAGGTGTTCCAACCCTTTTATCATTCTAGTTGCCCTTCTCTGCACTTTTTCCAATGCTATAATATCCTTTTTGAGATGTGGTGACCAGAACTGTACACAGTATTCCAAATGAGGTCGCACCAATGATTTATACAGGGGCATGATGATACTGGCTGATTTGTTATCAGTTCCCTTCCTAATGATCCCCAGCATAGCGTTGGCCTTCTTTATTGCAGCTACACATTGTGTAGACATTTTCAGCGAGTTATCCACTACGACTCCAAGATCTCTCTCTTGGTCCGTCTCTGCCAGCTCAGACCCCATCAACGTGTATTTATATTTAGGATTTTTGGCTCCAATGTGCATCACTTTGCACTTGGCCACATTGAACCCCATTTGCCACGTTGACGCCCACTCACCCATCCTCAACAGATCCCTTTGGAGTGCCTCACAATCCTCCCTGGTTTTCACCACCCTGAACAACTTTGTGTCATCTGCAAATTTAGCCACATCACTGCTTACTCCCAATTCCAAATCGTTAATAAACAAGTTAAAAAGCATCGGACCGAGTACTGATCCCTGTGGTACCCCACTGCTTACCACCCTCCACTGAGAAAGTTTCCCATTTATACTCACTCTCTGTTTCCTATTTATAAGCCAGTTTTTGATCCACAAGAGGACTTGTCCTTTTATCCCATGACTATTGAGCTTACTTAGGAGCCTTTGATGAGGAACTATATCAAAGGCTTTCCGGAAGTCAAGGTAAATAATATCTATTGGGTCCCCCTTGTCCACATGTTTGTTCACTCCCTCAAAAAACACTAACAGGTTAGTGAGACAAGATCTTCCCTTACAGAACCCATGCTGAGTCTGCCTCAATAGTTTTTGTTCATCAATGTGCCTACTAATTCTTTCCTTAATAACAGTTTCCACCAACTTACCTGGTATCGATGTCAGACTGACTGGCCTGTAATTTCCTGGATCTCCCCTGGAGCCCTTTTTAAAGATGGGAGTGACATTAGCTACCTTCCAGTCCTCAGGAATGGAGGCAGATTTTAAAGAAAGATTACATATTTTTTTCAGGAGATCCACAAGTTCACATTTGAGTTCTTTCAGAACTCTCGGATGAATGCCATCTGGGCCTGGTGATTTATTAGTTCTTAAATTGTCCATCAGTCGGAGGACATATGGAGCAGAAGTCCATCAGTGGCTATTAGCCACAAGGTATAGATAAGATCTGTGGGGCAAGTGATGCTCTGTATTTTTGGTCCTGGGGGGGGCAACAGTGGGAGAGCTTCTAGTGTCCTGGCCCCATTGATGGACCTCCTGATGGCACCTGATATTTCTGGCCACTCTGACAGAGTGTTGGACTGGATGGGCCATTGGCCTGGTCCAACATTGGCTTCTCTTATGTTCTTATGTTCTCATGGCTCTTAAAGGTCCCTCTAAAGCCCAGTTCACATTACAGTGAATGCACATACATCCTGTACATACATGTGTATGTCTGCTTGTAAGATTCAGCTGCTATGGTCACTATACCTGGATAAACCTGGGGTTTAATTCACACATTGAGTCCTACATGCACAGAAAGTAACATTTGAACTATAAATGTATAAATAAAAATGAAGTGGGCACTGTACATGGATTGTATGTCCATTCACTGTAACTTCTGAACAATGCTTTGAACTCAGTGACACTGTAATGTGTGTAGCATCAGTTCCTGGCCAGCACCACATCTGGGGGCAGTGAATTCCTCTCGTACATCTCTTCCCTCCCTGACACAAAGTAAAGAGTCCAAGCTCTTTCTCCCCTCAGGCCAACTTGACAGAAACTCCCTCAAGCTGTCGCTTAGCAACTTGGTAGGAGGCAGCATGACATCTTCAGAAGGATATGAATGGCAGCCTGCTTCATGAGATTTTGTTTTCCTCCCGTCAAAGGATCCAAATCTTTCAACCATAGCAGGCTGCCTTTCATAGTTTATTCACATTTAAAACAAACTGATTAAATTGATATTAGGGAAGGGGGGAGAGCAAAAATAATGTTTAGGATTTTCTGCCTCAGGAGATACGAGAACAAGAAAGAAAACAAGCTAGAGAACTAAAGCTGAGTCATAGGACAAGAATACTTATAACTTTGCTTTAGCTACAGTGATATTAGCCTGTGTTTGCCAGACCATATGATCAGATTTCCTGGGGCCCGAATTTTACCTCACATTCCCTCCCCTGCTATGCAAGATGACATACGGATGTTACAGGGCTTCATCTTCACCTCCCATGAACCTTGTTTCCTTTTCACCAGACAGTTCATAACTCTCCTGGTCACACTCAGACTGCTGACCTACTTCCCTCTCTTACACCTGCCTGCTGGCTATAGTACCCAGCAGTCATCCTGGCACTATGGATTTTCCTCACGTTTAGACAGGCTGCTTCCATACAGACATGAAAATCCACCTTGCCTCCTAAACAAGAACATATTTTTTTTCAGAATGCCTACAAGAAATCACTGTGCAGTTCTCCACTTTCTGACTTTTCCTTGCTTTGCTATGCTCTTTCCCAAGCAACTTTGGTACAATCTTTCTGGAAAGATCATCATCAAAGTGAGTATGAATGCCATGTAGTGGGAAGGTATGGATTTTTGAACCTTTCCACCCACACTGGCACCACTGGCCCTTGGTATCCCTTTGCACCCACACCATTTTGCCCCTCAAGCCTCTGGCAGGCTTTTTGCCAGCTTTTAAAAATATTGGTTATTTATACAGAGTCATGACACTAAAGTGATATAGCTACTACTGATATTTTTAAATCCTCTGGTAGCATGGGTGTATGTGGGGGAATGGTGGGCATGAGGAGATACTGAGAAAAGCATAAAGAATATGTCCATGTGGACATTGCTACTGTGACCACTCCTGCATTTGCAGCAACACTGAGTGCACAGTGGTGTAATCCCTGCTGTGTGGATGATTCTTATGGATAAACCACACTACACAAAATACATGATGGGGCTTTAAAAGAACACCTCCACCTTCTAGACACCATCGGATGCCCACACACCCAACCTGGTGGAAGCTTTTGGTTTCCAGTCTCAAAAAATTCTAATTCATAGAATCATATAGTTGGAAGAGACCTCCAGCATCATCTAGTCCAACCCCTGCACAATGCAGGAAATTCACAAATACCCCACACACAATCCCAGTGACCACTGTTCCATGCCCAGAAGATGTCTTAGTTAGTTTTAACAAGATGCTTGCATCATGTGACATCAAGCTATACCCTGAGACTCATGTGGGTGTCATACCGATATCCCCATCAGACACATGCTGGGTATGTGAGTTTTGTTATCTGTAAAACTTCTGGTATCTCAGATACCTTTAACTGTGTCAGCCATGGATGGGCCAGTTCTGTCTATAGTCCATGTTAGATTCATAAGTGCCATCAACAGGTGGGAATGGAGGAAGACCCCTCCACAATTTATGAATAAAACTTCAGTACCCCTACAATAAAACAGCCAGCAGTACTTCCTTCTGCTACTGCCTGCTTGCCTATATAGTGGATCCAAGTAGGGCACTTCATAAATCCCCACACTACTACCTATCTCCATTTTCACTGCCACCACTCAGAACATTTTTTAACTTAGATTCATTGTGAAGTACCAGTTTATATACAAATCACAGTCCTGAACAGTTAACTGTTTTTGCCTATAATGTCTTGCAACAGTAAAAATCTTTCTCTGATTCCCTAGACTTCTAACAGACTCCCCTCAGCGCTTGCCAGTACATCTCCCTGTCATATCCCCAAATGTCATTTCTCAACTGTCAAGCTTTAAATGATATCTTCTTATCTATTCTTTATGCTTCTCAGTCTCCCGAGATTCTAAAAGGGATTCTAAAAAAACCCTACTTGGATGCAGAGCTACCCTTTTAACCCTTCTTTCTCTCTCTCTTTTTTTTAAAGTAAATTTTATTAAGTTTTTAGGGTATACAAAGCTAGGGAAGGGGGAAGGAACAAAAATAATAAATCTTCTGCATATAACTCTTCTCTACTTATTATTTCACATTATACAGGGATAGAATGTAAGATTTCAAAAGTTCATAAAGGCTTCTTCATATTATAATATTAAGGAGTTCAAATCTTTGTATTTCTTTCTTATCTAATTATAAAATGGATTCCATAATCCAACAAAAATCTTCTTCCCTATGCCCGTTTAACATCAAAGTCATTTGTCCATTTCCACACTTTCTATAGTCTTCACTATTTGGTCATGTTCAGAAGGTATTGTTGGAAGTTACCAATAAGACACAAATAAAATTCTAGCTGCAGTTACTACATGAATTATAAAATGTCTGGGTTTTATAAAAGTCATCTGGTATACAACTCATAAAAACAATTCTGGTCAAAAAGGTATCGAAGTCTGCAAGACTGTCTGTATAAAAGTATATACCATAACCAAAACTTATGCACTATATCACATGTCCACCACATATGGTAGAACATACCCACATGTTTTTTACACTTCCAGCAACTACTCAACATATTTTTGTACATTTTGGCTAATCTATCTGGTGTTAAATACCATCTGTAAAACATCTTATATAGGTTCTCTTTAAATGCCACCAATTTAGTTATTTTCACATTCACTTTCCATAGTTTACTCCACTGTGCAAGATCAATATTATAGCCTAGATTTTGCATCCATTTCACCATATGATCTTTAACCACTACATCTTCCATTTTCATTTGCCTTTCATTTGGACGCGGGGCTACCTTTTAACCCTTCTCATACCCATTCTTTCCTAACTTACAGATTCCTGTATAACAATTTAAACTAACATAAATTAATAGCTTTTCTAAATATCCATATTAAAAATCCAAAACATGTATTTAAAATATCTGAAAAATAAAGCTGAATGGCAGACTCAATCTATATTCTCTTACTCCAACATCTATATTCTCTTACTCTTTCTCTAATGCTTTGGAACTTCAATGGATTTGATACAGCCAGCTGAGAGCCAGTTTGGTGAAGTGGTAAAAGTGGTGGACTCTAATCTGGAGAACTGGGTTTGATTCCCCACTCTTCCACATGCAGCCAGCTGGGTGACCTTGAATCAGTCATAGTTCTGTCAGAGCTGTTCTCTCAGGAGCAGTTCTCTCAGAGCTCTCTTAGTCCCACCTACCTCACAGGATGTTGGTTGTAGGGAGTGAAAGGGAAGGCGACTGTAAGCTGCTCTGAGACTCCAAGTGAAGAGTGGAGTATAAATCCAACTCTTCTTCTCCCCCCCCCAATTCTCTTTCTAGCAACACCCCCTATCCCACATTATTTCATTATATCATTTTTTTGTTCTTGGATCCATCCCATATAATTCCTATAATTTAGAAGGAACTAGTTGGTTTCAAGAACCATTCACCCTCTCTAAGTTCTGAATAAAATTACAGAAAATAAGACCACTACAAACATTTTATATCCAGTTCATAGACTCTTATTCAAACATTAACAAGAATTCCAGATGAATTTGCAGAGATTATGATACAACATTCAGTGCAATCACTGTCACATAAATTAACAATGCTAATAACACTATTGCAACAAATATATCATTCAGTCCATCAATATATCTAAGTCTCAAAATGGCCCCATCTGTGGATATTTATATCCAGAAACTGGGGGCATGGATTGACATAACTTTTTATAAACCAAAGAAAAGCCCATTTGCAGAAAAATCTGAAATCTTTAAAAAAATACATTTGGGGGTTAACCCCACCCCGAGAAATAATAGAAGCAGCAATTGTATATTATAGGGGAAATGCCTTCTGCTGTGGCCAAAGTGGGGTTGCCAGGTCACAGTAGTATTGCTAACCTTTAGGTCTTGGTTTCCGTCAGTAAAAGGCAGTAGGGAGGGCCCGTTTCAGGGCTCTTTTGGCCTTTAAGGGAAGATTCACTGGGCCCAGGCCTGGCAGCAATCACCAAAGAACTGATGTCACACAACTCAAATTACTCAGGACTGGCTTGCTACTGAACATGCTTGCCACTGTTCATCCAAGACTGGCTTCCTACTGTCCGACAGTCTCCACCTCATGCAAGTCAGTGTGGTGTAGCAGTTAGAGTTTCAGACTAGGATATAGGAGACCCTGATTAGAATCACCAGCCTGCCATGGAAGCTCAATAGAGGACTTCTGGCAAATATCTTCCCAGTCTAACCTAACACAGGAAATAGATCAAGATGGGTAGCCATGTTAGTCTGTCTGTGGCAGTAGAAAACAGCAAGAGTCCAGGAGTACCTTAAAGACTAACAAAATTTGTGCCAGGGTATGAACTTGCATGAGTCACTGCTCACTCACTTCTTCAGATGCTCTTTTCTACTAACTCACAGGGTTTTGGGGAGGATAAAATGGAGGAGAAGAAAATTATGTAAGCTGTTTTTGGGCCCCGTTGTGAAGAAAGACAAAGTATAAACTGTTGGAATAGCAACAGATCACACACCACAGAAGTGGGGAGGTATTGACTGGTTAATTTACTTGCAAAGTTATCCAGTACAAAAGGGGACTTATGTTGCCTAATGACTAATTGGGGCCTAGAAGTTTCTTCTTCTAGTCTTCTGTTTTGTGAGTTCCTTCCCTTTGGTGTTTGCTGGATCTGCTGCAGACCAAGACAGAGGTCTGCACTCTGCACTGTACCTACATAGTTTGCTGTAGTGGTTAAGTGCGCGGACTCTAATCTGGGAGAACCAGGTTTGATTCCCCACTCCTTCACTTGCACCTGCTGATGTGACCTTGGATCAGTCACAAGCTCTGGCACAGCTGTTCTGTCAGAAGTTCTCTCAGCCCCACCTACCTCACAGGGTGTCTGTTGTGGGGAGGGGAAGGGAAAGGAGTTTGTAAGCTGCTCTGAGACGCCTTTGGGCAGTGAAGGGCGGGGTATAAATCCAATCTCTTCTTCTCTTCTTACCTGTTCTGTGTGTCTGAAAGGTTTTACTCCTTGAAAGACTCTTCAGTCTGGACTCATTGTTTATTTGCAAAACTGCAACATCTATATGTTGTTACCGTAAGTGGTCGTGAGAGTCTCTTGAGTTTGTTGGGGAAATTAGCAAGGAGACCCAGACAATGCGAGAGGGAGGTAAACAAGCAAGATCTTCACCTATGTTTATGGGGATTTTTCCTTCAGAAGAACTCTCAAAATGAACCAAGCCTTAATAAATGAGATGGTTTTTATTAAAGAGAATTAAAGAATGAAATCAAACTTATTAATTGAAGATCACTCTAAATGCACATATAAGTTCAGAAAATAAAGGTAATCGCTTATAGAGACAAGAAGGGAACTTATTTTACATGGAGCTATATGTATCTATTCCAGAACAGAGATTCAGGGGAAAAGATTAGCAAAACGAACCAGCATTCCACTCAGAGAAGAATTACCCAACTTCATGTTGGGGATGTAAATTTAGTGGATGTTCAGATAGTGCACACACTCTATTGAACAGAGAGTGGCTGGTTATACCCTTCTGTGTGACCAGGGCTTTTTTTTTTTTTTTTTTAACAGGTGCCAGAACTCTCAAGAGGGAAACAAAGTTTTCAATCTGTATACTGAAAACTCAGTTTTCATTAAAAATGAAAACATTTTTAAAATAATTTTGTCAAAGAGGTTCCAGAACTCCATTCCGGCACATTCCCCCATTAAAAAAAGCCCTGAGTGTGACATAGTTGCTCCTAGAACAATGCTTGCATTAGTTAGAACTGAAACAATGTGTCTTGGGCAAGGAAGCTTCATAGCATTCCCAGGGCTTGTGAATGTAATGTAACATTCATGTGAAATTCCCATGTGAAAATGTCTATTGGGTTTCGGTGAACTCTAATTGCTAGGACAGCAAATCATTATAAAGAGGTGTTTATGGGATTAAAATGGTTTTGACTATAGACTCACATAGGATAACCAGGGAAGGGAAGGGAAGGGAAAGGGAAGGGAAGGGAAGGGAAGGGAAGGGAAGGGAAGGGAAGGTGGGAGAATGGGTTAGTTTTACTGCCTTTTCTGAGAAATCTATCTTTGACACCAATGGATTTAAAGAGGGAAGAGAACTGTCAAAAGAACAGACCTGTGCACCTTTAGGATCAGTTTTCCCAGAGAAGCCTCTGGCCAATATTTGATTACACACATTTCATGTGATTGCAGGACCTGTTTTGATCCCATTTGCAGAGTAGGGAAGAGTCTAGAGTAAGTGACCCTGTGAGATGCTAAGAGAGGGAAGGTTCCCTTTGTCACTTGTTTATAAGGTACCAGGCTCATCCTTCCATGGGAGGAGGGGGTCGAGGCCTAACAATGAAACACTGAAACTCCAGAAAAATGGCTGGTAGCCCAGATCTTAGACTGGGAATAGTGAAGCTGAACAATGGAAACTACTGACTCTGGAAATTCAGGATGCAAATGCTTCTCTCAAAGGATGACCTCTGGGAAGTAATCAGCACAGGAAAACCAGCTGAAAATCCAGAAAACTGGGAACAGGAAAGCAAAAGTAGTTGTCAGTCAACTTGTACAAGATGATCAGCTCTTCCTGACAACAAAGGAAGAAACAGCAAAAGGTATCTGGCAGGTATTACAAAAACTGCTTGAACAGGCAAACTTAAATGGCAAATTGTATCTGCTATGAAATCTGTATGGAATGAGGCTGCAAAAGGGGCCAGGAAATACAGGAGCATGTGAAATTTATGCTGGAAATTGTGGAACAGTTTTGGGGAACTGGGGAAGTAATTGAGGACAACCACATAGCTGCATTACAAAGTCTTGCTGAATCATACTGTGTTTTAATCAACACTCTTGAAACCAGACTAGAACATGAATTCACCCAGGAATATGTTAAAGGCAAGTTGATAGACAAATATAACTGCAGAAAGGAAGCTTGAGTGGGAAAGGAGGCCAGGATAATAGAAACAGCGCTTAAAGCAAATGAAGGCAACCAGCAGGAAACAGAAGTGAGGGTGTGTTTCCGCTGCAAAAAGCCGAGCTCCTAAAGAAAGACTGGAAGGCTGAGCAACGCAGGTGTGTCTCTGGAGCAGTCAAGGAAAGGGCCAAAATAAGCACAGATGAGACTGCAGAGGAAACGTGGGCTGGCTGCCTCATAGTTACTCCAGAAAAAAGGAAACTTGGATGGTGCAGTGTTCCCTCTAAGCTGAGTTAGTGTGAGCTAACTCACAGTTTTTAGCATCCAGCTCACACATTTTTGTCTTAGCTCAGGAAGAATGGCTCCACAGTAAATTAATTTATGCAGTAGCCAAACTGCTCACTCACAACTTTAATGCCAGTAGCTCACAAGGTAGAATTTTTGCTCACAAGACTCCACAGCTTAGAGGGAGCATTATGACCAAGAGCTCTTTACAGAAACCTATTATACAATGAAAACCAAAGTTTTACTTGCCAACAGAAAAAGCATCTCTGTTGAAAGAGTAGAACAGGGATTTCTGAATTGTATTACCCCAATCCGGATGCAAACACAGCATGCCTGTAGAGAATGCTTTGTATGTGGTGGAAACTAGAAGGGGTTTATTGTCAGTTAAAAAATAGCAAAAAAAATGGCCTTTCAGTGCAGTGCTATAAGAAAGAGTATACTATCTGTAATGATCAAAACATCCTGGCAAAGGGAATCTCTGATGACCTTTTATATAGACTTGTGTCTGAGAATAATCAAGCTAGAACTGTGAGTCAAAATTCCCATGACAGATGTATTTGCTTATGGTCCTGAAGCACAGATACCCCAAGGCAATCAAGGAACTTATGAACAAGGACTTGATAAAGGACGTTGTAATAACTAAATGTCCCACACAAATTAAACATATATGTTGCATCAAAGCTTAAGGCAACATGTATTCCATTGCCTAAGGGTAGCCAAAGCAGAGCCATTGGAACAAATCCACAGTGATCTATGTGGAGCAATGAGGAAAACCACCATAGCCAGGAATAAATACTTTATAACAATTATTGATGACCACTCCAGATTTATCATAACGTACCTTATATTATAAAGCACAAGAGTGAAACACTGGAAAATTTAAAGAATGCATATAGCATTAGTCAGTAACAAATTCCAGCACAAACCAGACACAATCCGGACTGATAATGGGGGGAAATTCTTTAGCATGGAATTCTAAGCTTACCTTAGAAGGCAGTCAACATCAGCCAACAACACCATACACCGCTCAGCAGAATGGAATGGCAGAGAAGAAAAAACTGGACTCTCGTGGAGGTGGCTAATGGATGCAGGTCTTCCAAATAAATTTTAAGGAGAAGCCATAATGACAAGCACCAAGAAACTGGGCCTGGCCTGGTGCCTCACATAAGAAGAACTTTGCTAGAGCAGACCTGTGGTCCATCTAGTCCAGCATCCTGTCTCACACACTGGCCAATCTGTTTCTCTGGAGGGCCAACAACAGGGCATAGAGGCCAAGACATTCCCCTCATGTTGCCTCCTGGCTCTGGGAGCCAGAGGAATCTGAGAGGATTAATGCCTCTGAATGTGGAGGTTCCCCTCAGTCACCATGGCTAGTAGCCACTGCTTGACTTATTCTCCATGAATCTATCTAATCTCCTTTGAAAACTGTTTATTCTTGTGGCCATCACTACATCTTCTGGCAGCAAACACCACATTTTAATTACTTTCTGTGTAAAGAAGTATTCCTTTTGTCCTTCCTGAATCTGCTGCTCATCAGCTTCATTGGATGCCCCTGAGTTATAGTATTTTGGGAGAGGGAAAAAAGTTCTCTTTGCCAACTCTCTCCAGCCCATGCTTCCTCTCTCTATATAAAGCCCTAGTGTATTGGCACTTTCTGGCTCTCCCATTGGCTGTGCGCTTGATCAGCCATTGGCCCATCAACCACCACTCAAGAATATTTGTGTGCCATTGGCTGGGGGCTGGGTCCACTCCTCTCCCCCACCCACTGCCAGCTTGGCCACTCTTCCCTGTCTGAACAAATTGCTAAAACAGCTGTCTCTCTTGACGAAGATGCTTCTACTGCTGTTGTTTCACTCCTCTGTGTCTGGCTGGCTACTGAAACAGGTGTTCCCTGCTCAGGAAGAAGCTTCTACTGCTGCCATTTCTCCTGCTTGTCTCCTCCACGACTGGATGGCTACTGAGGTGAGCCACCAGCTGTCAAACCATTCTCTTCTCCTCCTGCTGTGGGTCCCACTTTCCCCTCAGTGGTTGTTGCTAAGCAACCAAGCTTGGTTCTGTCAGTAAAAAGGCAGGGGCAGGATGCCCTTTCCAGGTCTACTTTGGTCTTTGGGGAGAATTCATTGGGGCCAGTCCTGACTAGGGTTGCCAGCTCCAGGTTGAGAAATTCCTGGAGATTTTGTGGTGGAGTCTACGGAAGCCAGAGTTTGGAGAGGGGCCTCAGCTAAATAGAATGCTATAGAGTCCACCCTCCAAAGCAGTTATTTTCTCCAGGGGAAGAGAGATCTGTTGTCTGGAGTTCAGTTATGATACCAGGTCATCTTCAGACTCCACCTAGAGGTTGGCTACCCTAGGCCTGGCAGTGCCCACTGGGTGATTTGATGCCACCTGACTGGTGTGACTTAACTAGGTCTGGCTGCTTAATCCTGTTCACCAGCAGCAGCTCCTGTAGGACAGCCACGGTGGCACAGCAGTTAGAGCTTTAGAGCATGGTCTGCCAGACCCAGCTTCTTGCTGTGGAAGCTGAGTGGATGATTTTGGACCAGTCACAGACTTTCAGCCTAACCTACCTCACAGGGCTCTTGTGCAGATCAAAAGGGGGAGAAGAGAATTATGTAAGCTGCTTTGGCCCCTACTGTAGAGAAAGGCTATATTTTTCTTCCTGGGGAACCATTGTTGCCAATCTCCAGGTGAGGGCTGCAGATCACTCAGAATTACAACTGTTCTCCAGGTGGCAGAGATCAGTTCCCCTGGAGAAAATGGTGGACTCTGTGTCATTATACCCTGCTGAGGTGGCCCCTCATGACAGCCAGTGTGATGTAGCAGTTAGTTCTTCAAAGCAGAGTCTGCCAGACCCAGGTTCTTGCTGTGGGAGCTGGCTGGGTGATTTTGGACCACTCACAGACTTTCAGCCTAACCTACCTCACAGGATAGTTGTGCAGATTGAAAGGGGGAGAGGAGAATGATGTGAGCTGCCTTGGTCCCCACTGCAAAAAAAGACTGTACTTTTCCTAGGTAGAGGCTGCAGGAAGGGGGGAGGAGATGGAAAGCTGAAGTCAAAGGGGCAGATAAAGGTAGGTTGATGGTTGGCTGCAAAGGAGATAGGATTGCCAGCTCTAGGTTGAGAAATTCCTGGAGATCACCAGTCACCTTCCATTTAAACCCTTGTGGTTCAGGTTTTGCACATGCATTTTAACTTGAATGAAAGGGAACAGAAAGGAATGCAAGCAAGGGGGGAACCCACTGGAGCCTGGAGAAGGAGGGGTGGGACGTCAGACAGGTACAGTGCCATAGACTCCACCCTACAAACCAGCCATTTCCTCCTGGGGAACCATTGAGGGCTGGAGATTACTCAGAATTACAACTATTCTTCAGATGGCAGAGATCACATCACCTGGAGAAAATGATGGACTCTGCGTCAGTATACCCTGCTGAGATCACCACAACGAATTGATGCTGAGTGCCCAAGGCTGGGACACCCACCCAGAGCCTCTTTTTAGAGCTCTTTGTATTTATTTCCACAACAGGCCTTATTCCTAGTAATTTTATAAACCTCTATCTTGTTCCACCTTAGTAATCTCTTTTCTAAACTGAAAAGTACCAGACTCTTCAGCCTTTCCTTGTAGGGAAGTTGCTCCAACCCTCTAATCATCTTGGTCACTCTCTTTTGTACTTTTTTCAGTTCTGTGATATACTTTTTGAGATAGTGACCAGAATTGTACACAATACATCACACTACTGAGCCCAGCCTGATGGTTGGCACCATGCAACTGGTCCATAATTTTCTAAGGTATAAACTACCAGGGAGAGGGAAGGCTGAAGACATGGAGACAGATAAAGGTAGGTTGATTCATGGGTTGGAAGGAGAGAAGGACGCAGGAAAAAGGGAGACGTTACAACCAAAACCCACATTTTTTCTTGATTGGGGTAGGAAAATCACCTGTGATATGTGGGGGTGGTGTCCAACTTTTTAAAATGTATGCAGTTGCCCTTTCACAACTGTGCAGTAGCATCAACCAATCACCTTCCATTTAAACCCTTGTGGTTCAGGCTTTGCACATGCACTTTAGCATGAATGAAAGGGAACAGAAAGGAATGCGGGCAAGGGGGGAAACCTACTGTTGAAACCAGCATTTTTCTGAATCTGACTAGTGGCTGCAAAGCCCCCTTTCCATCTTGTGGAGAACTAGGGGATTCTTTGCCGAGTACTGTTAAAAATGTGAAAGAGTCATACCAGCTCACAATATGTCAGAACATGTTGAGTGTACAAAATGCATGACAGAACCCACTGACATTACAAGCCGTGATCGCTGGCACCATTCACCTCTCCCATGGCTTTGGCTCCTGTTTTTTTGGGGGGAGGGATCGAAGGAAGACAGGGGAAGGTGGTAGTGGCAGCAGGAATGCAGCCTGGCCAAATGATTGAGGGAAGGGGAGAGGTGGCGAGGGGGGGCTGCTGCTGCTCTCCTCTCTGTTTTGCTCCCCCCTGGACAGGAACCACCACCACCCTCTGTACACAGAGCTTGGAGGGCTGGGGGCAGCAGTGTGGGGGGGTGAACGGAGACATGCTAATGAGTTCTGCCTCCACTCGTCTTCTCATTGTCACCGATCCCCCTTTAAACCTGCATGGAACTAAACCTCCGCAGCTCCTTTTACAATCTAAAACCCTGTCCTTTTTATTTTTAAGTCAGGGATGAGTTTAACAATAGGAGTTTATCAATAAATGAGGTGTGTGTGCGTGCTTGACTGGAGCTTGCTGGGCAGCCTGGTCTAGACCGGACAGCCCAGCAGAGCACACTAAGGTGAACTCCCTGCACAGCAGTCTCTGCTGGGGCTATGCTGGGAAGCCTGGTTTAGACTGTGCAACAGAGCCCACCAAAGGGACCAATCCTGCAGGGAGAGCCACAGCCAAGCCTGAGTGGAGAACTCTCCCTCCAGGATCAGCTCCTTGGCATGCTCTGCCAGGCAGTCCAGTCTAAATTGAGCTGCTTGGCAGAGCCCCAGCTGAGCACGCACACATAAACTCCTATCGTAAAACTGGTCCCGCTTATTATAAAAACTGAAAGTTTACAAGTGAGCACGGATAAAGGGGGGAAGATGGCACAAAGTGCGGAGTGGGAGGGATGCCCTCAATGTGGGTGGTGGAGTGGTGCCCGAGGGGCAGAAAAAGGGAGGGGGAAATCCAGGGAAATATGCTTTTGAATTACCATCGGCTTGGAAGCGAGACCCAGGAGACACCTGTGGCAAAACCACTCTCAGAAAACTTGGGCCAACAGCAAACAGAAAGCGAGCTTGGTGCCAAAGGCAGGAAAAGTAATGCCGAACAAAAAAAAACCCCACCCAGCAAAAATGCAGGGCAAAAGTGATGGGAATGCAGGTTGACAAATAAAAGCCAATGGACATACATGGGCAAAGTGAGGCAAAACACCAATGCATAATAGGCCAGATAAAGAATTCTTTTCCTGTAGTGGCATTCCAGTTATGGATGGCCTACCTGTAGGGTTGCCAAAGGTTTGCTTTGGAAGGTGAACTCTGTGGCATTGCACCCTGCTGAGGTCCTTCCCCTCTCCAAACCCCGCCCTCCCCAGGCCTCACCCCCAAAATCTCCAGGAATTTCCCAACCCAGAGCTGGCAACCTTACCTGCCTGTCCCAGACATCCTCACCTGATATCTTCTTTCTTGAGTTTTAGGGAGCAAGTCAAAATGGCTGTATTTGCCCTGGCTTTAAACTGAATGAATTTTATTGCTGTCTGCTGTTCTAGTGAAACAGGGTTGGGGGGTGTTACTGGCTGTTCATTGGTTTTATCTATGATGCATTTAGTGTTTGTCATTTTAATTGAACGGTGGATAATAAATAAAATCCTTCCTTTTCTGAGCTGTGTGGTGGAATTATGAATGTGTGTATGGTCACAGTAATGGCGAGTAGGGTTGAGAAAGGGACTGGGACTCTCTGGGACTTCCCATCTTCCTGATCCAATGTGATATACTGTTATGATTTTTAACGGCTTACTGTGTTTACGTGTTCCTTTTGGCAGGCCAGAATAGGTATGGTGAGAACTTTATCTCAGAATTAGGGGCAAGAATTGAAACAAAATTAAAGACAGAAATGATTGTCTTCATGGGAAAATAGGATATTTTGTTGGTGGCAACACAATATTCTATAAAGTCAATAAGTGTAGGTGATTTTATTTGAGGATATTCTGTGTGAACATATTGCATAGTATGCTTACAGGAAGAGGAGTTTTTTCAGATTGGGAAAATGTTTTGCTCTGCCCTGGGGAAACCTGTAAGATCCATCATATGGACTAACGTTTGCATCAAACTTTCTGCTGGCACTTCTGCTTCTAGTTATTTTACCACATAAAGGTTCTCATAAAACCTTGCCACTCTTGGTGAGCCCACGTGTCCTATGACTATGGTTACAAAATCATGGAAGATCAAAGAGCGAACAGAAGAGCAAACCAGTCCTTCAGATCTCTTTATTAAAAAACAACAACACAACTCCTGTTGATCTGCAGTAAATGACTTTACCATGTGCATTTTTTGAGCTGAGAACACATGGATATAGTTTTGATTAAAGTGGACTCTCAGATAATACATCTCCAACAAAAATCTTCAACAAGGGAGAAATTATTTTCTGTGACTTCAGAAGATGTGTGAATTAATGTTAGAAATGCTATGAAAATCCATTAGAACAAATCCAGGGTGGTGTACAGATTATTCCAAAAAGTTTAAATGGTAGACATAGAAAAAGGAAATATTATGGCTCCAATCCAGCAAGACCCATCCCTGTGAAGAAGCCAGGCCTTATTCCCATGGTGCAATCTTTTTTACTCCCTCTGGTGTACGCCTTTAACATCTGCCATACAGGCACAAAATTAAACTGGTGAATCTTCTCTTGCTAAATGCTTGTTTTAGGCTCTTATTAAAGGCAAAAGGATGGTGATGGATCCCACCTGCTAGTATAGGACTTCCCACACTCTACTTTCCATCTCAAATTCAGCCCAGGTAATCTCTGTTATAGGAAGAATGAGGAGCCTTGTGGTTCTTTGCTGCTCATCAGGTTTTTGGCATTTCCTCTGACTTGATGTCTCAGCACCAGGCCCATAGCCACGAGGGGGCTCACAAGGGCAACACCTCCTCCCAAATTTGCCCTGGCCCCTCCCCATACCTCCCCCTCCCCCAGGAGGGAGCCTGGGCTTGGCTTCAACTCTTGTGCTGTTTGCAGCCCCACGAGGAGGGCAAAGATGGTGATGGTGGCCACGGCAGCTTTCACTGGCTGGGCAAGGAGAGGGGAGGTGGCCACAGTGACAAGCTTGGGAAGCTTGAGCCCACCCTGGGGTGGTCAATCCGGCCATTTAAGGGCTGCTCCAGGTCACCCTCTTGGCCGTATAAGTATTTGTTCATCACCAGATCTCTAGCCTTCCCCTGATTGCTAGTACAGCTAGGCCCAAATCCTGGAACGTGGATGACGAGCATTAGACAGCCTCATCAGACTCTTCTTGCCCTCCTTACCTTGCTTCTGCTCAGTGCAAGCAAAACCGAGAAGGAAATTAAATGCTGGTGAAGTGTTTCACTTTGGTTGTTTGACCAGAATATGCAGAGTAGATTTTTTTTTTAGCAAGATATTTCACATTGGAGTTTATCTATCTTTCATTTATTTTTTAATGGGCCGTTTTGTATAACATTTTGAGTTTTTAAAACATTCTCTTCCTCAAAAAAGCATACTGAGAAACAAAGAAAGGGGAAATACAGTGTTTTAGGCCTTGAAATATGGGTGAGGGTGGATTTCAGTTTCCAACTAGGTGGCAGAGAAAGCGGACTAGTGAACTGGGAGATCAGATCACACAAATTGGTTTAGTAGCGGTCAGTTAATCTTTTTGTTCCAACTTCTGCTTTGTAGTGGAGAGAAGTAATTATTTGAGAATTTAATAAGCTTGCTGGGGCAAATAAGCATTAAGAAGCTGAACTGGATGAGTCTGTCCACACTTCAGCTCTCCTGAAGAAGACCAAGCAAGAAGGAGCTGTGGCTTGGCAGAGCATCTGCTTGGTATACAAAAGGTCCCAGGTTCAGTCCCTGCCACCTGAAGTGTGTGTTCAGCTTGTCTTTGTGCAAGATACTTTTTGTTCATTTGTCCAGTAGTTAGTAAAGTAAGTAGTTACTTGATTACATATAACAGAGTGGTTTTGTGACTCAGTGGGAAGGGCATTTACTGGGCACATGCTGGGTCCTGGTTTTCAATCCTGGGCATCTCCAGGGCTGCTCTTCACTATGCTAAGCTGCCCCCTTAACAAAAAAAATTCTAGCTATGGGCCTGATGAGCACATCTAGGGTGGGTTGGTTGTGAGGGCTGCTGCAGCTTGCGGCCTTCTTCTGTGCTCATGAGTCCCTGGATTAAGTATGGTTTTCAAGTTACCTAGTGGATCTACACCAGGGTTTAGGTGTGTTCCTTCAGTCCATCTGAGTCTGGCAGATGTGAATATCTTCAGCATGAACAGATTCCCCAACTACGTGATTCCCCCCAATCCAGGCAATCATGTTGCTGGTGCAAGTCCAGGGGGAGAGTCCTAGGTTCACTCTCAGTTCCCACTTCCAACCTGTAATATATAGAAATGAAATAGAAATGTATTTGTATTTAGCCATAAACCATTACAAACCAAGGATTAGAGTAAAATATAAGATATAATAAAACCATACAATCAGAATGAAATTGAATCAAAGGGCATCTCCTAAGATCGATATTAATTAGTTCCCATAAGAACAGTGTTAGCCCGTATTTTCTTTGCAGCCAAGGCATATAAAGACATTCTATAGGATATGTTGGCATCGAAATCAGCTAACAAGAATACAATCTTCTCAGAATCTAAGTAGAAACATAAGTCTGATAGAATCCCGGAGAGGAATCTTAACCTAGGTTGGGCATACATCGAGCATTCAAGAATATAATGAGGAAGATCCTCAGTAACAGAAGAGCCACAAATACAAAAGCGCTGTTCCTTAGGTGTCCTACTGTAGCGGCTGGCTAATGCGGCCATAGGCATTGGTTCAAAACGCAAGGATGTGAAAGCTGCTCTCAGGATGAGGGGGAGAGTCATATTTGGGCAGTTTCTTCTGTACTTCAGGGCTATTTCACACCACTCTTACATTTCACACTCTACATTTTGTTGCCATGCTCTACCACAAGCATAATGTTTGAAATGACATGGAAGTCCTGTCTGTGTGGCATATCATGGGGTGGAGCTGTGGCTCACTGGTACAGCATCTGCTTTGCATGCAGAAAGTCCCAGTTTCAACCCTCAGCATTGCCAGTTAAAAGGACTGAGTAGTAGGTGATGTGAAAGACCTCTGCCTAAGAGTAAGGAAAGTGCTGGGTGTTGCACAAGATCTTTTTTAAACAGAACTGCACTAAATCCCTGATTAACTGGAGGCAGGGAAATACTGAGCACAGTGACATTACATTATGTTTCTTTTACTAGATATTGCTGATGGGCGATGTGGACTGGTGGTCCCACACACCTCTGTAACATTCCATTAGATCCATAGTTATGGTCAGGGCTATTTTTGGGCAGGAACACACAGGAACGGAGTTCCGGCTGGCTCCCGAGTTGTCCATGCCCAGCAGGAACTCATTAGCATAATAGGCCACACTCAGCAGCAGAAACTCATTAGGACTGGCTACATTAGGGGTGTGTGGCCTAACATGCAAAGGAGTTCCTGCTACAAAAAAGCCCTGGGTTTTGACAACAAACAAGGTAAACAGAATAAGAAACAAAAGGTGGGTGTGGCTGGATGACCACACTTCTGGTAACATGGGTGTGTGTGGCCTAATATACTAATAAGCTGTGCTGTCAGGGGTGTAGCCTAATATGCTAATGAGTTCCTGCTGTTGGGTGTGGCCTATTATGCTAATGAGTTCCTGCTGGGCTTTTTCTACAAAAAAAGCCCTGGTTATGGTGCACAGCTATTACTCTAGGGTGGCCAGATCCAGTGGTGTGCTGGAGCCAGCTTGTACCAGCTTGCAAGAGCTGATTGTTAAATTTTTGGGAATTCTGCAAGCTGGTTGAAAACTCATCAGGAGCTCTAGGATTCCTCCCTTTCCCCACTCGGACAGATCCCATACTGGGTGGGTTGACTTCAGAGTCTCGCCTTTCATTGCAAGTGAACAGACTGGCTCAGCCTCGATTTCCTGAAGACTTCCCTCCACTGAGGCCCGCATCATTCAACTGCTTTGCAGCTCACACAAAATTATGGCCCTGTGCGGGCTGCAGAAAGCAAGCTAATGCTCCCCCTCTAGGCACCCCTTCCGACACAGCCAAGCTTGTGCATAAGCAGAGCTGGGCACTAAACTACCTGCTGTGGTGCCTGCCAGGGGAGAGTGATTTGAACAGCTTGCTCAGCACCTCCTCCTCCTCGCTGCAGGAAGGGTCAGAAACAAACCCCTTCCAAGGCAACCTTCCTTGGCTGCAGGGACACCCAGCCTCCCTGGCTGCCCACCCAATCCTGGTGGTGCTCTCCCTTCCAGCTTGGCTGGAAGGAATGGGCTCCCCAAAGGGGAACACAGAAACCTGGCGTTTTGTTGTGCAGCACCAGCAGCAGCGTGCTGCCAAGAAGTAAACCCAGCCAGTTCAAAGGGTGCTTATTCTCAAGCAACGAAGCCTTCAATGATTGCTTTTATTTTTAATTAATGTATTTATTTTTTCCCCTCCAAATTGATGTCAAAGAGGAGAAAGTAGATTTCTGTGCATTAGTATGTTTACTCAAAGGTAAGTCCCACAGAATTTAGTAATGCTTCCTCCCAAGTAAGCCAACATCAAACTGTGGCCTAACCATTCCTTTTGGACAAGCATGAATAAAATACCTATTTAGAATCTTTCCCTCTTTGTTCTAAGAAGTCTCAATACCTTGCAAGGGGAAAAAAATCCATAATGGTTGTAAAGAACTACCCTCCTATTTTTAAGGGAACAGACCAGGTATTCTTCCCACATCAACTTTGTGCTAGATGCAAGTAATTCTTTTCTCCTCCACTCTTTTATGGGTTGGTCTCACAAAGTTGTACTTATGACTAACTGGGGAGGGGGTGATGTCCAGAAACGGGTATCCCTAGTGCTGAAGCTGAAAGAGGTTTCAGTTTAATGAACATCATTTTGTTGTGTCCACTGACTGCCAGAGTGACAGCGACACAGCCGGAGCTTGAGTCCCAGATAACAATAGGGACTAGGATCCTGAATCTTCCTTTGGGGAACCAATGGGAACAATGGGAAGTTTAAACCCGCCAATGGGACCTAGGGGCGTCTCCCCCGGTCTGTATATAGTTGGCCACCCAGCCGATATTCTGTGTTCTTGTTGTGTACAGTAAATGACTATGCTTAACATCACACTGCCTCATGATCTCTAATGCATCGAACCCACTACACAACACATTTGTGCATTGGTGAGAAATGGTTTAACAGTAGATCATGTATCATATTTAATCACAATAAATTTCTTGGGAAAAGAGTGAGCTGATTCGGATGCAACAAGAGTTCAGCAAAAATCAGCAGAAGCATTCTGTGAGAATCAATTGGCTATGTGGAATTTTCAATAAACAGTATTGTATGCTTTATTATTTGTAAATCATGTGCTACACATCCTTTATATCAGTACAATTTATGACAAAGTTATAAGCGTGTATATATGTAGAGGGCAATCCTCTCTCCAATGTGGTTTAACATCTCTATGTATCCCCTCGCCCAACTGGTGTGGAGTTTCGGGCTGGGGGGTCACCAGTGAGCAGATGACACCCAGCTTTATCTGTTGATGGGCGGCCAGCTGGACACCACCCCAGCAAATTTAGCTGAGGGGCTGGAAGCTGTGGTGGGAAGGTTGAAATAGAGCTGGTTGAGACTGAACCCTGGGGAGCTTCTGCGGCTGGGGCAGGGGGTTCAGGCCAGGGTGCCAACTCTCAGTCCCTGAGGGTGTGCCCTTAAGACCAGCACCAACTGTCAGGAGTCTGGGTGTGATTCTGGATGCCTCTCTGTCAATGGAGTCCTAGGTCACAAATGTTGCCAGACTGGCGTTTTACCAGCTATGCCCAGTCAGGCAACTGGCTCCCTACCTGTCTCGCCCAGTTCTAGCCACAGTAATCCATGCAACGGTCACCTCCAGATTGGACTACCATAACTTGCTCTACATAGGGCTACCCTTGAGACTGACCCAGAAATTCCAACTGGTACAGAATGCAGCAGTGCAGGTCCTCACAGGGACCCCGCAAACAGCACCTATTCAACCTGTGCTGCATGAGCACCACTGGCTGCCAGTGGAGTACCAGATCAGGTTCAAGGTTTGGGTATTAACCTTCAAGACCCTAAATGGTCTGGAACCCATGTATCTTATGGACCACGTCTCCTGGTATACCCCCAGAAGAGCATTGCACTCAGTGGATAAGAACTTATTGGTGGTCCCCAGCCTGAGAGATATCCAGCTGTCCTCAACCAGAGCCAGGGCATTTTCCACCTTGGATCCAACCTACTGGAACTCTCTGTCCAGTAACATCTGTGCCCTGTGGGACCTAATGCAATTCCACAGGGCATGTAAGCCAGGCATTTGGTTGAGGACAGCAACAGTGCCATCTTCCTCTCCTACTCCCTGCCTTCCCCGTGAGGCAGTGGCACAACTGGGAACCTTTAGCTTCAATTGTTAGCTTAATTGTTGTTTCATTGTATTTTAACAATTTTAATTAGGTATTACGTGAATGTGTCTTATGCTGTACACCACCCTGAGCCCTTTCTCAAAGGGAGGGTAGTTTAAAATCCAATTTAATCAATCAATCGATCAATAAAAATTTTTTGAGAGTTGGTTGTTAAACATTTACCAGGACACCACTAGCCAGATCCTCCTGGCACGCAGATGGGGAGGGGGACTTACAGGAGAGGGAGGGAGGCCCAGGCTACATCGCCACTCCAGCGATGTGATGATGTAACTTTGGGCGTGTACTGGAAGTGACATCATCATGCTGTGATGTTACCACAACACTCTGGAATTTGGGCAAAAACTCTATGATAAAAATGGCTTCTACCATAGAGTTTCCCCCCAAATATTAGAGCGTCACTGCAATATCCCCAACATGATGACATCATTTCCAGTGCATGTTGAAAGTGACATCGCCACATTGCTGGCAATGTACCCTGGGCCTCCCACCCTCTCCTGGTAAGTCCCCCTGCTGGCCAGCTGATCAGCCGTGTATGGGGTGGTGGAGCCTGGCAATGGGGGATTCCCCGCCTCCACTGAGAAACCTGACAACCTTATATTACTCCCAAAGCCCTGCATATAATCATTATATCTCATTCTAAACTTAGCCCTAGCTACAATTCTTAGATAGAAAGCATTTTTCTAAGGACATGGGGGACTCCCCCAGGATTGCAGAAAAATGTGAAAAGCTAAAAAAAAAATGGAGGGGAGGGTTAGACCTCTCAAAAGAGAGGAATATGGTCTGTGCTTATGCAGCGAATGTAAAGCAGTGTCCCTGCAGGGGCCAGGTGTTGCCTCGGCACCTTGTTCAGTCAAGCTGGATGTAAACACAACCAGGATGAAAGTGATGGCATCTTGCCAATGGTGGGTGAGAGGGACAGATGAATGGATGGGCAGGAGCTGCTGCCCCTGCTTCATGAACCAGACAGCCACTTGTGGTGACACCGCTGGTGGGTGGCCCAGACAATAGGATGACCAGAGAGGTAGCAAGGGAGTGGGGGTTAGGAGAAAAAGGTTGTGATCTTCCCATGTCTCCTGCTTGTCCTTAACTAATTTCCCTCTGTGAAACCTGTCTGGTGCAAAGACGCAGATTCTAAAAACAAAAAATGTACAACTGAATATAGTGAGAGTAATTTGTAATAAAAATCGAAACCAGTTTAAGTAAGATTTGACCTTTGCTTACATCTAGCTTAATTACAGCTTTTCCAAATCAGCATATCAAATGGCTGCACTGATGGCATTGCTCCAACACCAATAGTGTCTGGGCAAGTTCCCTTTTGCAAACCACATAATGGAGATGAGTGGCATGTTCTGTCCTCTGTCCTTGTCTACTGAAGGTCCAGATGAGAGGGTGACTGGGTACCTTTTATTTTGTATAAGGCTTTGAAGAATACAGACTTAAAGATGCTTTTAAGCGTAATATTTATTCAGTCACTGACTCAAGGTGGAACTTCAATGTGAAAATGTGCCTTCCATGCAATCAAGTCCAGAGCATTGTGAACTGACAGTCATTCCTTTGGGTCAAAATACGTTAGATGTTATCCTACTGTCTCTCCATTGTGTGTTTGTCTTTTCTGATTGCAAGCATAAACTTATTGAGCATCAGAATTTATTGCATGCGGGGGGAAATCAAAATTCAAACTTTAAATGGAAAAAGTGTTTGCCTTTCATTGCTTAAAGAGCCATACGGAGATGTCAGCCACACAGATATACCTAATAGGTCCAGCACCATCAGCCATTCCATCTGCCTATGAAGGAAATCTCCACATACTCATCTTTTGGGTTCTGAACCAAAGGAAAATATCCAGGTTCTGCAAGGATGGCAGCCAAATTCTGTGCCTAAGTTATATAATAAAAAAGACAAGAAGCCATTGGTGCAAATGAAGAATATTTTATTATTGAAGTAAAAATATCCCTACATCTTTCACAATAAAGTTTCTTCAAGTGAATTTGCTAGTCCGATGTTTTTACAGCAAGAATGCAAGATCGATGATCAGATAATTGAAGGACTAGTAGATTCCCATGAAGAAGCTCTATTATGAAGTAGATCCCAGGGAATTTTTTACCTGAACAATAAAATATTCTTCATTTACGCTCACTGGCCTTTTGCCAGTTTTTGAATCACTGTAATTGGTGTGGCCCTTCTATTTTCTCCTAAATTACATAAATCAAATTAAACAAATTATGTATAATGGCTTTATTTCCATGGTTCTGTTTAAAAGAATTATGTATGCTGAATTTGAAGTGGGCCTATTGTAGGTAGTTTTGCGGGATTGTCTTTTTCTTTACCCTGTTTTCATAAGAACCTAAGAAACATAAGAACAGCCCTGCTGGATCATACCAGTGGTCCTTCTAATCTAGCATCCTGTTTTGGTCAATGGCCATCCAGTAGCCCTAGACGGCCACTGAACAGGGCATAGAGGCCGAGGCCTTCCTGTAATGCTGCCTCCCAGCACTGGTAGTCCTTTTCCTTTCCTTTTATGATACCGCTCTTTTGGCCACAGCCTTTAGCTAATACCACGGGGGGGGGAATCTCACTTCAGTCACAGAAGCTTTTTAATTTTAAGCTGGGTTGCTAAAAGGTAGGATGTCAGTGACCTGGTGATATATGGGTTCTTATCTTGTAGATGAAAAGAAAGGTTCTGATTAATATCTGTGAGCTCATTTTTCTCAAGTATCAAGGTAATTCTGCATTGTTCGACATACCAAGTGTAATTATTTTTGCTCTGTGTCACATTGCTGTAATCCTAGTCTTATTGCATTGCTTATTAGATATCTCATGTGAATTATTGCATTGATTTACACTGTGTAACCCATTTTGAGTCGCAGTGAGAGAGGTAGACCATAAATAAACTATGTAACATAAAGTGCATAGGGTCAGGCTGTGAGTAGGATTCTTTTCCAAGTGAACAAACATAGGCTCAACCAACAGTGGCATGATCCCTGAGGTGCCCACAGGTGGGATACTATCCCAGCAACTTTCAGTCTTCAGAGCAAACATGAAACACCACAGCCCTCCCCTTTGTGAATAAAACCCCTGTGGGTTAGCATATATTAACCAAAGAAGATTTGTGCTCACTTAACTCTGGACCTAAATTCCTCATTATGTGCCGCCTGTTCTGTCAAAAATAATTTCCCCAGCAATAAGAGTTCTACAGGACTGCTCTGGAATACTGTCCTGTTCTTCTCTCTGTCTTTTTCTTTATGTCTGAGCCTGCTACAACACCTTTCCTATCCCTTCATGCCTTAATCTCCCTTTCTGTTTACTCCAACATGATTTCACACACACACACCGCCCCCACTGCTAATTCTGTTCTAGCCAATTGCATAGAACATTCACCCCTGGAAGATTTATGACAGGATTCCCACTGTTTACCTCAACTTCCTCCTTTTTTACTAGAAAATGTACACCTGATAGACATGTGACAGATTTCACACCCTAATGCTGATTGTCAGTTCTTTTTTTGTTCTTTTTGTTTTTAATTTTTTTAATTTAATTTAATTTAATTTAATACAAACAGATTTCATATCAACCAAACAACAACAAATAATGCAACATTGTATCAGAGTAAAAAACCACAAGGTGTTACATAAACAGAACAAGAGATTGAGAGCACATTTATGATGGATATCTGGATTACATGACAGCATAGCCTATGGTAGGGGATTTTTATAGAAGCACACCACTGAAGAATTGCCTGAGAGTACTGTTCACTGGTAGAAATACTTTAGCCAATTAAAAAACTGTGTTGTCAAAGTATCAATGATTCAAAAGTGAAGCTAGGATGCAAAACTCGTATTCTGTGGCAGGAGATCATTTTCTGTCATGAATTGTAAATAGGGAAACCAGGTACGCACAAATCTCGAGTGTGTTGTGCACGATTTCTCTTGAATAGTGCTCAGTCTGTCAGTTATTTTGTCCATAATGATCTACTCCTGTATTTTATTTCTCCACTCCTCCACTGTTGGGGGTTTAGTTGATTTCCAGGCGGCTGCAATAGTGAGTGAAGCTGCTGTGAGTAGGTACGTTGTTAGATGCTGGAGAGAATCTTCTTCTTTCGTTGGATCTCTGAGATGTAGAAGGATGTTTTCTGGTGTCAGCTGAAGCATTTGTGATGTTATCTTGGTGATTTCCTTGACAACGGTCTTCCAGAAATGCTGTATATGAGGACAACTCCACCAACAATGCATGTAATCACTCACCGCTCCACAGTTCTTCCAGCATAATGGTGAGTAAGAGTTATTGTTGTGATGTAAGTGGCTCGGGGTGTAGTACCATCGTGAGACTAATTTGAAAAATTGGAATCTGACTTTGAGAACTCTAGATCTATTAGCCTCGGTGTACCAGATTAGCAACCACTGATGTTCCGTTAGATGTGTGCCAAGATCTTTTTGCCACACAGTTTAATAATTCAATTGTGATGTGCTGTGGAGGTTTATGAGAACTTTGTATATTTTTGAAAGCAGATGTTTCGAGTGTTCCATGTGAGTTTCTATGAGCATCTCAAATTGTGACTTGGTCCTCTTGAAAACTCAGGGGTCTGACAGATGATTTATAAGACTTCTCAATTGATAGTAGCAGAGCCAGGAGATTGGTTTTTCCATCTTATCCTCAAACTGTGTTTTCTGCATTATCTTCCCTTGTAGAACGAGATCCTCTAGGCAAGTAAAGCCTGCTGTCATCCAGTCTTGAACTGCATCCAGTTCCTGACCTGGGGGGAACTAGTCTTGGTAAGTAAAAGTTGAGAGAGGTAAGATAGATGGCATCAGATGTTTTCTCTGCTCATCCCAGACTTGTAGTGTGTGTGTCAGATAAGGATTGTCTGTGGCTTGTTTGGGACGCTGTTTGGTGGGCTGATTATCAGTTCTGCGCACCTCTGAGGTGTGTGTTCTAGGCGGTCGGCTAGTTGGCCTAATGGTAGCACTGACCCTGGGTGGATAATGAGTCCAAGCGCCTCCTGCTCTTGAAGCATCCCTGCTAGCAGAAGTAGAAAGCATCGGGTTCAACAGGTCAGCAGTGAGGTTTGGTGAATGGCATTTGCTGGGAAATCTACTCAGCTATCTCAGCAGCAGCAACATGAAAAAGGAAAGTATGATGAGAAAGCTAGGAAAGGGTTACAGTTTCATTCAGGGATGGGAAAACACCCCCTTGTTATTGCACAAAGGCTTAGGAATAGGGCACACAGCAGTTGCTACTTCGCATTGCTCTCCTCTAGTGATTTAGGGCAATAACAATTCCATGTTCAATTTCACAATTTAAAGAATAACCAAAAATAATACCCCCTTTGATTAGCCTCTCAGCATCTGCAGCCTGGTTCTTCCTAGGAGGTTTGTAGAATATAAAAAATGTGCCTCTCTCCTCCCCACCTACCTTGGTAAGACAATTGCCTTTCAAAAGAAGCCTCATCTTTAGTTCCATTAAACATAATAGCCTGAGATTGCTATGAATGTTCCTTTCAGTTTCTCATGTGCTATTGCCTGTGCGCAGGGAAATCCTCTTCCTAAAAGCCTCCATTCTTTGCCTTGAGCCTGCTGATGGAACAATTAACTAGGAACTGTATTTTGGAAATGTGTGGTGGGGGCGGGCTTATGCCCTCTGCTAGGCATTTCAGTGAATACCTCTTCACCCCATAGTTTTGATTTGGCTTCTATACTGAATTTCCCAGAGCAATTTATGAAGGAGTAAAGCCAAATATAATTTGCAAAGTAGTAAAACAACTGCAAACACTTGCATTTCAGAGAACATATAGCGGGAACCTGGATAGCCCAGGCTAGCCCAATCTCGCCAGATATCAGAAGCTAAACAGGGTCAGTCCTCACTAGTATTTGGATGGGAGACCTCCAAGGAATATCAGGGTTGACTTGTGACATGGAGCCAGGCAACAGCAAACCATCTCTGAACATCTCTTGCCTTGAAAACTCTATGGGGGGGGGCCTTGTTTGACCATAATAAAAGCAGAGAAGGAAGGTGAATGTTATGAATTAACATGGTTAGGCTTGACAGTCATGGAGAATAAAGAGTACATTCCCACGAGCCAGTTTGAACAACTGACATTAAAAAGTCACCCCAAGTTAAGTTTTTTTCCTGTCCTTTCTGTTTTTGTGGTAAAATGGCTGTGTGTAAGCATTCTATATAGGAAGACGGAAGATTGATCGCAAAATTACTAGTTTTCTCAGGACACATTTGCGGGGAAGCAATGTTTGTCTGGTACAGCCAAGCAGAAAAGAATCTTGTCCCCCCCCCCAAATTTTATTTAGTGGATTTTCTTATTTTTAGCAAAACATCACAGCACTAAGAACAATAAAAATAAAAATAAATACCAACATAATTAGCAGATAATAATTGCAAAAAGCACACCATGAGAATCATATCCAACAAGGAAAGAATCATGTTGTATCTTAAAGACAAGCACATCTCTTGCAGCATAAGCTTTTGCTATCCTGAATGTATGTCATCAGATACCTTAAGGCAGGGGTCATTTGGAGCAGGAGCGCGCAGGAGTGGAGCTCTGGTAGTTAGAAGCACAGGCAGTGGCAAGCTCCGCCCCCAGCTCCCAGCAGGAGCACAAAGCAGCATGTGTAGCGTTCCTCCTGGGCCCAGATAGGTTACTCTGGGACTGGAATGACAGCCCCAGAGTGGAAAGACAGTCCCTAGGGTGGAGCCTGAGTGGTTGATGTTGCATTCTGACACATTTCTGGTGATGTCAGGGGGTGTGGCATATGCAAATAAATTATGCTAATGAGCTCCTGCACCTCTTTTTCTATGAAATGACCCCTGCCTTAAGGTTATCCTCAGTACACAGAAATATATATGCACACATGGAAAGAAACAAAAAAAGGGGGTGGAGTGAGGAAAGAAGGCAAACCAATACCTAAGTGTGTGACATAAGTGTTTTGCAAAGCGCAGGGAGAAACAAGATATAGTAACAAGAATAAATGATCCAGTCAGATTTGATATAAACTATTCCCATCTGGTGACAAGCTGGCAAGTAAAGAGTTTATACACCTATACCCACAAACAAGCAGCAGGTATGCCAGGACTTGTCAAGAGTACCTCACTTTCCCTTCCCCCACTATTTCCTCTTTCCCTTCCCTGAAAGACCCCATTGCCTCTTTTCCTGCTTCCTTCTCCCAACCCACCAGCCAACCAGGCCTCTAGCTATGGGGAGGGGGCTTGGGGCAATGCTCCCAAATCTGCCCTGCCCCCTCATCTCCTGGTCCCCCTCCCCTCCCCCGGCCAAAGGAAGAGCAAGCAACAACACCCCCAGCAAGCCCCACGATCCAAGCCAGAGAGCAAGTCCCCTCCCCAGACGCCGGGCAGAGCCAAACTACCTTTATCTGTCTCTCTGCTTCCAGCTTTTCCTCCTTCCCTCCTCCTAACAGCCTCTTCCCAAGAAAACTATGGCCCAATTCCATGCTGCCAGCTGCAAGGCCAGGCCCAGTTCTGCAGTGGGGAACCCTCAAGGTCTTGTGGAGGGGCACTTCACTTTCCTCTGTATTCCACTCACCACACTATTCCCTTATTTCCTTCTCAGGCAGCCCCTATACTCTCACCTTTCCACTATTTCCTTTTTCCCTTCCCTGAAAGTAGGGTTGCCAGGCCCTCCCCCCAGCCACCAGGTTCCACCTGACATTGGCATCCCTACCTGAAAGCCCCCATAGCCTGTCCCCTTTTCCTGCTTCATTTTGTCCTTCCCACTCATCTGCCAACCAACTTTTATCTGCCCCCTCGATCTTTAGCTCTATTTATTTTTTATTTACTGCATTTATAACCCACCTTTCTCCAGAATGGGGACCCAAAGCAGCTTACATCATTCCCCTCTCCTTTATTTTATCCTCATAAGAACCCCGTGAGGTAGATCTGGATGGATCAAGATCCATGTTAATCTGTCTGTAGCTGTAGGAAAAGCAAGAGTCCAGTAGCTCCTCAGAGACTAATGCGATTTGTGGCAGGGTATGAGCTGTCATAGGAGCTGCGGTGGCTCAAGTGGTTAGACGCTGAACTGCAGGCTGTGGAAGGTCAGTAGTTCAGCAGTTCGAGACCTGGGTGCCGCATGACAGGGTGAGCTCCTGTCTCTAGTTCCAGCCCTGCCAACCTAGCAGTTCGAAAGCAAGAAAGCAAGTAGATAAATAGGTACCCTTGGGAAGGAAACAGCGTTCCGTGCACCTTGGTGTTTAGTCATGCCGCCACATGACCACGGAAACGTCTTCGACAGCGCTGGCTCTTCGGCTTTGAAACGGAGATGAGCACCGCAACCCTAGAGTCGGATTCGACTGGCTTTCGAGCAAGGGAACCTTACCTTACCTTTATGAGCTGTCATGAATCACAGCTCACTTCTTCAGTGACTCACAAAAGCTCATATCCTGCCACAAATTTTATTAGTCTTTAAGGTGCTACTGGACTCCTGTGAGGTAGGTTAGGCTAGACTGAGAGTTTCCATGGCTGAGTGGGAATTCAAACCTGGTTTTCCCCTATCCTAGTCCAAAATGCTAACCGCCTGCATTTGTCAGGTGACTCCTGTTGAACAATAGTCAGCAGCAGTGTTCCCTCTAAGCTGCACTAGGGAGTGCTGTCACACAAAATTTTAGCTCCTGCTCAGACGTTGTAGCTTCCAGGTCACAAACATTTTTCCTCCATTGGAAACAATGGATGGGGGCACCTCCTTCTGGAGCCCATAGAATTGGACCCCCGATACAATCTTTTTGAAACTTGGCAGGGGGGGTTGAGGAGAGGCACCAGCAGCTATGCTACAAATTTGGTGCATCTACCTCAAAAAACAACCCCCCCAGAACCCCAGATACCCCACATTGATTCTTCATCATAGCCTATAATGGTCCCTGTTGGGGAATGAGGGGTGCAGGAACTTTTTAATGTACCCTCATTTCCACTATGTTCATTTTGGGGAGGGAGAGAAGCTGGTTTCCCAAGTGCATCAAAAGAGAGAGAGAGAGAGAGAGAGAGAGAGAGAGAGAGAGAGAGAGAGAGAGAGAGAGAGAGAGAGAGAGAGATTTGTTCTAAATCAAGACACAATTTATTCCATTACACACTCTTAAGTCAAAAAACGTTTTTGTAGCATTTCAACATTCAACATAGAATATTTCAACATAATCCCAATACATAAACAGTGCATTCATCTATATATATAAAAGAAAGTCCCCTCTCCGTAAAATCAGAGTCCAGGCCAAACTGCTGGACCTAGAGACACCAACTTCAGGGAAAGCGCTTCTATCATGGTGTAGGTGCTCACTAAGAAGGGACTTTTAGAAATTCGACCCATAAGTGGGTCAAAAGGGGTAAAATGTGTTTCCCCCCATTGATTCCTATGCGGCTGCCAGGCAGCTGCCTCCCTGCACCCCCACTCTCTGATTGGTCAGCTGCAGAGTTCAGTATTCTTAGGTAAAAAAAAAAAACAGTTACAGGGGACTGCAGAGAGCTAATGACAGTTGAGGCAATCAGGAGTGGCCAATAACCACCTGTGAGGTGAAGCAAAGCTGCTGGCCCAGCCTCTCTGATGGCTTCCAACACACTCCCCCCACCTCCTACACCTAACAGGCGGTTGTCTGTCAGGTGCAGCAGTGGTTGTAGGGTGCTTAAAGCCACGAGGGAGCCTACCCCAGTAGTACGCCTTAGTGATCCAGTCAGCCCTGCCTCCACAGTGGCTTCTAATACTCCTCCCCCCTCCCCCATCCTACACTGGACAGCAGGTTTACACAGCAGGATTGCCTTGGCACTGCTGCTGGCCCAGCCTCCTTGATGCCTTTAAATACAATCCCCACCAACACCAGACAGGCTGGTGTCTGTCAGGTGTAGGATCAGGATCAGGGTATGAATGTTTATGGGGAGATAGTAAAGGACATTTCTAGGAGCCATTTCGATGCATGCCTCCCTCATGAACCTGAAGAAATGTCCACCACATCACTACTCCCTCACACCAACTCCCCCTCACACCTCTCACCTCTTAGTGTCCCCAAGAAAGCTCCTAGCAAATGTCAAGCCAGATACACCAAAACTACGAGGAGGAGGCAACTTAGGAATGCAGCAAAGACATTTGCACATAGTACTCCTGCAGTGCATTGAGCTGCACAGGCCAAGTACCAGCAAGATCACCCTGAGGTGCTCAGAACAACACAGTCTCCATATGAGCAAAACAATCCAGGGACACAAGTAGAGAGACCATCACTTTCATGGAAGGTGGTAGGAGTTGGCTTAACAGATGACTGCTTCTTAAATTGACAGTTCTATGTGGCCTGCTCCAGAGTGAGCTCATCAAGCAGCCTGGTGATCCTAGCACCTGAAGGCAGAACCACCAGTGTGGTCTAGAGAGAGGTCCTTCAGTGTGTTTGTGGGGGGGAAGTACATATGTCTCACTTCATTTCTTACACTACAATCTTCTCCATTAGAATTCCTACAACAAATGTCACATTTCAAATTTCACATCATCAGTATTATAACTGGATTTACGGAACTTAAATGCTGTAGCGAAGCACAAGTATCAGGCTAATAATTCTATAAAGGATATCCTTAGTTATTCTGCCAAGACCCATAACCGCTGGGTGGTTGATCAGAACAACCAGGAACAGGACCAAAATCAAACATTAAGTACTCTTTTTCACCCATAGAAACTACTGTAACTGTTAGTCAAGTGTGTGGCGAGCATTTGACATACATCTGACGTATATAACAAAATCAGCCCTTTCTTTCTATCTCTGGGGTCAGGAAAGTCAAGGAAAGCTGGATTAAGCCAGGGTGACTCACAGAATCAAGGAAACTAGTTTCTGATACTCATATCTATTTAGTATTTGATAGCGGGATCTGACTGCTGTTTTATATAAACATTCCTAGTAGCCAAAAGCCATGTGAGTCAAAGTCATATCCAGTGAAGGCCACACACAGCACAAAGCAGCAGCCTGAAGCTTCCTGGGAGCAGAACAGAACCAAGGTTTCAACTATATAGACTTATTACTATACATGTTACAGTATTATAGGTGTACCATAGGTTTTTCAGAATTAGCAGAGGACTGAGACTCAATCCAGCCCTAATTCTACAACAGTCCCCCTGACTATAATGGAGTCGGAAAAAATAGATTTTTGCACACCCCTATTACACTTTTCAGTATGATTTGTAAGCTGCCTTGACTCACAGTAAAAGTGGGATATAAATATTTGAATAAATAAGTAGTTTTGGCAGGTTGATAACATCTAAGCAACTTTCTGTTTGTTAAACAAATTTAGAGTCCAGTGGCACCTTTAATACCAACAAAGTATTTGTTGATCTTAAAGGTACCACTGGACTCTAAATTTGTTCTGCTTCTTCAGACCAACACAGCTGACCCCTGGGATCTGTTTGTTAAGTTAGGCAGAGTTCTGACAGTGATTTTCCACCTCTATTATACTTGACCTGTAAATTTGCCATATTTCACTAATCCCCCTCCCAGTAGATTACAAGATCCCCACCCCCAAGTACTGGTATGTTTTCTAAGGCTCAGCACAGAGCAACAGTCCTAGGCCAGGTCTATCAATATAGTGGACTGGGGTGGGTAGACCTGTTCTCTGAAGGCCTGGTCTACCCCCATAGAGGACAACATTTTCTGTAATGAAATTTGACTTGTTTCTGTTTTCTCTTATAATGTTTAACTTTGTTGTTGAAGGCTTTTAGGGCTGGAGTTCATTCGTTATTGTAGATCTTTCCGGGCTGTATGGCTGTGGTCTTGGCAATGTAGTACCTGATGTTTCGCCAATTTCAACAGGAAAGAAGAGAGTGGAGTCTGTGGCATTTTACCCCACTGAGGTCTAGGGTTACCAGGTCCATCTGAAACACCAGCAGGGGGTGGGGGGATGTTCCAGGAGCTGGAAGCATTATTGCACAATGTGCCTAAGTCACTGGAAGTGACATTGCTTGATGTGCCCACATCACCCAGAAGTGATGTAGGCACATTGGTGATGTCAGAGGTGACACTCTGTGTGGGGTTTTTTTTTGCAAAACTCTATGGTAAGATCAGCCTCAAAATCATAGAGTTTTGCCCAGAAACCAGAGCGTTGCCCCTGGTGTCACCAACATGCCCATGTCACTTCCGGGTGACATAGGCACATCACATTGATTTCAGGCAACATCGCTGCTTTGGGGGGGAATTTACTCCCACCAGCCAGCTGTCCAGTGGCAGGCAGGAATCTGCAAAACTGGGGGATCCCCTGCCCCCAACTGGGTAATGGCCACCCTACGGAGGTCCCTTAACTTTCCCAAACTCCAGGTTTCATCTCCAAATCTTCAGGAATTTCACAACCAAGAATTAGCAACCCTAGCCACTGAGGGCATTCTTTTTTAAAAAGCTACAAGTGCTGCTTCTATTGTTTTAGTGGGGGGTAACCCTGGATGCATTTTTTTAAAAATTCAAATTTTTCTGCAAACTTGGAGCTTTTCTCAGGTTTGTAGAAGATCTGTCTTATCTGTTCATGGCTCCAGTCTCTGGATGTAAGTATCCACAGACTTTGCCATGTGAAGAATTAGATATATTATCATGATTTAAAAACATATGATATATAGTCCTCGTGTCTCCCACCTTCCATCCCAGTCCCATCGACCAGATATCAGCTTAGATACTCTGCTTGTGGGAATCTACAAGCCATGGTACATGGGGGGAGGCTTAAGCCTTCCTTCTCATAGTTATTTTCCCACCACTTAATCTGCTCAGGAAACTTACATGTAGCCCACTAAGTTTCCTGCGCAGTTCAGAAAAAGTTAGTATGGAGCACATCGATCATCCCTGAGCCCAACCCTCGTAATTTCTTCCTGATGAGACTGGACATCATTTGGAATTAATCACGATTGTGATGATATCAGGTTGGAGTACTGTAGGTGAGGCACCAAATAAATTTTACTTTTGACCTTGAGGCGATGAGTAAAAACTAGACTGCCCTCTGTAAAAGCTGCATGAAAGACACTTAATTAAGCCTGGCATTCAAAATCAAAGGGCGTTTGAAAACTGTATCAGCAGACTGGTAGCGCACAGTAAACACCATGCTATCTTTCAAATTAATTAGAAGGAAGAGATTGAAGAAGAAAATGGAGAGAGATTAAAAATGCTGTTTATGAGAGAACATCATACTGAGTTTTCAGATTAAAGTAATGTGCATTGTGGGAAGGGGAAAGTTTGCCAAAACTGTGGTGAGGGTAAAATTCTGCCTTTTTTCCTAGACACCATATGGTTTCCATGTGGGGTGACAACGTGTGTGTGTGTGTGTTGTTATCCACTGACAACATTAGCAGGTTACAAGAGGAAGGTTCCAAGACTATGTTTTGCCTGGGGCCTTGAGTTACATCTCTGTGGGCCTTTCATAGCCACTAAGAGCGCAAACTGTGAAAAATGATGACATCCCTATACCAAATAGCCAATGGTGTTATGACTATATCACCGAGGATAAACAAAGCCAATTCAAAATGCAGGCAATAATTCATATATCACATTGCTGTCAGTCTAGATTGGCAGAGGAGGAAAACGACACTGGACTTGAACACATATTGGTGAAAAGATTCAACAGACTTTCTTTCTGGAAAATTTTATCCTTGCCACCATCTATAGCCTCCACTGTAATTTGTTTAGAGTTAGGCTTACCGAAGATCCCAACACTGGTCTGGAAAACTATAATCAATTATAAATATAGACTGTTCACAGCTGACAATCTTCCAATCTTTGCCACCTTATCAGCACAGGAAGGTTACTGGCAGAAGTGGAAAGATGCAGTAGATACTAAACTAAAGCAACTGGGTTTAAACGAAACTGGGAAATTAACAGCAAAAAAAAGAGTGATGCTCATTAGGAAACTTACAGATCAAAATTGGAATTCACTTTTAAAAAATATCAAGCAGAAATGTTCACCATCATACTTCGGGATTAAATACTCAACAAAATTTGAACTACCACTCTATTTGTATGTGCTGATCATCCCTAAATTAAGAAGAGCATATATGGCAGCCCATTTGGCTTGCACCAAAGCTGACTAGTGGAAGCACAGGTGGTGGGAAGTGCTGACAAGCTGCAGTTGACCTATGGCGACTCTGTAAGATTTTCAAGGCAAGAGACCCTTAATAGAGGTGGTTTGCCATTGTCTGCCTTTGTGCAATGACCCAGGTATTCCTTGGAGGTATCCCATCCAAATATTGATTTATTACAAATTATTACAATTCTGCAGGGCCTGTATGATGGAGCTCTTCCACTGGGCTTTCGGTTGAGGTGGCAGGCATCCCTCCCCACCCAGTTGATCTCCCATCAGTGGCCTAGATCTGACTAGCCATCTAGGAACCCACACATCCGTTACATCTAAATTATGGAGACATCTGACCTCATTTGTACATGGTATTTTATGATCTATATTGTTTTAACTTGTTGTTTTAAAGTTGTTTTTAATTGTTCTATATTGTATTAATACTGATGGAGCCTGCCCTGAGCTTGCTTGCAGGGTAGGGTGGGATACAAGACCAATTAAATAAATAAGTAAATTGATCAGGGCCAATCCTGCTTAGCTTCTAAGATCTGGGCACAGGGCATGTATTAAAAAATATGCCACATAAGACTGTAACTGTTTCTGCAAAAGAGCTTGCCCCGCCAACAAGCTCCACATTCACAGCTAGTGATTTTTTCCCCACAGGTTGATGTGCGGTATGGTCCTGATCTGCATCTTCCTTCCTTTCCCCCCCACATCTTTTGAATCCTACGTTTGCCAGAAGTTTTTTTTTTTTTTTTTTGCTGTGCTCCTGAACTTTCAGTTTCAAGTGGGAAATTCTTCACATCGTGCCTAAACTCCACATTAGTGTAATCTGCATCACAACTGCTCCCTTTTTTCCACACCTACCACTCCCGCCCAGCCACGAATGAATTTCTCCTACTGAGGAATCAGTGATTCAGATCTGACACTCTTCGACATGCTGGGAATGAGAGGCAAGTATAAGACGTGGAAATGGTCTCAGTCTCAATTCCCATTGTATGCACAATGTCATCCGTAATGATAGACACTAGGATAGCAGTTCTGTTACTCACCTAGCCCATTATGAAGCCCACCAAGCTGCGGTGGCTCAAGTGGTTAAGATGCTGAACTGCAGGCTGTGGAAGGTTGGTAGTTCAGCAGTTCGAGACCCGGGTGCCGCATGACGGAGTGAGCGCCCGTCTCTAGTTCCAGCTCCTGCCAACCTAGCAGTTCGAAAGCAAGAAATTGCAAGTAGATTAATAGGTACCACTTCGGTGGGAAGGTAACAGCATTCCGTGCACCTTGGTGTTTAGTCATGCCAGCCACATGACCACGGAAACGTCTTCGGACAGCGTTGGCTCTTCGGCTTTGAAACGGAGATGAGCACCGCAACCCTAGAGTCGGATTCGACTGGCTTTCGAGCAAGGGAACCTTTACTTTACCTATACAATGTTAACTTTGTTAAAGATTCTGAATCTTCCAAGATTTCATTTCTGTGGTTGGGGGAAATATACCCACCCCAAATAGTTTTGGCATATTGAGCTTCCTTTCTGGAGGCACTGACTAGAGCTTCTTCTTTCCTGAATCTGGAGGACATTCCTTCACGGTCAAACCACCTCTTGTGATGGGCTCTATGTTTGCAGTAGAGTCTTGTCTATCTCTGTATCATCCACTATCTTCATGAGCAATCCCAGATATCGGCTTTCTTTCATGTGAGCAGCCGCAGAGGTGCCACCCAAGCATGACACTTCACCAGCAGCTGCTAAAACAGCTGCAGAGAGGATTTCTGGAAAGGGAGGTGATGTCTGATTCAAGTAATTAAGTCAATTCAATTTGCGGTTATTAACAGTAAACATAATTATACCGGTATGTTAACCTTGCTACCTCTCAATAAGCATGGCAATCAGAGGCTGATTGAAACTAAGGATGCAATTATTCAATAGCAGATGTGAACATGGCAAGATACATGTGCAACATGAAAATGCAAAGCTTTGGGAAGTAATGCTCTGCATTAATTATGCTCTACCCCTGGAGCAAGCTGGACGTCAAACAAGGTCCAAGGATGGACCACAGCCCCAGTCACAGATGACATCAACCATGCATGGTTTGTATGGATTGTACCTTAACTTTTTAAAATGTTCATTTTCAATGTATGTCTTTGCACACGTGCACATGGATTTTGAAGTGCACCCCTATCCAAGTGGGGGGCTTGGCTTCAAACTCCTGCATAATCTCAGACATTAAACTACATAAAGCAGCTTCACACAGTTTTCCTAGATGTGATATAAAAAAATTAAATCTTTTCAATGGTTTTTAAGTTTTCAAGGACATGTAGCCCATTCCTTCCCATAATAGACACTGTTACTTTGTTTATCCATAGAACACAGAATCCAGTGGCACCTTTAAAACCAACAAAGTTTAATTCTGGGTATAAACTTTTGTGTGCATGCACCCAAAATGCCTCTTACTCATGTACAGCCATTTGTGGTACAAGATAAGTAATGCTGGGTTTTTTTTGGTTTTCGTTTGTTTATTTAGAAGAAACACACACAAAAATCATGAGCGATCACTAGTGATTAAATGGAGTTTATGATACCACACACTCTTATTGTAATAATGCTGCAACAGTCAACAGAAATAATACTGCAGTAGCCTGCAACAGCAACATGGTTTCCATGCACTTTTAGTATAGCTTCTCCCCAAACTTCTCCCACTTTGCTTCTCTCTTCCTTTGAAACTCATCTGTAAATTCATGCAGCTCTGAGAATGAGATTATCTTTTCATTGGCTGAATATGACGTTTAAACAAAATTGGATTATGAATTTCAATTTAGCTGCAAGCTGTAAACTCATTTCAGTCAGGCCAACCAAGTGCCCTTTTGGAAGGCCATCTCTTAAGGTTAAATCTTAAGATGAGCTGATTGCTGAAAGTATTATTTGTTTGTTTGTAATTTATGGTATTTATAGTCCACCTTTCTTTCTGGGACTCAAGGTGGATTACACAGAATAAATCAACACAATCAACAGGATGGGACATCCAATAGTCAGCGCAATAGGATTTGACTTGTAGATATCTGGAACAGATCAGAAATCTGAAAGCAAAGCAAAGCATAACGATTAACATGACACATGAAACGATGCAAAACATTTCATAGTAGGATAATACAGTCCCTAACCCTTTACCCCTAGCTTCTTTCTGAAGCATTTTGTCACAGTATAATCCTATTTCCACTTTTGCTTGAGGTGAAATAGAAATAGGTTTCCCAGCCCTTTAGCGTACAAAGCACCAACTTGCATTTCTCCCTCCACCCTGACCCTTGTGACCCTCAGAAAGATTATTCCCTGGGTTACAGGCATGTAGACAAACAGATGTACTTTCCAATTAGAGAGGGGTTTTTTCCCCATTAGATCCACACAACATCATCCTTTAATTATCCACTGTCCAGGTTTTCCTCTCTTTTACTTCATTCTTTCCCAAACATGCTCTAATATGATTTTTTAAAAGAACACAAAGTACATTTGCATACCATCTGGACAGGAAGGTATGCATTTTCAATGGTCCCACAATTGTACCATTTTTCTTCTGTCAGCTTTTTGCAGTCACCACTTCCCCCCCTGCACTAATGGAGGGTTTTAAAAATCAGTAATTGCTATTGCAGTATTGTGCATCAACATTATAACAGTCTTATTGTCGCAATCTACTAGTTCTTCTAAATCCCCAGCTTTCATTTTTTTAAAAGTCCGTAGCCCTTTCCATTGCAGAGATATAAGGAGAAAGGCGCAGACCATTTTTGTCCTGATTACCTCTAAAGGAATGGGGGGGGCCCTGCAGGATGCATTTGCAGTGGCAGTGAAAGCAACACAAAGCATCATTGCTGTCTGGATGCAGCCTTTGTTTTTTTCCAAAACGATTATTTCAATATGAGGAGCTTATTGAAAAGTAGTCAGACTTTTATAGGCAGAGCTCCTCCACAGGCAAGATGGATACACAATGCATATTGAATGTTTGCACAACTCTATGCACTGCCTCCTTCCTGAGTATCCACTTAAAAACTTGCAAAGCACCATTTAAAAACCTCAGTGCTTTCAAAAAACATGCTTCAGAAATTAAAAATTAAATCTGATTTAGCCTTTTCAGTAGTTTAACATCTGGCAATGAAAAAAATGACTAGCACCTGGACACATTCAATATTGTCATCTGGCATGTTTGCACAATGTCTTGATAAGAGCAGTGAATTAAGAATGTAACAGCAGAGCATGAAGCACATCATCAAAGAGAATACACATAATACTTACATAACCAATAAAAGAAGAGTGGAATAAATTAATATTTCAGTCCCTTGCATCAATAAGGACCTCTCCTGTCTCCACAACATTTCTTTTGTGTTTTAAATCCCATTTTACTGTTTGAAGACTTATATTACTTTTCAAGATGATTTTGAACATATATGCACAAAAATGTCAGGTTCATTAGGATAGTTTCAGAGGACAGTAGCACCTTAGGGAAGAACAAGAGTTCCCGGGCATAAGTGCTTTTGAGATTCAAAGTTCCCTTTGTCAGACACAGTAGAATATAAGTGGAGATCTGAGTTCTTTTCTTCTAGTCAGAAGTTGGGAAGTGTGATAAAGATGCTTGTAAAGGATGCAAAGGTACCATGTATATTGTAATCTGCTTGATTAGAGCCAGGGCTTTTTTCTGGGGGAACGCACCAGAACAGATTTCTGGAACCTCTTCTACAAAATTATTTTTAAAATGTTTAAAAGTTCATGAGTTTTTCAGTATGCGGATTGAAAACTTCATTTCCTTCTTAAGAGTTCCTGATTAGAGCAGAGGGGAAATGCTTGGGGGCAGAAAATTATTATCTGTAGTGAGAGAGAAATCCTATCTCCCTCCTCCTCAGCCCTGTTGGGGTTCATTGTTCATTATGTGAGCTGAGCATTGTCTGAGAAAAAAACCCAAGTCTGCAGTCCCAAGAACAGGAAATATAATGTACAGGAAATACCCAGATATTCACCTGGGCCATTTCTGATGGAGACCCCACAATTCCCACCCCACACACACACATATACACACTCCATGCTCTGAATCTTGCCCTTGTGTAACAGAAAATTGAATTTTAAAAACCACTGGGAGTTCTGTCTCAAACTCCCAACATCCTGTATATAATTGACTTGTGAGAAGGAGGTACAACTACAAATGAAAAAAAATGCTACATGAAGTCCTGATGGCAGACACAAGAGCAGATCTTTTCCTCAGCTAGAGAATTCTTTGGGGAAACAGTGCAAGGGAGGAGAGTTATGAATGTCTTCTACTCCAAAATGGTCTTTCTATACAAGTTGTAGGATCAGCAGCTGGCTTTTTATATGTGTGGGTGGGTGGGGGAATATCTAAAATGTATCATAGAACTACATGTAATGTGTTATTCTGCACTGTATGTTCAAACCAATGACTGTTATGTGTGCTTTGACCCTCCAAGAGAGACAGAGGAAGTAGAATGAGTAAAAAGATGCTGATTTTGAAGCTGAATATCACTGCTTCCTTAGCCTAGATCAGTTTTACAGCACTGAAGTTGTAAACCTGTGTCATAATAATTACACCCACTCAGAATAATGTGTCATTAACAGGCCAGGCAGCAGCCTGAATAACCCATCTCAGCCCGGGCTTCTCAGTGCTTAGAAGTGAAGCAGAGTTGGCCATGGTCCATATTTGGATGAGAGATCACCAAGGAAGACTGTGGTTGCTATGCAGAGCAAAGCAAAGCAGTGGTAATCCACCTGTGCTCATATTTTGCCTTGAACACCCTGTGGATGGGGTTGCTATGAGTCTGCTGTGATTTGATGGCACATTATTCACTCATCAGGAAAGACTTCCATGTAAACCAGCTTAGCTCTGCATAGACAATGGAGTAACTGCTTTGCGCTCCATGAGCTTCAGCTGGCATGTCTCCAGGACTGCAAACATATTTATTAATTTAGTACATTTTATCCTCCAAAGAAGAATGCATTGGTCTCCCTTCCACCATTTTACACTCACAATAACTCTGTGAGGTAGGTTAGTCTGAGAGTGTGGCTGGCCCATGGCACCCAACAAGCTTCATGGCAGAAGGGGGATTTGAGCATGAGTGTCCCAGATCCTAGGCCGACATTCTAGCCACTCAACCATACTGGCAATGTAATGGACCAGGATGTGGTCTGAAGGTCCATAATGTAGCGACATTGCTGAAGATAAGAAGTGTCTCTGGGATTGTTCAGTGTCTATATGACAGCTGTCCTGAGAATCCTCGGTAGAAATATAAAATTTCTGGAAATCCCTTTGGAGGCTTTCGCTTTCACTCATGTGAAATGTCTCCTTGTGTGGAAGAGAAGCATTTGTAATGCAAATGCATATTTGGGCCCAGGGCTTTTTTTTTTTTTAAGAGGTGCTGGAACTCTCAAGAGGGAAATGAAGTTTTCAATCTATATACTGAAAACTTATGAACTTTTAAACATTTTAAAAAGAATTTTATCAAAGAGTTTCTGGTGCATTCCCCCAGAAAGAAAGCCCTGTTTGGGCCAATGATTTAATACCCTGCCCTTCAGTATTCAGTGGGTTGCAAAAAGACCTAAAACATTTCAGTAGAAGTTGTGCCAGGCATACAGGGACCAATCCTAAGGAAGTCTCCTTGGAAGTAAGTCCCATTTTGATGGAAGCAGTTCTACTCTCAGGAAAGCATTCTTAGAATTTCAGCCTTACCTGCAAAATAAGGACTGTTTTTAAAAAAATGCAAGGCAGTCCTCCTCCCAAATCAAACAAAGCCAAGCCAAAATAAAACACCTTTATTCCTGGCTGTGTCAAAGAGACATTAATATTTCATAAAAACACTTCTTGGGAAATAATTCAAAGAAAATGCAAAACAACCAATACAAAACTGTCAAGGCAGACAGCAAAATATACTGCATGACCCCACTCCCTTTTTTGTAACAAGGTAAAATATTCATCAATTCTGTGATCCTTTGCACTGGCCATTGACAGGTACAGGCAGACAGGAAGAAAGGACTTCCAGTACTTGAAAAGAATGTGAAACATCCCTGAAAGCAAAGACAGTGGACCCTTCCCTTCTACACTGCATTATGCTTGTGGTAGTGAAGCCTCTGACTCTCGTTGGGTAGATGGTGAGGTGTCTTAGAACGTTCAGTTGCTAAACAATTTTCAAGCAAGTTTCTCTGAGGAATGGGAAAGTTGTCAGTTTGGCTGAGAGTCAGATCTCACACTAATATGCTGAGGAGCTGAGAAGAAGGCCCAGGATGTATGAAAGCTACGGCACAGGAAACTCAGAGACAAGAGATTGGAAAGAAGAGACACAATAATCAGTGGACTGAGAAAGAGAAACTTTGAAGAAGGCTAGGTGGAAGATGAAGCTTTAGGAAAACATCAGAGGGCGGGGATATTATATCACTGGCAAGCCTGCCCCCCCTCAAGTGAGTCTCCCACTGATTGCCAGCCTTGTGCTGACAATGCTATGAAGGATAGTGTTCATAAATACAGTGCAAGGAGACCTCTTGGTGAATATCTTCACTAGCAACTGAAGTGCCAGCAGGAGGTAACTGGAACAAATGGGGATGGACACCAACATCATGTTGTCACGATGCTTGCTGAGCCCGAGCCCCTGGCTCCAGCAGAGGAGCTAAGTCCTGTCAGGGATGAGCTCCCGTCATCAGAAACCTCCGCACCTGACAGCGCGGCGAGTGCCGAGGTGGGCCCAGCAATAGCTGGGGCAGATCCCTGCTCACCTGACACACTTCCTGATTTGCCGCCACCGGTGTCTCGTTTGCGAGAGCAGCGCCGACAGGACATGGCAGCCTGGCAGTGAGAAGCACGCATCCTCACTCGGCACTCGTTTAGCCCTGAGTACTAGCGGAGCTGGGATGTGCTTGGAGCATGCTAATTGCCGACTGCTTGGAATACTATTTAGTCATCGCTGGCACATCGATGTTACCAATTCTATTCTGATACTGTCACCCGTTTTGAATCAGTACACATCGATAACTTGTGCCAGCAACTAGTCAGTTTGACGACACTCTGCACCACCCCGCTCGGATTCTCGCCTCCTGTCTTGTTTCCCTTGGCTCCTCGACCTCGGCTCGTTTGACTCTGTTCAACTCTGCACCCTGAACCTTCACTGCCCGGACTCCTGACTCTTGGAACTCTGACCCTCAGACTACGCTAAGGGTTTGTGATTTGGACTTGGTTTCTCCGATTCTCTGACTTGCCTGGTTTTTGACTCTGGACGGCCCCTTGACTACCCCGCCTGTCTTGCACCTTGAACTTGTTCTTCCCGGTGATTGTTGGGTTGCCCGGTTCTGACCTTGGACTGTGTTTTGACGACCCCCGCACTTGCCTGGCCCCACAGCCCGGCCTGTGACACATGTTGATGCACATCTATCACTTCTGGTGAAAACGAGAAGTGACATCATGACATGGGGCATTCATGTCATGTGACTGTTTCCTTCTCAGGTCCAAACAATACATTACGTTTACCTTGTAGCCCCATTGAGGACCTGTAGCAGGATGCTACCTGTGCGTTCCCCACGACTCTCAGTTTAGAAGCAGGTGACCGGTTCTGGCTGGGATCTTGGCATGGATTCCTGCATCCCCCTGCGCCATCTTTCTGACCCAAAATGGCCCCAGAGGAGCATTATTTGCTCAACTGGGGGAATACAGCTGCTTGCTAGTGCAGCTTCCTTGATAGAACAAGTAACACTCCCAGTGTAATACTTAGAAGTCCATTTCATGTTTTATATTAGTTCCAGGGTGCCAGAGTCTGGAGTAGTTGCAGTCCAGGTTTTATGTATGGCTCTTGGTAAGCTGGTTTAGGCAGCCTTGAAGGCCTTTGGTTAGGGTTGCTGAACCCCCACCCTTGGGCCACTGCCCCCACTGATGATCAGTTGGTCAGTGGGGAGGGGGACTTACTGGCAGCAAAAGCAGGCCTAGACCAACCTCACCAGCAACATGGCAATGCCACTTCCAATGCATACCGGAAGTGATGTCATCGCCTTGCTGGTGACATGGGGACGCTCTAGTACTTGGGCAAAACCGTATGGTAAAAATTACTTTTACCATAGAGTTTTGCTCAAATATCAGAGCATCACCACATCGCCAATGACATGATAATGTCACTTCTGACACGTGCTGGAAGTGACATCACTGCATTGCCAGTGATGCTGGCCTAGGTCTCCTTTTGCTGCCGATAAGTCCCCTGCATTCCTGCACCAGTTGCCATGAGGTCCCTGGCAACCCTAACTTGGAGCCTCAGGCACGTAAGACACTTGCAAATTCTCTTTGTTTCCTTTACATTTCAGTTCCCAAATGAATTCTGTCCTGTATCTAAAACTCCCATGGGGGCATCACGAGAGCCAGCTGTGGTGTTAAGAGTGGTGGCCTCTAATCTGGAGAACTGGGTTTGATTCTCCATGCCTCCACATGCAGTCAGCTAGAGAAGAGAAGAAATTGGATTTATACCCCGCCCTTCACTACCCAAAGGAGTCTCAGAGCAGCTTACAGTTCCTTTCCCTTTCCCTCCCCACAAGAGACACCCTGTGAGGTAGGTGGGGTTGAAAGAGCTCTGACAGAAACTGCTCTTTTTCAAGAACAGCTGTGCCAGAGGTCACAGGTGCAAGTGGAGGAGTGGGGAATCAAACCTGGTTCTCCCAGATTAGAGTCCGTGCACTTAACCACTACACCAAACAAGCTAGGTGACCTTGGTCCAGTCACAAGTTCTCTCAGAGCTCTCTTAGCCCCACCTACCTCACAGGGTGTCTGTTGTGGGGAGAGGAAGGGAAGGAGATTGCAGCTGCTCTGAGACTCCTTTGGGTAGTGAAGGGCAGGGTATAAAACCAACTCTTCCTCCTCCTCCTCCTCTTCTCCTTTTCCTCCTCCGAATTAAGCATGTTGTTGACTGTTTAGCTGCTGCATCTGTTATCTTACACCTGTGCTGGTAGCCTAAACAATCTTTTGTCATTTGTCATGTCAACCATGTACAAACAGCACTTCATCAGAAACAGCCCAAAAATGAAACCAGGCATCTTGTTAAAATATGAAGGAACTTCTTCACAGGATCATGTTGTGCTAAAAACTGAACAGGATTAAAATGGAGAGTATGACACATGGGTTGTATCCAATGACTCATGAAAGGAATGGCTCTCTTCCCTCGTGTAAACCTATCCTGGGAAAAAGGGATTTGGGGCCTAGGTCTGATTAGTAGATCACAGATACTTAGATAAACCTTAGGCCAGAACTGACTAGCAGACAGCTGATGGGTACATAGGCTTGCATTAATTTGCATGTTTAGCAAAGGCTCATGGGGCATGCTTTTGAAAGAGCACCATGACAATGAGAGGCGGTATAAAGAAGGACTGGGCTAGCTGAAAAGGAAAAAAAGGGTAGATTGATCGAGAAGTGCTGAAGGTAAGTGCTCTCTGAAGGGCAAAGCTTGTTTTACAAGCTTTGGAGTTGCTAACAGCTGAACTCTTACTTGACTGCCCTGAAATCAGCATCCTGGTACAGAGTTGGCCTGCTTTGTCTTGCCAGGAGGAAAGAGGAACTGCTCTTAGGGCAATGAACAAACTTGAAGACTCATCTAGCATCTTTGCAGGAAGTGTTCCTGCTGTTGAAAGAAGGCCTTCTTGACATCTGGGACTCTGCTCCAGGCTTAGGCCTCAGGAAGAACACACAGCACTGTCTTCTACAGAGTGGATTGTGAGTAGGACTCTACTCTGAGGCAATGGTTAGTGAACCAGTATTGATGTCTTTGAGAATGTTTTTCCACAGTTGCTTTCTGTTGTATTTAAATAAATTGGATTCACATTTTGAGTTTATGAACATTACCCCAGACTTTGAACCTGGCCCTTGGGATTCAAGGGGTTATCTTTGCAACCTCCCGTGCCTTCTGAAAAGCCACTTCTAAACATCAGGAGACCTTGGGAACAAAGGAGGATTGATGAAGGTTGCTTCCTTGTTCTTGCACAAGAGGATCAGGGAGGTGATTTCTGCCAATTTCCCCTCAAGCTGCATCCTCCTCCCTTCTCCTTCTATTCCCAGGGGTCCCCCAGCTCTCAAAGGTAGCTTGAAAGGAGACAAGGGATAGGACTGGACTAAAATGGTCCTTTAAAGTGCCACTCTCCAGAATAACTGCCCTTCTGGCTTTCCATTCCCTCCATCCCATCCCACTGACAATCAACTTGCAGTAAGAGGTCACAACATAAAGGTCATCAGAGCATTTCTTTTGCTCGGGGAGCTTAAATAAATTTCACTCCTAGGCCTTAGAAAATGCTAAACTCTTTAAAGGTTAGGTTTCTTCCCTCCGTGTATTTTTTTCATATACTATCCTTCTCAATATCTGCTTTTATTCTTCCTTTACTTACATCTACAACAAATAAACTCAACCCCAGCCTGTATTGGAGACTGCCTGGGAACCTGAAAATTACTTGGAGTGGGATGGGGAGAGGGGAGCAAAGTTCTTTGAATTTCCAGTGGCATCAATAACTTTTATTTTTTTTTAGCCTTTTAAAGCAGTCAACAGAAAACAAAGCAACCATGAAGGCAGTGTTTTGACAGATTAAGATCAAACATCTTGATTTGGAAAATGATCCATCACATCATGTGTACCTTAGTGGTACATGTGCGAAAGAAATTTTAGTCCCCTTCCAACCTTAACACATTGATTGCCTTTTATAATCTTTCACAGAGTTCAAGCTCTTTATCCAAGACCAATTTTTTGCAAGAAAACTACATTCTTCCTAGCTGCATTTCTTTATACCCATCTAATCTATCAAGCAAACCTTCCTGTCAACAACTTCATTTTCTGGTGTGTTTTTATAGATTTATTTTTCTTGGTGAAACTGGTATATTTTGCCGCAAAATTTAGCAAATGGATTAGGAAAACTCTGTTAATGTTTCTGTTATCAAAGTTTAGAATTCAAGCTATCCTGCTGTCTTATCTCAGAGGACCAGACTTCCCAGTTTATGTTGGGTAAGATACCACAAATCTGATAAAGTGGATCTGGCTCACAAAAGCTTATGCTACAATAAATTAATTAGTCTTTAAGGTGTCACAAGCCTCATCATTATTTCTGGCCATTATCCTATATCTGATGATGAACCTGGCCCCCATGTGGATCAAAAGACCCAAAGAATGGGTCCAGGTTCAGATATGGGGCATTCTTCTGCAGGGCCTGTGGGGACCCCCCTCCCATTTTCAGGAAAAATGAGAAAAATAAAAATAAGGAGAGGGGATTAAATCTCCATGAAAGAGAGGAGCACTGTCTGCGCCTGCACAATGTAAGAGGCTGTCCTGTGGGCCGGAACTGGGTGGAGGAAGGAGCAGAAGCTGGAGCCAACTCAGCCTGAGTGGAACAGATGGCCGGGCAAGCAGTGGTGGAGGAAGGAAAGCCAGAGTTTGTGCCACTGTTGTGTCCTGGGATCAGAAGGCAGAGCTGGCGAAATACAGCCAAGCTTCGCTCTCTGAGAACAATAGGGACTAGGTTCCTGAGCTCGCCAGTAGAGAACCAATGGCAGCATTGGCGGGCGATTCAAACCCGCCAATAGGAATATGGGGCCGTCCCCCCAACTGTATATAGTTGGCCTCCGGCCGTTACTTTTTGTTCTTGTCTTGTGTGAAGTACGAATAAACGCGTCTTCTCTTATGTCGTCGTCCGAGTCATGAGGCCCGAAACTCAGTACTTTACAGCTACCATGACATAAGATGGGGGGGGGGTGAGGAAGAGGCCAAACGGAGCTGTCGGAGAGCCCACTGCTGATACCAGCCCGGTTGCCACTCGCTCTCCCAGGCAAACAGGCTGGTAGGTGGGGGAAGATGAGGAGGAGGCACTGCTGCCCCTCTGCTGATACCAGCCCCACCACTGCCACCTCTCCTCGGCTGGAGGGGGTGGAAGAATGGGAACTGCCCTACTCCTTACAGCTCCCTCCTCAGCCAGTGAGGTTACAATGCTGCTGGTAGACAGGGGAGGAAGAATGGGAGCTGCCACGACTCCTTCTCTCCCCATCTGATGTCAGCCCCACCACTGACATCTCTTCCCTGTAGGCAGGTTGGTGGGCAGGGGAAGTGGAGCAGGAGCTGCCCCCCCACAACCCCCACCATGTAAGCCAGGTGTGGGAGGGGAGGAGCAGCGATGGTTCTACGAGGGGGCAGACTGGTTGGGTGGCTGGCCCAGCAGGTAAGTGTGCGGGAGGATAGGATTCTCTCCCCTGTGAGTCTTGTGGTTCCCCTTTTGTCATTTTTTAATTTCTCTGACTGAAAAAAAATCCTGATTATCATGAAAAGAATGTAGTCTTTTAAATCTTAAAATACTTCATTTTATCTCTGGTTTAGGGCTTAATTTGATAAGAATGTGCAAGCATATGTATGTCCATATACATGATGCTCCACAGCATCAGCAAAAGTTTCCTGATGGCACACCCTCCAGGGCTTATCTTAGATGTGCAGTGTGCTCCTGAATGGAGTTACGCTTCTCTAAGTCGATTTTTAGGAAGCTATATAAGTCTTCTTAGGATTGCACACTTGGATGTCCATAAGAGAGAGATTTCAGCAGTGGAAAACCTCAGCAAAGGTTTCTTTTTGAGAGACTGAAGGAAACGTGTAATAACTTGCAGTTTGAGACACAGCCACTACCATTCAGTGTGTTGGACCCTGGCGTGTAATAGCACCAGAGAAGTTTTACTTAACACAGTTCCATTTGTGCAAGAAATTGTGCAAAAGCTACTGTATAATCAAACACTGATTTTTAATTTCCAATCAAGATGGGTATCTGTGTCAGTCTGTAGCAGTAGAAAAGAGCAAGAGTCCGGTAGCACCTTAAAGACTAACAAAATGTGGCAGGATATGAGTTTTTGTGAGTCACTGCTCATTTCTTCAAATATTTGCCCTTCCTGCACTCTCCTTTTAATCCCTGTTCACCACGGTGTCTGCACTAAATTCTTTTTAATCCCGTTCCCCCCACACCCATTCTGCACTAAAATCAAGTTCAATTTTTTTTTTAATTCCAGTTTTTTTCCTCCATTCTGCATTACATTACCTCCATTCAGTGGTCAGTCCAGTTTCAGCCTGCTGTTGCCCTGGGTTATTTGGATGCTGTTTTGCCGTGGACTTAAACAGTGAGAAAATCTGGAGTGGCAGGCAAATGCAGAAAGGACCACAGCTAGCTATTTCCAATCAGTGTTGTTGTGTGCAAAAATTGAAAGGCAAAAGGCTACTTGAAGCAGTAATTACAGCCCAATTTGGAGGCAGAGGTGTAAACTACAGGGGGCAGTGGGGCTCAAGCCTTCCCCAATTTTGTAGAGGGGCAGTTCCCCCCCCCCCGGGCTGCCAGGGAGTGTCATGAAGCTGCTTAGGCTTAAACAGTACAGTCTCATCCTCTCCACTTGTACATAGGATGCCAACTCCACTTTCTTTCTCTGGGACATTTACTTGCTACACAGTGGCCCTACCTTATTTTTCCCATGGGATCTTTTGAAGTTCTGCCTAAGCCCCTACTTTCAACCTGTGGATCATCAAAACACACAACGTACTGGAAGATTAAAGTGATTTTGGTACTCTGAGACTTGCAGCTTTAGATAAGAAAGAATGGAAGGCATGGGGATATTTCTGTCTTTAGCCATGCATGTTGGGGGGCAGGGGGAGAAGAGGCCTGTGGCTTAAATGCTGGAAGTTAAGGTGATTTTGGTATCCTGAAGAAATGGAAGATACAGGAATAGTCACTTTTTTGTCTCTGTGCACCTGTACATGAGAGGAGGGGAGATAAAGCTGGTTCATTGAATACAGAAAGTGAGGTGATTCTTCTGTCCTAGAACCCACCTCAACCAAACAAATGTTCCCATAATTTCAGGACAGGCTATCTGAGAAACCAGTATTTACTGTGGATTTACTGTGGGTTCTGTGATACATTTGGAGATTCATATTGAGGATCCAGTATGTAAGTGGTGTAGTTGTTAAGAGTGTTGGTCTAAGACTGAGGAGGTCAGAGTGCAAATCCCCACTTAGCCACGAAGCCCACGGTGATCTTGGGACAGTCACACACTTTCAGCCCAAGTTGTAAGGAAAAGAGAGGGGGAGGAAGTATTTCCTTCCTAACACAAATGAAATATTTACTCAAATTGTCTCAGTGAAGGAGTTCATGACATCCTTCCTCTCACAGAGTCCTCTTTCTTTGACTGAAATTCATACTATTATGAGTGAATAAAATTATATTTTAAAAACCATATGATTGTTGATGGCATATTTTTAGGAATATAATATTTAAATAATTTAATACAGATTACTAAATGTGAGATTGGACCAGTTTCAGCGCCATTTACCCCCCCCCGAAATTGATTAATCTATGCCCCTATTTGGAGGTGCGATATTATCTGGCTGAAAAAAGTAATTACTGGAGGTAGGGCTGCCAACATCCAGGTGCAACCTGGAGATCTCCTAAAATTACAACTGATTTTCAGACTACTGAAATCGGATCCCCTGGAGCAAATGGCTGCTTTAGAGGGTGGGCTCTATTGGCATTATACCCCACTGAGGTTCCCTCCCCTCCCCAAACCTCACCTTCCCCAGGCTCCACCCGAATTCTCCAGGAATTTTCCAACCCAGAGATGGCAACCCTGTATGAAGGGGACATACTGACCTATACCTTGTGCAAGCGAGAAACACGAGACAGGATTTCAGTAAAATTGTTGTGTGTTTCTGCTAGTGCAAGAACTCTGCATGAGTGGAAATGTTCCGTAGGATTCAACTCACTGTCAGAGAGGAAGTCCATCTTTCATATTTCCTTGTGTTCCATTTCTAATTATAGTAAGAGAATGGTATAGCATAGTGGCTAAGAGACTGAGCTATGAATCAGGTGGTCTGTGGACTGAATCTCACCTTAGGCAAGCCATCCTCTCTTTGCTTCAGATACCTATTGGGAATATAGGAATGATAACAAGTCTTTTAGTCAAGTCAAGTTTATTAGTACGGTCAAGCGACCAGCCAAAACAAGTCATTTACACAGCTGCTCATAAAGATTACAGCAAGATCATGTATGTGAAGTGTTTGAAAGATAGAAACGATAAATTTTATTATTGCCATAAAAATAGCATGTCTAGATCAAAGCAGGCTAAGTATATATATCACCTTGCCATCTTGTTGGTTAAAATTTGTCTCTACCAATCAACTACAGCCTTTATCTACAGATTGAACCAATTAAGTATTCAGCTGATTAAAGATGTATATTGGTGTCACTGAAGATTGCAGATGGATAAGCATGCATAAGAACATAAGAGTCCTGCTGAAGCAGACCAATGGTCCATCTAGTCCAGCATCCTGTCTCACACAGTGGCCAAGCAGTTCTTCTGGATGGCCAGCAACAGGGCATAGAGGCCAAGGCCTTCCCCTGATATTGCTTCATGGCTCTGGGATTCAGAGGATTAGTGCCTCTGAATGTGGAGGTTCCCCAGTCATTATGGCTAGTAGCCATTGATAGACCTATCCTCCATGAAACTGTCTAATCACCTTTTAGAGCTGTTGATTCCTGTGGCCATCACTACATCCTCTGGCAGCAAATTCCACATTTTAATCACTCTCTGTGTAAGGTACTATTTCCTTTTGTCCATCCTGAACCTACTGCCCATCAGCTTCATTGGATGCCCTTGAGTTCTAGTCTTTTGGGAGAGGGAGAAAAATTTCTGTTTGTCAACTCTCTCTACCCCATGCACAATTTTATAGACCTCTATATTGTCGCCCCTTAGTAATCTCTTTTCTAAACTGAAAAGTCCCAGACTCTTCAGCCTTTCCTCATCAGGAAGATGCTCCAACAATGCATGGGACTGAACATCCCCATTAGTGGGACACTACCTATCTCCATGAAAAATCAGCTACCTCAAATGAATGACCAACTTGTGTAAATTTGAGCACTTTATTTGTAATATTTGTTGGTTTTTACTGTTTGTATTTTGTTTTATGTATGGGCATATTTTTTGCCCTCTTGTAAGCCGCCCTGAGTCCATTCACGGGGAGGGTGGGGTATAAATACAAAAATAAATAAAAGATTAGTATGCAAGCATATGGTTGGGAATGGGATACACATCATCATTACCTATACTATAAACATGGATGGAATGTGAACATAAGCCTCAACTTCACATTCATTAAATCAGCAGATACCAGTTTCTTGATTAAAGGAGACCTAATGAGGCCGCCTTGAGAGTCCACCATAGTCTTGAGATGCAGGATGTAAATGTGAAAATAAATACATACATTTTTAGTTTCAGTGGGTAGCAGTGTTGGTCTGCAGGAGAACAGTTCGATTTCAGTCCAGTAGCACCTTAGAGACCAACACAATTTTCAGGGTAGAAGCTTTTGAGAGTCAAAGCTTATGAAGCATTTTTCCTCTGCACTAATCTAGCTGATTGTATTGTACATTGTACATTGTACCTCTGAGTCCTGAGTTCCTTCTTTGTAACACCCCTCTCACTTTTTGACTAGGATTTAAAAAGTCAGAGATCACGATTTTGACTCGTACCCGAGAAAGGGAGCTTTGAGTCTTATACCCCAAAAATCTTGTCCATCTCTAAGTTGCTATTGGACTTGAATCTGGCTGTCCTACATTTAAAAATGGTTTCCCATTCAAATAACAGAAGCATGATACTGTTTTGTCCATCAAAGGAGGCAAGGTTTTCATCAACTGCTGGCTCCAACTGGCAACAAGTAAGATATTTTTTGTGAGAGCAATAAATGCAGGATGGTGAAGACAAACACCCAGCTCGGAACCTAGAGATCCTATTTAGTGCCATGCTCTACTTATCTACCAGGGGACACCAACCTTGTCTTTAATGAGCGTTACTTCTGAATAATGAAAACTATCCGGAGTTACTCTGTCACCTAGCATTCAGCCATGTTTGGGCTGTTATAGACACAAGAACATGGACTCTAGGAAGAACACCAGAAATGAAGCCATCAGCTAAGCAGCACAGAAAAAAAATCCTAAAAATAAAAGCTTTTTTTAAAAAAGCCTTGCATAGATGTTTTTGTGATCTTTTTTCTGACTTTTCTAGTGGCTGCAAGAGCTATTCTACAGCAGCCAGAGAAGTAGCTCACAAGCTACATGTTGCTGATTCCTGCTATTATTTATTTATTTGATTTATACCCTGCCCTCCCTGCCAGGGCAGGCTCAGGGCAGATATATGTTATCAGACACGTATACAACATATACTAAAAAAATAAGGGAACAAAGTTTGAGATCAGTTGCACCTTTAAGACCAACGAAGTTTAATTCTGGGTATGAGCTTTCATGTACATGCACACTTCATCAAAGGTCTGTGGGAATCCACCCTCCGAAAGTCACTTCCCTTCTACCAAACCTGTACTAGCATGGTGAAATGTAGGTATATAGGGCCCTCTGCTGTTTGTTTGTTTGACTACAGTACATTTTTAAGAGCAGTTGTCAGTGCAAATTACAGATATACCTTGCAAAAAAAAAGCCTGTCTTCAACCTAAATTCTCCTGAGAACAGTGAGAAGGATCTAGGGAGGCTAGGGAAAGGAGCACACAACAACATGCATTCTCTTATAAAGGAAGAAGTAAATGCTTAATTAAGCAACATCTCACCAACAAGAATAAAATATTTGTACAATTGCCTGGTATCAATGGCAGAAAGCTGGGTTTTCTGCAACACGTCTGAAAAGTGTGGCAGTGCCTGTTAGCCTAATGTAAATTGCAGTACTATGAATCTATGCTTGGATCCATACAGTCAATATCCTCACCATCATTTCCACCATAAAAAACAAATCCAACAATGATCAATGCAGCTTTGTCTTCAATACAAAAACATGCATCTGATGGCACTTTAATAGACTGACAAAATGTATTCCAGTATAAGCTCATAAATCAGAGACAGTAGGATGTAGTGACTGGAATAGGATCTGGGAGAGCCAGGTTTCGAATCCCCCTCTGCCATGGAAGCTTACTGAGTGACCCTTGGCTAGTTACATAATTTCAGCCTCACCTACCACTGTGTTGTTGTGAGGATAAAATGGAGGAAAGGAGAGCAAAGTAAGCTGCTTAGTCTCCTCACTGGGGAGACCAGCAGGGTATACATGAATACATACATACATACATATATACATACATATATATATATATATATATATATATATATTCACACACACACCATAATCAGACCACTCATCAAATCCATCAAGTACATCCATTACAGCAGTGCGTTTATACTAACAACAGAAAAGGAACAGGAAGGATTTATATGGCGAGGCAAGTCTGAAACAATGAAAAGAGGAATAAATCAAGTGTCATTGGCCTCCTGTTATAGATCACTGCTCCCATCGCCACCCATCTGGAAGAAGAAAAAAGAATTACGTTAAACAATTCCTCTTTGTCTCTGCTATACTTCAGTATGATAATGCTAAATTTGCTTTAAAAAATAATATTTGCAGTTACTGTGCACTTAATTTCTTGTTCAAATATCAGCACTAACTGATCTGGAAACCCTTCCTCCTGTTCCTTGACCTTTTAGACTTATCAGAAAAATCCCCAGTGGGCTGCTGCCCTGGAAAAGCACTAGTGGCCAGGTGCAAGCTGAGCCAAGGGGGCCCTGCGGTGCTGGCCAGGGGCCACTTGGCTTGGATTTTGGTTGCAGAGACTATGACAATCTTGGCTCTTGCCAAGTGTACACACAGTGCTGACTATCAGCTTTTATCCCCCTGTTGCAATCCAATACCAGACACGTTTCCTTTTATATTGTTAGTATGTAGCAACTGTTGTTAGTATGCAGCATTCAATACAACTCCCAAATTCTTCACAGGGCTAGCTGAATTCTAACCAAAGTTAATTCTTTTGGAACACCTGCAAACAGAAAACAAGCACAGCTGCTGTGCTAGTTTTCTGTTTGCACGGAAGGGTTTTTTTTAAATGCAAAGGAACATTCAAAGATGGAGACAAGCAGGGTATAAAGATACCATTTTGGTATACAGAGCCAATGTTGTGTAGTGGTTACTGACTAAGTGAAGTAAATGCATTAATAAATAATACAAACCCCTGCAATTCAGTTTCTTTACAACTAAGAAATCCAGACGTGTTAAATCTTTTGTAGCAAAGCAAAAGTCCAGTGGCACTTTAAAGACTAACAGCATTTATTCCAGCATAAACTTTTGTCAGCCAGAGGTCAGAATTGATTTCCTTCCTACAGCACATGAAAACTCATACAATAAATGTTTGTCTTTAAGGTGCCACTAGGCATATGTTGTATTTTACAGCTGAGAGCCCTTGAGGAGCAGACAGTAACTAGGACTACTGAATCTTCCCTCAGTCGCTAGTTGATCTCGCGCTGGGCAGTCAGTATCTCTCAGGCTGACCTACCTCTCAAGGTTGTTGTAAGGTTGAAGTAGAGGAAGTGAGAACCACGTACAAGGCCAATAACTGGTAAGAGAAAAGACTAGATACAAAGAAGGAAAGTGATTCGGTTGCCAACTCTGGTTTGGCCAATTTCTGGATATTTGGGGAAGGTCCCTATGAGGGCAGAATTTGGGGAAAGAGGTCTGTGGAGATGTGAAGACCCCGCTTTCCTAAACTGCCATTTCCTTCAGGGCAACTGATCTGTGTAGTCTGGAGAGGAGCTGTAATTTTGGGATAACTCCACATGCACCACCTCCAAGCTGGCAAATCAATTAAACTAATCTTTAAAATAAACGCTTGGAATAAACAGCTTTTAAATCACACACTGGCAATCTCCCGAACGGGTAACATTGTTATGCTTCACTAATAAGCGGGCACTTCTCCCTCCCATAGGAGCCTGCGCCATCTCCAGTCGCCTAGGAAACCACGGCTCCAAGCAGGCGCGTGCTTTACTCTTACGACAGCACTTTTTGTCCCTCGTCAGGACTCGTAGCCGTCTCGCTTCCTTTTCCGTCATTTATGTGCAGCGCCTAAACTTCCGGCGTCTGGCTGTGAGTGAGCAGAATGGTGAGTGGGGGGTGGGAAACCGACTTTCGGCTGCTGTTGTTGTCCCCGTAGGACCTTCCCTCTGCCGACCTTAGTGATTCTGGGGAAAAGAAGGAAAGCTGGCTGAGGAGAGGGAGGAAGCGGCCTTCTTGCGAGGCAGGATCTTTCCGCCTTAGCCGTGTTTTGCGATGTCATTCTCTGCAAATCTGACCGAGCTAATGTGATATAGTGGTTAATCTTTGGGGCCAGGATACCAAAGATCAAGTTTCAGATCCCTCTTTTATCCTAGCTTACCTCACTGAGCTGTTTTTTGAGGATAAATTGACGATGGGGGTATAAATATATGCGGCCATGAGCCCTCTGAAGGAAGGAAGGGGTGGAGGTACGCTAGTTACATATATAATTGCGAAGCTTCCAGCCTATTTGCTATATCACATTTTCTAGTCTCGCAACGTTTCCCTGCGCAGGTTTTTAATAATGGATATGCATGTTTAGAGATGCTGCTTTTCACTAAGCACAGTAGCTGTGCACTTTGCAGCAGTGTGACTGCTGACTGTATGTGGGCATTTCTTATGCGAAGTGACACACTTATACATACAGAAGTACACGGCTATGAATCCTGACCAAATCAGAGTTTACAGGCATGTGAACAAAGATATCTAAAGATTTATTTATTTAATACAATGTGGGCTTATCCATGTTTTGCTGTTTGCTGCTGGAAACTCCAGAGTACATGCTCAGTGATATGGGCTTTCTGGAAAAAAATAGAATTGGCAAAATGTTTGATGCCCTAAATAGAGCATGGTTTCAGTTAGCAGGTTTGTTTTGACATATTTTAGTAAACACATTTTTAAAAAAAAGACATTTGCGTTAACGTAATTTTCAAACAACAAATATTTGGCTGATTGGGGAGGGAATCGAGTGTAGTTGAAATCCTGTATTTCAAAGCTTTATGGGAAATTATTTGTATTGGAATCATACTAGTAAAAATGTAAAGAAAATATAGCATGTATTTCTATTAGCATTTTTACATCTAAGAAGAAAAGCTCAAAGGCACTGAGCACACACTAGTTGACAGACTAATTGTAGCTGACCCAAAGATCTGTGTATGATATTCCGAGAACTTGGTTGTCTGCTCACATATTCCACTGATAATTTAACTCTTATCCAAGAAGGTCACTGGGGCACTTCTTGATTTGCATAACTTGTTAGTTCCATATCAGACTGGGGGTTACAATTTGCCCATTCAATTAGATGAATTCATAATTTTTTAAAATTTTGGATTATGGCATGTATTTGTGATTTTATTCCCCCACTTCGAGGTTTACAAATCAATAAAACATGCATGTACAATTGTACACAATTCCTATGGATACTGACCTGAAAAATCTTAATTACGATTTTGAAACTGCCAAGCTTGTGTAATTAGGTTGTAATAGTTAGAAATGGAAAAAAATTATATTGGAAATTTTTTTGTACCACATCTATGTCTGTGAGCTAAAGTGTCTGTGGTCTAAACTCTCAAGTCTCCATTATTCAATGTTCTTGCTCTGAAGCAATTATTTTAAAGCAATGTAGACTGTTAAAATACAGTTCTGAATACATGCTGCATGATCCTAAGCATGTTTATTTAAAAGTAATTATCACAGAGTTCAATGAGTCTTCTTTTCCTAGGAAGTGCATTTATGATCATGGCCTTAATTTGAAATATGTTCCATTGAAATTAATCTGACTAAAGGGCACAGTGTAAATCTTTTGAGTACTAAGATGCTTGGGGGAATTTGATCTTCATGTCTTTTTTTCTTCCAGGGTCAAAGCCAGAGTGGAGGACATGGTCCTGGGGGTGGCAAAAAGGATGACAAGGTTAGTATGGGGGGGGGGGATCTTTGTCAGGGGTTCTACGGCTTTGGCAAATGCAGCAGATTTCTTCAGTGCTAGTTGACAGGCAAACATAAATTTACATCATACGCTCCTTTAGTATATAAGGAATAATTCCAGAAGTGATTTATTTATTATTTAAGATACTATCTGTATGAAGGAACTTTAAAAATGTAGATAGAAAGAACTTTTTCTCTCTCTTCTGTAGTGCTAGAACTTGGGGTTATCTTAATATAGTGATTAGCAAAGAGGTTTTAATTCAAAATTGTACATGCTTTATACCAGAATAGGCTGTACTAAAGAGGTCCTTCATCTGTTTTATTTCTTCTTTGTCATAATGGGAAATCCAAAACAGCTCGCTGTGCATTTGGACACATTTGAAATACCAGCTTGTTTTGTATCTGTTCTTGTTTGGGGACAGAAGACCAACAATTCACTGACAAATTGGTGGGATTTTATGGATCCCTTTAGCTGGAGAGGCAAGCCATATTCCTCCAAACATTTGAGGCCCTTGAAATCAAAGCTCAGTAAGACATGGCATACTGGTTCCAGTCCTCTAGGGTGTCAGCAACATGTACAGAGGCTGCACTTGAGAGAAGGAAAGAGACAGTAGTTGTACTTTTCGGGCTACAGGATAGTTCGGCAGTCTGTGAAATACTGCAGCATGTACCTAGAGATCACCCGAATTATTTATCTGTATTTGTCAGTGACTGTCATTCATATTTTGGCTGGAACTGTGGGCTGCTTCATTGTGTTCTCATTAGATGGGTAGAGTCAGGGCAATTACATGATAGTGGGGATATGGAGTCCCCTCCCCTGGAATTAATCCAGTTTCTTCACACTACAGTGCTTTTCTAAGCAAGTTTCCTTGGAGCCAACTCTTTACCATTTCTGACTTTTTTATTGTTTCTGTTTTTAAAAAATCAAAAGGATAAGAAGAAGAAATATGAGCCCCCAGTTCCAACTAGAGTTGGGAAAAAGAAGAAGAAAACTAAAGGACCAGATGCTGCCAGCAAGCTTCCGCTGGGTAAGCACAATTGATTTGTAAGTATGCCATAGTAGATCTACAGCTCAGCTCTAGAGTGCATGTTTCATGTATAAGAAGACTCAGGTTTCATTGTCAGCATTTATATTTCACATTATACCTGGTCAGACAGCTGGGCAGTCTTTGCCTGTGACGAGGTGGGGGTCACTGTCTGTTCAAATAATCAGTACAGGCCTAAGTGGGCTAATTAACAGCCTGAATGTGAGACAGTAGTTTATACTGTAGCTTCAATGACCCACCAGGATGTAGACGATACAAGAGCTGAACTAATTTGGGGGATCAGATTACTCTATAAATACTAGAAGTTAAATCAATTCTTACAACTGATTGAATCACATTTTAGCTACATTAAATCGGTGATCTAAATATTAATTTAGTAATCCTGTCTCCAAAATTGATTGCATGTAATATAGTAAAAATAATCAGAATAGTGAAGCCTGAAACAAAGAGCCCTGTGTTTGGCCAAAGTGTCCCCTGGCACACGACTTGTGTCAACAGGAGACTCTTGAAATTCCAAACTTGGAAGCTGGTTGTAGCACCATCCAGTGCAAGTCCTGTAAGATTGCTTTCTGATGAGAGTGCAAAATGATGTCTCAGATCAAGGGGGCAAGTAGGGAGATCTATACAAGGGGCAAAAGCTTGAAGTCCTTTTACAGTGGGAGGAAAATAGCTCTAATTGCAGCATCATGCTCCTCAACTGAATGTTGTTCTTACCTTTGTCTTTAATTACAGTAACTCCTCACACCCAATGCAGACTCAAACTGTTGAAGCTTGAACGAATTAAAGATTACCTCTTGATGGAGGAAGAATTTATTAGAAACCAGGAACAAATGAAACCTTTAGAAGAAAAACAAGAGGTACCTATTGGAAAGCAAATTATTTTTTAATCACCAGGTGTCTTCTGTTCAGTTCTCTACTTGTTAACATGCTGTATTGCCAGATGCTTGTTTAGAATCATGCCATCCCCTTGATCTGTTTCATTCATCTAACAAATGGGCCTTGTCCAGAGATAGTTGGGCCACAATAAGCAATTTAGCCTTTAATTTGCCACAGCTGCTTTTCTTCTTTCAGCAGCTTTAAACGCTTTGTGATCAATATCAATGCTTATAGAAGTGTTTAAGTAAATGTATTGCAGATCTGTGCTGTATAATTTAAAGGACAGAAATTAGTTGATTAAAACAGGAAAAAATCGAAACAGTATTTGCAAATAAGCAAAAAATTGGGCTTAGAAATTGGGCATAATAACATAATAACAGCTTTCTTAGGCTTTCATTGCTGAGCCAGCTGCTACCCTTGCCGGATAGGTGAGTGTTGGCTATGATTATCCATACGCGATCATTTCCAGGTTGGATTACTGAAACGCGTTTTATATGGGGTTTCCTTTGAAGACTGCTCAGACACAATTTGGCTGCAAAATTTTCTGACTGGCACCAACGGTCCAGAATGTGTCTCACTTGTGTTAGAACTGCTGGCTTCCCATTTGCTTCTGCATCCAATTCAAAATGCATGCTACTTCCTTTAAAGTCCTAAACGGCTTGGAACCAGGATATTGAAAGAACCATCTTCTCTCATGTAATTCTGTCCATCCTGGGCCTGAAGTCTCTCGCGGAGGCAAAGTGGATGACAATTTATAAAGAGTAGGCCTTTTTAATTGTAAGATCCAAACTTTGGGATGCCCATCTGATACCATGCTTATTTTCCCGTCACTAGTAAAAATTTCTGTTCTCCCAGGCCTTTACAAATATTTCTTCCCCCTCCCACTCTGAAATTTTGAATTCTGGCCTTGTTTCTGCTGTTCTAATCCAACTGATCATTTTAATTTTACTGAATATTTTAATCCTTTCTTAGTGTAAGTAATCATGCTTATACAAATTTTATTATTATTTTTTAATTTATTACTTACTGCCTCTCTGGGAACCAGCTGTGGGTTCCAATGCACAGCATAAATACTCACAAGAAATAAGTCACAGTTGGTGAGGATAGCAGGCAATCCCTAACACACAATTTCAACTTGCTTTTGTTTGCAGGAAGAGAGATCCAAGGTAGATGATCTGAGAGGAACCCCAATGTCTGTAGGGACTCTGGAGGAGATCATTGATGACAATCATGCCATAGTGTCTACATCGGTGGGATCAGAACACTATGTCAGTATTCTGTCTTTCGTTGACAAGGATCTGCTAGAGCCAGGATGTTCGGTTCTACTTAACCATAAGGTAAGTAATGCTTTTGTTGTAAAGCTTTGTCTCTCATCCAAAACACTGAAAGCAAGCAACTTTACAAATACAAGTTTGTGTTGCATAAATTTCTGGTACCTGTTGGTATGCAGTTGTAATGCATTTTAAGAAGGATGCCTACAAAGTGAAGATAATTCAAAGAAGAGTAGCAAAGGTGCTAAAGACTCTGTAGTGGAGAAAGCTAATCATGCCTAAGATCTTCTGTAACTGGGCAAGTTCTGCAGCTTAATTGTCCTGTTGATATCACTGTGTGAACTGCAGGCCAGTGGTAATTTGGTTACCCCCTAGTTACCTGCTTATAGTGAGCCAAGTGCTCAAAAGGACTAGTTTACTTGTGTGCAATGCCCTCCTTTACCTGTTTGTGCTGCTGCCTTTTACTTAGGTCCACGCTGTGATAGGAGTTCTGATGGATGACACAGATCCTTTAGTGACCGTGATGAAAGTGGAAAAAGCCCCACAGGAAACCTATGCAGATATTGGTGGCTTAGATAACCAGATTCAAGAAATCAAGGTATTTATACTGTTGTGTACTGTTTAGTACAAAAGCAGGTTCCTGAACATCTGTTACATAATGATTTTTAAAGCTATAATATGAATTCCAGTTCAGGATTTCTTTGAAACGTACTGGGTTTTGGTGACTCACAGAGTTCCAGTTATACTTGAAGTCAGTGCAGAGAGAACAAGGGCCGTTACTGTAAACCTTTATCTGTTATTTTTGTCTTCCTGTTTTTCTAAAGAGAGATGGCACATACTAACTTTACAAGAGTCTTGTGAAGCAGGTTAGGCTGAGAGTGATTCGGCCAAGCCTATGCAGGCTGAGTGAATCTTTGGATTTTGGTGTCCCATCTTAGAGTTTTAGTCACTGTGCCACCCTGGCACTCTTGCAGTACCTTGAATTACTGGCAGAAAGTACTTGATATCTTTGGGGGGAAATTATAATTTTCAAGGGAACTTGTTAATTTGATGTCTAACTTCGTTATACAGAGAGCCTTGTTTTCAGGTTTTGTTGGGCATCTTTGTTGCAGAAATGACTGTTACATTGTTTGGCTTCTTTTACTTTACCAAGCAGTATCTGTTGTGTTTAATTCTAGATGGCAACAAACCTGTCTGAGGACTTGCCTCAGAATAGTGCTGATATTGTCCATTGCCTGTTAAAAGGTAGTGCATACACAGAACCTTGGGACCCGAAAAAATTGCATTCACTGCTGAAAATTCTGATCTTGATAACTAGGCAAAGTATTAGTCTGTTATTTCAAAAGTGGATACAGCTACAGTGATCCATCTCCCCTGGCTGATATGCTTTGATGACATATTGTTCCTTCATTATAGGAGTCTGTGGAGCTCCCTTTGACCCATCCTGAGTATTATGAAGAGATGGGTATAAAGCCACCCAAAGGAGTCATTTTGTATGGGCCTCCTGGCACAGGTACTGATAGTCTCTTTGTTGTTCACTTCTAAAAATTGTGCATAGAACCAGCACAGTATAGCAGTCAGAATGAAAGCGCTATACATTATTTTCTTCACTGGTTTGGATCCTGTTCTTTGGTCCATTTGCACAACCTCTTGGATGAGACTTCTGCTGATTCCCACTTCCCATTGCATGGTGAGAGACAGGATACCTGCAGAGCTCAGCAGGAAGTGTGGGGGAGAATTGCAGGCCGGTAACTACAGTGGGGCATCCGGGGCTAGGCCCCTGACTTCCCATCCAGCCCAGGGCATCACGGCCTTCTCCCCTGGATTAATCTGATTTGCCAGTGCCCCCTAAAAAATTTAAATGCCGCCTGACTTAAAAAATCCTGGCTACGGCCCTGGGGAGTTGTCTTCAGTGCTCACCGTGCTGAGAGTCAAACCACCAGCTATGGTTGTGACAAACAATGTTTTTGAGAGATCCTTTTAAGGATTGTCTGCTTCTTGCCTCTTAGCACTCCTCCAGGAAGCTGAAGTTCAAACGAGAAGTTCAAGTTACAGAAGCAGTTTAATGTTTGTTAAGTTCTTATAAGACAGTAGTTGAATTGCTTAATAGCTTAATAAAGAATATTAATTTACAGGGGGTGGAGAAGGAGGTGGTGGTGGCGACAAAAAAGAGAGGAAAAAAATAAAGAATATTAATTTATCTTCGCTTCTTTGGGAACCTCTTAGTAATCCTGAATTGGATGCATCTGTAATACAAATGAGCAAGAGCCACTATGAACTCTGACTTTGTGCTGTCTGTTGAAAACCAAATAGGTAAAACGTTATTAGCCAAAGCAGTGGCAAACCAGACCTCTGCCACCTTTCTGAGAGTGGTTGGTTCTGAGCTTATACAGAAGTACCTGGGAGATGGTCCCAAGCTTGTCCGAGAACTATTTCGTGTAGCAGAGGAGCACGCCCCATCAATCGTCTTCATCGATGAAATCGATGCCATTGGTACCAAACGGTAGGATATCATTCTCTTTTCCACGTGGAACATAAATGCTCATTTGAAAATTGGATTTTCCTTCTCCGTTTGTTGCTAGGCTGCTTGTAGCTCACACTGGGCCTGGTGTCGTCCCCCAAATATCTTTTGTATTGCCCACATGCATTTGCCAGAATCTAGCTTTGGTTTGAAACCGTTTCAAGCCCTCATTGTATTAGGAGTAAGTTTTTCATTCGGGTATTTTTAAATGCCAACCCCTGGGACTATAATTTGTAAAACCCCTAGTAGTTTCCACAGGAACCAAAAATGTGCCTCTTAGTAATAGGCTGCTGCACTGCTCTGAAATATGGCTAGCTGAATAGAAGTTGTATGTGAATGGTGATGGCATTCACAGAAGTCCCTGCTACTTATAAACTGCACAAACCACAGTAGTAGAAAACCACAAAGGGGAGGAGGATCCTCCTTTGCAGGAGCTGCAGACAAGGTTCTGGCATTGTGGGTCAGTTTTAGACCACTTTTCCATCCAACCAGTTCTGTTAGGTTAATTCCTCCAGTGGGTTGGGGGATTCAGATGATATTGGCTCTATTGCTGGTTAACTGGGCCGTAGAAACTGGTATGCCCTCGCCGAGAGGTTACACTGAACAATGAGAATGGCACACATTTAAAAAGCAGCCATTGCTTTCACCATACTCCATTGGCTTATGAGTTCTTGATGATTTTATGCCCCAAGGGAAATGTTGTTTTCTGTGGAGAGAGTTATCTGCACCTTGCTTAGGTTCTGTTCTGTGTCTCTTGCACTCTGAAGGTATGACTCCAATTCAGGGGGTGAGAGGGAGATCCAACGGACCATGCTGGAGTTGCTGAACCAGTTAGATGGATTCGACTCCCGTGGAGATGTGAAAGTGATCATGGCCACAAACAGAATAGAAACGCTGGATCCAGCCTTAATCAGGCCAGGTAAGTGGACTGAATTGCATTGCTTTGGTTTTACTTTCAATACCTGACTAAATGAATAAGCTTAATGGTTCTCATTCTGTGGCTTGTAATTAATAGGCTACAATGCCATTGTTGTTCATGGCACTTTACAGCGAATGAAGTCTTTTCTGCAGAGTTCACGGTTGATGTTTTGGAGTGAGGGAGACCACAACCGGGGGGTGGGGAGGGGTGGCAGTGTCCAGGGGCATGACATTGCAGAGTTTACAGGAATCTTTGTCATATGTTGTGTTTGTGGCATAGTGTAGTGGTTTGAGTTTTAGACTGGGACCTAGATTTAAATCCTCGCTGTGTCGTGGAGTTCATTGAGTGCTCCTGGGCCATTTGTGCTCTATTAGCTTAGCCTGCTTCACATGGCTGCTAAATACAAAAGCAAAATCACGCACACCCCTCTTGAGTTTTGTTGGAGGAGGAGTGGGGAAAAAGGGTACTGGCTGAATTTTACAACGTAGAAACAGAATTTAATTTTTTTAAAAAACTGACCCCATTAATCCTTTTCAGGAGTTCTATCAGTCAGGTTGGAGAAACCTGTTCCCTATGAGCCAGACATCTTAAATTGGGTCAATGATATGCCTAAAATGTTCAAGCAGGAGCTTTGCATATGATTACCACAACTACATTGGTCTCTGCTAGGAATTGGAAGGAAGCAAAATAAGCCCCAAGTTCATGATTGGCTGTTGAAAGTAAAAGAGATTTACACCTTGGTGAAACTTGAAGCCTACCTGCAAAACAGAGATATTTCCAGAAGAGACTCATTGTGGTTGAGAGTGGCGCAAATAATGAATTTTGCAGTAAAGTGTAAGAAATAAGAGTATTTTTAAAAAATATTAAAATAAATTACAGATATATACAAAAATACAAATTTTTCATAAGATACATTGCCATTCTAGACCCCCTTTCATCCTGCCTCCATGGTAGAGTCTTTATTTTTGTATGGTTTTATGGTTCAGGTAGAAATGTTGGCTTTGTATTTACTATATGTGGTGTTTTTATTTTTTCATTTTTCTTGTATTGAATAAATTTGTTTATATTTAATAATTTAAAAAAAATCCTGTTGGGGAGTTATCCTGAACTGAAAAATACTACAAAAAAGAAATTTAAAATCTTTAAAATCTATTCTGCTAATGTGTGTATGCTCTAGGACAAAGATATTTGAAGGCACACCTGATTTTGTTGGTTGTTGTTTATAAAACAAAATGTTTTTCCCTGGGTAAACTTGATGCACAGAAAAAGCCTTCCATGGTTTGCCTACAAAAACTGCACTTACATTTTTTTCTGATCTCCAGGGCGCATTGATAGAAAAATCGAATTTCCTTTGCCTGACGAGAAAACCAAGAAGCGCATCTTTCAGATTCACACCAGCAGGATGACTTTGGCAGATGATGTTACTCTGGATGAACTGATTATGGCTAAAGATGATCTGTCTGGTGCCGATATTAAGGTAAGATACGTACGGACAGCCTTCAGTGGCAAGCTTTGGTTTCCATTTTAACCATACACTGTTGTCAGAAACGGCTCTTGACATATTTGAGAAATACTTTCACAGCATTTTGATGATCTGAGATTCAGAGTGGTTTCCAATATACTCATCATTTCTCATCTCTGGCAGGCAATTTGCACAGAAGCAGGCTTGATGGCGCTGAGAGAACGGAGGATGAAAGTAACAAATGAAGACTTCAAAAAATCGAAAGAAAATGTTCTCTACAAGAAGCAAGAGGGCACCCCAGAGGGCCTCTATCTTTAACTACTTTCTTACTTTTGGGGGGATTGGGGGGGGAATTGTTGGGACCGCCTTTCAGAATACAGAAAAGATTGAAGGCCTTTGTGGACAGAAAGAAGACCTTGGGTTGCTGCTCAGAGCATGATGGCTAGATTCCTCTGTTGTTGTTGTTGACTCACTGTATGTGCCATTAAAGTGATGGTTTCCAAATTAACTGGAATGGTTGGGTCAGAATTTAAGAAAGTGGCTTTGGATGTGAGTGTTGGCCTGACTTCCTGCCTGTCAGTCCACAAACTGATTGACCAGCTAAAATTCCAAAAATTCTGCAGGAAAGAGCTGAAAATATAGAAATGCTTTGAAAAGGCACCTAGATAAACTGCTGGAAAATGTGTTGTAATGCAGGGAAATACATTTTGGGGGATGTGAATTGGAAGGCTGAACAAAGTCCTGCTTTTTTTTCAGACTTGCCTGCCAGGAAGCACCATTTTCACGTAGTGGCAATACGCGAAGGCAAGAATTCATGGCCAGAGTTACATGTAGGGAAAAGGTAGAACAAATCTATTCTGGTGATGCAGAACAAAAAAGACACCAGCGAGACAAAGGGTCTATCCTACCATTTTGGTAGTGCACCCCACCTCTGAAAGAATTTCTTGCACCAGTGGATCATGCCTGGTGCTTAGCGGAGACTCACTGTCCTTGGCAGAGTGGAATGATAGGATGCAACCCAGTTTCTGTTTTGGTCAAATACGTCCAGCCTGTTGAGCTTCTGGGTCACACAAAGAATTTTCATGCTGATAGTGAAGTCATTGGGAAAGAAAGAAGGGACTTAAGGCAAGTCATGATATTTAATTTCCTTGCTTCTTTCAGTAAAGATAGAACAGGTGTCATTATAGGTGACCAGAAGCAGGATGCCAGATCACTGTTGACACAATGGCCCAGTTCAGATCTCCTGGCCAAAACACTAATTGGGTTCATATAGTTTTGTTTTTTTCACCACCAACCCCCCTCTGATTGAGAAATTATAGTTTTATGTGATACCCAAGTAGACTAAGATGATCACAACTTGTATTTTGCCTCCAAGCCAGATTTGGAAGCCTACTTCAACCTGGCTTGGAGGCAAACAATGGCTTTTAATAGGCAAAATTTGCCTAAATGAATAGCTTTCATGGACCACCAGAGAGGATGGGGATGTGGTCCAGTCCAATCATGGTTTAGCTGTTTGTTGGAGCTGGGTTGCTGTATAGGGCAGTCTTCGGGTCAGTACATAACCCAGCCACAGTTCTATGGAAGTTGGAAGAACTGGCTGAGAGAGAATCCCTGTCTCAAGTCCCTGTGAAGAACTGCCCCCTTCAGTATGTCTTTTAATACAGCAAGAGAAAATAATCTGTTTTTACTGACACTTGATACTGAATTTTTTATATAGCTTCACAAGGATAGGACAGGGTCTCCTCCCATCCCTGTTCGGTTGCTTGCTTTCCCCTTCCAAACTCCCTTCTTAGATTTCTGATCAAGCTGTTGGCCTGCTAAGTATAACCACTGTATGCACTCATAACAATGGAGATTTTATTTTGTATGGCTGGGTGGTATTTTTACCTCTCTGCAATGCTACAAACACACCATTAAGTGGTAGCAGATTTCTCTCTGCTTATGAGTTGTGAAAGATGTATTCTAAGCCTAAGGGAGTTTCTCATGGCTCCAAAGAACAATTTAAGCCATGTAGAAAGCAAATTGCTTTAGTGTTATCTCAAACTCAACAAGGCAAGCTTTGACAGTGCTCAGTACTAGAAATAGACCTTGCCGGAGGAGTATAATCACAATGCTGGCAGGAGCAAGGGGCCTTCTGCCTATTGTATTTCAGTTACACAGTATGTAAAACAAGGGCTGGATTGTGTCTTTGGTGATCTCTGAGCTGGGCTACAAACACTCATTTGACATTCTGAGCAGCAGTTCTTTCGACAGTCACATTCTGCTTAGGAGCTAATTGGACTGGTCCAGTTGCTTGATTCTAGTGCTGGAAAAGCTACTTTTCTGAGGCAAGTCAAGCTGTGAGAATAAGGGCTCATTTTCACCTGCACTCATAGGACCTTTGGGCCACAGGTTCATCCACATACTCCTGCAAAAAAACCCCTCACTGTTGGCCTTAACCATGGTTCAAAGCTTGCACAGGGACAAATTTTGACGATGATTCATGCGAATCAAGATTCACAGTTAACCAGGACTTGAAGATAATATCTGAATGCAAGTTAACAGCATGTGCCTGTTAATGTAACCCCAGACTAAGAGATCCTTGCTTGCATGCTTTAATCATGGTCAAGGCTGGGGTGGATGGGAACGCTCCCAGCAAAGAGAGAGCAAATGGTCTTGTGTCCTGCTCTTTTTACCCTGGTTACAAAACTGGGAGCATCACATGTGTTTCAGCTCCCTGGCTGAATTTTCCACTGTTCTTAAGCTCCAAATGTTCTTGTTCAGGAAGTCACACTTGTATAATAGGAAGTAATGTGATAAGTGACCGCAACCAGTTGATAATCTATTTGAGAAGCAGAAGCACTAGTTTTGCATCTATTTGTAGTAAAGCTCTGCTACAAAACTAAACTAGTTTGAAATCTGGGCTAACTGCCATAGTGCCCGACAAAACATTTAAGTTTTTTAAAAAATTCATTTTGCCAAGTTTGCTTGGAATTCTGTAGATGGCAGGGATTATACTGAAACAGCAGGGCACATATGGTCTACTATGTACAGACAAAAAATTACAGGTGCAAAAACAAGCTTGACCTTAAACCTCCATATCATAGGGATAGTTAGATAGGGACTGGGGCAATGTTCCCTCTAAACTGAGTTAGTGTGAGCTAGCTCACAGATTTTTAGTCTCCAGCTCACAGATTTCTGTCTTAGCTCAGGAAGGATGGCTCCAGAGCAAACTAATTTATGCAGTAGCCAAATTGCTCACTCACAACTTTAATGCCACTAGCTCACAAAGTAGAATTTTTGCTCACATGACTCCACAGCTTAGAGGGAGCATTGGACTGCGGAGACCTAGGTTGAAATGGCCTCTCACCATTAAATTCACTGGGTGACCTTGAGCCTGTCACACTGTGTAGCCTACTTGACAAGGTGGTTGGGAGGATAAAATGGTGGAAGGGAGAACCCTATGTGCTGACCTAAGCTCCTGGGGGGAAGCGCAAGATAAAGATGTACTAAATAAATAGTTGAATGTATTTTCAGATAATCCTGCTTCAAGAACAGATGGGAAATTGTTATTTTTTTCACCTTGTTCTGAAGGAAGAAAGGCAGGCTAGATAAACTGTTGCCCAGCAGATGAAGGGAATCCTGAGTTGAAGAAAGCTTGTGGTGAAACAGAATACCCTGTCCCCGCCACTGAATTACCTCAGCTGAAGCAAACATCTCTGTGTAAGAGAATCCTACTGTGACTCCACTGACATCCAGTTAACAACCTGCTCTGTGATCAGACCCTTCATAACACCCCAACTGAATACTTCAGTGGCTTGGTTGCTGATGGCCTGTATTAGATTTCAAGCCAGTCCAAAGTTTTATTTAGATTATTGTACTTCACAGCAACAGCTGAGACACATTAGAGAGTAATGACTATTTCATTAGAGGCACTAATGACCATTAGTTGTTTAACACTGCTTCTTTGTGGACTCTTGACACAATGAAAGCCCCCCCCCATTTCTAATAAGAAACCCTAGCCAGGATGCCCAAAAGGTGTTGTCACATCCAGAACCTTCATAATTGTTACTATATTGATAATACTGATGTAAACAGCCTGCCCCGTGCTGCTGTTAAAACACACTAAGGCAGTATTAATGATATGGGTAGGGTGTACACACTCTGAACTCTTTTTGGCTTGTTCCAAATTCACTTTGAGTTTACTGTATTATGCTATGGTTTTAAGTTTAAACCAGATGTGTTTTCAGGTTCCAGGTAGTATTATTTTAAGTGCCTGGCATATGAATTTCCTGTTGTGGCACTAACAGCATGGGTACATCTTAGCCCCTGCATTGCAAGAATGCATGCCATTAAATACATAAAAGTTTCTGGGCTCTCTGTTAAAGGGTAGGGGAAGAAATGCTATTCAGAAGGAAATCTGCAGCAGCACTTTGTCTATCCTTCCACTGTTTATAATTACATTTCTGCAGTTGTGGCTGGTTGTGTTGATGAAGGCCATTAAATTCATGCAGGCAAATTATTTGGAAACAACTTTTCATAGACTGCTGCTTTGGCTTCATGCATTAGCACTCTTCCACTCTCCTTCGCTTTAAAAAGCAACCAAAACACAAAAAGCACAGAAAACATAAAAGGAAGAGGACATACTTCTTTCTCCTGCAATACATTGCTTTTGTTATGGGGAGCATTTAACTATGCAACCACCCCCATGCAACCTGAAAGGGGTAGAAGTTTACAAAATACCTCTGGGTTCTGCTGAATAAGCTTGCCCTAATTCTGACTAATCTCCATGGTGTATCTGTGTCTAGCTGCCACACTAGAAGGTACGATGTGTTTCATTTTACAGAAAAACTCCAAATACATCTGATGCCACTGTGAGCTCACTTTTACCAGAAAGTCATATGGAGACTTAGTGCCTGGAAATATTTACAGTATTTATATAGAGCGATTAGTGTGTGTGATCTCATTCAGTGGAAATATATAACTAAAACTAGATTATACAGCATCCTGCTACTGTGTAGCAAAGCAAAAAAAAAAAAATCCTAAGGAATCCAGAACTGGCTGGTATGGTTTTCCTCCATTATGCTGATATGTTCTGCTGTAAAATAGCAATCAGCCTGATGTGCAGCACTCAATAAAGCTCTATCTTCTATTAGGTAGTGCCTGTGGTCTTCTAGATGCTTCTCCCTACCCCGGGTGGGAGCAGTAAGATGAGTATTTTCAAACAACTGACAGTACACCCTTATCTTAGGATTGAGCATGTTTGAATGCTCAGCTCCAATTTCATAGGCAAAACTGAGGCTGCAACTTTACTACCACCCGCCTGGAGAAAGTTCCGCTGAACCAACTGGGACTGATTGACATGTAAACACGCCGAGTGAGACATCAGTTATACTTCCTGTTCAGTATCTATACGGTTGCTAATTTCCTGTTGAATGCCCTGGTCAGTAGCAGTAACACTCCACAATCCTTCAGTGGTAGGTGGCTTGAACTGCAGAGACCAGTGGCTCTCAGACTTTTTCAGCTGGAGGCCACTTTTAATCTTCAGTGCTTTGTGACCCACTGGCAAAGAAAATTCCATATCCACCCCACCCACCCCCAGCAATAACATGCAAGAAGCTCATGCCTGTTAACTCTGAATGAGTTTATTGTTTAGGATTTAGAAACACAGTGTTTTGCTATTCAGCCCTTGGTTAACCAGAATGCTCAATTAACCAGCATCGTGCACTGGGCAAGCACCTCCCCTCAGCCACCACAACCTTAGTTTTTCAGGCATGTGCATGTCCCACTCCCTCCTATTCAGCCAGCCAGCTTGATACTCCACCCATTGCTCAGCTTCTGGCAGCCAGCTCTGGCGGCTGATATCATCTTTGGGTGCCTTCCCCCCCCCCCAATAGCGTGCCACAAGCTGTTGAGAGCCAGTTCCACCAGAAGACTCCCAGGCAGCTGGCCTGCTTGTTTGCCTGCTGTGTCAAATAGCTCTGTGGCTCAGGAGAAAAGGAAGGATCCAGCCAGATGTGGGAGCTGTCACCAAGGTGCTCCCAGTGTCATGTGGCTTGGTCACTGTGGATTCCTCTGGGTCAACTGTGACAGCAATAAGCTCAAGCATCCAGCACACATGATTAACTGGCAACCATTCCCCATGAGTGCTGGATAACAAAGCTTTTACTGTGTACAGGCATTATTGAGCCTGTTCATGGTCATTTCACATATTATTCAGAAGCACACCAAATCTGCCATCAAGCATCACATAACCTCATTTCCTAGCTCACCCTGTTCCTCCCTTTCCCTCCTGGCCTCACAACACATCTGCAAGAGACTTGCAACTCACTGGGAGAAGCTAACCCTGAACTGCACACTCATTACAGGAAGGTCCCATAATTGATTGTATTGCCTCCTGACAACTGGGATTATGGAAGATTAAATTCCAGTCTATTACCCAGAAAAATATTCACTGAAAGTGTTAGCAATCAGATCCCTTCTCTCACTGATGGGCAGTTTATAGCTAGAAAATGAGAAACACTCTTCCTACAATACCATTTCAGATATCATAAATACATTGCTTGGCCCAAAATGACACAAAATGTTTGTCAACCAGAGACAATTCTGGACATGTAGTTTAGAAGTGTGTGTGCAAGAGCAGCTGGCTAACTAACGACCTCCTTCCCACCCTAGGGAGATGCATAATTTAGTACAATGGGTCTCCCAAGAACAGATTGCCTCACAGTGGAATAATTTCCAAATGCCCAGCCTCACTTCCCCACACCCACTTACCCTAATTAAGCAACACTATTCACAAAACCTGGTAGCTTTTCCCATCCAGTCACAGGGTCTGAGCACCATTCACACCTATAGTTCACCTCAGGAAAATCCATCGAGCTTCTTCCAAATTATTGTCCACCTCTGAAAAAAACCATCAAATTATTGTTTTTGGGGGGCAGATACGTTAGCTTGCCCCAGACAACATTTTGTCCTATAGCAAAAGCTCCTAGTTACCAGTGTGTGTTTTTGGCCACACCCCCACTCTGTGGGTTCTCTTTCTACTCTCTCCATGAAACGCTGGTTGTTTTGCTGCTGCTTCCACAGACCTCTTTCTTCAAGACTGGTAATTATAGCCTTTCCCCAAAATTGCTTTCTCCCCTCTCCCGATTTCCTCTTAGCTAGCTTGCATGTTTTAAATGTGTTGTGCATGCTTTGCCTTTTTATTCTTTTAATAAAAAAGCTTTCCAGTTGAACACCTGCCTGTTTTAATTCAAGAGTTCTCTTAAATGAAAATCATTGGTGCAGAATCCCAGTTACCCCCTCTTGCTTTGTCTCCTTTTAAACTAATTTTCCCCAACTAATTAGGAGACTGCCTATTTGGGTAACAAAAACAAGACAGTCCACATTCCAAAGGAATTAAAATATTTCACTTTGTATTTTTACAAGCAATATTTACATCACAACTGCCATGTGTCATGACATACTGATAAAAAAACCCTCATAGAGTGTCACTTTTCTTGCGAGACCAAGTCACATTTAGTGCCTATTTCCAAGTCTAGTTCTGTTAAACCTGTAAAAAAATATGGTTAGGAATCATGTGAAGATATTTTCTTGTCAGTTAAAAATGTGTAGAATACATGGAGGTCTCCAGCAACCAAAGCATCTTTTTAAAAAAGACAATTTCCTGTCTTCACATCCTCAAACCCATTTGTTTTAGTCTTCAAGCAGCAGCTCCAGTTCTTCAATGGGCACCCGTACTCTCAGCTCTTTCTCAGTCATAAGATCAAGAATCTCTTGCAACATATCTGGAAAATACTCTATGGCATCCATATACAGTACCTACAAACACAAAGTTAACAACAACAATCACTTTCTGTAAGAGCAAGTCTAACAAGTTCTCATTTAATAAAAGGCCACCGTCTTCTATGAAGAAGTTCATGGTCTTGAAACATACGAACCATTTGCAGGAGAATATCACCAATCTCCCCCCCTTCCTCTTCCCCGCAGAAACCTCCTGAAATATCCAGATAGCTGACACTCATAGTCATGGCAGCACCATGGACAAAAATGCCACAGAGGGGCTGCTGTGAAGAGCAGGAATTAAGTATGTCACTCACATTTCTGTCTTGTGGTGACAAAACTGTGTGGCAGTGAAAACTCCACTGGTGAAAGAGTGAGAAGGGCTGATATTACCCAGTACCCTTTCTTTGCAGCCCCTCCCATGGCATGTTGGAAATTCTCAGGAGGCTGCTGGGAGAAGAGGGAGGTGGAAAAGATCCAGAAGATGGCCCTCCACCTTGACACAGTCAATCTAGCCACCTGGATTAATGCCACAGTAGTATCAAGACTAGACTACTGTAACATACTCTATACATGTATTGACCTCTAAGGCAGGTCTCCCCCAAATCCAACCTGAAGACTCCATTTGGTTCAGAATGCCATATTCCGTAATTATCAGGAGCTAGGTGGAGCATGCATGGATATTATTCCCATTCTGCAGTCACTCCACTGGCTGCCCATCAGTTACTGAGTTCAATTCAAGCTCCTGGCTATCCTGTCCTTATATATATTTGAGTTTTCGTCCGGGAACGTTCGATGCGCGCCAAAATAGGTTGGCGGCATGAACTGTCCCTCAGAAGACTCTGGCCGGGTTGGGTGGCTGCTTTGTGCAGTTCCGCCCAGATCAGCCCCAGACAGGGTCTTCCGCTCACTCTGCTCTGGACCTCTGAGGAGAGAGGACCATCAACAGAGTGAGTGAGCCAGACCTCCGGAGGAAGCCCAGGAAGGGCCAAGTGGTGGAGCCTCCCCGCGCCGGCCTCTGGATTCCCCCCCCACCCGCCCAGGAGACAGCCGGTGGCAGACAGGCAGCCGGAGGCCACTGGCAGGCCCTTCCCACCCACCCATCCATGAGAAAGCCGGCGCTGGTGGCGCAGCCACCGCACACCGGCTACAGCCCCTTCCCGCCCACCCCCGACCCAGGAGAAAGCCGGCGGCGGCGGCCTCAGCCACCGCATGCCGGCTGCAGCCCTCTCCCCGCCCCCCCCCAAACAGGAGAAAGCCGGCGGCGGCGGCCTCAGCCACCGCACGCCGGCTGCAGCCCCTTCCCGCCCCCCCCCAAACAGGAGAAAGCCGGCGGCGGCGGCCTCAGCCACCGCACGCCGGCTGCAGCCCCTTCCCACCCACCCCCGACCCAGGAGAAAGCCGGCGGCGGCGGCCTCCCAGCCACCGCACGCCGGCTGCAGCCCCTTCCCGGCGCCCCCCCCAAACAGGAGAAAGCCGGCGGCGGCGGCCTCAGCCACCGCACGCCGGCTGCAGCCCCTTCCCGACCACCCCCGACCCAGGAGAAAGCCGGCGGCGGGGGCCTCAGCCACCGCACGCCGGCTGAAGCCCCTTCCCACCCACCCCCGACCCAGGAGAAAGCCGGCGGCGGGGGCCTCCAGCTCCCCACCGCACGCCGGCTGCAGCCCCTTCCCCGCCCCCCCCAACACAGGAGAAAGCCGGCGGCGGTGGCCTCACAGCCACCGCACACCGGCTGCAGGCCCAACCTCCCACTTTCTCCCACCCCGCGCCTCCCCCCACCACCCTTTTTTCTTCCTTTCTCTCTCTCTTCCTTCCACACTTTATCTCTCTCTCTCACTCTGTTCCCCCGTCTTTCTTTTCTCCCGTTTTTCCCTCCCTCCCTTCTTTCATTCCTTCTACTCTCTCTCTCTCAGACTCTCTCTTTCTACCCTTCTTTCTTCCTTCCTGACTTTCATTCTTTCTCCCTTCCTACCTACCTCCCTTCCTTTCTTTCTTTCAAACTTACTCTCATCACACACCCTGTCTCTGACTGCCCCTCTTTCCCTCTCTCACCCCCCCTTTCCTCCCTCCCCCCTCACTCTAATTCTCTCTCTCTCCCTCTCCCTCTCTGTACCTCCACTTCTCCCTTGCTCCCTTCCACCCACCCTTCCTTCCTATCTAGAGCCCGTTGTCTCCTGCCACAACGGGCTTTGCTCACTAGTCACATATAAAGCCCTTCATAAAGCCCTCAGATCCACATATCTGCAGGACCCTCTCTCCCCTTATGCTCCATCATGACAACTGCACTCATCTGAGCAGGGCCTCCTGTATGTGCCACACTGCAAATGGGCAAGATCAACAACTGCCTGTACAGGTGCATTCTCTGTCGGGGGCCCCACCTGATGAGGTCAGGATGGCTCCCACTCTCCTGGCATGTCACAGATGATGCAAAACTGAATTATCTAGGAGGGCACTCTGACACAGGGAACAGGGCTATACCATAACAGAATGGTTCAGAAAGATGCTTTAAGGAACAGAAAGGGACTGTGGACTACATTACTGTGTATAGTACATCCTTTCTGTTGCTGTAAGTATTCTCGTATTATGTAATTTCTGTATCATTTAACATGTCATGTCAATACTTATGCTTTTTTCAGATTTCTGAAATCCGAATCCTGTTACATTATTTATTGGCTCTCCCATCCTATTGGCTGTACTGATTTACACTGTGCAATCCACCTTGAGTCTCAATGAGAAAGAAAGACTATAAATAACATTAATTTAAAAATTCCTCACCCGTGACTTCCCTTGCACTAAATGTTCCTGGATCCAATCACAGAGAAAGAATTGAGCTGGGTGTAATAAAAACTGAATAAATGAAGGCACCCAGGGGAAGGTGCCTTCCGCAACCCTGTGTCTTTGACTCATGGCCCCCAAAACACATGTTATTCTCCAGCGCTCCATCCCTAGATCTTGCCCCTTCAAGTCTCTAATCCCAGCCCCTACCTCCATGCAAAAAGTAAAAAGCAGGAAAGGGGTAAACACAAATTCTGTAAAAAAAATTTGTTTAAATCAGCACAATAGAGGAGAAAAATCATTTGTCCTTGGCTGCTTATTTTTTTAAGGGAAGATAACATAACAGAAGTTCTTGAAACTTACCTTTGCCCAGGGGCAGTTTTGTAGTGCTCTGTAGAACAGCCCTTTACTTTTTTCCTTATCGCTCAAAGAAATCTGCAACACACATTTTAAATACAAAGGTATTATTCAAAATGGCAATATTTTGTGTGCACAAGTGACATTGTCTTCATGTGGAACTGAAGAAAATAGTAACAGAAATTTAGATTGAGAATTTCTCTTGGGAAGTTTTATTCTTTTAAAAAGTATGTATCGATATCATACAATGTGGTATAGTATCACAATTATTCTGGTGATCCACATTTTAAGTCAAATGCCAGCTCTTGAGTTTTTTTCCTTCACTAAATGCTCAAGACAGTAAATGCCAATACTGAGCACAAGAATGTGTTCTGAAAGAGAGCCATACCGCACCATTATTATCATCACTCCAGATGCCAGCCCTCTACGTACTATAAAGCCCCATGTTCAATGAGAAAGCAGCCACATTTACCAATAACTCTTTGAATTAAAAGGGGGGGGGCTTGCTCATGCAGGTCCTCAATTTGTTTAAAGCTCAGAACATAAGATGCATTGATTTTGTTCAACGGTACACAGATCAACTGTACAAAGTGTTAAACACTTTTAACATTCTATAGGTTCCAAAGAGATTAACATCTTTTTGTTGGAAGTTTGAAGTGCTTGTCCTGGCTTGGATTGTGCTGAAATATTCCTCTCTGTGAAGAGTAGCAAGATGCTGAGCCAAGGCCTTTTAAAGAAAGGTCTCCTTATGAACAGGAGTGGATTCCAAGGAAAACACCAGAGGCAGGGGAGGGGCACTATGCCAATAGCCAACTAAAATCCAGCTCCGAATCCTGCTCCTCTTTCTGATTGCTATTTAAGCAGGCACAGCTTCTCATCCATTTAGCTACTATGCATGCAGAGAACCGGTTCTGTACCTACAGCTCCAGGAAGAGCTGTGGCTGAGTGCTGGAACATCTGTTTGGCATACTGAAGATCCTAGGTTCAGTCTCTGCTGGAAACCCTGGAGAACTGCTGCCAGGCTGAGGAGACAATACTGACCTCGATGGACTGTTTCAGTAGTACGCAGCTTCATGTGTGCTCATGTGGGTGTGACTGGGGAAGGAGGAGGGGAGTTAGGGAGACAGTTGACCCACTCTCACCATAAAGTATATATACAGCCTCCACAGCAAGGGACAATGAGCACCATTTTCAGTCTCAATTGCGCGTTCAAATAAAGCTTTGATTCGATTGGTTAATCCAGTTTCAGGAATTGTTGCATACACATCTCCAGTGGCTACCCTGAAGCAAAAGCCAAAACAAAAACAGTCGTGCCATCATGAGAAATGCAGTTGCAACCAACGTGAACGTTTCTATCAGACCAAAAAAGGTACATTAGGGACAAGAAGACTGTATTATCATTTGTGGGGAAAGTCCTGTGACACAGGGTTGTCACTCTCCTTTCAAAACCCACAGCAGATGGAACGATCCCCAAAATGCAACCTGCTCAGCAGGCCCAAATGTGCTGGCCCCGTCCCCTACTTCTGTGTGATCACCAGCTTGTGAGCACAATGGCTGTGCACAGAAGTATCTGTGAATATGCCCCTTTCCCTGTGATCAGAAAGCAGTGCCCCCAATCACAGGGAGGGAGTGAACCTGCAGACACCCCCACCCCGCATATTAGCCCCATGCAGACAACCCAGCGATTGTGCTGAGGCAAGGGGCAGGGCCAGCATGCTAAAGCCCCCCTACACACATACAGTAAAACATGCAAAGGAGTCATGTGTAAGGCATACAAAGGATAAAAAGTTGTGTCTCGCTGTAGGAATTTCAAGTTCACGCCTCATCGAGACTACCAACCTCACAACATAGCCTTGGACACTCCACAGGACTGTGACAAGGACAAAATGCCAACCTGTGCTGCGAGGAAAGCAGGGGGCACCAGTGGAAGAGGGTAAAATACATGAAGAGTCTTATGAAAGGAGCTACGACTACACCAGTGTCTGGGAGCAGTGTCCACACTCCCAAACATACCAGCAGAGAAGAAGACTGGATGGCTGCCAGAGGAAGAAACGGGCAGCAAAACTCCAGGGAGTGAGGGCGGGGTGTTGCCAATGCTGCCGGGGCATCCCTCGCTTGGTGCAGGATGGAGGCAGGCATGCCCCTCCTCCCTCAAGCTGTGGCAGAGTGTGGAGGAAGCCGATGGCAGCAGTGAGGAGGAAACAGCAAACAGGAGCACCAGCAGTGGCTGGCATGTCAGCAGGGCAGGGAGGCTGGAGGCTGGGCCAGCAGCTCCCCCCACACACACCGAGGGGAAAGGCAGAAGGGTGGGGCCAGAGAGAAGGTGCCCCACTGGGTGCAAGGGATGTCCATTACACAAATCCTACCCGGGGAGGGGAACTGGAGTGTCTGGTGGCATCACACCCCAGGGGGGAGGACTTAAGCAGCAGGTGCGGGACAGGCCCAAAAGGAAGAGTGTGGGCGAGACCCAGAGATGGTGGAAGAACAGCTGGGCTACTGCAAACAGAATAGAGGGAACAGAGTACCTGTAAACCCCTCTCCCCCTGCGCTATCTGAGGCCAGAGCCAAGGCAACTTGCTAAAAGTCATACCCTGGAGGACCCTGCCTCACCGAGCTTAGATCCAGAACTCCCAGGAGGAGCTGACAAACAACTAGTTGTATTATAGATCACAATGGCACAGGGTGCGCTATTTACCTCTGGACGCTTTCTACTAGCTTCTTCCTCATCAACTCTGCCTGAATTGCAAACAGCCAGGGCTCCAGAGATTTTGTAGTCCTTGTGACGCTATCAAAAAACCGCCGTGCTTGGCTTGCATTGTGAGACTTGCTTTGGACCTGGATATATGCCCTCCAAAGAGACTGGTTGCTAGGATACATCTTCAACGCCTCCAACAGTGCTTCTCGAAGGGGTCTCAAAGGATACACGCTCGTTTTCGTGTGGTAACGAAGCAAACTTGCATGCATCAGCGTCAGGGCTTCGAGAGCTGTGGTGAAAGTCTGACCACCACCAAGCCTTTCACCTTTGAGCTTCTCACAAACCTGCCTATATATCAAGACTGCAGAGTCAATCCCGAGAGTAATATATTGGAAAAGGGTATAACAACCAACCAAGCTAATCAGGTGCCTGGAAGCACTGGTCTGCTCTTGATCAGGGGCAGAGCTTTTGTTCAAGTAATCTTGGAGTACATGATCATATGTCCTCCGTGCTTTCAAAATGCTCACCGACAATATCTGTCCACTATATGGCGTGTAAGGTCCCTTTTCGGTTAATCTGGTCAATATGTGAGCAGCACGTGACTCCAGAGCACCTTCTAGACTTCCCAGCAGCTCTGTCTCCAGTTCAGCATAGAGCAGGCTAATTGCACAGAACTGGGGATTGCTGATTCCAGTGGTTCCTGCCATGCTCAGGGCCATATCAAAAACTTTTCTAGCGTCTTCCGTATTGCCAAGTAGCCACTCCAGGTAGGCGTATAATTGCCAAAGGGAAAGGTTGTTCCTGTTCTCCTGCGCCTTAAGAAGATTTTTGGCAAGCTTCTTGCTCTTCTTGCCTTGCGATTTTAGTTTCTTTTTATTACCTGTTTTTAGACACTGAATGACCTGCATGTTTAAAATAAAGGGGGGAGGGGAGACGCTCCTTTTAGAAATCACACTTTTGGAGTCATTATTTTGCCTGTTTCTGTGCAGTTCAACATAGCACTCAGTGGTCAATAGAATCCTCTGAATTAGCCAAAAGTAAACCCATCTTCCATTTTTAAATTTGAAACATATGCAGAGAGACCGCAAAAATCATGTGATACCACTGTACATTTTTACCACCACTGAAAAAATATGCGCCTCCAAAAATTCCCATTTATATTCTTTAACCTATTGACTTATCTTGATACATCACAGAATTTTGCCCTATCAATACATTTCAGCTTGGTGCGCAAGTCAAAATATTCCTGTCTCAAGGTTCTCAGAGTTATTCCAAAAGTAAGGATGCAGTCCTCCACAATTTCTATTGACCTGTCCTCTGAATTTTTAAATACCCAATATTGATTGGAATGAACACAAATTGGTTGGTAATGGACTTATCCTTGCAAAAAGCTGGAATTCAAAACTAACACCAAAGGATTGGCTATAAACAAATTAACAAATATTAGATGCTTTCGTAAGATAATGACAACCATCAACTGACTTGGACTATCTGCCCCTGGGCTCCTCCCTCCCAAACAGATTCCATCAGTGACCTGAGACCTGCCTTTGGGATTCTTTCTGCAGTACTTAAACAATAAAATAACTATACAGCTGCATTACATGTATTTGTCTATATGCCTTATTCATAGCAGATGACTTAAAAAAAATCATGTATTACCTTTGCAGTTTCATACTGAAGCCAACAGATGTAAAGTTTAGATTTTTCCTCTCCTGAAAAGAGAGGCAACATCATATGGAAGAAGTTCTGTATGAACTCCTCCCCTTCCTTAGAGTGGCCAACGCACTTTCTTCCTTGGGTGACTGAGTCCATCTGACCAACACTACTGACTCCAGAAAGGGGCAAGTCAAAGGAAGTCAGAGGACTTTGCTTGTGCTGCCCATGACCAAAGATGTTGTTCTCATCCATTGCTATGTAGAGGAAGGAAGGAAGGAGCTGGCACCCACAAGGAACTCCTAAGAACTGCAAAAATGAGCAGAGCAGTTGAAACTGAAGATCTGGGTTAGGAATTTTTATTAAGGATGGACCAAGGTCATCAAACAAAACCTGCAGAGAGACAAAATGGTTTATGTAAGGATGAAAAGAAGTGGCTACAGCAGCACAGGCCTTTAATTTTTTCTAGAAACTGGGAGGGGGGGATCCAGACAAAACATGCAACTTACCTAACCACATCAAAATGCAAATTTGACTAGGGATGAGCTAATGTTCCTCATTTCATTTTTTAAAATGCTTCATATTTTTGTTTCAGTTCTCTGCTGCTGGTTTTATGGTTTCCATATGCAATTTTTACAGTATGTATGCACACATATGTATGTCCTAACCTGCAAAGCCCAGGCTAGCCTGATTTTGTCAGATCTCAGAAGCTAAGCAGGGTCAGCCTTGGTTAGTATTTGGATGGGAGGCCTCCAAGAAATACCAGGGGCATGACACGGAGGCTGGCACTGGCAAACCACCTCTGAACTCTCTTGCCTTGAAAACCCTAAGGGGGCACCATAAGTCAGCTGTGACTTGACAGCACTTTCCATCACCATGCACAAAATATACACATAATGTACAATGATAGTGTTGAAAAGATATACATTTTATGGGAGGAATTCCATGTGAAGATCAAAAAACAGCATAAAAATAAGCAGCTGGATGCAGCAGAACTGAGGCATAGTTAAAAGTGCTCTGTTTCAAATGGAAAAAAACCCAGTATTTTATTGGCTAGTGTGATTGCTGAGAAGACAGAGCAATAAACTGTATCACAAATCAAATCATCCCCTTCCGCCACTTGCAGTAAATGGAACTTTCACATGAATTCCAATAACAAACACTTCAGACTTAGTGCTTTCAGGCAAGGAAATATTTAGAGAGAGAAAAATCACTGGATATTAAAAACTGCATCATTTAATAATCTTTTTGCAGGACGTTTCATAGTTTGTCAACACAGATTACATTTCCTTGCTAAACTGTGCTTAACTATACAAGGAATCCTGAAAATATGTATGCCTGATTCCTGCAGTCCTTCCACCTAAGTAGGGGGAGAGGAAGAACTATGGAAATCCAGTGTATTGTACATATGGATGCATACCTAGCAACACTGTAAATGACAGGAGGTCGCCCAACCAGTACTTCTTATGATCAAGCACATACTTCCTGTGAAGAACGACTGTTAGTTAGACAAGCTTCTGCACTTCTGCCAAACGCTCATCTTTCCAGGGAGCAACTGCAAAGTGTTAAAACAGAGGCGCTTCCATCTGTGCAGCTCGGTAAACAGGCTTGAGCCCTTGTGCCTGTCATACCAACCTGTCTCTCTGGATCCTCACAATCTTCTTCTGTCTGCTTCTTGGTTTTGTCAGGCCGCCAGGGCAACCAGTGCCTTCCTTCCCGGGAACGTTCTACATGAAGCCAGTTTTGCCATTTGGGCAGAGACTTATCCTTTATCTCTTGTTCTTCCTCTACATCTTCCTCTTCTTCATCTATCCAAAAGCCAAAACACAGCAGATTTTCAAAAGTTGGTCTTAAAAAAAAAATCATTTGCTGGATGTATGCAAGTTCCTGAAATGGGCTAAAATCCACACAAAGGCCTTAACATTCAAGCAGCCTCACTAGAAACCCCACTGATTCCTTTAAACGTTGCAAAGATAACAGCTTGTGGCCTCAACTCCAAAAATCCCCTAGATTGTGGCTTTAAATAAAGGATGAAAGATGCTGGCCTAGATACCACACAGATCAAGGATACCACACAGATCAAGTTATTTCAGACACACAATTTATGTACAAAGGGTCAGATCCAGACCCCCTTCAGAGAGCGGAAAGGCTCCTGCTCACACAATAGGGGGAGTGAATTCTTCTGACCTCACGCTGCATCTCATGCAATCTCCAAGGAACATGGCCCTTGTGGCTGAATAGATTCTGAGCACATTGCTTGCTCACTGTGCTTTATTCTGAATCTTCTTTCACACCAAGGCACAAAATGTAATGCATCAAGTGGTTCTAGAATCCAACATGGTATGAACTATGGGCAGACACAAGCAGCATACAGCCCACAGAAGGTTAAGTGGATGAAATTTTCTGAAACCAACGGGGCAGAAAACTGCAGCTGTGCACTGGAGTGCCTCTAATTTCAATGGGAACTCAATACATGTTGAGAGGCATTCATCTGCTCTTCTCGTCTTCTCATCTATCCCACCCATCACATAACAGTTCTCCACCCTTTTCATTCTGTTAAAGCAGCCTATTTGAGGCTCATAAGCGTGATTTTTTCCCCCTTGCCATGTAGCCACAGCATTGCCCCATGACTATTCTCTAGCTCCCAGATAATGCAAAAACACACGAATGAAACTGTACAGGAAAGAGAACAAACCCTCCCCCTCCCACAAGTGTTACGGTCCCCACCTGAATCAGGGCCCAACACAACTCTTGCATTTAGAAAGAGAAAAGAGATACTTGGGAGTTCAGATTGCAGAACTCTGTGCATCCTGTCTACTTTGGCCCAAAGAGATTTACCGGGTGGGTTGATGACAATCCAGCCCCCTTTTTCTTGTTGATGCATCCAGGCCTTCCAGCCCTTTGCGCCCTTCTCCCCAATCCGAGGTTCTCCACTGTCCCAAAATGGTTCAAAGAACTCCACCTGTACTTGGGGATAAAACAGACACATACTTCGGGCATTTTATACCTGCAAAACTGCAACTAACTTGTTACGTGCAAGAAAGATGGTGGAAATTTGTTTTAAGTGTAAATGAAGGGACTGATGACATAAGAGACAAAGGGCAATAGTAAAGGAAGCAGAACAGGACATCTATGGCAGCCAACTTGCAGGTGGAGCCTGGAGATCTCCTGGAATTAAAACTGATCTCCAGACAACAGAGATCAGTTCCCCTGGAGGAGACGGCTGCTTTGGACAGGGGACTCTACGGCATTATACCCTGCTGAGTTCCATCCCCACTCCAAGCCCCATCCCTCCCTAGGCTCCATCCCTAAAATCTCCAGGCATTTCCCAACCTAGAGTTGGCAACACTAATGGCAGCACAAACATACCATGCAACATCAGCTCACATTCAAACTTCCAACCCCGCCAAAAGTTGGAAAACTAGCCATTCAAGGAAATTCAATTTGATTTCCTAAAATGATCAGCTGCAAAAACTCGTTTTAATGCTGTGCTGTTTTTATACTGATAAAGTTATTTTATTTTGATTAGGACTCTGTAGAGGCAGTACAGAACTCTTCTAAATAAATAAATCCCTACCAACCTCTGCTTTACCCTGAAACATCAGCCTAAACTTTAAAAATCTATCCTTTCCAACAAGCAGCTCAGATTCTGGAAAGTCTGCTGGGAGAACAGAAGCTATCAAGAACATCTAGGACTTGCAAAGCTTGCCAATTAGATTCAGTTCAAGGCCCAGTTTCTTAACAGGGCTGTGCACACGTGCCTGTATAAACACACAATGGGTTAGATCCAGACTAAATTGGAAACTACCACCAATCCCCCCATCCTGCTGCAGGGTCGCCCCCCCCCGATGTTCTTCTAGGTCCTCCATCCGCCAGGAGCAGCTGTTTGTGGAGATCAGCAGGAGCCAGGAAAGTTCCATTCCACTTAGCCTGGATCCAACTCAATGAAAATTGTGGCAAGAAAAACTAAATTCTATGACCTGCAGCATAAAGTAGCCAAACTGATTTCCAGGTGAACAGGATAAGGCTGGGAAGCACTAAAGAGGAACAGGTGCAACAACAAGCCCAGCTCTACTAGACTGCAGTTGCCATTTGCCTCCCCCCTCCTGGAATGCTCCCCTGCAGCAGCCATTTGGTCTGGTCATTACGGCGCAGTTATATAAGAGCTGGCACTTGCACGCTGCTTGCTTTCCTCTTCCCTTCCTACCCCCATTTCCTTTTGGGTTGTGCATTATCACATATCAGAAGCAATCATTTTGAATTTGCAAACTGCCTTGAATACAAGGGAGGAAAGGCAGTGTAGAAACATATCGAAATAAATTCCTTGTCACAGCTTATGGCTGAAGTGAACTTTGAACTAAGGACGTTCCTAACTCCTTACTGTCATGCTAAACAAACATGCAAAACAAACATTTTATCATCAGTTGTATAGCAATTCTTGATTGTGCTTAACTGCACAGTTCCTGAAAGGGGAAAAAAGCGAGCAAGTTAGATATAAGGCTAGATGCAACCAGAATGAAAAAATTAATCACTGAAATGGCTTAGTCTGCAGTGGAACAGAGAGAGGCATGCAGTCGTTGATTTTTCCAGTCTCCACAGTACATGCACTTCAGGCATTACATTCAATGTAGTCTTGAAGCAGGGAAACCAGTAATGAAACAGCAGGGATGAATATAGTTAAAGACATGTGTCCCCCCATGACATTTCCTTTTTCGGTCTCGGTTTCGCTCCAACTTGGAGATGAAAATATACTTACTACCAATATATTTTAAATTTAGACTTGCTGGAATTCAAAACTATAAATAACAAAGTAGCCCTAATATGCACAAAAGATTATTGCTCCAAGCCTGAATTCAATTATTGTGCTATTTATTGCTAACTCAGGACACCGCTGTCAAGGCTTACAAGGTACAAACTCATAACCTGTGCCAAATTCTTGAAATGACAGGTGATGACCCACTGATGACCTGCAAGGCAACAGAATATAGGCCTTCCAGGTTGCATACATGCTTGCTGACTGCTGGACAGGTGACTAAGAGCCCTTATGTTATCCTGGGATACAAACATCTGGATTCAATTCTGCCTCTGATTTACTATTCAAAAAGTAAACCAGAGATTAACAGTCAGTGTCTCACAGCACCACTCATTCATGCCAGGATAAAGTGATTGTTTGATAAGGACTGGTTATGTTCTCTGGAATTTGGGCTTCATAGTAATCAGTGAATAACCTAAGTAGTCACTGCATGGCGTTCCAGGTACCCTTGTTATTTTTTGTTTGCCTAGACAGGAGTACAACTTCAGAGCTGCACATGCATAAGTGAGTTTCCATGAACTGCAAGTAAGCATTGCTCAGAAAGTTAACACACAGGTGTCCCACTTCCTACTGGGAAGAGAAAAGACCATCTGCAATCATTGCATGATCCTCTCTGCTTGCTGAATACTGACCAAAATCCAGTCTGCAATTAGTATTCTTCCAGCAAAAAAAGCACCATTCACCTATCCACAGGATGATGGGGACAAAACCAGACCACTACTGACAGCAACTTTCCATGCCCTATAGTGGGCCACTGCAGTACCCTAACATGGAGCATTTCACTGCAACTGGCATGAACAATATCATGGAAACTGGCACACATGTGGCAGGGCCACCAAAGACACAGTTTCTCAATTTGAACTGCACTCCCTTCCCCTCTCAGGTTTCATCAACAACATTTGACTGTTGCATCAGCACAGCATTACCTGCAAGACAGCTTAACTAACCAGGGTGAGAAATCAGCTTCCAACCCTAGCTTCACATTTTGGTGAAGAGGGAACTGTATTAACTGCTGACAGAATTAATGCTGATGTAATTCTTAATCGAAGCTGAGGCGAGATTCACAGTTTAAAGGACAGGGGCTATACTGATGGGAAGGACTACGTGTGCCCAGTCTGGTGCCCAGTCTCTTAACTGCAGTTGAGAAACTGAACAAGGCTATATCTAGTCTAAGCTTGATGGGAGACCTCCAGAGGCCCTCCCCCCCATGGCCTTAATCCCATAATGGAATGAAGGTGGGATGTAATAAATATTTGTAGAAAAAAAATCCAGAAACAATTTGCAGCTACTATAATAATGTACACAGATTTATTTATATTAATAAACATCTATACTCTGCTTTTCTCTCCAAACAGTATTCAAAGCAGCTTACACAATCATTCTCTCCTCGTCTATTTTATACTCACAACCACAACCCCGTGAGTTAGGTTAGGCTGAGAGAGAATGGCTGCACCACGATTATGCAGTGAGCTTCCCTTGCAGAGTGAGGTTTCGAACTTGGGTCTCCCAGATCCATTCTGGCACTCTAGCCACTGATTCTCGTGTCCCTCATCCAGCCCTTCTCATACAATTTGTAGAATGTATCCTAATCCAAGAAACTAAGCTTTGAGACTTTACATTCCTTTGTGTTGCTTTAAGAGATGACAAGTATAGTGACAAACAGAAGAACTAAAGGAATTAGGAGTAAGATATGCAGGAGTAAGATATGCAGAAGAAAGGTGGAAAAAATTGAATGCCTATTCCTACCTGTCCCCTTGTTGGCAAGTCCTTCACATTGTCAGGTTTAAAGAAGGTAAAGTCCATCAGGGCCTGGAACAAAGACACAGCTTTCTCTGTATGGCCAGCCTGCCTAAGAAAATGGCACTGCTGAAGGTAGATGGCTGGGAAGAAAGAGACACAACATCATATAAGGAATGCTAGAGACTAAGTGTCAAAACACTGAAGCACAACTTTTGTTGGTCTGACTTTTAATGATTCTGCACAAGACTGAATTACAACGATCACATTACATATGAACAGCTGAAGAATTTTTAGAATGATCAACCACTGGTAGATCAGTTACACTGAAATTAATTTGCATATTGCCAATATGAGTAACTTTTCGGTATAATGAATTATAAGGCAGCTCTATTACATTGGTAAAGCATCTTTCATTGTTAGAAGGAAATACAAAAAGCATTTTTCTTTTACAGTCCCTATTGTAGTCAAGTGCCAGGAGCTGCCATACCTTAGAAGGCTTTTCAAAAAAGATGTGACAGACAGCCATAACACTGGAATAGATCCTCCATGGATAGAGGCAGTATATCCCTGGATACTTGATGCTGGTGGAAAACAACAGAAGATGGTCGCCACCATGCCCTGCTTGTGAGCACCCAGAGGGACCTGGCTGGCTACAGGTGGAAACAATGCTGGACTCAAGTCTGATCCAGCAAGTCTCTTCTCATGGAGAGATCAGGGGTCCCAGAAGAGTGGGGGGAGAATTATTTAAACATAATTTTAACAATTATGGCATTGTGGGTATGTGGTGTGGGGACATGAGCTGTGCATTTTGGATTATTTAAAAAAAAAACAGAACAAAAATGACCTGGAAGGCTTGGAGACTATGGGTTTTTCTGCTGGTGAAAAAAGGAGGTAGACTCTGTGACCACTCAAAAAAGTTATGCTGAGAATAATGGGACCCGCATGTACAAAAGCCATGTGGGATGGTGGCAGTAGCATGGAGAATTAGGTGGGATTGAATGAAAAAGATGACTGGATCTGACCATACTTGTTCGATGTGTTAGAAATGGAGAAAGGGGAGCACTGGAGCTAAGTGGCAAAGAAATGTTTATCTTGGTGATGCAGAGGAGGAGAATCAAAGCTTGAATTCACAGATACATTTAAAAACAGAGCCTATTTGAAGGCAGGAGGGCCACCATATTACATAAGTGTGCACCTGAAGTCAGCATGCACATTTAGATTGCTTCCTCTGTCTCTGTGCCTTACAATCCCCCTGTGCCTTACAATCTATCTAACTACAGGTTGTAGCATTTCCTAAACCAAAATGTTAAGGATTTTTGGACACTGAGGGCTGTGACTCAGTGAACAGGATAAGACAATGAGACCTTGAGGCCCCCTCCAAGTGCTCCAGTTTTCTTAGAACCATAAAATCACAGAGCTGGAAGGGGCCATACAGGCCATCTAGTCCAACCCCCTGCTCAGTGCAGGATCAGCCTAGAGAGCATCCCTGACAAGTGTTTGTCCAGCTGCTGCTTACAGACTGCCAGTGAGGGGGAGCTCACCACCTCCCTAGGCAGCTGATTCCACGGTTGTACAACTCTTACTGTAAAAAAGATTTTCCTAAGATCCAGCCGGTACCTTCCCACCCTTAATTTAAACCCATGATTGCAAGTCCTATCTTCTGCTGCCAACAGGAACAGCCCCCTGCCCTCTTCTAAGTGACAGCCCTTCAAATACTTAAGGAGAGCAATCATGTCCCCCCTCAACCTCCCTCTTCTCCAGACTAAACATTCCCTAGTCCCTCAGCCTTTCCTTACAGGGCTTGGTCTCCAGGCCCCTAACCATCCTTGTCACTCTCTTCTGCACCCACCCCATTCTGTCCACATCCTTTTGAAAGTGAAGCCTCCAGAACTGCACACAATATTCCAGGTGTGGCCTGACCAATGCAGTGTACATGTATAAGGATGTGATAAGCAATATTAGAGTTCTACACTAGATGGCACAGTCCTTCATCTTACCTTGCATCTGTTTTCAGACCTCTTCTAGCACTGTTCAAAGGCTGTCCTCTGACCCTGACCTGCATAGCCCAGGCAAGCCCGATCTCATCAGATCTCAGAAGCTAAGCAGGGCCGACCCTGGCAAGTGCTTGGAAGAAAGGCCTCTAAAGGAATACCAGGGCCGAGATGCAGAGGCAGGCATATCAAGCCACCTCTCTGAAAATGTCCAAGCCCCAGTAGGGGTTGCCAGGAGTCACTATGACTTCCAGGCATGCAACCACATACCACACACACACACACACACACACTAAAAAAAGAAAAGAAAAAGACTGTCCTCTGAAATCTCGCATATCCCAGTAGCAGCTTCATAGCAGCAGAAGGATTTGGGCATAATTGAAAATGACTGACAATTCTGTAATTTTCTTAATAAGTAAATGGGACATTGTCAAGTCAAATCTAGCCCAAGTTGGAGATACAGCTAAAAAGAGCATTAATAAATCCTCAGAGATTTCCAATGGTATTATTTTTATGCTCATGTCAAAACAAATTCCCTCCAGCACTCATGGAGTTCTGTACCAGTGCAGCAGAATTACAAGAAATGGGAAATATATCCACAACAGTAACTTCATTAGAAGCCTGGAAATATTTTGGAATAATATTGTTGACCTGATGGCAGACTGTCTCTTCTGGGAAGGCACAATTCCATCCTATTTTTTTCTTTTTAAAATAAGCTTTATTAATAGGAAAATTCTACAAAATTTATCTCATCATAGTGTAATATAAAAGCTATAGCCAAAAAACAAGCTGAATAAATCGAGAGAAGAGAAAAAAAAAATCAACACGGGACCTAACAGGGCTTTATCCAGCAAACTGGCATCTGCAATTGGATCCATCTCAAATTATTTCTTCAATTTGAATATTGTAGAGAAATAATTTATAAAACAATTGACAAATTGTGTCTCAATTTTAAAAAGTTCCAAAATGGTGAATATATCCATAAGAGTAACTTCATTAGAAGCCTGGAAATATTTTGGAATAATATTGTTGACCTGACAGCAGACTGTCTCTTCTGGCAAGGCACAACTCCATTCTAGAAAGGAGTTTCAGTGTTATTGGCACCAGCTGGTCCAATTCAAAAGGGCCATTGGGCTTGCTGCAAATCCTTTAAGCCACTGTGAAACTGGCAACTTTCACCCAACACAAGCAGAGAGCCACAAACCAAGCAATCAGTTGTGATCACTCACCTCCCTCCTAACTCAGTGGGCTACTATCACTATCCAAAATCCAGCATGCTTTTTCTTAAAAGGTGCCTAGGAACATCACCATTCAAAAGAAAGGCTTGGGAAGGGACAGTAGAAAGAGAGGGAGTTACATCTGGCCATGTGTTCATCACAATGTATTGATCACATCTGTACTCCACTCTTCCCTCCAAAGAGCTCGAGGGTGGAATACGTGATTCCCTCCCCCTCCTTTTCATCCTCACAACAACCCTACAGGACAGGTTAGGCTGAGAGTCTATGACTGGTCTAACATCAATCAGTGAGCTTCATGGCAGAGTAGGGGGTGGGAACCCAGTGTTCTCAGTTCAGCACTGACCACTAGACTACAATGGACCTCGTTCTAGTAGCAAAACAACTGCAATCTAGTAGCAGAGCAAGCACCACTTGGAAATTCTTGCCTAGGGAAGACCATGTCTCCCAGGCATAATACTGAACACACCAACAAACCATTATTTGCTGTTAGCTGAATTAACATAGGGGATCGTTGGACTCACATGCTCCACTCCACCCCATATGTATATGACAACACTTCTATATTTGCAGTGAGCCATAGTTTGTTATTAGGTCTGGATCACAAACTATGACTTTTTCTCTTCTCTACAAATCCAAATTAAATGGTGGCCTGGAATCCTGGTTTGGAGAAAAGAGAATGAAAGCAGAAACATTTAAATTTTAAGCTGTGTAGAAGCAGGTAACACAATAACAAACACTACGAACAGCGGAAACCAAGCATCCTTCCCTCTCCTCATAATGCAAATCATGCCCATGCTGAGACAAAGAAAAGTTTAAAAAAAAATTCTAATAATTATTAATACAACTGGCATGGTTTCTTGATGTGAAGAAGACAGTTCAGAACAGTAGCTCATACAAAAATGCAACAGGCAGCTGCCTCTGTAGGATTTTGAACTGGGAATGAGTGAGTGACTTGAAAGAATGTGTTGGAAAGGCTGGTTTGAAGGAGACAATGTGAGAGCTGTGATTCATACAGAGCAACAGCAGGCAGCATGCTCCATGGGCAAGTAGTTTGAGGCAGCTCACAAGACTAAAATTACCAGCAGAAATTGCCCAACACTACTCTTATCCTTCCTCAAAACACACTTTCTCCTCAAATAGTGCCCTTCAAAAAAAAATGAGGGGGAAGACTTCACTAATGAAACCTCTCTTCTAAAAAGATCTAAGATCAGTTTGATCAAAGGGCAGGATTCAAATAAGTTACATATATAAAATAAAGCTGCTCCATCACAAAGAAGTCTACCTTCACCGGAGGGAGGGGAAGCAAATAACTGAATCATCCCTCTTTCAACCATCCTCTGAAACCATTCCATACCAAAAAACAAAAACAGGATTTCTACAATCTGACCTCCCAGGCTCACTTCTGGAAGGGAATTATTTGTCCATGTGCCTCATGTTAGGATAAAATGAACTAGTGAAGAGCAACAAATATAACAGATACAGTGAGCTTACCTAACATAGCTTCTTCTGTGCCAGGCAGTGCAGGATGCGATACCATGCTGCCATCCTGCACTGCTGACAAAGTGCTCAGGCATTTCCCATAAAGGGCATGGACTTTCGAAACGATGAAGGTGCTGAACTGACTCTGGCAAAACAAGAGATATTTCTGCCACAGAGCTGGGTTGTTGGGGTGCAAGAAAACCAATTTCTGCCATTCCTTGATCACAGCTGATGGCTCCCAAAACTCCGTGCAAAGCTTCAGCCGGGCCAGCTTTAGGTCAACGTTGTTGGGGTTGCTCTCAATAGCTTTCTCCAGAATAGCCAGCTTCTTCTCTAGGACTAGCTTGAAGGACTTCTTTCTCTTTTCTTGTTCTCCCTCATTGATTGAGTAACAGCTGGGACCTCTCATGAGTTCATCCTTAGAACAAAAGGGAAAGAAAGCACGAAAGTAAAAAGAACTGAGCCGAAGAGTACAGAGCTGTTCTGAAAAGTCCACAGCCCTTGTTGACAGCCACCTTTTAGCAAGGGATGAAAGAGCCAGCAGACTCAGGCTCTAACAAATGACTCCACCAAGACATGGAAAAGGTGCTTTCACTCTTTCACTTCAACAGGAGCAGCTACAGAAGCTTTGGGAAGAGTTTCCCCCTCATGTGTTCTGTCCTCTGCTAATCATACGAACCTGACTTCAGCCATATGGCTCAGGACTGCCTACTATGACTAGCAGCAGCTTGCCAGGGTCTCAGGCAGAGAAAGGCTTTCCCCAAGACCTGCTGTCTAAGATCCTTTAACTGAAAATCCCAGGCACCGAATGCCAGATCCTCCTCCACGAAAAGCATGCGCTCCACCAGTGAGCCACAGTCCCTCGTTAAGACAGAGGTCCTGTTGTTGCCTATGTTGAGTGTACGTCTGTCAACAGCCTTTTCCCTCTGACCTGAGTGAACAAACATGCATATTAAGGGACAGGGCCTGCCATTGTTGCTGTTCAGGCCAGGGAAGAAAGAGTTAAGAAGCCCTTTGCATCTCAGCTTGCGCAAAAGTACATAGATGAGAGGCGTAATAAGGGAGGTCCTTGGGATCAAGTGCGATGCTTGGGTCTGGATGGGATATTCCCGGGGGGTCAAGCTGAGACTCCTATCCTTATTGTACAAGCAAGAATATTATTATCAATGGTTTGGGACCCACATGTCTTTGGGGCCGCCTCTCCCGGTATACCCCCCGAAGAGAACTACACTCTGTAGATAAGAACTTACTTGCAGTCTCCGGACCAAGAGACATCAAGCTGTCCGCAACCAGGGCCAAGACTTTTTGTACCCTGGCCCCAAATTGGTGGAACTCTCTGCCAAGTAACATCCGTGCCCTGCAGGACTTAATGCAGTTCCGCAGGACCCTGTAAAGCAGAGATGTTCTGCCAGGCATTTGTTTGAGAACAGCGACTGCATCCATCTGGCTGGCACTCTTATCCCTTGCCTCCCCTCTGCAAGGCGATGGCACAATCAGAAGTTTTAACCGCCATCTACTTAAGTTGATTACTGTAACTTTATTGTAATTTTAATGTTTTAACTTCAAACTAATATGAATATGGTTGTTTTATCTATTTTTGTATAGCATCCTGAGCCCTGTTTATAGGGGAGGGCAGCATAGAAATTAGACTGTTCCCCTCACTGCCCAAAAACTTTAAAAGCAGCATGTATGCAGTTATTTATTCATTCTCCACCTAATTAAAGGCAACAGTAGTTTTTAAAACAGTTGCAAAACCACTCCAGGGATTGGTGGGCAAAGTGCGGAGGAGAGGGTGCGAACAGAGGGAGAGAGCTTTTCTAAAAATGTTTCATCATCTCACAACAGTACACTGCAGTTTTAAATCTTAACACACACTTACTTGAAAAGACACAAAATCCATCCATGTTTTAACATCCGTAGGGTTCTCTCTGACCTTCCTGTTATATTCTTCCACTTTGGACATTAAACCAGAGTCCTCATTCTCACAGGTCACTTGTGGTTCCTCCTGCTTCAGTGCATCGTGCTCAGGGGGACCCTTTCCTTGTAGCCATAATGTGGTCAATGGATCATAAATCCCAAGAGGATTTACAGAGTTTGTAGCAGGGTCATCATCTGTGTCCAGTTGTGAAATCGGTATCCAAGAACTTGAACAAGATGGGGAACCCTGACTTTTACTACGAACTGGAAAGCTATTCATGTTCAAGAACTTCAAGCCATCTTTTGTGAAGTAGCGCTGAGGTCGCCTGTGGGATCGCTTTTTCTCTGCTGCTGAATTTTCCCAAATTATATGCTGCCTCTTCTGATCAAGGCCAAGACAGAAGTCACCTCTCCTCTTGTACCTTTAAAACCAAATTGGTAAAACTAAGTACTTGCAAGTCAGTGGGCAAACAGGAAATAAATACTTTTCAAACAAGCTATGGATCGTCAGAGTACTATCATATGCTTCAGTTGAGTAGCAAGGCAGAAACCGATCCCAATGAACTAGTTGTTAGTTCTAAAGTTCTACCATCTGAATAAAGCCAGGGGGAGCAATTCTTCTCTGACACCCATTCCTGAAGCTCACTGAGCTCCTCCCACATCTGGCTGGGGGGGGGGCAGAGATCCTTATGAACTGCAAGGGCCACAACGTTTTATTTATAGCATTTCTTCACTGCCTTTCAACCCAAATAGGTTCCCCAAAGCAGTGACCATCAAAGCATTAAAACATTTCAACATTAAAACAACATTTAAAATAAAGTATATATAAAATAATTCAATAAAACCATACAAACAGACGTTAACACTGAAAACCAGGGAGGAGGATCAATAACAGATATTGGGGATATGCCAAACAAAACAAAAAAGACTTTACCCACTAGCAGAAGAAAATAATAGAGGGAGACCGACTAATTTCCCTGGGGAGGGAGTTCCAAAAATTTTGGCACCATGACTGAGAAGGCCCTTTCTGGGGTTGCCAACCATGTAGCCTCAAATGGTGAGGGCACTCAAAGCAGAACCTCCAAAGATGACTGGAGTGGATAGTTAGGTTTGTATGGTAAAGGCAATCTTCAGGTAAGTTGTCCCTGGGCTACATGAGGTTTTAAAGGTCAATACCAGCACCCTGAATTGAGCCCAGAAACCCTTGGTCAGTCAAAGTCAGTACTGTCTACTCAGACTAGCAGTGGTTCACAGCTGAACCACGAACCAAATCACAAACTGATACATTGGTTTGTGAATCAAACCAGTCCGTGGGCCCTGCTTTCTGCTCTTCACAAACCACCACAAACCACCTTAAAATTTGTAAAAGTTCAGTTCGCAAACACTGCTTTGTGAACCATGACCTGGCCAAAATTTGTGATGAAGTTTAGTTTGTGAGCCCGTTCCATCCCTAATAATGAACACATTTCATTGGGTGCAATTATGGCTTTAGGGAGCAAATTTCCTCCAAAATGCCAGCTGGAGACAAAGCATCACTGCAGCACATTATAAATCACGTGAGATTCTCAAGGGCTCATGCTAGGTATTAAAAAGTAACCTATTCAAAACTGGTTAAGCCACATTTCTCTTCTTCAGAGTCACCCTTCATAACTGTCTCCTCAGATTATTATAGCACCTTTGTAACGAACAAAACATTGTTCAACTGGAAGATGTGAAAACAAATTCAGCCATCAACAGTTACAGACTGATAAATAGAAACCAAGGTCCCAAATCCTGGTCACTCACTTGCACTTCTATATCATAGTGCTACTCGTAGCTTTACAAGAAAGATGAAACTTCATAATGCTAAGAATACCATTTGCAACAACAACACCAATTATTCCAGAGCATTTATAAGGCAAGTTCTTTAGCCTAAAATAGCAAGAGCTTTTTGGTCCAGACAGAATTTAGGACATGATCTATCCAGCTTGGAGCACACGTTACTTGCATGGGTCTCCCACAAATGTATTATCTGTGCATTCACAACTAGCTGAAGGCTGGCAATCAAGTGGAATGGCTCAGCTGACCTCCATGGGATCCCCACCCCCACCCCACACACATACAAGGCTACATACAACAAAAGATGGATCAGAGCAAAATATTGTCCAATGCCGCTATTTGTCACCATTGATGATTGTTTCAGAGGGTAGCCATGCTGGTCTGGGTAGCCATTCAAGGACGTTTAGCACCTTAGAGACCAACCAGATTTTTGCCTTATGAGCTTTTGAGAGTCAAAGCTCCCTTCACCAGATATCTCTGATCTGACACCCATCATCAGGGACAGATCTGATGAAGGGTATCTGATGAAGGGAGCTTTGACTCTCAGAAGCTTACACTCTGGAAAACTTGACGGTCTTTAAGATTGGACTGGACTTGAATCTAGCCATTTATCACTATTGTAAGGCTATCAAGAGACAGATTGGCGGAGAAGTCAGAGCATGAAGCAGGATCCAGGTTCAGATCCCTACTCAGTCACAAAGCTCATTGGGCTAGTTGCACGTTCTCCTCTTCTCAGGGTTGTTGTAAGGTTAAAATCGAGGAACAGAAAACCTCATATGTTGCTCTGATTTTCTCAGTGAAAGGGCAGGATAAAAACCTGAATGATGACCCTCACACCCATATCAACTTTTGTGACTGTACATTTCATTACCTTGCAATGTTCCCTCTGTACAGGGACTTGTACTGCCAATTTGCAGGGTCTGGCTTCTTATCTGTTTTGAACACTTCTGATGTCAGTTCCTGAATATCATCAAGCCAAATCGAGTGACTGCTCACATCTGAAGTTTTGTCTCCTAAACTGCAAAAAAAGGGGAAATTGTATTTCTTAAATACATAAAAAAACCAGCATTACAAAACAAAAAGGATTAAGATTCCCACAGTAGATTACTAGACATCAAAAATCAGCCGTCCCCCGATGAGAATGCTGGCATAGCAGGAGAATGAAGTTACTGCTCAAGCAATGTGGTATATATCCAAAACAGACCTAAGGAATCTTGGATTAGATTTAATTTAAGCAAAGACTTAATTAGTTGCTGTAGATTTTCTGGGTTGTGTGGCTGTGGTCCTGGCATTGTAGGACCTGATGTTTTGCCAGTAGCTGTGACTGGCATCCTCAGAGGTATAACACAGAAAGATGGAGTACTCTCTATGTCAAGGTGAGCAGAAAACCGATAGAGAAGTTAATTTATTTCTACCCAGGAAGGTGGGGGAGGGCTGAGTCAATTATCTTGTGTAGTTCTCCAGGCTATGAACATGCTAATGGAGGAGCTTTCCTGAGGACGTTCTTTTGTCTATAGATTGTTTCCTGAGGAGGTTTGAGGAGGTTCTTTTGTGTGGAATGGCTATTGAAACTCTAACCTTATCTGCAGTGCTATTGCCAGCTGTAGAGCATTTTGTGTTTTTCAGGACAGGAAACCATGCCCTATTTATTTTTAAATTCTCTTCTTTCCTGTTGAAACTGTGTTATGAATTCCAATGGCTTCCCTGTGTAATCTGACATGATAACTGGAAGTGTTGTCCAGTCTTTCAGTGTCTTGGAACAAAATGCTGTGTCCTGTTTGGGTTAGGCTATGTTCAGCCTATCAGTACTTGCCTATCAGTTTTCTGCTCACCTTGAGATAGAGAGTACTCCATCTTTCTGTGTTATACTTCTGAGGAATCTTTCTGTGTTATACCTCCGAGGATGCCAGTCACAGCTACTGGTGAAATGTCAGGTCTTGCAATGCCAAGACCACGGCCGCTCAACCCGGAAAATCTACAGCAACTAATGAACTCCGGCCGTGAAAGCCTTCGGCAACATAAAGACTTAATTATTTCTCACAATATTTTAACCTAAAAAATTTCCTTTTATATTGATTGTTCTTCATTTAGAATTGCCTGGCTTACAAGAGGCTTTTTTCACATACTGAACAATATTGTGCAATAAGTACACAAACCTTTTCTAGTTGTTATTTTGCTAGCTGTACAGCTGCTTACTATTTTAATGCATACTCTGCTATTATTATGACATAGTTTATTGTTAGCTGCAACACCGGGTCTCTGTATTATTTATGATGGGAGAATTTAGCTGAGAGACCTTTCTTTAATAAGTGTGCAAGCCAGGGATCGTCCTCCAATTACACCAGAGTCAGAACCTTCTTGGAGTGGCACAGACGACAGACAGGAAATCTCTTTTGCATGTCTGAATAGCCGTGGCTCCAGGAGTGAGTATTGGGGCAGGTAGGGGATGGCAACCTCCCTTCTGTCCCCCACCGATTCTCAGCCTGTGAGGGAAACAAGGTCACAGGAGGACAAAAAGTGCTCCCTGGAGGTTTCAGAAACAGCCTCTCAGTGAGGTCTTCCCCTCAGTCCCACTGTTTCTATGGCAAATGTGAGAGAGATGAGAAGTGGAGGGTGGGTATCTGGGAGAGCCAGGACCCCTCCTCCTGAGCCAGGACCCTGTGGTCTGGGTGACTCGAGGCCAATCACTCAGCCTCACAGGGTTGTTGGTGGGGGATGGGGCAGTTGAGGGTGGAGACTGGTGTACCTCCTCAAGATCCTCAGAGGTACGACACGGGAAGAGAAGAAACAAAGAGCAAGAGATAAATCGTAGCTGTGCTTGGCTGCTGAGACTGGGCGTATGGGTGTGTGTGTGTGCTGGAAAAACTACCTTATTTACTTGCAAGGAAGATGACGTGTCACCTAAAAGTGCTATATATACAAAAACTAATTCATATGGAAATGTAAGATACCCCCTCCCTTTTATGGTATCCTTTTGGGAAAACCTAGTTTTGCATATGATTAAATGCACTTATTAGAGGTTTTGTGGATTCCCCAGTAAATAAATTGCTTTCACTGCCAGGAATCAATTGTGTTTGTTTGTATTTTGAGTAAAAATATTGTAAACTGGGTTTGCCTGTGTCCTTTATAAAGTTTGTATATCCAGTACCTGGCATTACATTTATGGCGCACATGGCCTGAACCAACAAAGTGAGATTTATGTCAGATCCAGCCCTTGTAGCAATTGATTTCGACACCTTTGCTCAAGACCAATGTACATTCTGTAATAAATAATAATGAAGTGTACTTACGTACTTCGGTTCTACTCCTTCTTTTCCTTTGTTTCTACCATCTTCTCCGTCCTCAGTGTCTGATTCTGAATCACTGATGCTGTGATCCCTCCTGCTCCTTTTTTTCACTTTTTTGTGACGTCTCTTCTTTTTCTTTCTTTTCTTAGGTGGCTTCTGGAAACTTTCACTGGCTTCGCTTTCTCCTGATACTTCCAATTGGCTTACATGCAAATGAACAAAAATGAAGAATGAAGCAAACTGCAGTAGTGATAAAGTCTGCAATCCAATTCTAAACATGGAAGGAAGACAGAAAGACCTGACATGGAATGTTGGGAGAACTGTTTAAAAAATGGATGAAATCTGTTCATAGGCTAGACAGCAGGCTGAAATCTGAACTAGAGTTTTCTTTGCAGGGTTTAAAAAAAGTTCTACTCACCAATAGAAAGCAAATCTCAATAGGTAAAATAAGCTATAGGAAATACTTTATCTCCCTCCTAAGGGCTGGTTTAGGCATGATGACTGGCATGCATAGACAAAAACACCCTGTCTAATGCCAGACACAGCTGGCAGGCATTCCTCAGACCACAGAGGTTAGTTTTCCATTCACTATGATCACAAGAAGAGCATCCTATGGTATCCATGCCCAATGGGGCAGCGTGTTATCACATTTAATGTACTTCTCCACATCGTGGGTACTTCATACATGCAGCACAAAACATCCTTGCAAACTAACCCTATTTAGCAAACATGTTTAAGGCCAATTTAAAACAACAGGGATTTCCAGTACAAGCAATGGGGGTGGGGGGATGAAATACCCTTGCATCTTGTATTCTTATTAATAAATTATTTAGGAAATTCCAATGCTGCCTCTCCTGGGAATCTGCCCAAGGCAGTTTACCGAATACAACATAATAAAAACCATGAAATATATGCCAATAAAGGCCTGTCTGACTAAAAAACATAAAACCATCATCAATTATTAATTAAAACCCAGCATTACAGAACATAAAAAACATAAAACGTCAACCCGTTTAAAATAAGATGCAGTTCTCAGGTGAAACGCAGACTTTGCAAATGATTTTTAAATCAATATTCTTACACAAAACAGTGATCTAAAAGTGATTCTTTATCAATTTTATTTAACTTTAGAAAATTCAACAATTTTCTAACCTAATTTAAGTATACAATTACCTTATTAATTACATTGGTATTTACCATAGTTATGACAGCAGATCTTCGACAGCACTAAGCAGGAAAATCAAGCTGTTCCCAATAATAAACAGTTGGTTAAATCTGAGTAAGGGCCAGCTAGAGTTCCATAATTCTACTTCCTGATGGTTTTGAACCCTGTATCTTTTCTTCTGCAGAAAGGATAGAAAATTTTGAGCAGGAAAGGAAAGAGTTATATAACTCCTCCTTCCTCACCTCCCCATTCCTCAGCTGCTTTTCTTTAACAAATGCTAGGAGGAAAAGTCATGGAACAGCCAGCCATGTGACATTTGTCCCTAAATGACAAATTGTCTTTGATTCTTTAAAAAGCCCATTACATTATAGATTTCTGGAAAGAAGCTGACATTACACTGGAGAGGACATTAAAATTTGGTTCAATTATTCTTTACAGGACTGATTTGTACATTTATCTGCAAGAACCAATTAATAATCTTATACACTACTGTAATTAGTGACAACCCACCCAGTATCCTCCCCAAGCACACTTCCCCTATGGCTAGAGAGACTGATTTTTTTTTTAATGCTTCACGCAATAAAAGGCAAAACAACCTAACAACTAGGGTTGCGAGCAGTGGATTGAAAAATTCCTGGACATTTGAGGGTGGAACCTGGGGAAGTAGGGCTGGGGGGGAAGGGACCTCAGTGGCATATAATGCCACAGAGTCTACCTCCAAGGCAGTATTTTTTTCTCTAGGGTAACTGATCTCTGTAGTCTGGAGATCAGTTGTAATTCCAAGATATCTCGGGGGGGGGCACCCTGAGAGGCTACTAATAATGACAGCTGAGCAACCATGTTCCTGGAAAGCTTCTAAATATGATCACGAACAAATGAAAAGCTACCATACAATTCTCAATTCACTGCAAAAAGAGGAATTTACTACATCTACAAAAAAGGAGGAAAAAACTTTAAATAAACCTTTAAATAACTAGCATTATTACAAGAATGTAGCCAAAGTTCTATAAGCAAATGAAAGCTGCCAAAGAGCATGCTACCTTTGGGGTGGGGATTTCTCTGAGGCAAGGTCTGTGACCTCTAAAGAGTGCTGGTGAAGTCTCAGTGCATCTTCATTGCGGAAGCTTGAGTTGATAAGCCAGCTCAATTCTGCCGACATAGAAGAAAGGTAGATCAATACAAAGAATTCCGACTGTGCTCTGTAAAGCTGGGGATTTATTTGACCCGCAGACAATACAGCTTACAACAAATGTGATTAGGACATCAATAACTATCATGTATTACAGACTCTGGAAGTTTCATGAAGACATGTTCTAATATACAAGCAAGGGACCTGCAAGGACTTGTAGAGGGCATCTCATTTTCCCCTGCACCGCCCCCATGTTATTTCTCCTTTTCCTCTCCCACTGCTTCTCCCCTTTCCCTGCTCCCTTCTCTCCTTCCCACTTACCAACCACCCTTTATTTGCCACACATATCCCAGTCTTCAGCTTTCCCTCCTTCCTTCCCCCGACAGTCTCTCCACAGGAAAAGTTGGGTCAAGGTGTGTAAGTTTTGCAGTAGCAAGTTGCTTGTGCGAGCCATGTAATGGCTGCCTCTAGACCTGGACAAGTCATGCAAGTTGTGCAGTGGGAAGTCATCAGACAAGTCACATGGTGGCCACCACCAGGACCAGTCTTGACAATTCCTCCTTCTATCAAGGGATGTAACAGAAGGGGTGGAGCCATTTCCAGGGCTGTTTTGACTTCCCAATCCACTCGTTCCCCTCCCCACATTGATTTACAGAAACCAAAGCTGGGAAGTCTCAGAAATAGTGTTATGATTGTCCAGCAACCCCTAAAATGGTCACTGAGGTCTCAGAATGTAGTCTTGCAAGAGCTAAGTGGGCATTCACTTCTCAAAGCTACAAATGTTGTTTCTGTTATTCTGGAGAGCATTAATTCCCCAGTGCATGTTTTAGTTTCAGATATTTCTGTAGACCACCTGGGGCTTCCCTCTGGTTTGTAGAAAAATTCCTCCCTGACTGTCTGTGGATCTACTGTCTGCATTTTGTTATTCACACTCTACAGACTGCTTTAGAATTGCACATACAATACTGAGAAGATAGATGCCTCCCATCTAACTGTAAAGCAGTATTTTACAGGCACAGTACAAAAGACACTTTGACTATGCCACACAATCAGAAAGGACGGAACTACATCAGACATCAAACATGCATTTGTCACAAAAAAACCACCAACAACCCAACAATTGCCCTCATTCTATCTTGACATGTCAACATTACATTTTGGTATTCCTTGCTACCATGCAGTATCTCAATAATACAGAGCAGAGACACAGACATACATGATGTGTATCATGTTATGCGATTCAGGAGCTAAATGTTATGCAAAAAAAGGGAAATTGAAGGTTTGGTAGCTATTTTGGGTAGTAATCCTGTATTTGGAAAAATATTGAAATATTGCCTTTCATTTTTATAGGTTCTAATCTTCTACATATTAACCTCAGTGAATTCCATTGGAATTGGGACTTTTCAAACAAGGTTAGGGCTGTCTGTCAATCATGATGATTCACTATTTTTAGAATTAGTTTTCATATACCCAGCAAGGAGAAAGTAGAATACATATTTCATCCTTATCACTCCAGCTTTTTAAATTGAATCCATTCCTTCTTTTTCCCCATCGGCTGCCTAAACCATAACCATTCCTCAAGAATTTCATTTATCTTTGCACAGCACTTAGCACAAAGTTCTACAGGTAAGAATTTGGTAAAATTTAACACTGCCTCATATTGTTGAGAAGCCCTTTGAAAGACTATGTACTGATATCTACATTACCACCAGGAGCAGCCTGCTGTGTTTTCCTGTTGCCCTACACTGTATGAAAAAATAACTATATTATTTGAAAATTCAGGCAACAAGATCTTCCAAGAAAAGCTAATGTTGGACATGAGAAAGGTAAATTCCCTGGAAAAACAGTGACCAGCTTGGTCATTAAGTTTCAAACAAAGTCTTATTATATTCATTGATGCAAGACAGAGAAACAGACTTGCTGAAATTGGTATTCTGTGTTGCCTGGGCTAGCAGACTATGAGTGCAGATCACTAAAGTCAGTGGGCTTAGAAAAGTACAATTCTGTTTAGGATTGCACTATCAATCTCTTCAAACTTCAAGAATATTCATGGATAGCTCACAGAATTTTATTATTTGACTTTCAGAAAACTGGAATATCTTGCAAAAATTTATTGAAATAATGGTAAAATGAGAAACCAAAATTTGTTCCTGTCCAGAAGGGCCCCAAACACCCACAGTGAGGTAGTGAAAACAACAATACTATGGTAAATATAATTCTAGATGGAAAGGTAGTGTGGACAATACTTTAATGAATGTGACTGACCACCAAGAGGCCAGAAACCAACCTGAGAGCAAGATAAACACCACCACTATGGGCCTCAAATTATGATGAGAATGTAAACTACACTGGCACAACAACATAACATCATTCAATACTATTTGCTCTAATACACCACCTAGTTCCCACTCATGTAACTTGTTTGTCAAATCTGATAGGATCACAGCATACACTAGCAAAATTACATTAATGCTTTATGTTCAAATCTGTTATTGAAATAACTATATCAACAGAATTCCACAAGTATGGGAGCAGTGATGTGGTTGCCTACTTGTGAGCCCTTTCATCCTTAAATATTTGTGTGCTACATCTGCGCTGTCTTCAAATGCTCAGGAATGCTTGGAGTTTCACCTTCAGAGATACAGTCAGTGACTTCTGTGGCAGCCTGCCTATATTTGCCACAAATGTCCCAATAACATAATCAAGCATAAAATGAGTCAGCAGTGTGATGCAATTGCTAAAAAGGCAAACACGATTTTGGGCTGTATCAACAGAAGTATAGTGTCCAGATCACGTGAAGTGATGGTACCACTTTACTCTGCTCTGGTCAGACCTCACCTAGAGTATTGTGTTCAGTTTTGGGCATCACAGTTTAAGAAGGATATAGATAAGCTGGAACTTGTCCAGAGGAGGGCTATGAAGATGGTGAGGGGGTCTGGAGACCAAGTCCTACGAAGAAAGGTTGAAGGAGCTGGGTATGTTTAGCCTGGAGGGGAGACGTCTGAGAGGTGATATGATAATCATCTTCAAGTACTTGAAGGGCTGTCATATAGAGGATGGTATGGAGTTGGTTTCTGTTGTCCCAGGTGGTCAGACCAGAACTAACAGATTGAAATTAAATCAGAAGAGTTTTCAACTAAATATTAGGAAGAACTTCCTGACAGTTAAAGTTGTTCCTCAGTGGAACAGGCTTCATCGGGAGGTGGTGGGCTCTCCTTCTTTGGAGGTTTTCAAACAGAGGCTAGATGGTCATCTGCCAGCAATGCAGATTCTGTGAACTTAGGCAGCTCATGAGAGGGAGGGCAGGAAGGTCTGCCTCAGTGCTTAGATCTTCTGGCCCGTTCTTACGTGCCCAGGGAAATGCTGGTTGCCACTTTGGGGTCAGGAAGTAATTTTTCTCCAGGCTGGTTTGGCCAGGGATCCTGGAGGTGTTTTGTCATCTTCTGGGTATGGAACAGCAGTCACTGCAGGTGTGTGGGGGGAAGGTATTTGTGAATTTCCTGCATTGGACCAGAGGGCAGATGACCCTGGAGGTCCCTTCCAACTCTATGATTCTATGAGTTCACAGGACAGAGATCAATATATAAAATATTCACTGCCCCACCAAGTCACCAGAAGCAGTAGAATTAACCCACGATTGTTACGCAAATACAATTTTGCATCTCTTTAGGTTTTGTATACTCTACTGCAGGTGTAGAGGCAGGAAGTCCAGAAAGTTGCATCCGAACACAGAGTTCCAAAAACAACAACCTTTATGTCTCTTTTGGTAAAAGCAAAGAAAACAATACTTTGCATACATTGGCAGCTTCAGCACAGACTCTTATTGATTTGCTAGGGTACCAGACCCACAGCAAGGCTGTAGCCAGCCAGTCCTAAACACACTTACTTAGAAAAAGTTAACATAACTTGCTTCTAAATAAATACAGTTAGGATTACAGTAGATGGTGGAATCTATGGATGCATACTTTAAGATCAAAGTTAGGGGAAACAATGGCTCCACATTCCACAAATAAGGCACCTTTCAATAGTTCCCCACCCCTACAGCTTTGTGAACTTGACCCTATAAAAATTTTGTTATCTCTGAGAGTTTGCATGTTGCAGAAAATTATGGGTTCAATGGAGTAGGGCCATAGTTCTCAAACTGTGGGTTGGGGCTTTGGAATGTTCCTGAGCAAATGTGGATTTACCTTTGCTTAATATACAACTTGGCTGTGAAATACAGCCTGTTGCTCAGTAATGCCATATACTTATAAATAATAAACATACAAAATAAAATATAAACTTGTTCAGCTGTGAAATTCTTACCCTTTGTGTTGGGGAGAAGGACAAGTCACAAGGTTGTTACTTCACAAGCAAGTTGCAAAAAGTATACAGTAAGTTTAGAAACGGATCTCACGTCCAACAGATTAATAACCAATGTGGAAGGAAGAACATTTTATCCAACCTTCCTTCCTTAGAATCATATGGTGTGAATACCCCCTTAACATAAGGTGAATATCTCTTTAGGATATCATATTCATGAAGAGAAATGGTGAAGTGGCAACTCATCAAAGCACGACAATATTTTGGAAATACAGAGAATATTATCTAAAATATTGGGGATGAATATAGTTTAGCAATTTGTATTTATTCGATATGTTATACTGGCTATTTTATACATGTTTCTGTGTAATATTGTCTATCGGAGATTTTGAGAAGCAGGCACAGTAACAACAGATTTACAGTGCCATCCCAAGAACACTTCCCTGGGAGTAAGCCCCACTGAATATACTTGGGTAGTATTCTGAGTAGAACTACTTAAGATTACTTTCTTGGGCCCCAATCTACTTGTACTTGGAAGCAAGTCCCGCTGAGGGCAACAGGCGCTACAGACCAATTCTCAGCACATTTACTTAGAAGCAGGTCAATATTTTTGGCGACATTCCTTCTCTCATAATCACTTGTCCGCACTGGGGACCGCCATTCCTTCTCATGAACAGATGAAGCACCCTCCCTCCCAATTGCATCTCCATGCCTGGGAACTGCTTCACTTGTTGAATTCCTGCCTCTCTGGTAAAGGGAAGGACTTTGAGTCCAGCGAGACTTCCTAGATGCTTAATGAGCCTCCTGAAAATCTGAGGTACCAAACATCCGTTTCTGAGGACATAATGCTCTCATTTTGCACAAAGAATGAAGGAAGCAAGGGAAGGGGGACAGTCGTACAATGCAGCAACACGGGGTTGTACCCACTTTTCTAATTCTCCCTCCGCCTTCCTTTATAAGCATCCAAATGAGACAGCTGGCAACATCCCTTTGCCTACTTGTCATTATGTGGTCTGACATATGAGAACGACTATCCGGAAAAGGTTAGAAACTCAGGCTTTTTCTGGGAAGGGGCAAAGATAGCAGACACTGGCAGACGAAGCAAAGGCTAAAGGGCAAGTCAAGCAGAAGGGGCTGGCGGACCCGGGGCTACACCGGAAGGCCTGGCAGACCCAGTGGAAAACTGGAGGGCCAGCCCACTTGGAGAAGGGGGAGGAGGATTCGTTACCTCTCTTGGAGCTCTCGCTTTCGTTTGCCGGCGGCTCCCCGGGCTTAGCAGCACCCGCAAACGCGGGGAAAAGCGCCATCGCATCTGCCCACGGACCGCTCACGAACAGCCGCCCCTTCTGTGACACCACCAAACAAACGGGCGGCGAGGCAGACAAGATGGCGGTAGTACCGCCACAGAATGCTGGGATATGTAGTTTCGCGTGACTTCGGTTCCAAAATGGCGCCGGCTGCTAGGTACCTAAAAGAGGCCACCTAGGTTGATACTAAATACTAACGTAGCTCTTTTGGCTAAAGATGTACGATATACGCCGCTCTGATTAGGTACGTGGGATAAAATGAACAAGAAACTAGTCCTGTAACAGAATTTTATTTCTTTATGTGGGCTACAGCGGACTTCGGTCCCAAAATGGCATGGATCGGTCATTTAATGTAGGGGTCAGGTTAACAAACATCAGGGTCGAGGAGCCATGAAATATAGGATGCACAGAGTGAAACAGAGTTATGTAAAATACAAATCGAATCAAGTAAAAGGCAGAGACCATTCATTAGTTTTGCTAAGTTACTAACTTAACATGCGTATGGGGTAGGAGGACATCCTCTTGTTCAGGGCCTTTCTTTTTTGGAGGGGGGGGGAAGGTGCTGGAACTCTCAAGAAAAATGAGTTTTCGATCTGTATACTGAAAACTCATGAACTTTTAAACATCTTTAAAAGAATTTTCTCGAAGAACTTCTGGAACTCCATTCTGGTGCGTTCCCCCAGAAAAAAGGCCTGGAAAGGTAGCACTAGACCACAGTTTACTTTTACTGTAATACATTAGCAGAACTATCCCTTGTAGAATTAAATGTGAAATAATCATTCCTCTGACTTCTTTACCCACAGTTACAGCAACTGATTCATAAGATGCCACATGACATCTTGTTGTTTACCACAATGGTGGAATTATTCCAGCCATTTCTAAAGTTAAATTATCCTGGCTAAGCTCCTGTATCTTGAGCCTCTCCACATGCAGAAATTTGCCAGGTGGAATATATGTCTGTCACAGTTTAGCCAGTAAGAGCACATGATGGGATCCCTTCCAGAAAAAGACCACCTGTGAAACAGTTTACTGCAGTGTGTCCCCACATCTCCAGCATAGCAGTTAACTCTCCCTCACAGGCCAGTAGGGAGGTGAATTTATTTATTTATTTAAAACATGTATTATCTGCCATTCTACCTTGAAAATATTATCCAGCTTTCTACTAAAGGACTGTGGACTGGACTGTAGAATAGTTAAGTGGATAGGGAACTAGTTGGAGAACTGTACTCAGAGAGTAGTTATCAATGGCATTTAATCTGAATGGAGGGAGGTGTCCAGTGGGGTGTCACAGGGCTCAGTTCTGGGCCCAGTACTTCTCAGGATTTTTATAAATGATCTGGATGAGGGTGTGGAGGGGCTACTTGTTAAATTTGCAGATGACACTAAATTGGTAGGAGCAGCGAACACACCAGAAGATATAGAATTCAATGAGATCTGAACTCGCTGGAAAGTGGGTGGATTTGAACAAGATGCAATTTAACAAGGATATGTGCTGAGTTCTACATCTGGGTAACAAATATGAGGAACACGCATACTGGATGAGGGATACACTTCTGAGTAGAAGTGTGTGTGAACAAGATCTGGGGTAAGGGTGGACCAGATGTTAAATATGAGCAGCCAGTGCGATGCAGCAACAAATAAGGCTAATGCAGTTTTGGGCTGTATCAACAGAGGCATAACATCCAAATCACAAGATGTCATAGTCCTGCTGTACACTGCATTGGTCAGGCCACACCTGGGGTATTGCATGCAGTTCTGGAGACCTTACTTCAAAAATGGACAGAATGGAGTGCATGCAGAGAAGAGCAACAAGGATGATTGGGGGCCTGGAGACCAAGCTCTGTGAGGAAAGGCTGAGGGACTTGGGAATGTTTAGTCTGGAGGAGAGGAGGTTCAGAGGGGACATGATTGCTCTCCTTAAGTATCTGAAGGATTGTCACTTAGAGGAGGGCAGGGGGCTGTTCCTGTTGTCAGCAGAAGATAGGACTTGCAATCATGAGTTTAAATTAAGGGTGGGAAGGTACCGGCTGGGTCTTAGGAAAAACTTTCTTACAGTAAGAGTTGTGCAACCGTGGAATCAGCTGCCTAGGGGGGTGGTGAGATCCCCCTCACTGGCAGTCTGTAAGCAGCAGCTGGACAAACACTTGAGCCTGCATTGAGCAGGGGGTTGGACTAGATGGCCTGTATGGCCCCTTCCAGCTCAGTGATTCTACTATTCTATGATAAGTTCTACCTTGTACCTAACAAGACAAATACAACCATTCTAAAACACACACACAAAAAACTCCACAATTTAAAATCTCCAATTAGGACTGCCAGTAACTAAAAACTAAATTAGTCAAATGCAGTCTTAGATAAAACTGTACCTGCCAGTTAGTGAAGAACAGTCAGTGACATCTGCTGCTCTGCTGTGTTAAGAAAACTGTGATCAACGTACATATAAAATTTTGCACATGTCTTTTTTTAAATACTCGGCAACAACTGGTTCCCAGTTTCTGTTTCTGAATGTCTGAAAAAAATTGCTTTGATTTTTAACTCTCCCACAATACTCTGCCACTAAATCCTTCCCCCTATATTAACTTCTTCCTGCCCATCCTGACTTGACCTCTTGAGATGTCTTTCCCAGCCTCATGCTCACCAGGGTTTGTCTTTTAAGTCAGTCCATCCATTGTTTTTATACGGTTGCTTAGACACATCTTCAGTCAGGGCTGCTGAGTGGAAGGGACAAAATTCTCAGGGCACTGGTCACCCTGCAGTTCCATAGAGTCGAGTAACTTGTTTTCCTCTGATGTTTGGGAGGTGTGAAGAGGGCCTGTGATGGTTGTCAGCAGCCTTGCTCTCAGTTACTCCAAACACAAAGCCCTTAATGGCATTGGACCCATGTATCCAACTGTACTCACCTGAGCAAAGAACATAAAAGAAGCCAATGTTGGATCAGGCCAATAGCCTATCTAGTCCAACACTCTGTCACACAGCAGCCAAAAATACCAGGTGCCATCAGGAGGTCCAGCAGTGGGGCCGGGACACCAGAAGCCCTCCCACTGTTGCCTCCCCCCAGCACCAAGAATAGAGTGCATCACTTGCCCCAGACCGAGAGTTCCTATCTATACCTTGTGGCTAATAGCCACTGATGGACTGCTCTGCCCTGCTCTAAATCGTCTTCCTGCACAAGACATTATTCTCCTTACCAAGTATATTTTCTTCTACTTAATATATTTTAAAAGTATAAAATTTATTATTTAAAACTATGTTCATACATTGCACTGGTAGCTTGTTTATTTAAAGCCTGCTTTTCTCCTCCCAAAATAGGATCCACATTTGTTTAAATGTTAACAAGTCCATAGGTAGTTCCACCAAGAATTTTGATAGTGTGTCTCCAGTGCCTTCCGTGTTAGAGTATTTACTTAAATAAGCTGCCGTCTATACTTTTTGAATCTGCTCTGGTTTCTGTCCTCCAAAAACATAATTCTCTTTACTACGAAGTTCTTGGCTTGTTTGATTAACCTGGGGTTTTGGCTTGTTCCTTTTTGCTTCAGTCTGCATACTTAAGCAAAATTAATTCTTTCCCCAATGAAAAACGCCAGCTTTTTTCTTTTTTTGTGGGACATACATTTTTATAGGGCTAGCTGCCATTGCAAATGAAGCAGGAATTTCCTTTTGTTAACAGACTCACTTTTAATTATATTCAGGTTTCCAGGCTTGTTTCATTCTCTGTTTTTCTGCTCTCTTCTCCTAGGAGTTGAATCAGACTTCTTAGTACTGGCTACCTGTGAATGATCTGGTTCTGGTTCTGGTAATAATATAAGCCCTTGCCTTTTATTTCACTCATGCTGAGCTGTGAGTTACATTTCTTTGTCAGTTATTTTCAAGTAACAAATCTCAGCATTTGTTTTAGGGTTCAAATAATGGGAGAGTAATTTTAGGACTGTTTGGAAGTTATTTGAGAGTGTGTCAAATGCATCATAAACTTCTCAATAAGGCAAAAGCAAAGTTTGAGATTTTTAGAAACACAGAGAAGTAGAAATAAATATTGCAGTGTCCATTGTGTGTGTGCCTGAGGCCGGTGAGGATTTACTCGCATTGGCAATTGAGCATCCCACAAGTGAGTTTTCTGTGCACGTTCTTCTGTCAGCATCCCTTTTTCCTACAGTTTTTCCTGCTACCAGAGGGCTTGATAAGCTGTTAGTAATTGCTGTTGCACTATAGCAAACAATTCAAAGAAGGGAAGATTTTATGGGCACTGAAGTCACACATACAATTCATATCTCTTCCACAGCATAGAACAAAGTAGTGTCCGTGTCCCCCCCGCCCTTCACATTCTTGTTTGCTTCCTTTGCTTGTTTGTTGCTTAGGTTCTCTTACATTTCACTGTGGCTTCTGACTGCTTGGACACCTTCAGTTCTGTCAAACACTAACATAACTTCCTGAACAAACGCAGTGTCATCCTAGCTTGCAACTCCTTGTTCTTTTTTCTTTTCTCCAGGTCTTGCTTCTCTCTGTGAGTGCCTGCCTCTCCTGAAGAAACAAACACAACTTTGCAAACATGCTATGTGGCTTGGATCCAGAACAATGTGTCTGCGCACACAAGATTTCCACCTGCAGAGCATGATGTCTTGCCTCCTATAGCAGCCTGAAACGCCCCCCAAAATCCTGTTCCTGTGGGACAGGAAAGTCCACCTAGGAACAAGGTTTTGGGGAGCAATTTCAGTTGTTGCATGAGTGGGGGAGGGAATCACATTCTGCAGGCAAAATCTTTGTGTATATGGAAACACTTACTGGTATGGATAAGCCTATATATTTTCTTCAAGCCCCTAAATTTCACACACTATGTTGTTCTGCTTCCTTTAACCAACCTGTCTCTTGACCAGACATCCTAAACTTCCTTCTCCAAATCATACAATAGGCACTAGAAGAGAATGGAGGGGCTGCTGGGTTTTGCTTCCTGAAATCCTGGGACTGAAGGCATAGGATCTTGCACAAATGTAAATGCAAGTAGGATATACAATAAATTTGACTTTACACTGGTGACTAGTACAGTCTTTTCCTTGAATTTCTGTTTGCTCAAGAGAGCTAGCACAAGTGGAGATTTTGTGCCATGATCCATCCCATTTTCTGCTATCAGCACAGAATGATGGGGCTTTTACAGTGCTGAACAGTGGGAATCTTACTTATAAGGAGCTCATTCTTTTCTTACATTGAGCTCTTACTGTTCCTGGGCAGTGGAAGTGTAAATATCTGGCTAGTCAATCCATGTCATAGACTTCACCACCACAAGTACAGTAAGAAATAATTGTAGGGATGTGCAGCTGGATGGGAATTAATTAAAAGCCACCCGGAATAATCCCATTTCTTAATAATTGTACCAAATCTAATTTATAAAATTAACAACCTAAAGAAATAACTGGGAAAGTTGTTAATTCTTTGTACTCTCATGCCTGATTGATACTTGTTTCAGTTCAAGGAGTGCACAGACAGAGGGAGGGGAAGTCAGCAAATAATGTAAATGACAGATACGTTGACCAACCAGGAGAGTATAATGAATACCCCCCCCCAAGGATGATGGTACTGATAGATTTCTATATTTTGCATTCTACTAGTTAACTGAACAGCCAGATTATCTGGGCGGGGCGGGGGGGAAGGGGTGCGGAGTCATGATTTTCCTGCCCATTCCCCCCCCCCGAGGTAGTGTGTTTACTTTCTATGTGTGATTTGTGCCTGCTTTCTGGGGTTGCTCCTGTGCCCAATCTGCAAGCAAGAACATTAACTGTCTATAAGAGTGACCTTTATCTCTCCGAAATTTGAATCCCTTGGATGATAGATACAGTCCCTGTGAATTTCAGAATTGAAACCAATGAAAATGAACAAAGACTGCAATAAAGAAAACAAAGAAAAGAAAATCAGGAAAACAAAATTATTAAAATATAAAACTAAATATGATTTTAAAAATGGCACACAGCTGGTCACTTCACCTCAAATGCTAAACTATGTTTTGCTGTTACAAGAGTTAACATTTTATTTATTTATTTATTTATTTATTTATTTATTTATTTATTTGATTTGTATCCCGCCCTTCCAACATGGGCTCAAGGCAGCGAACATAGAGGCACATGCCTTACATAAAACAATGAACAGATACAATCATTACCTATAAAACAGTTAAAGGTCGGTGCTCAACAAACCATATCAGTTCCATGATAAAATGCCAATAACAAAAACACACTCCAAGTAAACACAAATTGTCTCTGCTCAATTGATGTTACACTATGACAGTCATCCCCATCCCAGGGCCAGTGTGCTTCGTGATGTTAGTACGGTGGTGGTACAATGGCGGTGGCAGCCCCTACTCAAAGGCCTGGTGGAAGAGCTCCGTCTTACAGGCCCTGTGGAACTGCATAAGGTCCCGCAGGGCCCTGATTTCCTCCAGGAGCTCGTTCCACCAGGTAGGGGGCCACCGAAAAAGCCCTGGCCCTGATTGCAGCATATTTAACTACCTTGGGGGCTGGGATAACCAACAGATGTTGCCCCCCTGACCGTAGTGCCCTTGGGGGAACATATGGGGAAAGGCGGTCCCTCAGGTAAGCTGGACCCTGGCCATATAGGGCTTTAAAAATCAGCACTACAAATAATGCTATGGGTAGGGAGGTAAATTTTAGTGATGTTGCCTATTATTATTAGGAAATCAACAATTTTGCATTTGAGTTCTTAGGATTCTTGAGTATAGGCCATCCAGACCCTCATAAAAAGTAGAGTGCTGCAATTAGATATTTCTGGTTATTTTTATTCATTTATATAGATAGATATAGTTTACAGTTGCATTTGAACCAGAAAATATTAGTTTGAACCAGGAATGCAAATAGGCTTCTGCACAGCAGAGAATAGTGGCAAAGTATGGTTTGCAGTAAATAAGAAATAACTGACTCGGAGTGAACAAGTGGGAGGGGGAGCACAGGCTTTGTTCCCATACTGTCAAATCATGGTTTGCTTTTGCATGTCAACTGACCCAGTGTATAGAGCAAGTTCTAGGGGCACTTGCAGAATAATCACATGAAGCTTGAAACTAGAGTTGCCAACCTCCAGGGCCGTAGGTAGTGCAGGGCAACACTCCCTCCTGATTTCCCAATGCCCCTCAAATCCATGTGCCCCACTCATGGGCCCGGCACACCAGAGCTGCAGCCAAAGTTGGAGGCGGCGCACTCCTCCTTTTGCTCCTGCTGCTGAGCTGGGGAGCTGCCCAGGAGCTGTGTCCCTGCATGAGGAATGTCCGTCCGGCATCCAGGTTAGACAGCTGAGGCACTGATGCTCGGTCCCAACGCAGAAGGACATGCCATCCAACCTCTCCAAGTGTGTGTGGCATGCAGACACCACTGGTGACACTCTGGATCACACAGGGCCTACATGACTATCAGGCCATGGCAGACTTTGCGGAAGGAGGGGGCATGATGCCAGGGGCCCAGGCAGGCAGACTGGTGAGGGGCTGCATTCTGGATCTGCTCTTGTGGAGCGTTCTTTGGAGTTGTGAGATGGACCTGAATGGGAAGGGACCCTTGGGACTGGGTACATGAGGTGGACTATCAATAAAGACCCTTTCTCAGTTATTCAGGTATCCAAAAGCATATAAAAGCAACCAAGGTCAACCCACATGTTTCCAACTTATATTTCCTATTTCAGCTTCTATTCTATTCTATTCTATTCTATTCTATTCTATTCTATTCTATTCTATTCTATTCTATTCTATTCTATTCTATTCTATTCTATTCTATTTCAAAACATTGCCTAAACATATACTTAGCTGCTCAATATTAAGCAAAATGTTTTCCCTGGCCCCTCCTCCATCCTGTGCCCCCCCTCCAACAAAAATCATCTAGCTACAGGGCTGCCAACTTCCCAGCAGTGGCTGGAGATCTCCTGGGATTACAACTGATTTCTAGACAACAGAGATTAGTTCACCTTAAGAAAATGGCCACTTTGGAAGGTGGATTCTATGTCATTATAACCTAATGAAGTCCCTTCCTTCCTCAAACACCGCCCTCCTCAGGCTCCACCTCCAAATCTCCAGGTATTTCCCAACCTGGAGCTGGTGGCAATCCTACCTTGGGACACAGTCCGGGCACAGGGGACAATGGAATTCTCATGCCCCTCCTAACTGGCAGTTGTCATAAACACTCCCACCACTTCCGCACTGTTATTGTTGTCACTCTTTTGTCCCTTTTGCTTTGGGTTCCTCCCCCTTTTCCACATGTATTTTGACACATTGGGGGGGAATCCTGAAGCAATAGGGACAAACAAGTGACAAATATGACAGTGCGGAAGTGGCCCCAAAGACCTAGTGCTTAGATAGTATCAGGTTTTATCAGGTTTGCCTTTAACTTGTCATTTATCAGGTTCATCTTTAAACTATATTTTTCTGTTTTATATACACACACCGCTGAATTAAGAATTCTTTTAACTTGATAAAGTGTTATAAAAACTAGGGGTATAACCAGGTTTTTAGTAAAACAAATATATTGAATTACACATTACGAGGATAGAAAAACATTTCCCGAAGGCAGCTGAAAAAAAACAGAAAATATATTTCTGTCTAGATTCCTTTTACCATCACTAATATGATTTTACACTAGCTGTTCCAGGGCTCAACAAATTATTTTACAGTTCTTTGAATTAACAATCCCAGTGATTTATTTACTGCTCTGGGTGCTATTGATTACATTTTCAATTACACTAAATTTTTTATCCTGCAGTACATTAGACCCGTGGTATTTAGATGAAATGCAACAGATATTTTTGTGACAGACAAAGAACTCAATTCTGGTATAATAATGGATAACCTCAATGGAAAGCTGGAGAGAGCTCCAACAGCTTTCTCGAACACCTGCGTGATAAAAGGATTTTTCAGGCTCCTTTGTAATGGCTTGTTTAAATTTAGAGATGAAATGAGTCTACCCCATTGTTTGATTTACTGGCCAATTACGTTAAATGTGTGCACATAAAATGTAACAGAGAAGCAATATTCAAAAACTGCTCATTTGAAGAGATGTACTATCTAAAAGGCATAAAACCATCTGGACCAGGGGTCCCCAACCTTTTTGAGCCTGCAGGCACCTTTGGAATTCTGACACACCACAGTGGGCACAGCCACAAAATAGCCCCCACAGGAGGTGGGGCTAGCCACAAAACGGATGCTGCAGCTTACCTACAGTTACACACTGAAGATGCTTGTGCTGTGTGGCAGCTGCTAGAAATGTTTTTTTTAAAAAAATAAATCAACACAGCCAATCAGAAGCCTTGCTGGGCAAAAGCCCCACCTGGTACTGCCCACTTTCTAAAAATACTTGGTGGACACCAAGAAAGGTGCCAGCCAGCAGCATAGCACTCTCAGGCATCATGTCGGAGAACCCTGATCTGGACACACAAATGTAGAAAAATTTCCAGTAAAGAAGCTCCATTCATTGTATTAAAATGCCAAGTAAAACATTACAATAGCAAATACCTATTAATCACTAATCACTAAACAAACTATCATCTTGTCAAAAATATCCTAAATAGTTTGTATTGCCCCAGATATCCCCAGATACCTCAAGATCGATTCTCCATTATAACCTATGGGGCCATTGACTATAATGGTCCCCATAGGCTACAATGGAGTCGGCGGGGAAAAATTTTGCACACCCCGTTATGCTTTTCAGTAGGATTTGTAAGCTGCTTTGAGTCACAGGGAAAAGTGGGATATAAATATTTGAATAAATAAGTAGTTCAGGTAGGTTAATAACATTTAAGCAACTTCCTGTTTGTTAGGCTAAGCAGGGTTCTGACAGTGATTTTTCCTCCTCTGTTATATTTGACCTGTAATGCTGGTTGCTATATTTCACTAAAAAAAACACCAATGTAGACTGCAAGAGTTCCCCACCCCCAAGTGCTGGTATTTTTCTAAGGCTCAGCCCAGGGCAATGGTCCAAGGCCAGATATACCAATATAGTGAACTGGGGCAGGTAGACCTGTTTTCCAGAGGACAGGTCTATCAATACAGTGGAAAGGGGTAGGTGAAATTTGACTTGATTCTGTTTTCCCTTATAATTTAAAATAATTTATTCTGAGATTTTTACAAGGTTATTGAAGTAATCTTCTAAAAAACTAACTTATACGATAGATAAATGTAGACTTGCTCACAACTTTAATGCTACTAGCTTTTTCACTCAGGAGGTAGAATTTCTGCCCACAGCACTGTGGAACTTAACTGACATGTGTAATAGTTGTGCTTTGTTTCAGATTTCTGTAAGCTATTACATTGCTTATTGGATGCCTCATCCTATTGATTAAATGGATTTACGCTTTGTAATCCACCTTAAGTCTCAATGAGAATGGTGGACTATAAATAACATGAATAAAAAATAAAATAAATTTTAAAATTTCTGGATCACTTAAAAGAAATTGGACTCACTGCAGATGTAGCTTAAGAAATGGCTCATAGCTTTTTATGACAAAGGATTGCCTTTTAGAATTTGAGATTTTACATCAGAGATTGATTTGGATTTGGATCCAGTTACACCCCTTCCCACACAAACAGCCTTCTTCCTTGAGCAAAGACACACTGGAAGGGGTTATTGGATCGAGCTCAGCGGAAGGTGATCGTTGGTTCCGGTGTGGTGTAGTGGACAGAATGGTGGACAAGGATCCTGGGTGACCCAGGTGCAGATTCCCACTGCTACTATGGAAGCTCGCTAGGTGACCCGAGGCCTGTCAAAAACTCTCTGCCTAGCCTACATCACTGGGTTGTTGTGAGAGAATGGAGGAAACGCATGATCTAGCCCACTTGATTTTTTGAACTGTACTTGAACTTGTTTTGATGAATTGTGAATGGGTTTGTTCCTTGGTACTGATATTTGTTTCTTGTAGTCATGGATGTTTTAAAGCTAAAAAATAAAAATCCAGCTTGACAAGCTCTTGTGCTATGCAGTGCCCCATTGCCGAGCCACCAACACTTGCAGCCCACCAGAAGACCTCAGCATGTCAGCATGTAATGCATGCAGGACATTAACATTTCCTTCGCTTTCTCTCCTACCAAACGTTCATAATGCAGCTATAAACAAGATGATGGAGTTTGACCTACCACACTCAGTCAGCCAACCTCAGTAAATTATATTGCCAAAGTATCTTTTATTGGTCCTGAAATTATAAAATGATTTATTATTACGTTGGACAGGCGGTGGAATTAGATGTAATATCATATCTCAGCAGAAAGCTCTCCGCAGTTGCTAAACAATCAATATGACAGAGGTTTGGGGCCAGTCAATACAGACGCAGTGAAGAGCCTCTGCAGTGCACAGAACTGGAGTGCGCTGCAGTTGCAAACTATTGAGCGATCCTGCTAATGCGCAGAGGGGTTATTGCGACCTTAATGTATTTAAAAACCATCATGAGTTACATTAAATCAAAATATCTCCATTTATAACCCACAGCTATTTATACTCACGGATGTATAAAAGGTGTGAGATTCGTATCTCAGAAAACAATTTACCAAGTACAGACACACACAGACACTCCCTCTCAAAGAGAAAATGTCTTATATTGTGACGTGCCCCTTTGTGGTAGATGCAGATACATGAAAGTGAACAACAGTTTACTCTCGGCTGTGTTGGCAAGCTAAACAGTATGGAACACAGACTGCTTCCACGTGGTGAGAATTCTCCTTTCTGCATTAATTGCTGCTGCAAAAGCAGAAGCATGCACATTGGAAGCGGAATGTCCTCATGGGAGCTCTCTGGGCACTTTCCTCCATCAGCTGTCATTTTCCCTGCCATGTAACTGGGGGTCCTTTTTTTTTTTTTTTAAGAAGTAGTAATCTTAAAAGCCCCAAAAGCTTTCTTGTGGCACAGTGGGGAAAATGGCAGCCACAGGGGAGTGGAATGAAAGGTGTGAGATGGACCTTTAAAATTTGCACACCTTCCCAGCCAGATGACATGCTAACTCTCTTGGACCATGTTCTTTCAAAGAACACAGTAGCAAACCTGGTTTTAGAAAGCGTGTGAAGGGCAGGGATAACCTGGAGAATGGGTGATTAGAAGAGGTTGTGAGGATGGTCCCAAAAGTAGCATTCCAGTTTGGAAGCAAAGGTGGAAGAAGAGGTCCGTCTAGGATCAACCAAGAATAGGCAACCCCAGGATAAGAGCCAAACAGTGGCACACTAGGTTATTTTGCTTGGCACACAGGGCTGATTCTCTGCCCAAGCAACCACAGTGAATGCTGGCAGCACTGTGAGGGACAGCCGTATAGAAGAGGGCAATAGACGCAACTTATCTCCAGCATCAGGTCCCGGACCCATGCAGCACCTGAAGACTAGTCGCACTTCTGGGCGTTAGCTTGTTTCCTTCATAGTCCGTTGACATATGATCTTCATTTCTGCACCACCTTGTTGTTTGCCCACATAGCAGAATTTTCAAAATAGATGCTGGAGGGTTTTTTCTCTTCCAACAACACACCACCTTCTTATGCTTTATATTAGCATATTGCATCTGGAGTAAATGACTAGGGTTTCAGAGCATTAACTGTTAATATAACCCACAAAAACTGAAATGTAACCCCAATTATGTTTTGGTCTCTAACAAACAGCTAATTAGCCAGATCCCCCAGGAAGTGCTGGAGTAAGGCAACTCAGTTGGGGGGCACCACCGTTGCTCTAAATATGTATAGGTGTCATCTCCTTAATGGGATGCCTCTCTTGGTCTTAACCTGGGAGCTCCTCTCTGACTCCTCCTCCTCTTCCTGTGGTCTTTGTTCTCTCCCACTCCTCATGGCTCTGCAAGGAGCAAGATGCATCTACAGGTCTCTCCTATAGAAGCTATGCCCTCTTACCTGCCTACTCATGCTGCCAGAGTAGCTGCCCATATGTGATAGGGAATAGTATTCTTTAAATTAGGTTTCTCTCTCTCTCCTTTTGACTGCAAAGTGGATATGATTTGAATCTACCTCAGTAGACTTGCAGTCAGTTCAACCTTGCCCCGAGGTATCTGAATGTGGTTTTGAGCTGCATGTTTTCCTCCCAGTTGAGAAAATGTGGCACAAATGCTAGATGCAGAATCGCCAAGTGTCATAGGATCCAAGCTGTTGATGACTATTGTGATTAAAAGCCCCCTTGCTTGTTTGTTTTAATTTTTAAAATCTAGATATTTCCCACTGCATTTGTGAAAGGGTGATGGCAGGAACTAAGTCCTCAGGTCAAGCTTCAGTGTTTCTGCTGTTTGGCTTCTACAGGATTTGGAAGCCTCCTGCTGTTTACATTAAACAACCCCTTAACTTGTAAAAAAAATTCTACGAGTGATTACATATACAGACCCAGAATGCAAGGCCCTCTTTCTGTGTGCACAGTCAAAGCCTATCCTCAAAGCCTGACCCATCCAGGAAGCTGCATCCTATTTCATATAAACACAGTTTATTTTTAATAACCTCAGTTTATCAGAGCTGAAGCAAGATGGTGGCTAGTTCAATTTGCCTGTCAAGGACATAAGAGTTAACTATTTATTTATTTGTTTATATTTATTTATTTATTCCATTTATATCCCACCCTCCCTGCGAATAGGCTCAAGGCGGCTTACATTCATCAGTACAAAGTACCATAAATCCACATAAAAACATTGAAAACATTTTAAAAACAATCAATGTGTCCCACCTTTTCTCTGAGGAGCTCAGGATGGTATGCAGGGCTTTCTCCCCCTTTTGTCCTCACAACAACCCTGTGAAGTAGGTTATACTCAGAGATCCAGTGTGGTATATTTGTGTAAGAGTGTTGGACTAGAATCTGGGAGATCCTGGTTCAAATCCCAACTTGACCACAAAGCTCACCAGATGACCTTGGACCAACCTCGGGGGGGGCCTACTGGAGAGGGCAGGTCCTTTACTTCATCTCTGGCACAAGGCCTGTAGCTCAGGAACACTGACAGTGTACCCACCCTGTAATGACTGCTGTTTCAGGGTAGGAACCTGCCAACTACAAGTCCCACTGGCCAATAGCCTTGCCCAGTTTCTCACAACATGTTGTATTTGCCACAATAGGGTAGGATGCTCAGAAGAGCCATGGGTAGCATGTCAAAAGAGCCACAAGTGGATCCTGAGCCACTGAGTGTCTCCAGTAACTAGACAGGCTGAGAGAGGATGATTGGCCCAAAGTCATCCAGCAAACTCTATGTCTGTGCAGAATCCTATACCAACAATCTAGAGAGAGCCAGTTTGGTGTAGTGGTTAGGAGCATGGACTCTAATCTGGGAGAACCAGGTTTGATTCCCTACCCCTCCACATGCTGAGAAACTACCCTCCAGTGCGAGAACAGAATAACAATAAAGTGACAGGTAGAAATCCTAGAAGATAACTTATAACCAATGTGGTAGCACCCATGCAGACTAGCACATGGGGAAGATGTTAAGAGAAATATCCCTGAAAAATAGATTGTACTAGGTGAAGTCAAAAAAAGGTCTTTATATAAAAAAAGGTTTATTATAAAAGAGAGAGAAAAGGGGGAAAGGTAGTTGGGATTCTAAGGGATTGGAAGAGAAGAAAACACAATACTGGGAAAGGCACACATCAACCACAGCACAGGGAGGTTCACTAGCTAAGCTAAACACACATTGTAGCAGGTTCCTCAGAGCATGAGCAGAGTTCCTTGAAGTAACGAGACTGAAGGGGTTGTTAACTCCTACCCGACATCCTGTGGACCCAGTTTCCACTGAAAACTGAAGACAAGTGAAAATCCCAGATGTGCAGATGTTTATGGTAAACGGAATTGGACCTAAGCCAGCCTCCTTTCTAAGTGTGACAAGCTGCTTTCTCCAGTCCTGCGCAAATCCTCCATCTCTGATGTCGTAGGCTACTGTTATAAAATATAGTCCTTCCTCCATGACAAATAGGCAGTCTGTTCCAAACCAGATTGTCCAAGAGGGATTAAGTCTGCCAGGATGGCCCAATGTGGAATGGAGATGAATGGGTCATTCTAATGGAAGCTTCCAGGGATCCAAGGTCCCAGTCACTCTAGGTGGCACTTTGCAGCATTAGTAAGTATTTGGGGTTTCTGTCACAACATAAAAGTGCATTACTCAAGTCATTTTAATGACTAGACTAATAATCAGAAATACATACCTTTGGACACAACTAGTCTTGCAAAATTTCTTCCAATTTTGAACATTAAAGGAGAAAGGAAAAAATACAGTCATGTTTCAAACCAGCCACACTAACTGAAACCATCATTAGTTCTCCAGGTTAGGGAGTCCCAAGATGCAGCTGTGTACCAGAAGGGAAGAAATGTAATGATACCTGTTTCTGAAAGTATCATTTCTACCCATGTACGCGAGAAGCTTCTTGTCAAGGAAAGGAGCCACTTCTGAGTAAAATTCCGTTTGTAAGATTATTTTTCCTGTCTGTTCAAACAACTAGAAATGTCAGTAACACCCCCTCCCACACACACACACATTGTTACCATCCCAAGGTTGTTTTCAGCAGGCTCCCCCAACTCAGTGTTGTGACTGGTTAAAAGAGGCCAGAAGATCAGTGGCCCAAGTTTCCTATAAAATATAGTCTGTTTTGCTGACCTTCCCATCCAATTCCCTTCCTATACCATCATCCCATATTCCTAGGGTTGCCAACCTCCAGCTCATGGCTGGAGATTTCTTGGGACTATAACTGATCTCTAGATCAGTTCATCTGGAGAAAATGCTGCCTTGGAAGTCTCTCCCCTTCCCAAACCCTGCCCTTCTCAGACTCCACCCCCCCCCCCAGTAGCCAGGTATTTCCCAACCCAGAGCTGGCAACCCTACCTATCCTTCACCTTTGCTTCCCATGTTAAATCTATTTGGATTATGTTGCTTGCTCTTGAACTGAGTTTAGCCAAACTCTTGTCTTTACTTTTCTTTACTTTTTTACAAGAAAGCCTATTTCAGCTTTATGGTACATTTCTGGGAGTTCTCTGGTCCGAACCTAGGATAAGCTTAGCTGTGTTATCAACAGAGAGTTTTGCTCCAAACTTGTTTACCAGAGCCTAATATGGGATTGACATAAACATCAAGAGCAAACCTTGGCTTGCCATTTGTGTGTCTGGAGCCAGTAAACCCCACCCTTGGATCCAATCCCCTCACCTTTGAGAAACTGGGGATAGGGAGAAAAAGTGGATGGAAAGGGCCTATGTAGGGAGACTGTAGGAATTTCCCCATTTCTCTGTGGTGTTTACCACAGCAATAGAATTTCTAGAGCACAGGTGTCAGACTTAAGGCCTGCGGGCCAGAAGTGGCCCGCCCATGGCTTTAATCTGGCCCACAGCTCTTTTCTCCCCCCTCCTCCCCTTCTTGTCCTCACCTTTTGAAGCTTGAGGCTGCCAAAGTTCCCAACTCCCTCTGTCTTGTCTTCCTTCAGGGTTGGGGACAAAGGGTGGCACTGGGGGAACAGCTGTCCCGGAGGCATCTGCTAGTTTGCGGAGTGCCACAAGGGGCAGTATTCTCCCCAATGTTATTTAACATCTACATGCGCCCCCTTGCCCAGATTGCCCAGAGGTATGGGTTGGGTTGTCACCAGTATGCAGATGACACCCAGCTCTATCTGTTGTTGGACGGCCAGCCAGACTCTAGTCCAGGAGATCTGGACCTGGCGTTGAAAGCCATGGCTGGTTGGCTTAGACTGAGTCAACTGAAATTGAATCCGATGAAGATGGAGGTCCTGTGCCTGAGTCGGAGTGGGCCAAGGTTAGGGATCCCTCTCCCGACCTTCGATGAGGCACCATTGGTGCCAGCACTGGAGGTTAGGAGTTTGGGAGTGCTCTTGGATGCCTCCTTAACAATGGAGGCCCAGGTAGCAGCCATTGTGAAGGCTGCCTTTTACCATCTGCAGCTGATTAAGCAGTTGGTTCCCTTCCTTGAACGCAATGACCTGGCAACAGTGATCCACGCAATGGTCACCTCGAGATTGGATTACTGCAATGCTCTCTACATGGGGCTGCCCTTGTCCCAAATCCGGAAGCCCCAGCTGGTGCAGAACGCAGCGGCGAGACTGTTGCTGTATCTCCCTATGCGGGAGCACATCCAGCCTGCCCTAAAAGCACTGCACTGGCTGCCTATAGCATACCGGATTCGGTTCAGAGTGCTGGTTCTTACCTTTAAAGCCCTATATGGTCGGGGACCTACTTACCTAAGGGACCGCCTTTCCCCACATATTCCCCAGAGAGCACTAAGATTGGGGTCCCAACACTGTTTGCCCCTTCCAGGTCCTAAAGAAGCCAGGCTTGCTGTGATAAGGGCCAGGGCCTTTTCTGTGGCAGCCCCTTACTGGTAGAATGAGCTCCCGGATGACATCAGAGCCCTGTGGGACCTTTTACAGTTCTGCAGCGCCTGTAAAATGGAGCTCTTCCACCAGGCTTTCAATTAGGGTGCTGCCACTGACACCATGGCCCTGCCCCAATACCAATACTAGTACCAACATCAGCACTAAATTAATACCTAATAGTCTGGCAAGGACCTGGACAATGGTGGTGGTTGTCATCTGGATGCCGAAAGAACGTCGCCATCGTTTATTACCTGTACTTGCTAGCACTTTGAAATTGTGATGGCTTTTAACTATTTTATCTTTTTAAAATACTGTGTGTTTTATTATATTATAAATATGTTGTAAGCCGCCCTGAGCCCACCTTGGCGGGGGGTGGGTGGGATAAAAATCAAAGGAAATAAAAATAAATAAATAAATAGTCTTTGCCTGTTTCTGCAGGAAGCTCTTCTAGGCTTGCAAAGTTACAAAGAAAATATGGAATGGATTTTTCCATTAAGGTCTCTGCACCCAGATAGACTACTATGGGACTGTTTCTAGCAATAGAAACAGTGTTCTGGGAGTGGAATGACAGCCCCCAAAGTAGAACAATGGTCCCTAGGAATAGCAAGGCACAGAGTGGAATGACAGCTGGTGGGAGTAGCAGTAGCATTCTGGAAATGGAATTCCACTCTGGGGGCCTTCATTCTAATCCCAGAACGCTTCTGCTGCTCCCAGGGTTCACTCTGGTGACTGTCATTCTAGTCTCAGAGTAGTCTATCTGGGCCCAGAGACCTTAATGGGAAATCCATTCCGCATTTTCTTTGCAACTTTGTCCATGCTGCAATGAATTTCAATGGAGTGGAGCTTAAGTAGTTTCACTTTCCAGTGTTTGTATAGCTGAAGCTGTTTTCAGCCAGTTGTCTCCTTGCAAATACAGGGTTGATGTTTTGAGCCAGCTTGTCTCTGCTGAATGGACCTGAGAAAGGGTGCCTGAGTGAGTACTCTAACCTGGAAACCCACAGCCAAAGGAGGACATTACACTGGAGAACCACTGCCACTGAGTAGACCTGGGAGGGAGGGGAGAAGCTTGCAATGCCCAGCCATGTTATGTTCCTGCATTCAGACCATTTTATATTTTTAGTTTCTGCTGTGACCCTTGTGCTTTTTCTTAATGTTTTATTTTAAAAATTGCATTGCCAAATCCCACTATTCCTCCACCTTTCCATTTTAGACAGGCATCTTTTTTGGGCGGGGGAGGTGTCAGTTATCAAAGACTGTTAAATAAACAAAACATTGCAAGAGTTTTAAGCATATTTGTATTTTAAGTAAAAAAATAATATATTAAATTGTGTTTGTATCTTTTATAAAGTTTATATCTCTGGCACCTGGCATTACATTTTATGATACACATGGCCTGGCCCCACAAAGTCCCATTTATGTCAGCTCTGGCCCGTGAGTTCAACACCCCTGTTCTAGAGTGTCACCTAAAAGTGATGTCAAATCATCACTAAACTCCACCCTCTCCAGTAAGCAAAGGATTCCAACATAAATTTTCAAACAGCAAACTATCTTAACAGGAGAGTCTAGTAGTACCTTAAAGACTAACAAAATTTATGGCAGGGTATGAGCTTTTGTAAGTCGCCGCTCACTTCTTCAGGTATCTGAAGAAAAGCAGTGACCCATGAAAGCTCATACCCTGTCACCAATTTTGTTAGTATTTACAGAGCTACTGGACTCTTGCTCTTTTCTGCTGCTACAGATAGACTAACATGGCTACCCATCTTGATCTGTCTTGACAGGAGAGAGTAAAATAGATAATGATGCCTCTATTGTACCACCTTCAGTTCCCTTAAAACTAGTGTTGATTTCAAGCTTTAACTGTGCTTTCATAATGCGCACAATGATATATACTGATTGTGTTCTGGCTATTTTTGGTCCATCTAAGTATCCAAGAGCTTCAGGTTCTTGTTACAGTGCTAGTTCAACCAAGCGTGGTGGCTGATACTTTCCCCTTGCTTCTGGGCAATGCAGTATAGCTTTGCACATGTATAAAGCATGTTTGTCTCTGCTCATGAGATCCTTCCTGAAGAAGCTATCATAAAAATGACTGAAGCCATTGCAAGAGAGCAGGGGAGACATGGAGTTGTGTATCTGGGTCAGCTTCCCATTTCTTTCAGCCACACACAAAGCCACCATGATCATTCTATTAAAAAAGAAATCCTAGTTTTCTTTTACGAGTATTGCTGCTGTTTAATAGGGTAATTAAAACAATTAGAAGCTTTAGTTGCTGTAGATTTTCCGGGTTGTGTGGCTGTGGTCTTGGCATTGTAGGACCTGACGTTTCACCAGTAGCTGTGACTGGCATCCTCAGAGGTATAACACAGAAAGATGGAGTACTCTCTGTGTTAAGGTGAGCAGAAAAATGGTAGGCAGATAATTTATATCTACTCCAGAAGGTGGGGTAGGGCTGAATCATTATCTTGTAGGAGTTCCCCAGGCTATGAACATGCTAATGGAGGAACTTTTCTGAGGAGGAAAGCCCTACCCCACCTTCCAGGGTAGAAATAAATTACTTGCCTTTACCATTTTTCTTCTCACCTTGACACAGAGAGTACTCCATCTTTCTGTGTCATTCCTCTGAGGATGCCAGTCACAGCTACTGGTGAAATGTCAGGTCTTCCACTGCCAAGACCACGGCCACACAACCCGGAAAATTTACAGCAATTAATGAACTCTGGCCGTGAAAGACTTTGACAACAAATTAGATGCTTTGTTTTCACAGAAAGCCAGCGACTCCACCCTGAGTACATGTCCTTGAAAAATCTGATAAAACCAGTGTATGATTTTCCTGTACAAGATCCAACAGGTAATGTTGTTAATGTACAGAAAGGAAAGGAGAGGCAAAGCAATGTACCTCCAAATTTATCAAAGCCCCAAAGAGCTTTTTAGTACCCTTGGTCATGGTCTTGTTACATCTACCTTTGGATCTCAACCTTACATTCTGGGGCAGTGGTATACAACCTTTAAAGCTGTAACAGAAAATGCCACTATCATATATATAGAACTGTATAAAATTTCATATAAGAAGAGACTGGATTTATACCCCACCCTTCACTACCCAAAGGAGTCTCAGAGCGGCTTACAAACTCCTTTCCCTTCCCCTCCCCACAACAGACACCCTGTGAGGTAGGTGGGGCTGAGAGAGCTCTGACAGAAACTGCTCTTTTTTCAAGAACGGCTCTGACAGAACTATGGCTTGCCCAAGGTCATCCAACAGGTGCAAGTGGAGGAGTGGGGAATCAAAATTGGTTCTCCCAGATTAGAGTCCACGTATTTAACCACTATGTAAGTGTGCTTGCACATGAAAGCTTATACCTTGAATTAAACTTTGTTGGTCTTAAAGGTGCCACTGGATTAAAACTTTGTTCATTTGACAATACTGAGTAGAAAATACTGAACTGAGTGGACCAATGGTCTGATGCAGTGTAAGGCAGCTTGATGTGTTTTCTGCCATACCTGGGGATTGAGCCTAGGGCCTTCTGTATGCAGAACAGATGATATGCCTCTTAGCCACAGCCCCTTAGCTGTGCAGCGGGTACCAGGTTCAATCTCTGGCATCTTTGCCTGAGACCCTCAAGAACCATTACCAGCCTCAGTAGACAGTACTGACCTGGATGGACCAATGATCTGATGCAGTATAAGGCAGCTTCCTGCATATGGTGGCTTGAAACTCCTCCTCCTCCAGAGGGGTGCAAGATAAATGACCATTGACAAGATATATATTCAGCAGAGGGCACAGTTTGTGGTACACATACTATTGAGTGATGTCAAACATATCTTCAGGATTCAGAAGGCAAGAAGGTAACTTGTCAATTAAAGGCTTATTCAAGTAGTGGGGAGATGATGCCCTTCTCTTAGTTTCTGATATGGCAAAAACAATGCTGATGTCATTAAACAGAATAAAGTGCCACTCGGCTCAATTAACAACCTAGTCCTCTCTCTGGTCCCTAGGGAAGTAACAGGACTGATGTTTGTTAACTGGTTTGTGGATGGGATTGAGGAGCATATCAAGTGAATGTTGCTCATATGCAGGATCTACAATGTCATGTTTAAGCCTCTCCAGTTTCCAAGAGCTCTAACCTTTCTTCTGGGATAGTGAAACTTCTTTTGACTCCAAATATTTCATACCATTTTTAAAAGTACTGTCATATTAATGAGCCAAAGAGAAACAGCAATATGTTTACTTAGAGAATTTCAAAATGTACAGGCCCTAATCCTATCAAACATTCATGTTAGAATTCAAAATGGGGGCCTCTCTCTGAAAAAAAAAATTGCAGGGAAAACAAGCAAGACAATAATTGGATACTGGAAGATGATAATGTAAACACATAATTCTCTTGTTACTAATAGCTACCCAATAGTCTGTTTTGGTAATACCAGCCACAGTCCATAAGATGGCAGACCTGTATATTTTTTATGGATTTCAGAGTGCAGTTAAAAAAATAGTTGGCTTTGAAATGTATGATGTTTTTATCACCCCAGTCTTCTAATTATACTACTAGATGTCAAACAGTTCCAGCATTATCTGTGGGTTTTCTATTTCGACACATTTCAGACATGTACAAATATTAAGTACTATGTTCCATGGTCTTCATCAAATATATGATTATTAGAAAAAATGTCAAATCTAAAACACAATTCTCAGCCTACTTTTAAAAAAATTATTGTTTGTGCCTGTCCTTACACTTAACCTGTCATAAAGCAGATAAACAGCCTTCTACAAATATATACAGAATAATATCCCCAATTCCTATCTTGGCCGCCTTCAGAACACTGATTTCTTCTATTACAACCAAAGCCTCAGAAGTCCCTCAGAAAAGTTCAAAGGGATTTAGATAAGTAAGCATAAGATTACAGCCTTAGAATAAATGTTATGATTTATACAAATGTTATGCAAGAGATCATGAAACCGTGCTTATCTTGAAATTCACACTATTATTCTTACAGTGACAAAATATACTTCACAATTAAAGCCTGACTTTATACATACAAATTCACACAGATACTGCTGTTGTCTTGCACACATTACAACTTTTCCTGCTGAGCAAATCACTACTCTTTAAACCTTATCCTCTTTTGCACCTGACTGTCCTACAGATTACAACATTGTTCAAGATTAATCTGTATATTCAATCAATGTTTCATGCAGTTGTTTTAAAAGAAAGACAGGATTTAAAAAAACCCTTTCAGTAGACCTATATTCCATCAGATAGTTCTGCTAAAAATATCCTGGAGCCATTTGACAATACCCAGCTTTTTCCAAACTTGATTCTGCACAGTACGTTTGTATTTAATTTTCAAAAGAAAAAGAAGACCTGAATGGAACCAAAGGAACAGAGGCATAAACTTTTTATATGTTGTGCTGAATATGAGATCTTTAAGACTGCATGTTCATGGCTGGACTCGAACAGGAATATATCTAGTTTTCAATTAATTTTTTTTTAATTTAACATAGGGTCAAAAAATATTTAATATCAGTTCAACATAGTATATAAAGAAATGTAATCTGGAAAACACTTTTGAAAACCCTCTAGAAGTTGCTCATTGGGCTCATATTTACACCACAATTTTCCCTGTATAATTCCAGGCATTATACAGAAATTCAGGTATTCATTACCGAAGCCTCCCTGAACTGAACGTCTTGCTCTCTCAGACTTACTGCTGACTCACGGTTAAGGGAGCTCTTGAAGAGAGCAATGAAAAGGGAACTCGCGATAACAACAATTATTCAAGCCTTTTCAACTGTACGGACCGGCGCTTGCTGAGATAGCAATCCGGCGTGGCTTCCTCATCCCTTTGTCCCTTTTCATAACGGGGGAAAAAAAATATTTTGCAAATATATAAATAATTGAAGGCGCCCCCCCCCCCTAATCACGTTGCACCGTAAAAGGGCGCGCTCTCCGTCCCTCCCCATTGCAAAACTCGCTCTGCCGAACCGGGCGCATCTCAAGTGTCATCAGCGGGACAAGAGCCCCGCTTGGAAATTGAGCAAGGCGTCCTAAAGATCTCGAACCAAGGCCAAAGACATCGATACTTCTGGATGCTGTTACGGCGTGTCTCAAATGAAAACCTCCCCCCCCCCACCACACACACACACCCTGAGTTCTCGGGAGTTTGTAGTGTGGGGTGGGGTGTGTTTGTAGACATTTCAAATCAAATTCCAAAAAGACTTTTTGTTAAAAAAGCTTCCCTCTCGCAAGAGACTTCGATCTCCACAGGGACATCTGCAATCAGCCATCGGTTGGCAACGCCGGCGGAGATGTGCTCGTTGTGGCGCCGATGCTCGGCTTTTATCCCACGGCGTGTTAATAGGAAGTGCCCTACTTAGAAGGGAGGCAAGAGGTGGGGGGACCCACATGAAGCGTTCCGGGCAGTGTGTGACTGACGGCTAGACGAAGTCCGCGTTTCCACACAGGGGAGAAAGAGAGGGGCTCAAATTCGGTGCCAAAGACTACACAACAGCTTGCTGCAAAAGTGCAAGGCAGACCTCTCGCCAAGGCTACCGATAGAGCCGCAGGAAGGCTCTGCAATCTTCCACCCTCCCTGAACAAATCCATCCATCTCTCTCTCTCTTCTCTCTCTCCTCTCGCCCCCCCTCCTGCATCCGCTGTACAAGTTGCCGCACAAACCCGTGCAAAAAGGGTCCTGCTCCCTCCCCCGCCAGCCTCAGCCATTCACACAAAAACTCTCTCCAGCACATTCGCTCCAGCATCATTACTTGACGCATTGCAGGTACGAGGCCGCCAATCAAGACACTCGACTCTTCTCTGCCAACCATTGCAGGGTCCCTTCAGCCAATCGGAAGACGTTTCTCAAAAGGCCGGCAAAGACGCCTCGGCAGCTCGGGAGTGTTATGGGTTGGGCCAGAGACTGAAAAGACTAGTAACCCTCCGCGAGGAGATGTAATCCCTTTCCTCCGATTAATTCACATGCGAAGGGTTTGCTTCCTCCAGCTGCCAGGACTCGGCTGGCTGAAGCAGGCGCCTTGCCGCGCTTTCGGATTCTAACCACGCCAGCTGAGCCTGCGCTTGCCTTATAAGCCTTCTCCCGCTTTCCGCTTGAAGGATCTGTTCAGTACAGGCTGGAAGCAGCGCGGGCGTTGAAATGAGGCTCTGGTTGGAAGATTGTAAGAGCAACCCCCCACATGCTTTATTTATTTGCTTTATTGATATCCTGCGTTTCTCCCTAATGAAGACCCAAAGCAGCTTACATCGTTCTCCTCCGTTTTATCCTCACAACAACCCTGTGAGGTAGGTTAGGCTAAGTGTGTGTAACTGGCCCAAGGTCACCCAGCAAGCTTCCATGGCAGAGTGGGGATTCGAACTTGGTTTTCCCAGATACTAGTCTGACGTTTTAACTAGTACACCATGCTGGCTGTGGGATATCAAGTGATCCTCTTGCAAAAAGGAAGCTTCCATTCATACAAATCTGCATTTGTCTGCCTTCTTCCTAGGGTGAACCCTGTGAAAGTTTTTGCTTCTTAACATATATTCATGCTTCCTCCTGGTTTTACAATGTTTACAGGAGAGGAAGGTCATGTGAAAGTTGTGTTTCTCCTTGGCATGTCTCAAGGCAAATGCCTCCTCAAGCAAAAAAATTACATCAAAGTGACGCCTAGCAATTCTATACCTGTAGAGTGGATTTGTGGCTTAATAGCAAAGTGTGTGCTTTGCATGCTGAATGCCCCAGATTCAACTTTCAGTGTGTCTGGTTAAAGTACCATTCTTTGCCCACAACCTGGAAGAGCCACTGCCATTCAGAACTGGCAATACTGAACTAGCCAGCTCAGTGACCTGGTTCAGCTTCATATGTTCAGAAATTATAAGGGAAAGGAATAAGGCCCATTGTGGAAATAAATACAATGGACTCTAGAAAGGGGCTCTGGGCGAGTGCCCTGACCTTGGGCACTCAGCATCAATTTTCTGTGGCGACCTCAGGAGGGCATAATGACACAAAGCTTACTGTTTTTTCCAAGGGAACTGATCTCTGCCATCTGAAGAGCAGTTGTAATTCTGGGTGATCTCCAGCCCTCCCCTGGAGATTGGCAACAGTGGTTCCCCAGGAGGAAATTGCAGGTTTGGAGGGTAGAGTCTATAGCATTGTATCTGTCTTGAAGGTAGCAACCCTATCTCCTTCCAGCTAACCATCTGCCCCTCTGACTTCGACTTTCCATCTCCCACAGCCTCTACCTAGGAAAACGACAGTCTTTCTCTGCAGTGGGGACCCAAGCAGGAGGGAGCGACCTCAGCAGGGTATAGTGACACAAAATCTACCCTGCAAAGCAGCAGTTTTCTCCAGGGGAACTGATCTATACCATCTGGAGAGCAGTTTTAATTCTGAGTGGTCTCCAACCCTCACCTGGAGATTGGCAGCAATGGTTCCCCAGGAGGAAAAGTACAGTATTTTTCCACAGTGGAGACGAAAGCAGCTTATATCATTCTCTTCTTCCCCTTTTGGTCTGCACAACAACCGTGTGAGATAGGTGTCTGTGACTGGTCCAAAATCACCAACTCAACTTCCACAGCTCTGAAGCGCTAACAGCTATGCCTAGGGTAGCCAACCTCCAAGTGAAGCCTGAAGATTACCGGGTGTTTCAACTGAACTCCAGACAACAGATCTCTCCCCACCTGGAGAAAATAACTGCTTTGGAAGGTGGGCTCTATGGCATTCTATTCAGCTGAGGCCTCTCCCCTCCCCAAACTCTGGCTTCCTTAGACTCCACCATAGAATATCCAGGAATTTCCCAACCTGGAGCTGGCAACCTTAGTCAGGACTGGCCCCAATGAGTTCGCTACAAAGGCCTGGAAAGGGCTTCCTTCCAGGGAAGTGAGCAAGGCCATTAACCTGTGGGTATTGTTCGTTGGGAGGTGGTTCCCACCTTGAAACAGCCACTGTTGAAGGGACTGGAGGACAAGTACGCTGCAGGCCTCAGGCCAGGGATGGAAGTAAAGGGCCCATCCTCTCTAACAACAGCCCCCTTCTCTGCAGCCTCAGCACTGTCATCCCAGCACTGAGGCAGCTGTCGGGAGGAGGGCAAGCTGACCCACAGAGAAGAGAGTGAACACCACCCCCACCCCGTGCGTATGGGAAACGGCTGAGCTGGTTTCACTCCCCTTTCTCCAGGACCACTCGCTCTCCTCCAGCAGCCTTGGCGGTCTCTCGCCTGATCCGCTTAGGTGTGATTGGTGAGGTGACGCACAGGGCATACAGTGGCTCTTCCGGTTGGTGGCAATTGCAAATGTGGCTCTCCACAAACCATGAAGTGAGCACCACTGGAGTAGACCATACTGACTTTGATGAACCAGTGGTGTGATTCAGTATACGGCCGCTTCATGTGTTCAGCCTCCAAGACAAAGACAATATCTCTCACAGACTGAGTGTGAGCTAGCTCACAGTTTTTTAGCCTCCAGCTCACACATTTTTGTCTTGGCTCAGGAAAGATGGCTCCAGAGCAAACTAATTTATGCAGTAGCCAAATTACTCGCTCCCAACTTTAATGCCATTAGCTCACAAAGTAGACTTTTTGCTCACAAGACTCTGCAGCTTAGAGGGAGCATTGCTCACAGAGCATTTTAGGAAATTAAGTCTGCAATCCTTGGGATTTGGGAGTAGACATGTTTAGGATTGCGCCTTACCCATCCCTCCATCCTTATGTTGAGTGCACTTGTGCTCACATTGCACATATGCTGAGAAGTTCTGCCCAGAAATTGTAGCAGACTTCTAGGAAGGGCCTGGCCGTTTATACCACTGATAGGAGCTTGCATGGACTTAGAGAATAAATGTGTGGACTTCAGCACTGAGAAAACTAGAGTGGTGGTAGTTTATGGGGGGGGTGTCCTCCAGTGCTGCATGCACCCTCTCTCCTGTATTCACAGAAAGCCATTGGCTTCTTTGCCCTTACTTGTTTGGGGCATATTCAGGTGGGTAGCCATGTTGGTCTGAAGCAGGAGAACAAAGTTTTGAGTCCAGAATAAAACTTTGTTGATCTTAAAGGTGCCACTGGACTCAAATTTTCTTTTGGGCAGGCAGAGCTGTGAGCATGCTGCTCTGTAGAGGTTGGAGTCCGTAGAGGGCAGGAGTACAGGTGATGCCTGGCGGATGCTGATTGGTGATTAGCTTTTTAGGTGTTGCCTTCCAAAGCAGCAGCAAGGATCCCCTCATGGATACTGTCAAGGAGTTGGGTTGTTGTTGTTTTTAATTCCTCTACTTGTCCAGACTGCTAAGCAAGTTGAAAAGATGAATGAGGACGGAGCAAGAGAACTCGGGGGTGGGGGGCACAGAGTTGAATGCTTTCAGGAGTCCCCCAAGGCCTAACTTGTTGGCTTGCATTTCAAGCTACCTCGGCTTCACACCCTTTCTTTGTCCCCTCTCCCCAGTCTGTCCAAACATCTGTTTCCAGCCACAGTCTTTGCCTGGCCAGCTCCTTCCTTTTGCAAATCTTCTGTTCCCTCCAGCCTCTTCCATCTTCTGCTTTCTTTCCCCTTTCTTCTCTCTGTCTTCAACCCACTCTCCTCTTCCTCCCTACCTGCTTTCCAGGATCCCCATTTAGCTTGCAGTTTCTAAAATAAGAAGTTGGAAAAGCACACCTATCAGCCTGGATACTTTACCTTCGTTATCTCAGATAAATGATTGTGTTACTAAGATTGCTTCCACATGAAGGTTTTGCTATGGTTTGGCATCCAAACTGGAACAAGTTTTTTTGGAACATCCACATGGGGCTTTTTCCACATGGGTTATGTTATGTATCGAGCCTGAACTGTACTTGCAAAAGGACTGAGCTTAGGACGCATAACAATTGCTTGCTAGGATCCTAGAATGGACCAGTAGGGAGACAGGGATCCTAGAGAAAACCAATCGGGAGACAATGGAGTGTAAATAGCCTATCCTTGGGAGTGGGGTGTGTTTTGGGTGTAATCTTTTCCAGGCATAAATACCAGGCTTGGAGCCAGGGATTTCAGTCTTCTTTTTCTTGCTGAATCACTAATAAACTATGAGCTGATCACTTGAACGCGTCTGAACCCAGTATATTGCAGGTTACTTGCCCATGGTTCGGTGCTGTTGGGAACAGGGTTTGCAGGCCTCCTGCTATGGCAGCAGACCTCCCACCAGCAACCCTTGGAGGGGCTGTGGAAGAAAAACAAGCAAAACAAATTGCTGTTGGGTCAACGGCATCACATCACTTCCAGGGGAAACCGGAAGTAACATCAGTCCTCTCTAGGAATCATCAGAAACTATATATTTTTACCAGGCAACTGGTGGGAGCTTAGAATATGGGGACATGTAAGTATGTACCACAGCACATGTGCCATGATGTCATTTCTGGGGAAAAGCTGGACATCATGTCACTCTAGACCATAGAGTTTCTGGTGATTCCTAGAGCTACATTATGTCACACCCTGGAGGTGGCATCATGCTGTACCTGGAAGCACCCCCCCATGTCCCCAACCCCCTGAAACCTTGCTGGTTGTTAATCTGTGTTTGGCAACCCTAGCAGAGAAGTGGGGATTTTCCTACTTCCCTGCAGCATTTTGTTATATTTGTGCACCTCCTGGAGTTTCCCTGGCTTTTCTCCAATATTTCCCAAACTTCCTTTGCTGCAAAACATTGGGAAAGATCTCAGAGAAGCCTGGACAGTTGCCATGTGCTGCAATAAGGTAACTACACAATCCAGTATCCGTATGGAGATGATGTTATCCCTTCATTATCCACCTTCACCTGTTTTGCCATAGTCTCTCCCAAACCTGTTTTGATACAATCTTTTTGGAAAGACTGTGATCAAAGTACATTTGCATCCCTTATATCTCCACAACAAGAAGGGATGGAGACATTTTTGTAGTTGTAGTGAAAGCTGAAAATTCAGAGGAGCTAGTCAGTTTTGGCAATAGATTGTTATTTCCTTCCGGCAATTGCTGATTTAAAAAATCTCGGGGGGGGGGGGTTGGCAACCATGGAGGGGCAGGGCTGAGGCAAGAAAAGTGTGTGGGGGGACTACCATGGTGATGCTCCATTAATGCAGCAAATGCCTCTGCGTTCACCACAGCAACTGGAACTATACAAAGAACAATTGCCATGCACAAGTAGCCATTATTGGGTCTTGGCTAAATCTTTTCTTTCTCTGCTTTAATTCCCAGTCCATATAACAGAATGAACACTAGGTCCCAACCTGGGTGGGTTTGAGGATATTCAGCTATAGGTTATCTGACTCTGAATGTGTCCCTTTCCTTTACAGTCTCTGTTAGGGTGGGAGAGGACAGGGAGCAGCCTGGGTGGGAGGAAATGAGTGCAAGACGCATCTGAACAGTAGGTCGCGGGGCAGTACCACCAGTCTGGGGAAGCACAAGAGGCCACTGAGCAATCAAGTTTTATTGCAGCCGGTGTTTTTAATGGAAAGCACCTTTGACAATTTCTTTTGCGAGTGTGGTGTTCAAATACATAAAAGCACCTCCAAATACCAAATGCTATGGGAAAACAAGAAGGAAGAGCTGTTGTCTTCATGGCTCGCTTGTAAGCTTTCAGAGGCATTTGGTTGGCCACTCTTGAAAACAAAATGTCGGAATATCTTTGGGCCAATCCAAAAGGGTGCTTCTGGTGTTCCTAATTTGCACCCAGTCCCAGAGGAGAGACTGGCGTTGCTAGAGAAAGGAGTGGGTTGGTCTGAGTTGTGGGTCCACCCACCTTTTCACTCAATCCTACCCACTTTTCCCCTTACTGCAGTTGCTGTCCCCCATGGCTCTTGTTCACACAGGTCCAATGACTCCCCAGCATACCTTTTCTGGTGATCAAAAGGGACCCCTTCCTCTTCACCAACAGAAAAGCAGACTAGATCCAACCCCATGTATTTCCTCTGCTGTCATTTGATTCCTCTGGGCCCCATGGTGGCATGCTTTGCTCCCCTGTTTTCCCACAGCATGATGGTGCATTTGCGTACCTCCCAGGGTTCTCCCTACTTTTCTCTGATCTTTCTCAAACCTGCTTTGTGTTGAAGTTTTGGGAAAGATGGCAGTAAACCCTGGATGGCATCTATGTGCTGGGAAAATTTGGATGTTCTCACTCACATGGCAACCATTTTTCCCTGACCCTGTCCAAGTTTCATACAGTTATATCAATATACCTTTGTCACAATAGGTGTACTAGATTCTCTGAATTCTTTACTTTTGTTTTAAAAAAGTAAGTCTCTCTCCCTTCACCTTGCCCCAACAAATGCCAGCAGGCCCAGTGCAGCTCCCGGCCTGCTGCAGCTCCCCCCCCCGCCATTGCTGCTGTAGATGTTGGGGCCAGCACAGTTCCCATCTATTCCCCCCCCACCGCCAACATTGCTGCAAACCTCCCCAGGCCCAGCATGTCTCCCAGCCTCCACTGCCAGGCTCACTGCAGCTCCTGGGCCCCACCACGGCTTCCACTGCCAGTACCTTGAAGTTGTTCTGGAGGAATTTAAGCCCCCCCCTTTAGTTGTAGATTTTTCTGCAGATCTCCCAAGTTTGCAGGAACATCTGTTTACTGTCAGTGTGGGCCTGATCCACAGATTTAGATATCTGCAGGTTGGCTCACACTTAGCTATTAGATATACGGATGATTGAACGGATGGGTTTTTATTTTATTGCACAAGCCTTAATAGCCCATGGAATAGCCCATGGGGGGTGGCCCTGGCTGGGTGACTGGGGCAGGGACACCTGCCATGTGGAAGTCCCATTGCTGCAGCTCTTTATCTGCAGCTGCACCAGCAGTGGGGAAACCACAGAAGCCCATCCCCATGTGGAAAGCACCTCTTTCTCTCGCCAGCCCAAAATGGATCAAGGTAAGCAAAAGCCTTGTTTAGGGTTGCCATCCTGGCAGCCACTGAAAGCTTGGGGGGGGGCACTTGGAGGTGATTTCCAGTGATTCCTAGAGTGATGTGACATCACTTCCCTGTTTTCCTCGGAACTGATGTCAAGCCATGTGCAACACCAACTTTTTAAGAAAATTCTCCTGATGCCGCTTGGAGCAGCAGCAGGAGATCTCCCACCACAGCAGGAAACCAGACAATCCTAGCCCTGGATGAGGCAGTGACAGCACACGGGGCTCCTTAACCCATCTAATCTTTCCCCAGCCATGTCAGTTATTAGCAGGGAATTTTTATTTATTTATTTTTTTGAAAAAGAGGTGCTGGAACTCTCAAGGGGGAAATGAAGTTTTCAATCTGTATACTGAAAACTCATGAACTTTAAAACATTTTTAAAAGAATTTTGTCAAAGGGGTTCCAGAAATCCGTCCCAGCGCATTACCCCAGAAAAAAAGCCCTGCTAGTAAAGTTAAGCTGTATGTTTTCAGTTATACAAATGGGCTTTCTTACGCTGGTTCTTTGTCAGTGTCTTGCTCTGAATTTTGATGGCATTTTGGCCCATTGATTGTAAAAGGTTGTCAGTCCTGGCCTGGGTGATCCACTATGCAGTGGGTCCAAAGCTCACATTGCCCGGATTCCCAAGATGGTTGCAAAGTCCATTTGCAATAGATCCAGGAAAACAGACACAAGAGTCCTCAGGTCTAAATCCCTAACTGCAAAGCACATAATAGGACACCACAATTGTGATTTCAATTTGTTTTTTAATTAGTGTTTTTAATCCAGCAACACTAAAAATAAGTATAGTTTTGTGGCAGCTTTAAGTTAATGATCTCCGTTGATGACATCAGGAATGAGAAGATCCACATCCAATGATTGCCCCATTAGGAGTAATATCGACACCATCTGTGAGACAAATCTTTTTCTTCTTTTTTCAGAATAAGGGAAATACCAAAAATATGCTTCTTTAAAATTTGCAAACGAATAGCCATTTTGAATGCCAGGTTGCCATATTGCCAGGATCAGGTCATAAAGGCCAGGTTTTCCAAGGTGAAATAATCTGTGTTCTCAGATTAGGTAGTTTTTCCAAGTTACTCTCCTGTTCAACAGCTTTGTAAATATTTCTAGAGATGTGAACTAATTATTGGCTTCAGCCCATTGTTAACTAGGAAGCTTCAAGCAAATGCTTTCTGTTGGCCAAGGGAGTTATGTCACAAATAACTGACAGTTCATCACCCCCACCCCTTCTGCTTGCAGAGGACAGTGGGAGAAGGTACTCTGGATGTCCAGGGCAGGGGCAACCATGATCGTGGCATCTGTGGAATGACATGCAGGTGCCTTCTTTTTACTTCGGTAAAATGATACGGTTGCATTGCACTGTATCATTTATAGTCCTGTACTTGAATTTATGCCCTACTTGTTTTAAATGAGTATGCCCTAGTACTTTTAAATATTCCTTTGTTTTGCTTTGAGCTATTCAGCCAAACTTTAGCCTTCTCCTGTTTGGATACACATTACTTTTGGAAATGCAGAAGAAGTTTTGAGAGGTGGTTTCAGGTGTGACTCCAAGCAGAGTTACACCCTTCAAAGCCATTTGACTTCAATGGTGTGTGACTCTTCTTAGGATGGCACTGTTTGAAAGCAATCTGGGATAACTAAGGAAGGGGTGTATAGAAAGGAAGGCCATGAAAATAATGTCGGAGAACAGAAGGACACACAGGGAGTGCATTTTCTGTTCTTGGTGTTTCTCCATCGTATCTGAAAGGGGAGGGGTCATGGCTCAGTGGTAGAGTATCTGTCTCACATGCCGAAAAGTTTGAGGATCAATTCCCCAGGATCTCCAGCTGAAAGGATCTGGTACTGGTTGATATGAAAGACCTCCAGCTATGATCCCAGAGAGCCACTGCCAGACCAAGTAGGCAATGCGGGCCTTCACAGACTAATCCTCGCACTCAGTACAAAGCAGCTTCATGTGTTTCAGTGAAACATTCACATCCCCATCCTTAAGGCTGCCAGGCAGGTAACACCTCAGGTAACACCTCACTCCAAATCCTCAGATGACCTCTCCCAGCAGTTTCATGCAGATGTTAAATAGTATGGGTGAAAAGTACTGAGCCCGAAGCAGAGTAACATGGTTTCAGCTCATAAGTTTATTAGGTAGGGAAGAACAAGACAAGGGAGCCAGGCTTGCAGGCTGGCTTATATTCTGGATCAAACCACACCCCAAACACACACACACACAGTGGAACAGAGTTCCATGGGTCTTTCTCGGATCCCAGCCCTCTGATAGGTGCAGGCTAGGATCCGCTCGTGCTATTGTCTCTGGTCCGAAGCTTGAGCTCTTTGCCTGGCCACGTGCAGACCTTGCCTCGCACGCGGTTGAACCCAGTACATAACAATGGGGGACCCCATAGCATAAATGCCACAGGGCCAAGCAGCAGTCCCCCAACGACACCATCTGGAATCGGTTCATCAGTAAGAGCAGAACTACTGAAGTACGGGGCTCCCTATTCCCAGCTCAGCCAACCTCTCCAGAAGGATAACATGGTCAGTGGAATGAAAAGCCACTGAGAGTTCCAGGAGGTCCTGGAGTGTCAACAAGAATGCACTCCCTGTCACAGGATCATCGGTCAGGGTCACCCAAGTTGTTTCCTTCCCAATGCCAGGCCTGAATCAAGTTTGAAATGGGTCTACAGCATGGTGTAGTGGTTAAGAGCAGTGGACTCTAATCTGGAGAACTGGGCTTGATTCCGCGCTTCTCCACATGAAGCCTGTTGGGTGACTTTGGGCCAGTCACAAGTCAGTGTTCCCTCTAAGCTGAGTTAGTGCGAGCTAGCTGACAGTTTTTAGCCTCTGGTTCACACATTTTTGTCTTAGGAAGGATGGCTCCAGAACAATCTAAATTATGCAGCAGCCAAATCACTCGCTTACAACTTGAATGCCAGTAGCTCAGAAAGTAGAATTTTTGCTCACAGGACTCCACAGCTTAGAGGGAGCATTTGTCTCAGTTCTTTCTCTCAGAACTCGCTCAGCCCCACCTACCTCATAAGGTACCTGGTGTTTGGAGAGAAAGGGAATGTGATTGTAAGCTGTTTTGAGACTTCTTAAGGTACAGAAAAGTGGGCTATAAAAACCTACTCTTCTTCTACATCAGCTGTCTCCTCCAAGACTGCCTGAAGCTGTGTAGCCAACACTTGCTCCAGCACCTTGCTCAAGAACGGAATATTAGCCACCAGATGATGGTTAATAACAGATACCAGCACTTGGCAGATCTATAGTACTATGGTTCTCAGGTACAATTTAAACCAAAAACCCAGTGGTGAGAAATGTGCTATACCTGCCACCAAATGGGACTTGCATCTGAGGGGCAAAACAAACAGGGTCTCGGATCAATCTGTAATTGGATCTTCCAAGTATTTTAAAAAGGTAAATTAACAGTGTGGCCACAGAGGATGAGAGAGGAGTTTTAATTATTATAACAATTCCTGTTAGCCTTGGAAGAAGAATGGTGGAGAACAAAGCTTCCTTTCTAGGCTAATGTGCCAGTTTTAATAGGCAAAATCATGTAGACAGGAATTATTTGCCTTACCCTCTCTGCACAGCCCCTGTTCAGATTGGGACACATACCCATGACATTTACTCTCAGAAAACACCCAAAGATCAGTGATCTCCCTCTTTTATTATCCCTTAACTTGCAATTCCATTCTATTGAAACCAGTGAGACTGTTGGGTGATTTGCTTGATTCAGTTATGCAGTGGCGCTGTGCAGGCGACTCATTTGGTTTTCCAAAAAAAGATAAAAAAAGGAAAAATACCTTGCAAAAAGGTTACACTCAAGCTACGTATAAGACTCTTTTTTAAAGTCTTCTATAGCACTGCTGAATATTTTCATCTTGTTTCAGCAACTGTTGTTGTGCAACTTGCTTTCTTTTGGACTGGCAATCTGGGAATAGCACATATGCAGACAAATGGGCTTTCTTTTGCCTGATACCACATGTACAGAATAGTGTGGCATACAGACATAGAAATGTTTGCCCAGTATGCATGATTATCAATTTATTCCTATATATACCAATCATATTTTATTTATTTAGAACATTTTATGCTGTTTTTTCACCCCATCAGAGGACGCAAGATGGTGAACATTAAAGCATTTAAACAATTAAAATACAGTTAAAGATAAAATTCAAATAAAACATAAACAGACAATACAAAAAGGAGGGCCCAAAATCGGTATTGAGGGTATAGCCTTCACCTGCTGGCAAAGCACACCAATAGAAGGAGACAGACAAATCTCCCTTGGGAGGAAGTTCCAAAACTTTGGTACCACGATGAAGAAGGCCCTTTTTTGACTTTGCCAATTTGGTTGGCAGAGGCAACCAAATTAGAGTCTCCTAGGATGACCAGAGTGAGCAGGTAGGTTTGGATGGAAGAAGGCAGTCCTTAAGGTATGTTGGTCCCAGTCCATACAGGGCTTTAAAGGTCAATACCAACACCTTGAATTGAGGCCAGAACAAATTGGGAGCCAGTGTAGGTGGAACAAGACGAGTGATATAGTCTCTATGACACCCTTCAGTCAACACTCTGGCCATAGGATTCGGTACTAACTGTAGCTTCTGATCAGTCTTCAAGGACCATCCCATGTTGAGCACATTGCAGTAATCTAACCTAGATATTATCAGGTAATAGACAACAGTGGCAAGATCTTGTCCAGGAAGGACTGTAGATGGCACACCAGCTGTAACTGCTGAAAGGTATCCCTGGCCACCATTGCCACCTGTTTATCCAACAGGAGGCCTGGGTCCAGAACCATCCCCAGACTATGAACCTGCCCTTTTAGGAGGAGGGCAACCCTGTCCAGAACAAGTTATCCATTTCTCAGGCCCCACTAGTAGCACCTCTGTTTTGATGGGATTCTGTTTCAGCTTGTTAGCCCTTGTTCATTCCAAAACTGCCTCTGGGCATCTGTTCATGTTTTCTACAGCCTCCCTGGGATCTGCTGGTAGCACAACATAGAGCTGAGTGTCATCTGCATACTGCTGGCAACTTAGCCCAGATCTCTGGATGACCACTCCCAGCTGCTTTACATAGATGTAGAAAAACATGGGGACAAATGGAACCCCTTAGACCAAAGAACACATTGCATGCACAGTGATAGGTGCATTTCGTACCATGTTCCTAGTTCACCAGTCATGTGAACTACCCCTAATTGTTATTAAATTGGTTAGGGCAGAGGTATAATTTGGCAGTCCTGCTAGAAACTGGCATGCTACATGCTGACATCTGTCCAATGCTTTTAAAGGAAATCTGGTGAGTCCTGGTTATCCTCTCCTTACCTAGAAGCAGTGAGACTTGCCAGGAGGGTTCCACTCTACATAATGATCCTTTGCCCTTTTTATTTTCATACAAGGGAAGCTCACTGCTTCTTGTTGCCTTATCGTACACCAATGTGTTCTTGTTCATGATTTGGTACATAGCTATTTTTAAAGAAAAACATTTCTGCGACTGCTGTTAGCTTTTCAGATTGCAGCAGCAGAATTCTAATTCAGTAACAAACAGGATAATCAAAAGCCAACCTGTGTTTCTGTAAGTAGCAGGACTGCAATTCAAACAACGCCAGGAGCAAATCTGTTCCATTAAAATGCATTAAAGTTTTAGAATCATTTTTAACAGTTCTGAGATTTGCTTGACTCCTCAGATCCCTGTACTTAGAGCATACCTACAGCAAAAACAAAAAAATGCCAAATTTCCACTCAAAAGACAAAGTGCCAGTAAACAACCCCTCTTGCTTCAAAGAATTACACACAATGTCTTTGTTATGTATTGGGACTGAATCATTCCAGGTCTGTCACACCAGAGACTGACTGAACTTGGAGCACAAGAACAATAGCCTACCAGGACTCTGGAAGTAACCAGTCAAGTAGTAATGTTATGTAAATAGCCTATCATTGGGAGTGGGGTGTGTTTGGGTTTGGCAATTGCATGCTATTTAACAGAGCTGAGGCTCTGGGGTCTTGTCTTGCTGTTGCTGAAATCACAAATAAAGTTGAACTGATCACTAGATTCGAGCCTGCTCATCCATGGAACCCAGTATTTAACAGGCTTCCTCAGAGTTCCTGTAGTACCTTTAGAAGTGGACTCAATTGAGACTAAAAACCAAGACCCTTGCTTGTGGCTAAACAAACAAAATCACATTTCTGTCATGTATGTAGCCAAGAACATGCCATAAAACCAGGCAATACTCCACACCACTCTGAACCTCGTAGTATTTGTTTTCCAAACAGGGATGTGTTAACTGAAAACTGCTGGCTGTAGATAAGATAAAAGTATCCATCAGAAGATGAAAGTATCCATCAGAATTGGGTCTTCAGCCAATTTCTCTGATTATGCCCTTTCTAGATGAGCAGTGGTGATCTTAACCACAACAAAAAAACCCACAAAGTCCAGTAGCACTTTAAAGACTAACGATTTATGGCAGAATATAAGCTTTCGTGAGTCACTGCTCACTTCAGATACTTAACCACAAAAAGATACACACACACACGTCCCTACAACTCCACCATGCATATTTCAGGTTTACTTTTACAGGTGTCTTTTATTGTATTTTAATTAACGTAATGGTAGCAAGTGTACATGGCCCTTGCACACATATAGCTAGCATGTCAGAGAAAATAATTCATCCTGACCATTTCCCCTAATATGCCTTGTTTCTATAGCCAAGGAGTTTTGTTCTTGTTGCAGGGGGAAGTGTTCAAATATATCTCTCCCCCAGTCTGTTGCTTGAAATGGGACAGCCCAGAAAAAACGTTTATCACTTCAATCTGTGCTTGTGTAAACTGGCCTTTGGTCCTCCTTGAACAGGAAACTCAAGAGATAGAAGGACATATAATAGTGCAAAGTATAAGGTCAGACACCTGAGGACTAATAAGCACGTTTCTTTCTTTCTGGGAGATCATGAGCTGAGTGGGGGAAGTTTCCTATAATGGTTCAGCTTGTTAAATGAAAAGGAAACAGAAGAGGAGGAGATTGGATTTATACTCTGCCCTTCACTACCTGAAGGAGTCTCAGAGCGGCTTACAATCCATTTCCCTCCCCACAACAGACACCCTGTGAGGCAGGTGGGACAGAGAGCGCTCTTTCAAGGACTGCTCTTGAGAGAACAGATCTGAGAGAATTAATGACTGACCCATGGGCATTTTCAAGGTATTGCAGGAAAATAGTATTACTATGCAGCTGCACAGGGGCATCAGCAAAAATACCCTTCCAGTCCCCCCCCGCCCCCAATTTAGTGGCACAAGACTAAAAAAGCTCTCCAGAGCTTCTGCCAAAGGACTCCTCCCCCATATACATCAAAGCCCTGTGCAAAGCTTGGTGGCGTTGCAGCCAGCCTGTGCACACACAAACACACATTGCCAAGGATCACAGCTTACAATACTAGTGTCAGTGGGTTCTACCATGCATTGTATACACTCAGCATGTTCCCCCATATTATGAGACTCTGTGACTCTTTCCCATTTTTCACAGTGGCCAATAACACAGCAGAGAATCTCCTAGTGTTTGGAAATATGGGAAACAGTGCCTGGCAGTTGCTTGTCAGTTTCAGAAAAAGTCTGGTCAGTCTCAACAGTGGGTTTCCCCCTTTACCTGCATTTCTTTCTTTTCCCTTTCATTCAACAAACTAATGCTAAAATGCATGCACAAAACCTGAACCATGAGGATTTAAATGAAAGGTACTTGCTAGACACTACTGCGCAGCTGCAAAAGGGCAACTGCATAGCTTTTCTAAAAAAAATTGGACACCACCCCCATATGTCACAAGTGATGTTCCACCCCAATTTAGAAAAGTGTGTTTTTTAAAATTGTAGCTGCAAAATAACTACACCGGAGGAAAAAGAATGGTGCATAAGGTGGGCACAGAATCTAAAGTCAAGATTAAAGGTTTACTGCTCTGAAAATCTGCAGTAAGATGTGCATGTGTAATGGGGCCCATGTTTAAAGGAGTAGTCATCAAAATGAGGAACTTGTCTATATTGGCAAACAGAATACACAGCTTAATCAAAAACAATAAAACAAAAAGTGAAGGATGTTCGAATGGAATCCCACTAGTGTGCAGGGTTCCTCCAGTTTGCTCTGCTCTGGAATTGGTTGGTTCTTCAGCCTTTGTTATCAGTCACACCATGTACATCTTGCATTTGCTCAGTTCTGTCTTTAAGAATATGTTTGAGTTTATCACTGCGTACAAAGATAGGTTGCAAAAGTGCTGTGTTACTTTAACAGATAATTATGGTGATGTTATTTACCAGGATGTTATTTAAATTCATGCCATGAATCACTTGAGTTACCCCTTTCCACACATTAAACCTCTGTTAGTTGGACAGAACTTCCCCCCCACCCCCCGACACTTAACAAAAAGAATTGAAAAGGCAAACACAATCAATAAGATCACTGGCACTGCCTCTATATTCCATTGATGTGATCCCTAACACACTTCAGGAAATAAAGATTTTCTGTCCCCGGGGTGCCAGGTTTTTTCTGGTGGCTGGTCAAGATGAGGAACCTGGAAGTGTGGTTTGTGAAATAAAAGTTGTTTTAAAAATTACATTGATCTCAAGGTACACTAGTGTTATATAGTGGTCAGAGCTGAAAAGCACAGGAGTCCAATGGCACCTTAAAGACTAACAACATTTGTGGCAGGGCTTGAACTTTCGTGAGTCACGGCTCACTTCTTCAGACTAATGAAAGCTCATACCCTGCCACATATTTTGTTAGATCCAGGTGGGGAGCCATGTTGGTCTGAAGCATCAGAACAAAGTTTGAGTCCAGTGGCACCCTTAAGACCAACACCGTTTTATTCAAGGTATGAGCTTTCATGTGCACGCACACTTCCTCAGATACACTGAAATGGAAGGTAACAGTTCATTGACATATGCTGAGGGCGAACAGCAAGTTAGCATACAGCATAATGCCGATGTTTTAACAGATGCAGAAAACTAAACAGGAATAACAAGTTCAGTGTATTCTCTGTAATCAAATCCAAACAAATGAGGACCATGTAAACTTGTTATTCCTGCTTAGTTTTGGTGTAGTGGTTAAGTGCGCGGACTCTAATCTGGGAGAACCGGGTTTGATTCCCCACTCCTCCACTTGCACCTGCTGGATGACCTTGGGCAAGCCATTGTCCTGGCACAGCTGTTCTTGAAAAAGAGCAGTTTCTGTCAGAGCTCTCTCAACCCCACCTACCTCACAGGGTGTCTGTTGTGAGGAGGGGAAGGGAAAAGAGTTTGTAAACCGCTCTGAGACACCTTTGGGTAGTGAAGGGCGGGGTATAAATCCAATCTCTTCTTCCCTTCTTCACTTCTTGAATCATCTCAGATTTGATTGGCAAGCTTGCTGTGGAAAGACCATATTTCTCTCCTGGAACAAGTTCAGAGAAACAGAGTACGGTTGAGGACAGCAACGGTTTTAACATCGATCTGGCCCATTAGCTGCTTCTTATCCCCTACCCCCATGCTAATATAACCTGGGGACTTGAAACTTTATATTACTGGTGCAATGCAGATAGATACTAGGATCTGGCTCTTGGTTGTCTAGTATTTTTAGACTGGTTTTGATATATTTTCTATGAATTTATTGTATGAATTTGTATGAATCTGTTGTATACCGCCCTGAGCCCGCTTTGCAGGGAGGGCAGTATAGAAGTCTAACAAAATAAATAGCTCTGGGTATTTGTTGCAGATGGTAGTCGTGCACCACACTGATTGGCTAGAGACCAGTGATATCACTAACCTACCTCCCAGCTCCTCCCTAAAACAGTCCCCCCAACAGATTTTTTAAAAACTGCTCTTTTTAATGCGTCACTTTTTAAAAAAGCAGATAAGACTTCTTTGAAATGTGGGGAAAGGGGGAGGAGCATGACAGAATGCTGAATCGGTGTTTGATTCAACAGCCAGCACATCTGCTAAATAGCACAAGGAGCCTGGGCATGTGAGGAGAAAACAATCCATTGTGTCCTCCTAGTATACATGTATGTTCATATACACCCACAGTTGCTACCAGTGGGTAGGGCACCAGGAGAAAAAAAACATTTCTGTGCCTCAGGAAATGGTGCTGGCTGTAAACAAAGTAGAAGAAGCTCTTCAAATAATGATGCAAATCGCGCTTTTTTTTTCTGGAATGGGTGTGATCCTGCTTTAGCCAAAGACAACCAGCTTGTTCAATAAGGATGTCATCAGAAAGTCGTATCCCAACACAATGTGCATGTATTCAAAAACACTATTTATTTATTTATTCAGTTCATTGGTACCTCACCTTTCTTCCCCCATGGGGACCCAAAGCAGCTTACAGCATTCTCCTCTCCTCCATTATATCCTCACAACAAACTTGTGAGGTAGGTAAGGATGAGAGAGTGTGACTGGTCCAAGGTTGCCCAGCAAGTTTCCATGGTATGAGTGGGAATTTGAACCCGGTTCTCCCAGATACTACTACAACACTCTTAACCGCTACACACACATGAAGCTGCCTTATACTGAATGGCCCATCAGTCAGATCTCCGGGATCTCAGGCAGAGGTCTTTTGCATCACCTACTGCCTGGTCTTTTTCAAGTGGAGATGCAGGGGATTGAACCTGGGACCTTCTGCATACAAAGCAGATACTCTACTACTGATCCACTATCACTGTCCATAGCCACCATCCCTACAATTAACTGGGAGTGAAGTCTTCAGAGCAGAGTTCTCCACTGACTGTATTCATTTTTCAAGTGATTATGTATGCTTACATTAAACGATAAGCCTGGATGATCTGAGGCCGAGCATACAAGGCATATTCCAGAGGGGCAGCTAACTCAGTCTGGTGCAGCAAAGAGTCTTGTGGCACTAAAAGATGTGTCATGCCATAAGCTTTTATAATGCCCACATGGTTAGATGCATGAAGTCATAGATTGGACTGCATTTGGTTGATCTGACTTGACCTGGACTCATGTGTGGGGTTGTACCATTAAGAGACAGGGCACCGGGGAGCGTGGCGTCGGCACCGAGTGTGATGGACGCCTAAAAGAGTAGCTCCGCTCTCCCCACACCTCTGAACCCAATTATCGCTATTTTATTTTACTTTTTTACCCCCACCTCATGAACACTGAAAAGATCTTTATGGCAGCATCTTCATTTAACGTTCAGAAGGACATTCAGGACTTTTTTTACTAAGCCTGTCCTATCTAAAAATTCTGAGGGAGAAGCCGTTGAAGCAGCCATTATGGCGACAGAAAACGCTCCGCTGTTCCCGCCTTCTTCAGCACACCAAGAAAGCGATCTTGCGGTAAGAATGGCACATATGGAATCTAGAATCTTGGAGAGTATGGCCGCGCTTATTAGACCCTTAACTGAGCAATTTGCTGATCTTAAACTAAATTTAAACCAAATAAGTCAGACTGCAGAGGCTGCGAAAGAAATCAGTCTGACTGCACAGGAAAATGTACGATCTCTCTGGGCAGAAAATGGCCGCCTTAAAGACAAAGTCATGGCGGTGGAAGCTCTGTCACGCCGACCCAACCTTAAATTTAGGGGCTTCTCGGAGAAAGTTAATGCTAATAAAGATCTAACAATATTTATAGCGGAATGGTTGGGAGCAGAACTACAATTAGAGGAAGGGATTGTCCCCATTATTACTGCGGCGTTCTGTTTAGGGCCACTGGACAATCCTAAACGTCGGGGCCCCAGAGACATCCTAGTGACCATCCCAGACCAACGAATTCGGAAGAAAATATTAGATGTGGCCAGAACACAAGGCTCCTTATATTACCAGAATGCCCAGATCCTAGTATTCCCAGATCTGCCGCCCGATGTGCTAGCTAAACGGAGGGATCTGAAGACGATTACTGAAGCGCTCACTCAAGCCCATATTCGTTACAAATGGAAGAACCTACCTAAACTCCAAATTTCTTACAAGGACAGACTGCATTTTGTCGAAGATATTGAGGAAGGCAACAAACTTTTATCGGCTCTTAACATCCCTATTCAGATGGATCCAGATAGACCTTCAAGGAAAAGAGGATTGCCGATCTCTCCAACTAAAGAAAATAAACTGGTCGTCAGACGTGCTTAGTCCATTAAGTTCTCATGTAGCAGCAATCTGAAGGGCGCAGTTGTCCCACTTGGTATTAATATAGAGGCTGAGATGTTTCTTACTCTTACCTTTGTTAAGTTTTTGTTTTTATTTGCATGGAAGCGCATTGAGGTTTAATAAGTGGTTCGGGGGGGAGGGGGATTTTCTCTGTTCTGCTCTCTTGTGTGGTACAGTTCTTTTCATCTGGGGTATTCTCCATTAACCTTCTCAGCGCTAGTCTCTGAGAGGTTAAGTAGGACTGTATTACAGTTTATTTTACAGTTTGGTTGCAAAGTTTTAAAGTTTTTCTTGTTACACTGATAATATATATTTTTTAATATTATCTATTCTACTTGTGCTTGTTCCTATAAAATTAACTGTTGTTTATCTGATTGACATAATCAATTTTTACCTGATTTTTACTTCTGCTTTGCTCTCTGATTATCATCTTTTTAAGCATACTTCTGAATCTATGAGCTGTTAAACTGTTTACCCACTGATTAATTATTACCTTTAATTAAATTTTCCAAATATCTTATTCGATTTACTGTTAATATATAATCTTAAAAATTAATTGCAGCATTATTAATTGTCATCAAACAAATTCATTAATTCTTGTCTGATTTACATATTTATTTTCTGAGTCTGATTGCTAATCAACTTTTGATTATCATACTCTAGTGTGCACTTATATACTAAGGAATTGTTAAACTGATTAGTCACTGATTTTTAATTATCTTTGATCATATTTAATCTATTAGCAATATATTGTGTTTTGTATTCATTGGGTTTTTTAATAACTATCAACAGATTGTCTGTTAGATCTCTTATTGCTTACTGCATTAGTGTTGAAATTTATCATTCTTGATCTTATTGCCTGTCGTGCTTGCCACAGTCATTGTGCAGTTTCTCTCAAAACTCTATATCTCTTAGGAGTCACAACAGCCAAATTTATTTTTTAATAATAATAATAAAAAAAATTAAAAAGAGGAAAACTTAAATTAAAATTTAATTAAAAAATTTATATTAAAAAACCAAAAAACAAAAACAAAAACACACACAAAATTTAAAAAAAAAGAAAAAGAAAAGAAAAAAAGAAAAAAAACCCTCTAGACAAGAGTTCATATAACACTAACATTCCTATTATCACAACCTCGTACTTTCACATTTTATATCTAATAGTTACGTCTGAAGATTCACAATCAACACAATATAACTCTATTTTGCTAATTTCATTTGCCACTTCACACTTCTAATCTTCTCCCTAAATGTAAGAGGATTGAACAATCTTATAAAAAGGAAGAGAATTTTGACAAATATTGCCAAAACTAGGCCAAATATTGTTCTGTTACAAGAAACTCATTTACATGCCACGACTTCCCCCCTTTTAAAAGCTGGTTGGATCCAGCAGCAGTATCACGCAACAGGCAATTCAAAATCTAGAGGGGTGGCTATTCTAATTTCAGGAGATACCAGATTTCAGCATCATGGGACGGAATCCGATCCTAGAGGACGCTATCTATTTGTTAAAGGCATTCTAGATGAAACAAAGGTAACCATAGCATTGATCTACGCACCAAACGAAAACCAATTGGCATTCTTGGAGGAGATTTTTTTGAAACTCCAAATCTTCCAAGAAGGAGAGCTGATAGTGGGGGGAGACTTTAATCACATCGTTAACAATAATCTGGATAGATCCCATCTCCCCAGTAGGAAAAATAAAGGGATCCGTCAGAATACAAGATTAGCATCCCTCTTTGAGAGGTTCCAACTCATAGATATCTGGAGACATTTACATGCGTCTGAAAAAGATTATACTTACTACTCATCTAGATTTGGTATCTATACCCGAATTGACTACATACTAGTATCCAACTCTTTAACCACTCGTGTGACAGATGCTGATATCAATCCCATTATGTGGTCAGATCATGCAGGTGTGAGCTGTTCCATACTTTCATCTTCGCCAATAAACAACTCGAGACAGTGGAATCTGAACAAATCACTACTTTATAATGAAACGCATGCCGCCCAAATTGAACGTTTCATCCAACAATTCTTGCAAGACAATGTTAATGACGAAACATCTTCTTCTATTGTGTGGGATGCGCTTAAGGCTGTTCTTCGTGGTCACTTAATTTCGCAGACATCACATCTGAAGAAAGAAAAAGAAGCTCTTAAACTGGACATTCAAACAAGAATTCAACATTTGGAACACCTTCATAAAGATAAGGGAGGCAAAAAGATTTACCAACGGCTACTCACTGAAAGGAAATTACTTGAATCATTAGAAACAACACAGATTCAGAAAAATCTATTGTTCCTCAAGCAAAGATACTGGATCAATTCTCCTAAATCTTTGCGTTTGTTGTCATGGAGAGTCAAAGATAAACAATCAACGCGTCATGTCTCAGCCTTGAAAGATTCTTCTGGGAAATTGCACTCCAGTTCCACAAAGATAAATAAGATCTTTATGGACTTTTATAAGTCATTGTACTCTTCCACTAACCCAGAAGCTGTAGATATTGAAGGATATTTATCTTCAAACTTCAACCTCAAGAAGTTAAATGACATTCGTAGACAATTAATGGATCGACCAATAGAATCTCAAGAAGTGATTGATGTTATCCATCGTCTAAAGAATAACAAATCTGCTGGGCCGGATGGTTATCCTCCGGAATTTTTCAAAAAATTTGCTGATGTTGTAGCCGGTCCTCTAACTGCCGCATGTAATGACTTACTGTCTTCAGGAGTCATGCCTCCATCTTGGAAGTCCACCTCAATCATCTTGATACCAAAATCTGGAAGAGATTTAACTAATCCAGCGTCGTTCAGACCGATATCACTCCTTAACCAGGATTATAAAATATTTACTGCCATATTAGCACAACGTCTGAACACCTTCATAATGGAATATATCCACAGTGATCAAAAGGGTTTTATCCCAGGACGAGACATCTCTGACAATATAGTCAAGACCATAAACATTCTATCAACTTGCAAAGAATTGCATACGAGCGGCCTTTTGATTTCACTTGATGTCGAGAAAGCTTTTGACTCCATAGAAACAACATACTTGCTTTCTCTGCTCCGGCACATGGGATTTGGAGACTCCTTTCTTCGTGCGATGACGGCAATCTATAAAGACCCTACTGCTAAGATCAAAGTGAATGGCATTGCTTCTGAACAGTTCATTTTGGGGAGGGGAATGAGGCAAGGATGCCCTTTATCTCCAGCATTGTTTGCAATAGCATTGGAACCCCTGGCTGAGTTGATTCGACAAGATCCGAATATCAAAGGCATTCCGGCAGGAGAATCTTCATTCAAACTAAGCCTCTTCGCGGACGACATGTTGGTTTATATGACAGATCCAGAACACTCTCTCCAACATCTTAAAAGTTTGCTGCAAGAGTTCAGTCAAATTTCTGGACTGAAAATAAACAACAATAAGTCTCATATGATGCCACTTAATTTATCCATGGAGACTGAACATCAAATACGAAAGTCATATGGCTTTCAAAGCGCTTCCAAATCTTTACCATATCTTGGGATCCAAATACCTCAGGATCCATCTAATCTATTATCGCTCAACTATACGGCTAAATTTAGAGAATCAAGCATGACCTTACGAAGTGGAACCAGTTAAATTTATCTTTGACAGACCGCTTGCACTTAATCAAGTCTTTTGCGTTTCCCAAATTGCTTTATCTTTTCCGTACCTTACCTATCATCATCCCTAACAAGCTGTTTAAAGAATGGCAACATGATCTTAACTCATTTTTATGGAACTACAAACGTCCTAGAATAAGTTTTCAAATAATAAGACGACGAGCCTCCTAGGGAGGACTGAGTTTCCCGGATCTGAAGACTTACTACCACACAGCTCTTTTGACATATATAATTAAAATATTGAGGAATGAAGAACAAGCTGACTGGATCACTCCTATAAATCGAATCATTAAACCAAAGCAAATGCAAGAGATTATATGAAATAGGCCTTATGAAAGACCTGCACCTATTAGAAATCATATCTTATTCTCGGCTATATTGAATGCGTGGGATCACTACAGAGACAAGTTAATTCCAAAATTTTCCAGATTTACCTCATTCCTTTTCCAAGACTGGTTCTCTCCAGGATGTGACCGCAATGTGGCTAATACATGGAGGAAGGCTCATGTGTCACGTATCTCAGACATTTCATCTAAGAGTGGACTTCTATCGAGGGCAAAGCTAGAAGATCTTACCCATTGTACAATCCCGTGGTTCTTCTATCTCCAGTTAAATCATGCGCTGACAGATTTGAACCTATCACAAATCCTCAAAGCTCCTCTAACTCCTTTTGAGCAACTTATAGCTCCTATGGACCCAACTCTCAAAGGCTTAATATCCAAGATATATGACATATTAGTGAGACTTGACGGTGACAAACCCTTAACCTTTCAACTAAAGTGGCAGCATGACTGCAATAAACAGCCCAATGAACTTCAATGGGAAAAGATTTGGACATCAAGATTGATGACCTCCTCTGTCGCATCCACCAAACTTCAAGCTTATAAGATCATGGCAAGATGGTATCTTACACCTGAACGACTTGCCAGGATAATATCGAATCACTCTCCTGCATGCTGGAAACAATGTGGTGAGCGAGGTTCTTTTTCTCATTGTTGGTGGCTATGCCCTGTTATCTCAAATTTTTGGCAGGACATCTTGCAACAAATTCACTCTATCACCGGTTACTCATTATCGTTCACCCCTGAATTAATTTTTCTAGATGATTGGCATGGATCTAACATTCCTCCATTAAGTCAAGAACTAATCTCAAGCCTCCTTGTTGCAGCCAAAACATCAATAGCATCGATGTGGAAGTCTCCTTCAGCCCCAACTCGGAATTCTTGGTTCAAAAAAGTCTGGGATCACTTCATTATGGAGAAGATTACAGATAAGATCCGAAGATCGGAGATATGTCCAAGGAAAACTAACTTTGATGAAAAATGGTTTCCATTTTTGGATTATATCCTCACGCAGGATTGCCAGCCATGTAGTCCTTTATATCGCACTCTAATCTTTTCATAGCGATAATCTCAATCACTGAACTTTATTTCTTTCTCACTCTACTGACTTTGTGTTTGATCGTGAATCTTTTGGCTCTCATTCCAGATATATTTAATAAATACGCAGGACAATATTTAGAGGTTATTTACACCATACATTACAACACCCATTATGCACAATGACTGACACTAATGAACATAATGAAATAAAATCCTTTCATCTGTGTTGAAAGTACGCTAATGTTTTCTATGCTATGAGTTCTAAACCAGTTAATGTTTTTATATGATACCATTGATGTAACTTCTATAGCTAAAATTTTCAGATGTATTATTCTGTATGTATGTGCACTATGTTTTGTTTTTGTATAACATGAGTCTTAATAAACTTAAAATGTTAAAAAAAAGGAAGAAAGAAAAAGAGACAGGGCACCCACAATTAATTTTCAGAGATTTTTATTGCACTTTTCCTCCAGGGAGCTCAGAGCAAATATACCTCATTCTCCCTTCCTCCATTTGACCCTCACAAGGGGGATTTGAACACACAATAGCTGCACACCCCAGACAAACAGAATGTTTCCTATAAACACCACACCTTTATCGCTTGGGTCAAGTCCCCACCCACCCACGCTAAGGCACCTAGCATTTTGTCTTTCAAAAGCTGGCTACCCCAGATGGCAGATGTTGGCATCGATCATGTTGGAGAGACTTGATACTACAGATCTTCAAATGAGATTAATTCAGCAACAAATAAGCGTAGTTTGCACTGGCATCCACTGACTCTTCATATAGCACCAGTGTGGTGTAGGCAGTGGCAGACCAGGAGACTCAGGTTCAAATCCTCCCTTGTGTCATGGAAGCTCACTGGGTGACCTTGGGCCAGTCACACTCTTTCAGCCAAACCTACAACTGAGTTGTTGTGAGCCAAAAATAGAGGGCAGGAGTAAGCTACCTTGATTTATAAACTTATGCTTCAGTCCCTGGAGAGCTGATGCTGGTCAGATTAGACAATGCTGACTTTGATAGGACGGTGGTCTAGCTCAGTATAAAGCAGCTTCATGTCTTCATCTTCTTTTAACAGGGCATTTAGGCATTCTTCTATTAATGTGGCATTCAGTTAAGAAGCTTTAGATGATTGTGGAGCAGGATAATCTAATCTCTGTGTTTTAGCAATTGTAATAACTGCATTCTAAAAACCAGCACAAATTGCTAAGGGGAATGCTAAAGATTTAGCCACTAAATATAACAATATATTAGATTATTATAAAAACTTTAATTTTAAAAGATGTTCTTGAATGTTATATCTTCACGATGGGAAAACTCACCAGTTGCTTTCTGCCAGTAGTAACCAGTTGCATGTCCTTGTATTGGAGTATGAGAAGTCCTGTGATTAACAAAGGTTGTTAGTTCCAGATTTCAATTTTCATAGGTATATATTTTTTTCATTCTTTCCATCACATTCAGACCCAGTAAGCATTACACTGAAAACTTGAGATGTGCTTTGAGTAACATTTTTTCTACTGAGCTATCCTTGAAGATTGTTCAAGAGCAGCACATGGTACTGGATTCAACAGACTGCCTGAGGTTGAGCTGGACACCTACAAGTGTATAGGGTGTGGTCACACAGCCCGTTTGACCGGGTTTCGCCACTGTTCCCTCCCACATTTAAATTTGCTGACTAGATAGGCCGATCCGCCTCCTGTGGCGAAGCCAGCTAACTTGCGCAATGTTCACCGTTTTTCCTGCCCCTTGGGAAATCAAGTGTTTTCCTTGTACTCGCGCTTTGAACACGCGATTTCACCTATCTGGACAGCCATCTATTGCAATGGTTGCGATTAGGGCTGTCTGACCATTCCCCACGATGAGATTTTTTTTTTCAGGCCTCACACGCAGGCGTCCTCCGGGTTATGTCAGAAGCAGAGGAGAGACAGTCAGGGAGATTCTCTGAGTTGGAGCCAACCAGCTTTTCCACCAGTGAAAGAGGAGGCGGCAGCGGCGCAGGGAGTGCGAGGCAGCGGCAGCGTTTTTGTGCACCCTGCTGGGAGACACGCGCGACTGCCCATCTGGGAGCAGAGGCACATCTGCAGCCCCATCCCTCCAGCTGGGGGTCTGGCCAGCCCTTCGAAAAACCCCATTCCTTTTCAGCGGGGAAGGAGACACGCATGGCGAACTCTTCTACTGGCAGCAGAGGGGTTATTCAGGTGGCATCTACATGCTTCCTCGGGAGTAAGCCCCAGGGAATGCAGGTGGGAGACACTTTTGAGGAAGCCTGACTAGGATCGGAAGAGAGGGGCCAGCTGCATCTAATCAGCCCAACCCAAAGAAAAATGTTCCCGATTAAACTAAAGCGGGAACAAAGTGCAATTTCTTTGCCGGTGTGACCACAGCCATGACACTTCCAAAGTCTGGCTCCCTAGATCTTTCTAGGCTTCCCCCCTACAACCCTCTAAACACTTCTGAGCCTGCTACATTTTACATCTCACAAAATCTACTCCGTCATTAAGAGCCCATGGTCCAAACCAACTGTTATGACCCCAGCAGGTCGCCACCTTCTGCTTGGACTTACAGTCCCTTGAGAAGGCCCAGGATACCCTCTCAAGCCCATCCTAAATGCCCCTTTTCAAGCTGAGAACCTTAGGCGTGATGACCAGGCAGAGGACTTTTAAACAAATGGTTTATTTATACAGTAATGGGGCACTGAAAACAAGACAAGGTGCTTCTAAAGGTATAACAGTGCTTAAAGGAAAAAGAACACAAAGCTAACGCAGCTACCTATTACCCCTTAACTGTTACTACTTAAGGCCTACCTTCTTACCAGGCCTCCTGCCTAACACTCATGCTGAGCCCAGTGAGGGATCTTTCTCTCATCAGACCAGCCTGTCCCCTGTGAGACCAGGCCGCAGATGAGACGAAGAACACCGTCCCCTTCAGTTTAGCTCGGAGAGCAAGGACACCATTTTCCACAGCTCTCTATAGACCAGGCTTAACTTACTCTCCCAAGTGAGGGAACTTTGTCCCAGGCCAGTCTCCTCAAACCGCAGAGAAAAAGACCGTCAAACTGAAACCGTATAAGAACACATCACCTCAGAGACTTCTGGTATCCCCATTGGTTGCAGCTGGCTCTAGGCATTGTGGGAATTGTAGGCAGCTTGCTTTCTACTACCACACAGGCCTCTCCTGGGCCCTAGGCCTCAGGCATTTCTCCCAGTCATGTACAAATCTCCAGAGGCCTACACAGAATCTCTGCACTCTGATTGGCTATAACCCTCTCTAAGCATTATGGAGATTGTAGGCTGTCTGTTTTCCACTGTCAGACAGGCCCCTCCTAGAGCTTAGGCCTCTAGGCCCTGCCTCCATTCTGCACAGATCATGACACCAACCCAGAGTCTTAATGAATGGACAAGGGCAAAATATTATGGGCTGTTGCCACCAGGCTCTTATACCCAACCACTCCATAAGCTTAGAAGGAAATCATGGGAAGAAAAATCAAAGCCTGCAATATGTTGGTCTATACCAACCTGGATCGAACATATCTCAATTGGTTTGACTAAGGGTAAAGCCCTTTTAATCACATGAATCCAAACGAATGCAAGATAATAATCTTTGTAGAAGGAAGGTCCAGTTGCTTTGGATACCCAGCGACAGAACTAAAGTCATATATAAAGTATTTGCACTAATATAGTCATTTGGTTATTTCTAGATGTTGCTAGTTACTTTCTCTTTCCTGTATTGGTAATGACAGGGAAGAAAGGTCTGGATTTTTGCTACAAGAGGCAGAGTGGTCTCTTTGGAATTAATTATCCAAAAGCATAGAGGAAGTCACAGAACAAAGAAACACAAAGCCACATATTCTCCCTGGAGACTGAAGTCCAACCCCAGAAGTCTCCAATCTCATCTTTTGTTAAAAAAAAAAAAAAGACCTTCAGGTTGGAGGAGGGAGAATGAGAAGTGTGACCTCTCATGTCCTGTTACACGAACTAACTGGAGACTTGTGAGTCACAGGGACTTCAGGAGAACGGGGCATTTGAGGTTCTCACCTTGCAAGGCTAGCATCTCATTTTAGGTTGCAGACTCCTACAGCCCCCGCAAATGAGGACTCAGAGGGGAGTCCAATTCAAATTAAGTTTTCTAAAGCTCAGACATCATGTAGCAGGAAATCTACTTTGCACCTAGCTGGAGAGTCTTGCACAGTGCACCGAATGCAACAAAGACACTTAAATGTGAACAGAGATAGCAATTAGATGGTTGTATTGCAGTCGGAGATGTCTGCTTGCAAGGCCTACCTTTAAGTAATCGCAACTGTGATCTTGCTGAAGCTCATCATGACCTGATCCAGAATGTCCACATGTCTGTCTCATCATCCTTGGCTGCATTACTGATGGAGCATTACAATAAACTGAGCCTAAATAAGTTCTTCCAGCGCAGAATGTAAAATGATATTCTGTGAGATTCTTGCATGCAGGGTCCCAGTTCAGCTGACCAGGATTCCCAAACCAGTTGCTTTATGAGCCACAATAGCAAACCTTTACTCTCACTGAGACTTTTGTTGACTTTACAGCATACAAGCAAGCAGCCCTGTATTTAGGGAGTTAATCGATGTTTCAATCGATGTTCAGTTTATTTCTTGTAAGCATTTTATGGGGTTGCCATTCCACATCCAAGCTGAAATAGCTGCCTTGTCCCTGGGTATGTTTCTTTTGGGTGGGAAGTGCGGTTGATTGTACTAGCAAGTCTCTGCCATGGCTAGTGCTGAGAACTACAATTCCCAAGGGACAGTAGCGCATAGTCAGAAAAATAAGACACACACACCGAGTACCATCAGTACTCGTGCACCAACATTGTGAACTCAGGAGTGAATGCTCACTGAGAAAGCTAGTAATGATTGAGGTCAGGAAACTTTGTCCACCAGTAAACTGAAATAGGAGCAACCCAGCATACAAGAAGAAACAGATACAATCATACCAGACATTGGGCTTATTTTGGGCAGATGTCTTAGGATGCAGCCTGAAGAACTCTTTCCTGGGAGTAAACCCTACTGAATAAAATTGGACTTACTTCCAAACAGACCTGCCTAGGATTGCTGCCCTAGAAATTTTCTCCTCACCATACAAGGTACAGTATTCAATGAAACATGACCTTTCGGTGGTGTCTAATTCACATAGCAAGGATATTTGGAGAGGGTGCTTTGTGGCTCCTCCGCAGCTCAGACTCTCCCTTCCCCTGAGGCCCCACAAAGTCTAAGCCTCTTTATGAGGTAAAGTAACACATTTTTATCTAGGGAAATTTGCAGTAGTTGCAGGTAAATGTCAAGTTGCTTTTTAGTTGCCTAATTACGCATGCTGGTGTAAATGTGGCCTGATTTCGATGTGATGCTGGCAGGCAGGAAGAAACTTACCTGTGTGATGCTGTGTGCACCAATTGCTTCATTTAAACTGAACCCACAGTTGTGACATATATCGTATTACCATGTCAAAAATCCATATCCCAAGCACGCGTTGGACAGGAATGCTAACATGGCATGCCCAACAATAGGGCTGGTTCCAGGTATTAGGAGGCTCTGGGCAGACAGGCCTCAGGGCCCTCATCTGCCCAACCCTGAGGGCCCCCTCATGCCCTCCTTTCTACCCTCACACCCGCACGCTCCATTCTGCCTGTGTGTCCTTCTCCCTCTTGCCAATCCTGCCGCTGCTCATACTCAGTTGCCTGTGCCATCTGCACACCCTTTCCCTGACAGCACTGGTCAGTGTATGTAGCTGGGAGTGCTACTGCCATTGCCATTAGGAGTGCTACCACCACTGTGCACCACCCACACACCCTTCTTCAATGGCCCTGCACAATTGGGAACACAGGTGCAGCAGGTGGTGGGGAAAGTGCATGGGTAGTGTTGCCAGCCTCCAGGTGGAGGTGACCTCCTGCTATTACAACTTATTGCCAGGTGACATAGATTAGTTAACCTGGGGGGAAATGGCCGCTTTGGAAGGTGGACTCTATGGCATTATACCCCACTGAAGTCCCTCCCCTCCCCAAACCCCACCCTCCTCAGACTCCACCCCCAAAATCTGGTATTTCCCAACACAGAGCTGGCAAGCCTATCCATGGGTGAGGGTCAGCAGCAGTGGGCCCCACCGGAAGTCTTGGGCCCTATCAGCTGCCCCACCTCAGGGTATGCTGATACCGGCCCTGCCCAGCTGGATAGCACACACAGTGGTCCAGTCTAAATGAGTTACTGGCTATGCACAAAGTTCTTGCCCGTCACAGCATTGCATTTCAATTGTTACTAATGGGCATATTTTAACAGATTTCATCTTGTACATTATTATTATGGGTTGGATCCAGACAAAATTTTCTACTAATGGAAGGCATGGTGTAATGTCTGCCAATTCCCAATTCTTGCTGCAGACCCCCAGTTTGCTCCTCCTGCTGTTCCTGAGGCTCCCCAGAGCAGCTTTCCGGGGAGATCAGTGGGCTGCAGCAGAAGGGGGAGTGGGCAGTTCTGTTCTGCAGATGGAAGTGCCTTCTGTTAGTGGGAAACTGAGTTTGGATCCACCCAAAGACGGCTGCTGCTAGCAGGCTCAGTAAAAATGTTAGCCACCCTAGCTACTGGAAGAAATTAGTTGCATCTGAATCTGAAAGAGAGGAAGAATTTCTGATACAAACATCCACTTAAATATGTCTCTCATAGATAAACAAACAAGATTCTTGATTCAACTACATTTTGTTTTCACTGAGATAGTAACTGAGACTATTTGGGGGCAAGTGATTTCAGGATTGCAGCATTAAAAAAAACCCTATCTATAGCTTTCCCTGACTCACGCTGTATTTTTTTTCCAAATGTGAAAATAATGCTATTTGGCATCTGTCCTAATAAGGAAGGAAAACCGTAAATAACCATCCAAGAATGTACGACACAAAAGGAACTTGATACGCTTGTGGCATGACCTAGTTAATTTGTCATAGCTTTTGTGAATTGTGAAAGTTGAGACTTGAACTTAATGCCACGGTTTCCTTATGTCAATAGCTCACTGCAGACTCTTCCCCTGAAATATTCTGTGCCTGTTTTAGGGTTGACTGCAGGCCTTTCGAGGGGATAGCGAACAGAATAAACACAGCAACTCCCCCACTCCTTACCCATGTTGCCCAGGCTTTCTCTCTGCATCAGAGAGCCCTTAACTTTCCCACAGTTCAAGATGGGTAGCCGTGTTAGTCTGTCTATAGCAGCAGAAAAGAGTAAGAGTCCAGTAACATCTTAAAGACTAACAAAATTTGTGGAAGGCGTGTTGGTCCCAGGCCATGAAAAGCTTTGAAGGTTAACACCAGCGCTTTGAATTGAACTTGAAAGTCAATCAGTAGACAGTGCAGCTAGTGTGGCACAGAGAGAACCTGATCTTGGTGCAAAGTTCCAGATAGGAGGTCACCAGCCTCACTCTGTAATAGCTGAATTGTCTGAGTCGTCTATAAGGGCAGCCATATGTAAAGTGCACTGCAGTAGTCAAGTCAGACAGTTATTGAGTGGGTCAGCATGGCCAGCTCAGATAAGATGAGGAAAGGTTTTTTAGCTACTGCAGCGATTTGTGTTTGTTTCACCCTTTCCTTTGCAAGTCAGAGGATGGGTGTTGCTGCAAGGAACAGTGCCAGAATTTAATATCTAGCTGTCCTATGTTTACTTCCTTTCCCTTGACAGTTGTGGTTGTGCCCTCAAAGCATTGTCTTTACTAAGGGAGGACAGTGGCTTCACTCCGTTCATTCGTTAAGAGGTCAAGCCTCTGAAGTCCTCATGTTCACAATCTCCTCTCTTCCTTTGCCCAAGGCTCAGATATTGAAGACTTCCTGTTTCTCCAAAACCAGGGCTTTTTTCTTCGGGACTCTCAAGAGGGAAATTAAGTTTCTAACCTGTATATTGAAAACTCATGAACTTTTAAACATTTTTAAAATAATGTTGTTAAAGAGGTTCCAGAAATCCATTCCAGCATACAGCCTACTGATTAAAAGTCCCATTCACTGTTAGTGGATATGCTTTCAATCCAGCCCAGATGAGATCAGCTCTTGACACTAACCGAGTATAAGGAGCAGGAAATCCAGCTGCCAATAGACATCTTTTATTGGTGTATTAATGAACAACCTTGAGCATTATTGTTCTCTATCTGCTTGTAAAAAGCAAGCTATAGATTGGCTCCATTGGAATCTGTTAAGTATGAGACTCAACAACGTAGTAAGCTTAACAAGTGATTTCAGCTTTATTAACGACAAACACCAACTCAGGAACACACCACAACCAACAGTGGAGCACAGCTCCTTTTTAAACTCTCCCGGGCTGTCAAAGCCACTCCCAGAAATAGTTAAGGACCAATAGAAATACAGAGATAAGGTCCAATCACAACTGTTCCCCCTTTGATACATTATCACACAGTGATTGGCTATTTACACTGGTTTCGCAGAAACCGACCAATAGGAATGCGACAGCTTAGAATCCACATTCAGAACCAAGCTTAACATGGAACATTGATTCACAGTTCAATACATAACAGAATCTACTATAACTTTCCTCTCCCCCTCCATGTCAATGTTGGGAAGAATTATGACGACTATCACTACTACTACTACTACTACTATTACTGCTTTTAACATAATATCACCCCTTCAAAATTGATCCTTGCTCAGAGAAGTCTGATTGATGTCTATGAGTGAACTTCACATATGCCCCTTAAGCCGCTCTTCTGTTGTAGACTTGTGAAATCAGAAAGGGCGTTCTAAGTGCATGACTATCAGGTTTTTGAGGTGTGAAAAACAGGTACTTTTCAATTAGGGATGATCTCAATTTTCTCATCATTGAAGTTTTAACCCTCTCCAACCCTCCCTTAATTCAATTCAGCTTCTCCCTTGCTCGAATCAAACCCGTGATTCTTGATGTTTACACCATTTTCTGTTTAATCGTACCAAATTTCCCCCATGAAACATGTTCATTTTCCAGTATTATTTGTGCTTCAATAAATCAGCAATATATACAATGCAGGGGGGGGGCATGTGAGGACACAATGCAAACAAATCTACAAAATCAAAAAGAGGAGAATTGCAATCATTGACAACTATAAAAGGCAACAAGGTGGGGAATATTCGCTATCCCTATCTGTATGATGTGCCTCTCCCAGGTTTCTGAACTGATTGATGACCATACAGGAAGGCTGATTTACAATCACATTTCATCCTTCCTGTGATTCACAACGCATGCAGGATGACTGCAGTGACTGAGACAAAAAGAGAGAAGAGAACAAAATATGAATTCTTGAGCAAAAAATGGGATAAATAGTTTGAAACATTTAAAGAGTAACCCAAGATGTACTTCTTGTATTGGCAGGATTAACATAAAAATTCTCACTCAGTCCCACATGCACAGCAGTATAATCAAAAGGCTTACAAAGATCTTAACTGAATTCATGCCTTTGTTTGTTTGAAATCTTTGCCATTCCCCTTGCATAGGTATAATGTTTGATGTTGATTTGTTGATGTATTTTATCCATGCAGTATTTCAACATGTTAGATATAACTTGCCCTGGCCTGGATGGCCCAGGCTAGTCCAATCTTGGCAGATTTTGGAAGCTAAGCAGGGTCGCCCCTGGCTACTATTTGGATGGGAAATCTCCCAGGAATACCAGGGCGCGTCGTGGAGGCCGGCAATGGCAAACCACCTCTGAACATCTCTTGCCTTGAAAAACCTACAGGGTCACCATAAGTCGGCTGTGACTTGACTGCACTTTCCACCACCATCAGGTGTAACTGTTTTTAAAAAGTCAGTCTCTCTCTTCAGACTAGCCCTTCTCACATGTTATGATCACATGTACCAGGATTCTGCCAGCCATGCCTAGCAGAAGCATGTGCAACCTATGATCCCCTAGATATGCGGGGTAGCCACATTGTCTGGTGGGGCAACACATAGATTTTGCATGTGTGTATAGCCTCTGCACATGCTACATGAATCCCTGATTTTTTCCAGGATTTTGGTTTATGGGTGTATCAAAGCTGAAAATCCACATACTGCTCCTTTCGGACAACATGGAAGATCTACATGTGGTCGCTGGCCTTCTGCTACACATAAACTGTAATATCTGAAAAGGACTACTCCGTTAATGCAGTCCTGTATAGTTACTCCAGTCTAAGCTAGCTGATTTCAATGGGTTTAGACAGGAGTAACGCTTTATAGGACTGCACAGTGAGACATACTGGATTGCAAGCACAGTGACATCCATTCACTCTAAGCCACTGAAGCCTCCACTAAGCATAATATAATTTTCTTCCTTTGATATTCATCTTTAGTTAATTTGGCAAAAAATATTACATAGTTGGACATTTATCCCAAGCTGCTGGAAGAAGGATTATTACATTTGATTCCTGCTGGTAATGTAATATTTCTAAACCTGAATAGGGATATGGAAAACTCTGATCAGGCTAGTATCAGATAAGCTATATACCTTCTTAGGTTTGGTTCACCACCAAACCTAAGAAGGCCACCAAGATTTAGATAAAAGTGCTACTTCAGTGTTGATGGTGTAAAAATAAAATTAGCTATAAAAAACAAACTTATCTTTGGAAGAGAGGAGACTGGGAAAAAGGTTTGTGAGTGCCCAAAGAGGGTGAATTAAGAGAAACGGACAGGGCTATTTTTGGGCAGGAACGCACAGGAATGGAGTTCTGGCTGGCTCCCAAGTTGGCCACACCCAGCAGGAACTCGTTAGCATAATAGGCCACATCCAATAGCAGAAACTCATTAGGATTGGCCACATTAAGGGTGTGTGGCCTAACATGCAAAGGAGTTCCTGCTCCAAAAAAAGCTCTGGGTTTTGACAACAAACAAGGTAAACAGAATAAGAAACAAAAGGTGGGTGTGGCTGGATGACCACACTTCTGGTAACACAGGAGTGTGGCCTAATATGCTAATGAGTTCCTGCTGTTGGGTATGGCCTATTATGCTGATAATTTCCTGCTGGGCTTTTTCTACAAAAAAAGCCCTGGAAACAGATAATGCTTATGCTTTGATCTGGGCAAGTGGGCCATAATAGCAGCCATGTGGCCCTTGAATACACGGTATAAAATGTACTGGGATAATGGACACAAGGTTAGATCCCTGTCACACCCAATGGGCACTCTACCCCTGGGGAAGAAGAGGTGGAGCAGGGACACAGCCCCGAGGAAGGTCACAACTCAGTGGCAGAGCAGAGGGCAGAGCCATTTGGGCTACCAGGACCAATGAAGAATCAGACAGGAGAAAAGCCAACCAATACTAATTCCTTATGGAGTGAAGACCTCCGCTGGGGTAAAAGTCTCCATGGAAGGAAGGGTCTACTTGGGGGTAAACTCAGGGAGGCAGGAACTGGGAGTGGCCAAAGAGATAAAAGGCCCCAGCTGAGGGAATGTGTGTGTGTGGGAGGTTGTTTGGGGGTTAGCATAGGCAGCCAGGGTTGTACTGTCTGGGGAGACCCAAGCTGTTTAGGACCTAAATGTTGGAGAAGTGATGGCCTGCTAATAGTCTAGTTACTGTAAATCAGGGGTGTCAATTTTTTATTTTATTATTTATTTATTAAGTTAGACTTACTAGGCCGCCCTTCCCTACAAGTAGGGCTTAGAGCGGCTTACAACAAAGTAGCACACCATAAATAATTTAAGTTAAAACCAACATTAAAACTACTCAAAAACAGAACAATAAATAACACAGTATGCAGTCCAAGATGGTGGGGAAAATTCAGTTCCCCAGCCCCTTGTATGGGGGGGAGGGTTGCGAGGGATGGGGGGAGTATATGAGAGCGTCAGATGTCATACTGTCCCATTGCTGTCCTCAACCGAATGTCAAACAGGAGACATGGGGGCCAGAACCAGCCAGTCTAGGGCTCTTATGCGGCCCCTGAGCAACTGGTGCAAGGGAGGGAAGAGAAGACTGCTGGGGAAGAGGAGTGGGTGGAGCCACTCCAATTTTGGCTTCACTATGGTGGAACAACCTCATCTGCAGCAGTCAAGCAATGTGGAAGCATCTGCCCAGTGCTGCATCGCTGGCTCTCCAGTCCATTCATGTGGGCTTTTCCAATATACCCCCTTCCAGCCCATGGAGACTTGCAGTGAGAATACACCAATGAGCCGCTGTTCTTTATACAGTTTATATCTTCTGCTCCATATGTTTATCTATAAGAACATAAGAGAAGCCAATGTTGAATCAGGCCAATGGCCCATCTAGTCCAACACTCTGTCACACAGCGGCCAAAAATACCACGTGCTATCAGGAGGTCCAGCAGTGGGGCCAGGACACTAGAAGCCCTCCCACTGCTGCCCCCTCCAGCACCAAGAATAGAGTGCATCACTTGTCCCAGACAGAGAGTTCCCATCTATACCCTGTGGCTAATAGCCACTGATGGACTTAGGTTTTATGGTACACATGGCCCGCCCAACAAAATGATATTTATATCAGATCCAGCCGTCGTAACAAATGAGTTTGACACCTGTTGTGTAGTGGGTTCGATGCATTAAGGAGCCAGGAAACAGCCTAAGAACATAAGAACATAAGAGAAGCCAATGTTGAATCAGGCCAATGGCCCATCTAGTCCAACACTCTGTCACACAGCGGCCAAAATATACCAGGTGCCATCAGGAGGTCCAGCAGTGGGGCCAGGGCACCAGAAGCCCTCCCACTGCTGCCCCTCCAGCACCAAGAATAGAGTGCATCACCTGCCCCAGACTGAGAGTTCTCATTCTATACCCTGTGGCTAATAGCCACTGGTGGACTTCTGCTCCATATGTTTATCTAATTTCCTCTTGAAACTGTCCATGCTTGCAGCTGCCACGACCTCCTGTGGCAGTGAATTCCATATGTTAATCACTCTTTGGGTGAAGAAGTATTTCCTTTTATCTGTTCTAACCCGACTGCTCAGCAATTTCATAGAGTGCCCACGAGTTCTTGTATTGTGAGAAAGGGAGAAAAGTACTTCTTTCTCAACCTGCTCAATCCCATTCATAATCTTATAAACCTCGATCATGTCACCCCTCAGCCGTCGTTTCTCCAAGCTAAAGAGCCCCAAGGATTTTAACCTTTCTTCATAGGGAAGGTGTTCCAACCCTTTTATCATTCTAGTTGCCCTTCTCTGCACTTTTTCCAATGCTATAATATCCTTTTTGAGATGTGGTGACCAGAACTGTACACAGTATTCCAAATGAGGTCGCACCAATGATTTATACAGGGGCATGATGATACTGGCTGATTTGTTATCAATTCCCTTCCTAATAATCCCCAGCATAGCGTTGGCCTTCTTTATTGCAGCTACACATTGTGTAGACATTTTCAGCGAGTTATCCACTACGACTCCAAGATCTCTCTCTTGGTCAGTCTCTGCCAGATCAGACCCCATCAACGTGTATTTATATTTAGGATTTTTGGCTCCAATGTGCATCACTTTGCACTTGGCCACATTGAACCCCATTTGCCACGTTGACGCCCACTCACCCATCCTCAACAGATCCCTTTGGAGTGCCTCACAATCCTCCCAGTTTTTACCACCCTGAACAACTTCGTGTCATCTGCAAATTTAGCCACATCACTGCTTACTCCCAATTCCAAATCGTTAATAAACAAGTTAAAAAGCATGGGACCGAGTACTGATCCCTGTGGTACCCCACTGCTTACCACCCTCCACTGAGAGAGTTTCCCATTTATACTCACTCTCTGTTTCCTATTTATAAGCCAGTTTTTGATCCACAAGAGGACTTGTCCTTTTATCCCATGACTATTGAGCTTACTTAGGAGCCTTTGATGAGGAACTGTATCAAAAGCTTTCTGGAAGTCAAGGTAAATAATATCTATTGGGTCCCCCTTGTCCACATGTTTGTTCACTCCCTCAAAAAACACTAACAGGTTAGTGAGACAAGATCTTCCCTTACAGAACCCATGCTGAGTCTGCCTCAATAGTTTTTGTTCATCAATGTGCCTACTAATTCTTTCCTTAATAACAGTTTCCACCAACTTACCCAGTATCGATGTCAGACTGACTGGCCTGTAATTTCCTGGATCTCCCCTGGAGCCCTTTTTAAAGATGGGAGTGACATTAGCTACCTTCCAGTCATCAGGAATGGAGGCAGATTTTAAAGAAAGATTACATATTTTTGTCAGGAGATCCACAAGTTCACATTTGAGTTCTTTCAGAACTCTCGGATGAATGCCATCCGGGCCTGGTGATTTATTAGTTTTTAAATTGTCCATCAGTCGGAGGACTTCCTCTCTTGTCACCGCAATCTGATTCAGGTCTTTCAAACCCCCTCCCGAAATCAGTGCTTCTGGAGTGGGCAAACACTTCTCCTCTTCCACAGTGAAGACAGAGGCAAAAAATGCATTCAGCTTCTCAGCCATTTCCCTATCATCCTTCACTACTCCTTTTACCCCTTGGTCATCCAAGGGCCCCACTGCCTCCCTGGCTGGCTTCCTGATAATCAGCACATGGTTTACACAACAGAACAACACAATATCGGCTGATGGCCAACTATATACAGTCCCCGTGGACCACCCCAGGTCCCATAGGTGGGTTTAAACTTGCCGCCAAGGTTCCTATTGATGACCGCTTGAGGTTTCAGGATCCTAGTCCCTATTGTCTCTTGAGTTCCAAACTCAGGTAAGGTCACTGTTGCCTAGTGGCAGTCAGCGGACATAATAACACCTTTGCTAGGTAAGGCTGAAAGAGTAGTTTAGTCCACTTGTACCCTAGGGGGAGCTGTGGAGCATTCTCTAGTGTTTGGAGTTTATCAAATGTTTTCTCTTGCAGTTCAACCTGCCTCTTGTTGTTTCTCTCTCTGCTTTGTGTGAATATGTGTTCCTGCCTGTGCTCTAAGGCCTCTCTGTTGCATTAGTGGCTTGCTGTCAGTTATTGTCTTTCTGCAAAATCCTGTTCTAGTGAATTCATTGAAAGCAAACTCCAAAGCGTGGATTGGATTATCTCCTGAACTCTGCCGACACTAAGAAGGTGACATTCCTGGCCAAGAAGGCAGTAAGTAACCATGCAAAACTGAATTATTCAAGAGGGCTTTTCTACAGTACAAAATGGCTCACAGTGTTGCTTGGGTATATGATTAGGGACTGTGGTCTATACTACTGTGTATAGCTTACTGTAAGTAGGATCCTGCTATGTAATTTTTGCATTGTTTAATGTGCCATGTTAATACTTACGCTCTGCTTCTCTTCTGGTTTTTAGATTTTGGTTGGTTTATCCTATTGATTGTATTAATTCACTCTGTGTAGTCTGCCTTGAGTCCCAGCAACTCAAGGCTGACTACAAATAATGTAAATAAATAAAATAAGAAGCACCTCCCGCAGACCTGGGCAGTATGCTTCCTCGTGGCTTAAATGTTTAGGAGCTAAAATGACTTGGAAAGGCCCAGGTGAAGAAAGCGGCTGGAGCTCAGGTGGAAACTGGCAGAGGTGCTGAGTGGGGAAGTGGCTGGATTGTGGGTGATTCTTATCTTAGATCTGATTCTTGTCAGTGATCTAAGCCAAGTAAAAGTAAAACCTCTGCATCTCTTGGTGTTGGCTTACCTTTGGCAACGTTGGCTGAAGAAAGTACCTCCCAAGGGGATGTGGTCCCTGGTGCTAGAGGCTTGATGTGTCAAACCCTCTCTAGAGAAAAAGGGATTGAAATTGAGAACCTAGACAGTCTCTGATGCAGACATTTATTAGTGAGAAGACACCAATTACAAATGGAGAAAGTCCTAAACATCAGTTCTGTCTACAACATGAGATCTGGGATGCCGATATTGTAGACTGACTTATGATGCTTTTAGATCCAGGTAGTCAGCCATGTTGGTCTGCAGCAGTAGAACAAATTTAGAGTCCAGTGCCATCTTTAAGATCATCAAAGGTTTATTCAAGGTATGAGCTTCCGTGTGCAAAGCACACTTTTTCAAATAAAGTGGAATGGGATGTAAGGTTCAAACTTATAGACGGTCTGAACAGCTAATTAACATGTAATGTTAATGTTCAAATTTTGAACCTTACATCCCATTCCACTGTAGTGTCTAGTATTTGGTGTAGTGGTTAAGTGTGCGGACTCTAATCTGGGAGAACTGGATTTGGTTCCCCACTCCTCTACTTGCAACTGCTGGATGACCTTGGGCAAGCCATAGTTCTGGCAAGAGCTGTCCTTGACAGGGCAGTTCTTGAAAGAGCTCTCTCAGCCCCACCTACCTCACAGGGTGTCTGTTGTGGGGAGGGGGAGGGAAAGGAGTTTGTAAGCTGCTCTGAGACTCCAAGTGAAGGGTGGAGTATTAATCCAATCTCCTCCTCCTCCTCTTTTGAAAAAGTGTGCTTTGCACATGAAAGCTCATACCTTGAATAAACCGTTATGATGCTTTCAGAATTTTTTCCTGCCAAAAGGGGATTTCTGCTCATATGTTATTTGGGGGGAACCCAACTGGCTTTTTGTAGGTACCAGATCTGTGAGGGAGTCTTCGTAGGTACCAGATCTGTGAGGGAGTTGAAATCACAATTAGGACAAAACAAGGTGAGGCTCTGCAGGGGAAGGGAAGTCTCATTCCCGCACTGCCTTCTGCTTCCCCATTCTGGCTCTGTGTGGCTTGCCTGACATTCCCTCTCTACACTTGGTTCTGCCTCCACACACGACCAGTCTTTTATTTCTCCCCCAGCCCAATTGCTGAGCCTCCCAATCCCTTTTCTTTTTTTCCTCAGCCACTCCCCCTACCCCCTTGCTTTTTCTTCATTCTCTTCTTGCCAGCTCTCCCCCCTCCCCAGCCCTCACAGTTTCTCTTTCCTTTTCATGCTCCTTCTCCCGCTCAAGTTCACCTCTTCTCTTTCTCAGGTCTTCAAGGGTTTTGTGGGACTTTCTAATAAAGAGCCGGGCTTCATTTTCTAACTGAGGTACTGATGTAGGTTGATACAGCATTGGTACATAGACATTGGTAGAGCCTAAAATAGACACAGGCAAAAAAAAAAAAACCCCAAGCATTCCCCAGGGTACCTGTTACAAACCAAGAAAATGCCTTTTATTTGTATATTATTTATTTATCTTATTTATAAAATTTATATTCTGCCTTTCAACCCTCACAAGTGCCAGCACACAGGAGAGATAGATAGGCAATCCTCTCATGTGCGATTGGGAGTGTCTGGTAAAGCACTGGCTGAGGTTCCTCCCCCTCCCCCTCCTCCCAGGAGGAGGGAGGGACTGAGCCAGAGCTGGCTTCCTGGCCAGGCTGCAGGGAACAAAGGGAAGCCTTTCTTCCCTTCCACTGGCAGAGGCTCCTCCCTGAAGGGAGGGAGGGAGGGAATGAGAGAGAGCTTGCTTTCCTGGGCTGCCTCAATTGCACGGGAGAAATGCAAAAAGCACCTTTAAGACCAACAAAGTTTTGTTCAGGGTATGAGCTTTTGTGTGCCTTGCTCCAATGTGTGTTGTTGGGCTCTTTATGCCAGGGCTCTCCTGGGTGCAACTGGGTTCCCTCCCCCTTTTCACTGTATTCATGCCCTCATGATCCAGTCTTTTACTGTAAGAAAGCAATATGAACTATTTTAGAGGAGGAATAACAACAAGCCAGTGAGGCGGATTAGGCTGTGAGTGTGTGTGTCAAGACCAAGTTCACCCAGCACATTTCCTTTGTAGGAAGTTGGAGTTATTTATCTGGGAAAGAAGTTTGTAGATAAACATATAGCCCTCAGTCTGTGTCAGGATGCCTTCTCATGTTCTTGACTAGCACATGAAGAAACTTATGTATAAAAGCTTTCATGTTTTCTCCTGGGTCTCAGGCTCAGAACACTGAGCATGAAATTTCTGTAATGACTGTCAGTAAATCAAAAATAGGTTTGCAGCTTACAAATACACACCTGAACCACATACTCAAGATTGCTACAGTGCAGACATTTTGATGCAATTCAAGAGGTGTCAGTTATCACAGACTGTTAAATAAACAACATATTGCAAGAATGCTAGTGTTTTAATCATGTTTTATTTGAAGTTTAAAAAACTTTTAATTGTGTTTGTGTCATTTATAAAGTTTATATCTCTGCTACCTGGGATTACGTTTTATGACACATATGGCCCGGCCCAATAAGGTCTCATTTATGTCAGATCCAGCCCTCATAACAAATGAGTTCGACACCCCTGCCTTAGAAAGTAGATCTGTAACCCAGTTGTGTCGTGGTTCCTTGTTGGATCTCTCTAGAATGGATGCAAAAGCCAAGGAAAGGCTGTTTCCGCAGGCAGACCATATGGCAATTCAGGAACATGGCCTTTTCTTTATATGATTATTTTCTTACTTTCGAGAGGGCTAGTAGAAAGGGTGTTTCACAGCCTAGCTCTTTCAATTCACTTGTGTGTGGTATAGTATTTAGAGTGTCTGACAGTGTTGGAGGGTAACTTTGGGCAAATCAGTCTCTCAGCCTAACTCAACTTCAAAGGTTCTCGTGAAGATAAAATGGACGAGAGGAAAACCATATACACGACTCTTGGAGGAAAGACAAAAACATGATAGGTAGGTAGATATCTGATACATGCTTGTTACCAGATGCCCTGGTACATATTTGAACAAAAATTGGCACACTTACAAATGAGCTATGGTAAACTAAGATTGCAATTCTAAGCAACACTTACTAGGATGTATGCCCCACTGAGCTTAATGAAACTTACTTCTGAGTAAGCATGCTTAATATAATATTGCGCATAAACCAGTTTTTAAAAGAACACAGCAAAATTTGATTTTTTCCACCTGAAGTTACATTCTTGGAACACATCTTGATTGAAAAGGGATTCAGAGAGGAGGCAAGGGGGAATCAGCCCAGCCATAGAGAACTAGCCCATGTAGTGATTTCCTCCAACATGGAAAATAAGAAGCCATCAGATTAAAGGGGAAACTCCTACATGACATCTTGCTCATTCTAAGCATGATTTGTGGCATTCCTGGGGCTTTCTCCTTTAAACCAGAGAACCTGCATTCTTCTGGTTTAAAGGAGGATCTGCAAATTGGTTAGGCCAGGTTGCCAACTTCCAGGGGGACCTGTAGATCTCCTGGAATTACAGCTGATCTCTCCAGGTGACAGAGATCAGTTCCCCTGGAGGAAATGGCTGCTTTGGAGGGTGGACTGTATGGCATTGTACCCTGCTGAGGTCCATCCCCTCCCCAAACCCCACCTACCTGAGGCTTCATCTCCAGGAATTTCCCACCCTGGATCTAGCAACCTTAAGATTTGCAGCTCTCATTAGTGGGCAGAATATCCACTATAAAAATGAACATCCTCCCGAGATATTTATTTTTAGTGCAGAACCTGCCAATAATTAAGAATAGACAATACTTTGTAGATCTTGATAAAATAGTAAGACAATTTATATGGTACCCGAAAAAAACTAGAATAAAATGGAAAAAGGATAAAAAAGAAAGAGGTGGGTTCGGGTTACTGAATTGGGAACTATATTACCAAGCGGCTGCTGCATTATGGATTAAAGATTGGATTCAACTAGATAACTCAAGACTTTTGAAACTGGAAGGACATGATTTGAATATGGGTTGGTGTGCATACGTTTGGTATGGGAAAGATAGAGTATATTCGAACTTCCAACACCATATTAGAGGAGCTTTAGGGAAAATATGGAGAAAGTTTAAAGATAACTACTACTTGAAAATCCCTAAATAGGTATCACCGTTAGAGGCTTTCATAAAACCTTCACTTCTAACTGAGCACAAAATAGAATCCTATGAAAAGTTGTTAGATAAGAAGAATGAACTAAAAAGCACAGAGAATCTACAGAGATTGAATATAAATTTGACATGGTGGGAAAATGTGCAGCTAAAATCAAGATTTTCCAAGGATAGCATAGTCGGCTTCTACCAGACTCAGAGTGAGCTTGATAAAATCTGGCTTTCATCAAGTGATAAAATGATTCAGAAGATATACAATCTTTTACAAGAAGAATATATGCAGGATGAAATAGTGAAGGCATCCATGATTTCATGGAAGCAAGATATAGGACATAGTATTGAACTGGATGAATGGGCCAAGATTTGGAAAGTAACAAAATAATAAAGATCTGTAGCTTACAAGGAAAATATATATAAAATATTCCATAGATGGTACTGGTCACCAGACAGAATTGGCTACGGGGGAATGTCTGTGTGGACATGTCCTCTGTTGCCACAGCATGGAGGGGCTAAGCTGTACTTTCAAAACAGTATAGAGCAGTTTGCTGCCAAACACCCTTCTCTCCTCCTTAGCCCTTTGAATGCCTTCTCTCCTTTCCACCCCCAACTTTCCCTGCTAAGCCATGCTGTAGCATTAAAACACAACTTGGGCCCCAGTCATATGGGCCAGAAAACACGGGGGAGAGGCGTGGCAGTTTGCCCCGGGGCTAAATAAGGCGCAGTAGCCCAATCACACGGGCCACCGGGTTGCCACACTCCAGCTCTGCACCCCGATCACACCGCGCTGCTGCAGCGCAGCAAAAAAGCAGTGAAGTGCGCATGCGCCATTGGGGGGGCGGGCCACTGTCGGTGTCTTGTGTGTGTGCATGCGCTGTTCAGCGTTGGTGCGCATCCCATGGACACTTACAACATCCGGAAACCCCGGGGACATGGCCGGGCATCGGAAGCCACGGGATACCGGCGCTCCCGGGATCAGACGCCAGCCTTTGCCCTGGGGTTTCTGGAAACTAGTACTTCGGACCTACTAGTTTTTTACTCCACGTTTTCCGCGGGTTGGCCACGGGAGCACTACGCCTCCCAGATGTGCTCGTATGATCGCGCATGGAAAGTCCGCAGGGCTCCCATGCCTTCAGCGGGACAAATGCTCAGTGTGAACGGGGCCTTGGTAGGAGAAGGAAAAGTGATAGGGAAAGGGAGTGGTGGGTCAGGGCTGCTGCATGATTGCTGTCATGTCTGCACTCTTGCACAGGTGCAGTGGGGAGAATGTGGGAGCGGGGGGGGGTTGGTGGCAGCAGGAAGCAATGTGGGCTGCCCTTCCTGCCCGTTCCTTGGCCACTGCTGTCCTATCTGGAAGCACTTGCTGAGCTACGGCACAGTACAGAGGTTTGCTCCTGTTAATGAAGAGGAGGCTGTTAAGATATTTTGTTTAAATCAGTGCATAGTTTGGGTGAAAAAGGAAAGGTATTTCAGTAGTCACCCAAAGGTGACCAAGAGTTGAAAAAGGAACTTGTGAATGCTCCCATCTGTGTTTTAAGGCCTCATTTGTTTCAGACACTGAAGTTACAGCATGGGAGTGTGGTATTGGCATAGGAATGTGAAGGGCAAGAAAAGGTGGTTGCTTATTTCAGCAAAAGCTTGAGTGATGCAGAGAGAAAAGATTGCATCACTAGCAAAGAACTCCCAGCAGTTGCAAAGTCCATAGACCATTTCCTCCAATATCTGCATGGGAGGAAGCTTGTGGTGAGAACAGCCATTCCTCTCTGACAATGGCTATTTTGGTTTATAACCCCAGGATAAGGTAGAAGTAGAAATTACAAGAATCTGACCTCACCGTCACAATCTGGACAGAGGGGATTAAAGTATGATAATGCAGAGTTATTGTCCTTCAGTCTGCACAAAATAGTAACTAATGCCTGAGTCATGAATGCAGGCAGTTGGTTGCCCAGGAGAAGGGTGAGGAGTAGGACTGCCAACTTCCAGGTGGTGGCTGGGGATCTCCTGAGATTATAATTTATACCCAGACAACAGATCGGTTCCCCTTAAGAAAATGGCTGCTTTAGAAGGTGGACTTTATAGCATTACTAGGAATAAGGCCCTTTATGGAAATAAATACAATGAGCTCCAGAAAGAAGCTCTGGGTGGGTGCCCCGGTCCTGGGCACTCGGAGTCAATTTTCTGTGGCGACCTCAGCAGGGTATAATGACACAGAGTCCACCATTTTCTCCAGAGGAACTGATCTTTGCTACCTAAAGAACACTTGTAATTTTGAGTGATCTCCACCCCTCACCTGGAAATTGGCAATAATGGCTCCCAAGGAGGGACTGGCTGGTTTGGAGAGTGGAGTCTATGGCATTGTACCTGTCTGAGGTCCCACCCCTCCTCAAACCCCACCCTCTCCAGGTCCCACCCCTCAGATCTCCAGGAATTTTCCAACCTAGAGTTGGCAACCCTATCTCCTTCACAGCCAACCATCAACCTACTTTTATTTTCTCCTCACTCTTCAGCTTTCCATCCCCCCCCCACCTGCAGCCTCTCCCGTCCTCTGAAGCCCTGACTGCTACGTCACATTGGCTGTCATACAGGGGTCATCTCAGCAGGATATAAGGACACAGAGTCCACCATTTTCTCCAGGGGAACTGAACCGGTGTTGTTCAATGTTTTTATAAATGACCTGGAGGAAGACATAGAGTCAGGATTCAAAATGATCTAGATAGGCTGGAACAGTGGGCTGAGACAAATAAAATGAATTTCAATAGAGATAAGTGCAAAGTCTTACACTTAGGTGCAAAAAATCATAGGCACAGGTATAGAATGGGAGGGACTTGGCTTGACAGCAGCACATGTGAAAGGGATCTAGGCGTTCTGGTTGATTACAAGGTAAACATGAGCCTGCAGTGTGATGTGACTGCGAAGAAAGCTAATGCAATCTTAGGACGCATTAACAGAAGCATTGTGTCCAGATCACGGGAGGTGGTAGTTCCACTCTATTCTGCTATGGTCAGGCCTCACCTGGAGTCCTGTGTCCAGTTTTGGGCACCACATTTTAGGAAGGATGTTGACAAGCTCGAGCGTGTCCAGAAGAGGGTGACCAGGATGCTGAAAGGGTTGGAATCCAAGTCTTACGAGGAAAGGCTGAAAGAGTTGGGTATGTTTAGCGTGGGAAAGAGAAGGCTTAGAGGGGACATGATTGCAGTCTTCAAGTATTTGAAGTGCTGTCATGTAGAAGATGGAGCAGATCTATTCTCTCTTGCTCCAGATTTGCAAGACTAGATCTAATGGGTGGAAATTACAAGGGTGTCATTCCCGGCTAAATATCAGGAGAAACTTCCTAACTGTAAGAGTGATTGAGCAGTGGAACAGAGTGCCTCAGGAGGTGGTAGATACTCCTTCGCTGGATGTTTTCAAGTGGAGGCTGGATGACCATCTTTCGGGTATGTTGTAGGGCTATCTTTTGGCTATGCTCCTGAAGAGTGCAGGGGTTTGGACTAGATGACCTGCAAGATCCCTTCCAACTCTAACATTCTATGATTCTATCTCTGCCATCTGGAAAGCAGTTGTAATTCTGAGTGATCTCCACCCCTCACCTGGAGATTGGCAACAATGGTTTCCCCCAACAGGCACTAAGGGAAAATGTATTTTACCTCAGAACACATTTTACCTGAGAACAGAAGAAGAAGAAGAGATTGGATTTATACCCCGCCCTTCACTACCCAAAGGTGTCTCAGAGCAGCTTACAAACTCCTTTCCTTTCCCCTCCCCGCAACAGACACCCTGTGTGGTAGGTGGGGCTGAGAGAGCTCTTGACAGAAACTGCTCTTTTTCATGAACAGCTCTTATCAGAATTATGGCTTGCCCAAGGTCATCCAGCCAGGTGCAAGTGGAGGAGTGGTGAATCAAACCCAGTTCTCCCAGATTAGAGTCCGCACACTTAACCACTACACCAGACCACTACAGCAACAGCAAACTGTTTAGAATGTTAGAGGTAAAGGCCAATGAGGCTGCATACGCAAATGACCTCTGTGTTCCGAGGCAAAGGCCAATCAGGCCACATATGCAAATGACCTCTGTGTTCTGACTGGCTATGGGGGGGAGAGGAACAGCACACTGTTTAGAATGTTGGCAGCAGGACTCAGGCAAAGCAGCCAGTGGATAGGGAGACCCTCTGAATGACAGATCAGGGAGCAAACTGATTTCAGAGCATGTTGGAATGTTCAGGAGAGTCTATGACCAAAACAGAATTATATATAAGGAGAGATACCCCATTATATCCAAACCCCACTCTCCCCGGGCTCCACTCCCAAAATCTCCAGGTTTTTCCCAACCTGGACCTGACAACCCTAGCTGAGGAGCAAGAACAGTTGGAAAAACTTCAGCCCTTTGATTTGCCAAGGTAGGACTGCTTCCAACCAGAAGATGTAACTTTATGGGGTTGGAATATAGAAGGCCTGAGAACTTTCTCCAGATATCAAAAAACTGTGTGTGACAGAACTCTCTTCACTCAAAGAGTGATTAACACATGGAATTCACTGCCACAGGAGGTGGTGGTGGCTTGCAAGCATGGATGGCTTCAAGAGTGAACTGGATAAACATATGGAGCAGAGGTCCATCAGTGGCTATTCGCCACTCTCAGTCTGGATCAAGTGATGCACTGTATTCTTGGTGCTTGGGGGGGCAACAGTGGGAGGGCTTCTGGTGTCCTGGCCCCACTGGTAGACCTCCTGATGGCACCTGGTATTTTTGGCCACTGTGTGACAGAGTGTTGGACTGGATGGGCCATTGGCCTGATCCAACATTGGCTTCTCTTATGTTCTTATGTTATTTTGCACATTCAACTATTGTGGGGCATTATGTCCTCTCAATACCATTGCTATGGCTTATTGGTTTCAATGGGAAAGTGTGATGCTAAAGAATGATGTGCTGCTCAGAAAATGGGTGACATCTTCAAGTGGCAGGGGAAGGCAGCTGGTGCTGATGCCAGGGAAGCTTTAAAAGGGAGGGGGCGAGTTATATCCTCAGGGCAACATCACACCACACTTTTGAGTTACAAAAACTTTTGCTAGGGACGGGGAGCTTTCTATCATGTGTAGGCACGATTTTATTTGTTTACTTCATTTATACCCCACTTGGGACCCAAAGTGGCTTACTTGCAACATTCCACCCCCTCCATTTTACTTTCACAAGAACCCTGTGAGGTAGGTTAGGCTGAGACTATGTGACTGGCCCAAGGTCACCCGGCAAGCGCTGGTAAGTGGTGGAGGAAATGAGATATTTGAATAGGAAAAAGGGCTCCTGAAGATGGAGAGGCTCCCAATGCAGCTGTATCTTAGGGGTGAGCAGCAGCTGATGTGCTTGGGGCCTCCTTATCTAGTCTGTTCTTTCTGCTTTATAAAGGAAGAGCAAATCTTATCATTGTCAAATCATACACCATTTGCAGCATCATTGATGTGAATGTGGTAGAAGAGAGTAAGTGTCCAGCAGCAACTTAAAACTAACAAAATTCATGGTAGGGGATAACCTTTCCTGAGTCACTGCTCACTTCTTCAGATACAGCTGGTTGCCAGATGTGAACAGTTTGCTCCAAACTAAATACCTTGTGGGTGGCAGGCAGTGGTCTTTAACTGTGATTTCAAAGGATTTCCTTTTGTTTTTGAGGAAACCTGGACTTTTTTGAACAATGTTTAAGAGATCTCAAAAAATACAGTTTACCTCTATTCTGGCTGTTTTACCCAAGGCCACACCCCCAAACTATAACAGGCATGCAGATGTACAGAGCGCAATGGGACTTAACAACAGAAATGTTATTCTTTAAACTCGTATATCTGTTCTCATATATGCAGCTTCCATTTACCCTCAGTAGATTTACATGCCCATAAATCTCCTCCAAAGAGGTATGCAAAAGAGATGCTGGGAACCCAGGCAAGGGAAGGTGTACTTTTTCCTGCCTTCCTCCCCTCGTGAGAAACGCACGGATATCGCAGCTGAACAGCGAACTATACTGGATTACCTGACTTTATTTTATCTATATGTTTTAGTCACTGAAGCAGATTACAGGGGCTCTTTCGTGCCTAGCTGCAAAGCAAACCCTTGTGGGATAGATCTGCTTCTACTGCCAGAGGCCTTTGCCCAGCCAGCCAGAGGCACCTCAGGGTGGGCGTCCCGGCCGCCTTTTCCCTCCCTGCCTAAGAGCAACTCCGAAGGCGGCAAGCGCACGGCAGCCGTCCAGGCCCGTGAGAAGCATCTGCAGCAACCCCCTAGCTGGCAGGCAAGCTGGCTCTCCAATGTGCCGTTGCTGTCCATCCGCGGCTTTCTCGCAGGGCGCTGGCGAGCCCCCCCCCCTTCGCCGCCTGCCAGCTGGGCTGGCGGAGGGGAGTGAGCGGGGGAGGGGTGGAGGTGGGGGCAGGGCTGCCCGCCGCAGTCGCTCTGCTGCCACATGCCATAGTCCGGGGAGGAGAGAAGGGAGAGAAAAAGGCGCTGCTTCGGCGGAGGGATACAGCGCGCGGTATAAAAGCTTCCTGGAGCAGCCTCACACCTACAGCATTTTTGGGCGAAGCGCAGAAGGAGCGAGAGTACTCAGAAGCCGCCAGCCCGCCTGCTTGCTGCACCGCCGCCCGTGCACAGACCGTCGCCAGCCACAATGGTAGGTAGCTTTCGCGCGGCGGTTTCCCGGAGCTGACTTGGAAAGAGAAAAAAGAGATCATGAGCGGAGCCCCCGGACGGAGAAGCATCTGGATTTGGCGTTGCGACGGAAGCGGCTGGTTTCCTCCCAGCTGCTACTGTTGGATTTTTGCACCGGGGGGGTGGGGGGCTCCTGACGCTGCAGTGCATGGGTGGCTCGGCGACTGCAGCTTTGCCTGGGCTGGGGCCCGGTTCCCTTGAGGCTGCCCTGCTCGTCGCGGCTCTTCACCCCGCGGCCATGGGGCAGCGGCATCAGCAGGGTTCGGTGGTTGCCGTCGGGTGCCTCCTGTCCTGCTGTCGGCCGCCCTTTCCTTTCCCGCCCCCCGGTTCTTGTGCACTGAGAGAAGGGGGGGGTGGCTGGGTGGCGTGGACTGCCAATGCTCGGAGCGCCCCGGGCAGCCGTGCTTCGCGCGCCCCCCCCCCCAAGTGAGTTCCTCGTCCCGCTTTCCTCTCCTCGCCTGGGCCCTTGGCAGTGGTAGTTCCCTCTCCACGCCCGAGGCGCTTTCCCGGAACTGGCGTCCTTCCCGACGCGCTGCAGGCATCCTCTCTCTGTGCGGCGTCCCCAAGGGCTGGGGAGGGGAAGAGTCCGGGGCTCGCTTCTTTTTGAAAGTGGGGCCGCTGCTTGGTGCTGGCCTGCGGCGATGCTGCGCGGAGGGCGGGGGGGGGTGCGCCCGGGCAGCAGGGGCGTGTGGACGGCCTCCGGGGATGGGCTAGGGAGGGAGCCGGAATGCGGGGAGGCGCAGCCTTTCCTGCTCCCACCCGTGCGGGCGGTTTTTGTGTTTATGGCCGCGTGGGGAGCTCGTTGCTCGGCTTTCCAGAAAGGGCTGCGGAGGTTGTGCGTGCCCAGCGGGGGCTGGCTCGTCCCTCGAGGGATGCTTGTGCCTGCCTAACGTCGGATGGTTTCCTTGGAGAGTTAAAGGCGCAGGGCTGTTGCTTCATGGCTGGCGGGGGGTGGGGGGGTGGACCGTGGAAATGGGACAGGGAGGGGAAGGAGGTAAAACGCTCCGGGCACAGCGAAGGGGGGGGGTTGCTTTACCCTGCCCCCCTCCCCCGGCTTCCACCTCTGTTTCCTGATGGGGAAAAATATCTGTGGCTGGAGGTTTAGACCTGACACAGTTTGGGCCCTCGGCCCCTTAGGGATGCACAAGATCGTTTAGCACGGGGCACTATCCCCCAAAACGCTGCTTTGCCTCCTGGTTGTACTTGGAGGGTCAGCAAGGCAAAGAGGATGCAGCCTGCCCTTGCCTGGAAGTGAAATGTGGAGGTTGTCCCCCCCTCTTCTACACGGGTTGGTGATAGGTGGTGGTTTTTCTGGGCTTGATTAATGCACCACACAGGGGTGTGATGATCTTTCCCTGGTGTGCGGTGTAACTTTGGCTACAGAGCAGAGAAAGAGAGAACCTTTCCTGGGCAGAAGCTCCATAGATTGGATATCCGGAGAATCGTGGTGTGGTTGATGCCTTCTTGGACAGAAACCCTCTTTTGACTGATGGAGAGGGCGGAGGGATCAGGACTGGGCTTTGCTTGGTGAAGATGGCAGTTCAGGGAGGGAGGGGTGGGGTGCCAAAAGGATGCTCGAAACAATCCCAGTTTCCTACACCAGCTGCACTGCGCAGGGGGAGGGGGGAGGGGAGCCTCTGCAGCTATTGCGCTGCTTCCCCCCCCCAACTTCTCAAACGCAGCAATACTGAAAACCTTTGGCTGCATTACATCATGTCGCCTCCTCCAGCCCCCACCCCTAACCCCAAGAGGCGGTGAGGGTGAAACCTGCATCCTTTCAAATTACAACGTGACTTTTCCTTTTCTCTCTCTTTCTCCCCCATCCAATTTTGCTTGTGACTGGTGGAAGCAAACAGTTACCCAGGAGGGTTTGATGAGGGATTAGCTGGCTGTGGGAGAAGAACTGGAAGCCCTGGATGGTGCCTGGCTGTGCTCAGCAGGGAACTGGTGGCTGGTGGGCTGATCTTTGGGTACCGAGAAGGAACTGGCTGCTGTGTCAAAAGTCAAGGTTACTCCGTGTGCAGCAACCAACCTTGGGAAGCCTTTCTAGCTTGTGCTGCAGAAGTCTCCCCTGCCTTTTTTTGTTTTCCTGCCAATGTGACTTGCTTTGGACATCAAGCAAGGGCCCAGTGGGTTCTTCAAAGAGCAGGCTGGGGGTTTTGTTGCTGTTGTTCCCCCAGCAGATGCTAGAGGTTCACCCCAGTATTGTCAGATAGGAAGAATGTTGGGAGGGAAAGAGAAGAAATCTGTAGTAGAGAGGGTAAGTCTGGACTGCAGATGTCCTAATATGATTCTGGACCATGCAGCGTGCTTCCTTCACTCCCCCTTTCATGCTGTTGGGAAGGGTGACATCATCAGGTTCTGATTTTTTTCTTCCAAAAAATGACTTGTATGGGTGGGGTGGCTGCTTCAGGGACTGCGTGAGGTCTGTTTGCCTGAGTCTTCGTCAGTGTGGTGGGCGCCTGCTGCACAGAGTTGCAAACTGGGTTGCTGTTATAAGGCAGCACAAATCTTGGCTGGAGGGTTTTCTGCCCTGTGGCTCTGTTGATTTGCATTTCTTTTCTGTTGAGGTGTGGCCCTGTTTCCTGTTCTGCATTGCTCTGATATGTTATGTAAATCACTATGTCAACTTGGCTCAGGAAAGGAAAATCCAGTGGCAGGCTTTTGAAAGGAAAGAGAGAGAAGACAGTATTTCTCATTGGGAGCTAAGTAAAAATGGAGAAGCCTCTTTCAGGATGTTGGTTAGTTCAGGAGGGAGGGAAATCCTGACTACCAACAGAGGTTTCTGAACCTGCAGCCTTGCTCTGATGCATATACCAGTCTACAAAGCCCACAAGAACCTTTCCGCTGCATTCGTTGGAAGTATGTTGTGCACATGCAGCACACAAGAGCAGAACGGCGCTCGTCAGATGCTTCAGAAGTCTTCTGTGCCAGTTGGAATGTAGGTCACGGCTTCCATTTTTAATGTCCATGTATACATTCCTTAATTCCGAACAAGCTCAAAAGGCTGCTTATGTTTCATTTGCCCACATGGCTGAAGATGAAGGGGGGGGAGAGAAATGATGTAGCTCATACTATCCTTTTTCAGTAACCCTGCCCATCTTTGCATAAATGCAGGTTTAAAAGGGAAAAAAATTAAGACTATGGGAGGCTGAGTGGTATTTCTGAAGTAGGGGTGTAACCCTGCCAAAGCCTGAGTAGTTCTGACAAGCCTGACCTCATCAGAGGTTGGAAGCTAAGCAGGGTCAGCCATGGTTAGTACTTGGATGGGAGACCACTAAGGAAGACCAAGGTTGCTGTGCAGAGGAAGGCAATGGGAAACCTCCTCTGCTCATCTCTTGGCTTGAAAACCCTGTGAAGGGTCTCCATAAGTGGGTTGCGATGTTAGTTAATTATTTATTGTTTAACTGGGAGTGGTAAGCACATGCTTGGAGCATAGCAATTAAAATCCATGTTTTAGGATTTTTCATGACACCTCAGTTGTCCCCTAAACTCTACACCACAGAAGTGCAGTTGCTTCTTGCATTGCCTTTGGAGTTGGGCGTCTCTGACTGGCGTCGTAACTAAGACTTGTAAACAGTGTATGAATTTTTAAAAGGCACTCTTTAATAGCGTGGTATGGTCTCAATTGCCAGAGCCTGTTAGATGGTATAATAGCAAGCAAGTTTAAAAATTAAAACTCAACCCTGGATTATGTTTTGGCCGGTTTCTGGAGGGGACCCCTGCATGCCTTGGCATTGTGACATGGATCACACCTTGCTGGCCTACTTGTAAGCCTGTATTGCTGTGTCGTACCAAGAGCCGTGGTTCCGTGGCCATGCAACCTCTTGGCTGTAGTGATACCATGATGCAGACATGAAGCCTGCTCCTTGATCACGAGTGTGAGTGGGTCCTGCTGCCTGCCAAGACAGGGAAGGTAGCTGGCCAGGCAGTTTACTGTTTTCTCCTGCTTCTGCGCCATCTCAGCTCTGTTCACTCTCCCTGTTAATGGACGGAGTGACTTCTGCCGTGGGATGCTCTTGAGGTGCCAAACGTTAACACATAACATAATGTCATGTAGCCTCTTGGAGTTGCTGTCACATCTTGTGGTTTGACATAGCTACGGGCAAACAATGTTCTGAAATACTTTTCTATTCTTTACATAGGCCGATCAGCTGACCGAAGAACAGATTGCTGGTAAGTATCCTAATTGGAGAGAGATGGCTTCTGTTGGCCTAGCAACCTATTCCGAATATAAAAATATTGCAGAACATTCTCGGTGGCTGGCATCACTTGGCTGTTTTCTCTTCAGATGGTGTGTTCCTGTCAGGCTGGTCTTTACATAAGCTGGGAAAGACTGATTTTTTTTTAAATCATATTTCTTATTCAGTAATTGAGATATTTCTTGAACAAACATGTGCTAATTTTCTTAACAGTGAAAATTAAAACATAACTGTCTCACACTCATCTCTTCTGTGTTCTGTATAGTTACGTTTCTTTTGAGACAAAGAGAAAAGTATGAAATGTATGCATAAAGACAGCCAAACCAGACCCATTCAAGGACACCAATAAAGATCACTTAATGGAAGACAAGTGTCCAAACTTCTCCAGAAGCACGGGCAGGGAGTTGCTTGGCCAAGTCATTTCCCAGACACAAAAAGTAAACATCAGCGGGCCAGATAACTAGGTGTCACAGCACAGGCCCCAAATCATTGACAGTATAGTTAATGTATGACCCTCCACAGATACAGGAGAATCCTAGTACATGTAATGGCTGCACTAATGACACACTGTGGACCTCAACAGTAACTTGTTCCCTTTGGTTCGTTCTTTTGTAGGAAAGCAGCCTTTAATTCAGTATGGTGGATTCAGTTAAGAGATCAAGCTTCTTTGTTTGCTAGTTAGAGATGAATTAATATAATTTGATCATTTTTCACCCATTCTGGTTCCTGTAGATGATTCTTTCAAGACACCCTTAAAGCTTTTGGGCAAAGCATTACTGTTTTACAGCAATGGCCTTATTAAAGAGTTTGGAATTCTCAGAAACTTGAGTGTGTGTCTGTAAGAAAGTGAGAACAAAATGTGCTTCCATGGTAATTGCAGAAGAGCACCTTGAAAAAAGTAATATGTGAGCTGTAGGAAAATGCTATAACTTTATGAATAGTGAAAATTGATTTTTTTGCATTATGATAACTTGTTCAATGAGTAATAGTTCTGCACAGACCTAGCAGAAGTCTCTTAATTTCTGTAAACAGAAGCTACAACAGTTAGGCAACTGCACTGACGAGAATAATGGTGGGCTGACCACCTTCACATGAGCTATTCTTCTGTCTTGCTTTGACCAATCAGTAGCCCATAAAGATTCTAGGAAGAATGCACACTTGGGATCTTGCAGTGTTTAACACATACTTGATATATCATGAATGCATTTGTTGTTTAACAGTATAACTCCCCTGATGGACCAGATCAAGGTCTGCCTTGTTCGTCGTTCTTTTTCGGCAACCAATAGGTACTTGGTAGCCTATCAGAATCTGGCTAGCGGTCCTCTGGTAAATCAGATCAATCTTCTGCCAGTCCATAGACTACAACATTGCAGGTTAATGCAGACAGAATCCAAATATTACTGAACAATTTTATTGCAAGTCCTGCAAACAAGTGAATGCTCCATGTCACTATTTTTCTGACCGCTCGGTGTAACCCTGGAACATGTCATCTGGGCTCTAAACCCGGAAGTCCATGATGCTGTTATGAATGCAGCAGGTGACCATGGGCAATCTCTTTTTCATTCTTGCCCCCCCCAGTCTCTGTTGTTAATTGGCCTTTCACATTGTCTCAGTGGTTGCGTCCTTTTGAACAGTATACAGGTGCACAAAGGCTTTGGCAAAAAACACATCTATAGTGTTGGTGAACAAGTTTTCTGCTTCTCTTACTGATCTGTATTTAAAAGTAAAGGCAGAACTGAATGAATTAAAATACACTTAGTTAATGAATTAAAATACACCTAGCCTCCATAAGGAGGACTCAAAATCTATTTTCATTTGTTTAGTGTGAAGAAGAGTGAATGGTATTGTATGAACTTGAATCCCCACCCAGTCACAGTGCTCATCAAGTTCAGTCACTGAGTCCCAGCCTGCTGTTCTTCATGGTGGGGTTGTGAAGATGTATGCTGTGTCTTCATCCCTCTGTCTCTGCTTGTGCCAAAAATGCTGCTTGTTGATGAGCCAGTTATTTATTTCTAGTGTGTGGTGGTCTCTGAAAGGTGTTGGAATTTGTTATTATAAAGAATTGCCCATACCTGGATAGCCCACGCTAGCCAGATCTCAGAAGCTTAAGCAGAATCACCCTGGTTAGGGTGGTTTGGATAAGAGACCACCAAGGAAGTCTAGGGTCACTATGCAGAGGCAAGCAATGGCAAACTACCTCTGAACATCTCTTGCCTTGGAAATACTGGGGGTTCACTATAAGTCAGCTGAATTGGAAATGCTGATGGTTACAAGAAAAGTTAAAAGGGTATAGAGTGGTTAGTTGCAGCTACTAGGTCTTGTTGTGAAAACTCATTCTTTTGTTTGACCATCTGTAATGTGATAGAGTTCATGTTCTCGTCTTTCCCATGCATCTCCATGGAGCATACCCTGGGAGAGTTTGAGGGTTGCTATCCTCACAGCTGCCTCATACCAAGTCAGAGCATTGATCGATCAAGGTTGATCTTGTCTGCCCTGTTCAGCCGCAGCTCTCCAGGGTCTCCAGTAGAGGACTTCCTATCATCCACTACCTTGTCTTTTTAACTTGAGATGCTGAGGACTGAACCTGGGACCTGCTGCATGCAAAGCAGATGCTCCACCACTAAGTCATGGTCCCTCTTCTATTATCTCTAGAGATGCAGAGCAGTGACTGCTCAGGGTCATTCAGAGAGCATGATGGCTGAGTTGGAGACCTGAACCCTAGTCTCCTTCTTTAAATTCAAATGCTGTTGAGTCCATCACACTAGGTTTTGTCATTAGATGAAATTCAGTAGCAATTAGTGTAGTCAACAGGATGAGAGAATTGACACTGATGGGCTGGACACAATGTTTTGTACATGTATATACCAAATCCGGTTTAATGTATTTTCATATGTAAACTATTGTGGTCTGACATGGATTAAATCTGTCTGTTGTGGTGTGACATGGATCAAATCTGTTTATTAAGGGACCACCTTTTGGGTTACATTGTTCTTTATTTGCATACTGCTCTTAAATGGCAGTTACCCTTCTACCTGGTGATTGGGTCTCTTTCTGTCCTCAGAATTCAAGGAAGCCTTCTCTCTATTTGATAAAGATGGTGACGGCACCATCACAACAAAAGAACTAGGAACTGTCATGAGGTCACTGGGTCAGAACCCTACAGAAGCAGAATTACAAGACATGATCAATGAGGTAGATGCTGACGGTAAGTGCTTGAATGTTTGAATAGTCTACTTTGAATATGTGAATAGTCTGCTCTTCTTGTGTGCATTTGGCTTCTCTGATATTGACCTAGTTAAAGCATGTTCAAGGAAATTCTGGTAAACTGAACCATCTTTTTAAAATATTTCTAATGAAAAGTCATGGCTGTTCTGACAGCTGTATTGTCTAAGTTAAAACATTTGTGATGCCATCAAAGGTCTGGCTGAACAAGGGGCAGACTTTGAATGCAAACTAGCTTAGTTGTCTGATCAGTGTTCTTCTCCTTTGCTTTTGAGGTTTGCCCTGACTCTGACTTAAACTAAAGCAAAACTCCCTGTCCCCGGCTAACATCCCCTCAGTCTCCCAACTTGGTTGGGGTGGTCACAGTAAGAGAAAAATCTGGAGGCCTGGGATGTTAGTACAAAGGATCTTGGGAGGTGTCGCTTCCCCCAGGGTACCTGAATCCACAAAAATCTTCCAAGATGCTAATATTCTAGATGCCAAGTGAGGAGGGCCTCTTCATTGCTGTACATGTTGCCTCAGCAAAATAAATGAAGCACCAGTGGTGGCTGTGATTTGGAGAGCATGAATCACATTTAGCACTTGCGCTTTTCAGGATTTTGCATTTGGGTTTGGAAAAACCCAAGTTGTTCTCTGATGGGTATGTGGTGGGGGAAGAGAAATGGCTCTCTCCAGTTTTGAATCTAGTCCAGGGAGTGTGTTTTACCATTAATCAAAACTGAGTAGCAACTCCTGGGACTTCTTTTAACATCTGTGTTGTAGTAGCAGGCAGTTTTCAGACATAGCTCTCTACTTCTTTAGCACTTAGAGAGTCTTTTTATTTAAAAAGAAACTGGTTTAAGAGGAGTTACAGTCCCATTGGAATTTCCATCCACCTGCACAAGCGCTGTCATAATGACGGGCACTGCACAAGATCGTAGTGGGATGGAAGCAACATGAGAATAATTTCACAAGGCTTCTGAATCCTTCCTCAGTAAAGGGCCTTCAGGTATAACATACTTAAAAAGAATGGAACTGTTTTATATTCCTCTGTATTTCATATCTGATTTATGGCTGTCATCCATAAATTCTTAAACACATACAAATAATTTCTTTAGAATTAATTTTTTTTAAAACGTTCAGGAAGTCATATTCCCAGTGAAGGGAGTGGGGGTTGTTAATTTTAGGAGGGTTCTCAGAATCTTGAAACTTAACCTGTACCTCAGTTTGCTATACAGTTTGCCATACAGTTTCCCCGTAGTAATGTATGGCTGCGAGAGTTGGACTATAAGGAAGGCTGAGCGCCGAAGAATAGATTCTTTTGAACTATGGTGCTGGAGAAGACTCTTGAGAGTCCCTTGGACTGCCAAGGAGATCAAATCAGTCAATCCTAAAAGAAATCAACCCTGACTGTTCCCTTGAAGGCCAGATCCTGAAGCTGAAGCTCAAATACTTTGGCCATCAAATGAGAAGGGAGCATTCACTGGAGAAGACCCTGATGCTGGGAAAGATTGAAGGTCAAAGAAGAAGGGGACGGCAAAGGATGAGATGGTTAGACAGTGTCATCGATGGAACGAACATGAAATTGAGCAGACTTCAGTGAACAGCGGAAGACAGGAGGGCCTGGCGTAATCTGGTCCATGGGGTCGCGAAGAGTCGGACTCGACTGTGCGACTGAACAACAACAGTTTGCTATGCTGGCGTATTCACTCTTTTGCTGGGAGGGGGGCATATTGAGCGGTACATTAAACCACAGGTGCTGGTGTGACCTAAACTTTGCCCTTTTTAAGGTCCTCTTCTTCTTTAAGCCACTCATAACAAGAAGTGCTTACTATTTGGGGGAGTTGTCAATAGAATTGTTTGTGAAATATGGTCCGGGAAGAATATAATGAAGACTATGGTTAAATAGGATATTGACCTTTGCAGCATGCAAGAATGTCTGCAGAATCCTAGGATTAGTTGAAAGGAGTAGGGAAGGAAAGAACAGTCTTGTACTGAGAACTTGAGGGCATGTTAACTTTTGAACCTAAAGTCTTTTGAAACTGATAAACATCCAGGAGTGCCCCTAGTGGGTAGGAGGAGGTAACTGCACAGGTTACACAGATAATGTATTTATTGGTGTCAATTCCGCCCTTCTCCCTACACTTCTGCATGAAATATCTTAAGCATTCTGATAGTTGCACTCCAGGTTTTGAGGCTTTCACAGTAACCGAGGGAACTCCATGCTAAACCTCTTAAGAGCTTTATCGGCGGCACTGCTAACTTGTCCATAATAGAGGTTTAATGGAACATATATAGTTGTGTTTGATTGGAAGGGCAACAACAATCTAGGGAAGATGCTTTTTGAAGGCTGAATTACCTGAAAAGGCCACCACCTTTTTTTTAGGGTTCTAAAAGAAAAGCAAGAGTTCAGGAATATCTGATCCGTAGTTGAATCAACTCAAGAACGAGTTTTGTTATAAAGGAATTGATGCATTCTAAAGTAGCATGCTGACTTTAACTCTCCTTCACTTTGTTTTAAGGCAACGGCACTATTGACTTCCCGGAATTTTTGACCATGATGGCCAGAAAAATGAAGGACACAGACAGTGAGGAAGAAATTCGTGAGGCATTCAGAGTCTTTGATAAGGTATGGTGTGGAGACATTTAACCAGCTGTTGGTTTAATCTGGTCCACAAAAGCTGAAAGCTGGAATAAAACTTATTTCCTAGTAAGGTCTAATGTGCTGCAGTGGACAGAATGCTGGGTTTGACTGTGGAATATACACTGGCTAGCTAGAGACCTCTCTTTGGTCCAGCGATACCTTTCAGGTCTGGCTTGTACAACAAGTGTTGGTGAGGATAAAAAGAAATGAGGCTTGAAAAATACTTTTCACCAGCTACTGCCAGAGAGATCGATAAGTATTGTATAGTATTCCAGTGAATTTGTACAGGATCCTCTTTGTCCACTTGAAACAAATATTTTGAATAAAAATATGCACTTATTCTGCAATCACATATTAACATATTTTCAACTTCCAAAAAACTTAAATTCTGATGTAAAAAATAAACTTTAAAACCAATTATATTGAAAATTCGGCAAAATTCCAAAAGAAAGCATGGAAGAGTAAAATCCCTGGTTATTAATCTGAAGAAACAAAAATCTCAGTCCAGGAACAATCAGTATTGGGATCAGGCAAGGTGAAAAGGGCAAGGGTATTTCAGATCTTAGGTGCCATTACTGAGAAGACCCTGACGTTCATGACCACCCGCTTCACTTCTGAAGACAGAGGCGCAAAGCAGGATCTATGGTGAAGAACACAATGTCCAGGCAGGAGGAGGTAGTCAGATACCATGATCCTAGGCTTTAATACAACTTTAGAAATGAAAAAATGACCTTGAATTAGGCCTTGAAACTGGCAAACCAGTGAAAGAAGTTTGAGAACTTGTGGGATTTGCACACCTGCTAGCAGTAACTTCCTGCTGCGTGCTGGACTCATTGAAAATTCCAGTCATGATAGGCATCTCCACTTTTGCTTAAAGACTTAAAAATATAAATGTATCGTACAGCTACAGTTATCAGAGAGCCAGAATTAGCTGCAGCTTCTCCTTCCATCATATGCACCAAACTTTGGTTTATTGTTGTGTACAGTGTGAAAAATTTATTTATTATTGTATTTATACCCCGCCCTCCCTGCGATCGGGTAACATATTGGGTAACATATACACCTTAATTCTGTGGTAAGAGAATGACAGAGCTTTTAACATCAGTATTGATCCCACTGAATGTTGGGCTTGGCTGAGAGAGTGATAGCTTGTGAAGTGAATTTTCAGTCTAGTGTAAGAAGGGTGAGGGGGAAGCACATCAGTTGAGCAAAGACCTCTGGTAGAGGCTCTGGAACCTACTTCTGGAACTTTTTTGTGTTTCAGCTGCAGTATGAGTTGTGCTGTATTGCCAGGAGAATGGCCTTTCCAGTTGTTTGGTGCTGTGGCCCAAAGAATCCTGTGTCCTCCACTTATTTGGTACTATGGCTGAAACTGCAGGGGCCAAATTCAACCCAGGTGGACTTCCAGCTTTTATTGAACCACAGCTTCCTGTCCCACATTACAGTGTCCTTTTGGAACTTGGTGGGAAGCAGAGATTTCAAAAACAAAGAGAAAAATGAAATCTCCTGGGAGTCCATTGGGTGTGCCTAAGTGAGCTTTCTCCAGACTGATTTAAATATTGACTTGTCTTTGCTTTACCTTTTCTGTTCTGAATGCCACTTTTGATTCTTCTTAGTGGCAGAAAATATCCCACTGCTCTTTAGAAAAGTCCTTAAAGGAGAAGGGAGCCCACCATATTTAAGAAGCAAAACCTGCACTTTCGTTCTGTCTGATGTTCACTGAGCTTTGAAGTGCATTGTTTGCACTCAGCACAGATGTTAAGGTGAAAGGGGAGGGGGGAAGTGGCCCACAGACATTGCTGCCTGCAGCCGAACAGTAGAGTTTAATCAAGTTCCTCTTGATAAGTGGTTGGGGACGACAGTCTTTGTATAAAACCTTCTGTTCTTTATCCATCTCCGACTACTGCCCCCAGTTACTTTTTTAGAAGGCCTGATGAAATAGCACCTCACCCCCAAAAACACCCCACAGTCCTATCATATGTTTATCACATCTGCCCTCCATGGAGGCAGACATGTTTCTCCATAGTAACATTGCAATAGCTGTATGAAGTATGTTAGGCTGAGGGAGAGTAACCAGCCCAAGGTCATCTCATGAGCTTCATGGGCTTGAATCCGGGTCTCTACAGCTTACGTGCTAATCAGGACAGCTCACAGCCAGCCAGTGTGGTATCTTTCCCCTCATGCAAGATGTCCAGAATAACTTCTGAAAAGGCTAAATGTCTCCTGTTCTCGGAAGTGTCCAAGGGAAGGCTTTTGCTATTATCTGTGCAGCTGTTTCTAAACTGGCCTTACCATCAGCAACCTCTTTCTATCTTGGGATGTCTTTTGAAAAAGATGGACAAGAGGTGATCAGTTGGGGGCTGACTGTTTGAACCCCAAGCCTCCAGTGTGCTATCAGTGTCTCCCAAGAATTTAAGACTTCCCGCGAAGTAAAAGTCCTCTGTTTCTGTCTTCTCAGGATGGCAATGGATACATCAGTGCGGCTGAACTACGTCATGTTATGACAAACTTAGGAGAAAAGCTAACGGATGAAGAAGTAGATGAAATGATCAGAGAAGCAGATATCGATGGGGATGGGCAAGTGAACTATGAAGGTAAGGTGTGGTTCATGAATCCAATTAGCACTTTGAAAGGATGGAACCCTGTATGTTGTGGGTTGCCCACTGCTGCAGATGAGGTTTTTCTGTCTTGCTAAAGCCACAGTTGGAGTGGCTCCACCCCCCACCCCCCGGAAGTCTCCTGTTCCCTCCCTTGTGCTGGTAGTTTGCAGGCCACATAAGAGCCCTGGATGGGTCAGTTCTAACCCCTGAGTCATGTATTTGACATCCCTGCTCTAGAACTTCTGTTTCTGCAAGATCAATGCTTTTCAGTAGGCCTTTATGCAAATGGACATTCTAGAGGAAGCAGAAACATGTTCCCCATGGCACACTAGTGCATGTGGAACTCATTCATAGGATCCGAAAGCATGTTTTTATTCACATTCCCCAACTACCTGTGTTAGTGGCTTCTGCTGCAGAAGCCAGTTTTACCACTTCCTTTCCAGCAGTACTAAAAGTAGCACATTGTGTCATTTGTCTCTTTCAGAATTCGTACAGATGATGACTGCAAAATGAAGAGACCTCCTTTCACCTTTTTTTTCCTCTAGAAGAATCAAATTGAATCTTTTACTTACCTCTTGCAAAAAAAAATGTTCATTTATTCATTCTGTTTCTGTATAGCAAAACTGAATGTCGAAATACCTTCTGTCCACAAACTGCATGTAATGGTTGGTGGTCCTGTTCCCCCCCAAAAAAGATCAAGTTAAACATCAAGGTTTTTTTTCCAGTATAAATAATTGTACTACCTTTAAAATAAGAAAGCACTTAGAGAACTCCTCAAAGGTTCCATTTGCTAATGACTATTACACTGTTTGGGCTCGCCAGTTTTTCATGCATGCAGCTTGACAATTGAGCACAGTCAGACATTTGTATTAAAAAACAGTTTTAAAAAAACCCAGAAAAAAAACACAAATCTTTAAAAAAAAATCCACTGTTTTGTCCAAAGGTGGATTCTGGCTCAATTTGTAGTGATAAATTGTCATAGCTGGTTTACTTTTCAAAATTGGTTTATACCTCAGGATGGTATGCAGCAAAACTGGTTGAAGGGATGCAAAGTGTTTAGAGGGAATCCCCCCCCCCCGAAGGTGGAAAGATTCTCTTGTCTGTCGTAGCAGTGTCCCCCTTCCCCAAAATGATGGAAATTATAGGTGGCATGTATGTGTTACATTGGTTTTAATTTTGTCTGCATTGCACTATTGTGAAACGGGTGTCAGGCTGTTAACCGTTCACAAAATTTTTAAAAGGAGACCTTCACTGGGGTGGGGGAAAGGAAAGCCTCTTTGGACAACACTCTCATTTTTAAAAAAATCTTCTGTACCAAGACTTGGAGTTGGCAGAGAAGCCTGTGGACTTCAGCACAATTATCAACATCGCTGTTCAAAATATTTACAGTTTATGTCCATTCCAAGTTGTAAATGCTAGTCTTTTTTTCCAATAAAAGACCATTAACTTAAAGGTGGTGTTACATGCTTCATAAAAAAGGGCGAATATACATATATATCTATATATCTATACAATTGAGAGACTAAACCAAAAAGGGCAGTAGGAAGGGGAAATGTTTTCTATGAATGACTTGCTGCTAAATTATAATGCACATGTATGCAATAACTTATCCCGTTTAATCTTTCTTCAAGATGGCAAGAACTGACCTCTTGTAACCCAAGACCTTTGCTATAAATAAATGAACTTGTGCTTGCCTTTCATATCCTGACCCTCTTAATTCTGTGGCTCAAACGGGCTTCATTCTGGCTTGCCTGTAGTCTGCTGGGATGTGGCACCATTTCTTCAAATGTGGTGGAAATGCTAGAATTTGCATTATAACAAAAAAGGAGTGTGTTCGGATATTTTTAAAATTTTACTAACTACTCACCTTTCGGATACTTCAGAGTTGCACAAAGGCAAGTTCTGGCTAGATGTGGGTTAGACAGGATGAATTTGAAGGTGAGGATTTTAGAAATGAGCAAATTGTATTGGAGGGAGGCAGACAAGCCTGCGTCTGAGATTTAAAAAACCTGGTTTCCTTTTTAGGGGAGGGAGAAAGCAAATCTACGTCTTTCTTACTACTTTGGCAAATCTCCTTAATCATGGGAAAGCTTGTGAAGCTCTGAGCACTAGAAACATTCAGGCATGTCAGGTTTTGTTTGTTTTATTTATTTTTTCTTCTCTTCCCCCCATTGGATTCTTTCACTATTGTATGCAGCATTTCCATTCCCCCTGCATGCCTATCCCTGCTGTTCTTGAGGGTCTGCTAGGCCTCCTGGAGTAGGACTTCACATACAGCACTGGAGAGGAGAGAAATACGGGATTTCTCAGCTATCCAGCAAGCTATTTGCAATCACTACAGTATACATTGTTGAGTTCTGTGTTGCATATAGGAACCAGGGTGATCTCCCCCCCCCAATTGGTAAACTCTTGCATGTGTTTCCTGGCTTCTGCAAAAATTGGTCTTTAAAAATTGCAAATTGGGTGTTGCAGGAAAGTGGTTCGAAGGGGCAGTGAGTGAAGCAGTTGTCTGTGCTGAGCTATTTTGTTATATAGAGCCCCTTACAGTACTTTACCAGGGACTTGGGTTAGTTTACTGATAGGGTTTTCAGACATGAACCTGGGTAAGTGCACAAACACGTGTTCTATCACTGAGTTGGAGGGATTCGAGATTTGGAGTTGCATGGAAACTGAGATAGTCTGGATTGGGCTTTCTGAATTGTGGAGACAGTGCCAGAATACAATAGGCCCACAATCTGTCACTGTTTTTTCAAGGAGCTCAGGGTGACACACAAAGGGCTCCCGTTCCCATTAGTTTCAGAACAACCTTGTAAGGTAGATTACACAGAGTAACAACGTTTGGCTCAAAGTCAGACTTCTTCGTTACTCAACAAATAATTTGAATTTGGGACTGGACTCAGTGTCCACCACTCTAGCCACTACACCATACTGGCCCTGCAGCCGGCTATGAAATACTGAATTCGAAGCTATACAACAGAGTTTGAGTCCAGTGGCACCTTTACGGCCTCCAAAGTTTAATTTTGAGTGTAAACTTTTGTGTGCACACACACATTTCTTCAGATTTGAAGTTGTGAGACAACAAGCATTGGAAGTAATCTTAGGGAGAACCCGGGGGGGGGGCCGTGAAGGTTTCTCAAGCAGGAAAAAGTCTCCTTGTCTTTTTGCCTTCCTGCTGGCTCTGGCTTCCTTCCTTTCTCTTTTCCCCTATTCCTCTCCCCCCTTCCATCATCACTTCTTGCTGCCAGCTCCATTTTAGGTTGCCCTGACAGTAATGAATTATTCAAGTGTAAAAAAGCAACTCTACCTTCTGAATTCTCTGCCTAGCCCCACTCCCCCACTTTCTCTGCTCCCTTCTCCTTCTCTGTGGGACTGCCCCCACTTTAAAGAGGGCCTCCTGCTAAAGGGCCTTAAGAGGCTCTGGATTTGTCTTCCCCACCTGGATCTCAAGCTGCTGCACGTGCCCGCTCTGGGGATTGTGGGATTAATCTCTGCCCCCTTCCCTGTGCTGCTCCTAAGTAAATATGGCTCCAAAGGTGTGGATTCATAAGAACATAAGAAAAGCCAATGTTGAATCAGGCCAATGGCCCATCTAGTCCAACACTGTCACACACTGTCCAAAAATACCAGGTGCCATCAGAAGGTCCACCAGTGGGGCCAGGACACTAGAAGCCCTCCCACTGCTGCACCCCCCCCAGCACCAAGAATAGAGTGCATCACCTGCCCCAGACTGAGAGTTCCTATCTATACCTTGTGGCTAATAGCCACTGATGGACTTCTGCTCCATATGTTTATCTAATTCCCTCTTGAAACTGTCCATGCTTGTAGCTGCCGCCACCACCTGTGGCAGTGAATTCCATGTGTTAATCACTCTTTGGGTGAAGAAGTACTTCCTTCTTTCCTGAAATTAGACTAGCACCATCCAAATCAATAGAAATGTGCACATTCTTATTTACACTGGGTGTCAGCACTTTTTCAAAAGAAATTGATAAAATTGCAACTTGTGTCCCTATTCTTAGTAAGAATAGGTTATTATATCTTGGAAGTAAAGAGCTTTTTTTTTAATTGTGCAATTGTATGTGTGCATATATATGCTTGCGAGCCTGGAAGTCATGGTGACTTCTGGCGACCCCTAGTGAGGCTAGGAGGTTTCAGAGAGGTGGCTTGATAACCTGCCTCTGCTTCCTGGCCCTGGTATTCCTTGGAGGCCTCCCTTCCACATACTTGCCAGGGTTCGCCCTGCTTAGCTTCCAAGATCTGATGAGGTCAGGCTTTCCTGAGCTATTCAAGTCAGGTAAGTAAAGAGCATTTTGAAATGGTCTCACAGATGGAATATCGTTCCCTTGTTAGTTGCATGTGGCCAGCATAGCCACTGTAAAAGGAGTTCAGGTCTGAGGTAGTTCCATGTGTGAGCCTTTGGCTCAGATGGGAAAAGTCCCCTTTTCTGGTCTGGAATTTTTATACCCCTTTCATTCCCCTCCCCTCCACGGAGAATTCACTGCTTTCCCTCTTTTCCAGGGAAAGTAACACTTTGTCCATGGGTCTCTTAGGAGAAAGTGACCCCAGACCCATCTGCCTCTCAAGATTTTGATAGCTTAGGGTGTGACTTTGCTCTTCTTAATCCATGTGCATTCCTAAAGAGACCTCTTTAGCCTTTCTGCTGGGGGGATTAATCCTCCCTGTTCTCTGAGATCCAGTAGCCAGTACGGGGCATGTCAGAAACCTCTGGGCCTGGATGAAATGCCTGCTTACGGTAAACTTTGCTGGGGAGCCCTGACCTGTGTGGCCAGAGCTCACCTGATCTTGGAAACTAAGCAGGGTCGGCCCCAGTTAGTATTTGAATGGGAGATCACCAAGAAGTCCAGGGTTGCAATGCAGAGGCAGGCAACAGCAAACCACTTATGGATATCTCTTACCTTGAAGGTCACCCTTCAGTCTGCTGTAGCCAGATGGCACTTTCCTCCACCACCTGGGGTCCAAAACATTTTTCACAGTTGCCATTCCCCAAAATATTACCTGACCTCTGGTAGTTTGCACCTGTGACAGACATTGCAAAAACCCAAATATTGCCATTTTAGCACAGGCTTCCCTATGTTTGTTGTAAACATGAGTGTGGCAGTCCTAACTTTTTAGAGCCTTGTGGTATTTCTGGCTTCTCCCCTTACATAGATTTGGTTATTAAATACTGTGAATCCAGATTGCTTATTGAGAGAGCAGGGGGTGTGTTATGTTCAAAACGTGCAAAAATTGATAGAAAGGAACTGATCAATGGGTTGGAACTTTTGTAATAAGTGTTCAGTGGTTGTAAGTATAACGAGGGCCTAGCAGATGGGTAAGTGCAGGATTTCTGTTGCATGTTCAGCCCTACATGTGCTCAGGGTAATGTAAGAATTACTTATTCAACCTGCTCGTGAACAAAAGCCGTGTGCGTGTTGTGTGCATTCACCAGGATACGTATGGGAAAAATTGGCTTGGTAAGCCACACAACCACTCTGAAAAGTAGCCTAGGTCTGTTGCGTCAGTATTGCAGAGCAGGAAGCTGAAGCTATAAGACTATTTCAACTGCTGAAGGCTGTTTAGTGATTTTAAGGGAGAAGTGAGACTTGGAGCCAGAACTTCCTGGCTGATCCTTCCAACTTTCCCAGATTTACACAAGGTAGCAAACGCAGGTTTGTACCAACAGCCACTGGCCATATTTGCTGTCTTCCCATGGCACTGTAATAAGTACCTATACAGTCTGTCTCATTCTTACATTAAATGAACTTTATGCTTCAATGTGTGTGTTGGCCATAAGGGGCAATGCCACCTGGATTCCTCCTTAATCTGGATTCTTCCCTGCAGCAACGTGACTGCTATTCTCTTGCAGGTATAAGTGGAGTGCCATACTTGCTGGGCAAGATGGTTTTGTCGGTTCTATAATACAACACAACAAGGTGCAGTAGCGAGTGGCTGTATTCTTAATTGGCTTTGGATCTTTTGAAAGGGTTTTAAGACATTATCAATGATGGAAAAAACAAAAGCCCAAATCTCCTGCCCTAGTTGAAAACATTCAGAACATTCCATTCCAGTAGGAACAGAAGAACGAACACATGGGGGGCGTGGGGGGTTAAAAAGATAGCTACAGCTCTCTGCTAATAAGGTTGTCATTGGTGGGAAACAGCTGACAAGAACGCCGTTGCTACTGGGTGAGGTTCTGGCATGGAAATCCTCATGTGCCCTAGAACGGCTACCACTGGGAGCAATGACTCATCTGCGATTACTGAGTAAACATTGCCGTGGGTTTTTGGCCATCGTTAACAACACTGTTTGGAATACAATAATTCCTGCCATTGCAGGTTCTATTTCATCATCAGCCTGTGTAGAAATGTGGCAGTTCTACTTTGGAGAAATGGGGAGGGTAAGGGTCATGTTTAGCATCAGGAATTTCTGTGCTGTTCACCTGAAAGTAGAAATCCCATGGGAAATATGCAAAGGAACAGCCTGGATACAGAACTAAATTAATCCAACTCATCCTAGCAATATTTATTCATTTATGCCTGTCTTTCTTCCACTCAATAATTTAAAAATTATCACAACCACAGAGTGGGATACTGGTGCTGATCTAATGTGGATCAGAAGGGAGGGAAATTTCACACACCTTGGGTTGTACCTGCAATGTAATGTTACCAGTGCAATCCTAAATCGAGTTGGACTGAGAAGGGTGTTAAGTCTTCCAAGGACCGCATTGAATATGGGTATAGGAAGGAATATTGTCCTTTGCCCCTCGTCTCTCTACTCTGTTTGGTGATCCTGAGAGTGTTTTCACATAAGGTTTCAATCAGCTTTGCATTGGCTACCTCCGTAGGGCTGAATGGCGTTTGCTTTGAAGTGGTTCTCTTCTATGTCCTGGCCTGTCTAACAGCAGGTACACAAACAGCTTGAAAGGACTTCTTAAGCAGCCTCTGCCTTTCCCTGTAGAGCATGTTTTCTTGAGCCTGGATGATTTGTTATTGTATTGATTAAATTTAACCTTCTCTGTATTTCATAAGCCACACAGTGGTATAAACAAGACATCTGTAATGTAACATTGCTGCTTTGCTTTTATTTTTTCCAATTTGAAAGATCAACAAAGAGCGTTAAATCCTGATGATCTTATAATCCTGGCACTTGGGAGGCTCCATGCATCTGTGGCTGGAGGGTCTCCTTTTTAGACATCAGTTGTCAATGATGGCTATGTTATGAGTCACTACAAGCTGGTTTGAGTATCCTTTAGCCACCAGATCAGGGAAATGTTGGGTCTGAGGACAGTGAACTGCAGAGGGAAGACTAGAAAGTGCAAATCTTAAGTGGTAGCTACAATCCCAATAGAGTTTGTTACACTGGGGTCATTAATACCTCATCCTTTTCTATACTATACTATAAATATGGCCTATGTACAAAGCTAAAGGTCGAGCAGCTGATGTCCAGGAATGGGAGTACAGCAAGCAAAATATGAACAAAAAAAGGCTGTAGTCTGGGCCAGACTCAAGTTTCACTTTAACCTGCTTTCTACTCACCTAGACCATTGGTCCATCTAGCTCAGTATCCTTTACTGGCAGTGGCTTTCCAGGATCTGAAGGAGGCCTTTCTCACCACCTTATCCCTGAAATCCTTTATCTGGAGATTCCATGGACTGAACCTGGGAACTTTGCTCTACCATAGCCTTTTAGTGTCGTCTGAGGTCCCTCCTATATCCTAGCCCTAGTAAAGTATACCCCCTCTAATCCCCACCTCCACAATGTTTGGCACATGAGTCTGGATGATATACACTCTGGTCATCATTTCATAAATGTGGCCATTGTAAACTACTTCTGTACTGCCTTCCTTCAAAGTAGGTTGTTGGCAGCTTTCAGTGTGGTTACTGTGAATGGGTCTATCCTAGGGCTTGGCCTAAAGACTGGTAATGTTTCTTAAGAACTGTAGATCTCAATGAGCCTGAAGTGTTTGGAAATGGCTCTATCCAAGAACCCATCAGGCTATGGAGGAAGTGACTTTCCTCCCAGCTGAAGGGACAAGGCTAATAGTATGCATGTGACTGAGTGAAGAAACATCTTGAGAAGGGAAAGAGAAGAGAGACAGCGCTGCTGGGAGTTGGCTGGAGCACACTGGGGTTGCAGAGATTTGATTTGGGTAGCAGATATGTTGCCCTGTAGAGGTGCCTCTTTGCTACCTCCTGTCTTCTATTTGTATATGCCTTAATCAAGCAAATCTCTTTATATAATAATTCTGTTTTGGTTGTGGCACTCTCCTGAACATTCCATACACTCCCAAATCAGTTGGCTCCCTGATCTGTCACTCAGAAGCTGTCCCTATCTACTGGCTGCGTTGCCTCAGTCTCGCCTCCAATATTCTAAAAAGTTTGCTGTTCCTCTCCCCCCAATAGCCAGTCAGAACACAGGTCATTTGCATATGCGGCCTGATTGGCCTTTGCCTCTAACATTCTAAACAGTTTGTTGTTGCTGTTGGGAGTCATTGAATGTGTCCTGAGCAATGCTCCCTCTAAGCTGTGGAGTCCTGTGAGCAAAAATTCTACTTTGTGAGCTACTGGCATTAAAGTTGTGAGCAAGCAATTTGGCTACTGCATAAATTAGTTTGCTCTGGAGCCATCCTTCCTGAGCTAAGACCAAAATCTGTGAGCTGGAGGCTAAAAAACTGAGCTAGGTCACACTAGCTTACCTTAGAGGGAACACTGGTCCTGAGGTAAAATACATATCCCAATTTTCCCTTAAACAGTTGCTGGAGTTTCCAAAATACATAACCCAATCTTCCCTTAAATGGTCACTGGAGTTGCCAATCTCCCTGTGGGGCCTGGAGAGCTCCCAGAAATCACCATGTTCCCCAGCTAGAGCTCATCATTTCCCCTACAGAAAATTTCCCAGCTATTACAATGGCTGCTTTGGGATCTATGGGATTATACCCTGCTGAGATCCCTCTGCACCCCAATCCCTGCCCTCCCCAGGCTCTACCCCTCAAATCTACAGGTCTGGCCCTCCCCTTAGTATTGCCAGCCTCCAGGCAGCACCTGGAGATCTTCAAAATCAGTTCTCCTGGAGAAAATGGCTGCTTTGGGCAATGGACTCTATGGCATTATACCCTGCTGAGGTCCCTCCATACCTCAAACCCTACCCTCCCTGGGCTCTACCCCTCAAATCTACAGATATTTCCCAACCCAGAGTTGGCAACCCTGTAACTGGCTATGGAATTGCTTTCCAGACCCTTGGAACCCGGAAGACATGGCATAGGAGGAGGTGCTTTTCTACCTTAGCTGCCACTGCATAACCCCAAATCAACATAAGTCAGGGGTGGAGGGAACCATACCTGTTACCATGAGTCTGTCCTCCCATACTACCCACTTGGGGCAGCAGAACGACTTGAGACAGCCCTGCCTTATAGCTAAGCAGAAGCAAATAAACATGGCTTGCCTCCCTCTATTTTCCCCTTCCCTCTGCCGTCCCACCAGCCACAGCTGGGACATTCACTTGGAGCTTCCTTCTAGAACTCATTGTATTTCTTCCCACAACAGGCCTTACTCCTAGTACTATAATAAGACTATAAGCCTCCTTCGCTGTGTGCTCCAGTAGGAGCCAATCCAGGTAAGTGTTGCTCCTGGAATCTTTCACTGCTAGGCTTACTACTGGCTACCCTATTCACTGCTCGGGGAGGGAGGTGGGGCACTATATGTCATACCAAAACAGCCTATAGTCAACCAATTACTACAGAAAATGTAATAATTCCACAGCATCTGGTACCAAAATAATTCAGAACTTTACTGGAACAGAGGCAGAGTTGCCAGGCCCACAACCCTAGCTCGTTTCCTGCAGCTGTTCAGAAAAACTAAAAAATGGCAGACAATGTGATGTCAGTCCTCTTGAGGAATCATTGGAAACTTTATGGTTGTACCACAGAGTTTCTGGCAATACCTACACAGGTGTGATGTTAGGAGTTTTCCAGGAAGTGTGCTATTGCTGTTGGCTGCCTTCTTATAAGTGGATAAAGAGACCACCGGCTGAACAGTACAGTGAAAAAATAGAAACAACAGTCGGGATAAAGTACTCAAACACTACTGAACCGTGGTTTTGCTTTTACAACAAAAATATTTATAACAAGAATTGCTCAAAGAACTCATCAAAAGTTACAGAAAATCAATATATATCAACACTGTCCAAATATTTTTCAAAAGGGTACAGGAAATCAATAAGTATCAACACTGTCCAAATATTTTCCAAAAGATAACGAAGCTTCTGGATTACATCTCTTCGTTTCCAAACTTCATCAGAAGTCAAATTGATGTAAACAGTGTTGTCTTACTCAATTAACAAAGTTTACCAGGAGTAGTCAACTTCCACTGAAAAATCAGAAGAGTACAGAAGATTAAGTTGGCTTCAGTCTTTGGTGCCAAAGGCTACAGATTGCTGAATAGCCTACTGCCTTCTCATGTCACCGCCCCCTAGTCTTCTGCTGGTTGGTGTGAGGCCATAACCAGCCATTGCCAACAACCAATGTAAAAAATGAAACTAAAGCAAAGGCATCTTCCTCAAATGTTAAAATAATTATACAATACAGTAAGGGAACATCAACAAATTCAGACTCCCCATGATACAAGAGAAAGTCTAAAACTTCTCCCATTAATGTCTGTAATAAAAAATATTCACAACCACTGGTGAAACTGTTGCTGTTATTTTAGTATTTCATTTTGAAAATTTATGTGCTGCCTTTCCAGAGATAGCTTGGCAGTGGAAAGAGCTGTTGAGCTGCATCTGAGGTATGCAGTGACCCCATCGAGTTTTCGAGGTAGGAGAAAAAGATGGTTTGCCATTGCCAGCCTTTAGACTTGGCAGCTTACAACTGAAACAATAAAACCATTAAAATGCAGCCATTAAAGACCAAAATTAAGGCATTAAAATAAGTCTTTAGAAGCCAAAGCCATTAAAACAAGCCACTAAAAATTTAAGCAGGGGCATAAAGATTGTGTAAAATGCACAGCAAGCAGCCTAAAATGACATAAATAAAACACTGTAAAATAGCTAAAAGTGATAAAACACCTTATATAAAATGCTGGGTAAAAAGGAATGTTTCAGTGAGGATGTGCTACCAAATGTCAAAGTTACAGTTTTCCCAGTGTAGTCTTTTGGAACTGTATACATGATTATTAAGGGGGGGGGGATGCTTCTAATAATCTGTAGTAGCTGATACATTAATCAGTTATTTATATCGACTGGTGTTAAAGTGATCAGTTCACCTATGTGAACTCTCCAGGAGAGCAACCACAGGGCTGGTTCCTTCCTCCACAACCAAGCAACAGTTCCGTGCCTGTGAAAACACAACAGAAATTCTCCCAAGCCTGACAAAGACTTCTTGGAAACTAAACTCAAACCATGTCCCAGGTATGGCCTCCTTCAAGCCAATCACAAAAAAAATGTGTAGATTTGTTCAGTATTTGTATAGCCACATGCTGATAAGGCTGAACAAAACTGTTTTTACTAGCCAAAACTCTGTCTGAATGCTGGGCCACAAAAACCTCTGGCAAAAATGGAGCAGATAATTCAGTCAGAAGAACACTTGGATCCAAATGTGCTGGGAAAAATAGTTTAGTCCAACCCCCCCCCCAAGCTTGTATGTTTGCAAAAGGCTCTCTGTACAGATCTCTGTACATGTCAGATCAGATCTCTTTGCTCCTTTTCTCTCCTTCCTTGTCAGGTTCAGCAATCGAGATGGGAATTCTGTGCAATCAGCTTCTCTCCGGAGGTTTATAGCATCACATGCTTGTTTTTTTCTCTTCCTCTGTGTTTTTGTAGGGACTCTGAGCATCTGTAACAGCAATGACAACTTATTTATTTCTTATATTTACAGCCCACTTTTTATCCAGATCAGCTGCCAAATCGGCTTACCATTCAAATCCATAAGCATATATAATACAAAAAGGGGGGGAAGGGGGAATGGCTGCCAATTTGCAGATCTGCATTACAGAGTTTTATTTTGGGAGATAAGAGAACTCTTCCTGAGGCAGGGAAGCTGGTGTCTTTTGGTGCTTGATGCAATGGAAATGGGGAACAGATGATTAAAGGGTAGAACCTTCATTCTTGTTCTAAACCGGAAGAGTTTTAGTTCTAGTCACACAGGAAGCTGACTTATACGGAGTCACACCATTAGTCTGTCAAGGTCTGTCTTGTTTTCTTCTGACTGGCAGCAGCTCTCCAGGGTTTCAGGTAGGGGGTCTTGCACATCACTAGAGGTGTCAGCTCTGCATTAGGAAATACCTGGAGATTTGGGGGATGGAGCCTGAGGAGGGTGGGGTTTGGGGAGGGGACGAGCTTCAGTGGAGTATGCCATAGAGTCCATGTTTCAAAGCAGCCATTTTCTCCAAGCAAACTCATCTCTGTTGCCTGAAGATCAGTCATAATCCCAGGAGATCTCCAGCCATTACCTGGAGATTGGCAGCCCTACACATCATCTATGACCTGTTCCTTTTAAATGGAGAGTCTGGGGATTGAACTGGAGATGTTCTGCACGCCTTCTTCTCACCCATCTGTCATAACTACATAAAATGTACTGGAAGCAGAAGCTCAGCATAGTGATTCAATCAGCTCTTTATTAGGTTACCTCAGAATAAGCCTGCAGAGGCTCACTGCAAGCTGCCTTTTATTTCTGAACTCACCACACCCAAACCACACCCAGCACACACACCAAACACCGTGATTGGTTCTATTTACAAGTCCATAGCCCTGATTGGGCTACTTTAGGATCCGGGTGAGCCCATTGGTGCGCCCTTGGATCCACAGTCTCTATTGTTCTCTCCAACGAAGCTCTGGCCCTTTTCGGACCTCATGGTCAGCCATGTGGCGGTAGCTATCTCTGCTCAATACATTACACTACAGTTGTTTTCCTCTTCTGTCCACACAGGAACAGGGTAGGTTTTCCTCACTCAGGTCAAATTGTTGACTGGCACTTCTCACACTCTTATCTGCAGCAGCAGGAAGGCTCTGATGGGGCAGTGATGACTAAAGACTAGGATCTGGGAGACCTGCCTCAGGCCAGTCACTCTCCCTCATCCTAACCTACCTCACAGGGTGGTGGTTGTTACTGTGATGCTAAAAAGAAGGAGATGAGAATGACGTAGGCCGTTCTGGGTCTCCGTTGGCGAGAAAGTTGGGATATAAACAACTAAGCATCCAACCAACCAAGTCCTCTCCCTCAGCCTCTCACTCACCTGGCTCCTGGCAATCCCGTTACTGTTCCCTTTCAGGTATATTTAACATTTTAACAACTGGCCAGAAGGAAATGAAAACAGGGTACTAGAAAAGGACCGAGGTGTCACTTGCCCCTGCTTTCTGATGCCAAGTCTGGTTAGCCCAGACTATGAAAAAAGATGGTGAGTTTCTCTTCCCAGAGATCTGGGACAGCATGTAAGCCAAGTGGCCTTATCAGTGGTGAAAAGGATCAACCTAGAGTCGCCAGCCTCAAGATGGGCCTGTAGATCTCCTGGAATTACAACTGATCTCTAGCTAAAGGAACCAGTTTCCCTGGAGAAAGTGAATGCTTGGGAGGGTAAAACTGTATGGCCTTATGGCTCACTGAGAAACCCCTCCTGCAAACCCTGCCCTCCCCAGACTCCACCCCCTAATCTCCAGGATCCTCCCAGCGCAGAGCTAGCAAGCCTAGGTCCCTTCCACTACCACAGTGCATCAGAAACATTTCTCTATGCTGGGTGTTCTGTCTTTCCTTCAGTCACTAGAGTGTCTGGACTCCTCTTGTCTCTCCCTTGTTTTCCGTTAGTAGGAACCACAGACTGATTTTTTTGCTGCAATTTTTTTTAATTACTGGGGCTTTAGGTTTGGATCTCTCAACTCAATTACCCTGTTATTTCCATATACCCAAACAGTGATAGCCAGCTTCTCAGACTTTCTCACATGGTGCACCTTTGCTAAAGATTTCTGAATTAGCAGCTGCAGAATTAACCATGCAATCCTACTTTGAACAGAGTTGAATCCTCTCATCAATCCAAATTTAAGAGCAAGAGAGCAAGTTATTACATTTTTGTTTATAATATTTATATCCTCTAAAATTTAGCTGAGGCAGCAAAGAATCCTAAAATAAAATAATAAATAATACAACTTAAAAGGGGGGGTTGCATTATATTCAAATAAGTAATAATTCACATTTGAAATAATTCAATAATTTAAAACCATATCAAAAGTAAAACCCATTCTCAATATATTAAAATAGCAAACAGTGAACTCAGCACACAGTATAAAATCATCATACAAGCAGGGAGATAAAAGAAGGTCAGGGCAATAAGATCATTCATCTCCCTAGAACACAGTCTCTCTTTAAAAAAAAAAAACAAACCTCTCCTAAAAAGGAGAGGATTTTATTGCTTTTATATATAGAAAGGGGGAAGGGTATACAGGGGGATAAAGAAAAGAGTTGAGTGAATTCTCTGTTAGTACATTAATCTTTTTGTTAGTACAAGTAAAGTTCTTGGCTTCCACCGTGGTTGAAAGATCTTCTTTTCATCTTATCGAAAGTCCAAAATCAGCCTGTTAAATAGGTTAGTAAAGTCCTTTGGGGTTAATTATTAAACTGCTCCCTTTTGTCGCCTCACAAACAAATGTTATATCTTGGGGTGTCTTCCTTTCAAATCTCTCAAATTATAAGATGGCCCTTTCTTTGCTCCTCCATCTTCCGATTCTGCGCCTCCCTCTTCCAGGCCACTGTCTTCTTCGCTGCTTAACATTGTCCATTTAGCGAGTTCTGCATCTTCCTCTGAACTGGCGTGTCTCTTCAAAAATTCTTGAGCTTTGAAGACGGAGTTGATCTTCTCTCTCTTATTGTTGAATTTAAACAGTAATCCTTCGGGAATCCCCCATTTGTAGCCAATTTGATGCTTCTGTAGAAACAAGGTCAGTCCTTTGTATGCTTTCCTTTTCATTCGAATTTCATATGGAACATCTTTTAAAATCCTGATATTCTGCTCACCAATCTTCAAGGGCATTGCTGAAGTCGCTCTTAAAATTTGATCTCTAGTACGCTGCTTAGTAAACTTGACAACCACTTCTGCTGGCAGATTATTTTTCTTGGTGAAGTTGGAGTAGGCTCTGTAGGCCACATCCATTTCCTCGCTTAATTTTTGCGCTTCTCTGCCAGTTAGAGGTGCCAAGGCATTCGCCAACATACTTCTGAGATCTTCTTTCTCTTCTTCCTTTATGCCCTGAAAGCGGAGAGTCAAATTTGATTTTTCCATCTGAAGCATTAAAATTCTTTTTTCCTGCATCTCTTGGTGTTTTTCTATTTTGTTGACCTTTTTCTTAATTTTCTTGGTGTCTTCCATCGAGATCAAACATTTCTGCGCAATCTCCTCCATCTTCTTAGCTGCGTCTGTTAACTGCTTCTGCTGACTATTGAGTACACTTTCCATGTTACAAAGGGTTTCGCTGATTTTCTGCATTTGATGCAGCAGAGGGCGCAGTGACTCACTTTTCTGCTGATTGACAGCTGGCTCCAGGGGGAGGTTGCCAGCACCGGAAGTTCCTCCCAGCTTCTTCATCGGCTTGTCTGGGATTTTCTTATGCCCCAACATTTTTATTGTTTACTTTAAAGAAGTCTGTGCCGCGCACCTCAGGAGACAAGCTACTTTCTTCTCCTTCAATAGAACCCCCAAAGGTAACTTCACTAGTCTGCTTTTTCACTCCCCCCCTTTCCTTTCTCGTTTATATGCTCCGCTTTCGGGGGGGGGGTTCCTCCCTCCTCCCCTGCGCTTATACGATTAGGGGGGGGGGAACGCATTTAAACCGCTTCCAAGTAGATCTTCTACTCACAGTTTACTGCCGATTCTTTCTTTTTTAAACTATCTTCCGCTGCTTCAGTCTGAGAAGTCGGTGGCGTTGCTGAGTCCCATCCGGGCACAACACAGCGGGGCCACTGGGGCTGAGGGAAAGCCTCAATCTCCCGGCCGTCAGGCCGGCCAAGAGGCTGCTCCCCAAAGCGCCCCCTGGTTCGGAGCCTTCAACAAAGGCTCACAAGGGTCCCTGCTTATGCAGAGACCCCCCCAACCGTGCGTGGGCTGGTCGTCTCTGGGAGAGTCCCAGAAGCCCGACCGCCATTCGCAACACCGAAACCGAAACTCCCTAGAACACAGTCTCAATTCAAAGAGGATGAGATAGAAGCACATAATCCTCTTTTAATAATGTTAATAATATTTGAAATTTGTATAGCACTTCCAGTGGTCTCAGAGCTTCACATGACAGCCCCGTAAGGCTGCCCATCATGTTGAGCCTCTTTTCCTGCTGCCCTTCAGCTTTTCCTAGCATTATTGTCTTTTCCAGCGAGTCTTCTTATAATGTGACCAAAGTACAATAGCCTCAGTTTAATCATTTGAGACTTCAGGCTTGATTTGCTCTAGAACCCACTTCTTTATTTTTTTGCCAGTCCATAATATTTATAGAAGCACCTAAAATACACTGAGCTTTGTACAGGAACAAAATGAGTCGCTGCCCGCAGAACCCTGCTGAGATCAGCATACTGATGACAACTCCACCCCAGACCCAAAAACTCTTCCAGTGGTTTCATGTGGTTCTAAAGAACAAAGAGGACAAGATTGCACACTGTAAAACCCCACAGGGAATTTCCCATGGGATACCTCAACAGCCTCCCAACATCTTCTGGGCTTGTAATGAGAGAATGAGTTACGAACAGAGCCACCAGAGAGCTGTGCTCATAATCTCTAACCTATCTGGCAGTTGTCCAGAAGAATGCCATGGCTGATGGCACTGCAAGCAGGTAAGGAAGGTAGGAGAGGAGCTGTGGTTCAGTGATAGAGCATCACTTTTGCATGCAGAAGGTCCCAGGTTCAATCCCCAGCATCTCCAGTTAAAAATGACCAGGAAGTAGGTGCTTAGTTTCTGAGATCTGGTGAGCTCAGACTATACTATGCTGCCTTCCCTCCCACTTTGTTAACTAGGGTATGTAATAAAAGGAAAGAGGCGGGGGGGGGGGCCCTTAGAGCTGAATAGAAATCCAACCACAAAGCTGTGAAGCAGGATATCAAGTTACAAGCATTACATCCTTAGAACAAACTGTCACAGCCTGATCAGTGATCTTGATGGCAAGACTGTTGCCTAGCAACAGCTGAGTGCTGATTAACCTTTTGCAAGTACCATACATGCTCTTGACTTCACCGACTTTGGGAAATGCTGCATAGGGAACAAGTAAGTGGCCAATGTGTAGATGTCAGTCTAGCCCTGATGCTTATTCAGACTGGGATGTCATGTGCCTTATTTATTTGGTACTTTTTATCCTGCCTGTCCTCTAGGAAGCACAGGGTAGCATGCAACGTTCTCTCCTCATCCAGTTCATCCCCACAACCAGGGCTCTTTTTGTAGCAGGAACTCCTTTGCATATTAGGCGACACACCCCTAATGTAGCCAATCCTCCAAGAGCTTACAGAGCTCTTCTTACAGGGGCTACTGTAAGCTCTTGGAGGACTGGCTACATCAGGGGCATGTCACCTAATATGCAAAGGAGTTCCTGCTACAAAAAGAGCTCTGCCCATAACAACCCTGTGAGGTAGGTTAGACTGAGAGAGGGGTCGGCTGGGAGAGCGACTGGCCCAAGGTCACTCAACAAGCTTCATGGCAGAGTGGGGATTTGAACCTGCATCTCTAAGAATTCTGGTTTGACACTCTTAGCACTAGAGCAAAGACTGAGTCCAGTGGCACCTTTAAGACCAATTTAGTTTTATTCTGGGTATAAGTTTTCATGTGCTTTCTTCAGATACATTGAACTGAATCGAATTCAGATACACTGAACTGAAGTGTGCATGCACACGGATACTTACACCCAGAATAAAACTTTGTTGGTTTTAAAGATGCCACTGGACTCAGACTTTGTTCTGCCACTACGAACAAATATGGCTACCCGCCTGACTCTTACCAGTGCCACTAGTTCACTCTGACTCTCTTCTTTCTAGATGGAAGTGTGTACAGTAAATGCATCATTGTTCATGATTTGTTGAGGAGTTGTCCCAGGCAGTGACTAGGGAGGGTCTCCATAGGCTGCCACCACTCTGGTATGGGTCTCCTTGAGAGGACCCAGAGCACCAACCTGACCCCTTATCCACTCTTTCCCAGTAGGATGTACTTTATAAGTGACCGATTGAGGTGTGAGGACCCAGGCAGAATAATAAACAATTTTATTTAAGAGGTCTAGTAACAATTAGTTTTCAAGTAATTTATAGAATAATGAGACCAGTAAAGGTAGGTAAGCAAACAAGTAAAAGAACCCTAACATGTCTATCTAGACTGTCCCTAGATGTCTCTTGGTGATTGGCTTCAAGCTGACTCACCCTTTCTTGGCTGAGGGACCTCTCTGTCTGCAGCAGCCTCTCCTCAGCTCTGCTTCCTAAGAATGAACAACCTAGGATTGCCAGGTCCTACCTTTAGCTGCGGCGGGGGAGTCCTGGCCCCTCTCTGGGACTTCTTCAGAAGTGATGCTATCACGTAGGGCATGTTGGGGCAGGACCACTATTATTCGAGGGAAAACCATAGAGTTTTCCCTCGAATGATACAGTGTGTGTCCCCCCCCCACGCAATGTGCCTGGCATGATGACGTTGCCTCTGGGTGACGCCATCACACTGGGCACATCGCCACAATCCCAGTACTTTGGGAATGGGGTTCCCCCTCGGCAGCCGGATTCAGGCCAGCAGGTAAGGGTTCCATCGAGCGGGCAAACCCCTGCCCCCCTGAGGGACCTGGCAACCCTAGAACAACGCCCCATTTTGGACGAGGCCTTTTATCCCTTCTTCCTAGGCACTGCCCCCCTGCTCCTCTATTGGTGCAAGTTTTCCCTTCAAATCCCCAGTTAACCGATCACAGGGTTCAAAGGAGGCCTGGGAAATGTAGGCCCTGTAGCCACTCTGGTACAGGCTTCCCCAAGGCCACCAGGCCTCTCTATGCAGGCTCAAGCTCCAAATATAGTTTCTTAAGATTGGATTCTTGTTGCAGAGAGATGGGGTATTTCAGTGCCGAAGCACAATCTTTATAGGAAAACTTACAAAAAAAGAATGGAAGCCCCACAATATAATATAGCTTTATGTTAGTCCTAACCTTGAGGTTAGGAGGGCACCTGTCCTGGACACTGGAGCAGTATAGAAGGTAGTGGGGGGTAGGAATTATGCTAACAACAATACTGTTGTCTGGGGCTTTTTTTTGTAGAAAAGGCCCAGCAGGAACTCATTAGCATGATAGGCCACACCCAACAGCAGAAACTCATTAGCATGTTAGGCCACACACCCCGACAGCACAGCTCATTAGCATATTAGGCCACATCCCCATGTTGCCTGAAGTGTGGTCATCCAGCCACACCCACCTTTTGCTTCTTATTCCATTTACCTTGTTTGTTGTCAAAACTCAGGGCTTTTCTTGGCACAGGAACTCCTTTGCATGTTAGGCCACACATCCCTAATGTAGCCAATCCAAATGAGTTTCTGCTGTTGGGTGTGGCCTATTATGCTAATGAGTTCTTGCTGGGCGTGGCCAACTCGGAAGCCAGCTGGAATGCCATTCCTGAGTGTTCCTGCCCAAAAATAGCTCTGCTGTTGTCTGAGGCACTGCCCAAGAGAATCCTTGAACATCCTTCACAAAGGCAGGAGGTCAGCAATGTGAACATGAATTTGCAAAGATCTCCACCTTTACTCTTGTGCAAACTTTTGTCCTGTTTGTGAAACAGCTCAAACACAAGGGAAGGACGACTTCTGAACTTCTGACATGTCTTGTGAGTTTAAATTATTTTTCTTATCTAGAAGATCTTCGTATCTCCATAGCTGATCTTTAATAAATAAAGTGGGATTTGTAAAGGCTTCTAATGGTGAAACCCATTTCGGAACTCTTGTATAAAACAATCTTTTAGTCTCTTCCCAGACCTTTAATAATGCTCTTATCATATGTTGTTTAAAGTATTTATGGATATCACTTTTCTCGTACCACACAAAAGCGTGCCAAACTAGTTTCAAATCATAACCTTCTAATTTTAACAGTCTTGGGTTTTCCAGTGTAACTAGGTCTCATCATGTTTACTTATTTAAAGTATTTATGTACCAGACCTTCTCCTGGGCATCTCAGGATCCAACAGTATTTAAAAACTAGTTTAATAAAACAATACAAATTAAGGCAACAGATCTAAAACGATCTAAAACATCTAGACTAGGGATCTAGTCATGTTAACTAGAGATCAGTTCACCTTCAGTTTCCCAGGATCCCAGTGACTAACAGAAGCAGGATTATGGAAACCCTTTTACTTGGCATAACGTATGCCAGATCCAGCTTTTATTTGCACAACATTCTCAGCTACCTTGGTGCCAAGTTTGGGGTTTATTTTATTTTGCCACAGGGTTTTCACAGATTTGCCACTAGGCAAACCCACTTTGGCTCTTTCAAAGCTCAGCCAGCCATGACAAGAATCAACAACCTCAGAGTATAAACCATCTCATTAGCAACTGCAGCTAATGAGTTCAGGAAGAATATCCATCTACATAATTCTTTATGACATCTCTTTACTAAAACAAGAATTTAAAAAGAACAACAATACAAAGCAGAAAGAGGCGGCTTCCTCACAGAGATTTGTGCCTGCATAGAATGCAGGAAATCCCTGAAGTAAATGGAAACATCCCAACTGTGGGCTTTTCTGCTGTTAGCCAAATCGTCTTATTTTCTTAATAAATGTGGGGAATTATGAATATTAATTGGCAATAGGCATTAACTATGGGACCAATAACCTGTGTATACGGGAGTCCAACTTATCCAGATCCCAGAAATAGACGCTGAGACTAGATCTTAAAAAGCAGTGATTTCTTTTACTAAAGTATTCTCACACATACAATATAAAATCAAACATACACACTATTATGTATCGCCTATACATAAGTAGCCTGAGCTTGAATCTCGCTCCTATCTAAGCCTGGTATTAGAAACAGCAAAACCTGATTGGCTACTCCGAAGGCCAATCAGGACACTGGAGGGAAGAGACTTCATTGGTTGTTATGTAACTATTCTGATTGGTTATTAATGCAACTAGGGGCGTGGTTATGCTAGCTCAGATAGTTTAAAAGAGTGCCTGTTGCTCTCCTGTTTGTGTTGTTGTTCCTATCTTGTTAATAAAGCTGAATCGCTGTTTATGAGCTGCTGCCTTAAGTCTCATACTTAACATTGGCGATGAGGATGGGATACAGCAGGTAGGCAGCCCCACTGAACTACCGCCACCACGGCTGATGAAGCCAGACTCTCTGGGGCTCTGGAAGAAGAAGGACAACACCCTGCCAACCTACCGGCAGAACTGGCACAAGGGATGGCAGCCAGAGCAAAGTTCGAGGTGTTCAAACCAGAGCTGGAGGACTGGGACTCCTACATCACCCGGTTCGAGTTCCACTTATGTACCCATCAAATCAAGGAGGATGCCACAAAGACAGCAATGCTGCTCAGTTCCTGTGGTTGCACCGTGTTCAATGTGGCCAGGTCTTTGGTTGCCCCAGCCGGTATCCTAACCATCTCCTTAGCTGATATCATGAGCAAGCTGAAAAATCACTTTGCACCCACGCCCTCAGAGATCACCTGCTGACGTACGTTCTACAAGTGAGATCAGGGGGCGAGCGAGTCGATTGCCGAATACATCACGGCTCTACGGAAGGCAGCCAGGACCTGCAACTTCCCTGATCTAGAGGCGGCGTTGCTTGACTGGTTGGTGTGCAGCCTGCGGAATGAAAAACTCCAGCAGCGGCTGTTCGCAAAGTCGGAGCTGACCTATGCTATGGCCTAAGTGGAAGCCATCACCGCCGAAGCCACAGAGAGATAGACCAAAGAAGTTCAACAGCACAGTAGCGCTGCCCATTAGCATCCTGAGAAGTCGGTGCATTACGAATCGGCTAGCGAATTTGAGGGTGAGAACGATGATGTCAACAAGACTTGTGTAGCCAGGTCCTGACAAACCACAGTGAAACCTGCATCGAGGCCAGCCTGTGTAGGTTGCGGTGGCAACCATGACCGAGACCGGTGTTGGGCACATGACCTCCAATGCTGAACTTGAGACAAGTCGGACCACTTGGCCAGGGTGTGCCGCACCAAGGGTAAGAAGTCACCTCTGTCTTCACCATGGCAGAACCACAAAGTGCGAGACATCGGTACGGCAAGGCCAGCTGATTGCAATGAGACCACCTGCTGTTCGTGTCCCACGACCATCATGAGTACCGGACCAAGGACCACGAAAAAGATCCATGTAACTGTGTCGCTGGATGGGGTGCAGTGTGACTAGGATCAGCGATGACCGTCATCTCCACAGACACGCTGCAGCACTTGTTCCCCCGATGGAGCCACCATCGTTTGGCGCCCAGCCAGGTGCACCTGTCCGACTTCCAGGGTCAGTGCATTCCTGTGGCCAGAGAGGCCTAGTTTGAGGTACAGTTTAAGAGCTTCAGGGAAATGCTGAGCCTCCTGGTTGCCGAGGGGCGTAGGACCAGTTTGTTAGGCTTAGACTGGTTCGAAGCTCTCGGCATTGCTGTGACCAGGGTAAATCAGGTCTGTGAGAATAAATTGAGTTCAATCTATTCTGAGTTCCCCAAGGTGTTTGATGGATCTCTGGGAAGGTATACGGGGCTGCCAATAACCTTTGACTTGGACCCTACCATGGCGCTCACAACACTGAAATACCGGCAGGTACCCATCTCACTCAGACCGTGAATTGAAGTGTAACTGGACAAACTGGTTGCTCAGGGCGTACTCAAACCCGTATCACATGCAAGGTGGGAGACCCCTATTGTAACACCAATTAAGCCTGATGGGTCCATTTGGATTTGCACCAATTATAAATGTACTATTAATAGGCCGTTACAGCAACATTCATACCTAGTGCCTATTATAAGTCATGTGTTAGCGACTCTGGTGGGAAGGCGGATTTTTGCAAAATTAGATCTCGCCCAGGCCTACCAGCAATTGCCTGTTGACCAAAGTGCAGCTGAGGCACAAACAATTGTCACTCACAGGGGGCGTTCAAGGTTAACCGTTTGCAATTCGGTGTGAATGTGGCCCTGGGAATCTTCCAGGAATTAATGGAAGGGTTGCTGCGGGACCTGCCAAGCGTGGTGCCTTATTTCAATGATGTGCTAATTGCTGGGGCTAATGAGACAGAGTTGGCTGAACGCATAAGGGTGGTATTAAATCAGTTCCAGAAGGCCAGTCTTAAGGTTAAAAAACAGAAATGCCATTTTGGAGTACCCACGGTCGAATTCCTAGGGTTCCTTATTGACGAATATGGGGTTCACCCTACAGAAAGTAAAGTTGCCGCAATCCGGGAAGCACCGCGGCCACAAAACAAAAAGGAGCTGCAATCAGTCTTGAGCATTTAAAACTTTTATCATGCTTCCTGTCCCATAAGGCATCGGTAGCTGAACCTCTGCACAAGTTATTGGTTAAGGGTGCGAAATGTATGGGGGTCGTGGCAAGATCATGCATTTAAAGCTATTAAGGACCTGTTGGTGTCAAATAATGTGCTGACGCAGTTTGATGAACACAAACCATTGCACCTTGCTGCAGACGCTCCCCCCTTTGGAATTGGCGCCGTACTGAGCCATGTAATGGCAGACAGGAGGGAAGCACCAGTGGCGTACTATTCCTGAACTTTGACTGCTGCTGAGAGGAATTATGCCCAAATTGACAAAGAGGGACTCGCCTTAGTAGCAGGCGTTAAAAAATTTCATGACTTTTTATATGGGCGAAAATTCCTCAAGGTCACTGACCATAAACCACTTCTTGGACTATTCGCGCCTAACCGCCAGACGCCACAGGTCTTATCGCCTTGTATGCTGCGTTGGACTGTTTTTATGTCAGCATATGATTTCAACCTTATTCACTGGTCCGGAAAAGCTATCGGGCATGTGGACACATTAAGCCAGTGTCCTGTTCCTGGACTGGCTGTTGACCCTGCCCCAGCATACGAGGTCATGGCCATCAAAGAACTTCCTCAGCCACCTGTGCATGCCTCCAACATCACAGTGGGCTCGGCCAAGGACCCCACGATCACCCGTGTACTTAACTGGGTATGGAGGGGGTGGCCGGCAGGTCATTTTTCTGTTGAATTCCAACCATATAGCTTGAGACAGCAAGAACTGTTGGTGCATAAGGGTTGTTTGCTATGGGGGAATAGAGTGGTGGTGCCTCCCAAACTGAGGAAATGGGTGTTGGAGGCTTTGCATGAGGGTCATCTGAGCATAGTCAGAATGAAGGCTCTAGCCCAGAGCTATGTTTGGTGGCCCCACATCGACCAGAACATAGAGGAGTGGTAAGAGTATGTAATGTCAAGAATCTAGGCCGGAGCCCCCTCAAGCCCCCATACAGCACTGAGAAACAACACATAGGCTGTGATAGAGGTTGCACATAGACTTTGTGGGGACATTTCAGGGGCAATTGTTTCTAATCATTGTCAACACTTACTCAAAATGGCTTGAGGTGGTGCAGATGTCAAAAATGACATCAGCCGCAGTAGTAAAAACACTGCACCGTATCTTTGCCACCCACAGATTGCCAGACACTATAGTGTCAGATAACGGGACGCAGTTTACCTCCTCTGAGTTCTCAGAGTTTATGAGTAATAACCTGATTAGACACATAACGTCCGCACCATTCCAACCCAGCCACAAATGAACAGGCGGAACGAATGGTGCGGACCACAAAGGAAGCCCTTCGAAAAATGATCCATGGGGACTGGAGTCAGAAGCTGGCATCCTTCACGCTTTATCAGCATATCACGCCACACACCATGACCAGGAGAAGCCCAGCAGAACTGCTGATGGGATGCAGACTGACGTCACTCCTAGATCGACTCCACCCTGATTTAACTACCGACAAACTACCACAGAGGGAGGTCCTAGAAACACCTCAGTCTTTTAAAATCGGGGACACAGTTTTTGCCCAGAACTATGGGGAGGGGCATCTGTGGGTTCCAGCCTCTGTCGTAGAGGTCACCGGCACACTATCCTATGTGATGCAAACTGCAGACGGCCGAAAACTAAGGCGCCACATCAACCAACTTTGGCAACGGTGGACTGGTCAACACATAGAGGACCGAGCAGAAGCCTTGGAAGGCCTGGACACCACAGCCGAACCAGTGGAAACAGGAGGGTAGCTTGGCCCCTCAAGACTTAGAACTCAACATAATGGCAAGCGCTGAACAGGAACCAGGCCCCGATACCATTCCATTGCCAGATAGTCCCTCTAGGGAATGGAGTAGTCCTAGGGCTATGGGTACTGAGTCACCCCCACAAACCAAGCCCTTATGGCAGTCACAATGGGTAAGGCAACAACCCACATATTTAAAAGATTCTGTATGCTCAGAGGTTGTTTCTTCTTAGGGGGAGGAATGTTATGTATCGCCTAAATATAAGTAGCCTGAGCTTGAATCTCACTCCTATCTAAGCCTGGTATTAGAAACAGCAAAACCTGATTGACTACTCCGCATAGAAGACCAATCAGGACACTGGAAAGGTTCTGGAGGGGAGAGACTTCATTGGTTGTTATGTAACTATTCTGATTGGTTATTAATGCAACTAGGGGCGTGGTTATGCCAGCCTGGATAGTTTAAAAGAGAGCCTGTTGCTCTCCTGTTTGTGTTGTTGTTCCTATCTTGTTAATAAAGCTGAATCACTGTTTATGAGCTGCTGCCTTAAGTCTCATACTTAACACACACAAACAATACAGATCTAAGAATTTTAGACAGAAAAATACAGAGACGTTTGCATTAGCATGAGAATATCGTTGGTGGGTGATACGTTACCTGTCCAATGTGGCAAGTTGAATCTGCAGCAAAGAAGGAAATAACTAGGGAAGGGGGATTGTGAGTTGACCAGCAACACACATGGAAAGGTCCCACGTGTGGAATGGCAAAATAGGGTGTGAATAGGAGGATAGAAGTGAGAGAGAGAGCAATGGGTTGGTACTCTCCTTTTATACCCTAAAATGACTGGAAGCTGATGCTTCCTTTGTCACGTAGTCCCCAGGAAGTGCTAGAAAAATCTAGATGCTAGTGGGTCATGAGAATGGGATTAATTGTCGGGCAACTGAAATAATGTTTCTCTAATAGTGACATCTCTTAAGGGGAATGGGGGAAGACAAAAGAAAGAAAAGAATAGCAATGTCTCAGCTCCATTGCTGGTAGTTGGTGTTAAGGATTCGATGGTTAACAGCTGTGTTATCAGGATGGGTGGCTGGCAGGAGACATGCCTGCTGACTAATCCTCTCATAGACAAAGTTCTTTTGTTTAGGACAAAGCTGAGTACGTGATTCACCTGGGGCTGTCAATATGCAGAGGTATGGGGGGGAGGGGCCTGTGTGATGGAGAAGAGAGCTGTCTATGGCATCTATGAAGGAATGTCTAGGTTCCCTTTGCAGATTAAGGCTTCTCTTTAGTGAACTGCTGCTGGTTCTGTGTGTTTGCAGGGTCAGGGAGGCTGGCTTGCCTTCTGGCATCTGACTGCAGAGGTGCAGGAGTGTGAGGCATCGGGTCTTCCACGGGTTCATTTCTGGGCAGGCACGTTGCTACAGGACAAGGTTTCCCTCATCTGGGCGCATGCCTGCATTCCAGTAGGGTGGCACAGTCTCATGGCTACCATTCAGTCCATCGCCCTGGCACACTATTGGCACAGTCCAGCTTAACAGTCATAGTTCATAACCTTTATAGATGCGGTATAAGGCAGCAACATGGCAACACTGCATGCTTGATTTACTCCTGATTTTCTTGTTAGTCAATCCACAAGCATTGGAATTGGGTCGGGCATGGTTCTCCCACGTGTCTGCCCTCCTTCTGCATTTTCACAGTTGTGGAGTCAGTTAATTGTTTCCCCACAGGTGCCTTAAGTAATCAGGATTTTCAAGGGAGGGTGTTGTCACCATCGGTGGCATTATTGGTGGGGTCACAGCAGCCTCCTTTTTGTTTTTATTTTTTGTGTATACTTACATTAATATATAATAGCTGAATTTTAAAAATGGCACTAATGTATCGATATAGCATTGTAATGATAAGGATTAGCAGGTCCTTAGAATTCCCAACTTTCATTAAAAAATTAAGCCTCTGGCTTTTTTTCTCATGAAGATATAAGAAAAAGAAGGCGTATTTCTGCAAAGGAATAGAGACCTAAAAAAAGAAAGTCAGGAATTCAGAGAACCTACTAAGCCTATCTTTATAATGCTACATTGATAGATCACTATTTCAGTGCCTTTAAAAAAAAAAAAATGAAATCACTTGTATTTAAGGTGGGGTTGGGAGGAGAAGATGATAGTACAATCATTTGATGAAGATGATAGTACAATCATTGAGAATTGGGCTGGACTGGGGGTGAGACACAAAATCAAAAGCGGCATTACGCACAAAGAAAAAGGTGGCTCAAAATCAGCTTCTAGAAAAAATATTGTGTTGTAAAAGTGGTCTCAAAAGAACTGGAAAAAAGCTGGGGGGATGGGAAAAGCAAAAATTAAAGTCACAAAGATGCATATGGAAATCAAGGGATAAACGGAAGCCATATGGGACCAGAACCAATGAAATAAACCCATGCAGAAAAGACCAATGTCACGCACATTCTGAACATGACTCGTGGGTTTCCTGGGGCTTTCCTCTCTTATCTGGTTTAAAGAAAGAACTGTGGGATGGCTGCAGGTGGGGGTATCCATCCGGATGCTCTATCTCCAGCCACTATAGAGAGGGAGGGGGCAGAGCTAAGTATCACTTTCAAGTCACTTTCAAAATGACACGGGGCAGCCCCCCCGAAAGGGTTTTTTTTTGCTTTGCCTGCTGAGTCATACTGTAGCATTAAAGCCTATCTTGGAAGGGAAAGGATAACTTCTAAGCTATGGAGGGAGGTTCCATAGGCTTACCAGCTTGCCCAATGTGGCAATTGACCTCCTGCCCCAGTACTATGGAACCACAGGAACAAAATGGGGACGTTACAGGGTGTGACACTGTAGCATCACTTCTGGGTAAGTGCCTGGAAGTAATATCATAGAGTCATGTGAAGCTTTAGGATTTCTACCATAGAGATTGGGGAAATTCCTAGAGTGTTGTACAATGCTGTTTTCCCCAGTATCCACCTTTCAAATGCTCCCACCCACCCCAATTGCTCCTAGCTCGCAATCTTAAGGATCTTGTTGAAATTGCCACTGCATCTCTGCTTTTGCACAGATGTGATTGGGAAGGGGGAAGGGAAAGGGTGGTGGGTAGAAGGGAAAGGAGACACGTGAACACTGTTTCCACCTGTTGATGTTGCTGCTGTTGTGAAGGCGCATTTTTGCTCCTCATGTAGATGCAGCAGAGAGGAAATGATAATGTTGCTTTCAGCCTGTAGTGGATAGCTTGGAATTTTAGACAGCATCATGGTGCCAGTGTTTTATGTCAAGTAAATTATCCTTCTGGAACTCTTGAAGAAGGCATTGCATCTTTACTCCACAAAGATTTTTAAGGGATTGTTAGTCTGTGATTTGTACTTCTAGATTCCAAATGAACAAGCATGGCATCGAAAGTGATCAGGATGACCCTGGATGATACCCAGTGGCTATCTCAATGTGTCCTTATGAAGATGTAGTTGTTGCATTGATTCTAAGCAGGATTCGGAAGTTATTTCCTCTCCTGGTGGAATTGAGCATGAATGCAACCAGTAACTCGCTCTTTGCAGGCAGCCTGAAGCGGGGGGGGGAGATGACGACTGTAATCCACAAAAGGTCCCAAATGGCTCTGTATTGACCTGCAAACAGCTGCAAGAGTAAGTGCCTCTGAACCAAACTAGACATTACTTGTGAGATCTGTGATCTGATATCCCAGTCTTTTTAATGTTAAAAAAGTAGCTGAGATTCACCAACCTCAAGTTAGGACCTAGGGTTTCCAGTTTCCACTGGGGACATGGAATCTCTCCAACACCACCATCTCCTTTTTCTGCACTGACTGCTCATTCTTCCCCACCTGTTGCCACAGCCACAAGTGATGCTGCTATTGTTGCCAGCATATCAAAAAAACCACACAAGCTTCAGTGTGAATATAGCTTTGCCACCCTCTCCTCTCCTCTCCACCACCATCACCACCATCTGTCATCTCCACCACTTCCTATGGAGATCATGGGGAGCCCCTTTTTGGTGGTACTTAGACACCTCCGTACTGAGAAGCCCTGTTAAAATGACTTGCCTGTGTTATTTTCTGGTGGTTCTTTGCATACAGGGGCACCCAATGCCCTTCATTGTTGTATTCCTCCCATTGACAAAAATGATTCCTCTCCACTCCCTTGACTGGAGGGATCCTCCAAAGGGCTGGTTTGCTGATAAGAAACCAAGAACCTTTTTTTGAACCAAGACTTCAGTCAGGATAACTGGATAACTATGAGAAAAGCCAATGGCACTCTGCAGTCTGGCCCTTCTTGCTCATGTACCCATGGACTACTGGATCCAACCCAACAATTTCAAGTGGGGTCCCATAAAAGGAATACATTAAGGTATATAGTATAACATTTGTGAGAAGTAGTGAGATAAAGTGATTCCTGGGTATAAATTACATTGGAATGATAGGGAGGGAAGGGTCAGAGATGAAGTGGCTCTGTATGTCAGAGAGGGTATACAGTCAAGTAAGATGGAGAATGTAAGAGAAATAGATTCACTTACAGAAACATTATGGGTGGAAATAGTGTGCCCAATAGTGTGCCCAACTCTGGGAGTTTATCGCCTGCCAGCAATGTTCCCTAAGCTCCACAGTGTTGTAAGCAAAAATTCTACCTTGTGAGGGAAAAAAGCTAGAAGTATTGAAGTTGTGAGTCTACATTTGACTATCGCATAAATTAGTTTTTAGAAGATTATTTCCATAACCTTGTAAAAATCTCAGAATGAATTCTTTTAAACTGTATTTAAACTATATTTTAAGAATAATTTAAACATTATAAGAAAAAACGGAATCAGGTCAAATTTCATTACAGAAAATATTGTCCTTTATGGGGGTAGACCAGGCCTCTGGAGAACAGGTCTACTCTCCCCTTTCCACTATATTGGTAGATCTGGCCTTCGGGGAACAGGTCTACTCTTGCCACTATATTGGTAGACCTGGCCTCCGGAGAACAGGTCTACCCATCCCTTTCCACTATATTGATAGACCTGGCCTCCAGAGAACAGGAGCCAGGGCTCTTTTTGTAGCAGAAACTCCTTTACATATTAGGTGACACACCCCAAATGTAGCCAATCCTCCAAGAGCTTACAGTAGCCCCTGTAAGAAGAGCTCCATAAGCTCTTGGAGGATTGGCCACATTAGGGGTGTGTCACCTAATATGCAAAAAAAAATCCTGCTACAAAAGAGCCCTGGGCATGCCCACCCGAGTCCACTATATTGGTAGACCTGACCTCAGACTCAGCAAAAGTATTATGGAAAGTAGCTTGACGAAATTCTGTCATAACGGGTGGTTTTTTTTCAAGTACATTAGTAGCAGGAAACCAGCCCGGGAGGAAGTGGGACCCTTGGATGACCAAAGGGGTAAAAGGATTACTAAAGGATGATAGGGAAATGGCAAAGAAACGGAATGCCTTTTTTTTGCCTCCATCGTCACTGTTGAAGATGGGAGGTGCTTGGTGTTGGCAGAGTTTAAACATACAGAAGAATGGAGCACCAACTGTTTAAAGAAAATAACTTGGTTTATTAAAGAAGAAATAAAATCTGATAGAACAGAGGAGAGGGAGAAAAGCTTAATTAACTGACTAACTGCTGTGAGAGACAGGAATAAAAGGGGGAGAGCTCAGTTGAAGCAGGAAGTCTCCAAAGAGCCAATCAGGAGATGGAGGACAAAATTTGAAATTGTGGGAAGTCCCTAATCTAGCTATGCTAACTAGCATTCTTTCAGCTGTCCTCTATAGGCTGTTCTTCTGATCTTCTTCAAGTACACTATAGACAGTGTATATTCCAACACTTGCACACTTCTTAACCACCAGTTTCAGGAGAGTATTGAAAGACCTGAGTCGGATTGAGGAGATGAGAGAGGAAGTCCTATGACCAATTGACAAATTAAAAACTGACAAATCACCAGGCCCAGATGGCATACATCCAAGAGTTCTGAAAGAAATCAAATGGGAACTTGTGGATCTTCTGACAAAAATATGTAATCTATCACTAAAATCTGCCTCCACTCCTGAGGACTGGAAGGTAGTTTATGTAACCCCCATTTTTAAAAAAGTTCCAGAGGAGATCTGGGAAAATACAGGCCAGTCAGTCTAACGTCAATACCGGATAAGTTGTTGGAATCTGACGGTCTGACTAGGAGAGAGCTCTTGGAGTCATGGTAGACAACTCACTGAAAATGTCAACTCAGTGTGTGACTGCAACAAAAAAGGCAAATGCTATGCTGGGGATTATTCAGAAGGGAATTGAAAACAAATCAGCCAGTATCATAATGCCCCTGTATAAATCGATGGTGCAGCCTCATTTGGAATACTGTCTACACTTGCAGAGACGTCAAGCTCATTTGTTGTAAGGACCGGATCTGACATAAATGTCACTTTGTCAGGCTATGTGTGTCATAAAATGTAATGCCAGGTACAGGAGATATAAACTTTTTAAAGGACACAGGCAAACCCATTAACAATATTATTTTTTATTCAAAATACAAGCATGCTTAAAGTGTTAACACATTTACAGTATTTCCTTCAAGTATCTCCCTGATGCCTGCCCTCCCACTCATTAGCACTGGGACAGCATACAGGAACAATAATGCACAGCCTCTGTCATCTGGCAATTAAGGTAATGACCAGTTACTCATGGACCGCAATTAAGGTAATAACCAGTTGCTCATGGAATGGTTTAGAGCTCTGGACACTCTGGTTCCAGCCCACAGGCCGCATGTTTGACACCCCTGGCTGTTCTGGTCACCACACCTCAAAAAACATATTATAGCTTTGAAAAAGGTTAAAGAGGTCAGGGCTCTTTAGTTTGGAGAAATGACAACTGTGGGGGTAACATGATAGAGGTTTACAAAATTATGCATGAGATAGAGAAGATAAAGTACTTCCCCCCCTTTCTCACAATACAAGAACCGATGGGCACTCAATGAAATTGATGAGCAATAGGTTTAGAATGGATAAAAAGAAGTACTTCTTCATCCAAAGAGTAATTAACATGTGGAATTCACTGCCACAGGAAGTGGCGGCTAAAACCATGGACAGCTTATAGAGGGGATTGTATAAACATATGGAGCAAAGATCCATCAGTGGCTATTAGCCACAAGGTATAGATGGAACATTGTGTCTGGGGTAGTGATGCTCTGTATTTTTGATGCTTGGGGGGCAATGGCAGGGCTGGAGTTCTGGCCCTACTGGTGGACTTTCTGATGACTTCTGGATTTTGGCCACTTTGTGACAGAGTGTTGATCCAGCACTGCTTCTCTTATGTTCTTAGTAGTCATCTAAGCTCACTTTTGACACTCATGCTCATGAGACTGAATT